>JALJVW010002597.1:0-10000000 GCA_024865655.1 Emberiza elegans
TTTGCCTATGCAGACAGTGAATTGTTTTGTGGCTGTGAAATATTGTGTGTTGCCCTGTGAGCAGTGGAGCCAGTGGCTCGAGGAACCGTTGTTGAGACTGACAGTTACATTGTGCCACTGAATAGTGAAACGGCAGAATCAAAAACTCAAGTGGACCCAGACAGAATGTCCTGACCTTTAAGTAAAAGGCTGATTGGATATGGTGGGAGCTCCCCTTCATCTTCCACCATAATCCATTACACCTTTCTTGGCAAACCCTCGTAATTCATGTAGCCACGCAGATACATTTCCCATAGAATTTTTTTACATGCTTATCATTAAATTTATCTCTTATAACTTACTTGCCTTTGTATGGTCCAGTTGTGACGTGAAGTGTCAGTTCCCCATGCTGAAGCATTCATAGCGTCCTGCCTAAGAAGTAATTCTGCGTCTTGCAGCGTGAAAACACAGCAAGAATAAATTTGTGGGAACCCAGTCAGAAGGAAAGTTTCTGCAGCACAGAAATAAATACATGCAAAGATGCTATATAATGACCTGCAGTGGAAAAATAAGAGACCCCAAACACATGAAAGCTGTGAACTTTATTACACGAGGCCCATATTTTAAATTTGTCTGAGCTAGACTGTGAAGTATTTAGGACAGACATATTTTATGCATTTGCAGTGTGCCATGCACAGTACCATATGAGTAGGAAAGAACATGATAATGGCATTATTAATGTTGGCTGGAAACTCTGCTTTAGAGAGGATTAAGGTTGCATAAAAGAGAAAAGCATATTGTTTAAATCTTCATTTTTAATTTCCGAATTTATTTTTAACCAGTATTAATAATTCAGTGAAAAAATAGCTAGATGTGCCGATAAGTAAATATAGCAGTGTGGAAAGACACTTACTAGTTTCTGAAGGAATATTACAAGCATGTATGAAAAGATGAACTTCCTTCTTTAAACGCATCACCTTGATCCTGGGAGTCAAAACCAATATGGTTTGTACTCAGCACTCTTTTTAGGGAGGACAGAGTAAAATGCGAATTCTGTATCCCCATGTCTAACTGCATTTTTTCCTTAGAAACACGTGAACTTGTGAACACATTGTTTCCCTTCACAAAGTTTTTAAGTACTGACTGGTCCTTTTTACTTCTTAAAATATGTTAATGACCTTTATTTTTTGTGAATTTGAGAGTGAAAGTTTTCATGCACCTTGGAGGTTTTGCCATACAGCAAATTAAAGACCCATAAATAAATTTTGCATTACAGTACGTATAAATCATACTCCTATGAGTCTGTATTTACAGACATGTTATTTGCCTGGATGCTATATTCTCTGTGGATAGATTATCCTGTTATGTGCACACATTCTTCTTGCCCAATGGTATGCGCTTCACCCACTTGCTTTGAATGGAACTGTACGACAGCTCTCGACACGTCTGAATGTGGCACTGGCATTTCTTGCATCCCTCTTCTGCGAGAGGCGAGAATCTTCAAACTCAATTAGCATTTTAAAGAATAGGTTCAGTTTTGTGGTCCATTAAAGTCAGCTAAATTGATGCACTGCATGTCTTTATTTCAAAAATAAAGCTGAACAATTAAAGCCCATGTCTCTTTGCTCAGCTTTTGATTCCTCACAAAGCTTTCCCACTTGCTGCCTTTGGATGTAATGTTAACAAAGTCAGTTAACATCAAGAGCAGCGCTAACAGGCATGGCACAATTCCTTGTTTTTGCTCAATCAGTCTGTGTTCAAACTATCAGTTTGATTTATTTGTCCATGCTGACCCTTATTCACCACTTAATTATCCTCGTATAATGTTTCAAGAGCCTCCTGACACAAGGAGAAAGACAATTGCCGATGTTCTGTGGAACAACTGTTGACCTGATGGCCAAAATGATGACTGCAGGTCGAAGGTTGGCCGCCTTTTGAAGGACCCACTCCATTCTTGAGGGCTCTGGCCAGAGCTCTGAGCCCGGTTGCCACTGGCACTGGGCAGCCTTCTGGTCCCCAGTCCTCGCAGCATGCCCGGGGTCAGCTCGGCCATCCCGGCTGAGCACAGCCAGATGACAGCCAGCGTCCTCTGAGCAGCAGCTTATTTGCCAAAAAGGCTGGGTTTTGCACAGGCAATTGATGGGCTCACTCAGGTCCCCTCCACCCTGTTCTACTCCAGCACCAACACCAGACACAGCTGGAACTAATCTCAGCATCAAATTGCCAGAACCAAGATCAAAGCCACATCTTCAAGGAAAAGCAGAAGCTGTAAGTATGATAGTCTCCATCAACACCCCTGAGCAAAGGGGCCGGCCCTCATTCTTACAGCAAAGGACATCAGTTTATGGTTCCCAATGTGTATGCTCAGCCTCATGTCAGAGATCGTGCACAATGATCTCTGTTCACCCAGAAAGCACCCTTTCTGCCACTCTGGATTGGAAACACTGAATGACATTCCTACTCCTGCCCATTCAAAAGTGAATAATCAACTAATAGATTAATTTTGACAGGACACTGGCATCTCACGGGGACAGAGGGCAGGATTTTCATGGAAGCTGAGACAGTGCTGAGGAACTGGGGAAAGAAGGGGCTGAAGTGGCACATTGTGGGAGACAGGGTGCTAGCTGAGCAAGTTGTGCAGGTATTTCAGTTGTTGGCTGTCAGAGGCTGTGCAGGGAAAACATCCTGCCCCCTTTGTTAAAAGAGAATTTATCTCAAGTATAGTCAACCAAAGAACTGACCTTCCCTGAGCATGTGGAGTTTATATTTCACTGAATTAATACCATTTTAGATCACTGAATTCTTCTGCTTAAGAATGTAAGGATTCAGCCATAAAGGCCTAGAATCCTCACCACCATCAGCTGGTGAATCAGTTCCACGGTCCCCAATACCAGGCAGATATTTCAGCACCACAGAGACAGGCAGATCACCTAGTTCTCTGATGTCATTGCTGAAAGATCTGTGAGCACATTTATTTCTGTATCATCAGTCTCAAGGAGGACTGGCAGGCACCACAATTGGGAGCAGATTTTGGGCTTCTCTAGAAGAGATCCACATGGTGCACAGCCAGCCCTGGAGCAGAGGAGTACACAGACTAAACTGGGACCACGTCACTTTCCTGTAGTGCCCAGCCACCACCAAGCATCTGAGTCACAGCACGGGTTAAACCACAGAGAAAGAGCATGGCAGCCTGAGGGACAGGCTTGGCTGTGACAGCTCTTCTCAGACAGTCTGGGGCATTATGCTGTTGGTGCTTGGCCTTCTGTTTTCTTTAAAACCTCCTGCCTGAGCAGAAATGTTCACACATTAGTACTATTGTCATCTGAAAGGCTGTTATGCTTAGTTTTCATAAAACATTTTATGTTTTCATTTTCAACAAAAATTCAAAAGCTGTCAAAGAAATATTTTGGTAAGGCAGAGAAAAATTGCTTTCATTTTCTAGGGGAGAAATAAATAAAAGTTCCCCAGCTGTCTTTGTTAAATTGTGAAAGCAGGATCTGTCAGCTCTTCACTGGTTCTCCTCTTGATGTCCCTGGGAAATAACTCTTTCTGGTGCTCAGAACCTGCGACAAGCAGGGGCTGCTCCTGTACAGACACTGCCCACATAGCTGACCCCTCCAGACAGCGGAAGAGGGTGCAGTCAATTGCCATATTCCCCATGTCACAAAGGTCTATTAGAACAGAGCACGGAGTGTCCAGATGCACAGAGCTCACACCTTTGAAGATCTGGAGGCTGCTGCTGGATCATGAAGGTTTTTAAGAGACTCGCTCAAGGCAGCATGGCACGTCTCTGTGCCAGGACAGGTGATCCTCTCTTTGAAACCTTGTCTTGGCTTCTTTCTGTTCCCCATGGCAGGGACCACTGACCCTCTTCCATCTGTTTTCTTTGGGCTGGGTGTCGTTCCCTGCCTCGTGTCACTCCAAAAGCAACCAAATATGCAGTATGGTTGTTATGCAGGCTTCTGATCAGTTCTGCCTGAGGGGGTGTGTTAGAGAGCCAAGCTGCTGGCACGGGACAGAGGCACTGCAAGAGCTGGGGGGCTGGTCAGTGGCCTGAGGACACTGTGCTCAGCACAGGGCCATGTTCAGCATGCCCCAGGTTCTCAGTTTGGACATGCCTCAGGGGAGGAGCTCAGTGTTGCTCCATGTTGCAGCTGTGCTGGCGTGAGGCTTAGCATCCACATGATGGGCCTTGGTCTGAAACCCAAACAACTTTCATCAGTGCTAGGAAAATCGAATTATGGCTATTTTATGGTACCTAGGAGAGGGCCAAGAGTTTCCCTGAAAGCTCATCTTTCATTTTGAAAAGAGCATCTAATCACTTAGGGGCAGAATAGCAGGACAGGGAAAGTCTCAAACCTTGTCTGAAAGATGGAAAATTTATGGCTGCAAAGGGCAGCGTATATCAAAGAGCTTTTGGCCAAGGCTCACCAATAAAGCAATTCACCTACTGGGTGATGTGAGGACAGAGCAAGATGAAAGTAAAGTTCGATCATTTCTTCCCATCACAACAAAAAGGTTGATAAAGAATATACTTGATATCAAACAGAGCTTCCTGCTGTCTCTAGTTACCTGGGAGTTTGGAGCCTGCAGTTTGAATAATGTTTCCTCCATAATAGGGTTGACAGCAGAAGTGTGGAGAGACTGATGGGCCTTCATGCAGGCTCAGCTTTTGTAGTTCAGGCTCATTCTTTATTCTCAGAGTGGAGCAGATAATAAATGTGTAAATAAATAGTTACCAATCTTCTGGCATGGTAAAATAACTAGTTGCTTTCTTGTGCTGCAAAAGAATTCAATCATGCTGATAGTAAAACCACATCGCTTGCAATGTTTGATGCACTTTGCAAATAGCTGGGGAAAGTCTCTTGCATCATTTGAGCTGGAGTGTGGGTAATGCTAAATGTGTCTGCCAAGGGAACTGAAAGAAAACAGCACTGCTGTAATTTGGGGGAGTTAAGGGCTTACAAAAAATAAAAAATTCATGACTTCTTTTCTCCCTTTTGTTTATAAAAACAAGTTAATGCTAAATTCTGACTCAGTCTAATGTTATTGTCATTTTTCTTAGTGTGAGCTCTGAGAAAATGATAACATATTAATTTATGTTAAACTGCATAGTCATAAGGATACACAGGAAAAAATACTGGGATTTCTACTTGTCTGCAACGGCTGTTGAGCTCTTGGGCTGTTGAGCTCAGGTTCATGCACCTTGGATGGAATTTTGTCCCTTAGTTCCACAGAAAAGCAGAGTCACAGTGAAATCTTTTAAATGTTTCTAGCTGGGCTTTTTATTTTTGATGGGTTTTAAAAAGATTTTTTAAAATGAGTTTTTCAACACTTAAGCCGACTATTTTAATGGCAGATATAAGCTAAAACAACGCAAAAATGCTTTGGATATGTGCAGGCAAATCAAGTATTTCCACAATTATTTTCTGTTAAATGTGAGCAGAAAGTGTAGGATTCATAATTTTTTCACTGCTTGCTAGAGCCCAGCCCCGTCTTTAAACAGGCTGCCATGCACTTCTCTGGTGCATCGGGGCAGGTCAGGGCTGCACTGATGAAAAGATGCCATCAGAGAGGATATTGCGATTTTCAGAGCGCAGTTAGATGAGATAAACTGGGTAGTTTTAAGGAGAGGCCTTAGAGATGAGAGTGAGTACACCCTGTGAAATTCTCCTAAATTAAAGCATAATCTCTGGGGAAGACCTTTAGAGATGACTGGAAGTGCCATTATTCCCCTCAGCTTGGTGCTTCACAGGCATTTTTTTTTCTTCTTTTCCCTTCTATGAGCAACTTGTTCTCAGGCAGCTTGAAATGAAAGCTGGCTGAATTTTTCCTTTTTCAAAGAGTAATTCAAATGAGGACTGATTCTTAGTCATAAAGTTACTGCACAAATTTTTTTTTTCACTTTGTTTTTAATGGAAGAAAATGCAAACTGTTAAATAATATCTGTAAGATTTTCCTTGTTTGGTCACCTTAGTTTTTTTTTAATCTAGAGTAAAAATGTTTATCTGAAGCTGCTTTTTTGAAAAATGAGTCATTTACTGTTTTAGTTTTAGTTCTGTAATGACAACAGAAGCCGAAAACACTGTAAATTTTGCCAGAAATGAGAAAAGGGGGAAAAGAACCCACAAAGAAAAATAGCTGGCATATTCCTCTCAACTCTGCTGAAAAATATCTATCTTAACTCATATTTTTGGTCAGAACAGATATTTTTGGTCAAAATTTGCACAAGTTTTTTGAAAATGCTTCTTGGTGTTCAAAGGGCAGTAGCCTGTGCGGAGTAGCCTGAAAACCCACTGCAGAATTGCTTACTCCAGTTTTAGGCGGCAGCCCGGCATTAGCAGCATCCTTGACATCAAATGGCTGAAGCACAAGCGCAAAGCTAAATAAAGCCTAAATGTAATGCTAAATAGCTGCATTGACACTTCATTAATTACTAAATTAATGCCTTTAGCAAATAGCCTGTCTGCACACTCAGGGTCTGTTTCCTTCACAGATCTCTCCAGGCAATATTAACAGCTAGAGGAGTAAATACAATTACAATGGGTGCAGATTTGACTGCCCGTGGCAGTACTGATTGAGGTGATGAGGTAAAAACCTTCTAAAGGTGTCGATGAGGGCAGCATTAAGCTCCCCTTCTGTGCGGTAGTGCTATAAGCTGTCATTACATCGGGCTTATGCAGGAGTGAAAAGCTTGTGTTTGAGGTGCTGTTTTATTTAAATACACGTCTCTCTGACACAGCAGCCACCAAATCCCTGGCTTCCACAGTGGAGGCTGACATTAGGTCTTTGTCTCAGTAAGCGCATTCAAGTGCAGCAGCCACTGCGTGGGGAGCCCTGTGCCTGGACAGGAACAGCTGCAGCACAGGATTGCCATAGGATCACTTCTTTTTGCAAGTGAGAATTTCACTGAGAGGTTTATAATGTCCATGCTGAAAAGAAAGTTTTAGAACAGGGAAGTGAAAGTGGATGAAACAAATATGTTTTACCCTGGTGAAGAAATTTTTGCATTCTTTGGAGCAGAGAAGAGGGAAGAACCTCCCAGGCTGTCGCTAAAAAAGGTCTCTTGCAGATCCAAAGCTTTGAACCCTAGTAGGAGCTGGAGGGAGAAAATGAGATTTACTGGAATATCTGCTTATAAGCAAACAGTGTCATGTTTATTATTGAGACAACATCACAGCCTGTTTGCAGAGGGACTCCCTGTCTCAGCTAATACATGACTACATGCCCAGTCTGCTCCCTTTATCTTCAAACACTGCCCAAAGCCAGAGCTGGGACACTTTGGTTGCAGCCTTAGAATTCTTCCCTTCAGTTTACTACATGTTCACATCCACAGAGCCTGAGGGATGCAGCCAAATCCTGGGCCATTTGAAGTCTGTGTCTCAGATCCAGGACTCCTCTCCATCCTTGTGGCAGGTCATTTTACTCACATCAAGATTCCTTCTAGCCAACTTTACTCCAGGCTTCAGCTGGTTTTAAGATTAATTCTGTGTCCATAAAGAAGAGAAGTTTCACCTCAAAAAGATCACTGTTATGGTCCCTCCAGCTGAGCAGCTGGGAACCCAAAGGCATGCAGGCACAGCATCCCTACAGCAGAGAAGCGCCATTTCAGGGACTTGTTCCAATTTCCACTTAATATAGATGTGCTGGCACAGTCTTGTGCTGACAGGTGAATACTGGTGGAAAAGCCTGCAATTAGAGCAGCAAAGTTCTGCTTCCCCTGGGAGGGCTGCAGGTGCCCCTGCAACTCCAGCAGAGATCTGGGTAGGATCCAGCAGACTTTTTTTTGGTCATATATCTACCACAAAATCCAAGCACAAGCCACTGTCTTAGCATTTGCTTCTTTAATCTGCCTGATGTGTCACTAAATCTTTGATTCCCAGGGAGGCCAGATGATCCTCCATGGAGGTGACCATTTGGTTGGACAGTTTGAGATCTAGCGACGAGAAGTACTAGACTGGATTTTATTTTTTTTTTCTGGTTGTCTCAGGATTGTAACGAGGCAGCTTCCCCTTCAGCAGGTTGCTGCCAGGTTGCAGTCTGAAGACAGCCCTGTGGAAAGAGGGGGCATTTTGGTGTCTAGCCTTGCTCGCCTCTCACTGGCATCATACGAAGCCAGGGCATTGCTGGCCTCTCCCTGGGGCTGTGGGTGTGCTCACAAAGGGGGGCTATCCTGTTCTGGGAGGTGTGTGACTGCATGGCAGTTCAGGTGCTGTCCCAGAAGCCAGGGTTTGGGTGTCTGGCTCCTGAGGGCAAGGGGCTCAGCCCAGCTGCCCTGCCAGGGCTTGCCTGCTGCCGGCAGAGCCGGGTGCAATGGGCACTTCCCACCATTCTGGGCTGCCAGCTGAATTCTGTGCCATGCTGTGGAGCCTGCCTGCCTGCCAGCCTGTCTCAAAGCAAGAGCAGTATAATTAAACACGAGATTTAGGGCCTCGCTGGACTGGGGCCTCCGTTATTACAAAGTCCCATATTTCTTGATTATTGACAATGGCGGAAGGATATTTATACGATAACGGATTATTCAGCAAGGAACAAACACATTAAAGACACAACAAAGATAGCAAATTGTTTCTAAGCCTTTGCTAATACTTTATGTGGAAGTCACAGGATAAAATTATTATTTAACAACCCTAACTCCATCACATATCCTAAAACATATGCTTTACACGTACTTTTTAACATATTATTGTCATGATCAGTGCAGCATGAATAGTCTGTAAAAATTATATTTTTATAACTAGATGATACCATGACTGTTCCAGAGATGTGGAAGATGAACTGCCTAATATAGCTTATGAAAGATATTTTTCTGCATACTGCTTTAGAGGAACTAAGCAGTTAAAACATGTGAGCTGCTGTCTGCCTTTCCAAAAGTGCACAAAATCAGTTTATTGTCAACACATGTCAATATATTTACTTGCACTGAGGAAATGGCTTCTGTTGATTGTTTTCAACCAGGCTGATGCCTGTATGCCAGATTTGCAAATCACATGCCACTGCTACTCTATTTCTGGCAGAAGAAAACGGAGCTATAACTGCAGTACTGGAAAACGTCTGTCTTTCACTGCCACCTGACAGCATTTGCAGACAGGGCTATGAGATCGCAGCTTTGCTTCCAGGGATGCAATGAAGAAATTCAGGCTGGTCTTTCAGATGACTGAATTTTTCAGTTATAAATTGTGTGGGATGCTTTTATGTTTAGTTTTTGGTTTGGCAATAAGGAAACAAGCAGCAAGAAAGCATCAAACTCAGCAGGACTTCCAAGCTATTTACAAGTAGTAGCTGGTTTAAGGGAATTGCAAGGCATTGCAAATGTAGGCACCTCACATGTGGAGTGGAGGAAAGCTGGTTGCAAGAGATCCCTGGAGGTCATGCTGTCCAGTCCCATGCTCAAAGCAGGACCATCACTAGCCCTGGATCAGGTCAGCCATGGCCATTGTGCCAGTCTTCAGAAGATTAGATGTAAGTGTACATATGGCCCATCCATTAGGTACACAGCCCACCTGTGTCTTTATGGATGTTTCCATTTGCCTTGCTTTCATGACATGAAATCCACCAGTGCATGGTTTGCCATTAGCAAATCCCAAAAGAATTAGCCTTCCAGGAAAACAAAATTTCTTACCTTAAGCTGGAAGGTCAATGGAAGCTCCAAAGGATTTTTCCCTACAGCCACCTGATTCAGATTTTCCCAGGAGTGAAAAGGAGAAGCGTATTTCCTCCATTATCACTCCCATCTCAAACACTCTCTGACTTGTAATTACTTTATCTTAGGGAAAGGTCCAGCACAGCACGATTTAATTGCACACACATTCATGCAAATGACATATAAGAGTCAGGAGAAAAGTGTGCAAAGCAGAGTGGAGCAAATGCAAATAATTTTGAGTGCATCATATGAGACTCTTTACTTGTTTACATCTACAGCATTATACACGATGTTCAGAGACATTCAACTTTTTATTATCCCAAGCAGTTTTTACTCTTTCAGATTTAACAGGACTTTTCATGGGAGGATGGTCCATATTCAGGACTGGAGCTTGTTACTGCAACAGAGTCTGGAAAACAGCATGTGGAATCAGTCAGTACCAATGTCTAGAAGAAGAATAGGCTCAGCCTTGAATGTTCATGTTGGATATTGTCTGAAAAGTTGCCCGTCATGTTACTGCTTGGAGGCTCTGGCAGTCAGGGATGACACGCTCCGGCTTCCCTATTAGCCCCCCTGTGCCGCCGGGACAAAGGGAACGGCAGGCTCCCAGCCAAGCACATACATTTGCAAACTGCCGCCAGTCAGTTCCCAAGGCCAGGGGCTGGATGCCATTGACAAAGAGATGTGAACCACAGGCAAAGCCTGCTCCACTCTCCCTGCCGAGCGAGCGGCGCTTCTCATGGAGATCTGTAGGGCCTGCTCTCTCCCCCTCAGTGTCCACAAAGGACTGCCCAGGACCTGCTTCTGATTTTTTAGGTTTTAAACCTGTCCCTTCCACCCAGCAGAGGAGCCACCAGAGCATTGTACACTCGTTGCCACGACTCACTTCAGCCACAGCTCAGTGTAAGTACATTTATCTGCCAATGCACACAGCACTGCAGTCTTTAATCCACAATGTGGGAGATCAGACCTTGATAACCCCCACTGGAGTCTCAGTCTGATCTTGTGGGTAGATGGGAAGAGCAGCAACACAGCAAAGGAGGAGCTCAGGAAAAATCACACAGCCATGCAAAAGAGAGATTCCTGAGTAAAAGCCTGGCTTTCTTTTTCTTAACTTCCATTTTGCTGCTTTCCTCCACCAAAAGCCTGTAGGGCTGAAGGGAAATGAAGGGGAAATCCTCTGTGAACTGAAGCATCCAGCTGGAGGTGCCCAGTGTCCAGGCTCGCGCTCCTGTCATTCTGCTATCGCAAACCATCACAAAACCAAAGAGAGAGAATTTTTTTGCCAGTGTTACTAGCCATGAAACTGCCCTGAGCTGATCCAGACCAAATTTCAGCTTCAGCTGGGCCTCAGCATAGCCTGTGTGTTAAGGAAAGCCCTGCCTTGTCAGAGTCATGGCCCAGCCAGCCAATGCCTCCTTCTCTGGAGAGAAGATGGTGGGTGTCCAGCACACAGCACCAGCCCTGTGAAAAGCAGCCATGATCCCGCCATGCCTCCTGCTCCAGGCTAATTGTCCAGTACAAATCTGGAAAGTGACCTGAAAAATGCTGCTACTGGGACACATGAGAGCAAGAGCCAGAGAAAAAACCACCACTCCAAACAGCCTGTGTGATGACATTTGCAGTTCCTGCTCATCCATAGAGGGGACCAGGGCGCAGGGAAGGGTGATGCCCTGGCTCTAGAGAGTGACCAAGTGCAAAGAAAACCCTTTTCTCCAGCACCTTCCTGACAGCACATGCTTTCCCTGCCTTCTTCACCCTTTGTCCCCACCTCCTCATTTTTCCCATCTCTGTGCCTGGGCTCAACTTCTCTCTGCAATGCTCCAGAGGCATGGTGAGGACACTCATTCTCAGTCAGTCCCTCATCACCACTAACTGATGGCTTTTCAATAGCAATTGGGACATACATACTTGGTCTTCTCATGCAGGACATGCCACTGAAATAGAGGAGTTGTGACACTGGACCTAACACTGGCTGGATCCAGAAAGAATATTCTTATTTAGAGATTGAAAATACTGGCACAGCTTGGAAGTTGTGCTACTCACAGCAGAATTTCATCCTTGCCCTGTGACCTCATCCTGATGGGGTTTTATGTGTGGTTCTACAGATAGTTTTAGCCACACTCATCTGAAACCACGAGAAAACTTTCTTAGACTCAGCTATTCCTGAGCCAAGAACTCTAGACTGTGGTTCTTGCTATGAATGCCTCTGCATTCATAGCAAGTTACACTCTGTAGTGCAACTGCATTACAGCACTCTTGCCTTTCCCCACCTGGTTATGAAATGGTGGGCTGCAACATTCCTTCTTCTCTAATCATCTGTCAGGCCACTTCAGCCAAAGCAGCCCCATCTTCATGTACACAGATGACATTCAGGCTATTGCAGCAGCAATGGAATTATCTCTTCTTTTTTGCTGTTTTTTTGCTTCCTTAGTGCAGAAACAGATTGTGACAATCAAAACCTTCATACCTCCCAAGCAAAAAAACTGTGGACTGTGCTGGCTTGAGGATATTACAAGTCCAAGTTGAAGCAATGCTAGGAATTAAGTCCCACAAGGGAAAAATCTGGCAGTTTACTAATGTACATTTACCTAAGAGAATGTTTATATAAAATACATATGAAACAGACGGATTTTTTCTAGCAGAATTTCATTTTTTCCACTATGCATCTAACTGAGAATGCTTTGAAAAGTGTACTTGGATGCCAGGAATCCACCTGGCTGAAGGATCACTGCACCATGACACCATCATATGTACCTGACAGATTTTGCAAAGCAGAGACACAGGCCTCACATCATCACTACTCTCAGTTTACTCTCACATTCACATCTTTAGGCTGGGGCCATCTTTAGTGGCAGAAATAGAGTAGCTTTCCCTTCATTTCCAAACCCCATTCCCAAGCACTAAGTAGTCAGATTGTGAACACATAGCAAATGCTGACTTTGTCCTCTTCCTCCTTTTTCTCCTGAAGACTTTTCCTCTTCAGCAGCAATTTGAAGTGTGCAGCCTTCTGGCTACAGTAAAAATCACAGGAACGAAAGCATTCTTGACTTTTGTCTAGGTTTAACCCAGGTCTTCCCAACCTTTCCTCCCTGTTTAAAGCTGAAACTTAACTCAAGGTGGTGGTAACAACCATACTTTTCAGCCAGACCCACATCAAATGAGAGAAAGAAGCAAAAATCTTCATTCCATCATGCACTGCATTCAAAAAAATAAATACTAGGAGAGAAATCCCACAAGGCTGAATATGCGCACACACATGCGAATGCAACAAATACAGCAAACCCAGATTTTTATGAGCTGTGCTGTCAGCAGGGAGATTGTTTATAGTTGCCAGTAATTCATTGCTTTTAAATGTAATGTTGGAATGCAAATAACTTTCCCCATGCCCTTCCCTCAGTTATCTGCTCATGAATAGGGCTGAAAGGAGCCCAAATCAGAGACACCACTAGGGAGGGTAAGGAGACAGGGAATGACTCAGCTTGCTCTCACTTTCTCCCAGCCCCTGGAGATGTCATCCCCTCACCATGGGATCTGCTCCCAGCTCGGTATGAAGACTTACTTGGTGCACAGCTGTGTGGGACATGATACTTAAAAACCCCTATCCCAGGCAGTGAAATAGGAATAGTGCTTAACCTACCCTGCAGCAAAAATATCTGAAATGGCATCAACCAGAAAAAGCCCAAGCTTCTGGAATTTTGATGGGAAGTAAAGGTTTTTCCTTTTCCTGCAGGATAAACATCCATCCTGATGTTTCTCTCTTCTCTTTCTGCTACCTTTTCAGATCACTAGGATGGAGGAGGTATTGAAAAATGCCTTTCCATGCCTTTGGTGCCATTCAACACCAGAGCTGCCGACATCAATTCTATCACTGTTTAGTGGTGGCACTACAATTTGTTTTCACTATCAGAAATGTGCTTTCTCTTTATGCAGTTACAGACTGATTAAAAACCTTCCCAAGGGTGCTCTCCCAGGCAGATGCCTTTGCCCAGCCTGCCCAAAAGACCCGATTGAAACCAACTGCTTCGCCTGCAGGTCTCTGCCAGGTTTGAATGCAGACTCACAGGAAGATATATAAATTGAGGAGGTCAGAGAGTTACTGTAGTACTGTACTCATGTAGTACTGTAGTCATGCTCACAGCGCTAACAAAAAAGTCTGCAGAGCTTTTATTCTCCATTCTCTGGTGATTTCACTGTTGGGTTTTTTTCCTTATCCCTCCCCCCACAACATCAGACATTTCTATTCATTTATATCTATGACAAGTTACAGTTTAGAGTCCATAAAACATTTTTGAGACCTACAGGTAAGAAGGCAGGTGTAAAGATCTGCCTCATCTCTCAAACTGGTGAAAAACAGAAAGCAAGGAAAGAGTTAATGGGATCAGGCAGATGTGAACAAAACTGTTGGACTGATCTCAAGCAAAAATAGCAATAGCTCATTAGCAACATTTGAGTTGTCAGTATCTTAGAGAAATAATGAAGGACAACCATGGGCCACTAACTGTTCAAAAACAAAACCCCAGACCATAAAATAAACTAAGACAAATCATAATGAGTGTTTTTAAATGCTTTAAAAATTAACAACATTTTGAGCTTAACACCTATGAAAAATCTGAAAGTTCTTTTGGAGGGCAGAACTTTGGAGCCAACTTTTCCACCTTCTCTTCACCACTTTGTGGACAAGAAAATCCTGTCTCATTTTGAAGCCGAGGCTTTGCTGTGCTCACATGGTGGCAGAGTGAGGGATTGGGAGGGAGGCAATGACATCCCAGGGGCTGGGAAGGAGGGCTGTGGGACAAGGGAGTGGCAGCTGGCTGGGGAAGGCCAAGGGGAAAGGCTGCTGGAGACCAAAGAGGGACACAGACATCATGGTCACCACATCAGTTTGTGATTCTGTATGGGAGCCTGGTATTTGTAATTCACATAAATACACACATGGATAAGGTCAGAGCAACACTCTCATGCTAGAGCTAGCATGAGTGGGCCTTGGGCTGATGAGTTTTGGTTTTGTCACATGGCAAAATAAATGACACTATTGACCCCTTAATTATTTTTATGTAAAGATAACAAGTCCAGGGTTTTAAGCACTTTAAAACAACTTGAGCTACCACAAGTAAGCTATCTATATTGTTGCTTCAATTGCTTCAGAGAGATGAGTAGAACATTAATTTTGCTGGTCTTGTTTAAGTGAAAATCTCTGCAGGAGTCATCTTTTCACATAAGACTATCAAGATCACTATTATAATTTTTTAAAAACTGAAAAGCAAATAAAGAAGATGCTAAAAACTCCAACAACCAGCAAGTTAGTTTTCATCAGCAAATTGTAAATGCTTTCCTACCACTTAAAAATTTCAATTTGTCTGTTAGAGGTAATTTTAGGTTTTTTTTTAATTTTTCTCATTTTCTGTCATTTTTTTTCCACAAGGGCCCCCCCTGTGGAATATGAGGAAATATTTTTTAAAGTTAAGAACTTGAAAGCTAAATATACATCTTTTGGGAGAAAGTGCAACATCAGGGAGATGGTGGGAAGTGTGACTGTTCTCACCACGCCAGGGCACCACTTGCAGGTTATGGTGGTGACTTAGTCCCTGGGACATCAACCTCCAAGTCTTCACTCAGTGAGCTCAGTCCCGCCTCATTGAGATGAGTGGGATTTTTGTCCCTGGCTCCATTTAATGCAAGATCACAGCCTTAAATTGAATCCTTACCTCACAGTAGCCTTGGGAAGATGTAGCTGTCTTTTTGACAGACAACCTGCTTTCTGAAGGGCTTTTGGCATAGTGCAAAACTGGGCTCTTGGTCCAAAGCAAGTGATATGACACCGATGCTGAAAGCCTAAGGCACAAGGATACATTCCCTAGCAAAAGGGGGGATGCCCTGCACCTTGATGGGCTCAGGTGGCTTTCATTCCATCATCCTAAAGCCTGTTCTTTCTGAGTGGTTCAACACTGAGAAGCACCATGAGATTTCACATATTAATGCGCTTTATCCACAACATTTTATTAACTGGGTTTGAGGGCAGCCATGTGTTATATGGTGCCATGTCTCCAAGAGCATCCAGAGACCTGCCCTTTCCCAGGGCTCCCTGAGCTGCATTTCAATCCCCTTCATTTTCATATGACCATGAGAAGCTAAAAACAGGGTCCCTACCCTTTGGAGACACTTCCTATTTCTTAATTAACTAATCCTCCTTCTTCTTCCAGGAAGGATTCACTTGAGGTACTTTTCTTCTTGCAAAGAGGAGGGAACAGCCCATCACTACAGAGCAACTCAGGGAACACCCCAGAGGTGCCCCAGGGCAGTGTCCTAGGCAGGAGTTGCATATTTAGCTTTAAAAGCTCTAGAAAGTTTCTGTGGGGGGAGGACTTAAGAATGCAAATGGAAATTGGTTTCCCTTTATATAGATTATTAACATCTCAAATGTCCCTTAAAATCCTGTCCAATTTGCAGGTCAAATTAATGCCAGCAGTTTAACCCAGAAAGTATCACAGAAGCATGAGTTAAACATATTTACCTGGAATTTGAAGCAGTTTCACTGCCAACTACTAAACTCCAGGCTGTGTACTGAAAAATCCTTCATGGCTCAATAGGTATCAGCAGCATACAGCAAAATGTACCTGCCCTCTCTGTTCACCTTCCATGTCAGAAAGAACATATGATTTAATGAAGTTAAAGGGAAGTTTTTATGTACTTAAAGTATCCAACAATTCATTGTGTTTTATTGAACACTGAGTACTTTCTATCTAGCAAATAAAAAATTAGTGCAACAATTACCTTGAAAAATGCTGTGGTGCAGTTCATTTGGAAAATTTTAAGCTGTCACCACTTGCTAAAAAGAGCCAAATGACCACATTTATAGTATATACAATCCTACATCGCAGCTAATACAGTTTCTGTAACAGCACTTCTTAGAAAAGAAACTGCACATTTATGGAAGTTTATAGAAGAGTTTATCTTCATTTTAAAAATGCTCACATTGAAAATGTCGGCATTTGCTTTGACCTGTGTTTCTTGGGAATATTTCAGATTTGTCAATTCCTCTGCTTCCAGGCTCTTTATGGAAGTCTAAGTCACAAGTACTGTACAACCCCTACATATATGTAATATATAGAAAGAGGGTTTGCTGTAGAAATGGATTGCATGCAAACTGGGGCTGGATTGAGCATACAGAATGAAGATAAAGAAACCAAATTAAATATGTCATTTGCCACACTGGAAAATCCATAGTGTGCGTTTGTCCATTTTTAATTATACAGATAGTGGAAATTTTGTCATTCAGCAGAGACAAATTAGGCTTCAAATGGAAAGCATAATTCAGGTCAAGTACATAGCTGAAGGAAAAAAAACAATATAATTATATATTGCCATTTGCCTCCTTAAGACTCAGATCTAGTAGGTATATGGAAAAGATTTTCAGATTCCTCCAGACACTGTGGAAGTCTCCATTTTGATGTCCTCCTGCACAACACTGCAGGCTGTTCTGTCCTTGGAACACTGCTGTTCTATTCTGTGGTAAGTAAGCAAATTTATGTAAGTATTCATGATGGAATCCTCTGGTTTCTTTGAGCATATTCTGCTGACAAGAACAATGTTATGACAATCATTTAAACTTTAATGTTGAAAACAATTTCAAATAAATAAATCACCTAAACTTACTGCAATGTTTATCAAAATAAAGTAAATATATGTGAGGATATAATTATGTGATGATTGTTGTTAAACAGATTTTTTTTTGTTTTGGTAAGTGAAATTATTTTTAACTATTATTATTTCATCACTCAGGCAGAAAATTAATATATTCTTTATTCAGAATAACAAGGGTTGGTCTGTATTTTTAAAGTTAGATTCAAAATATGCCTTGCTTTTAATAGGCTAAAGGCAGTAGCTTCCTTTCTATTCAGCATTTTACACCACATTTACCCTTCTGACGAACGCTGTTAAATACCAATTGCCACAGCCACCCTGGGACTGCCCAGAGAATTGCAGGCTGTGCCCGCAGTCTGCTCAGCATCAGTTCTGTATTCTGGTTTGATCCTTTGCTAAACTAACTCAATATGTATTTGTCTGGTGGCTTAGGATATTGTTCAGAAGATACCTTTGAAATTATAACGCTCTAGACAAAAACACACATAGCAACTATGGCAGCAGGGCTACTGCAAATGTCTCATTCGATGCTTTGGCAGGGTCTAAATATCTGGATTGCAAGTGGTAACGTGGAGGAAGGGACAGAGGACAGCAGAGTATTTCATGAGAAACATGACTATGCTGTTCCTGCCCAGGGAAAATCATCCCATCTCTGAAATACACCCAAGATTTCTTTATAAAACTGAAATGGATTCCTGTCCATTCAAGTAATTTTTAGTGACTAAAACAGTAATGTAATAATTCAATAGACTTTTAATACTGTTCCTTACAGCTATTATGCTTTCTTACCTCTCTGCCAACCAAACTATTGAAAATCATTTATTTTAATGTTCATTTGTTATATAGCATGTTTTCTTGTTAAAGGGCATACTAAAAATGCAATGTATCAATTTAGAGTGTTGTGCAGCACTGTAACCCCTTGTAACCTTCGCCGCATTTGTGAGATTTACTGTATAACAGTAGCCGAAAAAATGAAGGAAGTTTTAAATTAAAATTCTTAGGTAAAATACACTGCTCACTGTGTACAGCTCACAACCCGAACACAAAGCTCTTCTCAGTAGTTGTTCTCTGTCAATCTCTGTCCATTTTTGCAATCTTCATTTGAGAAGAGAGCTGGGTTCTTTCCCAGTCACGTCTCCTTCTCTCCCAAAGCTTCCAGCTCCGCAGAAGCACGTGTCTGCAGAAACAGGATGGTATGCTCAACCCCACTCCCTCCACGGGACCGTGCACCTCATATGAGCACATACCTCAGTGCACAAGCAGTAATGAAATAATTGCGTTTTCTAACAAATTAATGTTTTTCTTTTACACTACCTTGCAAAGCATAAAGATATCCCTCAAGCGTCCAGGAAAATGCACTTCGCCAATATCTGCTGTCATAACCATGAACTCAAGCACATCACGGAAGGCTGTGTATGTGGCAGGGTGCGATGCTCATGAGCAGCTCGGAGCTGGCGGTCAGTGCCGCTGCGGGCAGGAGCGCTCTCGGGGGATGCAGGGATGGAGCCCGGCTCTGCCGCCGCCCCCCGGCCGGCCCCGGCCCGGCCGCTGTGTTACAGTGACTCCAAGCGGATTCGGGGAGATACTGCCGTGCCCGAGAAAGGAAAGGATACCTTGGGGCCGTTTGATTCGAGCCAAACTTCACTTTAGTGCCTCCTTAAGCTCCTGCACGGCTTTATCTAGCAGTGGCGACACCGGTGTTACCGGCCCCGCTGATCTGAAGTTTATGTGCATGCCTGCTTCCGAGTCCTTACATTCAGGTTATATGCAGAGAGAGACACAAAGTTGTTCTGAAGTATAATTCTGTAAATTCTTAAGCATATCTTTTTCTGTTCTGAAATTGTGCACCAGGACTGGCTGTGGGAGGTGGCAGGCACAAGTATGCCCAGCTGTGGGCTGCCTGATCTCCCCTAAATACTCCATGGCCTCTACAGCAACCAACTTGTCATGAATTTGTCCCTGTAATCTTAATTCATTACTTCCTGAGACTTTCTGAAAGGAATGGCCCACACACCATCCTGACAGATGTCAAGGCAGCATCTAGGTTGTTTTTCCTTGGATATTTTTTACTCCAAAATCTTACAGGAACGATATCTTTATAGAAAATGCCCACATTTTAAAGCAGAAAGAAATATCTTTCACAGCCACCTCTGGAGGTAAACTCAGGCACTTCTCCATATAATTTATGAATAAGTTTGTTATGATAAACAAGCAGTGAGCAACCTACACGAACTTCACAAGAGTCTCTGTGCTTTAAAAGTCTTCTTTGGACCCTGCCAACCCAGTATTTATAGAGAGAATGAATTTTTGGAAGCACTCATTACTGTCCAGGTGGGATGCTGGGATTTGTGGGTCCTCCTAGCCCCAGGTGAAAGGTATTATTCACCTAGCAAGAACTGCCTCTGTCAACATTTGTAATTGAAGCTGCAGGTGTTTGTGTTAGGCTGCCTTTTCATAGATCTGCACCCAAATCCAGATCTGCAGACCAGAGTCTTCCAAGGTGAACGTACATCTGGTAGCAGGACATCACAGCCAGCTGTGAGCTACCCCTGCCCAGCTGGGGAATCTCTGGAGGCAGAGGCATTATGCTGCTGGGGGTCCTTACCCATCCACCACTGCCATCAGGATGGCAGTGCTGGCCACCAAAAGTCTCTCTGAGGGGTGCTCAGGTCATGTGTTACAAAAAAACTAAGTGGTGCATCTGCATTCTATCTTTTGCCCTTGTGAGAAATAGGTATGACTAATTTCAAAGGCCTGGAAAATTCTGATATGGGAGAGCTTTAGGTGCCCTCTGCACAGGTCTAAAATACACACCATACAACTGCTCTGTCAGCTGTGCTGTGCAGTCCAGGTTTCTTCAGGTTTTTCCTATAAACAAGTTTCAGGAAGAATTTTAGGAACAGTCAATATCCACCTCCCGATCTTCCAAGGTAAGAGCAAGAGTGTGCCTCCAGTAAATTGCTGGCACCTAATGAAAAAGCTAAATCATTCCATGGAGCCCAGCTTGGCTCATTTAAAACAGAAAACAACTCACAGAGCCGCTACTGCTCCATAGTGAGCAGTCATTATTAAACGAATTCTCAGGGGCAAACTCGGTTGCGGTTGGTCAGTCATTTAAATATTCCTGTTCGGCTGCCTTCATGCTGTCCAGGACATGAAGCAAATGAAGCCTGGCTGTTACCCAGATGATCCACGATGTTGTGACCAGATGGAACTTCACTTACAACATGTGTAGGTGCCTGCTGGACAATAAACAGGCTTTTGCTGTCTTTTGCTCTGGTGAACTCAAGGGGGTTACTGGCAGGTTAAAACAATCACAGCCCCCAAAGATTTATTATTATTTTTCAAATTTATGCCAGATGAACAGAACAGCAACAACAAAAACAAAAGGTTAAATGGATGTTTATTTTTTGTATTAGTGCTGATTTCTAGTTTTCCCCTTAACCTGGAATCAGCAAAAAAAACCAAACTGGTGTATCTTTGCCCATATGTTTGTGTCTGGTTTGTTGTTGTTGTTTTTTAATCTTAAAAATGTTGTGATAGCTGCAAACACAGTTTACAGATAAAACAAAATGTTTGTAGCCTCATTTCCATTTGAGGAGGAGTGCTTGTGTATGTGCACACAGAAGCAACAGTCCCCCCACCCCTGCCATGTGTACTTCTGCACAAGTGGTCATCCTCTCTTCCAAAAGCTTGCAAATTAACTGAACAACTTCCATTAAATACCATGTGAATTCTTACAAATATAATGAAAATTAAAAAAAAAAAAAAAAAAAAAACCCCAGAGATAGAAGGAAGAAAGAGATTCTAGCTTCTGCTGGAAAGAAACCAGCAATGCAAGCTCTTCCCTTGCTATGCAGCAGAAATTTGAGAAAAGAGAGAGATATGCACATAAACACATTGAGACTCTTCCAGTTGCAGAAAGACCTTATTAGACACCAGAGGAGATGCAGATCCATGGCTAAACAAGCTACAATGGCCCTACAGTGTTGTTTCTCAGACCATGGGCACGTTAGAGAATCACAGCACTATTTATGTTGGAAAATACCTCTAAGGTCAAGTCTAACCTTTAACAGATCACCACTTTGTCAACTAGATCACAGCATAAAGTAATTTCTTGAACATCTCCAGGGGTGGCGACTCTACCATTTTCCTCAGAAGTCTATTCCAATGTTTAACAACCCTTTCCAGAGTTGTTCCATCACAAATTCTCCCTGATGTCTAACCTGAACCTCCTCTGATGCAACTTGAGGCTGTGTTCTCTTGTCCTGTTGCTGATTGCCCAGGAGAAGAGGTCAAACCCCACCTGGCTACAGCCTCCTTTGCAGGAGTTGTAGACAATGATCAGGTCCCCCCTGAGCCTCCTTTTCTTAAACACCCCCAACTCCCTCAGTGGTTCCTCATAGCACTTGTACACCAGACCCTTCCCCAGCTCTGGACTTGCTCCAGGACCTCAATGTCTTTATTACAGTGAGGGGCACAAAAGTGGGCACAGGATTCAAGGTGGGGCCTCACCAGTGGCCAGTACAGGAGGACAATCACTGCCCTGATCTTGGTGACACACTACTCCTGATACAGGTCAGGATGCCACTGGCCTTCCTGGCTACCTGGGCACAGCTGGCTCATGGTCAGACACTTTCAATCAGCACCCCCAGGTCCTTTTCTGCTGGGCAGCTGCTCTGCCCCCAGCCTGTAGCACTGCAAGGGGTGATTGTGACTCAAGGGCAGGACCTGGCACTGGGCCCTCTTGAATCTCACACAGTTGGCCTTTGGCCCACTGATCCAGCCTGTCCAGATCCTTCTGCAGAGCCTTCCTGCCCTCCAGCAGATCAACACTCCTACGGACCTTAGTGTCATCTGTGAATTTACTGGGAGTACATTTGATCCCCTCACCCAGATCATCAACAAAAACATTAAAAATATGAAATAGGACTGGGTGTAGAATAGAAGGACTGGACAGAGATCAAAACTTATGCAGAAATCACCAGTTGTTCTCTGCACCCTCAGGTTTTTTTGTTGGTCAACGAAGTCGCTGGCTGTTCTCAGCCACAGAAGGGCCAGAACCAAACAGCTTTAAATTTCATTTCCCCACTCATGACAAAGGATGCAAAAGCTAATCCCAACACCCGCATTTTAAATGAACTTTAAAGGTCAGTTGTTTTATTGCCCCCTGCTCAGCTGTAACACCCAGTTCTAGAAGCTGAGCACTGATGGGTTGTATGAGCACCCCCAATCTGCTCCTGGAAGAATTAGTCTTACTTAGCCAAAACCACTGCTGAAACTTGCACTGATATGTCCAGTTTTTAATGTAGAGAACACCCTTCAGATCTGTTCCAGCAGCTCAGCTGTGTGGGGAGCAATATTCAGATGAAAAGTTGTAATGAACAGCTGGCAATTTTTTCAAAGCTTCTGCCGGCTCTCAAACAATTATGTAACAATGTCTCTGGAAGAACAGAAGTATCTGCTTCTTTCAAGAAAGGTGGAAAACAGGCACAACAGTGCCTGTTCAATATAAATCATGTTATTATCCTGTAGGTCTTCACAAAGGATATGTTGATGTCTGGAAATGCCTCATTTGTACAGCAATGATTAAAAACAAATCACAGTTGCCAGAGCAGATGAACTTGGCAGCCTATGCCTTTTAGTGATGCCATTCTGATGCTAAATGTGTTGGGAGCCTGTATCAATTTAATTTCCATATTTTCCTACTGTTGAATTTTATTCTGCTAATATTAACTCTGCTGTTCTTCCTCAAAAAAAATTCTAGATGGCTATCACATGTTTGTGAGGTTAAGAATTTTCAAAGGTGACTGGTGCATTTGTATTTTCGTTTCCTTAAGCCAGAAGGAGAAGCATAAGATGATGGGAAAAGTTTAAGCAATAGCTGTATCTAAAACACCAAGGCCTGTACAGGCTGACTAAGTTTCTTGTTGCCATGGATAGCTGGTGCCAGAATGGAAATCATGCCATAGAAAACAAGGTGTGCTGTTGTCAGGGGCTGTGCCAGGGTTTCCTAAGGAAGGCATCTGTGATGGATGCCTGATCAGTGAGAAGGTGGAAAAGATTTGTCTTTTATAGTAGTAATGCAAACACTTTTAATAAGAAATTATGGAGTAGAAACTAGTTTCTTAAAACCATATAAATCTTGGCTTAGAAGTGTTTCCACATTGAATGTTGAATTCAGAGGGATAAACTACCTTAAACAAGTGGATGTCCAGGAAGAATGTTCATTTGAAATGCTCTTGCCATTTGGAAGTAGAGAAGATCTTCAAGACAGCATGATCAGTCTTGGAGAGAAAAGAAGACAAAGGTTAAAGATACATGGGAAGAGGTATGCAGAGATGAAATTACCTGTCTCGTGTGTGTGAGATGCTGTTCCCTCTCTGTTGGACAGAGCACTGGCAGCATCAGACACTTGAGTCTATTAGAGATGTGCAGGCAGGGCAGTGAGCAGTGAAACCCTTCTGTGTGGCTGTGGTGAGCGCATTATACACAACCTGTTCCTGCCAAACCTGCTTTCTGAAGCCACTTGCAACCAGACTCCAGCACCAGCTCATGTCTGTCTAATCCTGAGTGAGCAAAACCCCCTTTCAGTTCTGTGGGATAGAAGCCAATGGTAAGGAAAGTGATGGAGATGGTTAGTCAGGATTTGAGAAGCTGAGGGAACCAGCTTCTAAACTTTGGAGGACTGAGCTTGTAGGCCAACACAAGACATAGAGATTTTAGTGATCTGTGGGTAAAGATATCTCCCCTGTTTCTGCAAAGCTAGCGTGAGGACTAGGTTTCCCAAGATACATTGCCACAGTCCTGGGCAATGAGGCATAGCTCCCAGCAAAAAAAAAGTACAAAAGCTATATTTACACTGCATGAAAGCAAGTTGCATCAGAGCAGTAAGTGAAACCCTTCGGTACTGTGTAAGTAGCATCCTCAAGCATTTTGCCACCACCACAGCACCCCTCTTGTCACAAGGTACAACTGCAATGGCTTTAAGAATTCAGAAAAAATGCCACATGGACACACAAGACCCCAAGAACAAACAGGAAGGTTTTCTCCAGCCCTTTATTTATATACATGTTTAGCAGGAGTCTTTGGCCTGGAATGTGGTCAGGGACAATGCCCTGTTTGCAAGGATTGAGAGGGGGAATCATGTGCTGCTTTTGGTGTTGAATTATGCTAAAACTAGTCTGGGTCTCCAACCCCAAATCAACATACTGATAGTGAGGCAGCTGGAGACCTGCGACTGGAAGTCAATCACTTTATACTACGAAAGTCCCGTCTACTCTCATGTGGTTCAATTCTAAAATATTCCTCCTTGGAGTGGGTGGGTATTCCCACCTTGGGTAGGGGACATCCCCCAAGGAGACCCCTCAAGGCTGACTGAAAGAGATTAAGCCCTTGGTTGTTGGTATGGGGGAGTTACATCAACCTCTCCTTCAATTATTGTTTCTTTTTGCTTGCTTTAATACAATTGCTTTGATATAGTGCACTATCCAATCCACTATGAGAAATTTTAACTTTTACTAGCAAATAATTCTGACTAAGATCTTTTTGTCTAATCATTTATTATAAGAAATAATTCATTTTCATAGAAATATATCTGATTTGCCATCATTAAGACTGTGGGACAAAGTTGTACAAAGATCGCACCTCTCTAATTCCTTAAACTTAAACCATTGACAAAGTCTACGGCTAAGATTGGATGTAGCTGCACCTAGACTTTTCTCTGAGAAGGCATTTAGAAAGCAAGGGGGTTTCTGCACCTTGTGACTCAACCAGGGGCTTCTCTAATAAACTTCATCTGAAGACTACCACTCTCCCCACACCAAGTCAAAATCAAACCAAATCAAACCAAAATAAAAAAGTTATGAGACATTATTGCAAATAAACATGTTTTTGTCAGGAAAATAACATGCTCTGTCATCAGTTCTCCTTCCTGTAAGAAGCCTGGAAATCTCTAAGGGTTCTCGTGTTTTCTGCATGCCCTGTGGTGTGTAATCTCAGTTTATTTAGGAACTGAAGTTCACTTCTATTTTTTTTTACAGTTCTGCAGACAACACAGAAGAACAATTTCAAAACTTCTTAAGGGAAGTGGTAGTTGAAATGTTCCCTATCATGTAACATTCTTACACAACTCTTTACTAACCACAGTTGGTAATTTTTGCAGATTCTCATGTACTCTTGTATAACTAAATTAAAGAGACAACAAGGATCACCTAGTCAACCTTTGTACAGTGTGACCTCTTCTTAATTCCTCCATTACACTTAGTTTCTGGATTAATCCTAGAACTTCTGTTAGGCTATGGCATATTTTCAGGAAAAATCCTTGATCTTGATTTAATATTAAGTGCTAAAGATCCTGTCTGTTTTCTGCATAATTTGTTCTGACAGGATGTACTGATAATAAATACCTAAATACCTTTTATGAATTGCATCTGTTTACAACATTTTCCCTAGACTGAAGATCTATCTTCTATCATGAAGAAGAAAACTCTTCATGTCTAGGGAGACCACAATTTGCCCTTTGCCAGATAAACTGAACTAATCAACTTGTTTGCTTTCTTTTCACAAGGAGCAATTTCCAGATCTCAAATTACTCTTTTCCTGGACACACTTAAATTTTTAAGCCATCTAGTCAGTATAAATAGTCACAACATTGAAGCATGAAACTGCACAAAGGCCTCATGGTCCCTCCTCAGAACTCTGGGGCATGCAGTGCATTGCTAATATATCAAGGTTCGGATTGCAGCACAAGATGTGGTGAAATATCTCAGTACATGGTAGTCTGCCATGGGAAAAAAAAAATCAAAAATGACAGAAGCACTTTTGGCTTCCACCCAGAAACCAAAAAAGTTAATGGAAAGCACAGGGACTGTTTTGCAGCCCAAAATTGCTGGCAAACTTCAGACTTAGCCCAACATCACTGACACAATCCTGTGAAAAGCAGTACTTTAATGTCATGGCTTAATAGCTGAGTAAAGTTTCATTGCATATCTTAATAGTTATTAAATTTTGTTTAAAATGTATAGCATTAGGAGAAAAAGGATGAAAATTTTTAAAAAAACATTTTTTCCTTCATAGCATATTATTGCTATTTTGAGACTAATATGAAAATGAAGATTTTATCCTCAATCTGTAAAGTGAAAGTAAAGTTAATATGAACTTTATATTAACAAGATTCACAGTGTATGAAATGCTATCTTGGGTCTTCATTGTTTATCTCGTATCTGCTATTATTTACTGAACACACTTACTTCTTTTGATTCTAACTTATAGAAACCTTCAGGGATTTTGGTTTCCTTTATAAGCAAAAAGTTAAGATTGAGCATAATTTCTTTTCTATCAGAACCTGAAAATAGTAAGAAGCAAACAACAAGAAGAAATGTGTTTTCTAATACAGTCAAGCTCCCTCTGAAGCACTTCTCTTCCTAAAATGTTCCTGTTCTTTGTTTAATTCCCTATTAATTATTTCCTCTGTACATAGTTTTGGGGAGTTTTCTACTTTTCCTTCCTGTTCTTGACACCCTTCTGAGTATTGTTTTCTGCCATGTGTCCCTTACCACCGTGTTCACTAAGTTCATCTGATTTGCACAGTGGCCTCTGTTTGAGCAGCAGCTCTTGGCTCCACTGCAAAAGGTGTGCATGCCTTTGGTGCACGACTGCAGTTGTGTCTGCCAGCTGCAGCGAAGCTTTGCAGTCTCAGCAACTAAAATGCCTTCTCCCTAAGCTCTGCCCATCTTCCCAGTGAAGTTCAGAGGCATGACATTCTGTATGGACCAAAGAAAGTGAAGGATAAAGAAATAACAACAGATTGCAAATAGCAAGAATGCAACTATTAGAGAGAAGCCAAAACTCTGAAGACCATTCAGGTACAAACATCCTGCTACACATAGCTTTCATTATACATTTTGGCTGAGCAAAACCTTTGCTGTTGCCCAAGGGGCCCCAATGGAGGCATCTATGCAGGATTCCAGAGGGGGCACTCCCCACTGCCTGTTCCCCATGCTGAAGATGCACCTGGCCAGGGAGAGAGGAAGCCTGGCTGTGAAGGCCAGTGATCAGAGGCCTTCAGTAGAAGGGGAGTTCTGCACTCTGGTCCTTACTGGTGGCAGTATTTCACTTTTTAGGTAGTTGTTAGCATGCCAGGTGACAGTGTGGCATCAACCCAGCTGGCTACCCCTTTTGGCCAGCAAGCATCAATGCTGTGCCTTTTGTCCTTGAAAATATCTGGAAACGGCATCTTCCCATGGACACTCTTCAAATTTTCTTGATCTTCACTCTTTCCTACACAATCCTGAGCCTGTCCATACATTGTCAACCTCCTTCAACAGACCAAAATGCACCTGACCAAAGGTAGCTGCATGCCCACATATTTTCATTTCTTCCCAGTCCAATCTCAATGTCTTTATTTTTATCTGATATCTCAGGAAAACAAAATTCTCTACAGATCAATCAGACTTTTGAGTTATGCCTCTTATTTTTCTCTGTCAGATTAATTTCTGGTTCCTACTAAAGTCTTACCTCAAACTGGATTAGTAAGATACTTTCCTGTGTTTAAATTCTCCTGGATCTCTCCAGCTAACAGCTTGAAATTTTCTATTCATTTTCACTGATGTTTATTTGTACCATGAAGTCTAGTTGAGCTGAACAAATCTCACAGAGAAATCAGACAAATTCTACCCATGCTAACAATTTTTTTTATTAAGTAAGTGTTGGCAAATGGGCTCACCTTTGCTTTGTTTGGGTTGGAAGAGATCTAGTTCCAAGACCCTGGGTTTTGCAACAGTTGGGACTGTAGGCTAGGGGGAGACCTGGACTAGGATAGCTACAGGAATGGGATAAGGTGTGCAAATCTCCGTGGGAACACAAGTAAAGGGATGCATGGAGGAACAAAGAGGGCGGTAGGCAGAAAAGGCTATGAAGAGTCCTGTTAAATGTAAATGGATCCAATGAGTGTGTTTGTCTGTCTGAGCCCTGTGCATGAGCAGTCTGTCCCTCCAAGGGGTGAGTGAGCTGAGTAAGGGGCTCTGCACCAGGGGCTGCAGCAGGGCTGTGGGTCACAGCCTGTGCCAGCTGCTGGGGGCGAGTGTCTGTATCTTCCCTAAAGAGTCAGGGGAGGGTGTGTGTGTGCTTTCCAGCAAACTTCAAACTGGACCAGCCAGTGAGTAAGGGCGCCTCAGGTTGGGGAATCACACTGACAGGGAGTCAGTGCTGCCATGCCTGAGCATCTTGTGGAAAAGGGTGGCTGTGGAATGAGATGCGAGTGCATGGGTGTTTGCAGTGAGCCTCCATCTGGACCAACCAGCAACTGGGAGACCTGTGGGGGAGGCAAAGGAGGGTTGGATGCAGGCAGGTGACCATCAGAGGGGTCATGCTGGTGCCTAGGGTATCCATGAATGCATATGTGCTTATGCATCAGGGAGTGTGATGTGTATGCCTGCACCAGTGACCTTCTGGTGGGCAAATGTCTCTATTCAATGTCAGCTGTTGAAGGCAGTGCTGTACCTGGAGGAGGTGGCCACTCAACATCATTTGACACCTTGTTTGCCTTCTAGACAGCTGAAGGAATTAGTGATTCTTGCATCTGACTTGTGTTTTTTCCATGCTCCTCTTCCCTTTTTACTGCAGATGATAAGAGAGAGTAGACAACTCCAATTAGGATCATCAGGCCAAGAATAATTGTTTTCTACAACCCATTCTGTCTACTTGTGAACCTTCCTGTGTCTCTACAAAAGCATGTACCTGCATACTGAACATCTGTACTGGAACAAGAAGTTCAAAGGTGCATTTCTTATCAAAGATACCAGAAAAGTATTTTTGTTCTTGGTTGACTTCCACAAAAACAAATGCCTTTGATGAGAACAAAGATTGGTCTATGATTTTCTGATGTGATTCTGGGTAGTTTTTTCTTACTTATTCACTGTGTAGGTTTAACTATTTGCCAAAATGTCAGTGTCCAGCTTTCCTTCAGGAAGAGGGTGGTCAGGGAACCAAATTGTGAAATGGCTCATGTGTGCAGTCAGCAGCTTTCCAACATGGTTCAAGGCTGTTGTTTGATTTATAGAAAGCTTTTTCTCCCAAATAAAATACACTGGAATGCAAAAGTTGCACTTTCACCTAACACACCCTTGTGGTATTATAGCTACAGTATGCACACACCCCTCTGCGCTACCTGGTTCCTATTCTCTCTCCTGTAAAACTGATTATTAACTCTGTGACTGAACATCAATAGTTTAGAGAAAAATCAATTAAAAAATGTACCTGTGTAGTCTGGACGAAACATACCTGCATAGCCCTGCCAGCTTTACACATTATAGAGGAGTGATTTTATCTTTGCACATCATTTCAGAGGTCCTCCTGTTGTTCCAAAATGGGTTCTTTCACCTGGTGTGCAAGAGGCTGATCCCCACACAGGGCTGAGGTGTTTGATGTATTTAATACAGCTCTGTGCAGAAAGCGGTGCTGGGTGGCAAATCCACAAAATCAGCACACTGACTTTCAAAAATTTTCACTATTTATTGCATTTTAGCAAACAAAGGCATTAATGTTCATTGGCTACAAGTTACCTAGTTCTCTTATTAGTTAATATTCTATCTTAATTGATTGAATTATTTCTTTGCTTCTTATGCTAATTAGTGGTTATGGCCATGTCTTTCTCTTCTCTTGAGTCAGTGGGTTTCTTGGGTCAGTGGTTCATGAGTTGGTGGTCATGATCTCTCCCTGCCAGAATTGCTGTTTACCCAGCTGGAGAGGATTCAGCACAGTTGCTGAGTTGGGTCTGTTAGTTTATTCCATGTTTTGTGAGATTGTAAAGACCCACCCTTAGGAGTTCTGCCAAATGTCCCTGTGGCCTGTAAATTCCATATTCCTTGTGTCTACTATCAGTCGTACATCCTTCTTCCCAAGCTTTGTTAATCTCCACCTAGAACTGAGATCACCGAAGCATGTCAAGCCCTAAACTTTATTGAAACAATTCTACCAACAAGCAATTTACCTTTCAAAAACCTGGACACCACTCCATTTCCTGACATGCGCGTGATGTTTAACTCCTTCTCTTTATATGGGTCTCCTCCCAATAACAGAAATCCACCACAAATTTTATGCTGTTCTTCAGCAAAATAAAACCAAAATAACTGTAGAAAAGTTTAGGAAAGTTTTTTTTCTCAGGAAAACATCAGGAAAACAAAATCACATAAACTACTAACTGCTTGGTTAGCTGCCTGTTTATTGAGTAGCAATTATGTTCTACTTATGTTCTATAGTGTGCTATGTAAATTTGTTACAGATCAGTCTCAAGCACCATTCCACAATCTAAACCATTCTTGACAATTTTCTTTCTAACAACTAACTTCTTAGTTGATGTAATGAGACATGCATCCCTTTATTGATCTTACTATGTCAGAATTGTGCCAGTCTGTCTGCAGCTCTGCAGGGCATTTTGTTTCAGTATGCTTACACATGTCCAGTAGAAATCAGAAAGACTTCTCATTAAACCAAGTGCTTTTTTATTTTTCTTTTACCAGGTTTTATTTCTCTTTTGGCATTATTTCAGAGTACTGTCAGAAGAATTTTTTTCTTTTATGGGGATGTAGTTTGCTTTTTGACTACAACTTTAAAATGGAAAGACTTGGAGGCTATCAATAATACACTTTACAAGAAAAAGAAGCTCTGAAATACAATACTCTTAGCAGCTAATATTTATATACATTCTTCAGTTCACTAGTAAGCCAGAGAGATTACCAGAACCCTTTTCTGGTAAAATAGTCTTTAATAACTATTCTTTAATAATTGTTTATAATATAAACAAACTTTATTACACCTAACTAGATTTTTATTCCCATTAATCTTAGTCTGAAGCTGTTCCAAGGTCTAATCTCATGAAAATTAGAAACTTTCTCATAATTTTTAGCCTTAATTCAGGCAGAAACATTTTGTATTTCATGACTATGTTTAAACTTTATTTTTTTGTTTAAAAACTATGAACATATTTGCAGAGAGGAGATGTTTCTGTTTTAGCCTTTTCTTTTACCAGATTAGACAAGACAAGCACTTTTAGCCTCTCCTCAGAATACCCACTTTCAACTGTTGATCAGAATAGCTCCTTTCAGTCCCTTTTCCTGACTGCAACATCCTTTTAGGACAGACATGGGCAGTCCAGCATACTGCTGCAGAAAATATCTGCTTCCTCAAGTGCTGGAGTTGCTGTTTCCCTCTCTCTACTGGATTCAACACATTTATAATTTATTAGCCTGCTGCTAATAATAAACAGCATCTGATAACATTTTTCATAGTCTATTAATTATCACACAGTTCAACTGCAGCAAGTCTCCTGACACAATAAATCATTGGATAGAATAAAGACCAGGTATCTGTTCCGGCTTCAGCTGAAGTGACAGTTTGCTGACCCACCACTAATTTATCAAATATCCTTTTGTTATTTTTAAACAACAGAAGCACAAGCCAAACAAATCATATCTAATAAATGGCCAAGGTAACAAAAAAATGTTGATAAATGTGGAAGGGTAGGTGTCTCTGTAAGTCTCTGCCATCTGAGTTTTCTCTGAGATGATATCTTATGTTCCTGGAAAAGCCCAACCATGCCTTGATCAGGAATAATCCCTTTTCCTGTAGGATCCTGAACTGATCCCTACTCCATCTCAACCTCACCCAAGGGTAACAGCTTAACATTGTGCTCAAATGAGTAATTGAAAATCCTTATTTTCCTCTTCCTGCTTCTATTCAACTGCAGGACACTTATTGCAATGGTAGCTTAATTCTCTTTGGGTGTTTGTGGAAAAGAATGAAAGCTTGGCTGGTATCAGTACACACTGGCACTTTAATATATTGCTTCATCTATTTGACTTCACCTTCTACCTCTGCTACTCATTCCACTTACTGTTTATTTGGCCTCCTCCCTTTTCAGATCACAGAGCTTGCTTCAACAAACACATATGCACATAACAAAACTTTCCGTGAACAGCAGAATTAATGAAGCCTGCTTTCCTAGGGATTGATGTTGCTGATTCCCAAGTTCCATGCTCACACTGTGTGCTCCACGATATCTTCACTATGCAAAACCAGCACTTTAAATGGCCAGTGTGAGTCATATACCCTGCTCAGCTTGGCTCAGCACTCTTCAGCCATTGCACAGTCAGTCAGATATATTATGGTTCTTGCCAAGGAGAATGTATTGCATTCCTCTGTGAATTGCTTTCCTTTGCATTCCTTTCCTGACTGGAAGATATTTTTAAAACTACTTTAAAAATAAAATAAAGGGGGGTCCGGTGGAGCTCTCTAATTCCTGGAACTGTGAATTTAGAAAGAATGGGTAGCCAAGGAAAATAAAATTGGGCATGCATTTGAAATGACTGCTGGAGAGTTAGGAATTATGCTCCTGGAAGATCAAATGTGTATTTTTACTGTAAGTGTACATGAGAAGATTACTAAACTTCCCAACAGATTAATGGGATGTATAGAAGGGAAATGATCACAGATGAGCACTTTTTAGTTTTATTTCTTTTGGGGCTGTGTATGTGTTTAATTGCTTTTACCTTTGAAGGGTGAGCACAGCTAGTGCTTTTAATCACTAGGGGAAGTTCTGGTTAGACATAACTTCTCTGTGTCTGTAATTTCTCTTTATGATAGCATTTAAAGAAAATGTGATGCTATGACTGTGATATTGAATCAAAGCAGCAGGCATTTCAGTCTAAGTGAGGTGAAAATCCTGTATCTACCTCTTCAAGGACAGTAAAACCACACGGAGGGCTCCTGCACATGCATGTGAAGGCACAGTAACCCTGTGACACAACTAAGGGATAGCTAGGAAAACAAACAAGCAAACAAACAAGCATACAAAAAGGCTGTGAAAATTTGTCCCATGATGTGTGAACTTGTTCATCTTGTCAGGACCTTTACTGGCAGAAAGGCACATGATGAGCACTTGGGCTGAGAGTGTGAAGAGCAAAGGAGGAAGTTACAAGACAGCTTACATATTAGCCAATTTTTTTTTCCCCAATGTGTAATACTTCAAGACAAGGATAAATTTGAGCAAGTTGGCAATGTTTTGGAGGTGATAGACTACATTGACTGCACAGTTAAGAACACCCCCTGCCAGGAGCTGTGTACATGGTTCTGGTGGCACAGGCAGTGGGTATACCAGGAGCAGCTCTCATAAGTGGAATCATATTTACTTTCTCCAAACAGAGCTGGCTTAATTTTTTATTCATTTATTCCCCTTTCACGTTTTTTTCAAGTCTCTGAAGTATTTTCATAAAACACCTACAACATTATCAAGCTCTGTTTATGTGACAGCTGCCTTAGGTACACTGTCAGCCTTTGATACAAGCGTCAGAACACCTGAACTCTATCCAGGGCTGGTGATGCCTTGTTCTTACTTAGTTTTGTGTAAAATATAATTTCAATCACAAAACCATGTAGGTTGGAAAAAACTGTTACCACCACCAAATCCAGCTGTTATTGAAACATTGCTAAGTCCACCACTAAACCCTGTCTCTAAGTGTAACATATGTGCTTCTTTTATCCAGGGATAGTGACTCAACCACTTCCCTGGGAAGCCGTGTTCTAATGTTTGGCAACTGCCTTGATGCAGAATTTTTTCCTAATATCTAATCCAAACTTCCTCTGTCACAATGTGAGGCTGTTTTCTTCTCATCCTGTCATTATGTGCCAGAAAATACCATGCAAGCATGACCTAATTCAGGCAGTTGAAATCCATGTGCCAGTGAGTGCTCAATACTTCAGTCAAGGCAGTTCAGTGCTTGCTGGTTGTAAAAAGCTTGCTGTTGCATTAAGCACAAAGGTCAGTCTATGAGGATTGTTTGCTACACAAAGTCAGTGTAGTTTCACAATCCATTTTCTTCAACCTTAGCACAGCTGGGAGGAGATGTTAGCTCTGTACCCCACACTGATCCTACACCCCACAGCACCACTTCATCATCTCTGGGAACACCTGATTTCTGAGGCCGTAACAGTGAGGTGCTTTCTTCAGCATCCATTGCTAGCTTGTGACCTCCTCTCTCCTTGCTACTCATTCCTTCCCACACAGCAAATTGTGCTGTCTCCTGAGTTTTTCCAGTGTGGATACTAGATGACAAGAAAATCAATTTCTTCACACCTTTTCCTAGGGAGTGAACTAATGCTTAGGTCAGGAAATAAAGATGAGGGAGCAGCTGAACTGTTTCAAAGAGAGGCACAGGCAAGGGAAAGCGTAATGGCTCTGACAAGTAGCTCTGTTTCCTCCTTCTTTCTCCTTGAAAGCCTGAAAAAACGTGTGAATGTCAAGGATCCATCAAGGTGCCTCCATTTAAGGTCTGAAAAAAGCACTATTTGCAAAATCACTGACCAGAGCTTATATAGCTGCTACATCCTCATCACAGCTGCAAAAACACGTAGCAGAAGAGGATTGTTCTGTGTCCTTCTACTCATCTGACCCAGGGTGGCCTAGACTTTGAAAGGTTAGGGTGCAGAATCACCTGGCATTGGGACACTGGATGGGATACACAGGAACAGCAAGATGGCAAAAACTGCAGTCTCCATCTCGCTCAGCAAACTTCAGTTTTTTGCATATACATACAGGTTATTTCCAAGAAAGAATAAAGCCTCCCAGTGTAAGTTAGGATTCCTCCACGTATAGGAGTTCAGTGTGCTGTTTCTGGAACACCCCACAGGGTGAACACCTCGTGTTTTTTAAGAAATGGGGAGCGAGCACAAGTCCCAACATGACGAGCTGGAGGGTGCTTCCCAGGCGGCTGGGGCTGGCAGGTACGGCCCAGCAGCAGCACTTGAAACAGAGCACTGACACAGCCAGCGCAGGCATCGCGGAGTACGACATCTTCCTCACGGCCGGGGCCGGGGCCGGGGCCGGGGCCGGGGCCGGGGCCGGGGCCGGGGCCGGGGCCGGGGCCGGGGCCGCCGCAGCCGCCAACCCACGCTTCCGCGGCTCCCCCTCCTCCCCTTCCCCGGCGCCCCTCGGGCGCTGCCCGGCTGTGACCTCCCGGGCCGCCGTCCGCCCCCGCACTATCATTGCCGGGCATCCCGCCCCTTCCTGCCCGGCGCAGGCGCCGCAGCGGAGCGGGGCGGGAGCAGGCGTGGGAGCGCCGCGGGGCTCTGTGTGCGGGGCGGCGGCCTCCGCTCGGTCCCCGCCGGGCGCCATGCGGGTGCCGCTGTCCCTCCTGGCTGTGGCGGCGCTGCTGGTGCCCCGCCGGAGCGCGGCTTCCCAGGGGGAGCAGCCGCCCGCAGGTAACGGGTGGGGCGAGACGTGGGGATGGGGCGGCCCGGGCTGGCTGACCGGCTGATGGGCAGCACGGGTTACCTGCGGGGCGGCGGCACAGGCACCGGCCGTGCCGCGGCCTGCCCCGCACCCTCTGTGACCGACCGCCGCCGGTGGGGCCGCCGGCCCCGCGTCGCTGCCGCGGCCGCTGCGGGCGCAGGGAGCCGTCGGGGCGGTGCGAGCGGGCGGGCGGCGGCGGGAGGAGCCCCCGGGGCTGTGCCGTGCTGCCCGCCGAGGGGCCCGGCCGAGCTCTGCGGGTGCGCGGCTCAGGCTGGCCCCGGAGGCCGGCTGGCGGCGCGGCGGCGGCGCGCTGGTGACATCAGCCTTGTTTCGGCTGTTCGCGCACTTTGGCTCGCGGAGCTGGAGCGGCGTGCGCGGCGGACAGGCCTGCTCCGCTGCGCTTTGTGGCTTCGTATGTCCAAAGGAGTAGAGAAATTGGGAAATTCGGGTCGAAAATGGGGAGCACAGGGCTGGGGAGTGTAGAGAAGGTATCGGGATCGCGGTCTGGGACACGCACATTTTGGCCAAGCACTCCTGGGGAGGAGTGGCTTGCCAATGGAGAGCAGCGTTGTGTCTCTGTTTGCACGACAAGTAAATTACGAAAGAAATAGTCAGGGTTACTAGTTCCATTTTAAACTGTAAAAGTTCATTAAAAACAGACGTTGCTGTGTAATAGTCAAAAGGGAACATGCATTTAGTTTTTATTGAGACTGCTGAGAGCTGCCTGTGTGCCAGGCTCCTTGGGTTCTGCAAATGGAGATTTCTTGGAGTTCAGATCGATGCCCAGGTGAAGTGACTGAACTTGGTTGCCCCTGAGCATGGGCCACACCATGCTTTGGAAGTCTGCTTAGCTTTGTCTGATATGGACCGGCGGTGCTAAAAACAGTAATCTGCCTGCATTATTGTCCCTTAATAGTTTGCATTTTGAATATCCAGTTCGTTTGACTTGGTGTCTGATTATAACTGGCAAACTTTGCAGGAATACTATCTTTTTTCCCCATTGGATCAGTAAAATATCTTGATATGTTAAATATTATCTTGTTTGCTCCGACTTAGTCTCTTTTAAGGGCGTGCTTTAATTGCTAGTAAAATATGCCGTGTCTACATTTTATTCAGCATTTTTAGGGTAAAAAAACCACAATACCACTAAATCACTTGTCAAACAAACCTGCTATACTCCAGCCTAGTCCAGCACAACAGTTATCTTCGTAAGCATAGAGAGTAGTGCTGTGGTGTAGATCATGTAACAGGCTGTCTAGAAGCAGAAAGCTCACTTTTTGCATGCAGCAAACCCTCAGCTCAAAGGAGCAGAATGTATTTTTGAGTTAGGTTTTGAAAACTCCAGCAGTATTTTCTTGGTGACTTGCACTCAGCTTGGTCACAGCCACTATAAGTAAACCCTTTTTTTTTTTAGTGAACAAAAGCATCATGAAGGGAATTCTAATTGACAGTTCTGTGTATTAGTTGAATGAAAATAGTGGTTTTATATGTAATGACTAATAACATGCCCATGCTTTGTTAAAATATTGATGCAAGTAGATGTGCTAAACTATAGGGGAAGAATTAAGGTAGAAAGGGAAGTCTGAACCATGTTTATGATGCTGTCACATATAGAATACCAGAATGGGTCAGGTTGGAAGTGAGCACAGTGAGTCATCTGGTCCATCCTTTTCCTGCTCAGTCACGGTAATCCTAGGGCACATGGCACAGGATAGCATCCAGATGGTTCTTGAGTATTTCCAGTGAGGGAGACTCCACAGCCTTTCTGGGCAGTCTATTCCAGTGCTTGGTCACTTGCATAGTAAGGAAGTACTTCCTCATGTTCAAGTGGAGCTTTCTGTGCATTAGTTTCTGCCCGTTGTCTCTTGTTCTGTTGCTTGGCACCTCTTCTTTCACTCCTCCTTCAGATACTGTAGATATTGATGAAGTCCCCTCTTGTTCATCTCCTCATGAAACAGGCCCACTCCCTCAGCCTTTCCTCATAATGGAGGTGCCCCAATTCCTTGATCAGTTTTGTAGCTCTTTGCTGGACCTGCTCCATGAGCTCCATGTCTCTCTTATACTGAGGACCCCAGAATTTCCATGGCAACAGTTGTATAATTTTTTTCCCCTTAAATCTTATAAGGCTTTCAAAGTGCCAGTAGTGTAATACATATATTAAAGCTGAATGTGTAATGAGGAAATGTTCAGTCATCTTCATCTTCTGTTGTAGGACACTGTTTTCCTTAGAAAAGGAACAAAGCCAGATAACCCAGCAGCAGTTGGAGCACCTGCATTTCCTGCAGCTGGGTGCCCAGTGTGCCTGCTTTGACAGGCCTCTGACTCCACAGTGGAGCTGGGCACTTGTTGATGGGAACTCTCAGTTTGTATTTTAGTACCGTGGAAGACAAGGTCCGTGGTCAAGCTGAAGAAGATTTAGAGGCTGTGGCGGCGGTTCAGGTGCTTCCTGCACATAGTAAGCCACATTTCCAAGGATGTGTGTAGTTCATTCAGGCAGCTGACTTCCTGTTGTGTGTGATAATCATGGTGGCCTTGAGTTGTTCTTTATGATTCAGATTACTGACATTCATAGCAATTTACTGTCAAGCTGTAAACAAAAGCAATTTAGATGGTAGAAAGTGCTGTATTTAGATATCATCTATTACAACAGTTTACAGCTATAGCAAAAGGGATGGACACTCATAAAATAGATAAAACAATATTTAGCTTGTATTATTACATCTGTTTTTTTAAGTGTCCATCTTGTGCAACCTGCCGTGGTTTTTCTCAAGATGGTGATTTCAGTCTGCCTCTCCTCTTAGTACAGCTTACAAGCTTGTGGAGATTTTTATCATAAACAATGATTTTAAAAACTCCATAGAACAGTGTCAAACCTCTGAGCCCTTAGAAAATAAAATTCTGTTGTAAATAGAAGCTGTAAAAATGCTCTATCTACTGTGTATAATGTTTATCCACAATACTTAAGTTCATTCCAGTAAATATTTTAAAAATTATTAGCTTTAAATTTTACACGTTATGGTACTCATTTAATTTGTAAACCAATTCCTTTGTGGTTTTGAGGTCTTTCAAGAACTTCTGGTAGAACCTTCTGCATAAATTGTTTTACAAGCATTAATTAAAGCTTGTTTTCAGTAAATTTTTTAAGGAAGTACCATCCAGGTATTATAGTGGCATTACAAAGAAATGCATGTCTTGGATTTCTTTTGGAGGGATAAATGAAAGTTGCCCAAGGCAAGCACATGCAAGCATTTTCACATACACCTTGTGGCTTTTGTCTCTTAAAAGAAAGCCAGAGCCAGCTAGCAGGTAGAAAATTTCTTCCTTACCTTGCTCCTGGGTGCTTGCCAGTCTCCCAGGCTCCCAACCAAGCACAGCCAACAGGCAGCTTCCCTCCAGCAGTGTGATTGGAGCAGGACCTGTTTAGTGCCTGGCCTGGCAGAAGGCACAGAGAGGGGGCTGCGCTAACCCAGGTGTGCTGCCTCGAAGGGGAGCAGGGCAGAAGGCAGAGCCACTGCTCTGACAGACATTTCCAGTTCCTCCCCAGGGCACGTGCTTGGTGCTCCTGCAGCCTGTGGTGAGCACTGACCTCTTCCTGCTCAGTTTCAGTCCTGTAGTGCTGGGCAGTGCTCCTAACTCTCCTCTAGCCCCCATGGCTGGACTCTGCTTTTAGTGCAGGCCAATTTTGTTTGATTTAGAACTGATTGAAGTGAGGATATAAATAATTAGGAGGATATAAATAACCGTTTTGTCAAGGTTTAACCAAACCCCACGCAGCTGCTTGTTCACTCTATTACCAGCAGAACTGGGGAGAGAATCAGAAGGGTAAAAGCTGGAGAACTCATGGATTGATCTAAAGACAATTTAATAGGGAAAGCAAAAGCTGTACGCATAAGCAAAGCAAGGAATTAATGCACTGCTTCCCAAGGGCAGGCAGGTGCTCAGCCATCTCCAGGAGACCAGGGCCCCATCATGGGTAAGGGTTACTTGGGAAGACAAACACCATCTCTCCAAATGTCCTGTGCTTCCTCCTTCTTCCCCCCACTTTATGTACTGGGTGTGATTCAGCACAGAAAGCAGCAATACCCTGGCTACTTGCCAGGCCCTGTGTTTCACCATGGCTGTTACTGGAATGTTCCCAGACACTACTGGGAGGTGATAAGCGGTACTGCAAGCAGTGAGAGCAAGGAGCACTGGACTTGAATATACAGTCAGGAAAGGGAGCCTCAGGACAAGCCACAGGAGCTAAACAGCACTGTACAGTTGTAAATTCAGTCTAGCACATCCCAGTCAAGTCTGTTATCTCAAACCCCCCCCCCCCCCCCAAAAAAAAAATTAAGGAAATGCAGCCTTCAGAGATGGACTAAATTCTTCTTAGGTATTATTTTCATCCTTAGCATTGACTTGCTGCCTTCTGAATCCATCTTTCAGAGCATTGGTTGTCTTTTTGCCACCCTTTTTTCATTTTGGTTTTTTTTTTTTTAAATGCATATGGCTACAGAGTACTGCAGAAGCATTCAAAGGTAGTGCAAATGTATCTGATCTTTTTTCCATTTTCTTCATTTTCATGTGTGGCAAAAGCTATGGAGAGTGGCTGTTTTGCATTGGTGAAATCATCAGAGCTGCTACCCTTTCTGGCTGCAGTTTAAGTGGGTATGTGAGCTCAGGTCCCCCTGTGGGCCATTAACATAAGGCTTGGATTCAGTGATCCTTGTGGGTCCCTTCCAACTCAGAATATTCTGTGAATCTGTGAGCTGAAGCAACTGTAGGTGGAGTACAGGGTTGGCACAAGGAAGGCAGCTTCTCCCATTCAGGGGCCCAGAAGGGACTGACTGGTTACTGTTGCAGCTGTCTGTCTTTAAATGATGAGTTAACCATGACTGCAGCAAAGTTCAAACTGTTGTCCCCCTTGGCCTGTTAAAGTGGCTTATAAACCTATGATGTGTCACTTTGGGAATATAAGGATTTGGTTGGTTTTAATGGAAATCTAAAAAAGAAGCAAACTTTGAAAATATACTTTTACTTGTTATTTCTTCCACAGTTTGTCTTTTCAAGCTTTCAGTTTGTGCTTTCAGTCTGTATTTCAGTGTCTAAATGATGTTTAAAAGTCACTTATGACTTGAATGGATTTCAATGGGTGTTAGGGCTGCTGTTGTCTCAGATAGCTGTACCATGAACTCTGTGTTGTGGTTTCATCAGGCCCTGTTCTGTTAACGTGCATTATTGCACCTCAGCTGTGTTTCGCTTGTGTAAGCAGTGGTGACAAATCCCTCTGTATACGCAGTAATGCCAGAATGAGGGAAGGAGTTTCAGTCTTGCACAAGATCCAAGTATCAGGCTTTGAAGGCTGTCTCATTTTTACGTCTTGGAAAGGTCCAGTTCATTGAATTAAGTTTTGCTTCAGGCAGTGCATTGCTAGCTACTGGTCAGCAGGGACCTCCCCAAGCAGGTGATGGAAGGGTCCTACTGTAACATTTGCTACCTCCTTCAGTGCTCTGGGGTCAACTCCTTATGTTAAGCAGGTTTTTTTGTGTAATAGTACACAAAAGTTAAAATTTTGTAAGGCTAGCTACACTGGCTTAAAAGTGCATATTTGAAGTAACCTTTATGTGCTTTCGCCTGTCTGTGTGCTTGACACCTCTTCTGTCAACTTGTCACCTTTTTTTTTCTTGTGGTTGTGAATTTGATGATTATGTTCCTCTTCTTCCAATAGCTGAAATACCACTCTTATTAAAACAAACCACAGAATTGCTTGCAGAATGACCTATATTAAATCAAACCTTTGTGGTTGTCAATAGCATATCTCAGCCTCTACGTATCACTTTCAGTAATGTGTTATATTTGTGGTCTTGTTCTCAGGATGTGGAAATTGTTTACTTTCCCTAAATATATCACAGAGTGAAGTTGTAGCACTTGCTTCATGAACAAGAGCACGTCTAATATGAGTTCCCTCAGCATTTTGTAAAAGCCACATTGAGAATACTAGGGGTGCCAAACCAGACATTGGGAAGCTGAGTTGAAACAGTTAAATTCAGTTGAGTGACCTTGATTTCTCTTCTCTTCCTGAGTGTCATGTGGCAGCCTTCAACATTTACAGGATCCTGTAATACTCCTTCCCCTGCAGCTGCTCCCTTGATAGCCCTCTTGAGGTTGCTGCTTGAAACAGATACTTGCTGCATATGGGAAACTGTCACTGTTGCTTTTTATTTTTGGATTGCTTTACTACATTACTTCTGATGTTGTTCGCTAAGTATACTTCAAATGGAACTATGTAATAGCTTCAATGTTCAAATTCCTTACAAATGTTTGTAGTTTGTTTTGGGCATCACAGCTTACTGAAGAGACTGCTGGAGTGGTAGAAGTATCACTGTTTGAAATTCATAGGGAATCCAGGCTTACTTACCCTAGGAGGCTTGTTGTATTTTGGCCTTGATACTCCAGCTCTGGTACCATCTCCCAGCCCATCCACTCCAATTCAATTTCTGAACAGCAAGAGAAATCTACAGGAACTGGGCTAATCTCTAACTTGAGTAAAGTCTTACAACGTGTCTTGCTGTTATATCTGTAAAAGACCACCAGAAGAGTATAACCATCACTGCTTATGGACCTGATAGAGGCTGTCTGAGGGACTTGCTTTCAGTGGGCATGGGTTATCTGATGTTGCAAAGAGGACAAAAGCTGTCTCTGCAGGAGAGGTGAGTAATAAATTAGCTTACAGGGCTCATAGGTGTTCGCACTGGTGACAGACGAGCTCATTCGGGAGAAGTATTTGTGATTTTTATGTCTAGCATGTTGCCTTTTCCAAATAATTTAGAAGTACATTTGGCTATTCTTGGGTTTGCAAAGGTCTGTTTATCAAAGTGCAATAGTGCAATCGTTCTCTTCGTTTTAGTGCCTTCACCAACGGGACTTGAAGTAACGTCTGAAAATTTCAAGACAGTTTTGCATTGGCAGTACCCACCTATGTCTGAAACTCCTCATTTTATTGTGGAAATCATGCCTTACAAGTAAGTTCTTGCTATTTCATTATTTCCTATACCTGATACTCTCTAGAAGTACGTAAAAGTAGTCAGTTGATGGTAAATTCTCTTGTTTCTATGTGGTGAAGTCATGTAGGGTGAAGGTTGCTCAAGTGTAAATTAAGGCAAAATTTGTCAAGTAATAGAATGGTTGAGGTTGGCAGGCATCTCTGGAGGTCATCTGGTCCAAGCCCCTTGCTTGAGCAGGTCATCCATGATTATGTCTAGTTGGCTTTTGAATATCCCTAGGGGAGGAGGCTCCACAACCTCCCTGGGCAATTTGTGCCCTCACAGGTCCTGGCTACCCTCACAGTTTTTTGTTACAGGCAGTGCATTGTACAGAATTGTTGAAATTGTATTAATTATTACTTGATCTGTTTTGCAGTTTAGGTCATTTAGGTTATAAGGAGGTCTCAACCTGTGTGAACACTTCAGCTCATTTTTGTGATCTCTCAGAGGAAATATGTGACCCTTATTCATCTCATTGGCTTAAAGTTAAAGCTGTTGTTGGGTCACACCAGTCTGAATATGTTGAAGCAAAGGAGTTTATTTTGCAGAGGCATGGTAAGTTGTATCTAAACTAAACCTTGTAATTTTTTCCAAAAATTTAGAGAGTTAGTAATTATTCCTTCTGCTCTGTTACTGCATTGCATTTGGGAATGTCTTAAAGCCAGGAGTCCAGGATGAAATGAAGCATGATTATTGCTTCGTAGGAGCTTCATGGTGCTTGCTAGCTCTTACTCTGTGGTGTCTGAGTATGTTTCAAAATGTCTAAAGGCAAGAAGGTGATGCTGATGGTGCACTCTGAATCCTTCCCATGTTCCAGACACCAGTTTAGGGTAGGAAACTGTCACCAGACAACATGGACTTTTAGGCATCACTGAAGTAGCAACACTAGAATGCCATGTACTGATAGCTTCAGGTGTCTAGGTAATACTAAAAGCTGTAGCTGGATAACTAAGTTACTAGTTCTTCATGTAAATCCTTCAGGCTGCTTTGGAAGAAATCAGACTTTTAACATCAGTACTGTAAAAGTAAATTTTGTGTCTGCAGTCCAGTGTGGCAGGACCTGGCAATGAATGGGCAGTGCAAAGTGCAACAGAGTCAGAAAAGACCGAGAGACTTCTTACCATGCTTGCTTTGTTCCCAACATACAGCTTTCAGGAAGAAGCTGGCCCATGAGATTCTATCTGACTTGGGCTATGCTTTAACTAGAGCTGGATTTCTGCATTGCTGGAGCTGAAGGAGTGGAGGCCCTCTTTGCTTTCTGCTATAATTCTGTTCCCACCCAACAGTCCTATTACTTGAAATAGTGGTTGGTTTCTATAGTTTGACAAAAGGACACAAGTCATGGTAGTAATGCTCAGTGTGACAGTTTCTAGAAAATTGGTAGCCATGCATGGAGAGAAGAGACAAAATCCTTTTCCCATTGAACAAGAAACTTGTGTTCAGTCAGACCATTAGACAAAAAAAATCCACATAGGCCATTCCCATGGGAAATCCAAAGTTTGGAAACTTCGGATGCTCATGGTGAGATTTGTTTAGCTTTTCATATAGCCTTTGTTTCAGTGCATTATTGTTTTTAACTGCAGTGATTTATAGTGGGATCTAGTCAGCAGGATCTTGTGTTTGGTTCTCATTCATGTATATGTTTAATTGCTGTAAGTTTTTTCTGTTGTCAGCTGAATTTTTATGGCCTTATGTGTGTAGGAAAGTGAAATTGCTTAACAGTGAAATTCATCATGGACAATCTGCTTCCATTTTAGAAGTTGATTAGTTAATGTATCCAAATGCTTCCCTTATTTCTAAGCAGCAGAGAGATCTTACCACAGCTATGCAATATTCACAGCATGGAAATAAAGATGTAATTCTTTTCAAATTTCTGATGAATTCTGGAAAGCTAACAATAAATACCCTATTTTATGTTAAAAGCTTTAGCCTAATAACAATGGTGTGATGTGTTGCAGGAAAAATAGGACCACCAAAACTGAATATCTCAAGACATGGTGATGAAATCATGGTTGATATTCACCATCCTGTATTCCCTCTTTCTTGTATTGAAACATTTATTCATATCTTGCCTACTTGGTGACTGTTCGGAATAGTAAAAATGAGGTAGGTTCCAGAAATAAAAGTTAAAATTCAAAACACTTGTTTACCTTAAATGCCTGTACAAGGGATTTACACCTATGATGCATGGAACTAACAGGTAGTTGAACACCTAAAATGTTGAGCACATTACAATGAGATATGTGAGTGAAAGGTCTGTATTTTAGTTGTCCAAAACAACAAAAATTAGATTATTGCATTAACTGTACACAAGATAAGTTTTACTGGATCACATGCTGCTGTTTCTGCATACATACAAACATTAGTAACTTAACTTGTGCCCCTCTCATTTGTCTAAAGAGACATTTCACTTCAGAAAAGTGCTTTTCAAGGTATTTATACCAGTTTATTTAGCAATCATGGTGAGTGAAGGTGAGGAAAATTACAACAGGTGTGTTTACTTACAGTTAGCTTTTCATATGCATCCAGGTGCAAGTTTTATAAATGTGAATCTCTACTATGAACAGCAGAACTTTTAGCTGGAAAATACTATGCTCTGATCAAATATAACATCTTAAGGTTGCCAGTAATGGTCACACAGCTTTTGCAAGGTATATGAGTGATGTGGGGAAACACATCTAATAGTGTTGTAACATTTTTGGGAGTAGTGGAAGGTGCTGTAACATTGTTCTAGTGAGTCAAATGATATGTCGTTCCTTTTTTTTTCAGACTGAAGAGCTCGACGAGGACAACTGTACAATGCATAAGTGTAGCCTCAAAATCCCAATTCTTCCTGAAAGTTCCACTTACTGTGTTTCAGCAAAAGCAGTTTTTCAAGATCTGATGGTTGGCACTCCATCAGAGGAAATTTGCACTCCTGTTCCTCTCTGGCAGACATTGAGTAAGTGGATTCAAATCCTATATTAAGAACATACTGAATCTGAAGACAGATCTGATCTAGCAAGTATTTGATGCTTGGGGTACCTTTGGGAGAACAGAAAAAATAGGAAAAGCTTAGTCAGTCTTCTCCAAATGCACTTTGACAGTTCTGCCCTTTACAAATCATGTATTATTTTCAAGTAACCCTGAATTTTTTGGGGGTGTTTTTCCTGTGTTGATATTACCATACCTATTTCTATTGCACATGAACACTGGTGTAATTAAAAAAATTCACTGAGCTATATGGTTTTCATAGGCATTGTCTGTTCTAGCAACTGGCTTTTTGCTCAGCCTCATCACTGAGGGTAATGTGTATATACTTTTAACTGGAAGCAACTATAAACTTACAGTCATTAAATTAAGATATTACTGTCTTTTTCTAAGTAAAGAGAACAAAAGGCAAATAGTGACCCAAATTTTTATCTCTAAACATCTTAGAAGCATTGTGGTTGTACTTCATCATGGCCTGTAATTTCAGCCAAGAGATAAAATAGATAGAAGCAGTCTTCTTGAACACACAGGAGCAGCTGGATGAGGGAGGGCATTAAGGAGAGTCCGACTAGTGGAGTCCTACTGTAATCATTAAGAATTTTGTATTTTGGACGATATAATATTTTACTTTTATTGTATATAAACTCTGTGTAGTTATGTCAGTTAATATGCTGTCACATAGAAGGTGCACAGATCTCATTATCTATCCATCTATCATCTCTAAGGAACAAAAAATTAATTGCAAAATTCCTTTATAAAAATGTGATTATGTTTATATAAACTGAAAAGCTTCTGTCATTCTAATTTTTATTTACTCCATAAAAGTCTTATGGATTTAGTTTTCCTGAGTGAAAAAAGGTAGTAGATTGAAAAATTCACACATTACAGCTGAGCATTCTGAGCTATTAAAATTTCTGAAATTATTCTAAATTATACAGCAGGGGCTGGTTTTTCCAAAATTCTTAGTAGATCTTGCTTTAACTTCTTAGGTACACATGATATCATCATTCTGTGTGTTGTTATTGGGATCTTGATGGTAATACCGACAGTATATTGTGGCTGCAGGAAACTAAGGAAAAACAACATACAGCTGCCTAAGTCTTTGGTAAGTTCTGTAACTACTGTATGTTTTTGCCAATCTCTTGGGTTTCTTTGGTTGGGTTTTTTTGGCTTTTTTTGGCTTTTTTTACCATGGTCTCATAGATATTTAGAATTTATGCCAGTCTAATATTCTGATAGTCTTTGCAACCAGATGCCTCTTAGTTTTTCAGGGCTAGACTTCAGTCTGTCTTTAACTGCAGTAGCAGTAGTTGGTCTAGGTTGAGAACTTAGTTCTTAAAAACTCCGTGTGTGCGTACCTGGGCAGATTTGTGTTCACTCTAGTAGCAGAGACACAAAGCCACAGAATTACTGATGTGAGAAGACACTTTTTGAGGTCAGCTACCCAGAGCCTTTTGCTCAAGCACAAGGGCAGGTTTGCCATGAGCATATCCAGATGGCTTTTGAATACCTGCAAGGAAGGCGACTCCACAGTTACTGGGGGAAATCTATTCCGATGTTAAACCACCCTCACAGTTTTTCTTACATTCAGAAAAGAATCTTTGTGTTTCAGTTTGTGCCCATTTCCCTTTGTCCTGTCACAGGAGCTGTGAGATTCCTTCATTAAACAGTAGTATTGGCAATTCTGCTAATTGCTACAATATTTTTAGTAATGCTCAGAGTAAGGGGAGGGAGTAATAGTTCTGTAGGAAGAGGGAGGAAGGACATGGGGAAGTCTGTTCTCACGCTGAGCAGTCACAGGGAAGAGAAGTCAACAGCTCCTCTATTAAAAAAAATTCCTGTAGCCATTCTTAGGAAACAGAATAGGTGTTCCTTAAAGAGCAACAGCACTCCTTGGTTTCATGTCAGACCAGAGTGGAGTACCTAAGAACTACTGTTGTCATGTTCTCCTGGTGTCATGTTAATCACAACATGAACTACCACAACTTCAAAGAGCTGCCACCTGAGGCAGTAGTAAACAGAAACCACAGCAAGGATATCTTCTCAATGGATGGAGGAAGTCTCATTTATACAGAGTAGACAATAATCTTTGATTCCATGGTCTGGTGTTCAGTTTCAAAACCCTTTCAAATGACCTCTCCATAGTGAATACCCGAGATTCCTCTGGAATTTGTGTTCTTTAGAATATAATATCAGGAGGTGAGATTGCTCTGACTAAATGGAGATACCAAGCCAGATATGGTTCCTTTGTAGTAAAGCAGTGATCTAGTCCACCAGCTTGTGCAGGACAAGATGATTCATCTTGTTCTGAAATTATATGCACTTCTGGTCAGACAAAATGCTTTCCAAAATTCCTGTTTCCATGGACTGTGATGAAGCCAGGGGACTAGTTTGGAGGTAGCCATTCACATTGTAGGCTTTAAAAAATCAGATGAGAGAAACCTCTCTGACCTCTCCAGCTAGGCCCCAATATCAAAGCAGACGCTGGAGACTTTTTTGTCATGTTCACACCAGGGTGTACTTCTCTGAATATGTAACTTTGTGTCCTGTGTACATGCAACAGTAATTTCTGTGAAGACCATTCATGTAGCAAAAGATGGCTCCTGCAGGATTACAGTGCTATAATCAATGGAACCAGTGCTGTACTCAATGGATCCATACTTACTTTGGCTTTCCAGTAGCACTGTGATACCTGATTTAAAGGATTAGGAAGCAGAATATCACAAATAGAATGTGTGCTCCTTAACACCTGTGAGCTTCCTGATGCATGGTCCAACTTCACACTTAAGCTCACCTTGTAGAAACTCGTGGGTGCTCATATTCTCATTTTACTGGGCTGGATGTTACTTTGCAGTTCCTAGGTTCTACTACCACAGTATGGTTCACATACTACATCATGTTTTATTGCTAAGGAGCTGAATAAAGCCTTTAACTGTTTATAAATATTGTTAGCTAGGTGATCAGGCACTGAGACAAGCTCCCCTGGGAAGTGGTCATTGCCTAAATCCTATTCAAGAAGCATTTGGCCCATGCTCTGAGATGTGTGGTTTAACTCTTAGGTTGCCCTGGCTGGAGTCAGGAAGTAGCCACCAATTCTTGTTGGTTCCTTCCAAAACAGGGTATTCTGTATTTCTGTCCATTTCCAGTGAAGGCTGTAATGACAAATATAAGTTGTAGAGCTCATAGAGGTAGTTTCAATATAGGTGATGTGAATACTGTGGGGATGTAAAATGACCAGTTAATAACAAGCATAATTGTTTTATGGTTAATCATTTGAAGTAATGAGCAAACAATTTAATTAATATGAATGATAAGTTTAATTATATGACATTATCTTTATAGACTTAATGGCACTTGGAGCCTGTCACTGACCTTTGAATATATGCTAGGCCTTTCTTTCTGTACAGGTTGTCATCATTGTGCCTTTCCTGAGCATGTAAAAAATAAAACATCTAGGGAGTTTTTCCATCTGTTAAAAGGCTGGGCAAGATTTCCTATCTTAGGACTGCTAAATTTCTGTGATCTTCTTCCTGGCACCTTTAAGTAGATGCTAAAACATCATTTGAGTGACTTCCAGCAATTTGGAGTTTTCCAACAGAAAGAAAAATGAGAAAGAGTAACCATCGAGCAGCTACCTTTGCAAGTCTTACATAGTCAGAGAAAAGAAAAAAATTCCATTGCCAGTCAGAGCTCCAGAGCTTTTATACTGTATTTTCTATGCTGTTTGTGACTCCCAGGAATTGCTTATCAGTCATGTCTTGGTCCTACTTCCACAGTGCAGCTGTCATTTGATTCAGGCAATGAATGATTGTCTTCATCAGAAAACATGTTTGTTTAAATTTTAAACATCATCATAAACAGTAGGATCCTACCAGGACTATGCATATGTGAAATGGGACAGATTGCTTTACGAGATGTCATGTTAGTCTTCTGCCTGGATCAAAGGAATCTGATCTTTCAGCAGTTCAGCTGTAGTTAAAACTCTCTTTTATTTATCTCATAAAAAGTATTGCAGGAGGCTGTCTCTTTCCACCCATTGTCTTCAGTCATTGCAATTTGTCCTGTGGCTATTCCTGTACTAGCTTTTTGTTCTAAGATTTATGAAAAGGGCATACCTACTTTTAAAGGAACCTGACCATAATTTTCTGATGGGCTGTGGGCATCTCTCTCTCTGCTTTAACTTCCCTGTCTTTTTCTTCAGTGTCTTTTGTCTTTGAATGGTGGCAGATATTTCTGGGAGTAGAAAACATTTACTCTCAAGAGGAAAGTGAAAGTTGAGTCTTACTTAAGCCTGCTTTTCTGTTTTCTGCTGGTGGTTTTTCTGGTTCTGACAGGAATGACAGGGCTTTGCTCTTTGGTTTTACAACATATATTTTTGATGTGGAGAAGCTAATTGTTCGTGTAAATATTGACTGACACTTGCCACAAATAATTGTCATCTTAGAAAAGAGAAGCTGCTTCATTGCTTTTGTGAAAACTTTTTTTTCCTGTGAGCATCTATAGGGGGCAGTAACATGGTCTTCTCTTTATAAATTTACATAGCATTAATGTTTTGTGGAACCATGCAAAGACCACAAAGATTTTTGCCATCATCCTAATAAGATTTGAAATCGAGTTCTCAAACTCTCCTTCATTAAATGTGCACCTGAAAATTACTTGGAACTCATAGGTGGACACATAATTAGAAAAGGAAGTTAAGAAAGAATTAGTAATTACCTTAGCTGTTATGGATTCCTTGGGATGTGTTACTTATCTGTGTCCTTGAGCCTGCCTTTCAGCAGTGTGTCTCACTAGTCTGTTGAGACAGTGAAAGACCTGAAAGCTCAGGTCCTGTTATTGGAGACGGGAAGTTCTGTGAGTACCTGCACATGCCAGGAAATGCTGCTGATACCCATCACTGGCTGTCAGTTTGCTAGGTAATGTGAATAAAAGAAAAATATTAACTCACCTATAGTAAATACTTTTCTTCAAATAGTAACCGTATCATAATTACCCTTGTTACTTAAGATCTTTTGAATGTTACTGTAATAAGCATTCGCTTACTGTAATAAACTGATTCTTATCTTTGAAGCTAGAAACAACTGCATGAGTTGGTAAATTGTCTTGTAGTTATGACTCAGTGGCTTTTAAAAAACCTTTGATACCGGGAAGCACACGGGAGGTTTTTTCTTCTGATCGCTTCCTTCTTTCATGAGTGGGAATAGGAGTGTCTTTGCACCATCTTGCCTTGGTCAGAAACTTGTCAAGAGAAAAATGGGTTTCCTTTTTTGAGAAGTCTTGGATGTTCTTGTTCAGAGAATATGCATTTTATCCCCAGTCTCAAAGTATTGCCAGTGCTCACTGTAAAATGCTGGACCTGTGTAGAATGCAAGGTGATCCTTTTAACACATTTTAGGATTGTAATTTTTTTAGAGCTGTGTGAAAATCCTAAAAGGACAGAAACAAGAACTCACTGGGTTTTGTTTTTGACTTCTGTTTAGCCTGTACTGGTATGGAGAGAGATGGAAAGCTGAAAATGCAGCTTTTGACTATAGTTTCTGTAATACTTTGTTGTAATTTACGTTTCTCGAGTATTCAACCTTACACAGAAAATTACCTTCTCTTGTCACTTGCTGTGTGATTATTGGAGTCAGATGTTTGCTAACTCCCACTCCAAAAACTATAGATGATGATCCCTTCAAGATTAGTGTTGTATAGCATAAGTACCCAATATATATCTAATATACTTGTATAAAGAGATTCTTAAAAAGTGTATTAATCCTTTATGATGTTCTTAACATTTTCAGTATCTACTCATTATTAATTATAATCTTTTACTTGCAACTAACTTTTAAGTATCTGCTTCTTATGAGTGAGTGGTTTCCATGAGTTCTCATGGAAATTATTCTGAATATTCTCTATGTAGTATTCTGTTTCCATAACAGAAAATGAAGATCCAGAGACACTGATGGTTCAGTGGCAGCTAATTGTAGTGTGTCAGGAGCCACCTGAATGTATTTTTCAGTGGCAACCCTTGATTCCCTGGGGGATTGCCACACCTTAGTGATGTTCACACAGCTGTTTGTAAAGCTAACTTAGATGACTGGTAACTGCTCTTCAGGGAGTGTTTGCTTGACTTGTGGTGGTGTTGTTTGGCTGGTTGGTTTTCCTAAATTCTGATGCTTTTATTGATCCAGCCTTAGCCACAGAGTAGCATCAACAGGTATCAGGGCTACTGAGGGGTAAGATAATCAGACTGAAGTGAGAGATTAAAGTGATTTCTATTGAATTCAGCATGCTCTGAAGGTAGGAATGTAAAGCTACAGTCTTACAACCTTTTAATCAGAGAAGATTCTTGAAAAGCAGAGTCGGATTGGATCATCTGGTTTTGATGACCCTCTCAGCTTTTACCCTTGTACAGACTGGGAGGTTCTTTGTGTCTGTTTGTAATTTTTCTTAGTGTTATTTTACTTCGTCTTTCCTTCTCCTGTATACATCTCTTACTTCCAAATTTGCCTCCATCTGAATTTTCAGGCAGATTATTTTTTTACAAAGTATCTGAAAAAAAACAGTGATTGTGTATTTCATTAAGAAATTCACGGATCTGTAATACTTGATATTGTGTGATACACATACATAGTGAATTACAAAATTTGTGAAAGGATGCTATTAACTCTTTCTCCCTAGGCGTTCTGCTATCTTTAGGGAACACCATCGAATAGCTGAAAATTTACCCTACTTTGTTTTTAATTTGTATGCACTCTTGAAAAGACATTAAAAAAATCTAAAGAATCTAAGCAGCCTGAAGGCATATTGTAATTGTTTAAAACAAGATGGGGCCTGGCCATTGAAAGAATTCATATGATCAACTTATGGAGGGATTTCAGAGTGAAACATGAAAGTTTGTTGCAGCATTGAGGGACTGCTTAGTGGCTCTGTGAAATAAGTTGAGAGACGTTCAGCATAGAAACAGTTCCTTAGTGTGTTGTTCACTTCCCTCCTGGCTGGGACAGGTGCCAGGCACTGTAAGTTACACTTATTAGCTATAGAGTATGAAAGGTTTCCCCAGTTTGCTGTTTTCCTCTACGTTGCAATCTTCACGATGTAATGGGTGACATGAAATGGATTTGATCCTTGCAAATATGCTTGCCCAAAGTAAGCATTTTTGAGATCTTGCATACAAGTGTTAGTGGAACAGTTAAACTCATGAACATAGGCCAGTGACTGTGCCAGATTTTAACTTTGCAGTTTTGTTTTGGAATTGGTTATAATGATGTTAAATTTGTTATTATCAACTTATATATTTTTACAACTTTCAAACTCAAAGTTGGTTGTTTGTTTTTTTTTTTTTCCCATTTAGGTCAGTGTGATGAGAAACCTGAACACAGGTGCCCTAATGGGACCAAGATCAGAGGGGAAGTATATGTCTGTAATATCAGGCCACTCAGAGTTGCCAGTGAATGGTGAAGTAACCTTGCTGGTGGTAGAGCCAGAAGAACAAACTGTTAGTCCTGTGAGTTCCTGTGATGAAGAATCTTCTGTCCCCTCCCCAGAGGCACCAGCCAAAGCAGAAGAGGTGCCTGTGCAGGAAAGCACCGAGGAGGTCTCTTTTGATGCAGATGAACAGAATTGCGAAGGAAAAGAGAGTTACTTCATTTCTAACAGTAGCCAAATGGATATTTGCAGTAAGTCTTCAGGGTCAGAGATTGCTACCACAGAAACACAGCAAACAGTCGTTCCAAGCAGCTGCTTCAAGTTTTCTGGCTATGACAAGCCTCATGTTCCATTGGATATGCTGATGATAGATGTTGGTGAAGAGCAGCCTGTGAATGCTTACAGGCCAACTGAGTAGCCAGGATGAAGTGCTGAAGTGCTTAACCACAACTTAGAAAGAACAGCATTGCTAAAGCTTATGGGAAGTCTGGGTTAAATTGTGAGCACAAGTTGTACTTGTTCTAATCAGTGCACAATTGAAAATAGTACCTGAAAATGGCATAAGAAGTGTGGGGAAATTTCATAATAACCACTTTTTAAAGTGCTTTTATATATGATATAACTCATTATTTCCTATTTGGAATAGTGCTGTGTTTTTTAACAATACTCTATAGAAAACATGCCATCAACTATAAAACAGCAGCTGTACCATTATTCACTTTTGCTTCAAATCTTGTTCAAAATTAGTTCAATGAACATAATGCTTAAGAAATACTTCACTTGATTATGATAGACATGTGCAAGAAATGTTTGAGAGTTTTTACTATTACTGGAGGTATCCTCTTGCTTATCTTCTTCTTTTGAAGAGTATTTTTATATTAAGTGCTCTTATTTCTTTTAAATAAGATTATGCCTATAAGCTCTTTCCTTATATCGTAAGAATTTGATTCCATGTCAAGGAAGTAAGAAGTAATGGCCATAAACTAAGGACACAAGAAGTTCCCCTCAACACAAGGAAGAACTTCTTTGCATTGAGGGTGGGTGCTGGAGCACTGGAAGGGGCTGCCCAAGGAGATCATGGAGTCTCCCTCTCTGAGGACATTCAAAATCCATCTGAACTCATTCCTGTGTCAGCTGCTCTAGGTGGACTGCATGATCTCCAGAGGTTCCTTCCAGCCCTAACAATTCTGTGAATTTGTAGTCTTTGCTGTTAACTTCAGTACAGCAGCACCCATTTGGATCGCCTAGTGGTGTGAGTAGCCATGTCACATCTGGCAGAATATATTAGCAAGCTGATCATCACTGAGAAAAAAAAGTCTAATGAGTGGTTGCACAAATTCTTTAGAAAATGTCTTCAAAATTCAAATGGTTTCTTCTGGGACACTTCCATCCTAATTTTTAGAATAATATGTTCTCTAAATAGATATGAATAGAACTTCTTCCAGGCATGTTTTCTAGCAGGATGAAAATCACTGCCATTTCCCCTGTTTAAATAACATAACTCAGGAACTATGTAAAATCACCCTCTAAAAATATGTCTCAATATGATAGAAAAATAGTGTGATTAAGTTGTACTTCTTAAGTTTTATTGTCATCTGACAGCCTTCTGAGTTTTGTATCATAGAGTTGTAGTTTTGAAAGCTGAGGAATAAGAATTTTATATTTTTATATATTTTTTCATATTGAAATCCATGCAATCCATTTATTTCCCTTTAATCAAGATTTGATAGGTATTTTCTGTTTGTAGGAAATGTTTATAGGAATTACTAATGAAGTTTAGTTGAGGAAAAAAGAACACTTTACGGGTAAAGAGCACTTTACTTGTACTTTATGGGTACAAGTTGGTCCATTTACACAAAATTGTGGGTTTGTTTTAAAAGACATTTCTATAGGATGATCAGAATTGTTAGCCGGTTACAGCAGGTGGTTTTAAAGGAAACCCAGTGTCATACTACTTCTGTCCTGACATTTCTCAGTGACATGAGTATTCTTAAGGTGAAGTTAGTTTATACAGCCTTTTCAGGAGTGCTTCTGTTCTTGTCTATATCAGATATTGACCTCCATGGTACAAAAGATTTAAAGACAATAGCTATTTTTCCCATCACTACTCACAGGAAGGGTAACAGATGGGTTTCCAGGGTGTTGATAATTTTAGCAAAAGCCAAATCAAGCCGGTGAATTTTGTAATTATGATGTGACGGAAAGCCCAACTAGTAATTGTTATCTGGCTGTGATTTGTTTCTGCATTATATTCAAACATAATGAGACCCCCTAGCAACTTTTTCAATGTCATGTTCTGGATTGAGTTCCTGGAAGGCAGTACTTAGTGACTTACTGCTCAGATGCACTAGTGTGTAGGTCTCCCCATGGCAGAGGTACAGAAAATAACACTTTTGGTGTTACGAGAAGGCTTTTTCAAAATCAGCATTAATTGCACTTGAAGCTTCAGTTAAACTGACTTTCCAGGTAGTGATGCTGTTCATCACTGAAGCTCCGAGCAGGCTGTCTACAAAGTAGATGAGCAGCTGTGTCTTGTGCAGAGATTGGAGTTGATGTAATTTCTTTCTGAGTTTGGAGGTTTGTTGATGAATATGAATTGCAGTAAATACCTCAGGAATTTATAAATGTCAGAGAAGTGCTTAAGTTAAACTTGGCTCTGAAGGGATAAAGAGAACGTTAGAAACTGTAAAGTTAGTCTTGTTTTTGGGAAGAAGTTTCTGACCAGACAATTTGCTGAGTATTTTCTTTGCAACTGCTCAGAGTGTTTAACCTTGCACTTGGTAGGTTGTTTTCCTTCTGTCAGTTTTGTCAAAAAAAAAAAAAAAAAGGTCAGGAATTAGCTCTGGCAGTTGTTGGATTTGATGTATCTGCCACAAAGCCAAGATTCTGTCAGAAGTATGTTATTTTTTTTTTTTAATTAGGTTTACATTCTTAGCAGTTCATCAGGAAACCCTGGTGCTGCTAGAACTAAGACTTAGCATCTTAGGTTTGTGTGAGCTAAGTGTTTCATTGTTCTGGAAGATTTTCCTTTGCTGACACAATGGAAGAGGAATGCAGATAGACACATTTTAAAACCAAGTGACTGTCTCAGGTTCTTGTCTCTTGCCCCTGCAATGCAACTACATTGTACATTCTTCTGAATCTTTCAAATCACATGGAGTCAAGTGTGAGTAAAAGGACCCAGCCAGGAGCTAGGCTATCATTAAGAACATCAATGTTAAGGTCAATAAGAAATGACACAAAAATATATCATAGGGGAAAAATTTGTCATGGCAGATAGTCACATGTATTGGAAAGGTGGTGTCATTTTAGAAGCTGAGAATCAATAACAGCAGTATGAGTGCTTTGTACTATATCACATATATATACAACAGACCTGCTCTTGAAATAAAACAAGGTTAAATATACTTTTAAATCAAAATTTCTGGGCTGTAAATATAGAAGCCACTGAACTAGCACCATCCCTGCAGTCTGTCTTCTGCGTGCTGCATACTTACCTAGTGGCACAGGGATAGTTTAGATGTTGAAATTGCTCAGGCCAGCTTAGAGCTTTTGTAGTTGTGAAATAAAGAATTTTAAGGGTGCACAAAGCACAGGATTCTTTTACTTGCTGTGACTAGCTGAAAATGTGAGGCCACAGGGAGACAAGATGTGTTTCTGGGTCAGTAAGTTCTGTTACCACCAGTCCTGTTTTTAGCAGTTGCCAAAGTGGTGTTGAAAGCCTAAGAGTAGGGCAAGTCATGGTGCTAATCTGTGTTTGGATACAATCCACCAGTTTGCAGTGGGAGGATTTCTTGGGATGGGAATGGAAATGCCTTTTCAGCTACAGCTAGTTAGCTTTGCTTTTGCAAGTTCTGTAATACCAAATAGCTGAGCAATGTCGTTGGCAACCTGTCAGGTAGTATTTATCTATACATTTTCACCTGAGTTTGCTTAATTGATTAATGTTCTTGTGATTAAGTAGTTTGCTTGAGCTTCTGAATATTTATACATTGCACCTTGATCCAGAATATGAAAGTGCCTAACATTTATACATTGAATATAATTTAATATTCATGCCTTTTATAGGGCTATCAGCTATCCAGTATGACACATTTACAAGGTTTTGCCACTTGAAACCTTTTCAGCTGATTTTTACTCTTGTCCTGGCTGCTTAGCACTCTTCCCTTCCTCTCACTTCAAGGTGATTTGGGTGATGGGGTAAGACTCCAAAACATTATATGTGAAAGAGAACTTCACAAAACTTTGGCTTCCTACCTGCCAACATTTCTATGAACTTCTTTAGTTCTTGTTCTTGAGTGGACATTGTAATTTTTATTACTAGATCTGCAGTTAACAATGAGGTGGTATGGCAGTTCTGTGCACTGGCACAGAAACATCAAATCTGCTTTTGTGTGGTTTTCCACATAAGTCAATAATGTAGTTAAAAAAAATAAAATTGTCAAATATATTGACATCTGTGCAAACAAGACAGTTAACTGGAACAGATGCACATACTTGTAATTTTTTTTAATCCTTCATAGAATATTGCAGAAAAAGAAACTTGAGTGAGAAAACCTGTTTTTCTCAGGGTTAGGAATTGCCAGTTGCTCTGAAGTGGTTCCATGTAAACAGTTGAGTATTAGTAAGTAAGAGATGATGTACTTGGCTCAAATTAATAGTTTCAGCACATATTTAAAAAACCCAAAAAGCAAAAACACACAACCAAAATGACAAACCAAATACAAAACACCTTTTATCTTAGGAAAAGGTGACCTGTATAGATGCCTTTAGTGTATTTTTTAATAGTTCAGTCCTTTAACTATAAAGTTCTTGTTTATTAATACTCTTTCTATATTCTCTAAATGGATGCCATCATTGGGCTGAAATCTGTAATGAAAGTCCTGTAAATACTGTACAGTTTAAATGTTTTTATATGTAAAAAAAAAAAAAAACCTAAGAAGGAAAATGTGTGTCCTTGCTTTTTTATGACTGTGAGCTCTTGTTCTGAAGCCTAAATGTGCTTTTGAAGCTCTCTCAGTTCATGTTACTTACATGGTGTATGCTTGAGCTTTATTGAGAATCAAAACACTGTTTAGGGGAGATGTGTGTGACCCATCTGTGTGTGTGGATGTGTGCTGCAGTTCCTGGGTCCTACTGACCATCATCATCCTCAGCTTTGCAGTTTCTCTTTTGCCCTTTGATGCTGTTGATGCAGCCTGCAGTAACTTAAGTCCAGCCCTATTGCTTCAGCCTGGGGCTGCTTCCTTCTGTTCTATTTAAAAATTATGGACAAGGATTAAATGGTCAAACCATTTGAATGGATTAACTGCTACAGAGAGGAAAGCTGGCCTTCCTTGGAACTTACTACTGTTCATTAGAATTTTAAAGATCACAGAAGTCTTATTTGTGTGATGTTTTAATTTCTGCTGTCCAGCTGCAGCTTGAAAGAGGAAAAGCAATACAAGTAGAGCAAACAATGAACAGGAACAGGCAAACCAAGAGGTTCTGCCTGCCAGCTTGCTATGTGTCCTGCAAAATTAATCCTGCAGTTGTCACATCCTTGCAATATTCACAGTACAGGAGTAAGAGTATTGACTGATACAGCTTTTTTTTTTCTGTGCCAACATCGCTTGAAAAACAAACTCAAAAACTTAACATCCTTCAAAAATCCCCTTTCAAAAAGAGTCAATACAATCTTTTCAGACTGAAAATACACAGCGAAAAGAACCAAAATAAATACACTTTGTTTTCTTTCTGGGCATGACTGTGTTGTGTTATGTTTTGTGGCACATCTAAGTTTATAGCAGCTCAGTTAATAGCAGGAAGGGTGGAGGGCATGTGCAGTTTTATTCCAGAAGACAGGGACTGTATGTACTGTTGTGTGCTTTCTGCTACCGGGTTTGGTGGAGTTGAGGCCTGTGCCAACATGCTGCAAATGTGATAAAGTGTGAGCTAAATTATAACAAAGAAGGAAGGGTTGCAAAAGCTTGTCTGAATGGCTAGAGGGCAGTGGTAGCAAGGAGGTAGAGAGCATCTATGCCATTTCTCAGTCCCTTCTTCCATGTAGCTTTATCTCAAGTATCAGTCTGGCCTTGTATCAGCTTTTAATACAGTACTGATTTGTACTCAGCCCCCAAATCTGACTAGAAATTGCAATAAACTACTGTGAATTAGAGTGGCAAATTACAAAGAATTAATTTGTCAATTCCTTCAGGGTGTGCAGCAAAACTAGCAGAGAGATTCACCAGACTTCATGTAAGAGGAATATGGAACAAAGCTTTTTTGTCTTTAAGAATCACAGAGTGATCTTACTGGTTAAACAGTCATGTTGCAGTAGACTCGAAACTAACACCTCTGAGAAGTGTGAAAACCATTTAAGTGTGAAGGGTCCTTCCTGAAAAGCTCAGAACACTGATTCCCGAATGCTTAGGGACTACCCACACAAGACCTTCAACACTGTATTTATTAAGGAAAACAAAAAAGGCTTGTAAAACTGTGTTGTATACAAATACAGTAGGTATTTGGAGACGGTGGTGGTAAAGATCATTGTAAGAATGGACTTCTTGGTGTAGAGTTTGCATTTCTTGAATGATGGAGAATGATACTGAGAATTCAAAAAACAATCACAGAACTAAGCCACAGGCTAGAAAGTGTGATGCTTGCAAATTTCTCCTTGCAGAAGAGGTGAGTGAAAGGCAGATTCTCTTTTTTCTTCCTTGTACTTCTTTTTTCCCTTGGCCAGGGAAACCTCTGGAACTTGCATCTTTCCAGGTTTTATTGTCCAAAGTAGCTACCAGAAGTGTTTGCTCCTTCTGCAGCCCAGTTTTTGATGACAGATGTGAGGGCAGACATCCCAGTTCTGCATGTCTTTCCCCAAGTGCAGGCCTGCCAACCCCTTGCCCTTGTGCCATGTGTTGAGTCAGCCCAGTGTGGTCTGGACTTGGTGATTACATGCAGAGGCTTCAAACCACTCCCTGCCAAAAAAAAAAAAAAAAAAAAAAATAAAAAAAAAATCAGTGTGTGGGTCACATTCCACCAATATAGTAGTTGCCTCTGGTGGCAGTGTGTCAGAGAACATTGGCACTACCAGAACTGAGCCTTTCTTTACTTTAGTAGGTGGACCAAGAAAGCATGAGCAATGTTTGTGCTGTACCTCTCCAGTTGTATCTGTGGGTTCTGTTGGCTGAGTGAGCACTTGGCACCTTTATTGTGCTATGAAGATTACCTAAGAACAAACAACAAATTCTGGAATATTAATTTCACATCTCCAAGTTGGTAGATTTTGTCTGCAGATGATTTGGTGAGGGATCCACAACCTAAAATGTGTGTCTTAATGGGTTTAAACAAGCTACAGCACTCCTTAGTGGTGGAAAACCAGACAATTTTAAGGGAACTTGCCATTTAAATGAAGGACTTGGAGATATCTTGGGGTTTGTATTAATTTCAGTTCCTAATGAATGTTACTGTTGGTTACTAACTTCCCAGTCAGTTCAGTGTGTTGCACATGGTTAAATAAATACTGCATGTGCAAATGATGACTCATTGCTTTTGAGCCTTCAGGAGATCTTCATCTTTATTATGGTCAAAAGTCTCCTTATGTAGATGCAGCTACAGCATTGGAATTTCTAACTGCAATCTTTAAAATGTTGGCCCAAGCTGTTTAACAGTGAGGATGAGGTTTGTGTGCAGGAAGCAGGGAAGACACACACTGTGCAGTGAAAGTCTGCACTGCTTCCTCAGAAACTTCTCTGTAACAACTCGTGTGATGCAATGTCTCTTCCCTACAGAGCAGTGAAGAAAGATCCAAAAAGTCCCTCCTGCCTGACTGTGGGGGTTTTCTTTGCTTTCATTTTAATTTTTGTATGCAGTGTAGTGATTCACTTTCCAGTCCCCACTGAGCTGGCAAAGGGCTGTCCTGCTGCACGTGACACACCAGAACAAGCTGAGGGAGCTGGATCCCTTCAGCCAGGAGGGGTGGCACTCAGGAGAAATCTGATTGCCAACTACAGCAAACTGTAGCACCTGCAGAAATGGCAGACTTTTATCTGAAGTAAAAGCACAGTAAAAACTCAAAAAGAATCTGTCATAAATTGCAGCAGAGGAATCCCACTAGGATATGCAGGAGGAATTTCATGTTAAAGGTGGTGAACTGTGGGATAAAATTGTCGCTATCCCTGTGCTGAGGCTGGACAGGATGACCTCCAGAGTCCCCTCCCAAGACAGGTTTTCCTCTGAGTCCACACTGGCTGTTTAGAAAAGATTGAAAACTGTGGCTCCAATTGTGAATAGTCTTTAGAATAACATGAACCACCCACATTTTTTATTTTTTGAAATGCCACACATGAGAGAGAATTGCCTTGCCTCTGGCAGTTACTAGAAGTATTCCCTTTGAAGTATGCTTTGGCTGTGCTTTCTTCATCCTCCCACATCCTCATCCAGGCATATAAGCAAAATCCACCCTCACATCCACTGCAAATGTCAGACTCGCATCTGAAAAACCAAAGGTTGTGCTGCAGTAGCAGTTTCAGGGTTACATTTTCCCCTCTTATATATGGGAAACAACTCTTTCAATGGCAAAAGAATTAAAAAGAGTAACAAGGTGGTGGTCCTTTCAAATGTCAAGCATCTTTCAGCAAAAATACTTGACTTTTACCTCCGTGTAGCAATAATCTGTCCTCAAGAGAAAGCAAGCTGTTTACACAGCATTCATCGATAGGTTTCTATTCCAGCAATGGAAAAAATTCTCATACCCATGGTTTTTTATGTTGGGTCCCAAAAATATCAGTTCTGCTGTTTCACAATGGCTGAGATCAGAAAGATGCCACAGTGTAAGCTAGGATGAGCTAGCAGCATAACTGCTTATGTGGATTCTGCTGGGCTAAGCAATACACTTCAACTTTCCATTTCTTCATAAAGTAGTGCTCAGAGTACCCTTAATATTGTTTATATATTGTACTTTAAACAGCATTGCAGTGTGCATCATCCTGTGTTCCTCGATGGTGTACATTTTGAAATGTGCTATATACACTATATATACGCTGTATATACCCTGTATATACACTGTGTAGGTATTCTGTGAGACTCCAGACATACGTGTACATGTCTGCACGTGTGTGTGTGTGCAGCCGCTCCTTGTGACTGCGCTGATTTGTGTCCCACAAAGCACCCAAGCAGCGGGACTGAGGCCGATGAGAAGCACAGGTGCGAATAGCCGGCTATTGCAACAGCGGCGGTATCAATGACAACACAAAGTGTGCGAGGAGTCAGCGGTTACTGCACAACACCAGCTCAGCTGCAGATAAAGCACTATCAGAGTGCAGTGCGCAGGAAACGCTGGGTGTTTTCCAGCACCCATGTGACAGGCATTTCTCTCACCACATCGCACAGCAGCCTTTTCCGAGCAAAACCTTCTGGTGCCAGCAGGCTGGCCCTCCGCTCTGCTTTCCTAGGAGGAACCGCCATCAAAAGGAACTTTGACAAAGGTCCACACTTCAGCTCCTGGCAATGGGCTGCTTCTCGGGATATGGGAAGGTGTGTGCAATTCAAGTAAACAAATACCTGACCTGTGACTGAACACTGGTGACTTTTCAGTCTAGTGATTGGTTTGTAAAAGTTCCCTATTCCCGTACTTGAGCTCATATAACATGATGAAATACTAATTGAATTTGGCGTGGGGAACTATTTAAAGTAAATAAACTATTAATTTTTAAAAAAATCTGCAGCCTGAGATAGAATGTATGACTTCTGCCTGCATTTTGGTGGGGTTTTTTTTCTTCATTTTTTCTCAGTTCTTTAATTCCCTTAATTGGTTTGACTAATTCATTATTCAAAGCTACACAGTTAGCATTTTGCTATGTATGGGGCAGGTTTGGTGCTAGTATAGTGAGATATGGATGATCAGCTGAACTGAGACACTGCCCATCTATCTGACCAAAATCAGCTTCTTGACTAGATGTTGTTCAGTTTGTTCAATATAACTGGTGGCCTCTCATTTGAACCAGAACTTGCACTTTTTTTGACCTGACGAGTCTTCTGTTTCCATGTTTTCCCAAAGTAAAGATGATTTCATGACAGTTGTTTGTTAATAGACAGGTAGTCTTCACATCCATTTCTCCTTTTGTGAAAGCCGTTATGCCGGGCTGCGCTCTTATAAAATTAGCATTTTTCTCCTCCTGCTTATCATCATGAGTTTGCAGAAAGAGAAAGCATCCTGACATTTGCTTAGTTGCACTAGTGCATGAGCAGTGAAGTACTAGTGGGTGTCAGCATCGGGGAGCTTTTGGGAGGGAAGAGAGAGGGGCACGTAGCCAGTAGCACGGCGTTCACCACCAGCAACAGAATTGTCTGAGCTTTCCAACATCCCAGGAGCACAAAACTCATCTCCCACCAGCAGACGTCAATGTGCCATTAAAGCGTTTGCAAGAACAAAGTGAGATTTTTTTCACCGGAGAGCCCCAGCATCCCCAGCCCTGGGGTCAGGCTTGTAGGGATGGACATACTGGGCGGGCAGGATGCAGAGGATAACACTGACAAATGCCAGTATTTGTGCAGGCAGTGTTGCAGCACACCTGCACCTGTTGGGGCATACGATTCCGAGCAGTCTGAAAGTCCAACCCAGAGTGGCACTTTGCCCCATGGGCTGGGCTTATCTTCCTAATCCCAGTCTGGAGGCTGTCAGTCCTGCAACTTCCCCAGCATCCCAGCATCTCTCCCGCAGCCAGCATGGGATGAACGTGCTGCCCAGCAGCCAGAAGTGATTTCACAGCCCCTCATTCCTCCAGAGACTGCCCCCTAGATGATGTCCTGCCACCAGCACACCTGCAAACTCCAGCTCTTGCTTTTGGCCCAGAGGCAGTCCATCTAACCCAAAGCACATCCCATGGGTAGGTCTTTTATATCTTTGGAGCAAAATTTCTTGTGTTCTTCAGCTCTGAGCAACTAGTGAGCTGAAAATAAATAAATAAAAATAAATATATAAATAAATAAAATATTAAAAATCTTAGCATGGCAAGCAAGAAAACTTCTGTGATAAATTTATGGGGTGAAGAAATTTTGGCAGACATCATCTGGGAAGTAGTGTCTTAAAAAAAGGACCTTTTTCATAATGGCTTGGTTCATAATTAGTTCCAAACTCTGCATAACCACAGCTGCCAAGAAAGAACAATTGCTCATGTTTAATTTAGAGCCACTCATATGTTTTGCAGTTAAATTAAACCAAAGCCAAACCGGGGAATTTGGAAACCACTGAAAATAAGGGGAACTCTGGAGTGCTTAACAATTACTTCCTCATAGGACATGCCCAAGAGGAAGAGAGGTGCTTTTCAGTCATGGAGCTGCTCTCCTAAGCATGAGGAGGATCATGCTTTCCTTCCTCTGCTTACTGATGCACCTGCTTCAGGATGAGACAACTTGTAAGTAAGGGCTTTTTGCTCTTTTCCTGTATGGGAAGGGAAGGGGGGGTGGGAGGACAAGGCTTGTTACTGAATTTTTTGGATGAGTCAAGAAATCTCTGGATCTTTTGGTGGGTTTCAAAAGCTAGTCACTTTCAAATTAGTTTATTTTATCATTCCAGATTCTGAAATGCAGATAAAATGAGTGTGTTGTTCATTAGATTTTTTCATGGCTGTATTACCAGTTTTAGTTCAGCCACTACAAGTCTTATCTGATTCTATGCTATGCCAGGATAAAAGCTGCTGTCACCTGGGTTGCAAGACCCACAAAAATATTAGGGTTTCAGAGAGGTTGTTAACTGAATCTGTTATAAGTAATATAGCAGTTTGAAAAGAGATGATCTTGAAAACCGTCAGACAGCTTTTCCAGTGGTACAGACAGGAAAAGAAGTGAATTTCAGGTGCAAATTTTTCATTAGGCAGGAGCTGGTAAACACGGCTGTGGTAACAGTTAAAAGAGCTATAATCTGCTCAGGTTAAAGCTGAGTTGTGGAGTAAAGCGCGAAAGAGCACTTGACTTCTAAGTATTGATGGGGATGCTCACTGCAGACTCTGTGAAGAGATCTGAAGGGTTTGTTTCCTGGGATGATCATGGGGCATCTTTCACAGCAGCAAACTCTCTAAGGAAAAATATACCAATAAACCAACAAAATAAAAAAAAAAAAGAAAAACAAAATAACAATGAATGAACAAACAAACCCAAAACAAACAGCAAAAAGCCCCACCTCAAACACTCAGACCACATAAAAGTATTTCTTTCATAGCTCTAAATGTGTTTCTTTTGTAACTGCTTGACTTCGTGACTTGGAAAGTTTTGAATGTGAGATCCAGGAGATTTAATTTCCCTGTGGTCTGCTAGTCATGAAGCAAGATGGTCTGTAGCAATACCCTCTGACTCAAATATGGAGGAGTGTGTCTGTGACAAACAACTTATGTTATCATTCCTTCTTATCCGCAGCGCTTTTAGTTTTGGGAAACCAAGACCTGCAAGATTCGATTAAGCCACAGAAGGTAGAGTTCCATTCGTTAAATTTCAACACCACTTTGCATTGGCAGCCTGGCTGGGCCAGAGAGGCCAGAGATGCGCTCTACTTTGTGCAGTATAAAGTGTAAGTACCAGTGCCTCCCCTGTGCTGGGGCTCAGCCTGGGGGATAAAATGATTTCTCAGGTGACAGGAGGTTCTCATTCCTGGGAACAGCCATGTCCTGCTCGGCTGCCAGCTCTCAGTTGTTTCTGCACTTACCAATCCCATAAGGTGCAGTCAAGCACCATGAGGCAGGCAAGGAGTAAGCACCTCCAGCACTATGCTCTGCACCAAGGATTGCACCAAGGATTTGAAGGAAAATGTAGTTTGCAGGGGACCTCTGAAAGCCACTGGGTGCAACCACCTGCCTCAAGCAGGTCTGGGTAGGTCAAGTTATTCTGTAATAGAACATTAAAGGTATTTCAGTGGCCTACCTTGCCCACAGCACTGTGTCAGGGTGCCTTGCATGGAAAGATTGAGGCAACATTAGGGGTTGGTCTCCAGGGTCTGCTCCCATCCCTGGCACACTGGTGAGTGCCTGAAATCATTATTGCCCTTGAGGAACAGTTTGGTGAGATCTGGCATTCCGCCCATCAGTGAACGCACTGGCTGAGCCAAAGCTTGTCCACCTCTCCCATGGGGCAGCTAAGAGGTGGCTTCTGACAGGGCTGGTGACCCTGTCTCTGCTTTAGATTTCTTTCAGAAAAGACAGAAACCTGTAGCTCCCAAACACCCATGAATCAACCTTCCCTGTTATCAAATTGAAGGCAGTTAATTTCCATGGCAGGATGCTTGTCAGTGTCATGAGAGCAAAACAGATGGCTGAGAATCTGCATGGACACAGGCAGTGATCCCTAAAGTTTGCATCCTTCCTCCTCTTTCTCCGTAGGTATGGGCAGAGCTCGTGGCAAAACAAAGACGAGTGCTGGGGGATTTCAAGCCATGTCTGTGACCTAACACATGAGACCTCTGACATCCAGGAGCCTTACTACAGCAGAGTGAGGGCAGCCCTGGCTGGTGTCTATTCCAGCTGGAGCCTCAGCTGCAGATTCACTCCTTGGAGAGAAAGTAAGTGCAAACACACATGTCCCCTGGAAGGAATTTGGTCTTCCATGGCATGGAACACATCATTTCTGCTCACAACTTACAAACATGAGTTATCCTTTTCTAGCCACAAAGCTGCATGTAAAGAAATGTGTCAATAGCTCTCAGGTGAAGTGTTATGCCAGAGTAATTCTCCACACACTTGAAAGCCAAGTGATTATGGCTAAATAGCCATTTTCCAGTAATTAGAAGATCAAAAAATCCCTTTAATTCAAGCTCTCCCTCTAGGCATGGAAGTACATAAATCATTTCCAGGCATTTTAGGAGCTGCTGGAAAGACAGGACTGAAGGCAATAAAAAAGGAAGCATTTTTTCTTTGGGGGGAGAAGAGGGAACAGAGCTGTGTGGTGTGTGGCCACTATTCTTGTCACATTTATGTGTTATCCTGACTGCAGGAAAGGACATAGCAAGGACATGTGCAAAGCTTTTGGTTAGCACTGTCATTACAGTGCCACAGTATGTTTGACATGGAGGACTGCCCAAACACTGAGCAGTAGCAGCCTACCTACCAGTCAGTTCACCATGGATTAACCTGTTTTCCCTCACTGGCCAATGCAAAATCAAATTGTCAGTGTGGTTCACTCCACAGCCCTGAAGCACAAACCACCTTGAGCCTCCTGCACAGATGAAACCACAAGCTTTGACATAAAGAAGTACCTTGCAGCAAAACCAGAACATCTTGCCCTGTGCCACCTCCTCCTCCTGGAGAGATTCGTGTGGCAGCTGCTGCCCTTGTCCCCAAATTCCTGGTGCTGCACACACATGTATGCAGGCACTGGCTTCAAGCCTTAGCTGTGTTTAACCAAGCCAATTGCAAAATATTTGAAAGTGACGACATAAACTGCATCCTTGGCACAACTGAAATGGTTTAAATGGATGTTTTGTGCAGAAAGCACAATGACAAATATGAGGGGAAAAGAAAATCAGGGCAATTTTGGAATTTTTCTTGACCAGTCAGCACATAGCAACATCAGCTCTAAGGGATTTCTAAAAGTTTGTCTCAAAGATAGATTTACAAACACAGGAAATGTCACCTGATATAACAAGAACCAAACCAAATAAACACCAAGAAGTAAGAATTTAGAAGGTGTCACTTGAGGAGTAAATACACCATAATATATTGTTGGTAACATGAGCATTTGTTGAACGGATTCAAATTGCATTCTTGGAAATATTATTCATAACCTATAATTGTGTTTATAGCTTTGGGTTTTTCTCCATAGCTATGATAGGACCTCCAATGGTAACTGTGGTTCATAGCAACAAATCCATAACAGTAAAGCTCCAGGCTCCACGTTCTCCTTATAGAAGGAAGAGAGGCAGCAAAATACCAATGACAAATTATTATGATCTGCTGTATCAAGTCTTCATAATTAACAACTTGCTAGATGAGGTAAGAGTATATTCCCTCTTTATGAATATGAACCCTTTACCATTGAATAGCCAGAAAAGTGTGGGCACACCATATTTGTTCTGCTGTTGAAACAGTCTTCTGTAATTGTGAAAGCAGCAATTACTGTGCAAGTGTTTGAAAATAAAGTAGGCTTATTTTTCAGGAATTGAATTTGATTGAATCGATTTGTAATTCTTCCCTGTATGATTTTCTATCAACTTAATACTTCATAACCTATGACCTAGTTAAAAAAATTGGTACAGGAGAGGAGTTTGGGGGGTGGAGGGAATTTTCTTTAGAAAGCATAAATAAGTTATTAATTCTGTTGAGTTTGTGTAAGTTCATGTGCTGTTCTGCATCCTCTGTTCTCATTGAACCTTACTCACAGACACACTTCCTAGGGAAACGTGCTTGACTGGCTCTTCTTTCTCCACTCTGTATGAAGCAACACAGGGTCCTGGTGTATGAAGGGAAGGACAAGGTTATTAAAATAGAAGATTTGAGGCCTGGAGTCAGCTACTGCATCGTGGCTAAAATGTACATGCCAATGCTGGACCACAGCAGTGCCTACAGCAGCAGGCAATGTACTGTGCTGCAGTGACAGGGCTGGCATGTCTGAGACAGGTAAGTCACTGTCTGAAACTGGAGATGACTCTGGAAGTCAAGATCTATCCCCTCACCAAAGGCAGATACTCCCCAAAAGTAGAGATAAAAGTGTGTCATAGAAACTGTCATCCTACATGACAATATTAGCTGGAATACTCACATAGCCTCAGATGCACACCAGGTAAGAATGATAAGGCAAAGATGATTAGATAGGATGGGATAGATAATTATTTGCATGCTGGCACTGTCCTCAGAAATATCTGCTTCTTCCCTTTCTTTAAACAGCTGTACATAGTATAGTTAAATAGTTATACATAGCATGGCTTTCATAAATGTTTTTCTGTCAAGTTATAATTAACTAGAAAAATGAATGACCTCCAACTTTATTAACATACAATTCTCCTGCAAGCTCTGCCACCCTTTTCTGCTCAGGAATTGATCTGATGGAATAATTAAAATGAGCCTGTCCCCTTTTCATGGACACTCTTCAGTGTAGTGTTTTTAAAAAGAAATCAGTTATCAAATGTCATGAGTTCCCATGGGCCAAAATGCAAGAATTATCTCCACTAGCTGATCTGGAAAATCTGGTTTTTTTACTTACATCAATCACTAAGGCTACTGTCACATGTCATATGCCTAGCCAAACATTTGCTATTAATGCTGCCTTGCAGGTACAAAGGCACAGAGTACAAAGACCTAACCCAAACTTGACTTCATTGGAATTGGCCTTAGCAAGCTCAGATTTGGGGTAACAAAGGAAAACTGGAAAAGAGTCAGTTTTAACCTGGGCTTCTGTTCTTAGTTCTGTACCCTAAAACCATAGAAGTTCTCCTTCCTTCTGCTTCATAATATGATACATATCATCGGTGTCTCTTGAGTTTTGGTCAGTGGTTTAGGCTAAGGAGGGAGTCACTTTCTAGGGGACTTTCCTGCATTTTTTCCATGCCTGCCCTGTACTGTAAAGAGCTGGTTGGAGCTGGACTTCCAAACAACTTGCAGAGGGACAGGACAGATGCAGATGAATGGCATGTGTTGAATGTCAGTTTAGTTTAATACCACCAAGCTTAAATGCACATGCCAGCAGCAATTCTCTTTCTCTTCCCCATTACAGGGATAACGGCAGAAGATGCCTTCCATCACAGGTCCAGCTGTAAATCAACATCTGCTGTCTATGTCTGGAATACATACTTGGATACTTTTTAAATTAACCTTTGCTGCATTAAATTATTTGATTATTTGATTATTTGATCACAATCCTTTTATGCTACATGAAGGAGTCTTTGTATGTCCCATATTACAATTTATGATGGTATATATTTGCATTTTCCAAGGTAACAGACTTATAATATAAAAATGAAACCATTAAAAAAGTCTTTGTGGAAATATCCTTAAGATTGCTTCTAGGGGTTTTGTATTTTACATCCTGAAATTAAAATACTATCTATAAAATAGAAGTTTCAGATATTTTATGTTTTCTACAATGATTACAACTGAAAATGAAAAAGGTGTCCTTCCTTTAAAATAAGAAATGTGCAATACAGGAGTAATTCCATGCTCAGAGTGTCTTTGTGGGACCCTCAACATAATATTTCTGACAGTGAAACCAGTATGTGATTAGCCAGGAATGAGTATGAACTAAAACAGGAAAGATCCTCTCTCCCATTCAGTGAAAGACAGTTAAAGGAAGGAGACCCTCAGCAAGTTTGCTGATGAAACAGAACTGTGGGGAGTGGCTGATAAACCAGAAGGCTGTGCTGTCATTCAGTGGGACCTTGATAGGCTGGAAAATTGGATGGAGAGAAACTGAATGAGGTTAACAAGGCCAAGTGTAGGGCCCTGCAGATGGGGAGGAATAACCCCAAGTACCAGCACAGGTTGGGGACTGACCTCCTGGAGAGCAGATTGGCAGAGAAGAACCTGGGGCTCTTGGTGGATGGCCATGAGCTGGCCCTGCCCTTGTGGCCAGCAGGGCCAGTGGTATCCTGGGGTTCATTGGGAAGAGTGCGGCCAGCAGGTCAAGGGAGATGGTCCTGACCCCTACTCAGCCCTAATGACGCCACATCTGGAATGCTGCGTACACTTCTGGGCTCCTCAGTACAAGAAAGACAAAATGTGACTGGAAAGGGCCCAGTGGGGAACCACAAAGATGATGGGGGCTCTGGAGCACCTCTTTTGTAAGAAGCTGAGGGAGTTGAGTCTGTAGTTTAGAGAAGACAGAAGGGATCTCATTAATGCATGCAAATATCTGAAAGGTGGCTGCCAAGAGGATGGTGCCAGACTGTTGTCAGTGGTGCCCAGTGACAGGATGAGGAGCAAAGGCCGTAGGCTAAAACACAAGAACTTTCACCTCAACATGAGGGAAAGCTTCCTTACATTGAAGGTGGCAGAGCACTGGAACAGGCTGCCCAATGATGTCATGGAATTTTCCTCTCTGGAGACATTCTAATCCACTTGGGCATGTTCCTGTGTCACCTCTAGGTAGCCCTGCCTGGACAGGGGGGATGGACTTAATAATTTCCAGAAGTCCCTTTCAGATCTAAGAATTCTGTGAGTCTGTGACCTCTATTTTAGCCATTTCACAGTAAATGGTAACTGAATGCTGACCATTACCTGGGATTTCTGATGATTTTAGCCCTTAATAATAGAAGGGAAAAATTTGCTTGGGCAAGGTCTGGGTAGCAACTCACTAAGCCATGCTGGGAGGGAGAGATGAAACAGCTTTTGCAGATCTGCAAGGTCTGTAAGTAATGAGAATCTTGGTACTTAACTATGTTCTGTAATTGCAGACTAAACAAGAGGAGATGAGAGTGGCCCAGACACAAAAGGGCAAAGAAAGCCCTGGGAAAAATGGAGGTCCCAGCTACATAATGACTATCTACTTTTCCTTTAAGTCACATACACAAAGGTGGATCAATTCAGTTTAAGTAACAGACATTGAACTCTCTGAAGCCAAATTCAAAGCATTTTTCATGGGCTGTCACTAGCACCTCCCCTGGAGGCATCAGAGCTGAGAGCTGCTTCAGGATGATGGCAGTAGGCCTTTGGGAAGAGGCTGTGTTTAAGGAAGTTAATGCTGGTCACTCTTGCCTTTCACAGATTGAAAGAGGTTGTTGCATAATAAATATTTCCACACCCGATTATAATTCATGATATCTTTGAAAAACTAGGTTTGCGGACATCCAGACATATCCCCACATCTAGTCCATAAAACCACAGGTTTCTTTCACCACATTTCCCTTTTTGCTCCTCTCTCAATTCTTCCAGTTGCTTTGCCCACCCATATCCCACAGTTTCTTTACTTAGGTAAGACTTTTTTGAGAAGCAAGCCTTTAAATCTCTGTGCAACACCTGGTGCCAAGACAAGTGTGAGATCCTGCTGCCTGTCTGGCACTGGCCAGAAATACTGCCCAGGCAAACTACTAAGAAATAGTCTATCTGGTATTTCAGCAGTGGGTTATCACAGCCTGAAAACAGTATCTGTAGCAATTGAAGTTCTTTCTGAAATTCATTTATTTCCTTAGGGCAGCTCATGTTGCCATCATTAAACAAAGATAAAGCTTTATCAGAGGACAGATTCTGACAATTCCAGATACTGTACCTATGTCAGATGCAGAGGATAAAGCTTTTATAGAGAAGTTGTTTGTTTTATAGAGAACATTAAAAAAAAAAAAGGGAGAGAGAAAAAAGAAGAGGCAGAGCCATAGGAGTACCTGAAGCATTCAGATCTAGCTAGTAAATAGCAGCTGCCATGTTAAGGGTCTGTGAAGACATTTGAAACCTGAAATTTTCTCAATTTGATAAAATTGTGAAAAATGTGAAGCATGAATTCTGGGAAAAGCAATAAAAGATCTGAAGAAGTCTGGCACACAGTTGTGTGCTAAGTTGTGGGCTAACCAGATTTCACTTCCTCAGCAACAACACAGGCTTACAGAAAGCAGTGCAAGAGTTGCAGGAACCCACTTCCATTCTGACAGTACCATGATTTATTACTGCCAACCCCATGATGTCCTGCAAAAGCATATTTTCCCTTTCTCTTTGAAATGCAAATTTTCTTTCAGTGCTGTTCTGATATGTAATTTTACTGGGGAAGGGTTTGATAGGATGACTGGTGCTGTACTTTTTTCTCCCCTAATGCTGAATGATCTGCACTCACAGCGTCTAGATAGACTTGGTAATGCTGTAACTTCAAAACCCAACTTATTGTGCCTTAGACTGCATGCTGCACTGCTGTTTACAACTCCACAAGGGTGGAATGGAGAAAGAGTTCTCTTAACTGTAATTGGGACTTTCCTGCTGACAGGTCAGTTTGGAAATACCTGGAAGACTGAGTTCTAGCCCTCCTTTCTCTTTCTCCTCCTGGGCACAAGCAAACCACCTGCTGTGGGTCCACACCTCTGGAACTGCTCAGGCTGGCACACAGCTGCACAGGGGGGTGTGCATGTGCACACCATTCAGTTCAGGATGCTTTCACATTGTTGGTTTAGCTCCTCCTTGCAAAAAGTTTTGAAGACTCAGCTGAGAACACTTGTCTCTTGTTTTTTCAGTCACTTACACAATAGGTATTCTCTAACCAAGCGCCAAGTGCCAGCTTCTGTTTCAGGAAAGAGAGAAATGCTGAATTCTAGGCCCATGGCACTTGGAGGGAAAGATCAAGAAGTAACAAAAGCAGGACTTGAGACCAATTCTGTGAACTCTCACCAGCCACATTGCTGAGGGATGTCTGCAGTGACGGCCACAGCCTGTCACAATGGCCTCAGCTGAGGGTCCTGCCAATGAGAAATAGATATAATTCTCTTTGAATTTGCAGTTGTGGATTTTGGTGTGAAGTGGAACCCATCCCACAAGGGCCTACCCTTCTGTCTTTCATGACTTTGTTTGAACATATCTGATCTGCCAGAGAGAATAAGAGCTGATCTCCTGCTATAAATGGATTTAACTTCCCATTCCACTGGCACTCAGAAGAACAATATTCAGCCACCAGAAATTCAAGAACAGGCCTCCAGAAAAGCTGATAGAGCAACAGCAATGAACCAGATGCTCCAGCCTTATAAATTAGGAGAAGATTATGCATAGCCAGCTGTACCATATAAATGGCCAGTTTTATAGATGCCACGGTCCTTGGTGTTTATCATATGGTGCAGCATCTGGCCAGTCTCATCACACCTCCCTTGAATCTGCTTTAATCAGATGTGGACCTGGGGCTTGCACACTTGCATGGCTTGATCTCAGCTGAGAACCACTTTGTGGCCCAGGGCGGGGTTCTGTTGTGAAATGACATTTGGCTTTTGCCACAGATCTGTTAGACATTAGCGAGTATTCCAGACTGCAGGGAATTAATCGTAAATAGGTGGGGATTTCTCTGAGTTCCAGTGTTTGCTACAAGGATCTGTAAAACCTGTCTTAAAAAAAAAAAAAAAAAAAAAAAAAGAAAGAAATCTCAAACTCCTGAATAGTAGTTTGTGACAAAGGACACAGGACTCAAAACAAGGGTACTTTCTGGAGAGAAGGGAAGGGAAACAAATGACACTGGTGTTCATGATCAGGAAAGTTACAGTCTCCTTTGCAACCTGTTTTCAGAATCTTTTGTAAAAGGTTTCCAAAGGGAAAAAAAAAACCCTTCTAAATGTAATTCCCCAGATTATGCAGTCCCTGGTTGTTTTATTGTGTTATGTACTTATTCCACTGAAAACCCTGTTAAAGGAGTCATTGCTACCAGAATTTTGGCTTGGGATAGGGAAAAATAGGAAGCTTGAGCCCTGATGCTTACAAGGAAAGAAATACCTAAAAAGTTCCATGATCTGAGGTAAATACTGAAGACAGTTTTAAATTTTTAAACATTTTGCTCTTTTCTAAGGCATTGGGGCCCTGATGCTGAGTTGCCTAAATATCCTTAATAATGAAAAAATTCAGCCCAGGAGTATCACACTGAAGACCAGACTCTTCAGAAATGTCCTTCGTTTTAAACACAGGAACAGGATGACAATGAAGAGCCATCGTGCTAATAGTTATACCCACAAAAGAGCATCAGGAAAATTGTCATTAATTTAATTTATTTATTTCAGGCAATGTCTTTCTAATACTTTTCATTTTTGGGTGTAAGAAATCACAAATCATACCATTTTCCAAGAAGCTCTTGTTTTTCATTTTTTATAACCGAGGAGTATTTTTTAACATTGCTTGTTAGATGACACTGGGTTTGTTGAATAGCTGACAAGAACATGATTGTTATAGGGCTAAGGTCTTTTTTCTAGGCTAACTTCTTAATACAAATTCTTATATTTGGAAGAATAAGCTCCTAAAAGATATCAGCAAAAAGAAAAACAAGAGTGTTGTCTGTGTTAAATCAAACTTAAACACTTCCAGAGGGACTGTGAAATCATGTCCTGAGTGGAATGAGACCCCAAGACACAAACCTGGAGAAGAAACTGCTGGAAAAGACAGAAAAGGAAAGAAGACAAAGTGCACACAGGCAGGGGCTAGGACGCAGCATTAGAGCAGAAATGTGTACTTCAACAAGCATACAAAATGAGGAGCAAAGTAATTTGATGAATAACAGAGGCATTAAGCAGTTTCTGCCTTTGAAAAGGAGACCCATACTTCTGTGGAGCAAAACTCTTTCATGTGTCCATAGTCAAGGAGAAGTTATACCTATAAGGACACAACATAGACGTGTTCTGATCAGAGAGACCATTTCAGCTATTTCAGCAGCAACCTCAGAGGAAGAAAAGCCATTACAGAGAATATTTCTAAAGCCAGAGAGAGAAATTCCTGTGATACAGTGAGGGATCTGCATGAGATCCTCGTGTCCTGGGAGAGGCAGCTGAAGTCATGCACACAACACCTGTGCTTGGGTGACTGAAGCTCTACTCCAGTCACTGAAATACTGCTGTAATGTACTAATGGGATATTTACACCAGGTATAAGCTGGACCCTGAAGTCATGTGTATTTGATTTGTAGGATTACATTAAGAAATCTGGTTATGGGGATGAAATGCAGATGAGATGATGCTGACATGTACATCGGAGTTGCAGGGTACCTTGGGCACAGTAGCATTTCTAGTGCCAAGGACTTAGCCTTTGAATGATTACATTTATATTTGAATGATCACTTTTAAATTTAAACTGGAATATCTTGTAGAAAATAGAGTAGGATGAGTGAAGCTCTGGAAAATGAATGTGAAGAGACTTCAGAAACTGACTGAGATCCCAGTTTGGTACTTCTTGTTATCACATTCATTCTGAATACTTTCTTGAAGCTGATTCTCGCACTCAATTAAATATTTCTCCATTTATAAGTACCATGAAAATTTATGCTAAAAGTGCAGAAACTTACTAAATAAATAGTAAAATCCTCTCAGCTGCACAAGATGTATCATTATGCCATCCCTGAGCACACAAGGACATTATTTCTTGCTGATTTGTTCCTCACTGGTGTTTGCCACAAAAAGACAGATTCCCTGAAACAAGAGGACACAGTGATATAAAGTGCAATGTACTTTGAGTGCCTAAGATTTTAAACCACAAGAAGCTGGGGTCAAGCACAAGCAATGGGAAGAGCTGAGCAGGACATGCCCAGAACTAGGAAATCCATCTGGGGGCACAGTGAGATCAGTTATTCTGAATGTTCCAGTCATAGGCCTCCTTGCTCTACAAGCTGTGCTATGACCTCAAAAAAGAACCAGAGGCACAAACAAGCAAGAGCTACTGCAGCTGTGTGATCCTTTCAGTGTGCGCAAGCACAGTATTTGTCATGCCTTGGAGGAAAGCCTGCTAGGACTTTCCCTAATTATTATACCGGTTCTAAATTAAAGACAGCTGAAAGAACCAACTCAAGTTACCATCAGTCATCCAAAGGAACATTATGTTGTTCATGTTTTTACCATGACTGACCATTACAACAAAAAAAAGATTCTGCTACTTCCAGATGACGTAGGAACAGTAACATTTCAGAGTGAAGCCATCAAACTGACCAAACAGAAGGGCCATGCATTGGTGTTACCAACATCTGATGACCTGCGGCAAGAAACACAACCTCTCAAGGTCCAGGGATAGCCAGGTATGTTATGGTGTAAGGTGGGGAAATAAGCCAAACAGGGGAGGGCAAACTGAAGAGCATAGAAGCTTCAGCTGATTTTCTATAAGCCTCTGCCCTGCATGTGGAGAGTATCAACAAAAACACTCCCAGAAAAACATTCCTAATGAGAAACTGGAATTTTGCTGAGAGGAAAAAGTACCACTTATTAAAATATCATTGACAGGATTTTGTTTTTTGAGTGAAAAAATAAAACAAGATTCTCTTCTCTGTGGGAAAAGGCCCCTTGTGTCCTTAACTTTCCAGGCTGTGAGATTTCCAATGACATGTTTAAATTTCCCGGAGTAGGATAGGAATGAAAATTGCCCTTGACAGCTCTGATCAGTCTTTATCTAACACATCCAGTCAGAGCTCATACTGCAATCAGTGACCTTTGGGAATGCTTTTAGTGAGGTGCTATTTCTCTGAAGGCAGTATAATTCAATATGTAATATTCAACAATCCTGCTGGAGTGCAGCATACCCACGTAATCCAAGGCAGGAGGCAAAAAGAGGACATTGCTCTGTGCACTCATCAGCCTTCCTTCAGGAGCTGAGGTTGTTCCAGTCACTCTCAGCTTCTTGTTAATGACAAGAGGCCCTGTGATTTCACCAACAGAGACTGACAGATCAGCATTACAGTGACAAGAGAACAAGGAGTCTCCTCTTGGATCACGCCTCTTCCCTGCTCCAGGGGCTCTGCTCCTGCTCACAGTGTGCAAGTTTCACAAACTACCCTTCACAACACCTTGTTTCCTTGCTGTGCTGTCTAGAAAAAAAAAAAAACAACACCCAAGAAACTTCTGCTGTGTAAGCATGGGGTCCAAAGAGCTCACTGAGGTTTAGGTGCAGCAAACTGAGTATTAACTCCCACCCTGCACTTCATTTCAGCTGGTGAGCAGTGCAGAACACGGTGTACTCCCACAAACAGTCAAGATTAAAAACATCTGTTTAATGTTTACTATCCAAACACCAGTGCTAGTATTTCTAATGAATTTCAAGACTTGAGCAAGCTGAAGACTGAAGCGACACAAACAGCAGGCCAAAAGAGGACACTGGAAGACGTTACACCCACATTATGCACGTAGCAGGCACAACAGAGCAGTGAAACTAGCTGCTTATGTTATGAAACATACTGTATTAATGTAATACTCCTTAAGTAGAAGCAAGTTTTGAGGCACTTACCTAGAATTTTGCAGATCATGTCCTTCCAGCCTTAAAGCATTTCAGTTAGCTGGAGAACAGCATGGACAAACTCAGCAAGAGAAGGACAGCTGGTCCAGTGGGTTCAAGTTGAAGGGCATCCTTGGGATTTGGAAAAGACAGAATTCCCCCAAACTGTTTCAGTTTCCTAGTGGCAAAGTAAGAGAAAAGAGTGAGAGGTTTATGCTTCCCTCTTGGCCATTTTGCATTTACTGCCATGGCTCAGGATAGTAAATGCAATTTAACCCTCACAAAGCAAACTGCTCATGGTTTTAGCTAAGCTCTGAGCAGGTACTGGTGAGTGGTACTGGACATAATGGGTCTGGGGTGTTATCACAGCCATTTGGAGAGGTTGTGAAGCAGAAGCAGGGACAGACTCCCTGCTTGTTACAGGCTGTGCCAAAAGCAGAGCCAGCTTTCATATCCAAAGGCTAACTTCACACAGTGATACAGGTCATCTGTTCACTTGATTAGGGACAGCATTATAAACTTTCTTTACAAACTAAGTCTGATTTTTCTGTGGTAGTGAAATATTCACATCTGGTGTTCACATTGCCCGAAATAAAAAAAAATTAAATTAATAACAATTTCCCTGATGTTCTTTTGTGGGTATAACAATTAGCACAATGGTTCTTTGTTGTCATCCTGTTCGCGTGTTTAAAAGTAAGGATTTCCAAAGAGTCTGGTCTTCAGAAATCTCAATTTAAAAACTTCAAGTGAAAAAACAAAAACCAAACCACAGTCATAGGGTGCAATTTCATTTTTCACTGATAAGTGTATCTAGCTTGGCAGGAGCCAATCCTGGAAAAGTACATTTCAGAACTGAGCCTTTGATGAATACTTGAACTCTCCTTTTTAAAAGAAATGTATAAAAAGGAGGGATTTATTCCTGAAACAAATCTGCATTACTTTTCTCAGAAGAGACACATTTCTAGTCAGCGCATGCATCTGTTACTTCACAGATTGGAAAACAAATTTAAGCTGAAAAGAAAACAGCTAAATCCCAAATCCCAAGGCAATGTTTTCTAAATAAACCAAGGAACTATAAAAAGAAGTGTGGCTGAACCATATGTGGGATTATACTGACATGTTGTGGCAAGACAGGAGTAATGCAATGCCTTAATCACAGCTGTGACCATCAGCTGCTATGCTGTGCTCTTTCCTCTGCTTGAGGACAAGGACCAGTAAACTGAGAAAATAAATGAGCAAGATATCATCACTGGATCCTTCCAATGTTTCCAATCACAGTATGTGGAACAGTGAAGTCATTTCCACATCTTAGCATGGAGAGATGCAAGCAGACTGCTTCCCTGTCTGAATGCTGGAAACCCTCATCCCACACAGTTGCAGATATGTGTTTGGAGACCTCCAACCTCTGAGCTTTCAGCCAGTTGGAAAACTCTCTGTTAAAAAAAAAAAAAACCCTGAATTATTTCAGTTGAATAATCTTTCCTATATCACTGATACTTCAGGAAAAAAAAAAGGTTCAGGCACAAGTTGTGTCTTGAGACATGACACTTTCAGAGGAAAAAGGGCACACAGAGAAAAAATAACAGAACTGTGGAACTGTGGCAGTGAATAAGCTCCTCAAGCATGGAATTATAAAGCCTTTCCATCCATGGAGTCCAAGAACCAGTCTTAGTGCAGAGAGCTACAACTCATCCTAACCAGTGAATCGTTGTGGTAGGGAGATAAAAGGTGACATGAACCAAGGCTGACCACCCATGGTTCCATCATGCCATGAGATCACCAGCTGGAGGACTTCTGCAGAGTTACTTGGTGCACCTTCTTTCTGGGCCATGAGAAATGTCTGAAACATGGAACATCTTTGCAGGACCATGCAGACCACAGTCATTGAAACAGCAAGGCAGCTACAAGAGCTCATCTTTCCTAGGCAAGAATAAACATGTTCCTCTGGGGAACACATCATTCAAAAACTATTGACTTCAGTGGAAGTTAATCTTGTAAATACCCCTACTTTGAGAGTGCCTTAAATACTTTCATGTACTTATGCTTGGAGTATCCATGTGAAACAGGGAAGGGCACTAATCCAGTCTGTAAAGGTATCCAGAGGTGTTTATAAAGATGTACAAGCAATCCCCTTTGAACTAAGTGATTGCCAGGATTACACAGAAAGCTTGTGGGCAGTGCATGGAACTGGATTTTGTTTTCTGTGATTCCAGGACCTCAAATACTAGACTGCTGTGATACTGCCTATCACACAAAAACAATTGTCAAAGTAATACATGAATGCCAAATTTGAACATAAGTCTTCCGTTTGCAAGAAAGATAATGGAAGAGTTTATATCACAGTCAACAGGTTCAGTGGTTCGAGATCAGCTGAGACTGTAAGTGCCAAGTTATTTTAAGGGGAAATATCTATTCTGGCCAGCTGTGTTTCAAAAGATGCAGGAAGTTACAGAACAGCTGGCTTAGCAACAGAAAGTCAGCCCAAGAATGACTAAAGACCTTTTTTTTTTTTTCCTACTTGGAAGAAAATAGCAAAATTAACTTATTTGGTTAGAATGTGGTGCCAATAATGCTAAGGTTGTGAGTTTGATCCCAGCATGGACCATTCACTTGAGAGTTAGACTTGATGATCCTTGTGGGTCCCTTCCAACTCAGAATATTCTGTGATTCTGTTCTATACTATTGGGGGGGAAAAGCAGCAAGCTTTTTCAATTTTTATTCCCCAGAAAAGTGTATTCTGTGTTTCAGCAGAAAATGTCAATTCATTTACTTCTCAGGCCTGCAAAAATGTAGACAGCCTACAATTTGAGATGTACTAACCACTGCTATGTCTTGACTTTTCTACTCCTGTGGTAACTTAAAACCAGATTCCTATTAATGACACTATTATTTATGAAGGCAATTGAATGAAGCAGGAGCACTTTTGACTGTGCTGAACTTAATGTTGCAGTGCAATTAGTTTTGTTATTCCCTGTTACCTTGCACAGTAAGGCACAGAGAAGTATACAACTAAAGAAGAGCTGTGACTCCTGTAAAAAACCTGTAGTCCACAGAAAACATGCAGGAAACGCCTGCTGTGCCTACTGAGGAAATGTTTTCTGGAAATGAATTATATGTGGTATTATTATCTGTAGTATAAAGGATATATAGCAAGAGGAATAATTTTTCTCTGGCTGCTGGAACCTTATAATGTTGTTCCACATCCCTACAACTGTCTTGTGTATAATTCTTCTCTCCATCCTGACATAAATGTTAGTTATCAGAATAAATATAGACACAAATACCAAATGGCTTGAAGTTTTCTCACAAGAAAAATAAAAAGCATTGTCTGCAAAACACTCATAGTACACCAGTGGCGAGAGGGTTTAAATCAGTATTTCTTTATTATACTTACAACTTCCTTGGTCAGAGACAAGAAAGTTGAAAGAAGCTACTTCACAACTCAGTGCTTCTGGTGCTCACATGGCATTGTGCTTCCTTGCACCGGTAAATTTGTTTTGTATTTTATGTTACTGCAGAGACAAGAGAGAGCCACTCCAGCCCACATGCAGGTTACCACGGCCCAATTTCGCCCTCCCACTGTGCACATGCCACTGCCCACCTCCTGGAGGAGTGCACTGAAACACAGCAGGAGTGGCTGCCCCGGGCTGGGCACAGCCCAGCAGGGCCTGGAGCAGCCCCTGGCACACGCTGCAGTGCCAGCAGCCCGGTTTTGGTGACACCCAGCTTTACCTCCCGAGGAGCTGCACAGCTGTCAGCAGTGCAGAGTCCCCTCTCACACTGCCCTAAAGGCTGCACATGTAAGGAAGCAGCAGCATCCCTCCAGCATCCATGGACTCCTGATCCTGCAAACAACAGGGATGAGATGAAAGCCCTGCCCTGTCACCTTTCCCCTTCAATACCTTGATGCATGGACAGCTTCAGACACCCCCCAGGCTCTCCAGCACGCCAGGAAGGCAAAGGCAAGGCACAAAAGCAGCAGTCAGGGTGTGCCAACAGTGCAGACTATAACAAGAGAGTCAGGACAGAGAAAAATTCCAGTCTGGGATTATGGTAATAAGAAATAGACTTCTCCCCAGCAATTCAGGCACTTCATTGAATATTGTGCATTGCACTAAGCATGATGCCTAGAAACCACGTATTACAATACTGAGTGCTGCAATGCTGAATATTGCAGGACATGGATCCCATTTGTCTCCCTATCCCATGGAGCCCTATCAGAAGTGCAGAATTTTGCAGCCATGTGGTGACCAGTAACTCTCTGCAGGAAGCAGACAGGAGAATAAAACAGACAACATCAGAGCATCTTGTGAGTTGCCAAAAGAATGTATGTACTTGAAAACAATAACTTGTTTTGAAAAACAAGCTCTTGTTGACAAGAACAAGGCAAGTTGGAAAACAACTTGTTTTGCTTTCAAAATTTTGTTTTGTTTCTGTCGGCATTTCAAATGTGGCCATTGGATACCATATCCATGATCTTTCCAGAGAAACCTGAAGGGGCAAAAAGCCTTGCTTTCCTCTTGAATTTCTGCATCTCCTCAAAGGTGAAGTCATGGAGAAAGTATGTGACAGTCCTCTGGTTTTTTGGCACTCACACCTTGACAGTGCAAGGAAGTCTCTGTGGTGAACTGTGAATTTTGGACCTGATGAAGTTTTCCCATAAAGCTAGCTCTACACTCTGATTTTTTTTCACTTGTGTTTACAGGATGAGCTTAGCTCCCCACTCCTCACTTGACCTGCTGAAATCAGCAGAGCACAAAACCAATGTAGAAGTTGAAAATCTGATTTCCCAAGGGTGAAGCCTGTTACATGTGTACGTGAAAATGCATGCCAGTGACAGAAGATAACTGTTAGAAGCTCAGATGTTTGTGATGCTTGCTGCTATTTAAACAATTTGATTTTACTCTATTAATAAAACTAATAAAAACTTTTGCACAGCAGGAAAACCAGACCAGTAAGGACATGAATTGAGAGGAGTACAGAAATAGAAGGTTTCCTGAGGTGAGATTAGTCAGGCAGTGGGCAAGTGGCAGCACTCCCACTCGGGAATGACAGCAAAGCCCAGGGGACCATATAAAGGCAATGATCATAAAACACCTGGTGGGCAGGGTTAAACATGAATAGCCAATTCTTAAAAGAGAAATCTCTACCTAATATATGCTCAGAGGTTTTGTACAGAGTTTCATGAACACACACACAACCCAGGCAGCCAAGCAACCAGCTATACTCAATCATCTCTGAAGCAGGCAGCCTTAGCAGACTCCATTTTTGGTCCACCTGTAAATTCCCCACTTTCCCATGTGATTTGCTGGAAGGAGGTGCTACTATGACTGGAAACAAGTTTATGCCTTTTCTCCATTCCTTTAAAGTCAGATTGTTGCTCTGACCTCTTGTGCTACTGCCACTTGTCAGTAACACGCAGTAAGAGATGAGGAAGTACAAAATACCACAATTAGATTTCCATGGCATTGTTAATGTGAGGTGTAAGTTGGCTCAAATTGGCACACTTGCTACCCTTGACATTATTTTAGAAAATATCACAGCATCAATCAAGCTGAAAACTTCTCAGATATTTTCCTACACTTTAGCATGGTACCAACAGTATAATGTAATGGGACTGTAACTTCTCTCTATAGGCAGATGGCATGACAACACACAAAGCATTATAATGACCAATGCAGGGTGTTGTTAAGACATGAATTAAAGCTCCTGGAGCATAAAATCCTTTTTTAAAACAGATTTTATAATTTTGAACTGCATTATGGATGCACGTTTTTAGTGTGGGATCATCAAAATTACCAGAAATTAAGAACATGCTTAGCTGGTACTTTTGAGGTTGATCTGATTATGTGTCATCCATCTAGCTTCATCTTCATCTAGCTCTTTTCTCTCATGGAAAGCCCTGTCAAGTTGAGTCCTCTGACATATGTTTTCAAGTGTTGCAGCACATGCTGAAGTAACTTCAAATCAAATGGAACTGAAACCTGTACCTTTGAGCAGGCTCTTTCAGACCAAATATCCAACATGAGATGAGAAACTTTAATTATTTTCAACGTTGAATTCCAACTTTATTAGGACTCCATTGTAATCATACATCCAGGACAGGATGTAGTTGCCTAAATCAGGGAAGCAGGTCCATTTTAGGTAGTAAGGGTATCATGCCTGGTCTTCATCTGCCACTGCAAAAGAGATTTCAGGTCTCCCTGTAACACATAGATCTCCCTATACCTGTTCTTGCAGGTGTCCTGGATACTCAAGGAGATGGTACTGGAGTGTCTGATATTATCAGCTACCAGAGTGTTGTGTATGGGTATCTCTGTCCTTTTAGGTGGTGATGTATTTTTCTCCTGAAAGTTCTTGGCTGAGGAGCAGCAAATCACACACACTCTTTCACATAAACTAAAACTGCCATCAAAATGAGTGCAGATCCTGCACCAGTGTTTAGGTGTCCACTCCTTGGCTGACTTGAAACTAGCTAATTTGGATGCTCTTAGCAAGGTAGTAATGCAAATGCCCCAAAAAGCAAACCACCTGGCTACTTGCAGCCCACACAGAGTTTCTATTCCCTATAGCAGACACACTGCTATAGGCATCTCAGCTACCTCAGATATAGGTCTAGATGACACCACAGGACAGCACAACCCTGTCACAGTGAGTGCTCTGGCTGTGCTGTGTGGAGACAGCCATACATGTGACATGTCCCTGCCTATGTTCCTGAGGTCTGCGTAACTCACTGTGCTGTCCCACTGTGGCTGCAGTGCCACCCAGCCTCACAGCAACCCATTCTCATGACTCTGGCAGCACAAACCACCCCTGCTATTGTATGGAGATTTTTGCTTCCTTGAAGCAGCCATGGTAGGCCAGTTTGGAAGCCAGGATACCAGACTTAAAAGGTTAATGATCTATCCATTATGCTAAATCCTATGCAGCAGCACTAATTCTTCCTATTCAATCATCCTTTTCCCAAGAGCTTGGGAAAATACGAGAGACGTGGAAGGCTACTGATTTATTGCTGTCATGCAAAAGGTCAGACTAAGGAAGACCAGACACCCAGTTGCCCTATAAAATAAGTATATGACAAGCTGTCTGTTAGTTTGTCTTCAGAACATCCTTTGACAAACAGTCAGTATAAAAATAACACTTGGAGACTTTCAGTAACTTGTAATTCATTTTTCTGGTTTTTTTCCCAAAGCAAATGAGAAAATAGGTTCTATCACCTTGCAGCATCACATGTTCACTCTGAAATGGAAGCTAAGATACTCTGATTTACCATATCAGCAACTTACACATCACAGCTCCATGAGGGGTGAACTGATGAAAGTTATCACAGAAGGTAACTTGACAGTGAGACTGTAGAAAAGATTTCTGTTATTAAGTCAGAAACCCAGACTATACAAAAATCAGTAATAAATATTGAAATAAACTGGTATATGTCTCACTTTTAAGCTCCAAAGTAGAGTTTAGGACTACTGAGAACACAAACATCAGTGTACACACAGTAGTAGAAAAATGTGCTTATATATGGTATATTTTTGAATACAAAGACATTTATGTATGTAATGTAGATGTGCATTTCAGATATATGAGCATATATATTCTCTGCAAGCTGAGAGACACAAAAGAACCTAAGCCACCACTTCTGAACTTCTCTCTGTAGGAGAGTTACCTTCTGACAGCAAGATAAATGAAGTGGCAGCTGTGGTCATTCTCTAGTGCTCATGCTTGTTTAGTACTCTGATTAATGATGAGTGCTTTACTTAGCCTAATTTCTCTCACAAGCCTTTATATGCTGCTCAGAGTCCAATGTAAACTTCATGCGCAGATGCACCCACACAATAAAATGTTTCCATATTGAAAATGACTTTAGTTTAATTTCAAAGTGAGTCCCCCAAGAACCTCATTGGTAGGGATGCACTATCTTGATCTGCCATGACTTCAAGCTTGGGTTCATAGGCCATCCAAAAAAGTGGCAATATTGCAGTTAAAAGGTGCAGCAGACATTAAAAGGAAATTGTGACATCCAGTTACTATTTTAGTAAATTTTAAAATTCATTTAGACATTTTGGAAAAAGAGGGAAAGGAGCAAGAGCACTGATAGAGGAAAAAAATCTTTCATATTGGAAGTCCATCCTGGGAAGATTTATCTATCTAAGCAAAGTAAGAATCTCTAACCTTTACTCTAACACTCCTTCTGACTAAGAAAATGATTCCATCCCAGAAAAAAGTATGAAACATCATGAGCCTTCTAAAGGAAAAATAAATGATGGAGTCCTGCTGTGTTCTTATAATGATTTCTAACTACGCATCCACTACCATCTGAATAAATATTTTATGAGATGAAAGTAATTGATAAAATGGCATCGTGTGGGATCATCAGGAGGAGTTTCAACACATCTTTGTGGACTGGTTTATTGCAACATTTGCACCCAGAAAGAGCCAGGTGAGTGAGCTCTCTGTGAGTAGTAAACAGGTGGAGAAGCTTAGAAATAGCCTGTGGTCACAGAGTGGGTAACAGGAAAACAACACTTTGTCATAGAGACAAATGCACGTTGTAAGGCAGATGGGAACTCAACACATTCACTGGCTTTCAGCAAATCCAGCAGAAATCAGGAATAACTCTCAAACTGACATTTAAACCCTTAAGAGAGCTTATTATTGAAAATTTAAAGCATCTTCTATGTGGAAAGGCAAAAATGAAAAACAAATTAATGGATAGTTCTTCACATCATAACAGCAAAGAAGAGAGGCCAACTTAGAACACATATCCATTCTCTACATTTAAGTTATTCTTGCTTTTTCAGAGAGATGAATACTACCATCTATTTGGCAGGCCACTGTTGAGACCTGCAAAGGGCTTCCACATCCTCATCAATTCACTTATTGGACATTAATTTTTAGACTAATTTTAATCAGACCTGCAACTTCAGCTTTGACTGTCCATTTTCTCTTTGTTTAGTACTTAATTTTAAATGTAAGCTGGTGCATTGAGTGAAAATTTTCTAAATAACACTGCTCTAAGTCAAAAATACAGATATTCTTTCATTAGGTTTTTTAAAATTAGAGCTCATATAGTAAGAGAACACAAATAAAAATTATCCTTAAACTCTCTGAGATTCTTGCAGCAAATATAAACTTAGTACTTATTTTTCTAAGGCTAAGATGCTCCAATGTGTTTTGTATTTTTCTGCAGAGATGAATTGTTGACATTTTAGGAAATAGATTTAACAGAATTTATAGTGACTCAAGTATTCATGCTATCAAGCATTTATGTGGTCATATTGATTTCTTTACCATTGCCTAGAAAACAAATAACATCAATACTTTCTTCAGTCAGAAGTTAACAGTATGAGTTATAGCTACTGCTTTCGAAATTATACCATTATGGCTTCTTTTGTTTCTTCATTCCATTTTGTCAAGCAACAAAATACTTGTAAAAACTTGATTACAAGGCTTAATAGTCTGATATTGGAGTTAAGCAGGAAAGATGAAAGTAACAGAAACTTTATTCAGAAGCTATGGGATTTGCTTATTTTCTAAACAACTGTAATGGAAGCAAAATTTCTGTTTAGGTTGTTGCTGTTACTATAAAAGCAAACTTATCCTCCAGCCTCTGAAAAAGAGGGAGGTGATTCCTATAATTTCTAATTGGTAGCCTCATTAGATTTTTGCTGTGTAAACTTCACCATACTCACACATTCACACACAGTGTTCCTGCTTCTGTGAGCTTTAAAATCACAGTCCACTTCCATGGGCTTCAAGGGACTTGTGTGCATCACAGTAACAACTATTCACAGAATCAGGGAATAAGCTGAGTTGGAAAGGACCCACGAGACTCACTGAGTCCAACTCCCTGCCCCATTCCCAAGATGTTGGAAGTGCCATGTCATACCACCTGTGCATGCCCCTGCTCCACTTGGAAGCACTTTTTTCCTACTGTTAGGACAAAATCCTGCCTCTAGGGATCTCTCCTTCCTTACCAAAACGCTGCTGGAGTGACATCGCTCCCTCTTACATACGTGCTGTATCTGCCATTTTCACAGGAGAAGCCTTTCATTATTTATAAGGAAAAAGCCTTCTCCATCCATTTGAGTAACTGTTTCAGCTGTCTCTTATGATTTATTAACCATTTGCAATGTTTCTCCTTTTCTTTGTTACATTATCATAACAGGATGGTAGCAGCACTTTGAAAAGGACAGTTTCCACTCTGCTCCCAAAGGGATGTAACAGAGCACTGTAACAGCAAAACTTTTGAATGCTTTTTTTTATTCACAGTTTCCTGAGTATGACCATATTTTGCACATCGAATTTCTAGGTGGCAGTACTGCCTGGGCTAAGCAGACTGTATTAGGCCACAGTCTGAAGGGTGATCCCCACAGCAAGCACACCGTAAGTACAATTTGGGACGTGTCCCACCTACCTGTGTTCTGGCCATTGCATCCCCCTGCCTGCACGGAACCCTGCCCTGTCTGTGGCTGCCCCAGCCTTACTGCCCGTGTGACAAAGAGTCCTGACAATATGAGTTATCCAGATTCAGGCTTATCTGATTTCAAAGACATGACTGACTTCAGGCACTTAAGTTAATAATTATGCCTGACTTTCTTGCTGTTTGCAGCACTAATCACACAAAGTTCTTTCAAACGGAATTGCAGTCCTCTGTTTTAGGAAGACACCTAAAATAGGTGCTGTTTTCGAAACGCAAACACGTGAACAGATGACTGAAAATCAGACCTTTTGAAGCTCAGGCATGCTAGCCATGCAGATGTGGTAGCACCACAAACATCAAGCATTAAAAAAAACAGCAGGTGTTCAAAAAAATCATTTGTGAACATAGAGTAAGCTCACAAATTCAGATGTCTGATCTAAACCCAGATGAGATTGCATCATTCCCCTACTTCTCAGGGTGGGAAAGATGCATATAGCAGAGGGGAGCTGGCTGAGACACCTGTCTGTGGTTTCTAGGCCAGGTGCCATAGTATGAAGGACAGGTTGGACTCTTAGAACCCAGACAGGAATAGGTTTCCATCCTGTTCCAGGTGTTTGCTAGACTCATTTCTGTCCTGCAAGGCTGTACCTTAAGGTTCTTAATGTTTCTGATAAGCAATTTAAGAAGTCTGGTTTGCAGGACAGGCACGTTTTTAGCACATCATCACCATAAGGATTTTCTGAAGGTTCATGAGAGACCTCTTGGGAGTTACACTTAATCTTTCCTTAACTCAGAGGCAAACTTCCTCTTGCAGGCTGTTGGGCTCAAACATTTCCCAGAGCACTTTCTGCTTCAGTGAGTGTCCTGGGTCAAGCTCAGTCGAAGTGTTGATTATTATGACTATTACTTCTCAGTCACAGTTAGTTTTTTTCCATCTCGGTGAACTCACTTTGGATTTGGTTTTACAAGTCAGGGTTGGTCTTGGCTGCACTCAGCGGTTTGGTCAGCTCTTCAGGGCTCTATTCAAATCAGGATTTGTGAATACACTGCTCCAAATAGCTCTGCACCTGTGACTGAGGAGGGTGGAAGAATGACTTTTACTTCCAGGTTTGCAATGGTTTAACTTTACTGGTTTTGGTAGTATTGGTAGACTGAGTCAGATCAAGAACATGTGACACATCCTCCTACATGTAATATGATGGAAAATCACAACTACTCTTTGAATTAGAGACAAGGAAAAGCTCAGTTGAAGGTATTAACAAGTGTGATCACTTGAAGTTTTTTGTGGTGGTATTCACAGGGGTCCCAGGAAGAGAGAAGAGATGAGGATCTGACTCCATGTTTCAGAAGGCTAATTTATTATTTTATGATAGATATATATTATTAAAACTATATAAAATGATAGAATAAAGGATTTAATCAGAAGGTTAGCAAGGAATAGAAAAAGAATGGAATGATAATAAAATCTTGTGACTGACCACACAGTCTGAGACAGCTGGACTGTGGTTGGCCATTAATTAGAAACAACCACATGAGACCAATCAAAGATACACCTGTTGCATTCCACAGCAGCAGATAATTATTGTTTACATTTTGTTTCTGAGGCCTCTTGGTTCAGAAAAAATCCTAGCAAAAGGATTTTTCATAAAATTTGTCTGTGACAGGCTTACTGTGATTTCCTGGAGTGTAAGCCTTATAAGGTGCACTTTAATTTTAGAGGGACTGTCAAAAGAAGGAAACATGGAGTATTCAGATGAATATGGGGGTTTTTTCTGTGAGGAGAGCTTTATTTCGTGATTTCACTGTCAAAAAGATCAAGGAAAAGAGTATGTGTAGCAAAAACCATGTGCTAGGAAACTCAGCCTCAGCAAACATCTGCCTTTACTGCTCCACTCAGGGTTGGGGTTCCAAAAGTCACAAACCCTAGAGCTCCAGGGACACTGGAGGGAATCTCTTGAATAGACTCCCTTATTCTGGCTTCTTTGGAAAGGAACAGGAACACAGAAGGATGTATATGGCCATATTCAACTTTGTCACTGCAGGTAACCTATATGCAAAGTGTCTATACACATGTTGGCTCTTCGTATATGAGAACTTTATCCTTGGTCATGTTTGCATTTATCAGAAGCACTCTGTAAGAGATAACAGGCAAAGCATTTGCAAAAGGCCCAACTGAACTATCTCCAGAGTTTAGAATATGTACTACTCTCATTCATTTGTGCTTGAAGTTTAGGTAGCTCCCTGTACAGCTGTGTATGTATGTTCCTAATCACAGCTGTGTATAAGAATGCTTTTCTTTTATTGATGCTGATTGTTTTACCTCTGAGTTAAGACTACTTATTTTGTTCAGTCAATCAAATTACAAAGAGCAAAGAAGCAATTTTTAAGGTGCTTCAGTTCACCGTGAGCAAAAGCAGGACTTTCTGGGCTGTTTATTTTTTCAAAGTTCTGAAAAAGAACTTTGTTGAAATTAAACAAGATCTATTAAACTCTTTATCCAAGGTCTTAAAGAAATAAAAATGTCTGATCCTTTTCTTTCAGCCTTTGACTGAAAATAACTGTACTGTTTTGCATACCTTGAAAATTGTGAACTTTTATATACTCTTTTATAGTGAATGACAAATATTTTAGGAAACAAGACTATGAAGAATCACTTTCATGAGAGGTACTTAATGGGGGAAGATGAGCAACTGTTGTTACACTGAAACTACTGCAGCATGAGGAATAAACTATAAACTCTGTCTGGAGGAACATGAATCATCACTCAAAACTCTCTTCCATAACACTCAGAACAATATCATTTCACTCTCAGTTTTCTCTTTGAAAGAGAACTGTGATAAATTCATATATCAGAAAAGGGGAAAATGCTATTTAACTTGTTGTTGCTTAAGCATACATTTATCTTCAAAATGTGAATGAATTTCATAATCAGAAAGGAAGTGTCACGAATAAATGAGCTCGGTTTTATTTTCCTTTGGAGGCTTCCCTAGAAGTTTTAAAATAACAGCACGGAGGGCAGCAAAGCCAGCAGTCAGGCAGTCTTCTCATCAGTGTGAACAGTGTCAGAGGCACTTACTGGCAAAGCAACAAGTATCAGGATCAACAAGAGACACCTTGCCATCAATCCTCTGCTGAGCTGAACAGCAAGACCAGTGCCCCTTGATTGCACCTAGTGGAAAAACCTAGTAGCCTGCACCTGCATTTTAACCTGGCTGGCAGAATACAGATTCAACAACAGAGAACTGATGAGTAGGCAAAAGACGGTGCAAATATGAGAGACACAAAACGGTACAGTATCAGAAAAAAAGCACCCCAATCTAACCCTAAACCAATTGGTTAAACCTAAAAATCCCTCTTACGTCTTGCAAGGTGGTTGGTCAGTTACACAAGACCCAGATTTGTTCCTGCAGTGAGCACAAAAAAAACCAAACTGCCCCTTTCTCAGTTCTACATCTGGATTTCAAAACATATGTCTGATAGCACCTTTTAGTGCTTTCAAGAACTTTTTCCTTAAGTTCCTCTGAAGAATAGTACACTGCTACTGAAAGAATGCAAAGGCAAAAATTTTCTGAGCAACAGTGTAGGTTTATCTTTTCCATGTGTAATTTAAAAATTGTCCAAGGCAGCCTACCTGCATTTTAAATGAAAACAATTAAAAAATTTCCATAGAAAGATCAGTTGTGTAAGGCTAGATTGGGTTGTGGCCACATGTCTGAAGTTTCCAGTTCCTTCTAGTTCTTATGTTGTTCTTATTGAATACATTTGGCAATGTCTGATGCTATATGCATTGAAATTACTCTTTCATTTACACTCCTGAGTTAAACTATTTAAAGAGTAAAGCATGGGCCGTCAATTTTCAAAAAACCATCTCTCTATTTGCTGTCAGGAGGAAAAGTCTCAGGAAAGTTCTTGTCTTCACTGATAGCAGGCCCAGATCCAGTGGGATGCATGTAGGATGTGATGATCTTGACTAAAACTCTATTTTTTCAAAACAGGGCTTTTTTTATTGCTTGCAGACTATAAATATGGTCTGTAGAAATATCTGTGCGGTCCATCTACCTCACTCTTCACCTGCTAACACACCCAGCTCAGTCACCACCCAAGCACCCTCAACATATCACCATCAACTGGCAGAAACACAAGGCCAGACGCTGCCAGCCCCACTCAGGCAAATTTCCAATGAAATTGCCAACAGCAACTGAGACTGAGAAAGGAGCCTGGGATTACAGGTAGTGTTGGAGCCAAAAGCTGCGTGCGCACTGTTCCGCAAAATAAACATATTTCTCAGAAATTTGAACGGTACTGAGAATGAGAGGGAGATGATTGTTGAAAAGCACAACTATGACTTGATTCCAGCTTCAGCTCATGTGATCAGAAAGAGAAAGAAAATTTAAAAAGGCACTCTCAGTCCCAGATTGATGTAATCAAGCTGGTTAACACTCCCCACCCCATCAAACACAGAATTTCCTCCCTGCTGCTGGGCTTCTGGGACTAAGGATGTCAGGCAAAAAAAAACCCCTCAAGCCTGCCAGCAAGTCCCTTGGAGAAGTAAACTGCTCCTGAGCACCTGTAACATAGCATCTTATCAGGAAAGATTATCATCTCTTTCTCACACTTATTTGACAAAGGCAGAAGTTTATCCCAACACCATTTCAACACCCAGCTAAAAAGGAGAATAAATCAAAATGTCAAGGATTGGATTTTTTTGTGGAACATTTATGATACATAATCCTAAATTTTCTTCTGACTTTTGCCATTATATAGCTGAATTAACTTCTTGAACTATTTTTTTTATAATTAAGAATAAATTCTTCACCCTATTCAATCTTTTAGTCACCGTGTAGAGCAGTTAAATTCTACTCCTAACCATTCTTGTGTACAATCAATCTGGAGTAAATCTGCAGAAGTTAAGGGGTATATGCAAATTTGCTGTAATGTAAATGAGAGATCTCATCCTGCTAAAATGAGATGATTCTATCATTAATTTCTTATATATATATTTTATTTTAGACAAAAAACCAAATTAGAGATGGAGAGGAAAAAGATCAGATTACAATGGAGACAAAGCTCCACTCACTGTCATGGGTGAAGATGGAAGCAGAGGTGATTGCAAATCTATTGGCAGTGCCAAACTCTGGCAGAAAAAGGGTATTATTTTTTCTCTTCAAGAAAAAAAAAGAGAATGGAAAGTGAGACACTGAAATTGAGGGGCTACTTTTACTCTTGTAATACTTAGAAACTTCAGCAACTTGTGGCAAAGTTTCCAGTCTAAAGCCAGGCTGCAGTCTTCCTAAGTCAAGTCAGCTGGGACATTTCCAAGAACAAGGGTAGAGGAATGAAAACAATAAAAACAAACCACTGGAAGACCTCCTCTCCCAACATCTGCTTAAAATGCCATTTATCCACAGGAGTGCAAGAAGTTTCAGCTGAATGTGGAAACACCTCCAGTTAGGGAAAGCAATGTCCTCTTTCATCAAAGTCTTTGGGAAAAATCTGGCCAAAATTGATTGAGAGGAGAGACACCTTTCAGATGAGTACCTGAACTCAATATGGGTCCTCTCATCACTTGCTGTATGTATAGTTAGGGCCATGAGCAAGCAGGATTACTTGCCCTGTGACCATGGCTTTGAACTTTGAACAGCTCTTTTGTCTGTGGAGTCAAAATTGAGGCTAGAAATCTCATTTTCTTGCCACACTTTCAGAGTGGGCTTCTGTATCCAGACAAAGGCACCAAGTAACCCCTTCCTAACACAGCACAAGAGGCAAAAAAGCAGGAATTGCAGGGAAGACACAGAGTGACTGTCAGCTAACTGGGAGAGAAACCAGTGTAGAACACACAGAAATAGCAACTGGGGAGAGAGGTCCATCAGGAGCTTCACTGTAGTGTATATGTCTATATGGATATATATACATACAATATATATTACCCTATATATGTACCATGTACAGTTTCTCATCTTCTGCAAGTTAGAATTAGATAAACAAGCAAGACAATAATTTCCAAACACAGCCTCTTGTTTTATCAGTCAACCCATGCTGACCATCACTTTAGGGGATTGATCTGTAGCAGTTTTGTTGATACCTGGTTCTTGTTTGCATGACACTCCTTGTATACAGAAAGGCCTGAGGGAAGTGGCTGGTGATGAAAGGACTAAGAGAACAAAAACTGCCAAAAGTTTGCCAAGATGGAGAAGGTAAACGTGAAGGGAGCATAACAAGTGGGAGGACAGCACATCAGGTCATTTGGCAGGAAAGGAGCTGGCAGGGGTCCATCTAAGGGAAGAAGGGCTGATGTCGCAGCACCTTTAGCTGCCAGAGCCTCCCCAAGGATTCCGTCTGTAGCACCCACGAGCACAGCGTGAACACTTTCAGGTTCCCTCATCTCCTGCTCTCAGTGAGGGCTGCACTGAGCAGCTCCCCACACCCTCAGCAAGAGCTCTGATCGCAGCAAAAACATGTGATTTCTCACGAGTGCAGGAATGCTGAGGTGGGGATGTGCCTCTGCAGCCCCCCTGCTCTGACCGGGGTCAGGTGGAACAGGATGCTCAGCTCTGTCAGATGGATTTTGAGCGTCTCCAACATTGGAGACTCCATAGCCTCTTTCCATCTTCAAACACACAATTAAATGCCAAGTAGTGGGGAACATCGTATCTTTGAACACTCAGTGATGTACCCCGTTAGCCTTCAGCTTCCTCTAAGAAAAAAAAGGGGGTGTGCAAGAGCATCCCACTCACGTCTTACGGTGGTTTCGAGGGAGCGTTATTCATCAGTGAAAGCACTGAGGGATGCAGGGGGAATCACCCCGCGGCTTGGGGACGGTGTCGGGGCGGCACGACGCGGTCACGGCAGCACCGCCGGGCGCTCCCCGCGTCCCGCAGCTCCTCCCCGCCCGCCCGGCTCCTCCTCCCTCCTCCTGCCTCCCACCTGCCCTGCCCGGCTCTGCCCGTCCCCTGCGCGGCGCGGAGGGCGCCCCGGGCCGGGAGATGCGGCCCCGATGGGCGCCGGGCTGCTGGCGCTGTCGCTGCTGTCGCTGCTGTCGCTGCTGCTGCCGCCGAGCCCCGCGGCGCGCACAGGTGGGTGCTGGGGACCCGCATCCCTGCCCGGCTGGGAGGGCGAGCCGGGACTCCGCTCCCCCAGCCCTGGGACGGGGTGCTGCGTGCCCTCCGCCCTACAGACGTGCCTTTGGTGCTCGTGGTCTTGGCTGCAGGAGGAAAGCTGGCTGTTTCTGTAATGTTGCTTCATCTTTTCCTTTTCTCTGCAATTTAGCTGGAATTAGGTTTACGAAGCTCTGCACTGATTTTGCTGTCAGCTCTTAAGTTGATAGCGTGCTCTTGAGGTAGTTCTTATTACACGCGTTTGGGTCATTCCCCAAATACCTTTGGTGTTTGTAGGCTCTTTTCTGTTTGACAGGCACCACCCTCAGGAGCCTGACTGAGCAGTCAAGAGCTAGATTAAAACAAAAGTCAGGGTGGGGTTTTGGCAGAGATACTCACCCAGCTCCTGGGTTACAGTCCTGAGTGACTCCTCAGTCCCATCTCCCACCTGCTGGCTGTATCATATGGGGGCATCCAAGCACCAGAGAGAGGGAGCAAAAAAGGTGGCAGCTGGAGCAGCTCAAAGAGTGAACTGTCTCGCATGGACAAGGATGTTACCCAGTGGGAATGAGCTTCTAAACTATAGCCTGCACCGTGTGTGCAGGGAGAGTCGCCTGCTGCTGTTAAAATCATAAGTTATTTCTCTTTTTTTGTGTATCTCCAGTTAAAAAATGGAGCGAGGCAGTGAGGGATTAGCAGATCTAAGAAACCTACTCTGCCTTAATGCTTTTGTTCTCTGCTGCAAGTGTTGCCTCCAAAACTCAATGCATAAGGACAGAGTCTGCTCCCATTTAACGCCACAGCAAAACTTTCTGATCTTGTGAGAGCTGGAAGGTAGTGAGGAGAATTCTCCATACCCTGAATGCCTTCAAGCACCACTACTGTGTCCCATATACCTCTTTTGACAAACTACTCTAATATGCAACAGTGATCTTTCTAAGTAACTGACCACATAATTTTCATCTTATTTTAGTTTGATGGTCATCAGTGCAAGTGTTGTGGAAAATCTGTACAACTGGCATTCAGTTACCATTTAAAAAAACCTTTAAAATGTGTTTACTACTGGTTTTGATTCCAAAGAAAGTTTAGAAAAATGTCCAGGGGGTTATGCTGCCTTTGTCTAGTGGCTGTTCAAGGCAGAAGGGAATCTGTTTGCACATTCCTGAGGTTTTACGCAGACGTGATTTCAGGGATTTGTTGACAGTCAGCAATACTAGCAGGGAAGGGAGAGCTGTGCCTTTCACTGAAGGCTTAGAGCTTCCATTTTCATCTTTTTCAGTGTGAGGCCATGAATGTCAGTAAATGCTAGCAGTGTTTTACTAGTAATAGAAGAAATTATATGAAGCGTAGAACTGTCATAGCAGTGCTCATGTGCTTTCTCTGAAGCTAAGTGATAGGTAGAGGAGTCCCTTTTAGATATTTTGTTCCGACAGAGGAAACCAGGACCCAAGTGCCACATAAAGCAATTTTACAGCAGGACTTTGCAGACTCAGATTCTGACATCTTACAGGATCTGTCCTGTGCCTGTCTCCTTGGGATCTCTTGTCAAGTAACTTTCTGAACTCCTCAGCAGCAGCATTTAAATGCTAAATTATAGCCTGACCTTTGCAAAACAACTTTTGTTTTCACTGTGATGTATTAGCGGGTATGATTTTACCCTTTCTGGACTAATCCTACTGTTCCAGCAGTCTCTAACTGTTTTCAGGCCCTGCCATAAATGGTACCAATAGACTATCTGAACAAGGATAACAATTTCACTTGTCATTACAATTGGGGCTTTTTATGAATTGGTTTTTTCACTCAACCATTTAAAAATCTGTACTGTAGAACAAATTAAAAAGTGCAGAAAATGCAAAATAAAATGGTTTTTTTTTTAATCAGTGGGATCAAGAAATGTTCGAGCATGTTCAAGCACGTTCCTCTTTACCACATGGAAATGTTTAGCAATTTTTGTGAGGAACTGGTAAGGATATGAAGGAACAGCCTGAATTTTCTAAGTGGTATAATCAATTGGTCTATTAACTTCTGTTAACTTCTATTAGAATCTGGTGGTCTATTAACTTACCAAGATTCATCTTAAATCCTTCTGCTTGGTTTTATGGGAGGTTTCCCTAACCGCATTCTTCTGTAGTTAGAGAAACCTTGAAATCCTTGGTCTGTAGTGTCCAGTCTCTCTCTTGTAGATCCATACAGAAGAAAGAATGCACTTGCTACTACAGTGTATCCTTATTCTGAGGAAAGGAAAATGAGCCTTAATGCTGTCCTGCAAAACCAGAAGCATTTTGATTTATTTAAGGCATATTTTACTATTTTCATTCAGGTCAGGTATGTGATTTTGAAGCAAATCTCAATAATTTCTCTTACTGTATTTTTGTTTGTATTGTGACACAGTCTTGGAATTCAATTTCTTGTGGATGAAGCTGCCATTGCAGATGTGCTTCATCAATGTATCTAGTGCAAGTACAGCGGATTCAATGTTAAAATGCAAAAACCTGAAATGTATATAATGTCGACAAGGTTTTCTCATATAAACAATTTAATCTAACAGAACTGCTTATACTGGTTTACAGTCCTTGCTAGCATACATCCAATCTTAGATCCCACTGGAGCTGATATGTGGCTATATCAACTACATTTCATATGATACAACCTTGAAACTTTCCCCTTTTTAATGTTTTCCAATAGCAGTGTAAGTTGCTTGTTCTGCATTGACACACCTGATGTAATTTACGTCCTTCATATTCCACTTTGTCATATTTTTACTAATAACTAGTAGTTTAAAAAGCAGTTTCAGGCCTCCCTTTAAACAAATTTCTATGTGTTTTCTTTCACAGTTACTGGAACTGTACTGGAATGTACAAAGCATCTCTTTTGAAGTTGTTCTGGGAAATACAGAATAAAAGGCTAGGGATAGGAAAAGCAGTAGAAGGAAAAAGTGTAAAGTAGAATGATTTTTTGAACTCTTGGCTTGAAAATTTTGTGCATATAGTATTTTGTATGACATGGTACATGTCTATATACTTTGCAGGATTGAAATACACGTGTCTTGGTGGTAATCTGTGTGCTTACCAGAGAGAGCATAAACCTTCAGTAATAAGAGTGGAAGTATATGGAGGAGTTGAGCTTGGTGTTTTTGCACAATATTTCCTTGCTCTCCACTGCTGTGAAGGAAAAAGGAGAGGAGTAAATGTAACATGGAAATAAATTAAAATGGATATTGGCATAAGGAGAAGTGCAGTACATGAAGGAGTGTCTTGTTGATATAGCTGAAAGGCTTATCCTTACCTTCTCATCTCCAGTTTCCAATCTCATGCCAGGCTATTCTAGACAACACTGAAATCTAGCCCTAGTTCTTGGCTTTGTGTGTGATTCCTCAACTTGACAAGCTGACAAATTGCCTGATAATTGGAGGTGGAAATGGTTAAAGGAGGCAGTTCATTCCATAGAGGCACTTCCAGCACTGCTGGGATTTGTGATTAAAGCCCAGAACTTAGATGTGCATTGCAGTTGCCTGTGCAGACACTCAGGTTCACCACTGTAGCTGAGAATCATTCCTTTCCATGGCTCTTGTTGTCTAGTGACCTTTACAGTCCTAATTCCAAGAGAAACAAGTGGTTCGGATAACTCAAGTCATTGGTGTGTGTATGTGTGCAGTTCCTGTTTATGTTTGGGTTTGTAGTTTTGGCTTGTACAGATTTCTTCTGATTGAGTTCTCCCTGAGAAGTTTTTTTGATTATCTGCAAGTAAGAGAGAGAAAAGCCACCCTTTATGAGACAAACAAGAGCTCCTGCATTTTAAGAAGCTCAGCTCTGTAAGAGCCTGAACTTTGGAACTCAGGACTATCCCTAGAGAGAATTTAAAATGACATACAGCTCTTTTCTTTGTACTTGGTGTGCCAGTAACTTGGGATATTTCTTAGAGGCACCACATTTCTGTTCAGTCTTGCACCAGTGGAGGGGTTCCCCAGGAGTTCTCTGCAAACAGTTCCTTCCCAGAGGCATTGCCTGTGGGAGGTGAGGCATTACAAGCTTTCAGGGATTGTTGGTCCTTCCTCTCAGATCTCAGGTGCAGAAGGTGTTCAACTTTCATCTTCTTAGGATTGCCTTTCCCTCATAAAGAAAGGCAAGTACTCATCCCCCATCCATGTTACACTCAATCTCCTGTCCAAGGCAAAATGTGGATTCAGAATTGTGGATTTTGCTAATTAAAATTGTTTTGACTCCCAAGAAAAGCAAAATCCCTTTTCTAGAAAAGCCATCAGTAGGTCACAGAGCAAGGAGCAACATCTATTAGGCAATAAATATAATGCTGTTAGTTGTAATTGGACTGTTGTTGCCTGATAGCAGTTAGTCAGTGCTGAATGCTGAAAGCCAAACATAATTTTGGTTCAGTTTATATGTAGAAGTTTATATGTAGATATATTTTATGTAAAGATAGATTAGGAGTGTACCAAAATGTGGTGTATGGCAATTTGGCTGATAACTGTCACAGAGCATCATTTTTACAATATTTCAAATAGAAAGCTTAACTCTTGGATACTTTGAAAAACAAATATAAGATGTCAGAGGTATTCTAACTAAGCTTGCATTTTCTTGGCTGTTCAATGTGATTGATCTAAGCAGTAAGAAATTTTTAGTGCTAAACATGTTCAAGGTTGAAAAGAAAAACCTCAACATTAAACACTAAACAGGCAATTTTCAGTATTTCAAATAATTTCAAAACATGTGTTTTAAAAAACAGCTACCACATCATGACATTGTGTCACCCCTGGGTTTTTAAAATTATTGTAGTTGTTTTGACAAAAAATGGTTTTGTATGCCAAACTTAACAAAACCTCTTTCCATTTTAAATTAAAAAACAAAACAAAAAGAACCACATTGGAACCAAATCAAACCATCAAGCACAAAACACCTCAGTCAGATTACAATTCTGAAAGCCTTGAAAGGGCTGTGACTAATGCAATAAAAGCCCACCTTGAATTTCACTCACCTTGTTTGCTTGTTTTAGGCCAGTATTGGTCACATAGAATTAATAGAAAACATACCTTACAATAAATTTTGCCTGCTGGAGTTCATCAAGCAAAGGTGTTTGCAGCAGGGCATGGGGAAGGTGGTGGGAGCTCTGCTCTTGTACTTGCAAACTTTCAACACAGTGGAAAGAAAATTCAGTTTATTTTATTTCATACATGGTAGCAAAAAGGAATGGGTGGCAGTGGCCATGGTCCTCTCCAGCTCTCTCCTAACAAGCCTTCAATGACTGGCAAGACTTTCTCCTCCTTTCTGAGGCTGGGTATCTCTGGACTGAGTCTGAAAGGTCCTTTGATCAACCAATTTAGAAGTGTTTTTGGTAAGTTAGGGTGTGGTTTGGTTAAATAATGGCAAGGCTTCACATGGAGGAGGAGAGCCTGTCAGGGCAAGCCACAGCTTCAGTCCCACTTCTATATCTGCAGTTCTTCTGGCTGTATTTCCACTCACACTCTGATGAAATTACCTCCTCAGGCTTACCTGTTTCCAATGGCAGCCTGCCCATTTCTTGAAAAACAAACCCCACGTGCCCCAGTCTCATCCTTCTCCCATCTTTCCCCACCTCTTCCCTCAAATTTTTCCATCTGCTCCACCGCCTGATTTTCATGCAGTCTTGTTTGCCTTTCTGTCCCTGCCTTTCTTCCCCATGCCCCTCTGAAGAGGCTGTGATGGGAGTGGTGGGCTCCTCTTGTGGGAGAGCAGAGTGTGCTTTGTGGTTAGCTCTTGAGTGCTGCTATGACTTGAACAGGAAATCACCTTGGCCTCCTCCCCACATTCCCACCAGTACCACTCAAGTCAGAGGGTTTCAGTAACCTGACTTCACACCCTGCAACACCAGAGTTCCAGCAACCCACCATGAGAAAGGCAGCTGAGCTGTAATGGTTCCTACGTACCTCTCCTCCTCCTCGTCCTCCTCCTGCTCTTTCTTCTCTTCCTCATTATTTGGTCTGCTGAGCTTGAGTCAAAAAGAATCTGCACAGAGAAAAACTTTCAGGGTCATTTAATTTTTAACAAGTTTACTCATTTGTTTAAATTGTTGCTAAGATGATAAGTAAGTAATAAGTTGGCTAAAGCATATTCCTGGCGTTGCTGGGTTTCCCTTTCTCTGTGTAACTTATGATCTCCAGTTTTGGCTCAGTCCTCCTGTTTACCACTTGGTGCATTTCGTTGCATTCCTGCATGTCCAGTGCCGGCTTGCCTGGAGCTGGAGATGTGCCAGAAAGGACAGCCCCAACAGTCTGCTTGTGAGGGACACTGAACACGATGCTAAATGGACATTTGCTCTATGACCATTTTTATTTTCATGTTATACTTAGCCATGTGTTTGAGGGACTGTTTTTTACCAAGAAGAACACAACGATCAAAACAGATGAGCTGGAGAAAGAAAAGAGAAAAAATGCCTCAAAAAATGAAGAGTAACGCATAGGAGGAGCAAACAAGATGTCATAGGAATATGGTGGAAGTCACCCAAAGTTGAACTGAAAGACTAAAGAAAGGGCAGTGGCCTAGAGCATTCTTTGCCAGAAGCAATATATTAATGTAATTAATCTTTAATTGCTTGATTCTTCACTGGTGGGTCTGAGCAACAAGTGGGAAGAGGAAAATCAGTGACTCAGTCAGTTTGAAAGGCTGTCCCCTCTCTGAGGTGTGTAAGTGGGGATTCAATCCATGGCCTTGAAGCAGCAGCTGCAAATGCCAAGGCACTGCAGCAGTGATGCCCACAAATTCGGGCACCACGAAGGTTTCCCTTCCATTGGAGGTGTTCCCAAGGGCCACTTTTGTATAAGAAAATATGACCACAGTTGAAGCCCAAGTCTCTGCCATTGTCAGAAAATCAGTTCCTCTTTTGAATTCTGAGATGACTGTAGGGGAGGAGTTATTGGCTTTTACTGCTGTGGGTAGCAAGACTGTTGCAGTAAGGCTCATCTTTCTATCTTAATGCTTTCCACATCACTCACTGTCTTAAATTGTATCCTGCAGGTTGTCTAGAAGGTTCTGTGATCTTCTTTGTTGCTGTATTTGATTGGATTATTTGGTGTTTGCACCTCTGTGCCATGCCACAGTAAAATACAGCAGATGATCACTCCTGCTTGAGAGGGCTACAGTGAACAATGGTGGTCACACAGGAGGCACTTGGATACCTATAGGTCAGTTTTCAGTGGGTCTTCTGCCTTCTCCCCACCCCAAAACTTTTGCCACTGCACAGAAAAAATATTCTAAATTTTTCTTATTTATATATTTTTTATGCTTTGCAGCTGCTGGGTTACCCAACTGAAGTGCAAAGCTAAAAAATCTGTTTAGAGCCAGAGGACATGGGTAGCTGCAGCTGTATTTGTTCTGCAGCACTGCCATTAAACACAGCTGTTTGTCACCGAGACAGGCAGGGGGACCTCCCAGCAGGTAAAACACAGATGCACTGAATGGGCAATGGTTGTCACATGGAATTTGTGTGTGTTTATCCTTGTGTCTGTATCTATGTGTCTGTGCATGTGTGTAGATAGATGAGGCTATAACCAGAACTGAGCTTTGAACAGTACTGACTTGAGCAAGGCATGTGCTTGGCAGGGAGCTCTATGTGATTAAAACTGACCAGGTTTTTAAACCTGGCTGGTGATTTCATAAAGAGAAGATGAAGCACCTGCCACGCAGACCTTTACTCATGTGAGTAACGTCACTGACGTCAGCGGGGTTTTTCACTCACATGCAAAGGTGTTTTCAGGCTAAGTCATGTCTGTTTTGGAGAGTCTCACTGTAGCTTGTTCTAAGAACAGGACTTGGCTGTTCCTTGTGGTGAAGGTTGCAAGCCTGTATTACTACTTTATTTCCAGTCCAGGTGTCAGTCGTGAAGTTGTAAACAATGATATCACTCAAGGTTTGATTTACAGCCTTTCCAAAGACAGTAATAAGGGTTTCATTTTTTTCCATGCAATGAATTAATGAAGTAATTAATTAATGAATGACTTAACTGTAAAAAGAAAAAGTGAAATGGAAAGTGAATGCCAGCCATTGCTAGCAATCACAGTGGCAGACTAAACCTAGCAAAGCAACATGGGTGACTGATTTCTGCTCTTAGGCCAGTAAACTGAAAATGCTCTATGTGACACCCATGCCATGAATCCCGATAAATGGAAATAAAATCAGAATACAACTGGATGTCACGTGTTTAAAGACTAGAAAATGAAAGACTGAAGACAAGTTAAAAGACTGAAACATACAGCTGTTGCACATACTTGAACTCTTTCCTGACTGATAACCGTGGAACATTCAAGCTCTATGTATGATCTAATCTCTACACATGCCTCCTGATACTATCAATCACCAAATAGACATGAAGGACTTTATTCTTAACTCTTCCTGGAGACATAGGAGAGTATGGTAGTTTTATTTTGTTTACAGGTGCAGAACTGTGGTATAACTTGCACAATTTATTGTAAGGGCAGGAGCCTTTTAGTGAAGGGGCAAAACCAGAAATAGAAACAAATATCTGTTTTTGGAAAGTTAACGGTCTCAGTCCCTTTGCCTTCCAAATCTCACTGAGCTGGGGTAGGTGGGAGCACACCAGCAGTGTTGTAATCTTTAGATCTTGTAAAGATATAATCTGTGGCTTCTGCATGCTGAGATTGGCTCCTCTGTTGCAGTCAGTGTTTGTGTTTTGAAACTTCATTTGCCGCAGCAAAAACCACAGTGGGAGGAGAGAAATTAAAATTTAAAAAAAATTTAAAATGTCAAAGAGCCAGTTTCACATGTTAATAGTTGAAAAATATTTTAATGTAACAGCCAAACTCACTCTTACTGACTCTTACTACTTTAAAATGTGCTTGAGGAATACAAATGTTTTTAAAATAAGGGTGGACAAATATGGAAAGGTACAGGCAAACAACTTTCTCAGCTCTCCTGGTCAGCTTCATCTTTACATTTGGATTCATTTAAAGCAATTGCAGAGGACATTTATTTAGGTGAAATGAAAACCTTTGATTTTCTAGATTCTGTATATCCTACTTGGAAGCAAGTGTTAGAATAAGGCAAATTCCTGGAGAATTCCTATTGCTGCTTTTATATGCCCTGGCATCCTGGAACTTTTTTATGTTGTTACCAAGCCTATAGTTAGAGGTCCTTACAGGTTGACTGTCATGGGACATTTCTGCATCCAAGTGTCAAGGAAATGGGACTTTCTACTTTTTGTAAATAGATAAGCTTGCCCTAAGGACTATACCTGACAAAACTTGTTCTCAGACTAGAAAATGGAAGCCACTGAATGCTGTCTAAGTGCTAAAGATAAAAAGAGAGCAGCATTAGAAATACCTTAGATGAACACTGTTGTGATCTGAAGATACAAATGAATGTATATACCAGTGCAGCATTAATGAGCAGCTAGAGGCTTGGAAAACCAAGAGTTTGCACTGAGACAGTTTGAAGTGATAGGTCTCTACAGAACTGCAAGGAGATTGTTTTAATAAATTTCTTGAAGAGAAAAACTTCTTCTACTCTTTGGCTCAAAGACAGATAGAAGTCTGCACATTAATCAGGAAAATGTTGGTGACTTTTGCTTACAAAAGCGACTATAGTTATGTATAAAGGAGGATGAACACTATTGCTCTAGTAATAGCAAAATATACCACAAAAATACCCTCAGAAGGGTATACAGAAGTAACAGCTCAAGGACTACTGATTTGAACAGGTTTATTTTATTTCCCATTTTCTTTGCCTCATTTTGTTGTCTCAAGAACTAGAATTGCATTCCTGGAAAAGGAGATTAAAGGGTTTTGAAAAGTCCTGAACAACCACAGAGTTGCTTTTTCTCTTCCCTGTTATTCTCTTGTGGCTGCGTGCAACGGGAAGCTCCTTCCCAGCAGTGGCAGCCTCAGGGCTGCTCTCAGGGTTGCTCCCCCCAGAGCATGGCAGGGGTAGCTGAGGCTTGAGTCATAACTTTGAACTCGGGACTCTTCCCCTGGGCCCACAGGCTTCGTTTTGCAAGCAATTTAGCAATGTGGGCACCTTCATGATATTTATTAGATTAGAGGTGGGTATCAGAAAGATCTGAAACTGTGTTCTTAGGATACCAAAATTTGCCTGTTTATTAATTTCAAAAGCCAGTGCAAGTTAGATCTGTGACCTCACAGTAGATGTTTGCTTTTGACTTTCTGGAGAATCAAAAGGGATGGTCAAATGACACTGGGGCTATTGTGATTGTCCAGTCCAATTCTTCAGAGTAAAGTCATACTTCAGTTTGTAAAGCTGTGTTTGGAGTACATTCTGTGTGTCTTTTTCTAAAATGCTTGGTTTGCCTTTTAAAAATCCACTTAGCCACAAGAAGATTCTAGTAAAGTATTAAGGATATTTTTAAAATTTTCAGTGTTAAATTTTCAGTGATAATCAAATACAGTTGCAATTTTTAAAATGTGTGTCTCTTCTAGGCCAAGCTTTTCTAGTTTTAGCTTGCAGTCCCTGAATATTTCCATGCCTGTCATAAATGGCAAAGCCATTTTTGCTAGAGAAAAAATACACTTGTAAAGAGGGAATTTGAGACTGCACTAGGTAGGGATACTTGTGAAAAAACTGGTTTCTCACAGTCAACCACATTACACTTTGAATGCTAAAAAAGATAACTTTTTAAAAATAACTGTGTTGGCTACTTTGGGAGTATGCAATTGCTGATTCTTAGTGCATGTTGTTCCTTTCTTATTTTCTTTCTCAGGAGAGTTGTATTGTTCTTTGCCCAACCCTAGGAATGTCCATTTTGAATCTCTAAACATGAAGAATGTCCTTCACTGGTCAGCACCAGAAGGCACAGGTGATGGAGTACTCTACAAGGTGAAATATGCAGTGTAAGTTGGCTTGTTTATTTTATCTCCCACTGACTTAATTTTAGCATTTTAAATAATAATTTAAAAAGAAAAATCAGCTTTATGGTAAGTATTGCTGATATAAAGTAAAGGAAGAACTAAAGTGTGAGCTAGACTTAAGCATTGTGTTTTTTAATTTCTGCTTCTGGCACTGTTTATGTCACACTAAGTTAAAAAATGTATAAGGAGATATTCTTCCTATGAAAGAAGTGTAGTAAGCAACATTCTAATACTTTGGAAGCTTTCAGAGGCATTCCTCCTAAAATGAGAGAGAAGGATGAAGATTAACTGTGCTGTGGACTGGTATCTGTCTGCATACATCCTCTGTATGCACTTGAATGGATGTGAAGATGTATGATTCAATCGATATTAATAATACCCAGTGTGTCATTGCTCTTTCCTGACAGACCCACTCGCCCAGATTTATTCTCATCCAGCAAGCCTCTCTAGGAGAAAATCCACTGATATTACCAAGCATTGTACAAAACCAAGTAATGTGGTGGGAATCAGGCATTATCAAGGTCTGCTCGTTAGTAGGGTATCAAGGAATTTGCATGAGAACCAGACTCTATTTCTTTTATTCCCACTGAAAGAGCACTGTGTCATTCTGAAGGGCAGGGACAGAAATTTGACTTCCAAATAGGTGTAGCACCATTGTCACAGATTATGTAATGCTCCCAATCTTTACCTCTAACATTTACACTTCCCTCAATCTAGGAACATTTTCAGGACAGTGAAATGAATGTCAGTCTCTAGAAGTTTCCTGTAACTTCAGAGTGCTCAGCAGTTACAGAGTGAACAATAATTATTGTCATGGTCTAGGAATGGTGTTCTCCAATTCAGGAGTTCTGCTAAAAAAACCCATGGTGCCACTCGCTTCCCCTCCACCTCCAGCTGGCATCACAAAAGGCAAAGATCACACATGGAGATAAGAACCATTTACTGGAAACAGCAATGAGATAAGACAATGAGCAGTGACAGCAGCAATATTAATGATAAAAATGTGCAAATGAGAGAGTGCAGAGCTCAACCCGACTGCAGCCACCCAAACAGTTCGCTCTGGTCAGGACCAGTGTTAGCAACACTGCTCCATCCACCACACTTCCTGCATGGGAAAGAACACCTTTCTTCTCAGAATGGAGAGAGAGTCCTTCTCCTGTGCCCCTAGCGTTGATGAAAGATGGCATCCAATAGCGTTAGGATTTTGGCCATGTCCACACAGCTCTGGGCTCCACCCCCACATGGTTACTGCAAGAAATTAACCCTGTCCTTGGTGGAAGCCAGGACTTGTATGGGAGGTAAAATGTTCAGAGAGAACTGGCTGCACTGACTCTGAAGGGCCAGCTGGTCCACCAGGAGTCTGCAGTCAGAGGTATGGCCATCTTTCACACCGAGTACAAAAACACTCAGGTGCCTCTGCCCACCCAGGAGAGCAAGGCTTTGAGATAGGAAAATGCTGGTGAGTGATCTGGCAGAAGCTGTCACACTCCCTTAATGTTTAGCAGCCAACGGGGGAACTCTTAATGTGAATTTAAGGAGCAGGAACATCTAAGCAAATCCAAAGAGGAATTTTCCAAGCAAATCTTGGTTTGTTCTACCAGTGTATAAGAGCTGGTCAGTACAGAGGCATTGTTGGCAGTAGATATATGGTCTCTTTTGCAACTAGAAGGGTTTTGAAGTTCATTGTGTTCCAGTTGAGTCTTTCTTTTAAACTAGAAAATGAGGGATCAGGCAGAATGAGTAGTCTCCTGTCATTCATCTTGGACATCCTGAGCATCATCTGTGTCCATATTTGAGGATGTGTCACTGACCATTCTGACTGGACTCTTTGTTTCCATGTATATAGTCACCCTGTCTCTGTTATTGTGTGTTTAGAATTAAAACTAGAGTTGTGGAGAATGAAGTTGAGAAATCTCTGGTCTGCGCAGGTAAACCTTGACTTAGGTTGGTGGCACTGGCATCCCAGTTAGTTTCATCTGGCTTCTTCTGGAGAGGGCCAATTCTAATTTATATTTAATTAAAAGCTTGTGGAAGCCTTGTGCTTCATCTCAGCTGAAGCTGAGATTCCTTGAAATTTCAGATTTCTATGAAACATGGAAACTGTTTTATCAGCCATATTAAAACAGAGAAAATTATATTATGAGGTGACTAATATAGTGGAAATAGCTTTTGTACATCTCCTTTCTCTTTTTTTCCAATATAGATACGGTGTTGGCAAATGGATTAGAAAGCCAGAATGCAGGAATATAAACAGAACATGGTGTGACCTCTCCAGTGAGACCTCTGACCACGAAGAGCAATACTATGCAAGTGTTAAAGCATTCCTAAATGGGGCATGCTCTGACTGGATGGAGACCACACGATTCAACCCTCTAACAGACAGTAAGGAGAGCTAAGCACACAGCCAGGTGTCCAATGGCCTTGATTAACAATGTGTGCTCAGACTGCTTCACAGTGTATAATATTTTAATTTTAGTGTGAAGTTACATTTTTTTCAGTTGTTTCACATTTATTCTTATATTCTGCTTTTGACAGAAGTAATTGAAATAATAAAATCAGAATTTGGAGATGTATATATATATATACAGATAGATAGCCTGGTATATACTGAATTCTTTTTAATGCTATGGTGAAGCCTTACTCAAGGCAAATAAAATCTGTGGCACATTCACAGAATAAATATAAATAACTGATTTTGAAAAGGCTTTATCAAACCAATCAGCAAGCATACACTTGAGCCCAATATTTCTTATCTGTGCCAGATAATCTAAGAACATACTGGTAATTCCACCTATTTTAGTAAATTAAGTTTCAAGGTTGTTTATCCTGCAAAGTCCCAGGAATTCCTTGGCAAATTCCAAGTCAGTGTTCCCTTTCTTACTGTAAAAATCCTCTTAGTTATCTGACCAAATATTTTTCTACCAATATAAATAAATTTTTCAAAGCTCTACTTAGACTCCTCTAATCATTGCAAAAATGTAATATTATCAATTTGATTAAACTGGTCAAACCAGTGTGCCTCTGCTGAATTTGACTACTTTTTGTACATGTTCATTTTTCCAGCTAAAATAGATCCACCCATGGTAAGTGTATCTTCTACTGACAGATCTATTTCAATCGTTTTGACTGCTCCTGAGAAGTGGAAGAGAAGTCCTGAGGAAGAATCCATATCTCTGCTCCAAGTGTATCCTGGCCTACAGTACAACGTGTCTGTCCTCAACAAAAAAACAAAGAAGCGGGTAAGCTTTGACAAGGCTCCTGTTAAACTGCTCCTGTTAAATCTGTGCTCTGTGCTTCTTGAAATGCCAAGATTAGCAAACGTGTAGTAGACAAATGTGGTTTGGTTGGTTGTGTTTGTTTGTTTGGCTGATTTGTTGACATTTTTTCACAAAGGTGCAGGAAATATAGCAATAACTTTACTTTGGACTCCAAGGTCTATATAAATTCTGTTACCCTATGGCTCCTGACTTTTCCAGAACATCCCAGTTTGAAATATTTTGTGGAACCATACCATGTGCCTGTCATGGGTGTGTGTGTGAGAACAGGGCTGAAGTGATGCAACATCACCACAGGAATGTGAGCCAGTAGTGGCCAATGGTCCTGCTGCATATGAGGCACGAAATTGTTCAGTCAAACAAAACTTTTGATTGGAGGAGAAAATAATCAGAGGGGATGTGACTTAACAAGTAACTTGAATGTTGATTGTGTTTGGAGGAAAAGGATGCAGCTGGCAACTCTTAGAGTATCAGCCTTTCTAGAAAATGTGTATGTTCATAACCTTTCTCTAGCTCAGGAGTTAAAGGCGGGAAAAATATTTTTAATGTCTTCCAGTGGTTCTTCTCCATCAGCAACAACACCTTGGTTGTGCCCTGGTTAGAACCTGGAACAGCTTATTGTGTCAGTGCACAGATACATGTCCCCACACCAGTTTTGGACAGTGGCTTTTCCAAAGAACATTGCATTACTACACTGAAAGGTATGTATGAGGTGGCAAGCTAAAAAAAAAAAAAAAAAAAAAGTTAGAAAAAAACATGGTGATTGAATTTGTGAGTTTTTTAGGTATCCATTTTGAGAGTGATAATTAGCATGGTTTTTCCCTTCTCTGTGCACTTGTACCAATGAAAACTTTGCCTCTGATAAAGCATAGCTGGGATTGACTGGAAGGTACATCAGTACCATTACCTGCATTCTTTGAGTTTTAGTGCATGGAGAATATTTTTTCTCCTTGAATGCAGTTTGGGGGTAGCAGAGCTGGGTCATTCTGAATTTAACAGTAAGAGAACCTAAGGGAGATGTTGTTACTTCTTTATAGAATTTAATTTATCGTTTAGGCAATAATAATAATTGTCCTGTAGCTCAAATATAATTTTTTTTTCATTTTTTGCAAGTTCCTTGTTTATCTAAAACATTTGCATTCTTTATCCAAAAGGCAATGGGGTGATTACACATATTACTGTCCACATACCTTAACAAGTTGTTTGTTACAATGAAAAATTTTGTTTTATTAACAGATAAAACAGAAGATGTGACTATAGCAATCACATTTGGATGCATTATGCCTACCACGCTGGCTCTCCTTTTTATTTCTTTGGCATGCTATTGGGTGCACAAGTATATTCACATCCACAAACAAAAGCATCCAACAAACCTGGTAAGTTCCTTCTGTTGCAGGAGGTCACTGCCAGCCTCGGCACTCCAGCAGAGCTGTGTGTTTTCCAGGGCTCCAAGCAGGCTTGGAGGAACCTCTGGTTAACTCCAAATAAAAGCTCTAGTTGCCACTGAGATCAAGAGAAGAAAGCCACATCAAGGGTTATTAAATGCAAGAAAAACAGAGTGATAACTCAAGTTTGCAATGATCAGAACGGAGCTGTTGGTTTTGGAAGAGTCATTGCCTTAAGCAATGACTTAAGGCACTAGGTCTGTCAGGGTGTCAGAACTCTGTAAGTTTATCTAAGATGAAGCACTGTGTAGTCAGCTGGACAAAAGTTAAGCAGTACAGAAACACCATGATGTCTTTTTGGACTATCACTGGGTATTACCAGATTTTTCCACTTAATTGTGATTGTGAAGGATTTAACACATGTGCATCATACAGATAATTTAACCTGGATTTCTAGAATACTTTGAAATACTGTGCCATTTCCTAACACCCAAAAATGTATAAACACATTTTGTTATTTAGGCAGCCCAACTACACTTATTGGAAAAAAATGTTCTCAAATTTCTTAGTGCTGCAAAATTTGTTGATTTTTAGATAGAATACTTGAAGTCTATGAAATGTTACTGGTTTCCAGCTCATGAGCTCGACAGAACTTTCTCACAGGTATCTTTAAGCAAGTTGCTCAACCATAAACATACAATTATAATAATGAATGCAGACTTCAATGTTAATCCAATCTGTGTGACACCGTGGGATGGGAGGTACAGGGGAGTTGGTTTCAACATGCTGATCTTTCTGAGGAAGATTAGAGAAGTGCAGAGGTGACAGGAGAAATCTTTACAGAAGGACTTTGAGTTCAGAAGGGCTCAGAAGGATTGGAGCAGCCACTGCTGCAGTGAGTTCACATGTGCACAGAAATACCTCCTGCACTTGAGGAGGCGCTGGTTGTATTACAGCACCATGGAATCACAGAGTGGTTTAGGTTGGTAGGGGCCTTCAAAGGTATCTAGTTCAACCCCTCTGACATGGGCAAGGACATCTGCCCCTAGATCAGGTTGCTTAAAGCTCCATCCAACCTGCCTTTGAGAACTTGCACTTACAGGGCATCCGCAGCTTCCTGGGAAACATATTCCAGTGCCTCACCACACTCACAGTAAAGAATTTATTCCTTATATTCAGTCTTAATGAACCTCTGTCATTTTAAAACTATTGTCCCTTATCACTACAGGCCCTATTAAAAAGTCTGTTTCTATCTTGTTCTTTATGTTTTGTTCCTGGGATAGAGATCCTGGTATAGGGAGATAGCTTGGTCTCTTGGGAACCTAACAGAACAGAGCTCTTTAAAGTCCAATAGCATGAAGGGCTACTTAGTGAAAAATTCCAAATCAGTAGCAGACTTAACTCCTAACTCCAGGAGTTTTCTTCTCTAATAAAAATGTAATTTGAATGTTGGGAATTTTTTAATGTTCATTCCACTTTTTAATGGCCATCATGGAGCTTCAATTTGATTTCTCCACCTCTGGATTCAGTCAATGTTAAGGTAACAAACGAATATAGACTTGGTATTTAATGATGCTCCCTGGCTTTCCCAACATACAGACTGTTCCACATGGGCACCCTGTGTGGCTGGGGGGACATGGAATAAACTGTTTGGTCCAGCATTTCTGACCTGTGCGACCTTTCAGACTATTTGGTACATCAATTAGTGGTCTTAGTCTCCCATTCAAGCTTGAAAGAACTGAAATACACCTTCTGGTTGTTTTTCCTATTCACTCCACCAATGCCCACACAATGTTGATTCCTGTCAAAAATTTTACTCATTTCAGAAAGTTCCCTATGGTTTAAATTTGATGATTTTGCACAGATTCATGAAAAAGCAGCCACTGGCAGACTGCACAGTGCAGGCTCTGTACACTGTGCTTCAACCTGATGTGTAGCTCCCTCTCTGAAAGGAAACCTGGTATTATTTTATTCTCTGTAAGTTATACATTAGCATGTTACCCTGACACTGCTTGTGGGAACTGGTTGTGACTACATTTTCTCTTCACTGGTTAAAAGGAGTGGAATAGATTCAGTAATCCTTGGTCCAAGAACAAAGACTGATGTTTTCTCCAAAGTCATGGGTGGTTTGGAAACAAAACCTGTATTTGACAGAATTTTTCTAACCATTATTTTGACATCAGGAAGAGGAAGAAAGAGATATTAAAACTGATTATAAAAAGCTATATTTAGTTTTACATTAGATAGAATAAAAAAAGAAGAGCATATTGACACTCTTGAATGTTTATATTATGAACTTTCTTCTTCCCTAAGTTGAAATAACCTCCTTATAAGGTCTAATCTAGCACTATATTTTAAAAATAAAAGGTAGTATAAGAAGCAGCAAGATGGTGTTTTTATTATACTTCATTCAAAATATTTTTTACTTTCCAGGTGTGGCAGTACACTGATAAATGCAAGGAATGGGTTTTCATACCAAGTGAAAAAATAGTGCTCAACCTTATCACTGTTGATGGGGATGACTGTGAGGAATCCAGACGTCTGTCGGAAAGGAAAAGTCCCCGTTATAACACTGTTTGCAAGGACACTGAAGGGAGGGATTTGCCTTCTGAACGGGTGCTGAAAGCAAAATACTTGCTTGATTTTGCATGTGAAGAGATTTCACTCAAAGAAGATACTTTAGTAGAAGGGAACCAAACTGGAAACTGGGCATCTCATGGCCAGTCTGGAACACAGAATACTTGGAGACATAAAAATGCAGGGGTTGTAGAGTATGAGCATGATGTAAGGACTGAAGACTTCAGTCCTGATGAGAAACTAGAAGAGATGTTTTCTGCTCCTGGGGGGCTACAGGGTGGGCCAGGGGTTGCTTTGGGGGATTTGGTTGATGTGGAAACAGGACAGCCATATTCCCCCCAGCTAGAGATACGGGTGGCACACCTTTGTTTGGGACAGGAAACAGAGGAACTTGATTTGAAGGTGGTTGATGCAGAAGATGAATTGCCAAGTGAGACCCATATCGACTTCATGGACCTGGATACTGAAAAGTTGGGGCAGACATCCTATCATCAGCTGGAAAAAACCACACAGGGCCTCACAGACAAAGAAGGTGTGCAGACCATATTGGTTGACTGGGATCCTGACAGTGGAAGACTGTATATTCCTACTTTGTCCGGCGTTGAAAATCAGGTGTGTGAAGGAGTATTCAAGTATGATGATCCCGACAAAGATGGAATTTTGCTCAGACTCTATGACAAAGGGGTATCTGGTGAATCACCTGAGGACCAAGAAATGTATCTCCTGCAGTTCAAGGAACAGTGGGGACTACATGTAGAAATGGAAGACTGAAAGTAATTTTCTAAAATATTCAAAAGTGCAAAATCTTGTTTATTTTGCTAAAGACAGTGATAGACTCAGGGGAACAGACATGTCTTAATGTTTTGAAGTTTTTGGAACCATCACAGTTTAACAATTTATTCATTAAATGTTATTTATAACAGTCTCCAGATGTGATATAAATGATTATGACATTAATCATAAACCTCTTGTGTAAAATATGATTGTTGTGAGGTTATACTGTTTTTTAAAATAAAGAAAAAGAAAAAATATTTTTAAAATAAATATTTTTACAGAGAATGCTCCCACCTTGCAATTCCTGCAAAAACAAATTACCAGCACTTGAAAGCAGTTACTTTTAAGGGGAAAAAGCAACTAAACAAACCAAAAAATGGGAACAGATGTAGGGCAGAGGGGTTCAGTGAAATGCCTGCAGTCATGCTGGCTGGACCATGTCATGCCCAGCCTTAGACACAGGCAGTTGAGCACCTGTCTGGCTCATGCCCTGCGAGTGTCTGCTCCTCTCCATGGCAGGAGCAGCTCGGATGTTGGTGATGGAGAGAGACGGCGAGACTGACCTGGTGATCAGAATCTGATTTTATTGTGGGATACAAACACTTTACTATTGTAGGGAGACTAGTAATGTGTACTGCAGTGATGAGGCTAAAATCACATACACAGACTTATGCATATAACAACATCTATTGCTTGCAGAGTTTAATGGGATTTTCTTTTTCCAGTCAACCCGTTTGATTTAATCTTCTTGCAATCTAGGGCTAATTTTCAAAATTCTGTTTGCTTCTGGCAAGGCATCCTGTTATCCAATCTCTTATGTTAACCAAGTCCAAAGTCCATCATCTGTCTTGTGTCCCCCAACATTCCAGCACTCAGGGAGCGGTCTGCCCTGGACACACCATCGTTTCAGCCACTCCACACTGCTGGGCCACACCAACCAAGTGCTCCTGAGGGCTTGCTTTTATTGCCTGCTGTCCTCACCAGCACTTCTGATGAAAGTTCACTTTTTCTTCATGTCATGGGATATTTAGGATAGCAAAATTACAGGGCATTCTAGAAATTACTTACTAGGGCAAATGGCATTTTCCTTTTCAAAACTTGTCCCTTTTTCACTTACTGAATCCTTTTTTTTTATTCTCAGTACACCAAAAAACCTCACAGTAATGATTTGTTTGGTTTTGAACAAGATAAGCAAAAAGCAAAAAATTCTGTACAGTTTTTAAATTTGTATCTTCCAAACTAGTATATGGTTTCTTGTTTCTTTAAAGAAAGACCATTACCTAAATGTTTTTTTCTGAGCTGTTGCTGTTGCATGACCTTAGCATTCTCTGTGACTGTTCGTCCTCTGAACTTTTCAATTGTAGTCATGGACTTTAAACGTAGAAATTGCATTAGAATATTTCTATTTTTTGAATTTCAGCATGACATTATGCTGATGACTCCTTATGAGGGGGTAAAAAATTGTCCTCAGTTGATTTTATAATAAAAGTATAGATCATGCAGCAGTGTTACACCTGGCTTATATAAACATCTTTGTTCATCAGAAGATTACAGAGAGGAGTTTTAGCTTAGTGTAAAAGAAGAAAATAGTTGGGAGATGTGAATTTTTTTGCTCCCAAAAAAATCAGTCATCCAAAATCTTTCTCAGTATTTCCTAGAGATTTCTTAACTACCCTCGTTGTGCATGATCTTTTAATTTTCTTTTGCAGTGTGGGGGGCCTCTAATTCATGGGCAGGAAACAATTACTTGCTTTTTTTATAGTAGCCCACTGAATTTTACCCAGTTAGTACTGCCCTAAGACCAATCACTCGTGTTCAGTGTATACACATCATGTCCATACATATGGGCAGATAAGGATGGTTCAGCTCTGCAAATATTTTGGTGTAGGTCAACCAACATTCCTTGAAGAGGAAGGTATCCCTTGTTTTGGGTCTGTATTTCCCCTGGCCTTATTTGCCAGCTGCTGGGTCTGCTGCTGCTTTTTCTGCTAGGTGAGCAGGCCTTGCACCAGCGTTTAAGGATAACTACTCGTAAGGATATTTAGCCTACCATAATCAAGTAATTGCTTATTAAAATTTGAAAACTTGGTTACTTATCCATAGAATCTCGCTTCTTTAATTTTTTTTGTTGTTTTAATCTTTCACTGCATCTTATCCTGTTTTGTTTTGGTTTTTTCTCTTGGGTTGGTTTGTTGGGGTTTGTTTGTTTGGGGATTTTTTGTTTGTTTGTTTGTTTTTTTTACTTTTCAGTAACAATTAGGTTGTATAACATTTATTTGCTCTAGTACTTGAAAAGGCACCACCCTCCTAGTTAACAGTACTTGTGATTAAATTACAATATGCCGAGATTCTTGCAATAATTTTCATGATAAATTTATGCTTAGGAACAGTGGTTAATTTTTGCACTAAAATATTTGTGATAGAAGTTTGCAGCACTTTCAGTGTTGCTTCCTTTTGATGCAAATTTGCATTAAATTCAGAACTGATACTAGATTATGCAAACAAGTCCTTCATATTTATATTATACACTTTGAAAGTGTTCTCAGAATGATCACAGCAAAAAATACAAAAACAACCAAGCACTGGTGGAAAAGATGTTAATGAAGATAAGAACTTTCTTTTGTATGCAAAAGAATTTTTCAAGTTAGCTAGTCAAGTTCTGGAATTGATGAAGCAGACATAATAGTGCATATTTCCATCTGTGTAGTACCAGTAAATAGTTGATGGCCTTTTTAATATCCTCAGAGTTACACATATTTTTCCTTAAAATCTTCTAATTATGTTAATCAAATGAAGCTGATCAGACATGGTACTTTCAGCAAAGCAGTCAGCAAGGAGCAAAATGCTGCCATGTAGATTTGTAAAATGCTAGAGGGAAGAGCCAAGCAGTAAGAGAGCTGACATGTTCCTACTCTTATTGCACTTTATTAAACTTTGCTTAGCCACATTTAGTAGACTTAATGCAGCCAAAAGCAAGATCATAATCTAGAATCATAGACCTAGACTACAGATTATACTGAAACACAAGATTATCTGGAGCTGGGAAATCAGCAATTTTGAAAATTTTATGGGAGAGGAATAGAATGAGGAAGCTGTTTGTTGAGGACAATAAGATGTATATTTCTTGGTTGTGATGGCAATAAAACCAGACCTTTAGCTGTGTTTACAGGCCTGATGTGACTACTACTGGAAAAACTGTCTCTGGTTTGCAATATAAGTCATGAAGATGAAAGGCAAATGCTAGTCTAAAAGGCCAAAGCAATGCACTTCAGAGGTTGAAAAACAGGAAGCCTAGCTATCAAAGTGAGATCTAATGGTGATGAAACTGATAGCTAGGTGTGGGCACGCACAGTTTTGGAAAAGTAACTATAATTGTAAGTGTGGTTTTGCTGCCTACTGCTTAGGCAGAGTGACAGGGGTATTGAAGGAGAGACTGAAACAGAGCTGAGTGCAAGATACCTGTGATCTGACATACAGCAGCCCTGGAGAAGCCACTGCAGAATGAGAATGACCAGATGGAAAAGTCCAAATGCATGAGGGGAACAGGCAGTGTGGGTCCCAGGTCTGGTGAGGTGAGCACTGCAGACAAAGTGCCCGCCCAGGGCCCATGAGGTTAGCCAGGTGAGGGATCCATGATAACTCCCTAGGACAGGATGCAAGATCACCAGTTACATGAAGGATAAGGAAATGATCAAGAGGGCTCCAGACACCCTCCAGAGAGGGTTCCAGGGGTGTGGAAAGAGTAGCTAACATTATTACTTAGCACAACTCTTCATATGGATAGTAGGGAAGGTCCAGCAAAGGCCCTGAGAAATATTCTCTGGGTCTAGAAATTGCACAATATGAAAACATCCTGAAGAAAGAAATACTTCAAATTACATAACTAACACATACACAGAAACATGTTCAATTTCTGCTGATTTCAAGTTAAAATTTAAGTTATGCTTTAGGTCTTCCCTAAAATGAATTCCTGAATTTGGGACCAACAAAATCTATTAAAGCATATCAAAATAGAAACAAGTCATTACTTCCATATGGTCTAACCTGCAAACCAGGCTTAACCAGACAGAGTGATTGGGAAGTGAAACAAGTGAAATTTAAAGCAGAAGAGCAGCATGGTTTGAATATTTTAAAATATGGACAATTGACTGTTTACCAAGGCCTGTGAAAATTCTCTTATGCCTGTAGGTCTTTCAAAAAAGTTTGTTGTTCTTCAACAATAATGCTAATAATGGGTGACATTTCCTGCCTGGAATATGCTAAGTGTACAAAGATGTTCATATGTTGTCAAGTCTTAAAATTTGATTAATCCCTTTTTTCCTCTTTAAATAAGAAATGTTTGCTCATCTCTACATTGAAGTTAAAAAAACCCAGTTATTCCAAGCACCGTGGTTTTGAACAGTTGAAGCTTTTATGTCTGATGTGATTCATTCTTGCAAACTCAAAGATTTAAACCTTTTCAGCCATTTGGCACTGTCCATACAAAACACCAAAGTTCTCCTTAAAAGGAAGGCACAGCAGCATGTCAAGATTTTTCTGCCTTGGTTTTGCATGTAGGTTTCAAGCTTGATCAGCCCAGGGGCACATAGCAGTAAGTGTAGGAAGTCATTTTCATGTTTAGTGCCACCTCTTAGAAACCATAAAACTTTGTTAGTTTAATTTTTCTTTCTCTGGTAAAAAAAAAAAAAAAAAAGAACAATCAGTTCTTCTGTTTTCTAATACCTCCAAAATCAGTTTAGCTAAGACAGACTTTTCTGGCCTAAGTTAGGTTTCAAGAAGAGGACTTGCTCCTTAGCATCACAGAGCTATGAAAACCCTCAGTAGCTGTGGGAAGACACACATTCCAGTAGTGCTGCTTCAGCCCTCTGCTTTTGCCTCTGTGTGGCTGTAGGAGCAATATCCTGCATTACAATATTTTTCAGTCACACTGTCCTTGCTCTGAAGGTCTCTTGCTTGCCACTGCTCTTTACAACACTATAAGGTCTCTGCAGGCTGAGAAACCTGGAGAAGGGAATTGCCCTAATTCTGCATTACTGCAAGGTGACCTCCTAGATCTCTCACACCTTACTTGTTACCTTGTCAAAGTTACAAGGAGATATTCATCCAAGTAGAAATCTAGCATTGCTGCTCACCTCTGGCAGCAGCTGCAGAAAATGCTGTCTGCTAGCACCCAAAATTGCTGCAGTGACTCCCATGGCACCAGAACTTTCTCATTTCACAGTAACTCACCCAGGGAATGGCTTTAGCAGCAGCAGCCTGTGCTATAAACACACATCATCAGCTCTGCCATCCAAAAACTGCCATTAAGGAACAACATATTCCAGGTGTCCAAAGTAAGTCAGCAAGCAAGGTGGCCCAGCAGCAGGGCAGCAAATTGTTTTCGTTTTCTAAATTCTCACCATGATGTCATTGAGGGTGAAGCAAAATGTTCAGCAAGACCCCCTACTGAAAACAGCAGGAAAACACTGAAAAATACCTGGACCCTTCCACTGTGACAGAAAGAGATCAAAATATTTAAGCATTTTCAGCACTCCTGTGTATCATTTGTATATTTTAATTTTGCCTTGGTTTTTATTTCAAGCCCTTCAAAAATTTTATAGTAATTAAAGATAAAGGAAGAGAAGTTGCTATTCCAATTTTACAGACGGGGCAACTGATACATGGAAAGGCTAAAATGGATTGAAAACCATCATCCAGTGAGTGTAGGGTGCAGGACAGGAGATGACAAAATACAGATGACACTTGCCAGTGTAGGAACTGCTAAAATCATAGCTCCCCTCAGCAATATATCCCCACAGTGCAGGTTACTCCAAGCTGCTAGACGTTCAAAGCTAGACACACCTCCAGCTTGGTTTAAATTAAAATTAATAAATTTTAAGGTGAAAGTTTAGTATGTGAACCAGCTGCAGAGTCCAGACCAACAAGAAGAACAGAAATCTGACAAAGCCAGCCTTCAGGGCAAAGACAGCCAAAAGGATCTAAGTAAACCACTCTCTAGGGAAGAAAAGTTAACAAGTCATGCCAGGCAGCCATCTAAGATGGCATTAATCTCTGCTGTGCTGAGTGGGGTGAGCTCCAAATTGCCCCTCTGCTGTCCCATTCTGTTCCACAGCCTCATTAATGTCGACATTAAAGTTGTTTTGCTGGATGTGGTTTGTGTGCTAGTTTATTTTGTAACACTTCTTTCTTCCAAGGGCACTGGACCAGCAGAGGAGATGGTTTAGGAAGAGAGGACAGACTTCAAGAATTAAAGAAAAAAAAAAAGAAGAAACATCAGTACATCAGTTTGAGTGGTTTAAATACAGTCAATCTTGTCAGGGCACAGGGTGAGAATCAAATGAAAGATTCCTGTTTTGTACAGCAAATGTCATCAACCCAAACAGCACAGAAAAATCCCAGGGTACATTGGTGAGACTGTTTCTACACTTCTCCTTTGCTCTTGGCCACAGGTGAGGAATGGGTTGAGGGAAGCGGTTCTTTCTTGTAAACTTCTTTCCAGGGCTGAGATGGATTCTCTCCATCAGTGTTCAGGTTTCTTAGTCATGCCCTTCCCAACCTGTGCCACCTTCCAGGATTCTGATCTTTTAAGCTCTGGATAGCCAATTCACCCTTAGGCCAGTGCTGCTCCTGAATGACCTCTGCTCTGCAAACTCTCAAAGATAAAATTTCTTTCACTAATACTTTATTGGAAGATGGTTTTATGTGTTTCTGAGTTTGCTTAATTATTTTCTGTGCAAAATAAAGGGTTGTTAGAATATATCTGTGCATCTATTTCTCGCCCTGTCTCTGGGAGAATGATGTTCTTTAGATTACCCCTTGCTCCTTGTAATGCAGGCACCATCACCTCTACTGAGATCAGAGGGACCCAGCCTGTGTAATGTGATTTAGAGGCATGTTTACTCTTCTCCCACTAGACTTAAAAAAACAGTGTGCTCTATTTGTCTCCTTCTAAACTGACTTACACAAACACATGAAAATAATTCTCCTGAACTGAATGTGCTTAAGGTTTCCTATGTGGTCACAGAGACATTTTATCCTTTAAGCAGTTTTCACATATTATATGCATCCTAAAAAAAGTATTCCATGTTTACAATTAAATAGTTTTTAATGATAAATCCTAAAAACTCTTGGTGTGGACTTCTCCCTGGCATGCAAGATTGATCTTGCATAGCTCACAGACTGCTGGAAACAAATGTTTGTTATTTAGCCAGGATATGTATTATATCCTTATATGAGGATATAATAGAAAGTTTAGAAACCTTCAGAGAGTTTTCATGATCAACCAGGAATTTTAAACCTCTGCATATTTTTTAGCTGTGGGAAAAGATGGATAATAGCAGTCTGTTCTGGTCAATGATATTCTCTCTTTCCTCCTACAGCCAGTCTCCCTGGGGCTCATACTTTTAATCTGTACCCAAAAAGCAGTCTGGCAGTAGGGCAGCTGTTATCAGTCAGAAAGGGACGGTCAGCAATTGTCAGCACATAGCCAGCAAAATTAACTTCAGGCAGTGCAGTTGGCTGCAGTAAAGACAGTGTGCATTGCCAAGGAGCAAAGGAAAATAGTGAAAGCTGTTTAAGGGTTGCCTTCTGTTCTACTGAACCAGGAGTTTATTGATGCTAAAGATGAGCAAAGAGGCCCTGTGCATACCCCGGGGCAACAGCAGGAATTTTTTACCCTCTTCTTTTTGCTGGGAATTTGTTTCCTACAGGAAAGAGGAGTACCTACATCCCAGCACAGACCTACTAGCAGCCTCAGCATGCAGTAATGACAGCATTTGGCAAAGGGCTCCAGATTAATTACAGCTACAAGTTTCACCTTTGCCTGAAGCTGACAATCTCTTTCTGTAAGTAGTGTAAGCAAAAATACTATTAGGGAATAATAGGGGTAGCGATAGGAAATCTGTTTTCTGCTCCTTTCTCTCAGTCTCTGGCTTGCAAAGAGACTTTATTGCAGCTGCCAAGAAAGGGCCTGGAGCAATGTCACCTGCAGCAATGTCAACCTCTCTCCCGAGTCTTTGGAACCAGCAGTGAACTGGTCTGTAGGTTCCTGTACTACTAAGGAAGCAAAGGTTTGTCAGCAAACAGGATCTCAGAGCTTATAATACACAAATGTGAGCATGAACCTAAAAAACCTTCTACATTTTCTACTGCATTCATCTCCTGATGGCTAGTTTACAATACCTTTGTGTACCTTACATCACTAGTTAAACAATTATTTACTTTCATTTATGTCCTTCCTGTATTTGCAATATCCTTAATTTCTCATTGCAGTCACAGATATTTAATCACGATTTTTTGGGACAATTGTACTTCTAGATCATCAAAAACACAAATGTCAGAACTACCCAGCTTTGCAGCCCTTGTCAAAACAGTCCCAAATCTCAGTAAATACATTTGGCTCCAACACACTGGGGTGTGGCAAGGCCATCACCTTTTACCCAATTAGTAAACACAATTGATCCGCGTGGAAAAGTGAAAAGAGTCTTGCTTCCATTATGTAAACAAATAAATTTCTTATAAACAAGTTTCTCAGGAGGGACCTGTTCTACCCCCTTACACCACTAGCTTTGGTAGGAAACCTTTCCATAAGCAACACAGGTTCAATCTAAGCGTGCTTCTCAAATCCTCTTGATTTTCAAGTTGCAGAGTATGCTTATGGAGCACAAAGTACTCCTGTTTTCCACTAATGTCACTAATAGAAACAAGCTGGCCAAGATTAATGAAATAGGGCAGGTAAGCTACAACCTTCTCCTACAGCAGAATGCTGTGCAATATGACATTGCAGCTGGCTCTGGGTCTCTATACTACAGGCTCTATTTTTCTCACTCTCCTGGCAGTGGTACCTTATTACAGCAGGTGTTTTACCCTCCTGCTTTTACCCTGTGCCATGCTCTGTTTCCTCAAGTTTTTTTAAGGTTAACACCAGTTTTCCTTTCCTAGTTAACCTCAAAGGAAATCTCAGCATAATCCTGTCGTTTTAGTGCTTCTCTGAGAGCCATTGTGTAACCTGGCAGCCTGAGCATGTAGGACATTCAAAGGAAGCCATTGCCAAATTGCCAGCCTTCTTCTCAGTGCCACATGAAAAATGTGAGAGAGAAATCCATGGCTTCTTCCAGGACTGAGGAGTCTGAAAAACAGGGTGGTCAGTACCCAAAATCCTGTGGTTGCACCGAGCACTGGACACTCCTGCCAAGGATTGGAGCACTTGAAATAGAAATTCCACCTTCTCCCAGGCACAGGAGCTAAGTGCTACATTTGATGTAATGTAGATAATAAACTGAAATGGAACTGAAGATTTTATTCAGAATGCCTGGAACATTCTATAACAGTTGATAATTTCCTGATATTTCCTGATATTTCATTCAGCAATACAGAATCTCTCATTACTAGATTTCTTCACAGTATCTATGATTGTTTTGAGGTCCATCCTGTAAAAGCAAAACCATCCCACCTATCCTCTGGAGCTCGTGCAGTGATCATTACTACTATCTCAGTTAAAAATTAGCATTTTGCTCATGGCTGATCCAATGCCAAATATTCCAGTAAATAGCAATAATCAAAATCCATTAAGTCAATGGGCCAGTTGTGGCTTGTTTTCCCTACCTTTTTACTGTTCTGTTTTTCATTAGTAAGAAGGCAGATCTGTTCCACATAACTTTGTTAACATTTATCTGAAAGCTATCTGCTGTAGTGAGGCCATCAGAGTTCCCGGGAAATACAAATAAAGACCAAACCAAGCAACTTTATTGAGACTAGGTTTGTAAATTTGCTTATCTTCTAACTTCTGGTCACCATGACACAGGGCAGATGGCTAAGATTACTTCCAGTCTGATTTGATTACTACTTGTTTTTTGTCTCTTCTGCAAGAGAGCACAAGAGATCCCACACTGAGTTAGCTGGGAAGAACCTTGTCCTAACAGTCTCACCAAGGGTATCTCATTACTCCATGATGCAGTGCGCTCTCCAGTCCTAGTAGCAAAGAAACATCAAAAGTCAGTGCACATGGTTGAAATTCAGTTAAACTAAGCACCTAAAATTTATAGTGTAAATATTATCTTTTAAAATAGAAATATCATGGCAACAAGTGCAGTAGAAATGCCAACATGTACCTTTCAGTTAGAGATGGAAAACTCTTAGCAGTTCAGATTCAGCTCAGGGATTTAGCATTTAATCCTTAGGCTTGCAACACACTTCACTAGGGTTTCAGGCAAACTAATCCATTTTTTTTTCCTGTTTTCTATTTCTGCCTCTATTACTCCATGTTTAGTATTTAGAAAGCTCCCCAAATCTCTCTCAGCTTTGCTCTGCCTGGTGCAATACATGCAGGGACTCAGACTCTGCCTCAGGCTGCTTTCCTTTTCTGAAGGAAGCAGGAGCATTTTGGCTGCCAAGGCAAATTGCAACTTCTTATAACTAACACTGGGAGCTGCAGGGGAAATCCATTGATTCATTCTCTAAACCATGAAAACTGCTGGGCAGAAATGTGTCACACCACTGTGTGAGGAGGCCAGGGCAGCACCTCAGGTCTTATCTGCAGGTTCATGAGCACCCCAAGATGAGAAGTCCCTAACTTTCCAAAGCTCTTGCTTGCTCAGAGAGAGGATTGGAGTCCAGGCCCTTTGTGCCTTACAGAAACCAAGGATGTTTGAGTCTTCCCATGCAGAGGGAAGCCTACCAGAAGGAAGTTTTTATTGAATAAAAAAATCTTCACAAATAGAGTAGGAAGTTAAAATGACTAAATGAATGGACTAAATGGATAGACTAAATCTGCTTTATCTTTTTAACATTTTAAAGGTGTTGCCAGCAGTGCAAGAGGAAGTAGAGAGCCAGATACTTGTCAGTCACAGTTTCCAGGAGAGCAGATGACTGGGAATTTGGCTACTCTGAATTATGCTGAACCCACTGTTCACTGCCTTTTTTCTTGGTTACTCCATTTCTGTGTTACTTGTCTAGGTTTTAAGAGTTTCAGAGCCCAGTTCAGACCCACCTTGTTTCCTCTGCAGCTTGTCAGTAACACAAAAAGGACAAAAATGGCAATGGCAGATTCAGCATCAGCCTTCTGGTCTATAATGAGCACATCTTCAGAGGCAAAAACTTGCAGTGGGTGAAATCCACTTGTTATTTCAATATCTAAAAACATTAACCAAGTGGATGTCTCCCAGATAAATACATTATAATGTATAATATAATGCAATATAATATAATATAATGTAATAATAATAACAACAACATCATTTTAGAAGGCAAAACCAGACAGGCTGTTCTGAAGAAGCATGAGTGTGATACATAACTCAGGCTACTGCAGAAACCTGGAGCAGTCTTGGCCCTGTAACTAACCACAAATGAGCACACACACTGCTCAGACTCCCTTTCATCCATCCATTTGTATTTATTTCCAAATGAGACCTCTTCAGAAAGCCTATCTCATGATTTTGCATCCAGTCTCAAGGACTGCTTATAATCTTGCCTGATTTCCATTCATCAAAATTAGTGTCTCACACTAAATAGCATTAGCTGGTTCATCTACCTGAGTTGTTTCATCCATCATGTGTCCAATGTCCATGGGAATGTTCCTCTACAGGAAACCTCTCCTTAGCAAGCTGAAGGGAAATCCCAGGCACAGGCACCCAGCTGTTCCCCCAGCAGTTCATCCATCTGCAAGCAGGCCAGCACAAACTCGGGTCTGAGGACACCTTCATGTTCAGAGAGAAGAGTCGTTTTTATGGAAGAGGGGGGAATGAGTGCTTGGGGATGAGCTCTTGCTGGATGGGCTGCAGTACTGAGTCAGAGGCCTCTGGTCACACTGCCACAAGCAGGACAGGGGTACCCTTGGATTTCAGGACAAGTGAAAGTAAATAAAAAATTTTTTTCTCAACCACTCTATAAATTCAGAACCAGAAGGATTATGTGTCCACTTGCAGAGTAGGTAACACCAAGAGACTGAAAGATGGGCTTTGTTCCATCTGAGTTTTTTATGGTTTTCTTTGACCTGCTTGTGAGTTTAGTAAAGACTCAGCCAGAAAACTGTCCATGGTGCAAGAAGTAAAGCATGTCACCAAGAACTTCTTATATGAAGAAATCTTTTAGGGGTGAAAAAGCACATGAAGAATTACAGGTCAAAGCAACAGCAATATTAAGGACTTGGTGACTGCCACATTACTAGGCTTTAGCAGTAGTGCCTGAGAACATCAAAAGAACACATTTCTAACGTAAACCTGGGCCCTAACCCTGAACAGAGCAGGGAAAGCAGCATTTTCCTGAGGTTCCCACCACATGGGTTGTGCCAAGGAGCAAGATGTGGAGGGAGCAATGTTGTGGCAGTGCCCCTTGGCATGCCTTCTGTAGTTGCAGTGTGCCTGGAGCTCTAGACTTTTGGGTTTTTCCAACCCTAATGGTAACCCTAAACCTCAGCCCAAACACCTCTGAGACCTGGCATACATAAGAGAACTCCTACAAGAACTCCTTGCAAAGATTTTCCTTTTTGTTATCTATGTGAGAATCTTTCTCCAGGCTTCCCAACACCTTCCCCAGCAGCACATTCAAGGGAAGTATTAAACCAGCAGTTGGCAGCTGGACTTATTTACTTGTCTAAACCCACAAGTCAATGAATGACCTCTCCTGGGGCTCCACAGTTGTGCAAGCCAGGCTGATGGCAAGCTTTTAGCTGGGGTGGCAGCTCTCTGCGTTTCAGTACTTTGCTGTGCCCGTTATTTAGGAGCAGACGAGGGCACTGAACCCATCAAACTCCTGGAACCCATTTGTGCCCTCCACACCCCTGCCGTGGCACACAGAAAGGCCTGTTGGTGCTCCAGCAGTGTTGTGCTTCCCCAGCTCCTGCAGGCAGCTGGGAAAGGATGAGAAGTTTCCTTTGTATTTCTTTCTTTAAGAAAGAGTCAATGTATTTTGGCTTGCTTAAAGTGCTTGGTGTGGAGAATATTATCCTCGACCAAATTGTGGAAAGTGATGGTGCTATTTTAGCACGTACCCAAAATCCATATTTAGCTTGCTTGGGGTGCCCTGTCAGGCACAAATAACCACAGTCTCCTGTGCCTATCTGGAGCATTTGCCATTGACAACTCCGTAGCACAGGGGATCTTTTCTTCCGAGCTTCGCACGGATCGTTTCCCAATTTATCCCTCTCCTAATTTTAAGGCGGGGCTTGGCGCCGCCTGGCGGTCGCGACGCGCCCGGCATTTCTGCGAGACAGAAGCGAAAGAAAAAACAGAAAAACGTGATTCCTTTTCCCCAGTTTCTTAGTTACGGGCAGTCGTGTAATTTTTAACACTTCACTTTAAAAGTTCTTAAATACAGCACCAGCTGTGAATCCTTCAAATGAAATAAAATATCATCTCCATGTTCTGATTTCAGCTGGGATAGAGGTAATTTTCTTCCTAGGTGGCTGGTACAGTGCTGTGTTTTGGATTTAGGATGAGAGTGCTGCTAACACACTGATGTTGCTGGGAGCAGTGCTTACTCTAAGTCAAGGACTGCTCAGTTTCCCATGCATTGCCGGTAAGTAAGGGCACACGAAGCTGTGGGGGACCATGGCCAGGACAGCAGATGGAAACTGGCCAGAGGGACACTCCATCCCCAGGAACATCACAGCCAGTATAAAAACTGTGAGGAATTGGCTGGGAGGGACCAACTGCTGCTTGGGGACGGGCAAATCATTTGCTGGTGGGTGGTGAGAACTGTATTGTGTTTCTTGGGATTTGTATCTCTTTGTCTTCTTATTACTATTATTATCATTATCATCATCATTATTATAATGTCTTACTTAGTTTCAATTATTAAACTGTCTTAACCCAGCATTTTTATTTTTTTCCCCCTAATTTCTCTTCCCATCCCACCGAGGGAGCAGGGGGAGTGAGTGAGCAGCTGTGTGAGGCTCAGTTGCTGTCAGTGCCCCCAGTACACTGGGGTTAAACCACACCACTCCTTTTGCAGGTATTTTAACTGCATGAGTGTGTCTAGGTTAAAAAAAAAACTCTTAGAGAGGGACATTTTCTCTTTATTCTTTTCACAGAAAGGATTCTGTAACAAATGTCCTCACATCAGCAACATTTTGGAAAGGGAAGTGGGTTAAATGCAGCTTTTAAAAGCCATCATCTCTGCCCAAAGTTACACACAGTAATCACCAAAATGCTGGCTGAAGAACACATAGAAAGACAGACTCCATAAAAGAACATGTATTGTAGCTCTGTTTATCTGTCTAGAAGTTCCCATGAGGCTCTTCTCTGAGGGTTGTCCTGTCTTACTTTTTCCAGATTGTGGAGTTGTAGCCCAAAATCTTTCTAGTAGTTCCAAATGCAGCAGATCCTCACCATTTTCTCATTATTTCTGAAATGTATATTTCCCAAATTTGTAAGAAACAGTGAGAGCAAAGCAAAGTTCAAGGAAGATCTTAAGTGCAGGAACCTGCTGTGTTGGTGCATCACCACCCTCCCCTGCACTGCCCTGTCCCTTCTTAAAGTGACCAAAACCATTCACTCCTGACACCAGCCCCCGAGTGGACTCCAGGCTCTGATTTGGTGCCCAAATTTGTTACCAAAGGACAAAATAGGGACAGACAGATGTCCCATGAGGTGCCAGAGCATTCAGTGTTCAATGGATCTTATGTCACCAAGCCCAGCCACCAAACAGGAATGTGCAGAGGGAAATCTCATGCATTTCCAGGGTGTCAGCACCTTGTGCTAAGTGAAAAGACAGGAAGCTCCTACACTCAGTATCCTGAGCCCTGAAAGAATACCTTTTGAAAACAGGTATTCACAGCAAGAAAGGCTGTCTTCTCTCGAGCAGGATCACCAGGTGGTGATGGGATCACCAGTATATTTGAAAGGTTGGATCCTCCACCCCAGAAGTGGGTCACAGAAATTAACCTCTTCTTCTGCCCAAGGAGGGATCCAAATCCATGTCGGTTTGAATATCCCCCACACCAGGAGCTTTTGAAGCTATATAGTAATTCAAGAAGGAAGACATTCCACCTCTCTTAAAGAACACAAGAGGAAGCAATTGTGTCTTTTCTTGTTTGTAATGGGAAGTCATTTATACTTGTCTCTGCTCTCAACTCTAGTTATCTAATTTATGCACAAATGTAAATGCTGCCTACAGAGAAGAAAATGACACCTCCTTTTGATGTCCTGTAGGAGAACACTGCTGCCAGCATAAAACTGGTACAGAGATCAGACTTGTCAGTGTCTATGAGACATCCTCAGTGTAGACAAATTGATAAAGCCCTTAGGGGGATTTAGAGGAAAAAATTATTTCTGATTCCTAGTCAGACTGAGACATAATTGAGATATATCTCCTGCCAAGGCTCAGATGTTGCCAAATCTGAATTACCTTTTTCACTATTTAAATAACCGAGTTCCACACACCCCAAGCCTCCAGATATTGAAGAATTCTTTTCCCCAAATTGTTATTTTTTCTTTCAAGAGAGGAATGGGAAGCATAGAAGACAAAGATGTCCCACAATAAAAGTTGTAAAACAATGTAAAAAACCCTTCCATACTATTGTAGTTTGAGAGACTAGAAGCACTTGAATAACTGGGCATAAACTCAGGACTAATCCAAGGATGGTAGCAAACTTTCAGCTTCAGTTGTTACCAGTGAACATGATGTAGAACAGGATGAGCAGGTGGACACAATACCTCAGGGGCATGGATATGCTAAACTGTAAATTGCTATCCATGATTTGGAAACAGAATTTATTACTGAGAGAGAAGAAGGGGAGGGGGAAAGCCTAGAAATGTGCGCAAAGTTTCTCATAATTGGAGAGTTGAAGCTCTGAAAGTCTTTTCAGTAGCAGCAAAGAGCCCAAGCCTGGAGCTTCATAAATTAGTGAAGGGGACTAAGGACTGGACTAAAATAATCCTAGATATCCTTAGCAGTTCCAGATTCATCTTTTTAAATCATGGAACAGAGAGTCAACAAAATCCCTTAGAGCTAATCACAGTGACCCTTCTATGGAACTAAAAGTACTGTTAGAATACAAAAAAAAAAATTCAGCCAGATCAAATAATGAGGCAGACAAAGCCAAATTTTGCTTCCAGTTCCTCAGATTTCACATTATCTATGGGTGAAGTTCCCAGTCTTGGCTGTAGTTTATAATTAATATGTTTCAAGCAAGTTTTGGACCATCTCCTTATTTCCTGCATGGTCACATAGAGGCACGAGTCCTCAAAATGAGTGGGAACATTTTGTTACATCTTACTAACAAATGGATGCTGACAGCAACCCTCCATGTCCTGTCCTGCCACTCTTACAAGGAGAAGCCTGTGGTGCCAGACCACGAGGCTGCAAAGCCAGGGAAGCAGCGAAGTCTCACTGCAGGGATGAGAAGGATGCCTTTTCTGCAGTGAGTGCTTCCTCTTTCTGCCGAAGCAATGCCAGAAAAAGGCATTTGAAACATAATTTTCCTTGCACTAGCACTAAGGCACGTAGCCAAAATGCGGTTCTCATGTTTTCTGTTCTGGTCCATCAGGAAAAGCGATTCATAGTGCTTCCATCTTTCTTCTTTTTTCCATAGAGCTGCTAGAAAATGGCAGATTTGTTCCTGGAAGGGTGAGTGTTCTGAAAGATAAATCTGGTACTGCCCAAGCTTCCTGGAACACGTTCAGGTCACTGTAAACAGCCTGATATTACTTTGAATCAATGACTCAAGATTAATAAAATTTCAGCAGGTAGGAACACTATAGGTAGAATTACCATGTGAACCTGGTGGCAATCCTGCAGGGATAATAATACCAGAAATTTGTATTTTGCTTTGAGTTTATTTTCTTTTTAAAAATAATTTAAATAAAAGCAAACCCTTTTACAGGGAAACCAAAATAATCAAGAGATCTGTCAAGGCTTCTTGATTTTCTCTTTGAAGATAAATAGGGTGCTTTTATGGTCATATACAGAGTCTTCTTCTAAGTAACTTCAGCCCACTGGAGACACTGACAGTCTCTGAAAACATCCAAAGGGACAGGAGGCCAGCTTTAATCATTTGCAGATAATACACTCTGCAACATAGAGAGATTGGGGAGAGCAATTCCACATGAGAAGGAAAAAGTACTGTATTCCTTACAATTACCCATCTTCAAAGGAAATAAAGGCTTTGGAGGTATAAAAAAATAGTAAGAGTGGTGCTATAGTTATGCCATATTTGCTGTATCCTGTGTGAATTAATTTCATTCAAGTGTGAACTGTGCTTGTGGCTCTCTAATTTACATTATGTTGCTGAACAGTTTTCTATAGCGCCTTTTGAGAAGAACTTGGGGTTTTAGACAAATTGAATATTGTTCTCTCTTCCATGGAGATCATCCAGAGCCAATGACGCAGTTTTTTATGGCTCTTTTAAAATTTCATCTTATTTTTAGAGCGTAGAACTTTTTTTTGTTCTATTTAAATAACCGAGTTCCACACACCCCAAGCCTCCAGATATTGAAGAATTCTTTTCCCCAAATTGTTATTTTTTCTTTCAAGAGAGGAATGGGAAGCATAGAAGACAAAGATGTCCCACAATAAAAGTTGTAAAACAAATGTAAAAAACCTTCCATACTATTGTAGTTTGAGAGACTAGAAGCACTTGAATAACTGGGCATAAACTCAGGACTAATCCAAGGATGGTAGCAAACTTTCAGCTTCAGTTGTTACCAGTGAACATGATGTAGAACAGGATGAGCAGGTGGACACAATACCTCGGGGCATGGATATGCTAAACTGTAAATTGCTATCCATGATTTGGAAACAGAATTTATTACTGAGAGAGAAGAAGGGGGGAAAAAAGCTAGAAATGTGAGCAAAGTTTCTCATAATTGGAGAGTTGAAGCTCTGAAAGTCTTTTCAGTAGCAGCAAAGAGCCCAAACCTGGAGCTTCATAAATTAGTGAAGGGGACTAAGGACTGGACTAAAATAATCCTAGATATACTTAGAAGTTCCAGATTCATCTTTTTAAATCATGGAACAGAGAGTCAACAAAATCCCTTAGAGCTAATCACAGTGACCCTTCTATGGAACTAAAAGTACTGTTAGAATACAAAAAAAAATTCAGCCAGATCAAATAATGAGGCAGACAAAGCCAAATTTTGCTTCCCGTTTCTCAGATTTCACATTGTCTATGGGTGAAGTTCCCAGTCTTGGCTGTAGTTTATAATTAATATGTTTCAAGCAAGTTTTGGACCATCTCCTTATTTCCTGCATGGTCACATAGAGGCACGAGTCCTCAAAATGAGTGGGAACATTTTGTTACATCTTACTAACAAATGGATGCTGACAGCAACCCTCCATGTCCTGTCCTGCCACTCTTACAAGGAGAAGCCTGTGGTGCCAGACCACGAGGCTGCAAAGCCAGGGAAGCAGCAAAGTCTCACTGCAGGGATGAGAAGGATGCCTTTTCTGCAGTGAGTGCTTCCTCTTTCTGCCGAAGCAATGCCAGAAAAAGGCATTTGAAACATAATTTTCCTTGCACTAGCACTAAGGCATGTAGCCAAAATGCGGTTCTCATGTTTTCTGTTCTGGTCCATCAGGAAAAGCGAATCATGGTGCTTCCATCTTTCTTTTTTTTTCCATAGAGCTGCTAGAAAATGGCAGATTTGTTCCTGGAAGGGTGAGTGTTCTGAAAGATAAATCTGGTACTGCCCAAGCTTCCTGGAACACATTCAGGTCACTGTAAACAGCCTGATATTACTTTGAATCAATGACTCAAGATTAATAAAATTTCAGCAGGTAGGAACACTATAGGTAGAATTACCATGTGAACCTGGTGGCAATCCTGCAGGGATAATAATACCAGAAATTTGTATTTTGCTTTGAGTTTATTTTCTTTTTAAAAATAATTTAAATAAAAGCAAACCCTTTTACAGGGAAACCAAAATAATCAAGAGATCTGTCAAGGCTTCTTGATTTTCTCTTTGAAGATAAATAGGGTGCTTTTATGGTCATATACAGAGTCTTCTTCTAAGTAACTTCAGCCCACTGGAGACACTGACAGTCTCTGAAAACATCCAAAGGGACAGGAGGCCAGCTTTAATCATTTGCAGATAATACACTCTGCAACATAGAGAAACTGGGAAGAGCAATTCCACATGAGAAGGAAAAAGTACTGTATTCCTTACAATTACCCATCTTCAAAGGAAATAAAGGCTTCGGAGGTATAAAAAAATAGTAAGAGTGGTGCTATAGTTATGCCATATTTGCTGTATCCTGTGTGAATTAATTTCATTCAAGTGTGAACTGTGCTTGTGGCTCTCTAATTTACATTATGTTGCTGAACAGTTTTCTATAGCGCCTTTTGAGAAGAACTTGGGGTTTTAGACAAATTGAATATTGTTCTCTCTTCCATGGAGATCATCCAGAGCCAATGACGCAGTTTTTTATGGCCCTTTTAAAATTTCATCTTATTTTTAGAGCGTAGAACTTTTTTTTGTTGGTTGGATCCTATTCTTTTGCAGAGACGCATTGTTTGAGAAATCACAAGTGGTTTCACTCAGGAAGGATCAGAGACTGGGAAAGCTGTAGAGACTGTAGGAAAAGCTGAGGCTGGAGCACAGCACCATACTGCAATGCAATGGATTGCAGCACATATCAGATTAGGTGAAAGAGCTAACCCGCTGTTCAATATACCACATGCTTTTGCCATGCTTGTGGTGGAGGGAAGGGAAGGGAAGGGAAGAGCTGGGAGCTGCATTTGCTGCAGAACACAGCAACAACAGCAGGACACAAAGAAGCGAATGGGCTGCACTCAGCCATGACAGAGCAATACTGCTGCTTCCCTGGGCAGAGGACAGCCATCTGCTGCCTCCCACAAAATGCAAGCCCTCCCATGTGGGCTCCAGCTCCAATCTTTAAATTCCCAAACCCTCTGACTCTAAGACTGGGAAATAGAAACCTTAAGCCTGACCCCACTGAGGTCAGGCTTTTCCTCTCTCATGGACATCCCCAGGCTGAGGACCACAGAGAGAGTCTCTGGAGAAAGCAAACTTGGTTTGTTTGTTGCAGATTTCTGACAGTCACTATCCCATCAGTCTTCATCTACAGCATCTGGTTCTCACATCCATTTTCCCTTGCTTCAGGAGAATACACTGTTCCCTGCTGTAGAAGCAGTTGTCTGTGACAAGGACAGCAAGTGTACTGTAATGGGTGTCTGGGTAGCTACTTCTACAGGTCTCACAGCATGCCCTCTGGTATCAGGCATAGTAGATTCCCGGTACCTGATTTAAAAATAAATAAATAAATAAATAAATAAATACATTACACACAAGTCAGCCTTGCCAGGGCTTTTGAGGCCAGACATGTGAATTGGGCAGCTCAGGAGAAGTGCAGCTCTGTTCACATGGTGCCACACCCATGTAAATCAATCCAAGTAGTCCAATGCTGTCACCCAGATCTGCCTCAGATGTCTCTGCACCTAAGGCAATCTGTACCTGTGATAATCTTCCCCAAAACAATAAGGAGCTATTGAGAGTAACTCGTACACTAATCCCAAAGCAGACCAACCCAGGAGTGTCACAACCCAGTTTGTGGAGGAGGAACAAGAACTTCAAAGCCCTGCAGAAGGCTTTGGGCAAGGCAGTACCTGTTTTCAAGGCTCCCTGCTGCCTGGTGGAGCCCTCTGCCCCGAGGAGGGATGCAGGCCTGGAGACGGCTCGGGAGAGCAATGGATGCTAAAGGGCAGGAGCTGGAGGGTCAGGCTGCCACCGTGACCTGCTGACATAGTAAATGCTAGTCAAGGCAGTGTATCTGAAGATGTTGTTTCAGCTCTTTTGTTCATTTGGTGCCCATGGTAATTTGTCTAAAGTCTGAAGTTTGCCATTTGGTAATTTTTGCATAGCTAACGGGAATGTACCAAATCCTCTACATCCTGTAGCTCTCTTTCTGTGTTTAGTCACCCCAGAAACTCTATCTTCCAAATGTAGATACTAGACAGCCTCCAAAACACAAGAGATTTACAGTATATAAGTACAGCATAGACAAATAGTTACCAGTGAAATGAATTTAAAACTTTCTATCAAAGCATGAAATTTACCAGATGTCTTCAAATGACCCCTCATTGTTGGTCTGTTTGATCCCATTGGAGTAGTCTATGAAACTCCCATAAACTAAAAAGAAGCACATAAAAAAAGCTGTTTACCACTCACACTCCACTTATCTTCTGAAGTAAGTCATGCTCATACATGTTCAAGTCTATGTGATCAGTAACTCCACAAGCAGAAGTCTGTCTATGAAGCATGTTTAAAAAAACCTGCACTTTATTCTCTCTTACTTGGTTCACAGTCAGAGGCAGTTTTTTTTTCCTCTATCAAAGAGTAAAAAGAGCTGTCAGAAGTTGCAGCACCATGTTCTATCTGCAATACATTTGCTCAATTCATTGCTGCAGAACCCCAGACAGTACGAACCTGAGCGATAGCTTGGCTGAGCCTTTTGCTGCAAACAATACACCATGGGCTGGGAGGGCTTTTCTGCACAGAGTAAAAGAACATCTGGTGGCTGCTTTACAGGGGGATTCACTGCACCTTCTTTATCACACTTCTACACCTGTGATCTCTCTTCATTACTTCATCTTCCTCTCTTGAGATATGAGTTATTATGAATTGTTAAGGAGTATTGCATAATGTCTTCTACTAAGAAGGATTTACCCACAGATGGAAGCTGGTATTAGATGAAGCAATGCTATCTGTCTGCCCTGACAGGTTTGTGAAGTGCAAGCAATTCTATTATGCGCTTGACACAGTTTTATCTTCTAGCAGCACATACAATTGCAGAGGTCATTCAACATTGTATTTCGATTGCCAAGTCTTTGGCCTGAGACCATCTCTTGTATAAGCAGAGCCTCATGCACTTGGGACCTCTTTTTGTCTGTGTCCTCCAGATACTTCTGGGATGAAAATTCTACATATTATCAATCCACAAGACTGAATTATTCCTGAGCCCTTCCACTCCATAAAGTCGGCATAATCCATATGGTGTTGTGCCAATTGCTTTACAAAGTTAAATCTTTGTACTTCTACTACAAAAGCACAAGGAAAAAGTTAAAACTACATATCCAAGGAGAAACACAACCACACAGACATGGTATTTACAAAAATCCTGAGCTGATAAAACTCAGCTGCTGCCTGTCTCTAAAGTCCACAGTCTTTGAATCTTGCGTCATCAGACCACCAACCACCTACAGAACTCCAGCCCTACTCCCAGTTTCCATCGGTGCATCCAACCATTGCAGCAATCAGAAATTTGCCATAATGTCTCAGCTCTCTTCAAGGCACAGCAGACAAGTGTTGAGCTCTGAGCTGACTGGCATAGCCAGAGGGGGGAGGATTCAGCTCCTAACATCATGCCACAGATGCAACACACACAGCCCCCATCCTGCTTTTCACAGCCCTGTTGTCGACACACAGCTCAGGGAAATCTGTAGCTCAGCTACTCAGCATAGATACTCCTTTGGCTCCTGGGAGGGGCTGGTCACCTTAATATAGGGGTGGAGAGCTCTGCAATTGGAGGAATAACTAAAACTAGGTTTTGTACCACTGGTTTTTTATGCCTTTGGAGAGTTCAGCCCTGCCTCTGTTCAGCTGTTAGTGCTTTAAACAGATCTTCCAGCCATGTGAATGAAATTGTCATTGAATGTAGTCATTTCAAATCAGATCAAGCATGAGTCATTAAATTAAAATATATACAATCAATAGAAGTATTTTACTATTGTACTCTTGGGATTATTTCAGAGATGCGGTTACAGATTTCCATTAGATGTGGCTGACCTGATTTACTAAAGAATTTTGCTGGTTTTTTTAAAGCTCTCCTCTGCTGCCAAGCATAAGACCTAACTATAAAATCCTCCAGATCCTAATTTTCATCAACTTCAGAGTACCTTTTGTGCCATATCCTGAAGTACATCTATCATCCTGCAAAGCAAAGACCTGGTGCTTGCAAAGGATGTGGAAGCAGAAAGCAAATGGTGGATACAACAAAGGGGAAGCATTTAAGACCATTACCTCCTATAGATGCAAGAATCTCTTAGTGCTGCACAGCAAGACACCAGCCCAGTTCCATTCAAGTTTTGTAGAAATGATGGATGGAAGAGGTAAAATGGAGGTTTTGATGACTCTCTGTTGACACAGCTTTGTGCTGTGCTTGTAAACTGGAGATTGTCCAGTAGCTCCCTGAGAGAGTTGGACCAGGTACATCATTCACTTACAGAGAATACTTGCTCACTCTTAGGAGCATGGTGTAAGTTGGCATTGCCTGTAATAATGACAGATATCATGTGTCCCTGTGTGATTACTGTGGTGTTTTACAGCAGAGGAGGTGAGGGAATCCATCAGGTCATACACTCAAAAGCCATCAGTTCTGGTGAACTTTTTCAGCAGAACTCAAGGCCCTTTGCAAGGATCTTTCTTTTCTTCTAACTATGTTGAGTCATTGTTTTGGTGCAGCAGAGTAAGTAAATTGCTGAAGGACAGGATTTATAAGTCTTTTGAAGATGGAGTGTATCTTGAAGAAACTTTTATAGATATTCCTCCTTGAAAATGCATTAAAGAAGACATACAAATTACCATACTGTGTCAAACCAAAGGTTTATCTTGCCTGGTATCCCATTCTCAGCAGCACCATGAGCAGGTTCTTGGGATGAGAGCAGGAGGCTGTGCATGGTACATCCTCTGAATACTCTTCCAGACTGAACATATTTCAACGTCAAAGAACTTCCTGATTTATATGAGGCTTTCTGTATTTATTAACCCTCAGGTACATGGGTATAAAGAGTTCTCTTCACTGTGCCTATGACATAAAAGAAAGTTTCAGCTTCCACTGCATCTTTTGGCAGCAAGTGACACCCCTCTAATGCTTCCTGTGTCAAGGACATTTCTATTTGTTTTGAATCCAGAGGTACAGCACAATCCTCTTGTTATATCAGATAATTCTACTTGGAAAAAAAATATAATGAAAATGATAGTTGCACATGAGACACAAAGAAAACTAAGGGCCAAACATGGAAGAGGGCAGTCTACCCTAGATGGCACTGAGTGGTTATGAGAATTCTGCACCACTTGCAGTGTAAATATGGCTGGAAGGGTCAGCAGTGCAAGACCAGCCTGAGATTTGACAGTATGAAATGCAGCAGAGCAGCGAAGAATAAAATAATGTAACTTTTAGCTAAACTAAAGATTAATCATTTCAGATGCTGCTACAAGGAAGGTGGGATGAGGAGCCTGTCCATGGGCAGTCAGAAGAGGAAGGGCATTTATGGCCTCAAGTGGATCTGGCACAGACTGAGGAAGTTTTTAGCACCCACTGCTATCCCCATCATCCAATCCCCATTTCCTGTGCTGGACATTCCTGCCCCTGAATTTTGCCAAGTAGCAGATTCATGACTTGCAGACTGCATCTGAACTCAAGAGGCAGGTATCTCCCAGCACAGTGCTTGTGGACACAGGGACTGGGGTGAAAACTAATGACAAAATCACAGCAAGCCGTGTAACACCAAGAGAAAAAACAGCCAGTTCAATCTCTCCATTTCTGACATCCCTAAATGCAGGTAGACAACAATTCCTACAAGGAACTGTTCCAGAGCATGGGACATTGTAACAAACAAGGCAAAAATCCTGAGCTGCACCTCAGCAGCCCTAAGACAGGTACATAAAATCACACTCCTCTCACAGGAGTTTTTATGCTTTTCTCTTCTGCCACAGCAAAAAACTCTGCAGTTTTATGTCCAACATTTCCTGATCAGGAGAGATGCTTATAGATCGTGAGGGACCTATTTGTCCTGAAACAGCTTTTTGCCAATCAATTCCATTGGCATTATGGGACCATGTCAGTGTAGCAGAAGATAGCCAGCTCTTTGCTTGTTTTGAAGCCCATTGATCTCTGCAAATATACAGAAGTAACCCACGGTCCAAAATCGATGGATGAAACCCCCAAGTACTCATGTGTCCTCTTACAAAACTGAGTGACAGCAAAATTTCAGAGGGAGTGCAATTCTATTTACAGCTGAAAAGGTCCCAGCAACGAAAGACCTGGCTAGAGTCCACGTCTGGTGGACTTTGTTTAAACATAGACACCAGCCCTGCAACACAGCAGCTCCTGTCACAACTGGTGTAACAAAATGCCAACTTTGATGGATTGTCTAATCTTTATCTCACATATCAGATAGACCAAAAGCAAATGAAGTGGTTCATCTAAATCTTCCCCTTTAAGAAAGCAAGTTAGCCCCCCCCGCAAAAAAAAAAAATATATAAAGATATTACTAAATTAACCTGAATGCTGTGGTAAAAATATAAATCTACAGTTCTGGATTTATTTTTTAATCTTCTCTGGCAATACTGTAATGTGAATGCCAGTTGAGGCATTGTCACAAAAAAACCCCCAACCAACCAACCAACAAAAAAACCCAAACAACAACAACAACAACAAAAAACAAAACCACAAAAAAAACCCCAAAAACACACACAAAAAAAAAACCCTGGGGAGACATTTGCTCCTGAAGGAAAACAGGAAGCAAATGAAATGGTTGTGAAGTTTTAAATTTTATCTGAGTACACAAAGACAAAACAAGGCAGCAGATGTATTTACTTCCAGCCTCACAGATCCCTGTATGTGGTGGATTTCTCCAGCCTTGAAAGTACTGTGATGCACCAGGATGCCCATGGCTCAGACCCTGGTGGGCTCCCTGCACCTACATTTGGGTCAGATAGTGGCACTGGATTTAAAATTATCAAAATTATTTATGTCCTTCTTGTTATTACTCAACTGCTTATTCATTATTCTGATTGAAAAATGCAGAGTAACAGCACTATAAATCTTTGGAAATGGAAATATGTCTGTGGGACTCTAGGTTTCTTTGCTTCCTTTGGCTTACCTTCTTCACAGATAGTTTATAATAATTTAATATTATGACTCAAGCTTAGCATTTTTAGTTAAAATGAGAGCAGTTTTTTGCATGAATCTGCAAAATTGATCCTGTCTCTACTCGCAGCCACCCACAATCAGATTTTATACACCCTAATGCTGGAAATGCACTTACCTACATTAGATATCCCATTGCAGCAGAGCTCACCGATGGCAGGGCAGATCAGCACCGCCTGCACCCTGGGAATCAGCTGGCCGCTCCTTACCTAGCAGCAGAATGAATTTGTGACATTTTTTATTCTAAGGCTCAGCTGTCAAGATGCCAGAATTGTTTGTCAAGTCACCTTCAAGAATAATGGCAAATCCCTGACATTCTCAAATGGGTTTGAAGGTTCACTGTAGCAAAGCTGCTTCACAGAACTCATTCCTTATTACAGTCCTTACCTTTACATCTTCTTTTTCCCAGCCACTTGGAAGGCAATGAAAATAAGGCAGCCCTCAACCTAATCCATTCCATACACTGAATGATTTTGCAAGCTCAGCAGGAGTTGTATTGCCTGCAGGAACTCTCTTCTGAAATAAATATTTTCTTCTATAAAAACTATTAGTGCATTTGCATATTTCCTTTCAGAAGCACAGAGGGAACTACACCTGGAAAAAAATGTAATAAAGGAAGAATTTTGCTGCAATAATAGGCTATCTGGACTGCACGGGTAAAAATTTTTTGCTGTTTTTCCTCACCATGATACCCCTTTGCAGCTGAGCTGACCTGTTACCCTGCATGGGGAGGAATGGGATTTTCACACATCAGGTCCCTATAAGGAGCTTTGGAAAAGAGGCAAAGCCCCTGACCCCACAGGAGAACACTCACCCACACAGCTGTAGTGTCCAGAGCAACTCTCCAACAGCCTCTGCAGTCACAGCTCTGCATGTTTGAGGTGCCAGCACGGCCCTGGCAGCTGGTGGCCCTTCCCTGGTGCCATGGAACACATCAAACTGACAGAAACTCCTTTCTCCTGCAGCAGCTGCTTTTACCATCAGCTGTATTGCCACAGCAATGCCACCTAATAGATTTGGGGCAGAGGGGCTCTTTCTTTGGCTTTGCATTGCTGGAATTCTGAGTGGCAGCTTTTAAACACAGATCTCTGCTTGGCAGGATAGAAAATAATCCTAAAATCCACCTCTAACACTCTCCTTGGCTTGGCAAGGTGGAACACTGGACACTAGTGAGCCCCTAATGCAGCAAAATGCTTTCATTTAGGCTCATGTCCTCCTGAATGAAGGCTTGTTCAAGGCACAAAATGCAGAAATGTTTTAGTGCAACGAATGAGAGCATTCCTGATGGCAAGGAAGGGCTGTGGTGACTGCTCTATATTGCCCCCTAGGAATCTGTTCACATTGCAGCTTTTCTTTAAAGTTTGCCAATTTATGTGCCGACGTGTTGGATCTATACAAAACACAAAGAGGAGCTCCACTAAAAAATAACCTCTGTTTTCATACCAAGCTTTAAATGCAGAGATGCAGCAAAGCCTTCTTGGCTGTGAAGGTCTTACAGTGCTTTTCATGATGAGTATGAATCTGAATGAATCTGTAACGAATCTCAAGTACAGAACAATGTGTCCTTATTTTTGACCCTGAAGGTGGCATCTGATGTTTTTTGTCTGCTGGCTGCTGGTGTGTGCCAGGCACAGGACTCTGGGTGTTGTGCCCTACCTGACCAGTGACAGGGAGATAGCCAGAGGTGAAGTTTTCAGACAGAAAAGTAAAGAATGGTTCTAGATCAACACTAAAGCTTTGTCAAGACCAAAATTAGCAGATTTTGAGGGAAGGCACTGAAGTATATAAAGATGAGGAAAGCCTAAAACTTGGGTAGTAAATAACCCAAAGTCCTTCTGCAAAACCTTCCACTGAAAAGGCAGTTCTAGCTGTCATTTTCCTCCTCTACATCAGTTAGCTATTGCTTAGCTTCTTTCCTGAAACTGTGGCATGGAATATTTGGAGCAGCTATAAAAGATCTTTATGAGTATACAAGCATACTTAATCACTGTTGAGTAGATTCCCCAGACAGAAAAACAAAGTGTTCTGCTTGTGTTGGATGACAGAGCTGGATAGAGCATGAATGAAATTGTACTGATTTTATCAAGCCACTGCAACATCCAGGTTTTGGATGAAGAGTTCAGCACTCAGAAGGTACCCCAGGACATGACCAGGTATTACAGATGATTCTGTTCATTCCTAATATCTATTAACAAAAAAAAACAAAACAAAACAAAACAAAACAAAAAACCCAACCCCAAAAAAAAACAACTCCCCAAAAAAAAAAAACCACAAAAAAAAAACACCTAAACCAAAACCCAAAAAAAAAAAAAAAAAAAAGAAAAAAGCTGAGCAATATTGAAAGTCCAACCCTGTCTCAGGAATCCTGGAAATGTGCTGCTGGCTTGGCAGTGATTCTTCACAGAGACCTGCATCCCATCTTCCCTAAGTCAAGCAATTTCTCCCATAGCTCCAGGCAAATGCTCCCCAGTCACTTTTCTTTCAGAAAATATTGTAAATCCCAGGGTCAAAACTGTGTGGCTGTGCACTCAGTTGTGGTGTGTTTTGTGTGCATCAGCCTTCTGATATTCAATGAAGAATCACTCAGTGGCCTCTTGGCCACTATGCTTAAGGAAACCTACTTTTGTTCCTGTAAAATTGTGATAAGGGAATATTTAGCTGGTTTTTGTATGTTTGTAGTAACATATGTTGTTGGACATTTTATCTGTTCTCATGAATGTTCTCTCACTCAAGAAGATGCATTGACAAAGGGAACCTCTCTGCCCTTCAGACCCCAGGTTAGCTTGTGGTTTGAGAAACAGAAAAGAAAATCCATATTCTACCTTTTAACCAGGTGCATGTGTTTTGGAATTAGACTAACCATAAGGACAAATTTGCAGAGATACTCTGCAGACAAAAAGTGCACTTAACAGAATTAAGACAATTCAGGACATGAGGAGTTAATGGTGATTTATACACAGCAGCCTTTATCTGTTTTCATCTGCTGATGATCCTGATCATTATTTACAGCAGCTGGTAAACCTGCCTGGTTTACTATTATGGCCAGTTCCAAATCATCATTCTCTCTCATTTGACCCCCATGTCAGGCAAGAAATGGTCTGTGTCTTCAGAAGTTATTGCTGTTTATCAGAGAAATCCTGAATTCTGTTAAATAATTGCTGGGATCGTCTTGTTTTGTCAGGGACAAAATCAATAGCACCTAATAAAAAAAGTACTGTAATTTTAAGAACAGAGCTGACATTGCTTTGATAAAAGACAAACTTATTAACAAGATTAATGTGCCCAGAGCAAAATTTCTTACAACTGTCCAGTAAAAAAAAAATCACAGAACCACAAAGAATAGATGCAGCCATCTTTCTCCCAGCCAGCTCGCTCACTCTGCCTCTCTCCTTCATGTGCACTGCTTTTCCAGAGCCCAAATTCAAGTGCATTCACTGCAGATTCATCTCACTTTTTGGCCATTGGTTTGTAATGCTGTCACTTTTTTTTTTTCATGCAAGAACATTTTTCTTTTCTGCAAACTATTGCATATTCCCCATCCATCCTAATTAGTAGCTCACATATTTTCCCCATCCATCTTTATCCCATCCCATGTACCTCTTTGAGCATTGTTTTCATGCTCTCTACCTGGTTTTTCATCTCAGGCTGCCTCTCTTCTGTTCAAACACAATGTTCAGCACTGAAGAAAGCCAGTGTGACTGGCTTTATTAAGTCTCAACATATAAAAAAACAGAGCCTGGCTCAACAGCAGGTTTATAGCCTTATTACTTAAAATGTTGTTACTACAAAAAGATCTCCTGTGGGTTCTGTGTGCATAATAAATCTCCACGGGGCAGGCCCAGCCAGGTTTCAGTGCTGGCTGTCTGGCAGAGGGAGGGCCCTCACTCCAGCACCTGGCCCGTGCACAGCCCAGCTCCACAGGACACTGGGACACAGCCCGGGCACAGCTCCACGAGAAGCTGGGACACGGCCAGGGCTGAGCTATATAGGGAGCTGGGATGCAGGGAGCTGGTGGGCAGAAACATGCACAAAGGTAGAAAGCAGCAATCTGGACATTCAAGATCCTGCTGGTCCATCCCTTCCTTGCCCTTCTAGAAAAAAAAAAACCAAAAACAGGAGAAGCCTCTGAGGCAAGTCCTCCATCACTTGCACCGATTTTCAGGATGGACACTGGAAAAAAGATTTGGGGGATAGAGCAGCAACAAAGGATGAGAAAAGAGGGCATGTGCATGCTCATAAATTCCTGACAAGAATGGGGTTGAAGTGAAAAGCTTCCTGACGACCTTCAACAAGCAACTGAAGCATGAATACAGCAGCTCATTGAGAGCTTGCTTGTTGATTGCCTCCACTGCACTTAGAGACTCCAGTTAGAAAAACACAGAGGAAACCTCAAAGCAATACATGAAATTATACAGGACACAGGCAGAGAGGGTTAAGGTGCTAACCCTTCACCATGATTAGCAGCAAAATACTCAAATGTTAATTTAGAGACAAGAGCTGAAGGGCTTGCACTTGCCTACTAAAGCCTTTGCAGCAAACAGTAATTTTTGCAGCAAACAAAATTACAGGAGGCTATTAAACACTGGCAGTAAACTATCCCTGGAGGTATGCAGGGGTCTGAAGTGTTGGCTAGCTAACTGTAAAATTTCTTTCATTCTCAGATGGCTTTTTGTAGGTTGCTGCATATTTTCCATGTGGAAGTGATGGCAAATACAAGATTAGTGATGTATGCAAATTTTTAATTTATCCTTAGAAATTTTAACTGTACCTGCCTCAAAATAAACTGTCCTCTCTTTAATTTCTTAGAGAGAAGAATGCATTTTGAAAAAGATAGCCAGTCTGGCTTTTGTTGTCCTGCTGCATGTGTATTTGTGTGCGTGCATGTGCGCGTACGTGCACGTCTAGGAGTGCTACAGCAGGTGTTACTCAAGGATGTGTTGACACTGAAATTCCTGTTTATTGTCAAAGCAGTCATTGTGCATCGGGTTCATTTATTATCTGACAACAAGGATGCTCTCCTTCTCTAAATCAACCTGCAGGCACATTTGTGTGGAGCTCTAAGATGAATTCGGCAATAACCACCGACCGCAGTCTGGTCTGGCACAACCCAGTTTCAGCCACAGGCGCATTATGTACCTTTCATCCAAAGCAAACAGGTAAAAATTAATGCTTAAGTCATCTCCTAGTGCTGCCATGTGACATAGATGATAATACAAATACTTAACATTGTAAAATGAAATTAATATTATGTCCTTTAATAATGCTGTCATTTTATAATGGAACTATTAATAATGAGCATCATCTTACTTTTATTAATTCTAGAGTTATAACAGCTACACCAGTGACATTAAATCATCTTAAATATGCAACCAAAAAAATCACCACTGAGAAGCACTGAAATTTTGAGCTGTACTGAGGTCTCAGCACTTCAGAATCCTGTGTTCCTTTGTTTGTCCTTAGTCCCTCTGTCCGTGACAGTATTTATAGTGTGTGGTCACATGTTGAGGAAACTTGGAAGGTATAAAGGCACAAGAATAACTATAAATGAAGCAAAAATGAGAACCCTGGAGTAGCAACAATAAGAAAAGCAGAAAGCTTTTGGAAAGCAGTGCATTTTATTCCCACATCTCATTCTACCGTCTTCCGCTGATGCTATTAAAATACCTCAGCACGAGGCAGTATTTTCATTTTATTGTGCGACAGTGTCTGTTACTGAAAAACTGGATTGCATTTGCCAAATTCCCATTTTAATTTAGGGAATTTACAGGTAAAACCAGAATACAATATAATCACATTTCGACTACACATGCAAATGTACAACATTGTAACAGCAGCTTTTTTAATAGTCAAAACTGTTTGAATTTCCACAGATTTCTACTAATAATTTAACAACAGTAAGTGGCAAAACATTTAACCTCCCCACAGGAAAAAGTCCTGAAACAAGAGTCCAGAGGGAGAGCTTCCTACAGCACATGTCAAACATGGTATGTGCACTACAGGATCTGAGACTGGCATCCAGGTGGTAAGAAGATCCACATTTTTTGTGGACAGAAAACACTGAGCACAGTGAGGACAGATCAGAATTGTGGGTTTCTCTCCAGCCATCCGTATGATTACAATGCAGTTCAATATCGCAATGAGTTCAGTAATACAGCAACTATAAGTAATAGGCACGAACTTCTTTAGCCTAGGATGCATTTGAAAAAACTAACAAAAGCCCTATTATATTAGCCTAGAAACAATAAACAGTACTTTTATTGAGAAGATCCCATATGGAGCTCAAACAGAAGGTAAACGTATTTTGGCAAACAGCCAGTACCTCTTAAACACAAGGTATACATAACATACGATGTACAGAGCTCCCTGCCCTGTCCCCCAGCTCAGCAGCTCCAGGCTTTTAGCATAAATGTCCTTTTAGCCGTCTCTTTCAAAATTCATGGGTGATGCCAGGTCAGCCAACTTCTGCAATCATTCCGAAAACACAGTGCCACAGCACCTGATATTTCTGCCTGCATTTATTGACAAGAACCTAAAGCTCCCCCAGAGAGCAGTTTTGCAAATATTCCCTGCTGGGCAAATTGCTCACTTCAGACTGAACATGCTGTGAGGCTAATGCTGCCTGCTCAGCTGGAGAGAGCACTGGGCCAGGCACTGGTTAATTAGGGCTGTGGGAATAGCTGATTTGCAGTTCAGTGACTTAATAGATAATAATAAATAATTATTAATAACAACAATAACAATATTAAAAAAACAACAACAACAAACTTGGTTCATTTTTTCAGAAAATGGTAACAACTTGTTTCAGTCTGTTGTCAATGGCTGCAGCACCCTTTTGGGGTGAGAAGTACTCACAGTCAAATCTTTTCTGTCCAGTCCAAGCAAAGGTTCCACCCAAGACTCCCACCTACCAAACGGGTATCTTCAGGCAAAGAAACACTCAAACATTTGTTTCCACAGTCTTTTCAGTTAAACAGATGTGGGACAAAATACTAGCACACTCAGCAGAGGCCTCGCTGGAGTGCCTGCTTCCCACTTCCCACACGGGCGCTTGAGTTCCCAAGGGGAAAGGCAGCTCTGCCCCTCGCAGCCCATGGGGACAGGGACAGTGTGGGCACTGGGGAGCTGCCTCTGCCAAAGCCATGGGTGTCCCTGTGCCGAGCACACTGAGCATCCCGCTCCCCACGCCGTGGGATCTGCCGGAGCACCGGGCAGCTCCTGCTGCCGGCCCCGCTTTGTTTCAGAGGACAGCCCAGCACAGGGACAGCGAGGGCAGACATGCACAAAGCCACGTACCAGCATGTGGCCAGGATGTAGCACAACTGTCCTGCAGAAGCACCCCTGGGAACTTCAGAGCTGGCGTCCCCAGCTCTGCTCTCAGCCTCTGCTTGTGGCAGAATGAATGGAGAGGACACCTGGGTTCCAGTCCAGGCTCTGGTTCATCCGACTTTAGGGTACAAGGAGGGGTAACACAAGGCACACACTTTCTCCCTAAATTTTTATAGCCCTCACAAATCCAATCAATACATACCAACATTTCCAAACTCTTTTATTTGAGTCAAGCTAATATTCCAAATGCTACGTATAGTTAAAGCTCATAGACAAACATCCTTCTTTTGCCAGTCAAAGCTTCTCAGAAGCTCAGATCTGGTTCTGCTTTCATGTACACCACCACAAGACTAAAGGATTTCTACTGAAGACACAAAGCACCCAAGGTAAACCAGGTCCAAGGCTCAGCCTGGAGGGCTTCAATTTATCAGACAAGAGAGTGATTTTACACCAATATAACTGAAGTGGCACAGCCTCTAGCTCTGTTGTAATTGTATTGACACAGAGGAGCACAAAAAAGTACAGTTAATACGAGTTTATATTGTAGGAATTGGTTATGTAGAGTACCTATAATTGGATGGATACAGACACAGAAGCACACTGACAGAGCCTCCAAATGTGTTAAAATCACTAGGCTCCAGACACAATCTAAGGTATAGGCCACTGCTGTGTCACTGGTACTGCCAAGTATCCCAATGGCACTGATATCCCTCATATTCCCAGCTGCTGGGCAAGCATCTCGTGTCTTCCCCTTACCCAGCTCTCTCTGTGTCTGCAGCAGAGTGTCAGCACCTTAGCTGAGGTGGGTCTAAAGTGACATACTGAAAGCAGCTGAAAGCAAGCCCAAAGCATGAGCAAACTATGACCTTTTGCTTTTTGACAATGAGGTAAAGTCATCCTGAATGATTTGGATTTGTAAGCATTGATGTGGAAATGTATGCTCTGCCTTCCCCCTGTACAGAAAACCAGGTGTCTGTCCTCAAACAATAGGTTTTCAAATCTGCTTTTTAAGGGTTTGGTAGCTCTTCATTTTCTATCAAATAATCCTTCTTTATATAATTAGCACCCCTCACCAACCTCCATACTCCAAGATAGGCTTCTTTCAGCGAGCTTCTGTTCCCTTCTTGTGTGATGGTGGATTTTCCTGAACCACAAGTGCCGTGGCTGATTTCTCAGAGATGTCCTTCTCTTCCTCTCCACTCTGTCTCTGCCCTGTGGATGATCCTTCCACCGCTGCCTCCTCAGCCCCCTTCCCCTGGGAAATTGTCTCCATGGCAAACAGAGCTTGGTCTCCAGCCTGCCTTTTCCCCTCCTCTTCTCTAGCTTCTTTCTCCAGGTCCTCATAGTTGCTCTGCCGCCTGGTCTCGACATACTTGGCCACGCAGTAAATGACAGACCCCAAGGTGTTGACCACAACCCCAGCTATAAATAACTTTGTGGGCTCCACATCATTGAATGCCACCATGCCTACCGTGATGGTGGCTATGCTCTTCACCACCCCTACAAAGCTGGTGGTCACAGCCGAGTTAATGTAGGTGCAGTGAAGGGTGGTAAAGTTCATGGCACAGCTAATCAGGACACAAGCAATAAATATGCATACCATGGCAGGGTCCTTCCAGCCCGGGAAGGACCAGACGTTGATGGAATCCATGCTGGCAAAGGAGCAGATGATGAGGAAAGGGGTGGCCGAAACAGCGATGGCATACTGAGCTGTCAGGGGTCCATATTCACTGTCTACACTGGTTTTCTGAATGAGCACCAGGTAGGCAGCATGTATCAGCACGGCCAGCACGCCTGTCACATAGCCCATAGCATCCCCAGTCAGGTCACCAGCTCCTGTCGCGAGAGTCACAGAGAGAAATAAGCATAGATGTTCCACAGGAGACAGAAAGAGAGCACCATTTTGGACTAGAGGGATATTTAGGAAATAGGCATCATTGCACTTTCCATAACCCCTAGGATTTGTCATGCTTGTCCAAGTCTTGCCTCCCAACAAATCTCTTATGCATTTTTTAAAGCTGCAAACATTGGGTGTTTTTTCATACCCCCTCTAAATCCCACAGCCAAATCAGATTGCCTTCTCCCTTTTGTGAAGACACTGTGAAAGGTTTGTGGCTGAAACTGCACACACACACACACACACACACACACTGAGCAACCCTGAGCATCCTCTTGCTAGCAGAGACACATGCCAGCTCTGGCTGCCTGGGCTGCCTGCCCTGCAGCCCACTGGGCATTCTGCACCCTCTAGCCATGGAGCCCTATGGGACCCCTGAAGGAACAACCTCCCTCCCGAGCCCCCTGTCAGTCTCCTTGCAGATTAAATTACACACCCTGCATGTGCTCTGCTGTCTGAGGCAGCCCCCAGCCCAGGAGTGCTGTCGGGTCACAAAGTGCCAGCTTTGCCTCCCACCCCACCTACACCTCGACTGGAAAGCAACACGGGTCCTGCTGGCCCCAGAGTGCTGTAGCTGACCCCTAAGCTTGCGTTTGCCCGTATTAAGACCACATTTGCCCCAGCAAAGCAGCAGTTGTCCCACGGGCTTGCAGCTGCTCTCAGAACTCTACATCTACCCCTGCAGATTCACCGACCCGCCATAAGACTACACTTCCCTCCATAAGGTTGCACCTTCCCTAGAAGGGTTGCAACAAGGTCGCAGCTACTCCTGCACGGGCCCGCATAAGGATGCGCCTATCTCCAAAAGCTTGTACCGAGCCCTGCAAGAATGTGCCAGTCAGAGCGGGGCTGCATCCACCCCTGCAAGGCTGCACCTGCCCGCCCGTGAGGCTCCGTGGGGCCGCAGCTGTCCCCCAGCACTGAACGAACCCCGTATCCTCGCGTCTTTCTCCCCGGCTGGCGCTGCCCTCCCGGTCTGGCGCCCGAAGCCCGGAGGGAGCGGCTACCGCCGCGGCCGCCCGTCCCGTCCCGTCCCGTCCCGTTCCGTCCCGTCCGCTCCCGTCCCGTCCCGTCCCGTCCGCTCCTGTCCCGTCCGCTCCCGTCCCGCCCCGTGCCCTCGGTGCGGTGGCGCTCACCGGCCAGCGCGGCGCCGCAGGTGGTGATGAGGACGGCGACGAGGACGCCGGGCGATGGCATGCCGTCGCGGAGCACCAGGGCGCCGGTGACCAGCGTGACGAGGGGCAGGCAGCGCTTGAAGACCACATACATGGGGAGGCTGAGGCCGCGCAGCGACCAGAGGGTGAGGGTGGACTGCAGGGTGGCCAGGGCGGCCACGGCGGCGAAGGGGCGCGCCAGGCGGGGCCCGAAGGGCGGCAGCGCCGCCAGCCCCCGCCGCCGCAGCGCCTCCAGCCCCAGCGCCGCCGCCGCGCTGCTGAGGCACTGCAGCAGCGTCAGGAAGGCGAAGTGGTAGCGGGCCAGCAGGAACTTCAGCAGGATGTTCAGCGAGCCCGAGCACAGCCCGTGCGCCACCGCCACCGCGACGCCCCGCGCCCGGCCCCGCCACCGGAGCATCCTGCCCGCGCCCGGCCCCGCCGCCGGGCCCCGGCTCTGCCGCCCGCCCGGCCACCCGCCGCGGCGGCGGCGGCGCGGGGGGACGGCGACGAGCGGAGGCAGGGGGCGGGAGGAGGCAGGACGCGCTCCCGGCAGGGCGGCCGCCGCCCCGACGTGTCCCCCCCGCGCCGCCCCCAGCGTGTCTCCCCTCCTATCCGCGTCCCCTCCCCGCCCCCGGTGTGTCCCCACGTCGCCGCTCTCGGTGTCCCCCACCCGGCCGCCCCCGCCCCCCGTGTTTCCAGGTTCGTCCCGCGGTGTCCCCCGCAGCACGGCCTGGCTCAGCGGGGATGGGAAGCCCCCCGCTGTCCGCAAGCCCTCCCGACCCCGCTCCGGTGCAGCAGGACGGGCAGCGGGAGCGGGCACTCAGGTGCTTTCCGCGCCGGGAAAGCCGCGGGGCGCCCGCAGCTCCACAGCCGAGTGCCACCGGCCCGAAAATAATGTGGAAGAGCCGTGGGAAACCCCGCGTCTCCCGGAGCGGGGAGATCAGTGCAGGTCCGCGCATTCCCCATCATGGAGTACCGCTTCTCCTACTCCCCAAATGTATACGGCCCCCCGGGAAAAAGCACCTACCGAGCCTGCCGGCAGCATCCCTCCCACTGCCCCCCTTCCTTCCTCGGCTTATCGGGCTGCGAACGGCAGGGACGGGGACCGCTGCTAAGAAAAGCAGGGAGAACCGGGTTCTAGCAGAGGGAATTGCCTTGAGAAGTCACCAAAAACTGGTACTCACACAGCTTTCAAAAGTGATGTTTTAAAGCCTGGTAAAGCTTAAATCAGCTGATCGCTTCTTCCGACTTTACAGATGAAAGTTTTAACAGGAGATGTCAATAGACCATATCGATTCTAAGGAAAAGCCAAATCAATTCTCTTGGGCAGCCAGTCCCCTCTACCACTCTCCTGCAGTGTCAGGCAACACAAGGGAAGGAAAAACTATACTTTTATTCAGAGCTGCCTTATAATCATCCATTGATATCTCTCATCAGGACAGGCAGGGTAAAGGAGACAGGGCAAGGTTTATAAAATGAAATGAGGTACATTAAGAATGAGTGTCTGAGGATGAAAACTGGTAATGCAGGAAAAGAAACCTTAGGTTTCTTTTGGCTTGGAGACCAAGCCAGGTTTCAGAACCCACTGGAGAAAAGTGCCAATACATTTACATCAGCCTCTATTTGGACTCACCCCAAGCCCACATGCAACACAATTTAAAGAAAAGTGTGGATCACCTTGACAGTGTTTGCACATGGGATAAAAACAACTCCTTCTGCCAGGTAAGTGCAGATGGAAAAAAACCAGACTGTGCCTTCTGGAAATACTGTAGTAATTTGGACTATACCTGAGTGAATCCTCTGGCAGAAACAATTTTGTCACCTCACCAGTGAAATTATCGCTGGAGAAGTGAATCTCTGACATTGCAGAGTATAGGCTGAAAAACTGCTTTGGGGGCTAAATATTTCCTTGACTGAAACACAAAACCAAATGTATCAGAAACAAAAATTTTAATAGACTATTTAATTTGTAAGGACTGTAGAATGATCATCCTAGTCCAACTGCCTGACCAATTCAGGGCTGAACAGAAATTAAATCCTGTTGTTAAAGGCATTCTCCAAATGCCTCTTAAACACTGACAAGCTTGGGACATCGACCACCTCTCTAGGAAGCCTGTTTGTGTTTGAATGCCTGCTTAATAAAGAAATGCTTCTAAATGTCCAGTCTAAACCTCCTCTGGTGCATCTTTGAACCCTTCCCACACATCTTATCACTTGAGTCCCAAAGGGAAGAGATCAGCAGTTCCCTGTCCTCTTGCCCTCCTTGGGAAGCATCAGAAAGTGATGATGTTTCTGCTCAGCCTCCTTTGCTCCAAACTAGACAAGCCCAAAGCCCTCAGCCTCTCCTCCCAGGACATGCCTTCCAGTCCTTTCACCAGCTTTGAGGTACACTTCTGGATGCATTCACATCCTCCTTAAATTGTGGGACCCAGAACTAGACAGAGAACCCAAAGAGAGGCTGCACCAATGTTCAATTTGGAAAGTCAAGTGTTCAAGTGCCAAATCCTATCTTTTGGAACTCACCTGTGCTATAAGGGCAGTTTCTCTTGCAATATCTCTCATGGTACTCCTAATTTTGTCTGTAGACAGGAAAGGGAGGTGAAGAGGAAGCTGCTGTCCCTTGCCAAGCCACCCTTTTCTCAACATGGATGGAGGCCAGGTCAGCACTATTCTCCCACTGCCAGCCCACCACTCCACAGTCACACACAGTGTTGTCTTGCTCTTTACTGGGGAGGAATTGAACAAAGCAACAGGGAGATATCAGAGGGGACACTGCAAGGAAGAAACTTTCTGGAACATGGCTGTTCATGTGTCCAGAGGGAACAAGGGCTGCTCAGTTCATACACTGAGTCTGTTAAATTTTGGCCTGGCAGTGGGGCAGTTCATAGCAATGAATGGCTCTGTGGTTCCTTACCCTAATGAGATGATTGTGATACCTTAACTCTCATTGTTTAAAGGGAATTATGCTCAGTTTTGCATTTCACCTAGCTACAATGACACAGGTGAGAGGAAAACAAAAAATGCAGCAAATTGGTGTCTTCCTAAGGGCATAGATTTTTTCATAATGGCTTCTTGGATGGAAATGTTCAAGACCTCTATAAAATGTTTAATGGGAAATTTGCCTTAATTAGAGTCTAATGCAACCATCAGAACTATCAGGGAAGAACTGTGTGGAGTTGTATCCATTCCCCATTCCACGACCCTGAGCACAGCTGAGCAGCACTACTGAAAGGCACAGTACAGCCTGCTTATGCAGCAAAATTTGAGGCCAGCACTGCACTTGGCTAGAAGAGAGGGATCACTTCATCACTGACACATACTCTGCACAAGCAGACACAAAGAATGATTTAAAATAGCTTTCCTTTACGAAAATGAAGATCTGATGGGGCACACAGCTAGGAAAAGTTGCATAAAGTATGGTCTCTACCAGTACAGGGGAAAAATGTGACCATCACCCAGTATTCATACATGAAATAAACCATGGTTATGATAATTCTTCTTAGAAGATACTCTCAGTATCTTTCACGGCATTTACTTTTTGAACAACATTTCTTAACTGGCGAAGTGAACACAAGAGTATAGCCAAAGATACTGTGTGCAATTAATTTAATAGCATTATAGAACAACAAATCCATGCCTTTAGAACTTGATTAATCAATATGTTTCTTAAACCAAAGAGAAACCCAGACTTAAATAAAACAAAATCTTTCACAGGAGCAAGTTTGAAAGCAGAACACATTACATGTTTTAGATTGTTGTTGTTGTTAACTGTTTCAGTAAATGAAAAAAAAGATTGGAAGCTACTATTTTGGTCATAAAATAAGTGTTTTTTCAAAACAATTATAGCAAATATTCCCTGAGAATTAAGAATCAGCAACAACTATTGCCAAATTTTTTTTTCTGTTACAGTGCAGAAATGTTACAGCACACTCTCACCATTCAAAGATCACACAGCAAGATTAAAGGCCACAGTTTTTATTTACTATGCGCATCTTCTGGATGTGCTCATCTTTAAAGAGAAATAAATCCGGACACAGCAACCCTCAGCATTGAAGCTAACCAGAACATGAAGGGAGAGAAGGCAGTTGAGGAAAGATTTAATCCATGTGCTGAGTGTGCATGTTCAGAATTCCTAATTTTTCCCCCTGCCCTAGGTATTCTAAATTTTCCCTTCCAACTGATAGGCTATGGCAGCATTCTGGAATAACCCACTCTCTCCCTGTCCCCCCAGAAACATGCATATAAAATACACACCTGCCACCAAAATGTTCCACTCAGACAAGCAACTAGTAATCAAAGCAGAAAAGGGAGATAAAACAGAAGAGTGGAGGAACTATTGAAGTTGAAATAATCAATTTTAATGCCTAAAATTAGATTTTATGGCCCATGGTACTGCTGAAAGCTGCATGCAGCACAGCTTTATTTTGCATTATTCCTCAGCACACAGAATTAAAGTGCAGTAAAAGGTTCAGATTTGGTACAGCACGTTGTCAAAAAAAAAGATAAAATCTATTTTTTTGTTATTAATTCAACTCAAAAATATGTCAGTCCAGGGGCAGTTTGCATTTGACCAAGAAAAATACAGGATCCAAATGGGATCCAAATTGTCATGTTGTAGAAGAAAGTTTCTTCCTGTCCAGCCCTATATACCCCATCAATATATGCATGTCTCCCAGTGGCTACCTGTTAGTTCCCTGGCTCTTTTTTTCCCAAGACAGAACAACCATTCTTTCCTTGCAATTTGCAGGTCTTAGCTCAGCTGAATTCTTTCCTTCATTGCTTCAAAGCACCCAGCAGATCTGGCAGTGTCTGCTATTGGTTGATCTATGAGTGCTGCAACCCAGAAGGGTAGAGCATTTATTAACATCACTTTGAAAACCTGACCAGAGATCTGCAAAGACCCAACTTGCAAAGAGTCTTTTGATGGTAGTGGTAGCTGAGACAGACTAACAGCAGAAAGGAGACAGTTTTAAGAAGGTAAAAAAATGGCTAGCAGGAAACGAGGAAAGAAGGCTAACACATACCAATGAGTGCTGCGATACTAAAACACTATTCAGAGATGTTTGGATAAACATAACATCTGAACATCTCTACTTGCCCCAAAAAACTTAGATGAAAGTACCAGCATGTGGGGTGAAACTGAGAAGGCAAAGTATTCAACATACCTAGAACATGTTGTGCATACTGTAGTGACTGCAATAGTTTGGCCAGGCTGGATCTGCTATGCTTATATCATGCAACTAATCTGCATGTATATAGGTCAACTGGTCTGGACATCACTTCTCACTTTGGCTGGGCTGTCAGAGGTCCAGAAACACTGGATTTATGGCCACTTTCCACTTCTATTTCTTGGAGGAACTTTCTAAGTGAAAATAGAAGACAAGTCTAATAGAAGAGATGGCTGCTCTATCTCTAAATCTTGAGGATTTTGATCCAATTAGTTTTGTATATATTTCATTTTTTTCATAACCATTTTCTCTATTATCAGAGTATCTTTCTACATAACTTCATCAACTGTTTTACTCAAAGAAATATAAAGGAAAAATATATGAAAATAATCTTTACCATCTTTGTGAAGCGGCAATCAAAAAGGTCAAACAAATCAGCTGGCTACAAACTATGACATTTACTGTCGATCAAGAGTAAATGCATCATATTGCAAAAGAAAATAATGCAACATGACTCACAGCAAAGCATAAATGCATCTGGGTGATACAAACTTCAGCTGACATTACAGTACTTTACAGTAAAAAGCCTTTATTTTCTTTCCCTTTCCTTTCTTTTCTTTTCTACAGTGACATCTCAAAACGGACCGCCAGTTTTATTTAATCTTTATAAGGAACAAGAAGATTCAGGCCTCTGCTCTCATCATTAGCCAGACAGATCACAAACTCATGTTGGTTATTCTGTTCTGAAGACACCACTGATATCTGCTATGGCCACTCTTCAGCCTCTGAGTAGCTGTGGAACATTTTGCTAGCTCAAGTACTATGGGCACAGTAAACCAAGCCCTGAAGTCTCCACATGTTCAAGTGCACAACACTCCCTTCAAGAAGTTCTACTTATAAAGAGACACTGAGATTAGTGACACTGTTGACACTTTAGCACAAGTCTGGTTGTGGGGGGAGAGAGAAAGGCTCCTGGTGTGTCAGATCATCTTCTCTTCTAAACAGGAACTGCCAGACATGATGGAGTATAGATCTTGACTAGTTCGTCCCAAGCACAGTCCACCACCTACAAAGCAAACAAAAATCTATTTAGGTCCTTCACAAGTGTCATTTTTACAAAAACCACAGGGAACTTAATGCCTATTGTGGATTTAGTATCTGTTGGTACTCTGACTTAGCATGCTTCAAAATTATAAAATAACTAAATTGGTTTTGGTTTGGGTTTTTTTTTTTAAACTTTAACTTCACTGAAAAACATGAAAAGTAACAACCTCCTATTTTTCATACTCCTCATGAGGAATGCATGGAAACCTTTGGGTTTCAATTGATTGTTCCAAATAGGCAAAAGAAAGTAACTGAAAACTAAATTAAGGAAGGACACACAGAAGTCCAGACCCTGCCATTTTTCTTCTCTTTGTAGAGTCATAGGATCCTTTCACCATAATACCTAAACATTTTATGACCAAATCTGAACAACCTTCTTATACTTGCAGATACAGAAATTTGTTATAGACATTTTCCTAATGTCTAGTGCTGAGGAACGGAAAATCAAAAGAGTTCAAAAAAATTATACAGGAAGTTTCCTGAAGAATTAACCTAGAATTTCAGTCTCACTCTTGATAAGCCATGAGGTGGCTGTCAATTGTTGAGAAGAGAGATGTGTACTTGCTGATCATTGGGATTTGGGGGCCACAGTGTTGCTTGAAGCACTACCTAGACCCACACTAGTCTAATAAGAAGTGGTGGCACTTGTGACAAAGGCATCTTATAAACACAGTGACTGATTTGAATATAACCACAGCTTCTCTGAATTCATCATCCCAGGTGCTATCCTAGATGAAGGCTTGAACTTAAAACCAGAAACCCAGAAGGTTAACCTGAGTCTGTAGTGTTTAAAGATCTTAATAAATAACAAGACTCCAAGGAAAAAGACTACAGAACGCTTTAGCTTTGAAAATTAATTGAAAATGCACTTCAGAGCCTGTAACAAAGTGAAAGGGTTAACCACACTGACAATGACTCAAGAAGATGACCTATGTATGACATATATTCTCAAAATATTGTAGGAGAAAAGAATTAAGGCAAATAGAAGAAAGAGGAGAGCTAAAGAGAAAAACCTGAGGAGGTCCACAAATAAATGCCAGCAAATCTGGCTGAAACCATATTGTATTATCTTTACAATGTCATTTCCAGTTGGGATTACAAAAGATACAGTATTGGATCCTCTGCACAAACTTCCTTCTGCTGCAGCCTGCAATTCCTGTTCTCTTCCAGAGCCAGAATGAACAGCTGCACACTAAAAATTTGGAAATCCAACTACAGTATTGATTTCAGACTATAATTAGCCCATTTTGTGTTTACTATACTGCACTATTATTCATTTTCATTGCTTCCTTAGCTGGTTCTACTTAGTTATTTGAAGTGCTTTCCATATACATCTAAATGGGTCAAAAAAACTCTTGACAATATGTCTGTCTATTCATACAACATAATAGAGCTTTCTGTAGCATAATGTTCTTTCTGCTGCATTGCAGTCTCTCAAATCATACCAAAAAGAAAATTTGAGTTTTCCACTAAATGCTGTGTAGAAGCTGGCAATCACATAAAACTGCAGGTTTTTTACTATTCTCCACAGCTACAGATCAATGTTCTATAGGCAATACTTTCTATTTTTGTAAAGAAACAAGAAACAAAAATAACATTTGGAAAAAATCCCATGGGAATTCCCACCTGTTATCAATGTAATTAACATCCTTGAAATCGCCTCTGAACAAATATAGTTATAAAACCATTTAATCTAGCAACACTAAAAATAAACAGGGGATATTAAAAGAGTTTGAAAAGGATCACATGCAATAAGTTGCCCAACTCATTGACTTAATGATACCACGTGAAAGGAGAAAACATAGCCAGCCAACAAGAGGAAAACAAAATCTACAGTAAGTAACAGAGAATCAAGTTCTCCTGTGCAGCAGGAAGTGCATAAGGAAATATTGATATCAGAAATCTTGACGAAAATACACATGTGAAGTACAGAACACGGGTATCTGTGGTAAACTGGGACACTGCAGCATGGCAGAACATTAAAAAATAAATGACATTTCCATTTCTCCTTACTTTCCCCAAAATACAGGCAAGACTGTCAGAGGAAGGGACAACTCTAAACTAGGAGTGCTGCACCCAGCATTTTTTGATGGAGAGTGCCACATGCCCCTTTGCAGTATCTCAGAGATTGTCACTGCCTCAAATACAAATGACTAAGATGAATCCCAAGATGAAGAGAAGGACTTGTTCATGCACCAACTGCATCAATTTACAAAATGTCTTCTCCCTGCATTTTGTCTTTTTATCTTGTGACCTGTCTTATACAGTGGTCTTACAACACTTGTAAAACAGTGGTATGCCTTTCCCCAGAAGAGGAGAATGTGGGATATTGAATGTAAGTGCTTTAAAAGTATTTAGAGATGTCAGTTCTACTGTGATATATGACCATTTTTAATGTATACTTCAAAGCACTTTAGTCTTTTTCAAAAAATAAACTAAATGGTACTTCATTTAAATATTAAAATAGAGGTAGAAATTTCATTGGGATGAAGGCTCATCCAGCACACCACAGTAAATAAATACAACATACAAAAAGGGGCAAGTTCCTGGAGTTTATATTTTGATCAATGAGATGATGTTACTGACAGGTGAAGAAAGTCCTCCTGTGGTGGGATGAAGACAAAGGAAAACTAAGAATGGACTCACACTTGATTTGCTCACCTGATAAAAATCCCTCCATTAGGAGCACGAAGGGATGGAAGTTTGTTGTCCTGTAAAAAATGTCTGCTGTCTTGTGGACAAATTTTAATCTGATATTCAAACAAATCTCACTGATTTCAGTTTTTAGAGGGTGCATGGTTTTTGGGTTGTTGTTTTTTTTTTTAAACTGACATGCCAACAGATTAGAGGACAGTTTATTTCAGTTGCTAAGACCTGTATAAATTGCAATATCCTTTTAATATTGACTATTTTGCATGGCGTATTTTGTGTATCATGCAACTTCCATTATCATTTATGAATACCCTTGTAACTCTAGAATGCAGAAACTTTTAACTATTGAATAGCAGGGAAAAGCAGAATAATTAGAGCTTAATTGTAAAACAAGAATATTTGTTGCACTGACTGGTAAACTATATCAAGAAATATCAGAAATAGAGGAACCATTCTAAGCCTGGTAATTTTAATTGTAACAAAAGCTACATGGAACAAAGGCAGTCTAACAAAATGACATTTATTTATTTTCTTTAATGCTTTTATTTCAGTAGCAAAGTTATGGCACCAGCATATACACTAAAGGTACTATACTGTTGTTACTGCAGAAAAAATATCTTGCCAATTTATCTGCCAGCAAAAATACAAAAAACAAGTACAAAAAAATGGGGATCACTGTATTTCTCTTCAAGTAAAGCCAGAAAAGCAAGCAAAGAAACAAAAAAACTGCAGTCATCCCAGAAAGCTAATTGCTTGACTATAAGATCATAGTTCAACTCAGCTAAAACAGCTATCCTGCATTTTATTGAAATGTTTATCCTTGTTCCAGAGTATAACAATGTTTTCCACCAACTGATTTAATACTGACATCCATTCATTTATCAGAGCCATTTCCATTGACTCACTAACTGATTTACTTCCTTGACAGGCCCTCTGTTTCCTATTCATCACAATCATCTTGCCTTGCAATAGACTTAAACCTTTTCCAGCACCCCAGGGCAATCCACTCAGTCTAGTGCAATTACTTGCATGACATTCTGCCTCTTTACTCTTCAGAAGAAGCAAGAGAACAAGAGAAAACTCCCAAGTTAGCCACTAACTTTTTTATTCAGTACTTGAAGCCACAATAAATCTGCTAGCATAATCAAGATTAAAATAATCAGAAGAACAACTAAAAACTTAAGAGTTCAATTACCCTTTATGGAAGGGTTTAATGAGAACAAAGTACAGCCCTCTCCAGATTAATATCTCCAGAACTATTTTGGTGCCATTGAGTTTCCAGAGTGCTCATAATGAATCACGTGATAATATGTGTATATGTGCCTGAGAGAGACCCATTTCTCAGCTCCTCCCCATCCCATTTTCAAATGAGACCTCTCTTTTCTTTTTTTCTGTAGAAGAGCCAGCAGAAAAAAAAAAATTTCAATTCTTGACTCTCATTAGTTGCGTTTCCCTTCGTCTTTTAGTTTCTTATCTTCTGTGTCTTCTCAAACATAACTTAATGGTCTATTTATATCATTATTACATGTTTTTGAGGGATCCTGAACATCCTCTAAGCTTGTGGGATGGAGATTAATTGAAGATAAAGCAAGCTATTAGGTTTGCTACTCATCAAATTATTTTCACAGGTGAACATTAAAACTAATTGGTCAAGTCCATAATGGATCATGCATGAGTTTAAACTCATTCAATACCTATTTTCTTCCAGAAAATCTGGACCACTACTGTAGCCTGTTTGGTTAGCAGCTGCCAGAGTGAACTGCATGATGCCAACCTTTACAAGAGACTGAAAGTGATGGGAGTTTGCAAATAAAACTTTTTATTTTCAATGTTCAGTAACACCAATATTTTTTTAAATTTACTTTTGAGAAAACACACCTTGATTTAATTATTATTTCCAGTAAAGACAAAATGAAACAAACCCGGAACAGAACTTCTTATAAGGATCTAGGTTAGAGTTATCAGAAACAGATGCTCCAAATGCTGCTTTAAAAATCCATTTACTTCTTAAGGAAAAAAAAGAGATAAGAAACTTGAGGGGCATTATTTTTCACATTGCAAAGATACGTCACAAAGAACTGATCTAAGAAGCCAAGAGCTTTCTCATCATTTTTTCTGTTGCTCTGACATGGGTAATGGGAAGATGACTTGGAAGTAATGATACACATTCCTGAATCCAAGTCTTCCAAGTGTGCTTTCATCAGTAAGTTGTAAAGGAAATGGAGATGTGAGTTGCAGGTTAGAAAAAAATCCTTGAAATCTCCAGATTTAGTAGCAATTCCTCTGTACTCTAAAAATTAGGAGGAAGACTCAGTATTCCAAGAACTGGTTTAATTGATAAGTCAATTTTAAGTTCTGTAGAAGGGACACTGGAACTGCAAAATGCCTTTCTGTGCTGATAATGACCTTGGTGACCCCAAATGCAGTCAATTTCAATCAGTGAAAATGTTTTCTAATATCCCTATTTGACCTTCAAATTCATCCTTCATCTCAGAGTAAAGTTCAGTTCCTTCCTTTTGGGATATAATCAGAAATAATCACAAGCCAAACAGTATTTTCAGTAACAGCTGCAACATCCTGCTGTCTCCCCTTAGTTTCACTTGTGCAATTCACTGGGACTTCTCAGACATTTACTGGCCATGAGGAGAGTAACAGAATCCACTACACTGAGTAAAAGATGGGGCTCACAGAAGTGGCAAGTATTTGTAAGCCATTGCACCAAATAAAATGCACAAGCAATACATTTATTGAGTAAGAAATTACTGTCTCCTATCCTTCCCAGTATTTCAGTGTCAAAATTGATTTTCCTCTCCAAACACTTGCAGCTTCTACAAAATTGTGATGCCTGACAGAAACCTTTCCAAACACCAAGAAACTTTTGCTGATAATGGCAAATAGTGACCATTACTCATGAGTGCCTGGCTTTGACTTACACAGTGAAAGTTTAATTTTCACAGTTTAGGAAAGACATACAGTAAGCACCACTTAGAAATATCTCCTTCTTTTAGCCCTCCAACTCAGTAAGGTGTTCAGACTTGTTTGACATTTGCAGCTGGTAAAATCTGATATTTTATGGAAAAAATCCACTCTGAAATTAGGTAAGTAGGTTCTTTTTATCTCAAAGAAACTGCATAACTTCAGTAGCATCCTAGAGAAGGACCATAAGGAGAGACTAAAATGAAGTACAGATAGTGTTATAATTATAGCAGTGGCATAGCCACAACAGCTGGGTGGAAGCTATCAGGTCCTTAGTAATTAAGTGTAAAAGATAAGAGCAAGTGATCAAAAGAAAAAAAGCAGAGAGTATCTGTTCTTCTGTACATTTCCACAAGATGTAACTCCACTTTTATATGGAACAATCAACATTTCTGGGCCTCTTGAGCATCCACAATTACTTTAAATGAACAGCAAAATACATAGCCAAACAGCCTTACTAAAGACATCATCTGCATTTATATTTGACTGTACTGGTTAAGCCAGCTTTTCCAGCCCCTCCTGTCCCTTCTGCTTCCTGTGTTGGCACAGCTAATGCAGCACACTGCAAAAGCTGCACTAAGAAAATGAGCAGAACAAACCTGCACACCAAAATTTGACAATGATCAAAAATTTCCCCATTAAAACTGGATGAGTTTAGAACTAGATTTCAAGCTACCTTCAGGGCATGGAGGTCAAGAGTATGTAGTTTGGCCACGGCCTCCCTCCAGCTAGTAAGAAATTACAGCTTTAAAATTTTGGTGATGCAGGATACCATCAGTTTCACTGGATCAGCAGACCAATGCAGGCACCTCTTTTCAGCTCCAAGTACCAATGGCCAGGTGCAGGGAAGGAGCAGACAGTGGTTGGGCAGAACATGCTGGTGACACCCCACAGCTTTAGGAAGAAGAGAGTGGAGGTTCCAGGAAGGCCAAATCACGAGGCCAGTGTAACACAGAGCACAAGAGCCACAGGTACCACATTGGTACCATCACTGTCTCCATAATATGAGGTGCTGTGTGTGTGTCATGGTTTAATCCCTGCCAGCAACTGAGTACCATGCTGCTGCTCACTCACCCTGACCCCACCAGGTTGGATGGGGAGGAGAATTGTAGCCAGAAGGTTAGAGAAACCAAGTTTCCTCCCAAACTTGTTCACAGAAATAGCTATTTACACAGACAGCTGCCCTTCTGTAGTGCAATTATGATCCAAACACACAAAATCACAGTAGAAGCAAACCTAAGCGATCACTATTTGTGTTGTACACAAGTTATTCTAAAACCTAGACTTCAGCAAGCATTCAGATAACAGATGATTTTGAACTAGAGAACTGATACCTGGTTCATTCTCATTTTGAGCTGAACATTTTTAATTTCCAAAAGGAGCACCTCAGCATGGTACACTGTGGAGTCCTGTTCTGATCTGGTATGTCACAGATGTCTAATGTGACTTTCACATACCAAGTGCTCACTAGACCACTTGCCATCACTCCCACTGAAAATTACGTATCCTTGAAGTTTAGGAATGGCATTGTTCATAGCACAGAAGTATAGAGAAGTTGAACGATTCCTCTCCTGTTCCCATTAGATACTTATTCCTGTTCTCAGCAGCACAACAGAAAGCCTGACTCAATGGAAATCAGTAATTTATACTTTCTACTGCCTCTGTTACAGAGTTCAGAACAGATGTGAGGTGTAGCTAAAGAAGATTTTCAGACAAAATTCAGAGTGTCAGTTTTTTTTACATTTGTGTTAGGCAAAATTGTTTTAGAACTGCAACAGAAAGGGCTGGGTATGGTTTGTCCATTATTTAAAGAAATTCATTATACACGTGTATTTTCTATTCTTTACATGCTTATGGAAATAATTTCAGAATCAAGACAAGAAGGGAATGTTCAAAGGGTCTGTACTTTTATCTGTGTCATTAATGGATTGCCTGAAGATATTTAAAATGCATTCATTACTCCCATATGGTATTTAACCTACAACAGAAGAAAAAGGCTGCTTTTAAATGAAGCTGCACAAGTAACACCAAAGGAAGTTACCTACAGCATGTAAACATGAATGTAAACACAGCAAAATCCCAGGAAGAGATGGCTTAAAGGAATATGATGTATTTATTCATCAGACCATTCACAGATCGTATACTGGAAAAAGTAAACATAAGGAGAGAAGTAAGAAATCCAGTGAGCTACAGAGCATAAACTCCACTACATGACCTAGCATCACCAGCCCCAAACAAGGAGTAGTTTATGACTGATTACCATTTTTTAGTGCCTACATACATCCTATATCTATCTAGTGAATGTACAAGGAAGCAAACGTCAGTTGTTTTTCTAATCCCTAAACTTTGGAAAGAACTATTTGGTTTTTAAAACTGCATACTCTTAATGTTGCTGACAGGGTAAACAGACTTTCTCAGTTCTTAATACTATACAACATCACAAATTTAACAGATTTTTAGGGTCTTGTCACTGTTCTCATGTGTGCCTAGGCTGCTTTGGCTGAAAGCTGGAGTTGGGAATATTTTCTCCTCGAAAACATGCCTGGCAAACTTTCACATCAGCACTTGCAGTTTAACAGAGGAATACACTGAATATCATAAGGATCATTTCTGTTAATGCTTTGCACTGCAAAATGCACATTTTTCTATGCACCTGAAAGTTTGTTTGTTGTCTCAAATTTCTATGACTCTGATACTTACATTATGGTGGGGGAAAAAAAACCCTACCCAAACAACATCTGATTTTTAAAACTCAAAGCTTTCAAAAAACACCTACTTTACAGAGAGGCAGACATTCCAAAATAGATACTAGAATATTTAATTAAGCACAAAGGAGTTTACTGTTTCTGCTAGCTAGTACTAGTGGGTCTCTTCACGTTCCTTATGACCAGATTTTTTTCCCCTTTGCCTCCCTTAGCACAAGAACCAGCTTGTACCTCCGTGCCTGAGGGTTCTGTTCAAAGCTCAATCAGTTCCACAGGAATGTCTTGTAATTCCTAGATTACTAGCTACTTAATCACAATATCTATTCTGAACTTTCAATAATGCATATAATTTTTTCCTTGATGTGTAAAAAAATGCTTCAAAAATGCTGAAGCTCATTGTGCATAGCCAAAGAAAACATAATCTGTCTAGAAAACTAAAGATATCATTAAGAATGAAAGCAAAGGTTAATGACCAGAATGGTACTTAATTTGAGCATAAATGAATAGCTTCTCCATTATAAATAAAATACCCTGCATTCTCCCTGGATCCTTCTCTTTCTCCCTGGAGGAGAGAAGCAGTTCAAATCTGAAGTCATAACTCCTTATAAAGCAAACAGTGAAAATCACAAATCACGCAAATAAATGAAGAAAACAAATAAAGGAGGTCATAATCAGATTTATAAAGAACAGACATAAAGACAACCTACTTATTGGGAACAGCAGCATAAAATTTAAGCAAATAATCTTTGTTGGATGGATGCAGAAGCCAGGGAAAGATTCCAAGGGCTCATACTGGAATCAACTATTCAGCAGGTGTAGAATCATAGAATGGTTTGGGCTGGAAGGGACCTTAAAGATCATCTAGTTCAAACCTCTCCCCAACATGCACAAGGATACCTTTCACTAGACCAGGTTATTCCACGTCCCTTTCAGCCTGGCCTTGAACATTTCCATCCACAACTCTGGGTAACCCGTTCCAGTGTCTCATCACCTTCACAGTAAAGAATTTCTTCCTTATACCTACCAATGATCTCTGAGTTTGAAGCCATTACCCCTTGCCCTATCACTACATGTCCTTTCCAGTGCTCTCAGAGGATCCCTTTAGGTGCTGGAAGGCTGCTACAAGGTCTCCCTGGAGCCTTGTCTTTTCTAGGCTGAACAACCCCAAGTCTCTCAGCCTGTCTTTGTATGAGAGATGCTTCAGCCCTCTGATCATTTTCATGGCCTTTCTCTGGACTCACTCCAAGAGGTCCATGTCCTACTCAGAGCTGAACAAACTATACTCAAGGTGATGTCCCATGGGTCTTTCTCTAAAAATGGGGTTATGTTTCCCTTGTGTTCACTCCTTAACTTGGTGAGAGTATAATTTTATCACAGATTTTAGAATTTCTTAAAAAAAATCCATTCACAATTTGCATTGCTGTGATATCCAACCCTCAGAATACATTAAATCAACTCAATGGAAAAAAACCAGAGGAATGTCAAAGCTGTTGCAAGTGCCAAACTTCTGTCTGGAACGCACATTGGCACTCAGTAAATATGGTTATGTACCCCAGATTTATAGATTCTGTGCACTAAGTCCAACATCAGACTTGTAGAATTTCTGTGTGGGAAAAGAAGATACCTGAATGCACAAATATCCTAGTGTTATCACCATCATTTTCCTTTTTTCAACATAAAAGTGCATGTGAATTTTTCTTTCAGTTGATTATCTACCATGAAGCAATGGGCTTGTAGCCAAAGTAATCACATCCTCAATACAAAATGAAAGAAAAAAATCTTCTCTCTTCATTCAGACCAAATGCAAACCCACACCAACTTCATGGAAAACTGAGCTGGGCTCAGCATATGCACTGCTGTGGGACTGTGAAGCCTAAATGCACTATGCTCACTGCTCCCTCTGGACCCAGTGCAGCCCAATCACATCTGTGCAGTCACTCAGGAGGAAGTTTCAATCCCCAGCAACTGGCCTTTAAGTATTCTTGCCTTGCACTGATGGAAAATAACCTGAACCTTGAAAGCTTTTTTGAGCCTTACAAATTCCCCCATGTTCACAGCATGGCCTTGCGTACAGTAACCGCAGCACCACTGAGGCAACAAAATTTAAGGAGCACCCAACCACACAGAAAACCCATCAAGCTATCATTTAGCTAGAATGGTTCCATGTGCAGTAAGCTAAGTATTTGGCCAAACTTACACCTTTCTCCTGTGTCCTTTCACCAGCAGAAATTACAATGGTTTTAATTCGCTTTGTCCAAACAGAATGTGAATGCAGATGTTACAATTTTTATTTGGGGTAAAAAAAAATCATTTTACTGTGAATTTGAGAGGACTCTAGACATAAATTATATCTCTGCCATGTTAAATAGTGCATTAGGAACAGTTAATATCTTTACAGTAATTTTTGTGTGGAAAACAAAAGGCTTTCTCATTTTAAAGTAAAAAATAAACTTCAGTTTTTCAAAGTTTTTGTCTAAAAATCATTTCATACTATTAAAAAAAATTTGTTTACAAAACAGAAACAACTGTAACAACAGAAGGAGAGGGGAATCCTTACAGAACCAGTAAATAAATAAAGGCTACTGATAAAATAGGTTCTACTTCTTCACTTTAATAGCTGAGGGTTTTTGAATTTCAGCCACAGATTAGGCCTCTCCTAGTCCTCTAAACAGTATGCCAAACCAGGCCTAGGCATCATGTGTGACACTACCAACACTTAACTTGACCATTTAAGTAGATGGAAGAAAGCTCTGTATCTCAGCTTAGCATTCTAGACTCTTCTCTACTATTCTTCCTCCTGAAATAAAATACTTCATTTTCCCAGAGCTCACCATGGCTTTTGGTTATCTGATTTTGCAATCTTGTCTGTTCTGCCCTCCTCTCCTACCCAATGCAAGGAACTGCTTCACAAATAAAAATGGACCTGAAATGAGGTTTATTTGATAAGCATTCAGCCAGACTCACTTCCAGAAGCTTACTGCAATCTGGTGACTTATTCAGGGTCTGAGTCCTGCAGCCCAGCCATGACCACAGTGCCTACAACAGGCAAGTGAAAAATAAATGCATCCCAGCTCTTACCTGACCACGGTTGTGAAGACTTAAATCAAGACCACATGTAAATTCAGTGTGATGTTCAACTGTTTCCAGCAAAGGATTAGGCTTGGAAAAGTCCCAGAATCTACAAAGAAAATAAAGGAGGGAGAGAGAAAGGGAAAAAAATCAAACAAACCACAATTAAAGTAATTGAAAGGCCATTTCAAAAATACAATGCAAGATATTGATGAATCTGTTGCTGCCGGGGTATTTAAAAAAGCAAACTCATCCACTTAGGAAACATAATAAATCATATCCTGGAAAAGCCATCTGCTGATTTGCATAAATTAAACCCCACTGGGCAAAGCCATCTTTGTGTCCTGTTGCAGAAACAGAGATCAAAGTTGGCACCAAGGAGCAGTCGTTGGGATGTCATTAAAAGAGAAGAAAAAATGTAGGCTAGAATATTCTTGTTATAGTTCTTGATGGCTGAGGAATTTTACTCCTGAAAGATACTAGCACAATTTGTGATTTTTCTCAGATTTTGGCATCATTAACTATGGGGTCTCTATTTAAATAAAAATTACACACTCATTTAGAGATCTCAGTCATGCACATTGTCGAATTTGAGACTGTGTTCCTGTAACACAGAATTTAGTATTATAATTTAGTAACAAATTTGTACTACACAGATCAGCTGCCTTTCACAGTTAATTCCACTAGTTTGTATTTTTAAAATAAATTTTTCTTTTGAGCCTTGGTTTACAAAAAATACCTAGAAAATAACAATTCTGAGGTCCTCTACTTCTCCCAGCTATTGTCCCAATAAATGCAGCGTCCATCAATGCAATTAACAGGAAGTATGAGAGATGTAAGAGTAGATGGGATTAAAATAGAGGTAAAAGGCACCTCAGCCATGAAAAAAAGGATTCAAACACAGAACTTTCAGATGATAACACACTGACAAAACCCCATATGCTGGCACAGAACAAAGATTTATTTCTCTTTCTTGTGTTGTATACACCACTGAGAAAAGTCCACAGGCTGCACAGCACAGAACATTTTGTGGGCTGTCAGCTGTAATCAAATTTTCTACAGCTCACATTTTCACACAGGGGTCAATTATATGCTTTACTACTTCTGTAACAATCACAGAGGTCCCTTTGCCTTGCCTTTATTGGGAAAAGTGACAATACTTAACAAGAACAGCTCATTATCAGACCAACTGCAGTGGAAGTACTGTAAGTTCAAACCAATTCAGGGAAAATAGCAAACACTGGAGCCAGCAGGGTCAGTTTGTTTAATATGTAGATGTTATCTCCTTCATAAACAAGGAGAGTGGTTTTAGCACAATGGCTATGCCATAGCAACAACCCTCTTAATTTTTTCCTAGTACCTGAGATCTAAAATAAACAACTTATTTTGCAGGAGAGAGGAGCAAAAGACCATTTCAGCATTTTCAACCTCCCACATTTGTTCAAAAGAAGGTAAGGAAACAAATATTTTTGCTTCTAAGTAATAGTGTTAGTCCTTAGTAATAGTGTTAGCTTCTACATGAGCTCTCTAATAATTCCTGAAAGACAGATGCTCATAACTGGAAACCTACGATTAAAGGAGATAACTTTAGATCTACATGAATAAAGAACCTAAAAAGACCTTTTGATCAATTTAAAAACTAGCAGGACAATATAGTGTTTGTTATATGAAGTCACGTTGTAAAGAAGCAGTTTAGAGATTAAGAGTACTGCAACTTAGTTCAAGTTCAACAGACTGGAAGCTTTGGTACCTTTTTAAAATATATAAATAATTACTAGTGAAAGCTCAAGAAAAAGTTCATTCTCAGGACTGAGAACCATTGATGACAAATTAATGATGGTTCTCATAACAACTCTGCACTCCAAAGTGAGAAACACTGTCTATTGCACAGCTTCCAAAACCATCATAGCGACAGCAATACTTTCCTCAGAGTCAGCTTCCACCACATTCTGCAGACTGAGAGGGCAATGCAATTTTTCTAAGACACTGTTTACCACAGCAGGATAGCTGTACAGCAAACTGAAGATGCACTCACAGCACAAGTAGGTGGGCTTGCATTATTTCAGTTTTAAGTATATCTACAGAGTTGGCAGCATGAACTTAAAACACAGGCCAGACAACCACATAGGCTTCTGGGGTCCCTTACAGGTTTGTACAGCCTGTACAATCACAGGCGTGTCACTTAAACTGTTATTTTTACCTGTATTATGTATGAAGCCACAACTTCAGTCACATCTGCACTGATCACAAAACCCCAAAACCTATATGAGTGGATTTCCTTAAAACTTTTTAAGGCTGGAATTTTAAAAGTATAACTTCTTCCTCATTCCTCTACAGCTTGTTTTACATGTACCTGGCATGCAATTTATAAGCTGCACGTGTATTGCATGTGGACTGCTTAGTCTGAACAAGACATTATGAGAAGAGAAAAAGCCTGTCAAGTTATGGATTTTGTACTTTGTACCACCCATAGCAGTGTCACTAAGACCTGTACCAGAGCAGAGATGATGTCCAATATAGTACAACTTTTAACAAAAAGGCAATTTTGCCTTAGGGACAAGCTTCTGTGAATATGATCCAAGATCTGGCCTGATACCAGCTTAATGAAGCTCTATAATTTATCAGCTCTTCTGTTTAGATTTTGGTGAGCACTGTCTGTGACTAATGCACCAAGATTTCTTTTTTATACTGAAGAGTCCAAAAATACAAAATGGTGATTCCAGTAAAAGATGACACTGATGTTCTTCCAAACTGAATTTTGACAGAGATAGCATTTAAGAATATGCATGCAGACCTAAAGTAGTTCTGGAAATGTTACAGTACTTTGTGTATTTCCTGGCATTTTAATGATTCATTTGTGTTCAATCTGCTCTTTAATTAGCCTACATTTTTTCTGAGATCTTCCAAATAGTAAGGAAATGGTACAGAAAATATTTGTCTAAATGAAGCATTTACGGGACAGGGATTATAAATCATTATACCAAGGTATGTAAAAACTCAAGTTCAAATCAACATCCTCTTTTTTTCAGCTCCCAGTATCAAGCTGGCATGTGAACTAGGTTTCTTTTCAGTAGCTTGACTACAGTGCTCACATTCAATGATTATACTATTTGCAAAGGAGTAAGCAAAGCATTGTTACCTTTGTTTTCAACCTACTATATTTTCTTTTAGATATCCAGTTGGGATTACGTACCAAACTAGCTGTATGACCTGAAATAAACAAAACCCCTGCTTCTTACATGGTAGTTTGATAATCTGAACTAATACTTGCAGCTGTTTGGTTAAACTATAAAGCTTCAGTAACTTTTAGATTACAGAACTCTGACAGTAAAGGACTGCTCCAACACTATGCTCTATTCTGTTATCTACTATAAACTAATGCTTGCAGGTAATTCTGAGCTTCAAACAGACACGCCAAAAAATATAAATGAACAATATCATAAACTGCTATTAAAATAACACTGCAATGAATCTGTTTTTAAGGGGCTGCCATACCATGCTGTTCTAGGAATCAAAATTCAGCGTGTCCCCCCCACCCCCAAATGGGGCTAAAATGTCACAGGCCTTGAGTAGATTCAACAAGATCCATAATTAATTCCATGTAATAGAATCCCTACTTCTCTTCCACCAAGGATTTTTATTCTTAAATTGAAATGTACATGTATGTGTGCATATATTCACGTTCATGTGTGTGTGGGGTACATGTATGTGCACATATGACAGGATGTGTGCATGTATGTACATGTGACGTCTATGGTGCATCCAGTAAAATGACACTATGGGATAGAGGTACAATATACTCTTTAAAAGAGATGCTCCCAAATACTTATGGCAACAATTTTCCTCCATTATACAGAATATTCTGCTTGTGACACCTTTTCCAAAGACTTTCACCTGGCCTTCTCTGTTGTTTGTTCACTGTGGTAGTTTGAGAGGACGTGGACTTCTGGGATTTTTGTGGTCAGTCCAATTGTCTGCCTAGGTCTCATATTGACACCTGTTTTGACCACTGAGAGTTGGATACGCCTCTGAGAACACACAGGGGTTAAAAGCAGAGCTCTGCCCCTGGGAAGCCCTCTTGGGACTTCGGCGTGGAAGAAGAAGGACCTCTCCCCCTGCTCCAGCTGTCCCGGCTGGGCAGGGGGAGGGAGCTCATGTGGTAGGCCCGGGCCTGGATCGAGATGGGAGTAGGCCTGGCCTGGTTTTTCCCCCCCCCCCCAGGGTGGAAGGGTGGAGGAGAGAGAGAGACTGGGAGCTACTGGGCAGCCCCCCCTCCCCTGGGGAGACAGAGAGAGAGAGACTGGGAGCTACTGGGCAGCCCCCCCTCCCCTGGGGAGACAGAGAGACTGTGTCTGTGCTTGCTGCCTGGGACTGGGCTGTGGCCTTGAAGTTCGATATCGTGGGCTGCCAGCCTGCCCGGCCTGTGGAGAGGAGGGGGGTTGAACCAGAAGGTGTCTGGCTGCTTGTGGGTTGTGAGCTGTGGAGTTTTAACCCTTTCTTGGACAATGAAAGCTTTTGCAGAGTACTGACCCTTCCTGGAGAGAAGATGGAGAAGGATTTGAGCAAGTTTTTAAAGGGCCGAGCAGGGGAGAGATTGTGAGAAGAACCTAGGGTGGAAGAGATGTGGAGTGGCATTTTTTGCTGGACGCTTTTTGTAGAGCCATGGACTGTTCCTGAATACAGAGACTATTTTCAGGGGGAGCCACCGTGTCCCAGAGTTAAGAGGGCAGTGTGGGAGCCTCCCGGCCCAGGAGGTGAAATAATGGGGGGACAGATGTCCCAAAATGGAGACTGTGCCTTTTTTTGGAGTGGGACGACGGAATCCTTAAAAAGACAACCCTCAAAGTAGCTCTGGTCCATGTTCAGTGGTGAGAGCACTGAACATGGGAGGAGGGGGTCACGATCTCCAATCCGGGTGGTGATATGTGACCAAAAGCCCAGGGCATACAAGAAGGACTCCTCCTCTTAAGGAATTGAGGATTGAGTATTTTTAAGGGTGGTTTTTTGCTGGACCGGAAGATGTAATTGTATTGGGAATTTGGTGGGGGGTCCTGTAGGAGGAGCTGTATTCTGTAGAGTTTTCATTTTCCTTGAGATTGTCTTTTCTTTTCTTTTCTATACCTATGTAGTGTGTAGTTAATAAAGTTCTGTTTTCTATATTTTTAAGTAGAGGACTGCTTTGCTTATTCCTGATAGGCACATCTCACAGCAGGTACCAGGGAGTAAGTATTTTCATGGGGGCACTGGCATTTTGCCAGGCTCTAGCCATGACATTCACTCATACCGAATCCAACGGTTTTAGAAAACTGTTAAAATCTTTATTTGATCTCTTCAAGTCTTCTGTCTCCCCTTAGTAATGACAAGTCAATCTTTGAACAGAAAAATTATGCCTAGAGTGAATTTTGTGAAGAGGTCCCCAAGCTCTACATTTATAGACACGATGCTTTGTGAGCTAGTAGCTCTCTCCACCTTTTCTGACAATTTCCACATAGGAAAATGTCAGAGCTGAAATTGCAATAGATTTCAGTACAGCATGAAGCACATCAGCACCAAACCTGAAGGATATATAACTGGTGTCAAAAAGGGGAAGAGCAAGAGACAATCAAGTCACTTCAATGCTTAATGGTTTAACCTTATGATGCAAAGTTATATGATGCTTTAGCAGAAGACTGGATAGATTTATGATTTAGCAACACATACAGGCACTGAGAACTAGCAACAGAACCCTTTGGCAGCAGAACCTCTCTAGGTCTGGCGTCAGACCAATTAGGACACAACCAGAAGTGACATTACTTGAGATGATGTGGACAAGTGGGATAACTTTGCAGTCCTTTATGGAGGCAAGAGGGCTTCTACCATTTCTTAATGTACTGCCTACTACATTCAGTCCATGTTAGAAAATCAAAATGTAGATCAAACAATTAGGATGAGGCATTCAGGAGTATTTCATAGTGCATTGACTTACGATACTATGTATCTTAGAGAAATCCCAGCATCAAATCAAACTTCTTTAGGACTTTAAATTAGCTTTAAAACAACAGTACTATGAGATCCTCAGCAGTATCAGATATACTGAGCAACCAGGGGAACCTGCAGAAGTACTGTCTCAAGAGTTTCAGCATACACACTATGGAACACTACTAAAGCTTCCTCAGATACTGATAGGACAAAAACTTTGTTCATAAAAAGCCTAAATAAAAATATGTCATAGAAACATATTAATTCACCCAACTAATTTAATTTAAGAGGGTATTACCTTCTTATCAGACATTATCACAGCTGGATGCAACTATGTTCAGTAAAGTGATGTGAAAAGGATTGCAGAAAGCATCTGACAGAGCAGATATTGCTCAGCAGAGTGACTGAGTTGGCCTTTAAGTGACAAACCCATGTGTTTTCAACATAGCTTATGAAGCATCTGACTGCAACATTAACTGCTCTCCAGTATATCCACTCTGGAACTGTTTTCTATTGCAAGCCATATTAAAATAGATCACTTTTCTATTTTTATCCAGTTAGAGAAAATACTGTACCTTACAGTAAAATCATAGGAGCAAGAGGCCAATATAGTTGCATGGAATGGTGAAAACTGCAAGAAAACAAAACAACTTTTAAAGTTAAAACACTGTGAACATATACAGGCTTACTGTAAGCAGCAAGTTATCAAAGTTTAACTACTTAAATGGTTTTGGTTCATATCACATCATGCTGCAACAAAACAGACTACATCAATGCTTCTAATTACAAGGAATCATAGAATTATAGAATTAATAATCACAAGGAATGCTCTGTGGGATCCTGTTTTGCTTAGATTTCATTACAGCAGTACCAAATAATTCTGCTGTAAAGTTAAGAAGTTCTGGAACAGTCATTTAAACAGTCATTAAGTTCTGCTTTTGGCTAATAGACTAAGTTTCATCTTGTTACATAAATCAAGCTTCAAACCAGCTATGTGACCAGTTAATTATTTTCAGAGAGACAAAATCTGTGCCATACTGCAGAGAATATAAGATACATTACGGTCATTAATTCTATATCCCACAATTTTGAAATTATTTATACAAATGGGAAAATTTGAGATAAGTGGAAAAACTGAAGGCAATATAACATCACTTCATGATTTCCCCCTCTCCTACAGGGCATTTTACAGGATACACTCTTTCAAGGACTCTTGCAGACTGGTCTAACAACTGCAGCAAAAGAAGGATGCAGTTATGCAAATATTATTCATCTCAGCTCTAGTTTTTTTGCAACCTTCAGTTTCCAACTATTTTAAAATCTGTACTTCTCAGCAAGAAATACAACAAGCCACTGACATAACTTCAATTTGAAATGCAGGCCCCCCACACTGTGGTTCACAGTTAAGTCTTCCTGCAAGACTTCTAATATTATTCACAGCAACTACAAAGTCAAAAGTTAAGTCTAGGCTATTGCCACAATTGCCCAGGATGTCAAGACAGCAGCGTATGTTGATGGCTGCTGAAGTCTGCTGACAGAGCTCTCTTTATTATAGTAGAATTGAGGAATGTGCATGCTGGAACTTGAACCTCTGCAGACTTCCTGCAATTTTTTTTGAGGGGAAAAAAACCCCAAAACAAAACAGGTTCTGCACCTCAGGAAAATGAATACTGGAGGGGAAGAAGTCTAACGGCAACAAAAAACAATGGTACACTTTCAATACAGCCCCCTTTGCATGTCCTCATAGTTTTAGATAAAGCAAAACCATACTGTCAAAGTTTTATCATTAACCTTAAGTATCCTAGAAACTTATCTAAGCAAACTCTATCAAAATACTTAGCAGAGTGCTACACATATAAGTTGAAAAAGTTTGCATAATGTCTTTCTACTATAAGAAAAAATTCTGTTCAATTTAACTGTAAGATAGTACAATTTTATCATCTGCCTGCTATACAGGCAGAAGATACCACCACATCATCCATCCTGACTCCAACATATCCAAATGTCTTTTTAGGTAAATTTTAAAACTATAACTGGGTTTCAGTGTAAGATATTGAAGCCAGGTAAGAACGTGAGGATCAAATGCACCAACATCAAAAATCACCCAAAAAGGACTCCAGATGACCTCAGTGCACTGATAATGCCCTGTACTGCAGTGAAAGACCATAAAAAATCTGAGGAATCTTGACAGTTTTTGTTGGGTAGAATTCCTTGCCAGCCTCAGATCTGCTGCCAAGACTTGTGGTTTCCACTTTCTTTTCCACTTCAAACTGTGTGCTCCTGTCCCCCTCCTTTGCGTCAAGGCTTGCAATTGTGTGGTTGAGCAACAAATTGAAACAGCTTAATGATCCAGACAGAAACTAGTCACTTTCAGGGACAGGGTTTTCAGTCAGAGCCATCAGCTGCAGCTTCACAATGGCTTTGTCAGCACAGCACAGTGGAAGGGATATCAGTAGGGGCAGCTGCCGCTATAGAGGCAGCATCCAGGTCTCTCTCTCAATTCAGTGTCACTGGTGAGTTACACCACACAAGTGGAGATATTGCACCACCTCGAAGTGCTGGCCCACACTGTCATATTTTATGTGCTCAGGGACCATGGCTGTCTTGAAATGGAAGCAATGAAAACCTGGTAGGATGGAATAGAAGTCATGTACTCTCAGTACATCTCCTTTGCACATGGATGCATCTTCTCCTATGGAAAATATTTCACAGAGCCAGGTTAGAGAATAGCCATGCAGGCATTAAATTAGAAAAAAAGACTCAGCATCAATCACCAGAGGGGAGAGCAGACAGGGGTAGCTGGGATAAGGAGAGCAGGTGCTTCTCATGTTGTCTGGCCATGTAAAGGATTTGTGGTCCAGAATGACTACCTGTGTCACACCCTTTTCTGACAAATTACAAACTAAGCACAGTAACTTCTAAATATGTTAGAAACAAATCAAGGACATGTGAAGCAAAACACCAACCCAGGATAACTTCTTCTGCCATAAAAAGTTTCTTTCCTAGAAAATATTTATAAACACAATTGTTCCGGAAAGGCTTTAAAAGAATTAGGTACTACCTCCTTTTCCAGGAGACTTTGATATTGATGTATTTGACTATCACACTCTTTGCTAGTTTCAATATTTCACACTGAAACACAGTTTTAGTTTTTGAGCTTACCTAAAAAGATAATTGGATACATATTTTCATACAACATGATAAAAATGTCATTGTTCATTGAGAGCAAATTCTTATTGGTGGGTATTCTAGCTCTACACAGATCGAGTAAAGTCATCTGTAACCTTTCATGCATAAAGTTTCAAAATCCCTTTGAATGCATTAATAATTTCTGTGTATACCCAAAAGTATATATTCACAATGTGTTTTGTATCTTGTCTTTGTGCGGAGAGACAAAGAAAAAGCATAATTTAAAAATGAGTAAGGGTGTAGCCCCACATTTCTCTTCACAGAGAAAAGCAAGGCACAATTCTTCCCAAGAATATTTCTGGGATCCACATTCTCTGAACCTCAGAGAAAGGAAAACAATTCTTATCATTTTCTGTGCCTGTGTTTGTGCAAAAGTAAAATGCAATATGGAGACTGTTTACCCAAAGTGATGGTGTTTTGTTTCCTTGGCCTATCAGGGCCAAGAGTATGTGTGTGTCGGGACTGCCAGCTGACAAACTTCAGTGCAGTGTGTGCAGTTGAGGGCAGAACTGAATGCTTGGCAGATTCAGTTTTAGATGAATAGAATAATATAGCATAATAAAGTAATTAATTCGTCTTCTGATATCAATGGAGTCAGATGCATCATTCTCTCCCTCTCATTGGGGCCATCACAGGATTGCCATATAAGAGGAAATGTTTTCCCCGTCTCAAATTCCCCTTATAATTTACCTGAAGCAACCTTCAAACCCTCTCTCCCAAGTCCTCTAACATCCTGTTGGTTTTTTCCTAGTTATTAGATAACATAAAATATTACTGGCTTCCAGAAAAACTTGTGTAATAATTCAGTGATGGTCACTGGGAAATAAAACATAACTTACTTTTACTCTTCTGATAGCATAGGTATGACCAAGCAAGACGAACACTGGTTGCCGGATGTTTCCTCAAATCCCAGCCTTTTAAGCTACAGTCAACTGCACCAGTTACCAGCAAGTTCTGATGATTTCATAAAACACAGATATATCATGACAATTTAATTACTAAATTGTAGCAATTTATATGTTGGATACAAAAGTTAGATAAATCAAAAAATACAGATTCATAAATCATAAATCATAAATGAAGTGACATCCCCAGTATGCAAATTAAAAAGCACAGAGAAACACAAACTCGTCTTCCACTTTTGACTACTCTGCCCAGTAGAGTTAAGCAAAATCTCTGATCTCCTTGGGCTAACCATCTCTTAGAACAAAGCTCTTCTGGAGATGTAATAATGAATGAGACTAACAATGCAACTAGGCACGTTTTCATAAAGAGAAGATGCAATAATGGTGCCGTAAAACTCCCTGCTATTTAATGAGAGTGGTTCAATTAGCAAAACAGTGGGATGAACGGTTTTATACCTCATCATATTTGCACCAGTCACAGCTCAACACCTCAGCCTGGTGGGCTGGTATCACAAGTTTGACTCCTGGGGTTTTCACATCCCAAATTCTTAAAGTCTGATCACCTGAAACAAAGAGAAATTGATCCAATGTTGTTACATCAGTTACAAGTTTCAGTTAATCCATCAGTACTTAGCAGACAAGTATTTCCTAGCTTTCTCATCTACCCCTAAAGATCTATAGCATTTGTGTACACCGTTGTTACAAATTCAGTTTCTAACAGTTTCTAAAGATATTGAAAACTGCATCAGCTGATGGGACAACTAAGCTTTTCAATTTTTAAAATTTGGATTTCCCCATTAGTCCTGAATATTTAGCTTTGTGTCAGCAAAAATGGATTCTCTAGCTCTCTGGCTTCCAGAGAGAGAAAATTAATTATAATTTATTATTATTATGCTTATGTTCATTCAAGAGACAAGTTTCATCACTAAAAGGTGATTAAAACACTCTTGATTTCTATAGAAAGCATATATCAACACTACCTAAATTTAAAAAACACTGTTTTATGCTGCTACTGAAAAAATTATTGATAATTCTTTATAATTATTGTTTTCATGCCCTTTATATACAATCACTTTGATGGTTTTAGTGCCCTGTTGGTCACTGGCTGTAAAGCATACATCTGGGCACAAGAAAAATCATAGCTCTTTTCAAGAAACTGGCTAGAAATCAAATAAAACCATCCCTAGAGTCACAGCAATATTCCTAAATGCACAAACCACCAGACCCTGCAGACTTCCCCAAAAAAAATCCCATGAAAAATTTGGGAAGTTTAAATAAATAAGGCAGAGAGAGCTTGATTCACTACATGTCACAAGCCCAGCCTTCTGACCACAGAGACCATGGGGAGCTTGCTCTGGTGTTGGCTGGCTCGTCCTCAGCCCTCAGTACTGGGAAAGATGCTGCACTCTTGGTGGACAAACTCCCCATCTGTAAGGTGGGAACAACACCCTATTTCTCCCTGTTTTCACTCCCCTCCCCTACTGTCAAGAGGAAGACTGCTGCTCAGTACAGGGACAGCACTCCTGACAATGGCACCCTGCAGCCAGCTGAAGCCTCAAACATCGCTGCAGAGCTTATAAAAACAGGGCAACATATGGAGAGGAAGAAACAGGAGCAGCAGGGTTTTGGCAAAAGAACAGCTAGCACGCCCTGGATCCACTCTCCATTAGCCTTGCTAATCTGCTTGCCTGCAGAGGACAGTTCAGTTTGAGTTTTAAGTCTTTCTGAGATATTATAATGGACTTCTTAAAAAGCTTTTATTTTAATTTCATCAGATAACATAGATTTGAAGGGGAAACACATATTTCACTACAGACAGGATCATTTTCGCTAAGCAAATAAATATATAAATCCAGGTGAACTAGAATGAACTGCTACAGAGATGCTACAGTAGCATTAGGAGGGCCAAATGCATTTGGAAAAGTAAGTTATTCAGCCAATATCAATTTTGACACTAAATGTAAAATTGCCCCAATTACTTCTTTTTAAATAGAAAACGCTGATGCATGAGAAAAAGAAAAAAATTGTTATTTTTCTGGGGTTTTTTTGTTGTTGGTGGTAGTAGTTTTGGTGGTTTAATTTGAAAATGCTAGACTTAGCAGTTATTAATTCTGGCTGGCACTATCAGTGAAATGTTTTTAATGGAGTAACACAACATGCAAGTGGACCTTTCTGTGAATAGAAAAGACTGATCTAAAGCAAAACGAAAATCCAATTTTTCCATTTAAGTGGGAAAATCAGATTAATAAAAAACCCTAATAAACAGTGTAATCCTGACTCAGTGCACATTTTAACAAACTTTTTTTAACCTCAAACTTATTTCTATTTATATATATTTACATTTAATTTCATATATATTTACATTTAATTTCAACAAAACCTGCAGTAAAAAAATTTGCAATTTCCACATTTCAATGAGTACTACAAATACTGAGGATGCCATTCTTCTACAAGACAAAGTAAAAGTAGGATAATAATAATAGAAACTACAAGGAAAGCACACCTAGTACAATCATATCTATGAACAGACACTTCCAGCTGACACACCAAAGTAAGCAACCAGAAAAGTACCCAACATTTCCCCCCTAAAATATTTCTATTTTTGTAAGAAGCAGTTTCTCTATGGCAACAGATTTTTACTGGTCCATTAGATAATTTATTATGATTTCAGAATTGTTTATACATTGTACTTGCTTTCTTTCTTTCTAATGAATATTTGTGAAATCTTGGACGAATCAATAAAACTAGACAATATACACTCATCTATTCAAAACTTTTCAATTGATGCTAATCTACAAGTACATCATTCTTCTACCCAAGATAAAGATTGCTAATGTGAATGACAATGTCTAATAGTGAAAAGATAGTTTATTCAAGATTTAAATTTCATGTAGGTTTAATACTTTTATATTCACAGATATATTTTACCCAAATTCATAAATCACCATTTCCAAAGTCCTGTGAGAACAACCAGCTAAGCAATAATTTCTAAACAGTGCAGAGGTATAACAGTAACTACAAAAAATAGCTAGGTATTTGGGAGGTTAATAAAACCCTATGAAAGCTTAAACACTATCTGAAGGGGAAAAAATTCTAACTGGGACAGGTACAATATTTTTCAGGAACCAGCTTCCACTAGACCAGGTTGCTCAAAGCCCCATCCAACCTGGTGTTGAACACTTCCACAGATGAGGCATCCACAGCTTCTCTGGGCAACCTGGTCTGGTGCCTCATCACCTTCAAACTATAGAATTTCTTCCTAATACCTAACCTAAACCTACTCTCTTTCAGTTTAAAGCATTACCCCTACTTCACTACGTTCATTTGTAAAAAGACAAAACCATCACAATTAAAGCAGTGCCAATGAAAGATTACAAGTTTACATTACTTGCTAAGTTACATGTATTTTTAAATACTGAACCAGATTAAATTATTTACCCTGAATTAAACAGAAAATCTGTGGGAAAATTAAAAGCAGAACCCAAATCTCATGACTCTCAAAACCAATCTTTTTATATGTCTTAAAATGATTGAACTGATCATTTTTATCACAGATAATTGTTCTGATTTTGGCTGAAATAGAGATATTTTTATTCCAAGTAGCTGGTACAGTGCTGTGATTTGGATTTAAGATGAGAATAAGGCTGATAACACACTGATGTTTTGGGTGTCACTGAGTGCTTGCACTAAGTCAAGGACTTTTCAGCTCCTCATGGTGCCCTGCCAGTGGTGGGGCTGGCATTGCACAAGAAGCTGGAAGGGGACACAGCCAGAACAGCTGACCAAAGGGATACCCCATAACACAAGGCATCATGCTTAACCTACAAAGCTGGGAGACAAAAAGGAAGAAAGATGTTTGGAATGATGGCACCTGTCTTCCCAAGTAACCATTATGCACGATGGAACCATGCTTTCCAAGACACACCAGAACACATGCCTGCCCATGGAAAGTGGTGAATGAATTCCTTGTTTTGCTCTGGCATTCACAGCTTTTGCTTAACCTATTAAACTGTCTTTACCACAACCCATGAGTTTTCCAGCTTTGACCCTTCTGATTCTCTCTTCATCCCACCATGGGGGAGTGACTGAGTGGCTGTGTGAGGCTGAGCTGTCAATGGGGGTAAAACCAATAAAACAGTACAAGAAAACTGGATCCACACTGCATACAAATGGATTGAATATAAGCCTCTAGAAAAAAGTGCTTTGGAACTCATGAGAAACCAATGTCATAGCCAAACAGCAGATTATTTCTTCCATTTTTATGGAACCTCAACAAAAATAAGCATATTTGGAATTACTTGTCTGCAAGTCCTACTCTCCAATGGCTCCTTCTTTTGCTCAGTGCAACTTCTGAGGCAGGAATGTGAGCTGAAACTTTAGAAAACTGATGTCAAAAACCTGACAACCCCAAATTTTGATCCAGAAACACAAAAAACACTTCTACTGAGAAGCTGCACTAATTCAGTAAATGTTCTCTCACTAGAACACCTAGTGTACACCTTCCCCAGCTCATTATTTAATGCAATATAATTTGTTCAATGATAGATGTTTTTACAATTTGAATCCAAACACAGAAAGGTGCACTGAGACTACATGCCAGCCTGATCTATGAAACTACAGCTTGACAATCCCTTTACTACACACATTATCATCAAGAGACCAGTAAGCAAGAAGAGACTTCTTACAAGGCAACTCACTAACTCAGGGCTGGCAGTAAAATAGAATATGAGATAAAAAATGGGTTTTAGTTTCAACGTTAAAGGCTAGCACTCAGTGCAAACACAAGAGTGGGATCTGGATTTACAGATTCATTTGTAAAGTAGCAAAGCTACAGTCATCCAACACTTTTGTCAACATAATAAAACTGTATCAGAAATTATCACATCTTGTTGTGATACAAGAAAATTTTTTGACCTGGGCTTTGAGTCCAAAAACAAGTCTTTGAGCAAAGAATACAATTAATTGATCTATTATGATGAATACAGACATTGTCAGGCAGATTTCAAAAAAATTTCTTTCCCTTATTTATGAATTAAGATATTATTAAAATTATGTACCTGCCCTGATCAGTAAACTTAAAGATTGATTTAAAAAGGAAAGCAGTATTAAAACTAAGGCCCCAGTATTTAATAAAATAGCTATCACTCATTCTAAATCTGGGCTTTGTTAAATTCAAAACATCCATATTTTCATTTGTCAGTGTTGTATCTGTATTAAAGAATACTTGCAGATAAAGTTAAAATGGTATTTTTAAGTACTTTATACTGTTAAAGGACAATAAATCCTATTGATACTAAAAAGGATGTTTCTTTATAAACCACAGGACAAAGCAAGGCCTATTGCTCTGCAGTCATGGAGAATCATTTAGCACAACTGATTAACATTTGACTAAATACTACTGTTGTGTGCAATTCTAATGTTTTTATGAGATTCTTACCAATTTGCTCTCTGGGTTAAAAAAAAAAATCTAGGCAAATGACACAATGACTCATTAAACCCCTTTAGCCATGAGGCTGCTGTTAATGCTGTTAGCGGCTTCATGTCACTTCTTTAATGACATTTTCCACATCAGTGTGTTTCCAGCGTAAGGCAGACATTTACCAGGGCTCTGCTTTGGTGCCACACGTACACCTGAACATCCTGCTTATCTGCTCAGAAATTGTTACTGACATCACGACAGCACTTATTTACATATCCAGAATTAACAGTTTGCTCTGTTACTCTGAACTCACAATTTAAAAATAATAATAAAAAAAAAGATAAGCCATTTACTTTCAGGTTTTGGAGTACAAATGATTGTGAATGAAGACAACAGCATGGTAAAGTACCTCACACATCCCTGTAAATGTTAAATGGAAGTTTATTAGATGCTGAATAAAACCTAATTTGACTGAAGCATGAGACATATATATCTTCTGCAATTCAACTGCATTTTATTGTCCACTGCAGATAAGCTCAGTTTTCCTGCATGTATTCAGAATGGAGACTTAATGAAGCAAAAAAAGCTATACCCAGTATCAAATTCTTTCTCAATTGCTTTTTATTGCCATCTTGGATTTCGCATTTTCTTCACTTGTATTCCTTTTCTAGTCTCATAATAGCTTGAGAAAAAGCCATATTTCAAAATCAAATATAAGCTTCAGGCATAGGCTGATCCTTTTAAACAGCTATTTTACTATGGTTTGCAATTCTGTATGGTTTTCTGTTTTCAGTGTTCACAAACTAATTAGTTAGATGGAAATTAAACTTCTGCAGGATTCTATGTGGATTCAAATAAAGGCAAAAAATGGTAGGGGTGTGGCATGGAATATGTTTCTAGACCTTCTTTCCCTTTGCTTACTTCCTTTAAAAAAAAAAAAAAGAGTGCATTGTTTTACTTACATTTAGTTTAATCTAAAGTATTTCAAGAGCAACATTTTTTCCAATCCATGGTTTACAACATACCTAACTTACCTTACTCATACATGCAGAATTGAAGATGCTGCCACATGAAACAGTTCATTCCTCAAGCATTACAAATACACTATTAAGATAGCAGTAAGTACATGGTTGTGACTAGGTATGTGTGAGGTGGATGAGAAAGGAGACAGGTGGGGCAAAAGAGAGAAAAAAAAAGACAAAGACACCCTACAATTCCAAACCAGTACAGACTCCTTCAAGAAAAGAATGGTTCAATAATCTTTAACAACATCCAAAAAAAGCTATTGTTTTTAAAATTGAAGAAACCCAAGTGAGGTGAAAAGAAGCACATAATGTTTCCCTCCAGATGCATTTCAGTTACTAATTTTCAAGACAACAAAAAGCTGCAAAATAAGAGACCACAGAACCGCAGGTCAACCTTTCCAACAAGCACATCCCAAAGAAGGGAACAGTTCTAAATTTGACACAGTACTATCACATTGAGATTCAAGTTTCTCTCCAGCTCCAACTTTAGCTCAATAGAAGATGAATCATCAGGGAAATTTAGCTTTCTGTCCCATGATTTTCTGTCATCCTCATAGAGTATGCAGATCACAGCAAGTTTTAAATGAGGGCAACCAGCCTCCTTGAACAGTTCCACTTTACTTTCATCACATACCTTGACTGACAGAGTAGAATGTCATTAAGCACTGAACAATAAATTCCCTGAACACCAACTCTGTGATGTACTTTTCTTACAAGGAACATGCCTTTACACACAGACCTAGAGGGTCATGAGTCCTTCTACCATCCACAATCCTTCTGACCAAAGAAATGACTACCAATATATATTTTCCATAGTAAAAAATCCAATCAAACCACAGGAAAATTACAATACAAACACAAAACCTTTTCCACATCAGCGTATCATGATTTCTATGTTATTTCATCTAGAAGTACACCAGACATTTTATTCTGGAAACTGTAAGAAAGTTCATCATCACTGTGAAGACTTCTTCTTCTAAAATCTAATTATTTTATACCCAGAATTACACTATCAGTATACCAATAGCAGATTTTTATTTCATACCCAAGTGAGAACTTCACACTTAAGAGGAAAAAAAAAAAAGGTCTTTTGTGCATGTTGTTTTTCCATCAATGAGTGAAAACTGACTGCAATTAGCTTTAGGCTCCAATAGCATATTAGTCCCTATCAAGCATCAAAATAAAAATTCCCAAAAGAGTAGGAACTCTGTAGTGTTCTAGTCAAAACTTCCAACAGCTGCACCCACTGAGTCACTCAAAGATCAGATCAATTGTTGTACCAAATTTAGATACCACAACATATGGCATCTAACAATCAATGTTTCCCAAAATTGTTCAAGGGGCAACCTATTAAAAGAAAGTTTGGCTACATATCCTAGAGGTTCAAATATGAAGTAATTAGTTGTATCAGCAAAGCCCTTTTGTTCATCGAGAATGCCAGAAATTTTGTATGGCTAAGACTACCATGAACAGGAGGGTTCTAAGCAGGACTTTAAAGAGAACATTTCTTAGAACTTGTAAAAAACACTTAAGCACTTAATCTTGACCAAATGGTACTTAGGTACTTATTTTGTTTTTAGTATATAGATAGGTGCATTTCAGTAGAACTGCTCATACAGTGTACAGGGCTCAATCCCATAAGTTTCTGCACATCATGCTAGACAGGTATCCATCACATAATGTGGAAAAACCCATGCTCCAACATTTGGCTTTCAAGCACTACTACATAGAACAAATAAATGTTACTCATTCATCATTCTAGCTAAACTCTGGGGACAGAATCAGTTGGAAACAGCCAGACTGAAATTTTTCAAAAGCCACATGTACTTTTTCATCAGACTTCCCATAGAATAGGAAAAACTAGTATCTGTGTGTACACACTGTCTCTCCAACTTCAGCAACAGGAAAACACAGTTATGTTTACCCTCTTGATATCTGAGCCAAACAATTTCTATTAAAATCAGTACAGAAGTACAACAGATATGAAATCTGAGAAATTTAGGCCACCAGAGTTAATCTATCAATATTTGTATTAAGACAGTTCCTTATAGCCCTTTTAATTCCCAGGCAAACTCTATGGCTCACAGCACCACTCTCCCAGTTAATCATCAGCTGGGCCCCAGGTTTCACTGCAGAGCTCTCCTTGTGCCTCTGAAGCAGGAGCAGTGTTTGGAAAACACTACCACCTCACCTCTCTCTGCCTCTGTGTACCCTACTCAACTGTGATTGTATTTACCAGCAAGACCCACAGCCCTTGCCAAAGCAGAGAACAAAAATTGATTGAACGAGGCACAGAGATCTACAGAATTGCTTTAAAAAGCTCAGTGGGAACTGACTACATTTCTCACAGAGTTAATAGTCTACCAACACTTGAGATAATTTGAATAAAAACATAAGCCAAAACACAAAATAAAGTATATAACATGATTTAGTGGTCAATAACAAGACTGAGCGGAATGGAAGAGAGATACATAAAATAACAGAAAAAACTGCTAAAAGGTCACTACTAGAAAACTGCTACAAAACATTAAATGGCCAAGAGGATGATCTACTAACTGTAACAAAACCTACAAATCCAGCTGCAGCAATACATTTACCTTTCCTTGTTCCATTTTTATAGAACAAGTGTATATGACACACACTACCATCTGCTGGAAAAAGTGCTGAACTGATCCACTAACACAGAAGGCAGCTTTTGGGTTTTTGTTGTGAGAACCTCTTTACCATCACTCTTACCTGAGGCAGATGCAAAACAACCTGGGATGTGTGGAGACCATATAGTGCTGTAAATGACTGCTTCATGGCCTTTAAAAGTGCATAATGACTTCCCCACAGCTGGATCCCACTGAATAAAGGAAAAAAGAAGACTGTTGAGATACACATTCAATAAGAAACGAAAGGTTCCATACATTGAAAAAACCCCAACTTTATACACAGAAAGGATTAGATGAATGTTTTTTTAAAAAGGCACTTGTACACTTAAACTGGTATCATCTGAGAGTTTAAGCAACCTCTCAATTAAAGCAGAATTTCAGCTGCAGGGTAAAACTAAACAGGAAAAGAGAATTCATGTTGTTTCTTAACACAAAGGACTATGAGATCCAAAAGAAATCACACTTTTCACCTTCAGCAGAAAATCAACATACCAGTTTGGCTGTTTGATCCCATGAACCAGACACCACTAGCTGCTCTCCTCTAGTTTGGCTCCAGTCAACACTATATGCCTGTAAATGACACAGGAGCGTAGTTTAGAAGGAGCATTAGAATACAAGTTTCAGGCTGTAGCTAGCCAGAATTTCACAAAATAGACTTGGATTTGCAGATTGTATCCTAGTCAGCTGAAAAACTGTACCACTGAAGCACAGCAAAACCTCCCAACAATACCATTTACCTGAACAAAAATTAAATTTAGCCTCTCAGTCAGACATTAAAGGTACATACAGGCTAAGAAAAGTATCTGAAAAAGCAAAGATGGGCCAAAATGGAGGAAAAAGAAAGTTGTAACAACATCCACATACATCTACCATCACTAGGAGTCTACCACTTTAAAAGCCATAATTCAGACTTGATTTCTTATCGCTGATCCAATTTTATTCAAAGATCTACAGTTTCCAATTGCTAGCCATCTCTCATTGAAAATGCCATCTCTCTTCACAGGTGACTTTGAGGTTTTAACTGACTAAAAATAAATGCTTTTTTATTATATCTAGTTTCTAAGAAATATATGTCATAAAATACTCCTGGTTACCATCTTTTCCAGGTACTATGGCACTCTTTTTTTTATCATCCAAATCCTCAAACAAGTAAAATAAAATAAATTTAAAACTCACTTTCCCTCATAACTACTCATTTCAGCTATTAAGAAATTACTTTCCACTGTGTAGTTGAAATAAGCTCCCTCTTCCCTGACAGCATATTCTAATGCTGGCCCCTGCTTTGACAGAAGGTACCTTAACTCCACCCTTCACTGCCGATTTTACAGCTCCGCTGCCTCACAAAAACAAATGCACTAAGGTAGTTCTTCAAATTATTTAAAATCCTCAACTCTCAAGTACATGTACAACTTCATTCTTCAAATTCACATCTTTACTTGATGGAAGGTGCATCCTGTTTTGTCTGGTTTTACCTCACACCAAAGTGATTCAATAAGCTGCACTGGGACATAAACCATTTCAGTGTAAGGTGGACAAATATTAGATAAAACAGTTCATCCACTTCACCTCCTGACCCAATCAGAGCTCCCAGGACACTTCTCAGAAATGTGGCCACTACCTATGAGTAGTAGGTGGCACTGCTCTCAACAGCTGGGCCACTAACCACCAAGGACTTGTACTCCACCTGGGATAATCTAGTTCAGCACTGGATATGGTCTGCAAGTCAGTAAATATTGGGTTTGTCTTGGATAGATGGAATTGTGCATTTAATAACAGCAACCCTGTTTTGAAGGTGGAAGTGCTTGGATCTGTGTTGCCAGATTAAAAAAGTAGAGTAGCTGAAAGGGAAAGAAATCCAGCAGCGGTCTGGAAGTCTTCTATGCAAAGGGTCCTGTGTGAGAATTGAGGCAATATTTAGCTATTTCTGAGCATTTTCCTTTCCAAGAAATATTTCAGTCTATGCTAGCTTAGATGAACTGGTTTTCATCTATTTGCTTATCTTCCAGAAGTTGAACACAACCACTGCTCAGAGAAAAACAAGCTGTTTTATCTGCAGCTCTCCTTTTTTATTTGACAAAGTCCTACTTTCCATATACTGAAAGCCAAACTGCTCTAGAACCATTCTGTACTGAACTCCCTTCCTTGAGGAGCTTACAGCCCAAATGTACAAGACACTGGGACAGTACTTAACAAAAGCCATATAACCAATTGAGACATAATTATTTCGGGTTTTTTTACCAACCATACTCTTGACTTTTCTTACTTTTGTTAGCTAACTAATTATCCTACAGTTCATTAAAACATGCTCCTTTCCACTCTAACTCTTCCACTAAAATACTAACAAAGGAAACACACCAGTACCTCTCCATAGATTCTAAGAACGGAAGACATGACACTTCTCCAAAGTGGGTCCCAAGCTTCTCACAAATATTTCTCTCTTTGCCTTTGAATCTGTATGGTGGCCTGAACTCAACTCCTAAGCTGCTGCTGTTTGGAAATGCCCCTAATTGTATCACTACACAGTATGCCTCTTTCACACAGCAGCTCAGTAAGTATTTGGTTCTCATATTCAAGATTTTCCAGAGAGAAACAGATCTTTGGGAAACATGCACCTGTGTCACACAATCCACGTAGGTGGCATTCAATACATCATACGTGAGATGTATCAGATCTACTGCAGGGATAAGGCAAAGCACACACAGGGCTCCCAGCTCCCTCCCAAGCTATCAGCACATAGATCTGCAGAGCAGGTGCTGTGACACAGGCCTGGGCACATATGGCACACAGGGCTGGCACTGCTCAGCGCTCTGCAGCTGCAGCAGAGGCAGTGGCACCTGGGCAATCTCTGCTTCGGGCAAGAATTACCAACAGAACAGACAACAGGCTCAGGAAAAACAAGAGATCCTGTCCATTTGGCATGTGACAGGTCTAGGTAACAGGGAAAGGATGAAAAGAAGACAGTGTGAATAACCCAGTAAGGTTCACTTCTACTCTTCTTTCTTTCTCATGCCATCCTCCAACATAAAGACACTTCAATGGAAGCTGTGTTGAGCAACTGGGAAAGACTAATAACACAGGATAAACCTTAGCTGTTAATCTTTTAGTGCTTTATCTTCAATCATAAAATAAATGAACCCTAGCTTATTCCTAAACAGCAGCAAGAAATGCCTCAGGCAAGATGAAAAAATGAAGGAAAAAAAGATGTAAAAACATAAAAAATAGCTTAAAATAAATGTTCAGGTTCACTTTACAAGACAAATTTAATTCAAGCATTCTATTATCTCACAATCCAGTGAGATTTCATCAAAACCAAAGTAAACTAGACTAATTTATTCATAAAATTCAGCAATTGGCTAGTGCTGGAATAAAACTCATCGTCCCTTGATAACACAAATTCACTTTTAAATTAAAAATGCACATTCTTTTTGAGAAGGAACAATGATCTCATTTAGAAAAAAAAAGAAACGGATCCCTGTCAATCATGCATTAGAAATAATATAAAATGCAGTGAAAAAACTGCCATTAAAAATGTCAGATAGGGATAAAGGATTAGAAAAGTAGTGAGAACACTGTCTGCACCAGTGTTTGCCAGAAATTGCTAGGTAAATTCCTTCTGAAATCTATCCTCTTAGCACAAGTTCATAAAGAATCAATACAAACCTTTCATGTATCACAAAAACCTCTCGCTCAGCCCATGTTTCCTATACTGTCTTTCTGAGCACAGTTGAATATGTCCACCTCCTATGCTACCAGCTCAGCTAAGACATAGACACAGAAATGTTTATTTCACAAACAACAGATGGTGTAACAGAACCAAATAAACTTACTGACGCAATTTCAATGAGAAAATGGCAGAAACAAAAAAAAATTGGTACTATGCTTCACCTACATTTTTCTGTACCTACTATCAGCCTTTGAACATTATAAAAATCCTGATCACAACTAGAACCCCTCTCTCAAAATCCTCAGTTTATACAGTAAGTGTATTAAACCAAAGTAGAAAAACTAAAGAGAAGTAAGCTACAGAAGATGGGCTCTTGTGTAACTACAGTCACTCAGCTTCTGGCTTAGTGCTTCGTATCTGAAAAAATCTTTGAGGTTTTTGGGAATGAAATTGAATTCCCTCAATCAGTTTTTTGACTGCATATCTACTACATTATTTTATTGAGATCGATGTCCTTTAGATAAAGTATCAGTAAAGTCAGTAAAATGCAGGCTGAAACTCATTAAGTGAGTGGAGGGTTAGAAGGAAAGCTTAAAAAAAAAGGGAAGAAAAATCACTTTAGGGAAGATATATGTACTACAGAATGAATATCCTTAAAACTATGCAAATATATTTATGAACCTGAATATAATATTCTTCTCTACCCATACACCACTGCACAAAGAAACTGAGATTTTAAGAAAATCAAATGCAACAGTATCAAACCAAGGCTAAAAAAACGTACAAACTGTCCCAACATTTGACTGCTGTTATTTGAGTAGGATCTCACAGATGCTAGGAGGGAAAAGGATAAGCAGATCTGAGTGCAACCCACTTGCTAAGGATCTGCATAATGTGCATCACTCCACAACGTCAAGAATAAGACTAATATATCAGCTGTCTGATTTAGACCTATCTAATAAGGCTCTCTAAAAATCACAGCGTAACTGCAGTAATTTCATACATCACAATGATTACTCAGGCTGTAAGGAACCACAAATGCTATTTTCTGAATATATTAGATTTGTGTAATCAAGCAGCACCTACTACAGTATATGAACATGCACAAGAATATGTACATCCACTTTATATTCAATTTATTAATTCAAACCACAGGCCCAAAAAAGTTAGAAAATAACAAGCTGCTTTTGATTATAAGACTACAAATAAATATTTTAATTATTCAAACACAAGAGCATCCATTAAATTTTTTAAGTTTGCCTGATTTACCTCCAGGGTGTGCTCCTTATAGACTTGCAGCGGACCTTTGGTTTTAGCCATATCCCAGATTTGCAGAGATCCATCTCCACTACAAGTGATCAACATGTTTTCATTGTTCTCACTCCAGGTCACATCGAACAGGCCATCATTCCAGTCAAAACTAAATTGGAAAAATTAAGATATTTGTATGTGAGAAAGCATGACATAAAAGTCTGGACTAGTTCCATGCAAAGAAAGTCTTCAAATTGCCTTTTTTACCATTCTAAAGGGCATTTTTAGATATTTGAGTTTCAAGTGAATCTCCTATTAATTTACTTGTTTGAATGTCAATTTCTACAACCATAGGCCAGAATAGATTGATTAAGTAAAAGCATAAATGAGCCAAGGACCTTCCACACACAAAGAAGGAACTTTGATTCTAGTCTAAAACTTGCCACACAGAGGTACAACATGACTCAGTCTGATTTATGGCTTCTCCAGAATGCAAGAGACAGTTTGTTTCTAACAACTGTGGTAAAGAAAGAAATAAAACAGTGTTGGGAGAGCCTTATCCAATTCAAACCACTATGAATCTGAGTCACAACGAAAACCCAACAGAAACACAGTCATGAATTTACTGAAGAACTCTGCACTCCCTTGAAAATGCTTTCAACACAACAACAATTCACCATATGGTATCTGATGCCATACATTAGTTACTCTGTGACAGCTACCAATTACTGCAATATTATCTGATGAGAAAAAAGAATTTCTTTACCCCCTTCTCACTGAAGGTTTAGCTAAGCTTAGGTCAAATTTGATGGCACTCTGCAGTAATGATCAGGTGCACGTGGAAGGAACACTTTGATAAACAACACAGTCCATGGATCAGGAACTTAAGAGGACTTTCTACCACAAAATAAGTGGAGTCACTGAAAACAGAAATGAACTGTACTAAACCAGAGTACTTACCAGAAGTAACAGAGTGTTGAACATCTTCAAAGAGTCTTTGTTTTACAATTATGAATCAAAAAAGGTTTCTCAGAATATGATTAATTATTTTTAAGTATTTCCACATCATCCACCTTAATCTAAACAATCACTGTTTCAAGACTTTCCTTAAAACATTTTAGGTTAATAACAGACAAGTATTAAACGCTATCCTTTCTAATCTTTCTCCTTCTGTCTACAACAAAACCAATCTCCTTAAAACCACTAGAAAACTGTATCTCCTATGAAGGACCTCCATGACTTGACGTAGCTTCCTGCTCTAGGTGTCAAGGCACTATTCCTAAAAAGGCAGAACTTATAATTTCAAGCTAGGGCAGAGAAGCTGCTCTTAATTCACATTGTCAGTTTTCTACAAAATGGTTTACACTATGGAAATGGTGCAAACCAGATGATTTCCCATAACAAAATCGATGCAATATAAACATATCTTTTGTACTGTATGTAAATACAAATTTCTGTGTAAATAAAAAGACCTGCATTCAGTCGTTACTTCAGAATTGAAAAAATACTTTATATCGCTAAAAATAACCAAAAATATTTCAGTTGTGCCTGGTACTCACAAGTACAAAGTAAGTTTTTATCTTACAAAAATAAAAGATAAACCTGTATTACCTCCTGAGCAGAACAATCCCAGCTTCATTTTGTTCCAGCACTGCCAGAGTTCCACAACCTAAACCAGCAAAATGAAACAAAACATCACAACTAATTCCCCAATGCCAAAGGAAATTGGAGTGGTTCTGAAGCAGCTTCAGTGTGCAAACACAAAGGGCACATAAACTTTAAGAAGCCTTAAAATTACTTAGCCTTAAAACAATTACTTGCATAATTAAACATCTTGTGGTCTCATGTTCTCTAAAACAGTAATTAATTTACATCACATTGTTCTGGTTTGATTTTGGTTTTTTGGTGGTGGGGTTTTTTGGCTTTTTTGTTGTTGGCTTTTTGTTTTATTTTACCCCAGTGTATCTGTCGGTGAGGTTGAAAAAGACTTGCTTATAAAGCATAAAAGTGCATTTTCCCCATGGGCCTCACATGACAGACATACCAACGATGAGTTCCCTTCTGTCCTTTTGGTAGCACAGCAGAACAAACACTTTTTTCACCCCTTCCTGAATATAGTTACATAAACACAGCTCACCAAAACTAAATAAATAATTCAGTTCTGACAAAACACACATCGGTTCTGCTTCCTCATCTGATGGGAATATTGTTAAAATAATTCTACACTTGGAATTTTTTTTTAAAATTGATGTTTTGGGGAACAATATTCCCACTGGAAATGAAAAAGATGCCAGCACTGAAGAACGCTCAGCTTGGCTCTTTCAAGAGACCACCACAGGGTGACCAGGGCCTGCCTGGACGCTCAGGGACTAAAAGAAGAACAGCTCAAGAAGGTGCAGATTTACAGAATAAGCCGAGCTGGAAAGGACCCACCAGGATCCAGTCCAACTCCCGGCCCTGCACAGCACCATCCCAAAGAGAGCATCGTCCAAACACTTCTTGAGCTTCTGTCGGGCTTGGTGCTGTGACAGCTTCCCTGGGGAGCCTGTTCCAGTGCCCAACCACCCTCGGGGTGAAGAACCTTTTCCGGATATCCAACCTAAACCTCCCCCGACGCAACTTCAGGCCATTCCCTCGGGTCCCGTCACCGGAGAAAGTTATCTTCAGACATTTTATTCACACTGTGTACGTCTTTCCTACCACATTTATTCTCGACCCTATCAAAGGAGCGCTCCTCCCGAGGGTGTTGTGAGAAGCACCAGGGCAGCGGCGGGCTGTGGAGGGCGAGGGGCAGCTCCCGCGACACACCGGGCCCGCCCGAGGGGCACAGCCGCCGTCTCACGGCAGAACAAACGCAGCGGAAAGGGAAGCCGTCCCCAAATGCTTTGGCATTTGACAGACACCGTCTGTCCTTCCGCACACCCACGTTTCCAGCCTCCTCCTGCTCAGCCACGTTCCCGGTCACCCCGCCGCGCCGCCCCCCGCACCTGCCATGCCGTAGTACTGCGCGGCGGCGCAGGCCACGCGCCCCGGGCAGTATGGCGAGAACTCCACCGCGTACCCATGCAGCCCTGGCAGCCGCAGGGCGCCCGCGCCCGCCGCCGTGCCCATGGCCCCCGCCCGGGCCTCCGCCGAGCCGCGGAGGAGCCGCGGAGGAGCCGCCGCGCCCCCGGCCCCGGCGGAAGCGCCCGCCCGCCGGGCGGTGCCGGAGCCTTGGCGCCGCCACCGCCATCTTTGGCCATGGCAGGGGGCGGCCCAGCGCTGGCAGCCCGGCGGGCCAGGGAAAGCCGGCCCTCAGGATCGCCTTTCTGGGCAGGAGGAATCACGGCCAAATTGCAGAAACAATCCGCTCTTTTATGCGCCACATAGATCGGCTCGCTGTGTGTGCATCAGCTTGAACACATGAGATGTTTCAGTCATAAGTATGTGCGTTAGCTTTCATTTTTCCTTTTGAAAAGACCTTCTAAGCTTTTCATTCTCCTAATTTCTTAACTAGATCTGCATATGTAGCATTCTTCTCAGAATGCAATTGTTCTTTATGGTAGTCCTTTTATGAATAAACTTTTTACACTTTTGACAATTTCTGTTTAAGTCAGTGGGAATTTTGCCTTTGAAAGGAAGAGGTGGGCAGGGGGTGTTCAGGCTTAGAAAATTGATAGCAGAGCAGCAGCTGCAGTTTTGCCGTATTATATCTTATATATATCCATATCTATATCCCTTAAAATAAAGACACTGAGATTATTCCAGTTCTACACAGACCACCCTAATTAGTAACAATGACCCATCTCTTTAAAGACATACCCATCTCTTTAAAGATAAAAAATGAAAGTATCATTTTACACTTTCAGAACTTACGGCAAAGGCAAATTAAATTATTCAATCACAGATACCTATGGAACTTGGACCATAGTTACCTATTCCTGCTACCTGGCCTTATATTTAAAACTAAACCTTGACTACTAAATCCATTGTAAAGCCACAAAAATATCCATTTGCTTAAACTGGCACTCAGATGCAGAATTAGGTGGTTCTACTCATTCTTCAATTTTGTAATAAAAATGAAAACAAGTATGTTTATTAAATACCCTCCAGGATTTTAGAATAAAATCAGTTCACTGCAAGTGAAGCTCAAATTAATGTATCCTTTGGATTACCACAGCAGTTCTCAAAGCCTCATAACTGGCGATTTATAGGCTTCATCATGTAAGATCAGATTTTTTAATCCTGGGGCAAAGGAATACCTTACAGAATTGGCTGCTCCAGGCCAATTTTAGCCAATTTTAGCTTCAGTGGAATCTTTTTACATCAATTTATCTTTTCAAAATGCAAGTTACAGGACAGTTTTCTGAGCAAAGTCTTTTTAAAATAATTGCCATTTGTGACTGGGATGTCAATAGCAATGCTTGAAAAGACGCAAGGCCCCCACTGGGGTACAGTAAGTAAATTTGGACACTATCATTTGCAAGGTGTCAGGCAGTCAGATGCTTAATGGTGTGAAGTCCAGTAACTCTATAGATAATTTATCACTGAATTGGAAAGATTTCATCAAGTGCATTTTTTCCAAGCTGGCTGATCTTTCATAATGAGTGAAATTCTGAAAAGAGGTTATGCAAGCAGGAACCAGTTCTTAGCAGTGGCCCAGTTTTATTTTAAAGACACCATTAAAAGAATTTTCATAGACATAAAGATCAAGAAGTGGATGAAGAGTTACAAGGAAGTCCTGAAAGAAGGACTAGTTCTCAAACTTTTTTTTCACAAACTTGTGAATTCTGGTTTTGAAGATCCATGGAAGTAGAAAGCAAAATAATACAGACAGTGAAAGTATTTGAATAGGATGGTTTCAAGGTAGAATAACAACAAAAGAAACAAAAGCTATTTTACAGGTAAAGAGAGAAGGTCCCCAAAAATGAAGTTGCTAAACATGACTCTATTTCCTCCTCAGCCCCTGGGCAGCTGAGTAAATTCAAGAAACACCAAGCACCCCCCAGTCATAGCAGCATTTTATATGCAGCTACTGAAACCAAATGATCTACCAGCCAGCTCCTTTCAGCTAACACCAAATCACAGAATCACAGAATTGGTTAAGTTGGAAAAGACCTCTGAGATCACCAAGTCCAACCTATGACTGAACACCACCATGCCAACTAGACCATGGCACTCAGTGCCATATTCAGGCTTTCCTTAGATACCTGCAGGGACAGTGATGCCACCACCTCCACAGGCAGCCTATTCCAATGTCTCATCACCCTTTCTGTAAGAAATTCCTCTTAATGTTCAGCTTAAAATTCCTCTGGCTCAGCTTGAGGCCACTTCCTCCCATCCTGTCCAAAGCTGTGGGGGAGGAGAGGCTGACCCCTACCTGCCTACACCCCCTTTCAAGGCGTTGTAGAGATAATAAAGTCATCCCTGAGCCTCCTCATCTCCATGCTGAACACCCCCAGCTCCTTCAGCTGCTCCTCATCAGACTTGTGTTTCAGAGCCTTCTCCACCTTTGTTGTCCTTCTCCGGACTTGTTCCAGCACCTTAATGAACTGAGGGGCCCAGAGCTGGACACAAGAACCGAGGTTTGGCCTCCCCAGTGCAGAGGAAGAATCCAGACAGATTCTTCCAAACAGACAGATCCCTCTTGCAGCAGTAGATGGCAGACATGTTCCATGCAAAAAACGAGAGCCCTCAGTTGAAGGAAAAAAATCCCCAACTATACTGAAATTGAAGACACGACATAATTTCAATTAAAAACGGGAAAGTTGCTTAATATGCAGTTTAAGGCTATCTGTATGCAGCTGTCACTTCTCTATGCTCAGCTCGCAGACGTACCCCTCGTTAGCATTAGAATAGGTGCTTGGGATGCTTACTGCAGGATCTCCACCCTTTTGGACCCAAGAGCTCTGCTCTGTTACAAACACATGTCCCTCATTTCCTCAGCTTGCTAGCTGGCAGCTAGCTTAGGTGTGAGTTGAGATGGTAACCATCACTGCTGTGTGCACAAATCCTTCCAAAAACCTTGCTGGTCAGCAGGAACAGTAATCAGAAAGAGTCAAGCCCAAGAGTCTGAACAACTTATAAAAAGATATTTTCTACCAGAGAAAGTAGAATGTGAGCTATTTCCTCATGTGCAAGGGCAGGTAGCTTAAAACACTTGAAAAATATTCAAGGACTGCAGTTAATTTTTGTCTGTCTTTTAACTATTGAACCATTCCCTAGGCTCCATGCCATCAACATTTTCTTCTACAAGTGAATGCTTATTGCCTGATAGAAGCATAGAGATGTTTCCAGCTGAAATCCCCATATAATCATAAAGCTGAATGTGTTGCAGCTTTAGAAAATGCATTTAGAATCCCAAGGTTCATTTAAGATTGAAAAACTGGCAACATTGAAAATAAACAAATAAAAGTAACCAAGGGGGTTGCAGTAATGAATGCAAAGGGAAAAGGCTCCCCTCATGTGGCTAAACTGAGGATTATGGAATTTGGAAGGGAGAGGCAGTTAGCATGGAGGCTTTTCTGGAAGTTCAAAAGAATAAAAGAAGCAAAAGGAGGGAAAGACACTGGAGCAAATGAAGATTTAGACATGTAGATTTAGAAAGAAATGTGAGAATTATGAGGAAAGAGTATGAAGCAAGAACAGCACACAGTCTTCACCATGCTCACAAGAAAAGTGCTACAAGGATAATCCTGACTGGTGAAATATCCATCCCTGATGATGTACCCACATGGTTCGATCAGGTTTTGCTGGCTGCTACCTATGTGCACCATGCTGTAATTTGGTAAGCAGATTCCCCATGTTATTCCTGTTCCATGATCAGCTGCATCCCTACACAGTGGCCACCAGTCTCTATTTACGCCCCACCTCCCCATCTAAATATTGTTTTAAATGTTCAGTATGACCATAAGTGTATCTTTTCTTAAAGACTGGCAGCTGGCTACCTCAAAATACTGCCTTCTCCATGTTGAACTTAAAAGTTACTTCTCATTGTCTACAGTGATATACTTAGTGTAACTTTTTAGATAGCTTTTAGAAACAAAGTTTTTAAATTTCAGTTTAATCATTTCGAGTGCTTGTGATAGTTCTGGCCTAAAGGTTACAAAAATCGTATTAACATATGTACTTTTAGTATCTTGTTCAAATTTTTTCATCTCCAAGTTTCTTTAAATTCTTTTGGGAGTTTTTAGACACTCAAAATTGAAGGACACTGGAAACTTTTTCCTGTTTATCAATGAAGAATTTACAGTGAATCTCCAATCTCTCACTCCTATATGTTATCCTGTAGTTAAATAAGAGGGCCATAAAGGATTAATGAAATGTCACATCCATTTTAAACCCAGTATTTGTGGCAATAAATTTCGATTTATTCCCTGAATTCCATCCACATTACTGTAAACATTCAAAATGCAGATTTGTCTAAAATAATTTTTCTCCCTTTACTGGACATGGATGGCCACAATACATGAAAAATAAAATTGGAGAGAGTTATTTTAGATTTAATCTCTATAAATCAAAACACATTTGAATTCTCTTTTTGGTCTTGGACCTTGTTTACACTAGTTGGATCAGCTAAATTGAGCCTGTGGTATTTGTCATGTGCTCTTTGTAACCAATCAGCTATTGCATTTATATTTGCAACTAATAAAGTTGGCAAACTCTTGGATGGTAAAATTATGATTATGGTTAATACCATAGGTAAATGATTTATAGCTGTAGAAATATATAACAAAGAGAAGGTTGTTATTTCAACAAGTCTACAGCCAACTGGTTGTTCCAAGTTTTTGTCTGTTTTGTCTCTGAAAAAACAGAGCTGCAACAGGATGGTACTGAATCGTGATTATATACAAACCATCTGGTGTTAAAGATGTTAATTTCACAGCCCTTGAGAAACAAGTGAACAAGGTAAGAGAACTTCTGATAACAAATGGGCTGTTACTTCAGTTTTTAAAAAGCCCTTGGAGTTATCTCCTAATCAAACACAAAAACATAAGAGCTCCTAAATGCCTATTTGTTTGTTTCAGAGAGCTAACAGATTAAAAGATATATTTTCACTTTATAAAAGCATCAGCAATTTGCATTTGTTATTCAACAGTATTTTGATTTTTTTCCCAGTTTAGTGCTCAACCTCACTCAAGTCAGCCAAATCAGTAGAAAAACTACCTTGTACTTGGAACAGCCATGGTGCTAATAATGAAGCAAGCCTCACAAGTCAGTAATGCTAAGTGGAATAGCATGCTTCTTCCGTCTCCTTTCAGTCCATGACTTCCTTCTGCACTTGACAAACACGGGTTGTTCTTGAGAACAACAGAGACATATTGTTCTTGCTTCCTGTAAGGTGATGTAAGTGCAATGTTGAATGGATTAACACCAATTCTGCATTTTGTGGAAAACACCATAATTTAGAAAAACACTTTGCCATTCAGACTGTGGCAAGAAACAATAACCTACTGTATCTGGCAGATGAGCAAATATTAACTTTTCCCTGTAAATTAGTCTTTAGTTTGCTTGTCATCTTCCCACCCCATTTACTGATTTCTTATCAGCAGAAGCAAATGCCAAGCATATCTTGTTGAAAAGGGGACTGCTCAATGCAAAAGCAAACAGAGGTACTGAAGCTACTGCAGTGAGTAATTTTTCTAATTATTCCAGAATTGATCTACAGAAGTAATGGAAAACAATAATACAGGAGGAGGCTTTGTGCCAACAAGTGGATTTGTCTTAACATCAATTTTAACAGGATGGGACCTATAGATATATAAACAAAGCTAATAAATGCTATTTTTCCTTCTCTCTTGTACCTGTTTAATAGAAGCCCTTTAAAAAAAAGACAGTTAATAAATCATCCACTTTCACAGTATTTATACCCAAAAACAGACCGCAGAAGTCTCAACATTATTTCCTTTTCCAATACATTTTGAATTACCCAGATATTCAGTCTTGGACTGCAAATAGTGTGAAATTTTAGGGGATCTTCAAACTAAGGATTATTTCAAACACCGAAGGATCTTGTCCTCTACTGGGTGCCATACCATACACAACACAGTTTTTGGCTATATGCTAGTTATTCCTATTAGTTTCCTTCTCTGTGAAGTAATGTTTTTGGTAATTACCAAGCTTTCGAGTACTCTTGACAAGTAAATTGCAGGTGAATGCAAGAAACCGACATATTTAATCAACATACAAGAGTAGTTTTCCAGTTTCCGAGTGCAACACTTGCGAAACGTGAGGCTGATCCAGCTCAAAGCAAGAAGCTGACATATTTAATCAACATACAGGGGTAGTTTTCCATTTTCCAAGTGCAGCGCTTGCAAGGTATGAAGCTGGTCATGCTCAAAGCAGCCATAAACCTTTAGGTGAACTTGAAGCCGTTCGGGAACAGAGAGCGAGGCAGGTTCAGGCGGCGGATAATAGCAGACGGCAAAGGCTAATGATTAGTCAGTCCTGACACTGCTCTCTACTCACTGCAAACACGCAAAGCATTTACTCCTGACAAGCTAGTTAGAGTATGTGTGCCATCAAAAACAAACAAGAAAAGCAGGAAATGATAAAAATCCCTTTAGCAGGACCAGGTTCAGCGCACAGGGAGGACCTGGCTTCTTACAAACACCGGCTCCTTCACATGAACCCCAAGCACCTCTGAAGGCTCCGGGGCGAGGCAGGGCCCCCGCCGTTTCAACACCGGGGAGGCGAAGCCTGACCCCACAGATTTGAAGCGTGACCGTGGGCTCGTGTTAGGGGGGAGGATATTTCAAAATAAAGCCCCGCAAGAGACGGCAGGGCCGCCCTCGGTCCTCTCCAACAGGCGGCACTCCGTCCCCTCCCGGGGCGCCCCGAAGAGCGGGGGTGGCCGAGCCGGGACTTCCCAAGGGGAGCGGCGTCCTTCCAGGCTGACAAGCCCGTGAGGACACGATGTGACTCCCCTTCCTCGAGAGCTCCCACTCGGGACACGGCCGGAACGCAGAGCACGGGGGCGGAAAAGGTTATTTGTGCCGGAGGCGGGGCCGGAGGAGGTGCCCGGTGCTGGGGCCGCCCCAGCCCGCGCTGCCAGTGGCTCCGCAGCTGTCGCTCGGCTGGAGCTGCGGCGCCGGAGAGCGATCCCACAAGTGGTTTCTCCCGGCGGCCGAGGAATTTCGTCCAAGGAGTGAAGCGGCCGGAGGAAGAGCGGGGTGTCGGGGGCGGCAGGAGAAGGAGGCCGAGCTGCCGGGGTCGGCGCGCCGGGTAGTCCCTGCAGGTGCGGAGCAGAAGAGAGCGGCGCGCCATGGTGCCGGTGGCAGGCACGGAGGGAGGCTGTGCGCGTCTCCCTGTCTCCGGCAACCTTCGCTAGCGCCCAAGTGGGAATCCCTCGCTTCAGCCCAGTCGCGTCTCCCCTCCAGCATCTCAGCGGGGCCGCTCCGGGGCGGGCGGCGCAGAATGGCATCCGCCTAACCCCGGCCAGCGCAACAGAGCCCGGGGCTGCTCTTTCACCGCCGGGATGAACGACAGCAGCGAGGGGACCGTCAGCCTGCCGGTGCCCGGCCCGCCCGGCGGCGGGACGCCCTGCGAGGAGGTGCTGGGCAGGAGAGCGCCCGGGGCCGACACGGGCGCCCGCAGCCTCCCGCCCGACCTGGCTGCGCCGCCTCCCGCCGCTCTCTGGGCTGAGGACGCCGCCGCCGCCGCCGCCTGCCCGAGCACAGCGGCGCGGGCCAAGGGTGGCGGCCGGCGGACCGCGGTCACCTACGTGATCAACGAGGCGAGCCAGGGGCCGCTGCTGGCGGCGGAGAGCGGCGCCCTGCAGAGCCTGCGGGAGGCGTGCGAGGCGGTGGGGGCCGCGCTGGAGACCCTGCACTTCGGCAAGCTGGACTTCGGCGAGACGGCGGTGCTGGACCGCTTCTATAACGCAGGTGAGAAGGGCTGGCCGGCCGGGGCTGATCATCGCTGCCGCGGGACAGGCTCGGCCGGGGCTCGCCGTCACCGCCCCGGGTTCACCGCGGGGCGGCGGGAGCAGCTCCGGCCGCCAACTCCTCCGGGGGCCGAGCTCCCGGTGCCCGGCGGCCCCCGGCTGCAGTGACACCCCCGGGGTGGCCACGGCGGTACGTGGGCAGGCAAAAGTGTGCCAGAACCCGCTCTTGTCCCCCGCGCTACTGAGGAAGAAACTCTTAGGTCAGCAAGCGTGCTGTGAATCAGTGCTGGTGGCTGCTAGCGGCGGGTTAAACGCTCCCTGGCTGCTTTCTCTCGGTTTCCTAACAGAGTGCAGGGATGCAAATTTGTACTAGTACGATGAGTGCGGGCTGAAACAGACAGGAGCTGCGAGGCCGTGGGAGCTTTGAAAAGCAGATTTGACACCAGACGCGTAGGGACAATTTCTTAGTGCTGACACGGCAGGTGGGACGCTCCATGTGTTTGTGGTTGAAAGTTTGTGCTTTTGATATTGATTGTACGTCATACACATGGTGAATACGTTTGAACAAAAAGCTGCACACGCTGATCGGGTTAGTTTGCAATAGTAACCTGGCTGCATCCTCTCACCCCAGTTTGCTAGCTGCGTGGCAATAGAAGGACAGCACCTTTATTTGAAGGTGTGGTGGCCTGAGGTTCTGTGTTATGATGTACGTGGCCCCGTTTGTAAAAATAATAACTAAAACTTTTCCCCATCTACTTATCTTACCGACAGATACGTGGTGTGAAGGTAGAATAAAAAATACCCCTGCTTGCTAGATTTTCAAAGACTTCATATAACTAAGGTTATAGTACCGAATTATTGGCTTTTTGCTTTAAAAAAAAATCAGAAGCAGGAAATTGACCTGACCTGCAATTTTAAGCTTATTGTGTGATGCGACTTTGGTGTACATGAAATATATGCTAAAAAGAAGCATTTAACAAGTTTTTGTCAGATACTGTAGTTTCCTCCTTTCCTGGGGAGGGTGAAGAAGAAGGGAAAGAAAACTCAAACAAACTAACTAACACCTCCTGGCAGTTTTGTAACCAGTTCTCACAAAAACCTCTTCATGCATATGCCTATCAGCTCTTTGAAACTTTGCAGTCTTTGCCTCATGGACTGCTGCTTTCAGTCCAGTGAGGTGGGTGATTCTTAAGCATGCGTTCTTACAGCTCATTCCTTTTGCCCCATCCAGAGCCGTTTCTCAGAAGTCAGAGGAGCTGTCCTCACAGGTGGAAATAGGAAGGCCATAGAGTTTCATTATAGACTTTTTATTCTCTGCATTCAGCTCAGAGAGATTTCAAGCACCCTGACATCTCTTCATTCCAGGGCAGGTGAAACCTGAGAGTCTTGTGGTTCTGTTGTGGAAGCTGTTGCATAGTGAGGCTCAAGAAGTTGAATTATCTGTGATGTTTTTGTGCCTCTTACGTTGGTTAATTTTTTTGACACTGAGCTGTTCAGTAGGCAGGGTCTTGATAGTTCATGGATGCTTTTCTTGTAATGGGAGATTTGACTTGAAGTGGGCCCCTTTTAATTCTGGCAGTAGGCGTCTGGCTTACAGTGCTACATAACTGCATGCTTATGTAATATAATTCACTTATTTCAATGGCTTTTCAGCAAACTGTAAATGTGAAAACATTACTTTTTCTTTTGTCCTGTTTGGCTGGAATTTAATGGAACTGTTGCAAACCAGAAAAAGTACTTTGCCATTCTGCTTTAGTAGTGAAGTCCATAAACATGTAAAGAACTAGGAGAGTTGACCCCCTCCAGTGCCTGGACTGAAGAGAGCTAGGTGTGGAAGTTTGCTCCACATATACTCTGTACTGTCTGAGCTGACCACTGATAAACCAGCTGCAATCTCAAAAACTGTGTTATGCTGCTGATCTTAGGTCTAGAGGGATCTGTGGATTTTCATACTTGTTTCTTTATCCCTGCTTCACTTTCTACACTTTTTCTATTTTTAGGAATTAATTGTTCTCCAGAAGCTTTAATATAGTGAAAAAATCACACTCAGATTGGGAACAGCATTAAAGAGTAGAAGCTGTGTAGTAGAAGAATGCAAATGAGGAACAGTGTAGGAAACAAAACTGAAACAGCCTTGGAGGGTGTAGCTTTTGCACAGATTTTTTACCTGCTTTCACATGGTGGTGGGAGAGAGCATTTGTAGGTGACCTAAACTCCTTCTCTCTTACCCTTCTTGTCCTCTTTTGCTGTGTGCTTTCAGTGATCAAAGGTGACATTAGTAATAATAATAACAACAATGAATATCTGCACAGTATGTTATTTTAAAAATAGTGTATTAAAATAGCACAGCGTGAGTAAATATGAAAGAAAATTTCAGCAGTGAAAGTGCTTTCAAATTACGGGATAATTAAGTGGTCATATCCAGGGTATGAAGTCCTCCTGGATTCATTGTAAAAGCCAGCTAAGTTACAAGAGTAAGGAATGATGTGATTTCATGAAGGTTTGGAAAATCAAGCTTGTAACTGTGTTTATATGAAAAAACCAAAACATTAAATCTCTCAATTCCTGTAATGCATGTAAATTAACTGTGATTTATGAGGATAGACCTACAGTATAATCTACCTGTACATCATTAAGGCTTCCCCTTTAATTGTCACATTTTTTGCTTTGTGTAACAGTCTGAAGTCTTGGTGGTTTCTGATGTATGTTAGCTTCATGCCTTTCACTGCTTCAAAAAAGAACTTTAAGGAGTATTAACTAAAATATCTTAGATGAAAATACTCATCATCCGCTCTAAATGTAGATTAGCCTACTAATAATCTCCTGCCAGCTTCAGTCAACTACGGCCCTTAAATGCTGAGACATAATTAGCAGTGCATATTTAGTGAGTAGGTGTCAGCTATGTATAATTGAACCGTGCATGCACCAAATATTAAGAGTGAGCCTAGTGTAGCATTTTTGATTGCATTGCTTAAATTCCACTTGATTTCAGCAAAAAAAATTAAAAATTGTTTAAAATTGTTTCTTAAAAAGCAAAATGTCAAATGACTCCTGGAAACTGCTGTAGAAGGATCTGACAAAAAGAGAGACTTGAATATTTATGACATTTTCTTCCACTTAAAGAGGAAGGTAAAGAGAGGAAAATGTAGTTCAATTTTCTTGCAAAACTTGATGTATGTGGATTTAATCAGCTGTCTTAAAGGTTCTTTTCCTTTGTAAAGAGGAGCTAGAGCTTGGTTTTTTTTTTTTTTTTTTTTGTCTCCAGTAATTTTAAGCTGGTGCAGGTAAATTACAGGTATATCCTAGATTCTAAATTTAATTTCTAAACACTTCAGGAATATTGCAAGAGTTGAGCAATTAAAGATATGCCAAAATGTATCTGAGACAGTATTCTACAGTGCAGTAGATTGTCATGGTATTTTAAAAGTCACTGAAGCTGTTGATATTTGTAATTAAATGGTATTTTCTCTAAATTTTAATGACTAGATCTGCATATCCTGTTGATTTTTCTTTAATTGCTCAATTTCTTTTGGAAACAGCCATAAATGGGTGTAAAATATTTAGAGATTGTTTGGCTTAGGTAAGCATTCTTGGTTTTGGTAATTGAAATTAGAATGATTTTCTTTCTGAGCAGATCTTTACATAGTCACTTTGTATTACATAAGTGATTCAAGGACTATCTGAACAGTGTTTGAGAAGAACAAAATAGGTAAAAGTATGGTAAAAGGAAAAAAGGTCTCATGAATTCAGTAATCTGAATGAAGTAATCTTTTCATGGGAGGGAGATGCTCTAAGTCAAGGTAATTTCTTCACAAAAGTTTTTAGAATCAGACAGGGATGTGTATGGTAGTTTGCTGGTGCAAAACGTGCATTCTGACTTTTAACTACGGTCTCAGAGGGACTGGTGAAATATGGGATCATACAGTTACTGAGGAAAATATGAGTTTTCTAATCTGTGCAATCACTTGTTTTAGGTTGGTTCTCAAGATAAACAGCTTGACTGATGTGCTTTTGATATAAAACTCTCTAACTTTAACCTTGTCTTATAATGGGGAATTTCAATTTCATTAGTTTCTTATGCTCAATTTCATCCATCAATGGCCCTTAGGATAGATAGCATTTTCTACTAACACTGTTGTGTGAGTCTATTGAGATAATTCTTCATAACAGCAATGATCAACTAAAATACAGTTCATCAAATAAGAGATGATAAAATAGGTCTAATATCTTCATTTCTGGAATTCAGCATTATTGCTTTCAGAATTCACGCAGGCTCAGGCTTGAGATTGGTGTGTTGGCTTACTGAGCACAGAAACATAGTGGAAGAAGACTTTGGAAGACTGTTTGGAAGACTCTTCATATAAAAAATGACAAAAATTTCAGGGAACGAGTACAGTCACTTGTGTGAAGCTGAACATTACTTCAAAGATGTTCTACACCTAAGTTGTTTCTGCAGATTCTACAGAACATTTGTGGATTGTGCCTTTAGAAACATTTACAGGCACACAGTAATGTAGTAAAGCAATACCAGGGCTCAACAGCATTCTTGTGGTTTCTTTCTCTAAATTTGATAAATTCTAGGATGCTATTTTTTGAGGGGTGGGATTTATGCCTTTATAGAAATTTCCTGAAGTTTGTACTTGTGACACCCAACACAGACTTTCCTCTTAAACCCAAAGAGGGTCATATTCTATTCAAAACCAATGTTCTCGATTCTAGAAGTTGATGTAAATAATTTCTGTGGTAAAAAGCAGAATGTATCCTGCCATATTAGCTGTTTGTAGGAACAAAAAAAGTCACTAGCAGAGAGAGTAATCAGAAATTTTGTCTATTCCACATTATCTCTCAGAATAATTAGGTGGTTTTCACCACCTTTTTCTTGGTGCCTCCTGATTAATGTTTTTTCATTTCACTGACAGAGTTTTGTTAGACACTTGAAATACTGCACATACTTTCTGTGATTAGGCAGCACTTACATTCATGTCTTATTTTACTTCTTTTTGACACCCTCCACCCCTCCTCCATCATTCCCCAGGTGCTGCTGTAACCCCACTGCTGTTTCTATAGCATCATGACTGGAGAATCAAATTATAGTTCTTATTGGTGTAGCAGGTAATGCATTATTCTAGTCCAATTTTGGAGTCCAGGACAATTACTAAAAAAATGAAAAGTTTAGTCTCACTGTCAGCGGAAATCATGTTGGAAAATTCTGTGTTTCAGCAGCAATGATGCAAGTGATGAGCTGGAGCAAGAGATGCCAAGTAGGTTAATAATGGTGTGCAGACTTGAGCTGATGGCTGCCTTGAGAGTATGACTGTTATCACATCAGGGATGCAAAATATTATGGGTACAGAATCTTTGTGTCAGAACGCAAAGCATATATTGTAATGTTTAGGTGGGGTGGGTTTTAAAGCTGCTTTTGATTCTGCATATTGAGTCCAAATTCTCTTAGAAAGCAGCATTAGAAACACAAACAAAGTGCATGGCGTATCTTCGACACAGAAGAGTATTTAATTCCAAAGCACCTGAATGTCATCTACATCTACAACCAAAAATATGAGTCTGGAAAAAAATACGTAATCCTGATACAAAATTTGTGTGTTCATAGTGCTAGTGGAGAACTTCTGAATTTATGAAGATATTGTGGGATTTGAAACAACATATTCAGAATATTTCCATTGCTGGACCAGCTGCAAATTTTTATAACCAAATTCCAATATTGGTGCTGTATTGCACTACTGTCATCAGGCTGCTTTTCAATAGGTGACTGGAAAACCAATATTCCCCTCTTTTCTGTCTGAAGCAGGAGGAGCACAGCAGATACACCCGCTCCATGTATGTGGGCTGTGAGACCTAAGTTCTCATTGAGGCCCTGTCACTGGCTTGTCACAGCAATTTGTAGCTCTGCTGTGCAGAAGGAACTTCCTCAGGCCTCTCCCACAGCTGAGAGGCTTATGCAGCATGTGCCTGTGCCTTGGGTGTGCACTATCAGCCATGTCTGTAACATGAATAACATCAAGGGTATGCTCCTGATGGGTTTATTTACTGAAGTATTATCAGTGAGACAGCTGACTAGGGAGTCCACGTGAAGGCTTTTGTTGGATTATTTAGAAGTTACTGGAAGTTACTAGAAGTTAGGCTTTTGAAATTGTACTTTCTCTTTTGCACTTAAATGCATCAGGTCTTACTCCAGAGCTAGTTTAGAAATACTTCATGGTATTTGAAGTGGTGGGAAGAAAGCAGATTATGAAATTATTAGGGCCCTTAAAATATGGTAAAAATGTAAAACTTGTGAGGCATCTGTATGAGCAGACATCATCTAAGTTTATTCCCCACTGGAGAAAATGCTGACTGGAACTAGATGAATGCTTTTTGAGTAATGCAGAAGAAAGCTTGTGACTGATTTTTCTGCAGTTTGCATTTCTGTAGCTCTGAAGAGGATGTGTCATAAAGAAATTACTCTTGAATTTGCTGCAGTCATGATAATAATTTGGCTTCTCTTTTTAGTAGCTTTCCAAAGTAAAGAAGCACAATAGAAAAAGCTGTAAATGTAGCAAGTGTCAACAGCTGAAACAAGTTGTATTAAAGCCTAAGGTTCAAGTGAAAATTAGAAAGGACCTTGTATACATGCTTTAGCACTATTGTCCTCAGTAAATTTCACCCTCTGGTATGTCTTAAATAAAATTAAGTTAAGCAAGAGAAAATTTCAGTTTTCTGGCAGTTTTTCTATTTTCTCTATATAGAACAGCTGAGTTTTGAGTCTATTCTGTAGTGCTGATAATTTAAAACTTGTTTCTCTGTTTCCTCAGTGCCTTTGCAACAGTCTGTATTTGGAATTGTTGTATTTGCATGCATAGCTAACCTGCAAGTTTATTTGGAATTTAAACCCAAAGGAATTATAAAACCTCAGTGGCTCTATAGTGACAGGGATTTTGCAAGTGTGTGTTTAATAAAATGGAAGTTATTGCTGGGAGTCACATCTTTTATTGTGGGCTCCCTGCTTTAGATTGTCCCCAAACATCTGCTGTCCACAGTAGTCTGCTCCCACTTTTTCAGTCTGGCTTCCCTGGAGGTTGATACTCAGCAGTACAGACACACTCAAAGTGCAGCAGTTGTTAGAATGAGATAAACATCTGTAGCAGTCAGCAGAGTCATCTCATACCACAGAACCTGTGTGTGTGACAGATGACAGAAGAATCTGTTTTGACAATTGGGGGATTTTCTGGTAATTACTGATGGGTAGATTTCTGTAAGAAGTTTGTAATTGTTTGTGTTCCAAGAGAACATGAACCTCAGGCTGAGCTTGACAAAACCAGACTGCTTTTTTGGTGTTTATTACTTTTTTCCTCTGAGACCAAATTTATGCCTAGAGTGATGCAGATATAATATTTCAGTTATGAATAGCTGCTGATCCACTATTAACAACGGCATGCCAGAGTTGAATTCTCTTCTAAATCATGTCTGCCTTTATTCATAAACATTGGGATGAGTTTAGATGCAGCATGGGGCTTAAAGATTTCCCACAGTCTGAATCATTTGAAGCCAGTGGGAATCAGTGCTCTTTCAAATCCCACAAGAAATGTGTGTTTTGATTTAAGAGCTAGACACCCCTGTAAAAATTTGGCTCTGCATTTCTCCCTTACTGTAATAAAGTAAATGAGTTGCTCTGGGACTTGCTTGCTGATTGTGTCAGTGGGTGTCTCTTGCAGAGAGTGCACTCTGGGTGAGTAAGCAGCTGGTGCTTTCAGTGGTGGAGACAGTTTTTCATGGTATCTCCAAAGAAGAGTTATCTGCGCTTCTTGCAGAATTTATCCGGTTTTCTTCCCCTTCACATAATACTTGTCTGATACAGTTTTAATTCTGGTTTCATTACACTCTTTCTGGCTTATTAGGGACCTATAAACTGAGACCTGCAGTCTCTGAACTGTGAAGATGCAGGTTAAACTTCTGGCAGAAGTCTATTCTGCAGTGTGGACAAGTCACCTGACTGTAACACAGGAAGCCCTGGATGTGACCAAGAAAGACTCAGTGATGTACCAGAAGTCAATGAGCGGTTGTACCACTGTAGGAATTAATTTATGGTTCTGAAGTGGGCCCCCTCCTGCTGGGGATAAATTTGTTCAGTTATCTTGATACAGTAGCAAAGTACTTCATTTAACTCCACCATAGAGGCACACCCACAAGATTAAATGCTCCCACTTCCACTGCTCCACCTTCAATATGATTTTTGCAGCTACACATACTTTTTAAAGCATGATAGTACTGGCTTTTTTCTATAGAAGAATCTGAAGGGAAACACACTAGATATGTGCCATAATTTTGGTTTTTATTGGTTTATTACTGCCTTGCAGTACAATATCTCAGAAAAGGTTTCTTGACCTTCCTCCAGGAACCTTATAGTTGATTTGAATGAAAGTGGATTGACTTTAACCTGAATGTATGCATGCTGACTACTGGTTATGCTTTCAATAATGTAGCATGATAATGAAACCAGGTTTTTGGTTGTGTGCTGCATCCTGTCTTCACTAACTCCTTGCAGCTCTTGCCATCAATGGAAGTGACATGCGGCATCTGTGGAGAAGGGGAGAAGCCATTTGCCTCTTGAATGTAACTTTGTCTTCCAGATCAGAGTTGGAAATGATAAGTTTTTGCCAGGCAGTTGGTGTGAAGAACAGAGAATCCCTCCAAATCTCCTTGGGAGTGGAATTTTGCCAGTTCTGAACTTCGTCATTATTCCTGGGTCAAGTGCAATTGCAAAAGGCTCAGTGACACCATCCTGATCGCTTTCACAAGAAGTGATTGTTACTTGTGTAAATGAGCTGAAGTCCTGTATATCTATGTTCTCTGTTTCCCTGAGATCAGTTTCAATTTTTGTTTTCTGCAGAGCTGAACTTCACCATTACTTCATATGAAAATAAACATACTTGATTCTTGAAGTCCTTCAATAGATAATTTCTTACAAGGGTTTTCAGTGACCTTGCAAGTCATTCAAGTTGCTGTGCACAAACTACTTTCTTTTGCTTATTATGTTGAAACTTATTTTGGGAGGTAAAGTCTCCTGATAAACTCATTCAATATTTGTATATTATTTACATTTCAAGACTGTGATGGCTCTAATTTCCACAACTATTTTTATGATTGCATGTTAATTAGAAGAGGAACACAATTTCTTAAAGACTTTTTTTTTTTGTTTTTGTTTAGTGTTTTTTTTTTTTGTTGGGTTGGTTTTTTGGGGTTTTTTTTTTTGTTTTTGGGGTTTGTTTGGGGGGGATTGTTTTGTTTTATACTTTTCTTGGTTGTTCTAGTTTCCTTTTACATCTTTCAAGGTTTTTATTATTTTGGGAATTTTCCTGATTTATTAGCAAGAAGTAACAGCTCTGTGGATAGTGAATGTGGCACATTATGAAGCATGGCAGACATTGCAGGGCAAGCCAGAAAAAAAAGTAGCCCTTCCAAAATATCATGTACAGCTATATTATATTATATGACACTAATGTTGTTAACTTTGAGGAAATGCTGGGGTCTTGCAGCAGTGCCCAATTCTGGTTTGTTCTTGAGGGATTATGGTATTTCCTAACCCTACATCAGAGTGAACAGAGTGTTTTTTTCCTTCTTCTACTTGCTGCCACAGGCCAAGGGCAGCATGTGGGTACCCTGACTGAGAACAACCATAGAAGGCTTCCAGTAGTGAAGTCTGAACTTCCCATGGCTGTGCTGAGTCCAGGTCTGTAGCTGGAGAAAAAGTACATCATCAACCTCTCAGCATGATGAAGGAAGCCCTTTGGCCTCAGATAGAGCTGGGGACTCACAGTGGATGCTTGGTTCTGGACAAGCCTTTCAGGCTGGAGCCTCTGTGGGCAGCACTGTCCAGAGCTGAGACTAGGATGCAGCCCAGCCCAGCTGTGCAAGCAGCTTTTTGCTGGACCAGTCTCAGGGTGTATTGCAGAACGCTCTGTTTGTGGGAGAGAAGTGTCTCAGGCTAGATTTAGCAGCCACTCCAAGAGCTTGTATTGAAGATTTACTCAAATATGCTTATTTCATTGAGGCTTAATGACACTGGAAGTTGTGGAGGTCATTAAATGTGAAGTGGATTTAACATGGTTTAAATACTTCAACACATTTGGGTGCATTTCACAATTTTGAGGTACATGGAGAAAGTCTTAAAAGTATGTGTTCTAAAAGCATTCCACAAATCAAACAAGAAAATGAGGATTCTTGCCACTAATTCCGTTCCCAGAAACCATGACCTCCCTTTTCCAGCTGATGCGAGAAGGCCAAAATGCAATAAGAGCACTGGGAAAATGGACTGAACTAAAGCAAGAGCTTTTGCAGCAAGCCCTGCCAAGTGGGTGTGAACTGGAAAATTTCCAGTCCATTTTGTTGCTTAACTGCTTGCATTTTGGTCTCTGTTCTGCAGCATCCCAGAAGTGTCTCTGCTTTAAGTGATCAGTGTGTTGACAACCTGATACTTGTCTCTGTATCCTGTCTGTTCAAGTACTTTAATAGTAGCTTCAGTTGAAAAATTTCCTGGTAGGCAAACCTTAGTGGATTTCAGTTTGTGCTGTGGCTGGTTAAAAACTGGCAGATGCTTGTCTTCAATATTTAGTTTAGTTTGTAAGAAATTATATATTCCTTATCTATTATGAATTGAAGAGATTGATTCACAGACACAGACCTGGGGTTGTTCAACATGGAGAAGACTTCAGGGACACCTCATTGTAGCCCTTCAGTACCATAAGGGGGCTTTTAAGAAGGAAGGAGTGGGGCTTTTTATATGGGCAGATAGTGACAGGAAAAGGGGGAATGATTTTAAACTGAAAGGTTAAAACTGGTTTTCAAACTGAAAGAGGGCAGGTTTAGAGTAGATGTTAAGAAGAAATTCTTTACTCGGCAGCAGTGAGTGGCATCCCTGCCCAAGGCAGCAGGGTTGGAATTAGGTGAACTTTGATGTCCCTTCCAACCCAAGCCATTCTATGATTCTGTGATTTAGAGATACTGCCATAGTAATGTCAAGTACTGTCTCAGATTTCTTACACTGAAAGGCCTAGTTGACATGGCACATTTTCAAATAACCTTAATGCCAATAAATAAATACAAGCAAGATGACAGTTACTGCAACATGCATATCAATATTAGAAAAGATAATTACCCTCCTGCTAGGAGTATACTGCTGCCTCACTCTAGCTGCAGTGCTAAGTAGGGTAAGATGATCATAAAATCCATTTTTCTGTGCACTTACTCTCATTAAGTAGAACTGCTGGAATAGTTGAGAATATTGTATCCTTTGAGATGCAGTCCCATGGCAGCTTAAGTGGAGAAGAAAATGGACTAACACACTTCTCCCGGGTGCTGCTTTCAGTGTTCAGAGAATGACATGATGAGGTAGGTCATGGAGCTGGCCTGATTGCCAACTCACTCCTTTACTTCCTTCTGGTTAGCTTTCTGTTGAGTAAGTTCTGTGAGCTGAGCATGCATTCCGGAGGACAGACCAAAAGCAGGACTGCAGCAACCTGTGTTGAGATTGTCTAAAGGCGTGGTTTTGTGTTACTCTTGATCTTGTCTCCTTGTGGGTTGCCTCATATCCTTTCCTCTTCCGGTCAGGGTGGCTAAGGAATGTATTTCATGCTGCTGTGCCAGCTGTTTGTGCTCTCAGTCTCATGTTTTTCAGATACTTTCAGTTTACAGGAAGGTTTGAAAACATTCTCTGAGTTTTGCTGTGTATTACAACAAAAACTTGAGGATTTATCATCATCTGAAAGTTCAAAAATTCTGCCACCTGAATTGAAATTTTGACTACGTCTTTTCTAGCAAATGAGTATTTGTGACGTGCTGTCCCACTCTTAAGGGGAGCACCCAAGTTTCATAGGTGCTCATGGTTGAAAGGAATGACAAAAGGCAGAGGATCTGCAAAAGCTTATGAAATTTCATTAGGTTATATACTTGCCATGAAAATTGGTGCTTTAGCCCATTGTCTCCCAGTACAAGCACCAGTAGTGGGTTTTGAATAAAGGGGCAGAGCGAAAAGGAAGAGAGAGAGATGGGTTAAAGAGGGTGAAAGAGCAAAAAAGGAAGAGAGATCAGCAGTCCTGGCTCCATTGTTGATCCAGCTGATGCATGGCTGAGGTCCTGGGGTGCACATGCACCTGGGCTTTGTGGGGGCACCTTTTTATAGATAAGTTTTCTTGCCCTGGAGATAAGTTTCTCACTTTCTATGCAAATTGCTTATCATGCTCAGTCCATTCTTTTAGACCTTTCTGGAAATGGGTCAGAGGGCTCTGGAGATCTTTAATGGTCTTGATCCCCCCTATGGCCCATGCCCACTTCCTGATCTCATTCACACACTGTACTGTGTTGTGCTTATCTCCAGGAGCCAGAACAAGGTCGCTTGTCCCAGAATAGTGCTGCCCTAACTCTATATGGCCCCCTTCTCCAGCCACCTCCTGTTCTTTCTCACAACAATCCTTGGTTGGCTCCACAGTTATCCGGCTATTGGTGTTTGGAGACATACACATTAGTCCCCTTATCTTCTAGACTTCTACACATGGATAGCAGAGTTCAGCAGCCTGTGCTGTTAAGCTGTTATCACTTCTGGCATGCTTTTGGGCTGTGCCAGTGAGTAGAGACACAGTAGCATTCCCAGTGACCTGTCTGAAGGGAGCAACCTGAGGCTGGGAGAATTTAAGACTGATATAAACCATTCCAAGCCACTCAGTCTTGATGCAGAGGTGGGACCTGGGGCATGTTTAATGGGTGAGAATTGCTATACTGGTTTCCTAGTTTAGGTGTAACAAGTGTGCTTCTTGGAAGCTTTGGTTCAGAGCTGAGGAAGTGCAGTTGCAGTGCCATATCTATTCAGGAAGATGGGTTAAAGATGCTGCATTTGTGAATGCACAGTCCCAGCAGCTATCTTCGCTTCCAAATTCACAGTCTTTCTTGAGGCCCTTAAACTGAATGAAGGGCAGTGTGCAGCTATTGCAAGTCTGAGGCCTCAATGGTCACTCAGCAAATAACCTGCTAATACGTGCTGTTTGTTGAATAAGAATCTTTCAGATCTACCATGTAGAACTAGATTGCGAGTATAGCATTTGTGCATCTTTTCCAGCATAAATCACCAGTTCCTTTTTTTCTGCAGGAAATGTACAAAATGTCGTGACTGAATATGATGCAAAAATTTCACTTTCCATTTTAATACGTTTGATTTTTCAGTCAAACTCTAATGGATAACTCAGAGAACACATCTCAGTTCTCTTTTTTTTTAAATAAAAGATATATTGTTTTTAGTTATTAAGTTCTGCTTAAATGGAACTGCCTTGCAGTTATATTGAACAGCCTTCAGTGTGGCAAATGAAGAAGGTTGACTGCAAAAGAAACAAATTAAATTTCAGGAGCTTAATTTTTGGCTTATGCTGTTGTAAATTACTCAGTCTATGCTGGCAAACTTGTTTCCTAGAGTTTGTGGTTTAATTTGCTGGCCTTGATATCCAGGTATTTTTGGATAAATCTTTGTAAAAGAGTGGTTACTCTGCTAAAAATGAATGTGTGAGTAGGTGGTGACTGTTGTCACCCTTTTTTCTTCAGTGTCTCAAGTGTTTCTTCATCCTAAATATTTCTTTTTCTCTTCTATAGAAAATAAAGAGCCTGAAGCATGAGAATTTAAATGTTTATATGATACAAATGCAAACTGAGCTAGGTTTCCTACCAGTTGTGTGGGTTATTTAGTTTGTGTAAAGCTGAATATCTGTTTTGATGGAAGTTATTCAGATTTACATCTGTGTAGCTTTCCTGTTCACATCAATAATTGCTGTAAGAAAAAATAAATCTGTTTTTAGCATTAATTGTTATTATCTTTACCATTTCAGCACTGCAGGTTGAATGGAGGTTGAACATTGCAGTGAGATCATGTTTACTGAGTTGTTTTAGTAAATTGGTGCTAGAACACTTGAATACTAACTGAATTCCAGAAGTTACTTGGAATGAAAACATTTTTACCTGTACATAGAGTACAGAAAGAAATAGATTAGATTAGATTAAGCAAATCACCCATTTCATATGCAAATGGTAATTCTTGCCACTTTGGCTCAATTAACCTATGTCAGTCATCAAACTTTCTCTTGCTCCACTGATTTAGGCACTTGGAGTTGATGAATTCATAATGTTCTTTTAGTATCATTTCCTTGGTTCAGTTGTGGGCTGGCTAGCATGAGGTTTTGCTGTCTACTGTGATTTAAAAATATAGGTAATGCATTCGTGTGTAGACTGTATTCTCAAGTAAAATGTTTGCTTGTGTTTCTGTTTTTTAGTCCTTGTTCTTATTCAAACATAAGAAGCAATTCAAGACACTTAAAACCTCCTTTGAGGTGCTAATTCTGCTTCAGAAGTGCTGCTGATACAATATATACTTTTTTTTCTGTACCTGGAGTTCAGCGTTGTCCTAGCTTGGTAAATGTCCATAGATAAATACTTCAGAATAGAATTCAATTTTTACAATGCTCCAAGTGCTTTATCTTGAAGACTTTTATCTTGTTTCTGCCAGCTCTGATGCTGGCTGTTCCCCTTCGTGGGTAATGTACTTACTTAAGGATTTCATCCACAGAGGCTAAAGCACTTTATGGAGGGAACAGATAGCCATCTCATCATTTTAAGAAGAATGAAACCAAAAGGATGGAGAGTAAATGACTTGCCTGAGGTTTGGCAGTAGACCGTAGCAAAAGGTGAGGAGAGAACTCAGCTTTCCTGAGTTTGTGAGCTGCTGGCTAGATCAGATGCACTGCTGTTGTGATCACTGGTGATTTAGATATGACTCATTTCTGTTAAGAAGACAAGAACCTCCATGATAGTTAACATAAAATCTGAAATTTGAAACACTCTTACACAGTGGTTGGATATTAAATTGTACTGCAGTATTTCTAAATTAGTGCCATAGCCATATAAAAGTCAGTTTTGGTACTTGAATCATATGCAGAGATGGGCTGCCTTTGGAAGTAAAGTTTGAGCATCTTGTATTAATAGAGTGACAAGCCACAATGATCCAAGGCTGTTCTTTTTGCTGTAAAACTGAATTGAATGAGAACGGAATCATAGCTATCACAGGCCACCTGGAGTTACCATTGACAAAGCCAAACTCTTATCAGATCTGTTTAATCTCGTTTTGCAACAATTAGCAGCAATCATGTCAAGCGTTAAAGAATTTAACTCCGATGACTCATATCCGTTTTCTGTTGGGGGATGCAATAGTGCAGTTTCTTGTGAGGCTGGGCAGTCTGTGCTGCCTTAGAGGCAGATGGTGGTGGTGTGAGCAGTCATATTTTCTGTATTAATTTGCAAATTAGTAGTTGCTTCTCAGGAATTTTGAGTGTGATTTTTCCAGTAACTAAAATACCAAGTTATTACTTGTGCACGTGTGTGATTATTTTGGTAGAAAACTAGTGTGGGAGTTTTGTCCTCCTTAATAAGAATAATTTGTGTATCACCTTGTCTCTCCTTTCTTTATTGATACTTTCTCTGTTACTCTGACAGTCTTCAAAGGCGAGGGCTAGTTCTGTGCTCTGTGTTCCAGTAAGCTAAAGCAAAAAGTCATAATTCAAATTGTGAAATTAATTTCAAGCTTGGTCTGTGCAAAAGGGAGATGAGCTTAAGCTAAATAAAGCAGGCTGGATGGATCTGTGTCTGTCTGAACTTTTATCCTAGACTTGTGTAATTGCTGTCCTTGGGATCTGGTGAGGGATGAAGTTTATGAAACAACAGCCATTCTGCACTTTCTTGTACTTGGCAACAATACTGTAATCTTGTAACTCGTATGTCTGCAACTGTAGACAAGGCTGCAACTTTGCTTCTTTCTGCTGGAGACAAATTCCTCCTCCTTGTTTCCTTCTAACAGGGTCCTTTAAATTTTTATAAGTTTATGAGGCTTTTGTGTTACGGGGCTAGATTACCCAAATCTGTACCATGGAGTGCTTTGCAAAGCAGGACATTGATTCCAGCTCTATCTTTTGTGAACTGTTGCAATAGAAGAAAATTATCGTGCCATGTGCCGTGTTAGTGGCATGTGTCTAGCTTGATGGAGGGTTGCTTTTTTAAATTTCTGAATACTGCAAACAATAGTCTCATCTTTAAATTTAAGAATTTATTTTCCATGTGAAGTTGATCCTTTTTTGCAGTGTTTTTGGTGGAGCCCAGAGGATCTTTCAAGCTAGGTTTAATCAGGTGTGTTTTGTTTACACTGTACTTCACCTGTGTTGACTGAAGTAAATTGATTTGTGTGGTTGAGTGCTGTGTGTGGGTTTTTTCCTGCTAAATTGCAAGGAAGGCTGCGTGCAAATGTTGTACTTGTGACTTACAGATCACTGAGGTCTGACCAAGCCCTGTGAAGGTTGTCCTACCTGCTTTCAAATCGTGTTTGACTTGAGAAGCCTTAGTAGTAGTGTTACGTGGGAAAAGCAGCTTAACTGTAATTCTACAGCTTTCTTTGTTGAAAGAAAGTGGTGGTAGTTTTGTTTTGTTTTTTAAAGGAGGGGCTGGAAATGGATAAGGCATATGAGGTATGGAAGCAGATGCTGATATATCTTTGTGTTTTTTCAAGGATTTATTTGAAATAGAAAACATAAATAGACCTTGTAAGGTGCAGATAACTAGGAAAAGACATAATATTTTGAATTTAAACAGTAAATATTTAGGACATTGCAAATAGACAATAAATAATAATAAATTCATGTGCTAGCAATGATAAATTCATTGCTGTGCTTATAGGGAAGGAACATGCATTGCTACCCAGAAATCTGTGAGCAAGGAAACGATTGATAAACTAGTGCTTATACAGGTTCATTTTGGGAAATATTGGTCAGTGAAGTCGCTAGACCAATTTTAAAATCAAATTAATAGACAGAGACACAAAATAACTAAATGCTGCAGGGTATGCTTATTTTTTAATCTCTTGGGGTGTGTAACAGAGGTTAGAGCTGTTGTGAATGAATTACTGAAAACCTCATAGGAGAAAGAAAGAAAGAAAGAAAGAGAAAGAAAGAAGAAAAACTTTAAGAGCTGTTTGCTGTATAAATGTGATGTGCTATATCTTTACCATGTGCATCATCACATTTGAAAAACTGAATTTGGGTCTTGACGGAAGAGACAGACAAGGGAAAAAGTGGATTATCAGAATAATTCATGGAATTGTTTTCATGCAGATGGAGGCTGACTGGATAGGGTCTTTTCAGAAGAAAAACAAAGGGAAAGGTAGTGTAATCTAGAATCAAGAATGGAAAGGAAAGATTTATTAAGAAGTAATGACGAATTTTTAATTTTTGACTTTCTAACTCTTATCTGGAAGCAGCTTCATAAGAAGCTAAAAGAAGCACTTTTCCATACAAGGGCATAGTTAAATATGACATATACATATAGACATAGACATAGTTAAATAGTCTTTAAAAGGACTAACATTCCTGAGGGATAGGTTTGCTAAGACCTGTTATATATTGTGTACACATGAAATGACTTGGAAACTCTTCAGACTGTTGAATTTCCAGATGTTTTAGAATGTACCATGTGATTCTGCAGTTGTTTTTTCTTTTCCTTTTTGCCAAGATTTGTGAACTTTTTGAGAGACAGTGGTGTTTCTTATCAGAAAACATGGCATGGGAAATTCCAAATTCTTCAGGCAGTTAGTTTTGTCAAAGCCTTTCTGTTCATGAGAAAACATTGGACACAGCAGTGAAAATACTACAAGGTAGAGATTTTTTGGAGAGGGTGGTGAGAACAAGGAGTGGTGGGCATATTTTTTGATTATCATGAAATTTGGGGTCTAAAATTCTCAAGTGCTGTATTATTTATGAAAAATAGGTTTTTTTTTTTTAGAATGGAAGTATTTGCATGAATAAATAAAGACATTTAACAAATGTGTTTGTTTACATCTCTTAGAAAAATTCTGCTTCCAAATTTTCAGAGGCTTAGGAAAATTCCCATTTTTTACAGGCATTCCAGATGCTGTTCCTCATAACCTTGAAGTGCTTGTATTTATTTTTCAGTCTGTACTTGCTGCTCATGAATCTTCTAAGTTTAAATCATTTTTGGTATCACTGGATTGGAAAACATTAACTCTCATTACTTGAAAATAATGTTATAAGAAATATTTGTGCATCTTTGTATTAGAAACACTTCCAGAGTCTTTTCAGTGGTTTAATGGGTGTGGCTCTTGCCTTCTTGAGAAAGGTCTACGGTCTGTCTTAGACATTTAGCTCCTCTTGATGCAGGCCAAATTTCTACTAGAACCTATGTAAAAATGAGCAAACTTCTCAACACAAAATTGACAGGATTAGCTAAAAAAAGAAAGAGCTTTCAGATGGCATGAAGACGTTCCTAAGGAAGGAACATTCTAGAGAATGTGTGCTGTTTATTAACAGAAATTTTAAAGTAATCTACATCAGGTTGCATTGCTAAGGAGATGAAGAAATGGAAGGAGAACTTTTGTTCAGATGAGTAAACAAGTTTAAAATGTGTAAAAAGGCATGGAAGCCTTAGTAAGACAGTTTCCAAAAGAGTTTGAGTAATACTTGCTGAAGACTGCTATTTTTTTGGTGCATGACTTCTGACTTTATTTGATGTCGGCAGCATTGTAGTGGGAGATTATATTGGTATTACATTAGGGCAAATGGGTTAAAAATATAAATGAAGAGCACATCATTTAGAGTCATGGGTAAAATCTGGCAGCAGGGAGGAGTTGAAGTGAGTTTTTTGTAGAAGGAAATCATGCTCTTCTGATGAGCCTGTACTTAAAGGTAATTCATTTAAGACAGTGTATTGAAATGTCAAAAAGCTTTTGATGGCATACTTTACCAAATACTCTTAAAGGGACAAAATATCTGGAGATGGCATCCTTATAACCCTTAAGTGGACTCTTAAAGGAAAGGAACAGAAGATAAATTTTGCAATGAAGCAAGGCTGCCTGTAGAGAAACAGGCTGTTGAAAGGATTGTCTGTACTTTCTTGTTTTGAATTGGGCTTTTCAGAAGTTTCATGGCTGATCTGAAAATTTCTTTCTGGTGCAGCCTTGTCAAAACTTTAGAGAATAGGCAGTAAAGAATTGCAGAAGGTTTTATGGTACCAGGGAAATGAGTAGCTGAAGTTCAGCGATACTGGATGCAAAGTATCATACATGAAGAAAAGCAGCTCTAATTGTTCACATAATACTGAGCTCTAAGTTAGTTGTTGATATTTAGCTTTCTAGGTAGCTCAACACTTTACTGTAAATGTGTGTGGATTGTTTAAAAAAGCTCAGTCTTTACTTGCACCATTCTTACCATCTCTGCCACATTGCCTGCTGGCTTCTGGCAGAGAAGAAATACTGAGTTAAACAGAGTTTTGACCTGATCCCTTCAGATGCTGCAATGAAACCCAGACTTAGTTTTGGAAGCTTGGAGGTGAATCTGCCTAGACATTTTTGTCACAGTGAGCTGAGCAAAGAAACCAAATATATAACTCTGTTATAAGTGAAAAAAGTTAGATTTTACAAAAAAAACACCCAAACTGGAAGACTTCTTAGGTAGAGAAAACTTGAGGTCATTAAGTCAGAAATAAACAGAACAGGAAAGACAGAAATAAAAAGAACTTTTGGTCAGGTTTTTCTCCTGCCCATCCTGTCCTTGAGGTGGATTGTTGTTTCTTTCCTTGGCTTTAATGTTCTCTGTAACATCTGAGCTGTAGCAAACTCTACATTTCACACAGATTTTTGAAAACTTTCCACCCGCCATGAGACCTGGCTGTTTGGTTTTCATAGGACTCTCCTTTCTTCTCTGAACTTTTCTGTTGGCACACCTGTGTTCTTACAAGTTCTTTCTTCTTGGGTAGGCACAGTCACTTCTCCAGAGAATAAATAATCACTCTTTCATCTTGCATCTCAGAGACACATAACATGGAAACATAAACCAAAATAATCACACAAATACCATCACATCCTCTATCTCTCTGTCTGTCTAGGAGTTTGCCTGCTTAAGGATCCTGTCCAGACCGAAGGACTGTTTGGTCTTTTTTGAAAAAAAAATGCAATGATGAAGATCTTCTGAACAAAACTTCTCAGTGTAGAAGTACTGGTTTGCTACTGCCTGCCTTGTTTTCATTGACTGCTTCTGCTGTTGTGTCTATGGATTGCTTAAATAGCATTTGGTACAGATCCTAACTCTAGCCCTGTAATGTGCTCCAGCCTTCAGCTGAGCTTCAGTAGTTACCCCATTGTGATCCAAGTATTTTTTCTGATGCAAAGTTCAGAGTTAAGGCAGTCTTTAGTATTTGGTGTTTTTGGTACTAGGGGGCCTGTTTCACTAGGATTGATACAGATGCAGTGAGTCTGAACATATTGAGGTTATTTTTGAATAAATGGCTCTTTGTTTGCCTGTCATCTTTTATTCTTGCCTGATCCTGAGTTCCTCCCACTAGCATTAAGCTGAGAGTGGTTTTTCTGAATTGTTGGGGGTTGGAATCATGTGATAACTTATAATCCTGTTTTGGGCTGAGAGAGTGGATTTTTTGAAACTCAAGCTTTCTTCTGTTTTCTTTTTCTTTATCAGAAAGCCTTTCTATATTGTTTCAGTTGTCTTCAGATCATTGACACAGTAATTTAGGTTTTGATGTGTAGTTTGATGTGTTAATTCCTACACAACCCTTTCTTGTTTGTCATCTCTATCTTTCTGTCTCATTTCTTTTCTAACAGCTGTTATAACTTTCTTTTTTTTTGTTACCAGCTTCTGCTGTTTTATTTTGATAATTGCCTTCAGCTTATCTCTAATCAGTTTTTGATTACAGAAGCAAGAGGTTCTTTTCCCTTCACATCTTTGAAGCATAGTGCAGATAAAAAGGCCAGAGTTTCACTTGGAGGATCTTGGTCTTGAATACTGTTGCTGCAACAAGAAAAGTAACCTGTTTTTCTCTCCTCCTTGCTTGGTTGGTTCTACTTGGTGAAGTATTACATTTGGTTTTGTGAGAATGATGTGAGCCAGTTAGCTGCAAAAGTTGGCAGGAATCAATTTGCTCAAATGTTACTAAGGAGCACCTCAATGCATTGGGACAGGGTGCAAGTTTTGTAATGCTCCTGTGTGACAGCAGATCACTGCCAATCAGTTAAACATTTGGGGCAGTTCTCCAGGACATTTGGGTTTGTAGATTATGAACTTTCTTATGATTTGTGGTTTAAATTTATACAGGGACATCTAATATTTGCTCTTGAACATTGTCAGCCTTTAACTTAAGTAGTTTTTCTCCCTTACCTTAACTAGAAAGAAATCAACAATTATTAATGATTTAAAAGGAGGAAGATTGCTTTTACATGAGTAGCTAGTTTGTTTTTGTGGGTTCTTTTTAGTAAATGAGCAGACTCCTAGAGACCTAAATTGAGTCACATACTCAATTTAGAGTCTGTCAGTATGGCTATAGATGCCTAATGTTATGAGGTAGACCATGTATTTGGGTTTTTTATTTCTTTTCTGTGTTGTTCCTTAAGGATCTCTTCTTCCTGTGATGTTATAGATGGAATTCTTAAACAAGTGGCTGTTGCATCCATGTCTGTATGGAGGATTAAAATTTACCTACCCCCTGGAACAATATGTGACTCTCAGGCAGGACTAAGCAGGTATTCAGTTGCATCCTTGCAGATGTTGTGATGTCTGGTGCCTTCTTTATATAGGACTTAGTGATTGTGTGGGTGGAAAGTGAGATCATCTAACTGATCCAGGAGTCAGCTGATCCTGCACACTCACCCCACCCCTCCAAGCAAACAGAGACTGAGCTGTCTCACTGGGTATTGACCACACTAGATCTGATACAAATGTGGAAGGGAATCAGAACCACCCCCAACAGTAAAAGCTGTTTATTGAGTTTATCTGAAGTGAAATCATACCTTTTTGCTTATAAGTCTAGGTGTAGGAGTTCACTTTGAAATTCAAGAGCAGCTCAACTCAGTTTAGCTATTCAAGGAACAGGCTCTTAATACCAGCCTGAGGGCAAAATGGTACTGTTGTATCCAAAGGTACCTTGGTGCTTTTTGGGCAAGTATTAAGTACTTTAATAATTTCTAGCTCAACTTTATGTTATGCTATGTGTTATGCACCATCTGGAAAGGGACCACCCACCAGACAGCTGGGTTTTTGTTGTGTCTTCTGGGAATTTGTGCTCAGAAACTCCCTTTTGTGTAGGTTGCAGGACAGGCTCTGATCTGTACTTCATTGATGGTGGATCTCTGCTTCCATTGCTTAAAAATGAGACTGCTCAAGACAGGGTTACTTCTTGAAACAGTAAGATAAGATTCCTAAGTCAGTGCATTTCACTAGATAAGAACTAGCTCATGTCCATCACTTGTTTTTGTCTTGATGCTCTTAAGCCTACTTTGTGTATAAGTTCAAGCCTCTACAAATACCATCCTTTTCCTCTAGTATATGGCATACTTAACTTGCCTGTGCCATCATCACCTGCTTTTCCTTCCCCATATTCAAGCCTCAGACACCCTTACAAAGTGGTGGGGTTTTTTTGTTTGTTTGTTTGTTTTTTGGTGGTTTTTTTGTTAGCCTCTCCCAACAGACTGGCTTGGCTGGACTGGTTTCCTGGGAGGTTGGCCATTCACCTGTGTTTGGGTATTCTCACCTCAGTGGCTCCCATCAATTGTTTCCGGTCTTGGAGCCATCTGAGACACTCTTGACAGGAAATGTCTGTTTCCAGCGCTGTTGACAAGTCAGTGGCACTGTGGTTTGCACGGTTGAACCAGAAATACCAATTTGTACTGACGTGTTGGGATTGCCAAAGCAGGTTTCCTACCTCATGAAGGCAGTCTCTGGTAAACAGGAAAATATCTATGCCAAGCACAGAGTCATAAAGAAGTTGAAGTAGATAAGGATATTCCTTGCTTGCTTCTGAATGTTTGCCCAATAGTTTCACCATATCATAATTCTAAGGTGGAATGGAGAGCTGCTACTGCAAAATGAAATAAGTTTGGTGTTCACACTTGCACTGAAATAAATTTTGCCCTCCTTTCTTTTTTTCTATATCTCTGTCAGAATATCTTACTCTTTTAGCCCTCAAGTGGAAAAGAACACAAAATCCTGGTCTCAGAAGTTGCCGTTATCAACTTTCCTTTTCCCCTGATTAATTGTGTGACAGTGAATGTAAGGCAATGGTCATGTGTTTAATACCAATTAATCAGAAGATAATAGCAAACATAAACATTCATTAGTTGTATAGCTGCTTTGTTTGTATTCACTGCTTTTCCTGGCAGCACTGTGGCAAGCAGGTAGTATCAAAAAGTAGGGTGTACGTGTGAGATATCTCAGAGCACTTGTTTAAACATTCTTCTTTGCTCTGTTACATTTAAAACAATGAGTAGGAGATGAACTTTGACCACTGCATTTCATTTATCGCTGTCTTGGTGACTAAAGGCATGGCTAATAGCCAAGAGCAAAGGCCTGTGTATCCACTAATGGACACTTACCCTTTTTTTCACCATGTTAATGTGTATACTCTTGAGTTTTTATCATTTCTTAAGACAAGTTAATTAGCAGAGATTTTACATGTAGGGTTGTCAGTCTTTACACAGATAGGTTAAAGTGAACTAAGTGGATTTACATCACAGTTAGGAATGATTGGTAAGATAGTTTTAATCTATGCCAAGCTTCACAGAGATGTGTACTGTTCCTGTGCTTCTCAGGTAAAAGAGGTTAAGTAGGTTGCCTTCAATTCCAACTCATGAATCTGATTTCCCAGGGTAATAAGAAGCCAGTTACGACTGCAGGGATACTTTGTTCTCTTGGATGTGTGATAGTGTGTTTCAAGCTATTGTTGGTGTAGATGTTAGTTAACCTAATAACAGGCTAGGTTGTGATTGCGCAGTAGTTGGCCAGTCTGCGGCTCAGTGTGTGGTTACTCAGCTAATGTGTACACAGGCAGCTTCATTAGAGGCAGTTTGGCTGCTGTCAGCAGGCAGACAGAGCTCGGGTGATTTAGGACATGGACACTGAACTGCCTGCTGCTGGGTTTGTGCTGGTTTTCCTGCCTAGGCCAGAGTGAATGAAGCTCTAGCCTTATGTTTGTGATGCACTTTCTTATCTATTTAGGCATGCCAGCTGTTAAGGAGATGGGAAAGAAGGTTGTGATTAGACTTTATTTTTTGTAAACTATCAGGAGACAATAATTTACTGCCAGACCTATTGTAAGAGTTTCTACCTGTAATGTCAAAAATGACTAGAAAAGGTAAAGACTGTTATATACCTGTTTTCTTTAGTATCAGCAATCTGTCACCAGATTGACTTTCATGAGATAGAGTAAATTTTATCCCCTACTTTGGTCTTGGGCACAAAATTAAATTTCACATTCTTGCAGCCAGCGAGGTTGCAAAAATTGCAGGTCTTGCACTTTTTTGTCTTTTCTCCTGTTTTATGCAGTGTGCTCAATACCCACTCTACCCATTAGTCTGCTGGAGCCTGAGCAGACTTTGTTTGCTGCAACATGGAAGGTGTGCAAGAGCATTTGAAGTGAATTGATGTCAGTGAACTGATGTTCCTGGTTTTCAGAGTGCTTCATCCTGAGGTCTTAGGTGTTGAGAGAGCTCTACTCTGATTCAGTGCTTGATCAGGCTTTTACTTGTCTTGAAACTCAAACCACAGATGTTTTGGTAAGGGGGTAGTTCCAGTGTAACTGTGAAGCTGATTCCTCCACATTTGTTGAGATACCATTTTGCCACTTATGAAACTGTGCTCTCCAGTGTATAGAAAACTTATCTTCTATGGCATCTGAATGTTTGATTGATTTCATCTGGGGGAAATGAGAGTGAGAACCTGATAAAGAGGATTATGACAGTTTATGTATTGATGACCAAACAGTTCTTTTGGGCTTAGCTAAATCCTGGCTCTTTGTAACTAATGAGAATATTGATATATGTATGTATACTTTTACTTAGATTTGTCTTGAAAACTATCATTCTTGCTCATCTTTGCTAAACTTCTAATCATATTTTATGTAACTGAATCTGGTGTTGGCTGTTTTGTAGTGCACTTGACGGTACATTTCAGGTGCTTTGTAGAAACCATTACCACCATTACCACTCCTGTTTCTGTGGTGGGTTTTTTATCCTTTTTTTTTTTCCCCTCCCAAATCAGTTACATAGTATTTGACTTCTGTCAAGTACATTGATCCCCCCTTTGCTCAGAGGAGTTTCTCTCCTGATGTTGGGAAAGATGATAGTCAGAAATAGATCTGTCAGAAGAGCTGGTTTAGGATATATGTTTTTTTATCTGGATAGACATCTGATCTCAAAAGTGCATATACCTTTTCTGGCTTGTTGGAATTGCAGGTAAGATTTGGGTTCTCCCCTTGGAAATTGCAATACCAGTCCTGAGGCCTAACGTGAACTTGAGAAATCTGATCTCTCTGTTGTGAGTGACATCTACATCTTAAAATACATCACTGCTAGAATGAGCAGGAAAACCTCACAAAAGATGGACCTATTCCAAGGAAGACAATGCTTTATCTATCACATGACATTATCCAGAAGGGTTTCACAGAAGTCTTGATGTATCTTTTCTTCTTTAGTTACATAAAAAATACAAGTATCACAGGAGAGTTTATGCCAGTATCTAAGTGTCAGTCATACAGATGTTTCTTTACTCATGGTCCTTCCCTCATCTATGTAAGTAACTCAAGGTTTTTGTGTAGTTTGGGTATTTTATTGTATTTTTATTTTATTTTATTTTATTTCATTTCATTTCATTTCATTTTATTTCATTTCATTTCATTTTACTACTATGGTAGGGTTGGTACAGGACCCAAGAATGTTTCTACAGTGTGGTCCTGCGTCAGACTCTGTTCAATGTATGTGGCCAGCTTGACAGTAATATATATACACACACATAATTTTTTTTTAGTTTCTCCTTCCTTCTTCATGATCTTAGGAACGTGCCATTTTAACATAGGATTTCTCAAGTGGTTTTTGTAATTTAGCTTTGATCAGGCTCCGTCTAAAGTAATATTTCTCTTTTAATCTTAGTTTTGCAACTCTAGTGAGAGCACATTATCTTGCAAGATTGCAGAATTAAGTCATGGCATGTTGTGCAAGTTTTCCTCCTGCTTGGCACTAACAGATATGTACCATAGATTTGGAGGCGCTCAAGATTAGACTTCTGTGTAAGAGCAGTTAAAAATATAACTTGCATTACGGCAAGTTTCAGAAGAAAACAAACAGACTGTAATCTCACCCAAAATATAGCAGTGGTATTGTCATTCTTGTTTGGATTTGTGATGCTTTAGTTTCCTAAAATGAATGAGAGTGAGTATATGTGTAGTCTTAGTAGTGCATTGCCTTTTTTGCTTCAATAAAATTTGATGGCATCCATACTGCAAATATTTATATAGAATTGGACAGAGGGAGGTGCTTAGAACACAAGTTATGAATATTTTAGAAAACCTAGTTTAATATTAGATTTTTAAGTGTGAAAAAATATCTTCCTTTTGTACCATACTAGTCTCCTTTGTTTTAATTTTGTTTCTTGAAGAGCTGAGGCTCGTATAGGCAAATGTTCACTCTTTCCTCTGTGGGTTTCTATCCTTCAGGCTTTTAATAATTTATAAGCCTGTAGGCCAGTTAGAGAAACACATTACTGAAGAGTAGATGTCTCAAAGGTATTCCTTTTCAATAAGTTGGAGAGACACAGCTTCCCCAGTTCAGAGTGTGACCACAAGGCTTATCTTTTATTGAATATCTTCATTTCAGTTTTGATGATCTAAGTAAATAGGTGAGGCGAGAAGTTGTAGTTAGAGATAGAATCTCTGATTAGATTAATTAGAGGAGAAAAACTCGAGGGTATAGGCTTTTTCCCTACAGAGCTTGTCTTGCTATCTGTCTTTTCAGTCATGAAAGCTTCCAAAGGAATGGGAAAGCATAGAGAGATGCTGGAAATCAGGCTGCTTTTCTTGTCCTACTCTTTAACAGAAACTTATTTCTCTGGTTTGGTTTTCTGTTTATTTTTTTTTCTGAAACCTAGGAAAAAAATTAATTGGGTGAAAAGACAGAAAGGTGTTTGTAGAAGAGGTGGAGATGAGTCAGTTTTCTTGCTTTGCTCTCTTGATTCCACAAGACTTTTGCTGTGGAAATAGGCTGCCTGGTATAACAGGAATCTTACAAAGAGTCAGCAGAAATAGTTGATTGCCTCTTGGCAATGGGTGCAAATCTTGTAAAGAGAAAGACATGGTTTGAGAGAAATTGTGGACTACATTCCTGGTTCTGTAAGCATTCATGTATGTGCTTGCATGCATTATTCACACAGGTAAACTTTGTTATGAATAGAATTCTCTGCAGTAAAGTTTTTACTTATATGGGGTTTCTTTGGCTTTATATATGCACTCCCTCTTTGCTTCTCTGCATCTGTACCTTGTCTTTTTCTCATTCTATCATCTTTCTAAATGAATCAAAATAGATCTGAATGGTAATTGATATTGGAATATTACCTTTCAGTTTGTTTTCTTCCAAGTTCCAGTACAGAATCTATATGCTATGTTATAGATTACATGAATTTTTATTGCAACTTGCAAAAAGAACATCTAATGTAATTTTTTCTTTTATTTTTTGTTAAGGTTATCCTTCACCATGTATAGATTTACCAAGCAGATTTTATTTTTCAAGACAGCAATTAAATTTTTTTCCTTTTCTTGATTAGTGGTTTATCCATTTTTACCATTTTAAGGTCTCATTTAAAGAAAAAATAGAAGAGTAATAGTGAAATAGAAAAACCTAAACCACATCCTGCTTCAAAATTCAAGGATAATAGCTAAAATGGGGAAATCCCTCTAGATCTCTTATTTCCTACTTGAAGCCAGGCCTTCTTACCAAAATAAATTGTGTGAAGAAACATGACCGAGATGTATTTGACTGTCAGAGATGTGTGGCATTGACAATATTTTTTTTATTTATTTCTGCAGATATTGCTGTGGTAGAAATGAGTGATGCCTTCCGTCAACCTTCCCTGTTCTACCATCTGGGAGTCAGGGAGAGCTTCAGCATGGCTAACAACATTATCCTCTACTGTGACACAAATGCAGAGTCTCTGCAGTCACTGAAGGTAGCTCTGGGTGGAAAAGGGGGTTTGGAGGGCAAGTTACAGCTAGTCTAACCCTTGAAATAAGTTCTTTCTCTAAGAAATACAAATGCCACTTGTGGTTCAGAACAGAATAGCAAAAAAATGTTCTGAGGCCTGGCAAAGATGTCTACAATGCAATGCTGTAGAACTCAGTTTAGTTTTCTAAAGAGAAAGATTTAGATTGCCTGATTGCAGTCGGTTAAATACCTAACTCTTAAATGGCTGTTTATGGATACAGAATTTTGCCAAATTTGAGATGAGAAACTAAATGCAAGACTTTGTCATTCAAGGGAATTACTGGTGTTTGTGGTAAACTGTTACAGTAATAACAATCCTGTGAGAGTGGTGGTGTGTGGGCAGTAAAATAATCCTTAGGCTTTAGCTTATGTCTAAATTAGCAGTTTTCTGCTAAACCTTATGGGGCCTCCTGATACCCCCTGCTAAACCTTACTGAGTTACAGCTGTTTGCATCAGGTGCCTGCAGGACTGCTGTGCTGGGAATTAGCAGCAGTGTAATAGAGTCAGTAAAAACAAAACTCGTGCCCCAGTGCAGTTATAGTACTTTGGTTTAAGGCAAGAGGATGTTTTAGGATAATCTATGGGGCTGTGAGTTTTGTCAGCCAAGAAGTTAGTACTTGCTTCCTACTGCAACTATCCTAAAAGTTTAGCAACCTCCATGATGGGAAAAGACAGACAACTTGGATGGCAGTCTTTTCAATTACTTCCCCTCTCTCAGATGCACTGGCTTTACTCAGGAGGTGTTTTATGCTCTTGCTTTCCCTTCCAAGCTTTGCTGAGAAGAAGAATTTAGAGTGAGCAGCTTGGTGAGTCAGACTGCAGTCTGGGCACCAGCACCACTCAGCAAGAGTTTGCTTCCACTGTTTCTGGCAAGTGCAGGCTATTTGGTTTTGATTCTGTCCCATTTTTTTTTCAGACTGGCCCTATATTTTGGAGGAAATGCTTAGTAACTCAGTTTCTTCCCCCTGCTCTCCCCTCTAAATTCTCTCAGCTAATTGGACTGCTTGCAATCCAATTATTTCCTTTCTTCTTGCAACACAAAGAGTATACAGATAAAAGCCCTAAAAATAATGCTAATGATAAAAGATGTATCTGGGAATTTAATACAGTTGTGTAAGTACAATGATCTACAGTATAAGCATAGCAGAATTTAATTGTCTGGGCAAAGAGCCAAATATCCAGCTCCCACTGAGAAATCACTTGGGGTGAGGCATCAGGCTTTTTTGGGCACTTGGAAGAACTTTTTACTAGTTTAGGAGCTGGACTTTGTAAATGGGTCATGTGCTGGATTCCTACTGGCATCAGTGGACACCCAGTTCTGTGCAGGGGGACTTGGATGTCGCAGTTGCCACCAGTACTCTGCTGACTGAAAGACTCCCTTTGGTTTCCCTTAGTTTTAAACTGAGCTTGTATTTCTGCTCTTGATAGCTTGTAGGGAATTAGTCAAAGAGTGAGACTCCTTCCATACTATCTAGTAACTGCCTACAAAACTAGCTGTGGGCATACTGGGACATCTTCTGAGGCAGTGTTATATATAATACAGGAGTATTTGTTACAGCCAGCAGGTGAAAGTAGAAGAAATGCAGGAGAGCATGTGCAGTTTTAATCTTGTATGGAAGGGGGAGTTAAAAAACTGAAAATTAAAGCAATACAGAACTGCAGCACATGATTTAATCAGGGCACAAAGCAGTGTAAATAAACTTTTGCTGGTGAAATGTTCTTCTGCATGAACACTCAGGCCAGGCTGGGCAGGACTTTGATCAGCCTGATCTCGTTGAAGATATCACTGTCTATGCTGGGGGATTTGACCAAACTTCATGACATGCACTTGTAAGCTAGAAACAGTCCTATGTGAAACATGCCCTCTGTACAGGGAGAAGAGCAGTTTTATCAAAGCCTGACTTAAGCAACATGGAAAGTATGAGGGACCTTGGTTTGACACTGTGCTTGTTTTTAATGCTGTTGCACTGGTGAAGCTGCTCACCAGTCCCAGTGGCACAGGCAAAGCTATCTGATAAATCTGTTATGGTTATCAATTCCTGGGATCAGAACTTGCTGACAAGTCATGCTGGAAGCAAGATGATCATTGTTCAGAAGTGGTTTACGCTTGAGCTGCACCACCTGGATTAGTGTGCAGGAATCAGCTCTTTCCATCTGGGTGTGCTTCTAATTCTCTGAAAATTCACATTGAAAATGCGAAGACCTGTTCTTTGCATCTTATTATTAGAGCCAAGTGAATTTCAAGCAGTTTTGGAATATTTTAAAACCTCATATGAATGCTGCTTTTAATATTCTTTTTGATTGCTTTTCCTGGTAGCAAAATGTTACTTACTATATTTGACTTTTCAAATATGAATAGATGTTTATTAGTAGACACCTTCTGGACATCATCCCTCTAGAAAAAAATCTATAAATGGAAGGACATGTATATAGGTGTATATGTGTATATTAACATGCAGACAGTAGTTATGCTGTTACGTGTACATAAGTTGTATGTATCTACTTGATTCCATAGTAATTTTGTCTCTTCTGAGACAATACCTCATTTATGTTGATTTGACAAGCATGAGAAAACATCTGTCAACCAACCTCTTTGTGTCATGTGTGCAAACAGTAGTATTAGAAAGTCATACTGATCAAATATCTTTCCTAGTGCTATCAACATTTTCTTTTTTTTTTGTTTTTATTTCAGGAAATTATTTTCCAGAAGAATAATGTAAGTATGATGTATGGATTTCAGTTGAATTATAAACATTCCAAACTTCTGTTTCATTTAATGTTGTTTATATTCTGTTCTCCACTCAAATCATCTAACACTCTCCTACTGTATTTTACAGAGTTCGATGTAGAATTCTGGAAATTCTAGCAGCAAATCTGAGTAAATGACTTGGTTGCTAGGTACCAGGCTCACTTCTTACCTTGCCTGTATCTATCAGTGGTATTTTCTCTGCTGTCTTTACTTGTCTGTCATATTATCTCACACCCATTTGCATTTGTCATTTTATCCTTTTTTTTTTGTTGCCTTTTTCTATTCAGTATTCTTTAATGTTTTTTAAAAGTACTCTATTAGAAAGTAGAGTTATTTGGAAACTGTTGCTCATTTTAGAAACCCATGGCTGTAGCTCTGAAAAGAAAAAATGTGTGTATATAAATATGTATGCATGTGTATATATATGTGTGTGTGTGCAAATATATGTATGTGCATATATATGTATGTATATAAATGTGTGTATATCTATGTGTATATATACAGATATATATATGTATATATAGATATATATTTGTGTATATATATGTGTGTGTGTGCGTGTGTATATATATATATATATGTATGTATGTATGTATGTATATGTAAAAAAGTACATTTATAAAGAGAGTTTTTATTTCTAGAAGTTGTGTCCTGGAGCTGTTAATCCAAATGTAATGCAGGTCCCAGTGGTCTGAGTGCCAGTCATTATTAAACTGTAGGTTTCTGCACCTTGACGTACCATTGGTTTCTGAGGTTGACCTTCCAAATTTCCCTTCCCTTTTTCACTCCCAAGCTCAATGGAGACAGATTTGTGGCTGGGAGAGCACTGCTTTCCCAATGTGTTTTTTCTGGAGCAGCAGGGCCACTCATGCCAGCATATATATTTGGCATGTTGAGTTCTTCTTGGCTTTTCTTCATGACTTACTGGTAGCCACATTTGCTAAGATATAATTTCAGAGAGGCTACCCAGTGCTGTGCTGATACCCTGAGGTGCTATGTGCATGCTGTACAATTCCATATATTTGAATAAAATTTTCTAGAGTGGGATATGAAGTACTTAATTTCAGAAATTGGCCAGGTTTTATTTTCCTCAATGCCATGAAAACTGCAACATTTCTGATTTTATTTCTTTATTTAACAGTGGATTAAGTGATTACTTTTGCCGGTATAAAATGTGACTCTCTGAAAAAGATGCAGTCTTGTCTTTTCTCTGCATGATGTTTCTAAAGATGGCTTCAAAACCAGTGAAAGCTTTGGTCTAATGCTGCATTTTAAATTACAGATTTTTTTTTTGTTAAAAAAAACAGAAAAGCAAAGAGGCTTCCCTATAGAGTTTCTGTTTAGCTCTTATCCAAAAAGTGCTTTTCAGACACTCACAGAAGGCTGTGAAAGATGTGCTAGACTAGAAATCTCTCGCCTTTCTCTAATGAAAGTGGAAGAAATGATCAGTTAGGCCTTTTACATAAAATGAAAAGAGAACAGTAAGGCCTTTCTTGTAAATGAATGTATTACATTCTGTGTTTTTGTTCTGGTGGCCTAGGACCTAGGGAAAATGATGTGTGACTAATGTAATGTTCCTGGGAGGGTAGGGGGAAGAGCTCTCTTAGCAGGAAACCAGCAGGAGATTACTGGTACAATAGAATAAAGGGGAGATGTCATCTTGTCCTGTTTTTAAATGACTGTCCCCAAAGCTCAAGGAGAGGTATGATAACTTGGCCTTCGTCTATTTCAGAAAGGATTGTTCTGTTTTTCATTTAAATTTGGATAGGCGACTGTGACACTGTCATTTATCACTTTTAGAAATGCTTCAGTGTATGCCAGAAAAAGAATGTGTTCCTTGAAAGTCTCAGATGTTTTCAAGCACACCCACATAACATCTTTTCTGAGAGGAAGTATTTTCCCTGGTATTAGAACAGGGAAGTCAGTGAAATGACTTTAGCAGCTCCTTTGTCTCCCTTTCCCTTATTTTTTCAGCCAAATTACCTGGAAGTAGACTTTCCAAAATGTTGCTGCATGCCTAACTACTGAATATAATGCCTGCTTCATAAAAATTGTGTTTCTTCATAAATGATAAGATTCTTGGATAAATGAGTATGACAGAGGTTCTGTTCTAGAGAAACCGTGTCTCTGATGCCCAGCCTTACCAAAATAGTCATGTGAGGTTACTGATATGAAAGAAAAAAAAAAGAAATTCACACATGGATAAACAAGGAGTTCAATCTTGCTGTTCTAGAACATGTTTTTTAATAGCATGCAAACATCAGCCGTATCAGGACCATGGTATCCTTGGCACCAGGGGATTAAAAAGGTTGCAAAACAAGTGTGTGTGTATCTATATATATCTGCCTAATTGAAATGCCTTATGTTTGCTTTTCCTAAACCTTGTTTCCCTAAAAATAAGTGGGATAACAAAAAAAAAAAATTATCTATTACCAACTGTTTTGTTCTGCTGGTTTTTTGTGCTTCCTAATAATAGTCAATACAATGTTGCATAGCAAGGGTAAGCTGCCTGGAGCCTGTCTGGGCAGAGCAGTACAAGATAACATTGGCTTATTTCCTGTAATATGTGGTTTTATAGCTATTTAGTTGGACCTTTTTCAAATGTTCCAGTAATACCAAAACCATACATTTTCACAGGGAGTGATACCTTAACAGGAGGTATCCTGCTACTTTGCTGGTTGAAAGCTTTAGTTTAGTTTTTGCTGTTATCTGATTTTTGAGGTCAATCAAGCAGCAGAAGCATTCTAGAAATTACTAGTAAAGAGTTTCAGTCATAAGATGTTGCTATAAAGGTTATGGTTCATGACTGTACATTGCTAGTCTTAGCTAACCAGTTTTCATTTCATCATAATTTTCCATGGTGATTTGAATTCTACCACCTTTGGAAGAAAATTGCAAGCCTATTCAATTTTTTTAAAAGTTTGACTTCTTGCTGAATCTGAGTGTTTAATATGCATGTATTCTACATGTGGTTTGGAACCCACTGCAGTAAGTTACACCTTGACACAGTGCACACCTTTCAGTTCAGGCTGCTTGCTTGCACCAGGCTGGAGCAGTGGGTAGCTTTGGAGGCTTCCTGGGGTGTGAGGCTGGAGTACTGCTCCTGGTCTGACCAGAAGGACCCTTGGAGGCAAGGGGAATTGTTCTCTTGGGCAGCTGACTTGCAGTCATTAGCAACTGAGCAACAGGGTAAGTGTTGTATGGCCGGGCACCCTTAGCACTGTTTTTCTTTTCTAACACTTGAAGGGGTCAGATTGTAGCGATAGGACAAAGGGCAATAGCTTGAGGCTCAAAGAGGAGAGGTTTAGATTAAGTATTAGGAAGATATTACATACTGTGAGGGTGGTAAGGCCCTGGAACAAGTTGCCCAGAGGAGCTATGGATGCCCCATCCCTGGGAGTGTTCAAAGCCAGATTGGATGGGGCTCTGAGCAACCTGGTCTAGTGGAAGGTGTCCCTGGCCACAACACAGATGTTGGAACTGGATTACCTTTAAGGTCCCTTCCAACCCAAACCATTCTGTGGCTCTATGACTGTAATTTTTACTGGTTTTCCAGAGTCTTTGCTAATTGTTTAAGGAGTAGCTCAAGAGACAGTTTGGTGTAGCACTCCTTTAAAGTGAGTGGGAGAACTCACCCAGTTCTGAGATCCCCAGGGCAAGAGAGACATGGAGTTCCTGCAGCAAGTCCAGCACAGGGCCAGAAAGATGTTGAAAGGACAGGAGCATCTCTGAGGAGGAGAGACTGAGGCAGCTGGGCTTGTTCAGCTTCCAGAAGACAGCTGAGAGGGGACATTATCCATGTCTATAAGTATCTGAAGGAAAGGTGTCAAGAAGATGGAGCCAGGCTCTTTTCAGTGGTGCCAAGGCGTAGAAAAAGAGGGCAGACACTGGTGCACGGGAAATTCCACCTGAATATGAGGAAGACCTTCTTTACTGTGCAAGCGACCAAGCACTGGAACAAATTGAACCGAGAAATTGTGGATTCTCCCTGACCGGAGATATTCCAGAACTGTCCGGACACAATCCTGTACCATGTGCTCTAGGATGACCCTGCTTGAGTGGGGAGGTTGGACCAGATGACCACTGTGGTGTCTTCCAATCCAACCCATTCTGTGACTCTGGATGAGGCATTCCAGAGGCATCTGCAAGCTCAGAATCTCCATATAGCTGCTGTTAAAAGACCGTAGCTTGGGGTATGTTTAACTGTTGATTTCATTCACCATGGAAATGGGGGTAAATATTTTTAATACTCTTCATGCAGCCAACAAGAGATTTGTGGCCAGTTTTATTTTTGATATCCAAGTATGTAAAAATGCTATGTAGCCTTCAGTAAATATTTTGTTGGAAAGGATAACTGTGGTATTTATTATTTATGATACAACACTATGTCTTGCTTATTTTTAATTTTGTGAATTCTTGACTAATATATTTGATACATACTTTCCTAGGAAAAAGTTGGTAACTTTTTTCCTATGTAAATATGATGAAATGACCATAAAGGCTGTAAGATGATTTTTAACAAGCCTTTAGGATGTAGCATGGCTGCAGTAGAATGATATTGCTGGGTACATAAAGAAATAATATATTCTCAAAAAAAAAGGGGAGGTATTTGATATTGTAGATCCAGTCTCTGTGCTTCAGTTCATTTGAGGCATGAGGCTTACTTAAGTTCCTTTTCAAATCAGTAGTAAGGCCATCATTCATGTGAGTGGGATTTAAAGTAAACCCAAACTGAGTCTGTATTCATTAAAACATCAGAACATGTTGATTTACTGTGTATTTGGGGGATGGAGGGAATAGAGTTAATAACTTGGTTTATGATTTTGCCATCTGCTACACATAATACCATGTGCAGTCAGAGAACTACCTTAAAAATTTCACCAGAAAAATTGAAATAAAAGCAGATATTTTTCAAAAGGATGAAAGGAAGAAGTAGAAAAAAAGTTCTTTTAATTAGAAGAGTGTCAGCAGGAAGAACAGTTCCTACTGTGAGAGATACAGGCAATTTTTGTTACTTCAGCTGGTTTTTTTTTCTTTTATTAAAGTTATGTTGTATGCTGACCTGAAGCTTTGGCAAGTGGGTGGGATTCTGCTAGATTCTCCCATTCATGGCTAAAGTACCATGGCTTTAGTTTTGGGAATCTTTGTTTTCTTTGACACTTCTTGTCCTTGAAGGCAGTTTTTCTCTGTTTGTGGGTATTTGACTGCTAAATGATCCCAACAGAGCAGTGTTAGTAAAGAACTTTAGGGTATTGAAAGAACTGTGCATCACTGACTCTCTCCAATTTTTCAGTTTTCCCCCTCTTTTTGAAGAAAAAGTTAAGATAGGAGAATTAATTGGCCAGAACTCAAATGTTCATTTGTCTAGTACCATGTATTTTTATTCTGTGCAACTTTCAGAAAAAAATCATTTATATTACATCAGATTTATTTTTTTAGAGAGAGAGAGTAGTGTTTATATTATTTCATTATGCTCTTTCTAAGAAGACATGGTCTCCCCATTCAAGTCCAAAAAGCTGCCCTTTTCACAAGTAGTTCTGTAGAAGAGGGGAATATTGAAAGAACAGCTGGTTTATATTCTTATTGTGATCAATAAAATGCAAGTATATGCTATTGATTTATATTATCTCTTGAATACAAATAGGTGCTATATTAATTTCTTTCAGAAGTTGAGGAAAGATATTGAACACGAAAGAGGTGCTTAATGATCCAGTGACCACTAGGTCTAGCTAGAAGCCTTGTCTTAAATTCTGTAATTATAGAGCTATTAAAAATGATCTTGCATCTCTAACTGAAATTACTCATGCTTTGGAATTGTTCAATTTGTCCTCAGTAAATGAGGCTGAGGAAAGGACATTAGAAAAATACAGAGCAATTAAAATATTTGCAAAGATTAATTACAGTATCTGTCACTTAGTTGTAAGCATTTGTGTGTGTAGCTGACTCCAGCCAGCATTTCTACCTTCTGATTAGTCTGACTGACTTGATGAAATGGGCTGACATGGATAGTCTGTCAGAAAATGACCTGGTGCTGCCAGGTACTGAGTGTGCTAGCCCAAGACTTTGATATGTATGTTCATATCTCCCAGATAAAAGGAACTCAGCTGATCTGAAAGCTTAGGCCAGGATTACCTGTCTAATGTCCTGAGTTCTTGTGCATTAGTCTGAACCACAGTAACTATCATCTAACTCACTGTATGCACACTCCAGGCCTGTCCCAGCCCTGGCTAATGCCTTTCAACATACAACTCAGGTGCCCTGCAACCCTTTTCTAATTTTCACTAGAGTAATTTGAGCTTTTGAATCTTAAATAATGAAGGTTTTATGAAGAGGGTTGCAAAACAAAACTTGCAGCACCTGTTCTTGATTGAGGGGGTCTATTCCTACCCATTTTTGCAGCCCCTGTATTCAACCCATGTTTTTTAAAAGGTGTTGACATAACAGAGTATTACAATTGTATTTAAGATGCCCCTCCTTCAGAAATATCCTGGGTTTATTGAAAGGCTTCAGTGTGTTACTTTCACTATACATGATATGGCAAGTCACAAGAATGGATCAAAGTAAAACAATTTTGCCTTATGTGCTTAACAGACTTAGAGTATAAAGGGAAGTCAATTAGGGTTAGAGAAAAGACCAAATTTTGTGGGATCAGTGTTGGGATGGAGCATTACAGGGCAAATATAATAGAATAAATTAAATATATTTAAGCTTCCAAGTCTGGTAATATGCACTAAGTGAAAACGTAGAGGAAGTGTGAGCAGATGGAAGTGTGTGTCAGAACGACCACCTGATCCTTTCTGACTTAAGCTAGCACAGTTTATATTCTGACAAAAAAACATGAGAAAGAAGTATAAGTTGCTGAGACAGGGTGCATCACCGGATGAATGAGGAAAGAAGCAAGTCACACACTCTACTTTGGGGAAAATGGTTGAAAGTGGTCTGATATTTAGAATTGCTCCACAGCTGCTTCCCCCACAGCTTGGTTCTCTTGGACTCCCACCCTAATCCTAGCCCAAAGGCAGCTGGAGTCGGGCTCTTTGCAATGAGAATTTGTGGTGATGGCACAACATGTTTCTCCAGAGTAGGGGACTATAGACTTTGTTATACAAAAGCAGTCTTGCCGTCACTGTTATCTTTCTTCAACCACCACCTTTAGTAAATAATATATAACTTCTGATTCTTTTTTTTTCTTTTGATGCTAGAGCTACTGCATGCCTGCCTTTGTTAGTTTTATCTGTTAAATATCTACCTCCTGTACTCTTTAGCTAGGGAAGTGAAATTGAGGTCAGTATTTCTTGTGTTTCTTAGTTTTATTGCATGTGTGCTCTTTCTGCTTTTTTTTTAAAGTGCATTTCCTAAGGAAATGAAACTTAACAGCTTGTACTGGTTTTTCATCCTCCACTTTTGTTCTGTATCTGCCTGTTTGTCTGTCTGATGAATTTCAGCCAAATTTGAGAGGTTTCATAGATACAGAGCTCCCACAAAAGATACCTATCTAGGTTAAGTTAAGAAGTAAAGTGATGCCCTGGCTGAGGGAAAGGCCACTGTGTTTTCACACTATTTGCTACTGAATACGTGGGTGAGAGTCTAGCTTAAGACAATTCCCTGAGGGGGCCCTCTGAACAACTGTAAATGGATTCATTTTTTCCTTTTTCTTCCCACAGTGTTTTCCCCTGTCTTTTACTGTTAAGTCCTTTCCTGTCCACTGCTTCAAATGGCTCTTGGGTCTGCATGTCTTCTATGCCAGGCTCTATATTATAACCAGCTTTTCTTTTCCCCCCTCAGCTAACAGGAGGAATGCATATAAACTAACTTTTGCTGGCTCTCTAGTTTCACTGAAATAGATAAGTACTTCCCACAGAAGGTGTTCTCAGGATGAGTTTCTCAGAGCTCATGCTCAGTAATCGATTCAGGCACTTGTCATCTGCAGGAAGAGCTGTTTTCCTCCTGGTAGAATTAAAGATTAAGGCTCTGGTACTGTCTCTGTAGGTGGCATGACCATTTTGCAAGCATAAACCTTGGGTTCTGTGAATTTCAAAAAATGAGAACATCCTTTTTCAGAGCTGATTTTTATTTAAGACCTCAGCATTGGAAACAGTGTGCCAGAGGTCTGAGAAGGTCTTCCTGCAAACAGTTTTGAATTTATTTTTAATGCACTGAATAAACATTAGGAAGTAAAATGCTCATCTCCGGATATCTGTAGCTACTTCACCCTTTCTCTTGACTCTGACTTCTCAACCTTTTTCTCCTTTACCTAGAAAAGGAAAGCTGGAGAACAGTCTGCCTATGTGTAATGATGGCTCTTGTGCCAGTGGCAATATACCCATCTCTTAAAATGGCTGAAACCAGTTCCAGTAAATTCATAACTTTTCCTCTGCCTTTGACTGTGGAGCTCATTAGATTTTAGTAGGGTAAAAAGTTCATCCATTCACTGTTGAAAGCATGTGATTGCCTTACATGCTAGGATATTCTTGAATAGAAGTATCCATTCACTTCTCCGTTGCACAGACAACCAGTTTGGGTTCTGGCATCCCACTCCTTAGTTACTTGTTAAAAAATTTGTCATATATTCCCCAGTTCTCAAGTTCCCTTTGGAATTGCTGCAGTCACACAGAGATAAATATTCCCTAGCTCTTCAGCAGCAGTAGTTCACAATGGTTGCAGAAAGAAGACTCAATTAACCCTTGTGGAAGGCACAGTAGACAATAATTTCCAAACAACTTCTGTGTTAGTTGAATTCAATTGATCTCATGTAAATACCTGCACCAATTATTTTTAGATCTTAAAGAGATACCCCTCAGAAGTGCAGTGGGATTGCCTTTATATTGAGGTCTTACAATTTCATAGTATGATGGGTGTAATTAAAAAATAATTCATGTACTTTTCATAGCCAGTCTCTGATTTGTACACAAATGTGTGTTTACTGTCATATCTGTACACATACGTTTTGCAGACTTGACTACCTCAATCCTTCCATGTTTTAAAAATCTAATAATGCACGTTAAAATGCATGTTTTCAGCACACAGCTGGTATTGTGCATTCAAAAACTATTCAGTCACTGCCCTCTCAATGCGTGGAGCTCAGCTAGGCAGGGAGTTTCTGAAGTGTCTGCATTGCAGTATTGACTTCTGGGAGAGTCAAAGCAGCTGAACAGAAACTAATTAACCTTGGAAGTAAATTTAGGCCTACTAAAAATGATGGGTCTCAAGAAATGCTTCCTTAAGGCTTTTGTTGTTGGGCTGCTGGGCACTTCAGTAATGGAGTCTGAGCTTTGAGAGATGAATGGAGGAACTCCTCCTGATTTTGTTGGTATTCTGTCTCATAGTTAAGACTCTTTAAAAAACAAACATTCGGCAACTTTCTCTGCACATAAATCTGTACTCACACACATACCACAGTCAGCAGACATCTTGCCTCCCTCTTCTCCCTGTTCCCTAGAAGGCACTTAATTTTTTTTCCTTTTTTTTTTTTTTTTTTTTTTTTGCAAAGTATCTGTCATACATTGATATATAAAAAACAATGCAGTTTAGCAATGCTGAGGTGCTCTGTAAGTGATTATTCTGAACTATGCATGACTTTAAGTTCCATTAAAAATATTTATATTTTGTACGGGAAATATTAGTAGGGAATTTATTTTGATTTTGAATGCAAAACTATTTGAGGAATTTTGCAGTTCATCTGAGGATTAATTTTCTCTATGGTTTTCCTGTTGTGAGACAACTAGATTGTGTCACTGTTTCCAGTATCTGTGAGCCAAACTGTACTGCTTTCTTCTGGTCATGTCACCTTGAAAAGCAAGTACCTCAGCTTCTTTTGATTCTATCTGCCTCTTCAGGGTGCAGCCTGAGAATTATTTCACTATTGAGCCAATTACAATTTTAAGGTCAACTTGATACTTCTGGAAAGACTGATTTTACAGGAAGCAGATCAGAAATCTGAAAGAATACATTTCAGGTGTATATCATATTTGATGTGAAAAGTGAATTTATGAGTCAAAACCGAGTCTTGCTGAAGTAAGCAGCAGGTCTCCTGCAATGGTTTCATACTTTGGCTTGCAAGCCATAACTGCCCTAAATATTGCCCCTTGTTTCCCTGCAGATGTGCACTGGGAACTACATATTTGTTCCTTATATGATAACTCCACATAACAAGGTGTACTGCTGTGATAGCAGTTTCGTGAAGGGACTCACAGAGCTGATGCCACCTGGTTTTGAGTCTCTGCTTGGGCCTATATGCTTACCTCTGGTGGATCGATTTATTCAGCTCTTGAAGGTGGCACAGGCCAGTTCCAGGTGAGTTGTCTTCCTGTACACCCGTGTAAAATGCAAATATTCCAGCTGGCAAGATAAATGTCAGCTTCTTTTGCCTACTGCTCAGAAAAACTGATATTTAATAGGTTAGTTTGACCAAATCTGTGCAGTGACACTGTTCCACCAATACATGTTCTGCACATACACTGTGGGAGAGCTGTGCTGATGTGAAGCTGTTCCTCTGCAGCCAGTATTTCCGGGAATCCATTCTGAACGACATCAGAAAGGCCCGGACGCTTTACACGGGCAAAGAGCTCGCAGCAGAGCTGGCAAGGATTCGACAGCGAGTCGATAACGTTGAAGTCTTGTCTGCTGACATTGTCATAAACTTGCTGCTGTCCTACAGAGACATCCAGGTAGGAGTTCACTACTAAGAATAGTAAATTAAATTACATTCTCACAGAAATTTTTGATGTTTGGCACAGATTTTTTTAATAAAATGTGTGGATAAAGCACACTAGTAAAAATCTTTTATGGTGTCTTCTCTGATGTTTTTATTTTATTTTGTAGTTTCACTGTTTGCCTTTCCATAGCAGAAAAGGGTTTTATAACAGTACCTAAAAAGTACATGATGTGTAATAACTCTTCTCCATATCAGCGCTGCTGTGTGATGAACAGCATGTAGTTAAAGGCTATGGTGGCATTCTGCAATTGATAGGCAAATGTGTTCTTTTTCACCAAAGCTAGTGACATTTCTTATGGAAACATAAATAGTTCATATTTCAGCTTTTGGAATGATGCTGATAATTGCCTGCTTTGTTGTCCATAATTTCAGCTGTCACTCCTTGAACATTATGAAGTGGTTTGAGTTTGATTTTTTATTTTTATTTGTTTTTTAAAATATGTCAGTTAGTAAGCTGCTTTAAAAACTGTGGTATTAAAGAGTCTTGGTTTTGTGGCTTATGCCTGCTTCAGAGATTTGAGATGCCTTATTCAAAGGCAGTTAGCTTTGTAATGTCTGCACAATATGAGCACTGAGATGCATTCAGTTCCTAACTTTAATAATGAAACAGATGTATGAAAATTTCCACAGGACCATGTTGAAGCAGCACAGGAGACCAAATTGGGCTTCCCTGCTAAATACTGTGCATATTCCCATCTCTGGTTAGTGCTAGGCTATTTACAGTTTGAGACTGAAGAAACTGAAATCCATGAAACTTAACAATGGACTGAGAATACTTCGTATGAAATAATAGCTGCTTAGGTTGAAAAGGAGTTTATAGAGGCATACCTCAGTACAGCCCCTTAAAACTTTATTATTCCTTTCTTTTGGAAGGATTACGATTCCATTGTGAAATTGGTGAAAACTTTAGAAAAACTGCCCACTTTTGACTTGGCTTCCCACCACCATGTGAGGTTGCATTATGCATTTGCACTAAACAGGTAAGAATCTACCCTTCCTTCTGCTATGGAACAGTAAATCAAAACTTCAAACTTTGTAAGGGGTAGGTAATCCTGTGTGAAGTTCCTTACTGGAATCTTTATATGCAGTCCTATGATTTTGACTGAAGCAGCTCTGGGGATTCTAAGCTTCTTTTTATCTTGTACTGTTAAATTTAATTCCTTTTCCTTTAGCATGTTTGATTTGTCCTTTCATAGGTTTGTATTATTTTTTGTTTCAGTACCTAAATTAGAGAAAACAAATCCATAACAATATTTTCCTTCTGTAAAATACACTTCTAACATTTCTGTGTGAGTGACAGCGCTGCATCATTTTTGCTGGCAAAGACATCATCTCATTCAAGTCTGAGTTCTGGTAATGTCAGGAGACAGAAACAGACCTTTCATCAAATGTCCGTAGGAAGATTTTATTGTACTATGATGATAAACTAATTTTCGCATCCTCTGATAACATGGGCAAAATGTGGTACATGGAGCAACATACACTGCTTCTATGGATTAAATAAAAGCCAAGCCTAGATTTTCTTTCTAGAATACTGACATTTAGGCAAGTGACTAAGAAGGGTGTTTTTTCAGAGGAAATTACAGATGTTCTCTGCTCCATTGCTGTTATCACAGTGAACATTTTGCTGTTGACTTTTAGAAGAGTAGACCAGGTGTCAGCAGGTATTGAAATTGTCAAGTATAGCAAATGTCGATAGATGGTTCTACTTCTCACAGATTTGAATTTTGTAATTCAGGTTCACTGAGGAGGCTTAAAGCTGCACATCATGTGAAAGTGATGTCAAAACCTGTTACAAGGAATTACTTGAAAAACTAAACCTGGTTTTGAAAAAAAAAAAAAAGATAAAAAATAAAAAACAGCTGTCTGGCATTTTTTGTCTGAATAAAATATCCAAATCCTTACTTTTGCCTTTGTACCAGGTAAATGAAGGTATAAATATTGTGCCTTTTTTGTTTCCACTTTGACATAAATATGTGAAGTTTTGCAGTTTAAATAGTCCAGCATGTACCTGCCACTTCTACAGAGCCTTCACAAGGGTCACGAGTAATGAAACAGATGTATGAAAATTTCCACAGGACCATGTTGAAGCAGCACAGGAGACCAAATTGGGCTTCCCTGCTAAATACTGTGCATATTCCCATCTCTGGTTAGTGCTAGGCTATTTACAGTTTGAGACTGAAGAAACTGAAATCCATAAAACTTAACAATGGACTGAGAATACTATGAAATAATAGCTGCTTAGGTTGAAGAGGAGTTTATAGAGGCATACCTCAGTACAGCCCCTTAAAACTTTATTATTCCTTTCTTTTGGAAGGATTACGATTCCATTGTGAAATTGGTGAAAACTTTAGAAAAACTGCCCACTTTTGACTTGGCTTCCCACCACCATGTGAGGTTGCATTATGCATTTGCACTAAACAGGTAAGAATCTACCCTTCCTTCTGCTATGGAACAGTAAATCAAAACTTCAAACTTTGTAAGGGGTAGGTAATCCTGTGTGAAGTTCCCTACTGGAATCTTTATATGCAGTCCTATGATTTTGACTGAAGCAGCTCTGGGGATTCTAAGCTTCTTTTTATCTTGTACTGTTAAATTTAATTCCTTTTCCTTTAGCATGTTTGATTTGTCCTTCCATAGGTTTGTATTATTTTTTGTTTCAGTACCTAAATTAGTGACAACAAATCCATAACAATATTTTCCTTCTGTAAAATACACTTCTAACATTTCTGTGTGAGTGACAGCGCTGCATCATTTGTGCTGGCGAAGACATCATCTCATTCAAGTCTGAGTTCTGGTAATGTCAGGAGACAGAAGCAGACCTTTCATCAAATGTCCGTAGGATGATTTTATTGTACTATGATGATAAACTAATTTTCGCATCCTCTGATAACATGGGCAAAATGTGGTACATGGAGCAACATACACTGCTTCTATGGATTAAATAAAAGCCAAGCCTAGATTTTCTTACTAGAATACTGGCATTTAGGCAAGTGACTAAGAAGGGTGTTTTTTCAGAGGAAATTACAGATGTTCTCTGCTCCATTGCTGTTATCACAGTGAACATTTTGCTGTTGACTTTTAGAAGAGTAGACCAGGTGTCAGCAGGTATTGAAATTGTCAAGTATAGCAAATGTCAATAGATGGTTCTGCTTCTCACAGATTTGAATTTTGTAATTCAGGTTCACTGAGGAGACTTAAAACTGCACATCATGTGAAAGTGATGTCAAAACCTGTTACAAGGAATTACTTGAAAAAATAAACCTGGTTTTGAAAGAAAAAAAAAAGAAAAGATAAAAAATAAAAAACAGCTGTCTGGCATTTTTTTATCTGAATAAAATGAATAAAATGTCCAGATCCTTACTTTTGCCTTTATACCAGGTAAATGAAGGTATAAATATTGTGCCTTTTTGTTTCCACTTTGACATAAATATGTGAAGTTTTGCAGTTTAAATAGTCCAGCATGTACCTGCCACTTCTACAGAGCCTTCACAAGGGTCACGAGGTGTTCCTTGGACCCGTAACCTGTTGCTTAGACCTCAAGGTCACAGTTTTCTGAAACAAAGTTGTCTTTGAAAACACAACTAGTTCATTGAGGCACTAAAACCCTGGAAAACTGCAGCATAATCTTTTCAGGCATATCCTTATACTTCACTGGTTCTGTGACTCAAGATATTGCCTCTGAGAGTATCTGACAGAAGATTGACACAGTACCTCCAAAGGAGTCCAGATGAGATTTTCCTATTCCTCTCCTTTCCAGACTGACCATTAAAATAGAATCCATGACAGCCATGAAAACATTCATGCTTTGGTGTGCCAAGAAGGAATTACTTTGGCTAATTGTAACTTTCTCCTTACTGGGACTGTAGAGGATATTTTATGAGCTGAGGCAGGTCTGGAATACTCTGCGCTTCTGAATCTTTGCTGTGAAAAAATGTGTCTCTTGCTTCTAATCCAGGTCACTAGCACGGAAGGATGGAGCAGCTCAATTAGTCAGGATTAGTCTGACCTAAATCAAGAAATGTGAGGGCATTGATGATGGAAAAGTAAACAGAAATAAAAGTACAGACCTCTGTCTCTGAAGCTAAGCTAAGTGTAAATAATCCATGTTGCAAAACATTATTTGCCCTACTGGTTTTGTTCTCATTAAATTCATTAATCTGGATTAGTGATAGTCAATACAAGATGTGGAAATGTTGAAAATGGAGTCATTTGATTGTTCAGTACACAAGCATGTTAAAATTCTAAACTTTTGATACTGAATGATGTATGTACCAAAGCTATGACTCACCAGGAAGTGTCTAATGCTTGCAATTATGTGGTTTATTTGTCTGAAGTACTTCTTTTAATATTGGCTTTTTGGCTGTACTCCTAAATCTTCTCTATCATGGGAGCTCAATCTGGTTTGTGTTTTTTGGATGTTTTGCTTCACAGTCAAAATCTATATAAAAAATAAAATCACAAACACAAGATTGAATCTTTTTTTCCTTTAGAGCATGAATTACATTGAAAGAAATACTAGACATGAAATCAAGGTTCATATTTTTCTATTTTACAAGGAAGTAACACACAACCCATCTAAGAATTTCCCTGGAGGTTCTTGATGCTGTTTTCAGTGCTTTGCTATAGCTGATGCTTCATGAGAGAGGGAAGTTTTGTTTAAGGGCATTTATAAAGGTTTCCCATGACACAAAGAAAAGACAAAAAAAAGGAAGAAGGGGTAAGCGTGTATACATAACATAGTACATTGTGTCTATCCGTCTTTTTACATGGATGAAGTCATATGTCTATTAAAAACAGTCATGAAAAATTATTTCTTGTTAACTTTGTTGGTTTTTAATCAAAATTATTATTTTCAACAGGAGAAATCTTCCTGGAGACAGACAGAAAGCTCTAGAAATTATGATTCCCCTTGTAGAGCAGGAAGACCAAGTAGCTTCAGATATGTACTGCCTGGTTGGTCGAATTTACAAGGACATGTTTTTGGAATCTGGGTTCATAGATATAGAAAGCAGGGACAAAGCAACTTTCTGGTGAGTACTGTTTTCCTGGTCTATGTCCTTTTGTTAGCTTTGGGAAAATATTCGTCGAACAATAATAAATTTGAATTGTTTTAATTTCCAAATTTTTGGCATCCTTAGGGGATAGAATGAATCTTCTAAATTGCCTTGCTTATTTGTTGAGAAAGAGAGATTTATGTTGTTCACACATCTCATTCTGCAAGTTCTTCAAGTGCCTCAGGGACCTGAAGTTTAGGTGTAAACTAAACTCATCATTCTTCCCAAATATGAAGTCTCCTGTTTACTGTGTTATTCTTAGGAATGTGGGCCAGAGAATAACCAGTCATGAATTGATTGGCATGTCTGGAATTGGACAGATTTCTCTAAGTAAGGCTTAGAGGTTTAACTCACAACCAGTATGGCTGTTCCAAACTTGCTGACAAAAGTTTTATCACTGTATAGTGGTAAAAGTTTTATCATCATCATATAGTACAGGCACATTGCAGTGGACTGCAGTAGTCAGTAGTCAAAATAGCACACAATAACTAGTCAATAATAGATGAATTCTTATCCTCATTTCGGAGACAAGAATCTTGTTTTTCTTAATGTTTTTGAAATGCACTGTAAATCACTGTTACATGGAAGAGGTTAGAAAATGAAGGCATGGGATGTCATCCCAGACTTCTGTGAGGATGAGCTGCTTCTCTGCATTCAGATGAGGATACAGACAATCTGCATTTATGTGTCCTGCGGATCCCATCTTAGCTCTGGTCTTGTGATCATCAGCTGCTTGTTGAAATAAATGCTTAAAATAGAAAGCTTTCTTCTTTCTTTGTCATTTATCACTTGTTTTCTGTAAACTTCAGCTTAGAGCTGTCTCTCATAAAAGATAAGATAAAATTGTTTACCAGTTATGGCCTCTGAATACAAATGCAGTTTATAACTTCTGGTCAGTCTTTACAGCTTGGCAATTCTTACTGGACTTTTAAAAGATGTTGAAATAACAGGAATGCAACATATTATTTTCATTCCTCCTAGCATAAATTTGGATTTTAAAAAGTTTCATTTCCTGTAAAGTGCAAAGCCTGTAAAAAAGTTTCAGGGGTCTTTTGTAAACACTGTATTTTGCTAATGTCATGAACATGATAAAAAGAAAAGTGTAGTTTTGCATACAAATTTTAGGCAGTATTGCAGACTAAATTAAATACAAATTACTCTTGCTATTGTACATCTTGCTTTTTCCTTGTTCATGGTGCCTTATGAACAGATAAATTTTGATATATCAAACATAATTGAACTAAGAATGATTATATGTATAACAGTGGTGAGTTCATTTAGCCATTTAAACACACTTTGAATAAATGCATCTTAGCAATCATGATAATCATAGATCTGATGACAGGAAGTGATTAAAGGCATTCCAGTCTAGGAAAGGACTCTGGCAATTGAGACCCAATACAGAATGCTCTGTGCACCTCCTGCCACAGAACAAGGCGATCTCTGTTGAGTTAAGCTGGAGTTTGGCTGGAAGCTGTACCGGATGGTCCAATTGCTTTTGGTTTATATTTTATACTGGATATTGATTTGAGTTTCTACTGTTAGTCAAACAGCAGGCCTGACATGCTGGAAGGTTGACTCATAACTCAGTGAAAAGCTCTTAGAAAGGAGCAGGTCTACTCTAGTGCTCCAGCAGGCCACAACAGGACAAGGTGTGTGCAGGAGCAATGGCAGTGCTATGTTATGTTGAGATAAAGGTTATTATCTCAGTCTTAGAAAAATAAGGATGTAAGGAAGTACAGTGAATTGCATGAGATAAAGAGAATTTGGCAGCAGAACCAAAGCATTGGTTTTGCAACAAGTGGTGATGCCAAGGTAATTTGGTCTATTCTGATTAAAGAAACAAACCAACAATGTGCTTTTCTGACAATTAGAAAATAGAATAAAAGACATCTTTCATGTGAAAGAATATTTCATTTATTCTCTCATATATGAGAGAATAAATGAGAGAGTAATTATTAACTGTCACTTTCTTGTTTCACACCGACAGTGTGAATCAGACTTACCAAAGGTACCAAGTCTTTATTCATATCCTTTCACCGCTACCCCCCTAATTCAGTGTCTGCACTGCAACATTTTCTCAAATGTCAACAACTGCAGCATTTTTCCAAAAGTACAGTCTTTCTAATATTGGAACAAAAATACTAATTTCCATGTCTTTTTCTTCTTCTTCTGTCAATCTTTCCTCTCTCCTTTTTGTATTGCATGAGAATTTAAGCATGGAAGATCTCTAGGGCAGAAAAGGTGGTCCAGTTCCCAACATTGCTGTGTCTCCAAAGAGATAATGCCAGCTAAAGGGCTTCCCTTAGATGTATATCCTTAGAATCAATGAGAGTGTTGTCCTGTTTAGTTGGCAGATTTTTATGGGGTTTTGGTTTGCTTTTTTTCTCCTTTGCTTAGTTTTTGTTTGTTTGGTTGGTTTGTTCTGTTTTTTGTTTTTAGATAGGATGTTTTTTGTGTTTATGTGTTGGTTAGGGTTTTTTTAATGAACCAAAACCATTTTGTATGTACTTTCTTCCTCACTTTTTTGTAACTCACAGAGAGAGAGAAAATTGCAGATGATGATAGAAAAAGATCTAGTACTCTCTGATTCTCTTGCTTTTCTTTAGAGAAGTAGGCGCTTGTTTAATGATTAAGTTCTTTGGAGGTGGGCAGCTGAAGTATAAAAGGTATATATATGTAGCAGATTGAAGAGAAGCCTGTTTTACAGTTTTGGAGAGCAGAGCTTATGTTAAAGGATGTGAAATTATTAATCATTAGAGCAGAAAAACTGACAAACAAAGAAATTAAAAACCAGCCGTATTTTTGGCCTGGTGGAATAAAAATGCCTTAGCTTTGCTTGCATGCCAAAGCATGATCTAGAAGTCAATTACCTAACTTTTATGCAGATTGTTTTTCTTTCCTTCCTTATATACTAATCTCACAACCTTTTAAATTTTTTTTAATGTATTCCATTTGTTTGTGTGTATTTCTTTCATCCTTTGGAAAGTTATTTTAAATTCCATTGCTTTTATGGTGGTAAGTTGTGTTGAGTAAATCTCTTGTGCTCCTTAACTCACATATGATGGTAGTCTTTGCCTTCTCCCTATGGAGGTGTGAATATGTGTATATATACCTGCAACCAAAGGTGTTCTTATTCTGAGGAATACGTTTAAACCACTGTAGATGTCCTATTGCTGTTGTTACAGCTACTTGAATTGCTAGCATGAGGATAGCGTGTGCTGTGTTTGTGTGAAGCAACTCCCTTCTTTTAAGACAAGATTTAAGCCTAGGTGAATGCCTCTCTCATTTCTCTTGATTGCTCAGTTCCTCTTGAGGAGAATGAAAGCTGGCATAGTCCCTTTTTATGTGAACTCATAAGGACAGTGTCAATAAGATACTCAGTAAAGAATAAAATTTGAAATCATAGCTAAGTGTGGAGGTATATTCTTGTATCACTTGCTTTCGTGTGTGCCATTGTAGCAGATGCACAATAAAATCTAAGGTTTCAAGTCAATGAAATTTCATATATTAAAGACTAAATTAATGAGCATATTAATAAATATAACTCTGAAACGGTTCTTTTACAGATGGATAGTATTATTCAGTTTTATTTGATCTTAAAGGAATATTGTAAGATACTGTAGTTTTGCTGGGATAATTTTACTGGGATGATGATTAGGATCTGTGCTTGTTGTGTGGGGGGAAAGGAAATGGGAGGAGGATGTATAAATACCAGACTCCTAAAAATAACCACAAAGAATGTGTGGAAAACAGTAAAATATTTTTGCTTCTATGGATTCTTGCTGTGTAAACAGAAGATAAGCTCTAAATTACCTAAAACTGTAATGATGCCCCAACTAGATTGCATTATTTACAAAGTAAGCTTGAATGTTTGTTTTTCTAGGTTCAAGAAGGCCTTTGAGTCAGAGCCAACGTTACCAGCAGGAATTAATTATGCAGTACTCCTCCTGGCAGCTGGACATTGCTTTGATACTTCCTTTGAGCTGCGGAAAGTTGGTAATTATAACTTGCAAATTCATGGTGAAATCACATTCTAGTGAAAGTACACTACCACCCACTGTTACAGGGGAAAACTCTGATGGTTGTATGTGAAAGCTTTGATAGAGAGCATGTGAATATTTAAGTTGGTCTCTCACACCACTGCTGATCCCACCTGACTGCAGGTGAGTGCTGTCATGAGGACTTGTTTACAGTGACAAGTTTTAAATGGTTACCAGAGTTCAGTAAAAGCTAAGCTTCTTTGTAAAGGCATCATTTGTGTGAAACAGGAGCACCTGGAATGAGAATCCAGTTCCAGCTAGCACTCTTTGAAACAAGCAAACACAAACCCCTGGAGGGAATATGAGAAGTCTATCCTAAGACTGAGGAAAATGCACTTGACTTGAGCTTGCATTGGGTTGAGAGAAGACTATTTCTCTTCTGATACATTCTTAGAGGTTTCTGAATGTCTGTATTCATAGAATCATAGGATGACAGTGGTTTGGGTTGGAGGGACCTTTAAAGACCATCTAGTCCAAGCCCCTGCTGTGGGCAGAGATCTTTCACTAGATCGGGTTACTCAGACTGACACTGGACCCTTCCAACAAAGAGGCATTCACTTCCCTGGGCAACCTGGTCCAATGTCTCACCACCCTTGTCATAAAAAGTTTCTTTTTTAAGAAGGAAAAATTAGGACGATTTTGTTTATCATCTTGTTTGTGGTTTTCTGGATTTGAGGAGAGTGAAAACTCAAGATTATTCAGTAATATGTTTGGGAAAGATTATGCAAAAAGGACTGAATGTTGTAATATGCATTGCATTTGGTGTTCTTCTCCATGAATTTGTATAATTTTTGACTTTCTGTAAAGTCTTTTTTTATCTTTGTTTCTCCTGAGGAGGCTGTCAAATGAAAAAGAAACAAATTTTTTTCACTCCACTGAATGTATCTGTATTCAGTGACTGCTCTAGTTTTGAAGTTAGGTGTGCACTGTACATCTGGAAGTAATTTCCTGGGTAATTTTGAGTGTGAAGGTCAGAGTGAGATGATTACTTTTGCATAAATAGTGGAAGTAAAATTTAAATTCTCAGGCGTAAATGAAGGTATTAATTTGGATGTGTGAGGCTGCGTAGAGTTGCCCCAACTACTCTGTTTGCCCTTCTGTGAGTGGGTGAGATTCTGCTTTTTGGTTGGCATAGAATACTTCCACATCTTATGCTGAAATTTGGATTCTTGTGCCAGAGTAGGAAATAAGAAGATATGTTCTGTGCATTGCATAGCATTTACAAATACTCACTTGCTGGCCTAACTTTAAACTAGGTAGCTTAATGGAGCTGGGTTATATTTTTTGTGTAGTTAAATGTGAATTCATTACTTTTAAAGAAACTTCTTAATTGCACACAGACTACAGCCAACTAGATCTGTACAAATTCATTTTACTGATGAAATTTGTGTGCCATTTCTTTGCTATCATCTTCTTATGAGTTTGTGCAGTGTTGTTTACCCTATTGTTTGTATTGAGACTGTTAGAGAAATTAATGTTCATTCTTACATAAGGTTCCATCCCCAGCTGATGAATTATTTAGTGCAGAAGTATCCTGTTCCTTAGGTGGTTTGTTTGTGTGTTTATTTGCCTGTTTTATGTTAACATTTAGTTGGTGTCTGCTAGAAACCCTTGATATAGCAACCCCTCCTGTTAGCTACTGATGTCCATCTTTCTATTTTTTAGGTACAGGGAATATTGTCAAAACACTTTTAGTCAGCTATTTTGAAACATGTTTTCAAATATATTTATAGTATAGTATACCCTATGTGTATCATTTGTTTCTTGTTGATAAGATTGTGGTCACTATCATGGAATGCCGGGTTGAAAAGTGCCTCCAGGATCATCTGCTACAAACTTTCTCTGGAAAAGCACACTCTAGACAGGATGGTCCAGCACCCTGTCCAGATGAACCTCAAAGATGTCCAATGTCAGCAAATCCATTGCTTCCCTGGGAGATGATTCCCAGAGCTGATTCTTAAAATTTTGAAAAATTTTTGTCTTGTGCCCAATTGGAAAGTCCCCAGTAGCAACTTGTACCTATCGCCCTTTGTCTTTTCCTTGTGACTCCTTTTTAAAAGGGAGTCTCCATCTTCTTTGTAGCCACCCTTTACTCACTGGATGGTGATAACACCTCCCCTAAGCCTGCTCCTCAAGGCTGAGCAAACCCAGCTTTTCCTCATATGGCAGGCTTCCAGTCCTTTGTTCATCTTTGTGGCCATTCTCTGGACCTTCTCCAGCCTGTCCACATCTTTTGTGTATAGTGAGAACCAAAACTGAACACATTATTCCAGAAGTGCCCTGGCAAGCACTGAATAGAGTGGGATAATGGCTTCTTTATCCCTCCTAATGATGCCCCTGTTGATACATCCCAACATCCCATTGGGTTTCTTAGCTGAAGAAACACACTGTTCACTCATATTCAGCTGCCTGTTTTTCAGGGCCCCCAGATCCCTTTCCACAGAGCTGTTTTCCTGTGCAATAGATCCCAGCCTGTGCTGCACTCCCAGATTATGTTTTCCCAGATGCAAGACCTTACAGTGATCTTTGTACAAGGTTTATCAGATGGCTGGAGTTGTGCTAGATTCTGAGGATAGTTTAGTATTTTCTTTGTCTGAGGTCAATGTTTTAAACAAAATCATGCAATACCACAAAGATTGTATGGGAAAATGTTTTGATGTTTTTTCTGGTCCTAAGTAACTCTTACATGTGTGTAATTCTTTTGATGACACCTCTTGTTTAGATCTGTGTGTACAAGATCATTTTTTAGCAATAGTTAGATTTGCCAGGCTGTGTTTTCTGTTTGGTGTCCACCCACAGCATTATCTGTAGTACACATAAATTAGAGAAGTTCTGCTTTCTGCTGGGAGATCAGGAGAGATGCAAGAAAAAACTCATCAAGTTCAGTCCAGGCTATATGGAAATTATATTGCTAGGCTGGGAAAGGTGTAGGGAAGGATGTAGTCATTATCAGTTCTTCAGAGGGTGCATAAGACTGTAATTATGAGATGCATATCTGATTACATTGGGAATATTGTAATAACTGCAGTCAAATAAAAATAAATCCAAGAGAATTTTTACCAATCTCCACCAGATCAGAAAATTTGCCTTCTAAAACTTCCTACCTGTACTTGTCAGATAATAGTTCACAGCTAAATGAGCAAACAGATCATCAATAAAAACCCTCCTTCTATTTTCTGGGTGGTATTGTTTCTTAACCATACAAATAACTTTGAGACCAGAACAGAAATGCTGTGATCTGCATTGACAGATATGATCTCTGCAGGCTGCAATTTTGACACACAAAAAATCCTGTAATATGACTTGTTCCATCAATACTTGAGCAAGGAAAGCAGTTTATTTACAAAGCCTTCATAGTAGTATTTACTGGTAATATCTACTTACTGTTATCTTATTTTCATCACAAGCTGTGGGCATATTCTTGGTGTTAAAAAAACCAAGGCTTTTCTGGCATTAATGGTTCCTCTATTTTGCCTCATTTTAAAAGGCAAAATATTTCTGATAAAATATACTGGAATTCCTGCTGCTTTTCTTTCCTCCCCTTGTGAATGCCAAGTTTATAATGGAAGGAGAGAATGTCTTGACTCTGCCTGGATTTTCTTATATTCCCAAAAATATTTTAAAGGTGATGAAATATAAATAAACTTAGAAAAGGGAAATTATACAAGGTGACCATAAACTCAGAATTAAATGAATGAAGGTTCACTTAGCAAGTTTCCAAAATCCTTCCCCCCCCACCCAAGTTCTCTAAATTGGAGTTATAGTCTTTTGAACCTCTTACTAATGTCATCACCAAGCAACTACATTTCAGAGATAAGTAACTTGCCTTTCAGGGATGAGTAACTTTATAGATGAGCTTTGCAGAGGATGGTCAGCAAACTGGAGTGAGTTTTAGCACCAAGTACCTCACCTTTCTCAGAAGAACTTGATGAGAGGGTAATGTTGTCTTCTCTAAGATATTAGGATCCACTTCACAAAATACTTGGGTAAAACTTCAATTTTCTCCAGGCCACGTAGCAGTAATGATTCCCACACTTGGTGTCCTGAGGTACTGCCACACATCCATCCTTTCTCCCCCTACCTTCCTATAAGTCTCCCTCACTGAGCTGGGACTCAAAATGGTTGCTGACACCAGTCCTACCTTCCTAACAAACACCTCTCCCAGTCAGCCATGTGAGTTGTACTCTTCATCAGACCCACACACTCAGTTTGTACCTCACTTTAGCCCTATGCACAGCTATCAACAAAGGCAGGTCAACTGAAATGAGCCAGGTATCCCTGGGATACCAGTTCCTTACACTTCTTGTGATGAAGTCACATTAAAAGCCTCTGGAGGTTAGTAGGTGTCTGTCTTTCATTGTGTGTTGCTATCAAATGCATGCAAATGTTTTAAACATTCTAGTAGAGCTCTTTGGCCTTTGCAGGTAATGCTGAGGACTGTTACTTTAAAGTCCTGGGAGAGCTTATTTTTTTCCATTTAATGTGTTTTCTGGATAGCATTCAGGTTTTGTTCTCTAGAACCCAGCTAAAGTTGAGCACTTTCAACACAAATTCCCCCTTCCTGCTCTGCACTGACTAGTGGAGGTGTACATCTTCAAGTGGTCTCTTTGACAGTGTGAGTGTGTGCAGCACCCTGGCTGAAAGCCTTGCAGAGATGGTCACCATGGTACCCTGTGGAGATGATGGAGGTGACATTTCTCAGGCAGATCAGACATACTTGGTAGCACCTATGGCATTTTTAAAAGCCTTTATTACCTGACATTGATGTCATAAAAATGTGAGCAATGTGATAAAACAAGATAAACTTTGTAGGCTGAAATGTAGCTTATGTAATGATACCCATTTTGATAATATTTCTTACTGCTTCCACCATGAAGTTCAGTCTGCTAGCTACTCAGGGAAGGTTAAGGAAAAAAACAAGATCAACAGTTGCATTGAAATTTCTTGTGAATACTCAGCCTGAATATCAAGGACAATGGAAGATGATGTGGGAGGGAAACTGTCATAGTGCAGTAGTGGGGGAAAAGTGAATAAAACACTACAGTGGTGGAGCAGATTGTTGTGTAAGCTGAAAATTGGGGTTTTTTGCAGGGGATGGTATAGCATATCTCATGTTAGCTATATGTAGCAGTTCATATGAACTAAAACTCATCCTGGAGGCCACAGGGGAGCCTATAGTTCTCAGCAAACTTAGCAAGTCAAAATAAAACCTGAGGGTCACCGTAGTCTTGAGTTGCTGAGGGGCTTGTGAATATTAATAGATGTCTTTCATTGGGGTAGGACTTGCGCCAGTTAAAAGAACATCACTGCTGGAAGAAGCCCAGTGGATCATCTGTTCCTTCTGCATGGGACCTTGTCTATAAAGGTAAGTTTGGGGCTTGGGGCTTGTAAGTTAAAAAAACAAAGCAGAAAAAAACATAATAGGTGCCTTATTCAGCATCTGTTAAGTTTTTGCAGCTATGTTGTGTAGCCTAAGGCCCCAATTTACCTTTACAGATGAGGTCCATGCAAGAACATAGGTAATCTGACTGTGGCCTTGTCCTGACAGTGATGTCTTAACATTCCTTTCTTGAGAAGCCTGTAGGAAGAGGGGGTGGGGAAAAAAGAATTTTCTACCAAGTAGAAGGTTTGGAAGGCATATTACATTGACTGGTAAGTATGATTTCCATCTTATTTTATCCAAATGGAGAGGGTATAGTCATGTAAGCAATTAAAAAATTTTGAATAAGGGAAATGGTTATTTTAAAATTGCATTAATACAAATTCTTGTGACTTGTTATTCTCTTTGCTACAGGAGTAAAGATCAGCAGCCTGCTTGGTAAAAAGGGGAGCTTGGAGAAACTGCAGAGCTATTGGGAAGTGGGATCTTTCTTGGGGGCCAGTATGTTGGCTAATGATCATATACGAGTGATCCAGGCTTCAGAAAAGCTGTTTAAACTAAAGGCACCAGCATGGTAAGGTGATAAACAAGGCCATGTACATTCCTATGTTTTAAAACGTTGGACTCCCTCAGCTTTCACATAGGCACTGTAGTCAGCTGACAGGAGATATGTTTTGTGTTGTTTAACAGATTTTACTCTGCGTGTATTATTTCACTGTACTTTTATCCAGAGAAGGAAGGGACTCTCTTCCCTTTTGCCCTTATTCAGGGGTAGATCTGATATGGGTCTTTAATTTGATGTGTGAGAAGGGCAGATTCAATGTGGACTTCAAGCTCTTCCGAGGGCAAAGGAGAAAGGAGGAGTTGCTTGCAGCTGCATTGCTGAAGAGAAGTGGTAGTGGCTTGTGAGTTCAGCCATAACAGCCTGAAGGCTTTGGGCAATAAAGTCAGCTTAGCTAGGGAGGCTTGGCTGTACCTTTAAATATTAAGGTTATGGCACATAGCAGTTGTTTTAGGAACTGAGTACAAATGAGCTGTGTGGTGCTAAGCTGCATCTTGTAGTGATTGAGAAGACTGCAAATCAAAGTCCAATTAATAGAAAGGCCATAAATCCAGGGTTAAAGGCAACCCTGTAAACTCAACATCTGTTATGCAAAGGCCCAGAGATGTGTGCTCTGGCAGCAGGCTCCCAGTACCTGTGGTGAATATAGGCAGCAATTAAGGACCAGTCACCTACTCATTAAGGGCTGGGATTATCTTGGATGGGGAGAACCAAGACTCCTTTCTGACTAAAAAAGTTGTCAGTCTGCTAACTCTAAGAGTGAACATCACAACATTTATTTCTTATCTCTTTATAAAGGATACATTGTGCCTCCAGAAGGTGATCAGAGGGATGCTAAAATACAGAAATGCTAAACTTCTGTATTGACACAACATAGGAATTGTCAAAATTTAAAAATCTAATTTTCAGGCAAAATATTTCATAAATGCTTTTTGCAGTGTATTTATTTGCAAGGTTTTCAATTTTTACTATGTGTTTATTTTTCTAAGAAGCTGGATAACACTCTCTGGAAGTCTCCTGGTAGAATTTTTGGAGTTTATGAATGCCTGGTTGTCAGGATTTTATGTACCCCAGTGCCTTTGAGGTTTAAGTCTGTGGATTAAACTCTGAAAATACAGCTCACTCATTTGTGCTTCATGAAGAATTTCTCCTGTGAGCAATTCCTTCCCAGTCTGTTGCCTGCTTTATAGCAGGGCCCACTTGGTGCAAACAGGAGTAGACGCAGTACCTTAAGCCAGCTATCCTGCCCTAAACAGGATAATTGGAAATTGCACAGCTATGGAAATATTCACTAAAGACCCTCTAAGGGTGAAACAAAAGTTTTCATTAATAGCATAACTGTGATAAAGTGATAGCAGTGATAAATCCTCTTTTAGTGCGTGTATCTCATTGCTGTAGTTTTCATAAAAATTGTGTGAGATTATGTTTACAACCTTTTTTTCAAAAATGCCAAGAGAAAGCAATGGTACCAAGATGCCTCATAAATCAGCCTCAGAAAGCAGAACAACAGAGAGAGGGATAAACTGCATTTAGGGGAAACATTCAGCACACCAGTTGTCCTTCCCTAGCAATGCCAAAAGAGTGCTTAATGTAGCTGTTGCCATCTTTGCAGGATAATCAGTTCCAGAAGCATCATGTTTTAGAAATGTGTTAAATAATTGCCTATTCAGACACAATACAGGAGATAGAATACTTAAACTAGTGGAATTTTCACCTGAATTTTTTTTGAGGTAGGTCACTACTGAAACAAGTTGGACATAGGCTCAGGTTGGTCCTTAGGCAGAGGATTTAGCTCTTTCATGAATTTTTCATGGTTTAGGATAGAATCCATGGTATAAGGTATATGGACAGGAAGGAATGTTCCAGGACTCTTTTATATTTCTGTTGCCTCATTTAGCAGCTGTGTTTCCAATTGTAGTTGGGAATTGTTATTATGCAAAGCAATCCTAGAAAAGCGAAATGTTACTGGCAGCCTTGGTGTTGCAATGGTGAAAATTTCAGTTGTGTTCAAAGGTAGAGACATTACTGCTTACAAACTGTACTGAATTTACTATCTGTGTATGTTTGGATGGTCACAGGTACCTGAAGTCTATTGTAGAGACTATTTTGATATATCAGCATTTTAAGAAACTGACTCCAGAGCAGCATACAGCCAAACAGGAACTTGTGGACTTCTGGATGGACTTCCTTGTTGAAGCCACAAAGACAGATGTGACTGTAGTTCGATTTCCAGTAAGTGGCTGGTTTTTGGGTCTTTGAGACTTTTTTTGGTAGTGTTTTTGGGGATGGCTCTTTTAAAACAAATCGTAGTGTAAAGGAAGTTTGCACAAAGCACTGCTTCTTTTTAGGTGGCCAGTCTGTTTGTCCAGAAGAAATTTATTTGGCCTGAATCTTAGATTGATTTTAATTGAATGCACGTGGGTACAATAGGATTGCACAATGTGTTCCATACAAAAGTAATGAGGAAAAAAGTCAAGATAGAATTTTGCTATTTATTGTTTGTTACCAATGGGTATAGTCCTAAAGCAAACATTTACAGTGTACTCCAGGTGATTATATATTAACTATATGGTGGGTTTTTTTTAAAGATATTTAATTAATTTCAGTCTTTTTCTAGCTCAGCAGGTTTTTTATACTCTACTGCAAATTAAGACTGTGCCTTTTCAGAGGTTAAAAATCAGCCCAAACAGTCAGAAATCTATTGTTCCAGCTACTAGAAAATGTATTTCAACAACATTGCACTATAAGAGTGTGTATATACATATTTATTTCTGATTTCTTCCACAAAAAAATTCCTGACAATTTTTATTAGATGCTCCAGTGCTGCACCATGTATACAGTGTCCTGATAGTATACTGTAAATAAGTCTATATTTTCTGTACATATTAACTGTACATGTCCAGGAAATAATGTCTTGGGTATTCCTTTCAGCTCACCATCAGTAAAACCAGCTTTTTGTCTTAAATAGCAATTGCTATTGCCTCCCACATAGTTAAAGTGGATACAGGTTATTTTGTACAGTTCATTTACATTTCATGTGTAGATGTGCTAATAAACTGTTAGGAAGACTTCAATGTCGAACAGCAAGAGCTTGAGGCAGTAAAATAAAAACAACATGAGACTGTCTAAAGAGCCTGGTTTTCCTTTTCTGATGAGAACAGGTAGAAAGTTTTGCTGGGAAACAAAAGATATTTTGAATCTTCTGGATTATGTACAAGACAAAGCATAATCCTTTTTGATTTTAGATGATGGAATAGTTCAATTACATACTTAGCATAGGCTCTGACTTATAAAACTGTCCAAATAAAATTGTTTGAATTTTTATTAATATTAAGAGGCAAACCAAAGCTGATCATTGCAATAGCATGAGCCAAGAGATAAACCTAGTGTCCACCTGGTTTGATGGTGCTGTACAGGAAGTTGGTTGGAGTGTGGAGCTGACAAGGCCAAGGTCATCCCTGTATGGACTCAGTGATCTTTCTGGGTCCCTTCCAACTCAGTCCATTCTGTGATTTTGTGACCTGCCTACACTGGTGTCGTAGAGAGAGATATGGGATTTCTCATAATACAGAAATTCTATTTGTGCCTGTTCAGAATGAAAATCACACAGTTCAACAAATCAACAAAAATGAAAATTAGCAACTGTCTTTTCCCTCCCTTCCCTCAGATTGCATTTAATTTATTCTAAAAGCAGCTTTTTGCATATTTCCTTATTTTTCTGTGTATTCTGAGAGTTTGAGCTTAAGGGCTCCACTGTCCATGGGCACTAGCTTAGCTGTTAGTTACTCTCTTATCTAGTAGCATCAGTGTCATCACTTCAGCCTTTAGAGGAAGAAATGACAGTGCATGGACAACTTGTAAAAGGATAAAGGCCACAGTTTGTGAAATGGCTTAAATCAGGTTTTACAAATTGTAGGTGCCTTGGAGATGCCAAGCAACATATTTTAATTCCCATTGCTTATAATTTACAGAGTTAGATGTGTAGGTACTCTTCAGAATTTAGCCCTGCACTGCTTCCGGTGTATCTCTGTGCTTATCAACTCTGAAGAAGACATGGCTTAGATTTCACTCCAAGACTTTCTACTTCCATGTTTATATACTTTTTAAATAGATGAAGACCAACTTGTCCCAGTCAATCATTGTTGCTTCTCATCTCTTTTAAATGACACTTCTAGTTTTTGTTCTCTTATTCCACAACATTTTCTATACTCTTCAGATGTCAGCCTCTTGTTACTTTGGAGAAAATCATTTGATCTAGTGGCTACAGTTCATGGTGGTCTAAATCAAAAGCTGTTCAGTATAGCTCTAGGTTAATCTGTTTCTCTGCTTCACCCAAATATGCTTCTACCAAAAGACGATAAATGTGTACCATGAACCTTCTACACAAGGGAGATAGACATTCTAGAGTGGCATTGTAGGAGACTGAATTGTGACAGAAAAACCTGACACTAAAAAAAAAAAATTTGCAAAATTGATACATGTTACCAATGGACACATAATAGCCTAATGTAAAAAATTAAAGTTGGCTTTTTTTTCTTTTTTAATCTTAAGTTATTGGCAGCCACACTAAACTAGTGTGCCTACTACCTAAATTTGAGTTACCCACTATGTAAAATTTTGCTTTTCATTATTTCCCTCTTTTTCCTGCTATGATATGACTAAAGAAATAGTTTTGACAGTTTTCAATACCTTTTGAAGTTCTACCAGTTTTGCACTAACTATTGAAAAATTATTTTTTCTGCAAGGTTTTAATATTGGAACCAACAAAAATCTATCAGCCCTCATATCTCTCCATCAACAGTGAAGCTGAGGAGAAGACAGTGTCCATCTGGCATGTGCTTCCTGATGACAAGGTATGTTTGTAGTTGTGACTTTTTTCACAATTAAAAGTTTGCATGGTACATAAGGCATGTAGCATGAGACCAATTGCTTTTAATTATGATTCTGGAGCATAGAAAAGTGTTTTAGTAACACACAGGAAGATGCTGAGGTATTCTGCTGTGCTTAAGATTGTCCTGATTTTCAATGGATCTTTTGTTTCCCATCATTTTTAAAATAACTTGCATTTTCCTTCAGGTTGTTTTAAGCCATTGTATAATATACAGGAAATCTGTTGCTTAAGATTTCATAAGTAATTTACAATTTAATGCCATCATACCAATAATGTAGCATAAAATTACTTATACTTACAGAACTATCTTCTTCCTGCCCTTGCAGTTTTACATGTCAGCTGCCATAAATACTCCTTTAATATGAAAGTAATAGAGACTGGTATGTTAAAGTGGGAGCAGAATCAATCAAATGCCAAAAAAGTATTTGGCAGAAGAATAGATGGATGCTCCAGAAACTGAAAATTCTGGGAAGTCTGTATGTCAAGGTGTGAGATAGCCAGACATATTTGGAAAGGAGCTTAGGAAATCCAGAGATGGAAGTGGAGAGGAAAACCTAGAATGGTTATTACATTCTGGAATATTTAGGAAGCAAAATGTTGGCAAGAGGGATGACAGGGAGGATGTCGTAGAACCTTAGAGAAGGAAGTCAGCAAGGGAAAATGAAGGAGTATATGAGGAGTGAATGGAGACTCAGTCAGCTGGAGGCAGAGCACCGGGGATGCTGTGATTTGTAACCAGCACTGTTCATTCTTCCATGGCAGCATTTTGTTTTGCAGAATAGGACAATGAAGACCTGTTTTTCAGGTAACCACAGAATCATTTAGGTTGGAAAAGACCGTCAAGGTCACCAGGTCCAATTGTTAACCTAACACTAGCAAGTCCAATCTTCAGCTTTCCTGACAGTAGTCTGTAAAATGAGAAAGGTTTTTCAACACAAAATACAGTGCCACTCTACTGCTTAGACTTTTTGTTGTGAGTTCATGAGAAAATGTAAATGGCAGCTGAAAAAGCATATTTAGAGAACAAACTGAAATGTTTGCCTAGACCAATAAATTTCTATTTATTTGTGGTTTGTACTGACTGATGTTTTTTGAAGTAGGCTCAGCCTCTGAGAATAATTTAGAAAATAAATGTATGTGGTTCTTGGCAAAATAAAAACCTACCATAAGTAATTATTTGTTAGAACTACAGACTTAATCTTGCTATTCTAAAATACCTGTTTGGAAAGTATTTCTGTATTCACAATTTATTCTATTTAGAGACTACTTGAACATGCTTTTTTTTTCCTTTTGTGGACTTTTTTGTGTGCATATTTGGTTCACCTCCAAACAATACTTTTCATACTGTTAAGTGGCTTAACTGTAGTGTAAGAAGGAACATAGGACTACAGGATATTTTCTGGACTGTTGAGGTCTGTTCACTTCTGTTGCAGATACTCTCCCCATATAATGTTTCCTATAAAGTGATCAAGCTCTTTCTGAATATTAGTATAGGTTTCACAGTTCACCAATCATGCTGAAAAGTGGTTTGATAATTCCACTGCAACTGTAGAAGAACAAAGAGTGGAATATTGCTGGCAAAGTGAAAAGACCTTAAGTCTTCTAGTTTTCGGTCTGAATTTGTTGACATTTCGTGCACATTTTTTCTTTTGCTAACAAAGTGTTTATATAAAGTGGCTTTCCTTTCTCTCTCTGAGATTTATCTGGCAGTATTTTTTAGGGAATCCTAATATCTCTTAGTGTGGGGATTTGAAGTAGGTTTCTTTTTAGGCAAAACAAGTAGGCTTGGTGTACTGGCCACACAGGGCACCTCATTGCGATGACTTCCCATCTTCTACTTAGAGTTAACCTTCCTTGAGCATGTGCACTCATATTCCAAAATATGCATTCATTTGTCATTTAGCTACTGGGATATTTTGCTTGATACATTCAGCAATGACATTTTCTCATAGCTGTGTCATTTGACTTCCCAGTTACCCTCTGTCTGGGAGAAGGATTTGAATGTATTAGTCCATGCCTGTTTGGTGTTCAGAAGATAGGTAGCATGTTAAACATTTCTTTCTGTTTTCCCCTTCTCCTTCCTGATGTCAGGCATGTGTGTTTTCTGCAGAACAGTATTTTCCTATTTTTCTGGCCTAGTCTTAATCATTGGCATTACACATTAAGTGAACTCCTTGTACTTTTTGCTCTGGCCAGTATCCTCACTGTGGTGAGCTTATTGAGTAGCCAGGAGTCTGACTGACTCTGTACCCTGTGAGCCATCATACCCATTGAAAGAATGCAATGGGCAATTTGATAAATACACCTTCAGCTGTACAATTACAGTCTGTTGCAATTTGTCTGAGTCCTTAGAATCCATCAGAGGGAGAAAAGGGACTAGAAGAATTTGGAGACACCAGCTTCCTTTTCAGCTGAATATAACCAATATAATATTTGTCTTTGCTAAGAGATTTTGTGAAGGAAAAGGATGGATTATTTGTCAGTCTACTGCACAGAGGAAGACTCAGACTTTGGTCCTTAGTAGCCTGAAAACAAGCATTTTTGGGGTTGATTAAAAAGCAAGCACCACCTGTCTCTACTGCAAGGGCGTGTTAGACAGTGGGGCTTGGAAATGTCTTCATCTATCCAAGTTCAATCTACCAACCATAGGTCTATCAGAGCTTTAGCAATTCCTGCTTCAGATTTCAGTTCATTTTGGCAAATAAATTAATGGTTCTACTTGTTTTCCAGAGTTTAGTCAGCGCTCCAAGAATAAGATCTGTGAGTTACAAAGTGTATGAACTTCCTTTCATGCACAAAGAAGCTGAATTTACATTTTGAATCCAAACTGAAACTCAGTGGAGTCTGCAGCTGGCACTTTTGTATTAAATAGACAAATGACAGTCAATACCAGGATAAATAATGTAGCCTCTTTCTTTTCTATTGCTTTTTAGCTATTCATTTTAATATTTATGTTTTAATAATACTGAGTTCTGGATAAATAACTACCAAGAAAAATCAGACAGCATTTTATTTTGTAGAAGGCACATTACCTTCGCCTTGCAATTCCCTAATTTTAGCAGCCCTGCCCGCATGGGGTTAGAGGAATGCAGCAGTGCTGTTTGTAAGTTTGAAATAGAACAGCCTGTCTCTGTTTTGCTTTGGCTTCTGAATCCATTTTGAGTTTTGTTTTGGGTAGTTGATGATTTTTTTGCCTAACCAAAGAACAGATGCTGAATTTGGATAGCACGCCTTGTATATTTACTCCAATGTATTCAAACCTTGGCAAGATCATGAGGAGACATAACTTTTATATTATTTCATTGCTTGAGAACTTTGTGTGATAATTAAGATTTAAGAGATTAATTTCACGTAGATGACAGGTAAAAACCAATACTAGTGCTTCTTGTTATGTTTCTTGAGCATTTCTGTCACTCAGGACGTATATTTTAACTTATTTAGATTATTCCCAATAGTGGGAATTGGACAAACACTAATAGCTAAGGTCTGAAGAGAGTTTATAAGCGTGGAAAATTGGAAACTAGCAGTTTTGTATATGAAGGGAGTTGTAAAGGGATATTCAGAAACCCCTCCTCGTTAGCATAGGGATTGAGTTGATTTTCCTTCATGTGAGAGAACCAGGCAACTTTTCATAAACGTGCCATAACTAGCATCAGTTAGATTTGAGACACAAATCCAGCTTTTCCTAATATTGGACTACTCTTCTGTTCCTTTATCCCCTGAAAGAAACCCTTACCCCATTTAACATTGAAGAGATATGGAAGTTACTGTATTGTCCTTTACACTTATAATAGTTATGGAACTTGTGCATCAAGAAAGATGTTTGCTTGTATTTTTGGTCCATTATGTTAGGCATTTCATATTAGCATCACAACATTTAATGTGATTTGAGCAGGAAGGAAAGAATTACGGAAGAGGAAAAAATTGATGTAGGAATCATCATAGAAAGTTGTTATAGCTGGGAGAGTAATTTCCACTGTCATTTTCTACACATTGTGCAACTATTTCAGTGGTGTATCTGTTCTGACTTCTGTATATTTCACTATTCATTTTATATGTACACATTTTTGAGTCTTCTTTTGAAATGCATTTGATTATGTTTGTGTTTGACAGTATGTCCTTGCTCAGATCACTAAAATGACAAATGAATTTTAGCTGCAGAAAGGAAAGATTCTTCAAATATGGGGCTCATTGTGAGGAGATCCCAATGTTGCCAAGGTTGTGAGGTGGTGTAATTCCACCTTTTCCTGAAAGGAGAATGTTTTCTTTAGAAGATACAAAAGGCTTCTGTTTGCTACAGTAAAGATTTAATAGAACTTAACCATAGAGCAATATAACTGTCTACAGAGAACTCAGTTCTGCTGAATGTGACAGCTGTAAATCTAAAAGATCTGAAAATAAATGAAGCCTGGCCCTTTCTGTTTTCATAAGGTGGCTTCTTTCTTCCAGCCATGTTTTCACTCCAGCAGCTCTTAGGGGTTTTGTTGCATTTTTATCGCTCTCTTCTGGATTCCTAGTGAAATAGTCTCCTTTCTGTTTCCTTGGACACTTTGCCTTCATATTTGAGCAATTCTTTCTACTTTTTAAGAATTTTCTACTTTGCTCTCCTGCACTAGGCTTTCTGCTTGTAGCTCTCTCCATCTGGCCTTTCCTTACACTAGGGGATTGAGTGTGCAAAGCAAACTCTCATTATTCTCAGAGGTGGAATATTTCCCCCCCCTCCTTTCCTGAGTATCACATGTGATCCCAGGTTCAGTATCTGAACAAGAGTGTACTGGCATCTTTTCTGATCTGCTCTTTTGAATGTTTTCTAGAGTAGTAAATTGTGTTTGCAGCATAAACAGTGAAGAAATAACCCAAATTCCTCCTATGTCAAACTTCTGTTACAGGTGAAAAAAAAAGCCTTTAAAAATAGGTGTTAACAGATGGTAAATAAAAAGACTGTTGTAATTTGGATGTTTCCCCTTCCACCTCATGAGTTTCATTCTAGAAGATATGCTTACTGGCCCTTCATATAAAAGAGGAATATTTTGTTTGTTTATTTATTTTTTACTGTGTGTTACAGAAAGGCATTCATGAGTGGAACTTCTGCGCTGCTTCTATTAGGGGGGTAAGGTAAGTTGTTTCCCTTTTTTGTTTTGAAATAAAAGGAGTAATTGAATGAATTTTGTATTATGCTGTTGTGGACCTTGGAGTGGCAGTGATGTTTTATCACTGCTGTAACCTCTTGCAATCTATTCTTCACCTTAGTCTCTTTTTCTCTGTTCCCTAGGATTTATCTATATTTGTCATCCTGCAACTTTCCACTTTCCTTTTGGTGTAATTAGATAAAAAAGGTCCAGAAAACTTACATGTTTAAAATAGTCATTGCTCTGTTCTAATAATAACTGTTCCATACACAGAGTTGTTGCTACGTCTGCAGGACGTTTTTGCACAGATGGATGATTCTTTTTCCTTCCAAAAAGTAACTTAAAAACACCAAACTATCAATAGGCATGAAAATTCAATCCTGTGGGATTCAGCTTATTTTAGGCAAAAATTGCAACAATATGCTTAGTTCAGTCTGGTTTGGGTTTTGGCTACAGTATGTTTTCGTGTGCTTCTGAAAAAAAAAGGAGGGAAAGAAAGAATTAATTTATTTATTTAGTGTCGTTTTGGTTTTTTCTTCCCTTTATTAAGCCACGCTGTGGTCAGTACAGTTTCTAGTGCAACCTCCTGCTTTGGTTATTTAAACTGTGAATTATAATTTTATTTTTCAATTGATTTTCCAATCTGTTCATCTGAACAGATGTCCAAAACAACTCAGATGACTTTACAATGAGCCAAGAGTCACTGTGAATTCTTAGAGAACTCTCTGGCTCCCTCCATGAGGAGCTGCAGGGGGAAATATTTATCTTATGCAAGCATGAAGCTGAATGAGGTTTTTTCTTCTTCTTTTAAATATATGCAAGTTTCTGATCACTTAATTTTTCAGTGTTCTACAGGGGTTTTTTCCTACTTTTATGAAGGCGAGTATTGTTTGGAGTGGGTGAGCCTGCAGAACTAGGCCTGCTTCTAATCTATTTTTGTATCAGGACTATTTTTGGCTACTTTGAGGCTCCCAGACTTAAAGCGGTCTAGGAAGGGGCAGTTCCCAGCTTTATAAGGATTCTCAGCCCTTCTAGACTGGTAAGAGTCAGCTTTAGAAATGCAGCCTTAATGTACAAAGCAGGTCTTTGTACATGATCTTGGAGGCTTTTATGACAAAGACCTCCATAAATATTTATGGTACTCCATAAGGAGACAGCGGGTCTGAAGAGACACCTGGCTTTGAAATGGCTCACGTTTTTGGTAAATACTTCACTGCAGTGACAGAGGGTCACTTCTTCTGCATGCTGTGTAACAGCCAGCATAATCAGCATTTTGTTTCACAACTAGTAGGGTTCAGCTCTCAAGAGCTGCAAAACAACTTGGAATGTGTGTAGAGCTCCCTGAGCAGAACAGTGCTAAATCACACTCTGTATGCGGGAAGTCATAGCAGTTGTCTTTGGAGTAAGAAACTCATCGATTAGCGGTTCGTGTGCCAATGTAAATACCTCTGATTCTGCCATGTGCCCTCTTGACCTCTTAAATACAAGTGGTTTTATTGAATCAGCCCAGAAACTGCTGTTATTCTTTAAAGGATTTATCAGAGCTTTTGGAACATGGCTGTTTCCTCAAGGTAATTTGCATCTTAGGTTATCAAGCAAAGTTCCTACTCTTCTGCAGAGCTGACAGCATATGAGCAAGAAGGAAGGAAATCTATTTTTCCAGTGGAAAATAAAGTGTCTGACTGAAGTTTGCTAGACTACAAGTTGGCTTTTACTCAGTTCAGGAGAAGTCCTGGATTATGAAATAACCACTACTTGTGTTGTTTCTGTGGGAGTGTGCTTCAGAGGTCTGCATCAATTTTTTTTTGTAGCTCAAGAACTTAGACAAGCTTGAGACGAGGATATTTGTCTTCCATCCCAAGTTCTTGGAGCTTTGAATCTCATCAGACTACTTAATTACAAGAGGTGCCTGTACTGCTAGACTTCTAGAAAACACACAGAAGTTCCACACAGCTCCTTTTTTCTGTGATTCCTGCCAGTGTTCACCTGTTGAATCTGCTGCTTCTTCTGGAAGTACTAGTAATCAGTAGTTACAGCATTTGCAGTATTTCTCATCGACTAAGGGGAATTCTGGATGCACATGAGCTGCACAAGGCACAAGGCCATGCTGCCCTCACTTCCCTATTTGTTTGTGGAGTTTAGCAAATTCAGCCCCAGTTCTGCTGTCGCAGATGTCAGTGGGTACTACGTCTGCTTGGGCACTGGGCCTCAGAGTGAGGCATTTCCTGAGCAAATTATCCTGTGTCTTTTTATAATTCAGGTGATTTTTAATCTTCCTTTTTCTTGTTTAGCTTTTTTTCTTTTTTTTTTTGCCTGGGGAGGAAAGCAACATATAAGCAATGTAAACCCTCACTTAAAGGTCTTAAATATTTATGAATTTCCTGGCCTATGTGTACACTCCACATTCTTACCCTTTTATTCACTGCTGTGTTTGTCAGTGGTTTCTGGGCATGTCAGGTTTCAGCTAACAATTTAGTCAGTCAAATGTTTCAATGCATATGGAAATTGAATGAGTAATTCTATTAATATCAGTTACTCCAATTCTAGAGAGTTTACTTATATGCTTGAAAAGCTTGAATTAAAAGTTATTTTATAAGCTCAGGATGGTGACTGTCTTCCTAAATGTGTACGCTGGTTGGCATTTATGAATTTTCCTAACGTAAAAATAAATGAGTCACCACACCCAGAGACAAATATTCTTACAACGAAGCTCACTCTTTTCATAAGTAGCTTTGTGAAAGGCAGACCCCCCAGCTTGTCTAAAGAGTCATTTGTTCATCAAAACTTAGAGGGTTTTACAATAGAGCAACCATAAAGGAGAGCAAGGATCAGACAATCTTAAACACCTATTACAGGCTCAAAATTCCAAGTGTTTCCTGATACTTAAAAAAACCTGTTACATTATTCAAACCATCAATCCTTTGGCACAACATAATACATAATTCTACTTCATTGGGCAACAAATTAAGTAGTAACATGATGGCTGTCTTGATCCATCTAAAATAGATTGATTTCACTAGGACTATGGATTTTTTCCAGTATATTAATAAGCTTAATAAGGAGACTTAATTTGTTTTGGTTTCTCAAATGCTGCATTATTTTCCCTTGTAACACCTCTAGCTATTTCCCTTTGTCCTTTTCCAATATAGTGAGAATCAATTATACTGCATCAGCTTGACAGCTGGCACTCAGTATGTAACAAAGTTACAGAAAGAGCTATTTCAAATTACATTTAATATTTTCTATATGAAGCAGAGTAATGACATGCATATAAAACAGCTCTGGTGAATGAATATCTTTGCACGAACTGCCGCCTACTTGGGGTAGAAAACTGGCAACTGTACAAGAGTTTGCACCTCTTCTGTTTTTGCACTGAGACATTCATGCATCCATAAGAAAATGGCATACCTGCCTCCTCTTTTATCTTTACTCTGCGGTTATAGCAGATAAAACCAAAACTGAAGGAAGACATGAGCGGGCAAATGTAATACAGTAATTCACCTCATATTTAGATGCTGACTTAATTTAAAAACACTTTTCCTACTTACTCTCAAGGTACCAATTAAGAAGGAGCTGAGTAGAAAATTTTGTGTACAAAATTGAGCTGTGGCTGATGTCTAAAGCACAAAGAACTCTGTATTTCAGTTCAAAGTCTAACTTTCTAATATGATCCTTAAAGGATGTTTCATTCTGATTGCAGGAGTTAAAATTAAGGGCCTTACCTAAATGTACTGAAGACAAAAATGGCACAGGTCAATGGAAATCTTCCTATGAATTTCTTTGCTCCTACTATTTGTTGGGCAATGTGTAGACTAGTGGGGTAAGCTGAATGATAGCAAACATCAGAATGTGATCTTTGGAGGATACAAAAGAGTGATTTTACAATAAGGAAAAGCTATGGATTCTCAGATTTAATCTGGCACTTTCCCGTGCTAAAGGGGTTGATCTGTATGGTTTGTCAAAGCTGGTAGAAGTCTAAATGCATCTTTCAATAATTTTCTTGGCCGTTCTTTCAGCATTTCAAAGTTTGAAGAACGATGCTGTTTCTTGTACGTGCTGCACAACTCGGATGACTTTCAAATCTATTTCTGCACAGAACTTCATTGTAGAAGGTGGGTCACAGTGTTATTTCAAAAAGCCATGCCCTGTGATGGGATAGATCCCTGCATGCACAACAGGGACTGAGTGTTTCAGAACTATGGTGAAAGTTGGTCTGAGTGTCCTCAGTGATCAGTGTCTTTTGTGTGACAGCTTAATGCACAGCACGCTGTGTACCTTAATACACTGGAGATCTGATGTATGAAGAGCCAAAGAACAAGCTCAGGCAAACATTAGAAGCAAATACAATTATAAATCAAATTATTTTTTACACACACCTTTGTGGGATTAGTTTTGTAATACTTATCATATTACAGCTTACTAAAAGTGTGTGCCCCCCAGTTCAACAAAGCATTCTAAACTTTAGAAGGACTTATTGAAGTGGGAACATTTGGAGTAACAACAAAGTCTGGTCAAGATTTCTCTGTGACTGTAAATAAAGTTTTACTTACAATTAAAAACCAGCACACCTGATTTCCTTTCTATTAGCATATGTTTACATAAGTAAGATTGTACTTCTGTCCCTACAGGAAATTTGGCAATGCTTTTTCTGCACAAAATTAGGGGTGTCTCAGTTTCTCTAAGCTCTGTTTCCGCTCCATAAGCTTGAGGCTGTGGTGTTGAACTGATCCTGGAAGCATTCCCAAAGGAAATTTCACACCTTTTTGTGCTAAAATGGCTGCAAATTTGCCTAAAAGCACTGCAGCACTCTCTGTTAGTGACTGGATCCACCTCAAAGCCCAATCTCTAGTTTGTCCTTCATCCATTCCAGTTCATATAGGCTCTTTTACCTTGTTCATTCTCCTTCACATCTGAGCTCTTCTGAAGAGATAAGCAATACCTTTGCATGACATGGTTTCTGTACTTGCCTTCCTTCAAAAGGGTAGAATTTATAATAGTATTTTTTTAAATGAAAGGTTATGAAATACACATCCTTTGCATTCAAGGAAAAACTTGAAGCTAGAACTCTTACACTACAAAAGCTCTTCCAAACGTAGCAAAACTTCCTGGCACTTCTCATGATGGATCAGTGCTTTCAATGGACACAGAGAAATGGTGGTATAGGATGAGCATTTCAACCGAGCTGTAGGTTTTGAAACATTAATTCCATTAATAATTTCAGATATCATGGATATTTTTACATATGTAAATGGAGTAGAAAAACTTCAGATTTTGATGGCTAAATAACCATGTAAACAAAATTTTTCTTCCAACAAGCAAACTTGTATACTGAACTTATACTGACTTATAATTGATAAATTATATATATATATAGTTATTACATAATATGTAGTCATATAAAATAATAATTACTGTACTTAATTCCTCTCTTGGTCCCTTCATTACTTTGTTCCTATACTGTCTCAAGTTACTGTCTCAAGTGTGTGTTTGCTTTTTTCCTCTCCTTTTTTATTTTGGTACAGATTTTTTGACATGGTGAACAGTATCACAGAAGAAATGGGGAAGACTACAGAGGAAGGGGAATGTGATGGAGACTCTCTAGAGGTATTTGTATGTTTTTTTTATCTCAGCATGCAAAATTATGGGCTTCTAGTCTAGCACTTCACTGAAGTAAATTATTCATTCCTTTTCTAGGGATTAATGAAGTTAATTAGTGAAGTTACTGTTTACACTGTGTTCTCACCTGGAGTTTTATCTGGACACACACACAATTGGAGAGGGAGTGCCGGGCTATTGGGTGCAGTGCAGCTCTTAAGTGTTTAAGGCTTCTTTGAGGTGGCAGGGAGCAGAATAGAATACCTAAGCCCCTGTCTTATCACATGAAATTCTGGTGTCTTGAAGCTCTAGAGGCATCCATAACTACCTGAGACATAACTAATACATATGCTGTGTGATGAATACAGACAGCCCTCTGCCCCCATTTTGATGTTGGCATTTTATAACACATTTTCTAACATTGTCTCTCTGAAATCGGAGCTTGAACACAGGGAAACCACTGGGGTGACTTGTGGCAGAGAAAAAGAGCCTCTGTTGAGAACCTTAGGGTGCCTGTTTGTTTAATTTAGCAAAAAGAAAAGCAGTGGGTGACTTCATTATAGTGGATAAGTATTTTTGCAGGAAAAATAGCAATGTGCTAATGGTCTTTTTAATCTGTTGAATAAAAATATAATTTAATAATGACAACAAAAAGTGAATTAAGAGGCATGAATACCATGAGAATAATTCATTGTTGAAACAAACTACTAAAAGAAGTAGAGGATTCTTTCCTTTATTAAAAAGATAGCTAGTTTTTTTTATATGGAAGAAAATCAAAAATACTTTAACTAAGCCTAAGCTACTGGGTTTAGTACAGGAGTGAGCTTGTGAAATTCTGTGTCTGTGTTACACAAGAGGACACCTTGGTAATCTTTCTAACAAATGTTTTGGGGCTGGCCTTAGACTCTTTGAAATTCAAACTCAGCTGAAACCACACGTAGTGCGCTGCAGGGCTGACTAACCTCCATTGGCACAGGCTGCTGGCAGACCTGGCAGCGTCAGAATTGAGGCTGTGCTGGTTTTGGAAGCCGTGGGGAGGTCAGGAGAGCCCCTGGGAGGAATGAAGTGTGTCCTGCCTTGCTCCCTGTGCCCGAGCAGGAGCCGGGCTCTCCATGTGGCGCAGAGCGAGTGCCCTCTGTTGTCGGCTCTGCTGGTACAGCTGCTGCTGGCAGAGCTGCGGGCGCTGCTCTCTGAGACACTGAGGTGGAACTGCACCGACTGGGTACAGCCAGCTCAGCTCTTCCCTGAAAAGGCTACCTCAGAGGCCACTGGGGAAACATCCGTGTGTCTGCACGGCATCCCAGTTGTCATCTTAAAGTGTTATTTTTCCTTCATCCTCTGTGTTCTGCAGAAAGCTACTAGCGTCTTGGATGCCTTAGTTATGATCACAGGGTCATATGGAATAAGTGTTATCCTTCTGCTCCATTTCATTTGTTGTTGTTGTTTGCTCTGCAGTATGATTATGAGTATGATGAGAATGGTGAGCGAGTCATTCTGGGAAAAGGAACGTACGGCGTTGTGTATGCAGGACGAGATCTGAGCAATCAAGTCAGAATTGCTATTAAAGAAATCCCAGAGAGAGACAGCAGGTATAGTAACTCCGGCTAATTCCAATTTTTGGGCATTACATGATTTCATCATTAATGTGTTCAATCAATTTGCTGATCAAAGAGTTCCTCTTCTACAAAGCTGCCAATAAATTACCTGTCTGCGGTATATAGTGGTGTTCCCTTTCTTTGTAATTAAATGTTTCCAAGTTGTGAAGTAGACTGTGATCACAATTGAGAATTTAGATGTTTGCTAGGTTTGGTACTAGTGTTTTTTCTTTGAAACAAAATAAAACTAAACAAAAAACCCACTGAAGTGCAGAATATTAATTCAAACACCTGGTCATGAGCCCTATCTACCTAGAAATACTCTGGCATGTCCTCATAAAAGACCTATTGAAATTCATTATTTGTGCAGTCCTTTAAAATTCTGGGCCTGAATTGTTGATAAAGACATTTTTCTTTCTTGTTTTTGCACCAAATATTTTGAAGCCTCAACATTAGAATAAATCATGTGGAATAATCTCTTTGTTAATTTTTTTATGCTGACTGTCTCTGTATGAGTAACCCTCTCTCCTGTATAAAGTTTTCCATGTAAGGACCAGCCACTTAATGTCCTTAGTATTTGTGTATATGAAGTCTTCTGGTCTTCATAGTCTTATGCTATTTTGAATACATAGATTTCCACAAATATTGTGATGAGAGTGATATGAAATCTAAAGAGTTTCCAAGTGAAACTGATTGTATTAAACTGTCAAGCTTAGCTCAGTTTCTTCTTCATGGGTCTGTCTTTTTGGTTATTCTGTTCTGAGTTATTTTTTTCTTTGATGTCTAAAAATTAGCACTTCTTGATCTTTTGGAACTCATTTATAGATTGGCTGGTCAAATGGATATGTGGTTTAATAATTTCTCCATTCTGATAATCTCTTAAAGGTACTAGAACTTAGATTATGGAGAGGGGAATCCTTCCATCCTCTATATTGTTATTCCAAATTGAACTTCAATATATGTTATGATTTCCCAGAAAGTATGGCCTTATTACATAAAACAATCTGTTGACCCAAAATAGTTGCAAGTTTAGGGTATGTTAGAAGAAATTTTCTTGTAACACCTGTGATTAATGGAAAGATAGCCTGAATACAGCAGTAACTACTTCAAAGGAAAAAAAATCCAGATTTTTCTTCTCCAATACACATTTTAAAAGAATTTTTAACAGAAAAGGTTTCAGGTTCAGTGTGCAAAGGGTACCACAAAAAGAGATTGTTAGGAGGCTGTTAGTCTTTCATCTAAATGTTTAGAGGCTTCCAGAAAGAATTTCAAGTATTGTTCTTTTAATAACAAAGTAAGAAAAATTTATTAATTCATTTCTGGTTAGTTGTAACCTGATCTTTTCACACTTTGAAAGAATTCTATAAAAAGAAAACAATCTCTGAAGTTAATTTATATTATTTTATAAGTAAGAATTACCACCTTTTGAATTTGTAAAAAATATTTAAGTTCTGAGTCAGGCAGGGCTGGAAATTTAAACATTTCTATGCAAACAACAGTGAGTCTTCAATTTTGCTATATGTTGAATAAAAGCTATTGAATAATATACTTGTCAAGAAATGTTAGACTACAGAGACACATTCTCCATTCCAACAAAGAGGAAACCAGGGAAAAAAGTACAGCTGCTTGAAGGAAAAAGCATCTCCTGGAAAACTCAGACATGAAAAGGAAGCCTACAAAGGGTGGAAGGAAGGACATGTAGCCTGGAAAGAATACAGAGAAATTGGATATTGTCTGAGCAGCCAGGGATCTGGTTAGGAAAGCAAAAGTACCTAACAGAATTAAATCTTGCCAGGCATGTCAAGGGCATCATGAAAAGCTTCTGTAAGTACATGGTGATAACAGAAAGGCTAGGGAACATGTGGACCTTCTCCAGGAAGAAACAGGAGGCCTGGGTATCCAGGACATTAGAAGGCTGAGTCTTCAACAATTGCTCCAGCCACACCACCCAAGGCACAGGAGGCAAGGGCAGGGATTGGGAGAATCAAAAACCACCCTCTGTAGAGGATCAGGTTTGAGGCCATCTGAGGAACATGCACAAATCCATGGGACCTGAAGAGTTGCATCCATGGGTTCCCACTGACTGGAAAAGGGAAATAAACCCCCTGTTTTCAAAAAGGGAGTAAGGAAGACCCAGGGAACTTAATAAAGGTATCATCACTCTGCTGATTGTGATAATGGAATAGGTGCTCTTTAAAACTGTGTTAAGGCACATGGAAAATAATGAGATGATTGATGACAGCAGACATGGCAACACTAAGGTCGAATCACTCCTAACAAATTTGGTGGCCTTCTGTGACAGGGTTACAGCAGTGGCAGATATGGGAAGAGTGACTGACAAGACCAGCTCAGATAAAGCCTTGAGCAACTTGGTCCAGTGGGAGATATCCTTGCCCATGTCAGGAGGGTTGGAGCTTTAAAGTCCCTCCCTAACTCAAATCATTCTGTAATGGTGATTAAGAATTTTCGTTCATACCATTTAAGTCTTCTAGTGATTAAGTTCTAAAACAAAAAGTGCTTCATCCTAGGGAAAAATTTTCTTATGGCTTTACTTTATTTTCAAAATGATTTTGTTGCTCAAGTCTCAACTGTGCTGTTTTAAAGTGCAGAAAGAAGAATTATAATGGTCTTTCTGCTGCTGCTCAGAATTAATATCTCATTAGCAGAACTCAGGAATACAATCTTTGATTTTGCATTTCTGTATGACTAACAATGTAGTCAGAATATTTATAATCATGTAGAGAGGTAAGACAAAACTCAAATTAGTTTTTAGTAAACTGACTCAGAGTTGCATAATCATACTTTTCATTAACCAAATAATTATTTTCTGCAACAGTTGTTCTCCAGTGGGATTTTCAGATGATCACCTTTTTTTCTTTTCCCTACACTGTATTAAGAGTTCAACCTCCACTAGTTAGCTTGACGCTCTTTGAGGGAGAGGTGATAAAAGGGAATGGAAGTCACAGATACTTTTCCCATAACAACCTCAATTGCAAATGCTGCAACTACTTTTCACATTTGGACTGACAGAAGGAAGTCAGTGTCCTTCATCTATTTCAGCTACCCTGAAAGTGTTGCCACAAATGTTAATGCTTTAGAGAAGATAGCTACCAGACTGTCAGCATATTGTCTACATTTTTCCAGAAATACACAGAAAATACACAAAATCTGGCAGCCGCCCCACCTCCAAGGGAAGCGTTAGGGCAGGCCTAAGTGAGGAAGAGTGTCAGGATGGACCTAATACATCACCTCAGCACATCAGCTCTGAGCTCTGGTGCTCTTCAGCACTGGAGACAGATCCTGACTCCAGAAACTTTCTTGCCAAAAAGGCTGTTGAAAAACATATCTCTTAAAAATACTTCACTTTGGATTAAATTTAATTTGGTGAAATTGTTTTATCTGTTGTTTTAAATATCTCTCCATTAATTATTTGTTTTCTTACTCTGATACCCCATTTAGCCTTCAGCAAAGACTTCTAATTTAAAATTTAAATGGTGATTAATTTTCATTATTGAACTGTTTTTATTTATACACTGGCTTTATAGTTTACTAGTTCACTTTGGCACCAATATGAATCCAACCACTTTCACAACTGTTTATTCTCTTGGAGTTGGAGTGGCGTGGAGTTTATTTTTCAGATTTTTTTTTCCTCACTCTATGTATGTTTGTAACATTTGTATGAATACACAATGTTATATATATTTTGTATATGTTATTTGTATTTACATTTGATCACATAATATTTTAGTATGTGCTGGTCTCAACCAGTGTTGTTAAATTCATTTAACAAATACTTATTTTCAGTCTAAGCTGTTTTAAGGCTTTCTTCCCTGAGATGAAGAATAAACTGCTTCTTTTCTTTTCAGATACTCCCAACCTCTGCATGAAGAAATAGCTTTGCATAAGCATCTCAAACATAAGAACATTGTCCAGTATTTAGGTTCTCTTAGTGAGAATGGCTTCATCAAAATATTCATGGAACAAGTGCCAGGTGGTAAGTTTTGGGGGAAGACTGGTTTGGTGGGTGATAGGTTTGTTTGCTTTTTTAGCATTTTAAAAGTATAAAAACATATAATAGGGACATGAGACATATTTCATACAGGTGTAACATTCTACAGTGTCTCTTTCTGAAATCAATAGGGAAAACTGTGTCTTCAAACTGCTTGAGTAGTTAGATATGGTGTGCTACCAAAAAGTCTCAGATCATTGCTGTAGCAGGTGAGCTCCATTTACCTACAGATCAATGATGGACTGACCTTGGCTGGATCCCAGGTGCCCACCAAAGCCGCTCTGTCACTCTGCTCCTCAGCTGGATAGGGGAGAGAAAATGCAACCCAAATAGGGTGACCCATGGTCTCTCCCTGTCCTTATCATGACCCATGACCCTTATCATGGGTCATGATAAAGACAGGGAGAGATCACTCATCAGTTACCCTCACAGGCAAAATGGACTTGACTTGGGGAGACTCATTTAATTCATCGTCAACCCAATCAGAGTAGGGTAATGAGAAATACAGCCAAATCTTAGAAACACGTTCCCCCTACCCCTCCCTTCTTTCTGGACTTAGATTCACTTAGGATTTTCACTCCCTTCTCCTGCCTGTGGTGCAGGGGGATGGGGAAAGTGGTCAGTTCATGGAAATTGTCACTCCTTCCTCCTCAAGGGGAGGACTCCTCGCTTCCTTACCCTGCTCCAGCACAGATGGGGTCCCTTCCAAGAGAGACAGTCCCCCATGAGCTTCTCCAATGCAAGTCCTTCCCATGGGCTTCAGTTCTTTGCAAACTGCCCAGGAGGAGATACTGAGACTCTCTCTTTAATTGCACAGGCCAGTGGTGAGGCCAGAAAGCATTTGACTGGAGAGGACTTTGGTTATAGATGAGATGCCTACACTTGGACTGGGATTGATGCTTGTTGTTACTTTTTTTCCTTTGGGGGAGAAAGCAGAATTTAATTGGATTTTTATTCTCACTTTTTTCTCTCCAAAATTACAGGCAGTCTTTCTGCTCTTCTACGATCAAAATGGGGACCATTAAAAAATAATGAGCAGACAATTGGCTTTTACACCAAGCAGATTCTTGAAGGATTAAAATACCTCCATGATAATCAAATAGTGCATCGAGACATAAAGGTAAGGATTTGCAGAGAATTAAGCCTGACAGTGTTATGTAGCTGCATAACCATTTACTTATCCTGTAATTTAAAACCTTTTTTTCTGAAAGCTCTCTGCTATTCTGAACCATGGCTTACATAGGTGAACCATTGTTGATTTCAATTTGCACCAACAAAATATGTTGTGTTTTGTTTTGTTTTTTTTTTATTTTAGGAAAATTCACATACAGCAACCTAATATGTGGCAAAGTTGATACTTTGTTTTCTGGTTTCAAAGACATGACTGAACTTTTATAAAATGTGATTGAAGTTAAGAAGATTGTAGATGGTATAATTAGCAAGTTCTTTTCCAAGGAGATTGCAGATGAAAAAGTGCTTGGCTTGTTGTTTTTTTTAAGCCTTTTTCCCTCTTTTAGTATTCTTCAACTGAACTCCTTCTGGTAAGAGGGGAAATTCACTCTAAGATGAAGGTTTTGTTAATGGGATTGCATACAGTAGGAACACTATTGATTTCTCTTTCATCTCCTCTCTTAAGAAGTCACTTAGTAAAGAGTGTATTGTAGAAGCAGGTTATGCAAAAAGTCTTAGATAAAGGCTCTGCAGAGAAAAATAATTGCTCTGCATGTTCTTTTCCTCAGGGTGATAACGTGCTTATCAACACATACAGTGGAGTGTTAAAGATTTCGGACTTTGGAACTTCAAAGAGACTTGCAGGAATCAATCCTTGTACTGAAACCTTCACTGGTATGTTCCCAGAGGAGATTTTTCTTATCCTCACTCGAACTGTGTATGTAGGGTCAGAATCCACAGATGCTGAACTTTCATTGACTTCAAGTCAGTATAAAAGGTTACTGGAAGAATAACTTTCGGATATATAATCTTAAGCTACACGCTGTACTTGCATGCACTGTTCAAAGAGAGTGCTGTTTTGGATGTTCCACTTGTGATATCAAAGTCCTCTACAACAGAATAGCTGTGTCTCTCCTGTACTTTATTTGAGTCTGTCTCGTTTGTGTGTGAGGCTTTTTCATCTTGCTGATCTTTTTCTTTCATGATTGGCTTGGACATCCTGACTTCATCTCCAGAATTGCATATCTGCAGAACCTGTCATTCAGTTGCTCCTCCTTCTGCTTGATAATTTGACTTGAGTGTTAAATCATGCAGTGACACTGCATTAAATAGTTATGCAAAATGAGAAGTGGCTGTTACTTTAATTCCATCCTTTGCTCTTCCATTGCTTCTGAAAAAGGAACAGAGTGCAGGATGATGTGTCACATTAATTCCCTTACTTCAGAAGAAAATGTTCATCTCACCTACTCTTTTAGGTTAAGATTTCAGGTTTCTCTTCCTTTTCCTCTCTGGGTACAATTCAGAGTGCTTTCCCAAATTTTAATCTTAAGATATAAAAAAAAAATGAAAGATACCTCTGATCCAAAGCTCATTGAAACATTTAGCAGTTGATCTCCAGATCAGTAGATGATACCAAATGCTTTTAGCACAAATAATATCTTGAGCAGTATTTTGAGTTTTATATAGAATGCATGTGAAAATTTTTGAATTTTGAATAATAAAAGGAGATTTTTTAACTCTTCTGATATTGCTCACTCCTCAGTCATTTTGTTCCTCTTGTCTTTTAGCTCTCTCTTTGCAGCATTATTACACCTAAGTAAACAAAAAAGAGTATGTTTTAAACAGGTACCCTCCAGTACATGGCACCGGAGATCATAGACAAAGGGCCACGCGGCTATGGGAAGGCTGCAGACATCTGGTCTTTGGGATGCACAATCATTGAGATGGCTACAGGGAAACCCCCATTTTATGAACTGGGAGAACCGCAAGCAGCCATGTTTAAGGTCAGATATCTTCTTTGTACAGCTGAGTCATATTTCTAAACACAGGAAATCTGATGACTGTTCTGGAGAATTAAAGGTTGCAAGAAAGGGAGATAAAGGAAGTGCTCGGATTCTGTTAAGAACAATAATCTGATTCACCTGAGAGGGAGTGCTGTGTATTTTTGAATAGATTAGTAGAGAGATAGCAGCTTTTCAGCAGCCTGGGTGTTAAGAAAAAACACCAAACTGAGAAAAAGAATCAGTTTTCAGCTTTGTGAAGAGCCTCTACTTGCAGCTGTGGGGGTTTTTAAATGCAATTGTTTATGCAGTTTGTAATAGTTTGGGTTTTTTTCTCTGAATTAATAAACTAGTTGTATAAAGTTAATATTAAAACCTGAGAATGATATACCACTTCTACTATCTAAACAGATTTTTGATGTTGTTTAGTGTTTGGGCGAAGAACGGTTGAGGCCATTGTTTCTCCCTTTATTTATCTCAGGTGGGGATGTTTAAAATACACCCAGAAATTCCTGAATCCATGTCTGCAGAAGCCAAGGCTTTCATATTGCGTTGCTTTGAACCAGATCCTGATAAACGAGCTTTTGCTCATGAGCTACTTATAGATGAATTCTTGAAGGTTTCAAGCAAGAAAAGAAAGTCTCCTTCAAAGCTCTCAGGTAAGCATTGCTAAATTCAATCTGGAAGTTTCCTCTTGCCCATGGTACTGTTTCCTGGAACTGCTGATTTAGTCTTTAAGGAGAACACATCGGATCTCCATCCCATGTGAATGCTCAGTTGTGGCCTTCTCTTCCAGCAGCTTACTGCAGAAATGCTGTGTTATCAGAAATCTGTTATCATGTTGTCACAGAAGTCAATTTATAGAATTATTATAGTATTTTTTAAAAGTCTGTGATTTTGTGCAGCTTTTATGGTTGCTGCATTTTTGTTTCATTTTTTCCCTCTTTTAAAATTTGCATACGTTTTCATTGAAAGAATATTTATATAGAATATATTTTGTGTAAGGTTAGAACATGCTATTAAATCTCAGGGGAGTTTTCTACATAAGTAGGATTAATCTTTGTCCCATGGCAAATGTGCATACACTGCATTATTTTTGTTTCATGAAATTTCATTTCAGGAAATGTTCATTTCCTGTAGTGTTCTAAATTATGGAAAGTAGCAAAGGAGTTTTGAGAGTAGTAATAACATATTCTATTGTGTGTAGATATATACTTGGGAAAATATCTTCTGTATATTTTTAGCCTGATATTAAAGAAAGAAAAATATCAGGTAAAGAGATGATAGTTGATGATCACTTTTACTGTGGTTTCCACCCCCTCAGAATAAAATTAAATTGCAATAAATTACACTTCTGGAGACTGCAGTCAGGAGAATAGAGATAATCCATAAAAATGGGAAGTTACCCTTTAGACTTTCCTCAGTTAATGTCAGCATATTTAACTCTTTTTTCTCTTTCCTTTTCTCACACAGTCCTTTCAGCCAACACAAATGGTGAGTTTTAACCTACTTCTCCATCAAAACCATACCTGTGTAGATACTGTGGTTATCACTTATCCTGGTATAATTTCTCAACACTAAAATGATGGAAAGAGAAGTGGTCACAATTGTGAAGATAAGTGACCCTTCTCTGTTAGGAACATCTAATTCATTGTGCATATCTGAAATAATGTTTTTAATCCTACCAGAATATGGCTTAATTGTGCAGACAGGTGGGTGATACAGGCTTGTAGGGCTCTGCTATCATTTATGGGGACTTTTGGTGGAAACCAATGGCTGTTTTATAGTAACCACAGAACCAAGGTTTATGGAGAATGATAGCATAGATTTTATTAGACTAAATTCTGTAAGTGACAAACTAGAATGCATTTGGGACCCCTTGTCAGACCAGGATAAAGGATACTCCTCTCTTTCAGGAAATTAACTGGGAGAGTGCAGGAGGGAACTGAACACACAGATAGTTACCTTCATGCTGAATTGATATTAAAGTACATTTTGAAATGTGCATATGTGAAATAGATATGAGTAGTTTCTTGCAGTGGCAATGTGTGCTCTGGGTTTAAAACTGAAAAGTTATGACTTAACTACATGTTTATTATTATTAGTCAATGGTTATGAATTAATTAAGCTTGTACAAAGGAATTTGATGAAGAAATGTATCTTATATCTGTTTTAGTATCTACACTTATATGTAGTGTATATATAAATATATACACCCATAATATTAAGATCTTGGAAGGTGCTTGGACGAGTTACCCTGTAGAAAATTTTCCTGTTGCTGAAAGTCATGATAGGGGATGCACGTTCACTTCAGTGTTGAGTTCTGTGGATGAGCTCGCAAGAAGCCCAGCATTTCCATCTTTCAGGAATGAAAACATGCCTGAAAGATAACTCCATTCCAGACAAAGAAGTTTCAGGAGTTTTTTGTCAATTTTTCTCTAATATTTTGTGTTGGTGTGTGGGAAGGCTGGAGTTCTTCTGTCTCCTCTAAAAAAATAATCTTCACTTCAAAACTCTGATGGCATTATTAAATTCTAATTTCTGAATATTCCTATACAAATAGAGTATCTTCGGAGCATATCCTTACCTGTCCCTGTTTTGGTGGAAGATACAAGTAGCAGCAGTGAATATGGTTCTGTCTCACCTGATACAGAATTAAAAATTGATCCATTCTCTTTCAAAACAAGAGCCAAATCCTGTGGAGAAAAAGATGGGAAGGGAATCCGGTCCCTTTTTCTGAGGTAAAGAGCTACCTGACATTTTTGTTACACAGTAGATTAGGAATGTGTGCATCGGGATGGTTTTTGTAATGTTTCTTTTCACTGTGTCATTCAGCATCCCAGATGAGCATTTTGAGGATCACAGTGCACCTCCTTCACCTGAAGAGAAAGATTCTGGGTTTTTCATGCTGAAGAAAGATAGTGAAAGGAGAGCCACCCTCCACAGAATATTAACTGAGGACCAAGAGCAGGTGGTGAGAAACCTGATGGAAGCTTTGACTCAGGTAATTTCAGAGGGCAGCAAGAATTTTATGGAATTCTAAGACTTCTCTACAGTTACCTGGAACTCTTGAAATTAAACATAGTAAAGCAATTGGAAATGAAGTTTGATTAAACTAGAAAGCATACACCATGTAAGATTTCATGGTTACTGTTTTATTTGGGCTATTAAAAACAGGCTTTGAAATTGTTCATGATGCATTACATAGGCTTTTTTTGTTTGTAATTACTATGTATATACCTGGGTATTAGTACTGGCAAGACAACAGAAAAACATGTTTTCATGATACTCTATTTTTCTAGTGCTTTTCAAATTTGACTAAGTCATATAAGGTAGATAATCTCCAGGAGTGGATTATCTTGACCCCCTTTTAAAGTTCTGACCTGACTGGTTTGACAGAGGGAGGTTTAGGTCATTTGGCCTTATGTTAGGCTATTGTATAGAAAAATGGATACACCATTGCCTTCTAGCCAACAGCCAAAACTGGGGAAAGAGGGGGCTGGCAAGAAAACAAATTGCAGCTATTCTTCAGTGCAGTTGGGAGCACGTATGGAGGGAAGATGTAGTAATTGTGAGAGCTACAACAATCAACAAAATAATTACAGAATGACCTTTTGGCACTCTTTTGTGGGGATGATTCATTATGATGATGTATCAGTTCAGGACAACACTGAAGAAACAACAGATCATGACCTCACTGCTAAGTGTTGCAACACTGTAATTGGATGACAGGATTTGTTGTTCTTGTTTGTGTGTGTGTTAGTAGTTAATTGATTCACTTCACTCTGAAGGCAAAGTATTGCTGGTCTAAAACATTTGTATAAAAAATGACAACTCATCTTCTAAAGACACTAGTGTTTAGAAACTGATGCAAACCAATATGATTATTATGCATGTACTACAGTTACTGTAAATGGAAATGCAAAGAAAAACAGCTTCTAATTCTTGGGAGGAGGAGGGAGTAACCCACAGTTATCCTGGTCACTACAGGAAATGTTAAAAGATAAGGCAGTGAGAAAGACATTTGTGATCTGTGCTTTGCAAGAGTGTTGCTGTAACAGACACAGTTTTTACATGTGTATGCATACATAAGTAATAATCAGTGATCGTGAGAGGCTGAAACTCAATCACAAATCCCAGAGAGTGTACTCAGTGTTTCATGCCTTTCTCAGCTTGGGCTGGAATAGCTTGAGAGAGAAGCAGAGACACAGAATTTTAGAGCCAGAGTTCAAAACTCATGTTCATGTGACTGGCTGCCCTTCAAAAGGATGCTGAGCTCTGACTCCCAAAGACTTTTTTCTCCCTTGAGAAATGCAAGAAATTAGTAATAGAACAAGCCTGACTTGCTTGTTAGGCCTTGTCAGGGTTTAGGATTTCACAGAGTTTTTCTCTTCACAAACACTTCTCACAAGGAAGGTTTCAGCAAAGTCTTGGGTTTGAGGGCTGAGGGGGGGAGGAGAATGCCCCTCCCAAAATGGGTCACTATTTCTAATTAGCAAGTCATACTGCTCCTCCTGTCCCCATAGTGCTTAGTGCCTTGGTGGACTTGATCTTCTAGTCAAGGGCTACGGTGTGCATTTACCTATCTGCCCTAATGGCTTTTTAATTATTTATCTGGAAAGAAGATTGGCTACTGCAGAACAGTGAGAGATCCACTTCTGTGTAGAAAATCATCAGGTGAATTCTTCAAAGCAGATCAAGATCAGAGGCTAGGACCTTTTATTTCAGGTGGATGTTTTGGTCAGTGGTATCTTTGACTGCACTAGAAGTTTTTTTAAGCTTCTTTCTCAATAAAATTATCTTTGTTTCATCCTGATCAGAATTACTTGACTATAGTTAAAAGCTCAGTGTTACTGGCAAACAAGAGTTCTTGGTGTCTGGCCAGCCATAACATTCATGGCATAAAACTGGCAAATGCAATAGAACCAAACACCATATGTCCTTCTTTTACAAAAATCAGTGTTGGATATCCTTACTCTATATAAATATTTACTTTACTTCCTTCAGAATAAGCATCTAATGCTTCATGTTGAGCTACAACTCTGGCTTAATTTAAGATTTGGCTTTGAAATTTGCATTCACTTGGCATAACTTCACTTATGAGGGCAAATACAGTGCTCTTCTTCCTGGTTAATTATTTAGGCTGGTTATTCTGATGAATGCTTTTGAGCTTTTTTGCTTTTGGTAGCTTATGCTCACAAAAGCTTTTAAAAATAGGTAAATGAATATTTATACTAGAAAGGTGAGATCTTTGTAGACTTGCTTTAAGAACAGCCAAGTGTAGAACTTCTGTATTAAAGGAAATTAGGAAATTACATAAGAAACAAGCAGTACCTTTGTGACCCTCCTGCATAACTTTGATTAACCTCTTCTTTTAAATGCTGCTGTAGGAGTCCGTACATTGTATCTGAGAGGCCCCCAGAAATTAGAAGCACTGCAAAGCATGTGTGTGTTTGCAATTATGAGTCATTTGTAGTATCCAGTGCACAGTACATTTATTCATATCTTTATTCATTGCTGTACAAAGACACATACACACTGCAGTGTGCACACATTCTTCAGAAAATGGTGTAAAATGAAGTCACCTACTTGTTCAATAAGTTCCCCCTGCCTGTCACCAGGGAGCCCAGCCCCAGAGCTCTGTGCTGCTGCAGTTATGCTGCCACCAGCACCTGACCTGCAGCTGCACCTTCCCCTTAAGCATAGGAGCAGAGTTTCTGAAAACCCATATTGCCAGCTGACATTATTGAATGAAGTCTTTCTGGATGTATGGTTCAAAAGATGACTATCAAAACTATTTCCTTTCCTCTGTCTTCTGCCAGGGAGCTGAAGAACCCAAGCTAAAATGGGAACATATCACAACACTTGTTTCCAGCCTCAGAGAGTTTGTACGGTCCACTGATCGCAAAATCATCGCAACCACACTTTCAAAATTGAAGCTGGAGTTGGACTTTGACAGCCATGGTATCAGCCAAGTGCAGCTTGTGCTGTTTGGTTTTCAAGATGCTGTAAGTTGTCATTTTTACTAAGAAGTTTGTGCACGTAAACTGAAAAAACCCGAAACAAACCAGGACCAAAGTGAACTTGTTTAACTTTCAGAGCTGAAACAATAATATTTGAGGGCTTTGAAACTGCAATAGCAAAATCTGAACCTACAGCAGTGACTTGGTTTGGTTGCCTTGTGATCGTTTGGCAGGACACAGACCCTGAACACTAATCTTACTGATTAAAAATACAGAAAGTTCAGAATAATTGTGTGAATATTGTGTCATAATAGTAAGGCAGGAAACCCTTTAAAAAAATCTCATTTTGGAAGGTTTTCTGGGTAATAAGATTAACAATAAATGTCAGGTTTATCCTACATAAATGCAGATCTCTTAAACTTCTCTTACAAATTAATGCATTGACCACCATAGTCATCTGTCTACCTTGTAATACTATATTGAATTCTTACTTTTAGTATTTTGATTAGCAGATTTCTGCCAAACTAGAAATTATTATTTCAATTTATAATAAGCAGGATAAAGGAGTATTGTTACTTTTCTATCAATAATAAATGCAATATATATCATTTCCTACCAAACACATGCATGGGTAGCCTTTAAATAGCCAGTTTACAAACAGCAAGTGTTTTCTTAAAGTATGTATTTAAGTGCTAGTTCCCAAGCAGTTAGGCTTAATGATTAAGATGAATAATGAACATGGGAGGGTGCAGCTGTGCTGAACATCACCTGTCCAGACTGAAGTCATGTAGTAAAAATGAAATGACAATTCAGGTGGGTATTTGAGATGGATGATCCTTTTAGAATTCAAACCTGGGGCACTCAGAGAAGTAGAAGACAAGTTAGGAAGGATGGCATAGCATGAGAAGTGTTGCATAGACTACACTAACAAGAATTGGATGCTTTTATTAAAAAAAAGTGTTAAATGAATCTGTGAAAAAGATCTTTCTACAAATCAAAAGTTTTCTCTTTGATTCTTTTGAGTATGTTTTCAGCTCTCTCTATTAATCTCATTAGTATTATTTTGATAGTGGAAGCATACAAGGTCAAGAAAACAATGCAGGGGGTAATAGTACAAATATTTGTATTGCTGTTCTGATAGAGATGTTGCTGGGCATCAGTTATTTGGTAGTAATTGCCTGTTGTATTCTTATCAGTAAAAAATTTACTTTCTGTTAACTTCATAATTACAAGTTGCTTTTTTAAACTGACTAGTGTCTCTTTCATTACTATCTATTATTTAACTAAACCCACAGAAAGTTAAAAGAAAAACTTTGCTTTATATGTGTGCAATCTTAATTCTTTTGGCCATACAATAGATTTCTATTCTACACTGAAATCCAGGACAGTATCAAGACCCAGAGGCTGCAGAGACTGAGGTACTGCTAAAAGTGAGAGAAAGTAGTTCCCTTGCTCTTGGTACTTAAGAAGGTGATCTTAGGTTACAGTGTTTAATAATCACAACATCCTTATCAGACCAACCAAGAAAAAGTAATTTTGTGATGTAATGTAAATAACTAAATCACATTACTCTGGATGGTTGTGATCTCGGCAAAGTTAGATTTTGTTTCTTCAGTTCTCAATAAAGCTAGACTCAGCTAAGCACGTCACTGTCTCGGTAGCAGTCGGTTTGGAAAGGTGCGAAGTGCTCGCACAGGGGAGCTGTGCTGCCTCAGAGGGCAGTGGGAAAGCCTTTGGGGCAGCGGCTGCCCAGGTGTCGGGCCCAGGGCTGGTTCCCCGGGCGCTGCTGACAGCTCTCGAATCCAAACACAGTGTCCAAGTGCCATCTTGTGGCCATTGGCCATGGAAATGAGCAGGCGCAGGTACTGCTGCGCTGGGTGGACCCTGGCTGGCAGGTAGAGGAAAGCCCCTACCCAGTCACTCATTCACTCCCTCCCAACAGGAAGAGGGAGAGAGTTGGAAGGACTAAAAGTGAGAAAATCTGTGGATCAAAATAAAGATTGTTAAATAAGTGAAGGGGGGAAGAAAAACTCACAAGTGTTGCAAAAGCAGTCACCAACAGCAGACTTGTGCCAGCCAGTCCCTGAGCAGCAGCTCATTTGGAAAAAGTTTATTGCCCATCGTGACCTTATACAGAAGGGAATATTTCCTAGGTCAGCTGCTCTAGCTGTGCCAGCCATGTGCCCCCCCAGCCTTTAGTCCACCCACAGCCCCCTCGCTGCTGGGGCAGTGTAAGGAACAGAGGCAGCCTTGACAGCATGCAAGCTTTGCTCAGCAGGAGCTGAAACATGCACATAGCACCATGTGGACTGCTGTGAAAGAAATTAACTCCATCCCAACCAAAACCAGGGCAGGTACTTGCATAAATTACTGCATCACTGAATACTCTTGCTTTTTTGGCAGTGAAAATAGTAGGATTAGTAAATTTTACATATCCTCTGAAGGCATCATTTGTGTGATCTCAGTCATTTTTACAGAAAGGTTATCACAGAATGAGGGAATTGAATTTATCCCTTTTTTAGGAAGAGTAAATTATCTTTTTGCCACTTTTTTCATAATCAGTAGTTGCTCCCTTTTTTATAATGCTGTAACTTGATAGTTTTGTATGTAAAACATGACTCAAAGCAGTTTGTAAGCAGGTCTGTAGGCAATTAGGAGCATCCAGTGTAGAAAACTATCAGACTGTACAAAGTAAGAAGTAGAAGGAAAGAGAAAATGGTACAGCGCACAAATGAAGTTCCCTAATTGTTTAAACTAACATTAATTAACTAGCTTCAGAATTAAGGAGGAGCAGCATTACATTAGTTCTTTTATATTTCCAACAATTGTACTTCCGAATAGACAAGCAGTGCTCAGAGCAAGCAGTGAAAGTGATGCCAAAAAAAGTAACAAGATTAATTAGCTTCAGCTGCAAGCCTTTCATAACATAGTCCTTGTTATTTGTCTTGCTTGCATTCTTTTGAAGTTTCTCTCCACAGCCATGAAGGTTAAGTATCACAGCCATCGACAGTTACCTAACACAGGAACCAGTACTTGATGAAAAATACAACATATTGCATGACTTATAAAAAAATGGATGAAGTTGATAATGTTGCTATCAATAAATAATTGTAATCATCTGCTCAGATACAGCATCTAGAAGTTAAAACACTTTAAATGACATATATTCTCATTTTGACTTGTGGGGTATGTAATATCTCGACTGAATTTTCTCTCACTAGGTCAATAAAGTTCTCCGAAATCATAATATTAAGCCACATTGGATGTTTGCACTGGACAGCATAATTAGAAAAGCTGTGCAGACTGCTATCACAATTCTGGTCCCAGGTGAGTCATTCTTAATACTCAGCAAATGTTTATCAGCTGATCTCCTTAAAGATGCTTTAGAGTTGTGATCATGATGCTTCACTTAAGATTTTGAAACCAGCAGTGGCCCTTTTCCTGTTCACTGTCTGTTTTGCAATTCAGCAGTTAATCTGTGTATTGTTCAAGCTATGTTGGAAAGCACCTTTCCACCATGTGTGATCTAAATGATTCTGCAACACGGTGAGTAGTAGTAGGTTAAGGTGCTCTGGGACCTTATTTTTTCAGGTGCAAAATGTGGCCTATTGCTTATGGCCAGAAACTGTCTTAAAAAAAACCCAAAATACAACAAACCCTAACAACCCCAAACCCTTGACTTGAAACCTGCCAAAATCAAACAAACAGGTCTGCAATGCCTGCAATTTGTACATTGTATTTAAATGTGGATTTAGAATAGGGAAGGAGTCTGTTTAGATGAAACTGTAGCCCATCCTGTTACTTCTCTGCCTATTTCCAAGTTTAGTTTTTCTGCTTCTTCTCAACTTCTAATGCTGGAATTAATGGTAATGGAATTAATGGCGATACTTTTAAATGTCACAAAATAATTTTCTTTTCATGTTTTAAGTCAGAATACCTATATTCCTGTTTCCTGCCATGGATTGAGTCTTAGATTATCAATAAGGGGATCTGAAAATGACTTTGAAAGTTGCATCTATTCCTATTCTCCTTACTTTCCATATCCCTAGCACAAACAACAAGATATAAATAGAGTTTATGTGTTACTTTCAAGTCACAAAGAAACTCCTCTGTCTTCTGATTAGAATGCTGAACACCTCTTACAGGCATGTATTTCATTGCTTGCTATGTAATAGGAGTAACTGTGGAATTCCTCCTTAGTAGTCTGTTCTTCCCCATACAGCTCAGTGTCAGCATTAATTGTAGGTGGTCAAGCTTAAACAAAAGCCTCTGTGCCCCAGTTGTTTTCAGGCGCTGATCATCTGCTGCTTCCCTATGTCTGATTACTTTCCCTTGCCTTTGTCTCACTCTTTTTTCTTAATTTTTTTTCTTATGAGTTGGAGATTTATCGCTGCCTTTAACATTTCTAAAATTTATGGGATGTTTAAGGAATGGTAAAAAGCCAATTTTATGCTGTCTGGTGGTGAACAATGACAAAGAACTTCTGCATCCTGCTAATAAGAGCAGAAGTTCAAAGCAAATCCAGACATATTTGCCCAGCAATATTTGGGTGACTGCTACATAATAAATCTGCTTTCCTGAATTTAGAGGAAGCACAGATCTGTTGACCTTATTATATTCAGCTTTGAAAAAGGTTTGTAGCATGGAAATGAAGAGGTGAAATAGATCAAGGACCAAAAGTTTCTTTTGTAAGGAAGATAAACATACTTGTTAGTTTAGTTACTCAGCAGAAAGGGCATAAAGCAAGTGGAATTCAGGAGAAAAATTACATTTTAGTGAGGAGACTAGAGGGAGTTCTTAGCAATAAGGAGCCACAATTGAAGGAAAGAAAGAAGAAAGATTTATATTAAATAGTTAGAATAAACAAACAGATGTTGTTAACAATAATAGGTTGTGTAGGAGTGTCAGATCTTGTGTACATATCCTGCATACCTGGTAGGCTCTGGCAGGTAGTTTAAACAGGGAACAACAGAAAGCAGGGTATAGCTTTGTGTTCATAGTTGTGTGGATGTGCATCTTTACAAAATAGGCAGTGTTCCCTCTGATAAGTAGAAGGGAAGTATGCTTTTAATTGTTGGGAGAGGGGCCTTTTTGTAATTTCCTCTCTATGTTTGAATGCAATTTTTTGGTGAACATGGTATTCTTATAAGGATGGAATGCTAAATATGCCAGAACAGCAGCAGGAGGAATACCTGAGTAGAAAAGAAATAATGGTTATTTGTTCAATAAAATGTTTCAAGTCAGACACATAAGAGAATACAAACTACTGAGAATGGAATTAAGCAAAAGAAACTCTGCTGTACATGATACTTCAGCACAATTTGACATTGAATGGTAGCCAAATCAGGAATCATGTTCATACAGATATGTTTTTTACAGCTCTTTGATAAGCAGAATAATAATCTGCATAAACAAAGGTGCTGTTATATTTTGAGTGATCTCAAACCCCTAGAAAATATCTGTTGTCCTGTTACAGAAATTTCAGGTCTGTTGTAACCAAAGCTATAGGATGATCTGGAAATAGTCACTTGGGTCTGCTTTTTATTTAACTGATGTTTAACTTCTTTGGTGGTTTTTCTTTCACTTATATTTTAATAGAATTGAGGCCACATTTTAGCCTTGCATCTGAAAGTGATACAGCCGATCAAGATGATATAGAAGTTGAAGATCAAGATGAACAGCCTCAGAATCAAACCATCCAGCAGCCTTGCATTGTCTTGGAGGATGCAGTAGCTACCTCAGGCGTAAGCACACTCAGCTCTACGGTGTCCCATGACTCCCAGGCTGCTCACAGATCACTGAGTGTCCAGCTGGGCAGGCTAAAATTAGAGACAAACAGGTAAGTCTGCACATGAGGAGACAGGGACACTAGCCTGCTTACAGCAGCATGCTTTGGTTAGCTTTCAAAATATATATAATCTGGAATACTAGTGACAGTGCCAAAATTCCATTGCAGTGTAAGTTGTTCCCTTTAATGATGATCCTTGTTTAGCTATGACTGATCACTTACATAGTTGTATGAATTTCAACAAAGCCATAGTGAAGCAAGTTAAGGTCAGACTTGATTTCAGGTGCCCTTTCAGGGAAGGTCTGTAAAAAACTGACTTGCTGCCAAACTTCTGCTTTTTCTCTCTTTGGTGTGCTCTGTGTGGCTGATAAATGGTGTTATGTTTTGTTTCCATTAAGGCTGAACTTGCTGTTCTTTTCTATAGCTATTCTCAGCAAGTGAACTCAAGCTAATAGACAGCCACACAGAAACTCCACAAGGAAACGGCTTCAGATTTGTTTTGTGCACAGAAGTCATGCAAGCAGGATCTGTGCTTACCAGCAACCATTAGCTTTTTATTAAATAGAGAAAGATGGGGAAAATAGGTGTTTTGCTTAAGAGAAGAAATGAGCCAGAAATTTGGATATTGCATTTTTTTCAAAAATTTCACTTGCACAAAATGCAAGACATAAGTGGTTCTTTAAGGTTTTGTTGCTTTTTTAAGAAATGTCAGAGAAAAATCCAAAACTGTCTTCTATATATTTTGTTTTATTTTTATTTATTTATTTATTTTATTTGTTTTAAAATATACCAAATAGTCTAGTTAAAGTAGATATTTTGCTTTTGCAGTATGTGATTTATGACACTGACCTCAGTAAATTTTGAATGTGACCTTGATAGAAAGAGAACATGTCTTCAATAAGACAGTTGTCATCCTGGTAGAAAAATTCATTGGAGCTACAGTTTCATTTGAAATTAAAATATTAAATTACACTTTACTTTTACACGTGTCTGAGAAGGTTGCCATAATTAGAGTAATTGATTAGACTGTAATGTATTTAATAAAGTATCAGTATTTTGGGGTCCTTATGTTACAATTATTTTTTTTTACTTGTGACCACCAAGAAATATTTTGATTGTCTTATTGTTATACCTAGAGAAATACATAAATATTTTAGATTGACTCGCTTTACTTCACAAGCTTATGGTGGGGAATAGCCTCCAAAGTGATCAACTTGTAGAGGTACTGTGCAAAGCCTTTGGCCAAGTAATCACATTCAGTCATTCATGCAGAAATTTTGAATAAATGATACAGAAAAATTTTTAAATATTTATGAAAGCTTTATTGGCACAAGCAGCAAGCAGTTGTCAGGAGAAAATAATGGATTATTTTATTGGCCCTGAAGACCTTTTCCAACCAGAATAGATAGACTAGGAATAAGTTAACTGAAAGGTGACCTGTCTGGACAGAGTATCAGTTTGCACTGAGAATACACCCTACCCAAGCTGTGGGTGTAGATGCACCAAGCAGCTCTGTTCCCATGCAGGGTGGACTTACTAAGGTTTGTTAGCTCAGGTGTGGAAGCACTCAAGTGCAAGTATGTTTCTGGTAGGCCTGCATGCAAGCTAAAAGTAGGGCAAGATGTTTTTACAATGCAATCATGTGGGATTCAGTTTACCCTTGTGCAAAGGCAGGTAAGGGGCTTCTGTGCTACATTTTCTAACTGAATTCCTGTCTTTCAGAAAAGGGTTGCAGTGCTCAACTTGTATAAATTTAAAAAATAATAATAATAAATGGATAAGTAAAAGGAAACGTGCTGAAATAGAACTGCTATTGCATAGTTGTCAGGCTGACAGAGGTTTCAAGAAAGGGATGAAGATGCTGCAATCCTTTCAAGACTCAGGAATCAATTATAGCTTTATGAATCTGCTCTCCATGTCCAAATTTTGACCAAGTTCCTGAGAAGATATCATTCACAAGTCCTGCATTTACTAAACCACTTTTCTAAAAGAACAAATTGCAGCAGTTTTACATACTAATTTTCCATTATATTCTGACTATTTTCTTTTGATCAGCTCAAATGGTGCTAGCCACTGAATCTCCCCAGGTTTCTCTCTGGGTTTGTATTATGAAGGAGGTCAAACATGAATTTCAATTTACTTCTGCTTTACATTCTCAGAAGTAATTGCTTAGGGAAGCAGGCAAGTATTTTGCCTCCTCTTTTCTCACTCTTAATATAGTCTAGGAGGGCAGGCACAAAGTGCCTTATGTGTGAGGAAGGGACAGCCCTTGTGTGGTTGAGAAGATATTTTTCATATTTATGAAATGCAACCATTTGTTTTCACCACATTTTCATCACTGCTCTACCCTTTCCATACCTTTGAAAATGTCTACTGGAGAGATGTCAACTGGCATTTTTCCTTACAAAGGTTTAGGCCTTAGATTATGAACCACTTTGATATTTGTTCTCAGTTCCAATTTTGTTTAAAACAGAGCACAGGCTGCAGAAATTTCACTGAAATATTCTCCCATACCACTTGTCTAGTGGGTGAATGTTTATGTGGAGGCTGGGTTTGGGGCTTCTGTATGAATGTTTGTATCTTGATACAGGTCAAAATCAATCTATAATAAAAGAATATACCTTCAGTGAAAGCTGAAGAATTCTGTCCTTGTCTTTTTCAGGAATATTTCCAGTTTAGGTATAGTAAGATCTTTCCTTTCCTGAAAATTTGAAGCTACTGAAGGAAATGAGTTTTTTGTTCTCATTACTTCACAGGTTATTGGAGGAGTTAGTTCAAAAGGAGAGAGAATTTCAAGTCCTCTTGCATCAAGCTATAGAAGAAAAAGATCAAGAGATCAGGAACCTACAGCTCAGGTCACAGCCAATAGGTAAGTGAGAAGAATTTTTAAAGAAAATTTTCATACTGGCTACAGATGAAAAAGTGCCAGCTAAATGTCTGTCCATTTTATTGAGGCAGCCTCAGCAAAGATGCTTTATTGTGCTGCTTCTGGTAGGGTTTGCTCTGAAGTAAGAATGTACATTGTGGAAACAAATTACTGGATTTGTTAATCACAGTACAAGGAATGAGTATGATTTGAATATTTTTGTTTGTGATTATATGGAAGAGAGCAAGGCTCATATCCTACTGAATAAATATTATTCCTAAAGAGGATAATCTAGTAGGTTTAGATATATGTTCCTTAAATTACAGACTGTTCCAATTGTTACAGTGAAAGTTCAAGAGGTGAGATGCAAATACACCTAATTGGTGAGATGCAAATACAACTTAAATGTTACTGAGGAAAGTTGAGTTTGCCCTGAAGAAGGGGGAAGTGCTAATGTAGTTTGATATTTCTGTGTAATGTGCTTCTAAGTGTTGCTTCCAAAAGCAGCTGATCCTCAGCCTAAGACATTGCCTGTGCAGCAATTGTATGAGTTACACTGAACAGTTCAGTTAATTGATGCAACAACCTTAGTGTAGAAACAGTGACAGTGAAATTGATGTGCCTTGTACTAGCAAAGTCATTTTCAGAAGAGGGCAGAAAAATTTTGTGTGTGTCAATGTTCACACTACTTTAACTGTACCCTTTTAACCAAGCAGAGAAATGATTGTATAATGTATAACTGTCTATAAATTGTAATTAAGAGTGTTCTTTGGGCAACTGGCATTTATTTATGGGTATACTGGTATTCTACACTTGAAGGGAAAGCTCACTGAAGAAAGTGCTTGAGGAGTCAAAAATGTCAAGAGGTTGCTTTGGCAACACAAAACATTGTCTCAAATATGCTTGTTCCAGATATTCCTGGATTGTCTGTCCGTCATCGTCATTCCACTGGCACAGGGACCGAAGACCCTGAGCTCATAAACTGGCTGAGAGTTCATGGAGCTGACGAGGCCACGATAAACAAGGTAGCAATGATCCCATTCACTGCCTGGCACAGCTGCAGTACTGTTTTGTGACTCAGTTTAAAAAATACCAAACCTTTCTAATTACTTTAGCACATTTTTGAGAGATTAATTTGTTTTTAGAGGATAGGAAAAAGCCATGAATGTGAAGGCCTTCATAAATATAAAGTACCATTAAAAGTTCCTAAATATGATTGTGAATAAAGCAATAAAATATCCTGGTAAATAGACACTTTACACACTGCAGCATTCCTGCTGATGCTACTCTGGATACAGGATACATGTTCACCCTTAGCCAGCTCTGCTACAGTGAAATATCCTGAAGTAGATCAGTCTGCTCTGCAGCAAATTATATAACTTTAGAGGTGTTGAAGATTTCAGCTAATTTAGGAATACCTGCATGTAGTTATCACTCCTACAGATCAGACCAAAGGTTCCTCCAAGTTCAATGACATCAAATTTAGATGCCATTCTTGAAAATGTACATCTTAACTGTTTGAATTTCCTCATGGGTTAAATGTGCTGTTACTTATGGTCCAATTTGTGTTCAGTGAAGTCTGTAATTCTGTGATACCAGTGGTAGCAATAGAAATGCCAGTTGACAAAGGTTTTGAGTAGCTGTAAAAGCATTACATCTTTCAAGTTGTGTCTGGTATGCCAATGCAGAGTATACAGTGTAAAATTTATGTAGTTTTACTGTATTTGTAGAAACCATGTTTTTCTGTTACATGTACTGCATTTCAGCCCAATTTTAGGTTTCTCCCAAACTTACCCTTCCTTTTTTATGGGCAGATGATTCTAGGAAGATGAGCTTAGGAATTTAAATAATATTTCTAACAAAATGTTCATTTAAATTTCTTTCTGCAGTTCTTGGCTGAAGACTATACCTTAACGGATGTTCTCTGCTATGTTACACGAGATGATCTGAAATGTTTGAGATTGAGGTAATGCTTCAGAGTTAAATGAACTGTGCTTTGTAAGAAGAAAAATTGATACTAAGTCTCTATTTATTGCATTGTGTGAAATTCATTTAAAATAAGTAACACTTTCCAGTATGTCTTTTTATGCTGATACATTTTTCTGCCAAACAGCTGATACTGTTTAAATCTTACAATAAGCTTTTTTCCATTGAAGGCAAAATTTTAAGGTAAAGCATTTACCTTACAACTGAAGACCCTAGATATCCCATTAGAGCCTTGCTTTTATTTTAAAAAGTAGAGCTAGAAAAACTTTCAGTAGTTTATTATCATCATCAGACTTCAGAAACATTACTCATGGACTGTAAGTAACACTACATTTCACCTAATCATGCCAGGTGTATAGGTCACCAGCTTGCATCATGTTGGAAGTCAAATGTGGGTTATGCAAGTCCTTTGGACCAGAAGTCTGAATTCCAGACAGCAGGCATCTGCCAAGTGGAAAGATTGCCCTGTCTTCTAATCAGAAAAGGACTCTGTTCTTTGTTTGAGTAATGCATGTTGGACTTCACCTTTGATCAACCTTCCCACTGAATATCATTGATCAAAACCAGAGCAAGAAAATCAGAAAGCACCTCAGCTGGAAGGCTTTCAGACTAGAGAGTTTCTTTGTACCTGAGTGTCTTTATGATTTTTCTTTACAGAGGAGGAATGCTGTGCACGCTCTGGAAGGCGATCACTGACTTTCGAGAGAAACACGCCTGACACTGACATTTTTTCTTTGCTTCTCTGCAGAGATGAAAAGATTTCCTTTCAGCCAGAGCAGGTGTGCTGTCAGAAGGACTGTTGCACTTTAATCCAGTATTTGTTTACCAATGTTAAAAACACTGCAGCTTCCTGACTGCTTTTACTCCTATAATCCATAAGGAATCTGTAAACAACCTGCAACATTATTTTACTTTAAATGTTTTTACATGCAAGTTTTTCAAAAATTTTTAGAAAACATACACACGAAAATTATAAACTCATGAAATATTGTAGTTAAAGTAAGCAGATGTTAATTTCATGACAAGCTGATGTAAGATTTCATGTAACAGTACATCACTGGAACAAAAACAAAATGTGACAACTTTTCAATTTCTTTGTAATATATATCAATATTATCCTGTAGTACAGCTTCATAATTTCAATCATAATTAGATATTTTTCTTTTAGTGTGCAAGACCTAAAGGTAATTGTTTTTACCTACCGCCCTACACAGTTTAATATTGTTTATTTTTGGTAATTTAAGTTCTATGGTGCATTTGTTTTAGAGTTGTTTATGTACTACTGAACTGTACCAGTTGTATACACCTGAACCACGGTAATGTTAGCTTGTTCTAAAGCTATCTCTGACATACACAATTGAAAATAAAAATAACCTAAGACTTACTTTTTCTTATATTTTTGGACTTATAAAATAATAACAATGGTGTAGAACTGGAAAATATTGGAATAAAAAAAAGAAAAAAATTCATACTGAGTATCAAGGGAACCTTTCTGATGCATCTTACATTTATTGTGATTTGAGTATGATAACCATAGCATTGAATATTTTCTTGGTTTTTCTATTCAGTCTAATTACAGTTCTAACAAGCCAAGACCAAACAAAATTCTTCTCTGGGTGCTGTACTTGACTTGAGAAATGAAAGGCCTGCCTCCATGCACTGAACAGTCATTGTGGGCTGTTGTTTCTTTTTCTGCTTTGGTTTATGCAATGATTTTTTTTCTCATGTGTAATGAAAAAGGGTGGTGGATGTTCCCTGTCCATCCACTGTCATTGTCACTCCACCATTCTAGCACTGGGTATCAACAGATTCTTCTGGGACAACTGCAAAAGAATTCCATTGTGGGTAAGACTTGCCTGGACAAGAAGTTACTTCTTTTTTCATAAGCCTTGGTAACCAGTAAAAGGCTTATGCTCTTAATTTTTCAGGTCTAGCAGGTATTTTCAAAGGAAACTAGGACATAAACACATTGTCCTAATGTGTATACAGTAACTTTTGCTGGCTACAATGCAACAACTATGTATTAAAAAAATAAGATACAGAACAGTAGATGAAATAATTTTAGTCAGATTTTTTTTTACTCTGAAGATGGTTCTATTGATTTTTAGTCACAGATGTATTCAACTCATTCCAAAAACTTCACTGCATTTCACTAGAAACACAGCTACTCTTTATTAATTTCTACTGCTATTACAGCAGAAAACAATACATTTGCAAGGTAATTTTAAATGCTAGAAAGACCAGAGGTGGAAGCTGAGTTGTAAACCCCAAAACTTAAAAACGACTTCACCCATTGAGAAGTAACCCTAAGACAATGAACTTTCCTAATTTGATTTTTGTGTGAAGCATGATCCTGCATTGGTTCAGCTCTGAAAACCTCTGGTTTCATGCAGTATGACTGGAGGGTAATTGCACTGCTCTGTTTACTTGGGAAGCATGCAGCCTGTTCTCCATGACTCAGGCTGCTCAGAAATGCCAGCTATGTAAGGGAGAAAGAATTGTGATCGAGGTTTCCACTGAACATCTCCATGAGACCTAGCCTGGAACCAGCTGGAATTAACTCCTATAGTTCTTTGCTGGCTTCACCAGCCCAAGGTGGCTTCTGCAGCATTGCTCAGCCATCAGTTCTGCATTCTCCATGGTGAGACTGCTGGATCTGATCCATGCCCAGGCCAGGCCGTGTACACTTACGCTCCTCCAGCAATTCTGGTCTGAATGTGGTTCCCTAAGCAGCACAGCTAATCCATGCAGATACTAGATCTGTGCACAAGTGCTTATGTAAGATCCCTACATCAGGCTACTTCATATAGAATGTACCAGATGTTACTTTTTACATCCTCAGACAAAGCATGACATAACACTTTGGGATGATGTGCATCAGACAGATCAGCCTGGGATTTTTCAGCCTGGCTCCCAAAATATGCTGGTGGGTGGATGGACCACAAGTGAGGGCTTTGAGATTACATTAGTGCAGGATGTTGCTGAGGGCAACATTTTGACCATAGGACACCACCATTGGGTTTGAACTTGGATAGCTTCTTAGACCTTGATCAGTGCTGTTCTAATCCAGGGCTCAAGCTGACTGAGAGACTCCTTTACACCTCCCTGAAGGGAGCATAGAAGTAAAAACTCGACCAAGGCAGTACTGATTTTGCTGTCTTTTGCACCTTTCAGCACAGAGCCCAGCCTGTTCTTCTATTACAGACACTCCTGCCCACAAGCCACAGGGTGTGTTTATCACCCAAGCCCCAAACTCCTTGTTTTAGAGCACAAATGGCTCTTGGCACAACAGCAAAATATTAAATGTCTCCTTCCCCTAGAGGACCTCGTGCTCTGAACTTAGCAGTTTCTGAAAGGGGGGGGTGCTCTGCTTGGTGACTGAAGTTTGCTTGGTCCAAGTGCATCAAACCAAGGGAGCTGCCCCTCTCCACCTGCTTGCCTGCATTCACACCTGCATCCTACGAGTTCCCCAATTCACCCACCCTCCTTCACCTGTAGTTCTGATGATTGCTGCTACTTACAAGCAGATGAAATATTAAATGATGTTTTGATGTAGACTAGAACACTTTAAAGGGAAACACTCTTATAAGCCTGAAAAGCAGCATAAAGCAAGTTAAGGCAAACTCGTGGGAAAGGTAACAGGACCATGACCTTTACAGAAGTGACTGATACATCGGCAGCTCTTCACAGAGCCTTTTTTTTTGGAAGCAAGGCGTTGCACGCAGCCTTAGAAGCGACTGTTTAGGAGCACGTGCCGCAGGAACGAGTCTACGGCAGTGCAGCTCTTTCCCACACGATGCGGCGCATCGCCTGGGCTTGCGAGGCGGCCGCCACTCCTCCCACCTACTGCCGAGATGGCGAGCATCCCCAAACCTGTTTTTTCTCTCGGCGCCGGTACCGAACGAGCTGTGCCAATGCGGCGGGAGCTGCTCTGAAGAAAAAACTAATCACACCTGTGTGAACCGCGGCACCTCGGCAGCCCGGGCCGCCGCGGGGGCCGGGAGTGCGGGCAGCCCCCCCCGCACCGCCACCACCACCACCGCCGCCGCCGCCGCATAAACGCCTCCGGCCCGTCAGAGGCGGCTGCTCCCGGGCCGCGGGCGCCGGTCCCGCCCTCACCTGCTGCCGGCAGAGCCGCGGGCGGGGGCGGGGGACGTGGCGCTCACCTGCCCCGGGCCGCGGAGCCGCGGGGCGGAGCAGCCGCGCTCGGCGAGCGGCAGGAGGGAGACATGGCGGAGGCCGCGGGCAGGAGCGGCCCGCGCCGGCGGCCCGCAGGTGAGGGGGGCCGCGGCCGCTCGGGGCGGCGGGAGGGCGGCGCGGATCGGCCGCGGCTGCGGGGCCCTGCGCTCCCGGGCGGCTGCGGGCGCCGTGCGGAGCGGGAGCGCGGCGGGGCCCGGCGGCGGCCTCGCCCGCAACAGGTGCGGGGGCGCTCCGCGGCCGCCCGGCCGTGCGGGGACTTGGCTGCCTTTCCCCGGCACCGCCGCGGCCCGGCCGGGGACAGCCGGGGGGTCGGCCCGGGCGGCGGGCAGAGCTGCGCTGGAGGGGGCGGCGCGCCCGAACCGTGCCCGCCGTAGCGGCGAGACCCGTCCCGACCCCGCTCAGGGGCATCGGCGGGGCCGCCCCGTCGCGCCCGGGTCGCTGCTGGTCGTTCTGAAGCCTCCGCTCCAAGGGCTCGGAGTGCGGCGGGGCCCGCACGGCGGCGGGGCTAACGCGGGGCGCGGAGGGGTCTGAGGGGGCGGCCGCCGGGCTGCGGGCTTTGACCGGGGCTTGAGGTGGCGCCGAGCTCCCGCAGTACGGGTGGGTGGACAGCCGCACGACGCCGCTAACGGGGACGGGGTGAGGGCGGAGGGACGGCTCGGCAGGGTCAAGGTACCGGGTGGCAGCGCCCCGGTGCCCGCCGAGCGAGGCCCGCTGCGGGGTTTGGCTGCGCCCCAAACGCGTGCCTGCGACGGGCTGCTGCAAGCCCTTATTTCCTACAGGGAAAGCGGGGAGATGTCCTTGCAGATGTCTCCTGTAAGGAGGGATGTACACTGCGAGACCGTTTTAACTCGCTTTTATTTTGGCCCTAGGGGTGAGGAGGGTGCAGGGAGGAGATTTTGGCTTACGCAAGCGGATCGACCGCTGTATCACTGTTGTAGGCGTGGATGCTGTTTGCTTTTGCTGCTTGCTGGACTGTGAAGTCTGAGTACAACTTTTAGTCCTCTCCTTTTTTCCTTTTCTGCCTTCCTCCCCAGTCCCATTCCACTCACCCTTTGCTAGTCCTTCTCTTAACATAAGCCCAAGTTTATCTCTAAATCAAAGAGTGAGTTTTTATATCAAAATAGCATATGAAGAGGCCATATGGCTGTTGGTTGATTGTGTTTTCTCAGTATGATCTTTTTAATACATACTTTATGTAATGCAGACATGCAGTCACAAGCAATGACTGTGGGCAGACCCATCCAAGTGCTGTCTTCTTCCTTACAAGTCACTCTCAGGTATCACTCTAAAGTTCACCTTCAGAAAAGATGTACACCTGCATTCCTATGTGTTCAGAGTTTGCAACCCCACATTGACTTCCCTTTCCACGGGAAGAACTGACTGGTTTATTGAAGCCATTTCTAACAAACTCTTTTCCAGTTCTCTACCTTACATTGCTGATGTGATTTTTTTTTTTAACTGGAATATCAGTCTTTTTATAATTACCTACCAAAACTAGAAATGAGTCAACAGAAGACATGTGTTTTGCATATGTTCTGTTTTAAAATTACTTATGTCCCTAGATTTATTTTGTGTTTGCTTTTTAGTTTAATTTCAAGCTGCTGTGTTGAACTTCTACTCATTGGGACATTCTGTAGGCTGAAGGATCTGCTTGCATAAGTTCTTGAGTATTTTGAATTTAAATTACTTTGTGCTGTCAAAGTTCATTTGAAACGTCTTTGTGAGTGAAATATCAGAGTTAAACCTCTGTGAAACTTAATTATGAAGCTTTTCTGTGAAGTTTGTTGTCTGCTGAGTTATCCCTCTGAGTTATCACAGGGACCGCTTTGCAGGTGTTCACAAACAGGAACAACCTCAAAGCACATCAGGGATCTGCTCTGTGGCTCTTTGGTCCGTCCATGAGTGAGCAGATGTGTGTGCCCAGGGAGGGCCATGCAGATGGCTGTGGCTGCAGTCTGCTCCACAGGCGGAACACCTGTGTCTGGATCCGGCTCCTCAGGAAGGTCAACATCCCATCTGTATTTGGTGAAATTAGCTACCGGTCAAACTATTGCCTCTGTTGAAAAAACAAAGCTCTGTGTGTGTGTTGTGGTGCGTGGCTGGTTTGTTTCTTTCCTTGCCTCCTGTGGCTGCACGCATGGACTTTCAGGGCTGATCCTGGGGAAAGCTTCAGCATCACAAGGGTTTTGCAAGGGGATATTACAAGTGGATTGCTGTATTGGCAGATGGTCTGCTGCACTTAACTAGCTTACTTTGGGTAAATGGCTTAATTATCAGGGTGAAGGTTTTTTTATTCTGCCATTCATAAATTTATAGATGGCAAAGTGAGTACAGTGCTCAGGGGATACACTAAGTTACACCAGTTAGAATTTTTCAGTCATGACTACTCGAGCATCCAACAGTGCTAATGAGCTCTTCAGTGATTCCTGAGATGCGAGGAGGAGCCCTCTTGTGGGGAATGCCACATGGAGAAGCTTCTGAGGTGCCTCATTTTATGGCTGCCCATCCATAAACATAGGCATGTCTCTGCCTGTGAGAGTTCCCCATGCGTGCTCTGGGCTGCCTTGGCCAGCTCTGTGCACAGGTAACAATTTGCTTAAGCTCTGGGATAACAGAGAGAGCGTTTGTAACGTTGCAAAGAAGCTTTCTTTAATGCTGTGGTTTAGTTAGTTATTCTTTCTTCTAAGTGAGCTTAGCATTACTCTGTGCTTTTTGCAGCAAAACAAATCTGCCCTTTAAATCATGTCAGTGCCAGGTGGCTTGTGAAAGCTGAAAACTTGAGGTGTTCGCTCTTTAACTGCTGATGGGACTTTATATCTGTTGCTTGCTTATCCTGGTATTTTCTCCATCTGAGAAGAAATCAAATTTCATCTTATTGTGTTTATTTTTTCCCCTAACAAACAGATAAATTATTCGGGAAAACACAAAAGTGCAGGAAGCATACAGTGTCTGGGAGCTGAAGGCGTGCTCTGGTTCCCATGGCTCTTTCCCAGCGCTTCCAATGTGTTTTGCTGGGGAGGATTTACACGACGGTGTTGAGACACGCGGGTTTTGTCTCTGGCCGGCCCAGGCGATCCATGTCCTTCCCAGGGGGAGCTGCCGGCTGCAGGACGGTCCCAGCGGCCGGGGCCGGGGCGGTGATGTCGCGGTGCTCCGGCACAGGCTGCGGTAGCGCCCGAGGGTCACCTCTGCCCCGGCCGGGGCTCCCTGCGCTCACCCGCACCGTGAGCAGCCGCTGCGGGAGCTGTTTCCAGCTGCGGGGAGACGGGCACTGCCGCGAGGCTGCGCGCTCACAAACACGGCAGGTGTTGGTTGGTGCCTGTGTGCGGCGGGCGTGCTCCGGTTTCCATCTGTGATTGTCTAAACGTTAGCACGTTGCGCATCCTTTCTGTCTTTTGGTGTATAAATCGTGGGTCTGCAGTTCTTCTATTGCCACCTCCCCTCTAAAGAAAATCTATTCAAGCTATGAAATCGTGTCTCAGAGCCTCTGATTATGTCTTTGGTCCCACATTAATGATTTTTGAGGCAGTACTGAATGCACAGAGACTCAGATTTATCAGTACCTTCTAGAATGAAAATGATACAACTAAATTAAATTTAGGTTAAAATCCTCATAGAAGCCATCCCTCAGCTTCAGAAAGCTGTTCAAGTACTGCGTCTGGGTATCTCTTGTTGGTCAGGTAATGTCTGTGCAAGGACTACACACTATGAAAAAGTTCAAACGAGCCTTTTTCTGTGCTTATTCTGTAATGGGAGTCAGGCTTTTTCCACCCACCTACACCCAGCATTACTAAAAAAAAAAAAAAAAAAAAAAGAGGTGTGTGTGTGAAACAAACCACAAGAAACACAAACTCAACAACAAAAATCCAACCCTGTCCAAAAAAATTCCCCCCCCCAAAAGTTCAAAACCATAGTAACTCTACACACACAAAAGTCCCAAAGCCAAGCATTGCCATTAAAAAAAAAGAGTTTATGAAGAATCAGGCCTGTTAAGTGATGGTCAAACAGCTGGCTTATGTGGTGCTTCCAGTACAGAAAGAGAGGTTTTACTAATTTAGTTATAGTAGCATGCATTGCTGTTTTCTTTGGGCTTAGTTTTGAAAAGAGATGTAGTGTATGTGCTGTTTCAAACTGCAAGAAGTTGTAAATTTACAGTACTCTGAAATAGCTAATATTTTATTTACATGATTTATTATTATACCAGATAAACAAATTTAATACTTTAGAGCTGAAAATTATTTGTGATGTCAAAGGTAATTAAATGATCAGAGAAATAATTGCCTTAATTATGTAAATACTGTATCATTTTGCAACAACGTGCACATATTTCTTCAAGCAGAAAAGAAAGTAGTTTACATCCACAATACAAGCCACAGTGTGCTGCTGCTGTTGTTGTGGTAACTCTGTGTGTATCTGCCCTTCCTTCAGGGAGGGGATCACCTCTGTGTGACTTCTGTTAGTTCCTGGCAGATCACTACATTTCTCTATGGCAGAAAAGGCTCTGTGTATATTATATTCTTTTTTTACCTTACACATGCATGAGAAATGGTGTATTTGTGAAACTGGTTCAGGTTTAATTCTGCATCTCTCCCTCAGTGTTGATTCTGGAGTTGTGCCATAGTTGCTTTCATGTAAACAAGTAGGCTTTAGGGACAAAGTTTGAAAATATGTATTCTAGGAGATTTGTCAGAGTTGAGGGGAAACAACTGTAAGGTGTCTGCTAAGATGACGTGCAGGACTAGGCTGCCCTGCTGTTCATATAAGTGGAGTTAGAAACCCTGACTCTTGTTGACAATGAGATTCTTTGGAGACGTGATGGAATGATTTGTGCTCCAGAAGGAGAGTCACTGTGAGACTAGTGAGGGGAGAAATAAAATACTGATGTCTCCAAAGATATCCTTGTCTCTTTATCTGAAACTCTATTCTCCCTTCTCCAAAAGTCCAGACATCTTGGTCATCCTCTGAGAAACATGTTGGGAACTAAGATGTCAGGAAAGCACTGGTAATTAACACTGGTAATTAACATAGTTAATAAGATTCCATCCATCAGATACTAATGCCGGTAATACAACAATGGAAAAAATTTTAATTTGGTCTTGGCATAGTTCCTTTTCTTTCCTGTCCCTGTTTCTGTGAAAAAAAAGCTTGGAGCCTTGTCTTTGAAGTATTCATTTCTACTGAAAACTTAGTAAGTACGTAAGTGCACTTAATTTTGAGGGCTATACAAATGCTTGGTTCTCTTGACACATATTAAACCCAGGTATTCTAAAAAAATAAGCTTTTTGGGGGGGGGGAGGGGTTGTTTGGTTGGGTTTGTTTGTTTGCTTGTTTTGGGGTTTTTTGTTTGTTTTTTTCTTCCCAGACAGAAGCAGTGGCAACATTGCCCTGGATATTAGTTGTAGGGCAGTTAGAATTCATAACTTCTGTCTTCTACCAAATTCCTGTTTGCTACTGTCCTGTGAACTCCCAGTTCCTTGCCGCCTTTCCTTATTTAGCTGACCATTGAAGTTACATGATATGTTCTACTATAGGACCCGATCCAACATCATTCTGTTATATATAAGTAGTGTTGACTAAGAATGATCAAATATGTTTTTGATTCATTATGGTGTGCCTTGTGCAATGTTTATAATTAGTCATACTATGCAAATCAATTTAATTAAAATATGTGACAGACTTGTTAATGTAAGTCTTGTATTTGATTGTTTTATTGGTGTGTATGTGTGGAAAGTGTTTGTGTGTGATGAAACTCTTGATTAAGTTCTTGATGAGATCCTCGTGTTCATGTGCCTTTTGTGCTGATGAATGAGTTTGACTGAAACAGGGTTGAGCTTCCAGCCTTCTCCTAAATTTTTCCTATGCATGGAAATGCACACAGGTTTAGATTTCTTTGACAGAAGAGGAAACAGTTAACACTTACCTTCTGCCTGGTCACTTCTGAGGAGCTCTAACAGCCCTTGGTCCAGTGTGTGGCACTGTGCATGTCAGCAGAGCAGCAAACTGGGGAGAAGGTTTCCCTTCTTATTCTCTAGCATTTTATATTCTTGCTGATTAATTCAAGAGGCATTTTTTTCCTTCCAAGAAGGGGAAAAGAAGAAATCAATTATTTTATCAGATGTTTATATATTGAAGTTGTTTAAAAATAATTCAGTAAAATTAAATTTTATATTACTGCAGTAAAAATAATTGGCTGGTCCTTTATTATCTTGTATATAAAAGTGAGGCATCAGAAATATCTTTGAAGAGAAACTTAGAAACCTCTATGAAAACAAGGCTATTGTGTGTTATTTTTGGAAAACAAGAGGTAGAAGGAAGAGAAAATAGAGAGCAGCAGTGGAAAAAATTAGGTGTTTGAGACAGTGGTTGACTTAATGGAAGAAAGTGGTTTTTTCTGATACAGTGGCTATTTTGGCTATTTCCAAGTTAACTGTAAAAAAACCCCAAAACGAGATATGGGGATGGATCCTGCCTGTCTTTTAAAGGCTAGTTTGTTTTGTCCTAGATTTAAATGCCATAGAAAAGGAGGTTTCCAGTCCTTTAAGGCTGGATAAATATGCTTTCTCATATGAGTAGGGAAAAAAAAAAGGCCCTGCTTTCTCCATCTTTTAGGCTTGACTTCCTGAATTAAAACCTAGTAGAGTAGAAAATAAACAGACATATGATTCCTGAAGAAAACTAGGAATAGATTGAGTTTGGAGTTTAGTTTGTGTATGTATATTCCAACATAGTCCTGTGAGGCTAAAGGGAATTGATGATCTTTATGGACCCTTCAAATTTGAGATTTGTATGATCCAGCACTGCTTATAATATGTATTTTTAAATGAGTTCTTAGAAAAAGGTTTTGACACAGATGATTAACACTGAAAATATGAAAATCTATACAAAATGATTTGTGTGTTTTGATGATTAGGTATGTTAAATTTTTTTGTTATGATGTTCTTGTGAACAGGATGGGAGATTTTAACTGAATTTTCCTGATCTTTTTTTTTTTTCCCAAGAAAGAAACATTGGAGCCTAGTTCCCAATGGAACCCTGTTGTTTCACACAAGGAAAACATTAATATGAAAGCAAAATTCTATATCCTTTCTTGTCATAAAAATTTAAGATCTATATCTACCTTGCCCTGAACCTCTTCAGTTGCAAGAAAATCAGAAATAACAATGAAATAGTGTCAATCTGTAAAGGAATGTATGCTAAAATAATATATTTACCTGATCTATTTCTTGATAAAAAATACATGCAAGATGAGGAGAAGCTTTCACAAGGTAGTGGCTGTGGAATATGAAGTTATGTGCAATTCATTATACTCTAAATCATAGTAATGATCTTCATGGACAGTTTGGACAGTTTACGGGGAATTAAACAATCCTGTTAATGGAAGAAGACAGCAAATCTAGAGTTCAGCCATGGTGACTAGCTTCAACTCCCTTTGCATTTCATAGGTAAAGATATCAAGTCTTAATCCCTGATGGTAAAGCAGAAACATTTCTCAGCGTGTTGTCATAAATATTTACATTTCCCATATCATGATATAAGCGTCCTAATAGTCCTTGTTAAACTGCTGTTAAAGACTGCTGTATATCAGATGATATTTTATGCAGGTAATTATACCTATAGAATCCAGTGGGTGAAAGTGGGTGTGTTTAAGTGTCATGGTTTGACTGATAATCAGTTTGCAGGTGTTGTAAAAAGGAAAACCCACAAATGACCCAGTGCCCTCAAGATACACAGTTGCCCTCTCTCCATCTCTTGAGAGAGTCTTACTCCATCAGTAAGAGAGCTCAGCTGTGATTGTTTTGATACACAGGGTGACTAATGGTTGGAGGGGGAAAAATATCAATAATAGGAGTTATTTAAGAAAATTACTTGGTCTTTTTTTTTTTTGACGTGTTTAACAGCCTTGTTCCTAAAATTATCCACCCCTTTGTTCCCTCAGGGGAATGTTGCTTTCATCCCAGTTTTCCTATAGAAGGTCCCATGTAGATAAGACAAGGCTGAAATAAGCAAAGCTTTCCTGCAAGGAATACCTCAGGAGCTTCTTTTTCTTCCATAAACCAGTGGATTGGGGAAGGGGGAGTTGTCAGTACAGTGTCTTATGCAGTGCTGTTACCTTTAATGTATGTTTAATAGTATTTTTAGGAATGTTTTTCAGAAAAAAAAAGCCCAAGTGCCCAAAGTCATGGGGGGGGGGGTTTATTGTAATAGTTGTCTCTTATATGTAGTAGGTTGCATTTTATTAGGCATTTGGAAGCATGTTGTGAGCTGGCAGAGTTCTTAACCATGGGGACCTTGAAATAAAATCTTGCTGTGTAACCTGAATGTGCTGTTGATACTTTTGCTCTGTCACCTTTGCATTAGTAAGTCAACAGGAAGAAAAATGTACCAACACCTCAGTTGCCTGTGAGTCATTGCTCAAATCCATCTGCACCAGCCCCTGAAGCATCAAACTTGGTTATTACTACATTTTGTATGGAGAGCAAGTCACTCTTTTGGGTGTGGGGGATTCTGCAAGGACCAAGGAAGCAATTCTCAGTCCTGTAGCTGTTCTACATGACTCCTTCAATAATAGGGAAATGGACATGCTGAAACAGTAAACATACCTGTAAGGTGGGAAGCTGCTCCAGTCAGGTGTATTTTTGTGTGTTATATACTCCTTACATGTTTTGAAATGCCTATTTAAGGACTTTCTAATCAAAGGCGATTAAACATAATTTTTAAAAGGTAGAAATCCACACTTAGTGACTTAAAGCAGTGAAATGGGGTGGAGCAATTTTTAATGAAGCTGCCATATAAATATTGTTTTTTTCTATTTTTTTTCTGTTGGCAAGTCTTGGCACGTATGAAAAATTGTGATGGTGCTAACTCCTGTCCACTTTCTGTGATGAGGTGTGTTCTGTTATGTAGTGTTTGTGGTTAGATGGATGGGACTTGAGGAATGAAGCTGCTTCTCTTTATGGAATAAAGTAGTGGTGCCTATATAAACACCAGTAGGAAAATTGCTGAGCCAAAGAGCAGCTTGTGTTAGAGCTTCTTTCCTTACTCTTTTGTCCACACCCTGTAGTACAAAGTGTCTCCAACTGCACACAAATGTCATCATGTGCAGCTTCCGTGTACGCCCAGAGCCCAAGGTGTAGCCAGGAGGAAATACATACTAGAGGTGGGCTCTGGGCTTGGTCCTGCAAAATGCTTCTGTTTTGGCTGGGTGTTTTGTGGCTGTGCTGGAGAGGGAAGAACGGTGCAGCTGAGCCTTCAGGTGGTGCTGTGTTCTTCCCAATCCACTGTGATCCTGGCTCATGAGCCTGAGATGTGCAAGGACAGAGCTATCCTGCCAGCTGAGCCGGGTTCAGGACTCCTCTGTAAAGAGCATCCCAGGCCACTGTGGCAGTAAGCATAGTTCATGTCATAAATTCTGACCCTTCTTCGGTTTTGTTACCTGTGTCGTTAGGTGATCACATACATCTGTGTAACTCACAGTTTTCAATGAGCCACCTACAGAGTTGTCAGCTAATGTCTGTGCCATCTTGTGGTGGCTGATCGTGTTACATCAAGATTCCCTTAAAAAAACCCCAAAAAACCAACCAAAACAAAACAACACTGAAGTGAGGAAAAATAATGTACTTTTAAAATTCTAGAGTGAGTCTAGCTGACAGTTTTTCTTTGGTAGCATTTTGAAATAGTGAGCACACACTGAACTGAGGTGGAAGCGGATGAAGTTTAAGGTGTCTCTCAGGTGATATATCCAGCATGTTGCATAGTGGCATTTGCAGCTGTGAAGGATGAAACATTCAGATTGCAAAACTTGTGAGCAAGCATTGTGTTGTAGATGGCTTAGAGAAAATCCAGAATGCCAGCATATGAGGGAAATTAATTAACTAAAACTACCTGGGCTGTTTGGACTTTGCTCATTTTGCGAAGTGTATGTTAAAGGTTGGTGCTGTACAACTAATGGTGTGGCACAGAATTTTCAGAATTTTGTTGCCCCATGCTTTCCACATAAACTAGAAATTCTCATTTTTGCATTTTCACGTGTGGAAAAGAATGTTCCAACACCTGCCTGTAATTGTGGGTGTATGCATTCCTAATGCAAAAGGTATGTACTGCATAGGAAGGTGATTAAAGGGGTGGGGGGGCGGTGGCACACACGACACCCAGCACATGCAAATACAGAAGAGAACTCATCCTCATTGTTTTAGGTTAGGCTGAAATTTTTAAACATGAATAAGCAGAACAGCTGAGCAAAAAAGCAGGTTCATGCCTGGCGCCTTCCAGGCTTCTTTTCACTCAGTGCTCATCTGCTTGTGCAACCGCGGCTCCATTCTCCCGCTGCCTGGAGAGGAGGAAGGAGCAGCCCCTGCTGCCGAGGAGCTTCCAGCTCTCCCCAAGCGTGCAGGAGACGGCGCTCCCAAGGCCGGCTCGCTGCAGCTGAGGAGACAGCACTCATAGACCCTCCTTTGATTAGGATGTGTCCGTGTTGTCAGGGCAACTGTTAACAGCGGCGTATCATATTTTCTCCTCTTGTACTGTGTGCTGAATATTTTAGTGTGCTGTGGCTGGAAGAAGGTTGCAGGGAAGAAGGTGCTGCTGCAAGGATCCTGGAGCTGTGGGTTGGGATCTGATTGAACAGGTTAAGTCAGCAAAGAGCAGCATCCAAACCAATGTGCCTTTGATTAGAGCTTCTCTTCAAGGAGGGGAACGACTGCAAGCCTTTCCTGCCGACTAGATGTTGGTATTTGTCAGCTGTTTGCATACTGCTTATCCATAAGGGATCTGTTACAAGTGCTCAAATGAACAGACAGCGTTGCAGCTAGCGACTAATCAGGGGCTGGAGTTTCTTACTTTTTTTTAATAAGCAAGAGGCAACAGCAGCATGCCTGGTTCAACTGCTGCCCTCCGACAAGAGAGACTGAAGAAAAGTGCCAGGCCAAATCCCCCAGGTTTATTCACCATTAATGAAGAGGATGAGCAGCAAAAAAATGGGAATTCCACAAGACTGAAAGGTACGTTGCTGTTCTTCCGTGCAATCAGGGCTGCCTGTGGGATACGCTGCACAGCAGGCACAGCAGTGTTTTATTAGCTCTTCTGTGTGCTACAGAGAGTCTGTAAGTGACTGGTGCAGTTTGGCACTCACAAATGTGCTGTGCATGATAGGTGTGTTTAAATCCCCTGGCTTGTTATGCAATCAGCTGCTTTGGCTATGAAAAAAACAATACTTTTTAGGTATTCATCTCATTTCTTCTGGTAGGGGTAATGGTCCTGCATCTGAAGTATATGAGTGAGCTTCTGTGTGTTTACTTTGACTTCTGTTTACAGTCTGGGAAAATAACTGTTAAAAACAAGGGTAGGCTTGGAGAATAGAGAATGCAATATGCCTGCCTGTTACAGAAGACAGCTTTGCCAAAGACAATGTGAAACTGTCTATACTTCCACTCATGTGCAGGAGGGGCAGTGTGCCTTTGCCAGAATACAAAAAAATAAGCATTGTTGTAATATGCTGACTTTCTGTCTGACAACAAAACAGACAGAAAACCCAACAAACAAACCCAACAAAAATTGTAAAAGAAAAATATTTATGGTGCTCAGGGTAGGTAAGTAGTGGTGGCAGAGGGATGGTGATGGCCATTGGCTGTGTAGCCAGGTCTGTCAAAAAAATAAGCCACTGTTGTCTTGTATCATTTAATTCCTATTTCTGACATGGAAAACAGATTTAAAACAAACCCAACAAATTTATAGGGGCAGTGGTGGGAGGGATGGTCTGCTATTGATTTATAGCAGGTCTGTCAAGCCTGTGTAGCCACTGTCTGCCTTGTATCATTTAATTCCTATTTCCTACATGGATCCTAGTATTTAAACTCTCTTAGCCTGGCAGGGAATCTGCTACTTACAATTGTGACTATTTTTTTTTCTTTTTTTTGTCTTCGAGTGGTTCTATGTGTATGAGCACTCCTTTTGGGGGGGCGGAGAGAAGGGGTGGATTGTACCAGGTTTTGTTTACAAAACAAATGTTAGTTTGTAGCCTCAAGACACTGTTTTAAATTTCAGTTATTACCATTCTACCATGTAACAGGAGAGCCTAGAAAGCATTTAAATAGCAAATTTATAGCATGTGTATTTATTAGAACTGAATAATTTACAGCTAATTGATTATTTTCTTTTTCTGAAGGAAAAAGATAGCTAGCTTGGTAGCTTTTACAAATAAATTCAGAACTCAGGTCTTGTTTGTGGGTTTTTTTGAGTTTGCAGCTTGTACTCTTTTTTTTCTTCAAAATAGTAAAAAACTTAACTGGTTAGAGCTTCATGATGAAATATGTATTGCTAGTCATTGTTAATATGCCTGTCATGTTAGGGTCTTGTGTATGCAGTTAGTTAACTGCTCTTCTGTGTATTTCAAACTGCCCATATAAAATGGAGATCTGAACTCTAGTGTGAGGTTATTGAATTCTTAATGTTTTAAGAAGCATATTACTTTCCTTTATCACCCACTGGATGGCTTCCAGAGTCAACAGTCCATAAAGCTAAAAATCAATAATTTGCCTGGTTTTATTCAATGGCACTGCTAGTTTCCCAACAGTTTGTTGACTTAGCTACTCTTTTCTACTTGCAGGAGCTACACATATGTGCTTATCCTTTGTCTCTCTTGTTTTAACTGAGATTTGATTTTTGATTATTCCTTTATTTTCTCTTGTTGCTGTGAAAGGTTAGCAGATGCATGTGAACAGTAGCACAGACAGCAAGCAAACAAGTTCATGCAGTTTTAAGAAGATAAAAAAATTTGTCAGCTTACCTTGACTGCTCCTGGTGAGAAATAATATAGGAAATGGTACAAAATATGCTGGGACAATATTAATTTGCTTTTCATTTTACTAAATATTTAAAATAGCTCATAGTGTCTCTAGAACAGTACACCATCTGCACAGTGATACCTGTGGGTAAATACCTATGTGTGTACATCTGAATGTTATCAGTCATTAGGTGGGTTAGGCTGGAATGCCTGGTAATGAAGAATGCATGTACTCAGGGTGCTGTTCTTCTCACCTGGTAGATACCAAGAAAGGTCGCTCCAGTGCAGCTCTGACTGGGTGATGGACCCACATGGGGCTTTTGTGAATCCTCAGTGTCTGTTTTCTCTTGCTTCTTTACAGGGTTTGCCTTGTCTTAGTTCTTTACCTGTTGTTTTTCTCAACAAGCACCTGCAGCTACTGAGATGTTTATTTATGTTTTTTTCTCTCTAGCACATTCTAAGTCAGGGTTGTCTTTGTGGGAGATGGGCTAAATTGTCTTCATCTGCAGTTTCTGTTATCATGCTAGACCTGTCTTTGTGCAGTTTAAAACCCAAGAGGCCTTTAATGAATCTGATACTCCAAAGAAGTTCCTTCCTCCATTAAGAGTATTTGAAAATCATCACAAGATTTAAAATAATCAATAGTTTCATAGTTCAGGTCTTCTCAGACTACTAAGGCTTGATTAGACTTTTTATGAGAGTTGTTTCTGTCATCTCGAAGGCAAATACTTATGTGGATCTTAAAGTGGCTGGCCTTTGCGAGGTTTTCTGTAAATTGATTTTAGTACTGGCCATTCCTTTGCTTATCTGACTGTCTGTATTGTAATTGGAGGAGTCTGGTAGGCAAAATGAGTTTGTTTCTCCAGTGAAAGCAAATAATGACAATGTTGGAGATATTAAAAGCATGCAGTGACCTTTATAGCCATGTGCTCCTGACGTTTCCTTTGCTTTGATGTAAACTGTATTTACTGCTTATTCAACAAATATTTTAACTTTGCTTCCTCTTCTTGGCTTTGGGACAAGGCCTGCATATTTGTTATATATCTGTATGGCACCCACTATTTCAGGGTCTTGAGTTCCTGTTGTGTAGTAGCAGAGTGCAAATAAAAATTACTTTTAATAACCTTTTTAACCTTTATTAACAGTATTTATTCTCCTTTCCTGTTAAAACATTCAGGAATTTTGCTACATAGTGCACTCTTCAAATACAATTTCTATGGGTTTACAGAAGCTTATTCTGCACTTGAATTGGTTTTTGGTTTAGTTACCAGCTTTCCTGCAGTTCTGCAGCTATATTCACAAAAAAACAGGCAAAACAGGAAGAGAACCACACACTTAACAGCTTCAATGTTTCCTTAAAGCTTGTGTAATTAAGCAGATATTGTTTCTATGACTGAAGAGAATGTGTGTATGTGGTTCTGTACATAAATCACAAATACATGACTTTGAGTAGATTAGTGTTTAATTACAGGTATCTATCCTGTGTGTATGAACTTCAGCTTCAGCCATTCCTTGAATTCAGACACAAGCAATTCAATCTGCCTTAGAGGATTTCCCTCCTCTGCTTTGTTAATTTTGTGCTATTTGGATGTAATCTTAAAATCTGACTCAATTTTATGAAATTTAAAAGTTATGCTTCCTCTCCTTCCCCTTAGGAGGAGGACCTTCTCAACTGTTGATAATGTGTTTCTAAAACTATTACTTGGCGAGACTGGAAAAGCAATGCTCATGTTTATGGGTTATGGATTTGAATACTTAATAACTGAAATAATTATGACATTTGTGACAAATTAGTGGAAAGTCTCAATTTAGCAATGGAATCCTTCACCATCCTGTTTATTTAAAACTCATCAAGGGAGGGTACCTCTAATCTACTGAGTGAGTATTGCTAATACAAAGCTGGACATACCTGCCTTCGCTTTCTGAACAGTAGCACTGATTCTTTGTCATCTTAAAAACAAGAGAAGGGCTTTTTTCAGTCCTTTGGTGAATCTGCTGGTGATATCAGTGATCACCAGCAGATTTTGCCACTGTTGTGTGTAATGTTTTGTATACTGCCATTTCAGATGAAAGATTTGTTCTTCCAGAGATGTGGAGGAGATTTCTTATATCATGAATGTTTGGGTGCTTAGTTGCCATGTTCTGCATGTGTTAGTGAAATGCATATTTCTTTTCAGACTCAGATTGTCTAACTTTTAGTTCAGTTGTTGTCTGTTAATGTGTGTCTATACCCAAAGAAAACTTAAAATGTCTGAAAGAAAAGGGAACTTGGCATCTTCAAGGACATTAAACTGATAGTCCTGGAAACTGAAACTGTATACTTACAAAACAGGTATTGCATGGGGTGTGGAAGTGTAATTTTATCCCACGCTGCAGAGTCTGTGCTTCAGGCAGGATCCAGCATGACAGCGAAGTCTCTGGATTTCACCACACTTTAAACCAGCAAAACTGCCTGGGATGGTGGCTTCAAAAACCAGCAAAACTGCCTGGGATGGGGACCTCTTGATGCTGGTTAGGAGGCTGACCTCCAGTTTGTTTGGGGCAAAACAGTGAGCAATTGTTAAAGGCTGATGAACTGATTTACCAAAATCAAGTACTGGAGGTTTTTCTGACAATATATAGTCCTACCTTGCCCATCTGCATTTGAAGCAAAGTGAATGGAAAGAGTGGATGGAAGGAAAGGAACCAATTCTCATTTCGATGCTGGTTGTGTAAAGGGGTAGGGCTGAGAACCCGGACACTGTGGTCTGGCATCCTGCACCTTCCAGTAAGCTCTGCTGATGTGTCTGTGCACTTCCTTCCTTTCTGCTAGCCAAGGCTGGGAGAGGAGGGGTCCAAAAGTATCTGTGATTCTTCTGGACATTTATTTACAGAATCATGGAAAAAGGTGAGTTAGAAGGGATCCCCAAGGATCACTGGGTCCAACTCCTGGCCCATCACAGGACCATCCCTGAGAATCACACCATGTGCCCAAGAGTATTGTCCAAACATTTCTCCAACTCTGTCAGGATTGGTTCTGTGACCACTTCCCTGGGGAGCCTTTTCCAGTGCCCAACCACCATCTGGGTGAAGAACCTTTTTCTGATTCTAACCTAAACCTCCCTGACAGAACTTCAGGCCATTCCCTCAGATCCTGTAACTGGTCAGCATAGAAATCAGTGTCTGCCCTTCCTCTTCCCCTCACAAGGCAGTTGTAGATTGCAATGAGGTCTTTTAAAATGCCTCTCGAAGTGTCTGGGAGGTACATTCTTTAAAAAGCCCTACGTTCATTGTTTACAGTGTAGCTGTTGGGTGTACAAAAGGAACTTGTGTTTTTTTCAGGAAATTGCTGCCTTTGTTTGTAGGGAGTCCCCATTCATACCTATAGGTGCCAGGTAGCAGGAAGCATCCTATTTTTAACCATGACAAAGAGATCCTAACATGAAGAAATTTATAAGCAGTAAAGAGACTATGTTGGAAGATTGAGGAATAGCTGGGAATGTGTCTGCAGACCAGTACAGCAAATCTGATTTGTTCAGTCCCTCTGGCTTTCGGAGTGAAAGTCCAAGGTCCGAGGACTTGGCTTGTATTGTAACACAGCCTGTTCACCAAAGTGTGTGCTGGGATTACTGACAGTGCTTATCTGTGCTGGGTGAGAATCATCTTACACTTCTAGCTCAGGCCCATGAGAAGAGGCTTCCACTGCTGATTCTGTAGGATTATGTTCAGTTCTTTTGGTGACTACTTTTTTGGGGGGAAACAGCCTGTGGTCTATTCGTGTGCTCAGGGAGCATACTTGATATTGAGTGCATTGATGGCAAAAAAAAAAAAAAGTACGATGTTGATACTTTTGAAATTTAAGTTGTTTGTTAAGGTGCATTCAGTTGAACTTGGCATGTGAACTAGGATAATCCCTTTTAAGGAAAGAATGAATTTTGCAAAATAGCTTTTTTAAGTAAATGGGGTTATTTCAACCAAGGTCTAAACGATAACACGGTGTTCAGCAGAACTGTCCTGGTGAGAATAGGATGCAACATTTGACTACTGTACTTGCAGGATGGGATGCTTGTTGAAGTTGCAAAAAGATTGGTGTTCAGTTTATTTGAGATAATTCTCAAGAAAGATTTTGTATAAGAAACATCACTCATGAAAGATTGACAGCAAGCAGTGGAGTTTTTCCCTATTCACTGTTACTTCTGTAAAAGTCATGACTTTAAAAACCTGGAATTTGGTGTATGATTCTGCGTGGAAAATAAGTGTAAAGGAAATGTAGGTTCATGGCCGTTTCTTATGGGGAAAAAGACAAACCTGGAAAGTGATAGATGTGTCCAAGAATCCTGAAACTCTCGGAGGTCTTGTTGCATTCTTTTTCCCTGAAAATATGCCAGTAATACTATTTTGAGGAATTTTTACAGTAACACAACTTTGGAATAAGTTGACAGCAAGAAGAAATGGATTCCTGTGTCCCATGACACACACCTAGGTAGTACCATGTTTTCATTCTGCAGTGAAAAATTGAGGCATTAGCTAAGCTCATGTTTTTAAAAGAAATGTGTTGCACTTCTATCACCTGATGTTTTTGTGATTGTGGTTTTGTCAAAAGTCTTGGTGCTCTTGCTGCTGTTCGCAAAGCTTGCTCAGAAACTGCTGTATCTGTTCACTCCCTCTAAGCTGGCTTTGTACCCAGGTTTATAGCAGTCTGAATTTATTTTTAATGGAAAAGCTTTTGCTTGTCATGTTGAACTCCAGAGAAATTAATGAGCACTGGCCTAGAGCATTGCTTGTGGCCGTGAGTGGTGATGGAGCTCTATGTATTACCAGGATCAGCTGATTCAGTGGGAGTACATAATTTTCCTTCCTACACAAGCTCACATGTGTGCCTTCTTTGCTTTCTTATCTACCTACAGAATAATTTTTGTGCCTTTTTAATTTTTTCTGGCTTCTTTAAATTCAATCTGTAGTTTACAACTGAAGATCTTTTTTTCTGTTATTTGAGAATTAGGAGTTCTGAATGACAGCATCTCAAAAGAGTCTCATGGCATTATCAGAGGTCTCTTCAGAAGTGATTTGTGGATGTGGGATTTTTTGTTTGTTTGCTAAGACATGCTATGGTATTATTTAATCTAGTCTACCCAACCTCAGACCACAACAGTAATATTCCAGAACAAATGCCACAAGGATTGATGCAATTTGCTCTGTTTTAATGAATTGCCTTCAGCCACTGAAGGTGCATCTCACAGTGCACTGTTTTTGTACTGCTTGAAACTCAGGAGTTTTAGATGCATTGAGTTGAAGCATGGTTTGAGTGGACACTGATGTCTATGGGTGAGATTTGTATAATGAATGTAAAAGACACTAAGAGCCAATGTTTAATAAACAAAAATGCAGATGAATTATCAGAAATTAAATCAGGGAGTATTTTAAAACTTGGACTTTGAAAACTTGCTGCTTGAAGTAAATTATTTTTCTTTTTCAGCAGAGTGGAATCACATTTACTAAGTTCTGCATGAAACTCACACTGATTTATAGGTCTAACCATGAAACCCATTAAATAACTGAATTGTCCCAAGCCCCGTCTTAGCGTGTAGATGTAGCCTTAACTGCTTAGTCATGTTCAAGGGAGGAATGACTAGGGGTAACATGCAGATGGTATAAATTTTCTTTTTATGCTGGCAATTTCAGAGAAGAACCACTTGAATGCTAGCTTCACTTTCCCCTTTAAATTATTAACTTGCTGATAATGGCTAGAGTAAACAAAGCTCCAGAAGGCTGGTCACTGCAGCTTAACCTGGATGCAAGTTTCTCCAGAGAACAGAATTGTGTCCCCGTTGTAGTGGAGGAGACAAGGGGGTTGGAGCAGGCTATACCAGTGGAAAACTGAGCTGCTTTGTCAGTACTGGCACAGACCTGTAGCTGTACTCTGTGTTTTTCTCCTGGGGAAACTCTGAGTTGTTTTGAAGTAGATTAATACCTTCTGTAGCTTCAATGGGATGGTGGTACAAGATTGCATTTTACTGTCTGTTGAAGTTTTTTTTCTGTTTTATTCTGGACAAATAGATTTTCATCCAGTTACTTCGGATCTGTTGAAGCCCAGTTTTGCTCTTCAGCTCTCTGGAGAAAAGAGTTTTTCAGGGATCAGCTGTATTTCTGCGCATTTTTATGCAGTTTATCTGTGCAGTTGTCAACAAGAAGAAACTGAGTTTGGAATTAAGAGTTGGAAAAAATCATGCATAGGTATCTGTTGAGATGTAATATGTGGCATGTAGCAGAGATTCCAAATTATAGAGGTCTTCCAGTTGATGCCTACCACATTAGGAATAAAAATTCAGTTAGATGAAGCACTCCTTCTTTTCTGGTACTAGTGTCTGTAGAGATGACTTCAGGGAAAGCAGGAGTTTCCTTGTAGAAGTCATATTTGTGGATTTTCAACTGGTCTCTAATCACAGAAAGTGGTCTTCAACAGTGCATGTTGGAGGCCAGATCTACAATCAATCTAATCTGTAGACAAACTGACTCTCTGCCTTCTGTTCTGAGAGTTATCCAAAACCCTCAAGAAGCCAGGAGAAATTGTCAAGGTACTGGGGTTCCCAGAAAGGACTCAATGTACTTAGAGTTTGTGGTTTGGTTGCTGGAGACCTGCTCATCAGTCTTTATTTCTTCTGTTTCACATCCCTGCGGTCTGAGCCTCTGGTAATGCCTACTAATTGGCCTAGTCTTCACACAGAGGTTGATTGATTAATTGATTTTCACTGTCAACATTCTTCTGAGGTGACTTCTTATATCTGGAGCTGACATAGGACCAACTATTCTTCTAGAATCTATCACGCCAGGCACATCTGCTCACAGATCTCTTCTGTGCTCTGCCACTGGCTTTTTGTTTAGCATTGAAGGGCTATGGAATGAGGCTGGTGCCACGGCACACCCTTACAGGAAATACTCCAGCTGGTGAATTTTGTCTTCACAAGAGCTTTGCTGCAGCACAGTGCCTCCCATTGCATGGTATGCTGTGCTAAAACTGTGCTCTTTCCTAATCAAGAAAAGGGATGCTCCCTGAAAGATCTGAGGACAGTCAATGACGCAGAAAAAATTAGGAAGAATTTTTATAATCTTTCTCCTGGGAGGCAATAAGGAAAAGGATTGAGGAACTAAAACTTTCAAAACTCAGTTTTCTGTAGGATGCCCGAGTTCTGATTTGATTGCTGGGAATATGATTGTAGTGCTGATGTCCTAGGCAGACAGTCTGAGAAATTGAAAGTCCAGTGAAAGATCCTTGGCCTAAAATCTCATGATACTCTAGAACATTTTGTTAAATGTGCTGAGGAAGCTTGGGTGGGGTTTTTTTCATTCTTGAATTCCTGATCTTTTTCAGCTTCTTTTTAAGCTTGTGCACAGGGAAGGCGTATTATAGAAGTGCTGACAGAGCTTGATTCATACTGTTGTATCTTAGTGTACAAAGCTATCTTGTTTCTCAATTCTGCTTCAGGAAGCTTTTCTGAAAGCTGTTTTGGAAATGCAGGTTTATCCAGTTACCCGCCCTTGACATAAGAAGTCATTCTTTCACTCAGCCAGTTCTGGCTTTGGGTTTTTTTCCTTTATTCAAAGTCAATTGCCTCATCACCTGCATGATGACTAAATGCACTGGGAAAATTACAGTACTGAATTTTGGCTTGTGTGCTAAGACACCACTAATCACACCAAACACATCTGAGCTGTTTCTGAAGACAGAGATGTCATGTCAGTGGAGTTTGCACTAGTTTATAGTGAAGGAGTGGCAGTGTGGTGGAAAACAATCTGATAAACCTTCTTGCCAGTCATTTCTTCTTAATTGTAGCAGTGCTTTCATTGAGGAATTTGCATCCCATCTTGAACATGCAGTCTGTACAAATTCTAGATAATGCCACTTTCACTTTTGGTGTGCATCTCCTTTCACTAGAAAAATGAAAACATGTTTACCTCACTCTCATTCCCTGCAGCAAAGGAAGAAAAAGTAGGTTTTGTTTTGCTGAGTTTTTCTAAACACAAACAACCTTTACTAGCCACCTAACAATGGTAGTGATGTGTTTACTTGCAGTCTGAACTGCAAAATAAGAGGTAAGGAAAAAAGCAGATGGCAGTTGCCATCTGTAAACCAGAAAAGGACCGCAACAACCAGCCTCTGAGTTGAGGTATTGGCAATAAAACCAGGCTGCAGACCAAGTTTGTGCTTGTTGTGCCTGGGTTATCACTGTTTTGATATGTTCTTACACTTTGGTTTTTTCTGAATTATGCTGTGATGTATTGATCTACTTCTGTGCTAGTATTTTTCTCTACCAGATTATTGTCAGTTTTAGGAAACACAATTGTCATAGTTTGTGTCCAGGGAGTTTCTATGAGCCTCACCATCCCTTTGAGTTAGGTAGAGTTATGCTGCTGTAAACCATACCTCACATGCTCAGTGTCACTGGAGGCTCTCTGCAGCACAGCCTGGTTTTTCACTACAGTAACGTTCAACTTAAATCTTTGTCGTCAGTAACTGATGCAGAGCAAAGCATTCTGTGCAGACTGGGGGCTCGCACACAGCACAGAAATGGTTGTGGATGACTCCTGTTTTGTTTAGACTTTTTTTACAATTCCTCTCAGATTTCACATGTTTGTGGCATCTGCATGATGAGCAATGTTCCAGGACTGAAATATTTAAAGTGATAGTAGGATGGTTTGATCTTCCTTTCCTGAGAAGTGAAGACGGCATCTCCATGATAATTGTGTTGCAGTTCTGAAAAGGCTCCTGACCGCAAGGTTTGTAGAGGTGATTTCTGCTCATTTTAGCTATGCAAACAGGCCCTGCTATTGCCTGATTGTAAACAGTTCAGTGCGTTTTTCTGCTACTAGCAGTTTCCTTTAAGGGAACTCTTAACTAATCTCCATGAGGATTTAGCTTACTCTTTGAGAAAGTGCAGCTGTTTAGTCTTTCTTTATACTCCAGGCTAGGATTGTAGACTTTTCTTAAACTTGTCCTATGATTTCTTTTCAAAAATATCTAGATAATTGCCACTAGCAAGCTCTTACCCCTAAAATCTAGTCCCAGATGCTTAAACTGAGGTTTTGGTGGGTTTTTTTCTATACATCAAGGCACAAAGGTTTGCTGATGTCAAAGTCTGCCAGCCAGTTTTCAGTAGAGTTATTGGGCAGGGGTACTTTAAGATGTCATTGGCCTCTTCTGTGTTCCTGACTTTTTTGTGGAGGGTGTGGTTGGTTTAGTTCTGTTTTATTTTTTAAGTAGGGGAAACATCAATATGGGTTTGTAATCCTGATGAGTTCCCGGGAGCTTTCAGAAGGAAGGGAGACTGTGTTTAGGGAGAGAGGTTATGCTGGTTATGCTCCCTCTTCCATTCACTTTTGTGTGCCCCTTTCAGGGCTCCAAGGAGTGTGATTCAACACACTTCATCCAATGAGTCACATAAGCAGACTTCTGCTCTTGAAATTATATAAACTAACATAGCTTTAGAAGGAAACAAGGTAGGGAGCAACTTCATGAAAAGGTTCATTTCTGCATTTTTGGTGTTGGTAACGTGTTTTATGCTTAAAGTGAGCCAAGATATTTCTTAAAACATAGTGGATTGGTAGAGTTACTTCATCCTTATAAATGGGATGTTCTGTAAGTAACTTCTGCTCTGAAATCAACAGAATCCAATACCCTTAAGAAGAGTAAGATTTTGAATTTTTCTCTGTGGTTATAAAACTGTTGTAATGTGTGTCTGAGGAGAGGGGGAGGCATTGGCTTACTTTTGAAGGACTTTTGCCATCCTCATTCTTAGCAAATTCTCTTTACAGAGTATCTAACCTGACCTCACTTTGGTGGACTGAGGTAGTGTGGAAGTACACTGAGCTAGGAGGCTGGGAGTGAGCGAGAATTGCACGAGTCAAGAGAATCACAGAATGGTTTGGGTTGGAAGGAACTTTAAAGCTCATATACTTCTGACCCCCTGCTGTGGGCAGAGACACCTTCCATTAGACCAGGTTGCTCAGAGGCCCATCAAATCTGGTCTTAAGCACTTCCAGGGATGGGATCTGCAGCTTCCATGGGCAACCTGTTGTAGTGTGTTCCTACCTTCACAGTGGGGAATTCCTTTCTAACACCTACTCTAAACCTACCCTCCTTCAATTTGAAATCAATTCTCCCTTGTCCTATCACTACATATCCTCATGAAAATTTTTTCTCCAGATGGCATAACAATATATTTATAAAAACTGAAGCATGCTCTTCACTTGAAGAAAGCTTGTTTTTCAGTTTTAAAGCTGCTGCCTTCTGAGACTGGTTATTGGAAAATAACCAGTTATTGATTAACAGTCCCTCTGAGACCTGTGACTGCCTTTTCACATGGAAATTCTTGTGACTTACAGAAAAAATATAATGTTTAGTGGCATTTACAGGAACAGTATCTGTTTCCCTCTCTGGGGAGAGGGAACTTGTTTTTGCAGAGCATCCTGACAATAGTGATTATAATGAGAGCTTTCCCATCTGATTCAAACATTTCATGCTGTGTAGGGATTATTGAATATTACTCTGCAGAAAAGCAGTCAGCCAAAGAGGTTCTAATTACTTACTGGCAGAGCAACAGTGCACCTCCTTTCCAAAACCTCTGCACAAGGTTTTCTCCCTTTCCTTTTGTCAGACTTTCCTTTTGCTTAAATGTTCTTTAAGTAAAAACAGCATTTATTGTTTTCTTCAGATTGATTTGTGAGGTACATATCACAAATACTTTTTTAACAACATGTTTGGCCTGTAAATTTTTGAGAAGACTTTGCTACTTGTAGGTATTAAAAGATGTGAAATCACTGTGTGCATGTGCTTAAACCTCTGCTCTCTATTGCACTCTTGGATCTTTAAATGGGAAAATCCAATGAGATCTGGCTTTTCTGTTATATAACACACTGTTGTGCAATTATAAATGCTAAAGCCACGTTCCAAATACCTTTATTTTGTGCTGCACTACAAAGCAGTGCAATGTTGGATTATGTTTTATGCTTTGCTTTTTAAAGGGAGAAAAATAAAATGAGAAAAATCGGGAATCTGTTGGTGTCCTGCATGCCTTTAAGATTAATTGGGACTTTGTACTGAAAGAGAAGCTAATTTGTGTTGAATGCAACTGGCTGCTGAGTAAGTGGAGCGTTGAGGCTTATGTTAATTGGCAGTTGTGCCTTTTCTGCTGTTTGCTGGTGCTGTACTCGATGACCTGGTTGGGCCGGGCTGGCATGGCCTGTATCTGGTCAGAGCTGCTCACACACTGCTGCTTGCAGAGTGGGGCTGCTTTAATGGACACTTGCACGGCACGATGGCCGTGGTGCTGTGAGCTCTGCCCGTCACGTGCCAGTGGGGCCAAGAGCTCTGCCTGCTGAGGTGCTGGTGCCCAAGCAGATGGAAATGGTTTGCTGGCTCTGCTGCTGCTGCATCGGAATGCCTATTCATGAACTTGAGATGTAGATATGTACAACAATTGTTATAATCTTCTATGCAGTTTGAGTATCTTTTGGTAAATTTTGTAGATACAGAGCTGCCTGATCAGCCTGGGAAATAACAAATTTTTAAGTATTTCCATTCCCTGTCCCACTTGGGTAACACATTGTAACATATTATAAGTGTGGTTTGTGATTTTGGTGAAGCTTATCGGCTAAACTTTTTTCATCAGTGGTGTTTGTATTTCTGCTGTCTGTGGGTACCTTTTGGAGGCTGTCTTAATGTCAGAGCTTTCCAAGCAAGGACTGCTGCTGACTGCTGTGGCAAAGTACAGAGCAGTGCTGTGGTTACGTGCTTAGTGCTTTTGACATAAAGGGAAGCCTTTGTCCCTCTGTCTGCCCTCGAGCAAGTAGGGTACTACCCTTCACCCACATAGTGTGACACAGGTGTTTGTGAGGCATCATTGACAACTCTTCCAATACTCAAAATAGATTATTTGAGAAAGAACAATAGTTAATATTGCTAAGCCATTCCTTCATCCCCAGGTAAAAACAAAGTAGGAACACTTATCTGTGGAGGAAATGTGGTATGGTTTGTTTTGCGGGTTTTTTTTTGAAAATCCTTAAACAAATACAGACATAGGCAGATTATTAATGCCAGAGGAGTGTGGGAAGAAGTTACACTATTGGTTGAGAAGTTACACTATTGGTTGTGTCACGGGCCTTGGCAAAATAAAACATAAAGCTTGTACACAGTGATTCTAGATCCTGTTTTTGATCTATTGTGTCAAGTACTTTCCTTCTAAGAGAGTGGGGGAAAGCGCTCAGCTAGGCTATTACCTACTGTAGTTAATTCTACAAATAGATGGGCACTAAATTTTGTAGTCAGCTGTCACAACTGGAAAGCTATCCCATGGTATCAGTTGAAGTCTACCTAGTAAAGGACTTAGGTACTTCTGTTTCTGAGCACTGAAAAGTTAGACATCATGTGTGCTCCTTTCCCATGGCTTTTAAGACCTTTTCCAAAGGTCTTTTAATAAATTCTCTGAATAGGAGTTGAAATAAAATCAAGGATTATTGACCTTGAAGTATTTAAAATATTGCATGGGATAGTTGCAACTGAATGGTTTTCTCTTTTCAGAGCTGCAAATGTTTTGCACAACTGTAATTCTGCCCTATGTAGTTGTAACTCATGAGTAGTGCAGAGCTCAGTTTGTCCTAAGAAGAGCTATGTGTGGGGAATTTTAAAGATGTCTGGCGGAAGATGCATGCTTAGACTTGTGCAACAGCATTAAAAAGGCTGGGCCAACTTTGTCCCTGTTGTCATTCTTCTGAAGGAAAGTAAATTGAAAATGTAGCAAATCTGACCACGCTTAAAACATTTATATTCTTCTTTTGTTAATGGGTTAAAAGCACTTATTGCCCTGTCTGGATCTCTCTGGCTTTATTGAACTGAACTGCATTTTGCAAGTAAACAATTAGTGGTCTAATTCTTGCTTTTAAAAAATAACTATACAATATCCATTTCAAAGAATGAGAATGCTCCCAAGGACAAGTACAGTACCTCAAGTTGCCTTGAAGAAATTGGTGCAAGTTTCTTATCAGCCTTTGAATCCCAGATCTGTTTATTTTCTGAATTATTGGTGGACTGTACATCCTGCTGTCACATGATATCTCAAAATAGTAGAACTATAAAAAGGTTGATAATTTTGCAGTGGAGTAGCTACTTTTTAAAACTTTTTTTCTGGCAAGTGGGGAATTATTAGGCTATTAGGCAACTTGCAGAAAGGGAGTTTGGAGCAAGGGACTTATAAAATGAATGGTATGAATCATCCCTGTCCTCAGTCAGGGCTGAGGCATTCTGGCAGGACTGCAGGCAGGGCTGCTCCAGCACAGCCTGGTATTACTTGTGTGGAGAAACAAAGGGCTTCAGTCCTGAAATACCCAGCCTGCTGCCCATCAGAGAACAGGGCTCCATAGGATTTGATGGGAAGACAGGTCAAGAATGTCTGGCACGAGGAAGAGTGGCATTATAAAGAAGAGTTACTTCTTTAATTTTATGACTGAAATCTTGCTTTTTCACACTTCATGTTGTTTTATTGCAATGTTTACTTACCTGGGCTTCCCAGAAGCCTGCACTGTCTGTTTATTTGGAATAGTGGCTATTTGTGTGCCAGTGGCTCATCTGACTTGTGTTTTAGAGCTTCCCAGAGATCAAAGCTGCATTTACAAGAATGGGAGAGAAGCTATGCTGGACTGGGTCCAGATTCCTTGGGTTTGTTCTCATACTACTGGCAGTAAATGTCTAGATTGTTTTGCAGCCATACCATCAATTTCCTCCACTGCTTATGCTGGGGGGACCTGGCACTGAATTCGACTTTGTTGCATTTATTTTATTGCAAACGATGCATCATGAGTCAGAAAGAGAGAGGTGTTAAAATTATGGCTTGTGGGTGTCATCCAGGATGCATAAAGTCAGCATTTTCAAACACAAAAGCTACAGAAGTGACTGTACTGATACAGTTAGCCTGTGCCTCAGGGTGACTATCACAAAAAAGTGAAGTAGTCCACTCAGTTCTTTGATGTGTGGTCTCTGAGGTCTGCATTATTTGATAGTGAACCTGTCCCAAAAGTTATTGGCTATTTGGAGGCTTGGGAAGCTTTTTCAGTTTGTTGTTTTGGTTGGATTTTTGTTGTTGTTGTTTAGTTTTGGTTTGTTTGGGGGCTTTTTGCTTTTGTTTTTTCTTTGCTTGCGTTGTGGGTTTTTTTTTTTTTTTTTGTTGCAAGTACTTTAACATCAGCTAACAAGGCTGCTGCCTTAAGACTAGGATTTGGCTGCAGCTTATGAAGTGCCTCAAATAACACTTTGGGGAGTAATGAGGCTGCCTACTCTGCCACTGAATCAAATACTTAACTGCTGCATGGTTGTTCAGGCTCTATTCACTGTTCAGTAATTGCTGTGTTTGATAGTGTGGCTCTGTCTTTTAAAGCTGTTCACCAAATTCCTTGGTCCAGAGCAGTTTCTTCAAGGACTTGCCAAGCATCCAGCTTAACTAAATGCAGAAGAGACTGTTCTTTCCTCAGGATTTTGTCTGCTGGGAGGAAAGGACATAGCTGGGAGAAAGGTGCACCAGCACATCAGGCAAGGTGCAGTTCCTGGCAGTTCTCACAGAAAAGATGTATAGGTGTGTATTCACCTCTGGATACAGACGTGCTTATTAAAAAAAGTGAATGGCCAGTGTTTCTGAAGGGTACCTGCTTCCCATGGATGCTGTACAGCAGTTACATGCATAATGCTTTGACACCACACTGAAGCATTTGGGAAAAGTTGGTGCACTTCCTAAGGAAAATGACCTATCCTGGAGCTGTTTGTTGAAGTTCCTATCTCTTTCCAGTAATAACATCCTAGTGAAACTAACTTTTGCTACTTTAGATTGCATTTCTAGGAGCTCCATAATGATGGTAATAAACAGAAATATTTTTCTTTCTTTAATGCTACATAGCTGCAAATTATGGCACTTCAAGATTCTGGATTCTACCTCTCTTCTTATTAAGGAAGCCTACATGCACTGCTGCTTAATGCTGACTTCTTGTGACTGAAGCTTGCCTATTTTTGCTCAGCAGTGGAAGCCATGACTCTCCTGACAGCCTCCTACTGAAGAGTGTATTAGACATCATTGCTTAGGTACTTAAATGTGTGGAATAACTCGTAAGTTCTCTCCTCTTCTAGGACACTGGTACAAGGGAAGCAAATATCACCCTCAAGTAAATTCCCTCATAACCATACTATTAATCAAAATAGCTGATTAAAAAAAAATCTGTGGATATAGGTCTAACTGAAGTCCAAATGTGTATAGTGACACAAACTACACTTAAAAAAAACTTAAAATCAAATTGGCATCCTAAGGCTCATACAAAATAGTGGGAGAAAGTTTTTTTGCTGAAACTGTGTGATCAAATGTGCAGTTATGGGTTAAGAATAAAAAAATATTCTGCATGTTTGGATCACATTTTGGGGCAGAAAGAGGGCTTTTTTCAGCATCTAATTAATTGTCTCAGACTACCTGGATTGCCTACAGGTCTTATTCCTGGCAAATGGCTCATGAGGACTCCAAGAGAGAGGTGTGTTTCTCTCCCCTTCGTGGAATGGGAATTGCAGAATACTTGTGGTATCTGTCAGCTGCCAGCCATGTTCCCCCTGTCCAGCCATACTTTGTCTTACACAGGTTGTTTTCAGAACAGCCATGGAAGAGACTGAACTTTCAAAAGGGATCTTTACATTGTTGTTCTTGTGTGCCAGTGTTTTCTGTTAATGCTCTTTGGGGTTTGGGGAGTGTTTTCAACTTGAGATCTGCTTTCAGTACCAATGCTTCTGTTTAATTGTTCTTTTTGATGTTTATATACTGGCTTGCTCTTGGGTATGGGGGCATTGTCCTTCTGTGTGCAATTGGAAGGGCAGAGCTCACACAGTGGGTCAGGAGCAAAGTCAACAGAACAGTGAAGGACACCTGACTTCTGCTTATTCTTATGCCACAGTGACTATTGACTTCTACAGAAAAAAAATAGGTTGTGCTATTGCTGCTGGGAGGGGGTGTAGAGGGGAAGAAAGTGGCTGCTTGTTCAGATTTTCAGAAGCTTATTCTGTTAATGTGCTAAAATAATTTTGTGAGGACATTGAATCTGCAGTGAAAGCATGTCTTGCTAGGAGACTGTTCAGCCCCATAATTGTGATTGTTTCCTGTCTACCAGAAAGTAAGTAGTTCAAATATCCACTTTTTGGTTTAACATGTAAAGAATAGGAAGAATAAATTGAATACATCTATACATGTTTGATAAATAACAGATAGGCTAATTTATTATGGAGCCATTTATAGACACAAAGGAAGAGCAATAGGTGGTTCACAGCCAATTTAAAAGGCCCACATGGAGAGTCACTCAGTAAGTGGGGCAGGGCATGTGTGGAGATGCCTCTTGTCTTTCTACTGCTGGTCTGCCTCCTAAAGGTGAAGCCTTGTCTGCCAGTGTAAGGCAATCCTCTGCTAATCCGGGGAAATCCATTTTGTCTCAGCCAGTTGATATAGGCAATGATCTCTTCACTCTGAGCTTTCTTCCTCAGAGATAACTTGGAGGATGGCATTAGAAAGACAGAACACTGCTCCCTCCACTGCAGAAATTAGCTCTGGTCACACTGTGTTTGACTGAGAAACACACATTTACCAGTGCATCCAAAATCTGTTGAAATGAAATGGCTGAAGTTTATGAAGATGACTATCTGATGACATTTGGTTGTGCTAAAGTAATGACTTACTTGAATGAAGTAAGTTCTTCATTCATCCATGGAGGTCTCTTGCCCTGCTGGCCTGATTTCTTTCTCCTTGGAATGCATCGTTCTTGAGCCTGGCTGAAGTGATCTCAACTCTCATGGATCCTTCTTACCATCAGGGCCTGTTCCTATGAGATTCTTCAAAGAAGATCCCTGAAGAGCCTAAAGTCACCTCTCCTGATGTCCATGGTTATAATCTTACTTGCTGCCCTGCTTCTTCCTCACCTAATAATGAACTCCACAACCTCATGGTTGCTGCAGCCAAGGCTGCTCCCAACCTTTCCCATCTCCAGGAAGGCCTTCCCCATTTGGTAGCATGAAGTCAAGCAGCACACCATTCCTTGTGGGATCCTCTACTACCTGTGACAGGAAGTTGTCACCAATGCTTTCCAGGAACCTTCTCTACTGTTAGACTCTTCTTTGCTGTGTTGCTTCAGCAGGTGTCAGGATGGTTAAAGACCCCACAAGAACCAGTGCCTGTGACTTTGAGGCTACTCCGAGCTGCCGGTAGAAGGGCTTATCTGCTTCCTTCTACTGATCAGATGGCCTGCAGCAAACACCCACAACAGTGTCTCTTACTGGTCTGTCCTTTTATGCTGACCCATCCCTAGACAGAACTTGATACATGCTATGTGTTGTCTCACATAGGGGGCAGCTCCACCACTGCATCTTCCTGGTCTGTTTCTCCTAAACAGTGCATGGCCCTGCATGACAGCATTCCAGTAATTCCGTCCCATGGGAGCTATCCCATCGCGTCTCCATAACTGCGACGAGGTCAAAGCCCCGTGACTGCACACAGATCTCCAGTTTCTCCTGTTTGTCTCCCATATGTGTGCCCTGTATACGGGCGCCTTACAGAACTATTTGATTGTGCCAATATCCCCGTGGGGATGCAGAGGGATGCCCCCTAATCCTATGTTGTGGTTGCATCTTTGGCTGCTTATTCTAGTTTGGGGTATTCTCTCTTTAGCCTCCTTTTCCTACTAGTGTGATTGCTATAGTTCTCCCCTTCCCACACCCAATCTCTCTTGAGCCTATGTCCCCAGCCCCCCTCCAGTCTAGTTTAAAGCTCTCTCAATGAACCCTGCTGACAGGCAGACAGGGGCCTACTTGTTGCCAGCAGCCCAGGTGCAATAGACACTGACCTAAACACTTAGCACCCTGATCTTTACTTGTTTAGCTCTTTCAGCGTACAGTATTTTACATGATCTAGGAAAAAAACTGGTAAATTTTCCTATTCCTTTCAGAAGAGGAGTAGGAAGAAATCCTGTTTTAAAAACAATTCAGAAACTGATTAGGAGAACCATCTACTGGAGCACAGGACAGTGCTCTTGTAAAGTCAACTCTCTACATAGTCTTCTCTTGAAACAAAAAAAGCACATATTTTTCTTTTAGCTGGCATTTTCATAGAGAGCCTCTACCAAGGGTTTTAATACATTCTTTTTCTGTAATGTTTTGTGTATACATACATGTGTTCTGGCTCTGCATTTCTCAGCTTTCTCTGTTTCAAGTCTCCCTTTTAAACTGAGCTAAAATAACATGTATTAAAAATTAGCTTCAAGGATGGAAATTCATCTTCCTCTCTTTTCAGCTCTGGCCTGTTATGAACCTTAGTGCCTAAGTTTTCCTTGCATTAGTGCTGCTCAAGCTTTATGGCCTAAATGTATCTAGGGCATTCTGCAGCTACTCCAGCACACTCTGTGGCTATTTTTGGCAATGTAGCTTTTGTCTGGCAGTGCTAGAGAGGGATGGCATATGCTCACTGCTGTGCATGTGACTTGATTTAAAGGTGAATGATGTGGTTTTGTTTATGAATATGTATTTATCAGAATTTTAAAAAACCCTACTCTGTATAATGTAGAAACCTGTACAAATTTAATATGCTTGACTGCATGAGTTTTTACTCTCCTTTTTTATGTAATTGTATGCTCAGTGAACTGTGCATTAGAAAGTGAATTAGCAAGATAATTTACCCTACATGACAGTGATAGAATAGCTTTTACCTCCTCAGGCCATGTGATCTGAACTGTGTGTGAATGTATCGGAATACACAAACACTCCTTTTAGAACTATTGTTGGGAGGGGTGTTGTTAGTTTAACCTGTTCTCTCCCTAGGTTTTTAATTCTGGTTTGCAGTCACTATCGGTGGGGTGTTTTTGGACATGCTCTGAGTGAACTGGGTTCTGGATTTGTTTGTGTGCTTTCCATACTTCATGTGCTGTACCTCAAGGGAACCTCTTGAAGAGCAAGTTACCTGCTCATCATCCGAACAAAAGTAATAAAATTAATGATAATGAATCTTTAGTATTCCTAATCTAAGGTAATTAATATTTACATTCTATTTTGAGTTTGCAACTCAAACTACATAATGTTTAGCAATCTACTTGTACTATTCCCTAAAACTGTCAGGCTCAGTTTCATGGGAGCAGCTCTACAGGCTTAGTTACAGTTCAATGACAGGGTAGCCAGTCCCCCTGCAAAATTTGCTTTCAAACTTTTTTAGTTGTAGCACTGAATGAGAATATTTGTATCAGAACCAATAATTTGAATAAATGAATGATAAAAAGAGCAGAGAATAGGAATGTTTTCATCTGAAGATGTAGATGCAAGTTGTGAGAGGCTAAGTGCTGGTTAGTGCTCCTGGGACTTTCATTGCTGAGGGTATATGAGAAGGCTCTGGCAGGACCACATGCTTAATCCCACTCTCCTGGGCTCCCTGGTTATACCAGCCACATGGCTGCTTTTCACATTGCAGGACAGGACTTTGACTGCTGTGTGCCTTTTTAAGCTCCTGTGCATGGGCCAGCACGCAGTGGGTGGGAGAAGCCCTAGTGCCACATGAGTACAGGAGTTATTATGGCTTAGCAAATGGTTAGTGTAGAACCAGCATGTTTATTAGTTGTTGGTACTAAAATGGGAGGTATAATGATGCCATGATTTTGTTGGTGAGAAAAATCCGATTTTAATTGGTTTGTATCAAAACGTATAATGAGGGAATTGCAGGGGAGAACTATTTTTGGTCATAATACATAGATATGTGTTATTTCTTAGTGGGAATTAAACTTGGCATAGAGTAGGTGGCCCTAGAGCACAGGTATTTCTTAAAATCTGGATTAAATATGCTACTGGCATTTTTTTGAGGATGAGAGAAGTTGTATAGTAGTTGCTATTATTTTGCTAGTAACTGTTTTGCCATATTGAGCAAAGTGTTGGCATTAATGACTTCGTTAGGATTGCTGAAAAGGCTGGTTTGTTATCAAGCCAATAGAAACACATCAAGAACTACCTGATGTCCAAGAAATGTAAAAATGCCAAATAGTATATTTAATACTAAAATCTTGGAAATGTCTAAGTAAACAATCTGCTTATGTACACATGCAAAAATTCTTTTAAATCAAGGCCCCATCTCAATTCAGTTTTGGATCTTGAAATGCTTGTTGGATTTTTTAGTATTGCTGTAACTGATTTTTGCATTAAGCTGTTTGAAAAGGGAGGTGAGGATGTGTTTGAAACAATTGAAGGGCTGTTCAAGCAAACATGGAGTTTCCACCGTGTGACTTCTCCATTTTATTTGGGAGCAGGTTGGAGCTGGCTGCCCAAGGCCTCCTTCCCAGGCAGCGTGTTTTGAAATAGGAAGTGGGGCAGTGTGGTAGACAGCTGCCAGCACCAATAACCGGTGGCTTGAGCTGCTTAACAGAGGCTAAGCCCAAATCTATTGACGCAGAGCACAGGGAAGTGCTCCGCAGACTTCTCCCCCCTCCCTGTCCTTGAATATAATCTCATGATGCTGTGGATGTGACAAACTCCATTTTGATCAGATGTTGGGCCAGAAACGGTGAGAGTGGGTCAGTTTTGACCTCGAAAGGATAACTTGATGGCATGTGCTCTCCACGCTTTCTGAACCTGCGCCTTTTTCTGCCGTGACACCACCTCCTTTCTACTTCAGGTTTGCAAAATTGCCAGCCTGGATTTTTTAAATGCAGGCTGGGAGATGGAAGCCATGCATACAGGGTGATATGGATCATGCTGTGGATGCACAGTAGACCTCTGCAGTGCAAATGAGTGTTCAGTACTGAATATAATGGATGAAATAGGTAAGCACCTTGCTCTTTGTGTTTCCAGAAAAAGACCTTTTAAATATCTTTCTAATTAAAATTTTTAAATGGAAAACATTATTTCTAGTTGTGGGATGCATGTAGTAGTTTTCCTTTGTGCTTTCACTTTACAATTAACTGTAAGGAGTCTAACGTGATGCAAGAGGTTGCAGAAGAGCAATCTGCTAATACATTGATACTCTGATTTTCTTTTTTTCAAGGTAGGTTATGAAAGTGAAGGTTTTATCTTTCTGCAGTATCTGTTGTTAATATCTAAGTAATTCATTACTAATTATTTTCTAAAACACCAGATTACTTATTAAGGTTGACTTATTGGTTGTAAGTAGCCATGCTCTTGATATATGGTGCAATTATCTATTTGTTCACAACATCATTCAGTCTGATTAGTTTTAACTTCAAATGTGAAAAACAGGAAGAGGCTTGTTTGTCTGTAATGAAGTCTTTTACATAAGCTAAGGCCTGCAGTTGCTAAAACAGCTGCAGTGCAACATCCCAATTCCAAAAGTACTGACAACTTTGGTATCAGAATATTTCCTTTCCTTCATCCACTCTAGGCCTGACAACTGGCAAAAGATGTTCTGTGGTTGCACTGCCAGAGTTCCTCTCCAAAGGGTGAATTAGTGGTGCTTTTTATAACTTTTAATCTCTTCAGTTTTCAACTTTGTACAGGCACAGCATGAAAACAAGAGTATTATTTTGTGTTTTCCCTTCTACCTCCATTTAGGTTATTTTCTGGTGAATAAACACAGCAAAAATATTTTTAAAAAACCTAAAACAAGCAATAAACCATTTTTTTATTAAGGTGCTTTTTTGCTGTCTTATTTTGTCATTCAGCATGTCTGTTTGACTTTTTGGTAGTTGCCTCCTGTGTTTATTCTGTAAACTTTGGGCTATGTCATAAGGCTATCCTTTTTGTTCACGATGAACTGTCTCTGAAGTAATCACTTAATTGCTTTTCATTTCCTTTGCTGTAAGTGCTACTTAACATACCTGGAAGTAGCCTGATATTGAATAGTAGCTTGGTAGTATCATGCTTTCTATGTGCAACGCCTTCTTCTGACCCTTATTTCCCCTCATGGATTGACAGCTCACAGTCCCTGTACGGAGATGGTCCTTTTCTTCATCCTCTGTACCTCAGGTGTCAGCTGCAGCAATTTATTTTTTTCCCTACAATTGGTGTCAGGCTCTAGACCTAACCTGGAGGGCTGGAAGTCACCACAGATGCTGTGAACAGGAGTCAGCAGCTGCTGGTGTTGCCTTATGTTGTGGTGCCTGCCTTTAGCACACAGCAGTGATCAATCAGCCCTTGTCCATCATGACACCATTCCCAAGGGCACAGCCCCAGCACGGGGTGCGGATGTGCTCACTGAACAATCAGAGGTCCTAGTAAATGTGGCCTGATTTGGTGTCTGCAACTTTCATTTGCTTAAATAATTTCAAAATAATCATATTGAGGTTATTCAGAAAGTGCATTGAGTATGAGATTTTTAATCTCCAAATAAGGTTGTGAAGCTATGGCAATGAATAATCTGAGGGGTTTTGAATTTATTAGCTAAGTGGGGCAAATGAAACTTAGTGCTTCTGGAAGGGCTGCTGGCACTATCTGATGGCTTGTTACTGTTAATGCATGTTTAACTATTTTCCTTGATGGTTATAAGAATTTTCTCCCTTTTTATTGTTCCTGATCTTAGATTGCAGGCTTTTTCTCTGGGGTCTGGAGAGTTCAAGGAAGGGAAAAATGGGGATGCTGAGCTGTGGAGTAATTGTGAGGGGGAACAGCAGTAAAAGTAAGCTGAGACCATCCACCTCACATTAATTTCAAAAGCAATTGGGAACTTCAGATGTGAAAAGCTGGTTACCACAGCTGTGGAATTCTGCAGCTATCAGATAATGCTGGAAAGTAAAAATGGAAGTATAATAATAATTAATGTAATAAAAATCATTATTGGAGGATGTGAACAGAGACAGCACTTTGTTATAACGACTTTGATTAAATGAATTAATAGAAAACAAGGCAAACCTTTAGGTTGTTATAATTAAGGTTGATACAATTTTTTGATTAGCTATTTTTAAAAATTAGCATAATAACAAAATACTAAATTAAACAAGAAGTTCCTTTATTTTGAGGCTCCTTTAGTAGAAAAGAAGAATAAACATCTGATATGGAATTCTTCACTGCTTATAATAAGAAAATAGTACAGAGTGAGGGGGTTTGCTATGTCTCTGTGTAGTGCTACAAAGTCAGAGCTGTTACAGTTCTTAAAACCTGTGTCCAGTGACCAACATTTGTATGAGAAACAAAAGCAGAGGCCAAGACAGCGTAAAATGATGCAAGTGGGAGGGGTAGGGAATGTGAAGTAGCTTGTACATCCACAGGCACCTTTCTGTGTGCACATCCTTGGTAGTTGACTTCCTGCCCCTCTGACCTGGTTGGAAAGCTGATCTGTATTAACAGAAAGTTGGCATTGAATAGGGACAACAAATTCCTATGAAACAAAAGGTTTGTCCTGACTTTTCAAAACTAGGGTCATGTATGGAAGTATGGCTTCACTTATGTTCTTCCTGCTTGTGGTTCAGGAGGTATGATATTACCAGGATGACAAGTCCATCACACATCTACAATAACTGAACAACCTATTTGATCAAATAGAAATTATAATGCTTCTTTCATTTGGTGCCTTTTTATCACCTACAAAGAAGATTGCGCAGGTTTCTTGGAAGAAAAAGAAACAAAAAATCCATAGATCAGAATATGTACAGAATGTTTGCTTCTCCTGCATAGGAGGATAGGATAGAAGCAATTTTTGTTGTGTATGCAGAACAAATCACAGCTCAGACAGAAAGCAGATCAGTTCCAGCTATCTGAATCAAAGCAAACAAAATTGCTGTGGTTGGGTTTTTTTTTCCCTAGGCAGTAAAAGATTAGAAATATTGGCCAGCAACAAAATGTCTTGGAAAAAGACATTTATCCACCTGCCTGGAATGCATATGCTGTTTGTTCTCTGAAAGTGTGCAGTCAATGCATGAAGCAGAATGAGACTTTCACATTTGTTAACAAATGTTCTTTGGAAGTGTTCTCTTCCTGGTTTTGAAAACTTTAACACTAAGTTGTCAAAATAAAATTGAAGCAGTGTTTGAAGATCTGCCCTATTTGAAATTATAATTATGCTATTAAATGAAAGCCTGAGGATAGCTGAGACTTAGACAGGGACTACATCTGCTTTAGTCATGAATAATAAAAGTGGAGATGCTAATAAATAGCTGATGCTTGTACTACTACTTTTATAATATTAGTTTTGGGTTTTCTATGATGTCAGAGGACACGATAGACACAGCAAATTTATAGGGTTGTGTAGCTTTGACTTTCAAGTTTAAGTGATATTTTTAACACAAGGTAGATGAAAAAGCATTTGAAATGGCTCTCTGCTATTTTTAATGTGTCTAGCACTTTAAAAAATCCATGTAATCCTCTTGAAACAGATGGCTACAGTGAGTTAAAATCCCATGCTAGGATTTGGGTTTTTACCTGGTACTGAAACCAATGTCATGACACATGTGAATCCCTGAATTTGGAGGTGAAAACTGATTTCAATGCTGTTAAAAAAAAGGCTGTGGGGAACCATGGAGTCCCTTTGTGTGCAGAGTTGGCTGTTAGATTTATTTCTTTTATTTTGTGTTGTCTTTTCCAGACCATATTGGAATGTGGAAGGTGGTGTCAACTAACTTCACAACCTTCCCTTCTGTGAGAAAGGAAAAATAGGAAACTAAAATCTTTACCTTTAAATCCTGTAAATACTTGGGATGCCTAACTAAAGACCAGATTTCAGCTGAAATTTTTTGGTGTGTATCGGGGTAACCCAGGAACACGTTGGGAGAGAGGACTGAGGTGTGAAGAGGAGGATGTTGGTATTAGTCTTATCTAGAACTAAAAGATGCATGTGTTTTCTTTTTTTAACAAGTCAGCTGCTTTTTTTATCTATAGAACTACAGTAGTGTTCTAGAGATGAAGACAAAAGATTGGTGTTCTTGTCCAGATAACTGGAAATAATATAGCTGGTGATTAACAAAAGGAGCGCATATTATTTCAGTGTGTTTGTTTCCTGCGCTCTTTTCATTGTAAAAGGGGGCAAGCGAATGGAAGGGTAAAATGTTGACACACATTTAAGTTTTTACAGTTAAGTCACTTAGTAGCTAAAATTTTTATCCTGGTGCATTCCAGTAGTTAACTGGAGATAAATTTGAGCCAATGGACAGAGAAGTTGAAGCCTTTCCTTGAATTAAGATCTGAATCGCACTGAAATGTGTTTAAACTTAGTAAATGCAAGCCCCTGTTCTGACTGTTCTACTATTTATTTATCAAGAGCACACAAGACAATAAATTGTGTTCAGTAGGGGCAGGAAGAGTGCAGCCCAAGCTATGGCCTCAGCTGGGCAGTGCCCACAACTCTGAGGATGCACGTGTGCCCTGCTTGTTCTCTGCCCTCAGGTGTCCACGAGTGCTCAAGCATTTGCACCTGCCTTCTCAGTCACTTCTGTTACCAACTGCAGCACTCAGTTGCAAGGGTGTGAGTATTAACAGATAGAGAAATATCAAGCAGTTTGATAGGAGGTAATAAAGGACCTGAACTGTAGGGAAGTAAAGCCTGGTTTTCAGACATATAATTTTAATGTGATGTCTTGAGATACATTCAAAACTTCCTTATGCGCCCCTAGTTTTCAGTGTAGGTCATTCCTAGCAAGCTGAAGGATAAAATTTATGGTAGAATATAGAAGATTTTTCAAGAGATGTCAGAGTGTTTCTCTACTGGAAGCTGAATGAGTCCTTCAAGCTGGTAACTCACTGTATCTGTTTTTTCTAAGGCTCTTACTGCAAAGCCTGCTTTAGTGTTCTTGGTTTATTGCTCTAATACAGACAAGTAGTGCTTGGAAAAGAGCAACTTTGGCATCTTGGCAAGACCATACACATGTGAAAATATCTTAGTGTTCTGGGACTGTTTCTTCTTCCTGGAAAATTTTAGGATAAGTCTGGGTGATTCTTAAGAAGGTGTGTAGGAGGTGAGAGCTCATGTTGTAGATGCAGTCGCTCAACCTGAGCGCCTCTGGACTTCAGTGACAGGTTGCTGTTAGGTCTGTTGGCACATGCTAGATTTGGTCTAAAAGGCTGGTGATGGGGCTTAGAATTTTTCCCCCCTTCTCTACTCTACTCACTTTACTGAGAGAGCTTTTCATCTTGACATGCCCCTATTCTTAATTTCTTACTGCTGCTTTAGCTAGACTTCCATCAAACTGCAGAGCAAACAAAGAGTGTATGAAGAGGGATATTGGGACAGGGAGTAGGTGGTTTGAATGTGTTACGTCCATTAGGAATGTCCTGAACAAGAAGTACTGCTGCTGGGTCTGCCAATGAGTAGTTAGGTTATTGTGAAATAACTTGCCTACTGTGGCAGTCACAGATTATTTGTGTGCTTTTGGCTGAGGAAAATATGGTGGTTTTGTGCGAAATAATGTTTTGTGCCTTGATAAATATATGTCTGCTGCTTTGATCTATGCTTGTACAATGGCAGAGGGGTATTGTAATCTTAGGAGGAAGATTTGGAGGAGGTACTCCAGTGACTTTGTTTAATGAGATCATAGCCAAGTCCTAAATGCAAAGGTAGCTCTTAATGATACACGCTTTAATGGCCTGAATGCATCCATGGAAGCAAAAGTGATATTCCATAGGACTACAGCAGACCTAAACATGACCTGTAAGAGAGGCTGTGACACTTGAAGCAGCCAATGAGCCCTTAGGCTCTTTCTGTACTTGCTGTAGTTTTCATAGTAGCCCAGTGAGACCTGGTCCCCAAGCCTTGCAGACAGTGTTAGTAAGCTCTTTTTGCTTAATGAAGCTGTGTCCCCAGACTCCCAGGGGCCCGCAAACTGATGCATGATGTAGTGCCCTCTGTGCATTAGTTTGTCAGCCTGGAGTGGGTGATGTGCCCGTGATTTATGAAGCTTGTTCGTCTGTCCTGGAAACAATAATTTTACGTATTCAGTCTGGTCCTGGTGAAATACGTGCATTTGCAATAACAGAAGCACCTGAAAAACAGAGATTAGATTTATAAGGGTCTTTCCTCACTGCTTCAGCCTTGAAGCTGGCTGACACACTGGCCACGGAGCCCCTTGGGAGTTGGTGTAGCCTAGAGTATGTATTAGCACCAACATCTGCCCTTTTTTTTGTTAGACTGTTACTTCTGTCCCCTGCGCATGCAGAAGGATGTGTAAAGAGTGAGGGCAGGAGACAACACTAAGAAATTTGACCTTCTCTTTTCCTTTCTGAAGCCTGGGCTCTACTTTCCACTTGGTTTTGCTTTATAAGTCTTCCTCACCACATAGCAACTGAGCCCATGGCTCCACATGCTGATGTAGAGGAACTGGATTATTTCCTTCCCCTTCTGTAACTTTCTTAATTAACATTTTCATTGCTTAATCTACGTGGCTCAGCCTGTCTGCATGCCTTCTCTTGTTACAGTCTCTGAAGTAAGTGATTTAAGAATTTGATAATTATATACCTTGAAAAACTAATTTGTATAATCATCTCACTAGATTCAAAACACCTGCTTGCTCTCTAGTTGCTTTTTCTCTGTGGAAAGGCTGATATTATTGATAGTAAAATTAGGAATGGACTCAGTGTTGACTTTTGTGACTTTGAGGACTGTTAGGGATTGCTGAAACTTCTTCATTGTAATTTTTCTCTACCTTATGGTTAAAACAGGAGGACAACTCTTGAGTAGGAGTGTGAATTCTTGTTTGTTGCAGTGTTGAAATTTTCTGACTTAACTCAGTGTTGCCTTGCTCTGATCCCTCTGGATTTCCTCTTCAGTCCTCAATCAGTATGACATGAAGGGCTTCTGAAAATCATACACTGTAGGCATCCCTGTGTTTTAACACTAAATACAGCAATAATGTAACAAAGTCGTCTCAGAGAAAGTGTTAAAATCAGCTCTAAAATGCAGTCTCAGATTAATGCACTTTGGGATGTTTGCTGCTGTTTGGTACATCTGTGTCCTCATACCCAGAAGAGTACTAATGATGTCTGTGGCACTTAGTAAGAGAAAATGCAGTTGTGAACACCTCTTCTACACAAACAAAGCTGTAAAAACAAGTACACTGTTACAGATGGTTTTATGAAGAAAAAAATCAACCCAAACAAAAAACTCCAGTCACAGATGAGAGAGCTGCCAACTGTTATGTAAATATAGAGAAATCCTTAGAAATCTGCATTAAGATGTCTACATATTTAATACACCATTAAGTGCTTAGCCTTGGGAGGGAGGCCCACATAAGGCTTTTTCTCCATCTTCAGAGCTAGTAGTTCAGTAACTATTTCTCAGCTGGTCTGTTTAAGCCTGAGTGCATGTAGTGAAAAGAACCTGTTCTTGGTTTGTGTGTGGTTCATCGAACAAGGTGGCTGCTTAAAAACAGGAGTGTTTAGTCTTATTCATCAAGTCACCCTTTGCTTTTACCCCAACTGACCTTTCAGCTCTGCAGAAGGGAACACATGCAGTAATTAATCAGTCCATGATTATTATTTCAGGTCACTTGCATGGTTTAGTCAAAAGGAAGAAGAGGAATACAAATGCAAAATATTTTCCACCATTTGCTTTTAAGGGCAGGGTGGAGCACGACAGCGTGGGCTTTCTGGTTTGTTACAGTGAGTTTAGGTGGCGTGCTGCCTTTGGTGGTGGAGAATTAATTGTATGCAGTTGGCTGGGTGGCCACCTCTTAAACCGGAAGAGCTGCCTTAGGCTGCTTAGCTGTAGGCGAAGGGGCTGTTATATCTACATTGGAAGAATTAAGGGTTTTGTGAGGTAGAGAAGGAATATCTTGAGCACTTCTTTGTGTTCAGAATGTTTTGAGGCCAGAATTGTTAATAGCTAGTGGTCTGTGGGACATGGTAAACTTAACACCTCATTGGGCACACAAAGTATCTGTTAAAAACAATACAGGATACCATGGAAATTTTGAATTCATAAATTTCATATTTATGAATAAATAGAAAAAACCTGCATGTAACACTGTAATTTATTATTTGCCCAATATTTCATATGCTTAGGAAACTAAGTTCTCATTAAGACTTGTTTTGAGAGCTTTTCTGGGGGAAAGTGGTGACTTGTCCTATAGTAGCAATTAGCCACTGGCGAATCTGGGATATATTTAAGACTTGCTGGGTTATAGTATTGGAATTGGAGAGGCATTTTCTTTCCATTCAACTTGTATTGTTCCTTCTGATTTGTACTTACCTCAGAGGAATCTAGTTGTTTTCTGTTCTGTCTGTCCCTGTAACTTGCCTTACTTTCCCGTTTTCCCATGCAAACCTAGAGTAAACCTTGTTCTGCAGCAATTGGGGATTGATTTGTCCGTCTTCATCTCTGATGAGGAGCCTGAATGGGCTTAAATATATGTATTACAGTCTCTTGTCTTAAGGAAAGGCTGCAGATCTTCTGCATAGGAGAAGGTGCTTTATAGGGTGGGAGCTTTGAGCACTGCTACTGTGCAAAGAAGTTTTCAACATATGCAAATGCGTTATTTAGCTTCCTACTGAAGTTGTACAGCCTGACTCACAGTAGCACCACGTGATGCATGAACCACTTGGAGTACAGTGTCCTTCTCCCAGGTTGCTTACAGTCTCTTCTTAATCATTACAATATCTAATCCCAGATTAGATGTTGAGGAAGAACAGTTTCCAAAGCCAGCAAGGGTTCTTTAGCTCCTGACCAGATGATTCACTAGCATGTCTTTAAGAGATTTCCTTGGAATGTCCGTAGAAGATTATTGTTCTAGCGGAGATCTGAGAGCATCACAGACAAATTGATGTCATCTAAATATAACATTAATTCTTCCAAGGGGAAGATAATTTACAGCCCTATTTTAAAATAAATTTTACAATATTATCAGGATGATCTTCCCAGATAATCATATTCACTGCTACATGTAATTCGGCATGTTATCTGAATTTTGTCCAAATAGGGAATTGACAAGTGTTCTGTCCTCTTCAATAGAACTTCTGCTCTTTTGAGGTACAATGATAATTGTTTTGGTTTTAAAACCATACTACTTTATTCCAGTATACATTGAGCACAGCTGTGAGGGGAAGAATGAAGCTATAAACGTTCTGCAAGTGAAAACAAATTACACATTTAGCACAATCTAATTGCATAGGTCTAGTCTTCTATAATAAAAATAATCTTTTCCTGGCTTACCAGAAAATAATAAAAGCTGGAACTCCTTAATTAATATTTTTTTTTCACATTATTTACCAACAGAGTTCAGGGAAAAGATTTTGAACTCAGGATCAGCTCTTATTGGTTTGTCTCATCAAAATTAAGTCAAATGTAGACAAAATAAACCTCTATATAGGGTGCAAAGTAATCAATTTTCTTGCTACTATGTCAAATTAACTTAAATATATTTAAGTATATACATACTTGTAATTGCTTATAATTAATACATACTCATAATTCCCAGTCTATATGTAGCAATAGGAGGAGGTTTAACTTGTATAGCTAAATTTAGACTGCTCCTAATTTGCAGAAGGGTAGGAGGAGATGACAGCTAGGACTACCTACTGCTAATTATGCAGGTAAGAGTATCAGTTCACTGTGACACTAATTACTGTTCATTTGTGTAGTTTGAAAATGTGTGGGTTTGGCATTAGTTTTTGTTAGTGAATTTTTGAACTTTAAAAATAGAGGGTAGTTCTCTTTCTCTCTGGCTTTGCATAGAGGCACTGATGTAGTGCTGCCTTGAATCAGGTGCTGTTGTTCAAAGTGGTGTAGAAATGCCAAGGAAAGATCTGTCCAAAAATCTGACAGATTTATAAAGCTGTGTGAATGTTCAAAAATTGGCAAAGAATAGTGATTCTCTTTATAAATAGTTTAAAAAAGCAGTTTGTTGAAAAGCTGTGGTAGTTAGGATGCTTTGTATGCTTTACAGGCAGCCTAATTCCCATCCAAAATAGTCTGTATTATGTAAGAACACTGAGAAGAATAATAATTTTCTTATTATGAAGGCTGCAATCAGTTCCCAATCTTTCTGTTCCTAAGACCTCTCTGAAGATCACATGTCTCTTTTTAACATTAAAAAAATCATATTCAGCTTTATGGTGTTGTTAGACGAGCTTGTATATTTGTTACTTCATTTTTTTTCAGAATCTATTTTTCTACTTTCTGGGTCTTAGAATAAAACTGCTCTTGTTCCCCTTCAAACATACTCCCAAACAAAGTTATTTAAAAGGTATGATACCATTTTCCCCATTTATCTGTTGTGATCTGTGCTGCAAAGCAGACTATGGGCAGCAGAGTAAACACTCAACTGTGAGAGAATCCACCCCCAGGCTTGTTGTCAGGCCATGCATAGCATGGGACTTGTCAGCTGAAGAGCCTCAGGAGGTATTTCAGACCCTTTACTGGGTGAAAAGAGAAAAAGGAGAGTGGCAGGTCACAGATCACAGAATATTCTGAGTTGGAAAAGATGCACAAGGATCACCAAGTCCAGGTTTAAAGTGAGTGGCCCATACAGGGATTAAACCCCAGGCCTTGGTGTTTTTAGTACCATGTTCTCACCAACTGGGCTAGTCTCAGGGTGTAAAGAGGAGAGATTGTGCTCTCTATAAAGAAATGGTTTGAATGATTGGAGCTTGGGCTGGGGCAGGCCAGCAGAAATGTTGGTGGTGCTGCCTTTAGGTAGCTGGAGAGAGCCTCAGGCCATAGTACTCAGGGGCGTCTCTTAAACACTGTTAAGGAAGGGAAATGTAGCTGGGTGCTAGAAACCAGGAGATGAGTTTAACACATTCCAAAACAATTCTTGATGCAGGTGATCAGTGAACTGACTAGGACTCATGCTCTGCTAAACCTGCTGTTCACAGGCAAGAACTGGTAGGTGATGAAAAGGTTGAGGGCACCTTTAAAATGCTCGTCTGTCAAACCTTAGTTTTGCAGAGTGTTTGTCTCTAGTTGCATCAGCTTTTGGCATTGATCTTCTATTAAAAGCAGGAGAAGTGCTTGTTGGAAGTAAAAAGTGCTGCCAAATTTATTTTGTTTTTGTTTGTTTTAAAAGCTGGCACAGCAATAGGTAAGCACTAATGAAAATAAGTTAGTTGGCACTCCAGTTGCTGGAAGCAATGTTTTTTAGAGTGTTGTGAAAAGATACAGAGTGCATCTTATTATTGTGTCCTTTATTGTATAGTTGTGATATGAGTCCTAATTGTTCAGAGCCTGGTCAGCGATGTTCTGCTTGGCTGTGCTGATCAAGGGGCTGTGAAGCAAGGTGATCTCTTACACAGCAGCATCATGCTTCAAAGTGATTGACTTTGAAATATTCATTGTGTTGAATGAAGATAAACCAGTAAGGTGGACATGAATTATGTTATTTTAGTCACATTTGATAGAGCTTTAATAATCTTGTAGCCTGGAACCTCACTGGTAGTAAGCTACTCACTACCCACAAAAATACTTTTATGAAAGATTGAAGCACGTTTGATGAGTTTTGTCTCTCTGTGGAAGGGAAGGGCAAGGACTTAAAGAACAACCTTTTAGATAAGTCCATTTGCATCCTAAAAATAATTTCCACAGTGCAGCCTGATTCCAGCAGTAACCGATCTATGTGGTCCCAAGTTTTGTGCAACAAAACTCGGTGTGTGTCTCCCATATAAGCCAAAGTTTTATAGTCATAATTTAGTCTAGCCAGGAAGGGGAGTGTGGGGGTCCTGCAGACAATTTGTGGGAACCATTGCATTGCTGGTATGGAGCCAGTTCTGTTTGCTGGTTGCACACAAGAAGACTTAATGGCTCTGGCAACCAGCCTCCAAACCACTGTGTCTGTGAGCAAAGGGGAGGCCTGGAGGACAGTGCCTGAGTGAGCTGCCTGAAGATTAAACAGTGTAGAGCACTTTTCCATCCCTGTTTCACTTATTCAAGGGAAAGAAGGGAGGTGTGGTCAGCCTGTCATAAATTAGTGGACCTGCTATCTCAGGCATCCAACATAGGCTGCCTGAGCTTTCAGATATATAACTCTAATATGCTGAACAATGCATTTCTGCATAGAGTCACATACTGTGATTGCAACATCCATTTTCTCCTATTTCACTATTTATGTAATGAATAAATTTTTGTGAGGCTTCATTTTTTGTGCTAAAGTGGAATATTTGATGTGCATTATAGAACAATAGGTTGACTTTGAAGTGTTGCACTGATGTAAGATGCAGTAAACACCCCAATGAGACAGTCCATTTTTTTCTCTTTTGGTTGACCAAACAAAAGAATCAGAACCAAGAACATGGTCTAAAACAAAATAACTTTAGAGGTACACTTGATACACTGTTATTTCGTCTAGCAATTCTTGTAAAACTCTCTAAAGGCAGGGACTCAAAATATATAAAATATATAAAACATGTTATTAATGTTAAAAACATTATATAAATTATTGTTAACAAGGCCTCATTGTTTCTGGGGTAAAATGTAAAGACTTTTCATGAACTTATATTTTTAGCATTGCTGTCAGAGCAACTGGAATCCTTCATCTTTGTTAGTAGGTCAGTGAAGGCTAGGCTGCTGTCATGAAATATGTGGCTTAGAGGTCTAAATTATTTGTTTTCTCAATCCACGATAAAGAGGAGGCCACTTTATTGTATTAAAGAGCTGTGATTCCATGAAGTGTTTCAGTGAGGTTGTAAAATCAAGATGCTTTGCATAATAAAATAACCCCAAGTGAGAATTTTATCGTTCTCATGCTTAATTTGAATTTTACAAGGCAGATGGCAAATAATAAAGGTTGCATAACATTTCCCGTTTAAAGAGTCTTTTTTCAATCTCTTTACAACCTTGATAGATTTAAATGCTTTGGTCTGTATTTCTCTTTTGCCAGGTTCTCTCCCTAATTCTTGTTTTCTTCATCTTCAGCAAATGGACCAATTTCTAAAGAATGAGACATAGGAAAGAAATAGGGAAATTCTGCTATTTGAAAAAAAAAATCTTAGTACCAGTCTCAAGAGATGGCTTAAGGGCACAAGGCTTTAATGAAAAGATTTGAAACTGGGAACAGTATGAATTTGGTTTTAGAGATAAGGTCTCTTGACCTTATGAGAATCTATTCAAATTAGCAACATTAAAAGTCACAGCTCATGCCTGTCAGGGATGCATTCAGCATTTGAGTGTTATATTTCTGTCTGGGATTTTTGGCTGAACTGAGGCAGCAGCCTTTCCTCTCAAATGCTTTGGTCTAATCAGTGTTCAAATTATTCACGATCCCTGTGGAATGAGTTGAGCATGGTCCTTCCTGGAGCTCTGGGGTCTGAGGGGAAGCAGCCAAGGGAAAAATGTCCCAGTCTCTGCAGGCAGCTTTGGCACCAGGTGCACCAGCTAGGAGTGCAGAGGCTTGTTTTTCTCCCATGCTGCCCAGATGCCTGCTGCTTGGGTTTGCAGGAAAAGTGATGTGATGCCTTTAGGGAGAGGTGGGCATGAGGTGGTGTTTGGGTTAGAACAATCTGAGCAATTCTCCCTGCCCAGAGAACTACAGGGGTAAAAAGGAGAATGGCCATAGAAGAGAGTTACAGTGTAGCAGCTTCAGGAAAAGAGAAGGAGGTTGAGAAGGCATGGAGGGAGGATGTAAGGTGAGGAAAGGGGCCAAAGATGTTGTTCAATAGGATAAAAGGAAGAGGAGGGCATCTAGTGGAAAGAAATCTTGCTGGTATGTCAAGTTACCTATTTTTAATGCTTGTATATTCTTAAATTTTGGTGACTGATATATGTCAGTGCATTATGCGAGCTTTTGGTTAACTCTTAGGGTTTCAGATTCAAGAACTGAGAAGTTAGGAAATCTCAGTGTGAAAGTTGATCCTGCAACTTGTTAAACACAACTTATACATGTCATACCATCAAATAATTAAGCATGTGATTGTTATTGGAAATTAATATCCCTCGCATCAGTAGAGCTAAATAACTGTGGAGAAAGTCAGGCTTTGATCTATCTCAGTGGCCCTGCATACCTGAGGATGTGATGATACAGCTTAATGGAAATTTCAAATATCTTCTCAAAGTTTGTTGTTGAGTTACTAGAAACAGTCCAAAAGCAAAGATTTGTGCACATCTTTTATTAAGAATGTGAGGCCTTTGTAGCAAAAAACTAAGCACTGGAGGGTTTTAGTTTGAAATAATATCTGGGTTTGGTTTTTATTCTTAAAACTTGCTGTCAAATAGTTTTCATCTGATCACAGCATGTTGCTATGCTTAGTCAGATGTTTTACGTTGCATATTCTGTCATGTCATCATTGTAAACCAATTAAAAATTAGAGCAGAAAAGCAAGGCAACAACTTTAATGCTTATTCTGTGTTTTGTCTCTTAGACACAATCCAAACAGCATCATGATGGATTTTCTCCTAGTAACTAAGGCATCAAATGCAATGACAGTAGTACTTTTTTTAAACACCCTATTTGATTTGTTGGATAAACAGACTACCTATATATATACATTGAACTAAAAGCAGTGAAGGGGTAAGGAAAGATTTTCCTTACTTGTGTTAAAAAACAGACTAAGAAATGTTGGGTTTGATTTATTTTCAGTTTATATTGCAGCCACCCATGTGGTTTTTTTCCAGAAGACTTAATTTTCAGTGATTGTTATAACCTGAATATGGCTAAATCCTTTCAGACTGGTTTTGAAATTGTGGAGCATGCTTAAAATAAAAGTGAGTCAGTCAGAGACAAAAGGTTTCTCTGAAGACTATAGAGGGGCAAAAAATGAAATTTATGTCCCCAGCGGCCTAAGAACTGCAAATTATGGTAGTTCAGCAATAGAATCACCAGGAGAGCAAACAAGCAATTGCTTGGAAAGTCAATGACACCAGTGCTTAAGGAACTAAAAGAGAACCTTCATGGACTTGGAATGTTTTATGCTTTCATGAGATACGAAGAGCTGCTGTAGTACTGGACTTAGGGGAAATGTTTGTGCTGCCAATAGAGTGGTCTGTGTCTAAGAGAAATCACCTACCCATGGAGATCCTATAGAGAAGCAAGTTTTGGTTTTTTTAAAAACTTCAGCAGGCTGTGGGTTTGTGTGGAGAGTGTGGGATGGCAGTGTATAAAGACAAGATGTACTTTTTAGTGGTGTGACACTCAGTCTCAGGTCCAAGAGAGAACCTGGAATAAAAAATATACTTTGGTTTTTGTGGTGAGTTATTCTTAAACAAAGGCCAAAGAGCTCTAGTAACCATTTGATGTATTCATAATAAAGACTTTAAAAGTACCTGTTGGTGTTATTTAAAGATTGCATGTAATACCTTTTGATTGAAATATATACCTTTAGCTTCCTAAACACATATTCATTTGTTATAATTTTTCCAAATACATGGAGCTCAGAAATTAAGATTGTTTGTGCAGACTCAGTTCTGTGGATGGGGTATTGTAATTAGCAATTAGAATCTGCTGTCTTTCTGCCTAGCAGTACATAGCTCCTCAGGAAGCCCTACTTCCCTTCAGCTGGACAGTAGAGAGCGGCTCCCTGGATTGTAAATAAATTTTCCAGTTTCCTAGGATGTTTACTTTGAAACACAAGTTTTCCAGAAAGTGGTGTCTTGAGAATTTTGTTGAGTTCTTGGCTGGTATTAGCTACATTTGTCTTCTGCCTCCTTAAATATGATAGTGTGGGCCTGGCACAGCTTTTTGTTTTTGACAGTGATTGAAGTGATTAAGGATAAGTCATGCAACAGAAATACATTTTCTTAAGTCAGTGTTTAAGCTCTGTTCCCTGCTCAGCAATGGTAAGAAACATTCCTTTTTGTGCACTGTTTCTGTGTACATGCATTTTGCGCCACACTAAATGCTCATTTTATTTGGCTCCCAGTCATAGCACAGATCTTTTATATAAAAAGAACAGGAGAAGAAGCAGCAAATGGAGTGTTGCACTTGCTCTAAGTAGTTACAGCATCCCTTCCAGCGAGGCGGGGCAGGCTACCAGAAAACTGCCTGTTTTCCTCAGGCAAGGGTACTCAGAATTAGAGTAATGGCTTGAACGTGTGCATCCAGGAGCTCAACTGCTAAATAACAGCATGGAGCCTTTGTAGTTCTGTTTCGGAAATACTTGTCTGTACAGAGTAGTCTATATAAACAAAGCCCAGCTTCTGTGAATCTTCCTGCTGTCTTTAGTTGAGAGGTGGTTGTTGCTATAGCAATTTACAGGCATTATTCATGTTTTCTTTTCCTGAGGCTGGAAGGAGGACTTTGAACATCTCCACAAAATTTGAGCTGCAGGGAGCTTTGCCCAAGAAAACCTGCAGCAGTGATTACCTATGTTAGTTGTATTGATCCCACTAATTTGCAGATAGTCTAGATTTTATCTGTCTAGAAGAGAAATCACAGCAAATGGGCCAGGCATAAATCTAGGTGGCCTAAAGTGTTGTTGTGTGAAGATAATTAGGTACTAGGAGCAGTGTAGCTATCTCAGTGTAATGGCTAACGTGGCTTTTCAGCCAAGTGAAGCCCCTGTGGTGGACTCTGGTGTTGACACGGCTCCCCCACGCTCACTTCAGGGTGCCAAGTCAGGAGGTGAAACCCATGTGGCAATGAAGTTTTCCTTGGTAAAAAGGTTGTGGTACTTCATTATTTTATTTAGAAGCTGAATCTTACAGAAAACTCTGCAGCTTCTATAGCCAATTATAGTAAATTTTACCCCATGTTCCTTTGCATGGAGTACTAATGCCTTAGACTGTTAGCATTAAATAATACTTCTTTTTTTTCCCCCTATCCTCTTTTCTTGTGTTTTGAGCATCTTTATTTTAACTCATTCTCTGGTGAAAGGTTTGATAAGATCTCACCAAAGGCAGTTGTCAGGACTTGTGCAGAGCAGTTTCTTGGGAGTTGTCCTGTGAAACTAAACCACAATGGGTATGAAACACTTTCAGTCTAAAACCACTTGTCTGTTTGTGCAAATGTACTTCTATTATGGCTGATTTTAAGAGGAAAATAGCCACTGAATCAATAGGCTGGATTGAAATTGTCCTGTTTCTCTTATTGTGATGAGTGCCCATTTATTCTCTCCCAAATGAGGTAATTGAACAGTTACTCTTGCAACCCATCTTCTTCCTGGATGCAAAAGGATGAGACTGAAGATGCTTTAAAGTGATTATGGGATGAAGGCCAGGACTTCACTTAGTTCAGCAGATACAGTGATTCTGAGTTTAAAGTAATTGAAAGCATAGGAGGGGAGATCTTGGATAATGGATTTCTCTTAAGCTTTATTGTAGATGTCTTTTAATGGGGATGGGTAGTGAGGGAATTGCCATTTGTGTGGCAGGCCAGTAACCTGGATTCCAGCAAGAGCTGCTGTGCTGTTGGCTGAAACTCTGTAGAAAGTAAGTGATTTGAGGTACCCAGAAGGTCAGGGAAATGTTAAATATATTCTAAAAGTAATGCAGTGGGAGAGTTCTGTTCTAGTCTCACTTGTACAGTTGTGTAAGGTGGCAGTGCAGAATAACCAAAGAAAGAAGGCTTTGAAGGAAAATAGTTCTATTTTTGAACTTTCTTATGCTTAAAAAGTTAATATTACTTCATTCGTTAAGTGTCTTATGCCTCTTGCAGCTGCTCTTGTGTGTGTGTGTGTAAAATGCTAAAGTGCCCTAGTTTTAGAGTGTGCCTGCAGCTGCACATACAGCAGAGAGAGAGATTATTAAAGCAAAAATCTGAATTTCCTCCCTTTGGAAAAAAGCAGTTCTAAAACCTCATGTTTCCTTGGTCTAAACCTCACCTGGCAAGGGCAAGGCTCAGCATTCAGATGTCAGTGAAGATAACACATGTTTGTTCTTACACAGGGCACACTGAGACTGCACCTGAAAATGGTGTGTGTGTGGGGGGGGGTGTCCTCACAGGGCAGCAGAATCACTTGGCTGCTGTAGATAGGAATTAATTACTGAGACACAGAAAAAGAGTAGTGCCTTGCTTTTGAATGATCAGTATGCTGCCATGCATGAAGGAATTCTTAACCATGAGGATGGTAAAGCACTGAAACAGGTGGCCTAGGAAATTGTGGATGCCCCATTCTTGCAAGTGTCCAAGGCCAGGTTGGATGGGGCTTTGAGCAACTTGACCTCCAGTGGAATGTGTTCCTGTCCCTAGTAGGGGGTTGGAACTAAATGATCATTAAGGTCCCTTCCAACCCAGACCATTCTGTGATTCATCCTCTGTTTCTGTGGTGGCAGAAGAACAACTATTATGGGCCTACTCTGTCTAAAGCATGAAGTCACTGAGATGGTAACTACGAACTTCTGTGCACATGGAGCTAAGTCAGAAGAGTTGAAAGCATAGAGGAAAGCATGGGTATACACTGAGCTCAGGAGGGATGTGGTAACTTGTATATGTCAGTGGGGTGGCAAGAAAAAAACACTGTGTTGTCTGAAAAGCTCTGTGTTGGCAGGAGAATCCTAAATTAATCAGTGGATATTGTTCATTTTGTAGCATACTCATTTAAATTAAAAATATGTATTGCATCAAAAGAATTTTTCATTTTATTTTACTTTGGTGGGGAGAAGTGATTATGTCCTCTTGTCTTTGAGACCAAAGAGGTTGCATTGTTTTCAAAAATAACTATATCTCAAGATCAAATTGCTCAATAGAGCAGTGTATAGCAAAGGATCCATTTTCCCCTTCTCTCCATGCCCACACTCACTTTGCTGCAGTTGCTATCTCACTAACGCTCACAGGCTGCAATATGCTTTGATCACTGTGCCCTCTGAGCGAGGGTATCAAATAATGGGACACTCAAGTTTCTTTCTGCAGTTCAAGCAATCTCACCTTGGAATTGGTGTGATCCAGAAAGCAGGCTGGTCTGTGCCCAATTCTCCATTTCTCAGCAGTAGGTGTAAGCTTCATTGTACCTTGGAATAACTCACAGGAATTACCTCATAGTTTGGAGAATGAGCTCTGGTTTAAGTCCAGAAGAGTTTTTCATCTAGAAAATTGTACAGGTGCTTCATTTCATAATGTCTGAGGTGACCTTCCATGTACAGCTACTGCAGCAATACACTGACACTGATCCTGGGTATGGGAATCTCTCTGACATCGTGGTGGCAAATGCTGCCTGCAGCAGTGAGAAATCTGAGGAGAAGCAGCTGGTACTCTTGTACCTTGGCTGAAGGTGTTTGTCCTTGTGTAACAGTCTCACAAATAAATCACTGCATCTTGCACATTGCCTGCTTTTGGTGTTCGGAGAGCTCATGCCCTAAGACAGGCTGCACAGCACAAATTGCTGGCTGTCTGGAACTGAGGTTGTCCTGCATGCCCTCAGGCAGTGACATTTCAGATTTCATTTTGGTGATGTGTAATTAAAAAGCTCCCATTCACGTGTCTTATCTGTGTTTGGGTGAGCTTGCTAGCCTTCTGGCCAACTGCCGAACTGGCTTCATAGCACAGGCTTTTTCAGCAGAAAACCTTTTTTCCAGGGCTCCTTTCATGTTAGTATCCTTGTTTTATATTGCAGTGAGATAATGAAATGTCATTATCCAGAGAATATGAGTATCAGCTTTTTTAAAAAATGCTGTTACAGATACTGTGTTTCTTTTATCATCCTTGAGAGATTCTAACTCTCCCTACAAAGGCATTTGGTTTGGTATCTTCTACATTATTTAATATTTTAGGATACAATGCTTTTTAAAGCTGACGTAGTCAGCCAAAAGTAATCTTTTATAAATATGCATCTCCCAATGGAGCAGTTATACAAGTTTAATCTTTAAAAAAAAAAAAAAAAAAAAAAAGAAAGCTGACCATTTCCCTATAGCCACTTGCATCATCCAGATTTATGTCTGTGGATTGTTTCCAAATAAATCTATTTGTGCTTCTGTCTTTAATGTTTTACAGTTGAGTGCTGAATTAGCTGTATTTATCTCTCTAGTCTATATGATGAAAACAATGCAAGTTTTATACCATTCCAGGAGTAGTAAGTACTAATGCTGGTGAGTTTTGACTCTGCTTTGCTCAGCCAGGACATTAGAGATGAGGAGCATTGGTAACAGTGCTTTGTTTGGCAACTGTGATTATAGTCTTCTGTGATAAGTGCCAGAGCAAAAAGAACTGGGACAGTCACTGCACCTTGGTGTCATGTAATTTATTTATATTTGCAAACAAGACTGGTAAGTTCCACACTGTTGGAAGTACAAAAAGATGTACTAAAGCATTGACCTTTTAAGAATTGAAAATATTTTAATATAAACTTAATTAATAGACATGTTTAAATAAGGCATGAACTTTGCTTTCATGTTTCAGTGAATAGAAATGAAACACAAGATATTCTGTCACTTTTCTGACTCAAACCTCCAACTTGCAAATGTACTTTGTAAGTACTGCTGTTTAGACTGTAGAAGAACAGGCATTTTCCATTTGCTAATGATGGAAGTTTCAAAAAGTTTTTATCTGAAGTTGTGAAGACTTGTATTACCTGTGTTAAAAATAGCAAACTGGTCTATAGTCTGGAAATACTCTTTCTTCACCTTCTTCCATTCATTTAGAAATCACTTAAACCTACTTCTCTTAACAAGATAATCTGAGCGTTGACATCTAACCAGAATTAGGTACATGTCTCTATCGTTTCAAAACAGAAATCTAGATTTTAGTTTTAACACACTGGAATGCATTAAATCCAGGACTTCTGCAGAATTCCTGCCGTTCTTTCTCCCTCACTGCTATAATAGTTGGCAAAACCTTGAAAATCTCTTGAAATAATTTTATCTATGTTGTTAATTACAATAAAAATTTGTTACAAAAACATTTTGATTTGATGGTATAGCCCTACCCATCCTGCCAAGAGTTTTCTGAAGAATTTAAATTCAGAAGCCTAAAAGAGTTGTTTTTGATGTGTTTCTGTTTTTCTTCTGAAATGTTAGCTCTGCTAGAGAAATATTTCTAGTGTCTCTTTTGAACCTGGTGTTCAGTGCCTTCAAGAGGGCTTGGGGTTTTTTGGGTGGAATAGAATGGACAGTACATGCGTAAAATTTCCAAGCTGATGCTTCAGTTCTATTCCTATTTGTATGCCCTTCCTAAAGGATTAACCTGAAATAAGGGCAGTGAGTGCACCATCAGTGTCTTGGTTTCCCCATTCCCTAGAAAGCTGACATCTCTTGTGAGCGAGCTTCCGCAAAAGGCACGTTCATGCTGTGCTCTCCTTGTCCCTCCTGCAACCTATTGCTGAGTCTTACAGTCCTCCAATCTCCAGAGGTATTTCCCTTGTTTCCTATCCTGTTGCACTAAAAGAATTGTAGGATCTGAGCTCACCCCCAGTGCTGCTCTGAGCCTGTCTCTTGAACTGGTCACTGAACCTTCTTAGAGATGAGGAGCATTGGTAACAGTGCTTTGTTTGGCAACTGTGATTATAGTCTTCTGTGATAAGTGCCAGAGCAAAAAGAACTGGGACAGTCACTGCACCTTGGTGTCATGTAATTTATTTATATTTGCAAACAAGACTGGTAAGTTCCACACTGTTGGAAGTACAAAAAGATGTACTAAAGCATTGACCTTTTAGGAATTGAAAATATTTTAATATAAACTTAATTAATAGACATGTTTAAATAAGGCATGAACTTTGCTTTCATGTTTCAGTGAATAGAAATGAAACACAGATATTCTGTCACTTTTCTGACTCAAACCTCCAACTTGCAAATGTACTTTGTAAGTACTGCTGTTTAGACTGTAGAAGAACAGGCATTTTCCATTTGCTAATGATGGAAGTTTCAAAAAGTTTTTATCTGAAGTTGTGAAGACTTGTATTACCTGTGTTAAAAATAGCAAACTGGTCTATAGTCTGGAAATACTCTTTCTTCACCTTCTTCCATTCATTTAGAAATCACTTAAACCTACTTCTCTTAACAAGATAATCTGAGCGTTGACATCTAACCAGAATTAGGTACATGTCTCTATCGTTTCAAAACAGAAATCTAGATTTTAGTTTTAACACACTGGAATGCATTAAATCCAGGACTTCTGCAGAATTCCTGCAGTTCTTTCTCCCTCACTGCTATAATAGTTGGCAAAACCTTGAAAATCTCTTGAAATAATTTTATCTATGTTGTTAATTACAATAAAAATTTGTTACAAAAACATTTTGATTTGATGGTATAGCCCTACCCATCCTGCCAAGAGTTTTCTGAAGAATTTAAATTAAGAAGCCTGAAAGAGTTGTTTTTGATGTGTTTCTGTTTTTCTTCTGAAATGTTAGCTCTGCTAGAGAAATATTTCTAGTGTCTCTTTTGAACCTGGTGTTCAGTGCCTTCAAGAGGGCTTGGGGTTTTTTGGGTGGAATAGAATGGACAGTACATGCGTAAAATTTCCAAGCTGATGCTTCAGTTCTATTCCTATTTGTATGCCCTTCCTAAAGGATTAACCTGAAATAAGGGCAGTGAGTGCACCATCAGTGTCTTGGTTTCCCCATTCCCTAGAAAGCTGACATCTCTTGTGAGCAAGCTTCCGCAAAAGGCACGTTCATGCTGTGCTCTCCTTGTCCCTCCTGCAACCTATTGCTGAGTCTTACAGTCCTCCAATCTCCACAGGTATTTCCCTTGTTTCCTATCCTGTTGCACTAAAAGAATTGTAGGATCTGAGCTCACCCCCAGTGCTGCTCTGAGCCTGTCTCTTCAACTGGTCACTGAACCTTCCCAGAAGTGCCAGGAAGCTCCTTGTCCACAGGAAGCGTTAGCAAGGGTTTCTTAGTGTGCCCTTTGCTCCTGTCCTCAGCTACTGCTCAGGGAGCAGCTGCCAACTACCAGGGCAGCACATCTGCCACGCAGGAAGGGCTCTGCAGGCAGGGCTTTAAAGGATGAAGGTTGCTTCAGAATGGTCTGTGGATAGGAGCTGACTGCTCTCAGGCTGCTTGTGCTTTGGAAGCCAGCAGCAACATGTAAGGCACATTTATTACCTACAGAAGGGAAGTTTTAAGTTGTTACAGAATGGGAGAAAAGGAGGAGATGTTTTAAACTGATAAAATGCCAGTGCTTAGTTCTGTGCTCCTGTACAGTTGAAGTGTTAGAGTAACTGTCTTGGACACAGCTCTTCTGTGCAGTTTGTATAAATGGATTTCAGAGATGAGAGGAGATGGTTTGGTTTTGTGTACCAACTGTTGTGTTTGGGTCACTAATCCATTTTCAAGCCTCTCAGCAGGGTCTCATTGTAGCATGTGTTAATTTAAGGTGAGAATTTTCCTCCTGTCTCGTTTTGAAGGACTTGACTTTCGTAATGGTTTGTTTGCATGCATAGGAGTTTACAGAAGCAAACCAGTGCTGGTGGCAGTGCAATTTTGGTTTATTCAAGGCACTGTTTTATAATAATTTTCTGAAAAGTGTAACAGGCCCTGAACAAGATTAGGGCTCTAGTGTGCTTATGTTGTGACAGTGAGGAGTAGCATTGATGTAGTGTTCAGCTCAGACACAGAGGGTAGAAGCAGCAGCATAAGAAATTTAGTCTGTCCAATGTTCAGTATAGTGCAGAAGCACTGGAAAATATTGTCTCCGGCTGTGCTGGAACAGGCTTCCAAGCCAACACTCATCCCAGTCTCTTCTTGAGGGGAAGTTTCAGAGTCATTATTGACAAGCAGAATTTAAAAACTAGCATCTGACAAGCAATTTTGTAAATGGGGTTCTTTACAACTTATCCTCTTCAAAACTCTAAAGAAGAGAGCAGATCATAATTTTGTCCTGACTTTCTCTGATGATTTTAGTATTAAACATCCAGATGCTTGGTTTTTTTACCTTTTTATCTATCAGCTGTACTGCATGCATCTTGGTAATTTTTGGCCAGCCATAGAGCTTTGAGACCTATTTATCTCTGGAAAGATTGCTGTCCTTTGTTCCTCAGATTGCAATTTTAAAATGAAAGTAAAAGTAAGCATGGCGTGCAAGTATGGAATGAACGCATTATTTAACTCTAAACCAATAAATTGCACTAAAATATTACTTAGTATATTGTTTGTCTAAATATATATAGATATTGATAACACAAAGAATGTGACATTCTAAGGACTTGCAAAATATATTTTTACTGTAAATATGGAGAGTAGTTTTTGCATGTCTTATTCATAAACTATGGATGTAAGAAGAGGCAAAAGTCACAAGTACTGGAAGAGCTTTAATTTGTGTTGACTTCTGCTTTCCCATGTATTTAGCCTCTGAATCATGGCTCACAGGAATTTGCTTTTAGGATAAACAACCCAGTTTTGCCATTGAAGAGACTCTTTAGTCTTGAATTTCAGTGATGTTGCCTTAGAACAGAACAGCCAGTTGCTGAATGCTCAGATGCTTATTCTGAGCCAGGTATTCAGGATTTTGGTCTTAATGTGTTTCTGAATTAATAAATAATAAATTCTGTGTCTGTACTTTCAACACACTCTACCTAGCATAGCAATGCCTCTGACTTGACTGACATACTAGCTAGCCACTGTTCCCAGGGTCTAGACAAAACTGCCTAGACTAGCCCCAATTCTTTATTATTACATATACAAATTTAGACTATTCTGGGTAATTCAAACTGTGCATTTTTTACATTGTGCATGTCAGGTGTGACATGTTATATAAAATAAATGAGGGAATCTAGGAGTGGGGCTTTTATTTGTGTGTTGTTTTTTTTTCTTTTTGAGCAGTTTTCATAAGGAAGTAGTTGGAGGTAGCAGGATTAGATGCTAAGGAGTAAAGAATATATCAGTTCCCAGTTAGCTCTGTTTTAAATTTCCCAGTTTAATGCTGAATTTCCTCTGCTATGTATTGGCAGCACTTTTTTACTGAGGCATGAGCTTGTTCCAGCTGTCATTTCTGAAGCCTTCCCCATCCCACACACCCCCGGCACTCTCTGACAGCTAAAAAAAGTAGCTGTTCAGTCATACCGGGGGGATTAGATGATAAGTGGCAGGTACAGAATAGCTAGATTTTCTTCTTTTTTCCCTGTAATCCCTCCTCCTCTGATTTAGCTGTTTCTTTTTTTGCCATGGCTGTCTGCAAGCCTGGAGCTCTCCTGTGCTTGTGCTCTCATCCACAGCTGTGCAGCCCTCGTTCAGCTCCCCTTTCCAGACCCATGTTGGGATGCAGTTCTGGGGGGGCTGCTGTGCACATCCTGACCTTGGCACAGGTCTCAGCAGTGCTTCTTGCTTGTGTTCCCCAAGTGCCCCTTCACACTGCATTTAATCTCTTGAAGCTTACACTTCTGGAGGTAGAGACCTTCTGGAAATAGACCTGCCTCTATCTTGTGGCTGATTCCCCTCTTCCATAGAATAGAGCTTAAGTGTCTTCTTTCCAGCCCCTCAGCCTTGCTGTGGGGCCTTTGGTTTGCCATTCTCCTCACTGGGAATAGCTGGTTCACACTATGCAAACATGTGCTTGATGTGCCACAGTCTGAAAAACAAGTGTTTGTATTCTGCACAACTCTTGTGTTTTTAAAAAAAGCCTGTCAAAATGCCAGTGTGATGCTTTGTCTCTCAATGTTTGGAATTCAGTGTTTTTTCCAGGACCTGGGTGAATGTTCCTTCTGCTTTCCAGCACATCCTCCCAGAGGCTCTAATTCTCAACAAAGTTTTTCCCCTCGAATATGTTACCTTGTCTCTCAGGTCAGTCTTCTTTGACCAGTGCTTATCTGGCATGTAAAGAAGCACTAAAAGCTTACAGTTTTCCTCCTTTCTCAGTGTTTTTATTAGCCTTTTCCTCAACTTTGAATATTTTTAATATAAATTTTTTCTTTGTGCTTATTTTGCTTCCCACTGCTGGCAATTCCTACATCTGCTCACACAGGCCTCCTTTGGACAAGCTGGAGATAACTGGTTTTGTTATTTTAAGAGGAACACCTTAGACTGTAAGGTTATTAAAGGCATTTTTCTCTGACAGATGCTATTCACGGAACAGCTCTTTCAAAGTAATTCTGGCTATCATAAAGTGGCTTTTTTTCCATTTTAGGAAGTAAACTTTGGTACTGGTACTTGTTACGGAGATTATTAACTGCTGCAGGAATTTACTGTAATTATAATGGCTGTATGAGACATGGGGTGAGCTGACATCCTATGAAATTGCTTTTCAGTCCTTCTAGAGCTTGTACTTATCTTGGTAACAGAAGTATTGATTAAACCTGTCTGATTGTGAACACATAGATATATTGAAACTGATCAGAGATTCCTAAATAGATTTGATTTCCAATACATATCTGTTCTTTTAGGAATAATCTGCCAATTTTGTACTTGTCTTAGTTCAAAGCAAAGCTAAAAGCTGAGCCTGCAGAGGTCCTCCCTAGCACTGGTCATCCTTATGGATCCCTTTCAGCTCTGCCCCTGGTATATATACTGAATTCTGTGCTGCAACTGGTGTTACTTGAAAGCTCAGCATTTATAAATGCATATTATTTAGTAGCAATGTATATATCTTTTCTTGCCTTTCCCCCCCTATTTTTTCCCCTCTTTCCACAAAGAGAAGCTGAGGTACAGCTGTCTGATTAAAGCTGTGCCATATAGTAATGGCAGAGCTGAGAGAGACAGCTGTGCTTCACAGAAAATTGTCCATCTCTAACACTTCTTTGTGCAACTTTTATTCCCTTATGGAAAGGTATTGGTCCAAGATAAACAGCAGAGCAAATATTAGGTAGTTAAATTATATCTCTTCTGGCATCTGTTAGGTATTGAAACTGGTGTTGTCAATATTTAGGTGTGGATTCTACATGTTTAGTTGTCTGATTCATCTATTTGTATCCTAGAGCAGGAGGTATTTTATGTAGGAGCACACCTACACTGGTTACTAAATGCTTGTGCCAATTCCTATTTGATCTCCAGCATCGTTAAAATTCATGGTGTGCCATCTGTTCTTTTCCTCACTTCTCACATAAGTGGTCATATGAATGTGTATTCAAACCATGTCAAAAAATATTCCAAGGAAATGTTAGACAAGGAAGAATGGGGAAAAAAGTATTACTTCTTGTGCCTAGGCTTTTTTGCAAGTGTATTTTCTGGATGGCATTTAAACCACAGTTTTGAAGTTAATGGAGTGTTGCATAATCCCGTGGTGCAGTGCTTGTAGAAAATAATGCACATACTCGGTATGAACGATGCAGAGAAATTTGTGCTGACACTATTAGAGCATCAGGGTACTCGCTAGCTCTTAGAAACAGTATTTTTACTATTTTATGACAGCTTCCTCTTCTAGATGATGCCCAGGCCAGGCTGATGGGAATTGTGATGTAGTCCCACTGAGTTACAGTGGGACTTTTTCTGAGAACGTTCTAAATAGTTGATACATGCAGGAGAAAAGCTTGTTTTACAAGTACCTTAACTTTGAGGGACAGGTAAGATCTAAAGACTTTAAAATCACAGAAGCATTAAGGTTGGAAAAGATTTCTAAAATGAAGTCTAACAGTTAAACTAACGCTGCCATGTTCACCACTAAACCATGGCCCTGAGTGCCACATCCCCAAGTTTTTGAACACTTCCAGAGATGGTGATTCCACCCCTTCCCTGGGCAGCCTGTTCCAATGCCTGACAAGTCTTTTAGGAAGATTTTTGTCCTAATATCCAGTCTAAAACTCCCCTTGTACAGCTTGAGGCCATTTCCTCCTCATGGTGTTTCTTCTTGTTCTGTGAGAAGCAGCTGACCCTCCCCTGCCTACAAGCACCTTTCAGAGATTGTAGAGAGTGATATGATTTCCCCTGAGCCTCCCTTTCTCTGAGCTAAACACCCCCAGCTCTCTCCCCTGCTCCTCACAGCACTTGTGTTCCAGACACTGCACCAACTCTCTTGGCTTTCTCTGGACTTGTTCCAGCCCCAGGTAGGGATTTCTATAATGGTAGATCCTACCAAGACTGGTGGTTCAAGAGTTCAGTGGTGCTCAAATTATCTTGCCAAAAATCAATCCATCTACCAATAGGTCACACTAATCTTTTGTATGAGCCTTTAAAATGGCAAATACTGAAATCTTATGTTGGGCTGCCTTTAAGGTCATTTAGAATCAGTATTTGTTAAGTTGAACAGTGGTTATTTGCAAGAGACTTAATACAGGTGTCAAGAAGAGCAGTGTCTGACAATTATTTAAGGTTTCACACAATTTTTTTTGGTGAGACAATGTGATTTTTGAACACTGTTCTTGGCAAAACATTGCTCTTGAACAGGAAACATTTGATAACAGCATTTTTCTATTTCCCTCACCCACCTTCCCCCTGCAAAAAAGGTACACTATATGTAACATACAGGTTCTTCCTGCCACCTTTTACTCTCTGTGTTAATCCTGAAACATGCCTGTGGAAGGAGGTAAGCAAGGAAACAAACATTTCTGTGAGGCCACAAATGGAATGAACTCACCGAGGTACTAGATGCTGAGTGTGTATTGTTAAAGCTGACATGTGTAAGAAATTGCTTCGAGCCTTCTGAGGAAAATTTGTTTTAATTATGTTTTCTAAAGTGGATCTAATACAGTAATGCCTGTTTAGCTTTTAAATCCGGAGTAATCAGGGGTTTTTTTCCAACTTTCATTTCTAGTGATATTTTTGTTCAAATGAATTGGTGCCTTTCATCCCATAGGCTTTATTTATAACTGTCTTTTTATTCTTGCTTGCAAATGCTTTCAAGCTGTTTTTGGAGGGCTTCTTATAATTCTTACAGTCTGCCTTAAGGCTGTTCCCAGATTGGTGTATTCTGGACTCCAGCATTCCTGTAGTGCAACTCCTGGATACAAAGATGAGTAGTAAGATGCAAAAAGTCCTGGCATCCGATTTCTTGGCTGTTTTTTTAGTTAGAGATAGGTGCTGAACCAAGGATATGGTTTTGATTTGAATAATAGTAATGGATCTCCTGGGGTTTTTTTCTTTATATAGGATCATTGAAAGGGCATTCAGAACTCCAGAATTAGATCTTGTTCTAGGCTGGTAGAGCCCAATCAAAAGTCTGTTGCAAATAGTGGAAATATCTCTTCAGTTATATTTCATTCAGGTCCCTAATAGTCCTCTCCTCAGTCCTGCATTATGGATGTACAATTTGTAAAGAAGTTTTTACCAGTATCTTGTACCATACCTTTAGAAACCTGGGATCTGCAAGTCATCTTATAAGTCTTATTAAAACACATTGCTAAAATAAAATCTTCTTGTGGCTCTTTCCTCAACTTGAATTAGGAACTTGTTTTGTGGCTAAAATGCTTTCTGTGTAGCTTTTGGGGTTTTTTAAATGCAAAACGATGTAGAATGGCATCAAGGTGAAATCTTGGAACAGTCTGATTTTAAAGAGAAATACAGCAATATTAAAGTTTCAATATAATAAGGTGAGTGGCTACTGAGTAAAATGGTTAATTAATATCTTCTTTTCTTCCTCATTTTAGCAACTGAAGGTTCTGAAACACAAGATAAGAAAGTCACTTCAGGACAAAGCAATGCTGGAACTAAACCAGGTACACCATTCCACATGCTCCATGTTTTAAGGCTGTTTGCCTCAATGGTGCATGGAAAACAGCTGTTGCCACAGGAACTTCTAAAGTCTGTTGCTTTTGTACCTCACTTACTGTTTCAGACAAAACTGGTATCAGTGATTGTTCATGTTTAGATAGGCTGGAATATGTGATTGTTTGCAAAGAAGCAAAACTGGAATAATCTAGTTATATTTTAGAATAGCTTAGGAATGAGGGCTGGGAAGTGAGAAAAGACAACAGAAGCCACCGTATTTGCATCTGTGCTTGAACAAGAATTATGTGCTGTAGGCAAAGATTTGCAGCTTTGTATAAATGTGCCTCTGTTCAGGCATTTCCTCACTTACCACAAAGCATGCCACGTTCTGTAACATGTTCTGTGCAGTGGGCAGATGTTTCTCATTACTTCACCATATCTCACGGGTACATTGTGTGGATTTAATTCACTGCTAGCTTACACAGTTGAAAATGTACGTGCTAAAAACCTTACTGTAGCCCTTCGGTGTCATGGGTCTGTTCCACTTGCATGCTTAGACCAAGATCCAGAAGAGGACTCAGATATCTAAATTCTGTTTGTGTTGCAATTCAGGTATCCAAGGTTAAAGTATGCAGTTAATAATGATTTTGCTTAGATGCCTGGGGAAGCAGAGGTGCTTGTGGTGCTGAGGACCAGGCTCACTGTAACATCCCCCTTTCAGTTCCTTGACAGCTTGGCAGCTCAGTGACTGTTTTGTACTGACAGACTTTTCTCTATCCCCAAAAGGGGTGCCTTGGCCTTGTCCCCAGAGGGAAGGAATCCCAGCACTGTCTGTGTTCAAATCACACCTGGCATGCTCTGCCAGGCACGCTGGGTCCTGCACAGAGTGCAGGAATCGCGGCTGCTCTCAATCAGATAGACAGTGTTGGAAAAGGAGGAGAAAACAAAGATAATATTACCTTTTCCCACAGCTCTTTGTGGTGGACAGTGTTCAATACTTGTTTTATTCTACAATAGTTTAATCCTGTTTTCATTTCTCAGGAGGGCATCCTAGCTGTTCCAATGTTCCCTTCATCTATGGTGGTGTGTAGAAGGAATCCAAAATTCTTGGGGCTGGAGTGAGGGAAGGTAGAGTGGACCTGATAGAATGAGCCACAAAAACTGGTCATATTTACAACTATATATGACAATTGTTAATTTAGGAACTTAATTTCTACAAATATAAATTTTGCTTAAGAGTTTGTTGAGTCTTAGTTCTACAGAAGATTTGTAAAACTTGTTTTTTCCTTTTCTTGCTATCATTAGGGACAAAAACTATTGGTGTTTCAGTGCAGAATTTCTGCAAAACACTGTTCACGGCTTCTAAGCTTTCAGAATTACCTATTAACTTGTTAAAATGAATTTTGAACACACACTAAATGTTCTAAGTATATGGGCATATACTGTTTTCATATGGAATTTAGAGGCCTAATTTTCAGCAGCAGGTACAAAACTAATTTCTCCCATGCAGAACTATGGCTAATTTATTCTCCAAACATCCCCATCATACAAATGCTTAATTCTATGCCTGTTACATAAGCGGAAGGAAATAGATTGCTAAGTGTGAGTTCCCACATATTGCAGCATAACCAGACTGCAACTTCCAAAGCAGGATGTGGGTCTTCCTGGAGTGTTGTCTCTTAGGCTTTGCATATGCCAAGTTGGCAATTATTTCTGTAAAAAATGAGAAATTCTTGCAGGATTTCTTGCAGCTGACATTTTTCCCATTTCCTTTCATAGTAACTTAAAGCTTATGGTCTGATGAGGAATATGAGCAAACGAGAGTACAAAATATTGTGTTTGTTTGTCCTGGCATTCCTACCAAATTAGAAGAAATGCCAATCTACCAGGTGTTTGCCTGGTAGGTTTTTAATGAATAGAGATGTGAGAAATGAAATGGGGAGCAGTCCCAGTGAACTCTCTTCTTTTGCCACAGTTTGAAACTATTGATGCTCTGCACTGGGGGTGCCAGCAGAACATCTGGATTCAGAATGAAAATGTTGGAGGTTGGGGTCGTAGCCAAACTATGAAGGATAATTTTGAAGATTTAGAGGAGACATTTTAATTATAAGTGTAAGTCTTGCACTGAATATGTGCTCCAGCTTCTAGCAGAGCAAATGCAATGATGGTCTGCTACAAAGGTGTTACCCTCATCTTTGTGCTAATATTGATTTAGCTCTTTGTGATCCCAAATGTATGCAAAATTGCTTGTTATTGAAGACACACACTCTGCATAGCCTGCAACTTAATGTGAATTCTTTAGGATTGTTCTAAGATCCTGGGGTGTTGGGGAGAGGGGCTGCTCTTGTGTGAACACTATCAGGTGTGTGATATGGAAAAAATAATTGGATATCTTCAAACAGAGTGGCAGAGGGCAACTTTAAAAATTTATTTTATTCCTTCATTGCTTGTAATTAGGAATTCTTAAGGGAGACCTTTTCAGTTTGCCTGTCCATGTAACCCTCCTGCCTCTTTGAAGAATTATTGCCTCTCTCCGATAGGGAAATCTCTCTTCTCAAGAAAGGGGAAAAAAAAAACCAACTGGAAGGATATTCTGAAAGAAGCAGGTTTCTACATTTTTCCCCAGTGCCTCATCATTTTCTGTCAACTCAATGTTACATTGACTTTGCTGACAGCCCTTGAAGGGAATCCTTGTTTTCCAGGGGAAATGTGCATTATTCCACAAGCACTAATTACTCATGCCACAGAAATTCATGTTTTGTGAACCTTGTGTGCCAGTCACCAGAGAGAAGGAATATTATTACCCTTTTGACCTGCGTCTGCATGCTAAAGGGACTGCGTGTGAGTCAGCGCGCTGCTGAACGTCAGCCAAATGCAGATGTACACTCTGCAGTGGGCCAACTCTGCCATGCCATGGCCGAGCACAGTGTCATAAATGGCAGCGCTGTGGGCTAGTCAGCCAACATTAAAGTTTTGACCTGCAACTGGGTGATGGATTACCTTTGTCTTTGCTGGTGACTTTTTCACTTGTTGTGCCCTTCATGGGGGCTGTCGTGTTTGAAGGTTCTCCCTGCCAACTGTGCAATGGGTTTGCTCCTTGCAGCTGTTACTTTGCACTGCTATTAACACTCTTAATCGGGGCTCTAGTCTGACAGTTGTTGAGATAATAGTTTTTCACTGATTAGAGTACAAGAGTAATTAAAGTGTGGTAGCTGTTTATCTTAAAATACTTAAAAACTGAGTTCCTCTCAATACCAAAATAAATCAGACCATTTATTTATACCCAGAAATCTTTCTGATTTTTCTGTGGGTTTTTTGTTTATTGTGTTCTTATGCAAAGCAGACTTTTTCAGTGCTACTGAAAAAAATCCATGAAATTAAGAGCTTTCCAGGTTTAACAGAACAGGCTGAGTAGGAAATTAGTTTTGGCAGCATGCTGAGATGAATTGCTAACTTGGATTTTGTTCCCTTTGTCTGGAACAGCTCCATTGCTGAGACTGGAAGTTGGATGCTAGCTGTTCAGCACTTTGTTGTCTTCCAGAACCATCGTTGAGCAAGTGATGTTTTCCAACCAAACCTGGATTTTTAAAGTCAGACCTGGGCTCTGACACAGATCTTTCATGTAATCCTCAGTCTTACTGCTGTGATCCAAGCAGCCGGTTGCAGAAAGTTGTGAAGTACTCATGTAGATAAATTTCAATTTACAACAGTTAAAGCTCTCATCTTACTTGACTCGTGTTATGCCAGTCCATGCATGTGATGCCTCACTGCCTTCGAGTATATTTGCCAGAGTTTTTAACACATGTGTGCACAAACATCTTTTGAGATCAATATCATGCTTTTTCCAGAGGCTCAGCCAGAACTGTTTTAGAACTACTCAGCCGGATCAGTGTTTTGGTTCAGCCTGTTTTGCTTGGGTTCTTGTGTCATGATATAGGGCTTATTAGCTGTTCTGAGGCAATATCAAGGGGAAGACAAAGCTTTATTATAATAACCTTTCCTGGGGATGCATTTTGGAGAGACATTATGGAATAATAAACAGCATTTTTTCAAAATGCTCTCTGAAAGTCAAGTTGTTTTAGGCTTGGAAACAAAATAAAGCTTCTTCCTTGGTTTTCACAAGCAGTAGTCTTGCTGGGTATTTGCAGACACATCTTAGTCTAGTCTTTGGAAGTATTTTACATCTTAAAAAATAGGAATGCATTCTAATTATGTTTTCTGTTTTTTTTTTTTTTAATAAGATGGATTTCTCAAAACATTGTCTATTTTCACAGAATAATTAGAGTTGTTTAACAGCCATTTTCCTTTAAGTTTGGGTTTGGTAGTATTTGATTTTATGCTATGTGCCTAATACTCCTCTTTGACCATTTGTAGATCATCCAACAGTACTAAAGGTTGATGATAGGCAACGGCTTGCCAGAGAACGGAGAGAAGAGAGAGAAAAACAGCTAGGTAAGGCCCCCTCTGGTTTTTGTTTGTTTGTTTGTTTGTTTTACTGGACTATCATCTGCATGCCGCATTATTGCCAGCTTACTTTTAGGGGCAGTCAGCAAAATGATAGTGCTAGATTTGCAATAGCGTCATCTCAGATACGCTACCATATCTTTAAAGTAAATCTTTAAGTTCGTCAGTACTATATCTCTCACCTGTTTTATGAATGTGAATGAAAAGTAGGTGTAATTCTGAAATCGTGCAAGGGAACTTAGCTGACGTAAATGGAATTTTTAAGTTTTGGGATATTTTAGCAATTAAGGTTAAAATGCTGAAAACCATAAAATAGAATTGAAGAATATGTTGCCAGTGTATGGTTCGAATTTTTTAATGTATACTTGGGATACATTTTTCAGGTCAAATCCTTAGTAGGTGTCAAATAGGTGTGCTCAATGTCTTATGTCACCTATGCCTAAGTATAACACACTTCAAATGAATAGTGGAGGCTGCCTAACAACTGACTACTGATGGGCAGTGTACTGAGTATGGTGGTGAGAGAATTAAGAATGGTGGCTTTCTGAACAATGTTTAAATGTTTGGCTGCCACAAAGTTCTGTGGCAATTGGGAGGTTGGGAAATACAAGTATTTCCTCTTTTTTATGTGTTTGCTCTGATTTCTTTCAATGCTGAATTGTTCTAAGGGCTTGAGAAACAGAAGTTCTTTATTTCCCATTTCTAACTTCTGAAAGTTTATTGAACTATATTGTAACTCCAGCCAGAGTTATGTGGCTTCTTCTAACATGAAGAGCCATCATTAATTGTCACCTAGGTCTTGATAGCATTTATATCCTCCCTTGTTTACAGCACCTTATAACATTGCTGTAGCCGTGCATGAATCACTAGGATTGTTTTGGAGGGGAAAAAGAAAGATTTAATTTTGGCTTGCTCAAGGGGTAACATGACAGGATATTTGATAATCCCTGAAAAGCTGCTCCTCGAGTTGAGGTTGATGGTATGTGTAGGCTTAGTTTCTTCAGGTTTCAGAGCAAATGGATGTTACTGGCCCATTTTAATTAATTATTCACATATGATGGTAGCATGTCTTGAATTTCTTTTTTTCTCAGGTTTTATCATTGTATAATAACAATGCTTTATTATACAAATGCAAGAGAAAGATACTTTCCTTGAATTTAACTCAACTCTGATTTTTCTAGCTATTGATAAATGAGTATTTATTACCAGAAGGACATGACTTCTGTTGATAAATGTGCCATTTTGTGTGATGTGTTTCAAAAGCAACATCAAAGCAGCATCAGGAGTTTTTGTAAGTTGATGTGGAATCCTTCATTTCCACGTGGGAGAGTTTTGCATGTCCCTGTGATGTATGAGTGTATTGTGTGTTGTTGCTTGGAGAATTATTTTGAACTAACAAGAAAATTGAAAGTCGCATTGTACTTTCATCTGTATATTTGTCTAGTATGATTTAGTATAATTTAGGAGCTGTCTCTTGAGATTTGTGTTCCAGTACAGCAGAGCAATGATTTTTACAACAGCATGTAACTTTTTTTTTTTTTTTTTAGTGCATTTAGTGCAGATCCTAGATAATCAGTCACTCATGTCATGTGAACCACAGCAAAGAAATTCCTAAGCTGTCTCTCTTAAACATTAAGTTGTATAATATTGTTACATAAATGTGTCTTGCTAAAAATTAGAGTTGGATTTTGTTAATACTGGGACATCAGCCACGCAACAGTAAAGCAACTGAAGGAAGGAATTTAAATTTTTTTCAATAGAATTAGGTTGGATTTAAACTTAATTCCTTTCCTTTTGATTCAGGGGATCTGTCAGGTTTAGCAAAGACTTCTTTTTATACAGAAGTTGAGAATTTCAGTCCTACCTCAAATAAAATTATTCTTTGTTCTAAAAAAAGGAAAGGACGGAGTTCAATTCTCTAGGTGTAGAGCTGGTAGTAATTTTGTTTTGTGCTTTCAGCAACTTGAACTCTTGGAGGTCAGGAAAATCCAGTTGTTGACCCTTCTGTTAAGAACATGTGGAGTACCACTTTAATAAGGATTATATTTATTTATTGGGCAATATTATGTTATTAATGAAGAGTTGATTTAAGACCATTTTTCTTTCCCCTTTTTTTTACTCTCAAGTTCTAATTTTTTTCAAGTTCCACTGTGTTATAATAGATTTGGCTCTCCTGTGGTGGATTGGCATGTCCTCTGAACTCCTGAGGGTTTCCTTGCACCTGGAAGTAGTATTTTAGCAGTCTTAGACTACTGAGCATACTTGGGTTTCTTGTTTTTAATGAGTGCTTAGAGAGTAGGAAATGCTATCCTTTTTGTCTGAATATATATATATATATATATATATATATATATGTAGCACATATATGTGTTGGGACTGTCGGTATCTGCTGTTTCTTGAGGATCATGTTGAGCCACCTAATGGAAAAGATTAAAGAAGCTTCTACAAAAAAATGCCCCTTTCACCTTTAGTATATTCATGTTTTCTTTTGGACTCTTCTTTAGGTAACCTGAAAGATATACAGGGACACAATAAACAAATCACACCATCAAAAAGTGATTGTTTTAGTTCCTTCACTGTAGAGAAGGCATTGCTTTTGAAATGCCATCCCAACACTTCTAAAATATTAATTCTTCGACTTTTTTCTTTGCAGTTCCTTTTGCATGACTAAAGTTGTAACGATTTCATGGAGGGTTTTCTGCTTCAATCTTTTTAATCTCCTGACCATTTGGCAATGTGTGTTTTGCTGGTATCACATTCAGGCCTTAAAGGATTATTAGGGTGGTCTTGATTTTCTAAGTAATGCTTCCAGAGTTGTCACTTGCTCTTTAGTAACCATGTTTTCATTTTTGTGCTTTTTCCACTAGTGCTCTTTTCCATAGCACCTGTGCATAAAAGTTAACATCTGTCCTTTAAAATAAAGATATCAGATCTGTCTAAGCGAGACTAACCCGCTTGAATTGTGTAAAATGGAAATGCCAGGAGAGGCAGTGGTAGGTCAAATGGCTCTGTTCCTGGAGGCCAGAGCAAAGGGAGATATCACACTCTGGCTCTAGCTTGGCACTTGCATGTGTCAGGCTGAGCAGCTGTGTTCTGGCCCTGAATGTTGAGACAAACATGTTGGAACTGACTTTTTGTGAAGGCAGCTATGGTAGATGGCTTGCTCAAACTGGAAAACATTACTGAAAATTGCTGCTTTTTCATCATGCGGCCTTTACCCTTATCTGCCATACTGATTGTATCTGTACTGCCAAATTAACACTGTTGAGGAGCATTTCCTGATGCTAAAACTTAATTGTTTTCACTATAAAGCTGTTATGATGGATCCTGGCAGGGTGTTGGCTCCAGCCAACTAGCTGTCTGCTTGCTGATTCCCAGACAAGGATTGGGAATCATCAGGGAAGGCCCATGGGCTTTTCTGTATGTGCAGATTAAGTGCTGTCACCATTTTGGAGGGTAGAAGTTTAGTAACAGAAGAGAAAGCTGTTCCATGCCGGTTAGTCTCTCTGTCCTCCCTAACTGGAAAGCACAGACCTGGTCCTCCCTAACTGGAAAGAAAAATCAAAATGTGTTTTTCAACAGGGAAAATGACTGGGGTTTTAAAATGGATTTCATTCTGGTAACCTTAGGTGGTGACCTGGAAAAGAGGAAGAATTTTCTTGATACTTACTACTTTCAAGATACTTAACAGTATCTTGGTCCCTGATTTTTGAGAAAACTGAGTCTCCCTTTTTGAGTCTCACTTCTGTGCATGTTTTATCTACGCTAATCCTGCTTAAAGTCTGATCTTTTTTTAATCAGAATTATGATCCTGTCAAGGACACGTGGTTAATTTAGTTTCTGGTGTTGGGAACAAAAGATGGTAATGCTGCTTTTTGACTTAGCATACTTCCTTGAATAAAGAGTGATTAATCTTAATTCTTAGAATATGTCTGAGTTTCAAGTTGGCTAAATTCATTAAATTCTTAATACTTATAATGCATAAGCACTAAACTAGTATTTTAAACATCACAGAAAGTGATCACTGGGATAATAATAACATTAATAAAAATTACAATTTTTTTTTCTGTGAGTAAATTCCTTCTGGTCTATTTTCTTCCCTGGCACTTGGGGGCAGAACTTTATTCAACAGAAAGAAGCCCTACAGAATCATTGACCCTAGCATATGAATAATTTTGGGATCTCCTTGGAGAATTTGAATGTTAAAAGGGTTAATAAGACAAGAAAACAATTTTTAAGGAAGACTAGTTTAAAAACTTGTGTGATAAATGTCCCTTGGAGCGTGGTTACTGGGGAAAGGTTGGCTTAGAGAATCTCACATTAACTTCACCTTTAATTACAGCTCTCAAGTTCACCTTCTAATTTGTTCAGTCAGCCACTTCTGTGTAATGTCCCCATTTTTAGGTATGGTTAAAGCACCACTGATCCATTTTACTGCTAATGCAGTAAGGGGGCAATCACAGCCTCAGTGCAGAGCTGGCAGTGAGCAAAGGTGAAAGAGCAGTCAGAGGAGAAAGCTCTTGCTGAGGTCAGTGCTGTAAAGTTAGAAAAGATAAAGGGTGGAAAGCATGACAAAGACTAGGATTTTGGCTCAGGTGAGCCGTCTGTCTGAGGTGGATTCAAAAGACAGACTGAGAAAGCATGGTGCTAGACTGAACTGCTTTTGTATAGGCAGTAAACAAAAAGAAAAAGAATCTGGGGACACATTCTTTCCTTACAGATATAAACAGAAAATAAAGGCTTTGACACTTAGTGCATGCTCCTCATTCCCTCATTGCCTAAAACCCCGGCAAAGAATAGTTCTAGTATGTGTGGTTGGGGAAAGAAACTACAAAATTATTTCCAAGAAAGAAGTATGCATGGTTTGTGGCTAACATCTTCCACATTACATTAGTTAATTCTGGTGTAAAATTAGTTGGTTTCAAATTTTATATGTCTCTTAATATTGGACTGTCTGTTTCTTGATTGACCTTGTTTTCTCTTGCTGTTTTTCACTTCAGAAGTGTCAGAAACACAGCCTTAATAATGTTCCTTTGTAATCTAACCCACCATTCTAGTTTGCAAACCAGCAGAAGGTATTCAACAGCATGTCTAGGACACAATTTTAAATCCTATTTTTATGCTCTAATTTTGGATCCTTGTATCACGTGACTGTGTTCAAATATATTGATTGTACTAAGGAATGGAATAGAAAATGGATCAGGCTGTGACTTTTGTTTGTACTTTCCAGCTTTAATGTAATTGTTCCAATGGAATTTAAGCTTTCAGCATGCAGGTGCTATCTGTATAGTGACCAGACTTTCCTTGAATGAATCTTGCACATTGTCATACAATAAGAGATATTACAAGGGAGAGAAGGATCATGAACCTGTTAATGCTCAGGCCTGAGAAAATGCTTTTTTGTTGGACTGTACCTGCAGTGGAGTTCTGTGTTGGCTCAGGACCAGGCAGAGCTGTTGGCACAGTTTCTGGAGACACCATCATAGAAGTTGGTATTCTTCCCTGCCACATCCTCCAACTGGCTGCTCTTTCAGCTTCATGAGACCTTTTAGAGATATCTTCAGTTTCCTGTAGGCTCATCTGCTGATTCTTTCTATCAGCAAGGCATTTGATGCTGTGCTTCTGGAAGCAACCTGTGTATCCAGAATAGAGCTTAATTTATTTTTTAAACTATTTTTTTACATTAGAGCAGAGGCCTAAAGAGTACACCTTTTACTCTACAAGACAATTTTATTCATATCTGTTTGGGGTGGCAGGAAAATGTTTCTGAAAATTCATAAATAGGGACATAAGAATGAAAGAAAAATATTCAAAATTTCTTATTTTTCCTGAAGATTTCCTTATATATCTAAGGACACTAACTTATGTCACTGTATATTCCTACCTTATAGGTGACAAAAACTGAGTCCTTAAGTTCGTAGAAGAATGTTACAGGAAGAAGTGCATAAACAAAGCAGATGTTCTCCTTTGATTCTCTAATAAGATAAAATGCAGGAATTGAACATGGAAAAAAATTAAAAGCAGTTAAGATTATATCTCTATCTGTGAAAAAAGTTAGATTAATGAAAATAGATATTACAATTGTTTCAGCAAACAGATGTATCATAAATCAAACTTTCATGTACTTGTTAAATACTTGGTCCAAGCATAAAATTAGTAACTTCCTCATGTTAGCAGGTGGGCACAGATTTTCAGCTGTCTTTTGCCTGTAGCCTAAAGGTGGAAAGATGTAGCTTTTTATTTGTTTTGAATCAGATCTGTTATTTTTGTTAAAAATTATTCCAGCCGAACATGTCCATTTGCCTGGGCTTGTTTCTGTTATTGAGCTGTCTTGCTGTATCACAAAAGTGTGTTTTTTATCACCCCTTCTCAGAGAAGCAGAAGGCTGAAGATAAAGTGTTCTTTCCAGAAATCCAGCATTCTGATTGTTGTACCAGAACTAAGAATGTACATAAATATCTTATTAGCCTCGCTCTTCTTGAGCTTAGTCTTAAATGTTCAAATGTCCTATTTTCATTACTTTTTCTAAACAACATGACAGACTGAATCCTGTGGAAATCACCATGAACAGTGTCTCAAGACAGTTTAGCCATTTACATTAATAAAAACAAGAACAAATAATCCCCATGTCTTTTATAGGCAAATTAATATTCCAGTGACATCAGTTAAGAAAGCTGTTGAGGTTTTGTTGTTTTTTTTTCTTTTTATAATTTATTAATTTTCAGTAGACCACCAAAGAGCTTTTTTGTACTGGGTTGACACTGTAAGCATATTCCAGGCACAAAAGAGCCAGCTCATCACAGGATCCATGGAAGTCTTGTGGCTCACAGCAGCAGCTCGACTTGATATGATCAATAGAGTCTGTACATAAGTGACTATTCATTAAAAGCTGACAAGCTACAGCAAGCTGGATTTTCATGAGATATATGCAATTCTTAGGTGCTCTTAGCTCCTTCAAAGATAATGGATTTTTCAAATCTTCTGCAAAAGGGTTTGATTGAGTTCCAGTTTTGCACAACTACATTAGTTAGTTTGTTCAGGGTCTAGGTAACAGGAAGATGCACTGGATTTGTGTTTTTTTTTTTTGTAGTAGGTTGCTTTGCTTTTGTTGGATTTTTAAAATTAATTTCTGTACCACTGTAGTGAAAGGATTCTGTAAGAGTCTAGAGCATTTCCTGTGTGATAGTAGCACTGACTTGGACTGCAAACATATGATGTTGCATAAAGGTACAATCTAATTCCACTCTGGGTCCCAAAGCTTTCAAAGCACCAGTGGAGAGAGATCCAGAGTATCCTGCATCAGTGGTTTCATGTGGACTGCAGTCTGAGCCTGCATTCTACAAAATTCATGAAAATTCAGACCCTGATAGGGAGAAAAATTGGCCCTCTGTAGGACTTCTTGATTTGTCTTGATGAGCTCTTCTGAAACATGTTGTTTGAAGCTGTAAGTGGAATTATATGACAGATTAATATTTACCTTTATACTTCTTTGGTGGGTAACTTGCTTCCTTCTGTTGGTCTAGGTGCTGAAATTGTTATCCCAGCCACTTCTATCATAAGATATCTGTATTGATCAATAAAGGTTAAAGTTATGATAGTTTCACCTCTCTTTTTATTGTCCTTTTTTCAGTAAAATATTACAGAGAATTAGCATGGTTTATGTAACAGAAGTTTGTTCACATGCATCTGACTTCAGTATTTAGGCATTTTAAGCTGGCAAAAAATCCTTTCTTCCATGAAGAAACTGTCTGCTCAAATAACTGTTGGTAATTCATAATAAGTAAATTGAGATTAGATAAAATCTGTTTGTGGCCAGGGTACATTTTAATACATGAGGAGAGATAAGGATATCATGTATCTTTGAAGAAAGAAAGTTCAAAAGGCTTTCCATTTACCTCAGTTATTCAAAATATTAAAGACTTCATTTCATAAAGCAGGTTATTACTTTTATTATTCTCATTTTTCTCACAGCTGCAAGAGAATCTGTCTGGCTAGAAAGAGAAGAGAGAGCACGACAACATTATGAGAAGCACCTAGAGGAGCGCAGAAAGAAGCTAGAAGAGCAGAGACTAAAGGAAGAGAGAAGGCGAGCGGCCGTAGAGGAAAAGCGAAGGCAAAAACTAGAAGAAGAGAAGGTAAGAACAAATGTCATGAAACAGCTTTTCAGCTTCTCTTGCCCTAAGATACAGTACTATCAGCCTTTTTCTCTAAGAGCTGATGTAGAGAATGCAACATGCACCATGGTCAGTATGGCAGAGTGTGTGGAAGGATTTTAAGCCTTGCTTGCACAGGTACTGTTTCTGTTATGAATCAAATGCAGTGAAGCTGAGCCTGCCTGGATTACTGTGTATGGCACTGTGCAAACTCATGCAGAAAAACAATTTGGGTCAGGTTTGTATGGTTATCTGTTAATTCTTAGCCTTTCAGTTTAAGGGTAGTTAAATATAAGTTGCCCTAAGAAAACCTTTTCAAAAATGAGTGTGCAGTGAAATATGCTCTTGGCTGATTTGTCTCCCAGTTAAACTGGGAAGTACGGGCAGTCTGCTCCTATGTAAGCCACCTCATCCTTGTGGGTGTTGTGTTTCCTATCTCTCCCACTCTTCTGGTATTTAGTAGATGGGAAGTAGCACTAGGGTGTATTTGTGTAGTGGCAGGGCCACTTAAACAGATCTTACCTTTTCAAAATTTCATGTTCTAACTTATTCATGGCTTACTTGCTGCTTAATTTTGTTCTAGTCTGCGTGTCTAAAGTATTACATGTCTTAAGCACATAAGCTTAAAGACCTAAGATGCCTACTTGGTTTTGTCCATGTGATGGAGGGTAGCAGGGTTTGATAAGAAAATAAAGTTAAGAACCCGGTAGTATCCAAATGTGTTATCCTGTTGTACTCAAGGAACGACATGAAGCTGTTGTACGTCGCACAATTGAAAGAAGCCAGAAGCCAAAACAAAGGCAAAACAGGTGGTCCTGGGGAGGAGCACTGCACAACCGCATTAATAACACAGGTAAAGAGGGAGGGTTGCTTTGCTTGCCAGTTTCCCTTCCCCACCAGTCAACTGGAATTTACTTTTCTTCTTCTGAAAGGAAGGATGTTTCAGTGTATGTTAGTTTGAGTTCTTTTCTCTTGGTCCCATTATTGCTAGCAGTGGCATGTTTGTGACGTTCTTGTGTAGCAAAAAGTAACAAGAAGAAAGAAATCTGAACAAAAGTTACAGCTAGTTTTGGGAGTTGGCTTATTCTGTAACTACCTTGCTACAGCTTCTCGCTCCTGCTGCTTTGCTGTTGTTCGTGTGTGTATACGTGGGTGTGCTTGTGCTGTGTCAATCTTGTGATGTGAGCTACTGTGGCAAATGCTAGCTTTGTGCCTCTAAAAGTAGTCCGGTGGAAATGACCAAATACTGAGATGAAAGTAGACACAAGGAAGGAAAATTGTTCTTTGTAATAAGAGATCTGTGCTGTGTACTGAAATTTGGGGAAATAAAAGTCCTTTTTCTTCCCCTAAAGATTGGCAAATTAAGTGAATTTTAGCTATATGCTTTTCCACCCAATTATCTTCTCTAACTTAATCTGCCAATGATTAGTGTGTATATGCCCTGTTAATATGAATCAAGTCTCCCAAAAGAGAACTTTTCCTTTGCTTCTTTTAACAGGAAGTGATGCTTTAAGTTCTTTTCTTCCTATTCTAATTTCTATGTGTCTAACCTCTCATCAGGGAGGAAAAAAAAAAGTTGAGAAAAGAATGCTCTGAAATCTTTGTCATATATAATTTCAATAAACAGTTATTTTTTCATTAAAGGTTACTTTTTTGCTTAACTTTGTATAACTTATTTGATTTTTACTTTATTTTCTGTGAAAAATCATTGTCTTGCATTCTGTCCCTAGGTTATTATTTTGAATCATCATTCACCTTTCTCGATTTAGCAGGCCTGGAGCACCACTTCAAATCTCTGGGTGGTGCTAGAAAACCTGGTACATAATGCTGTGGTTTGTTATTCCTTCACCTGTAGCTAGTTCTCAGGAAGTGAGATCATCAGTAACTAAACCACCCTCATGTAGTTGCAATGCATGCTTAACACCATGCTGATAGATTAGAGCTGTTGTTAGTACCAGATTTTCATTATTATTTATTTTTCTGGTGGAGAGTTACTGCTGGCTGACTCTAAAGATTTGGCACAATTCACTGAAATGAAGCATAATATTCTATCTGCTGGAATTCGAGGAGAGCAAATTTGAATGTTTTGTTATTTTCTAAAACCCTTTTGGCATACTGGACGTAGGATTTACAATTTTGCACATGAACACAGACACATAACCAGCTGCATTGGCTGTTTTGTTGCTCATGGGTATTTTAATTCCTTTTTTTTTTTGTTTCTTTTTTGGTTTTTTTTGGATAAAGAAAGCAGCAATTTTCCAGGCAATGTATTGCATTTGGCCTATTCTACATTTATAGGATTCGTATTGCCAACACTTGTAGGCAAATCCTTATGCTGAATGTCATTCACTTAAATAAGGTTCATTGACACAAGAAATGTTGTCATGCCTAACAACAGAGGTGATTTTCAATATTGTCATGTGTCATCTTCAGAAAGTCAGTTTATTCAGTACAACCTTTCTGCCAAATGTAGAACCTTTATGGCTGTACTGATACACTGTGTAGTTTCTCAGTGGCAGATTATACACAAGATCAAGATCCCCATCCCATTCCCACAAATATTCCTGTTTTCAGGCTGCCTGAACATCGTGTGTCCAGTAGTGACTTGCACAGGGCATTCTCCACTTTACCCCATAGATCAATTTGGGATCATCTTGACAGCCTACAGAGGTCTTTTTCTTAGTTCTAACATTTAGCTTCCTCCTTTTAAAATTCCATTTCTGAGCTTTATTCCTCTACCAGTATCCAGTCTGCCTGTTCTCTGCCCTCACCAAGTCATTCTAACATTAAAGTTAGCAAATAATCACATGGGGTAGGGAGAATCTTTCTTTGGTCCAACAAGTTCTAGTGGATCCTATATAGTTCATAGATCTAGGGAGAATTAAGGTATTTTCATAGACTCTATTTCTATGATTTTTTTTGTGCACAGTGAGTATAATTTAATCTATTGGGACAGAACAGGTAAATACAATCTTAATACACTTGTCATAAATAAACAGTGAAAAACAATATTTCAGCAACATCATCCTTAATGCTGTCATTGTCCTGAGTTTGTATCTGCTTTGCAAACAGTGTAAGGACACATTTTGCTCACACAGACTATGAATCAGCAGAGCAGTTAGGCATATGCTCAAGCCTCATTGCATTTCAGCATGGTTGAGTGCTTTGCTGAGTCGTGCTGAGGTTCAGTACATGCTAAAACATAAGCAAAACCAGAATTGGTTCTCACAGTATCTTTTGGATGTCAGATTTTTAGATGAAAATTTGTAATGGGGAATGTGTAGTCAAGCATGGAGCTTGGAGCTCTTTTTGTTTGGGGTGTTTCTTGAGAGAGAGAAAGGAAGGGACACAGCAAACTTTCTGTGCCACACATATGCACAAAGTGTGTACAGTCTCTATTCTTGAAGTAACCATCACCCCCTCAGCAGGACGCAGATGCTGACTGCAGCAGTTGTGCAAATGATGCAATACCGCTCTATAATGTAGAGAAAATGCAATAAAATTATAAATTTTTCGTGCTATGTACGCCAAGTAGGTGCATTGCAAGTAATTTTCTACAGAGGCTGATTTTTTTATGTCTGCTAAGGTGTGAGCTAAGCTGGATTTTCAGCACTCTGAAAATAACTGTGGTGGGTGGTTTAGAACTTATACATAACTGTAGGATTTTTAACTAAATATTTTAACTTCTTTTGTGCTTACCCTCACTTCCTTTGTGCACTAGTCTTCCCTTCATCTTTCAGCATGCCATTGTCACAATATTGACCATCTGCCTAGTAACAGTGCCCTGTCACCTTCTATTCAGATGGCAGGGTGGTTTTTTAGTGAATAACTTTGTGTTTCCAAGCGTCTTAGTCCTTCCATGAATCTTTCTATTGTAACTCCTGAGCAAAGATTTTCTGACAATATTGAAAGTCTTTATATTGCAACCCATTGAGTGATAATGAACAGAATATTTTACACATTTGAAGCTTAAACTGTGTTGTGCCCAGTCTTTGAGTCACCTGTACAACGTCTGCTGAGAAATCCATTCTATTTTGGAAGTTCTTGTGGTAGAGCAGGAGTGACCTAGTCCTGTTTTCCTCCTCCCACTAGTGAGCTAGGAACTTGCACTGTTGCATGTGGGCTGTCAATTAGCATTATCTCCATTTGTTTTAGATCGAGACAGGCGGTCTGTTTCAACAATGAACCTTTCGAAACATGTTGATCCAGTCATAAACAAGCGGCTCTCCTCCTCATCTGCAACATTACTAAATTCTCCAGACAGAGGTACAGTTTTAAAGAAAAAAGCATTAAAAGAGCAGCAAGAAAGAATGTTCTATACTGATGTATTACTTTGCACATAAAACAAGCTTCTGAAGTCGTTTTCTGTACTTCATCTAAGTGATAGTGGAAAGACTTCAAATGTGACAAGTAAATGGTTGAACATTTTTTCCTGTGAGAACAAATAATTCTTGTTTTTTTAAACAAGAGAACTTACCTAAACAATCCTACTTAACAAATGTTAAAAGCAGTGCTTCTGTCAGGTTTTTAGTAAATGAGGTACAACTATTGAAAGAATACATCACTCCATAGTGCATGCAATCATGTGTGACCTTTTATTTGCATTAGACCATTTTGTCATTATTTTGTTTTCCTTTCTTTTTTGATAGTAGCTCTTGAATGTCTAAGAACATGTTGCATGAAGCTTTCAAGTAGTTATTTTATTACATTTTCTGATTTTATTGCCATTTTGGTTATTTTTATGGAAGAGGTGTGGATGTTTTTCATATTGTCTGTTTATTGACTTTTTTTGTCCAGTTATTTCTCAGATTGCTTCATTTCAGTGTACATTTTTGGTGTTTACAAGTCTGAAAAAAGACAAACCATCAAGCTTTTAAAAATTAACATAGCTGAATTTCTGCCGCTGTTCTGAGGACTTATGAGATTGAAGCATTGAGCTTAAAAGTTTTATAAAAGAATGTCTCTTGTGTAACTTGTGCAAAGAGCTTTACAGGAAAGTACTTGGTAGGGACTTTTTTGTCCTCGACTGAGTTCTGTCCCATTTCAATCCATAAAATTATTTTTAATTTTTTTAAAATGGACTTTTTAGTTGCATTGTCTGGTTGATGTCATTATTTGTGTGTCTTAACCAAGTTTCAAGTCTGATATATGTGTATCTGTACATTTTTGTGGGAAAACCTAGTTGTATAGTCTGATAACTTGTGAAAAATACAGTATTACCTTAGGAATTAATTTATTCCTATACACCAGTCATTTCTTGCTCTAAATGTTGAAATCCAGTCAGTTTTAACTTTATTAGCTTTTCAGGTGTGTAAATTTTTTCAAATGATTGCTGTTCTTTGCCAGATGATTTTTGGAGGAAGTATCTTGGTGAAGTGGGCAGGTGAATGGCAGCAAGCATTAAGTATGAAGGATAGTCTCTTATGGACTGTAAACAGTGTTTTAGCTTCTGCCACCCATTTCAAGTTCAGGAGAACTTAAATAGCATACTAGGCAGTCTAATGGTAGGGGCAAAAAAGGAATACAGAAATGATGGCCATTTGTCAAAATGTTGAGGTATTTTTTGCTTGGCATTTTTACTAAAACAGCACAAAACCCTTTAGGAGTCTCTTGTGACTTTTTCAGGCTCCAAGACAGAAAGTAAATCCAAATGCTATAAATGCTTTTTCTCATGCAAAGTCAGACACCTAAATCTAGTTGAGCCATGTATTTGGAGAAGTGCCACTAGTCTCTCCAGTGGCCTCAACCTCTTAAGGCAGGTGCTTAAAGGAAGGCTGTGACTGCCTGCTCCCCATTTCACCTTCCAGAGGGCACCCAATCACACATACTCCGTGATACAGACTCCTACCTGCAAAACAGTGAGCTGGAGATGAGGATGATAAGCTTACCTACTAAGTGGCTTATAGCTGTCAACAAGAACTTGTCATCTGTTGTGCAGCACTTTTTTATCATTTGAAGGACATTTTTTTTGTTTGTTTTGGTGCAGCAAAAGACAAAAATTTTGATTAACTAATTGTCTAAAAGACTGGTTGATGCCATTTCAAGTATTGTATTGCTGTATAGCTCTTTATCACAGTTGTACAATCAGGCAGCTAGAATATGCTTCTCATTATGCTTTTATGTTACTGTAGTTAGTGAATAGTTGAAAGTGTAACAGAACATGAACACACATTCAACTGGAGAAAACTGCTGTTGATCAGTAGATTTTGGCAGTTCTGCTCTTTAAGGAGAGCTTAGCAAAACGATACTACTTTTCATGAGGTATGAGTTACATACTTGAAGTCTTGCAAAACTTGCACCCTAGTTGTTTTCCTCCCCTTCTCTGCAGTGATTTTTCTTTCAAGCAGATGATGGTTTCATTCACTGCACCACCATTTTCTGCAACCATTATAGAAGACATTCAGGGGCTCCAGTATTGTTTCCTGTAGAAAGAGCAGTTTCCCCCTATGTACTCCTCACCATATTGTGTATGTGTATAAGCAAACACCACATTTATCAATGAGTCTCCTTCGTGGTGCTCATCAGAAGGCCTGTTAAATCCCTGCCTCCCATCTGTTCCTACAGCTAATCAAATGCTACTGTTTGCTTACTTGCAAATTATTCTGCTGCTGCTAAGACAACTTTCCAGTATTCAGGTTTGTATATCCTGAAGACAAATACAAGTGATTGCAACCAATTTACTTTTGCCAGCACCCTGCAACTTTGTGTGTTTTTAGTTACAAGTTAGGCTATAAAGGTCTTTAATCTGTTAAAAATGACCTGGTTGTGGCTGGGGGTAAGGGTACTTCCTTGTACCAGCAAGCCTGTCACAAATGTGCTTCCTGTGTGAAAATGGAGCAATAAAAGCTGAGATACTTGGGCTTGTTCAGGTTGGAGAAGGGAAGGCTCCAGGGAGACTTTACAGCAAAAGGGTCCTCCAAGAAACCTGGGGAAGGACTTCTTACAAGGACATGTTGTAATAGGACCAAGAGGTAATTGCTTCAAAATGAAAGATTTAGATTGGATATTAGGAAGAAAATCTTCACTCTGAGGCTGGTGAGATAGATTGGTGGAGGCAGGTGGAACAGGTTGCCCATGGAAATTGTGGATGCCCAAGGTCTAGCTAGATGGGGCTTTGAGCAACCTGGTCTAATGGAAGGTGTCCATGCCCATGAGGGGAAGGTTGGAACTTGATGACCCTTCCAACCCAAACCATTCTATAATTCTATGAAATAGCCCTTAGAGTGATAGACACATTATGAGAACAAAAAATACTGCTTCCCCTTGTCTGTCAGATGGTTTGAAAGACTAAATCTTCAAACCATCACCCTGAGGCATTAAAAACAAAAAGAGCAAGAAAAGAAACCCCTGACCTCAGTGTCTTGAAGTTGACCTTATTATTTTGGGATGTTCTTTGTTTGGTATTCAGTTTTGCTCCAGTGTGGTTTGGACACCAAACTGAAGCTGTTCAATGCATTTAGATATTAATACTCTTGTAGTTGGAATTCAGTGGGGGACAAGTTTTTCTGTTCTAGGTGAATGGTGGTGCTAATCTGTTAAAATATGTATTTAAAGTGTGATGCTTTCAGGTAACTGTGCATTTGGAAAATTCATTATGTCATGACCTTGGGCCACAAAGGCAAGGTGCAGCCGAACAAACTCTGATCTACACCCATTGTAGAGAATCAGGGAGACTTCACTCCAAGGTCCTGGCTAAAACTATTTTGACATCTTGAACCAGGTCTATTGCTTATATGGAGATGTTAGTTTTTGGTTTTAATTCACTGTTGTGCATAACAACAAGCTCACTCCCAAACACTGCCTCAGTGCTTCAGTTGGATGCTGTGACACATGATTGCTTCCAATAGGGGATGTGGATACAATCTCCCCTGAGTTAGGGCCAAAGATAATTAAAATAATTAAATATTAAATAAACATACTCATCTTTAGGGCAAAGAATATGAGATATGTGAGACATGGCAGGTGAGACATTGGTGTTCTAAATCATCAGTCTCTTAGCTGTGTCCTCTTGAGATTATTTCATTTTGGGAGCTTATATAAGCTTAAATAGTGACATAAGGCCTGCAGCTGCCCACAAGGGCTGTATTTACATGGTAACTTTCATTTATGATGTAAAGATAAATGCCAAGAAATGGATAGTGTATAGAGTACTGGTTTACTGGCCTAAAATATCAAGGATTGCTTTCTGAAGTTGTGTGATCTTTATGTTAAACTACAGTAGAGGAGTTCTCCAAACACATCCACATTCATACCTGTGAGCCTCACCTACTAAAGCCGGAGACTGCCAAAAAGAGTCTGTTGTCTTGCAACAGTAGCTTTAAACAGTGATCATACTGAGCATGGGGCCTGGGGATGAGAGGAAGAAGCAAAGACTTTGCCATTACTGCATCCAGTTTAATGGTAGCTCTGTGATTTCTTCATTGTTAAACTGCAAGCTTAATGATAATGTGTGTGCTGCAGTGGAGGTCTCTGTAGGGTATTTTGTGCGTCTGTATGATCTCTACCATTGCAGAATGGACCCATTAATCACCAAAAGCTCTGGCAATAGTAGATTGTGTAAAAGGACAGTTAGGAAAAGAGCCTGCTGTGTTTGAGAGTCCTATATTTCTGTAGTAATGCCCCTCATTGCATTACTGGAATCTAAGGGAGCAATTTGAGAAATGCAAAACAGCACTAAGGGCAGATTAAGCAATTATATTTTTGTAGGAGGAGATTGAGATCAGCCTCTCTTTTCATGGGGCTCAGCAAGGAGTAGATTAAAGACAGATTCAGAGTTTTGTCTATTAAAAGTGATGGATTTCTTCCTTTAAAAATGCAAATGAATGTCAAGTTTGTTACAGCCAGTCACTTCAATGAATGTTATAGAGATTAAGCCTCATAAATTCAAGCTGCAGTTTTGTTGCTGCAAACACTAAACTAAGGTAAATGAATGCTGAGGTGTAAAAAGACCTGCTTTTGCTTGCAATATCAAGATTACTGCTATAGTGTAAGCTTACTATAATGAACTACTTTGGGAAGTAGTTGAATGTTTTGGCTTGTGATATTCATAATGAAACAATTTGTTACATTGGAATATCAAAGAAATATCAATTCAATAAATTCAATACAGAAAGTAACTTACAGGATTCTTCTGGTTAACACTTTGCCATGATAAATGTTTGATTAGTATTTTTTAAAAAAGTAAAGAAACTTTACAAGATAAAAGGATTGTATTGACACACTATGTTTGCATTAGACAACACTGGGAAAAGCAAAGTAGCAGTGTGATTGCAGCCAGGTCAACATGTATATTGCATTTTCAAAACAGAGCAACTATGTGAAAAGTGTTCTGCATGGAAACTGATCATTAGCAGGATCTGTGGACAGAGAATTAATGGTGTTTTCTGTGGCTTCACCAATTACTGAGACAACTGCAGCGGCTGAGCTTGGTATCTGCAGCTGAGGCACACTGTCCTTTTGCAATGCTTTGATAAAACCTCATTGACACAATTCTCTGTATAGCAGTGAGCAGCCTTCTTTGGTTTTTCTAGGTAAGCTGGAAAACTTTGGAAGGTGTTTAAGTGTAACTGGAAGACTATAGATCTTCAGTGTAGGAAGCCTTTAGGACACAAACATTTCTGTTGAAGTCTATATTTAGGAGTGGCAACTGTTCCTCTAGTAGGGAAATTATCCTGTCATTCCTAACGTGGAATTTGGCAGATGTGCAGAGTATCCGTACTCATTTGGTAATAATTTGCCATAATGCCACGGGTAGTGACATAAATTAAATGTTCAGATGTACATATTTCTATAGTAATAATAAAATGCAAAACACTGAACTGCTGTGGACAGTTTCAAGATTTTCATGGTATGCAGTAGTGAGGAGAGAATACTAACACTCTGCAGCATGTGGTTATCTGTGAAGTGTTTGATCTAACATCTTGCTTGTATGGTGCACGTTCAGCTCGCCGTCTTCAGCTCAGCCCATGGGAGAGCAGCATCGTTAGCAGGCTCCTGACGCCCACACACTCATTCCTGGCTCGGAGTAAAAGCACAGCTGCATTGTCTGGAGATGCAGGTAATCCTGTAACAGCAGAGGATTCATGTCTCAGACACTTATTTTTCCAGATTCCCTGCCGGATGCTGTAAAGTCACTGATCTAATTATGGGTGTATGGTAGCATCCCAGAATGAACTTGAACATCCGTGGTTAGTGTGCATGACAGCATGAAAGCTTCCCTGTACAGTTGTTTGCTATGCCTCTTTCTCTTTCTCCTACTAACTCTTTCTTACTTGTGCCTCTTCATCAATGCAATGAATGAATAAAAAACATAACATACAAAACATGCAGGCAACAACATCATGCTGGCCATGGCTGTTTAAGGAAATGCACACCTTGTTGGAAAGAGCTGATTTAGCACATCCACTGCTAAAGCTGTGAGCTGCTTGCTGCAAAGGAGTTTCAGCCCCTACCAGAGCACTTCCCACATGGAGAAAGTTAGACTTTTATAAAGATACTGAGCATTTAATACCTGTGAAGTTAAATGTGCAGGTTCAGTGAGGATATAATAATTGTAAAGTTGTCTGTCAACCCCAGAACAGCTCCCTGATGGTACTCACTGAGGGAAAATTAATGTGCAGAAATATGATGATATCACTAGGTGGTAATTGAGGGCCCAGACAAAACTGTATACCAAATACAACCAGGGCATACTTGCTTATCATGTATTTTAGGCAGGTGACAGCTACCTCTTCTTTTATCATAGGATGTTTTATCATAGAATGTTTTGTAATCATCCACTGGGAACTTTACCATTACACCCTCAGCACGTGCAGCAATATATTATTATAAGTCTAGGCAAGTCTTTCTTGTCTGATGTGGACAGGATTTTTATTCTAATTAAAGAACACAGAAGGTAAGAAGGAATGGAGATCTGCTAAGATTACTTTTAAAGAAGCTTTCACTTAAGAACTCTAATTAGGCTGTGGTACATTTCCACAGGGATGGTGCTGTAGGAGCAAAAATGTGGATGATATTCTGCAAATAGTAGAATTAACAAACACAGAATTCTTTTTTACCCTTCAAAAATAACTTGTAAAATTAATACTTAATATCACCTATGAAGAAGGATATTGGAAATTCAGCTCTTCATTAGGGAATAGTTGAGAAGGCCACATGTAAGTGGTTATCTTCCTGGAGCAGGCATGAACCTTTTTGTGACTGCTTTTGTTTATACTGCACAACCAAATCTAAACTGAGTGAAATATTGAGAAAGGCTACAAAAAGCAGGAAAGACTGATTTGTCAGTTCAGTCTAAGGCACTTCCCTGAAATGCCTTCCCTATGCTAACTGGAACTATCCCACCAGAAGGATGATCCATCTGCTCATTGTTTTCCAGGTATTATTCTCTAGGAGCAGTAACTTCAGCCCCTTCATACAGGATGCTTCCTGGAGATTAATGATAAAGTGATGGCAATGGCTCACAGCTGTGCTCTGAACACTCCACTCATCCCAGCCTGCCATTATTCCCTAGAAAATTACCCAGCCCTTTGGCTGTAAAAATAAATTGCAATGTAAAAAATCCAAACTGAGTTAAACAGGTACTCATGCCCTTAAATTTTAAGTGAGGTATTAGGGACATTCAGCATAAGAATACATCTGGATCTTTTTTTAAATAAATCCCTCGAAACTAAAATGTTTTGTAAATAGCTTTCAAAAAGCTCCTCTGAATAGATGTAATCCTGTTAGTACATGAATCATTGGAAGTGCTGCCTAAAGCATTGTCTGGCAACTTCACAAAGGAAAATGAACTGTTTCTCTTCTAATACTTGTGTTGTCTTCCTTGGTGGTAACTTCAGATAATCTGCATGCAGAAGGAGAATTGAATCACAGAGTAGGAGCCACATAAATGATAAGTGGTGTGTAAAGCATTATGCCACTGCCTCCTATCTGAAGTAGATGCCCTCAACCAAAATAAAACCATAAAAAAAATCCCTGTTTTCTTGTTTCTTGCTTGTTTGTAAGTTAGTCATAATTCCTCATTAAACATAAATCCCTATGAACTATAAGGCAAGCATTAGTGCCATTGCTGTAACACTTACATGAGACTCTTTATTCATAATGTTAATCTCTTGGTACAGGAGAATTTGCAGCATTAGTACTGTTAAGTCTATGAGCTCTTCCTGTAACAGCAGCTGTACTTTTGTAAGACTAGAAGAATTAACTGTATGTGGAACTGCATTCTTTCAAGTGTGCTCAGAGAGGGATATACAGGCAAGAAATATTGGTTTGGTTTCGTTTGCTTTGGCTTTTCATTAAGGAAATAGAGGATGTAAATTTCTTTGATATGGAGGAAAAAAAAAAGGACTAGGAAAGATACTATATAGAGCCCCTTTTTTTTCCTCAAGTGACATGCTGGATAGCAACTGTGCTAAGACTCAATTAAATGACAGAAGAGGCAAACAGGAGCAGAAAAATAAAACTTTGCAGTAATAATGTAGTTTTTCCCAATCTTCTCCTTCAGTTAAATCAAGAGAAAGTCCAAGAACACTTTGCTGCAAGAAGTTTCCCATGATATATTTTGCAGTTAAAGTTCTCTTTGAAGATAAAATCAGAGCACTGTATATCTGATACCTGCTATTGTCAGGTCATTTGGTAATAATCTTTTTGCTTGTGCAGACCAGCACCAATTGCCATCCTGGTTACTCAAAAACTAATTTCCAAGCTGATTTGTTGTTGTCAGCCTGCTTTTTTTAATGCATAAAATAGTTTGGTGTTGAGAATGTATTTGAGTAAGTTATTATTCTAGAAGTATCAAAAATATAAGGGGCTAAAATATTCCTAAAAAGAAGAATTTAAAAAAAAAAAATTGCTGCAAATTGTAGACAGCAATTTCATTGATTTCCTAGTTGAAACTGATTTGTATTGTTAATGGGTTTTGATCTTTGTGTGTATGTCTCCTTTAATTTTTCTTCACTGCCAGTGCAGTTCGTAGGCATTCTGATTTCATTTGATTGCTTTCTATTCTGAATGTAATTGAAACTCATTTCAATGTGTCTACTAAGCTAATCTGTCAGAGCAGCCATTGTTTCTACTGCTTTTTCAGAACCACCAGTTGTACAGAAAGTTAACAGGAAAATACTATCTATCGCCCAGTATCATGGCATATTTTTAATTTTTAGAAAGAAACTATTAGTTTACAAATGGAAAAGTGCATGAGCACCTATTGAACTTGCATCCTTACTGTCTGTGTGGCCAAACTAATGTGTCAAATGATGGTTCTGACTTGATACTTAGTCATTTCTGTGTATTAATACCTTCTTTCTTTTTCTGTCTTTCTCGGTTGTTTCTGTTCCTGCTGGCTTTCCTCTGTCAATTCTCCAATGCTACTCTGTAATTAAACTAATAAATAACAAAACCAACCAACACCGTAGTTATCCCCGTTTGTCCCCGTTCAGCATCTTGCAGCCCCCTCAGCCCTCTGTCCTACAAGGCCCTGAACTGCAGGAATTCAGGAGAACGAGCAAAACTTTATGCTTCCACCGATGCCGTTGGACGTCGGAGAACAACACACCTTTCAGGGGTAAGCTTTGCAGCCAACGTGCCCTTGGTGTCCTGTGCCATGACCACCTGACTGCACTGCTCGTGAGGACTGGAATAGCTGCAGGGATACTTCCTCCCCTCTGCACCGTCCCCACCTCTCCAGTTTGTGTCATAGCTGGCTGGATTTTAACTGAAACGTGCTATGTTATGTGGTGGCACAGCCTGATTATGCACCAAAGAATCTGTGTGGAAAAGCACTGATGTTTTCCAAACACCTGTGTTTGCAGAGTAGATGCCTTACCTTCTCACAAGGCACAGAGGCAGTCACAGTGGCCCGTTCTCAACTGGATTCTTTGCTGCCTTTTAAGGCCCAAGATGGTGTTGCCATTTTTCTCTCAGTGGGGAACTTGTTTTTCCCAGCAGGCTGTTTCCACAGAGGTTCCAGAATCTGATGTCTTTTGAGGCCTCTAGCAAATTCAGCTGCGCCCCTGGAATAAAGAAGGGGGGAATCCATGTACTCACATATCTCTGTCCACAAGTGCATAGCGTACTCTCATTTCATCTGTACTTTCTTAGGTACCAGAACCTAAGAAAGGCTAGTAAACTTTTCCTCATGGGGAAGGAAGAAGTTGGTTTAGGAGCATGGTTTATAAGCAAGGCTTTCCACAGGTCACTTCATTCTGAATGATTTAACAGCAGTACAAGGGCTGATCTGAGCTTTTAGGAAAATCGAAACAGTAGAACAAACTTGTGTTGACTGTGCTCCAAGCCAATGGGATGCAGTCAGACCCACTTCAGATTCATTTGCTGGACCCGAAGAGTTATATTTTTCTTGTAGTCTACAACCTGATTTAGTTTAGAGTGTGAGAAGAGTTGAAGTCATCTCTGCAAAGCACTGTGTAAGAGGTGCTTGCATTTTTGTTTGGCCTGATGAGTGGAAGGTCAAGAGGCAGTGCTGCTATTGCCATCCTTGTTGGAAGCAGTGTTAAGCAAAGTGCCATGAGTCATAGCCTCTACTTAATCTTTCAGGCAGAGGGTAGTATACTGAAGTTTAAGCTAAGGCATAGCCTTAGCATGTATCTTTAGAGAAATTTCCTAGCATGTGCATAGAGCATGGCCTGTTGGTTCTTCCTCTTAAGTCTTTCTGATTGCAAGAGGTTTGGGATTTGGGTTTTCTTTTTCTAAATTTAAAAGAAGAAAGGTTGTTACTTTTTGGTGGAGGAGGTGATATAAAACTGTTGTTAATATAAAATGAGTGAGTTGGGAGGTTTTTCCAGTAGCCTGTGATGTGGAGAATCTTTTATGCTTCTGCAAATTTCTGTATGAATTCAGCTTTTTATTTTATTGATATGAGGAAAAATTTTCTGATGCTCTGCTTTCAGTACTAATAAAGTAGATATAATAGAGAACTGCTGTTAGCAAGCCAAAACTTTTGTTCATTGCAGTGCATTTATGCTGGTTGTGTTTACTTTGATAACTCAGCACATCATGTGCTCATGAAGTTGTTTTCAGTCTGTCTTTTCCAGTTGTTAGCCTGGCTTTCAGTTCAGGGGACAAGCATTGCACAGCTTCCAGCTGGTGAGGCTCTCAAGCCTCATGACGCACCTGCTACAGGGGCTGTGTTTAAGCCCCAGCCAAGGTGGTGAGCAGCAGCCTCTGCATCATGCTGGCTGAGTGGCAGCTCAGTGTACTTTCCAGTATTCCTATTCTTCACACTCCTGGGTTCTGAGCTCATTATTCCAAAACTATGAAGTTTTTAATGTATACTTAAATATGGGGAGTATATAGATACCTAAATTCTGATATATTCACTTAAAGCAGTAGTTCTGTTGTAGCTCTGGTTGGTGTGATTAGAAATGTTTCTCAACTTAGAATTTTATTTTTTCAAAATAAAGGAGGAAAAAAGAAATCACTGTCATGTATAAGAACCAATGACAAAAAGTATGTGCTGTAAAATCATCCTAGGAAAGAAAGCCTAGGATAACTGGTGTACCATATTTGGAAGCTTTGAGGACATCTGTGGTGTTCACTTGTAAGCATGAATCCAAAATATTCTGCTATATAGAAAGACTGTGACCAAGTATGAGCCAAGGGGAGGGGGAGTTTGTTTTGAGTTTTCTTTAAAAGAAATCCTGTGTTTATGGGAAGCAGGGGAATGTGCTCTGTGGCAGTCAGCAAAGATCAAACTATAAAAGGTAAATTTTTTGCCTGTGTAAAAATAAGCCTCTGCAAATTAGCCCATTGCATCTTGGGACAAGAGAGAATGGTTAGGAAGGATTCTTGTTGTCAAATGCACATCTACTGACAAAGATGGTGTCAGGTTACAGGAGCTGTATTAAGGAACTTGTTAAACAAGCTGTAGAAACCACTGACTCAGCACTGCTTTTTCTCAGCCCCCCAACTCCTCGTCCTTAACTAAGCTTGCTTTGCTTTCTTTAGCTGTGTGAACTCTGGCTTGACTTTGTCTTTTTGTTTGCTGAGCTATAGACTGACAAAAGAGAAAAGGACCATTTGTCATCCAGCTTCTCAGCCAACTTTAAAGGAGGTCATTTTACTTCCAGCCTCAAAGCTAGATCATCAGCTCCCTCTCCAGTTTGGTAAGTCAAGTACATGCTTAGCTGGACATGAGCTATAGACAGCTCTGATTGTTCTATTAATGAAATGTGAAACAGGGCAAATGTATTTGATGATGTAGATGTTTTCTCTCTGCCAAAAACGGGAAAGACAGTCCTGCTTAAAAAAAATCCTGCTACTGTTCTGGAGAAGGGGAAGGGGCAGGAAAATACTTGGTTTCTTCCTTCCTGGTTGGGCTCAGTGCTCACACATCTGGAGAGTTGGAGAGAGGCATTTTGCATGAAACCAAATCAGTTATGCCAGCAGTCCTGCTTGATAGAGAAACAGAAAAGTGGTTTTATTTTTAGCTGCTATGGTTGTAGAAATGATATATAAGTGGAAACCAGCATTGTCACTCTTTGATTACACAGGCATGCATCAAAGTCTTTGCCTTTTTTGCCTGGCACACCCAAGCAGATAACTTCCCCACCTGGTTCCTCCAAAGTTTCCTCTGCTCAGACACGTCCTCCCTCTCCTGGCAACATCCGGCCAGTCAAAAAAGAGATCAAACCAGAGGGTGAGAAGAAAAGACCAGAAAAGGAGGCTGAAAAGTCCAATGAGGTGAGGACAGAAGAGAGTAAAGGAACTTCAGCAGGTGATGGAGAGCCCACAAGTCAGGAACAGCTCACTGTCCAAGCACAGCTAAATCAAGGTAAGGAGACATCCTACTTTAGGCTAAGGAATGTTTTATATTTTTCCTTCCCTTTCTCTGAAATGATGTAGCTTTCAGTATTTTTCTGTCAAAGGTTAGTTTGAATTCTTCACAACACCCCTATTGATGCATGTTCATCATGGGAAATGGTAGGCAGGTTGAAGCCCTCGTTCTTCTAGGTCAAAACAACATGCCAAGTTGCCTCACACAGTGTGGCTTCACAAGCTTTTTCTCTGCCCTTTTGGACAGGAATTTTGTCCCCCCATATCGTAACATAGCTTCTTTACAAGCAGTTGAAGTAAAATAATAACGGTCTGAAGACAGTACAGGAAGCCATCATGTAAAGTGTGTGAGCAGTGAGAATGGCCTGCTCTGCTAGACACAGTGCACTTGGGCTGGTAACACCGCTGGCTTGTGTATAACATTGCAAGAGAACCATATCACAGGAGAGATTAGCAGAATATAGTGGAATGCAAAGAACCAAGGAGAAGAGTGAAAAGGAATAGTGAGAATTTTTAAGGAAAAATCAGTTACTAAAAATAGCTAATCTAGTGAACAAGAAACCCACACCAAACCCTACCAACCTTGAAGAGTAGCAATGCAGAAAAGGATGTACACAAAAAATAAATAAAAGACTGTAAAGTGTAGAAAGGGCAAAAGGTAAGTCTGAAAATGAAAAAAATATAGGTTTCTTCTAGCAGACAATTTAATTCATTCTAAACATGGCATAAACAGTCTCTTGCAGATGAGATAGAAAGTCCAGGGTGACCACTGGGATACCCAAGTTGGGTTAGTTAGTTTCTTTCAGATAACAGTTTTATGTATTAGTAATCTTTCATTCAACTGCAGCAGGTATAGTTTGCGGTTGTTCTGTGAAAAAAGCTCATGTGAATTGATTTCTTCTGTTTTATTAAGTCCTGTTACAGTAGTTCCTGTCTGATACCCAGGTCCTACTACAGAAGGTGCAACCCCACAAAAAGGGTGAATGGATGTATCTGTTGACCACGGGCATGCAAAGGAGATTTAATTGCTATCTTTTGCCTGCTTCCTTTTGAGGGGAAAACTTCCTTTTAAGACCATTTCAGAGATAGCACTGAGATAACTTTTCAAGTGTTTACAAGTTGTAGCTCTCCAGTACAAGGTGCCGACCAAAAAAAACCATCATGGTTATTTGACTATTTAGTTCAGGAAGAGAGGCTCCACTTCTTTGCAGCAGCTGTCAATATTTGAGTTTGTGACAAGATCTCTTAGTATTGACACATGTGTTTCAAGATGTGTTTATGTGTGATAAAGGTATTCAAAAGTCAAGCAGTTTGTATTCACATCAAAGAATACAAACAAGAATATAAAGTGGAGATAAATGAAAGAGAAGGGTACTATAGTCAAAGCAGTGAGCAGCCCTTCAAATTGAATGTGTTTTCCCAAAGCCAGAGGAGGTGATGGTTGGGACCAAAGATGGAGACCTCAGGCAGAACATTTTACATGTGAGGTTATAGGATGGCTTTGTACTACCAGTGGAGGCCCCAGCTGCCAAAACTTAGTCACTGGTTGAATTCAAGAATCTAGAGAGGTGAAGTACAGCATTTGGGGCTAGAGGAGTGTTGCTGATTCTCCTGGGACTGTGTTGCAGGTGAATACAGCTCATTCCCTACAGGTAACGCACTGGCCTTTCGCTGGTCTGGCTCAGCTGCCTGCTGGCACAGTTCACAGGAGCCAGGAGGTCAGCAGGTAGCAACTGCTGATGAAGCTGTTCAAGCTTTTGCAGGCAAATCTCATACACAACTTTACTAATGCCAGTGAAGCTTTAAAGGTCTTTTGGGTGTTATCTGTTCTGACAGCAGGGCAGGTGTGCATTCAGCTGCTTGTTATGCTGCCAACTTCACTGCCTGAGGCAAGAAGCGAGCTCCAAGCAGCACAAAGCTGTGCTCCCTTCAAAGCAACAGCCCTGCCTTGGCCCATGTTAGTAAATTAAAAAGGGCTGAGGTACAGGAACTCTGTCATTTATGCTGTTTACAATTACAAAGGCTCTCTGGTATGTTTCTGATCCAGGCTGTAATTGCAGCCTCTCATTTTCTTACCTTCTGTCCTCAAGGCTACTAAGAGCATGGCTCTAAATGGCTCCCAAGATTCAGAGTGATCAAATTGCTTACCTTTTTATATTTCAACATCCCAGAATTTTCCAAGTTCCCAGCTACATCTTGGAGGTTAGCCCAGCTCCGGACTGTTCCCTGGGGTTGGGCTGAATACCTGTTTTGGTAATGGGAGTGAATAGTGCTCCATTGCACTAGGGCTAAGCTGTGCCAGCTCACCTCAAGGCTAGAGAACAGGCACTGGCACTCTTTGAATTACTGGTGTAGAAGTATCATTTAAATTCATGGTCAAAGCCCTGAAGCAGCTATAGAAAGACCTCTGTAGTTTTTAGCTGATAGAAGAGGAGAGCAGAGAGGTCAACAGATGGGAATTCAGCCCAGAAAACAAATGAATTTATGTTTGTTTACATGATGAGGTATAGGAAGGGGGAAATGAGGCAGGAGGCTCCTCTTTAGAAGTTGTTAGTGAGGTTAGGAAAATCGTCACATCCCAGTGTATGGTTAGAAATGCAGATTTATAATCATCTGCTTGCTGTTCCTTATGACTTATTTTACATATATATTACTGGGTCAGAATCTGATTTCATTGGCAGTTCAAAGTCTTCCCTCTCCATGTTTGCCTGCATTACCAGATGGGATTACTCTGGGAATGCTTCCTAACATTCCTTGTGTGTTGGTAATGGTCCCTGTTGTCTAGAGAAAAGGTAATAAGTCACTCTGTACCTGTGCTAAAGAATGTCAGGCAAACTTAGAGAAATATCAAAAAGCCTGTAGTATCTTCTCTGCCACATGGACAAAGCTGGCCCTGAATAAAGAATTGATATGAAGGCACTACTGAAATTTGAACACAAGCCACAGTTCACCAATAGTGGCAACATTTAAAAAGCTGTGTCCCATGAGTTGCCTCAGGTTGGAGCAGCTGCAAAACTGATGATAGCTGGTGTCCCACCATTGGTGCAGATCACATCAGGCAGTTGATGTTTGAAATCACGAAGTCGCCAAAAGTGACTATCACCAAAAATTCTGGCTCTAATCTTCAGATGTGGATGATCATGCAGAAGAAAATATAATTTCACAATGTTTTATTTCTGCTCTTCAAACAGAATTGGGCAAGCTTAAGCAATGCAATGGTAGGGACTTGCTGAGTCAGCATAACTGCTGTTAAGTACCTGTCAGCATTTGTTCTGACAGAAAACTTGACTGATGATTTCAACTGCAGATGCTTTCACGTATTCTGCAAAACCAAACTTCCTTGAAGGTATGTGAACCTCTGGCATCTAGAAGCATCTTCCCCTCTAAATCATTTAAAAAAACACATAAACTTGAAAACACTTTTCAGTGCATTTAGAAGTATTTTCTGTTACTTTCAAGAGAGTGACATCTTGGCTACTGTGTCTGTACAAACTCTTTCTTTCACATTTGTTTCAGCAGCCAGCCCATCCCTACCCCCTGCTCCACCAACTCCTTCTCCAGCCCCAGCACTGCCCAAGCCCTCTGCAGGTACAACTGACCCTGAAGAAGCAACAAGGCTGCTGACTGAAAAGAGGCGCCTTGCCCGTGAGCAGCGGGAACGGGAGGAGCAGGAAAGGAGGGAGAGAGAAGAGCTTGAAAGGTAATTCTAGGCCTCTGCAGTGGAGAAGCATGTAGATGTTTTTAGAAGCTTGTTGTGTGTATTCTGATGTTACATTGTTATATGTGAAGCACAGCCCTGAAGTGCAGAAGGCAGAAGTTCCTCCCCAAAACCATATTTTTCTGTTGGGTTTTTGAGTTGGTGGAATAAGCAGATGTGTAAGGTTAAAACATTTTGTAAGTAGCGCTTTAAAATAAGACAGGAGGAGAGAGTAGATCCTTGCAGTTGTGATTTGTTTTTTCCTCAGAGATTAACTAAGCTGTACTTTTTTATTCCAGCTCTGCACAGCTGTTTTCAGCTTTGTGATTGGCACAAAGTCTCTTACTTTGAATTGTAAGATCTCTGTTGTGGATGGTGCTTTAGGTGTTCAGCTGTTGTGACTTAGACTTTGTTTTCTCATTTAAAATAAAGAGAACCCAACACCCAACACCCTCCCAAAAGTTTTGGAGGGTAATTAATACTACATCTCACTTTCTAATAGCAAAGGAATAGCCCGTCTGGATACTCATGACTCTGGCTATAGCACAAGTTGAGTGGTTTTTTTCGAAGCTGCCATGCCTCTGGAATTTGTTGGATTTCTTTAATCACTTTGCTGATAGGGGCAAGGCAGAACTAGTTAAAATAGCCTGGCTTTCCAAAAGGCTGATAACACTGATAACACTGACTTTCTCAAAAAGAGTTTTAAAGAAAAAAAGCTGCTGTGGCATAAGAGTAATACAGTGAATAAATACTAAGTCAGAAAGATCAAAAATAAAAAGTAAAGAATAATCAGCTTTCACAGTGAAAGGAGTTTCCAGTGTCTGTGCAGTGCCTTCATAAAAGAACTTGAAAGGAGTTGAGGCCAGTGAGATGGTGTTGGTCTCCAGTGAGATAAGTCAGTTGTGAACAGGTTGAGACATATTTTACAAAATGGAAGCTGAATTGCTGTACTAATAAGCATAAAGGAATGTAGGAATAGGAAATAATCCTAACTTGACTACTGGTGTTGGTCTCTGGGTGAATTATTTCTGAGGGAAGAGATCTTTTTTGGAGTTGAAAATATGGAAGTATCAGGTGAATCATGGTTGACAAAGTAAAAATTGTTACAAATTAATAGAAAACTAGAACAAAATGAAAATGTCATTCTGAATGACCCAAAATAAATCTACATTTTGAATGCTGAGTTTTATTTTTTCTTTGCAATTGTAAAATTAGTAAAATTAGAAAAATAAGTGCAGACAGACATCAAGGAAGATCACAAGCACAAAGTAGTTCCCATATAAAAATTTACTAAGCAGCTGAGGATTCTTCAGCTGGGAAGATATGCTGAAAGTCCTAAATAATTGAGGAAGCATCAAAAGTCACCTACTTCATAACACAAGGATATTGGGGACCACACAAGGGGCCATTAGTAAGGTTAGGAGGTAACCTTCAATAATCGGCAGAATTAGATACTTTTTTAAATCAAGGAATAATCATTGCCCTGAGGTGAGATGGGTGACAAAAATGCATACTGTTTCTAATATGATTATAGCAGACAGGAGTGTTTTGCAAAATGTATTAATCAAAGATACTATTTCTGACTCAGAAAGTATGCAAGTCATCAATTAAGCAGAGATATGCTGGAAAAATATTGGTGTTGAATTGCAAAGTTTTTTATATTCCATAGGGTTTCATGTTTGGCCCCTGTGGGAAGCAGAACAGAATAGGACAGCAGCACACCCTTTATCAAGTTGGGACAGCAGTGCTGGATCAGGAACCTGGTGGTTTGGCTTTTCTCCCTACTTTTATTACCTGTTTTTCTTATGCTTATTTAATGATGGCAGACAAAAGAAAGAGGAGTTGTCACAGAGGATAGCTGAAGAAAGAGCTCGCCGAGAGGAGGAGGAAGCTCGCAGACAAGAAGCAGAAAAACAAAGGAGGGATGCAGAGGAGCGGGAAAAGGAGGAACGGCTGCGCCGCCAGGCACAAGAGAGAGAGCAGAAGGAGAAAGAAGAGATGGAGCGTGTTCAGAAACAAGTATGCTTCCCTCTTGGATTTCCTGGGCCAGTCTAGCTGGCAACAAAGTGGGTGTAGCAGCACTTCTTACCTAAATTAGAGCAATATCTACAATTTAAATGCTATCTGAAAAGTATTGGACAGAGTTCATTCCGTAGAGTAGTTCAAAGAGTAGAGATCTTTCTACTTGACAGAAACATGTGGTAGGGAGTTGAGTTTTGGGTTTTTTTCTCCTCTTTCCCTTTTCAATGTATTTTGAAAAAAATCCTTTCTCATTCCTCATAAATTGGGATGAAAAGATCAATATAGTTGTGTTGGGGAATTTTGATAAATGCTGTTATACCAGAGAATTCTTTGTCCCAAGAGTTATAGCAAGTCCAGACCTAAAGATAACTATTCACTCTGTCAGAGATAAAGTACTGCTGAATTCTAATCCTCTGTCAAATACTGCTTTTGTGTGGGGCTGGTGGGAAGGGGTAGATTTAATCAAACCAAGGAGAACATTTATCTGTCCCAGTACTCCAGAAATCATTCAAAAGACATAATAAATGAAAATGGAGTTTTTCAAGTACTTTCATTTTTGATGGGCATAATGTTGGTTTACTGACTTCAGGAGAGGCTGTGGTAATAGCCTCTGGATATTCTAGATAGGATTCTTCTCTTCTCGCATGTTCTCTTACTTCTTGCATGGCATTGTTCTTCCACAAACCAACACTTCAACTTGCCTTGTAGACACAAGATTTTTCTTCTGGCATAAAAATGTATGCTTCTGATAATAAATGTTTAAAGGACTGTGTTAGTGAATATGGCTGAGAAAATCCATTCTTCTTTTTCAGAAGATTTGTGCTACTTTCTTTGAAATGTTACACTGAGGCTTAACTCAATTTAGCCCTCAAAGATAGCACATGGCCAAGGCTTTTTTGAATGTTAGAGATGTAAAAAATGATCAGTTGTAGTTCCATCACATAACAGTGTCCCAGTCAAGGAGCAAGGCCCCTCTACAGTATATTCCAGACAAATGTTGCATTTCATTAAAAAAACAGAAATGGAAACTTTGTGCAAATGAGCCTGTGGCTGTTTGCTCTTGGTCTTGTTAAACAGTTACTCTGCTGGCCAAACAAAACATTCTACAACATTTGTTTTACTTTCAAAAATATCCACCACACAAAATATGGATCTCTCTAATACTTTCTTGGCTGCTGTTTTAAGACTGAAGGCTAGAAAATTTATTCCTTATTTGTCATCTGCTGTGTTCTGGAACAGGCACAGAACCAAACAAGATGTCCATTGTTTAATTATTCTCTCTTAATGCTACGCAAAACATGGAAATAAATCAAGAAACGTGCAATTCCATCTGAAAAGATTTTTGGTGACTTGTAAACCCCAAAAGTGTCTCTTCAGGGCGTTGTAGACACACATAATTAGATATAGAGTATAAAACTTGTCATTCCTCACTTATTTTTCCTCGCTTCTTTTTCTTTTGCCACCAACACAGAAAGAAGAGGAAGCTCGCCTGCGGGAAGAGGCCGAGAGGATTCGATTGGAACGTGAAAAGCATTTCCAAAGAGAAGAGCAGGAGCGCTTGGAAAGGAAGAAGGTAATTCAGTCCATGCAGAGAAACTGTGATTGGTTGTGCCTTAGCAGTCTGTTTCCACCTGAGCAGTAGGAAGTAAATGATGTAAATGTGCTCTCAGAAAGGCTGCAGTCCTCACTGGCCTGATGTGACAATGAAGGGAATATTGCCAACAGTAATAAATAATTCATTTTTTTGCAATAAACAGATACAGCTGATAAATGACAAGCAGTTGTGGTTTGGGAGAAAGATATTCAAATTAATGCCACCAAACATTATTTTACTCCTTTACATTTCATTGTAGAGGCTTGAGGAGATCATGAAGAGAACTAGGCGTGTAGAAGCTGTAGATAAGGTCAGTGTTGCTACTTAACATGTGTAAATATTGAACACGTTTCTGTTTTTTTCCCTAGTGCCATTCTTAATTTACAAAACTGTGCTTCCTTTGTAGAAATCCAATGACCAGCAAAATGGACATTTATCAAAGGCAAATATTACTGGAGAAGCAGGTATTGTGTTTAACTGTGCCCTGAGCACAACAGGTGAATAAATGCCTACTGAGCACAATGATTTGAGAAACAGTTCTGAAGCTTGGCACACTAACTGCAGTAATAAAAACTATGAGAGGAATGTAAATGAAATCTTAGCAGACATTATTTATTTAGGCTTTCTGTATAGGTAGTTAGCTATTACTAAATGAGTCCAATGTTTTAGCAACTTTGTCACTTTGGTGTTTAGCAAAAGGAGTTTTCTTAATAAGTTTAATTACTTATATGGTGAAAAGAAATTCTTTCATTATTTGGATCACAAAATAAACTGATTCTACATTTTGTTTTTTTTATTATTTCAGATGTGTTGTTGCAGATTTACTCCACTTTCTTAAAAGATTATTTCTTGTTAGTCATTAAAACAAAGCATTTATTGTTCTAAATATCTCCCCGTGACTTCTTTCTTCCACACCTGCTGCCTTATTCACTTGGTCTTTATTTCTTTTTTTGACAAAATTGAACTGCTATAAAAGCTTAGTCTTGTCACACCCACACTCTTATGCTTTCCTTCTACTTCATTCCCTCTATTTCTTTTTAGGTAATCTTCTATATAAGAACATTTTTTTTCCTTTATTATATACTTATAATAAAGGAATAAAAATAAAATGTAGCTTATATTCAACAATCACCAGGTGTGAACTAGCACTGTTTAAAGATACTGAAGTCAAGCTATAAAATTGCTTATCTTATTGTAGCATAACATATTAAATGACATTAATCTTTTTCTCCTTTGTATTTGGGTTGAGTAACAGGGAAGACAGCAGCACTGACTGATGGATGACTTTTTTTCTTGATTTTTAAAGTGAACACTCTAATTAGTACTGTCAGGAAGCCTTTTGACGCAGATTTCATTACCTGTGTTTGTTATTTGTGTACATATTATCTGAGGGGAAAAAGATTTTTGAGCTACTTATACAGGACTCATCTGGGATGCCATCTTTGTATTTGGGCACTGTTGAAGGTGTTATAAACCATTTAAAAAATTCCTGAAACTATAAAGGTTTCCACAACCATTGGCTAGCGCTTTCCCTCTAGAGATAGACAAAAAGTAGTCTTCTATCAGTTTCCTAAGGCAGAGGAAACTTTGGATCTCCATTTCCCCAGGCCCCAGGGAAGGCCAGAGTCCTTGAATGACTGAATAAAGAGAAAACTGCTCTCAGCCTCAGGGCTGCTCTACTGTTTGACTTTGCATTATCTATATGAACTGTTGAGTTAAAGGTATATTGCAGCCATGTGAATTTGCTTGACTCTCCACAAACAATTTGATTTTAAAATTTTTTCTTAAGTCTTACTGTTTGCCAAAACCTGAGGAGACATTTATGAGAATGGCCAAATCACACAATGAAAAAAATCCATCACCTTTTTGTCATTTATTTGGCCTCTGCTTCAAAAATATGAGATTGTTCCACATTTTTTTTTTTTTCTGCTTTTTCCTATAAACGTTAAAGCAAATATATTTTCCTGTTATTCAATTTGTAGAAGCACAGAAACCTCTATTTCTAGTATCTTCCATGTAAAAACTGGCCAAAGATCACACTGAGACATTCAGTATAAAAGTCTTCAGGCCAAACATTTGGAGTACAGTGAAATTGAGCAGCTGAAGGAGGGGCTTACCAGACAAGGTTTTGGGTAATGTCAATAAATGTGTCCAAGCCTATGAATACTGAATTGTCCTTGTAATTACTGTGGCAGATGTTAGCAGGGTGGGGTGCAGTTGCTTCCTCTTACTGGCCTGAATATGAGTAGAGGGACTCTAAATACAACGCAGAAGGATGTAGTTGTACTTTAAAAGAAAACCACAAGGCAGGCCCGAAACATGTATTACGTGGTCTTGGCATGAGGGACAGGGATAATCTCATTTTATGTTGCTCTCTGCAATGTTTTATAGTAATCATTTAGTACTTATTGAAAGAAGTGTCCTTCCCAATGGAGATTTTTTTTTCTTGACTTCCTTTTCAGTTACTGGAATCAAGAAATACCAGTGTATGGAATTAGTAATATCCAAGTTTTGCTCTATTCCATTCTCTATTGCTACTTGAAAAGTGCCAGCACAACATTCTATCAGATATCAGCCTCTTTTGCCCACTGGCTTATATGTTAGAATTGTGCATATGATTGTAAAATGTTTATTCTTGTTCACAAAGCTATGGCTTTGAAATCTGGCTCTCTGACATTTACTTTGGACCTGAAACAGGGTTTGTGTGCCTAAAAAGCTGACAAGGAGATGGAGCTGGGTAGAGAGGTGGGGAGGGTTGTGCGAACCCTCTGTTTTTTAAAACTGTAACTTGCTTTAGCTGTGCTGGCTTTTGTAGAAAGTATTTTCCCCTAACCCACAAGGTCGATGCTGCTTCTTGGTTTAATGCAACCCTGTTTTCTGTGCCCAGTCGCAGGCAGCCCTGCATGTGCCCCGGAGCCGGCAGCTGGGCCCCCGCCGCAGCACGCAGCGGTGCCAGCCCCACACAACGGGACCGCGGCCACCAGCGTACACGGGGGCCCCCCGCACCAGCCCCCCGGGAACGTGGACAGGTAAAACACGGCCAGGTGGCACTGAGGAGCCCTGGCTGGGGCAGAGGGCTGCTAGAATAATAAATTATATTCAGGTCCATGAGTTCGTTAATTAAACAAGAAGCAACTGTTCAATCTGCCTTGTTTCCTGGTTTTTATCTTTTCCTCTGTTAAGGAAAGAACTTTATCATATTTTAAGGAGTGGTAACTGATTTTTGCTAAATGATAGGGAAGAATTTTTTACAAAATAGAACATGTTCTTTGCAGTGTTTGGAACAGTGTGTTTGGCAGCAATTATTATATTTATTGAAACTTAATGGAAAGGGAATTTTTTTCTGTTTCTTCCCCTGAATTAAGCTTCATAAAACCCACTCTGGACTTTCACTGCTTTTCTTAATTCAAATAATGAATGGTTTCAGCCTAGATGTTTTGATTTCTAAACTGCTTGAAGTATTAGCAAGTGGTGTTGTACATATGTCCTTTGTGTGAGATAGAGGATTAGTCACTTTGGTTATGCATTAAAAAAAAAAAAACCTTTGTTCCTCATAAGGAGTATTTGAGGAGGCAGATATTATACATTGGGAACTCTCTGTAGCCACGAAGCAAGCCACTCAGACTTTGAGAAATTGTTGAAAAGCTTGAAACCTCAATATTGAACTGAGTGACATCCATTACATAATCATGAGCTGTCAGTTATTTTAATTTTAGTGATGCAGAAAGACAAATAATCTCACAGTCCTTTCATGTTTTATGCAGGTAGTGCCAGAATATGCATGGAAAAACTTGAATGTGGGAAGCCATTGTGCAGTCTGTAATGGACAGTATGCTTCAGGGTGTGATTGGCACTAATTGAAGGAGGAATTTGCCCTTTCTCGATCCCTCCATATGCCTGGGGGATCTCAGCCTGCTGTCATGCTGACAAGGATGCTCCTGCTGAGGGAAGTTCTGTCAGTGACACTGAGGTGCATTGGATGAGCTGCACAGAGCTGCCTCATAATTGTCTTGGGCAGCTATTAAAATGTTAATCACTCCCAGCCTTACAAGCACCTTGATGTTTGAAATATAAAATGTGGCACACTAATGAGTGCTGTCCTGTACCATTACAATCTGCGTGTAAGGAACCTCAGAATGACCACAGTGAAGAATGAATAAATTAGATTGAAGAACTCTGACAAAAGTAGGAAGCACATGTGAGGTTGTGGAAGGGAAAACTGCCATGCCAGGCTGGAATGTGTCTGCTTCAGAGGTACATCCACAGTGACTGGGAAGGTGAAGCCTGAAGCACTTGGTAGTATCCCACAGATTTTTGTCACATGGCAAAAGCCACAGGTGCCAACACCACTGCTACTGTATCTTGTGTGCTGTGGTTGTCTGGCATCCAGATTCACCTGACATGGTAGCACACACAGGGGCAGTAGGTGCAGGTTGTCTCCTGAGTGAACACCTCACTCCAGCCCTCAGCAAGATTTGCCTTTTGTCTGAAAAATACTTCATGTTTTAAGGGCAAGAGTGCTGAGGTTTCTGGCCAGAAGTTAAAAAGGTGTTATCTGGGGAACTTGTGTCATGTGCTTGTGTGGGTGAGAGGATGGAGTGATGCAGAACCCTACAGCTGCCTAATCCATAGCCCACTTACAGATTTTTTGCTTGTACTCCATGCCCTAACTCTTTGCCCAAGATAGATCATGCCTGCTACTTTTAGAAAAAGTTATTTCACTACAGTGGTTTATGTTGACACTACTTTCCTTATGGTACTTACTCTGTAATTCCTCTTTTCTGTGCTGTTTTCTACAAACACTTACAATGCAGTGCAAACACCTCAGTGAGTGCAGTTCACCTTGCATGTCTCCATCCTGGGTGCATAGAGCTGGGTCTGGGCAGGTTAGATAACCAGGTTTTAAAAATATACAGTTGGTCTGGGTGATTGCCTTCATATCTTGTCCTGGAAAAGAAAGCTCCTCATTGCTGGCTGGTTTCAGTGCTGTTGTCTCAGTGGATTAAAAATAAGCACCATTTATTTAAATAATCCAGAAGTCTGGGATACATTTTGCCATTAATGTCTATCTATGTCTCCTCTGCAAAAATCCTCTCAATAAATGAGGTGACTGACATTTTCCTTCAGATCAGAAATAGCAGCTGTGAAAATATTCTAGTGTTTTTCAAAGGCCTGCAAATCTGTATTTTGTTTTTCCTATTCAGTGTTGATTTCTGATGAATGATCGGAAGCAGATATACTGAATTCTGGCCTTCCTTATTTTTTATTCTCTTCAAATTCTAATTTTAGGCTGTGTCTACATAGAGTTTTGGCTAAAAATATCTACAACAGATATAATTTTCAATAATTTAAAATTTTTGGATGTTCCAGTTTTTTTAATTAAACTGGCTCCTCTTTTCCCAACATCCTCCAGTTCATCTTGTTAATATTGATGTGTCCAGGTCAATTTGTGAAGCTGCAGAGATACTTTTCAGCTGCCATGGAGATGTCCTTCAGATGCTTGCAAGACTGTTATGTTTGGAAATGCATTCTCAACAACTTAGGCAACTTTTTTTTTCCTCTATTACATAAGTGTCTTGCTACACGCACAGTTATGGAATATGTTAGAATGCCAAAATTATCCAGTTCTTTCTGCAACATTGTGTGCCTGAAAAGGATATCTCTGGTGTTGCATTAGACACTTAGACAACATTAAGAATGTAACATAAGACAGTAAGAACAGCTGTAGCAGGTCAAAAACCTTTTCTGTTTTTTTTGTTCTTTGTTTTAATGGCCTGTAGCACAATGTAAAGGAAAAAAAAAAGGTAATTACCAGGAGATCCTCTGGCCAATGAAGGGTTGCTAAGCATTGTGGTCCAAATGCAACCATAGGCTCAAGTAGTCCCTAAGCTGCTAATTACCAGAAGCTGAAGGGCATACCAGTCTCCTAGGAATTCATCTAATCTCCTTTTGAGCTTGTGGCCTCTAAGATGTCCACTGGAAATTAATTCCACTGTTCTATTTTCCCCTTTGTTTAGTCCAGATTTGCTCCTCCAGTCCTTAGGTGGATCAAGCAGAGTAGAATCTAAAAGATTTTATACCATAAAATTTAGCTTATTTATAGTCCTGATTTCCTTTTCTGTACCCCCTTTGTGATTGTAGACTCCTCTGTCTCAAAAGACATTGTTCAAGTCTGAACAAATCTTGCTCTAACTCCATGTGTAATACTGGCAGTGCCATGGCACATAAATATAAAATATGAATTATTTTTTATTCATTAAGTCAGCTAATAAATTGGGTAGAAAAATTCTGTTTGCAGAAGCAAAAGGATTCTTCATTGCTCTAATACTTGTTGAACTACTGTGCAGTTTAATTTATATGAATGAGCAGTTGCTCTCTTTCCACCACTTTCTAGCCCCATTCATCAAACTTGGCAATTTATCCTAGCTCTGATATGGCTATTGGCAGTATATGGGGATAAAGTAAATAACAGGATACCTTCTAGTGAATAATAACCTAATGACCATACATGACAGAGCAGCTTTTAATAGTCCTAAATCATTTCACAGATTCTGCTCCTCCTCTTACACATGTGGGTCTCTGGCACAAAAGGGTGGCAGCCAGCAGGGTTTCTGTGCCTGCTCTCAAACTCAGTGCAGTGAAACATATTTTTCACTTTGAAATTTGCCCAGCATATCCACAGATGAAAAAAGGGGGAGTGCCTTTCTGAAAAAGAACTGGTGACGGTTTGAAAAACTGGGAAGGCTTGATATGAACACCAGCATGTGATTCTCACAGGAAATCTGAGCTTTGGATAAAAAAGCACTGCCACTTTCAAAAGAGCAATGATTGTTTTTTGTCTCTTGGGGAATACTGTAAAACAATTCTTTAATTGTTTGTGCAAAGTTGTACAAAGAAGCTGGCAGATGAAAATATACTGTCTGCCAATTACAAGCAGGTTTCTTTTTAAGACTAGTAAATGTGCTGTCAGAAAATAAGCCTGTGAAACCAAGCTGTCTTCTGAGAAATGGCCTGAGGAAATTGATAGCCAAGTTTCAATCTAGGAAAACCGCATCTGTGCCTTTCTCGCCAAAACATTTCCAAACAACCTGAACAGTTGCAATGGGGCCCAAACAGGGAATAGGTACCCAGGATTGCCAGGATCTAACTGTTTGAGGGTTTTGGGAAAAGCTGTGAAAGATCGCAAGATTTTTCAGTATTCATTGAGTACTTGCTCTTGCCTGAAGAGCTTATGGTCCCATTACTGTCATCCTGTTCACTGAAGTAGCACCTTAGTTTCTCCTCTCTGGCAGGATAGGACATGCCATCTGCAGAGTCAGAAGGATTTGACGATGCAGCACCTAATAAAGGGGTTGGGATGGGAGGCCCAATGCTGTGAGACATGAGCAATATCACCTGGGGACAGTACTCGTAAATGCAGAGTGTCTGTGCTTGTGCTGCTCTGGATGGGGGAGATGTGTAGGAGCTTGCTCATAAGGCATCTCTGTCACATGGCAGATGGAAAATGAAAGTCCAGATTGACGAGGGGTTCTGGGAGAGGGCTCTTTTGGCTTGGTCGTGATCAACAGGAGAAGTGTGGAGCTGGGTAGTGCCTTGGAAATGACCCCTGAATCTTGTATGGGAGAATGGACTGGAAGGAGCACTATATTGAAAAGGGAGTGGTTTCTCTGGATAAGTGGCATGTAGAAGAAGCTGCTCCAGAACTGGTGGCAGAAAGTGATCCAAGAAATAATAAAAATAGCAGTGATCTTATCCAAGGGCAATTACATTGATTCGCAATAAGAGGAAGGGTACAACAAAGGTTATGAGATCTGAAAAAGATGTTAGGAGCTGTAAATTGCATTATGTGGGTGGTTCAGGTATTGGTGGTGCTGCAGAGGTTTCCTTACTGATTCCCCTTGCAGTTGCTTCCTTACTGATTCCCATTGCAGTTGCTTCTCAAACTGCAGTGTCCACCATATCCTGTAGCCAAAGGTAACTACTATCCCATGGGTTTGAGGGAAGGAATGCCAAGTACTTGGCTGCAAAACCATTTTTTCCTACTGTGGTAGAAGCATAGTTTTGTTTTCACTGGCTAAAAGAATGCTTGGGATTGATGCAGACTTCTCTTCCATTTGTACTATTGCTTTGAGGATGACTAAACTTCTGTTCTAGATAAAGTACGAAAGGAAAAATTGCTATGTTTCTCTTTCAGCAATCTCAATCCAGAGGAGAATGCAAATGAAAATGGAATGTCTATGCAGAATGATAACTTTGAAGAGATCATGAACCTGCCTATTGGTTCTAAACCATCCCGGCTGGATGCTATGAACAATGATGGAAGCAACAGTCCTGAAATTCCTTTGAATCCAATTCTAGCCTTTGAAGATAAGGGCACTCTTTTGCCTCAGGTAGATAGTGTTCAAACACAGCAGACAGCAGGTAGGTTTGCTGTGGTTCACTAACATTTGTAATTCATTGTAATTGAGAGAGGTCTCAGAGCTCTCAATCAGCTTATATTGATAAGCTGATTCATTTAAGTATTTTTAAACTCTATTTAAAAAAAAATATTTAAACTCTGTTTAAATTTTAAACAAATTTAAATTACTTGGGGACAGGAGCACATCTCTTTGTAAAGCTATGCATGCCAGACACTTACGGATGCAGTGCAATGTTGGTGAGGCCTTATCATTTCCTGGATGAGGACTTCTAACATGTTTTACTTTGTGACATTTGAAGTTGCTTGGAAAGGTTTGCCCTGTGCTTTCCAGCAGAAGTGATAGGTGACAGCTGCTGCTCTGACCTTACGATCAGCAGCTGGGTTCCAGTTTTGCAAGTGCAGTGCTTGACATGCACATGCAGAAGGGGAGTAACTACTTCTTAAAAACTACTTTTTGAAATTCTGGATGTGCTTTGCTCATCAAGTTCTTGCAGGTATTGAGGGATGGTTTCCAGGACACTGGATTTTTCGGAATTACATCATAACTCTTCAAGAATGTTAGGTAAATAAATACTGATTTAGCAAATTAAATGGGATAGCACTGTATTTTTCTCTGGCCTAAAAATGTAAGGAAAATCATCCCACTTTAAAATAATTGCATAAGTACATAACATTTTGAAGAAAGAATTGCCACTCTGACCTGTCATGTTTACCTTCTGTTTTAGAAGTGATCTGATTGTTTCTTCTGAAGAACCAAAGGTGATATGAGCATCTCTGCAGTCAGTGGAGTTTCTTCCATGCTATGAAGGAGTGTTTTATTTTTTCTCTCCAGTTTTTTAAAGATTTCTTGAATATCTTTTTTGGAAGGACTTTAGTAAAACCAGCAGAAGAAATGAGGGGAATAGACTTGGATCACCATTCTAATAGCTTTCATCACTAGAAAAATCATGCTTCACGTGCGTTACTTAAAATGGCTATTTCCAACAAGCTTTTTTTGTTAGTAAATGAATATTTCTGCATTCCTTAAGACACAAGACACTGGAATCTGAAAGGAATGGGCTGATTTGGGTGGTGGGACTGATTCTTTTTTGTTTTTAAAAAAGGTGGGTGTTGGTTTAAAAGGCATAATTGTAAAATTGGCAAAGAATCTTTTACACTTTATGGTTCTAATACTTGAAAAATAAATGCCTCATTGCTCTACAAGTAGAGTTAATGGGGTGTTTTATTTAAACCTGTTGGTTTAAATGTTATTGCAGAGAACTCTAATTATGGGGGCGAACTATAGGCTTCTGTATCAGGTTCTTGTAAATGTAATTCCTACAGGGACATTCTGTAAATTGAGACGTCACTATGATCTTCTCACATTTTCTCTAAAAACACAAAACAAGAAAGGTTTTAAAATGTGAAAATTTGAAAGCGTTATTTTTTCAAGGACAAGAGGATAACCTATTGTTCTCCTAGATTATGTATTTATGAATTTTGCTCAGTACAGAAATAAATGATTTGATTGAATAAATTAGACAAATGTGGTAAAAAAGGTACTGCAAACTTGATTTTTTTAGTTACATCCATGTTCACAATACTATAAAAGATGTGTATGCATATGTGCACAGATGTGTGCACACACATACAAGGAAATACCTTGTTCTGAGTCCTGTAAATTGCTGCTGTTCCCAGTGATGGAAGACTTTTCCTTTGCCTTATCAGACTTTTGAAGACTGTGTGAAACTTTGGATATTTGAGTTTTGGATGATGATGCAGGTTCAGGGATTTTTGGGGTTTGCTCGTTTCAGAGCAAATGGAAAATGGTCATTGTGCTTTTTTATGTAGTGTGTGGTTTTTATAAAGCAGTGCAGTTTGAGTGATAAGAGGAGCGATGCAGGTTGCTTTCTCTTTACTTTGATGCTGATTTCTACTGTCATTCATTGTTCCATCCCACACTTTCGGTTGCTGTTGTGCAGAACTGTAAAATCTTGCAAGTTTTTGTGCTTTGCTAAACAATGCTGTTGGAGGCAGAGCTCACTCTGGGTGTTTGAGTGTGCAGCATCGCCAGAGGCTTGAGGCATTGCTCTCTGAATCAGTGAGAAGATCTTTGGGTAGGGGAGATGGAGGTTCATGGGCGCTCAGCTCCTGCTAACAGAGAATTTACCATTAAGATTCCTGCACTTGCCTCTGGTGAGCACTGAGCGAGGCCTCTAGGAAGCTGTGCAGAAAGTCTGTGCTAGCAGAAGATCCTCTGAGACAAAAGCCGAAGGATTTTTGAAGAAATTTCTGCTGCTGCCGAGTGTTCATCTTATAGAGGAGATGGAACAAAAGCAATCGAAATAAAATGAAAGAGACTTCATCTGCCAGAATATTTATGGAAGGGAAAAAACAGCCATTCAGTCAGAGTGCTTTCAATAGTAACTTGTGACACAGTAAAATGAATTGGGTTCCTTTCTTGCTTTCTTTAGTTTTCCATGTACATAGCCACGATATTTTGAAGTGTCCAAAATATGTAGTTTTTCTTTAAAAATATATATAGCATGTAAGTACCAAATAAAACTTGTTTGAAATATTTATTTCTACTTACATTTTCATTTTCTCACATAACTGAAGCAAGAGTCAATCTCTAATGGAAAACTTTTCTTGGTACTCATGGTTTGCTTAAAATTTTGCTTCAGATTTTCCCTAATTTCTTTACTAAAAATCAGGACAGAGTCACTTGCAACAAGAAGGAGAGCAATGAAATAGGCAGTTACATTTAGCTTCAGTTTTAAGTCTTAGGATTCATTTAGGATCAGGTTTAAATTGTGTTGATCTTGAGCTATTTAGGATTGGTTATAAATTATGCTGGTCTATTTTTTGGGAGACTTCAGCACATTTGCTTCACTGTTTGTGGAAAAATGGACTGGCTTTATTACTGCCATTTACTTTTTTTGCTTTGATTTTTTTTTAGCAGGGCTGGATTAAAAACAGTTTGTCATTACAGTCAATCCAGGTTTGCTTCAAATGAGAGCAAGAATTTCCTGTTTCAAGGGCCTGACATACAATATAAAAACAAGGGAATTGAGAGTAGGTGTATGAAATCTTAAAAAAGATTTAATATTGAATTTTTGAATCTTTTGGTTAAGTCTCTTTTAATGCAAGGAAAACAGTTTCTCTTCTGTTTAGTGTTGGTTTTGTCAATAAAACATGGTATGAGAGGGAAGGCCAGCTCTTCTGCCTGCTATTGCAACTGGTTGTGTTGCTTGTACCATGAGGGGCAAGGTAGAACTACTCTGTGAGGCAGAAGCAGCAGGTGCAAACAGCTGTTCTGAGGGCTGGGAGCAGCAGCCTTCCCCAGCAGAGAGCTGTGTGCTCTGGGAAGGCTCAGCTCCGAGCTCCCATCTCCACAGCTCCATTGATGCTCTCAGGGACAATGCTCTGTGAGTTATTTCAGTACATCACAACTGCTGCATTGCTCACCATTAGCTCTGTTTGCTTCATGTCTTTTATCTCCTCATTCCTGATGAAGAATCCTTTATTATTTGCTTTCTCGTTAAGACCTTGAAATAATGTTTGAGATTAAATACCTAATTCAGATACAGGACACAATCCAATATCGTTACTTAATGTTGCACTGTTTCTTTTTGGAAACTGATCTAAAATCACCCATGGAGGTGGTTTGCAGTTTGAGGGCTTTTTGTTCCCAGGTGTGTCATTCAGCCAGTCCTCTGTTTCAGAAAGTCCACCTGCCCAAAGCTGAGCACGTGGTTTCTCACATGAGATTTCAAAACAAGATTCCTGTCATGCATGAATATTGATAATGCCATATTGTTTTATCCAAAGTTTCTATCCACCCTGCACTTTTATAGGCCTTTTTACTGCACTGATAGGGGTTTTGATTTGTTTTACATGGGGTTTTTTTTTGCGGTTTTTGTATCGTTTTTTTTGGGGGGGGGGGTTGGCGTTTTGTTTGTTTGTTTTTGGGGGGGGAGTTGTGGTTTTTTTGTTTTGTTTTGAGTTGTTTTGGTTTTTTGGTTTTTGTTTTTGGGTTTTTTTTTGAGGGGAGGGGCATTGTTTTGTTCTGTTTTTTCCCAAATAGTACCATTGGAAAGAACTTGCAGATATTAAAAAAAATAATTATCAAAAATGCCTCCCTCAGGCACCAAAATTAAGTTCAGAGATTTGAGCCACAATAAAATGGAACTTTGAGCTCTTAACTGACTGAATAACTTTTTAAAACTATTTTTTAAATCTCACTTTTATTCCATGTTTGTACCCAGTATCAGCTCTAAAGATCTATGGGCAAGTAAGAGTTATGAGACAGTCAGAATCACCTCAGAAGACAGTGTGCTGCTTTTGGCTGGGGTAGAGCTAATTTTCTTCACAGTAGCTCGAAGGGGGCTGTGTTTGGGTTTGTGCTGAACACAAGGTTGGTAACACAGGGATGTTTGAGTTACTGCTCATCAGTGCTTGCACAGAGTCTGCCTCTCACACCACCCCACCTGCCTGGGGTTGCAAAGGAAGTTGGGAGGGGACAGCTGGGACAGGTGACCGAGCTGACCACAGGAACATTCCATACCTTACATTGTCATGCTGGGCATATAAAGCTGGGGGAAGGAAGAGGAAAGGGGCATGTTTGAAGTTACAGTGTGTGTCATCCCAAGTAACAATTACACATGATGGAACCCAGTTTTCCTGGAGATGGCTGAACATCTGCTTGCCCATGGGAAGTATATATTCAAGAAAATAAGTTGAATTTAAACATGAATACTTTTTTATTGTTTTTAACTCCATTTAAAATGAAGTATCAATACAAAATATAACAAAAAATCTTAATTTTGACAAATATTTTCACTCATCCCTTGTTGCGAGTAGCTTGGGAAATAATTTTACATTTGCAGAACACATCTCACCCAAATTATTCATGGTTGCTGCAGTTTTCTGTACTTGCTCTGTGCAACATTTCCTTGCCTGAATGTGCCTTTGCTCTTCTGCCGGAGAGTAGAGCCTATAGTGTGGACAAGGATCAGCTGTAAGGCTTTACCCATTCTAGTTTCTTACTAACTTTGAGAATTTTCCCTCAGCAGTTACTTTCTGTAGTAACCTGTTTGCAGGTTTCTACCTTTATATTGTGGGTTGATTCAATTATTTTCTAAAGTCCTTGGTGTGTGTGCTCTGAAATACAGGACATGAAACAGCAACAGAATAAAGATTAATGCACACCTGCATTTTTGAGAGATGCCTCATCAGTGGAATCAGCCTGTTGCATGAATAAAACCTCATTAATACAGTGCTGGTTTTTCTGAAGGGGAGGGTGAGGAAACCAAAAACAAGCCATGGAAGGTTAACCAAGCATAGCAGGTGTTTTTCAACATGTAGCCACATCTTCAAGCACACTTAAACAGCCAGCCAAATGTGCAAGGAATTGTGTTTTGACCTGCTCCAATTCTTGTTATCAGGACATCTCTCTTGTATGGTGAAACAGCAAGTAGCAGGAAAATTACAGGAACCAAGGAAAAGAGTTGTTTCCTCTGAAAGTTCAGGCCCTTGGATCTGGAAAGTTTTCATAAATCATTTGGCCTAAATATTAACTGTCTTCATGGCACATAGCTGCCCTAAGGAGCTCTTGAGTTTCTTCTGTTTGCTGACGGACTTGCTCAAGGAGTTTGGCCATTTGGCTTTTTCTGAATGCTAATGAAAAGTCTGGATCTGAAGAGAAATAACAGGTGTTAGGCAATCTGCTGTGTTTCCCTATGTTCTAATGCAGATGCACAGAAAACTTATTTTTCAGGTTAGATACAGTTGGTTGGTGATTCTTATTACAGGTAAGGCAGAAAAATACCACACAAAGCACATACAAATTCCGTTTTCATCCCTACAACCATTCAGGATTGCTGCTAAATTCTCCTGATCCAGATGTATAAATCTTAGTTGCCAAATTCAGCCTTGTGCAGCAGCTGCCTATCTAGATATAGTAGGGTTTTGGTTCTGGCTCTATATACATAAAGATCTGTGCAATATACAGTTATTACCACATTATAACCTTCATAGGTACTCAACTTTTATCCAAAGACAAGAAGACTAACTTAACCCAGCATAATATTAAGTAATGGACTTTGAAGCATGAAGGCGTGAGACTTCCCAGCTTTACCATCAGCTAATCATGCCAATTTCTTATTTGCTTGCTTCATCAAAATAAACTAAAATCACATTTGAAAAACTTTAAGGTTGCATCTAGTGCCAAAATTTGTTATATGGGATAAGATTTTCCTGAAGTCCTGTTCCCCTGCTGTTCTGAACGCCTTTAGTTTTAAAGCAAACAAACAAAATCCTCCTGCCTTTATTGGGAGATACTCTTAAAGAGCTGCTTAAAAACATGTAAGGCGACAGCTACCCTTGAGATTATTCTGCTTTCTCAAGTGAGCAGAGCTAGTCCCCGGAGAAGTTTGCACTGTCAGTGGTTGGACTCATCTTAGAGGTCTTTTCCAACCCTAATGATTCTGTGATCTCTGTTACTAAGCAGAACCTGTTTGCTGCTGATGGGTGCAGGCAGCCTTGGCAGGAAGGACGTACCTGCTCGTAGTCTGCACAGTGTGGAGATGCCCAGCTGCTGAAAACGGACCTCTTGGTGGGTAAGAAAATTCTTGAGGTAGGCTTGAATCTCTCCAATGTGATACTTCCACAAAAGCATCATTTTTTCTGCATAAATGGAAGAACCACTGGAGATCAATACAAGCCTTTAAGCACTTTGAAAACTGATTTTTGTAACAACATTTCAATAATGACTCATCCACCTTCAGCTAAAACCAACATTACTGCAAAGACTGACAAGCGACTTCCCTGTACTACAGCTTCTGATAATACTGCTGATACTTCAGGTAAATAAAAGGATGAGTGGGCTGCTGTGCTGGGAATCTGATCCCTGTTTAAGGGGCCTGCTGATTGACAATGGTTGGCCTGGTAGGTGAAGCTATCCATTAGATGATTATACTTTTGGATTCTGTTCACTACCTGAGAGAGAGTCTGCTCTGTTGCAAATCCTCTATACTAGAAATGAAACAGATTTGCATTTTCCCTTACTAGGGACTCACCACAGATTTCAATTTTTCTTATGTCTAATGTCTAAAGTCTAACCATACCTTTCTAGACAATGTGGCAAGTATCATCAGAACACCTTTTTCTTGCAAGTCTTAAAGGCTCTCAGCTGCATGAGGCAAGTATTTAAGCATAAAACTGTTTTTATACAGGTAAAAATAAATGCTCTTTTATTCTCTCACTGAAACTTGAAAAATTTTGGCTCCATTCTTAAAACCACTTTACTTCACTGCTCCTGCTAATTTAGTCTAGAATTATATCAGCAGGATTTGGTTCAGTAGAGTTTTTCTCTTGCTGGTCAGGAAATAGAGTTATTCTAAAATTTTGGAACACAGCCTCTGCTGTCTGTGGGGGACGCCATCACGTTTTACATACTGAGAAACAAGGTCAAACAGAAAGATATAACCTTGTTTGAAGTGACCCTTATCTGAAACATGTTTTCATCTCTCCCATGGTGAGGAGTATGTTAATGATCTCCCACCTTCCTACTGAAGCTGTTTACAAGGACCTCAGAATTGGCTATGGACCAGCTCTGCAGAATGGCAGTTCTTGAAGAAGGCAAAACCATGTAAATCAGACCTTTATCTGTGGTCCACTTTCATCCCTGGAGTTTCTTGTACACTGAAGGACTGTTTTATTTCAAGGGTGACTATAGGCACTTATACTCTGGAAAATTTGTAGAGACCAAATGGGTGGATGATAGAGGAATATTTAAGGTTGTTCAGTGCCTGACAGTCCTTTGGGAAAAGGCTAATTTCACTCCAGACAGCCATAAGTCTCTTTCAAAGCACAGTTAATCCTGTGTGAGTTACCGTGACCAATCATGTGCTGGATGATGGAGGCAGCATGAAAGGATGGCTCAGGATGTTCCAGCTGGCCAGCCAGTCTCACCAAGCACTTTGTCAAAGGTTCATCCATCCACTGGACCATGTGGAGCATGGCTCCTTCTGGAAGGCAGAAAGGTAAGAGAATAGTCTCTAAATAGGAGCTCCAGTGTCAAAGAAATGAAGCTGAGAGGTCTGCCAGAAACTGCTCAAATGGTGCATCCTTCATGCAAGTGGAGAAGCAAAATAAGTGCTGAACTTCGTTAATAAGTATGTTTAGGTTGTTAAAAAGGGTCATGTTCTGAGGTTATGCTCTCAGTAAGGTAAGGCCATGGATTTGGTTTGTATTTTGCTGGCTTTTTGTTCTGTAAAAATGAATCACTTTATGTGCAAGATCCACTCTTGGCCTGTTGGGTTCAGTCTGTCCAGCAGCAACTCCAGGAGCATGCTCCACTCGCAAAATTAAATGTGATGTGTTACCTGCTGCATGGCCATTACGCCAGATAGAAGAGATGACCTCTTTGACAGACAATATCCAATGCTGGGGCATGTTGGGAAAATTTACACTCATCCTTTCTGCTACAAAGAGTGCTGTACCTTTCATGAGTGCCAATTTGGTATCTCTGATAAAATGCACGTGCAAAAAATTTCTAGATCTAGACTTACTTCGTATTTTAGTCTTTTATATCAGTTTTTGCAATGATAAAATTATTTCAGCCTGAGAAACTGGGAAATATTCCAAATAGAAGTAGACAGGCCATGTACAGCAGTAAACTTCAGCAAAAAAAATTTAGAGTAAAGAATTTTAAACAATTGAACAAAAGTGCAGACAATGGAGCCCATGTATCCTGCCAATGAATTGGATTTTGTTCTTGAAACTTACAGTGAATTTAAAAGGAAAGACTCAGGCTGTGTGTCCAGCTGTGCTCCATGTCCTGTTAGAATTAATACAGGACACGTGCACTTCTCTGATTCAGCCACTGATGAAAGGTTGCTGCCATACCTTGCTTTGCTAGCTCAGCAAGGCAGGATGTCACGTAACGAAGGGAGTCTTCCTGAGTGTCGGTCAAATGCATGGTCTGGAGGAGACCTTCAACACAGCAGCTCTCAGTGATTCTCTGCCACAAGAGAGAGTCATGTTTAGCACTTCCACTGTGGTTTAGTGGTGTCTGGGGGCTTCACAAGTACTGAGGTGAAACCATCAATAATGGAGATGTCTCCTCCCAGCTCTACCACAGCCAGGTGAAAACATCTCGGATTGTTCAGAGATCACCTATACTGAGATACATATTTTATAGACTGAGTTGAAAAGAGATAGGAGACTTTACCTGTGCTGACCTGGACTAAAAGCAAAAAATGACACCAAGAAATGAGTTCAGAATGAGTCAGCTGGAGATGACTGGTTGCTAGTGAAGTCGAATCATGAAGTCATCAGCTCTCTGGGACACCCCAACAATGGAAGCTGCTCATGCTCCCTAAGCAAGCTCAGGTGTCTATCAGCAAAAGGGAGTATCTTTTTTCTGATACTCATTTTATGCTGCATTTTGTGCTGTGGTTTTTTAACTTGCTGCTTAGAGGTTCAAGGTGGATTTGAGACTGCTGCTTTTCAAGATCCCACATTCTGTTTCTGTCCTGCCTTTTTCCTCTTGTGCCAAGAACTTGTGTTTTAGGGAGCATTCCTTAGAATTGATCCTGGAAACCTGGCACTCGCACTCATGTCTGTTTATTCACTTATGCAGCAAGAGCTTGATACTCTCTATATTATAAAGTTTTATTTAAGGTGAAGCAGGTCCCAGCTGATAACAGCATAAAGTCACAGAATTTAAGTATTTCAAAATAAGACCATATTTATCAAACTTTGAATGATGGTTCATTTTTATTCCTACTGTGGGCCTTGAATTTAAGGGAACCTAGTTTTCTGCAAAATTCGACGTCACAGCTATTAGAAATTTATTTTAATTTTTATATTAGTGAAAAAATCCATAATTTTCTTTCTGGCTGGTTTAAATCTCTGGAACTAGTAGTAATTGTATTTTGATCAAAGGGAAAAAAAACCCTGAGTCTTGAAAAGTGTGTACTAGGAAGTGGAACAAAGCAGAAGTGAGGATTTGGTGGGTTTTTTTCCTCAGTATTGACTGCTACTGGTGGTACTGTTTGATCGAGGTACTCTAAAAGGCAAGGAGAAAGGAAGTGCATCCTTGCATATGGATTTTGAAGCAAAGTCAGCAAGAGAGATCTTTATAGCATTTTGGCATAGCTAGTATCTTGCCAAAGAGGCAAAATGTACATCAATAGCTGGGGTTTTGTTTCACAATGAACAGCAGCTGAAGCATGAGAGCCAGGAGATAAAGATTCAGTTCATAACAGACCTCAGATTTTCCTGAACAATTCCTTTAATCAGTATGAAATGGTCTTGCTTGAACTTTTTATACCTATGATGTAGCCAAATTAGGTAGCCACATCATTCATAGCAAAAATTAGATATTTCTTATTTTAATTAGGTGTATTGTATTGGGAAAATATGAATAAAACTACCTTTCATTATGGTTCTTTTATTCATATATGCAAGTTTGTGTAAAATATATAGCAAATTGGCATATGTTTAATTACCCACAGAATTAATTATTTTTTTAATGCTGATTTGACATAAACACAATGGCAACCTCACAGGGTATAGTTCAGTGACAAACATTGTGTACCCACCTGTCTGTTTTTGGAAAGGCACAGGTTTTGGATGATGCAAGCAGTATGTCCAACAATCACAGGGTCTGTTTTATGTGCTGCCAGTAATGTCCCCAGGCTCTGCAGGAGCTCAGCACATGCCAGAGTGTCCTGAGAAGAGCAACCAGTATCTCAGATACATCCAGTATGGACAACACAATGCAGATTTGCAGGGAGCTGTGAAGAAATCCTCTGCAGGAAGAGCATTAGTTTGCTTATTTAAACCAAGGATGTGGCTGGGTCCAGTGCTGCTTCTCTCAAGTATGGTCTGATTGAACTGACTATTGAGAACTAACTGTGGAAGGTTGGAGTCTTCAAGGCTGTGTAGTTTATTGTTGTTTCTATCAAATAGACCCCAGCCTCACCGGGGTCATTGCTACTCAGGGGAAGGATGTGTGATCCTGACTGGAAGGAGAGATTGTCAGGGTTGCTGTGAAAGGCAGAACTACACGGTGAAGTAGCAGCAGCAGTGCATCCTTGAGTAGCTCAGCAATTTACCTGGCTACAATGATGGGTTGTATGGTTAGATCAGTTTGTGATCAGGCACCTCTTGAGTAAACATGTCCTGAACAACATCTTCTTTATAGACATTGCTCTGCTATCTGATGATATTTTAGAGGTACTTTGCTGGGTATTTCTCTCTGAATGTAGTCTTCCTCCAATTACCATTAATATTACTTGAATCACAGAATGATCTAGCTTGGAAGAGACCTTAAAGATCACCTAGTTCCAAACCCTCTGCCATGGGCAGGAACACCTTCCACTGGGCCAGGTTGCTCAGAACACCATCTAACCTGGCCTTAAACACTTCCAGGGATGGGGCATCCACAAATTCTCTGGGCAACCTGCTCCAGTGCCTCACCACCCTCACAGTAAGGATTTTTTCCCTAATATCAAATCTAAACCTACTTTCTTTCAGTTTGCAGCCATTACTCTTGTCCTGTAGTTTCAGATCAGAGTCTGGATTACTGCACAGGTAATTACCTCGATAACAATATGGATTAAGGGAGCACTGCTGTGTGTAAGAGAAACCTGACTTCAACTGAGTTTATTTTAGGTCTACAGTTAAAAGCAAAAGATTTGCTCTTGGGAGTGTTTTTTCATTCAGTCTCCTTCCCTTAGGAATTTCAGAGTTTTTAATGCAGTTCTTCTGTTTGTTCACAATGAACTCTATTATTTGTACTGATTGGAAACTGAGACACATTAGCAAGGGAGCTCAATAGAAAACAAACCATTGGTCCTATACACAGCTGCAAAAAATCACATAATTCTGAAACTTGTGAAATATCAGCATCACTAAAGCACTGTTGAAAGGTGGATGTCTTTAAAAGTTAGTTTAACTTTAATCTTTCTTTTGCTTAGAATAAATTGCAAGAGTGTATCTTATTTTCTTTTAATACCAGCTGACATCTTCACTTAGCTCATTTTAAGCACTGTCACAACCAGCAATCCTAAAATAAGACTGGAAAGTAAGTTGAAAGGGCAGTTCTCTGCCTAAACACAGGGCATTTAAAGAATCCTATATGCAGACATGACAGTAAATTTTCCTTACATTTTCTTTAAAGGAAAAAATAATATAGTTTTAGATAATCCAATTAAATTACCACTGATGACTCTCTTCTATGCTTTTGGGGCCAAATGTCCTCTTTTCTACATAATCACATCAAATACGATACCCATTTTTTATTTGCTACAACTTGAGAAGAGGAAATTTTCTATGGATTATAAAGGAACTTTCTAATATATAATGACTTCCCTGCCAACATCTTTTGTTTATTTAGGACCTACATTAGCAAGTGACAGTACTTGAATTTTGCTGAACTTCTTTTTTTGGCTGGAATATGGCTGAGATCCAGATTTTGTTTTCTGGCTCAATTCTGCACAGTGCAAGAGAATCACGAGAAAACTGTGAGTAAAAATAGATTGAGTGATTCAGATGGATATTGATCTAACTTCTCCCAAGACTAGAATATTAAAAAAAAATAAAGGCAAGGAAAAAAAATTTCAGCAGCAAGTGTGCTTACAGTTGCAATGCTGCACTCATACTCCTTACACAGGGATTTCTTGACAAGGTAAATATTATCCCATTTACCAGTTAGAAAAATGTCAAGGCAAAGTTATTTGTACCTGGAGTGGAGATTCAGTGGCACCATCTGGAACAGACAGACCCTGACTTCCAGGTCATTTGCTCAAAGGAATTTGACTTAAAAGACTGTTTTCTCACAAAGCCTGTTTTTTTTGTGTTTCAGGGTTGGGCTGTCCTTGGGAAAACTGAATAAAATTCCCTCTGCAAGAGGGAAGTTTTCCAGCTCTTTCTGGGAATCCCTGTCAACAGTCTGACCAGGAGATTGCAAAAAGGGGGCTGAAGCAGAGCAAGGAGCTCCCGTGAAGCATTCCTGGGGGTTTGCTTCATGGTAACTAAAGCGCAGACAGATTCTGCCCCATTGTATCCTGGGTAGCATTTGTAATAATTCAAGCATCACTTGACTTGGTTGTAAAGGTTAGCTTTGTTCAGTGGTTTGTTTTCCAATAGTTGTTCCCATGGAGAAGTCCCTTTTTCAGTCACGGAGAATTCAGCCTGAGTTAGAGAAAGAAACATTGAAAAGACTTGAAAAGCAGGCCAGAAAAGGCACAGAGATGGGGAGGCAGGATATGAATACAAAGAGGTCAGACTCTTCTCAGAGTGCCCAGGGCTTGCTCACACAAAGCAGCAACATTCAGTAGTCAGGGACAGCCGTGTTTGCTTGCAAAACAAATTTAGAGATGTAGATACTTCTCACTGGGGAATAAAGTGAGATGCTTTGCTTTCCAGCCTCCTGCTACTGACCCTTTTTCCCTCATGAGGGATGGACTGTTTCACCACTGGTGTAGCAAGGCTGAGTTCACAGTGTCTTTGTTCCCACTGATGCTGACCACGTCTCCTTGTGGCCAGGGATTTGAAACACTGGTAAAGACAAGTTTCAGGACCAGGGAGAAAAGGATTTGTGGGTACTCTTTCCTGGGAGAACAAAAAATGTGAATTATGTTTGGAGACAAGAAAAGCAAAACTAAGTGAGGACCACGTTCCAGCATAATGTCTCCTACTGAATAACATATTTACTGTGCAAACGGCCTTCAACTAACTTAATGCATTTCAACTGTAAGTTTGTTGAGAGCAAATTGTGTTTTGATTGTATGAGGAAGTTTGACAAGCACTGAGGATGTTCTGTGCTCATGCAGCCACTCTGCCTTGAATAGCTCTGTGCTCTAGCTGCTGCCTTCCCAGGCACTGAGCTCACCCATTTTCCCATCATGTCCCAGAGGTAGGGGAGGTGCAATTTTGGTTTGCATACAGACAACTGAACAGTAACACACCAAGCTTTCCAAACCCAGAGTAAATTCCCAATCAGGCTGAGTGTATTTCAGACATAGGAAGCACCTAAGGCCACCTGAAGCTACTCAGACCCTGTCACTACTGCTTGAAGCAATGTGGCAGCAAAGGTTCTCACATATTTTTGCTCTATGTACCCAACCTTGGACTAACTTCAAATGCTGTTGTTAGCTTAAAACACTTAACAAAACCTTTCACATCTATGTTCTTATGGATGTCTTTAATTACTGTAAAGAAAAGTTTATTTCAAAATGAGAGTAATCTGTCAGTACTTGCCATAATTTAATTGTAGTCAGACTTCTTCATGTATTTGCTAGTGCTGCACTATTAATGGTGGTGTTGACCCTGAATATGGGCAAAAGAATCATTCTGTAACTTAGGACATGAGGATGCACAGTCCTGGTGAAAGTCCTAATGCATTAACTAAAGATAGACAAGATTTCAAATTCTTTTAGTTCCTCTTTTTGTTTCGATCCTAATTCAAAATATGTCAATATTCTACAAATGCACTTTTGAATAACACTGTCCATGTAGGGAGTAATGTATATTTGCTCTTTGTTCCGCACTTACGCACTTTAAATGTGTGCTCTAAATCAGTTTCTCTGCTTTTCAGTGGGTGGGGAAGCTCTGTAGCCATGAAATAACTTCCTTGGTTGCCCTCATGGTGGCAGTCTCATGGTGCTGTGTTTGTCCTCCCCTCATATATCGATCTGGGGACTGAGGGGACTAGAGAGAGTTGCAAGGAGTGCAAGGCAGTATCCACATATCCAACGGCTCTGACACCCATCTGCCCCTCTACTCTCTCACTGGTCTCTCCTTGGGATCCCCCTCAGCACAACAGATGGCTCCTCAGGTAGTTAGTGACAGTGCAGATGCAGTAAATGAAGCCTGGTTATTTTGGGTAGGAGAGAGAAGGGTTGGGAAGGCTCCCAGAGCCTCTTGGTCATTCTCAAATTGCATTTCATAGGCTGTTTTGCCATAACAGAGTGTTACCCCCGATGGTGGCCAGAACGAGTCTTTGCCCTCTGGTTTTGGGAAATGATCTCCCATACCTGGTTGGGCGGGTGCTGGGAGAGTATCCAGAGCAGAGCAATGGAGGCACGACGCACATCCTCACTTCCAGAGGCCAGGAGAGAGCACAGCTTGGGCAGGACGTTCTCAGCAACCATCTCGGCCTGGATGTCCACTGGTGTGGGAAAACAAAGGAGGTCAGGGGGGCTCAGAGCACTGCAGGGAGTACTTCAGGCTCTGACTCAAAGTTACATCAAATTAGAGGGGACCTCCTCATCTCCATGTGATGTGGCAATGCCAGATGTTCAGTTATAAAAAGAAACCCTCATTTGTTCTGTGTCCTTTTTGCTGAGGGATTAATACAAGCTTGATGGCAGAATGTAGGTTTGGGCACCCTCAGTCTGTGTCTGAACCTCAAAAAAACAAGTGAGAGGAATTTTCTGACTCTATCATTGGCATAAGCCCAGGTCTGAAGGTGGCAGCTTCTGCTGAACAAACAGAAAGACCTCCCAAGCACCACCAACCTCACAGAGTTATGGTTAGCCAGAAGAGAGCCCAGCCATCCCACTGAGTTGTTATACCCCACTTGCTCCTGCAACCTCAGTGAGTGCACTAAAAGGCAATGCCAGAGCAGTCAGCAGATGGAGAGGCAGATCTAAAAGGTCAAGCAGACCGGGTGTTTCAAACGCGTTAAGGAGTGGCACAGCACTTCCTTCACTCTCAGCTCCTCCATAATTGTGACTGCTTGAAAATTAAGCACCTCTACATTTTCTAGATGAATAACTCTACCCTGGAGTCTGAGACTTTAGCACTAAGTGTGCCAGTCCTCTGCCACTATTTCCTGAATATGTCATAGAAATGAATCTTGGACATTTAATTGGGTTTTTTAGGAGGATGAAAAATGCATGGGAGAAAATTATATTTAATGATAGACAGAATCATGCCTTAGGGAAGACAGGTCCCAACTCAATAAGCAATTTCAGAAGACATTCTGTCCTAATTGGGTTTAATGCTTAGGAAACATGGAAAGAAGGAAAGCTTAGCAACTCACTAAGGCTCTGTACATAAGCCCACCTCTGCTGCCTTTCTCACTTTCTCCAGATACTCCCCTTGCTACCTGGGAGCTCTAAAACAGATTTAGTTAGGATATGCACTGCACCTTCCTCTTCCCTTAGCATCCAGTTAAAATGTAGAAAATGTCTCTTTGCTTTTGATAGGAAAGGTTCCCAGCCCATTGTGCTCACTCTGAAAGGCAGAGAGAGATAGAAATAGTGTGGTTTCTTTATCTCCAAGACATTGCTTACCACTGGTAGCCAAATTTCTTAGGCAAACACATGCCTGGCTTGAAACCTGCTTGTGCCAAAGAGGAAAACCAAAAATTAAAAATGAGGGAGAGGAGGAAAAAGAGCAGTTTCAGTAATGCATGTTCTTGCCTACTGCACACAAAATAAACATGACAACACCAGTAAGCTCTTACATTATCTTCAAGAGTAAGTTTTGGCACATGTTTTTTTTCAAAGTTTTGATGAAATTTTTTTTCTACCTACTAGTATCAGTCATCCTATTGTTGATGAAGAATGGGGTTCAGATGTTGGCTTTATTTTAGAACATCTGATAAGTTATAAGAAAATGAAGGGAAAGAAATTGTCCCATTTGCTTTGCAGTTTTTTTCACCTCCCTTCTATACAGAATTTCAAGTTCCACCAGGAACTGTGGTTTCTTGAAGTTTCCTTGATGTGGCTTCCAACAAAGCAAAATTCTCAAGATGTCATCCTTGAAGCCATACAGTAAAAGTTTTGTATACCAAAAAGAAAAAAACAAGTAGCACAACAGATGTGTCAGACAACTTCTGTCACACACACAATGATCAAAGACAGAGCCTGGACAGGGCACTTCTCACATGATGTTCCAAGTTAATAGCATACTGGCTATCCTAGTCTAAAGGAAGTGTCCAGGGCTGTAGAACAACTTTAATAATTTCCCTTTGCTTTCTTCATACATTGACCTTGTAGAACCCATGTATTTTCTATTATAGGTGTCTTTTCTCATGGGAAAGATGCTGCATAGGTACCTGTACAGTAGATTAACAGAATGATGTGAGGCTGAAACTAGAAGCCCAAGTCTTTAGCTCTACTTGGATGCTAAGTCTTTTCACAAAGAGAAAGCCACAGCTTTACCTTGTCCACAGAAGAGGATAGGAGAGAGATCAGTGTCCGCAGCAGGAATCTGTCACTGGGTCCCAGCAAGGCTTTGTGGTGCTGAACATTGGCTGCCATGTTGCTCAGGGCAGCACAGCTGTAATACTGCAAAGAACCAAGGAAAAATGTAGAGAGAACGGTCAGAGTGGTGACACACTGAAGAGAATGCAAATAAATTGGAGAAATGCTCAGATTTAAAACCAATAAAAGTAACATGCTTTTTCATCCTAAGGGTGTTTATAGGGTTGACACAACATGCTGTAGCTGCTCCAGCAATCCTGCTGGGGCGTGTAGTACATTCATTAGGACCCTGGCTGTTTGGGAACATGCTCTGCTGCTGCAATGACATTGCTGCTGGCATCTAAGTTAAGTCATCTGCATCTATTGTACTATATGTTTACATTGATTTACTCAAGCTGGATGTAGCTATTGCCCTAGCATGCCAAGAGATCATTTCCAAAGGATCTAACCATTAATGCTAGGGAGGACTACACATATAAAAGTATCTATTACTAGGGAGGTATAATTACAAGAAACAGGTTGAGCTACAGAGATGGAAATTTTAAGATGCATCTCAGAGAAATCTAAAAATGTGGAAACAGTTTCCAGAAAGCAACTCCAGAGGGTCCATCCCTTCAGACATCTAAAATAATCTGAGTTGAGATAATTAAACTGATGGGCAAAAAATTCTATGCTACTCAAAGGACTGAATAAACAAACTAGCAGAGTGTAAGGATTACAGTTCTGATTCATAGTTTATTTATCAGCACACTTTTGCACTAAGACAAGCTCTCTGATGAGTGTGCAGAATCACAAACAGGTGTCTGTGATAGGCATAATATAGGATGCTTTACAGATATTTACAACAACAAGAAAAAGATCTATTCAAGTTGTCTTCTCAGAATACTTAGTACCATTGCTTAGAGTGGATGATCAAAGTTAGAATGCAAAAATACCCCAATCGAAACAAAAAACCAAAACCCAGAGGAAGAGACCTATCTGCATTATGTCTGATGATCTGAAAAACACAAGAAAGTAGCCATAAACAAGCCAGTGCATGCATTAATGTGTGCTGGCAGAAGAAATTTTCGATCACAAACTTCCTCCTGTGCAGTGAGACAAATTGGGTCTTTTAATAAATATTATGTGACTGAAATGAGTTTCACCAAGATGCTCTCCCATGTTTCTCCACTTCACTAGAGAAACAATTCCTCCTCTCCCCCTTTTCATTTCTGCATACTGAGGTTTGTGCTATTTTAGTCATACCTGGACTTCTGAGTCAGGAGATTCCAGCAGCAAGGCAAGAACTGGTAGGGCTCCTTCCTTGCATAGGACTTGTTGGATTTTCTCTGCCATTAAAAAGAAAAAGTAAAAGTGTCTTTCTCCTTCCCTTCCTCTCATCTGGAGGCACCATTCAAAAGGGATGTGCACAGTTCTTGGGTTCTAAAAAGTGCTGATGCTGTCCAAATATATGCCAGTCAGTGTGATTGGAGAGTATATAATTTAAAGCTTGTGTAATGCAGCAGTATGCAGATATTTTAGCAAAAAAGACTAGCAGGCTGTCTAATTAAGCTTTTGATGGTTTTATGCTAAAAACTGCTCTGAGAATCTGAATTGCTGGAGAGGCTGAAAAGCCTGAGGTATGATCTTCACTATGATTTCTGTGTTTTAAAAACAAATTATTTAAAATATTCTGAATAATACCAGAAATGTAAGAGCCAACTGTATAAGTTCTTGCCAACTGTTTCCTTCCACAACAGAGTTCAGAGATGTTACTCATGTCTTTATCGTTTAGCTCTGTGGAATAATGGTATCATCTTGGTAGGTGAAATTTACTGCTGGTTTGTTTCAGAGTTAATTATAGTAGCCTACATATAATTGCAGAAGACCAAGTACTACTTTTGATAAAGCTGTTAGCCGATATTTCAGGAGCCTTTAATGTCTGACTCGTGATAGTTATACTTAGCATATTCCAACAATGAGTTAAGTCAGAACAAACAAAAAGCTCCTAAAGCTTGATTTTGTTGGATTTTAAGCTCCTGAGATTGCTTTAAAGAACACCAAATGTCCTGCTAATTTTTTAAGCCAAATTATTTATTTAACAAATAGCTATTTTTTCCCTATTTCTTTGACTGATTGTTTAAATATTCTTACACTAGCCCCTTAGATTTGAAAATCAAGCTTTTTTGTTTTGCTAATAGGCAAAAAGGGCCTGTATCAGCTAAACTTAAATAATCAATCTGTGGTACCAAAATGAATGCCACATGCAGAGGAAATAACTTGTCGCTCAGATAGGCTTTTATTCTTGCTTTAAGCTTTAGGACTATTTTTCTATCAGTGAGTTTTCTTTTGGCAGTATAGGTAAGCCATTAGTCCGAAAGTACCTGATTGTGTGAGGTTCAGAATAGCACCAACTGCATTTTGCTGGACTCTGGGATCATAGGAATTGGCAAGAGATAGTAGGGGTGTAACTCCTCTAGCAGCACCAATAGCCTCTTGGTTAGACTCTGGAGAAAAGAATCAGAGAAAGAAAGAAATATTTACTGCCATCTTACTGTGAGCCACAAGTAGGACAACCAGCAGGACTATCCCTTGGCATTCCCTTCTCTGATTTCTCTGCATGCTCAAAGGAAACTTAAAAATTCCGAGAGCTTAACAGGAAGGAAACCAATTAATGATTTCTGGATTAGCCATAAATCACAGCTGGTTCAATGCTTTTGGTTTGTTACTACGATAATTAAAATATCTTTAAGTTCCTTTAAACAGGGTAACAGAGAGTCTTACTTCATACCCTTAGTATGTCTGATCAACCTATTCACAGTGTGATAACCAAAAACTACATCATTACCTGCAGGTAAGGCTTAATTAATTTAGTAGGGTATATTCAGGGCCAAGTTCTTTCTTGGAATGTCCCTGTATTACTCACTTGACATCTACAAACAGTGCAGAGGTTTCTAAGGACAGAATTTGATTTAACCATTTGAATTAAATTTGAAAAGATGATGCTTTTTTGAAGTGGTAGTGATTCCTTGCATGGCAATGTATTAAGTTGTACAGTTGTATTCAATATCCTGGACTACAAGGAGAATTCAAAAAAGGTCTGCAGAATCCCTTAGGACTCTTGGATGAAAAACTGGTAAAAAAAGAAAAACTATAGTACTTAATTCTGTAAAATTAACAGTATTTATACACAGTTTAAACAATGGCCAGTCTGTGGAAGTTTGCTGAGAGAAACATGAAGCAGACAGAGCAAATTAAGAAATGGTATTTGGTTGAGATCAAGTCTTCAGGTGCTAACTAACTTTGAGAGTTATGAGAACAAAGCTGCTAGTTTTATACCTAAAGCCTATATAGCAAGGAACTGACGTAGACAGATTAGCCAGGATGTTTATTCAAGTATAGTTCAGAGAGTATCAGTTTAATATTCCAGGGCAAGTAATTTTCTGTCTTCCTATGAGTATATACTCAAGTAAATAACTTTTATTCGGGAAAAAAAAAAAGATAAAAAGAATTGTTCTGGGAAGAGTAATCTTTTTAAAATAGTTTTTCCATGTGGGAAGCTATTATTCTGGTGAAATATTCTGGTCCTTTTCATAGACAAGCCATTCTCTAATCTAATCTGCCTACATACCATTCTTTTGTTTCCCTCAGTAGAAGCAGAAAGTCTTTTGTATGACTCCAATGGGTGTGATGCAAACTACTCAGGTGAATAAAACAAAGAAATGAAAAAAGATTAAGAAAGAATTTAGATATCACTGGTTCCCTTATTCTTGTACACAATATACTCCATAACTATTTGTGAATGTGGAAAAGAATCTTACATTTGAGAAAAGGGATTATGAACATTTGGACAAAACTTGGGCAAATTCTTTCTATCAGATGTTGTGCCTGAACACTTGTTTTGCCAGTTTATGATGACAGACTGGATGGGGAAATCTATCTCACCAAGATGTGGAACTATTGCCATCTCTGTAAGAGAGGTGGCAGGCTAGATCATGTTTCTCTCCTGGACTATCTGTTTATCTTAAAAAATGCAGTCTCTCCATTGATGCCACTGCAAGACACTGACACCCCCTGGAATGTTTTTAGAAGGAAGCCATGTGTTTGAGACACTACTCTAAAGTGGGGAAATCATCATCTACTCAAGCTGTGTTTGAATAACTCACTAATTTATAAATTCTTTCTTTCCACTCTGACATTTGTGTGCCTAAAAATTCCCATCAGAACAGCTCTGAATGTGCTTTACACTCAGTGCATCCTCCTTGTCTTAGCTTAAAGCAGATGTTCAGACCCCCCTAAACCCTGAACATGTGAGCATTTAGTTCTGAAGTACTCTGAGTTCTTATCTCAGAACTGATTCACTCACTTTCACTCAGTGATTAAAAAGCTGCAGATAATTGCAACTATGCATGTGTCCTTTTGCTGCATGGACAAATGCTGGTGTTGGAACAAACTAAGCTTCAAATATTTTTCATCTGAATGGGTTAGTTTGTTCTTCTTATTTTCAGCTCCCTATTGCAGCAGGGAGACAACTCATTTTACACATGACCTGCAGTAACAGTTTCACTCTGTACATAGTCTTGCATGCTTGCTGCAACAGAATTAAGACCATTCTTAGATGCAGAATTTTAGTCATCCTAAAGCCATCTAAGGATCTTCCTAATTTGGTTGTGCTTCCATATTTATCTTTTTTGCATATATGGTCTTCTTGAAGGATGTGACTGAACAGGATACTTTTCTCAAGCAGACACTTAAAAATACCAGACTCTGCGAGTTAAAATGAAAATAAACCCTGGAGAATCGCCTCTTGCTTTAGTCTCATTGCTGTGGTATCTAAATATAGTCTGAAAAACAAATAAATGGATCCAGTCCATTTGAATTCTAGTTAAACTGGGACAGAGATCTTCAACACTAATCAAACACCAGGAAGCAACCCAGCCTATGCAGGACTGACTACCCTAAGTTCAGCTTTGAACGCTCTTTGAGTGCTTAATTTGGAGCGCTTGTGCTCCAAGGACATTGGCGCTTAAGGGAGTGTGCAAAGGCAAAAGAAGACCACAGGGAATGAAGGTAGCCTGGATCTGCAGTAGCTGAGGGTTCCATGTATTCCAGGTCAGACATCTAGAAGGGTATGAGTGCCTTCAGGACTAAGTAACATCCTTAGGTGCCCAAACAAATCACTTTCTCTGTGGACTGTTTAAAACAGGTGAAGGGACATTTCTCTATAATCTTGAGGGGCTTCAGTGATCCTACACAAAGAAAGTCCTTCTAGAGCCAAGTACCTGAAAGTTTAGTGATGTCATGCCTAATTAAGACATTTAAATGAGGCAATTTGCATTCCACACAAAGTAATGTAGTATGTAGAATTTTTAACCTGACAATAATATACAATGCTTAAAAATAAGCTCCTAAGGGAAAAGTGTTTAAAAATCTGAAAATAAAACAAAAAGGTGGGATAAAATGCAAATCAGCACTTTCATGTGGTTGGATCCTGCTTATCCACTCCTCCTTTGCAACACAAATACTTAAATGAGAAATTAACACTTTCATCATGCTTCCCTCAACCTTCTGGGACCTCAGAGTGCACCTTCCCATGCTGGAGAAGGAAGCTGGCTACAGGAAGGGAAACAAATGTTGAAAACATGGCTTTTCTACAGACTTGTACACAGTTTGTACTGGAGAACTACGAGTTTGCACAAGGTAGAATAAGACAGACTAACATGATAACCTTTCTTTTGGTAACTGTGGCTGAACTTACCTGTCTGGATACCAGGGAAATATTAATATCATTATATGAAATATTCATAGTTAAGCAGAAGATGACAAATGCAAGTAGTACATGATGGATAAAAAACTGACTGAAAGCAAACTGGCAGCAAATTTTGCTGAATGGGAATGACCACATGGGAAGAAGCTACAAATGGAATTCCATGAGGGCTAGTCCATGTTTGCTTTGAACCAGAGAGTTAAAACAAAGATGGGAATGTAGAACTGTAAATGCACAGGAGGACCAGAATATCTTACAAATAACAGAGAAGTTAGAATACTGAAGCAATGGAAACAGAATGAAACCCCTGTACAAAATGCAGGGATGTGCACTTGGAAACATTTGTGGTACAGAGCCTTGATTACTCGGTGTCTGCTGGAAATAGCAGCAAAGGAGGAGCAAGCCTAAGTGATTAAGTCAGCTGTAGGTTGGCAACACCACCACGGCACAATCACCAAACCTGCAAGTGTTACCATGAGATGTACCACAAAACATATTTCTGTATGGGCCCCAATAAAAGGCACAGGTGAGACCCTAGCTGAAGCACTGCACATTTCTGGTGACTTCTCCTTCAGAAGTGATGAATGCAAAACAGAACTCCTGCAGCATTTATCTATATCTTGGCACTGTAACAACACCACTGCCTGAGGCCTGTGGTATCACCATACAGCACATGCAAATGCTATGTTCCATTCCTGGAACAGATAATTTACACCGGGAAGGACTCTGAAGATGAATGGAGAGTCTCTTACAAAATGAGTCTGAAAAGACCTTGGCTTTCTCAGTCTAGTAAAATGAAGGAACCTTGTCAGCATAGACATCAGAGGGACAGAACTCCTGAAGCAAAAGCCAATGCAGACATTAATTAAGATAAGCCAGTCATGAATACATTTAGGATGAAAATCAGAAAAAGGTTTGTAATCATAAGAGCACAAAGTCAGAAACACTGAGAAAAATAACTGGAATGTCAGGAGGTTGAATTTATGGTGTGGGAATTCCAAAACTTTTTATAGCATCTTATGACTCTTAAACCAATTGCAAATAGGTTATTTCATCTTAAAATATGATGGAAGAGTTAAATGAATTCACAGCAGAGAATAAAGGCAAAGAGAACACTCACCTGAAACAGCCAAAGTCATGATGCAGGCACAGGAATTACACTGGACAGTGGGATCCTCCGATTCAAGCAGATCCAGAATTGGCTCAAGTAAACCCATTTGGACAACTAATTCTTTGTCAACTATTCAAAAATTCATGAAAAAATGGACAAATAAAAAAGTAAGGAGTTAGTGATTTTTGTGGAAAGAATACATCATCCATTGACTGCTTTGGAGATCTACATTAAGATTATACAAAACAGAACTAAGATAGAAACAGCCAGAAAGCCACTCACAGTCTCCAGCTGGGTTTGCTTAATTCTCCTTCAGATGCATGAAAGAGTGTCACAGATGTTTGGAGGTTTTAGGCCAGAAGGTCCCAAATCAGGTTAATTTTGGCAAGAGCAACTGCAGATCTCCAATAGGTTCACAACTTATTCAGCAATCCCCCTACCCCCTTTCTTTTTCTTCTGAGGTCTACCATTTAAGTATCATTTTTCTTTGTAAATAGTGACATCATATTATTTGCAGCAAAATCCTTAAAAAAGAAAACAAAGAAAAAAGCCAGCTTCACTGAAGACTGACCCTGTCTTCTACTATCATGGGACTGCAGGATGGAAGACTTGTGGCCCAGGTGACCAGGAGTGCAGTAGTAGGTACAACAAGGACTCTGCTGATGAGGTGTGGCATGTTCTTGCCCTGTCTATCAACATAAACCTTATTGGGAAGTTATTCTTCTGCATCTCACAGATTCTATCTCGAGTCTATTTTCCCCTTTGGTTACAGAAGCAATTATACTAAGCACTCAAACTTTTTTTTTTTCTGCAAGCAATTTCAGACTAAGGTCCGGTTCAAAAGTAACCAGAAAATGAGCAGTATTTTGTACATAGAGTTTATTTCTATTAGCTGTATCTGTTGTTTGAAAGGAAAAATGTTTGTACATCCAAGAATGAGAATAGAATTCCCACACTAGCCTGGGAATAATTTATCAGCCTTTGCACACAGATCCAAGAACTCCTGTCACATTATATAATGTAGCTGGAGGGATCTGATCTATCTTGGTGCCACCAGAAGCTATGTATCTTGCAGTCAGAATCCGACTCACACTTGTCCTATGAGGAACACAAAAAATGTAATCTAGATTTGTGTAGAAGTGCCCACCTTCTGTCTGAGTCTGGCTGAACAGATACTTCTTCACCTGAAGAGAGATGTGCCATTAATTACTCACTATTTTCTTCCAGCAGGAAGTTGACAAGGGACAAGGAAGACATCTGCTGCACCTCCAGGTCAGCAGAACGTAGTAAGGCATAGAAGGGTTCCAGATGTTCCACAGGCAGGGGGATGTTCACTGCAAGAGTGAGAGGAAATATTCATGAATCCCATTGTTCATCACAGTCACATTTTTCCCTTGATGGACTTAAGCCTGAGGTGCTCCCATACACAGGCATTCACCTTCATTAAAGTTCCACTGCTACTAGCAAACAGGGCAAGTTTCCAGAAGAGGTTTTGAATAATCAAGTACTTCAAAAACATCATGGGAAGGGAAGCAGTGTGCCTTGCTACCAAACAAGTCATTCTGCCTCACAGCAGGTCCTTGCACTGTGGCTACCTGCAGTTTTTATCCAGCAAATGCATGGGATAAAGCTATCATCCAAGTGACAGAATATTCTCTTTGAAGTAAAATTAAAATAAATAAATAAATAAATTGCAACCTGCTTATTGCTAGTATTTTTACCTTTTTGTAGAATTCAAACTCTTGCTGATATTTTATTTGGGATATCTAGGCTGACTCCTAACCATTAACAAACTACCTCAAGAGCCAAGTACTCCCACAGAATATTTGGAACAAAGAAGAATGTGTCCTTCATAACTTTTCACTACAATCTATCTTCTGGAGCATTGTCCTCTTTTGTATATAATTTTTAATGTTAACTGGTCACTATGTCCATTTCCTTTCACATATTTTGACTGTGTTGCTTTCAGGAGATTCAGTATACACAACTTTAAATGCTTTGAGTTCTGCTAAGCTTCACCCAAGTATAACAATTTCATAAGTAACAGTCTTTTATAATCATAAGAGATATCTCCTTATAGCAAAATCCAGAACTGACTCTGCCTATGTGGCAATGACAGTTTTCCATCTTCCTTAGCAAACATGTCATGAAAGCAAGAAAAAAATTAGTTAATGAATCAAAAGAAGTTTCACAGTTTGAAATAATATTTTTATTTATAATTACATTAAATTTTTCTAATGCTTACTGAGATAACTTACTGTGCTGACTCATATGCAAGTAATAAAGGGCAGCTGACTGCTGTAAACCTGGGTTTTCTGAAAAGGATAAGGTCCTCAAGGCTTCCAGAGGGTCCTTTCCCAGTGGAGACATTTCAAAATCTAAAGATGTAAAATGACAGGCTTAATTACATCTGTAAAGGGTTAGTTTACAAAAAGAAATTAAAATTTAAAGCCAACCAAATGCATAAGGATTTTTGAACACGATAAAGCCCATCTATCTTTATTCATGTTTTAATGAGCAGAAGCAATAGATGAACTGGGAATAACCTGTCCTTGGCAATGCCTCTTGTAAAGCTCCCAAAGCTAGTGATTGGAAACAAGATAAATTATAACCTTTAGACAATTTTATGCTATCTAATATAAATGCAGGTGTTCTTGTTCTCCACAAAAATCTTTACCTTTTTCTGAATCTTTGTTAAAATACTGAACATGGTGTTCTTAGTTAAGTAAGAGAATATATTTCCAATTTATTTTGTATTTCTATATGTATTTATAAGTAGAGAAAGAGTATATAGTTCTAAGTTACCACATCTGAAGTTCACTGTGTTTCCTGTCTTGGGTATTGAAATACAGGATTTAAAGGAATAGCAACATGCCAACTGGCTTGCCTCAGGCTTAAATTTCTAGCAGAGTCTACCTGTTCTCGAGTATGATAGCTCCCCTGTGAATAAACCAGATGTTCAACAACAGTCATCAAGCAACAGCAGTCATGCATGACTTCTGTAAGTCACTGTATAATATAATATGTGGAATGGAGCAGCAGAGAGGAAAAGGAGAGGGACACTGAACGAAAGAACAGAGTTAAAAAGGCAATGTATGATTGATCAACTGGTAGAGCACACAATGATAAGCTATATTTTCAGGCAATAGATTAAAGCTGTGCAATAACGATTGAAATATTTCTGTGAAAAATATCCAGCTATTACCTCCCACGAGACAAAGAAATGTGAGGGATGTGAGAAGCATGAGTGTTCATGCCTCACTGCAAAACACAGCCAATATCTCAAGACATTAGAAGCTGCTGACATGTCAAGACTAGCAAACTCCTACCCTCAGGATTAGGCAAGTGAGCTTCACAGAACTCCTTCATATAAAGATAATTTTTAAAAATAATTAGTAGTATACACAAAGGGAAGGACTTGCCTCTATGTGCAAGGTTTTAGACAAAAAAAACTCTTCATGGGATTTAATTCTGTTCCTTTCACTATGTGAACCTGAATCTGATTCTCCTATATGTGGTTTTGCCTAGGAAGTGATAAAACTGAAACCACTCAAAATCTTCACCTGCTCAAAATATCAAAATTTGCTGCCCTGGTTAACAGATAAGTATGATGATCAGCCATGAAGTCTCTCATTGCACCCAATTGTCCAAAGACTGTATTTTTGCTTATTATATTTTGTTTGCTTATTATATTTTGTTTGCTTATTATATTTTGTTCCTATTTATTATATTTTGTTTATTATATTTTGTTTTGAAGATAGGCTTGCTCCCTCTTGGAATAAAATACAAAGGTAAGTGTTAAAGTTTGTCTAGGCAGTAAGATTTGGCCATCCAGACAACCAGATTGGTTCTGCTTTCTGGGTGCTGTATGTGTCCTGTCATGGACAGTGGGACCTCCCTGAAAACTCTCACTGTCATGTGCACTGTTGTCAGAGAAGCTCTAGGCTTCCTGCTGCTATACCCCAGCTCCCACGGATCCAAGACAGACCAGACTTTTGAAGACTGATCTCAGAGAGGAAAGGATCTCTCAAGAAAAACACACATTTAATCTTTTCAGGGAACACCAGTGGCTGCTACAAGGAGCCATTCTGGCCTTCCCTTCACTACATCTCAGCCATCAGTGGTGCAGGGACACTGCCAAGACAGTCTCCCATACAGTCAGGAGCACACTAGACTTTGGAAGAGAAAAGTTCAGCCCTAGAAGATCGCCGCTGTATAACAAGCTGAAAGATCTGTCCCTATTCTGGATATGAATGTCAGGATTTAAACCAGTGCTAAAGGTGCAACAATCAGTGAACCTTATCAGCAGCACAGGACCCACCACATTTGCTGGATAATGGCACCAGCTAATACCAACTGAGGCTAATCCACACAAGTTCCCAACAACCAGTCACAGCAATTATTCCAAAGGTTATTCCATGACAGATCATTTCAAATAGAATTAACCATGTCACACCAAGGAAAAATGTCTCTCCTGGTTCCCCTTACAAGACTGTTTCATGTTCCCAAAAAGACAAGTGAACGAATAGTAGTTCCACACCCTTCACACAAACCAAAGTAGGGGACTATGCAATTTTGTGTAGTAGCTTTAGCCCAAAGCTGTTAAACATAAAGTATACCCAATTAGTTGTGAGACAAAGCAAACCAATCAAGCAATAACCCCTTTATCTTGAGATAAGGACTATTTTTAGATTGGACAACCAACAAAATACACTCATTCAAGATGACTGCAGAAGTGAAATAAAAAAAACAAGTTTTCCTATTGATATTGTATCCTAGGACAGGAGAAAAGGATATCACAAACAGAAAAACAGAGGAATGAAGCAGATAATCTGTAAAGCAAGGGAGATTGGTGAAGAGTTATGGATCTACTTTGATTCAAACAGAATCCCACTATTGTGATTAAGCCTGATGTCTAAAATGTTTGCACAAAAGCACAGTTGCTTGGAATCCTGAGAGCTCAATGATGCTTGTCCCAGGGTGACTTTGATCTTCCTCATGTATAGCCCAGACATTCCTAGCATAAGTCCCAGTGTTCAGCCAACACAAAGGTGCACAACTGTGCACATCAACTGTGATCTGCCCACTCACAGCTCAGCACTCACGTAGCATCCAGTCCTATCAAAGCCTATGTCCAATTTGGTCAGTTCCTTTTGACTGACTTCAAAAAAGTAACTTTAATTTCTAGAAGGACTCACTTTTATGAAACACATTTACATGGGTTATATATTAACAGTGGTGGCAGAGCAAGAAAGTGATTCCAACTGTTGCACAACTTGAGCCCTAGGTGTCCTGTACACAAAGAAAATACCCTGTTGCTCTGGGCTTTCCTCATCATCACCGAGCTGCTCAATGCCATACCAGAGCAGATCAGATAGCAATTTGCTTTCAAGCCCCAAAATTAATCCCCTTGCTCTTTCACAATCCTTTAGAAAAAGAAAGTCTTCTTACCTGTTTCAATATGCTGCAGAAACTCCTGTGCGGTCACTCTCTCATGAGGCTGTAGGATGGGCTTGTACAGCTGTCTGTTTTTAGAGCTGTTCTGTTTTAAGCAGGAGCAATTGCTTATCAGAGTTAAGCATTCCTTGATGCCTTGCACCAAGTCAGAGGACATTCTCTGAACAAAGCCTATGAAGTCCCGCAGGAGCTGCATGCATCGTCCACATAGCTGACCCATTCTTGTTCCAGCAGCAGCACAAAGCAAGAAAAGGATGGAGAAGGAAACAAAAGTTTCTTCTCAATTTGTCAATTTTTGCACTAGCTTGCCTCCTCACTGTTTGCTCCGTCTTACAGCTATGAACACCACACCACGTGCAGATGCTGTAAGGCAGACAGACCTCTGTGTCCAAAAAAAAACCATTTCACAAGGCTGGTTTCTGCAGATCTCCTGAAGTTCATAAATTATTATTTAAAATGAGTGCACTGGAGACACACCTTCCTTTCACTAGAAGAGAAATAAGATAATGACCTAAACACATTTCACAGAGAGCAAATGGAGTTTAGGTTATGGAGCATCCACCAAAGCCTGTATGAGGCTAGAAAAACTCTGGGATAATGGAAAACGCAACCTGTTTTTGTAAGGCAGCTTTCCACATGAAAGGTAGGCACCACCTTGTCTGCATGAGTACAAGCAGCAGCTACCAATTGGAGAGAGGAAGATGAAAAAAAAAAAAAAAGGAGCAGGCAAACAGGTTTTTCCAGTTTTTGCTGAAGCACAGATCAGAACAAAGGAGCTGTTGGACAAACAACTCATAACTCAGTCACCTGAGACTTTGCAAATCAGCAAGAATAGAAAACAGAGGGGAAAAAAAAGACAGTGGCCAAATGAATTTCGCACCATTTTCTTCCTGTCAAGCCAGTCCTGCTGAGTGGGCTGAATAAGTTAGCAATGGGAGGATGCAAAAATTATCTGCTGTTTTCATGCAGAAAGAGGTAGTAAAAGGAAAATGTTCAGTTCTCCTTTTGCTTAATTCACCAGTCTGGTGCATGTGCCCACCCTTGGCTGAAGAGTTTTACAAATGGCCCTGGTTTAATTCTTGCAGCATAAGGTGATTTTTGTAATACCAAGGATTCTAGTAAAAACTGGTTTGATCCACGGTCACCCTAATTAGGGATCCTGTAGGTACGAGTCTGCTGAAAGTTAATCACTTTTATTAACTTCTTATTAATAGATTTGGTGGATTTATTCTAAGGATTGCATTTGATACATTTATTGGTAAGTTTTCACCTCTGTCCTTTAATGAATCTTTATTTTCTAAATAAATCATGTTTGAAAATCAGCCCTTTGTTCTGCACCCACCTCCAAACACTCATGAACAGACTCACCCAAATCACTCTGGTCTGTCCAACAATTGCTTTTTTTTCTCTTGATGTAATTTTCTTAATCAGAAATACCACCTGTCACAAACAAGCTTACCTACACTGGTAAACCAAAATAAACGACACTTCTAATGCATAATGCAATTCATTACAAAGAACTGTGATTTTGATTTTTCTGGCTACTTCCTTGACCAGCTCTACAAATCCATAGAGTTCTGATCTCTGTCTGGCTTCTTAATGTTATCAAAAGCTAGGCTAGTATGTCTATTTTCTCACCATGTTTTCTGGATCCTTTCAATAGAGGTCTTCTAAAGAATAGGGAACCCATGTGATTGCAGATGCTACTTCTGCCACTGCTTGCTCTTCAGCTTTGCTTATCATTTTCCACCCTTCAGCTTTCATCATAAAAGCCTGCTATCCATCACATGCTCCTTCTGTCTCTTGCTCTGCTCTGTCTAATAAACTGTAATGGTTAATTGTGAGGTTCTTTAAAGGTAACTTGAACTGTACTGCACTGAGATGAGAAAACAACAGGACTGTTTCAGTGATACATGTGCTAGTAATGACTGCATCTCTGTAATGCTCTTACTAAACATTTCAAAATGTACTGCGAACACTAAAACCAGCTTTCCAATGCATCTGTAAAGAAGATATTCCCAAAATGGTTTAAAAACAAGTTTCAGAGGTGCCAAGCTCTTGCAACTGTGTTTTAGATAAGTGGGAGTTAAAGAAGTGCATGACACCTGAAAATTAGGCTATAATTTGCCTGAAGGCATAAAACTCGGGTGTCCTGATACATAGTTTGATGACTCAGTCAGGCAATTGTTCTTTGATTTGAAACAAATACTTGAAAGCCAGTGTGGAAGGCTGGTTTACAGATCTTCAAACATTCTCTGAAATCACAACAGTTCCTATAAAGATAAGGGTTGAAACTATAAATCAAATATTTTTGATTGGTTTCATGACCTTGATAAGATTCTTTATTAATTTAATAAAATGTCAGCTCAAGATTGCAAAAGAGGAAAAAATAGTAGGACCATAATAATGTTAGACTATTTTTGCTTTTATTCTTGTACAGAACATGCTTCAAATAGTAGATGTCCCACACTCAACATCTTGATTTTTGTCTCCAAGGGGGAAAAATAAAATCTGTTCCTTTGTACAGTGTTAAAAAAGCCTCTCCAAACAATTTCCATTCAGTTTGTGTGCAAAAGAAACTTCCAAGAAGTAACCTTACTGTGTGAAGGCTATTTGGAATTCTGTATAAATGCATTTAGGAGTTTAAATCTATTTGCCAAAAAAACAGATGGAATCTGTAGCTAAACAGTATTTTCAACAGAAAGCTTCCACTGCTCCAGCATTTATTCTGGCATATAGCTTCTCTGCAAATGAGAGAAAATACTGCTTTTGGGCACAGTACCTTAAGCATCTGACACACACAGTAGGTTTGTTTCATTTTGACTCAAAAATAGAAAATGTAAAAAAATATACTTATTAATCTACTATTTTGCTTATGCAGCATGTCACTGCTTGAACTGCTTCTTTTAACAGAACTTCTCTTATCCAGTTTGCAATGGGGCATAGCTTTTGACTGCTGAAAAGTTGTCTGTCACAGGAGAGATGTACACAAATACTCTTTCTACTCCTCTTTCATACATGACCTAGGGACTCTTCACGCTATCAGGCCCCCAAACACCCTCAGGCTCTGACATAAATATTGGGTGAAAAAAGGTCAACTTTATTTGAGCTATGGTAGAAAACTTTTAGGTCCTGCATCTGGATTTTAAAAATGCTGTTATTCCTGTGGTTTTAATCAATGGAGAAAGGATTTTTGCCGAGTGTAGGGGAGAGGCAGTGATTGGAGAACTTGTGTAATTGTAGTTGACTTGTATACCAGTCAAATAAGAAAAAAGGTAATTAAAAAGCACTAAATTAAAAGAATATACTCACATTATTCAAGAATCCAAAGCTCTAAAGAAATTGAATTAATTAAATTTGCTTTTTATAAATTTGTTCCATGTATTTTTTTATTGCAACTTTCTTATACACATTTCTTTCATATTCTTCTCTCACCCTCCTGTTCATCGATGAACATTGCTGCTTGTTTAGCTACAGATTTGATTAAAAAGGTTGTAGCTCCTCTAAGGCTTAGCAGGTCCTCATTGTCTCCATGCCTGCAGTTGAAGCCTCCTCACTTGTACTAATTCAGTACTCTTTAAACTGGATCTATGAAATTTTGTGACTATAAAATAGCAACAGAAAACTATAAACAAACCAAAGGACCTAAGTTCTCAAAATGGACCTACCATTAACAGAATAGTAGAATAAAATAAAGAATTTGAAAAAAATATATATTGGGAAAGAAAAATTGTAAACTCTGAGTCTAATGTATGCAACTGACATTACCACTGAACTCTTACATATATATATATGTATATTACATATATATATATATATACACATATATATGTATATTACATTATATATATATATATTACATATATATATATATATATATAGACATACACACATAGCTGTATATGCATATATGGTGTATATATACATACACAAAATATGTATTCAAAATACATGTGTGTGTGTGTCTGTTCACTGTTAGAAATTCAGGAGAAGTTCAGCTGAACATAAACAGACTACAGTCATTCAAGCAGGGAGGAAGCCAGATGTGAGGACTTGATAGATCCAAATTTGTGGAAATCTGCCAGGGGTTACTTCGTTGCATAGCTAGGCAGAGCTTTATGTGCATTCACTGTGATTTCTGTAGAGTATAAAGGAAGCTGTTCTCACTGCATCTAATTCCTTGGCTGAGGTATTTGCCCATCCTCCTTCAGAGGGAGAGTGCCATCTACTGAAGCATTCCTTTACACAGCTCCCTTGAGCCTTGTCCCACTCACAGATTGACAAAATCCATTCAAAGGGGTTGTAAAACTGAACAAGGTTTTAAAAGGAAAAGCAGCTGCTATAGATGTGAATCTCTGTTGTAAAGCACCAGCTGCATGTAAAGAACCAGGCCAAAGATGGTAAATACAACCACTGACTTGTGCAAGCTTGTGTTCCAGCTTTTGAAGAGATTAAAGAAAATTTCACTCTGGGGTTTCTTCATTCCTAATAAATCCTTGGAACTGAGATTACATTACCATTTTGTAACTCTTAGGAGTGGCATTCCCTGATCGGACAATCCAATTTCACTGCCGACTATCAACCATGGACTTTCCTACCGATTCCTCCTTTCTGTGTTAGTGCTCACAAGATGTACAGCTAGTCAGCCAATTTACTGAACAGTGAGAACACCTGATAGCAGTCACCAAGAGTCTGGCTTGGGCCAGTGATGACACTATTATTGTGATGCTTTGTCTTTATGTATTTTCCTATTTGTCTTGAGCTTCGTATTTCGTGGTAAATTTTCTGGATTGCTGCTGTATTCAAATAAAGCAGCAGTTTGTGTCATGCCCAGAGCTACTGTCTCCTATGACAATAATAAACATATAAAAATTCAAATATTTTTTGTATTGTTTTATTGCTTTGTAGCAAAAGATAGTATCTCTAAAACATCAAAGGCAGCTCAGAGGTGCCCATGTACCTCAGAGGTTTGAACAAATTGTGTAAAAAGGAAGTTAAATTTTACAAGGTAAATTACCACACAAAGTCATGGAGTCAGAGGACACAGAAACCTGTCAGGTTGTGTTTGATGTGAATACCCTTAGAAAGCCACTGGTTTGGTGTGTTTCAAAGCACAGGTGCCTGTCCTGATGCTTTTGCTACCAAGGGGCACCACTGAAGAGCCCATAGATCAAATGTCACATTTGGTAAGAAAAGGAGTGAACAAAACTTTGAAAGAACTTGCATTATTTGCCATCAGGCAAATATATTTGAAACTTTACAATATATTTTCAAAACGGTTCACATTACGGTTTGTTTTTTACATCTGGGCACGTAGCATGTTGTCTTAAACATAAGAGAGAACTGAGTTTTTCTGTCCCAATAGGATAGATACCACATATCTTATATCAGCTCATGTCCCACAAATCTTTATTGGTGCCGGTGGGATTGAGGGCACCCTCTGCAACAACAAGCAAGTTGAGAGGTGTGGTCAGCACACTGGAGGGAAGGGATGCCATCCAGAGAGACCAGGACAGGCTTGAGGTGGGCCTGTATGAACCTCATGAAGTTCAACAGGGCTGAGTGCAAGGTTCTGCACCTGGACAATCCCAAGTACAAGCACAGGCTGGCAGAAAATGGATTAAGAGCAGCCTTGAGGAGAAGAACTTGGAGTGGGGTGCTGATGGATGAGAGGTTAGACATTTGCCAGCAATGAGAGCTCACAGCACAGAAAGCCAGTCATGTTCTGGGCTGCATCCCAAGCAGCATGGAAGTAGGATGAGAGAGACAATTCTGCCCCTCTGCTCTGTGAGACTCCACCTGCAGTGCTGTGTCCAGCTCTGGGTTCCCAACACAACAAGGACATGGACCTGCTCAAGGAAGTCCAGAGGACCAGAGGGCTGGAGCACGTCTCCTGTGAAGACAGGCTGAGAGAGCTGGGGCAGTTCACTCAGGAGATGAGGGAACCCTGAGATCATACAGCAGCCTGCCAGTACCTATGGGGGGGGGCTGCAAGAGGGCAGGAGAGTGACTTTTTACAGGGGTATGTAGTGATAGGAAAAGGGACAATGGCTTTAAACTGAATGAGGGTAGGTTTAGTTTAGATATTATGAAGAAATTCTTACTGTGAGAGTGGTAAGGCACTGGCACAGGTTACCCAGAGAGGCTGTGGAAGCATCAGCTGTGGAACTGCTCAAGGCCAGCCTGGATGGGGGTTTGAGCAACCTAGTCTAGTGGAAGGTTGTGCACGAGAAATTTGCAGAACCATCAAAAACAGGTGTATTAAATGCAGCCAAATCTCAGGACAATTCTGAAAACTTTATAGGCCCTGGCAAATTGTCTTCCCTCACAGGTTCCTTATCACAGCTCAAAGAGCCTCTTCATTAAAGTGCCTTATTGTTGGTTACAGCAAAAGCTGTAGCATGCGTGCTGCACTTGAGGTACACATCCATTACCTCTACCCCTGCCGAAAGGAAAACCTTAAAAGGAGAGAGGGATTTGTCTCTCTGTAAGCCAGACTGTTCATCAGTTAACCACAGTTTTTATTTCAGCACCAACTACTGACTGGCTGCTGCCTCCATAGACGGCTACATTTCAAAAAACTTAATACCCACAATAAGCAGACCTAACCAGTGCATCACTTTGCCTACACATGGAACAGCAAACCAGCATTTGGGGCTAATGTCTGCTTCTCATCTTCCACACCTTTTTCTTCCATCAGTTGCTTTTGGCTGCTTCCCAGTCATTGTCCCCAGAATTTACAAAACTCACGTTAAAATGGAATATGCATGTCCCTTTTTTTTTTTTTTTTTTGGTAGCGGGTTATTTTATGTTTCTTGCCTCAGAAAACAATGGACAACAGCCTTCTAAAAAATAAATCAGCTGTGTAAGATTCAAGAAGTGCGAATTACTCATCCATGCTCTCAAATAAATGGTGTGATTCTTGGAGCCATCCTGCTGTCCTTGTGCACGGCTAACAGTTGTACTCGAAATGGGTCCCTTCCAACTCAGAACACTCAGTGATTCCGTGAACTGTAGCACTTGGCGAGCGTACACGCACCGCTTCGTGCACCAGTCACAGGCTGCTCACTCGCAGCCCTCGGCCGCAGCTTTGTGGCGCTACAGAAGCCTCTCGGGCGCGCTCTCCCCGAACGTGGCGCTGCTGTATTGCAACCAAGTCACGGCGGCCCGCCCGCCTGCTGCAAAAGGCGCTGCAGTAAAGCGCCACGGCACCGCCATCTCCCTGCCAATGCCGCTGGATCGGAGCCGCTGCCTGCGCCGGGCCGCGCTCCGCACACAACCACTGCCGAGCGACTCCCGCGCGTTGGATGCGCACCCCGCCCCACAGGTAACCAGGCAACGGCCGGCGGGACCCTGCGCTCTCGCCGCCCTTTGGGGAACGAAAGCATACAAGGCGACAGCTTTTAGCCGCGGCAGTGCGGGGGGAGCCGGGGCTGCGGCGGGCGGGACGCGGAGCCCTCGGGCGTGGGGCAGGCACACAGCCTGGCGGGGGCGAGCGGCCGCCAGCCGCCATCTTGCTTGCGGATAGGTACCCGAAACCAAGATGGCGCTCTGGTGTTGAGCGCGGGGCTGGCGCTTCCCCGCCCAGAGCGGAAGTGACGATTCGGCGGCGGCGGCGGCAGGAGCCCCCCGCGCCCCTCCCGGTGGTTTTTGCTTTTCCCCGCGAGCTTCACGTCTCTTCCTCCGACGAGACGGAAAATGGCCGCCCTGTTGCCGTAAGGGAGCGGGGCCGCCGGGAGTTCCGCCCTCCAGGTGAGAGAAGGGCGGAGGTAAAGGGGCTGCGTGGAGGCTTGGCGGGGCGGTGGCCCCTGGTTGGGGGGAAAATGGCGGGGGGAGCCTGAGGGGGAGCAGTCCGGCCCTGCCCCGCCCCCCCAGCGCGCGGTGCTCGCGCGCCGCGCCGTCCCGCCTTCCCGCACCGCGTGACCTCGGCGCTCCGCAGCCATTATCCCGATTATCCCGATTATCCCGCGCCAACCGTCGGGACGGGACGGGAACGGGCGGTCGCCGTCACCGCTCTGACGCGGGCCACCGCTTCCCGCGGGAGCCGGACCGAGCCGGTGCCGTTCCTCCTGCGCCCCGGGAAGCGAAGGTAGAAGGGGAAGGGGCGGGAGGCGGCAGCGGAGCTGCCTGAGAGCTCCTGGAAGCGTGGCGGGATGGGGGTGTAGGGATATCTGGGGAATGGGCGGCAGGCCGGCCCCGTTGGGCTTGCGCCCCGGGTGCACGGCCTTTGGCTTTGGGCCTCCCTGGGAGAGGCAGGAAGGCCCGAGGGGATGTGGTTGTACAACGCTGGTTACGGGAATGTTAAATTCCCCCGTTATCAGTGTGGGTGTGACACGGACGAGGGAAACGGTGCCGGAGAGAAAGGATGGTTCCCGGCATTGGATCAGCCTTGACGCTCGTTGGAGGAACTTCCCTTCGGGCATGGCTGTGGCTCAGGCGCTTGTGCCTGAGGTGCCCCACGCCTCCCTGCGCGTCTCCTGCCCTGATTGCAGATGCCCGCAAAACCCCGTGAGGGACCGCAGCGGGTTTTATGCCCCTCGCTGAAAGGGACTATTGTCTTGCCCGTCTTGATTGTACTGTACTATGCAACCATTGCAGGATCATTCCCGTTATTTCCCCTTTGCTTTGTAAACCTCCTACTTTTCGCCTTTAATTCTATGAAAATCAGGTTCTTGTTTTGTGTGTCATGTTGATCCTTTACGGAGTCAGTACAACCCATCACTTGTTTGTCTCGGAGATCAAAGTTTTATCCTCAGAGGAACAGTTAAATTTTACTACAGAAGGACGTGAGGGCATGCAAAACAAAGGTGCTCCTGACTCTGCGAGTAGTCACTGCTTAAGCAATACAAATGTATAAAAATATCACTTAGAATACTTGTTCTTGGTGTGGGAGGGATTAGTTAAACAGCGTGGAGTTGCAGGAAGATGCTGTCTGGCTGCTTTTCTCCTCCCTCCTCCTTGTCCTCCTCTCTGATAATCATGTCGTTTTGGACAAAAGTGGGGAAAACGAGGACGGGATAATGGCTTTGGCACTGAGGTGTGCTCCAGGCGTGCATCTATCTTGTGTCAGAGAAAGTAAGAATTGCATCCTCCCACTTGTCGCTTTTGATGTTGAGTGACAGGCGGTGCTGAATGGCCTGATGAGGTTCGGTGTGTTAGATATATCGGTGCTTGGAGCTGGAGTGCCTCTCTCCTGAGCAAGGCTTTAGTGTGCAAAGCCTGTGTGGAGCAACTTCTCAGGTGAGGGCTGAGGCTGGCAGAATCCTGGGGGCAGGAGGTAGGAGCATGTACTATGAAGAAGAGCCTGTTGGCATTGAGAGTGCAGAAAACTTGAAGTGATCGTAGGAATCTAGAAAAAAATCAGCTCCTAGTTTGGAGCTAGGGTGCAGATATTTGGATGGATCATATTCGGGCTGGTTGTCAAGGAGAGGTAGTGCTGTAGGGGTTTGTGGAATGACAAAGAACATTTGTGGTTTGTTTACAGATAGCAGAGGTAGGTGAAGAAAGTGCTCTGTTTGTCAGTGTGAGAGTTTCTCCCAAAGGTATTCCGAAAAAGCGTGTTGCTTGCTTGTTCATTGTGCTGGCACTGGCGTCCTGCAGCTTTGTGGTAAATGGGATTTGGGAGGTGATGTGCCTGAAAAGGCAGCTTTTGTCCAGAATAGTTTTCTTATGGATCACTGCTGCAGCCCACCAAGCACCTTTGAGGGTGTCAGTCTTGGAACAAAAATGAGGGTGGAAAGATTGCCTTTTTGCGGCAGCAATTCCTGTAGTTTATAGCAGACATTGGGGGGACCATGGTGTAAGGGAGTATGAAAACACCGTGTGTAAAACACACACACAAAAATAACAAAGGCTGTCCAAAACAGTATGTGTCCAAAGGCATGCTAATTCCTTTTTGTGTATGGACCCATTTCTCAGTCACTTCGGTGTCTTTGTTTTTTTTAGTTAGAGGAGAAACATGGTTTTGTTTGCCATTAATATTACATAAAAGACAGCTAACAATCATATGATGGTTTTGCAGAGGTGATTTTGCTGTTACTAGGATGCTGATTTTTGACTGAATTTAGAAATATTTTGTGTTATTTTCTGTATAGAAATTAATGATTTAGGAAGAAAAAGGCATTTGTATGTTTCACTGTTTCCATTATATTTCCAGCATATGAAATGGGTGAAGTAGTGCTTCCCACCTCTGGTTTGTATATAAAAAGATAGTTTGGGCATATTTGCCATGGAATTTTAGTATTTGAAGGAATCCAAGTCACCAATGATCTAAGTAGGATGGGTTTAAGTGACTATAAAATGCATTCTATTCTTACGTGTGATGGGCCACAGCTAGAGTTGTGGACATTAAAAAAAAAAGGGTGGGGGGTAGAGAGTGGTTAAGAAAGCACAGCAGATGTGCAAGCACTGAATAGATGACTTACAGTGTTGTCTCATTAAGACTGACTTTATTTATTTGTGTGGGTATATTATGAGAAACTATTGCAAATTCTGTGGAATTTTATGAAGACTGTCCTATCCCCTTTTGTGTTGTCATGGTTGTATAATCATCCCATCTTTTGGAGCCTGAATCTCTCTGAATGAAAACTGATTTTGGCAACAGCTTGTGAATTACTTAAACAAGATTTTTATTTAAATCTACCTGACAGCTCTCAAGTAATGTTTAAACAAGAGAAATGCAGACTACGAAATAGCTATAAAGGAAGGGTAGGTAAAATAATGGATCTAAGAGGAAGCACTGTTTTGCTAGTGTAAGTGGGTATAACTGTCCTAAAATGTCCTAAACTGACATGTGATGTATAACTTTTTAAACGGCTTAAGAGATGTGTTTATCTGGAGTCTGTGGACTCTGACAAAACTCCAACATCAGTGGTGTAGTGAAGACTCCTAAAAATACTATATAAAAGGAATTGGTTACCATTTTCCTTGTCCTTCTTATTTTTTATTAAACATAGCAAATGCTGACAGTGTCACTTCCTTCTTATTGTGTTGCTTATGATGTGATAAGCCCGATTGTGTTGTAGATCTTATTTTTGCTTGATGGTCACACTTGCTGGCTAAGACTGATGGAAGATACCCAAAGAAGAAAACATCCTATTGTTTTCTTCATTAAGAAACTTATCTGGATGTGATTCAATAACTGACAAATGATGGACTAGCCAATTTTCAGAAAACATCGTGGTTTCTGTGTTAAGTCTTGGTTGTTTGGGTGTGTTTGGTTTTGGTTATTTTGACTTTATATGTGTGCATTTATTTTGGTGAGGTTTTTTGTTTGTTGGTGGGGTTTTTTGGTGCTTTGGTTTTTATTTTTAAAGCTGCTTGCAAGTATTGTTAAAAATCTTAAATACCACTAAGTTTGTTGCTTCTCGGGGCTATGCCAAGCTGGTTTCAGGGAAGCTTTAAGTTTGTGGTGCTGCCAAAAGAAGCAGTTCTGCCCAGCTGCTATTTCAATTTCCCTGTGTTGTCCCAAGTGTTTGTGGGCTGTGTAATGAACCATATAAAAAAAAAAGTTGTATTGAAAGTGATCCAGTATGTGGGTGCAGAAATACTTAGACTGGCATGGGAAAGATCATCAGGAATGTGAGGAAATACAGGATAGGAGAGATGGGACTGTTGCTTTAAACTAGCAGAGCCACCTTATTTTGTGGAGCTGCAGCAGCTTCCTTTGTAAAATCCTTTTTTTTTTTTTTTTAGCATGGCAGTGAAATGGTTGAGGGCCAGGAATCTCCTTTCAATTATTTAGGGTGGAAAGCGAGGGAAAAGAAGGGTGTGGACTAGAGCCCTGTTCAGGCACAGGCCATGTTCCTAGCAGTTGTGGTCCTCTCTTAAAATGCTGGGTGATAGTGCCGACACCTTTTCACATTGTCAATGCACACCTTTGGCCAAGTGTGAGTCTCTTCTGAGAGCAACAAATGATGCTTAGGACCTCTTTCTCATTGTCCTTTACTGTTCCCTTACTTGATGTGGTGTAGCCACTGCAGCCTGGCCATGAGCAGGAAGAGGCTGTGGGTGATTTCATTTGCTGCTGTGAACCTGGATGTTGTAGCTGTGGTGCTCTGAGGATGGGTACTTTCTGTGAAGATGTGCAGCATGTAGGAGCTGACTGTCACCAACAGCTGTTTTCCTACATACTCCTGGTACTACCACAGTTCTTTTCTAAATGAGCTTTAATAAAGGTTAACAAAATTTTAGATTATTGCATATTGTGAGATTATTTACATGCACCAAGAAAATCTCAGCTATGTAGTCTTTTCACTTCTGTTCCTAAGTATCAGTGTTGTTTGGATTAGTGGGTGCTGTGTGTCAAGGTTTTACCTATCACAACTAAATGAAAACAAAATCTGCGAATAGTTTAATGTTTTTTTATTCAGTAGTTAAGGTTTTTTAATAAAATTTTTTGGTTTTATTTTTTAAAAACGTTATATTCATACTCTTCTTAAAAAACTTAAATGGGAAAAAGGTAGCAGATATGTTTTAGTTGCCAGGGTTGGATGTGGTATAGCTAACGTGTTGTTTAAAAACAAAAGTGTGGCTACTTTTCACCTTTGCCAGTTGCTAGAAAAGATTTCTAAGACTGAAGAACTACCAGAGTTTGAGTTATGGTAATTGAAGATCCTGTCTTCTACTTAGAGGTTTTAAAAGTGAAGCAACTATCTTGTTCCATATCCCCAGGATCTAAAGACTTGTCTAAATTAGGATTTGGGATTTCAGCTAACACCAGTTAAAGTCAGAAATATAGATTATATAAGTATTCATTTAAAATCTCAGCCTGAACTTGAAGTTTGTGTTGCTTTTTCTGTACTAGACTTCTGAATGCCTTCGTTACCCTTTACTGGCTAATACCATCTCGCCTTTTGTCTAGACAAAATCTGACATGGTCCGATACACTACTGTGCTCCTTCGGAGACTCATGCTTGCTGATGATGAGAAGTAAAAACTTAATCTTAATAAAGCATATATTTTGTAGAAATTGGAAATATCTTGGTCACTACTAGTGAATGGTAAGTGGACTTTTGAAAGCAGTGTTTATGAGCACAAATGCTACATTTCTTCTTTTAGATGAAGAAAACACTTATGAACAAGTGTGGAAATGTCCTTTAGGAGCAGTCAGTGTCTTGAGCCTTTGGATTTAATGAACTGAATTGTTGAGCTGCAGAATTTCTGAAGATCCAGCCTGTCTGTATCGAACTGGGATAAAATTCCTGTTTTGTTGCTTGAGTGGAATTGAAAAGTGTGCTTAATGTTGAGTTGGACTACAAATGTACATATTCTTAAGGCTTGGAGGGAATTAAAAACTGGGGCCAATGAAGAATTCATATGTTTGAGACTGGCTTTGTTCTTACAGTTATGCTTCCTTTCTGTGTAACTGTAAAAGAGCTAGTTTTTGAAGACATTTGCTCTTCAGGTGAAATTATATATGTATGCATTTTAAACAAGAAGTTATACCAGAGTAATGCTTCTGTAAATATTGCAAGAGAAACCTAAAGATAAAGCTTTCACTGTTGGCCTGAGTTCGAATCCCCTTTTTTTTTTTCCATTAAGATAGCTCTATTGAAGTGCAGAGCTGTGTGCTAGAGCTCAAACTGGTCTAAAAGTTTACCACTGTCCTTTTTGCCTCCCCCTTTCTGGCTGCATGCTGTTATTTGCTCCATAATTCAGCTCAGTTTGGCCCTTCATTAAGCCACTCGGATAACCTATGAATGTGGTTTCTGGGTATCAAGAGCTGGTCACTGGAGGACCTAAAGGCTTGTCAGGGCTGCTCTGAAGGTGAGGATAATGTGTTGCACAGCCGTGTTACCAAGGCTGAGGAAGGAGTGATCATGGATGAAAGGGATTTGCCACTTTTGGCAGTGGCTGGCTCTAGAGCTCCTCCGGTCTTAGTGTGCAGCATCACTGAGTCCAAGAGTAAATTTGCTATTTGTTATGTATTGTCTTTTCATGAGATTAATGTTTGAACCCGTTTAAGCAAAAAGGTGCTTCCTTTTAGCAAATGTTTGTGTCTTTGACAGTCTCACTTTTTGTTCTATAGGACTCAGTATTGCTGAAAGCACAAATACAGAGTTTTGAAATAATTTCTTCATTGATATCAACTAACAGTTTGAGGTAAGTTTAGCTTAAGTCCTTTTTAAATGTTCTGATTGAACTCAGCTATTGAAAATTAAATCTTATTTTGCTTTCCTATATTTTATGCTTGCAGTAAGAAACTACAGTATATAAAACTGTCTTGTAAAGATCAGCTGTACTTGTCGTACATAGAATGCAACTAATTTAAAGCTGAGCTTGAGTTATATTATAAACCTTGTGCATCTGATGTTTGGTTTGATAATTACTTGTAACAGATAAAACCCCACCAGGTTTTGTTTTCTGTCAATCTTGGAAAATTGGCATGTCTTAAACAGTTTAAAAGGTCTAAATTTAGGTTGCGCATGAGTACTCATCCTAAGTGATTGCAAGGCATTTTCTCTAAACTTAATTGAATTCAATGAATTAGAAAATATCTTCAGAGTATAAGTTCTGCAAATTTGCTCTTTAGTGGAAGGAGCCAATAAAAAAGAGCATTCAACATACTCTTCTTCACCAAGGTAAATAGATTTTTCTGAGTTACGTGGAAGTCTGGTTTAAGTTCAGTTTTTGTTGGGCTGGTTTCAGATGAGGTTACATCTCTTAAGCCATACAAACTCTCATGGGGAAAGTTACGTGGGGCAGGAGGAACCAGTTCGTAGGAGGAAAGTTCATCTGCTTTTCTCTTTTGGGTTCTCTTAGATATGTCTAAAGTCTCTGTAATTTTGGTAACTTTAATTTAAACTCTAATGTTGTTTTTGTCTTTACATAATTGAAATACCACCCAGGTGATGAGAAAGATGATATAAGAGAAAGTACTTGTTGTGTTGAGCTAGTATTTTTTAACAATAATTTTAGGCTTTAAAGCCTGTTTGCAATACGAACAGTAAATGTTTGATTTTTTTCCGTTTCTGTTTTAATTTTATTATTAAACTATTATAATTGAGCATTCAAAGGCCTGAAGCTGTCTAGTTACTTGTTCATAGCTTTTATTCAGGTTGTCTAATGTGACACTTGTTTTTTGTTTTTTGTTTTTTTTAAAGCTGGGCAATTTCAAAAGAAAATGGTAATGGGTCAAAGTTTTATTAATTAAATTGGGGATTTTTAGCCACTGATCCGAAAAGAAAAGGAAAAGGTGTGTATTTTTTTATGGTTAGCACTAATTCTAAATATCTATTATGACTGTACATAAGAAGAAATTATAGTTTATTATGAATTATTTTATTTGTCATTGATTCATAGTCAGTTGTAGTTTTCATAGCTTAATTTGTACTGAAGTGTGTTGAATCTTGTTGCAAGCCATGTTGTTTAACTGGTTGTTAAAATCTTTAACTTGGCCATGCATTTTACATGTAGGTTAAAAAACTAAGTTAATCTAAAAAGATGCAGGATGGGCATCTTGAGCAGTGGAAATTCAGATCAGAGGGATGAGCTTTAGTACATATGGTTAAGAGAAGTAATGCCTGTGGGTCAAATTAACAACTGCTGGACCAAATACTTCAGGGCTTTTCCTTTGCTCATGTGAGTGGTGCATTGTAGAGGACTGTGAACTCCTCCTGGAGAAGGAACAGTGCATTGGCAATGCAAGAGAACTATAAACCACACAATAGCTAGAATTTTGTTAAAATATATTAAGATGTCCGAATTACATTATTCTTGCCTTAATTTGCAGAAATGTTTCATTTTCTGCTGCTTCCTTTCTCCTACAGGATCTGTGTGCAGTTGAATCTGGAAAAAACCTTTCACTGTTGCACATCATGTTTTCAGAGAAATTGTGTGCACTGCAGCAATGTTAAATTCTTTAAAATTTGGTTAAGTTTTTAATTTACTAATAAATGAACTTACACTGTCTCCAAAGCTCTTTTGTTTAGCAAATGCTATATACTACTTTGTAATAGTGTCATTTTAGTAAATGCAAATTTTGTTCATTTATATAATTTACATGGATGCTAAACGGTTGCTTCTATTTTTTCCCTCCTCTCATTGCTTTTCCTTTTGGGAAGGAATAGATCTACTAGCAAAAATGGGTCGATCTAATTCTAGATCACATTCGTCAAGATCGAAGTCCAGATCTCAGTCCAGCTCTAGGTCAAGATCCAGATCACATTCAAGAAAAAAGAGATACAGGTAAGTCTTACTGCATGAAAAGGTGATTTGGTATATTAGCTTTTGTCCATAATAGTTTTTCACTTGCATGATGCAGACAGAAGTGAGCCTGGAATCCTATTTCATTTTAGGCAGTAGGTAAACTACGCTTTGATTGTAATTTTTGTTTAATTTTTTCTCCCCCACTTCCTGTATCTCAAGATAACTTCAGATTGGTAGTGGTTCTTCATGATTTCTGGCCCATTTGATTCTTCCCTTCTTCTTTACATGATATTTTCTTCATCTAGTCTCTTTCCCTGTAATTTTTTATTTTTTACTAAACTTTTCATATCTGAAGTAACTTAAGGCTTCAGTAGAAAAGTTTTGCTGTATGTTGTCTTCTCAGTTGCCTCCAGTGTTTTCCTCATCTTACTTATTAGTGGACATTACCATCTCCCATAAGGAGTGGGTCAGTTGAGTTTTTACTGTCTCAGCTGCTGCCATGCACAAGCTGGCATATTACACTGGGGGGCCATGTCACTCCCTGTTCCACACTGTCACCCGTGGTGGCTGAGAAACTGAATGCTGTGTTCCAGGGTGGTGATGATCTCTAATAAAATGTCTGGGGAGGCCAATGAGGCTGGTAGTGTCTTAACCACATGATGCCAGTTTTCACTTTCCTTAGCAGTATAGACATGTTTATTATAATTAATTTATTTCAGAAATAATAAATAGAGATTGCAGAAGTTACTTAAAGACCAGGGAGTCTACATCCTTTGCCTTCTGAGTGCATTTTGAGAAATCTAGCATTTTGCATCAAGGCAATTTTTTTTTTCCTCAAATTTTCCAGTTGTAAAATGTTAATGTTTGTTTTTTAATTTTAGCTCCAGGTCTCGGTCAAGGACATATTCCCGATCTCGGAGCAGAGATCGTGTTTATTCTAGAGATTATCGCAGAGATTACAGAAATAATAGAGGAATGAGACGTCCCTATGGTTACAGAGGAAGAGGTAGAGGGTATTACCAAGGAGGAGGTGGTAGATACCATCGTGGAGGCTATAGGCCTGTCTGGAACCGAAGACACTCCAGAAGCCCTCGGCGTGGCCGCTCCCGTTCCAGAAGTCCAAAACGAAGGTCGGTGTCTTCCCAGAGGTCCCGGAGCAGGTCTCGTCGATCTTACAGATCTTCCAGGTCCCCGAGGTCCTCTTCATCTCGTTCTTCATCCCCATACAGCAAATCACCCGTCTCTTCCAAAAGACGCGCATCTCTGGAAAAGCAGGCAAAGAAAACTGAAGGGGCTCCTTTGCAAGACAGTCCCTTGAAAAATAAATCACAAGATGAACAGAAAGATACATTTGAACACGACCCATCGGAGTCTCTTGACGATTTTAACAAATCATCAGCAGTTTCTGGCGACATTTGGCCTGGCCTTTCAGCGTATGATAACAGTCCAAGGTCACCCCATAGTCCTTCTATTGCCACCCCACCTAGTCAGAGTTCATCTTGCTCTGATGCCCCTCTGCTTAGCACAGCCCACTCAGCAAAGGACACACCTCAGCATTCCCATTCCATTCAGCATAGTCCTGAGAGATCTGGCTCTGGTTCTCTTGGAAATGGTTCTAGTCGCTATAGTCCTTCTCAGAATAGCCCATTGCATCATATCCCTTCGAGGAGAAGCCCTGCAAAGACAATCCCATCACAGAGTGCCCCCCGTGAGGAGGCTCGAGTGCGGTCATTTTATCCTGAGGGTGGTGAACAGGAAACTGCAAAAGGTGGAAAGTTTATGAAAAGGTAAGAACCAAGTTATAAGCCTACTGTTGCCTCTTAAAAATATTGTTAGAGTTTCGTCAAGATTATCTCCGTAACCTTGGAAAATGCATTATGGAAGGCTAGTAATACTAGTCTGGTTGGAATTGAGCTTGAAAGATACATATGCCTTCTCCTGCTAGGATGCTTCAAGGCCTTGAAATCTGGGTAATAGAGGTAGGGGCGTGTATCCTTGAGGAGGAATTGGTTTGTGCTTTTCCTCTATGGTTTATCTTGTACTCAATTTTTTACTATTAAGAAAAATCTTAATTGGAATAGTGCATCAGACTTGCTGGCTTGATAGTGAACTCTGTTCAGGTATTTCAGAATTTTAATGCTTCATGTAGTTTGAAATGCAGGTATTCTGGAAGTCTAGAAATGTCCATGTTGTGCAATCATTTTTTTATGTTGACATAAACAGCATCAATTGGCTAATTGTGTTGTGCAATATGAAAACTTTGATGTCTTGAATTGCATTGCTTTTCAAAGAGGGTAGGTGTTGGTATTCTAGGAATATAATGCTGTTGATGTGAAGGAAATTCAGTGTATATATTCCAATGAATGTGAAATTCTTCAATTGTTCTTAAAAAGTTTGACATAGTAGTAATTTTTGAAAGTTGTTAGTCTTACTGGCATTAGACTGTTCCTTTTGAATGTGACTGGTGTTTCAGTGGATTTCTTACAAAAAAAGAGAAGTTGTAACTACCCTATATAGGCTTGATTGTAAGCTTTTAAATTAATTTGTCTAGTCAGTGCTTTATTATATAAAAAAGTTATTGCTTAGGAGATCAAAAATAAAACTTCTCTTGCATCAGATGTGTTGGAGTTGGTGAAGGTATTAGAACCTGTGTGAACATAGCATACTATAGATAAGGCAGTGGCTGAAATAATTACTTGGTGTGTTTCTGTGTTTAGGAGAGCTGCCTTCTAATGGTTCCCTGCTTGAACACAATATAGTGAATGTACTAAGCCTGTGCCAGATTGTGGAATTACCTTAGTAATGTGCAGGATCTTGAAAATAATTCACTCTTTTATGCTACTAGTTCAACTCTTTCAGCAAAAGAAGTGCAAAATGAATTGCGGTCTTGAGTTTTCAAACCATGTGAATTTGATGGAAAAAATTACTAGTGTAATGAGAGAGAATGTCAAACTGGGTACTGATAAAGAAAACAAGCAAGTAAATTTCTAGGCATTCTACAGAAAGGCATTATATTCTTCAGATGCCTCCAGTAGTGCATATATGACAGGGGATGCAGTGTTAATGATGTGCCAAGCATTGCATGCTAAAGTTAATTGCTCGAAGGAATGTATTTGCATCATCTTCTTGGTGTGGAATTGACACAAAAGGGGAATGCAAGTGAACTGGAATGAATGCAATCCAGAGTTACCAGTCTCTTCTTTGCTATCCACAGGTACACAGATGAAGAGTCTAGAGTATACCTGCTTGATAGGGGTAATACCAGGGAGAAGGAGGCCCAGAAGGAGAGAGGATCAGAAAAAGGGAGGACAGAGGGAGAAAGGGAATGGGAGGAACAGGAAACTTTAGATTTTTTCATTGATAAAGAGACTGGGAAGGAAAAGTTTAATGACTCTGAAGGGGAGGACACAGAGGAGACAGAGGATTACAGACAGTTCAGAAAATCTGTCCTGGCAGATCAGGGTAAAAATTTTCCTACTGCATCTCACCGGAATGCTGAGGAGGAAGGAACCAAATACAAATCTAAAATATCAATCAAGGGCAATAGAGAGAGCGATGGATTTAGAGATGAGAAAAGTTATAAGCTTAAAGAGACTGGCTATGTAGTGGAAAGGCCTAGTGCAACAAAAGATAAGCACAAGGAAGAAGACAAGAGTTCTGAGAGACTAATGATGAAGAAAGAAACTCAGTCACCTGAGCAGGTAAAGTCTGAAAAGCTCAAAGAACTCTTTGATTACAGTCCTCCTCTACACAAGAATCTGGATGCGAGAGAAAAATCCACCTTCAGAGAGGAGAGCCCACTTAGGATCAAAATGATAGCCAGTGACTCCCATCGTCCTGAAGTTAAACTCAAAATGGCACCAGTACCTCTTGATGATTCCAATAGGTAAATTATTCCACTTTACAAGGTGGTTCTCCACCTGCCTGCAGTGTTGTTCGTATTTATTTAAACTAGTGGTTTCTTTTGTGTGTCTCTTTGTTGTTGATGCATTTTAGACCTGCTTCCTTGACTAAAGACAGGCTGCTTGCTAGCACACTTGTCCATTCCGTCAAGAAGGAGCAAGAGTTCCGATCCATCTTTGACCACATTAAGTTGCCACAGGCCAGCAAAAGCACATCAGAGTCATTTATTCAGCACATTGTGTCCTTGGTTCACCATGTCAAAGGTATGTGTTTAGTTTATTGTACCAGATATGTGGTTTACAAGTTCATTTAAGTCCATTTGCTGTTTCTAGTACAGGAAGATTTCAGGTCTCTTCTAATGTTGTGATTTACCCAGACTTTCTTCCTGTTGAGGTATGCATGAAAATAATTAGAAAAATAATAGCCACAGAAACTAGGACAAAAGAACCACAAGCAGTGTAGAGTATAATAGCAGGTATTCTATGTTTCTGGATAAATGTTTGGTCCTAGGTAGCATAGAAAGTTTGAATTTCTGCAGTGTAGTTTACACATACACTGGTCCGTTTTTGTAATTTTATTTTAATGAGTTTACCATACAGTTTTATATTAAATGTTGTGGTGTGGGTTGACAGATGTCTTTGAACTGTAAGTAACAATGTCATTCATTTTGGAGCATCCTAGAGGTCATTTCCGGATTGTTATTAGAAGGGGTTTTTTTCCCCTCAGGAAGATTTAAGAAAAATTATATTCTAAATGGTAGTAAAGTTAATGGTTATAATGTGTTTTATTCCTATATGACAATATTTTCAGGAATTTCACTTACACAAACTTGACAGTAGCTAAATAAGCCTCCATTAAATGAGAGTTATGCTTATTTTCTGATATAACAGTAGTGGCTATTTTGTATAAACACCAATAAGAACCCTCAACAAACCAATACAACAGAAGTCCTCCCCCAAAACCACTGAAATCCAAAATTGGACCATATGATACCATATCAAAGTAGGTATGTTTCATTTAGGTCATACCCTCTGAGGTGTTTTTATGGGACAGTAGATAATTCCTAAAATTCCCTAGGGATGTCTAGAGTTTTCTTTAAACGTTTTTTTTTTCTATAGCATTTGCTTTATTTCACTGGACTTTTGTCTTGCTGTTGTGTTAAATGTAACTGAGATAATACAAAGCTGATGAAAGTAATTTTACCATATCACCACAGTAAAGGGAAAAGTGGAAGTGCTTAATTAGGTGCCAGTTTCAGTGAACCTGTCTGTAAGCATTGTTTTTAAGATGCATTACCTTCTAAAATTGCTGCGATTTGTGTGCTAGAAAAATGTGCTGAATGCAGTTAAAAAATTCCATTTTGTTGACATAATTCAGATTACTAAAGCCAAGTTATTTCCTTCATACTGAATTGCTTACAAAGTAGTAGTCAATGATAATGGACTAAGATAATGTATTAGTTAAAAAAAATACTGGGATACCTGTTTAGTGATTTGTTGTGAACATATCTATTTATTGATGTGTAAAGAAATATAAGACTCAATCCAGTGAGAGCTTCTGTAATTTTTTGCTTATATGATACATATGTAGCTGTAGGTGAAAATAATACTTGTGGAACTCTCACATGTTGATCACAGAATAGACTTTTTCTGTAAATTTTTCTATGTTGAATATCTTATGACTTTAACAGCCTGTCTGGTCAAGTTACTAGAATGTGTACTGTTATGGTTGTTTTGGAAGCAGAACATCTCTTTAAGTTTCAGATTTACTGTGGTCTGTGATCAGAATTTTTTTAACTTTTTGACAAACTGAAGTTATGTTCATTATTGGTGTGATGCGACCAGTCTGAACAGCTCTTTATTAATGTAGAGCTGAAAATGCCCAGTGATGTTTTCTTTTTCATTGTAACTAGGTCCTGGAATGTGTTTTGAAATGGCAAAATCCATGTTACAAAAGTAAAATAGCTGTTGAAAGATACAGATGCCAAACAGGCAAAGTTGAACCTTCTGTCTTCCTGGCAAAAATGGCATAAAAACAGAATTACTAGCTCAAATTCCTGTGTTTGATGGAATTATGATTGAGGCACTACCCTTGTAGTGGCCGTTTCAAGTTTTAATGGTTGGTTATGAGACAAATGCTGGATGCCGGGCGGTAAGTTGATACAGATGTATGTTGACCTGTTAAGCAGATAGCTTGCTTCATATGTAACATTTCATAGCTCATGACTTTTATGTATTTCTATATTACATTTAAACACATTTGTTGAGCTGGTTTAAAAACTGAGTTTTGCTGTGGCTAATTTAACTGTCTCTGAAGGAAGGAGATAATTTGTTAGAAAAGTTGTCAAGTTTGCCAAGATGCCAGATGCTTAAATGAATTTATTTATGCATAGGTGTGTTAATTGTATTGTTTATCATCACCCAATCAAGAAATTTTATTTCCTTTAAGAAAAGAGTTGTTAGGTCATTCATGTAGTTATTGAGGCGCACATTATTTAACTGTTTGCACTAATTCTTATTTTAAGTTAGGGATGAGATGAATGGTTAAGTGTACTTGCTGCAAATATTCAGGACTCAAAAGTAATTTCACTTTCTCTTGTGGGCAAAATGTAAAATAACAGTTTAAGAAATTGCTCTTTATCATTAGAGGAATTAGAGGAAAATGTCACTGAAAATGAGCAAATCCAGTCAGTAAATGATGCTTGAATTAGATGTGATACAGTCATGGAGTAGTAAACTTGCAGTGATGCTGTGTGCTGTTATTTTGTTTGGGTTACAGTGTGTGTAAAAATAGGGAAAACGCCACATTTGCTTGTCCTGATAAACTTACTGGAAGTACTGTGGGTTTTGCCTGCTACTTGCCTTTCTGTCAGGAATAAAATACGTGGCAGTTGAATGAAACTAATGAAACAGTGTTTTTTCTATTGTAACCAACAGAGCAATACTTCAAGTCGCCTGGAATGACCCTAAATGAAAGGTTCACTGCGTATCAAAAAGCAACTGAAGAGCACTGCACCCGGCAAAAGAGCCCAGAAATACATAGGTATATGTTAACTGCATATGCAGATGCTTTGTGTTTCAAACAATGTCTTCTAATATTTATTTTGAGAACCCAAAATACTTTTTCTAATCTGGATGAAGTAATTTGTATAATTACAAAATAAAAAAAAAAAACCTTCTGTAAAAGAGAACTCATCTGAGTCAGGTCTGGCTTCATCTGTGGTTTTGTGACAGATGTCTTCTCTGCCTCTGTATCTCATTTGGGATATATTTACTTTTCTCACATGCAGTGCTCAAATATTGAGGGGCATATGTCTTGAAGATGAAAAGAAGCCCTGTACATGCATCTTTCTTCTTCAGTGTGAAATGTTCCATCTCATACTACTTTAGTTTTTGTGTGTGTTAATTTACAGCAGTTTTTTGAAAAATCTGAGAATCTAAAAGGTAAGAAGGTAGGCATGCAGATGTAGTGTCTGATCATGTGCTCTAGTTTTATGATGCAGTGTACTATATTTGTGTTGCATGTGAGGATACAGTATCTAACTTCACAATTTTTCTTGTTTAGAACTTTTGACTTTACAGCAAACTATCATAGTTCTAATGGTTTCTTGGAGTGGGTGGGCTTTCAACTGGCTACATATACTGGTCCTTTCGAAACAAATCATTAAACATTTTTTATGTCTTCCAAGCTATACTTAAAATATGAAACATCAGTCTGCCTGTTTTCTGTATTTGTGTTTTTTAGCATACTTCACACAGAACAGAATTACGGTTTTTCATTTTTAGTCTGCTTCTGTATTCTGATGGTGAGGTTTAATAATCCAAAAAGTTTATTCTACTGCAAAAATGCCTGGTTTGTCAGTTTTCTGTTGAAATGTCTGAGGCTGTTAGCAGTCATGTACATATATGGCAAGACACTGCTTTTATTTTACATTTAGGAGGATTGACATCTCTCCAAGTACCCTGAGGAAGCATACCCGTTTAACAGGTGAAGAGAGAGTCTTTAAGGAAGAAAGTCAAAAAGTAGGTTCTAAGTAAATGTCCTATCTGTGCTTCTAAACTTAGTCTCATTTTAAATCTCAACTTCATCTCTGGTTTTCTGTATATAAATACAAAATTGTATTGCACCTAGAATACTTGCATTTAGATTTTTTTTTTCCTTTGAGTAAAACATGTTATCAAGAACCTGGTTTATGTAGTGTGATTTTGCTATATTAATAAAATGGTACATAAGGTCAAGTCTTTTGCCATGCTTCCTTTCTTCTTGAGTGTTTTTTGACCAGTAAGCTGCCCAAGGACAAAGAATAGGTTTGGGGCAGAAGGAAATACCAGGATGGTCAGTGAGTAGTGTGGTTGAGCTACAAAGATGGTTGTGCACTGTTTAAAAACAATTCACCAGAAGAAATAAATACTTAATTATCTCTTCAAACCATGTATTGTTGTAGTCTGTATAGTCAAAAACTAGACACCAATTGGCTTGATGAGAATGCTTGTTTGAAACCGAAATTCTTAGCTGTTCTTTTTTTATGTGTAGCCATTGCATTTAAAGGGCAAAGTCAATTTGTGTGCTGAAGTTTGTTGAAAAATAAGTAAATTCTGTCTTTTTATATTTTAATTGATGCACGGCTTGCCTTTTCACTGAGATTCTCTTGATGTTGTATTTCAGTTTGTTGCAAAATATATATTTGTTTACAGGGAGATAAAAAATTAAGGTGTGATTCTGCTGATCTTCGGCATGACATTGACCGACGTAGAAAAGAACGAAGTAAGGAGCGAGGAGACTCAAAGGGTTCCAGGGAATCCAGTGGGTCAAGAAAGCAAGAGAAAACTCCAAAAGATTACAAGGATTACAAATCTTACAAAGATGACAGGTAAATATTTGATGTCCCTATAGAGGATTTTAGCTTCTAATTAGCCTTTTGTAATTGTAAGCTTAATTGCTTTCAATTTTCAATGTATAATGGACCATTTAATTTTAAACAATTAAAATTATTTGTTTTACAGCAAATATGTATTATCTGTCTTTTACACGGCTTATGGTGGATGAGGACAAAAACTTTGGAATAGCAAGCTAACACTGAAAAAAAAAATGACAAATTAATCTGTCCTATTATCCAGGCTACATCAGGAGGTTGGACTTCAATGCAGTACATTTCTATAAACAGTTTGTGTAAGAACTTTGGTTCGTTATGCTTGATTCCGCACTTTTTCAACTCATAACACCCAGAGTATGAGAATTTTACTGATACTTAGGTTTTAACATGGGTGAGAAGGGGAATTTCTAAATTTGTCTAAAGCCAGTGGGCTGTTTTAAGAAAAAAATATTAGCATATCTCAGTGGATACTGTGTAGAAGTGGTAAGAGTTACTTCAGGTATGACCTTTCTTTGAATAGAATGCTAAAATCTTGTAAATTGGGTCAAGTTAATACCACTATGGGGTTACTAAAAGTTTTGCTGTAGGAATTTTTCCCTGCTTTGTACTGTATATATATAAAGTGAATTTTTACTTACACTTCCTGTTTCCCATTTACTTTGACTTTGGTATCCACATTTTCTTCCACTGGCTAATTTCCCTACAGCCATTCATGTAGGGAAGCCCATGCCATACCTCTCAACAGTGTGCAAACTGAGCTGTGCCAAGTTACTGTAAAACTTCACCTTAAGGGGTTTTTCCCTTTAACTTCTGTTTTTCTGCCTCAGAAGAAAGGCAGATCTTAAAAGTAACAACAACTCTTCATGGCGTCAGAATCTAGAAAAGTTGTATCTTACAGTTTGCAGACTGCTGCTTTCCAACTCACCAGCAATAATATGCATTTAGTGCACTTAAATGTGTCAGAGGAGGCTGGAAAGTGGAAATATACTTCACCTTAATATCTCAGATATGTAACGTGTGACTTTATAACCAGAAGGGGGTTAGTTTTTCATAAAATATAGAGACCCGGTTTAGTATAGCATGTTACAGGCTATCTAGTACGTTTAAAATAGCACATAGTATATTTTTTTATTTTTCAGTAAACAAAAAAGAGACCAAGACCGTGCTCGGTCCTCCCCATCTTCCTCCCCATCTTCTTCCTCATCCAGTTCTCGAGAAGAAAAGGATTGCAAGAAAGAAAGAGATGAAGAGTTCAAAACCCACCATGAGCAGAAAGAATACTCTGGTTTTGCAGGAGTCAACAGGCCAAGAGGCACCTTTGTAAGTTTTTCTCCTATTCTTCCCCTAAATTACGAACACTTCACCAATGAGAGTAGTGGAACAAATTAAATAAGGGAGTTTTGTAGTGATTCATGTTAGGCTAGACTTGAGGTCTTTATACGATATACCAGACCTGAAATATTGATTCTCTTTTGTTTTCCCCAGGACTTACCAGTAGCACTTGAATGATCTGTAAATATGCATTAGCATGACATTAGAGATCCTAGTGTAAGGGTCAGGGAAACAGGATTATTCCTTGCTGTTTTTTGTAATGCTGTTTCCTACCAGGATCTGAAAATTCACTGTTCTGTTAATTTTAAGTTTTTGGTCCTGATAACTCTTAGATCCGTGCACCTTCTGTTTTTCCCTCTCATGTTGGGTTTGGTTTTACACTCCTTTGTGTGTAATGCCTGCAACTTTTTATATAGAGAATGGCACATAATTAAAAATAAATGTCAACCTTGAAACGGCTGTATTGAGGAGATGGTATACTTGTTATTTTTGTGTTTCTTTGGCTTGGACTAGCCACTGAGCATGAAAGTTTATTGATCTACCTCTGGAATGTATTTAAGCATTGTGATTTGGAAAGTGGCATATTGACCACTCTAGTCTTCAGAAAAATCTTAAACTTTCAGATTCCATGGTAATGTAATTATTGATGTATAATTGGGAAATGTAGATGCATTTGGAAAAACTAGGAATCAATAAAGAAGGCCTTGAAAAAGATAGGGGCACTTAAAAACACCATGCAGTCCAAACAAAAAAAAAAACCCCAAAACAACCCACAGACACCACTCACTCACCTCTGAACAACATGGCAAAATAGACCTCCAGACCACAGCTAAACACACAAAAAAGTTCAAGTTCCATGTAGGTTGGGAAAAACTGGTTTACTTAATAAGTAGGAATAATTTCATACTTCAACAATAATTCCTTAATGTAGCCTGTAATTAAGACCAAATAATGCTAAAGTGCAGTGTTTAGTATAAATGTTTAATCATGCAAAAAATAAGTTTTGAACTACATATAAGGGTGTCTGAAATGCATGTGGCATGTGCCAACACTTGAGGCTTGAATCCTTCATCTAAAAAACTATAGCTACCTAGAGAAAAATTCAAAGTTCTAAATGTCTAGCACTAGAAGTGCATAATTTCCTCCTTTCTTCTTATTTTTTATATAGTTATGCTATGGAACTATGTGGCATAAGTATATAAGTCCCTGGATGGTGTAGGCATCAAATATGACTATCAGCACAATTTTTAGCTATATAAAACAATGGCACAAACAAAACAGAAGTTGAACAAAAGAGAACTTAAAACTCCATCTCCTGTCAAGGAGATTTAGTGGGAGAAAACTTGTAATTCATTGGAGCCTTCAAAACCAGATTGTACATATTGTGAGATAGGTGGTACTTCACGTGCAATTGAGGTAGATGGGAACTGGAAAGTTAATAGACTTCTACTCTAGTGAATGCCAATTTGGTCTATGCAGTGATAACAAGTTAATTGATGTTCCTTAACAACATACATGGTCACACACATGCTTTTGGAACAAGGTGTCTGAGCAGGTGAATCTAAATAGGCCAACAGCTGACTCAGATCTCCTCTTTACGGATATATCTTGGATGGTATCAAAAAAGACAGACCAGGTAGCGTAGGAATGTGTTTGTAAATACAGGCTAATAGTGGCTGCATTCCAGTGAATACTATTGCTTTGCTTTTGTAGTAAACAAAATGTTTTGGTTTTAAATTTTTCTCCTAACAGGAAGCCTTGGAGAATGTAACATCTTCCCTATCCAGCAAGCTGATGTTGAGTCAGCAATGGTTTTTCACTAACTTTGGCTAGTACACAATCGTCTTGGGTTCTAGGCTTCCCATACATAAGCATCATGAATAGTTTTCAAAAATGGACACAGAAATAAGGATAATTAGAGTTTTTCAATGGCAATGTCATTAGTATCCATATATGAAAGCATTATGTGTAGCAGCTCTGTTTAAAGTGAGTTCTATATAGAAAATATACACTTGTCTTTTTTGTGATAGTCTTTCTAATAAATAAGCCAATAAAGTTAACACCATAGTAGATTTTATGTCCTGTAGTTCTTTACCTGAAAGATGATTTGGTACAGGGAAACATTAATAAAATGGCTAGGAAAACTCTAGATGTTTTTCTTAAGAGGAATCTGATCACAGGACTGAATACCAGGAAATGCTAATGCCTCTTTTTTTCTCTTTTTTAATCCTGTCATAATTCTGTCTGCCCCCTGCCCTTTCCCCAGGTTACTTGTGCCCTAATTTTGTAAAGCTGTTGGAAATCAAGAAAGCATACCTTACTTCTTCTCTTGTACAGTTAGTCTGTTGCTTTCCAAATGACTCTCCAAACAATTTTTTTGATTTTTTTTTTCTCCCTATTGGATAGGTCTTCTGAGCCTTCTACAGATTGTTTTACAGTAGGTTTGATTTCAGAGTAATTTTAAATTTATCCAGCATAAATTCTGCATTAGAAGTTTCAGAGCTTTGTGGAACTAAGTATGCATAACACTTACCTTTTGAATTCCTTAATTATATATATTTTTGATCTGTGTTTATGAAACGCACTTATTTTTAACAAATAAATTAGCTTCCAGTCATATTTTTGTACTGTTACTCTGAAGATGCAGTTCTGTGTTTTTAAGTAGTCTACTTCTGGAAATTGTGCTCTTAGTTTTTAGCAGTCTTATCTTCCCAAACTAATCTTTCTTCTCCCCTTCAATGAAGGATATAAACTCATTTAGTGTTTTCTACAAGCTAAGTATTTACATGCTGAGATAACTGTATATATTATTACTTAGTGTATTCTGGGTTAAGGATGGTTTTTGGTGTGAGACTTTCTAGCTGTCCTGGTTCAGGGAAAATTTGGGACTGAACTCCCCCCAAGGGGTTCCTCTAGAAAGCAGATTCAATTGGCCCCTCCCCATACCAGTTCAGGAAAAAAAAACCTCCTTGGAGAGAAGTGGAAAAATGTTTATTAAACAATAAAACCCCTTGCTGCTCCAAAAGAGATGACAAACTCAGAAAAGTCCCCTCCCTGGGGTGCAGCTCAGCTCACTCAGTCTCTGATCAGTCCCTCAAGTGCTGGAAATACCGCGGCCCAGGCCCAGCCTGGTGGGCCACAGGTGGAGCTGCCAGTGCTCTTCTGGGTGTTCAGTCCAGAGCAGGTTTGAACAGGTCCAAAGAAAAGGAAAAAAACCCCACAGTCCAGGGAACTTCTTTGCCTCAGCTAGCTAAAGTAACTAAAAGCAAAGGAGAGCTCTGTCCTGCTGTCTGTCCATCTGCAGACAACAACAGTCCAGAAGCAGGAATGTGGAGGAGTGAGTGCAGTGTCTGAAAAACTGCATGCTTCTACTCTCCCCCCTTCACTCTCTGGAACAAGTCTTAAAAGGTGCAAAACTTATTATCCAGCATAAACAGAACAGACAGTTTGGGATACAAGTGTCACATAGCCAACCCAGGACACCAGCCTAGCATTTTAAAACCTCAGTAATTCATTATAAAGAATATTTAAAACACTCCTTTTCACTTTAAGCATTGCTGCTCTACACAGTACATGCTACTGACTTTTTTCTGAGTAAAGAATTTACTCATTTGAAATGTAATTTGGCCTGAGGTACATTCTTGAATCTCAGTTAAGAATGCTTGAGTAACACACAGTGGATATACTCCTGTGAAAACTGCAGTTAGTATATATTCCAGAATCAACTTTTCATAAATGATTCAATTGACTCCATAAATACCTTTCTTTTTCCCCTGACAGTTTTGTCCCTGTTTCAGTCTAGCTTTCCTCCTGGTTTTTTGTCTGAACAGCTTCAGAAGCTTTCTTGTGACCTTTTGTTCCAACACACTGGTTTACTAGCAGTCAGATTTCTTTTCAGTGGTTGTGGGTGAACTTATGCCAAGAATCAAATGTATTTCAATTAAGTTTAATAGAATCATTATTTCAAAATGAATGCTTGAATATATTACCTAAGATAGTATGTGAATTTGAAAATGGTTTTTCCACTTGCAGATACTGTAATTAAGCACAGAAAGTATTTTCAGTAATAGAGAACTTGACTCTACTTTTTGGTGTTCTGTAAATGGTTTAAATGACATCTTGGTTAATCAGTTTCGAATTAGGGGCAGAGGAAGAGCCAGAGGAGTCTTTGCTGGAACAAATACTGGTCCCAGCAACTCAAATACTACTTTTCAGAAGAGACCGAAGGAAGAGGAATGGGATCCTGAATATACCCCAAAAAGCAAGAAATACTTCTTGGTGGGTGTGGAGAAATTGATGTCTTATGCATGCTTTTTTTTTTTTTTCAAACTTTCTACAAGCGTAGAAGTAGCATGCATGTATGGACAGGGACAAGAGTAACTGTGAGAGTATCAGGGTGGCTGTAGTAGTTGGTTCTGCTTATCTTTCATCTTTCTGCAGCAGGCTGGCAGTAACTGAGGCCTGACATGGAATTTATCTCCAAAAATTTCATCAGGGAGTGGGGAAGAAGGCATGTTCAGACAAAATTTATTAAAACCCAACTTTAAACCAGAAAGGCTTGTGCTGTGTTTTCCTGGATTTACATCTGTATGACATTTGAGATTTGTCTTAGATTGGTCTGGAAGTCTACAGAAGTGAAAGATCAAGAAAAGCTGACAGTATTTGTGGATTTTCATAGGCAGACTGTTATGAGCAGTTCTTTGCTCTGAGTACTGTGATAGTCATAAGAAAATCACCACAGTTTTGATGCCTTTCTCCCATCTGGATTATGAAAGGAGGACCCTTGACGTAACCACTCTAAGTAGTGCAGTACACTGGGTGTGCGGCCTCTGCTCCAGTTATTTCTGTAACAATGCAAACTTTGAAGGATATTGTTTCATCATTAAAAAATAATAAGTAGTGAAGATAAGACCTTCTCCTGTAGCATTATATCTTGTCACAGATATGTTAACAGATAACTCAGAAATAATGCAGTCACAATTCAGATATTTCATTAAGGAGTTCTGTCTTCCTAGACATATCTAAACTTTTCTGATCTGTAAACAGAGATGTGATAATCTGTACATGATATTAGAACAATCAATTTTAGCTATTAAACTTGAATTTCTAAAAATACTGTAAATTAAATAAGCCACCCTTCAACTACTTCTGTGTAATTAAGCTGCATTATATGGGTGTGATAATGTGTTTAATAGTTCAGACTTCTTTCCAAATCACAAGTTAAGAAAAAACATATGTTGAAGCAAGTGTACCTCACCATTGTAAATAGAAACTTTTTTTTATATTAAATGTTGGTAGGTTTCATGCAGTGTGTAAAATGATTGTGAGAACATACCTAACTATATAAGGCTGTATTTGATAGCAAGACAGCAAACAAAACCAGAGAAACTCGAATATTGTTTGGTAATGTTAGACTTAAACAGTTTGAATTTCATTTGCCCTACATTGTGCTGGTGGGGCAGATTTTCTGAAAACTGCCTTCAGTTACCTCTTCTTAGGAAGTATGAAGAACTCCCTTTGTGCTAAGGTAACCTAGCAGTTTCCTAGCTTCTTCTAGAATTTTTCCCCTCAAAACTAGTAATTCTTAATCCTGAGTGTAAGTTACAGACAAGTGATTTGTTACTAAAATTTAAGTAGACCCACAGTGAATAAGGGCTCTTCAAACAGTTGTGTTGTGGTTTTAGTTACAGCGTTATGCATTTTAAAGAATAATTGCAATCTGAAGAGAACTTTTTAACATTTACTTTGTTTTATACATTTGCTATAGCATACTAACATTATAGGGTACATTTAAGAGGTGTATAACCTTACTCTTTTTCTGATGTTATTGTAGCATGATGACAGAGATGACGGTGTGGATTATTGGGCCAAAAGAGGAAGAGGCCGTGGTATTTTCCAGCGTGGCAGAGGGCGTTTTAACTTCAAAAAGTCAGGTAGCAGTCCAAAGTGGACACATGACAAATATCAAGGGGATGGCATTGTGGAAGATGAGGAAGAAACAATTGAGAATAATGAAGAAAAGGACAGACGCAAAGAGGAAAAGGTAAATTGTTCAGTGAATTTGCAGATTAGATGGTTTGTCTTGCACTATGCCAAGTAATTGGCTGCATGTAGGGATCGCTTTAAAGGTTTTGGAGTTTGATTAACAGTTTACAACAAGAATGTTTTCTTTCTTTCCACAGGAATAACCCAGAAGAAGGTTGTAGCTGAAAGAGCAGCTCTTGCACCACCCACACAACATTTTTAATATGTTTTTTGTTGTCAAATGAATGTAAGCATTTTACTTAAATTTTACTGTTGGAAAGTAGTTTAGAGAGATTGTTTTCGTTTTAAGCCTTTAGAAAAAAATCATGATATAGTAAACTATGTTAATGATCGTACAGGTAGAAAGTAAAATATTTGTAACAACTTTTAAGAAATTTTACTGTTTGTTATATGCAGTGTAATTCTGCTTTGTCCAAATATATGGTCAAGTACAACTCTAAAAGTTTTGATTCTCCCCTATGTCTGTGTTTTATTCTGAAGTAAACTTACAGCTCTGCACACCTAAAATCTTGGAGCAGCATTTTTTATAAACTTAACACTACTTCTCTGTTGCCTTTTTATAAGAATTGTATTTAAGGGTAGTTATCCAGTCACAGTATAAGTACAAACAGCTTTGCAAAATGCTGATTGTATGTTAGTTCATGAGAATCACATTTACATAGTGATAAACCTGGATTCTTATTTCACCCTGCAAGGGTGCAGCAAGAGTTTCACTTAAGCAGTGAAATCTTCACTCTTCATTAGTAGCCTAAGAAATACATATGCATATACAAACTACAGTGAGTTTCAAGTGTATTTTTAATAGCTTAGTCATCAGCAGAACACCTAAGTTAATTTGGTGGCAGTATTAATCTAGCTTCTTTTTTAGCAGGTTCTTTTTACAGTTTGTTAGAATTGCCTCTTCAATTTCACTATGTGGGCTTGCCTCTCTGGGTGTGTAATGTGGCAAGAGTGAGTCATTCACATATACAGCATTTAAGTTAAAATGAGAGAGCAGGGCAGGACCAGGTGGGAGGAGAGAAACAAAACACCACAAAATCCCTGGAAAAATAAAGCAAGAGATGTTAAAACCTGAATTGGTAAATATAATTCATATATACCAGAAGTGTGAGAAATGAATCTTACTTTGTTCAACACTGATTTCTAATAATTGTGCTGCAAGAATTTTTGTAGCTGAAGTGCAGATATTAAGCGGATTTTGGTGGGGTTTTTTTTTTTTGTGGTTTGGTTATTTTTTGGGGTTTTTTTGGTGTTTTTTGTTTGTTTTTTAAAAAAACCCAAATCCTCCAGCTTAGTTTTAGTGGTAGTTACACACTTAACCTCTAGAATATTAAGGATGAAAGTAATATACTTGAATTACCAGAACAAGGACATTCTAATACAAGATTACTTTGCTTGTCTTTCTCAAAATGCTGTAGATAAACTAAATCTTAATGTCATGTGCAGTTAAAAGTGTAGTTGTTCTTACTCACCCCTTGGAAAGGCGTAATATCTTTAAAGTAGGGGAAAAAAAGAAAAGGAAAAGCTTTGATAGAGGTGTTAGTATTAAATACCTATATAATGTATGCCTTCTTACTCGCTTTGCTGTTAGGAAGTAGTTAACTCCCCTGTACAAATTAAACACTAGAAGGAATGAAAACAAAACAATCCACACTGTAGCTGAAGAAACTATATTTTACGTTTTGCTAATTTGGAGGCAGCTGTGTAAAAAGGGAAACAGGAGCAATACTTGCCTCCCAGTAGTAGTTAGTTAATAAAGTCATTCTCTCTTTATGTTTTAAAACGTTTAGCCCAACTAAACAGTTGTTGCCAGATTGGCTTTTACATGTACAGTGCATCTTTTAATAGCTGTTTGAAGTGATAAACAGAGTATTCTTTGGACTTCTCAGCAAAACTCAGGCTTTGTGTATATTAAATTAGAATAAGCAAAAGTGGGAACAAAGCAAACTTCACAAACAAAGCAAACATCAAAGTCTGTCCTAGCAAAGTAAAATTAAACATCAGTCTGAAACTGAACAGGATTAAGAAATGCTTGAGCTGTCATGACCTTATAAGAGGTAATTTGTATCATTTATGTCAAGTTGAAAATGGATTGTTAAAGTCTGTGTGTCACAAAGCAGTACAATGCCTGCAAGACAAGGCAGATTTAAATTTTGTACTTAAGCTGAATATCCAAGGAGATCTGGTAGAGATTGCTTTGGTAATGGCATTTGATCCTACAAACCTGGAGATTAGATCATAAAAATCCAGTTTTTTTGCAACCTCTAATTTCATTGTAGTTTATCAGAAGTGTAATTTGATTACAGAACATACAATGACAGCCACTAACATTTCTTTAAATAAGTTAATTGGAATTAAGAGATAATGTAATCAAAGATGCAAGTTGCAGTCTCTCTGAGAGATCTGTAAGAAACAAAGTGGGAGTGGAGTTCACTTTTTTTAATCTTAGTGCTTCAGCACTTGTCTTTAAACATGAGTTAATTTTCACTGTGCTAAGAAAAAACATTTGTGAGCCTTTCACTTGGTGCTACTAAGGTAGTTGCATGACCTGTGAATGGAATTTCAGTGCATTTCGCATTTCTCTTGTTAAAAGGTAAAGACCATCACTGGTAGTACAGGGGGTAAAATTGTGTAGACATTATGCTTGTATAAAATGTTTAACTATCTTTTGAATTCAGCTACTCATTCTGACTCCCTGCTCTCCAGCAATGAAGGACTTTTTAAGGACACCATGCAGAAATGAAGTGGATTCACAGAGTTTGAAGTTATCCCTGCAGTTCAGATAAAATCAGGCATACATTTTAACTTGAATTACCAGAACAAGGACATTCTAATACAAGATTACTTTGCTTGTCTTTCTCAAAATGCTGTAGATAAACTAAATCTTAATGTCATGTGCAGTTAAAAGTGTAGTTGTTCTTACTCACCCCTTGGAAAGGCGTAATATCTTTAAAGTAGGGGAAAAAAAGTAAAGGAAAAGCTTTGATAGAGGTGTTAGTATTAAATACCTATATAATGTATGCCTTCTTACTCGCTTTGCTGTTAGGAAGTAGTTAACTCCCCTGTACAAATTAAACACTAGAAGGAATGAAAACAAAACAATCCACACTGTAGCTGAAGAAACGATATTTTATGTTTTGCTAATTTGGAGGCAGCTGTGTAAAAAGGGAAACAGGAGCAATACTTGCCTCCCAGTAGTAGTTAGTTAATAAAGTCATTCTCTCTTTATGTTTTAAAACGTTTAGCCCAACTAAACAGTTGTTGCCAGATTGGCTTTTACATGTACAGTGCATCTTTTAATAGCTGTTTAAAGTGATAAACAGAGTATTCTTTGGACTTCTCAGCAAAACTCAGGCTTTGTGTATATTAAATTAGAATAAGCAAAAGTGGGAACAAAGCAAACTTCGCAAACAAAGCAAACATCAAAGTCTGTCCTAGCAAAGTAAAATTAAACATCAGTCTGAAACTGAACAGGATTAAGAAATGCTTGAGCTGTCATGACCTTATAAGAGGTAATTTGTATCATTTATGTCAAGTTGAAAATGGATTGTTAAAGTCTGTGTGTCACAAAGCAGTACAATGCCTGCAAGACAAGGCAGATTTAAATTTTGTACTTAAGCTGAATATCCAAGGAGATCTGGTAGAGATTGCTTTGGTAATGGCATTTGATCCTACAAACCTGGAGATTAGATCATAAAAATCCAGTTTTTTTGCAACCTCTAATTTCATTGTAGTTTATCAGAAGTGTAATTTGATTACAGAACATACAATGACAGCCACTAACATTTCTTTAAATAAGTTAATTGGAATTAAGAGATAATGTAATCAAAGATGCAAGTTGCAGTCTCTCTGAGAGATCTGTAAGAAACAAAGTGGGAGTGGAGTTCACTTTTTTTAATCTTAGTGCTTCAGCACTTGTCTTTAAACATGAGTTAATTTTCACTGTGCTAAGAAAAAACATTTGTGAGCCTTTCACTTGGTGCTACTAAGGTAGTTGCATGACCTGTGAATGGAATTTCAGTGCATTTCGCATTTCTCTTGTTAAAAGGTAAAGACCATCACTGGTAGTACAGGGGGTAAAATTGTGTAGACATTATGCTTGTATAAAATGTTTAACTATCTTTTGAATTCAGCTACTCATTCTGACTCCCTGCTCTCCAGCAATGAAGGACTTTTTAAGGACACCATGCAGAAATGAAGTGGATTCACAGAGTTTGAAGTTATCCCTGCAGTTCAGATAAAATCAGGCATACATTTTACTAGGCAAAAAAAGCCACCAACCAACATGGGATCCAGTAGCTGTACTGTTAGTACAGTGTCCATTTAGTTTCTTGGTTTGGAATTAAATTTCACATCCTCTTCCCTCCCAGGAACAATCAGCATTACTGTAACAGTGGGCAGCTACATAAGAGTAAAGCTTTACTGCAGTTGCTAGTGCTTTAAAAGGAGAGCTGTCCCTGAGCTTTGGCTCAGCTACCGAGGTACAGCGGCAGCCCTGTGTCACTTCTTGTTTTTTAAAGCTGGCTTGTCAGAAGATGTTTTTGTTCAGAAGATCCTGCAGGTCCCTTCTGTACTTTTCAGAGCTGTACCTGCTGACTTGAAGCATTTCTATACGAATTCCCAACTGCGGCTGGTTACTGGTGCTGCAATGAAACTAAATTGCCTCGGTTTGGCTGTTGGCTTGAGACCCTGTCTCTTCCTGGCTTTCCAGTAGAGCTGTGTGTTACCATTCTGTTGACACTTCCCCTTCTTTAGTAAGGTGTTGGAGGAGTAGGTGAGAAATACTTTTTTTTCCCCCCTTAAGGCAAGTGTTGTAGTACAGTTTCTCTAAATATCCGTTAAAAACGTTCTGCCCTTTCTCTCCTCAAGCTTAATCTTCCTAGTCCCCTGAACCAGCTGTATGCTGTTACTACGGTGTGTGTTACCAGTAGTGCTACTCTGTGTTTGGCCTTGGAGAATGGATCTGCCTGACTTGGTAACAGTAACCAGCAATGCTGCTGTGGGAACTCCAGTGCTTAACAACAGGAGCACCGACTGCACAGACTGCATAGCTGGAGCAAAAGGGTATTTCTTCTCCTAGAAGCACTTTTAGCGCTGCTAACTTTCTTGAAGTTTTCAAATTTTCTTGAAGAAAACAGTAGAAATCTTAAAAAGATGAAGGAAGTGCAAGATGAAAGAACAAGTGCAGAATTTCAAAGCCAGGTTTTGAAGTCAGTGTAGTCAGGTGTTACTGGGCAGTTGTTGCATTGAGGATACTTTGTGTATTTGTTTTAGGTGTGTGATGACGTAGTTAGGAGTTTTCTACATCGAAGACCTAAGCCATCTCAGCGTAGCTCACCGTTAATTCAGTGAGTTCACAGGCTCTGGTGCATTTGCTCTCTTGGTGCGCGCTGTGTTCGCTGAGGCAGAAGCTACCTTTCCCGTGAGTGCAGTCCCTTGGTCAGTCAGGCGTGCGAGGTGGCCTCGGTGCGCTGTGTCCCGCCCGCATTCCCGGGAGCGCTCCCTGGGAAGAGGGGCAGGCCCGGGCAGCGCGGTGTTCAAACTGCTCCTCCCGACACCCCCCGCGACGTGCCCGCCCCGCCGCTCATTGGCTCTGCCGCGGCGCTGCCGGCTTCCTATTGGCGGGGCTGCCGCGGTGCCCCGCCCCCGGCCGCCGGTGGCGCTGCGGGCGCAGGCGGCTTCGCTCCGGGCGCTGCGGCGGGCGCGGCCACCGCCCTCCATGGCGCTGCTGCTTCTGCAGCTCCTCCGGCGGCTGCTGCGCTACCTTGGCTGGCCGCAGCACCAGGTGAGACCCGAGGCGGCTGCCGGCGTCCGGAGAGCTGCCCGGGCGGGGCGTCCTGCCTGCAGCCGCTTGGCTGGGCGGAGGGAGGGAAGGTCGGCTCCGCGGGCGGTGGGGCGGCTTCAGCGCCCTCCTCGCCCGCAGCCGGGTTTGTCGGAGCACACTGCCCGCACGTGGGGGCACTGCCCTGACACAGGCGCCTTTTGCCCTGAGCTGAACGTCAGAAAGTCAGTGGTGTTGGCTGCTCGTGCTCTGCTGTTTCAAACAAAAGGCTCCGTAGCCCTTCCCCAGTAGCAGCCAATGCCGTGCGGTCAGAGGGCCGGAGTGGTGCTCGGGGCAGCTGAGGAGGCGCTGGTGCCGGGCCAGGGGCTGATGCTGGAGCGTGGGCAGCTCCTCTGGGGGCTGTCGGCACTGGGGCACTGCTGCAGCTTGTGCTGCTGAGACAGTCCTAGAGTTGTTGGTGGGAAAACAGCGACTGTCTCCAGGACTGCTGGTTTGGCTGAGCTGCCCTCGTTACTTTCTGGTTCCGTTGTTGGAAGCTATTGGTTTTTTTGACAGGCCGCGTTTTTTGAAACTCACGTGTTTGGCAGCAGCATCAGTCGCACTCTCGGAACATGCCTTCCTTCAGCAGTCTCATCAGGAGGGCATTTCCAACAGTTGTATGCTGTCATAAGGAAGTATCAGGCCAAGGTATGTTAGATTTATTTCCCTGCTTTGCTAATTGTTCTTTCACAAGACTTACACAGCTGCATGTAGTTAATTGAATGAGCACTTTTGTCAGTATCTCAAGATATCGGCCTTTGTGCCTCTTAAAAATATTCTGTATTTTGGCAGTGTTTTAGACACTGTCATACTAGTGCAGGCTTCTTTGGACTTTCAGCTTGAGAAGAGCATTGAAAAGTTAGGTTAACCAAACTGCGTTATATTTAATTACCTGTAACATGAAATAATGAAATAACTTTGATTAAAGTGAGATTAAAGAACTGGGGGCTTTGATTTTGCTTCTCAGGTTCAAAGATTTTCTGCTTTTTAGGTCACATCTGTTTGCCAAAAAAAGGAATATGGATCTACTCGAAGTGTTGTCCGTAGACTTGGGACAATTCTTTCCTTGGAGCCCTACCCCAGACCTTATTTTCAGGTATAAATTTATTGTCACGTGTATACTTCTCCTGTTTGTATTTTCTTGTTTCTTAATTTGATGATGGGTTTCCTCTTCTTTTTAGCTTGTGTAATTGTGTGGTGCATCCCTTATACTCACTGTTTTCAATTTCATTATAGCACTGTTTAAAAATTCCTTTTTGCTGAGTCAGAACCTTCAGTATGTGCTGAATCCAGTTTCTCTTCATAACTTTTTTTGGCATTCTTGGTTTTTAGTTTGTTCAAGACCCAAGTCCAATGGGTTATGATGAACAAAGTGCAGCTCCAGCTCCTGTGGCTCCATCATTTGCTGATGTCCTGTGGGTGACAAATGATGAAGGACAAGCATGTACTAGACTTAGGTAAGTAAAAGTGTAAAAAGAAATAAAAGAAATAACTTTGGGCTTCTCTATGGCACATGATTATGTCTTTTAGTTTGTTTTCTGTTATTCCTAACCTTTTCTTGGAAATGTTTTGGGCTTTTGGGTTTGGGGGGAGAGTGAGGGCACTTCCTCCTTACCTGAAGATCATGACTATGTAAAGGATTCTTTTCTGAAAGTTTGCTGAAATTGAGTCTCCTCTTTTCATAGTAGTATGTCAGGTGCATTACTGGTACTTTTAATGATATTCACTTGCAAGTTATTTTGTGTGGGAGGGAGCTGGTTGTTGCAGTATACTGTAAGACTATTCCTATCTTTATCTTTCTATTTTACAGCCTGTTTGACAAACTTTATAAATGGAGAAACAAGAAAAAATATTTAAATGTCTCCTTTTGGCTTTAATTTTTACAGTGCCATGTGTAAGCCTTGATGGTTGCATGGTTGCTTTGATGGAAAAACAAACATAATAATTTTAAAATTATTTTCAATATAGTTTATAGAAATGTTTCTAGCTTTTATGGAGGGCTGAAGGAAAATATTTTTACAAATTATGAAATATTTCAGGTAGTGTGAAATGACAAATTGTCCTAGAATTTGCAGACACAAATAATATACAAGTTTTGTCTTTTTTTTTTTTCCCTGCTGGAGAAGAAATAGAAAGTTGTCTTGCTGTTCCTCTAAAGATCTGTTCAAAATCAGAGGATGAGTTAGAGCCAGAAGCAAGATTAAAATGTGTACACTTGTGTTGTCTTGTATTGCGTTTGTATAGGATGATGTAATTCTGCTTCATGTTGGCATTTGTTTCGACTGTGACCTCTGTGGTACTTGCCAGTAATGAAAATACAAGAAATTTATTAATTCAAATGACACACTTTTCCTTGGAGAAGTTGGATACAGTGTGTTTCATCTTATGTTTCCTGATGCATAATTGTTAAATTATTAAAGTTTGTTTGTAATAGCTGTAAAATAGCAGAAGAACAAGAACATTGTTGAAAGAACAAAAAAATCCTGGCCTGTTTTGTCCTGCTGGTGCTGTTCTTTAACTGGCCAGATTCACAGAACTATGACGGTTCATTCTTTTGTTGTTTCCATTCTTTGTTTCTCCTCCTCCTCTGGCTCTGTGGGATGTTTTTCAAGAGCAACTATTCTAACTGATATCTTTTCCTTCTTAAGCAGTGTTTATAGCAAGGGGGTTTTGGCAAATCAGAAAACAGTGCTTCAGGTCTGATTTGAAGTAAAAGGATGTTTAAAATAAGGGAAAAGGTCTGGGCTTTTTTCCCATCAAAGCTTAGTGCATCTTAAATGAATCAGGTAAATTTAATTTCTTTCCGTGTTTCATAATGAAATTCTGGTAGTTTGATTTTATACTTATATTTTAAGTTTATTTTTGCAGGCACAGACTTGAAACAGTTTTTTAAGTTAAAACCTGAGACAGCACAATTTTCTAATGCTGTCTTTGGTTATAGTTAGCTTACAGAAGGTAAGATTCTTCTTCTGTGAGTCTGTATTAAACCTTATTATTTTCAAGTACATTTTCTGAAAGATTGTAACTACTTTGCTGCTGGCAGTGTTCATCTTAGAGTTTGATAAATGACTAAAATTTCTGAAGCCTAATTAAGACATCATTATTCTTTGCCTCTCCTGCCTTTCATGTGGCAAGAAGGGAGAGACACCTTATGGTGTTGGTCTAATAATTATTGAATAATGACAATCCTACTGTATGATTTTATAATGTTTAATTATCCCTGAGTGAATTATCTGACTTATTCTTATGACTTTGCAAGGTTCTTCATTGTACTTGAGCAAAGGTAGACTTGAAACATTTCAGAAGTTATGAGTGATTAAAAGTGTAGTTTCCTTTCATGTCTTGCTGAGGGACAATAACTTGCTTGAACAGCCCAAGTAGTTTTGAGGTTTCCTTTGTTGACTGAGCCTTTTGAAACTGTGTCCTTTATTTGCTTTGTAGGACTGAATTGAGGAGAAAAGAAAAAAGTATAGGTCCTCCTGATCTATATCCACGTCTGGATTCAATACAGCACATTCCAAAAAACAATGCACAAAAAGTCAGTGTTGATCAAGCAGCACTCCAGAAAATTTCTGCCCTTGAAGATGAGTTGACCTTTCTTCGTGCTCAGATTGCTGCAATTGTTTCAGTGCAGACCTTGGGAAGCGTTCCCTCACGTAAGCCCTTCCAATTTGAAGCAAACCAATATTTTTTTTTTTGCTTTAGAGCTTGATTTGTCTGATATTGGTAGAGAATATTTTTAACTTCTCTAACTGAAGATGCACCAACTAAATTTACTGAATATAATATTTTGTTTTTCTTTTTGCTATTTGGTGCACTTTGTCTTTTCTATTTTGTGGTCTATTTGCCAAGTTCAAATGCAATTGATCCTAAGTACTCTTCATACTAATTTCCATGTTGGTGAAGGAGTTCAGTAACATTGCTATCTATAGGCTACTTATAACTATTTAAAAAGTTACAGACTTTGTCCCTTTGGGGTTTTGCACTGTTTCTAACAAATTATTAAACTAATGTGTAGAAGAAGAATTCTAAGTCAGTCTGGTTGGGGCTTTAACAAAAATAAATGCTATAGACAGATGTATCCTGGATAGTTGGTCTCTAATATGCACCTCTGTCTTGTCGCCTCTTTTTTTTCCTGGTAAGTTTTGAGTCTTAATTGTCTTACTTGCAGACCAACCCCACTGTGGTTGCTGAAATACTTGGACTGGTGTGAGGTACTTGGTACTTTTTTGTGGCATTGTGAGGCACTTTAGTGATTCAGCTGTTCTGTTGGGTCTTCTCTGTCTCTTCTCCATTGCACTCAGTATTGTAATCTGTTTTACATGTTTTGTGGTTATCTTTTGCTTCATGAAAATTATTGTAACTTCTAGACCATTGATCACCATATGTAGCATCAGGCCACTTTGCTGATTTATCTAGTGCCTAGATTGAAGACACAAGAAGTGAAAATCAGAGCAGCACAAGACACTTCAGATTCATTACTTCATGTATTCTGCATTTATGGGTTTGAAGTAATATTCCTTAAGTTTAGTTCTTCTGTGTTGTAATGTGCAAGGTGTCTAAAAAAAAAAGACTGCTTTCAGAGGGCAGTCTTATCTTGACATAAAACTGATTAATCTTAGATGTTAATATATGTTGTTGTTTTTTTTCTCTTTTTTTCTCTGTATGCAGAAGCCTTTAAAACACTCAGCACTGCAGATGGATTTTACCCACTGCCAGCCATGACTTCTACACCATTGTCTGTCTCTCACAATCACTTTGTAATTCCCTCGCCTCCTCCACTTCCTTCTGGTGCACCATCTGCTGTTGATGCTAGTAATTCTGCACTGGAACTTATCAAACAACGCCAAGCTGCAAGAAACAGTGATTCAGCTGCAGCTAACAGTACTGATCACCAGAGGGCAAAGAACTTCCCCAGTATGATGGATGTTTTGAAAGACCTAAACAAAGTTCAGTTGCGAGCTGTTGAGAGGTAGGTTGGACTGGATGTGCATCTCAGCAAGCCAAGGCTATCTAAGCATCAGCAGCACTTCAGTAGCACCAGAGAACACCAGTCATTTAAAGAGCAGCTACTGCTGACAAGCTTAAGTTGGCAGCTTCTGAGTTCACATTGTGAAATGTAAGCTACTTGTGACATGGCTTTTAGATGCATTTTAAACATGCTGACAAATGCAGCATTTTAAACTGCTGTGCTGCTTCAGTATGCAAATCTCAGGTTGGTGTGGGGAGGTGAGAGGTTGCTTACAGGATTGCCTGCACAGACACAGGAAACTGATCTGAAAAAATAACACTTTGGATTCACTGTAAAAGGCCAAATCCTCAGGGAAACTTTAGAAAACTACTGTTAGCATACCCAAAATATCCTGGTTCAAGCTTTGAAGTGTTTGCAAAAACATTTATCATTTATTGAAAATGTTTCATAAATTTGTATTTGAGTAGTGCAGTTGAATAGTGCAGTATTCAGTAGGATTATAAATACTTTTAGTGGTCAGCTGTTTTGATGGTAAGTGCAGTTGACTTGTAAAAAAAATTGAAGTCTAGTTTTACTAAAGACTTCAATACCTCTTCTGGTCTCTGCTATGGTAGGTATAATAGAGATTACACCTTCAGGATTCTTTTCTGAACTTCTTGGACTGAAAAAAGTAAGGAAAACTGAGCCTGTAATGAACGTTTGAAGCTCTCAATGTGGGAAGAATGTCACTTGGCAAAACTTACCGTGTTCTCATGTCAACATTGTCTTAACTGTGAGCTTTATCCCTGAAATGACTAGGAAAAAACTTGGGCAAATAATTAGCATTCAAATCCAAAGCATGTCTTTATGCTTTTGATGACATTCTCACAGTAAATAATGCAAATATAAAATGCATCTAGGTAAACCTGTGTGTTTCCTCTATATATGTTTTTTTTGTCTATAATTCCATCTATGAAGACAACGAGATGTTCAGGTTGACAGTTTTAACATCTTGAGAAGGGTCATAATTAGCAGGAAGTGGTAGCTTGTACATCCAAAATACTTTCTGGATTTAGGCATCTATACATGTTCTGAAGTAGAGCTTAAGTGAGTAATGAATAATTTATATTTTTGGGAGGAGTAATAATGATCAAAATTGTTACAGGTTTTCTGACAGTAGTTTAATGTGTGCACTGCAAAGGGAAGTCCTCTGTTCTCAGAAATTGAGAGCCTGAAGATCCCACTTTCTACCACCCAAACACTGTCTTACACATTGTGCTGTGAGCGCTTGTTTTTGTAGGGACCATGAACTCAGTCCTCTCAGGTTTTGTGTTAAGCAGCAATTACTGTAACTGCCAGACTTAGAACTTGGTGTTGTCAGTACAAATCATCAGCCTGGAGACTGCGCTTTACAAGCAGAACTCCGAACACTTCTAGATTTTTCCACCCACTACCCCCCCAAGATTTCTCAATGGTTAGAAAGTCTTATGATTTATGGTCTTGGACTAGTCACTAGCTTCCACATTTATGATAAGTTTTGGGGTGTAGGTGCCATTTTGATTTCTGAATTCCCATTTACATACTTAAATATAACATAAATGACTTGATAGAAAAACTGCAATTTTGCCTTTGTTTGCTTGTTATTTGTGATACTTTTATCAACTTGTGTTGATTTTTTACCAGCTTTCTTCATGGAACAGTGACAAGGTGTGTTTTCAGGCTAAAAATGAGGCTGAGAAGTTGTTGGGTGTAATTGTATCAGTTGTATTTGATTAATTGCTTTAACGTTACAGCAGCATTACTTGTGTAATCAGGGATTTATAGAATAAGGTGTTTACAGAAGTTGTGCCTCTAGATTTTGGATTAGTCAGCACAGGATTAGGGTCAGGAGACAATAACTTTTTTGTTGTCCTTCATAGGTCTCCTGGAGGTACTCCTCTTTCTAGACCCAAAAAGATGCAAAGTTCAGATTGGGATCCAGTTGCTGTACTAACTCACGCTCTAAAGCAGAAATTTGCACATAAAAATGATGATGAAGATGATTCCTTGGATAAAGAAAATAATTCTTTTGATAGCTCTCCATTTTCTAGTCCTGAGGTGCCAGTGGTATGTTTTTATATAAGAATGTGTGATTGTATTCTTGAACTGACTGCTGTTTTCATGGATACTTGCAGAGTTTTCACAAGCCTAGAACTTCTGCACAATTTTTTTAGCCATCAGCCTAGGTAGTTACTTTCTTTAAAGTATAATCAAAGCACAAAATCTCAAAATAATTTGGGTGGATTTAGACTGGTGAATGCACTTCTAGGTGTGCAGAGAAAAAAACAACTTACAAGACTGATTTTGAAAATTCATGTCATAGTTGAGTGAACTATGGACCGTAGCTGCAGGTATCCATGCATGGAAACTGTGTGCTTAAACAGTTATTGACTAATTTTTCAAACAAGGATATTAGGAAGGTCCACAAAGATCTCACTAATACACCCTAACTGCTCAGAAATGGAAATAAATGCGTAGTCTGTAATATTTTCCTTTGTGTGTAGTTTCCATACAGTTTGAATCTCTATCCAAAATGAGATTTGATTCTGTTGTAAAACCCATGAAGAATATAGATTTTCCTAGGAACAAAGAAGTGGTAGACAGAGCCATTGGACTCAGGTGGTTTTGAGCACTGATTTCTGCATATCAGCTTGTGCTAGCTACCTCAGCTTATACAGTCCAGCAGTGCTGTTTTGTTGGTTTTTAGGCATTTCCACAAACCTCAGAACTGCTCAGATGAGATGGATAGAAATAGGTGGCACTAATTTAAATCATGTCTCTCTGCCTAGCAATTCTATCTTTTTATTGTAAGAGCGAGAGAAAAGATTTGGGCTGTGGCATTTGTTACCCTAATGGAGGGAAATAGTAGTAGAGAACATACAGTGGAAATCCAGATATTCATAGATATTCTTTGGAAGCTGCTCTTACATGTGGCTAGCTGTGTGGCTGAAAACTTGAGGAAAACTAATGTGTGTGTTCCTCTTTCTAGGTGTAATGATTTGATTTTATTTTTTTTTTAATTTCAGCTGCCACAAGGATTTTCCAGGCTAAATGTAGCATATATTTTACAGACTGCAGTGTGTCAACTGTACCTGGTGCAGTCTTCATAAATTTCTTTGACACTTTTTTTTTCCCCAAAGGAGAAATTAAAATGTCCTAAAAATAACCATGCTGGTATTTTTGATGCTGCAGACTATTGCACTGCATAGCTGACATACCTGATTCTAGATACAAAGATCAAAACTAGCTCCTGGAACAGCTTGTATATGGAATAGCTTTTGTTCCAGGATCTGACAGCTGGATTATGAAGTCCTGGAAGAGAGACTGCTTAAGGCCAGAATGTTCAGGAGTAGATACAAAAAGATGGATTTTTTCTGGTTAAAGCAGAATAATCTTATGAGTTTATAACCAAGCTTCTATTAGCTGTTGAGTGTTTTGAAGAATAAATGTACTTGAACCAATTGCACAGACTTACTATATTATTTTTATGTTGAGAGAAGTGGAACAACTCTTCCAAAATGTTTTTCTTGTAAACATCTTCTAATTCAGTTTCTTGGGTATAATTTTAACTTCATCTCTGCTCTTCAGGTTGGGCGCTGCAGTCTGAAGCCAAATGCAAAACCCAGTCTTACAAGAACTGATGGAGTTAAGCAGGTACCAGCATGGAAAGCGAGAGCTCAGATATAGTGGAGGCTTCCAAGGAATGTTCAGTGTGTATAAGTGGTGGGTCTACTTTGAAACTGCTGTAAGGTGCTGTAATGTGTTGTTCCAGATCATGTCTTTCCTATGCTGTTGAAGTTTGAGTGTTGCAGGGTTTGTAAAATTACCTCTTCCTTCTCTGTGGTTTCTCAGTAGCCCAACTTGTGGATGCTTTTACAAGAAGCACAAAACTGAGAAAAGGCTTCTATTGCTATGGAGCAGTGCCTTTGGAACCTAGGGAATCCAAGAAAGCAGTGTGTGTTGGGGGAAAACAAAGATTTATTGCTGTGGGAGCTGAGGTATATGCTCTGTTTGCACTCCAGTGTAAATAACAAGGAAGTGTAAACTTTTTGTAAGTGTGTTATAACTACTGTATATAATGGTAATACTTTTTCATGAGAGTGGGATAGTTGCCTTGGTTTTCTTTGCAGTTTACTGATGCAACTCCTTATTCCATGTGCAAACAGTTTTCTAATTTATTTTGGGTCAGGATATGAACTTTCATATTTGTGGAACTTCGTGCTGTGAGGAAACAGCAGGTCGTCTATTAAATGCCTGTAGTACAGGGGAGTTGCAGTCTGAGGTAAAAAAGACCTTGCAGAGAGATCTGCTTGCACACACTCTAAATTCCATATGTAATTATCTATCTTGGCATGTGCATGTGAATTCAGTTTTGTTCATGAGAGCTTATAAAATAAAATTCTCTTTATATTGTAGATGTGTGTGGTAGTGACCTTTTGTGTTGCAGACTCTTTTGTATCTTAAGAACTGATCATATTAAATGAGTTCTTAAATGGTGTTATCTAAAACTAATTAAAGAACAATTTGTATTTTTTCCTATGTAAGAATGACTTAATGAAGCCACTTATTTACAAATGTATTATGATCCACTGCTCACAGGAGCTGCTGTCATCTGATCTTTTGTATAACAATCCTGATGTATAAAACCCAAATCCTGTCAGACTGTTGGATGTGTCCCTCATATGTTGTGTGTCTTCTATTTCCCTGCTCACTTACATGGAGAAGACTGACAGCTGCATCTTCTCTTACTGCTGAGTCTTATTTGCACAGTTGTAAGAAATTAGTGTGCAAACACCATACTTGCATTTTGGTTTAAAAAATTATCTTTTGAGTAAAATTGGTGCTTAACTGATTTGCTATATTATGCTTCTAAAATTAAATCCTCTAGGCATTTATTTCTTCTGGATTTAGTAATTATTGGACTTTATCATATTCTCCCATTCCTTGATTGGTCTGTAACAGTTTCACTTTCACTTTCGTCCAATGCTTCACTTTCTTCCAATGCTTCTTCCAAAATAAGCATTTGCTCTTTGTCTACCTAAACTTGATAATTGCTATGAAATCTGTACAGAATATCCAGCTCATCCCCATGCTGGATAATTTTACCCTCTTCCATCAAAGCTCCTCATTGTCTTTTGTCTGCTGCTCTGCTCTCTGCTGTACAAGAGCAGCAGGCAGTGGCAGTGAAGGAACTCCATGTGGTGTCTGCTGAAGAGGACACGCAGGCAGGTGATGAGTCCCAGTGAGCATAAGGGCTGTGAATTGGCTCCCTCTTGCTCAGTATCTGCAGTACAGTGAGTGCAAGTGATCTGGTCTATATCAGTGTTCCTAGATCCAGGGGGTTTCAGAGGTTGTGACTGACAAGCAGGATGGAATTCCTTCTTTGAGAGACTGAGTTGTGTGCAAAGCCATGCGGTAGTTACATCAGTTGCTTTATGTGACCAACAGTTTCTTCTCTTCATGAAGAACAATTATTTTGGACTCCTTTTGCAATTTTTCTGTTCTCCCCAGAGTTCATCATTTAACTACAAGTTAGGCTAACAGGAGCAGTTTGTGGTGAGAATTTTGACTTTGGAAGTGTCTTTTCATTTTAGAAGGGACTTGTGAGACATTTGTCAGTATCTCTTAACACAACAATCTAGTGTCAGAAGCATCAGCAAATTTTAGTGAGCTGTGTGACCCTTGTGGTTGTTGAATACTGTCTGATTTTTGTCATTTTGATGGGAATTGTGCAGTGATATATTTTATAGCTGATCCACTTCCTTAGAGAAAAGAATAAGTAGTGGACAATGTGGGTTTTTTTCTACATATGTTACAAGAAGAGATTCTTTATTTGATGTAGTTCCAGATGTAAAGAAGTCTGTGGGTGGTATCTGGTAAGATCTGACAGTTTTTAATACCAAGAAATTGGAAACCTTAGTAAAAGTTAGTAATGAAAAGTTCTATCACTCATTGCAGAGATTTTTCTCCCTTTTCAGAGCTGATGGAAATGTGGCTTGGTCATCTTGTTTTCTTTGTCTAAACTTCTGTATCAACAACTGGGAAGCATTCCTGCTTCCTGTGCCCACCTAGAATCCATTCCATGTTTTTCCTACAAATGCCCTTGTTTACATAAGGTCCCTGACCAAATTGCTCAGTCACAATGCAACTAAGAGTTCTGCTATTGATCTGGTAAAGGAGGAGGAGGCTCAGGAACACGAGTGCTCTGTTGGGTCTGCTGGCACAATCTTGTGAAAGGTTGTGCCTCCTTATCACTGAAGAAGCCTGAAAAACTTACTCTCCTACCACTCCCAGTGAATTTTTGGGCAGGATGTCTTCCTTCAGGAGGTGCTGAGGTGGTTGCTGGAATGAAAGTCAGTTTTGTTTTTCCACTTGAATGACTTAAATTGGATACCATATACATACTTTTTCCAGCTGATAAAATTGAAATGAGTAAATGTTTCACGTATTTTGAGTAAAAAGGCTAGAAGGACAACTAGACCTTTAAATGCAGTCCTTTAAAAGCATTTAGGAGATCCTAAAATATTTGTGTTCTCTATCAGTGGGCTTCCCATTACAAGAAGACTAATAATACAATTACCTGAGAGTTATTCTCAGAATACCACTGCTGACATATTCCTATAATATACCAAACCTATCCAAATACTCACTGCTTTGTGAGGGACAATTAATATATAATTTGACATGTATCAATCATTATATTAATATATATTTAATTGATCTATATTTTCTCTGTGCATGGGGCTAGAGAGTTTTTGGATGAAGATAGAGCAGAGAGTATCCAACAGTATTAACTGACCTCAATCAATTCTTCTTGTTACCAATTAATGACACTGTTCTTTAGTTCCACCTGAATAGTAAAGTTATGTATAGGGTTCTTGCAAAAACCAAAAAGACGAAGGGAACCTGCTAGACAAGTTAGCCTTAAGTCACTGATTAGATACCTTAGGGAAAAGAAGTTCTGCAGGCAAGACTATTGAACCAACTAAAAAAGAGATATGATCAAATGAAATACAATTGAAGAAAAAAAAAAAAAAATCGTGAGTTTTATTCACTACAAGAAAGTGGTCTGGGAGAAAATGAAGTGCAGTGCAGAGGACGAAAAGATGCCAAAACTAAACTGACAGATGTTGCAAAAGCAAGGAAAAAAATCAAGGAGAAAGACACAACTTTGAGGGGAAGATATGAGGGACGTGGCTTGGATACTTAAAAAAAAAAAATCAAAAATCAATCTTCACCAAACTGAAAGCCATCAAAAGGCATGGCATTCCTTCAAGTGCAGGGACATGGACCAAAGCTTGCCGAAATTGATCCATTAAAATACCAGAAAGAGAAAAGAAGGACTTCTAAACATGATGTCCCGGTGGTAAGCAAGGGCTGCAGCCAAATATCATTTCCACTTTATCTGAAATTTATTTGCCAATGATTCTAGGTTCCTGGGAGATATTTATCATCCTGATTCTACCAGGTTCTCAGACCCCTATGTTGTTTTCAATACATTTTTCACCATAATGTTGACTTGAGCTACGTCTGTATTACCTTCCAGGTTTATCTGAATACTCTAATAATTAACTGTGTAGAGTATTTTAGGGCATTGTTGCTTGTCTGTGTGAAATTGAGTAGTTTACACGGAGGAAGATGCCCTGCTGTGCCTGTTGTGTGCAAACAAAGAAGGACTGGTGGGTGATGGGATGGTTGGAGACATCTTGGGCACAGTAATCCCAGCGCACTAGTGTTTTCAGTTCTCAGAGCAGTAAGATGGGAAGTCAACAGTTCTGCTATCCTGGACTTCTGCAAGAAAGACTTTGGCTTGTCTAGGAGACTGAGTGAATCTCTTGGGGGACAGTCCCAGAAGATGAAGGAGTCCAGGAAAGATGGACATTCTTCAAGAAGAAAATGCTGCTGGCAGAGTAGGAGGTGATTTCCATGGAGATGAGGAAGACCTGTCTGGCTGGACAGGGAGCTTTGGCCTATGTCCTTTGGAAGAAGGGGCAGGTAACTCAGGAGGACTACAAGAATTTCGTGAGGTAGCTCCAGGAGAAAATGACAATAGTCAAAGCCCAACTAAAACTGAGTCTGACTACTGCAGTAAAAAAATGTTTCTCTAAATACATTAGTAATGACAGGGAGGCCAAGAAGAAACTTCATCCTTTTCTGGGTATGGGGACAAACATAGTGACAAAGGACCTGGAAAGAGGCGGAGGTACTTAATGCCTTCCTTCTCTCATCCTTTAATAGCTAGACCACTTGTTCCCTAGGTACCTAGCCCCCTGAGCTGGAAGACAGAGAGTGAAATGAAGCCCCATAATCCAAGGGGAAATGGCCAGCAACTTGTTGCCACACTAGGACACTCAAAAGTTTATGGGGCCAGATGGGATCCATTCAAGAGTACTGAGGGAGCTGGTGGAAATGCTCACAGAGTCACTTTCCATCATTTATCATCAATCTTGGCTAACTGGGGACTTTTAGTAAAGCCTTTGACAGTTTCCCACAGCATTCTCCTGGAGAAACTGGCCAGTCATGGCTCGTACAGATGCACTGTGAAAACCTGGTTTGATGGCTGGGCCAAGAGAATGTTGGTGCATGGAGCTACATCCAGCTGGCAGCTGGTGGAATTTCCCAGGTATCAGTTTGTTGTCATCATATTTCAAAGGTTCCCATACCTTCTTGGTGATTTCCCATGGGCAGCTCCTCACAGCACTGACTCCCTCTTCACAGCCCAACCAACAAACTCCAGCTCTCTCCTCACCCAGCTATCCCACTCTTTTGTAGCACTTGTCTTATTGGACACAGCTGTGGCCTGTTAAGGGCAGGCCTGTTCCTAATCTTTGGTGATTATAACAGCTGCAACTCCTCAGGTGTGAGACTCCCTTCTGCACTATTCTCTTACATTCTATCCCTCCACATCAGTTCTGTCTTTATCTCGATGTGGGGATTGAGTATGTTCTCATTAAGTTCACAGATGACACTAAGTTCTGTAGGAGTGTTGATCTGCTGGAGGTCAGGAAGGCTCTGCAGAAGGATCTGGACAGGCTGGATCAGTGGGCCAAAGGCCAACTGTGTGAGATTCAACAAGGCCCAGTGCCAGGTCCTTTTTGTCACAACAACCCTGTGCAGTGCTATGGGCTGGGGACAGAGCAGCTGGAAAGCCACCTGGCAAGAAAAAAAACCTGGGGGTCTTTTTTGGGGGGTTGGCAGTGTCTGAACATGAGCCAGCTGTGCTCAGGTGACCAAGGTGGTCAGTGGCATCCTGGCCTGCATCAGGAGTAGTGTGGCCACCTGGACCAGGGCAGTGACCATCCCCCTGTACTTGGCACTGGTGAGGCCACACTTTGAGTTCTGTGTCCAGTTTTGACCCCCTCACTGCAAGAAAGACATGGAGGTGCTTGGGCATGTCCCAGTAAGGGCAATTGAATTTCAAAGGTCTGAAGATAAAGCATGTAGCTTAACTAGCAGGAATAGGATAGCTGTTTTAAATTACCAATATATAAAGAGGGAAATTTTTCATTATTTCTCAAAATATTTTGAAGTATGAAGCTGACGTCACTCTATATTAACAGTATAGCAAAACAAACCAGGTATGTTATAGTTGTATAGAAAAGTTTTTGTAAATAAAGTCATAAATAGCGAATGTGTTAGAGTAATTTGAGTTCTGTAAAAGGAAACATCACAAGAATCAATGCTTGTATCTCTTCGTGTAAATGATTCTGCTTTTCTTTCTTGCGAGTTAGCCAAATGTGAAAGGCACAATCTGGAGGGTCTTTGACAGGCTTGCTGTTTGTAGATGTTTCAGTGGTTTAGAGCAATGTACATCATTCTCCATAGTTATGCCTTGAAACCCTTTGTTTAGGAGCTCAGTCTTGAATTGTGGTTCTAGTTTTCACAATATCTAAAACTGTATTGTGAGTAAAGGCTAAAGATGACATGTCCTCCTACTTCAGAGAAATTTGGCATATGTCAGTATTATTTGGCTGGATTATTTACAAATTTTGATTATAATAATCAAAAGGCCCTTCTTTTGATATTCATTATTTTCCCCAATATCCTGTCATCAGGACCTCTCCTTCTGCAGTGGAAATTTGAATAATTTTTTTTTTTGCACACTGAAAGGACAACAGCATGGTGCTTTTGTTCCAGCTGTGTTTCTAAACCTCCTTATATTTTAATTTCTGCTTACATTTTCATCCAGCCTGGAAAGCTAAAGTAGGCCTTAAAAGCAAATTATTTGTGTATCTTAGGAAGAGTGTTCAGACTTTCATTCTTTTTGAGATGGATGTATTCTGACCTTTTGCTTTAAGGCTAATTTTAGGAATTTGATTTCAATGGGACACAGAAGAAAAGGCAGCAGTCTAAATTCTCTCTTTAGGTTACAGAGACATGGCAGTAAAGTCTGCAGGGGTGGAGTTGGCACTGATTGCTTCAAACTTCTGATCAGCTAAAAATGTCTTAGATTAAAATACTTTTGAATATCTTTTAAAATAATTGATACAAATAGTTGTTACATTTTACTGATGAACTGCATGGGTTTGTTTAACCACAAGAGAGCAGTATCAGACCGGGTCTATGTTGCAAGTCTTCGACAAAAAGAAAGTCTGCTTTGTCAGCATAAAGTCTCACAACAAAATTTTAATCCTTTATCTTTTTATTTTTATAGTGATATACAGTAAATTGTAGGGGTAGATGAGTCTATCTTATTAACATTATGATGAACTGTATTTATGTGCACTTGGATTAGTAAAAGTCAACACCTGGCTCATTAATTCTCTTCACAAAATAAAACTGCTACTTCATTTTTTGGGACAACAGGCTGAAAATTTTATGTGGTGAGTTAGAGAAGAGCTTGAGCTGGCGGTAATTTTTTCTGAAAAAATATTCACTTCATCCCATGTAAAATGACCATTGGAGATTTCTCTTTGTGGTCCAGTACACATATAACTTCTAGCTTATACAAGTGAAAATATGCTGCTTTTTACAGATTAAAATTCAAAGTGACTGTGGTGCATAGAAGGTTCACCTTTTTTTTTTTTTAATGAAACACTATACTGCTCTTCTGTAAACATATGCATTCTTTGCTCCTCACATGTACACAGTGATTTGAACCAGTTTAGGTGCATCCATAAAGCTAGTATGGGGATGCTTGCAGAGCTGGGCAAATTTTAACCTTTAGTTGTGTCAATCTTCAAAGTGTCCACTTCATTCTTGCTGTCTATGCTTTCTCTTTGGTAGCCAACATTTTGTTTAGTTGGAAAAGTTAAACCAGATTGATTGTTCCCACTTCTCTGTTTTACTGTATAGTTCTTGTGCCCTAACACAGCAGCTGTGTTTGCTGGGAGGCAGTTGCCACTGAGCAACAGCTGCTGGCATAAAGGAGCAGTAGGAAGAAATTTAAAGTAAGTTCAGTTTTAGTTTTTTCCCTGTGTTTTCTTTGCCTTATGGCTGTTTGCATAAGTTGCATTGTTACCTTACAGTTTACAGCTGTAAGTATTTGTCCTGTTTTTTTCTATAATGGGAACTGTAGGAATAACTGCAATAGCAGAGGTTGTGTGTTCTATTGCTGAACTGAGGGGTTTCTGTCCTTTGGAATATTGAGGATTTTTTAATGTGTATTCTGTTGTTTCTTACTCAATTTTGTCTGTCTGTTATTTTACTCATCATTTTCTAGCAGGTGTTTTTGCTTGACTTGCATACCATGTTTGACTGTCATCTACTGGGGCAGGCTTGATAAGCCAGGCTGTTTTTAAACTCTTTCTTTGCTTGTATGGAAGTATTTCTGAAGAGAAGTCAAAGTCAATGTTCTTGGTGTTAATTTATTGGGTGGCAAGTTCCTTACCAGCATGTACAGTGGGAAAATAATATCCAGCTCAGTATTTTGTGATAGTAAAAACAGGTAGTTTGAAGATGTACTTTGGTTTGGCTCAGCTGAGATGTGGGCTTTATCAACACCTCCTGTTCCTATCTGCTCATTTGACCACTCCAATATTTTTCATCCATTCATGCTTGCTTCTTCTGTCTGTTCCTCTCATATGCACTGTCTGCATGTATAAGAATTATATTAAGGCTTTACTAGTTACATTTCTGAGGAGTCTGCTTTTTCAGGACTTCTAGCAAATCCCCAGCCCATTTATTATTTTTCAGTAGTGGCATAACCTTTTCTTGCAGGTTTGAAGAGTATACTTTGTATTTAGTGTATCAGAACAATGCAGCTGCTGGTGAGACTTATACCAAATAAGTATAACCTAGCTTGTCACTGAACTAATTTTTGATGTTAAATTAGGTTTTTTAGTTCACAAATAAAAGAATTTATTGAAGAAACATTGACATAAGGCGAGCAAAATAAACAGAATTGGTGAGAACCTGCTTCGTGCCTTGTGAGCTCTTGGAGCTGTTGCTAGGAGAAGAGCTTGGTAACAGTGCTCTAAGCTGCTAGTTGCCTTGGGAACCCAGAGACACTTGTGCTATTTCTACACATCTGTACCAAATCACAGTATTTTTCTTCCATGTACCCCCTTTTTCCTCTTCTCTAGCACAATAAAAGTTGTGGGGGATCTTGACCACAGGACTAAGTCCTTTGTCATCCCTCAGGTCTCACAGTCAAGACTTAGAAGCTTTTATGAAAATGGTAGTTGGCCAGATCTTGACTGAGCACGATAGTGGTAAATAGCTGACCCAATACAGGTTGAGGATGGTGAACATCACACCTGGTAATGGGCCCTAGCACTTTTATTTGGAAGTTGTTGCTGCTCCATTGCTTTAATATGAGTAAAAGCCTCACTTAGGAATTGCATAGATTTTAGGAAAAGTGGAATGTATTTACTGAGGAAAAAATCCAGGATCACTAATTACCAGTGAAGTAATTATTTGATGGAGGAATAAGTTAAACTCTGCTTACTAGAACAAAAAATTTAGAACTGCAGATGGCTAAGCAATTTAAATCTGCAAATTCTAAAGAGGCTGGCTGTCAGACATATCTGGCCCTTTTAATTTACTTTGAATTAACTTTACAGTAATACAGAGATTCAGAAAATTGTGTCATCTAAGTTTTCTTTTTAAGAAAAGTGGGGTGAGACACATGACTATAGGTCATTTGGCATGTATCAATTCTAGGCAAAAATAGCCTGTACAATGGTATCCTTTTGCACACTTGGAAATACAGGACTGATCTCTTGTGACTTTATTGTAAAATAGATGTTTTAAATCATCTTTAACAAAAATAGCTGCAATAGAACAGTGTAAATTAAAATACAACATTTTTATTACCCACAAAAGTGGATGTTAAGTGGATGTAGAACTGAATAGTTGGCAGATTATAGTAATCACTGAAAGGAAGTATTTCTACTAAAGATTACAGAGAATGGTACTGGGCTGATGCCATTTCATATTTTTAGTAATGAAATAAGTGATAAAATTTGTGGATAATTAAAACCAGAAATTACATAGAGAGAAATAATGAAGATGTGAATGATGGCAAAAAGCCACAATGATAATGCCATAGCAGGTTAGGTCTTCAGAAGGAAAGTACATTCTAGTACAGTCAGTTGAAAAACTATAAAGCTGTTTCATTCACACTGTATTATTTCAGAAACAGAAAATCTGTTTGCAGTGACTTGATTTGTCAGTGAATGTATGAAGATTAAAAAAAGTGCTAAAAGTTTATTTCTGTGTCAGAGAGAAATTGTAATACTACCCAGTTGTAGGAAGTGAGAACTAAAATAATTTAAATGAGACTGCATTTCAATAATGAGCATGACATCCACAGTGGGAAGTGGTGACTTTTCTTTATTTCTACTCTGTAGTAGAACCCAGTGCTGGTTTGACAGTGAGCCAGCTACAGAGTGAAATAATTGTCCCTTTTTGACAATGGTGCCTTCCTTCCTCATACATTTATTTTCTAGTGTATTTATCATAGGTTTTCTCAGAAAGAGAACAGCTCTTACTATATTTGTTTTACTTCTCAAAAGTCCTCTTAGTTTTACAGAGTAACTTGTGCTACTCTTGAAGGTGCAAACTCTTTGCCGATATTCCGATATTTAAGAAGACTTCATTCCATCGTGAATCTCAGTAAAATTTAAGCTTGTAGATGTGCCATGCCAGCTGAAAAATGACATCTGCATTATTATATAAGATGTCCCTGAGAGCAATGTAACGCCCACAGGCAAAACTTCAAGCTGTCAAGTAACTCAAGTGATGATGTAAGCTCTCCCTTTAAATTAATGACACTGAAGTATCAAAAAGAAAGAATTGCAGTTGGATTGGTGAAGGAATGAACTCAAAAGGAAAAAAAAACAAAACAAAACAGGACCCCAAACCCCTAGCAACACATACAGACTTTTTTAAGGTACCTGGAGGTCAATTCACTTTTTCCACAAAACCATAGAAGTTGTGTTCCTTTATCATTGAAATAAAAGTTGTCCTTTCACACATTGCTCTCTTCAGGATCTATGATGATTTGCTTCTTGACCTCTAACATGACTCTGTTATTAAATTATTTCTATTATAACAACTTGTCATGGGAGCAGCATGGTGTTCCTTGTGCAGTTCCTGATCCATAACTAGAGCACTCCAAAGTGTAACCACAGTAAAAATAAATAAACTACACCTCTATTTAGCATTTCTCATACAGCATGACTGCTGAGTTGCCATAATTAAAATGCCAGATAATTTTCTTGGTGGTTTGTATTTCAAAGCCTGTCAACATAAAGGCCTAAGTAGTGGAACTGTTCAGAAAAAAATGGAGGTTACTGGTCACACAGGATTATATTGTTACATGTTTAGGTCTTGGGCAGGTGGAGGATTTGGTAAAAGGCAGCTGAAGTCCAGACGTTTCTTATGCTTCATCCTAAGCAAACATTAATAGTAATATTATTGACTGTTCTTTCTTAAAACTGGAAAACTGAAAAACTCTTTAAAAAAGAGAAAATATTTCATACTATTGTAAAATATGCTTAATAAAAAGTGGGATGGGAATTGAAGCAGATCTGAGTCTCAAGAAGCTGTTTCTCTTGAAATAAAAAAGACAGGCTTTATTGCAATAAAACCTCCAGTTTTATCTAGGGAGAACATAGGAATGATCAAGGAAGACAGAAATAAAAAAGGGGTTGTGACCTTGCATGCAAGTCTTTGCTTCCACTTAATACCTTTCTGAGTTGCAGCAAAGTCTCTTAGGCCCCTCTCATGTCTGGCTGACTGCGAAGGCTCGCAAGAATTTTATTTACTTGCTGCATTCTGAGTGAGCTGTGAGCTTCTTGCTATGGCTCGCTTGCATGAGATATCCTGCTGTTTCTGATCTTTCTATCTTCCAGCTAAATCCAGAGCATCTCAGAGAAGAAAGAATTCCCTGCTTCTCTTGAGAGGGAGGGGGAAATGACATTGCTCTTTAAAATAGTGTAACTTACGAATTCCAATTATGTTTGGAATCATAATAGATACCATCATTTCCCAAATCAAATTATTTTTTGTGTTGCTTGTGATTAGTTGGTGTTTTGAAGAAGCTGACCATAATTAGGTATGGAGGGGAGGGGATGAGGGCAAGACCTCTAAGAAGGTAAAAATGAGGCTTGATAACCAGTTTTAGTTGTCTCCAGACAGGACTCCTGATACACCAAGCACAGAGGATTTGTGAGGATAAAGTGCAAAAGGAAATCAACTGCACAGCTTCCTATCCAAGTTTTTTCACTTTGATTCATGAATCCCATCAGGTAACATAATTTCTGTCTTATCTTTGTAACTACAATGGAGTTAAATGAAGGAAGTGCATTTGCCCTGTTAAGACTTTAGTACACACCTTTATGTACCTAAAACCAATGTGCCAATGTCACTTAGCCATTTTGAGTAGCTGATGTACCCATCCCAAATCTTATTTATGTTTCTTGATTTAATATCTACCTTTATATAGGCAGTCTTCAGGCAGTGGCATTGTTGAGGAAGATTTCCTTTTCATGTGGGAGCTGGGGCAGTTACCATGCACATCTGTGTGAATATTAATTCAGCCCTAGCACTGAATAAAAGAGACTTCAAAGCACCAAAGTGGAAGGGGCCACTCCTTAATGGTCCATGTAGAAATGTTGGAGCTGGTGGCAGTAACTTTCCTGATGCATTGAGGGAAATAAATGTGCCACATAAATGTGGTACCACAAAGGGCAATGGTGATGCCTCAAACTACTTACCATCTACATGGAACCTCATCCCAGCAAAACAGTACATTTTTTAAACAAAGTAATTCCACTCATGTTTTGGTCTCTCAGCTGAGGATACTAATGTATCTATTTTTTCTCCTCCTTCTAGAAGTTGACTTGAAATATATTTACCCAACACAAAGCATGGCAGATACAAACAAGTGATCTTTGGGACAATAGTTTCTCAATCTGCCCTTGAATCTACCATATGTTCCAGTACTTCCTACTTTCTTTGCATTTTGGTTGCCTAGCATGGACTAGCCCCTGAGAATATCTGCAGGTCAAATACATGTGTAAGAGTAGCACCAGGTTTTTCTTTTCGGTAGCTGTATTTCTTTCATAAATATGCTTATGTATGAGCTAAGCTCATAGGAATCCTCTACACATACAAATGGAAAATCTGGATTTGGAGTGTAACAGCTGCTGAGTAGCATGAGTAGGTCAGGAAAGCATCATTTTAAACTAATGGTGGATTTAAGTATTAAAGTGTATTTTCTTCAGGATTACGGTTTTAGTAATATTTATTTGTAACCAGGAATTCCCTTTTTGTTTCATATAAATGTTCAATCTTTTAAGCTTTTCTATGTGGTTAAAGGTTAATATATTCTTATGGCAGCAACTTCCATATGCTGCACTTTGTTTACCTATGTTTTGATTTGGGGAATGCAGAAGCTCTCAGTCTGCCCAAATGTTCTGATTTTTTATAGGTGATACCAATGAAGCTACAGTATTTTTTCCTCTCTCTCTCTCTCTCCTGGAGGCTTTTCGTGATTCAAACTGCTTTTTGCCACTCTTTGCACTTCCCACTCTTGTACTTGCACTTTCTAGAGGGGGATGATTGGTATACAAATTGAATTTATCTTTAGGTGGTAGGAGTGCTGGAAATAATAGGACAACTGCTCTGTTTGTATGAATTCTAATACTCCATTTGAGTTACAACTTCTTAAGACACCCAGATCCCCTTCCTAATCTAGTAGTACAATATAATTAGAGCTCTGTAGGGTACAGGATTCAAATCTTCTCTCTAAATTATATTACTATAAAATCTGACATGAAATTCATCTGCTGCTGCAATACTTCCTTGTGTCTTAGGTCTGCATGGCCAAGGTAGCTTTTAGGAAGTTCTGCTGCTGGTAGCAAAATCCAGTTGTCATGGATTAAGGTGTTACATGGTGTTCAACTCTGCCAAAGAGCCAAACTAGCCCAGGATGCAGTGAAATGATCCACTGGTTTTACTGGTAGAGCGACTTCAAACTCTTCTCTAACCTGTGATTCATTTGCTGACAGTCCCGAAACAGCTGTTGGAGACTCTACTGTACACAACATGTGAAAGATTGAGAGGTGTAGAACTGGGGGCACCACAAAACTGCTTTGTTGGTAAAACCAGAGTATTTTGTAATAGCACTCATTTTATCTAGAAGAGGATTGGACATTGGAGCGACCCTGCCTTCCTCACCTTTAGCTAAAAGGAGTGTCTGTCACATAATTGATTGTCACATACATATTACATTGTTTCTTCTCTTGTTGAATAGATATATTTCCAAGATTTTCCACCTGAACTTTAAACCATAATTAAGTATTTGGCCAGGGCAAAAATATTGCCATATAATTATTTTTTCTTTTGCTGTTCATTGATGCATTTCAACTTGCTGGTCTGCATTTTTTGTTTTGAACCATGAAACATCAACATCCATACAGACAGTGCCTGTGCAGAGTGGAAAGATGTATTGATTTGGTTGTACTTGAAAATAACTCTGTTAAATCTGTTACAGAAAACGAAGTGATTTTCCAATGGTGACTGTGTAGAAGACTCCTGGAGAAACTATCACAACTCCAACCCTACACAGGACAGATCTCTAAGGGGCTTCATTCTAAAATCAGTTTTGCAGTTCTGCTTGCATCTGGGGAACAGAGGAAAACACTTATTGTGATTCTGAAGGGTGGATTTTTTTCTGAAAAGTTTAATTTTAACATGTTGGCTAAATAGCACTGAAACAAAATATATTTCCAGCTCCTGTATTTTGTTCAATTGTAGTATTTGCATGGCATGAACTATGTGAGTACTGTTGCTGAGCACTTTGAGATACAAATGAATTCTGGCTTTAGAAATGTGTCAGTCAGAAAGAGTCCCTGCAGTGATACGCATCAGTGGTAACAAGTATTTCTCACTTAGAAATACTTATCAGTGTAGAACATCAATACTTCTCATGTTTTTAATTAAACTTTAAAAGCTTCTGTCATGTTGCACATATAAAGAACATGGTTTGAAACAAAAATGAGAAAATGGAGATTGAAACTGACCAATGATCCTAAGGAGAACTCATTACTGGATCTGAAACAATAGTTTAAGGAAAACTCCTTCAAATACTTTAACCAGGGAAGCATTTTCCCTGGGGTTTGAAAATCCTTCTACTACATGCTTAGGAAAATTACATGGAAATGCTTTCCTGGCTGGGAACTCCATTTATATTCATACAGCAAGTCTAAGGGGAAATTTAGAGAAAAGGTTCTTCTCAGAAACAGCACACTAGGAAAGTGGTTATTCTGTTGGTAGAAAGGAGAGGCAGTGAGAGAATGGATGCAGTGGGATTTTTGCTGCCTTGTCAAACCAGAATGTCTTCTGCAAACAAAGGAGATCCTTTAATCAACTGGCTTTACCAAAGAACTTGGAACACTTCATTTTTTTTTTTTTATTAGCTGTCATTCTTCGACATGATGAATACTTACAGCAGTATGTTAAAAAAGATACAGTTAAGTCTCTTGGCATCACTGCATAGCAGTCACAGCATTTTCACACAATCTAGTGCTTCCTTTCAGAATGATGCATATGGCATATATACGCACATATGGGGGCTGATTCTTGGTCCCAGTGAAGCTGGGGGGACCAGTGTTTGGCCCACAGAGTTGTATAAGATATGTGACTATGTATATATAAAATGCTTTACAATAAACATGACATATACAATCTTTAATTCAAAGATAAGCAGAATATATTTTACATCCAAGTCAAGCTTATGGTCTGCACTTAGAAGTTTATGTACCTAAAATATTGGATGGATTATAGAAACAAAGAGCAACAGTTTGCACCAATCAAAGTAATTTGAATACATATTCATGGCATGAAGCTTGCCTTGTGTTTTTGTTTTGTGTTTTGGGATGGCTTTTTTTTTGCATTTGCAGGGTTTTAATTCAAATTTAATTATCAATTTTTGTGGGCCATGGGGATGATGGTGACATCAGGAGGGGAATGGGCATACTTTATGTGGACAACTCAGATTAGTGACTTAAAATATAAGGCAATAAATTATGGCTGGTACCCTGTCTGGTACCTGAAAATAAAATTGTGACTACTTGAGTTTTTCCTTTCTGAGGAGAATTCATTTGGAAGGGCTAAGTGTGCCTTCTGTGTCTAATTTGATGGAAACTTTAACAGAAATTGAAATCCCAGATTGCAAAAGCTGGTGAGATCACTATGCAGTGTAACAACAGCCTTATCTCATTTACAGCTTTCTCATTAATGGTTGGGGAGGTTTTGGTTTTCTTAACGAAAACCAAGTTGATACAAAACTAATTGACGTGTGTTGTAGATGTGGTTAGACACAACTGCAGATCATGTGGTTTTTTTCTTTTTCCTCCATAGACTCTACTTAATCTCAGCTACTCCTGTCTTTGTTCCTTGTATTCCAAAGGTACATGCTGTCAATAGTTGTTTTATTCCCCATTTGACTGGTGGCTGAACCATTGACACTTACAAACACAAAGGTAGGTAAAATCTTTACATATGCATTAGTTTAACCAGCCTAAGATTTTCACTTATTATCACTTATTATTGTTAGTTATACAAAATTTTGCCTCTTAGATGATATGAAATCTTCATTTAGAGGAGCTAGATTTTGATCTCATTTGTGGGGCATAAAAACATTTTAACATCCTGCTTTTAACAGCTTTTTTCCTCTTTCTAGATACGAAGACCTTAACTCAGTTTGAAAACTTCAAAATCTTTCAGCCACACTGGCCCAGTGGGAAGGAAAAATAATTTACCAGGGCCTTCTGTAAAGTGGCTGATAGGGCTAACACCACCAAAATCTGTGTTATCTGCATAGCTTTTCTATTCTGTGCATCAGCAGCCTGTTGGCACACTGGGGAGAAACCCCGGTGCAGAAATGCCCTCCAAACCAGAGAATACCACACATGTGTCACAACTGCATGTGCTAAGCACTGGTGCTGTGGGATTGGCTGTACCAGTCAGGGTTTCTGCTGGAAATCAGATGGCTGCATTTTGCATTACAGACCCCAGGGAATCTGGCCTGCCAGGCATCTGCTGCCAGAACCTACCCTTTCTCAGCACTTCTGTCTGGAGCACCTGAGGCAAACTGGCCCAGGCCCAAACCTGTGCAATGGGTTTGGCTCACAAGTACAGAAGTGTTGCTGCCGCCACCCTGAACCTCTTTCAAGCACTGTTTCATTACACAAGGTGATTGAAATCTAGCAGGTATGCTCAGGGCACCCAAATCCCCCGTGATAATTTTGGCCCCTACTAATTTGTAAGGGCCTGATAATTTTCAGAAGAGCTTTTTAAAGTTGGGAAGTTTTAACATGGTAAGAGCAAACTTGTAATGGAACCTGCAGGTTCCACTTGTAGAAAAGGGCTTGGATTTAATGTGGCTGTAACAAAATTTGATTTGTACCTAAGCTTTCCTGTTGGACCTATTTTCTGGAAGCTCTTCAGAAACAGCTCGACAATGTTTCTGTCAAGAGCTTTTTATGCTGCTAGACGCTGAGTTTAACTAAATTTCAGAATATTTCAAAAAAATTCTTTGAGCTAGATGGCAAAGGTCTTCCATTTCTTAGTAAAAAGATAAAACACGGGAAGTTACATTCTTTTTTATGGACTTAAGTGCTTCTAAGCAGCACATTACATTGCTCACGTAATGTCCTGATAATTGCCCTACATCTGTCAGTAGGAAAGGTACACCTAAAAAGCTGCAAAGTGGTGGCACTTCCACCCCCACTGCCCTCATGTGCTTAAGAAGACATTTATGTCCTGTAGTTAGAAACAATTTAATTCTACTACAACTCTCTTGAGTGCCCTTTGCTTGCTGTGGTCCTTCTATTATATGAATCTCATTTAAATTAGTGGGAGGAGGAAGGAGGTTTTCTATTGGTTGTACCTTACATAACAGTGGAGGGGCAGAAAAACATCGCTGGAGTGCTTTGTGTGCTCACCATGTTTTGCCCCCTTTTACTTCACTGGCTTTCAGCCTCTTTTCTCTGAAGATACATACAAAGAATTAGTGGAGTAAATCATCCTTCACTAAAACCCATGCTTTTTATTTTCCTCTAAACACATTAGTCACCTTATGAGCATGAACCTTCTCTCATCAAGTCAGTATCCCCTGTAATTGAGAAAAATGTATTATATTTTCCCTCGCACTTCTGTGAGTAAACATCTTTCTCATGTTTCTCGAACACCAACTTGAAAAGCTCTTTCTTTGTTGGTCTCTTCAATGTCTTCACATCTCAACGTGACTACCCAAATGTGACTACCTGGCCATACCTGCTCCTTCTTTTGGAAAGCAGCTGTACAGCTTTGATGTACGGGGGGGTTCACAACAACGCTGCACTTCACCTCAACGCAGTTATTCTTTCTGGGGGCAGAGGAGCAGGGGACAATCCCTTTGGTGCAACGCAGTAGTGTCTGAGAATACAATCTCACTGAAATCGTAGAAGCTTAAGTAAAGTTTAATAAAGACTTTCATAACTAAGGTTGTTTATGGCATAGTTAAGGCCAAGTATCTTTCACAAAGATGAGATCATAGAAAATTCTTTAGCCACTATGATAGCTAAGAGGATTTTTAGTAGTCTGACTACAACACATTTTTTTTCCTTCATTGACTGAGACTAATCTAAAAGTCAGTTGAAGTATTCTTTTAATTAAAAGAAAAATACAAATGCATTTTGATGCTGACTATCTAAGGAGGGCTTGTGGGGAAAAAATCAGCTACACTGCAACATCTCTCAAGAAAACAACTGAACTCCAGAACTAATGCCGTGCTTTGTAGACAACTAAGCTATTTAGTAAAAATTCACACGTTTGAATAAATGGTAATCATGCTGAACTGTCAAATCATGTGGTGTTGCTGTGGGGCCTGGGGTTTTTTTTGAACTTAAAACTTTAGGCGCTGTGAAACATTTGCCTAGACCGAATGTGCAAGGAGCCATGGATTAACAACACGGACCCATATGGAATGTGTTTGAAGTTTTCAAGAAGTTATCCTGCCAGACTTCATTCCTTAATGACGTTTGATACACCTTGGATAGTGGAAAGGCAGTTCAGAATCGTATCTTGTAATCATATGATTTTGGCAGCTATCAGAAGATGAAGGACGCTAGAAGTTAAGGCTTTTATCCACAAACAATGGTGTATATTAATAAATTCTATACCATATTTACAAATGCTTTCTCTTGTATTAAAACTAACAGTATTCTGTTCACAGTGCCAATGTTTTTACAGGTAGCAATCATCCCACAGTACTCCAGTATTTTGGCATGGGAATCAGTAGCGCTTTCTATTTACAGAAAATGTACACATAAGAATATAAACAGGTAACTTGAAACAGTACTCAAAAGATAGATCTGTTTGTGTTTCAAAGGTTTAGACTGTACTACACCTTCCCTTTCGGCTGCGAGGGAATACTGTTCCTTGCAATGAGAAGATGCCTGTCTTTTATCCAAAGTGGCATAAAAACGATTACCAAAACAAGCCTTGTTACACTGAACGTGTGTGTGTATACGGAGACTGACTTCAGTCCAAGGTTTAGAGATCTGTTGTTTAGTGCACAGAATACAAAATTTAAAAAGGTTTTTAACCACTAAAACAACCTGACTCTCTGCCCTCTGCGAGCACTGTCCCGCTCGGTCCGTATCCTCTGGATGCTGGAGATGCTGGTGGTTTCATGCGTAGCCCCGCTGCCAGCCTAGAAAGGGTGTGGCGCTCTGGGCCTATATACATATGTCACAATATGACTTGTGGTAAATGAAAAGATCACCAGGAGTGCTTCTCTGTGCCCCCTGTTCTCTCAGCAATCCTCCCTGCTTCATGGCAGCTGGAACTGGCCTGGCTTCCCAGCTGCTGACTGGGACTCTGCTTTGGGGCAGATTGGGATCAGGAGTGACTAATGGCATCAGGCATGCGCAGAATGGAGACAGGGGAGAGGAACGTGAAGATCAGAGAGAAACCCAGCAGAACCACGGGTGTGTTCATGAGGATTCTTGGGGCTTTGCCATTTCTTGCCTTTGCACGGTGTTGACAACAGGCTCCAGCCCCTCAGGACCTTTTTTGCTGCTGTGACCAAGACGGAGATAGCACTGCTAGAAGGAAAGTGCAAAGCTGCCACTAAGGAGTCTCTTCTTCATTTAAAGTCTGTTCCTGGCTGCCAGTCACTTGGCCTGAGTGGTCGTTGCTCCTACTACTGCTGTGTTGCTTGTGGAGCAAACTCCTCCACTTGGCCTTGTTCCTCCTGAGATGGTTAAGCATGTTTTCAGATAGGGGAGTGTTGCCTGTAAACTGGGCCCACCTCTCAAAGAGTGGCTCAACAATGTATGTCATGAACCCTGGAGAAACACACAAGGGACAGCTGGTGAGCAACAAGTTCATTCCACAAGTGCACTGCCCCACCAAGTGCCTCAAAAGCACAGAGCAAGGTAAGTGGCAAAAGCCCTGATGAGAAATAACAACAAACTCACAAACAGACATCAATTCCTTTTGAAATGCACAGCTTTTGACAAGCACACATGACAAGATATGGCTTTATCTGTGTGTGTCACACAGAGTAAACTCTGTGACAGTCAGCAACCCTTTGAGGACATTTCAGACAAGAAAGTAACCAGTGTTTAACACTGTCTGCAATTTTTACCCATGGGTATTTTCCCCCTATGCAAAGACTCCTTTGTCTTTCTGTTGAACATTTGGCTTAGATAGATTTCTTTTTGAACATTTTAATTTAGAACACATTTTTAACTCTTATGGTATCTGCAGCTCTTATTGTTAAAACAACTGGATTGGAGTGGGGCATGTGGTGAATAAAAGCTTCTCTTAGAGCTTCTGCCACAGTGAGATAAACATGAAGGGAATGAAACTAATACTTACCAATCTGGATGCTTGGTACTGTATCCTTTTGCTGATTACAAAGGGGGCTTATTTCCAGTTCAAATTTTTGTTCCAGATCACCTGCAAAAAAAGGAAAAAAATCTTTTACTGACACTTTTACATAGGTATCTCTTCTCCATGCCACACTCTTACAGTGTCTGCAACTGTGTGAGGAGTTGGAATCTTCTACCAATGATGACCATGGTAAATGTCTAAATACTTTCATTTTCTGGGCTTTTTCTTTTTAGGTATCAGGGAAACCAATTATCCATACAAAGAAAAATCTAGGAAAAGATGACTTTAGATGAACATTAAATCTGAGCATGTAAGTGTTCTGAGTGCCTTAATTTTTAAAATAGACTCTCATGCGAAAGGTTTTTAAGACATTCTAGTTAATTTACTACTTGTTCAGATCACTTCCTACCAGAAAACTGTAGTGTATCCATTTTAGATTTACAGTCGTACTGCAGTGGAATTTGCTAGTGTGTTCTTGTGGAAGTGGCTCGTAAAGGGAAGAATGTTGGAGCCTGGAATCCCACAGCTGTGGCTGCACTAACAAACTGTTAAGGGCTAAAGCATGGACTCCAGTAATGTTTCAAGTGTCAAGAGCTATGGAGCTCAAGTTATAAACATAGAAAAAGGATGAAATTAAAAGTCTGTCCTATTATTGTGCAGTAGCTGGGTATCAAGCTATGCCTTTGCTGCTGCACTGAGCATATTTATTTCCTGGGTCATCCAGGAAGTCCCCAGAGAGGCATCTGCACAGGACTGACTTGAGACAGAAAAGTAGTTGGCTGAACTCCTAGCCACCTTCATAGCATAGTATTTGACTAACGGGACCAGGAGGTCTCCAGTTCCAAATCGGCGACTGCCCTGAAGATTCCTGCAGGCAGCTCCTGCTGTGACCAGCCCTGGGGACTGTTTTGAATTGTTGGAAGAATAACCTGCCTGGGGGATCTGCTTGCTCCAGATGCCACCTCAGACTGGCCCTGATGCAGAATTGACCAGGTTTGACATTGAGAAGACACTTATAAACAGTCAGTAGAAATTATTCCTGCAGAAATGGTCACACAGGACAGGCTTCTGTACATAGTAATGGCAGGAGATGTTTTTTATGGAGTTGAAGGTAATCAATAGCAACGACCATGCTGGATTTAAAAATTCAGCAGAAAAACATCTCAGAGGATGTAATTTGCTCACTGCCATGCCAAGACAACACTTTTCCTGCTGAAGGGACTGCATTCCCCATGCCTGCAATTACTTCGTGTAAAGATTGCTCTGAGTTAAGTTTTGGGTGTAGGGGTTTCCTTAAAACAAACACTCTCTGTCTGTGAGTGCAACACATTCATCCTTTGTGATTGTTAGCCTTCCCTGCCAGTGTACAATCCTGGTTACTGCAAGAGGTACAGGACCCTTCCTGTCCACAGTAAGGAAGGGAAGTGAGAGTTAACTGTGTGCAAGCTAAGATGTGCCACTTCCCCTCACACAATAATATTTTGTCCATCTGATTTACTAATAAGGATGTAGTGAGTGCTGGTTAGGAAAATCTTTCCTGTAAGAAAGACAGACCTGCTAGTTTAGACAAAACACTGTATTCAGCCCATAAAGAAACATTTTGCTTTAAATCCACTGGTTTTGTTTAAAAGCTCTTTTCTCCCCATGAACAGTTTTTGCTATTGTGCTACTCAGGTTCTATTGCCCCATATAAAACACTATGTACATTTCTAAGCCTTGCCTTTCTTCCCTCTGCGGCATGGAATCACTTCTTAAATGTGAACAGAGTATTTTCAGTTCTAATTGAGTACTTAGAAAGTATCAGGAAAACATTTTTAGCTTCATGAACAATCAAAAGGAACAATTTAGCAAAACTGAGACACAGTAACAGTTTCTTATGTTTCCAAATGTGCAATTTGTCTTCTTCTCATCTACCCCTCCAAAAATGTTTGACTAAAAGAAAGTTTCTAATTCCAGTGATATCCCCTCTGTAGGTGTTCTGGGTAGAAAATGATTGACTCAAAGTATATCCATATCTTTCGGGCTCAAAGTATATCCCCGTCTTCTTGTCTTTTAGAAATAATTGACAAAAATTAGATTTGCTTTTGCATGGTAAGAGCACTGGAAGATGAGGATCTGAGTGTCTATTAAAATGGCCTTAGAAATGTTCCATTAACAAAAATGTTAAAACTTTGTTCCAGGAGGAAGATTAAACAAAGCACTAATTGTGGTATTATCTGTCTCATCTATAGTTAAAAATCAAAATGTGAGACCTTATGGTTTCCAAATATTAAATGTAGTGCTGAAAAATACCTTCAAGCCCCATCATTGTGTGTAAGGGGCTTGAAAACACTTTAAAAACACTTTAAAGTGATAATGGTATCTAAATGCATGCTATTTAATACTGGGGGTGTGGTACCACTGAACAGGATTCTACAGCCACTAGTGATAATCAGACCACAGTTTCTGTATAATTATCCCACATAAAATGCTCCTTTTCTCCCTGTGGTGCTTCTAACTGGTCTCACGTACTCGGGTATCCCCTTTCAGAGGTGTATTTTAGAAGTTAGATGAACAAATCTTGAGGAGAGTGGAAAAAGATTACATTTGTAAGAGCTGAGCTGTCTTTCTCAGCATGGTCCCCTCATACACTAAAGGTGAGATACTGCACCTCATGAGCTGCCTGCTGATTATGCCTTCACTACACATCTGACTAACTAAACCTGCACTGGGCAAGTTGCTTATGTTGCTTCAAAGCCATCAAAATCAAAGACATTTCACCAGCTTAAACTGACATTGGCTGAAAATTAACTTTCTGAGCTGTTTGTCCTTGTTACAGGCTAACTGTACCAGGTACCAGCTCAAATGTGGCTTTATTTTGTAGTGCAGAATATTAAATGAACTAAGAACTTAATTGTGTGCTCTTCCACTTGCCTTCAACTCTCAGGATGCTCTGAACAAAGAATTTAGCAGCGATTAAACTCTGCTGCACCCTGTATTGTAGCACAGCATGACCTTGCCTATGCAGATAGAGCCAAATGGTGTAATTACTGTGTTTCAAGAAAAGCCCTGCTTGACTGTGCTCTCTGCAGGGGTCTGAAAACATTTGCAGTAGGTTCTAGCTGAGGTTTGGCTTGCCTGCTTTGGCCCTTTCAACAGCATGCTGGGAAGCATGTTTGAACCCTTTCTCTGCATTTACAGGCAGAAGAATGTGTCATATTTGGTAAACAGAGAGGGTAAGGCTCCCATCAGTGCTGTAGTGGGAGCATGAAAAGCGAGACAAAACCCAGTCTGAGGATTTTGGGGCAGTGTGGCGCCGGCACCATTCCAGCTCAGAAACACTCATGGTGACTGGAGGGTCTCAGAGAAGAACCCAGCCATGGACTTTGCAGCTGAATTCAAGTGCTGAGGCACAGCGAAACCCTCCCTCCTGCCTGATGCTGGTAGAGGAGCAGAGAAACACCTGTTGCTCCTCTACCCCTTCCCACTTTTCCAGTGAGGCAGCGCATCTCTGAAGAGCTCATTCTCAAGGGACATTTCAGTTCTGCCTCTGGCTTGTCACACAGGAGCCATGGAAAGCTGAGGTGAAAGGGACTGCTGTGAGCTGAAGGGGCTGACCTTGCCGGTAAAACTCTTCGCAGACCCGTTCACTCCACTGCTTGCTCAGATCCCAGACCCGGCAGGGATTGCAAATGTCAGCACACTTGAGTGCAATCTGAAAGCAAGAAGAAAAGCAGTAGTGAGAAAGGAAGTTACTGTTTAGCAGTGCTTCAGCAGTAAATCTGCAGTCATGGAACTCCCAGGCCCCAGCATTGATGCCAGGAAGGGTTAAGATTACCTTTCAGAGGCTCAGCCTCACCCAAATGTGCCCTTTGAGGAAAGAGCATTTATATAAGCTGCAAACAAAACTTTCATTCAACTCTCCACTTTACAGTAGTGAGAACAAGAGCAGGGCCAAATTCCAAGGCTGCAAAGTGTTTTGGATATTCCTTGGAAGGAATAAGCCAACAAAAGCCTCAGGCTGGCTCCTGCTGACTGCTTGGCTCAGTATCCATGGCTGATGACAAGGAAGGGAAGAGCCAAGCTGGTGTATTTGGGCATGATTCCTCTGTGGTCTCAGTGAGTGACCTTGCATCTCACTTCAATTACACTTCATCTTAATGTCTGCATATTTTTGTTTACAAAGCTAAGCACAGGGCGCTCCACACTGCCCCTGGCCTGGTTTCACTCAGTTAACTAGTACTTTTTAGTGCTTTGTAGGAGAATGAGTACAGGGGAAAAGGTTTTTAAACCAAGTAACTACTTCAGAAAAGTAAACCATGTAAGTCTGCCTGTCTTACTGCCTTGGAACAAAATATCATGTGCCTTGTTTCTTCACAGACTGAACACAGTCATTCAATCTGACAGAAGTCAGAAGTCATTCTGGTGCCTGGGAAGAAAACAGAAGTATTTCCTCTTAAGAGTTCAGACCTGTGAACCAGCAGAGGGAAATCTCCAAGTCATTCTTCTCTTTGGATTAAGCTGATTAGCCTTAATGTTATTGTCTACTGCAAGGACCTTTCAAACATTCTTTAGCTTACTCCAATCAATCAAGAGTTCTTGATCTTTTTCTTTTCTTCTTCCAAAACTAATCCACCAGATAAGTGAATCTTACTGTCTGTTCCCTTGTTCCTAAGTTCCTAGTGCATAAGAAACTTTTTTTTTGCCATAGCTGAGAGGTGTAATTCCTCTGCTTTTGGTATTTGCACAATTTTCTTGCCTTATCTGTCCAGAAATACGGTCAACCTGTCACCCTGCCCTGCACAGTGCCTATGCAGGAATCTGACAGAAGACTGTGTTTGAGACAGAACAGGCGAGAAGCTACTACATTCCCCATGCTGCTGGAGGGGGAAGAATTAACAGATCAGCACTTCCTTCCTTGCAGCTGCCACCTTTTCTGTGACTTTGATGGAAGGAAAATAGGTAGGTGTTTGTTTTATAAATGAAAACAATTACTTCAAATTCTTTATGTATTTAGGAATGAAATTAATGTAATTTCTCCAAAGAAGCAAGTATATGTAGCTGCATTAATCACAATAATGCTTTAATAGATAAAGGTTTACTCTGAAGAGTCTGCTAATGACTGCTGCTTAGCTGGAAGAACCAGTATGAACCTATTTGATTTTTGAATAAAGCATGGGCTTTCCATTAGCTGGTCAGATGCACTAGAGAAGCATCTGCTGCCATGGCAACAGCTGTCTCTGTAGAGGCAGTTTCTGAGCATCCATCACAGGAACAGGACTTGGAGACCCGATGTCAGGCTGTCCTGGAAAGAACACCAACGAGGGGGCTCTCCTGCACAGTGCTAGAAAATAACACCAGTGGAGTGACATTTGCCAGAAGAGAGAGAGACACTACAACTGAAGCATTACCTGGGAAGAGAAGCAGTGTTCTGGAAATAAAATAATCTGGTTTATCTCCATTCCTTAGCATTTGACACTCTCCTGTATCTGTTGCATTCACAGCTTTTTAACTCAAGGAAATTACATAAGGAAATACTGGAGGCACCTTATGCTTGCCTGATGTGCCAGAAGGTGGCAGAAGGGAAGTGTTTATGGTAATAGGTAAGGAGAGCCTGATGTACAGACATGCTATAATATACCACTCTTAACATATACTAGGAAATACTGTGACCTGAAAAATTAGTAAAAACAAGTAAAAAAAAAAAAGAAGTTACCTGAAGCATAAAATGTCTGTCCTGTGCATCCTCCAGCCTCAAATCCTGATTGTCAAGATGAGATTTCAGACGGATCAAAAACTCATTCTGCCTGTTGATGTCTGTTGCCAAGATCAGGGAGCCCAACTGCTGCTCAATGTCCTGTCTGCAATGAAGGTAAATAAGTCCCTTTAATCATGGAACCATTCAACATTAAGAGCTCAAAACAACCTGCTCTGATCACTGGAGCTGGCATAAAGCTCCCTCTTTCTTTATGGACCCAGTCTGATCTGCTTGGTCATTCTCTGCTGGGTTTTGCAGGGTAGAACTGTTCTACCTACCCAAATGGGTTCAAGAAGAATAGATAATGTAGAAGAAAAATGCTTGTTGGCACAGGTTGTTCTGAAAGCTTCTGAAAGTGCTAGGAAAGTACAAAGAAACCCACCCTGAAACAACAGCATGTTGCATCAAGAAAAATGCTCACGTCTTACTTCAGCTGCTCAGAGCTGAGCGGCGAATACTGCAACTTTGAAGTTGCAGTCAAAGTTGTGAAGGTCTAGACTGAAGTCCTTTAAAGTTGTTGGTCTGATGCAAAGAATTTCTGGAAGAATATAGAGCCTACTGCTTCCAAGTAACTTGTTTATATTCTTGGCAGGGTCACTTGTAATCTTAAATGTATTACTGCAGTCTGTTCACTGTCTCAATCTCCCATCCTTGGTGGGACTAACACAAGTAAAAAGCTAGCAGTAACTTGGCTAAGGTGCTCATGTGGCTGCTCTTTTTTTGCTTTATCCATAAAGACTGAACCACATTAACTCAGTGATGTGTGGAAGTCCGGAGCAGTTTTGATGCTCCTCGACCAACTCCTTCAATTTCCTATTTTTAATCACTAAATCTTTCTGTATTTGGTTGGTGCTGTGTAAGATGAAAAATGCCAACAATCCATCTAAACAATCCCCCAACTCTTGCTGGGACTCTCTGTGTTTCTGGTGCTGAGAGTGGCCATTCCATTCCTGTGCTGCAGAAGTGGGTAGGCGCTAACAAATACTTCTGCTGTAACTTTGTCTCATGGTTTCACAGTGGCACCAAGAAGGTGCAGAAGTTCAGCCTATTCTGAAGCCTGGGCCTCTTTGTCAGTGTGCCTTTAAGAAGGGAGAAGGAGGCCACGGCCTAGTTTCAGTGATTCTGGTGGACACTTACGTGACCTCCTTGGGCAGGTGGGCGAGCAGCCGTGACTCCCGAAGCATGCCTATGGTGGAGCGCCAGTGGTGGTTCTCCAGCACCGACACGTTCTGCGGAGGAACAGCACCGACAAACGCAAGGATTAGGATGGTATCCATGGTACACATATGGATTTGCCATATCACATGATACCCAGAGCTGGCTGGACATGCTGTAACATGAGCCTAAAATGTGTGCTTTTCAGCCACAGTTGGATTAGAGTCATTGGTCTAGATTCCTACAGTTAAGGACCTTGTGCTTCTGGGTTTCTTAGCTAAGGTCAGCCCTAGAGGCCTGTTGTTCTGCAGTTTTTGAATCCTGCTGTGAACAGAGGAGCTAATCTCATCTGAGTGAGAGGCAGTTTGCATTCTAGCAGATTTATTAACAAATAAATTAAAGCAGGAGTGCAAAAGCTTATTTTTACCTCCTACTGATTCCAGGCTGACTTTTCAGCCTCTACAGTTTGAATGCAGAGTGGACAAGAAAAAGAAAACTAAACTGCCAAATTTCCCTTTGAGTCAGGGAACTGCAAACTGCCTGCAGCTGTTCAGTGAAAGCAAGGAGAATAGCAGTACTGCTGAGCATTTGCAGGCTTCAGCAACTTAGTCTGCAACAAATTTTGACTCCTCTTTGTTTCCTTGCTTTCAACTAAGTGGAACCAAAGTTAGGTGGGGAAAAAACTGCCGGGGAGCTGAAACCCAGCTTTCTAGGTTGCCAGTAAATTACAACAAATTTGGTATCTTTTGTCTGATGACTTGAAATTACTATCCTAACACACAATACATTTTCCCATCATCACTTGTTTAGTTCACAGAGTACTTTGTACCACAAAATGCCTCAGACATGTCACTTGTTCAGAAACCTCTATCATCTGTTCCCTGTTTTGGGCAGTTCACAGCTTTTGCAGTAGATGAGCACTGGGTAAGAAAAACAAAAGAAAACACAACCAAACTTTTTGAGCAGGCAGCAGAACATGGACTCCACGCTGTCACTGCCAGCTGGGAAACTGGAGGAAGAATCCCTCTCCTCAGCCACTGCTGACTTCTAGCTCCCTCACACACAGTCCCACAGCTCTGAGGTATTGCTGCCATAGTACTGCCTTTCCTGTGGGACATGATGCACAGCTTCCACTTTTCCAAGAGGGACTGAGCAGGATTTTCTGCCTAAGTCTTCCCCATCTTCCTTTGTAGTCCTGTCATACCTAATGACTGTTAAAAAACTAAACATTGCATAAGCAAGATTCAATTTGCATTTTGATCATCTTGCCTAGTGCAAAGGTGAGAGTACAAATTGGATTGATTCCTATCACACTATTTTCCACAGTGCTTTTTGTTGCTTCTGAATTCACAGAAACAATGTTGCTTTGGTATTTCTCTGGCTTTGTCCGTTTGTTTCCCTTACAAAAATCACAGATTCTGGGGGAAAAAACCAAAGTAAAAACAAATCCAGAACTTTCAAACCATGTAAAAACCAATTCCTTTTCTTAGGAAGAGCTGATGGACTCAGATCACAACATCAGTTATTCAATACAGAAATTACTTTTGACAGCAGTTCTGTTCATTTGCCAACTTAAATAGCCCTTTTCTCCTTTTGCCTAAATACATCAGGATGGACTTTTGCAACCCTACACTCTGACCAAGAAAAATAACAGAATGTAATAGGACATAATAACAGTTTTTTGGTTTTGTTTTTTTTTTTTTTCACCTACCAAGTTGCAGAGCTGAATACTGGTCCCAAGAGTCACCCCAAGGCCACAGGCTGCCATCTTCCTACTAACTCAGACAAACTCTATCTGATGTCACCTCTGGCTTTTGGGAAGGTTTATACTTGTTTAAGACAGCGCCTGTGTGCACAGTTTACTGTGACCCTGGTCTGACTGGATCCTTGAAACACTGCGACCAGGGAGATCCCCCCTGGAGCACCCTGTGTCCCCACACCCCTTCCAGCATGGCAGCCTGACTTGCTGCGAGGAGCTGCTTCAGCAGCACCTGCATCAAAGAGGGAATTACACCCCATGGATGCAGCTGCTCCTTGGCCATCCTGAAGGCCAGCCAGAATAGGGCTGAGGAGTGATGCAGGCATCTGAGACCTTTCCAGCATCCAATTAGTAGTTACTCATAGGAAAAAGCACATTCAGGGAGTCATCTCAGAGTATTTCCACTTCTCTAAGTTTCTGCTCTTTGCCTGCTGCTATAAGGGGAATCTCAAATTGACACCACTGCACTGTTTAGTTTCCCACACTGAAACTACAGGGAGGAAAGAAAAGGAAAGGTCACGTTAACAAGCAACAACAAGCATGAAGTCATATGATTCTCCTCTTAAATGTAAGGAGCCAGGATCCCTGAAGTGGCTGCCAGCAATTAGTAGAGTCAGCTATTCCCCCTAGGAACACACTAGTGCTTTATTAAGACTAATTGCCATGAGCTATCTGATCGCCCAGGCTGGTGGGAGACAGCCCATGCCAGGAAAGTCTCCGTGCCGGCCGGCAGACCGGGGCTCCAGCTCTGCTTCACGTGGTGTTCTGGTTTTTTAAAAAAACTGAGTAATGCAGCTTTGCTTTAAAGGCTGCACTATGGGAAGCTTCTGTCACATTTACAGCCCAACCCATAGCAGCAGATTGCTATACCAGAGACTTCAGGACTATGACAGTTTATTTTACTTAAGCTACCACAATATTTCAAATCTGTTACTTAGTCTGAGCTATTTGAACCACAGCATTTAACACACACACTGGAAAAAGAACAGTAACTTGAAGAGAGGGAGACTTGATACTAACTAGGTGCAGAGCAAATTTAAATTTTAATTAAAAGTCAAAGGGGATCAGACTTTCTTTCAATCTCTTCAATCTATTCTTACTCACTGAGCAGTTGGTTTAACTACATAATGTTAAATAGTCAAAAAATGACACATTATTGGAAGCATTGCTTTTAAGGAAGATTGCATAAGAGTACTGTTTTTACTGATGCCCAAAATGTACTTTTTTTTCCAGCCTACCTACATGAAAGTTTTAAAATGTCCTTTCATAGTTTTCTGAAATGTTTTGTACTACAGATATTGTATGTGATCTGTCCACACTTCTAAACTTTTACCCTTCACTTAAAAGCCAGACTGCAAGTTAGAAGCAAAGTCTGCATCACATTACAAGGAATGTTGTTGTGCTCCTCACAGGAAAACTAAGGGACAGCCAGACCACTAGAGTCACCTTCTATGCTCTCAACTGTCCTTGTAATGCTGGAAACTTCAATGAACTGCTTTTATCTTTGTAGAAAATTATGGTGTGTGCAATCACGTGCAACAGACCTTAGAAAATTACCCTACAGATTACAAAACAGTTTTTGCATCATAAAATACAGATTTAGTTTGAAAATAAATACTGAAAGCTCCGAAGTCCTTGGTGATGTCCTCCTGAAATATGAGTCTTCTCACATATGCACTTCAGAAGCTGTCAAACACTTTACATCTTTGTCAAGAACAGACCTACCTCATTTTGCAAAACCTTTTCTTCCAAATGTAAATGTAAAGTTTGAATTTAAATGTCAAGAGACATTTAAAAGCATAGAAATGCCATATATGGATAAGTCTACTGTCTCAATGACAGATGACTGCCACCTCTGTTAAAACTTACTTTCATTTGATCCTTTTGCTGATTAATCCCAGCAGTTGTGTCTCTGCTACTTAAAAACCAAAAACCTAAGAACTTTGTTTCAGTTTTAAGCACATGTTAAAGTACATGTTTTAAAGACTATTCACTAAATCTAAGTTTTTGACTAAAAATGTTTTCAGCAAAAGTTTTTCCAGGAGTTATTTTTATTGGCATCCATATACTGTATACTACTAAAATCTTTGGAAACAATGTGGGATCATTTTCAGTTAAAATAACTCAAACTTGCCAGTGAATGTCCTTAAGTAGGGTACTTCAGATCTCATTTGCTGTTGAAAGATTGCATTTTCTGCTTTGTCAATGCCTTTTCTAACCAATATTTGTAAGTATATTCAAACCCAAATACCTGAGCAGAAACCACTTCAAGATAACAGTAGTTTAGCTGTATATCTTTCAGATTAGCCTGATTTTTCAACCTAATTATAAAGTACTGTTTGCCACCATTAATTTGAGAAGGATTTGTCTGTACCTTTTCAAAAGACAAGGGGTTTTGTGGAATGGCTCTACCCACTCCTCTTCAAAGCACCCTTACCATTCCCAAAGTACCATGGCTCAGGCACCTGGCTTTTTTCCCTCTTCGCTCAGCTGGCCTGACGCTTAGAAAAGACTGGACCAGAAACATATGGATATGACATAATAAGCTGCATCAGCTTATGGTGAGGCCAATTGCAAAGTTTTCAGTGTTTGAGCATAACCGTGCCTTGGCTGGGGCTCCCACAGTCCAGCCCATTCCCAGTTCAGAGGGCAGGACAGTTGCACCATTACACAATCCACTTCTTATGGGAAAAACCCCTACATTGCTAGTGTAGGGTAAAAAAGAGAGACTCTCTTATCAAGCAGTAAGCACACTGCAACAATCTCTCAACTGGCTATGTATGTGTACGTAGCTATTAGTGAGTCTTCTTCATGTAGGTTAATTTTTAACAGGGGATATTCTGTTTCTGACAACCTCCACGAAGGCTGAAATTGACTCTTCTGAAGTGGCTGGAAAGCAGCCCAGTGGGAGTGCTGGCTGACAGCTGACTGAACATGATTCACTATGTGCCCAGGTGCCCAAGAAGACCAATGGCATCCTGGCCTGTATCAGGAATAGTGTGGCCAGCAGGACCAGGACAGTGACTGTCCCCCTGTACTCAGCCCTGGTGAGGCCACACCTCAAACGCTGTGTCCAGTTCTTGGCCCCTCTCACTTTAAAAAGGACAATGAGGTGCTAAAGCATGTCCAGAGAAGGGCAACAAGACTCATGAAAGGACCAGAGAACATGTCTTACAAGGAGTGGCTGAGGGAGCTGAGGGTGTTTAGCCTGGAGAAAAGGCTGCTCAGGGGGGACCTGATTGCTCCCTACACCTACCTGAAAAGAGACTGCAGGGAGGTGGGGCCAGTCTCTCCTGCCAGTCTCTCCTGCCATGGAGGACCAGAGGGAATGGTCTTAAGCTCAGACAGGGGAGATTCAGATTAGATAGTAGAAAAAAATGGTCACTGTTAGGGTGGTCAGGCACTGAAATAGGTTGCCCAGGGAGGTGGTGGAGTTACCATTTCTGGAGGTGTTTAACAGGTGTCTGGATATGGTGTTAGGTGAACAGTTGAGTTGGACATGATGATCTTAAAGGTCTTTTCCAGCCTTCATGATTCTGTGATTTTATGAGTCTGTGATTCTAAAGGCTAGAAATCACTACTAACTCCATTTATTACCTCTGAATTATTGTTAGTGCAACCAAAATTAAGATTTGCTCTGGCAGCAAATTGCTCTGGCACATTGTATATATAAGTACAATGCAAAGAATAGAGAAATGTGCGTATATAATAACAATGTATACATATGTGTGGAGATTATACTCACAGGACAGTTTTAGATAAAATACAAAGCTACAATGATTGCCATGAGTCAAAATCTCAAATATATTCAAAAATGACCACAAAAATCAGGCAGTATGGGTTCATTGCTAGTTACTGAACAAGCAAGTCTGTATTCTTGTTTCAGGAGTTTTCTACTACTGCTTGCCAGAGCTGAAAGGATGTATACTAGGTGAAGGACAACTCTGTACTGATCCCAGACTTATTCTTCTCTCTGAGATCTTTTACTGGCTGCTCTTAGAAACAGGATACTGGTCTAGACAGCCTGTGGTGTGACCTAGTGGCTTTCTTTAAGTTCTTTCTTTGTATCTCGAGGAATGTTACTGTAAATGTCTACGACTTTTCCTTTGGTTTCATCTGTCTGTCTTCTATTTTTTTTAATGCGGTGTTAATTAAGTGTTTAATTTTACTACAGCCTTATGAATCAAAGGTTTCCTTTAATGCAATACCAATTTAGAGCATGCCTGCAGCTTATCTGCTCACTGAAAGAAGATGAGATCTTCTTGTCATGATTTTAAATGTCCTGCCCACAGTTCCTCACCCCAGATATCTACAGCAAAAACAACCCAGACAACTGATCTGGCTTAAATGTCCTCAAAAAAATTCTGACATTTCCAGCTCTTTTCCTGTATCAGCTTTGCTTTAAGAAGTGACACCCAGTGAGGTGCTTGACTGAAATTGTCCAGCCTCCAACGTGCAGGACGATCACTTGACCCACATCATCCCACTGCCAGATTTTGGCATTAAAAGTTCACTGCAAACTGCTTAAACTCCCCTTGACTGCATTTTTTACGTTAGCAACTTGATGAGCAGTTTTACCTGGTACAAGCTGGCAAGGTGGTGTTTAGTTTTAATCAGAAAGGGTTGGTTGACCCCTGGGTGATCCACGTCATGAGCTGCAGCAGCGAGCAGTCCGAGCATGATGTCCGATGGGGTGAGGAAGTTGGCAAGCTGAATCATCACACACATTAATCACAACAAGAACAGGAACAGTAAATACCTTTTTGGTAAATAAACAAACCAGCTGACATCAGGGCATAAATTGGGTGTGCTGGCATTTGTACACAAATGTCAAGTATAAATTTTGTGAACAAAGTTTTTAAGGTAAATGTTGAACATACATCTATAAAGATATTATACTACATAATCATCTTTTATTACAGTTTGTATTTCTTATCTCTTTATTACTCATGGCAATATAAGGATTGTTGTAATAGAAGGGCTTCAGCATAGTCTCATTTGGTTTAAAAAGCAAACAGGTAGGCTGGCAGGTTGGCATATGTTAGCCTCCATCGTAAAAGCTCTGCCTCTCCAAGTATTAAGTAATGCCAGCAAAAGATCAGGCTCCAATTCTCTAGCATAGTACTGTGTTATAAAATGCAGAGTTTATCAACTTCTGAAATTTCAGCTTTGGCTGTTAAGTATCTATCCCTGTTCAAGTATATGTATTTTATTAGAGAACATAATTTACCTTTCTAACTTCAAACATTCAAGTTGGAAAACCTGTCCAGATTTTTTTCTGCTACAGGCTTCATTTAGAAGCAAAAAAAGGTAGTCTTAGCATTTTCTGTTTGTGAGAGTGAGGCAATTATTACCAGCCCAATGAGTTTATAGAGAGTACAGGTGTATGAGATGAAAGAAGCATTCTGAGGTCAGAACTGATGTGCAGTAGGGTCCAGGTTCTGGATGTTGTCTGTCCTCTGCACTTCCTGGCAAGAAAGCACTTGCAGATCTTGCAGGAGATGAAAACACAAGAAAAGTGGGGCATGCTCCTGCCCTCACCATTGCTATATTCTTGTGTAACAAACTGCTAGATTCTAGCAGAACATCCATTCAATTGAGCCAAGCCAGAATAGGGTAAGTTATGTTCTTATACTGTGGCTCAGCACAGCAATATCGCAGTGCCTTCCAGTAACACACAAGCCAACACCACTCTGATGCTGTGAGAACTTGCAGCAGCAGTCAAATACTCATGCAGAGGACAGCCCTGCAACAGACCCATCTGAAGGGGACTGTTTTCCCCTTTCCTGGTGAAATTGTGCCTAATTTGGTATTTTGAAACAGTGATGTGGGGAGTTTATGCTCTGAAGTGGCTGAGGCACAGACATGCATTGCCTCCTTCTGAGTTTGATGGGAGCAGAGCTGCAGGCACCAGTGGGTGGCTGGGTCACAGCGCCGTGGTGGCTGGAGCTTACATGGCAGCACTTAGACAGCATGCCTGGGTGATGAGAAGTATCTCACAGCTTGACTGAAACATCTGTAATCAGTAGCCAAGGCTGCTCCTGACTTGTTGCTGACTTCCAGCACGCCATCACTTTCTGCTGTCTAGAAGTATCTCCTGGGGCTTTTATTTCAACCCTGGGAAAAAAAAATCTGAGAACTATCTGAAAGCAACATCAGCGTGAAATGTTGTCATTACCTTGGGCTCCCTCAGATAGCAGTGCATAGCTTGTGTGACATCAGCAGCATGGACAGCATTGTGGTATGGATTCTGGCTATGGTAATCTTCTTGAACCATAACTGCGAATCAAAACAGAAAACAAAGATCCTTTTGTCTCTGAATGCCATGGCCACAAGTGGGAACTGGACTTAAAATACAATCTGAGGTTTTGCAGTCAGCTGCCTGAGGAGTTTCTTCAAATAGCTGTAGCTTATTTAAATTGCTGCTTTTATCGGGGTACCTTTAGAGAAAAAATGCATGAAAGGATTTGTGAGGCCCAAGGGGATATACTGGGTCTAGTGCATAAATCACCTCTTTCTTGCCTTAGTGAAGGCTCTCATTGAGGAGTAAAATAAACAAGGAAGAGAGGCAAATTTATCCACAACGGAGTGTAATTATTTAGCCTGCTGTTGTAGGGTAGTAGTGTGCCATTAAGGCAGTACCACCTATTTTACAGCAGCAGGGAGTGAGACCCTGATATCCTGCCATGATTTGTTATTTGAGTGATGAACTACAGGCAAAGGCATTCCTATACCCCCAGGGGAAGAATCAAAAAAAACCCCCAGCATTGGGATATTCACAGCAAAATCTCCTGTGACAATTTTCGTCACATCTGTGTGTTCATTTTAAAATGCCAGTCCCTCTTGCTTCAGTTTGCAGCGCTGGAACTGGTCCAGTTGGACCAGGAGCACCAACCTCTTAACTCTCAGCTTTCTCTCAGACAGAAAAATCATTGAGATGTGTGCTTCACACCCCTCTGTGCCTTGCAGCAGTGTGTGCACCATTACGTGGTTGTGGGACGGCACCACGTGAGTGCTGGAAGCTGCATGTGATGGTGCCTAAGGCGCTCTCCTAGACACGATCCAATTAATCCAATGGAAAGCCAACGGGCAGATTTCCCATGGCACTCACTGCCAGCACGAGGAGCGCCACAGGAAGTCCAAGCCTTCTGTCTGTTTCCAGCCACACAAGCATGTGGAGGTACAGTGGGTAATCCCTTAAACTGGGAGTTTAGACCACTGGCTCTAATTGCCTGACTGTCCGCTTCACATCTGCCCACAGGAGTTAGAAACAGCAGGAGATTTTGTCTGTCTCCGCACCAGAGGAACACTTTCCAGAAGCAACAATTAGGCAGCCTTAAAGAAGAGACCCTGCTTTGGAAACTCTGCCTGACAGCCTGAAAAACTGGCATTTAGCTGCTTTCAAAAAGTAATGCAAAAAGTAATTGATTTTGGCCAATTTCTTCTTTTGGTTCACTGACAGCATGGAGCTAATATTTCTGTTGGCAGTAACAGCAGCAGGGGCTTTCATCAACACTGTTCAGTGCAGACAGGACAGCTTGATATAATTTGTTAAATTTTGCACATAAGCTTTTAACTGCCCTGGGTCTCAGTGGTCTTTTAGTCACTAAAATAATTACGCTGCACCACAATTGTACTGTGCACGCGTAGGTTCTGCAGTGTCCGTCTGTCTGTGGGCCTAAGCCAGCCACATCTCTGCATGGCATATTTTATTTTAAATCACCAGTGTTACTGTGGTGCTGGGATGGTTCAGCCCAATGCAGAGCCTTTTGAAATTCCTCCACTGACTAGGTACTGAACCAAGTACTTGAGTGCCTGCACTGTACGTTGATACATATCATAGACATATTTTACTTAAATATTTCCAACTACATTATCATTTTTACATAGACCAAGCCAGTGCCTTCTCTGATGTTCTACTTAAGCTATAAACTTCATTCAAAGATGGTGTTGAGGTGCACACTTACCAAAAAACCTGTGTAATGTAACCATGTCTAACTGGAAATGGTGAATAAGTCCATGCACATTGAAGAGGTGACAAAGCAGTGTTACAAGACTGTTTCCTAAAAGGAGAAAGGAACAAGTCTTAGATTCCCTTTACAGGTAGTTACAAACCAAGCAAGGCTAAAAATCTGGGTTATTTCCTATTAGTCAGCTCGTATCACCTCATCTCCAATGAAGTGAGCTTAGATGACTCTCATGTACTCAGAAGTCACTTACACAAATTACTCCTATATGTAATCAAGACTCGATGGAAAGGTTGTACCAATGGAGTGCCATTCTTGTGTCTAGACGCCACAAAGTCACATGTGTTTCAATATGACAGGCAAACTGTGGTTTTAACTGGAAGAAGGCAAACTGACATGGTTTTAACAAAATCTTTGACAGGCTTGTCTGAGAGTGACATCATTTTCATAATCCAGGTCTATCTTCAGAAACAACAGAAACAAGAGTGGCTTTTCTGCCACTTGAGTTTGCCATGCTGTACTAATTAATTAATTACTAAAAATCAGGAGTTTAGAATGAATTTTTTTTATTTTGCATATGGCTGCATAAACATGTAATTAACCCTGGTAACCTAGCTCAGCTACAACTGCATCTCATAACAATGACACAGGCAGGAAAAATGAGTTGCAGCATTTACAGTCTCAAGTCCCACTGTAATGCTGCACTGGCCTTACTGTAAATCCAGTACTGGGAACACTGGCAAAATTGAGCCTTACTAGTATTACATGATCAGCTATACATAAACACAGTATTTTAAAAAGTTTGCACTGCTTAATTCAGCATCACTGTTTCCATAAATGTTAGAAAAAACCCCAAGCCAACCAGCCCTACTACACATAAACAAAGTCTGAAGGGAGGCTTTTCTTATTTAATGTAACTCGGGAAGGAAAATAAATGTCTGTATGAAGAACACATGGAAACTTACTTGGTCTTGACTACTGAGCAGGGGCACAGAAAGATAATTTAGAAGAACTATGCTTTTGCTTCCCAGGCAATTTGCAATCCTTTTCACTCTTCACTGCCAGTCACTCAGCTGAATGAGCCTCTAAACCAACTTTTTTCTACATCTTCTGCCCCAACCAAAGCTAGTTAGACTGGGGTGAGGAATGAGGGATCTCAATTCTCTGAGCAGTACAGAAAGGGGAAAGGTGTGATCATTACCCTCTCTAGCAGTTACCTGATCAAAGGGTATTGTCTGGACATTTGTGGGGAAGGGAGATGGTTTTACAGGCATGTGTTTAGAGAAAACATTTCACGGATTTTTACTCTCTAAATAAATTTCCTAATTTTTGCTGCTGAACAGAAGCGAGGGTATCTTCACTCAAATGTTGTTAGTATTGATAGAAATTGACAGATTATGGAGATCTGGATTTATTATATCTAACAGGTATATTTAAAGTGGCTTGGGAGTTTCACAGGCAAATGAAACAGAAACACCTCTTGAAAAGGTGACAACAACAAATGTAGAGGATTAGATTAGTACAAAAGCACACTTGAAACATTACCCTATAGTTCAGGAAAAGCCTGAAAATGCTCCAGGATGTGATTTTAATAGAGGTTAAATGTGGCCAATTTCTCTTCAGTAATCTGAACTGGAAACATTTAGCAAACAAATACTTATGGATTTTTTGACTAGTCATATATGACAGAGAGTAAAATAAAGACTTAAAAATATTACTTACCATTTGTCAAGCGATCAAACAAGAAAATGTCAAAATCCCACATTCCCACTTTGGATAGCATATGCTGGAAAAAGCAAATGTAAAAAGGCCAATGACTGGTATGTCACACTGTAAAGCCGATTTTTATTATTATTCCACATTAATCAGTCACAGGATTGGTAATTACAGCTTTAAAGGTTTTTTTTGAGAAACCTATAGAAGTTGTATTTGAATCATCAGAAATCAGTCTCATGTGGCTGTACTGCAAAAAATATCAGTTGCACTTTTAACTGAGAAGGTTTTGAACATAACATAAAAATACCTCTAAATGGAACTCAAAACAATGAATAATATAAACCAAAATATTATGAAAATATTCCCTTTTACTGTACAAATGCTTCATTGTTTCTTCACATCCCCAGATTTTCAGTGCAAATTCTATTAGGTTTTTAATACAGTGTTTTAAAATCTTAGCTCTCATGGTGAATATGAATTACAATGTGCTAAACAAAGTAGTACATAGGAATAGCTTTTATAAAATTAGATACAGTGCTACTGTTAAGCCCACTCAGACATGCAGAAGAATCCATCATTACCTACAACTGCAGTGTTTTACAGTAACATCAGTTGAGTCAGGAGACTGATTCTGGACTACCTCTATGACCTACAGTGATGCATGTGTGAATGAAATACACATTCCTCCCATCTCTAGTCTACATTCAAACAGTTCTGGATTCTTAATTTCTTTCTAACACCTGGCACATAATCTCCTTCAGCAGAGAATAAAAATCGCCTAGGCATATAATCCCAATGCCAGCAATTGTGAAAGTTCTGCTAGAAAATACCATTCAAAGTAAGTGTAAGAGCTGCAAAATAAGATAATTATATTTTGATCACTGTGAAGTTTGCAGTCAATGCTCCACACTTCTAGCCTTTGCTGCTATGGAAAGCTATTGTGGGTTTCCCAATACTTATTCCATAGCAGATGAGGGATACCCATCTTTTTTCAAGCAGATGAACTAAATGCTGTGTCAGGGCTGCACTTAAATCAGTAACTTAACATGAAATCCTTCATTCTTTAATAAATCCGTATTATAATTTCAGTTGTTGGAATCTGAAAATGCCGAGTAGATTTAGCAACGTTTTCTGTTGCTTTGAGGCCTAAGCCTTTAAGGCTGTAACCACAAATGAGGAATGGACAGTTTGTTTGTTGAGAGATAGGCACATACCATGAGTCATTTAAGAAAGATCAGCCAGGAATTTGGTTATCTGAAGACTAAAACAAAACTGACACTCTCTGTAGTATTATTAAAGAAATGGAGAGTTGGAGACCTGTCTTACCCTTGCTTGCCCAAGGTAGTCCTCATCCAGTAGGTAGAGAGAGGCTTGTGGTACAATTCCACGCAGTAACCGGGATGCATGGAAATATCTCTGGAAACTTAACAGTCTTTTCACTTTCTTCTTGGTGCCGACTTCCCCTGAGAGCGCAGTATCTGTGAAAAGCAATCAGTACAGAAACCATGAAACCCGAGGTGATGGATGACATTGTCAGTTTAATACGAGAAATATCAAACACTTTAAAATAGTAATACAAAAATCATGAAGTTCACACTTCTTGCCAAGCCACATGAAGGAGCTGTATTCAAATCACTTCAGCATAATACATTTGTTTATTTTAGAGAGGAAATATGTTCCAGGGAAGAGAATATTATTGTAGGTTTTGGAAGAGCTGAGTTCCGTACACAGCCTGCCGCAGCCTTTAGTGTGACCCAGCTCAGTCACTGGGGGAAGGGGGTGATACATCTCCTAACTGCAGGTGTTAGGGGGAGCCCAAATGACTAGGCAGAGCTAGGTACAGGAAGGCTGCTCTTACCCTCTCTGCCTCTGTTCCCTAACTATACACCTGAAAATAACATTACTTTGATACCTCACAGGAGGTGTCATTGGAATATATTAAAAATTGCACAGCACTATAAGTACAAGGTGATCTTGGGTAGAAAATCAAAAGAGTGACGCCAAAAGAGAACTCAAAATACAGTTCAAAAACACAAATGTGTGACCAACTTTTGGAAAAGGAAATAAAAAAGAGAAAGAAATAAGAATAGGTTAATAATCCTATTGCATTGTCTGCTGTCATTTCTACATGTTAAAGCAAATTATAAATGAAGAAAATATTTCAGCTGTGCAATGAGGAAAGCAGGTATATTAAGAGGTTATTTCTGGTTACACAACTGAATATGTTCTTTTCACTCAGTACCAGGATAATTCTAATTCCCTAATGCTGTATTAGGAGATTTTCATATAGGGCTAAATGTGACACGAAAACCAAGGCAGTTTTATACAGTGATTAAATCACTAATTAGAGTAATTAAATTACCTTGTTGTTAGTAAGAAAAATATGGAGGCTTTCTAAAACTCATAATGGTTTAGGTAATTTCATCTGAACTTTTAATAGAATCTCACATTCAGTTGTGGTGTTTTCATATTGCAGTCTGGTGTAAGTTTTGGAAAAAAGAGAGGACAGAAACTGGACAGTTGGTTGAAGGTAGCAAGATACAATACAGTTTTATTTGTAAGACAAACTTTGTAAGAAACTGAAGATTAAACAGTCCTTTGAGAGAAAAGTAATGATTTCTTGAGATACAAAGCTCCATAGCAATGCACTGGTTTAAATAAAAGCTCATGAAAAATATCTACACACTGAAGCTGACTCTCTGGTTTTTATTTTTCCACCTCTTTTTATGAAAAAACACTGCATGTTTGTTCTACTGTGACATTAAAATACCACTTTGTCTGCTGTTTCTACAGGTGGTATTATTATTCTGAGAGGATTTTCAGAGAAGTTGCTAAGGTTTTTTTGGATCATGGACGGTTCAGGATTCGATTTCTCTAACAGCAGCAAGCACCCTCTGTAGCAAGTTTCTTCTTTATTAAGTAATCCATCAGCTACTGAGGGGCACAAAGTCAGTAACAACATCCAAAAAAGCCATCCTATGTACTGAGGATCAACACAACTTCCAACACCAAGTAAGCCTCATGTTCTCATGTGCAGCCCAAAGACCTCACCAAGTTTTAATAATACAAAAGTACAAAATAACTTCATTGCATCTTGACAAGCCATGTGGTTTCCAGAATGAGAACAGTAACAACACCACTACTGTACCAGCCTGAAGGTCAGGTTTTCATTTATGATGTGCCAGCACCTGCCTTGATTTTCTCACACATTTTAAAAGCTGGAACAATTTCATGGCCTGTTGAAGGAGTGACTAATGTAGGTGTGAACAGTTACCCAGTGGCAGCAACACATGGAGGAACTAGCAGACTTGTTTTCTTATTTCTTTTCATTTATATAGGGCTGCTATGAAATGGCTGGCATTCAGTTTAATTCCTGGATAACAAAACACTCTTAAAATAAATTCACTTTTTAAACTTGGCATTCTTTCCTATTTCCATTTAATTCCTGGATAACAAAACACTCTTAAAATAAATTCACTTTTTAAACTTGTGTTAGCTGTTTCTCCACTTTCCAACTTTCCTATTTCCATCTTAGCCACAAGCTGTCACTACTTTCAGGTAACAAGTTTAAAATTTTAAAGTACAAAAAATTCACTTTTTTAACATTAAAAAATAGAAGTTGCTCCCACTAATTTTCATCTAAGTTAGTATCTTTTTTTTCAGTTAAAGACAGATGACTGAAATCACCACCTACACCCCTTAAACTGTCTTTAAAACTCACACATAGAGTTGCTGTGGATGATCTAAAGATGAAGGTTTGGCCTGAGTCCCAACAAGCAGCTGTACATTGGATTATGAAGAAGTGTTTATTTTATCCTTTGGATTACCAGATCATTTCAGTAGGATAAATAATACTTGCCAAAGCACGAACAGGTCAGACGGAAACAAGTAACTTCTTATTATGAAACATATTTTCTGAATTGAACCACTAAACTTGCTGCCCATTGCTCTGTATGGCTTTCATGGGTCTCAATTCCAATTTAGTCATCAGCAGACAGCACTCCTGAAATCTGACTTATGTGTCAGGTAAGCACTGTACTCTAATATATTATACAAAAAAGATTACCCACAATAATCTGTTGTTCTCTATTTTCATTCATAAGGGAAGAAGTTCATAACACTGATAAAGAATTGTAGCAAATATATTTTCAAAACTGGGCTCTTGACAGAACAGCCCAAATCCAGCACTGCAGGCTATCCATGTGCAAACTCTGGATATGGACTTAAAAGAATATCATGATCCTTTGGGTCATTTCAGTAATAACTGATTTGCTCTTGAATCACAGGACTTATCAGCTGATTGCTACGACCCATCTCAGATTACTCTGACATCCACAATAATGTACTTTATTATGATGGTGTCTTGCATAAAATTGGACTGATGTTGCCCTTCTCTGAGCACAACACACCCCAAACAAGTATAATCTCACTAGCATTTTCTCTTTCCCCTTCCAAGATCAGTGTCTAACAAAAAAAGGAAAAGCACAACTATATGAAGTTGAGAGAAAAAGGTTCATTAGAACAGAAGAGCAAAAGGCAATGCAGCCAAAAGTGAACACTTAAATTTTGCTCTCAGCTCAGCAGTCGCATCTGAATCTTTCAGAAGCAAAAAGCCATTCCCAACATATGGGATCCACTAGCTGACATAAAATCAAGATGCAGTTTTAAGATGAAATTAAGGATTTGTGTGAATGACTTGCAGTAAAATGTAAACATACTATTTTATTGACAACTGTAAATTTCAACTTAAATTGTAAATATAAAATTTTGATGATGACACGTTACAAGTCATACAGTGCCTTCAGATGAAACTGAATTACAAAGTAAATTAATAAAAAATATTACTGCAGATATCCCTGAACTTCAGCTGCTGAACTATGAATACTAGAACATATGTTACAGCATCTGGTTAAAGACCATGATCTGCAAAGGTCACATGGGAAGGATTTAGTAATTATGGGCAATTTTGAAATGAACGTGAAAGACAAACAAGAATGTCTTTTGTTTATACCCATAAAACTTCCCTCCAGAACTGTGTTTAACTTTAGTCATTGTGGCAACTTCTGAATGTTTTGCTTACCTAAAAAACTCCATCTCTTAAAAGATGCCCATTGTCATGCTACAGAGTGAGTGCCTAGCAGAGGGGCTGCAGAAACCCCCTGTGTACACTGAACAAAGTTACTGTATGAATTACACAGACATCTTGTACAAATTACACACATGTTTACAGAAGTGTTCCTACAAGCATTCCTCACAAAGCTCAACTTCTTCAAAAGCTCAGGTGGCCTGAGCTCGCAGCGTTTCTCCTGTGCTTTAGCAGGCAACCCAAGTGGCTGCATTTTTCTCCAGGTAATTTGACAGCCACATCACGCAGGCACGCACGCGCCAGCAGACCATGGATGATGTCTGCATTACTGCACGTGGCCCTCAAGAGGTTAATAAGCTGCAGAAATCAATGGCTGCCTTCTTCCTCCCAACACAGCTCCTCCAGTTACACAGATCTTCTCGCCTTAAATTGATCTATGCCTTGCTACACACCAACCTCTGTTATTTCAGGAAAAGAGTTTTCCTGCACTGGGAACTGCTACTGGTTTTATTTCACATTTCTTTCACACTGCTGCACTAGCACGTGCCCACAGGCAGCATGAATATAAAAATGATGGAGGTTATGCTAACAATGGTTGAGTTAACATCCAGAAATGATCACATAAATCAAATTTGGACAAGGGTGTACTTAACTCTGCACCAGACATTCATTACATTGTTACTGTTCTTTCAAAGTAAACAACCTTTGTTATGCATTCAAATAAAGCCTCTGAGTTTTTCTTCACAGTACTGCCTTTTGTTATTTTATTGCACTTCAGCGTACAATAAAAACAGGTCACCCAGCAGCGCAAGTGGATAAAAAAAGGGTTTATTAATTTTCAAAATGAATGGATTCAGAAAAGAGAAATGTTTTTTTTCTCTTCTTTTCTAAAGGATGCAGAATAAATCAGGTCCTCAAGCAGCTGCCTTTGAATCATATAATTTATAATACCCTTTCCCCTCTTCAAAGGATGCAAAGGCATTTCATACACAGCTACTGCATGCCTGAAGACCCAGGCAGGACTGGTGGGAAAGTGCTGGGATATCTGGAAGATAAGGTGAGAGGGTGAGTCCTGCAATTTAAGGTCTGGACAGCCTGCAAACAGCAAGGATTCTGGGAAACAATTTGTCTCTGGTCCTACAATTTTCTGCACTGGTTCCTGGCTTGACAGCTGGTTAGAAAACTTCTCTTTGTGAGCCTTGAGAGGTATGTAATTAACTTAGGAGGAATAACTGATGATTGTCCTCTTTTGCACGTAAAACTATTCCATGCATTTACATCCCTTTTACTGAAGTCTTGTTTGGCATATTCATTGCATGCTTGGTTCCTGAATTTTTCTTAGACATGAGAGTGCATAGCACTGATGATAGAAAAAAACTGCTGTGCCTCTCTAGTATCATCTCACGTTACAGCATTATCAGTGTCCAAAAGACAACAGCAGCATTAGCATGGGTAGTTGAACTAACACCGGTGATCTAAAAATTAATGACAGACTTAATGTTTTAAATTTGAATTCTGTAGAAAGCACTTATCAACTAGAAGAACAGAAAACCTCTTTTCTCTGCACTGTCTAGGCCTTCCAGATACATTTCACCTTGTAGTCCAAAAATAGCCAATAGTCAGAAAGAAAACACCGAGGTTTTGAGAAAAGGCCTGAGAAAATGCACAAACCACCAGAAGCCCATGTGGAAGGACAGTCACTTAAAAGCTTTCAGTCTGCTGCAGAAGGACCAAGGAGCTCAGATGAATACCCCAGTTCTATGTCTCAATCACCTGTGTAAGAAACTAACAAAGATTGATTCAAAATTAGTAAGATTGTGTCAATTCTATCATCTGAATATACACCGGTCATTGCAACTAAGAAGACTGAGATGAAGACCTTGCACTATATCCTATCTACAGATAAAAAAAGTGTTGTTCTGAAATCTTGTAAATGAAGAAATCCTTCTGAGGCTTCCTCAGACTACATGGAAGCCAAAAAAGTTGTTATAAACACTTTGTTTTTACTTGCTTTTCCAACATCTAAAATATTCTTTGCTCCTCGACTTCTGAAAAATTCTTTCTTAGAGATCAAGTGCTCTCTGCCAGCTGTCATTGTTTATATAGGTTGCAATTGCATTATTTCTCTTTAGAGGGGCAAACTTTTTTCAGTGAAAACTTTTCTCACAGCAGAAGCCACAAGAAAGAGAGAGGGACCCTGAACACATCAGAGAAAAGCAAAAAATTAGAAGTACAGCAAAAGAAGTTTAAAATTTTCTGCTTCAGAGTAAAAATTTTGTTCTTCAGACACATCCACAAGTGCACAAAACCAATGCAAAGCTCTGCTTAAAGAGGAGGTGCTTGTGCTTCTCTGGCTAGTGTGAGAGGTTCTGAGAAAGAAATCACCTTTCTAGGTGACCTGGCTTTGGAGTTTCCTCTTTGAACATCACTTAAAGTGATGGTGCCTTTAACAGCTGAGTTTCCAACTCAGGAAGTTTCTGCACAATCATTGGCATTTAGAAAAAGACTAGTCATGCAGTTTCCCCCCCATCCCAAGATACATTCTTTTTGATACTGTTTGAAAGAGAATACAGAAGTTAAGAATTATGCTGATAATTTGACTTATACACTAAATAATCCTATTACAACAGGTTCTGGAGAAATTAGGGTTTCAAAGACCACTTAAATAACAGAATATTCGCCAAAATAACAGGAAGAGGAATAGATTAAATCAAAATTTAAGATGAATTCAGATGTGTTTCTTATCAGAATTTGAAGCCTTTATTTGGGCTATCACTCATCTTTATGCAAACAAACACTTTGGCATCATTTTATTAAGCCTCCTCCAAGTTCTAAGGAAATGGCATGTTATTTTCTGGTTTGTCATAATCTCATTATCATTTCATTATGAACCTTTACTTTGACACTTCAATCTTTGTACAGCAGTCAGGACCTTTTCTTCCTAGAACTGTTAATGTTCTATAGCTGATTACAGTTTCTCCAACAGGAAACAGTGCATCCCCTCCTCCTTCACTCCCCTTGAGAAAAAACAATATAACCTGTAATAACAGCAACCCAACCTTAATTTATCATTCTAATGACCCCTCTCCTTGTTCTTTCTTTTCCTCTGGTCATTTGGAAAGTATCCTCAGTGTTATCTTCAGTACATCCTCTCCCTTTTCTAATCAAGGAAAAGAAGGTGGGGTGGCAGAATGGGTCACGCATCATTTGGCAACTTTTAAAGGGACAACTTCAGTTAACTGAATCCCAAGTCTATACTAAAAAGTAAAATACAAATGAGTGTATCAGGTCAGTGTTTGCTAAGACTTGGTGTGTGAAGCACGTGAGGGCTTTTTGTTTGTTTTGCTTGCTTTTGTTTTGAGTTCTCCTGAAGTATTCATAACCCAAAATCATGGATTTTGCTGGCATATGAGGGCATGTGCATCTATTGGTTTTACATTCTAGCTTTCAATTTTCTTCAAGTGTGGCATTATAGCTAAACAAAGAGCATGAATGGCAGGAAGTACATTATACTTTTCAAGCAAACTCTGTTATTAAATTTTGCATATAGCATCACTTAGAAAAATACAAAAATGCAAACTCTTCCTCCAAAAAAAAAAAAAAAACCCTTCCTATTATTTGATGAAAAGGGTGAACCAGATTGACTTCCAATGATACAAAGAATTTTTTAATATAGTGAGGAAAGAGAACTGGAAAAGAGAACAATCTCTGTGCTGAAGTATTAAGAGGATTCTAATTTCTCTTCTTTGAATAGGTAACTGATAGCAAGGCCACAGGCTGACCAGTTCTGAAAATGTCCATCCCATTCAAACAAGCTAACCCGATTAAGAAGCCTATGTGTCTTAGGGATGTTGATGAGTATCTTTTGGATAGGTTTATCCACGAGGAACTAGGGGAAGTATTATGTAGAAATAATGCAGACCTCGTAAGATCTCTCCCTTTCTAATTTAAAAACCATCTGGAACTTTGGACTCATCTCCACAGGCTGGGCTGGGTTCTGAGTAATCCAATCAGCCCCTGAAACTTCCTCACAAGACTTTTAGTGTCCTAATTTAACCTAGGTCAGAAATATCTAAAAAAGCATCTCTCACTCCCACTTCTTTTTCTAGCCAAAGGCAACAAAACAAGGCGCTTAACCAAACTCTTTTTAACCTCACTCATTTGGGTTCAGGTTACTTGATGGTTCAGTTTTGGGTTGGTGGCTGCGGTTAAGTTTTATTTTCCCTGGAGATGGGCCCTACCTGAAAGCCCTGGAGTGTTCAAAATTCAAACCCAAAAATGAATGTAAATTCTGCAATAGACCCTTCTGTAGACAGGCAGAAACCACAGATTCAAATGTCCACAGACTTTGGTTCTTTGAGATGGAGACATTTTCATGACTTCATATCTTCCCTTACTAATCCTGACAACATGTTTTATTTCTCCAATACCTAATTCATCACATTCCTGCAAAGTATGTGATGAATTCACTTTATTTGCAAACAAACTGAAAACCAGAATATTTTGCTTGACTCAGATCAGACAACAAATCAAGGACAGAGATGGAATGTTACCTAATATTACCATTTATCACCATCTGGAGTTAGAAGTATATAACCCGTAATAAATTAATTTGCCATGCTAAGCTTAAAGCAGGTGGGGTTCTTTGGGACTCAGCTTCGGCCTGCATGACAACATCAAGGTCCTAAGTAATACAGAGACATACCTCTGGAATGTCTACAGACATGTTTTGACATTTTGCATATTCTCAGATCCCACTCTGTGTTCCTGCTGTGCAAGGTGTAAGAAAACAGGCATCTCTCTGGGTAACACCATTTGGGTACAGAGACTCCAATTTGCAGGTCACACATATAAATACTGACGTGAATACTGAAGAAGGGAATTAAATATAGTCAATTAAAGGCTAATAATTTTGTCGTTTGCAAGCCAAAATTTAATCCAGATAAAAGCTTAGCATAAACAAGATGGGAACGGGAGAATTTAAGTCTTAAGAACCTTGTCTTCTGACTTGCTTGACAAGCAAACTTGTAAATAGCAAGTTACTTATCACAGCTATAATCTATGTTATTTTGTTACTCATCTTGATTGAACCTGGCAATAAAACAAAGTATCTAACATAATTGCAGTTGGGTGAGGTCTTGCTTACTGCTGCATGTTTACCTACAAGTCCAGATTTATCACAAGGAATTCCCTCAAACTTGAGTTAAGGCAATGAAGAAGTGTACTGTCACAGCCACCAAAAAAACCCTCATAATGAGATAATAAAATCCATTTAAATCAATGCATATTAGTCACTAGTGGGATCTGCTTCAATGACTCACTGAGCAACTTTATGAATCAGAGAACTAAATTATTGCTTACCATAGCTATGCTCCTTTATTCCTCAAATCCAAAATATACTCTGCTAAAAGGAAAACTGGATTAATTTTCACTGCAGAAGTGTTTTGAATTCTAAATTATTACCCTGCAAATATTTAATTTAACTCTTTTTCTGTCCTGTGAACACAGTAAGGTTCATTTAATTCACGGAAATGCAAAAGTGTCAATGAGTTGCCAACATCAATTTCGAGCTGCAGCAGGTTCAGTCTCAAGCTTGAGATACCCAGTTCAGAGTCAAAATTTCCTAAAATTTGTGAGGTTTTGTTTGGAATTAATTGAAGAAAAAACCATCATCCCATCTTCCCATAAACCTATGGGGCTCTGCAAAATTTGTATCTCTTATTTTAGGAGTCCTGTCTCTGCTGGGAGTTGCTACATGGCTTCCCCTCAAGCTTCTGACTCGCTGCTATCAACACAGAACAGAATCTGGTAGGTCACACAGGTCTCCACAACATTCACTCCTCAGAGAACAGAACCAAGGAGTTCTCAGTGACACAGGGATATTTTACACTCAATTTGGTATTCCAGAGTTAAGAGTCCCCAAGCCCACCAGTGCAACTATGCCTAGGAAAGCTTGCAACTAGGCAGAGAAAAGACAGGAAGACACTAAAGCCCTGTATCTCCCCCCAGAGAGGATTCTGAAAAATCCTCATGGTGCTGACAGCCCGGCAAAGACAAGGTGAAGCAACACTAACTTTCTATATATACTGCAGAGTCGCTGGGGGAATGTGTAGATGGCATCACAGACTCAAACACAAGAAGCCAACATTAGTACAGTTGGCTTTGATTAGGGCTACAGAAGATCCCATTTTCAGAGTGAAGGAAGTTTTCCTATCCAGAAAGACTTCACGGTGTCTTAAGTTACACAGAGACTTTACTGTAGGACTCCAGAAAAAACAGAAGATACGGTCTAGTCAGTGTTAACCCTTAACAGACAAAGTAGGGAAACATCCACTAATTTGACTGAATCTGCAAGTACACTAAAAAAAAAAGCTACATGTAAATAATTAAATATCAATGCCCTGTATTTTTTTTACATGTGAATTTACATAATGGATGTCAACTTGTTTAAGAATGAGCTTCAGTGTTTACCCTTACTTTAAAACAAGGCTGGTACTGTTTTTTTGGAACAGCATTTCAGATGCGAGATAGAACAGTCACTATTTAAGCTCAGTTTGCTAGTGAGAAGCTGCAGTAATGTTTATGGGGCATTTGTTGATGACCTCTGAGAACATTTACTATAACATTTCATCTGTCTCTCCTCTCTCTCACCCTAACATCTTTCAGTATACAGTTGTTGCCTGCCAGTTACTGCCCCCAAACAAATGCAACATGGTGACAAAATTTTACTGCAAGTATTACTTGGGTACTTTTCAAGAAAGTGTGCAGTGGTGGCATTTATATATATTTCTTTTTCATAGGATGTGCAGCACCATGTTTTTTTCTGCTTATGTGCTTATGTTTTTTTTGCTACTTCTGCACAGCAGGAATGGATTTAACAGAAAGATGTAGATGAACAAATATTACAAAAGCCCGTTTATTTCCTGGCAAAACACATCTGCATGCTCTGACACTGAGCATCTTCATTTACTTGTAGGTCACCAAGTGAGCCAGGCCCAGTGTGCACTTGCCAGCTACAAAATCAGTAGTCAAGTATCTAGAAATCCCACTTCATTTTGCACCGAACAATTAAGGCAGCACTACTCCTTAGAGAGAAAATGGTAAATATATAAAAACCTGAAAGCCATGGGGAATCTAAAATCAGGATCACTGCTTTCCCTTACAGAGATCATGATCAGCCAACCATACATTTCAGGTTAAGGAAAAGTAATAAAAAGAGTAAGCAGGATCTGGAGGATGGCAGGACTCACATACAGGGGCTAGAAGTGAAAGCCCTATAGCCAGAAAAAAATCCTGAAACTATTCGTGTGTTCTTCCTTCTCCACGGGTAAAGAAACTGAAAGCTGTTTTGAAGTTTAAAAGAAATGGAATTTTATATAATGTGTATGTATTCAAAATAAAAAAGAAAGGATCAATTTAGTCACATTTGAATATGAATATATATCCACTTCTACTTTATGAATGAAAAGTGCTTTATTTTCTCTCAGTTTTTATAAGGGCATGCATGACTGGTACTATTTCCAGCTAGCCTACACCTGATTTTTCTTCATGCTTTTCATTGGCAAGTCAGAACTAAACTGTCCTCAAAACTTGGCTCAACCAGTAAGTTATTCCCTTTGTCCTGGGAAAACTGATGGACCCATCTTACCCCCTTATGTTTTTCTACCTCAGCCATAGCAAGCTCTCTGATGGACTCACAACCCAGAAAATACCTTTAATCAGCAGGACTGATAGCAGCATGCTGCTGGGTGGCAGTCACTCTGCCAGCATGGGTGGATGCAGCCCATCAGATCCCATGCCCTCCGCTCCCCAGCTCCTCTTTATCCCTGACTCCCAGCCAGCCCTCCCGCTCTGCCTCCTCTCTGCTTCCTTCCCTCCCCGCTTCCACCTCCCTTCCCCTTCCCCAGGCACCCAGACAAGGAAGTACAGAAAGGAGAATTCAAACTTTGGTTTGACAATTGCTCTTTGATGAAAAGTACAAACCCTAAAAGCATAACAGAGTCAGCACTGAAACTGCTGGAGTTCCAGTTTGTTTTGATGAAAAACTGAATAACAGTTTTTTTCAAAGGTTGCTTGTGCAGTACACAAGGACACATCAAGATCTGCCTGTGTCCATGCACTGAAGTTTACACAGCATCCAGGCTGAGTGCTACAGGACCCAAGACTAAGAGGTTTTCTTTTTATTTTATTTTTTACACGCTTGTTAATGGGTTTGCATCAGTATATAGAGTCTATCAGGTGAAAAAAACCCCAACAGCGTCTCGATTTGTTTCTTTTTCTTTTTAGATTTGCTGTCCTTTATTTACAACAGTGGCAAAATAACTTCAATCAAAATGAGGTTAAGATTATTTTTAACAGATGTTCACTGCTGGCCTGACCCAAAATCCATTGACGTCAATGAGAAGACTCCATGGGGCTTTGGATTGGGTTCTAATTGTTGGAAAAATTAATGTTATTGTAAACCACTGGTCAGTGCTGTCACATGCTCCCCTTCTGTGCCAATTCTATATGACCGGATAACAGCTTCACATAAATCTGTTCCAACTGTTGTCTAAGAGGCTAAAGGACACAGAGGTTTATCTCTTTAATTCTGAACTGCCCCTGCTCCTTCCCTAGCACACCCCATGGCCCTACTGTATTTACATTTGACAGATTGAGCATTATGGATTATTCACACAATCAAAACATTTCACTGCCAGACACTGAGTGCAAATAATGGAATTGATGCTGACTGTGTGAAGACAGCTGAGCTACAGATATGTATGAGATGAGATAGTTTGGTTCATACACTTCCAGTAGAGATTTTTATTTGTTTTTATTTAAATACAGACCTGAAAGAAGGGTTGCACTTACTGTTAAGAAGACGGAAGTCTATAAATGGGTAGGAGCCGCGGCGCTCGGAGACAACCCCTGTCTGACCTCTCACCCGTGCATCTCCTGCAAAACACAAAATCCCCAGAGACATTAGAAGGGGCAGCTGCCCTTCCCTGCTGTTTTCATCTAGATCTATTTTTTAATACAAAGTGACGACATTACACTCCTCCAGTGGGAAAACTAAGGTCCAAAAATTCATCTCCCATGACATCCCTGGGTAATTGGGTAAAGCAGTACAGCTGATCCTCTTATCAGAACAAAGACACAAAAAACCCTTCATTGCTGGCTGGGATTAAACAACATTATCCTATTGAACAACTTCTTGCCCAGCAAGCAGACTCTCATTGCTTCACAAGGAGTGCAGACACCTGCCTTTTTCTTCTCAAGCAACAACAGGTAGGGCTTCACATACAAAGGTCCCAATCCCAGACTAGGCCCACAATCCAATGGACCTCCACAGCTGTGGGACTGCTCTCAAAACCATTAGTTGATGAAAAAATCCCCCCCAAAAAGTATTAAGATATTTTTGCACTTAGGTGGGTGGTTTGTATGTTTGTTTGTTTGTTTGTTTTTGTTTTACTTTCTGCTCTTTGAGCACTCTGGAAAATGCAAACCTTCTCATCAAATACTGCAGCTGTTTTATGTGAGTGAAAACCTGATGTTCTCAGATAAGCATTACTCTGGAGTGTTGGCATGTATATTTAAAGGTGATGAAGTGCCAAAACAATACTAAGAATTAGTATTGTGTTTTGCTGTGCAATTCACACTGCCTAGTTCCTGACTTACCATGTAATATTGATGAAATAGGCAAATCCAGTTAAAGGAGAAAAATGCTCCCCAGGATATATATAAGTTACAAAACCTCTCTCCAAGTAGACAGGAAGTAGTGGGCAAGCATATGTCAATTTTATGTTTCCAAAATTTAAAGTATCTTGTAGTGAAATGTAATTGTTCCTTTACAGGCAATCAACAAGACCAAAATATTAAAAAATCTTAAATAAGATGAAATCTGGAGACCCTGAGGTTCTAGTTAAGAGTACTCTAGTTCTTCACCAAACTAATTCCTCTTCTACAGAAACACAGACCACAGTGTTGAAAGCATACCCACTGCACATCCTTACACAGCTCACACTGCAGTCCTATCAAAGTTTGCAATGAAGTGTGAATTTTTAGTTAGTTTGAATTGCATTTCCTCTGGGATACAAATATAGCATCTGACTAATCTAAACAATAATTTAAGAATTTGGCTGCTAGTGCTAGCTTCTACTGTTTGTGTTTAAAAACAAGAAAACATCTTGTAGCATAAAAGAAGGACCTAGTAAAATGCTGTTTTTTTTTTTTTACCTAATGTTCACTTAAAATGTGCTTACAATTATGTTTAAGGGAAGAAAGCCAAGTAGAATTATTAAGTTAAATATCTGAGGTGGAGAAAAACTTCCGTGCCCTCTAGGGGTCCTTAGAGATACGAAAGACACAAGAGAGCGCATGCAAATTAAGAATACTTCAAAGACAGTCACTTTTGATTATAAATATAAATCTAGGTTCTCTCACCCTTACTTTCACTTTGCTTTTTTGTTCCCAGAGACAGAACACGTGTTCCCCGTTCTCGGCTCCTTCTTGCCAGCCACTCTGAGGAACCAGTCCAAAACAACTCAAGCTGCTGTTGACCCCACTTACCCCTCCTGACAGCAGGGGCAGGAGGTGCAAACCTCTACCTGCTCTTCAGCTGTTCCACTTCAAAGGTATGCTGATGCCATGGGTCTACCCTTCATCAGCAGCTTAAAATTACGTGCAATGTAATTGTGGCAATAAAGGTACAAGAACCCGTCCCCCGTGATCCTCGAGTTAAAGAGAAGAAGGGTGGAGCAAATAGCAGGAGAGTTTGTAGAACACCGACGCAAGATTCACCAGCGCCCACAAGCCAGAGCCCACGAAGCAGCACCCAGACTTAAAAGCATTGCTCTCTGCCACAGGTAACCCCATCAGATTGGCTCACGTGGGCACAAAGAGTAAGAATGGCAAGCACATGGTACGCATGATAGAAACTCAAAAAAATCGGGCAGGCTTGAGCCTGCTGCTGATACAGGCATCAGCGAATTAAGAACGGGTGTGAATTCAGAGCATGCCTTGACCAACACTTTTGTTTTTCTGCAGGCACCAATGAATTAACAGGAATCTGCAAGTAATCCCCTGTATTACACACTGATAAACATGTCACTTGTGACTGTATCAGCGGAGACATTAAAAATGAAACAAAAAAAGATAAATTCAGACTCCAAAAATCTGAAAAAACACCCAAAGCATATGATACTATAAAGCCAGAAAGACTGATATTCTTTCTAGGCATGAAAAATGCATCTATCAAATCAGAGGAGGTACCATAGTACTAGACAAAAAGAAAATCATATACAGTCATGTATCAAAAGGATTCCTTAACTCTGATCTCAAAAGTGTGACCCCAAATTTTGAGGAAGAGAACACTAAAGGTAGGTAGACAACTGTAACACTGATGAAAAGACAAGGTGGGCTTACCAAAAGTAGACCATACAAGATACTTAATTACCTCAAATAAAACAACTAGGTGTTAGACAAAAGGAAAAGAAAGCAATACTGTACTGCAATTCAACAATATGGACCTCATTAAACATCCAAGAGAAGGCAAGAGATGAGTATAAGAAATGAAGACTAAAACTTAGAAGACAACATGGTGCACCAAAAGGAAACTTTTGTGTGTGAACAATTACTCCGTAATCTCCATGATATTTAGAAAATTTATGCTGGGAATGGTCCTAAAGATTTTTTCTTGATGATCTTGACACAGAAGAGCACTAATGATCCTTGAGGATAATACAAAGCTAGGAGATACCAGGTATTGACAGCTACAGCTATTTCAAATTAAGTTCACCGCTGCTGTCACCTCTTCTGTCCCAGCTGCTCTGTGGCCCAGATGCCTGATGCTCCTGGTAGCCCAGCTTCCTCCCACGGCCCTGCTGTCTCATACAGACCTATACACTAGCCAAATTAGATGCTTATGCACACTATTCAAAGCAATTTCAGCAAAGAGAGGGAAAGCAATGGCGCTATTGATGCAATTAGTAAGAAATGTGAATGAGTTTTACTGAACTAGCAAGCCCCAGGAACGGAAGTCATGACAAATTAGTGATTACTAGAATTGGCTGTTTGTGTAATTTTACATTTTTTACAGACAATATAATTTTGGACTGTCTCTAGCACTATAGGAATCTGTATACAGAATAAATCCTTGCTGACTTAGGAAAAGCCACTAAAATCTTTATATTCTTATATGATTATTAACTTTATCCTGAGGGAAGGCAAGTTTCTGATGAGTCAAAGATGTTATCAAGTAGCTCTACCTCATGAATCTGTTATTTCAAAATACTTCACCAGGTGCCACCTAGTCTCTCTCTACATCATTAGAGAAAGATTAGTTAGGAAGTGGTGGTGGGCTAAATCAACCACACCTCCCTTCCTCCATTTTTTCTTGGCTCACATATTTGGCAAATATTTATATTCTTCCCTATTACTTTTAATAACATCTAAGTAAGGGATTGCACCAGATATACAACTTACCACATTAATTTGGGCCGTTCATGGCAACACACTCCATGTTATTTTTTTTGCTTTGGCAGATGACTTTGAGACTGACTTTCATCAGTCCACCAGACCTTTACATCTCTTTGTCTCCACCTTAAAAATCAAGCTAAGCAGCCGTTCTGACAATTTATGCAATTAGCAGTTTTAGATAAATAATACTTTTTAGAGTGAAAGGAAGGAATTCTGTGGTAACAAAGCAGGAAATTTTGAGAGCTCATTGTGTTCCCAAATGAAATAAGCAGGGTGAAGGGAAATGGTCAGGGTACAGATTCTGCTTGACTGCTTTGGGCTGAAGATGCAAGGCTGGAACATCTGCAGCTGCAAACACCAGGGGCTGCACCCTCACTGGTGCCAAGCTGCCACAAGAGATTCCAGCAGGGAGATCTCCCAGGGGCTGCTGTGCTCTTGAATTTTACTTTGTCGTTGTTAAAACAAACAAGAACACAAACCAAATAAACCAAAGCAACGTGTTTAAGGAGCCAGAGCTGTGACTGACATGCATGACAGATCACAGGCACAAGAAAATCATCTATAGGGCAAGAACCACTGCACTACTATAACACCAAGGGCACTTCAAGATGGTTCAGAAGGGTTAAGAAAAAAATGAGGCAGCTCTTAACTGCCTTTCACATCTGGAGGAAAGCGCCATCTGCACCGAGGAAAACAGCTTCTCCAAGACTTGCCTGAAACAGCGTGCGATTCAATTTCACTGAGCAAGCACAACAAATTAGGAGAGAAAATAGGGCCATAGCTGTGACAAAACAACAGAGCAGCTTCATCCAGCAGAAGTCAGGACCAACCACCAAATTATTGATTCTATTTAGTACACAGCTCCATGTGGTAAATCAGGAATACCACAGCAAATTCACAAGAGGTTACAAGTATTTATTCCAGTCAAGCTTTCTTACAATCTTCATTCTGGTATTTCTTTAGTTGACTGTTCAGGGTACATACTGCAGTGGCTGACAACTTTTCATGGAAAACCAAGCAGCAGTACTAAGGCCTCTTGTGGACTCCATGGAGCCCATGGCTCCTCTGCTATTTCAGTTATGAAAAGGCTTGGGATTTCTGACCTGAAGGAAGAGGGCTTGGTGATGTTTTAAGCATCAATCTGGTTTTAGTGGAAAGGCTTCTAAAAGAGAGAAGTGTTGCTCTGTAAAAGTAGCAAACTCAAATGAAAAGCTATGTTAAAAGTGAGTACCAGAATTACTGGAATTATATTATTATTTGAAGATATCTAATGCTTGTTCATGGTGATTCATTCTGGTTTGGATTCTTTTCATTCTGTTGTATTAGTGTATAAGTGCTACTGTAAAGTCTTGTTTGTCAAAGGCATTTTATAAAGATTTCTCACGTGCATCAGCTCTTCTGAACAGAACCATTTCCTTTGAACAGACACAAAGAGACTGATTTAAGGGTTACAGACTCAGGATGACTCCCCTTTGCAGCAGGAGAAAATGGAGCAGCCACCATACTTCATTCATTTGTGAGCACTGAATTTTTAAGCATGTAAACATTCCAAAATGTAAGTTTTTCCATGCTGTATGCTGCATGGTTCCACTATTTCTGGTAGTAGTCCTAATGAGCTCATAAGTATTGATTTCATCCAATGTATTCTGCAGTTTTGTTTCAAAATGCTCTGCATTTTACAAAAAGAGGATAAAATGATGATGTAGAAACTGTAATTCAGTTTTGTAAATTGTTTTTACACAGAAAATTACCTAATTTCCCTTCTAGTGGTCCTACCCTGCGAATGAATTATTTTTATTTATTTATTACCAGTCAATTACTTGACATTCAGCTATTAAAAATTCCTTTTCCAGCTGCAGATGACACATTTCACACATGGTGTGTTTTCTTAGTATTCTGAAGTGCATGGTGGTTCTTATGTTCAACAAGAACTACTGAGACTGCTTTACTGTACCTGCCAGCACTAATTTCTGCCCTCCTTTACTGACCAAAATCCATACCACAGTTGTATCTTAACCTACCAAACAGTACCATCACCACTCCCTATCAGTAAACCCCTATCACTCCCAGTCAGTAAAATGCAAGAAAGAGGAGCCGACAATCTGTTCATAAAACCCTTCTTAATGCTGGAATTCTCCCAGTACATCTTACCTGGATATAGAGGAAGACTTTAGGATCCACAGGCATACTTTAACAGCTGTCCATTCTGACTAATGAGCAAGGTAAATAAGCATTTTACAGACACTGTAGAAATCTCTCTTTAACCATATCATATAACACCAGTGACTGCTAAAAAGACTGAACTGACAGATCTTGAGGCAAAGCTCTCACAACACACAGACTTTGGAAAATGTTCTTGCACACAGGTGAAAAGCAAGAGGATGCAAAAACTGCCATCGAGAACCAGAAAACAGCAGTCATCAGCAACTGGGGTATTGAAGCAGCACCAATACTAACATCTGTCTGTAATAGTGGCCAGAATAGATGACAGATATCAATCCTCCATTTCATGAGCTAACAAAGGTAGGTTTCCAAAACACCAATGTGTTATATTGCACTGGCAATTCTTTCACTTGTTTTTGCATTTGACAATGGGCTACGAATTATTGCCTCAAGGTCAAACGTATTTCACACACTCGTAGGTCTAAATGAGTGGAGAGAAGTAGGCACCTCCGCCCAGTGACTAATGCTTAAAGAGGCTTTCAAGACCCAAAATGTTTCCAACTGATGCGGATGGAGTCTAAGACCCTTCTTTTCATAAATCAGGTGCCACAATTATAAGCAGAGCATGGGGAGGGAAGATCCAAGACCTCACTCTTGAGGACTATTCATTAAACTGAGACCACACCAAACCCCTTAGCTGTGAGTATGCCTTTCACTTTAAATGATTATCCCTGAGACTATTTGGTAAGAAACAGAACAGATACATGCACCTTTAGTTCACACCAATGCAGGCACACCCTCAAAACACGTATGTACTGTGTACACTCATACAGTGTAGTATTTTCCCACAGGTCAGTTAAACAAAAACCAGCACTTGTTATGCAACAGCCATCAGAGTACTGTTCTGGATAAAACACAATAACTTATCTCTTTGATTCTACTGCATGGTATCTACCTCACTTTCAGTATTTTCTAGATAAAATACAGAAGTTTATATAAAAGTTTCCATTAAGTGCTAAACCACTAGACATGAATACAGACAGGAGCATAAGAATGGGCAATTTGCACAGCCTGCTTAATTAGGAACTTTTCCTTTTGAAGACATGAGAGATTCAGATACAGGAAGGTGCTTGCCAGTACAAATTTTGCAAAATTCAGCCAATGGCTTTCACGTGCAGATAAAAAGACAGACAAGTGTTGTTATCTAGCAGGAAAGGATAGGGAGTTATAAGAGCAGGAGACAGGTTTTGAAAATAAGAATCCAACAAGAGAGAATGCTGTATAAATACAGCATTTCAAGTGCAGAAGACAGAAGTCATCTATCACCACCTCCATACTTGAAAGGCATGGTTTAGACAACCATCTTGAGTGTGGTAAATATTTTTCTTGCAGTGTATTGTAAAGACCAAGCAATTTACTATGTAGAGGGGCTGACGGTATCTTGAGAGTCTCACAGCTGGGATCCCAAATGGAAGCACTCTGGCCAACTTCAGGCTTACCATACTGCTGCTGCTCAGCAGGGCTGGCGCAGTAACAGAGGTCCTGGGACACTCTGAAGCAGACAGGATCCTCCAAGGATCCTAGGAACCACCTGTTTATATGTTTTGTAGGGTGCTATTGGTGGGGCATTTCTGTCTCCAAATACTGATCACTGACTTTACAGGGAAAAGTGAATGTAAATATAGAAAGGGCACTGAACTGTCCTGATCATCTTGTCTTCCTACATGGTTTGATGGCTTGTAAATGTCTCTGTGTTAGAGGACAGGAGCCATGTCAGCAGAATCAGGTTCTTACATTGCTATCATTGCTTTTACTATAAAGCCCTCCTGGCAAATGGCAGAGCGTACTGATTTTCCTAAAAATGAAACTGAATTGTAACAAACACCTTAAAACTAAAGAGCTGTAATAAAAGTAATAACAGGTACAGCATAGTCTTAGCAACAGGTAGTAGGTTGCATTACCATGGCAACTTTGAACATAAAATCCTACTGTCATATTACTCCCATCCCTCTCCCAAGTAAATTGCAGCATAAAAAAGAACATTATTACTTATTCAATTTGAAATTTTGTGATTCTAGTCTTCAGCCAGACTCTCAACTACTGAAATAAACATGTATTTAATAACAAACTTCTAAGACATCTACACTCCCAATTCCAAGTCATTAGGCTTTCATTTTGTATAAAAGAAAAAGATCTGCTTTTTTTAAGACCAATGCCAAAAGAGGTATAGAATCCAAATCTCTATGCAGAGTGCAATAGGTGAAGCCATTTCTGTTGTCATTCCCCAAAGATAAGGATTTTCTTCTCTCATGAATACATCAAAACCCTAAGTTATCCTGAATACAAATTACATTTTCTTAACTGTAATAGCATTCCAGATACAGACACTCTTTCAGAGACCCTTTTGTATTTGCATATGTATTGTAACTTCAAACTGAATTCTTTCAAACATCTACATCTTATTTTATTATATGGATTTCTGACTTGAACATTGTTAATGCTTTAAATGCTTCTACTGTGAGAACACAATCGGACTCATTGAATCCACCAGTGAGGGTTTTGCAGTTGAAAAACAGATTCTTTCTCTGCAGAAAGCTGAGCTAATTGTCCAGCATTTATTCAACCAAATCTGTTTTACATTTCTGCATTCTCATTTCTCACCCACCAATAATATCCCTTTATTTTTGTTCTGCAAGTTCTTCAAAAACTTATATGTAAGTTTTGTAACACCACATAATGGGTTGCACTGAGTGAGCCACGAGGTATGATTCTCAATTTCTGCTAAGGCACTATTATCTTGGCAAGCAGGAAACAGTTGATATTACAATCCATGTAAATCTAGCATAGCCATTGCTTAAAATTTGATATATTATATATAATTAATTTATGTAGAATAACAATTGATATAATGACATAAATATTAATTAAAAAATGCTGCTCATTCTAAAGTGGAATAGAACTTTTTTTTAAATGTTCAGTAATTTGTTATTAGTATTTTTTGTTTCTGAAAAAGAGAAGGCATGCTTGGAAATAACATGCAGGATGATAATCATAAGCCCTGAGCTCATTTCCTGGTTTCTTATGGAACAAACTTTTCTTTCCATGCCTCAGTTTTCCACTTCTGTGTTTTGCTTGTTCTGATCAGACAGCGAGTTCTCTAATGCAGGGCCTCAGCAGTTCCACAGCAATTTCTACCTGCAGTTCTGGTCCTGGTTTGTACATTACCACTGCTCAAACACTAATTATCTCTGCTTTTTTTACAACCAACAGCTAAGTTAGACAACACAATAGAAAATGAATGCAGAGGGGTTTACTGGCGCCATTAAATCAAAATATGCTTTCAACTCTTTAACGTGACACTTAAGAAAATTTCCCTCTATTTCCACAGCTTTGCCCACAAGATTTCTCCACCCTCTCTTTCCCATTAAACTACAAAAGACACATGTTTAAAACCGTAAGTAGTAATACAGCAATTGCCATTGACTACTTTTGAAACACCTAACATTAGCCAAAACCTCAAGTCTATCAACACTTTTCACAGAATAGCAGCCAGTGGAGCCAAGCAGGAAAAGCAAAAGACCCTCTGAATTTGCCCCCTTCTGATTTTTGTGCTGAAATTGCGTGGCTGCCATTTCCCTCACACAGGGAGACTGAGTCTCTGCTGATTCAGTCTGCCTCACCATAACTAACCTGTGGCGCCTGCACAACCCTTTAAGGTGCAGCAGTACAATGCTGGAGATGAGTGAGACACAATAAACTTAAGTTGTGTCAATCTTGTGCATTGACCACAGGATGGTCCTTCTTTGTCAGTCTCTGCATGTTCTTCATCTCCTCTTTTCCAACTATGTTCTGCATTACACACACACATAAATATATAAATATATAAATATACACACACACATATATATATATATATATGCACGTATCCCTAATTCTTAAGTGACCCGTCTTCTGACTCAGCAGTAATTCAGCCTCCCCTCTGCTCACTGCCCTCTCCTTGGGCTGCAGTACTGTGCAGTGCTCCAGTAAAATCCAGCCCAGCAGCAATGGCCACTTCCCCTTCACCATGGAGCTACCCAAGGGTCTTCATGGCTGGAGAGAGCAACGTCAGGGAGAAGGAGGAAAAGGAAGCACTGAGCACTGGCTTGGCAGCACAGGGAGGTGCCTGTTCCATCTTGCAGGAGAAAACTTTACTCACGACCCGAAGCTCTGCTCTGATTAAAAGCTTTATCTATATGAGAGACTGCAGGAACAGATGTCTTGAGGTAAATAATTTGAATTCTTTTTGTACATTATATATTACAATAAATTCTTCTCTATCTTTTGAATTCAAAAGAAGTATCTACAGTAAATAACTGTAAATCTTCTTATTTATTTTTAAATTTGGTCTAGTACCAAATGGAACATACAAATACCTCCATAACTCAGTGAATTATTGATCAATAAGGCAAGAGAACTTTGTCCAAAATAATCACTGGTTTTTAGTGATAAGGTAACCTCAGCATTATTTGTTTATTCAAGGTGATTATTTCCTGAGCTAGTCCTGGACTAGTCTATATCTTATCATGCAATACTTCTTAATCATAAAGTATTTTTTTTAATAAAAAGATAGCATATGTATGTAACATAACTATTCAGGATGGAACCTGCTGCATTTTGATGACAGACACAAGAACCTGCATCAAGTGGAAGCTGAGCTTAACTGATCTACTGTTTGGAAAAAATACTTTTCCTGTTTTGTACACTGTATTTTTCAAATAATACATTTGATCTAAAAAAAAAAAATCAAACAAAAAAATCCCCACCAAAAATCACCACGCCCAAATCATCAAATGCAGAATCCTAATCTGGCTATAATTTAGCAAATATGCTACCTCTTAAACAGATCACTCATCTGGATCATTCTTGCTTGTTACCATGCATTTAAAATTTAAAACTTCAGAAAAGTGTGGCAAAAGAGAAAGCTCTGGATCAATCTCATGTTACTCAAACATTAGCATAGTCTCTCTGCACTGTTCACTGTTATGGTTCAGTTGCCTTAAATATCTACAGTCTAAAGTACAATTAAATAGCAGTTTACCTTTTTTCTCCATCGCACATTCTTAAGAGAGGTAAGCACAAGCTGGCTCAAAGGAAAACAATTATCTATGTATTTTTATAATTACAAAACACCTGATAAACCCATCTAATTAGGTGCTTCCCATGGGCTAAGTCTGGTTATTTCCCCAGAACGTGGTTTTGTGTTTCCTGGGATGGCTGACCCTGACACAAAGCAGCAGCAGCAAGTGGCATCTGGGCCCCTTGGCCAAGCCATGTGCTGGCAATCAGAGCTCCACTGAGCCCAGCAAAATGGCCAAGCTGCTGCCAGGGAGTCTTGACTCAACTTCTTTAGAAAAATATTAGCTGGGTTCCACTTTAGCGGAGTTCCACTCCAGCTCTTTATTCCAGAAACTGCCAATCTTTATCATCTGAAAGGAAGAGCAACCAGCAAGGTATGCAGAAAGGATGGCTTACCATAACCACAACCAGACCCCCTCTCAAGGACCTTTGTTGATTTCACTTTGACAAACAATGTCCCATAAAGGACCTGCACTGAACATTGCCCTTTGTGAGGAAAGGCCAAGCGTACCCGAAGAGAGGGAAATCCTATCTTGGCCTAGAAACAAATAGCTTCTGCTGGGCCCCTCGCTGAGGAGAACAGACAGAGCAGGGGAGAGAAAGCATTTTCCTCCTTCCTCCTACTCTGTGCCTACTTCCACAAGAAGTCAGGAGAAAACCTGGTTTTCAGATAACTGCTCCACATCTGCATCAATACATATTTGATTAATAAGCTTCTGAAACCACCATGAATGGACAAAACCATGAATTAACATTGTAAAAACTATATAAATGATTCATTTGCTAACTGGCCCAACCCAGCAGTCTCAATTTATGAACAACTACACTGGAACTACACCCAGAGACTATCTGCAATTCAGGCCCATTGTGGCATAAACCTTGCCAAAGCTTTATTTACTGTGTCAGCATCAAGAACCAGGAGACATACACAGGCAACCCAAGGTGAAGGGAGACAGTGAGGAAGCTTTTTGGGATGTTGGCAGCCCAGAGCAGGCTGGCATCATACCCTTTCTGGAAGCCAAGACACACAGTACTACCTTCCTACTTAATGTCTTCCAATTACTTCATCCTTTAAGAAGGGTCATTAGTAAATATATTTAATTTTTTAACTATAAGGTTACGTTCATATTTGAAGTTTCCACTAAAAGCCCCATGCATTTCATCCATGTTTTTATTAATACAGATAAACAATAAAACCAAAACAGCATCAAAAATACTCACAACATTTCAGATGTTTTTACACAAGAAATGCCTGGTCCTCCAATGGACAGCATACACTGCAATACTGCCTTTCTCCACAACCAGGATTGAAAACAGAAGCTGAGGCTTTTGTCTCCAGTGTTTTAACATACTCTTAGGGAATTCAAATAATTGCTCAAGTCTTTCAGAAAGAAGAGAAAACTGCAATCTAAAACTTGTAATTCAACAAAGATAGTTTTTTTGGGTGGAGGAAAAGAATACTGGGGATGTTTTTATAAATCCCAAAGGAACAATAAACTATGCAAATAGCAATTTAATTTTGTTTTCTCTCAAAATTTACCTTTCAATTACAGCTTAGCAACCCAGGAGTTCTATCTTAGATATTAAACAGATCCTTTTCTGATCAATCCAGTTCCTCAGGATCCTCCTCAAATAGTATTTTAAAGGAGAAAGAGCAAGACAGCACTTCAGTTTTTGCTCTTCACAACCCCCTGTAAATTCCAACGGAGAATAGCTCTGGCAGAGACCTTTTGGCATGTGCATGTGAAGACACATAAGAAGTATTTCTCGACTCATACTCTTGTGCAATTCATACCAAGCAAAGTGTTTTGTTTTTCTTTTTCTTTTGCATTTGGTGGGGAGGTTTTTGTTGTTCTGGGAATTGAAAGACATAACAGAAAAAACAGTAAGGTTACTCTCTTTTTCTTCAAAACAGATCAGTTTGAATAAACATTGAGTGTAACTTAAAGCAATATTCGAAAAAAGGTTTTGTTTTTCCTAAAATCTACCTTAGCAGTATATGCAGAAACTAAGGATTAGCAAGGAAAAATCAAGACCTGTATGAAAATAATTTTAACTAGTTAGACTCTACTTCCAAATTATATCTAATATAAAGGTTGTGTAAATTAGATTTTAAATTATTACAGAAGAGCAGTTCTGCAGCTGTGATAGAAAACTTCCACCTTCTTTACTCAAATATTTGGCTGACTGAACCAGTGAAACATGTAACGCTTGGAAATTTTGAAAAAGTTAAATTTTAATTTGGTTCTATGCTGATGAGAAAGTCCATGAAGACTTGTAAGAATCAGATCATCATTATCACATTCCTGAAGAATGCAATAAAATTCTGTCTATAGTTGTAGAACTGGCTAATGTTTTGGAGCAGGCTCTAATATCAGATGTATATTACTGCGAGAAACGCTGTACTCCGTTAGTTCCCACACAAGTGTAGCAAGGTAATTAATGCACACTGTACTCACAGCTATTCAAGCACAGATCCTGTATCAACGATATGATGAAAAACATTGATTAAAATTTTACCACCTGACAGAAGTGTGCCTGGTGTCTCACCAAAGGACATCCATTCCAGTTTACCTTAAAGTGAGCCTCCTGGTTTATTCCTCCCCAACACCAAGCAGCTGAGTAATTCTCTCTCTAGAATGCAACATGATCCATTGAAGTAAGAAGGAATTGGTATAGAGAAAAAAAATAAATTCTTCCATCACCATCTTATTTGTTTAGTACACTGCAGCTGTGAGCTCATCAGATCAGTTGTTTCACTGTGAGATGTTCCTATTCTCTCAGTCTTTATGAGATAAAGCTCTGCAAATGTTTGTTGGCTTTTTTCCCCTAGGTATAAGAAGTTCCTAGATCTCAGATATCAAGTACTGTGTGTCTTCAGTAGCTGTGCTGGCTCCTGCAGTTGCTCTGAGATTTGCTGGCCCATCTCCAGGTGTCCCACCAGCCCTGGACACCGAGAGATCTCATGCACAAAGGCCAGTGGAGGTAGTGGCTACACGTGGTCACTCCCACAAAGGAGAAGAACAGCCTGCCCTGCTTTTCCACCTGAAAAAGGAATCTGATTTTTGTGAACGGACTTTCCATTTGTATAATAAAAGGGGGGCCTCCACTCTATATTAAACAGATCCTTTTTTCTGAGCAATCCAGTTCCTCAGGATCCTCCTCAAATAGTATTTTAAAGGAGAAAGAGCAAGACAGCACTTCAGTTTTTGCTCTTCACAACCCCCTGTAAATTCCAACGGAGAATAGCTCTGGCAGAGATCTTTTGGCATGTGCATGTGAAGACACATAAGAAGTATTTCTCGACTCATACTCTTGTGCAATTCATACCAAGCAAAGTGTTTTGTTTTTCTTTTTCTTTTGCATTTGGTGGGGAGGTTTTTGTTGTTCTGGGAATTGAAAGACATAACAGAAAAAACAGTAAGGTTACTCTCTTTTTCTTCAAAACAGATCAGTTTGAATAAACATTGAGTTTAACTTGAAGCAATATTCGAAAAAAGGTTTTGTTTTTCCTAAAATCTACCTTAGCAGTATATGCAGAAACTAAGGATTAGCAAGGAAAAATCAAGACCTGTATGAAAATAATTTTAACTAGTTAGACTCTACTTCCAAATGATATCTAATATAAAGGTTGTGTAAATTAGATTTTAAATGATTACAGAAGAGCAGTTCTGCAGCTGTGATAGAAAACTTCCACCTTCTTTACTCAAATATTTGGCTGACTGACTGAACCAGTGAAACACGTAACGCTTGGAAATTTTGAAAAAGTTAAATTTTAATTTGGTTCTATGCTGATGAGAAAGTCCATGAAGACTTGTAAGAATCAGATCATCATTATCACATTCCTAAAGAATGCAATAAAATTCTGTCTATAGTTGTAGAACTGGCTAATGTTTTGGAGCAGGCTCTAACATCAGATGTATATTACTGCGAGAAACGCTGTACTCCGTTAGTTCCCACACAAGTGTAGCAAGGTAATTAATGCACACTGTACTCACAGCTATTCAAGCACAGATCCTGTATCAACCATATGATGAAAAACATTGATTAAAATTTTACCACCTGACAGAAGTGTGCCTGGTGTCTCACCAAAGGACATCCATTCCAATTTACCTTAAAGTGAGCCTCCTGGTTTATTCCTCCCCAACACCAAGCAGCTGAGTAATTCTCTCTCTAGAATGCAACATGATCCATTGAAGTAAGAAGGAATTGGTATAGAGAAAAATAAATTCTTCCATCACCATCTTATTTGTTTAGTACACTGCAGCTGTGAGCTCATACTTCAGATCAGTTGTTTCACTGTGAGATGTTCCTATTCTCTCAGTCTTTATGAGATAAAGCTCTGCAAATGTTTGTTGGCTTTTTTCCCCTAGGTATAAGAAGTTCCTAGATCTCAGATATCAAGTACTGTGTGTCTTCAGTAGCTGTGCTGGCTCCTGCAGTTGCTCTGAGATTTGCTGGCCCATCTCCAGGTGTCCCACCAGCCCTGGACACCGAGAGATCTCATGCACAAAGGCCAGTGGAGGTAGTGGCTACACGTGGTCACTCCCCACAAAGGAGAAGAACAGCCTGCCCTGCTTTTCCACCTGAAAAAAGGAATCTGATTTTTATGAACGGACTTTCCATTTGTATAATAAAAGGGGAAAGTAATTTCCACTCTATGCAAATGGGAACGAGGTTCTGGGGGTGACCAGGTCACTTTCCCATTCTTTGATCACCTCTGTGACCTCATTTCCCAATCTCAGTAACTGGCATCATCACTGGGGACCAGAAAAGTAAATGTTTTGGTTTGGGGAGGTGTTGGGAGTAACAAGAAGAAAATAACAGGTTGTCCTGATTCTTTCACAGAAGGAACAGCAGATGCAGCACCCTCTCAGGCCCCTGGGGCAGGGACAGTAGTCTCTGATCCCACATCTTTCATTTTCAGAAACTGAATGACTGCATCTGAGTTCAGATACTGCAAAGTCCACAGATACTGCAGGAAGCACTGTGGTCAGTGAAAAATCAAAGTTGTTGGCAATGGTGAAGGGTGAAAACAAACTCAGGCGACCAGGATACAACCACTACTAAAAGGATATGCTATTCTGTTTGCATATTACTGAGGACTCTTGACATTTCAGATCAGAAACGAAGTTGGAAGTTCCAACTTGTAAAGACCTTGATCTAACAGCTTCAGAACTCTCTCTTAAAAACAAGCAATGACATCCAGCACTCCTAGTACACTTTCTAAAATGAAATAAACATAACTGTTAGTAAGAAGCCCTGTAATCCATCCTCAAATGCTAACACATAAAAAGGAAAAACAGTACACAAATATCCAGAGATATTAGTGAAGAATGGAGAAACAGAACAGGGTTTTAGCAAATCACTAAATTGCCTTCAGCAATTCCTTGTCTAGCAGACATAAAAGGCTGGATATCAGATTTTCTTTCTCTATAAAATGAGCTTCTCAAAGAAGAGCAGGCATAGCTAAACCAGAGTAGTACATAGGTTGTTATTTGACTTTCACAACTACAAGGTACTGGAAAAAGAAGCACCTTTGCCAATAACCTCTGTAGCACTACTTAGAATCCTCAGAAAATGTGCATAGTCATAAAAAGACCAGTAGTCATCGAGTACAAATGTATTCACTGCATTTATGAGAGGTTGGAGGGAGCCAGGGGAGATCAAAGCCAACTTTTTCTACATTTTTCCTTGGTGTTTAGTCCAAGTGTCTTTCCTTCATTTATTTTCTCTGAGATTTAATGTGCTAAGTCTTATAATATTTTCAGCTAAAAAAAGTAAATTTTAGCTCATGTGAAATCCTGTGCCATCTAATCAATACTGGAGCAGTACTATGAGAATTTTTCTATGGATATTAACATTACATACTGGAAAAACCCTCCTTTACCACAGGGCATCTTCAAATATCTTCAGATGATTTCACATCCTAGTCCTTGAATCACAACATATTCCCTGAACAAAACAGTCTTAAATGTTTGATAGATGCTGAGAAGAAATTCTTTAGCAATCTTAATTCTCTAATCTCACCAACAGAAATAAATCGGACAAGTGTGAAATACATTTATTTTATTGAAAGCTATTCTGCACATCCAAGAAAGCTTCATCTCTACACATTCTTCAAAGGCTTTTATTATACAATAAACTATCAATATAACCTTGTCTTTTTCTCTCAGATCAGTACGAATGAATTTGAGGTGGGTTTCCCTTCCCAATATATTTTTTTTTCAAAACACCAGACACTTAACATTTCAGATTTATCATAGTTAGTTTCACACCCAAAGACTGCCAACAATATGTGCTTGCTATTGTTTTTAGGAGTAGAAGTGGGTTTGTATAAACAGTTCTACATCATCTGCCTGGCAAGCCGTCGGCTCCATCTGTGAGCAGCCCTTCAGTGTGGAAGTTCCTGCCTAATTACTGCAGACAGATGTTGTCCTGCTGTAGCTGCAGACACTGTGGAGGCTCCTGCCATGTTAATTTACCAGCTTAAAGACATTCCTTTGCAAAGTGAAAAACCTATAAACACAGTAGAAATGCAAGGTCTCACCTTACCACTTTCTATTTTCTAAACGTAATTTTCTCTATACTCCCTGCTAGATGCTCAGTGGAAACTCAGCCTAGCTTGGTATCTTTAGTATCTTTAACCTCTCCTCACCCAAGCAGTCCTTTTCAGATGGCTTTGGGCAACTGCTCTGAGAGACCAGCATAATTTTATACTTGCCAGAGACTAATTTCACTAAAGTAGCCTATTAATACATGGAAATGATCCACGGTATCTCTAAAGGTTACATTCACAAAACAACAAGTGGCAGAGGTAGCCATGAATTAAATCAGACTAGTGCAGGATTTGAGTAGCCAAGCTCCTGAAAAATTCTCCAATGGAAAAAAAAAACAAAGCACAAAGAAAGAGGAAAGAGAAATATATATTTACACACATGTAAAATATATGTCTGTGTACACAAAAATAAATTGAAACACAATTCAAATATTTTAAGATGTGATGTCTTTCACAGCAGTGACTTAGTAAGGTAGTCAAAATGGTTTTTGTGTAAATTATTTAATCAAGGGAAACAAAAGGTTTAAACACTGCAAGTATTTCAGAAACATGACCCTTTCCTAAAACCTTATTTACCAGTAAGATCCTAAGATGAAAGAGTTTGACAAAAATATTCAAGTTGGGAAGATAAACTGTCCTTTCATTCTCTTGTTTACACTTTCATTCTGGCTGGGAAAACAGATGTTTGGGATTAACAGAAAGAAAACATATATGCCCTGCCCCTGTTATGTCTTCAAGAAACACCAAAGAATTTGTATGTGACTAGTGGTAAAGGTCACGAACTATGCAGGTTTTTAAACTACTATTGTTAGGGGTTGCTCTCTTTCACAAAGCCTTCTACAAGAGGTCACATCAAACCTGACCAGTTCAAAATACAGGTAGAACACCAGACTTTTCCAGTTAATGCAAGCAAGGGATGAAGGTAAAGTAGGCTCAGTTCATTCTTACCTAGATGTTAAATATAAAGTCCATTTCACACATGGGAAACTAATGCTGGAAACTGAAACTGACTTCTGAGAATCCATTAAATCCAAACTCCTTCACATCAAACACTGCTCATCCTTCACCCTATTATTAAGTAGAACATTTAGTTTACACAAAGGTGTTTTGGTCTCCAGGAGACTTCTGCACCTCAGAACAAAGGTGGAGAACAGGATAGCACCTCAGGTTTTCAGTACCTGAAATCTCTGCAACAAACAGGTAAGTGCTGTGCCCAGACAACTGCAACAGACAAACAAATGAGAAGAGTCGTGATCCCCAAAAGTGACTTGTTTTAAAGTAAAATGATGTTGAAATTGAAAAATTTTCCATACTTATTCTCAGATCACTAGATGATCCTACAACATAGCTCTGTTTCTGTGACACAACAACACAGAGATTAAAGCGCAGAGCTGGACCTGGCTCTTGGGATTCTCTTAATGCAGTCTCATGGAGAGGCAGCTCCTGAGTCTGGGCTCCAGTTCACAAGCAGGCCATGTCCTAGTGCCACTTTGTTTTTCCACTTGGTCCTAGCAAAAAGTGAATCACGTTTTAAGAGCAACTGCAGCCTTCCATCTATCAGGTCAATGCACACTGCCCTACAGTAATGTATCATCAGCTGTAAGGCAGAGGCAGGAGACAAGAGGCATTAACTAAAACCTACTCCAAACTTCGGGAAGTGCTGATACAGAGAACTGAAAAACCATACAAAAATTAACAGAAGAGCCAGGGGCACACAGTGTGATGTCCTTGAAGTTAGGGAGCATTCATATACAATCTATTCCATCTTCATCACCTATAAATAATTATCTCTTACAAGACTTTTGAAACTCACATTACTAGATTTCACTAAATCCTCTCAGACATCAGTATAAATACCACTGTAAAAAAAGGATGTCTTTCCTATATGGGAGGTATTAGTCCTGAGGAGGCCCCACAGACAAGTAGAAAAGAAATAACTTTTAAAAACAACTTGGACATCGGTTGAGGCAAGACAGCAGTCAGTAATACAGAGCATGGATGCTAAATGGCTACAATGTACTCAGTAGGTTACCAAACAGATGCACAAAATGAAATGGTAATGCACATGCACACCCAAAATATGTGGTAGGCACACAGATGCTGCTGTACAGATGGCTGCTCTGAAAGATGTAAATGCAAATAAAACACCCCACTGCCTAGAACATGATGTTCTTGAGCATGTGATGGCTAGTGTGACATCTTCAAAAATATCTCATTTGTTAGGTATGAAAGATGATATGTAATTACTTCTTCACAGCTCTGCAGTAGGTCCAACATCCTTCCTCCTTTGTGTGAAAAATCTATTACAGTCAACTCTGAGCCTCCATAATTGGTCTCCATTAGTAATGATTTACATGATATTACAGCTTTCACTGAATGTCAAGGTAATTTTCTTGCTTTCTTTCTTTGAATCCTTTCATGAATTTTAGTTTAAAAGAGTACCTACTGTAAACATGTTCTAACAGAGGAGACTGCTAAAGAAAAACAAATTCTAAAGGACATGAGACTGTGATTTTGAAGTATCTTGTCATTACAAAATTGACATTATTCATTTCTAGCTATGAAGACTTTGTATTTATTTTTGCACCCATCGTGAGGAGTGAAGAATTCAATTTTCTGATCTGACAATGGCATAGGACAGGGTGGAACAATCTGTCACTCCACTTGGAAACTTGATAACGTGATGTTTTCAATTCATACAGCTTCAGCGGTCGCTAAGAAATCCAAAGGTAATCTTCACAAAAGCCATTTCTAAGGATTACATGCCAAAACTGGGCTTAGGACCCGCAGGCCTGAAAACTTCTAGAAAGAGGACAGGCCTGGGGTCGCCTCCATTTCCAGCTGTAAGCCTGGAGGAAAAGCTGATGTTGGAAACAAGGCTGCCTCCCACCCCAGTGGTGTGTTGGATGGAGGAGCACAGCACACTGGTGCGTGACATGGAAAGCTGGCAGAGCAGCAAGGAGTTGAAACATCCTGGCTTTCCACTGTGACACCCAAAAGAGATGCAGTACAAGCATCCTCTCTTCAAAGGAGCTGCTCTAGCCTGAGATTGACCCGAACTTGGTGGGTGCAGGAACACAGACTGCCAGTACAGCTTCTCCGTGGGTGTGACTCACGCAGCTCCTCCCGCTGGTGTTGACAAGAGACTCGTTAAGAGTGTCTCCTCAAAACCTACAGACCCAAGCTACGTCCTGCATTTCCACATTCGACAAATGTAGTCAAAGTCACTCTGCAGTCACTGACCTCTAACCAGGAAGGTTAAGATTCAGAAAGAAATACGTATCATGGTGTTTCATAATGCCATTTAGACATGGAAAATAAAAGGTAAAAGGAATGTATTGGTTGACACAATTGGACTGCTGCTTTTAAAATTGTTCCTAACCGTAATTTAGATCCTGGTTGATTTTTTTCCTTTTTTTTTTCTTTATTCTTTTTTTCTTTTTAGTACGGGTCACTCCTTAATTCACGCTAACTAAAGATTATTCAGGAACTACTTAGGAAAGCATAAGTGAACTTGAAAAGGAGTAAGATCCACTGAAAAACTGCCCTGGGCAGATTTGGTTTCATTTTGAATAATCCATCTTTCTTCCAAACACAAGTCCCATTGATTATCACTATAGAGAAAATCTGCTTTCCTTTAAAAAGTGATTAAGAGTAAGTTGGTTTGTGTTCTCTTCTCTGTAGGCAAGTCTTCATGCCATAAAACAACCATTAATTACCATTTCCTATTGGGTGAACTTCTCAGGGAGATTAATAGGGGGTTTTGAGGGCTCTGCTGTCCCAGTGGATGATGCTCAGTTATTCCTGAGGATTCCATGGAAAACCAGGACAGAACAACTCAGAGAGAGCTAAATGGGAACAGCTGCAGCCACAAATGACCATGCTCTGATTGAACAAAGCAATTCACTCCTAACAGCTCCATGCTGTCCATAACAACCTATCACATCCTACTTGGAAAAAATATTTATCTGTCAAGTAGTAATTTTTCAAGTATAATTTAAGAAGCTGTTCTTGGAAGCTCCAGACTACATCAAACACTGTTTGTCCCTAAAAACCAAAGTGTGGAAAACACTGCAGTATCCTTCTGCACTGAGGAGGGAGACCAAAAGAAAAGCAGAAGGCTGTTTTAAGATGTAATTCATTACTGATTAAAAAACCAAATCCCCCCCCCAGCCCACATAATACAAAAACTATAAGCCTCCAATATGGTGGAGAAGTTTCCTTAATGCTTTAGCACATGGAAAGAGAATACTGTTTATGCAGAATCAGGAAACTGTCCAAAATCGTGGTCAACAGTTATACATACCAAGCATTAGGAGAGATATCAAAATTATGCTTGAATTGCTAACAACTACTTCATGAGACATAAATGGCAGACAGACATAACTCAAGTGACTTTTGCTCTTCCTTTTTTTCCCTATACTTATTTTTTACCATCACAGCAAACAGATAAACAGCAAACGTTCAGATCCCCTGAGCTTTACTAAAACTTTTTTGGCCAAAATATTTTTGTAAGGTGCTGGGCAGATGTGGGGCTAAGAAGCAATGTAATGTGTGGGGTCTCAGTGTTGGGTCCTGCTGTATTTACTTCTCCTCTGGGACTCAGGCATAAGATGGATGAAGGAAGGACTGTTCCCTCAACCTACCACCACAATGGGAAGGGATTGGGTTAAGCAGCAAGGGCTACATTTGCCTGCCCTCTCCTTGGTTTGTTCATGCTGTCAGAGCTGCTGGGCGCTGGCAGCACAGCCAGGCTGGCCAGGCATGTGAGGTCTGGACCCACGAGCACAGGTCCTGGCTGCTCTTGTTTGGGGAACACAAGAAATAAGGGCAGCCTGCTGAAGGGAGTGGACTTACAGGCTAAGATGTGGGTTTCTTTTGTACTGTCAATGAGGTGAGCGCCCCATGGACCCATCCCAGCCTTACAAAACACACATGGGGAGTCAGCCTGGGGAACAGAAGAAGCCCTTACACCCCTCTGAGCTCTTCCACCTTCTTCTCCCAGAACTTCCACCCCTCTGCATGGCCTGGCAAGTCCTACCAGCCTTCCTCAGCCTTCCTTGTCCTCAATTTCTTTTACTGGCACTAAAATAATGAGTTCTGCTGCAATCAAAGCTAAGGACAGCATACGTATTCCTTTGTTCTTGGAGAGGCCAAATTTTGCCTTGTCCATGGAGAAACCTTAAGCTGGATCTAGATCAGGCCCATCACAAATTAACATCACCAGACTCTAGCAGAACCTAAAGGTTGAGAAAAAATTCCCTTTATCTAACAATTAAATGTAAGCATTTGCATGTGAGCTACATGTCTCAGCTCTCACTCCAATCAAAGCTGTAAGCCAGTAGAGCTTAAAGAAGTATTCAGTTGATTCAATTTCCACTGGCTACAGCAAGAACTCATGTACCAAATTTGAAGCGTCTTAACCTGGAGCTGAATCACTGACCCCTAGTGACCAAGAACAAAATTCTCTGGAAGGATTACAATTTTAGGACAAGCTGTATATAAAGGAGACACCTATTTAATGCTGGGGGTAATTTAGAGTAACATGTAAAATCCCATTAGAATCACCCTAATTTTTTGTTGTTGTTGTTGTTGTTTGTTTGTTTGGATTTTTTGTTGTTTTGGTTTGTTGTTTTGGGGGGTTTTGTTTGTTGGTTTTTGGGGGTTTTGGGGTTTTTTTGTGGAAGGGTTTCAATTCAGTATTTTCAACAGTTATCTGACACAGAACAAATTGGATTTAAAGGCTATTATTTCAACAGTACCAAGGGGAAAAAAACCCCATCTAGATAGGTTTTCAGCAGAAACCTATTTTGTGGATATTACTCAAGGACACTTTAGTTTTCAGTATGTTTTCTGATTGTAAATTCATACTTTCCCAGTCTTAACTCAGAAAGACAATAACATACTAAAACACTTGCTTTTCATAGCAAGCTATGTTTAAGCTCAACTAATTAAACTAAACCCTTAGCAAGAAAATACTAGCAGCACATAAGTATGCTTTGTGAAGTCAAAACTCAGAAACCACTCATTACCACAATAATTATATAATAATTGTGGTCAAATTCATTGAGCTACACACTATGGTGCCCATATCTGAATATTTACTTCTAGCTTACCACAGTTCATTAACTAGCATCTTATACATTCTTGAGCAGCATAACGTGAGATGCTTTCAGGCTCTACAAACACATTGAAAGATGTGGAAACATCCTCTGTCAGCTTGCCTAAATCTGCATAATCTTTGCTATCTGAAACTAATGAATACAAATTTATTGGCTCCTTTCCAAATTCAGTCCCACAATGTAAATATAACACCCACCACTCTTGCGAAGTACCTAATGCTTCTACTTCACTGTACCTGCACAGCAGTTATATGCAATAGGAGAAAATGAGGATTTTCCTCAGGGCAGTAAAAAAATGACATTTGAAATGTGTGTGTGTGTGCAGTTTGAGTCAATAAGTGAAGTTTGAGTCAACAGGCCAGTTTCCTCAGCTACCTTAGGAATGCTATGCTTGCCCAGCTGATGCTCAATGCATTTTCATACAGACATGAAGCTGCTGTTTTGAAATTAGTACTAAAGTGAATATTTTTCATTTCTGGAGATACAGAGTTTTGCTGTAATTTCTTGCCTTTAAGAAGAGTAGGCTAATGTAAAAGCAACATTTTTGGTCCTAGCAAAGAGTCCCAAAGAAAGTTACATTACAATTTGGCTGGATTGGAAATACTAAGAGAAATACTATAATCCATCTCACAGTATTTTTGTTCAGTTTCCATGAGATTTTGGGCGAAGAACTTTGATGGGCTTTGAACTTTAACAAGCCTAACATCTTCAGGTCAGGCGACATTACTTTAAGACATTTCTCTACCAGCACACAAATTAACATCCGTGGCTTTGACAAGTCTACATACACAAGGTAGTCTGCTAAGGCAGAACATTTATTTCCTTACAAATCCAGTAGACAGACAGACAAATCCACATAGACAGGCCTTGTACAACTCAGTCCCCATGTCTGCCCTCAAAAGAATATTGAGATAAGACTTCTTTGCAGGCTTTTGTGTAAGCATATGTTTCAACTAGTGTGGGTCAAACCCCAAAACTGTAGGGGACAAAATTAAAATGCTAGAAAAGCCAAAAAGCAAAGAGAACTCTTTTCATGGTCTCAGACAACACAGTTCTTAGTGTGTGGTTTATCTGGGTTTTGGGGTACCCCTCGGCAATTTCTAAGAAGTGACTCTAAAATAAGAACCAGAACAGAATATATTTGATGGGCGTGCCTGCAACAGGAAGCTGCATTTTAAAACAGACTTTGCAAAGGCATCTTTTGTGACATCAAACAATTGCTAAATTTTAAATTTTTTCTGCAACTTCGTGACAGGAATGTCAGCTTCTGGGAAGTGCTGACACACTGACATGTTGTCTCCAATTAATTACAATCACTAACATCTCTGCTATTTGTTATTCTGAATAGAACCATTTCCATGGAACTAGTAAGCGAATGAATCAAAGTACCTTAAGTCATGAGCATTTTTATTACACATTTTGCTCTTAAAGGCACTCTGTCGGGATGAGAGAAAATAAGGACTGTTAAGGAAGGGAATCTTGAGTTGTTATGTGACTATTTTCTCTGATTCTCACCTTACACTTATAAGAAGTCTGTAATTCTATGGAGAGGATGATGATATTCTCATTCCTGCTGCAAAGAGAGATGGGTGCATGCTGTGCTCTTCTAGAGAGGGTTCTTTTTCCTCACTCTAACTGCTCTTGTTATCAATCTAAAGTGAATTCTACTCTTAGTAGATACCTATGACCACTCATCATTATTTTCTGAAGCTCGTGGCTCAGTGACAAAGCCTCTCATTAGAAGAAGGAATTTGTTCACTCAAGGATGTTTTTCCACCTCTGGCCTCCTGCATTTCCTTTGTTCATCTGCCTGTCTTTTCAAGACAGATGTACAAAGTTCAAAATGCACAGCACCCGACACCCCGTCTTTCTGCAATCTGCCACAATTTCTGCCTGAACTCCGTGCCCTGGCATTAGCAGCACAGTGGAGCCCATGGGAGGGCAGGGCGGTTCTCCCACCCAACAGGCTGTGCAAACGTGTCTTTACTGCACAGACGACTAAGTTTTTGACAGCTCAAGGATGACTAAATTTTAAAGAGCCTGTCAGATACCTCTGCTAAAGCAGAATGAAAATGGTGGGTAAATAAAGCAAATACATGCTCACCATTTAGCAACAGCTCTTCTCTCTTCATGATTCTAGTTTTTGTAATCTTCCTGTCAAAAGTTGTTTGTTTCATACACAAGCGCTGCTGCACAAAGCCCTGCTAATCTGCCCTTGCCACCTCCTCCTGTGCTTCAAATATAACAAAAGGTGATTTTCTTTCCTTTTTTGTGTAGTTGATTTAAGTGAAGGACGTGTTCTTTTCATTAGAAACCTTCTTTATACAAGACTGAAATACCACATCTTAGACCCAAGCATCAGGAATTTTATTAGATATAAACAAATGTATCGTCAAACCTGGCACTTGAAAAAAAAAAAAATTTCCTTTCCCCAAGATCTCTCTGTTCTCCAAACTACTGTATTATTTGCTGTAGTCAGATTCTGACCATAAAAAACTGTTCTTGTTGATAAATACAGTGTAAATTTCCAACTCTATCAACATACATCTGCTTGCCTAAAAGCTTCTGTTTTGCTGTTATTTCATTAAACACAAGAATCATGCAGCGAAGTGAAACAGATTTGGAAATAGAATGTTCATGCTTTCGTGCTGGGTATTGTTGTGTTGCACTAAATTTATTACAGGGTATGTCATGCAGAGCATGATGAGATGTTATAGCTTCCCTTTCAGAATTTCAGGCAGAAATAAGAGTTAAGTGGATAGGATTTGTCTCATCCACCCAGTCACCCTTTTCACGATGCCCTGAAACTGGCTTTTTCCAGCCTTCCTTTCATGAAGAATTGCTACCTGCGTCTAGTCACAGTGAGTTGTTAGACACTTATGAAGCAAAATCAACTTGCTTGGACTGTTACTCTGAAAATTCAAAGTGGTGAAAAGGATTGACAGCTCAGAGTGATCTGAGAAATTACAGAAAAATAGAATGCAGCCTAATAATTTTCAGTGTCAGCCCTGGTTTGATCTTATTCTACCCTTAAATCATCTTCAGACCCAAACCCAGGACAGCTCCAAATCTGCAGGATGGATGGGTCTGAAATGCAAATGTACTTATCAGCCAAAGTGCAGAGTAAGCCTGAATTTTGACCAAACTAATGTATTTCTCTAAAGACATTTTTTTTCCATTTTGATCCTGACTGGATCCTATAGGCTATATCAGATTTAAAACAAGAGTGCTACCACTAAGAATTTGAACCCTGAGATATTAAATTTCATGTTTTTCATTTGCACATCTGTGCATAGGTAATAAATATCACTTGCTCCTGCTCCTAACAACTTACTGTTGTGTTCAATGACAAAATACATAACCTTGGCATTACCAGCCTTGCATTTCAAAGGCATTTCATAATTGTTTACCTCTTGGCTTGAACAGTAGTACTGTATGTACAAGGGTCTCCTTGAACTTGTGTCAATTCAAAACTGTTCAGAAACTTTTCCTCAAACTACTTTCTTCATGGGAAAAAAAGAGATGATGATGATGATGATGATGATGATGATGATGATGATGATGATGATGATAATAATAATAATAATAATAATAATAATAATAATAATAATAACATATTCCAATCAAGGATTTCTGTTAAGCCTTTTTGTTAAAAATAAAAAATTCCTTTCTCTTTTACCCCAGAAAAGCAGTTTTCATTCCTGCTTATTTCAAAGGAATGTCTGCAATTTTGCGGTATTATGCAAACTCCAATTAGCAGTCCACAAGGTGTTTTGAGAAACAGGGCCTAATGTGTTACAGACACATTTAGTGGCCAACCTCCAACAGCCTGAAAAAAATGCCTTTTTTGAAAGACAGTTTGGGAATTAAGTCACCTCAACTTTACTGGGAAATGCTAATAGAAATAATTCTTCCAACAGTTAATAAAACTTTTTTTTTATTAGTTGTTGTTGCTTTATGTTCTCTTACAGGAACAGAGCAGGATATTTCTGGTACCTCAGCAATTTGGTTTCCTTCAGTCTTTCCTTAAAATCCAGTTCTACAACTACTCACTGCTGAGCAAAGTGGTTAGTCCTACAAATTGTATTCATTATTTGAGAGCCGTTCCAAAGACGTCTGTTGATTACATTTGTTTATTCAGATTTGTTACAGGACCCGGTAACTGTAGGGGTTTTTTACCTACACTGTGCAGCATAACTGGACACAAATACTTAGGCTGCTTCACAGGGTAACCTTCAGGACTGGGGTTTACAACAGCAAGAACAGTAAAGGATGGGGCACACTGTTTATTCTGGGAGCACTCCTGGGCTACACCAAGACTACCAGTGAGTAGAATGTGCTGTGTGACACAGCTTACCTGCACTTTGGAAACAAGACCCCACAAATTTAAAACACCCAAGGCAGTGCTGACAGACACAAGTGACACTGAAGTTGCTGCTCATTAACAGTGCTGAGGTTTTCTTCCTCCCTTCCTCACCTGAACCGTGGAAAGATTTTATGAACTCCCAAGTCGGAAGGTAAGGACATGCATATGTGCATTTCAAACACTCAGGACTATATTATGCCAAGTATTTCTTACCCCTTAATTTCTCTTCCCTGCAGAGGAAAAACCCTCATCCTATTGTCAGCAATCATTCACAAGTGATCCTACCCTAGCCAACTGCAATAAGCACGTTTTATTGCTCAATTAGTTCTTTATTTCTGTCATGCCTGGGAACAGAAGCAAGATCCTGAAAAGTTTAAATCTTTTTTCTTCTTGGCTCACATTCTACACAAACTGTTTCTAAAACTCTCATCCTTTCTCACTGACACATAAAAGTTCCTGGTCTCCTTTTTCCAGTTGCTAATCATGCCTCAACTCCTCATGAAACTCCAAGAGGCCCTGGCAGGCTCAGCAGCTCCCCTCTCTCATTCTCTGCTAGCACGAAGTGGGGCAGAGTGGGCCTTACTGGACAAAAGGACAGAAGGGGCAAGGCTTTGTTAAAGTTACTCTTGAAAGATTTTAATTATCATCAGAAGATGAGTATCTTAAACTGTGATAAATTTTTTCCTGAAGGCATAAAATAATGTGCCTATCTAGAAACATCATAAATTACAGATCAGCTGTCAATACATTGTGTAAATAAATATTCAGTGGTTGAATTAGACATATTTCTGAACCTCTATGGCTGAGTACCATTTAAGTCATTAAATAGCACAATAAAATCGAGTTTTGTTTTAGTTTTCCGGAGAAGTCAGTTTTGCTGACCAACTGCCATTTTATTCTTCCTTATTTTAAAATCCACAAAAGGAAAACACATATTTAAAAATGTGAAAGCCATAAACCAGTAAATTAAAAGTTTCAGAGGAAAGATCTGAGCTTCAGCTGAGTGATTCTTACAACCTTGGCTTTACTGTACATTTTACTGAGCCTCAAGCTGACAAAATGGGGTCAGCCAGCCAAAATCTTTCCCTTTTGGTTCACTCTGGCAAATTGGGAAGGGCTGAGTCAGTCACAAAACATGGGGCCCAATCTGTTCTGTTAGAACAGCCACTTTGGGAGCTGGTCTTGCTAACAGGCCATTACTTTCAACAACAACCTGAAGTCCAGGCAGTCACCAGCCTTCAAGCATAAGGCAGGCTATGAACTGCCCTGCTGCCCTGTTCTGTTATGGTGGAGGAGCATGCCAACACCCCTAGCCTCCCTCAGTGCAGGATACATTAAATATGTTAAATAACCTGACTAATGAACTTGTGGGTGGTTTCCAGAGTTATCATCCCTCTATACCCACAAGCTGTGGGCTGTTTTTAAAGGTCAACTCTATAGGAACCTATGATACAAACAGTTTTCTCCTCACTAGCAAGCATAAGTCTCTCTGCCAGCGGTCAGCACAGATGGCAAAGCAGATCCAGAAGCAGATCCAGAACCACGGGTTTGGTTCCCATCTTACCTGTCAAATAACATGAAGACTCTCTAAGTCCATGCAGTTTCAAAGCTAGAAACTCAATGACAAATTTATATGCTTTTACCTGTTTAATTACAGCATTAAGAAAAACTGCCACTCAGAGCCTAAATAAAGTGCATTTAGGGCTTGGGCTCTATTTCAAGTTCTTATTAACTCCTGGAAAGGTGCCACAGCAGCTCAAAACCTCTCCTGCATAAAGTTGCTTAACTCTGCTGCATGTGCATGGAAGAAGATCAATCAGTCACTTAGGATGCCCCACCTGTGGCCCTGCTTAGCTCTGTACGCCCATACTCTCGATAAGCTGAGCTGCCTGAACCAGACATCAGCTCTGCTCCCCATCTCCACGCTCCCCTGCAGCCCAGGAAACACAACCCAGTGCCACACATCAAGAATGCACCACCAGACCACCAGTGATGCAATGCACAGATCACCTGTGACTCTCAACACAGCCCCGAGCAGCTTCTGAGTGCCTCATGCATAATTCACGCTTCCTAACGTGGTTTCCATGTGTATTTTGACGGCAGACACCCCAAGCTCATTTCTGATCTGTTGCACCGCGGCATCGAAGAGCTCTAAACGCTAGCTGACTTCCCTCAGAAAGCATTAAGTTACACACAAAGTCTTTGTTCTCCACACCTCCCCCCCAAAAAAAAAAAAAAAAAAAAAAAAGTCTGGAAGCTTTCCTGTAAATTGGTTCATGCCTCATGCCTTCAGTAGCTAAAAAGGAAATAGAAGAAAGTCAGTTCCTTCCTCCACTCAGCATCTTATAACAGACTCACACAGAAAAGCTCAAACACCGTGGTCACCCATCCTCCTCCCACCCCTCCTTTTCAAGCAGTGGAGACTCTGAGCTCTTTGAAGGCCATCTCCTTTGGTAACAGTCTGAGGCTGCACTTTCAGAGCCTGTCACTGTGACTGGGGAAAACCACAGTGTGGCTCCCCCAGCTTGGCTTACTGCCTCTCTCAGCTGGTCAAGCATTCAGGTGGTTTTCCACCCAAAGCAAGCAGGGAGATAGACTACTTGAGGCAATGGGAGCTGACAGGCAGCTCCTTTTGGGGTTTTCTCATTATTGCCCCCATGTTTCTTTATTTGTAGAAACATCTTGTAAACAGAGACGGAAAAAATAAGTATTTGATCTTCCCAGTTCCATTGTAACATCTGTTTGCTGATTTTGAGTTTAGCAAAGGGAGAGAAGTAACAGAGAAAACAGTTTTAATTGTTTCATCTTCCATTCCCCTTCAAAGAGTGAGTACTCCTGTCCCCACACGGAACTGAATGCCACCTACTTTGTGAATTGGTGCCTCCTGTTCACAGGCCACCTTCCATTAGCACGCATATCAAGCTTTAAAGAAAGTATTTTCTTATTTCATCCTCAAGGATGACAGCCTGAAGCAGAGGTGATACACACCCTTGCTTTCAAAAAAGTTTTTGATTTATACAGCACTTACAGGCTATTTAGATATTTTGGGAACTGACAGATGAAGCAGCTAAGCCATTCTCCATCATATTTGAGTAGTTGTGACATTTCAGTAAAGTTCCCACCAACTGGAAAAGGGGAAGCAAAATCCCCATTTTTATAAAAGGGATACAAGGAAGATATGGGGAACTACATGTCAGTAGGTTAGTCAGGCTCAGGCTGGTCAGTCTCACCTCTGTGACCAACAAAATCATGGAGCAGACCCTCCAGGAACCTACACTGAATGCTCACATGGGAAATAAGGAGGTGATTGGTGACAGCAAACAACAGCTCCAGTAAGGACGAATCATGCCTGACAAATCGGTGGCCTTCTACAATGGAATTAGTGTGTTGGTGGATAAGGGAAGAGCTACTGACATCATCTACCTGGACTTGTGCAAAGCAGTCGATGCTGTCACACACAATACCCCTGTCTCCAAACTGGAGAGACATGGATTTGACAGATGGACTATGCAGTGGAGAAAGAACTGGCAGGATGGTCACACTCAAGAGCTGCAGTCAATAGCTTTATGTCCAACTGACAAGTGGCATTCCTCAGGGGCTGGCTTAGCAACCAGCACTATTCCACACTTTTGTCGGCAACATGGACAGTGAGACTGAATGTACCATCAGCAAGTCTGCCAGCAACACCAAGCCCTATGGTGTGTTCTGTGTGCTGGAAGGAAGGGATGCCATCCAGAGGGACTTTAACAGGCTTGAGAGGTGGACCTGTGCAAACCTCCTGAAGTTCAACAAGACCAAGGTCAAGGTCCTGCACCTGGATAGGGGCAATCCCAAGCACAAGTACAGGCTGAGCGGAGAAAGGATTGAGAGCAGCCCTTGTGAGAAGGACTGGGACATGCTGGTGGTTGAGAAACTTGACATGAATGAGCTGTGTAAGCTCACAGCCAAAGCGGTCAACCATGTCCTGGGCTGCGTCAAAAGCAGCCTGGCCAACAGGGCAAGGGAGGTACTTCCTCACCTGAAGGGCTGCATCCAGCTCTGGGGCACACGACATAAGAATGACATGGATCTGTTGAAGCAAGTCCAGAGGAAGGACATGGAGATGTTCACAGGGCTAAAGCACCTCTCCCATGAACACAGGCTGAGAGAGCTGGGGGGGTCTTGGAGACACAAAGGCTGCAGGGAGACCTTACAGCACCTTCTGGTACCTAACAGGGGCCTACAGGAGACCTGGAAAGGGACTTTTCACAAGGGCATGAAGTGACAGAACAAAGGAAAAGGTTTCAAACTGAAAGAGGGTAGGTTTAGATTAAATGTAAGAATGAAATTCTTAACTGTGAGGGTGGTGAGACATTGGAACCGGTTGCTCAGAGAAGCCATGGATGCCCCATTCCTGGAAATGTTCAAGGCTAGGTTGGATGGGGTTTTGAGAAACCTGGTCTAGTGGAAGGTGTCCCTGCCTTGGTGGCATGGTTGGAACTACATGATCTCTGAGGTCCCTTCCAAGCCAAACCATTTCATGATTTGTAATGCAATGTAGCACTACATAAGGGATGTCTAAGAAGTTGTCCTTTCCTCATTTCAGTGCAGCTTATTTTTGCTCTATCCTTGTCCAGTACAGTTCAATTACCAGTTTCCCTCTTTAAAGAGATTTTAAAACAGTCATCCAACTGCTCTGATATCCCATGGATTAGTTGTGCTCTCCACCCAAGCCATCTGTCTGGCATTCATATTTTTACATGCTTTCCTTTTTACTATCATGCTGCTTTATTTTATTTAATCTCTTGTCCTTCCATTTCTGCCCCTGTGTGTGGCTCTGATGTTTCTGTGTTACTTTATCAGACTCTTAAATATAAGAAAAATTTGGGACAGATACAAAGTTTTGCTGCTGCATGCCCTGTTTGTACTCACTCAGAAGAGGCTGAGGCTCTTCTCTTGATAAAGAGATGGGTTTGGGAACAGGAGCAGAATTTTGAGCAACAGTACTAAAGCTAAACAAGTTTCTACTAGCAGGATCTTACCAGTTCACTTGGGGAAGCTGCTGACTCTTACAAGCCATAGGGTTTTGGTTATTGCAATGCTTATGACCCAGTGCACAATGAGGCTTTCATAGAAAATTAAGTTTCAGTATCCACTCTCTCCTTCTGGACAAAGGTAAAAGAGAAGCTCCTGCAGGATACTGACTATATACCTCCTGGCTGAGACACATAATTTAAACAGCTGCTGGTTAGTAGCATGCCTGCCTTTGCACTGTGACAGTCGTCCCAGTAGCTTCATCTACCCTAATTAAAATAAGGTGTAGGGTGCTATCTGGGGAAAAAGAGGAGTTCTATTGACTTGAGCCAGGGAACAGATATTTATGAGGCATTTCACAAGGCATTCTTACAGCAAGCTATATTTGAAGGGGACATCAGCTGTCTGCAGATTCCTACAGGACACAGCCTTATCTACCATGCGCTATCCTTCATTACAGAAAAGGAGCAATAAATAAAATTCTGCCCATATAACAAGGAGGAAGAGGGAGTGCGAGGGACAGGGGATGCCAATTTTCTGTTGAAAGAACCATGAGTGAAAATGTATTGTGCACAGAGGTGGAGGTTACAGGATGGGAAGGTTTCAAAGACTATCTAAAATAGAGAAGAGGCAATTACTACTGCAGGTGTGGGAACCAGTTAAGTTGAAGACAGAGATGCGATTGCAACAGAAGAGAATTAATTTGCAGTGAGGTAGTCAGTCTGGTCATAATAATTTGGTAAGATGCTCAAAGGCATGGTGGCTGAGGAGTACACTAGGACAGACTTTGCAATATGAAGGGAGAACAAATGACTGTTAAGAGAATTGAGAACTTGGCAGTGATGGTGAAAAAAATTCCTGTATTGAACTGTTCCTCTGCTTTTCTAAAATGGAGGAGAACTGGCTTGGCGATTTTTCTCCCTCATCTCTCCACGTGACCTAGAGTCAGCATGAAAACTGAAGTCTAAATAGGAGAACAGGGAAAAAAAAATTAAGCAGATGACCAGAAAAACACAGATTCTCAATGATGATCTAAGCTTCAGTAGTTCTTCCTCTAATTCATAGTGTTGCTCTTAACTCATGCTTGTTAACAAGGTCACATGCAAAACGTTTTTCTGTCTGTATGACAAGGCAGCTAAGTATAGAGTGCTTTCCCCTTCTAGTCATTTGATCCTATTCAAAACATATAATCTCCCAGGTCTCCAGTCTGTGCAAAGCCAGACATCAGCACATTTTTGGCTACAGGGCACCTACAGAAAGATTAGTGACAGTCTTGTGAGGCTTGTGGTGCAGATTTTGTCAAGGGGCCAATATTTAAATAAGGTACCTTGCATTTTCATTATGAGAACTCCAGCTCACTATTAGCAAAGTTAGTTTAACTTTTACTCTGTTTTGCCAGCTACTTAGTAGGTACTTAATGATGTGCACGGCTGGAAACGGGGGAAGGGAAGATCTATTCTATTACTATTCCACAGGGAAATTAAATAGGCTTGCTGACTCTGCCTGGTTAGGGGTTATAACTTTATTCTGAATTCCATCTCTTTAATGTAATTATGATTTAACAGGTATGTGATTTCAGATGATCCCATTTTACAGATTGCATCTTTTAACTCCAAAAACCAGAATAGTATTCTGTAGGTAGCTTAAGCATTTATTTGGCACAAATCAGGTAGCTTCCTTGACACTTAAGTTAGGCTTCTGTCTTGAAGCAGAACTTCAGACCTAATTAATAGTGAAGATCTGAGCATTCAGGTTCTTCTGATGACCTGTGAAATCTTGTCAAGGATCATACATTTCTAACCGGTAAGCCACGCAGACCACTCAGTGAACACATTCCAGTCCAGCTCTGACAGGAAAATCCCATACTTCTGAGTCTTATTAATTCTCCCCCAGCAAAACAGGGAACTACATGATCTTCAAGTACACTTCTGTGTTAAGCTACTTATTACACCTTAAGTTAACTTAAATTACATCTTAAGTTACGTATTACTTATTGCACTTCACCTTGCCTGCAGTATGTTATCTGCACTCTCCTCACAAGTCCCACTATCCCTTTCACTTTTACAATGGTTAAGTTAACTAGTACTCAGGAAAAAAGAGAAGATATCATACTGAAACCTTCTGATTACTCATTAAGCTGAACTACTGTAGTCCTGTAGCGGCTCCTTTATGCTCTTGCCTGCAGCATGCCTTCAGCATGAGCTCCCGTGCTGCTGTAACTTGAGTTGCTATCCTTGACATTTTCATCACTTTGGCTGAGATGCATGAAGCTAGAAAAACAGATAAACCATACTTCACAACATGCTCCTTAAAAAAAAGTCTCTAAGAGTCAATGCAGGACCGCACCAAGCCCATCTCATCTGTGTCATCATGCCCCTATCCACATCAGCAATTATGGTTTCCAATGAGAGGGCAGGACAACTTGACAGAAAGAAGATGGGGAAAAAGCTGTGCCAGCACTTACACATAGTAGTGACTGCAGCCTTATTCATGACTGACAAGGAGGGAACTTGGGATTAAAGTGGGACATGTTAGTGAACTAAACAGCACTGAGGAAATTACCATTTCTCCCTCCAACTCCTACCCCATTGCTTGTCTCCTCTAAATGTGCTCTGCTCCTCGCTGCTCAGCTTCCTGGAGAGCTCTCAGTTTGCTGACTCTAAGCAGGATGTTCAAACTGACCTTGCTTGGAAGTATATGCTGACAGTGTCTCACCTAAAAGTCTTGCACCTCTGCCATTTTAGGGTGGAAGCTCTTAGCTGTGCAGAAAATTCTTCTTTCTTTAGTCTCTTTTCCAGTAGTCATGGAAAGCAACACACAGACTTAAACACACAAAACTGAGTTCAGTTCTGAGATATTCCCAGTACTAATTTATTCAGCTAGCTTTAGCTCCCAAATGAGAACATGAAATGCACGTTCACTAGTGCTTCCAGGAAGAACAGAAAGCAAAGTGCAATAGCTGTGCAGTGCCTATAAAGTTCAGAATCTCTTATATGTGGTTTTCTGTTTCTCGCTGTTAGTGTGCCTGAATATAATCTGTATCACTAAAATAATCTGCAAGCAGGGAGTGCAGAATTCTTTTCTTCTCCCCGCTTCTTTTAATAAGACAAACCTGCATGCAGACCCCAAGCTGGATCAAGCCATTTCTTCTGGCATTTCACAGAAGCCCAGTCTCTCTCACCCCTTTATTCTCTCAGTTCTACTTGGAATTAGAAATGCAATCACCCAATTACTGTGAAGGCAGATGTTCCTGCAATATATCCACCCAGGTTGGAAGCAGGAAATAAGAAATCTTCCATGAAAGCCTGTAATTACAACATTTCCAGTTTAAGTTTTGCACACATGAACTCTTTGGAAGATGTTTGGATAAGCGATGTTTGGAACGCAGCTATTTGGATAAGCACCTGGGTGTTCCAGTGAACACAGTCTCCTGACAACCCAGATAACATGCAGAGATAAATCCCTGAGGACTCTTGCTGCTGATAACCTTAACTAACAGAAAGCTCGCTTACAGAAACACTTCTTATTGGACAAGGAAGAACTTAGCCAACAGATATTAGAAACAGGATCACAGACTGAATATTGAAGGTGTTTTCAGCACCTGTCAAAATTTTGATGGCTTAAGAAATGTTCTGCACCTGCATTTTCCAATTATTTTGTATGATTTTTAATTGAATATTCGCCTGGCACATCTGTGTAGACACTAGTTTTTGACTCTTGTGGAACATAGTTCCAGCAAGCTTAAAACTAATTCCTTCTACTTGATGAACCTACTTTATGATTTAACTTTCAAAAGCAGTGTTCAAACACTATTGTGCAGTACTTAGTTTAGAAGTATTCTTGTGTCTGATCTGTAATTCCAGCAGCTGAAAACAAAGCATTCAATCTCAAGGCAGCGCTTAAGCACCAAGAAAGAAGCAATGCCTGCCACAGCACAGTGCGTTCCGAAAACCCTGCAGGATAATGCTTCATTTCCAACTGCACCTGCACAGAGCATCTTTTACGTAGGCCTTTGAGTTAATACTTTGTCCTTACCTTAGGTCAGGGATATCAGGAGAACACTGAGATAGCAATATTTGAAGGGCATTACCTCCACACAAGCCAGAGCTGGCTACAGATGAAAGGATTTCATATGCTCCCACAGGAAGCGGAGTTTTGCACACTTCCCCTTCAGAAAGAATCAGAGCTGGGGAAGTTTACAGCAATTTCTCCAAATGGTCATGTGCGTATAAAGAGACACTCAAGAGTACACCTTCCACAGGGTTTTACCTAAAAGTAACACTGAACATCCCGGTTTAGAACAAAGCCCATCCATGTCCATGGAAAGACTGTCCCTGGCTCCACTGCAATTTCAAACAGGTTCTCTGTTCCTGGGACTGGGGAGCACTCCCAAACTGTTGCATTCCCAGAGATTATAAAAAAACTGGCAAAAATCAATGGCAAAGTTTTATTTTCTGAGGGAAATTTGAAGGATACCTGAACTTCAGAATATTCTTTTCAAAGAGCAATGGAAGGGGTTTGCCTCTCTATTGCTGCTGTAATAAGGGTGACAGTATTACTGACAGCAATTCTCTTGAGCCTACTAAATCCTTGTCATGTTGGACTTCTCTCTTTGTACACACCTTAGACCATACTACATTCAACTTTTTCAGGGAAAACCACAGGTGGCAGTCCACAGAGGAGCCAAAAGAATGCTTTACCCAGGAGGTGAGCATGAAGGATTTATTCTTCCTCCCATGCAGAGTTTGTTTGTTTGTTAGCCATAACAATGACAGAAGAAATTCCATGTTGCAAGCTGAGGAAAAAAATGGAGAGCGAAGACATTTTTGTCTTGCAAGTCTACACCATGGGTCAGTTAAGTACTTAACCTTACGTCATTTATCCCATAATTTAGTAGGCTGTATGTTCTTTTTGAAAAAAGTTAGGATGACTTACAAAAAGTTATTAACAAATGTCAAAGCATATTTTAAGCTGGATATCTCAAGAGTGTTTCACTTTTTAGTCTAGACAAAAGGAAGACAGGAGAACTAGAAAGCTTTATAGAATTATGGCCAGAACCAGATGCATTCTTGCTGTGAAGAATCAGCCTGAGGTCAATTGACTTTTTTTCAAAGAAGGTGACACCAGGGAGTTCCTGCAGGACAACTCCAATTCAGACAAGTTTGCCCATTTGTAACGATGCCCGATGCCCCCTGAAACGTGGCAGTGGTGGGGCAGCACGTGAGCTATTATCTTAAGTAACATGGTTTAGCATACTCTGAAAACAGAGCCCTGAGGAGGGGGTGTGAATAGGTCACAGTGGAGAAAATGGTGACATGGACACCCTTTTTCTTTGTTGCCTGCATGGAAAGCCAAATTCACACTTCCTAAATCAGGACTACAGAAAGCTGTCTGGGATGCGTGTCTCCAAGCAAACTCTTTTAAGTATGACAGATCACAAAGTTTGTTATGAAGAAGCGCTGAAACAGCAAACACATTGCATACAATGCACTTCCTCCTTTGGAAGTTGGAATGCCTCCCACAGGAAGTTGGAAGTATCGAGCCTCCCACAATGCATTTTAAACGTTTCTCTCACAACATTTAAGCAATACAGAAAACCACCACCACTGGGTGGGCATGGCTAATACCATTACTGCTTTCTATAGTCGCTTATCAGTTTAATTCTTCACAAAGTACAGAGAACTTTAGAGACAATTTACCAAAGATAAAACTATCAGCTTTAACTATAATGAAGCAAAGAAACATTCAACACCCCTTCCCCCAGCTCTGTTTAAATTATAGTGTATTAGCTTTTTCAGCTTTTCCTTTACAAAACAATATTTTTATATATAAACCCACATCTTTGGCTCCTAATATTTAGAGCAGCTTCACTGAAAGCAACAGATCTGGCCACCATTACACAGCTCACTGGAATTTGCTCTATTTGTATTTACAGTTTTCAGCAGACTGCTCATTTGTCTCTGAGCTGACAGACCAATAAACCTCAGTCAATTTTCTAGCACACCAGCCCAATCCCTTCTTCATGCTGGCCAACATCCAACCTGGGCAATTCTGCTTTATCTTCTAACTTTATCCTGAAGTCTTAGCTCTATAATATTGTAATCTTTTTCCCTCTTTTGTGGCTGTACATAGCTGAACAGCTGCTCAGAAAGCTTCTCCAAATATTTCTGCAAATAAATTTTGTTTTCCAACATTCACAATAATGCAAACAAAAACTGTGCCAGCCAGGCTGAACTGAAAGACCATTTAGAATTTAGTGAGATTTTCACATTATTCCTTCTCTACAGTTTACCCCTGATCTAGCTCTTATTTTGGTGGACATGGCAGTGGTTGAACTTCATCATCTTAGAGGTCACTTCCAACTTAACTCTGAATATCCCAAAATCCCAACAAGTCCACACCAGAAAATTTACATAAGAATGAAGCAGAAGAGAGAGGTTAAGCATAGTAGCTAAGTAGAGAATTTTCACTCCCAAAATAAGCACAACTTCAATTGACACTCACATAAGGTCATTTTGACAAGTTCAAAATGAAAGACTTCTGCTATCAGTTCAGCTTCTCATTCTACACTACATTTTAAAAGTATTTCAAAGTAAAGAGGTAGGTATCAAACAAGGACCAGAATTTGAATGGTGACCATGATTTAATATCTCTATTTCTTTTAATCTTTGAAGCCATTTCTCTAATTGGTATAGTATTTTTTTTTAAAAATAGCCCCAAATCTTATGTATTAATACTTAAGTTCCAATAACTTATGTTCAGCCAGTAAACTGAAAAGTTGTGTTTGAACAGCATTACCCATAGATGTGGTCTGAATTTTTTCTCTTGGTCTACATACACACACTACAGAAGTGGTACTGTACACTGTTTAATTCCACCATTCTTAATGAGACCATCACACACAGTTCCACTGATTTAACCAGCTCTTCACGAAATAAAGAATAGCATATTTCTTGTTCCCAGGGCCAGGATTTTCAACACAACAGTCAGTGAGCAATCAAAGTTGCTACAGGTAGTCTTGATCATATCAAATTCACATTCTTTGTCCTAAGTGCAATGGATTGAACAAGTCTCAACATAAAACTTGGGGGAAAAAAAGAAGAAAAGAAAACCTAACCTCAGAAATATACAGCAATCTGCCCTCCTACCTACTGTGTATCTGTCAGCAGGACATAAACAAAGCTGAATTCAATCTAAACAATAACACAGGAGACTGGTCAGATGCTAAGACAATGCCATTTGATACCGCCCACATTTTATTTATTACTAGGATCTACATTTGTGGCACCTACATGCTCAGCACCAAATACTCAAAACGATGAGCTTTTAAGCTGTTAGCCAAACCCCCATTTGGTTCTCAGCAATTCACAGATTTAAATTTGAAGATTTTATGACTATTAGTGATTGCAGTGGAACTACAAACATAAGCATGAGTTTCAAGGTGTCACAACTAAACATGCACCAAAACAGGTTGTTCAGAGGAGTTGTTGATGCCAATTCCTGGAAGTCTTCAAGGCTTGGGTGGGATGGAACTTTGAGCAACCTGGTCTAGTGGAAGGTGTCCCTGCCCAAGGCCAGGGGGTTGAAACTAGAAGGTCTTTAAAGCACTCTTCCAACCCAAATCCAATTATGATTCTATAAGCAATGATAGGAAGGGGAAGTTTATTTTAACATGAACAGCAAAGCTATTACACAGCATGATAAAAATTGTTAAATACAAAAGAAAAATTAAGTAGAAGGCACGATTTCTGGGATACTATGGAAGAACTAAGTCTTTGGGAGTCTTATGAATAACTTTAAGGAAGACCTTCAAGCAACCACTGAGGAAACACGCATGATTTGACTCTGAGCTCTTCAACAGGTTTATCACAAGATTGCTCAGCTCTAAGGTTTGAAAGAACATGCAAGAAGTTTGAATAGACTATTGAACTGTAAAGGAGACTAAAGTGGACTAAAGAGGAGAAGTAAAGAAACATACCAGTAACTGGTGGAGATTTTCCCAGCTGTAATAGGAGTGGTACTCGCTTGTTTTTCCTACTCATGGCAAAGGGACTCGCCAGTTAACAACAAGCATGATACACACATGAATCAGAACCTACATTTCTGAGAAAACATCCACCAACAGAAAGAGGTAAGTGGAAAAAAACATTCAGAGTTATTTCAAAAAACCCACGGTGTCTCAACAGACCTCAACAATTCTTAGTAGAACCTTCTCTCAAAGTCATGCATGTTAGCACATGTGCAAGACTCAGTACAGAAAGTCTCTCTGGAGTTATCTGGGATGATCACTGTAAGCTCAAGGGGCTGCTAATGCTCCTAACGAAGACTTGGAGGCAAACCTGTACCTGTTCCCTGATCAGGTTTGTTTGATATGCAAAGCTACTGCTGAACTCTAGGAGAGGGTGATAAGAAAGTTGGGGTCATAAAGGGAACACAGTTGCCTCCTAAAGATCAACACAGTTGCAGATCAAATTATTTGAATAATTCAGTTGTAATAATATGAACACATGCTGTTATTTCATTCAAGTAAAAGGCACTGGCTTGCAAATAATCTATTTGAAACACAGTATGGAATGACATCGAATTATACCCATTTCCCACAGAAATGGCTCCTGTCACAGTCGGAGAGAGTCTTCAACAAATCTCAGTTTTGTGCTGATTTGGTCAGGGATTGAAATGGGGGGGGGGGGAAGAGTTACTAAGCAACAGCAGGCCAGAACAGGAGAAAGGTCTGTAGTCTTAATTGATACTAACATTAAAAAACAGTGCAACAAGAGAAGACTCAAGATGTCAGTTTTACTGCTTTGGAAGTGAAAATAAATCATTATTAGAAACCCCAGGCAGGCAGTCACTGAAATCCGAGTTCTTCATTCATCCCAACTACATGCTGCATGATGTATTGCAAACCCATTTTTTTGCATGGAGATTAAGTAGCTTATTCTCGGTACTGGACAAGGTGAAAGACCCAGATATAGCTCTTACATATGAGAGCCCAAGACACATAGATCGTTTTGCTCCCTACTCCTACCTCAGGAATGAGGAATGTGGTATAAATTACGGCTAAATGGGTCCCCAAGCCATTGCCATCCACAAAACTGACATCATGTGCAGATATAGCTCTCTCTCCTTCACACTATCTGTGGTTAAGAGGGTTGTGACTTTTCTAGCAAGCCAGCCCAAAGCCCAGTCCGATCACTCGGACAAGGCAAAGAAATTTGCTTAGCTAAATCGGTATTAACATGATCAAGCAAGCCAGAAATCCTGACTGTTTCCTTCCAGAATTCATATCTATTTCCTCTTCTACTGTAAGCAAAGTAGTTTCATAAGGATGTGATAACAGAACATAAGTTATCACATGAATACTTACAAATTCAAATGAAAAAGCCCTTGATGTGGAAAGTGCTGTGAATTCTACTACTGAACAATCAACCTTTATTTGCCTAGCTAGCAGTACCTCAAGCAGAAGTTATTTGCTTTAACTCCACCTGAAGAAAGTCTGATTCCTGACTAAGTACTGCCTTTTTTTATAACATACAAGTTATTAAGTTTTGTTCTGGTTTTTTTTTTCCAGGACTCAAACATGTAAAAAACATCACACAAACATGAAGCTGAGCACCTCAAACTACTGAGCCTTCCAAATGATTATCTCTTCCCATTTCTGCATTCTTTGACTCTGCACTTATTTAAGTATACTAGATTTCAGCATTTACTGGTTTTCCCACATACTCCAATGTACTTAAAGTGACTAAAATGAAACCACAAGAGGGAAAACTACTATGATGACTGCTGCAGAGGAGGAAAAACCAGCAACCCAGGTCTGGTTCCCTCAAACCGTCTGATGATTCGTATTTAAAAGTGTTGAGAGTTAAGAGTCATCTTCTGCCCTGATTTGTACTGCTACAAGTCAGCTGAGCTTATGAAATAGATCTGGCACCATGAAGAGGACTGTCCCCTCCACAGGATACGAGTAATGGCCATTTGAGTAAATGCAAGTTACTCACATCCTGCTAGTGGACTAATCTGTCTCTGTACATTCACGCTCATTTTTAGTTGCCTCCAGGAATCTGAAGGTGAATCTCATTTGTTACCTAATGAAAGTAATTTCACCAGATACAACACAAGCACACTGAAAAACCACCATTACTCATACATACAGTGTAAGCAATGCAGCATTTCTTGAGTTGCTTAATTAGGGTCCATCTCTGAACACTCAGCATTCACCACACAAGCCTCAATCTTCCTGGCTGGCTACAGTACATTCCCAGATGATTTGCTCCAACTCTTGAAGAGCAATATGACCTCCTCTTTCATTATCCACATCACTTTTACTTATTATTCTTTTAAACTGGAGTGATTCCCCCAAAGTAGGGTGACAGATTGTACATCTTCCTCAGGTCTCATCTTCCTGAGACCTATCTCCCCTTTTTCAAAATGGAAGTGGACCAAGCATTCTTTTGTTAAACTACACACATTTTAAATAATAGACACACAATGATCAACCAGCCAATCTTAGCAGGCACTCAAAAGTGATAGACTGGTAACTATTTAATACTCAAGTTTATATATACAATTACGGAGAATATATATGTACATGCACAAAACAAGCACTTTGAAACACCTACAAAGAGGTGATTCTACCTAAGAAATTAAATTATTCTGGTACAAAGCACTGTGAATTATATGTCTCAATAACAGGTATACCAAAGGAAGGTGAAGGCACAGTGTTTGAAGAACTGAATGCATCGGAAGAATTTAGTGACCAAGCCACAGAGATGAGATAATCAAGAGTTCTGAAGAAACAAGCCACACAGTTTCATAAAGTCTATTAAATCACAGCAGTGCAATTACAGGAGGATAAAAAATGACCAACTGGTACTGAGACAACCATAGGCCTATGACCCTGACTTCAAGAGAAGGCAAGAGGTTTTGAACTATAAGCAGTGCGGAGCACAGGTTAAGATGCAGAATCAACTAATCAGAAGTACGCTGCTAACCTGTCAACTCATCTCTACCTAATGAAAATGCTCGGATCTAACCTGGACTTCAGTAAAGCACGTAATGACATGCTATGTGTTAGTGAGATCGGAAAAAAACTGACAGACAAGATTTATACAGTCAAGGAAAAAGCACGTGCTCTTTACCCAGTAATATACCATGTTTAAAGAGAAAGTAGTGGGATAGGGCAGCGTTTCTCAAGTTTGTAACAGTGGTGGCTATCAAAATCCAAGCCGTAAGGGAGTCGTTTAGCTTTGCACAAGGGAAAAGAGGGCCGGTCCTGTGAAGGGAGCCCAGCGCACGCAAAGATCGGGATCGGGGAGAAGTTTGGCGGTGGAAGAGGAGAGACCATGCGCTCGGAAGGGCACGGCGAACACAGCCAGGAAAGCTCCTGCAGCGGCCGGGCTGCCCGGCGGCCCCGAGGCGCCGCTTCTCCGTCACCTTGACCGCGGGGCCGCGGCTGCGGAGCTCCGACCGCGGGCCGGGAGAGCTCTCCGCGCCCGCACTGAGCCCGGCCGCCGCGGCGGAGGTCAGCCTCGGAGCAGCGGAGCTACTCGCTCTGGTTTTCAGCCGAGCTTGTATCACCCCGCGTACGAAAGCCACGCAACAGACCGGACCGGGGGAGCGCCATCGGCAAACTGACGTGGCTCCAGCGCGGCACAAACTCCGGTGCGCGAGTCCCGGCGGCGGCACAGAGCCGCCCCAAGCACGGGCTGCTCCGCGGCCCCGGCGGCTCTGCCCCACCACGGGACGGTCCGGCTCCGGCCGAGGCTCCCCGCCGCCCCCGGCCCCCAGCCGCGTTTGCCCCGCGGCTTCCCCGAGCAGCAGCGCGGGGGAAACCTACCTGCCGAACCGCCCAGGGCATCCTCGCTCTCCAAAACGCCTCTGTGCTTCGCCCCGCGGAGCTCCCCCTTGGATTTCCAAACGAGCTTTACCATCTTGATCATCTCGGGCAAGTCCCAGGCCAGGGTCCCCTGCTGATAACCGGGCAGGCTGCCCATGGGAAAGGGCATCGGCTCGTCCCCCGTCCTCCTCCGCCTGCCCGGCTCTGCCGCGGGGAAGAAGCGCTCCAGCACCGGCATCCTGGCCCGGGCCCCCCGCCGGGGAGCGGCAGCCACCCCCCGGCCCGAGCAGCCGCGATGGGCATCCAGAGCGGGGCGAGGGCGCCCGGCTGCCCACCGCCGCCGCCCCTCGCCAGGGGCGCGCCCGGCCCCGCGGAAGGAAGGCGCGCCGGGCTCCGGCGGCCGCGCTCGCCTCCCGCCGCTGCGCGCCCTCAGCCCGCCGCCAGGCGCCTGCAGCCGGGGCGAAGCGGCTGCCGGGCAGGCGCGGGGCCGCCGCTCATGCCGGCGCGGCGTCGGGACCCGGGGGCGGGGGCTCGGGCCGCTGCTGCGGGCGGCACTCGGGGCAGCGGGGCCGCGCCGGCACAGCCGCAGCTCACACCCCGCTAAGCGCCGCGGCGGAAACACTTTGACTTTATCCCTGCCGTGATGCCATGGGGGAGCCCCCACCGCCCCGCCTCCCTCCTCGCCCCGCTGGCTGCGGAGCCGGTGGGGGTTTTGGCCTTTTAGTCAAACCCCGCCGCCACCTCGGCTGCCCTTGGGCGGGAGGATGGGCGGTGATTCACGGGACGCGGCGAGGGCCGGGAGCGGAGCACGAGTGCGCTGCCCCCGTCTGCCCCGCTCCCGGACTCCGCTCCCCCCGGAGGGGCAGCGGAGGGGCTGGCGCTTGAGGGGTCGCAGAGGAACGAGTTGCTGAAGGGACGGGTTTAGGGGAGGATGTGGGGTCTGCCCCGCGCCCGCAATCACTGCGGCTCTAAAGCTCCACCTGAACGGGTTCACTTTAGGACAGTGCCTGGTGGCAGCGGTCGCTCCCAGACTACGACGAGGAGGCAATTATTCATCGCTAATCTTTAAAAACAAGGCAAAGCCGCCCGGGGGAGTGCTCTGGCTCATGCAGCAGCAGAGGCGGCGTGCTGGGGCTGCGCAGCTGTCAGCGAGGGCTTCCCCAGACTTGTGGGCTGCCTTTGGCCAGACCCTGTAGCAGCACCCGGCCCTTCCCGGGGATCCTCGACCCGGAGGGGCCATGCGATTTTCACAGCATTTATGTTGCCTTTATATGAGATACCCCTTTTAGCTTGCTCGTGGTACTGGTCTGTCCCTTAGTTTACAGAGCGTACAGAGGAGGGGTGGAGGTTGAGCTCTTGCACCAGCACTTAGTTTTCGGTAAAATTGCAGAAGACTTATTTAATGGGATTTTACTGGGCATTATAACTTTGCCTCGCATGCATAGTTAATACGTTTGTCTTCTCTGGGTTGCATTCAATGTTCTGCCTTCTCTCCAGATGGAAAAATAAACCATCAAACAAGCAGGATCTTCCTTCCCACAGGAAGAGAAGCCAAGAGAATGGACTGAAACTTAACACCCTTACATGTGGAAAACAGAGTGCACGCCTCTCCTCCTCATATGAACATCATGCTGTTTCCCCTGTTACAGGATCTCTGCCTTGCATATATTGATGTTCCAGCCTCAAACTGTCAACTGTAATGGTTTGCTTGCAGACTGTAGTGCCATAGTATTGGCCCTCTACACTTGGTAGCTTTGCATTGAAAATTATGAAGCAATTCCAAAGTAGTGTAGTATTGTTGTTGTTGTGCTGATGTTTTTCAGTCTTTTGTATCAGGATATCCTGACTCATTGAACAAAGGAGTTAAGAACAAAGAAATGATGATGTGCAGTACAGTAGCACAAGCGCTGACAACATTAATATAATCTGTGGGTATAATTTTCTAGAAAGGCAAATTTTATTGGTTTTATTTTCATATGGCTTATTGTGGTATTTTAGGTGTTTTATATTGGTGTGTCTCATGCAATTACTTTTTAAAGCACTGTTCCTATCAAAGAGGGACAAACTATGCAACTGAAGTCCGGAAGACTTTGAAGACTCTTTGCCTACTGAGTAATTTAAACGTTACACCCCAACTACTTAATTTTAGTTTTGTGCAACAAGGAGTTGCAGTAACTTTTTTTCAGCTATTGTTTTTCCTCTTTGTTTACTTCTGTGCTTTGTTGTCCCCGCTGAGGCAAAGAGCAGAAGTGCCAGAGCACTCTGAAAGAAAGGCTATCCTTGTGCCATTTCCAGCTTCACTGAATGCAAAAAGTGACCGAGAAATAAATGAAGGCAGCACTTAGTGCTCTGGTTTAGCTGCAGGATGATGAACTGCCAAATGTTGGACTCAATGGTCATGGATATCTTTCCCAACCATAATGATTCTATGATAAAAGATACCAGACATTGTGGAAGGCAATGTATTCACAGATGTCCGGATTCATATTAGATGAATATCTGAATATTTAGTGGTCAACAGAACTTAGCCACCAGCCCTCTTGAGAGCAACAATAAAAATCTACTGATATTTCAGAATCTACACTACCTTCTTTTGTCCTTAAAACTGTGAAAGACTTTGTATCCGAACCTTGTAGTTCGGTCACTTGGGTAGGTACCTGACTTAAGCATAGGATCAGGATTAATTGTTGTATTTGTTTTTACTTACAGTTCTACAGGTGCAAAGGAGGAGGCCAGTCAAAAAACAAACTGAAATACATCTGTTGTTGTAGTATCAGTATTTCAAGAAGCTGTGTAATAAACCTAACAAAATGTATGTGCTTTTTCTTTTGTAAAATTACTGTCAAATGAAAACAACTGTTTTAAATAGCCTGGAGTTTTTGTTTTTCTTTCTGATTTCTGGCCAGTTTAAGGATCAGCAGTTGTAAGTGAAAAAATATATTTAAAGTTGTTGCTTGGCATTTATGGGTATGTCTGTAAATTAATTAATCTTATTCTTAATAAACTTATGCTTCACAGTTGTACTCCAATTTAGTGATTACTTATCTTTAATTCATCCAAGATTCTGCTGTAACCACCTTTTTTTTGGGTCTTTTTCATTATAGCAATGCAGCCACATAAGAGCTGCTCATAGGAAAGCCTGGAAGATCTATATTTGAATATGAGGAGTTCTAGCACCAAAAATCACCTGTAGCATCATTCTCAGAGATTTCTAATCGACAAAATGCTCAGATTTTGCAAGTTCTCTGTTTCTCTGACTTCAGCTGTGCTGTGATGATTTACCCAACTTGAAGATGTGACCTCAACATCGTGCATATTCCTCCTGCACAGCAATGTACCCAGCCATTTGTAACTGCATTTTAAACAGTCCTTCAGCAAGCTTGGCTCACCTAAAAGTTCTCTTTTGCATTCACACTTCCAGCCATATTTGAAGGCAATAGTTCAGCAGAGATGGATGGCTTTATTTCTATCAACTGCATTTCTCTCTGACTCTGAGTTAAAGAAGCTTAAGTGATTACAAGAGAAATATAAATGCATTAGCTCTGTCCCTCATTCATTCTGAGAAGGAATGCCAAAAAAAGGCAAATGGAGTCATCTGAAAACATGACAAGGCAGTGCATATTTCCACAGGTAGACATGAGAACTGGAAAAGACTTGAGGAAAGGAATACTGTAGTATTCAGGAGAAAAGTGAAGAGAGTAAGCTGACAGATTAATAGCTGGTGTTTCATAGTTGGTGTCTCTTAAAAAAAAGTTTTGCTTGTTTGCTTATTCACTCCAAAGTTATGTACTAAGAGCAGCAGCAGCAGAATTGCATGCCAGATGGTAGAGGAAGTGCCTCGTGTATCTTTCCAGTCTACTGAAGCCTGCAGGGTTCTTGTTAACCCACTGCTCTGGTTTTCATTGCAAATCCCTTTCTTCCCCTTTTTTCTTTTCCTTCCTTCAAAGAAAAAGGAGGGAGGGGGGGAGGAAAAAAGAAGTAAAAAAGAAAAGCCATAGTTTAAACTGGCAATAGCACCATCCTTTTGGCTTTGAGCTACCCTGTGTTGTGCCAAATATACTGTCTCCAGCAGCTCTCCCACAACAAATCAGTCCAGACACACAAAAGCTGTAAAAAAAGAATGGTGAAGAAAGATCCTTGATTCTCCTCTTCTAGCCCCCCACGGCCTTTTCCTTTTGCTTCCCTCCTCAAGCTTCATTCCCGAGCAGTGGTGTCCCCCTTGCCAGTACTGTGAGCGATGCTGGGACCTCCAGCCTGCAGCTCTGCTGACAGCTTCCTTAGAGCACAGGCGCCTCTGCCTTTCTGTATTAACTGGCCATTGTAAAACAGAAGTTATATTCTATTATTCCTCCCACTTCCATCTGATAGCTGATGGTTGAAAAAATGGCTCATAAATTATTAGCATGGCAGAGTCATTACTTTTGGAAACTTTGCCTACTCTTTCAGCTAACCCACACCACTGCATTGTGTCAGAACTTGCATTTCCAAACAGATACCTAAAAAGATTTTATATAGTCTGTTTTTACACTATATTATTTAAAAAACTTGGAAAAATGCTCCGAATTTTTAAATGATTCACATACATTAAGAAGTCCAAATGTAGAGACCAGTTTCAAAGACTATCAAGTACTGATTTGTAGAAAGTGTAAAGCATGTCTTTAGATGGCACTTATTAGTGCAATCATTTTGAATCAGTAGTTGCTTATGAAAAGTATGCCTTTGTCTCTGTCTCAGGGATCATGGAGTCATGCAGAGACCATAGGTGAGGCCATTGCCTAGGGTCACAGCCAGGAGATGACACCATCACCAGAATCAAGTTTTAGGAGGTTTCAGGGTGAGTTTAATGTAGAAGAGAAGATTGCAAGTGCAGGGGCACAGTCCCTACACAGAAAGTAAAAACAAAAAGAGCTGATTTTCAGGACAGCATAATCAGAGCAACAGAGAAAACAAGAATGCAAGTGAGTAACTTTTAAAAGGGACAAGGGAATAGAGTGCCTAAGAAAGTTGGAAAATATGAAAGAAGAAACATAAGCAGGCACAGTTATGCAGAATTTTTTCTAATAACCTCCTGGAAAGTTTCTTTCATCACTTTAAAAATCATAGTATAGTTTTCTTATTCTTTGCCCCACATTTGTCTCATTCCAGATGTCTATTATTTTTAATGTCATGCTTACTAGTAAGAACAATTGCTCTTATTTATTGCTATCATTGCAATTACTTCATTAAATATGAAAATTTTTAATTTATTTGAGGAAAGTTGCTGTGTCTTTGCTCTAAAGTGGACATATCAAATTCTCTAAATTTTACTTCAAAACATTTTTCACCACCCTGAAATTATTTTAGTATTTTTACTACGAATTCTCAACAATTCACTAACTTTTCTTTGATGCATACTTAAGATATGCAGTAGATTATTTTTGCCTGCTACTAACTCACTGTCAACAGCAGTGAGCTGAATTGCTAAGAGAATGATACAATTAATTAATTAATTAATTAGTTCATATTGCCTGAACTTTGCACAGCATCATGCCTTGAGAGCCTCACCTACTGGGAAAGGTAGAAGACAGGCAGTAGTGTTCTGTGGGTTCATAAACTGTTGGTTGTTTTCATCAGGTTAATCAGATTCCTTGGAAAAAGGTTCTGGAAACGGAGGAATAAGCATTGCTTAAATTCTGTAGGGCAAGGAGAAAATGCCTTTTTCCTTTTTAGAGCAAGTGAAAAAATAAATTTTTAGGATTAACGATTTGTACTACTAACTAAGCAAAAATGCTTGCAGTAAAGGAATAAACAGAAGTCCATAACTAATTGGAAACAGTGAGGTGGTGTAATATTTCCTTTGCCTGCTCAGGAAAATTAAAAGTTCAGCATACTGAGTCTGATGATTCAAATTTCCCACAGTAAACAGCAAAATTCTGTGTGGTTTTAAAGGAAATAGAAAATAACAGATAATACACTCATCTCACCTTAATAAACCATAATAAGAAAATAATATTGATAAACTAAAAGGAAATTGAAAAGGTAATTGCCAGGATGATATTTAATTGTGTTGCAAAATGTATCTGATGAACTCTGTCAGTTTATTCCTTCCCTTAATTCTTACACACAAAAAAATTTTATCTGATCCAAGGCAAAGTTAAGGGATTTTAAAAAAGCCTCATTGCCTGAGTTTACAGAGTGATCATTGTAACAGATGCTTAATGATGGACTAGGCTAATGGAGTGGGAGGTTAAGAGCACTGCATCAGCTTGAAAATGTTGGTAGAAATCAGGTAGGTGGAAAATAATAACCTGTTAAGTGGGACAGTGGACATGCTAGTAATCATCTTTATGAAACAACCCTATGAAAAGAATAACCTCTGCATCCCACAGGACTCCCTTTAGGGAATACATGAAAAAAAAGCTGAGTAGGGAAAGGAACTAACTATGTGAGAGACACCTATCCCTTAAATACGTAACTAATAGTAAGTAACTGTAGAGTCTTAATGAATTCAAAGGGATTGCTGCCATCTTTAAAGCTGAGCATGTGCATAGATATTTTCTCTGTTGGGACATATGTATCTAAAAATTACTGCAGCAGTTTGAAAGATGAGAGATGTGCCACATTTGAAATGTTTCTTCTGTCATCTCTTACCTTAATGAGATGGCGTAGGTGGCCGCATGGCCCCTTATGGTATTCAGAAAAGACTTGTGGCTATGATTTTGTCTTTTTCTGTCTTTTGAAATTATAAAAGTGAGTAGCTAAGAAGTCTGCATTAAGTGATATCTAGTTTTGGTTTTTTGTCAAAGGAAGCTTAATACTGTAAGAATAAATGGAATGGAAATATAAGGATAAATACAGATGAATAATAGTACTTGCTCCCTCTTTTGTAAATCAGATATCACAAGTTCTGATAACTTTGTTTTTCCTTTTCACTTTTAAAATGCAGATTGATATTTGACTAGGAAAAGAAGCACCATTTTAAAGAAAATTAATACATGTTTCCTAACTTTGTTAACTTAAGTATTCAATAGTTGCGCATATTAATATTGCAGAGTATCTACACCTCCTTATTCTTTAGTCTTTATCTTTCTGACTTTAATAATTAATGGTGAATTCAGCTCTTTATATAATCCCATTTAGACCTTATAATGAGCATTAGGTGCAGACATCTCCCAAATTTATTCCTCTTTGCAATGCAAGAGTTAAATAATAAAGTGAATTGCATTTTGTCCGATGCCACTCTGGTTGCAGACTTATTATTATCTCTGACTAAATAAGCTTGGTACTTTGGTCATGTTGAATAGCTAGGCCACTAAATATTTCAGATTAAATATCCATGATACTTGAGTCCCTACACTTCTGCTCAGGTTGTATCCACACTTGGTGTTTCTTTATGCTGCCTGCACATCAGCATTCCAATGACATGCATATCCCAAAGCTGACATTATTTGCCCTCTCACAGATGCCCTATGGCTTCATTTCCTTCTTTGCATCTTGCATGACAGCAGTGGGTGCAGTTTGCCATGGGGATGGACAGGAGATGCGGCTGGGAAGTCGTGGGAAAGCCCTAACAATGATGCACAAATATCCTAGTGATAAATTAAGCTCCCTCTGACCTAGTTTCTCATGACTGCAAAATCAGGCCATATTTACTGTAATCAAGCTCTTTGCATTTCTTACAAATGCATTTGTGTAAATGTAGCTCCACTGGGATGAGCAGCTTTGGAAATATGCTGTCACCCCTGTCCTGGCATTTTTTTACCATGCACTCAAAACCCACTGATAATCACGCGAACACTTGTTGGTTCTTTTCTTCACTACAATTTCTTCTTGAAATATATTCACACTGATGAAGCTGCGGAAGGAAAAAACTCTGAGTAGATAGCCTAGGAGGAAAAGCTCTCTCCACTAGATCTGCAGATGGAGGGAAAGCTTTCTGGAAAGCCTGTTTCTCTCACATGTCTTTGGTCAGGTTGCTCTCAGTAATGTAGTTCCAGCTGTACTGTGCTTTCCAAAATATCCTGACAATGTGTAAAGCCATAAATATTTTCTAAGATATCTGTTACTTTTTTTTTTTTCAATCCAGGCAATCACACATCATTTTTACAGGCTCTGCACAGTTTTTATGATACCAATAATAATTTAGATATGCAGCAATTGTAAGATTTAAAAACCACAAATGCTTAGTAAAGGAAGAAAATCTTCAGGTTATTCTGAAAAGATGGTCATGCAAATAGTGTACTGTATACAGATTTTTCCCCAGACCTGAGCCACATATCAAAATGTGAGCTTTGGTCATGGTATTGACATCCATAAATATCTCTTTCCACAAGTAACAGTGCAATTACATAAGTTTCAGGTGGGACTGCAAGTCAAAAGTTCTGTCTCCCTTTCATCACCTATGGTACTAGGAACTACATTTGCCTGTGCTTTGTTCTTGAGGTTTGCAATATTTTCAATCTATTTTTCTGAGGTTTGCAGTATCATATGCCAAATCAACTCAAAGGCATCACTGACTACTTAATGTTACAATTTTAAGACTTTTGGGTTACACTCTTTGGCTTGCCGTCTGCTGACAGAGATCGTCTAGAAACGGCAAAACCATTTTCAGCCACCTTGGGTTGGGATGAAAGCTAAACATAAGAGTGATTGCTGCCCCAATCAGTGTCTGCCAGTTGCAACCTGAAGGTGCTTAATTCAGAAACCAAGCTCAGGTCCTTAGAATGACAGGTGCCATTTTCTCTATATAAGCATGGGCTTGTCAAACCGTCACCCTTTTATTGGAGTCTGTGGACATCTGATCACACTCGGAGAAGCTGACTGAGGGAGATTGCTGTGGGTTTCCATCAGCCAAGCAAGGAAAGACAATTTTGATGCTCAAGGGAGCACTGAACTTCCAGGGACAGTTTTGCTTCCCAGTTCTGTATTCACTGTCCATGCAGCTCTTGAGTGCTTCGAGTAGCGGAGATGTTACAGAGTGTTTGTTACTGTGTGCCAGAATCAGAGTTTAAAAAAAAAGTCCAAGCAATTGCCTAGTCTATCTTTTCACTTGTTTTTAATAGAATATTGTGAATATACTAAACAAGTAAAATGGTTTATGTTATTTTTATCAGGAACTTCTTATGCACTTCAATGAAACCCATTACATAGTTGTTGCTGGCTTTTTTTAAAGCATAATATTGATGTTCAAGTAATACCAGATGAAACTGATTTCAGCCACCACTAACTCTGGCTTTTCAGAAAAGGAAAGGAATCCTTGAGTATTTCCAACTTCAATTGGAACATTGCCGTAGGAAACAATTTAGCCGGGCTAGTGTGCAAGGAAGTGATGTAACTTTTACCCAAATTTTCTGACTGTGTGGGAAAAAGAGTCAAGCATCAATTGGCCTACTACCCTGTTAAACCACTAGTTTCCTGTCCCAATGAATTGGAAAATGAAGTGCATCTCCTTTGCTGATATTTGCAGTCTAAATCAGCTGGTTTCTTAATGGTTAAATACCAGATCCCCAACTATGTTGTAACATGTGCTTGAGCAAGTCCAATAGGAAATACTTATTTAAGTCCCTTTTTGGCCTGAACATAAACTTCCCTTTCTAATCATATCAGAAACAGAAGTGTGGGCTGATCTAGGACTGCCTATTGGTTCATTAATGTATTATTTTAAAAATCCTGATTCCTTAGTTCAGAATACAATTCCTAAGATAATGTTAGTAATGTTAGCAGTAGCAAGTTGGAAAGGAGAATTTCTTTCACAAAAATGTCAGATTTTTTTTATTAGAAGTTAGAAGTTAAAACCAAATGTCCATCAAGAAGAATTTAAATTTTTGCAGGAAATTACTTCTGAGAAAATATTTTTTTTCTTTTGATGTAGTGAGTATTCTGTTGAGATAACCTCAAAAAATTGCAATATAATAAGAGATCCTATAACCTGGTATTTGAGTAACATTTAAACTGGTATTTGAATAGCATTTGAATAAACATGTTAGAATATTAAAGCCTAAATAAATTAACAAAACAATAGTGAAGGAAGATTGCCAGAAAAGGTCAGAATGTAATGCTGGTTGTTTTCTTAACAAAATGAGAAACAAGAAACATCTTTTCCCCTACAGAAAAAATTGCTAATAATTTATTTTTTAGGGAAAACAAAAAAAAGGAAATACTGCCTTTTCTAAGGCAGTATGAATCCACGGGGGGGAAAAAACCAAAAATGACCTGATAGTATCCCTGTAGCACTCAAATATCTTTGAACCAGTAGTGGTAAAACCCCCACGTTGGTGGCTCTGCAGGTGATGTCCTTTCCTGTGGCTGGGACCAATGTACTGTGAGAGAGGAATTGGCAGAAATTTTCCTGTCAAAGCAAGGTTAAACAGTGAAGAGATACACAGAAGAAAATTCATGGTAAAAGAGAATCATAGAATAATTTGGATTGGAAGGGAGCGCTAAAGGTCATCTAGTCCAAAGCTTCTGCAATGGGAGGACGTCTCCAGCTAGATCAGGTTGCTCAGAGGCCTCTCCAGGCCAGCCTTGAATGGTTCCAGAGGTGGGACATCCACCATCTCCCTGGCCATATGCACCTGTAACTACAAACACCTTCAGCTATTTAGTAGCTATTAGTAGCTATTTAGTATGGTTAATCACTTGTATTTTATTTTAAAAATACAAGTGATGGTGATGGTTTTCTAGAAAAGATGAAAAAAATTAAGCTCATAGTTTATGTATTTAAATATTAAAGGTAAATAGTAGTTTTGTTTAACATGTACATCAATTTTAGGTTATTTCTGTCGTCTCACTGCAGCATAGAGTCAAATATAACTTTTCTAATGGCTTTTTTTTCTTTAATACTAAGTGCTAATATATTTTAGTGTGTATGTGGGAGTACAAATCATTCAAATTAGATAATGTGGTAACAGATGTCTGTGTTATTTGAGCCTTATTTTGCTAGATGTCATGCAGACAGGTTGTAATTATCATTTAAAGGTCAGTGTAAGAAACAGGGAGGCTTTCACAACACCAACTAGTTTACTTAGCCTTCTACTCTGAATCACTGCATCAGAGAGTCTGTGTCTTCCCTTTGACTCAAAGAGGAACCATGGGAAAACAGCTACACAATTTAACCAGCCAAGTTTTGTGCTGATATTTGGGTAAGCTAATTGTACTCTTAATTATAGTAATGGACAGTGGAGTAGCATTTGAGACAGACCAACTGTCCTAAATTGTAACATTTGCTGTTTAAACATTGTGTAGTAGAATTTGGTATACATCCAAGCAAACAAACTTTCCTTCTTTTTGTTTTGATGTTCAAAATGTTCCATTGCTTTAGAAATAAATAAATATTGGAGTCATCTGTGCATCCCAGTTTTTGCTGAGATCAGAAGAAGCAGGATAAGAATGGTGCAGAAGGCATTTCCAGGGAAGAGAATCTCATGAGAAAATTCTGATCTCAGGTTTTCTGCCTAAATTCCAAGATACTAAGATAAATGGAAACATTCAGTATTTGATTTTTTAAAATAAAATGCATTCACCAGGTTTACCTGTTATCTACTAAATGTATCAGCAGTATTGCTTGAGAAGTGTTGATTTTGTAAATTCAGTCTCTGAGGCTTGAGAAAACAGTATTGGTAATGGCTGTGTGAATATCTGTAAACTAGCTCAATAACCAAAACAGTTTTGTTTTCACCAGTTCTCATAATATATATTCTTATTTAAGGAGTTCCACTGTATTGGTGGCATTTCAATACTTCCCCTCTCCCATACTGTCCTTATGGGAAAATAAAGGAAAATGAGCTATGCTTTTGTATTAGTCTTCCATCTCTACAGATGTCACCTGAACAGTACTTGTGAAAAGATCTGTCACAAATTACACATATTCTTGAAACTGCTTTTTCTTGAACATGCTTTTCAGAGCAGATACAAACTCAGCTCTCTGCTCTGTCACGATTCCTGTGGAATGCTAAGAAATTAGTTGTAACCACTTTGGCTATATATAAGCTGCCTTGACTCTGGAGCTCGTCCTCTTTGTATGGCTGGCAATGGGAGACAATTAAGATCTGGGATGAGATCTTCAGCCTATTTCTTGTTTTCCTTTTGCCTCCTGGTTTCTCTGTGAAGAAGTCCAGGGATGTAAGTTGAAAAAGCACCATGCTGCACTGGATAATGGTGGTTGATAAGGAAACCAGAACTAAGCTCTTTGTAGCATCTGTCACACTGAATACATGTAATTATTTTGTCATTGGGTAATATGGGAATAGTGTTAACTTTTTTCAAAGGAAGAAAGTAAGGTTAGGAATAATGAACCTCTAGTATACTGTAATAACAGAGGCCTTACCCTTCTTTCTAAACACATTTATTTTGAAGAATCTGTCTCAAACATGGTTGTATACATATAGTTTAACAGTTGGACTTGATGATCTAAAATGTCTTCTCTAATCTAAATGATTCTGTGGTTCTGTAACCTGGACTATCAAGATTTATAGCTATCTAGTCACCCTCAGGGCACAAGTGCAATTGGCAAGACAGTACAAACAACAAATGCAAGTTGAAATGTAACCCTGTTAGCCAGGTTCAGATATGGTGGTGTTTTTCCCAGGGAGCCGAGTAGGAGTTCCTCACTTTGCAATGTCTGTGAGTCATGCCAGGTAGCACTGGCAGCCCTGCCTGACCTTGCCAAGTGCCGTGTCCCCAGCTGACCTGAGCCTCTCGGTGTGAAGGACACGTGAGAAGCCTTTCCCTGGGCCAGCCATGTGTGCAGGCAGGGAGTGCTGGCAACCACCCCTAAAGCCCTCAGCAGGCACAGTGTTCAAGTGGTGTTGTTGTTGTCTTTTTGTCCACCCCAGTTCTGGTTGGGCAATTATTGTTGACAAGAAGTGTCTTGCATCTTTAGTTGCTTTTATTAGGAATAATATTTAAAAGGGTTTTTTTTTTGTTGTTGTTGTTGCTCAAAATAATTTGATTATTTGTGTTTGATTATTTGCATTGTCTTGCCAAAACTCCTGGGCTATTAGGTAAGGATACGGTTGCCAACTATGGGAATAGCTGTAAGCTCTACTGTTCACCTATGACTGAAGTGTGACTAATACTGAAGAGGGTTGGATATCAGTGCAATTTCTATCTATAGAACTTGAATAGATTATGAGCAAAAATTTAAAATAATGTTGTGTCCAAACCAATATTTTGGTCAGAGAAGTGGGATAAAGACCAATTCTTGGCAGAACAAGTGGAATAAACACCAATAATAAGAATCATCTATCATTGCCACAAGTAACAAAGGCCACAGTTACTTTATCCCCTTTATGGTTTGTGAGGAGTCCTTTCCCTTAATTTCACACAGGGAAGGCTGCTTGCCTAATTTATGTTTTGTTTCAGTCCTGTCATGACTGGCGGATCAGCTGAAGGGTTGCAGCTGGCAGGCACAGCCCGCACGTGCAGCCTGGCCCAAGCTGGGCAAAGCCTTGGACCTGGCTGGAGACTGAGAGGCTTTGGAGGTGAAATGTGCTCAGAAATTTCCCTATCTGGCCTATCACCAGCACTGCATGCTGCAGCACTGAAATCAGCTGCAACAAATGCTTGCCTTCTCACCTAAATACCAAGAAAGTGCTATAGCTGTTGCAATGAGCCAATTTGCTCTACACAGTAAGCAAAGGGATGTGCATCTCTGAGAGGAGCTGGCTCTGAAATGTGTTTCAACATGAGCTACCCGGGATGAAGTGCTGTGAAGCAGTGAGAAAGGGAAGCAGAAATTCCTGTGTGTGATTTCTCTGTTCCAGATGTGTGTGGCCTTGGGTGGGAAGAAAATCTTCCCATCCCATCTGAAAGTAACAGGGTCTTGTTTATGAGAAGAGCGTAGATTTTGTAAAGTTGTTATTCTAAATATCTGTAATCAGTTTTTGTGCATTTCTTTCACATGTGCCATTTTCCACGTTACTGAAGACCCCTATTTTTGTTCAATTTTGCTAAGAATATATATTAAACTCCTCCAATTGCACTACACTAAAAAGCATTTAAATGTATGAAATCACTTTTCATTATGCAACTATAGATTATAAAACTTAGAAGCTGGTTTCCAAAGAGACTGCTGATTTGGATGTCCAGATTCCGGACAATCCAGTTAGAGAAGCATGTAAAATTAATTGATTTTTCAAGAGCTAATGAATAAGTATCATTTCACTAAAAGGGTATTTCTTTAACATATTGCATGTTGGTATCATAAAATCATAGCCTGAGGTTTTAAGTTATGATGGAAAAGATATAGTAGCTGAGGTATCATGATTCCTTAAAGAGCCAAATTGCCTTTTTAAATATGTGATATCATGTTTCTTGGCTGGACTAATTCCTCCCATGTCATGGAATATTATCTGCATTCTCAAAGCATGTCCAATTTAGTGATTTTTCTCTTTTATACCATGTCAAATGCCTTTTACATATGCATTGTGTTGCATTTGTATAGTACTGCACAATGAGCATTGTACATTTTCTAGAAAACGTGTATTCCTTCTAATGCCCATGTATGTGGACTAGGCGTGCATGCAGACGTAGCGAGGCAAGCCAACACTCCCACACATGCACTTCTGGGACATTTAGAATTCAAAGCACAAATATCAGGCAATGTGAGACTCCCTCTCTGCACCTGTAGCTGCATTACCTATGATCATTGTTGAAAAATTAAGGTTGGACATTAGTTGCAACCGAGTGTTTTAGAATTTCCTGAATTACTCTATAACCAGAACTGGCTTTTTAATGAACTGGATGTCTGATTTGCCATACAGGTGAGCCCTCTCAAACTCTTACTGGTCTCTCTCATTGCTGTTCCTCCACAGAGAGGAGGAAACTCTTGAACTAGTCATCCGTAGGTCCCTTCTAGTTAAGCAACAGAAACAACTTATTTGATTCATAGGAGGTATTTACATTGCCCCACTTTATTTTGAGAGATGAAAAGAGCTGTCAAAATGCCTGTGTCTTTCTGTTGGCTGACAAGAATTCTCAGATATAAATATTCTTACTGTGGACATATAAAGGTAAAAAAAAAGAGGTATAGAGAAAGCACACTGCTCCCCTGGTCATTCAATGTGCTCTCTGTAAAGAGAATTTACTGCCCTCCGTACTGTGCAATAACAATTCCTTCTTTAGAGCTCAGATTGCCCATTTTTACTCTTCAGCCAAGACCTTTCTGTGCCTTATTGTCTCCTGCTTTCTTTCCTTTTCCAAGATGAAACTCTTTAAGCAGTAATTTAATAGAATGAGAATATAGTTAAAGACTTCAGAACCAGGAGTTTCTTTATAATGTTATAAAGTTCCATTATTTCTTTTGTACATTTATTTTGTATGTTTGATCTATGCATAAAACATGACTAAACAAGCCTAGGAAATATATGAATCTTGATATTTTGGCTCAATACCAGTCTCTTACGAATTTTCCTCACTTTATTCATCCAAAACAATCTAAAACTTCTGCCAGGGTTATCTATTTCTATATTCAACCTACAATGGAAAAAGAGGTTACAAATATTAAAGCTATTCCATAATGATGAGACAATGAAATGAAATACTTCCAAATAACCCCACTAGATTTTAATTATTTTTTCCCATATAGAAGCCTGAGGAAAAAAAAAATCCCATTTAGATAGGCCAAGTTTTAGGGGACAGTTAATGACAGAAACAGTAATTACAGGAAAGGCTACCTCAAAGAGCCTGAGTTCCACATCAGTAACAAACTGTTACTGATGAATCAAGAAGATAAGACTACCTTTACGGACAAACGGGAAAGGGTCTAAAAACAGATATTCCTGTTAACAATGGGAAAATATCTGGAGAAAAGCCAAAGTCTCATTTATTTGTGCAGCCTTTGGGGAAAAAAGTATAATGTATGGCTGCCATGTAAGGAATATGAGAAAGCAAATTGGTAACTCAGAGGCTGTTCAAACAGAAATCTATTTTAAAAGGTAGCGTACATGATTTCTAGGGTTTGTATGTGATGAAGCTTTTGTAATACTTATGTGGATGGTGTGAGGATGTTTATAAAGAGACACACAAAAATGGGTTTTAGCATAGGAAAGAGAGAGAGCATGGTAGGGAATCTGACTTCCAGTCACATAATTGAGCAAAGTATTGAAGGAGAAGAGGTATATCAATTTTATGGTGGTGGGAGGTGAGAAGGAGAAGGCTGCTGGGATCTGCAGCTGCCCTGAGCCAGAGGAATTACTTTGTTTGTTACAACCTTGTGAGCTTCCATGTGTTTGTTTCCCTGGGGACAGGAGCTAAAGCCTGTTGTGATGTGATAGTCCTTGACTTCCTGGAAGCAGCAGATAGCCCACCACATGGCTAACAGCCTCAGCGCACCAGGGTGGCCAAACCACCCACCTCCTACAATCTCCTGTCAGTCAATGGGCAGTGTGATGAAAACTTCCACTACAGTTCTAGGGGAGCCACTGGACTGCTGGGACTCAGCACTGACACAATTTTTGGAGAGGGATGGATGGTTGAGCAGCTGTAGAGCAGGATGAGAGTTTGGTGAGGACAGAAGTAGCAGACCGCCTAGGTCTCGTGGCAGCCCAAGGTGAGTTGAAAGTGGCAAATTCAGGCACAATTAACAATGAACCCCACAAGTACATCAGCTGGAATTTTTGCTGCCTTGTAGGATGAAATAGGCCAGCCTGCAGAGAGAACTGGATGGTGATGGAAGATATTCACTACAGCTGCTCTCTGCTGGCTGGAGCTAGCGTGGGGAGATGTATGTGTTCCTTGCTTTTGTCATCTGATAACTTCCTGAACTTCTGAATTGGGAGAGTCTTAAGTTTTTACCTCACCATAAAATGAAATGCCAAGAGCATCAGGTCTGTAATTTAACAATAATCATGAAGCCAGTAAGTGTAGCTTTGTTTAAGTAAGACCTGGTTAGGTTACATCTCTTAAAAGTAAATGAGAAGGAAAGATTAAAGTGGGTTCAGCAGCAAACGATTATCTTTGACCACATGTTATCAACTAGATGGCCTTATGCCTTTAAGTCTAGGTTAATTATGGTTTTTTCCAACAATATCCAATTACATGACGAATAACCTTGGCATCTAAGGCAGGAACCTCTGATATGCGTCACTTCTTACCTCAAGAAGAGTGTTTATCAGAGTTATCAGTGCTGGCTGCTGAAAAATCAGCCTGCTATTGTTACACTCCCATTCAGAGCATGCTGTCTTCCAAAACATCCGAGCAGACCTGACAGACTGATGGCTGAGAGTGCTTTGACATTCTCTGCCAGAGGGAACTCCTGGGGGGAATAAGCCAACTGCATTCATTGCACTTCCTCCTTTGTAGTGTGTGGTAATGTAGCTGGGGAATCCAGGGGAAGTCTCTTCTGTGAGAGACAAAGCAGCAAGTACATATTGGAAATATTCAAGTCCTATTTCTGCATTGCACTTATTTTACTCCAGGTTCTTGTTAGGCCAGTGGTTGCAAATTACAAGGAGAGAAATATATTACACTGTGGAAAAAAAGGCTTTTATGTACAGGGATCACTCCACAATCACTCCACAAAGAGAGAAGCATTCTGTTTCTGACTAACCTTAGATCCCACAAGCAACAAAGACTGAAAAGCATTATTAGAACAAGTGTTACCAATAAAATGCTTCCTAAGAATAGATTAGAAGGTAATGTAGTTTGTACAGTAATATCTTGTACAGTCTTAGAATAAGAAGAGTCACTGTAAATTGGAAAACAAACTCATGAACTTCATTACAGAATTGTTTGGGATATTCATTAATGGCAATACCTATTTGATATATATTATTTATTTATCAATTTAGCTGTATAATGCTCTAATTAACCTGGGATTTGCACTTACTATATATGTCTTGTTTGAATTTTGGGTTAATGCTTTAGAAACATCTACTGTCCTGAAGAAAAATTATCTTCCCAGCCCTTTGCCAGAAAAATATAAGCTTTTGACTCATAGTGAATAAAACTTTTGTCAATAATTAAAGACTGTTGATGATTAGAAGAAGCCTAAAGCTGCTATACATGTATAGCATGTATACATGTATATATCATGCTACGCAGATGAGATCTATCAGTCTGTGTTTCTTAGTGATTGTGAAAACATAGGTCATCAAGATGTTACGGACTAGATCAAAAAAATGTTCCTGAATGGGGATTTTAGAATTTCAAATAGTATTCCTTGGATTTTACATCCAAGGATAAGACCCTTAAAACTCCCATTTCACTTTTGTTTGACACTGAAAATGCTTCAACACTCTGCCTGGTGCAAATTTCTTGCTTTGCTTTCTTGCTTTCTAGCTTTAAAACCCAGTTGGTTTCTGAAACATTTGAGTGAGAGCATACTCAAAATAACCTCAGACTGAGATAGAGCTCAGAAGCCACTGCTGCTTTCATGTTCCATCCTATTTTCATCCTGATTTTTTTTTCTCCAGAAAAGAACACTTTTTCTATAGTTCCCTTGGGTTCACTCTAGTTGGTGTTTTCAGTACCTGCCAGGTACAGCTCATCACAAGCTCTAGCGGTAACCACTACAAAATAGGACCAAGAAGAAAAGAGATGCCTTTTCTCTATATAAAAATAAAACTGAGCATGGAATTTATGTATCAGTTATAAGTTAACATTTATAAGGGTTATCCAGAAATTGGGGAAGCAGGTTAAATTTCACTCTCTGCTGGGGGGAAGGCTTCTTCCACAACTTGTAGCTCCTAGCAGCCTGCAGCATTAGGTGTAATGAGCAGGACCAGCCTGTCTATGCAATAAAGAATTCAAGGTTAGCTGTGTATGTGTGTGCAAATGTGAAATGAGTTTGTAGTGTAATGGTCTTGACATGCACCTAGGATCTGGGAGAATGGAAATCTTGTCTGAATTTCATAGTCTTGGATTTTATTGCATGATTTCCATGGGGGGTATCTAGAGACCGCAGTTTAGGAGTGCTTCTTCAGAAGTGTGTGATTTTAACTGGAGCGGATTAAGCTGTAATTTTAAAATTTAATTTATTTTTGGCTTTTAAAGTCAACCATTTTTATTTAAGATTTTTTTTTTAAATTTTAAAGTTGCTTTACAGTAGCTCTTTGTGGCTATAAAATTGGTCAGGTGCTTGTGAGCCAAATGAAATGACAGATTTCTCAAGTGAACAGGGACTGTTTGCAATGAGTTTGTTCATATTATTTTTCTAACTGGCTGATAAGCTATATACAGATGCTTTCAAAGTCCCTCTGGGACAGGAGTGACTATTTCAATAACTTTAAAAGACTGAACCTGCAGTTTTCCTGTTCCAGTGTTGCTGCATTATTTCGTGGATACATATTTGAGTTCCCCGTTTGAATCAACATTTGCACTTCTGAGGCAGACTCAGACTGAAATTGCTGTGATGTTTTGCCTCGGAAAAATTACAAAGAACTTGCCACAAAGTCTTGCATTACACACTAGCCAGCACTTCAGGGTAGCTTTATAATGACAAGGAAAATATAGACAAAGAGCTGTTCTACCAAGCAAGATGCATTCTTTCTGGTGGTCTGGCTTCAGAAACTTGATTGAAAACAGCTTCTTTGTTTGTTTGTTTTTGTGATAGTCAAAGGGTAACTGGCAAGTGTTTGTGCACCAGCACCCATGGGAGAAAACAGCCTGGAACGTGGGAGCAGGTGTTGCACTGGCCAACTTGAAACAGAGGGAAGATGACTAAAACCCTCCTTCATTCTCATCCCTTGCCAAATTAAATCCAATTTAGAGCAATGTGTTGCTACACATTGCCCCAACAATTAAAGAGGATAGAACTCCTGACTTATTTATTTTAAAACTGAAGAAGTCCTGTTTTACAGTACCATAACAACTGCCCTTACAAAAGAGATGCCACAGGATCAGTGAGCAAAGGGCGTTAGGAGCAGAATTTTGTATCTCTTCAAGCAGACAGCTCCTCCATGAGCAGGAGACTCACAAACTGCACAACAGCACCAATCTACAGCTGACACAGGCACCACAGCAGCTCCATCCCTCCCCTTACATCACCCATGTCACTGTGTTAATCCAGCTCATCTTCCTTTTTGTCAGATAAGTTAACTATCACAAAGCTGGCTCACTAGAGATCTTACTTGTTAGCTCTAAGTGAACAAGCTTAATTAGGAAACATGGTAGAAATGGAAATGTTGGCCACAAATTATTTTTATCAAAAATTCCTGTATTCCACAGGGAATTTTTCCTATTTGTCAGAGTGGTTTAGTGCTTATTTTCTTCCACAAATGAAATTTCAGTTTTCATCGGTAAATGCTGGATTTACAGATGCTATGGGAATTCCTCAGGTGAACCTTAGCATGTCTGTCTCTTTATCCCATTTTCTTCTGTGACTGCAGTTACTCAGGCAAGCTGAACCTGCTGTGAGCTGTCACCAGGGACTCCAGTCATATGCTGGAGTAACTCAGTGAGACACACAGGGATGCACCTCCCACATAAAAGAGTGAAGCACACAGACATTTAAAAACCTGCCTTTTAAACGCCACATAAGCTTTTCTGAATCTAAAGCTTGAATCTGAATCTTACCAGCCAAAGGATTTCACTAAAAGCTATTGGATTTGGGTCACAAGTTTTCATCTGAAATGTAATTATAAGATCTAATTTCAGGAATATTATTTTTTTCAAACATTTCCGAAGTAATTCTTCTTCCAGCCAACTTAGGTGTACACTTGCTATCAAAAGCAGGCAAGTGAGCATAATGACAGGAAAAATAAGGGCAGGAACGGAATGATGGGCCCTGCCTATGTGAACCTAAACTTCTGGTGTAGCTCCCACCAAGGGAGTTAAATATGTCCATAATACGAGATCCTGCATCACATCTTGTTACTCTCAAGGCAGCTTCAGCAAGAATACAAAAACCAGATGGATAAAGGTGCTAGTAGCTTAGTAATTCCCGCAGATGATCTTTCCATTTCAAGGAAGATGATTTCTGGCAGGACAGTGTTAGAGGAATTTATGCTGTTTTGCAGAGGGAGGGCTTGAGGCTGCACAGCTGCCAGCCTAAATCTACTACTGGAAATTCACTTAAAATTAAGCATCAGCACCACCCTCCCCCAACAAAGATTAGGAACAAAAAATGCCAAGTAGGAAATGTTCAGGGTGAAGAGAGAATTGTGGTGCTTCTGATTAAAATCAAAATCAAACTCTGCCCCATCCCATTCTAGGATTTCAGAAAGCTTTCCAGCAAACATCTGCCTCCAGTTTCCTCTTTGTTTATTCAGTCATCAATTATCAAGAGACTTTGTTTTGTCTCAAAGAGCTGCACAATTTGAAGCAACTGTGGTATCTGAGATGGTTCTGCCTAAACAAAACACAGATTCCTTCTGGCACAGAGAAACTGGTTTGGATTAAAATAAAAATATCCAAAACCAACAGCATTTTCTCTGTAAACTGTTCTTAGGGCTATTATAATGTCATTTTCCCCCGTGAAACAAATACACAGATTTCAAAAGCCTTGAGTCTTGTTCTCAAAAAGCAGAAAATAAATTAGATTTGACATCATGATTTATTCCATTCCCCTTTTTTTTTTAAGAAAAGTGAAATATGTTGATAATTAAAGTAATGCAAATTTGCATTCTTCTGGTTTCTTAAGCATTATGACATGCACTTGCCTCAAGAGCCCTCTAGGACAAATGTACAATGGCAGCAATTGCACTTGTGCCTTTAATGTGGTAGCTCCCTGGACATATTATTACCTGTGATAAACCAGTGGATTAATGTCTGTTGTTACACTCCCTGCTGATAACAAGAAATCACAATGAGGCATCTGCCACTTATCTTCCCTTCCCAGCAGAACTCTGTCCGTGACTGCCATTGTTGTTACATCGTGTAGCTGCTAGCTGGGGACCCAAATAATTTATGCTACCCCTTAACTTACATTCACATCTTCACAACTCTTTCCATAGGAGAAGTTCCGTGGTGATTTTAATTGAATATTTACAGAGTGGCTGAGTGTTTTGGCAACCCTCTTTGAGGTTTACAAAGCAAAGCCAAATAATACCATTTTAACAATGATTTTTTTTCTGTATTGCAGATACTGCCCCAAGTCCGTAAATATAAAAACTTCAGATACCAATAGTTAAAGAAATTAAGTTCCATTAGAAAATCTTCACAGGGCAGTTAGAGCTGAGGAAAGTAAAATTTCTGTCTCTTTCTTAGACAATGACCCTTCTGTTGACAAATTCCTGTCTCAACCATCAGGATTCCAGAGCATTCTAGGACTTAAGTCATGTATCTCAACTATAAATTTGTCTTCCTACTTTTGTAGAAATCTTAAATATAGGTGGAAATGCACAGCTTCTTTTTAAGAGTATGTTCATACATTATTTATTAACAAAATATATAAGAGGACAAACGTGTGTATATATACCTAAATTTATGTATGGGCTATCTTTACATATTGTTACCTAACTGAAAAGACACTGAAAGTAACTGTCCCTTCTTCTGTCAGCAGGATAATATGCTTTTGATATGAACATGTTATACAATTCTGCTGTCAGTTTATTTCACTGTTTTCAGATGGAGAAATCAATTCTAGTCCACTAATCCTTGCTTTCTTCTAAGTCTACTAATAAAGTGTATGATCCCAGTATTTCTGAGTCCTTTCATTAGCAATCTCTGTTATAAAACAAAAAGATATCTCAATTATAATTTGTCCAATATATGCATGAATGAAATGCAAAGAGCTCATTATCGTATGTCAACAAACAAAGCTTTGCAATATTAATAATTCCTTTGAATTAAGTGTTAAATTAAATTTGCTCCCTATTAATCTAGAAGCTCAGTGTGAAATCCTGATCTAGACCTAAAATCATTTTACCTTATGTTTCAAAAGGACAAATTTCTCATTGGACTAAATCACATTTGCCATTCCCCATAAATCTGTCCTCATATGAGTGTGTAAGACAAATATCTGATAAAGTTGTAGCTTGCATGCACTAATTGATGGCTTGTGTACTTGAAGTAGGCAAACAACAAACACACACTTACAACCCATCATAAATTATTAATTATACACATCCTAAACATCCTCAGTTGAATTTTATCTGAGCTGAATGGTCCTGAAGGTAATATGTGGCTACAGAAGTCTGCATGTTAGAGCAACTGTTGGGGTGAAGTCCCAATGGGTGTTGACTCTCTGGCAAGGCTGAGAAGCAGGAGCACAAGAAGAGCAAATTGGCTGAGTTCAACAGCCACAGTGGAGGCCCCCAGGTCTGCACTGTGTGTGCTTTGGAGGATTTTGTTTGGACTACTTCTAATCTAGGTCCATGGATTAGATGTCTAGGAGCAGCCAGAATGCACTAGAAGTGCTCCCAGAGCACAGGCCTTGCTCTGTTACATGTGAAAGTTGCCCAGTTTGTCTATTCCTGGACTGCTTCATAAGGCAAAGCAGAATTTGCAGCATGTTGGGATAGGGTTTCAAGAACATACTCCTGAGATGACCTAAAGCACTAACGTGTGCACTTTCTTTACAAAAATAAGCTATAGAGTACTCTCCATAAAAAATTTACTGTGAGTTGATATTCACAATGTTATGAAAATCAAAACCATATTTGACACATTAATGGAAGAATTTAGTCATTTCACCATACAGCCAAATTTTCTTCCCATGGGACAGCATGCTGGATCCCTTAAGCATTTGAAAAATCCTTTGTCATGTTTTCAATTGACTTTATTCAACTCAAATTCAGGAGCTATTCAGATGTCAGAAAAGGTCCTGCAGCTATGTCAAAGGGAGAGAGAGAAATGAAGACTTCCCAAAAGCAATGAGGAAAAGCATTCAGTTAATAAAAACAATTTCCCACAAGTACTTTTCTACAAATATCATGAAAACTTGAGACTTGATTTTATGTTTAAAAAAAAATATCTTGCAGATGAGGTTGATTAGCCTATTTTTCTATTATTCCCTCCACTTTGAACCTGAGAGCTTTGAACAGCATGAAAAACAATATCTGTACTTCAGGAGTAAGATTATTCTCCTCCAACTGCTCTCATCCACACTTCCCTTTCTTGAGGAGTCAGTGGGGAGAGTAGGATTCCTCAGACCAGTTTTAGACATCTAAGTCTGAAGAAAGCACCTCTCTCCTGTTCTTTTTTGCTACAAATGGATGATTAGATGATGGCTGTAGACTTTAAAATTAAATTTTTTTTATAGATGGTTACAGACATTCTGCTAGATGAATTGCATCCCAGCTGTCTTCAACACTATTTCCTCTGCAGAGTGAGAAGAATGCCCTGTGAGGGAATTCCAGTAGGAGAACTCTCTGAACTTTTCTGTAAGAAATATATTAATTTCTTGGCATAGCCAGCTACGATTCAAAAATTCCATTTCTTGTTGCTAAATAGAATTTCCATCATTTACTACCAATATTCACAGTCACACTCCATGATTTCATAAGCCCAGAGCCTCAAGTGTTTGGATCAGTTCAGTGCTTGAGCATGCACAGCGTTAGACACTGTGACTGACCCTGGCATGCAAACTTATTTCAGTCTACTCATTTTTTGGCTCCAGTGAGAGTATGTAAATACATGCTTAAGTATTTTGACGATCAACAGATGATCTAAGAAAACAACTTAAAGCTTTAAGAAGTATGAGATGTACAAGAAGACAACAGACTATAATTAGAAATTATATTTTAATATTAAAAAAATTTAAAAAGGAAAAGGAAGCTAAAGCCATCAAGGAAAACTAGTTACCCAGATAACCAGGCAAAAGAACATCAGGGTTTTTATTTGGTAGCTTTATTTTTTTCATACTAGAAGTGAAAAAAATTCCTACAAACATTACACTGCCAGTTCTCAGTAACAATGAGAAAATTAACAACATTCAAAACAGCAAAAATGTTTAGTTCCAGAATATGAGACATTCTTATAATACAGAGCAGAGAAGAATATAGGAAAATGCATTCTTAACCTGAGAAATTTATGAGCATGTACAGTCAGGAACTGAGTGCTTGAAAGCACAGGAATTCCATGACTTTCTCACACATCAATCACTCTTACTAAGGGTAGCTACACAATAATCTGTAGGACATTGCAGAGACTGTAAAATTCCAAGGTATCACCAAGTAATAATTAAAGAAGCAAAGATTAATTGCCGGAGATGAGCTCAAACCACAAATTATAAATCTGAACCTTTTAAATCTAATTTTGAAAAGTTTAGCTCTGGAGATCTCATTATATGTACGCTATCATGAAGGTATGGCTGATGTAAAACTATGAATAAGTGTCTTCTTCTTCAATTTGGTCCCCAATTTGGAGATCCTTTTCCCCCTCCCCATCTTTTGAGAGAACATTATTATAGCAGTATGGTTAGTCACAGCAATTTTCTGTACAGCAAGTACTTTGGGTGAACACAACCCACTCACAGCACTTTGGACAAAGAAGATGGGAAACTACGTGAATGCAGTCCGTGCTTGGGCACGAGGTTAGGCATGAGGAAAAATCAAACTGTGAGGAAGCACAGTGAATAGGCACTTGAAATCTATTTTCCAACAGGGGATCAGCAATAACTCATGTGACAAATACCATGAAACAACATATGAGATCATCTTAAGTAAATCAATCAAGCCACTGTTCCTCTGCTTTTCTAAGAAGTGCTTAGTTAAAAAAAAAAAAAAAAAAAAAGGAAATGTCTGTGAAACAAAATTCAGGATTCTTCTTGTCTTACATGTTTGTGCTCCCCCAGATGCAGGGGGCTATTTCTTATCCTCCTGGAGCCATAGCCAGCATTTTTCCTTGTGCAGCGTCAATAGAGGGAACAGAATGCACTTAATCCCAACCTGTGGTTGCCTTTATTTTGGTAGGTGCTATGAGGTTTAACTATCTTAGGATGATGAAAGTTCAGAATTAAAGGGTTAACCTCTCACTAGATGATTACATAAATGGGCAGCAGAATGCAACCCTTCTGTTTGCAACATGCTTTGGACAAAAAGGGAGATACTTGGCAGAATTTGCAGGTATTCGTAGATATGCTTTGAGTGCAACTTCGGGATAGGACTTGGAAACCTGTAGTTTTTTCCTAAATTCTCAGGCAAGTCAAAAAACCTTTTTGACAGAAAGACAAGCTGAAGAGTCGAGGGGTTTGGGGGTATCTCTACTTGGGAGACTGGAGGATTTTTTAAATCATCTCTTGAGGTTTTGAATCTCAGCTGGATCTCCTGGTCCAAATGAATGGCTTTTGCAGACACGGGCAACACAGTAACACTCTCTTCTCCAGAAAGCCATTGTGCTGTGCTTACATTATATAGATGCTGCCAAATCCTCATTACTGCATTCTCTACAAGTGCCCTGGCACTCCCATTTCTTTCCTGTACCAGGTTCAGACATAGGATAAAACTAGATATGATTCAAGTTAATGTTTATGCAATAAAAAACCAAGAACGCCAAATTAAATTTTGAAAAGTGTTTTATGCACATGCTCAAAAGGACAAGGCCGGTTTTTGTCTCCTTCAGCACCCTTCTAAGAGGTAGAATACTGCAAGAGAAGTAGTTTCAGTCTGACCTGATTTACAGGACAGAACAGGATAAACAGGTGGTCACTGTCACTCAACTACCAGCCTATATAATTACCTAAAATAGCAATTAGATCAAAATTACTTGAATAATAAGATGTTATTAGAGAGCTGAACTTTAAAATATTCTTAGGACATCCAAAATTTTAATTTTTTTTAAATGGATTCTTACCCAAAGTAATCAAATAGTCATGAAAGTAAAAGCTGAATTTGATATTTACATTTTTGAGGTTTTAGGCAAAAATCTTATCATAGTAAAGACAAAGAGTTCATACTTGTTTAGCCTGAGACTGTTACATGGTGATGAAGTGGCACAATGATGGTGTGTGTACACCATAAAGTCCTTGACAAAGGAGTTGCTGTTGTGGCCTCATGCCCGCTGGTTTGCCACTTTTTGTCTCCAAGCAACACTCCCATTGGAGCAGCAGCCTGGCATCTCAGCCTTCCACATCACCACTTGGTGATAGCCCAAGTTTAGTCTGCTCTGTGCCACTGTGGCCAACAAGTCACGAGAGTTCTCGGAGAAAACAGGTGAGATTTCGAAAATGCATTTCAGGAAGATACAGTCGGCTCAGGAGGAATTGACATGAAGGAGCAATAAGCCTCTGTTTCAGTGGTGGTAAGGACACAGAGAGCCCACTTTTAAAATTCATTTACAAGCACAGTTGCAGTATCAGGAGTTGTCTTATTTTTAAATTATATTTATATACTGAAATGCTATTTTAGAGGAAAAAGGGAAAAGTGTTAGAAGTTATTTGAAAATCTCTACTTAATTGGGTGAAAGAACTACAGTTCCATAGGTCCTGTCTATACAATCCTGTTCTCATCATAATAAATATTCTTAGCAGAATAAATTGTTGGTAGAGAGTGGCAGTTGGAATATAAGTTAAAAACCTGAAGCATTGACTTATATGTTAAGATTTGAATTTATCTACATTAACAGGATATCAAAAGGAGACATGGTGTTTATCTTTCTGTATGCATTCACACCATTGCTTTATAAATGGAAAAAACCTGCTTCTCTTCATCCTGTGTTGCAAGCTGCCCATGGAATAGAAGGCAATCTTTTTGTGGCAGACATCCTAAGCCTCTCCCTTCCGACAGCTATGAATTTCTGAGTAATCCTGATGGGCAGTGTAGCAACAAGCATGGATTTCTTCCTAGTCACTGTAGATTGTAGGCCTTTTCCCAATATATATACATTGCTTAATTTTACAAAAATTAATTCATGTGTTTATTTGCATCTCATTTGCACAGACAGAATACTAAATCTGCCTAAGGTCAAGTGCAGGTGTAAGTCTTCGAGTGACTGGGATATAAATAGTCCATGTATTTGGCTATTTAGAACACCATTGCTCATGCATGACTATCAGTTGCAGCAGAAATTTCGTATGTGCAAGAGATATAGGGTCACATTTCAAATGATGTCAGCGAGGGCTGCAGGAATGGCTCACAGGTTCTTTGTCAGTGCAGAACCATTTGACAACATGCCTCATTTCTTTTTCTCCCTTTGCTGCAGGGCAAGTTGACACATTTAATTACTCTTCAGTGTTTTTACCCATTAAGTTATTTGGTTATTTACCTGATCAAGTTTTGCAAAGTTACAATAGATTATTTTCCTGCCTTAAGTGAAGGTGCCTTCAATGGTTATATAAGGCAGGGACCAGCCAGCCAGAGCCTTGCCAGTACCCCTCTCTCCTGACTTTCAACACAGTTGTTATTCCAGTAATGTCTCTCTCTCTCAAGCTGTGGTTGCCAACTCTGTTCAAATGTGTGGTGCTTTCCTGCTTGTGGCAAAGTGCCACCAAGACTGAAGCTGGATCCACGAAACTAATTTCATGGCTAAATGCCGATTCGTTTACCCGTAACTCTTCATAGGCAATAAATGGTGGAAGCATGCAAAAAAACACCCACTTTTTTGGGGAGATGAGGGAGGTAAACACCTCTCTGTGCTGGAATATGAAAAAGGTTTTTGCCTCAAAGCAACAAAGTTATGGACTAGTAGTCTGGAGAATTAAAAAAAAGGTGGCACTACCTCAATTTTTTAAAAATAATTGCTTTTTTTGTTGTTGTTTTTGATTAATTTTAAACAGTTATTTGTGAGGAAACGACTTCTATTCCAAGCAAGATTCATCTGTCTGCTTTTGCAAGAATTAAGTCTGTACCAAATGGGAAACAAAACTCAGCCACATTATTCCTGTCTGCATGGAATTTACAGTAATGAAAAGAAAGCACCTCAGCCTTTTGCCATGGGGCATCTGGAAGGCTTGTGTTTTAATCTTACCAACCAGCTCCTTGAGGAGGGCAATTCACATTTCCCCTGGAAGGATCTCTGCAGACAGCAGAGCTGGCCAACAAGAGATGTGACCTCTTCCAGTCTGCCCAGCATTTCATTAAGGAGTAAAGACTAAATCTGGTGGTGAAAGACTTCTTGCTGGAGTAACAAACTAAATAATTTGCACTTATCATCCATCCCCTTTACTACACTATCATCCATCATGTTAAACAGATTAAAACCGAAGGGAAAATTTAATTTTGTAAGTGTTGTGATGAGTGGAACTACTATTTTCTAAACAGCATATAAGGATAACCATATCTATTCTGTATAAACAGGTAATTATTTATATAAACAAAATTGCATATAATTGAAGTTTCTCCTCTACTTGGCAGACCTTTTTCCTTCTTAGTCCTAGAGTCAGCTATAGGAATTTATTTTTTCCAGGACAGATTCTTAAAACTCAGTGCTCTGCCATGTAGAGGTTACTGAGTTAACTTTGTTAACTGAGCTAGTTAAGGAAGTGAGAACCGGTTAAGTTGCCTTAACTTTGGACTCTTACAAGTTTGTATACAATCCTTCCCAGCAGAGTTAATTAGCTTAGGCATCCAACCAGCAATTTTCACAGCAAACTAACCCAATTATCTCTGCATGATATGATACTGTGTCATGTCTGAGCCCAGAGTATGTCTGTCTGCATATGGGAAAAATTAACTTCAGGTTGTGCCATTGAAAATAGCAGCGGGTGCTCGAGGGAGAGGGACAGTTCCCTTCTGCCTTTCATAATATGAATCTCTAGACTGATAACTGGTAAATACACTCACTATCAGTCAAAATCTCTGACTGATAGTGAGTACATTTTTATAAACTCAATTTTTGTGCTAGCTATAATTTTTTAAAGTCAAAATCATTAAAGAGCAGGAGGAGCCCAGGGTTCTAACTTCCAGAATTCAGTATAAAGCAAATGTTTTTTGACACCCTGTTCAGTATTACCAGGCATTTTTTTCATGGCCAAGTGCCCTCACTAACTTGATAGCAGTTCCAATTTAAGCAGAAGAGTTCAGATTTTCTTCCTTGCTCTGGAAGATCTTACTGATGATCTGCCATTGTCTCCCGGCAGACCTGGAGATTCAAGGGAAACCTCTGATAACACACTTCTATTGATAGTGTGATAGTTTCATTACTTATATTACTGTAGAACTTCAGCTTCTCATTGTATTTATAAATTTATTCTTCTTTTTCCTAAGTGAGGAAGCACTTATCTTCCCATTCTTTGAAGGACAATGGAAAGATAAGTGCTTCCTCACTTAGGAAAAGAAGAATAAATTATAAGTTATTCTTCAGAGTTCAAAGTATTATCCAATGCCACACTTAAGAAAGCTGTGATATATTTAGAATTTGAGCACTTCAGGTCTTCAATGGGCTAAGGTAGACCACTGACCAACATTATTATGTGACACTTATCAAAGTTGTGTTGCTTTAACTAGTATAACACATTGACCTGGTTTTGACTGGGATGGAGTTAATTTTATTCTTTGTAACTGATACGGTGCTGTGCTTTTAATTTTCCATGAGAAAGTTGTTGATAACACACTGATGCTACAGTTTTTGTTCAGTAGAGCTTGCTCTAAGCAAATGACTTTTTGTTTTCCTGTACTCTGACTGTGAGCAGGTGCATTGAACTTGCCAAAGGGATATTCCATATCATACAGCATCATGATGATCAGGAAACAGACTTGTGTTTCTGTGTGTATGTGGGGGGTGTTGGCTGGGAGCTGCCAATCTCTTTGGTCAGCAGGTGGTGAGCAGTTGTATTGTGCATCACTTGCTTCTCTTGGGTTTTATTCCTCTCTCTCTCTTTTTCATTACCACCATTATTGTTGTTATTATTATATTTTGTTTCTATTATTCAACTGTTCCTGTCTCAACCCACAAGTTTTACTTTTTTCTGATTCAGCTCCCGCTGCGAGGCAAAGTGAGTGAGTGGCTGCCTGTTGCTTAGTTGCCAGCTGGGATTAAATCATGACACAGATAAAAGTGTAAAGAAACAAGCACAATATGAAAAAAAAGGAGGGAGAACATAATTTTCTGTAATGACTTTAGTGCAGATAATTACACTAACACTAAACATATTCTGGTCAGAGCACATAGCTATTATCTTTTATATCCTCAGGAAACACTGCTAAGTGACCATTTAATTTTGTTATTTTTTACACTTGAATTATAAATATCCATCACTCTGATACTGAAAGATGAGGCATTAAGCTGATTCTGTACTCTTAATCTCAGGTTGAGTGGTATCTAGTCAGTGCCTTGAAAAGTTATCTAACTTTACTCTAGGCATTATAAGCATTTTGGCATTTTTTAATCTATTATTTACTGTTTTCTAGCAGAAGGCAGGATTTTAACTGCAAACCCCTCTTCCTCAACCATTACAGAAAAAGAACTTCATACACATAATCCATGTTATCTCAAGGAATGTGGACTCAATGGCAAACCTAGCATTACTTCTAAAAAACTAAATTTGAAGCTAGCCCAGAACCAGTAGTATAAAGCAGATACAGACATTTTCTGACAAAACCAGCTACTGCCATTTTAGAGTACAGCTCAATCATGTACAGTTTCAAATATGGACTGATCTTGCATCAAAGATCCCTGAAGAAATACAGTCAGTACTCCAGGCTCCTGTGTTTCTTCTCTTGCTAGGGTAATTATCCTCTTGCAGTTGCTGGGACTTGCCCTCTAGATTTCTGTCAGCACTGTGTCACTGTTACACTACATGGCAGCATGACATTTTCAGCATATTTCAAAGACAGAGCAGCCAAGAGAGATGTCCCTCTCTGAAGGCACGCTGTGCTTTGTTCACTGGTTACACCCACAGACATTAATAATGTCATCTTTGCATTGATCAGTGGCAAACTGTCTTACATTCTCTTGGAGATTCAACTCCCTTGTAAAATATGAGACTGGGCACTGAATGACACGTTCAACACAAAGTCTTAGGCCTTTTTGGCCGCGCAGTTTCTGGTTTCTGCTCTTCCCTACAAGTTCAGTAGGAAAGGAAAGGTGTCCAGAATGGACACCCTCTGGCTTCACAGCACTACCAGAACCACAGAGATTTCTGTGATAAATTGAGACAATGGAGCTTGTCACTCTCAGAGAAACCACAGTTTCTGCTGTGTTTGTACTTGTTAGTTTCTTCTTTCCACACCTCTTACAGTGCCAGTTCTGGAATATACAAATTGCACTTTGAATAGTTTCAGTTCTGTACATGATTTGGAATTCCTTGCGGTGAAATGAAAAATTCTATGTTATGTATGACACTACAGTCCTTAATTTGTTAGCAACATTGAAAAATAACAATAGCAGGCGAAATATATACAGGCAAAGTAACACAAGAGCTGTAACCTCTGAGAATCAGTTACAGCTTTGGCATGTGCTCTTGGAGTCATTTTTACATTCCTAGCAGTTTCCTTACACAGCACAGCATATGTTCTCATTCTTGTACATGTATATACTGCCAGACATAGATAAGAGCACATGTAATGGAAAAAAGATCTTGTTCTTCTCACTTCTCCTAAAGAACTGTTTGCACTAAGAGGGATGTCAAACTCCCGCTTTTGGACTCACTCATTCTAAAAACGCCAAATGAAATTATGAACTAGCCCATGCAGAAGGGTTTTTTTGTTCTCCTCTCTCCCACCCTCCATTCTTCCCCCTAATGCATAATAACATTTCCATGGATATAACTTCCTTAGAACTAGAGTATTAGGAACTCAATTGTATTTACACTGTAGATTATACTTGGCATGATAAAGGATCACAAGTGTATCTTTTTTTGTCAGCTTGTTCCATTAAGGACTTCTAACCATGGATCATTGATGTAACAGATCATTATGGCCCATTGTGTCAGTTCTTCTGTTGGGATCTGTGCACTACAAGCATGACAGATTTCCTCTGCAGCAATTATAGTCTGTTGTGACAATAGGATTTAATGAATCTAAACAACAAACCACATAATCTGTTATTACAGAGCATAGCTATGCACCCAGATGGGAATTAAGTTCCTAGATATTGCCAGTTGCAGTTTAAAAAATTGTGGCTATTTCAATCTTCACTTTATTAGATGCAATGCTCTAATTTACAGCATATATTTATCTCTTCCCTGGCAGGTCAAAGGTCTTCAGAATTTAAAGCTTAATCCTGCAAGTGTTCTGTGATTTCATTTTTTTTCTGAGTAAACATTATCTCCTAGGTTTTTAGACACAGTCCCTGTCTTTCACTTGATACTAGCCATGCTATTAATGTTTCAGTACTAGCATTGTAGGCAAAACAAACAACCACAATGAAATTGATCACAGAAATTAGTGAAACATGGCAAAATAGTTTTGCATTGTTTCTAAAGAATAGGCACTTCTACTTAATATGAATTTCTACAAAGCTACACCAGTGCAAATATGTAAAATCACATTGATTGAAATTTCCCTGACTGATGCAGCTGAAGGTCTGCTTTAGAGGCTTTTGAAGCATGCTTGTGGAATTAATACTGTCTTTAGAAGTACAGATTTTCAGCTTTTGAATATGAGTTCTCGACTTCAGCTCATCAGAGCCTCCAATTACAGTGTTGGTACTGCTATATTTTCATCTATGCTCATGGACACTACTGGAATATATTTGCTTTGTTTAAATAATTGAAAGTTCATTGCTAAGATTATTTTCATGAGGACTAGATGTTGCTGCACTGTGGAAATGCCATTGTGGATCATCATGGTCATTATCATGAAATTTTAAGAAGAAATTCCCAATTAAACATATTTCCATATCCACACACTTGAATAAAAAAAGGAAGAGATTCTTACCCTTACCTAGCATGCGCACACATTTGGCATTCTGGTCAGGACTATCAAATGAGATTTCTCCGCACCTCTGGGGAAAAAACAGATATATTTCATTAAAGTCTCTGTGACAGTACCCCTGTCCTCATCCTCTGATACCTCTCTTTATGTTTTGGAACTAGAGACGTTCAAGACACATTGTAAAAATGTCAAAATGAAAGCCTTTTCAAGTAGCCAAATTTTGAGAGTAAAATGGTTGCTGCAGATGTGTCAGCATGGGTCAACACTGTACTCCAGGGTGTTTGATGAGGAAAACTCCAGGTAATGTCTTACTGCCTTTGGATCTGTCTTAAGCTAAGACTGATGTCTGCCTCTATCATTGAAGATGACTGTCTCCCTGTATATTCCCAATCAAGGAACATCATTAGAATTATGATCAGAATACAGAACTGTGACATTTTTAAACACAAGATATCATTTTTGAGTTTATGCAGACAAACCTGTCAGTTTAGCTGCCAGGACAAACATAATTGGTGTGGCTTATGGGTCTGATCCAGCTTCAATTAAAGACAATCAGTGGGCAGATCCCACTAACTTCAGTGGTGGTTTCTTTAGGAGCTACATAAAAGATTCAGTTTTGTATCACTACACTCAAAGCTCATGAGAGGGGCTAAGGACAGCCTCACATTTTATAGGTAAAAGTTGTTTCTACTTCCTTATCTACATACTTAAGGTTTTGGTATCCATAACCAAATGGGAATAAAAGCAGAGTGAGTAAAGTTTGGAAAAATAACTGAGAGCTGTCCATTTCCCCTCCTCTTTCTTTCTCTCTCTTACGTACTTGCTCCTTTTCAGCACCTATGGTGAAGTTGTTAGAACTGGGTTTTTGGTTTTTTTTTTTTACTTTCTTTTCATTAAAAAGGTGACATTGCAGCAAATATTAAAATCTACAAATCAGGTAAGTAAAAAGCCTCAGAACATCAAAGAAGATGAAACACAGCAGCAGTTTCATAAATGAACAACACATTTGGAACTCACTATTGTTAAAAAACTTTTCACCTCCCTCACACTGAAATAAACACAAATAAACAAACAAAAGTCCCACACAGTCTTTTTAAATACCATCACATCTAAAAAGAGCAAACAGATGCCTGTATTAACCTTCCTAGGTGGGAGCACATAGTACAGAAACAATGAAAAAGAAAAACAACACCTTGCATTTCAAAGTTAATTTTACAAATGCTCTTATACCAGCTCACTTTCAGGAGAAACTTGATATTTATTCTTCTGACAAGAATGCTAAAATATAGGCATCTTTTCACAGAAGTTTCCCAGCTGCTTCTTCTCAAGCAAGCATACTTAGACAAACACAGATGGTAGAAAATATGTCAAAATTCACTGACCACTTCACCCCTGGAATTATGGTGCTCTGTGAAAACCTTTGGTTGTTTTTGATTCAGTCCCTCAGAGGTACTGTATGTTCCAGACATATTTACATAAACATCACATTTCAGGCTGGCAAATGGTGTCTTACAATATCTAACAATACTCACCAGTCCTAGCATTATGAAATTGGGAAAACAGCTAATGTTCCCCAGAGCAAACTAACATCCCATGGGATCCATTGTGCTGACTGATGAACTTGCAAAACGTTACAAGTAAGATTCAGATAACTGTATACAAGTTCACAGACCTATCTAATTCCCTTTATGCCTACAGTCGACAGAAGTGGTTGAAAATCATGTTACAACAGTCAGCCTAGGAGATTTTTCACCACTACCACTTGCAGCTGGAAATACCAGGAGAAAGAGCTTCTGCAGCAATTTCCCTTCTGTTGCTAGCTAAAGTTCACAGGTACATGTCAGTGGGGTGAAAAATAAACTGTTACCAAACTGCTCAGAGCATCAAAAAAGACCTAGTTGAAACCTGGATTTGTAAAATGGCACAGAAATACAGCAGGAACTCACTTTTGATCATCCACAGAATAGGGTTGTTTGCGCATTTTTACTGTTAGCAGATGTTTTCCATGAACAAGAAGTGAGGAATTATTTCAAGATTTAATCTTCAGGATTAAACTGGGACTTTACCACAAGTGCTATGCATTCCTTCCAGGGCTGAATAAGCTTCCTCTGCCCTTTTCCTGGACTAACTTCCTTCCTTTTCCCATTTATGTTTGTTCTGCCTGCTTGTACATCGTGGTTGGTGCTGTGAGACGTGGCCAAAAGTCTCTCCAGACCCAATCCATTTCCAAACTAATTTTACAGCAGCTGCTCATTCCCTCCTGAAAAATGTCTATGTTGGCTATAGAGTCAGTAAAGAATCTATCAGGGAGAAGAAATAGGAATTTGACATTAGATGCTGGTTGTTCTACTTTTTAATTTCAACCAGTCAGAAAGCAGAGAGAGAAGGAGGAATGACCTTGGGCATTCCTGAGTTGGGATACTTTAAATCTCAGTCTGGGCTTCATGGCTGGGCTTAGTATGGCATTGGTTGGGCTGGTTCTGCTATATGCAATCCTGGATGTTGCCTCTGTGAGTTCACAGAGGCAGCACTGCTGAAAACAATACCACCAGTGTTCAATTTCCCTGAACTGTGAGAGCCTTTGTTATTGAAAATCTTAAAAAACTGTTGTGTTTTGAATTGGTCAGATTTAACAAGAAATGGGTAAATACAAGTAAAATTCAACCATCCAAGTTGTCATTGTACATTCATATATTTTTAATAACGGAACTCTGGACTAGACATTTTTTTCTCTTTTTGGAGAAAAAGAAAGCATAGGTACTTTCAGTTAATAATATTTTCAGTAATAGAGGTCCATTTCCACATAGAATTGTAGCCTGCAGTTCATGACATATGTGAATTTTTTTTTTTAATATTTATATAAGAAAATGAATTTAATAAATTACCTACTCTCTACTCCCTTTTTTGAGATCAGATGCATGACATGACATTGAGCCTGTTACACAACCTGCAATGTAGTAAACTAGAATGGAACTTACACGTCCCCATGGAAAAGAGACTGAATCATGGAGCAGCTGAAAGTGGAGCTTAAAATAAAACAAAGTGAAAAATGAGAATAGGGACAAAAGAACATGGAATTCAGAAGAAATGTGGCATGAACTCAGTAAGATAAGTAAATTGGAGAACTTGAAACCAGCCTGGATGACTCTGATGGCCCAGCACCACTTGTCAGAAAAGGGAAACCCCAAAAGGCACAGGCTCTCCAGCAGAGCCTCTCTCTGGAAGATGGTGCTCTCAGGCAAGATGAGAGGGGTGCTCGCTTAGCAAGACACTATGAGGAGTACAAGCCCTGTACCCAAACAGGATAAGTAAAACTGCAACAAAGCAGGGCATAAGTAGCAGGAAAAAGCTCATGCAGAGAATGGATGGAAAATCCACTCTGTGTTCTAATGCAGTAACACATCTCATGTTACTCCTCTGGTGTTACGTGATCATTCATAGGTTGGATTTCCATTTCCAGCATGCCTGGGCTCACACCAGCTGCATTGGAGGATTTGAGATATGTAGCAATAAACAGGGTGTACATACCCCAGAATGTGCTCTTAGTTTTACCTATGGAAAAACTGGTTTTGAAGTCATCCTATTCAGCTTCTATCTGTATGATAAATGAATGCATTACTCATTTTAAGGAGGAAGATGCAAATCAAGTAATTGAAATAAATGGGTCTAAACTCTTTTCTATGACAAAATTCAGCAATTAAATGTCTGAAAATGTTTTTCATGAAAATTGCAGTAAGTGGCATGTTAATTTTCCACTTATTAAAGGCATATAATTAACATTGATCTAGCATTTAACAATTCTAATCTTGTTAGATTGTATAATGTTTTAAAAATATAGTAGGAATTTTTCTGGAATGAAATTTGAACGTGTAATTTTTGACCTTTTTAAGCTGCAGATAACTAAGTTCTTTAAAGCCAGTTTAAAAGGTTATTGCAGTAGGAACCATATTTACAGGCTTCTTCACTCTAATCTGTTTTGCTCTGCATGTCCTGAGTATGGTGTTCAACACATGTCTCTTCCAACATGGCAATAATCAGGGAGGTACTTGATGTACATGATCAGCCAAACATGACAATAAATATTGCATCATTTTCTTTTTGCAGGAGGTGACAGGGATTATTGTACTGCCACAGGAGATGTGTTAACTGCACACTGATGGCATATTTTTAAAGGATCTATTGATTTCTTTTTTTAAAGTAATCTTCAGTTTCAATTGTAGACGGAAGTAGACTCCACATAACAATATAGTGTGATGAAAGAGCTCGCTCTTCCTTCCTTCCTTCCTTCCTTCCTTCCTTCCTTCCTTCCTTCCTTCCTTCCTTCCTTCCTTCCTTCCTTCCTGGCAGAGGAAAAAAGCTTCCATGCTTTTATGAATAAATGGATAATCTCAGAGGTAAAACAAATGCTAGTTTTATTCCTATTTCTGTTTTCCTATTACCTTCCTTTCTCCATTACCTGTAAAAAGTACACGTTCTCTAGTATGTAAACTAGAGAAAAACATCATTCTATTTGCCTAAGAATTATTGATGTAAAATCTGGTAGTGTGAAAAACAATGCTGCTTTGTAAGTCTTAGCAAACTTCCATAAAAACAACAGGCCACTCATAAATAGCTGAAATCTAGAGGCAGTATTTCAGAGAGTCAGGCCACATGCCTTTCATCTTCAGGCTGCATGGGAGGCCTTTTAAGGCTGATTCACTTGATAAACCATCAGAGTGTAGGAACTGTAGGATATCCAAGGCATTGTGCTTCCCTTTCTGCCTCTCCTCTCTGACAGGGACGAAAGGAAGCACAGAAACTACAAAGACAGAGTGGTGTGTAATGTCTCTTACCTGAAGCCTTTCTGCTATCACCCCCCAAAAATAAAAGCCTTGTAATAACATCTGCTAGTGATTAAATCAATTTTTGTGCAAAACAAGGAAGTTCCCTACTGATACTCTGTAATCTTGAGATGCACTTAAATGTCAGATACTTCTGAGTTTTGCTGAATCTTTATCCATGGTCTTTGTTGGCCTTAGCAAAGGAAAAAAACATTGTTTTTATTTGTTTAGAGACAAAAGCTCCTTTTCTCTATATCACACTATATTTTAATTTTAATAGGTCCATATTTGATCAATTTTTCTGAAGACATTAATTGCAAAAGTTTACCCTATTCATGTGATCTTGAATTGATGACTCTGCATTTTAAAAGAATTTTACTTAGCCTTTCTTACATGAAGCATGTGTATAATGAATACAGCTTGAGAATTACATGTATAAACTTTCCCATTGGCAGCAAACACTGCTAGAATCTTTCAGCTAATGGAATTCCCAGGATCAATAAAAAATTGTGATTGGTTTTATGTACTATTTCCAAAGGACTTAGTTCCCATAATAATTATAGATAAACTCTTATACTTACCTGAAAATTTAGACCTACATTAGGCAAGTTAAGGGTTTCACTAAATTGGGCTGAAAAAACACTACACTTCCCTTAACTGGCATGTATTATGTCCATGTCCATCCAGTTACAGCTATGGTGTAATCCCAGCGTACTGATTACTGCCTTTAAAATACTATTAGAAGCCAGAATGCTACATTTTTTGCTATTCAAATTGTTATTGTTACATTGCAACTATTATATTGCAGCTGTACTGTATTTCATGCATAAAGTTTCCAGCTTCCCTATTTAGTATCAGCATTGAGGCATACTTAAACTGAAAAATCAGGTTCTATTAACACCTGGATGATTTTCTGCAGAATAGAACAGCTATATCTGGGTAGACTTGTTCAGAGAGTTCATCCCTTTCCAAGTTTTCCCACTGAAAGGGAAGGTTTCTCTTCCCTCCAAGAAATTAAAGCATGTTGCTCAAGTAACATTTCAACACTGTCACTGTCAATCTCCAGCAGAACCCAGGCACTGCATTTCACTCTGGAATCTACCACACTGTAGACCCTCAGCTAGTCTGAACAGAAGACACGGCAAACTAAGTAATTGCAACTAAATTGAGCAATAATTGCCAACCACCCATTGCTGCCAGTAGTCAGCATCTTGTTTGTGGGCTAAATAGCCCGAGGTGAACCTTTAGGCAGTTCATTTTATCACAAACCTGTGATTTAATATGGTTAAGAGTGGTTTGAAATGGATTAATGCTGCTGGAAAATGGATATAGCAGTTTAACTGCTTTGTTTTCTTCTTGAGTCAAGGAAAAAAAAATTTAACAGCGTGTGACTTCATTAGGGAGGCGCCAGCAGCCCTGACCCCCATGAGAATCTGTCAGGGTTTCAATATGGCATCCCCCCTTTTCAGTGTTTATAACAGGGACACCAGGAGCCAAATCCAGAATTACTAAACAATAAAAATGTTGGGTTTTATTAAGCAGTAAGTTACAGTCGAGTGTGCATTAACGGGTGAGGCACAACTTTCAGGCTTGTTCTGAAGGGGTGCCATCATCCAAAAAACATTAAAGAGCAGACTAGTTTTTTACCCTCATGGGATGAATCTGTATTACAATTAATTTTCCAGTTTACATTTAAGAATGTAAAACATCTGTAGATTACCTAATGGATCCTCCCACCACAGAAACAGTTCTAAGTAGAAGATGGGAGGAAAATATCAATATTAGGGAAAAGGCAAATATGTTCTCTCTATTTATTGTTGCTCTGATGTGAAACATCAAAGTTCTTTGTATTTAAAACATTTCCTGGACCACATAATCATCTTTCCTCCTCTGAATTGTAGAGTTGGGCTGTTCTCCTAGTTGCTTTCCATGGTCACAGCCATTCTAACTTTTACTTTCTATTCAAATATGTAATGGGAGGAAAATATGGGATTAATTTGTGAAAATTTAGGTCTCAATTTCAACCACATTTTTGTCACATAATTCCCATCTATCTACTGGATCAAAGCCTTGGAAGCCCCAGCTGACACACCACTCTCTCCAATAAGCAAATCAAAGGTCTGTGGGAGAATGAACCTCCTGAAAAATCTCCTCAGGCTGTTCAGAGCAATGTGGGATGGATTTTGGCACCTGCTTGTTTTTGTGTGTGCCCACTGCATACCATATGGATTGCAAACAAAAGCACAGTCTCAGGAAGGACAGGAGGACTGAGTGCCAGTGAGCTGACACAGGCATCTGCCTAACAGGGCTGTCTCCCTGACCTCTTCCTGAGCAGCACCAAGCACCAGTGGCCACCTGCTTCTCAAGAGCTGGGCACTCCTGGTTCCCTAAAACATTGGAATGAACTGGGGCAGTCCTGTTTCACCCTTTTAGGGCTTAATTTTTAAGGAATAGGGGTTGGTGAGAACAGCCCATGCCAAAAGCATACCAACAATTAAATAATGGGCTCACGAGTCCACCACTTTCACTCACTTTCTGGCAAACTTAGGTAGCAGAACTGGCACTGGGCCAAACAAACCACATAGGAGAGAGTTAGAAGTCATCAAACAAACCTGAAAACACATGTGGAAGGTCTTGCCAAGTTGACAGCTTCAGCAGAAGTGAAAACAGAGCACTTTGAGGCAGAAGGCAGGAAACTACTTTTCCCTTGTTCCTTGCTTGTGCACCACACAGTGCCTGGGTCTGAAGGTAGTAGGGTCTCAAGGACAGCTGGAAAAGGACTGCAGAATTGGCCATCTTGTTAAAAGGGACCTTTCCCCCTTTCTCATTCTCTCTCTCACACTTTTTCCCTAAGGTAACTTTGTCTGTTACCTGCAAGGAAATGGGCAAATAAAACTTTGTATGAACAAAGTCCTTTCTGCAACACTTGGAGGCCTCATGATGCCCTGAGGAGACCCGGGCCCAATTTCTGTGTGAAGAGGACACCACCAAAGGATGGCCACAGGCCTGCTTTTGATTAGCTGTTTAGATTATTTCAATGTGTCACAACATGAATAGCTCGTGTCACACAGAATCTCCTGGGTTTATTGCCAACCATTCACAGTTTTACTCCCAAACTTGCTCCTGGTTATACTTTTCAAACATTTTGAGCTCTCCTGCATTGTACTTATTTTTAAGCTCTTTTGCCACTATAAGCAATATTAATATGTAAGTGCTACCTTCAATAGTTCTGCAAAATTGGCCCAATAACAAAATTTTGTGGGCACATATCCAGCATGTTACCAAACACTTACTGTAAAAATGGGCATCTATTTAGCTTGTTAACACATGCTTCTACAGTCATAGCTATTCATTAGAAGTACTTATTGTACTTAAGTGTAATATTCATTGAGTATCTCCCTCACTGGGAGATTCAAGAGCTCTCTGGATTCAATCCTTTGCCATGTGCTCTAAGATAAACTTGAGCAGGGAGGTTGGACCAGATGACCCACTGTGGTCCCTTCGAACCTGACCCCTTCTGTGGTTCTGTGTACTCCTACATCACTGCAGTTTAGAAGAGGAAATCAAACCAAAAAATTGAGTGACTTTAACACTGAAAACGTGGCTTTTGTAAATTCAAGTGCAGCCAGCATACATCATGTTTCTATGTGCAGAGCATATGGAGCTAAAAAACAGCAAGTGTTGTTTTGACAGGAAAAATTTGCATTTCAAAAATTGTCAAATTAGACATTGTGGAAGAACATCTTCTGTATCAAAAGAAAGTGTCATTGGTACTAATGTCTCTTTGTCAACTTTCAAAGTGGGATTAATAACATCTGGAGCCATACAAATGCCATTATATTATCAGGAAATACTTAGATGCTACTGCAGTAATCCCTGTGAACATATTTCAGATACAAAAAATCCACATTATTTTGACACACTAGCTACAGTTTCCAAGGTTGCAGTCTTTTGGAGTAATTCTAAAAAGACTAATTTTCTCCCTGAAAATAATTCCAGAAGCAGAGTGTTTTGTTTTGTTTTGTTTTATGTGTGGAACCATCAGTTCTAAATAGGTGTATTGCTGGCAAGTATTGCACAAAGCTGCTCTTTTCTTTCACTTCTGAACAGATTATGATTATAATCTCTTAGCCAAGACTACATCCATGCTTACATTTGAGAAGGTAAAAGAAAAGGACAAACTACCTGCAAATGTTTCTTTTACTGTGGTAAAACTCATCATAGGAGTTCACACAGGGAATGAAATGCCCAGGAGTTTCCACAAGGAATTAATTGCCCAGGTATCTTCCTTCTTCTCTGGCAGTCCCAAGGCCTTCCCAAGTGATTTGCCTGTTGAGTCTGTTTACAAAAATTGTACAAGCTTTTCATTCTAAAGAGGCTTATTTTAGACTGCAGAAACAACTGGAATAAAAACCAGCAAAAAAACTCAATGGGAACAAAATGTTCCCTGGTCTGCACTCCAGGTCTTTTAGAGCCATCAATCTCTAGTCTAGAGAAAATAAAGCCATCATAGCTTCATAGCTATCTGCAATTGCTGTCATAATCCTGTTTTGAGAGCAGGTATCCAAGCAAGTCTGAAATTTCATTATAGAGTTCACTTCCAGCTATAATCCAAACAATATCCTGATTATATTGGAGGATAAGACACCTCTAAAGTCACTCTACTGCAAGCATTTTACCTGCCAGTCTTTGTTTTCTTACTAAGATTTCATCAATAAAAAACATGAAAATATTTTGGACTTGATTATTAACAACTGCATTTTGCTGTAGAAAAAAGAAGTAGAAAAGTAGTAAACTGTACCTCACATTTTAACTATGCCATATAGTAAGGCCCATTATATAGGAAAGGTAATAGTTATTTAAAAAGGCAGGATACAAATTAATTTCATAACATGCCTCTGTACTAAACTGGCTTTCTTTGTAACAGAAACAGGAAAAAGGAAGAAGTTACTATTCTTTTAGGCTTTGCTAAGAGGTGACAACACCTACTATTCATGGGATCTAAATGAAGGACTCAGGTGAACGTGGTTCTCTCCCTTCATCTGGATTTATTCTCTCGAAGAGATGTCTTCCTGCTATAACTAGCAAACCTCAAGAATTTTGCAAAAAAGGAAAAGACATGTCTGCTGTTACTCCCTATCCAACTGGATACTGCTTTTAGGGGGGAAAACTGAGAACTGTACTTCACCTGAAAAATTAAGACATGTTAACCTGTTAACCTCTGTTGTCATGGGAATAATCTTAGATTGCCTTTTGGCCTGGCTTTGCTCACACCTTCCACTCTTACCTGCCAAAGTCAACATGGTGAACATTTCACTGGTGGAGTTTCTGTCCTATATCCCCTACCTATCTGTACAAAACCCGACAACCCATTTCATTTTTAGTATTAGTCAATTTGATTCTGACTAATACACATGGCATCATCTCTTTTCAGCGTCTGTTACCAATCTTATCACCACACAGCTGAGTTTCTTGCAGTGGATGTATCGAGCATTGTGACTAAGTCCTACCATACATAGTTTATTCTTGAACTGGTCCCCCAAAGGGAAAACTGGGTTCATTATCTATAACTCTGCTCTCAGAAGATTTTATTCTCGGATCTGTTTGGTTTTGTCTTGTGCTGTTTAAGTGTGACTGCTATTTTGTATGTATGTAAAAGATGGGATTCAAAACCAATAGGTTTTGATTTTTTTTCCTTTAATTCCCAATTTTTATATGACAGGCTTCAGGACAAATCATTCTCTCTGTATATTTTCAAACAATTCCTAAGATACTGAATGTCTTATTAAGTTATTTCTTTAAATGAAATCTCTCTATTGGTAGAGTTTTATAAAACTCCCAGGATTTAACATGTACATAATATTTAAAACTATGGTGGGCTTTTCTGAATCTCACTTGAGGGAACTGAGCTCTTGATTTTTTTCTAGATGTTCATAAAGGAAGGGAGAGAAATTTCTAGAGACTTATTTAGCCCATCTGATTACAGAGAAAAGCCTGGATGCCTAACTTGTCATCAAATGCAGTTAGAAGGATTTAGCTGACTCTTAGTGTAAACACTGGCTGCACATTTGGATCCTAAATTCAGCATTAATCCTGAGTGTTAGAGGTTGGATCTGCACAGCTGGAAAAATGTTTTCCCAGTTGACACATGACAGTAAGGTGGCTGTCGGGGAAGCAGAGCTAAGGGAGCTGCTAATGGTCTCACTGGGATGTGGGATATCCACAACGTTTGGTCATAGAGGAAGGACAGCATGGACTTTTTAACAACTCCAAATTAATTGTGGTCTTGTGAAGGAATTAAAAAGATCTTTCTAATACTGCTATGGGCCATCATTATTAGGACTAATTAACCACTTGGGAAGAGTATGAGGTGAATAGCAGAACACAGCTGCGAGGCCCACTAACAGCTGAAAGTAAATATGCCATTTTCTTCAGTAAAGAGAAAACCTTTTCTGAAGCTAGGGGTAAATCCTGTTATTTCCTCTCAGATTTAAAAAATGATAAAGCAGTAAGCAAAATAATGTTTCTCATTTTCCTATTTTATGTTGTTATAGACCTTTGTATATAAAATACAATTCTTAAAATGAAGCATAAAAATGCAGTTGTAATTTCATGGAGGTAAGGATTGCTGAGTAAATTGTACTTTGTGGGAAGCAGGGGCACATTTACAAGTTGTGCAGTGCAGTCACTGAGAGCAAGGAGCAGAGGCACTTTGCTTGCCAGAACCTGAAAACACTTATTTTTAAGAATTCTCTTTTGAAAACATTTGTACATTATTATGGTACCTTTAGTATTTAAATATGGCAGGCCTTTGTCATTCTTTACAAATGAGTCATTGTTTCCCATATATTGCAATATACCCAAACCACATGACTCTGATCAAAATTGCACATATTACAGGTGGTAAATCCACATAATTTTTACAAGGAAGAGCAATGGCTTTTCTTCACAGCTTCTAGAAACTTTTTTTAAACTTACTTTCCTAGCATTTTCAAAAATTCTTTCAAAATAGATTTTACCTAATACATAAATAATAAAGTCATATTTAATTATCTTTGCTGACTTTATTTTAAAATCTAAAGGTGCTGTTCATTTTATGCTACATAATACTAATTAATAACCCAGGTGAAAATGCTGTCCACTGCAAACAAGTTTTTGAGTGGAAATGTGCTGGGTTCCAATTAAAGGAGGTTCTGAAGTACCCCCTGTTGATATAGAAGGTATGAAATTTGCATTTGGATGTCAACTTTTGTTGCTCAGGCAAATCCATATTATGGATGCTGAGACATTTCTCCTATTTGAATGCTGGCAATGAAATGCTGACCTACTGACTAAAGTGACTGCAGCAGTTGTCATGCTGAGCCTGACACGAACAGTATAATGAGTTTTTAACAGGTCTCTGCAAGTGAAAAACATTTGGTGTCTCTTTTGATTTTTATAATTTTTTCTTGTTGTTCTTTCAATTTTTTGTTCTGTTTTTATTTACTTTTTAAATTTATATTATTAATTTTTATTTATTAACTTTTAAAATTTATATTATTAAACATTACCCTTGAGGCAGGCAAGACTTTACAGTTAGGTACTGTACGGATGGGAAAAGGAGGAAAGGACTGCTTACACAAACTTGCTAAAGGTCACCAGCCCACTCAAAAAGCAGGGAGTAACATTCCAGTTGCCTTTGATTCTGTGTGCTCTTTCTTACATGAACAGTATGACTGCATTTATCTTGTTGAGTAATGGATGACTAGATATAGGAACTAATAGTGCTGACTGATGAGCGCTCTCACCTCATAAAGGCAACTGAGCAACCTGGGCCAGAAAAAACAGATTCGAGGGCAGATATTTTGAAAACAAATGTCACATTAGATCAGAAACTCTGAAGGTTTTATTCTTGAAAGGCACCTGGGTGACTTAAGAGCATAGTTATCAAAACGGTCCTGTGCTTGTTGAGCATTTTCTTCCTTATGAACCTGTGGCAAGTAAATCCAGCACATACAGGTAGCATTTTGGTCAGCACGAGAGGCTCTGTTTCACTCTGATCTGCAGAGGGAATAAAGACCCTGGCTGGTGCAGCACTGGTTGTTTATCTGAAGATGACCACACACACCAGCCTCCACAGTCCTCCCTCCCCACCTGAAAGCCGCTGGATGAGTCCCTGGAGTATCAGCCAGCATCACACATGAACAGCAAAGGGAACTGTGGGGAGAGGGTGAGCACTGCCAGCACTGCAGATCAGATGCTCTATGCTGTATTTTGTATTGACACATTAATTTTGCATTAAATTAATTTTATTTGTACAAAAATGTGTATGAGGAATCCCTTCAAGGGGAAACACAGAGGAGTTTATTCTGATGAAACTTCTGTTTCCAGAAAAATCAGATTTTGTAACAAGACATAAAACTGAAACCAAAGAGATTCCAATTTTGAAACCAATCACCAAGCACAAACTCCTTAAGTTGAAAAAACCTGTGAGTAAAACTAATCTTCCCATCTGGATGTACAGTAATCCAAGAGGAGACTAAGAAAGTCATTGTGTGGGTTTTTCAATGTTTTTCTTGTGTTTAGTGTGATATTTCACAACTGTCTGGGGCCCTCTTCCTCAGTGCATTGGGAAACATCCACTGCAATATTAGATTCTGTTAGTGAAAAAAAAAGGTTGTTTGTCAGAAATGTTAGATTTCTCTAACACAGGAAGTTGGCTACTTGAGTAGCTCAGTTTTCAGCCATTGACAAATTGATCTACTCTTTGGCCATTGGAAATCATGCTTCAGCCAAATTAGAAAGTCTACTGACATCTGGGCTAGTGCTGTTTAGAAATTTCAGTTTTCACAGACAGGGACTCATGTGGAAAACACTCAGCATCCCCCATTGTGCAGACAGAAGAATCAGCTGCCAAAAGAGACAGCAGCCATCAACTCAGATCCCAAACAAGACTCAGCCCTGCTTTTCTGATGAGCAGGAAGGCAGCTTTCCTCTCTAAATCTAACTCCTAAATCACCATCATTAAACAAAACTACTGTCTTCTCTTGTTTTAACCACATATGAGTTAAATAACAGGTCCTGTTCATCACTGAATGTCCACTAAAAATCAAAGCCATACACATCCATGGCTTTCTGGACATTACTGTGATAACCTAGCCCCTCATTCAAGGCTGACTGTTCAACTCTGTTTAGACTGTCTCTGCTTAGCTGCTACTGAAATCTTTTGCTGGTGCTAACTAACAACATCTCCAAATATGACATGGGCCAGTGTGGTTAGTATTTTGAAGAATGGTGGGTTTCCCACTGTTATATTGCTTTATGAGAGAAAGCTCTATCCTGAGTTCACCTCCCTTCTCAACATGGAGATTCAATATTGTTTGATCACACATTTATTTTTATCTGGTGACTGTATAGAAGGGATTAAAAAAGCCTATTGTAATAACACAGAAGCCTGGAATAAGATTAAAAGTGTGTCATTCCCATGGAAAGGATGTTAATCTAGTATCAAAAAGTGTTTAGGTTGTGATATCTTTGGAAGCTTACGGATGTCACCTTACAATGGTGTGATAGCTATGAGTGGTCTGACTGAAACTAAACAAAGATGAAATTCAATGTCATCCTGATCCTGCTTATCCTTTACACATTATATCACACTAAAGCAGGGAATTTCAAAACAGTAAATTGCTATAATCCCAATGGAAAATCAAGGATGGAGAACTTCCTGTCCTTTGATATTTAAAATCAGAAATGCTGATGTTTTCTTTCAACTTACTTTTATTGGTTTTACATAATACTTGAAACAATACATAAAATAAATATTTTATAATTTTGTTCCTGAACATTTTCACAAAATAAACACAAGATAGCGAACCTTGTCTCCTCTGTTTTGGCCTTCACCACAAGTGTCCAGGACATGAGCATCTCCACCCACTAGCCAGCTACATAAAGGATTAAGATGATATTTTAAAAGGGAAAACTGGGAGCATGCAAGGACTGCTTGAGAAGAGATAATGGGGAAAGTATGCTGTTAGAGGGTTCTGCAACAATCTTTGCCAAAACCACAAGGCACAGTGAAAATTCAAGGCTTCTTGAAAAAGTGCTCAGCCCTCCATAGCTAGACCAAGCACAGCACAGTAGTCACAGAAGTGTATCTACATGGCTTTTTCTAACCATGTTTGAAAATTGTGTCTAACCATTGTTTAAAATCCCAGCAACTCATATCTTACCTCTGGGAGACCTGACATCTGTCACTCAGCAAAAAGGAACGAACTATCTTACCTCACCTCCTGCAGAGATTACTAACAAAGAACACCAATAGCCTTTATACCAAAACACTAATACTTTCAAAGTCTGCCAGAAACACTCTTTATCCCATGCATCATCACAATAAAGCAGCTTTACTCCCAAGGAGAGAGCATCATCAAGACTTCGAAGAGACACATGTTATTGGCCAGTCACATCAATGATCTTTGCTTCAAGAACACTAAAATTACCAGATATTTGACCTCCTTCTAAACTAGAAGAGGTTGGCATATTTTTAAACCTCTTTACACCTTATCAAAAAAGAAAGAAAAATGTTTTGCCTAGAATACAGTATGTACTGTATGAACAAATTTATGTGAATTTATGTGTGAAAACATGAACAAGCTGCAGTTTTAGCTCTTCAGTTCACAATGTTCACCCAGTCTTCTGAAGAGTAAACCAAGTAACTGACAGTAACAGCTACAGATTACAGAAGAGGTGGGAACCAGCAAATCAGACCAGTCTTTGGACAGAATTTAGAATAAGGACCTGAATAAAGAATTTAAATTCATGTTTTTGTGGAAAGTACTTTAATAATCACAAATTAATACTTTGCTATATAGTCCTTTTACATCAGTTTTTTGGATCTGATCAGTACTTCCATTAAAGACGAAGCATTGTCTGGAAAATAGTTATCTGCACAGATTTAGTAAAACATCATTATTTTCTGAACGTCCTATTTTGGATATTAAGGTGTTGTCTATCTTAGCAAATTGTGATACAAGGGACAGTTCTTTATGGCCTACTGGCACAAAGCAGTTGACATCAATCATATTAAATTTTGTGTAGTCTCCAAAGCAGCCCACAGTGACAAACAGAGAGAGACCAAGTCTACCCTGGGAGGATGAAATTGCTGTGAATCAAATCAAACCCCACGGATTAGCACAGTCCTCACAATTGCTAAAATATAGCAATGCCCTGAAACTGTCTATATTACTGTGAAACTTCTTATCCCAGTAAGCCTGGCAAGAAAGCCAAGCTCAGAGCCTCCCTTTCCCTGTTTGCAGTGTGAGGTTTTTCTGTTTAATTACCTCACAGAGATGTTGTGGGGCCCACCTACATAATGTTTGCAAAGTAATGTTTGCAGAGCAGTGTATGGCACATGAAAAGCAGGGAAGCGAGCCAGGCACCGAGGTGGAGATGGAACAGGCGATAGAGCTCTGGGCTCCTGTGCCTCCGTTCACTCCTCAGGGAGCTTTTCACTGTGGCTGCAGACGTTTAGGTAGCACAGCCTTGTGATTAATTAATTATTTCCTTGGTGTAAAGCGTGTTAAGGGCCCCTGTGTAAGACTACTGCTTACAGATGGCTTACAAGTGGCCGCTGTTTTCTGCTTCATGTTACATCCTGGCATGGCTGCTGCCCTTGCACACAGAGTGGCATGGATTTTCCATGTCGGTACCTGACCTTGGACAGTTTTAGCTCCTAAGGAAACTCCTTAGGAAATATATGTGAAAACAGCATTGTTAAGGCAAATATTGTTCCTGAATTGTAACAGTGACTGCTATAGTGGTATTTATGCACGTGTGCGGGGGAATTCACTGCAGGCTCCCAGCAATCGGGGAAAGCCAGACCCATCCAGAGTGAATGGTGGCTGTTCAAGCAGGACACAATATTGCTACTGTTGCAGACAGCTGGGAGGAAGTCTTAGAGAGGCATCATAGTCCTCCGACTGCACACTTCTGTCGGACAGCTCTCAAAGAGACCAGCAAGATAAATCTCTGCTTATTAAACAGTGGCAAACACTGCTCCTTCCTGGGTAACCGTGAGAGCTGGGAGACAAAAATTCAGTTGCCTTAATCATTCCCTCCAGAAAACAAAAATATCCTACAATTTAAAGTTCCATTTTACCTTGCCTATATTGGCTTAAATGCATTAAAAAGGCTGAAATTGCAGAAAGCTGGCCTGTGGTTTTTGAATCCTGGGAGTCTAAGTAGGCAGACACGAAGCTGTAATCTCCACGTATCTCCTGTTCAGGCCATTTGGCTCAATTACTCTCAGAATAAGCTCACCTGTTGCTGGCATCCGTGCACTTGCAAAATGCTCTCAGCACAGGAGCAAAGACTGGTCCAAATCCAATTTGAAAGTATGCAGTGCAGAAGGTGTGACCTGCCCCCCCAGTTTCATTACTACTCACACTAGGCAGCCTTCTCTGTTATTTCTTGTTACAGATGCTGTGATGTACAACTCCTGTGCTTTAAAACCAGTAAGCATGGCCAGGTTCCTCTGCAGGAAATTACCAACTCCTGGCATTTAAATCCACTGTACCATTCCCATTAGGTAGGGACTCATGAAAGCCCAAGTGATTTTAGCTGGTGGGAGAGAGCTACGTCATAGACAAGTTTCAAGGTGGAAATCACTGTAGAATTACACTCAGGGTTACAGCAAGGAACAAGAGGGAGAAGCCTCCCCTTATGCCAAATGCTTGAAAGAAGGATTTATTACTCCTCTTTTTAAACTCCTGTGAGAGTTTAGGACAATGCCGGCTGTTGATGGCAGCTAATATGGCACAAAGGAGAGGCTAAATTTGCACTGCATTCAACACCGCAGAATTAACAGAATTGCAGAAATATGAATTTAGTTTGACTTGCTCTGAATAGTGTGTGTAAAATTTGATCCATACTCTAGAAAACATTTCATTTACCCAGCTTGCTTTCTCCGTATCTGTTCTTACAATGTTAATCATTACACTTGGCATTTACATCATCTTTCTACCCTGAAAAAACATCAGTGCTGCTAGAATGAAAATTATTTTCATGCCTAGTTATGGGCATCACAGTTTCTAAAATTAAGATGGTGAAATATTCAGAAAAGCTTTTGTTTTAATTCATTTACTGAAATCTGTAAAGACGTCTGTTGCTATTTCATATTTACAGTTGGAATGATGTGTCCATTAATGAAGGTGGAGACATTGACATGATAAAATGAACATGATGTGAAAGGAAGGCAAAAAGAATATAAATAAAGACAAAATACTTGTGGAAAGTTTGAAATAATGAAAAAATATCTTGTTCCTAGGAAACATGAACTCTTAAAAATTAAAATACACATAAGATATAAATTTTCCTTTCTAAAACTGAGTTTTCTTCTAAGACTAAGAAAATAATTATGGAGAATACACCTGGCATATAGAAAGAATTGCTGCAGAAAGCCTTTAGAAAAGTAGTAAAATTTTTACACTTGATCAACAAAACATAACTTCAGAAATAGAGCAATGCTGAAATAGATGTTTGCTTGTTGTTCATAATTTGAGAAAATTTAAACTCTTTAAATTGAAATCATGGTATGCAACCAAAGGAAATTATATGTGCAGGGATCAGAAATAATCTGGCAATCTGGCATCTAGGTAATGTCCACTGTTACTGAAAATACAATAGCTAAGAAAGGTTGCTTGCCCATTGCTGCTGTCCTTTAAGGGCTTTTAAATATTCCTTTAAGGTATATTCTTTATTAGCATATTCTTGTAATAGTTGCTCACAAGCAGAAATAAAAATAACTATATCCATAGAGAAAGATGCTCTTACTTTGCAGATAATGCCATGCACCAGTTTTTGTCCCTCCTTCTTTGGACTATAATACTTCCAGAAAATAGTATAGATTGGTGAGAGAGCAGGATAAATTAATGGATTGTGAATGTGCATGTTGACAACACATTGCTAAAAAGTATTTTCAGTGTTCCTTAATTTTACCATAACAGGCCTTAGAAAAAAATCTGGGGAAAATGGATATTTTATTTTGAAAGTGTCCAGACCTTTCTGTCCAAACATTTTCATTTTTAGTATTTCTCTTCTGTTGTTATTTTCTTCCTTAGACCCCATTTGCTATTTGTCTTCAATTTTAAAGGTCTGTTAAATTTAATATGCAGAAGAGGCAAATCAGGTCCTTCATTTTTATAATACTTTATCTAGGAATTTAATGGTTTGCTTGGATTTTTTTTAATACTGCTGCTATTTGGTATAATGTTACACATTCATTCTTGTATAGGCTGCATTTTTTCTCCCACTGTTCCACAGCTTTGCAGTCATTTCCTAGCTCTCTCTGTTGAATTATTTCCCTTTAGTTTGCCTTTTCTATAGAATGCTATACTTTCTCCCAATACTGTCATCCTCCATCCATTCCTAAATGTTTTTATTCTATCTCCTCTACCTGATTCTCATATTTATCTTTTATGAACATCAACATAAACTAACATAAATTGCTCCAAAAACTTGTGTCCTCTAATTTAGTTTAATGAAATTGCAGCAGACCACAGATGTAAAGAAGGTGCTAAGGTAGGACACCTGAGGTTCAGATATTTGATTATGCCATCATCAAAATCCCTGCTCCATAACTTTTTGACAGCAAATTTTCTCCTCCCCTTAAAGATGCACTTCTGGGTATATTTATCATCACTAAGCTGTTTGCTGCCTGTCTTCAAGGGTGTGCTGCCAAGTGCACATCAACCTGATATGAACTTGGATCATCCTCAAAGAAGAAAAAATTTCTAGGTCTGAACATGGAAGGGAAGGCAAAGGGGAATTATCTGCTGGGCCAGCTTTGAACGGAGGTATTCCTGAAAGATGACAGTCTCAAAAATACAAGACTTGATGAAAATTACTTTTTAGAGCTTTGTTCATTACTGTGATTTTAACAGCTAGTCTTACTGGACTATATGGAGTCATCCCCAGAAAATCCCTGCTTGTCTCATGTGGGAATATCTCATTTGAGAACTGGAATGTGCCTTAGGGCCCACATGACCTAAAAGTCTGTGCTTATGGCACTGACGTAATAAAGATAATTAAATAAGATGCATAAATATCTCATCCAAAAGCAATGTGCCACAAAAATAATGAAAATAGTAAGTATCCCCTCTTTTACTGCAGCTAATGTCCAGCTCAGGACATCAAGCAGTGTTAAGCTACTGGAGTGCACTGATTTTGAAGTAACAAGTCAAGGACTGGTTTGCAATGGGGAAAGAAAAGATTTGCAGCATTTGTCACTAAGGGATTGTCACTAAGGGTACTGCCCAAAGGAAAGGCTGCGATTCAGATTCCTGACTCTGCTCTGTATTTTGCATTAAATAGATATTGGCCAATAAATACAAGCAATCCAGAAAGCAAAGACCACAGATCCCTTTGCCTCCTAACACCATTGCCCAAATCATAAAGAATGAGATCTGTGCTTACTCTCACTCCTGGCCCTGGTCCACTTAATCTTTAAAGGCACCAGGCAAAGAAGAACACATATGGAGCATATCCATACCCCATGTGGTCTGGTGGCTGGGAATGTAGGAGATGTCAGGCTGTCACAGACCAAATCACTGCTCTTAACACGGTATCATACAGAACTGGCTTCAATATAGCAGTGATGCTGTTCTAATGTCAGTGGCCTGCTTATATAAAAATAGATTTTCTGTATCTCAACAGACGTAGGATCAATTAGCAAGTAAAAGGAGTTGCACTATGTGCCTTGGACAGAGGTATGTACACGAGCCTGTGAAAATGATGATGTTCAGGAGATGCTTTTATTGTTACTTATCCCTTTTGCTATCTGAAAGTGCTGTTGTCTCTGTTGGCTCAGTTTATAACTGGTTTGATTTTGCAAGCCTCAAAAAAAAAAAAAAAACATTTTAAGAGAATCAGACCTTTGTACTAGTAAATTGTAATGCTTTCAGATATTCTTCTGCTAGAAATCCATGCTTTGGGAAGACTCAGATGCAAAACAATAGTGCAGCATAAAAGGAAGGCAAAAATAGTCATTACAGCTGTGAGCAACACAGCCATTTGAACAGTTCCTTAGCAAATTTTAAGGAGCTGCATTTATGGAAACGGTTTAAGAGTTTAAGAGTCAGGCAGAGAGATACATAATTTAGAAAGAAATAAATTAGAGGTCACTAGAATGTAAAATCCCTGAATGTCTGTTTACTAATAATGGGAAAGAGAGGTTACACAATACACAGTCATTCAGTTAATATAAGGAACACAACCCCTATGAAAATAAATTTTTTAAAACCCACTGAGGAGTAAAGGTGACTTCTGATATTCTGAAGTATTCAGCAGCTGACCCTGTTCAAGTCAAAGCTGTTGTTCTCTAGAAGGATGCCCTAAAAAGCTCTCATCACCAAAACTAAAATGTTACTGCTAAAACATTGTTTTACTTGCATTTCTAATACTGCATATGTGTTACTGTGTAAAGCCTGTGAGAGTATGTTTGCATGGCAGATGCTCCACAAAATAAAGCTGTACTGTACTTTTGTTTGCCACTAACAACATCTTGGAAGTTGGGAGATATGCCAATAATCATGAGGCACTTATGTTGTTGAGATACACCAAAAAGACTTTGCAAGCTTCTGCTATGCAATTTTTCTGCAATTCTAGTTAACAATTTAGTTTCCATAGCAGTGGTGTTTGCTCATTCTTACCAAAACAGTTGACCTGAATTATTAATAAGAGAAATGAGCACAAGTAAGGAAAATCAAGTTAAAGCTGTGGAGTTCCAAGAAGGATGTGCTGGGAAAATGAGCTGCATTTGGTCACCACTGAGCTTTCACAAAAAACAAGACCTAGCTAGGACCTGTGCTTCATAGAATCATCTGCCTATGGGATTATGTGTGCTAGCACATATCTTCCTTTACTTTTAGACGAAAAAAAAAAAAGAAAAAACCAAAATCAGATGAAGAAGAAGAAGAAGAAGAAGAAGAAGAAGAAGAAGAAGAAGAAGAAGGAGAAGAAATCAGGTTTTCTACCTTTTTTTTTTCTGTATAAATGGAAGCAAAAATGGAATTTTGAAAATCTAAAATCAAAAGGGAACTCTGGGGGGAAAAACAGTGTGGCAACTTATTGAAATCACACCTGGATTTCTGAAAACATTTTTTGCTTGTGTTTTAGTTTGCTCTTGATCTCCTGAAACTTGACTTAATCAGAAAGATTTTTTCCTTGACAGTAGACAGTGTAGATACCAAGAAGGCATGATTATGGTAAGTCACAAACTATTCACCCCTGTCCTCCAAAACGCACCTCAGTGAGGTACTTGTCATCATCTTCTAAAATTAACTGATCTCCTCAGCTGTGATAATGTCATCACCATTCTCCAAATTGGGTTTTACACTGCAGCATGAGACCCATGACACCACTTCAAAGTATGTCTAGGCTGTGTATTTCTCTGCCTTGTTTATAACTTGTCAGAACAAATTGTACTGTGGTGTAACAGCTTCAGATCATGACCACACTGATTATTAGTCAAAGCTATGAGATAAACAACTAATTTACTTTATCACAGTGAAGGTAAAAAGACCGGTGTTATCTTTAAACAAGCTACACCAGATAAAGTAATATGCCCTGTACATCTGATACTTGTGTTCTATCTCTAGCAGAGCCTCCAGATTCCTTCTTGCTAGAGATCACTCATCTAGGAGAACCAGAGATTTCCTTATCTGGCTGGCCAAGATGCCAGAGTGATGCTTTGTAAAAGAATCATCAGGATATTGCACAGCATGTGGCTGTGGACTTAATTACCACAGCACGCCTTATCTGGCACACCTTCTCTTTAAAATAGCAGTTCTAATCTTGACTTGTGCTCCTATAATTATACCTTCCCCATGGTCCCTAATAAAACTCTCTTTGCTTTGTGTAGAAGGAGGCATTGAAAACTGTCAATCAAATATAAAGAAAATCCTATTCATTAAATTAAAAATAATGATACCTGAGAATCTGAATATTCAGCACATAAAACTTTCAAGATTTTTTCCACATGGCATTTGCAAACTAATCCATTCTGCAACATTGTGCCTCAACAGAAACAACTTGCATTTCTTGCATACATTTTTAATATAAATAGACATATACTAGTACAATTTTTTTTTCTAAATTTAGATAATCTCAAAAGTTTATAGAGCCTAAGAGTAAAACAAATAGGGCAAACTTCTAAGTGGGATATTATGTTTATCAGTACTAGGTTACCCCATTATCTGTCACAGTTTTCGTTAGTAAAAGAACAAATAATTCTTCTGCTCCTTCAAATGATGACATGAGATAGCTAAAATATGACATGGGCTGAAAGGTTATCTATAGCCCTCCACCCCAAGCTTTTTAGAAGACTTTTCCTACAAAGTAGTTTCCAAGAGCTTCCCAGTCTAGCCTTACAAGGACTACTCCCACTACTGCCCATCCTTAATGCTTTCTAATTCTAGTTTTGCCCTGCTGTCAGAGGAATACTTCTGTTTTTCTTATAAATTGGCTGGTGCAGCTTTTTCAGCTCTAAAAATTTTCTGTAGTAAATATTTTGAGAAAAAAGTATAAAGCCTGCCAGAAAAATTATTCAACATTTCAACATATCCACTTCCTACCTGAGCATAGCTTGGACATACTCCATCTAGTTTTGGGAAGAAGCAATCATAAGATAAGATTTCAAATCTGATCTGTCATTTTTTATTGACTGTGAACCTTGACATAGACTTAAAGGTATTTTCCAACCTAAATTATTTTATTTTATGGTTTTCTCCTTCTAATAGCAGAAACAGGGTGCTAGAGAGCCAGTGTTCCCATGTGAGAGAGAAAACATGGGGAGCATTTGATAAGAGTGTAATACGTACATTTTACACATGGAAACTGATTGTTACCATGAAGCAGAGTCTTAATAGGAAAAATAGAATGTTGATGAAGAAACTTTTTATCTTGTACAAGGACAGATTAAATGAAAACTTGTAAAACTTCAAGCAAAAAGAGCCCTGTCCATGCAGAAGACAACCACTAAGTATTAAACTTGGTAAAGAGTTATTAAGCATTTCTTTAAGGAACCTTAATAAACAAATGTCAACATATAGCAGAAGTCCTCTAGCAGTATAATTGGTGTGGTGGGAAAAAATTATTGAACTGGGTGGTTCATTTTGAAATATATTAATTGAGAAATAGTAAAAACATTTATTTTTTACTTGTTTATTTTCCACTTTACATTGTTTTCTACAAGACATGCTCATTTCCCATTTAAAATGTCTGATGCAATAGACTTTTCTTCTTAGTAAAGAGTGTTCTGACAAAGAATTGGTGGCCACGAAATAATGTGTATTTTAGATATTTCTGATGTTAACATTTTTCAGCCAAGTATGACTGCCTGTTTTTCTCACTATTCCAACACAGACAAGTTGGATGGAATTAGATCTGTGTGAAATACTTCTTAGAGGTGAGATATCCAAAAATGTGTGCCTCCCCAACATGAAAATTTCAGCAAAATATTTTCTTGGGTGTACCAAAATAATGCTCCAGAGTACAGGTATTTTTCAGAGGCATAAAGTAGTCCTTGTCCTATTTTTCTGACATTTACTTGGTGTGATGGATAAAGGAGTAAAGGAATGATAATGTACAAAAGGAGAAACACTTCACAGCACGAGATCTCTACTGAATCCCTGAAGGCAGGGGAAACTGGATCCCAGCAGAAACCCACTGCCCCAGCAGCTGAGAAAAGCAGGGTAAAGGCAGGAGAAGTGCTTTGAGTCAAAGTCCTCTCTGCCAAACAGAATTTCCAGGAAGAAAGTTGTAGGTGCTGTTACCAGACATTCAAGGACAGGTTAAGGAGGAATGCAAGAAAATCATCCAGATTGTAACAGGCCAAGTGAGCTTTCATGTGACTACTTGTTTATAAGTCTGTGTGAAAATAATTCCGCCACATTTATCTATATATGGAGAACTTTCTCTAATTAAAAAAACACGAGTTTATAGGCTCCAGGCCAGTGGCAGAAAAACCAATGCAAAATAAAATCTATAAAATACAATAGGGAGGAAAAAACAAAAAAAGGAAACAATTGGAGCCCTTGTACAACACAGCAGTATTCTTTGGTGTTGCTATTCCTTTGTTAATCAGGAAAATAGCAAAGTGACCCCACTTAGCTTCACTCCAGAAAGGGTGGAAACACCATTGAGCTGACAGCTATCTAGTCAGGCCTCTAAACAAAGGAATCTCGTTTTTATGGCCCCATTTGCATATGTTACACAGCCATCTGTTTGCCCATGTCCATATTACTTTTTTATAGAGATAGATGACATCCCACTGTGAGTTTGAGTGTAATAACACATGGCAAATCCTTACAAAAAAGTACATATTTAAGTGATGCAACGGAATAAAAACACAATCAATATTGCTCTTCAGTTTAATATGTAAATAACTGGGATTACTTCGACCTGCAAGGGTTTTTCTGATATTACAGAAATTTTATCAGAAAGTGCCACAATGAGTTTTTATAGTTAAACAAGTGTAATAAAATTATACTGGATTATATTTTGCATCTTTGAATTTCTGTTCTGCTCCAGTAGCACAAAGTGTTATGCCTGGTTTTATTACTGTACAAACTTGCAGAATTGTTAAAACCCAAAATTATTAAATAAAATGTAGCATTTCTAAGTTAAGTTATGAACAGAAAACCAAGCTGTCTTAGCAACCTAACATGCAATTCTAGACAAACAAAATATCTCAGACAAAAGTTTTGAAATTATTTACTTGAGGAAAATAATTTTTAAATCTATCACCTGATTTGTTTTATGTTTTTATTAATAATTTTTTTCAAGAAGTGATATTGGCATTTTTTTCACAAATTTAAACAAGCAGAAAAACTAATTTTTTTGCATCTTTTTTGAAACAGAAAAACGCACGTGAGACCATTATTACAGTAATTCCTTGGTTTGTCCCATTTTGTTTTTTTCCTCTCCTGTTCTTTACAGATAACAAACTGATTAAGGGGAAAGATTAGGAAAAAAAGCCCACAGAACTGAAAATTTAAAAACATCTCTACAAGAAATGTGGGAGTTTTTTTTTCCAAAATAAAGATTTTTTTTTCCCCAAAAGCAAGAATTGGGTAAAAAAAAAAATCAGTGGCCAAAATTGTGATTTTGAAAGGAATATTTTGCAAAACATCATCCACTCTTACTAAAAATCTCTCAGTTTCTTGTTTGGAAATAATGACTATACATAATCTATTGCAGATACATTATTTAGCTGATCTTTGCTTTGTAAATCTGGTGACAAAGAAGTTAACAGATTTTGGGAAGGCATGGTGGTGAGTGGGGGTGAAGGGCACTGACCGGCTCAAAACTGCCCCAAACAGCTGGGGCTTCATGGAGTTCCAAGGAATTGCAACCATTTACGCCAGATCTAAATATATCTGTATCTGAAGAGTTTCTATTAACTAAAATAATCCTATTTCAAACAAAGGTAGGGGTTTGTCATGATTTTTGTATCTGCAGAGTTTAATTACAGAACTCCTCTGAGCTATCCTTGAGAAGAGAAAAAACTAGTCTGGTCTCCACCTGTGACAGAAAATGCTTTTTTTTTCAGTTTTCTGATGAAGAAAAAACATGTTCAAAGAAAACAGACCTTTTCCAGTAAAAGCTTTTACCAAAATACAGCACTGAGTAGTTGTGCTGTGAAAATGGTATATTTCTGTGATTGATTTCCATGCTATGCAGAGATCACAAAAATGATCCTTTGCCTTTTTCTACTTCTGTCCACCTTCTTCATATAAACCACACAAAAATAACAGGAAGAAGGTGATTTTTTAAAAGAGTTTGGCTTTTGTTAAAAGAAAGTACTGGAAAATTCTTGAAATAATGCCATCTAGGTAAAACGTCAACCCAAGCAGATATGTAAATAGTCATAGGATCATATTCTTCTGGGCTGGCTCTAAAAAATGAAAGCCAGAAAAAGCTTTAAGAAAGGAAATCAAGTTGTTCCTGACACATTCCCTCAGCCAGGGAGTGCTTAGGTGAGGGCAGAACATGACACTACCAGGGGCTGCTGTGGACAGCTGTTCAGGGCTGCTGTGGTTGGGGTCCTTGAAGTTTACAATTGTTCTGATTCTATTCACAATTAGCAAAAAAAAACCCAAACAAATGGGGTCCCATTGAGATCCTTCTGCTTTGTAAATAATTTTATTAAAGACAAGGGAGAGATATTGAGGTAAAGACCCTAAGAAACAGAACTGAGAGATCAATCCTCCTGTGGTAAGTAGCTGTCATGGTTTGGGAATGGTGTTCTCCAAATGAGCACTCCCACTAAAACCATGTGCCACCCACTCCCTGCTTCCCCACCCCCTGCAGCACTCTGGAGAGGGAACTGGAGGCAAAGAAGGCAAATATCACAGGTTGAGATAAGAACAACTTACTGGAAACAGCAATGAGATAAGAAAATGAACAGCAATAGCAACAATACTAATGACAGAGGGTACAAGAAAGAAACAATTCACACAAAATCCCCCAGCAACAGGCAATACCAGCTGGCTCCCTCTGACACCTTTGCTCAGCCAAACCCCTTCTCAGAAGAGAGTCTCTTCTCCTCCTGCCTCTGGCACTGACACAAGTGTTATAGAATAACCTCAAGGTCCTGGCCATGCTGCCTCCTGGATGCTGAAAAGAATTAACTCTATCCTGGCAGGAACCAGGACAGTAGCTGTCCTCTTTCTACAATTTGGCAAGACTGTGATTTCCTGAGCAGGTTGCAACTGGGCCATTTTGTTTAGCTGCATTTAATGGTTCTATTCAGCATGAATTTGCATCGTTTGTCTTTGAATTTATTTGTATTTTTGGCCTCTTCAACATCCTGTGGAAAGGAGTTCTATGATTTAATTATGCATTGTGTGAAAAAGTACTTCCTTTTTGCCCAACTCTGCTCTCCTACATTCTCATCAAGTGTCTCCTCATTCCTGCCTTACAAAAACCAGTGAAATTCCATGCCCTTCAAAACTTCTAGACCTCTGTTAAATCCTTCCCTTTTTTGATGATCCCACTTCTTCCACTCCATTGCCTGTCTCCACCTGGAAACCAAATCCATTTATGCAGTAATGTTCAACAAACCCTGCTGCAGCCAGAGCAAGGTGGTGGCATTCTGGCTGAACTGGCAGCCTGACCTTGTCATGGCAATATGGAACGTGGCTAGGATGGATGCTTTATTTAGTAAGCTTTTTCTGAGAATCTAAAATGCCATGGTCTATCACCACTTCTGTCCATGAAGGAGGGTCACTTAGGTGGTATTTTACATTTCAGTAATGGAGTGCACTTTGGTCAATGGAAATTACTTCACCTTTGACTTCATGCTACAATCTGGGGGGAAACTGAGCATAACCTTTACCTCATTGCTTTAACATGTTACCAAATTCTAAGATAAGGAAGACAACCTCTAAAAAAAAAACCAGGGAAAAATTCCATCCTCAGTTGTACTTCAACAATATCTTTTTGATGTGTACAAAATTACAAACTCCTAGTCAGTGGCTAATTTGGTGTCTGGGGGAGAGGAAGATTCTTCTCTTTTTATTCTGGGCAAAAGTTCCTGGTAAGTCACTATTTTAGCTTTGACTGTTCAGAATTACCATCACAGTTCATTTATTTAGGCTTGAAACAATTTTCTGTAAGAAATATTTGTCTCTGAATTTTCATGACATTTCTGGCATCAGCTTCACAATTGCACCATAATACTCATTTATTTCCAGAACTTTCAACCTCCCTGTCAACACACAGCTGGAATGGAACAGACAAATACACTGTTTGTGGGCTTTTGAGAGAAATGCATTAATCTCTAAGCCTGATATGAAAAGGTACAACTGACTTCTTAACCACTTTCTCCGCTACAGACCATCTTTCACTTACACTACTGACTCTCTGAAATGAAATGTTCTTGGGAAATGTGTTCTTAGGAAAAAGAGTGAAATTGTCAACAAGTACAAATCTTGAAGTGACTTCTTTCTGGTTGCAAAAAGGCCTGGGCTGAGTAATTATCAACTCTGTCTATCATCAGCTTTAAAGAAAGCTGCACTAAAGCATGGATGCAGAAACTAACTGTGCTCCTGGAACTAATTGTAGCACTACTCAGACTTGAGAGACTGGCTGGCATAAACCAAGTTTTGGGAACTTTCTGCTGGGATACTAAAAAGGGAGAAACCTGGAACAGCAGCAGCATCAGCTTATTTCACTGCAAAATACATAGATATGACATCTCACTGATGCAGAATGCAGAAAAAGAAGAGAAAGGAGGAGACACAGAGATCATGAAAAAAATCTAGTACAAGAAGCAGAGATATGGAATGTGAATGAGTGTGAATGGGAAATGCTGCTCTGCCAGAAGCTTAGGCACACTATCTGTGGAAATTGGTTTACTGAGTTTGAGAATACCAATCTTACAAAGAGGAAAACCCAATGCAAGAACATGTACTGACTATAACAAAGGATGAGGCTGACATTTGACACAGAAAATGGAAAACAGGGATGTGGGTAAATTTGAGCGTGCTGGAGAATTATCATAAATTCTACAAGAAAGGAAGTAAAAGGAGGTAGTTCTTAGAAAGGAATTGGAAAAGAGAAATCAGAAAAGAGGAACACCATGGATTTCTCCAAAAATCTGATTGGCAGTCACCTGTAGCTGAAAGTAGAAGATGGTGATGAATCAGGGAAGAAGCACAACAGACTTTAGGCAATCTTCAGTGCAGCCATAGAAATACCTACATACTTACGCAGAATCAAAATATATCCTTAGCGCAAATTAGAGCTGTTTTCAGCTTTAAATTCTGTAGACAGTGGAGGCAATCTTTATATGAAAAAAATATAAAAAACAAAGACTAGGAATTCAATCTGCTAAAATAATTTGAAGTTTGATCAGCTTCTAAACAAACATATATGGCAAAGCATAAATTCTCACCCTTCTATGCTACTTTCCCTACTTTAATTTGCCTTGGATTGTAGCCAAAATATCATTCATAGGAATCAGATCAACACAGCAAGAGTGAAGTCAGAAATATATGGTCATACACAGATGGCAAAAAGATTTCTTCCAAACCACATCAGTAAATAAGGACTTGAGAACCCTGTTTTTTGAAAATGTAAGAGCTAAATGCACTGCCTGAGTCAGAAAATGCTTCATCCCATCACCTGCATTTGTCCCCTGTGTAACATAATGCACCAACATCTCTTCCAGCACTTCACTCAGCTGTTGTTCCATGAGCTGCTACTCAAGGAGACCTTGAGCACTGGGCTGAGCGGTTGAGCTGTAAATGGGAGTACAGTGCTGGGTATCATTCTTTAAACTATGTTTCAAACAGGCCCCTTAAGGACCCCAGCATGTGCTGAACAGAAAGGGTAACAAGATGGACCTCATCCCTCTGCAGAAGCTATGTCAGCAGGAAAAAACATTCCATCTCTAACAGAGAAACTGGTCATGATGCAAGACAATTAAAACTTCAGCAAATTCAGTTTAGGAAATGGGACTCAGTTTTCATTATTTCTAGAAGCTTACCTGTCAATGTATCAATGCTGTTACAATTCCAAATAGGAGCGCAAAACCTCTGTATGCTGCAAGAAGTTGATGTTTCAGCTACTTGTTTACTTGCTATCATCTTTTCTGCCTCACTCAATGACAGACCATTTCTAAATGATGGAGATGCAAAATTACATTGAACAAATAGGCTCTTCAAAACCTTCATGCTACTCTATTTCCCACCATGTTACTTAAGTGTTAAGTAAGGATTATGCCATATTATAATCCTATTTTGAACTGACTGAGTGGCTTGTAAAATATTGTTTCCTCTTAGTTACAGACTGACTGTTCTGAAATAGTGCATTAGGATCTCAGTGGACAAATGGAGAGGAGCAGGGCAATGAAATAATTTGTTGATGTTGTTAACAATCTTTTCTGATGTGATGCTTAGGGACATGGCTCAGTGGTGGACTTGGCAGTGCTGGGTAAATGGCTGGACTCAATCCTAAAGGTCTTTACCAACTTCAATGATTCTATGGTTCTTTGAAGTTGTGAACAGCTCCGAGCTTTTGGCCAAAATATGTTGAGCACAATGGCACAGGCTGCTGAGGCCACCATGAAGGGCAGTACAGAGGCTCTGTTGTTGAGCAGACACTCTCTGTCTGTTGAGCAGACACTCTCCTGCAACCAGCAGGCCTAATGGATGGGCTGGCAGGAAAGAGTCACCCTCGGCTGCAGCATGTCTTATATCCTGAGATATCCTGAAACAAAACAAATTCTGCAACACCTCTTCCAATTAAATTTGCCTTCCAATTAAGAATGTGGTGATATATAACAAAGATCTTTTTCAGAGAAATTTGTTTCCCTCTCTCTGCTTGATTTTCAGTAGAAAAGATGTCTTTGTCAAACAAACATGTATTCCTAGATTATTCCACTTGTTCTGTGTCGTTTCTTTACCTTGTGTAAAAGTGCAAGAACTTTTCTTGTTTCCACAGAGCTATGCCCACCTCATTACTAAGTCTCTGTGTCACTCAGAGATGTGCAGTACCTGACTCTCTGTTCCTGTGTCCGAGTTCCATGTCTCTTTACTCTGCCACAAACAATGAAGTTGACATATCCTTCAACTGAGAAGAGCAAAGTACCTTTAATGTATATTTAAGGTTGCCAATCACATTGATTGACATAGTGGGCTGTCAGAAGCATTAACTCACACGTCAAAAGGTGCACATTTATTCTGTTTGTTTAATCTTTAGTAGGGCAAGTACCACAGAACATGAATCCTTTATGCTTGTCAGGACCTTGCAAATCAATAGTAACCTTCTGTGATCTGCTGCTTTGAGCTGGCTGAGTTCATAAAGCTGAACTCAGTGGAAATCCACAATGGATATTTTTTGGAGATTACCTTAATCAGCCATACTGCATTACCTTAACCAGCCATACATTAATAAAATCAAGAAAGAGACATTTTCCTTGGCATCTGAAGAAACATTGCCTGCTACTCTTTCCAAAGGGTTTCTTTATTTCTTCAGAAATATCAAACTGGAAGAACTTGAGGGAACATCCTACTAGCACTGAAAATATTTTAAGAACGTATTATTATCAACAACTATTGCAGACCACAGGTACTTTATCCCCTTGCTACAACAATTTTTTAAAAAGAAATAAACCTGTCAGATTTGAGGAAAAGAACAATTTCTTTAGTTGAAATAAAAGCACAGTAGCCTGTGAGACGTGATTCTGCACTTGACTTGTAAGTACAGTACAGCACTGAGTATAATAGCCAGAAAGGGTGAAAAGTCCAACCATCCCCTAGAGTCATTAGGTGCTTAGGCTGCAGCAATGGATTAACTAATTAAATAAAAGTGAATTAGACTGGAGCCCTTCTTGGAAAAATACTTGGCTAATGACTTTGAAAAGAAAATGTCAACATACATTTTCAAAGTGTTTCCAGATTATACAATAAGGTACTAATAGAAAATCCTATTCCCTTGAGAAATTTCTAGACCAGTTCTTCACAGGGCAAAGACAGCAAACAAGACCCCCATTGTTGTGACTTCCAAGTTCAGAGCAAAGCTTGGGTGCAAGAATTTTCAGATTTTTTTTGTATAATTTTTAAAAGATAATATGCAAACATTAGTACTCATTCAAAGCACACAATTCTGATTATGCAGTCTTTTTCCTAATTACTGCATACAACTAGGCAACATAGGAAGAAGATAATCATGAAGATGGAAGATTTCAGTAAAACTCTACCTGGATTTGCTGGAATAGTTCTTTTTGCAGGATCCCCTCTTCCATTTGCAGCATGCATGATCAAAGTATGGGAGCTGTATTATCTTTCGCCCTCTAAACTAAACAGCACACACTTTCTCTCAGTAAGACCTTAGATTCTAATTTATTCCCACACATTAAAGGAAAAAAATAAGTATTGTGTGCAAACACTGTGTGTGTATGTATGTGTGGGAGGTATTTTGCAATGTAGATGCAGCTGTTGCCTTGTGAGCTGCAGCTAGTAAAACTAGAATTATGAGCTGAAGGTGTCCACTTTCAGGTTCCCCTTGTGGCATTATGAGGCCCCCATACATTTTTGATCCTGCTATCAACAAATATCTTTGCAGCCTTCTGAAAATTACTTTTGGCTTTGTCTGAAGGTCATTTCCATGCAAGATGAGGAGTTATTCTGTTGCCTATAGTGGAAACCTTGCTACTGCAACCTTATTGTATTGCAGCCATAATAGATAGAAACACTTTTCTTAAGTTTGGGTTATTTCCTTTAAAAATGCAGGAACCTCTCCTCCTTTATCCACCTAAAAAACTAAGACTCTACAAAGCATATAAAAGGAAAGAACCCCAAATGTCAATTTACTACAGCTAAAACAAAAAATCCCCACACTCTTCTGAGTCTGTATTTGAGAAAAAAATCTAACTTCACAACCTTCTGACTTTCTCTCACTGAACCTCTGCCTGGTTTATCAGGTCAGTGACAGTGCTGAGGATTAACCACCATTTTTTTCCCACTGCTCTCACGGAGCTTCTGGGTTATGTCTCCTAATTAAGGGACAGATTGTTACTTTGCTTCATAAAGATGCAAATATGTGCCAATAGGGATTTCAAGATGAGAAACATCAGCTTTACAAATAGCTCAAACATATTTTTTTAAGTGGGTTATGAATTTCTATTTGTTACTTTCTCAGGGCCCAAGTATGAACTCAATGGGAATTGTGCTTTAACATATAAATACCAAAATAATACAAGAAATTGGGAAAACCAGACAAGAGTATGCTCAGATTTGGGGAAAAGGTTATTTGTCATCTGTGAAGATTATGCCTCTAGAACATTAGAAGGATTCAGCTTTGATTCTTATTTTTCAAATTTATACCACTGATGGAACTCTTGAACATAACCTGTAAGTTAGCAACAAGCCAGATAATGCAGGTAAAAATTGACGACTTACATGGTTACTAAATGGAAGAGGAAATAGAACAACAATTTCACCATTAAAACCAGGAAGACAAAGGAACTTTGCTTGCCTAGCAAACAAAATATGAAGGTAAAAGGACTGAACAATAAATTTGAATTTTAAATATAGGAAAATTCTTTCATACAGTGCAAAAAGAGGATAAATTATTGAATTTATAACTACTAGAGACACCGAGGAGATTGAGGCACGGGAAGCTAACATGTAATGATTACCTTGTATGAGTATTTGTCATACAGAAAGAGAATCCACAGTACTTGCTCACATTTGAAGTGTCTAGGGTAACAGAAATAATATAAGGGTATCAGACCTGTAGCTCTTAAGTAGCTAGAAAACTATAAAATGTGTATAAAACATCCACATGCTCAAAGAACTCTCAAGCACACAGAAACAAAGGTACAAGAGGCTGAAATAATTAATTTTGACACAATGTGAGACCATGACCCCCCATCAGACAAAGTTTTTGTTCCTGTTTAAGGTTGATCACAGCTTAGTTGGTCACAGGATATCCTGAGTTGGAAGGGACCTGTGAGGATCATCCAAGGCCAGCTCCAAGATGTATAACTGTGCAAACTACAAGGCACATAAATGTAAAGCTTCAGACACTGTCAACTACTCAAGACATTGCAACAGAGATCCTTTCTACTGCCCTTCTGCAAGTCTTATTTTAAACAAACAGTGATATTGAAACACGAGCAATGGAAGAATGCACAACAAAGCTGGTAAGATCTTATGGGCCCAAACAGTAGGTAAAGGACTCATTTGTTTATGCATGGGCACTTCTTTTTACATGGAAATACAAAAATGCTCCATGGCCACCATCACTGTTAATGCAGTCCCATGTGGCAAATGAAGCGGGTGTGCCTTGCATAAAATGCTATTACGAGGTCGTGCAAATGTGATAAAGAACAATATTTACATGCTGTTTACAAATTACAGCTATTAGGAAGAAGCAATATAAACACTTAGCAGGCACCTATAAGAAATGTTCAGACAAGAGAATTGATTCAAATTTTACTGCAGTCAGAGACTTCCCATCTATTTTATTGGGCTTTGGAGCTGTACTTAAATCACAAATAGCTTTGTAGATGAGAATAAGAACATTATACTAAAGAAACAAGATAATAAATAATGAACTAATAATTATTAACCTGAAAACTACAAACTGCATTTACTTGTTATGGAATGATTTTGTCTATTTTGCAGCATTACTCTCTCCTTCTGTCTCTGGCAAACAAAGGACACACATATATTTATCACACACAGATTTCTCCATGTCAATAACTAACCAGGAGTAAAATAAGAGCGTACAAATGTATTATAATTAAAAATTCTTCAATATGACAAACACAGTTATGGAAGGACCACAAAAAGGATATGTAGGACTTAAAAGCTTTTTACAGCTCTAGTATTAAAAGTCTGGCTCATTAAGAACTAGTAAGCATCTGACTGTATTGTCAAGTATGACATCAAATATTCATTGAATTCACTTTTCCCAACTTAACATAACTCCAGGCCTGCCGCTACTGAGTTATTACAACTAATACTTGCAGAAGAAAAATGAAGAAAAGCAAATTCTGTCATATGGATGTGTGAAGAGCCTTGCTCAAAAAACACATTTAGAACATGATGAGTTTGTCAAACAAAGTCTTCACAAAACTAGCATCCAACTAATATGTTGACTGTTTCAGAAAACCCTATTTACATAGAACCTTGTACAAACAACAGAACCTTTTCATTTATTAATTATTCTGTAACTAGAAAATGCAGTTGCACTTGGAAGGTTCAAGCAGTCTGTTGCTAAAAACATAGGGATAGGAAATGTAAGCAAGTTATGTAACATTTTAATAAAATCTCAATTGATGCTGATAATTACATCATCAGGTTTCAATGTGTGAGGTTGCAATGTATGCCCATGTGAAATTAAAATTTGAGCAAATTCTGCATACAGACACAGTACAAATTGAAACACATTCAATTCCACTGTATTGAATGCAACTTTGGTTGCTAGGCAGGAAGAACCATGTTTACACATTCCAATTGGCTGCGTCCTCCAACAGCGTTAGAAACAAAAGATACCCCTGAAATTCAACACCAAAACCAAGATAATTATTGCCAGCAGGCAGCAAAGAATTGGCAAATGCAATTTATCCACACCTTGCAATGAAGTTTCAGAAGTAAGCTGAAGAGTCAGTCCATCCCCTAGGTGCGTGATTTCTTTCAGAGGTTTCAGGTATATATATTTCTAGTGTATTGCTGCCAAAATGACTAATGACCACAGTGCTGGAATGCCACCTTCTGAAAAATTCCACAGGCCTATTTGTTCTACATTCAGATCCTCAATTTCTTAGTTGGTAAGAAGTTTCTTGGCTGACTAGTTGCACTGAAGTTAAAGAGGTTCCTAACAATGGGAATAAGCACAGTGTAGCAATCAGTTTTAGAAAGAGACTGTTTTAAAAGACAAATAATTCTTACTTGAGAACAGAACAAATCCAACTCGGATACATTGAGATAATAGATAAGAGCCCCACATTAATAGAGTGAAAAATAATTTTGTTGAAAGATCCTTTGCCATTTCTTGATAAAGACGAACCACATGGATGATTATATTAATCAGACAGGGCAGACTGGGACATGTCAGGAGATTTAATAAGTTCTGCAGAGTTTTGGTTCCGACTGTTGTGCTAGTTCCTCATGGTTATTGTGATATTCTGGCTCTGCTGTAGTTCACAAGAGATTTATTACTGAGCTCATTACATTCATTTGATACACTTTAATTAAAATATTAATTAAAGATAACTCTACAAGGGACCTGGGATATATTGTGTGAGATCAGATTCACAGAATTACATGCTGCTTCTCATCTTCAAATGCAGACTCTGAAGCAGGGCTGCCACACAGAAGCAGGCTTCCTACTTTATCTGCTGATGATAGGGACAATGTACTGGGTTTTTCAAGGTCCTTCTTAAACTGAGAACTGTTTGGGATTTATGCTTGTAGTAAATTTCCCTTTGTTTTGATTGAGAGTCCCAGAAATTTTCAGGCTTGTAAATATCTGAATTATAAATTATGATTCATTAATAGCTATAAAAACCTTTGCGGTAGTAGGCTTTTAGAGCAGAGAACATGCAGCTGATGCTTTTACATAACCCTGTCCCTCTAATACAAGCTATTAATCAGTGGGATCAGAAATATTTTCCCTTCTGAATAAATCTAGCAAACACAGGCAGCAGATATGCTCTAAAAAAATTAGAAGTTGTAAAGGTAAATTATGTGCAAATTAAAATGCGGCTTCCCTGTGGATTTCACAGGCTTTAGAAGAGATACAAGTACCAATGCCTGGGCATGTACACACACATACATACACATAAACAAAATCAGGCCTTCAAATTACCTGTAGTAGCAATTATTTGGAACATCATAAGAAATGGGACTCTTATTCATCTTCTGAAAGCATAAATACAGACTGAAAGCATATGTTATATTTGAAACATTTACTATCATGTTCCTTTTGAACTCTAAGAGTGTACTAATGGATGTGCCAGAAAAATATCAAAGCATAGATGACCTAGAATGCCCAGTGGCAAAAGGGTACGTTACTGAATGTGAATTAATGGATAAAATGTTCTGAAAGATAATTTGATCTGATTAATAAAAGCAGGAACAGACATAATCCGGAATATCCTCAAAATATTCTGAAAGATAATTGAAACATAAATTATCTGCATTGTTTTGATAAAGAAGCAAAGGTATTAATTTCAACACTTACTTGAAATAATTTTTTGGCTTGGACCTCCCTGTTACAGAAAACTTGTTAATAGAGGGATGTTCCTTCTGTCCTCCCCCTTAATGATATTACTGGCATTTACTCTTCCAGCTGGTGCCTGCTGGCAGTGCTACCACAGCTGTGGGGCTTGGCACTCTGCCAGCCTCATGTGTGTCATTCTTGGGGTCCCCAAATGGTTGGGGTTGGAAGGGACCTCTGGAGATAGCCTGGTCCATGGCCTGTCTCTCTCTACCACACTCCATCGCACACAGTGACACAGCTATCCATACTCAGTGACACAGCTATATGTCTGTACTCAGTGACAAGACCTTTTCCAAGCCTTTTCTTCTCCAGCTGAACAGTCTCCTCGCTCCCTCATCCTCTGCATGCATGACAGATCCTTCCAGTCCTTATTCATCTTTGTGGTGCTCCACTAAACTCACTCTGGTAACTCCATGCCTTTCTTACACTGGGGAGCCCAGAACTGGATCTGCTGTGCTCCAGATGTAGGTCCACACCACGGATTGTTAATAAACTGGCAACCTCTAAGGATCTCAGTAGAAGTTGTCATTAAGGACCATGAATTAAGAAGGCCTACAAAGTTTTTTTTAGATCAAATTAAGACTGATTTGAAGGTAGGCTAACCATTTAACTTAGCCAGAATGCATCAAAAACCAGTAATTTCTAGTGAAAGTATTGTTTGAATTCCCCAAAATAATAAACTGCTTCTGGTCTGAAGTAAATATAAAGGAAAACATCTACATCACTGAAAAAAATTTATATCTGAAAAGGTTCCATACTTCATTAGCTAATTTTAACACAAAAATTTAGATACCAGTTTATGCAACAATTAAGCAATGCAAATCTTACTTTTATATGCTTATATTGCTTCTTGTCTTTCATTTGCTACACTTGGCTTTTGTTGCCAATTAAATGACTAAAGCAGTGCCTTTCTCTCTGTGTCACCTTGATTACACAGCAGCTAGAGCAATAGAGATGACAGAGGGAAACAGGATAGCTGCAGTGCAAGTAAATACATAGGGAGCAAAAACATGGGCAAAGTAAAAACCAGTATTCCTTTATTTTCATTCAGGTCTGTCTTTGGCTTTGCATTTTAAAGGAAAGCTAGACTTTCCTATGATACCATGAAATAATTCAGAAATCTTTGACAAAATTTGGTGTTAAAAAAGAAAAATCTTCTTTGTCGCAATAGAAAAATTCACTGGTCTAAAAAAGCATTGATCTGTTTGTTTTATTTCACATATTGAAATAGGAATAGAGTCAGTTTAGCTGTCAAATGGTTCTGCATGTCAGAATTAAGCAGTCCAGTGTTTAATCAGATAACAGGTTTTTAGGAATGGACAATATTGTTTTATTCACATAAAGATAGAAAATGTCTATTTACATCTTGATACCATGCATCGTGGTGCTGGTGGTCGAAAATTTCTTCCTTATCCCATGGAATACAAATTCATACCTTCAAATATGGATATACTACCCTTACCTTTTTCAAATATCACAAACATGTATTACGGTTTCTTGCTCACTCCTTTCTGGTAGCAAACATGCCTTCAGATATCAATTACTTGGAATTTATACTCTCTTCTGCTAGCTTTCAAGTCCATCCTTCACTTAAAATAAGACTGTATTTTAAAAAACCCAAAAGTTTGCTCACAGTAAGAACAGTTTCCACACCTTGAAAATAATGAATCGAAGCAAGAAAACACACTCTGCAAACCTGAACAGCACAGGGAAGCCCTGTGGCTTTGCAATACATGGTTCCTGTGGATTGGTCTTTTAACACACTGTCGCATGGTCATTTGACACTTGCATTCAAATTAAGAGAGTGCTCCTAAATAGCTACAGAAATACTAATTTGACATGGCTATGATGCATACAGAAAACCAGAGGTAGCAAGATGTCATGTTGTTATTACATCTGATTTTTGTAAGTTGTTTATACTCTGTTCTTGAAAATCAGCACTTTAGACTTTCTACATGTTGTACTAGAAAAAGATATTATGGATCAGTAACTTATTGTTTTGTTGTATTGAGCCTATGCCTAGTGGTGTTTTTTTTTATAAGAGTTATTCTCAGTTCATTCGTGTAAAAATTCCTATTTGCATTCTAAATTATCTTCTGCTGTAAGTAAAAAATCCATTTATAAAGATTTAATAAGGAGATCTGGAAGTAAGTAGGTCTGGAAGGCTAGCCTAGTTAATCATAACATTGACTTGAATAAATACACATTTTAAATTATGGTATTTTTTAATTGCTATAAATCTTCCTACAGATAGCTTCATACAATTTTTAGAGAACCTGATATTTTAGGGAAGAAAACAGTTTCAAAGTTTTATCATGAAATGAAAGAGCATATAATTGTTCCTTATTTAAAACAAAGAAAATTAAGATTGTGGCCTGTGATTTTCTACAGGTATTAAGGATCAATATTGAAGGATCAAGTATGAGTCAAATCCTAGTGAGTTTGATCTACAATCAATCACCAGTACAGTCTGAGTTAATAGCCCACTTCAGTTTTTTCTGTGTTCATCCCTGCCATTTAATTTATTTATTCCTTTCTCCATCCTTATTTTAGTGAATGTTAATCTCTGACATTACTCAGCAAAGAACGTTCTTCACCTGACCACTCTAACTCACTAGTACAGGACCTGTCACATCAGGAAAAACCAAAAAAAACCTCTCAATAACACTAGGCAGGCACAGCTGCTAGAGAGCAGTGACGTAGCCTGGCACACCAGACCTCAGCCACGTGTGTGATGGGCACAGCAGTTCCCAGGAGCTGTCAGCTAGGGACAACAAGGGCACCAATGGCACCATTTGGTGATCTTGGTGACTTGCCACCCACACCAGGAGGCACAGCCAGGCAGAACGTGCCTCAAGAAATGGTCTGGAGGCAGGCAAATCAGGCAGCACACTTGATTCACCATCAGCTTTGAGGAGCCTGCAGAAGACAGCTAAAAAGGTCTGCAGGCTAAACTTCCATCAGGCAGAACTACAGCTAGAACTTCACTATGAAACAGAACTGTGGAAACTGATCTGCCATTTCTTTTCAGCAACATATATATATATATATATATATATGTATATGTATATTTAATCTGTGCATTTTTTGCTTCTTGATGGGATATTTCTGATTATGATGAACAGCAAGTTTTGCTGTGAAAGGAAAGCTGCTGCTGGTCTGCCTTTGGAACATACAGTGAAAGTAACTTCCAGGCAGAAATCAGACTCAGAATATTAAAACAGCAAAGTCCAGGAAAATTCTGAGAGTACAACTATCCAAATCTTATTAAGCATTGGTTTGTTTCAGAAGAGTTAAACTATTTCCTAGCATTTAAATTATTCTGTGTCAAACTGCATCTTTTATCAGGCCTTCCTACATCATGGAGTGATATTACAAGAAAAATGCACAGGTAATATTCCAATAAGGCTGGTATGAGTGCAGCTACAAGGAAAGGGAAAATAAAGAATTAGATAGACCACAATGCCTAAAGGCCTCATGCATTGTTTGTTGTCAAACACTAATAGTCTAGTTTGATGTTTTTCAGAATGATGTAAAACACGTGGTAACCTTTGCCCATTCCTTACGCTGGAATTCCCATGTACCAAATGCCACTGAGGCAGAGCAGCTTCCCTGGGATGGCTGCCAGCACTCTGAGTGCAGCTTGCTGAAAATCAACCTGGTGCCAAGAAGATGCAAAGGGTAATCACTTAAAGGGAAAGATGCCGTCAGAGGATTAAGCAAAAAACAACTACAGCAGAGAGAGATGGATATATGTCTTTAAAGTAAGAAACAAATGACAATTTCAGAACAACTACTATAGTTCTAGGGCTTATTTCATTAGTTACAATAATTTCAGGTGCCTGTAGGCAAGTTTATTTTAAATTTGTACTGATTTCTTCAGAATGATCAGGAATTTGGAATCTAGACAAAGGCATAGCCTGATTTGCTGATGTGCTAGCGACAAGAAGATGTCTGCCAAATTCATAATTCTGCCAAATTCATTTATTTATGCACAAATACTTGTTTGGAGATATGGCAAAGGCTTTGTAATCCCAGAAACTGTTAGATATTTGTCTCTTCAAAGTAAAATGCAGTAGAGATTAGCTGTCAGAATATTAACACAGAATTTACTTAAAACATGTAAACCAGCAAGGACTGGTTGATAAAACAGGAGAGCAGGATTTTTCTTCTTATTAGACTCAGATATAAGCTGAATACTAAAATTGGAAACAATACTAATTTTGTTATGTAACATAGCCCTCTTCCATACATGGAAGATTGCCATGAAACCAAACATGTATATAAAGACAATTTTTATGTATAAAAAGACAATTTTATTTATGTCTACCAAGTTTTCTGTACCATGCAGTTTTTCAGGATACTCTGACAGCTTAGGTATCCAGTCACAGATATGATGTTTCACCTTTTGAGTTTGTGTTAGATCCTAATTTCTTTTTAATATCTGTATTTAATAACAATTAATAGGTGAAATCTTTCATACTGATATAAAATATAGAAGGATATAGAAACTCTTCAAATACATAGATATATTTTGCCAATTTTCCAAAACAACAATTGCCTAAATATCATACAGACTTTCTAAAAATGATTCGGTAATTGAGAAATCAGTTGTTGGTACTGTGCAGTGGAATTGTCAAGACCTGCAGAGACATTGGCACTTCCTCAGTATTTAAACACTCCTAGATGCAAAGCTATTCACATAATTAAATACATTGCTAAAGACCTAAAACATTCAAAGTATTTAAGATCACAGTTCTCCATATGGAAAAAAAAAAGAATGAGCATATTCTTGCTCTTGTGAAACACATTATTTGAAGGTATCAAATAAAATTGCCACAACAAATTCTCAAAGACTGGGTAAACAGTCCAGATAATTGCACACAATGGGATGTCACAGGGTGAACCACTGAGGTTAAAAAACATTCTGGAGTAAAAAATTAGTGATTTTCATTGTTTCTTAAAGGGCAAATCTTTACCTTTCCAACAGTCTTTTTAGGTTTTGCTCTGTTTTGTCCCTCATTCTCAAGGGTGAATACTTTCCAGTACTCTATAAACTAGGACTGTGGTATCTGTTACATTTCATTTGTAGTCTCAATTACTCTCTTTTAAACATGTGATGATTTCTTTGAAAAATTGGGAGAAATATTTCTTGCATTTGGAAAGGGAAGTGTTGAGAATATGATAATCCTCAGTTTCTTAGCAGCTCATTTTGAAATTTCACAGAAATGTCTCCTATAAAATCTTTACCCTGATGCTGGAGACAGCCTTTATGTCACCACAGACATGCAGCCCACCACTTTAAAAAAATCTGTGTAAGGCTGGACCCAAGACCCTGAGTACAGCTGATGTTTAACAGATAAAATTTTTTTAAGAACAACTTGTGCGAAAAATACTGGGGGGTCAAATGATCAAGACTTGATGGAAACAAGGAGAAACAGTGCTGATATGGACTTAATATAAGCAATTTTAGAGTCAGTATCAGATAAAGGTGCATTATTACAGATGTTTAAGATAGCAAGATACAGTGCAATTTCCCCCCCATCATTCTCTGTATCCACCCTTTCCCATTCCTTTCTCCTCCATTCTTTCATCCCTGTCTGCCCCCACCCTGCCTGCACAGCAGGAAGCAGAGCCAGGGCTTTTGGGTCAGAGACGACAAATTCCTGTGGGAGATTCTGCTCACAGCCTGAGCTGTGCCCAGTGATGCTGAGCAAAGCTGCACTCCTAGCAGAGCTATGGGATCACTCCATTTGGCATCCTCTGCTCTGGCGGTGCCTATAGGAAACAAAGCTCCAGGGTATGTGAGGTTTCCACTCCCCTGCTGGAACAAGTCTGTGCTCCAGGTTCAGAGGGAGATGGGTACAGTTTGTACTCAGGGTGCACATGGTAGGTGAACTAAACACCTCATTTTTAATTTTTTTAAATTGCAAAAATCAAATAGTTACATGAATTCATTCTACCCTCATTTCAAGAATTCCCAATCCCTACTACACATAGCAATTTGCTATAACAAATTATTTATTTTATGAAATGGCAAATTTCCATAGTAGAAAACTCTGTCAACATAAACTGCTTAAACAAATGTTTGATATTTCCGCAGTCAAATAACTAGATTCACAAAGAACAGAAAGCATAAGTATTGCATTTAAACACTAAATGATTTCTGAGTTAATAAAAAAAATTCTGAGTTTGAAAATATGGAATGACAAAAGCTTGAATCTCCAACTTTTACAAGATTTATGCACAGAGAGGGAAGCCATTTCCAGAAAGCAACCTTTAATAGATCTGCATTTCTACCTGTGGGGAATACATGTGCCTTACTTAAATGACTGTTACTGATCTGATTTACATTTTACATACAATATTTTCATACTCTGCTGCTACTGCAACACACTTTGCAACGTAGAGCAAGAGCCTTAAATAATCTCTTAGCTCAATACAATTTTTCCTAGGCTAGCATTTCATTTGGTATGAGTCTGAACATGATATCATGTTCCTATTTGGGATACAGAGTCTCTGAGACCATATCTGCTTGCCTTTCTCCCTTTCCCTCTCTTATCAGTCACAATCAGAAATGCTTCTGACATCTTCTGATAGATGAGGCCATAGCTTCTTCTGAAGCCTGCCTGCAGCACAGTGCATTGACTGCCTGTAACTCTGCTCACAGATCAGAAGGACAGTGTACTTGCAATGGTTCACAATCAGAGGAAAAAAAGATTATTTTTCCTATGATATTTCAATTTTTAAAAATCAGTTAGATAAAAGATTCTTTATCCCTAAATGTAGTAAGACAATTTTTAGAAGTAGTAAGCAGTTGCTGTGAATGTAATATAAAATATGGACAGAAGGGTCACACTTTTCAAAATGAGCTCCCAAAACATTTTAAAGAGGGTAAGCTTGAAAGTTCTGAATCTGGCCCTTAAAAGACTCTTAATTTAAAGTCAAAATGTTGGGGTGACCAAGTCAAGCTAAAACTCTTTCTATGCCTCTATTTGTAAAACTGATAATGGTAAAGCCTCTCTTAAAAAACCCAATTTTTGCTTCATTCATCAGTGTGTTCAGAAGCATCCTCTGTCCATATGAGGGTTTTCACTAAAACAGCTTTTTATACTAGACTCTGAGAAGAGTGAATGCCATTGCATGCATGAAACATGAAAAATGCCTTATAATTTTTAATATCACAATTTAGGCTGACACAATTTCATATATGCCTGGACTAAAACTACGCCACTTCCTTTACATAACCGACTTTCCAATGCACACCAGAACAGATTGCTCAGAGAGATTGTGGATTCTCCCACACCAGAGGTATTCAAGAATTGTCTGGATGCAATCCTGTGCCATGCACTCTAGAATGAGAGCTCCCTGCTTGAGCCAGGAGGCTGGACTAGACAACCCACTGGGGTCCCTTCCAACCTGACCCATTCTATGATTCCATGAGCTCCTCTTCCAGCTGCAAGGAACTGCAGGAACTGCCTGAGGTTCATGGGAAACATGCAGAGAGACATTAATTAGTAAACAACCTGTCTGCTCAGCAAGTACTTGATTCTGAAAAGCAGTGAGGACAATTTAAGGGACCAAAATTACAGCACCCCTGGTGACTTAGTAGAAACATCTGGTGGTGGCCTGACTCTCCAGAAAAGCTTTTCTGTTCTGCTTGTCACTGAAATCTGCAGTATCCTATATCTCAGAAACACCCTATCATCCTCTACTTTTCACTTTATTTGTTGCCAGCACAGAAAAATGTGTAATGTGTCAAATATCAGGGTAAAATATGTTGAATCTCATGTCCCAAGAAGAACCACAAGAGAACTCTATTGACAGCATTATTCATATTTGATGTTTTAATGTAAATTAGCTAAACCAATTTTTTTCTCTCTGCTGCACTCAAGTGGCACTTCTCTGCAGAACTCAGTAGTATCACAGTTTGGATCCCAGTTTGCTACAGAGACTGACTTCCTCTTGTTACTCTATAAATTAATTAATGCCTTCTCTACTTGCAAAGTGGACAAGAACTCCCCGGTTCAAAGGCAATAGATTTGCTTGTGTTGAACTTAATAAAGTGTAAAACAGTTTAGGTAATGAAAAAGTTGTTAACATCAGATTGTGACTAATTTTCTGTCTGCTACTAGGAGTAAGAGCATTATTTCCCATGCCAGAACCTATAAATCAGTGTGGTGAAAATATCATTTTAAGACAAGAGTTCTCAGGAGAAAATAAGGGTTGCAGATTCACAAAGGAGAAATGCCCTTTTAATATAGTATTTTAGAAAATGTCTCTAGAAATTGATGAATTAGTTCAGAGGCTTCCGAAATTCTCTTAAAGTCAGAGCTGAAGAAGTTCAACTGTTGAAGTATTGTCAACAGGTGACAATTAAAGTGTGACTAGAAAGCACTGAGACTTCTCTGCTAATTCTTTTCTACATCATAAACATCAGGACCTTTTCACACATTTTAGAAATTGGTTTGCTTATTGGCAAACTAATTTTCATCAGCTATCATAAAAAGGTGCAATGCCAAGTACAAATTGAAATTGAATTATTTTAGCTTTGTTTTTATGTGAAATGTGAAATAGTTTTCATTAATACTTAGAAATAGCAGAAGTCAGCTCCAGCTGGTTCACATTAGTAGTAAACATGATTAAAATTTAAAAAAATTATTATCCAAGTGGTGCTCTAAAACCATGAATACCAATTTAACAATTCTAAGGTAGTGAGACCAAGCCCTGTAGTGGTGTATTAGGTGGTCCAGATAACTGTGATGCTGTCCCCGAAGATGCTTTCTGATCAGCTGACATATTAAAACATTATAATCCTCCCTTTGTCATGTTATGGGATTTGAAACAATGAAACAAAACAATGTTTGCTATGGTGTTTAAGCAAAAAATAAAAACCCAAGCTGAATCCCATACTCCTTTGCTCTGGTAGAGAAGCCCTGAAGGGCTGAATTTGGGGAGGGATGAGAATAATAATGATATACCTGTAGTGCACATGAAAACCTCTTTTTAAAGCAAATGTGTTTCACAGTTAAAAAAAGGTGCACTCTACATGCAGATCTTCATGCAGAAATAATCTATTCAGCATTTATAGGGATCCTATAAATAAAGTATGGATTGATGATTTTCCCCCCACTTATTTTGAATATAAGAAGCAGAAGTAGATCTAAGTCTGTTGGTAGGAGAGTGAGAAGAGGATTGCTGAAACATTTGGAAGGTTTCAGTGATCTGACCTTTCAATTCAGGTTCTATAAAATAAAAACTAAGCAGACACTTCAAAATGGTCACTGGATGGTCACCAGCACTTCACAGAATCATCTGTGAAGATGGAAGAGACCTTGTCAATCATGCTGTCCAACCATCTATGACTGACCTCTGCCCACGAGCAGGCACCCAAACCAAACAATGTCCCTGTAGCCCTCAGTCCTCACAAGCGAGATGGACATGCTGCAGTAGTGATGAGATGTTTTTCCCCCTCTGTAAAATACATCTTGTTAAAAACAACTGTTCATTGGTACAAAAGTTGTTCAGAAGGAGGTGCTCATTTGAAGAAAACACCCATCAGAAAAGTTTCTTGGGTTCAGGACAGAACTCCTGGAGCTGCAGGTAAATGTCTGCCTGAAACCACCTTAATTAATGTGCCCCTTCAGCAGTGTAGAAGCTGAAGTTCCACAGTGGGGCTAAAGCTGGGGCAGTGGGCTGTGGGTTACCTCTGTGAGGCCCCATGAAGACCCAGCTCAACCCTTAGGGGACACTGCAGTGGTAATCCACCTCAGGAAAGCTTGACAGAAGCAGAGGAGGAACATGAATCTTTTATTCCACACCTTCTTGAAAGCAGTCCTAGTAAAACAAACTAACAACAGGCTACTGGCTACTTCTGTCTGTCTGAGGTAGAAAGGGAAAACATTTCCCAGGCAACCTCTAACACACAGCAATTTTTCAGATCCAGCCATTTCATTTAGAGACTAAAGTGAATTTTAGCTTTTTAGAAAGCCATTTCTATCAGGTTTGATGATGATAGGATGAACTTCTCATGTTGCACTGGTGTTTGTTACCATACTATTACAGAGGTTATACTTCGGTAGTGGATAGGATTGCTATAGTTACAGTTTCATGGTTCAAAGAGACAGGATGTTACAATCCTACTGCATGAAAATTTTCTTGTGATACCGCACAGTACATGTTGGTTCCTAAACAAAATTACTGTTTTCCTGTTATTCCTCAGCTTTTAAAATATTACTTACATAGCTGTGTTCTTAAAACAGATCACGGTCTGTTCTGAAAACGAGCAACATCAGCCCCTTCTGTATTACAAATATATAAAGTTTTGCAGATGCTAGAACATAAGCTAAAAATTAAATGTAAGAATCTGATTTCAAATAAAATCTGGTAAACATTTATTTTCTGTGAGAAAGGGAAGGAAAGGGAGGTTAGAGTGTCATGGAAGGAAAAGAATGCATCACAGCTTCTGTGGAACCAGAAAAGCAGCCCTGTGGTACCACACAGCTGAGGAAGTTGTGGAAAACTGGTATGAAACAGGTATGATGCAAGGTTAATGAGCCTAAAATTTGATCTAACCATTGAAGAGAAGGAATGCATTTTAGTCCTGAAAGCTCAGTGTGTCTGATCTTTCACAGGTATAAATGGAGTCCTATTAAACTTGGTGGAATCATGACATTTTACACGCACTCACAGCAGTCATGTTTTTATCTTTTAGTTGTTCTACTTTTCAAAGCAGTCCTAGTAAAACAAACCAACTGTGCACTGGAGGAATTTGCTTGGTGAAGAAATACATTCCAGTTGTATCTTTCTAGCTGATACTTAGAGTTTGCTCAAGAAAATTATTTTTTTTAATGAGAGAGTTTCATTTAGTATTGTAAGAGCATTTTCAAGTGTTTTTAATAAGTGTTCTCAGATCTGCTGAAGCAGAAAGCAACTTGCTGTCCTCCCAAGCCCTGAACATGCAAAGTTTCTCTCTTTCCTTCACTGATCTGTGCAAGTTCTTCTTTATTTATAAGGACTAATTATTGTTTTCCTGGCTGTCCTGTGGTCTTCTAAGGACCATATTGATTAAATGGAGATACACTGCCTAATTACATTTATGATGGCCATTCTGATGCTACTTGAACATTGTTATTAATAGATACTCAGATTACATGGCAGTGTGTAAAACAAAAATGACTCTGCATAAGTCAGAGCCAAGTCATATTTCAACATTTGAAACAGAAAGAGCTCTAGAAAATAGCCTGTTTCAACATGGTTTTCAGTTCACACAAAGCCAGAAGTGTTCTTTCTCCATGAAGGTGTCATGCATCTGTTTTCATCTCTCTGGGTGTCCATGTGAGGTCTTCCTCCATCCCAGCAGTCTGGTATGCACCAAGCCCTCATTCTGTCTAACCTTCTCAGAGGTTCAAAGCCCAGTGGTAAATTAAGGAAAAGGCAAAACCAAATATCAGGTGTTGGCCACCTTTAGTGTACTTCAGTCTGCAGCTGCACACGTGTTCCTCTACAGAGATATGAAGCAGATTTTGTCCTCTGGGGCTGTGCAAGCAGAGGTCCCAGTTGTTACCCTATACCTGGATCACTGTGCATAAAGGGGAAAATAGCTGCACCCTGTGGATGACAGCTGAATTTTTGAGAAAGTACTGAGGCGTTTCATGTCAATACGTGTTTGTTTGCACAGCAACCACCTGGGGATCCACACCTCTTTTACCAAGGGATGAATCCTTGCACATTTGATGGTAACTCTGACTCCTCAGATTAAAACAAGCTCCAGAACCTAGCCAGTCTTTACATGCCCTCTAGGCAGTGTGTTAAGTTGTGCAGGGGGAAAGAGAAGGAATAAGAACATGAGTATACATATCCTTTCTTGCAGAAGTAATAAAGGGCAGCTGCCAACGGGAGCAGAACTGATCACACAGTAAGTGGATCAATACCATCCTCTGGGAATTTTCTAGTTAAGTTGATGTTTCCTAATTTCATTTATACAGATGTATATTTCTCTAAGACATTCCCCAGTTGCTGCATATTCAGTCAAAATATGCCTATCTCCTGCTTTATTCTTTGAAAGGTAATGACCATCCTTCCCAAAACACCTTTCCTACATACAGAGGAGTTAGTATCATAAACTCTGCCATGAACAACCATGCAGAAAATTGTATACAGGTCCTGACAGCAGCTGCCCCACAAATGTGTTTTTATGCCACCGCAACAATTAGCTAAACTTAATTTGACAGGAGATTCTCTGCTCTTCTTTTCAAAACCTAACAGTGCCAGCATTAACACACACCGTAGTGAGATATTAGTTGGTGAGTTTTCTCATACCAGAAATTTTTGTGGGTAACTAACACAAACCTACCAGCCACAGAAAAAATGCCTCTGCAACTGTTTCCTTCAAAATATTTGTTTCTACTTTTATAAAAATAACTTACTCAAAGGGAAGTAAATCTTGCTGCTTGTGTCTAGGGCAATTCTTCTTTAGCTAAAATGTAGCAAATTTGTCTGTGTGTGACTGGAAGAATCCTAACTGTTCATGTCCACCTATTAAGAGGGAGAGGTCATCAGCTATGTTTATCCATCCAGGCAACCTGGGTGTCTTATTTGGCTGTACAGCAAGCTGGCAGAAGAATATCATATGCCACCACAAGACTATGTGACTTAAATAAGTAGCTGAACTGAATTCTTATCCATCCTCACTCATAGCTCCTACTGGGAGAAAGAACAGAATAAAAAAATACAACTCAATATTACCCTTTCATTAGCTTAGTTTCTCTCATTTGACACCATTTACACACTTAAACAATAGCCCTGGACTTTTCACTTTTCAAAGAACAGAACAAGGGCCAAATGTATATCAAAATTACTGCATCGATGGACTGATGATATCACACCACTCAATGTGTGCAGAGGAAATGCCTAATTCACTTGACTGCTGGTTTTTGAGAATTGTCTCTGCCACAAACTTTTCACTCACAGTTTTGTCACTGAATCTTGGCCTCTGGAAATACACTGTTCTATGTGATCTGCCTCTGATTTGTTAATTTTATACTTTAAAACTGGAGGCTTTAAAACAGCCATCATTACCCCAGACCTGAGCACTGAGAAGCCTTGCAATACATCTTCTGCATCCCACAGTCTACTACAGGATAACAGAAATGACAGGGTTCAGAGCTTCAAATACTGTTCTCTAATGCATTTTTTTGGAATGGCACTGTAGTAAGAATAATTGTAAAAATTAAATTTAACAGTTCTCCACAGTTTCTATGATGATATAGAAGAATTATTTTTGCAGAAAAATCTTTGCAGAAGTTGTCTTTGAATTTTCAAATTCTATGAATTATTTAAACAAATTGTCTTAAATACAACAAATGCATTCTATATCTCTAGTATTTATACAAAGCTAACACTTTAAATCTGCAAAACCACTACTACTGTCAGAAGGCATGTGATTTGGTTTCCACTCATTTACTCTGAAGCACAAAATGTTTCTAGCAATCCTTATCTGATTGCATATGTGGTACCTGGCACTGTGACCCATCTTCTCAGAATTATTCATCTTAAGATGCCAAAATTGATGCACCTTGTGGTAGCCAGGGAAAGAAAAAACATCAGAACTCCTGAACTAGTTTTACACACTTAGGTTTTATCTGTGTCCCAGTGTCGTCAGGGTATAAACTCTAAAGAACATCAACTCTACACCCTGAAGCTTGTGACTGAAAAGTGCAAATTCTACACAGAGGTAAAGCTAAGTGCTTCACTGGAAGTGTAAGAACTGATGTCCCTGCAAAGGTAAGCCAGCTTGCTTGCTGAGGAACAAGAACAATGAATTTCATACTTTCGACACCTTCTACCCAATATGGATGTGAAAGGAGGAATACTGAACCATCATTTGATTACAAAAGACTTAATTTTGTTCTGGCAGCTAGTAGGACCACAGCTGTCCCTTTCACTTTCACCCTGTGACAAGCACATGGAATGCTGTAATAATTTCAAGCATGAAAATAGAGTAACAATGTGATGATGAACAACACTGAGTAGCTAAGAATTCCTATTTACATGGGATATCTTCCTGGCTGCACCAAATGACTTGCTTTCTGTTAGCCCAGAAACCAGAACCAATCTCACCAAGAGCATATATCTACCTGATTTGAGGAGAGATTAAGTCTCAAATATTTCTTATGATTAAATAGAGATGGGTCAGGTTTTACTCTGTTGACACTAATGGCTTGGTTAATAGCTGGCATTTTTGCTCCATGCAGCTCCTCTAATGAAACTACCAGTACAAGAGCAGTTTTTTGCCTGAGATTGAAAAATTACAAGAAAAGCATATATGTGTCATAGAATACTAATTTTCAGAATATTTCTCATTAAAATATGCTTTAGCTGTTGGTAGAGGCACCATGTGATGAGTGAAAAGGAATTACATGTGATCAAATGTCTCAAACATACATCTTACTTGCAATCAAGACCCTGGAAAATCAGTCTGCTACCATGACTTACCTAGAAGTCTGGTAAGAGCAAGCAGAGGGCTCATTTGCCCATTTTCAGAAGGGAAAAGGACATAAACAGGGAGAAAAAGACATAAACAGGAGCAGCTGTTATAATGATATATTTATATACTATTTTACACAATTAAACATTTTACAATTTTAAAAAGTGATCTGTAGTATATTGGATTAGGCTCAGCGGACTGTGCCTTGGTCTGATGGCATCACTGGAACTTCACTGGTGACAACTCCTGTCCACCCTATGGAAATTAACTCAGAAGAAGCAGCCATTAATAGCCCATGAGACTTCTGCAATACACAATTTTTTGGAGACAATGTGAGTGCAAATGTCAGTAAGTGTTTTGCCCACTGCAGAGAGGCCAACCTTAAATTGTTTGTTTTTTAGGTGATGAATTGAGATTGTTCAGAGGAAGCACTGCAAATAAACTTTTCTTACAAAACCAGCAAAACTCATTTCCTCAGCTGAAGTCCACTTACCAGATTTTCTATTAGTACCACCACTAGTAGTTGCTACGGAACACAGATGCACCAACATGTAGATAGAGAGCTTAAAACCAAAGCTTCCCTAAAGACGGTTTGTCAAAATAAGTGCATAATTAAATTCTCAGAAATTATTATAAACAAATATCTTACAGATTGTCTTTTGGAAACTTGAATATATTCACGGTTACAGGGTTCTTCCCTACAGAACAGGTTATAGTCTCTATAGGCTGAGACACACTCAGTGAAATTTACAAATTAATCATCTAACCAAGACTCTGTTAGCCTTTCTGAACTTGAGCCTGGAGAAGTATTACTTTAGTTTCTGAAAACAGCTGGCAGTTCACGTAGTAAGAATTTAGGGAGGGCTGAGGAAGAAAGAATGACACAGAGATTACAGAATAACAGTTCACCCAACTAAGCTTGACTTCAGGGTTTTGGATATGAGAAAATATCTTCCTGCATCTTCAAAGAGATGGGGCACTACAGAGCTTATCTGTGACAAACCTCTTTGTTTCTGCAGTCATCACTGAAGATACAGCAAAGGAAATGGAGGAGCTGCAGTTATGCATTTGCAATACACAAAGTCCTTGTTTTCCCACTAGGCACTGCAGAATAGCAATTGTCCATTCACAGCACATAGCACATCCTCTGCATTTCAGAGCTAATATTTTTGCAGTCCTTAAGCTAGCATGCTTCATCCTAGTGTAGTTAATGTTTTTAACCCTATAGGGTACACTGCAGGAGATAGATGTGCTCATGTTCTGTTCCTTGTTAAAAGAATTGGTTTTTTAGTTATCATTTTTAAAGTTAAACTGAAATATTTTCAAATTGCAAAGGATTTATCTACAGCAACATTTCAAACAGAGCTATGAAAAGTCTCTTTCCACAGATCAGAAAAATATGAAGATTGCTGGTCATTGAACATACCTGTATTAGAATCCAATTAACAACAGAAATATCCTGTCTTGGCTGGAGTTATTTTCAAGACCGTTTGTACACACACACACACACACACACACACACACACACACACAGAGTCACACTCTGACAAGTGGCTCTTCCTCTTGCAATTTAGAATCACACTCTTGAAAACAATGTTAGTTTGATGGCAGCAGTGGTTTCATTTACTGCAGCACACACTGCCCACTGTGATGCTGCAATACTCATTCAAGGCAGATCACTGGCTCAAACATGAATTGAAGCTATATGCTATCAAACAGATGCCAGGTTACATCACTTCAACTCCTGAGCAAATTCCCACTCTTCTCTGCTTAGGTAGCAAAAGCTGCATGAAAACTGGTGTTAATACAAGACAAGCAGCTCTCTCCCTTCCCAGTGGAGCTCTGTTTCTTAGTCAAAGCTCAGGCTGCTTCTTAATTTTGAACTTCTGAACCCAAACTGAGTAAAGTAATCTAAGCATGTATTAAAAATTAAAAAAAAAAGCAGTACATGTACTCCTAAAAATGAAGCCGATATTCTTTTCTGCTTGACCTGTTTATTTCCAACTCTTCCTCCCTCTGCTCTAACTCTAAGAAAAACTCACAGCCCCCTCAGGATAGGAACAAGTTTCTGTTTTCCTCTTCCTTCATCTAAGCCAGACAAGTCCCAGGTCCCCTCTTCTGCCACAGAGCAAGAAGAAAACATACAAAAAAAAATCAACCACACTTTCCCAGCGAGGTCAGAAAGGACTTCTACAAGAGATTCTTTTTGCAATCTTCTGTAACCATCAAATGGTTAAATCAACATAAGTTAAAATTTTCATCTAGTTTGAATAAAGAGAAAAAGGGACGAAATTCAAAAAACGGTTGCTGTAGTAACAATCACCAGCAAAAATCTTTTCCACTAAATAATAGTATTATCTCCCTCTCCCCCTCACAATTTTAGTTCCCCTTCAAGAAAATAATCATGCTGCTTCTTTTAGATTTGCTGTACATACCTCAACCATTAAACAAGACATTTAACCATAGTGGCAGCTCTGTGACCTTTGAATGCCGTGAAATCTCTAAGCGGTGCAGCTTGTTCATGAAGACTTGTACTGCAGAATCCAGTAACTGCATCCAGGATTGGGAATAGAAATAAGTAACGACAGCAAACTAAAATAATAGTAACTAAAAAAAAAAAAAAAAAAAAAAAAAAAAAAAAAAAAAAAAAAAAAGGAGAAAAGATTTTTTGTTTTAAAGAAGGGAAAAAAAAAGGAAAAGAGAAAGAAAAAGGAAAAGAAAACCTCCCCAAGTCCCCCAGCCCAGCCAGTAAAACCACCTTAAGAAGCAAAGAGGCTCGGGAAGAGAGCGCACTTGTGTGCCAGGGCAGGGCTGGTAGCGCGGAGCTGCGGCAGTCTGGCCGCCCGTGTCAGGCCGGGCGGGCGGGGAGGCGCTGCCAGCGCCGGGCGCGGAGCGCAGAGCGCAGAGCGCAGACCAATCCCCGCCCTGCTGCCAGCGCCGCCGAGAAGCCTTTTCTGTTTATGTTTCCTCATTTCGGGAGTGACGTCAAAGGGTTTAGTTTTTCCTCTGCATGTGCTATTAATTTTAAACGACTACTATGGGAGGAATGTGGCAGTGATTGAGGCGGGCTACCCTAGGCGAAAGAAGCCGGAGTCATGATTTATCTGTCCTGGATTCAGCTCAGAAAGATTTTATATCCAGAGGTACTAGAAAGATCCAAAATATCCTCACGACGTGGGGAAAGGCTATAAATATGCTTACATATATTGAAGTATTCTTAAACATACACAAGATGTTTTCCAGGGCGAGCCGTGTAATCTCTTATGGGTCGTGGCGCAAAATCAGACCTGATTCTGCCCTCGCCCTACAGTAAATCAGGAACTGCTTGTCTAAGTTCAGCAGTGTCACACCAGTGTAAACCTGGCTAACGAGATAAGACTGAGACTACTGTACACATCCTTTTATCAGTCAGCAGGAGCTACCCTGCAGATTAGCAAGCTGCTTTCCTTACCCCATCCGAGTCACGGATGCAGTCACCCTGGAGGGCTGATCTGGGCAAACAACTGCTCCTTCCACCAGCAGCCCAGCTGTGCTCACCTGTGAGCTCTGCTGTGGGCCACCAGACAGCACTTTATTTAGTACCAAAGTCCACATCAAAAGGCAAGAGGAAGGTAGACCTTGGCTTTTAGTATAACCACACCATTGGCAGTGGAGAAACCACACTGCTGAAGCTTCAAGAAACAAATAACATTCATCAAGGTCAGTTAGCATGGGCAAAAAAGGCCAAAACAGCACAAGATAATTGATAAGAGGTCAGTTAACAACACTATGTGTTTTGTTATTTGCATCATTCTAATTTTATCAATTTGTTCTTCTAGGGAATCCTTTCAAAGATCTCAGTCTATGAGGCACAATTAATTTCTAAAAAGTCTTAACAGTCTCCCATTTAATTTTAAAACAGAGAAGTGCTTTTAAAAATGAGTAGACAGAAGCTCTTAAGAAAAAATTTCTCAGTGCTTCACAGAACATGTTCAAATACAGTGGAAGTCATAGGAAATTCCCCATGACCACCAATTGATTCTACCAAAATGCAGCTCCAGAGTGGCCAAAATATTTAATGATTTTTGCTTACCAAAAAGTGTGTCTGTGCTATCACTGCTAATGCAATCATCTTCACGAACAGCTGCTAAATGTTATGGGGATGTAAATGCTAGAATAACATATTAAAAAGTATTAAATAAGTTACAGATTTACAAAATCAATTAGAGCATGTTAAGTTCACTGACTGTACTTAGAGAAATGTATGAAGCAATTTGAAATGCACCAATAGAAACATTATTCGTAGTGCACAGAAAATCATAATTTCATCTTCACTCAGGGTTGGTGAGCAGGCAACTGAATAGTGTACTTTGGGAATTGCAGTTCAGGAACCAGTCCTGGGAATGTCAGCTGAAAATTGAATGGATTTCAGTGGGACTGATCTGTAGTCTGTGAAGAAAGACTGAGATTGACATTGTTTAGTCCAAAGACAGGAGAGTTGATAGCTATTCTTAAGTATACAAAGGGTATATTTCTCTGCAAGAAAATAAACAATACTAGATAGAGTTTATTCTTGCTCCTGGAGACACTATCTGGCCTTTAAACATCTTCACCCTTTATGGCAACATAGCTTCATCTAAGCTGATGATAAGTCTCAGACTGTGTTTGGAAAGCAATCAGGGCTGTGTCCAAAATGCATCAAGGTCTGTTCTAGAAACATGACATAGCAGGTAATCAAGGTCCACTGTTTCAAGATGCATTCTGGCTCTGTTTATTTAACTAGAATAGATCTAGACAATTTGCAAAGAAGGAAGGATTGATTTCTCTCCATATGATTTGTGGTTAGAACAAGTAAACTGCAATAGAGGAAAGTTGTTTGACTTTGGAAAAACTAAAGGTAGGAGAGTAAAATACTGAAAAAGATGGGCTGTGACAGTCTGCAGTGTTTTATTATTGAATATTTTTATAAGTATGGTTCGTCAACTCTTATTCATGAGCAGTTTTGATGCAGGTAATTCTACTGTGGAGTACAGATGTAAGAGTAGGAGATTTTCAAATGTCTATTTCAGTCCAACTATTTTCTTAGTTTTGCATTTTAGGATCAATCTCATTGACAACATTACATTGCATTTCATTAATTAGGGTCCAGGTACATTCCAGTTTTGCACAAATTCTTAGATCTTGTATCTCTCTTAAATAAATTATAGGTTACTTCAGCCTCCTGCAGCCAAGTGGCCCTATGACAGTGAGTGGTCACTGTGGGCTTTGTGATGTGGTGGTTTCTTTGGTGAAAAGACAGAGAGGTCTGGAAGCACTTCTGATTGCAATTTTTACTTGGAGAAAGAGTCTTAGTGCCTGCATGAGGAGATGCAAGCGAGGGTGGGAATGAGAAGGAATATCTTGGTTACCTTTGCACAACCATGCATTTCCATGATGGGTGGGAAGGACTGATGAGGAAAAAAATGGGCTCCACCTAGCAAAGAAAAAACTTCAGCATAGATTTGCTAATGTGATTTGATGTATGATAAAATATCCTGTCAGGCTGGTGACATGCATGTCCAGATAAATGTGACCCACACTGGCCTAACAAAAAAGATGAAAAAGGAAAACTGTGACTCTTTAAAAAAAGTCACTGAAGGAAGAAAAAAGAAAACAAAATAACTGATGTTCAGCCTAGACTGATACAAACTGTATCTAAATAAATACAATGGAGACAGAACACTTAAAGCAAGATCAAAATTACAACTTAATTGACATAACAGAAACGTGGTAGGGTAGAGTCATGTGAGTATATGACTGGAATACTAATGCCAAAGAGCACAGCTTGTTCAGAAGCAAGAGGAGGAAACAAAAGAGGAAAAAAGGTGAAAGAGATTATGCCTCATGTCTCACTGAGATGTTCAGAATGCCGGAGGAAACACGCATTGAAAGTCTGAGCAATAGCACAAAGGACAGGTATATAGGCATTGTTGGGGAATCTGCTGCAGATCCAGACAGATAAGGTAGATAACTCTTTTTGTTAGCAATTAGCAGCATTGTCCAAAGCATAGAACTTGGCCAAAATGGGAGAGTTTAACCATGCAGCTCTTGAAAAAAGAGCTGAGTTTTCCTCAGACACTGTGATTCTTTCTCTCTGGAATAAGCAACAGAGTATATTTGGGGACCCCTCAAATTTATGAGCCCGTCTTTTTTGAGCAATCCTGCTTGATTAAATAATTTATTTGACTTCTTTTTACAGTCCTGGCTCAGCACTGGAGGTGCTTTAATTTTTTTTTAGCTATTCTCCATTCTCAACATAGGTGTCACACCAAGAAATGTTCTCTCTTACCATGGAATGGCATTCCTCTTCACAAATCTGCAATCTTCCATTGTGGTCTTTGGAAAGGAAGTTGGATATTAGAGAGGCTGCATAATTGGCCTCCCCCAAACCACACTCCTTATAAATCAGATATAATCGCTGAAACTTAAAAAAAAAAAAACTTCATCTCAGTGCCAGTAAAATTTGTTTGCACATGATAGAATGGCAGTCACTGTACTTGGAGAGGCAAAAAGATGGCTCCTTCCTAAGATACCTTCCATTTTCTTCCCACTGCTTTATTTGTACCCTGACCATCTTCAGGACAGACTGCAGAACTGGATCAAATATTGCTCTTCATATTGCTCTCAAAGACATCTGAATGGGAGCTGGGAACAAGGAGTGGAAAATGAGGCATCCCGTTCAAGCTGCTACCACAGAGGAATGACTTCATGCTGGACTCTTCCTTTCCAATTTCCTCCATTCCCCACAAAATTGCTCTAAATCGCAAGGCTGTAGGTGTTGCAGTGATTCCCCAAAGGATTTCTACTACTCCCTCCCAGGGCATAAACATGTAAATCTGAGGATGCTGAGAACTCTGTGATCAAAGTTGCTCTTTGTCAAGTCTGCTGCAGCTTTCTTTGTCAGGGGGCAATAAAGGTGGATAAGTGCAGCGTGACAGTGGCCTGCATTTATGAAAACAAAGGAAGGAAAGGGTCAACAACCCCAGTCAAAGTATAGTTTCAAGGATATGCTTATCCCACCCCATAAATATAGACAGACTACTGTTGGAGGTGAGTTCATATCTTACACTGTAATTGCTGTTGGGGAACTTCTAAAGGCAAATTTCTCCAGGCTGAATTATGTGAAATTGCTAGTAGTGACTAGATGTGAATGTTCTGTGCCTGTTTATTTACAAATCAATGCCCTCAGATTAATCTTGTTATAGTTGCAATGAATGGCTGAAAGGATCCTTGGCGCACATTTTGTGGAACAGACTCCCTTACAGCTCTTTTCTTCTCCTGGGATCTGTGTGATGGTTTTGGTGTGTTCACAGAGAGCCTGTGTGAGCTGTCAGAAGCTGCTGGTGGCTGATCCCAGCTGAGGTTCAGGGCTGTTTGGAATGACCCTGGGCCATGTGGCTCAGACAGGAATGGAGGTTGGTAAGTTCATGGTGTTGTTCAGAGTGAGCTGGTCCCCACAGGAGGACACAGATTGCTGACATGACTTTAGTCCTCATTTATTCGACCTAAAAGCTGCTGTGTTGGTACGTGGTTTAGGCTTCTAAGTGCTGTCATAAGAAGATTATACTGCTTCCAGGAAAGGTGTCTCCAAAAGGGAATGTTCTCCAGCTTTCTCAAACTTATGCATGAAATATTTTGTCTGGATTTCCAGCCTTGATGCCACCTACCTCTTGTTAGATATCTTTTCCAATATGAGCTAGAAATTCATCTTTTTCTGGCAAAAATTTCCCTCTAACTGTCCCCTGTGTCCTATCAGAGTGCCAATCTTATACCCATGAACTCCTGAGTTGAAAAAAAGAGCCTGTTTTTATGTCATTCTTTTCTTTTTAGCTTTCTTTTTACTTTTTCTTTTTACTTCTATACACTTATTCATAGATTTAAGTAGTGGGAAATATTCCCAGTAAAATGGAATTTTTTAAAAATCAAATGAGAATACAAATAATTTCTCATCTGTGGACTAGATACTTCATGTAAATAGTACTGGATGAGCTCAATAAGCATTACATAGGCTGATGAACACATCAGGAAGAGAATTTCAAATGTCCATTACCTTGAGGCACTGATCTAGAATATTGTGTGGACCTCTATTTCCAGCAGATGTGACCCTTGAGTTAATAAAAAAGGAACAGGATACATTAATATTATAAACTTATTTTGGGTCCAGTCATAGTCTGGTTTCTGTTTCGCAGCATTTAAATGACTTCCAGAGGGTTTCAGCTGGATTACTAGAGAAGAGGACCACAGCACAGTCTGCCCTCACAGTGAGATCCCCTGGCCACAGAGCATGTAAAGTCCCCAAGTCAGCCAAAGCCATCCCAGCAAAGGTGCAGCTCCCACAGCTCCCACAGATGCTGTATGCAGGCACAAAGGACTTCATCACAGGGGACAAAGGAGCTGACATGCAGTTCCCAGGCATTGAAAAAGAAATATGAGAAAACATTACTGTCAATGGCTCGTATTTGTTTAAGTGATCAGACCATATGCAAAACCAATTTGTTTTCTCAGACCCAATACGACAATATTTAACATTTGATTTCAAACCCAGGAAAACAGAAAACAGACAGGTGAAAATTTCAAGTATTTTTCCTTACCTGAAAGAGAACAAATTTTATTTTAGCCAATGCTGAGTACTTTTTTCTTCACTATATCACTCATAGGTGGTGGCAAAATTTCCCCCTAAAAAACAAACATGTTCAGAAAAAATTTGAAGTCTTAAAGAGCAACAAGATCAGCAAATCCAAAACTTTATCTTCTTAATACCTCTGTTACTGATAATTCTCCAAGTTCGTCCAGCTCTAATCTGTGCAAGTAATTTTTTTGTTTATCTCCTTTTCAGTCAGTGCATTATTTTTATGTGGCTCTGGATGTTTAAAACAGTTGAAAAAGAAGAAATAAACCAGAAATAATTTTTTTACATGCCACAGACGTTGTTGAAACAATAGAAAAACAAACCAGATGCAATTCTGCATCAAAGGGTTACAAGCAGTGTCAGAAAGGCTAGTACATCAACAACTATGACTAAAAATAAGAAAGCATTGCAAGAAAAAAAAATCCTTTTTTTCTTCAATTGAGTATCTTAAATATCTATGATCAATAAATAAGAAAAGAGAAGAAAAAGAATAATGAGGTATTTTCCAATTCAAAGCCTCATTTTAATATTTAAGAATTTCTGTTGCATCACTATTTTAGATAGATAAACACACAGGTCGATGGTTTCTTAAAAAACACTGAGGAATGTAACACACAATTCCTAGGTTTTCATTTCAACATATAAGAAAAACAAGGAGCTTCATTCTTGCTTTTTCTGGGATATTTTTTTTCTGACACCTATAAAATTTAGGTGCAGGAGACCTATTTTTACAACTTCCAATTAATTTTACTTCTTAGGCATTTTACTAAGTTTTCAGAATTTTAAGATCTTTTTCTTATTTCCATTGTGTTTTCTGTGAAATAGTCATTACTTGAAATGAAGTTGAGGCCAACATCTTTTTAAAAGGATTGATTAGTCTATCAAAGACAATTTTAGCTTTCACATGAAGCTAATAATGAGTAGCTTTCTTATCCTATTGAATTGAAACATGGTGGTGTGATCCAGCAGATGTAGGCCTTGAGGATGAAAAGCACATTGGGTTATGCAAGTGAAAATAATTTTATTTTGCCCGGCAAGTAGTACTTGCACATGAATGATGCTTTGGTCAGTTTTTTAGGTGTCCACCTATTTTTTCCCTCTCACCTCCTCATTCCACAGTGTGCAATACCCCTGTGTTTTGAGATTCCCCCATACAGTCTACAGGCATTAAATGAGCCATCTTCAAGCACTCTGTGAAGTCCACAAACTGTCTTTGATAGGCAGAACTGAGCCCAAATTACTGTTCTGGTAAAGTTTATGATGTCCTTATCAGAAAGAGGGAAAGGAGAGTAAGTGTACAGTGCCCTGGCTGGTGCCCTCCCCAGCCCAGTAACTGCACAGACTGAGCAGTAACCAGAAGTCCCTGAAGCATTTCATAATTTTATTTCATTACATCACATTAGTCAATGATGAAACTAGTGATAAAACCTGTATAATGAGAAAGGAGAGAAAAAAATCCCAAGCCAGGCAAAAGGGACAAGTTCTCTTATAAACAAGAGTCAGATTCTCAGCAGACCTCAATGCAGATCTTCTCCAGACTGCAAGGTTTGAGTCTTAATTTTTTGCATCTTTTTTATCTCTTATTAAAATAACCTCAGTGCCATGTTGTCTAAAATTCAAGCCAAAATGTAACTGCCCCAGAAGAAGGACATTTTTAGTGTCAAAACTTGATTTTCTAAGCATTGCATACAAAAATACCCCTAATTACCATCACATACATGTCAAACAGTCTATAAAGTTAAAACAAAGGAAGCAACTGATTGTAAAGCAAACTGTACAATCAGTTACATTTATGCAGCAATAGATCTGTTGCTTTCAAAGAACAGTGAATACTTGCAGTGGTTTTCCATGCAGTTTGAGCCTTTAAATGAATAATTAGAATCTTTTTAAAAGAGGAAGTTAAAACTAGTATGAATTCACTCAAATGCTAAAGATAAGAACACTAGATAAGGTAGGTAAGTCAGGAAAATAATGGAAATGTATTGAAGATACATAATGGATAAAATCTTTGAAGTCAGTAGGATTTCACCATTTACTTCAATGGATTACACCTGCAATACTTTATAATTATATACTTAGGAAGAATATATTCAGTGTTAACAGTGTAGTGATACTTCAAGATGCTAATATTCACATTTTCATGTACATTCAGAGTCTGGATGAATGGGCAAAATAGTTAAGTAAGACACAAAGCATGTGAATGCCCAGCTCCTGTTGTGAAGGCAGACTCATTAAGGACAAATGCAGGTTGCTTTGCTGTTGTGCCAAACATCTGTAATTTCGTAAATTACAGAATACAGTAACATTTTGAGACAACTTGTCTTGGCAGCAACATTGACAGACTACAAGCCATTGATTTTTCTGTCAGCTGCTTCCTTCCTCCTTTTTCAGTTCTCTAATTCCAAACATCTCCAATCCACATCTTCACAGGCCTTAAGCAAGACCATGGCTTTCCACTGGGTTTCTGGGCAGTAGATGAACCTGGGTGATGGAAGTCATTACTCCCTACGTTCCTCAGCCTACGCATCCCTTGGAGGATGCCTCCTATGCACTGATGTGCTTTCTGGAGCTGCTTCATGCAAAATTCAGTTTCTCTTGTGAGGACAGTAACTTCTGGAGAAGCATCTCCTCTGGCACTCTGACTTGGCCTACTCCACCCATCACTCTGTTGTGTTGGTCTAAAACTCAGGGTGTATAAGAACCTAGGTTCCTGAAAATGTGTCAACCTAGGTTACTTGTTTCAATGTGTCCTTTGAAGGCACAGATTATTTTAACTAAATCTTAGATTTTAATTTTGTTTTATGCTATCCTATTTATACATATACTCCAGACTTGCAAACAAATGGAAATGATTTGAAAAGACGGCTCCATTTCTATGAAATGTTATAAATCTTAGGATCCATATTTTCCAATTTTTTTAAATCTAGAAAATTCAGTTAGCAATTCTTGCAAGACACTGGAAAAGTAATGTGGAGTGACATTAAATGCAATAAATTACAAATATACATTTTTGAGGACTCGTTATGCATTCAGTAAAAAACTTTTGAGAATAAAAATGTGGTCACAGATAGCGAGAATAAAAATTACAATGGTAAAACATGGATCTGACAATATGAATATTTGTTTATATGCATCAGAAGTCTGTATTTACACAGCACTAATTACAAAGTTGTTGTTGCATTCAGTCACTTGACTACATTAAAGATAGAACATAGCTACCAAGGTCCCCTAGATTTTGGAGTCCAGGTTTCTCCTTTAGAGAAATTTAAGATTACTTTTTAATGGCATCAAAAAGGACTTCAATTAATGCTCCCTGTTACTGCATCTGACCCACCCTTCTCCTGCACACACACTTTTGTTTTATGAGCAAGGGTTTTTCCCTGTAAGCTCTTTAGATTTAGCCTGTAAACCAGGCACTTGTTGTCCCTGATTTGCACTCTTAAAATATGCAAACCTATTACCAGATACTTGCAAAGCCAAGGTACATAAAGTGTAGCTGTCTTTCATGCTCCTTTTGTCTGAATGTCACTTTCTGAGTCACAAGGTTTGCTAAACACATGGAAATATGCTTTTATAATTATTACCCAGCAGTAACTATTAGGAATCAAAGTCAAGCCAAACTAGGACATTTAATCCATCTTGCAAAACTCAATAAATATTAAAATAATAGCTAGGTAAAGACTACCAAAATTAATTTCTTTTCTATGTAATTTTCAGGTATGGCTACATATCACATGCTTCTACAGTTTAGTTCATACCTGAAACTCCAGGTGATTATGTAGTAAAGAGATAACACAGAATCAAAATACTAGGAATTGCATCTGTAATGCTCAAAGAAGCCCAGCCACTCACTCTGAAGTTCCATTGCCCTCTAAGATATTTTTCTGTGATAACTAGGCTCACTAGGTACCATGAGACAAACCAGTCGCTAATATGGGCAAACATGACAAATGGAAACTACTAAAGAACAAACATGAGCAGAAAAGAGAGAAAATATTATTAATAACAAGGCTCGTGAGAAGGAAAACATATTTTTACCTGGTCCTAAATCTTTCCAGTGTGCTTAGCTTTTAATCCTAAAGGCAAAATGTCACACCCATTGCACCCATGAGATATGTAAACAGACTAAACATGACCAGGTTAAGGACAAAAGCAAACATGGGCCTGCACTGACGCAGAAGAAGATGGGCTCAGTGATGTTCAGAGATTAACTCAGCTACACATTGAGGATAGGAGAGATTTGAGAGCCAAAGCCTTGCTAAAACAGCAGCAACCCAACAGACCACTCTCACAAACTGAGACACCAGTTGTCTGATCAGGGCTGTGAAACACATCGCTCTAATCAGTCTGCTTGATCTCATAACACAAACAATGATTTTCATTTCTGAGATCCCAATTTAGGCCTGCCTACACACAAAATCCTCATTAGACTGCACCTCTGTATTCTCACAGACACACAAACACATACAACCAAGTACTTCTTATTCTTCTACACAAAGTCACTATTTACCATTATAAAACTCAAATTATCTGTATTGTATTTCAAAGAAAGGTCAATATTTTAAGTGTCGCTGGAAGTACCTACTCCTTTTTACATTGGTTATTCACCCTGTGGAAACACTGTTTTCTGAAAATCTCCTTTCTCAAAGAGACTTTTGTGAATTTTGTGGCTTTCTTTCAGTCTGCTACACCATCCCATCCCTGGGATTTCATGATCAGAGGACAGCAGAATAATTTCTTGCAAAGTTAGTAAATGTTTAAAGAGAAGTTTTTAAAAATAGAACTTTTTTAAAAAAACATTGGAAATTGAATGAAGGAACAATTCTTTAACACAAGATACTGTTATACTTGTATGAAAATATCTTTCTCTGAATCTCCTGTTTTCACTGCTGTCTGGCTTAGACACATTTGTAATTGCCATATAAAGATGGATAGAGGCAAAAAGCAATTACAATTATTATCTGAAGTAGTATTAAGGAGTAGAAATGGTACTGGATGAAACAGAGAAAAGACATATGAAGATCTGGTTGATGTAAAAAATGGGAATTTGGACTCAGGGACTTATATTTTACTCACAGCATGAAGCAAAACCAGACAGGTTTTGTTTATTATTTGTTAGTACTGTAAAGTTAGGAGAAATATTTTCCACTGTGACTGGGTGTGGAAGCACTAGAAATCTCCTGAGAAGGCACCTTCTGCCCAAACATGAAAAGCCCAAGAGACTTGCTTGGATGAACTTTGATACAGCACTATGAATAATGAGCGTGTGTCTGGGAAACAACCTTGGATACTGAGGGGTTTTTGCATGTCATTCATCTCTACCCCACTAAAGAGTTAGGGAGCAAAAGGGCTCATCCAAGTTCTCACCATCCCTGTGTGAGAACTGGTGCTCATGTATTGTACTTGAACTTTTTAGTTCTACTGTGTACAATGAAACTCTTGTACAGTTGCTGTTGCAGGAGGTTAAAAGTTTTTTGTAGTAAATGCACAAAGGAGAGAAGAAATGAGAGCAAGCAGTAAGCAGAGAAAGCAAAATCTGGCTTGGGTTAGGTTCTGCCTGGGACTTGAATTTGTCCACTGCATGATTACAGGATGGTCCCACCATGTGGCTTTTCCCCTGCTCCTGCTGGATATATCAAATCATAACATGGTTTAGTTCTCTCTTTGGATGCTGTGCCCATGCATTGTAGAGCAAACGAGGGGACACTTCCCAAACCTTGGGACCCTGCTGATCAAGCTTGTCTGCACCACTCTGCATTTCTACCTTCAGATCGAGAGCTCCATAGGAAATGAGTCTGCGTAGAAAGGAATTATAAGAGAAAAAGAAAAGTATCGTGAGAAAAATGTGGGCAGTCAGGTCTCTCTGGTCTCTGTATAGATCTGAAAGTAGAGATCCTCCCCTATCTGAAATACAAACAGCTTCTGAAGGGCTCCGAAGAACCAAAGACAAGGCTTCCAAATCAGAAACTTGCCAAACATGATGTTTGCTGCCTCCCTCTCCAACAGAAACAATGTTTTCTGGTTCTCCCTGACTACAAATCTAGAGGAATTTTAAGTTTCCAGACAAGTTTGGAAAGGAAATGCTGTGGTCTGTGCTAGGCTGTGTCAATCCAGGGCAGATTCAGGCTGCCCATTATGGCTTTGCCCATACTGTGTGCAGCTGCTGAATGAGCCAGCTCAAACACGAGCATCGCAGAAATGCATCCAGGTACACAGGATCTGTATGAAACCCTCCAAGTGGGACTTTATACCTTACTGGGGTAGGTCATAAAGCCACTTAGAACAGCCCCACATAGCTGCCTATAGAGTCCCTGGCTGTTTTTTTCTGAATGATGGCACAAGCTGCCGCTCATTGTGTCCCCCAGAGGCAGAATCCAGCTGAGGAATTGGTGGCTCTTTGCAGTTCTTGCAGACAATGCATTCACACTGCAGTGAATCCACATTCACATGGCATTCCAGAAAGAATAGTTGGACTACAATAACTACACTCAGTAGTGCTAGTAATAGCAAATGGCTGTAATTGAGATAAAATTTTTTATCTATAGTGTACTAAGATACTGAAAAATAACTAAAAATTAAGAAGCTAGCACTAGCACTACCACCAACAACAGGAAGCTGTTTTCTGTCTCAAAAAGTGGGTCACATATTTTGCTTGTGTTTGCCTAGCACCTATCACTGTAAAATCCTGGTCCATGACTCACAAAGCACCAGTAACAAGCAGAAATTTCTTCTTGCACTTCCCTGCTGCATTCTCTTATTGCACTGGGATCTGAGAGGACAGGGATTTCTTTGACCATTATTATAAAGCATTTGAAAGTGTGACAGGCATCCACATTCAACACTATTAATTTTTCTGTTTAATATTTTATTAACAATACCTATTAAATAAAGCAGAGGTGCTTGTGAAAGTATGCAAGACACAGAAAAATTCCTTGCATGTCAGTTCAATGGAAGCATGAACTACTTTGATGGCAAGACACCCTTAGCTTTGGCTGATACCCTTAGTTCAGCTGAGACACTTCCCTAAGGCCAACTGTAAATTTATTCAGGACTGGAGAAAGCTACTATTTATTCCATGTGTACAAGCATTACTGGGAAAGGGAGGTAGTACTTAAGCTTCTGCTAATATAACATATGTTTTATAAATCTGAAACCCATTAAAGTGGGTATTGCTGTGGAAAAATAGAACAGGATGACGATAATTACTAAAAACACTCATTATAGTAATCAAGAGTAATAAAGGTCATGCAAATGAACAACATTCAGAGAACAGGATATGAGACGCTGACTTCTCTGGACGGAGGGCAGGGAAAGAGATGGGAGAAAATGTTAAAGGGGAGTGCAAAGGAAGGAAACGTGAGACAGACTGAAAAGACAGCAAGTCTGTGTCATTTACGTCACAACTGCCTTAAACAAGAGCAGCCAGGAAGATGCTTCAGGATTTTTCCATTTCAGTAGAACTGAAATTATTTATGTATGAAAATTGTAGAGAACCGTAGTAATTTCACTTTAGAGTAAAGCACAGATGTTTGAATTCAAACACACAGAACTTGATCATGAGCAAGATAGCAAAAAGGGAAACTGATGGGAACAAAATAAAGTGAAGAGATCTGACTTTGTTACTAAAAATTCCTCTGAATGGATATGAACGTTTTACCTCTCAGTCCTTCAAGGGACTTTGCATCGGTCTGGCTATAAATGAAGGGGCTGAGCAGTTAGAGGGAACTTCCTTAACATGCTCCAATAAAACATTACTTGATCTTTCCCCTAGGCTCAAAAAAATTCTTTTCCACTTCTTCCAATCAAGCCTGAAGGTCCCCCCCTGAAGCTTCTCAACAGTTTCTGATCAGCAGAGCACAACAGAAACTCAGTACAGTGCTGAGCCCAGTGTACTGAGATCTCCTCATCCCCTGTGCTACTGCATCCAACTGGAAATTTCCAGAGAGGCCAGGGGAGGCATCTACCTTGAAACCTCCAACAGGAGTAGATACATGTTTTGATAAATCCTGAAAACAGTATTCACTACATTCATATGTAGCAGTGACTTGCTGCTAGCATATGTCTTAAAAAAACTTCCTTGAAGCTTTCTTCATGGAATTCTTTTTCCTTCACTGAGCTGCAAGAGCAAAATCAGAGGTGTGTGAGCAATGTCATGACTTAACAGGCAATTTCTCAAGCAAGAATTCCCAAACATGATTTTTATTTCACTTACTCAGCTCAGCCTCAAGAAAACAAGAAGCATTAAGTTTTCTAGTTAAATTTTTTTCAGCAGATATTCTTCAGGCTGACTTCTATACTGTAAGTAAGGCTTAAGTAACAATTGTTTTCTTTAATATTGCACTGCAAAGATTTGATTGATTGATCCAGCCTTTCTCTCAGTTAAGTGAAAAGTGAAGGAAATCAGTGTCATCCTTTACAAAGAGCAAAGGCTGTCACACCAACTGCTTTTGTTCGAAGTAAAGCTACAGGAATTGAAATTACATGCTGAAGTTAGGCTAAGACTGTGTGTAGGAGTTATCATGATGTTCTAATAATCCCTCAGTGTAAAAACACATCCTGGGGAACTTCTGACTGAAAAATAGGGGGAATATGCTCATGCACAAAGCCCGCTGTATCTTTACTGCCTTCCATGTGAGAACTAAAAATCTCAGTCAGAGGTAAGGTATATTCCTGTTGTTTTTCCTGTGGTAATGCCAATTCCTTTAATCTCTGTGCATCCTGAAAATTATTTGTAAATTATTTGGCATAGTAATGCTTTCCTCACTGCTAATCACATGTTCCTTTATTCTTTTAATTCAACAGAAGTTTTGTGGAGAAAAGCTTATAAAAAACCCAACAGTAAAAATTTGGCTCTGAATACAGTTCAGCTCTGAATCAGTTGAGAAAAACTATTACTATGCAGTTAATAAGTCATGTATATTTTAAAGATGTAATATTTCTCCTGAATGCTAGTTTACCTAACCATAAATACACATTAAAATGAACTGATAAAACAGCTACAGAATTTCATGTCCCGATGCTCTGCTTCAGTTGAATCTTGAGATATACTATTCCCCTTAAAACACACAGAGTTAGTAATTTGTTAGTATTTTTTTCCACCACAGGAAACATCTGATTTGCTGTAATTAGGCAAGGCAGCAATACATGCCACCACTCAGCAAACTGAACAGCAATCGACTTTCGTGGTTGTTTGCCAATCTTCAAGCATTAATAGGAAGCCAACATCGTTTCTTTTGACGTAATCTCTGTACAGTAAATAGGGCACTTGTGCAAATTTGATGGGCTTCATTAAAGCTTGTAGAGCAAGGAAAAAAAAGGAAAAGATGGTGCAGTGTAATGGAGTGTAGCCTTGGGACATTCTATTCTGTGATAGTAGAGAGTTGCCAGGGGAAACTGCAAGATGCAGATGCCAAACATGTTTTGTAAGGGAAGAAACACTGATAGTGGAAGGTCCTTTCTTGCTCCCTTTTCTATGTGTGACTGCAGAGCTCACATCAAATGCTCATATTACACCTTCTGTACAGCTATGTGTTGAAAGACTTTCCAGTTTTAAATTGTGTTAAGTGAATGCTCAGCAGAAGTTTGTTAGTACCAAGCAAGTACTTGGTTTGCCCAATAGCACCTTAATTTTGCACTGCAATGCATTCAGCTTCATAGGTACCATGATTCACACCTGGCAGACTATAGCACAAGGAAGAAGAGGCGTACAGACAACCAACCTTCCTTCCTGCTGATTTATTTGTTTGGGTTTGTTTGTTTTTCTTTTTCCCCCCCCCGCTATCTGATTAGATCAGCTAGTTTTGTCTAAGAAAGGCAACCACATTTCTGAGATGGACTTGCAAAATAATACATAACCTAAACTCCATTTTTTTTTACTATATACTACTCTAAAGGTAAGATTTTCAGTCTAACTAAAAACAGATTTTTTTTCACTGTTCTTTGTGGCTCAGTCGGATACCTTTATTAACAAAAGTACTTATCACACATCAGGAATACAACTTCTAGCAGATCAATCAACAAAGCAGATAACCACAAATTTTCTTTCTATTGCTTCCATTTGATGTGCCTGATTTGATTTAATAACTGCACATGTGCAAAACCAATTCTTCCCTTGCACAGGTGAGCAAAGCAGAGAACACAGAGTGTTCTCATAAATCTTACACATCTGACATGGCAGTTATTGGTATATCACAGACAGAAACCTGCTTTCTGTGAACATCCCAACTAGCCATTTGCAGTGAAGTAGGAAGGCCACCGCTGAGAATTTAATTTTTTTTTTCTAATGTCTCAGCAGAAAGCTTGCTGCCTTTGCTATAACACTCTCTCTGAACACAACACCATACATATCACTCACCAGGCAGGGCAGACTGGCATTGCTTAAGTTCTGGCCAGGAGTTAAAATGCATAACTAAGCCAAACTCTCAGTAAACTGAAAAAAGCTCTGGAGTGAAAAAAATGCCACCCACCTCAAGGCAAAGTGAATAAATCCTTCCATTTATATCTAATGCACCAGCTGCCTGCCCCAACATACAGCAATCACCCCTGGATCACCACTAGAGTTTTTTGATACAAGTGTTTTTAATTTAGAGTTGCATTTGTGAATATCCCCACAGCACCAGAAGAATCCTGCCTTGTAATTAGCAACTTTGAATGTTGCTTGTAGAATACAGCTGCAAACCTTGTGATTTTATCCTGTCTCTAAGGAAAATCATGAGGAAAAATTTCCTTTCTTTATCTCACAGCCTAAGCCTCCTTGTAAGCCTGCAATTCATCAGGTTATGGCTCACAATGATGAGACGCTCTTATGTAGAAATTAGATTTATCAGATGCTGAACCAAGCTGATCTTTACAATGAGAACTACTTAATCCATTTTGATTAAATCAGCAAAGCTCCTAGTGAAAAACAACTAGAATATTTGAGACAGAGCTACACAAGGATGAAATCCTAAATCAAAAGCACCAGTTGCAAGTTTGTTATAGAAAGAAAGCCATTTCCACTAGGAACTCACTAATAGTTTATAGATAATACCTAAATTTGAGATGCTCAGCAGTGTTTTGACTGCCATAGTCCCGATTTAGATCCCTGTTTTTATATGTGTCTATGCTCTTTTCCCCAACACACATTTTACCTAGCTTTTATATGCTTTTATTCAGAGCCATTCAGAGGTGCTTGTACATGAACCCTATCTCTCTTATTGCCCCTGTGATTTACAGAGTAAGAAAGAGGCACAGCACTCCAGTGATTACTCTGAGACAGTGGACAAGGTGAGACATACAGACATGTGCTCTGTTCAGGAAGTCATGTTGATAGCCACACACAGGTACAAAGTGAAACATTTCATGAGCAATTACTGAAATCAGAAATCCATCTGTCTATGAAATACTGTAACAAAAAAAAAACAAGTGAAAATTAAAACCACCACCCCCGCAAAATATCTGAGCACAAGGCTTATTCCAAAATACAGTATGAATGCTGTGCAAGTTGGAATCTGTGGAGAGACTGGGGAAAAACTACTTCAAGTGAAATAAAAGAAAACTTACCAGTTTTCAACAATTTCATCAATAGTACCAGTGGATGAATGGGAATTCAAATTCCTTTTAGTGATTGAAGTATCATATTTTTCAAAGCACTCTAATTTACTCAAATATTCTGAGATCACATTTTATCTCTTGGACTGGAGTTAAGAGCTGGTCCTAGACCACCTGATGAAACTGAGTAAGCACAAATCTTTGAGGGGCTTTCAGCAAACTGGAGCTGGTAACAGATGGTCTTTAAGGTCCCTTCTAACTCAAGCCACTCTATGATTTCTGTTTATGTTGAATTGCCCACTGGCTTTCAGCCTTTGACTGAAATGAAAGTTAATTCTACTCTTATAAGGAGAAAATAAATTCAGACAAATTCTAAAACAATTATTACAGGTCTCAAAGTTTGGCTCAAAACCCCTGTCTTCCCTATATAAACTACATAGGTTACAATTCAGTTTGGACAGAAACTTAAATTTGCTGGTTACCTGTAAACATTTTCCAATTTAGATATGGCATAGATAGTTATACATACAAGATTGTCTATCACCTGGAGTCTTCAAATAGGTGTTAGATGTGTTTTCTCCTTGAAACACCATAGGTCAGAGGGAAGGGATGGACAAGTGCTACTTAAATTTATGTTGTCCTGACATGCAGCTGTCCTTAGTAAGTCAGGAGCACATTGCTAAAATGTGACTCTGTGAATGATAAACCACCTTTACATTCTACATGCAAAGGTTTGAGGTTGAGGCCCCAGGCGAGCAGTATGCTCGTACTTTGTGCAAGGCCAACACTCAACTCTGTTGAGGGCAGCCATCACAGCATCTGCTGATAGCACTAGTGCTCTTTCCCCTTCCTTGCCCTGTTAAATACCCAGAATATAATTTCAGGAAAAAAATATTTATTTCCTTCTTTGCAGTTAAAAGTTAAGCATCTCTAGTGAGGTGCTGTTCTGAAAAAAGAAGAGGCTGTTTATCTATGGAGAAGACCAAAAAATAAGAAACTGCATTTATGCTTTATGCCTGCTTTGAAGTGACACAACATTGGCCTTCACTACTGCAAGGCTAATATTTCCTACCCCTGCATTATTTAAAAATTCTTTATGTGGGACTTAAAATTGTGAGAACATTAGTGATGCTCCTTTTCCCAAACTTCAAATGCCCCAAAGTCCTACAGGTATGCTGGCTCATTGTCTGGATACACACATACTCTCTGTGCCACAGATTACAATTCTGCACAGAGAAAAATTCGTGGTTTTTCTTACACACAAGAATGATTAAAATATAACTTATTTGGTAATGATGATGACCTCAAACACAGATGGCCCATCCTTATTCTTGGGAAAGGTACCAATGGAAACATTCTAGAGAAGAGGAACTAGCTCAGCTTTGTCCTTAAAAACCAAAAACCAAAACAAAGGAGCAACCAAGAAGAGAAAGAAGCCTTCCTGACAGGTTTTTGATAATGTGAGTTGTTAGTGGCCTCGTACTTGTATCCAGCCATGCTGTGACACAAGGTCAGACAAGATGCATCCTGCCTGGCCACTGGTTAGGAAAGTATTTCTGAGTAATATTCTGCCTGCACAGAATAAATAACCTCAGGCAGTCAGAAATTCTGTTGAAACTCAAGTGCTCTACCTTATAAATTAAGGGGTTTTTGTCCTCCAGACATTATTTTCTGAAGAGACTGAATTATCAAGAGCCATACATTGCTCTTTTTACCATCACAATTAAATTCTGTATGTTAATACATTTCTAAGCAGCTTTAGAAGCATATTATTTGCTGAAAAGACCACATACCTGTATAATTTTGGGAGCAACTATATCATAGTCAGCTGAGAGATGATCAAGTGAAAAATCAGTTTGAAAACCAGCTTGTAAAAGACATCTACTAAAAAAACCCCAACTTTTTATAAACCTTCCTAAAGTGCTCAAAGAAAATAAAGGCTTTGAAACAAAAAAACTTCAGTAAATTTTTGCTTTTTCCATTATAGAGAAGATGGAGTGACCCTTCATGCTGCACAGTTTTTATATGGCAGGCACACCAGATTATCTGATGCAAACTGAAAACTCATTAAAGGATATTTCAGAACAAACTGTTAACATTTATTTTGTCAAATCACAAGATCCAGGTGGTGATGTGTAACCTCCTGCTTAGAGCTGCTTGGTGCCTGAAGAGTGGAAGGTAACCAGCAAGGCAACTATTAAATGAAGTGATTTCAGGGTTGGTTTGGGGTGAATGGTTTACAAGCTTGTAAATTTGAGGTTTGGGCATGTTGTTAGATATCAGTTTAAAGTTATGAGCGACTTGATACTAGAATGAATATAAACATGTGCTACCAGGTATTGGGGTTTGTTTTTTTAACAAAATGGTTTTAACTGGGCAAAATGTATACTATTGCTCAAGTGATGGAGAATTTTGTGTGTCCTAATTTCAAAATGCTATTTTAGATGAATGGCCCTTTGGCCTAATCTATAACAGCTGTTTCTGATCAAAAACTGTTCTGTATACTTGCTATTTACCTTTTAAATGAGACAAAATATGTCATCAATTAAACCTGATTTTCTTGCTCATATATTTTAGTATTTTGTCACATATCTGGGAAATCACAAAGTGGGGGCAGTACTCTTAGTTCTGACTTTAACCTAGGTGATTTGTACTTTAATTAACTAAATTGAACATACATAGATTACTTAGCACAGAGACTGAGAAACCTGGGGTCTAGTCAAAATGTAAAACTATATAGAAGTGCACATACAAGGAATTGTTTGACTTCTTTATTTGGCATAATGTTTAAAATATATTAATCTACAAATCTGGCACAAAAAAAAATTTTAAAAAATTACCATAGTCTGATTCTTGTATTGTACTTTTGTGTAGCATAATTTGTGACTTGTGCATCATGAAGTTATTACTTATCTTGCCTTAATTCCTTGGTTTGAATATTTCTATTCAGATATCAACACTCCAGACATGTGATCTCATAGGAGAAATAATAAGGCTTTCTGCATAAGATTGTTTCTCCCCTTAAACATTTTCCCTGTACTGCCATTATATTAAAATGTTAGACACAGTTATTTCTCTGAGGAAAACCAGGTTCTACCATTATTTCTTCCTTTAATAACTGTGTAAGTTCCAGAAACTTTCAGTCATCAAGTTCTTGATAACCTCTTATAAATCAAAAAGCCTGCCTCATTCTTTTTATACCCTTTTACAGTCGAAATACTTTTTTCTCATTATTTAGTATTGTAAACAAATTGTTAATGACAAAGGATATAATCTTGTGGCAATATACAATTTTGTTAATTGCTGTTTTGGAAGACATTCTGGTAGCTCTAATATGATGTTCCATGCCACATATATCACTTCAGACACAGTTTCAGGTTTAAACAAAATTTATTTGGTCTATGTTTATATTTTTAAAGAAAAATATGTTCACTGAAGAATTAATTCTTTATTCCAAACTGATGGCCTAATCATCCATACTTCTGACAACAAACTGTCAGTAAAAGTACAGTACTGCTCTATTTCTGAAACATTTTTCATCTGCTTTGTATTAGTTTCAAATGTATTCTCACAAATATTTCAGAATGACTCTAGTTAATTTAAAACATCACATCTTCAACAGGAAGTTTTTTACCTTTTTATGGGTCAGTCTCACCAGGTAAGGTTTTTCAATACAAACAGCAGGTGTATCCCAGTACTTGTTTCACATTTCTGTTCAGTCAGGCAAGTACATTATAAATATTTTCAGTAGTGTTAAGTCTTTCTGATGGAGAAACAAACTGTTTTCTGAATTTCTGAAAATTACCCCTGCTTATTTAAGAGCAGAACCAGCCACACTAATGCAAGCTTATAACTTGAGTAAATGTCTCTGATTACATCTAAGCATTCCTCCATTGCCTGTCTACCAGATGAAGTCTCGATATAAGTAACTTGACTGGGCATCAGAGCTCTGTGTTGGCTCTGCTCTGCTTCCTGGGGAAAGGTAAGGGTCTAGTTTGTACCTCTTGGGTTTTCAAATTAAATTCCAGACTTCCAGAGTGATCCAAGTGCCTGCAACATAACTAGTTTTTGAATTCACAGAGAGATTAGAAAAGAAACCATAGTTTGAGGCGTGAACAGGGCCATTCATTGCAAGGCTGTTACCTCATGTAAATAGTATTTTAAAATATCAGCACTCTTAACTATTTTGTTACAGAAAGTATGCAAAAACAGACGGGAATTACAATAGGAAGATTCATGCAATTTGCTCTGAGAACTGCTCTTTTGAGAGAAGCATTTAACTGTACACAGTAAAAGATTTTTTTCATTTTTACTCCTTTTTAAAAGTAATTTAATGAAGACAGACACAACTTTCAAAATGTGCTCTTGTCAAAGAGTTTGTTAAAGCAAGAGTCTGGTTTAGCTAAATGGTAAGGGAGATTCAGACCACTGGAATCAACTGCACATACAGGAAAAAGGAAATGCATAATGTGATACATAAAGTTACTGCAGCTGCCAAGCATTAATACCAGAACAATCTTATTGCTTTACAAACACAGACTTACTGCAAAGCCAGGCATTGTGCAAAGCTTGTTTAGAGCTGTTATGGTTTACCTTTGGCTTCATTACCATCACTGGCTAAATAGCTGCATTTGCTGCATTCTTTTCTATGTGTAATGCAAGAATATTTTTGGATGTTATGCTATGTAAATCAACCTCATGGTGGAATACTGAATCAGCTGTGCTCCTGCCCTTGCACACAGACATCTTAAAACTCATGTTACTTTTATATTTCCTACTATCTATTGGGATTTCTGTTACTTCTAAAAGGCAGTTGCAGAATTTCCCTTCTACTGAAAAAGGATGATTTGCAAATATTTCAAGACCACATTTTGTTCTTATCTAGCTTGAACTTCTTAGAATTGACTTCTGGAGTATCTTCTGTTTATGCTGTGGTTTGGGAAAAATATGTCACTTCAGTAGATTGAACTCACTGACAGTAAAGGACCATTACGAGGAAATTTTTTACTTCAGTCCCCTTTCCTTAACTTATTTAATCATATCTCCTTAAAAACATACAATATATTCACTGGCCTGTAATACTATTGCAGTGAAGTTCAAGAGATCTAAGAGACAAAGCCATTTTCAGATATTTTCATTAGATGTATTTAGCTGCTATCTTAAGCAGTAACTGTAGTGTCTCCTTTCTCTAAAACAGGAAAACCCAGGGATGAGCAGCATTAGGACTGTAGCAAACAATGTTGCAGCACATGTTATGTGCATTAACTAAAATATGGCCATTACCTTTTCACCCGCTATGAAAAACTGCAGAGTTTTAGATGTATGTTTTGGATACATCTGACATATCTCTGACTGGAAGAGTGCCTGTTGCACTGTTATACACAAATAATCAAAAGCAGAATCTCCAGGCCACATGTCTCTGGTGATTTTGACATGAGGTCCTTTTGCTCTTCAGATTCATGTGTGGTCTCTGAATCAGATTTTTTTACTTGGTGTATTAAGAGCATGGGTTTTCTGACTCCATTTTAAACACACACTTATTAGTCAGCTTTAATGCATTTAACATGTAAAACATTCAGTTTGTATCATGCTAAATTGTTAGCAGAAAGTTCTATTCAAGTCTTAATGTCCCACAAAAACCTATGGGTACTGTGTTAACAGCATTAGCACTAGGAGTAAAACTTAAAAGCTAATTAAAAGACATAATTTGACATGTCCTGTTGTCCAGATTCCATTTAATAAATGTTATACAATATTATATAAATTAGTATAATTTATATAAGCCTCTTTTAATTTATTTTTTTAATCAACATTTTCACTTTTCTCCAGGATTTATGTTAATCTGCCAGACCTATTATTGCCTGAATTAGTTTTTTCACTCTGTTAAATTCTTCCCCCCCCTGTTGAGGTTCTAGAGCCTCTTTTTCTGGTGTCTGCAAGGGCCTCTTGCAGCCTGTGACCAGCCTTTTCAATTATTCTCTTCTCTGGTATGACACCAACAGAGACAGCTGAAAATTGCCGTCAACAGCAGTAATGAAAAAGTGGAACATTTCCATTCCATCAGCAGTGAGCTGTGATGTGAAAGGTTCAGACCCCCTTCCTCACTGGTGAAAATAATTTTATCTTCCTTAAAAACTTCTTTGTCTTTTTCCTCTTCTGCCATCAATAGCAGCTCCCATAGCACAGGAATGAGTCACTGCTCCTGTCCCTACCTCTTCACTCTAAAACTGGAAACATAAGATGCTCTGGCTATTCTAGGAAGTGGGAATTGGTCCACACATTCTGAACACTTAGTAAACACTTCAGGGAAGGAAAGACAGAAGCTGCTCTTCTTGGAAGACAGAAAGTACTATGAAAGTGGTATTTTGTCAGTGTAACATTGAAACATTTATCTCTGATGAAAAACTGGACAAAAAGTGCACGTACCAGATCACTTTGTTATTTATTTTCAGTCTTCAGACCTCTCCCACAGTGTCATTAATGATAATAGTACTTCAAAGACAAGGAAGAGATTAATCTAATGATCCACTCCTATGAACTGTTCATCTTGGATAGACCCTTGAGCCACATCTACCAAACTGTCCCTTTCTGAATGGGCTCAGATCCTGGAACATCCTATTAGCTCTGAGGACTGACTGCCAGAATATGTGTGAATCATGTACTGTGAAGTGATGCTTAAAAAAACAAATAATAAAAATAAATTACTTCAAATATTGGAAGAAGATTCTGCAGTTCATTTTCATTACAGCAGTTGTTTATTGTGACTCAGGATGTACAAATTCTTCTGTAGAAATTTCTGCAATACTTGAATTCATGCTACTCCCCTCTGTCTATGACTTGTTTTTCTTTTTGTTGAATTTATCTTGTTTGACGTTAACACTCTACCTTGAATTGAATTAGTTATTAAATTAATACAATTCTAGCCTCATCACAGTGGCCAAAGAACATGGGGCAAAGATTTCATTACAATTGAAAATTATAAGAATACATTTCCAAGCCTATTAAAAAAGCAGTATGGCAAAAAAACTACAAGTGTCAGTTTGCAGTAAAAATGGAAAAGTGATGGGTACACAATTACCAAGGGCTTTTATATGCTACTGTGTTTACAACATACACCAAACAAAGCACAACAATAATGATTAGGAGTGCATGTGGAATCTCAGAATGCCTGTAAAACTGGTTTATGAAGTTTAAATGCTGGGCTTTGTAAATAAAGTCACGTTGATGAAGTATCAAGAGAGGACATTGTATTGCCGTGAAATTCTGATTCGTTTTGACACAATAGCTGACTAAATGAGCATATAATGGCAAAATCTGTGCTGGGAGGACTGCAGAAGTGAAGCCGAATGTTGGAAGCATACACAATAGTTTTCCCTTTTCCTGATCTGTGCACTGTGAAATTTAGATTCCCTTTGCTATTTGAAGCCTTTACAGGAATTTAAAGGCCGGATCATTTTTAGGGGAGAAGGAAATAAATGCCAATTATTTAAAAAATTACTGGTTTAAGATCTAGTAAGATTGAGGGCTTCACACTAGACCAGGTCTTGAAACAAAGCAAAATAATTATTAATAATAATACATTTTGGCTAGTCATGCTGTTATTATTTAGAATCTCACGCTCACATAATCACTCTTCAGACTCAGTATTTTTCTCCTTTTGTGAAATCAGACATTTTTAATATCATCACTTATTTCAGTTGCCAGGTTAATTTTCATGTATAAGGACCAAATATTACTTGTTCCTCTTTGAGATCTTGCTTAAAGTGGAATAGGGACTTTAATCAAATCAGCAAGATTGAGACCAGCAGTAAATCAAAGATGTATTCTGCTTTCTTCTTTTCTTACAAGATCAAGTAGTAAATAAGGTTTATTACAAGAGGCCATATATTCGGGCTGCAGAGGCTTTCAGCAGATAAAAGAAAGGATTAGATAATTTCATGGAAAACAGGTCTATAAACATCATCAGGAAGAGGCAAAGTTCTGATGTTTCTAATACACCAACTGGAGTAATGGTGGAGTAGAAAGAGAGTGGGTGACTGAAAGCCCCTAGGTTTGGCTGTTCTCCCTAACAACTGCATCTCCAGCTGCCATTAGAGCATTAGGATAGAGGGATCATTGATCTGACTCACTAGGGCAATTTTTATGTTCAAATGAGGATGATTGAAATGGATAAGAGTCATTAAAATAAGATTAGTACAAAAATAAGACAAAAGTAAGTTTGGTAACACGGAAGATTAACAATTCTTACAGTGGACATTCAACCACCATGAATATTACAAAGACAGATAAATTATACTTAGAAATACACAGATGCAAAGAAGAAAATACAATAATATTTAGGGAAGGAAAAAGCAAACTGCCACAAATAGGAGAGAGAGAAACATGAAATACAACTGTTAAGGATCATACCAAACAACTAACAATCATAACCATAAAGTAATGTAGAAATGAATGAGAGCAGTATGACTTCAGATTTATGTGCCACTATGAATTGTAGGTGAAAAGATTATCTAGAATCATCAACAGATGAAACTGATCAAAAATCAACTTAATCAAAAATCCCCAGTTTGACTTAGTGTGCTAGGTACTGGGGTCAAAGATAAAATTAACTGTCTGAATCCAGTTCTCCAATAGATAGAAGTGTTGAGGATCTTATTTTGCAATAACTTTAGTAGTATTAATACTCAAAATTCCTTTAAAATAAACACACATGCGAAGTCAAGAGATCTAATACATCTGGGCTGCTTAAACAGTGATTCATTTCAAGTGTATGTATAACTCCGCACAGTTTAATTAATTAAGATGTATTTAAATTTAGTAATACTCTATTAATTTTGCTTTAAGTATTGTTCTGAATACTTCAGTAAGCACAGTGGTGAGGATTTGCAGAAGAGTGATTATTTATGAACTTAGAAGTTTGTTACAATGAAAGTCCTAATGAGCTAGATACAGATCCAAGTTCTGTTCTCATTTATACTGCTGTAAATCCAGAACAATTCTACTGATGTCACTGGGCTCTGGGGTGAGACAGAAAGAAAAGCATGTGTTTCAGTGCAAAAAGCTAAAAGAAGACTTAGGCTAACACAAGATGCAACTGCACAAAGTCAATGAATGTTTTAGGTCTAAAAACCAAGCAAATACTTTTCTCTCCTTCCAAGTTTGCTGTAATACAAAAACACTAGTCAAATTACATAACCAGCCAGCAAATTTCCAAACAAGAAAACATGTGTAGTTGTGTCTACAGCCTATCTTCACCCTTTGGAAAGAAATCATATAGTTTTTACATGCAAAGGACGAATGCAGATGCCAACTCCCTTGCAAAATTTCACAGCGCATGCAACAGGATGAGAGAGGAAGCTGCAAGTATCTGATGCATCTCTTCAGCCCCATCAGTATTCCAGACTGTTGTGTGCAGCAGCTAGCCTCTTCTTGGGTGAGAATTTACACTACTCATACTGTTAGTCAAGTTATTCTGGATTTAAATTGGTGAAATCCAAAGCTTTCTAGTTGTTGAGAGCACTACGAGGTCTGCTATGACAAAAAAATCAGAAGCTATAGGCAAAGACAGAAAAGATACAGGATTTAGTGCAGAAAATAAGGCTGACTGTAAACTCTTTGGAAACATTATTTAAGAAAGACAATAGAAGGACATAGAGCCCATCAACAGAGGACTTGTTCAGAGATAAAAGGAGAGAATGAAGCTTACATTTAAAGAAAGGAGGTGTCTGTTGAACATCATGATAAACTTTACACTGGAGCACTCTCTATATCCAGTTCACAGAATATCATTGTACAGTTAAGGAAAGTGGACAGGACAAAGCACTAAAAGATGTAAATATTAAGGAATTCTGCAGTGCAAATGGGAATAAATTGGGCTAACTTATAAACACCACAAGTTTAAATTACATGGGCTCACAATTTAGAGTGAGAAGCATTCATCATATTTAATCAATCAGAACCCTTCTAGTTACTCTATTTGTCCTCTCCTTAGTCTATTAGCAACCTAGTAAGAGGATTAGATCACATCCCCAAAAGCAGTAATACTCTTCCCAAGCTCCCTCATTAAAATGACATCTAGCTAGATATTTTCCCCAATGAAAAGTATTTATTCCATCACTATTGCTAACAGTTTGGATTGATTAAAAAAAAAAATGTTCCAGACTTACAGGTTTGACCTGGACAGTGATATCTTCAAGGTTTTTTACAGGTGCCTGAAATGTGAGCTATGCCATTACAAACCAGTTACCCCTGACTCTCAGCTTGTGGAGTGCAGCCTGTGCACAGGCAAGATCCTTCACTCTGGATGTCTCAGTGGCTCCCCAGTCACTTTGTCTTCAGCTGCTAAGGGAATGTCCTCAAGCTGCAAGAGCCATTTCTGCACCACAGACTTGTCAGGAGCCAGACTCACTTCACTGATGCCTACAGAGCTGGAGAGAAGAGGACTTGCTTTGGTCTAGACTGAATAGATCTGCCTCAAAGTGACTTAAGATTTTAGTTTCATGTACTTGTCAGTCTACTTCTCTCAAACTGCATTTTAGACAGTGGGAAACCTTGCTTCAGTATTTTTCATCCATTGGGGAGGATGGAATATTGTCTGTAGTTTCACTTTTTATTCCTAATGTGATTTAAAATAATTATTTTAATACTGAATTTGGATTAATTCGTTACATTAATAAACAATGACTAATTAATTTGTAACATCAGAGACTTTCAGTTTCCAAACACTCTTGATTTTAGACTATTTCTTGCCCTTTGTAGCTTCCTTGTTTATTTGTTACTATATTACACTAATAATGAGACAATTTCTTGCTTATTTGACTATAATCAAAAAGTCATGCTGAAACCAAATTGCCCAGGGATTTTTTTAGTTATCTTCTCTTTTCCCAAACTTCTTACAGAAGTTATGTTTTCCTGACCTGTTGTGAAGCCAGCCTGTTAAGCATATTGCAATCCTAGGTTGAGAACCTACTGTTGTGTAATAAATTAGACATTAGGGGCAGATCTGACAGTGAGCTGAGGAGCTAAAGTGCCAGTTTAGGCATCTGAAGCCATAGAATATATCTTGAGTTGGAAGGAACCCCTAAGGATCATTGACTACCAATCTCTGTTTCATGCCGGACTACCTAAAACTAAACCACATGACTGAGAGCATAATCTGAAAGAAATTGGAACAAACACCTTAGATGTTGAGGAGACAATTTTTCATCCCTGACCTTTCAAGGATAATAGGAATGCCCTAGAATTTTGATTTAGCCTAAATTCTAGTTAAGGCCTAGTGCTTTAGTTATTTCTCTTACATTGCTAAAAAAAAAGCCTTCACTTTGGCCTATGATTTTACAACACAAATGGGATACAAATAGAAGAGAGTTTTTTTCTAGCTCTGATAATTGATGTTGAGCTGTGTTAACCCCATGTTTGCAATAATGTGTAACAAAGCAATTGAGCAATCCTCACAGGGCTCTGCTGGGGTTTTGAAACAGTCTCAGGTCAGATCTTTTTTTACATTAAGATTTTGTCATTGTAGTAAATAAAAGACAACTAAGCAAGCAAACAAACCCACAAAGCCAGAACTCCAGACTGCCTTTTAGTGGATTCAGTCCTATTTATTGTTAACATCCATAATTTTTTTAAAAATAAGGACTCAGCATATTCTTAATTTTCATTTCAAGTAAAAATATTACAAGTGAAGTGATTATGCTTGTCCCGTATTCTCCAGTTTAGTGCTCCCATGTTGCTGCTTGCTCTCCCTTCTCTCCTGAGGGTGGCTGGAGAGAAGAATTGGAGGCATAAAAGACAAAGATCACAGGTTGAGATAAGAATAATTTACTGGAAACATCAATGAGATAAAAACAGTAGTAGCAACAATACTAATGAGAGAGGCTAGAAGAGAAGAAAGGATCCACACAGAAAAAAGCCAACCTGGTAATAGAAATTATTGGATGGCTCCCTCTGCCATGTTTCCTCAACAAGCAGGAATCCCTTCTTGCTGGAAAAGTCTCCCTTTTCCCCACTTCCAGCAATGAAGTGAGGTGTTATAGAAAAGCCCCTGGTTGCTGCAAAAAATTTATCCTGTCCTGGCTGGAACCAGGGTTGTGCTGTAGAGTCAAATGTTAAAAATCCAACAAATCGTGATGTCAATAAATTGGCAGAATGGTACAAAAGCCCTGGGGAATATATTATGAATAACATTAAAAGCCTGAATGCAGTGAAATCCATGGGACTTTTACCATTCAACATGGCAAGGTCCCATTGAAACAGAATATTTTGTTGCTTTTCAGTATTTATCTTTTATTTATACTGTTGTACTATTCAGAGGCTCAGTATTTTATTCATAGAAGAGTTGTAAGTTCCAAAACTAATTCAAAAGTTTACATCAAATGAGCATTGTTTGCATTTTGCCTTGTTAGTCTTACTATTTCTTGTAGCAATGTCATGTGTCAACTCAGAGGACAAAAACAATAATGTGACTCAGTGAGTGGTACCATATTTCATGTTAAGTGAGCACAGAAAAAGCTGTCTAAAAACTGAAATTTGTTTGCATAAATTATTTGCTGAATAATCATGACTATCAAGAACACTTAAACAAAATCTGGATCATTGCAGAAGACGGCAATGAGAAAAGCAGCCAAGAGCAAGCCAAAGTATCTCGTGCTGAGCTCTGTAGTGCCACAGCTGAGCTGCCACTGCTCGTCAAGCTGCATCACATCAAGCTGGTTTGAGTACTTCAAGTTGCTACAAGTTGCTGCTGTCCTTTCAAAATAAACCAGTTAAAATAAACTATTCAAACAATTCAAAGTCTCAGAACACATTGGTTTAATAATATGCGCTAACTCCAGCAGTGTCCAACTGTCTGTCCCTCCTTACTATGCACTTTAAAAATATTTTTAATTAACTTGTTTAATAATAGTAACAACATAGAGACAAACAAATGTTTTACAAATGTTTGAAATCATAGAAAAAGAACAACTAAATTAATACATGTGAGTTACTTTTTCTCTGTGGTACTCTTGTTTGAAACAGGCAAAGTAAGACAAGGAATTAATTTGTTACTAGCAATTTCTCCAGTTTTCTTATTCTGCCTAGGTTTCCCTATGGCTGAATGGCAGTAGAATAAACTAGATTTAGAAGGAGCGACCACACTTTTGTGTTATGTGCTGTCCTGCTGAGATTCCCATGTGAAGTTGCCATTTAACCAAATAAATCAAATACAGTGTTATAAATCCAAATACATTTTAAATGCTCAGCCTGATTTTCATATTATTTGAGAAAAACCCAGTCATTTTTTTCTTCTGACTGAAATTATTTTAAAAGAGGAAGAAAAATCTGCAGAAAATGAGGGCTCTAGCTGGGTCCTGTATAGAGTACCTCCCTCCACACCCCATACCCCAATTTCTGCCACAGATTATCACTAGGCATTTAAAGAAAGCAAATGCAGAAAATAGAAATATTTATATTAAAATCTAGACCATCATGAAGTAGAGATAGAAGTTAAATTCTGTGGACATTGGTTCCTTAAATGGAATACAAAGTCCCTCTTACATTACTTAACTTTTTGCTTTATGGAGCACAAGCTTGACACAGCCTTAGGTCAGAATAAAAATATTAAAGACTACATCTTCTTCTGTTGGGTGTCTGTTTCCACTTGAGAAGGCCTCCTTGCCAGGAACAAATGCTGACAATCTGATCCACTTTGAGATCCACTCAAGACTCTGCTTGCCCACATTTACTCTGAATTTCAACATTATGGCTGACCATTTATACTACTAAAATGGTGATTTAGTTTTGAGCTATAGTTTCAAATTGTGCTTTTCTCTCTCTTTTTTTAAAATTTTGTTTTGTTTTTTTCTACTACAAAATCATTGTACCTTCTACCAAACAATGTTTTGAATAAAAAAATCTGCATTCCTGAAATAAACAAGGCTTTTTCATTAAATTACTCTCGGTGATGCAATGTTTGACTTACTCCATTTGGGATTTTGTTGATGCTGAGTGAACTTGCTGGTCTACTACAAAACTTATTGTGAAAACTCAGCAAGTACTCTGGATCTACAGAGCTTCTGTTCTCTTGTAATGAGATTATAAAAGTATTTATCTCACAGAAGCTTCATAAAACTCAGCACTCCAAAGAATGGGGGAAATGTAAATTACAGTAGAGAGAAGATAGACAACTGCTTGGACAAAAAATAGAGGAGAAAAAAACTGTTTCTGGGATAGTGCCAAAGGGCCTCAGTAAATTTATTCAGAAGTAGGCTGAACCTAATTTCCTTGTTTGTTTTTAAAGTCTCACTGAGGATTTATGTAGCTTGCAGTGCTTGTTGTCAGTAGTTTTAAGTGGCCATGTCCACCCAAATTACAAGAAGATTTCAGTCATGGAAATATCTTTTTCTTTTTTTTTATTTTCATAATCTAAAACGTAGTCTGTACCTCCATACATATATTATTGTAAAAGGACAGAAAAATTCATATGTACTTCAGGATTTTGTAAAAGCAAACCTTTAAAAACTTGAAATCATTATAAAATCTTTCCCAGACTTGTGTTTGTTTTTCAAATGCCAGTGAGGGTCTGTATACATTATAGAAATATATTTATATAAAGCAAAACAGGGACAAAATCTCCTTAATCCAAATGTGTTGAAAATGACACATTTTTCTATGGCAAGTTTGTTCAGCTGCTGTCAATAAGGTCATTATTTAACTGTTTTCTAGATGGAGACAGCTTATCTATAAAAATGTTTTATTTTGTTTTTTATAGGACATAGTTCAGCTTTGACTTGGCTTTTTCAGTGGAGTACAGCAAATCCTTTTTCTACAAACAAAATGTTCTAATTTACTGCCCTCGATAAGATCCCTAGGCTTGCTTAAATTGTTCAAAGTGTTAGAGGTGCAACCTATGCCAAAAACTATACTAGAATAAATATTGCATATATTTTCAATTTGTGGGTGAATGTAATGCAAAACAATTTTGGTTGTTAGGCACATTGCAGGCAGGCTCTGCAGCTTCCCACACACATTGCTACCAAAGCACTTCAGTTCTGACAGTTAACACCATATGATGTTCCACTCTTGAATTACCTTATGAGCAGCAACTGCCAACTCTCTCTGCGAGTTTTGGAATATTCAAAGCCTGTAGACCTGATGACTGGTTGGATTTTTTGGTTTGTTTTCCCTAGCACCCTGCTCTTTACATGCTATGAATGTCTGCTTGCTGTGAAGGATTTCTTCTGCACACTTTGCCTCCTGGAAAGTCAATTTTGCTCAACTTACTGCCATTTAAAATCATGGGGCAATTCCTTTCTAAGTGAAGGCACTGGATTTTGTTCTCCAGCTCCTATTAATACAATAAACTTGTGTTTACTGACACTATGAATATATAAATTGGTCTTCAGCCTCTTCCTAACATTTCTTAGTGCTTATAAAAACATTTAACCCTCTGTATAAGTTGACTCAATTGATTCTATGAAGAGATACACGCAATAAATTGAAATGAGAATGGCCAAAAAAGTGTCCCCAACAGAAAAAATATTCTTCCTCCAGCAGTACTGGAAAGAAAAAGCAGCTGGTTGTGGGGAGGGAAAGAATAGTATGCCTGGCTTTATGCATTAACTTAAATTTATGTTGGCTCATTCTTTATTACACACCAGAAATTTTCCAGTTTTTTTTCACAGTGGTCAGATGAAGAAGCTTTAGAGAATGGAGAAAACAGGCAAAGTAAGGATAAGCTGCTTTGGAAAGACACTGGAGATCAATGAATGTTTTATTTTATTCAGTGTTGCTCTGTATCATTTGTCCTATGAGAGCTCGGCATCACCTGTGGCTTTGGAGCATTTGTCATAGCAACCAAACAAACTGGTACATGCCTAACAAGGCAAAGTGTTGTCCAGTCATACTTCCTTCGGACTCTTGCTGTCAAAAAAGATTTGTAATAAAGACTAGAAATAATAAAGCTATAGCTGTAGTCTATGTGTGGAGAAAGAAAATCTAAAAAAAAAAACCTACTGGCACATACATGTAGAAATAATTTTGGAAATAGTGTTGGAAATGTAATCTATATACTCATAGGACTGGAGAAAGTCATTAAATAATGGTCTCAGAAAGCCTCCATACTACAGCAAAATCAAAAAATACAGAGAAACATATTCAGCTGAAGCAGTGCAGGAATCCTAATTTTATTCAACATTCTTAAGTATTTTTTCTTTTCCTAAGACAATTTACATTGAATTCAGAGTTTAATCAGGCTCCTTAGGCATTATGGGTGTTTTCAGAAACAAGTCATGCTGCAGCGTACCACCAAGAGAATGCTGGCTTTTGGATGGGCATTTAAATAATTTTTAAGTACATGATCCTCTTTAAAATGTAACAGCAACAGAACTCATTAATTTAGGTCATCTGAAACATCTGACAGCTTTTCCTGCCTACTTGGGCCAGTATTGCCACAAGAACCTCTCTTCAGTCTTATGCCTCTAGCAGAGATGGAATTTGTAGTTACTATACAGCTTAAGGCTAGTCCACAGCACCTGTCCACTGCACTTAACCACCAAGTCTGTTGGGTTGTCCTCTTTCCCTCTTGTTTTGGGAAGTATGAAAGAGGTGAACATAGAAATTTAACAGTTTTATTGTTCATCTTTGCTTGAACATGGTTAACATCTAAAATTAAAACCAAAGCATTTACAAGAAGACAAGAAACGAATAGAATGCTGGTTTTATTCCATCTGCAAACACCCTGCTTAAGTTTATTTGTTAGATGTCTCTGAGCATTTATTCAGTGAGAGAGATCATATTCACCCAGGCAAAGTTCCTCAGCCCTGGTTCACTCTTGGGTTTTGCCTGTGTTTGTCCAAACCTGTTCATCAGGTTCATGAGGACACTGAACCCAACCATTGCAGCCCAACAGCTATAACATGGGCATTAATGGCACTCAAATGTTTGCTAAGGTGTGATCAGTCTTCACTACATCTCCCTTCCTTGTTTTCAGGTTTAACTGAAAGAATTTATTTGCAAAATAAGTCTCATAAGCCCAGTCTGTTTTGCTGCTTTGCTGAGCCTCAACTCAGAGCAGCTACTTGCTTCACTGTGCTGCTCTCCATCATTAATATATGTTCCTTCCATCTTTTCATAGTGTTTAGATAGTGCACCTCCTGTCTTCAATTTGAATACATTTAGTCACTGCTTCAAAGGACACATTCTATACAAGAAATTCCTGCATGCAGATGCACTTGGATGGACAACTGCCAGCCAGCATCTTTCATCTGTGCTTCCTCTTTGAGCAGCAAGAGAAATGAGGTGAAATGGCAACACTGTCCTGTAGTCATTACACGTCTGGGAAATTTAATCTTTGCCCTGTCTCGCTCCTTTCCTTTCTTCAGTCACAAATACTGATGGGAGGCACAGAAAAATTGTGCCATTCACACACCCACCCCAAGCAGATACAGTAAGAGTTCAGTGATCCAGAGAAAACGATCCTGGTGCTCCTTGCTAAAGGCAAGGGAAGCAACAGACATCTAGCTGAGCAGACAGTGGTGCCTTAAATGGCCATCAGAAAAGGAAGAGAGGTCTGGGAGAATATTGATTATGTGGCAATTTAGGAGGCAGCAGGACTGATGTACTGTTCATGTTGACATAGTTCAACAATCTTTTCTACCCTGTGACAATCATGCTAATCCTCTTTGTGAGCCTTATTCACCCCAGCCTGGCTTCCTGTGTAAAACACCTGCATCAAAAACCTGCATGAAATAGCCTTTTCTTACAGCACTGCTGTTTTGGGCCTAATCATCCTTCCATAGGAAAATAAGGCAATATTCAAAGACAGTTACTTGCCAAAGAAAACAGAACAAAGTGGCAATTCCCATGTTAGCCTATCAAGATAAAACAGCATGCCTTGTGTATAGGGAAGAAATTAAAAGTGTTTTTAAGTGTAAGAATTTTGTTCTTTCATCATTCAGGGAAAAGAGCTTTCACATGGAGGAAAATAAAAAAAGCTTTTCTGTGTTGATCTGCTTATATGTGGCAAGAGAATCCTACCTGTTCTTGTCACAGAATGAAAAAGCAAGTTACTTCAACTGCAGACAATAAATGACCTGGACAAAAAAGTCATGCACTACAGGAATCCTGTTGTATGTACAGGATTACTCCTTTACTGTTAAGCATTCTGATTTGGAGGTGAACAGATGAAACACAATATAGCTGCAACAAGATTCAGTATGTAAATTGCTCAAGGCAAAGATCACAATGAGTTTTTTTTTTAGTATTTACACGTATCACAACCACCACTGGAATTTATGGGGCTAATACAACACAAATGTTATTGCTTCTAGTACTATTCCTACGGTAGTAAATGCTATTTATAGGAAACAGAAAACTGATAAAAGTCTTCTGTAAAGGAAAGAAATTTAAAATGGCTGTAAATTACATGGGATATATTGAGATTACAGCACTTGGCAGTTTAAGTTTCCTCTCTCCTATGGATAATTGCTGAATTAACCATAGAATGGCAGGTAAGGGGGCTGACATAAATGTTGATCCAATTTACACGAGAGCTATATCATTAATTTTATTATGGAAAGAGGTTAAATTGTGATCAGTAGTGACCCATTCAGCCCAGGCTAACATGCTGTATCCAGCACAGATGCATAGCTATCACACAATTACCCGTGCAACCCTGACAGCTACCCCTTTAGTCTTGAGCACAGCCTTGTGACTGAGTGAAAAAGGTGCCTCAGCTTTGGGATTGCATGGATCTCTGCTCTTCAGCATGGCTTCATGCTGATTCTTGGGTTTTCAGCATCTCCAAGCAATTCAGCAATGCAGCCTGACATTGACTGCTGCAAATGGTAGAGCAGAGTCACAAAACTGGGATAATGTTTTGCCCCTCCAAAGTTGAATATTCATAATGCTGACAGTGGGCTCATCATTCAAACCAGACTGAGCCTGGACACAAATATCCCTTTTTGTATTAGTGGATATTTCTGAAGTCAAGTCTGGAGTCAGACCCTTTCTTGTGATAAACTTCCCTACCTGAGGAGTGAGATCACTTCCTCCTGAGCTCTAAGCAGCTCTTGTTGCCAAGCACTGGACCCAGACTCTTAACAGCTCTTCTCTTGAATGTGGTATTGTGTCTTATTCCTCCCTGCTCTCTCCCTTCCAGACCAGTTACCCCTCCAAATATCAAGTGACACCATTCCCTCTAGGCATTAGTTTCTCAACTCTGTGTTGCATCTGGTGTTTATCCCATTCCCCATGCTATCCTGGAAAGGGGAGGAGGTACTTTCCAACATGCACTATTCTCCCAAACTTTTATATGGATTAACAACATGCCAAATTTCCCCTCTTCCAGTCTCCTTCTGTTTCTCATTTCTTTTCAAATATGCGGCTACTTGAAGATGCCCTGGCTAATATGCTGACATGAGACTTGCATGTCATGCTGACATGCTGTAATCTTGTAGAGGAGAAATGAAACAACATCTTATTGTTTAGAAATTAAAAAACATAAATTCTTCCCTCCCCCCTCTGTATTTCCTTGCCAGTTTCCGATTTGATTGCTGGCTTGGTTTTTTATCCCTCTTGCACACAGCACGCTCCTGAAAGATTCTGTGTACTTTTTTGGATGCAGAAAGCTGTAATGTTCCACCCACTGCATTGCAGTTGTGACTGAGAAACAGTCTGCAAAATATATGGGATTCCCAGAAGATCTGAGACACCATTATAAATATATTTAATGTTAATATCCTATGATAATGTTTATTTAGGAATCATATATGGTCTTAAATAGTGGCATTATGGCTCACCACAAGGACTGTACTTTCCTCCTTTATTTGAAGAGGTTCACTATGTTTTTATTTCATTTCAGTTTGATTTTTGTGAAAACAGCTAGCTGCTTATTCCTTAGTGACTGCTCTCTTTCTGAAAAAATGTTGTGTAAAAACATGATTTATGCCCAAAAGGCAAAGCTTGTCTTTACTCTGAGCCCACGTGAGAGAAATGCCCACTTTAGAATGGTCCTTTGCTTTCTTGGCAAGTCTGGCTTGTGAGCCATCACTACATGTAGTATAGGGGAGCTCACAAAAAATTTCTCAGAAACAACTACCCTGAAGCAGTTCTCAAAGGGTCTGAGGAGTAAAGCCCAAGCCACAACAAAAGGTCAAGAGGTGGATAGAATACTGTAGAGAATATAAATTCATGAGCTCAGATTTTCTCCAAAGCACAGACTACAATCACAGGAAACAAAGCAACCACGTAACTCAATTGTGTTGTCAGCAGATGAAATTTTCATGTTTCATACTTCTCATGTACTCCAAAATTATTTTTCTAGCAATATGAATATAATACAATCTAACAGCTGATGGACCTAGCCATTATATGCTAATTTAAAGAAGATTTCCTTAACTGTTTTGCAGGAGTTTAAAATGAAGGAGCCACAGTACAAAGAGGAACAGCTTTAGATGTGTCCTGCTGGAACGGGAGGGAAAGCAGAAGGAAAGAAAGGGAAGGAGTTGAAGGAGGCAGACAGAGGGAGGGAAGAAGGGAGAAAAAGAAACTCCCTCTTAATTTCTGTCCCTACACATCCCCACTGAAGCAGAAAGTGATGTAATAGCTTACTTTTTTCACTTTTTTTCCCAGAAAATTTGCAATAGATTTTGCTTCCAAAACTCTTATACCTGGTATACAGAAGAATGTTGTAACAACAGAATTCATGACATATTCTTCCTTCTGTATTGTCTATTTGAAAAACTAGCTCTGTCAAGAACTAGTTTATTATGTGAAGAAAGTGCTCACTTTATTTTCTGGCTAGACACAATTCATTGTTTTCCCATGGGTGATGACAGATCTCCCCCCTGTTACAGCTGAAAGCTGGCAAACAGCTATTTGATGGTGTTAAAAAACCCTATAAGACAAATAGAGAAAATGTAAGCCTGATTTAGAAACTCTTCTAGAATTTGAAAGGCAAAAAGATGTTTGTTTACAGGTTAGTGGGGTACTAGAAAATAAAGCTGAGTGAAGACTATTTCAACATCCACCTCTTTCTTATTTATGCAAATAATTTTGGATGTGTCTTTGAAAATCTCTGTTATGAAAAGATTTCTAAGTGCAAAGCATAGCTTGGGGTTTGGTCTTTTGAGACTTATAGTCCCTGCCTGGAAGGATAAGATAATTATAACTATAAATATCACAAGAGTATTTTATGTTAGTTTGATATATTGTTTTACATGAATTTGATATTTAATACATATGTGCACCTATGCAAAAGTCTCTCAAGAAAACAAAGTATTACATTTTCTGCAGTATATTATATCTTAAAGTCTTTACATTCCTTCATATCAGGTGATACTGACCTGCTCCTGAAACTTCCTGAAAAGTCAGGAAGGCATTACTGGGGGACTGTGGTAACAGTAATTCAGTTGTGATTTAAAATTTCAGAAGACATTTTACTCCCCTATTTCTATCAACGAGGTAAAATGACTATATATATAATAAGAAAGGTGTGCCTTTGCTCTACAAAAGAATTATTTGCTTGGAGTTAATATTATAAGAAAGGCTTCTTAAGTGAAGTGGCAGGGCATTCTGAAATTAGCAGATAAAGCAGAATTCAATATTTAATGCCTTTGGTAGGAAAGCTGATGAAGGATTCACAGATATATTGGCCATTCTTTGCAGAAGACATATCAAACATTCTTCACCAGGAATAATCTACAGAGTGAATTCAGTATCTTTCTCTTTGAAAGAGAGGTGGTGGTAACAAATCTGCCTTTAACAGTTGTTTTCATTTTGAAAGATTATAGAGTGATTGGAAAAAAAAAACAGTGAAACTATAATAGGCTTTCCTTTCTCTCTCTATTTGGATGTTGAAACCAGTATTCAACACTGATTTAAAGCATATTTCTTAGAATATTTGGAAATCTTGCCAGGCATCTATCATCTTGACCAAACCCAGCACAGTATATCAGAAAAAAAAATCATATTTGATTTTTTGATTATCCTTCTGAAGAAGGATTCTGATCTGGGTGGCTTGACAAACCAGAAGCACAACAGTTATCTCTAGGGTCACATTCTGTAGTTCTTTGCTGCTTTAAAATCACAGTATATAAAAATGAAGCAAAAAAAAACCACTGAGGATCTGGGAAAATCTAAAGAGTGATGAAGAAGATTTTGCATGCAAACAAATAAAACAGGTATATATTTTTTCCAGAAAATATTTGCTCCTATAATTTAATGTGTATTTTAAAAAGCCATTCATACATTCCTCAGTCCTCTACAAGAAAAATTCTGTGTGGAATAATTATGGAATAAGGCCTTTGTCTCTTAATCAGTGACTATTTCATGTATATGAGGAACTTAAAAAGTAAAGTGTGCAGATTTAAGTACATATTATCTCAAAACACTTGAAGTTATTTCTCAGCACAGAAAGCCAGGCTACCTATGAAATCTTTTTATGACTGTATATACCTGTCAGCAATGGATGATGATCTCTGGCTAAGTCAAGCCCTGAAAGGCACTGACAATAATTTGTCTCATCTTTTTATTTTCCACTGCAACCCTGATGCTAGACTCTTTTTCACTGGTGTTTGCTTATAGCTTTCCCATTTTTTCCTACAAAATGGCAGCATCTATTTGTGTTCTCCCCTTATCTTAAGGTATCAGTATAATGCTACACTATACTATAAGCTTTGATGAACCCTCAAAATACTTGACATTTTCATGCTGATTATTATATTAATGTGAAATAAATCCAGGGTCTCACATCAAGAAAATTAGTAAGCTGATCTTCTCGTCCCATCCATAATCACATCTCTGTTCATATATATAATGAATTATTTCTTCAAAACCAAGTTTTTTAATTTCAGCTACAAAAACTTTTAACATAAAAACACTGACTCCAAGGAACAATTTCTGTGTTCTCTAAGACCCCATTTTTCTACACACATGCACAAAGGGTGCAGTTATAAATTTTTTAATTCACAAATATTTGCAGCAGAGTTTTTTAAAAAAATATTTCAAATATGTTTTAATGAAGATAAAGTGGTTGAAGAATGGCTTTCCAGTTGCAGTTAGGAACAACAACTGTAGCACACTTTCAAAAAACATGCATTCAAAAAAGAAAAAAATTCAACCCTAAGCTTAAAAAATCTTCAGCAAAATACAGTTGCCATTAACTTTTCAATATCTGATAAAAAACAGGTGGGAGAATACCTCAGAAAAACACTGAATTGAGTCAGTTTTTGAGTTAGCTAACTATTTATCCTGATTAATTGTAAAATTGTTGGTGTATTTTGTGGGGGATTTTTAGGTCCTTGATAAACAACAAGATTTGAAAATTCCTCTTAACACAGAGGAAAAGAATGTGAAAGGAAAGCCATTGGTGCAGAATAAAAGACACTTTAAAGCTGAGTTCTGTATTTAATGCTAATAAATACGCTGTATTAATGCTCCAACAAGAAACTCGTACGGAGGTTTTCGCATGCAAAAAGCAGCAGAGCAGCTTTCCATGGCTACTGCTCCTTGCCTTTCACACCGCCTCGTCTGCCAGCTGGATCTATCTTGAAGGAGAGACCTTAAATCCCTGCAAGCAGGCTGTAAGGCACATGCAGTAGCAGCAGTGCACTGACATTTGCTAAGCACCAGCGTCCCTCAAGTGACTGGGAGCGCAGCCATTGACGTCACTGAACAATAGGCAAAATATTTCCTCCTCCTCCATAGTCCTGAACTGTAAACACCCAGCTTGCACACAGCAGGCTGAACATTTGGGGAAAGGCGGAGAAGGAGAATGTGAAAAACTCTCAACTGATGCTGCTGAAAACAAGCAGCTGTTCCTGCATAACCAGTCTCTCCTTATTCCTTCCATTTTGCTGTGAGGATTGCTGGTTCCCCCTTAGTGTAGGTCACGTAGTAAAGAAGAAAAAGCTAAAATAAACTATAAATTAAGCTTTGTCTACTGAAATTACAAGGAATTTTTGAAGCAAAATGCCTATTAATTGCAAGTTTTCAAAACCACACTCTTTTTCTCCCTCTTTCTGTCTCTGTCATGGATAATTGCAGTATTGTAACAGTCATCCATGTATTTTGGACAATGTAAGTGAATTTCCATCTCAGTCACCACCTCTTCATGCAGTACATTATTGCAAACTGAAGAGAAAAAATCCCAGAGATCATAATTATATTTATAAAACCACATAGATCTGGGTATGCTCTAGATTCACTGTAAAGATTGGTTTAACTCCTTGAGTTGGAGAGTTATGGTTATGGCATAGGCAGAAAACAAAAGGCCAGAGTTAATCCTGAAAATCAAAATCCAACTACAGCTTTTTGTGAATATTTAAAAAAAAATACTGATGCATGAAATCATTAGGACTTGCCAGTTATTTGACAGAATGTTGTACAGTGGTATGAACAGTTAAACAGTTCTGGAATGTTATAAATTAATGGAATCTAATTCAGCTCTTTTCTTTGCAGCTGCTTGGAAACACCTGCAATCCTACAATTTTCCCTGTTTTCAGAGCATCCCATGGAAGATCCCTGGGGTGCAGAAAAAGGAGATTGCTAGAAGCAGGGAGCAGTGTGATGCTGAAAAGAGGTCAGAAATGCTGTACCTCTGAAAAAGCTCAAGAAAACCACTGAACCAGGGAGCCCTGGAAGCTTATATAAGCCATTTTAGGGAATGCACCAGCTTATTTGGCCCATCAACGTGAGCTAGAGAAATTAATCTCACCAGGAGTCCTCAGCCTTAGATCCAAAAGCCAGCATTGGAAGAAGCCCTCAGATATAGCTCCATAAAGAGATCAGTTTTGTTTTTAGAGCCTTGACTGAAAAAATCAGCTTGATGTGCCTGGAAAGGCTTTAGGAGTGCCCAAAAAAATAAATTCTTGTGCCATCTGATTGGTAACTGAAGAGTCGTGTCTATGGAGGTCAAAGTGGTCCAGGCAAACCATAATGTCTATCTTCCTCTTGCCTCATTTAGGCTTTGCTCACTTAGGCCAAGGTGGTGAATAAGCCCCCTTGGACATATTTGTTCTCAAACCAAGATGAAAGAATCACCAACATTTTCTGCAGAAGGCAGCATGTAAGAGCCAGGGAGGGGCACTTTTTTCCCTCTCCAGTGCGGCTCTCTGTTGAATGAGCCTTTTTGGTGGCACACCACATTTGCAGCCTATATTGATTTATGATTTCAAAGTGCTGAACAAACAGTCATTTTTTGCTAACAGACCATAAGCAATTGCTCATTATCCCCCCTTTAATATGCAGGAAAAGTAGGTGGGCAAATAACCTAGTTTGCTGTTCAATTACTCCAGTGTGTCACGATGCTGCACTAATGTGGCTCCGTGTCCAGCTGCTGTGCTCGTGCTGAATTAGCTGTGCTGTTGCAAGTGCCCAGCTGAAAAAGAATGAACCTCATCACCTCTCCAGAGTGTGCAGCAACAGCACACGATTAATTGCACTTCTGGGGCTTGACACCTACTGTTCCATGTGTTTTGCTCAGTTTGTCAATGTGCTGGCACTGAACCTCTGCACCCTGTCTGTGCTTTCACACAGAAAACAGTGGCTGAAATGGACCTTCTTATCTTACCAGAGAAAAGGCATGTGGAAAAGTAACATTTTGCTGGCCTGCTTTCCTTTTTTTCTTCTTTGTCATTTTTCATCTTTGCATGAGCTACTCCATGCAGCTGAGCTAGGTGGCAATATCAAAACATGTAGTGAAAAAAAGTAGCTAGATTAAATGAATAAACGGCTGCCTGACATGACCATCTCACACAAATATGTGTAATACCAGCCTAAAATGCTGTATTTTTGATCTGATCAAATCTCACTCTTTCCTTACCTACGCCTGAACCACCACCTACAGTAAAAAGCAGTGCATGCCTTATTGGGCACTAGGAGAGCCTTTCACAGCTTTGGGAAGCCAAGTATGCTGAGATATATTTGGAAGCCTGAATTTAGTGAGTGTAGCCTGGGCTGCATGGCTGAGAAGGTCTCAGATCGTTGTGTATGCCCCAGTTGTATCCTAGTCCCAGAGAGGTGCTCAAGTGTCTTTAGGAATATTGTTTTCTACAGGGGGAAAACTCAGGCATCTGGATATGAATGAGGCCAAGACCCCAGGACAACCTGTAAAAATATTTGCCACTCAGTTTTATGTCTATCTTGGCACCTTCCTTGAGAAGTACTGTTGCTGAAAGCCAAGTGCAGACCAAGAGAGGGTTACATACTCTTTGGGGAACAGCCTAAAAGTACAGCCTGGAATGTTAAGTACATTTAGTTCATTCATAGTAATGCATTTTTAAGCATACCTTTAGGTGAACATTTGTGCATTTAAGTTTTACTAGTGCAAATACTCAAAGAAAATACATCTTATTTTGGTTGCTTGCCCATGCTGATGTGAACATCATTTGATACATTCATGGTAAATTCCAAGGTTTTCTACCTTTCCCCTTTTGCACAGCTGAAAACATATTTATCAGAAAATATTGTATGTAGGACACACAACCATTTCTAGCTACTCCTTGAACATGTGCGTTGAAGAAATAAGGGATGGAAATAAGGGAAGGGTGACAGAAAGAAAATCAAAGGAAACATTCCCTCACTGAAGGAAACATGCCTTTTGCATTGTGATACCTCCATGTATGGCTGAATGGATTTTACACAAATTTGCCTTCAGGCAGAGTCTGAGAAGAGAAAATGCTGCAAAAGTACTGGAAAACTGTGCACTCTAGTGAAGTCTCCTACAATTTAAACTTCAGTGTATTTGCATAAAATTAAAAGTTGAAAGATTTCCTCTTTTCCATCTGAGCTAAAATGAAAGCATAATATATCCAAAAGAGTATAAGCAGCATTTTCCCATCCATTCATTGGACCTGTGACAATCAGAAAAACCAAAGGTAAAGCTAAGCCACATGTGTATAATTCAAAACATGAGCAAATTCTTTTACTTATGCACAAAGTGCCAGGGAATACTTTGGAAAATAGCATCTCTGCCCTCCCATGAAACAACAGCAGAGTCATTGCATAGCTGTATTGTCAAAGGGTTATGTGTCTTTAAACAACAGTCTCTAGAAATTTGTTTTATAGATCCTGCTTTAGGATCTACCATGTTATAGGCATGTCAGCCATGTTTAATTATGGCCTTTCTTTGATGAGTCCTTCAGCAGTAGTAAGAGGGAAGTTTATTAAAAAACAGGTTTCTATGTGTTTATAAATTCTTGGCATACATGGTTTAATTATTTAAGTATCCTTATTAGGATTTGGAAATCTGAACTTTTGACTTGGATTGCGTATTTTGTGAATTATCAAGTACAGTACAAGCAGAAGTCTAGACTGAATGTATGTGAAGTAAATATTGATATCAAAAGCAAATGGAGAAAAAAGATCCTCTTCACAAGACAGAGTTTTGACATGGAAACCAAACCATTCTTTGAGTATCTTCTTCAATTTCTCTGGATGTCACCTTGAATCCATATTGCTGTTGACACATAAGAATTTGCTGATTGGACAGTGTTTCAAGTCCTTATGCAATATCTAGATATTTATTCCCAGCACAAGTACCAACTATACAATGGACACAGCAGACTAAAAAGTTTATATAGTATAGAAGTGATGGAAATTAGATCAACAATGTTAAAAATCAGATAGAAAATGATGTTTTATACTTAGCTGTGGGTTTTTAAAATACTACTGATATACTTGCCTCAAAATTTTCTGCTCTAGTTCAGATAAACCTCAAGAGCTATAAAAATAAGGCAGTGTGCTTGGAATAAGTACTGCTTGGAATAATCGAGCCCAGTGGAGATACTGGGAGAAGCATCTTGGTGATGCTTCAGATTTTAGAAAAGTCTAGTGGCAATGTAAGTTACTGCATACCTAGTAAGAGGTGTTTAGAAAACCTTAGTGAACTGTAAAAGAAAAGTTTAATTCAAGTCTTTCATTGAGCACATACTTTAGCTTTTATCCAGCAACTACTGAACTGTAGAAACCTGATTATACATCTGTTGAAGTCAGTACAGCTTTGACACATTAAGGAAATTAACACAGGTAGGTCTATTGTTCTCACTCTGACTAATTGCAAGTTTAAAATTAGACATTAATTAAAGAACACTTTAATGTGCTTCTGCAGCAGGAAGAGAATTTGTTCCTACAAAACTTCCACTATTCACAGCTATCTATATAAGCAAAGATTCTCTTCTGGCCCTGTGTCCTGTGTGGTCAGTCACAAGGATAAAATTTTATAGTGAGGACAGTGGCTTTAGCTCATAGAATCTTACAATACAGCCACAGTGATTACCTTGTATCAGGGCAAATTGGTAACATTTTCTTTATAATGAATTACAAAGACTTAGGGATCTACTGGGCAAACCTCCTAGGAAGACTTCTGCAGCCTGTAAATATTTGCTATTTCTTACAGTTCTCCTAATATGTAGCAGAAAAAAAAAAAATTAATGTAAAATTCAAGAAATTCCATGTTGTGCACAAACCAATCTCTAATAAAAGCTAAGATGCTGATATGCAAGGTCAGAGCAGCTGTTCCAAGACTTGGCTAACCCCCAAGGTTGCCTTGACATTCCTCATGTTATTTATAATTCTGGAAGTTAAGAGCAGATTTATTTATTTAATAGGAGGCTCGATCTATTGCTCCAGAGCTACTTTAGTAGAAAGAAATGATATACATCAAAGGACAATGCTTATGGATGGCTGAAGCTGTAAGGCATGCAAAACCAAACAGACTGGAAGCTCATCAGGAGTTTTGAGATGTGTCTGTAAAGAACAACATACTTCTTTTGGTTGTAGGTTCACTGTAAGTTTAGATGAAGGACATGATTTCATCCAACATTTTCGTGGTTCATTTGCAACCAGGATGTTTATATAAAGTAAATAGCAGGAATTGAAAATTTGATTTTTTGCTTGCCAGTAACATCTCAAACCTGAATTGCATTTCAGGAATTTAGCTCAGAAACTAACTTATACACAGCTAACATTTTATATTCATATCTAGAACTCACTTACTATCTTTCTCCTAACTCTGATTATTTATTGCCATCAATCTCTCTTACACAAATTGCAAATGAAATAGAAAAATGTTAGAAAATATTATGAAAATGTAAAATGCCTTCAGATAATTTTTAAAAAGCGCAAAAGACAACCATGTAAACCCATGGTAAACAGTATCATGAGAGTAAATTCAAGAATATATGAGATCACATCATAGCATATTTAGAAGGCAATCTTTGGGGTATTCATAAGTTAGTCTTCAGTTACTCAGCTTCAGAGACAGACCAACACTGTGTATCACCCTGACCTAGCAACTGGTTCAGCTCATGAGGATGTGGAATGCAGTCGTTCTGCAAGATAATGACCTAAGGGAAAAAACAGGCAGCTCAATATCATGCCAGTATTTCTTTTCATTTCAAATTGAAGGTTCTCACTTTTTATTACCTTTCTTCCTTCTTCAGTTTCTTTTGTTTGAGGATAACTGTATTATTTACAGAATTTTACTGTTCAAACTGCCAAGATTAAATTTAGTCGATAAAAAGAGTTTAAGAAAAGCACTCTACATTTACAGAAAAAATGGACATTAAATCAGGCACCTGCAAAAAGAGACCAGAAAATGAAGATTCAGACAGCTGCATTTATTTTCTTTTCATGCATTCTTGTCAAAAAGAATTGCTGTAAGCTGTGGCACTACTTCATTTGAATCCTGCTATGAATTGAACTGGAAATTCTGAAAATTCTGCTGTTCTTTTGCTTTAAATGAAGGTAGCCATAAGAAGGAGCAATTTCATTGACCAGATTTCTAGAGGAAGCTCCAAGACAAAAGAAGTTCAGCCTTCACAGTAAGAATCAGGTTCATTTAGCTCCTGCTGTATGCCACCAAAGTTGCCAAGGTTCAGATGTTAAGCATCAAACCCTTGAAGTAGATGCCACACATGAAAATGCAGGGGAAAAGATGATTCATAGCTATCAATAAAGGCTTTGAGTCTTACTTTTTCCAAACCATGCAATTGCAGGCTCAAGCCATGCCATTTCCAACCTGCCACAGAGTCTTGACATTTTGGGAGCATTTTCAGCTTTGCAAAGGTCAGAAATCTGAAACAACACTTTATCTCACAATAAATAGTTAAAGGCATGGGCCCTTTGTGTGTCTGCATATTTTTTTATTAAAACCAATAGTGCTATGTTTATTCTTTGACAGAAATACTCGTCTAATCTATTCCTCAGAGAAAAAACATTTGTCAAAAATATACTTTAAATGAGACTTTTTGTAATTCAGGAATTCAGAACACTTTTTTTTCTAGTTCATAAATTGACATTTTATTAATTCTTAAGCACTAGAATCTTTTTCATAATGGCATACCATTGTTAATCAAAGGGTCTCCTCTGTATTTCTTGGAATAAAGCCAAAGAAAAATCACATTATGCCTGAAGGGGAATGTAAATGATATCTCTTGCTTATTGCCTATCTAATTTCAATTTTCTTACTGAATATTTGAATTTTCTCTCCTAAATTAAATTAAAATTCTGTCTTATATACATACACCTACCATTCCACTGCCCTCTGCTGGAGAGAATATATCCTATAGCCAATTTATGGAAAAGTAATCTGTGATTGACTAGGGGGTTTCTGGACCTAAAACCGGGGTGTTCCTCTCTTGGGTGAAGCCTTCCAGCAGTTGGCCAGTACATCCAAAGGCAGATGTTTGATCATTATCTGTCTCCAGCACAAATAAACATTCCGTTCAAAAAAGTAAAAAACACCGAGTTTAGAAAACATGAGGATGGCACAATTAATTACCCAAAAATTAGGATGTGCCAGAGGTAAAGATTCACGTGGAAATGTGTCTCTAACTTCTAACATATGCATTTACAGTGCAGATTTTGTTTTTTGGAGGAAAACCTAATTGTTTTTCTGCATGGTTTAGAGGTGCTCTCAGATTTAGGTAGCTTTTTAGTGTGATTAGTCATAAGTAAGGATTTGTCTGAACCTCCCCAAAATAATGACAGGTGCTCTTCTGCTTTTTGTTATTGAAACCAGCTGTTTATGATCTATAAACATAAGGTGCAAACCAAATTAATAAATAAACTGAACACACAAATTCAATCTGGGTTGTTTGAAAAATCTGTAGTAAATTACTTTGCAGAATGACACATTGGAGTACCACTTACAGCTGTGTCAAATAACTATTCAAAACTAGTGTTTTGCATAAGCAAAAGGCAATTGAATCAGGACTCGCCTCACTTCAGGAGGCTAGGTGGTTATGAAGTGATCATTCATTCAAACAAAAAATTCAAATGAAAATGAGCAGATCTCTTTAATGCACTGTCACTGGCAAAAAAATAATCAATATGATGATTTAACATTTCTCAATGACGATTTAACATTTATCTTGCTGCATTACAAAATTTCTCCATGTTTTTCACTGGTACAGCTTCTCACTGGAAACTACTTCATGTCAAAAGCTGGCAAAAAGAGACTGGGAAACAAACAGCATACAGAAAGACTTCCTATATTCTTTCTTCTGTTTTCTATTTAGATTGAAACGACAGATGTGCAAACCACTTTTTCTATTCCGAATTCATCTGGAGAACAGAGTGGAAAATGAGAATCAAAGATCTTATTTGTTTCAATTTGAGCTATTCTCGCTAACTCAGATTTACTTACAGATTAGGAATGAGAAATTATATGTGCACTTCTAAGTTTAAGGTACTACATATCCTGTAAGGGATGAGGCTATAAAATCCATTTGTAAAATCATTTGCTTTTATTTCAGCTGAAATTTTGCTGTAAGACAGCCAAATTTAGTCACAATCTATACACAAGAAATATTTTTGCTTAAAATAATATGCAGCATACAATCCAGTCATTCAAATTTTCATCAAAAACTGGTATTGTTGTTCTCTTGCAGCTGCTTTTTGTCAGACTAAATTTTATTTTACAGAGCATTACAGTAACGGAACTAAACCCCTGTTGGCAAGAGTTTGTTAGAGACTGGAGAAGTCCTTCTCTTGTATTACCTGCAGGCAGCACAATGTTCAGCAAGTCCCTTGGATCCGAATGGATGTGGTGGGAAAATCTAATTAAATTGATTTTTTTTTTCTGGGGAGGATAATTTTGCGCTGCTCTGGAGCAGAAATGCTAAAAAAACCGTGTTAGACCCAGCCATGTTTTGCTGCTGAAAAATCAGGGTACAGAGAGTACAAACACAACAGGCTCCCAGACCTCGGGCAGGGGGATGTGTAACCTGGCATCACCAGCACAGTCAGGCAATGTAACTTCTTCACTTGAAGGCTTCATTCACAGACCTTTAAGTCTTTTCCCTATAATTGAAACCCCTGAAGGAAAACAAAATCAATCCTGACTTGTGTTGCTGAGGGAAATTTGTGATCTGTTTGGCAGATGCTCACCTGTTCTTCCAGGTCCCAAGGCTTTCCAGCAAATGAGCCACCAAGCTGTTCCCCACTGGTTCAGGCAGGAACATCTCCTGGTACAAAACATATTTTTCTTTCCCTTCAGCTGAACCTTTGCCCATCTTCATGTAGCAGGCCTCACTTTAATAGAGAAATTATTCTCAGTATATTTAAATACATTGGAAAAAGTAATTTCTGTAGAAGTACAGAATGGCCTCATGCTTGTATAATTTCTCCCACCACTCTATTTTGGAGGCAAGGACAGGATCCTGGTGTGTGCAGCTCAAAGCCATCTGACCTGCAAGACTCATTGTCGCTTGGGCTTCCTCTCCTGGTTCTCAACACAGGGTAAAAATAAACAAGAAGACCATGAATGTTTTGCCTAATATAATATTTGAAAGTAAGTGCATGTGATGTTGCCTTCATCAGTGATTTCCTCATCAATTTTTTGACATCATGGAATGCAGCGGAGTCTGGTGACAAATGCTGAAATGAAACTCGGTCTTAAATCTAAACAAAGTTACTGCTACCTTGTGTGTGTACAGAACTAGCATGAAATGAACAAAACCGCAGGATAACTAGAAGGTACTGGGGAAGAATGATTTAAAAGGAGATTTTCATTTCCAGAACCAATTCAAATCTTCCCTGGCTAAAGCCAGGCACAATAATATCAACTGTTAGTCTTATAACAGCACTCACAACAGTGGCACTGACAGGTTTGTCTGTAGTCAGATTTCTCACATCTCTGCCTCATAATAGAAGAAAAATTATTAGTTTTTAAAAGTTTTGGGAAAGACATAGTATTGTATCCTTATAAGTTATCAAGGGAAGCTATATTTTAAAAAAATTTGGTTCAGTATTAAAATATTTTGTTCTATGGTCATGGTGGGGGGGAATAGAATAGATTGTTCTTCTGACACGAAAATTTTCTTTTCTCAGAAGCTCCTCTTGGTTGATTGATTATATATTCCAATGATAAACATTGAAATTATAGCTTTCATGAGACCATATGCAAAAGAAGAGTCTCCCTCACCTGTAGCTTGAACTGGTCAAAGGAAGGTTCTGAACCCTAAACCAAAAAACTCTTCCAGTTGACTTGGAAGCTCATACATGCAGCAGAACACCAGGCTGGTGAGCTCTTTGCAGCCTGTGTTGCCAAGGAGACGAGGAACTGGTTTTGGAAAGTGATGTTTAGTACATTTATATAACAAGGAGTTGCAGGTTTCAGTGCTGCAAGTGTACAGATTTCTGCAATAATATATATTGGATATATTAGAGATGGCTGGTTTTTCCACAAAAATAATTCCAAAATCAACAACAACAAAAAACCCAAAACCCAAAACAAACAATAAACAAACAAACAAAAACATATATAGGAGAATAAGTGAAGAAATACTTGAGAGACTGTTAAGAGAATTTTTTTTTCAAATTTATATTTATTTATTTTTTGCTCTCACTTGGGTAATCAGTAGCACTGAAGGAGTCAAAAATGTTCTGAAGACAAGAACTGACATACTCTCAGCCAGACCCACAGAAAACAGCGCCTGAAGGTTGTGCCCTGCTCCAGACCCGTTCACGTGGCCAGCCAAGAGCCAAGAGGAAGCAGCCATGTGTCCAGTGAGGATTCTGAGCCATGAAGATGCCTCCTTCCTCACCCAGCAAGTAAACTGAGGTAGGGCTGCTGGAACAGAATAGTTGCAACCCAGTGTTGACAAGCTGAACTGTTTTCTTGCCTATCCTCAATGTGCAGGTGCATTTGATGATCAGGGGTTTTCAAGGAAACCATTTTTCCTCTAAAGCATTCGCTCTTGCTCTGATTCAGTTTTGTCCTGCTTTTTTCATTTCAGCTGCCCATTTTGACAGTGTTTTTAGAAGGCTACACTTCTCCCTTTTGGCTGAAAGGAGTTGTAGAGTTTTTTAGATTATATTCACTAATTTCCTGATAAATAGATTAAAAAACCCCTAGCATAGTGATAACTTCTATTTCATTTAATAATTTCAACACAAAGTAGTAGTACAATGATATTGAAACAGATTTTTCTAATTTGTTTGATGCTTCAAACAGAAGTATATATTTAAAATTTCTCACTTTTACCACCAATAAGGTTTGTAGTTAAATTGAGACCTTTGCTAAAATATTTACTAAGAAGTTAATTCAAAGAAATTAGTTTTGCATTCAGTTACAAAAATTACTGTCATTGTGGGACTATAAAACTGCTGGTCTAAAAGCTTTTGTGAGTACTTATTTCATACTAGAATGTACTAGCTGTCATATTAATAAGTCATTATAGAAATAAATGCGATCAGTTAAATGTATTCAGTTCTGTATAGAGGTACACGAGATTCTGTCTAACTATAGGAAACACAAATTTTCTTAAAATTGGCTACTAAAGCTAAAATTAGTAACAGCACATGTCCACACTTTCCTGCTTCCTATGTTTGAGAAAAACTGACATTACTTTCTTTCAGTTTTGTCCTGCTTTTTTCATTTCAGCTGCCCATTTTGACAGTGTTTTTAGAAGGCTACACTTCTCCCTTTTGGCTGAAAGGAGTTGTAGAGTTTTTTAGATTATATTCACTAATTTCCTGATAAATAGATTAAAAAACCCCTAGCATAGTGATAACTTCTATTTCATTTAATAATTTCAACACAAAGTAGTATTACAATGATATTGAAACAGATTTTTCTAATTTGTTTGATGTTTCAAACAGAAGTATATATTCAAAATTTCTCACTTTTACCACCAATAAGGTTTGTAGTTAAATTGAGACCTTTGCTAAAATATTTACTAAGAAGTTAATTCAAAGAAATTAGTTTTGCATTCAGTTACAAAAATTACTGTCATTGTGGGACTACAAAACTGCTGGTCTAAAAGCTTTTGTGAGTACTTATTTCATACTAGAATGTACTAGCTGTCATATTAATAAGTCATTATAGAAATAAATGTGATCAGTTAAATGTATTCAGTTCTGTATAGAGGTACACGAGATTCTGTCTAACTATAGGAAACACAAATTTTCTTAAAATTGGCTACTAAAGCTAAAATTAGTAACAGCACATGTCCACACTTTCCTGCTTCCTATGTTTGAGAAAAACTGACATTACTTTCTGCACCCTAAAATCCAGATTTGCAAACAAAATAAATCAGTCCTTCTATGAAGTGATGCATTTGCAGACTAAAACTCTTCCACTACATTAATTCTTGGTATTTAAATACCCTAATGAAGGCAGGAGCCAGATACTGTAGAAGCACATTCAAAATAACAGAATCTGAATCAAAGAATTTACAGACCAGCAGAGAGTATCATAGACAAACACCGGAAGAACAATTTCCCCAGTATGTTATTTGTCCAATGGCAGGAATAGGAAATCCTTGGGCTTAATAATCCTCAGGTGATTTAAAGTAATTAGAAATTGTTCAGATGCATATTGCTAGTTCTGTGTTAAAGGAGTTGACCACAACAGAAAACAATGTTGTTCGCAACCTTTGTAAAATAAGCTCATACAAATAATAACACCTTGTTGAGGACCAATCATTTTTAAACCATTTAAACCATCCCTAAACTGAATGTTTTTTATTTAATAATAAGCTCTTTCCATTGTGAAACCAAAGAAAAATATATTTAGATACGAGAATAGGTATCTTAGATGCTGAAAGGCACAAACCAGTATTTCCTGGAACTGGTTAAATAATAGTGGACAAAGCTCAACTTCTATATAGTGCAATAAGGTCTCCTTAAATCCAAATTGTTGCTAAAAATTGTCTAACTTTGGAACTCTTTGCTCCTCTAATTCTGCAGCTACAAATTCTAGATTGTTTTCAGCTTATTGAATGAATCTGGGATTATATTTTCTGTTATCTTAAAGAGGTTGCATTGGCAGTAACCAAGAAGAAGACTCTGTTTAACTCACTCTGGCTGCTGTACTCTAAATTTGAAGCTTCTGGAAAGGAGAAGGAAGGGGGGAATTGTTTATTTTCTCCACAGCAAGCCCATCTCTGCAGAACTTTTTAAATGCAGATGGAAAAGACAAGAAGAGAAATGGTGAGCAGCATGATTACAGACCGGGATATTCCTGAGAGGACACAGCTACTTGCCTGCAGCATCGCCTACAGATTCAAAGCTGAGCTCTGGAGGAAACAGATCAGAGAACAATTCCTAGGAATGGGGAGAAGGCTTCAAGGCTAGGAATGGGGAGAAGACTTTTCAACCCCCAAAGTCACTGGCAGCTGCTGATTTTGGAAGGAATTTGGAGAGAGGACTCTCATCCTGCAAGAAATGTTGGTTGGGGTTGATTTTTTCATGCTTCCTTTATCCAGCGTCCTGATGTTCCCTACTTCCTGAGCCATATCTCCAACTGTGTTTACTTCTTTGGTAATGGCACAAGTAATTTTAGAATTTGGAGATTTTGTAGCTTACATAAAACAAAGTATGACAGGAAGACAGCAGAATGGTTCTGTTTCTAGATTTTAGCAAAGTCAGTGTTGAGACAGGAGAGAGGCATAAGTACCGAGTAATCCCAGGCTGGAATATCAGGACACAGATATCCACAGTGTTCTGCTAACACATTTGTTATTAAGCTGCTTTTAGGATTATGTTTAGAGGAATAGGAAATGATGATGTTAAGCAGTTCAACAGGCAGCTGCATCAAACAGGCATCAGAGAATCTGTGGACAGCTGGCTACCATCAAAAGGCTTCATATGTGAAATTCTTACAACTAGCTCATCTGTACAGAGCTCAGAACCATATTCAATGTCACAAATAGCAATGCTGTTGTGGCTGAATGGATCTTGGACACAGTTCTTGAAAATCAAATATTTTCCACCAGAATTTCTCAGTTGCCCAATATTCATTTTCTGTGCATGATTGAGAAATTAGGTTTACAAGCATCCTACTTGGCCTAAACTTAAAAAATGCCAAATATTTATTTCCTAGGAGAAAAAAGTGAAATTATAAAAGATTGATTGTTTTCTATTAGCTCTTTTTAATTTTCACCAACTACAATTATATTGTTTCAATCAGATCATAGATAATAAATTAAGGATTTTTAGTATGATTTGCTGAGATTAAATTAATCTGTTTGTGTCAAGCAAGAGAACAAAGTGAGACATTTGATCTACATTATCAAGCAGATTAAAAAATCCTGTGCAAGGATGTTAACGAACATGCACAACACTTTCATAGATTTCTGAAGTAGATTATAAGGAGAGAAATTTGATTCCTGCTCTTCAAACTGACCTTTAATTTGGTGGTCACTGGAATCAGATCACCTGTGGCTTCAGTCTAGCATAGCCTTTCATCCTAATGAGAGTATAGTAGCAAATCCTAGAGTAGTAATGCACTCCCAGCTATGTACTTAATTCTGTCTTGAAGGAGCATAGGCCTAAGAAAAATTAGAATTCACCTATTTTGCATTCTTGATGGCAGATGATTTTAGGAATAGTGGTACTGAGATAATACTGGACCTGTGGAAAAAAAAATAAATTACTCAACAATTGAAAAACAAGACCAGAACTTGTTACCAGGGCATTTTTTAGAAGATTGACTACATGATCTTTCTGGTAATTCATTAACATTGCCTAATTCTAAAGTTTTCTTCTGTTTTCCAAAACCCTGAGGTTTAGTAGGTTGATTTCAAAAAATCATGAAGATTCAGGGTGAAATTTTCAACATGCTACTTTAATTTTAAATAATAGCACATTGATGATCTGAGATGCACCTGCAGCTATACATCATCTCTCTGCCACTAAACCTGAATACTTGCTCATTGCACTTTCAAACTTGTCCTTATACCCTGCTGAAAGTCATATTTCAGATTATCACCGGAGGAAGGCTGTTGCCTGCACAAACAGTTTTACTGGATTAGTTACTCTCTAGAGAACTGGTTTGCTTTGAATTTTTGTCCAGAGTCAGGCTTTTCACCACAAAGATTAGAAGCAAAAGCTAAAGTTTAATCAAGGAAAGCAAAAAGCTAAAGTTCTTGGTTTCAAGACTGGAAACTTACAGGAGTGAAGGAAACAAACAAAAAAAAAAAAGAAACAAGTATAGATTGTATCTAGCAGTATTACACAACGAGCCTTGAGGTATTATGTAAAACATTCTTACTCAAGGAACAGCTTCAGCTCATACCACTTCATGCCCATCCTTGCTGCTGCTCTTAGTATGGATTAGAACTAGTTTGAAGACCTGAGGAGTTCCCACGCTGCTAGAATTCATCAAATTCTTTTGTGAGTTATTTTCTCCCTTTACTCAGAACAGAACCTTATCCCCCCTTTCTCATCTCTTCTCTGGCATTGTTATCGTGTAGGAATACAGTTTCTGGATCTCCACAATAATGAGTGTTTTGACTCCTGTCCCCCCACCCTGTCTTTCAGAAGAAGCTATAACACGAGTTTTACCTTTAGATAATTAGTAAGTATCTGAAGTGCATGGGATCACCCACACTGTTAATGCATATGGATGTGTATTGAAGGAGAAAGCAAACTTACTTTCAGTGACTGTAGCTCCTCTGCATTTTTCTTCAGAGCTCTGTCCAAGCTTCTTCTGCAGGTGCTCCTGTGGTCAAAGGGAAGTGCCTTCTTATGTACTTGGAAAATAAAAGGAGAATGAAGGTGCAAGAGTAGTTTTCTAAGTCAGTTAAGAAAACCTGATATTCTCAGAGCTGAGGTAATCAGTTTCTTCCAAAACTGACAACAAAGACAGATTAATAGTCAACTGGAGTGCCAAAGCCCCTTGACAATTTGAAAGTCTATTGACTATCCAGATTCAAAAGAAAACAGTGCTAGCCAAGAATTTCTTATGCATGTATAGATCACACTGTTTGCACTCAGGAATTACAAGAATAGGGACTACTGTTCAAAACCTAAACTTGTGCTATGTCATCTTATGTCTCATGTCATCTTTCTAAAACATGGCGATGATGAAAGATTAAACTACCTGCAGAAACTGGCAAAGTCATGATAGAAATCCAGAGGTAATATATTAATTAACATGAATGGATATTTCAGGTTACCATAAACAAGAAGGGCACAAAAGGTACAGTGGGTAAGAGCTGAGTGCAGCCTTCATATTGTTTTACAGAGCTGGAAAACTTAGTAGGAAACAGAACAAAACAAAAGAACTCCACCCCAAACCCCATGAACAAAGTAATATGAAAAGCATTTTGTTTTGGCAAAAAGACATAATATAGAAAGAGTTTTGTTTTGTCAAAAATGTTTCTCTCCACTGTCTAAGTGTTCTGATTCAGCTGAGCAGCTTAGATGTGCACAAAGAACAGCACCTTCCAGGCATATCTAAAGCAAAACAGGGTCTGACTTAATCACCTGCAAAATAAAAACACATAATAACATGAATACACATGTAGAAAGCACTCAACAGAGAAATGCCTTCCTTTGCATGTTTCAGCTGGGGAGGCTTGCGGAACGTTTCCAATTCAACTTCCAAAATGTGTCCATCTAAGCCTAAGTTTTAGCACAAGTTAGACTTTTAAGTGCTAGTCTGTACTAGAAATGATACTTGTACTTTAAAAAGTTATTTCTGTATGTAAATGTTGTTAGCTGTATTTTTGCTCCAATAGGATTTAAAGCTTTGCTAGGTCAGATTTCCATCAGTAAATACTTCTCACTCAGCAGACATTACAACACAACTAAATCCATTCTCCTTTTAAATATTCAAAGCAAGGAGAAGTTTGAGGGCAGCCCGTGGCATAGATCAAAACCCACAAATTAAGTAACCGAATGAGAAACATAGGAGGCATTTGGCAAAAATTTTCTTTCACAATAAACCAGACAGAAACTTGATTTCATTTTTCAAGCAAACATTCAGAGGTTTCAAAATCTATGTTTTTCAAAACTAAAAAGAGGTCTTGAAACAGGTTAGTTCATCATTTGGGGCCAACAATTAATATGACAAATGCTGAAATGCAAAGCTGGAAGACCTCCAAGTTCCAGATAAAAGATCAAATCTGCTTTTTTTTAAGTTTTCCACTGCATTTGCCATTCACTACATATATATTTTTTTGTCTAAGAAAATCTTCACTGTATTTCTTAATTTTATGAAGAAATTTGCACATATTGCTGTTCCTACAAACTGCTCTTTTCACTGTAGTCTTATCTCCCTTTGCAAAAAATGTAAGTCATGAAATAACTCACATACAATGAAGCAATGAACTCAGACCTGAGAAATATGAACAGCAGATGAGGGGGTTGTGATTGACTATATATTCAAAATACAGTGACTGTGAAGAAGAGGCAAAAATGCTTGTACAATGTATGGGTGTTGAAAAGTAAACAAAGGTAATATACATTGCTGCTTTGTTTGAGTTCCTCTTTTTTTTTTCCATTTATACCCCATCCAAACACAGGCACATTCTATCCTGAGCAACTTAGAAGTGTTTTAAGTGTTATGATTGGCACTGTCTGGTTGAACTGTACACTCAGTTAATTAGCTTTTATTTACCAGAAACACAATCATCTATATCTATTCTACTGAATTCTTTCAAACATCAGGTTCTGCAGACCCAGCTGGGTAAGTACAGCTACAGAAAATTATTTCCATATTACAGTTTGATTTACCCAAAATGTAGTCTGTAACTCTGGACAAAAGATCTTATAACACAGTGCAATTTGGCAACAAAACAATTAATTACTAAAACTTGAATTTGTGGGTTAAATCAACAGAAATAAGTAAGCCCAGCAAGACAGCCTGAAAGAGAATTTAGAGTTGATTTGGATAGGAGTCTAGCCTAGAAAGGGACCAGCACTTCTTTGAATAATTGCACTGTTGGGCAATCCATTGCAGTCTTTTTGTACTGCATGCATGTGAAACTTGTCATAATGAGGTTTGAGCCTAGGCCAGAATTTCATAGGTATTGCAAAGAATAAATATTTAATTTTACTGAATCATTGTGCAGCAACATACAACAGAAAGTAACTGAATTGCTCTCTTGATGTCTTCAAATGATTTCTGAGTGTCTCTTTAAGAACGTATGCTTTACCATAGAACCATCTTGTTACTGGAGTTAGACAATTAAATAGTAAGTCCTATGCAGGAAGTCAAACAAGACAACTCACTGGCACTGTCTGGTTTAAAAAAATTTTCAAATGCAGGTCCAAGTGAAAGAATACCTATGGGCTGCATTTTATCAGAAGGCAGTAATTGCTGTGCTGGCTGCTATAATGTGATCACATGAAAACCAGCTTTGTTTTTTGTTCTCACATCTTGTGAGATAAGCCAGTGATTATAGGTAAAACCTAAATACCCACTACTTCTAAAAATGTGTTCAGGTCTCCATCAACATAACAAAATTAATTACTTTTTTTTTTGAATAGTATACACTCTGTCCTTGACTTAACACTGCTATTTTGGTGTGATTATCCATTCACTTGGAATCAGTAAGAGCTAATGAAAAACAGTGAAAAAGAAAGCAAGGGCTTCAGAAACACAAGTTAATATCAAATACTAGAAGATCCTGCAAGTCCACAACAAAATATTCTTGAGAATGTTAATGATCTTGACTCCATCCCTCCTTTATTCAAAATGGCTGCTGTGCTGATACCAAGCCATGCGCTGAGTGGCAAAGGGAAGGCAAAGGGAAGGCAAAGGAAGGCAAGTGAAAGCATGACTTACAGCTTGCTTCCAGCTCTAGTGAGCTGTGGTGGGAATGGGCATTTGCATTCTAGCACAGCTGATCTGCTGCAGCCTCTGAATGGAGTGACTATATAAAGCAGTCACACGGCATCAGTTTCGTACTCCGCCACTTTCCAGGAGGGTTAATAATAAAGTCCTGAATGAAAATTAAACCAAAATAAGGAGAAGTTTTTGTGCTTTAGGGAGAATGAAAATAATGAATGATATAATATGCTAGGACCACATAAGCAGGGAGAACAGCTGGTGAAATAAAGGAGATGGGGCTGAGAGGATACAGATCTTCTGCCTAAGGAAATAAGTGTGCATATTTGTTTTGGGAAACAAGATATCACAGAATCAGCTATCAAAGTCACTCAATCCAAATACCTCATTTCTGACCTTGCATTTGCTGATTTATTGCCACTGATAACAAAAAACAGAGTCCTCACCTGCAACTTCAGGGTTTTCCCCTAAGAATTCTTGGCCAGAAAGCAATGAGGCTTTTCAACAAAATGTAGGCCCAAGTTCCTAAGTGCCCCACTGAAGTAGATCACTCTACAGAAATAACCTGATTTAAGGATTCTTTCAGGGTAAACCACACAATTCAAAAATAACCATAGGCTTAGATCAGAATCATGATTAACAGCATCCCAGTGTCATTTGGCACTGCCCTTGACATATCCCCATTGCAGCTCCAGTGATTTATAGGATGTGTGTCTCTATGATCGCACAGTAAACTGTAAAACACTTTCTTACATATTGTAGAATCACACAAGCATCAAGGATGGAAGAGGCCTTCAAATCAAGTCCAACCATCAACCCAGAACCACCATAATCACCCCTCAGCCATATCCCCAAAAGCCACATCCAGGAACCTCTTAAATACTTTCAGAGACAATATCTCCCCAGACAATTATTCCAATGCCTAACCACCCTTTTGGTGATTTTCTTTTTCAAACATCTAATCTGGACCTCTCCTGGAAAACGTGAGGGTTTTTCATTTGTGTTTTGATAAGTCATCAAATCATTTTGAAGGTTCTAATAGGTTTACTTGAACTGTGTTTTTTCTGCCAAAATTAATGTCAGTTCACTTCAGATGGTGATGAAAGATGGTTAAAAATTCATAACAATAGAAATAATGCCAGAAGAATGTGCTTGTGAAGTAGGAGTGGCTACAGAGCAGCAGAGGCAATTCATGCAAAGCTGTCAGGTGTTGTTCCAGTGAGACAGAAACTCTCGCTATTGACACTTCCTTTCTGGCTCAGAGAAGTCTGCCTTGGCTGGATTACATAAAAAAGCCCAAGAGGAAAGTGAAGCAGGTTGGGTAGATTGGCAGACGCTGAGAAGAACGTGTGCACGCTCATTCTTCAGCACACGTGCGTGACGGGCACGTGCGTGCAGGTCCCTGGCTGGATGTCTTTTTTCCCAGAGCATTGCTAAAGGGTAGGAGTGAAAGGGCACTGCCCACACTCCCCTCCCAGGACTTGACCCGGTGGCAAGGGCCTTGCATTCCTCAGCTGAGAAGTGCGTCTGTTTGCCTGAGCTGAGCCTGATGAAAGCAGCACTACCAGGCTCTAGCTTTGCCTCAGGCCCTTGCTTTTGAAAGAGCCAACCCTGCTGTTTCTCTTTGGGGCTTTTTTCTGGTTTGAGAAGAATTGGCTGAAAGGAAAACCTCCCATTTTTCATTTGCCTTTGTAGTTTAATAAGGAGACAACATATATTTTTCATTTGAAAATTCATTTATTTTAAATATGGCCAGACTTTGAATTTTATGCTTGAAAATCACAATCAAATCCCCCCTCAGACAAGTTGATGCTTTCACGAACTGGGACGTGTTTAGAGTAAGACAGCCTCTTACAATTTAATTTATAAGCAAGAACAGGTTTTAGAAAACTGCTGGTTCCATAATTCAGTTGCATTGGAGAGTAGCATTAGGCAGTGGTATTCCTAGTGGTATCCCTGACCAGCTCCTTGGGCAAATCCTTTACTTCATTGTGTATCCAGCTTCCAAGAATGATGCCTTTCTTTTGGAAGCTGTATTGTGGATTGGGCAGTGTGGGCACTTTCTCATACATATATATTTTGTACTATGTTCAGCATGGTTAGTTAAAACATATCAATGTTTTTGTACTAAATGTTAACACAGTTTCTCTGAAGAGGTTACCACTGAAATATTGAACATACTAATATCTTTCTTGATATGATCACCCTCTCAGGAAGAAGTCTCTCACCTAAAAGCCAGATGCCAGGTCTCATGCATGGAGTATGAAACTCTCATTGTTTCCCAAGATTACTCCCCCAACCAGACCTACCTGTCACCATTATGCTGTGCAGTTCTGAAGCATCTTTGGCATATTCTGACAGCCATCTGCTAGATGCTATTGGCAACCTCTTAACTAGATGCATTTAGAATTTTAGGTCCTAACAGGGGGAAGCCAAGGGACATGAATGCAGCGAGGAGATGTGCAACCCTTCCCCTATTAGTTGTTTTGTTACTTTCCTTACGTGGTCTAATGATGCTCTGATGAAATTTGTAAGTTTTGCAATGCAGAGCTGCCAACACAAAACATATGAAGAGATAATTGTGGGAGAGATTAACAGAGCTCTCCACACACAGAAAAGTGCACCACAATGTTGGGTTTTTCTCTATATATTTTTTCCTATAAGAACTGCTTATAAACACTTTTAAAAACACCCAAAATACTCCACATTTGATTAGAATCATAGTTCCATAGAACTGCTGGAAGGGACCTTAAAAATCATCTAGTTCTAACTCCCCAGCCACAGACTGGGATAATCTTTCACTAGACCAGGCTGCTCCAAGCCCCATTCAGCCGGGCCTTGAACACTTCCAGGGATGGGGCATCTACAGCTTCTCTGGGCAATGTCACCCCCCCTCAAAGTAAAGGACTTCTGCCTGATATCTGACCTACACTTATGCTCTTTCAGTTTGGAGACATTCCCCCTTGTCCTGTCACCACATGACAGAGGGACAGTCACAAGTCCCTCTCCAGCTTTCTGGTAGGCCCCCTTCAGGTATTGGAAGGCAGCAATTAGGTGTCTATATTTTTCACCCATATGAACACAAGCAAAGCATTTTTTTAACCTGTATTTTATTCATCACAATCTTAGTGCATTCTAAAGTTAATCCACTGTTTCTGAGACCAGATGGATTTTTTTTAAACTTTGGAAGAAACCAAGGCTGAGTCAAATGGTTTCAGTGGCTTTTTGTTCTTTTCTAGTGTTGTCTGGAAGCAATTTTCTCCAGCTTTGTAATTTATTTGTCATCTTCCTCAAAATCCCCACGCAAGAAAGAATGAGAGCCTTTCTTTGGAATTAAAAACAAACAGAAGAAACCTTGACATTAGATTTTTATACATATTGTTCATATCCTGAGTGTAATAAATAGGTGTTTTTAGTACCAGTGGCAGGGATCTTGGGGAAAATAAGTTATGACTGAAATCTTGTGTTCTGGAAAACAGAAGTGACAGTTTGGTTCTCCAGGGATTCAGTCACACATTACCTACTAAAATTCAAGCAGCCTCATATTTTTCTGTTGTAAAATCTAACATATAAAAGCAGAGTATGTATTCCAATCTTTAACCTGTTGTAAATGTTGCTTCTATACTCTCATACCAACAAAGTAACTCTGCAATAAAAATAAAATCCAACAACATTTTTATTTTTTACAAATGTCATTTTCTTATGTTTTGTTTTTTTCACAGTCTGTGTAAAGAGGTTAATGTTCTCATGAACACACAAGAAAATTAAATTTTGATACTGTAGGACCAAAAAAGAGACAGAATAACTAAATTCAAAGCTGAAAGTTCCTGAAAGGAAAAAAACCCCTGACTTATCTTTACTTGTTCTTTCTCTTTCTTTTTTCACTTACTCTTTTTTAATATTTTCTTGATCCAGCTCAAATGCTTCCACTGGGCAGAGCTGTGGCAGGATGATAGAGGGCATAAAACTGCAATGTGTATGTTCCAATTAATTCTTGCAAAATAATCCATATCTTCAACTGCATCTGGAAACTCACATGGACATTTGTGAGAATTCATTTTGGCCTGTATGCTGCCAAAATGCAGTGGTTAAGTGTCAGGTGTGACATTCTGTACCAGCTATGGGTTCTGGATTGATTTAAATTCAAAGGCTCATAATACGTGCAAACAATCTATCTCAAAAGGGGAAAAGCCCTGTCTGCGTTCAAGGTAGACCAAAGCCATTTGTAAGCCAAAGATGGGAATAGCTTTCCCCAGAAATACTGGGATGTGATAATTTTACAGCACCCTGGTTTCAACACTAGAATATTTGGTAAACATAAGATATGAAAAACAGAAACATTGAATAAGAAGAACAGGTGGAGTTCACTACATATATACATTTACTTCCTGCAGCTCACTGAGATTACCTCAGGCTGATTGGACTGAATGCCTGCTAGTTAGCTAACATCCATGCACCCAAACACTACAAACAAACATTGACATTGGACTAATTTATTGTTATTTTATATTCAATTCCAGAAAATTTCTTAAGAAAACAATTTTGAGTTATATGAATGGAGACAATAATGTGAAGTTCTGGATTATTCTTCACATATTGTAATAATCATAATCTTTAGACAGTTCATTGCATCATAATGTCTTTCTCATGGAAAGCATAAAAAAGCAACAAGCTGCATTGGGTAATGAAAAAAAAAATGAAGAAGAAACCCCAGCCTAGGTTAGGTAATTGGAAACTATTTTTCTGTATAATTTGTGGTAATTGGAAACTATTTTTCTGTATCAATTGTGGCTGTGAAGAAAGAACAAGAAAGCTGGACACACTTTCAGTGCCTCAAGGGGGTCTGCAAGAGACCTGGAGAGGGACTTTTTACAAGGGAATAGGACCAGGGGAACGGTTTTAAATCAAAAGAGGAGATATTTGAATTTAAAAAAGGAGAAATTTAGGTTAAATATTATGAAGAAATTCTTCATTGTAATGGAGGTGAGACACTGTAACAGATTGCCCAGAGACCTTGTGAATGCCCCATTCCTTGAAGTGCAACCTTGATCAGGTTGCTCAAGGCCAGGCTGCATGAGGCCTTGATCAACCTGAACTAGTGGAAGGTGATCCTACCCATGGCAGGGGCATTGAAAATTAAATGATCTTTAAGGTCCCTTTGAACCCAAACTATTACTTTCTATGAAACTAATGAAAATTCTATTGAATACTCAATCCTGAGATGTATCTAGAGATGTATTTTTCTAGAAAATACCAAGTAGTCCATGAAAGAATTCACCTGGAAAGCTGTATGAAGTTCTTCTCGCTTTTTTCCCCCTTAAAACCATGAACATTCTGGAATTTTCCTCCATTACTGAAACAAGTAATATTCTTGTCTCTCACTAAAAAGTAATTTTTATAACTGAAATTTAGGTGGAATTATACGGTTAGTTTTACATATCTGACAGCATAAAAGCATATCAATCTCTTACTGTTGCATGTCATGTCATCCTTTTCACGAAGGAATCAAAAAGTGGTTACAATGCCTACCTACACCACTCCTACTGGGATCCTCTTTTAGAGTCTTGTACCTCTGCTGGTTAGAAATCCTATTCTAATCTCCCGCCTAAGCTTTTCATGACAAGTTTAATAGGTATTCTCTTTCTGGCCCACCCATGCATTTATAGAGAGAACCTGTTATTTCTTCTCAATCTTCACTTTGCTAGGGTGTACAGGCCAAGCCTTTTTTTCTCATTTTGTCTAACACTCTCTCTGTGTCCTTGACTGCAGGCCTCCTTTACATCTGTATTTCACTTGAACTAATGTACCTAAAACCATAAGGGAATAGAACTGCAGTCTTCTAGTTGAAGGCTTCCACAGGCTCTCTTTTCCAGAAGATAGATACCTCTCTGGATTTATCTTGGCTTTTCTTCATAGCCATGACAAGTACAGGACTTGCAGTCCAATTAACTAACCTCTGCTGATTTTTTTTTCTCTACTTTCTTATAACAAGATACTGCCTATCCATATGGCAGTGGTTATCCTCATTATTAGTGGTAAGATTAAATATTATATCCATATAATGTTTTTATTTGTACATAAACATGCATTTTGTTTCTTTATTACTTTTTAAGGCACATTCCTGATTCTTGAAGATAAATTGTAGAATACTTATCCAGCTGTATAAAAACTCCTCTTTAGCTACATGGAGTAAAGTTTTTACATTTTTTTTTTATTTTAAAAAGCTTAATATTTGGTCATATAAACTTCAGCATTTCCACCATTTTGTCCTACACAACCAGAATTTTCCAGGGGCATGAATTTGAGTCAGTAAAATCTTCATGCAAATAAGACATTTTAACCTGATAAAATCTGTAATTTGTCCTTGATCTATTGAGCCTATTGTTGTTTGCTATTTACCTGTATATTTAGTTAAAATAATTCCTTAATGGAGAACTGCTGTATTTGTGGGCCCTCTGTTTTAACCATTTAACTTCTAGAAGCTGTTGTTTTAGTTTCCTTGATAAACCATTGTTTCATATATGGTGTTGGCTCATATCCCAGTGCCAAGTTTAAAATTATTGATTCTGGGTTGTTTAGGCTGTTAACATATTCATCTTCTGCTTCACTGTTGGCCATTGAACATTTCCAAATATGTGAATCCAATGAGGAGAGAAAGCAAGCAGCAATGAATAAGGAAGCAATAAGACTTACAATAATAGCATGAATGTTTTCGAAAAGCGACACACCCATTTTGCATTCAGAACAGAAATCACTTATGAGCAATCATAAGTAATTTTTTGTTGTGTAATTTGTTTATTCATAAAATGTCTTCTTGTATACAAGTTGTCAGGAACTACACAGAGGCTTCAGCCAAAGGGCTACCACTCTTTAAACAACAAGCAATTGTGCTCGGTTTCATTCTTTGACACTCTTCCTAATCTACTCCAGATCTGACCTGCTGCAGACCCCGAGTTTTAAACTTGACAAACACTTCAGCCTCAGGCTCTTCACAGGAGAAGAGAATTTTCTTTTTAAAGTAAATTTTCTTTTGTTAAATTTCTCTATCCTATGAAATTTTTTCCTGAATTTAATCATGAGAGAAAGGAAAAAAAAAATTTATCAAGACAGAGTTCTTTCTGTTATGAACATTCATATATTTATTCAAATATGTATCCTAGCAAAGATAAATACTCTGTAAGGTTTAAATATTGGAGTGCAAATTTTATGTGCAAATAGACAAAAATCAAGAGGCAATAGCTTAAATATATAACCATCTTTTCATCTGTAAAACATTGTTTTTATCTGAAAATACTTAAATTTGAGTAATTTTTCTGTGTTACAAAGTTCTTGTAAGGAGAAAATTTGATACACTGCCTCTATTTTATCACATTCCACAACAAAAAAATAATGAAGTGTTAAACTAACACAGCTGTCTGAAATCAGGTCATGGTAGGAGGTCTTAAGCTCATAGCAACTTTCTAGTCTATAAGACACTGTGCCAGAAATTCTAGATCTGGTTCTGCCGTGATCTGAAATTTAATTGTGTGACTGTGGCAAAAGTACTTCTCACTCATTCAGCCACCCTTCTCACTCTAAGCTTCTTCTGCAGTAAACCAGGTAACAGTCATAGAACAGTGATATCAAAGTGTTCTTGTTTTGATAGCAACCCTTGTCATAATGATTTAAGGGCTACATTAATTATGAGCCATTTCTGGGAGTCTCTGTTGAATGTATTGCCCTTGGGATTTTTTTTAAGTTTCAGAAACCATATATGACTGAGTCTTGCTAAAATGCACGCCAAGATATAAAGAAAAGAATTGATTTAACAAAGTCTTTCCTCTAGATTATTCCCAACAATGATTATATATTAGAACACTATAGATTATACTGTACAGTACTGACAGTGAAGTTAAGCTTTCACACCCAATAAAATGAACTATGTCAACATAGAATGAAAGTACAGAAATTATCAAAAAGAAAAAAAAAAATTAGTTTGAATAGTCAGTTTCCACAGAAGTCACACAGCATCTCTCTGGAAAACTACTTAGATTTTTTTAAGAATGTTTAAAAAAGCCGATCTCCCCGACACACTGGAGTTGTTACAGTTTTATTAGAACTGAACGTGTCTCTAGCCAGAATTTTTTATCCATGTATTTCAGATGTTAAGAAAACTGTTGATAGCTTGATTTTTCCACGTTAAAGGTGGAAGAACAGAGACACAGAACAATTAAACCTTCTCCCCTTGTTCAGCAAAGTCAGTGCTGAAGGTGGAGATACAGTCTGTTCTGGTGGTGGCAGAGGTGCTGAAGGTGGAGATGTAAGTTCTGTGCTCCAGGACTCTGCCTTTCTGCCAAAAGCTGGATGGTCATAAGGTTTATTCAACACTGCTTAGAATATCTAGATAGACAAAGTTAGTATTGTAATAGTAGAACTAAAGTGAATGGGGGAAAAAATTGCTTGTCTAATTTGACCTTTGTCTTCAAAGGAATGAAAACCATGAATACCAACACTGACCAACAACTTTTCCTACAGATATTTTTATTAAAATATTGAAATGACTAGTAGCCTACAAGTAGTAAAAATATAAATAAAGTGAACTACTGAATTACTCCTAAGTTCTATGAGCACTGCATGCACACCTCTTCAGACCCTTCTCAAGCAAAACTACATGGGGCACAAACGCTCCTCACCCTCTGAGATTGTAAGAACCCTCATTTAGAACAGTATCAAAAGACACATATTTTATTGCCACAGCAGAGTTACATGAAGAAAGAAAATGCAATATAATGGGTGCCAGCTATACTGAAGAGGGTAAGGTATACTGGTAATGGGTACCAGTGCACTGAACAGTTCATGAAACTGATACACAGTTCAAAACCAACACACCGATAGAATTTGTGAAGGAAAATCTTTTACTGCACAGTTCCTCAGTTCCTTTTGATTCAGTATCTTTCACAGGCTTGGTACAAATGTTATTCAGTTGCTTTGCTTATTGACTCATTAGTTTGGATTGGTGCAGTGAATTCCATATCAGTTCCATGAAGACTTTTACCCAGTTCAGTATGGTTGGCTGCCATTATATTACATTTTCTTTATTCTACTGAATATGACAAATTTGGTAAATTTATTCAGTGTACTATATCAACTCAATTATATGTTTCATCTCTTTCTTTGTGAGCTATATTTTTCTTGGAACATGTCATATAAAAGCTCAGCATTGTCACAGTTACTGCTTGTATAACTTGCAATGTGTTATGCATCCCCAGCAAGTTAATCTGTAGCTTGCCACTTTCTTTCTCTGCTGTGAGGGCATTTTATCATCTTTCCATATAAAAAGGAACTTAATAGGTTTTTGATTAACAAGTCATTGTACATTGTTTGAGCAGCTGTGAAGTCTGAATTAAAAATCACTATTTTTTTTAAAGAAAAAATTTATTAATGTCACTCTAGTGCCAAAACTACTTTCTTTTAATGTTATAATAACCAAGCAAAAGTAGAGGACTGAGACAGTGAGACCAGAGTTCTTTTAAATGTGAAAAAGTCAGGAACCCAAAGGGTTACTCTCATTCTGAGGTCAGGAACTGTTCCATCGAGAGGGCTCAAGAGTTGCAGGTCTGAGACACCTCTTAAGTTTTTCTATCTCAAAGAATAAATTCCTTGCAATAATCTCAATGTTTGTTTAATATTTACCATCTTTGGAAATACCTGTGCTTCCTGAATTTGTCTAGAAGATGCCTTCAAGGAGGAAGATTTGCAGATTAACCAGTAATCTTGATTTTCCTCAGGCTGCTCATATTACAGGACTGCTGCCTAAGCAGGGAAGGTGTTCTATCCAGACAGCAGCATCTGATAGCAATTAGGTAAACCAAGATCTTGTATGTGAAATTACACAGAGGTTACTCCTGCTGATAAACAGATCTGCGGCAATTGCCTGGAGTTACCTTGTTGCCTTAATCACAGAGTCCCTGTTAAGTGCATGGAGGATTTTCTATTTTTTAAATATATGGACTGACAATAGCAAAGAACCAAGTAATTGTCAAAATGGAGCAGATCAAGTTGCTTATAAATTTAGCCAGAATTTATAACCTTAATGATCTTATTCAAATTTATTTTCTTTTCCTTGACATTTTTTTCCATTTGAAAAAAAAAAAAAAAAAATCTAGCTGTTTCTTTCAATATGGTTGAAGAAATGTAAGCTTTCTTCTTTTACTCAACACTTGAGAATGTTTCACTGATGAATTCTATTGCCTCCAAACTTCAGAGCACAAACATAAAACTTGGCAGAAGCAAAATAAATTAACCTGTTAGGGCAGCTTGAGTCATTACAGCTATGCAGCTTTGGGTATTAATAAGGTCAGAGCTACTGTTGATACCCACTCCTCCCTGTGATGTGTGCCCCTGGGAGACAGCCTGCATTTCATAAGGGGGCCCCATAATGCATAAAAATAATCAGAAAATGCTTTATATGTACTAATTTTAATCAGAGGTATTGCAGCACTTGCTGATTAAATGGTTGTGCAGTCTGGAAGCATGTGCAGCCCTGGCTCATGCTGCTCACGAGGTTTTGATATTGTTGGCTTGTGTAAAAGAGTGCCCTTGAGGAAGTACAGCATGTCCCACACAGCTGTAGTCCAATCTGATGGGATAAACTATGGAATGCATATTGCCAAGGCACTTTATGAAAGCCAGTGCCTCTTGCATCTGGGTTTCTAAGAAAAGTAAAGTGCAAATGTATTTTCAGTTTTATTAAGGTTAGCAGTTAATGATGACACCCACAAACTGAAGGTGATGGCCAGAGTCCAGCGCAGCAAGCCCTCCCACTGGCAGAGCACCTTGGGAGAGGAATTCAGGGTCACATCCTTTGTGCTTGTAGAGTTTCCATCATGCTTTCAGCAGGGCTTACAAAGGCAAAGCTTCCCTTGCTATACAGATCACAACAGATGGAAACTGTGTCCTCCAAAAAGGCCCTTGGACCCTCATTGAAACCCCCAAATCTCAGTCCATTATTTTGCTGGATTCACAGTGGACAGAACTACAAGACATACCCGTGCCAGCCCCTGTAATCAGCCCTGGTGAGGCCATGGCTTAAATCCTGTGTCCAGTTCCATGCCCTTCAGAACCGACAGTGAGGTGCTGGAGCAAGTCTAAGAGAAGGGCAATAGACCTGGGGGAGGGTCTGGAGCACAAGTTCTGTGAGGAGCAGCTGAGGGAGCAGGGGAGGTTTAGCCTGGAGAAAAGGAGGGTCAAGGGTTACCTTATAACTCCTTGCAACTGCCCGAAAAGAGGGTGTAGCCAGGTGGGGGATCAGCCTCTTCCCCCTGGTAACAAGTGACAGCTTCATGGTGTGCCAGTTTGAGTTTGGACATTAAGAAAAACTTCTTGACTGAAAGGGTGGTCACACATTGGAACAGGCTTCCCAGGGAAATGGTGAAATCACAAGCTCTGGAAGCATTCAAAAAATGTGTGGATGTTGAACCTTGGGGCACAGTTTAGTGGTGAACATGGCAACACCAAGTTAAAGGGGATACTTGATGATTTAAGAGGTCTTTTCCAACGTTAATGATTCTGTGGTTCTGTGAATGCTGCCTGCCTAAAACAGGCTCTCCCTGTAATGTCCCTGGAGAGCCTGTTTGGGATTAACTTCCTCTAGAGGAAAGCTACCACCTGTCCTGGCTCCTGTAGGGACTAAAGAGCTGCATCTGCTAGCATGAACAAGCAGAACTTCATCAGCACCTTTTTGAAAGGTTTTGTGTTGTCCTAAAATGATCTCTCACGCTATGAGAAAGATTTATAAACTTTGTCTGATGAATAATCAACATCTACTACCATTTCTAGCTACCAAATATTTTGTTTTTATAGAAATTCAGAGATTTTAGTTTGGGGCCAGGGTTATGGTAAGGCAATGCTGACTCTAAGGCCATCTTACCTTTTCAGGAAGCAGGAATAAATCAACATGGTGTATTCAATAGCTGCATTTATGCTTCTCTTCTGAAGGCAACTTTCTGATGTTACCCAGAGCTCTAAAACCCCTGTTCTCTCAACCATCCGTCCCACAATTTCTTCTTTTTATGCTTTACTTTTTTGGACCTCTGCACATCTCATCTCAGCCACTTTAAGACCAGCTGTAAAACATGGGGTGATCATTTAAACTGCACAGTAGATTGTCCTGCTTAAAACCAGATTTTTAATTAGACAGAAACAATAGATTTTGTTTAAATGTCAGTATCATTCCCCAAGCATTCAAAGATTTTTTTGGAAAAATTAAGAGACTGTATCCCCCATTTGCATTTCTGAGTTGACAGCAGTGTGACCTACAACAAGTTCCATGGCCCCTGCCTGTGCCAAGCTGGGGAGCTCAGAAAGCAATCATACACCTATAACCAGGAAAATAAGAGAGCCTACTGGAGACCCTTACATAAATCTGTTCCTGCAGTAGATTTATAAAATCAATTCACAAAACACAGTTATACACAAGTGTGTTTTTTCAGGCTCTGGTTTCTGAAAAACACTTTCCAAAAGGGAATTTTAATGGGTACTGAACAGAGACAATAACAGAGATGTCATAATTTCACTTTATTCTGCCTCAGTTTATGGAGTGTACAGTTTACATTCTACTGTTCCACAGTGAACTGCAACGTTCTCGTCGAGTGGGTTATGGCAAAGCTGACCCATCCAATCTCACGAGAAGTCTGAAAACTTCATACCTACTGTCTGTGTGCTGGTTGCTCAACTCTGCCCTGTTCAAGTCTCAATGGCCAGTCCTCTCCTGCAGTTGATTTCAGGGATATCTGAAATAACTAAAGCATACGCACAGTTTTGCTCCCAGTGGAGTGTATGGGCCGGGGCAGATCTTGCCCCACAAGTGTGACACTGTGCAGAACATCATGTTGCACTTTATAGTGAATGGGGTTTGCAATCACTGCTCTAACACAGCCTTTGGTTAATGGCAAAGTGAATGGTGGCAGATTCTGGTAGTTTGTGTACACAATACCCTCATTAAGCACTGGAAAAATAAAATTCCTCACCTGATCCACAGACAGAGGGAATTTTACAGACTTGCAAATTCATGAGGTCTGTCTGAGAAAGAATACTCCAAAGGACTCAAAAGAAAAAACTTATAGAATAACAGATTACTATCTGAAAGTATGTAGGAGACAGTGACTGGGTAGATCTGCTCACTTCAGGTTAGGACCTACTTTTCTAATTTGTCACCATTGTAGAAGCATTTGGGAGAACAGCAGGAAGGGCCGGAAGAGTACAAAATCTAAATTCCAGCTATCAAGGATATTGTCACACAGAACACACAGTAAAATGGCTTTTTTTTTTTTTTTTTTTTTAATGGAGGGAGAAAATATTGAACCAAATAATCCAGCAGGGAAGATTGAATACTACAAAAAAGTCTGTAATAATTCACTGGCACTGGTTCTGCAATAATTCCCATTACAAGCTAAATTTATATTTGTGTCCCTTGTTTTTGATGCAATCCAGGAATATCAAAGTGAGGGTGAAGTGGTTCAAACCTTCATCAAAAATTGCATTAAATATCCTAGTGCTGACAGATGTCAGGTTTACAATCACAGAGCACAATACCCCTTGCAATAAATCATTTTTATACTTAACCTGTTTGAAAGTGATAATGAATCCATATGACATCTGACATTAACAATGAAATAACATACTGAAATAAATGCCAAATGCTCACATAAAATTTAGAGTTCAATTGTATCACAGACTGTTTGAAAACTTCCAAAAAGCAATTGAGGAAGGCAGGATATGTTTTGATTATCCTGTGAGGAGAAAAAGAAGTAGCATTCAAATTATTCAAAGTGTATGATTTACTTAGGTTTAAATTCAAGACTAACAGCCTAGCCAGTTTATTCGACCTGAAACTTCCAAGGAAATACTTTTAGCATACTTTATAGCTCTGATAAAACTAATGGCACTTTTGATGAAACAAGTATTTTCATCCAGATCATACTGCACACATACTGCCCGCACAAACTTCTCTCAAGGTTTATCCAAGCAATCAGTGCTCAGAACAAATAACAATTTTGACTGAGAACATTTCAAATGATGTCATATACTGTCTAGCAGCTGCTGTACGACTAATACCATAAAATAAATACCAACATCTTTTATAGTGATCTTCTTTCACGGATTTTGCAATGAAAGACAAGCACTGGCTGCCACATTTGCCCCCTGCTCATGTGCACAAGTACTTCAGTGGTGGCTTATCTTGTCATTGCAGGAGACAAAGCAAACAGCAGGTGGAGGGAGCCAGTGCTGCAAGCAACCAGGCTCTAGAATTCTGCTTAGCAATTTCAGGCATCAATATGAACTGAATGCTTGAACCACCCTCACCCAGCTAGACTGTTTGAGCACTGACTGGGAAAGGCATGTGAACTGTAAAGCTTGTCTGTTTTTCTCAGCTATCCAAGGAAACTACGTGTCTCTCTGTATTAGCTTGGCCTCTCACATATCACTGCACCTTCATGGCCTCTGCAGTGCTGGTAGCATGACATCTTTGAGTCTAATAATAAAGAACTTTAACTTTGCCTCCTGAGTTCTAACATAAAAATCTGGTGGGATGGGTGTCAGTAATTTCAAAGTAAATTGGTCAGAGCTGAAGGTAGCAAAAGCAGTTAGTATTAAAGTTCAGTTTGATTAACAGAGTTTCCTCTGAGACAGTTTTAGGGCAACTGTGTTATTCTTTTAAATCTTAGTCTTCATCTGATTTCAGTATTAGTTTTTATAATTGGGGTGTCTTTTTTAAACAGTTACCACTTTGTTATCCTTTTATTCACCTGAAAGATATTTCTTACTGTCTCTTGAAAAGTTATTCCCATCTACTTCTTGTATAGCAGGCAGCCATCACATAGTTCCTCCTATTCAACCATAATGTTTCTTGTGCAGTGTATTCCTGGATTTGTTTCCCTAGACAGCCAGGGCTGGTCTCTAATGTATTCTGCCCCTTTACTGAAGAAGGCCTTGTAATCTTTCCTTTCATCTTCCACTGCAGGCAGCTCTCCATTTTCCATTCCCTTTCCTATCCCTGTGGTTTATCTTTCCTGAAGGTTATAGCATTCTCCAGAGGTTTAGTCAGGCAGTGGTAATGAAGACCACTCTGATGAAATTAGGTCAGATATCTGTAACTTTTAGGATTAGCATAACAGATGCCATCAAGTGAGTTCATGCATAGGTACATGGCAGCTGATGATCTGCAAACCAGTATTGGGTTTCTTGATATTAATATTCTCTTCTTGTTCCCTAGTGCCCAAGGAATGCTAGTCCATGTATAGTCCTTCTCTGAACCCTTGTGTCCTTGAGCAACTTGATAACCAGGGAGATGGATAAGCAGCACGTCCCCAGCAACTTCCTCAAGTTTCTGGAGGGTCAGGGCTGGCATCAGACTCATTCCAAAACTGCCCTGAACCCAGAGACTTGATCATAGGATATAATCACCAGCACAACACACTCAAAGTAGAACTTGACCAAATATTATGTGATAAGTCCCTTTATGAAAGAAATATTGCTTAGAAAGGCCTTTAAAATGTCATATATAAAGCCAGCTCATGGGTAGAACTCCTGGACTTGTCATATTTTTCCTGTATCTACCCTTTCAAAGAGTGGGGTATGAAGACATGGCTACTGTCAAACCCAATTTACAGAACAAGGCGCTCTCTGAACACCTGCTATAGTTTTCCTGCTCATCTAACCCCTTTCACAGCCTTTTAAAAGTCTTTTCTAACTTCTCTCAAATGCCCCTATCAATGTAGTTATGTTCCCACACCACTGTCATTAAACCTGCTGTTGTCTCAGGTCAGCACTTCCTCACAGCTAATCTAATTCCAGTTGCTCTGAGTAAATAATTTTACTACTCTGTCTGTCTCTTGGATCATTCTCTAGCTCACTAAGGAAGTTAAGACTGAATAAATTGAAGCCCTGTGACTTTTAAATTGATGGATGAGCCTTTGTTCTCATTCCTGAATAAATCTCACTTCCAATTTTGTGACCATGACTAAACCGGAACTGCAAACTATGAAGAATGGCTCCTCAGGTGTCCAGGCTGTGATTATGAATTTGCCAGGTAAGAATAACTGAAACATGGATAGACCCAGGAAAGTGTACTTGACGTGTATGCAGCAAATCCAGAAGAGAGGTAACTTAAACAGCTGTGTCATAAACATTTTTCTGGGTTAAAGTCTGATATATACAGAACTTAGTTGTTTGGGGGCAGAGGAGCTAAAGGAAGATGGATCTTTGAGGTTTAGACTTGGGTTCCAGGTACATTGTTTTTCTGATAATAAAGCTTTCTAAGCTTAAGAGGTTATTTGCTGCTATTATCCCAGATTGCTTGTTCCTTCACCATCCTTGGAGGTGTTTGGGTCTGGATGTGGCACTGGGTGATGTGGTTTAGTGGTTTGGGCATTACAGTGTCAGAGCTGGGTTGGCAGTTGAACATGACCATCTTACATGTCTCTTCCAAACTCGATAATTCTATGATTTGTTAACACAGCAAACTGTAACTACTGATACACAAATTGTTTTGATGTCAATTCATAAACTTCATCATGGAAATGGCCAAAAATACCTTCACCCACTTGTTGCCGCTGCCCCTCTTAACCGTGTAGATCTTGCCTTGCCATTTACCTTAGAAGATATGAACTTTTTGGTAAAGTTTTGTAGTTCCTGTCAGCCAGCCAGTTCCACTCTCTGGAGCTAAATTGAAAAGACAGAATTTGGGGTTGTTGACCAGATTCTACCCTATCTCTGTTTCTACTAAACTATTTTGGCACTATTCCCATCAGTACTTTCTTTGTTAATAAGAAAGGAAGAAAAAAAATGTCCTTCTATATGTACAGGCTCAGTAACAATCCAGCGCTGCACATATGATTCAGGTGAAGCTGGCAAAATCAAAATGAAAAACACTGTATTAGTAATGCACATCCGGCCATTGGCGTGATGTGCCAGCAACATAAATGAAAAGTACAAAGGAAAGAGGTTTGTTAAATTAAGTAATCCTTAAACTACATGAACTATGTATTCAGTTTGGCTAACCACAGGGAGACAAGAGCCTATTCTGAGAAAAGGCAGGAAAGATGCTCAGCATGTACTCAGCAAATAAATGTTTTCCTAGAATATATAAACGGAGAGATCTGCTTATCCTTCTGTATATAAAAAGAATTCCTACTGATACCACATATGTTTACATCAAGCATAGACTAATTTTGTGCATTGGCCATATCAAGCCTTCCTTGCTTTTAACAACACACACTATAAAAGAATTCTGAAAGTAACAGAAAATCTCTATTTTTTTTTATTTCGTTAGTTAATACACTTGTTATTATTTCTGAAAAGAAAAACTTCAGCCAAAGAAGATCAGACTGCCCTTTCTTCCTTCCTCTCCTTCCTCCAGATGAAAAATCAAATACTGAATTACGCAGGTGAAGGCTTTAGCCAACAGTTTCAACATCATGAAAACAAGAGTCATCACAGTTAGCATGGCTGTGAGGTATTCTATCCAAAATATCAAGGGTGGAACAAATAATCAGCATTTTCCCCTTAGAAGGAATTCTTCTGTTGTCAGATTTTGAATCTGTGAAACAATGGAGAGCCCCACAACTTCAAAAGGATTACATGAAAAACAGAGTATTTGACAAAAAAAGGGCAACAGATCCTAAGCAGACCATAAGTATGTAATTATAAAACATTTTGATCTCTTGCTGCCCTTGACGCATTTGTGCTGGGAGTAAACCTCTTTAGAGCTCTGGAGATCAAACAGGCATATTTCCTGAATGCTATACTAATACAAACATTTTTTGAGGAAAAATAAATAATTGAAACAAAACAAATTCTATGAAATCTTGGTATTATTGATATAACTGGAAAAAATATACAGTGGTTTGAATCAGTTTTCCATTCTCTTACTATATATTTAGCCTAGCATTTACCTCACCCTAAATTAACTCTCCTCCTTCTATTGTCCAAACCTGTACACTATTATCCTAGTTTGGATGGATCTGCCCACTATTAACATAGTTCTGAGTTGCTTTGAAGGTGAATTATCTGAGACTATTTGAGATGCAGCATCCCTTTTTTCTGAGCTTGGTCCTTTCCAAGAGCCTTTATTGTATCTCTTTTGATGTAATATTTTGCATTTCAGCAGTGAGTAATGCAAAACTGAAGGGCAGAAACTCAGCCTGCATTAATACTTTCTTTGGGCAGTTTTACAATATCCACTATTTTAAAGATCACATCCAATACTTTAAACACTTTATTGCAACCCCCAACAACAATGAAAAGAATCACACCTCAGGAAGAGTCTTTCCCTTTTTCTTATTAGGACAATATTCCTTTTAAACTTTGTAGTCACATTACCACCTTCCTTCCCACATGGAACTCAGGTTCCTGTCCCTGTGAGGAAGAGTGAGGAAGAGCTTCCTTCTATCTCTTACACTGAAATGCTGATGCCAGCTCCTTTTTCTCAGTCCACATGGAGTTGTGGTTTTCCAGACACACCGACAGCACAGCTGTTGGTCCTCAGTCTTGCAGGGGATGTGTGTCTGCAACCATAGCTATCTAGTCATGCCTGCATTCCCCTTTCCTTCTCTCTCTGCATGAAAGATGACACAAGCTTCGTGAAGAAAAGATCACGCAGGTATCTTGTGGGAGAAAAAGCAGCCAAGAAATTCAAGTTGAGTGGACTTGGGAGAAGATAACCACATCCAGGTTAGCTCTTTCCACACCCAAGCCCCAATGAATGCAGACTCCAGGTCAGCTCTAGAGCTGACTATGGGCAACATTCACTGTGATTCACAGCCTGGTGTCAGATCCTGTTTTGTGAAAGGAAGGATGGATTTTGTACTGGTGTGAGCACAGTGGCCTCGTGTCTGTCAGGACATTCATTCTTCCCTTTTGCTTTGAGGGTGCCCTCTGTGTTTGAGGACCATTTATCTGGGATGCACTGGGTCAACGTTATGCAGCCAGCATTGGCTCCTGGTCCTTTCCTTGTCTCTCTGAAATACCTCAGGTGTACAAGGTGAGAATGCACACTGCAGCCCCTGGGATGTGCAGCCCCTGGGTTGTACAGCCAGTACAGGATGCTCTGCACTGCCATGAACAGATGTCAAGGTATAACATAGAGCCAACTGAATAGGAGAGTATTCCAAACACTGAAGCTCTTCTCAGGCTAAGACTAATTAGCTAAGCTGTGATGGCATTTTTCATATACAGTTTGAATGGAATCACTATCCAGATGAATAATTAACAAAAAATAAGAGATAAATACTGCTCTCCTTACACAATTTTAAAACTGTGTATTATCCCATGTTTCAGTAGCCCCAGACAATGGTGGTGAATTGCAGTGTCTGAAAAATATCTTGCTTTTTAATTCTGACAAAAATATGGAGGGAGTCTAATATGTTGTGCCAGATAATTTGTAAGCATTAAGATAACACAGTCTTTATGCTGAAGCCCTGTTGAAAAATGAAAACTGGAAAAACAAACAGAACCAAGTATAAGAAACCATGACAGATTCCTTGAAACATTCAGGTTAACCCAGTCATCTCTGGCTTTACAAAATGTTTAAATGGGCTTTTTTTAGAGGGGGATAAGTTTGACAATTGGGTGAGCGAGGGCGGGTATGAGCTGGAAGAAGCAGTCAGAAACTGCAGAGGACAGACTCTGTCAGATGAGTAATCCAGAAATGAGTATTTTCTGCAGCTGCTTGGCCACACTGAGTCTCTGGTAGGTTTCAGCTGCATTTTAATGCCCTGAAAATCTACCTGTTCATGCATCACTAAGGAAACGCCACACAAATGCTGGTGTCTCTACTGCAAATGTCCCCAGGACCTCTACTAGCACAGCAGTGACATTATAAGCAGTTTACATTCTGCTGATATAGAGGCAGCATCAGTCTCCAAATCAAATAGGAAATAAATATGTGGATACAGGTGACTACAGTAATCACAGCTCTCCTGTGCTCTGCACCTTATTTCTATTACATTAAAGAATGCAGATGTAGTGTAAATTACTATCATACCAATTCAGTGTTTATTCAGCACTTGCTAAGCAGAAAGATTCATAACTAACATTTGTAAAAATCTTCAGGCCAAAGGCACAATAAAATCTTATATTTATATTGATTAACTACATTGTAGATATTTACCAGTAGATATTTAATTTGTAGTTTAGAACACTACTTCAGTTCCTTAGACTTAAGAGATTCAGAATGGGTGCAAAATTTTGAACTCTCTCCAGAATGTTTCAAAGCTACCAAAGTAGAGGGGAATTCTGTAAGGATGATAAATAAAAAAACTTTTCTTTTAAATCAAGTGACATAAACCAAATATTAAGTATTAGGTACTTGCACTGCTAGTGCAAAACAGGCAGAAATCTTTTGCATTGAAGAAAACAACAGTGCAGCTCTGGCATACATAGCTTAACTGCTTAACCTAAACTTTGCTTCCCAGCTGTGGTGTGGGGAATGGACTATGAATGAAACAATTAGCAAGAACATGCAATCAGTCTGGGATTCATGCCATGAAGAATGATTTAGGTCAAGAGTCCAGAAGAACTCAAAAGAAGTCTTGGACATGTGTGGGTAGGAAGAACATCCAAAATAAGCATTTCTAAAAGCCCAAAGGAGTTTGTGGGGGGAGTTAGGCTTCAAGGCAGATCAACATCTAACAAACATGGGTTAGGAACAACATTGCTGTGGCCAGTTGATTCTGTAACATTTTCTGAGGCAGCTGATAGAGGTCCCTGTCAGAAACAGCATGCTGAACTACCAGCTATTGGCACAACTGTATATGCCACCCTCAGATTGCTTGCTGCAAAGGGGAGATCTGTTCTCAAATGTCCCAAAAACCAAAGTAAATGTTTCTGATGGCATTGAAGCTAGGAGAAGTATTTTGAAAGGGCTACTTGGTGCCTGTTTGTATTTCTCTTTGAAAATTGATTGTTATCTTTGTTTGACTGTTATATCACATGAAAAAAAATCTTAAAATACATGAGATCTTTCCCATGTAAACAAATAATTCCTTCCAGAGGAATGTTATATGATGACAGGGTATGTGAAATGGCCTCAGTGATCATGTGGTAAGTGAGATCATGAGACACTGTCTGCGTTGGAGTTGAATGCTGTCTACTCAAATGCTTTTGGGATCCCCGTGATAGAACGGTGGAGAGCAAAACCACAAGCATTGGGCAAACTGGACCTTCCCCACCTCTTGATTTAGTAAAACTAGTTTAGCAGATAATTCAATAGGTTTTAAATGGCTTAAGAATGGCATCATTTGGGTGGTATGGTCAGTTTTCTACAGTTCCAACAAATTATCCTGGGATGAAAAGAAATTCTCTGCAGCTCCCAGAAATCTTAGCCACTATTTACACACTTCAGGGGTTGTTTCTGCCCAGCAGTTCATGGAGGGAGGTGACACAGGAAATGTCAATACTGAGTTTCAGATCTGATTTTTCAACCATTTTTCATGGAGACAGAAAGTGTTCCTACAGAGTTTAGAAAATCCTTTACTTGGGCTGTTTGTTTTGTTAACAAAGGAAACAGACTGGTGCTTAAAATTCAGTATCTTTGTTTTGTTTCTCGAAAAAGTAATGTAACCACCATATCTACAGATGACCATGCCACAAGAAAAACAATCCCAAAAAGTGAAAAAGAAAAAATTAATCCTGTTCAGTACTTTTGAGATATCATCTGTGCTAAGGCAAAACAAAAACTCTATGGGTCTTGTCTTAAGGAAATGGAGCCAATGTGAATATCCTATGAACTCTGAAGGACCAATTCATTTACATTTGGATGCTCTGATTTAATTGTATTAGCATAGGCTGTGAGCAAATGATTTCCCATATCCACGAGTTTCTCAAACAAAAAAATTTTAAAAAGTAACTTAGACTAGAATCTGATTTTCTTTTCTTGGAAATAATGGGGGGAGTGAACATTATTTTTTAAAAAACTTTAGAATGAAAATTATTCTTTTGGAGTTTTTGGAAAGAACCATTCAAAAGGTGTTCAAAGCCTGAGAAATCTGATCTTACTGGCATTTAACCCTTCATGCCATATCTTAGGTCAGAGGATGTCTGAAAACCCCACCTCAACAGATGTGAATCTGTTCAAGATAATTATCAGAAGCACATTTTCTTATTAGTGGCCTTCAGGGACACCAACAGCAGGCCATTTTGATTGCTCTGCCTATCCCCTCAAGTTCTCCATCATCTGGCCACCTTTACAGGCTAACTAAGCATTTGAGCAGTAAAAGTTCAGTTCACCACATGCATTCAAGATTTATATGGATCCCGTGGGTCATCAAAGCATAGAAATAGCGCTGGGCTTCTTATAGAGAACCAGAAGACCAAAGCACAGGCACTGTTTTACCTCTTATATTTAGTCACAATTACCTGTGACAGAGCTGCTGCCTAGGTTACTGTGTCTGCAGTCAATTGTGAAGGAAAATGAATGCATTTGATTAACACCTTGGGAACTGTAAAGCAGTGGTTTTAATACATACTTCAAAGCCAAAGATAATAGTCAAACCTATTTAGATTCCCTGACACCTCCCATTTAATGGCTCTTCTTTCCAGGTACTAGTATAATTACCAAACTTCAATCATTTTAGATAAAATTTTCCATCTTAGCCATCTTCACTGGATGAGTTTTAAATTTTTTGTTTGTTTATTTTGGGTATATTACAGCAAAAATACCTTGACTGCTTTCAAGGACAAGGTTATGGAAAAAGAAGTTTTGTCCATGTGAACTGATTCCAGTGACCTTAAACTGAGTGTTTCACATTTCAGATTAAAACCTGGGACAGAGGGAGGAGTAAGCACACTTCATATCAAGGATGTGCCTTTTGGCATCCTTCTGAAATCTGACTCTAGTTGATTAAATTTCATACTGTTGGGGGATGGGGTGGGTGTGTGTGTGTTTGTGGGGAGAAGGAAGTTCACACCTGTTCAACAGATTCAGATTTTAACAGTTTAGTTCCTCGGAGGTGCCATCCATAAGGGACTACACATGATGTTGTCATGACTTGTGCTCCAAGTACAAAGTCTGAACATCTCAACTGAGGTCAGCAAACACTTCTTTAGGTCTCCCAGTAATATCCCTTGGTTTAGGGAGTTAAAAGTAGAGGGGAAAAAAAAGTTAATGAAGAGAGGGGAGTAAATTGTGATAGGAGTTGGTAAGTCATGGGGTACTACTGAGCAGAGTGGAAACAAGAGATGAGATAGGCAATGAACATATGGTTCAGAGGACGAGGATACAAACTGTCAGTATAGTTATAACTGATGCAATAATGACAATCTTGGACAAGAGAGTTAAGAAATCTAAGATATTAATACCTACCATCTTAAATTTTAACATTTTATAGCTTCATGTCATGGTTTTAATTTTTTAAATGTATCCTTATTGTATGTAATTGCTTGTAGAGATGAGACAATATTTCACATAGCTCTGTTTCACTCCCCTTCAGCCTAAACCTCAATTAATTTATCTGCTGAAGAAAGTTTTGATAAGGAAACATTAATAGTTTTCAGTTAATATCTAAGAGAAACTTCTGTTTCTCAGCAATGACTGAGACATGGTATTTTACATGCAAATGTTCAAACACTCTGAATCATTGTAAATTAGTTATTTCAATCGTTGAAAATGGACAAGTACTGTGAATTATACAAATAACTTTTAAACCTGAGCGCTTCAGGTTTAAAGAACAGAAACATTTCAATGTTTGCAAGCAATTTCAGAACAAGAAATCTAGGACAGTACAATTCAAATGGATTCAAGTTCAGACAGTGACTTCACCAAGAAATACCCCATACTTCAAAAAAAAGAATCTGCATGGCCCTGATTGAAAATCTCCATTTCTGTTTGGCCCTCGGTTATTCACCACATAGAAGTCTATGCCAAAACTGGTTCAAGTGCTCAAACTGGCACCAACATGAGGATAAAGTTACCTACAAGTCAGTCCAGTGTCAATCACTGCTTCTTCTCACAGAAATATATTTGAATACTTTTTTTAGTTGCTCTCTTCTGATCTTGATCTCAGGAAGATCGGTTTTTGAACTCTGAGGGAGATCTGACAAGCAGTTTGGCCACGATTATACCTCCCAACACATAGCTTCAGAAACTGCTGTTGGACATGTTTGGTGTCTGCTGCATCAAATGAGGAGCAGTATCCTTTCGACCTTTCATAAGACTGATTCCAAAAAACGATACCACTGAGTATTTTGGTACTATTTAATGTTGTTAATAAAGTGGCTGCTGGAATTCCAGAAGAACATAGATGCTGTTCTTCTTTTATTAACATCCCTGATCTCCAAATATCTCATGGAGAACATTTTCTTAAGGAACATCATACCACAATGCAAACTGAAGAATTAAGTATTATTGCACCATGTGTTCCATTTCAAGACCTCCATAAGGTGTAGCAATTATCTGGTATCTTATGACTTTAGAATACTACTCATGATCACCTTTGTCTTACTGGTAAATGTTTCTAAGTCAGCCTGCTACCTGTATTTGCAGAAATACAGAGTACTGCAACTAGAATCCAAATTTTTTCCCCACTGCTTAAGTCTTACACTGCTAAATACTGCAGAGCAAAACATCTGTGTCAGATAAAATGTAACCAAATAAAATAGACACTACACTCAGAAAAAGTGCTTGTAACAGAAAATTAATGGGTATGAAAGTGCTTGTGTGATCTAGATTTTAAAAGGCTAACTACCATGATTTTGTCTGTGACTTGTTTTTTATGAGAAAGTGCAAAAATGTTGAACACTAAAATTTCTAGTTTAAAAACTATTCATAGTACCAACTTATCTGTTTCTTTTATTCCCCTGGAAAAATCTAAAAAGAGCCCTAATGTAAGCATAAGGTAATGACATTGGTAGCATTTCCTGTACGCTTTGTTGACTGTACTGATGAGAAGAATAGCAGTGAAGTCAAAGATAATGGCAAAAATTATCTTCAAATGCAAACCACGAGAAGTCTACTGAAAGAAGAGAAAAACAACAACAAAAAAACCCCAAACAAAACAAACCAAGCAAACAAACAAAAAACCAAACCAAACCAAACAAACCCCCCCAAACCAAACAAAAAATCCCAAGCCCAAATCCCTAGCTTTTAAAAAGAATGAACTGAAGTTAACAAGAAATGCAGAGCAATATAGTAAATTATCTACCTTAAGACTGCCAAAAATTTCTACTGCTCTTTAAAAATAAGTGAGTCAAGATGCATTGTTATGATGACTTATGCCAATCAATGTAGGGTCCAAAAAAATAAAGAAAAAGAGACAGATTTAAGATGCAGGAAACTGGTTTCAAGCACTGTCTGAAGGCACTGCACATAATTCAGAGGATAATCATTCCAGAAGAGGAAGGCTTGAAGGCAATCAACTTGTCTGGCACTTTCCATAAGCATTAAATTACCTTAAACAATCAGTAAAATCCTTTTTTTTCCCCTGAGGTGATATGCGAGTGATAAAACCCTGACTGATCCAAGTCCAGTAATGCATCATAACATACATTTACGAAAGAAACGGAAACAAGAATCAGGAATATCTAAATATTTAAACCCTCTAATCCTCTTTGTTTTGGGACCGTGGATATGGTTTTAGTCATGCAATTAATTACACACAGGAACAACGATTGCCTTCCAGTAGGATGACACAAAGCTTCACTCTGAGAGGTCACCAAATCCTGTCTCACTTTGTACATTTGCTTTTATTGGCTCTCCATGCCACCTCCAGCACCAGGAAGCAGATGGGACTTCCTTTCCCTGCGGCTGCCAAGCAGGAAATGTTTGACTCTTGGACAGCCACGAACGGCCAGCCAGGAGCTGTGGTGGAGGAGCACGACAGGAACTGACAGGCGCTCAGACGCTGCAGTCACTTCCGACTGGCGGCCCACCAGGATTGCATGTATGCTCTGCCATCCTTCCCAAAACTGAGCATTCTTCAAGATTAGAAATGTCAACCTCAGGTACAAATGGTGGAAATGGGACTAATTAGTCTGGGAATCTATCTTGAGAAAAATCACTTGCTCATAATATCCAGATACCCGCAGTGCCAAGATCATGCGTGCTCTAGACTACGTCCTTCCTGTCTCTTTTGTTCTACTGCATTTTTTGATGCAAGTCCACACCACATTTTCAGTGTGTAGCCCTCCTAGTTACATTTGAAATTTGATTTTGCTTTCTTGCTACGTCAATACAGAAGAGATGTTTCTCATCCCCCTCCCCCACCTCCCCAAGTGGGACTCATAAATGAATAATTCCATAAAGCATTTAAATTCAGAATGACCTATTGTGAGTACTGCAATAAAGGATCTTTCTGAAGTCTAACATGAAATTGCATTTTCATTATTTTCCACCTTCCTTGCCATTAATTCTACGTAGATCTATAAATACAAATACAAATCTCTCATAATATTATTAATAGTATCAACTACATATCAAAAGCATCTCTAGAGATCATAAAGTACAAACCCACTACTCAAGGCAAGGACAACTAGACCAGGTTGCTCAGGGGCATGTCCAGATGGGGTTGGAACAGTCTCTCTGGGTAGCTTCTTACAGTGATCTTGTTTGGTCACGTACATTGTGAAAAGGTTTTTTCTTATGAGTAAATGGAATTTCTTGCACTTCAATTTGTGCCCACTGCCATTTCTGCATTCACTGGATACCACTGAAATAACAATAGTAAATAAACATAATGCTAATAAAAATACAATAAATGTTAAGGTTTAAATGCATGAGAAACAAACCATGACTCAAACAAAACAGGATGTATTATACCTAAAGATATGACACTTCTAGATTTAGGACAGAAATTATTAGATGAGGTCATGTGATCCTAGAAATCACAGGCCAAATAGTCTCATCTGGGATTTCTTTATTCAGGCTTAATTTTATGTTCTTGAAAGGAACATCTGATCTTGATAGCACAGAAGACAAAAATAGTTGCATATTGAATTAATTAGGAATTGGAAAGCATTTTGCACTCTACATTTCCTTCTCTTTACCCTATATTGATGGACAAAAGTCCACCTGGTTTAGGTACATAATCTATTTATTCATGCATTTATTTGCTATTTTATGTTCTTGGTTTTGAGGTTTTTTTGAACTCCCGGGCTCTTCACTGCATATTACAAATGAGACAAAATGCTCCTGCATGAGCATCCACCTTGTCCAGTTTTCTGTTAGAAGACTGAGCACTATATACAGATCCTGGTGAAATTCTGTTTTAAAACTTGACTGATTTTTCTACTTCTGGTTCTGTAAACTTTTTTTACATTCATATTGTCTCCTTTACATTTATTTGTGATAGATTCTGCCTTGCTTTCAGTCTTCATGACGATTGGTGAGGTCATATGTAATCTGGTTTACCTCTTAAATAGCTGGTCTCCTAGACTTGTGCAGACTGAAAAACAAGTGGCTATCCATTCCCATATGTAGATAGATATGTTTTGGGTGTATATTGAAGCAGTCTTTGTAAATGAAGCATTTCACTTTCTCTACAGTCAGGAAGAAGGTGTTTTCCAGCACCACTGGAAGCAATTCTGTTAGCCAAAGCCTGCATGTGATTTAAGCTAACTGGATCTCACCATGTGTCTTTTAGGAAGACTATGATTACTTTGTGCCTCTGCATAATTTCTGCTCTTTTTCCAGACCACTGATTTACACTTCTCTATTATGCAGCTTAGTGATAACATTGATTTTATGATAAATTTTTTGGTCTGAAAGGTGCTCTAAGAACATTAAAATCAGCTGTGCTGTACCACGATCTTATCTCTTTGCATGCACCTTTTAATTGCTGAAGACTAAGCAGCAGAGACTCATCAATATAATGCAAACCATAGCAGAATAAAAATGAGCTTTAGAGCATTTTCCCCTTAATTAAAAAAAAAAAAAACCTTGAATCAACTCACTGACCATGTAAGAGTTTAAATGAAAGTACTGGGAAATAAATTTAGTCTCTATTTAGCCATATCAGAGCTATTTTTCCCTGCTCATGTCGCTAAAATCTTCTCAACAGAACTGACAGCCCTTAACAAAAACAGATCAGCAATTAGTGTCAATTAATTCCTTGGCATCTGGTAAAAATTAAATCATATCATGACTGCTAAGGAGTCAAGTGGTTACAGCTGATGTTCAGGTCTATCATTGAATGTAGCACTCAGAAACTGTGGTTTACACATGTTCTGAGGTAACACATTAACAAAGTTAATGTATTAATAGTGATATGCCCTGAGGTGCTGACAAGCAGTAGCTACTGATTTGATGTGAATTATCTCCTTATAAATCTCAGATAAATATCTAAAATATTTCAAGTTGTCCAACACTAGAGAAGTGAATAATGACACATTAATTACCTATTCATATTCCAATTTCTCTTTTCACAACATAAATAGAGCTAGTTGGCAAAGAAATGTCTTAACAGTGTGTGACACTAACTCTGTGACCATTTGAAAGAATGGGTAAAAAAATGTTGTACTGCCCAGCAATATAACAATTCAGAGGTCCTATGATTTCAGTTTTTCCATGCTTTAGCTATAATGCTTTTTTGTAATGTGGTCTCACACCTAGGAATAATTCACTCGAAGAAAAGTGTTAGATCTGATTGCAAACCATTATTAGGTCTCCTGCAGTATTGCTTGGAAAAAAACCTTAGAGAAGTAATGATGGAAACCAGCAGGTAGAGTTAAGAGTTCACATGTGTAAAATCTGTGATACTGACTGGATCATTAAGAGCATTAAGAGCCCTTCAAATATCTCTACTGCAAGTACCTAAATTAAAAGGTATGCTAGCCAACTCTTAGAAACTCTACACTGAGCAAAATTCTTAATTTCTAGTACTGCAAGATTCTGTCACATCTGGAGAAGTAGAGGTTTTCCCATGAAACCCAGATTGAAACTTCACCAGTCACTTACTGTCAACCTTTAAATATGTGAGGCAGATGTGCTTTACAGAAACAGAACATTAAGAAGCTCTTCAGTTTTTCAATGAAAATGCTTCAGAAAGCTGCTGTAGGTTAGTTCTGTCTCAAACGTGAAGATAGGTGCCCAAATTTACAGCCTACCCATACTTAATAAAAAGTGCAAGTTTTCCAGATCATTTGGTCATTGATGAACTGAGGAAGATCAATGTTAAGTCTTGCAGGGACCAATACTGGTAAGGGAGGGATACACAAGACTTGAAATGGCCTATGGTTTCAGAGCCCAGTCTTCCTAAGGAAGACATAAAATATAGAGAAAAATTGTTGGAGTGTGGTTATATTTTCTCTACAGAGGAGATAGGACTTAAAATTTTCTTGTTTATGTGAGAATCCCTTCTGTTTCCATTGGCAAGACAATCCAGTGGTTGATTACGAAAAATTTATATTTCATTATATTCTAATGGAAGCACAGGTAACATTAGGAGATTGAAAAATAGACTTCAGGTCACTTTACTGTCTTTTAGTATTTGCTATAATGAAGATTTAATTTTCCATGACTGCTGAACAGTTACAGTGGATCTCTATTTCTTCTCTCTGGTAAAGACATTTAATAATATGATTTTGTGATTGAAATGACACTATGTCTAAAAAGTTTTCAAATTAATTACTTAAAATAAGTTACCAACAACTCACAGCAAAATTAAGCATTCTAGAATTGCATCTTGATTGTCTGTTATAGAAACACCAAAAAATCAAGTGTGTATATATATGTATATATGTATGTGTATATATATATATATATATATATATATATATTAATAAAAAGCCAAAGCCTCTTGAGTGATATGATTATCTTTTGTCTCCTCATTCTCAGTTCAGTATCTTTCCTGGTTAAAAAAAAATTAAATTGGTTACAAATTACTCAATTTACACTTAAAAATTAATTTAGTCTGCGTATGTGCTTAAAAATAATCCTCACTTTTCCTTGATATAGTTACTATTTCTCCTGATTGTTTTTTCATCAGGAAGAAGGCATCATGAAGAATGAATAACAGAGTCAATATTTTTGGAACAAAATGTTGCATTATTACTCTACATTGATGAATTTTATGCTGATTTTAAAAGGGACCATTCAGCATATTATAGAAATGTACACAATATTTAGGACATAATGGAGGCAGTGGACAGTCTTGTAGAGACTGCTGAAGAAATACACTGAGCAGAACCACTGAATGCAGCTCTAGCTAAAGTACTACTGACAGATATAACTAAGGCAGATAAATGTTTTCATTTAAAATTCATTCTGTCAATCAATCATTCGCTGAAGATCACTCTGAAAATTTCAGTTCTTTAGTTGAGATTATGCAAACATGATTTCTCCTTGTAGGACAAATAGAAATACTTGTAAATTTGAGAACAAATGGTTCATATTTTTTCTTTTCTTGTAGTCAAGCATCTAGTTACATATAAAGTAATTCTTTTGATTTTCAGAATTAAGTCCCTGTGGTAGCAGACTGAAAAGCTATATTTTGCATACAGGTGTACCTTTGAATACTCAAGAGAACACTTTTTCCATTTCATCTAGCTGCAAATTTTCAAAAATTGATGTGAGACTTCATGACAGATATTGCCGCAATAATTATACTCCTAACAAATTCGGGACACCATTTTGAAGAAGAAAAGGTAGATTGCTCACTACACACAATCCAGTATATATATTAATAATCTTTACTGAATTATTTAGGTTTATTCACAAGCTTCAGTTGAGACACAAATTACTCCCTCTTGCTTAGAAATCAACACATTACAATAAGATATCATCTCATTGGAGAGCCCTTCTCTGGGTCTCTGCAAATCATAGAATATTCTGAGTTGAATGGGATCCACCAGGATAATTAAATTCCAACTCCTGTGTTTCATTTCAGGCAGTCTTCAGGTTTTACAGAAAAAAACCCTACTCTGTGTCTTTGAATATTTAATTATAAGAAAAAATAATGAAGCATATGATAGTGGATATGCTACATTACATCTACTTCTAGGCATAGGTTTGTATTGCATAATCTTCTGTTTTGTGATAATTTATCTGATTCTACACAATGCTCATCAGCTCAGATCAGAAAAGCTTTCTTCCAGGGGCTCCTGAGTGCAGACTGTAAAACTCTGAACAACAGTCACAGAAAAAACCTGCATGATTCAGGCAAACAAAACCTTCCCCAAAGAGGAGGTATGCAGACATACATCAGGTGGCATAAGGTACAGTGCACTAAACAAATCAGTGCTTAAGAGCTTTCTACAACCCCCTGTTTCTAAATTTTGCATAAAATTTTGGAAATATTGTATCATAGTATACTAGTTGCTGTGGATATCTTAATTCCAGCATTTTGTGCCTGGTGTATTAACCATGACTTCATGAAGTTCTTTCTGGGCATTTTTTCTGTGCTTGATTGTGCACAAAAAAAGAATAAGACACTGAAAACTTTACAAGTTATGTTGCAAAACATCTTGCCTTCTGCTTCTTGCTGCACAAAAACATATTTAAGGAAGCATGAAACAATAACACTGAAAAATAAGACTTTCATCAAGTGTACTAGCAATTTGTTCCAACTATATAAGTATGCATCTGAATGTAAAAACTTGGGTAGTCTTTTACAGTTGGTATGCACACAGAAAAGAAAAAAACAGACTAGAAGGTTTCAAAACTACTGCTTTAGTGTCCAAATACAATTTTGGGCAGTATACAAAAACCAAGCCAAACAACTGGAAATAACAAAAGTGGGACATGGCTTGTCTTTGTTTAATTCACTGCACCCATATTCAATCTCAACTTGAAAATGAGAAAGCTTGAATGGGTTACTGTGAGCCTCTCCATCCTGCATAAGATCACTAAATTAAAAACATGTCCAACTTTCACGTGCTTTGGCGCCCTTTACTGTGAAGTTAAAGCCTCAGCCTCAGACAGGTTCCAAATCAGATAAAAGCCTCAATACTACTGATCTCATGATCAGCTGTCAATTCTACCAGTAAAACCTGTGATTTGTGAGCACCTTACCTAGCCAACTCACAGGATACGGAAGTCTGTAGTTACAGGGCACAGGACCATACTTAATTAATTTTTCAGCATTTAGACCTAAGAGAACTTCTTCAAAATTTTCATGATATGAAGAGTCATCTCTAGGTATTGCCTGGAACAGATGCATAAAGAAAATCACATATTTCCATAAATAGCAATAGATCTATTCCTCTCATAAAATATGCCCTTTTTGCATTATGTGATGAATATACAGCTTGGTATGAAAGTATAAAATAATGATATTCATGCTATTGATTTTTAGTAAACAGGGCAGGGTCTTGAAGCTCATCTTTGACATTCTCAAGAATGAGTTTTTCTGAGCATTGGCCAAATTATCTGTAATAAATGGTTATTAAAATAAAATACCAATTTATTTAATTGCTGCAAATCGTGGTGTTGCATATATAACTACTGTGAATTACTCATTGTCCCAGCCTTATCTTGCTTCTGTGAACAATACTAATGACATCAATAGGAAGCCAGTTAAAAGAGATAAAAATCTATTTAATGGGAGCCTAATTTAAGAATTTAAGAAAGTTTAACTATTCCCTGTGATCCATACCAGGTGTGCCTGTCAAAATGAAGCAGCACATTCAACAGTCTTTGTTTCAAAGTGATTCTGTGAGAGGCGAATGACTTTTTTGCTGTTTTGGAAAGTGTCCTTTTCATTCCAGTGCCATTCTTTTAAGGAGGAAATAAGAACATACCTCAGTCTGTGAGGCTTTCTGGACTGGCATCCTGAATGCCTTGAAGTAAACCCCTTGGGGAAGTCAAGGTGACCTTTTAAGGTTGTGCATTGGGTACAAGGCATAATCCTTAAGCAGGCCAAATTAAGATTATTTATGTAAAAACACAGCTGTCTTGATAAAGGAAGCCATATAGTTTTGTCAGACTAAAATATTTAGCAACATGCTTGAGATCTCTCATCCTGTTGCTTCAAGCCCATCACTCTAGGAAAGAAAAAAAAAACAAATACAAAAGAATGGAGCTCAACATCAGCAAAGTAAACAAATGCCTGGTGCACCGTAATGCTTTTAATAGAGTTGCCCAGCTACATAGATGCAAACCCTTCCATTCTTGCATTGAAAACAGGTAAAAATACTCCCCTTGCTGTCTTTGCAAAAGTTAAAAGGCTTTTGCGCCTGGGAAAGAATTTTGTAGTTCTTTTGTTTGTTTGTTTTCTCTAACCAGTTTAACCACTTCTTGTCCGTGAGAACATGCAAGGCTTATGAAGATTTATTCTCCCCAGAACTATTCTAAAATAAATAAACCACTAAACCACCTGTTAAAATGTTTTCCTCTTCAAGGCGGCATATCTGTAGGTGTTATCCAGGGTAAGGTTTGCTAAACTCAGATCCAAAATAAGTATTGTTTGTTTCTACAGAGAGTCTATGTATGCATATCAACTCCACTGACATTCCAAACAGACAAAATCCTTATAAGTGGCATTAAATACTGCCATATAGAAATTCTCAGTATCTAGAGGTGTGTTTTTGTATTCATGGTAGCATTTTTTTTCTCTTGCAATACACTATGGCCAATAATGAAATACCAAAAGTACTACTGAATATATATTTTGTGATTTTAGATACCAAAATGTCTCTGAGCATTGTCCCTTGGTTATTCTATCTCAATCACTTGCAGCAAGCTTAATTCATGATGTACCCATGTACATCATGGGTACACAAGTTCATTTAAACTATCAACTAAAAGGCTAGCTGGAATTGGAAGCTGCACTGACTTTTTGGCAACCCAGCAGCTACATGTCTGGAATACTCTGATAGCTCTTATCTATATTTTGGTAACAAACAATAATTACCTCTATCAATAATGCTTTTGAATTCCTGTGGTATGGCATGACATAGAAATTGGCAGATTATCAGTTTTACATAAAGATTGATACTTAAATATGGATATATTTATGCTGGTTTCATCAACAATATTTAAAAGTAAATAAAAGCAACCAGGACAAGGTTCTAAAAAGCACCTTCCCTTCAATTTCCTGAACACATATTAAACCTCATATGATCTGTATCCCAGTTACAGTATTGTGGAAGAAATCTCCCCGAAGGAGGACATTCTAACATGATGGCATATCTATGCATAGTAATGACAAATCAAAGTTAAGAAGACCATAGGAGCAAATTAATCACAAGTATGAAGAATATGAAAATTGTGCAAAAACTACAATAGTCAATATCTTCATAAAAAAAGAAAGGAAATGTAGAAATTTAAGACTACATCTGAGAGAAATGATTACTGTAATAGATATGCAAACAAACCAAAAATTATCCAGGAGAACAATTCAGCCTGACATAGAGGCAGCAAAATAGCTAAAATTTGTCAGGACGTTTCCAAATAACTCAATCTTCAAATATCCTGCATCTCAAACTGAATAAATGGACTGACCCAGAACATCAACTGCCTTCAATACTATTTTCTCAGTTAATGAATTTTGGAACACATATGTAATACGATTAGCAGTTAGTGATTACAATGAATGCAATAGCAGTAAATGAATATAATTTTAGTAGATAAGCACATAAAAATAAAATTTTCTGTCTAGAGCAACAATTTAGATTACTGGTCATCCCGTGAAACAAGGCAAAACCCAAACAGTGTCAGCAAAAGCACTAAAGAGATATGCCTATTACATGCCTACAAGTGACAAATATTACAGATGTGTTGAACATAATATTTTCCGAAACCATGGAAAATAGAAGTGGATGAGAAAATCATTCCTCATCTAATTTCAGAAGACAGAAGAGGATTCTAGAAATCTGCAGTGGAACAAGAGCACTATTACTGTTATTATCTGTGACTGCTAATTTAGTGGTGTTACAGTCAAATAGTGTGGCTACTTATTTCTGACAGACACATTCTAAAGGCATTTTCAGGTATACCTTTCAATTTCTGGTATATGAACACACCATTAAGAGGCAAGGAAATTAATCTCAACTTTCAAAAACAAAGTAATCTGTGTTTTGAAATTTGCAACCCCTCAGAGAAAGCAGCAAGCAAAAGACAAAGGCATTTCAGTGTATGTACAGACCTACAGGTACTAATTAATGAAAATATTATCAGAATTTTTAAGCTCCCAGAGCCTTTCGGATGTAAAAAACTAATATGCAATGGTGTTTCCATATGTTAAATGTTTAAGCATTATGCTCAAGGAAAAAGAGATCATTAGTGGTTCATGACCACTGAGATTACTCACAAACTCTGAGGCACTCTGATCTTAATACCAAAACTACACAAATACAGTTTAAGCAAATCACTAGAATGCGCAGTTGCATTTTAGGCAAAGCCAGTCTTTAAGCATGAAAATATGGCAGATTAACAGGATTCTCAACTCATTTTGAAGCATCAGCCAAGTTATATACAAACTCAAATTAAAAAAGAACTGGGAAGAACTGCAAAGCAATTATATACTGAAATAAACTGACATCTGCATAGTCCCTGTTGAGGTTGTCAGAAAACAATAAAGGTATTGCACAGTTCTCACAAGAATGCTGAAATTACAAAGATGAGATAAAGAAGCCAGAAGCAAGAAGACTGAACACCCAGAACATTGCAAACAAGATTAGGTCTGATGTAGAAGCCAGTAATCAGAATACAAGGAGTGATAAAATGCCCCCAAATTATAACTGAGATGTCCAAGTAGATGAACAACTGTTATATATATATGCAGACATACATCTAGCTACCAGGAGAGTGAAAATTTCCTACAATTTTTTTACAAATCTGTCAAACTAGGGATGAACTTTTCAACTAATCTGCAATTCAATTACAATTTCACTTCAGAGCACTGTCCATACTTGTGGACACTACCCAAAGTACCAAATACTGCTACAGTCCACATTATATCAAAAACAATTAAACATTTCAATAACCATGAACACTATCTGATTTCAGCTGACAGAATCTGAGACAAGACAGACCATTTTCTATTTTGCCACAGAACAAGTCACTATTGAACACAAATAAATTGGTTATTCAGGTGTGAAGTAATTTCATCTGGCTTTGACTCAATTCTTCTTAATCAAAATGGAGTCAGAATTGATCCATTCCTGTAAAGAGATGCAATAATAACTAAATAGTGTTTATTATGAAACATCAGCTAGTCAAAGTATTTTCAAATGGTTCTGAAAAATTACTGTTGTGTATACATTCTGCCTTATAAGTACACCTTATTCTACTGGCAGTGGTAATAACTCAGAGAAAAGAAGACAGGCAAAGGTCAAAGCCTATTTTGGCAGGCAAGCTAATGACTGCCCAGACATTGGTTGTGTCAAGGCAGACACAACCAGACATTTCCTGAGCATAAACCGAACACCTGTCATTAGGCTTTATAACTTCCAGTGATAAGTACTGAATTTGAGCTAGTTCCCCAAAAGAGGAGCTTGCCTTTTTCCACATATTTTGATGGCATTGACTGATTTAGGCCCTTACAGTACCCTACAATGATTTCTGATGTAATGGTGCCCATCACAATTGTATTGTAGCTACCCAGGTGGGGATGCATGGTGTGACATGACCCTGGAATGTGATGCACATGTCTTGGATATTGAATAAGGATAATCATGAAACACAGGGGAAGAGGGATGGCCATGCAGATGGATTTGGCAATACTGAACTACTAAGCCACTGAGCTATGACTGGTAATCAGCAGCATGTTGGGAGTGGATATGTGGTGTTGGCCAAAACCATGATGCCTGATCAGAACAATCATGATTCAGAGAAACTGAGCCCACTGCTGTAAAACCAAAACAAAAATCTCCAGCTGTTCCCTGAGTCTCAGAGGGCCATGCAGTTATGGGATGCATCTCCTATAAATGATCAGATGGTGTTCAGCTGGCCTTGGAAAGAACATCAGTCTTCTGCTCCAGAGGGGCGGGTTAGTCTTTCATGTTTCTTGTGCTACCTCTAGCTCTCCCTGGCACTCACTAATGTGTTACAACACACTGCTTCACAATGCTGGCACACACGGGATTTCCCTTCAGATGGTGATAGAGCTGAAAGAAGCAGATTTGTTTATTCTCTCAAAGACAAATGCCCAGAAATAGGTCTGAAATCAATTTGGAAACAGGCAATATTCTGTGTGGGAGTCTCTCTATAGAGAGGAGTAGCATCAAGCAGTACTGCTGTTTAAATTAATTTTACCTGCTTTGGCTTCTAGATAATAAATGCTCTAGGGAAACAATCATGAGATGCTGAAAAAAATACCCTAAGAAAAAAAGGGGGAAGGGTATCTCAGCAGCAAGTATGCAAGGAAGTAGGCTCAATGGAAGACTAAATGCAGGGAGACTTGTAGTTTAAAAACTGTCACATTTGTGGGGTTGCAAACTGTATGGAATCATGAAAGGCTAGAGGCCTCCTAAGACATGGAAATTTTCCATTTTGAAGACTGTGATATAGAGAAGTTATTTAGAAATCCTGGCCCTTCTCTCCTTCACACACCCTTCAAGGTCAAGTATTCCCTATGAGCCCCTCAAAACACAAACACAAGCTTGAGAACTTTGTTTTGAGTGAAACAGCTGCTTTAGAAGGATGAGTTAAAAATTTAAAGAGTCAGAAAGCTTTCTGCAATTTGAAAAGGTGATTGGCCTCTAAAGGTGAAGAAAACATGGATTAATCATCCCATGACACTAACAAAAACATGGTTTTGCCTCTCTTTCACCAGGGCTTTGTGGTCCTTACAACTAAGATATGGATATAATATAGATAAACACATCTCACAAAATCAAGATTATGCAAGACAGCAAGCTAAAGGAGAAAAACAACTGGTTTTTTCTCCTTCAGACTCTTGCTTAACTGACAGATGTAGACTTTTTGAAGTCAGTGCTTATTAAATGGAAGTTGTAGGAGTGACTGATAGTAGAGCCACAAAGTCATCTCAAACTAGTAATTCACTAATTACATGCAATTTTATAAAAGGTTTTACCAAAAATTCCTGCCTCAATATATTAAAGGCATTCAGCACTCCTAGTAATTTACAGTAGAGTGGATGGACAGTTTTCACTGCACCCTCTCATACTAAACTGCTTCAGTTTGAAATGTCCAGTAAGATTAATGAGTTAGTTAGAAAAGTGAGAAAGGCTAAGGGAGATGCTGAAAAGAACATGACACAAAAACCTAGTGTCATACATCTCCTACTGAGAGTCTGAAAAAAATTCACATTACAAAAAATGTGGAGCTTTTTAAAAGCAAGTCACACATTAATATATTTTTATTCTTATTTTGCTTTCTCTAATAATTTATTCCTCAGTATAAAGCTAGAAATGTGGCACCTTAAAAAGACAACATTATAATCATTAAGGTTGGAAACGACCTCCAAGATCATCAAGTCCAAAAAGTAATAAAAAGTCTCCTGCTTTATCCCAGAAGAAAGCTCAAATACAGCAGCAGCTGTAGTAGTTTTTGCATAACTAGCAGTGAGTATCCTCTTCAAAAGTGCATATTATTCTGGTGCTACTCTTCAGAGGTGTGATGTAGAATTGGTACCCCTGTGTCAGTTACCCATGCAAAAAAGGAAGAAAGGATGATGTGATATTGGCCTCCTGTTTCAACAGGGGCAGCTGTTTAATACAATAGTGACAGTGCCCCCAAAGAGACTCTGCTATAGTACTTGAAAAAGAATAACAGTTATTATCAATCCCTACAGAGTTTTCTAGACTGCGTGGCAAAGTATATACCCGAGATTTACAAGAAAAAACTATTCTGAACAAAATATGCCCCAAGGATAAATCATCTAAGTTGAAAGAATTATAAATTTGTATGCCAAAGAGGAAAATATTTTCATCACTTTGTTTCAATGAATGATGTTGGTTGTCTCTTTTTTGGCTACAAACTGAACTATCAAATAAATATCACAAAAAGCAGCCAAAAAATTATCCAGGCAGATCTAGTAGCTATTGTTTTGTTGGAAAAACAGATACAGAAATAAAACATACATCAAAGCAGTACTTATACCTCTGGATGACTGTGAAAATCAATTCTTGTACATTAAGAACCTACTGATATTTTTATTTCTTATGCAATATTAAAATCACTGTAATTATCCTATAGATTGAAGTATTTCCACAACTTCACCTTAACTGCAGATCAGAAGAGCAAGCTGACACAGAGAGGCAATGGGTAAGGCAAGATGCTTCACTGTGTTTTAGGCTTCTATATTTTCTTTCCAGTTCTAAGAAAAACAAGCAGATGCTAGCATACAAGGAAAACCAAATTCCAAAGGAGAAATTTTCACATCAGCATGATTATGTCTCATACAAATATATATTTTTTTCTTTCTAGAATGTAAGAAAGAAAGCATTCACAGACCAAAAATGCAAACAGTTGTTGAAAAGATCTCTAACTAATTGAGACACTGAGATGTGGTCAGATCAACCATATTGCCTGTAGTCACCTGTAAATGATAATCCCCTTCAGGCCCTTGTTAGCCTATAAAACTTTTCAATCAACTTCCCTGAGAAACACCATACCAAGAGGACTTGGCTGAAAAGCCCATAGAGCTGAGAGACCTTAAAATAGGAGGCCATCAGCTGCTGGCCAGATTATTCCACTGGTAACAGCCCAGCACCTGTTGGGGCTTGTAACCATCCACTGGCCACGTGCATGTTTCTATTAACCCTGCCTTTTTTCCTGCTGCCTCACAGGGATGATATCACACAATACTCAGCAATTTTACCTCCAGCAGGGATGGCATTTGGTGCTCAATACATTGTGATATAAAACAAAGGAAGCATTACTGATACTACCAGATTAAATATCTTGTTAAGCTTCAGGGTTTCCTTCAGGTGATGCATATTTCCCTATCAAAAGTACAAAAAATATCAACAGCATGAACTGTAGAAATGAAAACCACATGGAATATAAATGGAATCCATATTTTAAAAGGAAATATTGTGTAACCTAAAATCTATTGCTGTAGTGCATCAGGTGGGGGAGTCATTATGAGGACTGATAATCACTGTTAATGCTTAAAGTTTCTCATGCAAGACCAGGCACTCTTACCACAATTTTTTCTAAAATTTAAACTATTATTTAAAGTAGTGCTTGCTATCATCCTACTAGCCAGTAACCACAGTGCAGTTCAGTGTTTAAGGACAGTTGTTCAGTGCAAGGGAGTTTTGGTCAATGTCCCAGGCAACCTCCAGAGACATGTCAGATGCCTTCCAGGTTAAAAGGGACAAGACAGTAGAATCTGTGTGTTACATAAGGTTTGCTCAGTGACACAGCAATTGAAAAAGGATTAAAAGTGTATCCCTACCATGTGATAGAGCCCTTTCAGTGCCAGTGTAAACCTGATCTAAATCATCCACATAACCTAGAGTCAGGCAGAGCTAAGGTCCTGAAACAATCTGGTAGTGGTAAACTGTGTTCCAGAATCTGGGCACTCATAAGAAAGTAGAAGTATCTCTGTGCTATGCCCCACTGTGCTGTACAGGTACACCCCTAAATCTGACAAGCCCTCAGAATTAAATTGTCTTACTGCTAGTCTTAATGTTCAGGGTGGATGAAATTCAACTGCTAACAAAAGTCAAAGTCACATTCATCTTTATCTATTTGAGGCCTACGTCCCCAAGATTATTTGCCCTTCATTTGCAAGGCAAAATGCTCTTTATCAGCAAAAGAATCTCTGAATCCCACACTACAAATTCAGAAATAAGTTTCGCAGCTATTCCTGCAATTGAATAGATTAAACCTCAGTTAGATAAACCTGAAGATGACAGTGATAAGTAAATTGCTCATGTGAAGACAGTGAATTTAGAAAGCCCTTCTGTTAAATGAGAGTACATGTAAGTACATCCATTTATCATAATTACTAACTTCTACTAGGGGAAAATATGTTCTCTGAAGTTAAGAGAAGCTGTGCTGTTTAAACTTTTTTGGCAGAAGTATTTGAAATACAGATGTATCAAAAATGCTAGAAGTTAATGCTAACAGGGGCGAGAAAACTTTGCCTTCAAACTGAAAGCAAAATTGTTAAGTGAACCTATCTTTAAGTTATGGTAAATTGTTTTATACTGTGGAGGGGATGAAGTCATATGGTGTCCTTGTATGCAGCTGCCATTAATAAAACAAAATACATTTTCTGCAAGTCAACCATCACACATCATACATCACACATCTATAAAATTTCTGCTTCATCTTCAGATGAAATATAAATTCTGTTCCAATAAAAGGGAGGATCATGGCAAGATGGGGAGAAGCTTATGCCTAAAACAATGGATGGCAACTTCTTCCCTATGAAGGGACAATAAAAACCAATAAAATCTATGAATTATATTATTGATTACTACATACAGCTGGGTTACTTAAAAAGCAGAGAAAGTTCAAGATGACTGAGGTGCAAACCACATTATGGATGTAGATAATAAAGTTCATTTCATCTCTGCGTACCAACCAACCTGGTGCTCATGTGACACTGACTTTTATCATAATTATGGACATTGATAGGGAAGAGTGAGATCTGGCTCCTATAGCTAATACATATAGGATCTTCTTTCCTTCCCACTCTCATAGTGTTGATGTGCTACTGTGAACTCCAGTTTATGAAAATATTTAAATAAAAAGGCACTTTCTTTTTCACTCCTGGTGTACAAAGCCCAATTGTCTCTGTATAGGATGATGTCTCACAGATGTGACCTCTTTTGTTAGAGATCCTACAAATGAAATTCTGGGTTAAAACTAGGTCTGTATTAACAAATTAACATGCTACGCTCAGACATGGTATTATTCCTAAAAAAGACTATTAATTACAAAAAGCTAAGCTTACTAAATACAATCAAAACATTTATTTGTAAAACTATTTAAGGAAAATTGAAAGCTAAAAAAGAAAGGCCAAAGTTATTTACACATTTCCAGAGATACTACTCATTAAAATACTGTTTTGCTGCTTAAATGTTACTCTGATGAGTGTTTAGGAGAAACCCCACATCTAAAACCCCCTGTGCTTCTTAATTCTTTCCACATAAAAAGTTATTTTATAATGTATAAGTTCAAGTGCTTTGAGAAAAGAGATTATGTACAGCTTGCTTTTACATTTGCATGGGTATAGATATTAAAGCTATTAGCAAGAAGGCACTGAGACTTCCTGGGTAACACAAAGGTTTATTGTTTCAGAGATTAAGATTCTGTTCTTTTCTCTTTCCCTGACTTCTTTTGAAATGCTGAAACTCAGTTATTAACCTTTCAAACTTTCCACAAAGCTTCATTTCTTGAACAATTACTTGCTCATTATGTGTAAAGCAAATATATGTAACAATTAAACAGAGCTTTTCTCCTCAGGACACCTCCACCTCGAAGTTCAAATTCTAATTTTGTTAATTTAAAGTGGTTTTCTTTTTGGAAATAACTTCAGTGGCACACAACTGGTGGATTTTTCATGTGATTGTCTTCAGCCTTCTGAATACATGAGAGTCCTTTTGAAACCAGCATTTTACCAAGATGTGACATTTACCTGGGTGGTTAGAAACCCATGTTTTGGAGCTGTAAGATCAAGGACTAGTCCTTGCCCTAGAATTTGTATGACTTATTATTGCAGAGACATTACTTTGCTCTACACCCATTCCTACTCCATGTTAATTAAAGTTTAAATCCTTTTATAAAGAGAATAAGATAAATCCTATTGTAAACTTGAGTTTAATCTTGCCTTAAGACCTCAATCTGACTATTCAATACTCAGAAGTTTGTGAAATTTTCAGACAAACTCAAGAAAAGATGATTTTCAAGGACAAGAACAGTAGGATACTTAAAAACATGTAGGAACAGTTCAAGATCCAGCTTTTTAATCAGTTAGGGAATGAGAAGCAGGGGGAAATGGACCTGGTACATGTTCACTGTTAATTTTCTTGACCTTCTTTCCCTACTAATACATCCCTTGAATCATTTTGTACCATTTTCCAGGTGTGGCATTACTTAATCTGAGACCTATAGGTGCTGGAAAAGTTTGGACTTGTTGCTCAAAACCAAAAATGTTTTTCAAGAATACTGTTTTCTTCCTTGCAGGAAATCCTGTAATTCAAAGGCAAATAAGCCCTAAGTATAATTACAGGACAGTATTTTCAGATTTAAATTTACTTTAAAAATCAGATTTAATTGAAAACAAAAAAGATTCTGACTCAGAAAAATACGCATGTTGTTTTTATTAACTGATTCATACTGTGAAAAAAATAATACACTCTATCTGAAACTACAACTTTAGGATTTGATATCTCTTTTTCAAAGCAAGTATACTTCATACAATGGGAGACAGATGTTTCCATGTTTTTGTGTAATTCAGTTTACTAATTTAGATCTCAGTTTATTATTCAGATGTTTGATGTTGTAACTGTGCTATATTTAACTATTGATCATTAGAAGAAAGGAAACAATGTAGTGTATTTTAATGACTATGCTGTTAACAACTTGATTTAACAAATATTCTTTAACAAACAGGTTTGAAGATGTTAATGTATTTATGACTCTGTATATGACTACAGACAGCTAAAGTAACTAGAAATACATTCTGTTATGCACTGTATAAACCATGGATTAAAAAATTGAAGGGAAAATGGGTTAATACAAGATAGAAAAAGGAAAATCCCATAAAACTTTTACAGTGGAACAGAAAGGGCTTCTGTTTCATGTTATCTCCAAAATTTTGTTGATTATAATTTTTATTCTGTTTTTACTAGGAATCTGTCAAACAATCAAAGTAATCTATTTTCTAATAATGCAGCCTACAATTAAAGCTCCAAGACTTCAGTGGACAGAACACAGAGGAACTATAGCTTACAATTAATCTTGGTGGTCATGGGAAATACTTTTCAGAGGGGTGAAGAACTGATACTCTTCAAGACTCCTTTTCCACATTCAGCAATTAATCTTTCAGAGATGTCCTGCTCTCATCTTCCAACACTCTTCCTGAGGTTCTTTTCTGCAAGAGGATTGGGGAACATGTTCAGGATCCCTGCTCAAATTCCCCAGTGGGCCCAGCCTCGGATTCTCCATAATAAATAAGCCAACCTTTCTAAAAAGGTTTTCAGGAGTTCATTACGTAAGGTATCATCTATCTCACATTACTCTAACCTCGTGATACAAATGTCAGCATGCTAATGAATAGGTCACGTCCAGCCTTCTCCTTTATCATACGGCTGGGCAAGAAGGGACTTACACAATCATTCACTGTAACTGTTTCTGCTACAGCTGAAGCAACCAGAAGACTAACATGTCTATTTATAGTATTTCTAATTATGTGTGTATTAAATAGTAGTGGCACTTAATATGTGTTTTAGAATAACTTCCTTTTCCACTGACAGTTTTTTTTCCAAGCTGACTCCAATTATCTCAAGAAGCCAGGCTTGACATGCTGGCATACCACTCACACATGTGCTTAGGACAGTCTCAGAATAGCAATGTCACTCTGCCCAGAGACTGGCAGATTTGGAAGAGATGTTCAGATACCACTTCAGGTAACCTAGAGAAGGCACAAATCCATGCAATGTAAATCCAGCATGACTGTCTTTCTGTTCCTCTTTTTTCCCCAGTTATCCCACTGTAGGAACCCTACAGTGCTTTGTGAATTATTAGTACCTCTGTTAGCAGTCCTTCAATCTTACAAATACAATTTTGAAATTCACTTATATGGTTCCATTCAGACTGTCATAAAATTCTGTGGTATTCTGTGGATCAGTGTTTGATAATTTAAACATCATCTTAGAGACTAATATGAAAGATTTTTTTACATAAACATTAAAATCCAGACTGAGTTTTGGTATGAGAGCAAGGAAATGTGTGAACAGAAGCTGTTTCAAAATGATGGTAGGAGGAGATTAAAAACAAAAATCTCCTTTGCAGAGACAATATTTAAAAGGCCCAATGTACCACTTTTAATTTAAATTTATTATCAAAAATTACATAGCCAGAATAAACTAGTAATTTCACAAAGTGTGCCAAATTTTGTCATATTCCATAACTATTATTATCCATTTATTTAAATGGGGTTATAAAATACCACTGATTGACAAATGAAGATTTAATTTTCTGAATGCCATATTCCTTTGTATATATTTTGAAAAATTTTCAGTACCAATAGTGGTACTGTTGTTGCCATTTGACCTCTTCCAGAAAGAAGTTACAGGAATATACTTTTGCTCTGAAAAATTGAGGATGTAAAGGGAAGAAAGCAGAGAAGGAAGGTGTGACCTTCCATTCAGGACTAGCAAAAAATAATTTAGTTCATATTTAACTACTTGGTATCTGTACCTTTAAATGTTACCATCACCTTGTTTGAACAGAGCATTTCTTTCATAGCACTGAAGTGGAAAAATATGCATTTACATTTTGAACCCTAAGGAAGAGTCTCAGTGTTTTCCTAAGGAAGCACTTTTTGATGGCATCATTCTTCATGTTGTTCCACTATTTCAGATAGACTTGCTCCCACTGTGCAAAAGACTCCTCAGCATCTGGTAAAGTTATTTTCCTATTTTTGTGGAAACATGCCAAGATGTGCAGCAACAGCTAGTAATTTTGTAATAATGAAGTAACTCTTTCCTGGAAAGTTAGAAGTTAAAAAAAATTAATAAATATCTAAAGAGCAATATTAAAATGTAGAAAAGAGAATTCATTGCATTATCCCCTGAAAAGAAAAGATTAGAAATGTGTGTACAGAGGGAAATATTATTAAGCAGCATATTATTATTTAGTAGATGGAAAGTCATTCTGTGTACTTACCCTTGTTCTGCTAGGCCATATGGATACATCTATGCTGCTCCACAAGTAAAGCTCTGGGTCCATGATCATTTACAGGCCTGCCTTGCACATTTTTTTAGCATGAACAGCTGAGAAAACTTGGTGTTATTTCAGGGATCATGTCCAAAGTAGGGAAATCAGGTTTATGCCATCCCTTCATGAGGACCTTGGCTCCCAGTTCTAGGTGTGGATGGAGCCGTGCCATGCTGTGCCCCGTTGCCTCTCTGCACTGCACAGTTGTAGGGTCTCTCCTACAAGGTGCCTGTTGTGGGAGGCAAAGAGAGCCCCTGGTCAGCCTGGAGCAAGGCTGATTGTGGGGCTGCACCCATCCCTGCAGCTGAGCAGGGCCAGGGCAGCACACACTTGCTGGCCACTGTAACAGCAGCATGGGTGTGGTTTAGATCGGCATGAAAGGTAGAGATGCCAAGTAAATGTGACAAGAACATAAGCAGGGAATGTGGGAAAACTGTTTTACTTCTCCATCATTATTGTCCACCAAAACTAACAGGTGAGAGAGGAACAAAGATCAGATCTTCCATATCTCTGCTCCATGCTAGACACCCCCCCTTTTTCTCTCTCTTGGTTGTTTTTTTTTCATCTCATTGAGGGCAGACTTGTTGATTTAGAAATATCTTTAGGACTACTGCAGATAAGCTGAGGCTAACAGACTACACTCAAGTATTTTGCTTGAACTCTAGACCTTACTCTGGCACATCTTCCTTTCATTGTATTACTGTCTCTTCTCTTACCATAAAAAGAATGAAAATGTACACTAACCATTTTAATTAGTTTACAGGGTGCATGATGATTTTGACAACTGATGTATGTTTGATAACTACGTGGCACTCATTTATTAATGTTTTGGTCAACATTTCTCCACATTTCATTCCAGGATATCCTTCTATTCAATCCCAGTCTCAAGAGGTGGATGAGCTGGGTGTGGGTACATCTTGCTGATATTACCAAGATTTTGCTTCTGCTGCAACCTGATAATCTCAGAGAAAAGCCTTCTGAGAATACTAAAAATACCATTTACCTTCTTGGTATTCTTGTTTCCCTCTCTGCTTTGGTCTTTTTCCCTTATCCCCTCTCTACATAAACACATAAATGAGCAAACACCATTACCTCCACTTGGAACATTATCTCATCTAATCTCATCTAATCTCATCTCAGTTCTCCTTCCTTCTACATTCAACAATCCAGTATTTTACACCTGGAATCTTTTGTTCTGTTTGGTTTTTTTCATCTATTTGCACCCATAGTTCTAGTCAGGAACAGAAAACATGATCAGAGAGAAAAAAACAAACTAGGAAGTTTTAATTTTCCCATAGGTTATGGCATACATTTTCACAAAAGAATCTCATTTCTCTCCCACTTCAGGAAATCACTGATTTACAAATGCTCACCATGGGACTGGTGGGAACACAGAGCACAGGGAGCTATACTTCCATTTACAAATCAGACCCTTTTTTGGACTCCACTGAGAAAGCAACGTTCTGCTGACATGGCAAAACAAACAACCTAACCTTCTGTCATACCCTGCCCTGGATAAAAGTCTCTTCCAAGGCTCATGTCTGCATAACCCTTAGAACTGGTTTAAAAATATTGGGGGGGAATTTTAGTTGTTTGGGGGATGGTGGAGGGGGGGTGAGAAAAATTTTTCTAATTCATAAATGAAATCTTTATTCCTGCTGAAAATTTCATGTAGTGATGTCTTGAGAGTAATTAAGAACAATAAGAATCAAACTTAACTGAGTGCAAAGAGAATTTTCTCCCATGGCTGATATTTTTACCATTTTATGAACTTTGAATAAAGGAATGGCAATCTAAGAGTTCAGTAAAAAGAAATCATGAATCACATAGTGATTAATACAGATTGTCCTTGCATATGGCCTACCTGTTGCATCTTCCTTCTGCACCACCATTGGGACACTTTGCTAAAAGATGTTATATCATGCCCTTTAAAGAAAACACCAAAGGCAACACTGCTGAGTTTAGAGCTAAAAGCCTACGAAGGACTGCCAGGTAAGCAGCAACATATTATCTGGTTTTGAGCACCTGGGGTCACATGAGAAAACACAGAGTTTTAGACATTAGTTTGGTTAAATATCTGGTTATGATTTCATATGGCTTCAACCTGCTGGGAATTCCCCCTCTAAAAGCCTCACATTCCTGTAGTGTTGCAACAAATGAAGCCATCTTAAAATCACTAGGAGTGAAAATACTGTCCAGTAGTACACTCATGATACTTTGATAAAGCAGTTTAAGCTACAGCACATGTATTCTATCTAATAAATTTGAGCTGATGAAGTAAAATCCATACAATCCAGTGTAAAGAAGTTCTGCAGGAGCATACAATGACTTAACATGTGTGTACATGTGTGCAGATCTGAGGATTTTTTAAGTCCTTGCAGTAATCCATCACAAATGGAAGAAACAGACATATAGCAGAACAGACTGAAGAAAAAAGAAAGCAAAGCAGCAAGTAAAAATGGCTTTGTGGGTCAGATGCAACAGACAACTTAGGTCCCTAGCATGGACCTAGGATTTAGATGGTGATTATGTATTTAAATCTGATTCTTAAACCCAGGCACACTCCACTCTTCATACTTTCCCTTAGAATCCTCTGCATTCTTCTAAGGATGATGAGAGTTTTCCAAGTCATAATGAACTGGATAATTTGATGCCTAGATCAATTTCAGGATCCAGAAGACATCTATTTCTGCAAAAACATGTGAGGCAACCAGTCTGGCTGGTATTCTCAAAGCATTCATGAAACTCTCCTGGGGCACTGGGGTCTCTACAAATGTGGTGGCAAAGTTGCATTCTGCTCAGAGAGAGGACCTGCAGAGGAGCAGGAGATCCTTCTGAAAGCACAGAGCAGGTTATGTCTGGGGTCCAGAAAGGGGAGACGTTCCAAAAGCTGTCATTCACCCTCAGCAGCTCTTTTTCTAGCATTCTGACCACTTTGCTAGTTTCAGGCAGGTGCCTCTTGATTTTAGGCAATCACATTCTTAAACTGATGCAGGTTTTGAATTTTGTTTTGGTGCACTCCATTGCCAGAAACACCGCAGAGGGAGACATGATGCCAATTAGTGTTCTGAATTCACCAAGAGAAATGGATTGAAAAATTATAAAGTAACAGATGGATCAAACTTTGGCCGGTGCAGATTCTGAATTCATCTGAGAAGCAGCTTAAAGCATGGGAGAGCCCACCTCCAGATGGTAAAGAACCTTCATCTTCTCTAGATTCACTAGTCATTTCCTGTAATTACTGAACTGAATTACATTCTTCAAGCCAAAGAAATTTTATCATTGAGGTGAGCAAAAGTAACTACAGAGTATAGTGAACTTTTACTATCTGAATTTTGATTAAGAACAATATGTTTCACCCAAATTTAAAAGTCTTTCCAGTATTAACTGTAAGAGGAAATTTTTTCCCAATCTTGTAAAACTAGTGAAAAAGAAAATTAAGAATCTGACAATGTATATATTATTTATTGGTTTTTAAAGGAAAGATCTTGAGTAGAGTTTCTAAAATGTCTCAGCTTAGCAGTAGCAGTAGAAATTTGCTTCTGTTACTGATTTATTCACAGGAAATGACTTTAAAGCATAGCAACACACCACAGATAGGATAATTAGGTGCTGTATTTTGGGCTCTCACAGTAGGTTTTCCTCTAATATACCAAAAGAGGGATATTTTTTAAAAAAAATTCAGAAACCTTCTACATCTCTTTACATCCGGAATAATAAACTGTCTTGCTACCTTTGCACAATCTGTAGCTCCCCAGTATCTGCAGGAAACCCACAAGACAAACCTCGCTTACGCACACATTCACCACAGCTAAATCACGTGGTCAGCAAGGTGAAAATAACAACTGAAGCCTGATGCAGCTGGAATACATTTGAAATATGAAAAGACAAACCAACCTACGCCTCAGCATTATTTTTTCTAGAAAAAGTTGTCTTTTATTGCATTTTATTATAAATTTATAATTGATACACAGAAAGATACCGTTAAAAGAAACAACTATAAAAAGCCCCAGAATTTTACAATTATTTTAATGTGAATTTTAAAAATCATTGTAATTTAAAATGTGTATGTTCTGGAAGAACTCAAATGTAATTTAGTCATTCTGCGATATTATAATCCTTTATGTCAACAGAAACCTTCTGTGCTTGTTTAAAATTGCATACTTTCGAACTGCCTGAAATTGATGTTTGACCTTCTGGGTTTAAAATCTACACATATATCAATTTATATCCATAACTACACATCTTATAAAAACATGGCTGGACAGCTATCATGAAAATCAATTACTCCCTATTTTAATTTAATGCATAAGTTATTAGGTGATATCTTTAGATAAATATTTTCAGTCATACAAGATAGTTTTACACTATGTTTAGTTTGTTGAGTGCCACTGTACAATACCTCTGTCTTTACAACATAAAATACTTCTGTCAGAGCTTTATAGACAACATATGTACAAAAAGCACATAGTTAACTTCAGAAACATAAACTTCAGCAACATTAGTTTTTAATTCTGAACAAAAGAGTAGGGAGGGCTGAACCGCTGCTGTCCAAACAAAAGCCAAGTAGGAACATTTTCTGGGGTTTGAAAAGGTTACACTAAATTTTCTTGTTTGTTTTCTTTCAGTTTTATGCACTATGGCACTTCCTAGATTCAGGCAGAAGCTCAAATACAGTGCTAAGAGAAGAGCTCTTCCTCTGCTACTGTATTTCTGCTCTGATGAGAAACAGGAAATACCAGCAGTCTCATGAGAGTTCCTGTTCTCTGCAGATCCCCAGCTCAAATGGGGATTATTGCACAAACCCAGCTCAGCCTGAAAACTTTTTAAAATTGTGGCACACAAAAAATCCTAGCAGAATTCAGTAGCTTTATCATTTGAAGGCATCCATAAATATGTAGTGAAACAACACTATTTTTCTGACATGGCTGTGACAAGCCTTAACTATTAACATTGAATGGATATATTTCCAGGTCTACATACAGATACTGAAAATATGCTTTAAGAAATAAATAAAAATAAACATTTTAAAAGAGGGGTTCATGTCTTTACTTTGCAATCGCTTGAGGGACTGGATTTTTCATTTCATACCTTTTCTGATAAGCAGAATCCTTCAAATTTTACCATTAAGTATACAAAACCCTGGCCTCTGTGAACTCCAGTTTTCAAATCCTTGATTAAAAGTTTCAAAACTCAAAAGGTATTCAACTTCAATTAACAACAAGAGAATTCATGAGCAGAGTGGCTATGCTGGTGCCAAAAGTAATGCTGGCAACAGCCAACAGCAGTTGCTTAGAGTATAAAAAAGACAAACAGAGTGATCCTTTCTCTAGAAAGGATTTTGGCAATCTAGTAAGGGACCTTCTGAGGCAGAAGGCGTATTTGGGTCATTATGTTTACTGGCAATATAAATCTTAAATTTGATTTTGAAAACAATCATATTTTTGGCCTCAGAATCTTGTGGTGATGAATCCAACAACTTAACTATGCATTGTGTGAAAGAGTGCTTCCTTTGTTTTGCTTTCAGAGTTCCTGTGTTACAAAGTGCATAACGATTCCTTACGCCCCTTCTCCATGATTTTATTATGCTTTTTCCTCTCAACTCACCTCTGGTCTTTTTCCACACCAGAGGGATCTCTCCTAGCCTATTAACTCCCTGTGTTCCATACTCCTTACCATGCTTCATACCCCTTACTTTTGTACTTTATATCCTAATATCTACTTTCTGAAATGCACTAACTGTGACTGCAAGTAATGTTCAAGATGTGAGCATACCCTGGATTTGTTTAGTGGTGTAATGACTCTGTTTATTTTATTCTCTGCTGCTTTCCTCATTCTTTTCTTGGCTTTGGCTACTAATATGTGAGCTGATGTTTTCAGAGGCCTGCCCAAGGGGTCCAAGATGTCTTTCCTTCAAAGTATGTGCACTTACAATTGATTGCTTTGCAAACATAATTGAGGTTTCCCTCCACCCTCATACATTACAGATATTAAGACTCATGAGTAATCTTTTTACCCACTGCTAAGGATCACAAAGTCCTCTGGCAACTAGCCCTAGTTCTGGCCATCCTGAACGATTTTTGATTATTGGAAAATTTCTTCATATCCTTGTTCCTCTGCTTTTTTGGGTCTCCTTATGACTAGCTGGACAGTTTTCCAGCACATACTCTTGTGAGACTCCAATGGAAATCTCTCAACACCATGAAAACTTACTCATATTTTGACCATTATGCTTGAAAGGATCTATTTTGCAGAAGTTTTGCCTTTTCACAAAACCATTGTGAAGGACTTGGTGAACATTTATTTTTAAATACAAATATGCTTGACTCATTAGACCACCACCATTTACCTGCTATTGACTCTTTCTAAGAAGCTCAATACATGAGCAGGAGTGCCTTCCTTCTACAAAAGGGTTTTGATGTTTAGCATTAGTTCCATCCATTATTATGATTTATAAAGATTTGACTGGTAATGCTGGTAGTGAAGACAGAGTCTGTCAGTTGCCAGAGCACTCAAGGATTTCTAAAGTGTGCTGTGATATTTTCCTCCCTAACCTCCTCAGATAGGGTAACAGCTGCAAGTGACATGTTACACACATTTCTTAGTTCACTGTTTTAATACCTGAGCTATTTTAAAACTCCAGGGTGGCTCTGGTAAGCTGATAATTCTTACCCATAATTAAAAAAAAAAAGAACATTTGAAATACAATTATAGAATGACATAAAAAAATAATTTAAAAAATTAAAAAACCAACAAAAACCTAACCAACAAAACAACCCTACAGGTTTCCTACCCATGTAATCCTATAGACAACTTTTCATTATTCTTCTACGGGTCTGCATCTTCCCATGGCTTCTTGATGGCACCCATACTAGAGACTGAATTTGTTTTGGATGGCTTAGTAAAACCATTTTCTATGATTGTAAAACATGAAGATGAAAACTCTCACAAAAGCAGCTAGACTTGGTCTTCAGAGAATTATGTATCTTTGAAGAAAAGACTAAGATGGGCTTAGTCACTGACAAAAGAAGCTAACACAGTCTGTGGAGAGCTTCAGTGGAGCAGCAAGTACAGGCAAAACTTCTATCCTCATCCCACTGAAAGAACCACTCAAGATGGACAGCACTACCAGATCAATACATTTTTTAAAGGAAGCTCCTAAAATTTTTAAGAGCTTTTTAATCATGACAGATATTCAAATACTTTGATACAAAGATTTTCAATCCTAAAGAGGTTTTGGAGGAAGAACACAGAACACAGGAACCTACTTACCAAAGCAGAAGAGGTGGTCAGAGTAGGAGCTGTGATTACTATTCTACTTTCAGTAGCACTCAGCTGATCTGCTGCAGATTCAGAACAAAAGATTATAGAAAAGTGCAAAACTTGATTCTCATAACTTTCTAAACCTCATTTAGAAAGTGTTTTGTATTCTTAGTGTGTATGCTACTGTGAATCCTTATTAATTTTAGACTATTCTACCTTGTGGAAATCCATTCTACATAGGAAATTTTAAATCTGTTACTATTTTTTAATTTATTTTAAATATACTACCTTAAAATGCCATTAGTATACCCTGGGGTTTATATTCTGAGAGAAGATATACAAATATGTAACTATCTCACTTACCAGTTTTATTTAAAATGTCTTAAATCGAATGAGTTTCCATGCTAAATTTCAATCAATCATTATATAATGATTTTAATTTCGCTGCATTTTGGTTTTAGCTTGGTTTTTAGAACAAAACATATTAATACAACATGTTCTATGACAATTTGTATTCCCCAGAAATACTAATGAGTATGAGTTAGCCTAGATTACAAAAAAGCTTCTGAATTCTTCTGCCTCTGCGTTTTTTAAGGTCCACTGCTTCAGATGTTTTTGACCAGATTTAGATAAACACAGAATCTGGATGATTGCTTCCAAATTAGACTTCAGAAATATTCCACTTTCTCTAACTTCTATGCAGCACTTTTCTCTATTCCGTACTCTCCTACTGGTCCATTTCCCTCATTTTTCTCATGTTCATGTTCACATTTGACATTGTTTCCACTCCACAAGCATGCAGAATTTTACAATGTAACTTTTTTTTCTGTCACTGTACACAAGTCCTGCACAAAGCTACAACTTTAAAGACGTTTTCATAACAGTGTTACAGACTGTCATTTGAACAGCATCATTTGTCATGTGAATAATGTCCCTGGTGCAAGACGGCATCCCAGCCTGTAACAAATCCTGTCAGGCAGTGCTGATAAGGTCCTTTCAGCTGCAGACTGCTCAGACTGTATTAGACACAGTCACATTAGGCCAGCATGTTGTCAATATTCCCCTGATCCCTGCAGGCTGTGGAACTGCAGCCTGGCTTCCCCCTGCCTGCTCTAGAATATTTCTTGTGCTTAGATTTTCTGCATGTCCCCCAGGCCAGACTTCCAGGCAGGGGCTGACAGGATACATGTCCTCCATCAGCCTCTGGGGACTCTGCTGTTAGGATTCAGCCTGCAAGAACATGGGAGGCTGAGCCATTATGTGCATGTGCTTCCTTGTTTTAGATGGTTTTTAGATTGATATTGGGCATTTTTTCAGGTGAGATCATAGGTTTCTTGGGAGACAAGAAATCCAGTCCAAACCCATCCCTAACACTGCCAAGAGTTTCTCCCCGTATCATGGGATCTGCCTTCCATGCAGCATACTTTTCTCTTTCCTGGTTGACTCCACTCCTCCTATTATATTAAAAATACTATCTCTGTTTTTCTGCCTTTCCTAAGCTTCCTGCCTGAGAGCTTCCCTGGATAAGTCAACACAGGGTGTGACAGGTTTCTGCAATTGTGGCGCTGAGCACAGCACCCTCTGCAGCCCATCCACCTACTCACGCAGCTGCTTGCAGGCGCCTCTTGGCTCGGCAGCTCACACAGCGAGCAGCTGGCATCCTGCTGTACCTCTGCTGACTGAGTATTGCATCTGGAGGTGTGCTCCTTAACGACCAAACATGCTGTGCTGGGGGCAGCTGTCAAAAGACAGCCTAGATAAAAGTTTTTAACTGCCCTTCCACTCACCCACTGGAGCCTGCCAGCAGTTCAGTTTTTAAGACTCTGCATTAGGCCATCGTTTCTTTGTCTTCCTTTCTGGGGGATTTCCACATTGAAACCACTGTCCCCAGCAGAGCTTCTGGAGAAGACTGACTTCATGAAGGATGTGGCTATCTCATTGTTGTAAGTCAGGACAATTCAAGCTTTTTCATCACCGTAGGCAGAACTGAGCACAGAGGAGGCAGGATGACTGCCCTCAGCTCCATACCCATCCTGTCACCACTCTTGGTCCACTGCAACACAACCTCTCCTTCAGCTGCAAGAGGTGGAGATGAGGACCATGCAGAATGGGGCTGAGCCCCCACATTGCAGGGCTACCTGCACCCATTAATGCAGACTGTGCTGGGGCTGCTCGGTGAGAACCTTGTCTAGAATGCTCTGCTGCTGTCATTGTCCCATTGAATGGTCACAGAACTGAACTGCAACAACTGCAGCTCAAGAGGAGACTCCCTCTCAGTCTTTTCTTTAAGGACATGATTTGGCCACTCCTCTTTGTCTCTGCAGACGCCAGCTCTAGTCTGACCATGCTTATACCCAGCCACAGTTTCAATGTCCTCCCATCTGCATCTGAGGGACCGAAGCCCAATGATCCTGCACTGTCTCTGTCTGACAAAGGAGCCTGACAGCATCCAGCTGAGTCCACACACATGAAAATATTCTTGATTCACAGTTCCCCTGAAATTGCAAGAGCACTTCTTAGAAGAGATAAAATGTAAAATCCAGAGCTAAAGCAACAGCAGAGTGAGGATAATGTTATTATTTTATTAAATAAATAGATGGTACTATACTGTCTATTACAAATCCCACAATGAACTGAGCAGTAGGCAAAATAGGTGCTTAAGTAGAAAAGAGTAGATTTTGGAATTTAAATACATAATCTGCAGACCTGAATTTTAGCCCCTGCAACCCTTTCCCAAAGCTGAACAGAGCTAATGATAGTGGCTTCAAGTTTTAGCTTCTTGTCTTTTTTTTTTTTTTTTTTTTTTGGTTGGGGATCTTTTTTAAACTGATAATAAACCCAAAAAAGTTGGATGGGAAAGGAAAAAAAATCAGTCTTCACTTTTGCTTCTAAAGATACCTATTTATCATCATCTTCTGTATTACATTGTGATCAAGGGACAATAATGACAGAAGAGAAAAAAATGCAGGCACTATTATCTATAATTTATTTAATGGATACAAGTCATAAGAAAAAAGACATATGAACTGCTGTTTCCTTATCTTTTGTATATCAACCCACTTTCTCTCAGAAGCCTAAATTTTATGGGAAAGCATTAAAAGCAATTTTGCAAAAGGTCATAATTGCAACAACAGCCAGCATTTCCTAACTAACCTTGGGAACTCTTCAGTAAATTGTAATATCCAGGAGATGACATCTCTCTATTAATAGATACAAAAAATGTACTGCTTTTCCTTACATCTGTGTGCCACACATGGAAGCAATTTCCTGTTACAGTATTATCTGGACTGTGAAAAAGAAGACATTCACTTCCAGGAGGCTTGACTGACAACTTTTCTTGTATTTTCCAGCAGGCCTGGATATATGATACAGAAGCTCTGAGAAACAGACATTTTACATCCTATGTATTAGCCCTTTAATAGGAACAGATCATGATGAGACACATTAGCAAGTTCATATATGCATTTCCCTAGCAGGAAACAAGCATTCTTTTCCAATGCAACTTATATGTTAACAGACATCATTTTCATTTGTGAAAAAACATTTTGGTAATGAATGCTACCTATTTAATGTATATACAGTCTCTAAGCTTTGTAAATACAACTATTCTAGTTTGCAAACAAAGGCTAATCAATTAAACTGATGTCATATAAAACAAGAGCGTCAGTCAGAAATAAATTGGGGAATTCTGATACGTCTCATGCTGCCACGACTTTAAACACTGTCAGCCTTTAGGATCAGGTTGCATCTTCTGGTTTGTGTGTCCCATACCTTTTAAGAGAAACCTAAACTTGAAGATGAATAAAATAAATTCAGAGTATTGCACATTCAGAAAAACATGTGTAAAATAAAACTGCAGGAAGGAATTTACCTAGTGCAAGTCACAAAATGGTGGAAAATAGTGTTATAATCACATCTAATAATGATTTATTGGTACAGAATCAGATGGCTGAATGACTTTATGAAAACACCCAGCAGAATAAACAGTAATTATTCAGGGAAAAGAGAGGAGGTGGATAGTTCTGACCACAGTCCCCTGTGCTCCTGCTGGCTTGGCTGTGTCTGCCAGGTGAGGGGATTGCAGCACTGCAGCTGCAGAGCCTGGCTGGAGATGCAGTTACACAGACAAACCTGTACCTGGACAGGCAGACCCTACTTGCCTGGGTGGAGGAGGAAAGCAGGACAAGATACCTCAAGGAACAAAAGCACTTCTGCTACTTAGCTGTATTCACACATAATACTACTAACACATAGCTGCCATAAATACAGTGGCAAAGCATGCATGCCTGGTGTAAATCCAGATGAGATGATGCTTGTGCTTAGAAGTGAGAAGTAAATAGTAACAAAAAAGTGCAAAATATACCTTTAAAACAAGGGTACAGTTTGGAAAGAAAGAAACTGGGAGAGATACTTCTAACTATAAAGAATGGGATTTTACACTCTTAATAACTTATAGTAAGAAGATGAAGAAAAATTTATAAGACTTAAATAAGGCACTATGGTCTTTTCTGTGAGTATTCTTATGAATTACTAAGTGGCATAAAAATTGGAAAAGATGTCATTGGGATGCTTTTAAAAATCATCAAACATGCTAAGTCTAGGACACGCAGTCTGTCTATAAAGTAATTACAAGCAGGCTGCATCACATTCTTTCTCATAATCTTGCACATTACAGAGCCAAATTTAGGTTAGTTGTGAGGCTGGAGACAAATGCAAAAGGATTTCAGTTGCTGAGAAATGTTTTGCTTCACTAAAAAAAAACCTCAGAAAAAACAGCAGGGAAAAAAAAAAAGAAGAGAAGGGAAGAAAGAAGCATCTCCGGAGGTTTGCTGCTAGCTTAGTTTCTGGTTTGTGTCAACTTGTTTATATCAGCTGCTGATTTGCGTCACTGGCTCGGCTTTGTGGTTGTATCTGGGGCCTGATGGACACCCTGGTGCATTAAGAAATTCACCACAACAGTACAGCATGTTAAGATCAGATAGCACAGCCTAATGTTGTTTTCTTAAGCACACACATCACACACAACCCCACTAAGAAGTTACTGCAGGCAGCCAGGAGAGGTGAACTCTAGGTTTGATGCAAAGCAGCTTTACATTCAGATAATAGGAAAACATATCACTAAGAAAGTGCATACCACCTATTTTTAGGGCTACCAAAAGTTGTACATGTATTTTTAAAGGGTCTGTATTTCTAGGAATCAAAATACCTTATATGTCTTCATTTCCTCTAAGTTTTTATTTTGAGATGTAAAATAATATTTTAGCTGTGGCTTTAATTAGCTCATTGAAAATTTTAAAAAGTAAATACTGAATTTTTAAGCTTAAACTTCTGACCATTTGCAATATTGACCACAATATGACTTAGATACTCTGCCTGCACTACATAGGCTGCCCATACAGAAGTCAAAGTTACACTTTGAGCTTTGTGCCCATGATTGGATGGCACATGCTCACACATACAGAACTGCCCAAGTCAATGCTACAGGAATGATGCTGTCCTGCTATTCCAGATGCACAAAGTTTCAAAACATTAATCAGGGGCTACTGGAATTCTGAGGGCAGACTTCAATAAAGCTTTTACTTCGGCTGCGGTTCTGCTTCACATTTTCTGTTCAAGCTTCCAGAAAAAAAGCCTTACAATTCTTTCTATTTTTCTGATAGTTCATAGAAGATCTAGTGAACAAACAAAGAAAATACAACTTTACAGACATATTTCATAAGACAAAATGTTTTCAAACCCATGTTTGCTTTATGCAAACTTCCTATAAGAAACATCAGCTCTGAGAGCCTCAAAATATTCCACAAGCATGTTCCTTATATAAAACATGGGTTTTCTGTTTAAAAATGACAAATTTGATCAAATTTAAGATATTAAAATTACTTCCAGTAAAAATAGTACAGTTAAAATCTTTTGACCAATATGTTTTACTTCTCTTTTTCTTTCTGAAAATTTAAAAATACTTGGCTTTTGCCCAATGTGAGATGAAGTCAGATTTTGAAATCTTGAATTCTTGAGTGAAGCAGAAGGATTATCCCTAGGTTGTACCAATAATATACCATATTTTAGATTGAGGAGCTGCTGTTCTAGAGACTACCAAGTGAATCCAAGGAAGACCCACCAAAGCAAAAAAACTTGCAAATAGCAATAATCCAATTTTTAAACAATGGGTCCAGGAACAATCCAGGGAAAAGCACTTCCTAGTCTGTATAGTCTAGAGCAATTTTTCAGAAGCATATGGTTCACTGCAGAATGTGTACAGAAATAATGCTGCTGCCTGTGCAGAAAATGGCAGTGAATATCACAAGAGATGCTAAAGCAGCTCTATACTTCCCAAAATATTCTACAATGCAGGAATACTCATTTAGTAGTGAGTATAATTTCCTGGAGGCATGTGCAGTATTGGCCCTATGAAGTGAAGAAGCTGACCTCCCTATCTGTCCAACAATGCCCATTCTCATTCTGAGGAACTTCTCCTTTATCTCCCTCTCCTGTGTATTGACACAAAGCATCATACTACATCCTGTATTAACCTACAATCATAATTTTTGATAGATATTTCTTTCAATAGGAGCTGGAACATATGGTGTCAAAGAGAAATTTATCACATGGTAGCTTGGTTTGCTGAGCCTGACCTGCATTTTGAAGTAAATAGCAGATTCTGTACAGACTTGTTATGATTTACTCTTTCAGAAGTATAATACAACAGCAAATGCTAGACACAGTTTTCATTGAGTCTTTATTAGTCATCCTTGTTAAAACATAGTTGAGAGAAGCAAAGGAGTTTTAATTTCATTCAACAGCTTTTATAAATATCTCTTCATCTTCCTCTTTATCAGCGCTCTTCTGTTCTGGAACTGGGAGCATCCAGAAGCATTGTGAAGTGTTAACAGAGCTGGTGAAATCTGCCACACCAGCTGGACGAGGCACACCAAGGATCTGGTGAGTAGGAATGAGCCAGATATTTAGCTGGAATAGGTCTGTGGTTTCAGGGCTGTGCCACAGACTTTGGGCTTTAAGGAATTCTGGTCCTGCTGGCTCCAGCATAGGAGGGAAGAACAATAAGGAACAATAAGGAGTAATTTGGCCATGGTTTGGTGTATGAAGACTGTGCTGAAGATAGTAGAACTCCCTGAATGCCCAACTCCAGCACAGGGAGGATGGGAAAAAGAACAAATAAGGGATGAGCAGTGGCCTCCAGTGGATTTGTGCACCAAAGAGAACCGTCACCTCATCCACGTGGGGGCTACTTCTTTTGGGGGCTCTTCTGTGCTTTCCACTACAGTAAGTCAGGAGTTTTGCCTTCCCCGTGTTTTCAACTCTCTTTTTATTCAGTCATCCCAGAGAGCTTTTGTGGTTCCCAAATTCCATCCTTTCAGGCCTCCTTAAAAATAGCAGAAGGGCCCCAAAGTATGCCGCTAAGACAGTCAGAGAAATTTGGAAAGGAGGTTTTGCAAAAATATTTACTATGTGAACACCCTTCTGCTGGTCTTCATAGGAACTGAACTAAGTGACCAAGGGGGAAATCTGAAACCAAAACTTCTAACTGAACCCACAATTAAATAGAAAATCAACATGCCCTGCCTGTAATGACAACGGAAATCTAAGCCAAAAGCACAAGCCTTTAGTGTCTTTATAGCTTTACAATAATTTTTTCCAATTTGTTTAAGAGTATACTAGTTGAATAGGATTCACAGAAGGATGTGTCCTCTTTGGTGCTTTGCTGAGAGCTTAAATTAATTCTGTTTAGTTCAGAGGTTTGACTATCTGCTTATTGTCAATTCTGGCTATTCGTCACTTACTTTGATGTAGCAAAGTTGGAAAATAAGAAGCTAAGTCAGCCCTTTAGCCCAACAATCCTCTCTAGCTGAGAACGTAAGAAAATTAAAATTTGGCTGTAATACTTACATTTTATTTCTTCAGACATTTCAGCATTGGGAAATAATTATTGTAGGGAAAAGGTGTATAAGTTCTGCTTTTTTTTTTTTTTAATAGACAAGCTTTTGAAATAAACAACTATAAATTGCAGTGTACATAATGTTGTTTGTGTCTTATAATTCAGTTTTTCAAACTCCTTGTTTTATGTAACTGACATGGTAAGAATGGGTGAGGCAGAGTTAGTGCAGTTACATAATGTGATAGAGAAGCTACTGTGGAGCTTTACTATGCCATGATAGGGATAGCTACAGCAATTTAGAGGAAAGGCATTCTTGGCCTTTGAAAGCCACTGCTTGTCATCAGTGAAAGCTGCTCTGATGGTAGGTGAAAACCCACTTTGGTACATGTACCTAAAATCCACTTTGGACTGTCCCTAAAAATGAATATTTGATATTGTTCAGAAGAGACTCTTGAGAATAACACTACAAAGAGAATTTGATGACTTCAAAGGGAACTAACAAAATTTTATCCAAAACAATGAATGTCACAGATTTAAGCATCCAGATAAAAAATCAGTGGAGGACAGTGAAAAAGACTGAGTATCCCCTGCTTCATTCCAAAGAGTTGAAAGGGGAAGAGGGACATGCCATATCAAGCAAAAAATTCTCCCACGGGAAATGTCTAGCCATATGTACAGGGACAGTATGACTGTAGATGAGAGAGTGAGAATATGAAGGAAAATACCATTTTGCTAAACAGCCTGTCAAAGACTTGGCATCCTTTGGAATATTTTGTCCAAAATTTCATGGTTTAAAGCTGTTGCAAATCAGAGAGAAATGTTTTGTGAGAAATATGTAAACAGGTCAGTATGACACTCATCAGATGAATGGATAACTCATTTTAAGGCAGTGTCAAATGCTGTAATGCAGCGATTGCTCAACTTCCATATTTAACTAGTGCCAGTATCACTGAATAAAAACACAATTTAATGTATTACAATATCCAACTACTGGCTTGGTGAGCACTTCAGGTCAAAGATTCAATCTGCTTTCTCCTTACAGTTTAACAGAACACAGGTTTGAGGCTCTGAAAATGTTGTGTCAAGACACCTTCATCAAATCACTTCAGTGTGCTACAATTTCCCTACAAATTAAACAAAGTGTAATATTTTTAATTCTTAGCAAAGTGCTTTCAAATCAACTGATCAAGCTTTAGAAACTGTACAAGTGCTATTACTTGCTTATGCTTATTTGAATGCACCACTTGGCATGATAATATTAATAAGGCATGATAATATTTCTGTGTAAACACATAATTTTTTTACCCAAATTCTTAATTTAATGAATACATTCATGTAAGTTATCACAGTTGTCTCTCTGGCACCTTTCTAAAATTCATGAATGATGCAGAGTATGCTGCTCTCCACCACTATTTTTCAAGCCATCTGTATTTCTCAATTTAATATTCATTTAAGCTAGTTTCCTGTACACAGAAGGAAGGGTTTCTAGTGGAGAAATACTGATGTAGCTACAACAGGCTATTTAAAAGGCCAGCCCTTTTACCTATCCCTCTCCCATCCCTGATGGAAGCCTAGTAGACTTGGTAAATTGGAAGACACATGCACTTTTCAATTATTACTGTGCATAATCCATCAATTCAGAGTGAATTCCCCTTCCCTGCTGCTAAAGCCAAGCCTCCAGGCTGAATCTGAACAGCCAATACCTTCTTTTTCTGTGAACTCTGCAACAAGATGCTAAGGGAAAGCTAAGGTACAATGTGTAAATACTCTGGTGCTCATCAGTGAGTTTACTGGTTCATTATTTTTAATTTCCATTGGCTAATAGGATATTTATATTATGACAAGATAACCCAGGCTGGAATGGACCTCAGGAGATTTCTACTCCAATCTTCTGCTCAGTGCAGGATCAGCTGTAATGTCAGACAAAGTTTCTCAGGGCTTTATCTATCCAGGCCATGGAGAAGACACAGCCGCACTGGGCAAATTATCCCAGTGTTTGATTGCCGCCATGGTTAAAAAGTATTTCTTCTTATATCCATTCTGAACCTCTCTTGTTTCAGCTTATACCTTCTGTCTTTGGTCTTCCACCATGCAGCACTGTGAAAGGATCTGTTTGTTTTTCCATAGTAATTTGATCATGGCAAGGGCAAGGCCGTTTTGTCTCCCCAAAGCTTTCTCTCTTGCAGAATGAACAAACCCAGCTCCTTCAGCCTCTCTGCAAAGCAAGTGTTTTAGCCTCCTGACCACCTGGGTTGCCTTCTACTGAACTTGCTCAAGTTTATTCATGTCTTTCCTAAAATGGAGGGGCCTGAAACTGGGCACAGCCTTCCAGATTTAATTTCATGACTAGAAATCTCATGAGTACTAAGCAAACAAGGCTAGTTACTTCTCTTGCTCTTGTTAGCATAGCAAAGGAAACTGTTGTTTTTCTTAACTGCCAGGGCATGCTGCTGGCTCATGTGCAGCTGCTGTCTGACAACATTCCCATGGCCTTTTTTGTTTTGACCATCTCTGTCTAGTAGTTCCTACTGTCCAAAGTAGGTCTTATGCTCAAAAAATCCAAATTCCTGTCAACGACATCAGCTGTGAAACCAGACATTGACCCGTGGAATCCACCCGCCCCTCCAAGCCTTTCCTCTGCACTGGCAGGGCTCACATAACATCACCTAGGTCTCCATAACTTTGGCCCTCATTCCCACAGCTGTCTGATCACTCCTGATATGTTCAAGGTTCCTGCTCCAGCTGTATTAGTGCTGCCAATATACCTAAGCAGCAAGAGAAATAGCACATTTCAGGTCGGACAAGCCTTGGCAGTTCCTTTGCATGCTGGGTCTGAGTTCCCAGCAAGCGCCAGACTTCTTAGACAGCAAGTTGGATAAACATATTGAGCCTTCTGCACCCCTAGAGGTGAGTCCTACCCTACTGACACTCGTGCCTTCCCGTTGGTGCTAATGCATGGCTCACCAGGAGGCTGTGTTTCTTGCCCAGGCATGGCTGTCTCTAACCTTCCCTGCTACCAGCACACTCAACCAATCCTGCAAATGCAGATTGGCCATCCTCCCCTCACCAGGAGTCGCTTGACTCTTGTCTTTCCCAGGCTGGGGCTTTCCACTTGACTCCCAGGACTGACTGTGGTCTCTGACTGCCATCCCTCTGTAAAGTTACAGGTTCAGGATTTTGCATCTGCAGGATGTCTATGAAGATGCCATTTATTCTCCCTGTTGCTGTGAAGCTTGTCCCCTTGTTCCCACAGCTCCCTGTCTTGGCAAAATATGTCCCCATTTAGTACACACCTTGGGCAGGCAAGGACGCTTTTTTCCTGCTCCAGCCTTGGGGAGACACACCAGCTGTGCTCTGCAGTCTGAGATCTGAAAAGCTTTATTCTCCCACTGGAGCTGTGACACAAATAGAGGCTTCTGCTGTGCCAGTGATGCCTCATGAAGGCTGACCTACAACAGAGGCTAGACAGAGTTAAAGAATAAAGTAGGTATATAAATAACTACTTTACATTGAGGCCTAGAAGGCCTCAATGGATACACCTTAGGCAGTACAAGAGACCAGCCAGGGCTGCACCCAAGATGAACCCAAAATGGTCACAAAATGGATGACCAGTCATGAGGTTTCTCACTTTTATAAGTTCTGGTCCATTTGCATATTGGAGTTAATTGTGCAGTTACAGCTTTAGCTTATGAAGTTCCATCCTTCCTGTTTTTCTCTCTTCAGTCCACCATTGTTTATGCTTTTGGGCCTGAAATTTGGATTGGCAGTCCTTGGTCCCTAGCTAGAGAAGTTTTGTCTCCCTACTCTCTGAAGAGAGCTTACTATCCCCTAATATGAAGCTCAGAACTACTACTACAGACACTAAAGCAGTACAGAATCAGAAAAATACAAAAGCTAAACTCTGAGGCATCAGCAGAGGTAGTTACTCAATTTGGTGGTGGGACCCATGCCCTGTGGTACAACACTGCTGCTGCTGAGTCCCACATGGCCTTCTGCAGATTTCTGGATCCCTTCCATGTGCCTTTTTGAGCAAACTGCTGCTTCTGAGAGCAGTGCCCTGGGACTGCTAACATGAGCTGAATAGATACTTGAATCTTTAACCAGGAACAATATTTCCCAGCAAAAGAGTCTGGAACTGAGGACAACAGAAAAAAACACCCGAGAAGATCTAAAAGTGAAGTCCAAAGCAGCTCACCAAGCTGCAAGCACTGGAAGAGCCCAAGAAGTACCCCAGCTCCATGGCACTTTCACAATCCCATGAATTGGCACTCTGAATGCCCAGTCCCTCTTTGCAGCTCCTTGTTACTGTGTTTCTGAAAGAATCTTGCTGTTACAGAACTAGCCTGGCTCCAGTGTGAGGTACCTCCTCATGAGGCTGGATATCCCAACAGCAGTGTGCCTATGAACTCAATCCTCCCCCTGCACTGCCCTCACAGCAGCTGGAAGCCAAGCACAGGCAACAGTCTCTCCATGGTAAAACTGTTCACAACCTCACTGGCTGTGTGTCTTCCTGCAAAGCAAGCTTGGCAAAACAACCTTAGAGTATTGATCAGCCACACACACACACGCACATTGCATCCACAGGCATAGAATCATAGAATTCTTGGTTTGTAAGGACCTCTAAAATCAACGAGTCCAAGCATTAACCCAACACTGCCAACTGCACCACTAACCATCCCTGAGCACCTCACCTACATGTCTCTCAAATATCTCTGGGGATTTGAGAATCAACCAACCACTTCCCTGGGCCGCCTGCTCCAATGCTGGATATCCCTTTTGGTGGAGAGCTCTTCTGCACCTCATTCAAGGTCCTACACCAAGAGCCTCTGCTAAAGAGACCATGAAACTTCTTGAACACCCTCTCAGCATGTCTCACTTAGCTCATGGCTGTAGCTGCCATTGTAACACCCAAAAACCAACAGGATTTCTGTAGAAGTCATCGCTTGATGTTTATCACAGATTCATATTTTCTACATTCCATCAGCAGTTGGTTTCAAAGAGCCTATTGGTATTGCTAGCACCTCAAGTGTGTCACTCTTTAATTCCTGATGCCTTTGGTGGAGAGTGTAAGGATCCAGATATTGCTAATCTTTAATAATTATCACATTACTCAAAAGAAAAGTTTCTTAATGACAGTAAATTTCTTAAAGTATTACTCTTCCTTTCTTTGGACTTAAAAATTATCTCAACCATCCCAAAAAAGAAACTATGTTATAAAAGAAAAGTTATATATATAAGGTTATGCCATGTCCTTTCAATATGCATATACTTCTCCCACTGCAATGAAAAGGTCACCCGCACAATGATGGGTAGACTTTGGCTTAAAATACTGACACCCTGTTTAGACTAAGACAGATATCGTCACAAGTGATAGGGTAAAAATGTGACCAAATATTTTTCTTGTATCTGTTTACAGTGCTCACGTAATTCTCTGGGCAAAAGGGTCAAAACAAAATAAAACTCAACATTTCAAAGCTCTGCTCATAAAATAAAATAAATTTTTAAACTCTTAGATTGTAACAATTACTATGAGATGGAGAAAATAGTGTAAGAAAATATTTCTAATCCAGAATGCCAAGTAGACTCTCACATATGATGAGGAAAAAATACTTTAAATGCAAGAAGAGTCTTGTTTAAAATGAAGTAGAATAATAAACTGGACATTTATTAATAAAGAATAGCCTAAAATTAACTAAACTATGCCATGTGAAAGGTTATGAAAAGACAGTGAAAGAGAAACAGTGTTTGACTGGGAAATGTGCAGTTCTCATTGCTATTGATAAAATTTGTTCATATATCAGAGACAATGCTGTTCATTGTATACAGCAGAATTCATAAATAGCAAGACAAGATCCAGAGAAATGAGGCGCAATGATTCACCATCACCATACTTTCAGCCCTCTGACTTTACAGGTAGGCATTGCCTTATCTAGTTTACATGGAACTAAAAATATGTGTGATGAGACTGAACAGATATTCTTTGCATATCATCAGGAGGCACATCTAGAGTCATGAATTGCCCATGACAGATAAAACCATTGCCACAGCATCCTCTCAGATTTAATTTTAGAATTCAGAATAAACCGGAACTTCAATTTACAAAGAAAAAAACCTACTTTCTTAAAACAGGGGGGTTGTCCAGGCGATAGAAGCAATGAGGACCTGCTATCTATGTCTTGCCACTAAAGATTTAAAAACTTGAATTTAAGCACCCAACAGTTTTGAATATACTATTCTGACATACTTTCTCCAAAGCAAAATATTTGGGAATTTTAGTGGGGTTTTAGTTCTTCACAAATGAGTACCATCTAGACATTTTGTCCCAATGTGGGATGAGAAATATTTCCAAATCTTGAAATTTTTCATGGAACTGGAATTAGGTTTGCCAGCTTGCACTAGTTAGCACAAAAGCCATTTCAAAAGAAAATACAACTATTTGATGTAAGCACGGACAAGAACACATATTTTAGAACACAAAGAGCTAAAGCAAACTTCAGCTGTTGTTTTAAACAATAAACAAATATTTCCAAAGTCACAGGGAGTGAGCCCAAGAGGCCTGGACACTGTTTGCACTCACTGAACTCAGAAGTGCACTGGGATGCAGTGTGTGGAATCACTCCTGTTATGGGTTCATTGCATAGCAGAATGTAGGAAGGAAGAAGCTCTGTGAAGGCCCATTCTACAGCTCCAATGTCACCACCATATAAAGTGAAAACCTTTGAAGTTTCTCAAACTCTGAGTGTGTAAAAGATATTTATCTATGGAAGCTGAGCTTCTGAGCTCCTGTGGAAGGAGATTCTTGGGGCAATGCTGCACACAACTGAACTGTTGTAAACACTTGTGCTGACACACAGTGTGGCTCAGGAGAAGGAGATGATGCCTTTGCCAGCACCCTAAGTCCTCTGAGAGAGCCTAATAGCAGTGATTGGCCTCACCTGGGGACTTCTCACACAACCCCTGTCCATTGGCTCAGGAGCCCCATCTAAGCTCAGGCTCTGCTGGGTGACCTGGACTGGCTCTGGCTGACCCTCCTTCCTCAGATGGCACACAATCTCCTTGTAATTTGTATACACCTAAAAGAATTCACTGTAAAACGTGAAAATTGAAGTCTTGTAATGCATCACACCACGAGCCTTTTAGGATGATTTTGTTAAGAAGCAACTTATGTGTGTATTGACATAGTTGTGCTGATAAAGTTATGTTAAAAGCAACATTAATGAAATAACACAGCACCATGAGACTTCAGTAAAACCTGCCATGTTTTCTTAGTTTGGGGGCTGTAAAGTTTCTCAGTAAGTCAGAGTATCAACATCAGCACTATAAAGCATCATTTGTTATTGCTACTGTATGTGGTTATTAAAGCACATTACAAAAAATTAATGACCAACTTTTCTTTTCACCTAGTGAAGCTGTAACTGCACATAGCAGTACTTAGAAGATGACAAAAACTTTTTTTTTAAAGCAGCCTTAGTAAATAGTTTTACAGTTACTCTTCCTGTCTGAGAGATCCTGAGAATGGAGCAAAACAGCTTATCTGCAGAAGAAAATATATGAAGCAAAATACTTGATACTTCCAATTTCCTCTCCAAAATAATTGAAAATAAGAAGTACTAATAATTAAAAATCACAATTCAAGTACTATTGTAACTACCTATTTTTCAGTTGCTAGGTGCAATTGTATAATCATTACAGATGGAAAGACATGACTAATCTTGCAGTTCTGAAACTATTTGCAAATACCTCTGGGCATAAAGGACAACCTTAAATTTTTCTTCTGCACCAGTTATTCTCCCCATGAGCTGTCTAGCTTCAAGCTATAAAATCTAGTTCTAGGTGTACTAGCTAAAATTTAGCACCTGCTTGTCAAATTTGAGAATGAAATTTTGCAGAGAAGCAACTGGTTAACTTAATAAAATATGGGGTAAGTATTAACAACACGTATCCTCTGCTGTTTCCATTTACTTTAAATGGGCAACACTGGAGTTCAGTTAGTACAAATATACTCCAGCTAACCTACAGTGGTAGGAAATAATTCTGCTTTACTGGCACTATTTAAAATGAGAGTTCTGTGGCATTTTGGAAATGTGGAGAGTTACTTAGCTCACTAAAATCAGTATACCGTTCCATGAGGACAAAGGACCCCAAACACTACTTGAAATTTTCTCTGAAAGCCAGGTTTAGGATGTAGCTGGAGGCATTGTTCCCAGTGAAGCAGAGGACTCAAAAGACAGCCTTTCAGTTAGAGCCTGGAAGGCTGGGCAGGAGGCTGGAGCTGGCAAATGGGCTTTGGCTCACAGTTCATCTGGCACACTGTTGGGTTGTGGGCCTGCAGCTGAGGCCAAGATTCAGGTCTGATTGTGTCAGGTTTTGAATTAAAGACAGTAAGGACTGAAGACCTACGTTTATCCTGGGAATTATAAGAAAACTGGTGCTGATGCAAGCAGCAGCAATGAAAGATTTGTGGTAGATTATTTGGTATCTGGTAGTCACCAGGCTGTAGATAGCTAAAATCAGCGCTATGCTTAGGATGTAAGGCAAAAGAGCTGTAAGAGTTTGCTTTGCTTCACTGTGCAAGGTTTAAGCCTCTGTAGCAGTTTTCCCATTTCCTTTTAATAAAACACTTGGGAGTTGGTCTTTTTACTTCACCCTGTAGGACTGAAAAGTTGTCCAGATGTCAAGACCATGGGAGCAAATACATCACTACTGCACTTCAGGAAAGAGATAAGAAGAAAGCTTCATAAACCTGTTTTACAAAGGTTTTGCAAAATTCAGTAATGGATGAATTTACACCTGTGAACCATTTTTAAAAAAAGTTCAAGGTGACAAAACTGATATGGAAAATTTAACAAATAACTCCAGCAAGTAGGTTAGTATTGGATTGATTCACCACTGCTCATTAGTCTTCAGTATCAATAGTCCAACTTCATACTAAGTATTTGCAGAAAAAAAGTTATAATAGCTATTTTTAAGTTGAAAATATTTCATCTCTGCATTAAATCTGCAACATTTTCCCCAAGGTGCTAGTATTCCTTGGTTTCCCCCAGAAAAGAAAGGACTCAAAACCAAACCTAAACCCAGAGGAAAAAAAACAGGAAAATCAGACAGCTTTAATCATGTTATAGAATACCTGCTAATTTCTCTCTATACTACGGTATAGATAGTGTCTGTCATAAGACACTATAAAAGAACAAACGTCACTTAAACTTTTATTCAACTTTTCCATTTAGTGCATTTTGAAACTATTAAGTGGAAATGAATATGATAATCACAAGGAAACAGGACAAAAATTTATTCAGGAACTTGATCAACACACTTTTGTTGAGAAAATAATAATGCAGCACTTGAGGAGGATGGTTGGCACTTAAACAAAAGCTGGATGCATATGAAACAATGTTTTAAATTGTAAAAAGGTGAGAATTCTTTTTGCTTGACTGTCACACATAAAAGTTGGAAATAAATTGCTTTTTTAAACAAAAAGACATTGTCTTTTTTAATTACTGCTCATGCAGGGCTCTAGGTACACAAGAGCAACAATATTGTTTTCCTAACTTAGACCATTTCCTACTTCTTCTGAAAAGGATCATTACTTTTATGATTATTTGCTTCCATCCAGAATATAAAAGATAATATTTATTTGCTTCAAAAGAACTATTAGCTCGCTTTTGGATTTGTTTTTTTTGGGGAGGGGAGTGAGTTTTTTGTTGTTTTTTTGGTATGTTTGGGTGGTGTGCAGGTTTTTTTGTTTGCTGTTTTTGGTTGGTTAGTCAGCTGGTTTTGTTTCCACCATTCATTTTTGTACTGGATAGAGCTGAACAAAACTGTCATAAAATAAAAAAAAAAATCCAGTTTCATTCCCTTGAGAAAACAAATGCATAGAGAATCCAAGATTGCAACAACACTCTGCAAACAGTAAATTTAAGCACATTGTATACCATTTCTATTTAAAAACTCTAGTAATTTTGAACAGAAACACAAGAAATCCCGGCTTAGCATTTTCCTTGCTCCAAAGGAAACTTGGTTCTTTATGGATTTTTGTGAATTCAGTTTACATCCCCATATGTGCATTGTGTGCCAAATGTGAAAGACAAGGCTACGGCAAAACTGCTGAAAGGGACAGAGTCAAAAGCCTTTGTGTGATCCTCGTGTGGGAAGAGTGAACTACAACCACCAAAATGTCCTCTCACTTCTCTGAAGGACTCAAAAACAAACCTAAACAAACCTATATTTTTAATAAGGAGATGTTATAAGGGTTTGGGTTAGACCTCCCTTCACCTCCCAGTGCCATGTGAACATCAAAACCAGGATCAACTGCAAATAACTTTCTCCAGTTAGTCCATTCTTGGATCTTTTCACTCCTCGGGGAGGTCCTGAGGTTCTCATAAACAATTTTCACATTGTTAAAACACCCACCAGGCTCACTTCTAGACCTTTCCTAGCCTCAGAGACACCTACATGAATACTCTGATTTCTCTTTTCAGAAAAAAAAAATCACTCATTTTCTGTTTCCTGAAGAAAGTTTATGTGTTACAGTCTCCACAATATCATCCTGCATAAGGAAAAGTGAGAGAATATGTCTGAGTATTTATGGACAGTAGAGTGATCCAACACTACAAGAGAAAAAAAAAAGTGTTTTTTTTTTAAATCCACTTTTCCTCAGCTTCTTTTAAATCCACTTTTCCTCAGCTTCTTTTCTCTGGAAGATGTATGTCTGCTCATTAACTTGTCTTATGCAGAGTATGAACAGGACAGTCTAAGACAATCCCAGAATATCAGACCCTCTCTCCCTAGAGATGGACGTTATTAAGAAGCTTCTTCTCTTAATACTCATTAAGAAGATTCTTTCTCCAAATCTGGCACCCAAGCTGCCAGTAGTAACAAAGGCATTTCAGTTCACTTGAGATGTTTCCACCAGATTCGTTACAACTTCTCAACCTCTATAAAGGCATGATGCTCTAAGAGGAGTCAGGACTTGCTGATGGACTTCACTCTCGGGAAATCTACTATTTCTCACCATGCAATCAAACCAGGAACCAGAAAATATGTGAGAGAAAATTAAGAATTAATTCATTTCAATACATTACAAGGATTATATTATGAGGAATACATTACTACATTTGGAGAAAAACATAAAGAAAAATGACAAAAATACACACAGTGCTCCTTAGATGCTGTGCTTAGAAGGTCTCTTCTCTGGTTAGCTGGCAGAACCAAGACCTGAAACTAGTGGAATATTTTTGCCGTGATAGAAATTGTGACCCAGTTCTTGAAAGAGATGCACTCCCAGGCACAGCTTTCTTGAGTAAGAGCTACTAAAGGGAAGAAATAGCAAAAAAACCCACCTGAGTGTTTAAAACACCCTTGCATCTTTCCTGTAATCTTTAATCTTGGTAGTTATTTTAATAGAGAAAAATTTCAACTTCTCTGCAAATGAAATATAGTTTGTTCCCTAAAGAGCAGCCTGTTGCTGGATTGTTCTAGAGAGGTTTATTACTTCAGTTATCAACAAATAAACACATGGTTATACTGGCTTTTCTATGTAAACTGAGCATGACAGGTAATTTTTTAGAACTTGCACACACAAGCTCATTTCACATAATTTTTCTAAGTTATACACACTTGAGCTATTTAAGCTACTTGAGCTGTTGTACAATTGCATAATATTTCTATTGGCTCTAACAAGTACATGTGATCATAAGTGAGAAAATGATGGAGGTAAGGCACACCTTTATTAGCAGTATCTTAATCACAGTTAGTCTTATTCCAAATATGACCTCATCAAGAACCAAAATTTTAGGCTTTGTAACAAGAGTTTGTAATTCTGTTCTTGTCAAGTATATGTACCCAAACCAAACTTGCCCCCAAGTTCATTCTACTCTTCTCTGTCTCACCTCTACCTTCTCTAAGCTATCATGTAGAACATTTCATCTTCTATACCAGGATGAAAAAGAAAGATGAAGAAAATCATTCTATCAGTCACAGGTTAAGAAAAAACCAACTCCCTCAGGCAGATAGGCTCTTTTACTTATCCCTTTCCAGCTTTGAGACCAATCCAGGTCTCATGGCCTGTCTCCGAGACACTGTAAACACCACAGAGATGACCGGGATAAGCCTGGCCTGGGGCTAAGGATGCTCTTCCGAGCAGCTTGGGAAGACATTGGAACAGGCACCACAGTTCCAGCTGAAACCCAGCAATTCATTAAAACATTGTGATAGCCAGCAGTGCAGATAAACAGCAGGTTCAACTCTTATCTCTCTCTGGTCTTGGACCAGCACGAGGTTTATATGATTGAGCACAAAGCCAATGAAATTTCTGACTAAATGTATTACTGATAAAACCAATCTGACACAAGGGCTCAAGACATCCATGCTTCTGTCATTCAAGTTGCTCTATATCACAGCTGAGTAAAACAGGGCAAAAAAACATAAGGAAACCAGAAATTCTTTAAAGTCTTTTAACTGAAAAGAGATAAATATGTAAAGATACAATTAAAGCAAAGTTTAAAATAGCAAGTTTTTTCCAGTGAACAATCCCCCCCTCCCCTTATTTCTAATATAATTTTATATCTCTGAGATACTAAAAAGAAAATAAGCAGTGCATTTTTTGAAAAGTCTGCTTTTATCTGAAAAGACCATTTTTATATTTTATCAACAGCAAGAAACTTAAGACTGAAACAAGCAAATGCTGTCAGCTGCAAACTACTTAAAAGACTATGAAGTTCCACAAACATGCATGGGTCACTGGAACAGTGGTGCATACTAGGGGACAATTTAGTACTCCTCTGTCTAAGAAACATGGTTATATTTTGATTATAGTTGTTTTGGGGGTTTTTAAGAGCAAAGAGGATGGTGAAATTCGAGGATCTTATCGTTAGCCATTGTGGGTCATCCACTAATTCACTAAAACATACAAAATTCAATACATTTTTCCATTTTTATGTACCCAGTCTTAAAAATTTTCCTTTTCAAGGTGCCTCTAAGAGATGACGCCGACTCTCTTACTCCACAAAAGGGGCTTTGTGGAACTGCAGTGCAGTGGTTACAAGAAGGCAAAGTATGTCTTTGGAGTTCTTTTCCCAGCATTTTTAGACTGCCTATGAATTGGTAAAAATGGAATAGTATTCTGCCACCTTGAAAATATCTCAGCATTGAGATTTTTTTTTTTTTTGCATAAAAGAAATATTAGCATTTAATATTACAATTAACTTAAGACTCTGTAATTCAGCTTTATGTAAAAATCCATGCTTTTTAAGAAGTTAGCATGTAAAAGACTAATTCTGTAAAGCGAGCAAGAAAATCTCTCCATTTACTTGAACCAGAAGAATTTGACCCAAATTATTATTTGCCTCTGACATGGATCTTATGTTGCTGAAGTGCATGAAAAGAATTTCTAAATCAGCAAGCCACAACTATAATTTGCCAGTATGTGGCTTCATATCAGGGGTTGCAAAGAAATGTTTGTTTTTATTCTGTGAAATATGGATGTCTCCCACAAAACTCAGAACTGTGCATTAATGTAAACTTGGAGTAAATAATCAAAAGGGGCATACTTGGTAGTGCCAGGAAATGAAAAACAAAATTTGAATAAAGTTTCTTAGATATATTGCTCTTAAACTTCATAATATTTAATAGCAGGAAGCTATTGAAATAGCATTAAATAATCTAATTTAATCCTATGTTAGATTTTACCCAGGTACCTGTATATAAACCTGTTCATAAACATGTTTCCATTCTCAGATAACCAAGCTGTATATCCCAAGCATAGACAAGGGTCTGGCTCTCAGTAGTGACAGATGCTAGCTAAGCCAAGATGCATGATATCAGCAGCAACCATACGAGTAACTGCTGAAGGAAGCAAAAGTTCTTGTCTACTTAGAGACAAAACCCTTTCCCAGTTCTGCTAGTATGAGCCTAGTAAGCATCTCAGCCTTGAAAGTACCTCAGCACAAGTACCTCAGCACAACTTTCCTTCTAAAAAAGAGATTTAGTCCTACCTTGTAACTCTTCTGCTGTTCTGCTTTTGTGATCCTCCTTTGAGCCATCTCAAGGAACTTCAGGGCTGAGAAAGAACAAATATAGAAGCATAGGAGAAAGATTAAAGTGTTGTTTGTGTAGGAAATTACCTAACCATTGGTTTAGCAGCAGCTCCTATTAAAAAAAAAAAACAAATCATGGAATGAATAATCAAACCACTGCATGACTGAAGTAGCACTCATCATCGTTGTATTGAGAATAAATTGGGTCAGATTATAGTTTCTTTCTGTGAAATGAGTAACATGCTTCGAGAGGGTAACACTTTGTGCATAAGGAAGAGGCAGTTGATGCCATATATCCATCTTTTGTAGAGTTTTTGACACTTTTTCACTTATCCCTGGTTTGCTCGTGCAGATGTTATGTACTCTGAAGGAAATATGCACATTGAAGGTACAAAACTGGTAGAAAACCTATTTAGAAGTAGCTTTAGAAGTATCATTATTTCACTACCAATATGATGTCTGCAGGAGTGTGCCCTGGGGCTGATACTGTTTGATGCATTAGTTCTTGAAGTGGGTTGTAAAGAGGAAGCTTTTTAAACTGGCAGTTACAGCAGCCTGTGAGGAACTGCAAGCACTTTGGGCAGGAGGGCTATAATTCAAAGTGATCTTGACAAACAGGAAATGAATCTGAAAAAGGAGAGTACAATTCAGTAAGAACATGTGCAAGATATAGATGCAGAGCAACAAGCATGCATTCAAGTTGGGGAATGTTTAGCTGTCAACTGTGCTGAAAAGGATCTGGAACTCCAGGCTTGGTCAATAGTATCAATGCCATTGGTAAAAAGCACACATGATAATCATGGAGGAGATTGATAAAGTTATTCCATCTTTTTCAACTCAAAGGGCTTACCTGAAGTACTGTGTTTAATTCAGGTACATTTTAAGAGAGATTTGGACAAATTCCAGAGCCTAACAAAAAGCAACAGGCACAGCTGAAATCTCGAACACATCATCTCTGAGGATAGACCAAAAGCACGGAGATTCTTCGTGATGAAGAAGAGACCAAGGGGAAAAACCGGGTTTGTGTTCAAATTCTGAAGAACAATCCTCCTGACTGATGCATAGAGGAAGGCAATAATCTACTCTATTTGCAGGTAATAGGAGTAATATGCATATGCATGGTAGCAAAAAAGGCATTATTAGCTGATGCAATTGTCCCACTCTACTCAGCACTTGGCAGGAGTCACACCTGCAGGACAATTCTGATCCCAACAAAGAAAGATGCAGACAGTCTAGAGAGGGTCCAAAGAAGTGACACAAAGATGATCAAAGATTGAAGGACTTAGGTCTTTTCTCCCTGGAGAAAAGAGGGCTCAGAGGGACCTCATCCCAGTATTACAGTACTTAAAGGGTGTTTACAAGGAGACCAGAGGACCCCTCTTCACAAAGACCCATGGAAAAGACAAAGGGCAATCAGTACAGGTTGCACTGGGAGAGGTTTTATCTGTATATAAAACAGAAATTGTGAAAGCAGTCAATAACTGGAACAGCCTTCTCAGGGACATGGTAGAGGCCCCACTACTGGAGTTTTTCAAGATGTGATTGGACAGGGTGCTAAATCTAGGCAGGCTTCCTTTCATGCAAAAAGTTGCACCAGATTAACTTTTGAGGTCTTTTCCCGCACATGTTGTTCTATGAACTTTTTCAGACCACAAGTAAAAATGCAGCAGCACACAGTGGATGAAGAGGATGTGTAAAATCCAGCTCTGGAAGATTTTTAAAAACAGTCTGGATGATATATACATGATTTGCCTTGCCCTAGAGAGGCCAAAGAGACTGCAGATCACTTTAGAGTCCTGTGTTCTATGATTCTGGGGCAAGCATATAAAATAGACTTTTCTCTCCACAGTTTATTTGATTAGTACCAATTGCTGCAGCTACTAAAAGTGGTAAGTAGAATTAATACAATGAGGCTGAGAAAGGCAGGCTCTACCAGCTTATTTAAAAAGAAATGTTTGGTAGTGCAATCAAAAGATGAGAGCTATGAAACATCAAAATTATATAATAATTTCAAGTACAGTAAAAAGCATAGTGAGAACTACAAGCAATTTCATAACCATTCACTAGTAACTGGATAACAGTCTTATACATGTATATAAGAATGAAGATTTAAGTGTACTCCAGCTTTATCTAATAATGAAGAGAAGTGAGCTGCAGTGGGGAAATAGAAAACCAAAACCATTTTGAGAAGTTGATTCAATAAACTGTATATGAAAGCCTGAGAGACTTGAGGTAATACAAAAATAATCTTTAGCTCTTTGAGGATCTGCAGGTCCAAGTAAGAGAAACTATCAAGAGACCAGAGACTGACCACATAAAAGTAGAATAATTGAATCTAGAGCTGAAATGGAGAATGATAGAAAATTATTATATTTGATAGGTAGAACCAGACTACCTACAATCTTAGGAAAAGACTGCTAGTAATATGACCTTAGCCACAGAACAGTTTGCAAAATCATAAAAACACCTAAGAAGAAACCTTGCTCATCAAAATACCAAAGAGATAAGTGAAAGTAACTAGTAAGTATTTCAGGAGTAAATCAATTAACTTAGATCCTGCTATTTTCCAATACATTGCTATTATGTAATAGGTTTTTCATTTGAGTGATTTATGCACCTGCATCTGAGATCTTTGTCCCTGACATGGTCAGGTTGCTATGCCCTTCCTTTAAAAAGCCTTTTGCGGTGACAAGAAGCCAGCAGAAAAACATGTGGGTATTAAATTCTGAAATGAATCTGAAATGAAAAACTTAAGCAACAAGAAGTAGTAGCTGCCTTTAGCTTACCTGACTAAATAGCAAGAAGATCCAGAAAGGCTATAAGAAGTTCTATCAGGATAGAAAAAAATGTTACTAACACAGGAAAAAAGAGGCAATACTGTGTTAAGTACAAATTCTGTCTGTGTTCAGACAGTAGACAGAGAACCCTGACAGAAAAAATCACACAGAAGAAAAAGAAGAAGTATCAAGGACAATTACTAGATTTCTACTATCAGAAACAAAATAACTGAATTAATAAACGTACAATGAAATGAGACACAAAGAAAAACTTTTTGTCAATAATGTTTTTTATAAATTAAGTCTTGCCTGCACTTAGAAGGTAAAAGAATCAAGACAAGCATGTAAGTAGGAGTTAGAAAATGTACAATTGATAAAATGTACATAGAAACAATAGCTAAAATAGATACTCATTATGAATCATGACAGGGTAAAGGTACATTAAAACTCCCTGACAAGACGGGATTCTTAAAGATCTCTAGGGATGGCAGTAAAAGGTTGTAAGGTTAGTTAACACTGAAAACTGAATAGTAGAAAAGTATCTTCAGTCAATTCCTCATCTCTTGCTTAACAGAACAGGTAAAATAGAATTTTAGATGTTGTCTATACTGAGTATCTGAATTGCAGGATTTTTTAAAATTACAAGCATCTTTACAAGTAATTTTTGTTCTTGCTGTGCACAGTAGTTATTTTATGAAAAATAGTGTTCTGTTCCTTTTGCTTTCAATCATCAAACCATTTACATGTTTAATTAGTAATTCACTAACTTTCATTTTGAGTTCATCTTACTCAGAAATTACTCTAAATGTCAACTTACACTGACTTCTAAAGCATCTTGATAAACCTCATATGTAACTTTGACACAGCAGTACATTTAAGTAAGACAAAGCTGAAGTTTTTATTTTTGCTTGGCAGACACTAAAACTGACTACAGCACAGTACCAGCACATCACCCTAGCAGAGGTAGAATTACCACATAACTCAGTGCCCATCACTGCAGAAATAAACTGCATGTTAGGTTGAATGCAAAATTTTAGTACAAAACTAAGATGAGATTTTTCAGGTTATTTGGTCCTGGTCAAAACTTATCCCATCTTTCTTGGAGGCTGAATAAATTTTAAAAGTTGCTGCCAGCTATCTTTCCTTTGACTGCTATTTAGACATGCTCAAGCACAATGTGCTCTCTACAAACACCAGATCCATCTTACGCATTGGCCAAGCGCAACACTTTCAAGTGGATCAGCAGAGTCCATCTAGAAAGGACATTGATTTCAGTACAAGTTCAAAATTGTGTTACCCCTTGGCTAATCACAAAAAGGATGAAAAATTTTAGTGGCTTTGATATAAAAACATAAATTGCACAAAAAAGTAATGTTTTCTATAAATATGGCTTGAAAGTTTGTCGTGAAGGCAAACAAATTAACATTGGTTTATTTACCTCTCAAATATCTTCAGTGAAGATCTAGCAAGACTCCATAACAAATTGATTAGAAACAGGTAACAGCAAGGATTCACAACATCATATTTGCAATAGAACTATTAAAGTATTCCCCAAGTTTAAAAATGGCCAGTCTTTTACTGGCAATAGTGATTATTACTCAAGCAAGAGTAAGAATCCAAAGCAGTGAAAGCATGGAAAGAACTGAATATCAATAAAATACTGAATAATAAAATATTCCAGAGAGATAATAATGTTTAAAAAGATAGGCTTGAAGACTGAAAAAGAAGACTTATGAGAATCTACCAAAGGACTACAAACTAAAGTCTCCAAACTGATTTCATAAAAAACCCCAATCCTTTAGAAAAAAAGATACCAGATGAATCACATCAACAACTCCATTCTGAAACAAAACAAGTATATTTTAAAGAATAAATTACTTTTCTGAAAAGAAAATATAGTGGGAAGTAGTCTGCAAATAAAATACTATTAATCATAGGATACAATAGGGATATTCAGGAGATTCATTACTCTTATTAAAGTTTATTGTATAGCTAATAAACAGCACAAAAGGAAAACAATTTAATTAAAACATAGGCAAAGATGCACTAACCATACAAGGGGAACAATGGTATTTTGAAAAGTTAAAAAGCAACACTGCTGCACTTAGTTACAGACAAATTCTATCGTCAATGTTTCGAGAACACTTCAGAAAAATTAGACTTAACATCATGTGCTGTTACACTGCCATCCTGTGGCAAAGCACCCGAAGGTTTCTGTGAACATAATTTTGTGTTTTCTAAATGATAACCTCTTTTCAAGAAGGCTTAACATTCTACTCCTGAAGACAGTGAAACATCAGTAGAGATTTAGCTATACTTCAGGAAATGCTGCTCAAGAACCACTAACTTAAATGAAAACACAATAAAATTTTTCTTCAGAGGGTTCATGACTCATTGTCTGGACAGAAAATTTGAACCTATGGCTTCTGAAACCTAGTTTTCTGGCAGTGAAATAAAATGAGTTTACCTTCTTTTCCTCATGTTGCAAAATAAACACATAATCTAGTATGTTGAAAATGTTGAAAATACTGGTACACTCTGAGATACAAGGGAGTGTTCATGTGACTCTCCTAATAACTTCATTTAAAATTAAAATAGTCTTCTATTTTCTGTTTATATCAGATCCTAGGACTGTGCCACTTCATAGTTCCAGCCTTGCTTCAAGTATCTGCAAAAATAAGATGACTAAGACTTGATTTCCTTTTAAAACATTTTAAAACCCTAAAATAGTAAGTTTCTTTAAATGTTTTGCTGAATTTTAATGTAAGAATTTTTTGCATAAGTAAAAACTGTAGTAGACTGTGAAATAAGTTTTCTGCATTACAGAATTTGTTTTGTGAGAAAATCAAGAACACTCACACAAAGGTGATAAAACACAAGAAAAGGAAGACCTATGGTCATAATTGGTCTTGTACCTACTCCAGGAAATACTTTGAGATGGTGACATGGCTGAACAAAGTCAATGAGGATAAAAGACATTCTTAAACACATGCAAAACTCTTCTGAGGAAGGACTGCTTACATGCCCCCCTGAAATGAGGACACTCACTTAAGGAGCAGGAAGCGAGTCAAGGATTGAACTAACACAGAAATCTTCTCAGTTCAAAGACTTTCAGATGTCCAAGAAGCTGCCACAGATATTTAGGTTTCCAAAAAAAACACATACAGACATTTCTACTGCAAATATCCACATATTTGGGGCACACTAGCTTTCTACCATATTTAGCCCTTATAACTTGTTTTCAAAGCACTAAAAATAATGCAATAATCTCAGAATGCAGAACATCTTGCACAACTGCTGTCTAATTATTAAAGAAATTGATGATTGACTTTAACTTTTTGACACTTCTTTTTCTTATCAATATCATACATTTAAAATTCTTCTTTCTGTAGCCCCATAAATTACTCAAGCTTCAACTTATGTGAAACAATCAGATTGTTTGCTCAGAATACCAAATACCAGAAACTTGATTATATTTTGGTATCATGAGAAAATAACCCACTAATCAGTTAAACAATTAACTTCTACCAAAATAGCACTCTGTCCTGAAAGCTCTTAGGTTATCCAATCCCAAATTTTGCTCCTACTTTGTATACTCAAGTGACACCTAGAGGTTGTCCCTGCATGTGACAGATTTTAATTTTTGTTGAAAGTTAGGCCATGACAAAATCCTTGATCTATTGTTCATCATTCTAGAATTCCTGCAAGATGTTCAGAATACATCTGACATCTACAAACTTTCTACATGTACACTACAATATGCCATCTTTGTTCCTGTCCCTTTCTACTTCCCATACATACCAAATGCAAGATAAAGGGAAGCCTCTGCAACTGAAAAATGAGGTGAGCACAGTGAGCATGAGCTTTTGAATCCATTGAAATACTCCCTGCATCCATAGTTACTGTTCTTTATTTTTCAAAAGTCTTGTTTATCTTCTTCTAGCAAACTAGGAACTGCAAACTTGTCTCTGCTTTTGAGCAGGATGTGTTTGGAGTATGCTTTCTTTTCTTTGGTCTGTTTCATGGCCATCAAAGTATAGACAAAACTCATCCTATTATTTTGTACCTGTACAGGTTCCCAGGCTGGGTTCCTTAGCTGCTCCTGACTTCCATTGCCTTTGCAATGATAAGTCCAAATATTGTAAAAAAAAATAATTTACTGTCAGGAAACAGAAAAAAATAGATTTGTGACACTGAGACTGGAATACATATTGCCACATCTTTAGCTGTAATGGAAGTGTGATTATCAAGCTCAGGAACAGCTTAATCACCAGATCATATTATGCACTACAGCAAGTGCATCAGAAGAACTGTAAGACATAGGCCCTCATAAGAACTAACACGGGGCAAAATAAGTCTTCTTCAGATCAGCATATCAAGCCTTGACTTACAGTAGCTTTCTATATGGAACATTCTTGACTCCAGAACAGTGATTTTTAACTGTCCCTTTATCTAAGCAATTTCCATATCACACCTAAAGTTTCACACAATCAAAGGGTTGGTGTTTTCTGTAAACTATCTCAGTGACAGGTATCAGGTATGGCTGTTACTAAGATGGTGGCAGATGCATCACATTAAAATCCCCAAAAGTTCTCATCAGTGAAAGCAGGTAAAAGAGAATGCCTGATATAGTTCATTGGCAAGGTTTGCTCTACAAATTACTAGATGGTAAAAGCACACAGAGAAAAAGCAAACTGAAATCTGAAACAAATCACCACAAAAGTGAACTCAACCCAACATTTATCTATGCAGAGACAGGGATAAGGGTAAGGATAAGAAAGGGTGAGGGTTAAAGGGAATGAAGGAGAGCCTCCCCTTGAATCACAGCTTCAAAGTGGATTCCCTTGCCAAACTTTGCCTCAGGCTCAACCAAAGACATAAAAGGTATCCACATGTGAATTCAATGCAACGCAAAGCAAATTCCCTGTCTTGGTCCAGGCTTCTGTGGGCTTGGCCTAGCCCAGTCCAGGCACAGGGGATTTTGGAATGGGATGGGTGGGGACAGGACAGGTGTGCTCAGGATGGAGGCCCTGAGGCCTCACTACTTGTGGGGGTATAGAATGTAAGAACATAAAGATGGTGCAGAAGGTAATCTCACCCCTGGGGAGCTGCAGCTGTATTAATCACCAGAGATTAGAAACAGGCCTGCTCTTAACAGGCCACAGCTGTGTCTAATAAGAATGAGTGATATAAAAGAGTGGGTTAGCTGGGTGAGGAGAGAGCTGGAGTTTGTGAGCTGTGCTGTGAAGGTGTTAGTGCTGTCAGGAGCTGCCTATGAGAAATTGCCAACAAGGTATGGAACTTCTGCAAAAAGGTGACAGCAGCTACTCAACTGAGCAGGGAAGGCATGAGCAGCCCGAGCCTCCCTCCTGGCCTTTCCCTGGTGCTGCTTCCTTTCTATTGCCAGGTAATGCTCAAGACTACAGGCAAGAACAAACACACTGGTGCCTGCTGTCCCTCAGAATTTAAAGAACAGAAGCTTAGGTGCTTGACTGTAGTGAAATAATGCAGCCCTAATAATCCCCAGTATGACTGAGGACTGTCTTAATGCAAGTATTACATAAATTAATAATGTCTTCAGTCCTAGGTCTTTGTCATGCCTTTATTTTGAGGGAGAGCATGGAAAATAGATGCACAAATTTTCTGGCCAAACTAGGAACAAAATCTTTTTCTGAGGCAAAGGAGGAGATGCTCAGGATGGGAGCTTGTACCTTTAAAATGTAGGAATAAAATTCCTATATTTTAAAGGTACAAGTAAAACAAACAAGTAATGAGGATCAGTTCCAGAAATCCACTGAGAGGATTTATATATACAACAACTATCCTAGAGCTTGCTCACTGCTGAGTTATGTTTGGCTGCAAAGCCATCTTGACAGCTGAAGTAAAAATTGGATGTCATCTTTGCTATCCTAAGATGGGAGCCCAGAAACCTTCAATGCTTTTCTTTTGTGTATATGATTAGTCCTGCTTTGAAAATACCTAAGTGTTAGGGTGTTTCCAGAACTAAACTTGAGATTGTGCCATTTTCAAACTTCAGAGTAAAATTCTCTCCAACTGGCTGAGCAGACTCATATTTCATCCTCCTCAAGCATCTGAAAGAGCTCTTCTATCTGGAACATATGCATTTCATATAAGGGGCAAAAACCATCTCTTGTCATTATGCAATTTTGAGTTGGAGTTAACACTCCAAAGAAGAAAGCTGCTCACAAGATTAAAGAGGTTTCCCTTGGCAGAAGATCTTTTCATTTAACCTTTTTGATTTTATACAGTGCTTCTGTTCACACAGATGGGGGAAACCCACAGATGGTCACGGTGCTGCTGGAATACTCCCTGCTGTCTTGGCTGCCATCCCCTGTGTTTTGGGACAGAGTCACAGTGCTCTGGTAAATTCTCTGCAGCCCTTTGCTCTCCAGTCTGTCAAGGCACTTCTACCCTTCCACAGGAGATACCCTGAGTTACTGTAACTGATTCCCTTAATGGCTCATGCCAAAGGCATGGAATTTACAGCCAGGGAACTCAGGGTTTGAATGTGCAGCATAATATTTACCTACTTTGGGGAAACTGCCCGAGGGAGTTTTTTCTGCCCTGTTTTTTCCTTATAGTACCTCAGTGATGCAAGGAAAATTCCTCCAAGAAAGAGGAAGAAGATCCCATATCTGACCCTAAAGAAAGGATGTGCAATGGCCACTAGCTACAGCACAGCAGGTATGTCCTCATTGTTAATTTATCATAAGTAACTTGTTCTCGAGCCCTTATCTTCAGTTTAAGTTATCTTTATTGCCGGAAAAGACCATCCCCACAGAGTGATAGCCAGGAGCAGCAGGCATTTTACTTTGCATTCACATCTTCCTTTATTTTCTTTTTGTAGACAGTGCCTGAAGATCCCTACTCAGCTTTACCAAGAAAAATGCTTTGTTCCTGGTCCATGACATTAGCTTTTCTGGTAATGTCCTTGGAGAAGTCTGGGGGGGGTAGATAAGCTTTCAGAAAAAGGCTTACAGCTAACTGCTATAAGGACAGCATGAAGGTTAAAATCTCTTCCTCTAAGAATTATAAAGCACTGTGATCCCTCAATGCTGCTGCCTCATTTCCTAGACAACATACATCATGTCCAACAAATACAGTTCTTGTACATTGCTGACTTCAGCCCACCTTTCTGCTGGTGCTGGCAGTGTCACCAGTGCATGTGTTAGAAATGTTGCTTCAATTCCTTTTCAGTGTTTTAATAAATTAATAATGTCTTCAGTCCTAGGTCTTTGTCATGCCTTTATTTTGAGGGGAGAGCATGGAAAATAGATGCACAAATTTTCTGGCCAAACTAGGAACAAAATCTTTTTCTGAGGCAAAGGAGGAGATGCTCAGGATGGGAGCTTGTACCTTTAAAATGTAGGAATAAAATTCCTATATTTTAAAGGTACAAGTAAAACAAACAAGTAATGAGGATCAGTTCCAGAAATCCACTGAGAGGATTTATATATACAACAACTATCCTAGAGCTTGCTCACTGCTGAGTTATGTTTGGCTGCAAAGCCATCTTGACAGCTGAAGTAAAAATTGGATGTCATCTTTGCTATCCTAAGATGGGAGCCCAGAAACCTTCAATGCTTTTCTTTTGTGTATATGATTAGTCCTGCTTTGAAAATACCTAAGTGTTAGGGTGTTTCCAGAACTAAACTTGAGATTGTGCCATTTTCAAACTTCAGAGTAAAATTCTCTCCAACTGGCTGAGCAGACTCATATTTCATCCTCCTCAAGCATCTGAAAGAGCTCTTCTATCTGGAACATATGCATTTCATATAAGGGGCAAAAACCATCTCTTGTCATTATGCAATTTTGAGTTGGAGTTAACACTCCAAAGAAGAAAGCTGCTCACAAGATTAAAGAGGTTTCCCTTGGCAGAAGATCTTTTCATTTAACCTTTTTGATTTTATACAGTGCTTCTGTTCACACAGATGGGGGAAACCCACAGATGGTCACGGTGCTGCTGGAATACTCCCTGCTGTCTTGGCTGCCATCCCCTGTGTTTTGGGACAGAGTCACAGTGCTCTGGTAAATTCTCTGCAGCCCTTTGCTCTCCAGTCTGTCAAGGCACTTCTACCCTTCCACAGGAGAGACCCTGAGTTACTGTAACTGATTCCCTTAATGGCTCATGCCAAAGGCATGGAATTTACAGCCAGGGAACTCAGGGTTTGAATGTGCAGCATAATATTTACCTACTTTGGGGAAACTGCCCGAGGGAGTTTTTTCTGCCCTGTTTTTTCCTTATAGTACCTCAGTGATGCAAGGAAAATTCCTCCAAGAAAGAGGAAGAAGATCCCATATCTGACCCTAAAGAAAGGATGTGCAATGGCCACTAGCTACAGCACAGCAGGTATGTCCTCATTGTTAGTTTACCATAAGTAACTTGTTCTTGAGCCCTTATCTTCAGTTTAAGTTATCTTTATTGCCAGAAAAGACCATCCCCACAGAGTGATAGCCAGGAGCAGCAGGCATTTTACTTTGCATTCACATCTTCCTTTATTTTCTTTTTGTAGACAGTGCCTGAAGATCCCTGCTCAGCTTTACCAAGAAAAATGCTTTGTTCCTGGTCCACGACATTAGCTTTTCTGGTAATGTCCTTGGAGAAGTCTGGGGGGGTAGATAAGCTTTCAGAAAAAGGCTTACAGCTAACTGCTATAAGGACAGCATGAAGGTTAAAATCTCTTCCTCTAAGAATTATAAAGCACTGTGATCCCTCAATGCTGCTGCCTCATTTCCTAGACAACATACATCATGTCCAACAAATACAGTTCTTGTACATTGCTGACTTCAGCCCACCTTTCTGCTGGTGCTGGCAGTGTCACCAGTGCATGTGTTAGAAATGTTGCTTCAATTCCTTTTCAGTGTTTTAAGCTTGTCTTTTCACTGTCTCATCTGCACCATGCTTCATATTCTGAGACCCAAGCAACAGCTCAGAGTGATACTCCTGGAAGGATGAGGCCCATGTTCTGCAGCTAGAAAGAGGTGTCCATGGACATCATTCCATCAGCTTTTCTGTGTAGGGAGACAGAATAAAAGTGAATAAAGGTGTATAGAAAGTAATCTTACCCCCTGAAGAGTTGCAGCTGGGTTAATTATTAAAGTTTAGGAGCAGGCCTGACTTTACCAGGCCACAGCTGTAACCAATAAGAAGAGTGTTATAAAAGAGTGGATTGGTTGGTGGAGGGGAACTGGAGTCAGTTGGCTACTGCAGGAAGAAAGAGTCAGTGCTTAGAGGAGCTGCCTATGAGAAACATAAAGGAGGCATGAAACTCTTGCACTAAGGAGACAGCAATATGAAACCTTTGCAATGTAATGACATTTTTGGGCTCTTTTCCACTGGGCTTCACATTTCTTCTGACTAGATTGCTGGCCCTATTGGGGTTCCTCCCTTGCTTGCAAAGCACTTGGCAGGATAGCAACCTCCATTGGCAGAGAAGAAAATCACCCATAGGCCTGATGCAGAGCGATACTGAGTGGTTAAGCACTGATTCAATGAGGATCTGCAGATGAGATGGTGAGAGCTGGGTACAATCCAGGCCAGGCTGGCTGGCAGATGGAATGTTCAAGTGCCCTGCTCAGCAGGTTGGTAAATCCCAGCCTGCAGGGGAGCAAAGCCTCATAGGGCCAGCCTGTGGCCTGCACTGTCCTGCAAAGTCTCCACTTTCCACCCTGCAGTCATCCTGCTGCTGAGATCCTACAGGACTACTTGCTTCCTGTGACTTGTTTGATGGGCATATGGGTAGTCTCTTTCCTTTAATGCCTCATCATAAACAAGCAATCAAAATACTGGGAATAAAATCACAAAGTGGAGCACTGGGGGAACTGTTTGCCAAAGCCTTCACTCACTGCAGTGTTCCAGGCTCACCCCAGGCCAGCTGCAGTGTTCACAGATTTGAATGCAGATATCCGATTCAGAATCAGTGTCTTACAAGAAACACATTTTAACAAGCAATGAAAAGCAGAATACAGTTCTTTAAGCAATGATTGTATGAAGGCCTAGCTAAGTCCTGAAGCTCTGGTGTGGGCCCAAGCCACTTTCCCAGCCTGCCACGCTCTCAGGATAGCCCAAGGAGGCCCCACTCAGCCAAGTGTGACCCAGTGATACCTTGCAGGGTCCAGTCCCATGAGTAGAAAGTTGCCCCAAAAAGGCACTATGGAGCAGTTGCTGGTGAAGCAGTGAGCTTAGCTGTCCCAGTTATTGCCAACTCTTAAACCATCGCAAACAGTGGGCTGATAATGCCAAAGACACTCTTAGGCTTTTAAAATATGAAGTACTGGATCTGGACCTGCATTTCTGAGTCTTATAATGTGAAGACCATTTCCACAAAAGAGGTAAGGAGGGGCAGGTGCCACATATTCTTTCATCCTCAGTATTTTTAAACTAGTTTTATTAGTTTCATGCTATGGTTGTTCTGTGAAATGGAAATCAGAGTAGTAACAGCTAAAGGCCTGAATGTTTTAGATGCAATGTTGCCTTGACAGTGATCTAGCAGAAGGACATTTGAAAAAAAGCTGAAAAATGTATCCTTCAGCACAACGACATGAAAGCCTGAGGGTTTTACAGTTGAAAAGTAACATTGTCACATGCCCTGCACTGGAAAGGCATGAGAGAGAGAGATACAGAGAGCACTTCCACAACTTTAGCAACAGCTTTGATCCTTTCCAGAACAAAACAAAGAACTCTTTATTTCACTCAGCTTGAAAGGTACCAACTTGGATAGATGAGATGATACTTTGATAGATGAGATTTTTCCCACTCACATTAGAATCATAAAATCAGGAAGTGGTTTGGGTTGAAACTAACCTTTAAAGGTCATCTAGTCAAAACCTCCTGCAATGAGCAGGGACATCTTCACCTACACCAGGCTGCTCAGAGCCCCATCCACCCTGTCCTTGAACTCTTCCAGGGATGGAGCATCTACAAACTCTCTGAGAAACCTGTTCCAGTGTTTTGCCATTCTCATAGAAAAAAAAAATTCTTCCTTAAACCTGGTCTGAATCTACCTTCTTTCAGTTTAAAAACATTGTTCTATCACAACAGACCCTCATTTTTAGTCCATCCCTATCTTTCTTATAAGCCCTCTTTAACTTTTCTTCCCCCACAAACATGGACTGGCACAGGATGAAAGAGGCTGCTTTATTTTCTTCCTTGACTTTTCATTCCAATGTTATTAGGACAGTAACTGTTCAAGTCACCAGTTTCTTAATGTTTCTTGTTCCTCTAGGAAATCTTATCAGAACAGTAAGGTTAAGATGAATACTTAAACACTGGGGCTGTGCTATCACTGGAAGAGGTAGTATGTGAAGAATATGCTTCAAATTTAACTAATTTTATCTTTATCCTGAACATGATATTAGAAGCTCATTGCTTGTTTCTGGAAAACTACATTTAAAAAAAACCTATCTACCTCCTCTAAATATCCCTGGCTGCTCCATTAATTCCATAACTCAGACTAATCAAAATAATAAACTTTCAGTCTATGATGCACACTAAAAATTGGAGGATTGAGTGTAGTTGATGATACACGATGGGAAAATTACCAGGCTAGTAACTATTAGGATTTCCCTTTTAAAAAACCTAGAAAGCAGATTCAATTTATTTTAATGCTGTATGAAAAGAACATTGCTTACATGCTACTCAAGCATGAGGAAACATAAAACTTGTTTGTTTATGCCAGCTGATGCCCGCTCAGTTGTGCACTGTGGTCATGTTTAATTCTGATTCTCTGGGCTTTACACATGTTCTCAGCTGTGCATGCAGCAAATCATGCAGCAGCCTGCAGGTTATTAGCCCACAGTTTCTGACAGATTGTAATGACTTCTGGCTCAGAATATAAAACATACAGGTTTCTGGGCAAAAGCCACTTAAGACATTTTCACATCCAGTTGTTTATTCCCCATTCACAGCAGCTCACTGCTCAATTATGCCAGTGCCATGTGTGGTCAAGCTATAAACCTGATGGGAGAAGAGAAATATTAAATGCAACCACAGGAATTTGTAGTATGTTTACAAACATTTACTTCGCAAGTTTAATCTTAAATCCGTTTCAGCAATGAGATTTACATTGCAGCTCCACAAGTACTGATATCAGCATTACCTGTGAGGCATCAGAATCTGAGAGCTTCTAAACCAGCTGTGCAGCAGAAAAAAGCCATGGGACAACCACGCCTCTCTTGAATCTGAGTAAATGCTGTTGTAATTTACATGCTTTAAAGTTCTAATTTCACATGTGTCATCTCAAAATTGATTTTTTTTTTTGCAACTTACAAGAAGTTTGAACTGTCATTCATCCATGATCAGAGTACCAATTATTTGGACTAAATGTCTTTTTCACAAAAATCATTTAGTCTAAGTAGATGTATCTGAGGTGAACTATTCCAGCCATTTGATGGGAATTTCAAACTAAATTCCGGTTGTGAACTATTTGTGTCAGGGACTATTCTGGTATGTGTTACAAGGGGAAGTCCAACATTTTGTGATTTTTACCAGGTTGGTATGAAAATGAAAAATGGTCAAATTCTGAACCCAGGAAAATGTTATTCTAGTTCTATTTTTAGAGCAGTCAGAAGCATTCAGGTATGCCAGCATCCTTACACATTTCTTCATGATAGCATAGAATGATGGCTCGGTTTCAAAAGGCAACAAATAATACACTGAACTGTATTACATTTGGGTTTTTTCCCAAATCATGTATGATTGAAATTAAGAGAGGTGAATATAGAAGGAAAATGGCAAACACACAAGGAATTAAGGAACATTAATAGTATTTTCAAACAAGATTGTCTAACTTGCAGTAATGTGCCACAGTTTAATTTTAAAAGTAACTAAGTCCTTTGGGGCAATTAAGCTAACACCAGGGCAGTAGAAAGTGCACAGAGCATGCATTTATGGATGTATTACAACAATAGTACAAAAATTAAATTCTGCATGATTAAATTTTAACAACCAAAAAACAACCTCTTTAGGTACCATGAAACCAAATAGGTCTTGTGAGGGGAAGGATGATGTTTGTGGGTTTTTAAATTTTATTATAAAAAAATCTATGGAGTCACAGAACCAATGGAGCTCCAATGAGGATTCAGAAACCATTTGTGCTGGTTTTGCATGAATTGATTTGTGGTGAAGAGGGAAAAAGCCAGTGTTGCTTAAAATAGCTCATCTTTTAAAAGGAATTATCTCATGTGCTGAAGTAAAATCCTGATGCTAAAACAAACGACAAATGTTATCACCTATGAAAGCTTAACATATACAAATGATCTTAAAAAACAACTGAGTTTTGTGCTGAACATGACTAAAATGAAAGAACTGGCCCAAGTTTTGCAGTTTGCAGAAAACAGCTCACTAGTGCAATTGCTGCTCTGTGCCAATGTTAACAACTGTACTGCCATCATTCTGATAAATCAGAAAATAAAAAGTTCAAGGTATTCCGAGCAACAGACTGATGGGATGGTGCTAGGATTCCTATGCTGTTCTATTCACCCATTGTGAAAAAAGGTGTAACACACACTTGGAACCTTAGAATTATCTCAGTGAAAAAAGCTAATGACTTTTTTCTATTGGAAAATTTTATCAGCTTTTTAAAGTATCCACCTGTTTTTTCATTAGAAGCCATAATGCTTGGATGTAAAAAGAACATAATGCAAATATCAAGCCAGTTTATAAACAATATCTGTCATCTTTCAATCAGGATAGAGATAAAAATCAGATGCATCCCAATAGGGCAGGTAATTAACTCTGTTCTTTGTAGGTTTTACCCTTTTCAGTAATAAAATGTAAAAGAATTCACTGCCTTTTTGGTTTTTAAAATACTCTGGGATTTAGGAAAATACCATAGTCCAGAAACAAACTCTTCAGTGTCTCCCAATTCACTTCAAGTTTATCTAGAATTCCTAAGAATTACAGCTTTACTTTCGTTTTCTCAATTTCTTAAGGAAGTGTTTATGTTTCATAATCATTACTTAGTACAAACACTCTAAAAACATCTTTCAACCATGCTAAAACAGGGGTATGTTCCTAACTGGGATCCAAGCAAGTATAACAAGAAGAACCAGCAAGTTCATTCACCACGTAAATCTTGACTTGTCCCTGAGGGCTGTTTGGCCCCTACAGTGAAGAGCTGGCCTGCAAAAGAGCATTAATCTTTACTTATGTGTCACATATTTGTTGCTCATATTTTAAAATGTACTGAGAATATCCACAGATAGAGCTAATTCTTAGTTTATCGTAAGGGAAATCTGTGAAATACTTTCAAGTTCTAATTTATGCAGGAGTGATTAAACTTCATGGATTCTGTTCATCCTTGTAGGAGATTCAAGACTTCACAAAACATTGCAAGTTCAGCTTGCAAACCATTACAAAAGCACCTGTAACCCTCAGCCCCCCTTTTCCAGCTGCCAAGGCCCAGGACTAAGGCTCAAGGTCTTTTTGTCACCCTGTTGCACACACCAACTCCCTGCTGGCTGCCAGCTGAGGAGATGCTTTATGGAAGGCAAGGTTCTACGACTTGGTAAGAGAGCAGACTTGTAATAGGAACTATTAAACCGAACGGGAAACTTGATTTACATGCAAATTTTCCCCAATCACTGCAAGACTGCCTTGCATACCTATGCCTAAGTGCTTGAATTCAACTTACAGAAAACTTTCAGCCAGTACCTGAGGAGCAGATGCTCTTCAAATTACCTGCACCAGCTTACAGGCAAATTAAGAACCAGTTTTCTTAATATTCCCCTTACTTATTGTAAACTGAAGTAGCTCCCCACAAAACTTGCAGGTAAAATGTCTTTCTGACCACTTCACCCCTGCCCTCATTTACTAAGCACAACAAAGTTTGAAAAATTCCATCTCTGAATTCTTCAGAAGATACTCAAGATCGCCGATTTCACAAAATAATCACTGATAAGCTTGCAGAGTGTCTTAATAGGACCACAAAACGATGGACTTTCCCGTCCAATGTTAATACAAACAAACACGACAGAAATGAGAAAATTTTATTTTTTCAAGCAACATATCTCACAGTTTTGGGCTGAGGTCTTCCCTAGAACTCAAAATTTATTTTTACTCTAAGTGAATAGAAAGCCTATTTTAAGTGACAAATCAGAATCAACATCTGTTCAGTATGCAACCTGTGTCACCTCGAAGCATTTTACTTCTAAGTAGTAGTGAATAACCTCTATATTCTTATTCCATATTAAAAAAGCCTAACCCAATATTAGTATCTTTGTTTGATGTAAGGTAGAAAAAACTTGAATGCTAGGTTACTAGTAAGCATAAGGGGGAAAAAATAGCTAATCTGTATCAGAAATAATCGATGTTTGAAAAACTCAAAGGTACGGGGAAAACGAATATGAGGCAAGAAAAGTGTTTAGAGAAAAGCCATTTTCGAATTTTTAAGTACTAGAGGAACTGACTTATGCTACACCACAAACCTCCCCACATACTATTGCCACCAAGAAATCAAACCCTTTGAGTACCAACAAAGTTCCCCTCTCTCCCCCCAAAACTGAGTTTTGTAAGGAAGCATTAAATCCGCCCGGTCGGGAAAATGTTGTCAAGGAGTATCCGAGGCTTTCACTCGGAAGGTTGCACTGAAACGCTCAACACCGAGTGCCAGCACTCTGGGAACAAAAAGCTCGGACTAGAAAACTACCAAACCAAACATTAGGAATGCCCAGGAAGCTTTATTATATTCCACGGGAAAAAGGTGAACGACTGCACAGTCAGAGTCCGGAAGCAGGCATTTTGCGAGGCTTTTCCCGGCCAGTCCTTCGCGGGAACCACAGGGGAGAGAGGGCCGGCACCAGCAGGACGGAGGCTCAGGACTCGTCGGGCTTGTCGGCGGGCGGCCCGCAGGGCTGCAGCATCTTCTCCATCAGGTTGAAGCGGACGCGCGCCTTGCTCTCGTTCTCGGCGATGGCGAAGTAGTTGAGCAGGTCGAAGTGGCCCATGTAGGAGCAGTACGAGTCGCGGTGCTGGTTCACCAGCCACTCCCACTTGGTGGTGTCGGCGTGCCCCGTGCCGATGTACTTGGACTGCAGGTGCTCCAGCTGGCTGTGGATAGTGTAGCGGTCCGTCATGGCGAGGCGGGAGGGCGGGCAGAGCGCGAGATGGAGGGCGGCGGGGACGGGCCTGGGCGGCGCGGACGGGCCTGGGCGGCGGGGACGGCTCTCGGCGCCGGGACCTTTTCCGGCGGGCGCAGCAGTGCTTCCCGCCGCTTTTCCTGCCGCAGCGCCCGACGGGAGCGCGCCGGGAAAGGCCTGCCGGGAGCTGTAGTCTTCTCTCCGCCCCGCCCAGGGAGGCAAGCCCTGGCAGAAGTGAATATTGATATCGTAATAAAATAGTTTACTGTCGGTCCGATCATTGTCAGTAGGGCAAATGGTAGTTAAAAGGCCGGGCCGGGATGCGTAAGAGGGTTATTTTAAAGCCCGTACGTGAGGGCTGAGGAGCGGCTCCAGCTCCGATTTCGTACTCTGAGCACGGGCGCGGGGCTGCGCCTCAGACTGAGGCAGATGCTCAGCTGAGCCTCGGTGTAAAGCCTGGAGCCTCCCGTCGATTTGTAAAGCAAAGATACGGCTTTGATAGTGATCAATCCACCTGGAATCCAAGGAACGTGCACTGTCAAATGTGGCTAAGAAACGCCCACGTAGTGGATCATGGGGAACAACATCAAAAAGTCTCTGCTGCCAGGGGGTGTCAGGAAGGTAAAGCCCCGGGCTCACGCTTCGGGGCGCAGCTTAATCCCAGCTCCTGACACTGGCTCTGTATAAACCGCAACTCGGTGCTGCTTCCCAAATAAGCGACATGGGAAGCCTGGCTCCGGCTAAAAAACCACAAAAACCCACAAAAGCACCCAGGAGGTGCCAAAAGCAGCCCAACAAACCCCTTTCGTTAGCCCTTTGCTTGGTGAGAGGACAATGCACCACTTTTTGTGGTCACTCTCGCACAAGACCATGTAGAGAAGGGCTGAAGAGGGCACAGCATGTGCAGGTCCTCCCAAAATAAGAAGTTTGGTGGCGTTACTTCTACATACAGCTGAGGAAAATCCTGTATGTCCCACCCCTGTTCCTTTGTAAGTTGAAGAGCTCTGAGTTTATCTTTCCGAAATGGGCTGAGCAGGATCAGAGGATTTAAGTCAAAATTAAATACTAATGTTGAAAAATATTTTTTCAGTGAACCAATTATTTTATCTGAATGTTCAACTCACAAGCAGATATAAGACCCACAGAAAACATAACTTGTGTTTCCTATTTTCTTTTGGTCAAAGTCAAGCTTGAAATAAATTTTATCATCCACCAAAACAGTTTTTTCAAGCTCTGTTCAAGAGCTTGCATAATGTTAAGTTTAAAATGCATGAAATGATTCATGCTTTCATATGCTAGTAGTGTTTTTAATAATTTGTTTTGAAATAGGAAAGACACATTGCCAGAAATTTTTCAATAGGACACTGAGCTATTTCTTCCTGTCCTTGTAAATGCCCTGCAGTCAAAAAGAAATCCACAAAAATGTTGTGTGAAAACCCAGATGATTCTATGCCCCTTGTTTAAAAGTGAACATCGTAAAAAACCAAGGCCATATAAAGCAATGTAAAAACAACGTTCTGAAGTGTCCTTCAGTGCAAAGAGCTAAATGAGGACTATAATTTTTTATTTTTGTTATTTTTATGAGGGTCTGTTGAGTCATTCCTACCAAGGCTTACTTAGCTGGACGCAGATTACAGAGCTGGATACAGCAGTTGCATTCTGTGGTTGCTTTCAGAGAAACCAGGAGAGGAAAAATAAACACACATGATACTTTAGGAGTTTCTATGTATGCTGGCATACAGAAAGAGCAAAAAAAGACATATTCTCAACCAGGGAGAGCTTTCATTTCTTTTTTAAATGGCATCTTTCTAAAGAGTGGTATAGCAAGAAGAATGCTAGCTTTTAATAGATGTTCCATGCCAACACAGTGACACACAGGGCTGCCCTCACAGCTGTTTTGAAGTTATCCTCTTGGAAACTCTAAAGCAGAAGATGAATTGATTAAAATAGTCTTTGGAGCAGAAAAGATTCCCAGAAGCTTATCCATCTCTTGCAGATGTTGCAGTTTCTAGGAGTAATAACTGCATTAAATTAAACAGGTGTAATAGTTCTCATTTAAAAACAACAACAACAACAAAGCAACAACAACAAACAAAAGTAAAAACAACAACAAAACCAAAACAAACCACAAGAAACCCCCAGCCAAATAAAACAATGAAACAGCAACAATAAAAACCTAACTAGCCAAAACCAACCAAACAAAACCAACCAACCAAAAAACCCCAAACCTGACTGGGAAGTGTGAAATTTTCAGCACGTTTGTTACTGGGCCAGATTAAAATGCCGCATTCAGGCATCCAGAGCTCTAGGAAAACACATCAAAACTTCACTCTGTATTGGCTTTGGTCAAAAACCTCTGAGACTGCCAGACAAGCTTACCAAATCAAGGAAGAAAAAATAGGGAGTAAAATTTCCAGTTGACAGGCAAGCGACAATTATTTACAAGTAATTACTTAACTTCAATTTCACTCTAAAAAGAAAAAGTTTCATCTGCTAGCTTTCAAGAATTATATTCAATTATATTCACTTTCTCTTCATTTCTTGTTCTCTACAAAAATAAAATCTGTTGTTGGGCCTTCTTTTTCTTGTAAGGTCTGCTCTTTACAAAATGAATGCCTGCACTAGGGCACTTTCATTTCAAGTTTAGAGGAATACTAAATGAGTGAGGGAAAGGAGATGCAGATGTTTATAGAGAAAATTATTGGTCAGTGGTAATATGCTTGAATGACTAGGATTCCTGAAAAAGCAGCATTTTCAGATATGTCAAGGTTTTTGTACTGAATACCACTAAATATCATTATCAGAATATAAAATAATGGATGCTTACTTATGGAAATCACATAAATGTGTTGATTTTAGTGCTGAAATTATCTGTTTGCAGAGTAACACTGTATCCCTTCAAGCCAGGTTTCAAAAGGTGGAGATGCTGGGAGGACGTAAGAGCTGGAACTGCAAGGCCACTGGGTGTCAGGGTTGGACCTGCAAAAATTCTTCTTCCATAAAAGCAGAATAGTTGGATTCTGAAATGTAGAGGAAAAAGGGTAGAGGGGGCTGCTGGATCAAGAAAGACAGTGCCAGTGGCCTCCCACTACAAGATATAACCAAATTTTTGAATTCCCTACTGATTCTCTGGGTGGAAGTGTGATGACATAAATACCCTGCAAACAAGAGGACAATCCTAATAGATAAAACCAACACACACCCAGAAAGATGATAAAATGGGGAGGCATGCCTTTATTGTTTATTTCCCCAGAAATTCCTCGATTCTTCACTATATTGATTTATCCTACAAATACAGTGACAAAAAAAAAATTGAGATTGCATTAGCCTGACAAGAATGGTGCTGGAATTTAAATAATGATAAAAACCCATTGTCTATGTGGCATGTGATTTTTTTGAAGTATATATTTAATTAAAAATATGTTGCTTCTGCTAAAACAGCGTTCTTATATCATTATTTGCAGAGGTCAAATTGCGATTAATAAGCAAGTTAATACTGGAAAAGTTATATTTTTCTAATTGCATATTTTTGGGTTTTTTTCTCAGGTTTCCCATGCTATCACATGAACTGCGATGCAGTTTCTCAAATGTTGTTACAGTCTGTGAACATTATCAGCCTCAGAAAGCCCTTATTTTGGCCCTGGAAGAGGTGGAAGACAATTTTGCTGCTTTTCTCAAAGATCCTTTAAAAAATGTTTTTCACACAGAAGCCTCTTCTTCCACCTTGTTTTATGTAAGCTCCCCTGATTTCTTTCTTTGCCTTGTAGTCAGAATCATGATTTTGCTGCAGGGTAAGAATTTGCCATCACACTGCAGCCGCCCACAGCCTTTGGGCTGCTTCAGAGACAGAGGAAAGACAGTCCTTGGAAGCATGGTTTCAAACTTTCTTCCTCTATTAGAAGCTATGTTTTGTTATTGCTTTGATTTTGTAGTGTGTAAATAATCCAAAATCTGAAAGCTGTTTTAGGGTTGTATGGCTGATTATCTGCCAAAGCTATAGATTGGAAGAATGTGGAGTAAAAAATCAGGAAAGAAGAAATGCTTTGTATCCCACCATTGAAGTCATACACTTTATGCTGCTCTGTATTAATGTAACCAGTCATATTATCTTGAATCAGACTGCAGCTGGAGAAATTCACTCCTGAAGAACTGCCAAACTGAGACCTGCTTACTGGTGTCTTACCTAAGAGCAGCTTAGGGATCACAGAGACTGGGCCTTGGAGCTTCACACTCCATCAGTTGCTTGCGAACATCACTGTGCTGCTCTAGCCTTCTGTATGGGCCTGAATAACATCTGTGTGCCTCAGGGGCACAGCACAATTGAATAGCTCAGTTTAGGTGCCACTGAGCACTTCCTGCCAAGGTGCAGGAGCACCCAAAAAGCAGAGGGGCAGTAGGGGTCACTAGCACAGTGCTTACAGATGAGACACTCAAATAACATGGTGATCTGAGGAATGTGGTGTGGAGGGAGGTGGAGCACAGTGGAAGCCTGACAGAGGCAGCTCTCACTTGCTCTTTAGAGGGAAGTTCTTTATTCCAAAGACATCACTTTTTAAAAATAAAAGTCTGTCCAGTAATGTAATTAGTTACCTCTTCAGGCTAAAAACAGAGCCAGTAATAGTCTGCCAGGTGAGTTAAAACTGCTTGTGTCCATATACATTTTTGTAATGGGAAAGGTTTGTTCTTGACATGCATTTGGAAACCAAATGAAGTAATAAGAGTAAACACATCAGAACTGGGGAAGACTACAGCTCTCTCCAAGAAGCAGCTGTATTCTGCCCATTTTCTTTGCATATCTTTTCTTCATTCACTCCAGATAAACTGCCACAACTAATACAGCTTTTAATTGTGTTCAATAAGGTATACAAAACTAGCAGTGATGAAAGGCACATCTTTAAATAGGCCAGTATTTTGAATATTAGAAATGTACACAAATTTAAATTAGAAGAAATTGATTTGGCCTTTGAGTACCTCTGTGTATCATATCAATGTATGTTTTCTCTATGCAAGAAAGAGTAAGGACAGAGGAAGTGACTTTCCTTTTTTTAAGTCTGACTTCAAGATGCTTAATGCAGCTGTTTCTTTTTTTATATGCCACATAATTCTCATGTTTTAAAAATACTGATTTCTTCAGAACAGTGCTTAAATGTGTTCTGTACAGAGAAGCCCATCTGTAGCCAGACTTTTCTCTCTCCAGCTTTCCCCATCACACATAGTGCACAAGAATTCATCATTTCACCTCCTTCTCTGCAGTAAGCACAGAGGACATTGGTGTCATCACCCTTATCTAGACAAAAAATCCATCATCTAGATTGTGTACAAGGGCAGCTCATCTGTTACTGCACAGCAAGTCAGCTCATAAAAGTAAAAAATAAGAGCAAGAGAAGCATGGAGCCATTGATATTAGTGAGTCACCAGCCTGCCTATTTGGTGTGTGTTTTACTAATTCATGTGAAATTTCAGACAGTGGATTGCTTGTGGGACAAACAGCAAAGGAGAGAAGGGGCAGCAATGAATATTTAGGATATTAGAATCACTGCAGGGGGAAGAAGATAACCGTCCCTTCCATGCACCTCTAGGAAATAGGACACCAGTCACCACCAGTTCACCACAGAATTATAGAATCAAGTTTAAACCCAGCCTTCTTCAGTTTAAGGCCTTTTCCCCTTGTCCTATCACCACACACCCTGCTAAAAAGTCCCTCTCCAGCCTTCTTATAAGTCCCCTTTAGGTACTGGAAGGCTGCTATATAAACCAGTTCTTTCTCAACCTGGGTTGGGAACTTCCTCATTTGAAATAAAAAAATTACATAAGCCTCTTGCATTTACTGTGAAAGTAAAGCTCTCACTAATAAAATGATGCAACATATCTCACCTTCAGCTTTATCAAAATATTGCTGTTTATTACTTTTAAGGCAAATAGAACATAATTTTTTTACAACACCAAGCACTGTAGACAATATGTTCAAATCACAACTCTTAGTAACCATAATAAATGTCTTTTTGATTGCTGGCTTCACTGTTGGGAACATCTTACTCGTCTCAAGCTGAAAATTGCTTAAATTACTAGATCCTCAAAATAAAAAAATAAACCCAGAGTGTAGAGACTTGGCAAGGAATAAGCCTCTGGAAGCAAGGTATTTTTAGTCTGGACTGGGCAATGTTAGTAATGTATGATGGTAACCATCCCATCTATACATTTTGGAATGTGTTTTGAGAGCTTGAAAGAGAGTTGCTGATTTTGGAAAGCAAACATTTAAGGAGTACAGCAAAAAGATGTTATCTCTTTAGACTGTAATATTTTTTACCACCTCCTCAGAACCATGCAGACTAAGAAACCTTGAAACCAACTTGACTAAAAATCACGTGAACCTGGACATTTTTAAGTAAGCTTTCAAATAAGTGATTTCTTTTGCTGTTGTTTTAAGTAGCATGTATTGTTTGCTCTTTTTTTTTCTTTTTGCATTTTGAGCTTCTGTATTTCACTTTGTATTTGCTCTTTTCCATAAATGTTTGAAAGTATTTATTTTTATGATGTTTGAAGGTACCTAATTTTAGAAGATTAGACCTGAAATGTTCACATACTTGATTACAGGGAAAGAGGCTTTAAGAAAAGCACTCTGCAAACTGCTGGTACCGGGGTTGTAATCTAGAGCCCCAACAGGATGTGTGTAGATCGTGTCAATGACGAATAGCTCACGTCTCTCAGAATAGCTGCTGTGAAGCACAGATGATCTGGTATCCACATACAGCTGTGTACTGCAGCCCATTTGTGGAAAAGTCTTCAGTAGGAAATGCAACCATCTGAAAACCATAACTGTCTGTTCCCTTTTCTCTATTTTTTCAGCCTTTTGTAACTTAACAACAAGCTCCTTTTGGCTAAGGCATTCTCCTGCAGTGTTTGTTCACAGCCTCGTGGTGCTATTGTTACATGAAATCTTGTGACTATTTGTGATATTCACCTCTGGTGGATAAAGACATCTGGTTTTGAACAGGATTAATGGGATATATTTTTAACAGGCAGAAAAAGAGAAGTGCAGTCTATTCTGTGGGGTCTTCACTTTAAGCTCCAAATGCAGTCTTCTGCCAGTAGATTTAAGAACTTAGCTTATGTGAGGTATTTCAAGTGCTAAAAACCATTGGCAGCAGTTGTTCATACTTGGCACCTCAAAAGAATCAAGCCTGAAGGGTAAGGAAATCTTATTGTTGGTGCCAGCAAAAAGTCAGCATTTAAGGAACAGGTTGGGGCAGAGATTCCCATACCAATGTGTGCATGAATCTGTGACTGCTTGTAGCTGTCATAACACCTTGTCACACTCTTAACACGTAGGAAATTATTTGCAAACCTTGAAAAAAATGTCAAAGACAATTAAAGATTAATTATCAACTACATTTGCAATTACAGCAAGTTGTCAGGTGATTTTTATTAGTAAGGGATGAATACACAACAGAAAACACTATCAGAAAAAAAATTTAATCTCTTTTAGTTAAAGGACCATGAACATTCGTCAGTGTAATCCCATGACAGCTTTTCTCTCCCCCATTCAATAAGTTCCTTGTGTGAAGATGAGCTGCAAATTGTTCTCCTATAAAATATGTTTTTTCTATCTCATATAGGTAAAAAAGGCTCCACAACCTTTTCTGTACCATGTCTGACTGATGAATTTATCAGTGTGAAAAGAGCTGCTCTGAGTGACTCAGCTGCAGAACAGATTTGTCTTGTCATTGGAGAGCAGACTTGTATAGCTGCTGAGTCACAAACTGGCTTGCATAACTGGAAGGGTAAAACAAGCTTGTCAAGGGACTCAGTTTGTAATTTGATCCTCCTCTCATTCCCAAAAGCACATGCACCTGTATTTTGAAACTGCTGGGATCATTAATTACAGTTTGAATAATTTCAGTGGTACCCATGGAATGTTTCCTTCCAATACACCCTGCTGTTCAATTCTTCTCCCATAACCTGTGGGATGTGGCCAAATGCTTCTCCCTTCACACAGGGGGGAAAAATTATTTGTATTTTCCTTCACTGCTAAAACCCATCATCATTATGATAGTAACAGATCTTCCAGTGGAGCTTAAATCAAAAAAACAGCACCTGTACTTTCACCTTTTTTAGGGAACTATTATTATTCCATTTAAAAGACTAATTTCAATAGTAAGTTAGGTTTAGGAAATAAGGTAGTTCTTTTATGTGTGTGTAGAATTCCAAAATGTTAGAAGAATCATAAGCCAAAAGAAATCATAAGCCAAAATCTTCCTCTATGTTTGTGGAAGAAGAAAATGGCCTTTTAGCTAAGAATATTTTATGCTCAGGAGGAATTAGAAAAAACCTTTGCATTGAGAGTTGTTTGTCTGATTTAAGAAAAAGCTAGCCTTAAATCTAGAGGAAAAAGAAAACAAGACATTGAGGGCAGTCATTTACTGTATGGATGTCATTGTTTCCTTTATACAACATACTAGAAAGTGCAATAGCCTTTCTTCTGAGAACTGTATAGTATCCTACAAGCACTAACTCTTGATGCCCTACTAAGAAAGGGAAATACTGTTCTAATCAAATAGATGAAGATGTTGAGACAGGCAATGAAATCCTGGGCCAGAAGACCCACACTGACCTGGTGTCAGGGCAGGCTCCTTGGTGGTACTGCACTGTGCCCATCACCCCGCTCTGCTCCAGCTCTCCATTAAGGTTTTTCACTGACTCAGCTCAGCTCAGCAGAGCACAGCACATCACCTCTAGGTGAGACTTGTTTATGACTGTATTGGTTTGATTTAGGTAAATGAGCCCTTTGGAAAATTTTATTGTCAGTTAGGTTTCTGTTTCCTCCTACAAACTCAAGTAGTCTGAACTGAGCCCACACTCACTCTAACACATTTCTCACCCTTCTCACACTGTGCCGAGGAGCTCCTCTGAAAGCTGCATTTTGATTTGCATGCAGACACAGTCATATTATTAAATACAACAAGCTCTACCACTTTTGTAGCAAAGCTGAAAATTTTAACTTTTTTACCAAATTAAAATGAAATCCTGTTTGCCCAGGATGAGCTGGAGAGAGGTGGGGATGAATCTGAATACACTTTTAAATTGCTTTGACCAATATGTTCCATACATACAACTTGTACATTGACCCTGATGATAGCTTTTCAGCTGCTTGAATGCAACCTTCATCTCAGAAATCCTACAGCTGTTGGTTATGAGGGAGCTGTCTGAAGATATAGGTTACCTTCAACCTCTTTTTTAGTTTTCTCCTGAATGGTATTAATGGCTTGTAAAAGAAATAGCCTTTGGGTTTAGATAGACCTGTGGTAGTAGGCAGGTTTTTTCTAAGAAAAGTATTTTATAAAAGTACACTAGCACAAAACATTTCTTACAGATATGTGGTTCTGTTGGGTTTGAATTACTCTGCCTGTATCTCGGTGTGAACCCCTACTTCCCCAAGGTTTGGAGCATCAGAGCTGGGATTCTTGGATCAGCTCATTAAGAAGACAAGACACAAACAAGTCTGGTTGTGATTTGCAATTGTGTAAATATCTGAGTTCTGGGGGCTTGTTTGTGCTTGTCTCTAGGATCTGGGAAGCATTTTATTAAAAAAAAAAAGTTTTAACTGCCAAAGGCAGCTGCCAGAGCATTTATTTAATTAATTTCATTTTGCTTTCTGGTACTTGTCTTAAGGGCATTGGCTAGAAGACACATTTGGTCTATTCACTCACCTGGATACATAATCCCTATCATGGATTCAAAGAATGGTTTGGGTTGGAAGGGACCTTAAAGATCATTCAGTTCTTACTCACGAGCCATGGGCAGGGACAGCTTTCACTACACCAGGCTGCTCAAAGCCCCATCCAACTGGATCCAACCCATCCAACTGTTCAGGGACCTCCACAACTTGTCTGGTCAACCTGTTCCAGTGCCCCACCACCCTCACAGCAAAGGATTTCTTTTTGATATCTAATCTAAACCTACACTCTTTCAGATGAAAGCCATTTCCTCTTTTCCTATCACTATATATTCTTATAAAATGTTTGATTCTCCTCTATACCAGAAACAAAAAAAACCCACTGCCTATCTTCCATGTTATGCTTCCTGTAGTTTATAATATTGGGCCTGTCTCATTTGATGCCACATTCAAACTTCTACTGACTTCACTGAAAGCAGAATTTGGCAATTAATTTTAACTGGTATAGACTCATTAAATATCACACAGGTTTTTTCACATTATCTGAATAACATTCACACATAAAGAATTATTGAAGGGAGATAATTATTTGAGTAGAAGGATGGCTGTACAGAGACAAACCTTTAGAGAAAAAAAATATCTGTAAGAAAAAAGCAGAGACATGAAAAGACATGTAATCTTTTCATGAAAAGAGAGAACTAGCACTCAGGGGATTTGGATGCAACTTCTAGTTAGATCAAGACTTGCTGTACACCTCTAGGCATTTTGACACTTTCTGTGATTTCTTTCCCATCTATAATACATGGGTAGCAATACACACAGCAGTATTTTAAAGTAATTGCTTGCAAATTGGTTTAGAGAGCCTGAAGTGGAGCATACTTTATAAATGTAATGCAATATTATTATTGTTGTCACATAAAAACCTAGCTTAGTCCATCAATTTAATTGTCACCAAAGCCACATGGATGGCAGGGCTTCTAATGTTACTTGGAAAATCATCTTTCAAGCCTAATGTTGTCCTTCAACAACTGGCACACCTATCTCCTTTTATCTTCATGGAATAAGATTCTGAAAATTTCCATGTAGTACAGGTTTGAAGACTGATGAGCATATTACTGGGTGTGTAAGAGAATTTGGAGTGTGCTTTTCAGTGTCTAATCAATCCCTCTTATCACTTGCAATATAGTGCCAACACATGTTACTGTGACACTGCCTGCTACAGTTCTTTGCCTAAGTCCCAGAGAGCCTGGATACACCTCAGCACCTACTAATCCCATAAAAATTTGGCAGTGCTCCCTGTCAGGCCACCAGCTGGGGCCAGGAGAGTGTGTTTTATGCCTTGCACTGACAGCGTTGGGAGATTGATCTGCCCAGACACCTGAACGAAGACAGAGTTGTTTTCAAAGCAAGCTGCAAATGCTGTAACTGCAGATACATATCATTGGAAATAACAAATCTTGGGAAAATAAGTGCATCAGTAGCCAAGAAATGTAGGTGTGTTGCTGTGAGAACATTGCCTATGAAGAGCTGGCTTTGCTGGAGGAGCTGATGAGCCTACCTGAGACACTGTTCATGCACTAACAGGCACTGCACGGGCAGCCTGGCTGTTCCTGCACTGAGGTGTGTAGGATGTGGGATTTAAGGGCTTCCTATTTAGAGGGATCTTTCAGCACCAAGATCTGGCTTCTACAACTGTGGATTTTGGACCACATTAGAATCACAGGTTAGGAGAGACATCAGGCAGTAATTTTGTCTAATCTCCTGCTCCAGTCTCTCAGAGTCAACATTTATCTCTGTGCTTTGGCCAGATGGATCTTGAAAATCTCCAAGAATAGAGATTCGACAACTTCTTCAGGCAATATCCTGTTCCAGTGCTTCACTGCACTCATAATGTGGATTTTTCCTTTACTTCCTATTGGAACTTCATCCCAATTTATGAGCATTGTTTCCCATTCTCCTGCCATACACTTGGGTTGTATCAGTAATCTCTTCAGTACATTAAGGCTGCTGTTAGATCCCCTAAATCTTTTCTTTCTGGGCTAAACAAACCCGGTTCCTTCAGCCTCTCCCTACAGGTCGCACACTCCAAACCTATGACCATCTTGGTGACTCTTTGCTGGACTCACTCAAGTTCATCTACATCCTCCTTATACTGGGAATCCAGATCTGCTGACTTTCTTACAAAAATCAAGGAAAGGGAGCCAGAACTCCTCCTAAATGTATTTTCAGGCCATGCAGTTCTATAGCTGTAGGGTGGGTCATTATCTGCTTGTTCTTTCTCAAGAGGAAGGAAAGCATAAGGCAGCAGAGAGAACATTACTCAGGTTTCCAAAGCTCACATCCATACCTTCTCACTGACCAGAGTAGCCCCACAGATTGGCTGTGATTTTGAATTGCAAAAGTAGTTAAGTTCTTCTCTGTGAACCATAAGGGGCTAAATCCTATGTGGAGAATCCAGTCAGAGGGAGACAGAGGAATGGGTGCCATGAGGATAACAGAATAATCTTAAGAAAACTGTGTATTCCAGGATGGGTGGAGATGGAAATTTAGGGAATCTGCTATCCTAGTGTGTCTTGTGCCCACTCCTCCTCCATGTTCCCTACAGGGTTAAAAGGACTGCATGGCATCAATTGAATGAGTGACCTGATTCCTTTGAGGAATCAAGGGGGAGAAAAAGTCCCTAAAGAAGCATTATCTTAGATGAAATTAATTTTACTGTCACTAAAGCTGCAGATATGGCAAGATTTCAAGCATCACTAGGAAAATTTTCTTGCCATGTCACAAAATAGAAACATTTGTCGTCATAAATTGACATGTCTATCTCCTGTCATCTTCAGGTAGTGAGCATGTGGAAATCTGATGTGCAGGTATTCAGTGCTATTTGGAATGAAGTAGAGACTCACTTCTCTAGATGTATTCTAGGTGTAGTACTGATTATTGGTGTGCTTTAAATTGGCTGTTGTGTATTAATCACTATTTTAAATTATTTTATATTAAATAGTACATTAAATTTGCTTCTGTATATTAATTTTTTTATCTGTTATTGAATTATTTAATTAGTTATACTTCATTTTAAATTCACCCCAAATTTGTACTCACAGCAATTGTTTATGTTGTAGTTAACATTAAATATGGACAGTATTTAAAATTAATATTTTAAATATTATTATTATAATATTATAATATTATATTATATTATATATACATATAATTTATGTAGGATCTTCCTTTGCATAATTAAATGTGAGTTGGTTTTTCTTTCATTTCTCATGTTATAAAAATTTATTCTGTAAGATGGAAACTGTGTTTAACATCCTTGTAACATACAAGTGTAACACTACCAGTGTTGCTGCCCAGGTTTGCATTGAAACCAATGGTTCCATGCCAAGCAGTGTAAGAAGTGTGGAGGATTGTTTTCTGTGCTTATTCCCTGCCTGTGTGGTGTTTCTGGGGGGGACTGACCTTGGCCAAGAAGGAGGGTTTATGTTGGTAGGCACAGTACAAAGACATAGTAGATAACGGATATTTCCAGAATTTTCTTCCAGTAAAAAAAAAAAAAAAGTGTGAATTAACTTCTCAGGATTAAAAAAACAGTACCAGATTTTCCTTACAATATTTTTAGAATGATTATTAATAGATTTTTTGTAATATGTCAAAAATCTTACTATGTCATTGCAACTGTTTATTATCTTAATAAAAAATACCAACTTCCAATATTTGGCTTGAATTTTGGAGAACTGATTTACCCCCCTGAAGATGTAGTCTTATGTTTTAGTGTATTTTAATATTTTTATTTCTACAAATATATAGAATATATATAGAACATAGAATATATAAATGTTCTATAAATATCTTTGACACGTGTCAATATGACTTAGAAAATTGGGCTAAAATAAGTTTGAGGAAGTCATGTAATCCACTCCCTAGCTCAATTTAAAATCAGCCATTCTGGAATTATTCCTAGTAGATATTTATCCAGCTTAACAAGAGGCCAGGCTAAGTTGCATTGCTGAAGCTGAGACTACAAGGGAGAAATAAGAATTCTTAATGCAGTGCTCATTCTCTGCCATAGCAGTACACAATCTACATAGAGATGTAACTTGTAAAGTGTATATGTACATACACTTTACATATATATATACACATACATATATATGTGTGTGTATATATATATATATGTATATGTAAAACTCCTTTACTATTTAATTCTCTACATTGACAAATTGGGAGAGGCTGTGTGCTCTGGTGTTGGTTCATCTGTTGGGACTTCCACATCACTTTGCTTACTCAGTTATGAACTTGACAATTGCAAAGGCCAGAATCTCATGTTTTCAGAGATCCAGAAGTTAAAGGATATGTTTGACAGGGCCCAGCTCCATCTTAATGGATGCACATTAAATTGATTGGAAGCTAACAGTTGCTGCTCATGGAAAGATGACTGTACCCCTTGGCTGCCACAGAGCTTATCTCTCATCTGTTGCTGCCTCTGTACCAGATTTTCCTTACAATATTTTTAGAATGATTATTAATAGATTTTTTTTGTAATATGTCAAAAATCTTACTATGTCATTGCAACTGTTTATTATCTTAATAAAAAATACCAACTTCCAATATTTGGCTTGAATTTTGGAGAACTGATTTACCCCCCTGAAGATGTAGTCTTATGTTTTAGTGTATTTTAATATTTTTATTTCTACAAATATATAGAATATATATAGAACATAGAATATATAAATGTTCTATAAATATCTTTGACACGTGTCAATAAGATTTAGAAAATCGGGCTAAAATAAGTTTGAGGAAGTCACCTAATCCACTCCCTAGCTCAATTTAAAATCAGCCATTCTTGAATTATTCCTAGTAGATATTTATCCAGCTTAACAAGAGGCACAGCCAGGCTAAGTTGCATTGCTGAAGCTGAGACTACAAGGGAGAAATAAGAATTCTTAGTGCAGTGCTCGTTCTCTGCCATAGCAGTACACAATCTACATAGAGATGTAACTTGTAAAGTGTATATGTACATACACTTTACATATATATATACACATACATATATATGTGTGTGTATATATATATATATATGTATATGTAAAACTCCTTTACTATTTAATTCTCTACATTGACAAATTGGGAGAGGCTGTGTGCTCTGGTGTTGGTTCATCTGTTGGGACTTCCGCATCACTTTGCTTACTCAGTTATGAACTTGACAATTGCAAAGGCCAGAATCTCATGTTTTCAGAGATCCAGAAGTTAAAGGAAAGTTTGACAGGGCCCAGCTCCATCTTAATGGATGCACATTAAATTGATTGGAAGCTAATAGCTGCTGCTCATGGAAAGATGACTGTACCCCTTGGCTGCCACAGAGCTTATCTCTCATCTGTTGCTGCCTCTGAGCACAGGGTCAGTTGAGGAGAGCTGGAAGCACCTGGGACTCACCCAGGTGCCCAGAAGATTTGGGCAGGTTTGTTCTGTGAGTAACCACCATCCATCAAACGCTGGCAGCTGTATAAAAGCAGTGCAGGTGCTCAGCTGCCCCTCTGCCTTACACACTGCTCATGTACCGAGATTCTCCCTGGCTGGGGTGAATAGGAGCACCCGTGGGCTGCCCTGGCATTGCTGTGCAGCTCTAAGTGCCCCCAGTGCTTCCTGTTCTTGCTTTTCTTAACTGTGAGGCTTGAAGTGCAGACAGGAGCAGCTGCCTCTCAGAATCCTGGGATACTTGCCACAGCTATCAGACAGGTTTCAAAGATAAAATATAAGCCTTCACTTTTCTCAGATAAGTTTTGCAAGGTGTTTGACAAATACTCTTCTACTTTGACAAGTGCCATTAATTTTTAGGGCTTTTTATTTAAGCTAAATCATGCAAACATCAGCAGTGACTTGTTTCATTCCAAGGAAATCTGTCATGCTGTTACTGTGTCACGTACAATTTGCTTAGATACCATGTGCCTTGCCATTCACAAAGCATTTCAGGTAGCAATTGGTCATTACTGGGCTGTGAAATGAATTGCTCCCTGGCTGTGTATTCTCAGTTAAATTATCCCAAATAATTCTTCCCTCATCTACAAATAAACAAAGAGCTTTACTTTTTCTTCTCAGATGTCTAGCATGTCCCTACCATGCTACCCTTGGGAAGTTCTACCACAAGACATTTAGATCTAACCACAAAGCCACCTGAAAGGTTTCCACATGTGCAGCATGCCTTCAGAAGAAGGTAGTCTGCATGGTGCAGGAACTCCCTGTGCACTTTGAGCAGGCTTCCCACCACTTTCTGGATATCATATTGCTTGTTGAAAAGCACTAGCAGCATGAATAACATTATCCATCTACATGAATAACGTTATCCATCTACATGGCTGTATAAAATTTATGTTCACACAATTCTAGGATTGATTTGTTTCATTTCATCAAAACATCCTTTTCATGTTAATCATTCATAGAAAAGGTGAGTTTTAGAAAACAACACCTTTTCTATGAATGATTAACTTGAAAAGGATGCTCAAAGAAAGCTATGGAAATGTCCTCATTTTGCAATAGCTCTCTTTGTGAAGGTCAATTTACTCCTTGCCTCACCCTTCTAAGCCATCTCAGGCTTTTAACCTCTGTGAAAAAAAAAAACCAACAAACCAATACCAACCCTCTTTATTACTGGCCAGGTACCTCTGCCTTTATACCTAATACACAACCTGGCCATTTTCTGCTCAGAGAGTAGTGATGAGGGAAAAACAGAGCATGTATTTTTTTGTCAATATGAACTTGCCCTAGAATCTGCTGTTACTGGGACTATACCCAAATCTGAGTACCTGATATGTGCCTTCCTCCCCTTTATCCCTCTTGAATCACATAAAGATGTCCTTGTCTCTGCTCTGACAGGTTGCAAAGTGCTCCCTGTACTGCAGAAGTTAACTGATCTCAGTCTATGGGCATGCAAATGTGCAGGAGAAATACTTCGCTCCTGTCTGATAAAAGCCTTTAATAATAATACACACCTTTACTGAAGTACAGCAACAGGGTTAGGAAAATCTTCTCACTAGGCCAGCTGATGTGACAGGACCTTTGTTATGCCACATGTATGGGCTATGCTCTTGCATTCAAAAGCTGTGACAGCAGCAGAGAAATTCAGTGGCTTTACTTGATAATCAACCAAGCCTTCAGTTCCCAGAAATCAGTACTGTTCCATTGGCTCCAGTTAACCATGCATGTTTACATCCACCATGTGAAAACATTTTGGATTTGTTCATTTTTGGTTAATAAAACATGCTGGCACCTGCCATCATCTCTGAAGTCAGCAGAAGTCCCAGGGCTATTTTCCCATGCATTCAATCTGGCATTTGATACAGCCCTAACTAGATTAAGAACTTGTGTATGGGTAATGAACTTTCAGAGCCATACATGAGTGCCAAGTTGAGGTTCACAAGGAATTCAGGGGCTGGCTTCACATGCCTTTGGGGCATAATTGGAGAAGAATGTTAAATCCTTTCCTAAATAAGCAAGAGAGAAGGCCCTGGCACAGGGCATCCTCTGACTCCACAGCAATTACATCTGCACAGCTTTCATCACTTTATCCTTTTGTAGCACTCATCTTTCTTGCTAATGAAGGAGAGAAAAGAAAAGCAAAAAGAAAAACATCTGTAGGGCTCAGTACCTAGAGCACTACTTTATCCCTATGTAAATCCAAATATCTCCGTGGGCTTCAACAAATAATTAAGGTAGATTTAGCTACCTGTGGAGATACTTGCCTTCTGAATTCTTTTCAGCACTCTATTCCTCATGTAGCAAAGAAGAATCTCTTTACATCAGCAACATTTATTGATGAAGTTGTTCTGTAACATCAGTAGCTCTTGTGAGAGGTTACAATGAAATATGAAAAGACAGAGCAGGAGTGTTGGACATTTCTCAAACTGGAAGTATCACAGCTGAAGACTCAGTTTCTCTGGTAAATGAATATAGTTAAAGAAATTTCTAGCATCAATCTTTTGTTGTCTCCCTTCAACTCATCTTGGCAAGTGATAAATCATGTACTGTCAGAATGACTCTACTGATTCGTGAGGTTAAAAAGAAAAAAATTAATTGTCCAGGATCATGAATCATTACTTTGATTAAATCAGTGTGAGCTAGATTACATCAGATCTGATTCTAGCTTAGAAGAGGATCATGTGTCCTGCACATCCAGAAAAGTGTATGTGAATTTTATGTGTCTGAGAGCTGGCTCCAGGATACACAACTGAACTGGTAGCAATTTGCTCTGGTTTTAGCTAAACGTTTCACACGTGTCTATTATTATAGATTGGCACTACTACAACTTCATACTGAAACTAGTACAGATATTATGGGCACAAACTGCCTTTATTGAGATAGGCAAGCTCCAGGAAAACAGGGCTCTGTATGTCACCTGTATGTAAGCTGCCCAGTGAAAAAATTGGTATTACCCAGAGTTCCCGGATGCCCTGAGATATTGGCAAGTGGTAGCAAAGAGAAATCTACATGTCCACATCATTTCTCATTTCTTGGGCTTTGGAAAAAACTCAGTTTCCTGGCTGGAAATATCTTTAGAAGCATCACACACCAGGGCAGAAAGATGATGGGTCTCTCTTGTGCAGTGAATTGTCCTTGAAATCAGACACATCCTCATGGTATTTTAACATACATGAGAGTCCAATTCATTTATATATTACTTTTTACACACATTTATGAGAACTGAAAGTAATTATGCCTGTCCTCTTTCTAGAGATGAGAGAACTGGAAGCAAGACCTGGCTCATTCAAAGCAATCACTCAAGACCTAGTCAGGATTAGAAGTCTTTAAGGCAAAAAATGCAACAGCTCTTCAGGAAAAAGAAAAAAGAACTGAAAGAGAGGCTTACTGTCTGCAGACATATTGTACATTTATATTGCCCAAACTCCTTTAGAAATTGATTGGCATCTGTGATCTCAATACTAATGAGTTCTGCCTTTATCTATGTAAATTGAGTATTTACTGTCACTGGTAAACTACAAAGTGTTTCTCTTAAAATAAGAGATAGCAGAAAGTGAAAAAAAATCCCATGTTACTTTTGTAGCTTGGTATGTGATGCTGCTCAGGACTCACAGGAGAATAAGATTACAAGACTGAAAATTCTTTATCTCTTATTTTGGAAAATCACTTTCCTCTGCCTAATTATTTCCATTATTAATCTACATTGTTCATGTTATTTCAGAAGATATTGAAATGAGTATAAAAGCACAAAACAAGTATCTTTGGTACATATAATGACACAACAATCTTTTCATATGACTCATCTGGTTTTGTTTCTTATAACACCATGCAAACAGACACCTTTTGTAAGATATAGCAACATAATACACTCAAGAACTTCAGGATACTTGTTTGGCAATGGTGATTGTTTTTTTTTAGCTACCTATTTGTGTAGCTTAATTAGCAAGCTTTTTATGAGAGTTTTGAACCTTCTTTAACCTGATGTAGTCTAGGTGGCAGAATCTGTAGAAATAATAAATTTCTCTCACTCTCCATTAGTTTCTAAGAAGACTAATATTTTAACAATATTGCTACCTTTCCTGCTAGTCAGCTACTGACGTTTTTACTGAAGTCTGTCCCAAAGCAGGGGAGGCTTAACAGTCATCTCTTTGGTTTTTCATATCCTCCATATCCTGAATTACAGGGAAGATATTAGATGTTTCTAGATGAACATTTTGCTCTTGACAGGATAATCAGACACATCAATCAATGCACCCATAGCTTTGCCTATGCTGCAACAGCATCAGGTTAGTTTGTAATTGTTGTTCCATGCCACACAAAACAGCCTGTACCTTTAATTACCCATGACATTACATTAGCACCCAGCGCTGTTTCCAGCTCTGCTTGCATTAACAACATCAAACAACACTGAAGGACCATTTGCTTTCTGTGGTCCAGTGGCAAGGAGAAAACTGCCTGCCCACACGTGGGGATGTTGTAGCTGGTCTCACAAAGCAGCAGCCTGGAAGAGAAAACCCACTCACAATTCAGTGCCTTTAGGTAGTTTTAGGGAACTGGTGAGATCCACGCACCTAAATTTGTCTCCAGCATCAAGGACTAAGAGAAAAATCCCAGCAAAGTGCCCAGGGCAGTCCTGGATTTTACAAGGTAAAAGTGCCTTACTGTCAGATATATTTTCAACTAACCTTTAACCATAAAACCTCAAATATTTTCCTTTTACTTGTATTTTTTTTCCTGACACAAAAACAGCATGGAAAATAAGGAGGGAGGAAGCTTCCCACATCTCTGCAATTGTCTCCATCATGACAGAATTTATTCTCAGTCACCCAGGGTGGGATTGATGCAATGTAAGAAATTTTGGAGCCTTATTACTGATGACTGCTCAGGAAAGCACACTTGCTCTTTCAGCTACTTCTCAGCACCAACAAAAAAGTAACTTCTGTATTTTAAAATTTCAGATTCGGATGACATTCAAGCTTTGTGATGAAAAAGAGAAAAAAGTACATGTCCAAGATTTTCAAGAAAAGCAAAAGCTTCCCATTTCAGAAAGACCTGAACAATCTCTATAACTACTTGTGTGGCTAATTAATGTGTATGATTACCGTGTACCAAACATTGTGACACAAGAGTTTTGTTAGGGTTATTTTTCAGTTAGAATGATGAGGAAGCTGTTGGATTTTTTCCCTCAGGAAGTCACAACACAAAAAAGGACTTAATTTGACCCAAACTCTGAAGCATGACCCGAAGAGCACTTCCTTACACTAAGCAGCGGCAATTTGAATTACAGAATCACAGAATCGGAAAGCCCCCGCTTGCCGGCGGGGAGGCGAGGACAAGAAAGGTCAGGGGAGGTCTACGGGGACGATGGCGAAGAGACGGGCCAGCTCACCGCGCCCCCGTTTCCCGGCACCCACGGGACGGAGTTTCCCGGCGCTGGGCAGCGACGCGAACCCAGCATCTTCCCACGGGCACGGGAGGGGGCGGGGAGCCGCCATGCAAATCAGGCCCTCGCAGCCAATAGGCGGGCCGGCCGGCCGGAGGGGGGGCGCGGCGCGGCGCTGCGCGGGGATGAGCTCTCGGCTCGACGGCGCGGGCGCTGCGGCGGCACCGGCACCTCCGGCACCTCCGGCACCAGCACCGGCACCTCGGGGAGCGGCACCTCCGATACCTCGGCACCTCGAGGAACGGCACCTCCGACACCGGCACCTCGGGGAGCGGCACCTCCGATACCTCGGCACCTCGAGGAGCGGCACCTCCGACACCTCGGCACCAGCACCGGCACCTCGGGGAGCGGCACCTCCGACACCGGCACCTCGGGGAGCGGCACCGGCAACTCGGGGAGCGGCGCGGGCGGAGCGGAGCGACACAGGACCGGCCGGACTGCCCGTCCCGAGGGTGAGTACCTGCGGAGACGGGGGAGGACGAGACAGCGCTTTCCTCGGGGCCGGGCAGGGTTTGGTTTCTTCACCCCGGGCACAGCCGTGTCCCGGGGTGAAGAAACCGGGCAGCCGTATTCCCGAGCTGCCCTGAGCATCCGCTGGAGTTCCCGGCCGCCGAGGCGCCTGGCGCTGCTGCCGGAGGGCGGGCAGTGCTGGGAGCCCGGGCTGGCCGCCCCTTCCCGGGCCGTCGGGGCGTGCGGGGCGCTCGGCACCTCGGTTTTGCCTACGAGTAGAGGAAACTGCCCCTTTTGAGTCGAGTGCCGAAGTGTGAAGCCCGGAGGCAGGAGAGAGGATAGGATATGCGGACTGGCCTTTTTGGGTCCGAAGATGCCTAGCCCTGGTCCTCATGGAATACAAAAGGGATGGCTGGGTTTTCTCAGAATGAGAGAAAAACAGAGGCACTTTCAAATATATGTCTGCATTTCCACTGCCTTGTTTTTCTGGCTTAACGAGTATTAACATTTTATTCATAGTGTTCATACATGGCTATGAATAGCTCCACCGCAGATTTTACAGAAAATTTGGTTTATATGCAAAATATGATAGCTTTTCCTTCGTTCTTGAGTGTCATCATGGCCAGATCTAGAAGTGGGTGCAAAAGTTAGTGTTCTTTGATTGCTTCCGATTAAATTGATACTCATTTCCTTCCTACCAAGAAGAACTGGCCCTCGTGTATGTCTGAGATAACTACATGTCACTCTGATACTGAGAAAGGAAATGACTAGAATAACAGCACTGGCCAAAAACAGACGCTTGCACTTCTTGTTCCTGTTCTTTAGAGGGTATTTTAGCAACTGTCTTTTAAGCTGTCAGGTATCAAAACGGCATACTATGACTTTTTAGCATAAGAATACAATTTGAATGATGATACTTTCTTATCATTGCTGATACTCACTATTTAAATAGTGGTGAGTCTACAAGATGACCATAATTTTTTTTAAATTCAAAATAGACCAGAGGTCTAACAGATCAACAGAATAAATGTTATCATTAGGAAAGGATAGTTTAGGTCCCCAGCTCCTCTGATGACCTTTTTTCTCTGACTGCCTTGTATGCCCACTGCTCTGAAACGGAAATTGTGTGTTCAGTATTATGTTATCTGATGTTTTGGCTCAAGCTACAACTGCAAGTTACACTCTGTTATTGAAAGACACCTCCATGACAAAAGTAAGCATGGTACAGAAGATCTCTTGAGACATTAAAATGAGTAAAATGTAGTACCTTCTGGGCACAGCAGATAAACATGATGCTATGGAATGCAACTGCATGTTCTATCAATTATGGAGAATTTGGGTGCTGTGGGATTAGCCTCCATGTCTGACATCTTTCACTATACTACCAGTATACTAACACTGACAGTAACCAAGACCTGCTTCAGAAGGAGAAATTGTAGTTGCCACTGATGCATAAATAATAGAGAAGGAAGATAATCTGCTGCATGAAGAGAGTCACCTAAATTTCTCCCCAGCATGGGCAGCTCTGTGTGGACAAACACTTTATGCTGGACCCTGGGTGGGCCTGGAACAAATCCTGGGAATGCAGGGCCACTGTGGGACTGTAACACATTGCTTTATCCATTTGGTGCCCTGGAGCTGTGCACCTCAAGCAGGCCTGAGAGGGCTTTCTGTATCTTCTCTCTTTCTGTCAAGGAAGAAGGTCCCACAGTGCTTCCACAGAGAAATGGTCCAATTTTCAGCAAGTCACAGCCAGTTCAACTTAGGCCTTGTGAAAGAAATTGATTACTTTGTGGGTTTCCAGTGTCAACACAGGGATCAAACTGTCCTTCTCCTTTTCCATAGAAAACTCCTTTTATGTCTTGGAGTACTGTGTCTTCCTCCCCGGTGTTCTGAATTAAATGAAGATAATTCCTTCTGCTCTTCTTTCTCCAGGAGTGTATTTTCTAAAATGTTTCAAGACAATTATATGCCAAATATGCTCCCTTTGACTTTCCTAATGTGATAACTGTTTCAGGATGTACTTTTCCAACTGAGGCCTTATCTATGCCAAGCAGAGTAAAACCAGTCCTTCCCAAGCCATCTCTCATTTAAGACATTAGGTTTTGGTTTTTTTACAATGACCCTATATTGTGAGCTTGTTTCGTGGCTTGCAATCAGCTATAACCTCACCAATGCCTTCTTCCTGCCAAACTAGGTGTTTCCTACTTTATATTTGTGTGAATAATTTTATCTAAATATGCCAGGCATATTCTGGCAAAAGAATTTCATTTTCTTTTAGTTAATTCTTCTCTTACTGTCAAGATCACCTTAAATTCTCATAATTTCTCCTTCCCTGCCCTCACCAAATGCTTGCTTGTACTCCCTTCCAGTTGTGTTGCCTGGAGACTGTACAAGTTCATGTTTGGTTTCTCTCTCCAAGTCACTAATGGAAAATATGGATAACCTCTGAGTGTGACAGATACCCATCCTAATGCTGATATGTTCAAAACCAGTTCTGATGGTGAGAAGACAACTGCTGTGTCAAATATGAAGGTGCTGGACCAGATACACTTTCTGTCATCTTTTATCTGGCCCATCAATTTTCTTTGACTCTGGTCATTCCTGTAGTTCAAGGATGACAAAGCATGGTGCAGAAGTTACTAAGGCAATGTTAACTTGATCCAGTAAACCCATCTCAGTGCCAAATCTGGGGTTACCACTTTTTGCAGTGAAGCCATTTTTGGTTATGTTTGCATTTTGAGTTATTCCCTAAGATGTGGCCATGACTGGTGAGGAGCATCATTCCCAGGGAGTGGCCTAAGGCTGGCTCCTGGGAACCCCCTCTTGGGTAGTGGGGGAGCTCTACATGAGGGGAGGGAAACAATTTGGTTTTTATCTCTGCTTTGATAGGCTAGATGAGCTACCAAGGCACTCTACACAATCAGCAAGAGCTCTCACACAGTGCTTGGCACTTACATCTAGATAAAACTACATGTAGTTTTATCGGAGAGAGAATGATGTCACATATCTTGACTTTCAAAGGCTTATCATGTGTCCAGCTTTTGCCTAATCTGCTATGGCAGTTAACCCATTAATTGCCAGGACTATTCTCAACAAACTCATGTTCGCAAAAGTGAAGGAATTACTCCATGGTCCAGCTTTTTTTGCTATGCCTTTTCTCTGTGCTGTTTTTGTGGTATTGACAACTCACTTATTTTTGAAAGCAAGAATAAAGCTTGTTTGGGCTTTTGATATGCCCAATCAGGTGTATCCCTGATTACATCTATATCTTGTCTCAACTTCACTGGTGCTTTGAATGGGCCTGTAAACACCCACGAGCTGCTAAGTAGTGTAACTGCCATAAAGCCTGACATGGCTTGGGGCTGTGGGTACGAATGGGTGGCTGGCTATAGGGGTTATTTCCTGGCTGGAACTAGTTTGATGAAGATACAGTTGTGTAGATTTTGCAATAGAATCCCAAACTGAGCCTCATGTGTACTGGCCCACATGACCAAATACCAAGGAAACACCCTGTATTTAACCTTAAAGGAATTTTTTTCAAGTCAAGAGTACTTGGCCTCAGATTATAACACTTTATCACAAGCCTTAAATATATGTGCTTTTCAAAAAATAATGCAGTTGTGCCAATTTAAAAACATCAGTAGAACTTGTTTCTTCTGACTGATGATCACATGTGACCTCATATTTCTGTTTGCATTCCAACATAATGTCTTAATCACTTGTAAATACCACAGTGTGGTAGCAATAGTAGTTACATACATGTGGCATGTGCACAGCTATTTCGCTGAGCCAATGTGTTCCAGGGAAGCCGAGGTGATTAATTAGCTAATGTATATTCTCATGGTGCTGTGGTGCCAGCGCTGCCTGTGACTGTGCTGGCTGGTTGCCCTGCACCGTGACCTGTAATGATGCTGAGCTGTAGTAATTGCCAAGAAATGCACAGATGGCTGTCTCACTGTTTATATTAAGTGGTATGGACCTGTCTTAACCATCTGCCAAGCCCTTGGAGGTAGAGTTCACACTCCCCTTGTCTCTATCTAGGCCAATTTTACCTGAAGACCTTGGTGTTGCAAACCAGTGAAGATGGAGAAGCTATTTTTTCTATAGCCCTGTTACCTCTGCTCCTGACCCCACCCAAGCAACAAAAAATCTAGTTACAATTGCTCATTTATGTGATTTGTGAGGAAAATGTCAAGAGGAGATACTGAGAATCCATTTTATCTATCCACTATTGAAAGTTTGTCAGTGGTGATCCATAGATCTCCAGTGAAAATTTAGACAACGTAGTAAATAGTAGCAGTCAACCTGTGTAAAACAAACTGACCTCTCCAATGCAGGAATAATGTTTAATCTTATGGCTACTGAGTAATAACAAGTTAAAACATCAGATTTTTTTCTCAGTCTCATCATAAATATGTGAAAAATGGCATATTACAGTGCGTTTAATGCGCACCAGCAGTGTCTCCTAGTTTTGATACTAATGTCTGGGAAAGCTGATAACAGTCCTCAGAAAACACCAGGATGGTTACTGTATTCAATACATCTGAGAAGTACGAGATGCACCCTAGATCCTTCAATTTATAATATGTTGTTATACAAAAACTGAGAGTTCTTTTCTGTTGAAGAGATTGAATACTGGTTAAGAAACTGAGATAGTCAAAAAAGAACCTCCAAAGCTATCAGAATTCTAGAAATGATTGCCTAATTTCTTTCAATTAGAGGCAACAATCAGAATTAATTTCCCCCCCTCTAGGTTTTTCCTAGACTTTATGATAGGAAAGGAACCACTGGAGCCTTGGAGTTTCTGCCAGGTACAGAAGTAGCCTGCAAAGAATGGAGTCATCCCTACTTCTCTGAATACATCAGCTTGTAATAAATTACTTGTCCTGGCACAGGACAGGGATTTTTTGGGAAAAAATAATATCCTGAGACATTTGTAACTGCAGATATTTTTCTCTAGGGTGATGGAAAGTATAAAGGTGGTCTTCTGCTGTACAAAGGCTTTGATGAGCACATGAGCTGGGTAGTGTAGTCTTCAGATACACTTGCAACTTGATGGATTTCTGTAGCTTTATAACTGGCCTTCAGTGTTAACTGATGGATTTTAATTCCTGAATACATTTTGTCTATTTTTAAGCATTGTGAAATCAAAAAAATTCCAGAGAGGATAACTTCCTTTCAGTGAGGCCACAAAAAGATTTTGAGCTGCTGGTCTCTGTCATAGTTGTTAATCTTGGAGTTAGTACACATATGTGATCTTAGAACAGCTTGAGAAGGCAAATTGTCCTAATCATTAGATTATAACTTTTTTGTTTCAGGCACTTACAGAGGAGAAGAGAGAAAAAAAGATGAATAATTTGAAAAATTCAAGCCTGCTGTGCCACCGTTGATGGGCATGGTTGGGAAGACAGGGAATTTGGACTGAAAAGATGACTAGTACTCTGCTATAAGCCAATTACTCTTCTGGAAAGATGAGTAACCTACTGTTTTAACCTACTGTTAAAAAAAAAATTATTTTTCCAAGTTAATTAATATTGTCAAATCTATTATTGAGCAACAGATGCCAAGCAAAAATATTAATTCTGGTCTAAGAAAATTGTCTACAAAACAGATAATTACTAGAAAATCATTAAATCTGAGATTCCAAGTCTTAAACAAAAGGCTTCAGCTAAATTTAACACTTTTTTACCTATGCATGACTTCTATTTTAGTGCAACAGCAGCACTCTATTTGCCTTGGAATGCAGTGTGTTCAATTCAGCAAGTCCATCTGAGTAGATTTCCATCAATACTACATGCTCTACAAGCCGTATGGGAAGTCTCTGAAATGTGCTGACACATACTTAGCTATGAAGTAATTTTGCCTAAGAGCAGGTTATTTCCTAATTGTTCACCACTTGTTTTTTGGGTCACGTCTATTGTGTGTCATGAGATAAAATCACTTGCCATTCAGAGCCAGCCTGAGCCATGTGGGTTCCTTTTACGTTCCAAGGGCGAGAAGAACTACTGACAGAAATTATTTTTAACTGACTTGTTTTGAAATATCTGTTGTTCCTCAAACAACTGAAGTAAAAGCTTCATCTTGTAAGGCCCTACTCAAGGCTGAATAGATTACTGACTAGACTTTTGGTAAGCCACAAGATGGTATTAAGTAGCAGCTGAATTTATGAGTGCTGCAAGAAGAAAAAATGTACCCTGCATTCCTTCCCAGCAGCTGGCCATGAAATATGGATGCTGTGCTGAAGCTGCTTCATCATTTCACCATGTGTCCCCAGACTCTGATTGCAGAATCACAGACTATCCTGAGCTGGAAGGAGCACACAAGGATCATTGAGCCCAACTCCTATGTGAACAGCCCATATGGGGATAGAGTGTGGATATACAAATATTAAAGCTAATATTAAAGTTAAGATAAACACAAGTGTGTAATTCACTTGTTTCTATAGAAATAACTTTTTATCCTTAGATTATTTCTACGTAGTTAACAGGCTTCAGAACATTTGCATGGCAATGTTACGCAATGTTTGTAGGACTTTCTTTTGTATGTATATGGGGCTAACAGAAAGGAGTGTATGCACATGCATAGTTTTTGATTTTTAGAGTGGGTTTTCTTTCTTGTCTGAAATCCCATGTTATACATCCCATGTTGTATGGGGCTGCAGTTTTATTGCAACAGGACAATCTGTAGGTTTCTCATGCATCATGGGAAAGCTTGTCACCGTGGTGATTAATACCAGTAAGCAGCACAGTAACATGAAAAGATGAGCACTGAACATACCCTCGGCTGACTGTACTTGCTGGGTATCTGCCTTCAAAGTTGTAACCTCTGCAGTCATCACCTGGCCTGTATTTCCTGTGGGTGTGTTTGGGTATACACATCATGATGGACTGAAAGAAGAAACTTAATATTTCAAAGGACAGATTTATCTAGCCCAAAAATACAAATGGAAGTACATGTTCCATTTGGAATAAATGTAGCATTTTAAAATAAAATAAAACAAAACTGACAGCTAATCTATTAAACCTCACACTCTTAGAATTAAGGCAGTTATACACTTGGAGTTGTTACTCCAGAGTAGTTGCTGTCTTGATATTCTAATGTATTAGATGTCTGTTATAGAGACTTGTGCAAGTAGTTGAATATATTTAATGTTCAGTGGTCAGCTTAGCAAACTTTTTATCTAAGGCTGTTTACCAGAACAATTTAGGCAGGACCTTTGAACATTTTGTAATCCAGGCCTGCTCAAAACAGACACAGGCAGTTAGGTTGCGGAGGGCCATGTCAAGTAGAGTTTTAAATATCTTCGAGGATGTTGATTCCAAAACTTTTCTGGGCACCTTTTCCATGGTTTCTAAATGTTTGGGGTTTTCTTATTTTTTTCCTTTCCTCCCATCTCATATCTGGCTGGCTCTTCTCTTGTTTCCACATAGGTCTGTTGCATCTTGTGCTATTGCTGTACATTTCCATAAAAGGAAAATGCCTTGCATTAAGCAGTTAGTGATGGCAACCCTTAAATAGATGGCATCCATTTGTTAGGACAAAAGTGTGAACACTTTGGCTGTGGAGACATATCGCAGACAGGTACAGGTCCTCAGTGCAGAGCTAAGAGATACTAATGTTGACCACCTTAAAGGTAAGTTTTGGTATGTAGACACAAATATTGTAGGCTTTTAGAACTAAGTACCAGGAGGTGGGAACTGGGAAAACCCAGGGTGAAGATTCTAAGTGCAACTGCAGCTTGATCCTTCTGTTCTGCTTACAGCTAGACTCTACTGGATCTGCTGGATCACTGAGATTGTCTGTGATGCTGTCCATGTCACTGGAGAGGAGCTCTTCACAAGTGGCCTTGATCCATGTGCTCATTCACTGATGTCCAGCTTGTTCCTTCGCGATCTGACTCAGCAAAGTACTTGAGGCTTGCAGCAGTGACTGAAGTCAGAAGGGGCTGACTTCTGAAGATTCCAGGTACAAAGAATTGTGCTTGCAGTGTCTCAAGTGGGCATTGTAAATTATCAAGAGTCTATCACTATTGTCCTTAATGACTCTGGGCTGAAACCTGACTGTGGGGCTGTTAGATCTGCCTTTCCCCAAACAACTGGTAGGAGTTTAGGGAACTTTCCAAAGATTTTGCAAGGGAAATCCCTGAGGAAATGAACAGTAACAACATAGTCTATGAGATAGTACGAACTGAATTATGAATATTACATTTTATGTTGTACAACTTTTATTCAGCACATACAGACTCTAGGCAGAGACATGGTGGAAGTGATAGCGCACAGGGCAGTGTTTAATTGAGTGATCTTCCTGTGTCCAGGCAACATTGTTGTGCAATCCAAGGCAACACTTGACAAGTCCTTACTCTTCTTGTATGGGGCTGCAGTTTTATTGCAACAGGACAATCTGTAGGTTTCTCATGCATCATGGGAAAGCTTGTCACCGTGGTGATTAATACCAGTAAGCAGCACAGTAACATGAAAAGATGAGCACTGAACATACCCTCGGCTGACTGTACTTGCTGGGTATCTGCCTTCAAAGTTGTAACCTCTGCAGTCATCACCTGGCCTGTATTTCCTGTGGGTGTGTTTGGGTGTACACATCATGATGGACTGAAAGAAGAAACTTAATATTTCAAAGGACATATTTATCTAGCCCAAAAATACAAATGGAAGTACATGTTCCATTTGGAATAAATGTAGCATTTTAAAATAAAATAAAACAAAACTGACAGCTAATCTATTAAACCTCACACTCTTAGAATTAAGGCAGTTATACACTTGGAGTTGTTACTCCAGAGTAGTTGCTGTCTTGATATTCTAATGTATTAGATGTCTGTTATAGAGACTTGTGCAAGTAGTTGAATATATTTAATGTTCAGTGGTCAGCTTAGCAAACTTTTTATCTAAGGCTGTTTACCAGAAAAATTTAGGCAGGACCTTTGAACATTTTGTAATCCAGGCCTGCTCAAAACAGACACAGGCAGTTTAGGTTGCGGAGGGCCGTGTCAAGTAGAGTTTTAAATATCTTCAAGGATGTTGATTCCAAAACTTTTCTGGGCACCTTTTCCATGATTTCTAAATGTTTGGGGTTTTCTTATTTTTTTCCTTTCTTCCCATCTCATATCTGGCTGGCTCTTCTCTTGTTTCCACGTAGGTCTGTTGCATCTTGTGCTATTGCTGTACATTTCCATAAAAGGAAAATGCCTTGCATTAAGCAGTTAGTGATGGCAACCCTTAAATAGATGGCATCCATTTGTTAGGACAAAAGTGTGAACACTTTGGCTGTGGAGACATATCCCAGACAGGTACAGGTCCTCAGTGCAGAGCTAAGAGATACTAATGTTGACCACCTTAAAGGTAAGTTTTGGTATGTAGATACAAACAATGTAGGCTTTTAGAACTAAGTACCAGGAGGTGGGAACTGGGAAAACCCAGGGTGAAGATTCTAAGTGCAACTGCAGCTTGATCCCTCTGTTCTGCTTACAGCTAGACTCTACTGGATCTGCTGGATCACTGAGATTGTCTGTGATGCTGTCCATGTCACTGGAGAGGAGCTCTTCACAAGTGGCCTTGATCCATGTGCTCATTCACTGATGTCCAGCTTGTTCCTTCACAATCTGACTCAGCAAAGTGCTTGAGGCTTGCAGCAGTGACTGAACTCAGAAGGGGCTGACTTCTGAAGATTCCAGGTACAAAGAATTGTGATTGCAGTGTCTCAAGTGGGCATTGTAAATTATCAAGAGTCTATCACTATTGTCCTTAATGACTCTGAGCTGAAACCTGACTGTGGGGCTGTTAGATCTGCCTTTCCCCAAACAACTGGTAGGAGTTTATGGAACTTTCCAAAGATTTTGCAAGGGAAATCCCTGAGGAAATGAACAGTAACAACATAGTCTATGAGATAGTACGAACTGAATTATGAATATTACATTTTATGTTGTACAACTTTTATTCAGCACATACAGACTCTAGGCAGAGACATGGTGGAAGTGATAGTGCACAGGGCAGTGTTTAATTGAGTGATCTTCCTGTGTCCAGGCAACATTGTTGTGCAATCCAAGGCAACACTTGACAAGTCCTTACTCTTCTTAAAATGTTTGATGTTTTAACCATTACTGTTGTATTAAAAGAAAGAAAAAAGCAATATATTTAGAAATGCTGCAGAATTAGTATACACATGAATTTACTACAGCATTTTCATGTTGTGGATTACTATGTATTTGCTTCTCCATTTCTTCCTGGAGAAGGAAGGGTAGACCTACTCTTACAAAATTATTAATTTATTACACAGGAGCTTTTCTCAGTGTTTGCTTGACAAAGAAAACACAAACAGAAAGTGAAATTATTGTTGAGCCAGTTGTTACTATGCTCTCTGTAGAAGGCTGATGATATTTAATTTTTATTAAGTTTAAGGAATGGTAAGCACAAAGTTCACAGAATCACAAAATTGTTAGGGTTGGAAGCGACCTTAGAGATCATTTAGTCCAAATCCCTGCCAAGACAGGGTCATGTAAATCAGGTGACACAGAAATGTGTCCAGTGGACTTTGAATGCCTCCAGAGAGGGAGACTCCAGGACCTCCCTGGGCAGCCTCTGCCACCCTCAATGTAGAGAAGTTCTTCCTCATGTCGAGGTGAAACTTCTTGTGTTTCAGTTTATCGACATTTTTCTTTGTTGTGTTGCTGGGTACCACTGAAAAGAGTCTGGCACCATCCTCTTGGCACCTGCCTTTGTCATATTTATGTGTTGATCAGATCCTCTCTCAGTCTTTTCTTTTCTAGAGTAAATAGGCCCAGCTCCTGCAGTCTCTCCTCATAAGAGAGATGCTCCACATCCCTAATTGTTGATGTCTGATACACTATGGTCAATGATAGCATCTGGAGACATTAAAATTGGTCTTTTTTTCTTTTTTCTTTTTTTTTTCTTTTTTTTTCCCCCTGTCATGATACTTTCTACACCATTTTTGGAAACTTTTCTTTCCCAACTGTATCAGTAAAGACCATTTCTGTTTCTGAGCGGCTTCTTAGTATTCCCCCAGGAAAACCAAGCTTAGAATGAGGGAAGCCCTGTGATATTTTGAGCAGTTGATGTAATGAGGGATCAGGAGCTAGAGGAGATTTCTCTAGTGAGCAGTAGTGGAAGGTGTTCAGTTATTAACATGTCTGCAGATGCTGATAACTGAAGGCTTACTATCAGGAGTCTGGTTTTCCTCTCCAAGTAAAATACTGGCATTTTGTGGGGAGTTTGGGACTGTCCTACTATTCTTTTTTATTTGTCTTCAGGATTTGTTATCTTCTTTCCTGCAGTTTTGTTTCTAAACTTGTACCTTCTAGAACAGTGTTCTAGCAGAGTTTTGGATGTGATATCCATCATTATATAAAATACTGTGAACAAATTTAAAATCTAGTATTTTGGGTTATCTTTGATGAGTTATGTTTGTTATCTATGATTTAGTTATCACCATGATGTAGCTATTAGTTACAAATTTTCAGTTCTTTTAACCAATATTTTAGTTACTTCAAACTCATTCCTCCTATTCCTGTTTTACAGGCAGGATGAAAGACCGTTTAAGTGAGCTGCGTGAATTTGCCAGGTTACACAACCAACAGTTTTCTGATAGTGATGATGATGAAAATTCACCCCAGGATATTCTCCTTTATGAGACAGATTATGCCTTGGAAATCCTTCATAAGGACATACAGAGCATCCGGGCAGAAAATGACCACTTAAAAGCGGATGTCAGCCGTCTCAGAAAGCAAAACACCCGCTTCCTCACCTCCATGCGCCGCCTTAGTAGCATCAAAACGAGACACTAATTGTATTGCCAGAGACATTAAGAGCCGTGGAGAAAGCATCCACAGGAAACTGCAGGTAATGAGAGATTTCTGTGAAGATGCAATAACAAAATACGGAGCTATGTCTGTCATTGCCAGGGTGGCAAAGAACCACTACGTTGACCTCATGCACACATTTCAGGACGCTATGTTTGATTACAATGCAGCAGAGATGAACCAGCGGGAGAACTGCAAGATTCGAATTCAGCGGCAGCTGGAGATCATGGGCAAAGACGTTTCTGGCCACCAGATTGAGGAGATGATTGAGCAAGGCAAATGGGATGTCTTTTCTGAGAATCTCTTGTCGGATGTCAAGGGAGCTCGCGCTGCCTTGAATGAGATAGAGACGCGGCACAAGGAGCTGGTGAAGCTGGAAGGTCGCATTAAGGAAGTTCACGAGCTCTTTCTGCAGGTGGCCCTGCTGGTGGAGGAACAGGCGGACACCTTTGATGTTATTGAGATAAATATGCAAAATGTTGAGGACTATGTAGGAGATGCTAAAGACCAAGTGAAAAAAGCTTTGGAATACAGGAGAAAACATCCCCTCAGAACAATCCTCTGCTGTTGCATATCATGTTGCAGAAGGTGATGGTCCCACTGGAGCTATCACAGACTGACTTGAATGTCTTCAAAATTAGGTGTTTTTTCCAGAGACTTTTTTGTAATGACAAGCCCTAGAAATAGGGGGGATATTTTGCAGTTGGTTTTATTCATTGCCTATTTACTAAATGTGCTGAAGGCTGTTTATATTTATGAACTCCTAGAAATGTTGATAAAACTATTTTTAATGTAATTTTTATTGAAAGGTCCTGTTACTGTATCTAGAGATGTAATATCTCTACAATGATACTTGTTTCATATAGGCAAGAAAGAAGAATGAATAACTTATCCTAGGGAAGATGAATACTTTCAAGAAGTAACTTTATTCTTATTTGTTGAAGTGAGGCTGCAGGCAGTGAAGCCTTATTGCCTGGGGTAACACAGTACACCACAGAATCAGGAGGTTTCAACTTTAACTAGTTTGGAGCCTGCTTGATAAAAATTTGACAAAATACTGAGCCTGGAGCAGACCACAGAACGAGTTTCTCTTTCAACTTGATTTTCAGCTGTCTGGAATCTTAACAGAAGTGGCTGCACCTTAAATGATAATATGCACATTTGCTCTATTTGTGTGCAAGTGACTGCTTTTTTCCATTCTGAGTACCCAGCTATCTCAAGGTGGCTAAAAGCACTGCAACACAGGTATCTCACTTTTAACTTGAGCTGCTCTCGACTCTCAGTTTCAAACCTGCCATGCTTTTATGTTCTGATGGCATTGGTATTTTTCTAATTGGCATTTTTCTGCCAATTAACACTTCATCCAGGGGAGAAACATGGAGTGGCCTTCTGCAGAAACATGTGTGAGAAGACAACAGCTGTGGGGTTGAGGAAACATTTTAGGGTCTCCTGTACTGGCACATACATAGAAACCATTTTAGTGGAATGACTGGCCTGTCACACTTTTATTTTTTATAAGCGTTGAACAAATATGGATTTTTTAATATCTGTTTTAAATAAGATGAAGGATTAATTTTTTTAATATTTTTACTTGTGTACAAAAAGTTTTGACTTTTCCCCAGTTGTTGGGAAATCTCCACCAGGGAAAGCAAACAGAACTATTTCTTCAGTACATGTGAAGGAAAAAGAAAATAGTTTCATGCCATTTCAGTGCTCTTTTCAAGCTTAAAAGGAAACTCTCCTTTTGTGGGAGTCTGCCCTTACACAAGGGCAAACCAGTAGGTTTGGAGTATTGCAATGAAATAAAAAATGTGTAGTCCTGGGAAGCACTGAGCATTGTCAGTGGAACATATTCATAAAGTCTGGTGATTGATCACAGCTCCTGCTTCTGGAGGTTTTCCAACTATATTTCTAGGTGCCTTCCTGATACACTATGATCTATTGCTATCCTTTGAAATAATGGAGGACATTTTTTCAGATTTTTTTTTAATTGATGGTCCTATTTGTACCAATTTTAATAAATATATTTCAACATTTCAGATATTTTGTATTTGGGAGTTTTCCTCAGATGTGCATAAATGTACATCTTCCTGCACCAGCTGCAGTGAAACTTCTCCCTTCTTACCTTTTGCACCCTGATTTTATGTGTGAAAAAAAACCCCAAACATTTCTTGCTATTTTTAGTAATATAACGAAACAGCAAAATAAATCCAATTTCCAAGCTTTCATGTCTTACTGGGGAACAATTTTAGCCAGACAGACGTTTTTACACAAATAGAAACTAAAGGGATAACTTTTCTCAGAAAGTGATTGTTCCTGCAGCACCTGTCTCTGATAACATTGAAGAGTGAGGAACACTGATCTCCGAAATGATAAGATACTTTTATATTCAGTGGTGTACTGGTGGTATCAGTGTTATGCTTGTCTGAGGACATCTCCAGTGAGGTGTTCAAACTTCAAGTGGGTGAAAGGAGAGTGATGAGCTGGGACCACAGCCAGTGGCTTTGGTGCTACTCAAGAAGACAAAGTTTTTTACTCTGTAGGTACTGCCATTAAGTCAGTGGAACTGTGCATTCCTCCAAGAGTCAGCATGTGGGGATAAATCAATGAAGAATTAAATACTGTATTTCCTTTCATATGCACATTCCTAGCACTTGCCATTGTTTTTGATAAAAATTATGTACATGTTTTTTTATGCTGGTTCCTTTTTTGCATCTACAAATGGAATAAAAGATTTAATAAGAAAAATTGAAAGTGCAGAGTGTTGTGCATTGAATCTGCAGCTCTGAATAATGTTTTGCATTGCCAAAGTTCAGTTTAAAAGTTGCTAAATTATGAGTCAGTAAAAGGAGATTAAACAAGGCCCAGAAAAAAAAAGGCATCCCAATATTTGTTGCATTGGTAAATGAAATGTTTTGCATATTGAATAGACTATTTTTTTTCCTAAAAATCCAAAGAAAAATGAGTTTCATGCATTCTAAGATGATTCTCTAGTTAAAAAAACCCTCTAAATTTATTCTGGCAGTTCTGAGAGACCTTGATGATTTTACTAGTAGATATACAAAACTAGTATTCAAATCTTTAGTTTGATTTGGGGCACAGGGAAAGAGAGCAGAAAGAAAAGGTACTTGTAGACTTTCTCTCCTGACTTAGGGCTGTTGCTGTAGGGAAAAAATTAGAATTAGTCAAAAAACAATGTGATACCTTTTAAAACTCTTTTTAAGATGCACTGTGAGTTAAGAGACACTTAAAAATGACTTTCAGTAAGTGAAGCAATCATTCTATCATTCACTTCCTTGCAAACATGTCCATTGCTTAATACTTTGGGGGTTTTCTACCCTTCAGTTATGTAAGAACTCAAATTTAGCCAGCCCATGAACTTGCCTAATCATAGTTGAACAGACTTTTGAAAAAAAGCTGATCACACTATAGCTGCAAGGACTCACGTCACACAGGATGAGTGGAAGAAGATGATAAAAGTTGCTTGATAATATGTTAGCATACTAGTAACAGAAGCTGCAGAATGGACATCTTCTGAGGAAAGCTGCCTCCTCCTTCTGAAAGTCAGCACAACTCCTATGCAGATATGTGTAGCACATTCTATAGCTTGGTAGGGTTTTTTTCCCCTCTTCCCTCATATGGCAAACACTTAAACTGGGTTTGAGGGGTGAGGAATGCTTTAGCTTTTAGGATTGCTGTTACTTTGGTTTTGTTTCCTACTGAAGCTGAAGCTTCACAACCCACACCACCAATCAGCCACTGTGGTGGTCTTCGCAGGGGTCCCAGGACAAGGGAAGAGACGAGAATCTTAACTCCATGTTTCAGAAGGCTGATTTATTATTTTATGATATATATTAAAATAAAATTATATATTAAAACTTACTAAAGAATAGAAGAAAGGATTTCATCAGAAGACTAGTAAGGAATAGAAAAGGAATGGAAGTATAATAAAATCTTGTGACTGATCAGAGTCTGAGACAGCTGGACTGTGATTGGCTATTAATTAGAAACAACCACATGAGATCAATCAAACATGCACCTGTTGCATTCCACAGCAGCAGATAATTATTGTTTTTCTTTTCCTCTGAGGCTTCTCAGCTTCTCAGGAGAAAAATCCTGGCAAAGGGATTTTTCAGAAAATATCATGGCGACAACCAACCAGTCCTTTCTGAGGAGGACAAAGAGGAACTGGTAACCAGGCACACTTTGCTCCTTCTAAAAGATGCAAGACAGCACAGCACAGATATAGAAGAGACAAAAAAAAATTCCCCTATTTCAAAATATGATGCTTAGTATGCAATGGATATGCGTATGGGTTTCCATTTCATCTTGAGGGACTTTTTTTTTTTAATCATGGGTTTCATTTTACAGAAATGGCAGTGGGGCAATTGCTTCCTCAAAATGAAGGACCAGGCTGTGGACACACTGGCACACACGAGCAGGCATCTCTGCCACATGTCTTGGGAGAAACCTCTTGAAGTAAAGGGATAGCTTTTAAGATCCAGATTTTTTTTTCTGGAAGCTGAACTGAGTAGCTATTCTAAACTGCTGCTTTTAAAATCTAACCTGCATTAAAGATGTTTTGAATGCACAGCCCAAATTGTATTTTTTATTATTTCTTGAAAACAAAACATTTTCTCTAGATTTTTGAACTATGGTAGCTATTTGAAATTGATTTGAAAAAGGAAAGAGCTTCATAGGGTTGTGGTTCTATCTCTAGGAAGGTATCACAGATATATAATGAAGGCAGGAAACAGTGTAATTTAATAGGTACTGTATGTGGTGATTCTGGTTAATAAATTTCCAATGCAACGGGATTTTCACATGGAGCCATGCTGTTTGTTTCTCTAATATGTAAGAAGGCAACAGCAGATCCATCTTCCACATTTTTAGCATATTATGTAGTGTCTTCATTATGGCTGAGCCAAAGCAAGTAAGAGCCAGCAGAAGACAGCTTCACCGTGCCTTACTGTGCACACATTGTTAGGGCACCAAGTCTGCACAAGAAAAGGCAACACTTTACTGTGTTTCTTAGAAATGGTGTTAGATGTGAACAGAAAAGTAAAAACCCTAACTGACAGTGTTTCTCTATTCAATACTTTGCTGTAAGGCACAACCCTACTGAACAGAGAACTACGGCATGCCACTCATTTCAAGGCAATGATACGGCATGGCAAGTTCCATTGGAAGAGCTGCTCTTTTACTCATGAGCTCCCTCCCAGGTGTGAATAACATGTATGGTACGCGGGAAGTATTTTCCCTCACAAGCATGCCTAGTGTCCCGGGGGCCTCCGAGCACTAAGGGCTGAGAAGTCAGGCACCACCTGCACCTGCAAATTCGAGCCCCAGACCCTTGCAGGGGGGCAGGGACAGCCAGGGTGTCCAACACCCGAGCAGGAAGTGTGCTCCTGTTCTCCTGGCGGGGAAGCAGACGCCTGCCTCCTCGTGAGCTGGAGGCTGGCACAGGCCCGTGTCCTCAGCCTGTGCTGTGTGGAATATGTTTCTCACGCCTCACAGGTGCCAAAGTTTGGTGCCATGCAGGATGTCCGTATCCTCCGCTGGAAAATAGCAGCGCGAGTGTGAGGCAGTGCCAGGGGTAAAGTCAGCGAAGCGACACTTTCCCATTTCCCCTCTGATGCAGGGAAGAAGGGGAAGTCCCACGGCAGGCAGTAACCGGGAGCATTGCGATAGGTGCTTCCGTAGACACGGCATTTAGTGACGACCAGCAAAAAAATCTTTCCCCTGCGATAATGTTCCTCCTAATTAAGTATAATTGATAGCTTTGGGCTTCGTTGGTTTTGGTTCTCCTTCTACGAGCAAGAGAAGATACATTCCAGGAAATACTTGGACGGAAATAACACAGTGTCGGTGCCTTATCGGCACAACCTCTCCACCGCCTCTCATGCCCGACGAGCCCGCCGGCACCGCGGCCCTGCCCGCCCTGAGGGAGATGAGCCCGCTCTGCCCAGACCCGCACTGCCCGCCGCCCCGGCCCAGCGCCGCCCGCCCTGCTCTGCCCCAGGGGCGGGCCCGTGCCAGCGCCGCGCACCTCCCCCGCCTCCCCCTTCCGCTGCGGGCCCGGCGCCGGGCGGAGGGAAGGAGGCGGCGGCGGGCCCGGTTGGCCCGGCTCGGTCCGGCTCGGCTTGGCTGGGGCTTGGTCCCGGTCCGTGGCAGCGCTCCCCGCCGGGCCTTGCCCGCCCGCCTCCCGCCGCCGGGAGAGGCCGCCCGCGCGCGCCGCCCCGTGCGCTCGGCGCCCGCCGCGCTGGGAATACAGGCGGGCGGGAGGGAGCGGCGGCGGCGGGGGGAGTGAGGGGGCACCCCCGAGGGTCGCGGGCGGCACGGGGGGCGGTTGGGAGCGCGGCCATGAATGTAGGAGCGGCTGCGAGCCGTCCCGGTATCTGCACCAGGATGGCCGAGTGGTTAAGGCGTTGGACTTAAGATCCAATGGACGCATGTCCGCGTGGGTTCGAACCCCACTCCTGGTAAATGACGTTTTTTTATCGGGAGCGCCGTCCCGAGGCGGGGCAGGGCCCGGTGCTCCGGGAGAGGCGCGGCCGCAGCGAGCCGGGGCCGCCGGGACGCGGCCGAGGGGCGGGGAGCGGCGCCGCAGCGGGCGGATGGCGACTCCCGGCGCCCGGCGGCCCGCGCGGGTGTCCCGGCACCGGGCGGCCGGCGGGGGCACTGCGAGCCGGGGTAAACGCTGCGGGCCCGCGGGAGCCTCCTGCAGCCCCCGGTACTTCAGCTTTGGGGTCTGAAATTAAATCATGAAATTAAATTACAAAACTAAATGTGGTTTTAAAACAAGAGTTTCTGTATATATAAATATAAACACATACACACATTTATACATATATAAGTGGGTATATTTATATGTCTACATATATAAAAATAGATATATACATACACATCTGTATATACATACATATACATACATATATACACATACATGTATATATATATACATATTTATCTATCTACACACATATACACACACTCAGCCACAGCCTCGGTGCTGGAGCCTCGGGCAGGGGCAACAGGCACCTCCAGTGTTGTCACCCCAGGATAACAATTTGGTTGTTTGTCATTTAGGTTATTTTTTGTGTAGGTTTGTTTTCCTTTTTTTCGACTGGCAAGCCCTTCAGAGGCTGCATGCCACCCTGCCAAAGTACTTCTTACAGCGTGAAAGTCAGTGTAGCTCCACATGCGCTGGGGTATGGAATATCCTGCTGAGGTGGCCCTGGCCAACCCTGGAGGGTGGTGGGAAGGTGATCCCAATTCTGGGGGAATGGTCCCTCGTGCTGGCTGTACCCAGGGCTTAAAGTAGAAGTTAAGCAGAAGGAGCATGCAGGACATTCAGACTGACCTCGTGCTTTTGTTTCATTTGGCAGGACACATGGAGCAGTTGCTGTACATGTTGAGGTGTTGAATCTGCTGGGACATGGTTCTGCTGTTTGGGTATTGTAGGTTTTTTGACAGAGCAGTATCATTATCTTTAATATATTTGAAGGTGTGGGAAGTATAAATCGAACACATTTTTCAATAGTAGTGTTTGTCAGAGCATGCTGGTCAAATTCTTGCTCAGGTAAATGTGGTTGTTCCCAGCCACCCTGTTCCAAATAATTTGATCTGAAAAATTATTCTAAACTTTCAGTCCAGATACAGCATGTCATGATACGGACTAATTAAAGGATAAACACTCAAGAAAGGGATAACGACTCATGGTGGGCCTTCAATGTAATATGAAATAGAAGGTGAAATATGGCAGGATATTTTATTAAATGCTCACATTAGATGATCTGGCGTCACACGTGAGCATGGTGAAAACACAGAAATATGACAGTTCAAGAGTTACAGAGGGAAGCCTGGTGTGTGGGGAATTTCTAGGAAATGCAAGTACATATGTTGTTTTTTTGAGTGTTACCACAATAAAATTGTAAATGCAAAACATACCACAGTTTCTAGAACTGTTCATTAAGAAGTGGTACTGCCAGGTTCAGATGTTTTCTGAAGTAAACACTCATTTCTATTCTTCATTAAGGTACAAATTAGTGCAAATGTGTGCACGTTTGAAGGCACATTTGACCTGTAATGTTGTCATGGTAAAATGCTGCCCTTGGAAACCCACATCTTTGCATACAAATTGTGTAATCCTGCTTATATGCTTATTTACAAGCACTTTTGAACATATAATAAGTGCTTGTGTAGATTTTGTGGATGCAGTGATGATTTTGATGAAAACTTTGCTCCAGCCAAGGATGATTTTGATGAAAACTTGACTCCAGCCAAGGATGAATTAGTAGTGGCTATTCTGCACTGTGAGAAAGAAAAAAAGAAAAGTAAAAATAATCACAATTTTTTCAAGAAAAGTAATTGCTGAACAGAAAAAAAAGTCAGTTTTTATGATAAAGCAACAGAGAAAACTGAATTTCTTGGTTAGAAATGTTCCTGTTTCAGGTACAGCCTTTCTCTTTCCTGAAAAGACTTGTTTTGCAGAGAACTTCCCTCAGTCCTTTGGTGAACCTGTGTTCTCTGCTTCTTAAAACAGCTTGTTAGAGCATGTGCTGATCTGGAATGGAACAGATTTTTTTTTTAACTGTTCTGGATCTCAAGAAATACCCACAGAATCTACTTGCAACAAGTGTATCCTAATGCCTTCCCACACTTCTCCATGAAGGAAAGTATAAGCTTCTGGGCTGGGTTTATTCGTTTCTATTTTACGTGAAGTGACAGGGTATTGTATTTCAGCCCTGGAGCTGAGCATTATTTTAAGATTTTTATTTTATTGAGCAGATTCCTTTCTTTGCTTCCTTGTTAAACCCTCATGAATTTTTGGTGGTTGTCCTTGACATTCTTACATTCACTTTTTATATTCTGGCCTTTAGTTTAAGCTATATTGCTTTCTGTTGGACTCCATTCTGTGGATGAGTTGTTTTTCTAAAGGTGTCATTATCTGAAGGAACCTTGCCTTGTTTATTGAAGATAGTGGAAAAAGCATTGTGCTAGACTGGAATAGTCTAGAAACTGGAATAAAAAAGGAGATTCATATGCAGACAGTTGAATGCCACCCTGATGAACCAGGGGTGTTTTTCATATGCCTCTGCATATCTCCTGTCTGATGAGAAGCCAGTCATTTAAAATAGATTTTTCAAAAGCAATCATGCATTTTCATGTTCCCTATTTTGAGGTCTCTGTCTTGAGAACCTCAAACTGATTTGCAGGAATGCAGAGCTTTTGCAAAACCAGGTGAAATCAATGTATCACCTATTTTTTAAGCAGTCTCTGAAAAAAAAATATGACTCTTGAGTATGAATATGACTCAGATTTATTGGAGATACTTGATATGAATCTTTCCATACCTCAATTTCCCATTGTATAAAGTGGAAGTAATAAAAATACACCATTTGCAAAATGGGTTGCTGTGAAGTAAATTCATTCTTTTTTGCAAAGAATTCAGATGGACACTTAGGTAATCAGGTCATGTTAGACAAGCCCATGAGTGGACTATCAGTGAATTAAAAAAATAACATGAAAGAAACAAGCTACAGCGCTAGTTTGATCTGTGAAGACTTTACAAAGCATTGAACAACTGTTTAGCCAGCAAGCACTTCATGTGTGCTGAACAAGGTAGGAGTCTTATAGGAAAACAGCAAGCCATAGCATAACCCAAAATTCTGTCTCACTTCAAAACAGAAGGGGGTCAAATCAATAAGAAGGCAACCTATTGATGGCATAATTAAGTGGTATTTCAAAATAGTTTAATCTTTTTAAAAAACTTCCAGCAACTTTTTTTTTGGTTGTTTTTGCATTTTAGCATGTGATGGAAGCATGTCATTTTTTACTTCAGTTAAAACGTTCTTCTCTCAATGACCGCAAGATCATGTTGAAATAAAAGGTGTAAAAAGGGCTGTGAAGTTCTGGATCTATTGCACGATCTTGTATGTAGGATGATCAATAAACCCTCTTATTCATTTAAAGTCTGTAAAGTAAGACTAGTCTCTTAGGTTAGCAGGAGTAACTGCATGTAAAGTACTTGTTAATTTTTGAACTGTTCTGATTTTGTGACCTTTGTGTTAAATAAGAGGGGTAGACTCTTTTCTGGATTCCTGTCATTCTTAGGACGCTTGTTCAAAAATTACCACTCTTTAATGCAGACAGTTGTGTCTCTGTTTATGCATGTATTTATACAGATTCATTTTTAATAGCTGCTGGGGTCCTCATCTGCAGACTGCCTCAGATCTTACCTGCAGGTCCTTAGAATCATTTCTGTTGGATTTGATAGCCACAGCCACCAAGTGTCATTAGCAGTGTTAGCTAATCCTTCCTCCTTCTCCAGGGCATTACAACACATGCTCCCAAACAGATCCTTGCAACATTTTATTGCTTAACTATTTTTCTCTCTTTTGATAAGGAAAATGAAGAGATTTTCTGCTTGGTTAGTTCAGTCCAAGCAGCAAGCTCTGGGGAATTGTGCTGTGGTAGAACATTGATGGAAGGGAATGAGGGTCTACATATCACTTACTGGAGTGCAGAGCCCTCCAATTTATTTACAGCTCAGGTGGAGGTAGGTTCAGTCTTAAGACTGACAGATGAGCCCTGCAGGTCTTGCCATGGTCGCTTAGAGCATCATCACCCCCAGCATGAGGATGGCCTAACACAGCCATCAGAAGTGACCAGGTGCCCACTCAGCTGCTCAGGTTCCTCTCTGGCATTTCGGCTCAAAGCCACCACACTGGCAGAGCGAAGGGCAGTGGCTTTGCCCTGGGGTAAAGGGGTGTGGGCACGCATTCCTGTTTGCCAGATCCTCTCATCAGGAGGAATACATCCACATGGTAACAATTTACACCAGCACAGCATTATTTACCAAAGTATATTACTGGAAGTGTCAAAAGACTGGCCTGTGCACTAGAACACCTCCAGTCTGGGAACATTTTCCCTTGTGCTGGCTTTGCTGTGGTGGCAGCAGCCTCTGTAAGACAGAGCAGACAAGTCATGATTTACACTCCAACAGCAAGGTTTGGCGGAGCACCTACTTAATGAGGGGCCCTGAGTGTTCCAAAATGAAGGAAGCATAATGCAGAATATTGAAGCTAGGATTTCTGGGATCTTAGAGCACTGGGCTGAAAGCATGCTAGCATTCATTGTCTGGTATATTTTTGGCTGTGGTAAACTTACCTAAATAAATAGATTCTTTCTTGCTGCCAGGGAGGAGCTTTTGTCTGAAGACCATAGAAAATGTGCACACTCTTCCAAAGATGGTCCTCTTAAATGTGCAATAACCAAAAATGCCTTCCTTCCCCTAAATATTTTGAGAGAAGAATGCACTTTCCAGATTCCTTAATTTTCCTGGATTGCTCCTTCTCTTTCACCATCTGCTCAACTGTGACCTTCTTTCTGGCTTGGAAGTGCTGCAAGATCTTTCCTTCAGACCTCATCTGCCTCATTTCTAACTGCTTGCTGAAGTGGTTCATGCAATTCTTGGCAAGAGATCACTCACTGACCATGTGACTTGATGGATTTGTGACACCCGTCTCTTGCTATTTCATCATGTGTTGCAAACTTTTTCATGTGAGAGTGGAATCCCTTTTGGGAGGTATGGACTGCCTTAATGAGTACTGTTTTGCAACTAATCCAAGTTTGATGATTGATGAGCATATGTATTTTAGTCTCACTTGTCTTTACATATCTGTAATTATTTTCTGTCACACTCCCACCTTTTGCTTTTTGTGTGCATACCAAGGAACAGATCCAGCTGGTCTAGCAGTTAGCTGCTGCTAAAAGAGGCACAGATCCTGCCTTTCCTCTGCCCTGGCTGTACTGCACATTCCTACTGCTTCCCTCTTGTGTCCCTCCATCTTTGATTGTCAAGTAATACGTAACAAAAAGCCGAATCAGTTTCGTGTTACTTGGATCTAAAATTAATCTCTGATCTTATCGCATAAGAAATTCTCTGTGAAGAAATGAGGAATTGGAGACAATTGTTTTACATGTTTTGAGCTCCCTGACATAGGCAATAGAGATCCACTCTTTTTATTTATCACAGAATGGCAAAGGCCAGAAGGCCCCTCTGAGGGTTACCTAGTCTACCTCCTAGCTCAGAGGAAGGTCAGCTTGAGTCAGGTTTTGCATATTTTTGAGGATGAAAACACCACAGCCTCTGTTTGAACACCCTCACAGTAATAAAAATGTTTTTTCTTAGTATCTTAAAAAAAGAGTTCTCTGCAGGTTAGACTACTGTAAGTTAATCTGAGTTTTCCTTCAAAATGTTCTGGTAGCTGTAGTGCAAACCAACGACATCCATCTATTGAGTTGAGGGGAGATAATGCAAGTGATAGCACTCACCTTCAGCCAGTACTGTGGCTAATGACTCCATCCTAGATCCAGAGGCTGTCTCTGAATAAGGACTTGGAAGCATCAATATAATTTAGAAATCTGATTTAAGCAAGGCTTTCCAAATCCTTTAGTTGCTAGATCCAGAATAGAAATAATTTATGTATTTAGTTACTGTGACTTCAATCTTTAATCAAAATATGTTGGATTTTTTTGTTTGCAGTATTCTTTGCTATGAAAGAATACATTTTTGTATTCTTTCATAGCAAATTAGCTTAGCAAATTGCATTTTTGGCTAAATGTAGGTTTAATGTTTATGTAGCAAGCTTTATAGCCATTGTTTCCCCAGTCCCTATTTTGATGGCATTATGATAGTGCAGGCTGTGTCTGTGCCACTTAACAAGCCCTATAGTGTTCTGTGACTGAAAACAGACTGAGACATGCCCAACCTGTTGTGCTGCATTCATTTGGCTGACCTGCCCCAGAAGCTATTTGACACATCAGTAAAGAAGTAATACTGAAAGCAACTGGATCCAGTGTTTGTGATGTCTCTGCATGCTCAATGTCTCTGAACAAAATATATTTCTACAAAAACAAATTACCAAGTAGAATAATAATTGTATGGTATGAATGTGTAATTAGATTTCTTTAAGAGAAGGAAGTAGTTAATCCCTTCCAATGGGCAGTACAGAGAGACATCATGGATGAGATAAGGTTTCTGCTCTGTACGAAGTTGTTGTTAGGGAGGGAGGTCAGCCATCAACACAAGAAAAAGGACCTGTATGACAAAGGAGGTAGTGTGACTGTGTCCAGCTGAAATATTGACAAACTTCAGCATGTTATGAAGTACATGAGTATATGAGATAAGAATGGGGTGGGAACTGACATTAAAATGCTGTAAAACCAGAAGTTGGGGTTACAGATTCTTTTTCTATGCCTGTTTCTGTTGCTTTTCTTGTCAAGTTGTCTCCAAGAGGGGTTTAGGTAGAGTTTGTGTGCTCTGTTTTAGATTGAGCTCTGCAGAGAATTTGGCAGGAGATCTCCAAGAGCATGGTGGTACCCACAACCCCCAAATGGAGCCTCTGGAGGTCTTTTATAGCCAGAGTTAAAGGCCATGCCTTGTATTTATCTGGAAGTTCTTAGCAAACTTTCCTCCACAGCCAGGAATGGTCCTGGACTGCAATGTTAACCATCTCAGAATGTTTTATATTTTTAACAAAAAATATTATACCAAGGTAGTCTTAACTGTCCAACTAGGATGCGTTGTTTGCATTATACTTTGTTTCCTTTTATGTACTGTTTGTCTTTAACAGACTTGGCATGACTGCTTCCCAGGCAGTAAATCCATTCTGGCATAATTAAAGCACTTCCACATCCTTTGCAGGCAAAACCTCAGAGATGGTATCTCTGGAGGGAAATGTTGGAACTGCCCCAGAAATTGCCAACTGCTGTTTATCCATCAACCAGTACCTGAGCTGCTGTATTTTTGAATCATCATCCCAGACCACATCTGTATTTACAGTGACCCCCTCTGATCCATAGGTCATTACTTGGGCAATTGTAAAAACTCATCTATTAAAAAATGCTGTTTTTTAAAATCTTATTTTTTAGTGCATTAGATATGTTCAGCCAGAAAAAGGAAAAAAGGAGACAGAGAAAGCAACTTGAAGACTTGGGTTTTATCCATGTAAAAATCCATATAAGACAGTATAACTTAGTTAATTCTTAACAAGGTAGCTTTCTCTCAGTAAGGTAGCTATATGGGGTGCACTTCTGAGGATATACCCAATTAGTTCTGCTGCTGCAGCCAATGTTTATGGACATAAATTCATGGATCTTGATCCTGTTGCTGGCACTGTGTAAGCAGATTGTTTATCACTTTTTGTTTGGACAGGCATGGAAGCCTGCTTGTATAATTAAAGTTGTAGCATCTGCACAATAGTTATATACTTAAGATTACTGTGCCTTGGCATCATGCTCCTCTATTGATCTTTAAACCAGCACAAAATGAAATTGAAAATACAAGCCATTCAGGCAAAAATTTTATTAAGGGTAGTAAAGAGTACAGGGTACTGTGAAGCTTCTAGTGTAAGGGCAGGACTACAACATTTTTCCTATCTCACAGGAAAGTTGTAAGAGCCATCTTAATATTACATGATGGAAAAGGACATAAATCTATATGGATAAAATGAATTTATGCATAAGCAATTAGCTTCTGCAGAAGAAGAGATGTAGGTTGTAAATTCTTTGAAAAGCCCTTCCCCTGTGCCATCAAGTAATTTAAACCACAGACTATTCTTTGGGGAATATTAGAGCTGCAAAAACTAGCCTGGTCAACTTTATGTAAGTGATTAATTAACTCATGGCTGTTTGGAAAATAAAGGCACAGTTTGCATTAACAAGGTTGAACTGGATGATTTCTTCTTGGACTGGATCTAAGTGACATCACAGCACTTTCCACTTGTTCTTGTACCATGCTGTGTACACCTAGGAATTGCAGCAGGGAGTTTAATTCCATGGGTACAGTGTGGGGGAAATGCCCTCCCAGGGCTAAATGGGGATTGGTGCAGGCTATTTAAGGGTGGGAAAGGTCAGGCTCTGAGTGGGAAAACGAATATGTGTTCACCACTTCTGAGAGGGAATCCTTCTCTTCCCTTTTGTTTACTTTTAGTTTCAAAGGCTTATGGATAGTTTGTAGTGAACACCCATTTTAGTCTATAGATACAGAGACAGCTTTAGGAAAGAATCAAGTGGCTTACTGTCAGCAATTTGTAGGGGGAAGAGAAGTGTTCTAAAGGTTTTATTCTGATTCTTGTAATTCTTTACTTTAGTTACTGTTAATAAACTTTTCTTTATAGCCTTTCAAAGTTTTGAGCCTGCTTTGCCTTTCTCCTAATCCTATCTCAAGCAGGAAAGGAGTAAATGATTCTAGAGGGTACATGGACATTTGGGCAGCACTGAAGCCACCACCCCTACCTTCTTTTCAGGTGCAAGCAATTGCTATATAAGGAGCAGGGCAGAGCTAAGGAGAGAGCAGAACTGAGCATGGGTGAGCAGGTTTGGACCTCTGGGTGATGTGACTGTGTTATCAGGTACATCTCTATGATTCAATTACTGAATTTTCCCCTTGTTCTGTTGGGTTGCAGAAGTGTAGTTCTGTCAGGGACTTGGATCAGGAGTTAAATGTCATGGTTTAGCTACCATGTCTACGAAGAATCTTTGAGGCAGGATGGTGGGATAGTTACAATTAAAACCCTAGCAGGCTTTGTATTTGCTCTTCATTTCTTTGTATGATCCTGTGCTCACCTAGGTTGGTGGGACAACTCACCTATTTAAATAGTGTTTTCATTGGCATGGCTTGCATTCATTTTTGTCATGTTGATGCTCTTTTTTTTTTTTTTTTGCCCTGGCTGGTGGAAGCCCTCAGGTGTAGGAAGCAAATAGACAGGCATTTAAAGGAGCTTCTGAGAGTCCAGCAGTTTAATGGTCAATTTGGACAGTCCCAAAAACAGGGTTGGAGGGATGGAGTCCAGCAGTTTAATGAGGTCTTTCTTGGTTACTTCATGAGAGGAAGGAGCAGAGTGTGAGATGGTAATCACCTGTGATTTAAGGTGTCAGGGGGTCTGAAGGCTGCCTGTATATGAAAACTGCTGACACAAAGTCTGGGAATCATGCAGAGCTTCAGGCATGTCCTGCCTTACACGGAGCCAGAGAGCAGCCCCAAAACTGGAACTATTTATGGGAGGTTGTCTGTTTTCTCTTGTGACTTGTGGATTTGTTTCTTGTTCACCCAGGCTCTGAGCCCTATCTGTTTGCACTTAAATATGACTTTCCCAGATTTTCAAATCTGCGGTTTTCCCAGAGGGACGTCTGTTTCTGGCATGTAGCCCTCCTTTTATCATACTGAAGATCACCTCACTCACAGAGTGTTGGTAGCTTCTGGTAGATGACCAGCAGCCTAAATATTGCCAGCTACCAGACCCCTCCTCTCTGCCCTCAGATGGAGACAGAGTGGTTCACTTGGTCCTGCCCAAATGATGCCCCATGCCTTCAGTTTCTTCAGCACAGCCCTGGCCACGATCCTGAAACACCTTGCCAAGGAGAGAGTGATGGAGGAGGTTTACCTTCCTTGCAAGCTGAGTCAGGTGGCACCGGGAATCGCAGAAGAAGTGCTTGCAGGAGGGTGGTGGTGTGGCACGTGACTCTTCCATGTATCCAGTCCTCGTGTGGCTGGTTGTCACGGGCAGTGCCCGAGTGTATGTGACAAAACTGTCAAGATCACGTGGTGTTTTTGCATATACCCTGCAACTTAGCCAAATACTGTATTGCTAAGAAATTTTCTCAAAAAAAAAATCTAAAGGGTTAGACTAAATAATATCCGTAAGTGACATTTTAAATAGAGACAGCACTGTGTTTAACTTCACAGTTACTAACTGATAAAGGTTCTATAAAACACATCTTTCTAGCATTTTTTAAAATAGGAGTTTAGTTTGCCATCTTTTGTGAGAAAGTTGATTCTGTATGATTCTGGTCTCAAACCAAGTCTGACCCTTGCTTTATTTTTTGAGTCATTCAGAACTGCAGTGCATTTATACTTTGCTTAATGCATGTGTGCCATGGCTAGTGACTGCTAGTTTAGCTGTTCTTAAGTTCTCATACTGTTGTTTCAGGTCAGAGAGGACAAAGGTCTGGTATTTTAAGGGATTTGGTGCTTCTAGATAAAAACATTTTGCATTCCATGCATGCTCAGTCTCTAAAGATAAATAGGGAGGAATACTGGAAAACCCTGGTATCTCAATGGAAATGATAGTCAGAATGTAATTTAACCTTGCATGGTGGTAGTTTGCATTCATCAGCATACCTTTGTTTTTGTTTTCTACTTGTAATAAAACCTTTTGCACTTCTTTTTAGTACTCATATGAGCATTTGATGGCTGCTGCTGTGAAGATTTTATCATTGGAACAATTGTTTCCTGAGCACTTAATTTCTTCAGGTAGTCCTATCAATGATTATAGCTTTGGGGGCTTTAAAGCTGAAGTTACTTTAACATGCAGTGATGCTACTTGATAGTTTCCTCTGGGAGCCCAACCACTGTGTTAGCTAAAACACAGTGGTTGTATGAAGAATGCTGTTCTCATGGCTCAAACACTTATAGTGCTGTCCCACCCAAACTAACCTCAGCATCAGGGTGACTTTTAATCCATGAATGAGATAAGCAATGGAACTATTTGTTACTGCACCTCATATGTGAAGATATTTCTTTCAACCAAGTTAGTATTTAACTGTCTTTATTTTACTGCTAACAAAAATAAAATCATGTAATTATAAGAGAGACAGGTGTTTCGGCCTGTTGTACAAAAGAAAGGGCATCACTGTTTGGCTCTGAGCAGCTGGCACAGAATTCTGTTGGTGAAATAGAGTTAAATACAGGGTATGAAAGGCTACGTTTTTCTAAGTGAAGGAGAATGTTGGCTGGCATTAGGTGAAAAACGTTAATGGCAATTTTGCTAAAATGAAATCTTAGTGCTGCAGTTCTTTCTGGCTGCACTGTATTTTTTTGCAAGAAACCATCCCAGGAATTCATCCTAGCATGATAGCAGGACTGTTTTAAAAAAGTATCAATTTCATCATGCATGTGCATGGATCATAAAATTCCAAAGTACCCCAAATTATCCCATCCTGCTAATGCAGGATTTTTTTATTTGATGAGAATCTTTGGATAATTTCTTCCATGATGCTTTTTTACCTCATTTCCATACTGCTGCTGCTAGCATTTTGTACCAGATGCTCTTCTGTCATTAAAGCAATGCTTTCCTGCTTCCTGATTATTTTGTGCATGAAAACTTGTCTACTATGTGTATCAGGTGACCCAATAAAATCTATTTCAAATCTTGCTCCTTTTCTATGAGACCATCCCAATTAAAAATACCTTGCTATGCTCTATGCTCCCAATACTCCATTATTGTTTTAGCTTGCAAACAGTCCTGTCCTCACATTTGTGCCTGATGTCGTTGGTGAAGATGGGTGACATGGATTCATTGCTATCTTTCTTATTTGATATCTCCACCTCTTGGGGAGTCTGACTGCAGATATTTTTCTACAGAAAATCTATAAAAGTACAGTCTGATAATACTACCTTGAGTGGCTGGGCCCATTGCCTTACATGTACATAAACAGAGAGAGAGAAGGCCTGTGCCAGATGACAGGAATAATAGGTATCTGCCTTCTCTGTGTAATTTGAGGGAAACCAGTACATGATAGCTAAGATAAATATTATCAACTTGTTATCAGTTGATAATATTGCTGTCTCTCCCCTTGTATACAGCAGCAATGAGATGGATGCAGGCAATGGCCTTTTCCCCTGTTTGCAAGGCAACTTTGCCTAGTCCTGGGCCATCTGGGTGTTTGACAGATCTGAGTTGATATCTGAAGCTTCAAGTAGAATTTTGCTGCCTCAGGAGCTTACACGTATCTCATCAATCTTATATGCAATAACCTCTTGGGTGGCTAAACAGGATTAAATACCAATGTGTATATTACTAAATCCTTTTCCTGTGTCTGAAAACAATATGCTCAGATGAGCAGTTTGAGGTCACCACCAGTGTTACCTGGATCCATACACACATCTGCTTTGGGCCCTCATTCTCATCACACTTCTGTGGTGCAGTTTGTGCTGGACTAGATATGAATAGTGGTGGCCGGAAGGGGCAATGTGCATTTACTTTCTCTGCCTTGGCGTCACTCTCCCACTGCTCCCCTCAATGCTGAAGCAGCCCCTGCTTTGGAGTCAGCTGAACAGCAGTGCTGGAGATGCAGACCTGGTGATGGAAGTCAGAAGGGGAAGTCTGCCCTCTGGCCCAGCCTTATCACAGAACTTCCTAGTTAGGTACCCACTTGGCCCGGCAAGTTGTCCTGTCCTTGGCTCTACAAATCCAAGTAATTGAGCTGTTTAGGAAAAAGTAAATCATGAAAGTGTGAAAGGAAAATACAATCTGAAGATAAATCCTGCACAGTCAATGGAGCTGGGGCTGTGAAGTTAATTTCCAGGGAAGATTAAATTAATCAGAAAGCAGACCCTTTTGAGCATGCATTGCAAGACACATTCTTTGACAGAATTCTTCCCCTAGAGGCCCCTGGCAATCTGCAGACCTTCCCAGACTAAACCTAAGAGCCTTCCTGTAAATAAAGAAGGGACAGGCTCTGGAGGCAATCTGGATCTCTGTGAAAAGCCTCTTTGTTCCAGTCTGCGAGGGCTGGAAAATTCTTAGGCAGCAGAGCTATGGATGCCGACAGGAACAACTCCTCCTGCTGGTTTGGCTCTCTGATGGGAGTGGCTGGCTCTGCTGGTGGATCTGAGACCCCATCCCTGCAGCCAGGGCAGGATGGTAAACTTACTGGGGCACCTGGCAAATGTGAAACCTTATGTTGTGTTTGGGGTTTGCTCTCCCTGACTGCTTTCTGCCTCTCCTGGTGCAGGAAGGTGGATGGTTTCCAGCTGAAACTGTTGATGGAAAATTCCTGCTAAGGAAGAAAAAGTAGAGGCTTAACTCTGGTAAAGACTGTAGTGATGGGCTGGGGCCAAACCTAGGAAGATCAAGGCATGGGCTGGTGCCATCCCCCGTGCCTGTTGTCTGTGAGGGATGCTGGGGTGCTTCTGCTGCTGTCAGGAAGGGGGATGGTGAGTCAGGGATCTGCACTGCTTTCTCTGGTTGTTCCATTCCCTCTGCAGCAGGTGAAGCTCATGGAAATGTCATAGCTCAGCAACCAAACTGGCCATGGTTCCTGTTTTGATAGGGTGCCCTGTGAGGAGAATGTATAGTGCATCTGAATTACTTCACCATCCATGGAAATACTCTACAAATATAATTATATTGTTTAGTTACAAATTTCATGCTGGAATGGTTAATCTTGAATGTGTATAGGGGAGAACACCCAGAAATTAGTATTACATTAATAATTAATGACAGATTTGGCCGAATTTGAAAGTGTATCCTAAAGTTGAAAATCAATCCTTGGATTAACATAATTTCTGACCAGTCCTAGGACTTGTAGACTTCCTCAGGTGTTATTGAAAAGGTTTTGTTTTTCTTCATTTTTAATATTTAAATTTGGTAATGTTTCTTTCCTTTTGCTAGGGTTCCTGTTCCTCTGTTTATTGGTTACTATTCTGAAAAAATCTAGGATTTGGCTTTTGAGGGGAAAGGATGTGGAACAGGGAAACAGAGGAAGGCCCTTTGGAAGATGTGTGGAATTTGAAAAGTGATGCCAGTCACCATTTAAAAATTGCTATTCAAGTATTAACTTCTGACAGAAATGGAGTCCGAGGAAACCCTTACCTGCTTTTGTTCTGAGGCTCAGGATGTTCTTCCTGTTGTGTTTCTCCCTCTTCTGAATACTTTATCTTCTGCAGGTGTCAGTGGAGGGTTTCATGACGCACTGCTTGGTTCACTCTCTTGCCCTGAGATCTTGGTGCAGCTTTGCACTTTGCATCTTTATAAATAAATCATCAACTTTCACAAATGAATCACCTGTTGTTTGAGGTGGGCAGTATATTTTAATGACATCTAAGTTAAGAATTGTGATTTTTAAATGTTTGGTTTGTATTTTTGACGTGCTGTAGTTAAAATTTATGTCCAAGGAGGCATAAAGAAAAAAGAGGACAAAAAGCCTCACTGAGCTGCAGCTGTAACAGAGACCCATGTCCTGGGTGTTATTATTATTCATGACCTGTGGTGTAACTGTAGGATGGAGGAGTCACATTCTTTGGCAGCTCAGGTCTGGGCATTGCTGAAACATAGGACTGAAATGGCCCAAAGCTTTTTCCTGGTGAGAAATACAATTGGAGCTATGTAACGGAGCACAGGGAAACAGCATAATGTCAGGATGTGAAGAGGTGTTTGTGCACTCAGAACTCACCTGGTTTTCTACTGCAGATCTTGCCACAAAAACACTCTGGAGGCCAGGCAGTCTCACTTGCAGCACATCTACCTCAATATTGGTCAGCGTGGTGGGCTGCAGGCAACTTGTACATCCCTCTCAGAGCCTGCTGTAATACTCTTACGATATTTTAAGAGTTCCTTCTGGTGTATTAAGAACATCTAATTGAGGCTTTGCTGATCCTTTTTGGAAAAGATCCTTTTTGGCTCTTCTCTGAGCTCTTTGGGCTCAGTACTACACTGGGAAGCATCCAGGGTTTTGCTGTACTCCTCTTTTGGGAGTGGGACCTCCAGGAGCAGTCCGGCACCTCGTTCCGTGCTCAGAATAGCAAAGCTCTTTCTGTGGAAAAGTAAACGTTCATGGTTCCTGAGGAAATAAATGCTACTGAATAGTGCTAAGTGGGCTTTAATGGCACGCACATGACAGGGAGGACACACTTAAAAAAAAAAAAAACAAGAAAAGAAGGCTTCAAAGATTGTTCAAGAACAAGTTAGTAAATGTAACAGATGAAATAAGAGTAAAAGGGTTTCTCCTGGCCTCTACCACCCACTTGGCTGAGGGCAGGCTGAGAGGTAGGACTGGATGCATAGAGAAGGCAGAAATGCACTGAGGTGCAGGACACAGGGATGCCTGGGACTGCAGAGTCCCTGGCTCAAATGGGATGTCTTTGTGCTCATTGAATCCCACCCTGAGACACCAAGCAACATGTCTTGGGGAGTTAAGTACACACAAATGCTTTAAGCAAACAGCAGTGAAGGGAGGGGATGAGGGGTGAGCCTGCAGGTTTTTTTTTTTTCCCAGGAACTGTGCTCTTTTTATTTAGTAACTTGAGCAAAACTCTGCTGTGAACATTTGCATCCCAAGATGAAATACTCTTGCTAAAACCAGTTTTGTACTGCATGTACTGCACTCTGCTTCTTTGCATTCCCATCAGGACTTTTTCCAGCTTGATGCTGACACAATATTGCTAGATGGTGATTGCCACTTGAGGGATAGTACAGATGATTTTGTATTTCATAACAAATGTAGCACATGATTTGCTAAAATGAAGTCTCATTCCCAGCTAGCTTTCCCAGTCATACAATTTTGTTTGCTGTTGTCTTTTTTTTTCCTCAAGTTTGTGGTATCATATTTCAGACTAGATTTAAACTCTGAATTTGCCAGAACTTAGATACACTTGTATTTTAAATATACATCGGTCCTTTTAACAGAAGTTGCACCATTTGTCAGATCATATTCATAGAGTTTTAAAATACACCTTTGTTCCTGGCTCCAGATAAAAGCTGTATGGTTAAGAGACTTTGTTGCTCTGTGTTTATATTCTGTCAAGCTCAATGGCACCTGACCCTGACAGAGTGAGCTCTTTGTTACTTCTGTGCTAGAAATAATACCTGTACCTGGTACAGGTCATCCTGTACCTGCTAAATGTTTTTAAGATGAGCCCATAAGTGCTGGAAGTGTAAGAGTTTGGATATTATGTTACAATGATGTTCAGATGGCCGAGTATGGTGGATGCTCTTAAGAAGACTTGCTCTCACATGGTTGGAAATTTCCCTTGAAATGCTAGTAAGGCTTTATTTTCTGAAATGCAAAGTCCACATACTAGCTAGTTTGTCCCAGCAAGAACAAACTCCAACATTGCTCCCATTTCAAAGGTTTGGCCTCTGCAAGTAACCTCCAGTTAGATACATCAGTGATGTATTAAGGGGTTTTGTTGCTCTCTTATTTTCTTCTGACAGTAACTCCAAAAAAGGGGCTTTTACAGAGCAGGAAAATTGTTTCAATCCTCTTTTCATTCAGTTTTGTGGTCTCTTCATTTCAATGATTAAGGACTTGGCAGGGCTGGATTTCTTTTTTGGTTTGGACGATAGCTTTGGTTTGGAACATCCCAAAATAAATTACGTCCAAAAGTTTCCTCTTTGTCTGTTGTGATTTCAAAGCAATTTTCATGGCTCAGTTCAGGGCTGCCTAATAGAAGAAAATGTAAGAATAATTACTGCCTGCAGAGCTTCTAGCACAGCAGTTATTTAAGTAGCTGCAAAATAATTTAAGGTACAGGCAAATTTCTTGTTCCCTGAAGAACTGTGTGCCTTGAGCCAAACATTTTTCCTTGAACTAGGCACATAGTTCCTGTGGCAGTCAGGCAGCAGGCACAGCCCCAGTGTGTCAGCAGTGCTAGCAGGGGCACCACTGACATTCCTGCCCGTCTGAGGTGCAAAGCTCACCCCCATCAACACTGCCCTGTGGGCTGGGTGTTGTGGCTCCCCATCACTCCTAGAAATCTTATCATTTCAAACCCCACTGAATAGAAAAAATATAATAAAAATTAGAGTACTCTTTCCTCTGGGAAGCCCACAGCACTAAGTTCAGACAGCAACCTCGGCTCTGGCTGTGCAAAGCAGACAGAGGGCTGCCCTAATGGAGCAGCCCAGATTTCCTGCTCATGTAGGGGAAATTTCACAATAGACATTCCAGCACATGGCCAGCCAGATGGTGGTATGTGGAGAAGGGAGGGCGGTGAAGCAGCTGATCGCTGTCCTGTGCCTCACTGGGGACAGTTCCACTGCCGTCCAGTCAAGGAGGGACTTGGGAGGGGGATGAGAAGCTTCATCAAGATGATTTAAACCATTAGCTGAAATAGCTTTGACTGAATCATGGGCTAAGTGACTTCATTCAGGCTGACTTCTTGTAAAGTGAATATGAAAATGCAAGGTGACCAAGAGAGGGTTAACCTAGGCAGTGTGGAGATCTACAAGTGGGCTTTGTCAGATGCCACAGCTTGCAGAGCATCTCCTGTTTTACAGGCATAGCCACAGAACACCAGGCACCAAAAAACAAACTTGTGACTTAAGTCTTTGGTGGGTATAAAACTTAATTTGCATAATTCTTCTTGTTGACTAAAAAGGCTACTCATTTGCTCAGAATTAAATTAATTTCTATACACACCTCCAAATCTGACCTGTTCAGATCTAGTGTTATCACAGTGACTTTATTTATCTTAGTTAAAAGCCAAAATCCTTGTCATTTCAGGGAAAGAAAAATCCACTTTGTGGTAGTAATTAGAAATCATTTAAACTTTCAGCACATTAGCACCTGCATGTTATGGAAATTGGAGGATGGTGGTAGTCTTGCAAGCTCATATAGAGTTAATTAAGAGAGGCTTTCTAGAGGCTCTCAGGGCATGCTCAAAGTGGCAAATATGGCAAAATGTGGCCAAGCCTTCTGGCCACATCATCTGTGTTCAGAAAGCCAAATGTGCATGAATTTGCTCAGAGCAGTGGGAGCACAGCCACACATCTTCTGGACTGCAGTGGTCTTGCAGCTGGAGGGATCAATGCTGAAGCATTTCAAGCCTGGAATCTGTCTCAGTCCCAGTAATCATCTGTGTCCTTATGAGATTCAGGGAGGCAAAAGCCACAAGTTGTCAAGTCTAACTTATGGGGGAGTTTACTTGGATGTAAAGTGTTTAGTGGGTGGGAAAATGGGACATCCACAGCACAGGTTTTTGCTGGTGCCTTTGGTGTCCCAGGGGGTGCCATTATCTCACTAAAGACCTTAATGAGTTGTGTTTTCCAGCAGAGAGATATGTTATTAACACTTAGGCAATTTTTTATGTAAAACGTAATTAGGGAATATATTAAGGGGTCAGGTACAAAACATCCAAGCAAACATCCATACAAAACATGGATAATTTAACAGAAAACAACAAAGAAAAGGTGACATGCCTAATTGATCTAAAGTATAATATAATGGTAATTTGTGAAAACTTGTTTTGTTTCATTTCCCCAGATTTGGTGTGTAGTCATTCCATATGGGGAGCACTCATGGGGTACTAAGGAGCTACTATTCAATTTCAGTAAAATAAACTGTGTCTTCTCCCACTGCTTACCCTTAAAATAGAAAGACTTACACAGAAACAACCTTTCTGCTGATTATTTTTGCAGACTGGTGAGATCTTTAATTTTTAAAGTGTTTCCAAATTGTGTTTGTCCAATTATCATGTTACTTCAATAGATAATGTGCTAGTGATGGAAGACACTATTTTTTCCCTACTACAAAGAGTGAAACAACTTATTGAAGTGAAGCAAGTTTCCCAAGTTTCTACGCTGTGTTAACACAAGAATCCTGTTTCTTTGCCTGATCCCTAAAACTTGATAAACTTGATGAAAAATGTACATATTCTATAACTGTACAAGCATTAAGTATTTCTGTGTCTAGCCACTGAACAAACCTATGCCAAAATATTGCACAGGCTACTCAAATTGGAATGGAACAGCATTCATGGAATAGCCATGAGTGAGAGAAATAAACAGAAAAAGGAAATAAACAAACAAACATCAATTTGTGTTAGGAGTGACTTTGACTAAGAACTTGCACCTGCCCTTGCAGGGGATTGCCTCACGGTGTTGGTTGAAGGTTCCTGTCTTGTACAGGCATCTCTGTTGTTGATGGTTTCCTTTCTTCAATCCTCTGCTGCAGTTAAAAGACTTATGCTGGGAGGATAAATTGATTATTATAATTGTTCATTAATGCACTCTTATTTAATGTACTTTGAGAGGTTATATTCTTCAGAATGATGATAAATTGTGGTAACTCCAATTAATGTCACTGCAGCTAAAGGGATGTAAGCATTTCTATTAATATGAAGCCGTTTTCTGGGGTTTTATAAGAAGCTATAAAAATTGCTGAAAATTAAGGTACAAGTTTCTAGTATATTTTTTGCACAGAACGTTCCCTTGAATCTGATCAAATCGATAGATATATCAAAATTATTCAGATATAAATAGAGCGGAAAGAATCTACTGAAGATACAGATTCCAACTTGTCGAAATGGAAGTATACAAGGGGAATACACTGCCTTCTCATTAGGTTAAAGCAGGTGGACCTTCGTGTGACAGGCATTCTGCTCAAAGGGCATCTTGCACCCTGGGCTGGTGTCTTTATCAGGATTCCTGCTGCCCTCTGCCTCAGTCCTAGTAGCTGCACCTGCTGCCTTTCTCTGCACCTAGTAGCTCCTGATGCATGGTTAACTCAGTGTAGCAAAACAGTGTTGAATTTATTAAGCTATGTTTATATTCTTGGAGGAGCTCACAAGGAGCTTGCACACAAAGGCAGCTGACTTTGGAATAAAAATAAACAATTTAACATTAAAATCAGATCCCATCCTAAAAAGTCAGAGGTAGAAAAAATGCTGTCCCACCTTTAAAAATCATGCTGACTTTGGATATTTTAGTGTGAGATGCTTGAAACAAAGAAAACGGTAAAGATTTTAAATTACAGAAAAAGAATGGATGAGAAATCAGCTAACTATGCTATCCCGATGTTCTGAAGTTTTTCAAAGACACTGCCAAAGGAGTTGAAGATAAAGTTGACCGAAGCTTTTAGAAAAATTTGGTCATTTTTCTCACTAGAGGAACATACAGAGAGAGAATGTTTATTTAATGGGTTTTTTAATATATTTTTCTCCTTGGATTAGAGATAATGAGAATTATCTCTAATTATCTCTAATGTTAAGGTACTTGTACTAGCTGGTTAGTGCACCAAAATCAGCACCAAGGCACCAAGGAGCTGTTAACTTGAATTCTGATGCAAGTTCTGCAGGGAAAAAAAGTCTGCTGAGTAACAGCTTGCCTGATCTGATAACTGAGACTGACAACATGATGGGCTATGCAGAAAGGGGCAATAAAGATGCTCTACTTACAAAGCAATCCATTTGGTATCTCCTGTCTTAGTGAATGTGGAATGGTTTTCTGAAATCATGACAAAACATTGATGAATAGGCATTATTATGGAGTCAGTCTCAAGGTAATGGGATACACAAAATTCCTACTTATATTGTAATCCTGTCAATTATGAGTGTGTTCTTAAAATAGAATTACTACAAACAAAGAAGAGAGAAGGAGACAAGGTAAGATGAGTTCAGTGCCTCACAACAGCATTGTCTTCATGCAGCAAGGAATAAAGTATTTATTTATTTTGGTCAAAGTTCAAGGGCCTCACATTATTAGCCCCCTTTCTTTTCTGTATTCCCTTCATCTTTTTAAACATTATCTAAGGGGTTAATGGACTTTTCCTTTATTTTCCTATTTTATTCTGCATATTCAGAAAAGTAAGCTGTGCCACACAATCCACATGATATTAATGGTCAGTAGGTATTTGTAGGTGAATGTAGGTTTTAGTATACAACTGTGTGGAGACTTTGCTGTTTGACTTTAAAATTGTGCTAGTCACCAATTTGTAATTCTGCCAATCACTGGAATAAAAAATTAGAGAAACCTAAAGCACATACATGTACAGAATATTAAATGTTAGAGTATTTTCATTTTTTTCCCCGATGGAGATGTGCCTAAAGACCCTATAGAATTATATATTATGTATAAATAATTGTATATACATAAATTATAGCTGTTGCATGAGAAGGCTATAGTCTAAACAACTACCTCAGAAAACCCAGGCTTTGATCAACAGTGGAGTGAGGATGGCTCTGGAGAGAGGCATGTTTGAAACACACCAGGAAGAAATTAACCTGCTTCCGTGTGCAGTCCCATTATTCCATTACCCTTCTGTTTGCACTTTGCAGTTGAAATCAACATAATGATGATACTTCTGGTTAAACTGAAATGTGTCTCTTTATGAGAAGTAATTTGTAGGTGCTTTCAGAGCAAGATTGTAAAAATTGGGACCTTGGACTTAGACACAGAGATTCGCAATGGGATATACCAGCTCTCCCCTCCTGCATCCCACAAAAGAAAGGGCTTTTCTTTTCACTTAGCATTTTCCTGCATTAAGCAAGGCAGTGCAGTGCTTTGGGATCCCGGTCCCTGCACTGCAGCTAGATACCCAGCAGTGGGAAGTGACAATCTCCATCTGTGCTGACTCTTGAGTGGGCACTGGCTTACACGGGGTTTTATGTCTCTTGAACTGTATGAAAAGCAGCTGGGTCTGGATTGTGGGTTTCCAGTGTTTGGGTGTTTTTTCATTACTGGGCATTGAAAATCCAGCAGGCAGAGGGAATGCATGGGATGGGGCAGAGAAGCCAGTCAAGAGCAGCAGGGAATGAGTGATGCTCCTGTAACCACAAACATTATGTTTGCAGTACTGTTTTTTCAGTGTAATGCAAATAAATAGGCATAAACACAAACCATACCTTTCCAACAAATCCTGCTAGGTGCTAGATATCCTGCTAGATATCACACTCCAGCACTTAGTGTGCTGCTCACTGCTGCCTTACAGTTAGACACTGATAGGTATTGATGTCTATGTTTTTTACAGTGTTTGTCATCCATGAGCTGCAATTCTCAATAGATTCACAATTCCAGTTATCCAAATTTTTCAACACATTATTATTATCCTTTTATAAGTAAGAACAATTAATGACTTCATGCAGTGGTTTGGATTAAGCAGATCAAGGATAAATTAACTAATTTGTGCTGAATCACCAAGGGAAGCTATGGAATGATCCAAACCAGGCACCTTTGCTTTTAGGCCTCTTTGAAATGCAAAAATATAGTACACTATCTGCAAGGCCTTCCATCCTGCAATACAGAAGCAAAAGGCTCAGTCCCTGTTCCACATGTACTGCACCAATCAAAAGTTGGGGAAAAAAATGTTAAATGCATTTAGTTAGAATTATGATAATAATAATTATTTACAGTTGCCAGGTTTTGTTTCTTTGAAGAATCTCTTTTTTGCTTGGGGAGAAATAGTAAAGTAAGGGTAAATATCAAAGTTAGGTTAGACTAACATGCACATAGTCATTGTTTACTCTTGTTATCTGTAGTGACTGGTAAACCCATGAGCTGTGTACTGGTAAGAAGAAAGACTTTTGAAGAAATATCTTCCTTGTTTCACATTGCTAACAATTTCTGTTCACCTGGAGATACAGAATAAGTATGTTGCCAAGCCTGTGCTTCCTCCTTTCTGCTGGCTAATAAATTCTGCACCTCCTGTCCTGCAGATTGCTGGCCTTTTTATTTAGGTGGTGAAATACTTGGTGTTAGGAATGCATCTAACCTTGAAAACACTTTGGGCTGCATGGCCTGAGGCCTGGTAGGTAACACCGGGCAATTACTCAGCTACAGTTTCTCTCTGATACTGCTGAAACTTCAGACTAATGCTTATCGAGATAAATACAGCCACGTGTTCTACAGCCTCACAGTACAGGTGAGCACGGATTACTTGCCAGTGCAAACAGGAGTAAGTTCATTCCCAGATTGCAAATGTGGCAATAAATTAATTAATGTCAGCTAAATATTTTACTAACATTTATGTCTATTCATACATCAAAAATGATTGCAGACACCCAGCATCAGCACATTTTCATTGATCCATAACTGTTCCTTTCTTGCCCAGCTGAAAACCACCCGGGTTTGCCAAGTGACAAGTGACCCCGTGAGATGAGGCACAGACACCTGGCCAAAGCAGGCGGATTGCGGGATAGTTGTTTCCGGCTGTTTGTAAATTTCCTAAGTGCTTCTCAAATTTTGTCACACTTCCTGACTTCAGTGTTCATGGGACGCAACGGGGCGCTTCGCCTCCCGAGTGCTGCGCGACTGCGCCTATCTGGGGAGGGGAAGGAGCGGCGGGAGCGCACAGGTGCGGACGGAGAGGCCCCAGGGGAGGAGGGGAGCGGGACAACTCTTCACCACCACCTCGGGCGGGGTCCTGGGCGGAGCGGGGGCGCAGCCGGGACCCGCTCCGCCCCTCTCTACCCTTCCCCTTCCCTCCCCTCGGCGCCGGCCCGGCCCCTCCCCGCCCCTCGCTTAGCGAAGGGGCCGCGGCCGGGGCGGCCCTCCCGCACCCGCGGCGCTGGCCCGGCCAACAAAGGGGGCGCCGGGGCCGAGGGAGGGGCCGCCGCAGGGCCGGGCCGCGAGGGGCGGGGAAGAAGGGGGAGGAGAAGGGGAAGGACGGACGGTGGCGGCGGCTCCTCGCTCGGAAAGTTGTGGGTCCGCCAGCGCAGTGCCGCGGGAGTCGCTGCCGGGGGACAGGGTGCGAGGAGGAGCCGGGCTGCGCCGTGGGGCAGCGCGGCCCCTCCCGCCGCCGTGCCCGAGGGGTGAGTGGCGGCCCAGGAGAGTCGCTGTCGGCGGCTGCCCCGGCAGCTCTGGGAGCAGGGCAACTCTGCGGGCAGGCGGCGGCACCGCGGCACCGGGAGGGGCTCGGCGGGGAAAGTTTGTTCCCCGCTCCGGTAACGCCGCGGGGCGGGGGGCAGCGGGCGCACCTGCGGGCGGGAGGGAGCGGCCGCGGGGAACCGGGGCGAGGAGTGGCTCCTCCGTAGGGGTGCCCGAGGGCGGCGGCTCCGCTGCTGCGGCCGTGCATCCCGCGGGGAGGAGGTGCCGGCACGCCCGGCCGGCTGCCGGGTCAAAATCCCCGCCGGGGGAGCGGGGGCGGCGGCCGCTCTGCTGGGGCGGCCGGGCGGGGGCGGCCGTGCCCGGGGCCTGCCCCGCGGAGCTCCGCTTCCCCCACCCGGGAGAGGGGCTGCGTGGCTTCTCCCACACGTGGCTGTCGCGCCCTGGGCCGGCCGGGGCAGCGCGCCTGCCCGTACTCCTGTGCCGCTGGCACAGGGGAGCGGAGCTCCCTCGCTGTGCCACCCTTCGAGCGGGGCTGTCCCCTCGGTGCCAGCCGGGTGACCCGGGGTGGCGGTGGTGTCGCGGCGAGGGCCGTGTCCTGCTCCTCTGTCGCCCAAGGGTGAGTGAAGCTTGGCTTTCGCGGCTGAAGATTCAGCTGTGCTGCTGCACCTTCAGGGCCATCCCACTTTCTAAATGCCACCGTAAGGTGTCCCGCTGCAGGGGCACAGCGAGTGGCAGGTCGCTGCCCCGCGACTCGCGTGGGCATTCCCAGCAAGCCTCGATCCCTCCCGTCGCACGCGGAGTCACACCTGGCAGGGCCGTGGAGTTACCGTGCCTTTCTGCTCCTGCTCCTGTGCTGTAGGTGCTGAGCTGTGGCCCTCCATGGGAGCCTTCTCCCGGCGGATTTAGGCTCCGCCCGTGGCGCACCGCAGCCCACGAGCATGGCCCGTGTGTCCGAGCAGGAGGAAGGACCTGGCGGGGGACACAGCGAGTTCAGCGACATCATCAAGTCCAGATCAGGTAAACTGTTGAGGGGAACGGTGCTTTCCTCTTTTTTCCTCTACCCATAGCTTCTGATATAAGCTGACATTTTAAAAGAGCACCTTTGTCCAGCGGTTTTATTTGGTATATGTTGGTAGTACAGCTAGTGACTGAGGCTGTTCATGTAGCTCCCCTACTGTTACTGAGTAATAGTAATTGTAGAACTCAAGGTTTGGTTTGTTTTGGGTTTTTCTGTCAGTATTAGTCAAGTCTGTTTATTTGCGATATACCTCTGGCATCATAATTACCTCTACTTTTGTAAATAACCACGTGCTTCGAGTACTCTTATGCAACCTGGTGTTGGTAGCTTTCGTGTTTATTCTCAGGCACTGAAAATGGCAAGTGTGGCTGCAACATCGTACCTCCTGGAAGTGCATCGGGGTAGTACTCATGCAGTAAATTAATGTGCTTCCTCCTTAATGTAAAACAGTTGTCTAAGGCTACTCACTCAGGCATTTCCTCCAGCAAAACATTCCTGTGATCTGAAGGTTATTAGGAAAATGTGGATTTTGTCTGGTTGTGGCATGTTGGGGTCTCCTGAGGCTCTGGTGGATGTTAGGATGAGTAGTGAGGTACAGTCACTTTAGCAGGGGGAGAACAGAGGTTTTGGAGGGATGTCTGAGAGTTCTTTAAACCTTGGTAGAAATTTGTGCTCCATTCAGAGACTGGCTGATGGACTCCTCAGCCTCACAGTCTGAGGCTGTGCATTCTTACATGCAAAATGCTTCTGTTATCAAAAGATTTTCCTTTGATATCTGGCAAACCTAGCAGGGGTTTGGCTTTTTTTATTTTTAATTTTCCCCATGTTAAAAACTGTAGGTCTTCAGTTGGTTGTGATTTGATATGTCAGATTACATAGGGTGTGGGTTGGATCTGGGTCCCATTGGTGTTTGAATAGTTTGTTTCTTAGACCTTTGCTTTCTGAGCTCTCTTTTGGAAGAGCAGTTTATGAAACAGATGCTTGTGGGTTTTTAATTTTGAATTCTGTAGTGGTTTTTTTTCTGCTGTTACTCTAGACAACTTCATTTGATTGTGCGCAGTCAGTATCTTTAGGGGCTTTGAATGTGGGGATAGCTTGCAGACCCACCCTTGTTTGTATGCGTGTATGTATGAAAGTACTACAGTTTTATAAGGTTTGTGAGGAAACATGGTTGTATTGGAGGTTTTTCATGAATGAACAAATTGTACAGTAAGTTCTGTTGTTTTGGTTGGGGCAGCTGATTGTAAATTTCCTGTTACAACCATGTTGAATTACTTCAGTGGCGTGAGAAAATGCTGTAAATTTGAATACAAGTCTAAAAGACTTGTGCATTAATTTAAAAATAGTGAGTGGTTAATGATCTTAAATATTTTTTTCATAATTACTATGCTGGTTAGCATCTGGATGTGTGATTTCTTCACGTAAGTTACTGTACTACTGTAGTTCAGATCTGAACCATTGACTGCAAGTAAATTTGTGGGAGGATTTTCCTAGAGAAAGGACTGAAGTTTCCTGAAGCGCAGGTCACAGCAAATTGTCAGGACTGAGGAGAAGATACTTTGATTTTCCTAGATATTATGGAAGGAGAATGCTAATTTTGATGCTTAGAAAGGAAAACTGAGGGTTTGTTTTTTTTCTGGGAAGATTTCTCCAGCATGAAATGCTCTTCAGTCTAAATGACTTGAAATACAGTACAAGTGTTATAACTTACTAATATTTGGGATAGCTAAGGCCTCTGCATGGCTTTTGAGACTCAAAGAGATCAGAAAAAGACAATCATTTGATGTCACAGAAAATAGGCTGCTGTTTCTTGCTGCTCTGTAAGTTCTTAGCACCAGTGATGTGGGAAGTATCTTAACACTTTGGTTAGGAAGCACATGCAAATGTGTACTGAATATTTTCACAGAATAAATAAAATACAAAAAACACAGTGGGTGAAAATCTCTCTACATGATCTAGTATGTGATCAAGTGATTTAATATGTCATAATATTTTTTGTGTGTGTATTATTCCTATGCATTTTAAAATAAGCATACTAAAAACAGTTTACTCTATTCTTGTAAATAAAAGAAGATAGATGTATAATGTCCTGTGTAAAGATCACTTTCTCTATGTTCTCCTGGGCAATTCTGTTTGTCTATTTCAATGTTTGTCTTCATCTCTTCTGAAGAGATCACCAAGCTGTCAGGATATTGTCGTTATTTAAAACCATTCACGTTCTAGAAGTGATATTTAAGATCTATGGCTGAGTCTTTTTTGTTGTTTTTCTTGTAACAACTTGGAAGGAAATTATAATTTGAAATGCCAGAATCTTTCTGGGTCAGACCTCAACAATGAGTGGTACTAGTAAAAATGTTTCTAAATATTTTGATACAAATGTAAACTTTAGTCTTTAGCAGCCTGTCAGCTGAATATATTGCCATTTTTTGTAGTCATTACTGCTTTAGTTATCTTGCTTTCTAAAACTGTGAAGCAGCTAGAAAGCCATAAAGGTGGCACTGTCTAAAGTCACTCTCATGAGACTGTATAAAGACACACAAAGTTTTACACCTGCTCAGGGCTATGTGGGGCACATCTATGCTTGTTTTTATTAGTAGAACAAGCGATGTAATTTTTTCTTAGACTTGTAATTGGGAAGCTGCCAGTGTGCCACATGAAGGATTTAGGAGAACTGCAGAAAATCATGATTTCTCTATAGACCAATCAAAATAAATTAACAGGATTTCCATTTGTCACTTTTACAAAAAAAAAGGGGGGGGATTTGCCATAGGATTTCACAGATGGGAAAAGTAATTTTGCAAGTATCTCATTTGTTCTTTCCTCTCAAACTAAGAGGATGAAGGATAAAACACTTTGAATGGGCATCTCCGTATGTTATTGATTATATTGGAAACACTTTTTTCCTTCAGTGGTCAGCAAAGAAACTTTAAATGAACGTGCTATAATCTGTTACAAGTGATAAGTGCTTGACTTTTTCCAGAGCAGATTTTCTATGCCCTTAGTGTCACTTCTGTGACTTGGGATGAAAGAAAAAAGACTTTCCCCTGTTGTCCAATTAGTATTTATTGTTTTCTGCTTTGGACATGGCTCCTCTTTGATTAAGTGGTCTGTTAGTACTGATCTACAGGTAGCTACAGGTCATCTTTGAAGAGACCTCTTCTGCACTTAGAAAAGGATTTGATGGTGACCAAAGCTGCCTAAAAAATAACTTCTGGTTATTAAGTTCATGAAGGAAGCTGCTTTTTGTTCTCAGAAAGACCAACAATCTATTTGCCTCCCTTCTTTCTGCACCGGTGTGGATGCTGATGGCTGAGTGGTGTTCAGTGGGTAGGATACTTGTTCCTGGATGGTTATGCTAGGTATATATATTTATAATTTGTATTATTTAGCATTATTACCCTGTATTATGCCTGTGTGTCTGTATAATGGCTTGCTATGGAAAAGCAGTTTTCCTTTTTATTAACTTACCTGTAGTATGAAGTAATGTATGTGGAGCTGATTTATATCTTTGATAGGCCTCTTGTGTAGATAGGTGAGCTTTCCTCATTGCAATAGCTTTCGGGAAGGAATGCTGTGGGATGATTGCCTTACAGTGGTGAAAACAGTGCTGTCATCACGGGCTTGAAAAACAGATGAGTCTTTGCTATGATTAATTATGGAAAAAAGACAAACTCACTTAAAATCTGTCATGGGAGCTTGGAATGGTAATATATAATTAAACAGTAAGACATAGCAGGAAAAACATTTTTAGAAGATTGTGCCTCTGGTGCATTTTAAGATATGAGCTCTCTCTAAATTGAAGGGAACTTAATTCTCCTCTAATATACTTGACTGAAAGACTGCTTTGAGAAATTGTAACTTTGTTTTTGGCCTTTTGGGGTAAGGCTTATTCTGAGAACTGCTGCTGCTGTCTGTCTGTCCTCTTGCCCTCTGAAACAACGCTTACTTGGCTGGCAGACCCCTTGCTCCTGGGGAGCTCCTGGGGTTGCACTGGCCCATGATGCCACAGGTTGCCCTTGGAACCAGTTCCTTTAGTTGTGTCTCTCACTGCCAGATAACTATAGGCCAAATGTGCTGCTTCTCCTTTTCCATTTTGGCTCTATTGGTGTGAAACTGTCAGGAGTTGTCATAGTTGCATGTGGATCCTTAGGATTCTGCCAAGTGGATGCAGAGTTGGTGTAGCCAGATTTGCACTGTGTGAACTCTTCAGGGACATTTGTGCAGATAGGGTGTTAAAGATGAGTGACAAACTTGCTCTCCTTGTTTCTGGCCACTGAAATGACTTTAAGTCTTTGGGTTGCTGTAGCCTGGCTCCTTTCTGTCAACTATATAGCTTCCTTTTCTTGGGCTGTCTGGTGGAGACAGATCAGATGCTGCAATGAAGACAGTTCTAGGGTATTGCCTAGCATTTATGAAATGACAGATATAGAAGTACCAGGCTGGTTTCTTCTAGCATCCTTATTGGTAGGTGAAGAAATAACATATGCTGCTCCGTGTGTTTGAAGCACGACTCTGCCTTGGAATAGAAATTGAGGCTCCTCAGGGAGGAGAAAAAAACCAACCCAAAACCCAAACCATAAAAGCAGCCCATTGATTTGCATGTGCTCTGCCAGGAAAGGAGGACGCAACTCTGAGCAAGAGCTGCTATGTGAGGCACTGTGTGCAGTGTGTTAAATGTTTCGAAAGAGGTCTAAAAGCTGTTGTGGGGAGGGGCTGCTGCTGTGGGAACCCCTCACTGATGAGGATCCTGTGGAGGAGGGGTGCCTAGGTGAGAGACAAACTAGGGGCAGTGTGGGGTTCCTTTCCATGCCTTCCCCAGCACCCTTTGGAGCACTGTCCCCCCTTCTCCCCTCAGGTCTGGGGAAAGAAGGAAGACTCTCATACAGTAGCATGAAAATATTTATCATGTGCTCACAGCATTGGGTAGCTTAGCAGAGAATTAGCTGGGCTGTGTTAACACCTCTGAGTAACTGCTCCTAATTTTGATTTTCCCCTAGACTGTTTCTCCTAGCAGAATTACTTGTCCATGGTGTGTGTTGGGGTTGATTCTTGTGGGCAGGGAAGAGTAGGGAAGTGTTGTTATTAAAATCTTTTGAATACAAATAGGGAGTAGGTACATCAGTGTAAGCATGGAAGGGGAAGAGTACGTGGGCTTGAGCTGAACTGATGATGTTTTAGGACAGTGTATCTGCTCTGCTGCCAGGTAGCAGCATGGAATAGTGTGCTCAGAGCCTGCATGATCTAGTTTTCAAGTGTTGCATGGTATCCCTCCTTCAAAGGAAAATGCACAATTAGAAAAACACAGCTGATTCAACTTATCTTGCAAACTGAGGCACTCCTAGCATGAAGTTGTGGAGAACTGCGTTTATTTGGATGCCTTACTAACAGTCTGAAGAATGAATAACAGGGTTTAAACATTGTGAGGTGGGAGGGAGGAGTTTCAATGTCTGACTCCTTATTGTGTTGATGAAAGAATAAGTTATAGTGCCTTCTTTTATGTCTTTCTCCCCTCCCCCGGTGTGTTCTGGGGATGCAGCTGAGCTGTAATTTCAGGAAGTGACAGTATATTCTCAGAAGAAATCTGGGAGTTTTAAAGGTAGCAACAGAAATGACAGCCTAAGGAAATAGAACAGTCCATTGGAACCTGTGAGTTTGACAGAGGCAATGGCAGGGCTCTGATGCAAGCTTTAGTTTTGAGAATGAGGCAAGGAACTACTATTTGTGAATATACCCAGCTACAAAGTCAGTGAAATGTGGGCCATTGAGAAGGAGGACGCAAACTGCCATTTATTTATTTATTAGGATATGATGTCTCTGAGCCTTTTCTTTGAAAAGGTATCCACCTGATACTACCTTGGAGAGACTAAAAGGAGGAAGTTTGATTATTGGCCCTCAGTTGGGCACAGCCCCGAGTGAAGCCAAAAAGAGAAATTCACTGAAATCCAAACAGTTATGTTTTATTTGTCACAGATCTGTGGGACCAGCAGGCAGGGGCTGGTACAGGTCACTGCCCCTGACTCCAGGTGCATATCCTAGCGGCTGAGGGACAATGACATTGACACTGGTGCTTGCAGAGGCTGGGCCAGGGCTGGGAGCTGGTTGTTGGTGGGGAGGCTCCTGGAAGATGGTCAGCTCTAACAGGGTGTGGGCAGTTCCAGTTCCTTCAGCCAAGGGCAGGGTTGAGTTTGGGTGTGTTTTGGGCTGCATCTTCCCTCTGGTGGCCTGACCAGCTCTGGATGAGAGCTGCAGTCATGCAGAGGAGGCTGATTATCAGTGGATACATCTACAGCTGTGGTAGTGACTTTGTGAAGGTTTCTTTTAGAAATATGTTCACTCTTTAAGAAAATGCATTTTTGGGTATTCATTCATCTGTTGAGTGCACGGGACAGATGCACCATAAAACATGTTGAGATGCCAGAAAGGAATAACACGAGAGTTATTAATTGAGAGTAGCTTAATTGTAGTTCATCCTGTAAAGAGGCAGCTCCTGTGCTGGGAAGGCATTCTCTAGCAGCCTAGCATCGTTTCAGGTGTGTGGGTCTTCTGCTGGATATGGAAGAAGTGGTGAAGAGCTGTTGAATCTGTCTGGTGGGTGGGAGATGGTGACTGTGTTTCAGTACAAGACCAACTTCTGTCTCAAAAGCACAGGATGCATGATGGGAGGACAGGATCTGGCTACATGACAGAGATTAGATATGTATTCTTAAGGTTATTTTGATAATCAGTACAGGGAATGTACAGCAGTACTTTTCAGCCATAAATTGGTCATGAAGTTCTTTTCTGGACTTAACATCATCTTGTTATAAACACAGAGGACCTAGCATCCAAAAACTGGAAGATTTTGTAGTAGAATTAGATAAACACATGAGGACAGTCAACAGCTTATGCATTTAGCTGTGGAGAAACATGCAATTAAGCCATGAAAAAACATGCTTTGATGGTTCTATGTAATTCATTCCACAAATAACTTCAGTTGGTTCCCATGTACTCTGCTTTTATTTCCTAGCATTGAAATGTGGTTTTTTGCCCCCCCACAACCCCCCAGTTTAGATCATGGCAGAGGACCAAAGATGGAATATGCTCCTAAAATGTTATGCTACAAATTATTGATGAGAGAAAAGTGGTATGATGGGTAAATTCTGAAATGTTTTGCCAGCTATTTTTATTCTTAATTTACCACATTATCCTGGATGAGCAAAGAGCTGCAGTCTGTGTATGAATAACAATGGGAATTTATTTGAGCATTTTATGGGAGGACACTGGGAATAGAGCAAAGCCTTTTGGTTTCTGTGTTGTTTTAATAGTTATATTATAAAATATGATTGTATTAACAGAAGAGAATAAATAAAGTAGTAGTTAAATGCCAGCAGACTAAAGCCTTTCTATTGCTTCTTTCTGTGCTTTTACTTCTGTTACAACTTTATAATGAACAACAGCTATGGTCAGCATAAATCGCTTCCAGAGAGAGTTCATCACCCTTATTTTCCTGGTTTCTGCATGTACGTCTTGTTCTTGGATGAGACTTCTTGTGGAAATTCACGGGAACATATTGTGTTAACACCATGTATCTTTCAGCTTCAACAGTCTTTTGTCAAGAAAGTCTGGTGGTGTCCTTCTGAATATGGTTTTGTTCTCTCTGGAACAGTGATGTGTAATTGCTTTGCTCTGAGCACTTTTCCTCTATGCTTGGGAATTTTTCTCTTGGACCTGGCTGTTGTGCCCAATTTAGAACTTGCTGGTTTGATTTATTAAGCTTTAAAAAAATTTTTTTCTTAACTTAGTTAACACACTTTTCATTTATACTAGAGATTATTAAGTTTAATCAGAGAGTTAATAAATTACTCATTCTGGTCTTTGTACTCAAAAACTGCATTTACACACTTTGTAATCTGTGCAGAGGAGTACTCTGTTTGTCAGTGTTACTTGCACAGTGCCGAGATACTTGCTGGTGAGGATGCTGTGTTTCACTGGCAGACTGAGACTGGGAGCATTGAGCTAATTCAGGACAAAAGGACACTTTTAAAGGAACACCTATTCCTGCCAAACACTGTTCTGGTTTCACCAGTCATTTGAAGATTTATTAAAATTGTGAAACATGCTTTTGGAAGATTACATTGTTATCTTGACAGGGCAAGTTAAATGTTGACAATTGTATTAATGTGGAAGTGGTTTTATACTTAAGTGCACAATCACTATGTTCAGAATGGAAAAGAAGGAAGGGAAGAGTTCAAATGGAGTTTTGTCCATTGTCAGAAATCATACTATTCTGTGTTGGAATTATTTTTATTTTCAAGGCTATTGAAACCCAATTCAAGTTCATTATTTGCCCTCCGAATGTTAGCTGGAAGTTCATTGGTTACAGGAGAATCAGTACTGAAAGAAAGGAGATTGAACGAACTCTGCTGTTCATAATTTTAGTGAAGTGTTTTACAGTGTCCATAGATTTCAGGCTCCTAACCTGATGTTCTTCACTGCTGCTGCTTCAGATCCCTGTTGCTCTCCTCTTTCCCGTCCCTGGTGAAGAACAACATGTGAAACATGGAGGTCAAGTTTTTGCAAGCATACTCCAGTGCTTGCAAGAAGCTTCCAATGCCCAGGTGCATTATACCACTACTTGGAAAACTTGTTTCCATGTATATGCTTTTCTTGTACTTTGTTATCCAAACACCCCAACCTAGATCAGTCAAGGCTTAGAGAGCTGTTGAGATGCAGGAATAGAGTGACTGCTGCATCAGCCACAGTGGTGTCTGTTGCTTCAGTCCTCCTGCAGAGCTTCTCCTTGAATGACATTTCTGCAGAGTTTGGTCAAAAGCCCTTTTATGCCTAAAGGATTAACACACTATCTTCAACTTCCTTATACATTGTAGCAGGAGGAAACAGGAGAATCAGCATAAAGACTCAGGACTGAATTCTTGGGGTCTTTATGTAGATCCTTCTCTGTAGAGAAGTGAGGCATGGACCTGAGAAACCAAATTTTAATTTATTTTTTTAATCTAAACTAGCTCTTTAGAAAGGTTTTCATTTAGTGTATAATGAAATGGTTGCTAAAACTTGGGAAACTTGAAGTTGAAGGATTCCATGTAAACTGTATTTTGTTGTTCATATTTGTTTTACGAGGAGAAATAATTTCTATATGAGAGTGTTAAGGTTGTCTTCCAAATCTTTGATCTAAGAATTTCCTGAGACCTTCTTTACCTGTAATCTGCTGGAGTGGGTTTTCTGTCACTACATGGTGAGTAACTTCCTCTTCTCAGCAGACAGTGTTAAATATTTCATCATTGGTAAAAGATAGTAGTTACTTTGCTTACTTAGTGACTAACAGTATTGGGTGTGTTCATCTCCTTGAAGAAAACAGACAGGCTGCACCTTTTCTGACTTTGAAAAACAGACTAAGTCTAATCAAAAACCCCTAAACTCTCTGGTTTACGAATTCAGTTATTTTTGAGCAAGGTGCACAACAGGGTTGTGGTGTGACAGCTCTTTGTGTGTTGTAGGGTACCATATCTAAAAAAAAGGAAGTGTGTTCACTCAAGCATTTTTCCTTCCCTTAGGTAAGGGTGTGTGCCATAGGATGAAAGAACAATACCTGGCCTTGCTAAACTGATTGCTTTTGGATGGTGATTAACCCTTGCTTGTTTCTCCCTCTTGGAGAAACAGTGAAATTAATGCCAGGAGTGCAGTGGTAAAGGTGGAATCCCATGGTCAGGCATGTCTGAGGCATCAAATGGGACAGTGTCTTGGTGGCAACATGCCTTTTTCATGCGTCACACTGTATAAATTACAGTCCTGAAAATAGATGGAACAAACTGGAAAAGTGTATACTGGATTGAAGCAAACTCTGTGCTTATCTGTCTCCTGTTAGCCCTAGTGGTGGTCTACTATCACTTGTGAGACTGGCATATTTTACTTCTCAAATTGAGACTCCATTTTATAAAGATAAAATATATTAGCCTGCTGTCTGAGTGTATAAACTTGCCTCAATGTGTATAGCTGGTTTGGCTGGCAGAATCTGGGGTTGAAAGAAGATGCTTTGGAGCATTTAACTGGATTTAAAATGTGGGATCTTGAGTCTGAAGAGATGCCTGTATTAGGTTCTGTGGCACATACAATCCAGGGGTGCATGTAAAATATGAACATAAAATACAACATAGAATGGTCAGCTGGGCTTATTTACAGCCAGGGTGACTATGTGCTTGCTGGAGACATTGATTTATTATTATTTGTCTTGTCTCTGGGGATGACTTTTGACTGAAAGAATAATATTTAAAAATAGATGTCCTGTTCAATTCCAAGTATAAGGCTAATATTTTTTGAACATGTTATGCAGTTATAAATAATTATCCAAAATAAACTAAAAAAGACCTAAGCCTTTCTTTCTGAAAAACATATTTGTGTTTTTTCCAGAAGTTGCTCTTTTTTTGTGTGCATGTGTTCTGTTACTTCCTTTACCTTGTTCAACTGCATGGTTTTTCTCCCAGTTGAAGGAAGACTGTTGTGATTGATTGTATGTGCTGCAGAGTGTATGGGGAAAGAGCAAAAGAGCTGTGGAGATACCTTACCCCCCAACCCCCACACCTTGCTGTCATCTTGGTATGAGGGAAGGGTAGAGGAATGAATGTGGCAGTGCTGGTTCCCACTGCCCTGGGACATGTCCTGATGTGTGGCAGGGCTGTGTGCTGACACCCGAGGCCCCCTGTGCTTCTGTTTTTCAGGCAGCATCTCCTCTGTGCTGTGAGCAGAAGGCAATTAGAGACAGTCTGAAAATCTAGTGTAACAGGTGGAAAATGTCATACTTTTTTTTGTTGCTGGATTCTGTTGCCTCCTTGGCTTCACCTTCCTGTCTTGGCAGGTATTTGCAGGGAAAAAAGGAATCCTCAAGGATTTAGCTGCTGGTTTAGATCATCTTCACTGAAGCTAAGTTCAGTGAAGTTGGGATTGTTTGCAGAGGTCTGTCTGTGGTGGAGCTGTGTGCTGGGGTGCTGGCACAGACAGACTGCATGGCTGTCAGCATCTGCCTGCTGTGCAAGCACCTGGTTCCTGGCCTGGTCCCTGACCACTGAGGCATGTGAAAAATGCACATCAAAAGGGGTCACCTTTTCCAAAAACTGTCTGGAGGCATATTTGGAGTTGTACCTGTGTTTCCTGCCACTGCCTCATAATTAGAGCCCTCGTGCCAGCTTGTCACTGTTGACAAGTTTCTGTCACTGTTCAAATTTTCAAAGGGTTCAAACTACTGACCTTTCCATCGAGCACCTGACTGCAGTGTAGGATGAGATGGGGCCCATTCCTGATGTATTGCACAGAGAGAAGGGGTACAGGAAGTAAGTGAGGGCTGGAGAGCATTGAGGGCATTTTGTAATAAATTAGGGAAGTCCCAAAACCTTCTGGGCCAGGGTGTTTGTGTTTGCATGTGTTTCTGCCCTGGATAGGTGCTGCTCAATGATCATGTCCAAAGATGTAGGCCAAAAAGGCGAATTTTGTGGTGGACTTGGCAGTGCTAGTTTGATGGTTGGATGATCTTAGAGGTCTCTTCCAACATAAATGATTCTATAATTCTGGAAAATATGCTGCTAAAAGATGCTGGTCTAAGTGGAAGAGCAAGCTTGCAGTAGAGTCTTGATTCCCACCCCTCTTCCAGGAGAAAGACATTGTAAGGACATTAAGTGCTGGAGAAAAGGAGAGTTGCTCTCCTTTTTCTTCTCCAGAATAAGGCAGCCACAGCAAACCCCTCCATTGCCTGTATTGACAACCACCCAGCCCTGACAATGGTTGCAAGGATGTAGTGTTATCATGATAAACAGCCATTGTGTTGCAAGGAGGGCTGGCCAGGGCACAGGGACTGTCCTGATACATTCCTTTTTACAAAAACCCACTGCAGGAGAAAGAGGAATGTCATTGCTGTAGTTGTTTACCTGAAATGAGATAATAATCATGATACTTATGTTTGTGTCAGAATCCAAATAGATGAGATGCTTAAAAAGGAGGAAAGCTTAGAGCTGTATAGAAGGGGAATATGTCACCGCATAGATAATGATGGACCCCTTGACAGGTGATGGAGTCCATGTTTGCCTGGGGGAAATGTGTGGGATATGTCTGGGGAGCTATTTCCTTGGTTTGCCTGGTGTGAAAGTGGGTGCTGTGCTGTGGTGCTGGGTATACCCAGTGCAGACTGTGGTAGCTTGGGGATGGTGGTGCTCTGGCATTGAGGTAACAAGTGTGCTCAGCGGAGCATTATGTAGGGTTATCCTGGTTAAATGTCTTCTAGCTTTATGATCTCTGTGTTGTGTTCATTCATATCCTGAAGTGAACAATGTGGCATGCTGTGGTTGGCCCATTTGAGGTCTGGGTTCTGATTACTTCCTGGGTGAGGTTGCTATCCTTGGTGTTCCTGAATTCCCACAGGAATCTCATACTATATGCATTGTGTCAGTAAGTGCAGCTCTGCCCTGAAGAGGAATTTGAGTGTGGTACTTCTGCTCAAGGGCACTTTCACATTGCAGGAGCTCTTGAGTTTTACAGGTACTTTAATGTTGCTCTTACTGCTTCACTTGATGCTACACCTAAATTAGAGGTTACTGGGTTAGGTCAGGGGTTGCTCTAGCATATAATGCCCCCTTCTGAGCCAGATAAATTTTCTTCAGTAGGAATTAGGGTAAAAGAGGAGTGTATAGTACCTGGTGGATCCCATAGCTTGTGGTTTTATGTATAAGAACACAATTAAATGCTAATTTATTTTCTGTGTTTTCAGCAAAATATCACACATGATGTAGAGGTTTCTTTGCCTACTAAAAGGGCAGGGTGCCTTTAGAACTGAGAAAACTAGTGTGAAAGCAGTGAGGGGTCCTAAAAGCCCTGACCTGTTGTAGGCATGTCAAATTTGATTTTACTCTGTCTCTTTGCAATACAGTGTTGAAAAGGTCTTGTGCTGGTCTTCATCCTTAAAGGATTCAGTGTCCTTAGTGTAGTTGATTAAGTTTAGTTTTAGGATTAATTCTGTGACTGACAGTAGAGTCCTCTCTGAAGTTGCCCAGATCTGTTGAATGGCCTTTAGAGGAAATGGGATACTGGAAATCTTTGGAGATGGCTAGGAAAAATTAGTTCATGTTGTGTAATGTATTCAGTGGAGAATTTGGTTCTGGTGTGATTTGGGCAGAAAGAAAAGGAAATCTCTAAAGTTTGCTGCTGATTGTTGCCCTGGAAGTCCTGATGTATCCTTTCTTCCACAGTGCTTCCATGCTGCTGTTGGGCAGAGGAAGCTGGGATGGAACAGAAACCACTAGTGGACTGTGTCTTTATAATGTTCAAATAAAGTGCTAAGAAAAATGAAGACTGCTTATAAATGTTTTGCTGATTTATTTATATTCCATGTTAGTTCTCACCTCCTTTTGTTGTAGCTTCTTATTTTGGCCCTGCATTTTCTGGCTTTAACTTACATTTGTCCCCATATAATAAGAACTGTTGAAAGTGTAATGATCAGTTGAACTCCATTTTGCTGCCTGGGGAAAGAAGGAAGGGGTTAAAGAATATGAGTATTTGGGATACGTTGCAATGCTGAAAGATGGTAATGTGCTATAGTGATCATCTGAAACCAAATTTTATGTTGCCTAGAGAAGTGCAACCTGATTATGAAAGTATTCTGCATAATTTGTGTGGGTATGGGAAGGAGAAGAGAAATTGTGAAATGAGTTTAAACTTGTTTTCTTCAGTTGGAAAAGTCTGTTTTCTTATGGGTTTGGGTCATTATGCTCTCTACTCTGACAATTTTTTCCCTTCATACTGAAATGCACACAGTTGTTTTTATCCTAGTTTGGAGGGCAGAAAGTAGAAAAAGTGGTTTTGTTCCTCCTAAGATATTATGTGTGCCTGGTATTCTCATTGGTAATAAGGTTCCTTTCATATTCTTCCAGCACTCAGAAAGGACCTTAACTTGCTATCCTATTAAAAACCTCTTGTGCTGCCAAAAAAATGTAAAAATGTAAAAGTTGGAGACTCAACTCTCATCTACAATACAATGGAAAAAAGGAAATGCTACGTTCTTGGCACTCCCAAATTTAGCAGAGCCAAAAGGTTATCATCTGACAGAGTAGATGAATGGTAATTAAGATAACTGGTGTTACTGGAAGTCTTTAAAAAGCAATTAAATTAATTATGTTTGATCTTGGTGAGAATCTGTGGCTGTGAGTCGGATTTTGATCTGGATCTGTTGTCTGGGATGCAGTGTGGTGTAAGTAGGGGAAAAGTAATGTGTGTCAGTTGTGTGAGACTTTATTTTAAACTGCTTTGTATCTGTATTGTGCTATACTTAATAGAGGCTGTGTTTTTTCCTTTTCTTTTTATCCCTCTCCTTTTTGGATGAATAAATTGAACCCAGCTATAGTTTAGAATCTACAAGGTGTCACAAAAACCTTTTTGGAAAGACTGACAAATTGTAAAATCTAATTGCAGTGAAAATTGGTGTGTGATGTAGAGCTTGCACCTTCTGTGTAAGGTGTGTATAGTTAAAAGGGTTATAAATCCTATTTTGCAGACAATTACTTTTAGACCTAAGTATTGAAGTAATGCAAAAAAACAGGAACAAAAGAGAATTTCTGGTTAAATTACTATTTTTTTAACTGAGGCATCCTTGAAGTATCCTAATCAAGGGGAACCACATACAAGTTTTACTACATAAAGAATTCCTTCCTTAACAGTCTTTACACATTTCCCCCACACTCCTCCAGTCCTGCAGGGCTTGGAATGGTGAGAGTACAGCTGAGGAGTGGGTGAGTCAGATCATGTCTTCCAGAATCATCCAGCTTGTTATAAATAATAATCTGCTGTTTATTTAAATCTCTGTAGTGCAGATAGGTAACCTGTTGCTCTAACAGTCAAGTGCAAAGATAGTGCCCTGCACTTTTTGCAAACTGGTCTAATTATATCTCAGTAATGAAGGGCAGTGTATTAATACAAGGTGAGAGGATTTCTTTGCTAGAACCTTACCAAGAGATGATTGAATAATTGTAATTTCTTTTTATAATAAATAGAACTAGTTAAATATGTTCTCTCAACTCTAAACAATTTGTGAAGTCCTATTTTAAGTTTCCTTTTGTAGAATAAACAACTAAATTAAATATGAAAAACCACATATTTAATTTTGAAGATTGTTTTAAATTCCTGTTCAAGTAAGAATATATGTGCAAAAGAGTCTACTTTTAAAATGACATCCTTAAGGAAAATATATTTATTTAATGTAAAACTAGGTTAAATAAGGGTCCCAAATGTCACCTAAGCCTTGAATTCTTTGATCTCTGATGACAAAATTAGCCTCTTGAAATAGATGAAAAATGTGACCCAAACAGAATCTAATCTTCCTGCCTTTTTTCCCCTTCATGCCTACTTCTGCCTCACAGACTGTTTCTATTTAGTGTAAAACAAGCTGTTCATTCCCAAACTCATTTTACCTTTGCATTTGGTCATCAGCTGTGGAGGATGGGGTTGGATATCCTTAGGCTTGTTTAGCTTCCCTTCTTAGCTGAGATGTGACATGGTGAGCTCTTGTGATAATTTTTTCAGTGGTTTTGCCAGTATTTGAAGAATACATGAAGTAAAGTGTGGTCAGCTTTCTCTGTGTCCCCTTGCAACTATTGATATAGAAACTCATCCTGCCATGAATTTTTCAGGCCTCTCTTGGACTGTTGGGGTGAAAAACGTGGAAGCAGTGGGCAAAGGAAACTTTATGCATTATGTACAAAGAAACTTTTGGGGTTCCTGCTTTGCTCTAGGCAGCTAAATATCAAAGGATAAAAGTGTCCTGGAGTGACCAAGATGGCTTGTTTTTTCCTTGGGATTTTGTTTTTACCTGTCTTTTTAGAACTTTGTTGCCTGGCCTTTCATTTCCACCCCAGGGCATTACTATAGTGAGCTAAGTAAGCATGGAAGCTGCTGTGTAGCTACAGAGGAGTGTGTTCCCTTCTGGCAGGTAGTCAAGAACATCTTTGAATATTTATATGGTGAATTAACACTATAGTGTAGAGGAGGTTTGGCAGAAATTCTTTGAGGATCTTGCAAGTTGCTGCCTGCAAAGTTAGTGGTTTCTTTGCAAAAGCACATATTGAAGAAAACCCAAATGGCACTTCTAAAATGTGCTGAGTAAGGGTGCCGAGAGTTGTATCTGGCAATATGTGATTTTTGCAAAGGCATCTTGTTTTGGATTGTCATTTATTCAATGTAACCTTTATTTCAAAAATTGCTTATACAGGGGAAAAGCTTTGTACTTCCTCTAATGGATATCTAAATTTTACTGAAATTTGTGTAATTGAATTATGTAGACCTTATTAAAGATTTTTCATAAATTGCAAGTTGACCTCAGGTTGGATAAATCTGCTGGTTGTTCTCAGTTGTTATTTGCATTGATGTGCTGTAGAAGAAAAGGTTCTCATTGTTCAGTTGAAGTGAAATTCTTAATTTCATGGAGAGATGGAAGAGTGCTTGCTTCCTTTACTCAATTTTCCCAAGCTGTTTTTTCTTTTAAAATGGCCTTGTTCTTTGGTTGCAACCTGAAGAACAAGGAAGGGGACCCTGTGTGGGGGATGAGGAATTTGTAGAAATTTGATGAATTTAGAAGAGCCGTAGAGACCTTAAACATCAGAATAACCAGGCTGGTTTAGAAATTGCTCTATTTATAGCAGCTGTGGCATTACCAGGGAGAATTCTTCAACTGTTTTTGGGCAGAGTAATTTCAGTTTAGCATTCACCTCAGCTCCTCCATGCAGGGGTCACACCTGACCCACTGCTCCACCCACCACAGGATGTGTTGCAGGTAACTCATGGGCACAGCACTGGGCTCTGTGAGGTGCCGGTGCACTACATAAGGTGAGGGAAATTGTTCATGTGGGAAGATAAGGCCAAACTTAACCATCTGCAGGCAATTAAAATTCATGACAGAAGGTCAGGATATTATACTCTCTGCCAGTCACTTCTTCGTTAACTAGACTTATGCAAATATAACATGGTCTGTTAAAATTTAACCCCAATAGATGACTTGTAGCAACAGAATCAGTGTTGATGCATAAAAGTGAGAGTAGGTGGAAATGCTGAAATACTGTAGACACCTCTTTCAGCTTAGTATTAAAACACAGTGGCTGAGAAAAAGGCAGTTTCAGCACATAACACACACAGTATTTAGTAAGCAGTTATGTCTAGTAGATATTGGTTGATGGAACTGTCTGATATACACTGTGTCCTTATAGTGTGTTTTTAAATTCTTGCTAATGAATTTAGATCCCCTCTACTATTTAAGAATACCCTTGATTTTCTTGTAGCTAAATCTAATCTAAGTACGGTATTTCAGCATGGCTAGGTTTTGTGTGGTTTTGGTTTTTTTTATGCTTAAGTGTGGTGTTCGTCTGCCCCTCTGCTACTTTGTTCTTCATTTTCCCTAGTCATTTCTTATTGCTGCTTCTGTTGAGAGATGGTAAGAGTAAAGAAACAGCTGAAACTTCCCAACTGGTTGGTTTTCCTGAACTTAGTTCCCAGTACTGGTGTCTTGGTGGTGTTTCTTGGACCAGTGGAACCCTTTAGAAATCTTTATTTCACTTGGGTGCAATTTGTCTGTGGCAACTGCCTGTAATAGTTCATCTCTGCTGTTACCAGGTTGAGTGCTGTGTCTTGGGCTGGTTCAGTGGATGGCTGTGTATTTCAAAGGCTTAACATTTTTCTTGGTTTTCAACTTGTATTCAGCTAACATCAGAGCCACCTTATCAAAGAGGTCTTTTATCCTATTAGGGCAGGGTGTTCCTAAGGATGGATATCCAGATGAAATTTGAAGTGGTAAAGGGCTCTTAATACTACAGTTTTGGGTCACCATGTTATAATAGTAGCTATCAGTTGTTAAGGTATCTGTGGATGAGACCTGTTTATACTGCATAACAGTGGGGTTCTTTTTCCTTTAATTTTACAATTTTTTCCTTCTTAATCAGAAGAGAAAACTGTAAAATTAGTCTCATCTTTGTCAGTCTTCAGCGCTATTGATTGTCACAGATCTTGGGCTTGTCAGATGAATGTAACATTTGGGGTATCCATGATTCAGATCTGGGCTCTTTTCAGGGGAAATATCAAAAACATCCAGGGAGGTCAGCCTTGATCTTTAGCTCTATAGCCTATTCTTCTTTAAGAAAACAAACAAATCATAAAAGAAAACAAACAAAAAAGCTTACCCTGACTTCCTCTTCCTTTCTGTTTTCTCACTGCAGATGTGGAGTAATTCTTCAAAATTGAAAGAAGGTAGAGCTTTCAAAGATTAGTATGTTCCTATACCTTGCTTTTTTTATTATAACTAGTTAGGTAAGTGTCATTTGTGACTGATGTTGAGAGAAAGGCAACAAGATTTCTCCTGAGTGGCAGCAATGGCTCAAATAAAAGACTGAATACTAAATGTTATCTGGGGATTAGCAAGGTGATTAGATGTACCCACTGAAGTTATTGTCAGGGTTAGGGAATGGAAATGTTAGAGTTCCAAAGGAAAAAAAAAAAGACTCTATCTTGAAAAAAAATACATTTCATGAGTTTCAGCCCTCAGGGAAGGGCATATTTTCAACTGCTCCTGTTCCTCTCCCTCCCCCTCATAAAGTGAATGGTAAAGTAAATAGAAATGCAATTACGCACTTTCTGGCTTGGCTGTTTCCTCCTGATATACAAAAGCACAACCACAAGGTGAGGCAGTGGTTTTTAAGTGATGGAAGAGATGGGGATGGGTTTTTGTCATCTTTGTTGTGTATACTCTTAGATAAGAGAGAAGCAGGACTATGTAGCTGTATATGCCTGTGCACACATATGTATGCATAGACTTCCATCTACTTTTCCCTTCTAGGACTTGCATTTAGAGATTGTGATATTCCTGGGAAATTATGCAGCCCTTTCAAGTTGAGAATAATTATACAGCAATGTGTGGATCCAAGATTGTTAAAAGCCTGTCTTTAATGAGGTGTTTCCAGTTAGTTGCTTGGAGTATGGTAAATCCTAACGCATGTATCTGTATTACTTCCATCACATGCAGGGGTAGGAATTGCAACCCATGCTGAACAGCCCTGAGTTGTCCTCAGCCAACAAGGGTGGCTTGGAGCCAGCTAGCAGCAAGTGCGTGTGTGCACATGTGGGAGTGCATCACTGATACGACTGGGCCACTCTTAAGGGATGGGTTTGTTTCCTTGTCACATCCAGACTGTGTGGGGAGCTCCTGGGCACTGGGGACATAGAAGATAACTCTTGAAAACCTTGACTGATAACAGTTGCTAGAAACATGGTGATATGTAATTTTTTTAAACTATCTGAATTTGTTAGAAGAATTGATGTATGTTGTCCTAAAGTCTTTGGATTTTTTTGAATGGTAGATCTCTAGGTTGTGAGTGGAATAATTTTTTCCAGGATGAATGAATGCCGTGTGGACAATATGTATTCTTGCATATTCAATTTTTTTTTAAATGCCATAACTGAGCTAAAGATAAATCTTTTGACTCAACCAGCAAAAGGTTTTTAAGGGGCAGAAACATTAGAACAGAAGTAGCAGACAGAGGGACATGCTTAATGCTTCATGAGATCCAAGACTTCATGTAGTAGATACAGAAAAAGTGCGTCTCAGGCAAACAACTGAGGGAATCCAGCCTATGTGTGATAAAATTTATTGCTATTTCTTTTTTGTTTCCCTTCCATCCCCAGCCCATCCCCTTTCCTGGTTAGCTCTGACGTCTCAAATGAGAAGAAATCTCAAACACTTCCCATGACTGTTTTGAATATTGTGCTCAGCTACTCTGCATATTTGGTAAAGTTGACTCCCAGGGTTTCTCATGGGTGTCTTAATTTTCTGACATCCATCAGTTTCTTTTATATATGTAGTGTCTGGATATTGGCATTTGGGCTCTGAAAATGCATGTAGACTCACTGCTTCCTTATGACTCTGCTGGAGAAAAGATGGTAGTTGGTTTTTTTCCACTTGGTCCAAGATGCACAAGGCTCTCCTGCTGGTCAGTGCTTGAATTTGGAAGCTTGGAGCTATATTTTCCTGTTGTTCTGTATGCTTGGCTCCTTCCTTGTCTGTGTACTTACTTGTGTATGCGACTGTGAAAGTTGTGCTTGAGTAGCTCCACTGAATGAAGAAGGATAGTGGTGGTTTTGTGAACTTGCTGGAAAATTTTAGTTTCACTCTCAGCAAGAGGTCCCCACCCAGCTGGGGAGGCTCCAGTGGTTCTGTGCTGGTGACTGCACTGGGCTGTTCCTGTGACCTTGGCTTTGTGGAAGTGAAAACTTAACTCAGCCTTTAAGTGTCACATAAATAGTTTTCTTGTGGTTTTATACTGTGTTGGGATTTCGCCACCATGTGCCCAGCTTTTTAGACTTATTAGCTTTTTAGAGATAATTGTTTGATTTTTTTTTTTGTTCCATTTCCTGCATGAATTGTTCATAAATCACAGCCAAAGGTCTGGCAATAACTTGTTAATGCAAACATGAGACACATGGTTCTACTCTGCCTAGCTTCCACTTTCATGTTGAATTTTGTATCCAGACACAAGGGGCATATATCTATCATATGATATGATTATTGGGGTGTGCTGGGCAGGACCAGGAGTTGGACTCAGTGATCCTGATGTGTCTCTTCCAACTTAGCAGATTCTGTATGTGTAGTGATCTGTCCTTGCCACAGCAGGTGTCATTTACTACTTTTTGCGCTGTTAACAGTGCCAGAAAAGGAGGAGAGACTGATTATAGATGGCTAAACTCTCTGCAGTGCTTAACTGGAAGGTAACTGGGGGCTACAGTTGTGCCTCTAAAAGAATATTTGAGTAAGCGGATCTTGGCAATGCCTATTTTTGAACCTGGGTTATGTTAGAAGGCATGTGGCTTATTCCAAAATAATTTTGGGAACTTACATTCAGGTTGACAGTGCTGAAACATTTCTGCTGCATTTCTGTGAAGTTCTGGTAGATGAGAATGCTGTTTTGTACTTGCAATGTTTACCAAGCCTTTCTGACATTATCCTGATTTGTGGTGGTTTTTTCTTCTTTTCCTATTCTGATACTGCAGTCTTTAGAGTGGAATGTAATATATGTTAAATTTTTTTACAGATAATGAAGGAAATTTGCATTTCATAGTGGTATTAGCCATAAAACTTAATTATAAAATTTGACCATTTTATCTTCAGAGAAAAGCCTGGCTAAAGCTGTGAAATTTCTGATGTCTTCAGGAGCCCTGTATAATTTCTGTAACAAGTGGGCTGGGTTGGAATCACTCACCATCTCTATTTCTACTTCCCAGGCTCTGCCCTGTTTTGGGATTGTTGCTGCTGTTTGAACCTTCTTGCTCCCCAGCAGCCACAGAACCTGAACATGCTTTGTATGCTTCCAAATCATAACAAATCTCATGGCTCTTCTGTTTTGTTATAGGAGATGGGGTTTAGGGGAGGGAAAAATCTACCAAAAGAACTCTTTGATCTGCTCTCTGTAATCCATTCCTGGGTTTTGAAGGACAGGTGGGCTGTAGAATTGGTTGTGGCCAGATGCCATGACTAAGAAATGAAGCATGAGGAATTCCCTCCTGTCATCACTGCTGCCCTGGCATGGCTTCCCAGCAGACTTCCTGGTTTTAATTGAGAAATAGGTTGTTTGTGAGACTGGTTTTTGGAAGCAGTGAAGTAAGTGGCAAACCAGTTAAGTCACAGGAGTCTTTTTGGTGTTCCTGGCCAGAACAGGCTGTACAGTGTGTGGGGAGATGAATGAATGGTTATGATAGGAACTGAGAGGAGCTCCAACTGTTCCCATGGTAGTCACAAAGTTCTTGCTGTTTGCATTTGGATGTGTATCCTTGTACTCTCCTACTTCTTTAACAATTACTGAAATACAGGGGTTGAAATGTGTTGGAGCATTTCCTCCTAATTCCTGGACAAGGCAACAAGGGCTTTGGTAGGACCTGGGAGCTTCTCCACTCATGTTTGTCTCAGATGGAGGTAGCAAAGCTCCCTGGCTGAGCTGGGCCAAAATACCACGTACCATACGTCTGATGCAAGTTAGATTTCTGGTGAAAATATTTCTTCCCTCTCTCCTCGTGTCTACTTGTTCCTGCTTTTGTGTGCTGGTGGGAGAATTTCAGTGGTTGCATCTGATCCTGACCAGGAAGATGTCTTGTTCTCTGCTGCTTCTTCATCCCAGCTGCCTGATCTTGGGTGCAAGAGGCAAAACAGGAGACATGCATGTTTTCTATGCAGTATTGGTAGGGATTTATATGGACTTCACTGGGATTGTACTGGATGGAATGAACTGGCCTGCCTCATTGAATTTGACCCTTCTGAGAGAGGGTAATAAGACTGATGAACATCTGTGTAGATCAGGGGTAGAACAAAGGAAGGAAGATAAAGATAATTATGGTGGAATGGTAGGTACAAAATTGTTAGTATGACAGCACCTGATGGTCATGTAGGAGTGAGAAGACTGAATGAACTGTCCTGTGATTTGCTTTGAGAGCTGATCATCTTTTTTTCTAAACAGTAGTGGGGTTTTGATCATTTACAGGAAGAGTAAATGAGTATTTGGAGGCAAGTAAGGAGAAAGATAGGTGGTGGAAAACTGCAGGACTGGGGAGGTTATTTGAGTGTAAAGGTAAATTTCTGAAAACCCCTGGATAAAGCAGCTTATTGACTATTTGTGATCATATAGCTCCATTTACAGTAGAGCTACTTTTCAGTGACCCAGAGTCTCACAAGCACTTAGTAGCACAAGTTCCCAGAAAGGTAGGTTTTTAGCAGGTTGTTTTTAATTAGCTTTGCAAACATTTTAATTGTACCTCTATGAAGTTCTGTTTCTGAACCTTGCCACTCATATCCTAAACTGCCTTGCTTATCTCACAGTGTAAGCTGTAAAGATCTTTATTCAGTGAATTCCCTCTTTCAAATGGTATTTATGAAGATGTGTAATACGGGTTTATCTTTTCTCTGTGGCTGACCTGAAATACTTGTGGCAAACTTTGTTATATGGAGGAGAATGTCAGAATGCTGTGATTTAAAATTAAACAAACAGTCACCTAACAAGAAAACAAACAGTATCAATGCTGTGGTTATGCTACAAAGTAAAACAAAAAACCAAAACCAGGCAGCAGTGAAGTTTTATAATGCTTTGTTCATGCAGCTGTCTTAAACCAGTCTAGTTAAAGGGATGGAACTGCCCATAACTAGAAAAGTTTTGACAGTGTTAATTGTGAGAATACTACAGTTAGATATAAAATGATTGGTAATGAAGTTATTATGTTTGGTTGAATATAGATATTATAGAGAAGTGCTCAAATCTAGGGCAAGTTGAAGGCAGAGTAACAGACAATTGCACACTCATGTTTGAGTGAATTACAACTTGTCTGTGTTTTGTTGTCCATCTCCTTTATTTATATTGGAGTTTTACCAACCTATAACGATTTTTTTTTAAAGGAGACCAGTGAACCAGTTTAATGCAACTTGTTTCAATGTTAACTTTGTGAAGTTGAAGTGGTTTCTTGTCTGGATGCATTTGCAGGCCTGCAGAGAGAAACAAGGCTTGCTTTTCAGTAGCAACTTGTTGATGCTCATGAAGGAGAAGTTAAACTAGTAAGAAAATAACCTTGTGATAAAACCTGTTCTGTTTTTGGTAGCAGCAAAAAAGCAAGTAGGGTAGTAGGAAAGACAAGACAGCATAAGGAACAAACTGGTAAAATGTGTGCATTTGGAGCACTTGGTTTCCTATGCTATGGAGACTGGGGGGGTTATAAAAGCTAATCTGCTAAATGAAGCGAGGGTCTTGAACATGCAGGACGGTGCATGGTGTCTCAGAATATCAATCTGTCCACTTTGGTGTAAAAATGTCTCTTGAAAGGTGCTAATATTACATACTCACATTCTCATTGTGAGTATAGCCATGATGTACATATTTTTGAAATACATGAAAACACTGTTTATTTAAACACTTAAATTCAATGGGAAATAAAGGTAATTCTTAAAGGCTTCAGCCTTAAAATGTTTTTGTTAAAGTAACGTGAAATTTTATTGAGCTGGTTGTAAGGTTGTTGCTGGCAATGTCAGTGGCTTCATAACCAGTAGTACAAAATGGGGGTGTGAAATGACTGGCTGAAAAGCTGCTGTTCAGACCATGGATGAGACTGTGCCTGCTCACACATCAAGTTCAGGGTGTGATGCTTCAGTAAGGTGACCGATAATATCATAGTGTGTGCATCTGGTGTTAACCCTTTTATAATTTGGAATAGTTTTAAAATCATCTAGTGAACATGTATATTGTTGACATGAAATATGATGTGGGAATGCTGTGTTGCATCTATTGCATCACAGTAATTGTGAAGGAGCAGTTGTGTTTTGGGGCTTCATTTGTCTGGCTTAGGAATGAGTATGATTTGCCAGTCAATCTTGCTCAGAAAGACTTTTTAGAATATACTGTACATGTGGCCTCTATCTCAACCTTCACATGATTTACACTTTAAATCCAGCTAACACTTGGTTATGGTGATGCCAGTATGATGATGATGGCATCATGGCATCATGCCATGATGCTAGTGGGAGCAAGTAGCAGAGTTGGTCATTGTGCCACAGTACTTTGAGAGGCACAGATGGAGTTTTTGAGATGGGTACCATGTGGTTGCAGGCTAACTTTTCTGCACAGTGTTTGCTGGATTTGCTTACAAGATTTCTGAGAGTTTTATTATCCTATCTTAGTGGGTGGTGGCATTTGAAGAATAAAAGAATGTGATCCTTCTGTCCAGTGGAGCTTTGGTAATTACTCCTCCGCACACTTGAGCTTAAATAACTGAGCCCAGTGTTTTCCATTTGACCTAGCAGAAGCCTGCAAACTGTACACACAGAAAGCTTGCTGAAAGTTTCTTGAAAACAAGCAAGGGTGTAAACATGCAAACTTTTGCTGGCTTGCAAAATTGAATCAGTTGCTGCCCCTCAGCTGCTTACCACTGCCTAGTCCTCTTTTCACCACATTTCTGCTGATCGTGGCTTGTGTGAGCTTTCCTTAGTTAGTGTGGAGTTGGGTTATTAACAGAGCTATTGCTTAGCCTTTTCAGACTGGGCTGCTTCCCAGTCTCTGCTTGGGAACCTGGGCAGGTGCCTGGAGATAGATAGATAGGTGCACATTCTGTCCCAAATAACATGCACTATCATTTTCACTGCTGTTGGATCTCTGTTTGAGTGTGTGCGTAGCATTACTGTCAGAGAGACTTGAGGCTTTTTGGTGTTTAGTTGTGTGGGTCTGTTATTTCTTTCGGTAACAGTTCAGTTGTGCCATGTGCTTTGTCTCTCTTTCCATATTCCTTCCCAAGTGCCCTGATACACAGAAGTGCTGTGCTAAACTGAAGAGCACTCCCTCTGAGAGCTTTAATTCTCACTTCTGTGGCCCTGAGAAAGCAGGCCAATGCTGTTTGTTGCTTTGCTCTTTGTTCTTATGTTTCTCTTTGCTAGTTGGCTGTGCAGTGTGGTGGTTCTGTGTTGCCATAGCTGCTGTGTGATGGTTCCTCTGTAAACTGACCTCAGCCTCAGAGTAGTTTATTAATCTGCTATTTTTGCAGGTTCTAGTAGGTTCAATATTTAACAAAACACATGGTTTTATCTCATTCTTTTTCTTCTGTGCTAAGTGGGGAGGGAGGAGAGAAAGAAGGCCATTAATTTTAACAATAGTTTTAATGATGCACTTCCAGTACCTGACAGTTGATGCAATGATTTTTTTTAATACAGTCTTTGTAGAATGTTATACCTCCCAAAATGCCTGAATGTTGGATTATCTGTTGAAATACTCTCTGACCTTGTTCAAGTCTTGATAACCTTAGTAACACAATGATTTGCAATTTGTAGCTGTTAAAAGGAGATCAGTGGCAAAAGGTTGTGAATGCTGTGTAAGCTTTTAGCAGTGAGTGTAAATTCAACTATTGAGACAAATTAAGAAGAGCTATATTAAATCTATATTAAGTTAATGGAAGGGTTTAAAGAGGATTGAACAGGAGTACACTTTGTGTGGGTTTTTTCCCTCCTTTTGGCAAAGGAGGCTTTCATGAAAGTAAAGGCTTATACAGTGGCAGCAGTGTGGGTAATTCTAAGATGGTTTTCTGTAGTTTAGAAATTTTTGCATTGTTGCTCTGGCATCATGCGGAAGGAATGGTGTGATGTCTGCCCTCATCAAGATGGCTGCTCTAGGACTGGGCTGGGTGCCTGCACCCAAGCTGGGTGCTGTGACACTGTGCTCAGTCCTGAACACCCAGTGCAGCCTTCCTGCACTGAGCTGAGTAGTTGTGTTTTGGGTTGATTTTTTTTTCCTTTCCTTTTTTGACTCTGATAACAGCAATGCTATTTCAGAAAGGATGTTTGCCTTGGGTCCTTGGCAGGAGACAGGTTTGTCCTCTGAGGAGCGGGGAGTTTAACTGCAGATGTGTTTGTGTTGGACCTGACCAAGGTCCATAGGGAACAGACTTAGTTTTAGCATGCCTCTAATAGTTTCTTACTGAGTTTTAGCTCTCTGAACTAGGAAAAGACAGCCTATTTAACTTAGGGAGCTCTCGAGTATTCTTGTTCAAGGAAGGAATAGGGAAATGTGGGGTTCCTAATGCAGACTTTCTGCAGATCCCTCTTTTCCAGGTGAGCAAAACTTTCCATCCCCAGCATAAAGACTGGGAAGTCCAAAGAATTTTTTAATAGCTCCTGCAGAAAGCAGGGCAGCTCTGCACAATGCTGTCCCTCTTTGTCCTCTGTGTTTTTTTGTTGTGGGAAAGCATGAATAGAATACGTTGTTGCAAGCAGGAAGGGAAATAGACTGTCTGGGTGGAAGAAATTGATTGCTAATTTTAAGAAGGCTGGTTATGTGTGTGCTTGTGACACTCTGTGTCAGTTTGGAAATAAATAGCTTGTTATAAATGGTACAGCTGAAGAGTTAATGTCTTAGAGGGTGCTGTCTGATCAACCATGCATTTTTACAGGGCATCAAAAAAAGGGAAACCGAACTTTCAGATCTTTGGAGTTGCAGTGTTGGTGCAACCCTACTTGATCGTGAATGTGGTCATTGGCCAGGGTGCACCACTCTTGAAATGTGCCTGTGATTATATTTAACTGTGATTATGTCCCCTCCTTCTCCCCACCATGGTAGGAGAGGAGTTTTAGCTTTTAGGGTGAAGGTTGTAGTTGTGGCTGATAGAGTGAAGGCCTGAAGATTTAGGCAAGTGGAGAGATTTGCTTGTTCCACAGCTCCTCTCCAGACTTCGCGGTATGTTTTGCTTCCCCTCTGCCCAGCTTGAGGCAGACATCAGTGCACAGCCCTGTGGAGTCTGGATGGGGAAAGCTGGAAGAGAGTTTGAAAAATATCTATCAGAAGATACTTTGAGGAAAAAACCCTGTGGGATTTACAAGGAAGCTTTGAGATGCTTATTTTCTTGGAGGTACAAACAGATGTTTACAAAATGAGTGACAGGAAAATTTACAAGTAAATTATTTGTATGCTTGCCTCTAAACTATTGCTTCCAAAGCTTTAGATTGTATCCTGGCATATGAAGGACAGAGGAATGAGATGTTTTTTGGAAGCCATCCCTTTTTATGCAGCAGTCCCTGGTGCTGTGGGGTATGCTGAGGGCAGTTGCCTGTCCTGGTTGGAGTTGCTTACCAGCAGCTGTTGGAGTTGCTTACCAGCAGCTCTTAGAGCTGCTTGGCTTCTGACTTGGACCCAGTCTGTTGCACTGCAGCAGGGCAAGTGGTTTTGAAAACACTGAACCATCAGGATTGCTTGTTGGAGGAGCTGGGGCAGATCAAGTGGTGGCCCCTCTCCTGTGCTTGGCCTTGCATGCTGTCACTCAGGGCTCAGTGCCTGGGCTTCAGCTGAAATGCATGTTACACCCCAGCATATGAGCACCCAAGTGTTGAGCAGTGCATCTGTCATGGATTCATTGGGATTTGTTTCATAAAGGTGCCTGTGAATGGGCAGGAGCCTTGTTTTAGAAGGTGTACTCAGCATTTTAAACGAGAAGCAAAATGCAGAAGGCTCCTACTTTTCCTGTGGACCTCCTGTCATTCCTGTGAGTTGCTGTAAATAGGTGGCCCAGGACGTTTTGAGAAAAGCAGGTAGTGTTTGAATGTGGCTGGGTTTTACAGGTGTGATTATAATGTAAACAACACTTTTGGAAGATTAATGTGCTCCACAAATTCTCAGTATTTACATTCAAAATATTCCCTTTTACAAAAGGAAAAGGGAAGCTGTAAGAGGAACGTCAAAAAAGACTAAAATTATGGTAATTCTTGAAAGGCATTACAATTTATGTACAGCTGCTACTATTATTTCTTTTGCAGGATGAGTCAGTTATTTGTGGCAGCCACAGACATGCAGTTTTACGAGACCCATGTGTCAAGTGCCTGAAGCACTGTGTGCTGGAAAGGTTTGTGTTGGAGCTGCCTGTGAGAGCACTGAGAGGATATCTCTGTGTGTTATCTGTACTGCAGTGCTCCACTAGCTGCCACACACTCCATTCCTCTTCCACAGTAGTGAGGGCATTTACTGTATTGATAATGTTCTTTTCAGTACAAGGCTTTATGCTGACATGAACCTGGCTCTGTGAAACAAGGTTTCAATAGAAATGCTACAAACTCAGTGTTCTCCATGTGAATTTGCTGGTGTTGTGAGTTTCCTGGAAGTAGGGGTTAAACTAATAACCAGTTTTCATCAAAATGCAACAGGCATTTGCAACATTAGTTTCTGTTCAAGTTCCTCTTGCCCCTCCACCATCCTTTTTAGCATCTTAGAAGCTCTTATTTGCTTGCTGGAACAAGTGTTGTGTGGCCTGCTAATTCAGATCATGTATGGCAGGCCAGCAAAAAAAGTTGTCAGGTTGTTGTGGTGAACTAAAACATCCTGAACAAAATTATGGGGTGTTAATTCCACAGCATGGGAAGCTCTTAACTAAATGCTCATTATAGCAGTATTATAAAGGGTAGGACTAGACAGGTAACACAGGAACTCTGAGAAAGGCTGAGCTTCCCCTCTAGGAAAGCTCTTGGCTTGCTTGACTCTCACCTTGGAGAAAGAGGAACTTTGTACCCCCTTGTTCTGTTCCCATAAGAAGTCCCTTAGATTTGTTTTTTCCCCTCTGCCATAAACCCAAGCCTTTCTTTATGGACTTGAATGGAAGAGTGGAAGTTCAGAGCAGGGCTACCCAAGGCCTACTTGGAACACAGCTGGAAGGAGGCAGACTGTGAAAAAGAAGCCAGTTTCCTCTTCTCAGAGTCAAAGCATTCAAAGCTCTTGGATGGCTCCCAGAAGGCAAAGAAGAAATGGAAACCAATCTCATTATAGATTGTCTTGCATACAGGGGACTTCTATAATTAAAGGATGTTGCCCTCTGCTCCCATTGTTGTTTGCCTCTCTGAACTTTAATTTTACTCTGAACCCTGTGCTGATGGTGTATATGCTGGGTCTGTGATAGAAAAGTGATATTAAGTATTTATGAGCACACCTTCAAATGAATGGGTACAGTTATCTGAGTGTTTTCCCCCACATTTTTTCCTTTCCCCCCCACCTCTAGGTGTTTTTTTGCTTTCCCATTTCCCTGCTGTCTGGACTAAGCTATAGATGAGTAGTGTTTCACAGATGAAGTGTGGCATTCAGACCTACTCTTCAACAAGGGCTGAATTGTCATCCAAGCTCCAGTTCTTCTGAAAACTGTATAGCATGCTTGTCATGTATTGAGTGTAGCCTTGTTCTTCATGCTTTGTAATACATGGGCAAGCATAAAAAGACATGATTTCTACTTCCTAGGCTTCTAGTTAGGCTTCCCTCTACTTCTGTCTTCCCACAGTAGTTTCAGCTGGTCCGTTTGGCTGGTCTTTTTTATCATACATGATAAGAAGCCTAGGCAGCCAGCCAGCTGCTGTGGAACTATAATAGGGCCAGTGGCATGTACAAAATTTGATTACTGCTGTCAACACCAGAGAGAATAGAAGAGAGCACGTACTCCAGTCAGAGAGCTGCTAAATAAATGGCCTGTTGAATTCAATAGTAGTAGAAATAAGACCATCTTCCTCCTAATGAATGAAGTGGTTTATGGGTAGAGAGTATACTAGTACATTGAGCTCTGGAGTAAGGTTAAAAACTTTTTTAAAAAGTCTTCCTTTGCCACCTTCAAAGATTACTTTGACCAGAAATTTCCATTTCTCTTCTGTTTATCTGCTCTTGCAGTTAATGTATGGATTTCACACCCAATACTTCAGATATTCAAAGAGGCCATGGTTTCACTTTAAAAATTTAGCTTAAAAATGTTCCTGCCATCCTAAAGCTAACTTCTTTGCAGATGGGTTCAGATATGAAACTATTTCATGCTATTTCCATTTAGGCAAGAGATTTTTGTTTTTTTAAGTTAAACATAGTGTAACAAGCTCCCCTGCCCCCCACCCCCCCCTTAAGTTAATACATATTCTCAGCGTATATTCTTGTTGAAATGTTGCATTTTTGAGGTAAAACCTGATGTCAGATGAAAGTGGTTTCTCTGATGTTCCTGGGGCAGCTGTTCATGTCAGGCAGAACTTGAGGGCTGAGCTTCTCTGGAAACTCTGGTGCATGAATGATTTACTCAGCTTTGCTAATACCTTCCCATTGAATGAAGTTCAGGGGACTGATGGAGTCAGAGTGGTGTTTCTATAACTGCTCTCACTGACTGCAATCACTTCCTCATTTGAGAAGTGGTAAACCCAGAAATGTTGTCACAAACTAGTTGACTCGTGAAACTTGCACTTATTCTTCATTCTTGCCAAGTGGGTGGGCCTTGGAACGGCAGGGACTGAGGTGAGGTGTTGGATACACAGGAGAGCATTCTTAGGGAATTCAGACCAGTCTCATCAAAACTTGAAAAAAGGAACATGTGGTGCTGTTGGTAAGACTTCTGGCATATGTGCAGGTCTGTCTGCTAATTCTCACCATTTGTTTGGTGAAGTTGGCAGTGTCTTTTTGTTTTGTGCTTGGGAAGTGCTTGGCACAGTAAGGTTTGTATTTATATGTATTACAAAATACATCCTTGTTTGTTTCTAAAATAGAAATCCTAGCTTTAAAACTTTTATTACCTTTCCACTTTGGTCCTGTTTGCATGGTTCACAGAAATGTTTGGATACAAATGCCTGATTTAGCCCCCTGAATGTATGGTTGTCTTTATTAATGGAAACAAAACTCTTTTGTGAGAAGCCTTTCAGCCTTCAACTTTGAGGAATTCTTGATTTGGGAAAAAAACATCCAACAAATTTAAGTAAGACCAACTTCTGGCCCACAAAATTTTAAAGAAAAATCTGATCTTGATTTCTCCCTCCTTCCTTTCTCTGAATAGTGTCTGGGGTGTGATACAGTAAACTGTCCTGACTGGATATTAATGAAGAGAGGAGAGCTGTATCTAGAACATTTGTCTTACAGCATGATACAATGAGACAGGCAGACAAATCAAACAACCTGTGTCTTTGTGCTTTTGAAACCAATTTTGTGGTTTAGAATGCTCCTCTCTGGTTGTAGTGCTTGTACTTAGGTGCTCTAGCTAATCTCCTCTTGCATTACTTTGTTGTGACTATTGGAATTCTGTACAATTCAGTATCCAAAAGTGTGGGATATGGAATGTCTTTCATAACTATAGTATTTGGAGTCCTCTTCATTTGGTTATAAAGTTGGCAACAGGTTTTTGAAGACAGAGGGATTCAATTTGCTTTTTGTACTGGTGGTAAGTGCAGTTTAAAGGCCCACTTGAAAATAAATCTGATCTTATCATAGCCCTGCATTACCAAATTTCTGCTTTACTGTTCCTTGCTCTGTCTTTGTTTGGAATTACTGCACAGTGGAGAGGGCATGCCTAATTAGTATTTGTAATTTTTTACTTGGAGGATTATTTGTACAACTTCCTTTATGTGCTATAGTCTTATGTTTAAAATTTCTTGTGCTTTTTTGAAAGGCCATTAAAAGATGTGGATGCTTACTTTGAAGAGTTGTTCTGGTTTTATGTTCTGTTGAGTGTGTGAAAGAAGTGTTATAGTGATACTGCAAACTTTTTACAGAATGAATACTAAAAATATTTAGGATTGTTAAATAAGTATGTTGTTTGACCAGAGATTTTGATTTGAACAAAAAAGGAAAATTACCATCAGCTTTCCGATTTTCAGTTTGTAGAATTTAACTTGTCAGTTCTCTGAAGGCTGGAGTGTCCTCCTGTTTTCATAAGGAGTAGCAAAACAATATATTTCTCTGATTTTAAAGAGAAAAGAAATCTCAATTAGCTTGAAGTCTGTTACTTGCTAATGCGCAGCCTTTTTAAAAGTTGGTTTCCTGACTGGTTCCTGTCAGTCACTGTGTGGCTGAATGTGTCAAACCCTCAGAGGAAAACCAGCGCTTCCCTCCCCCTTGAATCCCAGCATGCAGTTCTTGCGTGGGTACTAGCGTGTACTTCCTCTCCATCTTCACTTTCCTGTTATTCAAACACTGAGCTTGATCATGAGCATTCAAACAGCCAAAAAAGTTGTGTGGAAAAAGCATAAGGTTGCTGCGCCTCGGCATACTGACTGGCAGACCTGTTACACTCCGCTGGGTGAGTGCTTCCCTGTGCTCTGAAGGCTGTGGTAGATGAAAGGATCCTGGCATGTGGGTCTGTTTTTATCTTTTACACCTGATGAGAGCTGCTTTTCTTCACTTTGCAAAAGTTTATTTGCACTAACAGAGCAGGTTGTGGAAGGCATGGCAGGAAACAGAGTGGGGAAAGGCTGTTTTCTGTGGTGCTGCTCCGTTGCAAGTGTTGTGTGAGCTCTGGCTGTGTCACACCTGCTGACATAAGATCCTCTTGGTAATGCTTGTGTTGTGGGCTCCCCTTTCACCTAGAACAGTTACTTGTTCATGGCAGAAATTTTAGTGTTGTTCAATCTCTCTGATTGAAAGTCTTCACGTCCCTAATTTTCTTAAACTGTGCATTACATTTTAGTGGTTTCAGCATTTACTTATTTTGATTCTTTACAGTTGTTTGGTGTGCCTTTTGGTACTTTTGAATGTATAAACTTACAGGAGCTCCTTGACACCCCACAAATTTTTCTCCTCATTTTAGTGATATCTCAAGAGAGCTGTATTTCCTGTTAATTTGGAAAGAATGTTTTGTGGAGGGATGCTTTGGAAAAGAAGAAATTTGGGATATTAGGCTTTCCTCTTCCTTTTGCCATCTTTCATACCTATTTTGATTGAAATTTCATGGGTTGTCTCATCTGTTTTTTGACTGGGGCCAAATAACACAGATTGGCAAGGAAAAGACGATTTGATTATTCCTATTACCTGTGAATAAGCTATGTAGATACAGTAATTGACAGATGGAAACTGTTTATTTTGTGAATTGGTGTCAGAGCTTTGAGAAAGGAGAATTTATTGATCAATAAACAATTTGGTCCACTTGACTTTTGATGTTGGTTTTTTGTTACAAAGCTGGAGTCTGAAGATTGGTTTTTAGAAAGAAAAACTAAAATCCTCTGAAGATGTATCAATGTAATGGCTAAATTTAGAATAAAATGATGGGCTGGGACTCTGATTTCATGTATGTTTGCTTCTAGAACAATGAGTTGGATTTGGATATATGCCAGTTTAGCTGAAAGCAGAAAGTTTTCCTTTGTGGCTCAGTCCAAGCTTCCTTAAGAAACTGACAAAAATGTTAAGAAAACTCAGTAATGTGAGTGGAGTTGCTTTTGACTGACTCTGGAGAGCTTAGTAAATTATAGGTTGGAGAGATCTAGTGTTCTTCAAAATCTGCACGTATTCAGCCCTCAAATGTGAGACATCTGCAGTTGATCATTCTTGGAAGGTTAGCAGTAGGAGAAAATCAATCTGCTTGGTTTTAACCTCGGCTGCTGTTCATGGAAGTTGTTTGTTCTGGCTCTGCATGTATTGGTGTAGGGTTTTTTGGACTATTTCTTGGGGTTTTTTTCCTTTCTTCTTTTTTTTGTCGTATTTTTAGAAGAGCATAAACTTGGGACAGGAATTATAACCAGCCATGTAGTTAACTCATGAACACTTCAGTTGTAAAACCTCTGAAGTGTTCATCTGTGGTATAATAGGAGGGTCAATCTCTCTGAGGTTTTATATCTCAATCCTTCTGGTCTTTTTAACATATAGGTGCACACACTTAATATTTGGTGATGTTTCTATGTCTACAGATAATTTATCTGGCTGCAGGTGTCTAGGCTAAGGTATAAACCTCCAAGGTGAGTAGCAGCTACATGCTGCTCAGGTGCTTTATATGATTGAGCGCAGTGTTTACTGATTGTTTCTTAAGGCCTGTTTAAATCTGAGCTGAACCCTCAATTTTTAAAAGAACATAGGTCATGGCTGATAAATTGCAGTTATGATTTTTCTTAATCAAGCAACAGGATTTTTTCAGGAAATTTGTTTAATTAAAATCTTGTTCATAAAGTCTAGCAGTGTACATTTGCTTTTCAAGAGAGTCATAGTCTCACATTCATTGTCATCTTCTCACTTTTTAAAACTTTGTATTTGGAGATTGTGAGAGAATTGTGGCTTTGGACACTTAGTGTGTTGGAAATGCACATAGGAGGAAAAAAAAAATTGAAAAAAGCTAAAAAGTAAGAGGCATGGAAGAGAAAATGAGGAAAAAACCTGAAGGTAAAATAAATTGAGGGGGAGTGTGTGCACTGTGGTGGAGATGCCATTCTCTGAGAGGACAGGATTTTTAATGATGCAGTACTGGAAATACTCAGGGAAAAAATGGGTGGAGAAGTTGGAAGGGGTGTGTATGTAATTGTTTCTTCATGTCCTTTGCTTTTCACAGAAATCTAGAATATAAATAACAGGGATGCTTTTCAGTCAACAGAGGTGTGGCTTTGGCTTTTTTGGTTGTGTGCTTGCTGTGAGAATTGGCAGGGACTGGAGGAAGGGAGCTTGAAGCTCATACCTGATAAAGTATCCAATTGTAAATGAATTAGTTTGGGTGAAACTCAGGTGGATAAGACTAACTTCTGTTCTCTGAAGCCTAAACAGCACGACTAAGTTTTGTCAGAGATTGATTTATGGTCTAAAGCATTCTAAATAATTTAGCTCATCTGGTGGGGTGACCTTCTTTATAACAGTCTAATTTCTTAATAATCTCTTAAACTCTCAAGTTGGTGACAGGCACTGGAAGTGTGGTGACACTGGTAGGCTACTGGAGCCTAACTGGAACCAAAGCTTACTCTTTAAGTGGAGAAAAAAGAAGGGGTCTTGTACTTTCTTTGCCTGTTCAAACAAAAGGGCTTTCTTCATTGCTGTTCCATGCTGTGGGAGATAATTTATGTTGCTCTAGTAAAATTTCTAAACTGTTGCAGGAAAACGATTGGACTATTTTGTGTTTACATATACATATTCTACTGTTGTGGCACTATTTGATGTGATTATTTAAGAAAATATTTTTTTCACCTCCATTGCCTCATTACCCAGATGGAAATCACCCTGTTATTGGAGGGGAGGCTACTTAACCTGTGTTGCAGAGGCAGAAAAAGATGCTGGTTCTATGAAACTTTCTGAAACAGGTTTCTTTGTGGAACTTTTTCTGTAAAATGTCAACTCCTGAAGCCAGTAGAGCACTCTGCAGTAATTGAATAATCTATGTTAGCATCTTAGCATTATGTGACTAGATATTGTTTTCTCATTATATTCATACAGTTATAAACAGAAGTGAGATCAATTTACATTTTGTTGTGTGAATTAATTGTGCAGCCACCATCCCAGTGATTGAAATGAGTGTTACTTTTCAATAGCAGTAGAAGCCAATGGCAATGACACGACTGAGGTATTTTGCAAGCAGATAGATAATTTGAGAGGATATCTTTGGAAACTCTGCATTTCTGTCCATTTGTGTCTCTGGAAATCTCAGAAGCACTAGCCTATAAACAATATGCTTTCTTTCAGGTAGTTAGGTATTTGTCTGTGTTCCCACAAGATATATTCACTGATAGCGGCTTGAAATCGGGACCACACACAAGCTGTTAAAATAAGTCAAACTAATATTTATGGTGTTGTTCGTATTACTGTAAACTTTGATCTTGTTAGTTGTTTAGTACAGCTCTGTTGGTCCTCAAATCTGTTTGATTTCAAACAACTCTAGCTTTTAAACACTTGAAAATGGTATATTTCCTTTTTGGCAGCAGGTGAAGGATGTGTTCTGAAATATAGCATGGTTGTAAATAGAAACAGGTTTTCATAGTAATTACATCACGTTGCCTTTTGGGTCTTCAAGTGAACTTATTTTCAAGGTCTGAAAGACTTAAAACAACTCTTCTCATGTATATTAAACTCCTAAATGCACATAGGCACTGGAGAAGTGGGAAATATTTTCTGTTGTCCTGCGGTGGAGTCCCTTTTTAAGCTCTAGGGGGGGAGTGTTTGTCTGCTGGCCGCAGCCTGTGTCCCCGTGCTCGGGTGGGACAGAGCGGTGCCCGTGACTCAGCTCTGCCGTGCGGGCAAGCCGCGCTCCCCGGGCCCGTGAATTGTCCGCCGCTGGCTCACTTTAATGTTCTCACCGAAATGTTGCGACCCTTAACTTGAGGGCTCCATCTGCTTCCTGCCCTCGTCCCTGATGAATAGGGCAGGAATTGGCAGCAGTGTGGTCAGCTATGTGACCTCATTTGTGTGGCGTCTGGGTGGAGCGCCCTGATCTTCGCTGGGCGAGCAGCTGAGAAAGCGAATTGCAGTGATTCCCTGGCTGAGCCTTCCAGCGGGTGAAACCCAGACTTGTGCTGCAGGGCAAGGAGATGCCTTCACTCCGACACTTGTTACGTGCAATTGAGATGGATTTCTGTCGAAGCGTTCAGAAGAGCAGCAAATGGTTCGAGGGTTCTCTGCAGAAATCGGGCAATGTGCTGAGTTCTGTGCGGGGCAGGGTGACAGTCAACAGCTTTGTCCTTGTGTCTCCCCGAGTCAAACCTGTCACACAAGTGTGTACTGGCAGCCCTCGCTAATAATTGACAGTCAACAGAGCATTCCGGATCCTTTGTGCAGATGGAAGCAGAGTGGTTGTATCTGTCTTGCTGAATTTCACTGCTGTGTGGATTTTGTACTGTAGTTATGGCACAGCTCCTCTTTATTGAGATAGTGTTGCTCAGGGTTAACTGTCCTGGGTCTGATTAACTCCAAATTAAGGCCTATGATATGATATGATATGCCAACTTGGAGTGCATAGGTCCTATCCCTGCCCATTCCCTCTTGTGCTGGTGATGGGTTCTAGCCCAGTGCTTTTGGGAGGTTGCCCCGAGCTGTTCCCCAACAGCACGGCTTCAGGACTGCCTGCCCTGGATTGAGAGAAAGCATCCTGCTTGGCTTTATGAGCTGCTGATGTGCAGCCTTTAATACTGTTTCTCTTTCTCTCAGCTGTACTTTCTACCCTGATAAAATTGTACAGCTCAATCATTTTAAGCTTCAGATTATTTTAAAAGGTTCTTAGCTGGTTTAATACCTTGTAATGCAAAATATTTTTAAAGCAATTCGTAAAACATTCTGTGTAGACTGTTGAAATTAACTTCTGCTCCCAGCTCAGCTATAGTAAAATCAATATTTACTTGGCTTGTGTGACCAGAGTTGCCTTATGTACAAGGAAACATTTCCACTGCTTCTTTTAAGGTAGCAAAGAGATAGTAAAGCTGTTACATTCTGAAAGCGGAATAATAGATCCCCTCTAAAGCTACTTTTCCCCCTCCTGAAGTCCTTATGCAGGTTCTTTTGCCAAATTTTTCAGGCACACCCCTTTCAAAAAGGTTAGTTGCCATTTCTCCACTTCTAATGAAAAAAGCAAATTAATACGATCTGTTTAGTTGCTGCAAATAATTGTGGACTTTGAATTGAATATTTGAAAGCTAATCTGTATTACTAAATAGCATCCAGTTTGTTTTTGATTTTCTATAATGTAGGTTTTGCATTGTATTTTTTTACGAAACAATTTGATACTAATTCTTGTTGTGGTTTTCCTTTCAGTGAATAAGTTGTAGGCTTTAGCCTGCTGATGACAAGTTGAGATTGAAGGATATGCTGGGATTCTTAGCCTTGTGTACAAGAAAGCCATAAAACTCTGTCACCTGATGTCTTACCATCATTTCCATATCTGTTGCCATAAAATATCATGCAAGCATTCCTTATCTTATCTGCAAGCAGTAACTGCAGTAGCTTGAAAAAAAGTTCCCAGTGTGGGTTACACAGATAACTTTCCTGTGGGAACATGCCTCGGCCTTTTGCTTAGTAGTCTTGAATGCAGGTAGAGTCTCCCACAATGCTCAAGCTCATTTCTCATTAATAAAAGTGAGAGAAAAGGTAGTTGGTGAACTTGAGTATCAAATGATGGTGTACTTTGCTGTATTAAGTAAGCAGTAAATGTTCTATATAGTTAAATGGAAGCAAGAATTTTTTCCCTTCAGGTTTTGATCTGTGAACAGAATGATTATGAAAAAATTGTTTGCAGAAAGACTTGCAAGTCCTAATACCTAGACAGAATTAAACCAATCACAGTATGCTTCTTGTGTTTTTAGTTTATTTTGGTGCAGTTTCATTCCTGTCTCTAATATAGTTGTGGTATATTCTTGAAAATAATCAAGCTGTCAGTTATTCCCACTTCAGTGCACAGTACCAGCCTTCTGTTGGAAGTGCTTTTTGGTTTAAGTAATTTATCTGCCTGTCACTGAGGGGGAGAAAAAGCTTCTTTTAACCAAATGGTTTTTTTTAGGTTTGCATCTGAAAGAGAAACCAAGGTATTGCTGATAATGCAAGATGTTAACTTTCCAAGATACTTTGTTTTACCATGGATTAATATCAGAAAGCAGTGGTATTTAACTCATTTTTAGAACCCAATGATTTGTGTTATAGCGAGCAATACTATAAAAAACTTTATAGAGCATTCACCTTGCTTGTCTGTTTTTTTTTAATGTATCTGGTGGCTTGTTTGGGTTTTTTTTTGTGTGTCTTCTATTGTTTTTGTTAAAGTAATAAAAATAACTCTTAAGAGTTTGTCCTCAGGAGTTGAGCTGGAATTATTTTATGGCAAGGTAAACTAGCTTGCTATCTTATTGGACATTCTTCTCTGAGCTAAGGGGAAAGATTTTTCTGTATAAATTGCTGTAGTTGTGCCTTCTTGCAGTTGATATTGTCTTTCTCTGCATAACAATTTTGCTGTTCAGCCCGTGTGGTGGGTTGACTTTGGCAGCTGCCAAATGCCCACCCAAGTACGCCCTCACCCTCCTCTCAATTGGACAGAGGGAGATAAATAAGACTGAAGGCTCATGGGTTGAAATAGGGGCAGGGATATTACTTGCCAGTTTGAACTGTGGGCAAAACAGACCTGATTGAGGGGATTTTTTTTTAACTTACTGACAATTAGTAGAGGATAGAGTGAAACAAGAAGGAAAAATGAAAACACTTTCTTCTTCCCTGTCTCCATTCTTTTCAGACTCAATTTCACTCTTTAATTCCCAAATCCTTGCCACCCTCCCCCAATGGGAATGGAAAAAGCTAGTTTATTTAAATTACATCTTCAACTGTAGTGTTTTTTGAGAGAAAAACTGTAATGTTTTTGAGAGAAAAGCTGAGAGAAAAATTCAGCAACAGTATGAGCTTAAAAAAAAACTATGGTCCAAAAATTTTCAGATGGTAGAAATGGACTCTTGGTCTGAAACAAATTAAATATATCTGAAAATAATTTTAAGTTTGGTTTAGCAAGTATTTTAATGCTTGTGGGAGCAGGGTTTGGCGGACAGTGTGTCCTTGTGCCTTTCTTTTTATTTGTGTGACCCTCAAACCTACACAAATGAAGCCCATGTTTGAGGCATGCAGACTTGCTTTGAGTGCTTGCAGCATCTTGAAATGGTCCTGGCCAGCTGCTGAGCACGGGCAGTGTTCTCCTGCTTGTGATGGCATCAACTGAAGGAGCCTGCAGGAGCAGTGAGGCTGGCTCACAGCCAGCAGGAACAGGAGCAGGAGGGGGCTAGCATGTTTGCTAGCCCCTTGTGCTGAAGTCCTGGCATGGTGTTCCTTATTCCTGCATGTGCCTTGCTTCCAGTCCCCTCTGCATGCTTGGTAGCTGTCACCCTCCAGAGGGATAAAGGGTGAGTCAGAACTCAGTGACAACATGTATAATCTATCAGCCTTGTTCTGTTCAATATCCTTGAACATTATACACAGCAGAGTAATATCAGGTAAATAATTAGCTACTGTTTTGACAGTGTGAATGTGCTCTTTTTCTGTAAGATGGGAGACTAGCCAAAAAATTTTAGTCTAGCCATTAAATGTAACACCCCACAAAAAACAGCCCTACCAAATCCAGACAGAACCAAACAGATCTGTGTATACAAATTATCAGTGGCTGAAGGAATTAGGAAAAATAAATGTTCTTCATCAGTTCAGTAGATTAGCATGCAGTCCTGCCAGGGCTGCTGCTCCTTGTTCAATTCAAAATTGGATGTGACACTATAAATAAATCTCTAGCCATCTTATTTTTCATAATGTAATCTGGGGGAGCAGAGCAAAATTGATGCTAGAGTTGGTAGAAGTTCCTGTAAAATGGTTCAAACAGCAACAGGTCTTGGGGAAATGCTCTACTGGCTTAGCACTAGCTCTTGAAGACTTTTGAGACAAATAGATAACCTGAGATTCTTTTGTTTTTTTGTTGACTGCTTTGCAGTGGAAGAGTGCTTTCTCATGTCTGATAAATCAAATAAGCTTTTTTCTTGTTTCTGTCTTTGCATATTCATTCTCCTGTTGTGTTCTCATGCCAGTATAAGTGAATTACTGCACCTTTGCAAGAAACAAACCAAGAGTGTAGTTAAGAAAGTTAAAGTTTCAAACCAATGTCTTATGTTGTCAAAGAAACTGATTTTTTTTGGGAAATCTCCCTGATATAGGTAAGTGACATGGTGTGTGTTTTTTAACTTTGTACAACTATGAATTTGCTGCTGCTGTGGTGGTTTCTCATGTAACCTTCACCTTTTCTCCTTTTGTTATGCTTAAATACCTCTTTGAAGTTATTTGATATCTTCCATTTCTCAGGCTTGTTTTATTTTTCTTGATCTTCTTATAATATGACACTGCTGCATTTGTGTTTTAACTCTTCAGGTTTTGTCTTAACTGATACCTGCTTTCTGTCTACATCTTCCTCCTCCTCAAATTTTTTTCTGCTGTCCTGTGGTTTGGAGACTGACATGATCCAGATTAAGAACTTAAGTCATAGTTGGTAAAATAAATACAAACATGTATGTTTCATCCTCGGGCACTATTAGGCTTTCCTAATTCTTCCTTCTCTCCCAAGAATGAGTATCCTCATATATTGCTTTCTTGCATGGCCTCTTCTAATATGCTAAAATTAGATAATAAAAGGTAGAAATTCAAGTTTTTCTTGATGATTTCCATGGTTTTTTTCTATAATGTTCATGTCTAAGAGGTGCAGTTATTACAACTGAGCAGCTGGAGTTCTGTGTCATCTTCTAATGCTCCCTTACTGAGCCCAAATTTCATTCTGCTTTTGAGGGGTTAGAAGGGTTGGTAGTCAGTATTAATTGCTTTTCCTTTTTGCACCCATGCAAAGACTTGAGGAATAACAGTGAAGTGTTGTCACATGAATAGAAAGAGTGGAACAATGTGACAAGACTAAAGTTTCTGAGCTTTTATTTGCTCAGTTTTTAGCAAGTTGTTGTTAATAATATATACTTATCTCTGCAGGGCTGCAGACAAGTCTCTCCCTCATGTAGAAGGTTATAATTAAATGCAACCAAAATTGAAATATGCATAAAAGGTTGCTAAGTCATCTCTTAATTATGCGAATTCTTTTGAGAGCAGAAATCTTCACATATATTGCCTTTTTTCCTAGCCTCTTTAGAAGTCCACTCTGACTCTTCCTTTGCACTTTTCCCCTTTCACTCAGTTTTCACTTGTCATTTACAAAATTTGAGCCTTCTGTCTCTGAATAAACTGAAGTCTGCAAATGGCATTTTGTGAAGCCAGTCATGCCAGTTCATGGTTGGGCTGAAAAGATGCTGCAGGATAAGGCATGTCTGTGTTGCCTTTTAAGGCCTTCCAGAGCTCTTCTTAGCTGGACTTTGTAACTTTGAGGGGGATCACATGCAGTATTTAGTAGACTCATTCTATGAAAAAAAGAAGACTGTGCATTTTCTGACCACTTGACTCACTCATCAATGTGAATTTTCATTTCCAAGCCTGTTGGACAGTGATGATGTCTCTTGTGCTGTTTGGGCAAGTAGCAGGTAGGTAGAGGATTAGACATTTAAGATACATTTGGTTCTGCTACACCAGCTTGCAGATGTCTGTACAGATGCAGGAATTCTTTCCTTTCTCCCTTTGTGGAAAGCTTCATGAGCACTTGGCTTTTGTGAGGGATCATTCTTCTGCTTGTGTGTCAGTGGTGGACAGCCTGAAATATGAAATCTGTATTGCAGCTTGTTCCATGATCTTCAGGCTGCAGTGTGCATGAGTTCATATGCCCTTCTGTACATCCTTACATGGTTTCCCACTTCTTTGCTTCTTTGCAGCTTAAAAAGTTTTATTTATTTTTTGTGCTGCTGCTTTGCTATTGTGTTCTGGACAAGAAAGTACTGTAACTTTAGGAGTTGCCTTAGTGTAGCAGTCCTGTGGAAAATTGGAAGTGGTAGTTAACACAGTGAAACTAGAGATCTTCAGGTATGAAGGTCTAATCTGTATTAGGTGAATTAAGCTTCTTATGTCATTGTGTCAGGGATGAAAATGGTGTTTGAGATGTTTCTTAAAAATAAGAAGTGGTTCTGTGATTTAGTTTTTGGGACTGTTGTCCAAAGGAATAAAAAACTGTAGAAAAATCTTTTAGTAACTTTAGTATTAAAGCTATTAAAGGTTTTCAACTGTATTTATATTACAGTGGTTTAAGATGGTTAAATGTTAAAGTGGGACAACTTAAAAGTTGTAGCAATTTCATCAATCACATTACTTTTGGCTTTACCTTGTGTGATGCAGGTGAAACTGTGAGAAATACTGAAGTTATTTGCAATAGTTAGCAATGCAGAGTGTTGAAGATAAACTTTTTTTGCTTTTCAATTTGTAGAAATGGATTTTAAAAATTGAGTTAAAAGGACTCTCTAGATGCATTCCCCACTTTTTCCCCGTATCAAGTTTATAGTACACAAAGCTAAAGATTCAAAGGCAAGTCATATGACGACAGCAGCATCTTTAGGAGATGACCTTGTGATTTGTTCTGTTTATTTGACCCTGTCCATACCAACTGTTCTTTCTGTGAAAGGTTATGTTTTAGTTTCAGAAATAAGAATCTGTCTTTTATTACCGTCATTGAGGTGTTACATTTACCTGCATAATTTGAAGAGTATGGAGTATGTTGCTGAGGTTTTTTTGATACTGGGCTTTATAGTTTGTGGTAAATTAAATGCATAATTTTCTTGAGACTTTGAAATTCTTGTAAATGTGTACGGAGTCAATTTGTTGTAGTAGCTTTCTCACTCAGAAGTGCAAAAAATAGAAAACTGGCTTCTCTGAACCCCTTTGGGGAACCACATGAGTTTTTCTTTTCTTTCATAGAGAGCTAGTCTTTTTGTATGCTTCAGGGAATACATCTTTTCCTTACCCCATCTCTTTTCTCTCTCTCATTTGACCCTTTACTCTGAGCAGTAGCAAATCAATATAGACCCTTCACAAGTTGCTCAAATGTGTTGGAGCAGTTGGGCTTTGCTTCACGGGAGCTATCTGGTACTTGGGAGTGTTTGCATGGGTAGGTCTGACAGAACTAATGTGTGCCTGGCTCTTTGGAGAGCTGGGCACGTGCAGAGAAGGTGCTGAGAGGTAACTTCAGACTGGGATGTTGTACTGAACCCCAGTTTTAAGCACAGCTCTTGTTCTAGCTATGATTATAGCATGCATTTTGGGAGATTATTTGTTCAGTAAAATTGTTTGTAGCTAGAAATATTATTTGACACTGCTTGCCAATAGCTTTTCTTTCTGGGGTGGGGTGAGGGCGGGGGTGTCAAAGCCTTAGAGGAATTTCCCCCTTGTCTTATGTGACCCAGCAATGGTGATCTTATCCTGGCTTTTTCTGGGATGAGGGTTGAGGACTGATCTTAGTCTATTATGACACTGAAAAGTTATAAGTATTTTTCTTGATTAAAAGTGTCCTGAGTTGTTTCAAGATAAACCACTGAATTGAGGAAAAGATTATTTTGCCTTGCATCAAATGCTTTTGTCTGCTGCAGAGGCTGTACGTGGTATTTTGGTTTGCTGTATAGCTTGCCTTTCTTGCTGGCAAAGAGTTCATCTGCCATGCAGTTGTCATCATTTCCTCATCATTGTATGTAATGGTGTCCACAAGTAGATATCATGAACTAATACTTCTTCCATAAGCACATCTTTAATAGTGAGTCCTCTAAAATACCTTGTTTTCACATTCTGGTTTGCAGTTCAGGGATCTCTTCAGCCATAAATTGTATCTGTCTTTTTGTGGACTCTTAATTCCATAAGCTTGTCTTGGATTTTTTAGCCAGTTTATACTAGTGCCCTCATTTTTCTTGTTTCACTGGTGGTTATCATTTTGGTCCTCAGGCTAGCAACATTCAGGCTGCAAGCTCTGTCCTCACTCAGGCATGGACACCACCTGTCTGCTGCAGGGACACTGACCTCTGGCAGAGGGTAAAAATCCCTGGATCCTGAGCTTGCTTGTTGCTTGACTTTAGCACTGGGGAGGTATGCAAAAGAACCCTCTCTGAAAAAGCACCCAGGACAGGATTATACCTATGAGTGTGACTGATCTACTGGAATAGTTGCCAGAGGCAGCAGTACTAATATGACATGTAATTATGTTTTCATTAGGTGATTTTTTTTTGTTGTTTAACCAGTTTCTACAAAGGTAAAGGTGATGTGTCAATTCCAAATTGTACACAAAACCACTTGAGATGTTAGAGTGACAGAAATCAAGCTCTACATTTGCGCAGGCTCTATCACAGTTCTCTTCAAAGCTTGTCATTAAATAATAAAAACATGGAGAATGGGATATGTGCATCTAATCCTTTGCCTAAACAATGGGCAGCTGAAAGCCTATGGCTTGGGTTCTGCCAAAGGCTTGGTAGGCTTTGAACTTTGGTTGGTCTCCTTTTGACTGCTCTGTTGCTGTATTTTCATTGAATAATACAACAGTTTGGGTTGGAAGGGGTCTTAAAACCTTCTAGTTCCAAACCACCTGTCATGGGCAGCAACATCTTCCACTAGATGAGGTTGCTCAAAGCCCCATCTAATCTGGCTTGGATCATTTTCAGGGATGGGGCATCCACAGCTTCTCTGGGCAATGTGTTCCAGTGCCTCACCACCCTCATAGCAAAGAATTGCTTCCTTATATGTAATCTAAATATATTATTTCCCTTTCAAACATTTACTCCTTGCCCTATCAATGTACTTCCTGATAGTCTCCCTCTCCATTTTTCTTGTAGCTCCCCTTCAAGTACTGCAAGGTTGCTCTTCTCCCACTGAATAACTCTGGCACTCTCAGCCTGTCTTCATGGGAGAGATGTTCCAGCCTCAGATCATCTTTGAGGCCTCCTCTGGATCTGCTCCAACAGGTCCTTGTCCTCCCTGTGTTTGGGGGCCCCAGAGCTGAAAGCAGTACTCCAGGTGGAGTCTTAGGAGAGCAGACTGTCTTCTCCAAGTTTTCTGACACTATTGGGAGTGGTAAATCCTTAAGGGTCGTTCTGGATTGAAGTGGGAAATACTCATTGGGCTCACACTGCTCGTCAGTGCTTGCTCGATTGCATAAATACCTGGTTTAATGTGTTCCAGATATTTATCCTGCAATTGCCAAGTAGAATTTATGTACTTTCAGAGCAGTTAATCGGGAGGGGGTTCAGCTTTGGGGACTAATTAATGACTAAGCCAGGGAAGGAAATGAGAGTTTAATTAGGATATAGGATTAGCAGTGCCTCAATTTACTGCTGTTCTGATCAAATGACAAAAGAAAATCTTGTGTTTGCCAGAAGCCATAAGAAGGGACCATTCATAATACTTTACTCCAATTTCTTTTTTTTTTCTCCATTAAGATGTCTCACTAAAACCACCAAGTGGCTAAAACACCTTTATGACTCTTTCTTCTTACCTCTAGAGGAAGAACTACAATTTTGTCATGAGCAAAATTCTCAAAGGTTTGCTTAACATTTTGGCTCTGCACAAAGGTGTAGAACCTTCCCCAGTGGTGCAATATTCTTTGGCCAGCAAAGGAATGTAACTGAGAAAGGAAATAATTTATCTCAAGAATTGGACTTGGCCTTCACATAATCTTCCTCACTAGAGCTGGATGGTAGTATAAGACATTTAGCATTCTTTGTGTTGGTCATGTGAAGCTAAAAGCAGGCGAACTTATGGTCACTATTTCTGTAGTGAACTTTCTGGATTATTTTAGGGATAGAAATGAGAGTATTTGGTGTAGCTTGCACTAACAAATATTTTGGATTTAAATTCTGTAGTTATCCTGTTTATTCTTTTTGCTTGGTTCTCCTTCATCTTTAGAGCACTACTACACTATTTGACTTTTAGGGGCTTCCTTTAAATCTATGTTTCAGGTTTCATCTTAGTAATAACAAATGTTAATAGGCTAAGGTAAATAATTCATAGGCATCAGAGAATGATCCTTGACAAAATAATGGAATAGTCAAAGAAGCTCAGACTTGGCCTGTCTAGAAACAAAATAAACAATTTTTGTTTTTTTAAACTTCCTTTGTCTATTTGATTTCTGTGAAGACTGAGCTTAACTTGGTTAAGATTGGTATGCAACAGTTTCCCCCAGTTCTGTCTTCCAAGTGTTTCTTGCCCAGGAATTTGTAAGGGTAGCATCACTTCATATGAGTCTTAGTTCTGAAGAATTGAAATGTGCTAGTCAATTGTTATTAGCTGGACATAAGTATGTAGAAGCTTTGTTACGTAGTTTAAATGAAATTATTTAGCTTTTCACTAAACCATATTGCTAAGTGCTATGCTCACATGCCCTTTGAATGCTTCTAGGGATGGTGATTCCAGCACCTCCCTGGGCAGCATGTTCTAATGCTTGACCACCCTTCCAGTGAAGAAGTTTTTACTAATACCTAGCCTAAACCTCCCCTGGTGCAACTGGAGGCCAATGCCTCTTGCCCTCTCACTTGTTACCTGAGAGAAGAGACTGAGCCCTACTTGCCTACACCCTCCTTTCAGGCAGTTGTAGAGAGAGATAAGGTCTCCCCTGACCCTCCTTTTCTCCAGGCTAAACGCCTCCAGCTCCCTCAGCTGCTCCTTAATAAGACTTGAGCTCCAAACACTTCTCTGTTGCCATTCTCTGGACTCAGTCCTTCATCTCAATGTCCTTATGGTAGTGTTGGGCCGAAAACTGGATACAGGATTTGAGGTGTGATGTCATCAGTGCCAGGTACTGGGAGATGATCGCTGCCCTGGACCTGCTGGCCACACTTTCTGACAGGCCAGGGTGCCATTACCTTCTTGGCTACCTGGGCATGCTGCTGGCAAGTTTGTGAAAAAGGAGCTTGCTTCCTTTCTCTGTAATTCCTTTAGGCACGAGCCTGCTGCATGTTCTTGGACGTGCTCTCATCTGCTCAGTGCTGCTGATCCCACACCTGGAGTACTTGGTCTGGTTCTGGGCTCCCCAGATCAGGAGAGATGAGAATATGCTGGAGTGAGGGCCACGATGATGATGAAGGGACTAGAGCATTTCTCCTGTGGGGAAAGACAGAGAGCTGAGACTGTTCAACCAGAAGAAAAGGATCAGAATCCAAGGGATGCTACTGAAGTTTATAAATATCTGAAAGGATGGTGCAAAGAAGGTTGTTAGGCTCCTCTGATGCCATTGAAAGGACAAGAGGGAAGGGGTGCAAACTGAAACACAGGAAACTCCATTTTTGCTGAAACCCTGTCTTGGGTTGTTCAGAGAGATTGCGAAGTCTCTGTCACTGCAGATGTTAAAAATCTGACTGGACATGGCCTGGGGCAACCTTCCTTCACTGGGGAGTTGGATTAGATGAATGATCTTCAAAGATGCCTCCTGGCCTCTACCTCTACAAAAACACTTCACTCAAAATGTTACTAAACTTTTGAGGAACAGTACAAAAAGCAGTGGATTCATAGAGGTTAAAGCTTGCTTAATCCTTGAGACATCCACATGAAATTGCCAGAAAACTTACATTGATATTACAGTGATTATTAGTCACAAAATTGCACAGGGTGTATGAACTTTACACACCCATTGTTTTTGGTGTAGAAATCTTGTTCCAAGTGATAGCCTGTTAGGGCTTTGTAGGGACACTTCTGTACCTTTTTTCTTAATTTCTGAGTTAATTGTAATTGGAATGTTCATTTTTTTATTACCTTCCATAGATGAAATACAACTGTGAAAACAAGTGTGATTTTTTTTTCCCCCTTAGGACACATATGCTATTTCTTGGTCTTAAGGCTGCATTTCTAAATACTGTCAGAGGTATAAAACTGAGAAAGTTAACACCTTGCCTTTGCATAACTCAACTGCTCAAGGTGTTATGTTATGATTGTCTTCTACATTGGACTGAATGATTTAAACTCCATGGGGTTATAAATTCCATTTCTTTTTAAATAACTGTAATCTGCACACTGCTGCCACTGAAGTGGGTCCTGTACAGTCTGTATCCAGAGATGCTTTGTTAATTTCCTTTCAGAAATATCTGAATAGCACTTTTGTAATTTTGAAAATGTTAGCAACATACAATTTTTTGAAATCTGTTGATTAAATTGATTTTCACAAGGAAAGTGGGATATTCTAATTAGACTTGTCTTCCTGTCTTTTTTTTTCCCTGCACAACTAGTTCAACTTGTAGTAACTAGTGGAAGTTTAATCCAGTATTCATAAACCTAATTGTGTGTTATAAAGCTAAGTAAGCAGCTAGAGGTTGTGTGAACATACCAGTCAAATATGCCAGTCAGCATGTGCATGTGAAGGACAACCTGGGGCATACCCAACTACCTGTGCCTGTGTGCTGGGATGGGGTGTGAGATGCAGGGAGGGGTCAGAGAAGATGTGGCAACAGCTGGCACTAATGGGGCATCCACTTATATATGGGAGGCCAAGCATTCTTAGTCTTCAGTTTAGGAAATTGGAGCATGTAGTTATATGTGGGAGCCAGGTATTACTATTTAAATCTCAGGAATTGGCTTCTGTTTGTGATTAGCTGTTGACCTAGAGAGTTTTAGAGAGGAATGATGACAGAATCTAGGAGCTTGGGTAAGAGAGGCAGCTCTGAAGGGGTGGATCAGGAAGGGCTTTAATATTTGGAGTGAAAAAACAGGGAGTAAGGAAAGTTTAGGATTGCAGCCTTTGGATTGTAGGAAAAGAAAAATAGGAAAACTTCTGACTGAAAGAGTTAGGATAGAAGAGACACTAGAATATGAGTGGGCAGATAAAAAATTAGTGTTGTGAATAACTTTCCAGTGCTACTGTCTTTACCTGCCTGTCACAGAGAACAAAATAATATTTTCTTTTGTACTGTGTGCATTGTTTCCTGAAGATGTTCAAACAAGGTTGTTTGTGATGTCTGCCTGATTTGAAACTCTGCCATAACTAGAAGAGAGCTACTTGCATATATACAGTTTATGGCTTGGCTTCCTTCTCTGTCCGAGCAATCTTGTTGACTTGTGCCTGTGCAGGGTCTCTGACATCTGTTGTCTCTGCTTCCTTTCTGGTATGCAGGGAGGCTTTTTTGTGGGGATGGCTCTTCTGTTATGCAGAAGATTAAGCTAGTTGAGCACAGCAATCCCTCTGACCTTATATCCCGTGAATCACCTCCACAAGTGCAAGTGAGCCTAATAACAGTTCTAATTTGGGCAGAGAAAAAGGAGCAGATGGCTAACACCAACTTGTGGATTCCATTTTCTTTATAACCACTTAGAAATTCAAAGACGTAATCTGTGCTCATAACAAAACCAGCTGTAGTAAATCTAGTTTGTGATTTCATTTGTGTTCATAAATTTACCTTGTCCTTTTTTCTTTAAGTGCTTTCCTGTTTGCTGCTTAGAAATGTCTCTTTGGTAGATTTTGGGCGGGAATTACCTGCCTTTCTTTTCCCTTTCCATGTGCTAGGCAGTTTGTGAAATACGTGCTTAAATGTATTTGTATTGTATGTGAAAGCTTCACAGGGCTGTCTTGCAGTGAGAGCTGAAGCTGCTTGGTTCGACCCAGAGTTAGGGGCCCATTGAGAGCTGTTGGAGTGACATTTGGGGTTTCTGGCTCTGGTCACCCTCTGGAGCAGCCTTGTGTACTGCCTGCAGTGCTGGAGCAGCCTCGGGACACTGCTCACAGCGCTTGGGTTTGCACTGTCATCCCATGAAAGCAGCAGGGTCACTGGCTGAGCAGCGTGGGCTGTCAGGCTCCGTGCTGAGCATTATTTCTGTCTCCTGAGAGCTTGGTTATCTATACCTCCCTTTTAATCATCATTCCAATGTGCTGAGACCACAGTGTGGCGTGTTCGGTTGCTTTTGTTGGGAGGTATGGAAACAGCTATTTTAATGTTCTTTCAGCTGTGAGGATGCCTTCCTCTAGGTTATCAGTTGCTGGGGGATTTTTTGTTGTGAAGTAAACACAATTTAGCTTTCAATTACAGTACATTTTGGTGAGGACTAGAGGGTGGTCCTCGTTACTTGTCTATGGTGTCTTGTTTTTGGTGGTGTCTGCTCTTGGGAAACAGCAGGTAGTGAGAGGTGCATGAGTTTTTTTTTTGCATAATTTTTTTTGGGGCTGATGCTTATATTCTATAGTTGTTACTTTTTTTTTAATGTTAGATACACTATTAATATTACTCCAGTTTTGCCCAACTGCTGAAGTTTGGAGAGAGAAGGAAAAGGAACAAGGGAAAGCTTTGTGCTGATTGCAGAAATTAAAATTGCAGCACAAAGGTGAAAGTTTACAAGCAAATTATGTGTTGCTGGAGCTGTTTTTTTCTACCCTGGTGTTGCAAGAGAAGAGAGAATGTGCAGTACAATCTCAACTTTTGCTTTTCCTTTAAAAAATGAAACATCTTACCTTCCCCCTTTCCCCCCAGTCCTTAAAAAAGGCCCAACCATTAAAAAAGGCCCAAGCCAAAACCTGCTGATGAAGATTATTCTGTGTTGATAAAGTCAAGCCAGTACTCACAATGAGCTCAGGGGTTCTTCTATGAGCTTGGTGGTCACAAACTGGTGCTTTCTGGCTTGCTTGGCTTTTTGCTTCTTGCTAACAGGGATAAAAACTATGCTGGTTTCTGTGCTCAAATTTTAGATGCTTATTTTGTGTCTTTTGCTATATGAATTAGTCTGAATTTGACAAAAAGATAGTTGCTTTCAAAAGGCTTTTTCTGTCCAGGAATACAAAGCTTATCCCTCTTTTTGTTACTGTTGTCAGGGTTTCATAGGTGTGCAAGTCTTGGGAGGGGCGGTATCTAGGATAGATACTCTTGATTGCCTCAAGGCTTAGGCAAAGGGATGTTTCTAACTTTGTTACATTCCAAGTGTCTTAATTGAAACCCACAGGCTAATTCCTTCTTTTATTTCTAAATTCCTTTGCTGAGAACCTAAATAACGAGTTGGTGAAGGCAAATTTAAGTCTTCAAATGTGAGATGACCCTTAGTAATGTGTGCTGGAGTGGTTGGGCAATTTCTGTACTTTATTTGCCAATCAAGTCTATGCTTCTCCAGGGCATTTTCATTTTAGTGCTGTTCTGCCAGCTGTTTTGGGTGTGATAACTTCTGTCTTTGAAAAGCTAAATAATGCAGCTCTGTCATGCAAGCATGTAATGTGTTTTGGGCAAATAAGAAAGCTCTCTTTCAGCATGAAACAGAGGTTGAGTAGAGGACAAACCACAATCCACTGAGGCTTTTGTTTTTACCTCTATTTTTAGATAATTCTTGCTTTCCTTTTTGTTCTCCAACATGATATTCACAAGGTAATAGATTGGACTTGAGCTGTGTTTTCAAGGTGCCCCAAACAAAGTTAAAGCACAGTGTTGTGGGTGGAGGAGGAGGTATGTGAGGCTACAGAAACGGCTGCTGGGGGCAGCTGAGTGCCAGGACACAGCCTGGGCATCTGATCTCACAGGAGCCAGGTGTTCTGAGCACACTTCAGTTGGGTGGACATACATCATCTTGTGTAGCAGAAGCAGGCATCTGGGATAGGAAGCTTTTCTCTCTTTTGTCATCACAAGAGTTTAATTTTGTGTGTGTGTGTTTAGGTTTGTTTTTATTTCCTCTTAAAGGAACAAACTGTTCTGACATTGTCCATTACTAGTCCATTAAGTGACTGGAGGGCAGGCAGAGAGAGGAAACAGTCAGTAGGTAATGAAGCAGAATTTGGCCCTGACTCAGTCCTTGGCTTTCATTGTCAGGCTGCAGCAGTGTGAAAGGAAACAAATGTTTTAGCAACTTGGTGAATTTGTTTCTCGCTGGGCCGTAACTTGCTGACATTTTTAATGTCTTGTGTGAGAAGTTGACTGGCTGGATTACTGTGTGCTTTGCTGAATGGTGATATTGTTTTTTTTTACTGAATGGGGCTAATTTTTTATCCGAATCATAATGTCAGCCTCCAGGGGTTAGCCTTACAAATTTGTAGGAATCTATAGAAAATGACTTTGAAGGATAAAATAACTTGTCAATGTTGCTATCCAAGCACCAGCATTTCAGTTTTTTTTTTTCATTTTTTTGTTCAGGAGTTTATAGGAGGAAGCTTGACAAAACTGTAGCTCTAACAGCCAGTTCCAAAGATCCTAGTTACAGAGGCTTTTATAAAGCAAGCATAAGAGTAGAGTCTGACTGGCAAGGGTTGTCTATGGATTTTATAACTGACCAGCATGTTTTAGGAAGATGGGATTTGTGGGGATTCTTATTCCTTGCTTAAGAAATAGAAAGGAAGCACTCCTCCTTAGGGGATAGTAGGATAGAATATGTACATTCATATTCTTTCATTCACCAAATCTTTTATCAAAACTAAGTAGTTTGTAGTTATCAAAGATGTGGGTTTTTGTTGTCCTCTTATTGCAAGGCTCCCATACTTTTTTGGTGATTTCTCATGGTCAGCTCCTCACAGCACTGACTCCTTCACAGAGCAGCTAACAAACTCCGGCTCTCTTCACAGCATAACCACCAAACTCCAACTCCCTCTTCGCCCAGCTATCCCACTCTTTTGTAGCACTCGGCCTCTTATTGGACACAGCTGTGGCCTGTTAAGGGCAGACCTGTTCCTAATCTCTGGTGATTAGTGCAGCTGCAACTCCTCAGGTGTGAGACTCCCTTCTGCACTATTTTCTTACATTCTGTCCCTCCACGAGTTTTGGTGGATGTTTTTCCCTCCCCTTCCTAGAAAACCTTGTTTTTTGAAAAGAGGGAAAAGGGGCTGGATTTTTAGTAAGTGCTGTGTGTGCTACTGCAGCACACCTAGCAGGAGCACTGCCACAAACTGGACTGTGGTGTTGAGGAGCAGGTGTAGGAGCAAGGCTGCTGAGGGAGTCCTGGCAGGCTGGAGCTGGGGAATGCTGAGGAGGGCTGTCACTTCCTGCCATGTGTGTGCTCAGGATGGGGCTGAACCCTCCAAGAGCGGGGTTTGTAGAGCTCCTACTGCACAGGATTTATAAATGCAGGATCCTTTTCATATCTGTTGCTCTTCTTTTACACAGTCATACAACTGGTTTTGGCCTCTCTGTTCTGTCTTTATCATGCTGAGGAGTAATAATGCAAAAAGAGTGTGATACCTTGAACTGTGGTGTTACTCTTCATTCTCACAGATGCTTAAGGAAGGAAAGAGGCAGATGCAGCCTTGGGAAACCATCGTGGTACATAGGGATGTAGTTGGGGGTGTTGGCACAAAAGGGGCAGACTGGTTAATGAATGATATTTAAAAAGAAAATATGTTTAAATCTCACTATGTTCAATACAAACAGTGTTTGCAGTTAAAGCTAATGGAAAACATTTGCTCCAACAGTGGCAGATGGACCAATCTAGTCCATTCCTGTGTCTTAAAAAGAAAAAAAAAAACCAGACTTGTAGGGGGAAAATTGATTAAATACATTATTTTTAAAAATTTTTTTTGAGTTTCATCTTGTCTGCCAGGCTCCTGTGATATGGATACTTAGGATCTACCAGGAAGTTACTTGGTTCTGTCTTTGATGGTAAGGAGCTGTATGCCGCTTAGGGGAAAAGACAGTGTTAACAAGGTGTCATAGGTAATTATACTCCCCTGAAACAACACCTTGAGTTTCAGCATTGTGAGCATGGCATGCCATAGCTATCTTGAAGCTTGCTCAGAAAAATCTTTTCAGTCATTGTGCTGTCTTTGATGTTTGGTTGAACTTGAGGTGTGACCCAAGAGCAGGGTCTGTTGGATCAGCTTTAGCTGCTGAAGAGGAGAGGCATGGAAGGGTGAAAAAATGTTTCCTGGCTGACATGCACCCTTGTGTCCTAAGCAGGTTTTTCAGCTGTAGCCTAAAAGAAGCCCAGAACTAAGGTTTTAATTTAGATGGGTATGAACAGTTTCATACAGTTTAAGTTTTTCAGCTGTCATGACACTTCATTTCTTATCGATGTGACTTCTTGTATTTGGACTGAGCTGTAGCCACTATTCTTTGCTGTTAGGTAAAACGTGCCTGGTTGTTGGTTTCTTCTGTGTGTAACAGCTTTTTGGCCAGATATATTAGATGTGAATACATGGATAGTGTCAGCTTCTGTGTTAAGCCAGAAATTAGAAATGTTGAGGTTATCTATCTAAATCTTCTGGTTGTATTCTGTCATTTTAAAATTTTTTTTAAATATCTGGATTTTATAGATGAAATTGTACAACAGTCTCAATTGCTTTTGAGGTATATATGATCTTGTAAGTGGTGCTTTTTAATCATAATCTAATATTGCTTCAGACTGCATAAATTTTCATGATTGCGTGAAGTAAAAAATTTGAGTTGCAATCAGGCTTTTTCTATGGCTTCATTCCAAGTGCAGGGACAGTTAGTCTGAAAACCATCGTGGTTTGCTGCTTTGTGGAATGGATTCTGGAAAAATTGATGCCAACTGCCACCAAGAGGTTCTGCAAGAGAACGTTCCAGACAGCAGTTTGTTGTGGTTGCCTGAAGGATATCTCAAGATTGGTCTGCCAAGAAGCTGGTGGAGTCTTGAAGGGCCCTTGGAGGCTCCTGATCCAGGCTGCAGCTGTCCAACAGTTTGCCTGGTGTAAGGCACTGACTGCCCTGGCTATGGTTTGTGCAGGGCTTTGGAGGTTGAAGCCTTTGACAGACTGCATGTATGTATTTTGTCTGTGGCAAATAGACCTGTAAATCCATACTGGGTGAACCTCCCTAGCCTAGTCTGGTTGCCAGCAGTTATTTCACTGTCATTTAAGTACAGGTGATGAAGCACAGGCTCACCTGTAGCACTGCTCAGTGCAATTTACCCAAGATGTGTCCTGTGATACAGGCAGGAGTGTCTGTCCTGTGCTGGAAGTGACTCACCCTGGTTTGGTGGGATAGGCTCTGTAAAATTGCAGGTGACTCCTAAATGGCTTAAGGCATCCTGGGAAGCTGCCTTCTCTCTGCCCAGCTGGAGGCCACTGCTCCTCCCTCTGCTCTGACCTACAGGCACTTGCCTGCCCTTCTTCCTTGTCCTGCTGGCTCCTTCTGTCTGTCTCACAGACCCACGGTGGTGGTACTTTGGTGTCCCACCCACAGGGCATCTGAGGGGAAGGGCTGCTGAGCCCTTCCCACAGCTTTAGCTGAACTTGTCTGTGACTGATCACTGACCAACTCTGAACCCAGGTGCAAAAGCAGGCTGAGGGTGGGTAAGGCTGCCAGTGCTTCAAGGGTTGTCCCAGCAGCTTTGCTACCACAGAGGCTATTATCTGCCTGAGAAGCTTGAGTAAGGGCCTCAGCACCTTTTGGAGTAATGCATTCAGGCAAAAAGGTGTTGACAAAGTCTGTTAATTAAAAGCCCATGGTTTCATAGGTTGTTTTTCACCAGATGGGAAGCTTGTGAATTTTATGCATCAGGAACCCGCTTGGGAGGTGCTGTGAGGCTGATTCTAATGCAAAGGAGCTGCTGTGGTTACTAGCAAAGGCAAAGCATTTGTGTGCCTCTGCAAGTTCTGAAGTGGTGTGGATGGTTGTATAGCTTTATTGGCAGATAAGGCAAAAAGTTCTCCCACGTCTCAGGATAGTGTTTAATGTGACCTGTATTGAACAATCTAGGATTAAGAAGAATGCAACTTCACTCATTGTTTTCTTATTCTCTTTCTCCAGATGAACACAATGATGTACAGAAAAAAACCTTTACAAAATGGATAAATGCTCGGTTTTCCAAGGTAATGTTGGTTTGGATGTACTACTTAATTTTGTTTGGTTCACTGTTTAGAATAATTTTGGTTAAATATACTTTGCTCTTTCTCTTGTTGTATATTCCTAGTAAAATGTCAGTGAAAACAAATAAAATAGTGTAGTGTTTGTTCCCTCAATTTCCTCCTGCACATCTGTATCAAATGTTTATTTGATACTATATTTTAAAAAAAAGGAAAGATTCTATTTGTTAATATATCAAATAGTTATTTCCATGAGCATGTCTGTTTGGTTTTGTTTAGTTTTGGTTTAGTTTATGTGCAGTTTTCAGAGTGCATTGCAGCAGATTTTGAACCTTCATCACTGTGTTTACTCTGTTGCTGAGTCAGCCTTTACTCACTCTGCAAACCTCTAGTTGAAGCCACCTGGTGTTGCTACTTGAGCCTTGACTGAAATTTTATATAATTACTTGCTCATTTTGAATTTTCCTTGGCTCTCATGCTGTAAAGTTCTCATTTTAATTCTCTTTACTGGCTTGAAACTTATTGAGGATCTTTCGTGGTTTGGGATGATAAAGGAAGTGACGTTTGCTTTGGAATGCTATTTAAAGCCTGCTTTTTACGCTGTTCTGCTGATAGGGAAAAATGACACTTTGCCCAGGAATATAAGTGTCTGTGGAAATTTTTCCTGCTTCATAGTTTGAATGTGTGAAATAATCTGGAATATTATCAGGAAAAACTCATGTTTTTTTCTGCCTAGTGTGGTGCTGCAAATGGGGCAACTGCTATTTTGGATGTTCTTACTGAAAAGTGGCATACGTGTGAAATCCTGAAAGCAGATATAACTGTAAAGGAACGGTGTGTGTGTGGTTTGGTGGTGTGTTTTTTTTTTTTTTTTAATAAAGCTGCAACAGTGCTTTAGCAATGAATGACTCCTTCTGGAGTGCTGCCCTTCTGAAGTTCTTGATCAGTAATGTAAGGAATTTTTACCTTCCTTTCCTTCCTGTGCAACAGGACACTGGGCAATGCAAGGCTTGTGGCCTTGGTTGAATCATTTTGGCTTGGGTTTGTTTTGGTTGAAAGCTGATATCCTGCACTCTTCATCCAATGCATTCTTGGCTAGTTTGCTCTTTGGAGGAGGAATGTGTGTGGGTAACTGGTTGTTCTAAGCTCAGCTTTCGACTGCTGCTCAGAGGAGTAGTGGTTCTGGAGAAGGAGCAGTAGGCAGGGCAGGATCATGTAAGGAAAGAAAATGTGGTGAGAAAGAAAGGACTGACTGTAGTCATGTAGCTGGCATAGAGATGGCATGGACATGGAAATGACAGTGATACTGAGAATGAATGACAGTCATACTGAGAATGTGCCAGGGACTCATCTGGGAGCGCTGCAGGCATTGTATTGAAGAAGGTAGAATTATTTTCAGTCATTCTGCTTGAAGTCACATGAGATGTATCTTATACAGCATCTTTCCTTCTATACTGCGTAATCAGACGGATCTTGCTAAGCTCCTGGGTTTCCCAGGCACAGGGTATGGTCAGATACTCACAGGATTTGAAGTAACTGTAGCTTTGTAACTCTGTAACTTCATGGCCCATTAAGCACCTGAAGCTATGAAAGCCTTGCTAATGATTAAAGAGACTCCTATAGAAGGACAAACTCCCAACTGCTGCATGTCCAATTCAAACTTGAGCATGGCTATTTTGGCATGATAAGACACAGATTTATTAAGACTGGCATGTTGAAATTGCAAGGAAAATGATGGTGTTAGGTAGAAATCACTTCATGTAAGGAAGTCTAGTTTTAACTGTACCTTAAAAATAGAAAGGGACAGATTTCAGTCCTGTTGTGTCAAAGTTTTTTTATGTACCAAGTCATTTGGATTGTTTAAAATTCCTTTTTTGTCAACTAGATTGATTTAGCTGCTTAGTAGGGTAGAGGGATTTTAGAGGTTAGTTAAATGTAATCTGACTTACATTGCAGAAAACAAAATGGTAACTTAGGTATTTTGTATGGAATTGCAAATTTTATTCCAAAAAATTTACTTGTCCTTCCATGTTAATTATATTGTACTTGCTCTTCATTTAAGCAAATAAAAAGTAATCGGCTGAGCTTTTGTAGCTTAGCATACAAAAATTGTGAAATTGCATAATGCTGAGTTTGATTTAAGTCAATTCAATAAGGTTTTACAAAGGATCTAGAGAGAGAGCAATGTCTTTCCCTTCTCTCATCAGAGAATGGGTAGATGAGTAAAACACTTCAAGTATCACAGGTGTTCTGTGAGGTGCTTGCTTCAGTACCCTGATAGGTGAGATGCGAGTTCTTGGTATAGTTCCCAGTACAGTAACTTGGTTTTGTGCTCTTGGTTTAAACTGTGCTAGAACAATGCCTTTTATTTGTGTGTGTTGTTTGAAAATCAAGGCACAAACATATAAAGTGGATTGTTTTAAGGTCAATACATGTACTGAGCCAAGACTCAATGCTTTCTTAGACATACCTTAGGAGAGCTGTACTCACTACAGCTCACAAGCCTATCATGGCTGCATAGTAAGGATATTTTGTTAAAATTAGAAGGAATAAAAATTGTTAGAGAACTAGTCTGTTACCAAGCTTTCACCAATAGAGAAGTTTATGCTCAAATAAATACTGAGGCAGAGCATTTCAGCATGTGTTTTTAAAGCCATGTGATGTTTTTACTTACTGTATTTTTTCCATTGCTCTGTCCAGTCTAATTTTGAGAGTCTGATTTAGCTGTTTTCCTGTGGTGTAGCCTTACCAATATTAAAGCATCTAGTTTATGGATAGATGATATATGTTCTTTACACAACGTAGGCTTGTTTTCTCTCCTTTTATCCCTTTCTATATTAATCTTAATTAATACTTTCCAGTAGGTTATTTTCAGAACACCTTTCTGCAATGCAGAAGTGCTATCTTCTCACAGTGGTTTTTAGCCACTGCAAATAAAGGTAGACATCAGAACTGGCTACTAATTTTGAGTGCCTGATCTGAGACTTTAGCTAAGTTGTCACAGAGGATTTAACATTTCTTTGACATTTCTTGATATGAAAACAGAGCACTTGATCCTTACAACAGAATTCATAGGGTTCATCTCTTCTGCAAACTCAATCAAACCATCCAAAATATCTAGTTGGTTTTCAGATGGAGCTCAATCAGCGTAGAAAAGGGACTTGAAGATGATTATGCCTGTGTCAGCAAGGACTGGCTTTAGTGATCTAAGGAAGTCTCTTAATCTGGCACACAGTTAGTAATTGCATGTAAAATTGTGGTTTAAATGATTCTGATGAGTTACAGGGGAACTTCTGGCTAACAGTGGAGCTTGAATTCAAGTCTATGGGATAATGTGGTGCTCCAGTACCCCTATGTTACTTGTTTCACACAGGTAAAGAGAAAGTGAACAAAGATTTTGTAATCAACTCTGGTTTGTCCAAATATCTGAATAGCTTCAGTCTTTATCTACTTAGATGTTTTATCAGCAGGCCTGGGATTTTTAACTGCATCTTGCAGATGTCTGATGCTTCAGCTTATAATTACAGAGCAAAGTAGTTGGATACTCACACTTGCAACTCCAGAAGGTTTCTTGAAATTTGATAGGCGTGTTGAGGAATTCAGGAGTCTTGTGTCCCACTTTAGAACCCTGCAAGTACAATTCCTTCTGCCCTATTTTCTTCCTTTACTCCTACTCTCCGACCCTGTTTTTGGTTGGTATGTTTGTTTGTTTTTCCCCCCTCACTTACTATTACACCCTCTCATGTCAGAAGCCTTGCCTGCCTGGCAAATCCTTGCAAATCTGGAGTTTGGCTGCCCTGCCTATTTCATATCCACTTTTGCCTTTGTCACTGTGCTTTTTTCTCCTTCAAGACCCAGTTTTTCTTTTTAAAGCTCCATATCTGCTCCATCTGCCCTTCAGTTACCCTCTCCTGCCTTTACAGGATTTGATGCTTGTGTGGTCAGTCCTATTTCTGCATTTCCCTTTGTCTCAGTGGTACCAACCTTGCCCTCCCTTCACCTTCTTGCAGGATTCAGTCTTTGCTGGCTTTAGTTTTCCCATTTTCCAAGGTGGTACTTTTCCAAGTTTGCTTTCAGATTGGTTCCTCTCCTCCTCTGCTCTTCCTGAGCTTGGCAGGTGGAACACAGAGTCAGCACAAGAAACATGATTCCCTAACTTAATTTAGACCCATGGAGTCAGGTCTGTCACAGCCTGTCGGAACTTAGTACTGTCACTCACTCACTAGATGAAGCTTACAGACCCAGCACTGGCAAAGTGAAGCAGTGTCTTTTTACCAAAACCTTGTTTCTTCACTCTGTTTGGGAAATTTTCCCACAGGGATGGTAAAAAAAAGCTTTATTGGTAGGAAGGTTGTGCTCTGCAAAAAGAGCATAAAAGCCCAGAGATTTGTGGTATTCAGTGAAAATGACACTAGACTTCCCTGCCCCTCAGTTATAAGTCTTGGATATGGCAGGCTGTTGAATGGAGTCAGCTGGGGCATTGTTCCAAGGTGTCAGGAACTGCATTCAAAGCCCTTGCATGCCTGAGCACTGGGCCTCCCTTTCCTTTCCATCATGTGTTCCCATCGCTTTCCAATACAAGCTCAATTTCTTTTTTTTATGTGTTGTGCATTTGCAGTGTTCTTGCTGCATGTATTTGTGATTCTGCTCCTCCAGGTCCTGTGCTAGTGCCTTGAAATCTGCATTGGCCAGCATTGACAGGGCTTGGAGCCAGGCCAGGATATGCCAGTGTGAATAAAGCCAGACATCCCACACTTTTACAGCATCTTAAGCTCTCTTTCCTACTCTGTGGTCTTCCAAAAATACGTTTGACTTTAGGGTTAGAGTAAAGAAGAGGAGAAGGTGCGGCTTGAGAGCAGAATGAATCCTTCAGGGCTGAGCTCCAAGTTAGCCTTTGAGAAGGCAAGTGCTTAGTGTGGGGCCCCTGCACATTTCCTCTCGTGGGCTCTGATGTGTCCCCTCTCCTGGAAGGACACCAAGGGAAAATGAGAGCAGACAGGGCCAGTAGGAGAACTGATGAGTTGTTCTTGGAGCGCTTTGGAGTGTTGTGGTTTTATATGCATCTTAAAATTGAAACAGTTAATTCCTCATTATACCAGGCATTAATTCATATGGTAACTGCAAAGTCTTCTTTTAGCTTTTTGTGTGCTGTGCTGAATAGATGTTGTCCTTCATTTCTGCTTCTTAATTTTCTTTCCTCTGTTTTGTCATAATAGTAAATGTCAGGCCCTACACATATTGTGAAGATATTTTGCAGCTCCATTGCTGACCCTTAGCAACTGTGATAAATCTTTTTAAGGGCAAAATTATACCTATTCATGATAATTAATTTCACATGACCCAAGATGCCTGAGGTCAAAGACATTTCAGAAGTGGTTTTTTTTTGGGGGGAGGGGGAGAATTATGGAGTTCAGTGTATTATTCATGCAAGAAAAGAGATCAAAAAGATTGATTAGGCAATTTTGTCTGTCCAAGGTGGCATCACCTAAGATGGTGTCTAGTCCTTTTTGCAGTGCAGTTTTTGTGGTGCAAGCAAGGAAATACTTGATAACTGGTGAAATATTCTACAGTCTAATTGCTTCTGATATTTTTCTATGCTGAATTAAACTGTAAAATGTAACTTCATTCAAAAACAGCCAAAGCTTAAAAAGCAACAGCCTTGTTAGAAAAGAAGAATAATCTGGGTGGAAAGGAATTAGCGTTTGCAGGAGCTGGCCTTAAAAAGGTCAATTTTAGTCTACTTTTTTCTTAGTCTCTTTTAATGAGAAGACCAAACAAACCTTTCTAGGCCTAGCATATCTTTTTGCCAAGAAGCACAAAAGTTAATTTTTCTTCTGTCGTTGGTTGTGAGTTATGGTAAGGATGACTACTTTCTAGCATAAAAGGAATCATATGTAGCAGTTGATATCTCCCAGATATAGTCACAGCAAAAAAATTGTCAGTTTTCTGCCTTCCTTTCAATTTCTGCTGCTTTCTGCTCTAAGAACAAGGTGTGAGCAGCATCTCCCTTGCTGGACTTGAAAAATTGTTATTGTAATATGGGCTGTAAGTATTGCTGACTTGTTTAATGCTCTGGGTTTGGGTCTGATTCTTGGGCTTGATTATCACCCTACTTGTTGGAGGGTTTGTGGCACCTTCTCAAGTACTAGATCTGAACCTGGTAGAGGCACCAAAGCAAATCTGTTCCTTTACCTGTTAGCTGCTAATGAGACTAGTCAACCTGGTTAGCAGGATTTAAAAAAAAAAATAAGGGTCCAGTTGAAGTGATGTTGCTTGAAAAACTATGAATAAAAGGATAACCTTTCAGTCTTAAAAGAGAAATAACTGACAGTGGTAAGCGGGGTCCCAACTGCCCCTCCTGGTACTGTTATGTAATGAGGCTTAATTGCAAGCTGAGGTTAGTAGTGTTACATTAAACATGTTATTGTAACATAGGCTTATGTAAATGCATTAATAAATACACTGGAGAGGGAAAGACCTTCAGAGTTACTGATGCCTTGCTGTGCTATTTGGACTGATAGATTTTCCCTCCTTCGGTCATGTTGTCAGTCGAGTATTTTAGGTGTTAGGTGAATTGAACTATCTTTAGCTGTTCAGCTTTGCTGCTTCTTAAACTCATGTCTGTCATCTAGTAGAATCAAAATTTCCAGCATATCTCAGTGATGAGTATTAGTTTTGCCTGCCACCCCCTGTTAGTCTGGGGTTTTAAATAGCTGTTTAGTTGCTTGTAACTATTTTATTTTTGAGCACCAGTAGTTAAAAATAATTTGGTCTATAAGGTGTCTTCTTCTTATGATTATAATTTTTTATTTATCTGCTTTACTTGGTGTTTGAAATCATGGTTTTGGTACTAGTGTCATGTTGAGATGCCACAACTCCTTGGCAATATTCAGAATGGAGTAGAGTATACCCAGTGAAAATATATCTGTCGCAGTATAGCTAGTATTTGTCTATGATGTCCTGTACCTCCTGCATGTTAGTGGAAGGAAAATGGAAAAAAGTACCACATTTTCATAAAAATACTTCTGTAAACATTGTCTATGGTCTTAAATTAGAAACTGGTGAGATTATTTGTTGACATAGTTGTTTACTTTATGCAATGACCTTTTTGCTTTCTGATTTGTTTCCCACATTGAGTTCCCATGTGCTGGCCTTATTATGTAGCAGCACTTGACATGTTTTTTTCTTGGTCTTGGTCATGATAAAATGTAGTTCTTGCTCCTGTGTTGTTTGAGTTTAAACTGATTACCATGAGTTCCCTGGGAATGTACTTGAACATTATGAATGGTTCATGCTATCATTTAAGAGCCCAACCTCTCCAATACTTGCCCCTTCTCAAAGGAAATGGGTCTTCACAGTTCTACTACTGCTTTGATCTATGTATTGAGCATATTAGATGTTATAAATTGTCATATATTGACTAAAAAGAATTAATTAAAACAACTCTTAACTTACATAAAAGTGACATTTGAAGATAAAAGAATTGGATGGAAAATCAGTATGTACTGCGTTCTTGGTGTTCCTGAAGTGGCAGATAATGTAAATGGCAACCAGGGCTTTTCCCAGCCCTGCTCTGAGCAGCTGGAACTTGTCTGCTGCATTCCCTTAGTGGTGAAGGTCATTTGTATGATTTTATGAAATGTGTTCACTTTCCTGGTGACAGCCAGTGTGCATTAACTGTGAAACTGAGAGGACCTTTCATCCTGGTTTTAATGTTGCTGCTACAAGGTCTGAATCAGTATCACTGAGGAGGATGTGAAATAGAGGTGGCTTATCTCTTATTCTCCAATCTCTTTGGCATTCATTAATTTCAAAAGTTAGGTTTAATAATGTAGCTTCAATAATTATTGATTTAAAGCACAGGTAAATTGTCTACTACAGATAATTGAAATTACAATTTCATGTTTCTAGTTAAACAACTAGGTAAACATTTAACCTTTAATGATTGCCTTTGCATATAATTTCATGTTCAAGAATAAAGAACTTAAGTAGTCATGATAAAATGATAAATAATACCTGGTGTTTGAAAAAAGGAGGTTTTGTCCTACTGAGAATTTGTGACTCCCATTTTTCCTCTAACTGGGCTCAGTTTGATACAGTTCCTCATTGGTAATAAAGGGACAATTAAGAATGTTCTACTGCAGAACATACTCAAGAATGATCACTGCTTTGTAGCTGTGGTGGCTTTAGTAGAGCAAACTCTTAAGTGTTGATGGCTGGGTTTTCGACTGTCAGCAGCATTGGATGACTTAAAAAAAATCTGATCTAGATTTTGTTTATATCTTCCTCCACTTCCTGGGAATGCTTTCTGGCAAAGGGAAGGAATGATTTCTGCACAGTCATGTTGGCTGGCCTCGATAACCCTTCGTTGTGAGTAATTCTAGATGCCCACAAGGAAGTGTGAGTCACCCTTTTAAACCTGATCCAGGTAGAGGGACTTGAAAGATGGCCAAAGGGGCGTATCAGGGCAGCTGGTGTGAGGAGAACACTGTGTGGTATCTCCTTCCCAAATAGTGCCGGTGTCTTGCTGGAAAGTGTAAAACTGATGCCTGAGATGCCTGGTCTTGTGTACGTATGGTAGCATCTGGTCTCCAGCTCAGAGATCATTAATAAACTGCTGCTTCCTCGTGAGGTAAATCAACAGAAAAAGATGTTTCTGCTGTGGATAACTAGCAAAAGTTCTTTGTCTCTTTGTCTCCCTTACTTGTGTTCACACAAAGGCTGGCATGAAAATGTTGGAATAAATGTAATGTGATGGATTGGATCTGGTTCTGATCTTTGTGTATGTGCCTACTGGTGCATAACAAATGTCACCATGCAAAGTTCATGAGAATACAAGCAAGCCTAGCCCTCAGCTTATGTACAGTCTCTAGCTTTTATTTATTTTTTTTTACTTTCCTTTCTCTTGCTCTGCCTCCCTTTCCCTTTTCTTTTTTCTTCCTCTTTCCCTTACACCAGCCCTGTTAGGTGAATCAACTCGTTTGCTGCTATCAGTGCTAATTTAAAGCACTGGGGAACCAACACTGCCTCTTTCTGAGTCTGTTAATTATGTTCTTTTGTCTGTTTTATCAAGCCCTTGTGTCTGTTACAGTAACTGTGTGTACAGCGCTGCTGGCAAAGCCTTCTTGAACAGGCTGAGGGAAAGAGATTTGTGCCAGGATTTTTTTGGTTTGTTTTTTTTGCTCTTGCGGCAAACATAAGCAAAGCTGAGAAAAACTACCTTCTGTTAAGTGATAAAAGTGTTCAGTGAGTGGGATGTGAATGCTTTACACCCCGAACCGGCACAGATCTTCTGGTACGAAGTGTGTCCCTGCCTGTCCTTTATGCTGTCTTTGTAGTGTAAACTGGACTCTATTTTGTCTTTGAGAAAGGACCCATTAGCTGCCTCGTATTTGTACAGTGCTTAGCACAATGTAAGCTGCTCTTTAAGTACTTACCAACACAACCGTGACTAGCCATTTGCCCTTGTGAAGGGCTCGGTATGGTTTGTCACTGTCACTCTTTCTTATAAGACAAATACTTAAATTTCTCCATCCATTATGCCCAGTGATTGACTGCTTCTCCTTACAGGATGCTGGCAGGGGCTGAACTACTTTGTACTTGTGTAGTCTTTAAGTATTTAGAAAGTGAGTAAAATGTTGGTTCTGAAGAAGAGAAATTTAGATTGCCTTAGTGTACTGTATGCCAGACAAGAACCTACAGAGAGAGAAATGCATGTGCTTTTTGCATACTGCAGAATGTGTATTTGTTTTTGTGCATATCTGTGGCTAGAGACTTCATTTTTCAGAAGGCCAGATTATTTTCTGGGTGTTAGGAGTGAGCAGTATGGATGTGGGTAGGTATGGTTAAGGAAACAAGCTGCAGTGCCCCATGCCTTACCTTCTATCCTTCCCCAGAGCCCAGGCTCTTGCAGCAGCACACCAGCCTGCCCCAGCTGGTCTCAGGGCTTCCTGCTTCACTTCCAGAGCAGTCTGCATGGAACAGGTGCCCTGATGGTAGTTAGACTGCTGGGTCAGAGCCAGGGTTCAAGTGATGGCCCCTGGAGTAGAAGTACAGGTCCAGCCTTAGGGGCCATGCAGTGCAGCTCCCAGATTGCCCTTGCACTGCCGCAGCAGCCTGCCCCAGCAGGCTCAGTGGTGGGCACTACTTGTGAGGTGATGGGGCTCTGTGTGGGTTTTATCACAAAAGAGGGTGATGGCAGCAGCCTGGCCTGGCTCAGGGCTGGCTCGTACCTGGCACAAGAGGGCATGCATGGCTGCTTGGTCAGCTTTGCCCCAGAGTTTTTCCTTGTTTTCTTGGGAAATAAAGGTATGGGACTATCACTTGGGGCTACCATTTAAAGAAATTATTTTCCTGCACCCTTCTATGCTTAATAAACTTTGAGTCATGTGGCTGTCAGAAGCTGGGATCTGTAGCTGTTCTGTTTGCATAAAGAAAGTAGAAGACTTCCTGAAGCACAGTGGGTTACTCTCGAACTGTAGCCCAAGAAGGCAGTCCAGTGTCCAGCTGCACTGGAGGACTAAGCAGTGATGTTTCTGACTGCAGACTATATGGTTCACATAGCAGATCCTGCATGGAAATGTGCATTCAGGTATGAGGAAAATGCATGACTGGGAGGAGATAGTGTGAGCAGAGCAGGATGCCGTGCCTGTGCAGTCTCTGTTCCATTGGGACATCTGTTGACTGTTAGGGCTGGCTTTGTGCCTTGATGGGACAGCTGAGGCTACCTGGGTGGCAGCTGCCACCAGGTGTGTGCATGGGATTCAGGTGGGTGTGGGAAGCTGAAGAAGCAGGTTTCCAGCTTTGCTGGTGGGTGTGCTTCTGTGGAGGTGGTGATAGGCTTGGTGGGGTGGGTGTTGCAACCCTTTCTTAGCAAACCTTTGTCACCTTGCATGTGGGAAAATACATCCTGTGAGCTAACATCTTTCCCTCAGAGCGCATTTACTAGACTTCACTAAATACAGAGGCTTTGTGTATTGCATTGTCTGTTTAGAGGATAGTGGGTACTTGAACAAACCAGGAATGAGTAGCTTAGTGTGCAGAAATAATTTAATACTCTTCTGTTGACTCTTTGAACTGACAGCAAAACATGGTGCTCTGATGGCCATCAAAATGGAAAAGTCATTCTCCTGAGAAGGCAGATCTAAATTATTTCCACCATCACAGCAGGGAGCATTGCGTAGGGCTGGAACATACCATGACCTGTTGAAATGAAGGACTGAAAGCAGGAAGTCATTCAGCTTATTTTCATGCATGTGAAGTGAGGGGATGGAAGCAAAGAAAGAAGGCTGTATCCTCTCAATACTCTTGTTGCACTGTATTAGATGAGGTATCTTTCAGCTTTTTCAGTAGTTTCAAATTTTTAACTTCTGGACCTATGGCAACAAATTGATTGAGGATATATGGCTGTAACATTCTCAGTTTTGATGTTATATATGTGTGTGCTGTTCTAATGATATATAATTATAATCAGTTGTATAATTATAAAGGCTTTCCTTCTGTAGGGCCTTTGATGGTGTCTCCCACAATATCATTTGTCACTAAATTGAAGAGATAGGGGTTTGATGAATGGACTGTTAAATAAATGAGGAATTGCCTAGGCAGCTGCATCCAGAGATTGCAGTCAATTGCTCAATGTCTAAATGGAGATCAGAAATAAGTGCTATCCCTCAGGGGTCCATAATGGGATCTAAAAGGTTCAATATCACCAATGACGTGCAGTGGATTTGAATATGCCCTCATGAAGTTTGCAGATGACTCCACTCTGAGCAAGTGCAGTTGGTGTGCAAGTGGGAATGGAGGTCACCCAGAAAGACTTGAGCCTAGAGAAGTGGGCCCATAAGAATCCTGTGAAGTTTGGTGAGGCCAGGTACGTGGTCCTGGCCTGCACCTGCATCCTGGCCTTCCCCAGTGTCTGTACAGACTGGGAGATGAATATATTAGGAGCAGCCCTGTGGAGAAGGACTTGGGGGTTACTGGTGGATGAAAAACTAGACATGAGACAGCAAACTAGACATGAGACAGTGCTTCAGCTCAGAAAGCCAACCATACCCTGGGCTTCATAAAAAAAGTGTGGCTAGCAGGTCAGTGGAAGTGATTATTCCCTTCTACCCTTCTCTGGAGAGGCCCACACTTCAATGACTAAGAAGTTAGGTTGTGGGTTTTTTTTTAGTTTTTTGCTTTCACAATGAGTTTTTGACTATTACTACATCCAGAGACCTCTGTTAGCTCTTACTGCTTGTTTTTCTGGTCATATGAACAATTTTCTTGTGCCCTTAGCAACCTGTTTTGACTGTCTTCAGTGTGGTGATGCAAACCAAATGTAAACTAAATTTTACTGGGTTGATTGCTCTGTGGCTGATATCCTCCTGTATTACACCATGCTCAAGCAGGGAGCCCTAGAATGTGTTACTCAGGATTGCATCCAGATGTTTTTTTTGAACATCTCCAGTAAGGGAAATTCCACAGCCTCTCTGGGTAATCTGTTCTGTTTACGATCACCTGCACAAAGAAGGTATTTCTTATGTTCAGGGGAAACTTCTGTTGGTTTCTGCCTGTTGCCTCTTGTCCTGTTGCTCTACTGAGAAGAGCTTGGCTCCATCTTCTTGGGACATTCCCTTCAGGTACCTACAGACACTGATCATGTCTCAGTTGTCTCTTCTCGAGGTTGAACAGGCCCAGCTCCCTGAGACTTTCTGTGTAAGAGATGCTCCAGTCCCTTGATCAACTTTGTTGTCCTTTGCTGGAGCTACTCCAGGAGTTCCACATCACTCTGGTACTGAGGAGCCCAGAACCGGACACAGCACTTGTGAGTCTCACACACACCTAGTGAGATGTGGCCTCACTAGGGATGAGTAGAGAGACACCTCCCTTGATCTCCTGGCAGTGTTCTTCCCAATGTCCCTGGGATACCCTTGGCCTCCTTAGCCTCATGGGCACACTGCTGCCTTGTGGACAGCTTGTTGTCCACCAGGACTCCTAGGTCCTTCTCCACCGAGCTGCTTCCCAGCAGATCAGCCCAAGCCTGTACCAGTGTATGAGATTATTCCTCCCTAGGTTCAGGACCCTGCACTTGCCTTTGTTGAATTTCACACAGTTCCCCTCTGCCCATCTCTCTGACCTGTTGAGGTCCCTCTGAGTGACTGCACAGCCCTCTGGGGTATTGGCCACTCCTCCAGCTTTGTGTCATCTATGAATTATGCTAAGGAGGCATCTGTCCCTCCATCCAAGTCATTGATGGAGAAGTTAAACAGTAGTGGGCCCACTATTGAACCTTAGGGGACATCACAAGTGACAAGCCTCCAACTAGACCCTGTGCCAATTATTGGGACCCTCAGGGATTTGCCATTCAGCCAGTTCTCAATCACCTTTCACCTGTCCAGTTCGCACACCTGAGTTTGCCTATGTGGATATGATGGGAGACAGTGTCAAAAGATTTGCTGAAGTCCAGGTAGACAGCAGCCATTGATCTCTCCTTGTCTCAGCAGCCAGCTGTCCAGGCTCCAGCATGCTTTAAAAATTTGGTTAAGTTGCTATGCAGCTGTGAAGCATCTGAATCATCTGTGAAAAGTATGTGCTCTGAGAGAAAGATCATACTTAACACTATTTAGCTGGTTGAAATTGTTACGTTCAGTTATGTTTTTGTACAGGAAACTAAAATTTTTCTTTTTGGCTGTTCAACTCTGACCTTTGTTTTGTGTTGGTAGTTTTCATAGTATCAAATCTAACTAAATGGGGCACCTAAGAAAAACCCATATGAATTTTGGGGAAAACCAGACATTTACCAAAACCAGGGTTCATTGAACTGTTCAGTTCTCTTTTTTCTGATTTGTTAGCCAGTATTTGGCAATTACCAGCAGCTGTAGGGCAGGAGGAGATAAGTGAAGACAGGAGAGATCTATGCCAGCTAATTTATGTCATGTAAGGTGGGTCTTTGACAAGGTGACAGGAAAAAAAATATTGGAGCTTTTTGTGGTACTTGGAAAATATTTTTCTTCTCCTCAAATTGGCACTTGGAAGGGACACTGAAAGCAGTGGTTTAATTGATTTCTTGGCAGCCAGCAAGTGAATATTACAAAGCAAATGCACTTAGTTGCTGACTGGCTGTCTTCTCCCCCTGCCCTGTAGAACTGTCCCAGAGTACATTTCTTAGGGTCCAAGAAGAGATAATATAAAAAGGAAGCATGGAAAAGGTTAACCTGATTCTACTCTGATCTGCCATGATTTTTGTACAGAGTCCCTCCACTCTCAAAGAAAGTAAAAACTAGAAATTTATAATTTAGAATACTTCTGGGTTTCACATTATGATTCTTTTCCATGGTAGAGAAAGTGATTAATTTGTTTCAATAAATATCATACCTTTTAATCTAGTGGTCTTTGTAGAACAGTGGCACCTTACACAGGGCTCAATTCCAAGTAATTTTTGGTCCTTTATTTTAAATCTGACAGAACTTGTCCCAATAGCTTTCTAAAAAGCCTCAGTTTCTTCTTCCTTTAGATGCAGCCAAACCAAAGCATTCCTTCTCAAATGACTCCTCAAACTTGCCAAGTTTTCTTTCTTTGCCATCTTTGCATGTTCATGCATCCACCCTAATCTGAGCCAGGATGCACTGATTTGGTTCCTTATTATAAGGCTGCTGATGCACAGAACCACAGTGATAGGGAGGAAAGAAAATAACACTTAAAAAGGGAAGGGTTCCTTGTTGGTCATTGTAGCAGTCTCATAGCTTTCATTCACTACTTTTAGTGCCAATTAACAATTAATTAAAAGATACAAAGGAAAAAATATCTATTTTTTAGGGATGTTCTGCTTAAACATTGTTTTATTACTCTTTTTTTTTTTCTTCTGCAGAGTGGGAAGGCCCCAGTGAAAGACATGTTCACAGATCTCAAAGATGGAAGGAAGCTTTTGGACCTTTTGGAGGGTCTGACAGGGAAACCTCTGGTAAGAAAAACATCTGAGTCATATTTCCATTTATTACAAAAACCCAGACCAATGAATAAACAAAACACAAACTGAGGCATGTGTTTTTTTTTTTAATTTTAATTTATTTAAAACCTTAATTTGCTTGTAATGTGTACTTGTTCTCTACAGTTCCAGTGAAATTCCCATGAACTCCACTCACGAGATACAGAGGCAGGCTGACCTGCCTGACCCTCTCTTGAGGGTTTACATACTGTCTAGCAAAACATGTAAAATCAGTGGTGTTGTTCACATAGTGTATGTTTTTAGTAGACATCTTTTAAAGGTCTGTTTCTGGATGCTCAGGTTGACCTGTGTTCAACTGGATCCCTGCAGGCTTCTAGTAAGCCTGTGAAAAATCCCTTAAAGAACAAAAAGAAAGTAAAGAGACAACAGCTAGTAGGTAAAATCTGCATCTCCATTGAAAAATTTTGTCATCTGCAGACAGGAAAAGACTGAAAACTGCTTGAAATGTGTATGGGAAAGTGCATGTGGCTGAAAACTCTTCACCTGCTAATGTATGGCTCTTCAGAAAGATGCATAAAATATGGTGAAACCTGTGCCATTACTTGGGATTAAATTATTGATTTCACTATTTATACTAAGTCTCAAATTTGTTTATGGCCCTTATGAGGAACCTTCAGTCATACAAAATTTCACATTGCAAACTTACTTTATTTTTTTAAGCAGATATGTTTTAGTACTACTTTTAATAATTTGTGGTGTGATTTGAAGTATGATGAAAACAACACAAGTTTTTTGTTTCTAAATTGATTATTGTGTTCCAAGTTCAGCTCCATGCTCTTGCAGTGCGATTACTTTCTGCCACAGGAATTAAATTATGGTGATTTAAAAAAAAATGGAGTGGCAGGAATTGTCGAGTTGAAGGTTTGTTTTTATTGGTGGGATATTTTTTTTTTTGGTTGTGGAGGTTTTTTTTTTTTTTTTTATTCCCCCTGATATTAAAAGGAAGAGAAAGTCAGGAAGCATAACTTCTTCCCAGTATGCAAAGATTTAGCAGGCTTTTGGTGCCAGAAAAACAAATTGCTGCTTGTTCTCTCTTGGGAGCCAGAAAATTTCAAGTACTCTGGCAAATGTTCAAAAGCCTCAGATTTTCCCCAGGAACTCTTCCTTTGCCTTTGCATTGCTGGTTTATAATTCTGTAGATGCTGGGAATAAAAATTTTGGACTTACAGAAATGACTGGAAACACATTTTGAATCCAAGGCCTGTCCTGTGCCTTTGGTTAGGGAATATTGCTCTGACCAGTTTTCTTTCTGAAATTGTTGTGGATGATCTTGTTTGGGTTTTCTTACTACTACTAAAAGAAAGAAGTGAAAATATGGAGATTTTTTTCTCTAATCTTCTTTGATATGTCCATTAATTCTGATGTTGAACAGATTGTAACTTTTTATTTTCAGCCTAAAGAACGAGGTTCCACCCGAGTACATGCCTTAAATAACGTCAACCGAGTTCTGCAAGTCTTACATCAGAACAATGTGAGCATGTTTTTCCACAGCTTTTTGAGAGATTGTTTAGTTTATTGTTGTATGTAAATGAGTTCAGAATGCAGAGCGTAAAGGTTTTTTTTATCTAAAATGAGACCTCATTGTGATGGGTAAACTGTTCATAGTTTCTTATATCGTGCAGAATTTCACTGTCCAGCAATTTTGTGAGATCTTGAAATGCAAACTTAATAATGTTATTAAACTACTAATCACAAAACTGTGGTTCGTTGAGATGTGTGCAGCTCCTGAGAAAAAGGTGCCTTGAAGCTTTGCTTCATGCAAACAGCAGGACAAAAAAATAATTTCAGATAATGCTGCATAACTTGTGCAGGAATCTGTAAGGGGATGGCAGGTTTTGTGACTCTATCCTGCTCTCCATTTCCAGGAGGGTCTTTTCATTGATTTCTGTCATCTCTGTGTCAAACATATAGTGGTTCTAATTTGCAGCTTTGGTGACTGGTCAAAAGCAAAAAGCAAACAAAATCAAATCATACTTTAAGAAAAATAAACGTAATAATTATTTAGCTTAATATTTGTTTTTAATGCCTGGAAGACAGTAGTGCTATAGTAAAGTGGTTTTAGTTTTTCTTTTTTTGACGAACAATTCCTGGGTGTGCTACCTATACTTAGAATTTCTATTTGTGAATATCAGGTCACTAAAATAACGTAATAAGATCATTTTGGCAATAAAATACATCAAATACAAGAAAGCATGGGCATATTTATATAAACTGCTGATTGAAGAGTGATACAACATGCTGTATTATACTGTAATTTCCCCTCTGTGTTGGTGGACTAGTGTCATATTTCTTGGAAGCAGACAAAACTGGCAGTGGGTTCTTTTTGTTCTTTGAAGTACTGTAAATATTTATTAACTTTTTAAAGGCTAAATAATGAGCTTTTCAGCTTGAAATTGATTTATTTTATTATGACAATAAATGAAACAATACTGTATTGCAATAATTAATTATTTCTTCTTGAAGTTGTCAGCATCTGGGTTTCTGGAAGTAAACAGATGGTCTTAGCTGAAGGTTGTTAGGGTCATGTAGTTGATTTATGCCTACTGCTTTTCTTCATTAAAAAGTGTGTTGTGTGTTACGATGGAGGGAAAAGACATCCACTGAGAAGCAGTTGCATTCTGTTGTTTGAGAGTTTGTGGGCTATGCAATATTCATAACTTGTGAAATAATTTATAAAAGTGTTTAAATATATATTGCAAGGATTGGACAAGCCTAGGGTGTAGGTGATCAAGTAATCCTGGAACCTCATCCTTTAAGCAGAATGGTTCCAAGTAAGGGAAGACAACTTTTTTGATTTGTAAATCAAAATAAAATATGTAACTAACTGAGGACCAAACTTCTTTAACTTTTATTTTCCTTTCAGATTCTTTATGCTTGAATTTCTGTTTTTCAGTTTTGACTGCTAGTATGCACCTGTAAATTTAGAGGAGAGAATAAAACTCTTCCTGCGGAAAATCTTCTTTGGTGCCATCTTTTGTCATGCAGTTTAAGCAGTTAATGTTAAGTTTATTTAAGCAGTTGTCATGACAAATTCAGATGAACAATTTTCTGTCAACTCTGCTTTTCTCTTCAACTACTTTTTATTTCGGAGCACTTGGTAATACTTGGCTGGACAGCCAAGGATGTGGGGTGGGGTTGTTACTTGGAGTTGTGATAAGTGTTTAATAGAGAGTTGATTCAACCTCTCCAGGTGGAGTTGGTGAATATTGGAGGAACTGACATCGTTGATGGGAATCACAAGCTGACGCTGGGGCTGCTGTGGAGCATTATCTTGCACTGGCAGGTGAGAGGTTACTGTGAGATCTCTTCCTTTCCAGGAATCGTGTACATTGTTCTGCTGTGAGTTTCTCAAACCTTCCCAGGCTTTTGGTGGCAGAAAATACTGCTTCTATTTTGGGCTGGTAAATAAAGGCAGGCCAGTATTTGGTTTCTGCTTGAAGTCTATTGGCTGCCTCCCATGATCTGTATTCTCATATGTGCCCAGTTGTGCTCAGCTGCTCAGTTTAGTTCCTGTTGGTGTGAATTGCAGAGAGGCTTTTCAGGCTGAAGCATTGTGTTTCTATTCCTTCCTCAAGGGCTTGAGGCAGGTAGTGTTTTACTGTTTAGGTAGCTGTGTTTGTCTTGCATCTTACAGCTGCTTTGTAGGTTTGTTAGGTTGAATTGTTCCTTGTTTATCTAAGTATCTGGGAAGATCATTGAATTAACTTGTGGGGACTTTGGTAATGTGTATAACTATGTGTATAACTACATCCAAACAACAAACTACTTTTGTAGGATGAGAAGATATCCTCTTCTTGCAGAAAACCTATACAAGCTGTATTTTTGGAGTTTGTTTACTGGTGGAACCACAGCACAAGGCAGTGAGGAGTATTGTTCCCTATGCTTAGAACAGACACCAACAAGGAGAGTGAGAGGATCATAATGTAAGAGTAATGTGCCATTATTACACAAAGCGTCACTGGCTTTTGTAAGCAGTAGAGGGCAAAGATGGCCTGAAGACTGCTAGTCCCAAATTTCATGTGAGGAATTGGAGTTTGATTCATAGCTTTTCATGGGGAAGTCCCTTCCATGATTTGTGAAGTAGTTTGGTTTTGTAAGGAAGAAAAGTGGGACACGTGTTTGTAAGGTGTAGTTGTTGCTGTCTTTCAGGTGAAGGATGTCATGAAGAACATCATGTCAGATTTGCAGCAGACCAACAGTGAGAAGATACTGCTGAGCTGGGTTCGCCAGTCCACCAGACCTTACAGTCAGGTCAATGTTTTGAACTTCACCACGAGCTGGGCTGATGGTCTCGCCTTTAATGCTGTGATTCACAGACATAAGTAAGTGGCAAACAGCTTGTCTTTGACCTAGTGAAGTAAACAGCTTTTTTTCTGTGTCTTCCCGCTTGAACATTTGACAGCTTCTGGCCTATTTCAGTGATTCATTTTCCAGGATTCTAGTTTGTTTGTCTTTTTTTGTGGTAACAATAGCAGTGGTGGGACATTGCCAGCATATTGCAAAGGCTGTAGCCAAGGCAGGAATGAAACACTGAGTTCCTGCACATGCACAAACGTTTGCTAATTGGAGTGGGTTTACATCCCACTTGGTATGCATTTTACACTGAATATATTGAAAGGGTCTCTGTGGGAGGAGGAGTTGACCATCTCCTTCGCCTGAATTTCTCTCCTACATGCCCTCCTTTTGCAAAAAGAAACATTTCTTCCACTGGAGATTACCATATAATTTTGATAAGAAGATACAGAAACTTAAAAATGAAGAAATGAGAGGCTCTGTAGCTTTTCTGCTGTTTTTTTATGTATTGTGCTTGAAAGCCAGTGTATGCAGTTCTTTCAGGAGAACTGTGGGGCAGAATATCAAACTCTTTAGGTATCTGTAGAATATCCTTTAGTTTGTTCATTATACTTTATAAGGAATAGAGTTAAAGTTTCTTTGCACAGATCTTTAGTGTTCTTTCTGATTTTTGCAAGAGTCTTAAGAAGCTTAAATAAATCATCATTACAGATTCTATTAATGTTGCATACTTTTTTTTACTTCCTTTTAAAAAAACTCTTTGAGATCTCCTGTGCAATCCATTCTAATCCTGTGTCTCTTAAATGAAGTCAGCTCATTGCTTTGCAAGGTCTGACTGTTCTTACCCCTAAATAACCATTTTAATGTGGAAATGGTATAATAATTTCTAGAATTTAACCAGATCTCCTGGTCACCAGGTATTTGACACAGCAAATGCATTACAAACACTCAGATTTACACCCAGCAGGTGCCAAGTGTTTGCAGAACATAGATCTGCTTTGAGCCTGCTCTGAAGTGCCCATTTGGCCTGTGGTAACTGCGGCAGGAGTCTGGCTCTGTCACAGGCTCTGTCACAGGCTTGCTGGCTTCAGGACAGGTCTGCCCTGCCATGCCTCTGGCCTCTTGTGGACCAGGGCTGGCTTGTGTTCAGCCTGCATGGCTGTGCAAGGAGGGCCAGCACCACGCTGAGGGCTTCTGTAAGTTTGGCAGGACTGCTGTGCAAGGACAGTCAAAAGCAGTACTGCCAAACCTCTCACTTGAATTTATCGCAAGTAGTAAGAAGTCCCTCCCCTGGATTGTGTGAGCAGTTGTGGTGAAGTTTTCCTACCAGCACAAGTGCCTGTAGTGGCCTTGCTCTGCTGCTAAATGTGTGAAGCTTTGTGATGGACAGTGTGCCAGCTTTAGACACAAATGAAACCTAGGTGACCTGAGAGAAGCAGAAAAATTAGTTTTAGGCTGTTTGTTGTCCTTTTGTTTTAACTATGTGCTTGGGCTTTGCAGGATCTGAAGTCTCTGCCCTTTTCAGAGCACTCGTTAAGCAGCAAAAGCCTCAGCTGAAAGCTTTTGACTCAGTAACTATGCTTTCCTGTGATTTCCTAAAATCTGGGTCTGAGCCTTTTATTCCATATTCCTTGGAGCCTGACAGCTGCTGGCATGTCAGAACTCAGCTTTGTTGTCCCTGGGCACAAGTCCTTTAGTCAGAGAAGCACCATTTTCCCCATACTTTTAAGAAATCTTTAGATGGGTTTATCTTTTCAGCTTTGAAGGAGAGACTTTAAAAGCACTTACAAGGAACAAGGAGGTTGGGGCAGGTTGCAGAAATGATAGGACAACAAAGATATTTAACTTACCCAGACAGTACTGCTTCCCTACCTAAGGGGCATTTTTCAACACTGCTTTTATATTTTTGTTTAATATGACACTTGGAAGAGGAGAATCTTGGATTCCATTAAGAGATTTAATATATTTTCTCATTATGTATCTATCAGCAATTATTAGTTGTACTACCTCTTGGCTACAATGTGTAATAACTTTGTAACACTTATAGCATGTAAGTAACCTATTACCTCATATAATTTTATTAGCATTTTCCTGTACTGGTCTCTTTCATTTACTAATATTAGCTTAGCTCCTCTTTGAATTGAATTCTGCCTTTCGGTTCAATTTTCTTACTCTTATGTAAGTACCTAGTTGTGATTGATTAAAACCTTTGTTTTCGAAGTCAGTGTCTGCTAAAGATTTACATGAATCTGTGGTTCTCTTGCTGCTTTTGCATGGATGTACAGTATTCCATGAGCTTCTATGTATATCTTTGTTCCTACTCACCCTGCTTTCTTCTGGCTTTTTGCTTTTTAGGCTCTGGGTTAGGAACTTCCTGTTCCACAAATGTAATGACTTGACAGATGATAAAGGGTACTCTTAAGTCAATTTACAACTGAATCAAATATTAAAAGAATTAAAGGCAAACCCATCTCTTCCTCCCTGAGTTCTATAAAGTACAGAATCGATAGCAGTGTTTTGATGAGAAGCCACTGTTGCAGGAGAATGGAAGGTGTTTTAGTGGCTCTGCAGCTGTGCTGCTGCAGCACTTGGCTGATCATGCCCCACAGGTGTAGGCTCTGATAGGAATGGGCTCTGTTTGCTCCCTCTGCTTTCTGTTGTGTGCTCTGCTCTTTCCTCTTGGGACCCACCAGCGTGTTTTGGGTGCACAGCTGGACTGGAGATGCCCTTGGGCTAACACTGCTCTTAGATGAAGGCTGCTGACACTGCAAATTGACCAGCTCCTTGGCCTGATGTGCCCTGGGCCTCATGAGCCTTGTGATGCGATGTTTTCTTGTAGGCTGTTGTTTGTTATGAGGGGAAAAAGACCATGGGGAAGAGTGAGTGGGGTGGAGACTGCTGTTTCTCCTGGCTGTGATGGCCTGGGGGGGTCACTGAGCCACATCACAAGTTTGGAATGAGGTTTTCCAGGAACAGAGTGACTCTTGATTACCCAGCAGCGCCTGATGCAGAAAATGTGTAGTAATAGTAGTGCTGTAAAAGAAACAGTTGAGGAAAACTGATTCTGGCATAAATTTTAAACAAAGCTTATGTATTCTTGTTAGTGGTATTTGGTCTCCTGTTTCAGTCCATGACTTTGTTTAGGACATGGAATGGTAGGTGGATGTTGCTGTGAGCATGCAGTCAATTAATTTGTGATCATCAGATTGTCACTAATAAGTGAGAATTGTGCTTTTTGTTTTGCATTTGTGTACATGCATTTATGTTGGTATTTGGTATATATGTGCATGAACATATTATTTGGGTAGCTATTATCATATGCCTAACTTAATATTCTGCATGGTATGGGCTTTTCTTATGTATAAATTTGCTTTCATTTTTGTTTTGCTTTCACTTTTAGACCTGAGCTGTTCAGCTGGGATAAAGTTACAAAGATGTCTCCAGTTGAGAGACTGGAAAATGCTTTCAACGTCGCCAAGAACCATTTAGGAATAGAGAAATTATTGGATCCTGAAGGTGGGATACAGTTGTTTTACTTGGCAAGAAGCTTTTTTTGAGCTGTCTTAAAAGAAATTTCTTCTATTGATACTAAGTATGAATAGCAATTCTATCAGCTTTGTACAGTGCTATTTAATTTCAAACTTTAAAATTTGGATTTAAGCAAATGCCATTTGTTAAGGTAAGGGTACAGAGGTACATGTGTAGGCTTTGGTGGTTTGAATATTAAGGTTTGGGTTGACTTTCCATCCAGGGACTGTGTAAGGAAGGTGAAGTTGGTATGCTGACTTTGTTTCCTTTTAGGTAGGAGCTGTGCTGCAAGGGTGTGTGCTTTTCAGGTGCAGTAGTGCAGTAGAATGGTGCAGTTTAAGAGCTCATTTTACACACACACTGAGTAGCAGTAGCTGCCTAGGAATGCTTACCAGGAAACCTTTATGGCTCCTTTTAAAAGTACTGCCCTGTTGCTCTGCTTTGAAGTGAGCCTCCAAAGGTTCATTCTTTGAGATGAGCACCACCTTCTTATGAAAAAAAAAAAAAGTTCACTGAATGGGTACTGTTCATAACCCAAGAGACGTGAACCTGGCTCAGTGAAACTCTTTCCAGTGTGGAAAATGAGAAAATTACCTGACTGGCAATGGGAAGAGGGATAGAGCCTAAGTGGAAATGTTTGTTTATATAGGATACTGTCCTTGATATATTTCTGCTTAGGAGATGCTTCAGAATAATTTTCCCCAAATGGATGTTATTCCTTAGCAACTTCATGTCTAGGTTCTTACTTCAAAAAGATCAAGACTTTTACTGTGGATTCACTTTCAAATGTAGAAAATTATTTTTTTTTTTTTTTTTTTCCTCCTTCATGGTACTTTCAATGTGTATCCCAACTGGTCTCTAAGTTAAAAGTTTATGAAAGGCTGTTTGACAGGACAATATGTGAATTGTTACCTGTGTTCTATGTAATGATATAAAAAATTTTCTCCGTGTTTTATCTTTTTGATGCAGATGTTGCTGTACAGCTTCCAGACAAAAAGTCCATTATTATGTATTTAACTTCTTTGTTTGAGGTCCTTCCTAAGCAAGTTACAATGGAAGACATTCGGGAGGTGGAAACCCTTCCAAGGAGATACAAGCAAGAATGTGAGGATGGAGAATTGAGTGTGCAGCAGGTGTGTTTGTCATCAAAGCCAGCCTTTCTTTTTTGGAGCTGTAATTTTAGTTGATCTTCATGATTGTCAGTTTCTCTGGATTATGCCTTCTGTCCTGGGCAACACAACTGGGAAAATACAAAAAATCATAGCAACTTCTTTGTCATTAACTTCAGTCTTTCTGCTTTCCTTTTTCTTTTCTGAAACATGTACAAAAATCTTGTGTATTGAGATATAAAGTTCCATTTGTATTATGCTGCCTTTTGTTTTTTTTTTTTTTTTTGCTTCTCTGTTTCATACGTCTTGATCAGCTAAAGAGGGTGATCTACAGTCTTTAACTGAGTTTTCCATGGAACTTGTGGTAGTTAGTGGTAGTGATGAGGTTTTGGTTGCTTTTGAGATTCACTGTTGACAGAGCAAGATTAAAGTTGTATTTTCTATTCAGGTTCTTTACTAAATGAACTTGAATTTTGATATAGTGACTTAGGCCTTTCTCATTAAAATTTATCCAACAATTTTTTTTTAACATTTTATGAAAGCTTGAAGAGAGATCTTAGTTGTTCTGTTTTTGATACCATTTGGGAGGGCATCTTCTGTGCACTTCTAAGACATCTCTTTCCTCTTGGCTGCCCAGACTGTGGCACTTGAAGAAGACCAGGACAGTTCTAGAGCAGAGACTCCCAGCACAGTGACAGAGGTGGATATGGACTTGGATAGCTACCAAGTTGCTCTGGAAGAAGTTCTTACATGGTTGCTGTCAGCTGAGGATGCATTTCGGGAACAGGAGGAAATATCTGGTGATGTTGAGGAAGTCAAAGAACAATTTTCCACCCATGAAGTAAGCTTCTCTTATAAATTCTTTTGTTGTGGTTTGGCTTTTTTTTTTCTGTGTAAATAAGCTGCAGAACTTCCATTTCCTAGCCTTTATTCAAGGTGAAATTCTTCTTTTTAGAAGAACCTTGATTGAAGAATGCTTTGAAATGTTAACATAATTTTTTAAAATCCGCCTTTGGTTTACAGGTGTGCATAATATAAAGGCAGTCTGATCTCAGACTGAGTTCTACTTCCCTGCTGCCAATTAACAAAAAATCTGGTCAGCCTTATGCCACTTGCTGTTAAATAAAAGTAATGCTGAAATTGGCAGTTATGTCAATTCATTCAGTGGTCCTCCTGTGATGGTTAGGATAGTTTGTTTCAGAAATGTGTGTTGATGCTTCCAAATTATTGTTTTTTACAAATTTTGGTTAGGCTTTGTTCTAAATCTGAAAAAACATCCTAATGTTGCTAAAAGGTTATTGCCATGTTAGCTATTCTATTTTTTTCCTATGCCAGCTTACTGTCTAAAATTGAATCTAGAGTTTGAATGCTGATCAATAGGAGGAATTTTTTCCTTGTGCTACACTTTTAAAGCCATGAAGCAAGGGAAGAGGTGTTCTGGATTTAGAGTAAATATATGTTGCAAACTCATAGGGTTCCAATTGCTTTCCTACAATACATTTCAGATGTTTTATGTTCTGTTGGCCATAGGTAAGTTCCTGTTTGATATTTTTGGTGTTTTTGCTTGAAGGCTCTCTTCTCCCCAACAGAGCTTTCACTTCACAGAGGTCAGCATTTTTTTCTGTTTTACTACATCCAGAATTTTTGTAGTACATGGAAAATCTTGTGTCAAGGAAAGGAACAGGTCTGCCATTGTCATGATTTGATGGTGTCAGCTCCTTCTAGAGCACTGATTCAAACTTTATTGTTTTTTAGAAGATTTAACAAGTCATAAACTCTGATAGGACCTCACAGTGAGTTTGCTTGTACCATTTGCAGGGTTTTATGATGGAACTGACTGCACACCAGAGCAGTGTGGGCAATGTTCTGCAGGCTGGAAACCAACTGGTGGCCCAGGGAAATCTGTCACCTGAAGAAGAGTTTGAGATCCAGGAGCAAATGCTGCTGCTGAACTCCCGCTGGGAGGAACTCAGGGTGGAGAGCATGGACAGGCAGTCCCGGTGAGTTTATGACACACAACTTCTTCTAGAGGTTCAGGACTGACCTCTGTGTTTTGGAGAATTTGGTTGCTTTTTTTTTTAGAATTAACATTTCAGTTTGTGACACAAAATCCTCCTTCATACTTTAAGGTGAAACAAAAGAAATGTGTATAACTGATTTGGTTTTTTTTTTTTTTTTTTTGTAATTATGTAAAGTATTCTGTGATTTGTTATGTAGATGTGCCAGACTAACTGTATGGTATTTAAATGCAGTGGTTGCATGAACTACTGAAACAGTATTAGAAGCACGTTTAAGTTTGTCAATAAAGCATATGGTGCATGTGGATATCTATGGGTATTTACATAATTAAAAAGCTTTTAGAAGAATTTTTCCCTACATATGGGTTACCAAGGTAAGAGCTGCATATAAATTGCATAGTAAAGGAACATTCTTTTATTAAGAAACAAGAATACTTATCGGTGTTCCTTAGCTAAATGGTGAAAATTTTATTTGGTGATAGGTAACAGTTTTATGTATGGCCTTGCTTCTTTCCTATATGAGCTAGAATTTAGTTCCTTTCCTTGGGAAAGCTGTGTCTGAAACTCTGCTTCCCCCTGCAGCCTGCACGACATGCTGATGGAGCTTCAGAAGCAGCAGCTGCAGCAGCTGTCTGACTGGCTGACGGTCACAGAGGAGCGCATTCAGAAGATGGAATCTCAGCTCCTAGCGGAAGATTTGGAGACACTTCAAAAACAGCTGGAAGAACATAAGGTAAACCTTTTGCTGTTATGTAATATGTATAGGAGGAGTATTTGGAAGATGTGTATGTTGGTGGATTCCTTGAATGAGAAACTTGATTGTCAAGAGTCATATATGGCTGTATTTGGTGCTTGGAAAAGGATGATGATGGTGTAGAAAGGAATTAGAAGCTTTAACTTAACACCTGAGCACTGCTGTCTAGTAGGAGCTATTCTAGTTGCTTCATGCAGGAAATGAAACCTTTAGGGAAAATCGTTACCCTTACTTTGTGGAGAGAATAGGGCCTCTCCTGGTAAACTGTTGATGTGACAAGCAGTACGAGAGGTACTGTGGGCAGACTTGCCCTTAATTACTGGCAGGCATTACTAAAGCCTGCTTGAGACCGGCACATTAAAATAATGTGGGAGTCAAAATCATCAGGGCCTTCCAAGTCACCAATTCCAGTCCCTGCTTTTGCAGGGATCACTAATCCTAAGGGAGTGCATAGACACTGCTTCTCATTATGTGTGCAATATTTTGGAAGTGTATTTTCTCTCAATTGAGTTTTTGGGTGTAAATCCCACCTTTCTACCCTGCAATGTTTTTGTGAAGGAGAAAGATGTCCTTTTGATATTTGTTGTGGTGTAGCTTTAGTTTTCATGCTCAGTGCTGAGGTTTGACCTTCTCCCCAGCATGGGACATACCTCACAGAACAAGAACACTGGAGTATTTTTAGTCTGTGTAGTTTCCTGTCCTTTGTTTTCAAAGTCTGGAGAGTTTGAGGCATGTGTTTCATAGAGTAGCTTAGGATATGCTGGTATAAAAAGTGACATTTACAGTACTGTAAAGGTGTGTTGATCTTGCAGAGATATTTTGTAGTAGGCTTTAACGATTGAATGTGTTCTTTTAGAAGTTGTATGAATATTTAAATCTACAGATTGCTTTAAACTAATCTGAGCTGCATGTTTTTTGCAGTTTTCAACTATTGTCTTAGGAACATCATGGTCAGTTATTGCACTGTTGATACTTTTGAAATTATATTGTCAGCTGTTGAAAAATGTTATATATATATAACATAATATAATATATATAATAATATATTAATAATATAATAGAATATATAATTAATAATAATATATATAATAATATAATAATATATTATTATATCAGCTGTTGAAAAATGAGTATTCTTAATGATTTCTGTTTGGCATGCCCTATATTGCTTGCTTATTAACATTAGCAGCCCTTTGTATCTTGGGTCTCTCTCCTCTGCATAACATCAAACATATGGAAAGTCAGTGCAGTTGTCATGTGATTCTCCTAGTCAAGTATGGGGCATCCAACTGAAAGCACTCCATCTTTTACAGTATTTTAACAGAATGGGTTTGGGTTCATTTCTATCAGCCTTTTGCTTACAGTTTTTAAACTGTGCAGTGATTGCCAGTGGTAAAATCTGTGCTTAGCTATTGAATCTGAAATACCAAAGTTCTTTTGCCACAGCAGCTGTGATAGTCACTGTGGCCAGAACAGCAGATTAGCAAATGCATTCAAAGTTGGTAACCTCTGAATTATTCTTGTAGAGCCTACAGAGTGACCTAGAGGCAGAACAGGTGAAGGTCAACTCCCTAACACACATGGTGGTCATTGTTGATGAAAGCAGTGGGGAAAGCGCAACAGCTATTCTGGAGGAACAATTGCAGGTAAAATCTTGGAGCCCTCTTTTTAAAACTCTATTATTAGGCACTTGAAAAATTCGCATGTAATTGTTAATCAACATTTTTGTGTTTAAAGATAATTTATCTAGAAAGTAATTTAAAATAACATTTCCTTTAGGAAATCAGCTTAAGCCAAAACCTGCAAAAGTGTTTTGGTGACTTTCAAGCTCTGTTACTGATTAGTCAAGCTGTTTGCATTCCCAATGACTTGGGTAATTTGGTAGTATATCCTTTCAGCAGTTTCATTAAATGGGAAGATTCATAGTATAACTCTTATTTCATTTAAGTTGTTTATTTATCTAGGGAATATCATATGAAGTGTTTTACTGTCACTTAGGACTATAACCTGAAGTACAGGGAGTACATTAGACAGAATTTTTTCTAACAAAATGCGTGCTACATTGTTCATTCCTTTTTATGTCAATCAAATAGCTCAAAGACTTGAGCAAAATCAGAGTTTAGGCCATATGTAAATGTTTTTGAAAGTGTTAATCTCCATCTCTGTGCAATACAGCAATATCAATACTGGCCAGGGAAGTACATATAATGTAGAAAGATGTTACTGTGAAGCAGAAATCACACCTTTTGAATATCTGTTTTTGGAGTTTCTTTGTGAGGTTTGTGATAATTTCTGAGTGTTTTGTGCTTTTATAGAGGCTTGGTGAGCGGTGGACAGCAGTTTGTCGTTGGACTGAGGATCGGCGGGTCAAGCTGCAAGAAATTCAGCTTTTATGGCAGGAGCTGTTGGAAGAACAGGTGAGTAGCTGTTCAGCTTTTCAGAGTGACTGGTTGATTTGTGTGGAAGGGAAAAAACTGAAAAAGCCCAAAGAATCAAAGCTCTGACTAGGATTGATTTTTTTCATGGAAAAGCAACCTTGAAAGCCTCGAACTTGTTATTGTTTGGGTTCCCTGTGTTCTTTGAGGACAGGAGAAGAGAAATATTTTTCCAAAGTTTAAGAATAGAAGTTTATAGCTTCTTGTAAAGTAATTTCTAAGGTATCTTGTAAAATGGTGAAGAAGTGGGAATATCAGTGATACTTAGAAAATTCATGGTCATTTTCCTATTGAGTACTTTTGTAATTACAGAAGTCTTCCTAAATAATGTATGTGTGGTTCCAGCATAAATAAAGATACACAATACTAAAGTGTTTTCTTGCTTTGATATAATGTATTTTACATTAAAAATACTGCTCAAACACAAGTAACTGATGGCATAAAAATGTGGTAACACAGCTACATGTGTTGTTTGTATGCCTAGAACTAGAGCTTGTTTCATTTCTCAGCTGAAAATATTTTGGTTTTTTCTTGGAAGATTTTACTGAAATTTGTTTTTTTTTCTTGAACATATCACTGAAAGTTATTATTTAAACAAGGCAGTACGCAGAGATTGTTTAGACATTTGAAAGAAGTAGAACAGTGCTGGTATAGGTACTGGTATCAGCTGCAGCCTGGTTTCTTTGACAAGGATGTTTTGTCTGCATTCTTTGGAGCTCCTTGTATGTTTCTCCCTTACCTTTCCCATATCTGTTTGTAGTATATTGATACACTGAATTTGTAGCTCATGTGACCTTGTTGTTAATATTAAGGTTAAGATTCTGGTTTATCCCACGCCGAGTATCTGTTTATGTATGTTTCTTTAAAATAATGCTTTGTCATCTGTGTATGTGTATCCAGAAAATTGTGTGCTAATGTTTTCTGGGAACTCTTGGGCATGGTAATTCGGAATTGAGAAATAAGGATTCCCCCAAAATCCTTGCTGTATATGTTCGAGTTACGGACTTCAAGTGCTCTTAGTTTTGATGACTCTGTCGTCATGTCAGCATCCTTTTCCACCCTTACATTTGTTTGGGGACCACTCTTTGACTATTACAAAACTATTAGAAGTGCCATATTCTGTTGGAGTTGAATATTTGAACTCAGCTTATTTTAATTTGTGTGTAGCTATGTTGCTCTGTAAAAGGGAAGCAATCAGTGTGTTTAATGTAGAATGTCAGATAGCAAATAAAGGGGAAACAGAAGTTTGCTTTAGCTGGTTTAGATGAGCCTTTTTTGTACTCATTATTCACCTGAACAATTAGTTTATTACTAGTGGGTTTGAATTACAAATCCACAATAATGATCAAGTGACTTACAAAAATTACAGTCTGAAACTACTTAACAATTGAATACAAACACTTTCATAACACAAAAGTAACTAAAACACTGTTACAAGCATTTTCTATTTTGTCCAGCCGCACGGAGAGATGAGCAACAGTGATGCATCAGCCTTTTTGTGGCTGCCTAGAAAGCTCTTGTACACCACATTTTCAAGTCAACACAATCCTTACCACTCAGGAAACAAATTCCTCAATCAGTGCCAGAGACTTCTTAGCACTGTGGTAATTATGTTTCAGTTTTCTAGGGAGAGTTATCTTTGACTGCTGATTTAGCAGAAATTAGCTGAACAAATGAAGGGTTTTGGACCTCCTCTTATGCATAAAATATGTTGGCTGCGATGCCAGCATGACTTTTCCAGAGAGCATGTGGTGTTAAAATTTTTTTTCTCACAGCCTTATGGCATTTCAACCACCATCATATTTTCTGTCTGTAGATTTTGCATATTGGTTTATGTTGGAAATGTAAACTGCCTTAGCCCTGTGGCCTAAAGTTGCTATAATAAGTTCTGGGACCATGCCAAAAATATACAGCTAGGATGGGGAACCTGGTGTCTGTTGTAAAGTGTGTTGTTCAAAGAATAAAAAGGTCTGTCTTACTTTGTGATTTATTTTTAAACAGAGAGGAGCAGCAGTACTCCAATGGCTGGGCAGCTGAAATTGATAGAGAGATGGGCATTCTAGTCCATGGAGATTGCTGCCGAGCAGCAGCACTATGTGGGAACATAATATAGAGTACAATAAATCCTTTCTGGTACCTGATATCAGTTATTGCTGGCGTTACTACAGGAGCGCTGTGTGGCTGAAGAGAAGTGAAACCCAAGACAGGTCTCATAGCAAAAGAAAAGGAAAAAATTAAAGGTCCCTGAGCTAGATCTATTTAGAGCAGACCACTCCAGCTTCCAGTAGTTAATGAAATAGGATTTGCTGAAGTTTTTTTTGCAATTGAAAGTAGGCACCATAAACAGAGAGGTCACTAATTAGTATCTGAGTCTTTGAACAACTGTCTGGACTAAAAGGAGTATGAATTACCAGTGGTGTCACTTCTGTGAGAAAATGTTTGTAACAGCATGTGAGTCACAGAGGAAGAAGGGTGGAAAACAAAAGAACACATGCATGCCATTTTGATGTATTCTATTATGATTTATAAATCCCGTGTTAGCTTTATGGTGGATATCTGTTGGCTATATAAATAACTTGGGGGGAGATGTGCTCTGATATATTGAGAAATGGTTTTGTTGCAATTGTTTCGCTGGAAGTATTACTTGCTTCCCTAATCTGATATTTTTGTCCACTTTTGTGTACTATTTTTGTTAAAGTCAATTGAAATTCCAGTATATAAAAACTGCGGAACTGTGCTTTGAATGCAAAGATTTTAAAGAAGCAATTGTCAATAGCTGTTTTATGATCTTGGTATTTTCTTGTGTTATTTTTCTTATGATCTGCAGTGCTTATTGAAAGCTTGGTTAACAGAGAAAGAAGAGGCTTTGAGTAAGGTCCAGACGAGCAACTTTAAAGATCAAACAGACCTGAGTGTGAATGTTCGAAAACTAGCAGTGAGTATTGATATCCTGCTCTATCCCATCAAATCTCATTGCCTAGATGAACAGCAAATTACTAGTTTGACCCTAGCAGGAGCTGTGAATACATGATACAGAAGCCAGGCCAACATTTTCTCCTTGCCAGATTTTTGCACTTTTGTTGGTGTGCCAAACTCTGTAACAGCTATCCCAGATTTTTGAGAGGGTTTGGATGTTATTGCAGGCCACCAGTCAGCTGTGCTTTCCAAGGTATAGGTCTGTGGTGTGGATTTTTCTTTATTTCATTGGAGCAGCCTGTACCTGAGCTAATAATTTGTAACTGTTACTGAAGAGATGCTGCTGGTTCCTCTAGGAGATGTTTCAAGGATGTGCTCTTTAAAAAGAGTGTCTGTTAGTGCTTTTTTTACAAAAAAGAACTGTTCATCTGGCTCAGGTAGTACATCTTTCACCCTGTCACCACCCTTTCAAACCCCTTTGCCTTTTAGCCATGGAATTAAAGCTTAGGGGAAGTAGAATAGTTGATGTTCTATTTTAATCTTTTCTTTTAACTACAGATTTTAAAAGAAGACTTGGGTATGAAACGACAAACACTAGACCAGCTGAATGAACTAGGTCAGGATGTGGCCCAAATCCTTGGGAATGGCAAAGCATCCAGTAAAATTGATCAGGATCAAGAAGAGCTAACTCAGAGGTGGGACAGTTTGGTTCAGAAGCTAGAGGATTACTCTAACCAGGTATTTACAAGGCTTTGTTACTTTTTAGCTTTTTGTATGACTGCATGTATGCAAACTTCACTGTGTCAGCAAAATTGTTCAGGCATCAGGCTAGAGAGGTAGGTGAGTGCTTTTTCACATGGGGCTGACAAAGCTGCCTGCATTTTTGGTCTCCAAAAGCCCAAGTTGTTTAACCTGACCAGTACTATTGCTCCTTTCTCACACAGATGAAGCTTCATTAAGCTTCATTTTCTGATGAGTAAAGCAGGCTTGGCATGTATTATCAGTTAATGCAAATGCCTTTAAACATTGTAAGAGTGCTGGGACTGGATTTAAATCTGATACTAAAAGAAAACAAAGGCAGAACCCAAAACCCAGAATAGATAAATAAATGGGAGTCATACAAGTATTTATGATGATGTATGAAATGAGAAATCTGTATGATTTCTCATCTGTTGAAAATAGAGTAGTTGTTTGTTTGACATGTAATGATGATAGCCAAGCTGGATTGTTCAATGTTTATTTTAGTGTTTTGAGTGCTTGGTAATGTTTTTATTTAGACAGAACTCCTACTGGATTCTGTGAGGGTTTTATTTGACAGCTTTATAAGTCATATGTGCTTTTTCTGGTGATATTAATATGTTGTTATGGTAAAATCCATGGCACCAATTCATGATCCATTTAATGTATAGTGAATGAGTTGTGCAGTCTGGGTAGGGGCTCATTGCAGCCATGTGGCTTTAATTTGTTCTTGTGTTTGAGTCAAAGCACTAGAGAATGCCAATTCCTGTCTCTATCCTTTCACTCTCCTTAAATATCAAGCACATACTTGGAACTTACAGGTTGAGTCTCCAGGGACTTACCTTTTAACCTGATAAAGAGCATGGGAGGTTTCTATTGACTTGAGTGAGCTTTTAGGTCAAATGCACTGTGTATCAGCTCTTCATGAGATCTAGGCTTTGTTTTATAGAGTAAGAGTACAAAATGCAGAATTGCTAGTAATAAACTCCAAGTACCTTTGCTCTTTCTGTGAAGAAATGATGAAAGAAAATACATATAATGCTCCTTTTGTTAATTTTAGTTCACTTGGACTGGCATGATTCTAGTTGAACTGAGAATTTTGATGCTTGGTTCCCATCTGTAAAATGAGAATGATGATCTTTTTCTCTGAGCGTAAATATGATAAAAGTGCTTCATGACAGCTCAGTGTGGTCATTTGTGGGAGTGAATGAACAGGCTTTTATGACTGAATAAAAGAAAATAAGAAAAAGCAACTCAGCTGGTGTAAAAATGACACATAATCCTTACCCTAAATTATTTTGTATAGGTAACTCAAGCTGTAGGAAGTGTAGGAATGTCACAGATTTCACAGAAGACTGCTGCACAAACACCATTGAAGGAACAGGCAGTGGTTAAACAGTCCAGACAGGAATTGCCCCCACCACCACTCCCAAAGAAAAGGCAAATTCCAGGGGACAGTGAAGCAAAGAAAAAGTAAGTACATGTCACTGCAATTTTCCCTTGCTCATTGGATACTACAGAGACTGTCTTGACTTCTGATCCTTCTTTTATGCAAGTGAGCAATACTGAAGTTGCAGAGTGAGGTTGGGCTTAGGGGGCTTGACTGGGTTATCTCCAGTCATCCCTTCCAACCCTAACAATTCTGTGATTCTTTGAATGGGAATGGAATGTTACGTACAGAGTTGTTTTCGGAGCAGCAGCAAACTTGTAGCTTCCCTTAATTTCAAAGGAAAACAAGGCTGTTTTATTTCTCATAGAAGCAGGTCTTCAGTCCTTTGTACCTTAGCTCCTTTGCTGAAAAGACAGATTTATATTTACTTTATGCAAAACTTCTTCTTATCTTTGCTCAAGAGGTGGTGTGAAAGTGTCAAGCATTTTGATTGATTTATTATTTATTTATAATTTTCATAAAACATATGGGAAAAATGGGAGAAACTGCACAAAAAAAGATGCCCAGAAACATTTTCCATCTCTCTTGTATTTAGTTATAAGAATAATATTACACTAATGTCTCCTTTGACAAGTATTTCTGGAGTGGCTGGCGCTCATTTGCATATATAGACTCATGGATTCATTTGGGCTGGAAGGGGCCTCAAAGATCATGTAATTTCAACCTCCCTGCTGTGAAAGGGACACCTTCCACTAATGCAGGTTGTTTGGAGCCTTGTCTAGTCTGATCTGGTAGGCTTCCAGGGATGGAGCATCTAGAGCTTCTCTGGGCAGCCTGTTCCAGTATCCCACCACACTCATACAGAAGAATTTCTTTCTTGTATGCTATCTAAATATACTCTCTTTCACTTTAGAAGTTACTCCTTGTCCTATCAATACCCTTCCCATTGAGTCCCTCTCCATTTTTCTTGTAGCCCTCCCCTTTAGGTACTGGAAGGCTGCTATCAAGTTTTCCTGGAACCTCTCTCTTAAGCCAAACAGTGTTTAATAACTTGTGTTGAATTCTTGTTATTAAATAGCATACCTAAAACTAAAGGAATTGTTTAAATATAAATTAGGAAATGAAATGCTGTGTGCTCAACATTTTGCTTTTTGTGCTTGGCTGAGGAAATGAGTATTTCCTTGAAGTATCACTGGTTTAGATCTTTGTCAAATCATTCAGAGATACAATAGAAGTTGCATCAAGACTAGGGAGTCACTGTGTGTTTGTGCAATGAAGAAGAGTCTTTTAATAAATTTTTTTCTGGAGGAGGAATGGAGGTTTGAAGGAACCTGCCCAAACCCTCTTGAAGACTCTGGTCAGACCTTTTGAGCTCTGGTAGGGGTGGTGTGTGCATCTGGATGTGCCAGGGCAGTAAAGTAGTCAGCAGCCATCTGTCCTTTCTGTGTCTTCTGAGTTGTAGAATCTATTATAGGCTTTTGAAAGCAAAAGTGATTTATCTGTTGTCTGTTTTCCTGGAGTTGAAACTGTATTTAATCCAGAAGTAGAAAATATAGGTCATAAAGTTTTTGATGCTTTTGTGTGTTTCCATTTGAAACCAACAAATGACCAGTAAGTGGAATTTTACCAGTTTTCCCATGGAAACTTTGACAATTGCATTTATTGGGCTGCTGTTATTCCATGTTAGGATTTGTTAAGTAATGTAATTTTAATTCAACCTGGCTTGTAGTCTGTACAGTGTAGCTGTCCATCTCTCAAGTTCTGTACAGTACTGATTAATCTGAGAGCTGATTGGACCTTTTTTTTGTGGTGTTAGGTTGTAGCTTAGAGGCCATAGGGATAAGAAAGTTGTTAGTATAGATGTGTGCACTGCAGACAAAACCAGTAAGATATAAGTTAATCTTTTTTCAGCTAAGTGTGCAAAAATGTTTGTCAGCTGTCACTGCCACTGTTAACTTTTCCTTCAGACAAAATAGCGTTGCAGACTTTTGAAACTTAGAACTGCAATTCTTATTTGTTTTATTCCTGAGGTCTAGTTATTACTTTCAAAATACTTGGCATTGAGAGATCTGTTTTGTAAGAAATTAAAAGATATAATTATATTTGTGTGAAGCTGTGTGTAAAATAAATTGCACCATGATTCTCAATTTGTTCCTGAAAGCTGATAACTGTGGGTATTATTTTTATTATGGTAGGCTTTAAAACTCTGACTCTACTTCCTGTGAGTAGTAATATGAGGAGCATGAATTTTGTGTAAAGCCTTGCTGGTTTGTGATTGAATAATGTGCTGAACTTTAAGACTTCTGATTTTTAAGACAGAGTGACTGAAACCCAAAAACAAACCACTGTCTGACCTTTTAAACTAGGTTTGATGCTGAAAGTACTGAGTTCTTGAACTGGATTTCAAAATCAAAATCTGCCATTCAGGCCGCAGACATCAAAGAATATAAGAAGATGAGAGAGACTTCAAGCATGAAAGAAAAACTGAAGGTAAAATGGGGAGATAGAGCATGTTTCAGTGAATACTCTACTTTGTATCTAAGCTGGCTGTCAGCTGGAGGTGTGAGTTGATCCGCATGCTTTGAGGGGATTAAGTCCCCCAGTTAAATAGGTTCAGAACTGAGCATACATAGAAATCTCTGACCAGCTGGACGCATTTTTTTGCTGGTGTTGTTGCATAATCCGCAGGAAATTTTAAAAACATAAATTACTGATGTCTCCCTTGGAGGTCTGAAAAATGTCCGTCTTCAGGATTATTATCTTTTACACTAAGTAGCATATTTTGGTTTAATGTCTCACAGTTGGAAATGGCCTTGATTGATGCCACTTATATAATTTTGGTAGAGATAGGCCAGTGGGGTCCTCAGAGACCCCTTGAATCATGCTGTGATACTCCTCAAGCACTGTACCACCCAGGGTCCAAAGTGGTTTGTTGTTATAATACTTGGACATGTTGTTTGCTCTGTTAATTTTGGAGAAAACCTGATTGTTACAGCTTGTGTACAGTATTGCTGACCTGCAAGACAGACTATATAATTTTATAGAATTTTGTGGGAGCTCTGAAATAACCCTTTTATTTTCTATTCCTTGTCAGGAATGTATTCTTGCCTTTTTCTGGTTCTTGAGCATTCTTTGTTAATGAAGACTAATGAAGACAGGAGCTTTAACAGACCTGAATCTGCTTTCAAAATCAAAAACAATACTTAAAAATCTCTATAAAGAGGCTCCTCCATAGTGCTCTTGTGGAAAATGGTGCCAGTAGGAATGTTTGGAATGGCAGTACTGTTGGAACTAAAAACCATAACAACTATCCCAATATTTTATTTATAGATCTTTAAGAATGCTTGTAGCTCTTTAAAAAAGCAGTCCTGAGATGAACACCAGGTTCCCATGAACAGCACTGTTTTTAAATGACTGGACTGTAAGTGGATAGGACAGAGTTTGTTCTTCCCAGCTGTGCAAATAAGTGCATGCTTCTGAATGTACTGTAGGAAGCCTAAACCAGAGTAATGACCTTTGACATGAGGTTCAAAAAGATTTTAGTTTGGAGATACTGTGTTGTAATCACAGAGGATATTGAAGTTTTCGTTTTGTGGCCAAGGAGCTCATCTTTTCTCTGTGGATGTATTCTACCGATTTGACTCACAAAGGAATATTCACCAATATGTATAACTTTGTGCGAGGAGCTTTTTCCTTTAAAAATCTTGGTAGTCATGGAGAATGTCCCTCTCCACATCTTTGTGAGAGTAAAGCACTAGAGCTTATGAAAGTGGATTACTGGTGTGCTATAGTTCTTGCTGTTTGTACTTCTAGGGAACAGGTCTGTTGGTGCCTTCTACTGGAAATCACAGTAGAAACTGTAGAGACGAAGGGGCTATTAAGAAGAAAGTCTTTTCTCCACTGGTTAACATTGAGAATTACATCTGAATTTTTGATCACAAGTGACTTGTTTTAACTGTTGTCCCAATATCTTATTTCATACTGTGGGATCATCAAGCCATTAATCAATATTTTTATTCCTGATGCTGTAGTACTAATCTCTCACATGCCTGCTACTTGTGAGGGGTGACTCCTTTTGCATTTGTTTTCTGCACAAGCAGAACTAACATGCAACTCAGAAGGTGGTGTACCCAAGACAATGATGTGTTTTGGGTAGTAGTGGGAAAATAGATATTAGTGGGTGAAAGAGGGAAGTCAAGGAAAATAATCCTAGCTGCCACTATATTCTTTTGGGATTCACTTTGAAGGTGATTGAAAAGGAAAGAGCTGAAAAAAGCCAGATGTTAGATGAACTGAAACGAAGTGGACACATTCTTTTGGATCAAATGGGAAAGGGTAAGCAACTTGGAGTTTTTTCTCTTTTGTGATTTAATAAGTTGAGTTGCTGGGAAATAATACTGAAATACTTATCTCTTTTCTTGTCCCTCCATTTTCTTTCCTTCATGGTCATTGTTACTGTTACTAGTAAGTTATGTGGTTTTTAATTAAAGCTTTTAGAAAAACAGTATTATTATTCATTAATGTGCATGTGTTCATTTACAGTCTTTTAAGGGGTATTTAAAGAAATTTTTTATCTTTCAGTAACAATGCTAGTTAGATGCTTTCAAGGAAGTGGTTTAAGTAAAAGTTTTGAAACAACTGCTATAGAGAAGTGAAAATTTTGAAGCCAAATTTAAACTTGATACATATGTGTCTATCTCTTTTTTTCATACTTTTATCTGTTTTTGTAAAAAATGTCTGTTTTTAATGATGCAGTCACAATCTATGGCTCAAAGGCAAGAGAGAAGTCTGTATGATTGGGAAAATGGTTGATTGCCAATTAAAACCCTTATCCATGGGATCTTATCATTGATATCCATGGAAGTTGAATCTTTAAGCCTTGCCAAAATTCTTGTTCCATATTGAAAAAATTCCATCAGTGGAATGAGATCTCTGAGAGATGTTCATATCATCTAAAAGGCAATCTTTTAGATCTGCTGTGCACTTGACTTATGGTGAAGTTGCCATCACTGGTAGCATTCAGATAGGAGAGAGGATGGTATCACTGTCCTGCATAATGACCAACATCCCTTTTGGAAAGTGCTGAATTCCAATGGATTTCTCAGCAATCAGATTTTTTTGCATTCCTATGCTTTGCTTGTATGCCCCAATTTACTAAGCATGTCTAGTCCTCCCTCCTTGCCTACTGCAGCTGAAGCTTTTTACAGTGGGTACCACTGCCCTGAAGTTGGTGAATGAAAGCCACTGATTTGACGTGGAGTTTGGTTTATAAAAATTTTTAGATGTTGCTTGTTTTCAAACCTGAACAGAATGTAATCCTCCCTTCCTCTTTCTTCTACAAACCCATTTAGCTGTGATATGATAGGTCATGGTATGAAACCAGCATGTGTTAGCCATAACAAGAAATGCATAGTTGAAAAACTGCTTTGTATCAGCAAATAGTAAGGTCAACAATTTGCTTTCTAATTGATTGTCATCTTAAAGGTTGGGATCTCTAGAAAATAACCAACCTACAGCCCCTGGTTTTGTTAGGGTCTGATAGTATGTTCTGTCCAGCTCAGGCTTGCAGCCTTTTTTCAGACCTAGGCCCAGCTACACCTGTGTGGAATAATGCACAGCACTGGCACATTTGTGCCTACATCCATTTCTATCCTGGGGCAGGTACAGGCTGTGCCATAAGGGCAGTGTCTGCTCTTTGTGTGCATGCTCCTTCCCGGTGGCTGCGGCTGCTGGGGTGTTGGAGTGCCAAGCCTATGGCCAACGTGTGAGCACAGGGACATCCATGGAGCAGGGTCATCAAGTGCTCTTGTGAAAGCTGGCTGGCTGCCCTGACCAGAGCTTTGGGCTCTACTTGTGCTAGAGTGGTTCAGCAAAAAAATCCCCCTCTATGTCTTTCCTCAAAATTAGAGTATTTCACTCTACATTTTACTAGCAATATAAAGCTGAAATTGTGGGAGTAATAAGTATAGATTTATAGATATTGGACTTGGGATCAAAGTGTTTTGTATATTAAAGTGAAAGTGCACTTGTATTTGAAGAAAGGAAAGGTTAAATGCCTGTTAATGAAAATGTGTTGTTGTTAATATAACAGTAATTTGTGTAATCTTTGTAGAAGGACTTCCTACAATGGATATAAAATCTGTGATGGAGAAAATTTTGTCGGGGTGGAAAGATGTGGTTCAAAATCTAGAAGAAGTGGCTAGAAAGATAAAGTACCAGGAAGATATAAATGCTTATTTAAAGGAAATGAATGAGCTTGAGAAGACTTTAACTGAGAAGGATGACTGGCTTAAAAAAGCCTCTTCTTCAGCATCCCAGTCCTCAGCAGTCCTGAAAGACTTATGTCAGGTAAGTCTGGCCAAACTTGCTGATTTTGAATGGAAGCTGTCAGAAGCACAGGATGCTCCAGTAGAGCTTGGCCTAGTTTCTAAGTCTATGCAGGGCACCTGACTTGACTGGAAGATTTTAGAATCTGTCACGGAAGTACTTTGGTGTTGTCACTCTAGTAATGTGGATGAACTGTGCTGCAGTAACATACTAAAATCTTTGTGTTTACAGGGTAAGTGTGAATTTTGGTTTTGGCTTTTCTTTTACAGCAGGAGTTAAGTCATCTTGTAAGCCTGAGTCCACAGCTGGAACATCTGAAAGCCTCCTGCAAGACACTCACCTCTCAGCCCATGCCTCCAAATTTCATTCAGGAGAACTTAAGTGGTTTTCTTGATCACTTCAAATTGACTCGTCAGAAACTAGAGGAACGTCACCAACAGCTGAAAAAAGGTAAATAACCAAAAATACGTACATTAACATAAAGCCTCCTGCTTACTTGTGTTTTGATTTTTTTTTTTTGTCTGTTTTGAGGCGACTGAAAACTCATTGAATTCTGGTAGTTTTTCTAGTGTTTATGCTAGGCTTTGTGCCAAAGTGACAAAATTATTTTATTCACCTGTAAGGATGTGGCCTCCTCTGTGCACAATTCAAGAATCTCTCATTCCATGGTGTTTAAAACAATTATGCAAGGATGCAACATTCCTGAAACCCCATTTAACTACTTAGCAAGACATATTTAAGGTGGATAATATAGCTCAGAAATCTGTCTCTCTCTGGCACTTACAGAAATAAATGTTCTGTAATGAAATTCCAGAAATGAAAAGTAGAATATTAGGAGAACCTTGTAAAATGAAAGTGCACATGTGAAATTTATTCTTTTTCATAGCTTTGAGCATATTAGTCATACATAATTCCTTTTTGAAATTTCATCTTTGAAGTGATTTGGAATCTGGCTTGCTTTTCAGGCAGTTTCTACTTGGGTTGTTGTTGCATTATAAATTTCATTATGCATTCAAACCAGTCATGCTGCTTTTTAAAGAATTTTAAATGTAGTGCATGGAATATGTAGTTCTGGTAATACTTTACAGTTGAATAACAAAAGCACAGACTTGTAAGAGATTTTTTTCCATAGTTTTTGTTTCAGAGTAATTTGAGGAAGTGTTTTATTAACAGCTACAAATCAAAGAGCATTACATACATTCTGTATGTAGTAAAAATAGGCTCAATTACTAAATTGTTAGGACATCTATACAATGTGTTGCACCAGGCCTGCATGCTTCAATTATATCCATGCAGAAAACTGCATGAACAAGGTATCTGTCAGCCATGTTCAAATTACAAGGGGATGTTTTCATTCTTACTGTGACTAGTTATTATTTTATAGCTGTTTTGACTTCATGTACTTGTGAGTAATTTTATTGGTATTTTGTATTTTGGTAACTATATATCATGTGAAAAAAATACTTTTTTTTATGTCACGCATCACTTGAGGTGTTATTGATCTACTTGAACCAGTTATTGCTTGGTAGAAATGCCGTATATATTCTAACACATTAAATTTGTGTTTGTGTGTCTTTTGAATGAGACAACCTGCTGAGAAGGTATATTGCTGGCAAACAGAGGGAAATGTCAGTTCAGGGTTTTAGCTGTTTATTTACAGCATAGTTGAATTGCTGCAAGGTAAAAACTTCCAGAGCTATGTTACTGGTGGAAACAGCTGGTGGTGTGACTTAGGCATTTGTGAACTTGGCCAGCCTTCATTGACAGGAGGCCAGCTCCTCTTATGGCTCTTCTTTGAGCCTCTGGAAATTCCCCCATGGAGAGCTACTCAGTCTCAAATCTATGGGCATTTTTTAGATGGGAATCGAGTCAATATTTTTGTCACTGGGAAACTGCTTTAACTATGTTCTTCTCCTTCAGGAATTTCTGTCATTTAGTGACAGTGCACCTATATGCTTATTAATTTCCCCCCTCTTTAAATTGAGCTGGCCTTTTGAGAAAAGAGAGCTGGATAACTCTGATTGTCTCAAAAATGTTGACTCATTTTTATAAAAGGTAGGACAGTTCTGACAGTGAACTGTTGAAAAGCTACCTGCTGAGTCAGAACAAGGCTTAGATTAATTTTCATGTGGGGCAGTAACAAAATTGCTTAGGAATCCAGGGCCAGAGAATGTGCATACCACAGTACAGACTTCTAGGCAAAATCCTGTTTGCTGCAGTTATTCCAATTGGCTGTTTTCATTCTGAAATGCCAATGAGGTGCTGCCTCCTGCCTGGGATTCCACATGGGGCTGGATTGAACAAATTTTGAGATGTGGTTGAAGATGGCAAGCAGATACTCCATCCAAACTTTAATTCCCTTTGAAATCTTCCTAGATGGTGTCTCTGTTCTGGCAACAGGCTGCTATTTTTATATATTTGTGTGGGTAAATATATAAAACCCATAAAAATGTAAGCAAAACACAAGTCCACACTAATATGTTTTTTATATATATACACACACCTATTTATAAATACTAGCTTATATAATTCCTATATATATATAGTGTGTTTTTAATTTAATATGTAATGTATGGCTATTCTATTTTCTATACTGTGTTTTCTATATAAAGTAGATATCAGTGTGTGTGTATTTGTAGATTAAATAGTAGATATGTCTAAAGCTTAAAAATGCAAAATACTAAATTTGGGTGGTTTATATATTCTAAATACTATGGATTAATCTTGGTAATGTAACATATAATTTAAATACCACCAATTCTACCACCCCACCCACCCAAACAAATTTAGGTGCTTAAGTGTATAAAAAGAATTTCTGAAAATGAGATTGAGCTTGTAAAATTTTTGGAAGGTTGTAATTGCATATTTATTATTATATTCTATATACCTGTATGTTATATACATAATATTTTTAGAGGAAAAACAATGCTATCTGTAGAAGAGTTTTTAGCTCTTGGAAAGTTGTTCACATCTCTTATGATTTGGGTTCAACTGCATTTCCTTACTTTGTATTTTGTTCCCTTTCTCTTTTACATGGTCCCAGAGACAGACAGGCAGCCGAGCCGGGAGTACGTGGAGTCCCTGCAGCAGCTGAAGGACATGCTGAGCGAGCTGGAGGGCAAGCAGCACTGCATTGCCAGTGGCCTGAGCGAGCCCAGCAAGGTGGAGAGCGCCCTGCAGCAGGCAAAGGTAACTCTCCCTTTGCACTGAGGAAGGAGGTTACCACTGCTGTCACCCTCTGTTCTCCTGCCTTGCTTTCAGTGGGGTAGCTAACATTGCTCAGAGGGGTGTCAGGGATGTGGGTGTGGAACTCGCTTTTGGAGGTGGCTTGCTGAGTTATCAGGCTGCTGAGGGACGTGTCCAGGTGAGGGCTGGGTATCTCTGAGCCTGCAAGACTTCACAGCTTCTTGTGCTGCCTGTGACAGGAGATGGGGCTGAGAACTGGGGCTGCTCAGCCAGGGGAAAAGGACCTCAGAGGGTACTCACTCTCTGGTGTGCATGTACCTCCTGTGCTCAGGAGTAGCAAAACAAATGTTAAGGCTCCAAGAGCATCCCCCTTCTAGAGCTGGGTTGGATCAGGTTGGTGACCTGATCCAAGGTCTGCTCCTCTGTTGCTGAGTGCAGTTATAAGGAGAGCAAGGAGCTGGGAGCTGCACCTGCCTGAGCCACACCACAGTCATGCCTGTGCCTGGCCTGATTCTGTCCTTGGGAGGCCATGTCCCTCCCTGGGGCAGGGTGACCTCCTCTGACCGTGCTGCTGCCCTTCTGAAGGGACTGTGGTTTGCAGGCTCTCCACCCTCCCCTCCAAGCACTGGGTAAATATATTCACCCAGGTGTGAGGGATCTGCTGGGTTAAACTGTCTGAGAGTCAGCTGGTTAACAAACCCATCCTGCTCAGGTGTTTGGGGAGAGTAACTGTACTTTTCAGACCTTAAGACTGCCTGTCAAAGGGAAACTGTGCTTATAAAGTAGACAAAAATTTATAGATGACAGCTGCTTTTGCAAATACCAGATACTGAGGCAGGGATGTACCTCTCTCAAGGGAGAGAATTCTGCATCTCCAGTATTTTTCCCCCCTTTTTTTTTGTTTGTTTGTTTGAAAAAAATTCAAATTCTTCCCTGCCTGCTCCACCACCTTCCACATTCAGAAGCATGTGTTATTCCCTGTGAGGTGGCCTAATAAGGCTGCAGGTGACTCTGGAGGAGCTCTGTTTGTTGGGTACAGAGAGGTTGTTATATCCTTCTCTACTTAGCAGAGCAATGGTTTTTGGAAGTCCAGTAAACAGTTGTTAGTGCTTTGTGGTTTTTTTTTTTTTTTTTTTAATTAAGAGATTTAAACAAGCTTTGATTCTTTGTTTTTCTCTTTAGTGTTGCTTCTGTATTGTTTACAGTGGCAGAGATTTTCTGGTCCATATGCTACATGAATTGCAATGGCATTTAGCCTTTGGAGGCTTGTCTTTTCCTGCCTCTGCCCAGTTTTCTTCAGAGACTAATTACCCTGAAAGGACATACTATGCTAGTGGAGGTGCTTTAATGTTAGAGTGTGACAGGAGAGGGGAACAAACTGTATATGAGGAGCTGCTTGTGGACCTGGGGTTTGTTCAGCTCTCTCTGCACTGTAGCAGGCACTGATAAGTGCTTCATCTGTGGTCTCCTGCACAGAATGCTCTTGTTTTCTAAAACATACATTCCTCTTCCCAGCCTTATTGCTACCTCTCTACCTGTCTTAGAGGAATTGTTACATTTTCCAGGAAAAGAAACCACGATAAATGCAAAGTAGATTTGAGAACATGAACATTTTAAAAAAGAGTCTTCTTCAGTAAAAATATAGCAAAATATGTATGCACACATTCTGCTTGTACATGTTAAATGTATATACTAGAAAATAAAATCCATTAAATTATAATCATTTAATGTGTTCATTGTAAATTTCTCTTAAGCAAATTTGAAGCACAGTAATCAAAATGATGAGTTCAATGAAGTGGCAGCATTTTCCATGTTTTGGCTTATACCTTCAGCTGTTATTTTTCATATTAGTAAATTGACTCTTTCTAATCAAGTGACTCTTTATGTCAGCAATGTCATAGTGAATATACTCAGAATCTATCTTCCCTGTATCCCACCTGGGAAAGTAGTTTTCAAAACTTCAGTATCCAGAACTATTTTTGCAACTAAGACATTATATTTCACTTCACAAAACTTGGAAGAACACATTCAGCTGGTTTGCAGGTGCTTTTAAAGAACAAACTTGTGGGTGTATGAACATACTGAGGCCCTGGTCTGCCTGCATTGCAGCTTGCTCTGAGTGCAGTGGCACAGCCATTGCTTTGTTGACTTGAGTGACAGTACGGCGTGGCACACGAGAGGCGTAGATGCCTGCGCATGTTGAGCTATGTGGCCAAGCTTTGCTACCCCTTCTGTAGTCTCTGCTGCTGCACCAGTACAGCATCTGAAGGTTTTGCTGTTTAAAAGGTTGTTTGGACATCTCTGCTGCAATGACTGCTGTAACTGGAGTATCACTCTTCATTGAGTCTGCAGAAGTATCATTCTTCACCATCTGCACAATGAAACTTTTGATGTACTTGCATTTGTATGTAAGTGTCTATCTATTCTATGGCTAATACTGGAAGGAGGCTTTTTTTCCTTTTGTTATAGGCAGTTTGTGAGAAACTGGAAGCCCAGAAGCCCAGGGTAGATAAACTTGCTGAAGAAACAAAGGCTCTGGAGAAGCATGCATCTTCAGATATAAAAAACACCTACATGCAAGAGTTCAAGGACGTTCAGGGATGCTGGGACAAGTTAAAGCTCAAGATTTCCAAAGATGTTAAACTACTGGAGGAAATTATGCCCAAGCTGAGAATTTTTGAGGTAAAATGAAAGACTTTTTTTTTACTTGCATAACTCAGTTGTTTTATACACCTTTCTTTCTCTGTGTTCCTGCAGGCGTCCAGATGAAACTGATTGAGAAGTGCAATTTTGATGATCCACTAGTCTGGCAGAGGCTGAAAGAATATATAGTATATTTGTAGCAGCATAGAAGTGGAATTCTAATGTGCCCAGGATATTATTTTGTCTTCTAACAGAAATACTTTTCACTTAAAGTTAGTGTTCCTCTGTTTTCATAGGCAATGGTTACGCTAAGGTCAAGGACATGCCAGCTGTGCTGTTAATCCCTGTAGGGGCTGATGATCTTCAGTGTGATTGGTGTCAGATGCCCACTAGTCTTGAAGTGTAATTACATGCCTGCTACCCTTCAAGTGCGGTTTTGGTGAACAGTCATGAAGGATTAGTAGGAAGTTAGAAAAGGGAGTAAGGAAAATGCATGGGTATAGTGACTTTTCCAGTTCCAACCATGGCCTCTAAAGTGACAGGAAGGACAGTTAAAAAATTATGGTTATTCAGCCCTCCTACCTATTTGATAAATATATACACATGCCTATGAAATCCTGCAAAACAGAAAATCCCACTGTTCTGAGAACAGAATTATGTCCTGAGCAAGATGCTAGAAACTTTCTTGTTACTTTAAAAGGAAGTGCAGAAGCCAAAAAAGAAATTATAGCAGAAGAAACAATGGAAGCAATTATTAAATAATTGCTTTATTAATATTAAACCATTATTATAATTATTAAGTAACTGAAAATGAAAGAAATACATACTGGTGCTATCTGTTGAAATATGGGGCTTACATGAACTGTCTGAACTGTATTTTTGAGATGCAATTTCTGTGTTTTCTAAATGTTTTGTAAAGCTGTCAGTGGATGGACTGTTGTGTCATATTCCCTGATTTTTCCTTTTGTACTTATCAATATAGATATTTTTTTTTACAGTCTAATACTGTATAAATAAAAATGACAGTATGGAACAAGTTGAATAAAAATGCTGTGGACAGCACTGAGCACACCAGGATATAACTTGTACTGCAGGAGAGATTGGTATGGCAGCCTTGGTGTGTGATCCTGGTGCAGACACCAAACACAAGATCAGTTTGGAGAATGGCTGGACAGGATCTCCTTGGCTAAAAAGGAGTTGAAGCACCTGGCTGTTAAAGGGGAAAAAAGTTTACATGGGGGAGGGAAAAAAGTGAATGTCAGTGCTTGGAGGACATGTGGTTTATGTTCAACTACATGCAAGTATTAGTTTATTTTTAATGTTTTTTTTTTTTTTTCCTAAATCACCTTTAAAAATTGATATTTCCCAAAGCAACACTCCTCACATTTAGGTTTTTGAAAAGAAACAGTGTGAATATTTTAACAGTGAGCAGACGGGTGAACAATGACTAAGATGCCCTTGTTATTCTGTTGAGCATGTCAGTGGCAGATCTGCCTGTGAGTCCTGCTGCTTGGGTGGTTCTTCTGTTATTTGTGATGTGATAGAGGCTCCCCCAAGCTGACAATGTATGCATTAGTGACATGAACTGGGAGTAATGTTTTACTGGGAGACTGTAATACTCATGTGATGGGAGGAGTAGACAAGGCTCATTTTATCAGTTTTGCATCTTGTTTTTCCTGGAAGAAATTTTCTTTATCTTGTATTCTGTTATCAAAAACCTCTAGTAATGTATGGCTTGCTGTGTCTTTGATTATGTATCACTTTCAGATCTTTTAAATCTGCTGAATGGCTGTACATCATGTGGTTTTTCTAGGAGTGAACAAGTTAAGATTTAGCACATTTAATCTTTGTTCTTTCCTGGAATAAATGTCAAAAACTGATCCTGAAGGAGTGAAGCTCTATAAGGAAGACCTTGTAGCAGCTTTCCGGTAGCTAAAGGGAACCTTCGAGAGATGGAGGAGAACTTTTTACATGGGCTTGTGGGGACAGGACAAGGGATAATGGGCTCTTAACTGAAAGAGGGTAGGTTTAGATTAGATTTTTAGGATGAAATTCTTTACTGTGAGGGCAGTGAGACACTGGAACTTGTTGTCCAGAGAAGCTGTGTGTGCTTCATTCATGGAAGTGTTCAAGGCCCATTTCGATGGCGTCTAGTGGAAGATGACCCTACCCATAGCTGATGGGTTGGAACTGAATGATCTTTGAGGTCTATTCCGGCCCAGACCATTCTATGACGAGGATGTTCATGTCTAAAAATTGTGAACTCTTGTACATCAACAGCCTACACTGGTTATTTGACCACTGATAATTATTTACCTGTCCAATGTAGGAACATTGACTAATTAAACTTTGTAGGCTTAGTTTGTGATTCAGCAAGTTATTTAAATGTGTGTCTAACTTTGAGTAATCCCACTTAATTCTCTTCAGATATTTATGCAAATAAATATGTAAAAAATGCTGAATTAGTTGTGTGCTATAGTGCCTTGTCAAAAGGCAGCCTTTATAAATATATATTTTTTACATTAAGCTATGGTTCACTGTTAAGAATCATAGGGTCTGTTTTTTAGAAAATTATTTTCAGGCTAATCATCTGCAGGAAATTCCATCAAAATGGAAAAGAATGAAGAAAATGTCATGACTTTGACCTCTAAGGGTAGCAGTGATCTAAAAATAAACATGGACTTAGTCTAATGTGTTTTCATTAATGCAGACATTTTTTGAAAAACAGTGTGTAACACAGTGATCTTGAAAACACTGTTAGTGTAAGGTTTTTAAGACAATGAAGTGTATGCTTTCCTCCTCTGTGACATGCAGAGTAGAAGGTGAAACTGAAGAGCTGTTCTGTGATGATGATTGTGTCAGGATAGATGACATCTATTAAAAACTCCAACCAAATAGTCCAAAAATATTGAGTGAAAGTCCTGCTATATTAATAAAAAATGTCAGCCACATAAGTTGATTGAACCAGGGGAAATAAGATCCCTCTTTGCATTCGTTTTTGTTTGTAAGGATGATTTGGAACATCCATGACTGCATGGGAAGGAGATGGCAATGCCTCACTCCTTTCTTCCCTTCCTCCTTCCTCCTTCCTACATCATTGCAGGGTATAAGGGACTGCCAATTGTTAGATCACATAATTCTGAAATTGTTTTTTTTTTTTTCCCCAAGAGTTGCTCTAGTGAGTGCAGTATTGTACTATTGGCCTCAAACAGCTAGGCTGTTTTTTTTTTAATTTTAGTGTTTGGTCTGTTCCTCTGTATTTTTTTCCTTTTATGTGTGTCTTGCTTATGCAAATGGCTTTCCCAGCATGGTTTCTACCCGAAAAGTAACTGAAAAGTTTAGCATTATCCACTCCTCTTTTCCACATATGTATATAGGGCCCTCTCTTTTCCTTTGGCATGCAGTTTTCAAACAAGTGTGGAAACAGTCATGCATTTTTTTAATCACAGTTTTTAGGTGTATTTCCAGCCTTCAGCCAGGTCCTTCATGTGAAGAGTAATCACATAATTCTTGAAACCATACTCTCCTCCTTACCTTATCCTGTGCTTTGGTGTGATAGATAGCCTGGAACAGTTCAGTGTCACTTAAACCATGCTCTGGTGGATGGAAGAATATCACTATTATGAATTTAATGCTCATATAAATTTGAGAACAGAGAAATTTGGAATGCACTTCTTCTCCCCCAAAAGTACAACAAAACAAACCCAAAAATTGAACAAAAGTTGATCTGATTCAAAACCAAGACTATAGCAGCAGCTTGTAGAACACCCTTTGCAAGCTGCTGGAAGTTGAAGCACAACAGCCGTACAGTCTTCATCACAGCAATGTATCAATATTCTTTACTATATTTGATTTAGACTGACTCTAAAGTTGTTCAGAAGTGGATGGATGGAGTGAAAGATTTCTTGATGACAGAAAAGGCTGTCCAAGGGGATACTGAAGGACTTCAAAGGCAACTTGACCAATGCACAGTGAGTTTTGCTCTTATAAGGAGTCTTTTGAAATAACAAGTAGCATCTCTTCTTTATTATTTTGCTTGTATTATTAAGTACTGTTCATAGTGCATTAAGCCCACCAGAAAAATTGTCTTATATTTCTTCAGGGCATGTTTGAGTTGGTTTTTTTTTTTTTTTTTTTTGCAGCTATAATATTTTGTGCTTTTTAAAGGTCTTCAATGTAGTTATAAATACCTATCTACAAGTTGGCATTATTTTCTCTATAAAAGGCTTATATATTTTTCCCAAATTTTTTTGTGATTGGGGAATTGAATCTGTGGGTGAAAAGTGCCTTCTGCATTAAATTTCCAAGTGTAGTAAAAGTAAGAAGCAAATAACTGATCAAAGTCCTAGAGTTTAGAATTTTGCAAGGAAGATTTCTGGCTAGTCAGTGTCACATAATGATCACATTTAGGTAGAATTTTGTCTTATAGTAAGTAATTACAGTGTACCTTCAAATGCTTTTTTCCAGGAGAAGAATATAAATTGAGGTACACGAGAAATAGAATATTTAGTGCATGTAATCTTCAAACTTGTGTTGTTTTGATGTTGAAATTTGGCATATGAAAAAGTTTGTGCTGTGTATGGCAAGCTATACTTTGTTCTTTAGTTGCATAGTTCTAATATTTGGAATCACTGAAGGATTATTTTAAGCAGTCTGGTATTGATCTAATCACAGCATTGATCTGCTCCAAAAACTTTTCCTGGAATAATTAAAAGTTGCAAAATTATCGATACTGTTATAAATTTATGTAAAATCTTGCTGAAGAACAACATTCCTTTTCTCTGATGTGTGTTTAGATGTTTATCAATGAAATGGAGACAATTGAACCATCACTGAAAGAGATGAAAGAAGTAGAGGCTGCTTTAAGAGCTCAACCTATTGCAAGCATAAATACTTGGACAAAGTCTAGGCTAGTAGACTGCCAGACTCAGTGGGAGAAGCTGAGCAAACAGGTGAGTTCTCCACATGTTGCTAGTGCTTGCTGCAGCTGCCTGGTTGTGTGGCATTGTGAGGATTGGAGGAGGTGAAGCAGTGAAACAGTGGGATGGAAATGTTTTACTTGTTTCACTGTCAAAGTGACTGAAGCCCAACTTGAATGCACACTTTTCTTGGTACCTGACTGCAAGGAGCAAAATAAACTCTATAATTGTTTGTAATTAAAAATTAATTTGTTCACTTGGCTTTATGCTGCTCTTTCTGGAGAGTGTGGGAGGAAGATCTGACCTTTTTTTCTTGTTTCTGAAGACTGGAATATTATGCTGTCCCTGCATAATTTTTATTGGTTTCCAAGCAGCTTTGAAAAATAAAAAGGTATAAATAGACTACCACTCCAATTTGGTGTATTTGGTTGTTTCTTTAGGGTGGAAGCTTTCTGCTGTCGGTAGAAACATATTTATTTTGTTGCAATTGCTGATGAAAATCTGTGTTAGAGAGCCTTGCTGTTGATATAGAATCCAGAGTATCTGGGTTGTGGAAAGAAGTGAGGCCTGAAGTGTGTTTTATTGCTCAGTATAATGATATATCTAGCTATATTATGCTTCTAATCAGAAGAGGATTTTATTCTGTCTGACTTTTTCCAGGGATTGTTACAAGTTCACATTCAATGAAGGAGGAAAAAAAGGTCCTATTTTGGAGAACTTCCCTCCCTTTTAGATTTTGATCTGCTAAAAAGGGTTCATAAGTTTTTGTGCGCGTGTAAAAGTGCTCTGTTAATTAAAAAGGCCTGCAGATGTTTTGGTACTAAAATATTTTAACAAAGACTTGTGGTTTTTCACATGTACAAGGACATTTAAATAACAAAGCTGCTATTTCTTTCTCCACCTTGGATTCTAGATCGTTAGTCAGAAAAATCGCCTGTCTGAAAGTCAGGAAAAAGCTGTAAATCTGAAAAAGGATTTGGCAGAGATGCAAGAATGGATGACCCAAGCTGAAGAAGAATATTTGGAGAAAGATTTTGAATACAAGTCCCCTGAAGAGCTAGAGAATGCAGTAGAGGAAATGAAGGTCAGCAATGCCAGCTCATTGTAGAGGCCTGATTAAAGAGAAACAGAACCTTAAAGCTTTGGGGGTTGACCTTTTATGGAATTATATTTGTGGAAAGGAGCTCAGGTCATGAAAAGATTAGTAGTGTTTTTCATTTTGCTGTGTGGAATTTTTGATTTTTAAAGCATGAACTATAAAAGCAGATGTTCTTTTTGGCCATGAGGGGTAGGGAGCTCATAATAAATGACAGCTTGCTCAGCTGTTGAGTCAGGCTTTTTTATGTATAGCATATTAAACATTAGGAATATGGGAAAATTTTGCAGGAGATAAAACCTGAGGAAGGCATAGTGTCATCTTTTATTTCTATCTAAATTAGTGGTTGTGAAAACATTCTTCTGCTTCTATCGCTTGGATCTCAGTTTCTTGTCCCCTAAATATTCTAGATCCACATTTAGAATATCACTTTAAAACAGGTGTGCTGTAAGGTTATCATGTGTTCATGATCTGCTGCAAATAGTGATTTTTTTTTTTAATATTATGAGTTGGAAGAGATACACAGGGATCAGTGAGTGATATTGGTCCCTGCTTGTCTTATTTTTGAGTCTGGTAGGCAAATAAATGGAGAGCGAGGAGATATTTTTGTCTCATTATATTATTGTCAGTTGAACAAATAATTTTCTAGGATACATGTACAGAGTAAATAATTCCCTGCTTTTTAATCTAAGAGTTCAGTCATAGCTTCATAAATGTTCTTATTTGTTACACTTTTTAAGTGATTATCCAGTATACTGTTATTTGATGGACAATTAAAAAAAATCTCCCTTACAAATACTTTAATGAAGCCATTTGAAGTTTTGAATTGTCCCTTTTGAAGGGGTTTTCTAAAGCAGTCTTTAACAAGTGTTTTAATATATTCATGTCCTTTGAAGCCACTTGAGATCACATAGTCTGACAGCTGGCTGAACACAAGCCAAGGAAAGAAAGAGCCTTCTTTTCATTGGCAAATCTGTGAGACTTTTAACACATTTACCTTTGTCAAATCCAGATTATATTTTGTATATTATGACAGTTTGGTCAGTGAGCCTGTAAGCTTATTGTAACACTTAAAATTCCCTTTCATTTGCAGTGACAGTATTATCCTGGGACTACTTGTAGGACTGGGAAAAAGCACTCTCTAGATTTGGCTCATTTTTGCTTATGCTCTCATTTGAACAGAGAGTGGAACTCCTGCTGACAGGAGGAATAGGTTTAAGGAGGAATAAATTTAAGATAAGGCTGTGTGGTTTTTGAAAATCCTGCAATAAAATATATTTCCAAAATTTTCTGGTTTTTGCCCTTCTATTAACTGACTTTTTTATTGCCTTACCTTGAGAAGACATCTTGAAATATATATACAAAAATTGTGCTAAATTCTACTATATAGTGCAATGCCTTATTTATCAGAGGTATTTCAATTCCATAAAATTGTTCTTGAGACCTGAAAAGAAAGATATGGACCAGTCTCTGTTTCTGGAGCCTTTTATTTGTCTCAGCGGGGAGATGCAGACTGGTCTGCCTGATCTGTCTTCCAGCTATCCTTCTTCCTCAGTTCTGGCTAAGGCAAAATTTGACAAGCGACAGTACAGTTTCTGCAGACCTGTATGTTGGGAGTTGTATTGTACTTACCCTGTAAATGTGTTGCTAGGCTCCTCTGAGTGTAGTTAGATTGAAGGAATTCTTCTAGCTGTCCTTTTTTTGTGTTCCTTGAGCACACCCAACAGCTGTGAGGGAGGTCCCAGCTTTGTAATTGCACATGTCCTGGGTAATTACATCATCTTTCCTGGATAAGTTTGGGAGATAGTTGCTGAGCTCTTAGACATATCATTTCTGTAAAGTCACCCTACCTTTTTCTTCCTGATATACTTGTTTTTAGCAAATGTTTATTTTTTTTTCTGCTAAATTTGTTTTTCATATTTGCACGATAGAAATAGCACTGAACATTTTTTTTTTTTTTGCTTTGAGTAATGAGTTTTTTTAATGAACAAACCATGAATGGTAAATATATCTGTATGCTAAATAAAACAGGATCTTTCACCACTTGCTAACATGACCTGAATTCAATGCAAGTTAGTGCTGTATTTTGTTATGTCCAAGCCCAAGAAAGACCTCTAATGTGAAACTGCTTATCTTTGATTTGAGTGGTGGGTAGCTGAGTGTGAGGCAATTGAAGGTTGATAGTGTAATATGTTTTTTTGACAGAGAGCGAAGGAGGATGTGTTGCAGAAGGAGGTGAGGGTGAAGATTCTCAAGGACAACATCAAGATGTTGGCCACCAAAGTGCCAGCCAGTGGTCAGGACCTGGCGACTGAGTTGAATGTTGTGCTGGAGAACTACCAGCTACTGTGCAATCGGATCCGGGGGAAATGCCACACTTTGGAGGCAAGAATGATAGCTCTCTGCTTAGAAATATCTGTTCAATTCCTTTCTTGATGTTCTGGATGAGATTATCAAGTCTACCCTTAGTAAATTTGTGGATGACACCAAGCTGGCTGGGAGTACTGATCTGCTGGAGGGTAGGAAGGCTCTGCAGAGGAATCTGGACAGGCTGATTTGGTGGGCTGAAGACAAAGGTATGAGGTTCAAGAAGACCAAGTGCCAGGTGCTGCACTTGGGTCACAACAAACCCATGTAGTGCTACAGCCTGGGGAAAGAATGGCTGGAAGATGTCCAATGGAAAAAGGGCCCAAGGATGCTGATAGACACCCAGGGAATGTGAGCCAGCAGTGTGCCCTGGTGGCTCAGAATGGCATCTTGGGATGTGTTAGAAATAGTGTGGCCAGCAAGGCTGGGGAAGTGATTGTCCCTTTGTATGTACTTGGTGCTGGTGGGGCATACCTTGAGTGCATTGTCCAGTTCTGGGCCTCTCACTAAAAGGGGGACATTGGGGTGCTGGGAGGGGCAGCAAAGCAGGTTGGAAGGTTTGGAGCACAAGTGCTATGAGGAGCTCCTGAGGGAGCTGGGGGTGTTTAGTGTGGAGAAAAGGAGGCTGAGGAGTGACCTTATTGCTCTGTACAACTGCTTGAAAGGAAAGTGTAGCCAGAAGTAGAGGTTTGGCCTCTTCTCTGAGGCCAGTGACAGAATGAGAGGAAATGACTTCAAGCTCTTCCTGAGGAGGTTTATGTTGGGCATTGGGAAGAATTTCTTCACAGAAAGAATGATTAAACATTGAAATGAGCTGCCCAGAGTGGTGGTGGAGTCACTGTCCCTGAAGGTGTTTAAGGCAAGAATGGATATAGCATTTAATGCCATGGTCTTGTTGACAAGTGGTGTTAAGTCACAGATTGGAATTGGATGATCTCTCAGATCTTTTCCAACTTAAGTGATTCTGTAAAATGAAGGCAGGTGGCACAAGAGGGGAGTGGAGAAGGACACTGATAATGTCTGAATACAGTAGTTTCAGCATAAATGCATTTTATCTCCTTTCCAAGATTACTTTCCTTTAAAATGATGTATTTGGAATCCATGAGACACCATCTAGCTTTGTTTTTATAATTGTATTTGGTGCTTCTGCAAATAAGTAAAGTCTCACAGACCTGTTTCTGATCTGCGTGTCTTCCAAAAAGGCAAAAAGGAATTTACCAAAAATTAAAGGTTGAAATCCAGTAATAATTAGGACAAGAGATTATGGTCTGGGGTAAAGTGTGTGTGTCCTGTCTTTCAAAGAGGATTGGATGCATTTTGTTGCATTCTTGCATAGTTATATGAACCTTTATGTCAGTGATAGTTTTAACACAAGTTTAGTTAGTGACTGCTATGCTCCTTTCTCTGTATCTTCCTGACAGAGCTGCATGTTTTTCTGTCTAGAACATATTGTACTGTGACATGTTTCTTAATATTTTCTACTTGTCTCTTTTAGGTGACTTCTCAGACACATGTCTTTTAAGTTGTTCATAGGGTATATGAGGTATGCCTGGAATTCTAGGGTAATCTTTTCTTTCCTGTTGCTCCTAGGAAGTGTGGTCCTGTTGGATTGAGCTGCTTCAGTATCTTGATTTAGAAACAGCTTGGCTAAACAATCTGGAAGAAAGAGTGCAAATGACAGGAAATCTGCCTGATAAATTGGATGCTGTCAATGATGCTCTTGAGGTATTATAATAATTCTATCAGATGAGTAATTTTACAGATAGCTCTGTTTAAAAAAAAATCTGCACTTCAGTAGCATACTGAAATGTGCTGCATATTCTGATTCTTCACATTAAATGAGCATGTTAATCTGAATTGAAAATGGAGATTTGTAAGATTCTCCACCAAAAGTGGACTTTTACTGTATGTGATAGTGCCATACTTGGTACTGTGATAAAATTGTATTCTCTCTCCTTGCCTGTGTAAATTGGTTAATTCCTTCCAGGGCTATAGTGGTCTGAAATTATTCACAGGCAAAAAGTGCTGTGAATTTTGATAATCTAAAGTAAAATCACCTCTGTGCCATAATGCCATGTGCCATTATGAATTAACTGGTAATGAGAACTGATCTATGCTTTTAGAGCACTCTCAAGACAGTTGAAGTGTTAAACTTCTGTATAGAACCAGATTTCCAGCTCTGCAAATACAGTAATATTCAGTGTCTTGACCTTTAAAACTTTTTCTAATTAGTCTCTGGAATCAGTCCTGCGTCACCCAGCTGATAATCGAACCCAGATTCGGGAGCTTGGGCAGACATTGATTGATGGAGGGATTCTTGATGACATCATCAGTGAAAAACTGGAAGCTTTCAATGCCCGCTATGAGGAGTTGAGTCACTTGGTAAGAGCTTGGGGTGAGGGTTGAAGTAGACTGGATTTTTCAGCTCAAGTCTGAAATGATTCTTGTTAGCTGAATTCAAAGATACCAGACTGCAATACAGGAAAAGAATAAATAGCATCAGTGGTGTCAACTATTTTCAATTTGTAAAAATGTCCAAAGAGTCAGATGCTTTTCTGTTTTTCATTACATGAGTGAAGTTTGTTTTGCAAGCTTGCACTGCAGGGATGCCCTGGTATTTTTTGAATAATTTTGACAAAAAGGCAATTCCCAAATCAAGGAACAGCTCAATATTAACAACTTAATATCACCTTGCTACTGCCATAAATACTGGGGATTTTCTCACTAACTGTAAAAATGAGGAGTGTAAGTGACATTTTCACTCTTAGAAGGAGCTAGGAAGAAGTCATGCTGATACAAAGAACAGAAAGAAAACATTCTTCTCATCACTCATCCATTAGGTTGTCCTCTTACTCTTCTCCTACTTCAGTCTAGTCTTTTATAGATTTAATAAGTAAAGGAAGACTAGCTGTATTTCAGGTAGCACAGGTTTGTAATTTGTGTTCTGTAACCTAGTAATACAAGCCTCTGCCAAATTGTAGGATAGGAGTTTTCTGTCACTGATGAAAAAATGTAATCATAGAGGGAATTTGAGTTCATCCTCATTACAGTGAGCAAATGAATGCAGTGCCCTCAGCTGGGGGCTATGTGCTGGCATTTAAGTTAGCATTGACTGCTGTTTTTCCTGTTACAACAGGTTTGGCGTATAAAAATCTGTTTGCTTTGGCAGCTGCAGCACTGGCACACTGGGCTTTTGACAGCTCTCCACAACTGTGTGTGTGTGCACAGGCACAGGTCTGTGCATGCACGTGCTGATAGTGGGGAATTTGTGTTCCTGTGCAGGTAGTGACATTTCAGATGCTGTTAAAGGAAGAAGCAATAAAGGGAAAAAACTGTGAGCTTCTGTTTTGACAGTATAACCAAATGAGTTTATAGTTTGAAAGGAAATGTGAATATTAACAGTGTAAATATCAAACAACATTGATCTGTGGTCTATTGCAAAGTTCCTGTTTCCAATGGAACAGCTAGTTTTTGAAACTGGTGTGGTTTTAACAGAATGCTTTCTTACTGAGGTAGTAGAAGAGGTGTGCTTTTTCTGTCTCATATGTATCTAGCAGCAGAATGGTCCTTTTCTTCCACTGCTTGTCAGTTACTGGTTCAGAAGCCACAGCAAGCTTCAAAAATTGCCCCTTTCTAGGATTCTTTTTAGCCAATCCTCCTGGTGTAGGATCTTTTCTGGTCTCTCCTCCTTGTTTTGAAGAAGTCTTCTATGATTTGTGTTGAATTATTGCTGCATTTTGTCTCACCTTTCTGTCCTGCTCAGGCGGTGAGCCGACAGATCGCCCTGGAACAACAGCTTCAGACCATGAGAGAAACTGACCACATGCTGCAGGTCTTGCAGGAAAGCTTAGGAGATCTGGATAGACAGCTGACATCTTACCTGACTGACAGGATAGATGCCTTTCAGATGCCCCAGGAGGCCCAGGTATTTCTGTATAGCCCTTCACTACAAAACTTTTGGAAATATTTGATGATAGTGCTCAGTCTAGATTTAGTAATAAATTTCAGTCCTGTGCTGATGTACTAGGTGTTATCTTCTGTAATCTGGAAGGCTTTATTTTTTTTAAGGTTGTATTGAATAACAGTAGTTTTCAATTTAGCAATCTGTCACCAAAGGCAGAATACTTAAAATAAATCTGGTGGTGTTAACGTTTTACAGAGTAGATTTACTTCTGGTGGGTGCTAAGAAAGTTCCCCTTCCTCTCTCTGCAAGCAATTTTGTAATGTATCTCTTTCCTGCTTCTGTGATATGGCAGAAAATTCAAGCTGAGATTGCAGCTCATGAATCCACCTTAGAGGAGCTGAAGAAAAGTGCTCGCTCTTTCCCTCCTGCTTCTCCTGAATGCAGGTCTCCCCGTGGTGGAACTCAGCTGGATGCTTTGCAGGTAAAGACATGAGAGTCACCCTTACACCCTGCCATGTCAGCCTGTAAATTGTTTGGTGCAGTCAGATGAACCTCAGAAGAAAATAGTATGTGCTTTTATGTGCTTTCATAAGGAAACAAACGGCCCTGGATGAATTGAACAAGGAAGCTTAAATTTCACAAGTGTCATGGGATAAGTGCACAAAGGTCAGCAAGTGTAGATGAGCAGAATGGGTATTTTTAAAACATATGATACAGAATGACACCTCTCTTGCACCTCAGGTGGAGATCAGGAATAGGTGATGGCACCATCATTTGCCAAGACAAAATTCCTTATATATTGGTTTGTGGTGTCATGATGGGTTATAATCTGTGATGTGAGATGCTTTAAAGGTTATTTTTTGAAGTGCAGGTACTAATTTAAAACAATTTTTCAATGTAATATTCATTAAAACAGAGAAAGCTCCGGGAAGTATGTACAAAGTATCAGCTTTTCCAGAAACCAGCCAATTTTGAGCAGCGCATGTTAGATTGCAAACGAGTGATGGATGGTGTAAAAGCAGAACTTCATGTCTTGGATGTGAAGGATACTGACCCAGATGTAATCCAAGCTCACTTGGAGAAGTGCATGGTAGGTATCCAATGTTCATGACTTGTGCTAGGGGGTGCTTTTTTTTCTTCTAGTTCTTGTTGCTTAAACTCTCTCCTGAGAGAGAATTCAAGTTTTCTCCTGAGAACATATTGCTTAACGTCATCATGGAATTCTTGCAGCTCATTGGAAAGTGCTAACAGAGAACTTGTTAACTAAAAATCTCATTCTTGTAGGACATAAAAGCAGTGGGCTATCGATCATAGATATGGTAGAACAGCTGAGTTTTTATAAACTTCCTTCCCTGATTCATCCTTCTGTTCTGGAGAAGCATCACAGTCATTAGTATTTGATCAAAACAAAATACTAAGATGAAATACAGATCCCAATATTAGCCTTGGAGTAAACACTGTTAAATTATTGATCTTATTAATTTTTGAAAATAAAAACTAGAATAAAATGTTATCAGGATATTTATCAGAATAAAATGTCATCAGGAGTTTGGAATCTTCTTGTCAGATATTGCTATTAATTCAGAAATCAGAATTTAAGTGTGATTTGAAGTCAAGGTCCTCAAAGGAGGCAGTCAGAAAACCTGTGCTACAAATTGATCACCAATATACATATTTGTGCTTTTAGAAACTCTATAAGACCCTCAGTGAGGTGAAACTGGAAGTTGAAACTGTCATCAAGACAGGAAGGCAAATTGTACAGAAACAGCAGACGGATAATCCTAAAGGGATGGATGAACAACTGACAGCACTGAAATTTCTTTACAATGACTTGGGGGCACAGGTAAGAAAAATAAATAAATATATTAATATTTCTCTGCTGTTAGATGGTGTTTTAACTTTGATTCTAAAGCTGATAATATGTAGGTTAGTTGCTGCAATCATTTGAGAGATTAAATATTACACATACCTCCCTGGAGAAGAGGTAGCCTTGAAGAAAGGAAGGTTCACAGAGTTTTCATTGCCCTGGAAAATCTGACCTACTATTCATTAAAATCCTTTAAGATAATTTATGGTCAGATTATCACATGAGAAATGTAAGTCAACCTCAGGTTTTTTGGGTGTCATGATGGTTTTGAATTGTAGTCCATCTAAATGGTTGCTCTCAGGGTGAAATAGAAAATGCAGGCAAACCTGTATTTCCCATGAACTGCATTAAATATTGTATAATTTTCTTATTAGTTGAATATTTCCTTATCCAAGAGAAGTGTTTAAAAATGGTTAAACCCTTACTTGGCAGGTAGGACTCTCTACCTAAATTAAGGTGGAATCCCAAGTGGATTTGTGTTTGTTCAGTGCTCCATGAATTAAGCTGGGGGTAAAGGATCAGATTACAGTCTTGGAATATCTCAGAATGGGTCCTAGGAAATTTTTCAATTGTGAATTTGAGAATATCCAGGAAGCAGTGGATTCTAGAAGGCTTGTAGAAAAGAAATTAAGAAAAGGTAGAAAGGCAGAGTTACTTGCAGTATAATGTTATGATTTTTATTTCTGAGCAGAGAACAGAGCACAATATTGTGAAATGTCAATTGATTCTGACTATGATGCTTAGAATTCTTCTCAAGTCTGTGTTAAAATCTCACCAGACTAGTTGTGTAACTGGTGTGAAATACAAATTATTTTACTGTGACAAACATCAAATTTCATATTTATGTTACTGATATGTTTTTAAGGGCAGACTAGATTTTGAGTGAAATTTTTCTTTACAATTTTCCCCTAGCAGCCCTTACAAATTACTAGGAGGAGTTGAATTTTACTGATGTGAGTGACTAGACTCTACATTCCCTTGAGTTTCAGCTAAAGGACCAAAATAAAGTGATAAACATTAGTTTGGTGATTGCTAGCTACAAATAAATTGGTATGCAGGTTTCTTTATCTCCTTTAGATGTATCTCAATTTAATACTATTTATATATATTCTCTGTCATATAGTAAGATACAGATGCTTATAATCTTTCCTTTTAGGGTCCTTCCTTAAAGCCAGACAGTTTTAAGATACAAGGATTTTATATATTTAGGTGGATATTTTAGCTGGCTAGCACTTTTGCATTTGCTATCTTTTAAAATCTAATTTTCTTTTCCTTCTTTCCTCTTTTTTTTTTTTTTTTTTTTTTTTTTTTTGGTAGGTGACAGAAGGAAAACAAGACCTGGAAAGAGCAACTCAGCTGGCACGCAAAATGAGGAAGGAGTCTGCCTCTCTGTCAGAGTGGCTGGCTACCACTGAAGCTGACCTCGTGCAGAAGTCCACCTCAGAGAGCTTGCTTTCTGATCTAGATTCAGAAATTGCCTGGGCCAAAGTAAGCATGCTTACTAAATATTGGTAGAAAAAAATTCTGACATTATGGCAGTACTATGTAGAAGTTGCTGTGAATTTAAATCCCTGTAACTTGTTCCTAAATCTCCCACATCCTGAAATTTTAGTAGAATCAGTAGTTCATGTTCAGTACCTTACTGAGTCTGATCTGTTTCATCTCAGGCATTTTGCATCAACCTTAAATGCCAGTGAAATATTTAAGATACTTCTACATATTTGGTACTAATGGATATTTAAGACTTACTGTATCTCTTACACATTTCACAATTACAATGTTCTTAAAATTATCAGCAAATATAATTGTGGACTGGATCAAATATTTTACTATTAGAACAAACTGAAATTGCATTGAATGAAAAGTGCATTCAGTGAAAAATTGAGTTTGTAAATTTTCATTGAAACAGCTTTGTCTTCAAAATTGTGACTTTGCAAAATAAGAGGCCACTATAATTCCTTATTTTCTTTCACCTACAAGTTAAAGCTTTTAATTGAAACAGGCAAATGTGTTACTTTCTTCAGAGTAATTGTATTTTCTCCCACTGTAGAAATTTGGATATTACTTGGAGTTAGCAGCAAGTGTCAGTTGATACAATTCAGCAATACTGACATTTCCAGTTTTTGTTTTCTGTCACCTTTTACTTCTGGAATGGGTCTATCTGCAGTCTTAAAACTTGAAAACTCACCAAATTGCAAACTTGTCTAATGTAACCTTTAGATTGTCATTTCAATCAGGACTAGTAATTATTAGTGCTAGGATTTTGCTGTGGAAGTATCCCCTAGATTTCTCTCCAAACAAACTTTTGAATCCTTATTGGAAGTATACCATAAATTTGTAAACCATGCAAATAAAGACTGTTATGCTGCACCAGCAGGAGGACAAGTCCTATATATTGCATACCAAGTTGTCCTTTCTGTTTTCAAGTTTTCTAGAGGCAATTTTGAAATGTAGTAACTTGAGTATTTGTTTCTGTTTCTAAGATAATAAGTTATGATAAAGGAATAAGTTACTTCATAGAGAGTATGTTCAAGGATCTCCAGACGCTGGCTGTGACTAAGTGCATTCTTCACCACACTGTACACTGGTATCAAAGAACTTTCTAAGCAGGCAGATACCATCAATAATAATTGGTGATCTTATATTGCAAGAGGTCTGTTTTCCACATGGAAACAGTGTGCTGATATTTAAGAGATGACATACTGCTTAATTTGCATGTCAGTATGCATGCTTTCAAAAGGTGGGGTTTTTAGATTAAAAAAGTATTTAAAAGCACGGATGACTTGGGAAAAAGGGTAGAGCTAAAGATACATATATTTACATATCTCTATATAGATAATATAACAATAGGGATTCTGTAATATGTAGCCACTGAATTGAACATCTGCAGTAATGAGTTGTGATGGTTCTCAAAAAATATTTAGCACTGGCCTAACATGTTTCTCATTATTGCCAACTGTAAAAGTAATAGGAAAAGATATGGAAGAATCCAGAGTGTCTCTTGAAGTTAGTGTTTTGTGCTTTACAATGCATAAAAAAGCCTTTTAAAAATGGACTTGCAATGTAGTGTGATGTGTTTGCTTTACCTACATAATGAAAAGAAATGGCAAACGTGATCTAAGACAACAAACCAAAAGAGTCCCTAAGTTGTTCAGGACGCTTACATGCATTGTGCTCTCACTCTTAAAAAATGAGATCACTATCTACAGAGAGTTACTGTAAACAGAAGGCAATTACACGTGGTGTAATTCTTTCCACAAGTGAAGATCATCTACAATATATTTGTTTCCCGTAAAGGTAAAAATCTGCCTCCCCTGTGTTTGGGAGCTGTGCAATTTTAATGGCTGAACTTGTTTCAGAATGTGCTGAGAGAGTTGGAGAGGAGGAAGGCTGATCTGAAAAGCATCACAGAAAGTTGCACTGCACTCCAGTCTCTGGTGGAAGGGAGTGAGGCTGTCCTGGAGGAGAAGCTGTGTGTTCTTAATGCTGGCTGGAGCAGAGTTCGAACCTGGACTGAGGACTGGTGTGACACCTTGTTGGTAAGTTGCATGCATGAGAAATATTCAGGGTAGTTCTCCTTCCACCTCTTTGCAGCAGTTGGAGTTCTCAGTTGTCTCACTTTACAGTAAAGTGAAGCTTCCATGACGCCTTGTGCATTTAAAGAACGTGGAATGGATATTTGTTTATGCTGTAGGTGGAGAGGTAAGTCATGAGGAAGTTGGAAATTGAGCTGCTGCATGTCCTGCTCTTTATTCAGCCTGAATATTCAGCCTCTGTGCCAGCTCCAACATGAACAGTGGGTTTGTGTTGATAAATTTCCTTGAGACCCGAATGATAGCTATTTAATGGACAATGGATAACTTTGTAGTGGTGTTCAGCAAAGCATTTGTGTCTCTGTCAGTCTATTGCTCTTTTGGACAGACCATAACTGCAAGTGTTCAAGTATGGCAACAGCATCTCTTTGGCTGATTAAATGAAAGCCCAAGCATCTTATACACCTGAAGCTGCTAATTAAGCTAAACGGACATGAAGCAGTCTACAACTGATACTAGTATCAGACTGATGCTTTTATATAAATAAGATATTTTGGTGTTGTTTAGCTAGTTATGACAATCAACCCATATAAGGGACTTCTGAAGGCAGGAGTTGTGGGAGCTTTAGTGTATGAATGGATGATGAGCCCTGTGCCTGCTGTCCAGTTCCTGTTGCAGGTGTTAATGTTGTAATCCAATTCCATGTTAGGAGTAGTCAGGTAGTTTACCTTTATGTATAAATGCTGTAAGGATGATCCATAAATAATACTTCTAGGTTATGTTCATAGCTGGTGACAAGTACTGTCTGTGCTCTCTAAATCAGCATTAAGAAATTTATAGCTCCATATAGCAAAAGAACAATTTAACTTTACAAAGCACAATCATAGGCCTTCTGTCTTTTCTCTCCTCCCTTTGTTTTGTTATTCTGAAAGTGCAAATCTTGTCTAGCTTTTTGTTTTGGTGAAAGGCTTAAACAGATTGTTACTTCTCTGAATCTGATACACAAAATAACATTACATCTGTCTGAGGCACCTAATGTTACAATTTCTGACTGCATATGAAAGTGAACCTAATTAACATGCCTACAGTTTTGTTACTTTTCTTAAGAGGAAGGAGTATTTTTAAATTTAATCAGTAAAATATCAAAACTTGATTGCTATAATTTGTAAATTTGGCATAATCCCTTTCCAATTAAAAAAAACCCAAATGACCACAGACAGTGGATACTGTTGTACCTGCTAGTGGTGATAGAAAAAATTGTGGATTTTTGGTTGTTGTAATACATTTTCTATCTTTAATTGTACAAACTACCTCAGCTACTTCTATTTCCCTTTCTGTGACTTAGAAATTATATTATCAAAGGGTCTAGAAGGAAAATTGAATTTTTGTAAATACTAGTGAAGATGAAAGGTATGGTCTAATTTTCAGTGTTTCATTCCAAAGTGTATCCAAAATACTATTTTATCAATCTCTTTTCTACTCGTAAGATTTTCGCAGGGTTGATTTATTTGATGGGTTTTTGAATTTTTGGGGTGGTTTTTTTTGTTGTTAGGATTTTTTTGTTGGCTTTTTAGATGTTTCTCATATTCATACATTTTTTTCATCTTTTTCTAGAATCACCAGGGCCAGCTGGAAATTTTTGATGAAAATGTTGCTCACATAAGTACTTGGTTGTATCAGGCTGAAGCCTTACTGGATGAAATTGAGAAGAAGTCAGCTAGCCAAAAGGAGGAAACTGTGAAGGTAGGAAATGTTGTGTCATTATTTTTAGATGTCTCTGTCCTTGCCTAGGAGATGAGCATTTTCATTTTCTTTCCCTTCCTAGCGTTTAACATCTGAACTAGATGACGTCAGTCTCCGGGTGGATAATGTCCGTGACCAGGCTGTCATCCTAATGAACGGTCGGGGCGTGTCCTGCCGGGAACTTGTTGAGCCCAAATTGGCAGAACTCAACCGTAATTTTGACAAGGTCTCTCAGCACATCAAAAGTGCCAAGGTGAGGATGAACGAGCCCCAGAACTTGCTTGGGGAATCTGTGCCAAGCAGATGGCACCTGGCTGCAGTGGATAGATCATTGTTTATTAGAGCAGCACTTTGCTGCTTTTGAGTGCTCCTTTAAGTGTGGGTATTTATATGTGAAAAATAGACTGATTTTTAGACCAGCTGCTTTTTTTTTAAATCTGAGTAGCGGGTGATGACTTGTGTTTCATGGGAAAACTTACAAAGAACTGTTCAGAAAATTTTATATATTGCTGTACATATTTGCGAGCTACAAAAAAACACCATAAGCTAATGTGACTGGAGATGTTTCATTTATTTTGAGAATAAAATACTCAGATTGAAGTTTGAATGTAGAAACTTGGTAATAATTACCAGGTGTGTTCAAGCTATCTCTCAGATGATATAACTCTTAAATTTTTGATTTATACCGATATCTAATGGTCCTGCACACTGATATACATGTTCATGGGGGATTGTATGGCACAGCTCAGACTAAATATTCAGATTGACCAAGGTTTTATTTTGCTTTGCAGATGCTTGTTGGACAAGAAAGACTTCCTGTCATGTCAGAGCCCCGTGAAGCTAGAGTGGCTTTTCTAGATCTGGACAAATTTGAGAGTGACATACAGAATATGTTAAAAGTTGTGGAAAACCATCTAGAGCTGAGTGGGGAAGATGAAAAGGTTTGTGAGCAATGGAAGAAATAAATAATTAAATAAATAACTTCCTATTTTGCCCCTATGTTGCATTGCTCCAGACTTTGAGGTGGAATTCTGATGAAATGTCTTTAAGTTAAGGGTAGAAAAGGAAGGGAACTATTAGGTTGTTGGATACCCTGCACAATTTTCCAATACTTTTCCTATAGCTATTGCCTCTTGGATGCTGGGCTGAGTGCAACTAATCATATTTGAGTTGGTATTTTCATCACAATTTTATAGAATACAAGTAGCAAACTGTGATTTTTGTTTATCTGTCTTCTATCTCCTACTCAAAGTAGCTCTTTGTAAGAAATCCCTCCTGCATTTGAATGATGTTTGAATGAGGTTCAAATTTAAACTGATAAGATAAAATTAATCACAGTGCATAGGCCAGCTCAGAGGATGCTTGAGGTATGGTGCAAGTAAGAGTCTTGTAATGTGGCTCTGTCTTGGAAGTCCAAATGAAAGCTTTGAACAAAATTTATCTTCTAGATTCTTATCTAGACTCTGCTATTCACCCATATAAAACTATCATAGTTTTGTTAGCATCTTGTCCACTATGGCCTTGTTGCATACAATCTCAGGTAAATTCCTGTCAGTCCACTCTATCTGCCTTCCTTTTAAGCAGCTCAAATACTATAAACTGAGCTGGAAAGCTGGATGTAAGTCTATGGAAAATGCCATGTATATTGCAAAATGCAAATTTTAAACTATTTCTATAGAAGGGCCTATGGTTATAGAACATAGCCTTCCTTTTATACTGTTTTTATTGAATTTTTAATTTTGTGCTGTTCTGCTCTGAGCTTGTTTATTATTGTCAAGGAATATCTAGAAGAGAAATGGAGCTAAAGCCATAACACCCTATTGATGTGAATGCATACTGCTGGCTCATTAAATTTCTTTGAGCACATCTCTTTATAAAGTTTATGGAAAGTTGGATTTTGTGATTTGGTAGCCATTGAGGAGAATATCTGCTTGAATTTGTTTGGCTCCCATTTGGATTATAAGACAAAAATTTGGTACAATTGCTGTTAATATTTGAGCAGCTAATGTTTCTAAAATTAATTTCTGTAGATAATAGAGATTTGTATAATTTTAGCTGGATCAAGAAAGAGCTCAGATTGAAGACGTTTTACAGAGAGGAGGGCAGTTGCTCCAGCAGCCTATGGAGGATCATAGGAGAGAGAAGATCCGCCTACAGTTGTTGCTTCTGCAGAAAAAGTACAACAGTTTGCAGGTACAGTTATGGTAGTTACTACAGCTCATATATCAGTTTTCTCTTTGGTATCCCACTTGCAACCTGTAATCCATATTTATAACTTATGACTTTTTCAGTATATGTGATTCTCTGGGGAAGAGTTAAATGAATGTGCACACAATCTGACTCTCTGAATCTTTGCAATTCCAAAATATGAATTTTCCCACTTCTGGGTTTTGGGGGAATGGTTTTGATTTTTCAAGTCCCTTTCACAGCTTCACAGAGGGCCACCCTACGTATTGACCCAGATAGGTGGGTGCATCGAGTTGGGCATTTGCTTTACCTGTCTTTGCTGGCCCTTGAACAGAGGCTTATCTCCACCACCAGGCTGTGTGAAGAGTGACTATGTATACACATGTACACAAACATACCAACCTCTCAGCATAAGCCCTTTGTGTGATTGAGCCTGCTCCCAAATTCCTCTTCCTTCCTATAGAGGGTATGAGCAGTGGTATGTATGCAGCAGGTTGTGGTGCTTGCATACACATGCTGTGTTAAAAATGTTTTTTTCCTAGAAGAAAGATGCTCCTTCTAGCTCACCTGTTTGAATCATGCTAGAGTTGACAAGCTGAGGTGTAGTTCAAAGATGCGGGCAAAACCATCAGGCAGCTTTGATTACATGTCTATGTAGATAACGAGAATATAGCTATTACAAAAATAAATTAGTATTGCGTATTTTGGAATTTGCTCCTTCAAATGAATCCCTCAAGTATTCTTGTTTTTCAAATAAATAAGACCTATTCTGTTCACTACTTCCCTCTTTTTACACCATATTTTCCAATACACTGGATTGTAGGAGTGCAGGTCATTTCAAAGGAGGCAGGCGGTGGAACTCTCTCCAGTGTTTTCCCAGTATAAGAAAGAACATGATAATCTAATGAAGTGGCTGAATGAGGCTGAGGACCGTCTGTCAGGGCTGCAAGGTGTGGAAGATGAACAAAAACTACAGGTAAATGAGGCTTCTGTTTCTTAGAACGAACAGTTAATGGTGTGTATGAACTTTGGAGATTCATACACTAGAGTTTAATCTAGTCTAGTGATCTTCTTTGGACACCTCTGTGGAAAGAAGTGTTTCAAAATGACAACATTCATTTTTTATTAGGAAATTATCAACATATGCTAGTTTGGGATTTCTGCATAGTCATCTCATAGGTCCAAAAGATCTCATCCTTCAGACCCAAATCTTAGATGGTGATCTGGGCAGTGGGCCTGATACAGGAAGGTTTGTCTTGCCAGTCTTGATCTATGATGATTATGCTTAACCCTTTTTAAAAACTCTTAACTCAAACAGCCAGATTTAATATCAGTTTGGTGCAGGTATGATAAAAGCCTTGTTTGAGCCTTAAATCCAGTGCCTCTGCGTCCTGTGGGTCAGGGTATTGTAACACCTCTGGTGTCTTTTCCTGCCTCAAATGCTTAGAGAGGGATAACTGCCCTCATATAATGGATATTAATAAAACAGACAAAGGTTGAGGTATTTCTGATAATGTGTGTGTGTCCTGACAAACAATTTTGCAACTGATGTAATGTCAAGGTTTCATAAAACTGACTGCCCAGAAAGTTGTCTGTCTTAATTTATATTTTGGAATTTGCTCCTTCAAATGAATCCCTCAAGTATTCTTGTTTTTCAAATAAATAAGACCTATTCTGTTCACTACTTCCTCTTTTTACATATTTTCCAATACACTGGATTGTAGGAGTGCAGGTCATTTCAAAGGAGGCAGGCGGTGGAACTCTCTCCAGTGTTTTCCCAGTATAAGAAAGAACATGATAATCTAATGAAGTGGCTGAATGAGGCTGAGGACCGTCTGTCAGGGCTGCAAGGTGTGGAAGATGAACAAAAACTACAGGTAAATGAGGCTTCTGTTTCTTAGAACGAACAGTTAATGGTGTGTATGAACTTTGGAGAATCATACGCTAGAGTTTAATCTAGTCTAGTGATCTTCTTTGGACACCTCTGTGGAGAGAAGTGTTTCAAAATGACAACATTCATTTTTTATTAGGAAATTATCAACATATGCTAGTTTGGGATTTCTGCATAGTCATCTCATAGGTCCAAAAGATCTCATCCTTCAGACCCAAATCTTAGACAGTGATCTGGGCAGTGAGCCTGATTCAGGAAGGTTTGTCTTGCCAGTCTTGATCTATGAGGGTTATGCTTAACCCTTTTTAAAAACTCTTAACTCAAACAGCCAGATTTAATATCAGTTTGGTGCAGGTATGATAAAAGCCTTGTTTGAGGCTTAAATCCAGTGCCTCTGTATCCTGTGGTCAGTGTATTGTAACACCTCTGGTGTCTTTTCCTGCCTCAAATGCTTAGAGAGGGATAACTGCCCTCATGTAATGGATATTAATAAAACAGACAAAGGTTGAGGTATTTCTGATAATGTGTGTGTGTCCTGACAAACAATTTTGCAACTGATGTAATGTCAAGGTTTGATAAAACTGACTGCCCAGAAAGTTGTCTGTCTTAATTTTTGAGGATACAGATATTTTGTAATTGCTTTTGTTGTGACTTTGTGGATATTTTTGGTGGTGTTTTTTAAATCTCTTTTATGTCTCCTCTCCATCCTTTAAAACACTTGTTTTTGTGGTAATTACATTAATATTTTAGCAATAACAGTGAAGAACCTTGTGAAGCAGTAATTAGTGTCTTGAACAAGCTTGAGGGCTAGGTCATCTGTCAAGGACTTTTCAATTTCTGCATGTAAGGGTTCGTAATTACCATCTATAAATCTTTTTGACTGCTTTGTAACTTTTTAACCCAGAACCAACACACTTGGTAGCATGCTGTGGCTACCTGTGAGACTTGCGCCATAAAATCACAACTAGTGCCGTGTGGTTTCATCTGCAGGTGACAGATGTCTGCTGTCCTCTGTCACACAGGCTATTCAGTATCAACTTTTGGATCTGATGCTTTTTGGAAAGACTGTTTCACATTATAAGGCACCCATTAAGAGCTGGACAGCAAAGAGGCCCCAGGGTCTGTGGAACAGTCTGACATCTGACTGCTCTGTTGGGTCTCCAGCAGTCTCTTCTGGTGACATAAGCCTGGGGACCTGACTGATGGCCTGGAATTTTTTTGAAAGGAATGGGGATCGATGTGTATTTTAAGTAAAACAATATTTTTCAATTTTTCTGTTTGACCATCAGATGCATTGAATGAATCAATTACTGGACAGAAATGGAAAAATAGTGCACCTGCATGGCTCTTTGCTAATGGGGGCAGTCCAATCATGGCTCAGATGGGTCCTCCTTGTCACTGTTGGTCTCACTGCAGCTTGACTGATCTTCTCTAAGGAAAATACTTTGATTCCTGTAAAGCCCTTTTCTTAAAGGGGTATACTGCAGCTAATCCGTGCTACTGCTAGATCCATTCCTGGATAAGTGAATCTGATTGCTGAATGCAGCATGTCATGTCAATATACATTACCGTAGTAATTAAAATAGACTGTTGATGGAGAAACATTATTCTTGCTCAGGTCAGCTAGACTGTCACAAAAGGACCACAGAAGTTTTCATTACTGGTGTGAAATGTAGAAATTCAAACTGCTGCTTTTGCTGCATGTGCTTGTGCCTGTGGATTTCTGATATTTGAGCGCTAAGGCAGCTTGTCTCAAGTGGCTTTACTTTTATGGCTTCTTCTTTCACTGGCTCTACTAATCAATCTTGAACACTGAAAATGGTGTGAGACCATAACGTTGCTAAAGGGAGAAATAGTCTTCCAAATATCATCATTTTAGATAATCAGTCTTGGTGAGAATTTTCTTGGAGCCACCAGACGTGAAAATTGCAGTGCTTGGTTGGTCATTGCAGCCTAGGACAGAGAAGCACTAAATGAATTCTTGACCTGCTGGAGTGCAGGTGGCTTAAGCACTCACCTTGATGTAAGGAAGCTGTAGTGAGAAAAGAACAAACTGCGGTTGGATGAGAGCAAAACGGGGAGGGAAAGGAAGATTTCAGCTGCTGAGCTGGGGAGTAGACTTCAATTGAGCTTTTATGAAATACATTATTTATGCTTTTGTAAGCAAGTGTGGAGGAGAGGACTTATTTATGGTGCTTGAAGGTCATATCTATATATTGATTTGCTGGAAGCAGCTGGATCATAAATACTCCTCATCATTTGTGCTCCTAGGGATTATGGAGTTAAAATATCTTTGAAGTATTGGTAACCCTTCTGCATCATAGGTACTTTTGAGTAAGCCTTGTTTTGCCACAGATCCATTAGCAAGAAAAGCCTGCACTGGAAGTGTGCATCTCCTAGAGGTCTTTCTTTTCTAACAGTGCTTTAGTATTTATTTAAATTGGACTATTCTGCCTTTGTTCAAAATGAGGGAAAGGAAAGAATTAAACCTTAAATTGCAGAGGTAATTTGTTGCCTAAATTCCTGAGAGATTTTTCCAGGTTTTAGGAAGTTATTTTGGAGTGAAAATGGTAATTTTGCAGATGGTGAATATTGGTAATTTTGCAACTGCAGTGAATATGCTGTTGAAGGCACAGTGAATTTTTCCCTATAAACTGAAGCATTGTCTTGAAGGCTCTTGAAGTATTATTTCTGTAATAAAGAAAATATATTTGTTTTTCGAGTATGCTTTTTATAGGAAAGGCTCTGGATTGCTTAAACATGAACAATTGTTTGCTGACTGCATTAATTAAATGGACGTGAGCTTTGGGAAACCTTTTTTAGAAAACTGGCTCTGAAATACTTGAGATTTAAAAACTGGCTTATATAGTTCAACATCCAAGGAGGTAAATGATTTAATTTTATGTCAATGTCTAGGGCAGTAGTTTCCAAAATCCACTTGGAAGCAAGTCAGAAAATCTTATTGAGTAGAATCATTAGTAGATTTTGTTCAAAATATATTTAAGTGTAAAAGGGGAGACCGGGGAAAAAAATCTGAAACTGAATTCTGAATTGCAGGTCAAACTGTATGCTGAGTATAGTAGGAAATAATTTTTATTTGACCTCCAGATTAAAAGACTTTTTAGCCATTCTTATTGAGTGGCTTTATTTATAGAATGTTCAGTAATAACTAGGTATTCTCTTTATTCCTCCAATCCTTTGTTTTTGCAGGTGTTTAAAGAGAGCAAATTTATTAAACATGCTCTATCAACACTGAAATTAAAGTAGAAAAGGACTATTAAGTCCTCCAGTCAGATTTCCTCTTCAATAACCTTAGGTTGACTTTTTATTTGTGTATGCTGACGAAAAACTGTGGGAGGACTGAAGCACTGTTCCTGTGAAGACAGACAGAGGTCTTTTAAACTGGGGAGATTCTTATAGCCTCCCAGTACCTACAGGAAAGCTGGAGGGGACTTTTTACAAAAGCATGGAGGAATAAAACAAGGAGCAATGGATTTAATCTGTAAGAGAGTAGGTTTAGATTGGACATTAGGAAAGAATTCTTCACTGTGAGAGTGGTGAGGCACTGTAACGGGTTGCCCAGAGAAGCTGTAGCCTCTGTAGCCATGGAAGTGTTCTAGTATGGGTTTGATGAGGCTTTGTGCAACCTGATATAGTGCAAGTTGTCCCTGCCCATGGCAGGGGGGGTTGGAATGAGATGGTCTTTAAGGTCTCTTTCCAAACCAAACCATTCCGATTCTGTGAAAAGGTTCCTTACCTGAGGAGTTTTTTTCCCCTAATAAAAACAAAAAAAAAAAACCAAAAACAAAAACCCAAAAAACCCAAAAAACCAACCAGAGCCAAGCAACCAAAACCAACTTCTGTGATATTTAGGTATTTATCAGGTAACTGTGAGAGAGTTACATAAAACTCCACTTCTATTTTAGCATATTATGCTGCATTTCAGAAGCTTCTAGTCTGCAGTGTAAGGTAGAGAACAGCTGAACAATTAAAAACTCTGCTGTACTGAAGCACTAATGTGTTTATAGCACTTATGTTCACCTTTAAGAGTGAGGGTTGTGAGAGGAGGAAGCATCATCTCGGTGATGGGAGGCAGCTGGAGGAGATTAACAAGGAGCTATACTCTGAAGGAGCAGCATCAGAAGGAATTCACTGCTTAGCCAAGACGAGTAATCTGGCCTGGGATGGTGTTACTGGGAAAGCAGAAAGTTTCAGACCATGCCAATGCACTAGTACAGGATGTTTCAATCTTGTTACAAACTTGTTACACAAGTTTGCTGCATGCCAACACGTGCTGTTTTAAATCTTGTGCAAGTTTTTTTCTAATGAGAGACAAAGCAGTGTGTGGGAATGGAAACATAGTAAAGCCCAGTGACCTATTCATGTGGGTTATTTCTTGATTCTGAAGTCCTGCTGCCTGTGTGAGAATGGGACTTTTGGAATGACTGGAAGTTAGAGAAAACACCTTGTGAAGATATTGCAGATGGCTGTGCTGTAGAAGGCATCCTGGGGTTTTTTCTTACCTTTACATATTTCATGTTGCTAGGGAAAATATACTTTGAGTTGCACGGACTGATTTCTTAGGAACTGGAGCCCTGTCCTTCCACAGGAAATCATACCACTGTCTAAGCCTTTGGCTTTTGCTCTAATTTCCATCCATTGATGGAAGCTGATAAAATATATGCAGAGCCTCAAGAAAATGCATTTGGGGAGCATCAGGGACCAAGAAGCTGCATTTGTAACTATAGCATATGGAGTAAGTCTTGTTTTTAACTGTGGTGCTTGCTTGCTGTACTGAATCAAAAGCAGTGCTGAGTAGTTTGTGATGCTTTTCTGTACTACTTGTTTTTAGTAGACTTTAGTAGACTGTGCCCTTGCATCCTGTTTCTTTGATGTGCAATGATTGACTGAGAGCAAATCATATTTAGTGGTAAAGGTCTTGTGGAAGCAAAGGTGTGCCCCCAGTTTCAGAACAGGATGACTGTCTATTTTACAAATTAATTAACACAAAACAAATTAACACAAAAACCCCAAACCAACACAAACTAAAGAAAATCCTTAGGAACATTTAGTGCATGTGAAGTCCTGAATCATGAATATGGGAACATATCTTTTCTGCTGCAGTCCTTGCTTCATTTGCACTACATATGATGGTTATGTTAGGTTCCTGTTAATTTGAGTGACATATTTGAAATTTTCAAAAGCATGTGAAGGAGGAAGATACAGACAGGTGTTTGCAAGCCACTTGGTTAGTGGGGCTTTAATATTTTATTGGTTGTCAGCTCTGCTAGAGATTTGCATGTGTGCACCCAGCCCAGACAAATTGCAAAGTAAAATTCAGTGGCTGAAATTGGTATGAGCATACATTTATTCTTCAATCTTTAGAGTGTTCTTAGCTGTTTGTAAATCCCACAGTCTTGTGCCTCTGTCTTGCTTGATTCACTCACCTAGTGCAACATGGTGATTTAAAGTTGCTTGAGTTCTTCGATATTTGGATGTGGGCTTTCTTTTATTTGATAATTTGAAAGAACTAGGCTGTTTTCAGAGATGGTAACAGAATTATATTTGACAAGAAACATTTTCTGCTAAAAATGTTTTCTTTCAGCCTGCTTTACCTGCCTCTGCTAATTTTTTGCCAGGCATGGCAGAGGGATAGTTTCCTGTAGCAATCTTCTGAATGTTTCAGATCCAGCCCTTTATTAGTGAGCCAAGAAAAAGCTGCATTAAATTATTGTTCTTACTCTCTTATCTGCTAGAATGGTACTTGGCTAGATAGCCTAGTCTTGCAGCCAGAGCAGAAAACAATTGGCAAGCTCTGGAGGAGCTACTGCCTTTTATTGCTGCAAAATATTGGACTACTGGTGGAGCACTAATTTATTTTTAAAAAATTGTTAGAAAATGTGGGTGGGGATGCTTATTGAAAAGAATATGGATGGGAAATAAGTGTTTCAGTAAATTGGTATCTTGGCAAACAAGGAAGCAGAGTGGGTTGTAGCACTAGATATAGGCTCAATCAAGAAGTGTTATTTCTGGAAATTGTAAGGATCAAGTTAAAAGAAACAGTGGTACCCTTCCCATTGCTTGGAGTTTTAATCAAGAATAATACATTTTGAAGCATGATATCAACTTTTTCCTAATTTTTAAAATAAACAAACTGTCCTGTGCAGGACTTGCAGCTTTCTGAATTAATGTAATCTTGCTAGAAAGGCCTTTGTTTTCTTTTCTAATGTAGAAAAGTAATTATTCTGAGTATAGCTTATTGATTTAGGATTTTTCATAAAATTGATTGTTGCTTGAATTATAAAATGAATTTTCATGTTTTCAGGCAGTCCCTGTCCAGCAGAGGTTAAAAGGCCAATTTACTACAGGAGTTAGGACCTTGCCTTTCTCAGCTGAATACTTGGTTGAAATCAACAAAGTTTTGCTGGCCATGGCCGACGTTGAACTGCTGCTGAATGCACCAGAGCTGAATACTGGCATCTATGAGGATTTTTCAGCTCAGGAAGATGCACTGAAGGTACTGCATGCCTAAGCATTATATTCAGAGTGAAGGGAAACAGCAGAAGAAAGGCCACCAGCTTAACAACTCTATTACAACATTTATGGTTTTGCTTGGTATCTACAGGATCAATATGCACTGAGAATTAAAAAATTACAGTTCTGTTGGCTAATTTTTTTTTTCTATGCATAATCTGGATACAAAGTGTAGCAGCATGAAAACTGGGTGGGAGGTTGAGGGAGCAAGGTTTAATTTGTTGTAGATACTTGCATTTGCCATCAGTCTATATAACACTTAAAGAAATGCTAAAGCAAATCTTCTTATCTTCCTGCTTGATAGCCATAATAAAACTGCTGTTCTTAGGTCATGTGAAAAAAATTGCTCAAATAGGAACAGGAGAGAAAGGGTGATTCTTGACTTTTTATGAAGCTGTGTATGAGGCCTGTTGTATGAGCTGTGTATGATGGTACCTGTTGTGATGAGCAAAACAGCAATATTCTTTCAGTTTTAAGCTCCTCCTTCTTACTGCCAGTCAGTGGATTTACCTGTGTGATTTATAGTGAGGAAATAGTTGAGGACATTGCCTTTTTCAAAAGGAGATGAAGAAATTATGCTTGAAAATACTGAATCCTGCTGTCAAATATGAGCTGAGTATGGAGAAGTATGAGCCCTGGTTAATTCTTAGCATACACAAGAGTGTGAAATAGATTCCCTCAGAAAACATCCATTGGAGTTGGTAATTACACATGGCATGGTGCAGTGTAGGTGTACCTCTCTGGATTGGGAATCATAGCAGGGTCCATGTATCTTATCTGAGGTGTAGTTGGGCTCTGCCTCTCACCAGGAGCTAGATTGGCTGTTTCTGCAGCTGCTATGTAGGTCCTTAAAAGCTTTGGAGAATTCCAATCCACTTTTCTGACATGCTTTCCTTTCTGCTGTGCACATGCTTCCGTTTCTCATGTTTTGGGTTTTTTGTATATTTTGTAAAAGCAAATATGGGAATGGTGCCAGCCTTTGACAAAGGGGGCAGCCTTTGATTTGTTGGTGAAATTCTCTTAATCCTTCTAACTCTGCTTCTATGCTGCCTTGAGTGCAGTTAGGAAGTGGTTATGTTAAGACAGTCTTAAAATACTTCATTTTGGTGCAGGTGTCTCATCTGATTTTGGAGTTTTGGTATGGTCTAAGAATGTTTTCAGAAGAAGCAAATAGCAGAGTGTAGAATTTTTAGAAGCATTACTCTTTTAAATTCAAAAAGATAAGTAAATTTCACTGTCTGCATGGACTGTTTGTCTTCTGAATACCAAGGCAGTCTTACAACAATATCTGGTTTAAAGGAATTTTCACATCATAGTTCAGTGGTATTTGAAATTGATTACTTTAGCTTTGTCATTTAAATGTAAAACCTTTATGCAACCTTATGCTTTTGCAGTTCTGTGCATATGGGAGGTTAGATGAAGCATGATTAAGTTGTATTTTGTGGTCCATTTTTTTAACATGAGGAAAGAGTATGTATAGTGACATGGGCAGATTTGTTTAATAGTGAAGGTAGTGTTGTTTTGAGAAGTATGGTGTGCCCTTTACCTTAGGAACAAATTAGATATATATTAATTATTCCATCCTTTTCATAAATACCTGTGAAGGATACACACTTAAAGGGTATGATGAACTATTTAGTTCATTTGCTAAAACTGATTTAAACTGTAAATGTTACTGGTGGTCACGGTATTACTGTAGATGCTGATTTTTGGAAAAGAATTTTGAAAATATTATGTTTTGATATTTTTCTTTTATTTCCTGCTGGTGTTGACTTTACTAATGACTTGTGCCATTACTGTACTTGCAGAACATAAAAGATATTTTGGATAAACTTGGGGACCAAATTGCAGTAATACATGAAAAACAGCCTGATGTTATATTGGAAGCATCTGGACCTGAGGCAATACAAATAGGAGATGCACTAACACAGCTGAATGCAGAATGGGACAGAATTAATAGAATGTACAATGATCGTAAGTGGTAAGTCAAGCATGATTGGCCTCTGTGGCCATGTAAATTCTTTATGTACATGTTTATATAACTGTTTTTCAAATGTACCTTAATGATGAAGACCAGTTTTGGAATTATCAGCTTTTTCATTTGTTGGTATTACAAAATAATTTCCAGAATTATTGAATGTTGAAACTGTTAACATGGAAATTGAAGTTTGGCTGCTTTCATGAGGCTTATTTTCTAGTTAATGAAATAGAAGGTTTTGTTTATAGAGTGTAAAATTTTGGTTTTGTAAAGGCATCACAAAACAAAGTTCTAGAAGAATAATGTTGAGTAGTACATCTTTTAATGAAGAATTCAAGGCCAATTTTTTCGTTTTTTGAAGGAAGGATGCAGTTTGAAAGAATAGGGTTTTTAAGATACAGCACCTATGACAGTTGTCAATAATATTTGTTGTACGTATTTGAAGATGAGAGATGACCTGATTAGAAAATTTTGTTGTTAGAAAAACAAGAGAATACTAAAATAAGTGCTTAAGAAATATGTATTTCTAATTTCTTTGCCACAAATAGGTGTAATTTCACTTGGGCAAAAAGTTTGATTTCTCCCCACCCCTTATAGAAGAGACAATAAACTTTTTACATTATCTGAATCAGTTTTAAATCTTTAAAAACAAACTCAACACCACTTAGTACTTCCTGGGAAAGTGTATTAGAGGAATATTTTAAATTGGAATTTGTAAAAGTGTCAAAGCACATGTTCGGGAAATTACCACTAAGCTGAAAGCGCTCACACTGCAAGCAGCAGTGTACACTAAGATTGCTGCTATGCAAAAAACCCCTTAATGACTGAAAATTATTTAATAAAATTTAAAATTAAATGCAAAGGCTTATACTGTAGTACATTTGCTTTTACAGTATTTCCTTTTTAATGATGTTGTAAGATAATGGATGATGCAGAAGTTTTGTAGGGCATAAGGTATGCCTAACTATGTTTACTTGCTTTGTAGCACCAGCAATCTGATATCAAAACATGTGGTAGTGTATTTTGAAGAGCTGTTTTTAGGAAGAGTGTGTATTACATAAGCAGATGTTTCCAACTCTTTCTCAGAACACTGATAAATGTGTGGGGATATAAAAATCAGTTTGTGGTATCATCCAAATAGAGAATTCCAGAAATTCTGGGCCCCTGGATGAGTGAAGGATCAAGATTTCTAATAACTCAGCAGGCAATGTTGTTTCACTGTGGGTTCTTAAATCAGAAAACAGTGATGCCAGCTATGTAGAGCTTTGTGCTCTTGCTGGGTGCTCGTGGTCACCTGCTGAATTTGGAGACAAGTGCTCCCAAATCTGGTCCTCATCCATATTTATATGCCTGTAGCTATTTTACTGTTCTCATAGATACTGTATGCACTAAGCTTTAGTTATGTCTTTTTTTCCACTTGAAACTTACTTGGAAAGCTTTAACTAATGTTATTATTTTGTGAGTACAGTTGAATTTGCTGCTCAAATTTACTTTAAGTAGCCAGGGCTAACCAGAAACCTAGTCTTCTTACTGAAAAACGTAAGTGAATCATAGAGTAAGTTCCATGTTTGTGAAGAAGCGGCACAATGCAATAGATTGCCTCTTCAGTCACTTTGCTGATATGAATTAACCTTGACCTTCATAAAGTTTGTAAAGCTCTGCATATTAATGAGAATAATATTTGGCTTCATTTTCATACAAAAAGGGACTACTGGACTACTAATTTAGATAAATTATGTGTAGCTTCTTGAATATATAAAATGCTGCCATTTTAATAGAAGCATGCTTTTTGATCACTGAAGATGTTATTAATTGCAATATTAAAATGGCATTAGTATTTTTAAACCCTTTCTGTTACAAAGAAGAATTCTTAGTCAAGTTTAATCTTGCTTTTCCCAATGTTGCACTAAGTATAAGCTGAATGACTATCTCCTTAATCATCTTTGGCTTTTTTCTATGTCTAGAGTGGGTGGAAATTTTGACAAAATTAGAAGAAGCAGCATCTGAAGCCTCTGGCAAAACATTGATTTAGTTTTCAGAGGTAGTAAAGATTTTGTGATTGAATGCCAGCTAAGTAGTTAAACCTTTGGTAAATGCTCTGATGAAGCCAAGCACAAGTTTAATTCAACTTTACTTATCGAAGCTTATAAGTAGTCAACTAAATCCAGCTGACTACATTTGCATTTGGACGTGTGTAGAGTAAAAAGTGTGGGTTTTGTATGTATATATAGACTTAATGTTTGTAACTGCTAATTTCCTAGGTCTGCTCATTTTGCTGTGAGTTTTCTCCCAGTGCTAAGTGTTGATGACTTGGGAATAAGATGTGGTTTGGAAACTGTGGATTCGTGCAGAGGAGGCAAATGATGGCCAAGTTTTTGTGCAATAGTCATAGGAATTTGGTACTTTTAGCTTTCAGATGAGGCAGTCTGTAGGGAAACAGCAGCACATGCATCTGACTTGAAACTGGAGTGAAACTTCGCTCATTGCTCAAAATACTGATGGAGCTGTAGTCTCACAACAGAAATGGTGCAAGTTAAAACTTTGTACCTCAGTGTTCTCTGAAGTTTTAAATTTTGTATTCTGAAAAAGTAATGTGGCCGAAACTCCCTGAAAAACTGTAATTTTTAAGGAAGCCTATAAAACCTTCTTTTAATCTATTTTAAGTGCTTAGAATGTATCTTCTCATTAAATGTGGGATGAGTTACTGTCATGAGACAATATGCTTAGACTGAAATGTATGTGAGAAATAAAGGGACATTGAAATTTGTGGTCAGTGTACAGGTTAATCTAGGGTATTAAATCAAGGTACGTGCTGAAACTGAAATGGTAGAACTGGGAGATAAGGTTAGAAAAATTAAAGTGGAGATTTTTAAGACTTCTTTAAATCTTAAATTTTTAAGACTTCTTTTAAGACTTTTTAATTGGCTAATAATAATAGCAACAAATAAGCCCTGTATATGTCAAGAAATACGGATCTTATGTAAAATGAGATTTAATTTTGATGAAATTATTCTCAGTTAAAAAAAACAGTTGCAATGGCAGCTCTTTAAAGTTTTGTTTTAGATGTCTTTATTATGCTGCTAATTTCAGATTGTATCTATATATGTGCAATAACCCTGGAGTCTTTACTGTTGCAATTTTTTGCAATTGTTTGCAGTAATGGGCTGCAAATGACATAGTTCCTCAGTCAAAAGAGAGAGTCATCTGATTAAGTAGTTCAGTCTTCGCCTCTTAGGTCTTTAAAGATGACCACTTTTATTAGTTTGGAATAGTTAATAATCAACAAATAGAAAACAAGCCACTCCATTCCTTTCTGACATGTTTTTCTCATGCTCTCACTTTGTTAGCTTGTTAACATAACAGAATTCTCATTTTATTAAGAAACTAATTTTTGACTGTGGTTATTCTGTCTGTTCCATGCAAGAACATGTTGCCCTTCAAATTAAGCAACACATTAATTTACAAAGATGATGACAATGAAGTATCTGGTAAATTATTGTGTGATTAAATGCTATAAGACCTACTTATGTGTGCTCACTGGTAATACTATATAATCAAATATATAATCTATATAATCAAAATTACCTTCACTTAATAAATTCTGGGGCACCAGCATTCCACTTTCTCCTTATGAAGGAGAAAGAAAATCTGAGCAATTAATCATATTTCATATTTCACACTGTCTGATAGCTGAATTGTTTCATGATAAAGGAGGAAAGGGTTCTCCAGACCAATTTGATGTAGCTAATCAATCTTTATTTTTTAAGTGATAGAACAAGTTTGCTGAGGACTGCCCTTTCTTCCTTCAGCTGGAAGTTAATGACAGTCTGTGCTGTTGGCTTTCACCAGCTGCTACTGTGCCAGGAAGCCTTCAGTACTAGGACTTGGTTAATCAGACTGTGTGCTAGTCTTTCTGTTCTGCAAGGCAGATTTCTACTCACTGGGGTGGGATTCCTAGCCTTCTAGGTGAAATTTTGGGTAATTTTTCACTCCTCTGTTTTCCCACAGTTGCTTTGACAGAGCGATTGAGGCGTGGAGGCAGTTCCACTGCGATCTCAGCGATCTCTCCCACTGGATCGCGGAGGCTGAAGCGTTACTGGCCGATGCGCGCGGGCCGGATGGCAGCCTGGAGCTGCAGGCAGCTGGGCTGCATCAGCAGGTACGTGGGACTGGGGCAGAAAATGAGCAAGCTGAAAACAGTCCAGATTTTCATCTAAAATTGTACTTTTATAGATAGACATATGGATTTGCGGAGAGGCTGTGCAATCACACTTCAAAAAGCAGTAGCTCTGAACATTTCTATTTTGGCTGCAGTTTAAAATTTATTCTTGGGGAAGAACTCAACTCCCACTTATAGTATGGGGTTATATGATCACTCTTAGTATGGATTGGTTTGAGATTATTTGATAATTCAAATGTTGGCATGATTTTTCAGTTTATAAGTTTTGTTGCAGCTTCAAAAATATGTTAATCAGATAAAAGATCCAGTACAATATTTCACTTACCTTTGACTCATAATTTTAAAAAATGGACCCCAATAAAGGTCATTCATAACTTAGCAAATTATTTATTTAAACAAATGTCTTTTGGAGATACTGCCTTGTACAAAAAAAACTAGAAAAAGAGAAGATTCCAATTACAGAGGTCTTATGTGTGATTTTTTTCAGATTTTGTTTCTGGAATTTAGTTCCCTGATATTTTTTTTACTTCCTTTAAAATAATAAGAAGAAAGCATAACTTTAAGGATCAGATTTTTTTTTCCTTTTGAGAGTATTAGGTGTCCAAGTGTCAGATATGTGTTGTGAAGGAAAAGTAAGTTCTGTCTAAGACACAACTTCTGTTTTGTCCTTGTAGCTGCTTGAGGTTTTCTCTTTTTTGAAGAGAAGTAAAATCGTATTCCTAATCTAGTTGCAATGAAATTTTTGCTAACGGTGTAGGACTTTTGTAGTCATTAGGGATGTTTGAAGATTTAATCCTGACATCTTCTGACTTTCTTTAGTGTCATGGATTTTCCATGGTGTCTGGGACCATGGCAGCAATGCCATAATTATCCTAGCTAAAATATGCTGAAAGTAAAGAAATATTTGGGGTATAGATTATGAAAAGACCTAGTTAAAAGTCAAACCATCTGTTAGAACCCTAGGAAGTGCTGTACATAAAGAGAAAAGGAATCGAAGATGGGTGCTGATTTTAGAACTGGTGGCCTGAATGAATTCTTGTGATTCTTTGTAATATTGATAGCCTATACTGTGTCACTATCTTCTTATGACACCTAGAAAATTGAGTTACATTCAATAAAAGAACATTAATAACTTTGTCAACAGCATCCATTTCTAAGTAAGATGGTTTTAAGTGCCTCTCTTAGTAAAATAATATGCACCCAGGATTCATCCTGCATATCATGAGCCAGATCAAAGTCACTTCAGGTCAGTAATAAAATTCTGTGTGGCTTTTATGTTTCTGACAGGAACTTGAAGAGGGAGTCACCAGCCATCAGACCAGTATTGCAGCATTGAACAGAACTGGGGAGGGGATCATACATAAACTGTCTGCTACAGATGGGAGCTTCCTACAGGAGAAACTGGCAGGATTGAATAGACGCTGGAAAGCAATCACAACAGAGGTCATGGATAGACAACAGAGGTAATAAGTTTATCAAAAATTTGTATGTCTGAACAGGTGCAATAAGGAGAATTTCATTGAGCAGACATTGGGAGAGAGAGTGCATTCTATTGCATGCTGTTATTAATCTGAATTTTCCTAATGTTTGAAGCTCTGCTTTGAACTGTCTTCTAGAACAAATTTCTCATAAATCCACCTGAAGCTGACTGCTTAATAAGTCTTTGTTTAGAACAACTCACAAAACGACAACCACAAAACTACTTTTTTTTTTTACAGTTTTCCTTTGTTTTAAAAATATCTTTATAAAGCCAGACTTTTTAAAGAATAATTTCTCAGCTACTTTTTCTGACTGAAGCTGAACTTGTAAGTACCTTACACTGTTTTGTTTTATTACTGACAGAGGTACGCTAATTGAACTAATTTGTATAGTTCTTAAATTTCCGCAATATTGTAAAGTAAGAACTTAATGTAATTATGTGTTTTTTAACATCTCCTGATATGTTTAGGAATAAAATAGGATCTTGCTTAGTTATTTAGTATGAGAAATTTCATTAAAGTTTTATGTGATTTAGTGAAAGTATTGTATTTGTCCCTAAAACCTCCAGGGGAAAAATTCAGTGACCTTATAATGATTAGGCCTGAAGGTGTTGTCATTATTATCACTTACATTTAATGTTTTCTGTAGTCTTTTAAAAGTCTATTTTATGACTTTGGAACTAAAATTTGTCTGGTTTTAAGGCAGTGGTATTTATTCATAAATATCTTGCATTTTAATAATGGTGGTAGAATCTTTTGATGATAAAATGAATCCTTTAAAATTCTTCAAGCACTGAAAAAAAGTTGATCATGGCATCAGAAGTAATTTAGGACTGATGTGCTGGACTTCTTTTTTCACTTTTTAAGGCTAAAAGGAGAGAACCAGCAGCTGATAGAGTACAGAAAGAAGCTTGATGAGCTGCGTTGTTGGTTGGAAAATGTAGAAAATGCTCTGGACACAGGATTTACATTCAACCATGAAGAAAGCTTACAAGAATTACAGGCAAGACTGATTAGTGTTTAAATATGTATACATCTGTATGTCTTGTGTAAAGCATCAGGACATGGCTTTTGAGGAGGGAAGTTTTCACATTGTGAACAGCCGAAGAAGTATTATGGTTGTGTGAGACAACTTTGTGAGATTTCTTACACAGGCAAGATGCACCTCGAAATGAAGTTGGGTTGAGTTGGTAACCGGTATGTAGCCAGAAGATGGTGTCTGTGTATGAGACAGTGAGAAATAGGTATACTGCTGATAAAATTTAGTAAGTAGAATTTCACTGGAGTTGATGTGTATTTGTCAACTTTTAAATTGCTAAAACCTATAGAAAAAAAGCTGATAACCTTAAAAGGTAAGTAACACCATTGTCCCATTTACTGGGCAGTTGTAATAATCTCTTATGTGGAAAAGATTTTATCTAACCTGTTTTTTAAACTGTAAGGGTTTTGGCCATTTTAAGTAAGTTGTGTGCATATGTATGCATTTTTCTTGTTTTGTGTCTCACTTTGATAACAAAACATCTTTGGTTTATAGAATGTGTGAAAGAAAAATTTTCTGAAATCCTAAAAGAATGAGAGGAGCAGTCAGTCCAACTAACCTGCTTGCTTGTTTCTTAAAAATCATTAATTTTAAAAAGGCAACAAAAAACCACAATGAAACCCCAACCAACCTCTTTTAGAACAAATCTAAGATGGAAGTCCTGAATAAGTGTTTATAAATGATGTAAAGTAGTTGCAGTTGTGTTTGCCTAAATAAATTCCCTCATGTCAGTTGAATATTTCCTGCTTGTCATCAAAGTGTAATTTTTCTTGTCATCTACCTTAATATAAATGCTGGAAGTGAAAAGTAATAAATGCTTTAATAATTTCTAGATCAAGCGCAGAAACCAAAATAGAAGCTTCTCTGAGTATGTTCAGGGAAATGTCTAATATTGGAGTTAAAAGAAAGCTTTCCTCCTCCTTTAATAAAGCATGTATGCATTTTATTCCAGTCTATAACTCTTCTGTCCATTTTAGGTCTTAAGTGAAGAGATGGAAGTTCTGGGTGACAAACTGAAATGGCTGAACAGAACTGAATCTGAAGTACTGTTGGATAAAAATATTGACCTTCAGGAAAAAAACAAACTTTCTGATTGCCTGCAGTCCCTCAATGTGAGGTGGAATAAGGTGTGCATTTCTTCAGCATTGAGTACCTGAGGTTGAAAACAGAATGGTATACTTGGAATGGTTGTTTTCCTTTTCATGTACCTGTGATGTGTGGCATGTACATAAAATGATTAGGAAACCATACAGGCATGATCAGAAAATAAACCCCAAACCACTTAGACATGAAAATACTGATGGACATTTTTCCATCAGATTGAGTTAATTTGGTTAGCTTAGGTTTTTCTGTTTGCTTTTTTCTTGTATTGGCTCTTTTTGTTTTGAAAGAAGGATCACAAGTATCAGCTAGATAAAAAATATTTTGTTTATTTGAGTCAAACAGTAAGTATTAACTTGAAATTGAGAGTTAGCATAAATCTTTGCTATGTAGGAAAGTTGAATGCTTGTAGCTGTTAAGAGGAAAAGAATTGAAGCTGTGGTAGAGCTTAGAAAATCTTACCAAGTGTGTCTGGGATTCTTCTTAAATATTACTGTAAATTAGAAACTGATGTGTTCAATCTCTTTGGCAAGGCTGGTTGGAGTAAAGTAAGATTTTTTTCAAGCAAAGCCTGGAGATCCAAATAAAACAATTAAATTATTTTAGATTATTTTATGGATGACAGATGTAAGAATTTATTGAGGAAAGGGCTTTTGATAGTTCAGGGAAAGAAAAAGATGTGTTTTTACCAACTCAGCCGTGAAAACTGGGGTTCTCCCACTGCTTTGAGCACTACTATTTAGTAGTAGTGCTACTATAGTAGCACTAGTAATTAGTGGTAGTGCTAATTCCATCACTGACTTGAAAAAACTTAGAAAGCATATAGGCACATTTGTTTTCACTACAGTGGAGTTGTAACACTTTTTCTTTTGTCAGTTCCTTATTTCTTTATTTTGTGTGGCTGGCAACAAATCATGCTTTGCATCATCTTTTTTTCAAAGTATATTCAATTAATGAGTTATAGTTTTGGTGCTTAGACTGTAAAAACCATGTTAACTGCCCATCTACAATTTCTTTTCAATATTTAGGTGTTACATTAGGATGTATTGGAAAAACACTTTAGCACCTCTTGAAGTTTTTATTGTTTTTTAAAAGATACCTTCCAAAAAATAATTAAAATATATCTGAGGCATGGTGTAGAATATTTTGTCTTTCAATAATTGCCATTAATATAGGTTGTGTTACTGTTTTTATTTCTCTCTGCTGGGCTGTAGGTGTTCAGAGACGTGCCTGACAAAGTGAGAGAATTGGAGGCATTTGTTGGGCAGTCCTGTTTTGTTGCAAAGACAAAGCCTCCTGGTGAGTGATTGGTTCTTCTGTTCTGCTTAATTGTCTTGAGTGTAATCCTGTTTGCAGTCAAAAGTAATTAAAAAAGAAAAAAACCAACTCTATGAACTTAGACAAATAAGAAATGTTGAAGCATTGTCCTGAACTTGAGGCTGCCTTCTTATTGCTATGGGGGAGAGGGAATATTTTGGTAGGGAAGAAGTCACTCTACTCTTCAGGACTAGGGGAGTCTTTTGGAGTTTCTCTAAAAGTTTTGAAATGGAGAAATTTTTATAAAGCTTAGGCCTCCTCATCAGGACTAGGTACAGAGTAAAAACCAAAATAGCTGTGTTTGTGAGAGCCTGTTTTCTGTGTCTTGTTTCCTGTGGATTTTTGGTCATGCCTTTTACTAATTAAGATCCATTACAAGCTTTCCATACAGCTAATTATTTGTAAAGTATCTCTTGCATGTGGATTTTTTGCAGTCTTATAAATAAAGGCCATTCTGCTTCTTTTGGCTTGGTTGGGGGGCCAGATGGGGTCTCCCTTATCTGCTAGATCCTTACCTTTCTGAATGTTTTAGGGAAAGCTGTCTAAATATGTGTTCTTTTATCAGATGCTGACACTGGTCATGTTTTGGAGTTGTTGGAGGCAATTCAGCAAATACGGATTGTAAACAAAATGCCCAGGTTTCCCTTTTGGAAATCTAGGCAAAGAAGACAGCCCTTGCCTGAAAAAATTTGCAACTCAAACCTCAGTGAACTAACTCTAGGTTTTTTTTTTAAATTTCAGAATCAGTAAACAAAATTTGAGGAAAACCAGCTACTGTTTAATCCTTTTAAAACCTTGAATTCAGCTTGTTCTCCTTTCATACAATGTGTTTGTTAAACAAAACTCCTGTGTTTCATTGTTTGAGGGAAGTGTGAAATATTCATGCTCCAGCTTGATGTAGCTTAGTGTTTCTTGGAAATAGAACACAACTTCTGGAGTGAATATTACTATTCATTCAGCTCATTTCTCACTTCTTTCTTGTGTCAGGTTAAAAAGACAGAAAGATGTGACTGAACTAGTGGGCATCTGTCCCTTCCTCAGACAGTTGTGTAATGCCAAGTCCATGAAGCATCTGTTCCAGAAGCTTCACTTGTGCTTAAGTGAATTCTGATCCAAGAGTGGAGAAGACCTTTTTGCTGCACAGTACAAAACTGAGGAAGACAGCTTTAGATGTTTATCTTAAACAAAAATATTGGGTTTTATGCTTAACAAATGTCAATGAGTGTTTAGCTTCTTTCCATTAGGTTTAATGTAATTTTGTCTTTGCAAGTTTTCATCTTGTTTATTTTGAATTTAGGCTGAATCATTTGGGTGAATCTTTTTGGCATGCCATAAGAAAATAGCTGCCTTAAAGGTGCATAAGTCTCATTAGTTAGCTTCTGGTTGTTAAAATACAATTTTTGCTGTGCTTTCTCTGTAGATGCTGTTGCATATTTATAGGAATTCCAAAAAGCCCTTGTAATTCTGAGAACTGCTCATGTGGCCATGACTGCTTTTTCTTTAACAGAACCCCCACACTCTGTTTCAGATATCCAAAAGGTGGTGCTAGCATCTTCTTCATTGGAAATTCCTGTTCAGACTCAGCAGGCTTTGGAACTTTCTTCACCTGCTGATCTGGACAAAACTAGAACTGAGCTGGCTGACTGGTTGGTACTGATTGACCAGATGCTCAAGTCAAACATAGTCACTGTGGGAAATACTGAAGAGATCAATCGGACTATTACACGAATGAAAGTATGTGCTTTTGTGAAGGCTAGTAGAAAATTGTTTCACATTTTAATAGTACTTACATTCACTGAAGAAACTAAAAGCAATAACATGTTTAAGGGAAAAAAAACCCTGACTACAACTAAATGCATAACATGAAAGTTACACTTTAAATGCTCTTATTATAGTCCTTTCTCCTTCAGAGCCATTTTCTGTTTATTCTTGTGTGCCTATGTGAGCTAAGCTCACAGTTGTTTTTTTTTTTTTTTGTTTAAAACAAAGAAATTGGAGAATACCTCTTGACATCTTTTGGGGTTTGTAATAGTTGACTTACATGGAAGACTTTAGAACAGCTTCATGTCTGCTTAGTGGGTGCTCTTTGATTCACTCTTTACTGGTTTCTAATGCATTTTGTTTGCTGTAGTTACACTAAACTGATTTCCAGAGACATGCTAAGAGGATTAAAAGTTGTAACATAAATGCTTACATTGTAAATGTTTATTTCTGTTGATAGCTCCATGCCATGTTGAACTGTGACCTAAGGGCAGTATAAGTGAGATACTTGCGGCTGTTAAGGTTCATTTTATTTGACTTAATGTCAATTAACTAAGTGTAGAGTAAAAGCTGTAGGCTAAACAAGTGCTAAACTGTTTCTGGGAGTATCTCGCACATAGTCTGGAATTTGGAAGTGTAACATGATGTAGCTTTTGAAACACTTCCTTTTAACTGTATAATACTTGTAATATTCTGGTACATGTAGAGAACAATGTTTTATAGAGCAACATTATATAGTCTGATTGTTCCTTCCAGTTGTTGTTCTTCACTTTCCCCTGCACCCACTGCTGTGTCTGATATATATAAATGAAGCTCAGTTAGGAGAAAAATAAGTTATGGAAACTTATTTTCATATAAGTCTGTGAAAAATAGATGTTGGAAAACATTGTGCAACAACTGTGGTAACTGTGTGGTTTGTTTAGGTTAACCTTCACCTCTGGATTTTCAGTAACTGCAATTTACAATGTTTTAGCTTTTTAATGCAGTGCTATTATACTGTGACAGTTCAAGTGTCACAGTAATGATGGGACCAGCTGTATAGTTGTGGAGATGTGTGTATTTTTGTACCTAAATAATACAGATCAATTTAACTATTTCCTACTTTTTGGACTTAAAAACAGATAACCCATGCAGATATGGATCATCGGCACCCTCAGCTCGATTCTATTTTTACATTGGCTCAGAATTTGAAAAATAAAACTTCCAGTTCAGACATTAGGACAGAGATTACAGAAAAAAGTAAGTTTATTCATTCTGTGTTTGCAAATACATTGTTTTCATGGCAGTAGAAAATCTTCATGTCTTTTTCTAAAATTCTTGATTGAGCATAGCTGAAGTTGCCTTCCTTGAAAAAGAAAAGAAAACTTGGCAATTAAGTGGCCTTCACTCAAACAGTCTAATGAAAATTCCTGGAACAAGAATTGCCTCTTGTTTTTTTGATTGGCTGTTTTTTCAAGTATGAAGGTCAATAGTTTTGCTGGGACTTTGAAATATTTTGTGAAGAATTTGGGTTTCTTCACAGCCACTGACCCAGGGATAAGGATTTTATTTATTGAGAAAAGGAGTTAATAATGTTCTTTTTTTGTTGAACTCTGAGACACTGGACAGTTAAAAACATGAATGTGTTGACTTTAGGACAATGACTTTGTGTGTGTACTTGGAAAATTGTTCACTGAGAGTGGAGATTTTAATTAACTAACATGTACTTGAAAATTTAATTTCCAATTTAAAGGTCTCCACTCCCTTTGAAAATTTATTTTACTGGTACTTAAGAAATGTACAATTGTCTCAATTTGAAACTAATGGACAGTCTGTTTTTTGAAGTCTTAATTTTTGCTCGTTGCTAAGATTAGAAAATTCATGCAGCAGGGAATACCATATTTAGAAGTAAAAATGGAAAGATATATATTTTTTTAATGTTCTCCTCTGTAATTTTCCTTTACTCCATCTGCATTAATTTCTTTGGTGTCCATAAGACTTGATGGAGATGATGTGGTCAGATGGGAAGCCCACAGATGGGTGGTTTTTCTGGGGATCTGATGAGGTGGCATCTGCTGTCTGAGGTTCACAGACTATAGACTGGTAGGGGCAGTAAGATTCAAAGAAGCAACTTAGTTTTGCAGTCACTCAGAACTAAGGGTGAGATGGAAACTCAGGACAGGATAATAACCATGGGAGTCAGTCAAGAAGGGAACATGGGGTCAGTCATAAATGTTCTGGATTCTTCAGAAAAGCTGAACAAGAAGTAAAGGATTGTATGTTGGAAGTTTGAGTTTCCCTATAGTTATGTGTATCCAGGGTGGGAAAGAGAAATTGTATGTGGTGCCATGGATTCAGCTTCCAGTAGATACTTTAGATGTGTGTGATTTTCTGCCTGTCACAAAACATGAACATTGAATGTTTTGTTACCACTGACATTTGTGAAGAAAAGTTTGTTGTTTGAAGAAAAATGAAGCTCTGGGCTGCTTATGCGCCTCTTTGTTTAAACACTGAGTATGTATAGACACTGGATATATATCAGAATGTACCAATATCCTACAACCTTCTGGGAGTCTGCTCTGTGTCATCAGGTGGAGCATAATTACTCCAATTGATAGGAGCAGAGAAACAGCAAAACTTCCTTCTCTGGAACTTTGCTCCCAATTTTTGAGACACTTAGAATTGAAAAAAGTCTCATCAGAATTCTTTCTAGTTTTTCTGTCTGTGATATCAGGCTGGTGCCCATATTTTTTCAAGTGTGTTTTTCAGAACAACTTTTTCTAGGAACTTACCTCCTAAACCCACCGAGTTCTGAGGCTACCAGGAATGTCCCTATTTTTCTGTCCTGTTTTGCAGGAGGTAGAAAAAAGGGTAGATATGTCATCAGTGTAGAGAGTAAGCATCTGTGCTTGAAAATTAATCCACAAGCTGCCTGTGGGTTGAAATGGATGACTCTATATTGCACAAATTATTAGATTTGTCTACCAGTCTGGTGTAATGATATTTACTCTGACAGGTGGGCTTTGCTGCCACAGTCTTGGAGCGCTTTGTAGAACTAAAGAGAATATTGTTGAATGTATTAAAGTTAAGAGATTTTTTTCAAGCAGATGAGGCACAATGGCTTTGTATAATTGCAAAAGGTTAAAAAAAAATGTAAACCACTTAAATGGTTTCAATTTAAGTGCAGCCTTTGGCATTTTGCTTCATGGAAAATTGAAGTGACTTGAGAGTCAAGAGGGTAATTTTTTAATAAAATTGTGTACTTACTGTTAAAATAAATACATTGGTCTTAGTCTTACGTACTGCGTACCTGGTTTTGATCAGAGTAGCGAGATGCTCAAGAAATCCAGCTTAGTCTTTTTTGGTTTTACTTTTACCCATTAACTTTTTTACAACACTCTTTTTTATCACACTCTTTAGTGATATTATTTGTTCCCTGTAAATGTCACAACAGGTAGTAGAGAAACCTGTTTCCACCTCTATAGACTTTCAAGTAATACACTTGCTTTAATGGTCTTGTAAGTATCCAGGGAAGGGTATGATGCCGTGCATTTCTCTCCAAAGACAGATGCATTGCTTTTTGTGATGTACTATTTTTGTTCTAGGCTCTTATGTTGTGTTTTTCACTCCTTGTTTATTAAAGGTTAAGTGTGTTTATTCATTATCTAATGAAACTATTTATTGAGAGAGGAATGCAATTCCTTCCACTTGAAGGGAGTGGGGTGTAAACAATAACTTCTCTCTTCTGGTGTGTAATTTACTAAATTCTGTAGAAACCTGTGCTGGAATTAAATTGCCAAAGTAGTTTGTTATACCTGGTAGAATGTTTCTACATTGGCCAAAATTGTAATACATGTGCCATGAGACAGTGGTCAGGAATGCTCAGTTTGCTTCATACAAACTGTCAAAACAGTTATTTACTTGTTCCTACTGGTTTAAGTTATAGATGCACGAAGATGACTTATTGCTCCTATTAACCTAAAATTGTGCTCCTTGGAACCCTACTGCTGGCATGTCTCTGCTGTAAAGTTTCCTGTTTGTGTGGACTTTGAAAGTGAATAATGACTTTGAAATATACCAGAAATAATAGTTGTTACTTATATGCTGTCCTGCTCAAACAAGAGGAAACCAAATACCTGATTTTTTCATTTGCTTCTGTGATTTTGTCAACTAGACGGGGAACTCAAATCCTGAATATTGAGACTATTGTATTTGAGAATGTGTTATATTATTGCCTTTGCCCTGAAAATTAGTTTATGGCTACTTTTACATTTGCTTCATATTTTTCATGTTCTGTGTTGTCCTGTGCAGTGGAGAAGCTGAAGAACCAGTGGGACAGCACCCAGCACAGCGTGGAGGTGCGGCAGCAGCAGCTGAAGCACATGCTGGCAGACAGCCTGCAGTGGCACGAGCAGAGGCAGGAGATGGAGCACCTCATGGAGCAGTGTGAGATCCGCCTGCGAGTGCTCCTGCAGGCCCCGAAAGAGATGCTTGCCAAACAGATTGCAGAGAGCAAAGTAAGATCACTTATGCTTATCTTTTTTGCTCCATCCAAGATTCCTAAGTCTGTATAATGCTACTGGATTCAATTGATGAGTGGATGTGCAATTTAGTTGTACTATTTTCTGGCTCTTTTTGGGCATGATATTTTAATTGTCTATGTTTTTCAATGTATCAGACTACCCAAGAATCCCATTTTGGGAAGTAAACAGGTGGCATGTGTGCCTTTTAAAGCTTAGTTGAAATTAGTGTAATTTAGCATCAAAGAAATTATATTGTACAAAAAGCTTGAACCCCAGACCAATTAAAATTTAATGATACTGCTACAGCATTGACTTCATAGAAATATTTAGCAGTAGCTTAGTAAGTCAAGGAATGGATTAAGGTATTTAAAATTGTCCTGAATTTCACTTCTGGTAGGTGCCAGGCATATTCAATGCTTTTATTTTTTTTTTTTCCATGCAATTTTGATGCTTTTTACATCATATCAAGCATGCTGTGATAAGTCTGTAAGTCTAGTGTTCTTTGTCCTGGTGGCTGTCAGAAAAAGGGCGAGCTGTAGGTGGCACAGTATGAGAACTAAAGACACAAAGCAGTGAGGAGAAGCTCTTGCCATTGCAGTATTTAGAACAGGGATATACTAGAGTTTAAAAAAACATGTGCATATGTATATGCACATATATATTCATGAAGGGGCAATGTAGGGATGCAGCTGAGTAGTGAAAGAGGCAGGAAGTATGATTGTGAGAGTTGCTTACCAATCCATAGCTGTTTATGTAGACAGTAAAGCTGTGTGCTTTGCACAACTATCTGACTAGTGTATCTCTGCATAAACAGGGAAATAGAAATGGACTATTAGGTCTACTTTGTTTTCTTAAGTGAAGGCAGGTCCATGCCCAAACAGGGCCCAATAATATGCAACTGGATATACATATACATAGATTAAAAAAAAAAAAATGCAAATACTCTTTTTCATTTTGAAATAATACTGAGTTTAGATTCTCTAAAGTCAAGGCACGTTATAAATATCTTGCCACAATAAAGAAACCATTCTAATGTATTTCCTTAATTTTAAACAAAAAACCAAAAACCCCCAAAGAATAAAATCAAGTTCTCGTACTGCACATTTCATTTATGCTGCTTTTAAATGCTGCTTATATTGCTATTATAATAATTCAAACTTATTCATGCTACTCAAAATACAGAAGTATTTTTATTTCTGTTGCCAGTAGACTATAAAAGAGGATTTCTCTAACCTTTGGCAGTTCTGGCAAATACAGCTTTTTCTCACATATTTATGCTTTGATTAGTTCATTATCAGGATATTTAATATCTGTAGATTTTCTCTATAAGCTTTTACCCCTAGATAAAAAATGTGCACATTTTGCTTTTTAGAAAAGAGGAAGAAATGAGAGGTTTATAATGTGTGACAAAATGCATAATATGTGAAGTAGTCTCATTTTAATCTGTCTCATTTGGCACTGCTTTTTAGCTGTTGGTACAGGACTTGCATAGAGGTGACATCACAGTAGCAGCATTCAATGATCTTTCTAATAAACTACTTCGAGAATATCGTGATGATGACTCAAGGAAGGTGAAGGAAACTACTGACCAAATGAACACTTGCTGGGTTAATCTCAACCAAAGGTAACTACACGGTTTCACTCTGTATGTAGCAGCTTGTGCCTTAAACTTCCATTCTCTATATACATGTGTATTGTAGTCTCTTCTCTGTGTGCTTTGGTGCAGCATATAATGCTGCTGGGGATAATTAGTCAATTGCAGTCAAGCTCTTTTGATGATTGAAATTCCCACAGTTCACAATGGAAAGCTTCTGTATGACTTCCCATTTTTGTGGTATATTTTTAAGCAGAAAAAGAAGGGAATTCTCATGTTTGGTTTCAGGTTTTCCTGTGACTGTTATTCTCTAAGTATCTTTCAAAACTCATCACTTATTCTTTATTGCTGGTATGATTAATGTATTTGTAGTTTATTATCCTTCCTTTTTGTAAGGCTGTAAGTGTTCAGCTTCATCTTCCCATCTATGAATTCCTTATGGCCTTTCATCTAATGGAAACTTCCCTACAATGGGGCTGTGCTTTGGGTTCTCAAGTGCAATCCTTCTAGTATTCCCATCTAGAAAATACTTGTGTTATAGAAACCGAGACTTAATTGAAACTTCTTCTTATTAATCCTCTATTTAAGATGTATCTGCAGATATGTATCAATGAAAATGTGGTATTTTCCTATGCATAATTTTTTTTCCTGCAGGATAATCTAATTTCTGCAGAAATTCTTTTGAGTGTTTGGTATTGATAGACAATTAACATTTAGAATAGTGTTGGACTCTGAAATCTAAAAGTCTATATGTATTGTGGTTAGAGGGAGAGAAGAAAAAATTTATCCTCTTTATGTGGGAGTAGGGAGGATGACAACTAAAGTCTGTATGTATACATGTGCATGTGAAAGAAGCAACTGCTTTTGGAATGGGATGTCACTTAAAAGAATGAAAAGCCTACCTTGTAAAGCTTAAGGAGATTTACCTCTTGAGGAGCAAGAGGAGGAGAACATCATAGAAATTGTGAAATTAGAGAATGGTTTGAATTGGAAGGGGCCTTAAAGATGATCCAATTCCAACCCCCCTGCCATGGGCAGACCACAATCCACTAGAACAGGTTACTGAAAGCCCCAGTCAGTCTGACCTTGGACACTGCCAGGGATGGGGCATTCACCACTTCTCCTGTTCCAGTGCTTCTCCACCCTCACAATGAAGATTTTTTTCCTAATAATTAAACTAAATATGCCTTCTTTCAGTTTACACACATTATTCTTGTCCTGTCCTTACATGCTCTTGCAAAAAGTCCCTCTCCATGTTTCATGCATGCCTCCTTCAGGCTCTGCAAGGCTGCTGTAAGGTCCCCTGGGAGCCTTTGTTTCTCCAGGCTCCAACTCTCTCAGCCTTTCCTCCTAGGAGAGGTGCACCAGCCCTCTGAATATTTCAGTTTTCCTCTGGATCTGCTTCAAAATGTCCACATCCTTCTTATGTTGAGGCCCCAGAGTTGGATGCAGCACTCCAGGTGGGATCTGACCAGAGTGTGGTAGAGGTGCAGAATCCCTCCCTTGCCCTGCTCCCCACCCTGCTCTGGATGCAGCCCAGAGCACAATTGGCTTTCTGGGCTGCAAACACACATTACTGGGTCACATCCAGCCTCCTACCCACCAGCACCCCCAAGTCCTCCTCAGCAGGACTATTCTCAGTAAGCAGGTGATGAAGGAAGCAGAGTAGAATGTCATCCTATCCTTCGTTGGAGTAAAATTGTTCTTCTGTCATTTTGTGCTTTGGATGTGGCAGCTTGTTTCCTAGTTAATTAGAGGATGAGGGAAAACAGCTCCTTGTTGGATTAGCATTGACAGTAGACTAAAACTCTATTAGTCTCATTCACATTCATGCTTCGCAGTGTTATGGCTAGAGCTGGCATAAAACTGCCCACTGTTCAGAGAAGGTGACCAGAAAGAAGAGCTCCTGCCTGGAAGCCTCTAATTAGTTTTGAATCTGTTTAAAGTCCAAAATAATAAGCTACTGCATTTTGTTGTGTATAACTGAAGCTCCTTAATTATCACTGGGGCTACTGTTTGAAGTCTGCAGCCTAAGGAAGGTGAATATCTGCTTTGTTTATTAACTAGTGGCAGAATGTAAAGGACAACTCAGGTAGCCCGTGGGTAGCCAGTGTGGAGCTGCTCAGTGTAACCCATCTGAGCAGCACAGTAGAATTAAAAGGGGAGAATGTGCAGTGAAAGCGCCTTTTCAACAGGATGAAGGTTTTTATATTTGCTTTAAATGCAATAAATAGAAAGACCAGTGATGAGGATTACTTTTTGTGACAGATGTTGGGACATGTAGGGCTTATACATAGAGTAGCCCTATGGCTTCTATAAGAATAAATCTGTATTTATAGCATAATGCTTTAGAACACCAGTTTGTTCCCCCCACCCCTACTTGAAAGTTATGGAAAGGGTCCTTCATAACATCACCTGGAAGGATTGCGGTTCTGGTCACCATAAGAACACTACCAGCAAGACTATAGCCGTGGCATGTAAAGTGAAGGAGCTTATTTTAAAACTGTTGGCATTAAGAGATTGAAGGTCCCCAGCTTGACATTGTGTAAATTGGATACTTTGCCCAGTGGCTGATTTATGTTCTACTTTTATACTTTAAGGCGAAACCATAGTCGTTCTAGGTGTTTGTGCTGCCTTGGTAATGGATTATAGTTGCTTTCTGTACTGTCTCAGATGTTAGTTTCTGAATTTCTTTTGATCACACACATGTATGCATTGCAGATTTTTAGTATAAATCTGGAAAAATAATTGGTGGAACAGAAACCTGAAACAGAGCCATGAAAAGTTAAATAATAGAATAACAAATTTTTTTCTTGGGTGTGTGTTTGCCAATAGAATCAGTGTAGACTTTCTCCACTATCACTGTATTAGGTTAACTACATTTGAAAATAATTCTCCAGCTTCTGCTCACATTTAGTTCTTGCAGCCTGGAAGATATACAGATCCTCTGTCTTTTGAGGCTGCTCTAATTGTGTCAGAATTATTTGAAAATCTGAGTTATGTTTTTATAGCATGGAGTAGTTTTTAAGCTGCAGTACAGAATTCTTCTGTAAAAAAGTTTTCTATTTTATGTTTGAGGTCTTTACTAGCAGAGGAGAAAAGTATTTCCATCTGCTCTTTTAAAGTGTTGCTCACTACTGCTTGCTATGCATGTCCTCTTTAAAAACACACATGTACTCTTAGGACATTAGTTGTAAATTTGTATGTATTTAGTGACAGGATTGTTTTTCAGCTTTAATTTAGTATGGCAGCAGTGGATCAGTAATAGGATTTCATTATTTCCTTAAAGCTCAACCAAGCAGAAGGCTTGAGAAATTAAACTTTAGGATGAAGACAATATTCTTCAATGAATGTTGTTAACTTCAAAGTTCAGGTTGTCTCAATTCCTGTCTTATACATCACTACTTAGACTTAGAGATCTGGGTCACTTAGTGTTTCATCCTTTGGGGCTGTTCTTTTCCTTTGAAGGTCACCTTTATTACCAATCTCTTCTTCCTGTTGTCACTCTTGTTCTTCCACCTTTGGCCTTAACCCCCTGCTAGGAAAGAAAATCCCTGCAGAGGGAGAGGATTTTGAAGTTAGAGCTCATAACTGCTTTTACTTTACATTTTTCTCACAGTTCCTTGGTGTCCTCTAATTTTTTAGCTGGTGCTTATTATCTTTTCTGGACAATATCTATCAAACTACTTGTTATCTCTAGCATGCTATGTATTATTTTTTCTCAAGATTGGGTGAAGCTGATTCCAGCTGCAAGTGAGAAGCAAGAATGAAAGCTTCTTGCTCTCCTAGTCATTTGCTATTTGCCAAAACTTGGGCAAGCACAAAGTCAGGAATGATTCTTAGACTCTCATTTTGGCTAAAGCCATTAGCAAGTGGTGTAAGACCAAAGCTTCTAAAATAGGGGTTGCAACACTATCTTTGTGCAAATTGTCCCTAAAAAGTTCAGTTGGTTATGCTAAAACTTAGGAATGTGAGCCTGGCAGAATTGGGGTTGCATGAGATTTCCTCACAGTCCTTGAAAGAGGACAGCTTTTACTTGTAGCTGTCTCATCTGATGTGCTAGTAAACCAGGCTACTTGCTTTGAAATGTCATCCTGAATGGTACTGAACACCCACTGCTTCTTTTCTAAAAGGAATATTTTAACTAGTTTTGAAATTCACAATTCCAAACATAGTTATTCCTTCATACTGCTGAGCAGCACAGCATGAAAAGGAGGAAAGAAAGCTGAAGTAGATGGGAGGATGCGGAAGACACAAGTTTGGGCCTGTCTGGAGAAACATGGAAATAGCAAATGTTGAGTGTTTTGGCCTTGTCTGTCTTGAAATTAAGTATCACTTTACTACTAAAATATTATAATACAGCTAGTGCTTGATGTGAAAATAAAATTTAATTAGCTCAGCAGAAGCATTCTGGCTGTTAGCTCTGTTAGAGGTTTCTCTACAGTGTTCTGGTGTGGGATAGCTTGTTTCTTTTATCCTGATTTTGGGAGAAGGAATGCTGCAGAATAACAGCCTCAAATGAATGAAATTTAGTTTGTCTAATTTTAATAATGTTGCTAATCAGAGCTTTTAAAATTGCTGACTAGAACAGTTTCTCATCTGAGTTTCATTTCAATTACTAGAAGACAGAACTGTTATGCAGAGCTATAAGGTGATTTTTTTTCCTAGGAAATTATTTGAAGTTGCTGATAAAATGTTCAGATTATATTGTTATTACATGAAAAAATCCTCTCAGAGACACAAGCTTTAGTGTTTGTATTAGTTAGAAATCTTTTGGATGATTGAAAATTATTTGGACCATGTTCTGCCAGTCTTTTTAAAAGTTTGTTGAGTATGTTTTTGATGGCAGTGTATTATTCTGTTTGTTTGAGTGATTGTGCCAAAAGTCTTCTAGCAGAAAGAACTAGGTATCTGACTTTTCATCCCTTAGCACTTTAACTCTTAAGAATTTATGGCAGTGTTTCTGCTCACTGTAAAAGAGGAACAAAAATACCCCAAGCACTCAGTGCTTCTACTCCATATGTTTTTTATTGACGTGGAAAAGCCCATTTTTTACACATGGCAATAACACTTCTACCCTTTGGACTAGCATAAGTTGATGATGGTAACACTCTAAAAGGAAAACCTAGGTTTTTAATTAATAACTGAGTTTTTACTGCATGCCTTTTGAAAAAAGGTCTGTCAAATGTATAATCAGTTCAGGACATCTGTGGGTATCTATAGATACACTAAAAACAGTGATATAAATTATGATAAAACAAGCTGTATCTCTGTTCTTACTAAAGATGCATTTCAGATTTCCTTTAGTAGTTTCATTATGATGTATATAATGTTATATCTTATGGGGGAATATTCTGACACTTGTCTTGTTTTCAGAGCTGTTGATAGGCAGAATTTCTTGGAGACAGAGATGAAGACAGTACAGGCCTCACACAAGGATCTGGAGAGCTTCCTCAAGTGGATTCAAGAGGCAGAGACAACAGTAAATGTTCTGGCAGATGCATCCGAGCGTGAGAACACTGCTCAGGACAATGTCTACATAAGGGAGCTCAGAAAGCAAATGCAGGTGAGAAACTAAATAATATTGCTAAATAATATTTCTCTCAATGGCAAATGTTATAAAGAAAAGCTATCTACTTGGAGAAAGCTACAGCCTATTGAAAGGTGTTTCCTAAGACACAGTGTTTTAGAAGTCAGGTGTATGAAAGAAGCAGATTTGTCTTCTTAAGGTTTGAAGCACATATTTTTGTGTATGTCTTTGGCACTGAGGGCTCTTAAATGTCCTTGGAGGGTGACTGCATTCAGGAAGTGTACGCTTCATTAAACCAAGTCATGTTGTGTGATTGTTCAACCAAACAATTTAATCTACTTCCCTCCAAGTAAAGCCCTCCTGGGCTGCACTCTCTCCTATTTCTGTGTGCCACCTTCCTCCTGTGTTTTTTAGCAATCCAAGAAGTTGTTGTACCTCTTCTCCCTCTCCTACTGCCCAGCAGTTCCCCAGCTGGCCTTCTTTCATGTTCAGGCCGCAGACTGGAAACCTTGGCAATGACTGAGGAGTTTAACTGACACCACTTACTAAATCCTGCACTCTGTGTTTGGATTAATGTCACCTGTGATCTAAGTGGGTTTGAGCAGCTTATAATGAAAAAAAGATGTTGCTTTTAGTATTGCTCTTAATCTGAACATATCTGCACTGAATTCAAATGAAACAAGACTGTTAAAAATATCTGATAGCAAGTTTTGCTAATCATAGTAAGAGCACAATGTTTTGTGGAAGCTTGTATTTGTTGAAGATGGCATGTCACTCACTAAATTATTCTAGCCAGTCAGGTAACTCATCTGTAGAGATGTGGCTTTTTGTGAAATGCTGAGCCTAGTCTGTAGTGGTGACACCTAGAACTTAATGTTATGCTTTCTATTGGTGCCACTTCCAACTACTCTAATGTAGTGGAGGTGGAAGAGCTAAAACAGGGCGCAGTCAGTGAACAACAGAAGGCAGTGCTATGTGTAAATAGACTTATTTCTGCATTACCTTGCATTCTGTGTAGTCAACACCAAGATACAGCTGTTATTTCAGTTTGTTTGTTGGCTCTGTGTGGCTGTGAAGCACTGTGTGTAGAAGGTTGTTTGCCATTCTTTGTTGCATTGCAATCTGATTAAAATTGCCTGAGTTGTGCTGCATGAGGGGAGAACTTTTGTGCAAGACTGCTGTGAGAGAAGGAGAAGGTCTATGACCAACTCCTCCTTTGCATGTTGTCCTGGCTTGTCACTGCTGAAAAGGCGGGTGAAGGTGCTGGGGCATGACCTCCCCTGGTTCAGCATTAGAACCTGATATTGTCCATATCTTTGAGGTTGTGCACATGAAGTATCATGACTTAATTCACCCATGACCTTACATAACATGGTAAGCCTTTTCTGGCTACCCTAGGAAGGTGGGGTGTGTCAAGGATGGTCGTAGCATAATGACTTCCAGAATGAGCTTTGTTCCTTACCATCTTACAATCTGTAAATGTAAATGAAGACATTCATATCATGACTCCAAAATCACTGTTTATGTTTTCAAGTATTTGTTGCACTTCTGAAAACAAAATGAAGTTCCAACATCTTGCTGTACCCCAAAAGATGAAGCCCACTGCCTTGCAAGTTCTTAAACTTATTATTTGATTAGACAAAGATAATTTCTTTTCTTCCCCCCTTATGTGGTGTAAAATGACAGTGTTGTTCTCTTGGTGCCTTGTAGAATATGTAAAGAAGCATTGGTTTTAAAGTTAGTGGTTAAATGGTTTTAAGAAGAATACAGGGTTTATAACCTTCTCTGCTCTGTGTGAAGATGCCCCTGCTCCCAAAGCCTGTGCATTAAGTAAAACTTTTCTATGAGTTCAAGGTGTGATAAATTCTAAGTGAGAAGAGCTGAAACTAGACAAAAGGTGATGAATTTGTTGTTGTTGCTGCTGTTACATGTCATGCATTTTCAAAATAGGATCATCTGTTAAACTGGCATCTGTGCATGCATGGGAGGACTATCCTCCAGTACATTTTGGGCCTAACTTATTTGGCTGCAGCTCAAGTTACTCTACACTGGAATCAATGATCTGAGTCCTGAAGCCTTGTTTTGTCTTTCATTGTGATACCTGAGGCCAGCAACAGTACTATGCAAATAATGGAGACTTTGAGTGTGGTTGCAATGTCTTTTTGAAAAGGAGAAATCTAAATTATATCATAAGTCAGTTCAATTAATTTTCTCAGTTATTCTTCTAAACCTTCTAGAGGTTTTTCCATTCAGATTAGTGCCAAAACACTACAGTCTGTTTTGGAAAATATTTAGCAGTGACTTGGAAGAGATTAAAACCTAATTTGAAAAAAGATGCAGAAAATAAGCTAGGAAATAGTAAAAAGTAATGCAAGGTATGTGAAATCCTGGGCCTACACGTGTAAAGGTGTTCAAAAGAATTAAAAAAATTTGTTGTATTTTAGAAGAAGTTACCATAAGTAGTGGCTGGCTGTTTTGTCTCACTGCTTGATTCAAACTCGTAGATTGAAAGATCTGGGAAGATAAAAAGTAGAAGGAAGTAAGGAAGGTGTGGACTGTGGGGTCTCTCTTGCACAGAAGATGTTTGAGCTTTTGCACAGTCATTTCTGAATGCTTCCATGGTTTCAGAGTTCTGCTGCTTCACAGGTTTCCTTAAAAGCTATTTGGTAAGAGCATGTCAGCCAATCATGGTAGGCTCAATCTGGCAAGTTAAAGAAACAGACTTCTGGTGGAAGGGGTGTAAGCCAGGAGCAGTGCATGCAGAGGAACAGTTCAAATAAGTCATGAAGATGAGAAAAGACAGTGTGTCTGGCAAGGTGAATACAGATGGTAAGATTTCTATATATTTCTATATAGCATGGAATCTGAGTATCTGTTTATCTGTTCAATATGATGTTGTTATTGTTGCAGACACATCAAGAAAGCAGAGTACAGGGAAATGGAGTTTTTGTGAGGAGTGGTACAAACATCAATTCAGTCCTAAAAATAAAGATAAAAAGGTTGTCTTCACAGAATTAGATGGGGAAGAGTTTTTAAATGTCCCCTGTATGAAGAACCTGAACCTTGCATTCATCTGCTTCCTAGGAAAGTGCCTTAGAAGAAGCAAAGCAGTGTATAACACACTGACATCTAAGCTGTGCATTATTTTGGATCATACAAACTTGTCAGGATAGCTGTTGCCTGCATATTGTGCTGATTGATGTGCTTGAAATGTGTAGGGACTTTTCCATGTGGAAATATGCACTTTAAATCATATGATTGGTACTTCACGTACTGTGTTCAGGCCTCCCTGAACCTTTGCTACAGCAGCCCCTCTGATACAGGTTTAAGTAGATTCATCACAGCGCCTTTGGAAGCAGTGAGTAGCTGGCTCTGGTTATGCTGCAGTTTTGCCACACCTAGGGGCACCTTGGCTGTATTGCGTTGGGAGTGTCTTGCTGGTAGCAAACCACTTCCACACTTTTACATCCTACTGTCATCCTTAGATGGCTTAAATAATTCTGCTTTGTCATAGGAAATACATCAAAATTATGTTAGCTCTTTGGATTCAAGGATGACTTAGAGAAGGGGTTGATGATGCAACTGTATGCTTTTACTTTGTCAAAACCCTATCTTTTTCTTGTCTAAAGTAATTCTAGAAAATATTTTTTGGAAATAGCTTGTGAAAAACATTGCTACTTTCTGGTGCAAGTGGGATCCTTTAGATCCCTTTGACTAAATTTGCTTTAAAGGAGTTTTTATAGAAAGAGGTTTACTCCCTGCAATTTTCCCTTTTGTGTTGGGTAATCTAGTTTTGAGAAACGCCTTTGTGATTTATTAGCCTTTAACGTATGGCTGATATAATTAGGGCAGGTATCCCTGTGCTCCTCTCTCAAGATTTATAACACAATCTGTTATTCACTCACTCTACAGCTCTGCCAGAGCTGCGTTCAGTCTGAGAACGAGAGCATCCTTTCCCAGAGTGAGGAGGCAAACACTCTGTCTGCTGATAGAAAGCAGCTACTAGGGAGGAACAACTGTTGTGATACACTGGAGCCGTCTTCCTGAAGGAATTCCTTTTTTGTTCCTGCAGCTTTCAGGCTTAAATTAATAACCTTTTTCTGGCTATTTAGTGCACTCCTGAACGGAGGCGTACAATCAGCTGCTCAACTTCATTTGCCCTCTGCAGAAGCAGAGCTGAGCAGTACCGATTAGAGCAATCTGTGAAGGCTGTTATCTTTTTGCATTTGTTTTGTGGGGTTATTTTGGGAGAAAAACTTATGCTGTATCAATCTTCTTTGCCTTTGAAACGTATAAAGCCTGTAGCTTGCAAAAGCAGTCCTGGAAGAGAGCATGCTCAGAAAGCTGGCAAATCATTGTCCAGTGACCGGGAGGAAATGATAGTTGCTCTTCATTTATAATGCAAATTCTGAGGTATCTTCAGAAGTGTGGCAAACTTAAAATGATGGCTGTCGTGAGAACCTCTCTTCAGAAAGTTGTGGTGTTGTTGCATCGTTTACAGAGGATGGCAGTTTCTTCTCCCCGTTACCAGAAGCTTTGTAAGGTAGGAAATGTAAGCCCTAAATGTCGAGTGTGTGTACTGCTAACTCTGTTGTCTTTCTGAGATAAAAAGAAAAAGTGAGTGTGGGATGAGTGTCAAAATCATCTTGGCTATCTAGTGTTTTTAACCCTGTAATGCTTTCCATGTGTGTTTTGTTAAAAAATACAATAAGACAAAAAACAACCCCAAAGAAAACAACCCTGTGCTTGTCAGAGTGATAGATTTTTTTTTTAGAAAAGTGCTCTCTCGCCCACCATTTAGGTGTCTGGGAGGAAAGCTGTTATGTTCACTGAGATTTTTTTTTTGTAAAATACAAGCAACTCTTTTCCTAGGGAGTTAGTTACTTCTTGGTATATGTGATTCTTTAACTCCTGTGTACTCATTATGTAGAATAACTAGGTTTTTCCATGCCCAGTGTTATTTTTCTGTTGAGCTTTATGAAGCTTTTAATTAGGAATGAGTTCGACAGACATAATACACAGCCATTAATTTCTGCCTTCATCGACTGAGCTCTTTCAGTTAAGAAAATCAAGAAAAGTTTGAGGAAAAGCATGTTGACATAGGCTACCACTTATTGCTGGTTTTGATGGTACCTGTTCTGGTTGCTGATTGTTTCTGTTTCCAAAGATGGTGTTTACATTTTGTTTTTTTTCATGGGCTCAGTAGTTATGAACCTTAATACTGTGGTGATGATCTAGGATACCTAGTAAAATTCACTTTTAAAAGTAGTTTTGATCACTCACCAGATTAAAATTAGTAAATAAAATTAATAAACTTCTAACTAATCTGTAAAGTCTGTGAGTTAATACTGCTGCAGTGTTTATGCCTGTGTGAGGTGGTCATACTGTACTAGTATTATTGAACTTCTAATATAAGGATTCTGTCTTGAAACTTTGCAAAATTACAAAATTTGATACGTCTTCAGCTGTATGTAATATATACATTGCATAAGTTCTATTTGGCTGCCTTTGAAATTGTTTTTTTTTCTTGCATCCTATGATACTTGAAAAGTGTCTGTGTTTTTTGATGAAAGTACGTCTGTGTTTTGCATACAAGGTGTGCGAGAACCAAAGTCTTGTTCTAATGATAGAGCAAAGCCACCTTAGCTCATCCTACCTGCTTCAGTCTGAGATGTGCTTTCTGTTGTGAGGGATTTAAAAATGACATCAAGTGAGAGAGATCCCATCCTTAGAGTAGGGTTTAAAAGTAAGGAAAAAGTATCATGCAGAATGTTGTTCAGTGAAGCTTGTAGATGAAGTTCTGGCATATGGGGAAGAACATTTTCTTCAGGTGGCTGTTTCAGCATGCTTCAGTTTACCAAGCTGTACTAATAGGTGCATCTTCATTATAAAGAATGAGAGACAGTAGTTTGTGTATATTCAGCTGCTTTAACAAACATTCCTCAGTTGTTCTTGTCTATCAGTTGTCAATAAACAGCCTGTTTGCTTTTGTGAATAAGGCAGATTTTTTTTAATAATGTAAAGATATAGGTTATAATTGCCTGTTTAGTTACATTTTTTTTATACATTATTTGTATAAACTTGTTTGTAAAATGTTTGTCAAGCTGCTATTTAGTGACTCCTGGAGTTATAATTATTTGCTAATTATCTTGATAGTCTACTTAATGGATGTATACTTAATTTGTTGAGTTTAAATCTACCCAAGGGGTAGTGAAAAAATCTTCTAAAAGGCTGCTATTAAAATACATTTTCTGATTGAGAACCGATGCAGTAATAGCCTTGGGAATTACACATTGCTTAAAATTACACAGTGTATGGGTTTTTTTTGCTTTAAAAAGTCATATGGCTTAGTTTTTCAGATGTCTGTGTTTAGTTTACTGAAGGTAGAATTGTTAGTCTTTTTGTAGAGTTAAATCAGGCACTAATTGAGGCAGAAAAAAAGCAATGGTTTACGATCCCAGTCACTTCCAGCAGGTGTCAATGTAAGGCAATGATAGATGGAAGTCTGGTGATGGAAATGTTAATGCTTAGATGAGAAAATGTATGGAAATTACTAAGAGCAACCATGACAGCGTGTCAGGAAGGATTTCTTGTAGTGCCCTGTATACTCCTGTCTTTGGAATGTCAGATGTTTGCACGTGTCTTGTGCACTCTCTGGATACACTGGTATAGTTCAGACCCGCAGAAGAGAAGCTATTTACTGTAGTGTATGAATTATTGCATTCTATAGGTAGGCACTTCATGAACTAAATCTAAATGTTTCATGTGAAGTGTCCTCTGAATTGCAGCAGAGGGCCAATAAAGTATTTCAGACAAATTCTTGAAGTTTAGTGGTTTTTTTTCTTTAACTGCACTGGTTATAAAAGAAGTAGCAAGGCTTTATCACTTAACTGTACTGGGAAAAGTCATGATTGTTCCTTTTAACAGCCTTATGTAATAGTAGCAATCAGCATTCATAGTCCACATTTTTCAAATTTCTTTATAGCAAAACCAGAAATAAACACTTTAACATACTAGAGCATGGCTGAAAACCACAAAATCCAAAGTTTAGGATATTTCTTCTGTTGCTACTTGTTCTTTCACAAATTTTTTGTTACCAAGGTGAATTTTGCCAGATAGACCTTTTCACTTGTTGCTATTTGGTTCTTTTACCTTGAAATTAGTGGCATAGGAGGGCAAAATGTCTGCACTTGCCATTTTGTTGTCAGTATGTAATAAGTTTTGCTTTATTGTTGCTAGCAGCTTTGTTTCAAAACTCTTGTGTAAGACTTTGATGCTGATAGTGAACTGTTGTACGGTTGTCATCTGCTCTATGTTCTTGCTAATATGATTGTTCCTTAAAGAAAGACTTTTATAAGTAATATCCAACTGGCTCAGGCTAGAACAAATTAATAATAGAAAAAAATCATTTTGAGGTACAAATTGATACATCTTTTCTGAGAGACCAAAGCTACAACATTACTCACAAAAATAAAGTAGAGAATTGTGAAACTTTCTCTAAATCCACTGAGGGAAGGTAAAGAATAGTGCATCTCTGGCAGACAGCTAAATTATTACCTTGAAATATGTATCCTGCTTGTTTAATTTGACTGTGTATTTTTAAAACACACTGCTAGCATTTAGGAACTGGAGCACTCATCCCCTGGAAAACAGGCTGAGGAACAAACCTAGTTGCTGAGAGGGTTTTTCTCATTTTTTCTCTCACTTTTTTGATAAATTCTTGAGAAGAACCTGCTTAAAAAAAATAAATATTCAACTGCCTTCGTGTAAAATACTCAATTCTCAAACCTGATCCAACATGAGTCTTCATGTGGCAACTTGAGTTCCTGATTTCCTCAGCTATGAAATGCATCAGAAACATGTCTCCTGAGCTATTTTTTAAAAGAATACATAACTTAAAATGCAGTCCTCTCATTTTATGCTGTTTTTTAATGGCCAGTGTTAAATTTGTAAAACTGCAGGAAGTTACAAGCACAGTGAATGCTGGGGTCAGCCAAAACTTTTTTTGCTGTGATACTGGTGATGCATTCCAAAATACGTTTACATCATGTTGAATTTTGAGAGTAGCAGCAAAGCCTCTGTTCCTATGAAATTTTGAAAAAATATGAAGTTCATGGAGGCAGGGCAAAAAAAAAAAAAGCCTGGGAGGCTGTGTTGAGAAATGTGTAGGCTAATCCTGGTTCCAATGAATTCAACAAAGATGTAAGTTTTTTAATGTTTACATGACTTCAAGTTGATTTAGAAAATAAATCATTGGCACTTGACATATTCAGGTATAAAATACAGATAACCAAATGTGGGTGAGGAGGAGCAGCAATGTAGTACATTGATTGGACAGCAGAAGTGAGAACTAAAGTTAATTTTGGAAACATGTTCTGAAGTAGGCTACTGTATTAAGCAGGTTGTTGATTGGAAAATGAAGCAGTGTCGTCAAAAGCATTGCTAAATTATGCAGACAGTTTCTTTTTTTAGATGAGCAAGTTAACTCCAGACTGCTTGATATGGTTCTAGTTGTATAAAGGACATTCTAATTAGATTTAGATCTACAAAAAAGCCTTCTTGAAGGGAGGAGGTGAGAATTAAAGGGAGCCTTGGATAATAATGCCTATTATCTACCCTAATACAATAAGGCTAGGAAGGAAATGATAAGAACAAAATGGCTATTTTGAAAAAGGAGATGTATTAAATAATATCTAATGATCAGCCTCTCAGGAGTTTAGGATTTACCATTTTAGAAAACAACTGAGCAGTGTAACTGGAAACCACCCCACCTCAGGACACCCACAGCTTGTTTGCAGTGGGAGTGATTGTAGAAGTGGTTTTCAGTGTGATTTCTTGAGAGAGAGAGTATGTACGGGGCTGGGATAAAACATGACGTGGGTTCTTGATAAGCAGAATAGGGCTGACATACAGCTAGTCAAGGGCAACAAGGTACCTTGATGGTGTTTAGAGACAGAATATAAACCTTATTTGCAAGGAACGTGAATAGGCTAGGAATGAGTGTCAGTCACTGATCATTTAAAATGAATGAGATGGACATAATTTCTTTGTGGATTTGGATTAAAAGTTGTAAAGCTGAAGACTGGTGGAGAATACTTGAAATGATAAGCATCTTGAAGTCTTGGGAGGTGACAGTTGATTTGCTTCTGGCCTTTATTATAGAATGATCACAAGAGCAAGAGAAACAATAGAAGGCTGAAGGGAGAAAAGTTTTAATAACTTTTAAAAAATGAGGTAAGTGAAGGTTGGAAATTACTATCCAGTGAGTCGAGAGTTGTGAAAACAAGAAATATGGGCAAGAAATTAAATTTCAGTTGGAAATGTAATAACTATAATGGAATTCAGTTCTCCATTGGTATCAAATTGCACCTTTGTGTATACTCTGTCAGTGATGGACAAGCACTATTAGGGGCTTTGATGTGTAGGCAAGATGTTGCTAACTGTTAGCATGTTATTTACTGATTGATTTCCTTTGGACTTTCAGAGGGGTCTGGTGAAAAAAAAACAGTGGGATATTGGACAGATATTTCTATGTTTTGATAGGTCAGAGAGATATGAGATCCTCTGAACTTCCATAGACATTCTGGGATAGTGTAAGTTGGCTCATGAAGAAAGATGTGGATTCTGGTTGTGATTGGAGTTGGAGTGTAGAAGAATGACCAGAATTTCAAAGTGAAACTTGTAGGTAAAGTTACTGGGAAGACCTTTTGATAGTGAGACTTAGGAGCTTATTGTCTTTCCCCAAGGACTCCTGTGTCCTCAGTGCTTAAAGAAAACATTTCCCAATGCAGTGGTTTACTTCAGTAAGGCAGTTCCAAGCACAAAAGACAAGATGGTGACTGTGAAGAGCCATCATGGATTTTGAGAAGGGTGCCCAAGCTGTTTGCTTTCTGTGTGAAAGTTGTCGCTGCATCTTTGGATGTAGGGAAAGCAGTACTGTTCCCTGATCATGATTTTTAGAATGACTTTGAATGCAGTCTTTCACAGCCAAATCAGAGATATGGACAAGACAGATAACCCAAAAGGTGGGAAGAAAATGTCTGGAGCATTTCTGTTCCTAAAGGGATGGAACAGAGACTGGTACAGTTTATGAATTACAGTTTATGAAACAGACTGGTACAGTTATGAATCCAGAGTGGGACAGAGTACACTCTCAGCAGGTTTGTGGATGATACTAGTCTGTGGAGGAACAGTTCTGTTCCCATTCCTTGGGGCCTTAAGAGGGAGGGATGGGCTGACAGGAACCCCATGATTTTTTTAAAAAGGCCCCAAAAAAACCCAAGCCAGTTTTTGCACCTGAGGAGGAGTGATTCAATGCATTGGTACAAGTGTGAGAAGGATTATAGCCAGACAGGAAGAAGTGTTTATGTTTTTCTACTTAGCACTCATGAGGTCATGTCTGGAATACCACAGTTGGTTTCAGGCCCCCAGTTTGACAGATAGTGAGAGACTGGGGGGAGAGTGCAGTGCTTGGAGCACAGGACATGAGTAGAGCAGCAGGGGAGCTGACTTCATTTAATTTGGAAGAGAGAATGCTCCAGGAATTTCCAGCTGCTGTCACTGCATACCTGGTGAGTTGTTACTATAAAAGATGGAGCCAGGATCTTCTTGTAGGGGCCCTGTGGAAGGAAAAGAGAGAGTGGGAATATGCTGCAGCAAGGGAGTTGGGTGTAAGGACAACAATTCTGCACAGGACATGTAACTGCAGTGGACTGCCCATAAAACCAGGCTGTAATATTTCCATCTCTGGTGGTATTAACACTTGTAGCGGAAAAGGCCCTTAGCAGCAGACCCAGCTTTGAAATTAGTTCTTGGAATTGGCAGGAGGTTTGACCTCCAGAGGTCTTCCAACTTGTGATTTTCTATGATTCTCTGTGCTAGTGCCCTATTAGCTTGTAAGTGAAGACTAAAATAGTCAAAACGATAATGCAGCAGTTTTCAGCTGTGGGTTGCTCACTTCCTATGAAAAGAAGCTTCATGATTTTACTCCATGTGAAAAAATTCTTACTTCTCTGCTGAATTTTGATCTAAATTGGGGCCTGCTATGAGTCTGCTGAACAGCCACAGCATGTACTCATTTGCAAATCCTTTTGCTGTAGTCTAACCTCAGTGGTGGTAATGCAGTACAGTCAGGCACTTGACGCATATCTGAATTATGTGCCTATGATTAGAAGACATTCTAATATAGCATAAAACTTTGTCATCTAACCTCCCCCCTGCTTCTACATTTTCAGATAATGTTTTCAGAACTAAAGTAGAAGACAGAAAGGTTTTGCACATCTTGAGTGATGGGGCTGACCTAAATGAAACCACTTTGTTTTGCCATTTGTCTAATTAGGATCAGTGCCAAACAAAACTGTATAATAAATGGGTACATTATTGTAAACCCTTGTGCTCTCTAGTCCTTTATGTATCAGGGAGCTTCTCTAGAAATAGAATGGTTTCTTTAAGGTGAAATAAGAAAGAAAAACAAAATGGGAGAGGACATAAAGCTTCAGAATTTCAGTATTCTTAAGTGCTGCACCAGTCATTCCTATTTGGAAACAAAATGCAGCTTAACAAAAGTTAAGATAGGTTCTAGGATATAGTGCGTTTTTAAATAGCATTTTGTAGTAATGTGGAAGGGAGGAAAGGAGAGAGGAGATGAGAGAAATATTTCAGGACATGCTTCTAGAATCCTCTTACATTTATTTAAAAGCAACTCTGATTTTTAAGCTGAAAATATTTTGCTATTGCAGCAAAAATAAATCTAAAATATAAGGTAGTTCTATTAAAGCATGAATGTAGCATTAATGGGAAACTTGTCTTCCATGAACTTCACATGTTTACAGGAGCTGGATCAATATTTGATATGAGACCCTCTTGCCATATCATTTTGCCACAGTGCTTTTTGATTACTGCCATTTTTCAGGAAGCAATTTCCCCCCCCTCTTTCCCTTAGGGCTTAATTACCCATCCCAAATTCATGAAGTTGTGAAGCAGTAGCTGCCTAGAACAGCCTAGTGCTTCACCAGTTTGTGTCTAGAGAACTGACAGTTTTTTCTTGTCTTCTTCAGACAGATCATTTGAGCTTATTTTTAAGAAAAGCTGCTCTCACTAGGTAGCTGGGAAAATAATGCTGTTTGAAGATGTCCTGTCACTGTTAGTCATCAGGGACTCTGGAAGAGTTCTGGCCTCCTTTTTGCCTTCCCCTCTGTTTTTAATCAAGACAAAGTATAAGAGACATCATGTTCCAAAGTTGCCCTGAGAGTTTTCTATTTCATATCCACTGCTTGCAGACCTGTGTTGGATTCTGGCTGCTCTGTGATGTTTTCATGCTGGGCACTTTTGATATACTTCGGTGCAAAGGATTTTACTTCAAAGCAAAAGCAACTTGCTCAGCCCTGCATAGTTGGGTAATTGAATGTGGGTGGAAGATGTCAGTGGTGTTTTTGATAATTGATATCCTGTGTTGCACTAAGAGAGCAGTTTTTCATAGTCACAGAGTAATTCTATTTACTTGTAGTTTATGGTACATGGTAAATATGGTAGGTGCTGCAAGTGAAGTAACAAAGTGAAATGCTGCTCAACTCAAGTTGTGCCAGGGGAGGTTGAAATTGGACATTAGGAAAAAGTTCTTCATGAAAGGGTGGTCAGACATTGGAATAAGCTGCCCAGAGAAGTGGTGAAATTAAAATTCCTGGAAGTGTTGAAAAAAAATTGTAGATGGGTTGTGTAGGGACATGAGTTAGTGCTGGACTTGGCAGTGCTGGGTGAATGATTGGAATTGAAGATCTTAGCGGTCTCTTCCAACCTTAATGATTTTAAGAATCTGTAGATGCTCCTCATTTGCTGATGAGCCCTGTATTTATGAGCACGGTGTTGTGCTAACAGGGCAAGAGCTGGTTTTGCTGCACTCGTGTTCCAGATTTGACCTGAAGAAAGCATCCTTTCTGGGGAGAGGTGGAGACTTGGTTTTCAGTGCTTGCTCAATTCTTGGCATTTTTTCTGAGACTGCTGATCAATTAGTGCTAATTGTGCTGGGTTTTGGGATATGGTCCTAGAACAGTCATCTGAGGTCTCTGCTTTCTGTCACCTGCTGTTTTTGGACTCAGTTTGTGAACTATGATTTTTGCTTTCCTATTTTTTTTCTTTTAAGAAGGGATGCATTATTAGCCCTGAAATAATCACTCACCCTTCACATTCAATTTTGGATGTTCCATATCAAATATTGGAAGTCTCTTGGTTATTATTCTCTCTTATTTTTTGCTACAAAGAGGAGTATTCTTTTGCTGCAAGTTCCAACACAGCAAGCTATTTGAAACAAACGTCTTTCTCCTCTTTCTGTTACTGAAATAAACTTTAAATTTCAGAGGTTAAATGAAAGTTACTCAATATTTGGGATTCTTGGGCACCTCTGAGAAGGATGGAAGCATAATAAAAGTCACAGATTACACAAAATCTCCTTTCCCCACTTTTTTCTTTATTAGTAAGCGGGGCAATTTCCTCTTTTGGAAGAGGGGGAAATGCTTTCAGAAAGGAAAGAAGGAAGCCTGCCAATGATGTTTCACTTCTTTGCTATGTGTTTGCATCAGGAGTTAAAAGCAGTCCCTCAGCTATTTCAGTGAAATAGTTATATATCAATTTGTAACCAATTATCTTTCACTTCATATAGCTCAGCAGTGTAATGATAAATTAAATTTGAATTTCTTTCCATAGTTCTCAGTATGAAGAATACATAATGCCTTAAACGATTCAGCTTTTATCTGCAAGCAGATAATGTAGCCCAGCTGTGGGAGACTTTCACCCCTTATAACATTGTTCCCTCAATATTAAGGGTACTTCAAAATGAAAATAAGGGAGATAATTAAGAAGGTTCAGTTGAAGAATTTGGATCTGGACATGACCTTCCATGAGCATTGTTTCTAAGTGAGCTGATGTGATAAGGCACTTACACAGGATTTGTCAAAATTATTTAGATTTAGAAAACAAGTGGATTCTAGAATTTTTGCACTAGGCTAGTATTTTGATTAATACTAATTTTGTCTAAACTTCCTTTTTACTGGATGCCTGAGTTTGTCTTACTATTACATGAAGTCTTGAAATTTATCATTGCATCTCAGACTCCATAGGATGAGGAGACCAGTTTTGTTTTAGCTGAAAGCAAGTGTATTTCCTCTCCTTTTTTCAGTGGCAGAAGTATGGTGTAATGATCTCTCCAATAAGGAGAAACTGTCACTCTGCCAGCAGAACCTGAATACATGTTTTGCAAGTGTTTGGTTGTGAATGAAATGGGGGATGGAGGAGAGGGGTGTTCTTTCAAAAAGCACTGAAAGTATGGGTTGCCTTTTAATTATGGTGTCAACTATTGTTTTAACTGGAAAAGAGTGCGAAACAACCCCAAACTAGCCTGTGGATTTTGTGATTGTGGAGAAATTTTGGAAGTTGTGAACAAGTTCTAAGGACTAAAGCAGGCTTTATCCATTGGAAAAACCTCTTGTTTAAACTATCATTCAACAGCTGTCCAAAGTATAGCCTAGCTTTCTGCACTTCAGAAGTGCTTTTGTGGCTAAAGCAGCCTCATAGAGTGACAGTACTAGATAAAAGTTTCCCATTATGGATTAAAGTCAATTCAAGGTAGGAAAAATGTCAGAGGGTATAGCATTGCTGGAACTTGCAACATGATTTAATTTTGACATTGCTAGTAAGTGACTGCAAGAGGAGGGTCGCTTCTCTTACCGGCTTGGGTAAAATGACAACTAGTTGAGATTGTCTAAAGCTACTCACCTGTTCCTGTGGCACAGAAGGTGATGTGCATTTGGGAACAGCAGTAGTTGTTGGTACGCATGCTGATGGTAACAGTGATCAGAAGGGTGTTTCATTGCAATGATCCCATGTGGCTGAGGAGCAACCAATTTTTCCATGCATTTATAATGAACCTTTGGTTTTAGGTTAACAGATAATCTTCATACAAGAAGAAACATGAAAGAATAATTGTATGGAGTAACAAGTAAAGCAGAGAAAATATGAAAACCAAAGGAAAGATAGCCAATGTGTGGTAGGCATCATAGGATCATAGAATGGCCTAGATTGGAAAGGACCTTAAAGATCATCTAGTTCCACCTCCACTTGCCATGGTCAGGGACATCTTCTACTAGACTAGGCTGCTCACCATCCAGCCTTGACTATTTTCAGGCATAGGGCATCTACATCTTCTCTGGGCAGCCTGTTCCAGTGCCTCAGCACCCTCATAATGTAAATTTTTTTCTTAACTAAGCTTATTGTCTTCTCTTTCACTTTAAAACCATTCCCCATGTTCTATCGCTATCTGCCCATGTAAAATGTCACTTTCCCTCTTTTTTTGTTATCTTCCTTTAATTTCTGGAAGGCTGCAATGAGCTGTCTCTGGAGTATTTTCCAGGCTAAACAACCTCAGTTTCTTAGTCTGTCTTCAAAGGAGGAGTGGTCCAGTTCCCTGATTGTCTTTGTGTTCCTCTTCCTCTGGACCTGCTCTAACAGGTTTGTGTGCTAAGGGCTCCAGACCTGGATTCAGAACTCAAGGCAGAGTTTCATGAGGGCAGAGAAGAAAGGGAGACTCCTCCCTTGACCCACTGGCCACACTTCTTTTGATGCAGCCCAGGATGTTATTGATCTTCAGGCCTGCAAGCTCACCTTGCTAGGTCCTCTCCAGCTTTCCATCCACTGGGTCCTCCAAGCTCCACAGGGCTGGAGTCAGTCAGCTCTTCTCCCACTCTCTAGTCATATCTGGGATGGCCCTGACCCAGAGGCAGCACCTTGCACTTGGAATCTTTTATCTTTTTAATGTTCTTGTGGTCCCACATCTCAAGTTTGTCCAGGTCTTGCTGGATATTGAATTTAGGAATAAGCCAAGGGTATGCTTTGGTCCAAGACTGTATGATTCACTGGGTTAAAAGTATGTTAATATTTAAAACTCAGCGTTCCAATTCAAAATTTGAAGAGACAATGAAGATTTTGTTAGTGAGCAAATAGAGTCTTTAATATTACTGAGGTCCAGTACATTATTGAGAAGGTGTATATTCCCTGGAGGATCATGTTGGTAGTGTTGAAATGTAATGAACATGATTTTAGAAAAAAAGAGACATTTAGGCTGAGAAAAAAACTAACAGCTGTAAGGGAGAAGAAATTAAGCCATCTAATGGTGTTACTTTTGCATATTTCATTAACTTTGCTGTCAGCATGCCCACTGTAAGTTTCTTATGCCAGGTGAGTGCTGCTAGAAGTTATGTCAATCTGTGTATAAACAACTTATACCATTTTTGAATCAAGGACAAAGAAACCATATATGCATAGAATATACCTATCTTTTTCTTGTAGGAAATCAAGGGAAATGAACTTACCTGGTCGTTGTTTTGATACTTTCTGAATAGCAGATCTAGAACAGTGTGCAATAAATTTTAGAATAGAAATGAGAAGGTGTAGGAAAGCTCCACACTATATATTTTCTAGGCTTTAGTCCAATTGCATAGGACATGTTGAAAGGGAGCTGTGATTTAGATCATCTTAGAAAGCCTGGGGTATAAAGCTAAGTATAATAATTTGTCTTGTTTAGCATTGTTTAATTTGATTATAAAATATGTTTAGATTTTATGACTGTTTTGGTATTGTCCCAGCATCTTTCAAGAGATAAGTCTTTGGCAATTTCTGTAGTGACTTAGGGAAAAATAAAATGAGATTAAAGACACTTTAGAAAGAGAAACAGCTGGCGTACAGTTTGTAATGATGGTATGAATCTAGGTCTTTTTTCACCTAATGGTGATTTACTGGGATGGTTTTTGAAGTCAGAGTCAACACACTGAAAGGGAGAGCTGGCAGTCAGTCATGGCTACACTTTAGAGTATTGTGGCTTCAGTTTGTAAGGGAGCCTGAAACTTGTACAGGCAGGGTGGTCAGAATTAATGAACCTGTTAAAAAGACATAAAATAGCACACCTAGGCACTGAGCTACAGAAAACACCCATCTCCCCAGTTGTTGCAGCACTGTCTGGTTTGTTCTTCTGATGCAACATTTTAGTAGATGCTCTAAGGTAAAAGTAGAATAAATTCCTGTTGCTGCAGAAGAGGGAGAGACTGGGTGACGTGAAATAAGTGCTCTGCAGAATTTCTCAGTGCAGGGAGCAAATGAGCCATGATCCCTAGGCAAGTCCTGACACTTCTGTTGTTTTTGGTTTTTTTTAAACCTTTCCCCCCTTCCCCAAACCCCTAAAGATTTTGCCAACAGAAAATTAATGCTCCTTGCCTCTGATACAGCCCCTTCTAAGACTTTGCATTATTTCTGTGATTTTACTGTTTCAAGCAGCAGGACTGTCAGGGTTTGCACAAAGTGCTAAGAGATAAAAGAAGCTACGCCCTCTTTTTCTTCACTCTTTTGCTGTAAATCTATGCAGATGCACAGGCCATCACTGCCTGTGGCTTTCTTTTTGTAAAAGAGAGTACATTTTAATTTTTCTCAGTGGAAGAAAGCAGAACAAAGGGAAGTAAATAAGGTGCTGTTCCTTTTGATATCTTGTGGGTAGTTTTATTCTTTATAATTTGATCACAGCCATGGGAGTTCTGATACCATGCTGATATCTCCTGTTACTGTAGCTGCTTTTGGCAACTTCCTTTGCATTATCATTTGACATTAATTTTCATACATGCTCCTGTGGAAAATTATTACTTCCTCTTCCCAACTTTTTTGTGAAGTTCTGCAAAATGTTCACCTGTCAGTTAAAATTCAGTGCATTGAAAGGCCACCTACCTATTCCTCTGCAGGAGGCACCACAAATACTTGGTGTTTACTTTTTGAGGGTGGAGGAAGCCCTCTTTCCTCTTCTCCATGAGCACTGTCTCAGCTGATGCAATGTAGGTGGAGATGAAATTGTAAACATAAAGTAGAATTAAACATTTTGCTGCTGTGAGTTTTGGAGAAACGTATTTCTGATTTTTCTAATGAAGAAAGGCCATGGCTTCAAAGTAGTGTTATTCTATATATTGTCCACTTGTTATATTTGCTACTGCCATCTGGTTTCACTAATAATAAGTTTGAGATTTGGTAAAGAAAATACTGCAAAAGGTTTTTCTGTGGCACCATTGTTTTGTAAGTCCTTTAAGGGTTAGACTGTCTAGAAAGTATTAAATTGCACTGTGCCTGTGATCACAGTGAAGCTGTGCATGGAAAACTGCTCCCTTACTCAGTCTTGGCTGTCGTAGATATGTGAATGAGGTGAACTATGTAATTCAGCCTGAGTGATAAAATGGATTTGATTTAAAATGAGACACATAGTGCTGTGGAGGTATATGATATGACTACACCCAAAAGGGCCTTTGAAATTGCTAATAGAATTTAGCAAGCAACCTTCCTAAGAACATCTGTTCCTGATGATAGGCAAATACATGCCAAATTTGCTACTGGAATTTAGAGAGAGGTGTAAGTTGGGTACTTGTGATTCTGCCCCAGCATTTCGTTTTGAAATTTTAATGTGTTAAAAATATTTTTTGTTCAGGTAGAAGCCCCAAATTTTTTGGCTTGCGTGTGGAAAGATGAGCTATGTATCCAAGGGTTGTGTGATGCTATAGATAGCATTGGAGGAAACTTTGTTTCAGATAAATGAGTGATTCTGGAAGATACTTTGCTTGTATTTGAAGACACTTGCCGTGTGTTTGGGGAATCAGAGATGTACATATGAATTCAGTACAGAAAGATCTGGTAGGCATTTGAGGTGACATTATCTTCATGTTTCTAGTACATAAAGAAATAATCTGAGTGGTGAGAAACAGTGCAGATAAAAGCACAGAGGCTTGCTTGTCACCTAGTTTTAGTTCAGTGTTGAGATCATCTCTTCCTGGGTTACTTAAGAATATTTGTCTGATCTATTTAGAAAAGTTTTTACAGCTCCTTTTAAGACAAATCGAGTCACCTTTTTTAAGATATTAAAGCATTTTTTTACTATTTTATTCTGATATGCAAATTAAATTTTATTCCTTATAATTGAAAGAAGTATAAGGTCCTTCAACTCACCAGAAACCCGAATTCACAGTTCAAGAATGTATTCCCACAGTAGTTTGCACATATTTCAATATATATTGAAAGACCATTCTGCTTTCTCCTTTCTCATTTACTCCTTGGGTAATTTGGAGCTTATTTAACTGTTTCTGAGAACTAGTGAAGTAAAGGTAAATGACACTTACTACCATTCCTATATTCCCAAGCTTTGCTATCCTGTCACTTAAGGATATTAAGTTAGTCTGGCATGATTGACTTTTGACAAACCATGTTGACTGGTGCTAATTTTCATCTTATATATGAAGTGCATACTACTTTTTTTTCACAGAAATTGAAGTAAAGCTTATGGACAAACAATTCTTAGCTCTTTCTTTAATCCCTAGTTTAAAGAGAAGAGTTATATCTCTATTTTTCTGCCATCTTCTGTTGGTGCTTGGAGATAACTACTAATAGCTCTTAGACACTAATGGCCTATTATCTAAGTATTATTTGTCAGATTTAATAAGTTGTACATAATTTTAGAAAGCCACACTTACTACTTTTGGCGTTTTCTCCTGCTGAAGCTCAACTTTTTGCTCCTTCATCTGGGTGGTTAAATAATTATCTGAAACACAATATTCCTCATTAGTGAGATTGGAAGCAGAGGAAAGTATTGAACATTCCTTCCTTCTCAGCATAATTACTTAATAGCTTCCCTTTGTGGTCTTGTTACTGGCTTGAATAAAAACCTGCTCTTTTCAAAAAGTAACGTCATAGATATATACAGGAATTAAGGAATCATTTATTGAATTTGTCTCTCTATAAAGGAAATTAACTATTTCCTTAGTAGGATGTTTAATTTTAAAATAATATAGTAATTTTATTGTTGTTGTTGATACAAATAACAGATTGTCTTTGTATTAAGAAGTTGGTTCTGCAGTCAGTGAAGCAAACTTTGGCAGGACAGTATAGAAGTGAGTCTGGAAATAACTATGCAAACAGTCTGATCCCAACCTTAAACCTCAGCTGTGTGTTATTACATGAATGCTTGAACTAGTGTGTATATCAGACACCTTTGCCAGTTTCTAAATATCTAGTTAAAAAATAACTGACTTTATGATACTAGGAAGCAGGGGCCTATTTTGAACAAACACCACCTATATCTTAGGTCAAGGATTTGGCAGTATCTTCATACTTGAAGGCAAGTGTGGAAATGAATGATACCTAGTAGTAATGAGACCTACCTGTCACTCTTCCAAGGAGGGTTGGTTACCTAAGGGTGTCTGTGTAGATCTTGCTGAAATGATAACGTGTCCAGTTGGCACTGAAAAGAAGGCAGGAATTTTGCCTCAGTTACATTCACAGTGGAAAAGATGGCATTTTTGGAACTTTTTTTTGCTAATTGGAAACTGAGTATATCATGGAACATGTTTTGACAGTGAGTGGTGTATGGGAAACAGGCATAAAGAAGACTAAAACCACAACAAAGCCTCTTTTCTGATCACTTTAAGCATGGATAATTTAAGTGGAGGGAATTAAAGAGGATTATGAAATTGTACATTTTTACCTTTAAAGACTGTGAAAGGCTTAGTAGTAAGTAGCAAATTTTTTCAGCAGATAGTGACTGTTTGAAGGCACTGTATCATCTTTTAGGTCTGCTTAGAGAAATCCTGAAAAGCTCCATGGTGGCTCACAAACAGAGTTTTTCTGGAATACACAATACAGGTTAGACATGTACAGCTATTTAAGAAATTATAAAATGAAAAACTAAGGCAAATGACCTTTCAATAAGGAAACCGAATAATAATGAGGAATATTGAAGGCTAGTTTAATGAGCTTTTTGATAAGAAGAATACTTGTATGTGCACAGAGAATACTTGTTTCTTCTGGGATTGGCAATGTATCTTTGGTTTGGGACTTGTTAACTGCATGGAATCTTTGTTTAAATTAGGTACAGCAGTGAAAATAAGGGTAAATGAATGGATAGTGTATTAATAAACAATGAACAGCAAGAAGATCCAAAAGATTTAAGTAATTAACCTGTGCTTTTAACCTGACCATGCTAACCTGAAAGTGTTTTGCTGTTTTTATACCTTCCTGTTAGTTATTTTCTGTTGTCATATGTTTTCTGCTTCACAAGCTGGATGATAATTTTTGGTGCATCTCAGAGGAGGGTAGTCTTTGGTTTTTTTTCCAACATGTATCTGTTTTATAAAGCATTAAAATGCCTCAGAAAAGCTTTTTCTGCTAAAAGAAGCTTGCTGCTTGTTCCTGCTGCCTCTCTTGCTGACTTGTATTGAGGGTCTCTCTTTAGTCTCCCAGTTGTCTGTGTTTCACTTTGAGCTTGGGCTATAGACTGCCTTCATCCTCTGCACTCCTTCCACTACTGCACAGCCTGTGCTTGCTCAGTGCTCTGCTTGGTGATATTCTTGGCTCCAAGCTCCTAGCTGTCAGGATAACACAAGTAATTAATCAGAGGAAGTTGATCATGCTTCACTAAAGTCTTAGGCTTAAACCATGAGGTGGTACCAATGGGAAAAACTGTCAGAACCTTTCAGTTGGAATTTCTGGCTCATGGCTCTCTGTGGTCTCTTTTTTTTTTTTTCCTTTCGGAGAGTGGATAGATGTGTGTGGATGCTTAGTGTCTGAGCTGGTTTAAGGCAGTGGTGTTGTGGGTTTTTTTCTGTGCTTTTCCTCCCATGTATTCATGTATCCATTTATATAATGTTCATTTATGTTTTCTGTGTTCTCAACAGGAGATGACATTTTCAGACTTGAAACAAATGCCATCTTTTTCCAGCTTAGCATGGTCATCATTTTCTGCCTATCTTATTAATTGGCCTTGCTGAATTTTTGGTGTCTCTTGATATTGTTTTGCAATTGTGGTCTGTGAATGCATGATTAAAAAGCTCTGCATGCAGCAGTAAGATTCCACTGTGGACAGCTAAAGAACTATTTAGCTCTCCTCTCACTTTAGGCTCCTTAGTTTATGTACTAAGAATTAATTATTAATTACCGTTTTGCTGTTTTGAAATAACACTATTTATAGTTAGTGATTATGTCAGAATTTATTGAAAATAAAAATAATAAAAACAAGGCTTAAACTTGTCTATCTTAAAGTAGCTCTATGATGAATGCATGGGGTGTGTGCCATCTAAAAAAATGTAGGTTATTTCTGTGTGATGTGTCACTGGAGGTCACTTTTTAGCATCTGGTAAATTAAATTTACCTTTTTTATAATCATTCTGACTTGCTTGGGAATAGGGATTTATATTTTTGCAGCTTCAATAAAGAATAATAAATTACTTAAGTGTTTCATAATTTAGGCTGCAGGTAATCTGTAAATGAAAAGCTTTCTCAAAACAAATAAGCAAATCACTTAACATCATTAATATAAACTAACTTTTTATCTCAATTTTTCCACTTCTATGAATTTTAAACATTATTAATAAAGAAAAGCTTTTTATGAAGATGGAATGGCCTATGGGTTGCCAAATGTCTGTGATGGCTGTGCAGGTTGGGGTTTTCCTGCCTGCTGTGCTATGAAAGATGGTGATTAAATTCACAGAGCTGTGATACTGCTGTGGATTAAGTTGTTCATCCTAAAAAAAAAAATCTGCACCCCCAAAGGTATTGATAATGTTTAAATAGTGGAAACTTCTCACATTTCAAGTAAAAAATTACTTTTTTATAATTTAGAACTATAGCTGTACAATTCCTGTGAATATGTGACAAAAATACACACATATGGTGTTAAAGGATATGAATTGCTGATACATCCACTTTCAGATTCTCAATTTTCCATGCTTTTTTATGATTCCTGGCTTATGTAAGCATATTTCTCCTTGTTAAAGCTCATCTTCGGTCTGTTGTATGGTTTGATGTGTGATAGGTCATTGCAAAAAAGCAGGAGTTGGGTTGCAGTTATTCCATAGTGGGTAACCTGCCAGCCCACATGGAGTTGATGGTCAGCCACTTCAAGTCCTGGATTTTCTGATAATTCATTCCCAGTCATAAAACAGTAATAGTGACACTTAGCTTGGATGAAAGGAGATGCTAAAGTGAAGGACTTTTGATAGATGTTATTTTTCCTGATTTTTCCATGAATGTCCATAATTCAAGTTTAGACCAATTTGATGTTTTGGTTTTTTTTTTTTTTAAGTGTGTAGGCATGCAGCATGTGTCTTAATGTAAAAAACTTAGTTTAGTTAGATAAAACAGTAAGGAACCAAAGAAAGGTGATCTAATGCCTGACTCTTTCCTACAGGCCCTCTATTCTGTATTGTTCAAGGTATAACTTTACACAGGATTAAACAAGTCTGAGACTCACTGAAGTCTGGATTTGATATTTAAGTACTCTCATTTTTTCCTACACTTATGAGGTTTGAGGACAACAGTCTCTGCAATAGTAAATAAAAAAAAAAAGAGAAAAGTAAAAAATATATAAATACTAGTTCATCTTGATTAATGTTGCCTTTTATCTCATGGTCTGCTTGATACTTCAGGACCTTTGAATGCAGGAAAATCTGTAGGTGGGAGACTGAAATGAGAACGATGAGATGTGAAAGTTTGATGCCCAGGAAGACTGGGTGTGGGTAGAAGCAAGTAAGCAGAAAACGAGATTGACACTTACAAATGATGACCAGCTTAATGCCTGGAAGTCACCTTGATTCAGGATGTCTTTACATCATGTGAGGACCAGAACTGTCAAAGGGCCCCTGAAGCAAGTATTCCCTTGCTTGTCATGGGCACTAACATGCAATGATTTTGTTTAACTTTGTCTCATATTGTGATACATTTCAGTGTAATACATTGAAAAGAGGGAATTTTTAGTCTTCTCTCTGCTTGTTCTTTATATTATAATAGCAAATAATTTTAATGTATTGCTGTAGACTCAAGGTTGTGTTAATTCACTTCACGATTGCAGTTGTGGTTTAACCCCAGCTGGTGACTGAGCATCGTGCAGCCACTTGCTCTCTCCCGCTCTGGTGGGAAGGGGAGGAGAATCAGGAAAAACACCCAAACATTTGAGTTAAGAACACCTTATTAGCTGAAACAAAGTAAAATATAACAATGGTAATGATAATAAATTATACTACTACTACTACTGTTATTACTAACTAAAAAATAATAGTAATGGTAAAAAAAACACAAGTAGAAAAGAAGCACAAGTGATACACAATGTAATTGTTCACCAGCTGTGGACCAATGCCCAGTTCATCTTTGAGCAGTGATCGGTGGCGCCTCTAAAATAAATGAAGATGTAAGATTTTAAAAACATACTTTATAGTTGACATATGTATTTGTTTAGAAAATACTTGGCTTTTAGCAAAAGCGTGCAGGCAGCTTAATGCAAGATGCCAGTTTCTGCCTAGAGGTCTTTATTAAGTGAATTATACCTTTCAAAATAAAAATAATAGATTTTTTTTCCTTCCCTGGCCCCTTGTTGAAAATCAAATTAATAAATAAGTACAATAATGATTTGAATCACAGTATTTACATTTAGGAAGATAATAGAGGAAATGCCCTCCATCTCATATGATTTAATGAAGATTGGTGAGATTCTGCCACCTTCCAAGGGAAACTTTATCCTGGTTTTATCATAAATTTATGTTTAGTGATTAATTTTATTAAATATTTAGTTAGTGATTAAATTTATGATAAAACCCTGGTTTTATCATAAATGTAATCACTAACTAAATAGTAAGAATTGATTTCTTTGTCTATTTCTTAGGTTCAACAACATATAAGTGTTGCTTGTGTTTTTAACACAGAGCTGTTGTTCAGAAAATATTTTTGTGGCTGTGGCCCAAGTTAAATAGTAGGTCATCACTGTGTCTTAGCTGACAGAAATGTCAGGTCTTGATGCTTGTGCTCACTTTGGGTTGAAAGTTTGCAGCCTGCTGTCAGTTAAGCAAGTTTGAGCTTTGACCCTTTTTTGCATAGTGTTGTTGGAAGTTGAAAAGACTATGCAAAATTGAGTGCTGTCTATTATGAGATAGGAGAACATAGAGAGAGTCATTAAAGGCAAGAACTGTATCTAAGTGACAGAGTATGTGTTATGATGATGACCAAAATGTTCAGCACTAGATTAAGTGCTTCCATCTCCAAGGCAAAGAAGATCTTAGTGTTGCCAGGCAGGTAACATCAGTTCACATATCCTGTTCTATTCCGAGGAAGTAAGAATAACTTGTCATATTTTTGTGATTATATTTTGCCTATTACATGTCAGCGTTTCAGAAAAAAAAAGTTGCCCTCTCAGCCAATGAGCTTCTTTTTTGTTTAAAGTCTCCATAAAGCTTTAGTCTATTCCCTGTTCCTAGAAGTTTTCACTAGCAGAAATATCTTCAAAATGGTGTTCACTTTCAAGGTGTAGGTATTACATTTTTTAAAGGGAAGAGTTGCCAAATCTGTTTTCCTATTCCCTGCTGCCCAATATTTAAATTGCAACCATAAATTCTGGATTTGGATAGCAATTATTTTAACTGTGAAGTTGCCGCTCCTAAGAGTGGCTGGAAGTAAGGAGTTGTTAGCATTTAGGTGGGTTTTTTTAACCTCTTTTATTACTGTATTCAAAAAGCTTGCTCCTGAATTGAGTGTTGTTCTTCATACCTAGTGTTAGCACCCCAATTTACTAAGTCCTTTTGTCATTGTGTTTCTTCATTCTTACTCTGCTGCTACTTCAGCTTGCTTTGGAGGGTGAGACTGGCATAAGAATCCTGTGTGTTTTTCACAGCATCCCAGTGACCCGGATTTGAAGTGATTGTAGACACCCTCTTTCTTGCAATTTTCTCTTTCAGTACAGGGTGGCTGAGTTTCTTGCTGTGTCATTACAGATCAGCTGACAAAGAGGTCACTGACATACCACCTCCAAAGAGTCCTGATCTCTCTGGGCAGCAGATATATGAAAGAAATCATGACACCCTTCAAGAAAATTTGAACTGGCTTACAAAAATAAAATGGATGTTTTAAATTACTGTGTTTACCTAAAGGCAAAACAGCTTTTGATTAGATGTGTGTGTGAGCATATATTTTTTTTAAGTGTGGGGGAAATTGACTTTGCATGCAGGGCACCCACTCTCGCCTGCTTTAGGCCAGTGCTTTGATACAATCTCTCTCACTGATATAACACCAGAGTTTGCTGTGCCATAGCCTCAGGCAGATGTTTGTCCTGATGTGTGCTGCTGGCCAGGAGGCAGGAAGGCTCAAGCAGTCTCCAGTGAGCAGGGTGCTGCCTGGCAGTGAGCGTGTGCAATGGATTCTTGCATCACATTTTGCTGTTCCTGGGGTGGAGAAAGGCACATTTTGTGCCACCCCAGCCCGTCTGTGGTACAACCTTAGTCAGGAGGCCATCTGTGCTGAGATTCCAGAGGTTGGGAGATCTGATTATGGTGAGCTCTTAAATGACTATAAGCAGTGTGATTATTTTATCACTGTTAAATATTACTGCAGAGTCAATGAGCTTATTTTACTGACAAATCTCTTCTTTCAGACTTTGGTGACAAATCCAAGTAGATACAAAATTTGAATACAGATCTGTATGTGCAGTTCTGTGCATGTCTCTGTAAGACAAGATTGTCAAGCTAGCATTTGTGTTGGAGAAAAGATGAACAACATCAAGGTGTCTCAAGCACACCTGAGAACTACAAAAATTAAGTACTCAAGCTGTCCAGCTGGTTATTAAAATCCTTCTCTGCCTAATTAGTCTTTGATAGCTTGTCACTTAATAGCCTGGAAGAATTATTTACAAAAAGTGATAGAGTTTAAAGGAAAACTGGAGAGGACTAGAGACTGCCTTGATGTTGGATGTAAGAGGTGTATTAAGCTGGCAGCAGCAATGTCTGCTTGTGGATTCGACTGCTGATTTACTTTTTCCTGAGATTTAGCAGAGGCACTTCAGTGGAAGGCTTTGGTGCCTTTCATGCTGACACCAGTGTCGGCTGAGACTTTGTCGGCTTTTTGAACCTGAGTATGACCTGATTTAAAATCAGCTTAGAAGCTTGGCGTTGTGTTATTTCATCAGTATTGTAATGATGCTTTTGAAAAAGGCACTTGCAAAAATATATCTCTGCTCAAGAATGTTAATGATATTTTAGATGCAGACACTTGTGAATAATATGCACATGGGGATGTGTAAGTGCTGGACAGCTGTACCAAAGGATCCTTGTGTATTTTGATTTATTACACCATATGTCTGTGGAAAGCAACACAGATCAGTATTGCTGAAGCTGTAGTGCTTAATCTGCTGAAAAAGCTAATTTATCATAAAATTGAGTACTTGTTGATTCTTTACAAGAAAAAACAAAGTACTACTGTGGGAGCTAGTCTGTGGGATAAGGAGAAAACAAAACAAACCAACCTAGAAAGACAGCAGCCTTCCTAGATATTATTTCCCACCAAATCAGACTGAGGTTTAGAACAAATTAATCAACTTTAATCCAGTTGCATTTTTCTTTTGGCAGTAGATTAATGGGTTTAATCATTATTTAGCACTTATAGTGCATTATAAGAATGACACTTTAGAGAAACAGAAATTAAAACCTGAAGAATTTGCAGTCTTAAAGCAAGTGATAAATACTGAGAAACCTGACCAAGAGAATCTGTTCTAAATAAGCAGTGTCTGTTTCTACACTTGTTTGCAAACACATTGTTGGCAGACTTCTTTAATTATGCTCTTAGCAAGAGAACCAAAATAGGTGATGCTAGCAGTAGGAAGCAAGCAGTTGTAAGTAGGAGAGCTTAGTGTGCTGGAAGGGGAATCCTTCCCATGTATCCACGTACTAAGTAGGTGTAAGGTGTAAACTGGGGATTGAAGGGAGTCTCCAAACAGTATGTGAAAGTGCTTTGAAAAGAAAATTGAGACAATCAGTGGTCATGGTACTTGGAGCACTGGAAGAAACTGTTTTGTGCCAGATATATTGAGTAGATTGAATTTAAATACAATGGTCAGAAAGGAAGACCTTGTGTAGCTGATAGGAAAGAAAGGTAATGTAGGATTTTTTCCTAGCAGCTCATGAGAAATATATTCACTTCATAAATATCCTAGAGGGATGAAACAATATTGATTTAAAACAAGTCATGGTGTAGTCACAGATAACTGAGAGGATAATGAGATTGTTGTTTATGGAGCTGCTGGATGGAAATAAGGTAGTTTGCCTGTGCAGTGTTACTGAAATAGCCTTTAGCCACAACCTCTGGTAACTCAGAAATTCAAAAGTAGTAACTGCTTGAACTATAGCACTTATTGAGGGTAACAACACAAGTCTTGGCAAGCACTGTGTATTATGGAATATGTGCTTGAGAAAAGAAATTCAACTTGATACCCTGTTTTCTTAGTCCTATTGCAAGTATTCTACATCTTGCAGCCTCATGTGGTATTGCTATTTTTCACTCATTTTATGTGAAGATTAAATTATAGGCTATTATCTGTTACCCAAATAATTCCAAATGCTGCATGTACAAAGGAACTGTGCTGTGCTATGAATGAAAGCATTTTATTTATCTCCCTCAAAGTCTATAGAAGTAATTACTTCCAGTCCTGGTCAGCTAAATATCAAATTCAGATCCACTCTGGGAGTAACCATCTTTTTAAAATTTAGAATGGTATAATTGCTGTAGAAGTAAAATCTTTGCCTTTAAAATATACCCACAGAGTTAATGTCTCAATTTTTGTTCCACTGAAAAAAGGTGGGGTTTTTTTTTTTGTTTTAGCTCCTGTCAGTTACTGCAAGTAAACCCTGAACTCTTTCAACATTATCTCTTGTTTTGTTTCCCCTTTTTATAGCAAAGTGCCATCTGTTCATTTGGGGAAAAAAAAAAGAAGGATTGCATGCTAACACCCATGAAGAAATTTGGAATATAGGCAGATATAAAGATAGCAAGAGCTATTATTTATGCAGTTTTATTTATTATTAACTCAACACATTTTTCCCCATACAAAAATGACTCTGACATTCAAATGGCTAATTTTACAAGTACTGCAAATTCCACATGGAAATGAATCAGTTGTATACAAGTGCTGCATATGCATAGAATGAGTGTTCAGCTGCATGTGGGGTTTTTTCTTCTGATTGTACAACATTTAAATTTAGCAACAGAAGTTTAATGAGTTTCATATACCATGCAAAGGACTTCACAGTTTACCTGCTTTATCAGCAGAGCAGCAGAATCTAAAAGGTTTCTACAGGGAAGCTTTAGAAGGAAGGGAATGATCCTTTCACTAAAGAAAGGAATGGTCTTGAAAACTGTAGGAGGTTGGAGCAAGACAGTGCTGAAGCTGGTAGCTGCTGTTCAGTGCCAGTGTGATGTGGCTCTCTATTCAGATCAGAAATGGTTTCTTGAGGGGAATCTCTTGTAAAAGGCTTGTCCCTACTATTTGGGTTGTATCATCAAGTGCAGAACTTAAGAGTACAGAAACTGTTCTGGATGAAACTGCGCTAGAAGATAAGTCCCAAGGCACACCAAAGCGTGGTCCAAAGGCACTGGTAGGCATGCAGTCTGTAGGGTCATTGAAGAATTAGCCTGAAGCCCTGAGCACTAACAGAGGACACATAGCAAGTGTATGCACACCCCAGGTGTGTTCCTGTTGCGTTTCTGTGCTTCCTGATACAGATGTGGCCTGTATCACAGCCTGTCTGCTCCATTCATGTGCAAGAGCAATAGTAGAGTTGAACAGGAGAAACACTGCTATTACAGTGCTCTTAATCAGGACAGCTTTCCAGGATCCTCCTTCAGTCCTACAGAAGCAAGTGCTGTGCAAAGAGATTAAAAATATTTTCCATGCATTGATTAATCCAAAGTGCAAAGTAGGAGGTGGGTGGATAGATTTAGGTATGTAATCAGAGTGGTAGGGGACAGGGCCACCATCCTCCTTGTCTAAGAAGCTGAGTATGATAAATACCATTTAATGTCATTGTCATACAGTAGGCTGCCATTTTTCCTAGTACTACAGTGGTAGAGATCTGTTCCTCAGATTTGAATATGAAGTGTGCTGCTTGATCATTTGGGGGAACTCAGTAATCAGCTGAGAACATCTGTCTGTGTATTCTCTGTAGAAATACTGGTGCTCCCTAACTTGCCATCTCTCCCTGTTGTGTGCCCCTTTGTTCAAGGTTTGTGTTAATGAAGCAGAATAAGTTTGGTAGGTTAAGTCTGAGCATCAGCTTCACTCCTTGTGGCTTTATGTATGAAAGGTGAGCTGGAGGATTGTAGAGGCCAGAAGATTGAGTCATTTTTTTTCTATTTGATCATGAATTTTTAGTGTACACAAAATGTTAGGAAAACATTATTAATACTGTCCTGTTAAATAATAAAGTTAGGACATGCTGGTTAAGGTCAATCATGTAATTTTAATTTGCCTTTCTTGTATAAATGCATTATGATTCAGTCCTTAATTACATGTTTTTGCTGTATTTCCGCTCTCCTCTTGCTTTGTTTAGTGGGCAAAAGCCAATACTTGCTGACTGAACACCTGCTCAGATTTTTTTTTTCCTCTTCCTTGTAGTTTTATATGGGGCTCAATTCCTTTTTAGATCAAGCTGTTTGAAATCTTTTGTGAGCAGTGTTTTTTGTTAGATTCATTTTTTAAAATGCTGTAGAACATTATTTGTGGCCCTGTGGTACTCAGGTGTTTCAAATATAGTGAAGTTGTCTGCTAAGCTGAGCAGTGTACCCGTTCCTCAATTTTGCAATTAGAAACAAAGTAGATAAGTCATGCAGCAGCTTCTGGATCCTTGAAGATGCTTTTTCTTGCTTATCTGTGTTGTAAGTGAATGCACTTTTTAAACCTTTTGTTGCTCATGGAACTCCTTTCACTGACTTTATCTGAGACTGCAGGCTCTTGGCAGAGCCTTCAGACTGGTGCCTGGGGTCTGCAGTCCAGCATCTGAACACAAAGGAAAGTGGTTTTGCTTCTTTTGGCAACTGTGAGACTTTGTACAAGGTGATTTTGGCAAACATCTTGCCGGATTTCTGTGACAGAGGTGAAACTATGTATAGACAAGGAATCCTATTATTTTAAATATCTAGTCTGGTTGTTTTAGAATAACCTTCCTTTCTGTTGCTGACAGGAAGGTGACAGAAGGATAGGTTCCCATGCTGGTCTTTTGCTGCAGGCTTTGTGCAGTGTTTCTTGTTCAGTTGCTTCTGCAAATGTTGATCCTTCCAACTGTACCCTCACAGACCCATTTCCTTCCTCCTCCTGTCTTCTCTCCACGGTGGCTTGCTCCCATCCTGGTCACCTTCCTCAGCATGTCCAGGTGTTACTGTTGTGGCTTCCTAACTCAGTCTGCTTTTCTGCCAGTCATAGCTTTTCTGTTTCTCTTTACTCTCTGGTAAAGGATTAATGTTAACTGGATTAAAGTCCCAGGTTCCCTCCAGGTTCCTTATCCAGTTTCCATTCTCCCCACCTGCTCTTTCTGGTTTTTCTGTTGGAGATGTTTCCACAGTGTGGTTCAACCTATCTTCTTGTTATTCCCTTCTTTGCCAGTTATGTTTGTTTTAGCATTCTCAACTCCACGTGGAAAGCCTGTACCCAGGTTTGAAACATATGCAGATTGGGCATAAATTTGGGGCATTTAGGCTCCTAAAGCTTTATTTTCTTCTGTCTGTGGACATGATGGCTTTTACTTAGAAATTAATTTATATGCACATCTATTATTAATTTAAATCCTCAGAGAACTAGTCAAATTTTGGTGTATTTTGATGTTGATTTATATTTTAATTAGGTGATAGAGGAGCCAACCCCTGCTTCTGAAGTATGCTGCAATAGTTACTTTAAATATTGCTTCTTTCATGTTTCTTTATTAGGACAAAAGAAAAAAAAACCCTAACTATAATAATGCATAATTCTAGCTTGAGTGTTGAAATTTTGCTGAAATGATGAGCAAAAGCAAAGAGTTTATACCTAATGCAGGTAACATTAAAGACTGTGCTGGCTTTATGGCCAGCTCTGTAACATTAAAATATTGTTATAGAACTCCTCAGAGAACATAACTGGATGTAAATCTGGAATTGGCTCTTCTGTGTCAGGCTTCTAGAGCTGAGGGCTTTATTCTAAAATCTATATGAGATGAAAATATGCAGTCTTAACTAGAGATAGTATGGTTATTTCACTATGTACAATATTTATTTTTATTATTAATATGTAGGTTAGTATTTAGTCTTTATGGTATGTACAAGACCCAGGTATAGACTGAGACCGTGGGGTAAATAAGTTTGAAGGAAAATTGATTTGTGCATTTTTGCTCTGATAACGGATTTGGGAAATAATTTTTTAAATAACTATTCCATAAGTTAGACAAAAGTTAGACCTCTGACTAAAAACAACACAAAACCAAAAAGCCAATCTGTTTGAGTGTTTGAATTTTATTTTGGAGCCAGTAAATTTATGTGTAAAGAATGAAGTTTGTGTGATTTGGTATAGGTTATGTCTTCCATTCTGAGCAAGCCTGAGGGTCTCTCCCAAACAGAACTCCAGTAGAAGCAGTTCTAGTAAGTTGGTGCTGTGCATTAAAATTAATAATAACCAGACTACTACGCTGAGGTGTTTTCATGCAAACTTCATAGGGCCTTGCTGAACTGTTGTTTCTGGTGCACAACATTTGTCCTTCACTGGTCTGCATATACATTTGTGGAAAGGTGGCAAATGTTATGGTTGCTTAAAAAAAAAAAACCCAAAAACCAACAAAACAAACAAAGAACCAAAAAAAAACCTCCAGTCCTTGAAATCACAGACCAGCAAATCTGTATTTGGTACCAATAGTACAGCTAAAAATTATAGAAATAGAATTAGTAGCTATTAAATAACTGTTACATATTTAGAAACAGCTACTGGCTTTTGAGAAGGTGCTACACCACAAAAATATTTCAGAATTCTTTAAATTTAGAGTAAAAAGTCCACCACAGAGAGTCAGTCAGTCAGCACAGTATACTTATATTACCAAAACCTATTGATGGATCCCTATATGTATATATTAAAGGGTGGGGAAGCTACTGTGTTTGATGTCTTTGTAGCTAAAAAACCAAATCCCCTTGTGCTGTCATGGTGTAAGAAGGAGTCTTCTTTTGGATTAAGTTTCTTGATGAACTTTTATGGTTCGATATATTAATGAATGATTTGTGAAAAAAGGATGAATAATGGTTTTCTGAAGTGTACTGCCAGAACATATTTATTAAAGACAGAAAAACTAAAATGTACTGTGAAGAGTAGCAGTGCTTTCTAAGGTGATTAAAATGGCATATGAGAGACTGTGCCAGAAAAAACAGTCCTAATTACATATGAACAGTAATTGGTTCTTAATTGGCTGCACTTCAAAAAAGGATCTTCAGGGTAATTCTGGGTTTGAGTTTAGTGTTGTTTTAGACACAGAATATTCTAAACAAAAACAAGCAAAGACAGTTTCAGGAATTGAAAGTAATTAGTAGTTTCTAATAAAAGAAGAGAGAACAGAATGAAAGCATTATTTATACTACTGCATGTCCTTGGTAAATGATGTTACTGAATACTATGATTTTTGGATTTGCCTTGGTCTCAGAAATTCGATATAGTGTAGTACAGTTCAACTACAAAAGATACTGAGAAAAGTAAGGAGAGCATATGGATGCCCTGGAAGGCTTAGAAGGGGATGAAACTAAGTAAATTATGATTCTTGGTATGGAAAGCCATGGGCCCATACTCATCTCATTGAAGTCTATAAACTCTTTGAAGAGCAGGGAGAAGATGAAGAGGGAATGATTTGTTCCTTATGTCTACTAATATGAGAATGAGGAGGTATTTAATGAGGCAGTAAGTTATTAAATAAAAGGAAATACCTTGTCATATGACAGATAATTAAATTGGAGGACTTATTCCTGAGAGATGGTGTAGTGGCCACATATAAAAAATGAACTTGGAGTGTTTGGACAAAATCATGGCAAAAAGAAGTTCATCAGGGTTATTAAACATGATGTTTAGATTGTGTCTGATTCATTAAGTCCCCTGGCTTAGTGATAATTGGAGACAAGGAGAGTGTGTCAAAGGAGGGATTCCTGCTATTGTATAGTGTTGTACTCTTTAGTCTGACCTCTTGCAGCTGCTTTCATGTTACATTCATGACTGTGAATCCTGTTCTTTGTCTTAAACCAGAAGGGAATCCATTCACCTGTTCTGCCTTTATTTAGAAGCAGAAGTAAAATGTAGATTCCTTCCTTCCAAAGAGTCTGAAGACCTTTTTGGATTTTACATTGTTTGTATTAAGTACTTTTATTTGATAGAATGGCACAATTGTCAGTTGTCCTGTTTTGATCCTCTGAAATGCAGGCTATGGTTTTGGTTCAAAACTACATTCTGTCTTGGAATAGTAATTGGTCAAGTTGAAGTCTTTTAATGTTTGGGATTTTTTTTTTGCTGTGCTTTAGGCTAGGGAGTGATTTTTGTCCTCTGCAGATGAAAGGTATTTTGATTGACACCAGTGAGCCAACTGCTGAGAAACAGTTTGTGACAGAAAAAAAGGAGAAAAAGGATTTGCAAGGATCTAGACATGCATTTGCAGGTTAGGTGTATAAAATGCTGGCACAGGCTCACACAGAGAAATTAATTGCTCACTTGCTAGAGCTGCTCCATTTGTTCCTTACACACTGACTTATACTGTAAAGTTAAACAGAAAAGCTAACAAAAACTGTTCAAACTCACTCAGTTGTTTGCTTTAGCTTAAATGTTGTGTATTTCTATCTCTTTCTGTCCCCTCTGCATCATATAAAGCAAAGAATTTTTTAAGCCCTCAATTGCTAGGTGGAAGTCAGCCTGGTGTCTGTACATCTCAGAGGACTACTCAGCACAGTAGGGAGGGAGAAAGTGTGGATGCATGCATGTACAGATATTTTCAGTTAATCCCTTACTAATTGGGTTACTGCTGAGCTCAGTACTGCCAGCACCATTGCGAATTTCCAAACATTTTTACTTTTCCTCTGGGAGCTTGTTATTAGAGGTGGTAATCACTCTTCTTTTTTGTATTTAAAAGTGTTTAAAAAAATTGTAAAGGGAACAAAGTGTATCCTAAAAGTCCTTGAAACAGACAGCTATTAAGCTTTTATGTTTGACTCGTGAGTTTTGAATCTTTAGCTGTACTTGACATTTGCAACCTGAGAGCATAACCTCTTCCACAGAATTCCTGGAAATCAAAACTGAAATTGTGGCTGGTAGAAGGTGTTTTTAAGACTCAGTTCTGAAACTGTCTAAGAGAGCCAGTGCTCTCTTATGCATGATTCAGCCTTGCAAGGATTGCATTCACTATCCTCCATGTTTTCAGTAGGATATTTACTGACTTCTTTGATAAAGGCAAAGCATTGATTACCTGCATAGGAATTTTTTAACTGTTGTTTTCTTTGGGGTTCAGACCCAGGGCTCACTTTTAATGAGCAAATTTTTTCTGGTAATTGTCCCATTACAATTCACTGAAAGTAGAATGTAGATTTTCAAACTCCTCATTTTTCTAAATGGCAGCAGTTCAGTATTTGGCTACGATACAGTTTAGGAAAGGAATAATGCAAATTAAGTAGATAATCTAAACAGAAATTTTCCCCTGGCAAGTGTTTGCATGTAAATGAAAACAAAGTCAGTTTTGTTTTGCCTTTCTGATGAAACGCAGCAACAGTTTTAATGTTTCCTCAGCTGTAGACTGAAGTCAGAGTCTGTATCACAAAAGTTTGCCTAATTCTGAAACTTGCTGAAACCTCTGAAACTAAGTAATAATGTTTTATTGAGTTTTGTTCCTATTTTGTTGAGATTTGAGCTACTAAGTAAATAAGTATACTGACATATCCTGTATAGTAGAGGATTTCTTTGTGTGTGATAGCTTCTTGGTGAAATAGTATCACTTTTCTTTAACAGTTTTCTTGGTTGTTTGTTCCTATCACTCCCATCAGAAAATTGTGCTAGAATCTCATTCTGATGTATAGAATCCCTTGTCTCTCCTGTAGTTAATGGAAAGGAGCAAGCTCTGTGAGAGGATAATTCATATTCAGTCTTTAGGAAGAGAACTTAATTGTTCTGAGTTGCCCTTGGAAAGATTGTGTTTCCATTTATGAAATAAATGGTGACTGGTTCAGGTTTTCAGTGTATATCCTCTTGTTCTAGCCCAAACATATTTACAGCCATTCTGTAAAAGTATGGAAAACAGAGCATGGTTTCACCAGAGAAGATTGGGGTTTTTTTAGATGGTAGTGGTATCTTTTCACCACATAGACTTAAATACAGCTGTGAAAATATCAAGATACTGGTATGATTTTGTTATATGGATAATTTTCATATTTTATGTTTAAGAAAAATAATCATACTAGTAATAATATAGAGAAGTGTTACAGAGTGAATGAAAGGACAAATGGCCTTAAAACCCTCTTTGTATGGAATCTTGTAAACAGGAATAAATTGACATAAAAATATTAGGGATATTAGTGAGGGCAAGCTGTTGCGGGGCCTTGGTGTTTTTTTTTGGTTTTTTTTTTTTTTTTGGGGGGGTTGTTTTTTGTTTTTTGTTTTTTTGGTTTGGTTTGGTTTTTTTTGTGGTTCTTTTTTTGTTTGTTTGTTTGTTTTGGGGTTTTTTTTTGGTTGTTTGCTTGTCCTTCAAGCTATCAAATGAAAAACCCAAACAAAAATTGAAGGCAATTAATAAATAAAGGTGATCAATGTGCCTCAAGAGGTTGAAATCCAAGACTGTAACCAGAGAAATGCGTGTGATGTTGAAGTTCCAATGGGTGTTTCAGATGAAGGGTGTGCTCTTACTTCACCTGTTGAAGATCAAATTCTGACTTTTAATGTGAGCATGGACTCCACATTAGACTCATACTTATGTTTACTTAGTTATTTATTGCAGAATCACATCCTTTCATTGCTACCAGGTTTCTTAGGAGCAGTGGTGGGAGAAATGTTCTTCTGAAAAATGGTGTGAAAGTGTTGAACTATGAACAGAAAAGAGATTGCAAACCAATAAGATTGGTATTAATTTGAAATTATTCTGAAAATGTATTTTTAAACTAAATAAATTATTTAATATGATTGAAATGTCACTTTAGACAACCTCCTCTAAGATGGCAGTACATCATAAGATGGTTTGGAAGTCTAGATTCTGTGCTGATGTGAAACCAATTATGAAACCACAAAATTCTGTTGCATTAACCTTAGCGAAACTGAGGTTTCTCCTGCAGTAAGAATATGTGAAATGCATCAAACAATAATATGAAGTACTCAAATGTTAATGTAATGGCCACATTTTTTCAGGGCTGAATCTGTTTGTACAACAGGAGAGAATCTTTCAAAGGGCCAGGCTGCTTTACTGGGCCCAGTCACAGTGCTGTGGTTGCTTATGGCACAGGGAAAGCTGAGCCCAGAAAATGCTCTGAGAGCTGCAGTTTGCCCTCCTCCCTTGGGAATGCTGCCATTAGCAAAAGCCCTGCTGGAGATTGCAAAGCTGGCTGGCTTGCTTGATGCTTGGATGTTTCAATGAAAGTTATTTTGAAGTCCAGTGTCCACTGTAGAATTTTTCTGTCTAGCTGAGCAGCAGTTGTCTAGTGGGACCATCAGTGCTGCCACACAAGGCAGTCACAGTGTGAATTTTAGGTCCCTCTGAAGGAGACAAAAGATATGCAGCAGAAACACTAATTTGCTCCTCTACTGCTTGCGGGTGAACCAATAACCCATCATGCTTTAAAAATGTATGATCTATAGATTTTTTTGTTGTTGCTTTTGTGTAATATATAATACAGATGCAAATTTCACTGCAGAAGAGTGGAACAAGTCTCTGTAGTAATGGAATAAGATTCGGGACCATCCCATGAGGGAAAAGAACCTTTTCCTTAGGTGGCAACCAACTATTAGAAGATGCTGAATGCTCACAGAGAAAGCTTGAACAAAAATAAGAGCAAATATATAACTATCCTGAAGTTTCTGCAGCTTCCTTTTTGATTATTCACTATAGAGAAATTATTTTTCTGGAGAAAGAAAATAAGGCAGTGCTTATTAGACAGGTGTGTTTAATAGTTCAGGAAAAAAGTGATCTGTTCAGCTGCATGTGAGGAATTCTTTCCTTCTCATGATATACATAAATTCTTTTTAAATTTTAAGAGAAAGAGAAGATTAAAATATTGTAATTATTGAAACCAGTTTCTGTCTGAGGTTGTGACACATCTCTGATGTAATAAATGCATTTTGTGGCCTCTGCCCTGCTTATGGGGGCGTGTGTGAAACTAACATTTTTGAAGCATACAAAATGCCACAGACTCTAAACAGCACAAAGCACCTGTCTGACACTGATGGCACCACATTGATCAGGAAACATGGTGCACTAAGGACAATTTTTCAAATTTGCAAGCCTCCTTTTGGCACTTTGGGAATTCCATGGATTGAGAGGATTTCATAATCAAAATGTGTGGCTGTAATAAAACACTAATGTCAACCCCTCATTGATATATATGTAATGATCTAAAATAAGAGAGAATTTTTTTTCATAAACAGGAAATTGTAGGAGAAGCAGCAAAAATAGGAAACTTTATATTTAATACATAGAGCATTTATTACATAAATGGACAAAAACATGAACAGTTTAAATATTCTGTTGATTTAGCTACATGCTCACATCTCTAAGGTGAGTTTTGTGGATGGTACCCTGTAAGTAGCTTATTAGCTTCAGAAGCTATGATTGCATTTCAAACAATGCTTATTTTGTGGAATAATCTTCTAAAGCAGATTTTTTTTTAATGTGTCACTGGTGGTGAAGACTGTATTTTATGTCTAAACCAGGTCTTTTCTTTTTAATATTATTCATAAGCTCATGCATGGCATTTCCTCAGTGACAAGGAACAATTGTTTCTATTCACCTATTGCGGATTTATTTAAAATGCATTAGGACCATTCAAAATACTCTTTTTTACCTTCTCATCTGCAATGCAAACTTTGTTTTGCAACTGTTGTTATTTGTTCTGCCTCTTGACTTTGCTCAGTCCCTAGTATGACTGTCTGGGCTGCCTTTGCAGATGCTCGTGCCTCCCCTACATCTCACATTAGCAATGTTTTTCTCTCTTGATTGATGAACTACTTGTAACTCCAAATGGCATTCCCTCAATGATATGTACGAGTGCAAAATATTCACTCCTAACAATTCATTTACACTTTGATTGTTGGCAACCTTTTCACAGTGGAAACCACTCAAAAGAGTTGTTCAACTCCTTGCAAATATTAGCTTTTCTGCTCTCCTCCATCCTTTACTGAGGGCAGCAGAAGGGACGGAAAAGTTGTCTGCAGTGGGGTAGCTGTGTTCCCAGGCTGGCAGTGCCCCTGGAATGAAAGTACCCAAGTGTTGGTGGCAAGGAAGCAGCCGAAACAGAGTTCAGCTCTGAGCATGTTAAGTTTAATGATGTTCAGAATAAAGAGAGAGGTTTTTTTTTTTAAGCTGCTGTAATTAATATTGTTCCTCCTGAGACAAAACCCACAGCTGTTTCTTTGATGGTGCTGTGTGCTGTTTGAGTTTCATTGAAAGTGCTTATTCCAGCAAGCATCTAATGTGTGCAGAGTATAGAAATTACTTAATACATGAGCTTGTCTTGCTGCAGTGAATCACTTTTGTAGATCTTGTTGTAAATCCATCCATTTCTTAAAAATGCTGATACATGATCAGTTGATTTGACAGTAGGCTTATGGCATAGGTAAATCCACTGCTTCTTGTTGGGCTATGTAGCAAAATTTTTTAGTAATAAGTGCAGTAAAAAATGCATACTGGAGCAGGAATATATTTTTTATTTGTGTCTTCAATCATTTCTATAATTCACTTTTATAACCTCCTGCAGCAGAAGAACTTGGTTTGTAATGCTTTGCAGTGCAACATTTTCTAAAGGCTTGATTTTTTTTTTTTAATTTTAACCCAGTAGAAAAGAATAGAAAAACCTGCTTTGTCCATCACTTCTTGCATTTTCTCTCTTTTCTCCTTTTTGTCCATTTGTCTTTAATCCATAAAGATGCATGCTAACTGTTGCTTCTGCTTCATAGTTTTTTGCATCTTTCTTTTGTGTTACTTTGGTTTTTCTTCTTTGTCGTTTACTTGTTAGGGTGCACTACTGGAACTTCAGGAAATAGCTTGTGGGTATGTGAAAAGGATGGTTTCCTCTCTACCTGTGACACACAGGTCCCTGAGGTGTCAGTGTCCCGTCTAGCCCAGCTTTCATGCCAGTAGTTTTCTTGTAGAATGTAGCTGTGAGAAAAATTCCTATGTCTAAGGCTGCTGCATATCTCAAATCTGCAGCAATCAAAAAAATAGCCAAATTTCTTTGTTTTATTGTGATTGGAGGAGTAACCTGTCTGTCTAAATTCCTTTGAAAAATTGGTTACTTTGTTGCATGAGTAATTCCTTCTTGTTTCAGCACTGCAGGATTTCTTTCTTTAATTTCCAACTGGAACTGTTGGCTGTGGCCTTGGGCTCCTGCCATCTGGTAATTTTCCTTTCCCATTGTGGCTGCTCCTTAAATGTCAGATTGCACTGCTTTTTCTGAATATAAGTGGAACAAGATCCTCCAGAAATAGTTTTTCTTTTAGTGATCCCAGACCCTTGGCATAAACTCAGCTGCATCTTCTTATTAACTGATCTCACTTCATCTCCATTGTCTTGCTCCCATCAACTCTTAAGTGCTGAAGCTTTTGGGTTCTCTCTTGGCCTATGGTTGCCAGATGGCATTGGAAGGGATCACCGTGGGTGTGTTCAGTGCACTCTTCCCACTTTCAGTCCAATCATGCTGTACGTCATTAGTTCTTAAAGAGGCATTTGTATTCCAGTCGGAGGTCTGTGAAGTTCCCCAAATTCTCAGGGTCTGTCTCACAAGGTCATTCATCACTGTGACTAAGCAAGGAAAAGGACAGCCGAGAAAACTCTGCTTGCCCCACATCATTGCACATAACAATTATGTGGGGCAATTGGGACTTTGAAAAACTTAAGCAGTAGCTGCTAAAGGAGACAGATGTTTTTCATTTCATGAGTAAATCAGAGCTTAACTGCACTAATTTGTACATGCCATTCACCTATCTCTTTGTCCTTCTGTCAATATCCATTCTTTTGTCAGGAGAGCACACTTCCTGAACTTTCTCTCATTTGCTTCCTCCTCAAATTAAGTTCAGATTTGATGTGCTGCTTGGCCTACAGTATCCTCACTATGCTAAAAAGAGGAAAAATTTGTCCATTGCTCAAAGAGATTAGAAAACATCCTGCAGTTTGTATAAATATTTCTTATTTTTTCAATTGTAAGATGTTTTAGAGATAAGTATTTTCCAATATTCACTTCCAAAAAGTAGGACTAATAAATGAAAGACTGCAGGAAAAATCTACAGTACCTTAAAAAATGCCTATAAAATTGAAACCAGCTCTGGTAAGTACATTTGCAATAAAAATGCTGTTTGCATACTAGAGTGGATCTCAAATATAACTTTTTCCTTAAAATAGCAATAAATTTCTTTTTTGTTGTTTTAGAGCTTTGAATGCCCATGTGTTCAGTTAATACTTCAAGTTGGGAAATAAATCTTTGAAAATCAAGTCACATACAGCATCTGGCATGGCTTAAAAAAAATTATTCCAAATAATTTTGATAAACTAATACATTTACTTAATATAGTTGTGTTTACTGTATTTGAAAGAATCTTTTTTTTTAATTAGGTTTAATGTTTCTTATACTATTCCAGTAATATTTCACTCTAGAGAATTTCTACAGAGATTTCCAGTAAGAACTTCCTTCTTCCAGTGTGTCTGGCAGCTTCTGTTTTCTCAGAGGGGAATGTTTACAGGAGGCTGCTCTAAGTGATCACTGTAAAAAGAACATTTTTTCCATCTCTACTGGGATTCACCCATCATTTGTGCTTTCTGATAGCAGGAGTCAGCTTTTGTCCTTCCTTCTCTGTTGGAAATGATGGGAATTAGTGCCTTCTTCAGACATTTCTATAATATTAAGTGAACAGAATTGGATTGGGTGTAGGATCGGCGAGAGAAAAGCGGCACGCCAATATTGATCGGTAGTCACATACATTTATATTAGATTGAATGAAGTTCATACATATTGCAAAGCTGAGCTCAGGATTGGTTGGTTTACTTATCATCCAGTTACACCTACTTCTACATTCTTTTAGGTTTTTCATTGCAACTATTGAAACTATTCTTCCTATTCTGGCAGGGCCCTACTCTCCCACATCCTCATGTTGCAGCAAGGTTATAATGGCCTAGTTTTGTCATTGGACACTGACTGCTGACTCTTAGGCCTGTGTCCTTCTCAGTTTGTTAATGGTACTGCGTCTACATGCCCTCTCTCAGCTAGCCAAATGTCTACAATTGGGTATGTTTTGGCAATTACAGAATCGAAAGGAAAATTTTGCATATCTCAGAAAGAGAAAATTTAAACTGTGTTATAAGGTGTAGTTAAAATTTGATGCAAAACAGGTTTATTTGATCCAAATGTACAGATAAGGGCATGTGAGACAAGTGTGGTGACACTCAGGAGGAAAAAGGAGATAAATAGAAGTAATGTACTTTAATTTGGGTTGGTTTTATCATCCATAATGTATACTTATATGGATTTTCAAATAGAATTTTTAACAATAAGATCAAATAAGGAGCTTCTATTAAAAAGTTGCTGTCTTCTGGTATTCAGAATGTTACTGGCCTGAGCCCTATAGGTATAGGTACCCCTATGTGATTTATTAAGTCTGTGGATTACTGAAAAAAGTCTCATTAACAGGTGCTATGGGGAGAGAGAATGTTGTGAAGCCTGCTGCAAGTAATTTGGAAGGCACAATTTGTATTCTTTAATTTCTTCTTTTCATTTTTATGAAACCTTAGCACTTCAGATGGAAGTGCTGCATTTGCCAAAAATAGAAAAGCAGTTGTTTAAAAAAGAGGCTGCAGAGAAGGGAAGGCTCCTTTCCCAATTTAAATATATGAAAAAAATTAAAAAACAACCTTTACTCATTTGAAGTGTGAGTTCAACAGCAGTTCTGGAGGTTCCTGTTTCTGTACTGGTATAAGACCATAAGTCAAGTCAGTAGAACAAGTACAAAATGATGAAAATGGTACCAAGGCAATCTAGTTTAAAAAAAACCCATACTTGTTTGACATGATTAACTCCAACACAGTTTTTAAGTTTTGAATGTCACAATTGGGTAACCTTTTTAGATTAGGAGTGTCCTTTATATTTGAGATTTATGACGTAAAATATTGAGCAACTTACAGCAATGAAGAATTGTGTATACAAAATGCATCTTTCCTGCAAGTGTAATTGCATTTCAGTAAGGCAAATAAAGATCTATTGTGACTATACTAAAATGTCCCCAAATGTAGTAATAATTATTTTTATTTTTAAACAGATGCAAATAATCTGGAGACATTCAGAGAGAGATTCTTATAATGCCAAGTATACATTTCAGTGACTACTTGTATCATCCACTAATGATGCTCCATGTCAGTGCATGCCACTTTTCTTTGATTGCTAGTGCTCCTTGAAGGATCTCCTATTTCTCTTTAGAGTAGTAGAAGACAGTTATGGTACAGCTGATCACAGTTTCTGCATCATATGTTTGATTATTTAATTTTCCAAATAGGCATAAATACTTCTTAGGAACACAGTAGTTTTAAAAATTAAAAGTTCAATTCTTAGCTCCTATAGCAAATTGATATTATAATTTTTTTTCATTATCTGTCTGGAAAACTGCACTGTTTTCACTTGTAATTTTGAAGTAAGTGTCATTGAAAAATGTATAATAATTTAAAATACTTTACAAATAGTTAAGGTAAGATTAATCTGGTTAGGCTGTTAATTATTCGCAGAATTAACTTCAGCTAAACAAAGATACCTTTAAGCAGAGATGAATAATGAAAACAGTACTGAGAAAGCCTCAGGGGTCAGTGAAAGGATTTTGCATAAGCAAGATGATAATTTAACCTCAAATTTTTGAGATGTAGCATTTGAAATACATAAAGGACTTTGTAAGAGCTATCCCTTTAATCCTCTTCAGAATCTGTGTGTTGTTACAATCGACTGAAAGTGTTTCTTATTTCAAAATAGCAATAATTACTTGATATTTTGCATATTCAAGTATATTGCATAAAATGAATCATCAAAACTTGTGCTCATCACATGTCAAATAATATTGTCATTGGTTTCTGCCCTCAATTCACTGCAGAAATTTGCTAGATTGATATACTTGTCAACAAGAATTAGCTTTTCAACTTGAAATACTGAAAGTCAGTCAAGTTAGCCTGCAGACCATGCCCAGCAGAGGTGGTTTGGTTACTCTTGTTATGGAGACAGAAGCTATCAATGATTTTGTTTATAGGCTGTGAAGGTCTGCTAGCTGAATTTTGGTGCTTTATTTTCCAACTGATGGTGGATCTGATCTGTATTTCCAGTCCTTGTGTTGTGTTCTGTACTCATCTTTGATACCTTAAAACCACAAATTTGATTTTTTTGGGGGGTTCAGTGTAGATTTCTTTTAGTCATTAATTTGCAGCATCTCAGTTCCTTCAATGCAGTGGCAAATGAGAATTTTCTTCTTTCATTTGTTTCAACAGCTTTTTCCACAGAACTCCATTTCTATTAAAGATGACATGCTGTATTTTAGGTAAATCTGTTAAAGATCAAGAATAGTGTTGTTGAATTTTTGGTGTTTCTGGGTATTTTTTGATGTTTCTAATCATGTTTCATACCTTGGTATGCATGGGCTTTCATTTAGAATGCAGTACCAATTTTGCATTTGCAGTACTATATTTACTGCATTTTTGAAGGATTTTCTTTTGGTGTTGCTGTTGTTCCTGTGGTCCTCTTTGGAAGTGGGTATTTTGAGAGCTGTTAAAAATAAAAATTGAAAAAAACAATCTTAGTGCTGTTTTAAACAAGGCCAGGTGCTTATCTAGGTATTCAGAACATCAACAGATGGTAACATGAGGAACACTGACTGAGGTTTATGCAGCATGGGTGTGATGTTTGGATGCTTTATTTTGATTGTTCCAGAACAGCTGCATATCAGCATAACTGTCATTTCTGTCATGGAAAAAAAGAAGGCAACAGAGAAAAGGGTTATGTAGCTTCAGTGGGTATTGACTTTTAGCAAATTAACAGTCAATGCAATGTCATGCAATACTTGCTTAAGTATTGCAATGTAAATTAAATGCAAGAGGAAATAGCTAAAAACTCTTTAAATATTCTGTTTCCTAGGAGTCAGGGCACTAAATTTTAGTTTCATTTTCTTTCAGAATGTTATTTTTGAAATATAAAATTTAATTACATTGGGATTTTCTTAGGTTTTGCTGGTCTATTGCTTTGTTTCTGATATTACAAAAATCTTCTGGACTAATTTTGTTTTCTTTAGCAGGCATTCTGCCATAACAGCAGCCTCTTCAGACATATTGAAAACATTGCAAATAAATGTAAATTAGGTACCATGAGTCTTCATGAGCATCTTCTTCCCTAATCTCCTGGCTTAATAAATGTAGCAATTAATAGTAATTCTTCTATCCACAGATGCCATAGTACATGTTTTTCAGGCATTATTGCTTTCTAACATAAAGGCTGGTATAAACACTGTGTTTCTTTTCCTGACAACCTAAAGTGTTTTTTTATTATTACTACCTGAGCACTTCTGAGATCAGTGCAGTTTTTCTCCACTTGTTTTTTTCTTTTGAGAGATATTAAGTCAACAGCTAAAATGGACATAGAATTCGCTGAAGTCACCTATCATTCCTAAATGTGATTAATGTTCTTCGTGAAATAATGATGGTCCTTTTTTTAATCTTGTTCTCCTTATTTCCCTTCAGAAGTTTCACTAATACTGTTATAGTAATTAAAAACAAATCCAAACTGATTTTAGGTGTGAACATGTCTTGCCATTTCCTTCACTAGCAAAATGATATGTTGAAAGAGGAAAAAAAAAGTTTTAAACTTACATTGAGATGACCAAAAAAATTACTTATAAAAAAGAAATAAGGTGGTTGGGGGGAAATGATTTTTATTTAGTAAATGTAGCCCATTTATGATGTAATGCCCCGTGCAGGTTTGCTAATGATCCTCATGCTTAGACTCATAGGAAATGCAGCTGTCAATTTCCAATCTTTTTTGCAGCAACTGTTTTAAGCAAATTTCAATACTAGTGTATCATTGTAAAAAACTTGAGGTACCAGATTTTATTGAAAAGGTGATTGCAAGTCTGTAAGAGCCTGAAATAACAAAGGTAATCATTATACTCCCTTTATTTGGGGTATGCCTTCCTGATTCTTGTTTGCATGAAATAGGAAGGTAACGCCCAACCTTTGTGCAAGGCTGCTCTGTCAACTTTTCCAAAGCTGGAAGAATTTCCTAGCAGCTTCTGATGCCAAAATTATTTCCATGTGGTGATAGCGAGAGTCTCTGTCCAAAGAAGATGTATTTGCTTTCTACACCATCCAGGCATGGATGTCAGCTCAAATTGACTAGTGAGTCCTTTTGGTCTTGGGGGATGCCTGTGGCATATCACTTAGGGGAAAGGTGTTTGCTGCCTTAGCATGTAACAAACGTGTCTTGATAAAGAAAAGTCCTGTTGAACACTGTAATGTAACTGGAGTACTAGCTGAAGTGGAGATGACTGTTGGAAAAAGTCCTGTGCATACAGGTCAAGAGGTGAAAGAAAATCAGTGTTGAAAGAAATTTTGTGTTGAGGCTGCAAGCAGATGAGCTGATATTCCATGAAGACTAAGGGGAGCCATGTGGAAGTTTACTTGGAGAAAAATTTATAGGGAGCCATGCATCACTGGGTCCACTTCTCACAGTTCAGCTTTGCTTCAAATGAGTTGGTCTGCAGGTTAAATGAAACTTCATAAATTCCTTTTTTGGCAGAATTAAGAGCCCATTGACCCTGTCAGAGAATGGAATTTCAAACCTACTGTTTAGACCACTTTCTACACTTTCACTGAAAGATGATTGTGTTGCAGGTGACATTGTAGAATAGAGCTTAATGAAGGAGAAGAACTGTCTGAGCTCAGCTTTCCTTTCTCCTTTTCCCTCTGCTCAAGGTGATTTTAAATGCCTTTTTGAGTACACTGTGTGATGGACAAAGCAGCAATTATTCCTTGCCAAATTTATGGTTACTTGATTATTTACATCAGCTGAAAAAGGCCAAAATCAATGGGAGCTCTTTTGTGCTTACAGTGGAACTTCATTTTATCCCTGTCAGAGACCTAATTTGCCTCAGCAACTTCTATTGTTAAAGTAGGGCAGAGACTCTTTCCCTGAAGACCTTAGGCCAAATTGCTAATGCTGCTCTCCTCTCTGCTGTTCTAGACAGGTAGTAAACAGTCATAGAGAGAAAACTAACTTTAAAAGATCACTATTTGTGAATGCCTTTTGTTATTTCCAGGCCCTCTGTAAGATAGCTTCATCTCTGCACAAGTGTTAAGAGTTTTAAATTTGTTGTCCCTTTTGAGTCCCTGTTCTGAGAAATGCCTGGTTTTTGTATTTCTATCACTGATCTTTTCTGCTGCTCTGTTGAACTCTGATGTACATTTTAAACATTCTAGGCAAAAGGGCAGTCTTTATAGGCAGAAGTGTTCTGGTGTTATTGAGGAAGCTGTTGTATATGTAATTTTATTAATGCACACAAAAACTGCAGTTCAACTGTCAGCATATAATGTAGCTGAATTAAAGCATCGAATGTAGCACAGAATGAAAGAGTATTTGTGATCATGTCTGATAGCGTGACCTAGGTACTACTTCAAGTTATATTTAAAAATAGCTGTCCACAGTGCTAACTACTTCTGTGTAGCAGGGTTTGAACTCCCCCGTGTTGTGTAATTTCAGTAGGACCCCAATATGAGCTCAGAACTACTTCATTCAGTTTCAAATTCATGTGTTCCTTAATGTGGGGGGGCCAAAGACACCACAAGGCTTACTTCTCTATGGAGATGCGAGTTCAGAAAACATGGCTTTTATCAAGTGCTGGAGGAAAACGCACAAGGTTGTTACAGGTGAAAGATTCCTTTAGCAGGTGTTAAGCTGCAGTAATAACAGTTGAGGATTCTTTGTTTTTGGGAAGTGTCTGACAGAATAAAAAGAAGCATATGTCATTTACAGTGACTTTTTGGAGCAATAGAATACTATTATTTGATGGGCTTCATTCCTTGCAGGCAAGCTTTCACTCATGTTTGCTTTAGCTTTACTTGTCTAAATACTGGGCTTTGCTGAGAAGCATATTGCCTTTAAGGTTCCACAGTCTCAAGGGTTGCTGCAAGTACTTGGCATCGTTGACAGATGATCCAATGTTGTTTTTTTAAAAATCTTCTCTTTTACAAATCTGTTTACTCCTTGCATGCCCTACTACAATGTATGAATAAAAAGTACAGAGGGAAGAGGAAGCTATGTATGCACAAATGTGGATAATTTTTATTCCTTGGTAGTTACTGAGAAGTCTCAGGGTAGTTTCAGAGTTGGTCTGCAATGACAGCACCAATAGGAAGTGCCAGTGACCTGAAGAACCCATTCCGGGCTGGTATCTTGGGATGGCAGTTGTTTGCTCTTCAAGGAAATAATGGCTAAGAGTGAAAGGGCATAGTTTTCATCTTGCAGTCAGTTTGGGGGATTTTTTGCTGCTGTTCCTCTTAAAGTAGCTCTAGAATAGTAATATAGCTCAATATGTTGAACCAATCACATGTAACAGTGTTTTTGCAACACAAGCCCGCGTGATGAAGAAGGGTTTTAGAGAGAGGCAGCTTGCACATTTCCTTGTGCCTTTCTCCCCTGAAGTTTTTATTGTTTGATTTTACTAAATATACCAAAGACACGAGACTTTTTAGCTGAATAGGCTTTAGGTGTGCTTTAAAAATTTATTTTATTTTAATTATTTTAAAATATAATTTTTATTATTTTCTTTCTGTGTTTCTTAATTTTGCATATTTTACAGTGAGTTACCTTTTGCTAGGTTGAACCTTTTTCACATTATCACTAAATGGCTGACTAGGCACAAGCTTCTTGAATGGAAAACGTAGCAGCAGAAGGGACCTGTTCTGGGAATGCGCATTGCTCTGGACTGGTCAGTTCCTAGCCTTCATCCAGCTGTGTTCCCCAGGCTGGGGGAATGCAAGGGGCCAGTGCCTCTGCCCTTCACAGCTGTTTGAATCAGTGTGTTTAAAATGGGGGTGCTCACCTGGCATGCCTTGCTAGGGCACTTACTCCTACTCTTCTCTCCTGCTCCTTTGTAGAAAGACCATTTTAGTGATTATTTATTCGACACAGACATGAGCATGCCTTGGGTTTTTCCACCCTCACAACTTATTAAGAATTCTTGTTTTATATTTTATTGTATGTGTTTCATCTCCTACTTCTCCCCCTGTTGGGACTTAAGCATGCAGAAACACCAACAGAATTTGATCCTACATGGACTCAACATGGATGAAATGCTAGTGCACATATAATGAACTCTTCTATTTCTTCAGCAATATGACTGCCAGGTGTACTTTTTGTCTTTCATGCCTAGAGTTAAACAGTTTTTATCTGGATACTCAGGAATTACTATTCTTTAAGTTTCCAGTGTTACATTTTTTAAAAAAAACTCAGTATGAGTGAATGTAAAGCAGTGAATGTTTTAAAATTAATTTCCTCAAATTTTCCTTTATGCTGACCAGACTTTTTCAGTGCTAGTTATTTTTTTGTGACATAAAAATACTAAACAAACCCAAAGGCTCCTTTCAAGATGTCACTACCTAATGAAAAGCCAAGAATTGTTGAGTTGCAAATGCTGTAAGGTGATCCTGTGCTCTTGTGTCCTTGTGAAGCTGACTCTAACCTTCATTTTAGGCTTTTGTGTGCAGATCTTCAACTTCCATTCTCCAGCACAAACTTGGGTGCTTCTCAAAAGTAGGTGGAGTCCTTAACTTTAAATGAGAGTTAAATGAGAATAAAAGCATTCAATAATTCAATGGAAATGGAGATTCTGACTAACATTAGACAATGAAAGCTCTGTCTGAATAAATTTGGAAAACCTATTTGTTTCCTGTATAGTAGTTTGTAATAAAGTGAGGCTAGAGAAGCCTTAGGCACGTTGTATTTACATAAGCTTCTTGTTCAAACCAGAGCAAAAGCTGCAATTATGGATAATGCAGCTTACATTTTATTTCAAGAATAAATATTGTATTATCATAATTTCAATTGTAAATGCTCTTTACTTTTGTCAATAGGCCAGTGATAAGATCTCTGTGAGAGCTTTCCGTTAGCAAGATGACATAGAATGCATAAAGATTAAAAATCTGTGCGGAAATTCAGTTTAGTGCTTAATAACTCAAATCAGATGGGGTATTTTGAAAGAAAAACATGCTTACAGTAGTAGGACTGGGAGCAAGTTCTGAGTCTCTCTGCATGAGTGTGGGGACAACCTCCTGTCTGCACAGTGTCTGTTCCCCCTGCTTTTTGAGCTTAACTTACCTTATGCTAAGTGGTGACAGTACATAAGCACACAAGAAAGGATTTTTTTTTTTTGTTATTAATATTATTATTTTTTGCTAGTTTGACACTTCACTAAGCAAACATGAATTTGTTCCTAGCAATCATGTATAAATAACTACCTTAAAAGAAACAAGATAGGAGCTGCATGGTGTGGTTTTGGGAGGTACATCTAAGTGTTTACTTCTTACTGAGACTTTACATTAATTTCTTACTCTGGTAAATGCTAGGAATAATTTCACAGACTGAATTTAGGGCAAAAAAAAATGAAGGAGGTAAGAGACCAAACCAATCTGTGTGAAGCAAAGACTGTAGGCCAATTATTCAGGCACTGCAGTGGAGAGCACTTCTTGCTGTGGGGGATGCCAGAAAGATCAGCAGCATTACGAGAAAAACTGCTCTCAGCCATCCTATTACTTAAGAGTGCATAGTATTCCCTTGGAAGTCCTTAGATAATGATTGTTGGAAGCTTTAATGTTAATGAATTTAATGTTAGTTAAATTAATATAATTTGGCTAGAAAACATACAATGATTGGCTCCCTTGATGCCTTCTGATAAGTCAAGTCTTTTATTTACTGTTCTTAAACTCTAAACATGTTCAGAGGAGGCTTGTCCCCTCTTTCTGTGGTGCTTTTTAACTGCCTTGGATACTTTTTTTGGTCAGAAAAAAAGTTGCTTTGAAAGAATCTTTGCAATCTCTACTTTAACTTTATTCTTTATCACAGTGTTGCACTACAGTTTTTTGATTTTACCTCACTGATTAAAGTAATAAGTTTGACTGCATGTGCATATGAAAATATACGAATAGCAGAACTGTCACTGTCACTCCCACACACAAATATCTCTCATATGTGCTTGAGTTATAGACAGTAAATGTGAATATGATTCTTCCCTCTTGTGTTGGCTACAAAATAGAATCATTTCATCTCTTAACAGCATTGAGTATTTGTTGACTTTGATTGGAACTTGGACTTTTAGGCTTTTCTATATTACCTGTGAAAGTTACTGGTTTAATAAGTACTGACTTGTTCAGTAAAAAAAAAAGAATTAAAAACTTTGTTCTCTTCATATGTTCAGTGGAGATACAGGAGTATCATTTATTCATTTAATTTATCTAACTGCAGAGTTGGAGAATCATTACACGGTTAATGAGAAGAAGGAGTACTCTTTCTGCACTACAACACTTAGACCCTAATCTTAAAATCCGTTTTTAAGGTTTAATTATGTGGTTTGAAAATTAATTTAGATGAAGACAAGGTTCTTCTATGGTATCAGTCATAAGGCCTTTAAAGTAAGCCCCCCATCAAATACTCTTTTTTCACCACTCACAGCAAAAGTTCAGTTTGGTGGTGAAGCATTTGGGTTGCTGCTTTGATGCAATTTCAACAGCATGGAAATATTTAAAGTAAGTGTTAGTGGAATGTCCCTGTAGTCCAGGGTCATCGATCGTTTCTAGTGAACTTTGAAAACAAACAAAACCTTCACCTTTTTGGTAAATTGCAATGGTATACTTTAGTATTTTTTGCTTGATTAGGAAATAGACCTTCTGTGGTTTCATAGAACCTCTTAGTAGATGGCCACTTGCTGAACTCCCAAGACTAACTCTCTTACTGTTTTTCTCCTGTGCAATGTTAAAGTTGATCTAGAGGCACATTTCTTGGTGAGTGTTTTAAGGATGCTTCGTAAACAAGAAGTTGCTTGAGATCATACCAATTATATTACTTTTAAATCCTAAAAAGCCTGGCTAATATTCAAATACAGAAAAGATGATTATTGAAAAGGTTACAGCTGAAGCATATTTTTATAGCTGTGAATACAGTTTTCATTGGATAAGAAGAGTCCCATTCCCAGTGGCTTTCAAAAAGACCAAAAAACCCTCAAATCAACTAGACCCAGGTAATACTTCTCCTTCTGCAAGATAATGCCACTTAGTTAACTGAGAATATTAGACAAGTTAGGGCATAATATATGGGCAGATCGAGTCAGAAGGTACTTAACCTTGAATCCATGTTAGACACTTGAGTCTAATGCTATTGTTAAGAAGGAAGTAAGAGGAAACTGCAATACATTACTTGAATGAGATTTTAATCCACAGATTCTGAGTAAGTGCTCTAGAATTTAAGATGCTCTATCAATAATTTATTATAAGCTCAAATGAAAATACATTTTTTGTGGTATTTCCACTACTTGGATTGAGTACTTGTCTAAAAACTACTAAATTAATCATCTCTTCATGATCAGTTTTAGTATCTCGAGAGATGGGTACCCTATACTAAGTAATAAGTATATAAATAAGCCCTTCTTGTAGAAAATTCTTTTAAAGATGTAGAATATGCATGGATTTGATGAGGCTTTTATTGTGCTGAGCTGTCAGAAAACTGTAAAACTGTTTTCATTGCAGTCAAAAAAATTTTTAAGGCAAACATTTTTTAGGTTGGGCCAAAATACGGGAATTCCCATTTCTAAAACTTGAGAAACTGGATATTTACTTTGGATGTGGGTTAATTCAGGGTTTAGAATCTTTTTTTGGATATATTTCTTTCACAGTCTGTCATGCTATATCACCTCTAGGCAGTCACCCTCTTTTTAGTTTTACCCTTTTAAATAAAAATGTGAATAAGTACATCTAAGATAATGTATTTATTTCATTTTTGTGCAAAGGGAGCAGCATTAAAAAGGCTATTTAAGACAAACCACAAGGTGCCCTGATGCTTTCTAATTTCCAGTGTGATTATTGCAAGCACCAGTATCTTAGACCTGAAGAAGGGAAACAAGGAGGAAAGGCAACTTAGAGTTTTAGAAGGAGACTTCCCCAGTGAAGTCTTTATAGACAACTGATAAATAGGAAAATTTTATTTAGTCACCAGTACTAACTGGAAAGTGACACCCAATGATGAAATTTCTGATTGGCACAAAAGCCAGATTTCATCCACACTGTCTGCTGCCTCCTTCATTCTGTCATTTAGTGTCATTGAAATCATCATTTTCTGGTCAGTCCCATAAATTGAATTTTAATCTCTGTCTCTTATTCAGTAAAGTTTGTAATGCCCTATGCATGAAATAGATGTTATGCTGGTTCTTTTCTGCTATACTTCCCTTTGACATCTAATTTCTTTTAGGTATATTCCAAGTATGAGATACTTCTTTTTTTGAGTATATTTGAAATATCCTGGTTTTAGGGCTGGGTTCTTCTGGGAAGTTCAATGTACACAGCAATTTATATTTAAATCTAAATTGTTATTAAATCATGGTTGGTTCATAAAACTTGAAAGCCATGTGTTGTCCAAACAAGTTGAGAGAGCATAAAAGCCCACCACCAAACCACTCCATCCTCCACAAAGCTTTCATAGCAGTATAGCACTGTCTGTCATCAAGACTACATCTGGATTTCTACCAAATTTTATTATTGAGATTTAAAGTCTTGTCTCATTTGTTTCAGGAAGGCCACAATCTATCATTGCTTACCTAATGCAGAACTCTGTCATTGAATGTGGCAGATACTGCACAGGGTAAACCACTGAATGTGACTGGTTGATCCTTGTAAAAATATCTTCCAAGGCAAACCAATACTTTTATTTATGGAGAAAAAAAGAGGACACATCCAGTGGTTGCAGTGCCTTGCTCCAAGCTCTAGGAACTTTGATGTAATTAATGATCTGCATTGCAATTACCCCTATAATAGCTACCTAACTGATGATGTTGGCAATCATGTTTGTGTTACTTTTGTCTTATCCTGCCTCTTGTAGCTCTCTATTGTAGGAATTTGATCCTGTCCATTTGTCCTGATGAATTGCTAGTCCTTGGGATACTGTGTTACTTGAGTGATTTGACTTTTGACAGAGGTTATCAGTGAGCCTCTGCTTAATTGAACCTTTTTGTTGGGTTCAATTGATAATAAGCCTCAGTGGAGAACTGACCTTGCTGGAGCAGTGTGTTAACTCTGCATTGTCAATGCTGACCTGCTGTAGGAAGGGAGAGGGCATCTCCCCCTCCTGGTCTGATCAGGTTGACATCAGATATTTTTCAAGGCAGGTGAATATAGCACAGTACTTTTGAACTGGTGGATTTTTGTGTTCCTGTCTGCAGCTGCATTTCTTGAGTGAAAACAGGATGCATTGACTTTCTGTAACCACCTATTGACCTCTGTGCCCTTCAATTCTGAGTCACACAAGGCAACACTATTCTTTTCATCATTCTGTTGTCATTACTTGCTGTTGTGAGTCACATAAGATGTATGTATGCTCCTAGTATAAACAGCCTCATTTATTAACACTTAAGGTTCTTACTGCTCTTTATATTTCCATTTTGTTTCTACAAAAAGAAAAAAACTTTCCTCTTTCTTTGCCTTCAAAAATCAAGTTGTGTTTAGAATGACAGTTTTCTTGCATATTTTGCACATCATCTCAAGTGTGAAGCAAATTCTTTATTGCATACATATTTAATGTTGTTTCACACAGTAAAGTCTAAGAGACTTTTATCTTTCCTGATATTGAACTTTAGAGGTGTGTATAAGATCATCTCCAAGTTGATCAGGTATTTTTATTTCAAGTAGAAAGGGAGTAACTTTTTTTCTCCTTATCTAGTTTTGATTTCATTGATTTTGTTGGTTCATTTGCAGTATCTTAACATTCAGTTGCTTCTGGATTTATACTTGATAAAAGTAGGGGGCTTGTAGTTTATTCTTTGCAGTAATAAGGTTTTTGATGTAAAATTCTGCTATTAGTTTTATAATCTCTGTGTTGTGCCTTGCTAAATGATGACTTTCATTTCCTGGGGTGTGCATTGCAGAACCCACACCTAAAACCAGTTTCCAGCAGATGTGATCGTAGTTGTGTCACAGGCTATTGTGCTGAGCATCCTTTTCCTACCATTGATAGAAGTGCTTTTCTTTCAATGGCCCTTGCATTTTGCAGGCTGCCATTAGTAACATTACCAATGGCTATAAAAAGCCGTTTGCTGGTTGTTTTATTTTTATCCAATTTTAAGTTCTTATTTAAGATACATGAGAAAATGCACCAAACTACTCTAATACCAAAAGTAACAAAAAGCTTCACTGCACCTAATCTTCTGCAGCTGGTAGGTTATTTCCAGTGTTTTAAATTCCCAGTTGTGGCTGTTGGTATCTACAAGAGTGCTTTGAAAAGATGCTTTGTTACAGTTGGTGGTGTGCTTGTTTTCAGCTGTAGATTATGTATTTCCATGAGAGCTTAAACCCTCAGAATGTGAATTTCTTTGGCCTCTAGAATTCAAATATTTCATCTGTGTAATGACTGTAGTTTTCAGTATACAATATGCATTTTTGTTGCCAATAGTGTATGCTGAGCTATTTTTAAAGAAAATTATGATGAAGCTGATCAAGAAAGTTTAAACTTTAGTAGCAAAAAGTAATGTAAACCTGTCTTAAAATGTATGTTGTACTTTTGGAGCTTATGATCTAACATTGTTATATCTACAGAACTGCTGGCTGTGCAGAAGCTATATTAAATACATGTCAGTGTAGAGCTCATTTCAGTTACTTTGACTTCTACATATTCAGAATTTCTCAAACACTGCAGTGTGCTTTCATGTGAGAAAGCAACTGAAAAAGTCATTATTCAGTATAATTTTCAAAGTTGTTTTGCTGGAAGCCTTGGTCCAACATCATGTATATACATAAATATTTGATAATCTTTAATGAAATTATGCAAAATGGTACCTATTCACCTTAGAGGGTATTTAATTTGCATCTAATAGTGCTGAAAATCTAGAATGTATGATTTTTTAAATGACAAATTAAAATTGGAAAACAATTTATCTAAGTATGAAGCCTGATACCAAACCTAAAATTAATGCTGTGTATTTGGATTCAGTCCTGGAGTTATGAAGCTTCATTATAATCCAGCCTGAACACCCATCTTTATTTATATGCACTAACATCTCTGAGGTGGATCTAAAGTCTGTTTGTTTCTGGTTTGCAAGGGGTTTTTTTGTCCAATAGCAGCAGAAAGCCTTAGTGTGCAAGAAATAGGATCCAAACTATGTCTTGAGGAGAAGAAATGAAATTCTCAAATAGTGATTCTAGTTATATCTCTTGTAGAATGGTTTTACTTTTTCACTCTAATGTGTAATTTTTCTTTCTGTAAGTAGTTAATTTGGAAGGGAATAGTACGTGAACATGATAAATAGGCTTTTTGCTTGCAGAAGCAGTGAAATAAATTCAGACTGTTTAAGCTGATCTGTTATATGGGCTATAAAGCTAGTTTAGTTCTGTCACCTTTGGAAAACTTTCCTGAGTTTATTTTGCAAGCACTTCTGCAGTTTGTGTAATATGCCCACATAAAAGATACAGACAGGAGGCAAAGTACAAATAAATAAAGTAAAAACCCTGCTAATGCCAATATTATTTTCCCCCTTTCAGAGTTATTTTTAAAATCCCGACCCATACCAGATATACCAGTATAATCCACTAGCTCAGAATAACTTTAGAGACAGTTTTCTACTGGTGAATTCATTCGTACTTCATATGATGGTTGGATGAAATAAAATAAAAGTAAAAGCAACATGTGATAGCCAGTGTGTTCATAGGAGACTTAGCTATAACGGGTTTTGCAAGTGATGGGTTGCTGGTTTGGTTTTAATTATACATTTACTGACTTGCTGGCAGCTATTACCCAATCTGGTTTTGGTGGTTGAGTAATGTGTGTTTGTGCGGAAGGCATTAATAGCAGCTTAAATAGGCCTTCACATGCACGCGGGTTTCCAGTGGGAATGCTTGGAAATGGACTGATTTCCTCAGCCACCCATGGGGTGTCAAGTTTCCCGCGGGCGAGCTAAGGCTCATATGGAAAACAATCTGGCTGGCTGAGCGTGCCCTCCTGAGCAGCCCCAGCCCGTGGTGGCTTTGTGCAGTGCTGGTTGCTTTTACAGCTCCAAAGCTTGCTCCGTGACTGAGCAGCCACCTCTCTGTTCCACGGGAAGGAAAAGTGAGGGCTTTTGGTCTGGGGTTTCTGCAGCCTCAGGGGTGGTGGTGGTTTTCCAGCGGGAGGCCTCCCGGAAGGGGGAGTGTGCTTGGCTCCGGAGCAGCACCAGGGCTGCTGGAAGGGAGGATGCTGATTACAATAATAAACAAATGCCGGGGATAGATTACCACACGGCTGTCAGAGCAGGCGGCACCAAAGGAGGAGATCCCCAGCGAAGGCTTTGGAGGTTGCAGCAGGATCCTTTGCTGAACTTTTTTTTTTTTTGCTTGCACAAAGGAAGTTACTTTTTAGACGACTCCTAATGGGCCTTGGCTTTTCTGTGGCGCAGCATCTCCTGGGCGAAGCGAAGAGGGCTGGACGTGCCTGATTACTGCCATAGCAGCACCAGCCCATGGTGCTGGCTCTGAGGAAGTCAGAGGAGAGATGGCCTCCCGTCTGGTCACACCACCACGTTCCCTGCGATGAAGTGTGCCTCATTCCATTTTAACTTGTCTGAGAAGCTGGTTTTTGATGCTTTCTATAGACAGAAATTTCTCTGGGGATTTTTTTCCCCTTGAATGGAGCAACATGGAAGGATGTGTTCCTCCTCTCCACCTGTCATACACCGGCAGGTTATAGCCTCAGTCACTCAGGGTCACTGAGACCAAGAGCTTGAGGCCTGCCAGAAGCACTTGGGTCCTGCAGGCCATTGCTGAGGTGAGCTGGAGGCAGTCCTGGGGAGGTGTGGAGCCACGGAGATCCCCACAGTGCCATGAGGTCAGGTCAGCCCTGCAAGGAGCAGCACCCGATGCCAGCGGCTCACCCCTGGGTGCCCAGCCCATGGGAAGGAGCAGGGACACGGAGACTGTGACGATGGCGCTGTGTGAACTGTTCCCAGGGGAACACAGCCCAGGAGAGGGACACACGCTGGAGCGCCTGGAGTATTTTGAGACTATATAGGTGGAAAGGAGAGAAACTTTTTGAAAGCTGTAGACTTGGCTTGGAGGACATACCAGGAAAATGTAGGCTTCAGGAGACGCTTAATGATGATTGGCCTGAACTTCAGCTTACGTGAGTTGCTGACAAAATTTGAAAAGGTATGATAGGCACTTGCACACATGCCTTTGAAAAAGGTTGTGTATGCCTTTGAAAATGACACAGTAAATAAAAAAGGCAGGTTGATGTTTAACTTAGGTTTTCTGTGTTGCTGTTTATGTCCTCATGTGCACTCTGTTTATGGAAATCTAATGTTGCTTATCTTTCTCATTTCAGGTCCTACAAGATTACTTTTAGAGCATGTTCTCTGATTGTGGGCATTTTAATTTACTTATTTATTTAAGTTGAAGTTCCAAAGGAAATGAAGAGCAGCTTGGGCTTTGCTAAGTCAAGGGTATAAGGGGACATTACAGGCTGCCTGTGACCTTGTTCCACTGTTGGCATAAAGCAAGTGCTCTGGAGTTTGTTGTTAAATTTAGTTGAATGTTACTTTAGTCGAATTGGAAGATCTCATGATGGCATTTAAAGGTAGAATTATTTCCAATGAATATGCAACTTTCCCATTGTTTCATCTGTACTTCTTTTATTCCAACTAGTTACTCTTTCTTTTTCGAGGTTGTTTGGTAGCAGTAATGCTTAGAGGCAGGAGGCTTGGCTTTGAAGTGACTGCTGATGAGCAAGAGACATGAGAATGTTAAAGAACAGATTGTTTTCATCTGTTTCTCAGCAGTTCTAGTGAAACCTCACTTGCATGCTGTAACCACTGTTAGATTTGCTTTGTCTTTTTTTTTCACCATACGAACTTCCTGTATCCTGCAAGACCACAGTATGTAACAAAATGCAAAGTAGTTTATTTATGAATTAAGATAAAACACCTGAAAAATGTGGTCTCACAGCAGGAGAGCAGTTTGCAAAGCCTGATTCTGTGTTTTTCTAAACTTGAGGATGTTCTTCTTTTAAAATGTAAACCAGTGTTCTTCTCCTCAGTAGTTACCAGTTTACCAGTTATGTTTATCAGGGGAAGTATGTTTGAAACAGTCACTATTCAGGATCCCACCAGAATGACTCTTTCAAAAGTAGCTAAGAGTAAGAGTAAAAGGATTTGTGATCTGACTTCTTCACTGTATAGATCACTGGCTCCTGTCTTGCTCCCAGTCTGTCATCTGGCCTTCACTCTTCCCTTGTGGCTGCTGCTGTGGTAGTCTGTAACGATAAGGACACATGCCATATCCTGAGATGCTTCATGGCTTCATTAAGAGAGAAATTTTTAACAAGTGTTTCTAATATTTTATGAATCATACAAGCCCTGGTATTTGCAAACTCCAAGCCCTCCCCTGTGACTTTGAATATTCAAGTGTTTATCTTAAAGAAATTGATCATAGCAATTCTCACCAAAACTTAGAGGTCTCACAGCTCTGCTGTATTTTTTAGCTTGAAGCTTGCTGTGAAGTTTTGTTGTCTACTGTGCTGAAATTTGTAATGCAACATAAAAGGCTGCTTTGGTGCTGGAGAAGGTTAACGTTTTATTTGGTAGACTTTGATCATAGAGTTTTATTCTGTGCTTATTTAGCAAGTTTTCTTTTCCTTTTTTTTTTTTTTTTTTTTTTTTTTAAGAAAGCTCCCTTCCTCCCCTGCTTCATCTGTCCCTCTTATGATTCCCCACACACCCATCCTGTCCTTCCTGAGGTGTTCGCTGCCAGGAGAAACAGACTTATGACAGCAGTCCTGGCTTGTAAGCTACTTTCAGCTCTCTGGATTCAATAATATATGTTCTACAGAGAGAATGATGAGTGCTGTTACTGTGGTCGTAATACAGAAGCCAGATGGCATTTGCAGAAGCTTGCACGACACTCCCTTCCTATGCAAAAACAGTGTCACATTACACTGCAGTAGGCAGGGCTGCTTTGGCTTTGTTCAGTCATAAATATGTGACTGCTGGAATTAGTATTAACACATTTATGGTGCCCCTCAGATGTTGAGTCTATGCCATGCATTGAAGCCACAGAGGTTGTTGAAGACAGTATGGCATTCTCAGCCTTCCTGTAAGTGCATCATCATTCTTGTGATAAAATGAATCTTTAACTACACCATATGTCACCTCTTATCCAAGAAGCTTAAGTGCAAGTCAAATCAACTTTTTAGAAACTTGATGTGTTGGTACAAGGCTCTTGGTAATAAAAGCCTTTGAAAATTAGAAGTGAAAAATGTCACAAAGTGAGTTTTCCCCCAAACAAGTTCTGGTTTATCTTCATGAAATATTTGAGAGTTTAAGTAGTAAATACATTTTTGTCATATCTACAACAAATTGCTTTGCTCTTACACTTTAGTTGCAGTGGCTGTAGTGATACTCAGTATGGTCTGTGTATGACACTTGAGAGAGGTTAGATGTCCATCTTTATGCACTTCTGGCACTGGTGGATTTAAGATGATGCCAATTCCACCTAAAAGTTTTCACTGTGTACAGCTACTTCTGAATGTGAATTCATTGTTAATGGATTGCTTAACAGGAGCAAACAAAAGCTCATCCCATCTGCCTTTTCAGAGACCACTGCAGGCAGGCCTCTGAAACAGCAGATGGGATGAGCCTTTCTAAAGGCATGACTGTTCTCTGACATCAGAGGACAGACTTCCTGGATGAGATCAGATTTTTTATAGCCTTCTTTTTACATGGGCATCTCTTTTTCCCAGCTACCCCCAGCATTTTAAGGCTGAGACCAATAGAAGTGCAGTTTCCCTTTCACATGGCTACTTTGATGCACCTCTATCATGCCCTTTCTTAAGAGTCATCAGAAAGTGAAAAGCTCCAAGTAAAGCAGAGGCTAAAAGAAATATCTGCCACAGCAGTGTTCCCAGAGGCAGTTGGCAGAAGCAGGTAAATGTAATTGGTTCAAGATAAACTAAACAACGTGCTATTAAAAAAAAAAAAAAAAAGAGGTCCATTCCTTTGCTACCTGCTGTGAGACCTCAAAGAACTCAATGTTCTGGCTGTGGTGTGGCGTGATGTCTGTGGTGTGTAGTTATGTCCTTTGGTTGGCACTGACATTTTTCTTCCACATATTCCAGCTGGAAGATTTTTCTGCAGGTACTTTGATGAGCAGTCATCACATTTATTCCTGACCTTTGAAAGAGGCAAGTGCAGCATTTCTGTAACTGTGTCTTTGTTGACTTGAGAGCTGTCAGTGAAGGCAATGGACAATCACTTTTATGGGACTTGGAATTGTGTGCACTCGTTCCACTCACAGGCATCATCTGTATTCGGTACAAGAAGTATGAAACTGTGCTGGCAAAACAGCCTGGGAGTAACTTTTGCTAGGGAAAATGCAATTTTTCAAGCTGATTTTCATTTATGAAGAATCAACTTCAAGCCCACTAATTCCTTTTGAGATAAATGTGTGGTTCAAAAACCACATACAAGAGATGGGTTGTACCTGGGGATTAAAAGAATGTAGCACTCCATGTGCCAACACAAAATGCTGCCAGGCTTGTTGCACAGCATCAGCATTGTACCTGTATGTCCATTTATTGCAAGCCATATGTGGTTTGCATGGCATAACTTGCCATCCCTGATATGTGGTCAGATGTTTATGAAAATACAGTGGAATTCTGTTTCCTAATAAACATAAAAATAATTGGAATGTAATCCAGAATTTTGCTGTATGTAGTGGGTTCAAAAAACTTAGTAGTAAAACATTGATGAGTCCTGCCTTTAAACCCTCTGTGAAGCTATGATTTGGTACAGGATGCTGTTGACTTTTTTCTTGAGAGACTACATTTAGTTTGTGTCCTATATATAAGAAAAATTTGATTAGGGTTTCTTGATAAAAGAATCTTTAATGCTATGGGAACATACTTATTTCCCTTACAAAATAAAATAACTTCCCTGTTTTAGATACTTGTATTATTACCCCAGAATTTTTAATAGTGAGAATTCAATACAGTAACACTTTGTACATTTTAAAATGCATAGTTTCTTTGACTTTAATTTGGCCATGGAATTTTCTTCCAGTAGTTGTGTTTTTATCTTCAACAGAAGTATTTGGACCCTATAAAAAAGGGAATACTTTGTCTGTCTTACTGGTATATTGCCAATACAGACAAAACCTGAAAAAATGTGGATAGAAGTGAATCTGTTAATAGCTTAGAGAGTTGCAGAGTGAATTAGAGGCCCTCTGGACTCATGATTTAGAAAAAAGACACATCATGTTTGGCTCGGAGGTTTCTTGCCTTTTATAAAGTATTGATAGTTTCCAAAGGACAATTATGCCTAATGCTCTTAACTACTTTTAACATATCCTTGCAGTCCATAAGTGGGAAAGAAAATACAAAAGTTTAATAGCTGGCAGAGTTGGGTTCCTAAGTTGGGTTCTGTTCCAATCTTTGTCGTATACTTCCTTTACCTTGGGCGTGTCACTCCAGTCTGCCTTTAGGCTGTTCTAGTAGCAGTTTGTTTTAGGGTCCTTTTCAATATTTCCATCTGCAGCCTTACTGAGTGGCACACATTTATGCATTCTTTAAAGACACATGCTCTTCAGTTGTCATTGCATGATCATTTAGATTTTATTTGGTAGGAGTTAAAGCAAGAAGTATGTTTTTATTATGGAGACAAGGTTTAAAATCAAATCCAAACAAAAAAATGAAAACTTGAATTCTGCAGGAAGAAAGGTAAAGAGGTGAGAAGCAAAGAAGGCAGAGAAGATTCAGAATGGAAATAAAATGTTGAAATCACCACATCAAAGTGGGAAAATGCAGCAGTTTGATCTTAATGCTTAAAAGGAATTTAGGGTAGTGGCAATATTTTAATAGTCTGACTAGTCTACATATCTAAATGCCAAGCTAGTTATTTCTTCTTTCTTCCTTTCAAACTTTGGAGCTTTCACCTTGATTTATATATAGGATCATTTTTTCCTCAAAAAGCTTTCTTTTAATTTAGGGCATTAATCCTGCAAGCACTTGCATGTGAACAAATATGTTGACCTCATACAATAAATAATCAATTCTGTTTAGCAGCCAAGTGCAAATAAATATTTGCAAAATTAGCAAAATATGGCATCTCTATAGTAGTGCCTTAAAAAAAACCAGTTGATAAAGCAAGAAGACATTTTCTGTTTATAGTATATTTCTTCTGGTTTTTGGAGTTTTTTCTCTGTTGTGTTTTTGTTTTCTCTTCTCTGCCCTTTGATTTGTTTCACATGCACTGGGAGACCACTGTGGCCCAGATTCCTTCAGCACTGGGCTATGAGCAGTGATGGAGTTTCACAGTTATATCTCCCCCTTTATGTGGCAAAAGCAACAGAATTTTTCCCTCTTCTCCTGCATTCTTTAGTGTATTGCCTATGTGACAATAGGCAATATTGTCTGTTGTGACTCTGAATATGGGAACTTCCATGTCATAATAGGGGAATATTTAGAGTTTCTTCTAAAATATTTCAGAATTGAAACTGGATTAACTCTTACTAGAGTTAATCCTCACTGGGACCCAAGCAGGCATAATCAACTTTTTCCATCCCATTTTTTGCCATATGGAAGACAATGGAGAATCAAAGACCAAGAAAAAGGCAGCAGAAAGAGAAATAATAGATGAGGAGGAGCATAAATGGGGGGGTTTACAGAATGAGAATCCTTTCCACTTTGAAGAAAGAAATTTGAAGGTGGGCAACCGCATATTTACAAATAAGAATTGAAGGACTTGGATAACACGGTGAATAAAGGAGCGTATTACCAATTGCTAGCAATTAGAGCAATCTTAGGATAAGATGGGAGCCCATCATCCAGAAAACAGTACCTGAATAAAAGTCCAGATGTTTTATATCATTACTGGAGAACAACTAACTTATTGTGCCCATTTCTTGCTGTTAGTCATTTTTCACATCCCACTTTCCTGCTCTGCTTCTTCCATGTGCACACTGATGTGGGGTATGCAATTTGAATTTCCCTCCATCTTTTCTTTGAGGGCTGTGACAAACTCACATTTAATAACTTTATCAATCCTATTGGGTTATCTATCAGCTGGCAGTGGTTGGTTGGTTTTTTTTTCACCTAGAAAATGGAAAGCAGAAATGAGAGAGAAGTTAAGTATGAAACTTTATTCTTTGAACTGATTTGTCTCAACATGGTTATTACAGATGGGACTCAAGAATGTGAACAGCAGATTTATTGTACCTTAATCAATGTAACATGTTGACTGGAAAATGTAAGAAACAAACCCATTGTGAATGAAACATTTGTAAGCATGCATGCTGAATTGTCCTCTCAAGTAAAATCAAAGAATACTTTATGAAGGTTCTAGAATGAATGGGTTTACAGTTAATATTGTGATTGTAGACAGAAGATTAGAGATCAGTTTGTTTTCAATGAAGTTGTCGTTTGTGACTTTGAAGAGGCAAAGAGAAATGTTTTGCATGACCTGGCTTTTGTAACACAGATCCATTGCAGTTAGAATTGGAACTGCTGTGCAGTGGCTGTACCTCCTGCTCTGTGGGATTGAGCTGGCTTTCACTGCACCTGCATGCATGCTGGAGTTGTAAGGATGGAAGCTGCACATATTTTCAGATAAGCATCTAATTCAGCTAGTGACTCTGCCATCTTATTTGGGTTGGCTGATCATTCCACTTTTTTTTTTCCTTTTAAATGTAATTTTTTTTTCTGTGTTTAGAATGGTGATTTTTATCAGGTTGTTTCAAAGACACAAAAAGTCTTTTTATCTGCTTTAAAGGAGTGAATCTCAGTACAAATAAAGGTAGCTGTCCAAAGTCACACAGCAGCTCTTCTGGCCAAACAGAGCTTCATCAGTGCCTCCCTCCCTCTCTCACCTCCTTTCCCACTGCCCCATCTCTCCTCCCTCCTCTTTCTCACCTGTATCCTGACTTTTTTGTTTTCTTTTCTAACTCTAGAAAGCTTTCATTCTATCTCAAATTCATGGCTACTTTTCCACTTCCATTTGTATATGTGCCAGCAGGAATACATCTTTAGGATGGGGAGGTACAAAAGTCCCCTCCTTTTCTGCTTCTGGGAACAGATGGTGATTACTGCTGAGTTGATTGAAAGAATAAAAACCTTTAAGGAATTTTAGTTAATTGATTTCCTCCTTTGCAAAAGAAGTTTATTTACATCTGCATCAAGTTCCTGTCATAATCTTTGTTGATTAATCCCATTGAAACAGCCAGTACACCTCCTGGCTTTCAACATGTTTACATTGCTTTATTGGAGTATAGATAGATGTGATGTATGGATGCTAGAAACCATTGGCAGTGGTGCAGGAAGTTTTGTTTGCTCTTTTTATGTGTTTTAAAAATAATTCTGTGCTCAATTAGATGAAGACAATATCTGTAATGTGTTTCTTGAGGCAGATGGTAGATGAGAGCATAAAATGTGTTTAATTTCTAACGGGAGGAGAAATGAATCAACAGAATGGAAATCACAAGCTTTTCTTTTTCTTTTCAATATTTACTATGAAATTCAGATTATAATATATCCTGCCATTTTATGTCTACCTCTCCATATATTCAGGCCATTATGTAGGGTAGTTTAATTGTAAAAGATGGACTTTTGGTTGCTGTAACCATTTAGCTGCAGTTTAGGGTTTTAAAGTTAAGATTCTAGTTAAATGCTTTCATTATGTGTGACCTAAAATACTAGATAAAGGCTGCATTTCACTAGACTGTTTAAAGTTTCTGGAATGTTTCGTTTCAAAGAAGAAAGAGATGACATAGCTAAGGCTGAATCGTTGTAATTTCTGGAGAGGAAATGAGTTCTAGTGCATTTGCAAATGCCACACTGTGTGAAATGCGTGGGTGAACAGGAGACAGTTACCTTCAGTGCTACAAAACACGACATCACAGAACTTGCTGTTTATAAATCTATTTCCTTTTTCACAGCCTCGGATGACTTTCAGACTCCTTTTCTCACACTTAAGAAAGCTAGACCTTTTATAGTGATGTTAATAGGATTGCAGGTTTTCTCCTGTGCATCTTTTATCAGGGACACCCAAGGAAGCTGGAATATGTGCTCGTCCTAGTGTTTAGGAGTACTCATGAGAGTCAGCTCTCCCCTCCTCTACTTATAGAACTATGTTTGAACTTTTCTTGCTGGTATTTCAGGACATCCAAGCTGAGATTGATGCCCACAATGACATCTTTAAAAGCATTGATGGAAACAGACAGAAAATGGTGAAAGCCTTGGGAAACTCTGAGGAAGCTGCTCTGCTCCAGCACCGGCTTGATGACATGAACCAGCGCTGGAACGACCTGAAGGCAAAGTCAGCTAACATCAGGTGAGTAATGAAAACATCAAGGTGTGGTGGGGCACAGTTCCTTTTTTCTTAGAGGCTTGACAAATATGACCACAGCATTGAAATGATCTATGTACTCTCTTTCATGAAGGACCCCTGAGTGGAAATGTAAAAACTTGGTGAACTTGTTCACCAGGTAGGCTTAACTACTTGTTTTCTCTTCAGAGCTTCACAGTTGAAGCTTGCTGACCTTGTACAAAATTTCCAGAAAGTGCATTGAGTCTTTCCTTATTGCAAATCAATGGCAGTGTCAGTGAAATCTGCAAATCTGCCATGACTTTGAGGAGAAATCAGGAGTTTGTTGATGGTTTTGTTTTTACAAAATTTTTATTTTGAAATTACTAAGTTAATAAAACTTGCATCTAAAGTATCTTCATCCATTTAATTGGTTTTGAATTATTAATTCAAATTAATAATTCAGTTGCTGCTATTCAATTGAAAAATTGTTTAAAGTACTTATTAATTAAGGAATGCATTTTACAGTTTTTTTACCCTATCTGTGCCAAGCTCAAGTGTGGTAATTGTTAAATCTTTGTGATGCCATTTTTGAAATATATACTGCCATATTCATTATTGAATTAAATTCTACATGAAAATGAATTACAGAGTGAATAATTTCTAGAGCTTTTGATTGCAACTACTTGCTTGTTGACTTGAGAAGACTGTTCTTTTAAAACAATGTTAAGCATTCATATGAATTTTCCAAAGACCAGGAAAATGAGCCAACTGTGAAATTCAGGCAAAGAGTTTGAATGACTGAAGTAGAGGGGAAAACTTCATATTTACTTTTCATGTCCACTTATCCCATCACCAACCATCAGGTGGTGAACAGTTAAATGAAACTGTTAAATCAACTCCTTGAAAGCCCTTGAAGAACTTGAACCCAAAGAACCAAGCAGTTTGGTGTGGAGGCTTGCAGAGACTTGCACCACATACACAATTTAATGCAAGAGCTGTTAGACTTGAGTTGTTATGATCTCTATTCACAAGTCCATGTGAAAGACAAAAACCATGCTCTTCAAGTAATAGTTTATCAGTTGGGGAGTCCTAGCAAGAACCATTGGGTTGCTTGGCCATTCCTGGGCTTGGTCATAATTTGGGAGAAATGGATGGCTATGAAAAAGGGCCTTCAAGCCACTTATCCTGTACAGCTATGAGTTCCAAGGCTGTAGTACAGAAAGACTGATTGTGCAATTTGTGCTCAGAAATTGGGAATACATTTTCTGAATACAGACCCATCTTTTCTGTTCTTCATGTAGGTGGCATGTGTATCCATTGAGCAGCATCAATGTTGCTCTGCTGGTACCTGCTGTGCTGCAGAGCCGCATGTCACTGGAGATCAAAGTGTAAGATAGGCAAGACAGAGAATACTGGTGCAAATCTAAGAAAAGTAAATTAACCTTTCAAATCTCAGTCACTAGTGAAAAGAGCATAGTATTTCTGAGTTCATTTTGCTCTGCTCTTTGATTGCAGTTCACTTTTCTAACTTGTGCAAGAGTCCTGAAAGCCTTCATAGGGGAGTAACAAAGCACAGATTGCCTTCAATTTCTGTTTTCTTGGTGTATCTTTTTACAAGGATGAATTGGAAAGCAAAATAAGTGAGAGCAACATGTAACTTTTAGATGCTAGGACTGAAGAATGAAAAAGATGATTGTTTCATAATGGGTTTTAGCTTGGCACAGTGCTTCTAAATTAAAGTTTCTGTAAGCTTTTAGAATATTTTCAGGTGTGCATACATTCAGATTATTCTGATTTTCAATTGCTGAAAGTACTGCTCTCCTGAAGAGAGATAGTTTGAGTTTTTCTCTTCAGTCCTCAGAGCTGGTGTTGCTAGTCACTGTGTTGAGTTTACTTCTTTGCTATTGTAACTAAAGGGAGTTCCAAACTGGAAAAGCAGTGCTGTTCTGACATATTTTTAAATGCACAGAAGCTGATTAAACCTGTACGTGGAGTTTCTATGATGCTGCATCTCTCTCCTTGAAATTGTAGACTTAGCTTCTTTCTTTTTCTCTCTTTCTCTTATTCCCAGGAAGAAAACAAAGCTGCAGGCTTGTGGGGGTCTGCTTTTTAAAGCCAAATGTTTAGGGGAGATTTTTTTCTCCTGGGGCAGGAGGTGTGAGGATGTTTGGGGGAGGGTAGAGGTAAAAGTATGGAACAAACGGAAAAGGAGTTTCTCTCTTTCTCTATATTTAGACCACCCACAAATCTTTTTTTTCCCGTGTGTTCCCTTGTCACTCAGCAGGAAAAGTGCTACCTCCATAGCAGAATCAAAAGCTGAGGAGGTCTCCAGCTGTGAAGAGAGCCTCTCAGGGTCAACAGAAGGGGAGTTGTGTCAGAGTTGCTGTTTTCCGGATGATTTTATTCAGCATAGGGGGGAGGGGGAGGAAGGGTTCCTCTCAGTCTGGTCAGTTGGATGGGAGCATCTGTGTTCTTCAGGTTCATCCAGGATTCCCTTAGGAGTGCTTTTGCATACCCAGTGGTTGCTGCTGGTGAATATTTGTGCTCCAACTCATGCCCAGACACAATCATCTATAACTGACCTCTGTTTTGATCAGAGCAGATTTTTAAGCCATCACTTGACCTAGTAAATCCCTAAGTTTGCCAATTCATTTATCACATGAACACAAACACCTGGAGCTTTGTTTGCATGTTGTTTATCAGTAGAGTACCAATTCCAAAACAAAGGCCAGGAATCCTGAGAGAGAGAACAGAAAAGCCCAAGAAACATTTCAGGACTTCTGCGTAGTTTATCTTCTGTTTTTGGTAATGTCTGTATGACAAACATAAACGTGATACTAAAACTTTACATTGAAATGCAAATTGAAAGCTATCTTGACTCTCTTGCTCCTGTGCAACACTTGCTTTGAATGGGATTTACTGAATGTGTTTCTTTGCTCCCCCAGAGAATTGAATGCTTGTGTCTGCTCTTCAGCTGCTGCATCTTGCTTTAATTTTCAGTATTGCTTTTGATAAGATTAAAAGGATAGTGTTCTGGAAAAATCCAGGCTGATGTGATGAGTTTTTCCCTGTTTATTTTTTCCCTTTCTAATGTGTTTCTTTGGGAGGTTTGGTCACTTTGTGCTCGGTGAAAAATTTTGAAGTCCCTGCTGGTGTAGTCCATGTCCTCTCCACCCCTTACTGCTCTACCTCTGCAGGATTAACTTGCATTGGACTTTGAAACCATGTGCTTGCTAGTGTTATTTTTGGTATTGTCATTAATTTGGCATGCACACAAATGGTAAATTACAATGCATTTAATCCTGTATTATATGCAATATCATTCACATTTATATCAGATTAGTTATTTTACTATTTAATATTATTGCATTGTATGTTACAAAGTGGTGAATCACCCTTAAATTGTCCTTTATCTAGTTACAGGAGTTTTTCCCCTCCTTACAGAACTCCAATTTATTTTGTATACAAGAATTCCACTAAATAATTAGAACAGAATTTTGAAGCCTCAGAGAGTGGCCAGTTTTGAGAGGGGAGAGCTGCTTATATGTGTTGGAAACAGTAATATGCCATGATGAATAGAGATTTCACTATCAAATGTACAGAAAGCTATAAATCTGAACTTTTTAATTGTAGTTGCTACTAGAAATTCTCAAAGATACAGATATATATTTTTTAACAAACAGAGTCTAATAGCAACACTGTAAAGTTCAAATGTGGGCTGTCTTGACTTAGATGAGAGGACAATGTCTCTCCCCTGCCTGACAAGTAAGAGGTATAACTCTGTTTTCATTTCAAGAAAGAAGGGCCAATTCTGAGTACCTGAAAAAATATCAGGAGAGGGGAGACAATACATTCCACTCAGGAGCTGCTGGCCTGCACACCAAGGCCAGCACAACTTGCTTGTGCTTCAGTATACAGTGGGATGCTGATTCTGCATTTAGGCCTGACCTGCTAGCAGCTTGTTGCGATTCAGTGTTGAGATAAAGGTATAGTGAGAGCAATAAGGGACAGTAGAAACCATAACACACGAAACTGTAGGTGATAAAATGCCCCTTCTGGCAACTACTTTAGTTTCATATTTTTTCGCAAGTAGTTACCTAAGTGCTTTCCTTCACAGGAGTGGAGGAGAATAGGTTCCTCTTCCTAAAGCTACTTTGTTTATCCTTTTCAGAAATATGGATTTTGTTTTTGAATTTCCCTCTTTATATACTCTTGCTTGACTGCTTTATGGATTCATCTATCCTAGTATTGCTGGGAGATTGCAGTGTGGCCAATCTTAAGCTTGTGTTGGATTTAACCTTGTAACACATCATCCCTTCAATCCAAATGTTGTTGTATCAGCCCCAAACATTCACTCTAATGTAATTTGAAATGATAATACAAGCCAGGTGAAAGTTTCTAGGTGTGAGTCACGGGGAATCAGAAAAAAAAAAAAGCCAACAATGTTCAAAAGAGGAAAGGGAAGAGAGTTTAGTTCATTCATTCTTCAGAAGCAGGGAGAAACTTGCAGAACTGGTGGCAGACTACACTGGAAATCATTCAGCTCTACTCCCTATCTGTGTGAAGAAAGAAACTTTTTTTTGCTGATACAAATTAGATACATGCTGATCTTAAATGATAGCTGGTCCCTTTTGTAGATTTCTATGCATCTTTTAGGCACTGCAGGGAGAAGACGCTAAGTGAAGGTATTTCTGAAAATGATAGAAAAAGATATTGTGGAGTTCACCTTTTTTGTCAATTAAAGTGAGGAACAGATTCACTGTATTAATAGTCTAACAACTCAACATTGATGAGATGATTTTTAAGTAACCTGTGTCAATGACTGATATGTTCAGCAGCACAGGCAATTTGCTATTGATAACTACTGGTAGAACGCACTGGATTTTGCTTCTGGAGAGTCAAGGTCCTGGTGTGAAAGAGTTCAGGCTTGCAGTGCTTTAGCACACAAAATGATGTTTGTGTGTGTTGCACAACAGTGTGAAGTCACAACAAAACACAGGAATTTTTTATGTTGCTTAGACATGCAGTGTTCAAGGTTTTAGATTATTAAAGCACCAGGAACATATTTGTCTGTGTTCCCCTGTTTCTCCTTTGCTTATTTTGATTTGCTGTGCAAAGTGCTCTGAAATAAGGTTTTTTTAACACAAAGTTGCTCTGCAATTAAGCACTTGAAACATTCTCATCTTACTGATGGAGTAATTTTGTTTGTTTTCCCAAGCTGGTTTTGCCATTCAGGGCTTTAAAGATGCTGTTATGCTGTTTCACAGGGCTCACTTGGAGGCCAGTGCAGAGAAATGGAACAGATTGCTGACATCCCTGGAAGAGTTAATCAAATGGCTGAATGTAAAAGATGAAGAACTGAAAAAACAAATGCCTGTTGGAGGGGATGTTCCAACCTTACAGCAGCAGTATGACCACTGCAAAGTGAGTTGCTTAAGTTTTATGGGTATGCTACTGTGAATTATAGAATTAAGCCAGTTTTTGTACAGGAGAAATGAGGACTGTTTCCTAGTGACTAATTTATATAAAAAAGCTCTAGGTCTCCACCCATTTTGCTTACCCGCCTTGCCTAGTAAAGCCCAACTAAGAGACACTATAAAATTTCATCTAAAAAACTTTTGAGACATATGTTCAGTCTAAACACTTTTTTCTTTACTGTTCCTTGATATTTTTGGAATTCTGATAGGTGAAACTGTTATTTTACTTTAAAAATTAAGAAAGGCATGCAAAAGTAAGAAGTGACCAAGAGTCATGAAAGCAAAGATGAATGTAAATTCAGTAAACTGTGAACAGTGCCTTTCTACATGTTATTAAACTCACCAGTGATAGCAGCCCCCTACCCATGCACATTTACACTGCAGCGATGACTTAAAAATTTTAGCTCTCTAAAATTTTTTCTGTGCCTTGTACTGTTGTAACTCTAGCATGCTGTTCTAGCTTTCTGATTTTGCTTGTCTTGTTCTGTTTTGTATGTGACAGACTATTAATTCCTGAATAGTTCTCGACAGTAAAAAAGTCAAGAACTTGTATCTGCATTTCTTCATTCATGTAGCATGTGGAGTCTCTCTTGCCAACTCTGATCAGTAATCAAGTGAAGATGGTTTTTCTATTGGAAAAATTCAATCTAGTAAAGCTAGTTCCATCTCATTTGTTGATCTGTATGGTGTAAACAGGGAAAGAGAACAATGCGGCTTTATGTAGCTAATTGCATGATAAATATGTTCCCCTGTGCCAACTGCACTGGTGTCTTTTCTGCTGTAGTGTTTGGTGATGGCAAAATTTAAGTTTGGAAAAACTTTACTAATACAGAAGTACTTGGAATACTGTGGGGAAGTATAGAAAATGTAGTCTGTCATGAGCAGCACTTTTGCATCTTCACTCCAAAATAGAAGTGCTTAAGGAAATCTGCATACATTTCTTCTTAATTTAGTCTTTTAAAGTAAATTTATTCGCATAAACTCAGGAACTTTGTTTCTTGAGAGTTCATCTCTTCCTAATCCACTTAAAGCATCAGGCTCTGTTTGTAGGCACATCTGCTGTGATTCTTTTTATAATGATCAAATGGTGGATTACTAGTGCCAAAGAGCAATAAAAGGCTGAAACAGAGCCAAATATGATTTTGAAGGAGGTCAGTGGAAGGTGGTAGACCTCTACAAGTAGTTTTCTAAAGGCTTGTGTCTTGTGTAGACTACAGTATGTGCATGATAGTAGCAAAATAGTACTAGTAAGTGCCTCTCATCTGAAGAACTCAAATTGATTAATAAAACTGGGGCTTTATTCTGAAGTGGAAAAGTTTTGTAGTAATGGTGCTGGATGGCTCATTTGGGCCACTAGTGAACTGTAGCAGTATGAAGGAGAGAGCACCTCTGGGTTGTTTAATCCTTGCCCTTATGCTTGAAGATTAACTGATATTTTGTTATCTGTCAAGGTTAAGACTCTAGTGAGTGCATTCAGGAGCTTTTGGAGATTATTCTTTCATTTTTCAAAAAGGCAATTTTCTTGCAATGTCACAGTGAGTATTGCATATAGTTGCCTGAGTCAAGTATTTAATATGAGCTGCATTAATGGTCTGCAACAGCATGAAGTTAAAGCCATCCTGAATATCACTTTATTTTTTATATACCTATGCCGGCAAAAGCCCTGTATACACTTGCAGATATTTCTTAGATGATGTTTGGATTACTATTTCCAAGCAGTTATTTTGTTAGGGTGAGTCAGGAGATTCCCATATATCTTGCAATGATACTGTGTATACCAAATACCAGTTATTAGCAGACAGCATTTCACAGTCTGTTGAAGTGCTGCTTATTAGCTGCTGCCAGAGGAGGGGAGCTGAGCCACAGTTGTCTATTGGTTTGATTCTCATGGCAATGCTTCACTGCTGTTTCTTAGCAGGAGCTGTTCATTCCTTGCTGAAGCTGCAGTTTGCTAATAAACTTGATCAAGTTGAAAAGTTGTGGGTTTTTTTCAGATAGAAAGTGAAAAATAAAGGGGGAAAAAAAACCCCAACCGAAAGCCAACAAAATAAAACCCCAAACAATCTAGAAGTCCTTCTGCTTTCTCAGCAAGGTTAAGTGATTTGGTTGATGTGGTTAGGATGCTGGATGAAGTGTCCTTGGCTGAGGAGCACAAGTTGTATTTCTGTAATATTTTTTTTCTTTCAAAAGATTATGCCAAAACTGCCCTTTCAGTGGATTTTTTGTAAACATTATATAATTCCATGTTGTCAGTTACTCTGTGCCTTGTAGTGCGTGTATTGCTGGCTGGTGTCATTTGCTTTGCCGTTAAGGTGTTCCACTTGGAATTTCCTGTTAGCCTGGGAGTTTTCAGTGTTGCAGGTTTGAGATGTAAATGTGTCAGATGAATATTGCAGAGATATGAGTTGATCTCGTCAGCTCCAAAGGATACTCCCTTGATTCCACTTCTCATCACCAGCTGTCCTGGTACTTTTGAAAATGTTTCCTTGACCATGCTTCTTCAGGCATTAAACCTCCTGAACATTTCATTTTTAAGATTTACTTTTGATCAATAGGGTTTTTTTATGATCCCTTGTTGAGTTTCTGCGGCGGCACATCAGCTCACCTTGAAAAAGTTCTCCCAGGTCTGTTCGTGTGCCTCTGCTCTCCTCTTTCCCTTAGTTTCATACCAGTGTGTATTTGAAGTTGTCTTCATGCAAATTGAGCAGTTCAGTACCTCACTTTGTCTCCACAATTCTGTGACCCATTTTCTCTGATTTTCAACTTGCTTGCCTGATCTTGTCCTTGCTGGCACTTCAAAATCTAAGTGGTAAAATAGTGGCTCAGCTCTGTAAGATGTGCCCTCATGATATCCCATCTCCTTCACTTTATTTTTCTGAGTTCAGTTGTATTAGCATTATTTTTTGCCTCTAGTTACTCAATAATTGTTGTTTTTATTAACCTACATTTTCCTCCCCTCAGGTACAGGGGATGAATTCTTTGCTTCAACTTAATGGCACTAATTCTATAGACCTCTGTTAGTATCTCCCTCCCTCGGTGTTTGGCTTCAGCAGTGCTAGATAGATAAGTACAGTATTATGTGACAGTTTGGGTTGGCTCACACTTTTTGGGTGCTACTGAGGTCTGTTTGGACAGGAGGAAATAAATGGTTTGCTGTTTGATTTTTAAACTTGTTTTTGTTTTAGATATCTCAGATTCTTCTGTGTTTTCAAAGCAAACATTACACAAAACACTGTTAGTAGGTTGAATTAGGGCTACAGATTTAGCCTATATTTCCCAGGTTAACAGAAATCTTTCAGGATGTGGCAAATATTTATAACTTTTTGACTCTTTTTTGTGTTGTTCAGCCAAACTTCCATCAGCTGGAAGTTTATCATATACTAAATGCTCAGTCTATCAATAAGCACATCCAGTTTGGGTGTTGAGTGTTGCTCTGTGTGTTGCAGGGGACAGGGCAAGAGGAAACTTAAACAATGGTGCATCAATTTCCTATTTTGATTATTCTCAAAATTTGTCTTTAGAAGAGGGGATGTGGAGCAAGAAATCCCAAGAAAATTTGGGACACTGAGAAGAAGTTTAAAACTACCTGAGCTGAGAAGTTGTTCATATGGAGTGTACTTACAGCTGAGTCTACATTCACACTCCAGAATTGTGGGACACAGGAAACAGTTTATAGGGAAAAGAAGCCGAAGGCACTTAGCTTTTTAGAGTTTATTGCCATTTTTTTCCCCAAAATTTTACTTTCTCACTGTTGCTAGTTCTTAGCAGATCTGTTTCCTTTTCATTCTGTTTTTACCAGTCTTCCATATAAATATTTATTTAGGGTTTTAATGTGTGTGATGCAAATTTCTATCAGCTGCATAGACCAAGAAAACCCCACACCAACTCATCAAAACTGAAAAACCAAAATCACCACCCAAGCCTGTTCCTCCCAGACTCTATCCCTTGAAAATCCACCCCTACCTGCATATTTTAGTATGCCAGAAAAGAAAATCTGCAAAAATACCATGAAAAATCAGTGGGCTGTTCTTGTGCATGTGGAAGTACCTAGAGTCACACGTGTGTATACAAGAGGAGGCAGCACAGCTACTGACACCTTGTTCTTTGGAGATGCACTGAGACCTTCATGTATCTCACTTTTCCACTGGAAGAGTTTCTGGCTGAAGCTTTATGAAAAGTGTGCTTTTGCTAAAATACAAAGAGTCCCTAAAAGCTATAAATCAGTGTGGTTTAGATTCCAGAGAGAGAACCAAGATGTTTCAAATTAAGCAGAAATGGGTACCCTCTTGCATAAATCCTGTTGGCATGTGTCTGCATAAATGAACAAATGTCTAGCTACTGCTAAATAATGCATGCATCTTGGATCAAAGAGATGCTTCACTTAGCTTCATTTGAGCTCAGAATGAATTGGCAAAGGACCTGTGAATGTTTGATTGATAATTTTATATCTATGGATAGGACATTAATATTTTAGATACTCTTCAAACTTTTTGGGTTGCTGTCTATGTATTTCATGTTTCAGACTTGTTTTGTTAAAGTAATCAAATAATGAAAGTTGTAGTATTTCAGTCTGTTTTACTCAGCTGTTTTCACTTAATCAAAGGTGTTAGCATAGCCAGCTGGAAACTACTTTCTATGTGTTGTTATCCCTTCAGGGTGCCTGTAATTCTGTTATTCTCTTAAGCAGTGGGAAAAAATCTGTGAGGAAAAAAATCTATTTCTAACCTTAAACTTTTCTTCACTCTTTCAGTTTGCCTATTACTTTGGGCAATGGGCATCTTCTTAAATTAATTCCTACTGAATTCTAGATTTGTTTCTCTGGTATATTTTCTGTATTAAAGTCTTCCATGTTAGGAATTACTCAATCTAAGAATGGAAACAGAAGCATTAAAGTGTTGGTGCTGCTTTAGGCTATACTCTTAATTATAGTCTTGAAAAAGCTTTATTAATTGTTACTCATTTCATCACATAAGACACAAAGCACACAAAATCTCTGCTGCTTAGAGGTGATCAGCTAAATTGGTTGGTCAGTTAATGGGTGGTTGTTAAAACATTAATTTTGACTACAGTGTGAGCTATGAAAGGAAAGTTAAGCGGTCCATGGTTGGAAGTGGAAAAGCAATACAGCCTCTTGCTTAGAGGAAGAGCTGCAACTTGGTCTGATGGACAAAGATGTGATGGAAACAGGAGCTTGAGCAAGATGTACTGGACTGCTCTGAAGTGGCTCTTTAAAGTCAGGATGTGATTTCAAAAACTGCATGTTCGAGCAAGAAGAGGAATAGCCTTCCCAACAGTCTATCAGCATTACTGGGGGTATGAGAGATCCTTAAGTAAACTTGTAGGGGATAAGAGTTTTTTAAGAACTCTTGAAATTTTGCATATTTGAGAGTCCTGAATGTTGATTATTGGTGAAAAAAAATCTATTGTACTACACTGAAAGCTTGTACTGCTCAAGGTCAGTGCAACTCATTAATCTCTAACTGAGACTTTTCTTTTTGGTGTGTTTAGGAGGAAGAAGTGGAAATTGTGGGTGGGAATATTTTGTTACAGGAGAGGAAGAGTGTAGTTAATGCCTGAAGTTAAATGAGGGTTCTCAAGTGGACAGACATAAATCCATTGCTCACTAAATTTACTTAAACTGATTTGTGCATTACATGACTGATTCAGGTGTGTGTCACTGCTCTCCTGGGCTTTTTCTCCAGAAGAATGATGTGTAAACAAAAGCATGGGACAAAGAATGAAGTGTTAAATTAGGATGCCAGTGCAGTGTATTTTTAACTTTGACAAAAAATAGTTTCTCCTGGCTGTATTTCATCTTCTTCCCAGAAGTGTGGTTGTCTTGCGATAAGTCAGGAAAGTTGCAACCGATCAGTACTTAAAATAATAAATAACCTGGATAATGAAAGAACAAATTATTCTGTCACTAATGCAGAGTAAAGCAGGTTATCTTACTGTGGAAAAAACCAATTCATAAACACTTTTCCAGTACAATAAGTGAAACATTTCTGTGGGGTTGCCTTTTTCATAATATCATTTTGATGTATACAGCTCATGCTGCTCTTTCCTGAGGAACCATTGTCTCATTTGTTTTAATCAAAGACTCCCACATAAATTTTTAGGACCTCACTGGGTCTTTTTCAAACCACTGAATAAAGGAAGATTTGTAGATATCTTCAAATACCTAAGAGGTCGTTCTGACATTGCTGTGGAGGAGAATGCTTGTGTCATAAATTAGGCTTACACTGCAGAAACAGCACAGCAATCAGCCTTTCTCTTTGTCCTTAAAAGGCTGCCTGTTTCTGTGGTATCTTTTTATTTCACCTCACAAAAGACCACTCCAGCTCCATCACTGTTAGGAGTAGCCCATCTACAACTGATGACATCTTGTAAGATCTTGATGCACTGGAATGTAGCAGAGTCTGTTTCACTCCTGTGTCTTGAGCTGCAATAGCGTGACTGGCTGTGGCCTGACCTTCAGGAGTGAGCCATGAGCACCGCCAGGGAAGGTGATGGAGCACAAGCACATTAGTGACTGATTTTTAATCTCCACCCATAAGACAGCCACTCTATTCTCTTAGCTACCTGTGTTGTTCATCTTGTGTTCTTCTGACTCTACTATATCCCTGGGGAACTAAAGTGACTGCTATTGTGTGTGATACTTAGGATGAAGTTGCACCAATGCAATGTTTGATACTGTAATACAACTGTGGCTTTTTGTTTTGTCATTTCTGAGGATGCTCAATATTTTGTTGGCTATTTTTTGGTAAGTGGCATATTAAGCAAATTATTTCTGGGATCTCGCAATGAAACTCCCAAGACCTTTTGTCCTAAGATGTAACTGCTCAGAAAAATGCTCATGGATTTAAATTTGTGTATGTTTTTTTCTAAGATCAGTTGGTATTTCAATTGCTTTTAAAGATGCTGGGCACCTCCTGAAACCTAGGGATGATATGCCACCAGATGAGCTGCCTCACTGGATCCCAGAGATGGAACGGTATAAGGAAGTGAGACAGGACATTTCTCTGAATGCAAATATTGTTTTTTGCTGAGGTCTGTTTTTCCAAAGGCAGAGAGCCAGGAAAAAACACTGGCACAGTCACAGTGGATCTGTTTTTTCAACTGGAGAGTGCTGCTAGAGAGCCACAATAATACAGGGTCCACTGCCATATTTTTTCAGATGCTTCCTAGCCTGTATTGGAGATGAAAACTGTTTGTCCTGCTCATACCTTTCTCATTTTGACACCAATTTGAGGTTCTTTCTGTATAGTCAATAAACCAGCTCAGGTTTCCTTGATTTCTCTGTGGTCTGTTTTGATAAACTGGACCACTAAGAAGGAACTTACTCTATTTAACAAGGCTTTTCACTTGTCACTCAAGGTGTGGACTGGCGCTTGTAGGGATTAATGCAAATCTTAGAACCTTTTTATATAACTTTCACTTTTCCGTATGAATTTTGTGCAAACACTAGAAAGATTTATTTTCTTTCGTCTTGTGTTCTCAGTGGGCAGAGTCCCCTATGCATCACTGTTTTGGAGAAACTGAACAGATACATTAGTTTATGATGCACTTCTTAAATATGCAGTAAGAGAGGGGCTGTTACCACTTTTAAAGCCTCCTGAAACTTACTGCATTTGCAGACAGGGACTGGTGAAGAATCTTTATTTTCTGTTAAGAGCATCTTAATCTAGATCCTGCTTCTTGTTGCTGGAGGCAGGTTCTTTAGGGAAGAAGAATATTTATTCCAGTTAACTCCTGAACTCAAGGATCCTCAATCCCTTGTTATTACAGTCAGTAATCCACCCTAGGAAGATCAGCAATAAATTGGAAAAATTGTTTCCATGGCAGCCACCCACTCCTGTTTTCATGCAGATTCTAGAGAATGAAGGCTGGGTTTCAAAATAGGGGAGGGGATGGGATTCTGCTTTTTCTTACACTTTTCTGTTAGTTTTCCCATTTTTGTTTTGTTGCATTTTTAGAATGCAAGGGTAGGTATTGGTTTAATGGGCAAGGTAATGTCACAGGAGGTATTTTGTTCTGTTTTGTTTTCTTTCCAAGAACTCTTAACCATAGCTAATAGTTGTTCCTAGACACTTACCACACATCCGTATCTTCTGACCTGGGTTTCAGTGAATTTCTCTCCTCCAGGGTTGTTAGTCTGTGGGGCTGGGAAATTCCTAGGAGTGTTACTAGAAGCAGTTTTCTTCTCTGAAGTTTTGGTCTTTCAGCTTTGGATGCCAAAGGGTGCTGAACCAAAAATGATGCATAAGGATTTGAATATTTCTTTTTAGGAAAGCTGCTGGAGGTTATGTTTTTGCTAACATGTGTTTCCTGCAAAGTGAATTCAATGCAGTGCTTCAGAAAGGCATTTTATTGGGTCTAGGGTTCTTACTCCCACACCTTGAGCTGCTAGAGGTCCTTACCACTTATAGACTCATCCAGAGTTAGTTGTTTTGGGGGAAAGATGGAATCTTTTAATCGGGTTTGGAACCTGAATGGAACCTTTTTGGAACCTCATCTTGTGAGGCCAGTAACATAACTCCTTTCCTCATGTCGTTTAAAGTGTCGTCAGTAATTGTCCACATCAGAAGACTTGGGGGTACCCTGAGCTTCAGTATCAAGGTACAGTTCCTCCATGTAGTGCTGTGCCTGGTAGGTCTGCAGTGCCTGCAGTTATTCCTTAGAGTTACTGAGATTACTTCATTTTAATCAGTAGGTTACAGAATTTTATGAGCATGGTGTAATTAAGATCAAAAATATTTGCTTGACAAAGTGGCTGTTGATTGTGGGGGTTGGGTTCCTTTTTCTTTATGTCTTGGCTTTGGGTGGCTCTTTAGGCACCTCTTTCTGGAAGGAATACTGTGTTGTCCTCACACTTTTACTACTAATGAGTTATTTTACGTGCTTGGTTGGTCATCTTGTAATTTATTCCCCTGTTATATGTGAGGACACTTTAAAAGCATCCTGTACAAAATCTAAGTTTTCTCAAGGGTCCTTTCTATCTTGTTACTTAATGACAATGGAGCATTATGTCCGTGCTAGTAGTGAAACTACTGGGTTTCAAGCACGATATATTAACTGGATGTCAAATTTCATAGCCCGCTCTGCTAAATAGACATTACAAATGCAGTAACTTCTGACATGAGCAGAACCTTTTCTGGTTCTGCAGTGAATGAAGATCATCATTAACTCTAGTTTTTGATAGTCTGAGATGCCATGCTATTGCTGACACATGACTGTGCTGTTAGGTGGCTGCTGTTGGTTATTCCTGTGATGCCTCAGGTTTTAGCTTTTATATTTTTCAGATTCTGAACTGCTTTAATGTGTAGTTCTGAGCTTCATATTAAGGGATGGTAAGCTCTCTTCACAGAGTAGCTAGACAAAACAATTCCTGTTCTAGCTTGGGACCAAGGACACCTATCCAAATTTCAGGCCCAAGAGCATAAACAATGGTGGACCGAAGAGAGAAGAACAAGAAGGATGGGACTTCATAAGCTAAAGCTATAACTGGACAATTAACTCCAATATTCTAATGGACCAGAACTTATAAAAGTGAGAAACCTCATGACTGATCATCCATTTTGTGACCATTTCAGGTTCATCTTGGGTACAGCCCTGGCTGGATTCTGGTACTGCCCAAGGTATATGCACTGAGGCCTTCTAATAAATACATACTTTATTCTTTAACTCAGTCTAGCCTCTGTTCTAGGTCAGCCTTCACAAAGCATCACCTATATCCTGTTTCTCTGTAGGACAGATTTTGAGGGGGTGTGGGAAGCTGAGTAGTTCTGAATTTCTAACCACTGGGGACTGTTCCTTAAATGAACAGGCATAGCCTGTAGTGAGAGAGAACATTTCAAAGATGTTCTCAGAGAACTTCATAGGTGCTGCTAATGGTAATTCATGTATTTTATGATAGGATTTTAATCTTTTAGGCAGTTCTTGTTAAATGAATATGTAAATTTAGAGAAAAAAATCTCTATGCCTATGTTTGATGGTAAAACACAATATGCCAATGATATTTCACAGTCAGTTTTATAATATTGTTGTCAGCAATTTTGCATTTGCAAACAATATTTAGAAGCTTAAGAGAGAGTAAGCCAAAGCCACAAATTATTAACATGCTCTGATACATTTATTTTTCCCTTTTGTTTGAAGTCAGATTGAATTTTTATGCATTCTGTCTATGTTACTAAGGAATTTTTAGTCTAAAAGTCCTAATATAGGCAACAGAATAGATTTCCAAAAAACCTGCCGACTTCCTCTCCCTTGAAACAGCTGGTTTGCAACTTACATGCTTGAAGAATTTTTAAAATATAAAGTAAAATATTGTGATTAATGAAAGGGCTATGCTGATCATTTTATAAACAGTCATTAAAAAATGCATACTTTATAACTGTGTGATTTTCTTGGGTCTAAATTAAAATTTTCAGTACCAACAGAGTCTTGAATGATTGAATCCAATCATTACTTTTATTAGTATATTTTTCATTAAGTCAGTGTAACAGGTCAGCAAGAATTTAATATTAGCAGTAATAGAAGAGAGAATAGTAAATGAGATAGTTTTAAAGAAATTACTGGGAAAAAATACATCATTCTTCTGTTATACATTACTGCATGTCATCTAAAATTTCTTTTCACCTTGTTCTAGATTTTATGCAGTCTGTATTTATTTACCTTGGAATCAATCTGATATCAAGTCTTTCTTGTTTCTTTCTATTTTTAAAATAACAGCTATTTGTACATTTTCTCTTTTGTGGCTCCATCTTCTTTCTGAATGGTGGGTCTGCCTCAGAAGAGAGGGGCTAGAATTTTATGTAAGCATTCACTACCTTGAAGGGATAATGTTCAAGTCAGGGAAGAAACCCTCCAACAGAACAAAATGCTGACTGGGTAACATTTTGATGCCCTGAAAGGAGAGGGAAGACTAATTGTGAAAATATTTTTATCATCAAATAAATGCAAGGGAAGGGGAGGGTGTAATTTTTAGGTAAATTCCAATGGTATCTGCTAGTTTGATCCTGTGCATGTGATTTTTCAATCTCAAGTGTTGTAGCAGAGAGATACTGAGCAGTACCTGATGCTGACCTCAGTGCTGTGGTCAGGGCCTGCCGTCACATCCCTGGGCAGGGAGGCTTTCAGGAGCCTCAGTCCTTGCTACAGAAACAATCCCCAGGCTTTGATTCAAACACAGACTGCTACAAAGCAGTCATGCCTGGTTGGAATTACTCCTTTTCAATAGGTCAGCCTCATTTGGGATGATTTTCTGATGATCTTGTATTCTTCTGTATGATCATGCAGATAATGCCTTCTGACGTTTCTGGCTGCTACAAGATTCTTAGTCCAGTGAGCATGGGTGCTCGGCTGCAGTTTCTCAAACCTTTTTTTTCACCTGTGTCTTCCTGTTTATGCTTTGCATGCTGCTGGTGCAGCAGCACTAGAAGAGAAGGAAGAGGTTATTATCTTAATGCTAGATCCATGAAGGAGTGGCTAGTGGTAAGCACAGCACAGTATATAAAACAAACAAATAAACAAAAACCCCATGGGTGTTGTAAAAACAAAGGTACTTTTATTACTAGAGAGAAAACTAAGCAGATACAGGTCAGATGTGAATCTCATTATTAATGCTGTTCTGGAAAAACAACTTGAGTACCAAGATGATATGTGTGGCCTAAAAAATCTCAACATACTGCAAGAAAGCATGTTTACTGCATTTACTTTTTAAAAAATCTATATTTATGGTGTACTCTTTTCACTAAGATTTCTGGGGAAAGAGAGCAGTATATAGGTGTCTTGCTGCATTAGCATGTTTTCACCTTTATTTAAATGGCTTTAAGTTGACAATTTAAATTTCTGGGAAACTGTTGCAGGTGTGTTGAAGTATTCTTCAGCATTCAGTCACTAAAACTAATTCTAGTTTTTGGTTTTGAGACGTCCTCTGTGTTCTCAGTATTATTGTTTATACTTTCAGTATTTTACTTATTGCTTTTACTTTCCTCCATGTCTTTACTAGGTGACTTTGCCATGTCATAGAGTTTGTTTCTAAGTATTGAGACTCAAAATAGCAATTGGATTATATGATTGGGGCTTTTTTTTTTTTTTTGTTTTATTTTGGTTTGGCTTTTTTGGTGGGTTCTCTTTTTTTTTTTCTTAATGAGAAGTTGTTTGTGGTTTCAAATTCTGTTTCTAAAGAAAAAGAAATCCTGTGTAATACATGCTGGTTCTATTATCTATAAAATATTACAATTCTTTGCCTGAAGAGCTACAAATAAAAAAGCTTGTCATATGGAGAAACAAAGCAGAGAAAGGAAATGAAGTGAAAGAACATGAGTAATAAGTCTGTCTTCTGATCTCTCTGATGTGTCCACCCTATATTGGAAAGTACTTGTGGAGCTGAGTTAAATAGTTCTGCTTCACAGAAGTATTCTTTTAAGTCCTGGTATCTTTCTCTAATTGACCCCTAATCACTGTCAGTTGTATTAAATGACTTTTTTCTCATGGGCAGAAAGCTGCTTTGTAGTCATCCAAAAAAATGGCTTATGACAACTTCTGTAATAAATTTCAGTAGGGTCTTTTTTCTTTTTTTCCAGGTTAAAGGTCATTCTTATAGAATTATTTTTAATCAAGGAATATGGTTTATGTGAACAGATATGAAAAGAACTTACCATGGGTAAAAACAAGGCAAAGTTTTGTCCTTACTGTCCATTCATATTTTGCAGAACTTTGCCTGGATTATTTTAATTTCAATATTTTTCTACTGAATAAAACCCCAAGCATAATGTTAAAATCAAATAGCAAACTCAGTTGGAAAGGAGGAGGGCAAACCCTGTAACTGGGTGATGGAACACTATTTGAAAACACTGACAATTTTCAAGTGGGTTTTCTCAGTGTTTTGTATTAATATACATATACTGAATGCACAGCAGTATTTATTGTCTGAAAGCAGCCTTTTTTTTTTTTTTGCTTATCCTCTTAGTTGAATTTTCAGGGCCATCTGAATTTTGTGTTGCTTTTGAGATGCTGTTAGATCATCTATGCAAAGACTGATCAAGGCTGTTGTGTTGGGCAAGTTCAGTTTGCAGAGGCATAAATAGAACTAATAAAGCAACACACACTATTGCATGTTGGAACAAGTTTGGATGCCCCCTGTTTGACAAGGGGCTTAAACTACCAGCAGAAATCTATTTATGTTTTTATTTATTTATTTATGTTCTGTGTGGCTCATGATGAGGGAAAATTCTCTGCTACTTGAAACAAACTCACACCTCCTGTCAAAAAAAAAAACAACCCACCCCCACCACAACTATGTTGTGATGGCTGCTGCATTGCTTCTGTGCCATGAAATATATAAAATATTATACTTGGCTTGCCTTTTTTGACTTTTTTTTTTTTTTCTTAAATGGCATTGGCTTTTACAAATATGGCATAGGTGCCAGGTTCTGTGTTTTCATGTTCCTCTAATTTCTGATGGCAGCTAGAATGAGCTGAAGGAGGTGACTTAAGCAGAAAGGAAAATCATGTTGCCCGTAGGGTATTCCTTCCTCATGACTCTCTCATAAATGCCTGGAAAATTGTCTGAAGTAAAGGATTTCCTCTTTCAAACACTACTTATTTTTTCAGTAATAGTTTTACAGTAATCTTTCTGTACTGAGCAGATGTTGGATATATTAGCACACAATCCAGAGACAGGAAACTTTGGAAAAGTGACCCAAAGCAGAGATCCAACATATTCTGGCGTGTTACAGTAACAAACTGTGTGGTAACAGCTTTACAAAGTTGCTGTCATTTTAGATAGTTTTGAAAATGGGAAGCCATAATGGAAGAGTTGAGAGCAAAAAGCTGCGAGGGAGATTGAAGTAGACTGTGGTGAGGAAGACAGTTTGACTGTTTGGTGGTAATTCAGTTGTCTGTCTGGACCATTTCCTTCCAAAGAGAAACCAAAGTGACTGTTTCTAAGAAAAAGGAGTAATTAACGTGGACAGGGTTTCTGCTTCTGAAAGGATTTCCAGTAGCAGTCCTCTCTCATGTATGCATGCATGCCTACAGAACAGGAACACAAGAGTCAGCCTCAAATTGCATCTGGTCCGTAGCATTTTTTTTCTGCTTCAGTATTCAGCTGGGCACTGTTGCCTGTGCTTCCTCTTCCACTAAAGGGAAGATTCCTCCCCTTACACAGTCTTCATACAAGAGAGGCTCCCTTGAGACTTTTTGCTGCGCTCTGATTATTTATAATTTATAGGTGATGCTGTATAGTACATATTTTTCTTGGTGATCACGATTCATTGTCAGGGATGCTGATGTAGAGGAAACCTCTCAGGAGATGTGGGCTTGCTCACAAAGTGCATCCTAACTTTATATATTGAATGAATATTCATAGTGCTGCATATCACAAAGTTTCTCTTAAGTGCATTGAGTTTGAACTGTTATTACTAAAAGTCTTTCTCAAGACCTCTGCATTAATACAGTAGGTACCATTTAACTGTGAGGTAGCTAATGATGCCAAGCATATTTGACTTGTCCTATTGGTGGGGTTTTTTTTAAGAAATGAAGAGGAACCTTAATCACACAAAATAAGCAAAAGGTGACCTGAGTGTAACTACTCTTAACAACAATGCAGCATCCAAATTGTTAATGGTGGCATCAATTCAGTTTGAAACAAGAAACTAATGGCATTTCATCAGTGCTCAGCAATCACACAGCCTGAACAAACCCAAGCCAGTTTGTTGCAAGAAAGCAAACAAAGAAAGAGGAAATGTCTCTCTTATGTTGATGAGATAGATGCTTGCTGCTAAGGTACTACAGGAAAATAGGCAGTGCTAACAGGATATCTGAGGGCTCTTGCTCAATTAAGTAATAAACCATTTAATATGCAGCAGATGTTTTGTGTGTCTTGTGTCAGGCTGGAGGCGGTACATGTTTTGGATGCATAAACAGAATAATGCTTTTATTTTGTGTTCTTTATCCCTCCCCCTTTTTCTGTGAGTATTTTCTGACATAAAAGCAGAAGTTATACCAGTTGCTACCCATAAAGAAAAGATGGAGTTTGATGCTGACAGTGTTTGCACCACAAACTCATTTGTTGGGTTTTATGCATCTGAGTATTAACTCTTATGCAAAGCTACCCAGTTATACACTGTGCAGTGCACAGTTACACAGTTTGAAGCTAATTACAGTTAGCATTGAGGACACAAATTTCCTTTGCTTCTTCAAAGGAGGTAAAACTTTGAAGAGTGTTGAAGAAATGTAACTTCTGTTCTGCAGACAGCTTTACAAAACAGTTTCATCTGAAATGGATGGAAGGATCCTTTTTTGGTGGTATATTGCCTTCTCTTTAAGGTTGCTTTTTAGAGGATATAATATTTTTAAATGTCTTTGAAATAGACTCAGTGTAATTCTTTACTTGGCATTGTACAGTGATCTTTTCCTGTGGGGTTTTTCAGGGTTTTTTTGGCAGACAGTTTAAAATGTTATTTTATCTTTGCTGATTTTTTACTGTCAGTCCCCTGTGTCTGGACACCGGTTCTGGTATACTTTAGATTAAAGGTTCTGGATTGTCCCTGAGTTACATAAAAGTAGTTGTCCTGTTTCTGACAGGAGCCAGGAGCAGAGTCTGGGGACACAGGCAAAAGAAAAATGGAGCAAGAGAAGTTCTCTTCCTGCCTTCTGTCAATATCGCAGAGATGTATGAAAATGCCTCTGATGACACTACTGGTTTACTATAAAATAAATAAAAACAGGAATAAAAAGAGGTCAAGTCTTCCAAGGTTGTTGATATCCGATAGCTGTCACGCTTCCATAGTAGGGTTTGGTGGGATTAGTTTTCCTTCACCAAAAGCACACTATAGTCCTTTTGATGTAAACCTGAATGTGTTTTTATTGGCAGTTTGGCATTTGAAAATTGGTTCCACTGCTAGCAGGGTGATGACTGCTGTTGTGTAAAAGTAAATACTTTTTCTCCACCACATGAAGAGTAGAAAGTTGGAACAGCTTCACTCTCTCTTCCTCTTTCATTCTCCAATCAGATTCAGGCATTTTAGCTGTCTCTGGGGTACAGTCTGTATGGACTCCTGTATTAAATTCTGATTGGATATGTTAAACAGTTTTTTTCCCAAAAGTTCCTTTAAAAACATTTTTTCCTATGGATAGCATTGTAAACCAAGCCTGCTTTAATCTGCTTTTGTGTAGTTTATGCAATCCATCAAATTTAATGATTTTCATACTCTTTTTTAGCTGTCATATTACAAAGGATTTAAATCAAAATATGCTCACTTATATTAGAAACTTGCTGGATGAGCAAAATAGGCATATTCTATCAGATTTTGTTCTGCTGTTTGGATGATACTTTTGTAGTCTTCATGGTACAGTGAAATACAAAGTAAGGACTGACTATAAAAAATTGCTTTCCTGAAGAAGAGAAAAAGAGCCAACAAAGCAAGTTCAGTGGATATGCACTGAGCAGCAAACCCATCACAAAAGGGTTCCATTGGCCAGAGTGGTTATATTACTGGGAATTTCAGTAGTAGATTCAGTAGAGAATTCACATTAACACACTGAAGCCTGTCTTTTCACTTTTGTTGAAAAAATAATTATATTTTTTAAAAAGCTTTTTGATGATGATGTCTTTTGCATTAGCTCAAGGATGCATGGTGTGGTGTTTTTTTCCCCAATGTACTTCTTAAACATATTTAAACCACACCCCACCCCCAACAAAAATAAATAAATTTTAAAAAAAAAAAAAAAGAAAAGTCTTTAGGCATTCCATGTTTTCCAGTCCCTAAAGACTATGCTCTGTTGAGCTTCCAAACTTCTCTGGGCAACCAAGTCTTGGTTATCATTGACCTAGAAACACAAATAAAGTCTCATTTCAGTGGACTAGGAAATAAGAAATCAAGTTACATAAGATTATTGGTGCTGGAAGACATATTAATGAACATCATTGTGACTCATTTTTTATAACCTTTGCTCAATTAAGCAGGGTGTCCCTTTGTATTTAGTTGGATTTAGATCCTGTAGCATCTCTAGGGAATGTAGGACTTTCAGTTCTTGCTTCAGAAAAGACTAAGTTCTTTCTTGGAAAACTAACTGTGAAAAAAGAATTAGTTTAATTTTTAAGAAAAAGCATAGCCCTCTGATCTTTAATTTAAGAATAGCTTTTTAATGTCTTTTTTGATGCAATCTGTGTGACAATGAAGCTTACTTCTGCCTTTGTGCTGTAGTACTGGATTCTTTTCTAGTGCACAAAGGAGGCCTTTCAAAGTCCTCATGAGGTTATTTTGAGTATGGCTTTTCCAAACAGGCTTCAAAACATGTTTTCGTGATTTTAAAATGTTGTTGGATGAAAATGGAGGAAATAGCCTTACTGGTTTTGAACTGTAACAAGTTCAGAAGAAAGTCAGTTACCCTTCCTTATATTGAAGTGTCTCACAAGAATGCACAGATGCAGTTTGAGATTGTCAGTTTACTGGTTATCGGTTTTACAATGTCAGTGACAGCTTTGTGTTTCTTGTCTCTAAGCCTGAGCACTAGTGACACAGCACACTTTCCTTCCTCTGTCTCTTTGGCTGCACTACTGCAAGGTACTTTGAGAGATGTTTTAGATGCTTATTTTATGTAATGGATGTTTATTAGTGCGTATTCATAGGTGGGTGGTGTTTTGCGTGAGTAGCCATGTGCACATGCACTCCTCCAGAGAGAGAAGGAAAATTATCAAGAGACAAGACAGTCTCGGTGAAAAAGTACCATATTTCTGCCCCGAAGCATTTATTTTGATAAATTAAAGGGAAAGTCTTAAGTAAGCTAACATTTATTTGCCTCTGGTAAGAGATCACCAACATGCATAGTCTAATTCTCTTTTGCCCACATCTATGCTTTTAAATTCCTGTCAGTTTAGTTTCCTTGTGCATGCAGACAAAAAGGAGGAATTTGCTGTAGATGTGACTTTCAGGTCTACACTCACATTGAACCCTTGTAGCTGACACCCTATTTGCACACCCTTTATTGACACTAAAGCAAAAGAGAGAGCAAATGGTAAACTGAGAGACAACTTAGAAAAATGCAGCCTTTGGCACTTCTCTTCAGTCTTTTTGAGATATCTCTTTAGATTCCTCTATTAAAAAATAAATCTAAAAATACTCAATATATATTTATTATGAAGGCAAACAGCTTCCTCTTTTTTTTTCTTTTTCTTTTTTTTCCCGCCACACTCATATTTCATTTTCTTCCCCCATTCTGGTGTTGGTCACTGTTTGTCACTCATTTATCAGAACATAACATAGGACGTAGGATACTGTCTCATCTTTAAAGTCTCGTGTACTACATGTGTCTTTGTATCTCTAGGAATTAATGGTTGTATATTAGGCACCATTTTTCTCCTTCATTATTTCTCTTGCCACATAGATTTTGTATGAAGTAGTAAAAGGTAAATGCATGGTGGGCTGTACAGTCTCAAATATTGCTCTTTATCTGTTTGCCTTATCAGATGGGGTAGACACATAAAATTGACTTTTACAGAGAGATGTGTACAGAGACCAAAACACTTTTGAAATTTTGTGTATGCATGTTCCATTAAATAGTATCTGACGGGAAGGAACAGCTTTTAAACATGTTATGCTTATTTTCTTTCTAGTTCATTCTTTAGTGGTGGAGACAGCTGGCAGAGATTCAGTCACAACCTTTATCTCTGTATGATCTTTATAAACAATTCCTCATCTCACTCTGAGTTTGCTCAATCATCCTGCTTATTCTTCCCATCCTGTTAAATGCCACGGATTATTTTTTTCCGTTTCATTTTAGTGTATAAAAGTAACAGGAGTTTTCAAGCACTGGGTGCAGAATGAAGATGAATAAGTAATTAAATGCTACAGGAGCTGCTGATTGGCACATAAGGCTACAGTGTGCTGAACTGATATGAGTTACAATAGCATGCATCTTTACTTCCTTGAAAGAGTGCGTAATGAGACCTGATTTAAATATGTTCTGTTTTTAAGAAACATCCCATGTGTTTTCTTTGAAATTAGCTTTGCCTTCATCTGTTGGAACTATTAAGCAGATCTGCTCCTTGAATTATTCTGTACGAGTCTATACAATTCTAAAGAGAAAAAGAGACTGCAAATTAACAGTGAGTAATTTTGGAAGTCCACTAACAATGCTCAAAAACCAATTTTAAGGTCCAGATGAAGGAAATAGGTGCTTTAAAGATACAATAAACAGTGTAAAAATCACAACAGCAAATGTTTTGTAGCTTTTAAATTTTCCAAGAGAGGAAAAGACTTAGGCTGCAAAGCATTCCCAACAGAAATTTTGGAATGCCCTGGTTTAGGAAACTTCCTTTAAAAATCTTACCTTACAAGAAGGGTTGTGTTTTATATTAGAAATCAGATGTATCTTTAATGAAGAGAGGGCAAATAGGTTTGATGATCTTGGTGTAACAGAGCAAATGGTATATATGTCTGCATTTCCAGAGTTATAAAGGGAGTAACATATGTTTTGCAGTCACTGAAAGAGGAACAAATCAACATGGAGAATAAATCACTGGCTCATGTTGAAAATCATGGAGACCCTTCTGTTCTCTTTCCTGAGAGGAGGATTGTGTTAGTTGGGTCCTGGGTTACTCCACTGTAGTTGGCTAACTGGAGACCTCATACCTACAAAATGAATGCTTCAGTGCTGATTGTAGTCATTGCTTTGTTTCATGCTGCATAAGATATTTCATGAGTGTAGTTTTATCAGCACATGTCCATTTACCAGTGGAAGAATTTTTTCAAAGCAGATTTTTTAAGGTATTTTTGGCTAGTATTGTTTAGGGTCGGCTATGAAAACAGTTTGTGATGACACTGCATCACACCAGATTTTAGGTTTTCAGGGCTTTTTTTTCCCCTGTTATAAAAATCAAGAATGTCTAAAATTAGCATTGGTTTTTCCAGGACTCTTTCATGTCCTGGTTTATGTAGGAAGTAACAGTGGATTTGCAAATGCAACAAGAGCTGTGTAAACCATAGACATTGGATTTCATGGTCTGTCACCTGTCAAATTACTAAGTGAAATTTTAATTTTAAACCATTACCTAAAGTATACAGTAATTTTGCAATTTGTAATTGTTGTATAAAATACAGTGGAATTAATTACTGCCCAAGTTGTGTCCAGCCCCTTTTTGTATGACCAATATAACTTTAAAATATTAATTTGCTTTTGTGAACATAAAAAAGCATAGTGTGGGGCAAAATAAAGGTGTTATCTCTGTGCTCAGTGTTCAATTTTTCATTTTGTATTCACATCTGCATGCTCAAAAAATATTTGCATCCATGTGTTTAAGCTTATTAGGGGCAGTTTTCAGTGACAAGTTTTGAGATGCTTCTCAAGGTTTTTTTTTGCCATACCTTCATGTATTGAATCTATACCAAAACTCTAGCATCAGTTTTCTCCTAATTTTCTCCCTGAAACGCATAGCCAGCAACAGGAGCGAAATTCACTCTGCTAATTCACCCTGTGCTCCACTCAAAGCTTACAAATGCCTTAACTGTTTTAGTTCTTAATGACAAAAGGAGAAAGAAGTAATTTCCTTATCTACTAAAGGAGGCACATCCATTCTGAGTAGCCATCTCTTGAAAACCACTAAAATATGTGATTGTACTTATTATATAAAAACATTTAAAATCAGCAAAATCAGTATTGTAGGTTTTATGTTCCTTGCTGGGCTTTTTATGACTTATTTTCAGTCTGTAGTGTTCCTCTAGATATGATTTTTCCAATGAAATCTTTATTTTGTCCTTTCAAGCAGATGATATTTCAGCTCAAGATCAGATTTATAAGTGGGTTTCTTTTTTTGCTGTATTGCAGAGAGGTTTGCTGGGACAAGAGATAGTATAATTGGTATGCTTGCTTATCCTTGCATTGTGTAGTCTCATTGCTCTTCTTGTTTACTGGTAGAGAGACACAGAGAAATATATTGAGTATTGCTAAGAAAAGGTTATGCAAGTCTGAGTCCATTATTTTTGCACTTGTGGTATAAGAAAAAAACAAAATAATCTAGGAAGTCTGGGGTGTGCTCAGGGTATTCTACTGCTAAATTATTTTAGTAGTATTATTTCAGTGTACGGTTTCTTTTATGCTAAGAAAGTTCTCTATGAAAATATTGATAAGGATTGCTATGGATGACTTATAGCTGATGAGCTGTATGGGCCAAACTCTTAAAATCTTTTGTTGTCTACTTCAATTTGAACTACTTCAATGGCAGGGATGTTGGTAAATTAAATCCAAGGTCTCTTAGGTCAAACTTGATTGAAGTTTTATTGAGGGTTCGGGAGAAATTGATGAAATTTCTATGTAAGGGTAAACAGGAGAGACAATAAAAGAGATCTATCTCTAGGTTGTTTGTAACTGCTGGAATCTCTTAGCATACTCAAAATGTGACATAGTCTCCCTTTTCTTGTATGCTTTGGAAATATTTTGGAAGTTATATGGAGGGGATAAAAGTAAATCTAGAAATATTCCCTACTTCAAAGTGTAGTAATCAACCCCCTGTTTCCGACAAAGTTTTTGAAATTAAAATGTGTTATATTTTACTGATGCATCCACACAGGTTGTACTAACCAAAAGTTTTTTTAAACGAGGAATTTTTCGAGCCATACATGCTACATTCTTTCTTTCTTGAAACAAATTCCTGCATAGAGAATGCTCTAATGATTTGTAACCTGTGGATGATTCAAAGTATCTTATTGTAGTGTGTGTAATGTGAAACTAAAATATTGATACATACTGTGAAGAACTGAAGAGATTCTTCAGGAATGTTGCTTTTACAATACTTCCATTTCTGTGTTTATTTTCTTTAAGTAAAGAGGGCTTGTTTTTTTAATGGCAATTTTCATTACTTACTATATCTAGTATGTACTGAATCCTACCAAGAATATCATTGCTATTCAGAAGTATACAGAGAACTCTGTTCTGAGGAGTGTTCGTATAAATACAACAGTTAATGCTTACTGAAAGTTGGACTGTATAATGCAGATTCCTAAATGTAATGGAGTTTATTGTGTTTTCAGTGCTTAGTTTTTGTTGGTGTTATGTATTGATTTACATGTTTGTTTATTTATTTTATTTGAAGCAATAGAGTGAATGGGTTTGGAAAGAAGAGGAAGATAAAGGAATGAAGTGGGGAAGGAGGGAGGAAAACTAACATCTTGCCTCCTGCTAAGCTAAATTTGAGATGAAGGTGTTTTTTGTGATTGTGGCATCAAGAGACTAAGTAATGAAAAGATAAGACAGCATTTGTGATGCTTTTATGGTATCTGTTTTTCAAACTTTTCTGTAGTAGAACACTCATTTTATTGTATAATGTTGTCAGCACTGGCTAACTGCTTTTTTTGATCTGGAATGGGACCTTAGCAAATTGTGACAGTAAAATAAGCTTTGACTTTTAAATTAGAACCAAAAAATATATTGTAAAAAATAAACATATTCTAATAATGTTTAAAGTATCATCTTTTGTGTTTCTGTGTGCAGAAAATAATACAAATAAAACAGGAAAATCAGTTTCCTTCCAGGTGGGACAGATTTATGTTTTATGCTGTAAGAAAATGCTTCATAAGAAACATAACAGCTGACTACTTATAATCTTTTTTTTAAAAAAGGTTGGTTACACTTAAACCTTTAATAAAGTCATAAGTGCTGGAAAGTATAATATCCTGAAATTTATTTATACCACCATGAATAAATCTTACATTAAAATTATTTTCTTTCTGTAAATAAGTTTCAAAGGATTTTTTGCATAATTAGGATCAAAATATTTTTTATTAGTTTAAAAAGGCTTTTTATCAGAATAAAATTTGTGTTATCAGAATAAAATTTGATACATATTTTCTAAATTTTAAAAATATTAGTAAATAGCAGGCAGAAACAAGATGTTTCATTTTCTAAGGAATGTTAATAATTTTTGCAATTTGACTTAGCATTTGTAAAGTAATTTCCTGAAGTCTTAGTAGATGCAATTTGCTGTTATTCCAGCTATGAAAAAAGTAAACAGTCTGTTGTAGCAATCCTGTTGAAAGCAATAAGTCCATTAAATTTACTTTCTAATGGAATTTTAATGTAGTAGTTTGTTTGTTAGCTTTTTTAAAACTTACCATCATCACCTTTCTTGTATTCCTTTCTTCAAGTCAACTTCCTAAAATTACCCTTCCAGCCTCAGTTTCTTGCTCCTTCTATTTTGTAAAATTTGCATTTTTATCTTGCAGTCTGATTAACGTTGGCTATTACTCACTAGGCAGGTCTGGTTGGAGAGATGAAAACAGAGAAAATTATATTGTTCACAAAGTCAAGTTACAAATGCATTCTTCTTTCCCTTCCTAAAAGGCACTGAGGCGTGAACTGAAGGAGAAAGAACAAACCGTTCTCAACGCTGTGGACCAGGCACGAGTTTTCCTTGCTGACCAACCAATTGAGGGTCCTGAGGAACCAAGAAGGAGCTTGCATTCAAAAACAGGTCAGAAAATACTCACTGCTGGGGAGGGTCAAAAAAAGAGAGAAAGGACTTGCATGTCTCTAGTACATATTTTATATCCCAGTTACTTGCTCAGACCTCAGAATTTTCTGAATGGCATCCTTATGGCTTTGATTTCAGTGTTTTAGACTCAAGGGTTAGTTCTCTGCTTTGTAAGATTTTAATGGAAATTTGTAACATTTTCATGGAAGAAGTAGAAACATCTCTTCTGCCTTTTTCAATTTTTGGTGCAAAACACTAATGACAGTTCTGTTCTTTATTCTTAACATAACAGCATAAGCACCTTAAATGTAGTCAGAATAGTACTTCAAGGATTCCCATTCAAACATCCATATGTCTACTGCAAAGTTTTACTCCACTAATAGAAATAAGCATGTTTAGTGGTGTATCTCATTAGAAGTAAAATAAATCCACTTTAGGAAGGAAGTCATTACAGAATCCTTAGGATTTGAATATTGGGTGGATCCTTGCTAAGGAATGGAACCACAGCTATGTTAGAAACTGGTTTTGCATAGTATTTGTTGAGATATTACTCTAAATATCAGAGACCTGCAGAAAGTTAATAATTTTCTCCACTCCCCCACAACCACAAAATAGGAAATTATCTCTGTAAGTTCTACAGTTACATGTCTGATATAAGCTACAGCATTATGAAGTCTTTTAGTTACACAAGAGCTGTTCTCAGAAAAGGTAATAATCTGCTTTTGCAGAACTGTCAGTTGCTGTAAGGTGTGAACAATTTACTGTTCTGTATAATTTACAAAGTTGCAGTATATCTGCTTTTATCAGGAGTTAGTTTTTTATTCCCATACATCATCTTACACATCTCCATTGCAAACTTCTTAAGTTTGTTCAGTGGAAACAACTAATCTCCTGCATCCATACTTTGTGTTATTTCTGTACAAATTTTTACGTGGTTTCATATTCCCTAGTTCAGCTTTATCACAAAGTCTGAATAGCTGGTGATTAAAGCCAATGAACCATTTATCTCATTGATTAGTGCTGCTAGTGCCCTTGCTTGACTTCTGTTTTGAGCTCTCGACTCTTGAAGATATTCCGTTTCTCTTCCCTATCAAACCCATTTGCTTTATGGCATCTCTAATGTTTTAGTTGGTCTAAATCACAAGCAACCTTGCAGTTGAAAAGTAAGGATGCTCTCTGTATATTTGTTCATTCTTTCATACAGAAGTTTGAAATTGCAGATTCTCTTCTCAAAATCATAGAACCTCTCAGTGCAAATGATGCTAGCACATAAAACCTTGCCAGTGCAAAATATTCATTTTCTAACAGGGTTTGGTATCAATGATCTAGTCAGTGTTGATTGACGGGATGCAAACTGCAAACGCAAACTTCAGATTATAAGATGAATCAAAAATTCTTGCTATCCAGTCTATTATGATGAAAATTACTGATTTTGTGTTATACCGATGGCAGTGAGAACAGTATAACAGGGAATTTGATGAGCATGGTAAACTGCATTGCAATGGCATCCATGGTCTGCAGGTGATGTATGCATGTCTCTGGTCAAGCCATCGTATTTAACAACCAGTCATATATTCAGACTGGGAAGCCTCACTGAACTTCTTTTCCTCTTTCTTCTTCACACTCAGTACTTCTGTGGACTTTCTTTTTGAGCATGTGATGGGTTAGTGTTGACTACCAAACTCCCACCCATCCACTGTCTCCACTGCAGTGGAAAGGAGGCAGGAGATGGGAAGAACATGAGTGAGAAAGCTCATGGGTCAGGATGAGGATCAGATGGGTCACAGATTCAGGTCCTGTACATACTACTGCTGTGGACCAAACAGGTTGAGCTTGGGGAAAACAAACTATTTATTGCCATTTAAAATAAATAATTAAATACTAAGTTGGTTTGTAGTGGGGAAAAAGCCTCACAAACATTAAAACCACGGCTTTCCTCCCGCCTTTCACAGGCTCAGCTTGACTCCCTCATTCCTGTGTCTTCCCTGCCTTGTTGTGATGCCAGTCATGCTCAGAGAGGCAACAAGCGGCATGAGAGGGTGGGAAGGTGGTGACTTCATGGTTAGCTTAGCAGTTTCTTTCTCCTGCTTCCTTCCTCTCACACCTTTCCTCCATGGGGAAAATCTACCTTCTCTGACTTTGGTGTTCCCTCTGCTGTTTCTCCTGTTGGTTCCCTCCTCCTCCCTGGTGTTTTCTGTTTATTAAATACACTTTCCCTGAGGTGCCACTAGTGTGGCTGAGGGCATCAGGTGTGCCCTGTGGTGACTTGACTAGAATCTGCTGTCCTGGCACTGGGCAGCTCCATCCTCTTCTCCCAGAGACCCCAACGAAGCTCCCGCTGCCAGCAGTGGGCACTCGCACCCTGTGCAGAACAGGCCTGCACTTTCTGTAGATTAATAGACCTTCAGGCCAAAAGCTGTCTTTAAATCATTCTGTCTGAGCTCATATATATGTAATAAGCTGTTAATTTTCACCTAGAAGTGAGTCTAGTAAATTTTTCTGACAACTGATGCCACACCAGTCTCCAGAAAACTTAATCTCTGAACTAGAAGACAGCCAGAGACACACAATTTTTCTTCAGATTAACCATTATCAGTGAAGGATGTGGGCTTTAGTTTGCTTTTAAGATGTTATTTTTTTTAAATTTTCTGTCAGCCTCTTGGTCACTGGTGTTCTCTGTAGTTGATTAAAGTTAACTTGTTAACTTCAATGAAGTCCACTTCATGTTGATAAATATGGAGTGTGGTTATGGATTCTAAACTGACAGTCTGTTTTCTAAAAATATTGACAGTCAACACTGCACAGTCTTGATCTGAGCATTGCTTTGGCTGGTTCTATAATAGAAATAGCAAAACTATTTTACTAACTCAAACTTGCATTAATTGGAAATCAGAGTTTCTTGAGGTTATTTCTTACCTTGTATAGGGGAATGGTTAGCTAATCTGAAGATGATAAAGGTTGTGACACTGTTTTCTTCAACCTCTGAATATTTTTTAATCAATATTTTTGATAGCTTTCTCTTTTACCACAGGTCTTTTCATGCCAGGGAGGGCATTGTTGCAAGGGCAAAGAATAAGACAGATTTAGGAGAAAACTGATCAGAATCAGTTTTGAACTTGTCTGACTGAGACCTGTTTGAAGAACTTGTGCATATACATATATACACACATTTATTATTCCATCCAAAGAGAACATTTGTTACAGCATGCCTTATGATAACCCTTTATTTTCTGTAATGGTCTTGTTAATTTCAAAAATATGACAATCTAGTTTCAGATTATGAGTAAGCCTTGGTTTCTTCTTTCCCTATATTCACCTTATGCTTCTTGTGCTGGCCTTCTACTGTACCACAGAGTACCTGCATGTTCAGTCAGAGTTCTCTGTCTTCCAGGAAACCACTTTCTTAGTCAATTGCATCTCCCATCTGTCTTTTCTTCTGCTTTGATTTTGCCATGTTTCTGTAGAGAGGCCGCATCACAAAAAAAACCAAGCTTCAGTCTTCCTGTATTTGAGCTGCCTCAGCATCTGAATGGAGCTGATTGATAAGCCAGCAGGCCACCTGCTGAATTTCATGGATGGACAAGTTAAAGAAATTGAAAATGCTTATGGTTTTAGCAATTTTTGTCACTTGTCCATAGTATAGGAGAAAACTTTGATCTAAGCATGTTAATTATATTAATCTATGGCATATACAGCTGGCTTTTTAATTCCATGTACTATAAGGTTACAAGCCATTGGAAAGACAAAGGAAAGCAGATTTCATATTTTATGTCCCCAGGGTTCTATGAACTGATGATAAAGCTCTGCTGAAATTCTGTCCTTACATTTCCACTGAAGCAGTGACACATCCTGGAAGATCATCACAATCACTACATTGATTGTCATAGTAATAGTGAATGGTTCTGGGAGTCTGCAGTGTTGTCCAACTACTTTAGTAGCTTAATTTTTTTAAGAGAATTATATTCTTAGCTTTGAAAGCTGCTATTTGGTAGCAAAGGTTGTTGTGATAAACACAGCATTTAAAAATAAGTATTTACCATCTGTTATCTCCTATTAATTGAATAGAAAGCCCCATAAATCACATCTGTGTTATCAAAGAAATATGTTAATAAGCATCAGTGAATTGTATGTAGATACTTTATTTAAACTTGTAGAGGGACAATATCTTTACCTGTTTCAGGCATAAACAAAAGCTGAACTTTTTTGCTTACCGTCACTGACATTTAGGTAAATTTCTCTGCCCTAGTTTTTCCTTTTGCAAGGAAGATCTCACTGAAAATAGGCAATTTATTATTTTCTAATATATAACAGGTATATAGCAGGCAGCATTTCTAGTATATAGCAGGCAGCATTTCTATTCCAAATCATTTGGGTTTCTTCTCTAGCTATCATACACTACTGGGATTTTTTTTTCCCTCTGCTGTGCAGTTGGACTGAATATGAAGTCTTGACTGTGAATTAGAAGTGCTTAGGAGAATGAAGATGATGTAGCCCACTGGAAGTCAGTGGAATCATATCCAGAAACTAATTACACTATTTTCAACATTGTTGCTTTTGTTTTAGTTGGAACTCATTCACTCATGACTTCTAAGAGTTTCTTTCTATGATAAGAGAAATGTGCATTTACCCATGAGAGAATCACAAAATACTTCTCTCTCTCGTTTTCAAAATTAGCTCTTTTAGTCACCCTTACAAGTTTAGTCCATTTTGGTAAAGCTTTGAAATTCGTCCTGTCGGGTCTACATGGTTGTCTGCTTGGAGCCATATTAGTAAAGTTCAAGGAAATTGTTTCCACTTGCTGAGTGGTGTGGAGTGCAAACTTAGAGGATTTTAATGGAAACAGGCTAGCTGGAGTTCAAAATGGTTCATTTTATTGTTGGTTGATTGTTTGGGGTTTTTTTATTCATGAAGACCTTGGGATATAAACCTAGTCCTATTCATTCCTGACTTGTAGGCTCTGTTGTGTCCCAGTTTTATCTGAAATACAGGTTTTTCTCTGGGTGGAAACATGTTTACATTTAACCAACTACTGCTTTTTCTTAAACTTCCTGTTCCCACCACATCAGGACTAAGTTTTCTGTCAAGGTTGTTAGAAACTAGGACAATGCTTTCTCTGCAATGCTTAAGGCTTCATGATAGCACTGCTTTTGGATCTTCTGCGTGGGAGTTTGATCATGGGCCATTGTGCCTATTCTAATGCTCTGAAAGTTTTCATAATGAGCACAGTGCTATGTCATACATTGTTTTTGCTGCAAAGATTGATTGAACCAAGGAAGAGACAATGTTTGATGTCATGTGAGAAGGAGGCAATATGAAATCATCTCCAGTTCCAGTATATTTGGTTAAGAATTTAGCAGAAGTGAAAGGAAGTTACTGTAATTTTGGCAAGATGGAAAGAGATCACTAGTTCAAGGTTACATAATAAGGATTAATTGGTTGATTCAAATGAAAACTGCTGCAGCCAAATAGTTTGAGGTCTAAAATAAATTCTTAAGCAAGAAGAATTTTCTTCACTATTATTATCCATATATGTAAGCATGCAAGGAACCTACATGCTGAAAATTCAGGCCTGAAAGTTTTCCTTCAGTCTGTGCTAGAGACATAGAAAAGCTGTTGGAGCTTTCATTGCTTTTTTTGTAAAAAAAAATGTATGTTAAAATAAAGATTTTTTTTTTAATACAGAAGAGGAGTTCTTTTCCCTGACTGCAAGGTCAGTTAATGTCTGTCCTCTCCTGTAAACAGATGGTCCAGTGAATATAGGCTGTTCTGACTCTCTGAGCAGCTGCTGAAGTGAGGATAATGTAATAAGTACCATTAAAAAAAAGGGGGTGGGAAGACACCAATCAAACTGGTGATTGAGAAGACTTTATATTAAGTAGGAAAAAAAGAGCAAGGACTACTGTGTTAAATTTTTTCACAGCAAAAAGGAATCCTGTCTGCTGGTTTGTGTAATGACAGGCTGGTTAAATGAATTCCAAACTAATAGAAGAAAAATCTTACTGTTAAGATTTTCTTTGAGATTTACAATTTTATGCTATGCAACCAGTATCTTGAAGAATATGATCCTGTGCTTGAATGAAAATAATGTGTTGCTCATTAATAACTTGGGCTTTTGTGATGTAAAACAAAGTTATACAAGATGTATTTCTGTTAAATGAATAAATGCTGAATGGTTTATGGCTCATAAAAGCACATATTTTGCTCTATTTCTCTAGTAAATGTCTTTTTAGTGCAAGGTTTACAAGCACTTCCAAAGCTTTTATAAAATAAAGCAGTCTTGCACTGAATTAATATTTTTCAAATACAATATGTAGAAGATATCCTTGCATAATAACATTGATTTGACAAATGGTCTTCAAACATGTTTTGTGTTTCAGTTCTCTTGGCATACTTGTATCACCCCAATCATTCTGGAATATTTTTCCTATCCCCAAATAATGGACTAGCTCTTTTGTGGGTAAAGCTGCCTTGTTTTAGCTGGCCAGACAAATAAAGTCAGGCTATTGTTCTCCTCTTCTAATCATTGAATCATCAAGCTTGGAAGAAACTTTCAGGGTCATCTAATCCACTTGTTAACTGAGGACCCATAACCACCCCTGAACCTATCCCCAGGTGCTACAGGCCCTTTTTCTTCTTATTGCCTCTGTTAGAGCAAGAAGTGCTCATTGGATCTGCTGTGTCTATGCCTTTAAGGAAAGCCAAAGAGTTTTGCAAGATTTTCAGCTCTTACTGTAAAGCTTTCCACGTGTTCTTTGTCAAGAGACTGATCTTTTAAACTGACTAATAATCTAGCTTAGACCTGCACGGGTCTTGCAGCATTCTACTCTTTCATGCAGAGTAGGTAGATTTTGGCTCTGACAACAGATAAAGAATGATGTGACTGCATGATGTTGGCTCAAAGTGGTAGACTGCAGCTTTGCATATATGGAATGCTGTCCAATTTCTGGGTATTGTGTCCCCTGTATTCATATATTCAAGGTACCAATAGAGGAGGCTTTATCCAATTGGTCTGCAATTTTCTCTCCCCTCTCAATGAAGCTTAGTATTGCCTTACCTTATGTAAAGTGTTCCACCTCTGGGTGTTCTCTTAATCCTCATTTATAAGTCTTGCAGCTTTCACTGCTGAGGTTTGGTTGCTCACAACCTATAGCTGTATGACAGGGAACCTCAGCCTGTGAGAGAACCTGTAATACTAAATGCTGGTTCTTAGGTACAGCTTGACTTCTAGATTGTTCACAGTCCCTTTGTCACTGGACTGTAGTGAATTCTCATTCATTCATCGATACTATTATTCTCAAAGGTGAATTATTCCAAAAGTACTTATGTAAACAACTTCTTTGATGTCTTTACACAGGCATTTTGAAGCTGTTCTTTTCTGTGTAAAAGAATTTATTTTCCTTAAATTGGGTTTTACTAGGAGCATGAACATTATTTCTTTTCAAAAGAAATAAAGAAATATTTTCTTTGCTGAACTTGATGTAAAGATCATTCCAAACCTGTGTTGTGCTATAATGCAGTTTATTCTATTGTGAAATGCTGTAAATCCAGAGACAAGGTGCAATTTATCACAGCACAGCATTGGTCTTCATCCTTGTTCTGGTGTGTCAGTATTGCAAATTGTAGGTTACTGCCACATCTCTGTATCCCAGAGCTACATATGTAGTTCATATCTCTTTGCACCTAGTTAAGCATTGCGGGATTTTTTCATGGTCATTTCATTCCATGTTTTTCCTCTCCAATCCCTTCTTGCCACTGCAGTGTTCCTAAGCCAGGGCACAATCCCTGCTTTTACAGGCAGAGAGCACATAGGCAGTGCTTTTATGTAATAGCTTATGACTCCCAACAAGTCACTGAAATATTAACCTAAGACACTTAATAAGCTCAAAATGTCTATTGTACCACTCAGCTGCACTCTTTCTTCAAAGGCTCTCTCTTCTGAGGTCAAAACATGCACTATAACCCACAGGCTGGGTATGCATCTCCCTTCCCTTGGTGCTGTTGGCTCTGTTGATTACTCTTGCCTTCCACTGTCCTCTGGTTACCATTCCTTGTTTATTGTTCCTCCTACATAACCACTTCCCAGCAAGGTCCTTGTGCTTTGGGGCAACACCCTCTCCTCCCTATATCGACAGTTGTAATACAAATTGTAGTTACTTTGTGGGTTGTTTTTTCTTCATTTTGTTGTTGGGTTTTTTTTCCCCCAGATGGCATCTGGATTGTCTTGAATCTCTTCTAGTGATGACTAGGATACTCTTCTAGTCATCATAGTCTAGCATATATCAATACCTATGTGGGCTAACAAGATTTGAAAAAAACTTCAAAAAAATAAACAGAATAAATATGTGGAACTGGTGGGCAGAAATTCTGGTTGTGATCCAAATAACTCCCTGTTACTTTTTTATCTGGAAAAAAGTGACTTCTCAACAACTAGTTTGAGTGTATTTCAGTGTTTTATTTGTGTCAATTACTTAGAATATGCTTTTCTGTATTGGTGCTATGGGACAACAGTTGCATATAAGAGGCACAGTTGGGTAACTTTTGCAACCATAACTGTGCATTTACTTTGACATTCATCTGACCTTGATAAAGCAAAAACATCTCTCTGACACAATTTCTGTCTGTTGCCCTCTCACCTTCCTCCAACCACAGTAGCACCTCCAAGCTCAGTCAGTTATAATGATTTTAAAGACAGTCTATCAGTAAATGAAAGATGGTATGTCTCATCTGACTTCTGACAAAATGGTACTTTCATCTCTGCATGATTGTGTATATTTTATTCATAGGCAACACTTGAATTTTAATCACAAGAGTACTGTGATAAACCTTTTCCAGGGCTTTTATATAGGACTGAATAGAAGGCCAATTGGCTTCATTTCAGTGCATGTCACGTCTCTGCTACTTCTTTTTGTTCTCAGTTTTTGCATTTTAGTTTCCTCTGCTTGCTTTTTATGTGGAAGGGGAATCCTCTGAGACTGTTTGTCATTACTGAAGCAACTCTTCCTGATGAGGCTTCCCATGAGTTTTTTTTTCAGCAAGGACCCCCAGGCAGCAGACAGCAGGACCTGCTGGGGATGTTTTAGGATTTTCTTTTTAGTTTTCAAGCTGTCCAGGTCTAGGGTCATCTAATCCACTTGTTAACTGAGGACCCATAACCACCCCTGAACCTATCCCCAGGTGCTACAGGCCCTTTTTCTTCTTATTGCCTCTGTTAGAGCAAGAAGTGCTCATTGGATCTGCTGTGTCTATGCCTTTAAGGAAAGCCAAAGAGTTTTGCAAGATTTTCAGCTCTTACTGTAAAGCTTTCCACGTGTTCTTTGTCAAGAGACTGATCTTTTAAACTGACTAATAATCTAGCTTAGACCTGCACGGGTCTTGCAGCATTCTACTCTTTCATGCAGAGTAGGTAGATTTTGGCTCTGACAACAGATAAAGAATGATGTGACTGCATGATGTTGGCTCAAAGTGGTAGACTGCAGCTTTGCATATATGGAATGTTGTCCAATTTCTGGGTATTGTGTCCCCTGTATTCATATATTCAAGGTACCAACAGAGGAGGCTTTATCCAATTGGTCTGCAATTTTCTCTCCCCTCTCAATGAAGCTTAGTATTGCCTTACCTTATGTAAAGTGTTCCACCTCTGGGTGTTCTCTTAATCCTCATTTATAAGTCTTGCAGCTTTCACTGCTGAGGTTTGGTTGCTCACAACCTATAGCTGTATGACAGGGAACCTCAGCCTGTGAGAGAACCTGTAATACTAAATGCTGGTTCTTAGGTACAGCTTGACTTCTAGATTGTTCACAGTCCCTTTGTCACTGGACTGTAGTGAATTCTCATTCATTCATCGATACTATTATTCTCAAAGTTGAATTATTCCAAAAGTACTTATGTTAACAACTTCTTTGATGTCTTTACATAGGCATTTTGTAGCTGTTCTTTTCTGTGTAAAAGAATTTATTTTCCTTAAATTGGGTTTTACTAGGAGCATGAACATTATTTCTTTTCAAAAGAAATAAAGAAATATTTTCTTTGCTGAACTTGATGTAAAGATCATTCCAAACCTGTGTTGTGCTATAATGCAGTTTATTCTATTGTGAAATGTAAATCCAGTGACAAGGTGCAATTTATCACAGCACAGCATTGGTCTTCATCCTTGTTGTGGTGTGTCAGTATTGCAAATTGTAGGTTACTGCCACATCTCTATCCCAGAGCTACATATGTAGTTCATATCTCTTTGCACCTAGTTAAGCATTGCGGGATTTTTTCATGGTCATTTCATTCCATGTTTCTCCTCTCCAGTCCCTTCTTGCCACTGCAGTGTTCCTGAGCCAGGGCACAATCCCTGCTTTTACAGGCAGAGAGCACATAGGCAGTGCTTTTATGTAATAGCTTATGACTCCCAACAAGTCACTGAAATATTAACCTAAGACACTTAGTAAGCTCAAAATGTCTATTGTACCACTCAGCTGCACTCTTTCTTCAAAGGCTCTCTCTTCTGAGGTCAAAACATGCACTATAACCCACAGGCTGGGTATGCATCTCCCTTCCCTTGGTGCTGTTGGCTCTGTTGATTACTCTTGCCTTCCACTGTCCTCTGGTTACCATTCCTTGTTTATTGTTCCTCCTACATAACCACTTCCCAGCAAGGTCCTTGTGCTTTGGGGCAACACCCTCTCCTCCCTATATCGACAGTTGTAATACAAATTGTAGTTACTTTGTGGGTTGTTTTTTCTTCATTTTGTTGTTGGGTTTTTTTCCCCAGATGGCATCTGGATTGTCTTGAATCTCTTCTAGTGATGACTAGGATACTCTTCTAGTCATCATAGTCTAGCATATATCAATACCTATGTGGGCTAACAAGATTGAAAAAAAACTTCAAAAAAAAATAAACAGAATAAATATGTGGAACTGGTGGGCAGAAATTCTGGTTGTGATCCAAATAACTCCCTGTTACTTTTTTATCTGGAAAAAAGTGACTTCTCAACAACTAGTTTGAGTGTATTTCAGTGTTTTATTTGTGTCAATTACTTAGAATATGCTTTTCTGTATTGGTGCTATGGGACAACAGTTGCATATAAGAGGCACAGTTGGGTAACTTTTGCAACCATAACTGTGCATTTACTTTGACATTCATCTGACCTTGATAAAGCAAAAACATCTCTCTGACACAATTTCTGTCTGTTGCCCTCTCACCTTCCTCCAACCACAGTAGCACCTCCAAGCTCAGTCAGTTATAATGATTTTAAAGACAGTCTATCAGTAAATGAAAGATGGTATGTCTCATCTGACTTCTGACAAAAATGGTACTTTCATCTCTGCATGATTGTGTATATTTTATTCATAGGCAACACTTGAATTTTAATCACAAGAGTACTGTGATAAACCTTTTCCAGGGCTTTTATATAGGACTGAATAGAAGGCCAATTGGCTTCATTTCAGTGCATGTCACGTCTCTTCTACTTCTTTTGTTCTCAGTTTTTTGCATTTTAGTTTCCTCTGCTTGCTTTTATGTGGAAGGGGAATCCTCTGAGACTGTTTGTCATTACTGAAGCAACTCTTCCCTGATGAGGGAAGCTTCCCATGAGTTTTTTTCAGCAAGGACCCCCAGGCAGCAGACAGCAGGACCTGCTGGGGATGTTTTAGGATTTTCTTTTTTAGTTTTCAAGCTGTCTGGGTCTTGCTCAGTCTAAAACTGAAGGTTTTCTGGGATTTCTGGGTTGTATGGGATCTAGACAGAAGCCTGAAATTTGTGAGAAATAGTACACCACAAGCTTGATTCTTTTTTCAGTCAACAGCTTCATATAATATTTGTAGGTTTGGAAAAGCTATTTAAATCAGGCTTTTTGGATTTTGGTGTTTACACAGAAAAACTGATGTAGTGCTGCAGAGCTGTGCCCCCCCACGGTACTTAGTGTACCTTGGATTTTGCTACTGAATATGAAGAGACATCCTGGTGCCACAGTGAAAGGTGGTGGTAAGAGATTCAGGAACAAAGCACTGTCCTTGCTCTTTCTACATGAAATGATGCAAAGATTACCTAATGAAGTTTCCAGGAAGGAAGAAGTATCTTTTATTTCCTTTCCCCATCCCTCCAATAGAAAGAGGTCAGCAGTAAGCTGCTTTTACTTTGTGGGTATCATAATACATGGAAGTCAGGAATAGTTTCCTGTCTTCTGATCAAGAATTGTGTTGTCAGTAGGAGTGATTGAGGTTTATTCAGTTACAGCAAGGTGGACTTTCCTCTACCTTGTACCTGCTGAAATAAATTATCAGTTGACACTGGACTGACTGACTGTCTTGAGTATGTATTTCAGGAGCACTATCTGTTTAACTGGACAAAAATAAGAAATAAACAGTATAACTGTTTTTCCCCTCTACAGAATTGACCCCAGAGGAGAAGGCCTTGAAGATTGCCAAAGCCATGCGCAAACAGTCATTGGAGGTAAAAGAGAAATGGGAGAACCTAAATGCCAGTGCCAGTATCTGGCAGAAGCAAGTAGACAAAGCATTAGAAAAACTGAAAGACCTTCAGTGTGCCATGGATGATCTTGATGCTGATTTGAAGGAGGCTGAAAATGTGAGGAATGGCTGGAAACCTGTAGGAGACTTGCTCATAGATTCATTACCAGATCACATTGAGAAAACTACGGTAAGTGTGGAACTCCTGGGAAATATTTGGTTTGTTTGTACGTCAGATCTCTCCATTCTAGTCCTTCTAGTCATATTAGATATTTATACACTGTATGCTGAAATTCTCATGTGCAGTATAAAGTCTTTAAAGATGGTATCTGAAGTCTTAAATAAAGTCCAGAGCTGGGCCGCATTCCCAGTGTTGGCTGGGATTACATGGACACACAGATCTGTTTGGCCACCAAGTGTAACTCTCTTTTTAGAAAAACATTTAGGGCTTTCTTAATCATACAGAAAAAAATACATAGTTTAAATTTATGTTCCTTGACTTTCCCAAAATAAACATTGCTATTGTCTATTTTGGTTTGTATAAACAAATTTGCATTTGCTTTTACTTTAGCCTGGTTTCTCACCAGGATCATTTCAAATTGAAGAACACATACTACATACCTATAATGTTGTTATGGGCAAACCAGTTCTTGCTGCCTGGGTTCCATGCAGGGCTCAGCATCCCAAGGCATGGCTGCTTTTGATGGGTAGTTGTTATTCCCTGCCTAACTTCATGGCTTGGGTAGGGACCTGGTAATGCAAAGCTCCCCAAGAAGAAATATCTTCTGATGGCATTGTCCAGAAAAGCTGACTGGAAACAGTACAGTGCAGTGAATATCATGGATTCCAGGAGAGCATGTGGGTATTCACATGTAGGCAGAGAAGATCGCTGTTTCAGGCAAATTCAGCATTTACTGCTAAGCTTCTGTTTCACAAACACAGATTTTCAGTTTTTAAGCTTAAGAATGAATATAGTAAAGCATTAGAAGACCCTGGGGTTGTGTACCTGACCATCCATGTCTTCAGCATAGGATGCTGGTATTAGAAGAATAAAATGGGCTGCAACTGGGTTTCTGTAGATATTCTCTCTATGTATACAGTGTCTGTGAATTCACAGGGCTACATTATTTCACATATATGCAATGTAAGCATCCTCATTCTCCAAATTACATTTTGACTTTCAAGGGTAATGGAATGAAATCTTTAAAACAAAGGCAGTCAAAGGTGAGTTAATATCCAGACTGCTGTTGATTTGAAAAGAGTAATGACTCTCTTCCTTCTCTTATATTTTAATGTAGATGCTAAAGCAAGAAATAAGATGCTAATGCTAAATAGCTTCTTGTTCTCATGCTAAGAAGTGATTTGTCATATCTTAATGACTTTTTCTGTAAAGTAGATGAAAGCAAAGTCTTTCAGATTTTCATTGCTGTGAAAAAACTGTAACATTTGCTGAAGCAATAGGGGCCTGATGGCTGTCCAGAAACTCAGTGTTTGTTTCTTAACAGTATGTTCTTTCTTTTCCTTGGCCTAATGAGAGTAATTATTGAAGAGAGATAAATAATTAAATTGTCCAAAGAAAATACTTCCTTTACAGCTGTTTTGGGCTTGTTTAATGATGCTTAATCAAGCTGTTTACCGGATTGAACACTTAACTGCTCACAACAAGCAAGGCATTTGAAGCATTTTTTAAACTGTAACTAAACTTGCATCAATTTTGTCTTAATACTGCATTTAGTTCGATTTGATTCAATAAATCTTTTACTTCTTTTTAGTCATTGTAATAGCTTTACTCTCTGGTTCTAATCAGGTAAAACATTGTACTCCTTTTCCCTAGAAGATACATTCCTTTATGCTTTGCTAGTTCAATAATAGTTTTTAAATTGATTTTTTGTCAGCTGCTTAATACTTGAAAACTATAGCTACTGAGCAATTTTTTGTCTTAAGAACAGTTGGCAGGCTCTATGCTGCTAAAGCTCCTAATATAGCATTGTGTGTTTCCTTTTGCAAAGAAAAGCTCTAAAGCCATACAGCACCACAAAAAAACAATACATTAAATTCTTTCAGGGGTGCAGTTTGCTTGTGGGCATTTCAGTAAGTTTCATACTGTTTTTCCCTAAAGGTGGATATGAGTGATACAGCAAGAATATTGAAGTAGTGAACTTTCTTTGCTGAGAACTGACTTGTGCGCGGTTGTTTAGCATAAACTGCCACATTGGGCAGGTCAGCACCATGTGGAGTTTACATTTTTGTGCTGCTCAGATGTCAACTGAACATAAGTGCATTCTTACCCTTCTAGGCTTTTAGAGAAGAAATTGCTCCCATCAACTTAAAAGTTAAAACAGTGAATGATTTGTCCAGTCAGCTGTCTCCACTTGACCTTTATCCATCTTTAAAGATGTCTCGTCAACTGGATGATCTTAATATGCGGTGGAAACTTTTACAGGTATTCTTCTGATCATGTACAGTAGATGTGTGGGGAGGGATATTTTTCACTCTCCCCTGTTTTCTTAAAAGATTCACTTATTACCATTTGTTCATTACTTCTGTCACCAAGGTGTTATTCTGTTAGTACCAGTGCAACAAAAGGAGCTGCCTTTCCTGCTGTAGCTTGGCCAAAAGCTTTTCCTTTCAATCTATTCCAGTAGTTTATTTGGATAGGAAACTGCATTACATTCTGGGAAAATAGTGGGAACTATTGCTGCATGGGTTTTTTGTGTGTCTTGTAGCAGTAGATTTTACTGCATAAATCTGTGTCACCAAAAACTAGTGTAAAATTTTCTGTTGTGTTTCCAGCTTGTGTGAAAGCTGTTTTATTGTGTCTTTGAATGTTCAGTTTCTGTAGGAAATTTCACTTAAATTGATTTAAGTATTAGTAGAGCTATAACAAGATATATGCTATAGCAATTTAGCATAAAAAGCAGAAGAGAATATGCTTAGAGATTCATATTGCTTACTTATGATTATTGTGCTTAAATGGTCTGAGAAAAGTAAATTTCCGTGCCTGATTACAGCTGAAACTCATCCTTAGTTTCACAGTGAAGGATTTAGTGAAGTTTCTTACATCAGCTAAAGTTCATTTATGAATTTTTGAGGTTTCTCCTTTTTTTGTGTTCTTTTTTGTGGGAAATGCTTATCACATGTCTTGTGAGGGTGGTGGGAATGAATTTTCAAAACCTGGGCACCAGCTTGTTGGCCAGTAGTTTTCAATGAGTCACTCCCGAGAGTCAAAGCTGTTATTGTGTCATATCAGACCTTTCCTTTCCTAGTATAATTTGGTAGTGGGGTTTCTTTTCTTATTTTGTTTGTCAGTTTTGGGTTGTTTTGTTGTTGTTTTTTGTTGTTGTTTTTTTTTTTTTGGGGGGTGGGTGAGTATTGTGTATGTCCTCTCAAATTTATTTAATCAAGCAACCAAAGTACTGCTACTGCAGTTTCAATTAGACTGAGGGGCATCGTGTCAGCTGGTGAAACACTGTCTTCCAAAATGGTTCTGTCCTGGAAAGGCAGCATGAGATCAATGTAATCAAACTGAGACCTGCTGACAATGGGAATTTGGACAACAGAAGGGTTGGGAGGAGGTCAGAAATTTCAGCAGCTGGCTGTAGTCACCATGAAACTACTGTTGTTATTGATCTACAGTTCTCACACCAGAACACTGAAAGATAGAAAAATGATTCTCATTAAGCAGATGAAAGAAAAATATGTTGCCTTAAATAGGTGGATGTCAAATAATTGCTGTGACACACAAACAAATTGATTTCACTAGAAGAAATGTAAACAAGTGATTTTCTTATCATGACCTTGTTGTTGCAATGTAGATTTTGAGTGTATGTGTTTATGTGTAGGTGTCTGTAGAGGATCGCCTTAAACAGCTACAGGAGGCACACCGAGATTTTGGACCTGCATCACAGCATTTTCTTTCCAGTAAGTTCCTTGCATGTAAGATATGATGGCTTTCTCAAACTGACTGATCTTTCCTCCATCTTTACTCCCTATGGCTGGGGGAAGTTTCTCTTCCACGATATTATCTTATCTACTTGTTATTGTAGGGGTGTTTCGTCTTCATAACTTCATTGATATTTTGACTAGTGTGCTTCCCCCTCTGTCTTTCTGAGATGAGTATGCCCTCATTGCTTTATTCTTTGTTCTCTGCTGCAGTGTCTGACCAGTGACTGTTCCAGAATCTTTGCATGTTTGTGACCACATCTTTTCATCCTTTGCCAACTTTTTCTTCTGTTTTCTTTTGCTTCCACACTTGCTGGGATGGCACAAAGGAAGAGCTCCCTGGATTTTTCTCGTTTCTTTAAAGGCTCCATGTCATATATTCTTGGAACTTCAAGTAAAGGGCTGGGAAAAGCAAACATGCATCTCTTCGTAAGGACCTATCCTTGCATCTTTTTGATAAACACTTCAGAGGCATAAGCCTATAATCTCACATCTGCTAAGAGGGCAAAAGCTGAGTTGATATAATTATTATGCATAGATAGGTTGTGGTATCGAGGTCCATGTTGGTTTCCTGATATTCCAGCCTACCTGCCATCATCAGAGCTAATGAGACAGAATTTTAACCCAATCACCTCTCCAGTTTTTAACTGATTGTTTCTATAAAAAAGATAACATTATTGCAGGAGTTGAGAAGTCAACATGAAAATGAGCAGATCTTTCTCAGAGATTCTGAAGTAGTGTATGTCACTGTATAGCTAATATAATTTAAATCACTAAATAAATCTGGATTTTTTTTTTCTTGACTTATGTTACAACCATCATCTTATTTTGAATTGACAGTTGGGCTTTCATTAAACTAAACACAGTGTATATATAAAATATTACAGCTGTTATGCAAACCAGCAATTCCTGGAGCCATTTCATCCTTTTTTAAAATTGACAGAACAAACAACTTTAAAAGTATAGGATTTATTTCTTTTTTAAAGCCCTATTAGAAATATTGCATACTGTTGACACAGTGGTTTTGTAGCTCTTGTAGTCTCAAATTTGTAACCTGATCAGTAGTACATCTATGTAATACCTTGTTAAAAAGATTACAGATCGAGGGCTACCTTTGGCACCGCTGAAGAGTGCCAGATGAACTGTTTGTAAGACTAGTCAGTCTAGTCTCTGTAAATAAAACAGATTAGGAAGCAATGTAAAAGTTGTTTCTCAGAATCTAGCTCTCTTATTCTAGTTGAGGGAGAATCAGTGGAAGAGTCCACATGTAAAACTTGCCAGGAAAGGTTTGCTGGTTTTGTTTGTCTTGGACTGGATGGTATCCTTGAATTGGCTTACAACGTGCCACAATAAAACACCGTGTTCAAAAGTCTGAGTGATGAACTGGCTTTGTTGCTGGTTAAAACATGCATAGAATTATGTCCACAGAGACTATGCAGTGCCTTATCAGCATACCTCAGCCATGTTTAGGGAATATTCTTCAGGCTTAAGGAGACATTCATGTTGTTACATTCCAAAGTAAAAGAAGGGTGGTTTCCAGGATGGTTTCCATGTTGGTAGATACCACAAAGAATTATAGCTAAGTAACACAGTTTTGGAGAAACAAATAATATGTAGTTATTCATTTAAACCATTTGTTAAAAACAACCTCTTTCTCCATACCAACTACAACTAAAGTGCCTTAAAAAAACCACCAACCACAAAAAAAAAAACAACCACCAAACATTTTCTAGAGCTTTAGCAAGACAGAGTTAAAGAACTTACACCTTCAACTTTATATAGTGTCTGGTAAAGGACAGTAAATTCAGAAATAAAATAATAATAGAAAATAAATAGATTAATAGAAAAAAAATAAATCTGTAAAGTTGAAGGCTTTATCCTGACAGGTTGAAAGACTGAGTAGTAGTCTGAATAGAACAATCTCAAACTCCTAAGTCTGAGATTGATTATATATGTATTTCTTCTGCAAATTTTCATTTCCAAAGTTGCACTTCTGAATTATAGGGCAGGTTTTTATCTGTGCTTATCTGACAGCAGCTATTTTCAGTTTACCTCACTTACCTGTTACTCTTCCTCCAAATACTAAGAAGGAACTATAACTTGCCATCACACCATTTTCAAATGATTAGACCCCAGTTATCATTTAATCAGGAATTTTTACTAGCAGACACCTATTTCTGCCTGTTCATCAGGTTCATAGAATGATGGAGGAGCCCTATTTGAAAGGGACTGACCTCAAAAGATCATGTAGGCCAACCTTCTGTGGAAAAAGGAAGCCTAGATAAGATTATCCAGCACCTTGGTTCCAGCCCTGTTAGTCCAGTGATTTAATCTCTGCAGTGGCTAGAAATGTTTCTGTATTAAAAAAACACAGTGCAGCATTTGATACTACCGTTTGACTTCTTGGAATGCCAATTGCATGGATTCGTGCAGACCATCTCTATGAAAGGGCTTCAAAGTCTTTTTAAAGACTACCAAACAATATATTAGCCCTTCATAAAATGTGTTAGGAGTCTGAGGTAAAGCTGTATTAGTAGGCCACTGCAATCTACAATCCCTCTTTTTGCTGAGCTATTTGTGCCCTCCCATCATTGGCAGGCAGAATTTGGTTGATTTGTTTTTCAGTGCTTTTAAGACGGAAGGTGAGCACTTTTCAAGTTAGTTACTGATCAGTAAATTTTACGCATCCCTAACACAGCTAAAGGTGAAAAGTCTTTATAATCCATTATCCCTTGCAAAAAGAATGCTTTTTGCTGCCTCCTGCCTTTAGAAATAATAACTTGATTTTTCTGTAATAATTTTATTTTATTTTCCAAGGGTGATGATCCACTACTCTGTTACATTTCTTGTAAGCTTTCTAAGATAAATCCATGAACATCCACAGAGCACTGGCTCCACATGTTCCCTGACAAATAGCTTATGTCTCCAGCGGCCTGCTCAAAGCATCTCTCAGCCATACTAATATCTGCAGGCCTGCTAGTTAATGCCAAGTTGAGAACTACTATGCTCAGTGATTTTTAAGAGAGAATGGTAATCTCATTTCCCAGACTTCCTTACAGCAGAGAGCTGGCGACGTTTTACAAAGGTTGTTCGCAAATAGATAGAATATGACTTGTTCCATAATAATTAGTAATTTAATTGATTACATTGTTTAGTTCATATTTATGTCAGTGCAGAATATCTATATCTGTCATAGCAAATAAATTGTAGTTAAGCAAATTCTTACTTAGCGGACATAATTAATGTACTAGAACAGGAGCCCCACCATAGGTGCCAAATTGCAACACTAGAGAATGAAACTTTAAAGCTGATGGCCACTTTCATCTATCAGGTTGATTTTGCTTTTCTTTCTCAGATTTATGAAGGCCTAAGGATTATTTTTTAGCAAGCTACATCTGTTTGAGCATTTAGCCTTTACTATGATTTTTCTTTACCTACGTCTTCATTGCAAATGTTACCTTCTTCAAATAAAGATGGAATTTTTTCTTCTTATTTCCAGTAAAGAAAGTGGTTTACTTTAGTCCTGTAATTTCCCAAATATTATTCCCAGTTAATCTGTCTTTCAGTGCATGAATATATCTTAAATAATAAATCATGGTTTTTTGTGTGGTTTATGAAAAGGTGACAGCCATGAAACCCTTGGTAGGGTAGCAGGTAGCAGGCCAAGACCTATCTCTGTGTAGCTGCAACAGCCTGTGGGACTTTTACAGCTTGGAAGCCTTCACTGCAGTTTAGAGAGGTCTTGAGGGAAGAGGAGAGAGTTACTTTCAAGCGGATTTTTTTTTTCCAGAGGGAGATGAATCCTAAAGTGGGCCAAGCTTGCAGAAAATTACATTAATTGAGAGTTTAATTACTTGAGATCCAGAGTGGATCAAAACTGTGTCTCATTTTACCCAGGCTCTAAGTGGAGGCTGTTAGGACCCGAGAGCAGGCACTCTCTGTCTGCCGTGTTTGTGCAGTGTAAATTCATCTCATTGTGGTCATCTCTTGTTCCTGCCTGTTCTTTCAGTCTCTGCTTCCACAGGGAATCTCATGCAAGGAGTTTTTTTCATGCTGGATCCCTAATTACCCAGGCACTAGTCTGGTAATTTCTGAAATGTGTACCTATTACTCTCTTCAGTAAATAGCTATTTTTAAGTTGAGCACCAACAGTCCTGTTGGCCTGAACACTTTTTACTTTTATTTCTTGGAATTTTTAGATCAGCAGAGTTGTAGTTTCATGTGTGACTTCATGCCTTTTTCAACTCAGTGTGCAGAAACCTTCCTAATATTGTGGATGATATCTGATTTGCATAAATTCTGCAAAGATTGCCGTTCTTTGTCAAGAAGTGCCAAGACAAGTTTTAATATTTTTTTTCTTGGCCATACAGTGTTAATCAATATTAATTTGAGTTGCAAATGGGAACTAAGAGTTGTAACTAATAAAAACAAGGTTGCTATTTTTCTTCTTGTTCTGTTGCAGGGCACAATTTATACTAGTGGAATTATTTATTTTAAAAGTATAAACTGATAATAATCATACAGAGGTAGGAAAACAAGTGTCTGCTGTTTCCCTAAATGGGTAATTTGCTTTCTCAGAATTTATCATCCTTCTTTGAAGTAGAATCATCACATTTGTATATTTCCAGTATGGCATCAAATAGATGCCTGTAATCATCATGATAGATTGCTATCATTTTCTTCTGCTGCTTTTCTAATTACTGAAAGTAGTCTGGGAAATATTAATTGCTTCCATTTAATTTATTATAACCATATTACTTGTAAAATAAATAAAAGGTATTTCAATTTTTTTTAGTATGACAGGTGCTTTCTAATAACAACCTTTGCTTTATTTCCTCAGCCTCAGTGCAGTTTCCATGGCAGAGATCTGTTTCACATAACAAAGTGCCCTATTATATCAAGTAAGTTTGCCTTGATTCTATTTTTCTTAAGTATAACTGAGAGTCCTATCACCATAGCCTAGCAGAAAAACATAGGTACTGAGTAGTTGCCAGAAATGCTATTGAGATTTTTCTCTATGTAGTGTTATGTTGCCTATATTGTAATGTTTATTGCTTTGTGTGCTGCATAATTTAGAAATACATAAAAACAAGACGCTGACAAACCCTAATTAAGAACCTCACATAAGAAACAGCAGAGGCACTCCAGTGTAATACTGTGTTCAACTGGATTTGTTCTTGGGTGTGTGGCTCATTCAGAGTATAAACTGTAGAGGGGAAAAAACAGAATAAATAATGTATTTAAAATCACAAAGTTCAGAACCTAGAGCAGGACAGTGGTGACTAATATCTATTGAGCCCATTCATCATTTTGTGCAAAATTTCTCTGTAAACAGACATGCCTTCACTGTTTTGTCATCTTCTTTTCTTTATGGTACTTTTTATAGTAATTGAAACTAAGATAAATTTTACTCAGATATAAATATTTACAAAAATTTTAAAAATACCTTGATTACCATTATTTATTTTGAAAATAATAAGGAATACCTAAGTTAGAGAGGTGTGGAGATCTTGACGTGTTCTACAAAGAGCAATCCCTAATTTTGCTTTTCTTTCTCTACCAGTGTTTATTTTGTTTTGCCTGTACTTTTAAAGTTAAATATTGCAGCTTTGAGAGGAGGATAGGTCTTTGCTAGAAAGGTAAATGAAATTTTAAGAAGGTACAGTGTATAAGTGAGACCCAGAGTAGTGCATTTTAGGCTGAAGGAAATCTGTGTTTAAAATCTTATCAGTTTGGGAAAAGAGAAAGGTTTTAAAGTCTGTAGAGCCACATTTTGTGCTTCAAGCAATTTACAAGTGCTTGAGAGCTTTGAAAAGCAGGTAGCAATAAATCTGTCAATCAAACCTGTTAGTGTTCTTGAGATGTGACAGTTGTTTTTAAACTGTCATGAAGATTAATTTCTTTAAAGGGTCTGAGTAGGTAACCAGAAAAAGCAAACACCTGCTATGAACGTGCTTGAATTCTCTATAAAAGCATTTGTGCTTCTGCTCAAAATTTTGCAAGAGGCAGCAAAAACTGTGTCATGCTGGAGAAGAGGTTCCTGCCTCTCTCCCAGTGGAAGAAGAGGGCAGAAGTTGGATGTGAAGGCACATTCACTGCTCAGACTCAGGCAGAAGTGCTGTTAAAATGATCACACCTGCAGCAGTAATTCAAGGAAAATGCTGAAGTGGCAAACTACAGAAAGCAATAGGAAAACTACCCTAAACCTTTTGTTTTTTTCTTGTGGGTATGTCCTTAGTGGACATTGAAAGATTTATGTTCCTGTTCTACCTTATCAGAGACAGTTGCTGGAGTTGGAGGCATGAGTTGGCCTCAGAGGGTTCTGTGGAGCTCACCAGTTCATTCAGAGTTGGGGATCAGAGATAGGAACAGATGGAACAAACTAAGATATACCTTCTGATCTGTCTGAGCAAAGCAAAGATTTTAAACTGAAAATTGAAAATTTTATATATATATTTTTTTTTTCTTCTCTAATACATTCTTCTGAGTTTCTAAAGTTTTGTCTTACCCTACCTCAGCAATAATTCAGTTTTTTGAGAAATCTTTTTTTTCTTTTTTCTCATTCCTGGTTCAGAAGAAAACATGTCCGATATGTGCACTAGGTACAATCCTTCAAGCACACCAGCTGGTGGCAAAGTATTCCCTGGGAATACCGGCCTTGCTCCCATGGTAGTGAGCTGGTGGCCCTGGAACTTGATTGTGGAATGAAGCCAGCTGGGGCTCAGAAACAAAACCCAGAATCTCTTAGAGATTGTTCTTAATGGTCTTTCACAGGAAGTTTGGTAGGGGTGCAGAAGTGTAGGGCAAGTTCTTTGAGGGTCAAGGTCTTTATAGAGGTAGAGTCCACTGTTTTATTTTCAGGATGACTTTAATGGAGTCAACAGAATTAACTACTGCATCTCAAATGAGAATTTTCTAGTAATCTTTCCCTACTTTCAACATCATATATGCTGCTAAAGCAGTGTCTTGATTCTTGAAAAGGATTCATGGTACATGTAACTAGTAGGATTTACTTTTTTCTTTTTTTTTTTTTTTTTTTTTTTTTTTTTACTGAAGGGTTTCAGTAGCTTCGCAGCCTGGAAAGCAGACTGCCTTGGCAGTTTCCTAGGTTTTTTATTTCTTACTGATCTAAACATCATTGCTTTCAGCAGCATCTAGATAAATCAGAGAATTGGGGAAGATAAAGGAGAAAATAGCTGATTCTGAACTTCATTTGCTTTTTTATGATGAGGCTGGAGAGTACTCTTGGGTTTAAATACCCTTTTAAATCTTTGTCTGTTTCTTAATTTCAGACACTGTTTAAAGAAGAGAGAAAAACAATACTGACATGAAAAACCTACTAGTTTGGAATGATTGTCTCATGGAGTGAGACATTTCAAGAAAACAGTCAAATAAGATTTAATGATTTTTTTAATATAGAAAGAAAAACTAGGAAAAAGGGAGAAACTGATGTAGTTTTCTTTTTTTTTAAATTATACTAACACCTTTCAATGAGTTGCCTTTGATGTAAAGCACAGCATGAGTAGAAGGAACAGCTGCAGCAAGTCTCAAAAACTTTATCATTTGAGAGCAACTGACTGTATTTGCAAGAAGAATTCTATGTTCAGAGGGAAGATTTAAGATGCCAGTTGTTCATTTTATGGTATAGCAGAACAAGGATAATAAAAGTATGATCCAGTGATTGGTGGTTGAAAAGTAAGAAGTTTTAAAAATTAATTTTGAAAGGGAAATAAATGCTAATTGAAATCAGGTTACTTAAACTCTGAATAAGAACACTTTTTTAGACAACCATGAATTTATATCTCTACTTGATTTTGATGGCTTTTTGCCTGTGTCCTTGAATGAGAAATGTAAAATATTCAGAAAGTCACATAGCTGCAGATGATGATGTAGTTGTACCTGTGTTGAGTATTTGGGAAAAATAAGAAAAAAGAACCAACTGCAGTCCGCAGTTTTATTGCTCATGGAATGTAGTTTAAAAATATTAGGGAACTGTACCTGAGAAGGCAGGAGAAAGTACTTTAGGTAGCAATTAATCCGTAAGGAGAGTGTCAAAATTTTTCAGGTAAGAAACACTTTGTTTCCTGACACCAGAGGTAGCTTGCATTTACATCGGTAGAGAGAAGTGGCTCAGTGGAAGGTCTTTGGTGTGGTGACTTTGGAGTCCAATTTGTTCTCCCCACCCCATTTGCTAATGGCTGGCACATCTGCCCTTTCTGGGGTTGTATTTAATCAGGTAATGAGGCACAGGAGCAATCAAAAAACAGTGTACAACCTCTTCTGCCCTATAAGTTCAGACAGAGGCAGTCTGTTTTGGAGCGTTTTGGAAAGAATCAACTATCCCGCTTAGCTGGAAGAAGGATTTGTAATTCATTTGGCACAGGTTTATAAAGGTGTGTGTTTCTTGGACTATAGTGGGTATTTGAACTGAACTTACACACATGACTTACCCTGTCACTTTTCTTCTCTTGGATCATCTTACGGTCTAAGCCAGATTTGTGAAATGTTGCTGCTTGTTGATGTGATTTTAATTGAATCCTTTTTGCCTCCTGTTTGATTTTTTTCTTAATACCAATTATAGAATATTTTGTATTTCTGTAGTCTGTAGACACAGTAAAATTCAATGAAAACCTTAATCTGTAAAATCTTGATGATGCTGCTGCTGCAAAAAAGCATAGTCTTTCATGCTTTTTCAATTGAATCAATAAGCGTATGGAAGGGAATGCAACACAGAAGGCACAGTATTTACCAGTGCACTTTATGTAATAAAAGTGAGAGGTTTGGGCAAAAGGTTTGGCAAACTTGCCATTGAATACATTTTTCATAGGTTGGTTGGTAAAGATTTGAGATTTAATAGGGAAAAATTTCTGTTGTTGTTCATTTATAATTATTTGGATCATACAAGTAAAACATCCTTGACCTTTGTAACAGTAAATTAAAAAAAATAAAGCCTATATTGCATAGCATTTCAATAAAAAATATTCTAAAAATAAATAGAATAATAAATTAAACACTGTGATCATTAACCATCCAGGAGGGAAACATGACGAATATGCAGAAAGCATAATTACCTTAGCATTTCTCACTGTTTTTCTTTTAACTATAATTTAAGTGTTCTTTGGCCATGTACCTTTCAATGCCATAAATTATTAGATATTTGTGCTGTGCAAAAGAAACAAAAGGGCAATACAGAAGAGGTTGCAGTGAGTTTAATCTCATGCAGGGCATTACATAGGGAGAGCAATTTCTTGTTGCAGCCATTAAATTGATCGATATCAAGCGCCATAGTTGCCTTGCCTTTTCTGTAATCCTGCAAAGTGGCTGGCATCACCAGCATCTTAGAAATCCTATTTTATCACCTCCTATATTTTTTTCAGCTTTATGGGGACAGGAGTAAAATGTTTTCTGCTTCTCCATTTTTAAAGAGTCTTCAGAAAGTCTTTGCTGATGTTTGATTTATGCCTGTATGAGGAAGAGGGGGAGAAGTAAAGGAGAAGAGAAAAAAATATTTTTTCATATTAAAATTATATCCATAATCTCATTCTAATAAGAATTAGGTATTTCCCTTAGAAGGGGAAAAAATCTAATTTACAGAAAGAGGTAATACAAGTTTGAAGGTTTGAGAGTTTCTTCAATTACCAGTTCCTGTGCTCATCTTCATTTTCAATTAAAGAAATGCAGTAGGACATTTCTCTGGCGTGATTTCAAAATATCTGCATATAAATGGTTCTACCAACCTCTAAGGTGCAATACCCTTGTGATGCATTATGCCTACTCTTTTCACCACAAAACAGTATTTTCTGATGGGCTTAAGAAAAAGGAAATGAAAATATGCAATATCTAGCCAAAACACCTTGACATAAAGTGGGGATGTTGTGCCATTTGAAATTTGGCAAGGGTAGCAAAGTCAGAGTTCTGAGTGCTGTTGATTCATTAGTGATCAGTAGAGATTCTGATTTTGGGTAATGTTTTGTGCAGATGACTACAGGAACAGAAAGGTACTTCATGCCAGAGTGCTGTTTCTTGTGGTGTTTGCCAGTGATTATCAGCAGAGGCCTTGTCCATGATAAGAAATGATAAAAAATACCCACAACCTGTTTCTACTTTTCTTTCTTGTACAAAAAAGCTGAAAAAGAACAAATGGATTTTTTTCACAACTCCATGAGCATCTTGAAACACCTGGAGATGTTGAACTTGATCCATTCATTTCAATAGGACTGTTCTTTTCTTTCTAGAGCATGAATTAAATGACATGCTAACTTATTCTCAGCTTTTTATTTACAATCAGGAAGTGTTTTAAAATGAACTATCTAATTATAATTAGAAACCTGCCAGCAAACATAATGGATAAGAAATAGATTGTAAAGGGCAAATGCTTGTCATGTAAGCTTTAGAGCACTTCATTAATATGTGGATGGTTTGTAGTTTGGAGTATTTTACGGTTATCATGTTTTTTTGTTAGTGAAATCTACACAAATGCATTTAGACTTTTTAAATTACACTGGTTTGTCAGGTAATATATTCATGGATGCACGTTTTGCTGTGTTACTCATATTGGGTCCATAAGTTTGCATAAGAAGAGATTTAGAAGACTCTTGCTCTGAATAACTCATGCTTTTGATAGGAGCAACAACAAAAAAAATTTCTCTTGTCAGTGAGATGCTTTTAATTCTTCCCTGACTAAACCATGAGGAAAGATGTAATATGCTTGTACCATTTGTGTTATGCCCTGTAAGGCAGCTCACTTCTGTAATAGCAGAAATCCCTCCTTATGCCACCCACTCAACAGAACGAAATCTTGTACCTTGGGCTCCTTGTACACCTTGAAAAATTCTTTTTTTTTGGTGCCACCTACAAGTGAGGTGAATAATGGGCCCAACTGTTGTTCACCTTCAATTGACGTTAATATCACCTCACTCCACAAGTAGTTCTTGACATTAGCAGGGTGCTTGCAAGAGAAGGTGCTCCTTGCACAGTCATCATTGTGACCTGGGACAAAGTGCCATGGTAGGTGTAACAGAGGGAGAAGGCTCTGCAGGTTTCTCTGTTCTTGGTTAAATGCTTGGTTTGAATCTTTTTGGAAGTTTAGTGAGATGATTTTTTATTGCCCTTAATAAATTTACAATCACGTGTTTTTTTCCATGGCTCTGTCCAGAGAAGTCTGGCTTTGGTGCCTTAAAGAAACCTACCCATGGAATATATTTGGCGGTGGTGGCAGCACTGCCTGTGACAGTGAAGCTGCTGCCTCCCTTGACCTGAACAGACTGTTGAGCTGGTGATTCATTCACTTGGAGCCCATTCCTCTTCTCTGTGGGCTCCTTGTATGGAATTGCTCGGCTGTTACCAGTGGTTTCCTGCTGGGTATTTTGGGACTGGGCTGGCACAGTCACCCTCTGTAGTCGCTTAGCAGCTGGCAGGTAGTACTGACTTTAAGGAATTGGAAAGGATTCTCTCTTGCCTTTTTTCAGTTGCACCAGATGATGTTCACTTGGCCTCCTTTCTCACAAATTTTGTGTGACATAGAAAGAAACTGAGTGATAAGTTTTAAAAGTCCATTGGTCTTCATGCAGTCTGGCACAAATCCCTTTTGCAAATAAAATAGAAACAGAAAAATATTTTATGGTCATTATTTTATTAGGCCTAAATTTAATGTTCTGTGTTTTTCTGTAAAGAGAAAATTTAGCTGTTCAGGTATTTACTGCATCAAATGGAGAAACAAGATTACAGTGCAGGATACAGAAGTTTTTGATATCTCATTCACTTTTTCCGCTTCATGTTAAGTAAACACAAAATAGAAAAAAAACATATTTTTATGGCATGTTTTCACTATTAAAGTGATTTTAGTCTTTCAGATAAAACTGTACTGAAACTCTGTATTTAAAGTATACTATTTCAATAATGAAACTGTTGTTTGCTCTTAAGTCTTGGAAACTTGATTTAAGGGATAAAGTTTGATTAGTAAAATCAGCTCTTATTCATTGCATATGGGTTTATAAATTACTTACAAGCCAGAATCTAAATTGCAATTAACTATACCCACATCCTAATTAAGTATTGCAAATGCATAATGAAGTATATTTCCAGAGGGGGAATAAAAAAAAGGCAAGGATTTATCCAAGCATTTAAGTATTTTTTCTTCTATATTTTTAACAATTTAAAAAGAAAAAAAGAAAGAAAAATGAGAAAAGGTCTCTGGACTTAGCTAAATAAAGTTTGCATTTCTGCTGCAGCTCTCAGGAGTATTTTCACAGCACCCCACTAGTCATAAATATATTTGTTGGTGAAACCATATGTTTAATGCCAGAAAACAGAGAACTGGGAAATAATGGCTGCAATTCAACAACGTCCCTATGATCATGGGTGGGTTTGCTATCATAGTTTCTAAGGCAGTAAACAAGATTTGACTCATCTAAATTGCATGTAGTTTACATGCAGTGTTTGCATTTATATTTTAGCATTTAAAACAGAGGGAAATGTATTTCTGTGTATATATGTATTTACAGCTTCTGTCACAGTACTGCCACCTACCTTTACTTTTAACATAAAATATTGAAGGTGTTTTAGTTAAGGCTTTATTTTTCTCAGAATATCCTCAGAAATCCCTTTTCACTTAGAATGTTGACAGTAAAATCACCAGTTGTTTTGGAGCTTTTTGTTTTGTTTTGGGGCTTGACGTTTGGAAGTGGCTTCCTAGGGAATTTGATTTAAAGCCATGTATTTAAAACAAGCTTTATTAAACTGATCACATATTGTATTCATTTCTGTGGGCAGTTGCAGTGGATTTAGTCAACAGTTCTAAATGGGCAACATATTTATGGCATCCTGTTAACATGACAATGCAGACATTTGGCAGCTTCCAGAGTAGTTTTGAGATATTTAATAAGTTGAGCAGTATGAACTAATATATTGTTTCCTGTTCCTGTTTACTTCAGTATTTACTGAAGCTGTATATGTTCTTTTTTCTGCTATACTGCAGTCTTTTGACACCAGAGCGAGAATGCTGGGCAGTCACCAGCCTTTACCATGGCAAAGCATAAAATCCAAATATATTCTTTCTTGTTGCTGGCTTCATGATTGTTTTTTATTGGTGTGCCTTTTACAGGAAAAGGATTGTCAATTGACTTGTTTTTGAAATTCCTTTTCTGGACAAAGATAAGCATAGTGCTGCTTTAGAATTGTGTTTCTAAAAAGTGCAAACCCACTGATTTACTGGCATGCATTAGCTTTAGAGTTTAGCATTACTGGAGATTTGACCACCTTATTGGAAATTTGAAACATTAATGGAATTCATGTGATAGTGATATTAGCATGAAATAAAATAAAAGCTTCTAGTTGGGAAGATGTATTTAGATATAAAGATGTATTTAAGTATTTTCTTTTGAATTGAGGTGAGTATACTATAGTATGAATACTATAGTATTTTTGAGTCAGTCAGTGTCTGATAGAAGTCTTGATTATTGTTTAAATCTCTTTTGTTTAAATGTAGTTATGTTCAGTCAGTGACTAGGGAGTAATCACAAAGAGAGAAGACTTTTACTTATTGTATTAATAAGAAATACATACTTTGCCTCTGAACTTCCATGAAAAACCCCTCCCCGAGTTATGATGATGCCAGACAGACAAATGAGATCCATGGCAGGGTGTGAAGCTTGATGGGGAGAATCTGTCTCTGAATACTGAGGCTGGACTCAAAGCTGGAAAGCACTGTAAAATGAGGATCATGTCCTCATGTCCCATGTACAGAGACACATTTCAAGCACTTTCCACTGATGTATGTTTGAGGCTAATGCATACACAAAAGGATCCTCAGCACTTTGTTAGGAGCTTACCTTCCCTTATGGTACGTGTCCTGTCTCTGCAGTTCTTTGGAGCAAGAGCTTTCTATACAATTTTTTTTGCACCACCTAGCATGAAAGGGTTCATTCTTGGTTGGTTTCTTGATTAAAAAATAAACCTTGATGATAAATTATTGTGCATTCACTGAGGTACAGCCATTTATATGATGATACAGTTCACTACATTTAATACCCAAGTGGCCTTTTAAAAGTCATTATTTACAACCAAGTATCCCTCTGTGCAGGAAAAAAAAGGGTATATTAACAATTTTTAAATAGAAACAAAGGTGAAATACTTAGTATTCTCTGAGCATTACAGTTAAATTTGCTAACATAGCATAATTTTGTTTTCATAAATTTTAAAGGGAATCCTATGTTCTTTTTAACATGACTTCTCTGATTACTTACCTTGAAAATCTAGTTCAAATGTAAATACTTTGTAAGACAAGAATGTGAAATCATTCCAGCAGTTAATATTGATAAATACAAGTAAAGTGTGGCTTGTAGAAGGGAATTGGAGATTTCAGTGGACGTGACATAACACATGTTTTGACCCCTATGGCTGCCTACTTGAAACCCCGATAAATTGAAACAGCAACACTAATCAGTAGCTTAAGGGATGCTGCCTATTGAATCTTTGTTCTGTGAACAGTAGTGTAGAGCATGTCCCCTAGATCAGTATATTTATTGATTGTGTGAATGGTGACCAGGTTTCCCATCGGACTCCATTATCTTAAAGGTCCTTTCCAACCTAAATGATCATGTTACATGTTAAATAAATGTTACAGGTAAAGCTTAACATCATTGTCTGTGTTCTGATACTTATGCTCAGATATACAATGAAGATTCAAATAAATTCTCAAAATTTTTATTTCTAAATTGTTTTTAAAACTATATTTGTAATTTTACAGCACAGGAAATTTTGTACTTTTACCTTATTAGTGTACCTCTTAGCTGTAGGGTCAGAGTGCAGCTCTTACCATCACAGTTAGAATCAAAATTAAATATTGTTAAATATGGGTGGGCTGTTGTCTGAATAGCTTTGTGATTATAAAATCAAGGAGCTGTGTGGTACAGATCATGCATTTTAATTACAGCTGAGGGATTTCTTGCCACTTAAATGCAGAAAATCAGAATATCTTTAAGATTTTATTCTTTGTAAGTGCATATGTGTGTTTCCTGAAACTTTAATTACTTTGTTCCTTTGTAGTCATGAGACACAGACGACTTGTTGGGATCATCCTAAAATGACTGATCTCTTCCAGTCCTTAGGTGAGTCCATTCATTAAAACATTGTGATTTTTATTCCATGAATAAAAGCTGCATTAGGATACTGACTGTGTTTGAGTTCTCATGGCCTGAGTGTAACAACATTTCCCACTTTGTGTGAGGCACACTTTGCCCAAAACCTACTGCCTTGGTCATTGTATTGTGTTTTGGCAGTATTAATTCTGAAACATATACTCTGACTGTATGCTTTAATGCAGTACCTTGGGGTTTTTTCTTTTAACTTCACAAGGAATTGTCCAATGATACAGGCTCTCTGCATGTTTAAACCAGGGCTCTGGTCTGCAAGGAACTAATTTTGGTAATAAAACAGAGCAGCAAATTTTCAGTAAAAGCTAGTTGTATTATGGTACCATTAGTTCAACATGCCCTGATAGCATCAACATTTACTGTGAAATCTCCCATTCTAAGGAGAGGAAGGGTAAAAATACTGTTAAGTGAGGGAAAAAATGTTACTGTACCAATTGGTTTCTAAAACAGAGCTTACAGCTATGCAACTGTCCCTTTTAAGGCACAGTTTGCAAAGTCATGGCACATAAATTAGAGCTTAAGCCATTTTTTTCTGTTACTGACATTTGCTGCCCCCTGTTTCCTGTATATTATCTGATGGAGTTGTAAATTATTTGAGAAACTTGCTGTATTTGAGCAATTGTCTGGAAACTATGTACCAGTGCATATGTATATGAAACTCTCCTATATATATATATATATTACGTATAGTTAGCATTTCTGGTGGGCCACTCTTTAAGGTCCTGGACTGTCAGAGTCAGGAGGCTTTCCCTGAAGGTGAATTGCACTGAGGTCCCAGCTTGTCAGGCTTTTTAATTTGTTCTGATATATCCTCTTAATTCATTGCAGAGAAGAGGAGGGATATCAGAGTTCTTCCAAAATATGAAGATTTATATGTAAAGGAAAGCTATGGGCTGTACTTTTAGGGCTGCTCATGTTTCTGTCCTGCTCTTTCAGCTGACCTGAACAACGTGCGCTTCTCCGCCTACCGCACGGCCATCAAAATCCGCAGGCTGCAGAAAGCGCTGTGCTGTGAGTTGGGCATTGGGGGGAAATGGTTTCTCTATGGTACTTGGGGAAGGGAGGGTCAGCTTCAGTCTTACAAAATTAAGTGTGGACCAGAGTCATCCTTCACCCAGTGTCAACCAATAAAATGGCAAGAATTGCCAACTGTAGCTGTTGTTATCGCAAATAAATAAAATAAATTAATAAAAAAAGAGGTGCAGCAGGTAAGTTGAAATGGTAAACTCACTAAGAATCATTTTTATCTCAAATTTTGTTCTGCAGGTAAATTTATTTACTTATTAATTTATTTATTTATGTTGCTAGGTGTTTACAAAGCATTTCCTATTATATCACAACTGTGGTTTAATTCAGCACCATGTTGCATGATTACTATGTACACTCAATGTTTAGCAGCCTCAGAAGTGATAGATCAGGAGATCTTGTCCTGGCTTCTGGACTTGGGACTTCTCCAAGTCACACAGCAAGTACCACACTGGGGATCTGTGCTCTTGTTGAGTCTCCTGTACAAAGCAAACTGAATTTTAAAAACTATGGAAAATGAAATACAAAAGAACACACACCTAACAGAAAAAAAGAAGGTGAAGTAGAAAAAAGCAAAAGGAAACTAGACAATTTTGGAAGGAGATGTGGGATGTGAATGTGAGTAAAGGTTGCAGATTTTAGACCTTTTGAAATGTCTTGGCAACAGATAGTAGAAAGATGTATGATATTACCAACGTTTCCTCTTACAAATTAGCAGTCCTTGGCATGGAAGGACTTTCCAACCCTGAAAGGTGCACAGTACTGCAGGCAGAGTAGGAGAACAAGAAGTGCGAGGTCCTCCTAGGGGTGCAAGCAAGAAAGTAGTTGCACAAAGAGGGATCCCTTCCCACCCTCCAGGTGGTTAGTTTTCTTTCCAGTGTAGAAGACAGCAGTCTGATCTTAGCTGGCCTTCAGATATGCATCATACTGAATGAAGCTGTGATGGTAGCTAGCTACTCCAGAAAGCTGGACTGTATCTGTGCACAGCACAGGCTCTTATCAGTGCCTGTTGCCAGTTCTTCATAAGATGTGGTCCTGCCAAGGACTACAGCTTCATCTCCCAGCAAGACCAAAGAACATTATGAGCTTTTTGCTTGTCATTGTGCAGGGTATAAAGTATTCATCAACATCTACCTAAAAACAAAAAGCAAAACACAAGATCAGAAAGCAGAGTAAAATTCTCCTTGTGTGATCTGCTCCTTAGGGAAGAGTGGGGAAAAAACAGACTTCACATGACAGATGCTAATCGTGCTGCCTATTTTTGACAGACATACAGCTTTTCTAGTGACCTGTATAGATCAAGCTTCACTTTTATTATTTCTAATAAGCTTTGAAGAAGGACATACTTTCTGCTCTTGCTGTTACTGCAGAATATATAAATGTCTGTAATAACTGCCAGGGTTAGCTCTCCTCATTCACAGATTTCAGAAGTACCCTCCTATTGTCTCCAGTTTCAAGGGAGGGAGTTGGAAGGGAGGACAGAAGGAAATAATAAGTAGTAAAGACAATACTCCACTTTGAAAGAGCTAGGAGTAAAACTTTCATCTCTACAGGTCCAGTCTGCCTTATTATATATGAAGTTGTTTGTTTACTCCATCTCTGTGCTTCGTGGGAAGAGACAACAGCCAAAAAAAATCTTTGTTATACATATGTACTTAATAAAGAATTGGTTTTATTTTTAGGTGGGGAAAGAGTAATCTTCTGTGCTACTGCCATTCTTTTTTGGGTCTGAGTTAGTTTAGTCTTCCATTGTATTTTAATAATGTATTTTAAAGACTAAAATAGCTCATAATTTTAATTGCAGATGTATTTTAAAGGTGTTTGGATGCAGAATGCTTCAGAAAGGCTTATGTGCTAAGGCAAAGAAAACATCAAAACAAATCACCAAAAATGGAGATCACTGTAAAATGTGACAAATTGATGTCACAGGCATGGTGTGTGTATAATGTCAAAGGCATTTTTGGTGGGAGCTCCCAAGAGCACAGCTGGAGCTGGATGCACAGTTCCACTTGCACCTGATAGATTTTGACTTTGCAGTGTAAGTGCTTCACAAGCAGATTCAGGAACAATTGCATTTCAGAACATTCATTTGAGAATTGTACTTTAGAAAACTTTGCTGATGCCTTGTCTCTTCTTGGTAAGTGTCAAAAAACCTCAGCTCTCAGGAAGTTACTCCCATTTTCCTCATTCTCCTTTTAAAAGAGAAATTAGTGTTGAGTTTCTTCTTGTTTTGTTTTTTGACTGGTAGATGCCTGCAGAGACCTACCTTTTCATATATATTTGTATGTATTTTGCAGGAATGTAGGAAAGGTTGCAAGTTGGAAATAACAAATTTTAGCCTTTCTGTCTCAGATTAAGTGGGGCAGATGTAGGGAGAGTGCTTTCCCACTATAGCAGAAGAACAGGGCCAGAGACAGTATCATGTGTTGCAGATATATTGGGCAACTGTGTAGCACCAGGTCCTGATGATATTTTATTCTTGCGCAGAATTCTTTAGCTCATTTTCATGAAATTATAATGCCCCACATACTGAAGTATGAAAGGCAAAAAGGGAACAAAATCACCATGTATATTCAGAATTCTGTTGCTGAGTTCCTCTAGGTGATTCAAAATTTAAGAATGTTAATAGGAATATCAACCACACAAGGGGGAAAAATGGAACATTTAGACATCAGGGACTAAGAGAGCTGTGAGTACTTTGCTCTTTGAGGGAAGAGTGCAGTCTCTTTGCAGGAACTGCTATCATTTGCAAGGTCTTTTTAATAAAAAAACTCCACAGTAGTGCCCTGCTGTTTTCCATGGGGTTACAGCAGCCTCAAATTTTCCATTAGCAGCTGCATGTAGTTACTTGCTCCTGAGTCAGTCACTCACACCTGCTTTAACAGTGCTGAATTATATGATTTCTCTCTTTCTTTGGGAAAAAGAGAAAGGGAAGAAGGGGCCTTGTGCCCATGGGTTGGTTAAAAGCAGGATTGGTCATTCAGCATGTTTAAGCAGATGCAGAATGGTACTGCAAAAATGCACTGACATCTGTGTAGGCATCTTTCCAGAAATAGCAGTGACAGTGTAACTGCTTGTCCCAAATTTTATTCAGCCAGGTAAGTGCTGAAGTAAGCAGGAATGGAAGTAATTTACTGTGGTTGTTCTCCATGGATAGTGCCATCCAAAAGTGTAAGTTTAGCTTAATTTGCATTAGTATAGCCTCAGACTTGCAGTGTTTTTTAATACAAAAATACTGGAAGTACCTCTCCCAGGTCCTTCTGAAATGCTCAGGCAGAAATGTGAGTGAGAGATCTTAATGCCAGCAGATCAAGATGTGAAGTTAGCAGGCTTAGTGTCTGTTGAACTGCTTCTTTTCAGTGCAAGGATGCTAATGTTAAGCCAAAGACAAAGGCTATAACTTCCTGGCATTCCAAAGCTTTCTGAATTTTTTCAGCTTTAAAAAGGGCAGGTTTTGTGTGCTGTCAGTCTGTTTTATGAAGCTAATTACCTGCTTTTAGCCAGCCATTAAGAACCTTACAGAACCAGGTTGCAAAATAACCAGAAAACATAAAAACCCCAGACAAACAAACAAAAAACTACAACTCAAACATAAAATAAAAGCTAATTCCAAAACCAGCAAACTGATTGTATTAATTTTTACAGGGTTTACAGGGTTTTTTTTTTTTCATTAGGGGTTTTGAAGTCATGAAGGGGAAGTGTGAAAAGTGGCCATCTCCTAAGTTCAGCATGTATGTCATGGGGATAGCAGGTTACCAGCCTCACTTGGCTTCCCTCTATATCTCAAAAAGTAGTCAGGGTTACACTGTGAACTGTTTTTGGGTTCATGGTGGTTTTAGATATGCCTGTGAGCCTTTTGCAGTGTATCACATCCTTTATAACTATTGTGGAACATTATGCTGCAGTGAGTGTATTGCCAAACACTTTGGCTACCTCAGGTCAAACTAGGGGCAAGGTGTTTTGCTGCAATTACCAGTCTGCCTCTTTGATAAATACATGGCTGGCATTTGTTTGCAAGCCCAAGAGAAGGGCTTAAAATATCCCCAAACAAACAAGAAGGAAAATGAAAAACAAACAAATGTAAACCCCTGCAAATCTGATGCTGTGAGGTGAGAACGGAATGTACCAATCTTAGGGCAGGAGAGGAAAGGCAAGGGCTGTGAGGTGCTGTTTCTTACTTTGCAAAAATGTGAGGAAGGGTGGATAGGGAAAAAGAGTTGGGAATGCAACCTTCTTTTGGTAGATGATTCCTGAGTTCTTGACAGAGTTGCTTACGGTGGTCAATGTTATCTTGCTCTTGCTTCTTTTTCTGTTGTACTTGCTTTCTAGCCCAGATAGAATTATCCAATTTTCACAGGATGCAAATCTGGGCTCCTTATTTAACACTGTTATTCTTCCCCTCTGCTCTTGTTGAGACTGCACCTGGGATAATGCATCCAGATCCAGGGTGCTCAGCACAGGAAAGATGTAGACCTGTTGGAGCAGGTCAAGAGGCAGGCAATGAGGATGGCTGGGGGATGGAGCACCTCTTCTATGAGGAAAGGTTGAGACTGCTGAGGTTGTTTGTCCTGGAGAAGAGAAGGCTCCAGGCAGACCTTAGAGCAGCCTTTTTATAAGCCTAAAGGAGGCTTATAAAAAATAGGGAGAGTAACTTTTTTAAAAGGACAGATTGTGATAGGACAAGGAGAAACAGTTCTAAAGTAAAGGAGGAGACATTTAGATTAGGTATTAGGAAGAAATTATTTACTGTGAGGATGGTGAGACACTGGCACAGGTTTCCCAGATAAGTTGTGGATGCTCCATCCCTGGTAGTGTTCAAAGCCGGGCTGGATGGAGCTTTGAGCAACCTGGTCTAGTGGGAGGTGTTCCTGCCATGGCAAGTTTCTAGGCTGGAACTAGAAAGTACTTTAAGGTCTCTTCCAACAAAAATAATTTTCTGATTCTATGATTCATTGTGATGATTGGTGAAGAGCAGTTCACAACATGTCAGAGATTGTCGAGTGGATTTTTTTTCATTTGAGAGATGACATTTATAGTGCAAATGTGTTACTGACTCTTCACAAGCAGCTCAGTATGAGCATTTAATATACTCCAACTGCATGTTATGTATATTGTAGCAAGCATATTGATACATTGCAATTATATTTTTAAGTTAAAGTCCTTGCTTCCATTAAAAAAAAGGCACTGAGGATTATATCATTTACATTTCATTTTTTCCACTTTGTTTTGCAAAAGGAGGTGGAGGAGCTCATTGATGGCCTTTTCGTTTCATCATGCAAACCCCATATTTTCACAATCACATTTGAATGGTTTTGAGAGCAAAAACCTTTTTCCTCTGTAAAATATCCATTGCATCACCAACTGATTATAGAAAGAATTCTGTAATAAAGGAGATAAAAATATTTTTCAAGAAAGCATAGCAATTAGTGTTCTGGAAAATACAATAAATAATCTCCCTGCTTTCTTTTAAGCCCTAATTTAACAACTGCTATTCAGTTAATCAGGGCTTTAAGAAAGAATTCTTGCTTAAGAATTTGCTTTGCTTTACATTTGATCAAAGTGATAGTCATTTTATAGGATTCTGCTTTATGGTAAATATGAAGAATCCTGTAAGCCTCATGAATTCTCTGTGCATCCAAAGTTAGGATTCTCTAAATTACACAGACTACTTTGGCAGCTATTTTAATGTTGTTCTGGGCCGTGCAGTGCCATTATAATGTTTTTATTCTATTTTTTTTTTAAATAAATAGTGCCCAAATGCTGTTGACTTGTCACAGAGAATGGTTTGTCAGTATAAAGTTACTAAATGAAAGCCACTGGGCTAGTTGTTTGCAGTGTTTGCTACAATTTGCACATAAACAATTATTGTCAATGTGCATTCACACTTGTTTTTTCTTTTTTTTAATCCTATTATTTTTTTTAATCAATTATTAGTGGACCTGTTGGACCTGAACACGACAAGTGAAGTTTTCAAACAGCACAAGTTGAGTCAAAATGATCAGCTGATTGGTGTCCAGGATGTAATCAGCTGTCTCACTACCATCTACAGTGGACTTGAAGAGAAACACAAAGATCTGGTGAATGTTCCTCTCTGTGTAGACATGTGTCTTAACTGGCTACTCAACGTGTACGATAGGTAAGAAAAACGGTTTTATTGTCACACTGTGTACCCCCAGGAATTATAAATAATAAAACCTTAAAAATTTCTTTATTAAAAAGTTATCTTCTGATGTTTTTGGCTCCATAATGAAAGTACAGTTGCATGTTCTTATGCTGTCCTGCTCAGCACTGAACTAAGATTACACTGCTTTTGTACTACTACCAAAGAAACATTGAAAGGATTTTTAAAAATATGTGAGTAGAGAGCTAGGACACTGCTTTAGCTGTGTTCCTACTGTGAATATTCCAAGTCTGTCAGATTGATGGCCATTCAGATCAGATTTTCTATTTCTGCCATAGGTGGGGACAGTTTTTTCATGTATTTCACACTTGGTTACTTGCACTCATAATCCTGGCTGAGCTCCCTGCCCTGAGTCCTCTGTCAAATGGAGGTTGTTGTGATCTCAGCACTAAAGCCTGTCTGACTCTGGAGGGTCAGCAGTGTCCTAATTGTGGCTCCATTCCAGCATGTACAGCTCCTGCCATGGATCAGTTCTGAGGGCTGGCGTTACGTGGTCCACCTGCCCTTGTCCTGGCAGCAAGGCTGTATTTCCCAAGGACATTGAGTTTGCCTAAAGAATATTTTGGGATGCTTACACTAAGAACTTGTGGGTTTATCTAAATACATGTTTGCTGTTTCCAGAGAGAGAGCTAAGTCTAAAAAAACATGAAAACATCCACTCCAGCAGCCCTTTGTGGTTTTGGCCAGTTCTTCTGCTGGAAATTGAACTCTGCCCTCTCTGCCCTGCCCTATGTCAGCCTGCAGGACCTGCAAGCAATCTACTTTTATTTAGTTGCGCTTTTGAGTCATGAGTTTGTTGCCTATTTTTCTTAGTGGCATTCACTATTCTTATTTCCTTGTGTAGTGAAAACTGGGGAAAGACTTCGTTTCCATCAGCTCCTCCAGGCCCTAAAATGTGTCTCCTTACATTGCTTCAGCAAAGGCCTTTCAGGACTCTTTTGGAGCTGACTAAAGACTCAGTAGTGCAGTACAGGTTTGTGGTTGCTTCAGTGTGTCTGATTGAATATAGTTCAGAGCTATAAATAAAATTACAGATCAGAATTGCTAAGCTCCATGAGGGTGGTTACAAAATTTATTTTCTTTCTCCCCATTTGAAGTTGAAAAGAGCAAAAGTATTTCTTGAATAGCGATAAAAATTCTTATACCTGGCTTTGCAAATGGGTGGTTTTACTTGTAGATGTATGCATTATCTTCAATATGTTCACTCAGTACCAAATTCTAACAGTTCATAGTTTTTTGCATTTTCCCCTCAGAGGATTACATACCAGTTCTCCTAAACTTCATGGATATTTTACTTTATTTTGGTTTTAGGGGAGAGGGAAGGAGGGAACAGAGTACATAGAATCATTTGCCATTTATCTGCTGGCCACTGGCATTCAAACATTGCTGTTAAGTATTGGGACATTTCTGTTAGTTGGAATTCTCCCTATCACTGCTGAAAAATTAGAGGGTCCATCAAATATTGACTGGGATTTTTTCCTGCATTTATTTTTATTTTGGAGAGTTCTGTATTGTGAATAAACAAACACATCGCTTGCAAATAGAGTGGTAGATCAAGTGAGTTGCTTAACTTAAATGTTATTGGCAATTTAGAATAATAGACATAGTGATGTCAGAAAATTTTTTGTAGTTACTGGCTGGGTTTTGTTTTCTTTCAGACTGAGCACAAATCTACTACATTTTCTTTAGCTTACCTTTGCATCTTAACTTCAGGTAGAAGTCATTTGTTTAATCTGTTCATATTTAAAATGCACTTGGTAAGCAGCAAATCTTTCTTTCAATAATGTTTCCAATTTCTCCCATTTCCCCTTGACTATTATGTTGAAAACTTAGTGTAGATAATTCTTCAAGCCCATTGAGAATTTCTTTAAACTTTGAAAAATTGAGGATGAAGGTTTACTGAGAGAAAATTACATTTTACAGTGTGTTTCCTTGCTCCCCTTTCAAATTCACTCCAGGAAGAAAAAGAAAAGCTAGAAGACTAGGCAGCAATTCTAAGCTGGAATATTTGGTTTTGTTTTCTAAACTGGCCTTTACAAAGGAGCTAATTTGTGTCTTGGCATTTCCATTGTATATAGTGCATTGGTGTTATGCATATAAAATGTGTCAAGTTGTTAAACTGCCAACAAAAAGCATCTGTTAGTCACATGCTGCTAACCTGAGATTTAATTACAGATTTACAGATTAATGGCAAACTGAATAGTTCTCCAGACTTAACCTGCAGATGTCTTTGGCCCTTAAAAAGAACCAATTTATTTTTAGAAAAGGTCTGTTATGTTCTCTTTTTTTCTGATACATTAGGAATGATTCATTCTGAGCAGACAAAACACTAAAATTACTCAGTGACTTCTACTACGTCAAGGACTCAAAGGTTGTTCCAGAAATCAACATCTGCCCTTATAAACATTTTCCAAACTTAAAGTTCTTTGTTTTAGCTAGTCCAAAGATTTTTTTTGTGAAATTAGAGATAAATATCTTGACACTCACAATGAGACCTGTGAAGGAAGTTTTGGTCTGTAAAAACTTTGGCTAGGCTTGTGTTTAAAGCATCCAAAAGCAATGGCTAGTGGTTTTTCTTTTCAACTACATACTGTCACATTTGCTGAAATCTCCAGACATCATTTATATAAAAAGGACTGATAGCTTTCAGCACTAATGGAATAGCTTAACACCCCTTGAAATGAGTTGCTTCTATGTACTGATTCAGGGCAATGACTCATTTCAATTAGAATTACCCATAAAGAAACTTTTATGTGCACTGTTTAAATATTTTGTAATATTTACCTGACTTCCTGTATTTCAACTTTTAAATTTTATTAAGTTTTTTTTTTTTTATGCTAGGATACTTTTGATAATGCCTTCTTTTAAATTGAATTTCTTTGGTACATTAGTCTGAGAAGGGTATCTGTGGTATCTATGCTGACATTTTCCATATGATCAAAGCTGTCTTTCATGCTCATTCTCTGCAGCCCAATCTTCCCCTGAAGAATCACAACTTTGTTTTCGTTGCACTCATACACCTGGCAGATTCTAACACCAGCCTGAATTAATATCCCAGGCCTTACCAGCGTGTCCATTTCAGTCAAATCGGAACTTCTGAGGAATGAGGATGAGATACCTGCTCAGTCAGCCTTAACTTTATGTATGCCCTGGTTTTGACAGTAGCTGATGGAAGTTTTCTGCATGCACTGCGCTTCCATCCCCTGTGTTTGTGATGGCTGTTTGGATTCATAGAGCACTCAGTGGGAGCAGCTTAGCAGGCTGTGATAGCAGTAAGAAGGCTCTGGGAAGGTTCTGGCCCTCTGTAAGGCAAGAAAATGAGCTCCTTTGTCTGACTTGTCTGTGGGTGATCAAGGAGAGGTCCGTGCTGACCTTCACTGATCTACCAGGCTGCCTCGTGTTGCTGGGCTATGCAGATAACTGATAGCTGCAGTCCCTGGCAGTCCTCAGCTGCAGTGCCAGTGTTGTCCAGGCCTGAGAGCTCTTTGACAAGAAAGGCTGAATGGCTCTGGGCTCATCTTCATTCTCTAGTGTTCCTTGCCAGCACCTGATGGTTCTATGATATTGTCCCTCCTCCCCCAGGGACTTAGGGTTCCTCTAGACTTCATGTTATAATTCTGTTTTCTAAAATTCTTTATTTTGTATTCCTGTTTGCAAGCTCTTATATTTGTGTTTCTGTCTGACAACTTTTTTTTAATCTGGTTAACTCCTGCATGCAGCTGTTCCTGTCACTGGTTGTCCCTTTGGCATTCACGTGCTTAGATAAAATGCTTGTATATACTGTGTCTATGTCATCACAACGCTGCAGAATATTTGCATACCACTGTTGGTAAACAGTAGTTTTTACATTTACATTCAACAATTTAGTATTAATTATGTCCTGATTAGTATATTTATAATTTACAGGTTTCACAGGCCTCTGTTTTGACTATGGTATAGACTGTGTTTGCCTGTCAAGAAGTTTTGCATCCTAACTCTGTGTTAGAAAGTTATTTAGAGAAAGGACTAGATTCAGGCTCCCCTTCGTCAGGATCAGAGCAAAAAAATATCTGAGCTGCTTAAAGTGGCCTTATCAATTGATTTTGTAATGACATGCATGCTTGTATTGCTATAATGAGTCTGAATAGTGTGCTGACATTTGGGGCATATATGACCTACAAATTTTTATGAATTCAGGAATTAAAAAGTTTCTTGAATCTTCCCACTATAATACCTTGATTCTTAGGTTTTGTATACTTAGGACAATTAGATGGTAATGCTGCCATTCAGAAGCACCTTGCATGATAGGCTTGTGGCAAGTAGCCTAATAGTCTCCCAACAGGTTGAAGGAGGTGATCCTCGCTTCTACTCAGCATTGGTGAGACACATCAGGAGTCCTGGGTCCAGTTCTGGGCTCCCTCAGGAAAAAAAAAGAAACACATGGACAAATTGGCATGAATCCAGTGAAGTCCCATGAAGACAATTAAGGACATGGAGTAACTGATGTGTCAGTAGAGGCTGAGGGAAGAGTAGTTTCAGGGGGATCTTATCAATGTGCATAAAGATCCAATAGGAGCAGAAGAGAAGATGGAGCCAGACTTTTCTCAGTGGTGTGCAGTGACAGGACAAGAGGCAGCAGGCACATCTTGGAACACAGGAAATTTTGCTTAAACATAGGAAAAGAAGATATTTTTAATGTAAGAGTGATCAAACAGTGCCACAGGTTACTCAGAGAAGCTCTTCAATCTCCATCCTTGAAGATACTGAAGTGGGATATGATCCAGGGAAACCTGCTCTACCTGACTGAGCAGGGGCATTGGTCTCTGGAGGCCCCTCCTGATCTCAGTGGTTTTGTGACTCACTAAGACAGGAAAACTTCAACCATTGGCTTGGAAATGTCAGGACTACAATGCCTATGGGCTGGGGGGAGAGAGGGAGTATGTGTGGCATTTGGTTTTGGTGTGTTGTTTTTTTTACTGTATATGTGACATTGCAGTGTTATATCTGTTTCCAAGAAAGAGACTAGGGGTGAATATGTTACTCTTTTGAAAAGTGCAATATTGCAGGCTCTGTATTATTCATGTAATTTATTGAGAAAATGCTTTTTGTGTGAAGGAAGTTTTTCAAAGACCTACAGAAATCTTCTGAAATCAGGAAAAGCTTGATGCCTTTGTGCCCTGATCTTTTAGCTGCAAATTCTCACTTTCTGTCTTTAATAAACAAATGATGTGGTCAGTTCCGAGTTAAATCAAACCCAAATGAATGTTCACTTTTTTTTCTGATGAATATAAATTTAAAGCACAAACAACCATACACAGGATGGAATGGGGAAATAACTTTATCAGGGTGTAAAATGAGCCATTTAGATGGCAAGGTATGCCAGAATGATGTAGTGTCTGTGATTGAAAGAGGTAATTTGAAACTAAGCTTGAATATATAAAAAGGTGGCACTTTTATAGCATTCTGGAAAATTGGGTCCCGATTTTCCAACTAGGCAGTAAAAGTAATAGATGTTTTTGATTAATTTGGTAATAATTTCTGTGTACCTCTGTTCTGTTTTATGGAATGAAGATACTGCTGTCTAGTTTTACTAGATTAGATGATGTTGTGAAGACAAATGCATTAATATTTGTAAGTTGCTTAGCTAATTTATCAAGAACCCAGGAGTAAATTAATAATTTTGTATTCAACACAACATTTGTGAAGTAAATCAGACAGCAGACCATATGCTGAATGGATAGGATAGAAAGAGATATGTAATAGCCACTTCAAAAGTAATTAAAGTATATATAACTTCTGTGTGGCAGAAGGGACCAAAGTAAGGTTTGAGGTGATAATTAATTTAGTTTATCTTACTTGTTGGTGAAAGACCCAGCTAACCTTATGTGTGTAAAATATAGAGTTTAACTATTCTACAGATTTTTTTTGCTACGTCTCGTTTAAAGACAAATTGTGTCATGTTTTTTTCATGTTCAAAAAAAGAAGAATTCTTAAGAATGTTTCTGCATTGATCTTCTGAACTTTAAAGTTGTCCTTTTCCTTGTAAGCTGGGTTTGTTGTTTTAGTATCTTTCTGAACAGCATTTGCCCTGCAGGCTTAACATTACTTGCTTTGGTACCTACTTCCCTGTTCTCAAGTTGCTTTTTAGGTTTGGACATACTTTTTTTTGTCAGGCTGGACAAGATGAGCCTGAAGTGACATTGCTTAAAAAGAATGACAGCTCCAAATCATTGAATTAGTGCATTTAATTGTCTCTTTATGTCCCAAAATTGTATATGTTAAAACATTTAAAACATAAAACAAAACAAAACAAAAAAAAGTAAAAGAGATTTAATTACTGTGATGTCAAAACTTGGTTTCATCTTACAGTCATTGTGTTTCACACTGAGTAATAGGCCTTCCTGCTGTGTGCTCATGTATTTCTTTCTGTGTGTATCACATTAATAAATTACTTTCAGAACTTTGCAGAGCTAAATGTCTGTTCTTTTGTATTAATACAGGCTGTTTTGACATGTAAAACCACTTGGAAGGCAAGCTGAGCTTTTATGAGGGAAGAATTCTTAATGTGATTTTTAGTGTTAATGGTTATTTTGAGATCTGAAGTATATTTTAAATGTAGCTCTCCAATGTCTTTTTATTATATAATAGACTAGAGTTGGAATGAAATAAAATGAAACTGTATTAAATTGTCTTGTCTTTATAATTTCAGTGGCCGAACTGGAAAAATTCGAGTGCAGTCCCTGAAAATTGGCTTGATGTCTCTTTCTAAGGGCCTTCTGGAAGAGAAGTACAGATGTAAGGAAGAATTTCTTTTACAAAATACTCTATGTAATTAAGTCATGTTCAGTGACAAAGCACCTAGCAAAATTTGTAGTAAAACATTTCTCATGCCTGGTGCAAGGCAGTTTTCTTTTAAGTAAAAGAGAATTCTTTACATTATCATCAGTGGCAATGGTTAAAGTAGGATTTATATCTTGGCTGGAAAGTATTGCTGTCTAGTCTGAATTGTCAGGAGTCACAGTACTGCAGTCCCCAAAAGAAAAGGTGAATATAGCTTTGTGGAAGATGGAGAAGTATTATATTTGATTCTGTTCTCTCTTGTATTTGTATATGTTTTGTTTAGGTAAAAAGCAAGTTACTGCTGATTGCATCAGATTGATATGGCTAATAAAACAAGGAAATACGTCAAAATCCTGCAATTGTATTTAGTGATCTATGAGAAAGACTGTCTGAACTCTAAAAATAGTTTTCCAGTATATGTGCTTTCTGCCAGATTTGCACAATGGAAGTTTAAAATATACTGATTTTAATAATCTCATAAGCTTGAGAAATACTGAGTAATATAAAAATATGTCACAAAAATAAATGCAGGACCAGAAGAGAATTTAGTAACTTTGTGGAAAAAAAAGCCCTGACAAATACAGAAAAGAAGATAAAGCACTATATTAGAGCATTCTGGATTATGGACATTTGCTTATTATGTGCATAATCTTAAATTTGCTGTTCTTTACAGTAGTTCCTTGACTCATTTTGGAAACCAATGAACAAATTATAGAGAGACTGAATTTGCTCCATGTACCTTTGGAGCTCTGCAAAAACATTTCTGCTTTCCTTAAGAGCATTTGTAAGCAGTCTTGTAAACTTAGTTATTAACATTGAACAAAAGTAGAGGTGTTTTATGCATTGGGACATATTTTGACATCTGAATGACATACTGAGACTTTGGGGTGTTTAGTTTCCTTCTGTCATTTGACATGTCTGTGAAGTATTCCATAATTTAAAAAGAGCTTGATGGACATACCTTTGTTCCATGATGACAATTCAGAAGGCAATCTGTTGTTCTGTGTGAAATAAAAAGCTTTCATAAAGTGTAGGAGTTAGGCTGTGGGTGATAAACTGATAGCCCTAGGAAAAGAGGGTTTTAAAGAAACTCTGAAACCTGAGAATACTCCCATTAAATTGCTATTGGTAATACATTAGTATACAATGGCAAAATAAAGGCACTGAAACAGAATAAGGAAATTACTAGGTCAGCTTCATATATATGTTCTTGCTTTGTGTTTAGTAATAAAATTAAAATTACAGCTGATGGCGGCTACAGATTTTTTGATAATTTATATCAACAAGATGGACTTTTACTCTGAAGGGATGCTGTGAGAAATCCTAAAAAATGAGTAGAGAATGAGTCTCAGAAATTTTTGTACCTACTGGTTGTAACTTCAACCTGAAATACATCTGAAATTAAAGTAGTTGCTTGCATTCTTGAAGTACAGAATTAATAGTTAGATAATGCATCTTTTTAGTTGTAACTTCAGCTCTGATCAATGTGCCCGGCTTTGATATCTTTGTTAGCTTTATTGTCCTTATGAACCTTAAAATTGTCAGAGAAGAGCCCTTCAATCCAAAAGAAATTTTGCTAACAAAGGAAATGTGTCAGGTACTGTTCTTGGTTGCAGTGGCTTTTGAAGTCAGTGTTTTGGGGTCCTCTGGCACAAGCTGTCACAGACTCATCTTTAATATGAGCTCTTTTGGTTCTTTTGATTTCTGTCATACCCTACTGATCATCTCATGTTGAGAGAAATTTTGTCACATCTACTGAGTTTTCAGTCCTTGAGTAAAAATTGTAATGGAATTGCTGAGTATTTTCAAGAAAGTCAGTCACTTGGAAAAAAAACCAGGCCTTTTAAAGATGGATGCTTAATGTTAATTACCTGCCTTTTGATTTTTCCCTTTCTCAGACTAACTCCTGGCATTTGCTTCTCCTTTTGACTGTTCTAAGAGTTTCTGAGGCGTTGGCAATCACAGGCTGCTCTGAGAGTGACAGCCATTGGGTGATTGTGGTTAGTGCCCTCAGCAGAGCACAGACTGTGCCAAAAATGCACTAGCCTTGGGGAGGCAAACTCTTCTTAGAGTAGTTGGTGGTAAAATAAGCAAATTTTCTTGTTTTTAAAACTTTTGACTGAACCCTTAATTCTTTTGTAAAACTCTTGACCGGAATGTTTGCTCCTCAAGTGTTCTGCCTTCCTAGAGACTCTACGTTCATTTCCAGTATGGGGAGGATCTTTTCACTTGACACATTTTTTTAAAATGTTTTGACAGAGAAATTTTTGTGATTTTTTTAAAATACAATTTAATTAAGCTTCTTTTTAAGATTCTAGATTTCAGGGTTGAAGACATGAGAATGGATCTTTAATTAAAAGTCTCAATTGCTTTAGAGGTAACATTGAAGCCTCAATTAAAGAATGCCTATTCTTGAAAATGCTTAAGACATGCTTAACTTTATGCCCATTCCTGAGTAGTCCTGAGAATAAAAATGGACCTGCAAAAGTAATTCAGTAGTTTTGAGCAGCTTACGTCTATGATTTGGGGTGAGGATTCTCAGGCTTCTTTTCTGTTGTTGAGGCTAATGTCCTGGTCTGGCCATAACCGTGCTATTCTCTGCTTTCTGGTCTGACAAGGAGGGTCATTTGTGAGCTACAGAAGAACACATTTGTGTGTACTTCACTCTACACTTGTTTCTAACACCCACAGCCTAAACTGGCAGCAGAAACAGAAAAAAACCCATATGGAGTTTTTTTACAGTGTGTAGCTTTTGAGTAATGTGTAAAATCTTAAGGATTTGAGATGAAAAAGAAGGGCTACTTAGTAAATCCCATCTTCTAAGCAGTTCAGTTTTCAAGTGATGTACAACATCCTTGGAATGGGGTGGGGTTTTTTACTGTTATGTTTATGTTGTAAATTTTCAAATATTTTGGAACTAACTTTAAAAAAGAAAGAAATTAGAATGTGCATTCTGTTTGTGACAAGGCAACATAAAATGTGGGTTGTGAACATCTTTCTACTAACTATCTGATTATCCTTTTGCTAGGAATTCAATAAACTTTTCAATATTTTCAAGTATCCCTTTCTTTATCAACCATTAAGTACTTTTTTTCAGGTTGTCTAGCTGAGTTACAGAGTCCCACTGGCTGTAATCCTCAAAATACCAGTGTGAGGCTGAATTTATTTGACTGATTTCTTTTTTCTGGTTTCTGTTTTTTTATACAATTCAGATCTGAATTATCTTTTCTCTGCTTCCTCAGTCATTCTTCTTGTACTTTGGTAGAGTCCCTTATACAGTTCAACCTTAATATCAATGTATTTTATGTTGAAACTCCTTTAGTGTGTATGTACATGTTAACAAATTTCATTTAAAAGAGGTTGTGGCTTTTGAGATGGCTGATGTGTGATGTATGGAGTCTCTTTCCCAGTGGTGGGGAGTCGGGTGCCTGGGTGCTCCCTGTCACAGCTAAAACAGGCTCTCCTCCATCTCCCACTTGAGAGATGTTCCTGCCATGCCTCCTTTGCCAGAGAAATGGCTCATGGGGTTTTTTGGAGTAGGTAGGTCAGATAACAGGAGCATTCTCACTTTCCATGCCTTCAGTTTTGGAGCTTCTCCTCCTGTGTGCCACATTGATGGCATTGAGGGGTTTGGGAAAAGAGGGTGCCATCCATGAACTCCTTGCACCTGGACAGCCTTTGGTTGTGGCACAGCTGGCAGTGTTAAGAAACAAATGATTTGGAGGACTTTGAGCTCTTCAAAGGTATTTGCTGGTTTCCTCCTAGCTAATCACTTTTCCCTCTCCTGTCGCATCGTTTTCCTCCATTTACCAGCTCCACAGTCAAATGACATTTTAGGGCTTAGGAAATTACTGCCTCCCAGCTCCAGCAGCTAATGAATTGTTCTTCTTTAATGGCGTGTTTCCACTGCAGACTGATGCAAACAGAAAGAATAAGACAATTTTTTTCTTTTTTTTAATATACTATCATTTTTTTTAAACTGACTCTTAGAAATTGAAAAGCTTTGCCATCTTCAGCTGAAGATAGCTAGCATCTGGGCTTGCCAAGAGGAGCCTGCAGCTGGACAGTACTAATTCTGTCCCCTAATTCTGTCTGTGTTGGTTTTTTTTCTCAACACTGAATGAACAAGATACTGTAGGTGCTGTTTGACTAGGTGAGAAAAATACAATAAAATCTAAAATTAATTTCAGTCATCTGGATTTTTTTTGTGAAGATCCTTTCTTCTGCTTCCACCTCCTTTGAGAAGAAAAAAACTGTGCCCAGACTGTCTGAAGCACACTGACAAAGCTTGCCAGTTGCTCCAAATGAAGGGCAAAACAATTTACACCATGTAATAAGAGTTACTCATGAGTGTTTCTGAACAAAGGTTGTCTTTTTCTTGATCAGAAGTGCAGTCAGACTGAATTTTCAAATGTCATTTATTTCTAATTTATTGGTGGTTTTTCTGATGGGAAACATGAAAAAGTAAGGGCATAATATAGATGGATTCTTTTTCTTTTAAGATTACTTGGGGCTTTAATCCAAGCCAGCCATTGAGTGCAAAAGGGGATTGTAAAAACCAGCTGGAATGAATATAATAATTTGATTCCACTTCTTCTGTAATTTGTACAAATCACAGAATTAAAAAATATTTCTTAGATAAACTCAGCATTTAAGTTGTTTTCAGAAAAGATTAATCTCTTGACTGAGTGCTAATGTACGTAGCTACAGAGTTCATAAATCAAAATTGTTGGCAGAAACATTAACGTTTTTAGCTGAGCATTTTAACAATTAAAATTGTCCAATCAAAGAAACGTGGTAAGAAAGCACATGAGAAATGATAGGTCTGTCAGCAGTACAGTTATTAACTCAGTGCTTTACTGTGAGTTTAGGTACAAGCACTGTCTTCCTTCCCAGTGCCTGTATCTGGAAAAATTTTCTTGATTGCTTTCAGCATCAGTTTTTTGCATTGTTGCAGTCATCCTGGTTCATCCATTTATACTGCAGGGCTTGACACCTGCTTTAGGAAAATGGAATCAGTGAAGGAAAAGTACATGGAAGCAGACATGGCTATCCAGGAAGAAAATGTGATTATTGTTTAGCTCAGGTTGTCTTTCTGGCTGCTGTTCTTGCTTTAAGCTATTACACATGGCCAGATGTGACTTGTGGTAACTTCCAGTCTCAGTTCAGATTGATTGTGCTTCTGTCCCCGACCAACTGAAGCATGACCTATTTTTTTAGCATAAGAAGTGGATATCTGAAATATTATTCCATTCTTCATGGAAACATAAAGTAGTTTGGTTTGGAAGGGGCTTTAAAAGGTTATCTAGACCAACTGCCTTGCAATGAGCAGGGTCATCTTCAGCTGGATCAGGTTGCTCAAAGCCCTGTCCAATCTGGCTTTGAGTCCAGGGATAGAGCGCTACCACCTCTCTGGGCAACTTGTTCTAATGTTTTGCTACCCTCATTGTAAAAAAAAAAACCATTCTTAATAACTAGTCTAAATCTACCTTATTTTAGTTTTAAAACCATTACTACTTGTCCTATTGCAACAGGCCCTGCTAAAATCTGTGCTCCCAGCTTTTTTGTAAGGTCCCTTTGAGTACTGAAAAGCCACAATAAGGTCTCCCTGGAGTCTTCAGGTTTAACAACCCCAACTCTCTCAGCCTTTCTTCAGAGTTGATGGAACATCTCTCCTATGATGAGTTTTCTAGCCTTTTTCTGGATCTCCTCTAACAGCTCCATGTCTTTCCTGTGCTGTGGACTCTAGAGCTGGACTCTATGTGGGGTCTCACAAGAACAGAGTGTGCAGAATCACCCCCCTCAATCTGGCCATACAGCTTCTGATGCAGCCCAGGATACAGTTGACTTTCTGGGCTGTCCAGCTTTTCATCTGCCAGCACCCCCAAATCCTTTGCCACAGGGCTGCCTTCAGTCCCTTCATCCCCCAGCCTGAACTGATACTGAGGGTTGCCCTGACCCAGGTGCAGCACCTTGCACTTGGCCTTGTTGAACCCCATGAGGTTCCCAAGTTGTCCAGGTGTGGATGGCATCCCATTTTCCAGGTGTGTAAGCCTCACTACTTTGCTTAGTGCCACCCTTGCTGACCTGCTGAGGGTGCACTTGATCCCTTCATTTGTTTTATTAATGAATATATTAAATAACACTGGTCCCAGTACAGGCCCTTGAGGGACATCACTCGCCATTGTTGTCCATCGGGACTCTGAGCTGTTGGCCACTCCCCTGTTGTTGGCCGCATCCAACCAAATCCTATCCATCTAACAGTCCACCCATGGACTCCATCTCTCTTGAATTTAGAGACAAGGATATTGTGGGGGACTATGTCAAAAGCTGTACAGAAGTCCAGAGAGGTGACATCTATAGTCATGCCCCTGTCCAATAATGTAGTCAGTCACTCTACCATGGAAGGTCATTAGGTATGTCAGGCAGGAATTTTTGCTGGTGAACCTGTGCTTCCTCAAATCACCTTCCTGTCCACTATGTTCCATAAGAAGCCATATAGCTTCATTTATTTGGCCTTATTTTTCTCATTTATATTGTTACGAATCAAAATTAGATGAAGGTTTTGGGACAGTGGTCATTTGTAACCATGACAGTAGTACAGAAAGTAAAAGCTTGAGTTACAGCATTACTGAATAAAAGGAGCTGTACATGGAAATGGAACGAGATGGTGTCTTTTGTTGATGTTGCAGACCTCTTCAAGGAGGTGGCAGGCCCTACAGAAATGTGTGACCAGAGGCAGCTGGGCCTTCTGCTTCACGATGCTATCCAGATCCCGCGACAGCTTGGGGAAGTGGCAGCCTTTGGTGGCAGCAACATTGAACCCAGTGTGCGCAGCTGCTTCCAACAGGTAAGATAAAGACCTTCATGTAAAGAACAAAATAAAAGCAAACTCTCTCTTAAGTTTACAGATTCACTTATACATGCTGATGTAAAAAGAAGAGAGGAATATAAAAACATCCTCTGAGTTTTGAACAGAAATGAATACGCTTCTGCAACTAAGTATGGGAAATTCATGTGAAAATGCAGCTGGGAAAGATGGTTTATGGTTTAGGAGAGAATCAAACAGATTTTGCTTAGCCAGAAGAATATATAAATCTTCATGATTCTGACAGTGTTTGTTGCTCTAAAAGCTGTTAAAAAAATTTGGAGCGGCCAATTATCCTGCTTTGCATTGTTCAAAACAACCTGATGCTGTGAGAACAACATGCTTTTTCCAGCTGGACTAAGGCATTATCTCAACGGAACAAGAAAATTATGTTGATAGTAAATCTTGACCTTGTGCATGAGGAAATTATTTAGCATTATGTTACTGACAAAAGACCTTGCAGTTGCATGAAACTTCAAGCATAGTCTTTTTTGTATTGTGAGCCTTTATGCAGCAGATCAGAACATGGAATAAAGCTCTTGCAGCCTGCTGTGAAGCTCCACACTACATGCAGGGGGTTAATGAGGCTGCAAGGAGTGTCTGCCTGTTTAAAGAAGATGAGAATTAAAAACAGAATGTTGTAATGGACCACAGCTAACTCAGACTTTTTCAAGGATGCCTAGGGCTCCAAATATTAGCTAGTGATAGCCCTACTGCTTCAGTGCATTATTTTTGTGAAAGCAGCTGATTTGAGCATTGTCAGAAATTGTATATGGATTAAAAATACACCATGGCTTATATAAAATTACTGACTTGGATATTTCTGATTTATTGAATTGAACATTAATGATTTTAGTGAACTTTCAGAGGATTTTCTTTTGCCATTCTTTCATAGAGATTTCTACATTTTCATCCAGCTCTTTGAAAAATGCAATTGTGCTGGCTTTTTTCCCAAAGTATTGGATTCATTCCTGGATTCAGGTGATTAGGATTGGATGAGTGTTTGTCCAGGTCATGAATAATTTGGTATATACCCTCAGAAGTTGGTTTCACCAATTAACCATGTAAAGCTTTCCCTGATGTTTTAACATCGCTGTTTCAGACAATAAGGGATGATTCTTATCTATCTCTGGCCTTGAATGGTTTGAGTCGCAGTGAAATAATTTTTTCATGTATTAGTCACAGACTTTGTGTGAGACAGAGGAATGACCTTTATGTCCCTTAAGTATCTACCCCATGTACTGTGCCATTCAATAATGGGTGGGGGATACCAACAAGATAGTGTACAAATACTTGATGTATTATTACAGTTGTACTGATAATAAGGTTGCAATCCCTCATCTCATAGGAGTAGTTCAAGTTTAGTCCCTGGTTAGGAGAGCATAGAGAAAATGTGCAGCTGCATGTCAGTTATCTCAGCCCAGTGAAAACAAGTATTTTGTTGGTGAGGAAGAAACACTTTCATTTCTGTGCTTCTCCCTCTTATTGCCAAAAATGAACTTGGACCATGAATAGGTTAAGAAGCTTTCCATCATGTGTTACCATTTAAGAATAACTTTCATTTTAAGCTCTATTTTATTGCTTCCATTGAGCTCAGAAATATTGAGTTCTATTGTTATTGCTGACAAAGTTGATGAATACAATACTGAATGCAATACCTTTGTAGCTAGGCTCCTCTGGTGGTTGTAACTTAAAGAAAATGTGGAAGTGTGTTTGCTCGCTTCTTAAAACAATCATGTTAATACATTAGCTCAAATATATTCTTGCAGTGACTGGCTATAAATGGCAGATTCCTTTCTTGTTCTTTGCCTGTTTGTTTATTGTGTGTTATATTTAATGTGCTAACTAGGAAGAACACCATGGGCTTAGAACACAATAAAAAATTGACGAGTCTTGGGACAACCAGTACACACATGCAAACACTACTGACTTTTAGTATTTTGTCATCAATCTTAACTCAGAAGATAACCATGTCTTCAGCAGGTTGAATTGCAGAGTGTCATACTTACTTTTCGAGTCAGTTCAGTTGAAAGACAGCTTTACTTTACAGTCTGTTACTTCTGTACTGTGTCCTCCATCTTTCTTACCATCTGCCCACTCTATCACAGCTGTTAAGTCTTCTAAAGTCTTACTGACTTATTTTCTTTATTTTCATTTATTTATTTTCATTTTCATTGAGGTTATTTCTTGTATTCTGTAAATGGTTTTGGATTAAACTGTCATGGAAAGAATTCATGCAGATTGTTGGGGTGTTTTTTCCATAGATTTTCTAAGGAAAATCTAGTCTGTTGTTTTGTTTTGTTGTTATTTTTTTTAATTTGGATGTGGGTTTTTTTCTCTCCACAGAACCACAATAAGCCAGAAATAACTGTAAAGCAGTTCATAGATTGGATGCGCTTAGAACCACAGTCTATGGTGTGGTTGCCAGTTCTGCACCGTGTGGCAGCTGCAGAAACAGCAAAGCATCAGGCCAAGTGCAACATCTGTAAGGAGTGTCCAATTGTTGGATTTAGGTAAGAGGAGAGGTGTTAGGTGCAATGTTTCTCTGAAAATATTCACATTTTTAAGACTTCTAACAAGTGAATTTTTTTTCTGTCTGTTTTTCCACTGTTTTTTTTTTTTTGAAGATGGGATCTGTTACCCATGGTGAGGCCACAGTGTGGCCTGAGCCAGTGCAGCTCTGGCTCATGCAGTGCCACTGTTAGACCCCCAGTGGTCCTGTGGCTGACAGAGGCACAGGGTGGGCTGTCATCAGATGGTTTTGGATTGGTGGATTCAAGAGATAGCAAATGGAGTATAAATGCGCCCCATGTGTTCTGTAAGCACAAGATCAAAAGGAGGTGATCAGTAAGAAAAAGCATGGACTGTCTGTCTGCTCTCCTGCATGAGGCTTGGGAAACTCACTTATGCCAGGCAGTATAAAACACCCTTCAACATCAATCTTTCCTTGCTTTAAACAAATGCTGATATGTTGCTGTGATGAGACTTGCAAAGTCCCTTTCTGTATCCCTGAACATAATCTAGCTTTTCTCTTTTCAAAGAAGGGTATGAATTCTAAAACAAAATGTTACATGGGGAATATTCTCCATGTTATTCTCCTAAGCTGTAGTTGGTACCCTTAGTAAGTATTGCTATGACTATCATGCATTTGTAAATTGATTGCTCCAGTGTAGAAAGTGATGCAACCCTCATCTCCAAAATCTGCATTAGAGGCCAGAGGTGAGCATAACTGGCTTTTTCCTCTACTGTGGTCATGGAGTCTAATGTATAATCTAGGAAAAATATAAAACAGTCAATCATGTAAGTGCTTCTAAGATTTTTCTTTAGGTATCTAGGCAGATGAGGAGATTTTTCTTCACTGTGCTTTCTGTCCTCCATCTTTCTGTTATTTTAGAGGATAATAATATGAATCCTGAGGTTAATCTTGTCAATCTTGCCTAGTTATAGGAATGCTGGCTTTATTCAATCTTAAGGGACTGAGATAGAAACCCTATTTTTCTTTTTTTTTTTTATTATGAATATGGGTATGTGATTATTTGCAAAAGTAATAATCTGACCAGACTTTGTTGCCTGTCTTAAAGGGAGATGACATTTTCTAAGTGTTCCTGTCTTTGTTACTGTTTGAGGAAGCATAAGGTGACAAAGCTCTGGCAGAGTTATGTTATACTTGTCTAAGTTGTACTATGTGTAGGAGGGCATAGAGATAGAAAAGAAGAGAAAGACCCATTTAGAATGGGTCATTCTAAATAATTTCTACAATGAAGCTAGAGATCTGCAATAACAAAAGCATCTAGCATCTTAGCAGAAGGTAAATGTAGCCATTTAATGCACTGGCTCTGAGAAAAGATTATAAAAAAGTTGGATCAGCATCTTTTAAAGTGAACTTTTACATTTATAGACATATTCTCTTGCAAAACAAAACATAAAACTCAACAGGGGAAAAATGTGGATGGGTACTGAAAGCTGCTCTCAGGAAGCAATTTAAACTTTAACTATTCAGTAGCTATTCAATTTGGTTCAGTTAGCTCATTTTAGTTTCATACAAATGATATAACCTCATCCAGTCAGAACAACCATAGCATAGATACAGTGGGTGCGATCTGGAACTGAACTGTTGATTTAGTCTAAGTAAATAAATAAATCATGTTCCTGGGGATTATATCTAGTACAAGGGATACTGTAGAAGTTTGTTAGCCTATTTATACATACACTTTCTTAAAAATCAACTAAAAGTAAACAAATCCTTGTATATTTTTAACTGAATTTAAAATTATTCTTGCAATTCATTAATTCTTGAGAATTTAATTTTCTAAATTGTTTGTCAAGTTTCTGAGCATCAAAATTATTTACAAGCCTTTAATTTGACTTTAGATTATAAAAACTGAAATAAACCAATCTGGTTTATAAAAGTTTTTTGTGATAACACATGAATAGTAAATAGAAGAAAAGAAAAACTAAAGCAATGTAGTTTAAAGTCAGTAAAAACTTTAATATTATAAATTCTTCCCAGTCCATCAATGAAACTGATGCCTTTAAGATTTTCTGCATCAAAGCTTCTTGGGCAGCAGGTGATTGATAGAAGCAGTTACAGACTCTGTAATGCATTTCAGATGGCTCTCTATATTGATAGCATAGACCTATATTGGTATGGAGACAGGAACTTTTAAATACTCAGTGAGGTGTGTAGTGTAGAAGGTTCTGTGGACTAAGAGGTCTGCAGGTTTGCTGTGTCTCCTGCAGCTGCTGCAGTGGCACTGCTGTCCCTGGGCCTGCAGCCGTGATGAGTGCTGGCCGTGCCATGTTCTGGTTGTGCACACTCACACACTTCAAAGTTCTCTCTCAGCTAATCCCAACAAACTCACTGTGTCCTTGTGTTGCTGCTGCTGAAAAGCAGGTGACCCATTTCAGATAGTAATTTGCTTTGTGAGGCTTAATTAGAATTAAACCTCTAATCACTTTGTTTAATGTCCCCACAGGTACCGGAGCTTAAAACATTTCAACTATGATGTCTGTCAGAGCTGTTTCTTCTCTGGCCGCACAGCAAAGGGACATAAATTGCATTATCCAATGGTGGAGTATTGCATACCTGTGAGTACCAGTTTGCTCAGTGTTTCTAATGGATAAAACCCAGATTTGAGGTCTAAATATTTTTTCATAATCTTTGTTACCTAGCCAGGATTTATTTTACATATGTTTAATATGGCTTGTCTTCCTTCCTTTCTCTTTAAAAGGCATCAGGAGCTTTTCAGGTTTTGCTGATTTTATGTAGGGAGTGTTTGGATTCTATAGAAATGGGCAGCAGTATCCACCTCTGAGAGAACTTAAACTTCACTTCTGATTGGTAAAACAAAGCTTGAATATTAAATATAACTGCTGTTCTTGTATACTAACATATATACACACACAATAAGGGTAAGAACAATCCTCAGAGAAAAATGACTTGCTTTACTATTGCTCTACCAATGTCAAAGAGTATTTAATATTCTAGTAATGCACATTAATATTTTTAGGGGGCTATGTTTTCAGGTCCAGCATTTCCTTGCTTCATGAAAATTTGGCTAGAAATAGGCTGTGTTTCATTCTGTTGTGTATTGCTGTTTACTGGGATACATAAAAGTTGTTGTGTAGCTAAAAAAAACCCAAAAACTAGAATTGGTAGTTTCTAACCAGAAGTGGTGTGAAGATTCTGAGCAGAAATGGTGTGAGATGTTTACCAGTAGTACCTGACAAAAATTAATTTTATAACACTGTATTTTCCTAATGACGTTTCAAGCACATTTTTTTAAGGAAATTCCTAGGAGTCTTTCTTAACTGAAGGAGTGGCTGGGTTTCTACACGCAAATACCACTCATGCTTTTTTTATCAGATAGCTGTTTATAGTTCAGAATTTACCTTAGAAATAAATTAATAGGATAATTTGTATGTGCTCTACACAACAGTGGTGAAATGACTGCATGCTTAGAAAAATTCAGACCAGAATGTAACTAGAACTGATTCAACAGAGCCAATTTTCAATAGTTGTACAAGATTCTGCGGGTTCTTCTAGTAGCAAAAATTCATTGAATTATTTGTCTCTTTTGATGTAGTTGTTGGACTTACTACCTATGTTTTTCCTCTCTATTGTCTGGCGTGTCTTCTGTAATGGAATTCAAATTCTAGAAAGTAGTGGTTTTACTTCATTATGGTCAGAAAATAAAAATGAGTAATGTTAATGTATTTTCATTAATTCTGTAACCAAATGTTAATATTTTATTGATAAATCTGCATGTCAGGGAATACTCTGAAGAACATTTTTAAAGTAGATTTGTTGATTTTTTTCAGCTGGTTTTAATTTTTATTATATTTTATTACATGACTATTCTAACCTCAGGATTTGGAGGTCTATGATTAGACATCATTAAAAATTCACTTTTTTTTCTGCTTATAAACCTCATCTTTAGTGGAACAGAAATACTCTTTTTAACTGTCTATAATATGCAGGAAGTTCAGAAATTGAATTGTAAGGAGTGTTGAAACAGATTATGCTGCTGGTCGGCAGGGTAAGATATCCTTCCTGTTGAGTTAGTCAAATACAGATTACATCTGGTGTGGGATATTGTACTTTCCCTAGAACATTATGGTATCTTTCTCATGAATTCCAGGTTTTGTCTGAAGCAGCAGATTTGATATCTAAGATGAATTTTCAGGTCTTGTTAAACAAGTTCACATTGTGTAACCGTGAGCCATCTCATTTACAAGTGAAGGCTGACAAACTGAAAATATATTCTGGAAATGGCTGGAATCTTCTCTGTCCCTGGAAGTAGGGATAGCTTACATTATAATGAAAATTTCTGTTACTGCTGCAGAAAAAAATGTGGTTCTAAGGCAATATTAGGTGTAAAATAAGGTAATGTAAGGCAAAAGTCCCTTCTTTCCATGAAATATAGGAGGAATGAGGTGACTCTACTATGGGATAATAAGGGGAGTAAAAAGACATTCTTGATTAGAGTGAAGGAAGAAAGGCCAGTGTAAAAAGGGGAAAAGGAAGGAACTGGGGGAAGTTTTAAGTAGAGCAGAAGAAATGGCATTTTTCAGGCATTATTCCATTTAAACATCTAAGCTTTTCTACTTACTGCAAAAAATTTTGCAATTCTTGAGTACTGTATTGCATTTAGTGAGTTCAATATGTAGAGAGGTTTAGCAACAAATGAATATACCAACCACAGAGCATTATTACAAATGACAAGAATAAATAATACAGGATTCTTTTCATGAAAACAATTCTTTATTCCAGACCTAGACTGGATAAGGCTAGTTAAAATAGTTTGCATGTGGGTACTGATTATGGAAGTCTAACAGGCATCTAGGGCTGTAATTCAGGTGATGCATAAAATTAGAGGTCCAGCAGCGATCCTGGTTAATTTGGAAGTGGAATATGAGAGCTGAAATTTTATTTGGGTCCTGATGTAAGTGCACTCTGCTACCTCCATTTCTGTAAAAAGACATGACCCATTATATGAACAGCCCTAGATGCCTGTTAGACTTCCATAATCAGTACCCACATGCAAACTATTTTAACTAGCCTTATCCAGTCTAGGTCTGGAATAAAGAATTGTTTTCATGAAAAGAATCCTGTATTATTTATTCTTGTCATTTGTAATAATGCTCTGTGGTTGGTATATTCATTTGTTGCTAAACCTCTCTACATATTGAACTCACTAAATGCAATACAGTACTCAAGAATTGCAAAATTTTTTGCAGTAAGTAGAAAAGCTTAGATGTTTAAATGGAATAATGCCTGAAAAATAGCATAGACCTGGGTCTGTGAAATAAAAGCACCAAAGACCACTGAATTGTTCCTTAGAATCCATTATATTACAGTACAAATAGCTTGAACAGGAAGGGTGCATCTGCTCTGCCTTTTCAACTAAATTCAAAGGCTGTTGATGTTAAAATCATTCTTTCTTTGCCAGTGTTGAAAAGCACAGTACAAATGCATGTACTCACCAAACTGCATTAGTAAAATCTAGCTTCACTTTCTTACTGCTAATGCATATTAATACATTTTTATCAAGAATACTAGCAATAAATAGGTAAAAAAAAAGCTTCCATTACTTAAGCTGACATTTAGAACTGGACCTTAGTCACAGATGGATGGAAGACCATTTAATTGTCTTCAGGTGAATGGTTCAGTGTAGAGTATAAAGGGATTTCTCAGAAGCACAGTAAGTTCTTATCAAATTTAAAATAATTTGGAGAATGGGTTAAGGAATATGTTCTCCATTATAATGACTTTTGTGATATTTGCTTTAGGTAAGAATTGCTTCATAATTTCAGATTAGGACCATTTACTCTTCATAGTTACATGTAGTTACTGCATTCTTATCTGTAATTCCATTTTACATTTGTCCTAGTTTGCAATTTAGTTTTCTTGATGCTGGGGGAAAGAAAAAAATCATTATAACTTCAGTTATAGGTCTTCTTTCATCCAAGATTTAGAGATAGGTGTGAGAAGCATCTGAAAGCATCATTCTCTCTTAGGTAGTAGAAATTCAAAATTATTCTCATTTATTTTTCACCTTTACATAATCTTTGTCAGAAAAGATGGAGAAGTAAGATTTTTTATGTAAAGTTTTACATGGATGTGTAAAAATATTGTTCGATTTTCCTAGCATCTAATTTGAGAGTAGTCCTACATAACTACCTACACAGTTTATTTTTAGATTTTTTTTGAAATGGAAATCCTTTCAGTAGTGGCACTTGTGTTATATTAATGTGGCTGGGCTTAATGACAGCACGCTTTAGGGAGCTTCACATCTCTCCTGGGAATCAGTTTCTCAGTGTGTATTAAAACAGTTAATTGGTTTTGTGTTAGCTATAATAAATGTAATTAAGAGAATGATGACTTAGGTGTAAACTAGTCCTTTTACATAGCTAGATGCAGCGAAAGGAATAAGAATGTGGGCTTCCATTTGAAAAAGAGACTACTGAGAAATAAATTAAATGTATATGTATAATAAGTATTCTATATTATTTAATAATTTTCACATATTTATTGTAATTTTTATATTGTATGTTATGTAATTTAGAGCTCTACAATTAGTTTATTGCAATCTTGGTATTACTTTTTTACCAATGAATAAAATCTATTCATTTATTCTATCATTCTATTCAATTTCCAATATACTGAAAGCAGACACCAAATGGGTTTTTAAGATATGTATGGAAAACATATTTCGCCCTGCTCATTTTTTTTTTGCACTGCTTTCCATAAATCCTGATTTCTAAAATTTTTGTTCAATTACAAGTAATTGTATCTTAGTTTGTTGCTTATAGCTCTGTTTGTGCCTGGCTGGTGTACTGAAGAGCACTGATACCAGTTTGTCAATTGTTACAATGTTTTTTTAGTTGGGTATGGCAGCCATGGATATAAAATATTTCTTCCTGAACTTTGTCTTGCTCTAAGAACTCAGATTTTAAATTCAGTTTGAAGGCATGGTCTTTGGACTGAATTTTCAGTGAAGGAAAGTATTTTTTCTTTGCTTTTGAGGTAGTTCTGTAGCAATGGTGCTATTTGTACTATTGATTTGTGTGGAAATAGCCAAGATGTCATGACGTAAGCAAGTGTACAAGGTATCTGCTAGTTTTAATTTAGAAGATAGATTCTGCACAATTAGTTCCTGGCTATTCTTTTTCTAAAGGAAAGTGTTATAGTACATCTTCCTTGGCATGATTTTGGATTGGATTGTATTTTGTGGTTGTATGCCCAAAAGAAAAAAAATAAGATATTTTTCAGAGTTGCACCTTAATTGTATGTAAATTAAAATAGTTCTTTCATATCTGCTCAAATTTCACTGGTTAGTATTTGCAGTGCTCAGTCAGTACACAGTCATATTAGTCCTCTTTTTGTGAATCAGGCTGTCATACCAAATAAAGAATACATCAGAGGAAAAATTTTGGCAGCTCAATAGATATTTATTTCTACAATGTGTAGGTAATAAAATTTTCATTCCTTGGCCTTGGGGCAGAGTTCCATCTGTTGGAGTTACTGTTGCATGAGAGTAAGCGGCCCTTTGCACAGCCTCATGTTCCTTCTTTGGATGGTGCGGTGGTTGGAGAGATGCTTTTTGAGAGCAATTTTGTGAACCCTCTCTGGATTCACTTTTATTAAAATTCAGGAGTTCAAACAGCCCTCGGTCACAAATTTACTCTGTTGTCTACATTTTAAAGCCACATATGAGAAGCTCCTATCAACATCAGTTTGTTTTACTATTTTTATTGCTCATCTGAAATGCATTACAGAGTCTGTAATTGCATATATTATACACACATTAAAATATATAGATGAATACAGAAATATTTTTAGGTTTTGACAGCAGAGAATAGTTTGCCTGACCTGCCTCTAGGCCTCTTTGTAGTACTTTGGGCAAAAGATGACAAAACTGAAGTCTTCCTGTCTATTTTCCACATGGTTGTCCATTGGCTTTGCCATCCTTTGATGCTAACAGGCTTCTCTGAAAGCAGAGGGTACAGGAATGCAATTTGTAGTTTGTTCCAGCGTCTGGCCTGGAAGTCTGTAAAAGCTGTTGCAAATCTTCAGATATTTCTGCAGGTGAATGGCCATGTTTTCTTTACTGCAGTTGCAAGAGAAAATGCTCAGTAGTACTGGCTGGAAGAGGATGTTCTGTTGGAATACTCAGCCCAGTCTGAGCACATACACTTTAAAGGCAGACTGTATACTCTTGTTTCTTCCTGCAGATCTCTTTATTGCCATTTTTGCCTTGTATTTTATGCCCTTATGTATCCCCTGCTTTCATAGTAGAAGTTAGCTGAATAGTATTACTTAAGTAGTGCTGCCATTCTTGCTGTGATTATTACTGGTTAAAGGGATTTTTAAAAGCAGTTGAATAAATTTTAATTTTGTTCTCAGGATAGAGTGGTGGACAGAGAGGGAGCAGAGATGGATGGGGCTAAGCACTTACCAGTTTTGGAAGAGGCTGCATCAGTCAGGACCAGTAAAAAAGCTTCTGGGAGGGATGAAAGATGTTGATTGTAACTTGTAAATTTAGACTTGTAGAATCTTGTGGCTAATCTATGTCCTAATCTTACTCTCTGGTAGTAAGGAGACCACTGAATCTGAGTTTGTTACTTCAGGCACTAATTGTTCTTATCAGGCCTGCCTGTGCTTTTGAACAGTGCCTGTACACTGGCCACCACTTCATCTGTACATTTTTTTCACTAAGGAATATTACAGGTTGTGGCCAAATCCTACAGAAGGAGATTTGGTAACTGGAAAAAAAGCTTATGAAGATCTTGGCTGTTGCAGCAGAGAATGGTTTAGCACATACCATTCCCATCTTGTGGTAAAGTTTTCCACTGTAGGTCTAGAATGGGAGGCAGTGAGGGCTATATCTTACCAACTGATTTTTTCCCTTTTTATTTTTTTTTTCAAAAATTAAATTTTTGTGGTTTTTAAGACTGGATATAAATGTTTAGCTTAAGACTTGAACCTCTGTCAATTTCTCTCTAATTTATAAAGTAATCAGTAGATCCATTTATTGCTGGGAATTTGAAGCCTTGCTTCTATTTTCCAGTAGAAGAGAATTTTTTGGTGCATTAGCATTATTATTGTACCATATCTCAGGACACTGAAAAGGCAATTTAAGCACAACTGCAATTTTATATTTCTTCATTGTATTCTTTTTCAGGACAGCACCAGCAATATTAATCAACAATATTGACATCAAATCAGTAGTATTTAGTAATGATGTTGATTTTTTTTTTTTTTAAGACCACATCTGGAGAAGATGTACGGGACTTCACGAAGGTGCTGAAGAATAAATTCCGGTCCAAGAAGTATTTTGCAAAGCATCCCCGGCTTGGCTACTTACCTGTGCAAACAGTGTTGGAGGGTGACAACCTGGAGACGTAAGCTTGGTTTATAGAGCAGTGGCTCCTGGGGTCACTGGCCTGTTCCATCAGAAACAAAAAGCTGAAACTCTAAAGATAGCCAACAACAATTGCAGAGCCTTGTGCTGTATTATTCTGTATTTTTTCATATTATTTGCAGATCTTCTCTATTATTTTTAAAGTAACATATTTTATGCTTATGTTTTTATCGGTATTGTATTATAAAGCCATGGTCAATACAATGTCCATCGTAATGGACAAAGCAGGTAATTTTGGCAGGGGCTGAATAGCTGTTTTACAGAGAATACTTTTGAGGAGACTGGGTTTTTGGAACTGCACTGCTTATTTGAATATGTCAAAATTCCTGGAATTAAAAATTTCTGAGTTAATTAGGGTCCTACAGGCTTCAGAAATATTGGTGGCCTAATCAGAGAGAGCACTCTCAGTGTCTCCATGGTATTATTTATGGCGCTGACAGAAGTGCTCCACTTTATTTACTCACTTGGCAGTTGTCAGCAAAAGACACTCTTACAAGAGCAAAAATTAAGATGTGTTGACAGGGTGCTAGAATTAGTTTCATGGCTTGACTGTCCCTCACATCCTGGAGTCTGTGGCACTACTGCACTGTCTGAACACAGCACCACTTAGCAAAAGGCTGTGTGAGGCTTCAGCAAAGACACTCTGCATTCATGCAGCAGCTCAGGGCCAGTGCCCACGGTCTGAGGGCTTTCATGACTGTAGGGCTGTGCTTTTCATTTGCAGTAAGTAAACAAAACCTTCTCATTAGCAGTTTAAGACACAGGAGGAAGTAATCAGAAAACTGCCTAATTGATAGCCTGGATTCTAAGGAAGCAATGAACATTCAAATGTTAACCACCAGGGTAGTCTTCAGCTACCACCAACACAGGAAAGCAAAGCTGCTTTAATGTGGTGTAAGTTTGCCAATGCTGCCAGAAACTGGAATGATAAAACTATAATCACAGGTCAGAATAAAATTCTGTTGGTCCAGTCATGTGGGAAATATACAGATAAATTGTCAGCACCATGCTGAGAAAACTCTTGGTATTGGTTCTCTGCCCTGCAGGTGGCAAAACTCAGTAATACATTCCTGCCAATAAAAAAAAAAATTAAAGAAAATAAGAAACTCTTATAGTTATTCAAGTGCGAGAATGTAATGCAATATGTATTGACATCATTATTTTCATGCCTAAGGAAAAGAAGCATTGATAGCTGTGACTTATGGGGGAGGTTTATTGGTGGGGTTTTTGCACCCACTTTTTTTTAATACATTTTATTGTTTGCTTTAAAATGAAAGTTCCAGTACTTGAGCAGAGTTTAAATGAATTGATTATGGTTTATGAACTGCAATTCAATCAATAACATGATTTGGATTTTTCTTTAAATTGATTTTTATGTAAGAAAATTAAGTATGCAGGTCAGTCTTCTGCCTCTCCATGACAAGTGGCAGTATTTGTTGTTGTCACTTTTCTACATCAATTGCTACTTGTTCAGGGTGGGTTGCTGTTTAAAATATTTTGTGTTTCTCCAGCTTTCTCTTGCTTAAATAGTACTTAAGTTTTTGTTTCATAGTTTAATTCGTTCTCTCTCTCTTTTTTTTCTTTTTTTGTGTCTTCCTTACAGTCCTATCACTCTCATCAGTATGTGGCCAGAGCAATATGAGTGAGTATGCAGAACCCCTTTATCTGGAAAGCCTCATTTGCCAGTGGATTTCTTTTAGCTCAGTTGCAGTTAATCTGGTGTCCCTGAATGGGACTATAGGGCATGGGAGACCCAAAGCAATAATGCCCTTGGGAATATAGTGCATGTATTTATTTGTCATCAGTCTAACTTGATTTAAAAATAATGTTGTCTATGTCATGAATTGCTTTAGACACCACTAATTTTTTTTTTATTATTTTTAAACTAGTCCTTCCCAGTCTCCACAGCTGTTTCATGATGACACACACTCCAGGATAGAACAGTATGCTACTAGGTAAGAGAGATATGGCTTCTCACTAGTCCGTTGCATTTTGTGGTTGATTCCTGCAGCTTTTAATACACACTGCTGGTTGGATACTATTTTTTAAAAATATATCTTTCTCTGTGCTCACAAGATTTACTTATTAAATCATTAGGTTCTTATTATGGTCATATTAAAAGTAAAATACATGCGTTAAATCTGTCATCTCATACAGAATGGAAGCTGCTGCAAAATTGCACTATTTCTAAAATGTATCATTATTGGTTTCTTTCTTAATTTTTAACCTTTGAAATAAACTGAACATGTTCTATATATAGGTTTTCCCAGGAAGATATTAGAGCCAGGGTTTTGTTTTCTTCTGTGATAGGCTGATACTCTGCATTACTGTTGGCTTTTAGCAGAATAGGTTGTAATTACAGATGTTTTATGTTGTGGCTTTTGTGGGGTCACCCTAGTCCTGTTATGATAAAATGTCTGTTATGCCAAGTCCATCTCAGTGTTTCTGTACATACAGAGCTGGTGATCACAGAATCATTAAGGCAGGAAGAGACCTCTAAAATCATCAAGCCCAGCCATTAACTCAGCATGACTGTGTTCACCACTAAACCATGTCCCAAGTGCCTCCCCCACGTGCCTTTTGCACTTCCAGGGAAGGTGGTTCCAACTTTTCCTTGGGCAGCCTATTCCAATACCAGACCAGCTTTTCATGGAAGAAACTTTTTGTAATATCTAATCTAAACCTCCCCAAGCACCACTGGAGGCCATTTCCTCTCATCTGGAGTTAAGGGTGTGGTGATGGTTAAATATTAACCAGAGACACCCCTCAAAAATAAGTACCATGGGAGGTGACTAGGTTTTTCTTTGGGTGGTTTTGTTCTTGTATCTGATCTCCACAACTGAAAAACAGTTTTAACTTTTTCATTTCTTTGAATAAAAATTCAGAGTGCATATTTAAATTAATAGCATTCTTATTTATGGTCACCTTAAAATTCTTCGGACCATTTTTTTTTAAATGCCTGGAATATACTGCACTTGATCTTTGCAGCAAGAGACAATAAGGCAGGAAAAAAAGCTGAAGGGAAACCCACAGTCAGCCTATTTCTTTTTGTCCCCCAACAGCAAATATTTTTGTGCTTCATTAGTAGTATAGCACAATGACATAAAAGTTATTACAGAGCTTTCAGTTATTTGAAACATGTCATTCATATAAATCACCCAACATTTCTTTGAATCTATAACTTAGGCCATGTTGTAATCAATTAAAACACCTGAACCAGACAAATTTCTCTAGAGAGATGGAAGAATTATCTGTCTACCTGTGTCCTCTTTTCAGCCTGTGGTGCCACAATACTGTGGCTTTTTGTGCCCAGATGAAGCTCAAAATCTGGACTGTCATTAAGGATAAGTGGAGATACTAGGTGCAATAACTGTTTTCCTCTTCCCCCCCTCACCTCTTACCAGTTCTGCTTAGGATGAGATAAGTTGAAGATGGACTGTGCAGTTCTGAATTATCATTCAGGATGCAAACCTAAATCTCTTCCTGTTATGTGCCAACATTGCTTAGCAAAATTGACAATTTACTACTAATTGCCTCATAGGGAATCTGTCTAAAACTGCTCAGGATTCTTTTTCTTCTAGTAATAAAATCTAGAAAATGAAGACATAATTCTGTGTCTTTCATTTAATTTTTATTGTGTTCTTTCTAGTTGAATCTGTTTTTTTATTGTCCTAGTGTTTTCAGCTAAGCCTCTTTAAAGAAATATTATCAGGGCTTCTCTAATAAGACAGTGCCCAGCAGAAACAGTATATTAGGGCTTAAAGCCTTCACTGTCACTGGTTGGAGAACACTCAACTCCCACTTTTCTGTTCACAAAATCCCCTGCCTGGAATGAGGTACCAGCTCCCTGTTCTCTTGTGCTGTGTCACCTCTGAGTTGCTTCTAATTTCCTTCCTCTGCTTTCAGTTTCTATCCTGCCTTGAAGACTTCTTGCAACTCTAGGGTCCCTTCCCTGTCTCGCTGTGCTCCCTGTTTAGGGCCATCTGCTGGTTCCCTACAGTATCCCAAGCAAATCCTCATTAATGATGGAGATCTTAAATGTGACAATAACGGTGTAATCTGCATTTGTGAGTTGAAATATCTGTTACTCACTAAGGGATTCAGGGCAGGCCCTTCTCTCTTAAAAGTAGTGGGGATTGTACTACTTCCCTATGTGACAAATGTGAAGATTAATTTCTAAAATCTTTCATCAAAAGATTTAAAGATGCTGAGCTTAGAAGCTCTATAAAGGTGACTTGTAAGCATGTTACTCACTGCGAACTGGATTTGTTTGAGATGTCCTAGAGCAGAGATGATCTGATTTGTCCTGAGTCACTTCAGAGATTTTCTTCCCTTCAGGGGAGATGTGGGAGCACAATGTCCCACCTCAGCCAAGGTGGAAGAGACAATCAAGTCAACATCCAGTGTGTACCTTCATTTATTCTTCTTCTTCAACCTCAGGAATAGTAACAAATTTAGAGAAGGGCAAATTTGCTCCATTCTAAAAGAAGTCACCAGAGTTCCCTGTTCTTTAGGGCCTTGCACACTCTCTTCAAAAGGAAGTTTGAAATGTCTATTGTAATGCATAATGCACTTGCAAAAATATATGTGAAATTAAGATATCTTTATAATAAAAGAAATATCCTTGTTTAGTACAGTTGAATATGTGTGTAAAGCATTAAGTGTTCCTAAATTTTTATGTACATCTCTTATGTACATAAGGTACATCTTTCCTGGAAACCTGAATAGATAGAAAATTTCTGCTCTGATTTTAAAGAACTGTGTGACCTTCTATATACAGTCTAGTGATCTGGTCTTTTTAGATGAATTGCTTCCAAAATGAGGAAGTGTAGGCAATGAATCCCTGCAATTATACTGCTTTTTGTGGTGTTTCACAGAACTTGTCTGTCCACAGTATGGTATTATTTGCTGAGTATAATTTCAGATGTTGCATGTGCTATATTTAAAAAGGATTCATCCTCTTTTGTTAGTCCAGCTTTAGAAAATTCAAAAAGAAAACCATCTGTGAAAACATCTCTTTAACTAATTTTGCCATGCAAGTTGTGGTGATGCTAATGATAATTATGATAGAGAGAGAAAATACACTTTTTTGTTGCTATTTGGCAAGTAGAATTAATTAATGATAGCACAAGTTTCTCAATAAAAGTCCTCTGGATTATAGGTTTTCATCACAAAGTCTAGGAATTTATTCCTAATCATGTATACAAAGATTGCCATATCTGAGCTGTTTCCAAGTAGAATTGATTTTCCCACTGCCACTGTTTAAATTGTGCAGCATGTTGTCTGAAAGTCATGGTCTTTCCCTTTCAGGCTTGCACAGATGGAAAGGACCAATGGCTCCTTCCTCATGGACAGCAGCTCCACCACAGGAAGCGTGTAAGTAACTCAGACTCACTGTGCCTCTCAGGAGCTTTAGTTATAGGTTCATGCTAAAATCTTCAGCAGTTCTAACACAGGACTTAGTGCCAGTGAGAGCAGCTAATAACTATGAGCCCAAGGATGCCTCCATAAGTTTAATTATTCCAAGCACCAATTGTAGAAATTGATGATGTTCACTTGATGGTGTGTGGGAACTCTGTGTTTGTCAGCCATTCTGCTTCAAAAGTGGGCATATTTCACGTGACTCATAAAAGGCCGCCGCTCTGTGCCTTCTACTTTGTATTCCTTTTCTGCTTTTATCATAGTATAAAATAAAATAATGCTTTTCTAGGCTTTTGCTAGACCCTAGACAACTTTCTTATTAAAATAAAAAATCATCTGTACTTTGAAGATGCTTCTAAGAGAGATTAGCATTGCTCCTTCTTGTTTATATTTCAGTTTTCTGGCTTCTGATCCATCTGTTTGTACCTGGAATTGTCCTGTGTAATAAACATAGTCCTACATTAATTTTATCAATTTTCTCTTTTTTAAAAAAAAAAAATGTGTGTCACCTTTCTTGTAAAAACTCATTAAAATGCATTGGTTTTATGCTTGGAAAACATAGAACCCCTTGAATTGCTGATGGATTAAATTTTTTTTTTTAATGTAGAAACAAATTTTTTAACCTCACTTTATCATCAGTTCAGTTGATTAAATCAACATTGTAGGACTCTGCCTCTTCTAAGTTATTAACAAATAGCATCAGCATTTTAAAAGAGGAAAACTGAAATTTTTCTTGTTCAGCTTTAGTTAAAAATACTGTAGGTCTCAGTAATACTTTCATTTGCTGTTTTAAAATTTAATAATGAAATTATTCTATCTATCTATTTAGAGATAGGTAGTACACTATTAACAATTTGAAATTTGAAATACTTTGCTTGAAAGAAGCACATGTGACCCCCTTTAAATATTGCCTCTTTCCTGATTAATTAACTCTATTTACATACCAAAGAAAACTTTTTCATGCAAACTGTTTTAATGTGTTTCTGTCATTGGCACACTCACCAGTGAGAAAAATGCAGCCAAAATATTCCCTTTTGATTTCCCTTCCACAAAAAAAGAAGAGCAAACATACTGTCATTTGGCAGGAAAGCTGCAAACTTGAAGGCAGCTAAATGCTCATACACTTGAGTTGTGTATTTTGAAATTAATGAGCTCACTCATATACAAAGACAAAACAACCATCCATCCCAATGGTGAAAGGCAGGGTGTGTGCTTGATTTTTACTGGAAAATCAGCTATTGATTTTAAAGCATTCCCTGCATTCCTTTTCCTTATAAAAAAAAATCAAGATGGAAAGCTTGTGTACCAACGAGTGAGAAGGAATTTGGGTCTCAGTCAGGTGACTGTTACACAAACAAAATATGGGCAAGAAAGTAACCCTGTACACAATGACACCTTCTGTTTTACTTGCAGATTACAATGTATGCTTTCATTAAGTACTGAAGTACTCAAAATTCTGAAGGCCTGTGGTTTAAAGTTTAAACTATATTCGTAGAATCATTTAGGTTGGAAAAGACCTTTAAGACCACTAATCCAGCTGTCCAAGTCCACCACTAAACCATATTCCCAAGTGCCACATCTACCTCCCTTAAATGTCTCCAGTGATGGTGACTCAAACCACTGCCCTGGGCTACCTGTTCCAGTGCTTGACAGCCTTCTTGATGGACAGGTTTTTCCAGGGAACTACGGAGCTATGAAGTTTGTATCCCAGTTTGGATCAGAAATTGCTGAAAAATTGGGAGTTTAAGATTATAGTTCAAACTTATTTTTTTAAATGCCACTTAACATAGAAATGGGGATGCTGTAACCATTCTTATATGGATAGAATTCAAAGGAGCAATTTAAAATGTGAATACATGTTTTTTCAGTTCAGATGTACAGCTCTGAGCCAAACTGCTCTTTTTTTTTTTTTACAGTATAATTTCAAACATTCAGGAAACAATTACTAATTTGGAAATCAAATTCTTTGCTTTTCATAATTGGATTTCTGCTTCATGATCTTATTTTCATCGGTCCTGAAGAGTCCTTCAGTTTAATGTGAATATAGAACAGAGCCAGTGTTGCACTTGATTTTGAAAGTTACTTCTTAGGTCTTATCAAGTTCACAATACTTTTAACATTCTTCATGCTTCAGAGATTATGTGTAAGAAGTCATCTACATTTGAATAAGAGAACTTCTGCTCTTAGTTAAACAAAATGAGTTTATTTTCAGGAACATTTTGCAATATGCCATTTGATTAAGAAGGCACTCATCAAAGATAATTCTTCAGTTTTAACTAACCTGTTTTCTTGAATGTCATTGTGACTTTTATCTCTCTGACTAAGCCTTTCCAACACTCCCCTTTTCAAGAGATATGTGAAGTCCATTAAAAATGCTTTTTCATTAATCAGAAAAATAGTTGTAGATAGCAAAAAAAAGGCACGGTCTCTACTGTAGTATGTCCAACTTCTTTAAAAGCATTCTAATGCTCTTATGTGTGAATTTTCTGGAACAAATACACTGAACAGAAATGTTTTCCCTTCATTTCATCTTCTCCTGACATTAGACAGTTCTAAATGTTTAGGCTAGAATGTTGTGATGAATTTTATTTGGCTTTAATTCTTGCAAAAGCATCTCTATCTTTAAAGCAGACTTACCTATCTACAAATTAAGATGAGCATAAGGAGAAAATTAAATCTTTACAACAAGGAATGATAAATAGTGTTCCTAACAGAAAACTATGCCTCACAATTTGATAAATCATGCTGTATAAGAATGAAAATAAAAATTGCTAGAGAAATAGGACAAGAGTGTAAGTCTCCTATTCCTGTAAGGTATGAACTATCCTAACCAGCCCATACTGAAGTGAATTGCAGTGGGCATAGTATAAATACTTTCAGAATAAATGCAGACACTTAACAGCTATTTCTGGTTTATGCCTTTACTAGCAGTTATCTTCACATCCACAACATTGTTGATGCTATTTCACATTCTTCTTAAGGCAGTGTTGGAACATATCTGAAATTTTATTTGTTAGGGGACTCTGCACTCAGATTTGATTCAGAAGTGAAGGTCATTGATACTTTTACCTGGCACTGCTACTTAATGTGGTGTAAGTCAAACTGGAGCCCCAGTATGTAGTAACTGAATACTGTGGCATGATGTAAGGGGTTAAAAGGTATCTTGTCACAAGGAGAAATTCATTTCATGAGATGGTAAAATTAAGAGAAGACCAAGTAAATTAGATAAAGTATTTTTGAGTACCTTTTGCATCTTTATTCTAGTATGTCTCATAGCATCAGTAGGTCGAGGCACACTTTATTTGGACTAGCATACATGGTGCTTAGTATGAGAGCTACAGCAAAAATTAAAATTGTCAATGAGGCAAGTTTACAAATAGCCACATCTTCCTATCTTAAATCAAATTTAGCAGTTTTCTTAATCAGATAAAATAACACACTGATGAAAAGTGATGGTCAAGAAATCTATATTTTTCCTACAACATAGTAAAAAAAGAGAGGTTCTATGCAGCTTTATTTGCTTCTTGCTTCCTTTATGCACAATGAATGTTTTGGAATAGACATCTTGAAAATACATGTCCACAAAGAGAATAGGATCCTTCAAAGGCTGTTTTCCTTGGGCTTCTTTGTTGGGGTGTTCTTTTTCTCTGAGATGTACTTGTTTCAAGTCTGACCTTCTGGGATATTTTGTTTGCTGCTTTTTACTATGGTGAAATGCAGAATAGAAACTGCAGTCTCTGCTGTCAAAGGACTTTGTGTACTTCTAGTTGTTCCTCAGAGCTCACAGGGTATTCAATAAAACAACCACCAAGAAAGAATGAGCAATTAAATTTTACATGATGCTTTTATTTTGATTGCTGATCACCATCTCCTACCACTTCAACAGAACAATGTCCCAGATTCTCCAAATGAAAGTATTTGCCTAGCATAGAACAATGACCTTATGTTGCAGGTCATTTGAAGCCCTGTCCTGGGATTCCTGTGCTACTAATGATTCTATCCTAATTAAAGTCATGAGGTTTGTTGGTTCAGGTTCAAGGTTGTGTTTTTTCAAACTAGTAATTTTGCAAGACAGACCAAAGGTAGAAAACATGATGAAAATACAGTTTTGCTTCAGAAGACTTCCTTTATCAAGTGCCTGTGAGGAAAGCATGCTGTCAGTTGCAACGTGTGATGCCTAAAAAAAGAGCAATCAATATTCACAGCCTCTCCAGTAGGCTTTCTGAGCTCTGAACCAGTGGGAGAGAAGGGAAATGAAGCTTTTTCTAGACTAAATAACTTTGAGACCAAAATATAAATTTACCTGTATTTGGCTGTGTTGATTTGATCTACTGGATCACAGTACAGTCAAAAGTATGTAAGAATTTACTGTGTAAACTCTTTTAAATGCCTTTATAGGTTTCATTAAAAATTGAGGTTACACCTAATGCAAAATCTTGACAGATTCTCAGGTTTAACAAATTATAATAAATATAATAAATCCAGCTTCACGGAGCCTTATTTTTAAAAAGATCCTCTTTAGGTGTTCTAAATTTTGTTTATAAACCATTTCACCATTTCAAAACATAGACAGCAACTTTTTGATGCCTAATGAAAATAACCAGACTAAACTAGATCAAGCGAACGTTTCCTGACATCATCAACACCCGTGCACAAAAGAAAGCTGTATGTGTGGTCACACAGTATCACTGAAATTCTCATGTAAACAGTGTTTTGAAGCCCAGATGTGTGTGTTCTCTCACCTGCCTGCTTTAACTCTGTTTCTGTGCTCCCCAAGGGGTGACATTGAGTTGCCATCACTCTTGGCTTGCTGTGGCCATTTCAGTCCCAGGGTACTCGGCACATTTTGCAGGGCCCTTTGAAGCCCCCAGAGGGGTTATATCACTTCAGCAAAAATTTTGTTAAAAGGAGTAGGGTATTTTTGTCAGGATGACTAAAGGGTATAGAAGTACAATGAGGTTTTAATTATCACATTGGGACCTGATCCAAACTCCATTAACTGCATTAGCCTTTGTTTTAATTTCAAGTAGACATGAAGTATTAATGAAAAACAATTATGAATTACGATTATGAATTTCCCTGAGATCACTCTAGTAGTGAAGAAGATAAAGCAGTTAAAGGCACTTTTTTTGTTTGTTTCATTTTGTAGATAATGGAGGAAAAAGGAACACTGATCTGTTTCTTTTTCAGCTAGCACTCTTGGATGTCACTATTTTTTTAAGGACTTAAATGTACATGCAACCCCCAATTACATTTAACTGTCTCTCTCTATATATATACGTATTTAATGAAAAATTCATTAAATTTATTAATTTGCAGGGAAGAGCCATATTGTCTTTTCTGTATTGACAACAGTCAAGACAACTAAGAAATAAGTGAATGTACATAATTTTCTTTAAACTTTCTACTCATTTTTTAAAGCAAAACTCAATAATTAGGTTTTTCATCTAGTGGACAGAACTGTCATAGGCTATATATTTTCTTGTTTGGATTTTTTTTCAGCAGGCACAGTGTTACTTGATGTTCATTTCTTTGATTGCACAAGTCAAAATTTTCAAGTCTTGATGATGGGTTGGGAAGTAGAAGGCCACATGATAGCTTTGGGTAGATAGTGAATAGTTACCCTTGGAAGAAATAATTTGGTGCTGTTCTACCATGAGATTAGTCTTCAGTACAAATTTGTCTTAGGCAGTACTACAAAGAACCCAATCATTTTGCTAAATGATAGAAGTACTTTTCCAAGAGAGACACACCAGGAATCAGGATTTATTAAATCTTTGGCCTTTTTGTCTTGTTTCTAATACTGATGATGCTTTTAAATTGGTAATGATATACTGAGCTAATGGTACTTTAACAGGATAAAGGAAGTTTTTTCATTTCACAAACAGTATTTATGCAACTCTCACCTGTTCCTGTCACGAACATTTCCTCCTGTTGTCCCAAGGGTTCGAACTTATTTCTGATGTACCCCCCAATCCATATGCATGTCCCATAAGACACCTAATGATTTTCACTTTTACATGAATTTATTTATAAACTATTTCTCACTAAAGAAATAACTGCTGTTTCTTCCAAGGTATACTGTTCTTAATAACTGGTTTTACTATTCATTCAAATGAGACAATAAATTTGGAAATTCTGTGATGAAAGATGTTAAACTGACTGTCAGGAAATTTTTAAAAGCCTCCTGAAAATCTCCATTACACTTTATTTGGAAAATAAATTCTTGTTGCCTATAGAGAACTTCTGATTTTGAGGATGCTTTTCATTTCATAACCAGTGAATAGCAGAATTTGCAACTGCTAGTTTCCAACAGTAGGAGGTAAAATGTTAGCACATGAAATATTTTTAATGTGAAAAGTCTCTTTTCTAAATAATATCTGAATATGTGTGTATAAATATATATATGTGTGCCACTCTGCTCTGACCATGCTTTAACTGTAGGAGATCTTTAGGGTAAAGTTTGTGCCAATACTTCATGATGATATAATGTGTGCAGTATCTGGTTTGTAGTCAGTTACAGGAAATAATTTAAGGAGGGTTTTTTCATCATTTTTACTGCTGCAGCAACTTCACTCTTAAAAACTAATAGTATATGTTTTTCTGTCATTGGCTCATCCTGCTTGAGGGACCAAGCAAGTAAACTGGTTTTAGGATGCGGTGTCATTCACTTTCTATCTGACTTTATTTATGGAGAAAAGCCAGCAACTTGGAAAGTAAGGCACATCTATACAAAACCAAATTCACTTGGGTATTAAAGCATAATTGAAAGTGTCAGGACTTCTGTATCTCCTTACCAGAAGGTAATTTCATGTGAGTCAGGAGGAGGACAGTGCTATAGTTTATTTCTGTCCCTGAACCTCTAAGAAGGAAATCTACTACCAATGCAGAATTTCAAGGTCTTGGATGTGTATATCAAAATGGGGGGATAAAAATGGAACTTTTTTCTCTAATTTTAATGGGTCTTTTTGTTCTTTAATCTTATCTGGTAAATTAAGCAAATGAAAATTATCTCCTAAAAATTTAAAAAATGTCACATATTGTTAAAAAATTGATCTAGAAGATGCTTATTTTATTTAAGGCATTTAAAATCAGTCATCTTTGATTCTTCTTTTCATTCTTTCTTTTCAAACCACTGATTCTTGTTTTCACTCTTTCTTTTCAGCATTTATTCTTTATGCATAGATTAAACTAAACTGATCCTTTACTACAGAGTAATCTTTTTCCTGTGCATTGTATGTTCATATGGTTTCCTTTCAGTATGTTTTTCAGGCTTAATTTCTTCTTCTTGCTTAGTCTTTTTCCATAAACAAACAAAATCCCTCATCTTGATAGAGATGTTTGCTCACATAATAAATGTTTTACTGCTCTGTCTTTATCTGTATTGTTTTATTGTTTCAGAGAGGATGAGCATGCTCTTATCCAGCAGTATTGTCAGACGCTGGGAGGAGAGTCACCTGTGAGTCAGCCACAGAGTCCTGCTCAGATACTCAAGTCAGTGGAGAGGGAAGAGCGGGGAGAGTTGGAGCGTATCATCGCTGACCTTGAGGAAGAGCAAAGGTCTCATAGTCACACTGAATTGTCATTTTGTTGTTGTTTGAGCCATACATGTACTACGTTGAAGATGAGAAAGACCTAGAAGTTATGATTTTAGCACAAAAAAAGCCCCAAACAATCCACAATCAGGACATATATTGTGCATTGGCTGGCTCTGTTAGAAGAAATAAATTTGTTTCACTTTTACTTCACCACCTTTTTTTCAATCCCCCATAAAACACAAGTCAAGACATCGTCTTTGTTTGAGCTATTTGTGTTGTTAGTTGGAGATGCTAACATTGTTTGATCTAAGAAGTCTTTTATTTTCATTTACTTGATCAAGTTATCATTCTTCTCCACTTTTCAATATCCCAGGAGTCTGCAGATAGAATACGAGCAACTAAAGGAGCAACATCTTCGCAGAGGAATAAACCCTCTTGCGTCACCTCCCGACTCTGTTGTGTCACCTCAGCATGCTTCTGAAGATGCCGAGCTCATTGCTGAAGCTAAACTCCTGAGGCAGCATAAAGGTCGCCTGGAAGCAAGGATGCAAATATTGGAAGACCACAATAAACAATTGGAGTCTCAGCTTCACAGGCTACGGCAGCTACTCGAGCAGGTATTTGTACATTTTGCCCCATATTGTTTCTGCACAGTGGATTTCTTGGTGGAACAAAGGCATTGACATTTTACAGCAGATATTTTCACCATGAACTCTTGGTCTGTTGCAATCAGTCATTTCTAATGAGATGTTTTTTCTTACACTCTACTATGAGTATTGTTAAAAATTGGATCTAGAAGATGCTTGGTTTATTTAAGGCATTTCAAATCAGTCACCTTTGATTGCTGATTCTTGTTTTCCTTGCTGATTTCTTATTTTTGACATAGTTAATGTCAAATGAGCAGAAAATTATTGCATGTGCTGGAGTGATCATGGGAACTTAGGGAACACTGAGAATAACACAAACAAGAGCAATAGCTTTTCATTAATTAAAAAGCATAGGAAGAAAATACAGACCCTACTCCAAGTAATGATGCCAGCCACATTCCATGTTTGACTTTAGTTTTAGCAGACGCTTTCTTTAAATAATATGTTTATGTTTTATCACAGTTAGTCACTCAGACCTCTCTTCGCATGCCAGAGACAGATGGCCAAAGATATGTCTGAAATACAAAGGAGCAATTAATTACATTAAAAATCCAGTTCCTCTTTAGTGGCATATTTATACCAATAAGCTACAGAAAAGTGGTCTTTCACACAAGTAAATGCTGGAGGTGAGAGACTTTTAGCAGGTGCTGGTAGCTGGAGATTGTAGAGTTTCCTTCTTGGCAGAAGGTATACTGATTGCTTTGGAAGTCAGCATGTGCACACCTGGCTTATAGAAATAACAGGAGCAACCTATACCATAATAAGAGGAGCAACATAGGTGTTGTTAGAGATGGTAGTTTGTTCTATATCATGTGTGGAAGTTTGAGTAATGAAGATAAATTTGTATGAATGTTTTTATCTAATTAATCATTCTGTTTGGGTCAGAGTACAGTAAGGCAAGTATTTCCTGCCTTCCATGGGTCAGATGTAGTAGGGGATTTAACTAAGCCAAGAAACAAGCTACATAAACCAGGTATTAAAATGGCCTAAGTTCCTGCTGTAGATCATACTCTCATTACAGGGATTAAGGTATTTGCTGTTTGTTTCACTGGCTGACTTTGTCAATTTTCTAGGCAGGTTTGGCTCAATAGGATTTAGATGCATCTGTTCCAGTGACTTCCCTACCCCTCTAGCAGACTAAAATCTTTTTGTTGCTGATGTTATTCTAGCATTTTAATCAGTATTTGAGTAGCTGTAATATTTCATAGGGAAGATAGCAACTGGTGTGTTGTTAATAATAATTTTTAAAGTAATGATCTTGTGGTATGTGGGCAAGACTTGGTCTTTCAGAGAAGGGCTTAAAATCTGCAAAGAAAAATGGTTGAATAAAACACAAAGTTCTGCCAAACCCATGGTCCCTTGCAGCTTAGTGCTTTGAGCAGAAACTTGTTCACCCCTTAAAACCCCTTTTATTTCCTAATGTAGCTGAGGATGATCTCACAATTTCGTAATCTTTTTGGAATCTTTACACCATTCTTAATAACACCTTTAGGGTATACATTTTTGTTGTGATAAAATGGGTGGGAGAAGGGACAGTAATTCTTATAATTTCTGCCTTTGGAATTTTCTAGGCATTCTGCATCTTCTGGGTTCAGATAGGGTAAAGCATAATAGAGGTGACATTTTTCAATATTTCTGACTGTTTACAACTCATTTACTGTATACTGTTGCTCTTTTGCTTTCTGTCTTCATTGTCCTGTCTCTGTGGGAGTCATGCCATGCTTCTGATTGTTCCAAGTATTACTTCCTAAGGTCCTTGTTTCTACTCTGTCATTTAATAAAGTGGTTCATACAGAGTCAAGTATATGAGAAGATCTGCATTATTTCTTTTATAACCTGTCTGTGACTTTTCAATGTGCCTTTCTATACGTATCATTACTTAATTTACCATATGTTTCACAAGCTATTTCCAGAATGTTGAGGCTACTCTCCTGATGGGGATTCAGAAAGTATAAATAATTTACATTTTTAGTAATGTTCTTTGAAATTTATTTTGACATTGATAGAATTATGAAGCAACACTGATTTTTATTACTGCCCCCTTTCTGGAAAAAAAAAAGAACGCTCTTCAGCATGTTTGTTGTTCTGTCAGCTTGGCCACTACCTTTTAGGACAGCCTTTATCTCTTTCATTGCTTGGGGAAGGACTTTATGGGAAGCCTATTTATATGTATTTGTTTCTTTATTTATATGTATTTGTTTCTTTTGATTTTACTGGCTGTCCCAGTTATTTTTAAGGGATGAAAGGAATACCTTTTCTTATTAGTGAGATGGATGATTTGCAAGAAAGATACTCATAAGTCTCAATCTCAAAAGATATAACAACAATATAATTACTAGTATTAAAGGACACAACTGTCTTATAGCAATATCTTTGAATATCTTTGCCATAGCTGGCATTTCATGTCATCTGTTTGTCTGTTCTATCAACAGCAACTTTCCCCGTTCCTCTTCTCCTGACTGGTGTTTTATACCACTGAGTATAAAATACTGGGACTTTTTTTTTCTCCAAAAGATTCGAGTGAGTCTGTCTATACACAGATATGGGGGTAGAGAGTTAATGAAATTTAGAAACTTTCATGTAGTAGCTGCTTAATCTAGATGAGAGCATTCTAGGACACTCTTTAGAGAGCACCTTCAGCAGAAATATGCATGCATCCTCGCTGCACATTTGTCTACTTCAGGTCACAATTCTGAGGTTACCATACTATTTTTATTTTAGCAAGCCCCAGAGGATTGGTAACTGTCACAGAATGTTGTCATTTTTGTCTGCGTGATTGATTAGGGTGCCAAAGAGGAAGGTGAAACAGAACTGGCATGTGACAGCTTTGATACCAACATGTTAATCAGACAGAGAAAACACAAAGAATCCATTCTCATTTTTCTTTTTTCAGCCTTTATATATGCTGCATTTGCAAAGTCAAAGTGAGACCTATTATGAAGAGCATTTAAAGTCTGCTTGAATTTTTCTCTGTTTTCTCTGAGCTACTGAAGAGAGGTTTCATATTGGATATTGAAGTTAGTGGGAGTTAAAATAATCTGTCAACAGCTGTATGATCAGACAGAGAGTAAATAGGGGCTGCAACTCTTTTTCCAGCTGAAAGCAGAAGAGCTTTATCAGAAAAAATAGGAGAGTTTGTTTCTTTTATTGCTGGGAGAAAAATTCTGGAGCAAGAAGAAATATCTGTAATGAATGTGGTAGTAAAATTGGCATTTTTGAGGTTTCTTGTGATTCAGACTGGGGATATTGAGGTTTAGTTTGGTTTTTTTACCAAAAGCAGCAGAAGTCAAGGAAAGAGCAGGTATGTCTTAGCTGTCCATTGAGCCACAGAGCACTTCAGGCTCTTCTTTGGGAAAGACCAGCAGGAGGCATAGTAAAATAAGGCACTGTAGATTAAAACTGGTTGAAATAAATATCTCATTTGAAATGCTTTAAAAACTGCTGTAATACAGAAACAAAACCAAGACTTCATTGTTTTCTGGAGAAGGACTCATTTGTCCCTTCATATCTTTGCTTGGTTTTACCTAGAAAGAAGTTGGAAAACCCCTGAGACTGCAGTTGGAAACCTCTTCCTCATTCCTATAGAGGCAGGCTCAGTATCCCTGCTTTTATTTCTTTCAAGAAGAAGCAGCAGGTGTATAATAGCATCTAGAGCTATTTGCTTTTGGTTTCTGGTTTATGGGCTGTCTGCTGAGTTGTTTTGAATAAGAATACATGAACTTCATGATACCTGAAGTGGGTTAGGATGGAAGTGGTCATATTTTGTAGGTGTTATATAATTGAAGTCAAATACAATGTGATTTTCTACTGTTATTTTTCTCAAGTTATTGAACAATAAAATTGTTAAATCATGCCGTATCCTCAACTGGTTTGCATTTAACATTTTCCAGTATCTGATTATATACTGCTTATAATTGCCAGTATATTAAGGCAATTGTATCACTATGACAAACCTTCACTTTCTGCTCCAAACCCCACTCTTCAACTGCATAACAATATTGTCCTTAATTTGGAAGAAGAGTTTTGTTTGTTTAGACTTTTCTTTTTATTGCACTCACTTGAACTATGCAGTGTATCATTTATCAGTATATTTAAATTAAAATGAAGTAATCAGGCATTGCCATCTGATTAGAAGATGATGGTGTTGAGGGTTTTGACTTGTTTTTAAATCCAACTGCAATATTTCATTCTGACTGCTACAGCAACATATGGTATATCAATGTAAGGTATTCCAAGTATATTTATTTTTTCTCAGATTATCCACTGACAGTCCTGAGCTCTGCAGTGCTCTTCTGTCACTTACAATGGAACAACTAAGTGGTACCTTGACTAACTCATCGCCTGAGTTTGTAGGCATTTAGTTTCTGTCTATCAACATGAACTGTTGACTTTGCAGTGCCTCACTCTCCTTGACCAAGCCTATGTGTTGCTGTGCTGCAGTTTTGTATGTCCAGCACAGAACTTCTCATTCACCCTCATTCATCTGCGCACAATTTATTCATAGTTGCTGCTTGAACAGGGACAGAGGCAGAGATTTACTCCAGGTGCAAGTTTGCATTTTGGATGATTCACATTCTCTCTGTTTGTGGGGTGGGCGAGCAGTAACTGCTGCTGGAGTTAGTTCTGTTGTTCTGTATTAAAGAGACTCTTTACCTGTGGAGAATTTGCTTCCTCTCTTTACCACTACAGCTCTAACATTTCAGACAGTGATTCCTGGCAATACAGAATTGCCTGGGGGTTAAGCAATCCCATGCTTCTCTGATTTAAAATCACCACACTCATTTCACTTAGACTCTTTAGTTGGATTGAAGCCTGGTACTGAGCAGGAAATTACTTAACTACCTGATAGTAATTCACTGTTCACAGAAGTATCTTGACAGTGAAATCCTTCTCTGGCTTGAAAACATTTCAATTTTTCTTTGTCTCCTATGCAGACTAAAATTTCTTGATTTAGTATTTTAAGTCTAAGCTGGCCTTTAGTATTGTCATGCTGAAAGAGATAAGATGTAGAGGAGTTTTACTGAAGATTGTTTTTGTTAACTTGGAACCTGTCTCAAGAAATTGAGTATTTCAGTAAAGGCTGTGAAGTGCAAAGGAGCAAATTGGTGCACAAACAGCCATTCTGTATTCTAACTCTGCATCAAGTCTCATAGCTGCTCTCGTACTTGCTCAGTTTCAAAAAGATCTTAAAAGCAATAATCTTTTGTATTATTTCAGTATCTGCTTATGATAGATTTACTTAAATAACCTGCTTCTTAAGCTGTTTAGGAGTAATCTCATGATTTGCAATCAAAAAGATAAGTGATAGCAGCAACAATTTTGAGTTAAATCTAACTCAGATGTAAATATTATTTCATTTATGTTTTTTTCAGAACAATCACTTCTGGAGTTCAAATACTGTATTACCAGTTTCTTCCTTGAAGGAATTTTTAAAATAAGAAAGGAAGGAAAAGAAGGTCCCTTCCAATATTTCTGAGCCTTATTTTCTGTTCATAAATGTATATTTAAATGTCATCTCAAACACACACATGGTTACAGCTAAACGTAATATTGATTTCTGTGATTCTTCAAGTAAATTTAAGAGGCCAGAAAAGCTTCTTTTCAAAGAATATAAGCTATTTCTCATAATTTTCAAGAGTTTATGTGGTACAAATTCCTGCAAATTTGGTGTCTTCCACAAGGTTGAGAAGCAGCATCAGCAGGAGTGATGGCTGGCTGCTTTTTGGATTTAATGAAGTTGTTTTGAATCTGTCTTGAGCATCCATTTGATTCTGGAGTTTACAAATCTGTTCATAATTGGACAGTTGTTTCTAAGCATGCTTAGTCATCCTTGTAAAGCTTTTTATGGGCTGAATGCCCTGTGTGTGTGTATATGTGTGTATATACCCATGCAGATAAATACAACCTAAGTGATCCCATTGTGTAGTCTTTCTGCAGAGCTGGACTGGGAACCTTGGTATACTGTGTGTGTTGTATGTTACCTTGTGTTTTTGTGATGCAACAGAACATTGTTTTTAACAAGACCATCAACTGGAGTCTTGTAAGAGCTGTTCTTACCTCTAGATTTTCTTTTAACATGTTCGTGGTTTGTTTTTTTTCTTACCTCTCATCACTTGTATAGACCTAAGCCAATTTTCAGTAGTTTGGAGAACAAACAAGGAAGAGCACATAAAAAAGGAAAGGAACAGGATGGCTGCATAGTAGCCTACAATTAAATTATGTGGATACAAGTAACCTAAATTTGGGTCTTCTTGTCTTTAATGTAGCCCGAGTCAGACTCCCGGGTCAATGGCGCCTCCCCCTGTGCTTCGCCCCAGCACTCTGCCCTGGGCTTCCCACTGGAGCAGGACACAAGCTCGCAGTTCCATCAAACAGGTGAGTGTTCTCATCAGATAATGTGCTCATGAGGCCATAGGTGACTACTGGATAGGTTTGTTGGCACCTTCTGGACAGATTTGTAAATCAAAAGGAGCGGATCTTTGTGATGCTTCTGCTCAGTGCAGCTGGAGGCGTTGCTTCCTCACACTTGTGAAGACCTGCAGTATCCTAAGAATCCACGTGACTCGGAATTACAGACTTTGCTCAATAGACTCCTTGGTTTCAGCTATTCTTACCAAGTGACTTTACTGGGCAAAACCATCATCACTGAAAGGGGAACCAGACTTCATTGCACTGAAGTGGCCAAGAGCTGTTTGTCCTACAGTACACACATGGACCCAAGTAATGTGTCAGATACAGGACCAAATGTCCAAACCATATAATCTACACTTGCTGTCTGCTTTAAAAATTCTTGTGTAACCTCTGCTTATCCTGGTATTTTGATGTTCCCACTCCCAAAAGGTTCACATCTTTAGGAATAATTCAATATTTATGGGCACAGCCTCTGCACATAAAGGGATTTCTTTCTCTCTTGAAAGATTATTTTAAATTCTCTGGTATCAGAACTCATTAATTTCACCATAAGTTAGCAGAAATAACTACGGACCATTGCATGGACAAAAGTAGGGGAAAAGAGAAAATATTTTTCCCAAATTATCTTATGTACAAGTTCCTCCTGTTTCTGTTTTTAAGCCTTGTATTATAGATTAAATATTATTTTGTTTCTGTAGAAAACAGGAAAAATATTCTCTTGAGTACTGAACATTTTTCATTCAGCATTAACCTATTTTTTACTTTATCTGGAAAAATATGGAACTTGAGCCTGATTCCATGCAGTATGAAAGATGCTGTCCAATAAAACTGCCAACAACACAGCCAGTTATGTTCTCTAACCATTCTCTGGCTAATTTTAAGCATCATTTTTCAAAGAGATGGCAAGGGGGATTTTAGAACTACTGAAATGGCTGGTACATGTTGAATAAAGACCATTTAAAAGATAGATGTTGGGATTTTTTTTCAGAGAAAAAATGGTGTATTCACTCTGAAAGTTACATGCCAAATCATCTGCAATTGGAACAGAATTTTAATAGAGTACCTACTGAGTTTAATTCCTTCGTCTTGTCATTTTATTTAACTGTAAATGTTTATATACTGTTCCTTGCTGGCAACTTCTAGTTAAATCCTGGATGCAATGGTTAACTTTTAATGAAAGAGAAATTAGTTTGACTGCAAATCAATAATGTAACTTTCATGTCCTCTCCCAAGGCTGGCAATTATCGATGATAGTTCCTACGCATTACAAAGGTTTCAGGTACTGTTTTCCTGTGAAATATAAAGGACTAATTAACTGGAATGTTGGCTAAGAATGCCTTTTAGAATGGTGTTGTCCTTTTTTATTTCTCCTCTTATAACAAAATTTTTTTCTTGTTGTCATATCTGCAGATGACTTGTTAGTTCCACCACATGATACCAACACAGATCTAACAGATGTTATGGAGCAAATCAACAACACATTTCCAGCTTGCTGCTGTAAGTTTAACAAAATATGTCTTGAGAATCATATTCAATTTGAGGTGGTCTTTTGAAAAAAATTAATTCTTGTGGTATTGACTAGGAAAATAAATATATCTGAGCAGATTTCTTGTGTAGATATATGCAAGCTGTATAATTCTGTCCATTAAAATTCCTCAATATACACTACTTTTGAAGGTAGATAAATGTTCTTGCTTTAAGTAGAAGCAATTCACTATAAGAAAAGCCGGTAGCTCACTGTGGAATTTTCAGCAGTACCCAAATAAGAGGAAAGACATCTAGAATCTCACTAGCTGATGATGAAAACCTTTTGTAGAACATAAGTGAATGCAAATTCTGAATTTCTGAATGCAGTTTTTGTAATAAAGCCTGAAAAAAAGTCCTTAGACTAATTACTGAACTAGTTGTTAAACAGACCAGAGGAAATCTGTGAATCCAGCACTTAACACCTTTCCCTGCTTAAATACTTTGGAAGTTGATATTTTATTCAGTGTCTATTAAAGAGAGATCAAAAGGAAAACCAGCTTGTTCCTATGCATGTCCTGTATCAGCTGACATACATTTCCCCTGATCCTCCTTACGGTGTCACTGCACTTGAAAAAGTGAGAATCTGTCTAATGTATTATGGTGGGTTTTGTAAAATACATTTATTACATATATATAAAGACATGTATATTTCAGCTCTTTTGCCTTAGAAAAACAGTAGTGAAAACTTTGATATATTCTCAAAACTGTTGGAAGTTTCAAATGAAATGTAATAATAATGATCAGTTTTGAAAGGCAGAAGTCAGAGTGGCTGTTTATACCCAGTCCTTTTGGAAGCATCAAGACTCAACTATGCTATTTCGTAAACTCTATGGACTGTATTAAAACACCCCTTTTATCTCTTGAACACACATTGCTGCGTCACAGAAGATGCACCTTGCGTGTTTTAAAAAAGCAAATGAGGTTCCAGCAAAAAAGGTCTTGTTTCAGCTATCCTTTTTGATTTTTGATGAGTTCAACAATTCAGAGCCCCTTGTTCTGCAAATTAAGGTTTTGATTCTAAGGAGCATCTCATTTGAGGTCAACAACTAGTGGAGCTGCTCAGCACACCTCGAGCATGTGTGTGTTACAAATCAGTATAATCGTTATAAAATGCAACTCAAGCATTTGTTCTTGTTTTTGCAATTTGCTGTCTTGCTACGTGACTGTACAGCCACATGGTCATTTGGCCCAAATGAATTTAAAGCAAATTGCATTGTGGTAGGACAATCTTGGTAATAATGGCTGTTCTCCAGGACTGGAAAACAGAAAACTCTGATTCCATGAGCGAATACCTTGAATGAGACAGGAGAATACTGCAAGTGAAAACCATGCCCCTTCATATTGTGAAGTCTATCTGAACATTTAAGATTAAAAGAAGGCACAGTTCCAAATTTCATGTGATTTTTTCATTGTCAGCTTAAACTACCTTGCCCCAATTAGTAGGTACTACTTATGTTTGCTCTTATTCAGTCATTCTACAACGTCTTTTACTTTGAAGTAATTTTTTTTTACTATCAGATTCATATCTTAAATGTTTTAGAAGCATGGAATGAGGATTATTAGTCTGGCCTTCCCAACAAAGTGCATTAGACTCTGAGTTTTGCTAAGGAAGACCATCACAGACTATCCAAGTCCAGTATCTTTTCCTGTAGCCATTTGAGAGGGATCTGTTTTCCTGGCTGGACAATTGTCAAATCTGTTCTGTAAGACTTTAAATGATGTAGATTCCATGGGCTCTCTAGGCATCACAATATCCCTAACCTTAAATAATAACATCCTTAGACACTTTATTATATCCAAGCTCAATTTTATCAAAACAGCCTTTATGTGCAACATCTCATGTCTAATTATTAAAAAAAATAAATCCAAACCAGAAAGTAAAAATCTTCTTCATGACATCATCTTTACTTGTCTCTTCTGCCATGGCCACAGCCTCTATCAAGGAGTTACTAGCATCTGAGCCTTATGAAGATAATTTTTATCCCATTTTGACCGTTTAACAGAGATAGTAGTCTTGCTTATTTGTTTTCATGGGTTTCAGGTCATAATTCATTTATCTCAAATATCCTTTATGAAGCAATTATTCATACAGTAAGGCCAGCAATACTTACAATGGTGGATTTTGTTGCTTTGTGGTTTGATTTTTTTTCCTTCAGATTCACTGATCAAGGATATAACGCCACTTTTTCCTTCCTTATTTATGTCATTGGTCCTTAGAAGTGGGCAGGTGTACAACACTGTGCAGAAGTCTTGTCTGTGCATTTGTGTGATGTCCAGAACAGAGCCTTTTAAACAGATGATACTGTAATACATCCCTCAGTGGTTTAGATATGGCTACAGATGGTGTAAATGAAACAGTTTGTATTAACTATATCATTACAATGCTATAAATTTGCTAAAAGTAAGTTTATGAAGAATTAAACCACTGCAACACATTTCTTGTTAAATGTTTAGTCTTTTAAAGATAAGTCTTTTTTAATTCTGTAGTATGTGTTTTTCTGAAAATAACTTTGTTTTTAAACTGTCATGATGCAGAATTATGTGAATTTCTAACCTTTTTTTTCTGTTTGCAGCAAGTTTCACTGGCAGACCACAGGTATGAGACATATTTACATACTTGCATAGTTATTGGAAACAAAGCAAGTGAAAAGTTGCATTAAAGCCAAGGGGTTGAGGTGGGTTTTGTCTACATTTTTCTCTAGAGGTCTATTTGGGAGCTAGACTGATACAACAGGAAAGCCAGATTCCAAAATATCAGAGGTAATAGAAAATTTCTTCTAGGTCATGCACTGCCACAGGTGTTATGGCTCTGCAGGTCTGTGCTGCTATCCAGATGGAACCAGCTTGCATTTATTTGGGCCAGTTGGTTTAAAGCCAGCAGCAGCTTGCAATATCAAAGCTGGTTCTTGCAAAGATGTCCATATGTCCTGGTGCCCACAGCTCCACTTTCAGGAGCTGCGGGCACCAGTGCACAAAGATCAGGAGCCACACAGCACCTTAGGCATTAAACTGTCTGCACTGAATAGGCAACCACTTCAACAAGGACTTTAAACACTGTAGTGTTGTAAACTTAGATTTCTTTTAACTATTTGCCTCAGTTATTTGCTGAGCCTCAGGCCAATAAATGTAAATTTTTAAAATAGAGGGGTTTTGTAAGATGACATCACAGTCCTGGGCTGACTGAGCCCAGAGCAGGTACAAGTGTCTGTGTGTGCTGTCCCATGGTACTGATGATGTTTCTCATCCCGACAGGCCATGTGAGGTGCTCCTTGGGATGTCAGCCAGTGCTTGTGGCACACAGCACAGCCCTGTTCTGCCTCTGCCGGCCGCGCGTTCCGCTCATCACAAACCTGCACAGGACCCCGGGCACGCCGTGCGCTCCCACCGTGTGTTCCACTTGAAACAGTTCAACACTGAATACCCAAAGAAAAGGATGTTGTTTTTATAGTATCTTTTCTTTTTCCTTCTTCCCTTTCTATGCAACTGTAAATTAATGAGCAGTGGAATATTTGTCACTGATTTGTATAAATATACAGCCAGGGGCTTTATATACGTTCTTTTTGATAATCGTAAAGAGAACTGCATAAGGAGTTTGGAGCAAAACATGACGTTCATACATTCCTTTCAGCTCTTTGCTTTTGCATTGTAAAGTACCCTTAGTTATATTCTCACACATGTAATATTCTGTACTGATTATTTGTATGCTAACCATATGACCACACGGATTTCAGAGTATCCTTGCATCGTTTTCAGCATTGGCATATGAAGTTCCCATAACCTGCATTATTGTTACTGGTTAACAACAGTTTTCATGAGGTGCAAGATACAACATTTTAATTCAATTAAACAAGGTAAACTCTCATTTCAAGTAATAATTAGCATCCTCATGTACCTAAGTGGTATTTTTAACTTCCTTTTTGTTATTTCCAGACAACACTCCATTTGGAGGATTATTTTTTTAAGCTTTACTTTACTTTGAATCAGGAGATAGCTAAAAAGAGGACTTAGATGATAGCTTAAGTTGGTTTTAGTAAGAACTAAGTTAGTGTAATCCTTCCCAACTTTGTTCAGAGACAAAGCTTTGCTGTTCCCTGCTGGTCCAAACTTGCTTCAAGTTTTAGAATTTACAGTCTATGAAGTAAAGTTCATTTCTGTGAGATCCCTTTCTTTTGTCTGCCTCTTGGAAATGAAGAGACAATTAGAAAGCCCTTTCCAATACTATTAGCAACAGAACTTTCTCCAGAACTGCAGTGCACAAAGATATAATCATTTGGCATTGTAATCTTGCTGATCATCCTTATCTTTAAGATAATTTATTTATTTTATTACTTTTGATAAGGATAATTATGGGAAAGTATGTCACTGATCATCTGATCTCCAGTTTAAAGATTATCATCACAGATTTTAATGCCTTCACAGAGTTTACAATGCTGCATGGACACTTGCTTTATTTCTAGGACATACCTTTAATTGATAAAACTGCATGCAATACCTTTCATGTATAGTAAAGAAGAACAAAGCTGTGTTGTTCTTAATTATTACTGAAGGAAAAAACCACCTTATCTTAAAATGGTATTGAAAGAGGTGTAAAATTCTCTTCTGCTACTAAAAAATGCTAGGGGACGTTAAAAGAGCAGGTCAGGAATTTCTAGTGGCTTTGTGAAGTTTTGCCAGCCAGACTGTCCTGCACCCACAGTATTTACTCCTGAACTGTTGCTGCTCAAGGAGTGATTCAGGCACAGTGTTGACCACCTTCCAGTGTTGGCACCAGTGCCAGTTCTTTCTGTACCCTTTGGCAAGTTATTTAACCACTCTGCCTCTGTTTTCCCATCTGTAAAATGGGGATGATAGTGCTTACCTCTCAAAGGTGATCTAGACTTGGCATTTCTACAGAGCTTTTCAGATGCTAAGTATTAGTCTTGAGCAAGTGGAGCAAAGCTATCAAGGTGAGAAGAGGAGATCCCGGCTCCTATTAAAATGCAATGTAGTTATTCTGAGAAGAAAAAAACCCCACATTTTACAGAAGAGGAAAACCATGACCACCTTTCTACCTCAGACCTATCTTCATAAGTAGTATTGGAAATAGCTTTACATTCTGTTCTCTGCAAAGTACTTGGCTTTTATCAAGCTACATCATTCTCTAGGCAAAGAATCTTTTAAAATACTCCCAACATAAGCATAAAAAGAAATCAGTAGTGAATTTGGTGGATTTTATTTTTGTTCTGAATATGAGGTTATGTATAAAGTTGTTTCTCTGCCTGTGTTTGTATGCATCCTTTGTCCTCTGCTGCCAAGTAAATGCTGCTTCAAACACTACATTGTAACATTCTTCCTCTGAGACTATAATAAATAAAAGGAATATATATTGCAGTAACATGAGAAAAAGTATGGAGTTCTTCCAAATTTTTTGGGCTTCAAGGATGGCACATCTCCTTGCTAAATGCTGAAAATTTTATTCTGAAGATTAACATGAGCAAGCTGTGGTAGTCAATTTCTATGTCCTAGTTATTTCTCTGTGTGGTTTGAGTTTATATAAACGAGATTAAGCAGTAGTTTTTTTCTTCATAAATCTTGCATATTTTCTCTAGTTTTCCATCTTGAGTGATTTTAGTCTAGAATCCTTCTCAGTTTCATGACAGATAGTAAATCTGATAGCTGAGAAGCAGACTGCTTTTTATTTTAAATGTTCTGTATACACATTACAGAACAGCAATAATGCATGAAGGCCTGTCAAATAGGAGAACTGTGAATTAGTCTTCAGATTTTTGGTGCTTTTTAGTCAACACACTCAGCTGAACCACAGCATTAGGTATTCCGCAGCACAAGGTAGAAAATATACTTTCTGACTTTCAGGTATTTGCATTAATGTACGTTATTTTAATTACTGTGTTAGAATTGCTACACTTAAAGGAGAAAAAAAGTGCAAAGCACTAACAATTCTGTTCCCTTATCATAACAGTTGGTACTGGTTTCATGTTTAGTTGTTGGGTTTTGTTTGGATTTTATTTTTAAACTCTAACAAATGTCAAACATAAGTGTCAAAGTGATGACCTTTTCCCTCAGTTTGTGAAAGGATGGTTAACAAATAAGTTGTAGGAAAATATCATTAATTTAAGTGATTCAGCAGTTATCAGGGAATTTAACTACAGAAATAGTAATATATAAAGTCAAATTAAGTCCTGTATTTAGAACAATAAATGTGTCTTAAGATGAAGAGACTACTAGATTAAAGCACATATCAAACCAGACAACCTGTCATTTAAAAAAAATAAACGTTTTAGTTATGTGTTTGTAGAGTAGGAGGCAGCAGAAGAGAGAGGTATGGTTCAGTACCAGGGCCTAACTTTGGGAATAATTTATGCAAGTGCTCCTATCTACAAGTTGCACCCTGTGTACCTCGATTGCCAAGGCATCAGGCACCAGAGTTCTCTGATGCTGCCACCTGTAAGGAAGGTACTCAGCTTAAAAAGTCATCCTTCAGTGCTGTGCCACAAAGGTCCTGGCCCTTAACATGGGGAGCAGAATGGCACTGCTCCCCACTTCTCACCAGCCACAGGGCTTTTCTCAAGGGTGCTGGGGACAGTGTGTGGCCACCTCTGGTCCTCCATGCACAATGCAATGGTGAGCACTCCCTTCCTTCTCCCAACCTTTACCTTTAAGCACTAACTAGCCTCTTGTGCTGCTATTTTGTCAGGCCCAATAAAGCCAACGTGATGCTTTTCATGAGAAGGATTATGTCTGAGTCCAAAATACACATCTGTGCAAAACATCAGGAGGGACACACTCCTGCACAGCCCAGAATGGATGGCATTGGTTGATAGCATATCAGTTTAAATTCTCATTAGAAAACACCCTTAAGCTGTATTATTAACATGTCAGTTCATTTTCTCAGAGAAGATGCAAGATTGATGCATCTAATTAGAATCAGAGGGTAGAAAATCCTTCTGCTATTGGGACTTTATCTTCAGGGGAACTTTCACAGGGAAACAATCATCTTAGTATGGGTGGTATTATTTCTTTTTAGATCAAGAGAAGGCTCTTCACATGTTCAAAACCAAGATAGTTAGATTATGAGACACTAGCCCTGCTAGATCAGAAATACTGGACACAGACCATCAGTATGCACATGACAATTTGTGGCATCTCCCTGTCCTGGGTCAGGGGTTCTGTCCTCTCTTCTGTTATTTCTGCAGTTGGGGAAAAAATAACAACATGGCCAACCAAGAAACAACCCCAAAAAGCCCACCAAATGACAAAATTTAAAAACCAAACTAACCTAAATTCAGCCAAATTAAAAAGGTATTATTCTAATAGGCAAGTTTTGGATTTATGCAGAAGGCCAAAATATTCTTTTAAACTTTTCCAGTACCAACTACCCCTTGGGAAAGAATTTGTTCATTAGAGATATGTATTTTGTTCTCTGCTTTAATATGGAGTTTCCCTAAGAAAATCTTTCATGAAGGCATTTTTTTGCAGCAATGCAAAACTGTAAAATGGAGCCTGTCTCCTGTCATGCAGAAATGAAGATGTCATGCCATATGGCTGAGAATTCTGTTCCCACAACAACAGCAATAAAATCAGTCTTACAAATCCTGGCAAGGTGTAAATTAATAACAGTGGGGTATAAAAAAAAAAACCAAACAACTTTTAGTGAGGAAAAGAATATTTGAGCAGGAAGAGATCTCTTGCATCTTAGAAGCAAAAAAGCTCTCAGTAGTCATCAGCTGCTGTGTTCCTCAGTGTTCTTGAGGCTGGAAAAGGTGAAATCATTCTTGGCTCACATAGCTTTGGGAATGTATCTTCGGTCTTTAGTGCTGCTTTCATGATGTGCCAGCAAAAATTTCAGTCCTTACAACTTAAATTTATACCTGAGAAAGAACAGCTGCGTGCGAGTGAGGCAGCCACCTTCAGAAGGGGTAGGTGGTGTTTTCATCAGCTGCTTTCCTAAACACCTCAGACACCGGGAGTGGGCTCACTCAACTCATTTTCCCAAGCCTCTCAGCACTGCAGTGACTGGTGCAGCCAACACAAAGGTATCATTTAAATGGATACCTGTTTAATTAAAAGTGAGAATCCAGGAGAGCTGCACAGACTTACTAGCTGTGCTAGTCTTGAGTATATTGGAAAGGAGAAGAAAATGAAAAAACCTCACACATCACTTGAGCATCTATGCTTTGCTATCTGTCCTCTCTCAGGTCATCTCTGAATTGCTATTTACAGATTAGCTATTCATGTTCTTGTTAGTCACTTTCTTTATGCAGTCAGATAACCAGACATTTTCAGTGTTTTTCTGACTGAGGTGGATTGACCCTGACTGGATATCTGGTGCCCACCAAAACCTCTCTATCACTCCCTTCCTCATATTTTCTCTCCCGTGTCCAGCTAAGAAAAGTTCATGAGTTGAGATAAGGACAGCAGAGATCACTCACCTAACCCACAAATGAAGTTGTATACATTAATAAATAAGAGAACAGACAGAAGATACAATAGTAACTGCCACAGACAATCCACATCACTGATTTAAATGCAAACAGGAGTAAAGAATGTTAAGGGTTACCTAGATCCTGAGTCTTGAAGATTTAAGTGACATTTACCTTCTTCCAGTCCTCAGGATCTTCCTCTGTTCCTCATGACCTTCCAAAGGTAATTAAAACCTGCCTTGCAATGATATCAGCCACTTCTGAAAGCACTCCTGGGTGTGTCCCAACACATCCCACGGGCAGTTTGTTCAGTACATCCAGTTCGCTTAAGTGTTCCCTAACCCGATTCTTCTCCACCAAAGAGGAGGACATCTCCCTTGCCCCAGACTTCTGGCTAGTCTTACTACTAAGGACTGAGATAAAAAATGGGATTCAGTACTCAGACATTCCTGTGCCCTTTGTCACCAGATCCTCTTCACCAGTGGGCTCATGTTTTCCCCAGTCTGCTTTTTTCTGCTGCTGTAGTCAAAGTCATTCTTTACACCTTTTGTATCCCCTTGGCCTTGGCTTTCCTAACCCTGTCCCTGCAGAACTGGGCAGTATATCTGCATTCTTCTTGGTCCCCAAACAGGCTGAAGCCTACTCTCCTAAGGCCCAGGATGCAATCCTACTTTATTGCCTTAATCCCTCTGGAATCCTGAGCACTGTCATCTCATGGTCACTGTAGCTACAGCAGCCCTTGAACTTCACACCCCTTACCCATTCTTCCTTTGTGAATAGAAGGTCCAGCAAGATCCCTCCTCTCACCAGATTCTGTCATTTACATGAAAAAATTGTCACCAGTACACTCTAAGAAATTTTCCCTCAACAGTTAGTATAATTCTTGCATGATGTCCCAAAAAAATCTTTTGCCAGAGAATTGCAATACATGAGTAGAGGACCTTTTAAACACAAATGCTTTGGTTTATTTTGTTTAGTACCTCTGCAAGTATTTTAGTGAGCAGTCTAATGAATGTGAGAAGTCTAATGAATGGCAGCAACACCCAGACAAGTGAAAACATCCAGCTGTATTTCTGTCTCTCCAGTGCCAGCAGCCCCTCTGGAATGGAAAGTGTAGCTCTGACCTACTTGCTTTCAACAGACTATAATTACAGCACTTATCAATTTTCTATAAAAATACAGACACGAACAAATAGAAAACCCAAGTGGCTGAAACATGAGCAGAATAACAGTGTTATTTCATCCCCTAAATCCCAGTTGCTGCAAAGATGATGCTTGTAGGCTGAAAAGTAAAACCAGTGAAATGACAGTAAACTATCAGAATAACAGTTGAGTTTATTATGAAGTACGAGCCAGGCTTTATACACAAACAAAGATATACCACGGTATTTGTCAGTCTGCTGCCTAGACTTGTAATTTCTTCCTCCCTAAAATGTCTGCTTGCTTGCTGTGACAGGAAAATTAGTGATAGCTTTAGCAGAAGAGAATTATTTTGACTTTCAAACTCATCTGATTTCTCAAAGTGTGCAGATTGTGCTATGCATTTGATGGCAAAGGACTGAACTGTGTGTCCAAAGCTGGACCCAGCACGCCAGCCCCACTGTCCCCAAATAAAGGGGAATAGCCACTCCCTTTGATTAGTTTTGTTAGGACACCCTCCCTTTGCTGCCAGAGTACTCTGCCTTGGGACAACACACAACCATGCATGGAAAAGGCAGTAGGTGATAGATGAGGCTGCAGACTTCCAGGTTAACCCACTTAGAGCTTGGTAGCATCTGCAAAGAAATTCTTCTGATAACTATTCACTTTCTTTTAGAAAAATGGGATTAGGAGATAAATATTTCCTAACATACCACTTTCATTTAGCTGCCCTTCTTGCAGAAGAATGCCTTGCTTTCCTAGGCAGTTGACTCATATGTGGGTTTGTTTGACTACTTTCCTTCACATGTCCAGAGACAGTCAACCCTTGGAGCATTAAAAAGCCCCAAAAACAAACCACACCTAGTGTTTTAATTTAAAATTATATAAACTTGTTAATGTTGCTGCACACTTTGTTACTTATGACACCTCCTGTACCTTAGAAATTACCACTGAGTAGACAAGACCAGTGCACTTTCCATTTCTCTGCCCAAAGCAAGGCTCCTGCCACTGAAAGCTTTTTGGAAAGTTTGACTTAAAATAACAACTTGGTGAATGGGACAATGTCATTACACACAACCAAGTTACACTTCTTAAAGACTGACTACAAAGACCCTCAAATGTCACCTCTTTCTGACACTGCTGATTTTAGGGCTCTTTAAGGTTAATATAAACTAACCCAGAAAAAAAAATAAAATCCATCACACCTTTCAAGAATCTTTGAAAAAAACATCATTGTGCATACAGAACCTTAAGCTTGTCACCCTTGTCTGCAGTCTCTGCATTTATTTATTAGCTTTTAACCCAGTTGCAAAGGAAAGAGAAGGTTATAGCACATCTGTTTCCACAGAGATTGGATAAAACATGGCAGTTTAGTTGATGAGAGTATTTTTTCTTAATCTGTTTTTTCTTGGATAGCTCATATAAATAGATGATTAAGAAAAAGAGGGGGTTTCCCCCTAGTTTCTAGTATTGTTATTATGCCCCTCTCAAACAAAATGTACCTAGCAAAGAGTTAAATTACATGATATTATTAAAACCAAGATATTCCACACCCATCTACTTTCCTTCCTGGACTGGCAGAAATGACAAGGCAAAAATCAAAAATATTCATTGTTGTCATTTCATTACAAAGGTTCTATTGTCATTATATTGCAGAGGTTCCATATTGTTAGAGTTTCGGACCTCCTTGATGTTTCTCATAGGCAGCTCCTCTAAGCACTGACTTCCTCCTTCTCACAGCAGCCAACTGACTCCAGTTCCCCTCAACCAACCAATCCACTCGTTTATAGCACTCTGCTTATTGGTTATGGCTGTGGCTTGTTAAAGTCAGGCCTGCTCTTAGTCTTTAATAATTAACCCAGCTGCAACTCTTTAGGGGGTAAAATTACTTTCTCTACTACCTTTATTTTCTTACATTGTATTCCCCTACAATTAATACTGTAATGAAGCAGATGTAAAAAAATCAGTCCTGAGGACTGCCCTTCCAATAAGAAGTGACTCAAGTAGCAACACCAAAGATAACATGACATTATTTCAGTTCTATAAATACATACATATGGTATATTATACTTTTTTTTTATACACACACACTGGAGACAACTGTGTATAAAAGGACAGGATTATACCAGGGAAAATTTAATAAACATTTATGAAAAAAAAAAAAGTAAAGAAAAAAGAAATCACAGCTGGCTCCCACACCATCTGCCTTGGCATTTCCCTGGGGCTCACCCATCCCTATCAAGGGCAGTCTCCCCTCTCAGGAGAGGTCCTCCTGGCCCCTGAAGGCTCCCACCCCATCAGGCACTCCAAAGCCTTGTCTTTCCCACCAAGGAGCAAGGCAAGAATGGGGATATTCCAATTTAGGTTCCCCATCCCCAACCTGGGGCCACTTAATATTCTAGTTCAGCAACACTCAAAAAGGAAAGCTGTGTTTATCTGGTGGGTATTAGCAGCATAATGGCGGTAATTAAGTAATAATCACCTTAAAAATGTGCTCTTATCTCAGAGCTTGAGAAAGAACAGGGACTGAAGGTTGGGGCTATTATCTCTTGCTTTAGCTCCAGGGATGCAAGCACCGAATAAGCATTCATATCAAAGTCAGTAAATAATTTGGCCAATTACCTATTCCCACATCACCACTGAAGTTTCTTGATTGAAGATTGCAAACGTTTATGTTTAGCCTTCAGCTTAGTATTTGGAGTGCCATATAGGAACTGAATCTGCATTAAAAATTTATCCCCGAGTTACTGCAATACAAATAGAAAAAAGTCAATACAATCAGTATTTATGTCTCTGTGAGCATGGACTTGTAAAAAACACTTCTGTGTTATCACAAACTGTACATACAAGCACAGGGTCTATAATGGAATTAATTGCCCTTTCAGCTCCCCAAACACCTTGATTTGGCAGGGTGGAGGCAAATTTAATAAACATGTTACTACAGCTGATAAACTACTCATTTTAGAATTACAGCAAGGCATTTCAATATGCACTGAAATAATGAGTTTTCTAGACGTTTTCTTACTGCTATTCTTCTCTCCCAAGAAGCCCTAAAAAATGTTTTGGGAGTAGATGGACAGCTCTTTCATCTCTCCTGCAGTGCACAAAGGCAAAACACCCTCACTCTGTGCCAGTCCAAGTGTGTGCTTTGGAATGACATCCCCTCCTTCCCTCTGGTATTTCACCAGCACTATATTACACTGCACATACCTTTAGACAGAGCCAAGGAATAGATTTGCCAACCCACTGTCTCCCTATGACATTTGCAATAGACTGAAGCAGATTTAAAATGATTGTATCTGCAAAGGTGTCAGCAAAAGCCAAATTTCAAGAAGCTAGATTGCCAGTGAGTAGTTAAATACATTCTAGGCCAGAAATTTGCCTTGTTGTCAGCAGACAAGAAAAAAAACAACTAGGATCTCCAAGAAAAATTTTTAAAAAATCAAGTTGAATTTAAGGTAACTCAATGGCACTGATATGGCATTAGAGGGACAGACTTCTCAGAGATGCTCTTTCTGCAAGGACTCTAAAAGCAGACCTACAGTCTAGCTGTGGGTCCTGGCTGCTTAGGCACTAAGAACTTGCCATTTGTGGCTGCAAGTTTTCTGTAAGGGCACTTCCTAATAGTAAATTAATTTCTTAGGTATTGAATTTCTCAACTTAAACCCTTTGTATGGAAATAACATTAAAAAAACCCCAAAATAACCAAACATACAAAAACCCCACACCAAGAACTATACTTACAAGATTAAACAGCAATGTAGGGCCCAGACTCTAAAACTGTGGTTCTCAAACACTCTACCTTTGCCAGAAGGCAGATTTTAAGATTCATATCACAGTATAGATATGTTCATGTCAGGAAAAGAGAAAGATTGAACCAAGAAAAATCTAAAGAACGCAATACTAATCCTGCTTGTGGAGTGCTTTAGCCCTCAGCTTTTTACATACCTTGCCCTATCTTTTGTAAAAGTTCTGTGAGTGTTTATACCGGTTAATGATCCCCTTCTCAGTAGTAGTGCATTCATACTCCTGGTGTTCTCTCCAAAATTGGTGACAATTAAAAGATTTTCTTAAGGAATTAATCTCAGAAACTTTATGTTTCCACTTTTTTTTTCTTAGGCTGCAACTACAGAAGGATGTTTGACAGTAATTGTGACCTCTGTCTTTCTGAGAGATTTTTATTCTTATCACAATGACAATGGACCCTGCTGTCCAGGGTTAGCAATCTATGTCACAGCATTTACAGAATATTTCAAGGGTAAGTATTTAATCATAAAGAGAGCAACTGGGTAAGGGCTTATCCAAGCAACTTAAAGAAATGAATTATAATGATTTAAGACTTTGCTAAATTTAGCAAAATTTCCTACTAGCTATTTTCCTACAGTCTGTTTTCATGAGGTCCCTTGTGCCATTAAAATATATAAACTACATTTATATGACAAAACAATCATCACTCTAAACATCAACAACTGTCAGGCATTCTTTTTTAATAGAAACAACTTCTGGGAAAAGTCACTTCGTTCAAAAAACAAAACCTAAACCAAAAATTCATCAAATGCAAAGTATGAAGAGTTCAGACATTCATAGAAAAAAATTAATGCCACTTCAGTCAGGAGTCTACTACTACCCACTGAACAATCACTTCTTGCCTGCATTGATTTAGAGCTCTCTTTTATAAGTGAGCTCTTCCCTAGTTTGTGTGTCCCACACACATGAACTGACCCAGATGCTCAGGTTGCCATCCATGATGGCTTTTCTAACTGTGTGCTACCAAGGGACACCAAGATAATCAAAGGACTGGAGCATCTCTCCTACAAGGAAACACAGAGAGGCTGGAATTGTTCAGCCTTGAGGAGAAGTGTAGTGAACCCCAAGGATACAGGAAAAGCTCCTTGGAGAATTGAATGCTGAGTCATCTCTGAGCGGGCGTTGTCCTGTTCCTCTCACCCGACCGTGTTGAGAACCTTCCTTTAATCAGTTAAGACAATACTATTGTAACCCTTTTAGCTATTGGTCAGTTAAGGAATATGCTTAAACCTGCGGCCATTGGCTGGTTTTGGATCCATGCCAAGGCTATAAAAAGAGCCCTCTGTACCCCCTTCCCTTGGAGAAGAAGAATCGCTGTACCCTTCGTGGACATCCCGAATAAACCTCACTGCGGAATTTCGGCGTATTCTCTTCCCCTCTCTCTTTCTCGTCTGCTTGCCACGGCCCCGAGCGATCCTTCTAGCAGCCTGAGCTGAACTCACGAAAGAGCTGAATCACTTAAGCTGAATATCACTGGCTTGCTAGGAAGGAGCTCGGCGGCTTTGGCCTCGCTGATCTCAGTCATTGGGTCTCTGCTGGAGACTTGTTTTACTGAGTTAGCTGGGCATACATATGATAATAGTCGGGTTTACCCAGGAGGTTCTCCCACTATTATTATAGAGAAGGGCACCAATGTATATAAATACCTGATGAGAGGGTCCAAAAGCACAGAGCCAGGTTGTTTTCACTGGTGCTCAGTGGCAACACAAAGATCAATGGGCACAAGATGAAACACAGACAATTCCCTCAGAATATCAGGAAAAATTTCCTTATTATGAGAGTCTTGTAGTGCTGGCAGAGGCTGCCCAAAAAGGTTGTGATGTCTCCATCCCTGGAGATATTAAAAACTGTACAAGTTCTGGGTGGCACTGCTTGTGTGGATGGGGGATGTTGGATCAGGTGACCTCCAGAAGTACAACCTCAACCACTCCATGAGTCTGTGAAAGTGTCTTAAGAATAAAAGCTTTTCTATTTAGACTGTTGGAAGGCTTTATGCTACAAATAAGCCTTTGTACACAGTTAAAAAATAGTGAAGTATGAAAAAAAATCACATTGGTCAATGAAGTGCTTCCTAGAAATAAGCAGGAAGCCCTTTCTCCAGCTATTTAAATTACTGCACCAGCTTCCTAATAAATCTCCTTCACCTTACCTTCCTGACTTCATAGAGCAGGAAACAACAACTTTTCAGCCCTTATCTTTCTTGCTCTTTACTCATGGAAAGTCTTTGCCTTCCTTTTTACTAGACCAGATACTGAACATCAGTGTATTTTGGGAAGGAGGCAGTATCCAAGAGTGCCAGTTGCCAAAGCTACAAAATTGCTGGTATAATTTTCATATATCCATTTGTATTTGGCATGGAGAGCTTAATTCAGATTTATTTTTTCCTTTATACTCAAGAGCTGCACAGCCACCCAGCTGGTGGCTCACTGTGTCACATACACATATTTCACCACTAGTGACAGTGAGGCACACTCTTCCAGCCACTTTTCCCTCAGCCATTCCCAGTGCAGCCAGAGCTCCGAGCTCCTGGACCCAGTTACTCCTCTGGAAATGATTCAGGAATACATAGGAGGGATGTCAGGAGAAAAAAAAAAAACAAAAACAGAACCAAAAAAACCCCAAACCCAAACAAACAAAAAACACCCGAACTGAAATGCTTTCAGTTTTTGAGAAAGTCTCTATAAGCAAGATAATGAAAGTATAAAATCTGAATAGAAGCCTCAATTCCTACTTCAATCTCTACATTGTCAGTTTTGTGTTTCAGTATCAAATTGATAGACAGACACTGTGCTACTGCAGAAACTAAAATTACTGTTCAGTCAAGCACCTGCCTCAAGCAGTTTCTCCTCTTCCAGGAAGCCAGATCCCTGCCATATGGACACTCACTCCTAGGAGGGAGGGAGGGAAGCATCTCAAGGCAGTACCAGACCAAAGCCTGGGGAAATCAGCAGCCTCGTGCAATGCCCAGCTCAGCTGGACAAAACTGAGCAGTTTGAGGATCTCCTTTTCACCTGGGCCCCACAGCATCAGACAACTCATCAGCAGAAAATCTTCCTTTGCAAAGGCTCAGCTGGGCCCTGTCTGAGCACGCTGCCTCCAGCTTACAACCAAGATGCAGCTCATGATGAATTCTATTGAAATGGCTAGGGGGAAATAACAGCACCATGCACACAGAACTGTTGCTTTCCAAAGGTGTTGTAAATTTAAATTATTCCATTTGAAGTCACAAGCAACCCCTGAGTTCCTCCCACTCTTCTCCCTGGTTGTCCAAAACCAAGCCAAACCCCGGAAGACCACTCAGTAAAGAACGGTAAGAAAAGGTTCTTTAAGTTGCACTCCTCCTGTGTTATTGGGAAAATGAGTATCAGGTTAAGCTTCAGGCATTGCCAGGTTTGCTAGTTGTGAGCTGCAGCTCTTTTAAATAAAGATAACAAAGCCACAAAAGAGACCACTGAGAAGGTTTCTCCCCAGCCACTTTAGTGCAACCTGAGAACTGTCACTGAAGTACCTGCACTGCAAATATCCTCATTCACAGTGGAAAGGAGCCAAAACCCAGCACTCTTTGACTGTCACGGGAGTTTTAAGAGGGTTCAGACGTGATTGCTACAGTACTGTAAATTAGAGGCAGTCTCTTGGCTTTCCCACCATTAAAAATTCACAGCTATGAGTGCTCCCAGTGTGCCTTTGGTTTCAAGAATGTCAGACTCAGAGGAGTAGCTCTTACCACCTCTTTATTTCAGGCCAGGGGGTTTTTGATTTGGGTCTGCTTGGATGTTTTTGAGAAAAATACAATATTCCTAAAACACTGGATTTGTTATCAAATCCCAACTCCTAGCTATAAATCTAACATGATTTGATCTGAGCACAGCCTATTTAATTTATCTCTATTGCTAGTAAAGCCTGAAAGGAATCAGTTTTTGCCCTGCAGCAGCAGAAAATCTCTGGATCCCCCAACAGTTTATCATCTACTTTTGTAACTTCATCCTGTGAGACATCAGGCAACTACCAAAAACAGAGCCCTTTTCTACATTAAGGAACCTTGCAAATCATTAGTGCTGGCATTCAAAAGTACAAAGTACCAACAGCCATAGTGACAAACAACACAAATTTACTGCAGCCTGAGAAGATTTTTTTCAGCTTTGACTTGAATGTTTTAAATAAGGGCCATAGCAGCAGGCAGTACTTACCTTCTCTGTCTCTAAGGTGAAGGGGAGAATCACTGCCACAGGGACACAACTTCTCTTACAATCCTTCCTGATCCCATTCCAGACTGGGCTGCTCCCCTCTGTCTTCCCCCTGGAGTCCTTCAGACTCCAAGGCCATCACCCTCCCCATCCCACAGAAGGGCAGAGATCCATCTTACAACCATCACCAACCCCATCCCCCAGAGGGGATGCTCATGTAGGAACCAGAGCAAAAAAAAGCAAAAGTGAAGCCCAATTGCTGCTCCAGCAGGCACAGCTGGGCAGTAGCTGAGCCATCCCAGCTGGGCTCAGCTCAGCTGCCCTCACTCAGGGCTTGTTTGAACTTCAACAGCTCTTCTCTGCTTGCAGTACTGCTCCTGTCTTGGCTTTTCTGTAACAATTTTTTTTGTTTTGTTTTGTTTTTGGTAACAAAGTGTTTTTTACCAGTAGCCAGGAGAGGACCTGGCTGTGGGGGTGTGGCCAGGACCCAGATTTTTTTTGTATGATCTCACCAATTGCTATGGCAGGGGAAGGGGACTCACTGTGGCTTCCAGGGGGAAGGGTGTTCCTTCTCCTATTAATATTGATACTGTTCATTTTCTTTTTCGTTGGTGCTCCCAGAACATTGTCCTAGCTCAGCCCATGACCTTTTGTGCAACCAACTGGAACAAGCAGTGGGGCTAGTGAGGGTACTGAATTGGAGAATACAATTCCTAAACCATGACACCTCTGTGCTCCTGGCACATCTTTGTTGTTTTCTGAGGGAAGGAAGAGCTGCTGGCTGAGCTGCAGAGTAACACTGAATCCCTGCAGTGACTGAGGCAGAGGAGAGATATATAAACATCCTAGTTTTGATGTCTGGGAAAGCACACCTTGGTTCAAAACTCCTATTAGAGCACACCTCAGAGAAGGCAAACCTTCTGCCTTTCTCAGCAAATGTCAGATGATTTTTCCCCCATGCTGGCCCTGCAGTCCTGCCCTGTGTGCCAAGGGCTCCCAACCAGCAATGCTCACTGTAACACGGCTTCAGCTGCTCAAAGCTGGCCCCTAATTTTGAGAAGTTTGGTGATGGATTTGATTATGTTTTATTTTATCTCTGATTGTTATTATCCTGAGGATTGCTTAAACATACTCCTAAGGGTTGCTTAAACATGCTCCTACAGATGAGGTAAAAAGACAGCACTGAAGATAAAGACCTTCATGGATTATAATTTTAATTTGGCAAGTCTAAATGCCACTGATCTAGATTCATTGAATATAGCCTAATCAAGTAACCTGGGAGGTACGAATGGCATATGTATAACAGAAAGATACCATTTCATTTTTCACTTGAAGTCTATATATGTGAATTGCATATTTCTGTTGGTGAAGAGATGAATAAAAATTACAGAGTTAATCTGAAAAAAGCTTCAAGAAAATGTGTCACCCCTATCATCATGTAAACTATATCTGACATACATTGCAGAAAAATATTTGCATTATAATATCTTCACATCCACAGGGACATGAAACATCCCAGGGGCCTTTTAGTGTTTCTTCACTCCTCCTGGGGTGGAAACCAGCAAAGCCTCAGATGTGTCAAAAATGCTACAGAAATGTTCTGAACAGGGAAAGACTGATCTGATGAGCTGTTCTAAAGCCTGAATAAAGTTCTGGTTTAATATTTTCAAAAGCTCTGGGATGACTTTGTTTGCTGTGTGTGTTTCATGCTGTGCAGGAGCTCAGGAGCCAGAAGTACTTGCAAGGAACCAGATGAGGCCCAGCAGACCCCATTGGTCTGAGAACTCGAAGCACACTATTCTGGTCACTCTGGAGCTGGAAGTATGTACTAGAGCTTGGGAAAAAACCAACCCAGTCTTTTCCAGAGCAGTAGATCCTCCTACTAGGTATAACCAGCTGTTCCATGCTGTTCCAACTAGCTGCCCTGCAGGACTAATGGATGCCAATGCACTTTGTATGTCTTTCCCAAAAGCAATAGGGTTTAGAAAGGAGTATCACTGCATGCTCCATTGTATAAGTAAACACTTCTCATTTTCTGTGAATTATTCTCTCTGTAGCTTAAAAAACCTCCCCAGTTTAAAATTTAGGGCTGGAATTATTGTTCTGCATTACATGAGATGCTCTTTTAGGACAGATGCTGATAAGGTTAGGTCAGCCTCTTAATTTATAAAACCCGTTATTCAAGGATTTCTCACATAGGTATAATAGATATTATGCTAGATATTGTATTAAATATGTGCTGAAATTTGGGTAGAAGAATTTTTTTGATTAGTTAAAAGAGACCAAAGAGGAAGAATGGCTGAATTTCAGGTTGTATTTTTTGGTGAACATTCATTACCTTCTTCTCTCTTGGTTATTTACTGTGTATGAACAATATGTTCTTACCTGTGTTTTGTCCTAGATGCCTAAAGCTTGGAGCCTGCTGATGCCCAAATGCTCTGGTCCAGAAATATTACATTTTGCAATAGTGTTGGTCAAAGAATTACATGGAGGCTTTGTGGTTAAAATGAGAAATTCCTGGATGATGAATGTGGACCAGTACTCTACACAACAGCAGACAGCAAGGAGACAGCTGTGTGCCTGAAAGGAGTTTACTTCTTCCTTGCTGAGAGCAAGGCAGCTCTTGGTGCTTCAGCACTCAGCATGGCTCTGGGGCATCCAGGGTCTGTGTGCCCAGGCCCATGCCCAGCAGGGCCAGCAGGGTTGGTCTGTGGACAGCAGAGACCCAGGGTTCCAACACGTGAGCCTGGCTGGTACTGACATCTCAGGAGTCAAACCCCAAGCAGCCAAAGTGCAGCAGAGGCTGTGCAAGGGAGGATCTCAAACAGAGACCTGCTGCAGCCAGATCTGCAGGGCCAATATTACCCATGACAGCAGTGCCCACCTTCAGCAGAGCAGCTTGCCAGTCTCATTCTGATTAGGTGATCCCAGCACTGTTGCTCCTTGCTTTCACAGTGCTTGCTCTGCACAGACAGATGTACCACTTCTCTGCAAACTCAGGGAGAAAAGTGGGAAGAAAGTCACCTCTTGTATTCCCTTGTCTCAGCAGTGCAAAACTGCCAGAGAGTGGCAATTAGTCACACTGCCAGTAGAAGTCATCTGTGTTCAATATAATACATTGCATTTTAATTTTAGAGAGGTTTTTGGACCATTATAAGTACAGACAAGAATCCCATGTGATTTTTAAAAATTATTTTGAAGTCTGCAAATCTCATGCACCCCCTTCAGCATAGATTTGTCTGGCTAGCAGGGGTCAGAAAAAGTTATAAAGGCAAATTAAAGTACCAGGAAAAGCAAGAGCTGCATGTTACCTGGAAACCTCAGGTGCTCCTGTTGTATTGTTCACAGTGCCTTCACCAGGAAGCCAGATGTGATACTTTCTGGTAAAGCCCAAACATTGGCTAGATGTCCCAGGATTTTCATATGGTTTCATCATACACATATATCATCTTCACAGATACAAGTGAAGAAACAGTCTGGAGCAAAGTTCTTGTTTTCGCTGTCTGGTTAGTGCTAGCTGTACTTAGTAATAGAAGTCACAGGACTAGTAAATATTGGCAATGTTTATGATAGGAGTCCTGCTTGCTCAGTGAGCATCTGAGTTAAGTCATATCTTTTTTGGAGAAACTGTGCTCATTTGGCTCCCTGCTGATGTGTTACACATACTCTGCTCCCTCGAGATGCTGATGATCCCTGCCAACAAGCTTTTGTAAATAGGATAAGGGTTTCACTCCCTCTGCATTCAAAGAACTAACACAAGAACCACTTTTGAAACCACTATTTATATGCAATGACTACAGTGCAAGGACTCTCATTACTCCTGGTTTTTGGTTTCAGGATGATGTGGTTGGATAGTTGAGAGTTTTTATCTCTGCTTTGAACACCATTTTACCATTTCCTAGGAACCCTGTGCTGTGAAACTGTACCAATACTTATAAATCAGCAGTGACAGCTCTGCTGATGCTGACAGGATTGTTAGAGAGCTGCTGTGCATGTCAGTCACTTCCCTCTTCTGTGTATTTTCTTACTGACGGAAGGACAAAATGTATACAATAAATGAAGTCACTCTTTGGCTGGCCCAGCTGGTGACACTGCCTATACAGAAGGAGTTGTGAGAAAATACCTTTAGAACCAGATATAGCTGAAGGTTGTATTGATTGCCAATTACCTAAGTAAATCTGGAGGAGTCACTGCTGAATGTAAGGGCAACAGCCACGGGGAGGGAGGTGAACAAACAGAACATGAACTATAAAAATTGGTAGGCTGTTCAAGCCACTGCTGTTGCCATGTCTGGTGAACTGAAGTGTTAAAGAGTCTGATGACCCACAGGGTTAATGCAAATTACCACTTGCATATGATAAGGCTCTACCTTCCAGATTCCCTAAAGCAGAGACTGCAAATTAGATTTACAGGTTAATATAACTATAAATGTTTCTTCTTTAAACAATGTTCATGTAGAGATTATTTTGACTGAAATGATAGCTACAGAAGGGTTGTATAATTATCATTAAAAGTAAAAAAAAAGGTAATTGTTCTTAAAGCAAGTCAAACTTGTGAAGAATATCCAACATAAGCTTAATTTCAGGCAATTTTGTTCCAATTACTGGTATGTATTTAGAAAATATCTCCTCAAATTAGAATTGCTTTAGCCTCTCCGTTCAACTCCAAAACATTTTCCATGATAGCTTCACTTCATATTTTAATTGATTGGCAAATTATTGCAAGCTGCAAGTGAGATAATGTTGCAAGGTAATGAAATCAGAGGAATGGAACATTTAGAGCAAAGATGCTAGGTTTACTGAATTTTGAAGCTTGACTTATTTTTCTTATTCTCCTGTAATTTCTTCTATCATTAACATTCATATGGACTGGTACAGTTTTGTATTAATTCTTATTACAGTGCCTTACATTGCTGAATATTTCTGTGACTTAGAGACAATTGCACTCCCAATCACAGTATGATTTCTTTCAGCCAGCAGATACATTGGGTATGAAACTTCTAACAGTTGTTTTTAGTTTCTGTTTACTTGACATTACACTTGTCAGAGGTGTCCAGGAAACAGCTCCCAGCTTCTGCTCCTTATGAGAAAATGGTTGCTGCCATTGCACTGTGGAAGAAATCCAAGCTCAGTCTTATCTTGGCTTCACCAGTTCAGTAAAACGAGTCCTAGTTGAAAATCCCCCTCTCTCACCTTTGTAAATGGGATGTAGGTGAGATTTAAGCTGTAGTACCTCTTCCCAGGCAGAGTAAATGAGGGAGGTTCCTTTCTCAAAGGTGCTCAGTCATTGATGTGGGTTTGGACACTCTGGCTTTTGCAGGGGCACTGAGCAGATGGCGGTGATTAAACACTAAACATCACTGCAGCAAGTTAGCTCCTTGACATCAAGTTACAGCTGTGCATCAAATCTGTCTCACCTGTACAGCTGGACTGAAACCCACTTGACTGTGAAAGTACCACAAAAGGTGTCCCTGCTTGTCTTGGTGTCAGCAGCAGTGCTCTGCTGGGCTTTGCTTACTACAAATAAAACAGCCATCAGAGTTGAGTCTGGAGGGAGACTTAAGATCAGATTGTGTTCCCAGAGATTAGGTATTAATATTTTTTTACCAGCAAAAGGTGCTCCAAGTCTCACACCAAAACCCTGCTTTTACTTTCCTTTCTTTTCTCCTGAAAAAGGATAAACAAAGGCCTGCACCCTTGTTGGTTTTCTTTTGACAGGACTTGACAGCCTTGCACACAACAGGTTGTACCTGTATCTCAAGGTATAATCCACCTACCCAGTTTCAGAAAGCCAGTTATGGAGGGTGAAAAAAATACAACTAGAGGAATCTAGAGAAGAAAAAAACCCAAAAATTTATTTCCTAAGTGTGGAATTGTTTATTGCAACATGCGGAGAAGTGGCTCCGTAGTCAGCCAGCTGTCTTTGTGTAAGGGAAGAGGAGAGGGCTGGAGTTCTGGGTCAGTGGAACTGGTGGTCTCTACCAAAAAGGCCACTGGAGGAGGCCTTCAGGGCCAGCTCTCCTGCTGGTGAATGTGCTTAGTAAACCCCAGTGCTGGTCCTCAGTGTTTGCATGTCAAGGATGCTGAGAAATGCAGGGGCATTTGTCCAGTACACTCAACACTCCATGACTTACAGGCACTTGTCCATGAGCAGAGTGCACTTCTACTCTAGGACATTTTCTAAATAAAATCATAACATCCTTTTGCTTTCCAATTGGCACATTTGGTGCAAGGGGGGAGGGAAGTGCCTTGTGTGTACTCAGGGTGTTAATGCAGGCAACCATTCAAGAGAAACAATCATCTCTAATGTCAGCAGCGAGGAGTTGCCCATCTCCAGTGAGACAGGGCAGTGTTCCATCCTGTCCGTCCTGTTTGGCAGCACAGCCAGGCTCTTCCCACACCACCACCTCAGTGGTGCCAGCACACAGGGCAGCTGAAGCACCACAGGCATTAATAATGCAGAACATCCCTACAAGAGACCCAAGCCACTGCAATGATGGGAAGGAACAAGATGTGGGAATGCAGATCTAAGGCAATCAAGTGTCTCTGAATCTTTACAACAAGGATACTGTAATGAGGGGAGGGAAATTGAATTTGTTTTAATCTAAAGAGGCAGTGCAAGTATTTGCAGTGAATTATTCATAATCACATGTCACTGCATGGTCTTGCAGCAGATTTTCAAGCAGGAATCTTCTCCCATTGCTCTGTTACTGGAGAATTTCCAGAAGGCTGCAGTTTTGAATTGTTCAGAATTACTTGAAGTTGTAGTTCTTTCTTTGGCTTATGAATTAATTCTGATCACCAACTCAATTTATAACCTTTAACTTCTGAAACACTTTCTTCTGCAGTTCTTTCCCCACAGTGTTCATCTGTAAGCCTACTTTATAAGTATATATATATATATAAGCAATATATATAATTTAGGGATGAATTTTTTGCCTCTTAACAGCCATCAAAAAATAATGTTTTTTCCTCTATTATGTGAAGTGTGATTTTCTGTTTGTATAACAGGTCTTTAATAAGTACAATAAAAAAAGTATTCCTGAATCCAGTAACATTAGAACAGCTGATAGCTGTATTTGCTGTAATTATCTAGAAAAACAACTATTTGGATCACCACATGCTGCCCTGGCTACTGTTAGTGACTCTGCCACATGCAAGGTCTCACCAGAGATTCATCTTGATGTTTTTCAAATTGACCTGAATTTTCATATCCATATAGAACTGCAAGCACAGAAATATTAACATGAAGGAACTGGGAGTGCATTTTACCCAGTTCACAACATTAATTGCTAGGCTTACAAAAAAGACTTTTATTGATTCTCTTATGAATTGTATAGAATATGTTCAGTAAAGAGTTGTTTGTTCCAGAAAGTTGGTGCAAAATTTTCACACTGCCTTAAAAATCCTTCAAAATGTAGACCTGATTTAATTTCTTTGCTTACTCTGAAGATCTTTTTAAACACTGGAAACACTTGCCATAGATTTAAAGTTTGCAGTTAAATTATTTTGTAGCTATCCAATTTGTTGTATCCACTCCATCTGTTAAGCAAGTGTTTTCGTTTTCTCTCAAAATGTTCTATAACTCTTGAAATTTTAAGGATTTCATTATTTTTAGTGTAGTACTCTGTATAACAATCTCTTAGCTATGCTGGATAATATCCAAGTGCTTTCACAAATGGATATCACAAAGGATGCACAGTATGACACACCTTTCTTGGAGTGGCTCTCTGTGGCCTGTGTTGAGCCTAGGATGCATTGCTATTTTTACCAGATGTGATTGATCACTGAAATAAACTGCAGCAGAGATTCTCTGTTTTCTGAAGCCCTAAAATGGAAACTTCTGTAACACATGGAATTGGGTGAGGTGGTGCTTCCTAATGTTAAACTGAGTGGCAGCCCCTCTGAGATGGCCCTGTGCTGTTAATTCATTGGATTATCCCAAAACAAAAGTGCTGCTCAATCTCCCAGCTGATTTTTATTTCACTGAGTAGATTAAGCAGCAAGTAGGCAGTGACTCACATGCTGAGAAAACTACCAAAAAATCCAAGTGCAGACATAAAAATTTTGTGTAATACCTGACTTCAAATTAAACATGCTGACATGCTGGGGAATTCAAATTCAGGGTACAAGTGGAGAAATTTCAGGTGAGTTTAAAAAGTCATTTGAACTGATGCTGTTAGCAATTGATCTAAATTACCTGTAATGATTTACTGTTAATTTATTCTGGACAAAACCAATGTTTGCCACCAAAGGTTATGGAAGGAACAAACTTTTTTTTCCAGTTTCTTTGCTGAAGGAAGCTCTTCTGCAGGACAGACGGAGACTTTTTTAGACTCCTCTGTCTTTTCTAGTTCATTCCTCAACACATTGAATAATTTTGGATTTTGCTTTTTTCTAATGGGGCCTCTAGTGAGCCTGACATGATAACAATATGAAGCTGCTGACTGTTAATTGAGAAATCATTAACACAGGGTTTCAGGGAATCTCAACTATTTTAACGAGACCCCTTGTTGATTCTGGGCACATACTGCCTCTTGGTTTCCTTTTTGGAAGACTGTAGGAAAATTCCTACCCAATTATAACTGAACTTTAATTTTGTCCTGGTGTCTGGGGTGTTAATATTTGATCATGGATGTGCTACCAATAACTGCAAAGGAAAATGGTTGATGGAAAAGCTGACAGCTGTTTACAGCAAATCCTAATGGTGTGTCCTAGATTAGCAGAAAAGCTTGACACATTGATGTTTAAGTCTTTTTTCATGAATGTTTCATCACTAGCAGTAATAAGTCTTTGTACATCAATAATTTTCTACTTGATCCCTCTGATTTTTCTTCCAAATTAAGTAATATTCTCACTTCCACTATCACCTAAATGCCAGATGCTCAAAGCCATTTAGGCATTTCTGTGCTGAGTGTCACCCCACAGCAGCTTTTGGAGTGCGTGGGTTTTGCAGCAGAACTCATGAATGTGTCCTGGGTGGATTGGCTCCTGTGGACATGGGTAGGCACATGGGGAAGGAGTACATGGCATCCAGGGAAGGAGCACATGGCAGCTGGTGTGGGGGGCATAATGGGTGCCCAAGCAGCCCTGCAGAGCAGATGTGGTGGAGACACAGGTGGCTGAAGCCTTGCTGGGCTGCTTGGCTCACAGATGAGTACCACTGTGAGCCTGGCACCAGAGCTCTGATCTCCTTTGCCCTAGAAGCCAACATCGCCTATTTGCTTTGCGGCCTAGCACCTCACACCTTTTTGTTGTGCTGCTGAGCTGTGCCAGGGTGCAAGGAGGGCTGGCTGCTCCCTAAAGGCAGGTGAGATGGGAACTTAAGTGACTGATAACTTGTAACAGCCCCAGGTAGTGCAGGAAGGAATAAAGCCCATGTCCTGACAGTCACCTGGAGGCACCCCCGAAACCCTCCTGGTGAGGGCTGACACTTCATAGTGGAGGATACAGGACACTGAGCCTCTGCTCTGCTGGACTCCTGGTTGTTCACCCTGCTCCAGCAAGGAGCTAACAAAACACATGGTGCTTTTGTTGGGAGACTGGAGCTCTACTTGCCTTAAAATCATTCGCAAGTTCTTTTGCTACCTTTAAAATAGTGCTCCTTTTCCCCGGTAGCAGGAGAGAAGAGCCTTTCTCCATGCAGTTACTGTGCTGTCTTCCGTGGCGGTGCTTGCAGTTCAAGGTATCAGACCCTGTGGACAGAAGAACTGCAGTTAGGCCTGTAAACATAATGCCACATAGAGTGAGATTTTTTTTAAATATAGCCCTTAAATCTTCAGATTGAGTATTGCAGCTTCCATTTGCTAGGAAGACACCTTCCCAGGCTCAGAACTCAGGATAAAAAACTCAAGACTTCAAATAGCAAAGTGCAGCTCTTACTTTCTTTACTACCAAAATACATAATAAATTATTTTTAGACATTTCCTATGACCTTGTACAGGATAGTAGGTGCAGCAAGTGGCTTCTGAATACTTAAAGTGTCATTAATTAGTTGCATGTCACGTACTTGTGGATGTGGAAGTCCAGGTGGTAGAACAAGAGACAAGAAATGAGAAAGTGTTTAGCCTGAAGACTGAAACTCATCATGGGACTTACTATGACAACCAAAGCTGCAGCAAATAGGTCAGCATACTTTCAACACAGTTGGGCTTTGTTAGTCAAATTTAAAAGAAACTTTCCAAACAAGTGGCTATTTATAGCACGTAGAACTTTAATTGTAAGCTCCTGTTGCCCCAAGTATGTTGATTTTTCTTTTTCAGTACCATATTTTGTTCATCTCATCCCCAGTTTCTGATAAGGAACCTTATTTTTCAGATAGCCTTCACTCTCAGGTAAATAAGCTGTCCTGTAGCTACAGGTCACCTTGTGGATTTATTAGAGATTAATCAATTAATTGTATCTTTAGGGAGAAAACTGGCATAGAAATGAGGTAAGAGAGTAGACGGGTGCAGTGGTTCATAACCATGAGAAAAATTTGTTCTCTCTTCTCCTTCACAGAGTTCCTATGTAAGCTGGCAAGGCACATGACAAACTGCCCACAGATAATTATACCTGCATCCCTTAAGCTGATGTATAAGTGAAAAGTATGATGAAAAAGTTTTAGTAACTTCCATCTATGACAAAGACAGCGAATGAAAAGTATAAATTGGCCCCTCTCCATGCAGCCCTGCTCACTTTGCCTCCAGTGGTCCCTGGCTGACCACAGCCATTTATTGTTTCATCCCCTCATGTAGGACAGGCACCCTTGTTGCTCCACCCTGACCTGTGCAGTGAGGGACACGTTCTGGCTCAGGTTTTCAGCAGGCCACCACTGAGTTTTCCTGCTGTCCTCTGCCTCCTGGCTGTTACTGCTGCAGGGAACAAAATACCCTTTAATGCCTGCAGGGCATCCATAGCCAGCCCAGCCCGTGGGGTTGGGAGGAAGAAGCTGCCAATCAGAGTATTTTAAAAACAGAGGAAGAACCTCAGGAGTCTGAAAGGGCTGCATGGCAAGTTCTTGCCATAAGAACAGTAGGTAGTGTGGGGGTGAGAGGAGGAAAACAGGGAAGTGGGAAGAGGCACGGTGACCTACTCAGAGATTGCCACTGCTACTCACACTCTACCAGCCATACTTAAAAAGCAGCATTTGATTGCATTTTCTTGGCTTATTGTACAAAGGTCACCATGCAGCTCTGTTGAGGATACTTACCAGTTCATGAGGGCCTGATCATTGTAACCAAGCTGCAAGATTCCATGAAAACTGAACTCATTATTTATTGTAATGTGCATAAACACAGGTGTGCACCTTTCTCACAAGTAGCTTTGGCCCAGCAAGGAATTTGCCCAGATGTGTTACAGAGTGGTTCCTTAATGGAACATCATAAGGAACACTGGGGATGAAAGGCAGCGTGTGTAATTGCAAGCAAAGTAAGAGGTGTACACATGTGATGTCACCTTCCCTTCTGGGCCCTACTGACACATGAACTGTTCCCAGAGACCCTTTTCATTCAAAATGACCTACTTGCCTTTAGACATCTCTGCCCTGAACAACTCAGATAAAATGAGAATGGATTGCCTTACTGAACTAAAACAACTCTTTAGTGAAATTTGTGGAACTCTTAAAAAACAAAAATTTTATATGATTCTGTATTATAGGGCTTATTTTAGAAAATAATTAAATCATTAAAAGATTATTGTTCTGTAGTATTCCAGATCCAAATTGAATAAAGATGCATAAGCAATTTTGATCATAAATCTGTTTGTCTAATTTTACCAAGCAAAAATCATCAGGGACAAGCTTTGGAGATGTTATCTCAAAGAAAAATAAAAATTGATTTATAACTGTTTTGAATCAAAAAGTAGAAATGCTTAATTTCTGTAGGATTAATTCCATGGGTTATGACATTCCATGATTTTTACACTAAAGTATTGGAAAATATTTTCATAATACTTGTTAGTATTTTCTGGGTACTATTTTTTTTGTGGGTGAAACAATAGCCTTCATTTAAAAAAAAAAGAAAATATTAATTCTGCTTTCCATTTCAGGTTTTTTTTTGTTTTGGTTTTCTTTTTTTTTGGTGACAAATATGTGTGATACCCCAGGCTACCATCGCTTGTGTGGCAAGATTCCTTTGTCACTTTGACTGAGATGCACCTGATTTCACTTTGGTATTATACAGAGCCCAGAAGCAATATTGTTCACAAATAAGAATAGCAAATGGAAAGAAGCACTGAGGACAGACTACCTGCTCTAATCTATAGGTGGGAAAGTTCCCACAAGGTAGTCCTGGTGCCACTGGGACATGTTTTTCACTGGCATGATTCCTTCCCTCTGGGGGTGTTTTTCCAATTTGTCTTAGCTCGTGCAAAACCAGAGTAAGCCTTGCAAATGGTGAGGGACATGAAGTTACCCAGTAATTTAGATTTCTTATGGTGCCCAGGAATTGCCTCTTACTGACTTTCCTGGGATTGGAACTGGGAAAAAATGATATTAAATGTCAAAAGAGAGAGTATACAGTCAGTTGCCTTGGTGAACCAACATTGCTCCAACAGAAGCACTCCTGGATGGCTGAGGAGTGATCTTCATTTCATCAGGCGAGACTTTGCCATTTCCCTTAAGGTCAGGGCTCTGCCAATGCTTGCACTCTGTGCTGGGTATACAGGAGCCAGATGGGGATCTTTCCATTGTCTGTAGTAGAAACAGCTTAAGGCTTTATCTCTCAAAAAATTAGTGCCCAAATATGTAAAACTATCCTCACATAAAAAAATAAAAACTATATCAAATACTCTCCCACCATAGAAGCCACGATTGTGCATGCTGTTTCTGTTTTACAAAACTCTGTGGTGCTGCAGAACCAACATTTCCTAGTAAGTGAAAAAAACAGTTTTACAGGCTTTTGTCTCTTCCAAGCTGAAAACTCATTAATACTTATTACCAAACAGGTGTAACTGAAATTATGAGGAACTCACTTGTACGCTACCACAAATTTCTTCTAGTTAATTTTAAATTTGCAATTAGATTTTCTCCAGCAATTTAATTACTGAAGCCAAGGGAGCACCCATATTGCAAGAGAAAGATGAAATAAAAGTAGTTTTATTGCACAACTTACCCTCAGCTTCCAAAAATCAATGGCAAAATCTCCTCCTCCAGTTTAGCTGATTCTGCTCAATATACAGGATTCAGTCCTCCACTGCATGGCTGGTGTGGTAATGACTCTCTGCATTGAAAATTAAAACTGCCCCAAGGAGTTCAAAGCAAGCACTAGACTGACCTATGCAGATGATGAAAGAGGATCCTGTGAACTTGTTTATGAATGAAAATCCCTTTGCTACTGTTGGAAAGAATTCTTTTGCAATAAATGGAGTTTCTTTTCTGTGAAAACCTGGATGATTTGAAATATTCTTTTTCTACTCCAATTCGCAGCACTTAATTCTCAGTCCACCACCTGACTGTTTTTCATGGAAACCAGGAGTCCTTTAACATTAGAACTATATTTAAAGTGGGGGTAATAACTCCTCCATCTGATCCAATCAGAGGCATTAAAAGACAATGATTTATTTTGTAAAAACAACAGTATATGTGAATACCTCCTTTACAGCCCTCAGGGCTCTTTTTTGGAAATAAGCTTCCTAAAAGTTAAGATGAGCTCAGAGAAGCCATGAAGATCTTTCCAAAATTACGCTTTAAAGATCAGAAAGACTTTTGCTCAGCTTCTCTTCTCTTTTCTTCCTTGCACACCCACTGGAATCTTAGTACAGTCTCCTCTCTGCCAGAGAGGCAGCTGTCGATGCTGTCCCCTCTCACAGCCACCCCTGTGCTGGTGGAGAGCCCCCATGGCTGAGCCACGGTGTGCTGGTGGGCTTGTTGGATCATGCCATGCTGTGCTACTGACACACTGATCCATGACTGGGTTCTAGCCTTGTGATGAGGAGGTGCTTCTTCATCACAGGAAATCTCAGTGAGGACCAGCACATAAGGCATGCTGGGGTCCAGAACATGAATACATTATAGATTCAACTTCTGCCAGGTCTGACCGTGCCCTGATGTTCCCCGTCCTTCAAAGGTGTCCAAGTAGGTCTCCTGTGTCCCACACAATGTCCCAGCTGTCACTGTGCCTCAGCCTTGGCCTCACACCACAGAAAGTGGTCCCCCACCTTAGGTTGGTGCTGTCTCCAGCAGGATGCTGTAAGGAGATGAGATGTGTGTAGAGAGAGTTAGTGGCTCTGATGAGGCCAATGCCCTCTCCATGGACTGTAACATCATGTTTTCCCTCTGTTCCATGTGAACAAAGTCCAAGAAGGATCAGCAACACAAGGGCAGCTATGTGGCATGACTCAGAAATCCTGTTTTAGCAAATGTCTTGAGACAGGTACCTGTGCTGATCTCAGTATGGACAGAGGGAATAAAGGACGTGTAGACTGCACCAAGAGCTTGTAAGCTGTCTACTACAGCAAGTAGCCTTGAAGTACTCAGGAAACATGGCACCCAAACTTAGAGAGAGATTCCGAAACACTACACAGCTGTCTGTCTTAATGCACTGTCAGGAATGGACAATTATGGGTCCTGCAGAGACCCTGGTTCCTTTTCAAGCTGCTTTGCAGAGGAGCAGTGGCCAAGGGCTGTCTTTGCACAGCCACAAGTTGGAGCCCAGCTAGGTTTGCTGCGAGTCTCTGGAGAGAGCTGCCCTTCTCCAGGTAAGGTGCTCTCCCCTCCCAAGGTGCCGGACACGCGTCAGGGCGTTCTTCCCCATGCTGGCTGCTGTCACACAGACACCCAGCAGAGGATAAGGAGACAACAGTAGGAATCCCTGCAATAAGATGACAACAGCCTTCCAGGGAACCATGTCAGAAGCAGCAACCTCCAAGTCAATCCCTACTCCCAGTGCTGTTTTCTTGGCTGTACTCACCCTATTCTTCGTGTGTTGTGCTGATCACCATTGAGAGGTGGGATCAATGCCACCTCTCAGAGGTGGCAGCTCTCTGGTCACAGAGAGAAACAGACAACTCTCCCAAGCCATCATTCTAAGAAAGGCTGTGAGAAGCTCAGAGAAAAGAATTACAAATGCTTCTTATCTTAAATGGCTGTGCCTGATGTTTGTGTACGAGTGGAATATGTTACGGAAATATGTTTACCAAAGGGCGGTTTCTTAATTAGCCAATGGTGATGGTGTTTTCATTAAAGGACCAATCAGGTCCACCTGTCGCAAACTAGAGTATAAAAAGGAATGAGCTTTTTAATTAAGGGAATTAGCCTTCTGATCTGACTATAGGTCATCTCTGAGTCAATGGTGAGAGTGGATGTGTCACAGATTTCCTTAAGGGAGACTCCAGCCCTGTTCTTCCCACCAGGCACAGCAAAATGCAACATACAAATGCAGTCCATGTCTACGTGTAAGATGCTTCAAATCACCACCTCACTCTGAGTGTCAAGTAAGAGTGAGCTGATGCCCCTTCTGTGTCCCTTGGCCTCATAAAACCTGTGGGAGGCCTAAGATCTTCAGAGCTGCCCATTGTCCCACAACCTGTGCTGATAGCTTTTTTAATGTCTAAGTGCTCCCAGTGTGAACTGTGCTTTCTGTAGATGTGTGTCTGGAGTAAAGTGCTCTGATATTTAAGTCAAATATTGTGTGTTGCAGTAATAGATCTTGCAGCTGTTTGCAAAGAGATGCAGTTATTGTCCTTAGGTTAAATGTAGGATGTGATTGTCTCATCATCACCCAGAAGAGTAAGGAGAGACTAGGATGCTTTTCTTTTGATCTTAAAACTTGTACGTATAATTTCAAAAACATGCTGCCCCTGAGTGATATGGAGTTTTTTATCATTTTTCCACAGATACCTGCATACCTAAGGGCAGAACCTCACTGTTATATTTTAGGCATATTTGCTACTCTGTGTACGGGTAGGTTGCGTAAAGCTAGTCAGGATCTTTTATAAAGCAAATTTCAGGAGGACCCAGTTTCTTGTTGCAAAAAATCTTTTGTCCAAATCTGCTTTGACAAATCTTTCAGTGGCAATAGACTTCAGAATTTGGTAAAGATGGGATTCTAGGGGTCTAAATACTATATTCTAAAGAAAGTTCTGCATCTCAGACTGAAACATAATAGCTTTTTGGTTTTCCTTTTGTGCTTTTTCTGGTTTATAAAAGCACAGCAAAATGTGCCTGTTTCATTTATATGCCAGCTTTAAAAAAATTCCAACATTGCCTTAATAGTCAGGACGTAATGGCCTCAATATCACATTCATTTGAAAAGCCTTCATTTGCATAGTCCTCACTGTTACTGTGATGGAATTACACAATCTCTTTAACATCTTGGGACAGATCAGAGCTGCCCTGGGTTGTGCTGATTCTAAGGAAGTGCAGTGTTAGCTTGTAGGGCCCAGGAGAGACCCCACTTAGGAATATACATATTGTATTGAGATATTTTTGTAGAGATTTGACTCCTGCAACATTTCAATGCTGCAACATTTTAATGTTTGATGTTTTATGAATGTTCTGATTGCCATTCTGTGAAGGTAATTATGAGATGCCTTGGGCTAGAGGAGAGGCTTAACCCTATGATTGAAGAGCTCCAATAACATCATTAAAATTAAAGAGATTTAGTCATGGATTTTGAGGCAAAAAAACCCTAATTATCATATCATAATTTGAGAAAATAAAAAGAAAAAAGGAGAAAAATTAAACTAGGAGGGAAGTCTAGGTGTTTCAATTTTAAGGTGTCAGGAAACTTATTGATACATTGCATGCTTTGCAGCCCTCTGGGCGGGAAGCCATTCAGCCAGAGACACATTTCTGATCCTGCATATTTTTGATCCAGCGTGCATATGTTGACAGTGATATTCTCTTTCTCTAGACTTGTTTTCATCTTTCTAGGAAAGCTATGACTAGTCTGCAACAGAAATATGTGATAAAATTGAAGTGTCCTGCTTGCATGAACTCATAAGGAGCTCCCAAAAGCAGCTGTTTTTTGGGGTGCAGGGATGTGGGGAAGGTGCACCCAGCTCTGTAAACATCATCTTCTTTTAGGTATATATGGAATATTAAATCCTAGCTCTTTGGAGCCCAAAGGTAGAACCCCACTGATGGGAGCAGAGCTGGCTTCCCACACTGCTTGGCTGCGCTGGCTCTGATTTGCCTCCCTGTAGGAAACCTGGTGCTGTCTGAGGACCAGGTCTGAGGGCAGACAGGTACCAGGACATGGCAAGGGCCAGCTGCTGGAGTAGGGCAGGCCAGCTGAGGTGACCCCAGCACAGGCCACCATCCCCTTCCTGCTGGGCATGGGGGCTGAGCTTGTGGAGACCCCCAGGGAAGCTGGGTCAGGCCCATGGGGGCTGGCAGCATCCTCGGGACCTTGACAAGCAGAACAAAGACAATCCATAGATAGGAAAACCAGGAAAAATAATTAAAGTCACACATCCTGATGGCCTCTCATACAGTACTCTACAGGATCAAGCCTCTCTAACAGTATTTTAAATCTCAAATGGTTTTGTCTTTTGAACATGAAATGATGTACTTTCCATTTGTGGCTCATTCTCCTTCCTTCTTCTTCACCTGGGAGCAATTATTTTTTTTGTTGTTATGTAAACTCAGAGGAGTCTGTGATGCTCCCTCCTGAACAGTTTATCTAGTTATTTAGATCAACCTCCTTTCCTCTTCACTCTTGTGTTTTGCCTGGTGGGAAAATATTTCTTGACCTTTCCATTCTATGTAATTTTTCATATATTTCTTAAATTACCCAGCTTAAAATTGCCGGTAGAAGCCACAATTGTGGCTAAGGATAAAGAACCTCCTACTGCTCAGGATGCTTTTGAAATTTCTCTATTATCTAAGATTTGCAAAAGTCAAGAAAGAAATCCTTAAACAACTTTTTACCACTGTTTTTACAACATTCTCCTATTTCCCTATGGAAGTGCTTTGAGGACAACCTTGTCTATTCTGGCTATATCACTTTCATTACATTGTCAAATGCTTTTTTTCTAGAATTATGTATTGCTCAGGTGTTGCATTATGTTTTGTTCAGATGTCAGCTTCCTTTGAGTTATGATATCACTCCCAATCTTTGAAGCAAACACTAACTTTCACAGAGATTTATTTGTTATTATTAATTCCAAAGTTTATTCTTGTATTTACATTTATGCACTAGAAATGTTAGGATCTGCAACAGTTACCAGTGCTAGAGATATGAGAGTCTAATATTGTATGACTGTCTCTCTATAAAAATAGTTCTGTTTGTGAGTGAAAACACACTCCCATGTGTTAATGGAGGAAAGACAGGAGCAGAAAGTTGAACACGGAGATTGTCCCTAAACCTTGTAGAGAAAAAAATGCAGTGAAAGTTACTTCTATGCAGCATATAATATATAGTCTGGCCTTATTACAGTGTACTAGAAAACATGAAAATGAAAACCTCTTGAGACTTTGATATTTTTTCCTACTTTATCAGGTTTCATAAATGCTCAGAAAATCTGTGTCAGGTTACCTGGAAGGTTGGAGAGGATTCTGTTCTTGAAACATGGGTGTTACCAACTCAAAAGCTTTTTGCACAGGGCATTCTCTTGCAACTCTTTCTGAAGCATGGCTTCCTTTATTTCTGAGGAAAAAAGGGCACATCTAGGTGGTATGAGTTTAAAACTAATAAAAATGACTTCATTTTAAACCTACAATTTCATATTTGAACCTCTTTGTTTCAGAAAGTTTTTTGTAGCAAAGCTGTACGAATTTTATAGGCCAAAGCAAATGATTATAAATACTAATTTATGTTTTTGATCTATTAGGGTGACCTGTCTGGAAGGTAAATTCCAAGTAATCAAAAGATTTCTTTTAAGATATTTTTACTTTGTCAAGAATTTAATATAACATTTTTTAAAGGCCTGTGTACTACCAAATGAATATTCAGTGTGTATTTTTACTTCAAAGAATGTCTTCAGAATACCTAGCAAAAATAAGCTAAATTCCATAGCATTTATTTTTTAAATATCAGACATATAAATATACAAAAAACTTAAAATATCTGCCAAATATTTTATATGGTTGCGGGTCATAAAAGTCTATTAGTTCCTACTATAATGTTGTTATTTTATTTAATAAATGAAAAAGTATCCAATAAGAAAATGTGCTGAGATATAGAAATGTTAAATTATCCACTGGATAATTTAATTACATGAAAGATCTTATATTGTTCCCTAATGCAGTAAGAATTGTGAGAACAATACAAATCTGTGAATGAGAAGGCCATAGAACTGGGGTTATTATCTTTTTATATCTGTAATGAATTAATAAAAATCTTCAATGGAAATTTATATGATTTGTATTCTTTGTGTGCGGTGGAAAAAGAAGCCATATAAAATTGATTTAGAAGGCAGAAGAATTTTATTTAATATTATAAATATTTTATTTAATATTAGAAATTGGAGGGGCATAGAGAATTCTAAACAAGCTCAGCATTTAAAATTACAGTAGCTACCTTGTGTTTCCATTTGTTTCCATTCTTAGAAATGGAAAAGCTCTCCTTGTCTTTTTCTCTGAAGTAAACCCTTCCTGACACTATATTAAAAAACTAAATGAAATAGCCATCCCATCAACATTTAACTTTGTCATCTGCATCATATACTTTCTCCACTACACATTTGAAAATATGCAATATTAGATGTAGATGAATCTTTGATTTTGAACCTGATTATGGTCATTTGGCTGTTGAATATAATTTTGTCTGTTTTATCCACAAGTGATTGTTAGTGTTCTGAGCTCCTCTTTCATGGAAATCTTCCTTTTCATTAAGTTTTGTCTTTAACCTTTCCTATGAATTTGCTTATCAGTTGGGTCTCACTCTTAATAACCTGGATCTGAAGCTGTCAAAAAATTGAGTGTTGTCTTCTGTATTGGATACTATGGTCAGTATGACCGTGCAAAGTCCTCTTGATACATCAATATCTCATGGTGCTGGTTAGTTCTCAGTACTTGCTTGCTATTCATCTTAGCCTTGGGTAGACCTTGGAGTTGGACTTTAGCTGGCTTAAACCTAAATTCTAAGGCTCAAGGAGAAAACCAGTGTTCTTACAACTTCATATTTCTTATGTCCCCTGTACTAATGTCTTCAGGCAATTGGATTGCTCTTTCGTAAGTGACTGAGAAGGAAGTTTTACCTGTGATACTGACAGCGATTTCTTACCAATCCACCCATGAGCTCAGCTCAGCTTGCTGTGGTGGCTGACCTTAGGATAGTTCTGCAGCTCAGCAGGAACAAGTCATTGCATGATTCTCTTGGCAGTTTCTTTTTTATTTTACACATGTGCACACCTCCAAATAAACAGGACGAAATGTGTTTGAAAACACAAAGTATTTGTCAGAACTATGTTTTTTCTATGCTACTGTTATTGGGGAAAATGCATTTAAGTTACTGCTCATTCTGCTTGAACTGACTTTCTGACTGTGGAAAGGAACAACTGATTGTTGCTTGTTTTCTGTGTGGCTTTCTAATCACATGCTCATTAACAAGGCTAACACCCAATCTGGTCTTTTCTTTCAAAAAGACATCCTTTAAAAAAAAACAGTTCAAGATATACTTGCAGCAGAGACATCTTTCATGACATCTACATGAAATACCCCTTCTCTACCTGACTTGTTTCTATACCTACAGTCTGGTCTACTATTGTGTATTTCTGGTTACATTCAACTCAAGGACCTTTCTTTTCTGACTTTTTTTCCTTCCCCTAAGAATTATTCAAACACCCCAAGAAGTTTAAAAGTATTGTTGGATATAAATACATACAAATGAAATCATTATGAAAATGCTTTATGCATCTTCAGAATAATGGTGCCTTAGTTCTTAAAGCAATAGGAATGTTTTCTTGTCAAATTCATATACTGAATTATGAATGACTAAACAATCTGTTTTATTCAATTTATCTGCAGTATTTTTTCCGACTTTTTGCATTATAAAACACACATATTTTAAATTAGATTATTTTACTGGATATCCAGGTTAATGTATTATGTCACAACTGGAAGCAGCAAATCATTATAGGATAATGTTTACTTGTAGACTTTCTAATCTATTACTTTCTCAGACAGGTACAGAATTATCTTGTCCTCATAACCTGGGTGATTACTGCAAGAATTTTTAAAATATGATTGCAATAAAGAAATTGAAAAATTTAATTTCTGGTTTTCAATGAATGAAATAGAAGGGGTGATACAGAAGGATTTGCCTTTCTACAGTAATTTCAGCTCCTTTCTTCTTCAAATCCAATTTTGCAAGTTAATTATTATCCCCCTTGTCACTGATTGTCCTGTGACCTTGTTAGCATGTAAGTTTTTGGAAATCTTTGTCCTTCTTGGCCTAGAGATAAGGAAAATAAGATATTGAGGTGAATGGGACCTCTGAGCAGGAGCTCTGTGTATTATCAGCTTGAATGATAATTGTCAAGGTATAATCTTGGATCATACTCAGACATTTAACTGCACTCCTCACAGTGTGGGTAGGTTTTCTTACCACTGTATCACTTAGCACTAATTTTGTGTTTGTTAGGTCTTTTCCTTTTAGACAAGCAAAAATGACTCCTCAAGAACCTTTCTTTCTCCTTTACCTAGGTTTATCTCCTTAATCACTTTCAGCCCTCTGATTACTCCTCTAGTGGACCATCTCTGAAGATTCTCAGAGGCCTTTAGGAAGGATTTGCCTTCTATAAAAAGGCAGTTTTGTGTGATACTACAATAAAAACAAGTCAAGGAATGGCTGGTAAGTTGTTTTCCCAGACTTTCAGGTTAAAAAAAAATTAGAAAATTTCTTAATTGTAAAATATTTTGGGATGTGTATTTACCTGTATTTACCTTAATTATGAAATATTTGGGATACGTGTTTACCTGTTGAAAGCTGGAGTCTGGCAGCTCTGAAAAAAGAAATATTATGCTAGAGAAAGCATAATATATTTCAAAGACTTCTAACCAATCCCACCAACAGAACAACAGAAAAAATTACCTAATGAACCATGATTTTGGAGAGTCTATTGCTCACAGTATAAACTAGTGAAGTCTGTGATGTTTCTGCTGAGAATAAAAATGTACCTCTGAGCTACAGTGGGAGATTTTTGTTTGTGCTGAGCAAACATTTAAACATTTTTATATGAATGATTCCAGAGAATACAAAACGTATGGGTAGGTACTCAATGTCAATGCATATAAATATTGTAACCATAACATTTGTCTGGGGTGGAAAAAAAGAGACTGAGATTATTTTTGTCATTCAAACAAAATTAATAAGTAATTTTTGAATTTTTTCATCTGAAGTTTGTAACTTAAAATACAGGAAACACTTACAAAGGTGTGCAGAGATAGGACAAGGGGCAATGGCTTTAAACAGAAAGAGGGCTGGTTTAGATTAGGTATTAGGAAGAAATTCTTTATTGTGAGGGTGGTGAGGCTCTGGATCAGAGCACTTGCGGATGCCACATCCCTAGATATGTTCCAGCCCAAGTTGCATGGCCCTTTGAACAAGTTGGTTAGTGGAAGGTGTCCCTGCCCATGGCAGAGGGGCTGAAACTAGATGGGAAGATCCCTTCCAACACAAACCAATCCATGATTGTAGGATTCTGTGAAATACTGCACTTTGAAATTAGTTGATTGCTAAATTGGATGATAGCTTCAAATATGACCCTAGTTAAATCCTGCTTAGGCATGAAAATTAATTCAATTAATAAAATCCATTCTGAAAACAATTTAGCTGTAGTCCAAGTGAAGACATTTTGCTGCTCTTGGTGGTTGATTAAGGTCCACTAAGACAGTCTTCTTATCTCACTTGTAGTAATATTGAATAAGTTCTCAGTGGAGTTCTTCTGACGTAAAATCAACTATGAACATGTCAGACCAAGACATGTTGCATGTTAGTTCATCTAGAAATGATAATTTCCAAAACTTGGTTTGCTAAACTAGTTTGAAGTGTTTCCTAGGCCCTTGGCTTTTTGGCTTTTATTCTAGCTTCCACAGTGAAAGGACAACATTGCAAAAGGCACTCTAGAAAACTGGGAGAAATTCAAAACTCATTAAAGTTCACAGCATACTTACCCAATAGTGGGATCTGTTGGAAACTGTGAAATATTGCCCTGCTCTCTTAATTTCATGTCTGTCAGCTATCTGGTAGATCATGATAAGAGCAGGTTTCATTTATATGTTATTTTTATTAGGTTCAAAACTGAGCAGGTATAGTCAGCTTATAACAAGTAACATATTTAAGAAAAATGAAGAGCCACAGTTAATGCTCTAGGTTAATTCAAAGAAGAAAACATCAAAAAAATCTTCCCAGAAATTTTTTATCCTTTTTATGTTTGTACTTTTTTTTTTGGCAGAAGATGGCCCACAGATGTAAAAGGTAGTGCTGTTTTGGAGATAGTGCTGGAAAATTTGGCCTTAGTTACGCTGGTAGAACCCAGTTATCAGATGAACCCAATTTTCAGATGAGCAAATTTATCCACAAATATTTCGCACGGCATTTGGAATGCTTAACTATGAGTTAAACTCAAATTCTTTAATAATTAACTTGACTCTTGTAACAACCTTAGGGCACAATAACCATGCATGTCTCCTCTCTGGAATCAATTTGTCACTGATGTAAATCACTGCATTGAAGTCAAGAAATCATGATAACCTACATGGCACAGTTGTTTTTTGCAAAAATTCCTTTTTGCTCTGAAACAGGGATCCTCATTGTAGATGTATTTATGAGAGGACAGTCATATGCCTTCTCAGGCACATACCCATTTCCCTTAAAAATTCTTCTGATAAGCTGCTAAATCTTCTGGGATGTGTTTGATTTTGGTTATTTTGGGGTTCTGTCCCCCCTCCTACCCACCAGAGGTTTTTTGCTTGGTATTTTTTTCTTTTCCTCTTTCTATTCTTTTCATATTCACTTTATTCATTGTTTTACACCATATAAAAATAAATAAATTAAAAAACCCCCAGCATGCTGGTGGCTGAGCATACCTTTTGCAGTGTATTTTGAGATAATTTCTCAGTTCAAACTTCAGACCTACTCTACAAGGTAATGATTCAAACTTGTGCAACTGATGAGAAAAACTCCCTACATTTTTGAGGTCTACTGACACTGCTGTTACCGAACAGCACTGGAAACATTTCTGTTCTGAATTACAAATCAGTATTATAACATACCTCCAGCAACAAACTGATGCATCCATCAGTGTTTCTATAAGTTCAGTATATTTGCTGCAGTGACACTTAGCAATGAAGATGAACTTTGGATTTTAAACATCAGTCATTCCTTCAATGACAGTAGCTATGGATCTTCTGATGCACAGAAGCATAAATGGGTTCTTGTTAAGATCAAAGAAGGGAAAGTCTTTAAAGTTATCCCTGGGTTGATAAGCTTCAACTCTTATCTCCTCTATGAGAGAAATATTAAACTGCAGCAGAGGAGCTCTGATGGTTCCCTGGCCTGTTCTATTTTAGAGGTCTATAGATTTTTTTCTTCTTCATTTTGCAACTTTGCTAGTTATTTTCCAGTAAAAAAGAGGAGTTTTGAGAGCAGTGAGGGGTATGATCCTATCAAAAGGAAGATGAGTAGGGCATGAAGGTTGCCTCTGCATATGTCACTCACAGCAGTGTGCTACAAACAGGTAAGCATCTGCATTTTCTGTGGTTCAGCTCACTGGAGTGTCATTACCTACAAATACTATCTCCAAAATGGGAAAATGCAACACATTCTCACTTTTGCAAACAAATGGTTTGAGTCTTGGGAAAAGTCAGTGCCTGATCTCCCATATACAGTTTGCTTTTCAGCTTTATCATCTTGTTCAATTCTCTTACATGTAAGTCTTTCTAAATGTGATCTAAAGCCAAAACCAAAAAGTAAGAGGTTTTAAGGCTTCCCATATTAAGCATTTATACCAAATTAGGATTTGCTAATAAAGGGCAGATTAATTTGGGTTAACCATGCAGAAAGACACAATCTGTTAAAATACAGAATATCCTGTTCCAACTTTTCCAAAGATTGCAGTATTTTAATTTTTAGCAGCTTCATTGAAGGGTCAGTGTCAGAGTAATCCAGACAATAATCCCCTTTTAATGTGTTATTCAACTCTGTATCTTTTGACACTAATTCTAATTTTGAATTATTTATAAAGTATTTCTTTGGTAAACATTCCCTCCTATGTTACATATAAAAAGAAGAAAGTACAATAAACTATCAGCCCCCATTAATACTTCCTTCAGGAAACACATTCACTTCTGTGCATGAATACATGTAAATGTTTGTTTTGAATAAAATTGATAACATTGAGTGCAACAAAAGGGAAAACAACACAATGATCAGTTTAAAGATTATATTTTCTGATAACTTCATTTTTCTGTAAGAGGATGAGCTTGAGAGAGGCTTGCAAATGGCAACTATCTATTTCAGAGAACATATTGGTATCACCTCAGTGCCATGAATGCAGATCCCAGTAGCTGGTTCAGAATCATCTTCTCCCTGGAAGGCCATCTGAGAAGGGAACTGTAAAAATAAGCTGTCAGCAAGCAAAAGCCAATAATGATACACAAGAAAGACAGGAAATGCTTTATTGAATGATTAGAAGATTAAAGCAAACTTGTGCTGGTAAGTTGCTGCTTACAATCCTGAAAAGCAACTCAGGGCTTTATCCAAGGCTTGACCCCCTAACAGAGCATTAGTTTTAACTCTTATGCCATCAGTTTCTTCCAGAGATTTGGACAATCTTATCCAGATCTGTAAGGAGTGAATCCCTTTGAGGGTGTTTCTGGAGCCAGGTCAGGACTCTAAAAGAGAGCAAAGACAGGTTTGTCTCTGAGGCTGTTTGGGGTCAATGGTTATGAGAAAATGTTTTGCCCAGCAGGGCCTTCCTGATATGTAGCTCCTTGAATATGTATGCCTGAAAAACAGCATCAAAGGAACATCCAATACAAAACTAATGATGCACAACCACAACTGGCAGAACCTCCTGGACAGCCATGAAACATATTTTGGCATTTACATTTTTTGAAACCCTCTGAATTTTCAGTGTAGCCTGCAAAAATTTCTTAATTGTCAGTCCAGTCTACAAAACAAACCAGGCTGGTCAGAGCAGTCTCACTGTCTATAAATTGTTAGGCATATGCAATTTACATTTATACATTTTTAAAACATAAGCTAAATAAATGAAAATTATCTTTTGAAATGATTGCAGAATGTGGTCCAAATTTTATAAAAAGAACGGTATGCTCCACTGCTCAAGGAATAAGCTTGTCCAGAGTAAATCCTAAAGTATTTGAAAACGTTGCTGAAAGGTGAAAACCTCTGTTAACTTTGGCTGCTACTATTATTTGAGTTAAAATGGTAACACAGCCACTTACTGGAGCATATATGCTAATGTTAACTCCTGCTTGCACAGTTAAAACACTGATTGTGTTGTGTAGAAAAGATAATAAAAGGAAGAATAAGCAGTTTATTTAATTAAAGTAATGCCTGTGAGTTTGTGTACTCTCATACAGAGTCTGTTGTTAGTTTCTTTAGTTGCCTTTAACCCAAAGAATCAGTAAAGAAGAGTTGGTGGAAATGAAAGTTTCTAATATTCTCACAGAAGGACTTTGTGTGATGCATTGAGGGAGTTAAAAGTATAGGCTAAGTAGATTAAGTATTCAATGTAAAATACTCTGATAATGTGCACCTTTGATCTTCAGCAGTGCAGGGTTGGCAGCTCCAACCAGAGCAGGCTCCGGTAGGAAGGCAGAGCTCTCACAGGACTGGGAGAGATTAGAAACTGCTATCTCACTTGTTTTTTTTATCAATGGATTGAAACAGCTCCTTGGCTATAGCTTGAATTACTGTAGTGATTTTAAGTCCTAAGTTCTGAAGACCAAATTAAAGCTGCAGACGCAGAGAATCGCTGGACAAAAAGGCATCATGTGGGCAAGGGATACCCATGTGTTTTTCATGGGGAGTGATGGGCAAGGCGTGCAAACAGACCAGTGCCCAAAGTGTGCTGCACTGATCACACTTTTGCTTAGAACTGGCATTAAGAATGGCCAAGTGCTCTATGAGGCTACCTAAAGTGAAGAAATTTAGGCAATTAAATTTTTCAGCTTTGGCTGAACAACATCTCATTGATTAGGGTGATTTTTTTTAGGCTCTTAGGAGCTACTAAGCCTAAAATCTTTGTAAAAGGTCTGTTTGAAACTCAGCCAAGAACAACTTTTTAATGGATTACAATCCAATGTTGTCTTTTATTTATGGAGTTTTTGCTCATTCCTTCTGCAACATAAATTTTGCATCTGTGTGTGAAAGCAAGTGCAAATAAACTGTTACAATTCAAAAAGCTGAGATCTACTTCCCCAGAATCTGCCTTTTTTTGTTCACTTGCTCCTTTACTTTTTCACTGCCTCACCCCTTCCTTCTTCATGGCTGCCTTGTTTATGTGGCTCTTTGTTACTCAGTAAACTTGAAGACAAAATGAGAAATGGCATCAAAAGAATTGTTAATATCATGCATGCTAATAATGGTGAGCTTTTTCAGGCACTTCACAAACAGCAGTGTGTTGAGTCTGGATTGTTAATGGCTGAAGGCAAATATAACAGTTTACTGGGGAAAAACAAAACCCCAAACCTACAGGAACATTCATTTTGTGGCTAAATATACTTGTATTTTTTTTAGTTCTCTTGCTGAAGGCAGTAATTCTAAACATCAGCAGACAAGTATTTCAAACACAGAAACTATATTCCAGTCTGATTAATTTAACATCTCAATACTTCCCAACAGATAATTAAATACCTTATATTTTAGGGTTCTTGACTTATGTTCTGATGTTCAGTGTGGTTTGCATGGTCATCTTCATTTCTGTAAAGTCCAGGGATGCAGCAGTAGCAGCATCCAAAAACTAACAGAGCACTGCCCCAGTCCCTTTCTCCTCTCTCCTCCATGAGCTACATCAGGCACAAAGGTAGGCAAATCATTGCCAAATGATAATCCTGCATTCATTCCCTCATGGTTTTTTCAGTACTTTCCAGCCAGACTGCACAGACATAAATGGCCATTGAAATGCAGGGCAGCACTGAATTAAACAGTAGCTGTTTGGTAGAAGAGAGGATCACAGCAGAAACCACCCAAGGATGACTGCCTGGGGATTCAGGTGCTGCCTATCATGACAGCATTTGTGCTCTACTGTGAAAAAATGACCATGGAAAATTGTTTCTTAGTAGAATTGTGGAATTTCTCTCTTCTCACATCCTTGTTTATTTTTAAAATTTCTTTTGCCAGTGCTCTGAATTCACCTAAGTTCAAGGAAACTCACATCTGGTCTTATTTGCAATTAGAAGTTTCAGGTTTACAATGAAGTTAATGTAGTTAGAACATTCTACAGCACAACAGATGATCTATGCCTCAAGGAGTTATTCTTTTCCTGACTGATTTCTTATCCTCTAATCATTTTATGCTGAGAGAGTCTTTGTTATTGTTTTGTAATTTCCAATAATTGTATTATGCTGCGGGGGAAAAAAAATCAATCAGTCACTCAACAATAAGGAGCATGTTTTTGCTGAAAAATTATATTTCTTTTGGTATTTTTCTCATATTTTTAGCTTGCAGTTATTTGTGTGCAGAGGTAGATAAAACAGAGTTCCTGAATGTAAATGTCATTTCCTCCTTTCAATTGGTAGAACTTTGATTATCTGATTGTGTTAATACCAAACCTATGAGTGAATCTGAGGTAAATTGTCTCATCATGCAATGCCAAGAACAAAGCTCTCTAAGTCATATTTGTGCTCACAGATTCTTGATTTAAACTTTGGTCAGCTGGAGGCACCCTGGGGTTGCTTCATGTTACTGTTGGCTTCAGCATCTTCCATTGGGGCAGCTGTGAATGGCCCATACAGTGAATTTCACTTTCCTCAGGGTCACAGCTGCCTCTGCATCTGCTGATGGGACTGCAGAGGAGATAGTGAAGAACTGGAGCTGACTCTGACCACCAGTTACAGCAAATTCTTCACCATTGCTTTAAATTACTGCTAGCAGTTTCTGTTAGTAGTGCCGGACATGAAAAGGTCATTTTAAAACTGCTTCACACATCATCTAATAACAACTTTCTTCAGATCCTACATTCTTTTAGACTGAACTTTATTTACTTCTGTGGGCATTAGAAAGACAGGAAAGATAGGAACTGGCACTACACTCAATAACTTAGGAAGAATTTGAGGGAATTCAAAGTCTAACATTTATTTAAAATGTAACTTCAAATTGGAATGAAGGCTACTTTCCTATAGATTTATTTTTAGGATGGCACTGTTGAACAACATCACCCATTGCCTAGGAATGAACTCTTACTAATGCCTCATAAGGCAACTGTATTTCTCCACCCTTTTTTTTCTTATAAGTAAATTATTTAATGGAGAAGAGTTTCAAGCCAACAGGAAAAAATTATATGAACCTGCTAAACAGGCATGATTCATGCTCCTTCATTGTTACCATTGACTGAAGTCCTTGGCCATCCCTTGTGTTTGCTCTTCTCCCTGCTTTCAAGCTTCCTAGTGGGAAGAAGAGGAGTACCCAAATAGAGCTGGTCAAAAAAACCAGCCTGCGTTGTTGGATTTCTCTCACGTGCTTTGAGAAGCAGTATGTTACATTGTGCCTAGGATGAAGAAGTTGTTTTGCAAGGCATCACTCTTGAGTGCTTACTGCCTACTCCAGATGTGACAGGGCAGTTTCTGCAGTGGGATGCTTCCCAGGTAAGGCCATCTCTTGAAAAGAGGAAATTCTAGAGTCCTTAATGGAAAAGTCATTTAAAAAGCTTTATATTCATTTTTAAGTCAGCCTTTTTAAACTAAAGCCGTGGAGCTTGAATGTTCTTGCAGAAACTGAATGGAACAATCTAATGACAAAACTGTAAAGACATTGTATTGAGAATATTTTGCTCTTGAAGTAAAGGTGAAAACATCTTTCTTAACAGTAAAATTTTCACTCTACATAGTCAACTGAAAATGTCAACTAAAAATGCAGGTAAGATCAGCTAATGAAGAAAAACTCAAGAAATATGTCCCCACTTGAGAGATATTTCTGAAAGAAAAGTCTGAAAGAAACATTTCTGAAGAAATTCCTTTTTCTGTGCTTGCTGAGATGTGATGAGAAAAGTTGCTTTGTTATGATTGCATATCAGAACAAGAATTATGAAGCTGTGGTATCTCCTGGCCTTGGAGATTTACGAGGCTGTCATTCTCCACTGTCTTTCTTTTTTGCAAAAATATCCACACTCGTAAATTTACCAGTTCAGGAGGGCCACTTCTTACACTGCTTATGCACAGCAGCAAACAACTTCCCAAAATTCTGTGGGTGGAGATTTTACCAACTTTCTGTAATTAATATCTTAGGGAAATTGGATGCAAGTAAAAATTGATTATTCATTGATATCTCCTGGGCTACACTGAATGGTCAAGCTGAAGAGTTTTCTGTTTCAAAGAGAAGAGAAGTATTTTTTGCTGTTTTTAAATTGGATCTGACTCCCAATTTTAGGTCAACGTCTTGCATACTAAATTTTAAACAATTTAATGTGTTCAAGACATTGATTGCATAATCTTGGCTATTAAGTGAATAAGTGACTATTAAGATTTTCCCTTAATAAGGCTGAAGTCTTTTTTAATTCATTCAAAACCTCCAGATCAATGTGAGTGGTATGATGGCTGGAAAATACAATGGGTGTGATATGTTGACTGCATTGTGCAAGGTGGGGCTGTGACCTGGGTGATTGTTGACACTACAGGATCAAGCATAAAGCTAAAGGATGAGCCTCCTGCAAGGGCAGTGTTTTGCACATGAGGCCTTCTGATTCTGGTTGCAAGCAGTAAAAGTTAAACTGGTGATGCACCAGTATCCAAGTCAGTGGAGGTGAGGGTTTTCTGTGTGACTGAACCAGTCTTAGACCGTGACTTTTACGTTAAGGTGTCGTAATTCTTCAGGTGATGGGTTAAAAATTATTCCAAGCAAAACAAAGAGCTACATTGTGCACAATCCCTTTTTTCCTTTACTTGCAACAATAATAACAAAATGGGGAAGGATACATAAAAATATTAAACATATAGGAAAATTTCACCAAACTGCTCTTATGACAACTGCTCATAGGATGGCCTTTGGTATTTTCTGAAAAGCTTTAGATGTTCCTTTAGAGAATGGAAAGAAGCCAATAATTGAAAAGGCTGAGCAAGCAGCATAAATCAAAAGTGATTTATGCTTTGATAGAAGAAGTAACTCCTGCAGCAGTTCTCTGCTAGAGAGAAAGTGATTGTAAAGTGAATTACCACCTAGTGTTTATTGTTTGTTCTAATTTATTCTGCTGTTGTTGGTTTTGCCCATTGACATTTTTTGATCTAGTTGTGAGGTACAAATATTTCTATATGCTGGAATCCAGAATTCAGTTTGATTTTTTAGCCCCAGGATTTCTTGAAGTAAGCAGTACCCTTTTGTGACAGACCACAGGAGACAACTCAGTAACATGACTTAAAAAGACCTTTATTCCTTCACACGTCTTATTTAGTCACTTAAAGATAACATGATGTGGCATTTCAGTATTTACAGCTTTCCTCTTTCCCTTTGTGCCCCTGTGTATTAATTAAAGGTACATTAACTCAGAAATTTTTTTCATATTGCTATAGTGATGTACTTCCTTGAACCAGCTCCAACTAGTAAAAAATAAGAATTTGAAAAACTTTTTTTAAAGTTTAACAGTTTCTGGATTTAATTGTCTGTGGTGCTCAAGCTGAGTGGAAAAATCACCAAGAAAATATCAGGAAAATGACATATTATAGAAGGCAAAGGCAGTCTCTGTTAAGGTAGGTAAAATCTGTTATCCTCTTCATCTGCTTTCTGAGTGATAAAAACCTCATCCAGCTTCCCAAATTATTCTCTCAGTTTCCATAAGAGATCCTTCCCACTACTTTTCCCTACAAGCCTCACCTGTTTTATGTCAGAAGAGCATTGTTGCAAGTGCAGAATTCAAAGTTTGATTTGGCATCATTAGCCAAAATGATAATTTACTTTTATTTGGGATATTCTGGAGGAGAAAGGACAGATATTTTGTAGTAGGTTTTCAGGTTATTACAAACATTTTTATATTATGATTCTTTTCTTGTTTCAATTGACAAATTACCTTTTGAGAAACAGCTTCTTCCTTTCCTTTGCCTCTATTTCTTTTGGAAGATTTTTTTTTTTTTTGTGCAATTCTTATCTAATGGTCAGGATATATTGCATGATGGAAAGCCAGCTTCAGGATCTATGTAATCAAACCAAAAATTTTAAAGTGCTATGCTGTTGAGGAAAGGAAAGAATTTGTTGGGAAAGAGCTATCCTCTGGTTCAATATTAGGCTGTATGAACAAATTCTTTTAAGTCTTGTAGTGGCTCCAGAAAACACAGAAGGTAATGTTTGAGAGATTTATTTTTTAAATTAGAAAATAATTTTCTCCTGAGAAAAAGTACCTGCAAGTATTTGATTTTTTTAAGAAGCCCAAAAGGAGAATGACACACTGGTGAATTGCAAGAATAGTCTTGATGGTCAGATTATACCAAATTATTTAAATTCTAAAAAATAGCACAGTGATAGAGACAAGAATATTCATGTGCTCTGTATTTGAAAATAGATACTCTATGATTCTCTGATAAGTCACCCCATTTCTATAAATAGGAGTATCTTAAATGAAGTGTGTCTCATCAATGCCAAATTAAATGGTATTATCTTCTAACATCTGGGGCTGGCAGAATTCCCTTATTCCCTTTTTTTCAGTTAGCAAATAGCTCATGTAGCATTTTTCATTCTGCACATGATTTTATTTCTAGGCATCCATTGGGTAGTATGGGTAAGTCATTAATCAAATGTTTATTTTAAGTTTTACAAACATTATATATGATGCTTTTTCTCTTCCATAATTTGACTGAAACCTAGAAATAAAATAAACAAATTAGAAATACAACTAAGACAACATGTTAATTAGCTACAGCCCTTATCTGAACTGCAAAAAATGCAATAACTGTAATCTTTTGTTAGTAAAGGCATTTAGCACAACCTGAAGGGAAAAATAACTAGTGGAAGCCATTTATAGTACACACCATTAAATTCCTTGGGACTTGCCACTCTTCATGTATGGAAATATAGAAAAATGTTTAGATGTATGACATGAGTTGCACTAATTCTAACCCTGTTTCTTAATGAGTTCAGTTCCATTGATGGATTTCCAAAGTTAATCCCTCTGCTTTACTTCTCCATTTTTAGTTTGTGCAAGAAGAAGTTTGCTCAAACGATAACTCTGCTACTACATACTTTTTCCTTTCCCTGAATATGTGATACAGAAGGAGCAGAACTCAAGATTTTTGAAATGAAGCTGACATGAAAGTAATTTAATCCTGAGAGAAACAGGAGAAATACAAAGAATGAAAATGTTGAAGAGGGAAATAAGGGTTTGTAGGAAGAAGCTGAACACTTGCTAGCAATGTTGTGTTTTCCTGCAGTGGGGAAGAGACCAGCTGACCAACTGGCTGAGAGCAATGCTATCCTGTGATTATCTGAGGTACCAGACATGCTCGTTGTACCCTCATCTGCCTAACAGTGCTCCATCTGCTAAACCCCAGTCCGTGTGCTCCTGGAATGTTTAGTGCAACATCAATCATCATTTCCCTATTATTCAAGGAAAAAAAATAGCCAGGAAGGGTGAGAAATCCACAAAGGAAACCCTGTAATGTCCTTGAAGCCTTGATATTTCATCTGAATAGTGTAAGAGACATGAACTCTTACAGAGACTTGCAGATCAGGTAGATCTTCACTGAAGAGAGCAGCAGTAGCAGGCACTGGATAAGGGTATGTGGGGTACTGAAGCCTCTGCAAACAACCCTCATAGAAAAGAGGCTCTCACAACCTGTCCTGAGGTATTTGTGTTATTGTTGGTTGCTGGATATAAGGGTTTTTTTGCAGCTGTCTCGTTAATGCCATGGTCAATGTCAGCTCTGTGAGAGCCAGAATTATTGCCTGAGGTACTTTTAGTCTCATATGATCTGTGACCTTCACACTGTGAGCTTCATCCTCACCAGTGCCAGCCTTTTTCATGGATTTACAAGCTTTCTATTTGTCATTGTTTGAACATTTCCAGTCACTTAAGAGGAAGAGGGCAAAGAGCAGAATGGTTGAGGCTGTTGCTTGGACACAAATTGCCATTTTCTGGATGTCAATAAGTCTTCTAAGGACAGATTTGCTTACTGCAGAAGAGTAAACCCTAGGATTCTCACAATTTTTTATTCATTAGCAAAAAAAATCAACCAAACAAAAAACCCAAAACAAAAGAAAAGAAAAAAAAACACCACCCCAAAAACAAAACAAAAAACCCAAGATGTACATCAGTTGAGCTATCCCAGAAATCATGCAAAGGCTGAGACAGAGAGACACCAGGTGAATAATATTGCTATTTCTTTATATATCCAGTTTGGGTAAGTCAGCAAAAAAAGCCCCAAACCACTTTTGATCTTAACTGAAAAATAGTGCTGAGAACACCACCACCACTTACCAACTATTTTGTGTTCCAGATAACAAGACAAGAGGAAAAAGAGGAAACCAAGTTTGAGCAAGTGTGACCACACCACCAGCATTGTGCTTGAGGAGCCTTGGACTTATGTGAGTTAAGGATTTTTCCACTCACATCTTCAAAGGATGGGAATCTATTTGTGACTATGATGCCTAAAAAAGGTCTCTATTATTTGGGGGTCTACATGCAAGGGACTATCTATTCTCCTACTGCAGTCAATGGAGATCTTGCATTCAAGATAATTGCCCTGACAGAGGTGCTGTGTATTTTTTGAGTTATCCTAGAGTTTCCAGGACAGTGACATAGTGAGATATGATGGAAGAACTAGGGAAGTCCCTCTGCAAAGCTTAATGAAGGCTGGGAGAGGTCTCCTGAAATGGCACTTTGTGTGTCTTTGTTTAAGCAACCAGCCTCAGTCTTAGTTCTGAGCTTTAGAGAAACATTAATTTCTTGCTAAACTCCATTAACTCTATTCAGACGTGCAGCACTGGAGTGGGTATTTTGGATATCACAATGTAACTCAAAGGGTACTAGAGGTCCACATTTAGGCATCTGAGCTAAGCCCTACATCTTTATGAATTGTAAGGGGAGCTTGAACATAAAGATGAATTTTAGTGTCCTATTCTTGAAAAAATGTCATCTAAAGTGCCCAGCCATTTCCATTTGCTAAGCTTTAGTCATTAGGAACCAGATGTTTTTCTATAAAAGGAGAAAAATTGCAAAAGCCCTGACTGAGTTATCTCAGTTTTCCAATAAAGTACCAAGCAAATAAAATCCAAAACTAAAGCACATAGATTGGCACTAGTTGTCCAATTTGGTCAACTTTTAAAAGTTACATTGCTGCCCTGATCAAGGCCTCTTGTTAGAAAGTTCTAATACTAAGAAAATAACTTCCACATATATCCTCTGTACACACCATAACTGTACTCTACAGACTTTATTGAGATGTGGATAAATATCCCATCTCACAATTGCATTAGGAAAGGGAATTTCTATAGAGTAGTTTGGCAGTAGCTGCTTTGTCTGCCTCGATGTCGAAGAGTTTGGCAGTACCTCACAGAACAAATAAGGAATTTTGGGTTTATGATTCACTCTTTTCCTTCAGTCAAGGTTTTAAGCTACTCAATCAATGTCTTATATTTTTCTGCCTTTTTTCTCTGAGACTTTGCCCTTCTCCATAATTTCTTCAGTGATAAATGCCTGAAATGCATTGGGAATGGTGGGAAACTTGAAGGGGAAAAAATTTGAGAAATGAGGAAGTCTGAATCTCTTCTCATTGACAGGTTGCCCTGACATTATTTTATGTTCTGGTGATTATGGAAACCCATCTGATTTTATGTCCATCTTGAACCTGAAATAGCAAAAAAATAGGTGGTTCCTTTGTTCCCATCCACAGGATGTTTGTTTAATTCTAACACTGAGCAAGTCAAATGTTTGTGGTACTTGCATTTTCACAGGCCCTCAAGTGACATGGTGGTACTTCTTGCTGTGTCTACATGGAAGTTAGCAGTTTTGCCTTCTGAAGGGCCTTTTGGGGAGACACAAAATTTCATAACATGGAGGTAGCAGGCAGCCACATACACAACTGCATGTCAAAGAGCTGTACGAGTCTAAAAAGAGAGAGCAAAACAAAATTTTTGGCCCTATTTTACTCTTCATTACCTCTTAATGTTCCAAAATATCTAGCAACTTTGTCTGTGATCTTCATTGGAATTTGGTCTTTCATCTTAGACCTTTTTAGCCAACAGCTCATCAGCTTGAAAGATTGGGTTTGGTGAAAAGGATGATTTTGAAATTTTTTTGGAAAGACTAAAATCCAAGTTATTTTTTTTTTTCATTTTGCTGTAGTGCTGAAGCAATCTACTGAAAGTTATATGTACAAAATGTCCTGAGATAACGGGTGCCTTGCTAGATCAGGTGACATTTTTATGGCAGACTGCTCCAGTCTGCCAACAAAGGAAGTGTTCCAGTAATAACAAAGGAATTGTGTCATTATTGTTGTGACTGTTCCACTAGTTGAACATAAAAGGGTCACTAAACTGTTCCCCATGGCTGTAGGATATCCAGTATACAGCTGGAAGAGAGAAAAGTGACAAGGTTTTCCAAGTTTGCTCCTTCTTTCTTATTCACTGCTGTAGTAAAAATAATGACAAAAATTCTGTGTGCAGGACTGGCAGAAATCTAAAAGACTTTTTGCTAAGGAGACTGTGTTGTACAAGGGAAATAGTTGTTTCAGAAACCTCTCAACTTTTGTAATTCATGTTTTGGGACAATGGAATACACAATGTAGCCATCTGTAACATAGCCTATATAATATAAGAGGGTATAAAGCAATGTATTTCTTGTTAGCCTAGGATGTTATATACTTTATGGTAGGAAATAGAAAAAATTTCACATATAAAAGTAACTCAGATGCCTCACACAAGGCTGTAACAGTTCACTGTCATCAAGCAGTATTGCCTGTATTGCTTTATGTAAATAAACACGTATTACCCTAGTTACTTCTGTAGGTGGGTGACTTTAGCAACTGACATTCTGCTAGGATTTGAATAATTTTCGAGGGTTAAAGGAAAATTTTTATGAAGACACATAGTTCCACCCTCTCTTCAGTTTGTCTTTATCTTCACTACACAGTGACCATCTGAGAGTGCTGTATTCCAAGCAAACATTTGTGTGTTTACACAGAAGCTTTCTTTCATGTTAATATTTAATTTCCTTCCCCTTCACCAAGCCTGAGGCAAGACTCTTTTTTCTTCTTTTTTGCCACAATAGTGCACACCATAATGAAGTATAGCTATTCATGGGACACAATATAGTAATCAGTAGTAAACGACACCCCTTAAAATTACCATCCTTAATCACAATACCTAAAACAATGTGATAATTGCTGTCATGGGAACATGGGAAAAAAATAGACTAGTCATTAAACAAATACTATAATCATTAATAACAAATGGCATGTGAAATAACAATCTTCTACTAATCACTAGAGCTGTAGTACAAACTGAAGATTCTCTTCCATAAAGTAAAACAGATGCTTACAGCTAAAAAGGCATAAACTTGCAGAAATATTTTGCCCATTATCAGGTTTTGTACTGTGTTTTCCACAACTATGCATTTCCCCATTTATATATTTGGGTTTCTATATGCAGCAGTTGTACAATTGCCCCTGAATTTCTCCTTTGCCCTTTTGACCTCAAGTAAACTTATCAAACTCAAATTTTGAGGGAAAAAACATACATTCAGATGTTGGTCACTTGCATTGTCAATCTTTCCAATTCAGAAAAAGAAAACTCACACAGGAAAACAATATCACATTGGAAAGAAAGGGCACTAGGGCCACCTTTTTCATATTGCTCACTCATTGATTAGTCTAAGAGGAAGAGAGCATTGGACAGAGAAGAAAAGAAAAACAAGCTATACCAGCAAATTTGGCATGAGCTTAAAAGGGCTTCCTTTGATGGATAAGGCCAAGCTAAAAGGAAACCTGGGAGCATTAGTGCCTTTTTTTTTTTTCCATGTTAGAGATGCCCAACAGTAGTATCACAAAGCTGAATATCTGAAGCCTTGTTTTCAGTGCAGTTAGGGAGAGAATGAGGCAGAGCTGGGCAGCTGTGTGCATCTTCTAGCTGTCAACAGGTGTTTTTCGGAGTCTTAAATCCCACAATTACCAGAAAATGATCCTTCCTTCCATGGGCAGTGAGGACACTTGTCCTGTCAGTCTAGCTGGCTACATTTTCTAAGTAAGGAAGTCTGGTTCTTCATTCATATCAGAGCACAAGCTTACATGGCTCACACAAGGACCACTGCTGTGATTTAGATTCTGTGACTTTTAATTCTACATAGACCATGAGTCTAAGCATCACTTTGTGCCTCAAAAAATAGAAAATGGCCTTCAAGCCCCTCCTTTGTGTTTGTTTTCTCAATGAGAAAGAAGGTTTACACAAAAAATTAGTCAGCAAACGTCTGATTTACAGCCAGTGTATTCTTTGAAGAAAAGTACTAGAGCTCCTGAATTTCAGTTGAACTGGGAAATAAGTATTTTTATTTTTGGGATGCTATCATTAGTGTGTTTAAAGGCCCAAGGCTGGAGCCTTCCCACCACAAACTGTTCAAAGGCAGTGGCTCGGGTACGACTGTAGGAAAAAAGGGTTAGAAGGTCAGAAGTTTTGTCATTCAGCTCACTATTTGCGGCTTTGTTTTTATCTTCAAATGTGCAAAGGAGCAAAATGGGCTTTCTGCATTTTATTTCCATCCAAGGGCAGGCAAGAAAGAAGGGAAGAATTTTGATCCCTTATTTATCTCTTTATATCTCCTTGTATTTTTCTGACAAGATTGCTTCCTTAGAAAACAATCCAGTTGCAAACCAAGCTAAGATTTTCCTTCTTGTGTCTGCTCCAACATACATGGGCAGGCAAGGTGTGTCTCCCCCAGCTGCCTGCCCAGTCCCAGCCGTAGGGTCGGGCTGTGGGAGGCTGAGATGCCTCTCCCCAGCAGGATCAGTGCCTCTGCAGACTCCTGACATGCTCTTACCTGTTCCATGATTGAGAGAAAGATGAAGGAGGCAGTGATGACTTTATTTTTGTGCATTTCTCAAGATCTTTCCAGCAGGTGATGCTGGAAAATAATTTGGAGGCAGATGCCATTAGCTTTTTGGGAACTTACCCAAATGGGCAGGCATGGGCAGGAAATGACCAAGGGAAGGTTTATGACTCGTGCAAATATTTCTGTTATTTTCACAAGTTAGTTATGACCCTGAGTGGAATGAAGCAGTGATGGAGGGTCACTCTTGAAGTGAAAATGCTTTCCTCCCATTCTGTCTCATTAACTGACTCCACCAGGAAAAATAGATTTTTGCTCAAGTATGCCAAAAATTAACTCCTGGGTTTTTTTCCATTTTTTTTTCTGTTAAAAACAAACAAAGAAAAACTCTCAAAAGACGAATTAAAAAAACCCATACAAAATACTGACTAACATGTTATGCAAATGACATGTTAACTTATGTGTGTCCAAGTAATCTTTCATGAACTATAAACAAGTCCTCATTTGCTTTCAGTTATTTCTAGTTCTCCTTTTTAGTGGTTATTTCCAAGTTCTAGCAAGCCAGATAGCTACCTCTAATCTATAAAATATTCAAAATGAGTAATTTATTTTTAATGATCTGTAGTTCTGAAACAGTTTAGGCAATGTGCTTTATACTCTGCAGAAAAATCCTCCTTGGTCCCCAAGGAAAACTTGCATTTTTTCAGGCTAAGCCAATTTTGATAACGAAGATGTTTATTAAAAAGAGAGAATTACAGAGAAGCAGACAGAGCAGGGCAACTAGTGTTAAAAGCAGTGACTGAAAAGGTCCCTGGGGACATTTTAAAACAGAATACATTGAGGCTGCTTTTTAATTGATTTGAAACCTCTCTGATCATTTTTACCTAGGAAAGATTGGTATGAAACATTCTGAAACAAGAATTTCCTTCATCATTTACAAATGAGCACACTGTGTTCATACATAGGTGAAGTACTTAAAATGAAAGCTGTTTGAGAACTAATAGGAAGTACTGTCGGGTGCATCTGCCTTACAGAAACTCTTCTTATAAAAGAAGTTGCATCCCATTATGTCTGAGAAAGATTTTGCAAAAACAAATTTTGAAGGCTCAAGAAGATGCAAGTAAGACCACACAGGAAAGGCATTTATTGATCATTGAGCCCCTGAGTAGAGGCCTATTTAGCTTGTCTCCAAAAGATGCGCCAATCCTTCCTTCAGTTTTACAGTCTATATTGCTTATGTAACATTGATCTTGTCCACTGAGACAAATCACTGGACTTTATCCTTGATACCTCTACTTAGTTTCAGTGAAGTACACACCCTGCCATATATGCTTATGCTTTGCGAGCCAGATCAATCTTTCTTTCAATTTATGATGATTATGATTACTATTATTATTTCTTCCACTATCTCACAGTGTTTCAGTGCTTGAAAACCATTCTGCTCTCTGTTAGCTGCATGGTTACAGCCCTTTGGCCTCATCATGGTTTCAGGAGCAGAGGTGCTCTCTGGCTGGGGACTGGTACACAGAACTGCTCTGTTCCTGTCTTTGCAGAAGGATTGTATTTACTGATGCTGAAAATGTTGTTCTCTAACTGCACCCTAAGACTTTTTCAATATCCTCATCATTAATTAGGTAATCTGAGTTGATTGTGTGATGAGAGGTCACATTTAATTTGATGTACTTAATTTGGTACATTGCTGATTCTATCTAATTTTTCCTGCTGCTACAACTTCATATTAAAGGATCAAGTTTGATACCACTTGTCATTTCTTCAAACCTCAGAAGGTGTTGCTAAATTCTCTGTCCTTCTGTAGCAGATTAATTTAATTCCATGCAGTCACTTTGTGGTAAGCTTCCCTTCTTTCTTTAATTTGGAAGACATTTCCTTTTTAGTAGTGATTTCCAAGTTCTAGCAAGAACCTGCAATTCCTCTCATTTTGGAATATAAGGACTGTTTCTTCAGTCAGGCTGAGAAACTCCTTAGTATCTGTGGCACAGTAAAAATGAACTCAGGGAAGCTGTGTCCCCTTTTTTTCCTTCACAGTAGATCACCAAGCTTAGGCACAGGGCTGACAGAATAGGATTACAAAGGCAGCTCTCTGACTGTTCCAAACAATTCAGACTGGCAATGCAAGAGTTCTGTAGCATATATGCAGATTATTTATATATATATATATATATATATATTATTTTTTCTTTCCTTCTATTCCTCTCCCACACTGATTTCACTGTCTCTAGCAGTTTTGGTACATACATCCTGTACACTATGAATAGAAATGCTGTGTTGCGAGATTCTGTTTTCTTGAAGTTATAAGAAGTAAATCATGCTAATTTATTGTACAGAGAATGAAACAAGACTTGGGATATTTAGACAAATTTGAAGTGAAGAAGTTACAGTTTCTCACCACCTGTTTGGCTTTTCAAAATCTTTTCATTTCAACATTCACAGAGATAGCAATACTCTTCTACTATTCATCAACTGAATAAAGAATTAAGTGCCAGCAGTGCAAAACATATTTATGTAAGCATTATAAAAAATAAGCTTTTTATTTTATTTTACTGTTGAGATGACAGTAATAATATATGTGAAAAACAAGTGGGAAGTGACTCAGAAAATCTCCATGTAAATTTTAGTTATGAAGATGTTAATATTTTCACTAAATAGAGGGAAGAAAATCACAGTAAAAATTCCAAACATAATTAAAATGTTCAACAATTTCAGGAAAAAAAGCATTTTTCTTTAGGAGAAAAGAAACCTTCTGTGAAATTCTTGTGTCAGAAGACTGGTAGTCTGAAACTTTAAATAAAAAAAAATTCTTACCAAATTTCTTTCTTTGCCTTTTTTCTATTGAAGATAGGATTTCACTTTCAGAAGAATTTGATACATACTAAAAAAATAATTTAAAATTACTTCCAGTTTTTTATAGTTCATGACTCCTTTTTTTCTGACTAAAGCAAATGTGTGATTGTCTTATGCTAAGTACTATATCTCTCCAATGTATCTAAACTATTATTTTCAATGTCATTGTTTATAGAGGCATAAATTTCCAATTTAAAATAAAAGTTTGCATTTCAGCTGATCTCTGAGGGCAACTGCAAAATGCTGTAGAACACCAAATGGTCCTAAATTAGCTAGTTGGAGCAGTTTAGGCTCAGAAATAATAGTTTTTTTCCTTGGCTGAAGAACATAGAAAATCTTTAAATTATTAGAATGAAAAACTTGCAGCTGTGGTCTCTTGGGTGCAAGAGAATGCATTTATTTCCTCTTAGAGGGAAAATGAATTTATCATCTGGATTTGTGTCATTTACACCTAGAGGGAATAGAGGAAACATGAATAGACCATCAAAATTGTCAAAATGTGAATGACATTAGTTACAATTGAGAACCAGAAGCAGATGAATTGTCCCAACACTGAGACCTAGAATGGGTTATGAAAACACATAACATAATCATGCACTGAGAGAGAAAGCTGGCATAGATGGGCAGGCATCCCTCTTCACTGTATGAGAGTCTTTCCTCTTTACAGGGGGTGTTCCTGTGTCCACTGCTGCCCTTCTCAGCTTTGCCTGCTGTCACTTTGCCCATCTGCATCATCAAATTTACTGGTCTGTAATTCATGGATTCCTTCTGAGCCCCCTCTTTGAAAATTGTTAAATGTGGCACATTCCATCCTTTCTGTTCCGAGGTTAACTGAAATGATGCACCATGCACAGCAATTAGTTTAGCAATCATAGATTTTCATTTCCTCAGACTTTGGGTAAAAAGCCCCAGATGTTAGCACAGCTGCAAGCCATTTTCCCTCTCTCTATTGCTGTCAATTTACCTTACTTTTTCTAAAAACTGGTCATCTATCACCCCATCATCATTTTGGCAGACCACGGGCAATTGCATTTTGTTTTCCTTTTTCCACATTCAAAACATAGCCATCAGCCAAAGTGCAGAACATGTAACTTACTTTCAGCTTTCCCTGTTCAGATGATACTTTTTCTTTCCTAAGTCTCACTGATTCCTCTGTTTAAACATGCTGATGTTGAAGAACAGGGGAATGGAATCCTTTCCATAGTGGTCTTTTTTAATAGTTGTAATACATATGTTGTAGAAAATCACATAAGCTAAATGCCCTTGGAGGATTTTTTCAGTTTGACTACTGCTTCTTAATATTCTTCTAACCGGCTTCCTCAGCCTTATATAGCTCTAGTTTCTGAAGTTAAGTCTCCCATGGTGGATATTTTTGTTGTAGCTGTTCTTTTCAGGACACTACCTGCGGATACCTTCAGCTCTGTGTCACTGCAAGAAGGTTTTGGAAAGGTTTGATCTCCCACATCATGTCAGAATGTTTGCACAAAAATGTTGCCAAGAGCAGGGGACCAACAGCAACATGAACTTCTCTGTGATGAAGGAGACAGTTGGAGCCTAGAGCTAAGTAAATATACTTCCAGATTGCTTTAGACATGCAGAAAAAATATACTGCATGACAGTAGCATAATGGGACACTTGCTGGTCATATGTCAGTGTCCCACAGTTGCATATGAAAAATTTGCTTTTTTGCAGAGTTATCTGTTCCAAAACACAGATACTGCCGTTCCATTTTACATCAGGATGTTGATGTTTACCAAACATAATAAAAGACTACCTAATTCTATCGTAATAATTAATCACTGAATAGTTATACAAATTTAAAAGCTTATCATACCAAAACAGACATTGTCTTAAATGGGACAGTTGCTTTAAGGAATTGCAAAATTTAGAACATCTTATTTACACAACAAAAGAGGATTTAAGGGGTAAAAAACCTCTTTTATCAGTGAATACAAAAAATTACAGGAGTGATTTTAACACGAGCCTCAGATACTTCAGTATCTGCATGGCAGACACCCAAGGCTGTGTGACGTGAGGAGGTGCCACAGGCCAGCTGACCCAGCTGGCATCGAGCTGTGGTCCTCAGCAGCTGTGAGCAATTGTGTGCATGACAGTGACAGGAAGTTAATGATAAAGGAATTTAATGGGTTTAGTCTTCAACAGTGCTTACAGGTGAAAATATGTGTAATTTTCTATTTCCCTCTCTGCAGATAATTCTGAGAACATTATAATGCTATGCATGATAGCAGCTGTATATGAGTTTTTAAGTTGTGTTAGAACTAATATGAAAATTCCATTAGTTTCAAAATTTACATTGGGGGAGGTTTCCTTTGACTGAGGAGAGTTGTAGAAAATAGTAAGTCTTCATGGCAGCTTTTGTTTCATAAAAGTGACTTCAGATTGCATTTTCCAAGGAAATTGTATAATCCTCACCTTAAAAACATGAGCGATCCCTCTTGAGAAAAATATAATGAGGAGACAACTCACTCCATAAATGAAGGCTTTGAGGATGCAGGCTAGACCTCTACAGAGGACAACAGTCCAGGCTTTTGATCTTATATTTTGTCATTCCTATTTTGTTGGTACTTCCCTGATATGACGTAAGAAAGCAAAAACACAAGTGCAGTTCATCTGTTTTGTGTCGTCTCTGTAGAAAGCTGTACCATACTCCTGCTTCAGTTCTCTGGGATATTTCCATCTGAGTTGAAGAACTGGGCCCCTCTGTGCAATAGCTAAGACTTACTAAATTAAGAGGGAGCTGCCTCTTGTTTACTTACCTCTGCAAGCAAGAATGTGCTTGTATTGCCATCCACCTGATCTGACTGAATACCAAGCCAATACTCTAAGACATTTGGAAAAATGTATAATTTTTTGTCCTTTCTAGTTATTTTCTTTCTGCAGAATTCTCTATACCTGCTAAGGACATAGGACACAAATGAATGAACATCAGGAGAGTAGCTATTTCTGTTTGAGAAGAAAGAATAAAATTATTAGGAAAAAATATTTTCATCTGAGTCTTCTAGGCCAGTTTTTCAGATCTAGAAAATTTAGAAATATTGTGGGGTAAACAAATTCTTTCACTAAGACTTCCCAAAGTTCCAGAGTAAGAATATTTCAGTTATTTTGTAGTCAATTAGGAGTGATATTAATGCTCATGGTGATAAAATGTGATTAAATAATTTTGAAGTCAGGTACTCAGTTAAAATATGCAGAATGTGAAGGATGATAAATGCTATTTGCTAGGCAGGATTAAAGAAATAACTAAGTTTGTGACAATGACCCCCAAGGGCTTGAAATGTGTCTAACCTATTTATAACCTTTTCTTCTCCTCTTAAGAAGCAAGTCTTTACTGGAAAAATAATGTAATGAAATTCAGCCTGATGTGGAGAGGTTAGTTTCAGGGACTCTTGTCCCTGCTGGCAAGTGACTCAGATGATAAATTGCCAGTACAAATAATCAGACTGATGCCTGGCAAGAACTGAAGCTAACCTTGTTCAGTACTTTTTAATTAAAAGGAAAAAAATATTTTTTTATTTCTAAGGAAAAGTGTTGCAGAAAAAGTCAGGCAGAGGGCCTGAGGAAAGGAAGAAAATGGTCTAAAAGACTCATTTGCATCTCAGCCAAAACCAAATCCTAATGGTAACGATGCTGGGAATGAGAGAGAAGAGAAGAAAATGACCCTGATCACTGTAACACAAGCTTCCAGGTAGCTTGCACATAGCATTCCCCAGCCTTTTGTGCACTTGTTGTAAAAATGACAAGGATCTATTCCACTGCCTCTTATTACAACAGGATGAGGGGTCCAGTCTGGTAAAACTTGAGAAAGAAATATTTTTAGTTTAAAGATCTGAACTGAATTCAGACTAGTAAGTGCATGAACTTCTTGGGTACAAGCCAAGGGTTTCCATCCAGCAAAATGGAATCCATATCAAAGGAAACTGGAAGCTTTCCAGAGCTACAGGGAAATACTACAGTCTGTTGAAACAGAAATGTTTTGTAAATATCTCAGCTTTGAGAAACTCTGGTGGTGACACAGCCAAAGACCTCTGCCAGATTTTCCCGAGGTCTGCTCTGCTGAGTGAGCCTTCAAGGTCTGCAGCAGCAGGTCTTCCTGCAAGAAGCACAAGCCTGAAGATACTAGGGAATCTAAAAGTTTAAAAAAAAATCTAAAATAAAAGTTAAAAAAAAAATTTTCTCTGAAGGTATGAAAAATTTTGCAGTCAAGTTGCACTTTTGGGAATATCTTTTGCTTGTAAGTGGGATAAAATTTCTGAGTTCCCAAATCAGTATTTACACATACAGAAAATCTGTCTTAGTCAATAAAAACCTAGCTGAAGAGCTGTAACTGGGCAAAATAGTAGCAAAGAGAGTCCCAACTCTGTTGCTAATAAACAAAAAATGCCCTAAATATTTACCATAGGGATATGGTCTTACCAGGGTTCTGTGAAACTGGAAAAAAATAATGATTAGACCATCTAGATGTAATTCAGGCAGGTCTCTTGAGACAGCAAAACAGCAAATAATCAGTAAGGTTAACCATTCAGTGATGTTCACATTCCAGTGCTTCCCTGTTTAAGCAGGCTGTCTAACCTTCTGCAGTACCTAACCCATCACATACCAGGACAAACCATCAGTGTGTGAGGCTACATCAGCCTCTTTAGAAATCAAAATAAAACTAAAAATGCAATCCTTTAGTAGTGCTTCAGCCAATTTCTTCAGGCACTGGGCGATTGAAAACCAGTTCTGGGCGAGATGGGTGCTTATTTTTGCTGCTGTTTTTTCCTCTTATTTTTTGTTGCTGCTGTTGTGTGCAGAGATGAGCATAAAGAGCTATGATGAATGTTGACTGATCAAGGGAATAAGTTGAGTATGCATTTACCTTCTCTGATTAGGCTGAGTCGACTCATTTTTTCATGAGTTTATTATTAGAAGGTGTGATTAGATTAGAATCTAGTTAGAATAATAAGTTTAATTTTTATCAACTTATTTCAATGAATTATTTTGTTTTATTGTATTATTTAAGCTTGTACACAGAAAGATAGTATTTCTCTGTAACTTTGTTAAGTATATGACTTGACTTTTTTCCTGAAATATCTCAAAATATTATTAATGTTAAATTTTCTATCCTTTTCTTTTCTTATGTCCATTTTCCAATAAGTCCTTTTACTCAATTGGTGCTTAAAAGGAATGAGAATTTTGCCTGAAATGTGTGCATTAAGAAAGCCTTTCATGTCTAATATGATTTATTTAAAATATATAATTAATTCTCAAAGAGGACTTTCAATGTTTCTTTGTCACTGTTCTTTTTAAAATATTGTGAAGATCAATCTTGCATCCTTTCAAAGTCAGAATTTAAAAGTCATAGGAAAGATATTAGTATGTTTTTAAAGTAAAAGATCATATTTATACCAAATTGGTAATTCATCCTATAATGAACTCAAACCTTTGTCAAAACCAAAATGGGAGATATTTCTAAGTGGGGAAGATATCTCTAGACTAAATGCTGGCATTCAGGGTGGGAGGTTGACTGCAAGAAGAAATATCGACCTTCAGGACAGCTTGCTCCTGCTAGCATGGAGACTGTATCTGGAAACAGAAGCCAGAAGCCCTCAGAGAGACCTCTGGGAGATGTCAGGAGCCAGAGTGCTCTCACCAGCCCTGAGAAGACTCTGACTTGGCCATGAAGGCTGTAACATGATGTTTATATGTTCATGGCATTTATCCTTTTTGATGATCTTCAAAGCTACAAAGGGCTCCCTTCTAGAGACCCTGTGTGACAACTAATGCAACAGCACTGGCTGGCAGCTTCTGGCAACTTTCACCATTTAATAATATCCAAGTGAGAATCAGCAACAGAGACCAGAGAATAAAGAACATGAAGAAATAATTCTAAAATTGTTCTATAAAAATTCCAGTATTGGCAGAGATATATAAACCCCCTATGAGTGTATTGAAGAATCAAATTTTTTCTCTGTTCATACGGCTATGCAAATGTGCCATTTACTCCTTTTCCTCTGGAAGGTTTCAGCAGCTTCACCCAATCTACCCTGGCTGTTGGATGAAATTCTTTGGGAATGAGCCAATATAGTCTCCTCTTCATAGTTCTTTCTACTCTTGTTTCCAGCAGCAGTGTTGTTTCATGGTAGGTCCAGGCTTGGCCACTTCTGCTCATTTCTGTGCAATCCTGCTCAGGTTTCATGAGGATGAAATGCAGAATCTTGCTGGGGCTTAATATCAGGTACCCTAAAATCTTTGTGAGGAGATTGGAGACTGTGGCTTCTCATGACCTCCATAAGTTCCATAACCTCCTAACTAAGGGGCTAATGCTGTTCCTACCTAGTCTGAGAGAGAGGGATCCTCTTGTCCAGGCAGGACACCTGACTGGAATATCCTGTGGCACATTTCTGGCTGTGGCACATTTTTATCTTTTCAAAGGAAGACACAGTACAAAGTAGACAGTGGGTGCTGATACAGAGACATTCCTCCCCCAGTTTGTGTCCAATGAAATTAATGTTCAGAATGGCAGAAGTGCAGCCAAACCAAAAATTTAAAATTATTTGTAGAGCATCCAGGAGAGATTCCTATTGTCAGTGGCTGGTGTAGGGGTGGAACAAATGTCTATGACTGAGGCATATCTTTGTAGAAAATAAGATACTGCTTTACGACCAAAGATGTTAAATGTCACATCACAGAACTGGTCTCTTTCATGTCCTTGGCCATGGACGTCGTATGTGACATCCACTGCATAAGTGGTTTCTGGTGAGGTACCCCACAATTTTTCAAGGGCCCTAAGGGGCATTTCTGAGAGCAGATCAAGTGAACATGCTGAAAGCTGACTTCAGTATGAGTACATTTTCATACCGAGAAAGAATAAAAAAACAAAAAACCAAAAAAAGTTAAGTGCTCTGGAAAATTCAGGCTGGGCTTGCAAACTTAAAGGGCACTTCCAATAATTTGGGGAGTTTAAAATCCATGTCTCTGCATTTCAGTTACTTGGCTACAGAATGGGGTGACTCACACTGCCTAATTTCACAAGAGAAACTCATCCATATTTATAAAGCACTTCAGACAGTTTTATGTGGAAAGCCCTGATGATGAAATTTGCCAGTCCCCCCTAATGTAGGCCCAAGCAGAGAAAGATAACTTACTGTTCATGTAAGATATTCTGCCAGGTGCAGAGACACAGGTCTGTGAAGGAGATCTGATGTGTCCTACCTTGCTGATGACACACAGGTGTCAGTTTGATGCAATGTGATAACAGCTCTTTTTTTTCTCACAGTTTTCAATCTGGAAAATTGTGCACAAGAAATGCATTGCTAATGGCTTTTTAATATTAAAAAAATATATTTGGAAGATATGTAGAATTAGAAATAAATTTTCTGATACAAGTAGATAAAATAATTTGAATAGATTAAAATTAAATAGAATTAGTGTTAATTTCTTTATGGTTCCTTTACCTACCTGTAGAATAGATGTGATGCCTACTCTCACAAACATAATAATTATCTATGATTGTGATGCATTTTAAACAGCCTGTTTAAACTGCAAAAGGCGTCCATACTGAAATTAATAATTTCTCTAGTCAGTCTAGACTTAACTGATGTATGGAGAATAAGTCCAGAGGCTATATTATGAATAGCAATGATATGTACAGACTAACTCCTTGCTCATTGAATGAGACAGGAAACAATAAAATATGGTAATTTAATTAAAGCTACATCAGAGTGCAAATGCACAAGGGATGAAGAGTCCTGCATAGTCTAGCTTAACTCCTAAACTTCTTCCTTCTGATTTTGCAAGCTGAATACTCCTCTAACATTTATGGGGCCTTTCATTGTGGGTTTTTTTGTTGTTGTTTTGATTTTGGGTTTTTTTGTTCATGTCATTACTACTTACTGAACCTCAGTTCATGTTTTGTGCTTGTCTGATGGTCCTCAACAGCAATTCCTGTCACTTGCAGCTCCATTTATTTACCATCTAAAGTGGTGAATCCAGAGAAAGAAGAGGTGTGACAATGCCCACAGCATCCCAGCTCTTCCTGGGCCTGAGAAATGTGTTAAACACTCCTGTAGATAATTCAACCAAGGGAAATACAAGATAGTTAATATAGCTTTACTCAACATTGCAGCAACGGAACTGGAGCACTCCCACCTGTGTGAATATATCTTACCTGACAGTAGGTTTCTTTTTTGAATAGACCATCAACAAAAGCCAGTGATTATGCTCTCCAGTGCCATTTAGTCTTGACTACACTAGTGACTTGATGGGCATGATTACTCACTGTAAAAAAGCAAGCAAAGAAAAAACCCCAAAACTCTCAAACAACCAAACTCCAAAAACAAGAGCTAGATCACAATGATAGTTGATGATAAAAAGGAATACTGTGTGTGCCTGTGTCTTTTCTTCAGATCAGAAATTTATCCAAAGCATGGAAATAAAATAATCAGGCCTTATTTGAATTAGTGTTTTCGCTAAAGTTTACCCTTATAAATAAAAAGTCCTTGGGGCTAGAATTAATCTTTCTTGCCTTGAAGAAATTCAGCTATGGCAGACTATGTCTATGCTTAAGCATATCCAATGGCTTAATGGGAACATGAAATATAACCCAGTTTATTTGGGAAAGGTAAGAAATGGAACAGTGAGGAAGAACTCAAACCCTAGAAACTAGAAATAATGTAGCAAGATGACAGTGGTCAGAGAAAAAGGGAAATAAAAGTAAAGAGAACAAGCCATCTCCTCTCCAAGTGACTTGGAGACTGCTTGGAGGTGTTGCCTTCAGAAACAGCAAAGGCAGGCGAACAAATGAGCGGACTATACCTCAGAGGTTTTACCCCATTTTGTAAACAAGCTACCAAACAACTCTTCTCAGAGGTTCCAAAGTGACCCACCATAGTGGGGGGCTAGCAGAAACAAGCTGAGCTGTGCTCCTCTCTGCTGGCATGAGCCCTGTGTGAGTGTGAGGAGTCATGTCAGACTGCAGGCATGTCATTGTCACCGTGCTGATGGCAGAGCTTCTCAAAAGGGTACAGCCCTCCTCTGCTGCCTTTTCTTTTCCTCCTGCTGAAGAGGCCATTCCTGGGACATCCCTTGGGCCTTAGCTTTTGTTCACAGCAGTAGTACCTTTGTAGATCAGGGTCTAAGGTCAAAGAGGTTTGCTGGGAAGCTTCATCTCTGAGCTTTTCCATGATGAATTTATGTGTGTTAAAAGGCTATTTCTGTAAGAGGCTGCATTTATTGTATATATTTGACAAATTATAGGTCCCACTTGGACCCTATCTGTCTCCTTGCCACCTGATTTAAATTAAAAAAAAAGACTTTTTCAGAACTTAAGGTGAAGAATTTCTGCTTATTTGCAGAGGGCCCATGGTATATTATAACTTTGGTCACCAGTTAATCACCCATCACTTTAAATGCTTGTGAAAATAAAAAAAAAGAAAGAAAAAAAAAGAAAAAAAAAGATCTGCTTGTGACTGAATGGGATTTATCCATTTATCCATAGGTATTTAAAATAATTAATTATTTTTACCACCTAAATATGTCAAAGATTAAGTTACCTTTGGAACAAAAATTGACACTTTTAAAATCTCAATAGGTCCTGTAAAAACCTGATAAGACTTGAGGTAAGATTACCCGTACTAATCCTGTAGAACATTGATGTTCTCAAATACCAGAAGGGGATGGAGGAGAAGGAAATTCAAGAGTATTTGAATATGTCTCAGAAAGCAAGGCTCCCTATGAGTAGCTCACAGCTCTCTGCCTTGGCAACCTGCCAAATACAGAATCCAATTGCAAGGTTTGCTCCTACCCCTCAGTGGGACATGCTCTAGCAACCCAGGGAATCAGGCTATAACAGGGGAAAAGAAATGTGGTTTAGCATGACTGCCACAGCCTCCCCATAGCTGCTGGCTACCTCAGGGACTCAGGGTCTGCTGAAAAGAAATGGTTCTTGTCAGGAAACTTGCTCATTTTAGCAGTTGTGTCTAACTCATGACATATTGATTCCACACTGTGTTTTCTGGTGAGGCCACCCAGAGGTGTCCATTTGTTTCTTGTCAGACGTTTGCAGGGAGCTGGGGGACTGCAGCAGCAGCAAAGGGTGTCTCTTTGCCCAGGTCTTGGTTATTGGAAACTGCCTCGTCCCAATGTGTCAGCTTTTGTCTTCATTTTTGTTTCATTTGAAATATGAACCACTGTTCATATTCAGACTGTGGTTTATCACATCAAAGCCAAGTGAGAGTGAAGAGCTGTTCAAATAATTTTTTAGAGCAATCATTCATAGGGACAAAACTGCTGTTGAATTCCCCAAGCATGGCAATTCTGACAGTAGTCCTATCAGGCTTACACTGGTTCCTAGGTCTGATAAGCAACTGATTATGTTATTTCTAACTTCCCTCTGTTTAGGCATCCTACTGTAAGCAGACTGCAATCCTGCTGGCAGGAATCGTGTCTGCCTTGACCTCATTTCTCACTTTGTCATGCAGTTTATCTGTATCAACATCCTGCAAGATTGAAGACAGCTGGGATGTTATTTCAATATTTAATCTTGAGATTTTGGGAAACTCCAGCCCACCTCTAGCCAAAATGAGTCCTGACAGGCCCTTCAAACATTCCAGTTAATTGATATGAAGTGGGAAAAAAATCTACTAGTGAAGAATATTGGTAAACTGTGAATTTTCCAGAATGTCTTTTTCCTTATGTGTATTCCACAGTCTGCAGGCAGATCCAAGCCTGATTTGCTGTTGAAAGGAATGTCTACAAATGGGGTTCTTTATACATTTTTTTTTCTTGAAAATGACTGTTCTTCAGATTGACGGAGTTTTTGTCTGTTTGCATTTGGTTGGGAGTTTTTTAATGTAGCATGAAAGGGAAAAAGTAACCATGGGAAAACTCCATTAAGGCCACTTTCAAAACATCTTAAGAAATTGTAATTTTTAAAAACCTATATCACTTTTAGGTTCATTCTGCATAATAATCTGAAATGAAATCCAAAGTCCATTTACATCACTACCTAAACCTAGCAATTCACTGCTTACTGCTGAATGCCTTAGAATTCATATTTTTATCCATTCCCATTTGCAAACCTCAGTATCCCAGTACCAGACCATGTGCCAGGATGTTACTGCCCAAAGGGAGCTGTGGAGTTCTGCTGGGAGGGCTGCAGTGCCTGCAGCTGAAATGGGTGCAGCAAGTCTTTATCAAGGCACAAACTCAAGCTGCTCTATGCCAGATTATGTTCTAGAGAAAAGCCTTGCAATGGAGTAGAGAGAAGTGAGAAGTGTGGCACTTTTCTTTCTCTTAGGTTCTGTCCCTGGCTTTTGAGAAAACTTCTATGTTATAGTTTTTTTTTTTTTTTTTTTTAAGATTTGAATTTATGTATATTGGCCCAACAATTTATGTATATTGGCTCAATTTATGTATATTTGGCACTTGCAAGGAGGGCAAATGGACAAAGCACATACCTTAGTGAAGAGATAATTTTCAGTAGTGAAAGTTTTGATAGCAACTAAAACATGTATGTGATTAAAGTAACAATGGAACTACTGCAAGCATGAAAAACGGCAGGCACAGTCTTCTAAATTCACAGGTTGTTAGCAAGTAAATACAGAATTGCTACACTGCTGAACAAAGTGTTAAGGAAGCAATACATGAACGGGTATTAAGAACTATAGTAGTGTATACGTGTGGGACACAGGCATTCAATTCTGATTTAATTTCCTGAATTTTGGGCTTTATCTGTGTAACTGAGAAACTCAAACTCTTCAGTTACAACATCTGTCCCCTAGCATCAGCTAGCACCATGTAATGCCAGTAACTGACTGAACTGATTTGGTACAGGTTACTAACCTTATCCAAGCCTGTGGAAGGATAGAGATTAATGTGTCATTTGCATTACAGCATATATATGGATATATATATATTCTTATTCTCTGAAATAATTCTCCCTATCAAAAAATTTCCTGTGTGTTGTCCCAGTTTCTTCAGGATGACTTTTGGCAGAGTTTTATCCACATCTGTCTCTGTCAGTGACATTATCCAGCTCTATGCACACAGCAGGTCACGCTTCCAACCTTGTTTAAGCACACAAGTTATTAGAGCATTTCTTATCATATAAAATAATTCACCTGAAAAGAGCACTTGGTTTCACAAGTGCTGCTGAAAAAGGTCCGATTCTTTCAGAGTATATATTGTAATGTTCAGTGCAACACAGTGTCCCACAGAGCTTCCCCTTTCACTGGCTTTTAGCTATTGCTTTCCATTCTTATTTGATTTTATGGCAATAGTTTGCTTCCTGTTTCTTCGTAGTGTATAGGCTGTGCTAACAGGACAGCTTCCATGGATTTTGACCTCCTGTACTGAAAACAGTAGAAAGCAAAAGCAGAGGGCATAAGCAGTCATTGTAACAAAAAAATTCTGTATTTACTTGTAACAGACACCTAGTAGCTCGGTAAAGTCATCTTTGTGAAAGGTGAATAATTACTTCCCCTAGCTGATTCTTTGTTATTTTGCAGTTAATACCTTTTCATTCTCTTTCACTCTTTTGTAATAAGCAAAGATTATTTTCTTACCTTATAAATTGTGATTACAGAATTACAGACTACTTGGCAAATTTTGGATGCATTTTAGATGACTGATAACTTTCTTATTTCATTTCAGAGCTTTCTAATTGATACTTGCATTTTTTATTTTCATCTGCCCAACCCCAACTTCTTTCTACAGATGTGCTGTTGATCTCCCAGTAGTTCAATGTGGCTTTGAAAAAAAATATTTATTTTTATATGAGCAGAGTTGTGTTGTGTCAAAAACACTTAGAATCACAGAATTACAGAATATTCTAAGCTAGAAGGCTCAGATCTATCAGGATCATCAAAGTCCAACTCCTGGACCTGTACAGGGTAGCCTCAAGAGCAAGTGTCTGGGACCATTGTCCAAACTCTCCTTGAGCTCTGTCAGGCTGGTGCTGTGACCTGGGGAGCCCATTCCACTGCCCAAACACCCTCTGGGTGAAGAACCTCTTCCTGATATCCAACCTAAACCTCCCCTGACACAGCTTCAGGCCACTGCCTCAGGTCCTGTGGCTGGTCACCAAAGGGAAGAAATCTGGACCTGCCCCGGCTCTTCCCCTCACAAGGAAGTTGCAGACTTTGATGAGGTCTCCCCTCAGTCTCCCCAGGCTGAACAGACCAAGCAACCTCAGCAGCTCCTCACATGGCTTCACCTCCACCCCTTCTCTATTTTCACTGACCTCCTTTGGACACTTTCGAATGGCTTTATATCTTTCTTACATTGTGGTGCCCACAACATTGCAGAGCAGAGTGGGACAATCACCTCCCTTGAATGGCTTAAACAATTCTAGTATTTATGTGTGTATCTATCTATGAAACTGAGAAATGCATAATTCATGAAGTGCTGAAATGATATTTGATTGGGTATTTTGATACAATGATTTTCTTTAAAAGAAACCTATAGCCTGAGATGCATGTATATACTAGGCTGGGATTATGTTTATAAAACCTGTTATATGTAAAATGTTTGCAGAATTATCCTGCTAATCCAAGTCAAAGACCTTCAAATATAAAACTTCCATTGAAAAGACATTGTTGGTCTAACATTCTTATGTTCAGAACATTCCTAATGCCTAATGCAATTAGAAGAGTGGACTTCAGTACTCCCAGTAATTAATCTTCAGTTGAAAATCCTTCTCCTGGAAGTTAATTGCATGTCTTGCTTCATGTCCCAAATGAGCAGAGTTGTGTGAGAATGTGGTGACTTCTATCCCAGGCTGCAAACTGCTGATCATGCCAGGAGGCAAGGCACGTTATTGATGTATCTGCATTCTGGGAGACTGGCAGGGTTGCTTCACATAAAAGTAATCATTTTTATGTGTATTGTTTTGAAACTGTATGGCTACACTGAAAGTCTTGCAGGAATTTGCTTTCATGTAATGGTGTTGTTAATGGAGACAGTAAGCCCTACTCTGTATACCTAAATTTCCACTCTTAGGGCTAGTCATTATTTGCTCCATTTAGTATATAACTGTCCTTTTATGAAAATTATACCCTAATTTCCAATTTATGCTATGATCCCTAAGAACACAACTGAACCTGATTTCTTTTTTCTCTGTCTCCTGTCATTGCACGAGAAGTAGCAATGTGAAACTATGTTTACAGAATATGGTAAAGCTTTGGGAAGTCTTTTTACCACAACAGAACATTCACCTAACCCTCTATTCCAAAACCAATGAGCCACAAAATGTTAATCTCTGAAAAAGTTTGGCTTTGACAGGAGTTACTATGAGAGACTTCAGTGTATCCCTTCAAGATTTCATCATTGATTTTGAGGCTCTGTGGAATTTGCTTCCATGTGGATAGGATGCTGGAGGATTTTGGAGGAAAAAAAGAAACAAGGCAAATTTGCAGAGAGGCACTAGATAATAAACTCTTTAGATTTAAATAAACTCCTTAGATAAGAACAGTCTCATTGTTATCTGTCTTTTTCCTGCTTATTATCAATTTGCCTAAAGAAAAGATACTTTCTCTCTACAAATCCTGTTTTATTACTTCAATAGGAAGCAGTATGAAATCCTCAGATAGTTGTCCCAGTGCTTTTCATCTGCTTTTTGTCTTAAATCCCATACTGATAAAATTTCCTTTTAGCCCTGAAGAGGGAAAAGATTTTTCTTATCAAGAAGAAGCAGTTTATACTCGTGTGTGCAAAAAGGGTGTCCTTAGTTGGACGGAATGGTAAGATGGTTCCGATGTCACTCCCAAGAAAAGCCGATTCTCTTGCTGGGGACACCTGTGCAAGGTGCAATAGGAGGAATAGTTCAGTTCTTACTTGTAGTTCAGTTCTTACCAGCTTCATGGAGCATTTTCCTTTTGCTCAGACAACCCCGGTCCTTTAATGAAACTTTTCCTATCCTGGCTTCATTTGTGGGGGTTTTTTTTTAAAATATGGTTGCAGGTAGCACCAACAGACACCAACTTTTCTTGTAAATCATGCATAACACTTGATTGCCTCTCTGAGCTTTATTGTAAGACTAACAAAATCACTGCAAACTCCCACAAAAATTCTACTTTCAGTGACTTATACTAGATTTTTTTACATAACCTTTAGGCAAAAGTTTGCTTTTTAAAAGGCTTCCATATATAGAAATTAAGACCACCAAAAGAGCTTTTCATCAGCTAATGTCTACTTAGGAGTCCTAGAAACCTATGAATAATAATTAAAATGATAGATTATTAAGAAATATATAGTCACTTTTTATAGAGTAGTGTGGGGAAGAAAATAAACACAATCCCATTAAAAAGCCAAATCATAAACTCTAGAGATCTATAATTACCTTGATTTAATGGTATTTCAATATTAATTAAAAGAGGAACAGTTGTAATTTCTTATGTAATAACACTGCTCTTTTTGTTTCCTTTCACTCTCTGTGGAAGTGGAGCACGTAGCAGTCACTTTGGTTTCTTCATGAGTGTGTTTGAATGCCTGATATAGCTGAAGAGGCAGGAGACACGGCCCTTTATCTCCACTCTGGCTTTTGTGGTGGTGCTGTGCTGGTCCATAAGGCTGCTTGGCAGTTTCTTTCCAAGCCTGTCCACAAAAGTTGTACTCTGCATTTCTAACAATGCAGTATGTACAGTTTCAAGGATGGTATGGATATTTGCTGTGAAAATATTATCTGCAGATTGCTTTCCACTTGCAGTAGGGAAAATTCATCATTCAAACATATGAGAAATAGCTTTCAAAAAGGAGAGAAGCAATAAAATGTGAGGGGAAAGAAATATTTTTCATATTCACATGTGATGCAATGATTTCTCCACAAAAGAAATCTAGCTTTCTAACATTTAACATCTAATTTTCCTAACATTTAGTTTTCCATTTCTGCACATGAAAATGATTAAAAGGAAGATGAAATATTTCAAAAAATGTATGTCCAGGCAAGAAACTATTCCCTTTGTCAATTGCATTAAACAACATCTGTGAAAGTGGGGCTAATCTTTATACATGTACACAGACATGAAATCATGCTATATGAGAATTATGAACATACATTTCCCTTTGTAGGAGATGTGCTCATGTTTTCTAAGTAATTTAACATGCCATTGCTAGAGGGAACTGCATGTTGGAAGACAGATAACCTTGAAACTATTTAAACATTATAATGTGAAAGCTGTTCCACCTGAGTCCTTATCCAGTACTTTGGAAAAGGTGAATGAGAACTGTGGCCATGAAAACAAGAAAATAATGAATATGAGAACAATGAATACCAGTTGGCACATGGTTTTGCTTTGGCAAGTGCCACGAGCAGGATTGATACTCTTAGATGACCTTTACCTCCTCAGTCTGTACTTGAAGAGTGATTTTGAAATATCTGAGATGAGAAATTTGAAAAAAAAAAAGACTGATGAGCTGAACAGAGTGCTTTATCTCACCACTGCACAAGCACATGAAGCTGGCACAAACCAGAGCGCTGCCTAAAAAGGGCAAGCCTACCCTTTCCAAATCTGCATTGTTTCCTCCCTTGATTCTTTTCTTTCTTTTGGACCAGGGTATTTTAGACTAATTCACCACCCAGGTGCATAAATACCATGCAGGCAGAAAACGGAAAGCAGCTGAGGGACAGAAGGTGACCAGAAGAAGTTGGTCTGGTTGCCTGTGCTGGCTTTGAAGTCCAGGGGAGGGTGTGTGGAGGGCTAAGGCAGGAGAGGGAAAGGACTGGACCACCTGAATTTGCTGAGCTTATTAACAAAGCCAAAGTAATTTGATTAAGTGGGACACTGAGTATCAAAAGGTTCTTTAGGGTCTATAAAGAAACAGAATAGCTAAGAGTTGCTCCTTGGCTCCTGTTCAGAAATTAAGGGAGGAGAAAATTCTTAAGCATCTTCACCATAACTTAATGGTGAAGATGCTTAAGAATTAGAAAAAAATCCTCCGGGATGGTCTCTTTTATGTCTTAAAAACAACAGTAATTGTCTTTCTGAAATGCATAAAATACACACCTAAAGACACAAAGTGACAGGTTCAATAGAGGAAGAAATAGATGAAATTTAGTGGTCCATAAGAAAAAGTCCTAGATATAAGACCCCTTCTGGCCTTAAGCTCAGTGAAATAAGACTGTGGCAAGCTATGAATATACACTGAAAATTATATCCAGAGTTGCAAAATCTTTTACTTTCTTACTTTACTGAGAGTTGAGCACCAATGCAAAAAAAAATTCTTATTTAAAATTTGTTTTGTGCTTTCTCTGAGCAAAACCAAAATGAAAAAAGCACAAGTAGAGCTGTCAAAATACTAAAAAGATGGTGGATACTGGAGAGTGATGTGAAGGCTTTTCTGTGTATACCACAATATTTATTTATTAGTGCTCAGTACTCTGGTGATGATAACCTGGTCTGCTCTTCCTTGAATTCATCCATGTTTTTAAAATTTATTTTGCTATCTCTTAGGCAGAAGACTGTACCAGCCCAGCCCAGAATCACAAGGCATTCATTTGTGGAAAAGAGGCAAATGACAGATGTATCCACTACCTTAATTTTCATTAAGCTGTGTCAATATTGATTGTTTTGTCAGAAAAATACAAAGTGACTTGTGCAGCACTGATCCCCACAGCGCAGCAAACTGGGTTGTACTCAGTGTTCAGTGTTAGGATCATTGATTACAATCATTTGAGGCTTTAAACTACTGCTTTTGCAGCACTGTCTAATGCAATGAGATTTAATTTACAACTGTCGATATATTTCCATTAGATTTATGGAATGATGTGCAGAAACCATATGGTTCTTGTGAAAGAAGGTCATGAAGCCCCCAGGGGTCCCTCGGGTGTAGATTGAAATCCACCAGTCCGTGTGGTGATGCAGCCAAGTGCAAGCCAATAAATTAACTTTGTTACAGTTTTCCTCTCTTCAGTAGGGGGTACCTAAGCATTTTATTATTTGACATGTAAGAAGTCTTACCAATAAAAAGGATTGGCTTAAAATCTTTCACAGTTCTATCTTCTCTTTAATAAAAAAATAGCAATAAAAACTTGCCAATGGCAACGATTGTTGTTCTAATATATACTGCAGTAGCAAAAAAAAAAAGTAAAAGCACCAGATTTAAATGTGAGTCCCTTATCATGGGCTTTATAGACATTTTCGAAAATAAACTGAACGATTTTGAAAGGGCAGAGTTTAGAATCTACTTTAAAAGTCTCTCTGCACTTTAAGTGAGTGCCTGCTCTCTAAGCCTTCAGTCAATGCTGGGGCAGTCATAAGGGAATGCATCAGTCAAATTCTACCTCTGGCATCCATCTGGAAAAATGTCTGTGTCTGCATTCACCATTTGCTCATAAGCCAAAGGTGAAGGTCTTGCTCCTTGTCATGGTATCCTTCTGTTTTCTTGAGTGGATAGGAAGATTTGCAACAGGGAGATGGGAACACACATTTTGTGAGATAAGAAAACACCTTTTCTGTAACTAAACATTTGCTCCTCACATTGAAAACATTATCATTTTTTGTCATTCGGGTTAAGCAGATTTTTGCCACTCATTCATGTGGGGTCAACCTGCAAACATAAATTAGAATATTTACCCAACTGTATGATGTGGATGCTAATTCAGTGTAACTTAGAGGTCTAAGCTGTCATAGTGTACTTAAGAGATCTCATCAGTGAAGAGAAGCAGCACCAGGGGTCCATTTATTCTTTACACATGCAAAAATGTACACAAGTCAGCTCCTAGAGATGGGTGGGTGTTTTTGTTTTGGTTTTATTTTTTGGTCTGTTTGTGGTTTGTTTGTTTGTTTGTTTGTTTGTTTGTTTGTTTGTTTGTTTGTCTGGCCTCTTAATGATGTTAGCCTGGCAAGATCACCTAAACTTCACATGCATGGCACAGCAGACCCAGAGCAGTGCAGAGGATCCCATCAGGCCCTCGTGTGCCATTCAGTACCGATTGTAGCATCACAATAACAGCTTGGATTTTGCACTAGTTTCTGAAATCCTGGCCCACAGAAAAGGTGGTGAGTGCAGGTGTCCACTAAGGCTTGTCACAAGGACGTGGCAAAGCTCGTTCATCCATATGCACTCTCTACCAGTTGCAGGCTCGTGATGCTCTCTAGGGCTGCACTTGCTTTTCCAATAGGAAGAAATACTTTTGCTGTCTGGATGCTATCTCCAATACTAGGCTGTTGATAAAGAAACCACTTCTATTAATAGGAAATAGGTTTAGTTTAAATAAAAATTGATTTTAACAAAAATGTATGATAGAATTTCACAGCTGTTTTTTACTTTTTAGTGATCAATTTTCCAGTTAAATTTCTATTTCTCTATTTTATGGGATTTGTCACTGACTCAGACTTTGCCTTTGTGATTTATTTTGAATTTGTAATATCAAAACTAGACGAGAATAGAGTTCACATTCTAAGTGAAAATTAAGTTCTAGAAAATCCTGGAAATTAACAAGTCAAATGAGTCAAAGCACAAAATATGCCTGCCCTTGGAGAAATTTGGTAAAGTCCTAGATAAGTGCCCAAACTTTTGGTCTTATTCAAAACAAATTACAGACATTTTTTAAACTGACTATCTACATAATTTACACATCTTGACATTACATGCTCTTTTGAATTGCGAGTGGATTTGAGTCACAAGCTTCAGAACTGGCATAAGGGCATTTGTGGGACATGTGCTTGACATTCACAGCATGCTGTTATATTTTCAGGCACTATTACTCCCATTGGATCATGACCATTCCTGTGTATCAAAACAGATGAACACAGGGGGTGGTTGTGCATCAGCCCTACTGCACATGTCCCAGCTCTGGGTAGATATGTGAACATTCAGTTGGTAGCTGGGAGCTGCTGTTGGAATGTTGGGAAAAAAGGTCACATGACAAATGGACCCACTTCTGAGGAGCCTGGACATAAGCTCAAGTCTTGGCGTGCTAGTGAAGCCTCTATATATAGCACTGAGCTAACCCACAGGGCTTGTGTCACTGCATGCTGTCACAGGAGCAGGGGGCTAAGGGAATGAGAGGTTAGAGAGATGCTTGTCTGAGACACCTGGGATGCACGTTTTAAGTTGCTGGACTCCTAAGCTAATAGAAGGTGTATTGTTGCCATCTGATTTCCTGCTTCAGCAACTTGATTTATTGTAATAAAGAGAGCTAGTATTCAAGGAATCAGAAGATGATAGAGAAGGGAGATGTCACTTGGGGGACTTGTATCTGAGGACCATGAGTTCAACACATCAGAGGATTTGCTTGTGCATGGAGAATTAACCATGGGCAAATAAAGCTGTATTGAGCTAAAACAGCAGTCTTGGTCCAAAATAAGATGTGGCTTCTGACTTCCTTCTGTGTGTTCTTCTTCTTGTCATGCTCACTGAGGTGGGCATTCAAGGCAAAAGGTGGTCTTGTTAAATTTTTTTTACCCTAATTTTCAGCTCAGGAAAAAAAATCCCTCTATTTTTATCTTTTGTTGAGCTAGGTGAGCATCTGGCAAGAAAAACCCTGGAGTTTAGCATATGCAGTTAATGCCAAGGGGACAGGAAGACTGTGAGTAGCAGAGAGCCTCTGGTACCTGCTCATTCAGAGAAGCCTGACTGGGGCTGGACTCTGCTGATACAGAGAGAGAAGGGAACCACAAAGGGCTGCTTAACAATACGGAGCCAGTGACAAATGTGCCCTTCAATTAATGTTAGAAACACTTTAAATCAAAATGGTTTTGTCCCCCTTCATTGATTTTGTAATCTTGGTGAAATCACTGGTTCCCCTAATTGGCTGATGAAATAATTAGTTGACTTTGACATTCACTTGGACTTCTTCTAATTAGAAACTATTCCATCAGATGTCATGTCAAAACAGGTTTCTGTCTGAGAATTAACAGCAGTCATTTTTCCTGTATAACTTATTGAACATTGTCTTTCTCTATTCAGAAAGGATTTTCTAACTTTTTCAACTTTTTTAACAGCAATCAACAGATGAAGATTTTGGGTTTAGTTGAATACAGTACAACAATATTTCATTTTGATTTGTGCCTAAAGTATTGTAAATCAACACTTCAAATATGTTGATCTTGTCCCAAAACAGACAAACCAGCATTTTAAATTAACATCTAAATAGTTTTCAAAGAACTAAGATTAGTCTGATTTAAAACTATAATTCCCTTATTAAAAACATTCTTTAAATTTTCTTTAAAATATCGTCCTATTAATAATAATTTAAACATTGCTTTGTCAATGCAAATCCCAATAGCTACCTTCAGAAATATTCCTTGATTTAAAAAAAAAGTCTTTTTAAGATCATCACCATTAGTATCCTGGAAAATTTGTAATGTGTCTAGTAATACTTCTGCATGTGAACACAAAATGTAATCCACCAACTCCAATTTACTGATGTAAATGAGCTGCATTCATTTTATTCCAGCATAAATTTATATTCTTCTGCCTGTGATACAAGAGAACAATGTCACCAAAGAAAAGTTGTTTTTAGGTAGTTCATGTGAATAACGTTGCATGTACATGAGTGGAAAGTATAACATCTCTGAAAGAATTCTGATGCAAGCAATCTGCTTCCCCACCAGAGCCCAGGGGGAGATGCAATGCATTTTACTGTTTTACTGCTCATGGGATGTTGTTTCTCAGAAGGACTCTGAAGGCAATACTGGTTGTTCATGAAGCATGGAGAGTGATAAATTAAATGTATCACTAAAAATATAGGAGTCTAGGCTCTTTAGAGCTTTGCAAAATTCTTATCTGGCTGAAGTTATGCTCCTAAACTAATTTTATCACTCAATATAACACTCTTTGCTTTTAATAATGCAGCAGTGAACAAAAATTACTCCAGGTAGCCTGCCTAATGCATTTGGCTAATGGTCATAACCAAGCAGTAAAAGATGACTATCTGTATATTCCAGCATATTTTGCCAGGATGTGTGGAGTGAGTAAGAGCACCTTGAATAGTATGAACAGTACTAGAAAAACATCTAGGGATTATATATATGTATGTAATTTTCTATATTTTACTACTTGAGGCTGCAAAGAAATAAAAGTGTGATAACAGAGGAAGATCCCATCAGGGGGACAGAGTCTTCTAAACAGCTACTCTTGTGACACTGTTTGTTTTCAAACCCATTTCATGCATGGGAAAATCCCTCATGGAGATTGTTTTGGTCCCATAAGAAACAGAACTCTATGACAGTGGGGTGGAAATGAAAATCCTGTCCTTTTGATGGCTTTCTGCTCCTCCAACCTGATGCAAGAAGGACTGGGAGAAAGAAATACCACTTGAAATGAAGCTACTGTGGAAAGTCTAAAGCATATTATGATACTGTTTTGCATGTTTTTCTATGCTCTGTTTCTAGATCTTTTGCATTCAGCTCCCGCACTTTTGCGAGATCTGTATTCTATATTCCAGCTTTTTCAGACACTGGTTGTATCTTAATTTTGGGTTTATGACCCACGAGTGGTGTGAAACATTGGCTGGTTTATTTGCTTATAGTTTGGCTTTGTCTGTCCATGAAAGAGCCAAATCTCACTGCTGTGGTGGAGGTTTGCTCTGCAGAGTGTTGCAGAATGGATTTTCTCCTCTCTCTGAAGCTCTGCGATGAAGCACTCTGAGCCAGGGAATTCTATTCTAGGCAGGCTGAACTTGTAGCTGATCTATTGTTAGCTTTTAGCTCTGGCTATTTTCATGCCTGGTGCCCACAGCTGTTGCCTTGGGGTTTGGGAGGGGGAAGTGGTTGCTTGGTTTGTTTGTTGTAGTGTTATTCCAGACTGTTAGGCCACCCAAGGAATTTTTACGAATATCACTTTTTTTCCCCAGTCCTCCAGTATGTAACCAAGTAAGTTTGCACTGTAAACCTTGCATGTGCTGGGAAAAAGCTCAAATTGTTTTGCATGATTGAAATTTTGCATAGGTGGAACACTGCTGCCTCTTTCTTCATCTTGGGATACACTTAACATGTGATTTCTTCTTGTGTGTTTGCACACTCATCATTACTATCATCATTCATTCATTGTAATTTTTTCCCCTCTGGCTCAATCATGCAGTTGTCTGACATTTAAGATACTTAGATACTGAGATGTCCTTAGATTCCTCCTGCAATTTGTGTCTTTACTTCAGATACCTGCAATCATGACATGATTTTTGTCTCATCAGAGGGTACAGTGTGTGCATAACTCTGTCTCACTTGAGCAGGTAAGTTAAGCACACTTGATATTTTTTCTTTAATGTCTCTGCCTCAAGGATGACTTTGAGGCAGTTGATCTTCCTTTATTCTTGTCTGTCTTCTCAGTGTTCATTACATGAATATATTAATTTACTGGACTGAACATTTCTAAAAATTTAGCTTGGGCACAGATGTCATCTCCTGGACAAAGCTGGATTAAACAAGAATATCTAAAAATGTGACAATTTCAAGCTGTCCAACCTCCTGGAAGCTGCACCATACAAGGTTCTGTACCATTGCTCTCTGCAGCCTGACATATGAGGAAGCCTCTGAATGAGGCTTGGATTGGCTTGGATATACTGAGAAAAATGCTGTGATGATCCCAGAATCACCCTCTGTCCCACTCAGCTCTCCTTGCTGTGAGAATAGAAACTGGGAGTAGACACAGAGGGATGGAAGGGAGGAGGGATGGAAGTCATTCCAGCATGTTCAATCCATGTGTGCTAGTTTGCTCTCAGTTTACTTTTGAACATTGCTTATTTGAAATTATTTTTTAAAACTGACCATAAAATTTTCTATATTACTACTATTTACTTGACAGGGATACAGCTGAGTGAACAGTAGTGCTACTGATAAATTTCCAGATATATGTACTGTGGACAAAGTCTTATGGGGATAATATTCATATTTTGGTTTTAGGGTCTTACTTAGAAGTGTATTTGTATAATTATTTATATTTCTAAGCTGGAAAGAATATTAGTGCTAGTAGCACTAATAACATTTGCATTGATTACATTCTTTTAGAAGTGGATGAGACAAGCATAGGTTAATTAAATCTGACCAGAAAATCAACCACACCATGGCTGTGTATAAACACCTTTAATGCAACAGTCACCTCTTTGCACAGAAATGCTAGCTCTATAAAATCTGAGCTTGAAGTTATAGAGTATAGTATCTGAGCTAGCTCTATGAAATCTGAGCTTGAATTATAGAGCTTTAATTGGTGGTGTAAGAGGTCTACAGTGGTCTTTGATGAAAAACCCAGTAGTTATACAGGACGACCTGGTAGAACAGCAGCAATTAACACCAACACTTTTCAGGGATCTGAAGCATTTTTTTTGGTCAGGATTACAGCCTGACTAATTATGGCATCTATTTCTGAGATAGCACTGAAAATGGTAACTTAGTACACTGGCAGGTACAACCTATTTTTAAGTATATTGTGAGTCCTGAATGAACAGTATACCTAAAATTCTTCTGGTTTTAGGGTTCACTTAAATATTTGCCAACCGTCATAGTGATCTTAAGACCTTCCCCCTTTCAAACTAAAGATTTGTGTTGTTAGTGGATTTGCATAGTTAAAAACATGCAAATTTACAACCTGATGTCTTTGAATTTGATATTTCATTCTCTGTGTCTCCAGGTGTGTTTGTCCACAGTAATGTTAATTATTGACCTTCTAAGTGACAGTCACATTTAACACTGTAATGTAATTACATAGTGTCTGACTGTAGATTAAAAAAATAACTAGAGGAATATTACATAAACCCCAAAGAATAAGTGATGCAGGCGGGACATATAGCTAAATGAGTTTAAATAAAACTTCTCTTTATGATCTGCTGAAGAATAGAATAGGATGTGGTGGGTAAAGCAGTAGAATTCCCTTGTCTTTCATATTGGTCTTTAGTTGACCATAATTATTTGCTTCTTTATCTCATTATGTATTGCTCAAATATTTGCATCCTTGCCACAACTCACCTGAAAATCAAATGTGTCTCAGTCTTGTTGGAGATAATTGAATAAAAATTCTGTAGCTGTTTTGTAGGAAGTTGCATGAGAAATCACTCAAAGCCCTGCAGCCATGCCTCCAAAGCACTCAGCCTGCTCCATCAGCAAGCTTCTTTATAGACTTGGGTGGTTGACTGTATCACCAAACCAGTTTTGAAACTCCTGGGAGGTCTTCAGCTAAATCTTCCATCTTATTTTAAGTGTCTCTCAAAGGACACAACAAATTTAATCCAAAGCAGTCCCACTGTAGTTGACAGGGGGTTTCTGAAAGCACCTGCCTGTGGGGGCAGGAACATCCCCTCTTGCCCTTCTAGAGAGCTGAGGCCAGGAGGGTGAAAAAGGAACATAAGGGATGAGTAGAGAAGAAAGGAATGTTTTGTGGCTGGTTAGTGTCTGGGCTGTCCAGACAAATAAGACCTACAGAGGATCCAGGATAATTTCCCCAGAAAAATATCTTTTGGGAGGGGTGGAATAAAGGAGCATTCAAGCCTTAAAATAATTTTTTGCTTTGCTGTAGAAGGATTTCAATTCCCTCTCCATCTTACCAGTGATCCACGGTCTTACTTAAGAGCAACAGCATAGTGTAGAGAGATGCTTTTTTCATCCTCTCCCTGCAGTCTCTACATTCAGGAGTAGAGCAATCCCCACAGACATGGTAATATCCAACAGAAACAAAAGCATTTAGAGTGAATCTGAGATACATGTGTTGGCCCCATGGTACAAGATCTGATATAAGAAAGCATGCTGTTTTCACAGAAGGGCTTGCCGGAAAAATGTTATAATTCAGGTTTTCACAGGGGTAAGTATTTGTAAGCAATCTCAAATTTCAAGCAGGAATAGTAGGATTCATACAGAGAGCTAAGCCCAGAATATTTTCTTGCCTGTTAACTTATAAACACAATAACAGGAGTTTGCATTCCAAATGTTTTGACTGCTTTGCCATACCTTGCTGGCTTATTTCCCTGTTGCTCATTAGAAATATTATTTCACAATGAAACAGAAAAATATCTGGGAAAGAGGCTCTGACATGTGTCTTGGTGTGCTTTTAAGTGTTTAAGTACTTCTGGGTGAACAAGTGTAGCTTTTCCATTTCCTCACTCTGGATTGGCAAACCTAAGGGCTTCCCTTGTATTCAGGTATAAAAACACACTGAAATTACTACTGAAATATTTGTTTGACTTACAAAAGATTTTGCTAATCTGTGAAGGCAATCTCCTTTTAATTTCTTTGGTGGTATTTTATATGCTAGAAAAATAAATGTGAGTTTTGGGGGTGAAAGAAAAGAAGACTATTCCTGTTAGAATTCCAAGTTTTCCCTTATCTAATTATTTCAAACATTGTTCTGAAATTTTTTATGGTGTAATTTTATGGTATAGTGGTAAAATTCCAGTCTGAAAGCAGTTGGTGGCAATTTATGAAAATATGCTATAGAATTACAATGAAAACTTTTTTTTCTTTTTGCAGCATTAGTCACATTCTGATTACATGCAAGCGAAAAATATTGGAGTCCTGGTGCTGGGAGTGCAGCAGCAGGACTTTTTTACTAATGTTTCTCTCTGAATTAGAAAAAGCTGTCACTATCTCATTATTCTTTTTATTATTCGTTGTTACTTAGATAACATGTTTTTCCCACATGCCCCTCTCATCATTTTTTGGGAGGAAAGTGAACTAATTATGGTGTCAAAGCTGCAATGATGAGGAATTCTCATTTGCATTATCCTTATTCTCTCAAAAAGCTTTTTCTTCACTATCTTTAAAATACTTAGTAGATACACAATAGATATCTGCATGAGACAAATGGCTTTTTGGGGGGTAATTAATCATAATTTCCCACGTATTCTAATAATTAGCTATTGGATAATGCATTTTCATGTATTTAAATGAGGATTAAAGTCATTACAGTCTGCAAAACAAACAACATAATTGAAATGGACTAATAAAAACACCGCTATAAAATCGCTGGGTTTATATGTGTGTGTAATAAATGATAATGGGCTGAGAGGGAAACAATGCATTGGAAAATCAGATTAGGGTGACTGCCAAAAAATAATGGTTTAAAATCACCAAGCATTATACAAGAAGTTGCTCTTGCAACTTATCATTCTTTGCATGGAGAAGTTTTTATAAATTAAAATTGAATATTTTTCATGTTAGCCCAGTAAGACTTTTCATTCACGTGGAAATAAATCTTTTTTTCCACTTGTTTGTAATTTTGCTCATTTACTTTATTTTTCTTACAAACAGACATCCTTTCACTCCTCCATTCCACATCAGTTTTCATTCTGTGTAGAAAAGAAAAAAAGAAAAGTCTAAAGGATCTGTGGTTATGAAGTTAAATAGATTTTCGCTGACACTTTTTTCCTAAATATATTTTTCCAGATAATATAAAAAAAAATTAAAAAACCAAGCAAAACCCGGAGATGTCATAAGTAGCACAGAACTGATGGTTGTGTTTTTTATTAGAGTTTTCTTTGTCAGCCTCAATAATTTGCTTTCCTTGGCTACTAACATCTGACACACACACACACACACACACACACACACACAGAGCTGATTTTTTGACTCTTACTGATTGGATTGGGATGTGGGTTTCTGGGCATTGGGTTGTTTGGTGGTTTATTGTTTGGGATTTTTAAATTAATTGTATCTGTATCCCAAACTTACATAGATGGCTTTATTTATTTTTACTATAAGTATTCTGTTAGTAAAATGCCCAGGGAATTCCTCCCAGCTGGATTGGAGACAACATGGAGAATATTTGTTTCACAACATGTCTCTTTTTCTCCTACCAACTCTGTTCCCTTTTTATTTCTGGGATTAAAGTGAGTCTGTTTCTCTACAACTACTTATAGTTGTTTTGCTTCTGGAGAAGAGCTAGTTTCTGAGTTTTTCCATTTCAGGTTATCTTCAGAGGGTGCTCCAAGATGAAAAAAATAATTCCATAATTTGGACCTCAGTAGCAGAGATATGAGCATCAATCACAGGGTCAAATATGATATCAACTTATAGTATTTTGTGCCAAACACTCACATCCCCAGTGAAAAATGGATGAGTAAAATTCCTCTGATATTTCTCATATTTTTAGTATGACTTGGCCTCACCCATGTCTTGGAGTTTCATTTGCTGTCAGTATTCTACCAACAGAATTCACTGATCAACATGTCTATGGATTTTAGGCGACTTCAGGCCACATACAAAGAATAAGACTCCACACCAGTCTGATTAGGATCTGAAATAAACCACTGTGTTCTATATACATAGCTCATATTTAAGTCATTAAATATTCAGAGGGCTGTCGGCCTCAAATTTTCAAAGCTCAGGACCCCAAAATACATGCAATCTAAGAAAAGTGAGACACTGAGTCACCAATAAATTATCCTTTTAGCTGGGAGGAGCAGAGAGGCTGTGGCCAGTCTCCTGTTTAGACACTGATACAAAATGTTGCCCTAGCTAACAGTGTGGCAGCTGTCCCTGTGTGATGATCTTGAGCAGACAGGTCAGGCACTCAGTTTTCCACACAGGAGTGCTGTATGCAGCTGCAGAGCACTGGGTGCCTCTTGGCAGAGACACAGCTGGTGGCAAATTGAGCTCTTTACCAGTGAGAAAGGATACCTGGCTAAGTGTGGTTGAACTTTTTCCCATGCTGGCACTTAGGGACCTAAAAGAGGATTAAATTCTGGTACTCTGCACCTAGTCATCATTGAAAATACCTTAATACTTCTAGAGGGGAAGTAGGAGTCAAGTTTTTCTCAGCCCAGAAGGGTCTGAATGAGTGCTGTCCTAGCTGAGTGTGCTGGCAGAGGGCAGGCAGTCTCTTTTCCTGCTGAAGTTTGAGCCATTCTGCATGGTGAGCTTCAGGTATCCTAAACTAAGGAGGAATCATCCCTTGGTCATTGTAATGAACTGAGACATTGAGATATGCAGGCCATTTATACAAAACTGCAAAAACAATAAAAATTATAAAGGAAAACCAGAACAAATGTGGTCAGATATTCAGGTTCTGGGAATTGCTATGGGTCTCTGAGCCCAATGAGAAAAGCATTATTGTACATGCTGAAGTTAAGTCCCATAAAGAAGAAAAAGGTCCATTCATGTGGGAGGCAACACATCTAGATACATAAGAATGTCACTTTGTCTCAGAGCGCTACCATAGCATGGGTGTTAGCACCACACGTACATGAAATGACACTGACATAGTGCTCCAGACAGTGAGGACCTACTTGTCTTTATCCCTGCATCTTCCACAGCCTTCCAGGAATGCCAATGCGAGTGCTTGTCTACAAGAATAAGTCACTGATTCAATTAGAGTGATAAGTGGTGTGTCTGCACTAGGGCAGAGAAAGTACACAGCACCATTTCAAGCAAAGTGCCCTTGAAGACTTTCATCACTCATAACCTACAGTTCCCACTGCCCTGCAGAAGGAGCTGCCTTTCCATATGTCATTATTTGTGCAGGAAGGTCATGCTTTTGTTGGTATGCTGCTCAGGGTTTTCTGCAAACAGCAAAACATTTTGATAATACAAAAGCTGTTGGAATTTTTTTCTTTAAGCTCTATCACAATGAACAAGAGCACCTTTCTCTGCCCTGGGTTCTTAAGAGAGCCAGCCAGACAGGCAATAGTGGCTGGTTGCAAAGTTGGTTTTAGGGGTGAGCAATCAGGGCTTGATGGGCATCCCTGGGACTGTTGTGTAGTTGTGCAAGTCACAGTAGAGTTAGAGAGAAAAAGGGAAGGCTTTTTACTTCAGCCCAGGGATAGGCTCCAAAAAGCCTGATGCCAGCTCTCACTGAAAGTGAATATTAGGGAAGTGCTTAACATCTCTTGGCTTTCCAAATTTATGAACAGGCAGTCACAGGAGGCCTCAAAGAGTAACTCTGTCTGCAAGACACAGAGTTGTAACTGGCTTTTCTGGATTTAACCTTGTTCTGCTAGGGGTTTAACATTCCTCAGAAAGTTATGCATCTGATACCCATTGCCCCCATATTTCCATTAATATCTCACTGGATAGCACTTCAGGATTAGGAACCTTCTGTTGGAAGTTAGCTGTCAGTGGGGTCATCTCCTTTCGTACAGAAAAGGAGCTTTAAATATCATCTTGCTCCGAACAGTTCCGTGAGATCCATTTTGCATGGCTGTAAGGAACAACAAAAGATGAGTTTCAAAGGATGAGCAGTATGACACTGCTCCCGGGCTGTGTAAGCTCTCAACTAGAGATTAGCAGCAAAATGAAGAAAAAGCTGACAGAAATGCAGGGAATGTGCTAGGCAGTACTTGATCATCAGGTGTAAGAGCAGAGAAATTATGCAGTTTCCAGGGCTGAGCCCCACCTTTTATGGTGCTTATACTAAAAGTCTGAGCTCAAACATAAGCAGATAAACTCAGTAATTGGAAAGGACAGATCTACAACAGCTTCTCATATCCCATCACACTGGCATATAAAAACTAACTATGTACTCAGATCCACCTTGTAAACCTGCTGTGTTCATGAAGGCAATGCAGCTGTGATTTTACCATTAAAACAGATCTTCTATATCAGTCTTGCTTCAGAATTCACAAACCCTGCTGTTCTTCGATTGTTCATGGTATAAAGGCTTTATATAAAAACAGATTGATTTTTTTTTTACATTCAGTCCTTCATTTTGTCTCTATTAGCAAAATCAGAAATGGTGAGATAATTCCATTATGTTAAACTGAAAACTTTATTCTTTTTATGAGCTAGCCTCTGAGCACTTACCATCAGTGTGAAGAGTTGCTCTCTCTGTAGTTTATTTTTGGTTTTATAGTCGGCTAAGTTCTAGGTCATAGCCCAATTGGCTCGCAACAACAATCTGTGTAGAACTGCACTCACAAAGACACTTTTGTTGCTTGCTTCAGGGAGTACAAAGACATTTTTTTGCTATTAATTTTATGTAACTATCCCCCTTATGTCTACACCTATAGTGTTTATATTCAGCCCACAAGTGACATCAGTGCAGTATAATCTCCATTCTGAAGTCCTGGAGGCTCTGACAGTAAGCATGGCCTGATGTTGAGATTTCCATAGTGCATAAAAATTATCAAATAAATGTGAAATTTCCTCAGCTGCTCAACTGTGCAGCAAACTGAATGATGTAACCGTAATCTTTCCTTGACCCAGTTTAAAAAAACAGCCTATAAAGCTAGGTTTCATGTTCGTTTTAGATTCCTACACTGTACACAGAAAGTGTAAATTCACAATCCTGCCAATTATTTGTTTTGATAAATTCTAGGATATAGCAGTTTTTCACCAGAGAATTCTCTTGCTGCTCACAATAATCAATCAAACTCTGGGAACCGACAGCCAGAATCAACAGAGGCAACAAATCAGGGTCCCAGGCAATAACAGGCTATAGAAGAGCAGCAGTACCATCGGTAATAGTGAAGCCAACTCAAGCAAACTTGTATTTTAAATATATAGTAAACTATATTTATAAACTATTTATAGTTGATTTATATAGTCACATAACTATATGTTAAACTATAATTCTGAAATTTTTCTTTGCATTCACAATCTATTATGTTCTCTTTAGCATTTGTTTTTCCTCCCTTTTCTATTCCTTATCATCTGTTTCTGATGACAGGTGAGTTTTGGTCAATTCTTTTCAGCATTCTTGTGGGAAGTTTTCTCAGCAACTGTGCTTTGAGCAGGCTCTTCAATTAAGTCTGGTTGAATTTTGACTCTGGCAATAAGGAGCTAATTCTTTGCAACAACCTATTTGGCTTGGTAAAGACCCCCTCTGAGGCTCTCTTTTCATTCCTGACTCTTTGAGGCTGCCACTAATCACCATGAGAACTCAATGGCGCTGGATTTCTCCAGCCTAATTGTGTTTAGCTGAGTATGAGGAAGTATCACGAGGTGCTTTGGACAGTGTCAGACTCATTACCTTTAAATCTGTAGTGAATCAACAGACTAAAGCAGTGCAGTAAAGCAATTTGAGAGCAATGGGAGCTATCTATGGTACGAAAAAGCACCTTCTGGCAGCTGGGGATTTAATGTAATGGGGATGAATGGTTGTTGCTTGGAGATCTTAATTCTTATCAGACAAATTTTGCTGTATTTATGTTGGTGCTTTTAACCAAGGGGAAAAGGAGATTTCAGGAAAGTTCTAATTCTCATTGATTAGTGCAATGCTGAAAAAAATCTCGAACTTTCTTCCAGTGTAAGTAACTTTGCTAAGGAAATTACTCTGTTGACCTTTATCTTGTCTAATTTTCAATACATGGGCTGCTTTTTAAAGTTTCACATTTGTGAGGCCAGCTCATTCTACCCTTTGAGATGAATGCCACAGGATACCTTACGGCAATGGGAATCCCATGTAGTAGCTGTCTGTCTGGAAAAATAATAAATATTGATACATGTTTTGCATGTCTTTCATCAATATATAGCATCCAAACCAAGGAGGAGCTAATACCATGTGAAAAATGATTTTTTCCTTGTCCTCTATGAAAGCATTTTGTGAAACTATTTTTGTTAACAAATCTAGTACAGGAATATAGCTGCAGTAAAGACCACCTCTCTAGACCATCCCTGCTGAGCTGCTCATGCTGTAGTGCCCTAAACAGTCCTTCTCCTTCTCTTGGTATGCTTTTATTATTGTGTTTAATTTGATTAATCATTCATTCTGATTTCTTTATGTCTTTAAAATTATGACCTATGTTTTCACCTTATTTGCTTTCTTTTATGTCCTCTTACATTTCTAATTGCTTGCTTCTCTTTTTTATAGGCCTTCCTAAAGTGGTATGATTTATTTTCAATTCCTTCTGAACTAGATGCTTAATATTTCCTGTACCAAGTTATTTTTAGCCTTTATGCAAGTCTCAGTAATACTCTTGTTTTGATATTTCTCTTGTTTAAATCATAGGATCAAATATTCATGTCTTTGGCAAACCCTTTACATTTACTGTAGAAGTGCTGTTTTGCAGATGTTTCCATTCCACCGCCTACACTTCATTAGAAACAAGAGTGTTGCTACTACTTCCAAATGACACACTTTAAAGAGAATGGACTAATTTTCTCACAAATAAAAGCAATTATATTAAATACTTGAGAAATTTTTTTGCTTTGTTTGCTGGTATTATTTATCAGCTCTCTGTATAACAAGAGAAATTTTCCTTCTTACCAGGCTGTTTATGATGTTGTTCATTTCATAAATACTACTCCAAAGCAAAATATCAGCCCAACCTTTAAAACTTTTTCAGAGTGGGCTTCTCATTACACTCATTCTTACCATGAAACAGGAGAAAGCAGAGTACAGCTCTAGAAGTGAAACGTGTGCTCTTTTTCATCAATGGGAGTTTTGCTGTGACCTCTGTAAAGTCAAGTTTTGATGTCAGTGTGTGATATCAATAATGCCAATGGTTCAGAGGACACTGAGCATATATTCTCAATTATTTAATATAATTGTCTATGCCTGTGTGTAAGTGGAACAGAGGCACAATAATGAATCTTCACAATTTGGTCCTCTGGATATGAGTAGACAGAAAATCAGACACATGTTGCATTGTTATTCCTAAAACATTTTTGTCTTTGCTTTTACAAGGTTCAGTTCAGAATTAACATAGAGAATAATTCTGGATGTGACATTGACCTAAGCCCTACACCAGACAAGTAAAACTAACATAATAGTTAAATGATGGTGGCTGTAACTAGCATTTATGATCTCAATGTTCTTACCTCTGGTGAAGTTTACAAGAATTGAAATATGCATATAACAAAGCTCCATGGGGCATGAAATGCTTTTGATTCCTTTGGTCTTTAGCAGCTCTCTGGTGAGTCCTTGCATTGCCTTCTCCCTAACTAATGATTTTTTTTTACATTTTAGAAATATGTATATTGCATAATGACATGACCATAAAAAATAATGCAGAATGATGCTGTCCATATATCCTTGTCAGTGAATAATTTGTAACCTGCAGAAAATTCTGTATCATTAATGCATTAAGCATTAAACAGCCAGACACATACTGTAGCCCACAGCTTTCAAACCTGTACAGTGGTCTTACAGAATGCTGCATCCCCTAACAAACAATCATGTGTTATTATCTTTCCAGTTTCTTTGTATTATTATGTCTTTTCTTTCAAAAGTCATTCAGACTTTTATAAATGTGAGCTACATTTGTTGAATTGTTGTCCTTTTGCACATGTTCAGAGCATCCAAAGAGCCTCTCTGACAACAATAATAAAAACCTAGTAGGACTTCATTGCTACTACTGCATCATCAGCTGCTGAGTGGATTGATTATTTAATACATTTAGCAGTTTCTTAGACTCATGGCAGCCAGATGTAAATGAATGACTTAGTCAATGCATTCGCTGATATCAGCTCAATCACTTCACAGTGACTCAGCATGTGGTGTGACATTGACAGCAAAAGCATTAAGTGGCCAAATTCTATGGCAGCTAATTTGATACTGCTTACAGCATCCTTCTGTTAGAACTATTTATGTGAAGATACAGTGGTTTTCCAAGACAGCATTCATTGCAGTTTAGAGGACACAGGAAGAGGCATCCTAAAAAAAAAAAAAAATAGCAATTTTCAAATATTTAGATTTCCATACACTTGCTTCTCTGCATTTCCTGTTTCAAAATTGGATACCATTATGGATTATGCAAGCACACAATTTGCTTGCACTACGAATTTATTATTTCAATTTACTGTGGAAATAGAGAGTAATTAACTAGAGGCACAATCACATAAACACATAGCTGAAAGGTCTTTTGTTCAAGTAGCCTGTCAGAGCTGTATTTTAGAATATATTTAGGTATCTTAAAAATGACATAGAAAGCCATGAAAGAATTTTGAGGCACTTCTGTATTTAAATTACACCATGATGAACAGATTAGACACTGAAGCATCTTCAAATATCTGTGCAAGGTATATCCCTAATGTCTAGCCACCATTTCTCCCCTGACTGTGTTTTAGAGAATTTGTTCCATGCACGCAACACAACCTGTGGGACTCTCTACTCCTAGCTTGGACATTCTGACCAGAGAGGAGTGAGATTAACTGACCTTGCCATGTATTCCTACCTTGAAACCCTACCCGTGGTTTGGAAGCAGCAGAGTCAGTGCTACAGTGTAAAGAGCAAGGGTTCAGAATCACTGGGAACATTTCCCAAAGACAGAAAATATGGCTTTGTTTCCTTCCTATCCTAGCAAGATAAGCATCCACACTGGGGTTCTTCTACAAGTGTGCCTGCCAGACTTTTCCTGACTGTTTTGACATAGTGTAATACATTTGAGCAGGATGCGTATTCTCTAAACTTAGTGTTTAAAAGAGGGTTTTTTGGTGAGGTTTTAGGGGTATTTTTGCATGGTTTTTGTTGGCTTTTTTTTTCCAAGTAGGCAGCCTTGGATGAAGTCTCTAACAATCCAGTTAAAATTATCTGAGCACAAAAAAACTTGCTGCCCAGATTTCAGTAAGTAACAGTCTTTGTTCTTTTTGTACTCCTTTGACACGGAATGTTTTATCTTACCCTTTTACATGCTCCTGCCTGCTATTTGTGAGCTTGTTTCAGAGGGCAGTGCCTACCGTGGTGAACTGCGGACAGGGAAGGAAATGTGGATGCAGGTGTTCCTGATCCATTGATGCTCGCTCATTAGTGCCCAACTGGCAATACAAAAGGTCTACAAATGCTGACCTGTTGAGGAGAGAGATGGGTGGTGAGTGTCCTTGCAAGATGAAAAGCCAGCAATTCTTCAACAGTCATCTGCAGTCACAGCGAATTACAGGAAGGGCAAAGGAGGTATTAATAGCCATCTAACAGGTTTCAACCACAGTCCCTGGAGCTCAGTTATCAGAAACCCCTGCAACTTACCATTAATCACTATTTGATGCTTCCTGACCTTCCTGACAAAGATTAATAATCCTGTATGAGCATACAGGATGTGAAGGCTACAGGAATAGGCAGACATTTCAGACCCATCTCTCTACAGCTTTGCAAGCAATCATTTATAGCAGTAATGCATTACCAAATTAGCAGTCAGTAAATGTTTAATCAAGGAGCAAGGTAAGGACCCTTCAGTTTTTCTCTGAAAAAAATTGATGGGCAATGCTTATAAAAGATATACGAAATTGCCTGAAGCTTTTGAAATTCTTCTTCAGCCTGCTCATGCAAGTGAAAGTGAGGCAAGACCCTGAAAAGGCAGGATCCAGGTAACAAATGCTGCTTCCTTTAGTCAGGAAATTGAAAGAGCTTGTTGTGAATCTAAAAGCTTATTTTGTCTTTACTTACTCACCCTGACAGCTGAAATGAACAATGTCCATCTCCTTGGGTTAGTCACTTCCCCCTCCCAGCTTTGCAGTGATGTGTTTTAGATTATGCACTCTGATTACAGAGGTCCTGCTTTGCTCCACTGAACACCCAATTTCCCAGCTTCATCTGTTGACAGTAAGCAATTTACAACTTATGATTCATCTTCAGTGTTAAACATTGACATATTCTCTTAGCAATTGTGGCCTGGTCCTGTCTATTGTTCTTTTCAGCTTGGGATACTTTCTTTTACTGTATTCTATCTCTAGCACTGAAAGCATACTGGGTAACAGCTTAGCTTCTTCACTCTTAGGTTGCCCTAGGATGGATATCTGAAGTACCAGAGAACTGTTTTAATCTCTGTTCTAAAGAGATAAAATCTGTATGATGCTATCCATCTATATACCAAACCTCTACCCCCAAACTCACAAATCCGTAAGCCAGTTGTACCCAAATTTTTGCAGCAGCCTTTTTACAAATTTCATGCAACAAGAGAGAAATAAAGACCATGGGATCCCATTGTGCCTTCACTGCTAGAGGTTACCAGTGAATTTAAAGAAGGGATGATGCCGTAGGAAATCAGTCTTCATTGCTTCAGCTGCCCAAGGGATCACATTTTAAATGTACCAGTGGGCCTTAAAGCAGTAAACAATAAAATATTTGCTAAGGCACTATAAGCAACATGGGAGCTTGGCTATAAATATGTTACATTTCCCTGACACTTTCCTGTGCTCTGCAAGGTCTATGCCAGTCTTCTGCAAATGGAATTAAAGGACTGAGAAAGGCCTGTCAGCATATATACCTGTAACCAGCAGCACCACAAGCACTGCAAAGCTGGAATAACACAGCTAATAACTCAGTCAGGGAGGGCAGAGAGCCTGGATGCCTGCAGCCAGCGCCTGAGAATGCAGCTCAGGGTGCCCCATGAAGAATGGTGACTCAGATGAAGAGTAAGACTTTCAGAGTGTCTTTAAAAATTCGTCCTGGTATTTCTCATACAAAATGACAGTAAAAAAATAAGTAGGAAGGTTTAATTTAATTGAAAATGAGTGTGCAGGAAAGTCATAAAGAAAAGGAGGACAGACCACTGAGAATGGAACATTAGCAAGGCTGTTTCAGAGATGGAAAGCCCTTTGAGAGCTTTCTTCTGAGTAATAATTGTTTTGGATGGGGGCTTTTTTTTCCCTTGAACCAAATGGGAAATTAAAGATCACTGTAAAACTGCTGATGTTTGGTCTTCTGAAATAAAGCTTTGGTATGCAGACTTTGGTTTCCTTCCTGTTGAACAAAGAATGGATTAGGGTTTCTTTCCAAACTGGCCTGTCTGGCTGTTTCCAGACTCCTTGGAGGGGAGGGTTTAGAGCTGTGGCTAATCTGAAACTGCAGTTGTAGTTGTAGGAGAAGAAATTGTCCTCATAAAAATTAAGCCGGTGAACCAAAGCTGATGTTTGATACAAATCTCTGCTAGAGATGGTACAAACTCAAAAGGAGATACAAATTCCCTTCTACTTAAGGCAAGGCTGAACAGAAAAGTGTGACTAACAATAAAGTGTACAGGTAAGGTGAAGAGAATACAAGAACATCTTCATCAAGATTATGCTGACATACTGACTGCCCACATGCAGAACTAAAAAAATTCCAGGTTATGGATAATAATTCCTAGGCACTCCCACCTTAAAACTATCAGCATATTGTTTTGTTTTGGGGTTTATTTTTGGGGGCTTTTTCATGGGCAAGGCCAAAGACTAACTGTGATATCAGTATTGACTTATTCTTCTGATAATTCCTGTAAATCAAGGTCTGGGACTCTCCTAACACTCTTGTACAAGGAGTCAGTGAAACACTTCCCACCTATAGTATACAGACAAGCTGACAGACTTTAGAAACACAGAAATCAGATCTTATTTTACATGTAAGCTTGTCTGTGGGTAAATGCCACTCTGCACTTGAGCTTGTGGGCAGTGGGCACCCATTAGCGCAGCATCCTCCCTGTAATACTTCTTGGTAGTCACAGCTGTGATTTCTGTCACTGCCCAGTCTCAGTTATAATTGAAGATATTTTTGTTTCCTTAGACTCACATCACAGAGCAGCTTTAGAGCTTTCTTCTGAAACCACGGCATTAGAATTTCTTGCAAGATCCTGGATACTGTTGTGTCTTTTGTGATTCAAAGAATGTTGATTTTCCATATCTGCCATCTTCTTTTAGGAAAATTATGTTATCAGTCTCCAAAACTGTCTGTTGAGGGTGGGGAATACAAATGAGCTAAGGTTTCTTAGCACTGATATAGCAACTAGTGTCTCCTGTCATTTTATTTCCCCTGTTCTTTTCACTCATTCACAATTGGGTTTTGTTCAAGTGGTACCTGAGGGTACAATGAAGGAAGTTGTGGAACAAACTTTTTATTGCAAGGCTTTTCCAAATGGATTAGTACAGCTGAAGGTTTAGACATAATAAGCAAAGGAGAGCTAGAACTCTGTGAAATTGGGGTATTTTGTAAATTAAAGTCACAATATATTTTTCAGGCAACAGAAGTTGTGGTACACAGCATGAAAAAGCAAATGCCTTCCCTGTTAATGAAGGAGGAAGGTTTAAAACTGCCTGTGCCTTGGTACACCACCCTGATTTGAAGAACACCATACCTTATTTGGATGTCTAATTCATTACTGCTGGTAAAGGCCTGGAGGTAAGTTCCTGGAAAAGAATATCAGAAGTCTTACTGTGCTTACTGTGACAGCCTTCTTTTCTTACTAGGCATTCAAATGGCTTCACTCTACAGCAGTTTCTCATGGCCATGCATTGATGAATTTCATATCTTTGCATTCTGAATCCTGTTTAATATCAACTGTAACAGCAGCCTTTCAGTGACAGGACAGCAGCAGTGTTTCAGTAGGGTATGCACTACGAGTTTGTGACGTAAATTCTTGATTTATTTTCTCTGTTTCTCAAATTCTGTATGCCCAAGCTCCCAATGGCAGCATATATACAGCAAGCAAACTTCAGTACTATGCCTGGCAGACAGATAGGTTTATCAATCTATTTGGAAAAGAATGTGGGCATTAATTGGCATTAATTTGCATGCTTTAATGTCTGAGCCTCATTCATCTCATTTGTGGTGTTTGTCTATGAATTTAGGGTATCTGTGAGAGTCAAGGATAAAATGGCTATTATCCCTTTGCTCTTTTTGACTAGCATAAACAACTGTTCCCACATATAATGTTGGCTGTATTTTTCAGAGGAAAAGATTGTAAATAGCTTTGTTTGCTGTTTTCTTCTGCCTCTACCAATGAGGTTTTCCATAGCCTGCTGGGATGTCAGAAATGGACAAAATAATCAGAGATGAATATTTAAGGTTCTACTTTGACATGATATGCACAAATTCCTCTGTTTATAGGGAGCAAAAATATAGCAGGAGTAACTAGTACTGCCATCACACATGGAAATTTGGAAATAGGGCTTCAGTTTTATATTTGAATGAAGCTCAGCAAGGAGACATCCCACGTTTTACAAAGCCTCTGGGAAGGACTAATGAATACAGCCTTCTTGTCAGCACCTTTCTCTGACAAAAGTGGCCTTGTGATCTTTTAGCTCCGTGACACTCAGACCAATCCATGTGTTCCTATGTGCCAAAGTCTCCACACATACTATTAGTGCATGCCACAAGTCAGCTCTCACAAATTTCAGATTTCCAGGGAAACTTGTCCTAAGGACCTGCACATCTTTTTCTACAGATCTTAGAGCTTTTAAAATTGCATTTTGTTTATTTCTTGTCATAAAAATATGAGGAACTACTTTGACCTGGAAAAGAAAATTAACCTCAGCAGGTATTATGGCAAAACATGTGTTTAGAGATGTTTGATGAAAAAATCTGCTATTCAGACAAAACCCCCAGAGGCTGAAATGAGAATTTCTGAGTTGGGGTGAAGGAGAAGGTTTTGTACCATAAGGAGATGGGTTTGTTCAGTCACTAAGGAGCAACAGGTTATGGTTTGTAACCAATTAATGTTCTTGGATATTTATCTCAGAAAGATCTGAAAATGAACCCTAACATCTCCCACAAGAGAACCAGAATCATAGAACTGGAAGTTAATGAAATTACTTTGGAGCTTAGTCCTGAATATATCTGTAGGATTAGTTTGTTTGGTTCTTTGTTTTTACATTCTGATACTCAGCAACAGCTTTACCATAATTAGTTTTGAATTTTTTGTCAAATTGAATACATTAGTAAAATATTCTTTAAAGGAATTTAAAAAACATCAAATAGAAGTATGACATTTTTCCAACTGAGTACTCAGTTATCATTATTTCTCTCTTTAGAATTATCTTTCTGAATATATCTAGGAAGTTAGCTTTTGTTGCAAGCATGAATTTCATTATTTGATATCAATATACATTACTAAATACTGTGAGAAATCAATGTTGTTGCACCAAAACAATTCATTTTTTACAGTCCTATAGTTGACTTCACACTGATTCCAGCTGAAACTTTTTACGTTTATTAGAAATCACTACTGTAGTCTGCACTTCTTTTTGTAGTTTTGTCCTTATAGGTGAATTTTAGTCCATTGGAAAGCTTTAAAAGAGGTTAAAATATTATTATAGCTTACAGTATAAAATTTGCAATGACTAAAATGACCTCACTGATAAATAAATCAAGTCGGGAGGAATATTTGAATTTCTAGTTTATATCCTGAATAAAGCACTAGAAAAACAAGAATATTTTCTTATTAGCATAATTCAATGCTCTGGAGAGACATGGCAATTGCATTTGAATTAACTAATTTGCAAGACATTAAAAGAAACTAGATCTGCACAAAAGTGCAGAAGATAACAGAGCCTTTACTGCACCAGAGCAGCTCTGTGAGGTGTTTGCAGGGGACTGAGACCCAGCAGCTGGACAAAAGGTACCCCAGCTCTGGGGGCTGAGACCATTTCCCCCACATTCTGAGCAATTACAGCTGATAAACACTGCCTCCCCTTCTCATGGAATGCAGGACACAGGAGCACTTTGGCTGCTCCAGATTTTCTGTTGTTTCCCCTTAGTTCCTGTGCATGAGACATCTTTGCTTTGCCTGGGTTTAAACACACCAGGCAAGAAAGTCAACGAGCTGCAACAAAAAGTGTTGGCAACTAAACCAGGAAGAGGAGCTGGAACCTACATACTCCCAGCTGCTCAAGTTAGCTGTGAGATGGAGGAATACCTAGGGACAGAGCACTTTTTGCTGTCCCTAGAAATTCAAATCTTCCTCCCGACTTGATTTATTTATCAAGTGAGATCATTTTAGTCATTGCAAATTTTATACTGTAAGATATAATAATAATTTAACCTCTTTTAAAGCTTCCCAATTAGGGTCACACTGGTATACAATTCAGAAGAAACAAGGAACAGTGATTTTTTCCTATTCATATTACTCCTAATTATTAATGTCATAAATCCATGGCACATCACTATTTTTGTTTTTAAGATTTTAATGTCTTAAATTTTGATAGTCTACAGGGTCAGATGGCCCTTTAGTTAGTGCTTCCAGCTACATCTTAGCTCTGGAATACAAAGAAGTATCTAGAAACCCACACATGGCTACTAGGAATACTTCTAGTTTCTGCCCTATTTACAGAGGAGAAAGAAAAACAAAAGCAGCCTAAAGGGAATGCTGTGGGGAAAGGGATAACCAAAGACAAGAAGGAGCAACATTGATGAAGGAAATGTTCAGTGTAGTGGAGCAAAGAAGGCATGAGTTGGAAGAAGTAGGAAAGAGAAAGGCAAACTGACTGGTAGAGAAAATAGAAAAAAACACAGCTGTTTTTTCAAAAGTAAGAAGTCTTAAAGACAGCTATAGATTAAACTCTTCTTATTTCAAACTATTGGTTATTTTTATTGAAGACAAACTCTATGACAATCCTAGGTGAATGTGTGCAATTTGAACCTTTTATGCCTATGATTCAGATGTCCAGATGGGAGCTGTTGGGTATGATGCCTTTATTTAACAGCTAGCACATCTTATGAATATGGTGTGATTTCAGTTTCCTGTGGTTTGCTCACAGTACTCCCTCTACAGACTTGGCTTGGACTTCATTCTGCTATCACATCACTTTGTGTTGCAACATCAGCACAGGCTTTGAATAGTTCTGCACTTGGCATTCTCAGAAGTTATCTCTTAATACATTTTATCGAGTACCTCTCCATCAAAATCAGACATAATTAGATATAGGCACCCTTAGCTTGGGTACAAAAATAAATCTGCCATTTTTAACTATTAGTTGAATATACAATCTTCATATAAAGTGCTCACTCTGAGAAAAACATGCAGTGGAAGGTCCCTGCACATATGGTCCAGGCCATGATTTAGGGCAAGTGACTTGTCCTTTAGTGGAGCCTACCTAAGGCAGGTTATTAACAAAGTCAAAGCATCCTATTAATTCAGCAAATCTGTTTCTAACATTTAAGACTGGCCCTTGAAGCAAGGTCAGGACCACAGTGCTAGGGGGTAGGCAGGTAGGCCCTCTCTCTCCATCATAATTCTTTCTCCAGGCCTTTCCACTGGTAATGTCTACTCTCATGCAAATTAAGAAATCTGTAAATGTTAAACTGGAAAGGTAGGGAACTCTATGGGGAACTTTGAGATGATAAAGAGTTTATTTTAATGTATTACTTACTCATATAAGGACAAAAATGTTGAGCTAATAAAAAAGAATTTGAAGAGTGTCTCCTCGAGGAAGGAACTTTTAAATAAAATTTTGCCTCTCTCCCCAAGAATGTCTCTTAGAAAAACTTTTTCATTACTTTAAATCTCTAGTGTTCAAAGATTTACCATATGTACCCATTAAAAAAAAAAAAAAAGAAGTAGTTTTGGAATTTTCTTGGAATTTGTGGTTTGTTTGGAACATGGCTAAATGTTCAAAAGTTATTTAGATTATTTATTGTGTGGGAAAAAAAATAAGAATAGACCACTGAACAGTAGCTCCTAAATCCAAATTTCACCTCTATCATTACTTCCTTTCTTATCCTGAATGATTCTCTTGCCTTTTGCCAGTCTCAGGTCTCCTGTAAATGGAAAGATGGGGGATTTCAAATGATGATCTCTTGTATACATCCTACATAAGTGTTGTGACATGGAGTCATGATTTTTTATAAACAAGATGCTTACTTCCTGCATGCTGCATACCAGGTGTTGCTAAATAAGATGTCACCAAATAAAATGGTGATTGATATTTCTGCAAGAAAGCCTTCTCAGTTTGTCTGTGCAACAAATGAAAGCAAAGTAGTGTCCTTGTATACAACAAATCATTTGTATGATTTTTTAAACAGGAAAGTTTTCTTCTTTTTTCCTTTGGAAAATGTGACCTTATTTCATGTAGTACATTTGTATAATTAATTTTTAATTTATTCAAATATTAAAGGGCAAATTTCTGCATAGTTTAAGGCTAATATTAATTTGCATACCCTAATTAATAATGACCTCTCTACACCACTGGGAAGTCAGTGTTTTTATTTAGATCAATTTGTGTTAGCTTTTATTGATAAGAAAATGTGCATGCATTAATATGTGCAGACTGTGTCTCTGGTAGTATAGCAATACATGCCAGGACGTGCCTGTCAAAGACAGTCAAAAGCTGCTCTTGGATGCAAACCAGTATTTAAATATACAGTGTATTAATGGTTACATCTTGCAACAATTCTCTTGGAATTAGTGTCACTGTCAGCTGGGTGAGAACAAAATATGAGTGAAGTCCTGCGTCATCCAAACTGCAACCTGATAATGTTCCAGTTGGATGAGAGTTAACATCAAGGTCAAACTTCACCCATTTTTGGGAAAAGGCCTTCCTTTGGACCTCAGGATTTTTTACCTCATGCACTTTCAGGGTTGCAGCTGAAGCTGTGCTTGTTGAAATGCAGCAGCAGCCCTAGAAGACTGCTGATAGCATCTAATGATTAAAATCTAAGCTCTGCTGGGAGATGTCCACACTTTACAAATGTGTTAGACTTCACAGATGATCTGTCTCCCTGGAATGGCTTCAATCCCAAAGTGAAAGAGGAATGAACTGGAGCAGGCACAGTACATCAGGTTGTCTATTCTAAGCACAGGGTGCCGGGCTGCAATGTCACCTGCAAAAGTGTGAGACATGCTGCCCTGGAAAAAGTCATCACTGTGTGAGTGAGGGTTTCATTTCACAATAAAGCAGCCCTACACGTACCTCACCCACTGAGTGGCTCAAATCCAGGTGGTTTTGAGGTGTGCTCAGATTCTACATTCTCATCCTGTGCCCAGGGATATTTAGCCACCTGTAAATGCATCTGTGCATGCTTAAATTGTTTTCCAAGGTGAAATTAAATAGAAAGACTGTATCTGTGATTTTGTATATTGCTGGAACATTTACAGAGAGCTTAATGAAGACAATCTTTCTCTGAGGGCTACATCTTCTGTTGCTTTGTGAGGGGATTATTGAGGTAAACACTATTATTTTTAAATGGATAGAACCATAAGCTGTTTTCTTTCCTAATCTCAAATCTGATAGGAATTTGCTATTGAATGTTTGCACTAATGCCATAGTATAAATGGCTAGATGCCTCAAGATGAGATCCATAAGACCATGGAGTAGTTTCCCAAATGTAATGGCAGATGATGTTGCAGCTTGGGACAAAATAAACAGATTAAACACCCTGGAGAAAAAAAAAGGACTACAAAGGGAGTTTTGTAAGACTGACTTCAGGAGTGCTTCTCTGACTGTAGATGTAAAAAGTTGTGGGGATCACCTGCTTCCTATGCTTGGCAGTTTGTTGAGGGAAGGGAGTACCCCCACAATTCACCTGCTGAACCATCCCCTCACCACAAAAGATAAGGATTGTTTTGTGAGTGGACCTCCTGTCTGGGTTTTTTCTTTTATAAGAATATTTGAGCTCCAAATCATATTTCACTTTTGCACTGTTTTCAAAAATTTCAAGTGGGAGATACTTTTGTTTAGCCACAAGAGCAGGAGTTGCATCTTTGATGGTTCACCATGGCAAATCTTTCAGAAAATGGTCTTGTAAACAAGCCTCTTGTTTCTTCTAAGTTCTGTGTGCGGTAACACTGCCTGCATCCCATGCTAACAATGGTTGCTATCCTTAAACTGTTTTGTACTGACTTTTATTTCAAGTAGGGAAGCATTTTCCCCAAGACCATACTATAGGCATGATGTATTTTAAAACAAATTCTCAGCAGCTTGTTTTGCTATAAGAACACGAGCTCTTCCACTGACTTTTTCAAGGTGACTTTTCTTCTATTTATATATTTGCTCAATCAGACCTACGGACTCTTGCCTCTCCTATTTCTGAAAGTAATATGTAGCTTGCTGAGTCAGGGAGTGGAAAGAGGAGCTTTTCCTCCCTAGGATATTGGCAGCAAATCATGGAACACTGGGTCCTGGTGTTGCCAACCAGCCATGGCAAACACTTCTTGGCATTTGCCACTCCTTTTCTTTTAAAGCTATGAGTTGTTTAAAAGCAGAGAGCTTTTGTGTTTACTTATGGCCATGGGTTCCTTGTGCACATGTAGAACATATAGTGTCACCATAGCTTTAGGTGATATACATACCAGACACAAATGTGTAACCAAATGTAAATGTGCAAAATAAAATTTGAAAAAGGAGTTTCTTTTCACTAGATGTCAAGACAGTGATGTAGAGGGCCAAACAGGTACAGAAACACAGGAAATAGCTTGAATCACACAAGCACACACAACTTATTTTGAAGACAGATAATACTGACTTCTTTATATTTTCCACTTTCAGATTCCTATTATCTGCCAGATTGAAAAAAAAATATTGTGTGAAAATTTTGTGTGAAAATATTGTGTGAAAAGGGCTGCTCCTATGGTTTTCTGATCAGGAAGGCATGAGGCAATATACAAAATCTAATAATAAAGCTTTTATTAATTACGTGGCCAGTGATCATGTCAAAGATAAAAATGTTTGGGTAAATTTCAAATAGATGTTGGTGGGTTTCAATTTTGTTTCAGCTATTATATCTAACAAGGTTCATGGACTGCTCTATAATAATTTTTGTATTGTGGCTCTGCATAGTCTTGTCAGGTACAAGGGCAGTGCTGTTTATAACAGCAAAACCATTAGCTTCTAAACTGGAATTAATATTATGATATTTATCATTATATTTATCATGCATTCTAGAGTTTATCTTCATCTTTTATTTTCCTTTCCTCTGTATTACTAGCAAAATAATAGAGAAAAAAAGAGAATGCAGACACCCAAATATTTAAGTTATGTAGAAGTTGCAAATTTGAGCTAAAAGGAGGTCATCTTGTATGTATACTTTTAAAAATTTAATTTTGTCTTGCAAGTGTTTATTCTTGTAACTCATTCACAATCATTTTCTAAGTATGAAATCTTGATATCTTGAAAGTTGTTGACTGGACTAGCATTAGGTCTCCAGTCCAGTTTTAAATGTCTTGACACTATTTACAAATTACTTCAAAGGTTTTCAGCTCTCCATATTTTGTATTGCTAGCAAACATTCATGCAGCTACAGCTTGGCTTTGAAACTCTGGTTTCTTTTTCACTGTTTTCCCTCTTCTGCTATTTTATGCAGTTAAATGCTGTGATGGCTCCATGGCACAGCAAGGGATTGTGAATCTGTGTCGGAGCCTAGAAGTGCATCCTTGTGTAGAACCACATCAGAGTGCTGTTCACTTGTGCATCTGTACTTTCATAGCTTTCTGGAAAGTTGGTTTCCTAACAGCTTTCTCATAAGTTCTAAGAAAGACAAGACTCTGGTGGGTAATGTGTTACTGTTTGGAATCAAGTGAAAGATCTATTATTTATATGCCTGATGTATTTCTATAAAAACTTTAGAGATGTGCCCATGATAATTATTTGAAAATACAGTCAATAAAAACAGACTAAAACCAACAATCATCCCTCAAAATATGACTAATTAAATAGATGATACTATGCAGATGAAGAATCTGCCAAACACACTTAACGCCCCTTTCAAGCTGTGGGTCTAACATAAAAAGCTTCCTGAAATATGTATACATATTTATATATGTATATATACATGAAAAGACAATAATGAAGATGGTGCATTAGCATTTAACCCCATGCAATTAAAATAACTTATCTTCTTCTGCTGCATTTCGTAGCCCTGATTGGTTTTTGCTGTCCAGGATCCTTTGTCAACCTGATGCCTTGTGAAACAGTCCTTTATAGAGACCCTAAATTGACAAAAGATGTTTCTGGTTTGGAGCAATGATATTTTTCTTTCATGGAAATAAATACATGAGGACAAGAGCAAGGGCAAATTGCCCAAAGGCTGGGCAGCATTGAAGAATAAAAACTGCTCAGAAGCATTCCAGCATTATTTCTTCCTCTTTCCCCTTTAAGTAACAACTATCATGGAAACAGCTAGATGGTATTTATAAAGAGAATTTAAAATAAATCTTTTATTTCCCCTGGAATTACTGAAGAAATATTAAATTACATTTCAAAGGGGTTTATGATGTTTAGATTGCCTTATATTTTAAAATATACAGGGCTCTTTCTGCTTAGAATATAGCATCTCTTTCAAGCTAACATGTGGTTCAATTTCCTGGATGTGGTGTCACAAAAATATGCTGCCTCTCTTTCTAAATCTCTGCAGACATTTATTTCTGTAATATGAGCTGGGGGTTTTATATATTTCACCCCATCAAGAAACCTCTCCTTTTCCTCTGTCAGAGTATTTATTTTTAAGGTGATTATTTTCCATTTGAATGCTCTTGAGGTCATCTTTTTGGGAAAGGCCAGCATGGAACTGTAGGGGTCTCTTAAACTCATTTTGAGAGAGTAAATGGTATGTTGACTTTGCACTGGCCTTTGGCAGATGGGCCAATTCTACCTTCCCCTTCAACTCTTGATTTATAAAACATTTTTCAAATGTTGTAAGCACTCAGGCCTAATAATGGATGTGTTATATTTTCTTTAAAAACGGATAGGTCACTGAAGTATTGCTAAATAACTACCCAATGGTTTGTATTTTTGTTGCAAGGCTGTGAACAGGCATATTTTTGCAATCAGGTGTGGCTGAAGCCATCCCTACCCCTCTGCACTCACTTAGTGCTGGGGCATTTGTTGGAAGGAACACTTCATACACCCCTTCCTTCCTCCTTCTGTCCCTGTGCTCCAGAGGGGGAAGGACAGCTTTGATCCACCAAGGACTCAGGGGGAGTTCCAAATCAATTCCTTTTCTCATGCTGGTTTCACCTCATTCTAGATTGTCCTTTTTAACTTGGTAATTGATAGTCGTGGAGCCTTCTGTTTTTCTTTATTGAATCAACAGAGCTCCAGAAAACTCTCTGATTTCCTGCAGTTTACAAACTGCAGCTGACAAGGACCTTGTTACAATCCAGCTCCCTCTAGCTGTGAAGATGGCGTCCTCTAGAATACTGACAAGGAAGAAAAGCAATAAAAATAAAAAGGTTTGAAAAAAGAAAAAATTGGCCTGTTTTAATCCTCTCAGAGCTCAATCTGTAATGCAGTGTATGGGAACTTCTGCTCACAAATCCTATAAGCAAACAACAGGAATTACATATATAGTTCCCATGATACTACTTTCAAAATTGTTCTCCTTATGATTTTATTCTAGCAACATCAGTTCACTGTTTATAAGTACTACTCACAGGAAGAAATCTTCTGGGAATATCAGTAGTGCTTTGTCACATTAAGGTCTTTTTAAAATAGCTGTCTCAGAAGAGAGTTATCTAACTTCTAATAATCTCTGTCATCCTTTTTCAAAGTTCTTTCCATTTCGTTCCTCTGTGTTCTCATGCTGGTTTCTAAAACTAGCTTGTCCCTCTCCATTCACTTGAATAAAACACTTTTTTTTTTTTCTGTTTATACAAATATTTTTTAAAAGTTCTAAACCCAGTTTTCATATATATTTATGAGAACTGGTCAAAACAAGTTGTACCAAAAGTGTAACTCAGTGAAGTTGATGGGAATGTTATGGAAACTAATGCTTATCTTTGCTGATTATTTTTTTGTATTTGATTGCCATTTGGAGTTTCTACTCTCTTTGGTTAGATCCACTCCCTTTAAAATTTAAAATAATATGAAAATGTGAACAATTCTTTTTTCTTTGATATTTGTTTATAGAATGCTTTGCAGTAATTCTCTAAGTCAATGCTTTCCTGTCAACTTAAAACATGTATGTAACTTTTTTGACAAAGCCTTTTAAATTTTATTTATTCATCTTTTCTACACATATCACTGCTTAATCTGTTCCATTTCTTCTCGTTCTGAAGAGAGAGCTTATGGATGACAAGAAATTACATTAAAAATTGCTGCCTCTTATGGGTCATGAGTTGGCACTGAGCCAAGACAGGATCTCTGAAGCTGTAAATAGCACAGGAATAGTGGAATTATTCCCCCATATCACACTAATATGGTCCATGGGAGCCAACACTCACCAGCAGCTCCCAATTGCCAGGGAATACTGAAATGGTGAAAGATGGGAAGGACTGTTGTGCTGGCAGGCAAGAGATCTCGGTCTCAGTCAGCTACTGATTCATTACCTTTACTTGTGATTTATAAGCAGCCTTACTAACACCCAATTACTGACATCAGAGGTGCCCAAGAACCAGGAATAAAGGATCAATGTTACCCAGAACTTTCTGCCCCTAAGCCACCACCCAGGGGACCATGTGGCTTCTCCAATAGACTGTCCAGGGCTGGAAGTGCCAGGGCTAGCTTCCTCCTTCTTGCAAGGGCGGGATGCAAGCCTGACTAGAAATCCAGGTGCTGTGAGAAAACCAGGCAGCTCTGGTTATGATGGGGACTTAGGGCAGATTTTGATGAATGGGGATGGATAAGGGATTGTACACATATGGGTTTTCTAGCTGCCTTGGGATGTATCTAAGTCTCTATGACTTGAGTTTTGCTGTGGGGCACTCACTTTTGTACTTGAATACTCACAGAGCAAGGGGGACCTTAAACAAATTAATGTTGTAAGCATTATAGTGTATTTTATCTGAAACAAACCCAAGGCATTTCTAGGAAAACAAGCTGGAGCAGTAAATCGTAGAGAATCTCATAAATGTAAATTCAATGCCCAAGGCTGAACATTTTGCTTATTCTATCTCTTCTTTCTTTTTTCTTTCATTTTTCACTTCTCCAAGCAACAATTCATGCAAAACTTTATAGCACATAATAAATTTTCTCCAAGCCAATAATTAACTTACATCTGGCTAATACATCTTGCAGAATCATAGCATGGAGCTGCTAACATTACTTTAGGAGGACATGGTAATGGCCTGTTGCTTGAGGTTGGGGTGGAGTTTATAAATTTCACTATCCCTTCAAATTAAATATATTGAATCTTGTTTGTAGGGGACAGGTGTGAATATTTAAACAACTTAATACATTGTTAAATCTATTTAGAGGTCTATTAGGAAACCCAGTACATATATAAGGTGTTCTGCCATTGATGGCAGTCTCTGAGCTCACAGCTACCTGAATCTGATTGATTATGAGCCCTTAAAAACAATTTTAAGGCAGATGCAGAATATTTTTTTTATTATGGAAACCCTATAAATTATTTAACAGTTGTTGTTTGCTAGATTTAAAGAGGTTTTTATGGGGTAAGAAAAGCTTCTGATAAAGAGAGGCAGCATGGAAGGTGGCAGAATTTGACAATCAGATAGATTATTTGATTCTTATTGGAGCTGATGATCTTGAATGATAAAAAGAGTTATTTTAAGATGGAGAATACTTCCACTGTTCATTATTTCCATGGAATAATAAAACCCCAGCTTCTTCAGGATCAGCAGTTTGTAACAGGAAGTGCAAACAATACAGCTGAAAAGGAAAAGCTTTGGAATACCATTTCCATTTCAAGCACTGGAGCAGCATTAAGCAACTCTTCACCTTGTTTTCATGGCTGCTTATATAGCTGATTCTTTCCCTATCTTCTTCACCAGACTCCTTCCCTTGAAAGATCAGAAGTGGAGAGAATCTCTCATATCCCCAAAACATTGCTTTAGAAATTTAGAAATTTTAAAAGTCTCCTTAACATATTGATATCTGAGAGAAGCTGAGTGAGAAATAACTTAGAGCTCATTTAGGGCAACATTAGTTAAAGTTCAGTTTAACTGATGTTTTGTATCTTATTGTCAGTCTTCTATTTTTCTCCTTAAGACACTAAATTTTCTCCTAAACTAAAAGTTTCTTTGTGAACAGTTTGTGCCTGTCTAGATTTTATTCTCTGTATTGTCAGTGCCAGGCCTCAGGAGGGGTCAGTCAGAAGCTTATGGTTGCTGCTCTGTGACGAACACCAGTCGTGGGCCACTTCATTAACCCATTTTTTCCAAAATTTGCAATAGTCTTGATTTTGTTTTCTTTCATTGTGCTACATGACTACTGTTGTATCTTTTCTTATAGCATCGTGAATCAGGAGCCAAAAGTGGGGAGTTTTTGTTTGGCTGGTTTTTTATTCAGTGCACCACAGACCCATTACAGCAGATCAGATCCACCCACACAGTATTTCTAGCAGGAGAACATTTATCCTCAGCAAGATGAGTCATCCTGCTGTTTGCTTTTCTCTGGGTTTTCTTGTTTTTTTTTTTTATTTTTTGGGAGGAAAATGTTCTTATTTATGCTGAATTCAAACCCAAAGGAAAGGCTTAGCCTTCACTCCTAATTATCATATTGGAAAAGTAGAAATAATAATTTTCTGGTATGGAAGAAACTCAGGGAATTAACTGATAAAATAACATTAAAATTGGAAATTTAAAATTTAAAAAAGTGTTTTTCTCTAGGTGAATACAGTGGGAAAAAATTATAGTGTACAGCATTGGAAATCTTGGCCTGCACTTGTATGTTAACTTTTAAAATCTCAGTTGACCACAGAACTTGCATTACTCTTAAGATGTCAACACTATGGAAATAAGGTACACAGAAAGATTTTACCATTGTGCCTTAGACTCATTCGATTTCTTTATGGACTTTTGTGAGGTGGAGCATTCTAAATATTCAGTATCTGCTCTTTCATATGTGGAGATAATAAGACAAAGAATATCAGGTTGCAGTTTTTAAAAATAATGACTAGAAATAATAATACTGATTATCATTAAAATAATCATCAGTGGCTTTCTGTTAATAACTAGTAGCATTACTGAAAAAAAGTTGTGTTTGTTCCCAGTATGAAGGAACTGTGGAGCACTGGGAGATGCTGCAGATGAAAGCCCTGAGGGTGGAAAAACGATAAACACCAACTTTCAACCTGGAAAACAAAGCAATGGACCTAACTGATACTTAGACACTTTTCTTTGGTTTACAAACAACTCAAAAGGGCTGTATAATCATTATGATAAAAAAAAAAAAAAAAGAAGTGCATTAATAAGGTCAGCAAGAGTTTTAAAATTAATGTATTGTGTTTCTGCACAATGGTGAAGAAATAGCCATTTTAAGCCTAATGGCAACGAGAATTCCTCCACATTAGGTACTTGTTCTCACATCTTTTACAGAGCTTTCTGATCTTAGATTTATTTCATTATTGTATAAAATTGAGAAATGTAGAGAATGTTTTACTGATTTCCAAACATTAACAGTTACAATTATTCTTTCTTTCTTTTTAAGGTTGGGTCTATTTTCCTTGCAAACATTTATCTTCCTGTTTGTTCCCTGTCTTTTGTTTTGAAATTGAAGTTTATTATTTTCTTTCTGAGAATGCAAGAAGCATCACATACAGACAGCAGAAGCTTTACTGAAATCAAGGTGATGTACAGAAATATAAAATCAGAGAAATGGACAGAACAATGGCAGAGTACCATGCAAATCTGTACAGGACATCTGCCACAGACCTGGGAAACAGCCAAAGCCATGAGACATATATCTTCACTTGTAACTTGATTAAAACATTGATGGCAAAAATCTGCTTTCATGGCTGAACAATGATTTTCTTTATCTTGGTGTTGTGTGCTCATTGCAGAACAACCTTTCCACTGGCATCAGTACAAGACCCTCACTTTGAGGGGTGCACATCAAACTCAAGGGTTCTGACGGCTTTCTTTGTGAGGAAGAAGATGACATGGTCATCTGTACAATAATGACGACTCCTTTGGAAGTACACATATCACAAACCCAAGCTTCCCTTCTTCCTGAAATGAAATACTTTGTCAACTTTTTGTCCTCTAGTTCTGGGATTTTTCTTCCAAAGCGCTGGATATGTTGAAAAGGATGTACAATGAGCAGGGTGTGCTGCATCCAATTCTTGCTCATACATGATTGACCGGGATGTCAGAGATATGCTCTGGTATCCATGGTACTGTAACAGAGTCAATCCCCTATTGTTTAATGTTGAAAAACTTGTTTATATCTCTGTGCCTTCCTTTCCCTTTCTGTAGCATGAGTGTAATAATACAGGCCAGTTTTCATGAATAGTTTTATAAGAGCTCCTCTATTTCCAGGTTAATAATCCCTTGCTGTGAAGGATAAATATCATAGGTGTTCTAACATCCCCTGACTCTGACTGACTTGAAGTTGGCTGTGCCATTCAATGTGTAGGACTCAATTTTCTTTTTAATTATTAACTTAAAAACACTGGAAAACAATTGCTGACCCTTGGGATTAGTTTCTAATTGGGATTAGTTTCATTCTTTTACAGCTTAATCCTTCAGTTTTAAGCATGAAAAAAAGTTTTTCCCCAGACTTGCCTATGTGAGTGAGAGCCGGAGGATCTGGTCTCCAGCCCTTTGAAACAGTTTGTTTGCCTTGGCACTCAGCTGTTTTACCTTTGTCTTAGCCGAGAGCATAATTGCAGGCAAAGCCTTTCTGGGACCATGAAACTTCCTCAACTGAGGAGAGCAGTCAAATCTGTCTTACTGAAAGCAGATGATATCCTTTAGAGATTACAAACAATATCATCTTTCTGATGTTTAGCCCTTCTTTTTTTCATGCAGGAAAGTGGCAACAACAGCCAATGCATTCAAGAGACAGGAAAGGATTTTTCATAAGGGATTGTAGAGTTGTTTTGCTGTTCACATCTCTTGTTTTTGCATAATAATCTCCATAACAAACTGTGCTTGATTCTGCCCCTGTTGAAATCAGTGACAAAACTCCCACGGATTTTAGCTGGAACACCATCAAAACCTATTTTACTGATGATTTAAAAGAAAAATATTTTTTTCTCCTAAGTTTAATACATAATTTCTTCTCCCCTTTCTTTCACTGCCTCTTGTGTAGAGGCATGGAGACCTTGTAGAAGTTTATTTTATGATACCCCTTTGACAGTCAAGCAGCAAATTACAGTGCCAAAGTCCCAGGGACTTTATTGTTACAACTCAAAAACCTCTCCCAAAAAAGAGGGATTCTACTAAATTTCACCGAAGGCATAGGACAGATCATGAGGCATGGCATGAAGAAAGAAGAGTCTGAGTCTCCGCACGTGTTTTCTACTCCTCCCTTGTCTGTTTGAGCAACCTTTGATCTTCAGAAACAGTTTGGTTAAATAATTTTCTTGTGCCTAATATTTGCTATTGGAACATATTCCAGGATATGGCACCGCTCAAGTCTCCCTCTTACCTAAATATTACAGTTATGGTCCTACTGAGATTTCTTGTTGTTGTTGTTTATCCTGTTTTCTGCAGGGAATCTGGCCTCAACTACTAATACCACAAGGAACAACTGAAAATGCTCCATCCTAGCAAAAGCCACCTGTAATTCACAGCTGCAGGGCAGGAGTGTGCATAAACATCTCTGTACCCATTGCTGTGCTGACTATACTTCAAAAACTCTCATGTCATTTAAAAGAAGGACATAAACTGATGTATACATTATATATGATGATATGAGGGAAGTACAGTAGCTTCGTGTTTCCTCTGCAGAAAGAGTTCCATGGGAACAACATGCTGTTAATTTTCAAGCTAGACTCCCAAGCAAAATCCTTGTTATGGTATGAGCCCTATTGGCTAAACAAGGTGTGATTTCTCTGCTCCATTTTTTGCAATATAGAAAAATTCTTGTAATAAGGTTATTATAAGGAGAATAGATTTTTCTCACTAGCATGACTTATGTTAATGAAAAAAAATATTTCTTTTTTAAAAGTATGAGTTTTCTTAAAAACATAACTTGTACCTTTATTTTACAGATGAGCAGTGGAAGGTGACCAGTGATGACAGTCATTCTCTGAGCAGAATTTTAAGAATGGTTTCTGAATCTATGTTTCAATGTTTTTAAGCTAGAAGTATCTTTTTAAAAATTAGGTTGATCTGGTATAAATAAATAATATAATCCAAATTGCTGTAACCTGATTTAATTTTAAATTAGATCAAATATATAGACAATCTTTACAAAGGTGTTCATGTAGAAAGTCAATGAGAAATCACTGCTCCAGAAAATATTTACTGTGCAGATAAGCCATTTGATACAGACAGGTGACCATGGAGTGACGGAGAGGGCGCAGCAAGCTACCTCTGCAGTCACAGGACCTGCAGACATCATTATATTGAGCCTGCTGCCAGATGAAAAGTGTTTGCTTAGCTCGTGGAAAAGGTGGTGTAAGGTCATGCATTTAAGCTGCAGTCAGGGTAGCAGGGAGACTGAGATGCACACACTGGCTGGTTTTGTGACTTGACTGAAGATGAGCTCAGCCCTGGTAACAATTGCTGGAGATTGTGCGGCCATCACCCTGACATCTGCAGTGCTATTGCATTTTGTGTATTTGCCTCCATTTTTCCTCTGAACTGAACAGAACTGTGAGGGGCCAGCAGCTCAGAAGAAGCCCTCTGAAAGAAAGTATATGGAATTTAAGCTGGGGTTTTTGGGCTTTCCAGTGAAGAAGTATTTGCTGGGGGATTCTGTAACTAGTCCTTTATGCCAATTATCTAAATAAGACTTTGAGTTTACATAGCTGGTGCCTTGCATTGCTGCAGGCATGTGGGGAGAAATTTCTTACTGCTAGATTTGCTGACATGTGAAGACATAAATTAAAAAAATTATGAGATGTTTTCTCCATGCTCCAGAAAAAAAAAAGAAATAAAACTCCATTTTTTGTCTTTTGTTGTTTTTTTTTTTTTTTAATTTCAAGATTAACTTTTGCACCACAGATCAAAAGAAATTCTCCCTGCCTCATAGTCTGAGAATTATAGCAGCAGGGCTGAAAGGCTCAGCAAAACAAAAGCCCAGCTGACTGAAATTTAGCAAGAGATTTCACATTAGAGGGACAATTGCCAACAGTTAATCTTTTATTTAGTTAGAGCTGGCTTCCACCCCAGCTGATTACAAAACCGTGTCCAAGGGTTCTGAATGAAGTGCCAAGAAGATTTGAGGTCTGTCAATAGTAGTCTTCTTTCATGGTTGACCATGCAAGAATTAGAACAGAATTCTGTGAAGAAAGGTATTCATATAAAATTCAGGTAGTCAAGGCAGAAGGTGATGTATCACCTTACTGAAGAGATATTGCCAAAGGATAAATTTTAGTCTAATAACACCAGTTTCCTAAGGGGCCCAGTATGTTCAGTGCCTAGAAATTGGCTACAAATGTAGGTGATTTGGAGCAATTAAATTATTCTTTGGTATCTGTCCTCCTGAAGCATCTCTACCTATTGCATTCATTCCATCCTGCCTCATTATGGCTTCCTTATTCTGTGCCCAGGAATGATCTGTGAGGTTTCTCAAGCTGTCATGGTCTGCTTTGTGCACAGAGTGGGCACAATGCAGAGTTCAGCAGGTGAAGGGAAGTGGAGAAGGTGGAGACACACTAAGAGAAACCCATAGAACCATTTCTCTGCAGAGAAGGAGGAGTTCTGAGGGAAGGAAAAGGTGGATTTCTCTGCTCACACATCTTATTAACAAGGCAGCAGAATTGAGGAAAGAGCTTAAGGTCTGTTTGCACTTTGCAGTCCACTAATGCTGAAAGACAGCCAAGTTAGTAATGGAGCTAAAAGCAGGAGTAAAAGCAGAGTTGTGCTGTGCCCAGAATAAATTGGAGTGTTAAGAAAATAACGAGCCCTGGTGGAACTTGATGGTAACATAGCTATGGTACCCCCAGGCCAGAGCTAGCATTTCACTGAACACACTCTTATAAATGTCTAGGAGATCCTTAAATGTGGGGTTTGCTCAATGAACTGGAAATAATTAGGAGAATAGATAACAAGAAAATTAATCTCTTTTGCTGTACAAAACAGAATGTATGTCTGGCAGATGCTGCAGTTAAGCCCACCTTAAAACTTTTCACATGTGCCCAACTCTGGCCAGCCACCCAGCAGATCCTGTTTCTCAGTGCTGTCTGATACCTCCATACTGGTCCCACTTCTGATGTGGTTCCCAAATTCATATTTCTTTTCTGTAATCTGATTAAATCCTTTGGGATCACTGTTATGGGAGGACATCCAGTATCATTTAGGTGAGGTGAGCTGGAGAGTGTGAAATGGGGGAGGTTAAATGGAATAAATTCCAGGTAGGGAAAAGGTGTTTAAAACCAGCCTGCTGCTAAACTTGCAAAATGATTGTTTGAATAGTGGGATGGGCAATTCCAAGCCTTGAAATAGTTGGATATTAGGAGACCACAGAACACTGAATAATTTATCTTGGTTTAAATTTCACTGGTATAATTACAGGCAAGGTCAGGCTTTTGCATCAGGATGCTGAATTGGACTCAATGATACTGATGGGTCCTTTCCAGCTCAGCACATTCTGTGATTCTATAAAAATGGGCAATCATGCAATGAAGATTTACCTTAGAATTTGGGAAGACTTTGTGTGAATACAGAGTTAGAATTTATATTAGGATTTATCTATCTCTGCAGAACGTGTCACCCTTGTAATTATTTGTTTACTTCAAAGCTCCATTAAATTAACAGGTTTTATGATTTATTGCCTATGTAACAAAAAGTGCTGGAAATCGGAAGGAAATTAGTTTGCAAACCTAGACAAACTGAAAGAAATCAAATTATCCAAAAAGATGTTTCATAATTAGAAATAAATTGCTACCTGATAAGAAAAATTCCTCTTCCACCTGTCACCAACATAACACACAGAGTAACTCTATTGCTGAAAGACTCGGAGAGTTGGTAACACTGCTTCTCCCTCTAAAGGGAAGGGTCAGAGGACTGCTTGACCTACCAGGGAGGAAGAAAAGTGCTTTTAATAAACTTCTGGATATGAAAAAATCATTCTTCTCTTACAAGCAGATCAAGTCCAGAGAATAGTTTATGGCTATGTGGCAACATTTGTGAAATGTTTTCTAGGGTCAGAGGAAACTCATGTTCACACACTTGAGAAATATGTGATGTACTATGATACTATCTGTCTGTGGGGACACAGTTGTCAGGGAAAACCCAGCACTTTGCAAAAGAACCTGTTGAGGCACACTGGTCGCCCACAACATGACTGGCATATCATGCCATGACTGGCATAATTCCCTTTTGTTTGTCTGCCAGCTGTGCATCTCAGCTGTAACGTTCTGCCCACAGGAAAGGTTGAGCCATTCTGATGGAATTAAGTCATACCCCAATATCGAAAACACCATGAGAACTCAGGAATCAAGGCCTCAGCTGATGTTATGAAAGATTGCTCCATTACTGTCTGGAGCTCTTGCTCCCCAAGGGTCATGTTCCTCCAGAGAGCTTTGTTTTTTCTGATAACAATGGAGAGACTTTTATTTTATTAAATCTGTAGCTATTCTGTGTAAACTCTGAATTTTATTTGTAAGTTATGATATGGGTCACCTCTAAAATCACTTCGGGAGAGTATAATTGGAGTTCCTTCTGCTGAAGCATTTGCCTCAGCTATATTTCCTCCTGCTGTTCAGCTTAGTGATGTATTTCACTGTGAAAGTCTTGTAGTCACTTATTCCCTTCTCAGGTGACCATCCTTACTGAGAAAGCAACCTGTCCAGCACACAGGAACACTCAGAACTGATTTGAAGCCTTCACTGGAGACAGTACACATCAAGTTAACATTGAAAGGACATACATATTTTATGAGACAGGCTTTTGCATAAGCAGAATAAATGAGATTTTTCAGAAGCAGTGAACATCTGGTGCCAGATGAAAATGCTGTGTTTTTCAATTTTGTTAAACTGTGATATCTGAACAAAATACACAGTAGTTATCAAAAAATAATATGGAATCTGTTTAACCATAAAGTGACATAGGATCCCAGATTTTCATTCTGGGAATTTAGTCATTAGAATTTTTCAGCAAGATTTGTTTATTATATTCAAATATTCTCTAGAACAACCTACTACTTATTTTTCTTCTCCCTAGATAATAAAATCTATAGCAAATTTGTTTGTATCAGGCTTATATAATAACTATGAAGCAGTAACCCCAAGAGCAACAGATGAGGTGTACTTCGATTCAAGATCATTTGCAATGGGGAATAAATAGGAATTAAATTGATATAGAAGAGACAAGCACATAGAAAATAAAGTGACATTCTTATACATTTTTTCTAGTTCATTTCTAGAAAAATGGAAATAAAATTGGGAGGTGTTTTTCATACTACTAATAAGCCTTGGAACTAATCCCTAGAGCGCTGCCAAAGGAAAACGCTGAAATTTTCTATTCTGATTAATGATCATTTCTTCATATCCCTCTCTGACTCCAACAGCTCTCCATATGGATAAGATTATTCCTTAGAAAGGAATTGGGATTTCAGTTTATGGGGTTTTCTGTTTGATTGCTGCTCAGAATGTGAAAAGAGGAATAGGAAGGAGGAATGAGTTGAAGCAAGGTTTGAGGTGATACCTCAAAAAAGTGATATAAGAGATATTTTCTGAAATAAGATGCCTCTCAATGAGATTCATTGCTAAATAAGTTCATTGCTAAATGAAGTTCATGGTTAAATTCTCTCTGAAAGAAATGTTCATTAGATAGAAAAAAGCTGTTGGTCAGCACTGCACATTAACAATTCAATTCTTCAAACTCCTCACCTTTGACAACATCATTCAAAATTCCAAAATGTGCAGGCAAAGTATTTAGCTTTTTGCAACAATACTACTTATTATCCTGAAGTTTTCAGGAATGATCAATCTGTGTCTTTTTAATCACCTCTCTTCTCTGTTTCATTCCCTCAGCATTAGAAATATTAATGATGCTTCTACTCATATTGCTTTACGATAATTCCCTCTTTAGTTCGGCACATATGGTATTTTACTTCTCTGATTGGCTTTGTCTACACTCCTGTGTTTATAGTCCTGTGCACTTTTTGGATTAAACTCCACATTTTTTTCAGTTGGATTTAACTAAGACTTCTCCTGCCTTCAGCAGAGGGGCAGCTCCTTTCTCAGATGTACATTAGAAACCATGAGTGATGTGTATTTCCACTGCCTGCAGCTTAATCCTCTATCTTTTTCAGTGTAATAGCAGTAGATTATTATTTTATCAATGGTATTTTAGTCAAATTTTAAGATCTCTTTACTGTTGCAGAGTCTATGAGAAGGATTTTCATGTAGGTTTATAACTGAAATACAAGCAGATCCACCTCAAATCTTGATGTGAATTGGTTCCTCACTCCTCTGCATCGAAAATCCATTATTCACTAGACATTACTATTTAAAAATTCTCTTTTTATCAGAAGCAATTATGACTTTTTGGGTACATGTCTCATTGACCTTCAAGGTGCCACAAGCAAGACTAGTTCCCACTGTTTCTGCACTCTGGGCAAAGAATTTCCATATTCCCACAGAAAATTGGAGCTGCAGTGAGCAGTTAGTATTTAGTGTCTAATTCACTTTAGAAATGTTGTTTTTCTGGTTCTGCCAGCTGTCTGCAGTTTATTCAGAAGTTAAAAACTCTGAGCTTTTTAAAAAACAAGTAAAAATTTTTCAGTAATATTATTTATTAAGTACTTTTGAGCACTGGACACTTTCTAATATGGCACTAGAATAAGTTGCATAAAATATGCAGATCTTTTCCAGACAATGCCTTGTAACTCAGTGGAAAACTAGATGCTTCAGGCAGAAATTTTTCTTGAAATTCTGTGATCTGTATAAAGCAGGATGTCAGACTGGTTGTTTACTAAGAACTTCTGGGATTTTTTCATTGTATGAACAATGCAATATTCACTGACCCAAATATCAGCAGGAAGAGTGATCTCATTATACCTAGAAAACAAAAGGCTGCGTTATTTTGTCATAGTTGTTAATTCCACATGAATCTTATGTAAAAGAAATAAAATATTTTATTATGAGTATTCTACTTTGGATCCATTTTTCAGGCAACTTTATGTGCTGTGTAAACATCAGCTAAACTTAACAATGCAAGAGAGGACAAAAACTGCAGAGGAACAGTGTTGACTCTGCTGTAAGATTTTTAATCCTAGTATAATATAAAGAACCTCTCCACTCCATTCTTCCATCTTGCACTGGTAGTATCATGCACTATAAATCAGACTTACTGGTTTATGAATTAGCAGACTTGCAAGCATGCCCTGACAGGAGAATTAAATGGTCCAGAGAAAATTGTTTTCAGCCCTGCACTAACAGAGAAGGAGAAGAACACAAAGAATTCTGTGAAGAACTTCTGATGGACTCAAAGCATCTTATATCAGTACCTAATATTATCTATCTCTGCATCCAGTGATGCAGCATATCACTTTCTGCTTTTAGAGATATGGATCTTATTTGACATATCCTGAATATGTGAAATTAGTCACATGGTAGGCTCAGAACCAGGACACAGAACTGCCAGATCTGAAGTGAGACAGCTCTCATGTCAGGCTTCAGCTTAGTTACATATGCCACATTTGTACTTTCTGGGTTTCCTGTGGTTACTAATAAGTAGAATCACTGATCTAGGCAGTACCCTTAACCCTCAATTTCACTTTCTACTAAGCTTCTCTTTCCAGGATTTTGCTTGTGCCGTTATTGCTCACATTTTGAATAGTATTATGGTGACAAAAGCAATCAAAGCCATGGAGAGAGCTAAGAAAGTTATTTAAATCATATTTGACTTAATGGATTTCAACAAAGATCCTGCTGAAACCAGCCTACGATTAACTACAATGTTAGGAAATGTGAAAGGCTTTAAAATGCCATGTTTTGTTATATAAGACAAACTGGTTACTGACTCCCCCCTCTGTGTCATTCTGTGTCATAACTGTGTCATTCAAAACATGCATGAGGCCCTAACCATGCAATGTGGCAGTCCCACATTGAAAAATTAAAAAAAAACCAAAACCACAAACACGAATAAAGATATTAAAAGTTCAGCAGCATAAAATGATGGAAGGGGCAAAATGGGAGCCACACCACTGCCTTATTGTTAACAGGTGCACTGACTATGCATTTACAGAATCATACAATGGTTTAGGTAAGAAGCGACCTCTAAGATCTTCTAGTTCCAACTCCCCTGCCTTGCACAGGGACACCTTCCACTGGACCAGGTTGCTCAAGGACCCATCCAGCTTGGCTTTGGACGATTCCAGGGACTGGGCATCCAACTTCTCTGGACAGCCTGTTCCTTTGACTCACCACCATCACAGTAAAGTATTTCTTCCTAATATCTAATCTACTCTCTTTCAGTTTGAAGCCACCATCCCTTGTCCTATCATTGGATGACATTCTAAAAAGTCTCTCTCCAGCCCTCTAATAACTCACCTTTAGGTGTTGAAAGGTGCTGCAATTGCTTGTATGTAAATGCCTCAGTTGACATCTCCTGATATCTCTATTGATCTTTATTGGCATCAGCCACAGAGGAAAGAAACTTTGTAGCTATTTATCTATGGGTGAAATTTAAGTCAGATGCAAATGATCACCAAGTGAACATTTTTTAAAATGTCCCTATTTTTCAAAATTCCTAGGTAGTTGCTCCAATTAAAAGTCAAAGGTGTTCTGATTAATAGTTTCACTTAATATTTTAACCATTTCACTGGTTAAAATGACCTTCTATTCATTTTGAGGCTTTTCTTCAGAGCAAAGCTCCCTGGTAATTAAATCCTCACTAAAATGCATTAATTCTTGTACCTATGCTTCTCTTATGCTGTTTGTGTCCCTGCTGCCTCTGCTCTGGCTTCCAGCCAGCTGCCCCTCTCTGTCTCAGGGCACACACTTGGTTTTTCCCAGAGGCTCTTTCTCCCTGGCAAGAGCACAGGCTCCTTTGCCATTCAGTGCCACAAAGAGATGAGGAGGAAGGTCTTTTTGGGACAGTCTGCCTTTCTGCCCATCCTCCCCACCCCGTCAGCATTCTGCCTGCTGAACTGCTGAAAATGGTCACTCAGCTGAGTGAGCCTAAAAAAAATTCCTGTCCAGTTGCAATTACAAAGACAAACATTTAAGTCCACCCTCTTTTGTATTTTATGAGACGGAAAAAAAGATCTATGTCCCCAGCAAACTTGAGCTCTGACTGGAAAAGAAATTGAAAATATATTATAGATCTGCAATGTCACTTCAAAAGTCAGACAAAAATGTTATATAATAAATACCTGCTCTCATCCTCCTTCACTGAAGCTGTTTTTCATTTTGATTGGTGATTTTAAAAAGCTCATTTCTTAGTTTTCTATTTTTCCTCTAGGAAGGTTTTCCATTATGCAGTTCCTATAAATATATGAAAACAGAGATCACAATAAACCAATATATTTACTGAGACTGGAACATTCTTTCTTCTCAAATGAAATGATGCTGGTGCTATAAACAGCTAAAAATACTTTACTGAGGTATCAACAGCCTCAGGATCTGTATTAATAACAGGCTTGTTAGAGTGTGAAATGTCTCGTGGCTTTTCTCCAGGGTATTTAAACAAATACACTGCTAAGAATAAGGGAATGATTTTACTTTTACTCTCACTTTGAGACTTTCAAATATTCATTGACTTTACAGATATCTGTGCTGCTTTGCAGTCGTGTATATGAGAGAAGCATCAAGCCAGAGTCCACACATGGAAGCAGGTCTGAAAGATCAGCTGGAAATAGTGTTATTGAAGGGACCATTAGTCAACTTATTACACAATGACAAAAACCACATCCTAACTATAAGACTTTTCCCTTCTTTTTTTTGGCACCCATGTAAATTTAGTTTCTTCAAATTGACATCTAACAATTCTGAATAAATTAAAATAAACAAAAAGCAAACCAGAAGAAAACAAGCAAGTCACAAAATTCATATAAATCATTCCTTGTGTTCTGAGCTTAGTAGCAACCATTGATGTATTTATCCAAAATCAAAGGTTTTTTATGAGTTTTTTTAATTCAGGGAGGGGAAATCTGCCCAATTATATTTTTTATATTGTAATCAAATTAAAGGGTGTGAGATAATCAGTGTTGCAAAGGATTGTGTGGTTCAAAAGATTAAAACAAGTAAAAAAGAATAAATTGCTTAAGGCATCAGTCCATCAAAAGTTCGGATAGAGTCCCCAAAAGTGACGCATACCAACTCTCTAAACCTAATCCAGAATCTTTATTAGAAGGCTTAACTACTTATTTTGGTATAAACTTGATTGTGCCTCTGAGGTGACCAGAAATTGTTGTACAGCCAAATGAAAATAAGGCTGCTGGGCACATATTGCCTTTGGGAACTGAAGTTACCTAGCTGCCAAAATAGAGGAACACAAAATAAGTAGCAATGAAAATAATTTTGTCATCTAGTTTAACCCCTTGCTCAAACTGGGGAGAAATTCTGGAGTTGTAACTGGTCTACCCTGCAAGAACTGAAAATGCACTGGAGGACTAAAAAGGATGAAGGAGGGATTGTATCACTTGAAAAGACAATAGTGGGAAAACACTGGAAATTAATACTACCCGTATATCAAAACTATTAAGCTTTCAGCTTCCCTTGGTATTTTCAATGACATTTCCTCAGCTAGAAGGTGAGCTGTATTGTAAATACTCTGGAGTCACAGATCATTTCAGCAGCTTCAGTCTGGGCAATGTTTGTTTGTGATTAGTTTTACAAGAGTGCATGGAATAATTTAAAATTGAGTACGTGAAACATACTTTTGATAATCACATGTTCTCTCTATTCATGCTTGAATTTATATTTCCAATTATCTTTATCAACAAACATTTCCAGATTGCTTCTGACTTATCTATTAAAATATACTTGGTGCTAATTAAAACTGTGCAAAACCTACTAATCATGCTGTCAGCTGGAGATGGCAAGATTATGGAAAAAAAATCAAATTTAAATTGTATGGTTATTTAACCTGGTATTTGTTGATGGGTATATCACCATGGAAGTGTTCAAAAGGCATGTAGATGTGGAACGTGGGGATATAGTTTAGTGGTAAATATGGTGGGGCTGGGTTAGTGCCTGGCCTCAATGATCTCAGAGGCCATTTCCAACCCCTATGACTCAATTCTATGTTTCCACACTTGTTCTAAAGGGCAGGGAAAAGGATATACTTAAGAGGCTGAGACAGAGGTTACCAGATGCTCCAAAACTGTGATCAGGTTTCTAAATATTTGCACATGATAAAGTGTAGGCAGAGGCTCTTGCAAGACATGTTCCAGTGCGCGTTTTGTAAGTAGGACTTAAACAATTTATTTCAATTTGCACTCAGTAAACAATTCCATGTCAATCAGAAAGTAGCAAATGCAGGACTGTTTTGCAGTATAATAAGCCAAAAAAAAAAATCACAATTTTTTTTCACTTGAGAACATTGCCTACCATTATGCACTTGCTATTTTGTCTTACTGAATTATTTAATTATTGACTTCCATGCTGGTAGCACCCAGATGCTTGGAGAGGTCTCAAGCAGTGATTGAATACATGATCATGCACACTCTCCAAAACATAATCTTACCTGAAGTGTTCTGGTGTCAGTTATCAAGGCAAGAAATACCTTCATGGTTTTTTACTCCTAAGAAGAGAAATTAAGATCTGGAAAGATCAGGGCTATTACAAGTCCTGCAATTGACCATGAGCAAACAGGCAGAAATTTCCTGTTTTCAGAGGGACTTATGTGAACACAGCACAGGCCTGCATGGAGCAGGGCTGCAAGGCCAGGTCCCAGTTTATCACTTCATGGCACTCCAGAACTAAGCTCTGCGCACACAGGGTGAGTCCAGCAATATGAGTTCATTAAAGGCCCTGACAAAGACATGAGAGACATTCATAACAGAGACATAACATAAATAAGCTGAGTTGGAAGGGACCCTCAAGGATAATCCACCTCCTGACCCTGTGTACAACACCCTAAGAGTCACATCATGTGCTGGGAGCATTGTCCAAACACTTGTTTGGATTCTGTCAGGCTTGGTGCTGTGAGTGTTTCCCTAAGGAGCCTGTTCCAGTGCCCAGCCATCCTCAGGGTGAAGAACATACTTCTAACATCCAGCCTAACCCTCCTCTGACACAACTTCAGGCCATTCTGAGGTCCTATCACTGGTCCCCAGACTGAAGAGATCAGTGCCTCCCCCTCCTCTTTGTCCCACAAAGAAGTGGAAGACTGTGATGAGGTTTCCCTTCAGTCTCCTCCAGGCCCAACAGACCAAGTGACCTCAGCCATACAGCTTCCCCTCAAGGTGGTTTACCATCCTTGTGGCCCTCCTTGGCATGTTTTCCAATGTCTTAATGTCTTTTCTACATTGTGGTGCTCAAACCTGCGCACACAACTCTATTTTTCAATGCTGTATTTGGTTTGCTTTGTTTGTTGTTTTGTTGGGATTTTTTTTCCATTTAGACATTCACGTCCCACTAGCTAAAATACTAAACTTCTGCAATGATTGCATAGGGTTTGTTGAAGACGCGGTATATTGGGAAAGTGATAGCTTTCAAAAAGTATTTTTCAATCAATAAGGAAACAGCAGGGCAAAGAAGTGTAACAGCATTTCTCCAAAAATCCTCATGCCTAGGTACAGCTTGTGTTGGAATCAAAGATCAAATAACTTTTTTTTTATAATAATCACCAACTGCAGTGGAAGCACAGAACAGAGGAATTTGCTCCTTAGATCCGTATTTCTAAAGGCTCCTGGGCTGTTTCACAACCACTGCTGATGATCAGTGCACTCAAGCTCCGGTTTGCTGCTGTTCATAGAGAGAATGGGAAACTTGTTGAGGTAAGAACCTCCTTCAAAAAAATTTATTGCCTCATTAAAGGGTGAGAAGGTAAGGTTCTACCAAGGGATAAAAATCCTAACACTCAAATATTAGCTATAGCCATATAAGAAATTATTCTTAAGGCTATAGTCATATAAAAAGTTAATCTCTCTATTCTTGCCCCATAATAAAAGAAGAGGGAAAACTTAAAATATCAGGTACCTCCCTGAAAAGTATCTCACTTCTCCACCCACAGAGGCAAACATTTCCATAGCTCTTGGGAATACATCCCTACATGTTGCTAAGAAAACAGGGTTAGAAATACAGGACTTCTAGTTAGATTTGTTTGTTTGCAACTGTTTTGTTCATGACACTAAAGTTTTGTAGAAGTGAGGCTACAACATTTACTTATTTGCATCAATTAAGTATAAAGTTCAGCACTGTGTATATGGCTATTTCTAGGAAACAAATATATCAGATTGAGTTTGTTTTTTTTTTTCATAGAAAGGGATGAAAATTCATGTCATATTCCTGAAAAAGAACTGTGGAAGACACAAAAAAAAAAAATCAGAAGAGAGATACAGTCTTGGTATGGATGGTGATGAACAAGGGTAGAAAACACACATATCCAGTTTCCAGAAGTGCAGTGCCATGCCCACAGCTGCTCATGGTAAGACAGTTCCACTAAAAATGTTCCATTAGGTGCATGTTGAACATACACTAATAATATTGGCAGAAGATCCAAAAAGTCCATACAACTCTGAGGCTGACTAGAAGTGTGATACTTTAAAACCAGTAAAAGTTGTATTCTGTCTCCAAAATATGAATATGAACCTCAGCAGGATGATTCTGTCGGGTTTAAATTAAACCTAATCATAACACATGCAAATTGGGAAGAGGTACTGGAGGAAGGGCAGCAATTGTGCTAAATTATTAAAAAAGATATAGGTACACACATATTAAGGATTAACTTTACTTTTACCGTCCTACATATATTAAATGCAAATAAATGCAAACACAGAGGTACCAATGATATTTGCTATTCTACAAAGGTATTCTACAGATGTCTTTAATATAGAGCTTGAATTATATGAGAAGAGCAGAATAAATGGTGTGTGCAGTGGCTTAGGATGAGCTTAAGAAAGCTAAGAAGTCTCCAAGTCATTGTGAAGGTATCTTACAATACAAAAAAAAAGAGGAATAAGAATGGCAAATTAAGAGATTTGCTTAAAAACAGGGGAAAGAAAGTCTGTGGTATCCTGGCCTGTATCAAGAATAACGTGGCCAACAGGACCAGGGAAGAGATTGTCTCCCTGTACTCAGCACTGGTGATGCCACACCTTGAGTTCTGTGCAGTTCTGGGCCCCTGCACTGCAAGAAGGACATGGAGGTGCTGGAGCAGGTCCAGAGAAAGGCAACAGAACTGGGGAATACTTGGAGCACGAGTCTTGTGAGGCATGGCTGTGGGAACTGTGCATGTTTAGCCTGGAGAAAAAAGGAGGCTCGGGGTGACCTTATCACTCCCTACATGCGCCTGAAAGGAGGCTGTAGCCAGGTGGGGGTGAGTTTCTCCTCACAGGCAACCAGCAACAGGACAAAAGGGCATTCCTCCCTTCTGGAAGGCTCCTTTATCCAACCAACATCCTGCCACCAAAGTTTTCAATACCAACCTCCTTTTCTCCATTCACACTCAATGAGGCTCTTCTGTCCATTAATAGCCTGGACTTAGCCCATTTTTTGCCTTCCTTGGGATCTTTCCCTGCTCCCAGCAGAAGGGTCTTGCTGTCTCAAGGGTTTCCTCTGCACTGAACCATTCCTCTGCTGCTTCATTTTTTCTGCTCCTTTGTCCCCAGCTATTCTGATTTTTAACCCTCCTATTATTGGTCTGCTTGTTCCCAGTTTTGCCCAGTTCTCCAGTCTTCAAGCCTTCCACCCACATTAGCTTTTCTGTCTTTGAGCCTCATTCCTTTGCACCCTGTCTGCCCCTGCCACAATTTCAGCTGCATTTGGAAAATATGAGTCCCTAACAGGAGAGGCTGATTGCTATTGCACAGATAGCTTCATCATATAATTTGCAAAACACCATAGGGACAGTGGTTTTAGCAATGCTGGTGGGCAATCCCAGAGATTGCATAAAGTCCCAAAAATCTTTAAGAAGCCTTGGGAAGAATTTCTAAAAAATCCAGTCCCTCAGTTTCATTGGTATGTTCTCCGTGTAAGGTTCGCTGTCCGTGCTTGCATTCTATTAATCTATTACTGACTGGAAAAAGAAGTGTGTTTTTTCTTGATAAGGGAGGGAAGATGGCAGAGCAACCAGACTGCTCTTTGAATCTTTTTGAGGCACAATGCTCTCACGTGACTCTGTGTAAATAATGGTGTTTCTCTGTACTTCCATTCAGTAGGAAATGAGGGAGATGGTTTTCTTTCCTCCCTGAATTGTTGCAAGGATGAATACATTACAGGTTTTAAAGGGCTCCGTGACTACATCAGTGCGGCGCTGTGAGTGCCTAGGAAACAAACACAATTTATTACTCTTATCCCTGAAGCCTAACAGTTTTCTGGTACCATTAAGCAAAAATGTTTTCAATAGCTTTTTTAGCATATATTCCCTTTTCTTTCATACAGTAGTTGTATTTACATATTCCTCAAGCTTAATTAAAGAAAAATGCTACAATATCTGATGGGATGGAGAAGACCCAGGTTCCTGCAGCTCAGGAAAGGTCATTAGAGTGATTTAGATTTCCTTTGGCATTAAATAGGGCTGTTTAATCTGTTAGCAGGAAGAACATTTTGTAAACATCATTCATATTCTGAATGAGTATATGTATCATGGCATTCTTTCCTCTCAAAAAAAGCCATGAAGAGTGTGAAATCCAGAAAGATACCATGGGCATTACTCCAAGTCCTTGTATACTTTATATGAACATTAATTTTTGCAATTGCTGTTGGGACTTTATATGAGTTAAAGGGGCTTCAGGATATTGGTGGAGGTGACATTTTGTGACAACTTCTTGTAAATGTTACTTAGAGGCTACTGGCCTTAGTCCAAAACCTTAAGAGATTTCTCATTTGGCTTCACATTTTTATGAGAGATAAACTAGTCTCATAGAAGCAGATCAATTTATGAACAGTTGGGTTTCTCCTTGCCTCATTCCTGAAATCCCAAAACCCAACACATTATGTTTAAATCCTTTTTCTAACCTGCAGTACCATGTATGTTTCCCCTTAAGGAAAAAATTGAGGGATTCTGGCTTTTCTCTAAATTAAGCTAATAAAAAATTTTATCATGATTTAATTCACTGTGGGAGATTGCTATAAATTGCTACAGATATGATTGCTCAAGATTCTAGGCACTCATCTGATGTATGGAAGTTGTTAGATACTGCAAGGGTCAGAACCACTAACCATTTGCATAGGGTATCTGACAAAAAACCCCAGTGTGAACAAAGGACCCTCACATATCCACTTCTCTCAGTGTAGAGATGGCAATAAGTGCAGCTGAATTATTTTTTAAAACTAAGAAAAATGAAAGAGGACAAGGTTGATACTTTCTCAGAACTTTATGGTAGATTATGTTTATGGCATTTTTCTCTAATGAACATGTGGAAGACTACTAATAAGCTAAAATTTTTTATAAAACAGTTCCTTTTCCATCACACAAACATTTCTTGTTTTTCAGATGGACTGATGAAATAAAAAACTAATTGATTTTTCTTGATAAAATCAATCAGTATAGCATGTGCAAGGACTTTGAAGTGCATTCCACAAGGAAAATATGTCACACTTTGAATCTGCCAGCCTTGAGAATATGTCCTTAATTTTTAGCCAGACATTTTAACACAATGGATAAAAATAGGCATTTAGGTAACCTGGAAAATTAGCTTTGTAGAGAGCAGGTTTATAATCATAGAAAATAAAGATAGCAACAACTTCCCCAAAGACTTTGTAGATGCTGGAGACATGCAGTATTTTGTGCATTAATTATTATATTTCCCATTGCAAATCCCTTGTAACATTTTTGGAAAGTTTTTCCTACAGCCTGTCACCTGTCCCACAGCATCAGAAGAGGCTGTGATGTCTGTTCTGTGGAAGACAAGGTGTCTGTCAGGGTTGCTGCTGAGAAAAGGAAATCTTTTGGAGCAGCCATAGAGTCTGAAGCTGGAGAATTTTGGCTGGTGGGGTTGCCCTTGGATGTGCCATTTACTATTTGAATCTGTTGAGAACTCATAATAAGAAAGTTTAACTGCATCATTTGGAAGTACTCTTTATGAAGGAGGACATATCTTCACAACAGTTTAGCTCAGAGTTGTTCAGTTCATACAGATTTGAGTATCTACAGTTCCATCGTATAAATGACACTGAAAAATGGGGGAGGGATGTCTTTCTGCCTTTCTCACTTACTATTTGTTTAATTTGAAGTTAGGTCTAGGGACAGGAATGTTATTCTTCAGGCTTTATGCCCTTTATTTTTTGTTCAGCTCCTGACAGAGGCTGCTACATCTGGACATCCATCTGCTGATCCCCCATCTGCCCTTTGCTGCCTTTGATGGGACTCAGGCACCCAGTTGGGGCAGCAGCTGAAAAGTGGGCAGGACAGGTAAAATGGAGGGGTTTGACAAAGTCTTGGCTGGGGGGGAAGCAAATCTCCTGGTTTCCACTGTCTGAAAAGTCTGGGCTGCCTCAGCTCTCCCAGGCACGCCAGCACCACTGAAAAGATCACATCACAGTTACAGCATGCTCCTGTCCTGCCCTGCTGCCTGATAGCCATGCACACAAAGCATAACACTCCCAAATACCCTGCTACGATCACAATCTAGTTCAGACACCCCACATGCATGCCTCTCCAACCCCCTTACCCATCAACTTACCCCAGCCGCCCTGGCCTCCCTCTCTGATGTACTCAGAACAGGCAAAGTTTGCATTTATCAGTGTCTTTCCATAATGCTGCTTGTGGAAGGGCAGATTAAGCATAGACTGAAATTAACTGGCATGTGAAATTATTTGAAAAATGCAAATTAGTCTATCAAATCATTTGAAATGTCATGCATGGTGCAGCACAAAATTTGGCAGGGAGAAGGAGTGATTATCGCAGGTAGACAAGCCAGCAGATGGCTGAGTGCTCTGAAAGAGTGGCTGTGAGAAAAGGATGTTGTTCATTGCTCCTGGACTGCCTCGTTCCATGTTAATAAACAGCCATGAATACAGCAATGAAAATGTCAATCAGCTTTTTGTTGTACTGGGGCATTAACATAACACTGATATCTGCATAAGCACAGTACTACCATGCACTTATCTCTGCAGGGTCAACTTAAACTTTAATATTTCCAAGGCTGTAAATGAGAGCTGGTAAAGGGAGGTGTGGTTTTAGTGGGAGAGTAATGATGCTCATTATTTTCCACACTTGCTATTCCTTGGTGATTCAATGAATTAGAAAACATTTTAACTGTAAATAATATTACTCCTCCTAAGGGAATGGATGGTGTCTATGTAGAAATGTGCATAGTGTCTGGTTAGAGAGTTGTGGCGTTCTACAGTGCAGAAAAAGGAGCTAAAACCAGATGGGATCAACCTCAGAAGAGAAACTGGGGCATGAAGCAGGTGGCAGATGAAACTGCCTGTGTAAGAAAGTCCAGATGGTAAGAGCTGCAAGGATGCTGTGCTGGGGAGGATGAACCTTCATGCCAGGACCCCTGGTACCTGCATGTCATCTTACAGTCTGCCTGAATTTAGCCTGGGATCAGACTGCCTGTAAAACCCTCTGGCCCCCTTCTGTCCCTCCCACTGCCTCCACCAGGAAGGTGGGGAGACCTTCAAAGGACAGTCACGGGTCCTTGTGACTGCTTGAAGTAGCCTCAACAAAGGGGGACAAAAAGCCTTCTCAGGAGTAGAAAAAGGAAGGAAGGTTGCTGCAGTGCTGGCCCTCATGACATCCTTCCTGCCTGGAATGCAGACAGTCAGCAGTCCCAGATTTGAAGGTGTCCCATGGATCAGACCACACTCACAGCAGACACCACACAGAGAAACTTTCTGGAGTCTTGCCTGACTCTGATAGAAACAGCAGTAACCCTGAAGGAAAAAACACTTCTGCTTGAAGGCAGGAGGATAAGGGGAAAAGAGTCCCATATGAAGCTTTTATCTGAAAGGGACCATGTTTGCATTTCCTCTGATCCATAATGCACACATCCCACAAGCCAGACACCCAGTGTGGTGGTTCCCACCATACTTGGAGTAACCTCCCCTGGAGTAGGTGCAACAGGTAAAGTATTTTTGGGCATTCATATCCATTGGTATCTGTGGAGATACTCAAAACCTGACTGGACATGGTCTTGGGCACCCTGTCCTCAGTGACTCTACTTGAACAGGGGAGATGGGATTAGGTAATATCTAGAGACCCCTTCCAACCTCAACCTTTCTAACTCTTAGTTTAGAAGCTGACATGAGGTATAGTGTCAAAAAACCACCTACAAGTGGTTTGGAAAATGCTTTGAAAAATGGAGTAGATGAAGTGTCAGCTGGTCAGATATTCCCACAGCCTGGATTTATGGTATCATATATTTGAAATCAGACTTCTCTATGTCTGCCTAACTGAAAAAACCAGTTCTTTCATGTAGAGCTCTACAAAAAGACAAATTATTTTCTATGGCTGAGAGCACATAATCTTCAAGTTCATTTCTAAACCTGGAATCTTGTATCAAAAGAATAAAAAACCTCATTATTTCAACTCTTCGCAATCTGAAGAGAAGAATATTTTTTAAAACACCAACATGTGAAAACTTTGAGAAACCAGGATGGCACCAATCAGTATCTCTTTATGAAAAAAATGGATGACCAAAAGAATAGTAGATTATGGAGATAAAAGAAGATATATCAATATACTACTAATGTTCACTATTATTTATACCCATACTTGAGATTTATCCTTTCACTGGGGAACATGCAATTAACGTTGCTTTTTGTCCCAGTAACTTGCTGTGTGATATCCATGTAATAACTTCACTGAGGTGAAAGCAACCTAAGAGACCCTGTACACATTTCATGTCAGTTTTTGGATTGTTTTGCTATTATGTTTCTACTGATGCCTAACCTGGAAGTTTCTCTAACTTCACAGATCTTCTGTAAGTGTGCTTAGTTTAAATTATTAGTGTAAACAAAAGGTGGCATTGGAATCCTGGACTTTGTTTGGGTTTTTTGCAGTAATATTCATAAAAAAATATGAAAAATGAGAGAAGGTCAATCTGACCTGGCAATACTGACTGTTTCTAGTTTTTTTTTTTTTTGCAAGAAGCTTCCTTTAAAATCTTTGCACAACCTATCTGCATGGTATAAACTGTTTAATATTATCTCACTCTTTTTAAAAGACTTCCTTCAGGCCCATTGGAGGGCTATTTTTCAAATAATCAGAGTTTTCTCTTCTGTGACCATTTCCCTTGAAACCTCAAAAACCAGATAGATAAGCAGTAAATATAAATGAAAGACACAAGAATCTGAGGTAGCTAGAAGATCTCATGGCATAACAGGTTTCTTTCTTACGAGTGACAACATTCATTATCACAACTGCTTAACCCTGAGACTCAATTAAGGTTTTCAAAGTGCTTTTAAATTATTGATTGAAAGGAAACAAGGAGCAACCAATGGTTGAATATGACTTTACACTGCAAAAGTAACAGTAATTTAAACTGCAACCCACAAATGGGTGTTTAAAAAGGGGTATTTAATGGAGTCAGGGCTTGCCAAATAGGGAGGCAACCCTCAGCCCTGCAATTATTGATTTCTCTCTCATTTTAAATGCTTTTTATCCCCATTGCTCAGAATAACACACACAATCATTGCTGTCAGGCAGTAATGAAGTTTCTGTTCAACACACTCTTTGACATGAAAAAGTCAATGCAACAGCATTTGTCAAAGAAAATGAGATGCTACTAAATCCTTTGAGGCAGAATCTGTTCCCTTCCCTACCCAAACAAAGTGAACAAAGGAAACTGGTCTAAGGAAATTGGAGAAGGGGCTGGGGCTCGTAAGGTCTAATGTACATATATTTAAAAAAAAATACTTCTTACTTTGCATATGATTGCATTAGCATTACTTTGGGATTAAGGTTGGGAAATTCAAATTTTTGGGTGTTTTGTTTATTTCTGAATTCCAAAACACCTCAGATGATTATAAGAAAGCTTGTGCATATCCAGGACACTCAATTATATTCTCTTTTAGGTCATGATTTCCCTCATTGTTTGATTCTCCATTAGACAGGAGCACTGTTTGTGATTAGTAACCAATGTCTGCTGTAAATTCTTGGTTTAGGATTTGGGTCAATGGATAGCTAAAATCAGAACTGTAACTTGAAGCCTTATGTTCAATTTTATACCAGAACTGATACATTTCTATAACTAGGTTTAGGTTTATGGGTTTCAGAATCCTCTGAAATATAAATATTTCTGAAATCCTCTGAAATATAAAGTCTAAAAATCTTATTTTATTGAGTTGTTCCCAGCATACAGTGTAAGGAGAAGTGCCCACTCTGACAAAGACCCTTACTGTGTTTGCATTTTGCATTAGTGATCCCCTGGCAAAGCTAGAGTAAGGATTATGGGTGGGAATATAGTTAATATTGGAAAAACCTAAATACACAAAAGGCTATTATGCTATAAGATTCTTTAGATTTTCCAGAGATAAATAGAAGAATTCTTAGTTATTGCAATCTTCTAGCAGATTTTCACCCAAGGTTACAACTTCAGGATTGTGGTTATATTTCAGCAATTCAAGAACCCCATAAGGGTCCAAAACTCAGGAAAAGAACAAATTGGGATTAGGCATTATATTCTGTTTTACAGCAGGATGATAATGATGCACAAAAAAGTAGTAACATTAGTGCCATGGAAATTAGGGCTGGGGTTGTAAAATAAGAAACAGCAACTATATATTCTGCCCATTCTGAAAAGACAGAAAGAAAATAGGTACAAGATTAAGGCCAAACCCTTAATCTCATGCATTTACATGGAATGTCTGTAGTTTAAATTCTGGGCAAGAGTCAGGGTTCATGCTTTAGAGAATAGAGCATAAAAAGGTGTACTTGTTGTGGGGTTAGTTAAAGCCTTTGGTATGGGAAAGAAAGCTCAAAAATACCAATAATATTTTTTTACTATTGCATTATTTGATTTCCTACGCATCTTGACTGACTACTAAATTAAAGATGACAAGTGAGTTAACTCAAGCTTTGGTCCCTAAACTTACCAGAGACTTGTTAACTCTTTCCTCACCTGTAAAAAATAAAAATCTTCACGACAAATTTAGAGGTGATTCTAGAGATAGATTACTCCATGGGGGTTTTCCCAAGGGGCAGCATAGGCTGGAGTGCAGAAAACAGTAAGTCTGCTTCTTTCTGTCCAAAACCATCTCCTTAGTCTGTGCACCTTTTTTGTCCTGCTATTCCTGTGTACACAAAACAAGACTTGCATTACTGTTATGAAAAACATAAATAGCTCTAAATATTCGTAACAGCTCTAAATATTTCTGTCTCTAGTCTAAAAGAATAAGAGCTCTCGAATGAAAGACGCACAGCTCCATGAAATTTTATAGAATGTAACTTCGCTACTGAAATTAGGTCTGCTGCTTTAAATCTCATCTGAGTCATGGGAAGCATCAAACATTTTGAAGGAAGAATCTTGAGGGGAAAGTTCCTGAAAAGTCCATCAATTTAATATAATGGCAAAAGTTGTGTGAAGATATGATAGCTTAGGGTAATTCAGTTGAAAGCATGTCCTTAGAACAAGGATGAGGCTGCTAACTTTTACTAACAGCACAGAGCACCTCAGAAATGCCCAAATGCTCAAATGCCCAAAACTCAGTTTCAGTAAAATCCTTCCTTGACCCAACAAGTTTGAGATGTCCTGAAGGGCTGAAGCAGAGAGCTCTGCACTGAACAAATTTAAAGGGAAAAAGAATAAAACCTGGACTCAAACCTCTGATGATTTAAATGTAGATGAAACACCCTGAGGTTACTTAGGAAAAGGCTAATACAAAAAAGTGACCTTCATAAGTGCCCTAAAGGAAAAAAAAATCTGATATTTGCAATACCAAGGTCATAAAAAATAATAGAGACATTTACATGGATGTCCACGATATTTTTCAGTGTGTGATCCTCTTTCTGCCATTCCTAACTGAATGAGATGCTGAATCACATGGATACAGCTGCAACAAAGCTGCTCTAGCAGCACTAGTTACAAAAACACCACCATTTATAAATGCATTACACCTGTTACTGAAATCCTACATATTTAAAGCAAAATCTATTTTTTTTCAGAGTAGCTACTCCATAAAATCTGTCTTCAAATTCTGTTCCACTTGACTATAAATTGTCTTTATTATGCTGTACATGAAAATTGAGCAGTCATTCCTTTGTGTCCCTTAATTGAAAAGAGACAGAGAGTCCTTTTAATGCAGCCACCCATTTTATCACTCCATTACCCTTTCTTATGGTGAAAACTCTCTGAACAAGAGACATGCTGTGTATTTAATATTATACACCAAGACACTCTAGAGTGGGAGAAACCTCAAAATTTGCTCTGACACCAGACATCATCTCTAACACAATTTAATGATGACAGTAGTGGTTACTCAGGGGATTAATGAAGAGAATGTATTTCTCAACCTCTTGGAAGTTGGTCTCAAAACATGTGATGGAAAATTGTCACCGTCAGATGACTGTAGGATCTTGGTACCATACATGACAAAGGCTGATTTTAATCCATTTCTGTCACACTGAATCCTCTGCTATGGTTAACAGAGCAGAAGAAATGCCAGGGGCCAAAGAGTTACTGAGGAGTAAGTACCCACATGCATAGAACCCAGGCTGTCGCTCTTCAGGATCAAAGCTTCTTCCAGGGACCAAAATGAAGATTCTTCCATTATCAGGTCCTACAAGACAGAGGTTCTGTGACTCACCAGAGTTTTATGATGATGTAAGGCACTAATTTAAGCTCTTTGTGCATGGATTATACAATGCATTTGCAGGCCTCCATGTTCCCAGATATGGATAGTTTTCCTAGTTCTCTGAATATGCTACCAGAGCTGTATCCTTTAAGTCTTCATTGCCCATCTATATGGATAGATGGCTACCTGGCTTTGTGGATAAGCAAGAAGAAAAAAAACCTGTGTGAATGTACTCCATACTGAACAAGCAAAATAAGCACATTTTCATGATTTAGTAATAGGCTGAGCAGCAAGTTTTGCACTCATCTGAAACCTTCAGAAATGCTGAGCTAGGTGTCTAACTCTCTAGACCATTTTACGCATTATGAAAAAAGCAAAACACCCACCTGCTTGCAGCTGTCTCCATGTCAGTGTGGAAAGTTCACTTCTGCTGTAGAATCAATAAAAGCTTCAAACACCTGACTCAGGATTTTCGAGATGCACTGAGAAGATCAAATAAGCAAAATACATTTTTACTCCTTTTTTCCAAACTGCGGAAATCTTTTGCTGCCCTCATTACTGTGGCTGCACTCTCACCCACCTATGGGGGCTGTAGGCACCCCATGGAGGATTCTCCAGAAAACAATCAATTGTATTTATTTCCAGTCAATAGGAAAACACATCCACAGACATAGAGCAGGAAACTCACTACTCAGAAGAAGCTGACAGCAGGAATTTTGGTGACCATCACTCACAGCAGATTTCCATCACGTTTGTGGTATGCAAACATCTGAACACTCAGCTTTTGCAACTACATGTTCATGACAACAGTGTTGAATTATCTGTACATGTTTTATTCAACTAATTGTGCTCATAGGGAAACACTGTCTCCCAAAGCTGTTTTTCCATGTACATGCCATTAATAAGCTATGTCTAGAAGTGGATTATTAGGTTTCATATCATGCAGTCGTTCTGAGAAATGCTCTAAAATCTTGCTGGTGCTAGTGATTAGGCCTTTAATGCTCAACTACATCACAGCTTTGGCTGAAGTAACTGGATAGTGCTGTGGTAAAAGTCTTGACTCAGCCATGTGAGGTTAATTGCATAGGACTATTAAAGATGTGAGTCTAACAAAGTATTGTAGTTTAAATGCATGGTTGCTTTTTTTTTTTTCAAGTGACAGTTCAACAAAGTTGACTGCAACAAATTCTTTTTCCTCTTTATTGGAATGGAAGAGATTCAAGAGATCCAGGTATTGAATCAATTGAGTATCAGGCTACCTGAATCCTGCCTCAAAAACATTTGAGCACAGAAAGCAAAGATAAGCTGATAGAGCCAAATTTAAAAATTTATGAAACTCATTGCACAGAAGCAGAGGATGCACTGTCACATGCACACTGCTGTCCCCTCGGGAGCCCAGCATCCCCTGCCACCTGTGTGGGCTGGGAGAGCTCCTGCCCACAAGAGCTCTTTACAGAGACCTGTTTCTGTGAGACTTGTTACAGCATATGTAAAGACATTTAGATTATATGCATGCTTGGAGTACAGAGAGCTGTTCCCTTAGGAGTCTTGATTTGTCTGTGTTTATAAAGAATCTGAAAATCCTCTGAGAAAAAATGTAAGAGGCAGTGCAAGATAATTCTTGTAAGCATCAGTGGAGGAAGGGGAGTCACATTACCCTGGTTTCTGTCAGTTGACACATCAGAATATTCTGACTTAGTCTGATTATTCACACTTAGTTCTGTGTTGTATTGTAAAAGCACAACACTTGGAATACTTAATCTTTTTTCCCCCTGAGTGTACACCTAGACACATTTCAGCTGACTTAAATTCAATGTGTAGTTTTCTGTCTCTGAAAGGAAACCTTGCTGTATTTTTAACACATTAACTTCACTAACCCAGATATGTCTAACAAAGTCTTCAAAGGGCAGAGAGATGTTAGATTTATCAATGCAGGAAGCACTTGATTCAAAGACCCTTTTTTAAAAAATAAAATTATATTAAAAGTATGGAATAAATCACCTAGTGGAGCACCTATCTTATTCTGGGAGACACTAAATAAGGATGTTGGTAGGTAGTGATAAATTGGAACTTGATTTTGTGCCTGTATTACCTACAGAAAAAAACATCAGAACTTCTGAGTCTTATTGCATTTATTCACTAATCCTGGCTCCCTGCTTACCTGCAGTGAGAAATATAAGCCTTGGGGGACAGGAGCTGATCACTGTTTAAGTGCATTTCTATATACTCACTGCCTCTAGGAAAGGCAGAAGTAATACAGTTACCCCAAAATGTGCTGGAAGTGCTCCTGCAATAGCATAATCACTAAGTGTAATTTAATTCTAATTCCAATCTGGTTTTCTTTGCCATCCAGTTCAGATGATGTTTCCTGAGGAAAAAAAGCCAACATGGTTTCCCTGGCATATCTATAAAGTGGGACAGCATTAGAGGCAACTCCTTCCTCTCCAGATGACCAGAACTCAGTCTTTTCTCTGGAGCCACAGAACATATTTTTGCTCCCCTCCTACCCCCCAAAAAATAGGAAAATACTTGGGAAAAAAAAAAAAAAAAAAAAAAAAAAAAATTAAAGCCACATTATTGCTTAAAATCAAGTGTGTTTTAGTGAATTCTACAGAATGTATATCTTTGACATACACATATAAAATTCACAGGTTTGACAATATAGCAAACTCAAAACCAGCAGGAAGCAAAGAAACCATGGAGGAAAGACTTCACTTCTGTTTCTGAAATATAAAGACCTAAAGTTGTTTGTGATTGAAATCAGGAGAAAATACTTGGGTTTTTTTCCTAACACAATTAAAATTATCAAACTGTAAATAAACCAATATTATTGATAAACCACTGGAGACCAATATATTATATTTTAGAAGTCTAGTCAGTCTGCATGACTATATTACACTGTTAGCAGCAATAGAAGGATGTCTTTCTAGGGAGCCTAAAATTATCATTTCTCCAGGTAATCTTGCGCAAACTTTTTGTACTCCAATTAAAAAACTAAATTCTTCAGGATTTATCAATGAGTTCAGAGAGAACAGCAGACTGGCATTAAAAATATTTTTTTTAAAGTGCTGTACACAGAAGGAGATTCAAATCAGAAAAGAAGAAAATCACCTTTAACTAACTGTAGTATTTTGACAGGAAATTCCTTAGAGCTGCCAAAAATATAATTCAACTCAATTCAACCAGACAGCAACAATTTTTTTGCTTTGCTAGCAAATACTTGTCACTGGTTCAGCTGAAATGACATATTCACTTGGAAAAATTCAGGGTTGTAGGAACTATAGTTTCTGCCCCCTCTAAAACTCAGAAAAGTGACAGTGCTTGGGCATTGTTTCAAAAATGTGTCAGGTAACAATATTGTGTATCATTGTATAAATGTGTATAAAGTGTATCATTGTAACAATATTATGGTATGGATGGCTGAATTGAACCTACAGGAGTCTTCTCTTTTCATTTACTGGTACAGATCTAGCCAAAATGTCCAGGGGTTGTTCACATCTAAGGTCAATGTTCTGCAAAGGCGGGCTGCAGTTATTACATGCCTGACTTGCTCTGCTAGCATATTACAGAGAAATAATTAATTTAACACATTTCTGTTTCTCTTTGTAGACAGTCTCAGTAAACTACTAATGCCATATTATCCCATTCATGGCAAAAAACTTTTACTTGCTCAAAATTAGACTTACTCTCTTTCAGAGAAATATATATAGTCCTAAAAAGTCATGATTTTTTTCCTAATCCTCTTTTAGATAGTGAGATGAGATTTGCTCTGGGTGATTTTTCCAGAGTAAGAGATTCTGACATTCAATACCCTAAAAATGTAAGATATTACATGCTAGCATTCATCTGAGTCTTGCTGAATTTCATCTCATTTATTTCAGACAGGCACTGCTTAAATCACTTCTTGTAATATGGTGTTTATAATCTTCAAAAATTCAGTCTTTACTCCTTCTGGTAACTGACTTTTTGGTGTCTGCTTATGCAAAAGTCCCTTATTGTGTCACTATAAAGGAATGATTTTGTAGCTTCTCTCCAAAATTTAAATGCCTCCAAAATATTTAAGTATTTCTGATGTTTTCCTAATTGGTATTGTTCTTTAGATGATGACCAGAGTTAGATATGTGGAAAAAAAAAGTTAATTTACCTGGGTAATGAAAAAATATTTATGGGAAAGTCATTAATTTCTTCTTGGCTGCAATTCTCCTACACTATTTTAAATCTTTCCTGGATTACCAAAGATGCCAAATATTTGCATTCTTCTGAATTTGAAGTTTTCATGGTGTCTGAAAGTACTTAGCAAAGGTGTTTTTCTAACTCTGTAACAGTTTTATTAGACAAAAAATACTGTGACTTCTTATCACACTAAGATCAATAATATAAAGTTCCCACATGTTCCTTGGAAGATGCCATTTTAGAATAAGGCAATGTATACATAGGCATAATATATACTGATTGTGCAATTGTGGTTTGGATACATTTTTTTCATAACTAGGTTTATTTTATCCTCCATTCCATTACACAAGTCTGCTTTAAAAATAAAAACACAACCATCTGTAAAAGACAAAAAAAGAGGTAAACACACCCTCTCAGAATACCTTTTTTCCTTCTTCTTCTTCTTTTTCTGTGGGGTCGGGGGTTTAGTGCCAGATGCCTTTTACATTCCTGACTATCCCACAATGAAGAATAGCAAAGTCATTCTACAGAGCTTGATGTTGAGACTTTCACATCTCATCTGACCTCTAACAGGCTATTTCTAGGAAGGACTGCAACTCAGTCTTCCTTACTCACAGCACCCAGTGAGTTCTTGTGCACAGCAGTCAGAAAGAGCACGGATGGTCAGTGGAATGTCTGGCCATCCCATCGTGTCGATGAACCACAGAATTACTGAATATGCTGAGTTGGAAGGGACCCTCAAGGATCATCGAGTCCAAGCCCCAGCCCTGCACAGCTCCATCCCCAAGAGTCACACCAGGTGCCTGAGAGAATTGCCCAAACACTTTTTGAACACTGTCGGGCTTGGTGCTGTGACCCCATCCCTGGGGAGCCTGTTCCAGTGCCCAACCACCCTCTGTGGGAAGAACTGTTCCCTGATATCCAACCTAAACCTTCCCTGACACAACTTCAGGCCATTCCTTCAGGTCTTATCACTAGACTCAACTCAGTTGTACAATTAGACAAAAACCTGCTGTGAAGGATGGGGAGAACAAACAGCACAAAAAAGGTTGGTGCCATTCCCCCTGGTTGCAATTCCCCCACACATCCTAAATTTCCCGGGTGTTCTGAAGAAATAACCAAGGGGTAGCTGGCAACCCAGAAGCAATAAAGCTGGGAGCGAAGACAGAAGAAGTATCAGATATGTAAACAGTGTATTTGTGTTTCTAGAGATGTAAATATCATTTATAAAACTTTCCCAGAAGTTCAAAATCAAGCAAAGGACATTAATGAACATCTTCAACACTGAACCACTAAATTAAATATGACATTAATGGGAACCATTTAATGTATTTCAGATCTGCTTTGATGGCCATTTTAATTAGATTGTTGATCTGCTGCTGACAGCATCAAAAAAACAAGGCTTGAAACACAGAACCTCATCAAATGTTGCTGGGTCTCAATTTCCATGTATAATTAATGAGATAAGTCTTTCTCTGGACACTGCTTGTAGGAGGGTAATTTGATTCACGCGCCAGGCACATGGGTATTCACTGGCAGCTCTCCAGACTGTGACCTGAGCCCAGTGATGGGCTGCTGCATCTGCTGTGGCAGCCTCTCCCTGATTACAGGGCTAACAGGGAACTGGTCTGATTTAAAAGCCTTGTTTGTCACTGCATGTATAGACAAGAAGGTTAGATGAGTTCCAATGGCAAGAAGGGTAAAGGTTACAAATACCGCTCATAAACAATCAAAATTCCAGCAGAACTAAAACCTCATATGAGAAACAGTATCCTACCCATTTTGATTTCATATGTAGGATGCCATCCTTCCTCTATCTTTCTAGAGACCCAAGGAAGTAAAAGGTCAGATTCTTTTGAACTCAAAAGAAAAAAAGGAATGAGAGCAATTTTTCCGTGACTGTGTAAGATGGATACTTCTGAATGACATTGAAATGGTAAGAAAAACAAACCTTAAAAGCCCTAATACCTCAAAAGGGAGACCACACCATAACCTCATAATTTCAAGTACACAGCTAGTCACTCACCCTTTAGAAATACACACACGTATTTCAATTTATAATGTAACATTTGACTGTCAGAAAGTTTTGAAGTCAGCCTGTCTGCAAAAGTTGAGGCATGGAGCAGTTAGAATTTGTGCCACCATCCTCTGTTACCTAGAAAATTCTGGCAGTCCCATGGCATTTACTGTAAAGCTCCACTACTGCAAAAGGCATGATTTAAGGAACTCTATCTTCCTTTGCTTCGAGAGCAAAGATCAGCTCTGTGATAAATAAGAATGAGACTGAAAACAAAGTGAGTCATTTCAAAGGGGCATTTATACCTTCAGTGCTGTACCTTGTACTTGTCATCCAGCCTCAATAAAGGTTCTGTAGGAATTATGAGCAAAGACTTTTGGAGAATAAAGCTTTCCATGTTGTGGAGGTATTAAATAAATATCCTAAATGCTATTTCATGAAAAGATCAATGAAAATATGGCATGATCCATTTATTCAAATGAGAACTAAGTTCATAGCAAATCCATTATAAATATTAAACATTCCAAACTTTCCTTCATTATTGTCTTATGGAGCATACTGGATGAAATGTTCAAAATTTGTAGTAATGTAGAGAAGTTCATTTGAAATCTCCATTACAGCTGTCTCATAAAACAGAAACAAAGGCTTATGAAATTGGAAAGCTGGAAATGAGACACAATGCAGAAAAAGCTGTTGACTTGCTTTTAAAATACAATTCTTAAGCTGTGAAATTTCTTTGTCATAATATACAAAAAACTAGTAAGGATTCAGATAAGTGAATTGGGCTTTTATAGTTAGCTAAGGCCTTTAAGTTCCATTACATTAATCAAAATGTCATGATATATGTAAGAATAGGGGAAAAAGCAAGATGTAAGTAAAATCAAACGTGGTCTGTACAATTTAGAAGTCAGAGTGACTCCACTGCTCCTTGCACTTCAGTAAGGTCCACTGCTTGCAGTAACCTCTCCTGCAAACCTGAATTCAGCTGTTATTATGTAGTCTGATGTTTTGTTTCAGGCCTGGAGTGCAATTCTGAACCAAATGTCCCCATCATCTCCAGAACTCCCCTACACACCTCTTTCTTTGGCACTAGTGACACCAAGACCCTTTCTGTTTTTATGGAGTGCATTGACAGCAGCTCGTGTGAACAGACTTCAGACGACAGGAAAAGACACCATGAGGGAGCGTCTCCAGAGGGTCTTCATCCCCACTGGACTGTGGGGTCCAGTGAGATGAAGTCCTTGGGCATTGCAGGCAGCAGTCCATAACAGGCTGAGAAAAATAGCAATCCTTTGGAGATGTACTGGGGCAGGAGCTCCAGCTTTTTCAAATCCCACCTCAAAGATCCTGTTTACAAAAGGCAACACTGGCCTCTTCTTAGCAACTCCCCAGGTACCACAAGTCTGGGTATTTTGTCTATTCTCCGCTTTCATCTACTCTTCTTTCTTCTCTTTCCCCATTCATTGCCTTTTTTTTGCTCATTTGCATGTCCCTCTGCCAGAAGACTCCCACTTTCTGATTTTCTTGCCCCTTTTCCACTCACTGTGCTTCTGCAGAGGACACAGAGATGAAGGAAATATGTGAAGTACACAGGTCACTGTAATGTGACCCTCAGAAAGGAAAGGAAGTAATTGTTCTCTTCAAGAAACACACAGTAATTATTATGCTGTGAGTAAAAATGAAGTAAGGGCTTGAATTGACTTGTAATCTTTAAGATTAAAGACTTTGTGTACAGCAATTGATGTTTTCTTCAGATAAAACCCTAGGTCCTCCATTTATATGTTTTTACTTTATCTCTTCGCCTTAAAAATCTTTCCCATTTGAATTTTCCTGACTTCAGGAGTGTTGGATAATTAAAACACCTACATGAAGTGCATTATGAACCCAACTAAATATCACCTGAGCTACTGAAAGATGTAAATAGTGTGTGACTAGCAGCTGCAATCACTATCCAGTTAACAACTGTGTGCATTGTTCAACTGATGTAATTTATTTGAACAAAGATCCACATTTAGACCTGCATCTCAGCCTGAATGAGGGATGGCTGAAAGAGTTGGAGGAGCATGGGACTACATTGCATAAATACTTGCAGTTGTGCAATTAAATACTTTAGATCTGACATTTTCTACCATTTTTTTTAAAAGCAGAGGAAAATTAAACATCAGGCTGCCACATATCAGGTCTTCTCAGTTTGTAACTTGGCTGTCTAAACTAAAACTTCATTATTATTTAATTTTATTAGTTTGATTTAAGTGACAGTCTTTGCCTTTAAGGGGTAGCCTATATCAGTATTTCAGGAGATTTTGCACTTCTTGCAGCTTTCCAGGAAGGACTTCCCACTGTAGATTGGCTTGGGTGTATAACTTGAATTAATGTCATCAACAACTGAAGGGACTGGTGGGAACAAGGCAAAGGATGGAGCAAGTGCACTAGATCAGTGCTGAAGAAGGTCAGACAGTATTAATCCCAGGAAGAGATTGACAGCCTGGGGGACTGGCACAGGGGTGTTAATCCCAAAGAAAACAATTCACAACCCTGTACGATCATGTAATTATAACACAGGGATAAGTGCATCTTCTACGGCTGGAGGAGAATGGAGGCTGACAATGTGAATAACTGGAAGAGGCTTTTGCAGCCTGCAGATGTAAAATAAGGATTTCAGAGGAAGCTGGTGGTACAACAGAGCAGTTATGATCCTCACAACCCCCCTGCAGAAAGCCCAGCAGTCATCCCTGTCTGTGACACTCCTGTTTGCAGGCAGATACTTCAGGAAGGAGGACTGAAAACTCACCTGGATTGGAAGAATTCCAGCCCTCAGACACCTGTTTTAACAAGTGCTGACATGCTGTAAACTATACTCCAGTAACATTTCCTGAAGGAAAACAACAGTTGGTGGCAATAATTTGTGGGTTTTGCACTTTCAGTTTAGCTGGGTCTGTCTTGGAGCATTTGCACTGAAAAAGTAAAAAGTATCTACATTTGGCACCTAGCATAGCATCTAATCATGTAACTACAAACTTCTGCCAGGAGATGAATACCTGTTGATCAATAGATACATGTTCTATATATCTCAAGGCATGTTTTAGTAAGCTATTTTATTACAGTGACCTAATCAGAGGAATCTATGAAAGCCTTGAGCTATGAAATGCCTATCTTCTGCACATGATGCAAACCTGTTAAAAATTCAAGAAAATCATAGACTTCACAGTTAATTATGGTCAATCATGAGCATTTCACTCTGGAAAATGCTCTTCAAGCTAAACTGTTATATAACAATTTCCCATCCAAATACCTGCTTTCGTCTGACCCGGTGTCAATGCACTGACAAATTTAATGCCTGTGATTGCAAGAAAAAGAGAACTATAAACACAGATGTCAATTGTGTGCATGGCCCTGAATAAGCCTTTTTTTTTTTTTTTGAGCAGCAGTATCATCATATGAAGTTTATCAATAACTAAATATTTTTTAATGCATGTTCCACAGTAGTACCAACATGTGGTCACCTTAAAAAAGCTTGAAAAGTGCCTGTCATTTGCCACCCCACTGGCCTAGGTTCATTACAGCTGATAATGCACTCACAGCAAAAAATATCCTTCAGTTGGATGACTTTATTCTGCTTCTTCACCTCTCCTTTACCTTGCACTCACAGTGGGATCCCACGCACAGTGAGGGCATCCTAGTTTGAAGTTTCTGTTTCCTCTTACTGCTGTCTTGTATAAAATCATGGAGAAAGAAGACAGAACACTCTACTGGGTTGATGGCAGCTCACAAACAACCAGAAAACCCCAGTTTTGGCAAAGTGGGCAGCCCAGTGGTGCCCCAAGGGTCAATGTCAGAGCATGCTCTCTTCACTGTTTGCATTTGTTTATAAAAAAACAAATGGGAAAAGTTGGGCAGTGATTTTCTCTACTTGTGCATGCAGCTGTCAGTAGGCAGATGAGACTAAATGAAACAGATATGTAGCTTATGATCTCTACTTCCTGCCTCAAGGTAAGAAGGTTCCAGAAAATTTTGGTTGATAAGGTAGATGTACGCTAGTATGAACTGTCCATTTTGATGACAAATTTCCTTTGAGCATCTCTGAGGAATATACAGATATTGATTAAACTTCATATGCCCCAAAGCATCTCAGATTTCTGTTCCTATATAACAGATGAGTAGCCTGAAGGGCAGAGGGAAGTTTTGCTCAAGGTCATAAAATGAGATATTGACAGGATTAAAAATAGATCTCAGGAATTATGGTATGAGTCTTCCTTAAATACAGTGCCTTTCAAGAACAAGAGGACATATACTGCAATCATGGTTTACATTTCCCAAGGCTTTCCTGTATAAAATATACTATAACAACTGACAGAATGGAGAAGAAAATGTGCAGTATCATGCAGAGGCATTTTATGAGATTGTGAGAGGGTTTCCAACCCAGTTCTTTTTTATTCCTTTTAAATAAGTGAGAAAGATCAGAAAAGAAAAAGGAAAAAAAACATCAAGCAGTTCTCTTGCAGCTAATAAATGACACCAAGAATTGGGAAAGTACATGCCACTTTAATCTGCCACAATTTTTCTTTTTATTTGCCAAACATCACAGTTAGGGAAGATGAGGATATCTTCTATTTGAGACAGAATTACCTTAGGCACTTTTTACCTAAACTTCTAGAGCTGGTTGAAATGTTTTCCATAACAAAATTGAAAATGTTTGCAGAATATTTTTATACCTGAATAGAGAATTAAAGTGGATGTACTGTTTTTCTCCTTGCTTCTCTCTCCCCCTTCTACTTGCAAGCTAGATAAGGTAAAATGGATGAAGATAGTGATGAAGAAGAAAATTAACAGGATTTGGGGAAAAAAAGGGATATGGGATTTTGAACATTGTATCAACAGGCCAGGATAAAAAAAAAAAACCTCCAGAAGTGAAATATTACAGGAATGAATGTCTTGATATAATGTTTTTCATTGCATTCATACTTGAAAACAGCAAAAAGTGTCAGGCTATATGAATCTGAAGATGAAAATATTAAGCAGTAATGCTACAAGTTTTCTTTTTCTTGATATACAATGTTTCCAGAAAATTACTGTTTTGCTATTACACCCTTAATTATGATTATTGGGTGTTATTATCTTCTTAAATTTAAAAGTAAAATCTTATCTAACATATATATTTAAGTTTCATGAATTGAGAATAGTTCTACCATGCTTCTAAGTTTTGGAAAATGACGAATGTGATTCACCACCCCATTAAACCTCTATAACAAAGTGATGAGTCAGGCTTGGTGTTTTAAACAAGGCACCACTTCTGGAAACTGCAAGCAACCTGTGCAGCTCTGCTAAGTCCAGTAAGTGACTTCCATTAGTTTTAGGACATCCCAGCCTGCAGTCTCCTGTGAAGCTGGATGGTGGTGTTTGAGGGACTGCATCCCCCCGGGGTCATGCCATATCTCCCACTGAGCTGGAGTCAGTGCTCTACTTCCTCCCCAAACTGCTGTCTTTAAGGTATTCAAAATGCAATGTGCAACGGATCTACAGTGCCATATTATGTTTATGGCTTCTCAGGGATAGTGCAGGGAATGAGGACTTAAAGGTTAGTGGGACACAGTGACACCTCTGCTCCCTTTCTTTTGTTTTCATGCCCAATTCCATTATCTGTGTTATTTTATATTCAAAATTGCATAAGAACACTGTAAAAAACTATTACCTCTTTATCTTACTCCAGCTGGAATTCAAAAATAATTTGATTTGCATTACTTACTGTATCACTTGTGATAAATGTTGTGAGGATCACAAAGAGAGAGTGGAGGTTGGATCACAAACTGGGACAGCTGGGTTTGCTTCCTCCAGAGAAGACAAGACAAAGGGAGATTTAATTGCTATCCTCCCCTTCCCAAAGGGGGGAAAACAAAAATTTAGACTCTTTGCAGAAGGGCACAATGAAGAGAAGAGGTGACAGTCATAAATTGCAAGGAAATTTTAACTGGATAAGAGGAAAAATTCATCAAGAGGTTGGTTCAATGCAAGAACAGATTGTCCAGAGAATCTAGGTATCTCTATTCTTTCCAAATTTCAGCTGGGAATATCTTTATGCTACCTGCTCTGACATTGAAGTTGGCCCTATTTTGAGCATGTGCTGGACAAAAAACCTTGGAAGAATTCCTTTAATGTACATTCTGATTATTATTTGGGAATGCACCTAAGCATCATTCTGAAGATGAAAATGAGTAAAGAGAAATACTCTTTTAAAGTATGTTTTGCACTTATACCATGAATATAATTGGTTGCAAAGAGCACAATAGTAAGAGAAGTTATTTTTTAAAGTGTTGGAAGGAGCAATTAAGTTTTTATAGCCTCTGCATTTGCTAAGCCCAAGCATTGCCTACATGGCTTTTAAAGCAGAGATTCACAGAGCAAACACTTTGCCACATTAAAGATTCCCTAGACTACCATCACCTTTTGTTTCTAATCAACATAACAAGCTTATCAAAATTTATCGATAAAGCAGGTGATGAATCCCCATGTGAAGTATAATGCAAGCAGGGGTTAATTAGAAAAGGGAAAGGTGAAGTTGCAAAGCTGTCCTTATGTAAATCCAGATCCCTGACTCTGTAAATTAGGGATGAGGGCTTTGGAAGCATCACCTGCAGTTTTGGCTATCAGCTAAGCTGTACACTGCTTTTCAATTATTGCAAAGACCAGTCAGAAAGCTTTGGAAGGCACTGCTCAGCAAGACTTTCTGAGGAAACACTATTTTGGAATGGTGCAGGGTAAGATGAAAACCAGGATTTGGATAACTAATCAACAATCTGTGCCAAACTGTTTAAAAAAATCACACCAAGGAACATCTACCACAGCTTTTATCTGGATGTTAGTCCAAGTGCTCATAGGAAAGCATTTATTCTGCTAAACGATTTTTATTCCCATTGTTGATATCATTCCTGTAGCCAAGAGGAGTCTGGAGATATAGGATACTGACAGGGAAAAATTGTAATCAGGAAAACATGACATAAACTGCAAGTGAGTAGTGAGAATGAGATAAATCAAAATCTTTGGCAGGGAACTCTGCCAGGCTTATTACCTTGTATTATTCCTAATCTTAAATAACTTTCAAATGGCAGCCACTTTAGAACAAACTATCCTCCCCTCATGTGAAAAACTCCTAGATTCTAAATGTGTGAGAAAACAAGATTCAGTAAGTCATTTTCTAGCTCTAACTGGGTGATTCAGACACTCCTTTCCTTTATACATTAAGCTCCTCTGTTGTTTTTGCTAGAACATAAACAAGAATGTCAAGCCTAGCTCAGAGTTTTATGTAAAATGATTTATAGGATGGAACTGGTTGGGACTACTCTCAGAAGAAATCCCAGAGACCTTCTCATGGCCAATAGAAATACATAAAATTGGGTTGCCCCAAGGGTATACATAACCTTAAGTGACCTAATGTCTGTGCTGATTCTTACTGACATTATCCCACATGAATGCAAATTCATAAATGTGGATTCATGGTGCGAATTCCTTGGTTGCATAACTGCTGATTTATTGCTGTTTATAAAAAGAGGACAGTCCCCCAGCTAGACTTAAATGGCCTCTAGGAGCTCCTTATTGTGTCCTCTGCTGCAGGGCAAGCAGGGTGAGACTTCACGTCACCCTTGGGGTCAGTAAAAACTGGGGGAATATATGAACTCTGTTGTTCAAGTGCTTGTTCTGGATTGACAGAAAACTATGTTCAGTAACTCTTTTAATGCCCTCTTAGGCTGATTAGGGTTTTGCATACTCATTCAAGCTGGAGGCAAGGTTTCATCATGGAAAACATTTCAATGGGATGTTTCCTTACTTGCAGCAGCACATAAAAACTGGAATTAAATTTTGAGCCTCTCCAGCAATTCTGTATATTCAGGTGTTTTGTCAATGTTTCTTGTTGGCCTCCTTCCACACACAGCACACCAATGAGATGGGCTGTTGGCAAAAAAAAGTAGAAAAATGACAGTTTGAGGAAGACCTCTGTGTCAGAGATATCAGAGTCTAAGGAATTATGATTGAAAATTAGTATTCTTACGCCATATAATCTGTTCTATTGCAAATATTTGCAGAAAAAAAACCCATGAATGTGAAGACATAATGCTTTTTCATTAAAATCATCCTCATTTTAAAGTCCTAAATCCCTCTAAACCCCTACCTCTATGCAGCTTTACTCTTTTTCCATCCCTCCATGAAAGAAAATAAATGGGATTTTTCTAGGGTGATTTATGTCACTTCTCAATCACCAGAGCACAACCAGTTGTCTCCATTTCATGGGAGATAAATAAAAGACTTGGATGTGCCTTAAGTACCATCAATCAGAGGTCTATTTGATTCAGTGCTTTACACATCACAGCTCTCACTTTTTCTACCCTGGACTGCAAAGTGTTTCCTTCCTAAGAAGAAGACAATGTTGTCTCTGTCATAGGGGAAAGATTTTGCACAGAGCCTACCCCTTGTGATTAAGATAACTTTTCTGAGAGGATTTAATCTCTTTTCAGAGTGTCTTTTCTTGCAGTAAACACCTGCTCAGTTTAAAAATTCCTCATTCCTTTTAGGATTTTAGGCAATTTCAAAGTGAAGGTGTCTTTGTAAGCCTGTGTACTCAATACACATAGCTACTACCTATGTTTAAAATATTACAGCTGTCATTGGAAGCTACCTTTCAATCAGTGTTAGTCAGCATAAAGTGACAGAACAACTCTGCAGGCATTTATCATTCCATTTCCTGCTCAGTAGTACATTATTCTCTGTTCAGTCTTTTTGCACAAAGGAAAAAAAAACAATATTGTATAGTGTGCCTTTCCTTGGGAACTTTTGTACTATTATTGATGGCTTATTATTAAAATGTGTTAATGGGTTTTCTTTTTTCTTACAAATCTTGATGCTGAATACATATTTCTATAATGATGTTTTTGGAAACCACATAGAGAGTGTCAGACAAAAAGTATGAGTAACATTTCTGCTACCATTTTCTATCATAGTGTTGTGACAAAATCATGAGGTTTCTTAGACTTTCTGGGCTAAACTTGTAGCATCTATTCTGATACTGACTTTGCATGTGAGCTGATTTTAATATAGCATGGCACCATTCAGTTCTGGTGTCTGCAGAAGAGTTGCATAATTTTACATCAAGGATAGAAGAAAGATCTCTCACCCAAAAAAAGGACTTGTGCTTAAATATGCACACATTAAAAGAAATTATGAATAGAATTTTTTAAAAAAAGAGAGTTTGAAAACTGGACTTGAACATATAAATCATTGTATGTACATGGAGACTTTGCTTGGACTCCTTTCTCCTCCAAACCCTCGGTCTCTGCAGGATGAAGACCTTCCAGAGCAGACTGTGCTTCTTTCTTTATTGGGAGCACTTAAGGAGGTGATGAAATGCCTGTAATAACCATAAAAAAGGTTATGCAGAGTCTAATTCTGCAGAGTGCATCCAGCAACACCAAGACAAAATGGTTTTGTTTCCTTAAGTCTTCCCTGCTCCAAGGGCCTTTGTATGGGATTTGCAGCACTTCCTTGCACTTTCATTTTAACAACTATCAACAAAATCTGTCATGACGAAAGCTCACAGTAGGTTTGACTTTTTTTTTTTCTATTTAGTACTTCATATTTTAAATATTTAAATATTTTAAATCTTATCACATGGATTTTTGGATCATTATGGATGGAATGTCTTTTGGCTTGTTGCAGGGAAAATAGGATCTGTTGGATGTTTGGAGAGGAATCTCATATAATCCTCTATTAATATTCCAAGAAAGGTTTTGACTGTCAATGTATTGTCATCAGTCTAAAGGTATCCTTTTTTTTTTTCCTTTTGAATTGACATAACTAATGACAAGGAGCAGTGAAGCTTTGAAGACGAAAGCCACTTCAGTCCTTTACAGCTGGCAATTCCTCTGCCTTCACATGTTTATGCAGGAAGTTAAAAAACTCAGAGCACAAAGAAAAGTTAGCATCCAGGAGGTGTGATTTATCTGCTTCTGGCTCCTGCACTCATCTGCTGTCAGGCTTAGAAGATGTTTGTGGCTGCAGCTTTCAAGACACAAATTAACTGCAAAGTCTTTGCTGAAGGCTGGAGAGGTGGAGGGGCTGGGCAGGGGACATGGAGCAGAGGATCTGGAGAGGCAGGGGAAACCCAGCAAGAGACTAGTGTCTTTTAAATGTCACAGCTGGTTGGGGGAAATTGTAGATAACAAAACACTTTTAGATAACTGCACTGTTCTCTCCAAGAAGCTATTGCTAGAAATTTCTCCTAGTTTGAAAAGGATGGAAAATGTCTGAACTCATCAGAGTTGTGCCAGATAGTCTCAGCAGGATATGTTTCCTAGTGCCTGGCTTGCAGTAAACATAAGGTATTGACAGAAAATATATCCAATATGGAAAGAAATGCATGAATAGTCCCTTACCAAAAAACAGAACCTCATCTAAGAAATTCATAGAAATCATCTGGAGAAGGATTCTGTAAGAGAACAAATGCCTGGATGCCAACTGCATCTTCCTTTGCCAAGGTCTCTGGTAAGCTGGGAACACTAGGCAAACCTCTGGCACTGACTGCAGAAATGGGTTCTGTCACAATGCTCCCTGAGCCCATCGTGGTGAGAAATCATCACACATCAGCACAGAGCAGTGCCTGGGGAGGCATTGGCTGAGAAAAATTGCTCTGGCACCAGCCTCCTCAGAGTGCATATACCAGTATTTCTCATTCCCCCAAACACCCACCCCAAGAAGGGCCCTTTTCCTTCTTGTCCATGTCAGCTGTTTATCTATTACAAATGCATGTACACAAAGAAAAATAAATTATTTTGGGTTTTTTTAAATCTCCTTTGTCCTTCCCCAACTCATTTCTCTCTTACTTACATTTAAATTCTTCCCTTACCTCTGATTACTTACTCCAAAATTCCCAACAAGCAAGTATTCAGCATGTGGCAAATGCAGCCCTTAAAATCCCAAACACCCACACAGCAGCAACCAGGTGAAATCAAACCAGGGCAGGCAAGAAAAGTTATGAAAATTCTAAACAGGGAATGTTTCTGAAGAAGTTGCAGATACTTGAACACAATCAGACTGAAGAAAGGATAAAACACATGGTTTAAAAACAAGTAAAGGAAGTAAAATCTATAAATCTGTCAAACCAGCAAACCTGAAGTTGCAACCTACATCAAGGAAACGGCTGTTAATATTTTTTCAAAGGGAAAAAATATTAAAGAAAATCATATTCAGAGAAAATCACTTGTCAGAAACTCCTATTAAGGAAGCAATAGATTAAAATCTAAAGTGGACACGTTTGTATCTCAGACTGGACAGGTACTGGTGATAGGTATGAAAGCTTTTTCTGCAGCAGGTGGAGCCATCAATTTTTTAGAATCACTTTGAGCATTTCCACTTAAAACATTTACTTGCTACTAAAATGAGCTAGAATGTGTTCAATTCTTTCTTGAACTACCCTGCTCTTTTCTAATGTGACACAAAATCTTTTCATGGCTGAATTGAGGTTTATAATAGAGTACAAAAATTACTGTCTGGCTGAAATCCTGAGAGTAAGGACTCAATACTCTGTGGACTTCAGCTGGACTAAGCAGCTGCTCATTTGAAGTTGTGAGGGACAGGATTGGATAATACTTACTGTCTGAAATCCAGAGGACAGAATCCTATATTGGTCTTGGAATAGCATTTTCACCATCCTCTCTAAGGCTCCTAAATATACCACCACTGAATACATCAACTTTTTATTGACTTTGTAAAGAGGGTGCCTCAGCAGAGAGGAAACAAAGACAAGGAACTAATGCAATACACAACTGTAAATGGTTACAGTTTTTGGATGGAAGTTAGAGTTGGGATCTGTTGTATTCCCATGGATTAGTTCACAGGCACACTGGGAAGTACAGAACTGGAAGGTGCAACTTGTGGCATCATTAGATATCTATGCTTGTTGGCCTCCCCAGCTGCTTTGAGAAAGCTCAGCCTCTAAAGGGTTTGCAGAAAGCATTCCCTGCAATTCCAGTCTCTGACAAACAGCTCACAGAAGCTTTTACTGTGAGTAGGATGCCAGACAGGCAAGGCAGACTCGCTGCTCTCGGGACCTGGAAGTCACCACCTAAACACTAGGGTCCCTACATGTTTCAATTTATGAGAAGGGATATAATCCCCAAGACTGACTGGAAATCAAATGTTTTCTGCTTGCTTCACCACTGTTGAGAAGGAGGGTCCTATGGCTACATCTAAAAACATCAAGGACAGAACATTTAACTCATCTTTCTTATTTTAACATTATAGTTATGGATCATTTGTATAATAATTTTTATGCAGAGCATGAAAACATAAAGGATTCACAATATATAGTTAATTAATTAATTAATTAATTGTGTGTATACATGTATACATGTATATATACCTGTATATATGTATGTTCTCTCCAGTTCTCTGTGGGCTTCTTTCCGTGCACATTTCCAGTTTGAAATCTGAAGTGGACCACTAGAGGAAGATCTGCTTTCATTGATAGATGGGCAAACAGCTCAGGGACTTCCTGAACTTTCATATCAGCCCATATGCAGCCTCAGTTATTTTTCTTTGGATGCTTTCCATTTTTTCCCAAGCTGTATGAAGAACCAATTTGATTTCTCTTTCACTGTTCTGGCACAGGAACTTAGGCTTCTGAAAATCAGTTCATTACATAAAGCGCTTTCTTTTAAATTCTACCAGTTTCAAATCACCATGGATATGTGGGGACAAAGGACAAGAGGCACAGAAGAACTGGCACACTGTACACTCTGAAACATTATTAGGCAGTATCAACCCAAGGAAAGTACCATTTTGTTCTACACTTTAAAAAAGATTAATTGTCTCTCTCTCTCTTTCTCTCTTTTTAACAAGCTTCATTTCCAATGTGCTACTTTTTTTCAAATTCATTCTTTCTGGTTTTTTTTTTCCACAATTCTAACATGGCTATTGCTTTCTTCATAAAACTTTTTTCCATTGGATTAATTCATCTTCTTTCTTATCTGCCAGAGTTCATTGTATCAAGTGATTGAAATACTTAGTCTACTAAAAAATTGAGTGTCCAGGCAGAGCTGATCTGTGCTGACCTATTAGTGCAAAAATTCTTTGGTCCTGGTGTGAGAGGAAAGTTTTCATGGACTGGCAAAATTTTCCCAATGTAACCCTGGAAACTTCTAATGAGCAAACATTATTACTAAACTTCTGAAAGTCTCCTCTCTGTACCATTGTTGTGTAATATGGCAGTTGAAAGAAAAAGAGAAATAAAGAAAATGAAAAGGAAAAGGAATAAGGAAAAGAACAAAAAGGAAAAGGGTTGGGTTTTTTTGTCTGTGTAGAACAAGAATCTTTACAATTAGCCCTTGTTGAGATTACACAGCAAAAATGAGTCAAGCAAGACCCTGACCACTCACTATCCCATCTCACAGAATCAAAACTAGGGTTTGGAAATCCAAACAGTGCTTTCCTTTTGCACAAGGACTTGTACAAACAGTTATCCAGGAATATTACATATTTAAATGAGCCACTGGCATGGAACTTTGGGGTGTATCAGGGATGAGTGGGTGAACTAAGAGGAAGAAAAGTTTAGAAATATCTACATAAATGCACTTTGTGTTTCAGGACAGAAGGGTTGGTTTGTGTTCTTTTACCACTCATATTTTTAAATCTTGATAAAAAAGACTGAGAAGATTACATTCAGCCTGAAAAGGAGAGAATCTCTTACTGAGTAGCTGATCAGAGGTGCTGAGAAGAGACAGTTCTCAATTTTGAGGATTGAGGAACCCAGCAGGGCCCTGAATGCAGTAACTACACTAGAGGGAAATACTAACCATAGAGAAAAAATGGAAGTGACTGCATAACAGTTGATAGAAAACATTTAAAGGCTTGTACAGATCATTGCATTCAGGCAAAGAAAATAAAAAATAAAAAGTGAGAGGTTTTCTGAAAGCCCCAGAAGTAAAAAAGTATTTGACTTGTTATAATGGTGGTACACACTGAAACTCATCTTAATCTCTTAAGAAGAACCAACTCTCGAGGGATCTAGGAAAAATTAGTATAAATATCTAAATGTGCAAATGTGTGTGAGAGAAAAAATGAGAGAGAAAGAGATTCTTTTAAAGATTATATTAAGAAATCCTCAAAGCTACTCTAGTTTTGTTAAAAGAAACTCCTTCCAATGGAACTGACATTTCAGCTTGCAGGTCTGAGATCTCTTGACAAGAGGCAGGTCTGGGCTGGGGGAGGTAGAGGAAGTACCCAGTACAGAAAAGAAAGAAACTTCTAAAGTTAATAGCAGGCAGGCACAATGTTGAAGGAGAAAAAATAATGTCAGAGGAGGAAAAGGTTTGTGTAAAAAAAGCACCAGTAAGTTTCCAAATGGAAGTTCCTCCTCTGTTTCCATACTAGAGGAACGGCTGCTAATTTGTTCCATCTGTTCTGGCACTTTGCACTGGGCTCGGTCAAAAGGCTCAGCCGTGTGCAGCCAGTGGCTGATTCAAGCTGCATTACAAGTGTAATTCCCCTGTGGCACTGCCCTGGGACCTCTGCTCTCCCTGGGAGGGCAGGAGACAGAAGGAGGGACAGTGTAGCTGCAGGGGTGCGTTTGCCAGCTCTGGCTCACCAGCATCCCTGCAGAGCAGCAGGCAGCCCTGGAGGAGAAGGCACAGCAGCCTCCTGGGACCCACTAGTACTCATCCTGCCTGCTGGTTTTGTGGCTTGCTCTCAGATGTGTGCCTGAGTGACAGCTGCACCAGCAACAGGAGCAGCAGCCCCAGGACCACAGCAAGGACATGGAAGGAAGGCAGGGGCCATCTCAGTGCCTCACAGCATTGTCCCTCTGCTCCTTGGTGGCATAGTTCCTCTCCTGCTTGACTCCTAATGAGTTCCCAAGAGCAGAGCATGTGACAAAGGACAAAGATTTCCAGCAACACTGAGCCCTCACGCTTAAAGTATGCTAGCGTGGAGGTCTCAGCAGAGCTGTCCTCTGAGGTAATGTGTCTTGAAAAAGAACTTTGGAAAGATTTCCCACTTGTGGCTTTAATTCTGTACTACAGCTGCAATTATTTAGTGTGCAAGGGTGCACACCAGGGTGTGAGGGAGCCCCCAGGTGTTGCTGTTAAGGGGAGAACAGCAGGATTGGAGCAGGGAGGGATGAAGCCAAGAGGTAGGAGCTGGAAAGATGCACTGTGATGAGGACTTTGACAAGAGCATGCTTGAGACCACAGACAACCATAGAGTTTGGCATAAAAGGAAAAGGAGAGAGTGTGGGCATAGGCAGGATTGTGAGGTCAGAGGGGCCAACTCTGCCCAGGGATAGGGGGGCACCAAACAAGATGTCAAGTCCTAGGTGGGTTCAGCATCCTGCTGCTCTTGGGGATGCAGCCAGCAGCCACGGGCAGGCTTCAATCCTTCCATATAGCACTGCTGGGCAGAAAGGGCAAAAGGGCTCAAGGTGCGGACAGAAAGGGCAGGAACCATCACCTGAATTTCATTGTGTTGTCTTTAGGAGGTGTCTCCATCCCTCAGAATCCTGACCTGCAGACCTGCAATGATGCTTCTTGCCTTCCCCACTGGAGTACTGCAAATCTCGGCTCATTAGCGTTTGTAGCCTGCTTTAAAACACTTAACTGAGATGTGCTAAAGAAGTGAAACACATTAGGTACAAAGCACATGGATAATACTGATACTCATACAAAATATGCTTCAATAAAAGCTTAATAACTTACCAAGAGGCAATAAACCCAAGTGTTACCTCAAATGCATTATGCATGGCTAATTTCAATTGCTGGTATGTTTCTGCCTTGGAGAGACAATCAGCACACACTATTTCAGAAAAGGTCTTCACAGGTATGCAAAATATAATATAATAGTCTCCTTAGCTGGCAAAAATCAGCATCGCTCCTGTGACTGCTGAGTCAGTTTACACCAGCTGGATAGCAGGGCCCATTTTGCTTGGAATGATCAAAATGACCAATTTTCCTCATCTGCTGGGACATTTGGGCACTAGGGCTCAGAGATGGAGCTGCTGGAGGACTGGGGTTCCCCAGACAAATTTACATACTCAATTTCAGTCAAAAAGATTATGTCACGTTTGTAATCTATTTCTGAATTGAAAGAAATTCTTGAAGTGGCCCTTGGGAATTGAGGGCACAGCGGCATTGTGATCGTTTGGAAAACTGCCATAATTACTTTTTCTATAAAAAGAATATCCACATCATACATTGTGGAGGAGAGAAGTTTTAAAGAGATGAGGCAAACTGACCTGAGTGGATTAAAGCTGAGGCATAGATTTTTAGCAGAATGAGGTAGTATTGGATAAAATGGTTTTACTCTTGTCGCACTAAAATAATCATTGTAGGCAGCCCTTGTTCTTGCAGTGAGTTGAAAATTCTAGATCCTAACTGTAGAATCAGTTCCCTGATCTCTAACTGCCTTTTAATGTGAAAAAGTGATGGAAATAATTTTTGTCATGTTCTTGCAAGCTGAGAGGTCATAAATAATTAGAAGCATATTTTGTGAATTATGCCCAACTTACCAGCAGGAAGACATCCTGGAAGTTTTTAAGCCTACTTGCATTAAAAAAACTAACCGACCAACCAAGCAAAAACAAACCGGAGCAAATTGTGTTAATTGTCTCTAAAGACTTTTATATTCTTATATTCTCAGTGGAAAACCAGAAAATTGTATTTTCCTCTTTTTTTTTTTCACTTTAAACTATATAGTTAAGCAAGAACATTTCAAACATTGTTTCTACACAGAAAATGCCGTGTATGTTCTTAATTTTCTGTGCTCTGAGCAAGCCTCATGACCTGGCTGAAACTTAAGCTCAGAGGTGTGCAAAGACTAGGAACTCTCATCCCCCCTGTCCTTCTCTGTTTTGGATGGCTGCTTTTCTGTACACAAGGATCCCCAAATTCCACTAACCACATGGAATGGCTTCAATGTTCTTGGTTTTTTAGCATCCTGCTCACTTCCCATTCCCAACAGCTCTTTCTCATGCCCACACTACTCACCCCTTGCAGCAATTTGCAGTCAAGCTGTGAAGTTGGTCAGAAAACTAACATGGCCAGGAGCAAGCCATTTCTCAAGTAATTTTCCAGCCACTTCAATCCCATAGGTACTGCACTGAATGATGGCACAAACTTTTTCTATTTTCTAATCCCAGAGGGAAGAGACTGGGAGTAGTACAATCAGTAGTACAATCTCTTTGGTAGCAGCACTGAATTATGCCACTAAAGTGGCTTTCAATATATGCACGATACCAGTATCAGGCTATTATCATCCTGCCAGAGTGCCAGATTTTTAAGAAGGAAGAAGTGTTCTTACCCAAATGTTTGTTTCTACTGCTCTTGCAGTGCTGAGCAGCTCAGTCCTGGCGTGTGCAGTGGCTGCAGGGGAAAGGGACTGTCACCTCCCCTCCATGATGGGGACTATAGCCCAACTTTCTAAGAAATAGCCAAACGATATGCCAGCTGATGTGACAGAGACTTAATTTTCAGGTAAGCCAGCAAACTATTTATATTGTGCATTTTAACTGAGCAAAGCTCAGAAAGCAAAAGATGGGGCTCACACTGCACGAGGAAGTCCATGGAAGCCACCAGCTCAGTGTGCCAGCTGAGCTGCATCAGTGCTGTGATTCAAGAATATCCAAATTCTGTATATTCTCAAAATTCTTCAGCTGAGCAATTCTATTTTATAGAAAGCTGTTTATAATCACCATAACTGATAAAATGCAGGAACACACTATGAAAAGGAAAAAAATCATCCTTTGAATGTCATGGCACAGCATGAAAATGAGCAGGATGGTATTTAAACTGTGAAGTAATGTGCACACTTACAGTACAAATGTTCTTTATCAAGCATCATCAAGAGGATGGCAGGCAAAATATGTTATATAATCTCTTGCAAGAAGATGAAACACAAATCCAAATAGAAGGAAACAAAAAGGGCTAATTTTCTGCTCTTACCCAAATGGTAGAGGGGAGAGGGAAGAAAAGTTCATGCAAAGGTTAAAGAAAATTTGTGTAAAATTAGAATAAGTACCACCAAATTAAATAAAGAATTAAACTCAGTGTCCAAGACACTTCAAAGATACAAATACCATCAGCAGATACTGGAAAATAGTAGCAAACAGTTGTGTGGCAATTTGGTCTATTACAAAATAGACAAGCAAAAATAATGGATTTGTTTTTACTTTTCATATTGTTATAGTTTTATTCAGGTCATTTATGTCAACTCATAGTCAAGAGGGATCATAGGCAGTATCACTGGTGAAATTATTCACCACTTTCCAGGTAAAGGAGAGCTTTATTACTCTTCTTCTTCTTCTTCTTCTTCTTCTTCTTCTTCTTCTTCTTCTTCTTCTTCTTCTTCTTCTTTTTCTTCTTCTTCTAACTTGTTATTATTATTATTACTTACTTACTCTTGCTATTAATGTTTATTACTTACCATAGATGTACCAGAAAAATAAGGGCAGTAACTGTTGGTACATCTTTAAGTGACTGTCCTCTTAAAAATTAAATCTTACTGCATTTTGGGTTATTTTGTGAGTCCAGTGACTTTGTACACAGTAACTAAGGACATAAAAAATATATAAGACAAGAATAAAAAGTTCTTTTATACATTTTGTTACCAATTATGAGTGATTCAGAAGTTAGCAAATAAAAACAAAATCATCCTTCAAATTCATTGCAGTATGAAGTTCCTTATGACATTGGTGAGCAAGCTCAATTATTTGTGTAATGAACTCAATCACAAATGGAGACTACACTGGAGACTGTTCAGAAGCAATTCAAAGTTCTCAAAAGTAATTGTGTCAGGCATTTGGGGACTAAACCTCACACAAGTTTGAGAGGACACAGGATTGCAGGGGGATTGCATTACCTGTGCCTCATACAAGTGTTTGTCAAAGCAAAGGGTGCAGGGAGGGGAAACAGTGACTTGTACCTGAAAAAGCACTTCTTCTTAATTCCTGCTGGTTTCATCCTGGGTGTGGGGAAGGAAACCAATCACTTCTCAGGCAGTACCCTAAACAGTGAGACAAAAGGCAGTAAATAGGCTGGGCTATACTTCTTTTCCCTCAATAATCTAATTTTAGATATATATATATATATATATATATGTATTTTCAAATTGAACTTGTGGGGAGATGCTCATGCTGGGATTCTATCTCTGTGCCAGGCACCTTCCACAGGGGCTCTGCTTCTCACAGTATCCCAGCACAGACAGCATGCTGCTTGCTGAGGTATGGACATTTTCTGGACTCTCGGCTCTAATTCAGGTTTAAGCTCCTCTGCAAGGAAAAACAGATGTCCTGGAGGGAGGAAGAATTGTTCTCTGAGTGCTCCCTTTGATGGCTAAGCTGTGTGAGGAGCAGGGATAGAAACAAGGCACCAGCTGTGTTTCCTGCAGGAGCTAGTCCCATCCAGGGACTCGTTTTCAGCCACCCCTTGAGCTGGATGCTCACAGGAGTCCTGTGTCCCATGTGCCATGCCCTGTGCCCCATGCCATGGTCCTGGCTGCACAGAGGATTTGGCAGCAGCCAGCCCAGCACCCTGCAGTCCCCACTGCAGAGCTGCTGCCATGCTCAGGACAGCTTTAGACAAGCTTGGTCACAAACTTGGATCTAAACAGCCAAAGAATACTGACATCTCATTTCAGGCTCTTCTGTCTCATACACTGTTCTGAGCCCAGATTTTGTCTCCTAGCTCAGCTGTCCTTTTCAATAATTTTTAAACCAACATTTTTATTTTTGTTGTAATTATTTACAAGGTTTAATTTGCTCCTCACTATTCTCCCAGAGACTTTCACATCACTCAATCTTTGAACTCTTTCTGGCAGGGAAATAGTTTTGTTTTTCTCATTGAGCAAATGAGCTCTGTTCTTTTATTTTTATTATTGATAAGGGCATTCCATACTTCACTGGTAATACAGGCCTGAAGTCCTGATTCAGCACAGAGAAATAGCTCCAATCCTCCATACAAGATGAGGTTTTGGGTTAAGGAACACTTGACTGAACCCACAGATGTCCCAGTAAAATTCCTTTTTCTGTGATTTTGCTGCAGTGGAATAATTTTCTCCCATGAAGAAGATATATATGATAAATGATCAGGTTATTTTTATTCTAAATTGTATTTTATATGAAGAAGTCATCAGAAAAGTGAGGATCCAAGAGGTTCAGTGTTTAAAGCCAGAAGGAGTCATTAGATCATCCAGTCAGGCTTCTCAAACATCATAGGCCATTAAATTTCATGATGGTATCTTATATTAAATCCAAAGGCTTTAGTATAACTAAAGATTTTCAGGCGCTCACGACTCGTTTTCAGCCACCCCTTGAGCTGGATGCTCACAGGAGTCCTGTGTCCCATGTGCCATGCCCTGTGCCCCATGCCATGGTCCTGGCTGCACAGAGGATTTGGCAGCAGCCAGCCCAGCACCCTGCAGTCCCCACTGCAGAGCTGCTGCCATGCTCAGGACAGCTTTAGACAAGCTTGGTCACAAACTTGGATCTAAACAGCCAAAGAATACTGACATCTCATTTCAGGCTCTTCTGTCTCATACACTGTTCTGAGCCCAGATTTTGTCTCCTAGCTCAGCTGTCCTTTTCAAAAATTTTTAAACCAACATTTTTATTTTTGTTGTAATTATTTAGAAGGTTTAATTTGCTCCTCACTATTCTCCCAGAGACTTTCACATCACTCAATCTTTGAACTCTTTCTAGCAGGGAAATAGTTTTGTTTTTCTCATTGAGCAAATGAACTCCGTTCTTTTATTTTTATTATTGATAAGGGCATTCCATACTTCACTGGTAATACAGGCCTGAAGTCCTGATTCAGCACAGAGAAATAGCTCCAATCCTCCGTACAAGATGAGGTTTTGGGTTAAGAAACACTTGACTGAACCCACAGATGTCCCAGTAAAATTCCTTTTTCTGTGATTTTGCTGCAGTGGAATAATTTTCTCCCATGAAGAAGATATATATGATAAATGATCAGGTTATTTTTATTCTAAATTGTATTTTATATGAAGAAGTCATCAGAAAAGTGAGGATCCAAGGGGTTCAGTGTTTAAAGCCAGAAGGAGTCATTAGATCATCCAGTCAGGCTTCTCAAACATCATAGGCCATTAAATTTCATGATGGTATCTTATATTAAATCCAAAGGCTTTAGTATAACTAAAGATTTTCAGGCGCTCACGTCTTTTGAGGAGATTAAGCTGCTTGTTGCAGGCAGAATAGCAGAGAGACCAAGCTGCTGCCAGAGGAGCAGTGGGTGAATGGCAAAGAATTGATGAGGTGCAGGACATTCCTGGAAAATAGTGCCCTCATCATTGGGGAAAGTAAAAAAAAAAGCATCTGCCAATCTTCCCTGGGATTTAAGCCACATTTCTGACCCCCAGGCTGACCACGTCATGGACAAACCAGGCAACCTGTATCCGCAAATCAAGGTTCCCAGGCAGTCAATCCCACTGACTTGGGAAACAAGGCAGACTCCCTTGGTCAATCTAACCACACCGCGGAGTCTGTAACATTTTGTCAAGACAAAGCATTAAATCCTCTTTTCTAAGAAAGGATTTTAGATGATCCTTTTCTGTTCATCTGATGGGAAATCAAGCCAGCACAAAGAAAGCTGACTGAAAGATTCTACTGCACTTCCTCAGTGGCACTGGTTGGTGGGATGGACCAGCTACAGAGTTGACTGAGGCAAGTGGAAAAGTCCTCACACAGCACCCACCAGTCTTGTGGGTCCTCCTCCAGCTACAAGACTCTAAGAATAGAAAACCTGGAGTTAAGATCATCCTTGAAAGAAAATCCTGGTTTACATTCACAGCTTTTATAATATCTGGATTTCTTAACATTTAAGAAAACTGACTCTATTTAGCAGTCAGCAAATGTAAGCTTTGGTATAGAATAAGTGAGTGGAAAAACAAAAAAAAAATATTTTCTAGGGTAGGTGGCAGAAGAATGAGCATCTTGTTGAAGTGCCTAAAACTGCTGCCAATTAGGGTATATATACCTAATATCAAATGTTCATGGACTCCATCCTACTATAAGCTTCAAACATTTAACATTAACTCTCTCTTACCTTTTAGCGATTCTGAAGAGGCTGAAAGATCTCCAAAATCTAGAAGACCAAAACTTAATTATAATCATCTCACAATGAGGTAGCTGCATTCAAGTGAATTGTTCAAGGGAAAATCTCTGAAGAACTACTTTGTCATCTCACTGCATTGAAATTTTCTTTGATTACAACTAAAATCTAAGCACTCATCTGATTCCGGAACTCTCAATGTATTTCTTAAGTGTGACTTTTTTTTATTGAGCAAGGATAAAGTACACACTGAATGTCATTGTAGTACCAAAGACACCCTTTTGGATTATAGGTGAACAGGAGTCACTGAAGTCTAGCAGGCACCCATGGAATGCTTAAAATGGAATATTCAATATTCTGTGAATATCTTCTTGCCTTCAAGGGATCCTCATGCAGATTTGAGATGTGTTGTCAGCCGTTGTAGTGAACCCCAAGGATACAGGAAAAGCTCCTTGGAGAATTGAATGCTGAGTCATTCCTGAGCAAGTGTTATCTTGTTCCTCTGACCCGACCGTGTTGAAACCCTGCCCTTTAATCAGTTAAGACAATACTATTGTAACCCTTAGCCATTGGTCAGTTAAGGAATATGCTTAAACCTGCGGCTATTGGCTGGTTTTGGATCCATGCCAAGCCTATAAAAATAGCCCTCTGTACCCCCACAAGTTGGAGAAGAAGAAGCGCTGTAACCCTTCGCAGACCTCCCGAATAAACCATCACTGCGGAACTTCAGCGTATTCTCTTCCCCTCTCTCTCTCCGTCTGCTTGCCATTGCCCCGGGCGATCTTCCTAGCAGCAGAGCTGAATTCATGAAAGAGCTGAAATCACTGAGCTGATATCACTAGCTCGCTAGGAAGGAGCTCGGTGGCTTGGCCCCTGCTTAACTCAGCTATTGGGTCTCCGCTAAAGACTTGATCTACTGAGGTAGCCGGGCATTATATATAATAATCGGGCCTACCTAGAGAGGCTCGCTTTATTATATATACAAGCCACCTTGCTTGCTCTCTTGAAGTAGAGTGGTAACCCATACAAAAGCAACCTGCAGCAGTATTTAAGTTCCTGAAAGCACAGAGGAGCACATTTTCTGCCTGATACATTGTACATCCTGAGTCTTTACTCAATTAATTTCTCAGAGCTGACAGGACATCCTTTATGCTAGAAGAAAGTGACCTTAGCACCTGTTATCAATATCTCTACAAAGATCAGCTCCTGACTGGTACCTCTGGCTCATGTGTCAGCTTGTGCTTGTCAGAGGAAATGACTCTGGGCAGCTACAGGGGTGCGTGGTGGTGTAACGTGAGCTCAGCCTCCAAGCTCTCCAGCAACACAGTGCACTGAAGCAAGGATGTGAGTAGCATTTAGTTCAGCCTGTAAATGAATAAAAGCAAAGTGTCATCCTACACTTCAGAATGAAAAAAGAATTATTCCTTTAGACAGACTGATCTAGTTTTATCAGCACTGACTTAAGTGGCAGGCTGGGGGGAAGGTCTTTTGAAAATTTCTATGTTGGAGCAGATGTTTGCCAGTCAACACATAAGAAACTCTTCCCAAGAATTATCTTCTCTGACAGATTATTAGACCCTCAAATACATTTGGGGATCTCCTCAACCTGGAACATTCACAAAGCAGACTGCTACATTAGTAAAAGAGCTGGTATAAATGATAGTTTTGTGCAAGTAAACTATTTTCATGCAACTTTTTCAGAATTTCCATGCATTTAGAAAGCAACCTATAACTTGAAAACTAGCAGGTTTTTGTGTCAAGAAAAAACAGTCATTGTTTTGAGTGATCCATCCTTTGTGCTCCCATGTGGCAGTAAAAGCCAGGGCTATAGCAAAATAACTTGACTCAGAGACTGCCTCCTACTCCTATCCTACAGCTGGTGAGTAAAAAAGTGGTTATTAAAATAGCAAGTGCAAGGCAACAGTGTGCTTTCAACTTGTTCAAAGGGAGGCATTAGGAACACAAGATCAGCCCTTTGCCATTCCAGCAAGTGCACGAGAGTTTCAGCCTAACAATTATCCACAATTATCCCTGACCTACATTTATCACCCTGGGCACCTCAAAAAATCTCAACAAGCTTTGGAATTGCAAGGAGAGATCAGAAGCTACCAGGAGAGTGGGTCATAGGAAATCAAATCACCTTCCCTGTTTTCATCTGTAAAAACAAGTTATGCATCAGCAGGACTTCCCTCACTGCCTCCCTGCCTCCCTGCCTCCAGGTGAGCAGCACAAGCCTTGAAGCAAGGCAGATGCATGACAGACACTGCAGAGCAGAGGTTGATCCAGGCAGAGACTGAGGAACTCAGAGCCAGTTCTGTGAGCACTCAATGAACTTAATGAGAAGCTTTTCTTGATGGAAATTGGCAGCTGGTGGCAAATTCAGGTTTTGAAGGAATGTATTGTGAGGCAATATGCAGGCAGCATTTACAAGAGCCTACTCCTCTTGTCTCTGTCTACAAAACAGCCCTGATTAGGTAAAGATGATAGCAGCTGTTTATCTTTGAAGGTACACACCTCAGGTCTGAGTTTTACATATTTGCAACAGAACAGAATCATCTCTTAAAAGAAGGTTTAAGTGTCACTGCTTTTTTTGAAAGGCAGTATGATATACCAGTGATTCTACAACCTTAGGCTCCCACTGATTTCAAAGGATCAATTGACTTCATAAACACAGAGACAAAAGTATCTTAACACACTTCATTTTAGCTAAAGTGAAAAAAGCAGGTAAAAAAGTGACAAATATTTTGTTCCTAAAATTAGAAATGAAGTCATTTGGACAAACTGTGACACTCTTGTCTCTCTCCCTGGCAATTAGAAGACAACATGTCAGCTATTCTCTAAAAAAAAAAAAAAAGAAACAACTAGCTCAATGTTAATTCTTGACCTCTATGACTTACCAGGGATTGTCTTACTGCACATCATTCACATGACAGACAATTTTTATCAGTGCTGACTCTAAGATGTCTTTCAGCAGAATATTGTCAAGGACCATGACCAAAACCACACTCTTTCTTCTTTTTTTCTCCCCAGAGATATTATGCATTGTTAGTGGCCTTGGAATAGCCTGCCCATACTCCATAGCAAGGCTTGGAGAACACCAGGCAGAGCTCTCTGACAGTGCAGTTTGATTTTACTGAGCCAATTCACAATGAGCTTGTTGCTCAGCTCTTCTAGCGCAAAATGAACAATAAAGATTGGGTTGATCTGGTTACGATGTGCCATTTTTTTCCTGGTGAACAGAACTCTCTCTAGTTTCCTAGTTCTGCATCTGGAGAAATAAAGAATAAAGACATAAGTAACTTCATTTGAAAAAAATCAAAAAACTCATGTGCTGCTTTGTTGCTTTTTCTCCCCTTTCTATTAGTGATTTTACAGTAATGTTGTGAGTGTAGACATATAGCCTATCTTATGTGCTTTATTTTGTGCAGCTAAAATAAGATTAAGTGCATTCCACCAAGTATTGTTCCTGTTTCATACTAAATGCTGTGTGAACAACGTCATGAGCCCCTGTGAAAGCACCAGTCTGGGGCTTTCCAAATTGTTGAGACGATTAGGAGCATGTGCTCTGCTGGCTGTTATGGTTACACTTCCAGATCACTTGAGATTCCCATGCAGTTTCAAGCTTATGCCTAAACTAGATTGACTTTGACAATTTTAAAACATGTTCCTAACATTAAAAAACCCCTTCCAATTACTATGTTGTTGAGAAAGACAGCAAATTTCAGGTTCAATGTTGATTCCAGCTATGTAGGCCAGTGGATTTGCTCTTGCCTGGCTCAGATCAGAATCTTCATTTTAACAGAGATAAAACCCTGTTTGCCACTAATTCTCATAATGACCTCTGTATTTTTTCCTTCACATGGTCATTTAGTGTGTCTCACATACTAGAAAGAGAAGATATTCCACACTGACCATAAAAAATGTGCTACATTTTTCTGGTATGTTTTACATGTGAGCAGCCTAGAGGCAGAAAAATATTGGTCAGCCTCTTTCTTCTCAGTTTAAACATCATGTGTTTAATTATTACAATGAGAAAAAAAGCACTTATAGAAACTTTTCTATTTAATTGCATTCAATAACTGCTCTTATTTCTTGATTATTAACCTTCTACAAACATTACTGGAGATTTAGTGTTCAGACAAAAGTATGACATAAGGTTCACAGAAAGTCTAGACTGCAGAAAGCTAAAGAAAGAATTTTTGGACTCTTTTTTCTTTGGAGAAGTACAAGTTTCAGGCAATTTTTTGTCTCTTTCCATAATTTCACCTAATACCTTTGAACACCTTCACTTGTTCTCTGTTCCTGTACCACAAATATCCCAACCAGAAGCGTCCTGGTCAAAATGTCACTACAGCCCTCCTGTGCTAAGCAACTTCAATTGGAAATTATCTTACACATTTCCATTTTTCTACTATGAAGTAATCATCTGGGTTGATACTTGTCTAAATTTAAAATATTTCAAAAGACAAGGTAAGACTTATTTTGGAATGTAAAATTCCAAAATAAGTCCCCATAGAAATCAGATTCAAAATGAGAACGTATGGGAACAGCACAATAGATCTATGGCTAAATCACAGGAACTTTATCCCAGAGCTTCTTATATAGATGCAAGATTCCCCTGCAAGTTTCTTCTTCACTGAAAGTAGATGCTCATGCAGAAAGGACAGAACAAGGCACTAGTTTGGCCACAAGCTTCCTGTCCACACCATCATTCACTGTTGCTCTGGTTAGTGGTGCTCTACTGGTTGTATGTCTGTGATGGCAAAGGGGAAGAAAGATGCCTGTGAAGGCTCAGGCAAAGCTTGATATCAGTCTGTGTGAGTATTCAATTTACAGTGTTAATGCTGAAGCAAACTAGGTACCCATTATGTAAACAACAAGTGACACATCAGACCATTTTATGACCTAATGAAAGCTATAATTTTTTAAAATTTTATAAGCCAACTGGAAAATGCTGATGAGAGAGGAGCCCTTTCTCTGCTATTGCAGCATTTTACAGTATGGGTTTTAATTAGTCTGTTCCCTCCATTGCCCCTGTCTTTCATTGCAGAACTGACTTGTTTTCTCATTTGAAAAATCCAGCCCTCTAGCAGCTTACTGGTCTCTGGAAAAAGGATTAACCTATTTGAAGTCATCACTAGGGGCTTCAAGCAGGTGTCCAGAAGAGCAGATGTGAACTGCTCTCAGTAATTACTTTCAGCTCTCAATCTGTCCTTCACTGGCTATTGGAAATTTAACCTTAAAGGAATCAAATGGCACTTACTCCTCATCACCTTCAAAACATGTAAAACTCAACACAAGAAAAGGTACAACACAGGAACTTCAACAACTTTTCTTGACACAAAAGCCCTTGCAGATGCTTCTGAGATGTAAGAGAATAGGAGAGGTAGAGTTTTTGCTTGAGATGTCAGAGTACTCTTGAGAGGCTGTGACACAATGGAGGAGGTTGTGCTCGACCAGAATTTGTGAACAGGCCAGCTAGCAACACCTGGGCACAATAAGATCCAAATGATAAATATTTTCAGGCAGTGAATCAGTATTTCCTGTCTGTCTCTAGTGGGAATATATCTCAAGTTACTGTATTTTAACAATAATACTTCTGCTTGACACTTGCTCTGCAACAGACTGTGGTCTCAGACATGCTTTTTCACTTTGGGAAATACATCCTTATAGTAAAAATTATAAGGGAAAAAAAGAAATTTCAGCTCTGAGCAAAGTGATTACAGCAAAGATAGACAGGAATTAGACCATCCAAAGAATGTAATTTTAGGCTTTAATGATCACAGGCTCTGTGCAGCAAAATGCCTGTGACAGATTATGTCAGCCACCACGTGGCTGCCTGCAAAGAGCACGGCTGTCTCATCCTCCCGGCCACAGTGAGGTTCTAATCTTTTCCCCCCATTAGAATGGCACATTTTTGAAAACAACTTGGAAATGTAAAATGATGTCTTGGGCTTTGGTTTGCTTATCTGATACTTTTTAAAAGCATTTTTTTGAAGAAAATTATCAAATTCTCCCTGGGGCCACAACACTAGAGTTTTACTGGGTTTCTCTCATTCTGTTCTGAAGTTTCACAGTTTATGTCAGGTCTCCTACCTTAAAAATCATGAAGTCTATTTAAAAATCAATTTTTGCATAGAAAAATCAGTCTTCATAAGCCTAAACACACTTGACCAGGTTTCGTAATGTAAGGGATCTTAATTTGTCACCTTAAAATCACCCACAAGAACTCTGAATTTTAAGTTCAAAGGCTTTCTCAAAACTCCTTAATTTTCCTTAGGATTGTGTACAATCCTAAAATATGTCCAGCAAGAATTGTCTTAAATCCAGATGCATCAGGCTTTGAAGTAATCTTTGTCTCTGCCCTTTTTTAATAGTTATATTTTCTAAACCAGTTCCGAACAGCATTTCCTGAACAAAATAACTGGACAATAGAATCTCCAGTTCCACAGTGAAATACCAATGGGGAGGATAAACCATGCAGGGCACAAGCATGTACCTGACTTTATTTTGTGGTGGCACACGTCCATGGCAATCCTCCACCACTGAGCACCAGAGTCACGGCTCAGCTGTGGGCTCTGCCTGCACCCAGTCTCCCAAAAGACCCTCTGTAAAGCTTTCATTTCTCCCTCTCTCCACAGGTTTTTGAGGCAGGAGAGTGGCATAGTTTTAGCACCAGGAGGGGTGAGGTTGTACAATATTTGGTACAGCTGAGTGACATGTAGGTAAGGTCATAGGAAGTGGGACAGGAATTTCTGGGAATATGGTGCTGCATCAGTCAAGGCCAGATGTTTGGTGGTTTTGAATGACTTTGCAGGTAAGTGGAGAAGCTGCACTTTCAGACTGGTGTGACTGTGACAGAGAGGTCTGATTCCATTTCAGAGAGAAACACCACAGACTCTTGTGGCATTATGGGATAGCTGAATTTCCTAAATACTGGCTAAAAAATGACACTATCAATACCAGCACAATAGATATATTACCCAGCATGTTTCTTCATCACAGTTACAAGCAGTCAATGAGATGTAACACTGTCGGATTTCTGCAAGTGTAAAGGACATTATAAGAGAGATTGGTAATGGACAGAATAATAGAAAGTAACTGCAGAATGATCAAAAATTGATTCGTTTTACATTTAAAATCAAAGAACAAATAGGAGTAAGTCTTTAGCTAAAGATTTGGACTTCAGAGAACCAAATTTAGACAAGTTAAGGAAAGTGATTAGCAAAATCTGTTGGACTGAGATGATAGAGCAGCTTGACTGTGGAAGGAGAAAGGAACTGATTGCTGTCTGAAGAGGTGAAAGTAAGAGAAATCTTTAACCTCAGCTGAAATAAAATTTATAGCATTGGATTCCACAGTTATGTAAATAAATATCCACCTTTGGAAAGATATTTAAAAGTACAATATACTACCTACTATAAGGTAAAAGCAAAAGGCTTACAAGACCTAGAAAGGCAGAAAATGCAGATATGCAAATAAAGCCAAATTTTGTGGGTTAAGGCATACAAGGATATAAAACAGTAACTCACAAAAGGTAACCTGAGCCTTTCTTTCCTAAAGAATTCTAGGGTATGTCTGTCTCTCTTATATGTTACAAGTGGTAGGACACCTGTCATTGACAAGCACATTCAGGTCTACTTTAGTCACTTCTCCCTGTTTAGATTACAGTGGAAGTCTTTAACAGAGACTTTCTTATCCTAAAGGTCTCTTTTAATGTTCTGTACTCAAATATTTTTCAGCTGCATCCACCATTCTTCTCCTGTGCTGGTACACTCATTCTGTTCTGCAAGATGGTGCTTCTCAAATCTGCCAGTGCTGCAGTCACCCTGTTTGTGTGAAGGTCATTAATGGAAATGAACAGGGTCAGATCTTCTGGGAACACCCTGCTACGTCATCTTTAAAGCTGACTGTTTCCTCTGCAGTGAGTTCCTGGCTGCACTCTAGCTCCCTATAGAAATTTCCATGTCTGAAATAGACTGTGGTACTCAAATCTAAAATGAATAGCAATCAAAAGAGATGTGGAGCACCTAAATTCCATTGAAACTATCAGATGAATTGTAGCCTTTATCAGGGTTTATCTCTTTATCTTTATCCAGCCCACATGAAACATCTGTCATGCAAACTAATAGTGTTGTCACCATCCGAAGGGGAATGTAATCATAAAATAAGTGTTGTCATCACCAGAGGGGAATAAGGAACCAGAGATACCTGGCTGTTTTGTAAAGGAAATCTTCTACCTAAAGAGCAGTACACCTTAGTAAAGGCTGCATAAATATACCATATAGAGGCAAGCATGTAAAGAATAGGAAGAAATGCAAGGCTTTTCACTATTTTTCTGTTGCTTTTTATGTCCCAGTTTCCAAAAAAAATCCCAAACCACAAGTGCCTGGAGAAGCAAGAGTCTCTGGCAATATGCCTGGATAGAGGCCTGAGCATCCTGGTCTGACCTTGGCTGACCCTGCTTTAAGCATGTGAACCCTTCTGATGCCTCTTCCAATGTGAATTATCCAGTGATCCAGTGAGGCCAAGTTGCCTCTCTGCAGCCCTCTAGCACAAACAGAAAGGCAGAGCTTGTACAGCAGGGCTCTGCTGGCTGCTCAAGGGCACAAAGTGTCTCAGGCACTCCTGTCCACATTCCACCTCTCCAGGGAAGGATGCCTGGCAGGATTTCTAAGGGGCTCCATCACAGCCCTGTGAGACCCAGCCACAGTGCTCTGTGGGGGCTTTAAGTTACACAGAGTGAGCAGTAAGTACCATGACACCAAACAAAGCCAACATCTGCCACACACCTGCTCTTTGAGTAGAGCACAGTGCCCCAGGAAAAGCAACCCTCAGGCTATTCTGACTGCTCTGTGTTTGTTTGGCTTTTGAGGGTGGGCTGGAGCATGAGTGAGACTTTGTTCTCCTGGAGCATGACAAAGAAAGGGGTAACATGCTTCTTAGCTGAACAGGAAAAAATTATTCAAGCCAATTGCTTTTCCAGTGACACCTGGCTTCACTGAGTTGAAAACTTCCTTAAAAAAATTCTGGGTTTGATTTCCTGTTTAAATCAGAAATAAAAATAGTTCATTTTATTCTTCCTATACCAGAAGGTCCAAACTAAATAAATTGTCTGCATGGCTTCAGCATTAATTTCTATGGGGTTTTTTCAGCTGTTTTGTGCTTTGTGGCTGCTGTTGTCATCTACTTGAGATTCCCATAGTGTCTGGACATACTGCTCAGATTATGTATCTAATGGCAGTGATATCCCTCATTGCTCCAAAATTGTTCAGTTTATTTAATTTCATATCACCTTTCTGATAAAAGTTTCTATTTCACCTTTTAATATTCCTGAAGGTAAATACCAAACACCAAAATACTGGAAATTCCTTCCAGGTAAAAAATCCATTTTCCCATCTCTATTCTTAGTTGGATAAACAGAAAATGAAAATATCTGTTGTTTTGGCACAAAGGCAGGATTGAAGGCATGTTCATTTTGAGTTTATTTTGAGTTTATTTTATTCTTCTGTGTGAGACACTGTGGAACAACACAAGACTCTTCAGGTTCTGTTCCTCAGTGGGGCTTCTCATTACCCTGTCAAGCAGCACCTACAGCCCTCAGGACAGCAGGGTTAGCCATGACTGGTGGCAGCTGTTGGGAAATCTGAAAGCAAACAAGCTGTATAAAAAAGAAGTATCAAGGAAAAAAAAAACATAAATAAAAGAAATAGCTTGGCACCATGACAGCAGGCCAGAGCTTATCCCTACCCCCTTTGATTAAATTGTCAATACATATTTTCTGTGGTGTCCCAATGCCATAGTGTTTGTCCAGGGCTCAGTGACACTGGGAGGAAAGGATTTAGTTGTCTGCAAAACAAACACAGAAACAAAATCACAAAGCTAGAGCAGGGGAGACCAAAGGCACAAACTCTCTTTTTCAATCAATAGCTCCACAGTGCTCACAGACCTGAGCCAGGAGCCAGGCTATAAAACAGATGATGCCTGTGTTACCAACAACACCCTGGGTACGAGAACCATTCTCCTCTTGTCAACAGAAGGGTAAATCAACCCCACTGATTTCTACAGAGGGTTATTCCTATTTATGCCTCTATTCATCAGGAGGCAGTTGGACTCTTGATGTGCCCTGGGCATCCTCTGCAGCCTGTCCCTCACACTAAGTGTACCAGGGCTATTCTCACATGGAGGAGTTTGTTGTTTGGGTTTTTTTTTTCTTCTTTTGTGAAAAAATTACAAGAAATTGAATTATTGGTACACTTCTGACCCTTGGCAGATCCCCACACCCTCCCCAGCCAGCAAGCACCCTGATCTTGAGGCTGGCATTGGAAGGCACAGCAGTGCTGAGGGCAGTGTCACTATATCACACAGCCATGGGGACCATGAAAGAGACTAAAATTGTAGGTCAGGCTGGAGCAGCTGAAGTGGATCCCATCAAGAACACAAATGCTAAAACTAAGCCCATAGGAAATGTCATCAGACCTTTAGTTATTGAAGTTGGGTGGCAGCACCTTGTTCCTTTGGTGTTCTGAAAAGCAGACCACACATATGCATGCAGAAATGGTGGGTGCACCTCTGTGCAGTTCAGCTGAATTCACAATAAATTTTAAAACACTGTCATCTACTCACTACCATTGTCCTCCTACAGCCCCTAACTGTGTCAAGTTCAGAGATTTAGAGAGGGCATTGGGCAATTATATTCTGAATTCAAGCCTTATTTCTTTTTAAAATTTACAGGCTTGCCTTAATATGAAAATATTCCCTTTAGGGTTTCTTGGCAGAATTAGAAACACATAAAATTATTTCATAGCTGCAGGAAGGCATGCTTTCTGAGATAATACTGGTTTATGTAAAGAGATTATTCAAATACAGTGGCAGTCTCTTTCAAAATACTAGAAGGTTACATTCAGGAAAGATCCTAAGATTGCTTAGCATGGATTTTGGCAGAGTCATGCAGTAAAGACTGTGGCAAGTGGTGATTCTGATTTGAAGGAAATTTAGCTAAGAGGATAAAACTGTGGATGGGAGAAACTCACAGGAAAAAATATCTGGATGGGGCAAAACCCACAGAAACTCTTGGAGAGAAAGAGCCAGAGGTGATTGTCATGGAACCAGAGTTAACCTGGGAAGGCTATGTTCCACTAGTGTCAAACTGGTATAGCACACCATGAGCAGGATTTTAATTTTTAAAGCTCTTCACCAGGCCCACTCTCCTTACTCCTCTTAGCAGAGCAGATCTGGGCATTTTTCAGATTCTTCCATTACTTCCAACAAAGAAGTAATGGGTCCATTTTCCCAAAGTGCTTGTTCTGTTGTTGGAAAACTACAGCATTTAAGGCAAGGACATGAAGTCTTATTTAGCAGAAAAGTAGAAAAAGTACAAATTTCTCTCAATCGTGTCCTGAAAAGCTACCTTTTGTTTAAGCAGAAGGGACAATGCTTCAAGGGATGAAAGCTCACTAAATCATTTGTGTGCTTTGGCCTGCTCTGCCAATGGCTTTCTAAGTGATGTCTTTCAACTGGCCCAAAGATTTCCTCACCTGCTGACCTGGCATACATTCAAGCAGATTGGTCTCCTACTCCCGGTTTTGGTGTACACTGTCCTTAAACTAAAGGATGCCTCAGTTTGCACATCAGCTGTGATTTTGCAGATGGTAAACAACGTGGATGAAACAGTTGAAAGCTTTGCTTTATATCTTGAGGAGAATCATAATGAAAAGGACCAAAATACAGAACATCAGGCACATCAATGTTGTTTTCCTTCTGCAGGACCAGTTTGTCAACATCTCTGCATGAGCAAGTGCTGTTTGTTTAGAGCGCATACCCAGAAATATTAGTTTCTGCATCCCTGTTTTGAAAACACTCTTACCCTTCTGCAGTTAGCAGCCTCCTGTCCTGGTGTTACAGCAAAAACATCCTCTTTCCAAGCTCTGTGAAATGGTTTTATAGCACAATCCAGAGTGAGCAAGCATAGTGCTGACAGTATATGTGCAAACCAGAATGGAACAGCAGCAAATGGGCTCATTATCATCCTTCAGCCCTTTGCTTCCTTTTACTTAAGTGATGCCTTGTACACGTTAAGTATGGAAATGAAGGATTGCAGGTAGTCTGATTCAATTTTATTAAGTCTAAAGTACATATTTAAGGCAAGCCCTTGGGATGTTAAAACATCTTTATACAGAGATCCTCCAATAACTGAGAGCAGATTGATCAAGTCACTAAATGACTGAACTAAAAATTGTATGATTAAAAGGAAAAAGACGTGGTCTTATGTCTCATTTAAATGAAATTATAGTACTTCTCGTGGATGTCTCTACGCAAGATTTTTTCTTCCTGATCATCTAGTTTTACCACTAAAATGTGACCCCTTCTTTTTATGTATGGGCTTCTTCAGCAGCCTTAGTGGTATTCAGTGCTGTTGTCATTTATTCTAAACTAAGCTTGTGCAACTCAGGACATGAAGTGTTTTTGTGGTGCAACAGGACTTTTCAATAAGTGATGCAATGTTTAAAAACATACTTAGCTACACTGTCAAAAATATTTATTCCACATTTGTCATTATTTTTAACAGATGTTAGGGTGAGTTTGTATTAATATCTGGGGTTTAGAATTATGAGAATAGCACATTTAAATGATAAATAGTTGTGTCAGTTTATCTAGTACCTGCATTTGCAATCTAAGCTTTCTTCCTGAGGGAATGAGAGGAATACAAATATTTTTGGTATGAATTTCCTCTATAATTTTTCTTTTATTTCTAGACCTTCCTGTTGCTATCACCACTTTCCACATATAAATAGATGCAGCAGTTAATATATCTGGAAGTAAGCAATTAATCTAAGGTGTTTTTTCTTAATTAGAGTTGTAAAGATAGTCTGTTTTAAAGTTTGATGCTAGTCATCCATGTGACCTTAGAAAAGCAGATAACAGTCTAATTCTTCATTTCTGTGAAGTCTCCCAGGAAAATGAATTTCATGGTTGAGTGCCAAGACCAAACCTTATCTGAAAGCATCTGAGTTACAAAGATGCCAAGTTCATCCACATCTTCCCTAAATCAGTCTCCACTAAATATCTCCCCTTTCTTGAAAGTATAGCTGAATGCTTAATTCCTGGAGTGAAAAATATTTCTATAGATTTAAACATTATCAAGAGATATGACCATCTTGCTGCACTACTGCTTGTCAGAGGCTGGTGTTGACTTTGGATGGATAGATAATCTTGGTCTGCAAAGGAAAGCACAAGATATCTTGCTTGGCATACAGAAGAAACATGTTGAACTTGGAGAGACAACACCAAGGCTTCCATGTGGGGTCAAATACATCCCAGGGAAGTTAAGGGAGGTGAGTCACCTGGAAATACTCAGGGATGCAGTCTCATTATAAACTACTAAACACTGTAAAGCTCAGCAAAAACCCTGCTTTATGTTGCCTTCAGACTTTGATAAAATAGCTTTTCTTCTGCTCACATCCCTCTTCTTATTTCCTCTTGCCAATCACTTTCTCAAAAGCAGTAGATTCTCTTTTCTGAATTGCATGTTGAGCTGTTTAACTACGTACAGTTGTTTTTTAAAAAGGAGAATCACTATGTTTGAATGGAGTGCAAATTCCCAGGCTGTATGTATATGCTGTATGTAGTCCCATTGATTACATACAGTGCTCTTTACATAGGCAGTAAAACATGAAAACAGTAGGTCTTTCTGGAGTTGTAAGTGTGGGAAGAAAGTGTTAGGATGCCTGATAAGAATTCTCAAAATGCAGCCAAACCACATTTTTATAGGGTTGCCTGATGGGAAAGCAAAACCACCAAAACATTTTCAGCTGGTGTTGAGATATCCAAGACTGGTACCAAACAGTTCAGAAGTAGAGGTTTTCCTTTTCTGTACTGGAGAACATCAGAACAGACAGATATCCAGTATTGAAATTTGCCTTGGTCACTGTGGTCATTAACCAAAGTTGTTTATGAAAAACGTGCTCAGGGGACAGATATTTCCTATTAAATTTTAACTCAATCATGCAAGACTGAGGGGAAGCAAAATCCCTTTTGATGATTAAGGACATTGTGGCCTACAGTTCTGCCCTACCTTGGTAGTGCCTTTTCACACTTCCAATGAGAAGTCAAGGATCTAACATGGGAATTTAACAGGTTTGGTAAATTATTAAAAAACTTCTATTAACTAAGGGATATGTAAAAGGCTAAGGCTATTAACTAAGGGATATGGAAAATTTTGCTTTAATATTTTTAATGTAACTATCAAAAGAATGAAGTAGCTTTTGAGTTTAGGTTGGACTAAAAAGTAAGCATTGACTCTCCCTTTAAACTCAGTATAAAATGCAGAGTTCACTTAGTGCACTATCCTGGCTCCTGCAGTGAAAGGGCAAATGAGGCAAGAACCTTCCCCTTGCAGCTCTTCCAAACCTCTCTTGCAGAGTTTGTATCCAGGCCTTTGTTTGGGATATAGCTGGTCAAGCAAGACACCAAAGTTTTGCTTTTCTTGATGTGTCACATCCACACAGCAGCACAGCCCAGTTTGGAAGGCTCCTCTTTGCAACTCAGTGCTGTTCATTATTCCCTTATTGTCTGCCCATACACAAACTGCAAGAAAATAATGAGACAAAAAGATGAATTCTGGGACAAAAAAGTATTTATTTTCCCAGAACTTATGGATTTAATCCTACAACAAGCTCTGATGCTGCATGATCATTGTTCCCTTGAAACAGCAGCACACAGTTCTTCACTCTCTGCCTGATTTATTGCCCACAAATATGAGTCTGTGTGCAGGTCTTGTCATCTGATACACTTGTTTTAGTAGTCTATATAATATGAATTGACTACCAGAAAATGCATATTTGTTTCACAGCCAAGATGAAATAAATACAAAATATATTTCCAACTCCACCATTTTTCCCCCTGTTTATTGATATATAAAGCCAAATGCTATTACTCTTACTGAAGTCAGTGGGATTAGTTGGGCTAAGGAATGCTTTCATTTACATGAGGTTACCATTGTGCACTTTTGTGACCAGACTAAATTTAGGAGAGGGGTTTTAGCAGCAGACAGAGCAAAGCAAGAGGTGAAAGATGACAGGAGAAAGTAGTGCTGCTGGGTGGCAGAGCAGCAGGAGGGGCAGAAGCATGAGAGAGCTAGACACCCTTGGAAACTAGCCTTCAGGTGTCTCCTTAGGCCCCTCATCACTCAGGCTTTAATGATCACCAGTTATTCTGGTCACTTCAGCTACATTTTGCTTCAGTATCCAGGCTGTAAATCAAACATGACAACAGCAGTCCCTTTTACCTGGTTGTCATGACATCAAAGGAAAGATGCATTCAAATAATAAGATGAGCAGCCCAAGAAGTCCATGAGGGAAACAACACTTCTGCCTTTAGCCCAGCACTTAAGTGGGGTGAAGGAAAAACCAGAAAAATACTTAGACCTTTCCTTTGAAAAATGGAGTCAGAGACAGGAATGCAGAAGAATGCTGTGTATGCCTCAGGGAAAGTGATCTTCACAGGAACCATCACACCATGGCTGTCAGAAAACACCTAAAAATGTCAGCTGACGACTGCTCAGAGCTTGGGAACTAGGTTAGTCTAAAAGTAAACTGGTCAGAGAACTGAACCCCACTCAACCATGCCAAGAGAGATTGCAGTTTGGAGTTACAATTTACTGAAGAGACTACAACAAATATAACAACACAGACAAAACTGGTTTTAATCCCCAGTGTCAGAGTAAAACCTGGCACCTGTTGGTCAGAGTCATGGTACAGTCCTGGGGAAATTCTGATCCTCCTCTGGATCTATCAAATGGTGTTGTGCCCAGTCCCCAGGACAAAGATTGATACATACTAAGGTGCAGGTGGGAATGCTCAGTACCTTCCCCTGGGCAGGGAGTTTCACAAAGGACTATGTGAGCTGTGAATCATGAGGTATTTTGGGAGTCCTTGATGGTCTCAGTCATCACAGCTGCCTGATCTGCTGGTGCCATTGAGTCCACCATGGCCCATTAGCAGAGATGACCGCTCAGGCTGGTGTAACTGTGCTGGTGCTTCCCCAGTGGGGAGTTGTCACAGCGGAGTTATTTGTGAAGAAAAAGAAACATTAGCCTGCCCGGCAGGGTTTGCCTCTTTATCTCATTTAACGTACAGCACCAGGCAGCTCCTGCAAAGGACCCATCATTTCCAGTTCCTCAGGAATGGTGTACAGAGGGGTCCAATACACAGTTTGGTTACACCCACAGAGTGCTAAACTGGCACCCTACCCCTGTAACCAGGACAGGAACAAACTGTCTCCCTTTGCACAGGCTGGCTCCCAGGGTGCCAGCATAGCCCACCCAGTCAACAGTGCCAAGTGCGCATTTAGGTCATGCAGAAATCAGAGATGATGAGGGCAAGGTGGCTTTAATGTGGGATACTGGTGGTGCTGACACTTGATGGTGCTTGGATTAGACATGAGTCCTTCATGGTGGGGAACCAGCAACTAGAGAGAGACAAACTGACTGCCATCATAGTTCTTGAGTGTATTAATGCTAAAGAGATCTTTGTTTCAAAAACTTTGGCACGCACAAAAGCAAGAGGAGATAAAAACAACACCAAATCACCTGCTGCTCAGTTCCTCTGAAGTTAAAAGCCAGTAGCTAAAATTTTTAAGTCCTTTGCATCAACATCTCATTAGCAAATGTCTCCAAGCCACCAATACAAATAACAATTTTAACTTCAAATACCAAACTACTTTTCTATTGTTTGATTTCTGGATGGTGTAAAAACCTGACAGAGAGAGAGCACCAGGTATCATAGGTTATCCAAGGTGCTGCTACAGCTCTGAAAACCTGAGGCTGAGATTAAGAAAAGAAAAAGAATAAGCATACATGAAAGTGAGAACAAATAGGAAAATAAGAAATGTATCTTCCAGTTTTAAAGAACACAAGCCTTATTTCTGGCCCAGCATTTTTGCTTTCATTTCTGGGACACTCAGAGGTAACTCTGACACAGGCAAATTTCTCTTAATTCTAGGAGCTGCATTGTACAAGATTGAATTTTGTAAGAGGTCTAAAACTTTAAAAACTATTTGTGCAAAATTTGTTCTCTCTTGGGATCTCACTGGGGGAAAGATCTGCATCAGCAATCAGGAAGGATCTGTTCCAAGATACGTTTAAAGACATTGCTGTGTTGGTATTTTTGTGTTGCATTTTTTTTATGTTGTTGTTGTTTGTTTGTTAATGCCAGATATCACTGACAAAATAGCAAATAACAGTAGGAAGCTCCTCCTTGATTTTTGTCTTCTCAGGTTTCCCTGTTAGGAGGGAGACCAGAGGAACCTTTTATCTCCAGGAGCCTGTGCCCTGGCACCTATGGTTCTAGTGAGTGTAGCTTAGTAACCTCGTGATGCAGGACAAGTTATTGCACTTCTTTGAACACATGGGTAGAGAAAAAGTAGTTGCAAGGTACTTTTACTAATAGAATTATTGCATAGAATGAGGAATTACATGATCCACTAGCAACAAGTAAAAAATTGGATGTAAATATATAGAAAAATGGGTTTGAATATATATACATATTTATATTTAACAAGGAAAGTGTTATGAATGTAGCAGGGAAATTACACCACTATTTTTCCAATAAGAGAATTGAAGCTCAGAGCCTACAAGAAGTTTATTTTGTGTAGAGTTTTCATACTGTTAAATATACTGTGAGAATAGAAGAACAATCACATTTCACAGGAGGGGACCAAGCCAGCAGGTTGGTTGTGTGTTTACACTAAGTCTCTGTAGTTGGGGCATGCAAATGCTATAAAAATTGCTAAAGTTTTAAATGCCTTTCTGAATGAAAATGAAAAAAAACTACAGAAATCAAGCTCAAACTGCAAATGTTTCCCATAAGCTTGTTAATAAAAGCCATTTTCTGGCAAAGCTGAAGAAAAATGTTTCTGCTGGTTTCAGGCAATCCATGGAGAATTCAACAAGTGAAACTGTATTTACTTGGGGTCCTAAATTAGCACAGAAGCAGCAAGAGAAAATATTTGAATTTCAAATTGTATTTGGAGCACCTAAAATTTTGTCTTAATACCTGGGTGACGGACATAGCTGTCATTCTGGTGTCACTCTGGTGAGCTGGGAAAGATGAAAGACCATGTCCTTCTCTGTCATTGCATTGGCAAATGGCAGGGTGATCATTTTTAGGACAAGTACTGGGAGCCAGGGAGCTTGGACAATTAGTTGTCCTTCTCATGGATCCTGGCATAATCCTTCAATGCACCCACAAAGCAATCTGGCTGCAAGGATGCCCAAACTATTAACATACAGGTAGTTTTTAAAATCTCAGATTCACCATCATCCCTCTTGCATTTTATTTCTATTGAATTTAAGGGGTTTTTTTTCTGTCTTAGTCTTTTCCTTTGTGTTTTTCTTTTTCCTATTTCAAACTTAATAAAGACAGGCCAATTATTCATGATACCTGATTAATCCAAGCATTCACTTGGAAAGATCCTGCTGCAGCCTGATAGAAAAGGTGTGATGAATTAAGAGCCTATCTTTTGAAAAACTTCACAGAATCTGAAACTAGAGAGAAAACTTTTTCCAAAGAAATCTTACTTTTTTAATGTGTCTGTTTAACTGTCACCATATAGGTCTCTGGCAACAGAGGAGGGTGGAAGGTGGTTGATGTCCCTGTGACAGGATGCCCAGATCCACAAGAACCTTTGGATCTGATCCTGCATTGATCAAATTGGCCCCCTCTTGAGGTAAGGGGACAGGATTTTATTTTGTGTTCTATTTTCTTTTTTTACTTCCCTAAGTTTCTGGTGCAAAGAATATAATCTAATCTTTTCACATTCCTGACAAATTTCCTTCTTTCTAGGTGTTCCTATCTGCTGCAGCATTACGTATTTACCTGGGTGAACTTGCAATACCATTTTAATTGTGGTTCCAGTTCAATGAAACATTTCAGGTGTTGAAATGCTTTCCCACATAGCAATACCTTAATGTGCTAATGGCCAACCCCTCATGTTAGAACTTCCTTTACTGAACTCTAGTAGCCAAACCAACCAACCCAGAAAAATAATTTTTGCTAAGGCAATAAATTGCTTTTCACCTTGCTATTAAAATACAGCTAAAAAGCAGTGGTGAAGAATGGTAATAAAATTATATTTTCCATAGTATTTCAGGAGATTTATGTTGATAAGTTTTAACTCTGAAATTTCAAGATGTCTGATATTTTTCATTAAAGTTTGGAATGCTGATAGTACTGTCTTTTCACTTGGAATGGCCAAAATCAGAAAATGTTTCTGAAAGGTACTATCTAATTTATTTTCTTCTCTTCTAAAATTCCAGGTATTCTCATTTCTATGGAAAGGACTTCAATTAAAAGTCTATCTTCTTTCCTAATAATAAAAACAAAACCGTCAAGAGCACAGAAAAATACAACCCTGAACCCTCTTGCTCAGAGGTGAGATAGATGTCTTTTAGTTGCGTAACATTCTCACCATGAATGGCTGAAGTCATTTAAAGATGGTGATCAAAGAAATACTGCTATCCACTTGGTGTTGGAAGGAATTAGGACATGGAAATTAGAATTTACCAGACAATAGAATTTACCAGAAATTTAGAACGAGAACAAAAAAGGAGCCAGACAAATTCCAAGTTTTGTATCTCAAACTCACAAGCCCAGACAGAAAGAAAAGCATTCACAAGGAAATCACCATGCAAAGTCCCATTATCTTGGTTTTACTCTGTGAGTCTGACAAAATCAATTGCTCTCTGTTTCCAGCACACTTCTTCTCTTTCTACATTGCCCCTTCTTCAGTCAGTATCTCCTACCAGGTGCCACCCACATAACATCCTCCATCTTCTTTGGCAACTTCCTTCAGGAAATAGAAGTGGCTCACAATGAAATCCCAAGTCAAATAGTGCTTAAAGGATTTTGAGCCACAAAGGACATGAAACAACTCTCATCTCACTTGTGTGAGTGATGCTTAAGAAATCAATAGCACTCCACCAGAACAAAATAGGTACCACTGAAGAAGACGCTTAGTGATCCCCCTTTATCCTGCTCTGGCTGTTCATCAGTTAGGAATACAATGTCTCTCCTCTCCACTCCTTTCAAGAGGGACACAAATCTAAAGACACTTTTTAGAGGCATTATTGGCTCTTTTTCAAAAGAAATGCAGGAAATTAATGTTTTAGGTAGTTCTTGTTTGATTTATTAAATAGTTTGATTTTTTCCTTGCGCTGATTTTTTTTGAAGGGTGCAAAAGCATATGCTTTTGATTGCTCCCTTTTTCAATCAGAGCAACTGAATTCATTCACAGTCCACTCACTTGGAGCAAAAAGCCTGGGTTTTTTTCATAGCTCTTTGTCTTGTTTTACAGCCAATTGTTTGCTGCTGCCAACTTTTAATTGCACAAAAAACTTGACGTCTGTGAGTGTGAAAGGAGGTTTTCCATCATTATGTCTGATGGCTGTTCTGCTCTGTCGGTGATTATTCATTTACCTCCCATGTTTGCAGCTCTTGGCCGCCTCTGCTACAAAACTTGCAGCAGTTTGGTGTTACTTCCTATTTGTCATTCACGGAATCATTTGTTTTCTGTTCTAGGAAAACATCAACATCTTAATGCAATTCATTCTTCTGATTAGTGAGAGAAGTAAACCCATATGTTTTTCTAGTTTACACCCATTTTATTCAATAAGCTACAGTTGTAGGTATTCAAGAATATTTGAATTGAAAGCACACCATGAAATTTTAATCCTCATGTGGAAAAGAAAACATTTTAGCTGATTAGTCTCACTTTTTCCTATCATCTGCTACAGGAAACAGAGATATTGGGGAAACGAATTTTCAAATAATCAAGTAAGCTTGGCAAAGCAGTATTTTGTTTCCATGTGCTCACTGTGGCCCATGAGGAGGCAGCTGGTTTTTATCTGCCATAAGCAGTAGGTCTGTCATTGGGGAATATAAATCCTGATGTCCTCTTTGTGAATCCCAAGACTATCCCCAAAAAAGAGACTAAAATTCCCATTTCCTAACAAGTTCATTTTAAAAGTACATTGAGACAAATAGTCTTTTTCTATAAAGGCTTTGGAAGTAAATTGTTTCTTAGTTAAGTGTGAAACAGGTCAGAATCAGTCCTGGTATTCACTGAGGCAAAGCCATGAACATCAGTGGACAGATATTTATTTAGAGAATATGCATTTGATCCAATCAGTACTGGTGAAAGGTATGAGATTGCATTTTAACTGGGATCCTGACTCTCTATAAACCTGGATGATGGTTTGAAGCTGTAAGAGGCACCCATCACCCCACCCTTGGTTTTAGCAGACAGCTTTTCACTTAAAAAAGATAATTTCTTTAAGCCTTAAAGACAATGCTTTTTGCTTGAATCTTTAGCAGGAAGAACTTAACTGCCTCTTACTGAATAAGTAATGATTCAATACATCTTAATCAGAGTACACGTCCCTCAGAGACTGAAATTCTTGGGAAATTTCACCTGCAGCCCACTTATAACACCAGTTTGACAAAGTTCAGCACTTGTTTGGTAGTCTAAAAAATGCATCTGCATTTCATCATCATCTCCCTTGTGCTTTCTCTGAAGGACATAAAGTTCCCAGCCCAGACCTTTTCTGGTAAAAATAGGTATCAAATGTATAATTTCTCACAGCAGTTGTTCTTTAGCACCTCTCTTCTTGCATGGTCTGATATGGTAGGGAATGGGTTTATACTGTCTTCCTACACAACTTAGACTTTGGTGTCTTTGACCCCATTTTTCCATGACAACAGAAATACCCATTCAAGTGCAAACTCTGCTGCAAAGTTTTTAGAATTAGTGGTTGAAAGATAACTCGGTCTTTTTTCAATCTTTTGAACGATCTTTTTTTTTTCTGCGAGTGGCAGAAGATGTCAGGGTACCATGGATATGGTCCCCATCAAATTCTGGGTCCAAAGTGCTACAAGAGAATCTGAGACCTCAGCAATCCAGAACTTTCTGAGAAATAGTCAGTTCTGCATAGCAAACAAAAAGCCTTGAGCTTCAGCTGGGGACACTAAGAGATTTGCTTCTGGGTGAAAATGTTCATCCTGCAAAATGTCCCCCAGGACTAATTCTGTGGGTATCAATATGAGGCTTAAAAATACAAATTTTACCATGCAAGTGAATAATCTGTCACTGGCCTTGCATCAGCTTTAGTGCTGTTAGTGGGCCTCATATGGGTCTAGCTGATATGCAGCGTAAGGCTCCAGTAACTTTGAGTATAGTTTCCTAAAAGGCTAGATAATTTTGTGCAATCATTAACCACCTCTTGCTGCTTGGCATGCTGAAATAATAAGGGTAATTGAATATCACTCTTCTGGGTGTATGCTAATTGCCTGCAGGGCTCTGGAAGGATGTTTCATCCCTGTACACCACACAGCATTATTGGATAGGTAATTGGCATTATGGGAGCCTTCCACCTTCCTCAAGAATATCAGTGCAGAAGGCAAAATGTCAAGTTAGATGAACAAAGGATTTAATACAGTCTGGCAAGCCCTCTGCTCCTATGGCGCCGTGGTGAGCAGCTGATTGCAGGGTATGCACCTGCCATTGTGTAATGAGGTCCTGAGCATCCCAGGTCACTATTTTTAACCTGAAACACCAGAAAAAGTCCCAAAATTCTCAACATTCTAATTTCTATGGCAAACTCCATTAAAAGTAATGTTCAGTTGCAAATGAAAACGTATTTATGCCTAAATAAGAATCAGGAATGACTATTCCTGGTTTTATAAACACACCATCCCCTGAATCCCTTTAATCTTCCCTGTGTGCTGCTGAATGTCAGGTAATGGAGGCACAGTGTGAGTTCAATTAGTTTAAAATCTTATCATTGTAATTGGGCAGGATGAGCTGTAATATCTTGCCAAATAGGACTCAACACTTTGAGGTTATTTACTAATTTTTTATATTCTTCCAAATGCAATTAATTCCATAACCGTTAGAAGTTAATATTAATTAATTAGCAGGGTTCCTACATAATTGTATGTGATAGACATGCCCAAATGAGTCCTTTGAGATTGCTGGAAGGTAGGGAGGGGGATTGTTACCATGAATACCAAATCTCCTTGGCTGACTGACTCGCCTATAAATGATGCTCAGGGATGATTGTGAAAATGGGCATGCTAAAGATAACTCTAGAGCATGCACTGCCACACACATGGCCTCAGCTTAGAGATGCAGATCATTAATCAGAAAAACCTTGGTGAAAACAGGGGTCTTGAAAAGCTGTGTACCTCACTACTTTCATCTGCCTTAACAGCATTTCACTGACTTCAACAAATTTCTGTCTTCAAACTCTTTTTCATTAGCTAAATATCCTTCCCTACAATTTCAGCTAACTGGGGCTGAAGACTTCCATGTAACATGGTATTTCCTCTGGGATTGTTCACCAAGGACCCCTGCCCATGCTTGCTAGTTTGCTGTTGCTCTGCTTTCTTCCCTTCACCACCAAAATAGCCTCCTCACAACAAAATTTGGGACATTGAAACAATGCTTCTGGGCTGCTGTGCTGGCTGTCCTGTCTTCTTGCAGACAACAGTGTGGAAGCCACATAAAACGATATCCCTGACCATCCAGCTGCTGAATTAAAGCACTGTTGCTATTCTGCCACTAGAAGTGCCACTGTTTATAGCAGCTGTAAACCCCGAATGCCTGTGCTTATCTCAGGTGCTGAACTGCCTTATTAGCTGGAAGAGGCTGTTATGATCCTGAACAATTTTCTGACTTTGTGTTCAATGTGCATGAGCAGGGTACTGCTGCTATGATCAAACTTTTCTGGAGCAGGAATTCATTCCATGCTCCTGACTTGGGCTGTCTAGGCAGCCTGTGCTTCAGCAGGATGAGGATGTGAATGGAGCTCCATCAATAGCCACTGATTTTTTTGCAAGGACATTGAGCACCTCTGAGAGTCAGAAAGCATGTACTACCTAAATAAATTCAGAACAAACTAGAAATTTGTGGGTTTTGATCAAAATACTAGCTATAGGTATGACAGGCACATCAGATACCTTCCACATGATAACTGTAATACAAACAAGTTTGAACCAGGTAAGCAATGAGATGAAGTGAAAATTATTGTCAGAAAATTATTTCAGTTGAATATTCATGTTTTAGCTACACTTTTATGTGAGGGTCCCCTGCTGTTTCTGCTGGATTCTGCTTTGCTTCTGTCCTTCACTCTGGGACAGGGTTGTTATAGACAATTAAACACATATCCAATTTGTGCTCCAGAGACTGTGGCAGCTGTACCTCAACAGAGGGCAAAGCCAGAGCAGATGGATAGAAGGTGAGTGCTGTCAGTCCGTCGGGAGTGAAGATGCCACAAAAATGCAAACAGGACCTATAGTTTATAAAAGAAAATAGATGTCCTGACAGCCTGATGAAAGACTAACTCAGAAACCCTCATTCCCCCAAAAGTTAAGATCAGCTAAGATTGATATGGCTGCACTGTCAAGTGCTTCATCTTTTATCCTTTTTTATCTTTTTTTTTTTTTTTTTAATGAGAAACCAGACCAATCTAATCAGAATGAGGAAAGTCACCTTCCCTGGTGCTCCATTTAATTTTCCTCAAGCAATAGAAATGAAAATGAAAATTCCATTTCAAAAACATGAAAAGAGGAATATCCTCATGAAGGTAGAAAAAGACTTCAACACCACCCCAAGAGCAACTTTAAAACCGTCACTCAAATCCCTAAAAAATGAAGCCCTACAGACCAGAATGTTCAAACCCATATGTGGGTGCTGCATTTTTTTCCCCCTCAAAGACCAATAGAAACTGCAGTGACTTAAAAATTCAATTAATGCATAGCAAGGGAACACTTGAGAAAGGAAGGAGAGGGAAGACAGAGCTGAATTCAAGTTAATTTGGAAGACACTTTCAGAAAAGAATATGAACACTGTTTTGGAACTCCCAGTTCTGTACAACAGCCAGTAACAAAAGCAGGTGTTGATGCGTGGATCAACATTTAAACCCATAATACTTCGGACAAAGTGCTGGTTTTAGCTTTATTCTGTACTTATTGTTGTTCACACTGTATCTGTTTCACATGCACTTGTCCCAGTTTCTTATAGACCAGATGATGCACATCTGAAGCAGTGCCAAGTCCCATGAGATCAATGAAACTTTTCACCTTAACCAGAAAGCAGGATACCAGTTTGTTTTCATGTGGTAATCTTTGTGATCATGAGCAAAGCAATCATCTGTGGCAGGGTATGAATTTCCCAATTGCAGTGGAAGTAACTCTTCACCTCACCAGTTCCAGCCCAGCCAAAAGCAATGAATTTGGAACCTGCTCCCCTGTCGTCTACTGATCTGCCCTTTCTGTTTATATTAGAGCAAAGATTTCCAGTCAGCCAGCTCGACATTTTTCGATGAAATGACTATGAAATGATACAGCTAAAGGGCAGTATGCCAAGGAATGACCAATTCAAGCATGGCAAATATTGACTGAAAAAGAATATTTCAGAGTATGAGGGGCTCACTTGGATTTTTCCATAAGCACCTCAAATATATTCAGCATTTGCATTCCCAAAATTTCCACCTGCTTTACAGTCATGCCTCCACAGCCAGCAGCAAGAGAAGCTCATCGCACTGTCTGCTCTGTAGATAGAGAACTGAAAAAATTGAACTTGCCCAAAATAATTTTTAAAACAATTGTTTCTACAGGTACAGGTTTTTACCCAGTTACAGAGAAGTAAAAGAAACAATGGAAATAAATCCTGTGTTGCTGAGGTCAGGGACCTGAAATCTCCCAGGAGAGAGGATGAGCAAGGATGGAGCACGAGGTGCCCTGAGGACATGGAGCACTGGCACAGTCTACTGCACTGTCAAGTGAGATCAGGACAAAGGCACTTCTAGGGGGCTCTCTCAGCATCCTGCATCCCCCACAGCAAAGTGTTTTCCCTGCAAAGTGTTATTGGAACTGCCTGAGGTCTCTTGTCAAGATGTCTCCATTAGAGGGTTAACCACAGAAATTATGGGATATATGAGGTAAACTGTAAGGGAGGTTTGTCCTTCCTCCATTTCACAGAAACTTACAGATATTATCATGTGAAATACTAGGATAAGAGAATGCACTTTTCCCTTGGAGCATCTTGTGGGGGAGTAGAAGAAAATACAGTTTAAGAAAATTTGTGTGTTACAATAAGGCCACGTGCAGGGTAAATGCCTGCTTTTCACCAAGTGCAAAAATATTTTCATACAGGATAGAAGGACAGGCCCATGGCAAAGACAAATTAATCATCAGAGGAGGTAGTATAAAAGAATCTTCTGTGGATTCCTATATTTCCATACACATATTTCATGTATATCTTTCAGTCAGCAACACACAGAACAAAATAAAATCCCAAGAAACAGTAATCTCTATTTAAGTCTATGTGTAGACAGGAGATTTTGATGAGTGTGTGAGGGACATTTTATTAGGGTTCTACAAACATCATGGGCTGTAAATCTAAACCCTTTTTTTTCCTTTTACTTTTTTGGGGATGATGCAAATATCTTGACAGAGTTGCTACATTACACACACACACACACACACACACACACACACACACACACACACACACACACACACTTGGGTGTTCTCTCATAGCTAATTTTCCTGGTGTATTTTGTCTCACTTTCCAGGTCTCTCATTTCCTTTCCGACTTGGTTTCTCCAGCTGCTCTGTTTTTCTACAATTTAACAGCAGTTTGTGTTTTTCTCTGCCTGCCTGCACAGACAGGCAGTGGGGCAGTGGGGCAGGCAGGAGGCCTGGGCTCTCCTCTGCCCTCTGAAACATGCTGCCAGGTGGCTGAGCAGGATTTCAGCACAATGCCCCAAACACATTTTATGATGACTCTCAAAACCCTGCTCATATAAAGAGGCTTTTGTGTGGGTTTTTTAAGCATGAGTCTGTCTCTGTTTTTGTGCCCAGCTGCAGGAGCTGGCATTGCTACAAGCTCTGCTGAAGGCTGGTCCCCACATGCCATGCTGCCATGCTCATCCAGGGGCTCCCTACCATGGCTTTGCTCTGCTTTCCTCCCTTCCACGCCCCCTGAGGTGCCCCAGGCCAGGAGTCTGCACTGCCAGAGTCCACAGCACCACTGCAATGGGCACCCACCAGCCTGGGCCCAAAGCACCCAAAAATTGTCCATAGCTCAGAGGTAGAGGCCACCCTCTGCTGTAAGGCTGCCCTCAAACCCCATCCTCTCCCACATGGGCACGTCCCTGCAGGAGGGCACGACCTGTCTGCGCACAGCAGAGCTCTCCCAGATTGCACTGAGCCCCCACAGCAACCAAAAGGCCATCCCTCACCTTGACACCCGCTTTCAGGTCATGATTTTGTATGTCCCATTTTTCAGGAATATATTTCCTGAGGGAATTCAGCCTAGTTCAGAACTCCTCCACTGTGGCACAAGCTGTTTGAGAGTGGCAGGTGAAGGCTGTTGGAATGGCTGCAAAGACACATGTCCTTTCCCTTTCCCTTTCTTTTTCCCCTACACAGCTACCCTTGCTAGAAAACCTCCAGTAAACTGGTGTTTTCTATAACTGCTCTCAAAACTGTCTTAGCAGACAGTTTTTCCCTTTAAATTATTTTTAAATGATTTTGCTATTTGGGAAAAAGAAGGAAAAGACAACAGGAAAATCAAGTTCTTTACATTCTAAAACTATAATATTTCTGCATTCCAAGTATGGCTTTTGCTGGCAGTATAAGGGTGTCTTATATGGGCAAAGTATGGGAAGAAAGCAAACACTTCTCCTGTGGTAAGGCAGCACACAAACTGTCTGTCCCCTTTTTTTTTCACTAGAAAATGTTGGAAGTTGTTGAATGAAACAGTGATTGCACATAGACCCTTTTATTTTTTTGTCACTTACAATGAATGGCAGCCTAAGAATGAGCTGTCATCCAAAAACCCCCTTAGATTCTGGGGTGATGATGGTGGTGCCAGCATGGAGCATTTCCAGACCTTGTATACATCAGCTGCCAGGGCTGGGATTTACAGATTGCAGATTCCTTAGTGAGTTGAGGCTTCAGAGCACAAATATCATCTACACAAATATCATTTACATTTAATCTCTTGATGCTGATGTGAACATATGCTACCACTTCTCTCATTTCTTCTGAAACACCTGAGATTATGGGGATATTTTTGGCATAATAGCTTTCTTTTAAGAATGTTTGCTTTGGAAGTGAGCACAAAATCTGCAAGTTACTGACCAACATGTTCCAGGCCAGGCTGTGGCGTGGTGGGATCAAGTCACCCAATTCCCCCCAGCATCATGCCAGAATGCAGGACAGAATTCAAGTTCCATTGAGCCAGAGGGGGAAGGCACAACAGAGGTGGCATCTGGAGACCAGGATGTTCATGGTTGACAAGGATCCCAGTAGTGCCCTTCCTGCTCTCCAGGATGTTTTTGGCTTGTTAAGGCTCTTGAACATAAATTTCCTTCAAATGCTATCCAGCTCAGCATCTAGGGCCACATCCTGGGAGACAGTTGTGAAACATTTTGGGCAGAAAAGAGGACTAAGCCTACAGTCCCGTTTTCTAGACCAGTATTTTAAGCCCTGAATAATTGCAATGAGCTCTACAGATATCACCCCTGTCCTATCACCCTAGAAAACAAGCAGGAGTCAGTAAATTCATTACAAATAAGAGGTGTCTCCTCCAGGGATGATGCTATGCCCCATATCCCAGGCAGGTTGAGGTGTTTATCAGAAGTTCCCCCAAGTTAGGGACAGGCATCAGATTTGCCTCTGACCTCTGATTTTCTATTTAGTATCTCCAGGTGACTCCTCTGTCAGCATGCAGGTGACATATAGGGGCTGGGACACCAAACAATATAGCTTCATCTGGTCCATAAAAGCCCTAAAACTTATGTGGTTTGATGAAGTTTTTAGCTGGTAATTTAAAAAAAATATTAAGAAACTTCTTGGTGTCTCTCTGTAGCTGGGCTATTACAACTGCAGGTCACACGCTCAAAAATAAATCTTTGGGGAAAAGGACTTTATGAGGCATTAGTCACAAACATGAGGACCCTTTTTCCTCTAAGTTGTCCTCCATTACTTCTAGGTCTTTTATCTGTGCATATATGCATTAGAATTTTTGCAAATAAATCACCAGGATTACATTAGCACAAGCACCAGTAGAGCCATACAAGCAATGCTATTGTGATGATTGCTTCCACTTGGTTGTTTAAGTACCTAGAAACAGAATTTGGTGCTCACAGGAGTTTTACATCTTCAGGCTCTGTGAGATGGCCAAATGAGTGTAGGGGCTCATTTGTGCTAGTGGCCTCTGACCACAGCAAAGAACAAGTGGATATCAAAGGTAAGGAATAGTTAAGAAAAGGAAAGTTATGTGGGAATGGCATGCACACTTCATTTAATAACTTAATAACTTAATAAACCAGAGGGTTTTTGAGACAGCAGATAACAAATAGGGACAGGGGCAAAAAAGCTTGTCTCAAGGAAAGCAGAGGTTTAGAAGGGACATTTTAAACCTCTACACCTAAATGAAGGTTTGGAGCAGGAAATTCTGCTTTAAAGCAGAACAGAATTAGTGTAGCTCAGCTCCACAGCAATGCTGTCAGAGCTCCCAAGCTCAGCAAAGCATTTGCAGGTGTGATAGTGTTTAGGTTTGGGATAAGGTTTTGTTAATTCCCAGTGGAGTTCATCAACTGTTTAATATTCTGTTATGTGTGTGCTTAACAGAGCACATGTTCTCAGATGGAAAAGGTGGAGAACAGATTAATTATGCTCTGACTCTTCCCAAATGAAAACTTTGGGATAGGAAATGCACTGCAAAACAAACAAAATAATGTGGTTGTTCCTCCAGCATGTAGCAGACTCGTGGGGTTTCTTCCCAGAGGCTGCTGTGAATACTTGAAGCTTATGCACACTGAAGACAGCAGCAGGACTTGAATAGAGATATATTCTAGATTACTGAACAGAGAAATTACATCAGCTCTGGAAATATCCTGAGCTACAAATGCTCAGAGCCTGGGGGCAGCAAAGTGCCTTTGATGTTTGCCCTGGTGTCACCCTGCCCTCGGCTCCTGCTTTCATCCACCCTCTGAGTGGGGCGTTGGGCTGGGGCAGCCCCCAGTGTGACCTCATGTCACTGCTCTGTGCAGCCGTGCCCTGTGGGGAACAACTTCAACAGCCTCACTTTAGAAGGACTGAGGGAAAATCCTGCTCAGGTGTAGGATCCAGATTCTTCAGTAGGGAGATTTCTATCTAATTGCTTCGATTTCTGCATGTCTCTTGTAGGTGATTCAAAGCCATGCTGAATCCTCACACAGTTTTGTGTTTCTCTTCACTGAATAAAAGCACTATGAAGAAACACAGGTGAAAAGAAGCAGCTGTGGCACCAAAGTATGTACAGTATTGCTCTGTTTTTTGGCAAGTATGGAATGAACAGTCACCAAGATAGAGTACAGAAGCCCATGGGAAAAAAAAATATTCCACAAGTCAAAGAATTTTCCTCAAAACTTCTGTAGTGTGAGTCATTTCAAATGGGAGGAGTAGCAGGGGCATAAATTAAGCAGAAAAGTACAGGAGTAAATGGGTACAGACTAGAGAAAAATGATGCTCAGGCAAAACACAACAGCAATATTGCTGAAAAATGAAGACTCTCACCAAAACACTGCAGAGTTTAGTTGAGTTTCCAGCCATCCATGTACACCTCCATCTTTTTAACTTGCAGTACTGAAAACCCTGATCTTGGGTAGGTTTGTTCTTCATTTTATTTGTGTTCCAGGGAGGCATATGGCACATGAACACAGATGCTCAGAAAGGCCTGCTGGTGTGCACAACAGATATTGTCAAATATTGTTTGCATAAAGAAGTTCCCACACTTATTACCACCCAATGTCTTGAAAAATGAAGTGATTTCACTTTGCCACCTTACACATCTTGTTTGAGTCACTGAGTCATGCAACCAGAGTGTCTTTATCCTCAAAATCATTGGGATTTTTCTGGGGGCACTTTAGTTGCAGCAATGAACCAATTTTTCGTTTGTTTCATCAAACATCACAGTGGAAAATGCAACCAAGCACTTGGGCACCACGTGTATAAAGTATTCAACTGGAAAGGACTGTACTGGCACTCAGATTTCCACAAGCTGTATTTTGTTAGATCAATTTGTATCTAAAGGATGTGTGAGCTGAGCAGAGCCTTTCAGAGCACAGGAGGGGAATCAGCCCATCACCTGCCCAAGTCCACTGCTGAAAAACGGGAGGAAAGGTACATTGATCTGTATAGGTATGTTTTCTCTTTGACTTTAACAAGTTTTTTCTAAATCATTTTCTCTCCCGCCTTGCCAAATGAAAAGCAGGTTCAGCCAGATAACAACAGATTCTGGTGACTACTGCATTTCTCATCAATGTTTGTTTTGAAGATGGGGGGGTTTAACAAAAATTTTAACACAATGAACCTTGGATTTTCATAGCAACATAAAAACATAATGGTTTCAAACATAGTTTTATATTATCTGTGCTCTCCAAGAATATATTTTAATCAGGAATACAAGACAGTTACAAGTATATAATATAGACATTTGAGTAAAAAAAGATAACTGTTCTATGTTTAGTAATGCCCCAATAAACCAGACTTAGAAGCACAGAAATTATCCTACGGATATAAATTCCATCAATTTCTGATACAATTCTTTGGAGGGGAATATTTTTCTTTTTAAATCAGAGTGCCACTGAAGGATACCTTGAAATTACAGCTATTCAGGAAAGCAGAATAAAACCATGTTTATAGCTAAAATTAAGTTACTGATTTTAGCTCCATAAGCAGAAATACACAAATGGAGAGCTCAGCATTTTCTAAAGTGTACTCAAGTCATGTTCCCAGCAATCAAGAAAGAGCTAATCAGATTTTTTCCTCTCAAAAATAATGATCTTGGCAGATTTTGTTAAATAGCTTGCCAGGCTTTGCTGTTCCCAAGGGTGTTGTGTGCTTACGGTGATTGCTGGGTGCTGAGATGTATTTGTGCCTCACTGCTGTGTGCCCTCAGCCCCTGTGCCTGTGTCTGCTAACAGCTGAAGGAGGTATTTCCAAGTGCTCTGAAACCCAAGTGAAGACGGGAGGCTGTGGCTCTGCTGCCCCCAGGGCACAGGCTCTGCTCCCACCCCAGCCCTGAATCTCTGCCCTGGAGTTCAGGCGCTTCCCAGCCACTCTCGGTTCACACAGCTCTCCCTGTCTCTCCTTCCTGCCTCACTTTCTCCCCTGCTTCTTCTCAGGTGACATGAGAGCTCAGGAAGGAAGGCCACCTGGCCACCTTCTCTGCCTTATCCCATCAGGCTGCTCATTTCTCCAGTTCAGGCATTTTCCTGCTCCTGTTTCTCCATCTTCCTCTAGTACAGAGGAAGATAACCAGTGACTAGTATATCTACTTATTGCCTTACAAGACATTTTGCAGTCCTTTGCATGAAAATTGCTGCAAAACAATGCTTTTATTTTACTATATAGGAAGAGTGGAAGACTTCAGAAATTAAGAGCAGCACTTTCTGCTTTAATTGCCCATGACTGAATAGGTAAATTAAGCTTAATTAAAAAAAGAAACAAACGAACAAAAAAACCCAAACAAGCAAAGCCACCTCACAAATGAGATTTTCAGTGGTGCTGAGAATATCCTATCTTGATTGCTTACATACGCTTTGAAGAGGGCACTTGGATGGAAGGTGACATAAGGCACCAAAAAACCTACACCGAGACTGGCTATAGATGCCAGCATCTCTTCATGTATCCTTGTTCCAGGTGAGTGAGACATCTCAGGTTGGAAGAAGGCACAATCAGATCCTGGGTCTTATTGCTAGACCCTGAGCTGCCTGTGGGTGCCATCAAGCTGCAGTACTCACACATGTGGCAGGAAAGTATGTGGGGGTCATGGACAAGTACTCTCAGTGAAATTTAAGGTGGCCATTTAGACCATGTTAACATGGAGTTCCAAAGTACCTGAAATATTGTCTGATCAAGTGCTCACAGCACCCCCACAACCACTGTGACTGGAGGCACTTGGGAACAGCAGTTCTCCCATTTAGCTACATGTTAAGAAACAGAATAACTCAAGTAGAGAGATTAAACAATCCATTCCACCTGTAGAGTCTGGCTGGTGCCAGGGCCGCTGCTGCTAGTGAGGATTTCCCACTCTGGCTCTCTGGCTGTAAACACAGGTGTTGCAGGGTGAGAGACATCTGAGAGGCTTGCCTGTTTCAGCAAGGCACATATGAAGAGAAAGACTCCATCAAGATGTGGTTTTGTTTAGACTTCCTCCTGGAGCTATAATTTAAGCATGCTTTAAGTGGTGCCCTTCCCATTAGCTCTTCCAAAGCACAGCCACATGGAACCTGTTTCCGAACCACACATCTCTACACAAAGGATTTATGTGACTGCCAAACCACAGGGCACCAGCATCCATTTTTTGTGCCCATGAAGCTTCACCAGCTTGAGTGCACTGCGTGAGTTAATTGCCCAGGAGAAGGCATCCAAGTGGTCTGTGTTCTTGAAAGCTTACCCTACCACATTTCTTTTTTTTATACAGCTAAATATTGCAAACTACATTTTAAGCCTAAACACAGTCTTTCATTCTTAAGCTCTGTGTTTATGCATTTTATTGAATTTTTTGAGGTTGGATTAATTTTCAACATCTGATTTGTTGCAGTGACTTTGGGCTGGCTGCCCAACTTAACCATGGCTGCTAGTCTTGGATGATGGCCTGACCATTAATTATTTCCCTGCTGAAACTGCATTACCACAAAATAAATTTTGTTATAATGACATTAAGTAAAGGCCACAGAAACCTGTTCAGCATTAGAAATTTCTTCTTGGAAGCTTTTTTTATGCTTTTTCTTCACATTATCTAAATCAAGAATGAGATATCATTTAATATTTTACCAGCTTATGAATAAAAAAGGTCTTTTATTTTCCTTGCTGTAAATATAGCAGCATCACCATTGAAGTAATTATCAAATCACAGACATTATCCTGCAATCTTTATAAATTCAATCTCCCAAATAAGACAATACATTTAAGTACAAAAAGATTGAATCATGTCAGGTTAAGTTAGTTATCATCTTTAGTTTACAGAATATAACAATTGTTACTTCATAAGACAAGTCTCAGTATGAAAAAAGGGTTTGATAAAACACTCATTACTCTTTCTTACAAACTTGGAAATTTTTTAGCCACAAAGTTAAAAAGTAAACTATTTAGCACTCTAATGAAAGACCTTGAGGTGAAAGGAAGAGCAAATATGTCTGATTAAGAATGAGCACCCCGTAGGTTCGCTGTTAGCACAACTGAAGTGCCAACAATATGTAGTTTGGTTATTTGTATCAAAATCCTGCAATTATCCTAATATATGGTAATGTCATTGCCCTTGAAAATACTGCTTTCCTGTAATAATTTAAGAAGCAGATCAATTATGAGATCATGTGGTTTGGTCTTGCTGTTGGTGATGTCACTCTGTTGTTGAAAGACATAAAAATTGTTAATTTCTTTCCACTTCTACCATTCCCAGTCTGCTCCATCAGAGCAGCCCATTACCCTTTACATTAGATTCATATGGAAAATAAACCACAATTTTTTTTCCTGCAGAATACTTTTAAAGAAATATCTGCAGAGGTGATTTACCACTGAGAATATAAACAGAGTTGGAGACATTCAGCTATCTTTTGCTGCATTAATCCAATTCCATTTTAGCTAACAGCAGCCTGATGTTCATTATCCTTCCAGAAGGTAATTCTTGCTTGCCAAATATATGCTTTTCCAGTAGTTATTATGCTTCTAAGTATTTTCTCATTGTTTTCTGCTGCACAGTATATTTTTTTAAGAATAATTTTTTTGTAACTTCATCATTGGTTTGAAACATCTCACTGCAATTTAATTATGAAGAATAAAAGCAGTAACAGGCTAATACACTTAGAGCAAATGTCTTTGGCTACTTTAGATTTTTTCCCCTCAATTACAGACCAGTAAATTCAGTGGGTTTATAGATTAGAGCTCAAAAAGGCCATCACGATAGGTAATGAAATAAGTCTGACTTCTTTCATTCTTGTTTTAAATAGGAATTTTTATTACTTGCTCCAGCATAATCTACAGACTTTTTCCTTTCCTTTGCCCACGTGGGTTTGACTGGCAGTCTCAAATTTTAACATAATTCCAGAACAGAGAGACTGTTTTGCACATGATTTTGTGCAGCACATACAACTCAGCAGCCAGGTTTGAGACCTTTCAGCCATGGAGAACATCCTGGTATCAAACCTGCAGCCTGAGCTTTGTTGTGCTTGCTGCTGTACTGGGAGGGAAAATCATAAACTTACAACAAAGCAAAGGGATCAAAGTTCAAAGTGCAAAATAGCAAGTAAGGAGTAAGGGAGAAAGGAAGGTTTTCAGTAGTCACACCAGACACACCAGCTCCCTTTCATCAGCCTGCATCACCAATCTAAAAATGTCCTGCAGAAGATTGTCACTATTACTTTTGTGATGTCCAAAGGAAAAAATTCATAAACTATACAACAAATCCCTCAAAGCTGGGTTACAAAATCAAAGTAGCCCTGGGAAAGAATATATGCTATTGTTTGCAAAATAACTACCTGGAGTTATAAATTTTCCCATTTCAAGCAGCAAATTCTTTAATTTCATGGAGGTAAAAACATGGAGGGGAAGAATTTTCACAGCATAGTTTTCCCAACTGGTCCTCTTCTGTGATGAGTTATCAAAACATTTTTACCTGGTTCCCATTACTGTGGGCTTCTTGGGCCCCCTCCATAATAACCATTACCTGTCTATCTGATTATAATTCTTTTTATAGGAGCTCTTTTTCTCTAAATTTTGTAGTGCTTTAGTACTAAAGTAGCAAGGAAATATACAAGTATATAAACAAGAGCCTGTCTCAATCCTTTCATCCAAATTACATCAAGAGGCTAGCCTGTGAAAGAGCAAATGATCCAATCAGCATAAGAACACATTACAAATTTGAAATCTAATACATTATCTCTAGATACAGATTTATTATGTAATTATACATTTGAAGAAATTGAATATTTTTACAGGTTTGATTTTTCTCTCACTGTAGTCTCTTGCAATGATTCCTTTAGCATTTAAGTTCCTAGTTGCATTCCAGAGAAAAGGTTTTGAATGAATGTTGCTTGATAGAGAGGTCCTCATTGACGAGGGCAGGAAGGTAGCAAGGAGGGAAAAAAAGGATGCTACAAAGAGGAGCAAAGAGACTGCAAACCCCTGGGATCCTCCTGGGATCTCTTTGCATTCTTTGTTAGTGTGATGTTGGCAAGTTGTTTTCATGCAGTTCATGAGCTAATGCAATCCCTATGATGTGTGCTCCCAAGCAGTTCAGCAGAAAAGCAAACTGAAGTGGCAATAAGCAATGAATCAACAACCCCTTGCTGAATTGACAGCAAACAATGAATTAACAGCCTGCTAGGGCATCCTTGAATCTGTGACTCCTGTGTCTGATGGATTCCTGCCCTACAAATGAAACATCAGTCTGCTACCATTGCCAATATAATCAGAATTAGGAAGTAGCCAATACAGAGTGGCTGTACTTAGTTATATACTCACTTGTTTGTACCATGTTATGCACTGCTCAGTCCCAAGAGCCTTAAAACTATATATATATGTATATCCATATATATATACATTACCTGTGGAACAAGAATCAAATCTGCAAGTATTTGCCCCAGCATGTATTACAAGTTGCATCTGGAGGAAAGGGCTTCTGTCAGGATGTTTGGAAACACATTTGAAGCTTGCAGTTTCAAATAAATCTCAGCAGAAATGTAGAACTTAAGCAATGTGTACTCTCTGTTTCTCAGGCCATTTTCCTTCTCTCAGTTCTTGATTTTAAGGAGAATATGGTACCAAAAGCTCACCAATTTTACTTTAAACTCAGTCAAAATGAGTAACTCCTGGGCAGGAAGCTGTAGCTTTACACATTTGCATGTGAGCCCAACAGCCAGACAGGAGCACTCACACGCTCCCTCTTCTCACTGCTCTGGGCTAGGAGAAGAAACACCTGTTTTACTCTTTGAAGGTACCAGAGGTGCCATAGGGTCCACACGCCTTTGCTGCACTGTTTTTTGAGATTTCCTGTCAAACTGACACAGCACAAGACAAGACACGGGCTGTCACCATTAAAGTGGCTGGTTCAATTTCTCTATAGAAATATGGGTTAAGACCCTTTTTGCTATTTGTGAAATTGAGAGACAAAGACACATGACAAAATGGGCTGCTGGAATAGTCATTTTGTCTTTATTTTCTCATCCATTTTCTAAACAGGCAGTATTACTTCAAAAAATCAGAAATAAAGTTATGGTCAAACCCACAAATATAATAACTTAAATAAACATTTTTCTTTTCAAGATGATTGAAGTATAGGATAAATAAAATACATTATTTTGGACATTCTCCATAAACAGCTCATATCCAATAGTTTCTCCATTAAGCATTCAGAAAATCAATATTTATTACTTAAACTACTCTGTCACTGGCTGCATCTTTAGAGGAACAAGTTGGCTGGAAAAAATGAGATTTCACTGAAGAATAAACCTATAGAAATTATGTTTCTTAACATTTATGCATCCTTAATCCTCTCTTCTCTCTTGAAATCAATCTACATCAAACTGGTTTCATCTGAACGGAAGCTGGAAGCTGTTGGTGCTTAGTTTAGCTAAGGGACCAAGCAGCAATGGAAAACACTAGGGATCATCCACAAAACTAACACCGAGGCTAAGCTCCTGAGAAACCATCCTCTGCAGAGCTGCTTTTTGCTCCTATAAGAGGGATGTATTGACTTCATTCAGCCCAGAGATAGCCCAGCATTAGCTTCAATCAGCTAAACCCAGCACACACCCACTGCTTGCACAAGGAGAGGCTTTTGCTGTATTGAAAATATTAATCTGGGTCAACAGCCCAGAGGCTGAGGTGCTAGTCATGCCCACTGCTTATCACACAATTCCTATAGGTCCTCTCTTACCCAGTGGTCGCTGCTCAGACTGACTTGGCACCTAAGGGAGCCCCTGTTCAGCACTGCATGGACCAGAGTGGCAAAATGCAGCTTCATCTCAGAGAACTCACGGCCTAGGATAATGTAACAAACAGTGGTCCTGCCCCACAACAAAGCAAGGCTGCCACAGCTGGAGCTGCGTCCTCTCTCCATGCCACAGCCCAGCATAATCCCAATGTCATAAAAGAATTCAGCTGGAGCTCCTAATATTTAACATTAACTAGATGGACAAAGAGCAAATCTTAGTTCACTGCATTAGACATTAGCTTTTGTTTTTAAACACTGAGTTGAAGAAGCAGTTTCCTTCTGGTCTTTCTCATCAATACCACTTGTCTACAGAACTACTACAAAACACTGCAACAATCTAATATCTACTTAAAATAACTGAGCAGTTTTGATGATGATCTGCTCCATCCTCATCTGAATCTTAATCCTATCAATATTCGTGTTTTTTTCTTCTCACTTTTTATTGCCAACTCTATTTCACCTCACATCTTGTTTAGTCTCTACCCTAAAACCTCATCTCCTATAGGCAAGTAGTTAAAAGAAAATCTTTTTTCCCTTTTCAGTTTCTAGGTCTCATAATTGCACCAAAAGGCTTGAAAACATGAACCATGTCAGCTTAAGGAAAGCAAATAAAAAACTCTAAGGCACTTTTTAAACAAAATTCTCATCACTTTTACAAGAAGCTTATAATCTGAAGAGGTGAGGTGGGTGCCTGAGTCACAGAAATTTCTAAGTCCTTGAGGTTCAAATGTAAGGATTCCTCTTCACCTTCCATTTCTTCTTCTGCTTTTCTACTCTTGTATTTGATACGAGGAACGAAGGTGCCCAAATTTCTGGTAGAAATCTTCTTCAGCACGATTCAGAGCTTCCTCGTCTATGTAGACAGCTGGTCTCCGGGCAGCCAAGAAGTACTGCACCTTCCTCAGGCTCCATCCCACCACGTACCTCAGCCAGCCACTGACAGCAGCTGTAGACCTGCCCACACCAGCATTGCAATGGACATAGACAGTGTGACCGTTCTGCAGCAGCCCGTGCAGCAGGCACACAGCTTGTGGCAACATCTGGATTCTTCCTAAGGTTAAAAACAAAGCACGTTCATTTGCACTGGACAAAGTCAGTTCATGGCTGAGATTCTGCCTGTACAGCCTGATGAATTGTGAAATATAATGGCAGATCTGACATATTCCACTTTTTTCTTTCTTTTCTCAAATGACTTTCTAGGCTAACTTGTTTTTTCCTTGCAATATAGAATCAGATCACACAAAACTAAAATGCCCCAAGTCTTCTCTAAATATACATTCTGATAACATCAGATGTGTGTGGCACATTCATTTTCAAAGGAACTGAGACAAGGCAGCATATTATAGAGAACAGCACAACTTACATAGCACTAAAGTTAGCAAGACAAAAATTATTTTTTTTAATACCAGAGGTTTGTGAAAGTACCTACAGACTCCTGATTTCCAAAGCATTTTAATGAAGGCCATCAATTCAGTAAGTGAGGGAGGGAGAGCAGAAGAACATTTTTCTGTACAACTTAAAACTGTTATGATTTCACTAAGCATACAGTTGAACAACACAGAATAGCCTTTCTCACTCTCAAAGGGATGAACATACCATATTTTCTGACACTTTTCTTCTGGCTATCCTGGGAAACAGAGCTGCAAGCAGCAGAGCCCAACTTTTCCTCATGCCACATGTGAGCACTGACATTAAGCCCTTTCAGATCCCTGTTTTAAGGTCTCCTGTCTTCCCTGATGTCCTGTTGCTGATATGACAGTTACCTATTAGGGGCAATGGTATTTCCCTGTGTTGAAAGCAGTCGCTTCTGCTGGCAGGCTGCTCACTTGAAAACACACTCACTTTCCAACCTTCTGGTTGGAAATAAGACTTTGAACTGAGCATACCAACCAAGGACTTAAAAGTACTAGTAATTGATGCTACAGCTCAGGAGCTATGAGTATTTTCAATTAATTGCAAACTATTATATAACTGTCGCTATGGAGTTTCATCAGACTGGGATACTACACTTAAAGAAAAAGTGGTTTTGGGAAGGGAACAGCAGACACACAGCACTGCCTCTCCATTGTTAGTCAGCAAAGGTGGCAAGCTGCCCTGCTCTGCAAACTTGCAGTCTTCCACCTACACAGCATATTTTCATTATATAGGCTGAACTCAAGATGAAAGTAAAAACAGTCAAGCAGTTATTGATGTCAGATGGCTTTAAACACAAACACAAATAATACTGCCAGACACAAAGTACTTCAGATGGCCTCTCTGCCTACAGGAAAATATGAATAATTTGTTAAAGACAGCATACAAAGAAACTATACCTTGTGTTCCAGCCATATTTTCATGCAAAATATGCACAGAACTCCCCCCCACACCCCACAGCTGTCATGAAAGTGACAGATTATTAACTCCAACTGTTTGTTGCTATTAATTTACTGCAAGAGTGACAGCAGCATTACCTTCAGTGCTCATGTCTGCAGTTGGCAGCCAGACATAGGCAAGACCTTCTTCCTTATACAGTTTCATGAGAATTTCAGGGCTCATGGGTTCTGGATAGCGGTTGCAGCCCCAGGAATTTTGAACAATGTCAGATTCAGTCTGGAAGTTCATCACAGCTGTAACACCCAGCTCATGCTTCAGCTTGATGGTCACGTGCTCCAGCTGCCGAGGACAACTTCCCAGCCAGATGTTTGGCAGAATCCTAACATTGAGAAAAGAGTGGGGTTGATTACAGTATCTTAAGGAAACTGCCAAGTTCAGCAGTGTTCCTGTTCCAAACCTGCTTGACATCTGTCGCAGACAACTTTTATAAAAAATCATTTCCTTAGGATTTTTTCCTCCTGAGAAGCTGAGAGGCCTCAGGAACAAAATGTAAACAATGGTTATCTGCTGCTGTGGAATGCAACAGGTGGATTTTTGATTGGCCCATCTTGGATGTTTATAATTAATGGTCAATCCCAGCCCAGCTGGCTCATCTCTCAGACCAAGCCACAAACCTTTGTTATTCATTCTTTTCTATTCTTAGCCTAGCCTTCTGATGAAACATTTTCTTCTATTCTTTTAGTATAGTTTTAATGTAATATATATCATAAAATAATAAATCAAGCTTTCTGAAACATGGAGTCAACATTCTCGTCTCTTCCCTCAACATAAGACCCCTGTGAACACCGTCACAGACATCATCACACAAACACTGCTAAGCACAGACTTTTCACATCAGGCAGTAAGAAACTTCTTGTTTCATTACAACTTATTTTGTTACAGTTGAGTTGGTGATGTCTGACACTGGGGATCAAGCTCTTAGACTACACCAAAGAGCCAGATGTGCTGAGAAAAAAAAATTTCAGAGCACAATTATAGCAAAGGTCTCCAATGCATCATTCACCACTAAGCTTGAATTAGAAGCTTACTAACATCAGGAATTCAAATGGAAAAACTCTGAAGATTCATGCAATTCACACACACACAGAGAAAAAAACCCCAACAGCAACAAAAAACCCAAACAAACAAAAAAAATCCCACCACAAAAACAACAACAAAACAACCTAAAGAATTCACATTATCCAAATCTGCATTACTTTAGCAATAAGTCAAACTGAAAGAAGCCTTCCAACTCTTTAGCTACCACTACAATGAGGGAAGTTGGGAAAAAAGCATTTTGAACAGTCTTTCCGCGATGAAACTTGAAAATTAATGAGTCATTTTCTTCTAATTTTTCTCTGATCTCTTGGAGGCTGCTGGGAATCAAATACAGAATTACAACACATGTATAGCTTCCCTCAAGGGCTGAAGGACAAGAACTTTTTCAGGAAAACAAGGTTTATGTAGGGCAGGAAAGTACCAGAAATATGGTTGTTTATCTAAATCAAACTTCAAGACTTCTATGGTTTTCCCATTGCTAATTATCATAAAATTATTGTATACTTCAACAGATGTCGACGTTATAAACTGAATATTTAGAAAATTGTTTTCAAATGAGGGGTTTTAATATGCACATGCAATTAAACTGATGGCATCTACAATGGATTATTCAGATGCTCAAATTATTAGTGATCTACTTTAATTTCTTTATGCTTCCATTAACTTTGATTTTGAACATGTAATCTACAAACCAAACAACATATCCCTGCTTTTAACATAAAGCTTTGCAAACCTTAACTGCAACAAATTTGTAGCACTACTAACCAAAAACTTAGCAAACACTATTAAATGCAAATCTACAACAAAAGCAAGATCCTCAAAAATAAAATGTCTGCCATGCATGCCTTATGATCTTTCCCAATTTTAACCTCAGCAACAAATAAGGAAATTTTTTATGTTTTTTCAGGAGCCTGTAAACCTCTCTTAAATCATCAGGTAGCTATTTCCATTTCACTGTCACAGTAATAGGCACTAGCATTTAATTAAGACCTGTAATTGACTGTAATTATTAAATCCTGCTATATTAGTACTGCAATATTATCAAAATAAAAATTCAGATCCAAGAAGAACTAATTATTATTGTTTCCTGTTTGCAATTATTGTTATTGTTATAACAATAATTGTTATTACTGTTTCCATGGTGAGTGCATATGGTGCATACTAGCCACATAAACACAGATTTTGGCCTTAACAGCCCCTGTTTCAATGGGACAAAACACTTGATCTCAATATATGGTAACTGAGACCAATTTAAACAAATATATTACATATCAAATCACCATTTCAACCATGTTCCAACGGTGAGATCACTTGAAAAGATTTGACTTAGTTTTTGTTTCACGTACATTTTCAAGAATTGCCCAAAATCCAACATACCAGGTCAAGCATTCCCACTGATCAGGGGTGAAGCTCTACTGCAACACCTTCACTGCCCCACTCCCCATGTGCCAGCCCCACTGCAACCCCCATCCCAACCTGAGCAATGACTGCTGTCAGGATTCTGCCACAGGAACCTGCCACCATGATCGGGGCATTTCAAGGTGCTCAGTGTGAGCTACAGAGCCCTAACAGATGCTGACAAATGGCTGGAGATGAGCAATGGCCACAAAACTCCATTCCCAGGACAGAGACATGGCAATATCACTAATAACTTGTGACAATATGAGGATATTATTTCAAGAACAAGAACATTAGTACCCTTCCTTCAAAGGCTTTCCTGGAGACTCATACATATGTAATTCACTTGATGCTTTGTGGAACATCTAATGCACTAAATTACCTTGATGGGAGAAAAAATGTGTGTTTTCTAGGATTTGATTAAATTAAAAGTGACTAAAGCATTCCTGAGATAAACAAAATTCTGAGTAGTACTCTTGCTTACTGGTAAACCAATGCTATATAATTTTTTCCCTAATGATTTTCTAATGGATGAACATCACAGCTGTGCTATCTGCAAGACCCCTGGGATACAGACCATTTGTTTATTTTGTTCTTGCAGCCCACAGGTCTTGTACATGCCAAGACCTCCTGTATTGCAGAACACTAATTGCATTTACTGAACAATTTGAAGAGTTTACCAAATTTTTATCATTGTCTTTCCCCACAAATAACTAAACCAGTGGAGGCATTCCTGGAAAATGACCTAAGAGACGTATTTAGGACAGGCAATTCTTGTGAACTAATTTTATGATTAGGTCCTAAAGTTTAGCCTTTGAGAGGATCAGGATGTAGCCTTGACCTTGGTTCACAAGCCCCTTATCTACCCACCTACAAATAACTGTAATTCTTGGTCTTGCTGGCCAAGGCTTAACCACCCTTTTACCATGCAGAAAATAGTACTGCAGAGCTGTCCTATCAGCCAATTTATGTAAAAGTTCTAGGATAATTCCTACTGCACAGTACCTATATTTCTATTTGGCTTTATCTAGTTCAAAGTTTACCTTTCTTTGACATCAGAAGGGAGGAATGAAAGGGGTTGGTGCATGTGTGAGTTCAGAGATTAATGGAGAGTTTAGCAGCTATATTTTACATATAGATTTTTTTGATAGCCCTACTGAGGCCTTCATTATGCTGAGGATCAGGAAAACATACATACTGAACCAAGCAAGAATGTGGTCATTTCATTTTTACATCCCTTTCTTTAATGATATAACTTTTAGTTATATGATGATACAACTTTTAGTTATATTATTAAGTTAATCATTAACGCCCTTCTTTAAGTTGCCACTGAACTTCAGTAGCTAACTAGATTTTAGCCACAAGACCATTTGGCATGGGAAAGAGAGCTCTTTTACATTCCCCTCCAAACTGTCAAGTCATAGTGCTCTGAGCTCTCTGACAGCCACTGCTTTCCAGCTCCCATGGGGGTGTATTCCAGCAGCAGAATATGTGATCCCCAAGCACATCAAAAAATATTAGGAAATTACTGGTGATCAATAGACTTTTAATCTTTTCAACTGAACCTCTTTGATGTTGCCAAAATATCAAAACAGGATGATGTTTTAGCAAAATTCTACTTGAAACTTTGATTTCACGTAAAAATGGCACTTTGTCATTGTACATCTTTACTCTCTGCATCAAGGATAATAAACCATGGCTCCAGAAGACATGGTCAATTCAGTCAGAGACAGTTTATCAATGAAGAAATCACCTAGAGTGATTTAAACATCAACACTATTTAGTGATCTTCTGAGATTAAGACTTGAAGATTGTCTATAAGCCCTTTTTATTAGGTAATTTCTGTCAGCTACTTTCAGCTTGCCCTACTTCAGTTCCCCACCAGCAGTATGGATACAATATTTACCTACCTTAAGGGGACTTTTAGGGTCCAATGGATGAATTAATGTGAGAAGCTTGAGGTTGTGGTAACAAGGACTAAATGTTAGGCAAACATTATTCAGTTTATTTTTACAGAGCCCAAACTGAAGGCTGACATATTTAAAACCTGCTTTTTGCCTCATATACTGAGAAAACCAACAATTATTTATCATTACCCCTGAGTAAATATGGAACACCCTGCAAACACTTGTTCACTTCTTTTCCAGAACATTTAAATTACTTTTAATGATGTAGACATATATTGTATTTGTTGGCTTCCTCCCAGGACCCTGCACAGTCTGGATTCAAATGACAATTCAGAGGGAATTATATATAACATTGTTATATTATATACAACAATTCAGAGTGAATATATCTAAAATACCAAATGCATTCCATTTAATCAATATGTATGCAAATGTTCTTCCCCATCCCTAAGGAGAAAATGAATCTGAGGCAGTGAAAAATTAGCATTGTGTATTTTTTTAAAATGGTGCAGACTAGTTTTCAGGCTGGTTCACAAAGCATGGCACACCATATCTCTCAACCTTAGTACAGTACCAAACCAGCCCAGCAACTGTAATTGTAGGGATGTGATTTCAGGGAAGGTGACCTGACCTAGGGGAAGACAGCAGGTTACTGCATCAGGCAGTCAGCTCTTCCACCATGACACCAATGTCCACTCTGCTTCTTCAGCAACTCCAGCTCTACTTTTGCTAATAATGCTTTGAGACAAACAGATCCCAAATTGAAATTTCCTTAAAATGCTGAGTTGCAAGCTGGGATGACCCAGGTACTGCTTTCAGATCTGAGCAATCATCAGTGTGCTAGGAGAAGGCATCTTAGAATGTACCCTAAAATTAATCAACCCTCTAAGAATTACAGTTCTTATAGAAAAGGATAGGATTTGGCACTTTAGGAACACATTTCATAAGAATGTCTATCAGGTACTGACAGGTGTCCTTTTATCCTGATAGTTGCCAGCTTTAATCAAAAGAGTGGACTTTGCAAAACTAAGGAAAAATAGAGGGATATTTGTCATTGGTTATTGGCAACAACGATCTATCAATGATTCCATTTTTTTATACCAGTGATATTTTTGACCAAGGTCCAATCTATTATTTTAAATGAAAAGTGATGGATTGAATCATCCTCAGTGCCAGGTGAAGGGTTAGCCTGTGTTAAAGCTTGCACTCCAGTTTTCTACACCAGACTTCCTTAGATCCCATTAAGCATCTGATGACAGTGAGATAAGTACTAAAATACATATATAACAAAACTGAGCCATTTGGCTGAAACAACAAACAAAATATTGATTAAATTGACTCTGTCCTCCCTCAGACTCTTATTTCCTCGTAAGGTATAGTGTGCAACCTCAGCTACATGGAACTTGCAGCAAAACTTCTGCATTCCCAGAAGAGCAACATATATAATTCAGTCAATTTAACCCCAGAATTTTGTGTTGCTTCTAGGCATACAGAGTAGGTTTGTTGCACCAATGTAGTGCAATTACCCTGGTACCACTACAAGCAAGCAGCCCAAAGGGAATATAGGCCTGAAGTACAACTCCGTTACAGATGATTTTTGCAGCACTTGAACTGCTTGAGACTGTTTCCAATTACATTGCATTCCTATTTCCTCCCCTGGTGGCATGGGAGTAGGAACTCATTCAGAATTTTTATAAGGTGGATTTTTAATCGAAAATTATGATCTCCCTGAACCAAAAGCTTCATAGAAATTTTCAACTTTCAGTCAAATTTAAACTAGTTCAGAGACCCAGATGTCTGTTCCCTGTCTCACATGACACAAAAAAGAGATTACCAGAAGTGTTGCTTTGGGCATATTCAAAGTGAGAATATAGGAAATCCTCAGCTATAGCTGAGATGCTCTTTCATCTTTTCTGTATTCTCTGCCCTGTGACAAGGCACATCACTTTAAATGGCAATACCACTGGATTATGATGACCCAGAACTATCATCCTGTATGTGCTCCTTCTTTTGCCTGTGGCATCCTCCAACAACATATAGCAGCTTATTCATAGGTCTGTGTGTGCCTTCCCTGAAGTACCAAATTAGACATCTCTCTTCCAAGCCTTCCTTGTTCTTTTCTCTGAACCTATGACAGAGAGCACTTCCTAGAAATCAGATGAGGTTCCTGTACTTTTGTCAGAGCAATCTGGAAACACTACTTAGATTGCTGTCTAATGCCCTGAAATGCATTCACAGACAGAGAAGAATTTTCAAATTACCAAATTCTGTTCCCCATTGGAAGATCTGAGCATGTTCAAATATTCTTTGATATGTAGAAAACATGCTGATTATTATCCTCACCTCTGAAAAAAATGTATTTTGTCCAATATGAATAGTGCAGTCACAGGTCATAAACACACCTTCTTGTCTCCATGAAGGACACAAAGAACAGATTATTTCCTTCAATTTTGCAAAACCCTTTTACTTCTCTCTAAGTTGCTAACACACTCCAACACAGCTTTGCATTCTTCACACACACACTCACACACACACACACACACACACACACACACATGCACACACTTGTCATCTATTCAAAGGATCTGATCACTCTTGTTTCCCTTTGGACTCTCTCTCTTTTTGAATGTTATGCCCAGTACTGAAAAGAGTACACTTCTGAGAAGAGACAAAGATTACTTACTTCTTTTGCTTCAAAGGCTTTATCCCTCTTAAAAGTTCCCTGGCAGTTCTTCTACAGCATGTCACTGCTGACCTATATTCAACACGGGATTCCTTTTCAAAGTTAAGATCTTTCCAAACAGATGAACCTACTCAACAAAGAGAGACCAAAGTTTGCCCAAACCATTATTAGTTTCAATTGCCAGTGGTGTCAAATTAAACTAAATGAATATGCAGCAAAAGAGCAGATGAAATTCATAGTTGATGAATGCATCTCTGCAGTATGTCTTGGGATAAATAATCTCACATGCACATCACTGTGTGTTAAGCTAACTATAATCAAATAGAATGGGAAACAGTAACTACTTGTAGTGACACTTGGTGAAAGCACTGCTTTATAAAGAGATCAAAGTAGAAATATGAGCCTGCTACTTTCAGTTCACCAAGAAATGAATTGAAAGTAACAAAAAATGTACAGTAATGGTCTAAAAATATCTGATCCTACTCTATGCACTCAAACTTTGAACTTTTTACTAATATTTTATTGTACCAAGAAAGATACAGAAAAATTAAAATATTAAAAATCAATTCCTGCAATTTCTTGTGAAAATGCTTTCAAATGAGGGCAGACTAAGGATTTAACATTCTTAAGAGGGAATTTAACAACAGTTTAAAGATCATATGCATGAAAAGGGCAAACCAACTGGCTTTATCTAAATAAAAGACCTAAAGAATATAAAATTCCATATAGTTTCACCTATAAAGTAACTACCAAGAGATGAGAAAAATGGCAACATTTTAAAAATAATTTTTTAATCTTGTGTCTTCCTCCAAAATATGGACAACATGGACAGATACCAAAACAGAGTTCCTTGTTTGGCCTTGCATAGGAATTCTGTTTTTATTATAGTCTGTTCAAACAAAGGACAGAAAGATCTCAGCAAAATGCCTCCTTACCAGTGAAACAATAATGTAGGACTGGGGGTTACGGAGCTGACATTTCACTGCATATTGCATAGGGCACAAGAGTAAATGGTGTGATCTTAATCCCTTCTCCTTTTGATTTACTGATAAAATCTCCTTGCAGAAGACAAACTGCCGGGCCCTTCTTGATGAGAGGCCTGACTTAAGCAGGATTGACTGGGAACAGTCAGATGCACTTCATTTCCCAACACAGAGTCAAGCAGTAGTAGCCAGAGCAGGGCAGCAAGGTTTGATGATGCTATGGTCTGACTCCAAGATAGAATAAACAGGTTTAATAAGATCACTCTTATCCAAGAAAGATGGAATAAATGGCCATAACCTTAGCAGAAGTCACCAGAAAAAAACACTGATTCATGATAAAACTATATCCTACTGAAATGACACAGCTGCAGACCTTGTAGAAACTACTTATATTCTTGAACAAAAAATTGCTGTTACCTAAATGTCAAATGTAGAAGGAGCACAAGTCATTGCTTATAAATTTGTTCTGCTTTACCACTGAAAGAGTGCAGTTTATTGTGAAGTTAAGATTTCTACCTCCGGGCTTTAAATGAGGAGAATTAAAGAGGCTACAATGTAGTTCCAAGGTGGTTTTTTTACTTCTCCTTCTTATTTGGAACTCTGATGAAAAGCAATTAAGGTCTGGCAAATTTTCTACTTAGATGTAATTTGAACTACTTATCTAGCCTCTCACATGGGAGCAGACTTGGAATGTAGAAAGAAACACCTGCTTTTATCACTTTAGAACAACACTTTGTCAGCTTAGCAATATGCAAAATTTCTCAAGCCCTTGAATTCTGAGTCTTATGCTTCATAGCATCTTACTTATTCCATGTTCACAAATCTGTGGCATAAAACTACCTCATTTACTGATATGCCAAGCATATAATCCATTAAGGTTTGACCTCAAGCTGATAATGTGCTAAAAGTAAAGCAGGTAAGAATAGTATCAAACCTGTAACTGGAATACAGTATCACCCAGACATTCAGCCACAAAGTGGTTCCAGTGTTGCACCGCCTTCAGGTTCTGCTGTCTTAGGAAAGGATTTCCACAGCATCAGCTTGATGGTACAAAAGGGTTTGACTGTGCTCCCTTTACCCACCAAACTGCTCTTAAATCAGGCACAACAGTGCCTTGAGGTTTTGATACACTGAGCAAATGTGCCCATGCCTCAGCACAGCCCAGCTTTTCTCATTCAGAACCTTCTGGTGCATTCTGTGTGTGCTTCAGGATTGTCCCGGCTTTGAAGTCGCCAGGGGTACAGGATAAAAAGATCCACATGAGAAGAATTAAAGTCACATAAGACTTTAGTCTACAGATCCACAACATTTTCTCTTTATGGCCGATTTTCCCCTTACACAGCAATCCCAAACATTCCCTTACAAGGAACATAAGAGCTTTATTAGAAGAAACTGACAAAAAACATCTCATAATAAGAGATGCAGAGATTGAGAACATTCCTAACATCCTACACCCTGCCAAAGTAGGGAACTTATTTGATGAAAACATGTAGACAACTGGGAAGTAAACCACATCCCACACTGCGAAAATGACAATAGTATTTGGATAAGTAGTAGCACTATGCTTGAAAGTCACAAAAAAATCCTTCTGTTGCATTCAGTACCATCATCAGGAAAAATGGGATGAAGGAAGAGAAACACCTGGAGAGCCCAGCAGAGAGTGCCAGAACAATCAGAGTTCTAGAAAACAAGTTTTCAGAGAAAAGACTGAAAGATCCAAGGACTAATATCAGAATGAATGTAGTGAGATATTCCAAAGTCAACCAGTCTTAATTCTGGGGAAAAAAGAGTTTCCAAGCATATATTAAAGGGCTATAGATGGGCAGGATACTAATTTGTTCTCCAAGTCTTCTGTGGAGTGAACAAGAAGAAATTAACTTGAATTGCACTAGGAAGACTTAAATTGAGATTACTAAAGCTTTTTAATGGTTGGAATAGTGAGGTAATTGAATGGGAGAGTAACAGGCCTATAGAGTCTCATCACTAAGATGAGATCATATTTTAGATCAGGCTGGATAAACCTGAAATGATTTAAATGTAATTGAGATTAAGTTGGGGCAAGGAAATGGACTGGATACTTTCTGAGGTCTCTTTGAGCCTATGATCTATGATACTATAATCATAAACTTTAATTTCCATTTCTGGAAGCACTACCTATATTCATTTATCAAGTTCTATTTTGAAATAATTTAGGTTCCTTGTCCTTCCTGCCCTGTTTGAAAGGTCATGCCAGAATTCAGACATCTTTCCTTTGATGACAGAAACCTTGTTCTACTTTACACTCTGAATTCATTCAGAAGCAATTAATATCCATTTCATCTTAAAGAAGGTTCAATTTCAATAATTCTTCTTCCCCCTTTGTAGTAATTCCTGAATGTCTTTTACAAATAGTAATAGATCCTCTTTCTTAGTCTTCATTAAACTATGCTGTCTATCCCAGGAGTAGCCAAACTATGGTAGCACAGTTCCTTTCAAACCAATTTATTTAACTTCAACTCCAGCGGCATAAAAGTTGCACATCCTATGGAAACCACTCTCGTTCATTGCATATTTGTTCTCCAGACACAATAATAGATTAAATTTATCTAATTTTGTCTCTAAACTAAGCTCACATACTCCAGTAAGTTCAGTGGAATTGCTGTTATCAACCTTGCAGTACATTCAAACCTATACAGTGAAAAGATCCACAGCAGAAACTCTTCTCCCTTCTTCACTTCATTCCATTAGAAAGCTTAAAGCAAATTATTTATCTCTTATACTTTTTTATAATCTATTTTGTCTCTAGTCTAAATATGATCTAAAGTAATGTGGTTGCACACGACTTTACCTACACAGCCAGAACTGAAATGTGGAAGATTAAATGTTATTCTCCCTGTATTCAAAGTGAAATATTTTATGTCATATTTTTCTATGTATTTCTACTGTGAAGATAAGAAAGTAATGATTCACAAGCACACCAATGCCTTGTAGGACAGGGTGTCCAGATCTAGCCTTACATGACTTTGCCAGAATTTATTTTCAAACATGCACACAAGGTTTCAATGGATGCCTAAGGAGCACACTGTATGCAGCAGAAAGAAAAATTTGCCTTTGTAAGGAATGACTCTTCTTGCACTTTCATTTTATAAACATTCCCTGAAAGCAGACCATGTGCCGATTACAAAAATACAGCCTGAGAAGAGAATCAGGTTCCAAGGCTTGTACTGAACAACCTGGAAAGGACTCCTCCATTGGCTTGTGAGCATTAATCCCTAAATGCTCCAATTAAAGAATCTTGTCTGATGCAGCCATGGTTGCCAATGGTTACTTCCTACATATGGCTCCATTAGATTGCCAACATTCCCATTTGTTTTGAATTAGAACGAATACCCGGAAACACAAGAACAACAGGCTGCTAAACTCAGCCAGACAGCAATAAACCATGAATCTCTTGGCATTTGGAATGAGAATTTCTAACATTAATGCTTAGCAATGGGAATGATGCCACTGCTGGCACCTGTATCATCTCAACAAAATTGACTCAAACTGCTACAAATGAACTTTAGGTGAGTGCCTGAGAAGATTCGGGAATCATTAATAAAAATATATTTTGTGTTCTTTCAGAGTTTACCTATTAGCAGCTGCTTAGGAATCTAGACTGGGAAAACAATAAAAGATAGATCCAGCTTTTAAAATGTAGCATTTCAGATCCAGTGGAAATAAATTCCAATGTTTCAGAAACAAGTACATATTAATGAAAATTGCATAATTGCAAAGCACAGATTATTGCTAGGTGGCCTTGTGATCCACAGGGAACCATATGCACATGTACAAAATAATGGAATCTCTCAGAACTCCAACACTCAGAGAAAGATGTACATTCATCCCTGGTGGTACCATCTGCAAACAGCCTTGATGAGCTCTGTATCTGTGTTCATTCCAGAATTTATCCAGAATTTTTAAACACACATCAGTTTATTTATTTGAATTTTAAAGAGGGACAAATACATACTTGAACAGCACAGGATGGGGGAAACATGTTAGAAATATGGAGAAAAATGGAATTAACCACACCACATCAGTTACATAAACATCCAAACTAAGGTGTTCTCACAGGAAAGTCAAATCAAAGGAATAACATGTGTATAGTGCTACCATAAAAAATTGTCAGAAAACTTCATTTTAGATAATGTACCTGGTTTCTAGATTCTAAACATAAGATAAATAACCCTGATGGATGAGTAGCCAACATCAAATGTTGAGGCTGGGATGGTATTAGAAGAACCAGAAGAACCTATGTGTATCTTTTTAACATAAAACTACAAAGTATAGTGGAATGTCTTGAAGAAGTCTTGGATGACAAAATGAGAAAAAATCATGACAGTTAAATTTATGAACAATCAATGCTGCAGTTTTTATTGGAGTGCAAAGACTGACATGAATTACCAGGGCTTCTCTATTTTTTAAAAATGTCTCTTTTTCTTTCGGACTTCTTTCTTTTCCTAGCAGTATCATTGAACCTGCTTGGAAATTGAAATTTCCAAGCATTTGAACAAATACTCCAAAGTGATCTACTGTTACTAAAGTTTGTTTAAACATGTTTACATTATTAGCTGAAGCTTGACTTTGTACATTTGTTAAACATACTGAATTGCCTTATTACCAAGACTACAGATATATTTGATAAGCTCTTTCCCCTTTTATCTCACCAGATTGAAGCAACTCATTATTAAAAGGAAACTGAGAAATTCAGTCTTCTGCAGTGAAAGCAGTATTTAACATTCTTTAGGACTGGCCTGCACACAGCCAACCCCCCAGTCTGTCAGCTGGACCACAGAAAGAAGGAACATTAGAGAAATTATGTGGTCAGGGAAGCTGCATATCCTCCTTATCAGATCATCACCTTGGTAAAATGAAGGCACTGGATAGAACTGAAGTGCTTTTAAAAGGCAGTCCCAGAGAAGTTAGTTAAACCAAAAAAAAAAATAAAAAAAGAAAAGGCTCTAGAAGCCCACCAACATCCATGCCCTTGTAGTAGTGCCCATCACCCAGCCTTGAAATGAATGATAGTCATAGAGAGCCTCATTGCTGACCCACAGCTGATGGATGGGAGGGAGGAGGAGGGAAGGAAAGGGGAGAAAGGAAGAAAGTAAGCAACCACCTATTCAAATATTGTTTTTATATATTCCACATTTTCTTGTGTCTGTATTAAAACTGAAATGCATATTTTGCCTTTATACTCTTCTTGATGCTTAAACTCATATATTCCATTACTAGGTTTTTCACATCAAAGAAAAAAGACATTTCATTTAAACTTATAAACCATGCTGTCTACTGAACCAATAAAGAAATACACATTTCTTAAAGCTTGGCAATGTCCATGACATTTGACTCAATTTTTATAACAGTTCATGGGAGGACACACATTAAACTTCTGAACAACAGCAGGGATTATGTACCTGACTCCCTGAAATTAAATTTCCCAAAGTACAAGCATTAAAGGAGGGAGCAAGAGATTTTCAGTTCAGCCTCTTAATATGTTCCCTGGGAAGACAAATGCAGTTCATTTCTTTGTTGTTTTTTTTTTTTTACAGAGAGAAAATTATATACGGGAAAATACAGCAACCATTTGATAATCTCTATTTACTCTTGAGAAATAAAATACTTATGTTTCTGAGACACGCTTCAAAGGAACTAGAGCTATATTCCAGTTTCCTTTCTAATAAAAAATTTTTATCCTTTAAGTAGGACTCTCCATATTTTCACATGGAGGTTCATTTTTTAAATTATCTTGTAAATATCTGGAGCATTTAAGCATGAAAACTTGAATTTATATCTCTCAGCATTTACAAAAATTATTCAAGATGGAGGTAGAATTCATAACTTGATAGCTACGGCTTGCTACTGTTTCAAATGAAGTACATTTAATGTTTTTCCCATTTCATTTAAAATAACTATGCAGTTGTTTATTTCAGATTTTTTTGACTTTCAGATCACCTCTTTCAGAAATATAGTATACACTGAGCAGGTAAGTAAACACCAAACCAGCTGGTAGTAATAAAACATCTGATGGCATCACTTTCCACATTTGGGGAGTAAAAACTCAATTGTTCTGAGGCTTTTTTTCTGTAAGAGTTAGCTCAGGGTGGCTGGGCCAATCTGCCCTAGGAGCTGTGCCTGCAAAAAAATCACAGGAAGGTGAGGCAGAGTGGGTTTACTCTGCAAACACACATGCCTGGTTCAACAGGCTCACCAGGTGTAACTTATGGAGTTGCGTTAGTGAAGTTCTTCCAACAACAACCAGAAATCTGAATTTACTCCCTCCTGGTAAGCAAACTACCAATCAGGATATGTACACAATCTGTGCTTTTCAGAAAAAGTTCTGCTATCTCTGGATAAACTGCATTAAGAAATGCCAGCAATTATCCAGCACCTAATAAATGGATGTAAAAGCTAGGAGGAAATAAATATCTGCAAGACAACTGGAACATCATCTTCAGTGAGAGAGTGACGCTGCCCCTTCCTTGTCATGCCAGCTGTGAGCTAAATTGCCCAGGATTTCACAATCTCAGTCAATTTCATTCACAGCCAGCAACACCAGCAAATTGCTTTCCAATGGAGCCAGAACTTTACTCCCTCACTGACAGCCTGAATTTCAAAGAGTAAAGAGGTAGGAAAAAGGGCTGAAAACCTCCAGAATAAATACGAACAAGCAGCAGGGAGACACAGTAAAACACACAGAGAAATTAGAAGCAACAATAGTTTCTGCTTCCTAACAGTGATACCCCACATAAAATTCATACCTACTGGACTATCAACATTTTTCTGTTATATCCCACAGAGAAAAACAGACCTATGTTTACTCCTCCAGCTTTTTCCATGGAGGGCTGCCAATCTTCCTTCTGTCTTTTTCTCCCAGAATGACACAGAATTGTAAGTTTTTCTTAAGTAAGGAAATCATTTTGTGCAGAGACACAGCTATGAAAAGATCCATTTTAAATAGCAACAGTGGTTTTAAGCAAATATTACCTATTACCAGCCAATTGATTAAAGGCCTCATCTTCTCATCAACAGCCAGACTCTCCTTGCTGCCATTTTACTAATGAAATACTCATTCCAGAACAATCATCCTTCTAAATAAAAAATTCTCAAATACCCATTGCCAAAACATAAGAATGGCAAAATGGTAAAGAAAACTACAGGGAAAAACTTCCAGAAAAAAACTCACAAGACTAACCAGACGCCATGCTAGGATTTTCTTTAGCTTATTCACATAGGTAGGGAACTGTTCATCAGACATTATTTCAACTTCATCCCAAAGCCTACCCAAAAAATTTGTGTCCCTCAGCCACTGAAGAAAGCAAAAACCTGGCAGCCTGCTGGCTAATAGCCATTCATCAGGTTTGACAGACCAGTCACTGTAGGTGGAAGAAATACTGGGATTTCAAATGCTGATGAAAATAATTTAAAAATCTTTAATCTAAAAGCTCTGTGACTTTTTTTTCTTCTGGCAAAATCACCTTTTCTAAAGGTAGATTTCCCTTGCTACTGTGGCACTCTCAAGAAATGCAATTAGAAATGAGTGACATCCAGGAGTTTCCATGTCAAGTTCCTTTTGGGAGCTCAGGCAGTAGGTCACAGCAAGAGAACCAGAGCTGTGCTGGCAATAGCTATTTGCTAATACTCAAAAAATCAAAACAACTGAAAAGAGACTTCCTGCCATCTAGTTCATCCACAGTATTAGTATTCCACTTCATGGCATGTGACTGCAATGCTGGCACATCCTAACTCTATTTCTTTTAAATCTCAGTTCACAAGACTGAGATTTATAGCTAAATAAACAATAGCCTGGCTTGGACTATCCCAGCTGAATGCCATCCTACCTAAGCAAGATCACAAAACTTAGAAAAATAGAATAATTTTTCCTGGTTTTAGCCATTATTGTGTAGGGCACAGTGTGGGTAGTTCACAAAAGGAGAAGCTTTTTTTTTGGATGGACAACAAATATGAAAACAAATAAGGACTAAAAATGGATCAAATTCTAGCCTCATTATTTGTCTTCTCACTTCTGGTCCTGTTGCCTCACACTCCTTCTTCATTTACAAGAACTTAAATAAAAAATTGCTTAAATGTCACTTTATGCTGATTTGAAACCCATTTTCTTCACAACAGAGGCTACTAAAAGCATTTCCCAGCTTCAGCTGGGGGTGATGTAGAAAAAAATGAAGACAGACAAAGGACAAAAAATAGAATTAACCTTTGAACCATTCTATAAAAGGTGATTCCCATGGGTAAGTAAACAATGGTTCCAATTCATATTAGTGTCAGACTATAGCTCAGTACAATAAAACAATTCAAATGAGTTGTCAGATATCCTAGTTTATAAGATAAACATATCAAAAAATGTGCCTTCGAATATTTTCATTACTTAATGTATAAAATGAGCAGATAACTTCACAGTTAGAACCCCAAGTACTGAAATCAAAGGATGAAGTCTTATTGATGTTAAGTCCTTTTGATCAGGACTATTTTACTAGAATACAATCAATGAATTTTGTTCCAGAGCTCATTATTTCTTATTCTTTTCTCTAATATCACAAGTATTCTTTAGGCACAGGGGACAGTTAGCTTTCAGCTTTTAATGTTAATTATGGTAATCTCTATAGACATCATCACCTCTTCTCTTAATTCATAATGTAGGCATAAAATATCAGTGCAGCTTTCTATTATGGTAGCACATGTCACTGCACTCTAGGGGGTTTTTGTGACAGCTTACTCTTTAAAGCCTTTTTTATAATTCAGTAATAAAAAATAGCTAAGAATTATATTTAAAACAGAATGGCATTTTATTTTGTGAATGAGTTACAACCAGTAAAAAGAGAAATTAAAGACTAAAAAAAAAGTGCTCTCTCTTGTATCTTTTTCAAAGGAAATTCTAATTTCATACTGAACCAAATATACTCAACCAAGTTCTTGTTTACCACCTAATTAAAGATGCATATCAATCAAGTAAATGCTCATTTTTCCCATAGAAAGAAATTCTGTGCTCCATCAGCAAAATACTGCTCTACTGCCTCCAAAAGGTAAAAAGGAAGCATCTCCATTTTGCCCTGGATCATTCTTCATTCACTCACCTATCTACATTAACATTTACTATGAAGCAGGGACACACATCTTATGTGACTCCTGATCATTCCCACTCAACACCTAACTTAGGTTATAACCTATATTACTGGCAGTGTTGTAGGAAACTGTCTCACCAACAAGCCACAAAGCATTTGTAAATATTACATCATAAATTGTGTTTCATTTGCAACCATTGAAAAACAAAAATAATATTTCCAAGCATGGGAGTAAATTTATTTTCTTTTATCATTACCTTAATTTTGTCTTAGGGAAAAAAACCACTGATGATAGCAACACATTTGTCAAATTCCCAATCACTCCATAAACATGAAATATTAGTATTTTATAGCATATATGTGTGTATATATATATATACATATATATATAAAATGAAATGCAAAAAAGGTACTAAAGAAACTTGTACCTCAAAAAACTGTTGTCAGGATTCATAGCTACTCTCATGTAGTGACTCTCCTGACTATGGATTGCTAATTGTGTATTTTCCTCCAAAACATTTAACAACCATACAATACCACAGTTACAGAGGTTGTTGTCTGAGGAATTCACTTACACATTCCAGTTTATTTTCATTTTACATGCAAAACATGTAAAAATTATTTTCTTTGTCAGATTTAAGAAATATGACTCACAAAAACATACACCTAAAATTAGTCTGGAAATAGGAAACTAACTAGATGTCTTTTCCTATCAGAGATATTAATTTCCATAGCACCTAATTCTGCCATCAAGCATCATTGTCTTCAACATATTATTTAAGGATTTTGTAATTTCAGGTGTCATTCCCTCTCTTGCTCTTATGTAATGTCTTTCTTCTGAGAAATGCAGATGTTTTTATATAAATAATAAGGTATACTATAAATTAGGAACTTCTGCCTTTCACAGATGGAACTGAAACAGAGATAATATGGCCCAGATTCACAAATTCTCTGAAGTCATCTTCTCTCAGAAAAGATTACAATAACTCTAGTTTATTTTGGAAAATTACTTCATCCTAAGTGAACTCTGCTGCAATGTGAAGCCATCTTGTTGCAGTAATATCTAGCACAAAAGAGAAACTGATTGTTTTGGTTTTTTTTTTCCTGAAACAGATTTTGGTTAAAGGTGTCATTATACCTTCAAATGAAGTGAATATTAATGCCATGAAGGTATCAGTCATGACTCCTAGCTGTGGGAAAGCTCCATTTCACATTTACAAGAAATTAGTTCAGCTCCTGCTGTGCTTAGAAACAACATGTCATACTCTCCTACCTAAATGACCAACACAAAATGAGTTCTCATAAATCTAAGTTTAAATGTAAGTTCACTAAATTGTGAGTGATACATCTACACCAAATAAGAAAAATCTAATTCCTCAGAGCACTGTTGTCAGCCTTAGCATAGTGCAAAATTGGTTTTGGCCCCAGCCAGAGGCAAGCTCTTCTCATCCTGCTGCAGCCCAGTTAAAGCAGAAGTTCATGTTTTAAGAAGAAGCAAGATGGCAACTGTTTCTAATTGTGATTCAACAGAGGATAAATAAAATCGGTCCCAGGGCTCATGCAGGAACCTCCTTTGACAGAGGAAAACCTTCCTTTCCCATTAATTCACACATGGCAGCCCTATTAAGAGGAGCAACACAGAGGACATGCTCACATCAGAAGTTTTCATTGATAAATCACATCTTTCCAGCTTCCACCACTGTAAAGATCCTACAAGAGGTGACAGGACTCTGAATTTGTGGTCATAATGCTCCCTGCAGCACTGCTAGCTTTAGTACAGCATGGAAAAATGTAATTTATCTGGAAAACCATGATCTGATCATACTCTGATCAGAGTCAGAAAAGTCAGAAGGATTGACTTTTTCCTTCTGTTTGAGTATTGGTTTTGCTTTGGGGAGTATGGGGGGTATATGTGTATTTAAAAAATTGTATTAATCTTCATAGTACTCTTCTGAATTAATAAATCCATTGCAAAATAAAGGCATTTTCATCTGCTCACTTCAGCTGCTCTGCCAACAACAACAACAACAAAATCTAAAATAGATTTTTATTTTTGGGCTGCTTTGTTATAACGAGCAGAATGGTGAATCTGCCCCCAACTGTTAGTAATTAAAAAAACATTTAAGGCTGCTTATCTTCAAAGTATTAGAAATAATTATGTGACAGGACTGCTACAGAGAACGCTTACTTAATATAGCTCAAAGAAATGAGATAAGAGTTATTAAGATGTACATATAAGGTTGCCTTTCAATGAAGGTATGTGTGTGAGAGGAGGGAATGAAGGAGAAGGCCTTCATCTGCAAAAGACTACACAGCCCAGAAAATTTTCTTCAAATATCCTCTAGCAGAATCTGCAGCTTTTTACCTAATCTTTGAAACACATAGTCATGCAGATAAGGCAGCATTAAATGGATCACTGCTGCCTCTGGAAAGGAAGATAAGTTAGCCTTTGGTACTTAGATATTCACTTTCTGACAGCTGTTCTTCTTTCTCAAGAAATGTGTCTGCCAAGCAAAGATTACTTGGGATTGACAAGGCTGTGTTTTGGAATAAACAAGATCTTTACTCTGATAGGACATTGGAAACAGATGTTTAAGATCCACATAACACTATAGTCTATCAGGCATACAGTATAACTTGAGGGGGTCTCAGGGAAAAGGTCCCACAAACACCTACATGTGCCTGACAGTATTTATGAATCCCTGCTATTCCAAAAGATACCAAGAAGAAGAAATCTTTCCCTCTCACACTGCAAGTCTAATGAGGAAAAGACAATTCTCCTTCCTACCCTGTGAGAGGGTGGAGATAAAGAGCACAAAGAGGAGACATGATGGTGAGGTTGGTGTAGCTGATAAAGTGGTCTGGAGAAATTCACACAAAACAATGCTAGGGCCTAATGAAAGTACAGGGTGTTTTGATTTCTTAAAAAAAATACGTATCCCTTTGGGATAACTGACTGTTCTGCAATGCATGTGGCATATCAGGACTGCCGCCATTCACACAACTGTTATCAATCCACAAACTTCCTGCTGTATCAATTGACTGGAGATGGCAAAAAAAGCTACACAGGGTCCCAAATTCCTCAGTGCCACTTTGTTAACCTCCAGTGCTCAGCCTGTTGCTCCAAACACAGCCTGTGCTTCATCTGCAGCCCTAAAGGCTCGGTGTCCTCCTCAGCCTTTACTGTCTCCTAATTCAAACCAATGCTTCACCAGTGGGACAGTGGACTCCAGTGAACACTGTGGAATACAAACATTTTAAGGCTTGTCTAAGTTTTAATATTTTGTTAAATACATGCCCAGAAGTGGAAGTCATCAAAAGTGGCTGTCACTAATTGCAGTGACTGCCACACAAGAGTGACAACATGTCACCAGTAAACTCCAGTGCTGGATTATATTTTTTTTTGTTTCTCAGGACAAGTTCTTCAGTAAATTATCCCAAACTAAAGATACATGCAAGTTTACACATGTATATAGACAAGCATTTAAAAATTACTATTCAAAAATTGCCACAAAACTTTTTCAGATGTGATGCCATGTAACAGACCTGTACAGGGTACAGGTATCCTTGAACTTAGGATCTGCTAAACTGACATTTAATTGCAAAGAGGTGCTGAATCTTTGTTAAAGTTTACTGTTACATACATATAAACCAAATGCAGTTTTCAGATATGCCAGTTCAGATTTCCTGTTTGTAACATTTGACACAAGCCAAGCTCTGGGCATTTCTTTTACCTGGAGTAATGGATAGCTTGATGTCCTGCAATATTAAAGTAGAAATCAGTTGTGTGTTTCATCTCATCAGTATGTCCAGAGACTTCAATCCAGTGTGCTATTGGGAGGCAGTAAACTCCATCTACTATGTTGCTCTGGTTGTAAACACAACTTCGATCATGATGAGGCCCACTACCTAGAACAGAAGAAAGGATAGTTGCAGGCTGTGTGTCTGGATAATCTTCAAAAAAAAAAAACAACTGCAGGGAGATTTGAACTGAGCATTCAAGGCCAGGAGTGGTGCTTCCCGCTTCTTCAAACTGCATTATTAACAACTGAAATAGTTATATTAATAGTTAAATTACCAGCACTGCCACAAAGCAAATGTTCAGCATTAAAATAAAATTTTGTAGATTATTTTTTAAAATTTATTTAAATGTTTTGGGTTTTTTAAAACCCACACAATATTAAAAACTCCTAAATCACTTACAATGTAAGAATAATTAATTTAATTTAAATTCCTCATTTGATGTCTCACAGTTTAATATTTTTGCTCAGTGATCTCTCCCTAGGCTATCAATCTTGCTGTGTCTCAGACATGCCATGGCAGCCTGACCTTGGTTCAGGGTGACTTCTAAGGAAGGTGCCAAGATATGGGAAAGACCTCAGAGAAAGTTCAGAGGACAGCCATGCATGCTCAGAAAGGTAAAACCACCAAAAAAGGTAGGACTGGTGAGAGAGGATTTGCTACCAGCTTAAGGATTCAAGAGGAAAAACATCAGTGTGGAAAGGCAACAAAGCCCTAAGAAAGTGGCAGACAGTAACAGAAACAAGGCAGACTTGTTTAAAAGGGGAAAGATTTCCTCTTCCACTTCATTTACAGCTGCCTGGCCAGCAAAGACTTCTGTTGCAGACCAGACACATTTGGATATCTAGCCAAGGAGTTCATTAAACCCCCTCTGTCTTTTATGTTTGCAGACCTATAAACACTCACTTTGTTGTCTTCAAATGCATGTCTTACTTTTAGAGTTTGTTCATACACAGTAGAAGCTGCCCAAAGTGACCCACAGAGAGACAGTCACAATTGCAATGGTGAATGACCCCAACTATCTTAAATAGCCCAGTTTAAAGCAAGATTCTTTTTCTTACAATTTTCCACCAATATTTATTACCTCTTCTTCTTCTCCTACAGCAATAGTGTGAGCTTTAGTCAGAAAACCTGTTTTCAGTACCATGCTAGAGTAAGCAACTTGAATTGAAGTGGGTCGCATCATCAATCAAAAGGTTATCTAGCCTCCAAAAATACAGTACATGTACATTCTCCCCCCAGCACCATTTTTACATGCTTATTGTAATGCTAATTGCCATGTAGGAATAATTATTGTGCAGATCAGAAGTGACCTAGTCTATGGCTTGCTTAAGCCTGTTACACTTATACATTATTAATGATGTTAAAATATTTCTGAGAAAAATTATGCCCAAAGGAATATCTTCAATTTCCCATTGCATGTAAATGCATGACCAGTTTTCAATCACTACAGTTAGGGAAATTTGCTAGAGCAAGAGCATTTTGGGAGATGTATTAATGCAATGATTAGAGAGTAAGAATAACATTTAAGAGGAAAGCTCAAACTATCTCCTGATTTCCAGATGACATGCAGGCCATTTTATCATAATTGTGAAATATTATTATTTACTAAAATGGAAAATAAAATATGAGGTGGAAAACTATTTTCTCTTTCACATTGCTGAGCAATTATGCATCACATAGTTTTTGATTATTTCGATTATAAATAAGGTAAGCAAGATCAGTAAAGTTTCAGAAGCTACAAATCTCACCACTATATTTTTATCTCACATTTATATTTGTTTACATATTCTTACCACTTTTAACCAATACAAGAAGACAACAGCATACATCAACAAATACAACAGTGTAACAAAATCTGTGGATGTTTATGACATTTAATTAATGACTTCATGCATTCAGCCACAAACAGCACACCTTTCCTTCCCCAGTCTACTCTCCAACAACTGTTTGCAGCCATGCACATCACTGTGGCCACGTCCTGCCATCTCGAGGCTGCGTCTGATCTTGACCCCCACATGTCCACGGGCCCATGTCCTGCCCCAGCCTCAGCCTGTCCCCAGGGAGACGCCTGATGCTCGGGGCTGGGGCTGCCCTCCTGTCCCTGGCTGCCTGCTCCTGACTGCCAGTCCCATGGGGTGTCCCTGCAGGTCCCAGGGAGCTGCCAGCTCTCATTGTGCCCTGGCAGTTTTGAACCTTGGATTTCTGGCTTTTTTGCTACTCCCAGCCCTGTGTTTCCTTGTACAGAGATACCCACCATGTGCTTCCTACTGCCCCATTTCCAATTGCTGCTGCTTGATTTGCATGCACTTCTGCCACCTGCCAGTTTCACAGTTCATCATCCTTCTCCTTCTCCAGCTTTAATTTTTGTCCCCTTTTTGCCTTCCTTCCTTCTCTATGACCTTCCTCCTCTCTGCCATTTTAAGTGCTGCAGCCTCCTTGCCTTGTAACCTTACTACCTTCACCATCATTAGTTTTCCTAAATAGCCTAAAACCACATATGGAAATTGGGCCAAGAGCAAGTTGCCACAAGATGTTTATTTTATTTGTTCCCTCAAACAGGTTTGGTCAAATCTCATTCTGAAACACTTTCTTCTGTAATAAATATTTATCACTGTTGATTTTTGTGCACCACTGAGCCTCAGCCTTCCTGCTGTGGCCTACAGTCAGACCTGAATCTCAAAAGGTATGGTTCTGATTTGCTTTTAATAATCAGGTAAACAGTAGCAGCTTGCATTCATATCATATTTCATGAGAATTGCCTAGTTCTTTACTGCTCCTTATGTTAGATACTGATCCATGAATTGAACAACTTTCTTACTGAAATAAGACATCTGTGCAACAGCATGTACATCAACATATTTTCAACATATATATATGTTCATACGTGATATAGCTTCATACAGAAAGGAAAGAGTGCTACCATCTTCAATAAACACTAATTTAGGGAACAGTATGATCAAAGTGGACTGTGTTCAGAAAGTTGAATTCACTACACTTTTTAAGGGAATTATGGAAATCTGCAATTACCAAAAAAGATCAGGTTTCACTATCCAGGTAATATCCACATGATTACACAAGTGCTTCTCACCACAGTTTGCTTCACAATATGCATTTAACAAGGAAGTTTCAAAATGAGAAAAAATTATTTTCTCAGTACACATCATGTTTCTGCTCCACAATATGTCTCAGGAAATCCACCCTATTTTGGATGCCATAAGACAACAATGCAATTTTTATACTACTTCAACTTTTCTGTTTTTAGAGACAATAGTAAAGCCAAGAACATCAAATGTTCCATTCACCTGTTCATCTTTGAAAAAAGGAAAGAAACACAAATGTCCTTTGAGAAAGGGCTCACACAACAGCAAACACATGGTTTTACAGCTAAACCATTTCTATATTTTCCTTCATCTTGTTTTTATTCATATTCCAAGTGGAAAAACACAGGTTTAATTATTTATCATGGGAAGCAAATATACAGTCATCTGAAAACATGTAAAATTCAGCCATAAAAAGAGGTAAGTTAAAGATTTGAATAGTACTGATCTTCCCATTAATTGATCATGTTGGCTTTCCTAATTAAAGGAAGAAAAGCATTTTGGAAGAGTTTGTTAGAATATACAGGTCCTAGTTTATCTTCTAGGATAGCATTTTATTTCCTTTAATAAAGGTCCATTTTTTTTTAAATTTAAAACCCATCTTCGTGAATCTTCACAGCAAAAATGCTTATCTGAAAGAGAAAGATTAAAATAAGTTTCTAGACATTAAATTATAAAGTTTTTCATTGCTTTTGCACTGGTTGCTCTGTACTGCAGATGGTTTTGTGCAGAATGCACTGACATAGGGAATTGCCAGAGAGCAAACCAACCAAGTAGCCCCACTTACAGCTCAAGCCTCACAGAGGGCTCCTTCAAAATCTTCAGGACTGCAGTTTTGTTTAATGCATATGAAGGATAATCAAAGGAGCCTAAGTGGCTGTACAAATAACTGAACAAAAGAATAAAACCAAAGATCTCCATATAACTGATAAATGGCACTGGTAAAAGGAGGAGATCAGAATGGAGCAAAGGAAAACTTTGGTTTTGATCCTTCTTGGGCAGGGAAGTTAGACCAGATGACCCACAGTGGTCCCTTGCAACCTGATTAATTCTGTGATTCTGTGAAAACCAGAAGCTAATATAGGAAAGGATACAAGATGTGCAAAGATCTAGGACTGAAAAAAGGTAAGCAGAGACTAGAAGAGGATGTTCTGAAATTCAGTCTAATGAGGCACAACCACAGAATCAAAAGCCTACAGTTACTATTTTATTACAGCTGTACTGCAGGCATGAAAGAAGTATAATTCAACGGTCTGCTAACAGCACAGACTCATCTTGACACAGAAAAGAACTGCACACAGATTGCACAGAAGAGTCAGTGGAGAAATTACCAGCTTGATCTTAAAAGATAAACAAAATATGGGTCAATGAAATTTCTTATCACCATTAAGAGTGGTGAACAAAAAACACATCAATAAATGAAAAAGATGAGATTGCCTCTCCCACTGTCTCTGCAGAGCTCTTTGCAGCAAAGGCTCTGCTCAGACACTGCTCTCCCAGTTACCAGCTTGTTGCACACCTTGCTCCAAGTTTAAATTTTTTCTATTCTGTGTTATGTAAGGGAAGGTATGCAGGAACTACAGGGCACAACTGCAGCCATAAAGGCGTTGGGTATCTCATCCCTGCCTTAGCCTGACCCTAAAACACACATATGCAACTTCCAGACCTCCAAACCCCAGTAAGGTGAGGGTGTTTCTCAGTTCAGTGCTACCTCTCTAAAAACCACAGGGCTACTTAGATAACCTTAAAGAAACACATTAACTAACTAACCAACAAAACCACAAGCAGCCAGGCAATTTTCAGATCACCTACTCACAAATCTGTCAGAGGACAGACTAACTCCTATAATCTTTGTCATAAGTTTTGCATGAACCAGCACACTTTGAGTGTCAATTCAAAATTTTAACTATGTCTAAATATTTTAAGTAATTCCATTTGTATCTAATGAGGTCCTTTAACCAGGTAAATGAGTATCTTAAGTTCATGCTTAGAAATTCCCCTGGAAGAGTTTAATATTATAAGCACTCTGGTGGTGGATAAACAGGGAGGTGCCAAGGAATAAAAGACTTTAATTAAAAAAAATAGTAGTAGAAGAGAAAGTAAAGAAAACATTTTTAAAAACCCCTCAAAAATAAAGCATTTAAAAGAATAAGCTTTTGCTAGCTTCTTTACCTTTTATACCAAAATTACAATGAAGAAAAGTCTCAAGTCCTATTTTGGATACAATTTTCAGTTATCTGAATGTGCTACTGCACAGTCTTGTTATCACACATCACTCAAACTGAACTTCTTTCAGTACACTCACAATATTCAAATTTACTTACCCTTCACACCAGATTCTGTCACAAAAGTCTCCCTGCTGCCTGTGAACAAAATTCAATCTCTGATGTTTTGAAATAGGATCTGCCTCAATCTTGCCAAGACTGAATTGCTATTGATTGTTAAAAACCAGAGGTGGGGGCTGGTTCCCCTCATTGGAACTGAGTGAGATCAAGTTTTTGAGAGTTGAAGTCTGCCACAGGCTCTGGAGTCCCACCTTCCTCAAGTGCCAGCAAAGCCCTCAGCAGCAGCCCTTTGTATTAACAGCTCTGATAAATATCTCCAATTCTGTGTGCCATATATGAAGCCTTACCCTTATGCCTAAGAAAAGCAAACTTTGATTTTTAATGTTATTTTTTTCTGCTGTCAGAAAACCATCTTCCCCTTAGATTCTGTAGGTGGAAGATGAATTTATTGTATTACTTAAATACCTAGTATTAATGTAAGACAAAACTGTTAATTTGCCACGCCTAGTTAAGTAACTCCTTAACTGGTCAGATTTTCAGAAGTGTTTCCTTGTATTTGCAAGCCAAGAAGAGACACCCAAAAAGAAGAAAACCATATGCATCATACACCACATGTTTATATTCTACCAGACTTAGAGCAGACTTTTCAACTTACCTTTCGGTAGAGCTGCTACATAAAACCATGGAAACAAGTTCTAATTCTATTAAAATCCAAGCTGAGTTTAAGACTTTTTAGTCTACTTATACATCCTAAGAAAATTATTTGATGGAATTACATTTTGAAATTATGCCTGAATTAAAACTAAATGGTTTACAAGAAAGCCATTCTCAACACTTAATGCTATTCATCACCAAGGCTTTTCTTTCTTTTTCTTTTTTTCATCAGATATAAGAAAATCAGAATTTTCAAAGAGAACTTTCAAAAACATGTTTTATTTCTCTCTGTAGTTCTGCTCAGGCCCAGGTGTTTTTCAGTGGGAACTTCTCTTGTACTAAGAGATTTTAACCAAATGCCTGACTTAATAATGAGTTCAGATAAAAGCAACTAAAAGCAAATCTTTCTCATGTATAAGACAGTTTCTTTTCTGACAGATGGTAAAAATAACACTACAGGAAATACAGATGAGAGAATAATGGCTGATAGAAACAAAATGTACAATCTAATACCATCCTCCCATTTGCTTTGACACTGTTTACTGTACTGTCTACGACTGATTGCTACTTTCTGCCATACCAGAAGCATAGGCAGGAAATGAGCTGCATCAAAATAGCAACCACAGCAATACTTTAAACAAAGTATCATCCCAGTTACTTATCACTTCTCAGTGTTTCTTGCCATTCAAAATAAATTGCTGAGCCCTACTGCATGCTACCACCACTTAGAAGTGAGGGACAGGAAAAATGGTAAATACAGGATTTCATAAACAATGCATTTATTGTAAATTTGCTATTATAACCACAAAGGCTTTAATTAGACTCAGAAATCAGAACTGGCCCCTGATTATCTCTGTGGGTAGGAAAATACACATGCCTGCCAAACCCAGAGAATACATACTTGCAAGTATATGTATTTATTTTTATTCTTGTAATTTTGTGGTTTCACATAGGCCACTCTGCGTTGTTTTACTGATGTCTGATTGTCTGTTCAGTATAAGCTGGTTAATGCTGATAAGCAGACAGAAAGTAATGAGAATCTTGATGCCATTTAATTATACAAAAATGCAGGCTATGTATAAGTCTTGAGGGGGTTGAAGAACAAAACACAAGGAGCTACTGCACTTTGTAACCAAAATTTTCCTCCATTCCTTAAGGAAGTATTGGGTTGAAGAATTCAAAGTTATCCACTTGTTAAGTTTTGTCACATCTGAAAGGTGCTAAGGTATCTAGCACTGTCCAGAAAGCAACAGCTTTGCAGGGACAAAATGCCTATGATGCACAATTATTCAACTATCACATAGCTTGTGCTTTATGTTCGTTTCTAGTCACCACCTACTTCAGAACTGGGATTGGGAAAGTAAGTAAAATTTGGGATTATTTTCAAAAGCAGAACAGATTACACTAAATACTAATGAAACATGCAAGTAGCTGCAAGACGCCCGGCAGCCGCTGGCTATACACAGGGAATATGGCACCACCCAGTGGGAAGAACACCACATGAAACATCCGCACTAAAAAGCCATGAAGAAATGTAACACTTCAGGGTTCACTGGGTTTTTTTTTTTTTTTTTTTTAAGCTTCATTTTGTTTGTTTTTAATAATGGAGAAAAAAAAGAAACTAAACCATGGATCTCAGTTACAGAAGTTAACATTGTGTCCAACTGTACGTTCTAGAAGGGCCTCAAAAGAAGTTTTATTTTGCGTATCCTGCTAAGGCTTAGCCCCAAGCATTTTTCATTCTGTTACAATCTCTCCATTACAAATGGCAACTAGATCTTACCTTCTCATAAAGCCTTAGAAGAATCTCCTTCTTTTAATTAAGAAATTACACCTATTTTATTCAAAGAGCTAAGGCAAAAAAGTCAGATTGCTTTAAGTTTCAACACACTTTAAAAATGAAATTTTAATGTGCTTAATTATCACCAATGTTTTCAATCAATCAGGTGTTCAACCCTTGAAACCTGTGATCAGAATTTACTTCTGATATTTTCACTGATTGCATTACAATGATGTGAAAACCTTTATTACTCCATAAATTTACCAATCTTTTGGTTTATTACAAACAGGTTCAAGAGCGTGAATTGGAATGTTGTAAGGCCAACATACCACAGGATGAACAATGCAATTGTTTCCAAATTGCACTGTATTGTATCATTTGTTTGGTTTTGCAAACAAGACACCTCCTTTTCTTTCCTCCTCCCTCCCCAAAACTAGAGACAGGATTTTTTTGGAAGGATTAAGGCTCTGCTGACCTGAACAAATTACTAGAATATAGGCTGACCCTGCTTTTAAGCTTTCACTGGTCATACTGTATCTGGCAAGCTTCAAGCAAGCTCCATCTACACCAAAATCACAGAACAACAAAATGGTTTGGGTTGGAAGTGGCCCTAAAGAGCATCCAGTTGCAAGCTTCCCACCTCTTCCCCAGGCAGAGACAAGTTTCAGTAGACCGGGTTGCTCAGGGCCCCATCCAACCTGGTCTTCAACCCTTCAAGGAAGGGGCATCCACAATTTCTCTGGGCAACAAAAGAGCAATACTACAATACAAGCTTGTGTAGGTACTACAAGCTTGTGTAGGTTTTTTATATAATTTATTTTTCCCCTTCCCAAAACCACAGTGTCAGCAGATTGTATTCCATCATCTCCAAATACAGTTTGGGGCATACCTCTAGTAAATTCCCTGTTCTTTTATGTAGCATGTTTCTTGATTAACACCTACAGTTTATTTAGATGAAAGTAAGGGGATAAAGGTACAGATGAGTGTTTCATCATAAACTCACAAAAACAAACTCAAGCATAAGTTTCATCTTGTATTTATTTAGTTTTGACAGTATGCACAAAATGCTTTTAGTTTCCAAGCTGAGAGATGTGAAGTCCAGTTTTGAAGAATCAACATCAAAAACAAAGTACAGACAGACACAGGTGCAGCTGGGGGTAAAAAAGGCACATTAATTTAGTTTTTTTTTTCTAAACCTATTCCCAGATTCTAAAGCTCAGCACAACCAAGGTGTTTCCACAGATACCTCAGCATATCCCAAACCCTCCTGGATAGCAAGCTTCAGCTTTCACAGTAGGTAAGCAGGTACCTTGAAGAAGCCCCACACAGCTCATGTGACCTGAGCCAGAAACACTCAATGGTTTTAAGTGACAGGTCCTGGCTGCAGACCAGCAACATTTCCCTGGGACAGCAGGGGCAAATATGTGATCCTTCAGGAGCACAGGGGAGTCTCATCTCCCTCTTATCCTCCTAGGGAGGGGAACTTGTTCCTTCAAGGCACAAGCAACAGCCCAGAGAATCCTGCACAGGCCAAGCCTTGCCTAAAAGTTTCCTACCAAAAGCCACAGAGCGCTGGTCTGTGACTTTTTCTCCTCTAGCCCACAGAAATAACTACCCCCACTTTTATCTATCAGTTGTCTCGCTGTACTGGAATGGCTGCAATTTGTACTCAAAATACATGATACAGTAGGCATCATACTATCATAAAAACAATATGCATTGCCAGTGCAATTCTCACACACATACATGTCTTAAGAAAAAAGTTGAAGTAATTTTCTTAAATACAGCACATGATTTCAACATCCCATATATGTAAACATCTGACATCCACAACTAGACTGACATCCATGGACTACAGTTTCTCTGGTTACAGAGAGATGCCTCAACTCATAAACTTAGAGCAAGTATCATTCTGTACTTTCCTCTATCCCTCGTAAGCATGTCTTCAAAACTGCAGATGTTCTACAAGTGCTAAGTGTTTCCCAAAGCACATTTTAATTCTAAACACACTGGATACTTAAGAGGAAACACACAGCATTTGTTTAGCACAAAAAACCCCTGTTCTTTTCTTTAAGAAGGGAGTTGTCTTTTCAAGTTGTGATTTTTACAAGAATAAACAGATGACAGCCAAACTGTCATTGATCAACAGTTATAAAAAACAAAAAAAAACCATTAAAACACATTAGATTAAAAAGTACTGCAAAATTGCTTAGTTATTGGATAAGAAAACATCCTTAGGCTCTGTTCATGTAATACATGAAGAACAATAAATTTTCAAGTTTAAGCAAATTTGTGCTTTCCTGTAAATACCAATTGAGGAAAATTTTGTTGATATGAATGACTAATTTAAACACTCTTCTGCATTTAGATGATATGCCCACTTGCTTTCTATCATTCCTGCTAAGCATTGAGCTCAAACTTCTTCATTTACAATGACAAGAACAAAATGCCAGCCAGGTTAATCCTAAAACTGCAAACCTGCCAAAACACAGTATGTTTACTACTTTGACTAGATTTCCTAAATGTGCTCCCTGGAACAGACAATAATTTAGCTACCACTACTTCCAAACCAGAGAATAACCATCAACCTTACAACTTCTGATTCTCTGTAGTTATTCTCCATTACTTTTATAAAATTCTAATTATTTCTAATTCTACTATAAATTCTATAATTGCAGGGTGGGGACTGCTTTATATACTAGTATCACTGTCATATTATGTACAACTTGGCACCTTCAAAGAGACCCAATTGTGCTTCTTTGGACAGATGTAAAGATTTTTAATCCATAAATTCACTTGTCCTGCAATTCTGGAAAAGAAAAACATGGTTAAAACAGGCAGAATATACTATTTGTTTTACCTGCTAAACAAAACAATTCCTACTGTATGATGTACATAGTCCTTCATGATGTAAACTTCTGTGAATGCAGCATTAAAACAAAGACTTTTATTAGCATAAAGAAGAACAAACAAATGCAACAGATATGACAACATGCATGTTTTAGTCTACATGACAGAAAGGCAGTTCAGAAGTGTGGTATGTATTCCTAAAATGGGTAAAGAGCAACTGCTCTAGAATGTATTATTTTGGTACATGGATTATTATGCTATGAGTTTAAAAAATGCCCTCACAAATTACCAAGTGAGCTATCTTCCTTTCACTAGGTCAGATCATTCCTCAGGAAGTATATTTAGAGTTTTATTTGACTCAGCAGACGATTGTCTGAGTGTTCTCTTGTATTTAAGATACTTCAATATACTAGAACAGCATATGGAAACTGGCTAGTTATTCCACATTTGAAAACACATAGCAGGAGGAAAACACGCTGGAAGTACTACTGAAAGAGCAAGAGTGGAAAAGCTGTAATTGAACTTCTCCCTGTGTTTTTCTTTAAGAAATCACAATAGTAAAATTTACCAGCCTGAAAATGCCATCATGACATTTCACCCTAGCGAAATAAAATAACAACCCACACCATAGTGCATAGTACGAGATGCTAACTTCTAATTCTTTACTTCTTGGGAAAGAAAACAACAAAAAAAACCCAAAAAACCCAAAAAAAAAACCATCATGACAATGGATGCCTAAAGTAAGGGGGTGAAAATGAAACTCTTTCAAGTAACTTTTACCAACCTAGAAAGGCAGCCTCCCTCTGCATTCACCCGCCTCCATCACACGGTTAAAAACCATTATTGTTTGCGAGAACCCGCGTCACGCCGCGGCAGCCTGGGCGGCTCTACCTGCAAGCACAGCCCCGGCCACCGCCGTGCCGGAGCACCGGCAGCTCGGGCTCAGGCACGGCCCGGCCGGCCGGGACAGCCCCGGCGGCAGCAGGGGCGGGCAGCAGCCAGAGCCAGAGCCAGAGCCAGCCCTCGGAGAGCCTCGCACCGCCCCTCCGGGCAGGGCCGGCGCGTCCTTGCGGCCGGGCGTGCGAGGGACGGCGCGGGGTGCCCTCCGTTACCTTCCCAGAGGAAGTGGCCGCCCTCCCGCCGCAGGAACTTGTACCAGAAGGGGCTGGCGGCGTCCTCGTCCGGCAGCGCCACCTCCGCCAGCCACAGCGCGGGCTCCTGGCGGGCAGCGGGGCGCTCGGCCGCGCCCGCCTCATGGGCACGGCGCGCCGCGGGTCCCACTCGCCCAGCTCCGGCCGCGACCCGGCCACCAGCAGCTCCGCGCCGCCCTCCGTCACCCGGGCGGGCAGCACCACGCCGAAGCGGAACAGCATTTTACTGCCGCACAAAGAACGGGGTTTATCGAGGAGCTCTGCTATTGCTGCGGCACGGCCGGCAACAGAGCCGCCGCTGGGAGGCCGCCCGGGCCCGCCCTTCCGCCGGGGCTGGGGGCCGGGCACCGGCCCTGCCTCGAACACCGCCCCTGCCCAGGACGCTGCCCCGGACACCGGCCTGGGGCCGGATACCGGCCCTGCCCCGGACACCGGCCGTGCCCCGGGCACCGGGCCTGCCTCAGATACTGCCCCTGTCCCGGACCCTGCTCCTGCCACTTGCGGAGTCCGAGTTGTGGCTCCGTCGGTCGGGGCTGTTCTCGGTGCGGTTGTTCCCAGCGCTCGGCTGCCGCCCGCACGTAGCCGAGGGAGCTTCCCCTCCGAAAGGAGCGGCTGGGAGTTCAAACAACACCGACCCTCGATCGCCTCCTAAAGCGGGGAGGGAAAATCCTCTCCGCAGCTAAAAGCTGGCTCTGCTGGTTGCCAAAGGCTACGCGTCACGTATGGTGACTTTAACAAGGATTATTGCTGCGTTAAAGGAAGCCGCTGCAATTACTCCCAAGAGCCCAGGCTTAATTTAGCGCAGCAAAAACATAATTGAAAATTGCCGTACTTGCAGCTACAAGCAAGGACTGGCTGCAAATAAAGCTTTAGTGTTCGTGATGTTTATGTCTTCCCCGCTGACAGCCAGCCAGTCGTGGTGAGAAAAGAAATGTGAAATGCTGAGGGAGGTTAGAAAGCTTTTAAAAGAAATCTGGAGTTCGCTGAACGCGTTCTGTTTACAGCCAGAAGGGGAAAATTTGGCAACTGCTCCGTGTAGCAATACTCAGGACTTGAAAAGACTGAGGAAGAGGATGCAATCCAACCATTTAATGGGCGGTCCTTGCTTGAATACACCCATTTCAGAAGCTTTTAAGGACAGAAACAGAGTGGTAACTTTATTTAGGTCAAGTTCTGGGAACAGGATGAAGGCCTTTCAATGAGGCAAAAGAAATCCTGCCTCAATCCTGCCTGTTTGTTTCCTTTATTTAGGGGTGATGACACTGAAGTGTATGTGCTGCCAAATTTATTTTTAGGAGTGCTTTAGCCAATTTTCACTGATACTCACTGAGTTTGGGTGATATTCTATGAGAATATCTTTTCCAGACATAACCAAAGCAAATGAAATTCTCGCTGTCCTTCATTTCTGCTGGCTTTACTGTGGCACTGCTGCTTTTGTGGAACAGTGCAGTACATTTTAATTTTTTTTTCTCAACCTTACAGTCGAGCTACCCATACCCTGTCTTTCAAATATCTATCTCTTTACCATACACCTTCATTTTAACAGCATGGACGAGACAGAATGTTACAACTTTGAAGTTTTATCCTAAAGCTCAAGCATGACAGGAGTCCTCAAACCACTCCAGCATATTGTGTCTGCATAAAACCATATGCTTCTGCTCATTCCAGTCACAGTCTCAGCTTAAAAACTGCAGGATACAATAGGACATCTGATTGACAGTTTAGTTCCTGGCTGTTGTGTAAGTCCAAGTGTAAAGAGACCAGCAATATCCATCTTTGGACAAATTTGAACTGCTTTATGCCTGTAAATATTGAGTCCTCATCTTATACCTGTAAGTCTTGTGGAACAATAAAAAATTGTTCTGTAGACTCTGATGTATCAAGTAGTATCTTTAAAAATAATTCAGTCCATTTCTTCTCCAGGATCTGCCTTAATCCATTTCGTGCCACTCAATATTGTGTGTTAGATTAAGGTTAAAGATGACAGAAATGATGACAGCTTGATTTCTTGTGGTTTCCTCAAAAGCCCTAGTGCAGATTAGGGTTAGGTTGAGAGAGCAACAGGAAGGGCTGAAAAACTGGATCTACTGATGGATTTTGCAAGACTGAGCTAAAAACTAGAAATGTAGATTGGCTTGGGACATCCCATGGCTGGGTATAGTGGGAACACCCAGTTTATTTGGGTGAAATTGCAGGCTGAATGGGGGCTGTAGACAGGATAAAATTTATTAGCATTAGATCTGAGACTGAGGAGCTAAAGGTAATGTAAGCTTTGTTTTTAAGGTCAAGAAACAAAGGCAAATGTATGGGGTTTTTTACTCCCTGTTAGATTTGCATGGTCTATGATTTGTCATCTTATAAATTGGAATTTCAGCTGGAGTAAAGGCAGGGAAGGTGGGGAGGAGTTCCATTTACTGTTAGTGTTTAGGATTGAAGGAGTTGATGAAGTACTTCCACAGCTGAACCATTGCCATAACCCTAAATTTAGTTTTAAGTGTCACCCTAAGCCTCTTAAGGAATTAACAATAGTTTCCTTTGCCAAAATGACCTGTTATTCTAGTACTGCATGGCCAGTGCTCTTCCCCTACAGTCCTCAACACTATTCTGAAACCTAAAAGCTTTCCCTATAATCCAGTCATCTTTTACAACTACAAATTAAACATGACTATTTCCTTTTTTTCCCCCCACTATAGTAAGTCCTAATTCCAGCTTGGCAAGCCTTACAGTTCCCATTAAAAAGCTTTGGCACAAAGGGGCAAAACCCTAATAGTCAAGTTGTTTTTAACTGTCACAAGAACTACTGTCAATTGTTAATTCGTGTGGAAACAAACTCCCATCTTAGTGGTGGTCTGCATTGTAAAAACAAATGCTGTGCATCTGTGCCCCTCACAGCTGTTTAGGATCTCTAAGTATACTTAGAGCAGCTACTTGCCAAGTGGAATCCTCGATTGACCTCAAATCGAACAGTGAACTAGCAACACAGTGAGGCTTAGTGCCAAGTTTATTTTAAAGCCTCCAGTTTATTGTTTCTGCTACCATCCCAGGCATTTGCTAAAGCTGTTTCTAACTGGCAAAAAGGGAAGAATTGTATGAAAAAAAAAGGCCAGCTTATTTTTACACAGCATTAGTGTGCAAGAAGGGACTCAAGAGATCACAGTTCCTGCAAGAATCAGTTGCTCCGTGCGTTTCACCTAAATTGTACCAATACCTAATAGCCTTATGTAATTTCTAGCTAATTAGCTGGTTTATTATCCAAAATTTGTGCAGGTGGTGGGGATCTCACAGGAGAACTCACTGAGGCTGTGTACCAACTTAACATCAATCAGTTATTCCTTCAGGTTTCTGCCTAAAGGCTGTATCTGAAAGGATTCTAGGGAAAAGTCTGCATGTCCAGAAATTGGAGCTGTGACTTTATTTGCAGACATGTAAAATACATTTAAAGGCATTTTCATTTGCTGTGCACTGAAATTTTGCAGAATCACAGTTCTAACATTCTGCAAAAGTCTAATTTCTTACAGTGTCTCTTTCAGGGATAAAATTGTCCTGGTATTTTTGTGAACCCAAGAGTTTTAAACCATTTGTTATAGCCCAAGAAAACTTGGGCAAAGTATTGCTGGCTGAAATTTTAGTAGACAGTAGTTGAGAAGTTTGACAGTATAGAGCAGTTCAAAATTCAGCTTTCCAAGTGCTAAGTCAGATTTTTCTTCACAATTTTCTTATTTGAAAAGTGTCTACTAGGTATAGAGAGAGCACAGAGTTATCTGATCAATGTGAACACTACTAAAATGACAGCTGAACTTGTTAGTTCCACGTTGGGGTAGCCTGTGTCTGCAGTATACGTGTTCTTTAGTGATTCCAAACTTTTACCCCATAGCCCAGTTTGCAGCTTGGAACAGCTTTATCTGTGATTGCTGTACAGTGATCTCAGATGATAATATTTCCAAGTAGGGAAATCTGTAGTGAGGAGAGAGAGTTTGAATAACAAAAACAAAACACAAATACAGAAAGATCTGGTTGGAGAAGGGAGGGAGTGTCCCTGATTGCAAGTAGTGGGTGATGTTTAGATTAGCAGTGCTCCTTCCTAGACTTGCCTTTCTTCCCTTTTTAGGTAATTTTCTTTCTTATAAAGATACAGAGAAAGTGTTATTGCAATTCCCAAATGTTTCTGCTAATTATAGAAAAGAGAAATGAAGCACATGGTACACAGTCTTGCTTGTAAAAAGGCAAACATTTATATTATGTGATAAGCTGATTTAGATGTATTAGTGATTTGGGTAAAATGTTCATTCCTGTAAAATTTAGACAGCCTGTATTTCTTCAAAGAGATTGAGCTAAATATAAAAGAAACCCTATTCTAGTGCAAATCATTTAAGACCATGGTTTAAGTGAAAATTGATCATGGTGATTAATCTAAACGAATCAATCTATGGACCCAGACCTTCTAATGGAATTCTAACAGTCCCTCTCATATTAATTCTGATAGAACTGTAAACTAATGCTCTCACCAATACTTCTAATTTGGCAATTCAGCAGCTAAGAAATACCTTTACAGACTGAGACTGAAAGAAGACTAAGAATTAAAGAACTTGTTAACAGATAAGCACTGCTACCCATAATTTTTAGTGTTCAGCTGTGTCAGAGCAGTGATAACTGCATGAACCATTTTAGCTGCTTTTTGCTAGAAGCAACCTTTTACGCAGACTAAGCTACAGAAGTCCTGTCAGGACTGACCATTTCAGGAACTGCATTGGAAAATTATTCTGCAAGAATAGATAGGACACGACAGGAGATGGTTTCCACTTTTGCATGGGGGTTTGTGTAGCATATTTTAAAAAAAGTTTGTTGTTTTTAGAAGCAACTTGGTAGTATAAATATGCAATAACATTACAGTAAACACTACAGAAATACATACAGGAATAACTGATCTGGTAGGTTTCTTTTTTCAACATCCAGTTAAGCCGTCTGCATCCTCCCCAGCCTCATATGCCTTGGGAGCTGGAAAAAGTCCCAACATATTTCAGCACAGGGCCCTTTCAGGATGTCCTATCAGCCTCACCAATGTCCAGAAATTACTAAATATTGCAGACTAATCCAGGACATGGGTTCTTTCCTGCCCAGAGTGAGCCATACAGTTTTTGGAGGGATGTTCCATGTCATTTGTGGTGCATTTGCGCTGGGATGCTGTGACCCATCCTGTCCAGTCGGCTGCCTGTCTCTGCCCAGACATGCATAGGATGGTTCTGGGGCAGCCTGCACTTCAAAGGACAAGTCTGGATGGACTCTTCAGTTTTTCAGTCTTCAGATTGTTTATTATTTCTTATCTGCAGAATTTTCTTTCTGCCCAGCCAAGATCTAACCAGCAAGGCAGCCAAGGGCACTCTGACCACCCACAGGGCAGTCGTGTCTTTTTATAGTAAAAACTATGTATATCATATTTACCTTTTATTCCCAATAGCTTTCACCCTTATTAGCAAGTGCACCTTCACCTTGGACCAATCCAAAAGTGCCAACATCACCACAAAAATGGATGACAAGAAGGAGAAAGAAGAACCACGAGGCAGGCCCTGATTCCTCCATATTGTCTCCATAACCCCCCTGTACCAAAACCCTAAAATCTATATTTCACCCAGTAAATACATCATTCCTGCACCATTCAAACCCGAGTGACTCCCATGTCCTCATACACAGGTGGCACATCCCTAGAAGGATCAAAGTCAAGCCACCAGGTGCTTCTGGCAACATTCCAGGACCTCCGAGGCCCCCAAGGGTTCTCTCGGTAACTGTGGACATCCAGAGTGATGTGCTGAGTTCCCACACCAACCCAATCCAGAGTTCTGGCAGCCCTAGCAGGAACATGGCTCTTCTGCCAGGCACAGAGGGATGAGAGAGGCCAAGGGCTTACTTGGAGATCAAAGTACATGGAGCTTCTTGAATGAAAAACAGTATGTAGCAGTAATCATTACAGTATTAACTCATTGTAAGCTTCATTTTGTAAGCCTGTTACCACCAATGTTATATCAAGTTTCTAATTAAAATGTCTCCTTAAGGGAAAAAAGAAGTGTTTAGGCTGTTTAGAAACAAGACAGTGTAAAAACAAATACTTGATTGTACGGAATAGCAAAACTTTATTTCATTAGTTAGGAGAATGCAATCTGACCCAAAACTTATGTGCTATGACATTAATTTTTAAGTAGAACAATGTGCCTGCCTTTTTTCTGGGGAGACTTAAATAATCTTTCCACTTTCAAAAGCCAATGCTCACAGATCCTAATAACTGTGCTCCAGTCTAATGCACCCTCTGTACCTGTGCAGGGTTTCAGTGTTCGTGGGATCCCAGCAAATTACTGATTGATAGAAAGTTCCTGTATATTATACTCCTGGGGTCATTTTAAAAAAAATTTAATTGCTTACTTTTCATTATGCAGACCTTTTAATTGCAATTGTTTTATGTATGACCAGCAACATTTCAGGAAGTCACACCCAGCATTAGATGTGGAAAAAAGGTGAAAAAAGCAACCATGGGAAAGGAATTTTAACTGTTCTTTAACCCAAGCCTCTTTGACAAGAGAACTTCCTTCTCAATATATGCTCAAGCAATACGTTTCTAGCTCCAAAGCTGACTGGAATTTAATAAACAGCCTAAAAAATGGAAGTCTTGCTGACAAGTCTGACTAGATTTTAGTTAAGTCAGAAATAGAACCATTTTACTGCATAATGATTGAATAGCTTTGGAACAAAAGCTGTTTGGAACAGTAAAGGGAAACTTTTAATGTTTTTCCAAAAATTAAGCAAACAAACTGAAGGATATTATCCTTCAAGCCATGGCCCTATATCAGAAAAGGGAACAGAAACAATTATTCATTTAAGTATACAATTCTCAGTGGTTATTATATGCTCCTCATAGTAAAACAAATCAAACTTACTGGTGACTGACCCTACTAATCAATTTATTTTTCCAATTATATTAAAAAAATAAAAACAAATTAAAGCCTTCTTCTTAGACTGAAATTGGATCAAAAAACAAATCCAGAAGTTATCTTTAGATCAACACATGATTTTTAAGGTCTACTAAAAGTGGCAGCAGAAATAAAAAAAAATCAGAAAGGACCCTGCTTCCTACCCAACAGTCCCGCCACATACAAAAAATAAGAAGTTATAGCACCAGCTAAATCCAGTAAAACAGAGATTTAATGATCAAGTGTATATAACTGCATACAGAGTATCTTACCCTCTTGTCTTCTTTCCATATATGAATCTGTTGCTGTATCACTGCATGAATACAACACATTGCTGCTGCTTATCTTTCTGGTTTCATGTATTTACTAAATTTTCCACTGCACATCTCTTTATTTTAAAGAAACTTTATTTTGGCTGTTTTGGCAAGCTTTCCTAAATTCACTTACCTGGCACAAAAAAAAAAATCCTTGCTAAGAAACAAGCACTACTTTTATCCAGATATAAAGAAACTCTGGGAAATAGGAATTGCAGTCTAGAATGAGAGTGTAAACAGCCTGCAACTTAGCAACCTTCCACAGACCATGGCAACAGCTTGCAGCCAAGAACCAGGAGATGTGTATGACATACTTTGCAGACTAGATCATAGACAGGGGACTCCTGCTACTTAATTTGGTATGTGTATGTTGCTGTGTACCATAGTAACCCGTTTCCACTTGAGCTCAAGTTCTCACACAGATGCCTCCCCATTAACACAGCCATCCCTCAAGGTAATGCCACAGAAACCTCAGCTGAGCTATACCTGGCCCCTAAGTGAGCAGCTGATCACTTGGTTTTTCTTCACATGTTTGAAAAAATAATGAAGATCTGCCCAAAACCAGATCTGTCATGTGGAAGTACAGCACACACTTCAAATTTTCTCTGTGTAGAGTTACACTTGAATTACACATACATTGTCTTGAACAGCTATAAGAACACTTGAATTTTCAAATGACATTATCTTTCTCAGTGCTTTTTATTCTTACTGCATGAAACTATAATGCAAGCTGTCTGAAACTTCTTACACCTGTGCCCTCTAAAGTGGCTTTAATTTTACTGAAAAATAGCACTGAGCTCTAGTTTTTAGAGATTCCTTCTTGGTTTACTTTTATACATTCACTAATCTGCACTTTTCCATAAGCATAAATTCTCAAGCTAAGATCATTAAGGCTTAGTGCTATATAAAATATTGTTGCCAAATGCTTTTCCTATTCTGAGACAAATCTAAACAGAAAAGGTAACAGATTCATATATTAATACCAGGCATTAATTTGGCCAAAATTGCATATTTCTCAAGTATTACACTCATTACCTCAAATTCCAGGTAAGTGGAATTATTTTCGTAAATTATCAGAATTAGTTTTTGCTTGATAGCAAATTCCTTGTCTGTGAAGCTTGTAGAATAAATCCTGATCTGATCTCTCACTTTTTATGTTCCTGCCCATAAAACAATGAAATGGGAGGTTTTAAATATATATTTATATAGAAATTGTTGGAACTAGTTCCATGCAAATTTCAAGCACTTTTCAGTGTCAGACAACTAACAATTTTTTGTAGCATGTAGTAAAATATCATGTTCCAAGTTCTCAAGAACATAAACTTATTTAAAGAACAGGTTTTTTACACTGCACACATTTATGAGTAATTTATATTTATTACCAAATACAGTTATCCCAGTGGCTAAAATATTTCAAAGGAGGAAAAGGCAAAGCTAATAGAGCTGTTAGACTGGCATGACGGCCAGTCTGGATTGACAGGGGCAGCACAGTGAAGCACTTGATACACCACTATTAGATTTCCTTTGGAAGCATCCACATTTTAAGTGATTTAAACTGAAAGCAACTATTAAGCTCTGCATTTTCACTTTGACTGTAAGTATAAATATGCAAACAAAATAACTATCTTTATGATCAATGATATTGTTACTGTTTACTACCCTGAACTGTATTAAATGACACATCAAACAAACTATCCTTCAGCATTTTGCAAAGACTGTGGTGTGCTAACTCAATCTGTTGCTTCCATAATCAGAAATTCTGACAGTATCACTTCTGGTGTGGTGAATGTGACCGGTGTTACTGCACAGTTCTCATCAGCAGAACACGAGTGTATTACCTGAGGAGGTACTGACTGTGGGTTCCAAGAATAACAGAGCACTTGTCTTACCTTTGCTTTCTAACTACCTCACTTTCAGCTGTACACACACTCCTTTCAAATGACATAAATTCTATCAATATAAAATAATAAGTTAAACTAATTGATAGGGTTTCCTTCAACGCTATTCCTAAAGAGTGATTATGCACACAAAAGAAACATTTAATATTTGCATGTTGATCTCCATGCTTCTTTAGTCACTGCAGGTACTTGTTTGTCTCTATCAGCCATCCTCTGGGTTGGAAGTTAAGTCTGGCAAGTTATCAGCATCAATTAAAATAAAAAAACAAACTTGTTGCCATGTGTGACCAGTGGAACAACATTTGCTACAGCATGCTCAAAGCCAAGTTCTGCAGGAGAGGTGGCAATCACAGACTATCCACATCTTTACAAAACAACCATCTGCAGCACAGCAACATCACTATTTGATTCCAGAAGGACCCTATGCTGAACAAGCATGAGACTTGGACTTTTTTAGATCTAACACTGCAAGAGCTGAGCCCATCATTATTTGCCACCAAAAGTAACTGAGCCAAGGTGGCATATTGTAACAACTCAATTATATCTACTGTCTAATGCTTTTCCTTTTTATATCTTTAAGGAGAGAGACAAACCAGTATTCATATCATTTTGGCTTCCATGTCTTTGTAGGGAAAGTTAAACCAATCTTAATCAAATGAGGTTCAGCTACATTTTTTGCAAAGTGTTAAACACTAAACCTCACAAGGTAGGTTTTTCTCTCTTTGCATTTAAAAAGCATGAAATAAAAAGCACTGAGTATCAGTGCCTTCATTTGCTAGTAGAAAGATTTAAAGTGACTCTAGCAAAACCATTCTTTTTTGGAAGTGGAAAGCTAAGACTTTATGAGAGGTAACAGATAAATCCACACCCTTCTTTGACTTTATTACCACATAAAGGATTATGTACCTTTGGAAACATATATCTTTCATTTTCTGTGCTTTCAGACCATCTATTTTAAGCCATGGGTATTTAACATAGGTGTAAGTTTTAACTTAAAACTTTATGAAAATACAACTGCAGTTTATAAAGCTATGCAAAATGGTCTTTTACATACATAATTTACACTAGTATGACTGTGGAGTGTCTCAGTAGGAACAGCCAGTGGGAAATTATTATTATTTGAACAATGCCAAGAAATCTACAGAAATTAAAGAAAAAGGAAATATTGCAAAGAAGCTCTTCCCTGTCTGAACTATGCAGATACCAAGAGAGACTGATCCTTTTTCTGCTGCTTCCCTCGGCCGTTTTTTTTGCAAAGTTCTGTGGATTTCATTAAAGCTCACAAAAAATCAGCCCAAAATGTAAAGGGGACTATTAAACTTCAGCAACTGATTTGGGTACTATATACATTTTCTGAAAACTACAATTCTCTGCCATTCAGAAATGCTTGCAAATATAACAGCCTTTTCTTTAGGGACAAGTCATTGACTAGAGACCTATAAAAGGGAAAGCTACTGAAACATTTCATGGCAATGGACTAGAGTGATGGATGAATGGCACGCTATTACCTAGAAGGGGTTATTTCAGACCTGGATAGTCTTTGGTTTAGAACTGAGACGTATTTTAAAGCAGCAACCCATGTGACCTGGATTAGAACAGCCTGAAAATTGCATGGAAGTCAAATGAATCCACTTATTTCCCCACAAACACCTCTTTATGTAAATTTAGCAACAGTGTTGTCATATGACAGAATGTGAACATGTACAAATGTCTATGCCATGAATATGTGTAAACATAAGCTAACAAACTTCAGATTGTTCTACTGAGACCAAAACCACTCAAAATCTGTGAAAAGTTGTTATGTACATAATAAATCCATCTGGTAGTTACTAGTAGTCTTTCCTAAGTTCTGGTAAGGTTTATGTCTATACCACTAGAGAATGAATGGTTTTATTCTGCATTTATTATTCTTCATTTATTAATATTTGCTTTGCTGTAGCACATCTTTGTTCAAACATTACTACCTGCATAAATTCAAGGAGACAGAAACCAATCCATTTGATGTATTGATCCAACTAAGCAAAAAAATTAACTCTACATGGATATCAAAGAATTACTTTAGCATCTCACTTCATTTAAATGTGACTAGATCTATATGATCCATATAGCAATAAATAGTGATTTTTTTTTTCCTTACAAGTTGCATTATGGATAAGTTCATGAGAACCATTGCAAGTACAAGCTGTGGGGTCACAGGTGTCTGGGGGCTGCTTACCCTTACTATGGGTGAGTCCCCAGATAATGATCCTCATGATAGTTTCAGCTTGAGCACAACTCTTAACACTTTACCACCATGGATGCAAGTAGTCACTCTAACCTGGTCAAAATATGGAAGAAAAACATGGTCATATGATCTTCATGCAACCATCAGGTACTCTGCTTGAGATCTGAAGTTACCTGGCATGCATCAGTTGGTCACTTGTTAAGTTTTCCCCAAGCTCTGCTAGGTCACCACAGCTGCCAGGGAACATTCATTTACTCCATGCATTCTTCTCACTAAGTACCATAGTTAACAGTAAGTTGTTCAATTGCTGTGAACCAAGAGTGGCTTAAAGTTCAAACAGAATGTTCCAAAGGCAGGCTGTGCCCTTCCTTTAGAGAAGCGAATTTTAAACCACTTTTGCTGAGACCATATGCATGGTCAGAGCAAAATTAAAGAGTTACAATTTACCTTAACTGTCAAAACCATAAATGACTCCATATTCTCCACCTATTTCAATGATTTCTTACTTACAGTTTATTTCATCTATGGATATTCTGGACAACCTTATTTATCACACCTCTACACAAGGTAACTAATTCACACAGGTTTCTGTTGCTATTCTGGGACTAGTCTAGTTAATGTAGTAGCCACAAAACCTGCTCCTGCATAGACTCCCTTCCATGGGTGGAATCTCCTGCCAGAAGCCTGCCTCCTGTGGGAGCTTTCCACAGCTGCAGCTTCCCTCAAAGTAGATCCACCTGCACCCCACATGGGGTCCTTCACTGGCTGCAGAGCTGACACCTGTTCCTCTGCAGTCCTCCATGGGCTACAGGAATGACCTGAGTTACCATGGTCTTTTCCACAGGTTGCAGGGGAATCTCTGTTCCCATATCAGGGACCTCCTGCCCCTAACCCTTTGTGTCTGCAGGGCTGTTTCTCTCATGTTTTTGTCACTCTTCTCTCACAAAATACATAAGTGTTTTTCACAGTCTCTTAAATGTTCAGTCTCTACTCACAGAGCTTCCTCCCTCTGGATGGTAATATTAGCAAATCTGAGATCATTAAAGTTTCACCTGAAGATCAAAAGGACAGTAGAAAAGTCATATTGCCAATCATACAGCTTTTGTGTAAATGTGTTTTGTTTTGGCTTTGGTTTTCATTAAAAAGAAGCACTTGCTTATCTACATGCAGGAGATTTCAATTTGAACAAAATATGGAAACTGGGTTTTCTATTTACTTCCCAAGTTCTCCTAACAACCATTAATCAACACTGTTTATACATTAAAAAAACCTGAGGATTTTTGCAGTTCTTGGGGTAGGTTTCTTTTTGGTGTGGGATCTTTTTCTTGGTTGGTTTGGTTCTAACCTTTTATATTAAAGACTTCTGTGTATACCCAAGAGGCCATCTGCTGAAAAATATGATTACAAGTTACAACTCCATTTAACTGTTGTCAAAGATGCAGATCACTTGGATAGAGTCTGTTTTATCACAAAATATGGAAGCAATTTTTGTTGTATGCAATCCCATCTACTCAGTAGTCTTACTGCACTGTTAATTCAAGAATATCCTACCCATCTGTATATTAAAAAACATATGCCCAGTGCTGTACCTTATAAACATCTTGCTTGAAAAGTAAAGCCACCTTGCTTAGGCAACACAGCATCCAGTCATCCCTTCCTCTTCAAATACACAATGACATGAAACTCCGGGCAGCTGATGCTCATAAACAGCTGTCACAGTTCATGGCACTAGTACTTTACCTTAACCAAGGTTCAAATCTCTCTAAGCAGCACACTGTTTCCTGTTTGCTGCAAAGGCCTCTGGAATCACACATGGAACACAACTATAATTAAAATACTAAAGAGAAAACAATCAATTAAAATACTAAAGAGAAAACAATATTCAGAAGATTACACAACACATAACAATCAAACATTAACACTTCTGAACAAAGTCCAGTGTAGGTTCATACCAGGTCATTGATTGTTCATTTGTTAACCAGTCACATAATCAGATTAGTTTTGTCCTGCAGCCTACCCCTGTGCTATGAATACTAATGCAACCCAACTTTCATTTTACCAGCACAATTGCCTCCATTTAAATCACAATAAACTTGAAGGTAGCTCTGCTGTTACATACTTGAAAACATAGATTAGATTGAAAAAAAAAGTCAAATGTTAAATGAAAAGCATATATCAATCTATTTTTTCTGTTCCTTTCTTTAACATCTTGTAAAATTCTCAGTTCAATATGACATTATGAAACTGAAACAATTTTGTGAGGCCATTTCATCTTTTCCTACTGCTGTTTTCCTGCAGCTTGTTCTTTTTATGATTTAGATAAATATCTAAATGTCAGCCTAGTTTAGGATGAAACAAAGAACCAGAGCACTGAAATATCCTCAAGGTAAAAATCACATTTTCTTGATCCACTGTACAAATCTAGCCCAAATTAAATTCTAGCTCTCCTACATATTGCAGTTAAACTCTGTATATGTTTTTTTTCCTATTACCTGAGGCTGTAAATCTACTGTTGCATGTATCACAGAATTTAGTCAGTCAAAATGGCAGAGGTGTGGATTTTTGCCATCATACCGCATCTAATGATGATGAATAATGTTTTCTTGACTACCACGTTATTAGCGAGCTACACTGAATGCTATCAGTCTTACTCCTTGCATTCCCTAGCACATTTTTGGATTTTTGGTCACTTTTTCTGGCAAATATCAATAAAAACCAAGCAGATGGATCCTCTGTCTCTGAAGGACCTTACTTTTCTATTATTCTTACCAAATACTGCCTCTGATACCACCAGCATGTAGAATCCACATCAAATACATACTTTGCATTCAGTAGAGAGGACTGCATTCAACTTAACTAATATTTGATTCAGGAATGCAAGCAGTGCTTGGAGACAGTTTACAACTAAAGCACATTAAAGCACAAGTAGCAGCAGAATAACTCCTGCTATTATGGAAAAACTGATAAATGGCCACTGAAACACAGCTGCAGCATGTACAAGTCAAACTCCCAGCATTCTCACAGTCACTCAGAAGAGTCTGTATATGCTGGGTCTCGATGCCTGAGTTATTCTATCTCTTCATTCAGTTCCCTCTCCAATTTGGATTATTGCTTCAATATTCACCACACGCCAAAAAGTCACAGTATGAGACTCCCATTCTTCAAGCTCGGCTTTACATGCCATATCTTTTTATTAATCCTATCCAATTACTACTTTTTTCTCAGTGCTGTAAACAACTGCTAGGTTCTGCCCATCTGAAGATTATCAAAACTGTCTGAACAGACATTCTGACGAAAGGAATTTAAATCTGATATTACAGCAGGCATTGAACTGTCCACTGAACTTAAATCTCATTTTAGAAAACTACATGCAGCACAGAAGAAGTTTAGCAGTAGTAATCTCAGAAAAGCAACCTAAAACATACAGGCAAACCATCTACAATACTTTAAGCATCAAGAAAGTTAAAGAAAAATATTTTCTTACACAATAGAATATCTAATCCAATTATGGACAGAGAAAACCAAAATGTGGTCTGTCTAAAAAGTGAAATAGGCACAAGTTTTTAAGATTTAACTTAGTGCAGTATAGGTACCATTTTTATTTGTAAAGACTATTAGTATGCCAGTATTAGCAAATGTCAGGGCAAAACGTCAATTTCTGAGCAGTCTTCTATTTTAATGATGTTTTATATTTTGCCATTCCATAAGCAGCCTGAAATACAACCATTATCTAAACACCCTAAATTTAGTTTCTGTACTATTCTAACCTACAACTTTCTAGAAGAAGCTTTACTCATGAAACAACACACTGAAAATGTCCTTTGCAAACCAGCAGCTTATCATATTGATCAGATAATCTTTCCAATTTATTATTCAGAAAAATCAGAACAAACCTACAAGCTACAATATGTCTTCAATGTTATGTACTCGAATCTTTAATTGTGGAAGGGAATCCATGCTGCATAATAGACCAAAGCAATAGAAATGAGTAGATAATCTGAAAATGAATGACCACTCTTCATACTGAAATGTGTATAAATATGAATAATTTCCAAATTATGCAATGTTTGAATGTTTGTAAATAGTTTCCCGTATGTAACTTTAGTTTTGGAGTACTTACTGGAATCCCATAGGCAGACACTGAGCATGAATTCATGCCTGAATACCCAAAGGCTGGGGATGAGCTTTAAAGAAAATACAATCATACTGAAAGAGAAACTCCAAAAGTTTTATTAAGATTTCAACAGACATTGAAAAAAAAAATTGCATAATGATTGAAAACATAACATCTTAAACAAAGTAGCAATGTGGTATCAAGTAAAAGAAAGACTGGAACAGCTGTCTATATATGCTGTACGGAACATGTACCAGGAAAGGGATATGACATTTTTAAAATTCAAGGGCAAATGTGAACAGGTCACATTTTGATAGACTTGACTATACACCATAGATGTTTTACAAACTGCATAGCAGTGTAAAAAAAAGGTTTATCCTAAGTATACTGTATTTCTGCATTTGGAGCAGTTTACAAGGCAGATATGTTGTTTACAACATTGATATTTTAATAGCTCTGGATTCTCATAAAAAATAAACTAATTTAACAAAAAAGCCTGTATCTACATTTGAAAATAAAAGTGCATGTATCGAGAAATAGTGTTATTTCTTAAAAAGAGTACTTTAAAAGCTCATTTTAATAGATCAACAACTGATGATACTTTAAATGCAGTTCTGCACTGTGCTACAAGCGAGGTTCTAACACCAGTTCCTTTAACTCCTTTCCATAAGCACCAAGACACGTGCCTGTCTACTATACTTATCAGGGTTCTGGGGAGTTACAAAGAATGCAGAGTACCAAAACCACCACATTGCTCACTAAAAAATACCAGTAACCCAAGACAGATGTTTTGAAGTAGATTTAGCCATAAATGTGAGCATTATCTCCTCAACTTTCAGGATCCTTCCAGTCACACAACTACTTTTAAACACTGGAGAGCAGCAGCAAGGAGCCATTAGAGCTGAAAGACAAGAACTGATGAAAGTAATCTCCTGCCTTGTACTGAAGAATTTGTGGGTAATGAGCATTTCAATGTATTCAAGGAACCAGGCAGGGGGTGTAAGATTCCTACCTAAAAGCCAGTTGGTATAGTCAGATCTGTACTTGAATCTAGATTCCCCTTTCCAGATAACTGTGGTAACAGCTAAGAATTACTACAAATGTTGCTAACTTCTGTAGAGGGTTTACTCCTTTCTTCTCTTTACACAACAAAGAAGAGAAGTTGTGGAATGAGAACATGCAGTTTGAAGATCCAGGCAAAGGTTCTATTTGAGTTCTAATAATTTCAACTCATGGCACTGTTTTTTGGGGTTTTTTTCTGAGCACCTGTAGCACTCTGAATAGAAAAAAAGGCAGTGAATGTTTAGCTGGACTGAATCCAGAATGGGAAATGCACAGATACCAAAGCTGTGAACTGCAGCCAGATTAGCCATAAACAAGTGTCCGATACAGAAATTACAAGTAATAAATTTCGCCATTTTTGTAAACATCTCCTCCTTACTAATCTCTTTTTTTTTTCCTATAATGGAAATACACACTGTATTTCATTGTTCCAAGCTCTGGTCTGTTTCTGTTTTAGTTTTGTGGCACAGTTGCTAAGTGCAACAGGCTAGAGACACGACAGTAATACAAACAAGTTGGAAAGTCAGTTCAAGTTATTAAAGTTTTGCTATACCAGGCCATTTTTCATAGCATGTATTCTCTGTTCACAAACACTTTGCAAGATCTTTTCTTATGGAAGACTGGAAGCAAATTGGAGTTACTGGTTTAACAAATGTGGATTAACATAACATTTCTGATATGCCTTATACAAATAACAAATCATGTCTCATCTTATGAAGATGATACATTTGCCATACATACCAGTAATTTAAAATGCTCCTTATAAAAGCAGCATTTTTATAGACAAATTAACAGAAAAGGAGACAATACATGTCACAATACCACAGAACAAGTAAAGCCCTTTCATTAGCTGCACTGTAAATTCATAACTGTTCATCACATTGAATTTCTGACTGCTCAAACAATTTAACCCTCAGCCAACTGCAGGACAAGAAAAATTTTCTGAACATTTGACATTGATATCATTGTAGGTGTGAGAGTTAAAACAAGTATTCCATGGTTTTAGCTCTAAAAGTTTTGCTCCCGGAAGTAAAACAACTTGTTAAGAGTTCAGAAGAAGAAATAGCAATTGTTGACATGTCAAAACAAAGTTGTACTAAAAATTAAGCTGCTGTAAGTCTGAGTTCACTTATATCATTCCTAAAAATCCTTTCTTTTAAAAAAAAGCTGATCCTAGATCACCTGTTAACTAGGAAGAGCAGTAGAACACCGATTTAATGAGAAAAGATGTGCTTAAAAGCTGTGTTCGAGACATCTATTATAAAGTTGTGAATTCTTCCTTATCTTTCAAATATTTGGATTATAATTTGTTAAAAAAAAAAAAAAAAAGACCAGACACAGAAGGTACAGGATTTGGACAGGACTTTTCTCTCACTACAATTCAGTGTTTCCTATCCAAATGTGGATACCATTTCGAGGCCATTTTTGAAATGTTATCAGTCAACAGCTACATGGGCACCAGTGAATAAGAAAACACACCTTAGGATTTTGTTCTTAAATTACATAAGTTAGATAAAACTACCCTGTCCAGCAAGTTCCGAATTTTTCAAACGTTAAGGCAACTTTCATTACTTTCCAGCTAAACAGTATTATAAAAAATAAATGTCACTTCAAACCTTATATACACAGTGACAGAGTAGATTTAGCTAGAAAGTATCTTTAGTACATTAATAAAGTGTCTCGTAATATTACCGAGGTTATATCAGGTGCTTGAGTGTATGTGCAATTGGAGTGGCTGCAGTACTTAAAGTACTGGCTTCAGAACAGAGCGCAGCGAGCGTCCCTCCTTGGTGAGCTCTCGCGTCACACACATGCATGGCAGCGGCACAGCCTCCTCTCTTCTCTCCACGGCGTTGTAGCTACACTTCTTCAAGTGGTCAGCCATGCTCACAATGTCAGCAAACTTCCACTCATTCACAGTACAAAAGGCTGTACTGAAGCGCCAGACCTAGGAAATAAGCTGCACTTAGGCTCAGTGTTTCAAGATGCCTGAACTCAAAGCAGGAAATCACATGCTTGTGCTATAGAACTTTACTTACTCAGGTAATGTTGTCAATTAACTCATACTAAAAATCAACATGACAAAAATACACTATACAGAACTTAGTACTGTTTGTCCCAGGCTGATTCAGACTCCAAGACAACTCTGAACACTGGGAAGAAACAAAGGCAATATTTTTTGTGTCCACAAAATAGATACAATTATAAGTTAAATTACAAGGTATTTTAAGACCAGCCACAGTAGTTTGTTTCTTATCAACTTGTGCAACTCCAAATGAGTGCTGCAAATACTTTGCAGTTTGGGGTGGGGAGAATGGTAAAAACTGCATTACACAAAGGTCATCCAAAGGTTTTAAATTATTGCAATATTTAAGGCATTCAGCACCAAGGCAATAGATACAATCTCAACAGGGTTGAAAATAAAAATTGCTGTGAACACTATACAGGGAAGAAAAGCAAACTTGTAGGCAGCTTTCCCACTTCTATGAAATATTGATCTTAAATCATGAACTAATCTTTTAACATTTTAAAATACTGAAAAAACAGAAGCTAATTTATTTACATCCAGCAAAAACTATACAGACTCTACTTCTATTTCTCCAAGTGTGGAGAAGACACAGACAACCCACAGCAATTTTCACTTTTGCTATACAACAACCTCTTTCTTGAAAGGTTATTATACCAAAATCCAGTAGTAACAGACATAATATTAAGAGAAAAAACAGAAACAGGACCAATATAATACTTTCCCTTTCACCTTTAAAAAAAAAAAATAAATAACTTACCTTTTCTTTTACCTGCCAAGAACTTCCTTCTGGGCACTTTCTCTTCTCCCAAAGCAGTATCACCATTCCACGTGCTTGAAGCAAGCTTCCACACACATCTCTCATTAAACGTGACACTCTTGAAAGCTGACATAAACTAAAGCCATCTAGAAAACTAGCAATGTGCTGCAGCACCTCAAAAGGTAGACTACTCAGATGGTCATTGTGTAGTCCAATTAAGCAGCTTTTTGCTGGTTCTACTAATACTGTGGATATACAAGGCTGAACTCCAAATGACCGTAAGTGGCGGTCATGAATAATTTTTGCCCCTTGTGTTGAAGGGCAAAACCTTCGTTGAGAATATGTGCACCCATAATATGCCAAAGGGCACCTCTGCTCCATCCAGCCATTAAGGCCAGCATGAATGTCTCCATGCACATTCTTAAAATGTGACGAAAATTCATTCCTTCTAAACAACTGTCCACAAACAAATGTAAACATTGAACGCTGTTTTGTTTGGTATCTAGCCACATATTCCAATACCAAATCCAATCCAAGGGTCTGGAATGGACTTGGATTTGAGAGCTGTGGGTTGGCATGATCACATGCAGAAGCTGAAGCTATTTCCCCCACCATTGTATTTGTGGCCAATATAGCAGATGGGAGAGAAAACGTCTGGGTCCCAAAGTCAACATGACACACATCAACAGCGCGACTTTCTGATATCCCCCTACCTCCGGGAGAATCTCCTAGGCAAAACAACAGAGCTGCAGTGATTAGATCAATTCCCTGAAGACCCATAGGATCTTCTGTTATCTCCAAATCTGATGTATCAACAGCTTTGTCTTCTTTTGGTGTTGACCAATAATGGTTAACAAGGAATCTGTATGATCGATGTCGTAAAAGTGAAAATGCCTCTATGTTTCTCAATCTTTCTTGCTCCACTTGTCTCTCTAACATTTCTTCTTCATTAGCATTATGCGCAAGTAGCACGTGATTAGCGTTGCCATTAACTAAGTGATCAGCTGGTATTACTTCAACTTGTGCTGTTACAGGGCAGGAGCTGCAAGACTCTAATGCTTCATCATCATGAGATGCAGTACATTCACCATTTGCTACGCTGGACGGTTTTGAGTTACATACACCAAGATCTTCACTGTGGTCCAACACCTTTGAACATTCATTTTCTACATGAAAACCATTACACAAAAGTGAGGAGTTACTGAGGTTTAGATTTAAGTCATGGTTTTGCACTACATCATAACAAATATCACAAGAACCATTTTGCTCCATTTGTGAATTTTGACTCAGGCTATCAAAGTTCATTCCCCCAACTGCTCCTACATTATCTTCATCTGGATTTTCAGAGTCAGACTTTTTATCCTGAATAATGCCACTAGAAGCTTGTTCTTTGATCTTGGGATCTTCTTTCATTTCATGTGGTGAAATGCAGAGGTTTGAACTTAACATACCAATGTCCCTTGTAGCAGTGTTCAGGATATCCAGAGCAGCAGCTAAACTTCTCGTTGTTTCTACAGTAGCTTGATAAAGTGCACCATAGGACTCTTCATCTACAGGCATCAAACCATTGGTATGCACTGTATCGGGGGCACTTGATTTGACAGAGGTTTGCTCTCTGGATTCTGGTATTTGATCACCTGCTTTTGACATCATAGTTGCTACTTTAAGTGATTCTAATAACATGCGCTGGTCTTGAAGAGCTAAAGCCATATCTAGCTGCTCCACTTCATCAACATCTTTACTCAGGTTTTCGTAAGATTTTCGGTCAGCGTAACTGACTGGCCATCTATTCCACTCCATGGTACAACATACCACACTTGCAGGACAAACTTCTAGATGATCAGCAATTTTGTTTCGGGCTACTATGAAGGGACATCCAAAGCCACTATTCAAACAAGGCACTCTTTCAAGTGGACATAAAATGCGATGTTCCTCAGCTTTACATGAGTGAAAAACTGCTCCACAAACCAAGGGGCAGCCAATCAGATCACAGGAAATGCCCGGCTCTGGTCTGGTCATACAACGACGGCTGACACAGTTCACACAGTGTAAGTGCTGCTGATGTTCCTCCATGACTGTAAATCCAATTCTGAGTAAAGAGAAAGGAGACAAGAGCATATAGTGTTAACTCAACATTGTTAATATTTACTAGCTACTATTTGCAGTTTTGCCTGCTTGATCAGTGGACATTTTAAAAAAAAATGAGTATGTAACATCTTATTGCAAATAACTGGTGCTTAAAAGTTAAGCTGAAAATTAAAAATACACATTTGTATCAGAGCCCAGAACATAGTCTATGCATTTATTTACCAGGTCTAATATATGCAACTTCAGTAAAGATGTTGTATAATGCTTCACTGTGGAATAGCCCCTTTTCCCTGCTCATTGCAAAAAGATCATTCCATGAAAAACAAAGCATGACCTTGGACTATATAGCCAACAACAATTATAAATTATACAATTGTACAGTGACAAAATAAAGGAAACCAGATTCATCCTCATGTGCAGTTCTCTAAATTAAACAAAGGCAACCTGTTCTTCAGGCTGCCTGCTACCACCTAAGCCGCTGACACCCTCTTCTTGCAGTTCTGTTTAAGGCAATCTGCAGCCTCCAGCAAGCATCTGAATTCCACGCCATGTCCCATTCTCTCCCCACTCCCTGCTTCTGACAGACTGCAGTCCTTTACAACAGCTCTTCACTCTTTTTCTTCATCTAAAGCCTATAGCCCCTCCCTTAATTTTCTACAGTAGTTGTTGTACAAGGGTAGCAAATAATACTACATAATTACACTACATATTAAATAAGTCCTTTTATCTCTCTGCAAACATTTACATAAAACTTTAGTTGACTACATGGTCCCATCTACATGTCCACTTCAACCCAAAAAGGTAATTTTTTAATAAATCCCATGACTACCCTGATCACAATACCAGCAATTCAAAGTGTAAGGATATCAACAACTCTGCATAACAAGGCCAAACAGCAATAAAAACCAAAATACATATACCTTGATGGTGCAATCCACAACAACACATTGACACCAACAAAAAATTCAATTCTTTGTTGTGGAAAAATAAACAAAAAGAAAGAAAAAAAAAGAAGAGTAAACTTAGTATCTTTGTATCATACTTTGAGGAAGTCTGGAACTGCTCTCCAGCTGAAGTGCAGGCCCCCACAAGTTACCAAGCTCTTCCCTATGCTCTTACAAACTCCCTCTCAGAAGTGATATCAGTAGGGATTAAAGTTCAGAGGTATCAGTGAATGACTTGTACAGAGCCAAATCTCAAAAATACATTGTTCATTCCATCTTTTCCTTACTCCTCTCCCTCTAACAATTTTCTTGAGAAATAAAATGCTCAAAGAATTTAAGATTAATAAAAATGCATTGTCTTTAGACTAAACACTTCAGGTTTAATGCATTAAATATTCTTAAATTAAAATTACTCTAAACTACAAAAGGAAAACTGCTTCTCTTGAAACTGAAGGCAAAAGGAAACTAAAGTGCCTTTTAGACACTCCACCTTAAATAATTTAAAGCATTTAAACAGAAATATATGTGACACCTCACTCATTTGTATTCTTTTATAATGCTTTGAAATTCATGCCAACTTTAAGTAGCAATCAGTCCTCAACTCCCCATGCTTCGTAATTTGGATAACTTAAATATTTTAGCCACCCACTCTCCTGAACACTTTTAACAAAAAGGCATATGTGCTACACTTAGCAGGCAAAACACAGCTGAATTTCCCCACCCTACCTTAGCATTTATATACTGAGTAACAGTAAGTTTCAAATAAGTTGTTAAGTGTATCAGTTGCTGGACTCAGTGACTGAGTTGTTCAATAGTTTTGCAACCATCTCCGGCACACAACCTGCTTTTGACTTGCAAATTAAATCAGATAGCATCTACTAGAAAGAGATTAAACATGTTCAGTAAAGAATGAAAAAATTATTTGACTTCTCTGAAAATAATTTTAGTTCTTCCAGCAAAGCCCTGAGTAATTCTTGCCAAATACTGTGGCTTGTTGCTAGACCAAAGAAAATCTCAGAAATGTCCATCAATACTGAAACCAAACTACTTCTCCTCAAGTCAACAGGTGACCAGAAATCAAAAGGTAGCTCTCAGGTTATGTGTGTATTTTAAAGTGAATAAGATAAAACAGAAATAGCTAGTTTATAATACCAAGGCCTTCAGAGAGCCCAGCCCCTACTTCATCTCTCTAAACAGAGTCCTGCTCCCACAAAGCAACAGCCTGCTCACTTCAAGCTGGCCAGAAGTGAGCCCCTGGGAGAGCAGCATGTGGATGTGTTCAGGGCAATAGTACCAATGACTCTTGGGATGGGACAATGTATTGCTAACTGGGCTCAGCTGCACAGGTCTCACCGGCCCATGAGGGTACCGAGATGACCTCTGCCTCACTGTGGGGGTTATGGATGCCCTCACCCTATTGAGCAGCTTCACCATCCACTTGACAGCACCCCAGGTGAAAAGAGGGCACTCATGTCATGCCAATGCCCTTTCCCACGGGGTGGAAAAGCTGGGTACAGTCTGACAGCAGCCCAGTGCTGTCGAGACTCACAGGACACCCACAGGAGCGGGTGTGTTCCTCCACAGCAGTGAGGGGCTGCCCTGGGTGCTGCTGCCGCATGGCTCCATGCTGGGCACAACCCGGCATGTGGGGCAGGTGCAGACACACACGTCCTTTCCAGAGCCTCATGGTTGCCTGTAGCCCATCCCATACTGACTGTGACACTTCAGTGGGAATTTCACATCAACACCATCAGATCGTGTCAGGATGTGTTGCATGACAGCAATCTGGGCTGATTTTGGGCAAGGTGGATGAGCCACTTTCACTCAACCCAGAAAGGGGACATATGTGAATTATGTTGGAAAAACAGCACACACTGCAAAGCCAGCACTATTCTATTGCTTCTAGGCCAAAGCTGGCCCACATGCAGCATCTCAGAACACAGTCAAACTGAGCTGGTATTTGCCTGCGCTGTTTCTGGAGACATACCCTAAATTAGTCAACCATCATTAAATAGTATCTTTAAATAGCCTGAGCTTACACAGAACATTCTATTAAGACAGTAAAACATCCTCCTCCCCAGCACACTATCTTGGTCTTTACAAGTCAGATTGTGAAACTTGAGTTGCACAATGATACTGGCTTTTCTCAGACTCCTGAACTTCTTTCACTCATAAGCTAATATTCATCAAAACTTAATTATTTCATATAAGCAAATGATCTTTCAAAGTAAGAAGGAAACAAAATCTGGTGAAAACATCAAATATCACTAACAGACAGTGTGTGAAAGTCAAAGCTGACACTAAAATCCCAAGTCCTATCAATAGCTAGATGCTAATTTGTTCTATTACAGATGCTTCAGATTGGTTTTATCAAGAAACAGTTATGCACAAAAATTGATTAAATAGATGAAGTAACTTATTCTCCCAGTTTCTATAAATAAGAATTTTACTGGTCACCAAGAAGCTTGATACTAATTGGCATTTATCTTGAAATTCAAATCCTTTGGCTAATTTTCTAAACATATAATTTAAAATATCTTCAGACATCAGTAGACCATTAGCAGAACATTCACTAAAATTCTGGGTTCTGCTTATAAGCCTTAACTCCTCAGTACCTCCTGCAAAACTTCAGTTTAGTCAGAAAGTTGCATTTTATTTATAAGTTACTACAAAGTCTCTTTAAATATATTAAATGTCCTTTAATGCATTTTTAATTTTAATACTTGAGCTTCAAACTCAAGAGCTGTTTTGGGCAGTCATGAGTTCCTGGACTGCTTGAACTACTTTATGCTTCTGATATAATTCAATTCTTAAATTGCAAATAAAGTCCAAAGAAAAAAAAACAAATGACCCTATCAAACTGGTAAAATAAATAGCTAAGACCTCAAGAATTAGCACACTGGTTAATCAGCAAATGGCCATGACTCACTCTATTTTGCAAGCTAACTTTGTAAATCACAGAACTTAGCACCTCTTTCATTCATTGGTTAAGAACATTCACATATGAATAATTTCCCATTAAAGAACCAGGACCAATATATCATTAGTACTATACTGAGAACAAGAACCACCCTCTTCCCAAATACTGCTTTGTAAAGAAAAAACCTGTTGGGTAAAGGGAAGATAAAGAAAATTCTCGCTGGAGGTAACAAGTCCTTTTATTTCCTCTAATAGAGCAAATTGAAAGGGCTAACAAAGAATGTCATTGCTGACATAAAGAAAAATACCTGTTGTTAAAACACCAATAATATTGACAGATTTTATATCCCACTGTGTTCCTTGGCACAATCTGGTCAGAAGACAGTGTCAGATCAATGACTACAGCAAGAATGAACAGCTGTCCTTTTCTGATAGTGTAGTGTCAGCAACCAGCTTCAGTTCCTTCAGTTCAGGGTGCTGAAGTACATACACTTGACTGTTACTAGCAGAGAAACCTAAAAATACATCCCGTTCCAGTGAGGTGACCACTGCTCTCAGAATTTGTGCCATCACTTGATGTTATTGTACATACTATACAGTCAGCTGACTAAATCAGCCAGAACATGCTTTGAAAATCTGTCATAATTAAAAGGATTAAAATTCCAGCTGCTACAGCCACGTGATTTCCAGTTGCTGTTGTAACACAAACATTAAAATAGCATAATAAGGGTTTCAGATACGCACAGTGCTTCAGCTGCATGTGTGAACTCTCACTTTCTTCTATACCACAAAAACTGTACTTAGTATTATCAACCCCAAAGCCTGCTTGCTCACTTACTCCTATATGAGTACTTTGGGGCCAATAAGACAGGAAATCACAGCAACCATTACTGCTATTGGAGCCCTCCATTACACAGCCCCCTATTATTCATCAAACCTATAAAGCTCAACTACCTTTAGACTCTTCTATCAGATTCAACTGAATAGACCAACAGGTTCTTAAATTACTGCTTCAAGGAACTAGAAGACTAGAGACACACAAGCTGTACTACAGGTTTAAACTCCCAGGAGCATCCAAATCCACCCACAAGCAAATACATGCAAACCATACTAAAAAATTCCCTTTTGTTCTGGACACTGCAGAAGTGATGCCTTAAGTTTTAGGTTTTATATTTTTCAGATCCTGTACTGCATTAGTGTATAACTCTGAGCTCTACACAGAGTGTTAGTCCTCATCACAGTTTGGCCTGAAAAAACATTCCTTCCAGGCCTGAGACCAAGGTGACCATCACAGCCTCAGGCCCGAAAAGTATAAACATAAGTAAATTGGGGGGCAGCAACTAGGGGAGTGTGACTTCATTACCTGAAGCTGTAATTGGACAATTAACCCCTGATATGTAAATAGACTACACTTGTATCTGCCCAAAAGATTCAGGACCATCATCCATCTTGGCTATAGCCTCTGTGAGGCTCTTGCACTGCCCAAGGTGTATCTGTTAAAGGCCTTCAACAAATGCTCTCTTTATTCTCTAACTCTGTCTAGGCTCTGTTCAAGCTAGCTAGTCCAAGGCATCAGAAGAGACAGCTGTATATCTTCCATCTTTTTCCCAGGTTTCTGTTAGGAGCTTCTCTTTCAGATGCCAAAGTTAAATTCTCAACCTTACACAGTACTAATTATCACCCCCTACCCCTAAGTTCATCAGGACAACCCTGATTTCTGTTACAACAAGGTAGACCAGAGAAGCTAAAACTATATTCAAAACAGTTGGATGGGTAAGTGTTCACTGTATTCCCAAACATAAATTCATCCACAACAAAGACAAGAGTGTCTTCCCTGGCTGGCAGTGACTGCACATACTGAACTAGAACAAGTTTACATTAATTTATTGTTAATCACTGGAAACATGAAAAGAGTTCCTATTACTAAAGCCTAAACTACTACGTAAGTAGGACGCTACTTCAACCATTACCATCATAGTCTACAGCTATTATTATGTATTACACAAAACAGACAGAAAAAGGTTACACTAAAACAAGGCTTTTTACTGCAAGAAAAAAAAACCCTCAGGGGAACACATACTTCTGGAAAGATTCTAGTTCTCTCAGTGGTCTAGCATTGAAGGAATATATACTAGCTGCTTTTTTAAGCATAAACCAAAGTTACCTATCCACCTCACAAACTAACCAGACCAGAAAAAGAGAAATCTCTAACTACAGCAGAAACAATGAGCACTAGAATTATAGGGAATTGCAACCTTTTTTATGCCAACCTTATAAAGAAGACTTTTCCCTGTCTGCCCGTGCCCCAAATATCCTTTCTTCCTAGTGGCAAACCATCTTCCTACCATTCAAAGAATACAGTGCAATTATTTCCTCCCAAATCACTGCAGCCAAAAAAAAAAAAATTCAAGGGGAAAAGAGACAAAGCAAAACACTGCTTTGACTGAAGTGGACCCTCCACTGATGCCCTACCTGTCCAGCTTTGTAACATTTTAGAACAGAAGTTCTGATGAAATGACAGAATACTTTCTTCTATCCTTGTTAAACTCAGTTAAAAGAGTGCTAAAAATCAAAAGCAAAACTACAGGCTTTTCTTTAGAGTACTTTTGTGACAGATCTGCCATGCATTCTTGCTTCCTTGACAGATTTCCCTGAGAAGAAACCCAATGACCTCAATGTGCCTTTGGGCACACACGGACACAGGACAACTGCACGAGGAACAGTTACACTTGCTGCATGGCTCAGGCACAAAAGCACTCTACCTGTTGAGATGGTGACAGGGCAGAATCAGCTACAGAGCCAGTAGATTTCATGTGTAAAGCACTTCTGAACTTGAACACAGTGTGACTCCTCGATTGCTGAAGATTCTGCAAGAAATGAGATCAGAAGTAAGGTTTCATTTCAGGTGTAGACATTACTTTACGTATGTACAATCCCATGAAAAGGTTTTGTGCTTACACTGTCTGGGGCTACAAACACTGAAATTTTTTGTAGATTTTATGGGAATATAAACAAATTTTTAATAGACTTCCCAAGTACAACCTAAGTTCTGTCATTTTAGCTTATTGCTAGCTGTTAGTCACACTGGATGGTAACCTAATTATATTTAAGGCTGTAAGAGATTATTAAAAGTTATTATTCTGAGCTACTGCACTTAGTTCACTGCTCTGACCACTTCAGGAAAAAAACCCCTAAACTCATATGAAAGACTGCAACAGCTAGAGAACAAAAAGAAATAAATAAAGTTAGATTCTTTTACAAACTGCATTTTAGTCTAGTTAAAATTTGTCCACCTTCAGTCTTCATACATGGGAACTTATTGAGCAAGTTGCTTACTATTAAAAAGCTTTTTACTGTAACAAGATGCTTCTTCCATTCTTTCATTCCCAAGGATTACCACTAAAACTTGAGAGAGGTGAAACTGAAGTGATATGCCCATAGGAACAATGACATTCTTATCCCAATACCAACTCACAAATCCTCCAGAAAAGCAGGAAAGAAAATAAGCCATTTCTCAGTAACCAGAAACAGAGCTACTGGAAAAAATAATGCATTCTGTATTACAGTAGGTAGTTTTAACCATCCAAAAGAAACCAAAACAAATCCTTCTTACATAATATTTTAATTCATACATGCTGCTGCCGAAGAATTCCTGACCTCTGCATACTTACAGAAATCAGGCCAAACATCTCATTAATATACTGATTCAGGTCTTACTACACAAGTTTAACCAGGTGCCATAGCAAAATGAGAAAACAACTTTACAGTAAACAGACTATGAAAGCAAGGTCTCTCCAACATCCTATGTTGAAGTGCAATGTCATGTATTCTGTCCATATTATGTTTTCTGTTAAAAATATACCCTTGGTAGTAGACAATGGCCTAATATGTAGCAAAACAGACAGTACACAAAAAAATTTAACAGACATACCCACAAGGATACCTCATCAGATTACACTGAAGTAGAAATGATGGGAGTTTGTCTCAAAATATTTTTAAAAATTTGAAGTAAAACAAAAATATTCAATGTTATAAGAAAGTTTTAACAACTTTATTCTATTTTCAGGTATTTCTTATCAAATGAAAGACTTTTTTCAGCAACTGTCAGGCTTTTCCTGCTTCCAAGCTGCTTGGTTTTAAAACCAACAAAACAGTAAAAAAATACATAGATAATTTAAAATAAAACCATTGTCTAAACCAAAACTCAGCTATCTCAAACAGTTGATGACAGAAAGCTGGGAATATATCTCATAGTGAGCATGTTACACCAGCTCTTTCAATATGTTTCTAACATGAATGAAGAACTGGAAAACATGAACATCCTCACTACCAGTTCGTACAGGGTTTTAGGACATCTGATTATTCATCAATTTGTCATCTCTAATATCATTTAGACCACCTTTTCCAAATGTCAACAGGCCTGATGCTATTTCTTTTTGCCCAAGGACTCCAGCGGAACGGTCCTATCCAAATACATTCCTTATCTGGTGACAACAGTGACTCAGACAAAACAAGGTTTTGTAAGAGCATTAAAGCTTTGCCAATAAAGCACACTCCTATAAAGATCCTATTTGCAATGAATCTATCACACCAACAAATTTCTCTGTCAAACAGGACTTTTGGAAAACTACAGTTTGTACTAGAGATGTTTCTAAATAGACAAATAAAAGCCTGAACTTCAACAGAACACCACCCATCTTCCAGCACCTCTGCAGCAGTCTGAACAACTGCCTAAAGTTTTACATGAACAGCTGTAACTATATCATTCAGAAGCTTACCTCACCATGCCTCTCATTCTCAAGTTTAGACCTTTCATTTTTTCATTGTGATCTCACATTAAGAGCTCAGATCAATGTTGGACATTTGGTAAGAAACAGCACAATCTACTCAACTGGATGTTGTATTGACTGTAGGGGTTTGCAGGGTCCTGAAGCTTCAAACAGCATTAAAAGATTACGAAAAGATTTTAATAAGACACCAAGAGTTGCATCAGAAACTGTTAAAAACAGTAGCTTGCAAAGTAAGTCAGAACCTAGAGCTCCCCTGCCATTTCAACTCTCTTGGCCTGTTTCAGAGCAGTTTATATTACAAGACTTTTCAGTCTTTCCTTCATTCAATATTGAGACTAGACAGTGCCCTGACACTTAGGACAGCTTACACAGATTTCTCTGTAACCATCAATAATGCAAATATTCGTTTCTTTGTGGTCTGTTCAAGAATACTTACCACCCCTTATACAATCTAACCATCTCACCAATAGATACATTATCTTTATTCTCATTATGCAGATAAGGAAACTGAAGGGAAATTGTCACCAGTACAATGATGACTATACATGATTCCCTGCTCCTATCTTTATTCCACTGGATCTCACTGCCAGAGGCAAAAAGCATTTGCCTCCTTTTAGAAATAGGTCTATGGATATGAGGAAGATTTTGCTCCTTTTAGCTCAATTGGACTGAAGGCAAACCAGGGGTTTCCTGCACAGCTGAAACCTGCAGCAGTCACAGGAACTATTTGAAGACTAACAACCATATGCTTTCTTCTTCACAAAGTTGTAGACTACACCCTCTGCTGTAGACACTCCTCACAACCTAAAAACCTGGCTCTGCAAAAACAAGCAGAAATCTTGTCCAGAAGCTTTCCAACCAGATATTGCTTGTTAAACACAACACTTATTTTGCCCATTAGACTTCTAACTTTAAAGTAGGAGGCAAGGAAAATATAACCCAAATTTAAGAGGTTAATTGCGTAAATGCAGAATTTAGTGCAAAAGAAAGAATATTCAGGCAGCAGAGTAAAAACGCTGCTTTTGCCCATTCTGCTGGGATTCTCCTGTTTTCTAACCCCTTCTAACTTTGGAAGCAAATGAGAGAAGAGACCCCACAAAAAGTTTCAGCTTGCAATACAATCTAAATTCACTCTCTCTAATCTATTTCTTCTCTCTATGAAACTTGACCACTATGGAGAAATTCCACATAGATATACCGAGTAAAGCTACCAGTGCATTTTTCAGTATTCCAGGTACTCAACTTGCTTACCAACAAACTTCTTCTAATATTTTCTGTACTTCTGGGAGAAGGGTGCAGGGGGGAAGGCCATAGATAACTGACATCCTCCTCAAACCGGATGCATGCACCTTAACCCCCCAAATCACAGCACCAGTTAAGGTGCATCACATCAATGTGAAGAGGAAGACAGCAGGTTTCCAGGTGAAGGACTTAACCATCCACACCAATTCTAGAGAAAGCAGAGGAGATATCTTGCCTTAAATGCTAGCACAAGCAAGGTGAGGCTGTTATTTCAGGGGCACTGGGTTTGGACTAGTATGCTAACACTTCTCTGGCATTATTAACAACATAATCAGTGAAAGGGAAACAAGGATTATGAAAAGCTCCTCAGCCAAATCCGAGTAGAGTTTTACAGAACAAAAGAAAGCCACCTCACCAGCCCACGGGTTATTTCCCTTAAGAATTTGGAAGACCCGTTGCGAACAACAGCGACGCTAGAACTTTTGGAAGTGAGGCCACACAACCGTTCCAAGACGCGAGCCGTTCAACAAGCCGCTGTCATCTCCCTGTATGCTTCTGATTGCCGACCCGTGGGGTTACAGGAGTGCAACCACACAACCCTCGTTACCTTCATCTAGGAGGGAAACAAAGGCTCCACCGCACGTCAAAAAACTGCCATTAAAAAAAGGGACCGAGAGAAGAGAGAAAACACCACCTCTTCCACAGTCTGAGCACATCTACTCGAAATAACACACACACGGGGGATTAGAGAAGGATTTCAGCAATACCTCTGGACTATTTGCTCTCTTCTCCCTCCTTTCACGCAGAAAGGCGACTCTCCGACCGCGGTCTCATAGCCCCAGGCAGACCCCGGCCCTCCGCCCTTCCCACGTGCAATCGCGACACCCCGACAGCGCTGGCAGCACGGCGGGGTCGGAGGAAGCGGCCGCGGCACAGCTCGGTCCGCCGCCACCCGTGGGCCCGGCGGCAGCGGCCACCCTGCACGGCGCGGCCCGGCCCGGCCGGCCGGCACACACCCGGGGCTCCGCGGGGCAGGGGGGGCGCGAGGAGCAGGCGACGCCGGCGGAGCCGCACACGGAGCCCCTCGCGGCCTCTGCCAACGGCGACCTGTCAGGGCTGGCGCTCGGGCCCCCGCCGGGCCGCCATTTGTTTACCGCCCGGCTGCCGGGCAGCGGGCGCGGCCCCAGGCGGGCGCAGGGCCCGGCTCTCCCCGCCACTCGCGGACAGCAGCGGCGGCGGCGGAGGCTCACCCGTCCCCGTCGCTCCGCAGGCAGGCGAGCAGGCGCGGGAGCCTGCGCTGCGCCTCGCGCTTTCCTCCCGCCGGGCTCCGGCCACCGTCGCACTCGGTCTTCTCTTCTTCTCGCTTCGCTCCGCCTCTCCGGGCCCGGCCTCGCCGCCCGCGGGGCTCCCGGCGCGGCCCCGCTCCGGCCGCGCCCCCGCCGGCCCGCGCGCGCGTGCCAGGGACAGGGACAGGGGGGCGCGCGGGGCGGGGCCGTCGGGGGCGGGGCCGAGGCCCGGGAACGCGCGCGCGCCGGCGCGGGCCCGTTCGCCGTCGGCGGAGGGGGCGGGGTGCCCGGATGTCGCGCGCGCCCCCCCACCCCTGTTCCCCCTCGCGCGCGTGCGTGAGGGCGGCCGCGGCCGGGAGCGGCGTGCGGGACTGGGAGCGGCGTGCGGACTGGGCGCGCCGCTGCCCCGGGGCTGCGGGCCCGGCCCGGCCCCGCCAGGAGCCCCTGCCCTGCCCCTGGGTTCACTGCCCCGGCAGCTCTCCCGAGCCCTCCTGTGCAGGCGGTGGCGCGGGCTGAGGGCACGGCGAGCGCGGCTGCTGCCTTCCTTGAGTCCAGACAGCCCCTCTCCCCTCGCCTGGGGCCGGATCACCAGCCTTGGTTCCAGCGTAGATCCACTACCACCACCTCAATCCATCCTGTAACCAACGTCGCCCTTTCGGGGCTCTGCAGGCGCTGGGCCTTGCTAAAGCTGTCACCTCAACAAAACCTTTCCTGGCAGCCATCAGTAACACCGCAGTACGCCTTTCGGTGTTCCTGGCAATGCTTCTCTAACACCTTTCTTGGAGTATGTTAGACTTCTGGTCCAGAACGTTATTCCCAGAACTTGGCCATGCACCCACAGGTGCTGGTGGCTGAGTCTTCCTTGGCAGGTCCTGCCCTTCGGCCTGTGGAAGCCAGTCCCTAAGAGGCTGTAGCTAGGTACGAATTATACAGGGTGTGACCCTTGTGAGGGTTCTTATTCCTCATATGCATGCCATGTTTTAAGGGGCTGCAGTGTGTCTTAAGAGTCTTGAGGAAAAAAGAAAACAATTTTACCTGGACCATACTCTTTTTTTTCAGAGGGAGAATATTAAATGTACAGCTAGATATGTGTGGCCACAGAAGATACAGAGCAAGGAGATTAGTTAATTGACAAGAAAAAATGTTTTTTTCTATAACTTCCAGGAAAACCTTGTTGGTCTGCACCTGGCTTTTGAAGACTTTATTTCCATGCTATTTGTGTAGATTTTTGTTGGAGAGAGGTTATACATATTTAAGAGCTGGCCAAATAGATCCTCTCAGTCTCTCAGCACCTAACCCAGGTGTGGGGAGTAAGTAAAAATGTGACTGTTTCAAGTTTGACATTTATCATCTTGGAAGAGCCTTACTTAGAGAGCACGAAGGAAAGGCTCATTTCAATAAGAAAGCATTTCCATGTTAGCTATGTAAGACAAAATGTAAGCTGACCTTAATATTGAGGCCTCATTGCCAACACTTCCTATAATAAGCACTCTCAGGATTGCCCCACCCTTACATGACAGCCTTGATCTTCCTTGATCCTGAGGACAGGCCCTTTTTCCCCTCACAGGTTTGATTATAGGATCTGTATATATTAATCTAGGCAAGTGAGCTCCAGAAGATGGTAGGGATTGGCATCATGACTCAGAGAAGCCAAGCAGAATCATTTCATCTGCTCATCAGACTATTATATAAATTGCTGGGCAGAATCCATGCAGACAGTCACTGGTTTTCCCAACTGCCTCTTACTGGCAATGCCTGCAGTGGGACAGGTGAGGTTACTGAGCTGCTCACTCTCACCTTAGTGGAGTGTGCTCGCTGCCTGGCTGGGTGTTCATTACATGGGCTGTGGCAGGGCTTTTGTGGCTGGCTGGCTCTGTGCTGGAGCTGAGCTTCTACGACAGAAGCAGGGCTTTTTATTTTAATTGCTTCTTTTGAGTGAGGAGAATGAATTTCTGCGGCTTGGACTTCCTTTCTCATAGTTCAGCTGGGACTTGTCTGGTCATTCAGTCATTCAGGGGACAACCTGTTTCTTCTCTAATGCTTCAGTGCATATACTTGCCCATGGTCCCATATCCCGTAGTGCCCCACCTGACAGTCATCATCATTCTCATGAACTGCTGTTTAAGGTAAACAGGCGAGTTTTAATCATACAGTTTGGCTATTACCACTGACCTACAAACCAGAGGTCTTTGAGGATTCACTGGGTGAACCACTGGAGGGGTTATTTTCTACTGGGCTAAATCCAAAATGACTGAACCTTCATTCTGGTTACTCATAAATGGAAAATGAATATCCGTGTCTGGTCCACTATTGTTCTGTACAGGACACCGTCACTGAACCAACAGGAGAGTGAAGTGTAAATTCTTGAGGCAGTGTGATTTGTGTCTCTCCCTTCATTTGAAGTAAAGTCCACATCAAATGCCATGGCACTTGCTGAGGTGTGCAAACAATCTCCTATAAGCGAGTGGCTGTGAAATAAACCACATTTATTCCTAAGGTTGTGGGTAGTGCAATTTGTTTTCTGTCACTTTCTACAAAATGTGAATTATTTAAGCACTTTCTAATTTCAAATTCGAACTATCACAGTCACTTTTCCCTGATGGGTATTAATGTTTGGAAATTCTTTCAACATGGAGATACAGAGCGGGAAAACAAATTTCAAGTGTTTCCGAAATGCATTTGCAAGTAGGTTTACTAATGCACGAGCGTTCATATTTAGCAGTGTGTAAAAATAAACAGCTGAGATCTGCCCACAAAGCCACACATGCAATTTGCACTGCACAGCTTTGACAGCAGGATGTTTCCAAACAACAGAGACCTCAAAAGAAGTTTTTTTGCAGCTCTTGAGCTTGTGTTTTCAACCTAAGCCCATTAAAAGGTCTGATACTTACTTTAATGCCTTTATGGTTATACCTTTTCAAGCAAAGCCTCTCCTCTTTAATAAGGTGCTTTGTCATTTTAAAAAAAGAGGCTATTAAGTAGCCTAGAGACTTGAAGTATCATAGTAATCATAGTAATACCATTTCTAAATCTTTTTGAGTTGATATTTTAAAACATCTGGAATATTGATTATAAAAGAAGCTGCCTGATAAGTAATGAATGTTGGGATTTTGTGTTGTTTCATCCTGCTCTGCCTTTAGCATAAGAAGGTTTTTTTGGTAGGAAGATCTGTGGGGTCAGATGTTTCGATGTCAGCATAATTTCCCACCTACCTAGTTACAACTATTAAAGCTGCAGTGGGTGGTTGCTCCAGTTGTTTTGTGGGAATTCTTGGTCCTCTGACTCAGGTTCTGGTATATAAATACCTTCATAATCACAGAATGGTTGGGGTTGGAAGGGTCCTCTGGGGGCCATCTGGTGCAGCCCCCTGCCAAAGCAGATTCACCCAGAGTAGGTTACACCTGATTGCATCCAAGCAGGTTTTGAGTATTTCCAGAGAAGGAGATTCCACAACCTAAAAAAGCCAATGAAATTTCACTCCTGCTGAGTTGGACTCCCTTGGTTGATTGTAGACCCAGGAGGAAGTGTGTGATACTAAGCATCACAGTGGTGGTCTTCTAAACAAAAGGAACTCAAAATGATCCAGTGCCATACACATGTGCAGGATATGATTTTCTGGGATATGATGTTGCCTCTTCAACTCAGGAGTTGCTTTCATGGGGAAGAGCTGTTTCAGCCATGTGGATCTCTCCTGTGGTTTCACAGGGGCTTCATCCTGTATGATCCCTCCTCTACGAGAGGATGAATCTGACTCCAGTCTAAAGGGAAAACTGTCCATGATGTGGTGTTACATCTTCCATTATGGATGACAGCTAGGCTAGACAGGACTTTGGGACTGAATTGTTCCTAAAGTTGTCTGAGTATAGCATAGGCATAGGGAACCTAATGGAGTTGTATCTGATTTGGAGTAGTGGAAAGAGGGAAGAGATGGGGCCTCTGACACCACATTTGAGAGGAGCTGTGTGAATGGCTGAGTTTTACACAGCAGCATCGGGAGACCTCTCTCAGCTCATGGCAGGTTTGTTTTGGAAGCTATAGTGCTCAGGAGGATCATTGCATCTCCTGAGCTTAATAGCCCAAAACTGGGTTTTAGCAGAACTAGAGTGCTCCATTAAACAAATAAAAAACAGTGACATAATGCCTTCACTGGACGTAATTCTCTTTGGCACTAGTAAGTTCTTTGTATAGCTACACTTCAGCAATTTTTATCTGTTAGTATTTTTATTTTTTCCATATGTTTGGGAATGTTCTTTCTAGCCAACCTTGCCACAGTGTGTGACCTCTAGTTTTAGTAATTCCAAGCTACATCATTTGTTTTAGAAGTAAAAGCAAAAAGCTAGCTAGCTAGCATTGTCATGGGTGATTAATTCAAAAGACTTAGAAAGATTCAGTTACCCACTACTGCTTTTCATTTCTTTTCATTTTCCCTTACAAAACTGAACTGGTGGTGTGACAAATGTCACTTCAGTGTTTTATCTGAGGGGGAAAGGAGCTGAAGGTCAAGTTATGGAACTACTGAAGTGTTTGAACTTGTCATGCAGGGCTGCAAGGGGAAGCAAGGGTGTAAATATCATATACATGCTACTGCCTGCTGCACGACACCATGGCTTATTTCTGGCTTTGGCAGTATCGTGATAGGTGAGAAGAAAAGTCAGGACTAACAGGAGTGCACTTAGACCTCATTCATCGCCCAGCAAACTTTAAACCATTTGTGCCACAAAATGTCTGGCTTTAGTTTTTACCACAGCTTACTGTCAGGGGGGCATGGTAGCTTGCAGCCCTTCAGACTGATCAGGAAGCTGTGTGTTCATTAGTCATACAGGAACATCTGGTGGGGCTGTGCACACATGTGCTAATCCAAAAGAGTACAGTGACAAGGAAAGCAAGCCACATCATGACACGTGCATGAAGATATTTCAGGGTTTTTGGGTTACAGAAGACTTCAGTTTTAATCTCAAGACAGTGATAAGAATTCAACTTCAAACCAGTGTCACAGTTTTTACTTTAAAAGCATGATGATGATTTTCAGTAGGCAACATAGAATTTTCATGTTTATAGTGAACCACTTAGTTGGAGTTGCTTCCCTGTTGGCTGTTAGCTGCCGATTAATAGGACCATAAGAGATCATGTGAGGGGGAAATGAAGTTGAATTTATTATTCCTGGTCATTCTGCCATAATTAGTACAATTCTGATAAAAAAATTGCAAATTATAAGGCATGTGTATGCTTCTCTAAAATGAAAAGTCAATTAATGCACAGAACTGCTTGCTGAGGAGCAAAAGCTGAACATGAAGAGGAAGGAACAGCTCTACCAGCTCTATGAGGCTGTGTATAGGAGCTATCTCCTTTCAAGAGAGGGCTCTGACACCTATATATACAAACCCATATATCATGTATTCCAGAGGCACAGGACAGCTTGTCCTGCAGCCAAAGCAGGACTATCTGCTACTTAGAGGACTTGTTGTGGAACACTAACTTTTTTTTCAGACACTCATTTGAAGTCATTTGAGGTCAGCAGTGGGCTGAACCTGTACATGAAGATGTGGAGCTACAGATGGCCCAGGGCAGCTTGCACAAGTGTAGCTGTACTGACCTCATTTTCCACCACTGCAAGTCAATGCACTTCTTGCAAAAGCTGTGGGGTTTTTTTTCAGAAGTATTGTTCACAAAGAGGTACTAACAGTCTCTGAGAATTAATTCCTAATCAAATATGATTTTAGTCATACAAGGGATACACCCAGCAACAAGAACAATGAAAGTAAGTCAGTGGGGCTTTATTGACTCTCCAAATTGTACTTACGATTCAGAGTTGTTATCAGCAATGCTGTTCACATCCAAACTGGGGAAGTTTATTTGTACATATTATTGTGAATTACTAGGATGGTAAAGGACATACTGGAACATATGTTAGGATTTGAGCTCAGGTTTGAAAGATATATTTTTGCTTAGTGAGCTTGAAAGATTTCTGTTTCTTTGTCCCTAGTATTTGCACATTTGACAAGAAGAAATGCCCACATTTGCTTATATTTCTGTCAATAATATATAGAATAATATGTATTTACATAGAATACCTTTAAACATTATATGTCTATATTATACATAATTATAGGTAATTTCTATATATTATATAAAAATAAAATTATTTTCTTGCCAATAAGAAATTATTTTCTTACTCTTACATGGAACAAAATTCCATGTATGCCAGAAAGTCTAAGTTTTGGTGACTAGATGCAAAGACAAGTAACCACTGTGGCTGTTTCAAAGAATAGCTAATACACTGTTACCTCTTCATGACAAAACTGATAGATGTATCACAAGGAGATAAATCAGAGGCAGTTTTGGTATGACAATGAAAGGCACAGGGCTGTCAATGTGATCCTAAAAGGAAGAATTCTAGTAGGATTTAACCAAGAAAGTAATATTACAATGAATGCTCATATTTAGAAGTATACGGGCAAAATGATGCATGGTAGTAGTTTATTTTTATGTTATTTGTAAAATTTGCCTTTTACAGTTATGTCCTTGATTCCATTTTTTTTCTAAGCAGGCTGATTCAACTGAGACTCTCTGCACAGAGAAGATAGGTTATTCCTTTATATTAATTGCCTGTGCCTGCAATGACAGGTTAAATCTGGCATCCTGCACACTCCCTTTTTCCAAGGACAAAGCCTTCCCTCTCCCTGGGCCCTATATATAGAGATCAAGTTCTAGGGAATGATGCTGGGGAACTCCAGTGAGCAATGCTAGTGAATCTCTCAGCATCGTGGTTGGAATGGCAAAGGGAATTCCCCAAGTGCTCAGTCATCTGGGGAAAGATCTTGATATGCATGTCATTGTCTTGATTCAGTTCTGCAAAAATAGTGAATTTCAAAAACAAGACTGCAAATTAAGGAAGAACTTTCACCATCCATAATAAAACAGATCAGGATTCAGAAATTCTACCCCTTTCACACCCTTGCAACATACCCAGAACTGAACATCCAGGTCAGCTGCACAGACGAAAATAAAAACTTGCTTCACTGATTGGGCTCTCAGCCCATAACTCCCTCCCATCACAGCTGTGCATAGAAGTTACTGGGGCTGTAGCTATCTCTCCTGCTTCATAAACACACGTGCTGCAGGCTTGCAATGTCCCACTTAAAGATCTTTTGCAATACCAAAGAAAGAGGTCTGCAGAAGGATTAATTAGGCAGAGCTTCAGTTTCTTGTCTAGAAGTAGGAGACTAAATCTTGTCAGATTTATGAACCTTAGACCTCATAAGAGCTAACAAGTACAAAAGGCTGGGGAAGGCCGCTTGCTGTATAATAGGCTAAAAAATCATTGTCACTTTGTTCTGAAACCCAAAAAATTGCATGGCAAAAATCTACCCTATTCCACAAAGAGAAGATGAAGGCAGCTACTGCAAATACATGCTGATGTTAGAAGGTTGCACATTTTGAAGAAGATAAAAGGTCAGAAATGCATTTTTAAGGGTTTCTTATCCTCCCCCATCAGTTTTATTCATATGGATGAGTAAATGTAGAACAGCTATAGTTTATAGTAGTAGACACAAAAGGAAATTCTGGTCCCTTTAAGACAACCACTACTGGATAACCCCTGTGACGAATTCAAGGCACTCTGCAGCTACATCTTGAGGAGTCTGTTTCTCACATGAGCTATAATCAATATGGAATATGGCTTGCCCCTTATGGTACCATGATCTCCTTTTCTTCATAATTAGATGAGGCTATATTAGGTCCTCATAGGAAAAATAAAATAATTCAGATGCAATGGTAAATTATTTATTTATGCCCTTCAAAAGTATTTTATGATGACATTGGTTTGCCAAGGTTTTGAATCACAAGGTGAACTAAAGACTGGTTTAACAGGATCACATGTTCCTAAAGTTTTGGGGGTTTTGTCTTTTTAAAGGAAGTCATGCTGTTGTGTGGACAACTTACATAACAAGGTCTGAAGCAATAACTGACATTTATATCTGGAAGCAGAAGCAAACCCTAGTACTGTTTTTCTCAGACTTTGTTTGTTGAGTGCATTTACAATCTTGTGACTTTCAGACTTAGCATCTGTTTTGGAATCCATTTCCAAATGTCACAATGTCTTCTGCTTTGATTTCTTCACTTGTTTAATGTCAGTGTGGTAACTTTCAGATATATCTTTAAAGAGATAAACTAGTTCATAAAACCTTGTTGCCACGAGGCAGCTGCCATTAGTGACTAAACCTCTACCACCTGACACCTCTCAAGCAGATATTGTATTTTGTGTCACGGTATCTCATAAGCACTAGGAATATGATGTAATATTTTCTCCTCTGATCTACAAGATATTCTCCCTTTGGGCTTTGAATAATAAATCTTCTTGTTATTATCATCACTATAGGATGCCCCAGCATAAAACAATCTGTTCTTCTGGGATATTACAGTGCTCCCATTAGACAACTCCTGTTTCAAGACCCCATAATTCATCGGCTGAATGCTTGTAAATGTCACCTAGTTATAACTCCTGCAGGAGCAAGTACTGTCGTGTGCTTTCTGGCACTGCATACCTTGTCTGATGAGACAGAGACAGATTCTTTGCTCCTTGTTTTCCTTTGGGACTACAAGTGTGTCATTTAAGCTATAAACTACCATCACTACAGAACTTTTCTTTTTCTGTGCACATCACTGGACAGGCTGCTCTAGAAATAATAAAAAGTATCAGTCCAAATAATGTAGACAGAACACAAATTGATTTTAATGGGATTTTTGCTTCTTTAATCATGGTTAAATAGTTTGCCATCTAGCTGTAATTGCAAAGCTAAAGTAAAAACGTGTGCTGATTGCTCCTTACTTTCATTTCTGCCAAGTCATTGCACAGGCTTGCTGCAAGAATTATTATTCTTGTAAAGGGGATGCTAAAACCCCATGGTTGAGCACTGCTCTGGGCTATGTATCAGCTAAATGATGGCAGCTGGAATTCAGAAACTGCCATGTAAGAAACTTGGCCCAGAGATAATGTAACTCCATCTTTATCCTCACATCGCACATGCAGAACTTATGGGCTTGCAAGCAGCTGCTGTGACACATCTGAATTCTGCAAAAATCTGAACACCTGGATTGTAAACACTCCATTCTTCAGTATACACAGGACTTCATCCTTGGCAACTTTTGGGTAACTATATAAAATAAAAGCTATGATGCAGTTTGATCCACTGAACTTTTAGACTATGGAACAGGTTTATCAGACATTGAAGTGATTTAACTAAACAGCAGAATCCAGTGACGAGATTTGATATTTATGCATCCCACAAAATAACCTAACTGTGAACTGAAGGAATCAAACCCAGATTGAGAAAAGCAGTGAGAATTTCATAAATTTCAATAATAAAGTGGTTACTTATTCAGAAGACTCTTTAGAAAAAGGTACTAACTCCATTTCCCTATTAGAAGTCCCAATTTCCACTTCATTTTCAAATAAAAATTTTAAATTTTCATACTACTTTTTAAACATTTTTAATTTTTCCAGATTTGCCAGAGGACAGAAAAAGTGAAAGACTGCAGGAAAAAAAAAATTGTTCTTTTGTCTGCATTTTCTTCTGTAAAAGTCTGAACAAAATCAAAAATCAAAAGCAAAAAATTCCTGGGGCGGAGTCACAAAATCTTTTTCTAAAACAAGGCGATGTCTAAACAAGAGTGTTGGCCACTGTGTTGGATGTCATACAACCCCCTTGTCTCAGGTGTGTTTTTACAACATTTCTTGCCTCCCCTTACCCATGCCTGTTGCTTGCCTGGTGCTCAGAGATCCCTCCCAGGCCTTCCCTTTGAGGCTGGGCAGCCAAGGGGCTGGCTCAGGGGCTGGAGCAGGTAAGCTCTGCTTTCATTCCTGAGATGGATGTGGTTTAATGCTAGGAGTGAACAAGGACCTCAAAATTATTTTAATGTTTGTTCAAAAACCTCTTGCAGGGAAATGCTGGGTTAATTTCATCTGCAGTCAGTCTTTGTGTGTGACTTCTTGCAAACATTGAACTGTAGAGTAAGGCATGTTTTACACCATTGTGTATGTTTATTGTATTTTAGAGAAGAATCCAATATTGTAAGTTCTCAATATTAAGGAAGAAAGGGGGAGTTTTTCTTGTTGGGTCAATTTGATGGTCACAAAAGAAAATGGATTCCTAATAGGAGGTGCAGATCCAGCACATTATAATTTGGATATTCTGGAGACAAGACAGATTTTATTATAACCTTCCATATTTAAAAAAAATTAAATTAAAAACAATTTTAGCTAGGAAAACTTTTCTGTAGAGGAGAATTGGATCACAAAGTGAACTCGGACTTCAGGAAACATGGTGCCATCCTGAATCAACATGGCTTGGATTTGAGTTTTTAATGAAATATGCATCAGGTAATATCCTTGGAGTAGGACATGGAAGAGTGACTCTGTTATTGTAAATAAATTTGCCTCAATGAAGTTTTTCACTGGCTGAAATATTCAGTGACACTTGTTTATTTTATTTATTTCAAACCTTTACGCATGTTAGTTTGCACACTGTAAAATTTGAAATTGTCCCTTAGAGTGAAAGCTGTGATGATGATTTTATTGAAAGATTTAACTTGAAATTGCGAGAGAGACTACCCTAAAATTACTGGCATGCCTGTTTTGGATTAATTCCAGAAATATTTGAGCCCTCCCACCCAGCTGCCGGCCCTGAGGGAAGGGGCACACATTGTAAAGAATCCTGCTGCGGGGGCAGCTCCTGCTAACTTGTCCATTTAGCTCATAGTCAGTAACCCGCCTCTGCACAGTGGTCCAGATTAAAACCTGATGCTACAAGAAATACTTGCTTCCCTTGGTAAGCCAGAGCTCTCAGCTGAGCTGGTAAACCAGCAGAGATGAGGGTTTAGAGAGGAAGATGTGATGGCCGCCTGGGAGACAGCAGTTTATTGATGTCTTAACTTGGTTCAAGAGCAGCTGATGGTTTGTCAGACCAAAGCCCATGTACCTGTCTCTGCAGTCTGCAGCACCAGCTATTGCTCATCCCTGGCTTGTCATTCCATTTATTACTGGCAGATAAACACATTAGCTTGGTGTTTCTGCTCAGATTACCATCAGCAAAAAGGTAATATATTTAAATTATTGTCAGTCTTTATTTTAGTAATGCACAGAGATGGACTGCAAAATCCTCACAGAAGGATGTGTTTTGTGCAGGTTTACAGAGGTATCACAATGCAAATCTACATTTACTTAACAAATTTTCTTTTCCACCTACATTAACTAGTGACTATATTAGTGCTTTCTTAAATTCTGGAGTAAAATGACAGGGAATTTATACAAATATGAAGATATGTATGACTTTATGGTCAGACTATGGTACATGTTGTTCAGCTAAAGATACTGCAATAGAATTGGTCAATGTAGAGAATTTAACCTCTGTGGTAGATTTCTGCTTTGACTTTTCCTTTTGACCTGAATTGAAAGGATGACTCAATTATTTTTTTTTTGCTGCCCATGAAGTAAAAATTCAATAAATTATTATTTTAAAATTTCAAGCAGCTCTTTTTCAATTATTTAATCTCATAAAGTAAAGATCTTCATTTGGAATAGTTTCAACTTCATTCATAACCTATTACACTCAAATGAAGCACACTGATTTTCTTCAAAGCATTGATTCTTTCCATTATCTTCTTATAACAGTCAACATACTCCTGTGGAAAATTATTAAATTAAAAAAAATTCAGTCAACCCTAGATTCAGATTAATGTTTAATTATCATACAGGAATACAAGCCTTTCTTCTGTAAAGGAGTACTTGACAGCTGGGGACAGAAAAGCTATGGGAGCACAGGGGCAGTGTTGGCAGTCCATGTCCAGGAAAGGTGGATGAGTGGACCAGGGCAAATACACGGTGAGAAAGTGCCGGTATGGACACTGGAGAGCAAAGGTGAGGTATTCTGTGCAATCTCCTTCTCATAAGTAGGAGAGCCAAGCAGAGAGCTCCAGAGACAAGAGAAAAGACAACCCAGAAGAAAATTAACCACAAAAGTACTAAAGGTGCTGTTTGGCCTGACTCTTCTAGTGACTCATGGCAGCAAGGATGCCTGTTCCCTTGGTCAGCTACAGCAGGTGTGTCAGCTACAAAGGCTTTGTGTGGCTCAAGCCTCCCATTCTCTGTGATCTCCTCTCTTGACCAAAAGCCATGCATTACCTACCAGCTAGGTGAGGATTCAACCTTTCTGGTGGCATCCTTTGTGTGTAATACCCATGAAATGCATTTTTCTTGTGAGTTGTTTACTTTCCATCCCCATCTGACTGCCTCTGTCATTGTGGAGAAACAACAAAAGGTGCCTTTCCACCAGCTCAGGATAGGAAAGTCAAAGGCTCAAAGCCTGATGCAAGCCACTTCAGTCATCACTCATTATGCTAAACTAAAGCAGGATCTAACTGCGTAATGGAACTTTCCTATGAAAAGAGAAAACTTCAGGAACCAGAATGAAGCATGAATAGAGAAGCATAAACAGGAGTCAGGAGAAGGACCTGGGGCTTACATCTTGGGGTGGTCATAGTGCTGATTGTCACTGTGACAGAAAGAGTACAGAACCCCATGGCAGAGCTTTGTGAGTCATTATCTTCTCTGCTATCTATTGCCATTTCAGCACTCTGACCTCAGAGGAAATATGGTAGTCATTGTCCTTCAAAAGTTTTTTTTATTTAATTAACTCTTAATGAGAATATTTTTATTAAAACCCCTTGTGCTTAACAACTGAAACAATTCCTTTGTTACATCATTAAGCCTCTTCCGTGGATTAAATGTTTATGTTCATGAAGTGCCATGAGAGCTCTCTTCTGTTCACAGTTGGACTTGATGATCTTAAAGATCTTTTCCAACTTAAATGATTCTGTGATTCTGTGCTTGAGAAGCACAATAGTGGTAGCAGGTTTTTGGCATCAGTCTGTCTTCTAGCCTTCACCTCAGAAGTATTTAGAAAAAAAAAATCACTTTGATGAATTGACCCTAGCTGACATCAGGTGCCCAACAAAACCACTCTATCACTCCCCTACTCAGATGGACAGGGAGAGAAAATGGAACACAAAGCTCATGGGTTGACATAAGGACAAGCAAAGCTCACTCACCCATTACCATCACAAGCAAAACAGACTCAACTTGATGGAAATTAATTTAATTCATTACTGATTAAAATCAGAATAGAATAATGATAAATAAACCCAATTCTTAAAATCACCTTTCCCCCTCCATGTTCAACTTCACTTCTGACTTATCTACCTCCTCCCCTGAGTTGCACAGGGAAGAGTGGAGTGGGGGTTTGCAGTCAGTTCATCACACATTGTCTCTGCCTCTCCTTTCTGCTCTTCTCCTGCTTCATGGGACTGGGAGATCATTCCCATGAGAGTGAGTCTTCCATGGACTTCTCCAACCTGAGTCCTTCCCATGGGCTGCAGTTCTTCAGAAACTGTTCCAGCATAGGTCCCCTCTCTCTGCACACAGCCACACAGCCAAAATCCTGTTCCCGCATGGGTTTCCCACAGGGTCACAGCATCCTTTGGGCATCCACCTGCTCTGGCATGGGGCTGCTCCATGGGCTGCAGTGGCAGAGCTTCTTGCCCATGGTCTGCACCACAGGCTGCAGGGGAATCTCAGCTCTGGTGCCTGCAGCACCTCCTGCCCCTCCTTCTGCACTGACTTGGGCATCTGCAGAGCTGCTCCTCTCCATTTGCACACCTCTTTCCAGGTGGGCTGTGCAGCAGGGCTGTCTCCCCCTTCTTGAATACATGATCCCAGATCAGCAGAAGCACAGTGACCAATGGGCTTGGTCTTGGCTGCTGCTGGGTTTGTCCTGGAGCCAGCTGGCATTGGCTCTGTCAGACATCGAGGAAGCTTCTGGCATCTTCTCACAGAAGCCACCTCTGTAGCCCCCCACATAATCAAAAGCTTACCACACAACCAAAATATAAGCATATAACTTACCAAACTGATTTTAACAAAAATGCTGTCCTTCAGAGTTAAAAATGCTGTAACAGTTCATATATCCTCAAATTTGCATCTATAGAAAAATTATCATCTTCTATATTTGGTGCAATTGTTCTGTGAACTTTTCAGATAAATCACATAGTTACAGTGAAACAGTCCATGAACAGTTCATAAAAAGCATGTCTGAACTGAAAAATCACTCTTTGCATGCTTTACATCTATCCATATTTTGGTGGTTTTGTTTTTATTTGCCTTCTTGTGTCTTTGAATAGCTTCTTATTTTAAGAAACAAAATTACTGCTTTTGAAATAACATAAGCCAGTTTTCAATTTTCCAAACTTTGGTGGTGCCAGACACACCGTGCTTCTGAGGCCACACTCTGTCAGATTATAAATGAAACTGAGTTCAGCAAAGCCAAAATTAAAACTCAAATCCTACTCAAGTCACTAGAGCACAGGCACAGGAACAGCAGCATGAGCCCAGTGCTCTGCTGAGCTGGGATCCATGGTGTGAAAGGCTACACTGAGCTTTTCAAGAATGCTGGAGCTGGCCCAGAGCTGCCCATACTGTCAGGCCAGCCCTTGGTCCATGGAGGAGCGTGTCCCCTCCATGTTGTTGGTGCAGGGTGGTTCTGACATTAATCCAGTGTGTGAGCCAGAAATTCCCCACTCAAAACCACAGGACACTAGGTTCCCCCAAAAAGGAGAATTGGCCAGTCCCATGAATGTTCTCCCCTCAGGGGAGAAGCTGTTTGTACGTGTTGGTCACAACCCCTGTGCCAAACTAAGGCATTAGCTCAAGAGCTTTCTGACTCTGAGACTTTTATCTGTAGGATCCCAGTAAGTGTACTGAAAATTTGCAGGGCTCTGTGGCCTGGGGAGAGGCCACAGCTGCAGTTAGTCATTGTATGTATGTAAGTTAATCATGAGACCTTACAGTTTGAAGCAGACCAGAACCCATTCTGCCAGCCTCATTCTTTATGACAGAGGCCATGTGAAAAGGCACTCTTTTGAGGTGAGGAACATCCCTAGACTTTAATTTTTCTCTTATTGCATCTTTAAACAGGACAGTTAGCTTCAGTTAAAGGAGAAAATAGAACTACCTGATGTCAACAGCAGTTTTATTCTACCTTTCAGGCCATTGTGACATATAACTAACAGGATGGGTGTTGGCAAGCAAACACAACACTGATAAGGGTTCTTGCAGTTATACTGGAGATGTTGCTCTGTATTGTGTTCATGAAGACAGTATGTGCACCAGCAGAAGTCTGAAGGTTAATGAAGAAATATTAGGAGACAAGGAGACTTGTCAGCAGCTGCTGTTTGTACAAACCTTCATAAAGGGAACATTTCCATCTTCATGCACACACAGCTCCATTAAAAGCAATCACTGTTAAAAGCAATTATGTTTATTTTATTAGCACTGAGGCATGAGATTGCTCTGCTCCAGAGTCTGCCTTTCTGAATGGGCTGGTTTGAGGGGAGCCTCAGGAACGTGCTCCAGCCTTTCTTTTGCTGCCACCCTAATATTGCCTTAATATCACCCTAGTGCCTCTGAGGGGGCACTTCAGTGCATTGCAGGGAGTTCCCTGAAGCACCATCTGTTTGCCAGCACGGTCCTGGCAGCTTCTGAGCCTACAGCCCACACTCAACCACATTGGATAGAGGTGCAGTTCCAGGGACAGTAAGGCGCCACATGTGTCACGTGTAAAGAAATGCCCAGGTGAGAAGAGAGACTTTGTCAGTGCTGAGAGGGAGAAGGGCCACATCTCTCCCTTCCCTCTCCTGGGAAGTGAGCTGCTGGCAGCCCTGCTGACCCATTGCTCACTAGCCCCAGGCTGCCTTCCACCCAGCCACAGACCACTGTGGGGTGGGTGGTGAGCACTTGCAGGTGCTGGTGAAGGCCCAAAAGGGAGGTGAAGGAGAGCTAGAGGCATTACTGTGCAAATGTCCAGGGGAAGGAACACTCCAGGCTTGGGCTGATGAGGTTCTGGATGAACACCAGCTTTCAGCAGAAGCTGGGACCACATGGTCCCTGGTTTCCTTCCAGCCCAGGGGCTCTGGAACAGATTCTTTGAGAGCTTGGCAGAAGGTAGATGCTCTAGAAAACCTGAAAGGAAACAAAACTTTGTGGTGGAGGGGTTGACAGAGGCTGGTGCCATGGCAGCGGGGTGGAGGTAGGAGGTGACATGCAAATTCATAAGGAGACAGCCTTTGTTAGCTCTCAAAGCAGAGCAGCTTAAGAGGAGAAAATGAACATTCATTTGTCTAATTTCAAACTAACAGCTGGTGCCAGACATGATTAAACTCACACTGTGTAAGGCAGTGAAGCCAAAATTACACATTTTCTGCAATAGGTGTTCAAACCTGGAATTCAGGCAGTCTTACTCACATGTCCCCTCCTTCCACATGCAGAGTACCCTGGCTTTTGGGAAACTGTTGTTCTTCTCAGTTCCCCAAAGTGCACACCTATGTGTCATGATTTTTTGCACATTTTAATAATTCACACTGCAAATTATAATTATGGCTATTAATCCAAGGAATGTAAATGTAGAAAGCTGCTGTGCCTTGCTGGATTTTTTCCTCTCAAATTATAATAGATATAAAAAAATCTTCTGAAACAGTAAATCTTAGATAATAAATAGAAATCTTCTGAATTTGACCTTTCTTGATAGTTGTAAGATTCTTTCTTTAATGCATGTTCTGAAACTGCACATATAGCAAGTTTTTGTTCTTGTGTATCTAAAGATCTATTCCCATGGACTTTGAGCAACATCAGCTTCTTGCTTAGTGTCTGTCAGTGTTTTAAAGAAAATTTACAGTATTGCAGAATAGGCATGCTTGCTCTCATTGCCTAATGTTACTCATATCTTACTACTGATATTAGTTACTCAAATGGTGCATTAAATTTACACAAATTCTTCACGGTCATAAAATTTTCTGGAAACATCAGGAGGCTTCACAGATGTTCAAATGAATAAAAAGAAACCAGGACAGGTCAATAGTGTGAAGAAAAGACAGAGAAGGCACAGAACTGTGTTTCAAATCCTCAAACATGTGCTATTCTGCAGTTTATGTGATCCCATCTGTAGCACCAGAAGAAATAAACACAACATTTAGGGAAAAACAGGTTTCTTTCTGAGAGCAGGCCATGGCATATATTGCCACTCTTCTTCCTCATTTGGTCAAATTGTTTTTAATGCTGAACATAAACATTTCCCTTTTAAAACCATGACATTTGACATTTGTCATTCAGGTGTAATCTGGATCTGGAATGAAATAATAACTTTTAGCAGCTTGTTATGTGTTAACATCAGGTAATTTTGTCACTACGTTATCTACACGTACTCTAGGCTCTGAAAGAGAAACATTTAATTTCTAAAGAGTAAAATAGACAAGGAGCCATTAATTATAGCTGTGCTGTACAGCAGAAAGACCATAGGTTCAAAATACTGAAACAGGGGCTTGGGCATCTTCTTAGAATCAAGCTTTCAGCCATGGCATGGGGAAGTCTGAACTGCACTCCCACAGGATGCCCAGTGGATATCTAGGAGCTGCACTGATGGAGGATGCTGAGCTGCAGGAGATTTATATCCTCATTTACCCAGAATTTCTTTGGTAGATGAGTAGAGATCCCATTTTGGCTCCATCGACAGCCCTGAAATAATGCAGGCAGAAGCACTGGGTTTTTCTTGCAGTTTTGCTGTTGAATTGGAAGGGGCCAATCTCCTGTGTCTGATCATCTGCCTGGATCATCTGAATTGGAAGGCAGCTTTTATAAAATCCTCTGAGCTTGATTTAGGGAGTTCCAGTATAAGTCTTGTTCCACTTCTACTGTTTGATTTTTGCTGCAAAACATTTTCTTACTGTGATGGTTTTGGCTTGGATAGAATTAGCTTTCTTCACAGTAGATGGTACAGGGTTTGGATTTCTGTTGTAAATGGTGTTGGTACCTCAGAGATGTTTTCATTACTTACACAGAGCCAAGGCCTTTTCTACCTCTCACCCCACTTCCCCAGCCAGGGTGCTGGGAGTACACTTGGAGTCGGGAGGGGACACAGCTGGGACAGCCGATCCCAGCTGGCCACAGGGATATTGCAAACCATGTGGGATCATGCTCAGCATATAGAGCTGGAGGAAGACAGAGCAAGGAGGGGACATCTGAGGTGATGGTGCTTGTCTTCCCAAGTGATCTACACATGTGATGGAGCCCTGCTTTCCTGGGGATGGCTGAGCACCTGCCTGCCCATGGGAAGCAGGGAGAGAATTCCTTGTTTTGCTTTGCTCATGCACACAGCCTTTGTCTTCCCCTTCAGCTGGGTGTATTAAAGCCACGAGTTTTGTCACTGTGCTGATTCTGTCCCCCGTCCCAGCGAGAAGGAAGTGAGCATCTGCCTGAGGCTGCATGGCAGCTGGGGTTAAAGCACACACCTACACAACAGGTGACATTTCCCAGAGCTTCAATCTCAGCACATTTTTTGAATCAGCTGCCAAACTTAAGAAAGAAAGCAACAACAAAAAATTGTCTGGATGGAAACTGAATGGATGTTTATCTCTGATAAAACAAGCAGACCAACAAACAGCAACATTTTGAGCCAATTCAAATGTTCAGTTTTTCCTGGAGGTTAATTGCAAAATGAGAAATTATTTTAAAGCCATATAAATATGTTTATTTCTGAAGGCATTGAAATAAGTTATTTACTTTTCCAACATGAAACAATTAATTAAAATATCAAATATTTCAGTATTATAATTTTGTCCTCTTTGGTTTAACTGGAGCATATTGCCAAATTCACCTTCAAATTCTGTTTCTGCCCAAACCCTGCCTTCTTACCATACAAAAATTAATTTTTCAACTAGGTTTGATTAATGGTCTGAGAGAATAATAAATTGCTCAGCATTATGTAAGAAAACAAAGCACAACAATAAACACCATGTAGGTACTTCCTATCCTGTTCCAGCAGATGCAAGCAAAGAACAGCTGGATTCTCTTGCTATTCATGCTATTTTCCACATTATCTGTCCTTGCACCCTGAAATGCAAGTCACTGTGCACCACTGACTGTAGGCAGGCAACAAATAGGAATGCAAGTCTCTCACAGTTCAGCAAAATACATGGTAAAGTGAGAAAATAGAAGATTTTTAGCCATCAAAACATTTTAATTTGACTCAAATAGACAAGACAAAAAAAAGGATTTTCACATGTTAAACTGAGCCAAATGTAATTTTATGTCACTTGTGATACAGAATGTAAAGACTGTTATCTGTTCATGTGAAAGTAAGAGAAAAGAGATAAAATATTCCAGGCTGGGAATTGCAAAGCAAACCTTTAGTCTTGTAGAAATATTAGTAGAATATTAATAAGACCAAGGTTTCATTGCAAACTCTCTTGTACTTAAAGACTCCTGATATTTTTTTAACATGCTATCCCTCAAAATTCACAGTGAATGAGGCAAGATTCCCAGCGGCTGCTGGAGGGGACAGTGACAGAGGCCTGATGATTCCTTGTCAATGCTTCAGAAGCCCATGACTGAGTGACAGGAATAACCTCTCATCATCTCAGGAAAGAGCCTTTAGGAAAGATCTTCCTCATCTGACTTCTCTGAGCCTCTGCTGATTTATGCCTGATGGCAAAGAGGTCTTGTGTCTTGTGAAGTCCTTGCAATGATCAGAAGAGGTTTGCAGCTGGATTTACGAAAGGAATGGGATGTATGTTGTTTTGTCTTTTTCTCCTAGCATTCTGGTCTTTCACTACACTGATGGTCTGGAGTTGTCTCCTTGAGCTACCACCACTATTTCTAATTTCCAAAAAGAAAAATTCTGTGTTCTTTGCTACTGAAAGAATTATAAAGCAATAAAGAGAAAATGGTTTGTCATTTGTGCACTTTCCTCTGACACAAGTCTAGTGAGTCATCTAAATTCAGATTAAAGTCTAGAGAGCCCACTGTACTGCAGGAGCTGTTTCTCCATGGCATTCACAGTCTAACATTATCTGTCTGTCCAAATTTGGTAAGTGTTACCTTATTCAGTGAGTCTGACTACAGGAATATGTAATTGTCACTGAGATAAAAGGAAATTATACAGTTTACAAGGGAAAAAGCCCATCAGATGAAGGCATAAAAATACCCTATTTATTTCATGTGGATGAATACTTCCCAGAATTTGAGGATTCTTTTCAAAATAAAGGTACTTGGAATCTTCACCTCAGCCAGGTCCTTGGCACTGAAAAGGGTTTCAATGATTTCTGTATAAACATTAAAATTAAGCACTTGAGTTCATACAGCTGAGGCCAGTTTGATTCTTCATCCTATTCATGCTAATCAGATTTACCATCTTCTTACCTAAAGATCTACAAAAGATTGTTGGATTGAAATTGATGTGGGAATACAGCTCTTCTGAGGCTCAGTCACAAAAAGAACAATGAAATAAGTACAGCAAAGGCAGAAAAGTCAGAATGGCTATTTAATTAATGTCTATTAATTTCCTATTACTTTGAGCATTATATACATCCCGAGTAGAAAATATATTCTCCATGAAACCGATTTTTGAAAATGCCGATTCAAAAATGTAAAAAAATTTAAATATTTTGACACTTAAGAATGAATAGTTCTTATTTCATGTCAATAGGACATAGAATTGTGAAATTCTTGCTCAAACCCTTCATGTTTCCACTCCATCCTGTAGGCTGTTTTCTTCCCTGTGACCTACTTCTTGCCACTCACAGCAGCTTTCCCATAAATCCCATAGTGCACCTCAGCCCCTGGGATATGTGAGACATTTAGACTAGCAGTCTCAAAGGAACATGACTCAGGGAAAACTTTTACAGGACCTGAATATTGTATTTAAGGTGTATTTTGCCTAGAAATCCCAGGTCAGCAGAGTAACCTGAGCAGAGTAACAACTTTGTACTCCACCTACTGGTATTGCCTGGTGAGCCCCTAATTACGTGTGATGCTGTCTGTAGTACAGAGCTAGTCCAGCTCATGAACAGGCTTAAATTTTAGAAAGGCATTTCTTCTCTTTGACTCATGTTCAGATCAGCCTTTTACCCCAAGCATGGGCTTCAATGAAGAGCTCTGCATTGTTCTGCAGAGGCCAGAGGTAAAGTCTGAGTGTGCCTGGCTCTCAGTGCAACAGGCACCTCTCGAGGAGAGCAGTCAGCAGCTCTGAGGGACATTTCCCTGGGTCTGCTGGCCTGCCTGCTTGGCAGCCCTTCCAGTAGGAAACTAATGCAGTGGGGATGGACATCTCAGGAGACAAAACTTAGCCTGGAAACTCTCATCCCTGGTTGTGTGAGGAGATGACTCAGAGCCCCTTCATGAAATCTTATCATGCTCTAATCTAATTTAGCAGTTCCCTGACTCAGAGATTGCTGGAACAATATGTCAGAAAAACAGTAATTACTGCCCCACACCTTGTCACACAGGGTGGTTAATGATCACTGAAATTAGGAACCCAGCCCAGCACCTTTTCCACTGGTAGCAATAGAGACTCAATAAATCTTTTATGTATGATAGCAAACAACCTCCATCATTAAAACAATTCTCTTACTCTTTTTTCTTTTTCATAGGCCAAATTTTCAGTTGTGAAATACATTGCAGTCTTGAAAAACTTCCTTTGGGAAATAATTTAAGCAAGTATTTGGGCCTGATGCCTTTTTTTTTTCTTACACAAGCCACCCACCCACAATTTCCTTAATAAAGGACATCATATTAATTCATAGAAATGCACACATTTCCTATGCCAATGTCTTCTTAAAAAGAGCAACAAAAGTCTTCTGAGTAAAAACTGAACAAGAAACCAAGCCTACCCTATGCTCCAGTATTAGTAGTACCACGGGTTCCCCTCTTGGAGCTTTACCAAAGGGGCCTTACAGCCACAGTGTAGAGTTAAGGCTGAGAACAGCAGTGGATCAAGGCATGGCTCAGTTGTCAAGTGGCTCTGGAATTCAAATCTGGGAACCAGCACAGCAACCTGGAAAATGGTTAAGGGATTAAGGAAAAAAAAACCCAAACAAAAAAACCCAAAAAAACCCCAAACCAAAACAAACAACAACAAAAAAACCCAACCAACCAACCAACCAACCAACCAACCAACCCAACAAAAAAAACAAAAAACCCCCAAAAACCTCAAAAGCCCCCCAGTCTTGTAAATGCAATCCAAGGTGTTTATTTTAAGTTTCATTAGTGCTGCTAAACATAGATTCTGGAGAACTGGGGATTGGCTGGTGGAGATCCAGAGTATTTGTGTTGTGTGCAAGAGCTGAAGCGCCTCTTCCTTTGCCTTTGTGCCTAGCACACTGTGTCTCCAGAAAAAAAAGGCAGGAATGGAGAAAAAACATCCTTTATTTTTCCTGTTGGATGCAGGACCCTTCTGCTCAGACCTCAGCAATCAGTGTAAGGAACAAACCCTAATGTGAAGTTTGCATTAGGGCACATGTAGCTTGCTTTTCAGGTTCTTGTTTGCAATGACCCTCTTGGTGCTGCTTACACAGCAGCTTCCAAAGGCTGACCTGGGCACAATTATAGATACTGAGAGACTGGGAGGTACTGACACTTTGGATGGGGTAGGGAAGAGTGGAATGTTTATCACAGACTGTGTACCAAAGAGGCTTTCCTGCCCCTTAGTGTGAAAAGGGAATTTTGATGAAGTGCCCAGTAAGGAAGGCTTTGGAGGTGGCTGCTCCAACACCAGATGATGGCTTGACAGGACTCCACACCAGTGTGCAACAGGCCTGAAAGTTCCCTTTTCCCACACACAGCTCACTCACTCTGATTTACAGCTGCACTGGCAGCAGAGCAGCCACAGCCGAGTGCCAGAGGAGCTGATCTGAAAAACACCTGAGGCACCAGAGCAGTGACCCACAGACACTCCCACAGAAGACTGTAGCAATCTCCTCCCATTGGCAGTGGAGAGAGCAGACCTCAAGTTGAAAAATGATCTGATAGAGGAAGGTCCAGCTGTGTCTTCCCCTTCCTTTAGTGCATATATGAACTCTCTGGGAAAAGTAACAAGGAAATACTGAGTATTCCAATAGTAGTAGACAGGCAATATTCAGCTTCACTTTGCTGTAACAGCAAATCCAGTTGGTGATGTGGGAGAGATGATCTCCAGCCACACAAGCTGTTAACATGCATGTGACATCCTCTGGGGCTCAGCCCTGACCAAGTGAAGCTGTGCTGGTAGAGTTGCTGAAAACAGCACCAACAAGAAGTACTGAGCTTCCCCCTCTGGTAAACGAGGGACAGAAATCCAGCAACATCTCTGGTTCAAGGCTGGAGCTAAGATCCCAAGAAGGTGATCATGCCAGGGAGCATTTTAATTATATTGGCCAGGGTGAAAAACCCTGATACCTTCTATCCAACCTTTGCAATTATTTGTACAACCTCTGGTATTCTGCACAATGAAGGGAAGATTATTTCTTGTGTTTGCAGAGTTTGCACAGGGAGAGCTCCAGCTGTTTACCACTGAGTCACCAGCTTAACATCAACTTGACCAACGCATGTGAAGCTGCAGCCAGTTACTTCCACCTCAGTGGCAGCAGCAGTTCCCTCACTGCCAGCTAACCCCTGGCACAGAGCTCTGCAAATGCTCTTCCCACACTGCAGACAGAAAGGTCCTGCTGGTTTAGGACCAGTTTACTGTAACTGAAGCAGCTTATGATGGTTTTTATGTACTTATTGTCATCCAAATTGCCTCAGTGGCTATTTGTTTAAACTTTACATGCTGTAGTGGCTTGTGAACTGCAGGATGTAGGAAAAAAAAGGCTAAATCAATTTCTGCTTTGAATGGATGATTTGTATTTAAGAAGGGGTACAACTGAGAAACAAAAATGCAACCACATGTTGTCTCTATCTCAGAAAGTCTGATGCACAAGGGAAGTGCATTTAAAATACAGCTTTTCCTTTCTAAATATTCATCATCTTCATCCTCAATTTTCATGGTAGTTCACTTACTGTTCTCTTGGAGCAGAAGCTGAGCCTGTAATTATCAAATGATGCATACCCTGGCTCAGGGTAGGCTGAGGCTGGAACTCCCAAGGCATGGGAGACAATTACTCAGCACCCATTACAGTTTCACTGACACTTAAAAGAATTAGTGCAATTAGAAATTGCAAAGACACAGGAAATTCTCAAGCTGACTCCAGGAATCCATGGAGGCTAATTTTAATCTTGAATGTAGGTTTTCCTGCAGAACAGAAATCGGGGAGCAGATGCTGCCCTAGAGAGCTCAAATATTTTTCTTGGAAGAAACCCTATGCTCCTGTGAACTAGTTAGCAGGGGTCTGATCTGTCTCTCCTTTCTGTAAACATTCTAGTGTTTACAGCAACATCACAATGTTAAGTATTACTGTACCAAATCCACATGTCCCAAGTCATGAAAAACCTCTATGAAGGCAACAGGAATTCGTCTCTGCATAAGGCAAGCTGCAGCTTGCTCTAGATGGATGTAACCAGAGCCAAAGTTTACTTGCAGTTGCACTGGCACAAGCACGACCAAACTCCATAAAGCTCCAGATTTCCAGTGGACTGACTGACAGCAAGACATGTGCCTAGATACTGAAACATACCCAAAGGAACCAACTTGTTTGAACATCTCATTGGGAATGGCTAGTGGCACACCTTGCCTTTTGATCTTTCACTCCAGCTGTAACTTCTGTTTGGCTTTTAACGTTGGAGATCTAGATTTCCCATTTGCCATATGAACATCTAACAATTTTTGTTCTATTAACACACCATCTTCCTTATTCAGGATACCACAGATAACTAAGCAAAAGAAAACTAGATGTAGCAATAATTTCTTGCTGTGTGTACTAGAAAGAAAAAGTTTCTCCCCCAGACATTACCCATGCACTCCCACTTTGCTTATTGCAGCTCTACTTCACAAATCCCCGTTCCCATCTATCTTGGATGAGAATTACAGGTCCCAGTCATGCACTCACAGTTCCTTAAGATAGGGGCTCTCTGCGGGGGCTTGTGGAATTGACACAGGGACCATCCTGTGCAATATCAGCCTGGAGGGATTCAGGAGCCAGATTTGGACTCAGCCTTCAGTCACATGCCACAGGTAACATATCCTCACCAGCCCAAAGCCAGAGGGGCTTTCCAACTCCTTCCCAGCCAAACCTCAATATGAAATGGATGTTTTCAGGGTGATTCCACTGAAACCTTTCCTTTCTGACCTGTACATCACATTTGGAGCAGAAGGGGTATCTCTCTCTCCAGCAAGGTGCAAGTGTACTTCATTAGTGCGAGTGCTGGGGCAGGTGATGCCATAAGGGGCTCCCACCATGACACACTGTCATGAAAGCCTGCATCTCACCCACACCAGTTACTGAATGAACCAGACTCCACTGTGGACTTTCTGTGCAATCATCTTTTAACAGCTGTACCCCAAAGAGCCTTGGTGCTTTCCTCTTACACTCTTCACACTTTGCTGTTGGTTTGTTCCAAAGTATAACAGCTGTAAAAAAGCCCCGATCAATGGTTGCAGTGGTTTTGATGGATGTACTGCCTTTTGATAGGAAAAAATTATCTCCTGCCTATTCACACCTAAGCACTTTAGTATATCAGGTCATAACATGCTCTGGTCTGTTAATAGCTGTGGTGTTTTTCCCCAAGGTCACACATTTTTCCACATTATTGCTAGAACTGACACCTCTTGAGGAAGACTGCCTGGCTGCTCAGTGCAGGACAGCTGTCTAAAGCTGTCAGCCAAGTGTGGGGGACATGGAAGACAATCCTGCTCTGCCTGCACACAACACTCAGTAGGCAAGCAGGGAGCATGGCAAGAAACCCAGCAATTCACAAGAGCCTCTGTGGAGCTGCATCAATAGACAATAAATACCACAGTAATAGCAGGAACAGGATCCCCTTGTGTGCCAGCAGGCACCGTGCACGACAGCTTGTGCTGAATGGCTCCAGGAGCAGTGTGCCAGCAGCCCTGGGCATGCAGCAGCCCAGGAGCAGCACTGTGCCAGTGCTGGCTGCCCCTGGCCCAGGTGGGCGAGCCTGCTCCCCCCATGGAACGGGGCAGGCTGCAGCTCCATCTCCACTCCACTGCCAAGTCCCTTCACCACCCTGACATCCTTTGCAGCTTCTGTGCAGTGTGGTGGCAGGTTGTCCCTCCCTGTATAACTGCTTCACAGACCATTCAACTCCACAGAAAATATCCTATTATGATTTGTGCTTTGGATTTTATCCCACTTGTGCAGTGCCAGGAAAAATAAGGCCCTGCTGCAGCACTGTCTTAAAACTCAGTTAAGATACCTTTTTTCAATATAAGTTCTCATGCTTTGTCAAGAAGTTTGGTTTTATGAAATGTATCAGTTATTTTCTTTATTCTTTGGGTTCTATCTAGGTATAACTATGTGCACATTTTTTATATCTTATTAAATTTAAAAAAATCTTAAAAGGAATTATAAACAGTAACACATGAACTGCAATATACCAAAGGGCCAAAGCGGTCTCCTAATTATACCACTCTCTTAAAAATAGTTTGTATATATTGGGATTGACCAGGACTGATTTACACTTCTAGGAAGGAAAATATGATACAACTGATCCAACAGATAACTTTATCAAGGAGATGTCACAGGCTTGGTCTCCATGGAGCAGGGGACTGTAATGAAGAACTGCTGTAGGGAAGAGTGAGCTGTTTCCAGAAGTCAGCAGTTTTGGAGCTGGCTTCAACCAACCACATTGGTTGGAAAGAATAATTATGGACCCCTGTGCTTCTACACATATTGTAATTGCAGTGTTGAAAAACAATTATTTACGTATTTGCAGAGCATTCCTATCAACTGATACTCTTTAACAGGTAACATCTATCAGACAATTCCATTACACACTGAGGAACAGGAACACAAATGATTAAGCCCTGTCTCTCAGAAGGGGCACCAGCTATTCTTCCACAAACCAGGAAGATGGAAATAAAAGGTAATGAATGTTACATCAGCCAGTAGCAGGTTATTATTATTTCAGTAGCAGGTTAATTTAAGACAAAAATTTATGTTCACAAAGGCTTTGAAATAGCTGCAAAGCTCAAGAGACATTATGATGTAATTTTGAGAGCAAACTCTGAGTGCAAAAGAAAGGCTATTGACGGGAATGTTAACTTACTCAGAGACCAAGAGAACACAAGGTTGTACATTTATCCATACCTGATAATTTTAAAATAAAAATTTAGCTTTGCTACTTTCTAAATAAATTATTTCATTGAAATTACAATAGCTGTATAAAGCAAGGAAACACAGAAGTAATAAAAATACTCTTTTTCTTGGCTTATCATCCAGGAATTTAAGTTTTGGAACATAACTGAACACTGTTCTTTTCTCTCCTGTGGGTTGGTTTCAGAAAGTCATTAACTTGCTGCTGCAAAAGCTGATAAGTTTCAGTGCTCTATTATTTGAACAATTAAATTACAGGACACAAAATTGCTTGCAAATTCCTGACAAAATATCTGTTAAGGTGTAGTTATATGAAAGAAAACATTTTCTATCAAAATGTGCATAATTATAGATTTAAGTCCAGGGTTGTGGCTTTGGATGTTAAAACCTCTCCATAGAATCAAGGGCCCCAAAAAATGGCCAAAAGGTGTCCTGTGCCCAGCAACAGGTTTCCTGAAGTGTGGAGTGAGTGGAAACTTAAATACTACTCAGAAAACCTTTCCTCTCTATTTTAGAATCAAATCCCCCAGGGCAGGGGGGATCTCTACCATTCCCCCTCTCTGTTACAGCAGCAACCATAAGTAAGCAGAAGTAAAACCTCCCTCTCCTCATTTGCTTTGGTGTTTCATGTCCTCTAATTCTATTCTAGAGGTTTTTAATAAGAACTGTAAATGATTCAGGGTCACTCACCTTTGTTAAGAACAAGTAACAGAAAAGAAATACATGCTCCACAGGAAAAAAAGAAAAGCCCTACCAAACAGTGGTAGCTTGTTGATGAACGAAGCATACGTTAGGAATTCTAGAAGCTTTAGAGGAAATCTATGCTTACAAGATGTCTGAAGATTACAGTACACAAAAGGAGAGATTCCCCAGAAATATCCATGACATGTTCCTCATTAGACAAAGCTGACTCAAACCTTTGGCAAGACTTCTCAGCACTTGTTTCCCTGCACAAGAGGGCTGGAGCTTACTGCCTCTCATCCCCACTGCAAACATTCTCAAGGTGCAGAATTTCCCAAGCGGCAATTACAAAGCTCACTGTCTTGCCCCTTTAGAGACACTTGTTAATTTACAGCAGAAGTGATTAATTACCTTGCCTCTATGAAACAAAACTTGCCTGTTTGGTTCAGGAAGGTTAATCTATAAAAGTATATGTTACAAGTTTGAACCACTATCCTTCACAACTCCACAGCAAACTTTTGACTGGGGAATCTTATGACATAGGTGCACATTAAAACATGTATCCCAGGGGCTGAAACTTTTCAATATTAACATTTGTTCAAGCACTGCAAAGCCCTGAGTGTTCAGAGCCCAAGAACTTCCAGTAAGAAAGTGACTAATATCTCAAATCTGGAACACAAAAACGTGCCCCTGCATTTAGATGAACATTTAGCTCCAATGAATAGGCTAACTTGCAATCTTTCACCCTTTGTTTATTCATTGCGTGTATCAGTGACTCATTCCTCCCACAGAAAAATCAGCAGAAGGGCACTCAGAGGAACATTTTACAACTATTCCTCATTTTTCCCCCTCAACCTCCTCCTATCTCCTCCAACACCATCTAGAACAGATTCCACCTCCCCTGCAGCGTGTGCAACAGCAGCAGATATGAATGGATCACCTGGTCTCAGAGATATCCCCTCCATCTCTTTTCTGGCTGCTGGTGAAGTGCTCTGGGCTTTCTACCTCTGTGACAGGAATTGTAGGATAGAATGTCTTTTAACCAGATCTGCTTACAAGATCTAACAATGGGGGCAGCAGTTACCTGGTATAATCATGTCCACAACTCCTCTGTTACTGCATCAAGATTTTGCAGAAGGCTAGAAGAGAAACAACACATTTCAATAATACTAGGTATAATAAATGTAATTGAGGTTAGACTAGAAGTTTGTAGTTTCCTGGGTCTTCCCTTATGTCTTTCTTGTAAACTGGAAGAACATTAACTAGCTTCCAGTCAGCAGGGACCTTCCCAGACCTTTGGTAGATGATCAAGAGGGGTTCTTCCATATCATACACCAGCTTCTTCAGAATGCTGGGATAATCCCATCAGGCTCCATGGACTTGTGAACACTCAGCCAGTACAGATAGTCTCTTACAATTTCAGCATTCTCAAATGGAAAGTCACTGTTCTCACACTTGTGAGCCTCCATCTCAGGAGACTCCAGGAGTGACAAGCCAAAATTCCATCAAGGTAACAAGAAAGGCAGTCTAGATTTTCTTCCTTAAACAAATGACATATTCAAGAGAAAGTCTGACAAATAAAGATCATCTGTTAGCATAAAGAAGTGACAATTCATAGCAACATAATATGAATCCCATTAGCTCACTTGCTCCCACAGGACAGAAGGAAAAGCAGCATAAAACTCCCCACAACTATCTAAGCCAGCCTACACCAACAATTTACATTTTGTGACACCCTACAATCAGTCAGACCTTACACTTGGTAGAATTTGGAAAGGTAGTTTCTACCCGATGTGAAGGTTACTATCAAACCAAGAGATGTTATATCATGGAAACAATAACACCTGCTCCTCAACTGATAAAATTTGGTTGGTGTCCAGTTCCATGAATGGGGCTGGGCACTTGCTTGTGTAAGCTCTATAAATACACAAAACAAAGGAACTTGGAAAGGAGCCCTGGAAAGCTGATATCTTGTACACAGAAAAAAGCCAAAGCAGAGGTTTACAGGGACCTCACAATCCAAATGTCTAACAATTATTATAGTACTTAGAAACACTATGTCATCTACACCAGGTGACTTAATTCCTTACCAACATTTGAAAGCTACAATTTCAACTACCTGTCCTCTTTACACTGTGTATGATTGTAGAATACAGAGTGCCTACTTGGGGCTTGAATCCAATACTACAGTGAATCAGTAGTTACCTATTCCTTCCTCCTTTTCTAAAGAGAACTCAGTGGATACACTGTGATTTGTGACAGTGGCTCAGGTGCACTTTATGAACTCCAAAACTATAGACTTGGGAAGTAAAAACTTGTAAGCCTCATTTTTTACTCAGTAAGTAGATTACTGGGGTCCTTTTCATGTGTCAGTTGTACGATATAAAACCAGATATACAAAAGTTAACAGACTGAAATTCAGTATCTGATTCTAGTGGTAAGGAATATGGGCAAATGAAAATATTATCAGTAGAAAAAATAATTTATACCAGACCACTGTTGCAGCATATACTGCAGTTGAGATGGCCACAATACACAGACTATCATCATACAACTTTAGAAAGCTTCAACCCATCCAGAGTAACACCTTACCACACCAGAAGGCTTTAAGCACCTGCTCATACAGAGTAACACCACAGCACTTCAGAAAGCTGCAAGCATTAACCCTTCTTGTTGTTTAGCCCAACCTTTTATACCCCTCATGGTTATGCATTGCACCTGTGTGCCCTCTGTGCCCTTTGGTGATGGGTGAGGGCACCTGGGCACTCCAGGTCTCATTGCCTTCAATGCTGCTCATCTGCTTCTCACAGTTGGGCCCCATTGGGGATGAGGCTCAGCCACAGCCCCACTCCCAATTACCACAAACTGTGCCCCCACAGGCTACAATTCTCTTTACTTCAGATACTTTTCCTGTGATACAGTAAGCTAGTTTGACTGTAGCCATTTTATGGATTATAACTCTTTTAGTCTACTTCCACTGACCAAACATAAACATTCTTTGTAATAAACTGAGCAAGCTGGGGGTGGGTGGAGGGTGGGATGGGATGACCAACACAGTAAAAGAGAAAAATACAGGCAGAGGGAGAGACAGGTGTCGTGCACCTTATTTTTTTCTCCATTATGAAATCCATTTAATCTACATTTATAGCATAAAATCTTGTAAAGATCTCACTTGTTTCAGGCAACAAAAAAGGAAGAAAAAAAGCACAGGCACAGTGGCTTTGTAGCTCGCCTTTCAGTCTAGAGAAAAGCATAGCATAAAGATTTTAAGCAGTAAGTCTTTAGATTACGCTTCAGAAACAGGCCTTATTTACAGCTAGACAAACCCCTAGATTTCTAGGTTTTCCTTAGAAACTCATCTGATTGCTTACCTTGGGAGACCAATAAATTTCAAGGTTAATTTTTTCTTACACCAGTCAATGCCAGATTGACCAATATAGACCTTTTTCCCTCCAAATGAACCTAATCAGTTTCAACTGAACAAATAAATCTGTGACTCCTGAAGGAGGTAATGTCGTTGTAAGGACTGCAAAAATGGATGGAAAGAGGACAGCACTGCTTGTGTCAGAAGAGACCATGGCAGGGAGCTGATAGCTGATCCCCAGCTAGAGTCCAGACAGAATTTTACAAGAGGAGTTATGTCTAATTATGGGTTTAACCAGACACAATTACTTTTTATCTCTGTAGGATCTCACTCACAGATACACCTGCACACTCTGGCAGATGTGTGGTTTGGAAGGCTCACAAAAAGCATCATCAGCTCTGTCCAGTTCTAAATATGAAAATTAAATATGCAAGAGAAGACTGAGGTAAATATTCTTCTATGGTACCTGACCTGAAGTACGCTACAATGGAAGTTGTCGTATATCCTGGACTTTCGTTAGAATGTTAAAAAGTTACTTAAAAGGTTAAGATGTAAACCTATTCCTGGCACGGACTGATTTAGAGAGCAAGGGGGAATCTTAGCTCACAAATTCTCTTAAAGATCCACAGTGACATTCACAGACCTCAATTTTAACAACACAAGTTTAACACCTCAGTTTCCAACATGATCATATTGTTTGGTTCAAGGAAGTTCACTATTTGCATCAAGCTTTTACAGATACCAAAATGACAGCTCTCTTCTTCTACAAGGCACTGAACTTTACATACAGTAAGAAAACCTGTCCCAAAATCCTCACCAACTACAATTAAAAAAACTCTTGACATTCTTTGTCATGGAAATGAAAGAGATTAAAAGTCAGCACTGAGGTCTTTGGAAACAGGTAAAGCCTCATTTTTCAAGGGACTGACCTCACCAGGTAACACTGTTAACCTGGATCATATTTACATGTTTTTGCAGAAGAACACATGAGAATCTGTACATGCCTCTGGTAGGTCCACACAAATGTTATGCAAACACTGCAGTCATTATTTATAGGTTTCTGTCTTCTGTGGAAAATCCCATTTCTGTGAGTATACTGGAAGTCCTAGGATAGGGCAGACTTTGTTCTCAACTAAGATACTGTCTTTCAAAAGTGTTTTGATAGAAGGCAAAACCATGACAGTACCATGAAAACAAGCTTATTGCACTTTGATAAGAGAAAAGCACTGCAGATGTACAAGCTACACCCTCAGCAGGAAAAAAAAGAAAAAAAAAATTCATTTAATGAGAAGTCTCTTAAGATGTCTGAAAGAAAAATCTTTGTCAAAGATACAAAATATTGCAAAAAAATGGAAAAAAGCATTAAATTTGGTCTCTGTGTTTGATATTATGTAAAACTTGAAGAGTTCATTTTACTACTGACACTGACTATAGTCTGATAGTTCAACCCTCCAATTTCAAGAGGTGCTTTAACACGACTCATGACAGATTTTAATGTAATATATCCAGAGCTCTAGGTGCTGTTGCTCCAGGGCAGTCAGGAGAGCACCTAGAACCAGATTTTCTGGCTTTCTATGCTGTTATATGAGTATAAAACAAGGTAAAGCCAGGTCTAAAGACTCACGCAGTGCTTGATAAGAAGTTATGCTTTTGGTTAGGAATTCAAAACCCACATATTTATAAACAAACAATGAAATCATCATATTTATATAACTAAGCCTGATGCCTTAAGATTTTAACCTTTCTATTTTTCAAATCCTGTACTGTATTAGTGCCTAACTCTAAACTCCATATAAAGTGTTAACTACTGTCTTCACATTTTGGTCACACAAAGCAGTTCCTCTAGGCCTTAAACTCAAGGACACCCTACAGCTTTGGGCCTGAAAAGTATAAAGAAAAGTGAATTGGGGGTGTGTGGACTGGGGGAATATGACTTCATTACCTGAAGCTGTAATTGGAGCATTAAACCCCTGATTTGCAAGTAGACCAAACTTGTATCTGTCTGGAAAACTTGTGACCATCATCCCCAGCCTTGGGGAGGCTTCTTCTGCCCTTAATGTACCTGAAGGCCCTTCATTAAATATATCCACTTTTATCCTTTTAACTTTGTCTGGCCTCTTTTTCTAGGTAAGCCTGAAAAAGACATCAAGCCAAAAACACGAAGAGGCTGGGAAGCCTCCCATAACAGACATTTTTCAGTTTGCCTTTCTGTCTTCACATTCATTGACAACTATTCTTCCCACATCTATTTAATTAAAATGGGAGCTATGAATGTAAACACTATGTACTTCCAGTTTGTAGCACAGATACATCCTTTCTCAGAGTGAATAGCAGCTTCTTGTGCAGTCACATTGTGTCATATAATATCAAAATTATCTGAAGCTGATGAGGAAATTGGAATGTTGCTGCCCTCAGAGTTCCTGGAGTGTCTGTACATCATGATCTCCAGTACACAGTAAAATAATTTAGGTTGGAAGGGATCCATGGAGGTCATCTGGTCCAACACACCACACATAGCAGGACCAGCTTCGAAGGTGGATCAGGTTGCTTAGGGTTATTTGAGTTCCCAGTATGTTCAAGGATGGAGATGTCACAGTTTCTGTGTAAACTGCTTGATCAATCTTATCTAAAGAAGACCCCCCCATCTATTCCATTTCTCTTGCTGCAAACTGAGGGAAGTAGACTGTTGCCTATGCATACACATTTTCCCACTTTTTAAACACAAAATTGTGCTTAACACCAACTGCACAATTGAAGTTGCTTTTGTAATAGCTTCAGAAATTAATGTTATATAAATGCACATCCATACCCAATGCCAAACGGCTTAAAATGTATCGTGCCTACCTTCAGCAGTCTGAAAGTTAGACTAGATTTCTTTTCCAAACTATCTACTGTCAAAAAGGTGGGGTAGAGTGTTCTTGCATATCTAAAGATGAAGCTTCACAAAAGCTCCATTTCTCTCCACACTTTTTCTAACTCAGACCAAGCACCTAATAACTAGCCTGCCTACCATAATTTGATGTATTTTGTATATTTAAATTGATGCATCTTTAAGGAGAAGAACTAGAAAAAAGATCAGGGTGAGACAATTCATAGAGACACTACATAATTACGAAGTGATCAGCAGTGCAACCAATTAAGCTTTGAAAATTCTGTAGCAAATGCTTTTCTTGTTTTTTCAAACAGAGCACTAACTTAGTCACAGCTTCAAGTGAAAAAATGTACAGCAAGTTCAAGTCCTTAACTGATCACCAGACCAACACACATACAAAAAGCATAATTTAATTATCATCTTTTTGCTGTGAGTAAGCATTAACAATGAAATATTTAACTGTCAAAAGTCTTTATGAATATCTAAAGGCCTAATACAAATATTCAAACTATTAGTAAACATTTGTAATTTGAAGTGTTAACAATAAGACATTTAATAACTCTGCATTAAATCTAACAAGCCTTTTCTAGAAGAATATTAATTTACAGTCATTCTTTCTAACAACTCTTTGTACAATAAAAAAAATTAGATTTGTATTTTTCTGCTTCCCTTTCTCACCCAACCACCCACACAGTTTTGCTCTCAGACTGAGCTAATACCCGATCAAGCCTGATGGTGAAAGTCCTCTCAACCAAGGGTCCAAGATCTCGTTTCAGCATCCAGCTCAAATTCTCTTTGGGAAAAAAAAAAAAAAATCCATGTTTTTGTATAATGTGCAAAGTGCAACTTTTATCCAGTGCCATCAGAAGTGTGTTCTGCCATGAACATCACCAAAGAAGAAATCAGTAAAAAATTAAGACTTCTCAATTTCCAATTGCTCTCTTATGGACAAATGTTAGATGATGTCTACAGGAATGACAGATCAAGTGGATTTTATCCTGGTGCTTACTGGGTCAGGTACTTTCCGATTTCATTAGGTCAAACCAATGTTTTTACTCAAGTTCTTCAGTTTCCTCTGTAAAAAGGTCAGCCAAATCTGCCACTGTCAACACTGAGGCTTCAGACTGTTTCATGGAAGAGCTCGTGTGGCTGTGGGAAAAAATTGCATGTGGGCATCAGTGAAAGAATCAGTGTAATAAAATGAGCGGTGTGCAAGGAAGACAGAGCACACAGTTCAGAGTCAATACCTGCTCAGCTTTGAAGCACAGCAGGAAAGCACGCCTTCTGTCCAGGAAACCATACACTCATCAGCTACTGCTCCTGCACATTCTAAGTAAGATAAAAAGTCCATCTACTGTCCCCAATGTGGTCAACACCAAATACCGCAAAGGCAGCAGAACAAGGGATAATCCACCTTGACCTCTTAACATTTAAGGTATTTGCTTGAGCCTCCAAGCATGAGGTTTAATATTACTCTGAAAACATTAGCCCTCATGGGATCATTCAACCACTGTACATTTATCCAAATCTTACGTGCAAAAGTAGTGCTACTTCACAGATAAGAAGAATAAATCATTCTTGAAGAGCTAAAACTGAAATCTTCCATAACTACAGCCAAAGATGTGCATGTAATTTTTAGTTTCATGATCTGTAACAGGGAAAATTTCCTTAAACTAAGGCCTCCTCCTAGATTTGTCATGTGTATACCATCTGGTTAAAAGGTACAAACCTCTTACACTGTCTGCATAAGGAATGTAAATAGCATTTTTGGTCCCATTCCAATCCATCAGTGCTTATAGATTTTGGAAAGATAAACCACAGTGAAAACTGCTTTCTGTGTCTGCACACCAGCCTCATGTGTGACTTAGCATGTGGGCAATGTTTGCATGGACTGTGAAACCAAGAAGTGTGACACAGCACTGTCAGATGAGGTTTGTAGGATTAAAAAATAAAATAACAAAAGACAGAAGCCATGTCCTGTGTTAGAGTTTATAACATATTGTTGCTCTAGTGGCAGGCTTAGTGCTACTCCATCAATTTTATACCAATGAACACGGGTAAATTGAAAAGATAAATCATACCACAATACATAATTTATTACTTGGGCTTCTATGAAATAAAATACACAAAACATAACCAAAATATTTTCCAGAGAATTAAAATAACTCCATCTGCAAGTTGCTGGAACCAGGTTAAAACTTTTGAAGTCTTAAAATTGTTTTTGCCAATCAAAACAGTTTGAAGAACAGTTAAAATTTACACATAAGATGTACATTCCAAACCCTAATAAAAGTATGCTGGAGAACCACCTTTTCATTTTCAGTGCCATAATGATATTTTAAAAAAAATTCAACACATACCTTCTATCTACAGTTTTCAGCATAGTCTGCATTCTCTCTTCTATTGTTGCTTTTATCAGGAACCTATGAACAATCGTAGATCTGAATGCGTTTAAAAAAAAAGAAAATGCCATCATAAGTGAGCAGAAGTTTTACTGTTACTGCTGAAGTTTATAACTATATTTTGTCTCATACTAATTCTATTAAAAGTTTTGAAAATATGCCTCTGGTTTTTAAGAAATAAATGTTAGAAGCAATTAGCAATTTCCATTGACAATTCAGAGTGTTTAGTGCTTCCCCGTAAACACACTTTCACTTAACTGATCACACACTAAATGCATGTAAGCTGTATTAGCTAAAATCCTAATGTAGATACAGAGCAAAGTTCTGCTTTCTGTGTCCTTACTGGAAACATTCCTCCAGGGCCCAAAGAAAAAAGTTTTGCCCACTGGTTACATACAATGTTCATACGTCATTGTCACAAATTATTCCAAGAGACAAGAGCTCAATGTGATGGATAATTAAACCTAATAACCAGAGTTTTAATAATATTATTTTTGAAGACAGCAAAATATAACAAATTTTTTAAAAGAAGTCAGTAACTGTAGTCAGCAAGCACTGGTAAAATATAAACCCCAAAATGTCAATAAACACCCCACAAAATGAAAATTCCATTTATGAAATAAATTTTCATTCCATTTATGAAATAAAATTTCAAAAAAAGAAAGCAGTAATTTAGAAAAGTGACAGGCACCAGAAAGTGAAATGGAAAAAAGTCAGATCCGAAGATAAAAATGAAAAAGCACCCCATGCTCCCCAGTATAAACATTTTTCAAGGTAAGAACCCTTGAAAATACTTAGATGGTTTTTAGGTTTTAGGTTGAAACTTTGGCAGGCAACATTTCACAGAAGAATGCAGGGGGAATTCTTTTGGATTCACAGGCAAAGGTCTACCCCCAAAAAAGAGAAGTAAATAGAACTGAACTGGTAATAGTTGCACCAGTGACACTAAACAGGAGTATTCCCTAATGCTCAGTGCACTTGGAACACAGCCCTTTTTAAAAATAAGCCTAGCTGAAATCTTAATTCTTAGAAAGTACAATGTATCTTGGTGGCTTTATTGCAAGGTTTTTGCGGCACCTTTCGTGCCAGCATCATGTAGAATTGCAGTGTGGGCTGCTGCAATCTTTCCCTCACAGTTATAATTCTATGCCCTCACAGTTAATTCAAAATCTTTACCAACACACATAAATATCCACCTGTTCACAAACATTCTTTCACATACATGCTCCTTCATATCCTCCTCTCTCTTTGCTTTCATTTCCAGAACACAAACCCCATTATTATTCTACACTCTTATTCCAGAATTGACTGCAGCTATTTTTCTTCTTCATGTACTCGGCTTTAATTTTTTTTTAATAAAGTCACAAGACCTTAGAAAAAACACATACATCTCATATGTTGAGGACAAACTTTCTAAAACCTCTTTCAAGTGTTCAGTACTACCTATGTCAGAGCAACAACACTGAAACAAACAAGAGACATACAAACTCAATAATTTCTTCAAAAAGACAGGGTGAGGGCAGAACTGTGATTTACGAACTTATCTGTTCTAATGAGAATGTGCAATAACTTTCTTTTCGGAAAAAAAACCCAACTAAAAAAAGCCCCAGAACAAGGAAACAAAAAAGCCCCAACAATTTATACAGCTCCTAATCTGGAGCTGAGAATGACCAGTTAGAAAAAGCCTCTCAAGGAAACTCAGAAAGGCCATGCCTGAACGTAGCCATTTATGACATAAATGATGAGTTGCTCAGACCTGCAAAACTAAGACATTTCTGGACATTTTTGCAAGCAGAAGTCCAAAGTTAAAACTAAGGCATCAATGGCACACATGAAATAGAGCAGCAGCTGAACAAGGTTTTTTCAGATCTGTTCTGGACCATATCTAAAGCCTTGAACACAACTGTAAATCTTACTTTGTTTGGCCAATACGATGTACTCTGCCAATAGCCTGTAGCTCATGTGCTGGATTCAGAATGGGCTCCACGAGCAGAACATGAGTTGCTTCGATGATGTTCAGTCCATTGGAACCAGTGTGAAGAGGCAGCAGCAAAATATTGATGTTGGGATCATATTTAAATGCAGACAGGTTTTCCTAAAAAGCAAACATCACAGCAGTGTGACAAAAGCTCCTCAATGCAGTGTGTGGGGGACAAGACTGTGTTTTCAACAAATTATGGCAGCTAATATAGGCTCCAGATTGACAATCTTTGCAGGTCTGTCATCCCAGAACAGATACATGACAGTCTCAGGAAGGCATGAACTTCTTGCAACACTGATCAGTGTGTCACATCCTTAACTTCCATGCCAATGCATCTTTCTCAAAAGTGAATGTACTGTTTATCTCCAAATGCTTTAAACTAGGACTTTTTGAGATTATAATTTTTAGAATTAATAAGTTGCATACCAAAATTTCTGCCATACAAATTTGCTGCTTTTTTTAGTTTCTGAAATGAAGCAATGAAGTAAAAAGGATCAGATTAACTTCTATGAACTATGATTTTCCCACTGAAAATAATTTAAGAAAAATATCCTTTATGTACCTGAAATTTACTAATTCCATTGATCTGAGAAAAAACCATGTTGTTGTCATACAAAGCTTTTGAAATTATATCCAACACATCTTGCCACTGTAAAAAAAAAAACAAAACAAAACCACACAACACAGTAAAAGTAACTCAACATTACAAACAGCAATGACAACCAAAAATAATAATTAGCTTCCCTAACAAAGAGTAGATTTAAAAACTTTTCAAACTGCTAGAATCTGCAATTCTTTTAAAAAACTGTGTGCTAGAAACCAAGTCTTTCATAAAACTAAGTAAGACAAGTAATTAGAAAGATAACTTGAATAAAAGAAATTGATAGCCATTGCAAAAACAGTTTTCAATGTATCAAAAACATCTGGACATCACATTTAAAATTATCTAGAATTTCTACTCCTTCCATGCAAATCTAAGTGTTTGCCCTTTAAAGAAACAAGCTTTCACATCTGATGACTATGATCATTATTCTTGTTCCAGTTACAAGACTTGCCCCACAAATCCTCAAAACAATCAAGTGGTTGTACAGAGTGATTCAACATTTTGGTAGCTAAACTAGCTCCTGAAAAGATTATGAATGCTTTAAACTCAAAAGACACATGCAAAGACAAGACAGAAAATGGTGATTAATACCGTTGAGAAAACTAAGGATTTAGCCCCTGGATCTTTAAATTGAATTTTCTTCAGTGTTCGGACCACAGCTTCCACTTTGGTGGAGTGACTTCCCTTTGAAAAGTCAAAGAAGCACATTAGTAAAGTAGGATAGTAAAAAACTCCTTCCACATTCATTGCTTTATTACATGAGGTTATATTAGGTCCCTTACACATCTTACACAAACTTAACAATGATCAGCCTTGAGGAAGGGCAGGTTAAGTAGCACTGAACTACTTTTACTACAACACACTGCACTAGGATCAGCATGAGCAGCACATGGAAGAATGAAGTGCCATACAGACACATCCTCTGGTTCTGCATGAGGCAAAACAGACAGCCCAGGCAGTGCAGTGGCAGCAAACATGCCCATTAGGCCTCCTGCAGTTTAACTTTGTGGCACAGTCTTTAGTGAATCTTTCAAATGCACATTAAAATTTCCCTACCTTCACACCTTTTGAAAATGGACCAAGAAAAAACCTACCCGAATGCTATTTATGTTGCTTTTGTTTCTCATTCTGACAATATCAAACTTACGTTCAGTACTATGAAGCTTGTTAATTATAATTAAAACAGTAGGGGAGTTGTAAATAAAATTGATTATTGAATGATGGTGAGCTGCAATGAAAACATCTTTCTATTCTGCATTCAGAAATATTTCAGTGCTTAACTTTACATCTTGTCCATTTTGATTTATGTACTCTTCCCTTTCTCCTTAGGTCAGCAAGAGGATACAATGAGATGCAATTCTTTTTCCATCTCCTTCAGTATGTGCTTTCTATTACAGCAATTTTACCTCATGTCTTTTTTAAAGAAGTCTTTACTTTCTTACTACACACATTGTCATTTCAAACTGTGCTAGATTCAGCAGGACAAATACTGTTTTATTTCTGTCTGCACCTGTCTTTTGAACATTGAATTAACTATGCTGGCTCACTACAATGACAGATCAAATTTACTGAAGTCATGCTGCGTGCAGAATTGGCAGGGAAGGATGTCAGCAGTCACAGCACAAGCTGGGAACCAATGCTGGGCTCCTTGATCACTCACACATTAGGCAGCTAACATGTGAAAGGACTTTCTGCAGACAGTTTTACCAAAGGTTGCGGTAAGCAGTGCCATTTTATTACCCAGGGTCCTCCACAGTGATTCCAACTCTGACTGTCTGCAAAGTCAGATGGACAATTAGAAATGCTTATGTTGGCAGGTCTGAAAAGATGACACATTTGCAGCCCTATGGCTACTGCCTGCTAGTCATAAACACCTACAGTTAGGAGATCTGAGACTAGCCTTTAGGACTTCCTACAAAATTCCAGGGTCATTTATGGCTTTTCCAATACTGTTCATCTCTGATTCAGTGATGACAATCCTGGCTAATATGTTCTAGTTGTCTTTTTCTCAGAAACTGTTTTCAGACCTTATCCCCTGATATAACAGATACCAGCTTTAGCCACTGTTGTTGATTTTTCCACCCTTCAGATTCCTTTGACTTGGGTGTCACAAAGGTAACTTCGTACAAGATCAGTAAGGGGAACTGTGGTGCAGAAAAGAACAGCACAATGCTCAAAGTGGGGACAGTCTATCTGCTCTATTTTTAAAACAAAATAACTGTATAAATCTCTTTGTCTACATTATGTTAAACTATATTATAGTTATTGAACTTGCACTCAATACTTATTGAACTTATTGACTAAAACTTTGGCTCACAGCACATACAGAGATTTCAATTTTGTTCTCTATGGAGAGTTGAAACTGACAGAAACACTCCTGTTTTTCAGTCTGTCTTAAAAAATGGTATCCTACTCATAACCCCCACACCAGGAGTCTGTCATTTTGTTAAATAATCAGATGATTATTTATAAAGAATTTGGCTAGATCAAATGAATTATGGTACAGTCAACATTAGAACCAAAACTACCCTCTAACAAACAATTTCTGTCTCAGATGACAGGCTGGCAACACCCACTTTAATACTGACCAGACACAGGAAGCTTTTACAAAACCAAAACATGCAGGGATGCCAGCAATCTTTCTCTCAGTATAAAATACTTCCATTTACAGTAGTCCTTCTCCATCTAAGGCATTACCTTAAGATGGTTAGTGTCAGTAAAATAAAGAGTTAGAAACAAAGAGAGGTAGTGAATACTTTAAGAGGGATTGAGAAAGATCAGATTAAAATATAAACACTGAATAAATCACACAATTTTCATATCTATCCTGAAAGATACTGATCTTAAACTCAGTATTCTATAGAAACCATAGTAAGTTTTTTATTCTTTGTAAACTGTCCTTTAAAGGAATATGAGGTAGAAATTTTAACAATGTTGCTTGTTTAGGTAGTAAATATAGTGAGGCTACAGTGTAAATTTTTAATTTTTTATTAACTAAGAATGAGCTTTGCTCAAGAAAATTCACACAGAATTCATATTTTTGGTTCATTTTTGCTTTGTTCAAAGTTTTTGCAGAAAAACTTCAAAAAACACTACAACTCTTTACACAGGATAGCAGATGGCATGTTCTTTCAGTGTCTTATTTATGAAATTTGTTTATTCTGTTTATTTTTTAATGCAATTTATGAAATATATTTGAAATTTTGTTAGAAAAAGGGTGATATCTCTAAACTGTATATGGAATAAATATGTAAAATCCCTGCATGAAGTTGTGTTCTAAGAAGTAGCATTTGAAAAATACAGCCTATTTACTCCCCCTGGTGCCACATACTGTCAACTACTTTAATAATTTGAGTTAGGAATCATCTACCCATACAATGGAATTCCATTTGTCCAGGGAGGTTGAAATAACTATTGTGAATGTAGTAGCATTGTCTTAAATACAGGGTAGCAACCCTAGAAATTGTGCAAGGTTCAAGGAGACTTGCACAGATATCATGGAAGTCTGTCAGCACAACTAGTTATTATTTTTAACTACACTAATCAGATTAAAATAATGACAAGCATTACAATAATATTTTAATCCAGCTGTATAATAATAATATTTTTATTAAAAGACAGCAGTACCATCTAAATCAAAGTATTATCAATGTATTTTATCTTTGCATTTTAGCCCAGAATCCACTATTTTTTCCACAATTGCACTAAACACAGGTTTTTGGCTTCTACAAGACAATCTGAGAAGACATTCATGCAGTGCAAACATGTACTTATGCACTACATATATGTCAGTATTGCTAAAGACTCATGGAGATGCTGTCTCTTCAACCCAGTGAAAACTCTCCTTTAGTAAAAAAAGCAGATACAACAGTGCAATCAGGATTGAATTCCTACATGTTTGTGTCTACAGGTTTTGTCATTAGGACAAACTATTTATAAAACTATAAATACACTTGTCTGCCTAGATACAGTATGCTACAAAACACAACAAGTATGCACTGCTGAAAGTTTGGGCCACAGAGCTCCTGCACAAACAACTCACCTTTACAGGAATATCATCCTCCTGATTTGCAGCTTCTGCAGTGAAGACATAAGATATTTCTTTATGAGATGTGGTCTGCCTGCAAATGGCACATTTAATGGAGCTGCGGCGGGTGCCAACGCTGTACTGCTGGATGATGATTGCTATGCACTCATTACAGAAACAGTGCCCACACGTCAGCACTGCCCACTGTGCAGGAAACAAAAACCAAACACAACACAGTCTCAGTTTTGGGCCAGTGCAAAAGACAAACAGTGTACTAATCTATGATAAATTATATTTTCATAGAGAAATTATGTTATTTTCATTATATTCTTCAGATTAAAGAAGAATTTTACAATTGTTGCACTCCAGCTGCTAAAAAGCCTGAATTTTAAAGTTTTCCAGCACAGAGACCTTCATGATCTAAAGGAAGTCTCTAAATTTATTGTTCATTGTTCGTATTTTCTCAGTTTTGAACTTCAGGAAAGACATTACAATCTTTCATTTGTATGAAAGACGATTGTTAATGCCTTGTATGGAAACACAGATTAAGTATTTACATACTTTTAAAAAATTACAAAAATGTTTTTATTTGCCTTTTCTACAATTCTTTATCTTTATCTGTGCATTTATAATAGATTTGTCTTATTTAATAAGTGATAGAAAAAGTGCTTTAATTTTTCCCTACTGGTAAGTCCAAGGCAGCATCTTTGGACTTAAGAAGAAAGATTTTATACAGTGTCTTAATCTCTTTTTGACAGAATGTATATGAAACAAGATTGCATTGCAGACGTTGTTCTCCCCTTGTGAGCCTAGAGCATCTACATGTCAGCTGGAACCTTCCATAAGAGAGAAACAATTTGTAGACCAGTAGTTTTGAAATTCAAAATAATATCTTTTCCTGTACTAGCCTGTTCTTTAGGCCATTCCAAGAGGAATAACTAGAAGTTTTCATGGGACCAAGTAGCAAAGGGATTGACTAAACCACTGATTTTAAGCAGGTCTTTTAGGCTTTGTAAGGTTTTTTCAATTGTGCAGAAACAGAATGAGAAGTATTTTAAAAGTTCTTTGCAACATGAAAACTGCTATCATCTACAGAAGCAGTCTTGCTCTTAAGAAAATATAAATAAAGTTAAGAGATTATTTTCCCTTTTAGTGAGCTCTTCCAGCTCTGAGATAAAGAATAATGGCAGTTAACAGAACTAACAGCTGTTCTCTGTAAAAACCTGCACTACCCTTGGAAGAACACAGGGGATTTTGGAAACATGGCAGGACAGCAGCTCATGCTTACACATGTCTATAATGCAGAGAGAAGCTAAACTGCCTTAAAATAGCTGCCCTAAAAGGAAGAGACAATTTAGTTTTAATATAACGAGTCCTTTTATGTTCCTACCTAATGCATGGTAATTCAAGTTTATACTATGGCTTTGTACTTTATGATATAGATTAAGTCTCACTTGAATTTCAACTCCTGCACTTCAGCAGGGAAAGAAATCTACATTGCCAGTATTTATTCTATTGGATTTTGCTACTGTTTGCATATGTAATATCCTTTTCTTTAGAAGAAAAAAATACTACCAATAAGAACAATTACAGCAAAATAAATAGTATACAATCTAAGTTTACTTATTTGCTCTTTCTCTTAGCTTACAAATGGGAAGTAAATATTTCTGCCAGAAGTATAACTTTAGACTTATAAAACAATCATGAACTCACATTTTTGGAACACTTAAGCAGATGTCAAAAGCTAAAAGAAGTGGAGGTGCTTGCATCTGAGAAAGATGTTATTTCAGGGGAGAGGCTGGTTGGTACATTACAGAAACAGCTCATTTCCCTGTTTCAGTACACCATCCATTTAAAAACACGTCTTGACAATTTGACACACAACTGGCTCAGCTCCAGCTAAAGATGTTCTAAAAGTAAAACCTGCTGAATAAGTATCTTACCTGTCTTCCCAGTTGACGTGCACAGATCGGACATGGTTCTGGGTTAACTCCTCCAGTAGTTTTGTCCTGAGACTATAAATTAGAAAAAAAAATATATAAGCTTTGTGTTTTGTTATTCTATATTTAAAACAAGCTTCTAGAAAAAATAAATAATGAAGCCCTTAAAAGAAACCACATCAAACCAAAACACTGTCTGAGCAAATTAAAAGCATATCCATGTACTCAAGTTCATCATGAGGAGTTAAAAAACATGCAACTTATGGTAAGCAAAAGCAGCATTTTTCATTCTGCAGTCCTTCTGATGGCATCTGCAGCTCTGTAACAGCTCTGAAAAATCCTAGTAAAATACAAGCTTCAAACAAGAAACTCCACATATTTTCTATCAGCTTCACATGGTAAATTTTGCTCAACTATGCTTACTTTAATTTAAATGCACTTACTCAAACACTATGATTAAAATACCATGTAATACATGGAGGTTGTCTGTTTGCTTTTTTTTTTAAAGCACTCACTTAAACTCCAGATGTGATATCCTTCTGTTTCAGGTAAGCTCTTAGTAAAATACCAAAGGTATGCAGAGACATACATAAGCATCTACTAAACATGTCTCAGTTAGTTTTAATGAAAACCTTACACATCTAAAACTAGTTCATTGTTTAATAACCATGTAATTAAACAAGTAACTAAAATATATAATGCCATAAATAATTTTATGAGCACACAGTAACACAACGAACAGCACACTGAATTTCAAAATGTAATCAATCTTCACAGAAAATACGATTTCTTTAAGATGAAAGTTTTAAATAAAAATAATGGTAGGTTTCTTCCCTTCCACAGGTAAACACAGTATATCACTTAGATAAAGACCAAGGAACCACTAATCTTACTTTCTCCAGATTAGTGAGGTACAGAAGTTGTCCTAATTTCTTTTGAAGCTGTGATTTGGCAACTGCCTTGTCATTCAGAAGTTTCACTCGATTTTGCTCTACCTAAGAAAACAACATTAAATATGTGTTAAAAAGGGAAAAAAAGTTAAGTTTTACAATAAGGCTTAATTTTTTTTTGTGAAATTCAGAATATCTATTAATTTCCTGTACCCAGTATGAACACAGCACCATGAATGGGCTGAGATGCAGAATGCATACAAAATTGCTTTTTATTGTTTTATTTACATTATTGTTTCTTTAGAGAAACAAAATTAAATTAAAATAACCAGCTTTTCACAAGTTTCTCTTGAAGTTCCTTCAATTTATCATCTCTTTTCTTACAATTGCGTAAATATATATATACCAGAATTAACTGCTGGTTCCAAAAATAATGTGTAAGAGACAATTATTTTCTTTATTTTTCTTAGAAATGTACACTTTTGATTTAACCTATACAAAGACAGAAACATCAAGCTGACTTTTTTTTAGATTAATTACAGCTGATAGTGGAGAAGTTTAATACTGCAGAAGAGGCAGACACCTGAAGGATGAAGGCCAAAGAAATGGGTGTTTCTTCTATGGCTGCATATCCATGCATAAATCTTAAGACTTTATTGGGTGTTTGTTAAGCAAAGTGCTCCTTTTTAAAAATTGTTTTATTACAGAGATGAAATTTATTTCCTTATATAAAGAAGCATTTTTTTTCTAACTCAATCTCACAGAAAAAAAGCACAAAATGTGTCTTCAGAAAATACACTTCTGTTGGTGCAAAAAAAACCCTAAAAGTTTAATCAACCCAACACTTTCTCTATCATCATAAACAGAGTCAGGGGTAGCTCAGAAATTTCAAAATGCTGAAAAAAGATTTTTCTTTGATGCACTTATTTCTGTTTTATATAGGTATTTGTGAAACTTATCAATACGGGTAAGGAATCAGGTCAACTTAATTTTCCACCCAGCCTGGAAAACTGGGCAATTGTAGAGAAAGGGCAGTCATCTCTTGGAAACATGCCAGAAGGCTAACAATAATGTATCAGAGTAACAGTTACAAGTTCAAAATGGTCCACATACTCAACCAAGAAAAAATCTATACTCCACCAAACCTGTCTGAAATGAAAACAGACACACATTCTAGACGTTATACATAGATCCAGATGTGGACTTTATTTTTGTAGGAGGTAGGTTCCTTCAAAAAGAAACCATTCTTCCCTGCCCAGTACTCTACCTCATGTGGCTCTATAATGTGGAGCACTGGTGGATTTGGTTTTGGCTCATCAGGGTGACGCACTCTCAGTCGCTCTGTAGCCATGGCCAGCTCATCAATAGCAGACACGTGATCCCTTAGCACCATCCAATACTCATGAAGTAACTGTAAGAAAACCCCAAACAAGTGAACAGCAGAACTGAATTGAGTTACACTTACATGACTCTGCCATAAAATGTAAAATGAAATGTGAGAATCTTTTTGGAGGAAGAGATAATATTTCTTTACGGCATTCAGCCATTAACAACAACCAATTATAATGGAAAACTAGCAGTATGGACATCATTTTGCCTGCTCTCTTCTCCAGCCTCTCTGGATAAACAAATAGAAATAGCTGTCGCTCATTTCTTCTACAATTAGTGTTACAATAATTAATGTAACTAAAAATTCAGAAACAAAATGTCTTGCAAAACAAAAAAAACCCAACCTGATGAATGAAAAAAATAGTTATTTCGCAGAGTATCATTCTGGTAGCTCAGTGTATATTGGAGTAGTACAGACCACTGAATCAGTATTTCCAAGTTACAACAGATGGAATCAAACACTGTCTTCATTCTCATTGGTATATTAGGCCCATCTTTTGTTTCCTAACATAAAGGCACATGAAAAAACTGTGTTCCTTCTTCACAGGACTGAAGGTAGCCTGAATTACAGAATGGACCAGTGTTGGATTTGTTGAGTCTTGTTACATTCTGATTCAAGTAAACAGATGAACACATTTAATTATATCCTTATGCTGTCTTAATAGATGCAATTACATTGCTTAGTAATTTGATTAGTAGCCAACATAGCTTTTAGAAACTATTAGCTCACATCTAAATCATTTAAAATCAAATCCTGTAATAAGCACTGTGGAAAAGGTTGGTAGGCAAAGCCTAATGTCAGGAATACGACTTAGATGTGCTAATATTCAGCTGCAATTTGTTTATAATAAATTAAATGGACCACACAACTGGTTTGATCACCATGTAATTTACTGCACCTTATATTCCTTTTTCCATGCTTCAAAGAGCTCCAGGAATACACTCCCTTCTTCAGTTACCCTGGCATCCATTCGGTGAGCTTTGGCAAAGGAAAGAAGAGCTTTCAAAGCACGCTCGGTTTCACTGGTTGCCCAGAGCCCTCTGCTTGTGGTGGGCAAACGGTCATCGACAAGCCCTTCTTGGTCTTCTATCATCTCTTCGAATATTGCCATCTGGCCTTTAACACTTCAAAACAAACCAAGCACAGCACTTAGCACTGATTTGGTACTTCCACATCCATCTGTACTTATTCATCATCTATTTCAGCCTTCTTAATATATGATTAAAGGATAATACAAATCAAGGAAATATAAACAGCTGTTTTATTACCTAATCAAAGGCTTGCTTTGAACACAGTGACCTTGGTACCAATCCTCAGGCCTTTCTGTCAGCCCCAAGTCATCTACAGCTTTTGTAAAGGCTTACACATCTAAATCATCTTTCAATAGTTATTAATGTCACATTCATTAAAAAAAAAATCAATTCTGAATTTTTATATAAGCAAGAATTACAGTTAAACTCAGATGCAAAATTTGCTGTGTATTACACTGTGAAAGAAAAGTGTAGCTTCCCAGTTCTCTCCTTGATAAATAATGCTAATTTTAAAATAATCCATTCTTCCTGATTCCAGCAGTCATGAAGCAACAGAACTCCCACTGGTAAAGACTTCTTAAAATGTTTTCTTAGTAATCTCAAGACTTTTCAAATCCAATTTTGACATTGCGAGGGATATGAGAGAGAGAAGTCCAAAAGTAAGCATGTGAGAGCTGTAATGTATGTCTTTCAGTACTGCCCACTATGCACACTTCTCTGACACCCTGTGCAGGTGTCACCCTTCTTTCAGCTTCATCCTGTCTGAGATCTCTCATTGTAACACTGAATGAGGGTGGTATTATACCACTTGCAGCTGAACTGCAAATAAATATTTGCACAAATAGGAGTATGTGTTAAATTAGCATACTTGTATTTATACACATGCTTTCTGAACATGCCACCATTTCTGATGTATGGTCATATTATAGTGGCTTGAGAGAAAGTGGCATGTATTCATTCCTTGGACACCATTTCTTCAAATAAAATTTACATAGAAAACTAAACAGAACTGCTATCAAAGCCATCAGCGAGAAGTCTGTCATTTGGTCATAAACTTATTTCAGACAACATAAACCAATCCAACTTTCACGTTTTCTAACAGTGAGAAATTTATAAAGCTATGAACTTACCTATGCATAAACAGCTTTGACTCATATTCTGTGAACAATTCATCAGCCTTACAAAAGACACAAGCTGCAATACAGAAAATTGAAAACAGATGCACTCAAAATTTCAGAAACCACATTACCATAAACCCCTAATCCAACATAAAAAAACTACACAAAATTCTTTAAAAAGACCAAAACAACAGTCATATGTACACTAATATAGCTGACACCAGAAGATTTTATAAAAATAAAACCAAAGGTCATGATTCTAGCAAATAGATCTGTGATACCTGTCTACATACAGCTCCTGAGTACATAATAAAGGCTTCAGTATGTTATTTCAAATAAAGGAAAAATTAGTAATACACATCTAAGGTGTATTTTCTGTTTTCAAGACCTACTTGTTAAGTGGCAGTCTAACAGGTCGCAAATGGCAGATAGTGGCAGCCTCAATAACCTGCTTAGAAGGAGGCCCTTCTAAGTTTTTCACTGCTTCTCTTACAATCTTCTGGAACTTCTTCACTTCATCTAGCTGGGTTGTGAGTAGATATTGAAGGCCTCTGCAGTCACGGAATCTGATTTAAAGAAAAAGGAAAATTACTGTACAGCAAGACACAAAATCCAAACTCGACTCAGTATTTTAAAGTAGAGGGGAAGTAGCTAAATAGCAATCTAGGACAACAGACAAAGTTGGTACCATGAGCAAATGCTTATTCCTGCTACATGCAATGCGGTCAGAAATCACTCCAGTGTATCCCCAGAGCTGATGCCTTGTATCTTTAGAAAGACTCTTTCCAAGACTTGAGAGGTGTGGCCAAATACTAGTAGTGAACACCAACCTGCAACATTCTGGTCCACAATGCAGATCTACTAAATGGAAACTACTGCACATACAGTCTTACTTATGTTTGCTGGCCAACAAAATGATTTTCAATGCACCTGTGCAATTCACAACAGACACATGCACGCATCACAAAAATACACTTCATTCAGCAAGTTAGCTTTCAAAGTCAAATTTGTTAAATGGACATAACAGTAAACTATTCTTCTAAAACCCAGCTGTCTTCTGTGATTAGAGGGGTGTTGCAGTAATGAACACAAACACGAACACAAGTTAAGCAATTCTCACATGGTGTTTTTCCTGACAGCAGAAGCCTCTTGCTGAAAGAAAGTGCATCATTCCCACCAGATCTGACATTGATGTACAAGACTGTGGCTCTACACAATATGGAAAGTTTGATCCAAAATATACATTTTGTACAGTGCAGAGAGCAAAGCAAAGGTTTAACACTACTAAAGCTTGGCATTCAATATAACCTACTTCATTAATATGCATTTTAAAATAACATAGACAAAGTTTGCCTAACCAGGTAGTCTGAAAATAAATGTAAATTGCAACCACAAGTCTGCTGTTAATATCATCAATTTCCAAAAAATACCAGCTTTATATAAATCTCCCTCACTATACATGGATTAATTATATCCAGTACTCAATTCAGAGTACTTGTTGCTTCTACCACTGACCAGTAGAACTTGATACAACACTGTTTTTTATCTCAAATGCTAAAATAAATTGAAAAGGAAGTGAGTTGTATCCCTGTGTTATAGAAGAAAGTTTAGTCACAGATGGCTTTTCCAAAGTTATACAATCTGTAAGCAGCAATTAAGAAGATACTTCCTAAATACCTCATTTCAATCAAGGAAAAAATAACCAGTATGACACAAGCTAACATACAGATGGATGGATAGGCATAGAAGTTTTGCATGAACATGCAAACAATCCTTTCCTCATATTTATTTTGACCAGAATGTGATGCTATCATTCTCAAAGAACCATGAGACGTTCATAGCCAGACTCACAGACTGGCTGAGGTTGGAAGGGGCCTCGGGGTGTTGTCTTGCTCAAAAGCTCTCCTCAAGGAGGGTCACCTAGAGCTGGTTGCCCAAGCCCATGCCCAGACAACTTTTGAATATTTCAAGGATGGAGACCCCACAACATCTCTGGGCTACCTGTTCCAGTGCTCAGTCACCCTCACAGTAAAAAAGCATTCCCTGATGTTCAGAGGAATGTGTTTCAGTTTGTGCCCATTGCCTCTTGTGTTGAAGAAAAAAGAGGTTTTGTGTCTTTATTTAGATTATTCAATGGAATTATGTTAAGTACTGAAAATAAAAGATATATTTACTTCTATCAAGAAGAAATTTCAACCTTTGGGAATCGTGATGGCAGAATAGTCAGAGTGGAGGATACATCTTTACACATGGAATTAAAATATGTGCATCTTAAGTATTTAAATTTATACATGTTTTATAAACTTGTACACAGATGTATATACATATATTTATATATTTCATAAATATAATAAAAGTCAAATATAATATATTTGACTAAAACATGATTCAGAAAGATTGTATTTAAAAGGGTAAGTTCATGTATCTGGGAAAATTACCTGAAGTTAAACCACCAGAGCACTGTCCTTCCTGTCTCCCTTTTCTGTGATGAACTTATAAACCTTCCTCCAGAATGTACAAGAGGGGGTTAAGAGAAAAGGGTCTATTCAATCCTAAAATTAAGGGGAGACCTTATTGCTTTTTATATTTATCTAACTGGAACATACAGAGAAGACTGAGTCAAACTTTTGTCAAAGGCACTTGGCAAAAGAACAAGAGACAATGTACATGTAATGCAACACAGGAAATATTAACTAGGTAAAATAATTTTAATGTCTTTTTTTTCCACCAAGTGGGCCAAATACTGGAACAGGCTTCACACAGACTATTGAATCTCCCTCCTTGGAGATACTTAACAGGTCAAATCCCTGTGCATCTTTACTGGACTGAACAAGCATGAGTCTGGATCTTAAGATGGGGGTTGATTTAAGCAACCTCTGAATGTCCCTTCCAAATTCATTACTATGTAATTGAACCCAAAAAGAAATGGTATACTGTTGTCTTGAACATGAAACCAACTTCAAATTCTTTGCTCAGAAACAGAGTGATGCTATTTTATGGTGTTACACAAGGATTTTCTGATATTGTCTCTCTACCTTCCATTCAAGCAAGCCAATTTCTCTTACAGGTTACTCAATTTTAATGTAATAAACTTTGAATTCTTCTTACTCAGCGGTTTCGTGAGTATAGAAGACTATAAAACCACAGTAGATAATGCAGAAGAACATTTCAAAGAACGCTTATCTAAGAGAAAACAGTAGTTTTCCTGCTTTTCTTTCCAAGTCTTCTATCTAGTTGTGCTTTTTTCAGGGACTGGTTTTGAAACATAATTGCAGTCCAGATGCTCTGAAGCAAAAACATCTACTAATTGCAACAGCTAGCACAAACTAGTAAGAAGACCTGAGTAGATTTATCTGTATTTAACAGCTTATTTTGGCTATTCTCTTACTTCTCTGCCATGGAGAGTTTACTTGTCTCCTGTTTGTAGTTGCAAGTAATTTCATTTTGCACACGTTGAACAAGCTCCTCATCGATGGCATACTGTATTGCTGTCTGGATGACATCCAACCACCAAGGAGAACCTGAATGTATCTGTATGAAAAACAAGAGATTTATCCTTGAACTTTTCAACAGAAAATCAATCTACTCATTGAAACAGAGGCATATACTGATCTTTAGGCCACAGTCAAACACAGACTGGCTAATTCCATGAAAAGTGGAGGATGAGAGTGTGATTAAAAAATATCCCATCTTTTGATGACATGTAAAAACATGACTAAGAAACTGTCTACATTCTCCACATCTTTATATCCCTTCAGCAGAATCAGATTCATCAAGGCTATCTATACAGAACAGTCATACAGAAATACTGTGATCTCAAAGTTTCTTCCTTCTCTCAAAAGGAGATACAGATCATTTAATCAGAGAAAGCAAAGTTCCCCATGAAATTAAGAGAGCAACATTGAAGTGACCATGTAATTTTAACGGGTGAAAGAAGATGAACAGCTTAGAGTTATGGGCAAAAAGATGAAAAAATATTCTTTAAAAATGCCAAAATTCAGAGACAAAACATTTAAGAGGTACCTGCCTTTCTCTGAAGTTCCCGAATGGTTTGAAGAACTGGCTGTAAGGCCTGATGGGCTTCTGCAACTTCTGCATTGGATTTACTCATATAATGCTGTCGGAGTTGTTCTGCCTGTATGGAAATAAGAGCTTAAACTCTGCACAATCATATCTGTGAGGAATACTGCAAACATAAAAACTCCCCGACTACCATAGTACTTTCAAGTGGTTACCTATCTATGTGCTACCCACCTTCATTTATAAGCAATATTTAGCAATATTTTTTTTTCCTCTAGAATCCAGCATTTATTAGTAAGCTACCAAAAACATGTGAGAAGACAAATCACTATAAAGATGCTAACTGTGCAACTTTGCTTTTGGGTAAGCCCAAACAACACAATAGGAATACAATGTATTACAAAAGGGAACTGGAATATAACTCAGTATTTCTACTTATCTGTGTTGAATAAGCAAACAATAAAAGATCCCAGAACAGTCTAAGAACAGGACAATTGAACTTACTCATCAAATATAATCATAATATAAAACTTACTCATAAAATAACAAGAAAGGCTTATGCATGTGGTTAACTCAAAAGCTATTTCTTTTTAAATTAAAAGAATTGTTGTTTCTTTTGTTAGAGAAAATGCTGAGGGAACAAAAAATAAAAATGTGCTCTACATACTCATGAAAAAATGAAAGACGTTTACCTCTTCTGCAAGTCGGCTATCACGCAAAGTCGGGGGAATTCCTGGGTGCTTTGCCAACAACTCCATCAAATTATGTGTAGAATGAAGTCTCTAAATATACACAAAGTCAAGAGCAATCATGAAAAAAATCCATTGGAACATCCGTGACAGGAAAGACCTGAAGAGCAATGAAAGCTTGCAGCAAGAAATTAGCATGAATTTAAAATCAGTTTTGTCTTTCTCTGCATCTTATAAAGAAAAGAAAGATTCCTTTCCCCATTTTGCTGAGATAGGAAATTATAAGAAATGAAATATTAAAAAGACTTTCTTTAACATCTCAAAAGCAAATCAGCAGGCAAGTGTGACACCAGGTCATCAGATCCTATGCCATACTTACCCTCCTAATTAAAACAGCCTTTGACTATTATGAAAAACAAATTATGTCAGGGCACTTTCTTTGGTGGCTTTCGGAATATTCTGAGGAAACAATTCATTTAGACTATCAAAAGCAAAATAAAGTGCAAGGAAAAGACCCAATACTAAGAGCTATAATAATTTTTCATAATTTTCATTTCTCTGAAATAAAATATATTGAAAAACACATGACCTTTTGGAACAATTTTAGGGAAAATAAATTTGATTATTAATAAAAGGAAACCCTACTCCTCTTTTCTGGCTTCGCTCTTTGTTTCTCAAACCAGACCAATAATATTATGCTTCCTGTACAGGTCCCACAAACTCACAGTCATAACCTCCACTATCATAAACTTGTGCCCTTCTCACATCCTGGATTCTCTTCACCTCTGCCCTATTATTATTTCAGTCACTCAAGAGGACCGGCCAGCAGTGATTTGCCATTATCCCAAAGAGCTAATCCTACACAACTAAGAAGACTTAACAGAAGTAAAAATTTATTACACTAAGGCAACATTAGTCAGCATGTATTTCAAAGGGGTAAAAAAAACTTAATTGGATTGTACAATCCAGTAGAACAGTTTAATTAACAACCTATGCACAGTTTAACAAGTTTAGGCTAACACCTCTATGCTAGGCCAAAAAAGCCACCAGGAATTCACAAAGGAAAAGGAAGAATCAAAGAAGCACAGCAGAGGCATCAGGTGACATGCAACATAATGAAACAATAATTTGCTCATAGAAGCAAATAAAGAAAGAGAAACCTGATCACTTATCTATGTATCACTAATATTTAAAATCTCTTATTGTGCTGAGTAAAATTTTGGTCAATTAAGAACTGATAGTTCTTGAAGAACTATAAATATGTTACTTAGAGAACCATGATTTTTTACCAGGAAAATATATTCATATTTTCAAATAGTGTTCAAAAGGCATGAAGTCAAATGCCTGAAGAGAAAAGGCACTTCAATTCTTTTCTATGTTTTGATGCCCTTTTATCTTCTGCAGTGCAAATATTTTATTATTCCCTATAATTTGGCCCATTAATATCACTCTCAGTGCAAACCCTGAATTCTGTAATTGCAGGATGTAATATAACACTTAATGTGAGCAGTCACAGTCACATGCACCAGACTAGGAATTCAGCTTGTTAACTGTACTGCAGAACAGCAGGTGGAGATCATACACTACTTCAGGGACATCAACAAAACTTACAAGCAGGTTTTTAGAAACACAGTAGCATTTTTGGTGGGTTTTTTTGGTTTTTGTTTGTTTGTTTGTTTTTGTTTTTTGTTTTGTTTTGTCAAAAAAAAAAAAAAAGGAGACATGAAGGTCATGGGACAGATTCCCATCTAAAGATTGTGATAAAAAGATTGTTATCATTACAGCAGGGCTGAAAGAGTAATTCAGCATACCACTGGGATGAAGAAAAGACTGACCTGTTAAATTAAAGTATTCTAAAGTATTCCAGTTCTTAACTATGCCTTTTTACATTTCAATGCTCACTCACTTGCAAGGAATCTGTTTTGAGCTTTTCTTTGTGCTCTTCAGATGATCTTAGTACTTCTCTGTACAGCTCTGCAGCCAGCGCATATTCTCCTGAATTAAAAAAGAGTAGCAAAAACACAGACACATTGTGTTGGTTTTTCAATATACAAACAGCTATGACCTTACAAGTGTTACATTACATGTAACATACTAAGATGTTCTCAGACAGTCTGTATATTAAGTGCCGGTCTTCAAGCAATTCTTTCCTAGTCATTCCTTCCCCCAAAAAATTGGTAAAAGACAGAACATGATATTCTACAAAGACTAACACAGTTTTCAAATTAAATATCTTTTGTGACTGTAAGATCTGTAAAACCTCTTAATCTTAAAATATGCATTCATGGTTTCATAAATCCAAAAAAAAATCTCATGTTGCACTTAAAAAAATAAACTACAACTCACTGCAGTAATGCATTGCTAGATTTGCACTGCAAATGCACTATTCACTCTCCCAGTGAAAACCATGAAAGTTGTGTCATACTTCAGAAATGCAGAAATGATTAGGTACATGCAGGAAGCATAACTACTGATGTAAGCTGCCAGCATCATAATCACTCCACAGAAAATAGCCTATATCAATTAAAAAGAAATACAAAATTGAAGTTGTGTATGGAAAAGCAGTGAAAAAACAAATCCATCTTAATTTGCTTTTTTCAACTGATGGAAATTTACTTAGCCAGTAATACTCTTAGAGACTCTTAAAACATGGAGAAGCACAGAGAAAAGAAATGCATAAAGACAGATAAGAGAGTAAAAAACCATCATCCTATCTATACAGAAGTGTAACAATTCTATGTCAACAAGATTTGCTGCTTCTTACATTGAAAGAGTTGCATTTGTAAGGGTATATAGGATTGCAATTACTAGAAACGGCCAAAAGCTATGCGCTGAATAGCTAGTTTTAAGCTTGTCAGGCTTCCCTTGAATTTTTCTTGCCCTGCCTGAAGATTTTACTTGGCTTAGCTGTGATAACAATTTCTGTAATTCACTAGGTGTCTATGGCTAATTTTTAGTATATTTTTAAACTTTTGTTTATCTTTGTGTGGTACAACACAGCTTTATATAGACAGCAGTAACAAGCAGTTATTCCATGTAGAATGAGATATTTATAACTACCACAATGATGTAGTGTAGGGAAATACAGGCCTAGTAACAATAGCAGAGGCTATTAACAAGTAAAAATACAGGATGCAGTGTAGAGTACAGCCATGGGATGCTAAGAGATGGTGCACAGGCTTGGCAGTGAATAAGAAAGCCATGGCTATAAACAACTCACCCACAGTCAAAGAAATGCAGACTTAGAGCTGGACAAAACTGGTTTTAGGGGCAACAAAGAGAACAAAGAAAGAGTATGTAACATTCATAAAAGGCATCATGTCCACTAAATTCAGCGTTTTCATGGAGCTGCAGACCAATGAAGAAAGAGAAAGATGCAAACATGCTAGCAAACATAAAAATGACCCTCACTGGACTCTTGTGTGAGGAAGAAACCATCAACACAAATATCATATTCCTACTAATGAAGGCAGTGATAACTGGCAATTGCACTGCCACCACATCCACCAAACCGTTGACCTCAGGGTCCAGATGAGCCTAAGTAGAAAGGTGAGCAAAAAAGCAGGACAAGTAGAAACAAGTAAGTGTAATTGTTACTGTTTTCTTTGCCTGTAGCAATAAATTTGGACTAATAATAGACATATAGGTTTTCAATTATACTAAGATTAAATTCATGGCCTCACTTTTACATAAGGTGTGCTTCCCCATTCCTGATAAAGAAGACTGAGTGTAAGGCTAATACTGGGGGAGGAGTTACAGACCACAACTCTGCCTCTTTTGTCCTGCTTTTGTTTCTCATCAGACACAATTTTTATCAATCTGGTTTTCAAAACAGGCCAAACATAATTTTGCTACTAGTGCCATTTTAGAAGCATTATATCTGTATGTAACTCTTTTTCAGCACTTAACTGTATCATAAACACTTATTTCCATGCTGCAATTGTAACAAATTATTTTAAAGCCACTAACTACAGATTAAAAATCTGAATATAGTCATTCTGTGAGGCAAGTAAGAGAAAAGGCAGTTTGCCTGTTCTCTTTGAAGGAACACTTTGACATGAGCTGGAAAAATTCAAACAGCCTGTCAATTTTGGAAAAAATTGGAAAAGTGGCATTTTTTTACACTTTCATAATAGAATAATTTTAATTTATTTCTATTTTGTGGGGCACTCAAGATTTATATAATTATTTTTGTTTCTCATTCAAAGCTTTTTTTGCCTTGTAATTCAGACAAAATTGACATTGACAGAGCTGTCTAGCAGCAGGAGCAGCAAAAGGAATCTTAGCAGTCAGCATGTCTGGGGCACAAGGGAAGCCCAGAAAGCAGTACTGATAAACAAAAGCAGGTTAAGTACAATTACACAAGTATGACTTCTTTTAACCTCCCAGTACACAGAGATGGAGCATATCCTTTACTCCTGTACTGAGAGGAATAAAGAATATGCTACAGCCCTTTGGTCATACCTTTAATGATATGGATACCAGCTAAGCCATTGAGAGCACACACCAACTGTCGGTGAGCTTCTTCACACTCTGTTCGACACTTCTTTTGCAGAGAGGCCAACAGTTCCTCCATGGTCATGGTGCTGAAAAGGAGACCAAACGGCTTGAATTTGAAACAAAATCACAGTACTAGAAAAGTAAGAGGGTCATGATGAGCAGCATAGCAGATCATTATATGCATCCAACATATTGCAAATGTTTTTTGGAGGTTTCTTTGTAGCTAGCCATGATATTTTCTGAAAAATCCTTTCACTAGGATTTTTTTTCCTGAGAAGCTAAGAGGCCTGAGGAACAAAAATGTAAACAATGGTTATCTGCTGCTGTGGAATGCAACAGGTGCATCTGGGATTGGTTTCATGTGGCTGTTTCTAATTAATGGCCAATCACAGTCCAGCTATCCGGACTGTCTCAGTCAGTCACAAGCCTTTGTTATCATTCTTTTTCTATTCTTAGCTAGCCTTCTGATGAAATCCTTTCTTCTATTCTTTTAGTATAGTTTTAATATAATATATATCATAAAATAATAAATCAGCCTTCTGAAACATGGAGTCAACATTCTCATCTATTCCCTCATCCTGGGACCCCTGCAAACACCACCACATTTCTTTACTTATTAAAAAACCTCTAGCTGTCAGATTTTCTCCTGCTAGAGCCTTACTCTAACTTAAGTGTGTCCAGAGGTTGACATCTGCTGGAACACAAAGAAATAAGAAGCAAGAAGAAAATTTGAACTTGGTAGAATAATCCATCATGGGGCAAAATATTGTTCTCCTTCTGTTAGTGGTGAACTGCAAACAAGCAACATAGACCTCATTTTGTCAGAAGCTGTTTGGATGAAAACAGCTATGACAGACTACACTTCTACCCTCTGCTAGCAATCTAAACACAAAACACATGAAGTGTCAATGTACAGGAGAAAATGTGTGAAATGAAAACAGAGAAGACTAGCAAAAATCATTCTAAACTTCCTTTTCTACATTTGTCATATCTGCAGATTATGAGAGGAATTTTACCAGAAGAGAATTGGCTTCACATAAAAATACCAGAAATGGAGAGAAAAGACAGAAGCAGGAACAGCAATGAGGAGGATGCAAGAAGGAAGCTTGAAGGGTACCTTGGAGTAAAGCCACAGGTTAAAGAATCAGAGGACTGATGTGAAGAGACAGGAGAGTAAACAATAGCAACAGCCTACAACAGCTGACCTGAGGCTGCTTCTAATACCAATTGCTGCTGTTAGACCATACACCACTCCCCTCCACTGAAACCCTGCTCTTCAGCCTCATTCACCTTCAGGAGAAGCATTTACTATTTGGTGTTCAGTACTGTGGAACAGAGTACTGAACTCTTGCACAGACTGGGCTCAAATTATGCTGGAAGGATGCCCTTCCCTAGGCTTTTATTCTACCTTCCTTGGAACATTGTTCCAGTTGCAGAAACTGATTCTTGGTTTTATAGTACAGTGTTACACCAGAATCAGCTTTAAATCAATATAATCACTATTCATAATTACTGAATTCTCCAAAGGAAACAGTAAATACACATAACATATGCTGGTACTTCCACCATTGCTACTTAACTTTTATTTTCTAAACCATCAGCAGTTCCAAGAAAAATTGTTACAGTAGAAGGATGTCCATATAAAATATGCAATTAGATACACAGCCTGAGACTACCAACTAATGCAAATAGAAGGGGTTTTTACTCAAGTTAATCAGGAAAACCTAGAAAAATTTCTTTTGAGAGCTTTTTTTTTCTGAGATCTCATTTACTGCCTTCACTACACAGGTGGGAGAAAAAGGTCCTCTATCATAGAACAGAATATGATCCAAACTCAGGTTTTTAATCCAGACTGATGTCTCTTATCTATATGCTCCAGCATCAACTTTCTTATTTCAGGAAATTTTTCTTATTCATCAAAGGTCCTAGCAGAGAATTTCTTCATTATTCTCCTACATATAACCAAAGACAGGAACCAAATCTTCTCTCTATTCTGGGAATGTCCACTGGTGCAGTCAAGTTTGGGTCACAAAAAAAAGGTATGTTAACAGGGCTGGGAATTGACTTTTCTTTGTACATGTGATTTTAAGAAAGATTTAATTTTCATTGCTGGCTTTTCCATCAGTTACTATGCAGCTGTCACTGTGAAACCATTCCACCAAAATCAACACAGTGCGAAGCTGTTCCCACCATCCTTCGCTCAGTTTACATATATTTCATTTATACTACACTGGCTCATTTTAATGCAGATAATCTTGTATGATGGGTGGGAATATTGATTTCTCCTATGTTTGAGTCCCTTGCTTCCACATTAGCAGACTGCCACAGTAAGTGCTACAGCACAGTGTCTAACTATTGGTCTCTGCTCAAGTAGGTGCAAAGTCAGCTTCAGCTGCTTAGGCACTATAGGTGCCCTGTATAACAAAGAGCAAGGAGTAGTACACAAAACTTCTAACAACGATTGAAAGAGACTGAATAGAAAGGATGGAATAGGAAACAGTAGCAATAACACTGGCAGTGCTAAAAATTGAAGTTCTTCCCTACCTGTAGTTTAAGAAAGAAACATAGACACCACTCAGAGGCTGGAATTGAAACAGCCTGCTCTTTCACAAACTCCTTCTAACTGACTGAAAAGGTAACAGCTACATTTCACAACAGGACTGGCAATATGGGTTTTTTTGGTTTAAGACCAAACTGGTACTTGCAGAGCACTTATAGGGGAAGATGATATTGAAAGCATGCAAATAAAAGAGCATTTGTACAGCTTTCAAGTTTGGATATATATTTATAAATTCTACAACCTCACATTAACATTTTCTTTGAAATTAATTATTCCATTCTGTTGATTCATTTCTTTCGTTGTTCTCATTCATGAATGTGAGCTTTGTACAAGACAAAAAAAAAAGCAGTGGGCTTATTTTAAAACAAAAAAGGAATCTGGTATGTTTCACATTCACTCTGTTACCTGCAACACTCTAGTCATAGTAAGGTCAGAATGCCACTGGAGAATCAAATGCCTTCAGTACTATGTTCTTTAACACAAGAATTACACTAATGAACCCCCTGTGCCTGTTCAGCTTCTGAGGTCAGATTACCCTGGTGTGCCACAGTCACACATTTAACTAAAGAAGCTTAAATTAGGCTTATTTGAGGACTGTACAAGAACTTGCACTGCTGGAGACAATCAGAGTTTTGCTTTGGATAAAGTAGGCCATTTAAGAAATGACAGAAATTCACCTTTTCTGTAGTGGCAAGAACTCTCCCCGAACAGCTTGTGGGTGACAGCAGGCCTGCCTGAGCCGTAGCAAAGGGTATAGAATAGAAGTCACAGTCCTTCTATCTAGGCTGCTAAGCTTAAGAGTCCAGTCTGAAATCTTCCTGAGTTTTGCCAATGCATCCTGGCAGCACACCTCGTGCTGGCGATGATAGAAGTGTCTCTCCACAGGAGAGAAATGAAGCCAGTGTATATTTTCTGTCTGAGGGGGGATTTGAATCTGAAATTTAAAAAAAAGAAAGTAAGTAATTTGTAAATAAAACTATTGATAAATGAGGTTCAGGAATTGTAAAACTCAAAACTTTGATTTACTTGGTCAAGCACATCCTTCTTTGCTGATCTCCACATTATCTTCGCAATTTGACTGTAGAGAGGCTGGGGATTTTTCCTACAATAAGGTCGATATAGTAGCTGGTCCCACCAATGTTTGACCCAGTAAGGATCAACTCCAAGGAAAAGGACTAATCCATACAAATCTGCCAAGAAAAGAAAGTGTTTGTGTTTTAATACTTTGCAATACATCTCAAAAAAATTTAACTGTCATACAAAGCCTATGAAGCATAAACCATCTCCATTCTGGCCTTTTCTTTTGCACTTGTTTTCCAGTCATTCCCTCTGCAAAATATTTAATTTGAGGCAGGGGACTGGGTGGTGGAAGGTGGGCGTTCTCTCCTTTAGCTCATTTTTGATTTCCACACAACTTGAGACAATTTAGCTGTTTGTGAGACACTTTCCTAATTTCAAGCTTAGCAGAAGAAAGCAAAGAATTTAAGCCTATTCAGAGAAGAGACAAGAGGCAGAAATTACATGATTGCATATGGTTAACTGGGTTTGCCAGGTTTTTCTAAACGAATATTGCTCAGCATCATTACTTCAGAGCCTGCTGTGCACCAACTGTCTGCTGCCCACAATCCTAGATGGGGCTGCAATTCAGAAGAATTTTCACTTCTCTACTAATGCATAAGAAATTAACAAAAGACACTTCAATTGTTTTCTTGCTAATTGAGAGAATACATCTTGCTAATTCTGCCTAATTCAGAAACCCGTCACTTTTTGGAATGAAATTTAAGGACATACTGACTTTAAACATCTGTCTTAATCTTACTGGAAAAATACAGAAGCACACATTTAAATGCTGCATGGGGATACTGCAGAAACAGAGACATGTGATGATACCTTCTAGTTCTTGAAAATCTGGTGGCTACATTCCTTATTCTGTTAGCTTTATCATAATTCAGTATTCAGCTGAAAGCATCAAGACATTCACCAAATACATCATAGACCAGAAGAAGAAAAATCCTGGGAATCATTTCTGTGCAAGAAGCAATTGTTTACCCAGAGCTCCTATCCCACTGCATTACAGCAGCAGTGGCACAGATTGAAATGAGTCAGCAGTTTTCATTCCAGAAGTGATGGGGGCTGCCTTAGAGTCTGTCAACATGTATTATGAACTGTATGATATTTCAGATATGTATAAATCAACACTATCACACACAGGGCCTTGAAGGAGTTCATCACGACACTAAAATCAGTAATTTCTTTCTGCAGCTCTGCTTTATTAACACTGTATTCTCGCAACTATTGTATGCATTTATAAATTTAATTCAAAATTCCATCATGAATTAATCTGAAATGTTGATTTTTACAACTTAGTATCCAAACCACAGTCCACAAATGCTTACACTGATTTATCCACTTTTAAACACATTGCTGCAATGTGTGCCATATATTCCAAAATCCATCAGACAACACAGGGAGACAAAGCAGTTAGTCAGCTCCCTTTCTTTTATTCTATCTCTGTCTGAAGCCTGTCTACAGAAACTGAGCACCACACAAAAAAAAGACAAGATAAATGTCACCTGCTAACATACAGCTACCTACTCCACACATCTCAATTCATTAAGTCCTTACATAAGGACTGGAGAGGGTTTCATAAGGTTTAGCATGATTTTTAGAATTTATATTCACAGCAGTGGATGCCCACAGAAGTTCATACAGAGCTATACAAAAAGCAAATATAGCTTTGCTTGCTGTATTTGACAGTTCACAGGATTCTGTAAACAGAACAGACTATCTGCTGTAAAGAAGGGTTAATATTTATCCACTCCACAAAGTGAAAACTTTGAAGAACAAACTTGAGTCAGCTATTAGACACACAGCTTCTCTGCTCCCCAAAGTATTTGTCTAACTCAGGGAGACAAAAAGATTTGTATATTGATACATGTATTGATGGCTTTATTATCATGCTTAAAGTTTATGGCTTACAAAGTTAGAGTACCTAGTGAATTCAGAACAAAAGTAGCAGACATTTTAACTGCTTCAAAGCCCCACCTAGTTATCAGCATAAGGAAAGCCCAGAGATTACACTGCCACATAAAATCTCACCTTCTAATCCTCGCTGCACAGGAGTGCCACTGACACACCAGCGATTGATTCCACTCAAACGGAGTGCCATCTCAGCAGCCTAAAGAAAGGACACAGAGCCAGTGGTAGAAAAGGAAAACCAGAGTAGAACACAGTGTGACAACACATGGATCTTATTTTTGAGAAGTCTGAACATCTTTTCAGAATGTACCCTTAGACCTAGAAGCAGCATTGGTGCAATATATTATAAAAACATATATGATATTTTTGATCTTTTTAGAAGGTAACTGAAAGCTGACAAAAGCCATGTCCTCTTCCAAGCAATTAAGTGCAATTAAGGGCTCACAGAAGGCAAACAAATAGCAAAATAAACTGTATGTTTAAAAAATTCTAAACATTAAAGCCTGTAAGGCATTATGTAAGTAGCATTTTTGTCTTCCTGTGTTGGGCTAAAAGACTGGACAAAGACTAATTAAAATAATCCCCCCTGCAGACTGTATCCCTTGAGTTTGCAGACAGACTTGCTGACTATTTTAGTTTCTAGACCCAAAGGACATATCCATGCCTCTGAACCACATCACTAAACAAGGCTAGTGTCTTGTTTGAAACTATCAAACACCATATATAACATGATGACCTAGTTCTTTAAACTGTCAGTATTGATCATATTAAGTATTTTTTGAGCTGGATACACTTCAAAATCTGCCAAAATTCCAACAGGAGAACCATTTAATAGTAAGTATCTCCAACAGAAAATTCACTTCTGAAGAACAATGGACAAACTACATGAGCGTACTTTGAACATTAATAAGGAAGGAAGGACTCTATTATTTACAATAAACTTGCCCAAACATTTTCAAGTTAAATGAATGCATGACCAAGAATGTCATACCTTTGCAGTGGTGCATTCAACCATTTGTGCCTCATCGAGGCAGATCCTCCACCACTCCACTGCCACCAAGGGGCTGGGGATGGCCATGTAGCGCTTCTGGTTCCTGAAGCGGCGCCCGTCCTCGCTGTTGCTGTGGGGGATGTCCACGTAGTTCAGCTCGGAGCGCAGGACGTCGTAGGTGGTGATAACCACCTCCTGTTCTGCCAGCATGTGTGGCTGCAAAAAGCCATGCTTCTTCACGCCTTGGTACACCTAAAGGGATTCACAGGGCAACAGCACAAGAGCAAATAAGGGAGGTAAGAATTATAAAAATGCTAATATATCAGTACAGCTTAATATGTGCAAGCTTTTAGCAGTGTTGCTCATATAAAAAGAAACTATTCATAAAGTATGTAATCATCTAATAGTATGGTGGGAAATTCATCTAAGTAACCTAATAATAAATACAAGAGAGTCATGGATGCAAAATCTGTCTAACTTTTTATGACTTTGCAAAACATTTATTTCCTCCTTTGAAGGAGAATTTTATTATTTTCTACAACAGTTATTCGTTATAAGAGTTGTTTGAAGATTAAGTATTCCATAATGTTGTATGAAACAACATTATACAAGTTACTGTTACATGTTCAGCCTTCTCCTCTCCTTTACTGTAGATCATTACCTTTCTTCTGAAAACTTTACTCACTAAAATTTAATGGATGAATAAGCAAAGACAGAAATATGCATCAAAATATATGAAAACCAGAAACGACACTGTGAGCAAAGTTTTACCTAGAGAGATTTAAGAGATGAATGAAAAAAAAGAACCCTAGGTAAAATACAGTCCCTGTGCACTAAGAGAAGCCCTTCATATTGACATTTGCTCTATTATCAGAAGTACTTTTCTTATCTCCCTCATAATGTTAAGCCAAATCCCTTTAGAAACATAAAGAAGTTAAAATAACTGCTCTTTACCCCTTGATGATCAGCACATGATTTCACTGTTAATTTCACTCTTAACCCTACTTTTTCTCCCAGTAATAATCTTCCTCTACTCTTGTGCATATGGCAACAGTGTTTCTGTCAACGGAAAGAAACACCTGCAGATAATTTCTTTCTATTGAGCCCCAGAATGGGACAACAGAGTAACCCAGCTCGCTGCACATGAAACAAAAGAGAGAAGGGTAGCCTGGATGGGGAAGAAAAAAGAAACAAATTAACCAAAAAGAGCACGCTCTCTGAAGCAACCAAGAAGAAACAAACAGCTGCCAAAGTCTAATGATTTCTTCAAGTACTTACGAACAGATTTTCTGGAGATTTATAACTTGGCCAAATTTTGATTGTTTTCACAGCAGCAGAAAAAGACAATCTGCCACAAAGCAAGACACTGATAAATTTTAATTTCTTGTTCTATTACATAAAACCATTAGAATTTCCCATGGGTTGTAAGCAGATGAAGAGTAAAAAACACATGTTATATGCAATGCAAAAGTTGTTAACATGGGAAACTGATTCTTTGAAACATCTCCATTACTTTCATTTTACCTTAACAGAAAATAAACCACCAAATTTTCATTTTGAAGCAACACTGAAAACAAGTCTCGCAGTTGGCAGCTAAAAGAAAATGAAAACCATCTTGCAGAATGGAAGATGCCACACAGTTTAAAGTACTGACATTCAGTATTTAAACTATTTTATTGTCACCATGTACATCTATTTCTGCTAATCTTCATTAAAGCTGGTATTAAATGTGGACTTGGCCCTAGGAAAACCATGCAAGTTTTACACATTTGTTAGTTCCTGCATCAAGTCTAATTGGACTGCTCACACAAATAGCACTGGAGGCCTAGAATTCATTTATATGTTGGGTAACTATGTGTAATAGCCAAAGGTACCAGATATATCTCTGAATACCAAGTTATATCAATCTGCTACTACTTTGTTCAAAATACAAGTGGATCAATGGTTTTCAAAACTCTTGATCATTAGAAAGGTTCTTGACTGCTAAAAATATAAAGGGCAAAACTTGGTTTATAAAAGACTCTTATAAAAAACTTGGTAATAAAAGACTCTTGAATACTGTGATAACAGTTTTTTTAAAAACCTGTATAGCCATTATTACTCTAAGTATAATTAGATTTGTCCTAGTGATGGGGCTATTAGAAATCAAGTAAAGGACAATACATGGTCTCCAAATAAACAATATCCTAATAAATTTGGTAGATGTTATAGACACAACAGCCAAGTTGGAACAGTATTGTTTTCAGTAAAAACTGATGCCCAAGACTTCTTTTATAAAGCCTGAGAACCAGAAATGCAAAACTGCAGGCTTTACCTACAGAAACATTTTTTATCTAGAACAAAAGGAGGAGCAACAGTCTGAGAATTGCTTAAATGAATGTGTACAGTGAGACAACACTCAAAACACCCATAGGCCTTCTTAAGTTCCTTGGTAGTCTTTCAAACAGCCTTCCCTCTCAGAAACCGTACAAAAATTTGCTTTCAGCCACTATACAATCTAGTCCACTGGTTTATCTCTCAGTGACCAACCAAAACAGAAAAAAAAAAGAACTAATTGCAGACTGTCTTTCTGGGACACCAATGTACCACATAATGCCAAAGCATTGGTCTAGCAGCAACAAACATAGAGCTCTGGCAGAGAGGACAAAGACCTCTGAACTTTGAGTGATGCAAGCCCTGAGCCTTGATAAAATAACTCTCCAGAATATGAAGCTCTATAATCTTACCAGAACTCGAAGAGATGATGATCTTACATGCCTGTTGATCTCATCTACCCACTGGTGACAAATAGAACTGGAGAAATTATCAGAGTTGCTCCTGTGGGAACTGGTTTCATTGCCACAAGGCAATGGGGACAGTAGAAGGGCCTGCTCTTCAGGTTCTCCTCTTTGTAGTTTACACATTCTGCATGCTGCCACAGGTAACATTTCAGGCACTGCACACGAGCTTTGTAGTCAGCCAATCCGAGCTCACCACAGATGCATTCAAAACGATATTCAGAGGTATTAAATGGAAATACAGAACTGGTATGTTGCACGCTACTGCCAGCACGTTCTTGGGAATGTGAGGACTGGACCTTTGGGATTTCCTGCTGGATAACAGCTGTAGTTTTAGAAGCATCAACATCAGGATGACTGCTCATGTCGCTGGAGACAAGGAGGTTGCCATGAAAATCAGGAGATTTTGGGACCACAGTTTCTTGCTTAACATTTTTCTCTTCTACGGAGTTCTCATGATCTGCTTCAGGTTTCCTGTTATTTTTACTAGTTGTACAATAGTCATGTTCTTCCATGGTGATATTCTCATGTGAAGCAGTTTCAAAGACATTTTCAGATGTTTCATCACTGTTTCTTGATTCTTTGGTTTGAGTTTTAGCATCAATCAATTGCTTCTTCTGAGTGTTTTCTGAAGTCCTTGCTACCTACAAAGTAAAATTAATCAAGAATGTCAGACTTTACATTCTGACTTGCCCAGTGACATTTAACAGCTACCAGTGCTACTTAATGTCTTCATTAATGACATAGCCAGAGGGATCGAGTGCACCCTCAGCAAATTTGCAGATGACACTAAGCTGGGTTGGAAGGGACTTTAAAACTCATCTAATCCCAAACCCCTTTCCATGGGGTTACCTTCCACTAGACCAGGTTGCTCAAAGCCCCATCCAACCTGGCCTTGAACACTTCCAGGGTGGGGCATCATTGTCTCTGGGCAACCTCTTCCAGTGTCTCACCATCTCACAGTGAAGAATTTCTTCCTAATATCTAAACCTATTATCTTTCATTAAAAACTATTCCCCCAACCTGGTCTAGTGGAAGGTGTCCCCATGGCAGGGGGGTTTGGAATTAGATGAGTTTTAAAGTCCCTTCTGACCCAAACACCTTTCTCCTCACCCTTTTTTTAATAAACATATAAATACATCAGTACATAGATATTAAGGGTTTATATTAATTTCCAGTTTGAGGGTTTGGTTAATGTTTACCAGTGTTTAAAAAACAACTTCACAGTAAGAACAATACAACTCCCACTAACATTATTTTAGAAGACTTGTGACAGATGTAGTTAATATTTTATCCCCAAATTTTATCTACTTATGATTTCTGCTTCTTTATGAGTGTCGAAGCAATTGCTGCAGTTTTCTTCATTTTTACCACAAAATCAGTGTCACTGAGCTCGTCTACATATACGGTACAGCTGAGAGCAGCATGCAATTGGCAAAAAAAAAAGAACAGCCTTTGCAACATTCTTTGAAATAACTACAGCAGCATGTTTTACCTGCTCTTTGGCTCTTTCTCGCTTCTTCTGTTCCTTGTAATTCTTCCCCAGCTTGAAGGACCCAGCCAGACCATGTCCTTTAACTTGTTCTACCACCTGTTCTGCAATTAGTTTTTCTAGAGTTCTTTTGAGAAGCCGTCTATTTCTCTGTGTGTCGTACCTATATATAGAACTAATGTACTTAAATATTGCAATTATGGACGCTCCTTTCTTCACATTCATTTCCTTTACAGCTGCTAATATCATTACTCGCAAGCCTGTATGAAGAATCAAAACAAAAAATTAAGTTACCTCACAGAATGCATCTTAAGGTAACTCTAAACATAGTGTTCATCTAAAAAATGCAGATAGGCAGCAGTTTTGACAAGCTTTTCCTTGACACAGCTCTACAGATTGCTATTTTGCAGTGATTCTAAAATGACGTTGGATAGCAATAGAAATAAATCACCCAATTTTCTTACTGAGGCATAAAAAGAGACAGCTTATTTCATTTAAATGCAGAAACTCTTTACAAAGACCTCTAGTTGCATGGAACTCTGTAGCAGAGTTCTGAGTTAGAAGCTCTACTTTTAACTGGGGATCACTTGTTTGTAGCATGCAATCCTACATGACAGAGCTCAGCAAAAGAATAACTTCATTCTGAAGAAGTCAAGAGTAGCCTTGAGCTCATAGTCAGTGGACAACATAACACAACGCTAAAAGCAAAACATCAGAAATACTTACTGGGATACTGTATTTTTTCCTTTAATTTAGGTTCCATTTCCTTTGTTTTTTTCTTTTTATTTCCCTCTAAAGGTTGAGGTGGAACAAAGAAGTTCACAAGCTTACCCTAATGCAGACAAAGTCAAATAGTTATTAGCTCGTATCTCTTCACAGTCACTCTGACCTTCATTAATGTCCTCCTATTTGAAAGTAAGCATGAGCTGCTACAAATATATGTTCTGATCTCACCAATTTGCTCAGATAGCCCTTTTTTAATGTACACAGTGACACATCATTCAGTTCAGTTTCTTGGCAAACAGTGTTCAGCACCCTAACTGAAACACAAAGAGAAGCTCTGAAAGCCTCTTGGATCCTTCACTGCTTTAGCATTAAGTTGCAGGAATCTACAGATGTAAGTGATCTATGTTCCTGATGGAGGAGGAAAATATATATTTAATATATAGCTAGAAACACAAAAGGACGTAAGCAATATAGAGGAAGAGCCCTAGTCAGCTGTATAAAAAATGTATTTTGGGAGGCAGTTTTAGGACTGCCTCCCAAAATTTTACTCTATTATTAGAGTAATATATTAGCTGACGTCTGTCCCAAGTACTTACATCATGAAATAGTTTCAGTAACTCCAGCCCTCCAAAAGCTCTGGTTTCTACCTATTGTTATCAGTTGGTGTCCAGGCACTTTAGTGCTTTTACTCCTCTGTTTGCACTACTTGGTGCTGACCCTCTTATATATTTAAGAATCATCTTATTCTCTCTAAGAATTGAGTCATTTTAACTGATAAAATGACAAGCAGGGCAGGAGATCACTACGATAAATATGCAATGAAACTGGCTGCCATGATTTCCAAGGAATGAAACTCACAAAGTGGTAAGAGTTTACTTAAGAATAATGGTCCTTTCCCTTCAGAAAAAATGTTTGGGTTTAGTGGATGTGCCAAGTTCTCACAGTATGCATGATGAGGAAAGTGAAAAGATGGAAAACTGTTGCTAAATAAGCTCATTTATTATATGAAATAGAGGGAGATCAGAAATCTTTATTCGGAATATAAAATGTCCATATTTTAGCACAGAACATGTGTCGAATGGATGTTTGACACTCATCAATACAATGAAGTGAAGGAGAATGACCTCCAACATAGTAAACTAAATTAAATTATTTATACATTCCTGAAGCCTGTCCAAACTATATTAACAGCACAATTGCCTGATAAAACCATTGAACAATGGCAAAGGATCAACAGCTTCTCATGCAAACTGTTCCACCATTTATGCTGCCAAGTATCATGTCCTATTAAGGGAAAAACTTTCACAGTAATAGGACTTTAAATATGGACTTCTAAAGCAATAAAAAGTGCACTTACGTTCATTTTGAAAAGCATTTTCTTAATAATAACTCTCAACCTGGCTTCCTTACCTCAGGTAATGTCAGATCATCTTGTTTAATCTCTGGTCCAGTATGATTCAGAATAAGAGCCAACACTTCTACTGTTTTTCCAAGACCCATCTCATCTGCCAAAATACCTCCAGGCCACTGGGGTCCAGCAGTTGGATACTCACGGATAATGCTAAAATTCAAGTACATTCCCAGTGAAAGTCAGTTACTACAGAATGTTGTGACAGACAAACGTGTGTTCAGGGACACACAGCATAGCTTCAGCAAGGCAAAGTTTGTAAGGTGAGGTGTTATCTTTTATTAATTAAGCTGAGATAAACAAAAACTAGCAAGCTTTTGGGGTGTATGAATCTGACCAATAAGCAAATTGACAAATATGTATGCCAAAAGTTTTAGAATCTTTTCACCTCCTAAAAGGCCTTGCCTTGCTAACCTTAGCATATCACAGCATTAGTCTCAAAAAATGTGAAATATTTTTATATACACACGTGAAAAAGATCTGAAAGTTACATAGGGAAAAATAAAAAGCAAACTAGTAATCAAAAAGTTCTGTTCTGACCAAGTAAATGATAAAAGAGAAACAGGCTTAGTGATGTAATACCTAGCATTAATAAAAAGCTTTATACTACTGCCTTCCTTAGGGCTTTGAAAACATTGAAGAAGATCAAAGCCTCCAATACTCTATGTTAAAAAAGTTAATATTAAACCACTAAATTATTGTCTTTTTTTAAGAAAAGCTTTAATAATTACATCTTCAACTTGAGATCTACATATTTATCTGTGCATTACATACTCAAGTTTGTTCTTTCTTTCAAGTTAAAGATTTCACTGTTCTAATTCTTTAGTTGCTAACTGAAAAACAAGTTATGGAATATCTTACATCCTGCAGAATAAAGCTACCAACACGGTTTTCACAAAGCACAACCCTGAACTGTCCTCAGAACGAGTAACTATAAAAACGTACCAGCCAGTAAATGGATTATAGTAGATTTTTATTCCATCCAGAGTGATCACCTCCCGCCATAAGAAGTGCAGTGCGTTTTCTATGGAGAAAGTGTTCATGTTACTATGATGAAGTTTCTCTATTAACAGCACACTCCTTACAATTATTCAGCCTTTTTGAGACATTAAGAGAAAAAAAGCTGAAGTCCACGTCCACAGAGCTTCATGACCAACACAATACATCAACTGCTGTTCAGCAAAACCTAGCTTATCATTTAGTGTACAACCCAAACAACAGCTTTTATGAAAACACTAATGAAATAACTCACAAAACTTCTAATCAAACAGCAAGGAAACATTACTGCTGACAATGTAATTACACTTTCCACAATTATGCAAGTTTTTCAAATCCATATACTTGCCACTACTTGGAGTACTTGTGTGGTTCTCTCGGTAAAGCATCCAGTTCACAGCCTCACTTTGGTATGGCCTCAGAATGGGAATTAATGCAGGATGCTGCACATCCTTTCTCAGTAATTGGATATCCTGTTGATGGGTGTGCCGTACAAAGTCATAAAGCTCTTCAATATTTTGTCTCTCTAGTTCCGTGTCAGATTCTTCCTCATCTTCTTCCAACTCATCTGCATACACCAAATAATTCAAGACATGCATCATCAATCAACTTGGGACAACATTTCAGTAAATTTTGCAGCAACATATTTAGTTTACACACATGAAAATAAGCAAAGCAAAGTGTCATTTAAACATATGCCCATGACTGCATCTGACTCAGCTAGCAGCAGTAGCAAACAATGAGCAATTTAATAACTAAAATAAAGAAAAACATTGCAACAATAACAACAGTAATAATAATAGTAATAGCAATGAAAAGGAAGAAAGAGAGAGATTAAAAGAACCCAAGAAACAAGTGATGCAATACAATTGCTCACCTCTCACTGATCAATTCCCATCCCATCCCAAAGTGGCAACTCATGGCTCCCAGCCAACTCCCACTAGTTTATAAACTGAGGATGTTATTCTATGGCGTGGAATATCCCTTTGGCTGTCCTGGCCATGCTCCCTCCCTTCTTGTGCACCTGCAGAGCAAGGACTGAAAAGTCCTTGACTTGGGGCAAGCACCACTCAGCCAGAAGTAACAAATCATTGCATTACAAACACTATTGTCACAGTGAACCCAAACACATGGCACTCATCAGCTACTAAGAAGAAAACAAACTCTGCCCCAACTGGAACCAGGACACCTAAAAGTTAACATGCTATGGTGAGCACAGATGTATACATAACCAGCAAAGCTCTTTATTTAGAATTTAGGTATAGAATGACCAGAACTTATTTAATAAAGACCTTCCACTAAAAAATTCCAGTTGGTACAGAATCACAAGTATCTCATGCTTCTGATTTAACTATTAATAAATGACCTTATAGAAAGGAGAAAAGTTAACCTTAATTTATTAATCTGGTTAAGAAAATTGTAGCAGTAGGACATCCAGTTCTCACCACTGCAAAAATTAAGAGAAGGCACACTTTCAGAATTAAAAACCCACCTCAAGAGAAGTTAAGCACTATTTGGGACAGAAGGGCAACCCTTCTTTTCTACCTTCTAAGAAAGAAGGCTTTGTGCTTATGTATTTTTCACATAATTTGGATATATGGGCATACACAGAACCTAAACAATGTAGAACAAAAATTCATGAAAACTTCAAGGGTTGGCATTCTAGAACACAGATATGAGAGAATTAAAGACTTTCAGGACAAGTTTTAACAGTGTTTTAGGCCTAAAATTAAAACATCAGTATCAAAAAAATACAGACCGGTTTCTAACCCCAACTAGCATTGGAGATAAACTCACCCTGCAGAATTTTTGCATTAAAAAAACAAACAAACAAACAAGCAACAACAAAAAAAACCACCAAAATTGGAAGCAAGTCAAGGCTATCATTTTCAGCATGAAGTGACTTAAAAGTATATTTAACATTTTAATAAAGCAGCAAACGGCTGGCACACTTAAATCAGATTTTGATTCTGATGCCTCAGGCTAACAAGGAAGAGATGTACCTGACAAATACCAGAAAGCTTAATCTTATCATAAATTTCAGAAGCTGGTATTAGGACTCTCTTTCTTGAAAAGCAAACGTTTCTTTCATTCAAATGGGTGGTGAAGGTGAAGAATGATTTCCAAAACAAAAGGAGGAAATTACACGCCTACATATAGCAGCCATCAGTGCCTTTCCACTAATCCTTTTAAATCAAAGGAACAATCCCAGAGCTTGTCAAGGCAAATGAGAATACTGAATGACATTACGTTTCTACATATTCATGAAAACTATATATATATGACTTGTAATGTAAAGAAGGCAATCAAAGTGCACATGTGGGGTTATTAATGATCCAGCCAAATAAAAAGCACCAAGAAAGCATTCAGCTTTATATATTAAAGAAACCATTCAAAGGGATCCTCTAACACATACCCCTCACTTTAGGAAAAGAACAGAAAATTAGAGTATTTGCAAAGTATAACTTTGATCAAAGAATTTGGTATATAATCACACCTATCATTATACTTGCTAAAATAACAGTCTTCAAATCTCACATTTTTAAGCATACTAAATTGACTTCTACATAAACTAAGTCTATCCAGAATTTTACAGGAGAGCAAAGACTGCAATATAATTAAAAGCAAAATTTTTGTAATGCAATTGGATTTTTTTTGTACACACCTTTCTCGTTTTGTTCACTCTTTCAGAGAATTCTTTTTCAATATTAAATGGTTCTACATACCATGGGGATTTTCAAAAGGATGCTAGGGAAGTTTATCCCTCTCAGTTACTTATTAAACAGTGAATATTTAATTATGCTTTCAGCCATTTCAAAATGTAATTCAGTTACAGAGGTCTCATCTTAATCTTTTTTACATTTGAGAAACAGATGGCATTGTACTATCTAAAAATTCAGTTTCTCTGATGCCTTTCAAGTACTCTATTTAATTCCTTCAATGACTGAACTACAGTTCTGCTACTGTATCTGCAGTAGGATCTTTCCTTCTCCAGACTGTAGTATAACAATATCTGCACTAATGAAAATGGCCTAGATTAATGAAAAACTTGTTGCCTCACATATGGTAGTAAATAAACAAATACCAAAACCATCTTTGCACAAAGAATTTATTCTTCTTAAGAAAACCGAGGGTAAATGGTATATAATGAAAAGGTAAGATGGCAGACAACACCTGCCTGAGCAGGCAGATTCGGCTGAGACTCAGGGAAAACAGTTTATGACCTTTGGAAGAAAGGGCCGCCAGTTCAGGACAACTACAATGATGTTGTGAGGTTACTGTTTTAAATTTTGAGTCCCTCACTACATGACAAGAAAGACATGGAAGTGCTGGAGCACATCCAGAGCAGAGCAATAAAGCTGGTAACAGATGTGGAACACAACTCTTATGACAAGCAGCTGAGGGAGTTGGGGTCATTTGGACAAAAGTAGATGAGGGGGAGACCTTAGTCCTCTCTACAACTACCTGACAGGAGGTCATAGTGAGGTGGGGGTTGGTCTTTTCTCCCAAGTAACTGAACAAGAAGAAATGGCCTCAAGTTGCACCAGGGGAAGGTTAGATTGGGTAACAGGGAAAAATTTCTTCCCATTTTTTCCCACAGTTGTCAAGCATAAGAACAGGCTGCCCAGGGAATTGGTTGAAGCATCATCACTGGAAATATTTAAGAGACTTGTAAGTGTGGAACTTAGGAACATGGTTGAGTGATTGACTTGGCAGTGCTGGGTTAAAACCCAAATAATTCAATGATTCCATATTCAACATTTTATCTTGTTTTTTTAGATTACTTAATGCACCAATGCTATGCTTGCCGTAACACAGACGAACTTCCTGCCACGAAGTCTCAAAACCATCTAGAGGGATATTAACAGAATTGACTGAGTACAGTGAGAAAAATTCTGTTAAAATTAAATGTAGCAGTAGAGTGGTCATATCCCTTATTTGCATAAAATATTTTTTCAAAATTTTGAATCCTTGAGCACAACCCCATCAGCATGAGAATTTGCTCATCAGTGGAGGGAACAAGAAGCTTCATCTTGGAATGTTATTGTATATGTTTCACTTTAGATGGATATTGATAAGTGTTAAAATATATACTTAGGTGTAATTTTACAAAACCTCAACTAATTCTGTTTAAAAACGGGTGGAATTTAAACTAAATTGTTAGAAACATTTAAGAGAAATGCATTAATCAGCACAGAATCAAGGCCATATTATTTTATGCCACGTCAGTAAGTTTGTGCTCAAAAACTGTTAGGAAATGAAACTAGTTTCACAGAGCATAATCACCTGGGCTCTTCCTTCACAAATATCTTTCACTTCTGTGACATGCTTTTTCTGAATTCAGAGCAGAGCATAATGCACACTATGGACTTACATTAGTGGTTTAGTGATCATGTTTCGTTATCTAACATTTTCAGGATAATTCTTTACTATTGCTTTGGTTTCACTAACCCTGAACATTAAATTGATGCATTTACTGAGCTATACACCTACCTACTGAACTGCAACCCTGCTTGTTGGCCATAGAGGCCAAAGAGGCCATAATTTTTTTCTTCTGCATTGTTTTCTATTCATCTATTGAATTACTACTGAAACTCCATTGCCTAGTCTGCTTGCAAGCTTTCAGTTGTTCTTCATGTCTGTTATGCTGAATAATGCATTTAAACATTGTTGATACCATTTCACCAATCACTCTTTTTCTCAAAGCGTTAGTAATACATTAGCTGTACATGCATTTGTAGGACTTGACTGGTGATTTGCAATCACTTATTTCTGTTCTCCGTGCCAGCTATTTTACTTCATCACTTACTGGTATTCACTGGCATGAAATCAAGACTCTATTATTATTTTACAGCACATAAAAATGTACATACTCAAAACCAGTCCAAATCTTTACCAGCTGGCAATACAGCTCCTTTGTGAACCTGAGCTGCTTGCATGGCTTCTGAAAAATTAAGGCATGACAATCCAATTTCTCAGGACCACATTCTTGCCCCAGAAACTTTGAGGGGCATGTCTTTCATCTCAGAAAGTGCCTCTTCACCTGTAAGCTACACTGAACCAGGTAGTCCCTATAAACACATCCTTCAGTGTACTGAACACAAATGTCCCAGGTTCCAACACAAAATTAGTTTGGACCTTAAAGTAAGTCACCAGTCATTTTCTTCACAATCTCTTTCCCCAACTCTTCCACAATGAGAAAGATATGCAGAGAAGAAAACTGTGCTTTCTGCTATAGCATTACATTTATTTCAGCACTCTATCATATACCTTAGACATCTCAAGGCTATGAATTCCCTGGTAACTATTCTGCTTCTAATGCATTTATGATAATGTGTTTCTCATAACATATTTAAAACCACTACTATTCATTTCTAGATGTTAAACTATTTATTCTTCTGACCTCTTCTTGGATCTGATTTTCATGCTTTCAAACCTAAACTGGCATATTTGTGTCAGTCAGACTTCAGTTTTTGGAAGGATGATTTCTTATGTGCAGCACCCTCCCCACTGACTGCCCATCCCTTGGGACATCTCAAGTCATTCCTCACAGTTGCACGTTTGCTCTTCACAGCAGGTAAGGATGTTCAGATTTTATTCTGTTAGCTCTTCCTTTTAGCTTCTCTTTAGCCTGAGTTGTCTGATTTTTATACGACTCTGCCTTTTCTAATTAAGTGCAGTGCTATTTGGGGTGGGTGCTAGGCTTTTGCCACAACACAAACTCTGTATACTACAGTCACTGAATCAGTCTTCAGTCAAAATTTTGAATCAACTCTACACTCAGGAACAAGACAAAGGTTGGTTGGGTTGTTTGTTTTTTCCACAAGTTTCCTAAATCATCACAACATAAAGCCATTGTTTATCACCCTATAAATCTGTATTACTAGTAAGTGTAATCTGGCAAACATACCTTTAATTCTAAAATGATAGCAAGGCCCATGTTTTGTTTCTCAATCTGCAGTGGTATATTCTCAAAACTGTTGTAAAGCTGCATTTTGTAGTATTTTACATTGTAACTGCTTTACAATATAAACCAAACAGAAATCTATTGCTGCAGTTGTGTGATAGGCCCCAACCTGGGAACAAGTGTTCCAAATTTAATTCCTGGTTCTTTTACACTGTTCCTGTATGATTCGGAGAAGATACTGTAGATCTGTTCAAACTACCCCCACGAAACAGTGAAAACTGTATTTACTTCCAAAAAAGTAAGGACTCAAAACATCTCTATGCTTCAGTACTGGTAGAGAAGAATTATCACCTCTGATTTCACCATAAATGAATTAGCATATGATTAATGGCCAGATAATAGTATTGGAAGAATTACCTAATAATGCTGCCTGGAGAATAAGAGTTGCTCTAGATGGCAGGAATAGCTACTATTTTCCCTTACATTTAAAACTACTACAGAAGACAAAAATGTTTCTGTTCATCAACAATCAACTTTATTGCATTACCTGGAATTAAAAAACTGTAGAACTTTTCCATGAGTTTTTGAATGATCTGATTAGCTTTTTTGGGTCTTCCACCTCCATCACTGAGAAACTCTGGTTTACTCAGCCCGGCTTCAAGAAGGTAAACTCCAACCTGTGGAAAGGTTGTACAGTTAACAACTTAATTAACAATTAAATTAACAATTTAATTGACAAGAATTTATAAACAGAAGAGCACAAAAATAACAACAGTGGTTTGAAAATTAGCAGGTACAGACAGATATAATAAATCTACTAAAAATACCATGTAGAGGAAACACAACAAAAATCTGTGATTCCTTCAGGTATTACATTGCTAATGGTGAAAAAACAAAAATATATTTATAGGAAAAACACATTGAAAACATTACAAAAGCATGTAGAAATGATACATTTTCATCACATTATAAATACATAGTAGCTGCCAGACTTTGTTCAGATATTTTTATTTTATATTTCAAAAAAAAAAAAAAGAACCTCCAAAATGCAAAAGGAGTATAATGAATGCATACCTTTAAAGTCTGAGCCTCTCCAGGTCTTTGATAAAGTCCAATTATCTTTTTCTTTTGCAGCCATCTCAAACCTTCCAATATTTCACCACTTAAAGTTGCTTCCACCAGAATACGCTGTTCAAAAGCACCCAGGTATTCTTTTGTTTCATTACTGTGCTCTTCTTCACTTCTTTCATGAACACAGACCTGCAGCTCATCATCAGAGTCTCCTCTCATTAAAGTAAAGCTCCTGTCATGGAATTCTTCAGTTAGAATTTGCTCAGAAGGCAGATGAAGAGCAAATTCTCCCAACAAAGCCTTCCAGGACCTATCTGCACGGTATGGCAAGACTATAATATTTAGCTGTACAGACACAGGAGTCAAGATGGAATAAGAGTCTTCTTCATCATTAACTGTCAAAAACTTAACAGATTTTGAGCCACTGCCTTCTTTCTGTACAAGATCTTCATCAATACTATCATCATTTATAACAATGAATGATGCAGAAGTGCTTGGAACTGGAATAGGGTCCTCATTAGTTACTTCATCATCTAAAGCCAGCATCTCATTTCTCCGGTCTTCATGCATATTCCAGCACAGCTTTTTCTTCTTCTCCTCATCCACTTTGGATGGAGGTGCACGTTTCCGACGACTGCTCATTCTGCCGTTTTCTCAACAGTGCTTTCAGTATCTGCAAGGTGAAGGAAATCAGTCAACAACAGCCATTACAAAATCAAATAGCCACTGTGCAAAATTCTGGGACACAAATATATGCAGTACACACTCAAACTGTCCAGAAGTATTAGCTCTAGAGGGCCTCCTATTCATGTGCCATCACACGAAGCTGGACATGAAGCATGGTGTTGTACTAGATCTTACAAGTTTGCCAGACAGCTACAGACAAAGATCAAAAAGACTGCTGCATTTCAGAGCTCTTACTCAGAATCTTGTGGGATAGATATAAACCAAGAAGCAGGGGAATCCTTCAAAGATGGGGGTGGAGGAAGACAGCAAAAAAAAACCCAAAACAAACCTCCACAAACAAAAGTGCAGAAGTACAGGAGATCTGGGGGCGGGAATGGGGTAAACAGACATAAAATTCCTCTTTCCTTTCAAAGCCTACATAGAGCTGAAACTTAAACTTGACACAGGGCTAGTCTGAAGATGCCACTACACAAAATATGGTTTAGAGCCCAAGCCATCAAGTTCAGTCCTTCAAAGTCCCCAATGACCTTGCTACTAGTATTGAATAATTTTCCCAGGAAACTGTGCATCTTGGACCCTGGATATACAAACTGCTTGCAGAAGAGCCCTTAGTTAGTTATTGTGCACTTCAGGGGGACCAATCAGCAAACTAAATGTAGAGTCTTACTGATATTGACTAACTGCAAGCCTAAGTCAAGATGCACATCCAACTCCTTAACTGACCCTGGGACACAGAACAGACTTTGTGGATAAAATACAAGAAAATAAAGTACAACTGCTAAATGGTATATATGAAGAAGCAAAATATAGATTATTAGATCCATCTGGAAAACTAATAACTACATAGCCAAAACCACATTCTGATAATTAAATACTCAAGCATGTAGGAACTTTTTTCCAAAGATTTTTTACAAGGAGCCTGAACACAGCAATAGGTCTGTGACTTCATATTACACTTTTTGAGTATAGATATTTGTGTCAACTCAGCTTGTGCATATAACTTTTAAAGGAATGTAGGAAGAGGAAAATATTCCAAGCTACTAAATCCAGCACACCACATTCTAGTGTTAAAGGGGTTTATGCTGGAACAGAATTCCTGTTACTGAATAATTTTGTAAGGGTCTTGGAAAGAGCCCAAAAACCATAACAAACACTAACTGATAATTCATGAAAGCCAAAGGAAATATTGTGGAATATACAAATCTTTCTGTGTTTGAAACTCAAACACAGAATCACAGACTCAATTAGGTTGGAAAAGACCACTGAGATCATTCTGTCCAACCAGTGACAGAACACACTGCCCTGTCAACTAGACCACAGCACACAGTGCCACATCCAATCTTGCCTTAAACACCTTCAGGGATGGCGACTACCACCTCCCCGGGCAGTCCATTCTAATGTCAAATCAACCTTTCTGTGAAGAAATTATTCCAAAAGTCCAATCTAAACATTCCCTGGTGCAGCTTAAGGCCATTTCTTCTCATCCTGGCACAGCTGTTCGGGAGAAGAGGCCGACTCCCACCTGACTACAGCCTCCTTTCAGGCAGTTGTATAGAATGACAGTCTCCCACAACTACGCAACAGACTTCAGGGAAGGAAGGGCGACTTTTTCAAAACAATGCTCATGCACATGGAGCGATGCTGACAGGACTCGAAGCAAATCCCGACGGCAAGCACACACCGCACTTAACCCCGAGGCAGAAGGCTCCCTGCGGCATCCCGGCCTGCACGCGCCCGCCAGCTTGGGCATCGCACTCGGAGGGACAAGCGGGGGGAGGCGCTCTGCGCGAGCGGGGTCTGCCCACAGCTCCAGCAGCCACAACACGCCCGTGGCCTACGAGGGGAAGCGGCAGCCGCGCACGGGGCAGGGGCAGCGGCCGGGGCCGTCTGCAGAGGAGCCCCGCGTCCCTGCTCCACCGCCGCACCTGAGCACCCGCCGACCCCAGGGCCAGGGCCGGGGTCGGGGCCTCCGGCACCGCGCTCCGCCGCAGAGACGCGGGCAGCTCTCCTTGTCTCGAACGAGGAAAGAGACTGGAAGCTCGGGAAGGCGAGCTCAGCAGCGGAATGCAAAACCCCCGGCAGCCGGCACTGCACCACCGTGATGCCGGCCACGGCGGGCTCTGCGCGGCTGCGGTGACCCACCGCCGCCCCCCGGTCACGGCGCAGCGGGCCCACGGCATCCCCCGCTACCCGCGGCCCCTCGCACAGGCCTCGGGCTGCCCGGCCCCGTCGCCGCCGCCCGCGGCGCGGCCGCCGCGCAGCTAAGGACTAGCGAATCGGGAGGAGCGGCCGCTCACGGCCGTAGCGGAGGACGGGGGGCAGCCCCGCGGGCGCAGGGTGAGGGGAGGGGGGCGAGGAGCCGCGGACGTACCGGAGCGGTGACGCTGCTGCCCCGGCGGCCGCGGCTCCTCCCGGCTCGGGCGGGGCGCCCGCGGCAGGGGTGGGGGGGGGGGCGGGGGGCGGGTCCGGGGGGCGCGAGGCTGCACCGCCCCTGGCAGTGCCGGACGGAACCCCCGGGTAGGGGGGGGTGGAGGGGCAGGCGGGTACGGGGCAGCGCGAGCACCCGCGCTAGCCCGAGCGGCAGCCAATGGGCTTCGGGAATCGTGGCATTTGCCCCGCCCCTCCCTTACGTCAGCGGAACACGGCGACGGGAAAGGCGGGGAGGCGCGCAGGCGTAGTTGCGTGTACCCCTGGCGAGGGGGCGGGGCTAAAGCATCCGTGCCCTAAGTGGGGCGTGGCTAAGGCCGGGACGAGCGTGTGGTTGTGACGTCACTCAGATGGGCGTGGCCGTACAGGGTGGCCCTGAGGCGTGGCCCGGGGGGGGCGCGTGGGAACGCGGCAGGATCCTGGGAATTTACGGGAAGTTCCACCTGAACTGGGGAAGAATTTCATTGTGCAGGCCGCCGTGCACTGGGGCAGATTGTCCGGAGAGGCTGAGCAGTCTCCCTTGCTAGAGATACCCGAGAACCGTCTGGTCGCAATCCCGGGCCGTGCGCTCTGGGATGATCCTGCCTGAGCAGGGAGGCTGGATCAGATGGAGCCCTGTGGTCCCTTCCATCGCGACCCACTCGGTGATTTTGTGCGTGAAACACTTGGCAGAAGAGAGAGGACTGTTCAGGCATCTGACAAGAGCGATGGAAAGAGCGAGTTTCTGGGCTGTTAGCACAGCGAAAAGGCAAAATCAGGCCAATTAATTTTTAACAACAGATATCACTGCAGTAAGAACTACGGAAGGAAGCTGGTGGAATTGCTGAAGGGTCTGGAGCACAAGTCCTAGGAGGAGTGGCTGAGGGAGCTGGGAATGTTTAACCTGGAGAAAAGGAGGCTCAGGGAGCACCTTATCACTCTCTGCAGCTCCCTGGAAGGAGCCTGTAGCCAGGTGAAGGTCAGCCTCTTCTATCCGGCAACCAGCAACAGGATGAAAGGACGTAGCCTCAAGCTGTGCCAAGGGGCGCTTAGGTTGGTCAACGGGAGGAATTTCTTCATAAAAAGAGCAATTTAACAGTGGAATGGGCTGCCCAGGGAGGTGGCGGAGTCACTGTCCCTGGAGGTGTTCAAGGAAAGACTGGACATGGCGCTTAGTGCAATGGTATAACTGATAAGGTATTCAGTCCAAGGTTGGACTCTGTGATCTCAGAGGTCTTTTCCAACTTAAGTGATCCTGTGATTCTGTGAAATGCACAGATTGACAATTGGAGACAGTGTAAATACAGAAATAGCCCTTTACAGCAAGAACGTAGGGTTCTCTTTTATAACAATTCTTTCAACCATTTTTTCATATTAGTTTTTCCAGATTAATTTCTTACTTGCCTATGTTGATTTTCTGCCATTCTCAGGCCTTTCTGAAAGGGTGGGCTCAGAAGAGCTGCTCAGAACCGTGGTGTGCAGTAGCTTTGGAGTGTTGGCCTTTACATCAACCTTATGTGGTTTGGCTGTTTAAATTCACAATGTTTAATTTCACATTTCTAGATGAAAATTAGCTTAAAAAGCATCACTTGGTCCTAAGTTACAACAGGAAATTGCTGCAGAACAGAGATGAAAGGGAAAACACAATCACATAGAATTATTTAGGTTGAAGAAGACCTCTGAGATCAAGTCCAGCCTCTGACCGATCACCTTGTCAACTAGATCATGGCACTACGTGTCACATCCAGTCTTTCCTTTAAGCACCTCCAGGGACAGTGACTCCATCACCTTCTTGGAAATGGAAAGCAGTCCATTTCAATGTATGATCACTCTTCCTGTGAAGAAATTACTAATAATGTCCAACCTGAACCTCCCCTGGCACAGCTTGGGGCCATGTCCTCTGATCCTGTTGCTGGGAGAAGAGGCTGACCTCCACCTGGCTATAATCTTTTTTCAAGGAGCTGTAAAAAGCAGTAGGATCCTCCCTGAGCCTCCTTTTCTCCAGTCTAAGCACCCCCAGCTCCCTCAGCTGCTCCTCATAAGACTTGTGCTCCAGACCCTTCCCCAGCTCTGTTGCCCTTCTCTGGACATGCTCCAGCACCTCAGTGTCCTTCTTGAAGTGAGGGGCCCAAAACTGAACACACAACTCAAGGTGTGGCCTCACAAGTACAGGGAGAGAATCACTTCCCTGTTCCTGCTGGTCACACCAGTGCTGATACAGGCCAGGATGCCAATCCGTGGGACAGTGAGCAGCTGGAGTGATGCACTTCACTAGGAATTCAGGAAACTACCCTGTTTCACTCCTACTGCTGCTGTGCATCCCTATATATATGGATAGGTAGGGCAGGCAGCTACTTTCAAAGGAGTGACATCAAGGTTTGTGTTGCAAGGTGTGAATCTCTAATTTTCTCATTGTGAACTGGCTCTCTTGATGGCAGCAGTGAGGGCAGCCAAAGGAAAACTTGCATCACATTTACTGAGGTGAGTCTGTGATAATGTAGATGCTCCCCATGTGGACCTCGAAGGTGTGACTCCTCATGTGAGTGTCCTGCAGCTGCTGTTGATGACCTGATGCTGTGAGAAAGTCCCACAAGTGACTGCTGCTCACTCTCCTCCACTTGGTGAAGTTGGACTCTGCCAGCAAAGGGAAACAGGAAAGAAAATCATACACTTCCAGAACTCTTGTAGGAATAGTGGACAACAATTCATGCCTCAGTGAGATCTGTTCACAGACTCATTTACAGGGCTCTTCACAGGGCCATGAATCCCTTAATGAGTCTTGCCCTTTAGTTAGCTCTTCTATTTCTATATTGTCCATGTCTTCTATTAATGATTTCCTCTTCTGGATTGGGACTTTTGCTTTCTTTGGTAGTGATGATGGTCTTTAAAGATTTAGAATATAAAGCATTTGTGAAACTGAACTTTATTTTCTCATCTGTATGTTGTGAAAACTAGTAATCGAGAGTAATATTTCTGCTTTCAGAGGAGGGGGAAAACACAATGGCCCCAAGAGGGTGCCTGCTGTACATGACAATATCTGTCTGAGACTCTCTTTTTCTCTCACCCTCATTTGGTAAGAAGTATCTTTCCTAGTTCTCAGGATAAACAACCTTAGCATAATCCTCCTGCCGAGGGAAGGAGGAGATAACTCCAGACAGGGTAACAATCACACTCTGGCCTTTCCCATTGTCTTGGCACTGCTCGAACCCCTCCTGGCTTAAAGCTGAGAAGTCACTTCCCAGCTCTCCCTGCCCACTTACTGAGTCAAGACTCAGTACCCCTTAGGACTTTCCAACTCAAGAAGGAGAGGAAAGTGACTCAGATTCGAAGATTCACCTTGGGTAGAGGTGCAGTGAAACAACACTAGAGGTCCTTTAACAAGTAATGATTTTATCTGAAGAAAAATTCACATTTGTTGACGCAAAGATGAAGGCACACAGCTAGAAAACACTATGTTGGTAAACTTTGCAATATCATATGAGAAAGAGGAGGGTGGGAGAAAAGTAGAGAGAGAAAAGAAAAAAGAGGGGGGACGAGAGAGAGATCATCTGTCCTGAAGCATAGAGCAAGGGAAATCTTGGAGATCTCTAAGAGCAATGGAGATCTTTCGAGTGTCAGGAGCTCTAGTTCTGAAGTACACTCCAACACAGTCAGAGGCACAAGTCTTACCAAAGAGCTGTCCCTGCTTTGGGAAGAAAGAGGAGCAGGCCTGTTGATTTGTCTGTAAGGTGATTGTATTCTCAGCCTCTGTTATGAAGGATTTCAAATGCCAGTTTTTCCTTTTGGAAGAAGTGAAGGTGAGACCATGCTGCCATCACAAATGGGGGCAGGGCAGCCAATTTGTATGTAAAAATAACAATTTATACTTACGAACTGTAGGGGGATAGTATATAAGAAAATAAAGATAGTGTAGAAAGTAATCTTACCCCTAAGGAGTTGCAGCTGGGCCAATTATCAAAGATTAGGAACAGGCCTGATTTTACCAGGCCACAGCTGTAACCAGTGAGAAGAAGAGTGCTATAAAAGAGTGGGGTGGGTGATTGAGGAGGGAACTGGAGTTACTTGGCTACTTTGTGAAGAAGAAAGAGTCAGTGCTCTGAGAGCTGCCCACAAGAAACACCAAGAAGGTAAGGAACTTTTGTGATAGGAGACAACAGTATGGAACCCCTGCAAAAAGATGACAACAAGCAATAAAGAGAAGGATGACAAAGACTGTGGGTTTTGTGAAAGGGCAGAGCAGAGCCATGACACTTATGCAGCACTCCCTCTTCCACCTGACTGCAAGGATAAGGATCATTCCCCCCACCTCTCAGCACAGCATTCACATATCTCATGGAAATCTCTTAGCTACATATCTTGTGACATATCTCATGGAACACTTGACTGTTATCTTGCCTGTTGTGGCTCCACTGCAGTGTTTGAGGCATTTCTTAGGAGGATACAAAGGGGTCTCCACCCACTGTGTCCATCTTTTGTCTGAAGGAGTTTTGCTTTTCTGTCTAGCCACTTACAAACCTATCTTTTGAAATAAGGGTTGAGAGCAGTTGGAAAAATCCCTGCTTCTATTCAGCAGCTAATGACTAAGGATCCTAGGGATCAGCACCCAGTAATTTTTCTACTGTTCTAAAGAACTTCAGTGCATTAAGGAAGATAATTGCCATTTAATCTAACAAAATAAAAAGGAGCAGTATAAAGAGAAAAGAATATGACATAAAATAAGACCATATGATTTTTTTGACCACACTTGAGAACATAGTCTCCCTTGCCTATGGATAAAAATTCCCCTATGCTTTCAGTAGCAACTGTTAAAGCCCAGAACAAGTAAGCAAATAAAATCAGGAGACGTGCTCCTTTGCAAAGGGCTTCTTTTTTGAGGGAGGCTGGAGAAAACAGCATGCTAGTTGTTATGGTATTTAAAAATTGTTTTTTAGTTGCAAAGGCAAGCAGAAATCTTCTAAAGAAAATCAAAATTGTGCGCCTCCAAATTGGTTCTGGCAGGAAATGTGAATGTTTGTAGCAAATGAATGAAACTGAGGGCAGATAGACCCTCTTTCCTGCACTACAATGACTGTATGCTAAGCTGTGCCTCATCAAACCCATGTGTTACTTGAGTGGTTAACTAGCAGGATAAATCTATTCAGCTCCTTTGATAAAAATCACCATGTGACAGAAATGGCAAGATGGACTCCAGTGGAGGCATAATATTGTTCCAGTCTATTCCAGATTAATAAAATTGTGAGCAGAATTCTGTGGCCTGGTAGGAAATTATTTTCATAGGTTAAGCTCTACCTAACTTTCAGAGTGTTTGGTGTATATATAATAGAAAATAGTATAGCTGTCAGAGTGGAACTTTGAAAGTGTTATCCTATAATTGCCACCATCCACAGTGCATAATGCTGCTTGGGACAAAAGAGTGGAGGATTTAAATATTTTTTGGAGAGCTACAAAGAGCAGCATGTTATTGTGTGCCAGAAACCATCGTGTAAGCCACTAAGCTAAGAACCCAGCATGAGAAAAACACCATGGAGCTACAATGCAAACTTCCCCTTTTTCACTTCTTCAGAGCTTCCACTCTTTTCCTCAAAACAGACAAGTTCAACATATCACTTGTGCCCTTCTGCCTCTTAGCACAGCATCTCCTGGGGGAATCTACCTGCACCCCACAGAACAGCACACTGCAGGCCATCTGTCTCAGCTCACGTGTGTGCACAATTCTTGTACACCCTTGTCCATCTGCCACTCAGCTGAGCTACGTGCTGTTTTTGTGAAAACCAGGTGATACACCCGACCTCAGGACTGATAGCAGCAGCTGATCTGTCACTGGTGGCAGTTAAGCCCATCTCCCTTTTTCCAAGAGAAAAGGACAGTTAAAAAGACTATCTAAATATAGAGCAGGAAAAAAAAAATAACCATGTCATTGCATCTAGGACATCATCTAGAGTTACTATGTAGGATTTGGAATCCAGTTCTTGGAGTTATTTAAATATATGCCTAAATAAAGTGTTTTTGATACTTTAATGTTCCTTTTATAAGCATTTTTTTTAATGTAACAAAAATGCATAAAGGAAAAGTTTGCAGTTCCTGAGAAAAAACAAACCCTAATAACACTGGAATTAAATAAATAAAATCTTTAAAATAAAATCAGTAAAAGCATTTGGAAATTTAGGCTCAAAATATAGATGTTTGTAACATAATACAGGGCTCAATGGTTTGAAAGAGAGCTGAAGGATGCTCACAACAAAGAGATATTTCAGACATTATCTATTAGAGATATATTTCTTGGCAGTGAAAAATGCTGATTTTCACACTGGCAAGAGAAGATTTGAATTCATAACATGCTCTGTAATATAAAAAACAAGCAAAACAACACTGTTTGCAAAATTCTTACCTATGTTTTAAACTTTAGAAAAAGGCAAATAAAATTGAATTTGAAACAAAAATGAAACTGTTTAGTCCAGAAGTATTCTGGAACTATTTTATTTTGGCCTCTTTTCTCATAAAGAAGTGATAAGCAGCCTTGGTAGTTTCTGTTAAAGAATATATGAACTTCATCAGGGTTGTTATTTCTTTGATTTATCAACTTAGAAGTATAGAAAGATCTGCAGTTCTCAAGCCAGAAATCAATTTATTTGTTTAATTTAACACCAATGAAAATCTGCCTCCACAGATGTTTGAGTTTGACAAGGTTTGACGTTAAAGCAAGTACGTAAATATTGATGTGGCTTAATTGCAGGGGGTTAATAATCATTCTCTTGAGAGGAGTATTATATTAAATTGTCTGTCTAAAATTCACCTTTGAGCCCACTTGGGTGACTACCCGAGTCAGAAAAAGCAGCAGTTTCAGAGAGGGCAGGCTGTGCATTTGCTCTGGCTCTGGGCTGTGGGAGCAGGCAGTGCTGACTCATGGAATGCACAGGGCATGGAAGAGCCGAGGAGATGCCCCAAAGCTGTCAGCAAACTGCCCGGTGCTTCGGGGCAGCTATGCCTTACCTGGGTGCTGTCAGTGCCAGGCAGCATTTCTGTGGGACACAGAGGGATATTTCTCTCTGCAGTGTCCCAGGGAGGTGGATACCATGTGACACTGAGCCACAGGGGAATTACAGAGAGGCAGATCCTCAGCTGGGCAGCAGAGCAGGCTGCTTTCTGCTGCTACTGGCACCTGGTCCCTTGTAACTATTCCCCGAAAGGTGCAGTAAGTCTGGCACAGGAGAGGTCTGAGTGTAGTGGTACTCAGTTGGTGCTGCTGTTCAGGGAGGAATGTTAAGACAGCAGAAGCCTTTAGACCCCATATCATGTGGGTCCCTGGAGCAGGTCTGTGGTGGAAAAGCGCCTGAATCATCTCTGAGTGGAGATTCTCCTTTGGCCTGGGGCATTAACTCACTAATGCAACAACCTTAACTAATGAGAAAGGATGTTTTCTCTGGATATAAATGTCATTGTATTTCTAAATACATGTACACTGAGGCTTATTAATCAAACTATATTTTTGTTGCCTGTCCTTGGCCTAAAATGTAGGAATGCAATGAGCAATGAGAAGCTAGTCTGGGACTCCAAATGTTTTCCCACATAGTACCGCAGGGAGCCCAACCCAATGGGGGCTGATGGAATGGCCCATGTAAATGTGCAGCTCTAGTTTGTGGTTTTATCACCAGCACAAGTGGTGCAAGCAATTTAAGTGTTTTGGTACTTCTATAAATATTTGTATTTATATTTTGGTACTTCCATAAATTTTTGTATACATTTTAGTACCCCTATACATATTTGCCACTTCAAATTGCAGAAACATGTAATCAAATTTTAATATTTTTCTTTTATCTCCAGCAACTATAGATATTTTGTTATTACTCTCTACTTTGCCTTTCCACATCCAGGCAAACCCAGATGTATGGATTTTGTTCTAGCTGTAAAACAACAAAAAATAATTCTGTGTCTGCTGTGCTCTCAGTAGGGTAGATGCATAATCTGTTATGTAGCCCTACATTTCCAAATTTTGTACACAAATGTCAATAATAAACCATGCTTCAATACAATCTCCTTCCTGCTTTCAGTGCTCTGAGGGGTTTTCTTTTTGACTGGTTTTGTTCCAAGGCAGTGTCCTACACGTGGCCCCATCTGTGTACCACAGGAGTGTCCATGCTTCCTAGCTGGGCTTGGTAGCGTCCACATTCTCTGACTGGGGAAATAAGTCAGCAGAAATTACTGTGCATCACTGAGCACTGTCTCAGGGAAAAAAACCCCCACCTGGTCACACAATGAAACAATCAAATATTACATCTCATGACCCTGCTTGAGTAAAAATAAACCTTTTTAATTGAGGAGGTAATTGGAAGCTATTGAGAGATGAGAGAACAGGCTTTTATTTGAAAAATGATTGCCAGAGAAAGTAATGAGGTCGGAACAAAATAAGTATTTTCCCTTTTTCCAACAAAGTATTACTTTTCATTAACTATGGTTTGTTTCTCTAGGCAATAGGAACATAATACAAAAATTTTGCAAAAATGCTCTCCTGGGATGCTTATGGACCTGCCGATGTTCCTAGCTGATGAAATCCTGGGTCTGGAGCACAGATGGAAAGTGATAAATGATTAAGATGTTATAGGATATAAATAACAGTACTACAATGTTGTGTGTAGAGATATCAGCAAAACAAGGAATGCTTATCTGCTGGCTTGGTAAGCATCTTGTTTATGACTGATCAATTTTGCAACAGTTCTGGCTCCTACCCAAAGCACAAGTTGTATGTTGCTGCCAGCCCAGAGTGACCCTTCCTGGTCATCCCAGCTGGGCTGAGGAGATGGGATGGGGTCCTGGCTGCCAGGATCTGCCTTGGCAGACACCTGCTGAGGTCACCCACCATCACCAGCTCCCCTATGGGAGAGCCCTGCGAGCCCTACGGTATCTGATCCACAGGGAGGACAATGAGGGTACCAAGGCCAAGGGTGGTTTTTCCTTTCACTTCTACTTGGAAACCACACTTTTCAGGAAGCCTTCCAGGAAAGATTAACCTGGTGGGAAATACCTGCATTATCCAGTTTTAACCCAAGTGGTTAGAAGTATGGCAGTGCCACTTGCTGCTGCTGATTGGATCCTAGAAAGGAGAAGAGTCAGTTGAGCTCCCTGCACTTGCTGCTGCCCCGGGGTTGGTCCTGCTCTGGGCACAGATCAGGTCATTGTTGAGGAGTGTGATGTCAGAAGACCTGAAAACGCATCTCTGGTAGTACAGAAAGGTCAGGTTATTTGCAGAGAACCTGTCACTCACCATTATTTATTAGTTATCCACCAAAAGCAACCCTGAATGCCAAGTTTTGTTTTGCTGTGCTACCCTGGTAACTCCAGAAGAATTATTGCAGCTGCTGTCTTGTTTCCAAATTTTTGCTCTTTGCTCTCAAGCCAAAACCCAGCATCATTTGAGAAGGGAAATAGAGGTAGCACTTACACCAAGTAAATCCTCACAGATTTTTTTGTTTCAGCTTCTTGTGACTTGAGAGGTTGCACAGTTTGGCCTGATTGGACTCAGCCAAAATTTTTCTTTGGTTTGGGTTTGCCTGATGAGAGTTTGGTGTGGTTTGATATTTTGGTGCCACCTTTCCCAGGCAATATGCACCTTTCACATCTGCTTCTGCCCAGGCAAGGTTGTTTCCTGAGGAGCCAAGCTGATTGTTTCCCATATATGCCTTGCATTTCTGAGGGGTTCTGGTAACTTTAGTGTTGTTTGGAGCAAGAAAAGTTAAATTTGAATGATCTTCAAGATACTGATGTAAAAATAACCTGCTCCCAAGCAGTCTTTATTGTTTGTCCTTCAGCTGCAGATACTTCCCTATCTGAACTATTATATGCTAAACAATTAGCTTTCTACTGAATAGCTGACTTCCAATACACAATTACCATAATTACTGTAGGTATTGTACACTTCTGTCCACAGAGTAAGAACTGCATCTAATCAGAATCATCCCATAAACTGTAAAGATTTGATACTCCTTACCAGTACTGAATGCAGATTGCCTTCAAAGCAAAGGTTTCTGAATACATTATCTACACTGCGAAATTAAAAATAGCATCCAACTGAATAACATCTTCCTCTCACCCACATTTCATATCTTCCAACCAAGATAGTTAAATTGGGAAAAGTGATCAAGCAGTTTAATCTCAGCATTCTAAAAAGTACAATTTACAACTGTGAAATGTTACGAGACCTTTTTAACACTCCTTAGAGATCTTCCACATTCTCACACATACCCTGCAGCCTCAAGGAGCCACTGTGAACTCTGGTCTTGCAGCATCAGGTCCTTCCTTGACACCTAATGGGCCAAGATTTCTCTTTCTTCAGATGTGAGGGTTTTGAACTAGAAAGTATATGCAGAGGTGCAAGGCATAGCTGAAAGCAGGTGTGGTTCTCACTTCACAGAATAGTACTTCCTCTGAATTTTGACAGGGTAGACTTATTTTTTTTTAGTTTTACTGTAATTTTAAATTTTACTATATTAGAAATGAATGAACAAAACTAAGTACGGAGTACATAACCAAAGCTGAAGGCAGTCTTCTCACCACATATCCCTGGATTCTTCTCCTTACCCCCCTCCTCAACTTCTAAAAGAAAAAATGAGGGCAAAAAGTTAAAAGCTATGTTAAATGAGGGTGGAGTTAAGTTTATGTCCAAATATTCTTTGGGATTAAGTCCTATATGTGCATCATCAGTCTATGTACATGTAGTCATAAAATGAAAGCACACAAAGACTTTGCATGTGGGTTTGTGCTGAAGAATCAAATTTTAGGATGATTTAGAAAATTGATTGAAAATGTGTTATTTGAGTGGTGCATATTACGTTGTCTGGTAAAGGAGAGCAAGAAGAAAGAGTGAGGTACAGATTTGTATCCCCTGTTGACAGTGGTTGGAATTTAGAGAAAAATAAAAGCCAGCTAAAGAAAAGATAAACTAAGTGCAGGTGCCATTTAGAAATCAGAAACACAATAGGAACTGAGATACAGCATAAACTGCAGCACAAGCATTAGCTGAATTTAAATAAAGACATGGAAATCAATAACTGTCTATTACTGTAGTGACAGCAGCTGCCAAACTGGTTGAGCTGGTTTGCATTAATTTATTGGGGACTTATGGTTTGCAGCTAAATTAAAAGTGCAGTGGTGATGAATGGAGTCTTTTTAGAAGCTGTTGCTAAGAAAAGAGGAAACAAAACCAAGCATATGCTATGAAAACAAGCACATACTATATTTATTGAGAAAACATCCTCTACAATAAAAATAAAGACTATGCCATGAAATTAGTATGTGCTTTCACAAAAGACTTGTACAGAAAACTTGAAAACCACAAGAACACACTGTTAACATAGAATCATCCTGTATATATATATGGAATATATATTCCTAAACAGTGCAGCTAACTGCTATTTAGACATTTTCTCTTTAGTGAGTTCTCTAATTTATTGAAGCAAAAGTTCATTATCTATGACTAGTATTCACAGTATGGCAATGCAGCTACTCAGCCATGTATTTTTTCTGTCCCTTCATCTGGTCATTTCTATACAAGATTCAAGAATCACCTTGTGAGTTACAATTAATAATCTACACATGATGTACATATATGAGGGGAATAGGGGTTTTGTGAGGACTTTCCTACACAAACCTTGTAATCAAGCATGTATCATCAGCCTGCCTAATGATTGCTCTGTCCTCCACCCCTGAAAGTCATCTCTCATGAGGACTCAGTTGTACCTCCCCAGGACAGAGACACTCCATCCTGCAGCTGGCCCAGAGCTGGGCTGCCTGGGCACCTGCTTGCAACTGCTGGTTATTTCACAGGATCATTGTATGGTTTGGGTTGGAAGTGACCTTAAAGACCTTCTAGTTCCAAGCCCCCTGCCCTAGGCAGGACATCTTCCCTTAGACCAGGTTGCTCAAAGCTCCATTCAACTTAATCTTAAGCATTTCCTGGAATAGGGCTTCCCCAGCTTCTCTGGACAACCTATCTCTGTGCCTCACTTCCTTCAGACTGAAGAATTTTACCTGTCTCTCTCCCAGTGTGGATATTTATGTTGGTCTACTTCTTTTATTTGACTACTGACATTCAAAAGTTTGGACAAATGTAATTTACCTTTGAGACCTTTCCAAATTTCAGTGAATTTTTTTCCTCAATCACCTTCTGAATATTTTTGGTATTTTGTCAGGAAGGGCTGTGGAGGCAATAGGCACAGTTAACATGCTGGCTATATTTCCTTAGACAAAGAGGATAAAAGTATTCTTTAATTGAGTGAGACTCTTCTCTTTGAGTTTTCTTCACTGCTCCAGGCCTTCCTTTTTGATAATTTTCAATTCAGCCCCATGTCTACAAATAGTAAGTAAGATTTTTTAAAAATAAACTGATGGTTTTAGGTGCATTCTTAATGTCCAATTCAAAGTGTATGAGAGGGTCTGGTATTTCAGAACATTGTTACTTCAATATTTATAGAAAATCAGAATCTGTTAATGCCTTGTAAGCTTGTTTTGCTCAGGTAGAGCCAAAAATTTTAATAGTGGTTAAGGAAGATAATCAGGATAGCAAACATCCAAGTATGATGGTTGGAGCTCTGTGATCTAATCCATGAACCAAATGTGAGCCATTAATCAGAAGTGGATGAGAGATATAAATGAAATGTTGCCTACTTTGAGAAAGGATGACAAAAGGCCACTAGCGGATGGAAATTCAAGATAAAAAGCATTTGAATATACTTCCTGAGCACAGGCAATGAATTCAAGCTGCTGGATCAGCTGGACTTCAAACATTTTATCACCCGTGGTCATGTTACACTTGATGTTTGTTTTCCAGCCTTAATAAATGCAATTTTTGTGATAAATCCATGGTTAGATCAAAAAAAGTTGCATTGGTGGACAAGACTGAGAGTGTCTGATTCTGGAGGAACCAGGATGCTGGGATTTGAAGCGCCCCAAGGACCAACCAGTCATAGCAACAACCTGAGGAGCCGGGCTACCCAGTGAGGAACAAGGTCTTGACATCCCTGCAGTGGCAGGTGGCCAGTGGGACAGTGCAGCCACTTCACCCGAAGGAAGTCACAGAGAAAAAGCAATCAATGTGTCATCAAAGCCACAGCAGCATACTGTCAGGGAAATGGGGGGAAAGAGAACTACAACAATGATTTTAATAGATCCTGAAGTAATGAAATGCTTCCAGAAATGCATTGCTTGGATGGAAAGTCAAAATGATAAAGTCTGTGCAATTTCTGTAATCAAGGCAACTCCTTATGATGACTATAAATAAGTATTTAAAGAAACATATGTCGTCTGATACTGTTCTCTTTTTTTTTGTTATAGCACAGAAGATGTCAGAAAATATGTAAGCATTAGTGAGAACTATTTTTTATAGTGCTGTGAACTATCCTCTTGTTTTGTAGGAACGGTGCTTTTCTGCATCAAGGTTTTGAACAAATGTATCAAGTAATTTGCAAATAGTTGGAGGAGTGTAGTTTGTACACCATATCTTCATTCTATTTCTGGGTATCAGATTCTTGTTGTGTATGTCTTGCTTTAAGTAATAGCTATAAACTACAAATAAATACAGTATTACGTGGTATTTTATGAGAAAACTCGTGGGTTAAGATGAAGACAATTTAATAGGAAAGCAAAAGCCATTCACAGAAGCAAAGCAAAATAAGGAATTAATTCCCTCCTTCCCATGGGCAGATAGGTGTCCAGGCATCCCCAGGAAAGCAGGGCTCCATGACATGTAGCAGTCACTTGGGAAGAAAAATACCATTGCTCCAAATTCCCCCTCCTTCCTCCCTCTTTCTCTGGCTCTATATGCTGAGCATGATGTTGCATGGTTTGGATTATCCCTTTGGTCAATTGGGGCTGGCTGTCCCAGCCGTGTCCCCTCCAAAATCCTTGTGCACCCCCAAGTGTCCTTGCTGGTGGACTGGGGTGAGAGACAGAAAAGGCCTTGGCTCTGTATGAGTGCAGCAGCAACAAAGACATCTCTGTGCTACCTCTCTGTTATCTCTGCATTGTTTCCAGCACAAATCCAAGCCACAGCCCTGCATCAGCTACTGCAAAGAAAATTAACTCTATCCCAGCTAAAACAAGCACAGATTTACCTTATTTTATTGAGTTACTACACAGTGATGTGCCATTCTGTCACATTGCATGCATTTAAAAAAATAATGAAAATAATGATTGTGAAACTAGAACAATAGGCTGGAAGTTCCCCCAGCTGACGTCTCTGTGTTCATTTACAACCAGGTATAGCAAGAAAAAAGTGAATAAACTGACCAGTCTGCTGGCAGTGATTTTAAGGCATCCTTTCCATCCATCCTGAACAATTGCAAATGCATAAAGGAGGTGCAGTGCAGAAAATGAGATCATTTCAGTTAAAGGTCACCACAAAATCCTACTAATCTTTAAGGTATTCCATTCCTCCTTATTTTATTTGCTATTGCAGACTTTAAAAATCAGTATTTAGGGAAGCTGATAAAGTATCCTGCATACAGTGTTACATAAACAGCAACAGACTGCAAACGGAAAAATTAACATCCAGAGGTATTTAACATGTTAATTTGTACTCTTTTTCCTCTTCTAAAATTTTTTTAAGCACTGGAAAGGTTCTTTAAAGTATGTCAGGTATTTATCACACATTGTTGCTAAACTGATATTTCTAAAACTTTCCCTGATTCTTTCGTCATGTGTAAAAGAGTCTCACTTTGAAAAGACTGCTAGCCTTTTCCATCTCTGATATTTGTGATTTTTAATATTTTTTCCCTTCTTTTCGTTTTACAGAATGTTTATAAGGGTTCTGTGTGGAGAAATGAAGGGCACAACAGCCAGTAAACACAGAGCTGTTTTCTTCACTGCTTACTGTAGTCATGGGGAAAATTTCAGAAATTGCTAGCTGGGTGCAGTCTCCCTCGGCGCAGTGCAGAGCTGTGTTGTTACACTGTACAGTTGGAATAAACTTTCCATCTTCACAAGTCGCTGGTGCCATTTGTGACTGCAATCTGCAGCATAAGGTCTTTCTTACCCTCGGCTGCAGCCTGAAAGCTGAGATGGCAGGAGAGAGCAGGAGCACCTTTTCCTCATCCACACAGCAAGGACTTCCTTTCCATATGTAGGTGTTACCAGTTTCCACTGGTACCAGACTGAATTCCTGCAGATGGCTTTACAAGGAGCTGTCCTTGAAAATCACTGGAGAATTTGGCTAGCTGATGCTTCAGCTGCCATATTTCCCACAGAGTACCAAATCTGTCTCCATAAGGGATGGTGACTTCTTGTTAAATTACTTGTCCTGTTAGTTACAATCTAATTAAGTAGACCTGTCTCGTTAATTTGTATTAAATCCCATATATCCAAGGTACCGTCTCTCCCTTCACACTTATATAAGTCCCTGCCTGGTGAGTTCAGCCAGAATGATTCAGACTGACATTTCCAAATTAAATTAGAAGTCTGTGGATTTTAAATGGACAGTCTGATGCTCAGGAACTGTGGACCTTTGACTTTGAAATGCACTTTTCTTTTTGGCCTGATGTAGCGTAAGCTTGTTGGAATGCAAGTCCCAGCAGAAATTTATCTATTTACTCATGTTGTTTCTCAGGGGGGAATTTCAGGGAAATCAGGGGATTTCATGGCAATGGAGTTTTATCAAAATTAATCTAACTGGATAGAATTGATGTAAGTGGATGTTGTAAACATTGTGGAGCATTTTGGCCTAGGGGGCACCCTAAGAACATTTTTGCAGATAGAAAATAAATGCAGGAATGATTTTAAACATTATTCAGGACTGAACAATCGTGGTGTTTAGCAAAGGAGACATTCAGCTGACTTCTTATTCACTATTTGGGAGCGTCCCCATTGCCATGAGGCCAAAACTTGTCCTTGGATTTCACAAGAGCAGATGCTCAGGAAACCTTCAAGATTTGAGATGTGCCCTTTCTGTAAGGAATGGAAACCAGCTGCCTTTGACTATTGCATGCCACTGCTTGGAGGGCACAGGCTTGTGGCAAGGGAAGCCTTTCTGAGGTGAATTTCTGCAGAGGAGAGATCAGGTCCTTTGTTTTCTGGACCACGTTCTTCCAGTCTCTCTCCTTAGCAGCCGGCATGAAGAACTGCTGCTGAAAGTTTTTTAATATTGAGTTATAAAAGCAATCAGTTACTTATTTTTAAATATAGAAAGAATTACTTGTAACTTATTAGCAGCTTTGCTAGCCAGAGATGAAAACTGCTGAATATCTGAATAAATCTGCTCTATTTATCACTTCACGGAGTCTATAATCCTCAGAGAGTGTAAAAAATTTACAAGAAATCCCTGAATACTGAATTTTGCATTGATTTGGATCTCACATTTGTTTGAAAGACATCTGAAATCATAACCAGACAGACACTTTCCTCCCGAGAAAGCCCCAGTGGAGGAACTTTTGTACAGGATGTAAAATCACATAAATCTGTAAAATATGCTGACAGTAGTGCGACTTGAGACAGTGGGCAAGAGGGTGTTGGATGACTACCAATGTTAACTTTCAAATTTCTGGGAATCCTTGGGTTTCAATGGGTGTCTATTCCTGTCCCCCCACCAAAAAAAAAAAAAAAAAAAAAAAGAAATGGAGAGTAAGCCCATACAGTCATGGGTTTGTGTAGAAGCTATTTTTTTTATGAGTTTCTAAGTATCTCAGAAGTGAGTCCTAAATTTCATGGGTTAATCCTATTTAATTTTAATGGATCTACTAGTACAGGAACAGCTGAGCAATCAGACCTTTACAAAGCTCCATATATACAGACATCGATCCATTTATGTTCATTTCTTAGCTGTTGCAGCAGATAAATGTAAGCAATCAAAACTTAAAAATGCTGTTGCTTTCTTTCTTACAGATAGGGCAACTTGAAAGCCTAAATACAAGAAAGGAGGTAAAAACCAATGTTTTAGCTGGCACAGGTTTTAAACAAAAACCTATGAGAAATATTTACTTTGCTAAGAGAAAATAAGAAAATTTAAAAAATAATGAATATATTAGTAAGATTAAATCCCTGTTTTATCTGAACAAGGCTGCTAGATGATTATTCCAAATCTTTGGTCACGAGCAAACAATTCAATATCAACAGCAGTGGGCTACCTATGCATGTTTTGCATTCACACTGTTTGTATATAGCAGGTGACATTTCTAAATCATGAAGAGAAAGCAGCTAAGTGAGCAGAATAAAAAGGACTGGAGACAATTTATCAGATAGCTGATATATATATGTGTTTCAATTGATTTCAGAGAGAAACACATGAGCTTTCTGCTTGTTTCCAAGGCAGAATAAAATTGTATAACTTTAGCAGCATTGATCCTTGTAGGATAGCTTTAAATCTCCCCAATAATTTAGTTGGAGAGTCTGTACAGCTAGACAGTCAATCTGGCTTGTTTCTTTCGGTAGGAAGTAGAGGAGGGAGTAGCCATGTTAGGGAAACCAAAAGTGGGATTTCAACAAACCAGGTTTCTAGGATTCAGCCATTGCTACTCCAAACAAACCTCCTTTCAAACCATTTTCTACAATACACTGGCCTTTCTCATAAGAGCTGTACAGAACTTTTCCAGTAGAAAATTTTCTGTTAAAAGAGATAATTCTGATGAAATAGGAGTAGAAAAAAGAAATTTTTTTTTAAGAAATACTGGAACATCCATTTTATATTAATGATTAATTTTATCTGAAGTAAAAAACTGCTCTGCATTGTATAAAATATTTAAAAAGAAAACAGAACAAAACACTTTGGATGCCATCAAAACAGAATATTTCAATCAACCTCCAAGTGATTTTTAAATTGTGTAACATGGGGACATGAAAATTATTCACTTGTCCTTCATTTCACAGAGAAAAAATATTCAACAGCAGGCAATTTCCCTTGGAAAGGAATTGCTGCTTACAAGACAGCTCCAGCCTTGCTCTGGTTTTGTCCTGATTCCCTGCTTGATGGCAGCTCATATCTCTGCAAAAAATGCAGTCCCATGTAGTGCCTCAAGGATGGTTACCAGATGATAAAGGGGCCATCTGTTAAGAAATTTGTGAAGGTGGTAGGACTGGGGACATGGGCTGTTTCTGAGGGGAGAAATACTAGATCTGTGGTACACAGCAGGATCAGGAGGTGTAGGAGTCAGGGACAAAAGGCAGTGGGATGACTCTTTGTGGGACTAAGACAGCAGAGCTAGTGGTCACCCACGGCTGCTTCCCGGTGGTGAAAGCCTTTGCTTTCCCTATTAGGGAAGGGGAGATCAAAGCCACTGCAATTCCAGAGCTGTCTTTCCCTGCCCTTTCCTAAAAATATCCCAGATGCCTTCATATGAGCCCCAGAGTTCTGCCCATTTCCAACTACTCCCACCTGCTGCTGCAGGGGTGGGAGAGGCAGCACTTGCAGCCATGGCTGGGCATCAGGACCCAGTGACCTGCTTTCCAGTCTCAGCAAAACCCAGACCATCACTGAGGGAAAACAGCTCTGTGTGACAGCTCTGCACGAGCCTCAGCATAAAGACCTGCTGTCTTTCTGAGTGCCAGGTTAGAGGGGATGAAGGCTACAGGGTGCTGTATGTCAGGAAGAACCAGTGGGAGCATTTGCAAATGCTTCCCTTGCCAAAGCCAGAGAAGCAACCCAAAACTTAACCATTGGAATAATTTTCTTGCATGCTGCAGGCTCGTTGTGTCAAGGGCAGAAACTAAAGTTTAACCATTAAAGCATGGGTGAAGGGGAATTTGTCCCCCCTTTTGTGCACGTCTGAATGTCTCTCCAGATCTGGCCCTGGCAGAACTGCCCTAGGCTGGCCTTGGGGAAGCTTCATGCCCACAGGCAGAGGACAGGCAGCCCTTCTGACCCTGATCCTTGGGAAACATTACCTGCAGGGAAAGAGGGCACCAGCAACCCCCTGGGCTGGGTCCTCCATAATAAACACAGCTCGTGGATAAACACAGTGCAGAGAAATAACTAGCTGTGTGACAATAAAATCAGCTCAGATATTGACACAAGGAGAAGACACCCCTGAGGCAGCACTCACTGCAAACCCATCTCTGATTGAGCAATAGTTAAATGTTTGTCCTTGCCTCTTTCTTTCAAAAGTAGGGCAAATATCTATAGAGTTCCCAGCGGGGAGGTAATCTAACTTTAACTTTCATACAGTCAAGTAAAACACCCGAGACCTGTGTTAGGGATGCAAGCAGGTCGTCTGAATTATGATTATTCAATCTGGTATTATTTTAATCTGGCATGCCTCTCACGTGCTTCATTTAGGTTCATCTTGACCTGAAAACTGCAATCTCAATGCCTTTTATGCCTTTATCTTTACAGGTGATTTACCTTGTTTCAGTGTATTTTTTCTGTTTTGTTTTTTTTTCCTCCCCAAATATAAATATTTATTTAAATAGCGAAGCCCTGCCAGTGAGGCAGAACGGCACATTTCGTTGTCTCGGGTCTCCCGAGCGTGGTCTGGGTCCCCTTCTAGCAGCAGCCTCTTGCTTTAACTCTCGCTCTTGCTAATTGAGGCAGGGAGATAATGAATTAAGAGCCAAGGGAGGTGAAAGCCAACGCCTCCCCTGCAGCCGCAGCGTGCTCCCGGTGATGTTTCCTTACTCGTTTACAAGACAATAGCCGAAAAAAATTAAGGAGGGGGAGAAAATGACTGAACCTTCTGTATGAGATAATGGATGAGCCCGGGATGACCTGTTTTTTTCCTTGCGGTGGAGCGGTGCTGAAGACAGAGGGCACCCGCGCCCAGCCCACAGCCGTCGCCCCGCCGCCAGCGCGCCAGCTCGGGGCGGCCGGAGAGCCGCCAATGCCCGCTCCCGGCAGGCAGGGAGCCACTGCCTCGCCCGGCCAGGTACGTCTCAGGGGTGACCCTCCGAGCGGAGCGCGGGGCTCCGCCGCGGGCCGGCCCGCGGGGCAGGCAGGGCGGGCAGATGGCCCCGGGGCTGCGGGCTGCCCGCGGGAGCCGGCTCCGGGCGGCTCTGCTCGATCGCGGGTGCGGACCCGCAGCAGGACGGCGGCTCCCCTCGGAGCGTCGCCTTCTCCCGGACCGTCCCCAGCCCCCCGCGCCGCCCGGCGGACGCGCAGCCCCGCCGGCCCCGGCACCCCTGGCCCCGGCGGGGAGGGACGGAGCGGCGGCCAGCGCGGGGCGGTGCGTGCCGCGGCGGGCTCCGGGCGCCGGGAGGGGTGTGCGGGTGTGTGTGTGTGTGTGTGTGTGAGCGGTGCGTGTGTGTGTGCCAGCCACCGTGCGTGTGCATCCGGGGACAGCGCGGCAGCAGCGCCTGGCGGGGGGCAGAAGTTTTGGAGAAGCGCCCCGCAGTGCTGGCGGGCGGCCGAGCCGGCGGTGGCGGGGCCGGGACAGCGGGACACTGGGACACTGGAGCGCCGGGGCAGCGCGGTGTCGGTGCAGCGACACTGGAGGCTGCGGGCGGAGGACACCGGGACAGGGAGGCGGAGGACGGGGTGCAGCGGGGCTGGGGCCCGCGGTCGGCGGCTGCCCCGGCTGCGGGCGCTGTCTCGGGTGCTGACGGCCCCTCGAGCAACAGGGACGCGGCCCGGCCGCGCTCCCGGGCGGCGGCGGCGGCGGCATCTTCCTTCCAGCACGGCGGCCCCAGCCGCCAAGCCCTGCCGCCGGGCTCGCCGCCGCTCCCCGCCCGAAGCCTCTCTGCACGGCAGGCGTGCTGGTACGGCACATCGGGGCTCTGCCCGCGGTTGCCTTAGTAACTAATATGTATTTTCCCCGGCCTTCATGTGTGTGCGTCCCTGACTGGATTACAGTTTTGCCCCCTACACACGGAAAAGTTAATCTAAACTGTAGAGTGCTTTTTTTTCTTCCTCTCTTCCCTGACCTTTAAATGACATTTCCCGTGGCTGGCAGGGCAGACCACTCGCTTTCTCTTTTTGCTCATGTTATGGATGGGGAAAGGAAATGTCTAAACTGAGAAAGATGCCTTCAGGTAATCAGAATGCAAAGAAAGGAGCGCTTGTCACTCTGCTTTCAGGGCTGGGGCCGCTGGGGCCAGGCTAGGGCTCTTCTCCGATGAGCTGCCTACCCACAGAAACTTTTAAAACTTCCCAGGGGCAGAGAGGGTGTATGTGCTGGCTGGAGATGTGGGAAGTTGCTGCCTTGGCTTGAAATGCAGACGCAAAAAGGATTGTAGAAACTCAACATATGTGAGTATGCATGATCGCATACCAAGGCAAAAAAGTACATGATTTAATCCCTCTTGAAACTTCCTGTTGGGCGTCTTATCGGAGCACATTGCCCTGGGCTTTTGAGAAAGCAGACATCTCTAACTGTGCAGAGCTGCTTTATCGAGCTCAGGTTTGACCTCTATTTCCTGGTTAGCCCATTTTATCCCCTCTTTCTATGCCACCAGGTTAAAAGTCACTAGGATGACGGCTGTCTTGGCACCTTCGAGAGTGATGCTGTGAGGCTTTGCTGTGATGGTATTTGGAGCAACCTGGCCGTCGTCGGGGAGAAGCAGATGTCATTTCCTACATGTCCTTAAACCATGTGCAGGCAAGGGGAGCCCATGAAATTTGTAACCTGGGTCTGGATGACATCGTGCAACAAAATGATTGGTGTGCTGCTGGTCTTTTTCCCTGCTCTGCTGCTGGAGATGGATGTGCTGCCCAGGAGTGGAGGTCGGAAGGTTCTTCTCTCTGCAGCCTCCTCACAGCGGTCGGTGGCTCGGATGGACGGGGATGTCATCATTGGGGCCCTCTTCTCTGTCCATCACCAGCCACCAGCCGAGAAAGTGCCCGAGAGGAAGTGCGGGGAAATCCGGGAGCAATACGGCATCCAGAGAGTCGAAGCCATGTTTCACACTTTGGATAAAATTAACGCAGACCCGGTCCTGCTACCTAACATCACCCTGGGCAGCGAGATCCGAGACTCCTGCTGGCACTCTTCCGTGGCCCTGGAGCAGAGCATTGAGTTCATTCGGGACTCTCTCATCTCCATCAGGGACGACAGGGATGGAGGCACCCGCTGCATTTCTGACTCGCAGACCCAGCCCCAGACCAGAGTGAAAAAGCCCATCGCGGGGGTCATCGGCCCCGGCTCCAGCTCAGTTGCTATCCAAGTCCAAAATCTGCTGCAGCTCTTTGACATCCCCCAGATCGCCTACTCTGCCACCAGCATCGACCTGAGCGACAAAACGCTGTACAAGTACTTCCTCAGGGTGGTCCCCTCCGACACGCTGCAGGCCAGGGCCATGCTTGACATTGTCAAGCGTTACAACTGGACCTACGTCTCCGCCGTGCACACGGAAGGTGGGTATGGGGCAGCCCCCGCCTTCCCGGGCCGGCCCCGGGGCTGCGCCCTCCGCGGCGGCTCCGCAAGGACGCGCCCGTGCCCGGTCACCCGCCGGGACCCGGCCCGGGGTGCGGCTCCTTCCCGGGGGAGCGCCGGCCGCTGCCACCCCGGGCACCGTGCGGCGAGCGTGGAGAAGCGGGAGGGGTGCGGGGCTGCGTTCCGGGGGCGGAGGGGCCCCCGGCTGCGGGCAGCGGGAGCGGGGCTCGGCGGCGCAGGAGCGCCCGCCAGGGATCGGGCGCCTCCCCGGCGCTGTCCCCATTCGCGCACAGAGTGGTTCGCGTGTTTGTAAACCCAAGTTAACAGATGTGAGCAGCTGGATGCGGGGCGGGCAGCCTCGCCCCTCCGGCTGGGCCGGGGCAGGTCCGTGGGGCCGGCGAGTCCGTGGGGCTGATGAGCTCGGTCGCTACCGTCGCCGGGAGTTTGACAAAACGGGATCAGGGCTCGGCAGGAACTCCGAGGCGACTAATCCTGACTCCTCAGGATTAGCTGCTGGCTTTGCTACGTGTGAACTGATTACCTGGCTCTGCGAATAGTGAGGAAAGAAACCTGAAAATCCCTCCCCTGTCCAGGTAGTCCTTGCAAAGCCAGGTGCCGCGGGAAAAGGCAGGCAGAGGCTCAGGCATCTTTTCTGCAGCTTGAGCAATAGTCAAATCTATCGCTCTGCACAATCTGCTCATAGTCAACAGGTATTCTTAATTTTAAATATCAAAAGAAAAATAGCAACAATAGCAGTGTTTTAAAGAGGAGACATTGGTTTATAGCCAGGCTAGGTGGACCAACATAAATTGCAGGAGTAATTGCATTTGATAGAAAATAAACTTCTGATATATTATTGTGATATTTCTGTAGTCCAGTTGTGGTCCTCAAAATGGGATTTCTAAGTATAAAATTGCAAATCTGCCCACGTTATTGCTATAGCTTTGCAACTATTCTGTTTATCTGAGTGTATCTCCTGCATGGATTTGATTCTTATGATTCCTGTGCTTACTGAGCTGACTCCACACCTTTCATTCTCACAGAGATGACTAAATAAATTGAGGTAAGAACATATATTGTGACCAAAAAAAAAAAAAAAAAGAAAAATAATCTCCAGGAAGGTTTACATATTTACAACATTTAGAAGGGAATTGGATTGATCTGGACACAAAACCAGAAAATGCTGCAATTTGAGGGGGCTGGGGGACAAGTGAGAGCATGAAGCAATGACCTGACATTTGCAGTTCATTTATGCCCTGTTCAGATGAGAAAATGAGCTGCTAGCAAGACTCCAACATGAGCTATTAAGATTTTCTATTGTTGACAGATATTATTAGATCCTGTGGAAGGCCAGGATGACAAATAAACATGAAAGGGGTAAATTCTTTGTTGATCTAAATAGCCATCTCTCCCTTCAAGGCACTCTGGGGTGCTCTGCTAACTCACTGTGCCTGAAGAGTTGCCTCAAGGGACTGGCTGCATCTCTGTCTCACTCCTCTTAACATTACTGGACCTTCTCTTTTGGAACAGACAACACCCTCTGAAGGTTCATTTTAAAAAAAGATCATTATAAGCAGCAACTTCAGTCATTGATTATGAGAAATTTTAATTAGTACCTATTTTTATAATGTTACTGACTGATGAAAAATAATTGTTGCAAGATATTTTTAGACTTCTGAAGTGATACTTTTGAAAACAGGGGTAGCCGACAGGGCAACACTCCTCTTAGGAAAGGTCACAACAATTTCACAGATCATGCAGCTTGAGATTCAGATTTGCTTTTTTATTAACCTGTGTCTGCCATTAATTTATTGTTAAATTAAAGCAAAAAATGTCACTGAAATTATGTAACAAGCTTTAACTTCGCATTTCTTTCCAGACAGACAAGTTATTTACCCTACCCAATTGCTGTTGGGTAGATTCCAAAGACTTTTTTCCTTCTATTTAAAATGAAGCTAGTATTCATGAAAATCAGTGTAAATGGTTGCATTTCTGTTGTTTCAAATCCCATACATTCACTGTATTGTTAAAAGTGAAATCATTCTTCAAAGACAACAAACACAAAGCCACTCTGAATAATAGTCCGAGCAGAGCTGCTCCATCCATGCTATGTTTGGAAATAGGGGGATAAAGTGTAGTCAGAAACATTCCTCCTCCACAATTACTCATAGGCCTCTACACAGTCTTTATGGTGGGCTGCAAAATGTGCTGGGAGGAATTCTGGGCTATCACTGGTTGGAGAATCTCTTCTGCAGAGACTGTGGGGAAAGGACATGTTTCTAGGAAATACACAGGTTGACATTGTGAAGAAGTTAATTCCTTTCCTTCCAAGATCCAGTCTGGCCCCCTTTCCAGGGCAGGAAAGCTGCTTTCTTCCTCCCTGACCTCTGGTTCTCATGGGAATGGACAAAGTTTAGCTCTTGTGGGTGCCCAGCCACAAGGGGATGCAGTGAGACCACTGAGCTGACGGACGGTCTGTGCCAGCAAGGCACACTCCTCAGTCCTCCCTAACCCAGGGCAGGGTCATGGAAACTGCCCAGACACATGAGCCCTTTCCCAGCCTGAACCCTCCAGATCCTCTGCTTACCCCTCTTCTGCTCCTGCAGCCTACCTGAAGCTGGCTGAATGCCCAAACCAATACTTGGGTACACAACTACAGCTTTAATGACAATCAGAAAGAACTAGAACACAATTTGTTGTCCAAGTTTCTTAACAGGAAGCCTGTACATGCCATAAGAATGAACATAAAGAGGTCATCCATATAAGATGATGTCTTTAAGTAGTTTGCATTTGACATGGAAATTTATCCTTCATGTGCCAATATAATAATTAATTAGTGATGATGATTTTTAACTACACTCAGTCTCCACACTCTGGTACATGAAGCTGCATGGAGATGTGCCAGACCTGTTGGGGTTTTTTACACAGTCGTTTAAGAAGAAGAATGAACATTATCTGGGTAAAAATTTCTCAGTCAATAAAATCTGCTTTCAAAGGTCCACATAACACATTAGGTTAAAATTTACATATAAAACTCCACATTAAAGAAGAAAGAAAGAAAGAAAGGGGTTTAGTTATTTTATTATGTATCTCAGTTACGCATAGTTGCCCATCATGAGAGTAATTTTTTTCCCAGAGTGGGCAACAGTCATTAAATGCTGCAACAAATCTGTTCATCTGTCAGTGTAAGGCTGTATGACCATATAGTAGTTGCAAAGCATTTTCAAGGCTATTATTTTTTTAAGTTTTCTTCAAAGATAATTCAATATTGGAGTTGTTGACATGTCTACATCTCAAATTTTAGGCTTGAAAGTCATTCTTATCTTGAAATGCACCTAAGTGGATACTTAACTTTGAGCCAAAGCTTCCTATGGAAATCAAAGGCATCAAAAAGCACATTGGTTAAAATTGGGCAGAATCCTTAGTGTGATAAGGGCAGAACGAGTGACACTTGCCAAGAGTAACTTTCCAAGTGAGATACTCTGGTCTTTAGCAATATAACCTCAGAGTCAGGTATTCTCAACTTAGACCAGGCAGCCACTGGTGCTTTGGTAGCACTGTGAAGAATTACAGAGACACTTTCTTCCTTTGCTGGGGAAGAGCCCCCAGGCTGCCCCCAGAACAAGGCAAGAGGTAGCGAGCACCACTGCTGTGCTACTTCCATGCTGAAGGCAGAGAAAATGAATTCCTGGGGTTGCCATCAGAAAATGCAGCGTGGTTATGGGATCGCTGTAGGTTACACTGACTTCCAAAACCCACAAGACAACTGCACCCTGGCTAGTGATCAGGACGAAGTCTCCACTAAATCCCTCACTTTTCCTGTTCCTCTTGTACAGGGAGCAGGAGAGATGATGGTTAAGAAGTCCTTTTATCACCTCATCTTCTAAGTACCCCAATTCTGAATAAGCTAATAGAAATACTTAGTGCATGTGCCTGGATTCCATTTCAATCATTGCCTACCTGTTAGCCTTATAAAATGTATGTGAGCATCCATCTGAATACTGTTTGCAATTTATAGACCATACTTAATTGTACAAATACCCCTTTATAAACAGGATTTCCATTCCAACAGATTAACATGCAGACTTTGCAGAAGCAACTTTGGAAATTGAATGATTAAGATAATTGCACCAAATTTGGACTGTTTAGAAATTAATTTTAGAGAACAGTAAGATGTTTCTGGTCTTGATTAAATTTTGTCAGATTTGTATTGCCAGGCAGTTCCTTTTTCTTGAGGATAAGGCTTAAAATGAACTATGACGAAGCAGATGGCACAATTGTAAAGATTTTCAGATCAATGTAGATGGTAAGTATATTATCTTCACAATGATTTTGATAACCTGTCTGCTGCACACTATCCATTGTATAGGAAACTCATAAACATGGTTATATGTGTTGGAAAGAGGATGGAAAGGAGTGAGTCCTGCACTTGATTGCAAATTTCACAAGAAAATTGTGAATTTTCACAAGTTCATTCAGTAGAACCTACAAAAGTAGCTTTAGATATGGTGGAAGATAACACTTCTGTTTAAAGATAAGTGGGCTATATTGATCAAATAGCTCAAAGGAATGATTTTCATAAAATTGTGTTTAATTTCTCGAAGGTGTTTCTGACAATGTCTTATTATTAATTCTATGGCATCACTCAATGATAAATACTTTTTGATAAAATTATTGTCAGGCAACAGAATAAGGAATTCCAGTTGAAATGTTTGGAATTTTACAGAGTGCAAATATTTCTATAGATACCAACAGTTATAAAAATGCTCTTATAGGTTAAACTCATGTAGTGGTATGAATTGTGCTGAGATGTGTGTTCATAAATGCAGATTTCAATCTAATTTTTTTTGTGTTTAACTTGTTTCACTAACCATCTTCAGAAGCTTTGTGACACAAAAGAAAGGAAAGGCATACATCCCAAGGAAAACAGAAATTAGTTTCAAAACAAGTATTCCTACTTTGGATAGATCCCATTAATTGTATTAATTAGAAGGTGCTGGGAGAATAATTTTCATAGATTAACATTGGAAAATTATGGTTGGTGACAAGCACCAGAGAGATCAAGAGAAATTCCTTCTGGAAAATATATTGCTTTGCATTACTCCTAAATTCACAAATAGTATAGCTTTTCAGCTACACAACTGGCAGCTGCATGAGTTATATCAGCTCAAAAGGTTCATCGAACTCCTATGCCTGCCTTCTCAGCAATACTGCTAGAGTTAATATTTATCAGTCAGCATAGTGTGTTCATTTGTGCTTTATTTTTTTCTACGTTATGTCCTTGCTATCAGATTTTTATGTCCTACAATCCTTGTTAACTCCTGCAGGTTTCTTGTCTCACTGGAGACTTTAAAAAATGTTAAATGACCTTAGCTTTCTCAAAAAGCTATGTCCAAATACCTCTAAAATATACCTTTGAAACTTAGGTTCATTACATGGAGGTGCTTGCACTGAGGTTTCTTAGACAGAAAACAAAAAGCTAAAAATATAGAGTAAAATGGAGTAAAATAATATAACTAAAGTGGTGTCACCCACTGAGAAAGATTCTTTAGGGGCCTGATACATCAGTGAGCTGGTAACAGTAGTAAGAGACCAGAAGCATTGCACCTGCCACATGCAGCCCAGAAAAATGCTGATCAAAGTCATTGCTAACTGGGGCTCCCTGACCCATGTGAAGCAGTACAGGGATATCACTTTATCTTCTGGGTGGCAGAAGTGCTTGCTGCATAAGCCACTGTCACAGATGGCAGCAATTAACATGTGTGCCTGCAGTCTGAACTGGAGGGCCAGGAATTGATTTGGCATGATTGCACCTGAAATAACTGTCCTTTCACCCATGGGTATCTAAGGAATGCTGAGGGTTATTGCCAGACATGGTTGGAGAGAGGTGTGCAAGGCACAAATGCCATCCATCCTGGCTCAGGTTTGCAGTCTAATTTTTCAATAGTGTTTTCTCAAACACTATTATTACTATTATTGCTATTAATATATATCTTAAAGAACAATTTCTATATCTGGTTTGCTACAGAAAGTTGGCTGTTGAGAGAAAGGCTGAATATGAAAGGAAACAAGAGCCGGACAGAGCATATCTCCACAGTTCCAGTCTGTAGCACATTCCCAAGTCCTAGGGCTACCAGCCACCCATGAATGTTTCCTTTAGGAATTTGTCCAATCCCATTTTGTATAATTTATACTTTGCTCTCTAGATTATCACAAAATCACATAATGGTTAAGGTTGGAACAGACCACTGGAGGTCATCTAATCCAGCCTCCCTGCTCAAGCCGGGTCCACTAAAGCATGTTACTCAGGATTTTGTCCAGATGGCTTTTATATATCTCCTGGGGAGGAGATCCCACAATCTTTCTGGTCAGTCTGTTCCAGTGCTCAGCAATACTCACAGTAAAGAAGTTCTCCCTCAATCTTATAAATTAATTGTTTCTTATGTGAAGAAATGTTTCCTTTAAACTAATCTTTGGTAACTGCGTTACCTTCAGAAGTTCATACAAAACTATTAATCATTTGTTAATCCTGATCATTATTCTGTACTTCTAATTCCAATATAAAATGTGAGCAAGCAGAGCTACATTCAGTATTCAGGGTGGGGGTACAGCATGGTTAAACTCCCTTGTGAGGTAACAATTTCAGTATTGCTCTCAGACCTTTTGTGATAAACTTCCAATTGTCCATTACTTTTTTAATTACCACTATGCACTGAATGAATGCTGTTAGAAAATATCTTAAAATTACCACAAAATCTTCTTCATAAATGGTAAGGCTTATTTCAGAGGCTGTTAGACACAGGGTTATCCTTGTGTGTTACCCTTACTTTATTAACACAAATTTTATTTCCTACACTTTGGTTCCTATCTGTTAACCAATTATTAATCCAGGACCTTCTGTTGTATCCTGTATTACCTCTATTTCTGTCAGAGACTTTAATAAGAGACCTCATCAAAAGCTTTCTTAAATCCTAAGTACTCTTAGTATAGTATTACTCATACGATTACCTGCTCCAAAAAGAAGGTATTTAGCTTCTGAGATATGTGGGGGTTTTTCTGAGAAGTTATGTTAGTTTTTCCCTGATATGACATATTTCTTTATTTGTACCTTACTACTGTTTTGTCATTGTTCCTACCAATTAACTTTGTGAAGAAATATCTGAAGTCTGCAGAAATGTCATGTCTGTTGTTCACTGGATTACCCTCTATGCCTCTCTACTCCCCATAAATTCAGTTAAAAATGAAAACTGATATGTGAAAATATAAAATTGCTTTTTCTACTTTACTGCTTGCTTTTGTGCTAAGGCCATTGTAATTGGTATTAACATGGCCCAGTAGAACATGAGCTGGTATTGGACATTTGTTGAAGTCCACCTTATGAATTTGGATTTGTTCTAAAATGTGTTCTATATGACACTCAGAGACAATGGTTCATTTCTATCCTACATAAGGAATGACCATTGTGTGAGAACTGTCCTATCTGCCTTTGCTGGCAGAGCAGACTGAGAGAATTAATTTAACTTTTCTGTTGTGGTTTTATCTTCCCTGAGTGCTCTCTTTATATAATTGGCTATCATTGAATATCAGGCTAGTTTCCCATTTCTTGAATATTTGAAGAATGGGGGGTTATTAGATTCTGTGCCTTTATGTCTCAGAATTGTTTCATCTTGCTTTTTTCTGGTTTTGTATTTCAATTGTCAAGGTATACTCTGTTTTCTTTCCCTCATTAGGGTACAACTTAGACTTTTCAAAGTATTTGTTTAAATTTTATTTATTTGGTTTTGTTTATTTTAATAGCATTAGGAAATTTACTTTTTTGCTTTTTCATGCCAGCTTTTTAAATCCTTTTGGAACTTTGGCTCTGACTATTCCCTGCCTAGTCAATATGTAATTTTTTAGTATTTCAGTCTTTTGGCTACTCCTTTTAATGTCCTTGAAATTAGCTTTCTCATCTTGATATAATTTATTTTGCTTTGAATTAAACATTACTTTTACTGATTTTCTTTTATTTCACATGCAGCTCTTTTTTGTCTTATCACTAAAGTATAGTCACAATTGCAGACCACTTTTTGGATAGTTAGATTTTAACAATTTGTACATGGCTTAAGACTAAATCAAGAGTTGCTTCTTCCTTTGTGAGTTCAATGAGAAAATGAGTAACACAAGAAACACATGAAAAATAAACCAATACACAGTATGTAAGATTTGCCTCCATTTTTCATTATCTAACCTACAGTTTGGCACTGCTACCTACAGATCCAGAGTGCCTTAATAGCATTTTGTGACATGGGCATTGAGCATCACAAGCATTTTCCTCTTCTGCTGAGCCACTGCCTAAGTGGCATGTGTCTATCAAAAACCAATGTGACAGATATTTCATTTTACTGACAAATCATATTGTTTGTTCTGTAGTATCACGGTCCTTTGTCGAAACAAATTTAATTCATAATCTCTTTTGAATATTTTAATAGATAAATGAATTTCTTAAAGGATATTTGAATTATGTCAACAGCCATCAATGATTTATAAGTCCCTTGAAAATTTGACAGTATTATTTTAAGCATGGGCATTTGGCAGTTCTGGTAGACAAAGCAGAGAAGATCATGTCCTGTGCTGGTGCAGAGAGCAATAAGGCACCTATCAAATGCTCATTGAAGTTAATTGGTGGCCCTCTGTTGAGAGGAGTGGATCCTAAATGGAGCTCAGCATGGCCATCAGATGGCTTTTCAGGTTATTGAGCTGACAATACTCAGAAAGCTGTAAAAATCTGCAGGGGTTGTGAATTCCACATCTAGGTGCATGCCATCGTTAATTGGGAGTAGTGCAAAATTGTGTGAAAACAAAACTCTGTTTGTTGGATTTGCTTCAATATTAGAGGATATTCAGATACATAACTTTTCCCTTCCAACCTGAAGGAGGCTGAATCTAGTTCTTCCCATTCAAGTTCCCAAGAACAAGCCTTCATTTTCTTAAAGGCAGTTGTTTAACCAGCAACGTTCGTCCTTATTAATCTGCGGGTACAGATGGGTTTGCACAAGCTAGTAATTTCCCAGACATTTATTCAAACAAAACTCATCCTGGAAACCAGCAATAAGAACCAGACATGAATATTGCTCAAATGACAACTATTGGGAATCTGAATAAGTGTTCATAAATACTCTCTTAAAGTGTTTGGCCATGCTCCATTGAACATTGAATATCTTTTCCTAGGTGGAGTAGAATGCAAAAGATAAATTTGCGATTAATTGTCAGGAAGTGAGAAAACCTTTGAAGCTTGTTTATGAGCCTTTCTTACCCATGTGGTGTTGTGGAAAGGCTTCGACAAATGAAAATTTGACATGTAGAAGTTCATGCTGGATATTGAAATTGGTGATCCTCCTCCTTGAGAGTCTATTTCCCTAACTGCAAGTTCCACATGAATAGATCTCAGTCTCTTGCCAAAACAACAAATATGTGAAACGGAATATTGGTAATATTATTAAGAAATGCTGTGTTACAAGCACTGGAAAACTGTAGGATTATTTGGAAAGTAAAATCCCACTCCTATCGAACTATTCAAAAAGGGTTACAGTGGCAGGCTGACAGCATTCTTTTGGAGGTTGCCCTTATTTTCCAGGCCATATATCCTGGGAGGATAAACCTATTCAGCATCAGATTAAAAAGTCTACAGCTGTCAGCTATATGAAGCAAAGTGCTGAGCTGGGACAGCTGCTCCACTGGAACAAAAGTGTTGAAGATTTTGAGAAGGGAGAATGAGCCAGACAGCAGCCCTGACAGCAGCCCAGGCAGACTGGGTGTCACCTACTTCTTTCTTGTTCTTTTCCACCCTCAAGGCACTACAATTGTGGCTCTCAGGTGTCACTACGTTTCCAGTTAAATAGGCTTAACCTTCCTCTTTCAGGTGGATACCTGCACAACTCAAACCATTCTTTGTCCTCTGTCAAGTTAGACCAGGACACCAACATCTGACAGCTCAGTCTGGGCATACTAAGTGGCATGGTGCCAGTGTGTGTCACCTAGAGGCAGAATTCCTTCCATTCCCATATAGTGCAACCTGTGACAGGAAGGTTCTCCAGGAGTTCCCTATGGATTTGTCACCAAACTCAGAAAGAGATAAACAATACTCTATTAAACATAGGCCCCTAACCATGCCCTAGTTGTGTCTTTCGATGTTGACATGCTGAAAAAGGCTAGGATAAGAATGTAGTAAAAGTGGCATTGAGACACTAATGTGCAAAACTGATGCTCTGAAGTTGAGTGAGTCAACAAATATTGATTTCAATATATTATAGAGCAGCCAAAAATGGACAGTATTGAGTTATACCAAAAATCCAAACACAAAAGACAAATGAGCTATGCCAGACAGTTCTGGCTACCAAGAGAGCAATCCCCAGAATAACAGTAAGATGGTGATGCAGACTTCAGCTGACAAAAAACTGTAATTAAATTAAAACAAATCAGTGTGATGCTATGAAGAATAGCTCGTCTCAGATAAACCTGATTTTATTCCCTGATGAAAATGCAAACTTGGTAGTTACAGATTGGAAGTGCAGATCAAGTATCTTAGATTTCTTTTCAGGCACTGAACCAGTCTTACAGAATATTTTCATTGAAAAAGCACTGTGCAATGTCAGAAAAACAGATGTCCCATATAAGTTTAAACTCAGCACACTGATCCCAGCAAGTCAAGGGTGACCATCAAGTGTAGCTTACACAGGAGAATTGTGTCCTTGAAAGAAGTCCTAATACACTTTATGATTATAGAGGAGCTATGTATAAAAAAAGTCCCAACCCAAAAGCTAATGTCACCCTTGAGAAAGTGGGAACTTCACCTCAAATCTAAGGATTAATACTTTTAATGTTGGTATTTGTTCAGTTCTGTTGTCAACTTTTAAAAATCAATTTTAAAATATCGAAAAGAGATAGGGATAAACCTCTGAATGATTTGAGGGCTGGAAAAAAGTGCTTAATAGGAATCCAAACCAGCTTAATCTGTCTGGTTTTTCAAAAGGAGATGCAGTTTTATGTGACAAAAATGCTTCTTTTCCCCCAAGCAAACAAAGCTCTGCATCCTAATGGTTAAATGCACTGATTGCTGGTAAGCCAACAAATTCCAATTAGAAAAAGACCAATGTTTTTACTTGTGCTGCTGATTAATCACTGAGATAAATGACTGAGGAAAGTTCAAACTTTTGATGTTGTCTAATCAAAATTAGCTGCAGATATTCCAGAACAGTTTTATTTGAAATGCATGTCACTGGGAACAGCACAGCTGGATCTGGAGCAAATTTATGGACTGGAATTTGATAGGTGGTATGGAGAGATAATAAGAGCAGACAATTCTTTTTTCATCAAATCTTGTTCATTTGTGAATGGTTTTAATTATGTAAGGAGGTGAGAAAAGAGTAGCTTAATATTTTGTTTATTCAGTTGTCTAGGAACTGTATCCTAACAAAGTATCCTGTGCTGTGGATACTGATTGTAGAGGAAGAGAAATTCGGGACAAAATAATCTCATCAGTCAAATTCAGTTCACTGTTTCAGTTTACATGCAGTATTTTAAGTCAGTGTTTGTCCTCTCATCAGCAGTTGGTGCCTGTAATGCATTTTGCTCTTAGACTACAGAGCCCCAGTTCCTACTGGTTTTGTTTGCTTGGGGGAAGTTTCCATTTACATGTGGAATTTATATTTCTCTTATTCTCTTACTTGTGACACAGATGTTGGCCCCTGTGACTGAAGAAAATGGCAAGTTTTCTAAAAAGATGCAATGACATTTTCCAGAGGTCTCACCAACTATAATATTGCTTTGTACCTAAAATGATTTAATTTATGTGACGGCCCATGCAAAGAAAATGAAAAAATTGAAAAACACTATGAAAGAAAGCTAGAACTTGATAGCTACTTTAATTAACATTCTTACACAGCAGTTTTTCTAGAAATTAATTCAGTGCTGAATTTCTGATTGTCTGTTTTAATTTTAACAGACGTAATATGGACATCAATATTTTCAGGTTGTTTCAGATCCCAACCAACACGTTATAACACAATCCCTTCATGCAATGAACATCTTAATGTCCTTTTCCAAGGCAACTTAGAGTATAGTCACGTTTGTAAAATCCTTCGTTCTTGTCACATCTACTTCTGACTTTTCTACTGAGTCCAAATATATGTGAAATAATGCATTCCACCTTTGTCACAGATGTGTTCTTGTCTGTGAAGTGAGAAACGGGAATGCACTGGTACCATATCTGGAGTCACATAGCTGCTTTTTATAGGTCATATCCTGAGGACATACGAATAATAAAATTGTCTTCAAAGTTCTGGTAAAACATCTGTATTCAGAGCTGTGTTTGACTGTAATGAAATCAGTAGGAGCTATTGACTGAAATTTGGATTATGGAGGATAAGAACAAACCACACACTTAGACAATGCAGTTTCTGGGGGTAGATGGCATCACAGCAGTGCCCAGTGCCTCACAGGATGAGGCCAGGTGTGCTTATCTCACATTGAAGATGGATTTTCTACTGATAAAGCAGACATTTATAAGCCTTGTAAGGGACTCTGCAGTGGGTTAGTCTAGGGGGAAACCAAAGGAGTTAGAACTGTGCATATCAAGGGATTATGAAAATTGGTGAGTGGGTTAAAGGAAGACAGGCTGCAACCCACTGGAAAAAAGGCAGGATTTTGTTTGTGCTGCTTTGAAATTACAGTAAAAGCTAGTTGCTGCTCTCTTAATCTAAAGTGGAGTACTGAAGTAACTGATTAGGTTGGGTTTCTAATTTCTAATTATTTTCTAATTTTATGAATAGAAGATCAAGGTAATTAGGCAGCTAACTGAATGTTGAAACTTAATTGCATTTGCCCATGTAAAGGCTATGATTTATTTTTAAGTATTTTGCTTGTTTTGCTTTAATTACTCATTTGCTATACTGGATTACACCATGGTAAACGTCACCTGGATTTTTTCCTCTCTCTCTATTATAATGAATAATCTTAGAGTGCTAATTGGTATGTGCTTAAATTCTCAAGCTTAGGCAGCTCTTTTATCATAACGCATGCAGGAAAATAACACACAAAGCAGAAAAAGAAAAACGACTTCTATGTCTCTGCCACAGAAAGATTTCTGATGTAAAAGGCTTTTTTGGTGTTGCCAGATTTCTTCTACTTCTACAAACTTTAACTCCCAAGGATGCTATCTTAAATTGTCTAGCCTCTAACAAATACTAATTTAAAATTTGGAACACACAAATGCTTTGTGAAACAGAAATTAAAAAATATATAGATCATATCTGGAATAAGCCCTATCTGTGCTTCATTTCTTAGTAGGCAGGTTTCATTTTCTAACAGCAGCATGCAGAAGGCGACTGGAAGTGACTATGAAACGGCACTGGGCTGCCTCGTTTTGGGGGGAAATTTGTTGATGTGATAGGATTTTTGTTGAATCATTTGCTTTTGCTGATTCAGCACCTTAGAAAAAGGAAAATATCCTACAGGAATCTTCTAACTGTCTCTGCCTCTGACTCCAGGTCTCATCATCCCATCCCATAATAATCAAAGCTAGTACCTTTCTGTATGTTGCCTCCTCATCTTTCCAAGGACTCCCTCTCCCAGGCTAGTATCTCAGAATCCATATTGATACTTAGAACAATCTCTGAAAAGCTCAGTTGGCTTTTTATTGTTTTCAGAAGGTGGTGCCTTCTAGAAAAGCACACAAGTACTGCAAAATCACTCATCTTCAGTGCTGCTCTTTTCATGTTTTTAACATAATCCACCAGATTTTTGTAGCTTGGAAAACAAGGCATAAGCACCTCTGAACCACACAGAATGTATAATCATGCCCTCAATCAATAGCAAGTGCATTTTCTTTAGACTGAAAAAACTAAATGCCTGAGCTGAGCTGCAAGGCAAAGAATTTGAAAAAAAGTTTTGTAGTCATTACAATTAGATCATCATTGGCTTTTTTTCCCTCTAGATTATTTTAATATAAGAATGACTTTCAGTTTTATTCCACTGATGTCCATTGAAGAATTGCCACTGATTTGTGTAAGAAGAAGTTTGGTTTTAATTATTATAAAATACAATAGAATATATTTATTTTATATATTATAATTTCAAGGCAAATATACATGCATTTAAGCAAACTGTACATGTAAATGAGGAAAGAGGGTTATAAAACACAGAACCTAAGGGGAAGCCTGTACATCTTACAAACAGAAATACAATTTTTTCAGTTTGCCTTATTTTTGTGTAGGAAGATTTCAGGGATACATTCTAAAAGTGTTAATCTCTATAAAGAATTGCTCCATGGTAATGTAAATTTGAATTTCAATCTCAGAGAGACTTTATGCTGCTACTAATGATCTTTGTGGTGACAAAGTCCATTGTTATTTAGAATAAAGGGAAAAGATTTTTCTCTATACTGTAGTCAGGAGCACCAATAGGCAAAAGCATACATTTTAATAAAAAGACGGACAGGGTAGAGCACACCTGCAGGCATAGGTGCTTTACCTTTTTACCTTTAACTTCTGCAACTTTGATTTCCCTCAGAGCATTTAAGTTCAGTATATAGCAAGAAGTTCTGCTCACTGCCAATTAGGATAAGACCCAGTAGAAAAGAGGGATCTAAATATGTGTCACAGTTAAATGAAAAGAACACAACAAAACAAGAAATGTTTTCTTTTACCCTAATACACCTTGAAATGGTGATTGGTTGCACCTTGGCTTTAGAGATAAGTGATTCATTCATGCATTTATTATGGAAAAGTGCTTAGGACAACTGAAATTATTTCAACATTAAGAAAATTTCTTATCCCAGGGCACTCTTAAGAGCCAAAAAAGGACACATGATAGGTGTTCTTATTATAAATTATTATCTCACTGATCACAGTAACTGAAGAGGTTATGGATCAACTTTTCACTGAGGAGAAGACCATTTTTTGAAGCATTACTGGGAAATGTGACACTGCTGTATTTTGCAAGAATTATTTATGTGTTCATTATTCCCTGTGGAGGCAATAAGGAACCAGAAGCCAGCCACCCACACAACTGCTCACTCACTCCTCCCCGCTCTGTACAGAGGGGACAAGGAGAGATAATAGGTAGAACAACAGTGAATCCAATCAGCTGCAAGTCCAAAACATGGCCCATACAGACTGCTATGAGGAAAGTTCACTCCATTGCAGCCAGATCTAGTAGAATCCAGGTCAAGAAACACTTTACTCAGTGATTAAGCCACTCTCCTAGGTGAAAGATGTATTTTCTTACTCTCTCAGGTTGAAATTGAAGCTATATTGCCTACTTCTCTGATGAGTGCTCTAAATGCTGAACTGCTCGATTTGAATTTTCATGTCTGCAGAGGCCTCACTGAGTTTGCAACATCACACTGAAACTTTTACAACTAATACCTTAGAGATAACAGCATTAACATTTCAAACCCTAACCACGCAAGGACTTAGAAGTGTAAAGTTATTTAATCTTGATTTACAGCCTAGAGCACTCTTATGGACAATCCCTATGTTGCATGCTTTGTGCTTAAATAGCCTGGATACCTGTGTGACCAACTGTACTTATGAGATATAGGGATATATTACAGATAAATAATATTTCATGCACTTCACTTCGAAAGTTTTTCCATATTTAAGATGTTCCCAAGGGTTGCAGAAGTTGTGATGTTATGAGAACTTTAACTGTTTTGAAATAGGAGATATATTTTAGGAATACAGAGTAGAGACAGAGGTCTAGGCTTAGTGCCACTTGAGCAGAAGTTTCACAAGACAAAATTCAACTTAAAAATCATACAGTACTCCAGACATTTTCTTGAAGGATGCCTTACATTGAATAATTGTATGTGTGCACTCAACTCACTTTGAAATCCAGCCTGGTAAGTTCCTTAGTACCAATGGCTGTCTTGAAATGTTGTTCTAGAATATAATTCCTTCTACAATTAAAACCTGCTGAACACTTTACTTTCGGGTATTGCTTGGGAGTGAGTTTGTTTGTTTATTTGTTTTTTATCTGAGAAGTAGACTCTGCCTTTGTATAGCTCACTCAAAGTCTTTCTGTCTTTCATGATCTTGATGGCTACTCTTTGAGATTTCACCATTTTTCCATTATCTTGTAGTGCTGGATATCAGTGCAGAAGCAGTCACAATACTGTGAATCAGAAGTAGTATAATCTCTGTTGCCACAGTACCACACTTATTTCCATAACTAAACCCCAATTCTATTTTTTTTAGCCATAATATTACCTTCAGGGATTATCTGTTATAATTACCATGCCAGTAATTGCATCCCATGATGGTCTCCAATATCCCTTAAGTGCAGAGTTCTTAGTTGTTGAAAGTTTAAATTTATGTGTGTATTTAACTGCATATTTCTTTGTCTGTGTCCAGTTTCCTGACTAACCTAGGTCAGACTGCATTGGTAACTTGTCTCCCAATCTTGCTGTCATTTGTAAATATTATTGGTAACGCTTTTGTATTTTTGTTTTTCCAGGTCACTGCTTAATGTTAACTGGTAAAATCTAAGGACAGATCCTTGTGGGACACAATAAAGAGACACCCAATCAATTAGTGTTCCTTTACTGCAAGTGTATGTTGAAACCTACCAGCCAGACTGTAATCTATTTAATGTCTGCAGTACTGATTCTTATCATTCCAGATTCATAGCCAAAATGTCATGCAAAATGAATATAGATGTCCTGTGGAAATTAAATATCATTGCATTGGCTATATTACTCTTGATAAACAAGATTATAAATTCAATTATAAGAGATGATTTGGATAACTGAATTGGAAACACCTAGTTTCCACATACACAAAATGATTGGCAACCCTTACATTGCCCCATTCCCTTCATTTTTTTGTACACAAATTCCATGACAGCTGACAGAATAGCCTATTATTTTTTCCAAAATGGATGCCAGGCTGACAGACCTGTAATTACTCAGGTTAACTGACTTATCCTTTTAAATATTTTACAACACTGCCTTTGTTGCAGACCTCAGGCACTTCACAACTTCCAACAGCTATCAAAAATAGTTTCTAGTGGTTTAAAGGCTCATCAGCAACTTTTGTCAGAAGTTATGTGAACATATCCATTTAAAAATGCCTGACCTTTTGGAGCTGCCACTTGATTTCCTTCTGAGTTGTGAAGGGACATTACCATTCATCATCACCATCAACACCGTCACCATCTTCTGGTATGTATACATTATCTGTCTCTTTCCCAAAATACATAAAATAAAAACTTATTAAAAGATTCTTTCTGTTCTGGAGAACCCCTTCTAGCACTGACCCATCATCATTGTCTCTTTTTTTCTTTCTTTTCCAAAGCTTCTTGCTTCTAAAGCTTCTCTCTTACCTTTTGGACTGCAATATCACCAGTCAAATGACATAATTTCTTTTTTTTTCTGCAAGAAGGAGGCCAGTTCAGATCTAAGCAAAGAAAGAGGCTGGGAGGGATTACTGGGAGAAGCAAAGGAAGGCCCAACTTTGCTGCCCAGTTTTAGGATCCACATTTTAGGATCTGCCAAGAGAAACAAACCTGCTGCCCCAAGCTTTCACCTGTCCCTAAATCCCAGGGCCCCTCCTGCCATCTGCTAATGCTTTTGACTAACTTTGAGTCAGCTCCAGTTACAGAGCTCCCTGTGTAGCAGATGGCTGGAGGTGCTGTGTGCTCAGAAGATGGAAAATCTCTAATGGTGTCGCTCAGAAAGATTGCCCAGCCAACATTTGGTTCTTGAGTCATTGTTGTGCCTTTAGTTGTGCCTGCAGTTGGGGTTTGCATTGAAGGAGCAATGGTATTTTGTTTCTCAAGGATGGCAAGCACAGCAGTTTTCTCAGGGGAAGTGTCTATTCCAAGTGTCGTGTTCTGACATAACTCTATGAGAAAAGAAAGAAAAATGCTCATTTGTGGTTAAAAAAACTACTTCACAACACCCCATTGGTAAGAGACAAAACCAGCTTGTCTGTCTCTTGCTCTGTATACATGCATGAATATACAGAGGTGCTTCAGATGTTTTTCATTGACATTGTCTTTTATGTTCATCAACCTCTGTTAATATGAATACCCACTCAGAATAAAACATTGCTTAGGGAGTTAGGGGAGGAGAAAAATCCCCTATTAGTCCACTCAAATTAAGTTGTGATGAAAATAGTTTGCAGAAATATCAAGAAATGTTAAGAAAACCAGAAAATTTTCTGCCTTTGCATTTTCTTCAGATTTGTTAAATTAAGATTGCAGGCATCATGTCAGATGAGCAGCAGGGCTTGTGAGACTGCATTTATCAAGTGCTAACAAGAAGATGAAGGAAAATTGAAAGGTCATTACAATCTTATTTTTTTTTAAAGTGAAGTACTAAATTTTGCATTAATTCATTCACATAGATGATATTCTGACAGAACTGACATCTATAACAAAATGTGAATAAAGTGGATGCAATTCAGGAAGTGATGTTTCATCTTTCTTTCTTAGATGATGTCAATGTAATAGATAATTCAGATTTGGATTTCTTTTTTCTTAAATCCATTTATCTTTGATCATCAATACTTTTTGTTATAGGCAGATACATACTTACAAAAATAGCAAAATCATTACCTTCTTAGATTGTTAGAAAAATGAAGTAATTAATCTGATTAATATTGCCAAGGAAAACTGTCCCATCTAACCTCTATTTCCAGGCAATGTATGTAGTAACACTTTAAAGTATGACGCTGTTAACAGCCTTTTCTGTCTCAGGTCGGATTTTTCATTGGAAATGCAGACATTATTATAGCTGTTGATGAGACTTAACAGAAAATTGAGTGCTGTGAGGGGAACTCCTTCAAGTCACTTTCCTATAAAACTTCAGTTACAGCTTTCTTTGGGTTGTAGGGTTGACAGCAGGGCTGGTAGTGAGGGTTCCAACAAGATATTGCAGAGGTTTTTCAGATGTCATTTTTACTCTTGATTGTTTGCTGGTTATTGAGATAAACTCTAATCTTTGTCTGAGAAGTGCCAAGCAAAAATCATCACACCAGGGTTTTAGTCCAGATAAAAGCTATGCCATTCCTGGGCTTTTCTTTAGATGTTAAATTGAAGCTTCTCTAATGCTCACTGAGTGGAAGTGGTTACAAGGACAGCATCAGCCATAACTATTTTAGGATGCAGTACAGGGCACAAAGCTGCCAGACCACTGCACTACTTCAGAGGTCAATTAAGGCTTACATGAACAGAGGTGATTCTCCCAGGCAGGTGTACTTGGAGTGTGCTACCAAACTTGGTCCCAGCCCCACTAAGAACCTAGCTGCTACTCAGTTGTCTTTCTGAGAGCATTTGCTTCCCCTCACAAATGAACAATGAAAAGATCTAAGTGAACAAAAAGGATAATCGTATACAGTTCCTTTGGCTGCAAACTGCTATGCATTAGATTATTTCAGAAGATTCCTGTATGTTAATTCAGTAAATAAAGTTTGCCTGATTTTCCTTTTTTTTAAATAATTGCAGTACAGAGTCAAGCAATGCATTAAACACACTATCTTCAAATATCATCTTTAAATAAGAAGTTAAAATTACCCCTAGCAGAGTCTGGTGATTTACATTTTTTAAAATCAGATCCTATTTTGTTTCCTCTCTAATCTCTTCATTTTGTTTTTAGCATATCTTATTAGTTTTGGTATGTCTACTTTGTTAGCTAAGGAAGATGGAATAAGACAGTTTGGAAATACTGTCATTCTATACTGTGAGAATTCTCAGAGGCATTGCATAAGCCTGAAACCCTCATTTTTTTCAGCGGTCATTTGCTTGAGCCTCTGTTTTTGAAAAAAAAATCAGTAGATATTCAGTCCAGATAAATTTAAACTTCTTTTAAAGAGGCACCATGGAAATATTTGTTTTCAATTTAACAGGAGTTTGAAATTTCTCAGAAAGCATTAACCTAAGATTAGGGCAGACAAACTATTTAAGTAAAAATGGAAATCCTTATGCAAAAAGCCAGTGGTCATCAGCCTTTATTATTGTTATAGAGTAAAGCCTTTTCACAGAATCACAGAATATTCAGAGTTGGAAGGCACACACAAGGATTGTGTCCAGCTCTTAAGTGAATGGCCTATACAGGGGTCAGAAAAATGAACACATTTCATTTTTAGATATATCTTGATGAAGTGGAAGATATATCTTTCACTTCAGCTGACCTTTAGCAGACTTTAAAAGCTTTTTTTACAGGGCCATTTGTCTTTTCTGATTCTTTGGTAACCTTGCCTTGGCTCTTTCACTCATAAATAAGATGTATTTGATGATTTTCCAAAGTTCAGTAACTATATCTGGGGATTTCTTATACTGTTAGATTTTTTCCACTCTGTACACTGAGGGTTCTTTTAATTAATCTCAAAAGATAATTGGTTTATCTCTTAGATTCCCAAAAGCCTATGAGTGGGTTTTGTCAAGTATGCCTTTGTGCTTCTGAACATGGCCCTGCTGTGCTGCTGTATCTGCTGGAAATGCAGTCCCCTTGCATCTGTACAGGCAACAGGCACCCAAGGAACAGAGAGAGGAATGTTGGAACCAAGAGAGGCAAAAGTGAGAAGATGAGTGCTGTTGATATTTATAAAAATCTCCAAACTTACACAACCTTCATCCTTTGGCCTCCCCCTGCATCAGGTTGCAACAGCATTTTTTAAATTGTCAGAAATATAAGTCCCAACTCCTTCTTCTGTTTTTGCATTTATATATGCATGTAAACCCAGATTCAATAAGTTAAATCTGCATCCTCAAAAAAATAGGTTTTTTTTGTCCTCACTCTGTCATTTAAGATGCTTCCCAACAGCTTATAGATAGTCAGGTTATCAAAGCTGAAAATCGAGATCTCCTAATGCATCTCCTTCTCATAGTATGTTAATATGCATAACCATATGCTTTTCTGATTATATTAAAACCTGAACAGATGTATAGGATAAGATTGTAGTTCATTTGGAAATACCATAGCAATGTGAGATATGTTTTTGAGGAAAAGCTAATCTTAGACACAAGATCTCGTACACATAAAATATGAAACTCAATTGTTGTTATGTAGGAGGGAGGACTGTAGAAAAGTCTAACAAATGTACTTAAAGTGAATACAAATTCTGTCCGTAATTTTGGAGTTTGCTGTTGCCAATGACTTTTCAGGAAAGGGCTTGCTCATGGTTGTGTCAGTAATTCCTGTTGTCAGGCTGACATTTCAAGAGCAGCCTTTTGTATTTGTATTCATGCTTCCAGATGCATCAGAAGCACATTCACATCCTCCCTCAGCCCTGCACCTGGGAAGGGACTGCAGTGACAGTGGGAGAGAGGCCATTGTGTTACTCAAATACTCAAATAGCCTGCCCAGACAGCCTTTTGGGGGCATCCTTTGCTCTCCAACTGGGAGAGCAACAGCTTGGAATGAGTTGCAATGCATTGCTCATGGAATTGGTTCATGTTGCATACATGAAGAAGTTTCTTATCTTCTTATCTGGGTAACCATCCTAGAGGGATTTTAACTGAATCCCTGAAGGAAGTAGGCTGAAATTTGTGACAACAATTTGTGTATGGTTTTAGACTGACAGCCTTTTCTCTCTCCCTTCCCCATTGATGTTTTATCTGTGCAATCAGGAAGTCTTGAACTGGATCCTGACGATACCAAAAGAAATGAACACTGGCTAATTTCAGTATTACCTTCTGAGGCTCAAACAGTCTCAAAGGAGACAGAGAAAAATTTGCATTCAGACCATATTTTAAACAAAAACACTATTCACTACTTTTTGAACACATAGGTGGTGAAAATATACCAGCATTTTAGAAACAGAGAAACACTACTGAAAATGAAACTGCTTAATGCATTCTGCACCTTCTGAGGGAATCCCTGTCATATAAATAGGTTCTACCCAGTCCTTGAGCATCTCTGCTCTCATGTAGTGCACACTCACAGATGCCCCGAAATTCCCTAATCCAAGCAGCTGTGGATCTGGTTTTTTATGCAATTATGTACAGAAACATCACTCTTTTAATCCAATTTAATCATAGAGTCTAACAGGAGAGCTATCTTCAAAACCGAGTAAGACCAATCTCATTTCATTAAAGGTGTCCTGTAAGATCACAGTATCATAATCAGCTTCTCAAAGGACAAGTGCATGCAAACCATACAAACAAATTATTCAATAGCATGAAAAAAAGGAAAACATTTACAAATAATAAAAGGGACATATCAGTGCCATCCAAAGTACCATGTATATCTTGTATATCTCTTAGTTACATCTTAAGAAGAATCATTATTTTCTTCCCACAATAGTAGGGGAAGCATAAGTATTTTCCAGGCTATTTTGATGAAATCTTGGTTTCGTACTAACAGTCATCAAATCTAACAAATATTATGGAGGAAAGGAGATTATGTGAGACTTCTATGTAAGACTAACAGATCTTATTTTAAGTTCCAGAAATGCTTTGGTGGAGAGAGACAGAGTTTTTGTGAAACCTCAGTGGTATACAGAATTTGCATTGGCCTTTGCACTGCTGATTTTTTTTTCTCTAAGAAGACCTATTTTTCCTCTCCATCTATTTAACATTTTTATGAAACTTTTATGAGCTTGCTGTCATAAGGACCCTCTCTGTTCTTTTGGTATTCTTTTCTTTTAACAGTTGGCCAACATAATACCTCTGCTTAACACCAATTTGTGTTACTGAAGGTTAATGGTAATTACTTTAATTTGAAGAGAAAGTAACCTTTTTTTTCTGAAAAAATAAAAGAAAAGAAAGGAACAAAGAAAGAAATTATAAAGTGTCCAATATAATAGAAACTGAAAAAAAAAATATGTTTTCTATCAGCACCAATTCACTCATTTATATTTGGATTAGATAAGAGAAGCTCATGATATTTGGCCTGAAAACATTCTATACATCTGAAAGATTCAGTATCTTCTCACTGATTCTTGCTTACATCTTGTCACAGAACATCATGCTATTTCATACCAGAGGCAGGTTAGTGATGTCAGGTTATACAATGCCAAAATGGAACTTGTAGTGTCTTCTGTTTTTGGATCAGAGAGAGAGAGAGAAAGAAATAGGAAAAGCAGAAGGAAGGTGGGAGAGAGAATGAAAAAAAGTGACAGAGAGAAGATTACATAGAAAGATATTCACCACCCTTGTGGATCCAGCAGTGTCCCATTTGTCCTCTTCTTCTGGTTCTCTTGATGGTGGGGGTCCCATGGAACATACAGTACATTCAGATATCCATGGGAACATGCCAAGCACTTCCTCTGCACTGGGGAGTTTTACACTGTCTTCTGCAACACACTCCGGATCTGTGGAAAGCCTTAGGAATGAGACTGGTGAGTGCTTCTGGGGTCTTTGGTGGTATATGACCCTTTTAAAACAAGACACCTGCCTCTCATGTGAATGTCTTGTGTGAATGTGACATTCCCAGCAGCTGGAGGAGTTTTACAACTGAGCCAGTTTGTATGAGGGAAGACTCTGCAAGCTCTGCTTCTTATCTGGCTTGTAGCCTCTGGTGATGGGTGTTCAACCCCTCTGTATTGGAGGTTTTGCTGTCATACACAAAAACTCTTCTCCTCCCCCTTGGCTGGCAGGGAGACTGCAAACCTGGCCTCAGCAAATGAGTCCTGGGGCCTGCCTGCCCCAAACCCAGCCAGAGCTGATTTTCAACACAGCTGCTGGGTTTGGCTTTCCTTGTGGACACATTCTTCTCCTTCAGCCTTGCTTACTTCTTCTTAGACCAGAAATAATTGAGCAATAGTGCCACCTTTATTCTATCTTGAGTTCCCATCAGGTAAGCTCACAGTCCAAATTCCCCAAATCCAGGAGGCATATTTGGGGTGGGATGGTGGTGACAGTGATGGTGAGAGGGTGGGCATTGATGGTAGCAGCCTCTTAATACAGTTTGCCCAAAGTCCTTTGGTGATGTTGTTAGTGATCTTGAATAGTGTTTAAGGCAATTATGATTTTTAAGTCTCTTATATATCCCCCTGGTGCCCAGTATGTGCTTTAGGGATGGATTTTCTGACAGTCCTGGTGGTAGAAGTACATCTGTTGAACTGCTATATACTTTGTGGTCAAAAAAAGATTTGTTGCTGTTGAGAAATATATGGAATATTTTAATGTGCAGATCAGACCTACCACACATGTTGTCATAAGATCAAGAGGCATCTATGTCAATCATTTATTGATTCAATCACAGCAGAAATATTGAACACAATGAAAATCATTCTTTGATGAATACCTTCATCAAAATTCCTGGCACACAGGGGCCTGTGCTGTTTCCAAATGCTGGAGCAACCACATGGAATGGCTGAGGAGTCCCCCATAATGTTTTTGCCATGAAGCTCACGACTGCACAGCTGCAGATGTATTTTTCCTGGCTCTGAGATGTGAGATCAGAGCTGGCCATGTCAACACTGCCCTTTGGCCACTGTCAAGGCCAAAAGCTTTGCTTCTTCACTGTCAGTGGGGTGCCAAAGCTGAGGCCAGCAGGCCACCCAAATCTGCATTTCACTCTGCCACCTCACAGCCTGCTTTGGCAATGGCGGACAGTGTTCCTGGAGAGCTTGTACACAGCCAGCTGTGCAAGCACGGCTGCCTTGCCCTCCGTAGCTGCTGCTTTTGGATGTGCTCAGTGCAGGCACAGCCTCGGCCTCTCTCCTCCGTGTCGCACCTGCTCCTGCTCCATCTGTGGGCATGCCTCCCCTTGCTCTCCTTCTCCTTCTCATCCTGGCTTCCCCTCCCAATAACCAGGACCTGGTGAGGCAGGGGAGCCTGTCCTGCCATCAGCCTGCCCTGGGAGCAAGGGTGCCTCAGCTGCCAGGCTGCCACAGCCCCATCCAGGGCCAGCATGGCCACTCTGCCAGCTCTGCCCTGTCCCAGGGCATGGCACCAGCGCCAGCTCCCCTTGGCCACCTTGCAGGTGCCCAGTTTCTCTGTGGGCTTTGGCCTTCAGAAGGACAATTTGGGCAAAAGACAAGGTGGTGGGAGCAAGCAGGGCTTGTCCAGTTTCCCTGGTACATCCAGGGCCTGCAGGCATTTTGTGGGCCTTTGGCTGAGGGCCACTCCTTGCCCTCAGTGTGTTTTACCAGGAATGTTTGTTTGAGGACAGAGCAGCTGAAGCCGTGATGGAATGTCATGCCTGGGTTCAGGTTGTTTTGAGATGAGAACAGAAGGGTGCTGGGACCTTCTGGATGGCAGTACAACTTGTGAGTACCCAGAAGCCATTCCTCAGGATCTATCTGGAAGCCCTGGCTGTAGAGGAGGCAAAACTTCAAAGTCTGTGATTTTTGGGAAAAAAACCCAATATTTTCATCTTTCTCCATGATTTGTCTTTTTTTTCTATTCTTAGCTCAGCAAAAGGTCCTTCTGTTTTCCCTCCCTCGAGCAATTTTATAGGTCTGTGTAGCAGCACTGCCCTCATCTCCTCAAGGATGCTTTCAGAACTGCATCAGAAGAGCTGCAAGGGCCTCCTGCCAATCCTGAGGCCTCCCCCATTAGATCCTGGTGCACAGGAGGTGACCTGAGAGCATTCCTGAATGTGGATGAGGGTATGGGAGGACTCAACCTGTCCAAGGTGTCATCCCTGGAGTGCAGCCTTGCAGAGCTGCACAGGTGCAGTATCTCACTATCTCACATGTTTCAGGCTTATCATTTTCTCCCACTTGCATTTGGCCATTTTTTTCTACCTCTCAATACTACCCTTCCAGAGTTCATTCTTTTATACTACCTCTGCGGGAGCTGAGTAAAGTAAACTACTAATTTGTTCTTTACTTGTGGTAATTCAGCTTTTATATTAATTTCTTCTACTAGCTCTGCCTATATTCCCAACATTAAATCACCTTTTCATATGCAGATACTATGATAGCCTTTGGGAAAAGGTATTCCAAATGTTTCACCATTCAGCAGCAGACATGACATTTAACACTGTGTAATTCAAACATTTATATTGTGTCAATCCTTGCAGTTATGAACTCAATTGGAAGTGTTGGTATGATTATCTCTCCTCAACTTTATAACTGAGAGAACCTTTCAAACTCAGGATTTGAATTTGTCTTTTGTTTTGAATTTATTTCACATAAGGTTATGAAATTATATTCATTTTCATAAAAACCTTTAATAGACTTGTATACCAAGGCAGTCACTGTTTTTCTTAAACATATTTAATTTAAACCACAATTATTTCTAAAATAGCATAATATTCTTCTGAATAATAAGTCTACAGTATTCAGGGATTTGATAAAGCATACATCAAAAATTTTATCTTCTGGTTTGTAAAAGCCTGCAGGGTTCTATTCCAATTAGATAACACAGTTTCTCTTCTGATGGATAAGATAGGATTAGGTATAATTTTTTAGACAAAAGACTAAGATTTATTAGTTATATGTTGTTCCAGTTGCAATATAATTCACATCCAGAGCTGTGACTCACATGAACAGAATGTACCAGTATCTAACAATTATATGTAAGCTAAAATTTCCTTAAACATTTTTTTCAATGATGGGTGTTAACAGCCAATGAAGAACAAAATGTAATAGTTTGTTTGTCTCTCTTAAAACTTAATAAACATCCAATAGTTCTGCCACTGAAATCTCACTTCAGCAGGAGTAGGTCCAAACACTAACTTCTCTTTCATAAGAAAATGAGTATAAAATACTCCTCATAAAATAACCTCATTGCTAACATCCTTTACAGATACCTCCTGAAGTCATTGATAGTGCAGGTTACTGGGAAGTGGTCATAGCATTGCTGACTCTTTATGGAGCATTTCATGACATTTGGCCTTCTAAGTGCCAGCCCATAAAAACATATAATTTGTGAGTATCTTGTGTCACTAAAATAAAATAGCCATCTTTAACTCTCAAAATGATAAGGAAAGGTCAGAAATTGATTTCTATGTGTCCTCAGGTTCAGAAGGCAGATATCCAACAGAAATACAATTTAATATTTTCATTAATTCCTTTATGTTCAAACCTTCATAGTAGGGTACTTGTATGCATGATTTTTGATTGCTCAAGGTTTTAAATCTTGTGCTTGATGTGAGCTAACCTAATTGCAAAACTGTCAAAGCATGTGCAGAACTGAGGATATGCTTCTTTCCTTCTTCTTGAAATTTCTGCTCATATTAAAAAAAGGGGAATATTGTTCTCCTACCTTGATGTCACTTCTGGGTATCCTTGCTATAACTACTTTTATAAATGATTTTACTAAGTGTAATATTCACAGCAAGCTTCAACCAAAAAGACATTATTACAGGAGTTGAAACTTTATTCTTACATTTACTTTCCCCAGACTCATCAAGAAACACACACAAAAAAGTGTGAGACTTTTTTCTACTGATTCCAACCAAGAGAACCAACTAACAGTTAATGCTAGGCCTTACTAGATTAATTTTAATATTTTCTGAAGAAAACTGGAAGCCCCTTGCTGATAAGTCATGAACAGAAAGATGAAGTTCAGCAAGCAAATTTGTTAAAAGTAGTGTATGTCAGCTAGGTTTGGAGCTGAAATAGCTTCATTAGAATATAAACCTCTCAAACTCCTCAATAGATACATAATAAATAATCACTGTGTGTATGCTTTGAATACATTTAGGGAAAAATCGGCATGATACCACATTTTGGCATTTGTCTTATTAAGGAAGTGTCATTTAGCATTAGTAGTCTCATTACTTCAGACTGACTTCACCTGTGGCTGTATTTCTGACAAGAATATCAAGTAGTTGTTGAAGATATTGCACCTGCTGCTTTCAGGATGAAGGCTTAAATATAACCACTTTACTGAGTGGCAGAATTGTACCTTTTTCTGTGTCTTCTTTACTGAGGTAACACATCACTGTGGTAAGCTATTGGCAAAATGTACTTTGTAATTAGTGACAAGAACTAACCTAGCATTTATTAAAATTATGTAAGTTTTCTTTTTTGAAATATAATCTCATTTCTCTAATTATGTTAGACATAGTGTATTGTTTAATGGATGTAATAATCATCTAATTAATCATTTCAGCTTTTCTTTAAAAAAAATGCCTTGTACTCAATTTTGGTTGGGAAAAACTAGGAAATGAAAAAAAGACAGTCTGGACTTAACAGCTCATTTTCTGCATTTCTAGAAGGGCCTGAAGAAAACAGGCTGTAAGCACAGATGGCTGAAATCTGTAGTGTACTAAAGATGTTCATTCATTTAACATATCCTTCTGGCCTTTGTAAGGCTAGAGTGCAGTTGCTTGGAAAGAATCTGAAAAACTTTCCTAAGCTTAAATGAAGACAGAGTGCTTGCAGTGTAGTTTCAATTTCTAATAATGAGTTTTCTTCTCCATAGCTAAAAGATGGTAAGGCCTCCACTCAATACATAGTCCTTTTGACAACGTCAAAGATAAACACCTAGGGAAATGTAAGGGAAACACTGACTACCAGAGAGCCATGGGCTGGTCTGGAAGGCAAGATGATTGTGTTAAGGAGGACTTTGATACTGATGCATGGTAGCAGGCTAAAAGCAACTTCAGAACTGAGGAGATGGGCAGCTGGACCCAATCGAAGGGGTAGGAGGCAGTAACCAATCCAGCTGGTCTTCAGGAGAGAGGAAAACGTCTAGTGAATAGCAGTGATGTTCAACCTGCATTAAACTGTCCTTAGGGGCCAATGTTTGCAGGACATCTTTCTCTCTTCAAAGCCACTGTACCTAGAGAAACTGAAATAGCCACTTCGGCATTCTTTATAAAGCAGCTTTTGGGTTGTTCCTTCCTCTGTAAACCACTTAGAATGAAGGAAGTGGTAGAAGTTTTCCTTTTAAGTTTTGCACCTTGACTGAGATTTTAGGTCAAGTGAAGTTGGCAATTTTGATATTTTCTCTGCTGTTTTGTCCTAACTGGTAACAGAATCAGAGCCCACATCCACACAGAATTCTACTTTTTGTAAAATAGCCGTACTTTATGGTTTTTGAAGTACCCTCATAGGCTGATTTCTTTGAAGTTGTCCCTTAAAGATACCCGAGGTGAAATTTACTGAGCAAAGGAAGCTTTCTCAACATAATTTTCTATCTGAACTCTGAAAAGAAATTGTGTGGTAAAGGGCTTTAGGTAGCAAAGTCAACATTAGGTGTAGAGTTCACTGAAAAAGAAAAAACAAATCCTACTAGGAAAACTTATAACTGGTAAAATGTAGCCCCTCCTGACATCAGTGGGATAGCCTTGAAAAGGATATTCTAAGGAAACATGGAAGTGTTGGAGCCTTGCCCTTTTTCCAGTGACAAAGAAGTCTGGCAGAGGCTGCATAGTGTCAGTTTGATGGCCTGGGAAGCTGTATGCCAGCAAAGCTGCTTTCTATGAACACAGCATTTATGTTTGGGATAGACCACAACATACACTGGCAGATCTATTTCTACAAATTTTTGGAGTTTTTTGTCAGTCAGGTACCTTCAGGGAATAAATATGGACTTTTATTTGTAACTCTCCCAGTCAAAGGTGTGGACAAATTGATGTGAGTGGTTGAATTATTATAGCTTAGAAAGTGACTACTCATCACTTCAGAGTCTAAAAGGGAGATGATTCTGTACATGCTCCCAACTTGTTACTAACATACTAGCTTAAACCTGATGGCTGAATTTTTTTAGTTTGTAATCAACTAACAGTATACACATGATTATTTAATATAGTACTTGTAACAAATCCATTAAAAGTAGAGAACTCAATTTTTTCTTGTTTACTGACCCTACTCAAAGATGCTCCTGTGGCAAAGGGAGGCATACCATATTACAGGAGAGAAATCTAATGCTCTTTCTGCCTATTTTTCTTTTCTGTTCAGTGGTCCCAAACTTTCCTGTCTTTTTAGATTTGTATTTGACTACTGTATAGTTACTGTCTTATCTAATACTATCACTAGTTTTTACAAATTACTTACTGCAATATGTCAGGGACTAACTTGACAATCAGATCATGTCCTTGCTTTGCTCTTCCCAAGTAATTTGCCTTTGCAGCAGTGAAGATTTTAAAAAGTTATTACTTGCTGGTATGTTATGCAGTCCTCTTGTTCTTATCTTATTTTCTCTGCCAAAAAGTAGTTAATTAGTTGAGTAAAAGAGATGTCTTGCAGTGAATCAATAGTGAAAATGAAACAGACTTCATACCTCCAGCAAAGTGTTTACAAGCTTGGGAGAGGTGAAAAAACAGATCATAACATTAAGAGAGGAAACAAGAGGACAAAAAAATAGTTTCTCATTTGTTAATTTGAAAAGGGGAACTTTCTTGCAATATGACTTGCCTCTGTAGCATCCTGCAGTCAAACTGAGTTTGTGATTTTCTCATTTGATGCATTACCTTGGTTGTGTGCTTGCAGGGTATATGGGAGTTTTTGTGTGTTCACTTTTGATCCAGGTTGCAGCTTGTTGTCATCTTATTGCAAAAGTCCCATACCTTCTTGGTGATTTCTCATGGGCATCTCCTCACAACACTGCCTCTTTCTTCATTACAGCCAGCAAACTCCACCCACCCCTCTCCTCAACCAGCTATCCCACTCTTTTGTAGCACTTGTCTTCTTACTGGACACAGCTGTGGCCTGTTAAAGGCAGGCCTGTTCCTAATCTTTGGTGATTAATACAGCTGCAACTCCTCAGGGGTGAGAGTCCCTTCTGCACTATCTTTATTTTCTTACATTCTATCCCTCCACAGTGGTTATCATGGTTTAGAGGAATAAATACAGCAAGTAAGTCCTTAGTGGTGAACAACAGGTGACCTCACCTGAAGAGATTAATTATGGCTGAGATGGGTGAAGTAACTCTTGTTCCCTACCTTTTGTCATTATAAGTGCATTGGAGCATTCTTCCAGGCAGAGTTCTCTGCTGAGGGTTTTGTCAGTTTTGTAGGTGTCTCTCTAAATGGGTCTTAAAAATGTAGTTGGTATTTCCTAATGACACTTAAAGCAGAGCAAAAAAGAGCAGTCTCAGTCTTTCTCTTCAGCATTATGGTCTTTAAGATTTTCTTTTAAATGGTGATTAGCCTATATTTCAAGGAAATGTTCTGTTCAGTTCAAATATGAATGATTCATATTTCCTTATGTTATTGCCCAAATAAATCAATGGCTGATTTAATTCAAATATAGAGATTAAGTGGGACACATTATTTTGTTTTCAAGCCCCCTGAAAACACAACACACTGTTATATGGCTTGGGAAGACCCACACAGACATTCATGCATCCCTTAAGAAAACAGTCTCCAGGATTCTCATAAGCACCTCACTGCTGAGCTGTTTCTGCTCCATTTCATAAATGAAAAACAAATGGTTCTCTTGATAAAGAGAATGGGGACAAATTTGCCAAACAGCTGTAATAAAAAAAAAGAACAGAAACCTTTTAGATGGAGCTCGTGGGTTCTGTTTCCCACACTACTTAAGTGTTAATACAACCAAAGAGTGCTTGTTTCAGTATAGCTGTGGCACAAAAGTAATACTTACTGGCTCACAGGAGCAATTTATGAGGTTGAATTTTTTGTTAGTTTCTTCTTTTGTATGTCTTCCCTTGATCAAGGTAACATTTCTGATTTTTACTACAGCATCTTAATGTTTTTTATTAAGATATTTAATGCAATGAGTGGGAATAACTACCACTATATGTAACTCTCAACAGTATCTTGAGGTATGCGGATCCTTCTCAGAAATGGCCTTATCTTGAATTTTCTCAGTGGTGAAGCAAAGCTTCCTTTGGCACTGAAAGAAAAGTGTTATAAAAGTCCTCTTGGTAAAATTGCAGTCATGTCGGGTTTAGAATTTACCTTTATACTGCTGTACAGACTCTGAATGAAAGGAAAATATGTGTTTTTTTGATTAGGGTACAAATTGAAAAGACCTTAAAAAAGGTTAAAAAATGGCAAGGGCTGTTTGAACCCCAGTTGTGGGGCTCAAAGTATGTTACTGTCTCACCCAGTTTTGGGAAGAGGTCAGAAAGAAAATCACAATAATAATTATTTTGCCTTTCACAGCTGATCCTGGTAGCAAAAGGTAGTTTCAGATAAGATTAGATCTTTTATTCAATGGCTCTTTCAAAGGAAGAAAGGTCTTAGCCTGGAGCTCTGATGTAACTCTTCACTGCCTACAATCAGGAAGAGATTTCTTTTATTACAGGTTTCCCCTCTCAGCTCTCAGAGTGTGGATTGAAATGGATGTACCCACCAAGCTGGTACAGATGGCTGTGTTCTTGGTTATTGCACAGAATTAATTGGTGTTTTCTATTCCATATATGCCCTTAGATTGTCCATACCTCGGTAGCTGAGTGCATTGAACAATCTATGTAGCATATGTCACACGTTCGTTCTTTTTCTCTCTGATCTTTTTCCCTGGAGGGGAAAGATGTGCATCATGTTGACTTGCTTTGGGAGCATGGCAAACAGATTTTAAGAGAACCTCCAGGGTCACCAAGTCTCATTTCTGGCTGTTGCAGAAACCTGCTTTACATAATGCTCTTGTGAGCTGAGCAAGCTCCAGTCAAACATCTGACTTCTTTGTGCTGCTACTGGACAGCTGTTATGCTACTCTCATATAAAGATTGGAAATCCTTCCTTTAGAGCTGCAGATTTTCTGCCTTGTTTTTTGCCTGTTCCATCTTGTGTTCATGCTGTTCTTGATCTTAGCTTTTTCCCTTCTAGACTCTCTGTCGCACCCACTGAATTTATAGACACCAATCTTTCTCTTAGCATATGTTTTGGTAGGCTGTTGTACTGTTGTATGAGTTTGACTATGTTTGAGATAATTGTTATTTCATCAAAATTAAAACTGAGAAAAATCATTCCAAATGGATTTAAATTTTCATTTCTTGCAACCATTAACTTGAACTACAGCAAAATTAGTGCTTTACTGATGTACAACAAAACCCTTCCTTAAAGTTTGGGTAAGGAACCTGCTATATATTTTTTTAAATATGCACTGCCTAAACATCTAATAGGATTCAATTTAGTCTCCTGTCCCTCCTAGATAGGATTTTAAGAATAACCCTACTGGTTTCAAAGGAGTCTCTGTTGAACAAAGTTCCACATGAAATTGGGAAATATATCCTGCTAAAACATAAAGTTCTTGCTAATGACGAGTCAAGGGTGAGGTTGTCCTGCCTCAGTCTGGAACTTGAGGCAAGTCATCAAAGCAGCACGGCTCAGACTGTACTGCCTTGGAGTAAGTCCCTTGGTGACTGCAGGTCCTGGCCTATAAATACCTGGAAATGCCTCCATCTGGGTCATTCTCAGCATATGACAAGGCCACAGTGTTTACCCAAGTACAGGGGTGTGGGGTTGGGCTGCTTGGAGGTGAGTTCCCACTAGGCACAGATCTTCCTTTCTTCCCCACACCCATGTAGGACTGCTGCTCTGGAGTACCACTGGCTCACAGAAAAAACCAGAATTGACCTGATTGCTGAGTATGATGTTGAGTCACAGGCTGGAAAAGAGGCCATTCTACTGCACTTCAAATTAAGAGAAACTAGGGCAGCTCAGTGCAAAAGGCTGGAGAACTTCAGTTTTGTGTTTGACACTAGACCTGTCAGGTTTGTCTGCAACTTAGTATGACAATGACTGTCATAGTGTGTTTGCATAGTATTGATCTGTGGCAAATGATCCATGTTTTTGGAAAAATGCACATATTTATACTGAGTGTCTGAGCTGTCTCTTGCTTAATTTTCTTTCTGATGGCTATACTTTTGAGGAGTTTTAAATTTTTTTTGTGATGAAATTTAGGCTTATTCAGAAGTCCCACTCTGCAATTTTCTGTTTCAAACAGTTGCTGGAAACAGGGAAGTGGGACCTCTTCAGTGACTCCTTGCTTGAAAAGATCTAGATCAAGAAGTGATCAGCATATCTGATTTTACTCTGTCATTAGATGAAAGAAACATTATGGATATGGATAACATCAAATTAATGATTCTCTTTTTGAACCATTTCTTGTTACTGTTAATAGATATGGGATTTTTTTAATCCATCTGTTCCTCTTATATGATGGGTGTTCATCATAAGTCCGGTGCTCATGTCAGGCATAAAACATTCAAAGAAAACTTGGGGTTTCATCTGTTTCTATAGGAGAAGGCACTCTGAGTTTTGTAAAACTGTTGTTTTGGCTTGCTGAATGTATAAATAGAAGTGAATTTGAGAATCAGTTTTTATATATGGTTTGGACCACACAGTTCAAATATTTCTGCCTTGGAAAGGATTATTTCTGAAGTTCTTTCAGTTAGAAAGTCTCCCATTCTAAGAGACACACCATCAAGCCTAAATTTTAGCTGTCATGAACATTGCTTGGTCAAATTAGTGTGACTTTTTTGTTACCAGATCAGAGTGTTTTAAATGTGCATCCATCTTTCATTCACTTTTGTGAACATGGATTGTTATGCAGGCAGCTTGGAATTAAATCCTTTTTTCCTTTTCCTATTACTGTTTTCCTAAATTAGATCAACTGTAGGTTTTGCCATAGAAATTTTAATAAAACTTCATTCCTACTGTCTGATCTGTCCCCTTTTCTACCTATCCATTCCTTGTTTAATATCCCCTTTACTCTCTGTTAAGTCAACGTAAAAAAGAAACTTGCAGTTTCCAGTTCTGTTAAGACCTACTGATACATGGATATCCTGTTGCTCCACTGAACTCTATGCACGTTCACTTTGATGGATCTCTTTTGCTCTTCCTACTGCTAATGTTGCTTGATTTTGGAGGGGGAAACTACTATCACTTTCCCATCACAATTCAACTGATTAAATGCATGATATATATTTTTTTAATAGGAAATTATGGGGAAAGTGGAATGGAAGCCTTCAAAGAGTTGGCTGCCCAAGAGGGTCTCTGCATTGCTCACTCTGACAAGATCTACAGCAACGCCGGCGAGAAGAGCTTTGACCGCCTGCTGCGCAAGCTGCGGGAGAGGCTGCCCAAGGCCAGAGTGGTGGTGTGCTTCTGCGAGGGAATGACCGTCAGGGGCATCCTCATCGCCATGCGCCGCCTGGGGGTGCTTGGGGAGTTCCTGCTCATTGGAAGGTAAGGCTCTGAGCGTGCTTTCTCTGCCTGTCCTCTCCCTCTCCTCCTGCAGGCAGGCCTTTGCTTTCAGAACTGTGCAGCTTAGGCTACCGGTGATTTCCATATTTAATTTTCTACCCCATGAAAAGAAGTGGCAAGATGGTAGAGCATATTCTCAGGAAGGAGATGTGAAAATGTATGCCAGCTTCATCAGTGGTGATAGCTTTTGCTGAACCAGATGTTAATTACTAACTCTTTTATATGGATATATGACATTACTGGTTTTGTGCTTTTGCACACTCTAGAGCAATGTTTCATGGACAGATTTTTAGACCTGAAAAAGGGAATGAAGAATTCTGGTCTGTATGTGATCTGTGACACATGACAAAATTTTATGTGTTTGAGTAAGAATGACCCCTCATAATTTGAAACTCCAATTACCAAGTTTTTTTGATTACTGTAACTTTTTTCCAGTCTCATGATTATAACCTTGTATTCTCAGTTGTACACTTTGCTGTGATCTTTGCTATTGAAAGCAGGGACACTGATATTATGCAGGCTGGTTTGGTTTTTAAAATGTCAGAATTGCTGATGGCTAAATGAGTATGTATGTGTGCTTTTATATCACCAGAGTAATAGTGCAGGTGTATGTTGGACAGAAAAAGGCTGTTTTTATCAAAATGAGAATGGTTGTTTTGCTCTACTAGAGTTTATCTTTGTAGGTAATCACTGAAATATAGTACATTTATTTCTATCATGTATTTTATCCACAATTTCATTTTTTTGGTGATATTTCTTATTTTAAGACTTCTTTGACTTTCACCTTGATTTCTGCAATGTCTTTGTCCATTTTTCTGTCTTGATGAACACTGCTCAAATTATGAGGATGGATATTTTCTGTCTTCCATGTTGGATTGATAATGTCTGCTTTAATCCTTCTATTTATTCTCTGTTTCTTTTTTTGTAATTTTAACATTCCTTGAAGGAATGTTTTTTAATTATTTCAAGGCCTTTGTCAGTTGTTTCCATGCCTACTTAACTTCTGCTGTCATTTGATCCTGACTTCTATTTGTCCTGTTCTTTCCCTAAAGTCTTTGTGTCTGCGTTTGTGACTGAGATCCTCTCATTTTGCTCTCTGCTGTGGTATTGTCTTCCCCTGACTGTATTGCTCCTCAAAACCCACAGTTATGATTTCTACAAGTCAGATACCAACTCTGGCCTAAGGAATAGACTGAAAGCATTAAGTCAATCTCATCAATTTTTTGTTGAAGTCCTTGTTTGCTATCTTTTTGAAGCTGAGGTTCTAGAGTATCTCCAGAAGGTTTGAAGATAAGATTTAGCACATTTGGACAACTGTCAGCACTAAAATAAAACAAAGAGAAAGACTGTATTGAAAATGGTGTGTTCCAGATTGTGCATGTAAGTGCACGTTTAGTTCAAGTGCATCATTTAGTTTGCATCAGTTGAAATGAATAATGGAAGGCTTTGGGAGTGACACATTTTATGTACGGGTTTTCAGTGAATAGAAGAAACAGAATATAATAAAATTAGTCTCAGTGACAGCACTCCTGGCCTTTTAGTAAACACCCTGAAGCTTTGGGCAGTGCTGTGCTTTCTTTGTGTATTGTCATTGTAGCAGTGTCTCATTGTTCACTGATTTTGTTGCTCCCTCTTGATGCTGATCATGCTGAGAACCAAATAAATTAAACCTCCTACATTAAGCCACAAACCTTGGTTTCCTATTAAACCACTCAATCCCCTACTCCTTGGATATGTGGAATATTTAAGCTTTAAATTTTGACTTTGAGCCCTTACCAAACATAACACTGGTCCATAAATTTCAGTTGTTTTTCTTAGAATTTGTTCAACAGTGTAGTTCTGAGCTTTTTGTCAGAAATGCCCACCTATTAAATGGAATAATGGGATTTCTTCGGAAATCACTATGTACTTTTCAGGTAGATTTTCACATACCCTTCCTTCATGCTGGTAGTTGAGCATGGGAGACTCCTTTTTAGGGCTGAATGGGTTCTGTCAGTTGTAAAACAGGCTGGTTATTGCTTTGCATAGTCTAGATTGTGCACGACAGCTGGTTGAAATAAAAATTATTATAGGGCTTGCGCATGTTCTTATGTGCTTGCAGAACTAAAAGAAAAGAAATTTTCTTTGAATTGTCTTAATTAAGTGACTCTAAAAAATGGCAAATTAGCAAACTTGTGAATAAGTAAGTTGCAGTGGAACTGCAGTGCTATGAATTTGGTCATCTATATACAAACAGGAACCAAAGCACACATTAATGTTACTTTGATGCGCTATTCAGTCTTTTTTATTCAAGTACCCAGTTAAGCAAAAAACTGAGAGCCTTTTAAGAACATTCTTTTAATTGAAGGAAGTGAGAGTGAATGAGAAATCAAGATGATTTTTTTTTCACTAATAAGCTAAACAAAGCCTTTAGTTTACCCACAGGTTTATTATCAGCCACATTTTATCAACCCCACACTCTGCTCTGACTCACTGTAAAGAGGGAGCCTTTGCAAAGGAACACCTGGCTAAATATTTCTTTTCCTGCTACATCTTCAATACTGCCATTTGTCAAAGTAGACAGGAACAGCTTAGCTTAACTAAATTCATGCTATCAGAAAGAAATCTGGGAACTAAATTTGACTTCTGTTTAATCCTAAGTTCAGTCTCCTTTACTACTGGAAGCAGGAGTCTGTTATTTTTAGTGAGAAGGGAATTCCTCTCTCTGAATCTGGAGGGAGCTGGAATTAAAACAGTACAATAGATGAGGTTACAATCCTGCCTGAGGCAGAATGGCAGATATTCTGAAATTGATAGTATTGAAATGTAGCAGAGAATCAGTGAGAAAATTTATTAAACTACAAAATTATGATGATAAATTTTGAAAGAGACTGATAATGAAAGGGAAAGAAGGTGAAACTTGGTCATGGCTTTTTGTATAAAAAAAATAATAGAATAGAATTGGAGTAAGCAAAGGCAAAAATTATGCAAAACATTTAACTGTACTCTTAAGGGAGTTCAGGTGATAGCTCTTTTAGCAGAAATTAGTTTTGATTTGAAGAGATTATGTAGGAAGATGCTCAACCTCATGTGTCTAATCATGTTTATGCAGGCCACTGGGTTTTATATTACTTAATAAGCATCAATTAGATTTTGTGAGAATTTTGCAAGATTGATGGATCTCCTATATATCCCTTGAAATTACGCATCAAGAAAAGGTGTGTGACTGATTTTTCAGCATCTGTATGGCTAATGCAAAGCAGATGATAAACAAATGAAACAACCAGTCTTAAGAGATGTTCTGAGGTCATTGGAGAAGAGAAATTTTTAGATGAATAGTTGGAAATTAAAATGCTCTTTCACGATTTGTTCTCAAACTCCTACACTCAATGGTCTGTGTAAAAGTACGAAGAACTTTACAAAGGAAGGCTTATATTAGTGCACATGCTGGTTTTCAGTACAGTCCTTTGTAAAGGATTAGGTACCGCTTTATTTCTGTAGGCTTTCTGATGCTTTACAGTTTCCAATAATGCTGCTGTATGGACTGTTGTAGAACTATAAATTTTAAGTGTCAGTAGAGCAATCTCTCAAATTTGAATGCTTAACAATGAAGGTATGGTTGGATTCTCTGCTGTCAACTCATTTTGAGGGGCAAGTCTGTTCTTTCTATGTATCTAATAAAACTCATATAGCATAGGATGATGGAGCTTTCAGAGTACCTACTGTGGTGAAAATTTTCTGACTGCTTCCCCTTCAAAAGCCAATATAAATAATGGTTTTGGCATTTAAATTCACACTTTCTAAAATATTGACTAGGCACTATCACTCTAGTCTCTTTGGTCCTATTATCTGATATTTCTGGATAGGTGGAACTTGATTGCATCCAAGTGCAAGAGTAAACAACTTGTTGGTGAATTGACAGAGAAATGTGACCTGATGTGGTCAATCCCTGGGCAGCAGGGAGTGTGGGAGGATTTTGGCAGATGCCTAGGGCAGTTATCACCTTCCAAGGCCTGGGATTTCATGGCAGAACACACATGTAATCCCATTGAATTGGTACATCATTTGACAGCATTTGACAGAGGAATGCTTTGCCTACCCCAGTCAGACCCCCTGGTTCCTTAGCATGGAGACCATTGAGCCTTTTTCACCTCCATTATAGCAGAAGAAGGAGAGCCTCTGCACTTGAGGACACCATGGCTAAGGCAGGCACTCAAACCCTATGCACAATAATCACCCCAGCTGTCAAAAAGTGGTAGCAGAAGTTGACAGATCCATAACATCATTTAGTGAGGGAGGAGGAAGAATCTGGTCAGGAAGCTGGCCTTTCTGCAAGGAAGCAGGAGAAGGAAGTGACCCAAGTTTCTGTCTGTTTGAATCTATTTTAATTGGCAAGAAATCGTTTTAATTTGCCCCAAGTTGAGTCTCTTGCCTGTGATGGTAATCTCCCTTTCTGTATTTTAACTTGTGAGATTTTTTTCTCTGTTTTCTACATTTGTTCTGTTCAGTTGGGTAGCTGGCAAGTGGCTGGGTGAGCATTTGGCTGCTGACCAAGGTTACAGATGACACAGCTTGCAGTGCCAAAAGCATGATGTTATATATTACTCTTTCATTCAGCTCTGACATCACAAATAACATAAGAGTATCACAAATACCACCTCACATATGTGGCTAAGATGACTGCCTGCCTCTTGCTCCCTGATAAGTCCCTGGTGCCAGTGGCTCATGCATGACTTATCAAATGACTGAGAATGTTCAACTGTTGATGGAATATTCTTCATAAGGGAGATGAACATCAGAGGATATGATTGTTCTTTTAAATTTGACTAGCTGAAAGAAAGATGCTGTACTCCGCCTCCAATGCACCATGTCTTCATCACATGGGCCACCCCATATTTATGAAAAATCAATGACAAATGTCCACATTGTCCCAAAGCAGCTGAAATGTTTTCCAGGGCCAATATGTTTAATTCCATTAAGAAAAAAATTGCTATTTTTAGGTACTTAAGAGATTACAAAGAAATCAGTAAGAACCAAAAATATGTTGTCAATTGGAGGGAAAACCTTGCCTTGCGCTAGCACAGATTGTCTAGGATAGCTTTGGGCCTAATAAAACTGAAAAATATAGTAGATATTGTAGAGCGTTGCTCATGACACTGTTTTATGCCAACTTGTTATGAATGGGAATGTGTTAAGAAAACTGGTAGTAATTTAGCACTGCCAAATATATATGATTAAACCCAAGCCATTCATATTCCATGTGCAGTTCTTTGAAAGGGCAGTCCGGGTGGTAAAACTCAGTGGTTTGAAAGTACAAAGTAAAGATGACAAGACAATTGTCATGCTGAAAATAAAAAGAAAAATAGTAATTTAAGACCCAAAGGCTTACTTTCCATGCATTTTGCTGCAGGAAAGGGGACTGTTTTTTCTTCCTGGTACCTCCATGACCAAAGATGTTTAGAATGACTTCTTTTAATGTTTCTGTTGTTGCTGATATTCCAAGCTAATGGAAGACTGTGTTTAAATAAGTGTTTAGATATAATCAGAGGTTTAGCTGGGTTTGGATTCAAATTCCTGGATTAAAAATGAGGTAGATTCTGTGAAATGCTGAAATAAGTAATCATTTTCAAATCCTTCCAGAGTCTAACTGAAGTTGACATTTAAGCAAAGTATTGTCAATTAAGATAGTCCCACCTGGCAACATCTAACCATTTCTTGAACATTATCCAGGTTTGTAGTGGGCTCCACTGTTAACTTGAAAGTCTGAGACCTCAGAACGTGTCCCTAGAACATTTTATACCTTATTCATGGTTCATTTTGTAGTTGCAGTCTATCACCTGTTTACTATGACAAGAATTTATAATCTGTGTGGATGAAAACAGAATTACATGATGCAAGAAGACTGATCAAGAATATTTTGTTTACCCTCTAAACTACAATAACATCAATCCATGTTGAAATGGGATTGCATATTAAGTACCAATTAAATAGCAGCATATATTTGAGCAGAACTGCATTTTGAATCTTAATAAAAAAGGCAATGCTCACTTTTGCAGAGACAAAAAATGCAGGAAGAATACATATTGTTTATGGTAAGTAGGATTTATGTATTGCAGTGGCCAATTTTTAAAGTATGGGGGGGATGTTCTTTTGTCTTTTTACATCTTGCTTCTATGTGATGTGATTTAAACAAGGTTTTGTATGTAACTAAACCTCTTTCATATGGGCAGAATTAGTTTTAAAAGCATGTATTAACCCTTAACTGTTTCTGTGTATGCACTCAGTGCTTTAAATGAGGATGAAATGTACAGAAGTTGTAGGTGAGATACTGGTGCTTTTGGTAAATGATTATTAAAATACCAATTTATAAGTTAAGATGTTTTTAAAAAGTAAATACTTAGTTTTTTAAGAGTTATGAAATCTTGCTGGATTGACAAACAGGATGTGAAAACATGTTTTAAAGGAATATACACTGTTTAATGGTAGCCATTAGTGCACCTTTTCCATAAATGAGAGAAAGTAAAGGACTGGTGGCTTATTTGCTTCTGAAGATGTAATGCAATTGATTATCAAAGCAAAGGAATTGTATCTTTTACTTGTTTAAGTCACTGGAATAGGAGAGGAAACAAAAACATACAACTAAATGTCTTAATAAAATTACCAAATGTTATGCTTGAATTTTATGATGGTAAAACTTGTGGAGGAAAAAACCTCACATTTCTAGATTTCTTAAAACTTCTGGGATTCTAGTGCAGTTTATGCTTCTTACTTAGCAAAGGAAAGCTGGGGCTTGGTTCAGTGTTTTCAAATTGTTTTGGCATGGGTTCTGCAGGAAGAGATGTCTAAGCTAGTAATGAGCAAGTGAATGCAAGGAAAGACCAACATCAACAGAAATAATTTACCTTGAAGTTTTCTATAAAGGTTTCCAACCCTGAAAATGTGCAAAATCTCAAGATCTTGTTGTCTATGAACTAGGGTGGATGTTAGATAATTGAGTTATTAAGTAGTGCTGTGAGTTAAGGGTTTACTTATTAGGCAGTATATGTTTTATCATGCCCCTGCAGAAAACAGGAGCTGGATGGCTGCTGCTCATCTGGAAAATGATGTTGTACTTTTATGTGAAGGAATCATATTGAATGATGTTATTTCAAGGGTCTTTGCATAATTTATGTAGGGCCAGACTTTGTCAGGCACGTCTCTGTGAGGCTGAGGTACTTCATAAATGGTTAAGAACCAAAGCAAGTTTGTTTTTCTCGCAACAGTTAAAATAAGACCCTAATACTGTGACCTTTCAAATTTTTAGTTTACTTTCAGTTCCTTTTAGTGTGCAAATAGAAATGGAACTTATAGAAATTCTGATAAAAAACATGAGCAAAACTCTCGCTCAAAATATAAAACTCTATCATTTTTTGTAAGGTTTATTTTCTTAATTCTAAGCAGCAAATTAATCACCTTTTTTTTAAGAGGAAAAACAGAAATTGAAGATTAATCTTACCTGGAATAATCATAATAATTTTTATGAATTATTATTTAAGAATAATTATTTTCTTGTTTCTTGATATATCTTGGTATAAAAATAGATTTTCCTCTTGCAATATTGGAATATATATCGTCAATTGTTAGTAACAGTTCCAGTTTTTGGATCACTAGAAGAACATTGATAATAGGGCTAAATTATTGACTGAAGGTGATGATAATTGCCTGAGCTGTACCTATACAAACAACACTTATTTTGACAGGCACAAGCACACCAAGGGGAAAATAATTTATGTTGCAATTTAAGCACCTTTCTCCTGCATTCTGGAAAGGAGAGAATGAAAAGCTTTAGAGCTCCTGTGAATAATCAGTTGGCTGCATTTTCAGTGCAGAAACAGTGCTTGTTTAAACCTTTGGCTCATTAAGCAGAGAAGGCAAAATAAAGAGCAGGGTATGATGCTGTGGAGAAAGGCCATATATTTTTTTTTATATTGCCTGTTTTTCATTAATTTTTTTCCTTCCTTTTACAAATGCCCTTAACCTAATGGCCTTTGCCGGAGAACCCTGGTACATTTCCAAGGCTGGAAAATGTGCACAACTTTCAGCAGTCTGAGGAGCTGAATTCATCTGAAGGGAGGCTAGCCCTGAAGCATCCTCATGAACATGCACTGTGAAAATTTCAGGTCATGCAAATGTTGTAATCTGGCAGCCAAATACATTATGTCTCAAAAGCAGAAGTTAAAGTGACTACAGGCAACTGACCCATGTTGATAAATTCTTAGTCTGTTGGTTTTCTGCTGAATTTTTCAGCCAAGAAAAATCCTTTCAGTTTCTGAGGCATAGTGGGACTTTAGGACCCAATAATGTTAAGAACTTGTTTCACAAAGTCAAAGCTGGCTCTTTCATGCTTCACTATTGCCTTTCAGCACCACCAGCCTGTTCTGCTATAGGACTAAAAGACTGTGGACTTAAAGACTGGCCAGGTCTTGGCCACATATCATTCCAGTCTTTACTTATCTGCATCTTAGTTCAGTTATTTGTACCTCAGAGAGGGAGAATCAAAAGAAGAATTTTGCTTCAAATTCTTGCAAATTCACTGCTGCCTGATAAGTGACCTGGCACTTATTTTAACCGACTTTAAACCACATGCATTATTCACTATGAGCTATTTGTGGGTAAGCTTTGATACCTAGGGCTCATACAGTTATTTTCCATGCTGGTGATTTGGTTGTATTTATTCATTCTGTGGGGAGCCAGTTTTAAGGGTTTTTTTCTTCCTGGCCCTCTTTGAGGGTAATACTGGAAGGATGTAATGCAAGTCAGAGCTTGAAAGAAAAATACACCACTGTTGTTTCTCTTAATAGAAATGGAATGAGCTCTTTTCTTCTGGTTTGCAGAATCAAACTCAATTCCTTCTTTTCATTGCTAAGATGAGGCTTGAAATCATCTCTTGTGTGTCAACATGAGGATCAGGAAAGCTGCATAATAAGGTCAGATTTAAGCAATTCTGTATGCAGAAATAAGAATGTGAATGTGACTCCAGTTACGATTTCTGCTTATTTCTCACATCAGGTTGAATCATCATGAGTTGCCATTTATAATCTATAAATTTTCTCTACTCTTCCTCTGGTGTACCTCTGAATATACACTTTTAGCTGCTTCCTTATTGTTACATATTACTTGCATTCTTCAGTTCCTTGCATACTGTATTTTGTTCCTTGCATCTTCATCCATCCTTTCTTGGTTCTTTCTCCCCCATTTACCTGAGTCTGGGACTTTCTTGAACCCTCAAGCACCTGCTATTTTGTGTAGTAAAAAGTCTGTAATGCTGGTGTAATTTCCTTTCTCTTAAGTCATGAAGAGTTTTAGCATTTCCCCAATCAGAAATGGAGATAAGCAAAACTTGCTCTTGAAAATCTTACTCATATAAAGGAGATGTTTGAGGAACAGGTTAATTTCATGACTCTTCTTTTGTGTTAGGCGGATTGAGCACCCTACACCTAAAGCCATAATTAAATAAACCTACCAATTTAGGAATGATGTAGCCTGTTTTTGTTTGTAGATGTGCAACAAGCAGTCAAAAAAAAAGAGGCCCTCCCACTCAAAAGTAGCTGTGCAGCTGTGTAAGACTGCTCCTTTTGTTGTTTTCAATTGTTCTTGATGGGACTTTGCATTATTATTGCTATTAAAAATACAAGATGGATTTGTTATCATATTAACCACTGTTGCCTTTAAAGACCTGAAATGCTGTAATCGCCTTGAATCTGGACTCATAAGCTATCCCTGGTATTTTAAAACTAAGTTCTGAGGAGAGGCAAAGGTATAAGGGAGAGAAACTAGGCCAGTGCTCTGACTTTGGAGGTTGACCAAAGTTGATCATTCTCAGAGTTGCAAGCTGAATACACGTGGGGACTCACTAAGAGGTAGCATAATGTAAGCAAACAAACCAAATGTTGAAGTCTGTTGAAAGCACCACTGCTAAGGCAAATGCCCATACTGGTTTCCAGTGGAACACCTAGAGTACAAGACTAGAAGTGTTAATCTGCTTGCATCTCAAAGGAATTGTCTCAGCAGGGTGATTACACTGTATTTTAAATGAACCTTGGCAATGGGGAGCTTGGAGCACTTACAAGACACTCTCCATTGTCTCCAAGTTTAATAAAAAATAGAAGATGATTGAGCACAATGTTTCTCAAGAGGTCTATGTCCAAGTATGACTGATTTCTTTTATCTGTTTGCCATTATGTTTATGGGAAAACTTAGATGGGGCGACTTAAGTAATTGTACAACCAGCTATTCCAGCAGGGTAACAATAGCAGTTTTAGAGATACAGGCAGAATTAAGAAGGAGGAAAGATAAAAGGCTAAGAAAGGAGAAGAGGTAGCACTAAAATGCAAGAAAGAAAAACATCCATTATAGGGAGGCAAATAGAATGTGGAAGTGGGGGAGCATGAGTTATAGAAGTCTTTATGTAAGACAGACATGAAGAGTGATAGAGGTTTGGTTACAGGCAATGATTATTTTTCCTGATCTAGACTGAGGTATGTTAAGATATGTGGAAAAGCAGAATCGTGATTCCAAACAGAAGAAGTGGTGGACTGCTAGCCCAATCAGGTTTCCATACAAGAATGCTTTTGCTGAACTGAACCTCTCCACTAAAATATCAGGGGATGAATTCTGTTTTCATGCTGCTGTGAATCATGAGTGACACTCTGGGCTCCTAAAGCAAGTGTGAAATAAGAATATCTTCCTGATATGAAGATCTTACCTGTAAAAAAGAGAAATATCCATACATTCTAGGCTTGTGTTTGGCAGTGGTAAACATTCAGTGCCTGTGGTTAAAATTAAGATCTCTTACTTCTACTCTTTGTTCTTTTCTTCTGTTAAGCAATGTATCTCCTAGAATATTGTCTGGCTATTTTGTTTTCAAACCAGGTGATTGACATTTCTTGTAATTTTCATCCTTGGTATAGAAATTCCAGATGCTGTTCTTGTTTAGAACTTCCTAAGCTATTAACTTTGAGAAAAACTAAGTGGTGCCTGTGAGTTCCCAATATTAGTCTGAATATAAGAGAATGTCTTTGTGCTTTACACCTGCTGGCTTTTAATTAAATCAAGTCTTTATAATGGAACAGGGAAAATGAGTCTACCTGGACTAATTTTCATCATTTATGTTAGACATAGCATCATGTTGGTTCTCATGTCATTTTCTAACTAAATGCGCTGTTTTTAAAGTCCTGCATGCTACAAACACTCTGAGGAAAGGACAATACTTTAGGTCAGTGAAATGCCATAAAAAGAGGGGTAACCTTGGCTCATAACTGAGTTTGCTAAATACTACTGCTACTCATGCAAACAGTAATAATATTTAAAGCTGAATAAAAATATTTTAGCAAAGAATGTGCAGGAAAGACCAAACACACGGCAGAAGAGAAAGATAAATTATGTGTGCTTCCAAAAACGTTATTTTGATGTTGCATGAGGGTCATGGCCCCACTGCTAAAGTGGAGGTGCTCAATATCAGCAGGAGCAGCTGTTCCTCAAGTCCTGATAACCATGGAAATAGGTTGACTGGGAGCCTGGAGAAGAAAGTGTTTATTGAGGTACTGTGGCTCTTTCAGACTGTATAGGCACACTGATAAAAGCTTCCATTTCTCCGACAGAGCTCCAGAAACAGATTCTGCAAGGTGATGGAGACTTACCTAAAGTCTCCTTTTCCTGGCTTAAGGCAATGAAAGTTGTGCTATCAAATCTAGTTATTCATCTTTTAAAAATTGAAGCTTTCCTTAAGCCAGAGTCCTTGGATTAGAGAAAACTGGATTTGTGATCCCTTTGTAATATTCAGAGTTCCTTGTAATCAATGATTTTGAGATTGCATTTTCCACTAAAGAATGCGGCTATTTCCTTGCAAGGTCTTCCACCAGATTAAAATTTACTTTTCCTGTTAACCTCAAATCCCTTTGAGTCCCTAGACAAACAGATCTTCATATACCTGCTCCTTACCTATCCAAATTCTCCAATTTTCTGCTCCTGGCGGCCTCTAAAATAAACTTCATACATTGTTAATGCCTAAATCTGCAGCACAGTGAAAGCTGAAATAGTGGAGACACTCCAAGTATAAATTGAATTTAACATAAAAATGAGACATCAGCTCTTGTATTTTCTGTGTTATTACATGTTGTATGTAACTTAATATGGAGCTTTGGGATCCATTAAATGAAACTGCCAGAAATTTTCAGACTGAGAAGCAGAAGGAGTCTTGCTGTGTAACTGAAGTCTCCCCTTGAGGCAGGAGTTATTTGCATCCCTCTTGAAGGAGTCAGGTCTACTGATCATTATGGAGTATATGAAGAGTTAAATGATAGGGGCAGATGTACAGACAGAAAAGCAGATATGCAGCGCCCCAAATTATATGTATCTGTTTTCTTGGCTTTATTACATACAAAACCAATTTATGCTGCAGTGGGTGGTAGCCCAGGAAAATAAACCTCAGGGCCTTCCTTGGTCTTTGAAAGGTATGCATCTCCAGTTGCTTTTCTCCCTGCTGGATTTTCAAAGATCTGTAAAATGATCGATTTTATGATCTTTTTGAAAGTTTAGTGGCTGAACTAAGCATTCTGGAGGCAATGCTTATAGCAACCTGAAACAATTTTTAATGACTTTAATAGTTTGTTTCCTTTTTTCAGCAGGAAGAAGAATTTTATTCTTTGCCAACCCAAACATTTCTTCCTAAATCCAGAGCAATCTTGTGTCAATTTCAAAACAAATATGCTATTTCAAAATAGAAAGTCAGAATGCTCCTATTTTGAAAATGCTGAAACTATTTCTTCTAGAAAATGTCAAAATAAATTGTCATAACATTTAACCCTCCATCATTCCAAATTGGTAAATAATTTGATCTCCCCACAAGTGTAATTTCCAGCAGATGTATTATTCATCCATTTTTTAGTTTTACTTATGCTTTTGAAATCCTGGCTCATAGTGACTCCACAGATCAAAATCTATCGCTGTTTTCACTAGTCTGAGACTCCATCCTGCTCCTCTGGATAATGATAATGATACAAGCCTCCATTTTTTTTCTTCTGTGACCTACACAAATGCAATATAAGTTATGTGGACTGAAGTCCTCAGGAGCATGGGAGAGTGCTACACACATTCACAGCATCATGGAATATGCTGTTCCTGACAACCATCATCTGTTTTTTTGGCTCCCCATAGAACTACTTAGCTTCAAATTCCTTTCCTTTTATCCTTAAGGAAAGTGTTGATCTTTGGCAAAGCTATCTAGAAGATGTCATTGTCCAAAATGCCAAAAGGGAGTGTTCTGTAATAACATGGAGCAGTGCTGTGAAAATACAAAGCTTCTGTCTGAGATTGGCCTTAGGAGATAGGGTATAAGGTATGCAGCTTAGCTTCTGGCTTCTCTTATCAACACTCATAAAAATACGTGCATGAGAGCACAGAATGAACACTGCCTAAACATGTTCCTGCAAACATGCACTGCAGCACAGAAACTCCATGATGTATGCAATGCTCTACCAGCAAAAGGAGGAGACACCCAAAGAGGAGCTTGCCCAGCTTCACAGTCCTCCTTTTAAAGGTTAGGATCTTCCTGCAGTACCAGAGCAAGGAGAGCAGTCATGCTGAGCTCTCTACACATGGCCAAGTTGACCTCTAAAGGCACCTTCCTGTCTGTCCATCCCCCTGTCTCCCTGCTTCCCTACTCCATTTGCTACAGGGATAAGATGTATGCAAAGTCATTAAAAAGTCCAGGAATTCCAGCATCAGATAAGGAGGTTAGAAAGCATCTATACAGAAAGAAACAAAAGTTTTTTCATTAAATACTTCTGCCTTTCAGGACAGAAAATGATCCTGTTCTGGCACCATGCCTTCTGTTGCTGAGAAAGGATGGAATTTTTTCAGTAAAGAGACAAGAACCTCATTTCTCTTACCCTAGTTAATAGAGGGGTCCCTGTTAAAGTAAATGAGAGTTGTAGGTCACCTTCTGGTGTAGGGATTTTTGTATCTTGGACACTTTGGTCCTCTGGGATATGTAGAGGTTCCTCCCATGTAGGCTTCCCACTTTTGTCCTCACATTTCTCACTGAGGTTATATGGGCAAGGGTAGGGACAACATTCTTGTTCTGGATAGATTTGCTTAAAAAAGGCAGCAAATATGAATTAGGCTCTGGTTTTAAATTATTATTGCAACAGTATGTGCTTATGATTTAACATTTTATTCTGGACTACTAAATAGCAATTTACTAGGATAAAATGTAAGCAGTAAAATTCTATTACAGTTTAAAAAGTGGCACAGCGTAACATATAGTAGGGTAGCAAAGAATGAGCAAAGTTATTGTCAATATATCTTTAGCTTGACTCTAATCATGCTAATTAAGATGCCTACAGCACAGAAGGGAAGAAGATTCAGAAACAAGCTGAGACTTGCACTCATAAAGGTCAAAGAAGTAACTTGATTAAAAAAGCCAATAGATGTATTTATAAGCTTTGTACAGAATAAAATGATAGTTGTAGTCATGGAAGAAAGTGATATAATTTTATAGCAGTAACAAAGTGTTAAAGAAATTGAAAACCAGCATTTTTTGTGCTTCTTTTACCTGCATTAGTGCCTTGGTCCTTTTCTAGGTGTGCAGTAAGTTATTTGTAATTTTGTTTCTGAATTCAGTGTAACTGAGATAACAGTTTGTTCTAATAAATAGGCCACCTACTTGTGATTTTTCAAGACAGAATATGGTTTTGGTCTAATCTCTATTTTTATATTGTCTTTATAGCCACATATTTCATACAGCTGGCATATGTGATTTCCTTGTTTTAAGAGTATGTTGCATCTTATTATTCATTTACTCACTCTATGCTATATTTAATGTTTTCTTTAAATTCTTTCTTTGTTTTGTCTCATGCTCAAAGAGCTAATCTTTAATTGAACCTCCACAGTTTCTCCTATAATTTCTGGAGCATATCTAGTAGCCAAAAAAGATCATGATGTTTTGAGAAGACAAAGGCATGTCTGTACACCAAAATATTTGTTAACCAGCAGATAAATTTGTGTCAATAAAATACCCAACCAAACACTCAGAAGTGAAAAAGGGCCATTTAGTTAGGTGCTTCCTTGCCATTTCTCAAGTTGTATGCTTCCTATTGTCTAACTTTTCATACCCCTTCACAAAATAAATTTAAGTTTGGGAAATATATGTTTATATAATTTACATGCATTTGTTTGTTAGAAGTAGCATCCAGACTCCTTGCTTGTACATAACAAGAAGGTAGATTTGTGATGTTGAGGCATTTTTGTTTTGGTTAACTTTCCATTCAGTTGTGAGATGGGACTAGCATTGCTAGGACGTGGAGCTGTACTTGAAAATCCCTGGAAAACCAGTTGAAGCTGGGGCTCTTCAACTAAACTTGAAGAGTCCTTGTGGCTTCCCTTTTTAGGGAGAGAAAGGCCTGAATCTGTCTCCAGTCTTTTGTGGTACTGTTGGTGTGGGAACTACTTGACCTCAGGGTGGTGATTCAGGAAGCTGGTTCATAGCTGGGGCCCACAGTGCTGGAGGCTCTTTTGTTGTCACAGAACGTCAAGAGATGGAATCTCTTGAGAGCTTGGTCAGTCTCTGGATCCTTGGGCAACTGCCTTGATACATCTGGACTCTCTCTTTTGTTGTAAACCAGATTTTTCCTGAAGCTTGACAGCCTGTAGAGATAGAACCTGTCACTGATGCAGTGTACTGAGCTTTTCTTCAACTAAAAATTATGTACTTTTAAGTGCTAGGTATTTTATACTGAAAAATAAAAAAAATTCTTCTAAAAATTAGTAGTTGAAGTTTCTCAAAGGGAATGAATGTCAGAGGGAATTTTTGGGGTATTTTAGAGAGAAAACAGGACTTAGATTTATGATTGGGTTTTTATCTATGCTGAAGTTAAGGACTGTATCATATTTGTGATAATAGAACATCAATTTGTCTTTACATCCACAATCAGTTTGGTATAAATACATATTGCAAATTAAGAAGACTATTTTAACTTTTCAACTTCAAATAAAACTAATTTCCTGAATCTATTGTTTGTATTGCAAAATTAGATTATGTACATTTAATTTACACCAGCACTCAGACAAGGCATACTTAATGCAATTGATACAGCTGGCTGAAAGGGGGATATATTTTAAAACAAAGACAGATGTGAATCAGTGATTATCTTTCATAGAAGTATGTAATTAAGTATTCTTCTGCTCTGACATACGGCAGAAACGGAACCTTGGCTGCAACTAACATTTAAATAGCAGCCCTGTGTTTTGAGGAACAAAGGGTGATATTTCCAACAAAGACAGCATGTTATCATTGTCATCATCTCTCTGTACTTAACAGCACCTGTTTCTGAAGGGTCCCTCAATGCTACCAATTTTGCCATTAAAGATCTGTAGAACACTGAACATTGGTTTTTTTGCCCTATTTTTAATAGAAAAATTCTCTCAGTGGTCAATTGTATATTCCAGGCTGCCATCTGCACAAAATCTGCTAATGCCATTTCAAGTGTCAGTGGGTGAGGTTCCAGGTACAATCTTTCCAGGTCCCACATCTCTCAGGCAAGGTCTCCTGTCCCTGTTTTGGGTTTCTCTGCAGGATACAATGCACAGTCCACTTTGTACTGCTAGAGCCAAAAGATATATTTGGTGGGTACATATGTCTGGCTTACAAACGCTTCTGAATAATTCTCTTCTACCTTGAGAATGGAAGCCAGCACTTCTCATTCCTTCTTTTGCCATTAATAAGTGTGACACTAGTTTGGATTTTAGTGGTGCAGGAGAGTTTTCTGAACTGCTCAACATCCCTAGGGACAAGTTTTTCCTCCAGGTTCTCATCTACTAAATTTCCTTTCTTCCATCTTCTTCTTTCTTGGTCTCTCATCAGACACCTTCTTCCTTCTTGGAATTCAAAGCAAATAAGAAAATCTTGATAAGCACTTTCTTGATTACCAAATGACATGTTCCACAGTTATATCAAACTTAAAAACTCTGTTCATCAACATATTACAATTGATATTTGATACAAGATCCTTATTGGTTGATTATCTAACATAGCTATGAGGCTAGACTAAAGTTTATGTATTATGAAGTTACTCAACCCAAAAATATTCAAACAATGCCTTTCCCACTGGGTACATGTTAATTTATTAGGCAAGTTAACACTCATTTTCATGTTCTTTTTCCTGTGTGCCAAGAAGAGGAGCAGAGAGAAAATCAGAGAGCATATGCTAATTAATATGTTCTAATAATGGAGTGAGCCTGTCAGAGTCTCAAGCACAGAGGTTTACATAACTATCAGTTTCTTTTGCAGCTGCAATTATTCTGCATCAGTTGTTCCCTAGCTTTCCCTTTTCACCAGACCATCAGGTAGAAGCAGGATCTACTGATGCAAGGCTTGCTGAGCCTAGATAATCTGTTTGGTGTCTCAGCGTATGTGGTGAGGGAGGGATTGCAATGCTGTGCTGGAAATGCAGACACAGACTCATCAAAATAGGTTATGGTGCAGTAATAATATTTAGCATGCTTTGCTGACCAAATATCTGGAACAGCTGCTGACAATGATCAGGTTGGCTAAAAGAATGTTAGATTCATAAAGAAAGTATATTTATGGCTTACAGTCTGGCAAGTGTTTTGTTTATGGCAGGGTAGAGCACTTAGATAGTGGACAACATATGCGATCAAATGGCTTTTTTTAACCTTTTAATGCATCAGACACATATTCTTTAGAGACTTTTTGGGGGTATGTTTCCACTCTGGTTTGTACATGCTTAAAAGGTTAAAAGTCTGTGGCAACCATGATTTCTATTTTTTCAGATCAGACTGAGAACTGAGACAAACAATCTGAATCCTGAATTTTGTGTTTGTGGTCAGCTGCTGCTGAATTAGCACTGAAAGTTTTTGAATCACTGCTTGACATTTCTAATACAGCTGAATTTTGGAAGATCTAGAGTCAATTAAGATTGACCACAAAGATCATGAAGTAGGAGTTATTATGAGAACAGAAACAAATGTTATATTTCATCCCTGTTCCTATCAGCACAAATACCTACTCTTTGTTTTTTCCAGCATGCTTTGAAACAATACTGTTCAATAACTGTAGTTGTATCAGGCCATGGGCTACATTATTGGCCTATTTTAAACTCAGAGTTGTACAGATTGTGCTGCTACTTCTGTTTGACTAGTTTTTCTGAGTGCAAACTGGGGAGTGTATGTTGTTTTCAGCTTGAAGAAGGGAAATTGCAATCCTTATCTAAAGCTTGATAGCAAGAAAATGCTGGTTTATCATATTATTTCTACTTTGTTGCCCTGAACAGATGACCCCTGCTGGTCTTTTTGTAGTCTGTGAAATGGACAGTCTAATGCTTTCTTGTCTTTGTTTCTCTGCAGGAGGGTTTTGAGAATTAATGTGTAGATGTTTACTGTTGTTCTATAGATTTGATCTACATATCCAGGGATTATCTAGGAATACTGATTGTGACTGTATATTTCCTCCATTGTCCTGAAGTAAAAATATGCTGGAAGTCAAATGGTTACATAAGGAAGATCACAAGGGACAAATGTGTGCTCTCTAACTGGAATATATTACTAATTTTTAAAATTATTTCAGAGGAAAAAAAGGGACTTCAGTTTCTGTATTATATACTAGAGGGAAATCAGCAGAAATCTACATCCTTTACAGGCTGAGCAGATCTAGTGCAACACCCAAAACCACAATGCTACAGATGAAAGAGGACAACTGCCTTTGTCTCCTGAATAGTGATATCAAATGATATGTCAGCTACATTTGTATTCCAATGGGACTGCTTTTTTCCCTGAGAAACCGGATTCTCATCAGTAAACATTCAATAACAGACACTCATTGATATGGTGATCTCAGTAATTTTTGATTTTAAGTTGTATGGCTGGACCTAAATACTGGTAGAAATCGTCACATCTCATTATTTTTTTTCCATAAACTATCCAGTTCTTATGGATATTGTTTTTTTTTTAAAAGCAGTTATTTAAAAGCACTGAGATGACTGTCTCTAACATAAATGTTTAAGTGTTTCTCAACATTTATATGGGTATTTTTTGTTTGATTATTTTAAATTAAAAACTCCCTCTCATCAAAGGAAAAACTTGTGGCTTTGAAGAAAAAAGTATAGATATAAAACTTGGTTCTGAATTGAAGTATCTGGTATTGGCAAGAAATGTATCATCAGTCAGTAATAAGAAATACCATGTAAAAAATTTCTAATAAAGGCTACAATGGTGAAAGATGCAAAAAGAAAAGATGTCTATCATCCAGCTGTCATTAAATATTATTACTAATAATAATATTAATAGGAATTGACTGCGTCCTAGGGAAGCTTAGGAATCTGGGACATTTCATTAGCAAGAATGATTTAATTTTTAAGCTTGCTGAATTTCTTATTTCACAGTCTTGCTGGAATGCTTTTAAATTTAACACATGATTCTCTTTCACAAGGGAAAAAAGAGGGGGGAAAGTGAAGAAAACTTCTGAGTGCACTCTTTAATAATGTAATATAACTTTTACTTTATGGACAATCACACTTTCTACTGGCAAGGCTAAATCTGGAAGAGCTGAGCATCTGAATTCTTAGCTATTAAAATTTTAGTTCTGAAAATGAATATGAAAGGGAAGGAATCTGGTCAAAATTCACTTTCACTTATCTTGACCGCTACAGGAAAAAATAAGTATAAAAAAGAATAAGTATTAAGAATCTTGGCCAATTTCAAACAGATTTGGAAGACAAGTAAAGTTCTTCAGAATTAAAATTTGTATCAGTCTTACCTCCATTGACATCTGTGCAGAGGGGAAATGCCAAAGCAGTGTTCTTTAACTCCAAAAGAACTCAACTTACCTTTTCTGCTTCTTGGCCAGGCAGTCAGCACGGATGGGGCCAGAGGGACTCCTGCTGAGTCTGAGGTCAAAGAAAGGAAGTGCCAAGTTGAGGCTCAGTGGTTATTCACTGGGGGTCTGTGTAGAAATGCAGAAACCAGCTAGACAGTGTATAAGTGCTTTGTTAGTTGTGGTGCTTCTGGAATTCATTTGTTACTGAAACAAATTGGTATAAATAACTTAGTGCTGAATAACCAGTAGGAAAAGTATTCATTTCAGTGACCTGAAAAATACAGTGAGTTCTGGTGTAAGGAGGATGTAAGAAAAGATTAAAGTTATATTGTCCTTTAATGTTAGACAATTAGCATTTCACATGCAGTTTACTATTCCTTCAGCTTTTCAGCTTTGTATTTGCACTCAAACAAATAAACACTGTTGAAAACACTTTTAACTCTTACAAAAAGTTAGCTATTTCTTTTTTATTGTTAGTATTTAAAGACCTTAGTAAGACCTCTGAAATCTGAAGAAGCTTGATTGCTTTATATGTATATATACATACTTGACTGATACAAAGTGAAGTCAAATACAGCAATAGCCTTGGCCAAAGTAAATTTGGTTCAAAATAAAAAATATTACCTTTGTTGGCTGCTCAGAAATTTTATCCACACACTATGGCATAAAAAATTTTAAATGTTATTTAAGAAAAGAGATCTTGTATCAGAGAATTTTAGTTAAGCTTTTGGCTGAATTGCAGAGAGTAATGCCAAGTGAATCTACCAGAAAGCTGGTGTAACACATACATTCATGCAGACATTCTGCTATACTGAGCCTGTACAGGAATTGAAATTAAATTCCTATGAGCTAATGAATTCTGAAAGTGATGAAATGGCTGTTGTTGATTTGTTTATTTTCTCTGAAGATGCATTGCCTTCACACACTGTGTTATTTTGCCAATAAACAACATCTTTTGCCAGTTTTCTTGGAGTGTTTCCATTAGTAGAGTAACCTAGGAAAAAAATTCACTCTGCCTGTTTGATCTAATATGCTTTTGTGACTTAGCTGTGAAGGTATCTTCACATTGCACAAATACGAGCTGGAGAGGACATAGTGTGATGTGCGATTTGCATGAGGTTACCTTTCATGGCTCTAATAATACAAATGTGAAAAGTAGAAGTGGCTTCCAGTAAGAAAAAAAACCCAACAACCATGCATGAGTATTTAGTTGCTTCAGTAAAGAGTGTAGTCGACAATTCTGGGATTCTTTTCAACCAGTATACATGATAGATACACCTCATAGATTTAAATGTCTGGCCATCCTGTCAGCAGAACTCAGATGTTTTATTTGGTGTTTTATATTTCCAACTGCTCTCATATAATAGCAAGGAAAGATAGGGACCTTTGCAGTACCAGCCTTTTGGAAAATTATTAAAAATGGGACAGTATAGTTTCAGCCAAGCAGGATGATGGATGTCCTTTGCTCAGGACTGATGGGTGCTGTGGGCTAAGATCAATGTGTGGAGCACATCAGAGATGTGTCTTTTAAATTTGTATGATGAAAATGAGTCCAAGTTCCTAGCATCTGTCAGTATGTGCTCTTGGTACAATAAAATCCTCAATGTTCTTCAGTGTCAGAGGCCTAAATGATGCCTTGATGACATTTTTGGCATCTTCTTGTTCAGCATGTTTAAGACAGAATGACTAAGCTAGATAGATGAATGGAGCCTGAAGATGACTGCCCTATGTATCATTTCTCTCAGAACACCTAGATGAGCCTCTTGCCTTATTATATAAAAAGGATTTTGCATACATTTTCTCCATTCATCTATCTAGGCTATCAGGCTATAACAGACACTATTTTGAAGCAAGGGCTGATTTTCATTAATACCATTCTTGTTTTTGAAATTATTGAAAATTATATACTTGAACTTACTTGAAATTATATACTTGCACTTATAAGGTATCAGTGTTTTTGTTGTACCTGATATGTTGTTACTTTAATGTCAGAATCCCCCGCAGTGAAATTCCAGAAACTGTGCCAGACAGAGAAGAAGAAAAAGATATAAATTCTGTTCACAAATATGAGCAACTTAAATTATGTGGGACTGATCAGTAAACTATGTATTTTCCTACTGCTTTTGAGGGGGTGGTAATTATTTATAGTAATTTTTGGAAGAATTTTATCAGATCTATTTGACTTGGGATATATATACCAAAGAGGATCTGCCTTTAAAACTAATCAAATAAGAGGCTTCAAAATGTATTTTTGAAAGTGAATATGCAATATATCCCACACTATCCATTCTGTCTTTGAACTATGAATGTCTTTTGTTGCCATACCAACAGTCTGTTTGGAAGCTGAAACCTGCTAGACATGTCTGTCTTGGATATGAAGAACTTTTCCTTTCAGTAATTTTGGCTTCCTATCCACTTTTTATAAGATCAAATCTTGTGAAATCCTGTATTATGAAGGGCAATACCACATGTGAAAATAAACTGATTATTTCATGTGGTGTGAATAAAGTAAGGAACAATATGATCTAATGAGTTGGGGGTTTTGGATCTAATGAGTTGGGGGGGTTGCAGTGGACACTTTTTTTTTTTTTTTTTTTTTTTTTTTTTTTTTCCCCAGACCTCCCTTGTTTTCAAACAGAAAGCTTTAATTAAACTTATTTTAAGTTATTTTTACTTGATGACCTGTGGGTTTTCTTTCCATAAAGATTGCATCTTCCCTAAATCTCTTGCAGTCATCCAGTCTGTAAAGGAAAAGATGCTTCTTTGCTTAGCAACCTGGTGGATATACAAATCACAGCTTCCTTTTTTGGTTCCCAGGACACCTGTGCAACATCCATAAATATTTTAATCACAGACCTAGCATAGTGTGGGCTTGTGTTAAAATTTTATAAGTAAACAATGAAAATAGATCTGGATGTAGATGGAAGGTAGTGAAAAGAGCAGGAAGGAAGTACTTTTATATGGAAGAAATCACATGATGGTGTCAATGTACAGCAATCAAGATAAGCTTTGCCTGAAAAATTTTGCCTGTCACACTGTTCCAAAATCACAGACTCCGCTGAGCTGGAAAGGACGCACAAGTACCATTGAGTCTGACTTCTGGGTCTGCACAGCACCATCCCAATGGAATCTTGTATGTCATTCAGGTGGCAATGAAATTAAAAGCTCTGGGTTTGTGGTGACTATGTGGTATCAAATAGAAGACTAGAAGAGCAAGTTGTCTTTGAGATTTCTGAAGCCAAGGTTCAAAATCCTTTTCCTTGTTTTTCCTTTGGGATTTGGTCTGTTGTATTTTTCAGCTAAACAGGCGGGTCAAAAGGGCGAGGGAAAGACTGGGATGGGCTTGAAAATATTGTACATGTGCATCTTGTTACTCTAAAGTATAATACAGTCAACTAGACATACAAATACATCCTTACGTGTATCAGTATGTAGGTGACTTACATAATTTCCTGGATCTTACATGGATGCATAATTCAACCACAATGGACTTAACTTCAAGCATGTTACTGTAAGCTTTCTCCCACATATGGTGTTCAGAGGTAGATTCCAGATGCACTTTTGCTGTAGAAATCTGTCACTGATTTTTTTTCTGTCCTAGAAACCACCAGCTAAATTTATTTTTGTCTTTTCAAATGACATATGTAACCTTGTAGCCCAGTAAATTTAAGGACGTTTTTGCTTGCAATAGGCCACAGATTTTCCCTTAGGCTCTATTTTCGTCTATCTGGAGATTTGTTTTAGCTTGCAGTACTACTTGTCAAATGACCAGGTGACTATCACCTACTTTTATGGTGTTTGTTTAGCTCTCTATAATTGTGTGGTTGTGATGATTATTGCTTTTTCTGCCAGCAGTACACAATAAATAGTGTTAATTGAGTGTGGAATGAATGACCTGTAAGGCTACAATGAACTGCAGCGCAGAGAAGTAAAGGCACAGGGTGGCAGACTCAGGGCTTAAAAACACAGGCAGACTTATACTGCGGACTCTGGGCTGTAAGCAACCCTCCAGTGACCAGCAAAGGAATGAAACATTGGCAAGTTTGTTATACAAGAAACAGATTTACCAAGAGTAGTTAAAAAAAAAAAACATCGAAACCAAAACAAACAGCAAATTGACTTGCTCTGTGGTCTTGCTGAATAGTGAAGAAAAAACAATGTCTGCAGAATTTGTTATCAAACCTAAAAATTACTCTAAGTGAGGGGGAAGGAACTATCCAAATTGCTATCCTCCTGGAAAAAATTCTCTGGATGCAGCAGGTTCCCCTTCTTTTCTTCTCTCTCCTGCATTCCTTCATTTCCCCGCCTCTGCCCCCCACCAAGTTTTAACTTTAAGAAGGTCAACAAAACATCAAAGACATGAAAGTTTGGATATATATAATTTGAATTCTGTATAATTATATGTATGCAATACATCATACTACATTTTATAATATATATATATGTAATAAAATTTTAGTATCTTTGCAACTAGGTTAAAAATAATGGATCAGGCTCTTAAGACTAATTAGCTGCCAATATATTCTTGTGTTTGCAATATAAGGTGTGTTCCTTTTCACCTTGACAAAATTTTTAGTGTATGAGATGAGCATTAATGCCTGTAACTTGCAAACAACAAATGCACAACACTCATCTAGGAAACATGGTATAACTGGTGGCATCCTCTGTATTGGAACAGTCTTAACCCTTTATAAAAAGGAAAATCTAAGTGCCATGGCTAAGGTCACAGCTCAAAGGCTGATTGCATTTTGATGGGATCTGAATCACCGCAGTTGAGTTCTCTAGGGACACAGGTGTTCTCATGCGCAATTCACTGCTAGTCCAGTTAAATGATGTCTGCTATAAATAAATTACCTGCAAAACCCCATATAAATAAAAGATTTCAGCATTAAATAATTTATGTGAACAAATAAAAAGGAAAGACTGACATTCATATGGCTTAATTAAAATGGAGAGGAAATATGTTTTGCAAGAGGTTTTTAAAGGAGAATGAATTATTTTTCACTGTGTCCTGTAAACCATTCAGTGTTATTCATTTTGGGAGATAACATTGCTTAAATGCCATAACAAATGCGTGGTTGCACAGAGATGGTACCATTGCAATTACATGTGAGTTGGCATTTTCTCTAAATCCTCCTTTGGTAGTCACTTGGGATTTCCAAAAATGTTTTAATTTGACAAAATGTATCACTTTTGGTGTCTAACCAAAACTGCTTATATTGTTAATTTTCACAATAGGAGTATTTGCTAGACAATTAGCCAACAGGTTTTACTTGTATTAATGTAAAAAATAAAGGAAAATTAAATTACAAAAAATCCTGTCTCAAAGTGGAGTGGCTAAAAAGTACTACAAAAGGAAATGTAGCCTTTCAACACTGCTGAACTAAAAAAAGATGGTGCAGATGTGCTAGGTTGGTTGTTGTTTGTAATTAATGAATATTTCCTGGGGTTTTGGATCCATTTCTGATAAAAAGAGATAAAAACACAGATAAAAAGCAGTGTCTGCTTTGGAACTGTGTTTCTTCCTCAAAACAAAAAAATTCTCTTGGAAAATCTGCTTAATATTTATTTTAGGAAATAGCGGATTTGAATATAGTTATTCAAGTTAAAGTTTAAAATTCACTGTGCTTGGTTTTACACTGTTGCATTTTTTTAAACTGAATTAATGTGTGGAAGTGCATGAAATTTAACAAGGGCAAGTGCCTGATTCTGCACCTGGGATGGAGCAACCCTGGTTGCATGTATAGACCAGGGAACGAGAGGCTGGAGAGAGTGCTGTGGAAAGCGACCCAGGGGTCCTGGTCTAGGGCAAGTTGAATCTGAGTCAGCTCTGCCCTGGCAGCCAGGAGGGCCAAACTTGTCCCAGGGAACATCGGGCACAGCATCACAGCTGGGCAAGGGAGGGGATTGTCCTGCTCTGCTGTGCACTGGGCCAGCCCCACCTTGAGTGCCGGGGGCAATTTTGGGTAACACAGTATATAGAAGACATTAAACAATTAGAGAAGATCCAAAGGAGGGCCGTGAGGATGGTGAAGGGGTGGAGGTGAAGCATGTGAGGAGCAGCTGAGGTCACTTGTCTGTTCAGCCTGGAGGAGACTGAGGGGAAAGCTCACTGCAGTCTGCAACTTCCTCATGAGGGGAAGAGGAGGGGCAGGCACTGATCTCTTATCTGTGGGGACCAGTGACAGGACCCAAGGAAATTGCATGAAGCCGTCAGACTGGGTTTAGGTTGGCTATCAGGAAAAGGCTTTTGACCCAGAGAGTGTTTGGGCACTGAACAGGCTCCCCAGGGAAGCGAACACAGGACCAAGCTTGACAGAGTTCAAGAAGTGTTTGGACATGGTTCTTGGGCATCAGGTGTGATTCTTGGGGTGTCTTACCTAGGGCCAGGAGTTGGACTCCATAATCCTGATGGGTCCCTTCCAAATCACCATATTCTATGATCCTATATTTCTATGAATACATTTGAGGTTGAACTAAGCTGGTCAGTGCTGTTAGAGAGGAAAGTGCTGTAAGGACAGGAAGACTCTCCTAGCTCATTTATCACATGACAAAAATTCTTTAATGGCATAGTTGAGTTAGATACTTTGCCAAGTAAAGCCACTCCTGAGAAAATGTTCATGCCTTTGTAGGAGACCACACCAAGACCCTTTTACCTTCTTTTCTGTATGAGTCTGGAGTTTCATGTACTGAAAGCCAAGTTTTGGGTTTCCAGATGAATGCATATTGTATTACTATGGAAGAGAGGAATAGCACCCAAACACATCACCTGTCTTTGCTCCGACTGCCTTTACAACTGCCCCCTTTATTCTGTTATTCTAATATGTAACGATTATACCCTTTTTTTGGATACATGGTTGAGATTTATCCACAAATTAAGACATCTAAATGGAAGTGTCTCAGTTATGTGTCCAGGTGTATTATGTGACTGAGATCTCTACAGTTACTGCAGAGCAGGTCAAGACAACCCTTAAGCCAGTCCAGTCCCCTAGAACAGACACATGCTATCTGAAACATCATCTAGTCTCTGTTGCCTGCATTTAATCAAATTTTCTTTATAATTGCAACTTTGGCACCTAACTTGCTTATAGGCATGTAAGTAAACACACCTCCACATAAACATATATTAAAGTTTTGTGCTGTGAGACTGAATCACAACTAGTGCATCTCTTTTAAGATTATGGAGCATCTTGTACAACACATGGAATATAGGTTGCATTGATTTGAATAAAAGTGTTTCTGAAAGATTTTTAGAGACTCACAATGGTGAAGTCACACTTTCAGACCTTCTAGGAAAGTATGGAGTCTTAGTTTCTCCTTTCAAAACAACTTTGAAATAATTGCTTCCTATGAAATACCAAACCAAAAACCACACTTCTAATTTTGTACAGCATTGTTTTCCTTGAAAGAGAACTTTTGTGTTTCTAAATTTGAAACCTACATAAGTCAAAACTAAATTCTGAAATCTGTACAATTGCCTTACTTTACAACTGTGATGAAAGTTTCTACACCAAACCATGAAAGTATAAGATGTGATTTCATTTATGATCATATTTTGGAAGGGGTCGACCCTGGTCTTGTAGTATCTTTGAGTCTTCTCTCCGAACAGCAAATACCAAAAAATTGCACACTCAGAAAATGTGGCATGCTTAGAAATATAACCCCAGAGATTATGCAATGTGAGTTTTATAGAAATGCAGGGTCTAGTGCAGACTCAAATCCACAAAGATCTCTTCAGTATTTTCACTTTTGTGTAGCTCGTAGCATTGAAATGTACATGTGATAGAGAGGTATTAATACCACAACTTGGACTTGCTTTTTTATGCCAGTGTGAGGATACACACATGTACTCAGCTCTCTTCAGAGTACAGCCTTCCCTAGCTGGCATTAGGATCTGTTTAATATGGATTGAATTGCCGGAAAAACTGATCACTTAGTAGTGACCTTACTAAATCCACTCTTCTTAGGACATAGATGACCCTTTGATACTTCTGTTTTCCATCAGGTACACAGTGATAGGATCTTATACTTTGGCTGACAAGTCATGTATCAAAAGTAGAAACAAGTGACTCTCTACAGCTTTTCTGTTGCCTGGCCTGTAAAAAGCCCAGTTGTGTTTCTATAGCAACTGCAATGGGACAGCAATGATGTCATCACCCAGCAACCAGCTAAAATGCACATTACCTTATTGCAAATACTAGGTAAAGATAAACATTGAGTCATCTAATTGCTGGTATGAATAATTTTGCCACCTTCTTTAACGATTTGCTACAAAGAAGAAAAGAACTCATACCTGACTGGTCAAAACAGGAACCACACTCAATAATTTGAAAGAGGGGGAAGGAATAAAGAAAAGACTTTGTTGCCAAACTGTTCTTTTCAAGAATGTACAGTGTGTACAGTGTAGAAAATGACTGAGAATATTTTTTTTATTTGTAGTCAACCTGTAAAACTTTGTGATATTAGTTGTGAACTTTGGGAGATACTGGTATGTCTTTTGCTAAAAATAATTAATCAAACTGAGTCATTGGCATACCTGTACCTGTCTGACACTGTAGAGGGGAATTCTTGAATTATGTACAAGCCAAACACAGGATGCAATAGTTACTGCTTGATATTCTTCTCAGCTGGCTAGTCTTGAAATAAAGGACTTGGTGCATCTCTAAATTATGGAAGGAGCTATAATTTTTGTCCAAAAGTCAATGGACAAATGAAATGAGCCAATCAAAATTTCAAGCAAATTTTATCTTGCTTTATCAATTTGTCATCAAGTTGATTGAATATTTTTCTGCTGAATTTGTATAGAAGAGTTGAGTAATATTTCTGGTAGAAATTCTACCTTCTCTCCCCAAGTCATGGGTTACCCCATTTTACCTTGCTGCCTGATATGGTTTCTGCAGGACTGGATCTGCAAACCCTCATTTTCAAGCAGAGACTAAGACAAAGTTTCAGTCCTTCTGGTAGGAGTTGCTCACTGTTGTATCCCTACATTTCTGGATCTGAAAAATTAGGATCTTTTTATCAGACCTTTCCACAAATCTATTATGAAAAATCTTGGTGTTTATGATCAAAGTCTGTTTGACCCTTCCAGATCCATCCTTTATTTGTATACTCATTTCTAGAAAATTAATTTGTTAATTAATCAGTGGTACTCTTAGCTTTCTTGGTTACTGTAAGTGATGGTTGGTCCCTATTTGAACAGATTTTCTGTCTTTATTCAAAGAACTCTGTTTTCTTTCATGGTGGAAAGAAAAGTGTGAGATCTTCACTGGTGTTTTTGTATTTCTGTTGACTCTCACAAAGAAGGAGATCTGAGCACCTCTGATGCCAGGTGGTACACAAACCTTCCTCTGTCCACTGCAGTATATCTGCCCTCCCCTCGCTTCCACTTTTAGCCTTAACTTCCTGATACTGGCTGTTCTGCCTTTGGACTCTACTTTGCACTTGCCTCATTTCCACAGGTCTTCTGCTTTAATCCTGGGTCTAAGCAGTTTCCTCCAGCTTGGCTTTTCAGTACCTTTCCCTAGCCCTGCCTTGGCTCTCCAGCTGCCTTGTCTAGTTCTGCCTTGTTTTTTTTCTCTTAATATTGAATGCAGGAACTAATGCCCTCTATACCTGCCATTATGATTCAGAACTTTTCTTTATTATTATCTCAGCACTCCCATTATTGCATAAGTCTGAGGAAAAAAACACAAGCAGGAATGGCAAAGTGCAAATATAGTGATATGATCTTCAGTATAAAGGTCTCATTATAAAAACTCCAGCCATTCTTTCACAGGTACCTAGAAGAAAGGGGGTGACACACAGAGAAAATGTTCTGTAAAATTACAGAGATATCTGCAAAATTATTTTGTTTACCTAACTCACAGCATAGGGAGAGAGCTGCTTTATTTTCTGTATCCTGAGAATGCTGTGATTTGACCTGTGCAATTGCCAAGCCAAGGGCTTTTGTGAAAACAGACCTAAATAAAAAAGTTAAGCAGCAGGTGGATCAGGACTTCAACTTTGTGAGCAGATGTGAAATGAATCCTTAGGAATGGTGTGTGAGTAGAAAAATAAAAGTGAAGGTAGAAAATAAACATAGACTGGGGACTAGGGTAGAAAAGAAATATTGAAAATTCTAAATACATTTTGTTCTCAAAGTCTGAATTATAACATTGTTTTGGCCTCTCAAAGTCCCAAGAACTGCTTCATACAGTGTGTCCCTGACTAAAACACAGAGTAAAATGAAATCATAAAATCATAGAATGGTTTGGGCTAGAAGGGAACCCTAAAGATTAGCACATCCAGTCTCTCCTTCTACTTTCTCCCAACACCTTCCACTTGGCTGGGTTGCTCAAATGCCATTAGTATTTCACCCCTTACAGTACATTTCATGCTTTCTACTTTCTTCCACATAGTTTTTATTTGAAACTGGGTGTTTTCCCTGGATAAAATCCAGTGCAGATGTTCTTACCTTAAGAAGAAAATAGGTAAGAAGCATATTATTCCTAGTACTGATATTTTAATTTAGTCCTCATAATTGCTTCAGCAAGCTAAACAAATATTTCTCTGCCTAAGCACCAGAGCCAGATGTTAGAACTGTGATTTTGAGGCTAGAGCTAAATGTGTCTTTAGTATTAGATAACCAAAGCATGAATTATCTGTATCATTTTCACAGTTTCAGCTAAAGACATTGCCTGTCTTTTAGCAGAGGCTTTATGCATTTGTCTCCATGAGATACAAGGGGAGATACTGATGTATGTTCTCCCTCACTGTGAATATCTATTCTTACGATGCTGAACCTTTGTCTTTCTTCAAGTGGCATGTTATACTAGAAATCCCAGTTCAAAGGTTTAATGAATTGGAGCAAAAATTCAAATTATGTAAGTTTTCTGTACTTGGAAAAGTTCATTGGCACATTAATATCTTACAAGTCTGCCCTGCTCTGAAGAAAAATGGATCATCTAGAGATTGGACTTTTTGACCTGTGCCACAATTTTCTCTCTGCAGTCAGATACATCAGTGTTGTTGTAACTTGGAGCAGAGCTAACCCAGTTGGTGAATTGAGAACTATTATACCAGTGTGAATTGCTTCAGCTTATGAGTGTTTCAGAATTTTGAATTAAAACACTTACAGCAACATTGATATATTATTTTATTCTTATGGTTTGTATTGCATGAAGATTTTGTTTTTTCAGGTAAACGTTCTTATTTTGCTCTCTTGTAATGATCTAAATAAGGAAAAACCATGCACATCAAATGTCCATTTCCCAAAAGTTCCCAAATGATTTTTTAAAATTTCTTTTTTTTCCCCCTTCATATCTCCTCTCCTCCTTATATTTCCATTTTAGACACCTACCATTTGTCTGGTTTTTACCACAGTGCCAGGAGGTAGTGCCATTCAGCGTCTGATGCTGTCTCTCTCAGTAAATGGCACCTTTCACACACATCTGTGCATTACATCCCCTTACTGACACACCCACCTGCTCCCTGAATTCACTGGGGCACACTGGGTGAAAGAGGCAGCTCTCATTCCTTCTTTGTGTTATTAGAGTGCTCTGTATCAGTTCATGAATGCTTGGTCCCAAATCTATATCCCTGCATTCTCAAAAAAATTCTTCATTTTTATCTAGAAGCAACTTTAAAATGTCATTTAAAGGTGACTTCATCCACCTTCCCAAGGAGAGAATATTACTGGTACCTGTGCCTTCACCATCCAAGAGTGCCTCAGCCACTCTATCTGGTTCAAATGGTTTGTGGTTAGTAGTCTGTATCTGTATTGTTCCAGTTCTTTGACATCTATGCAAAATATTGGACAAGCTTTCTCTCACTGCATCCTGAATTTTACATACCATTCTCATCCTTGCCTAAAATAGGAATTGTTTGTTGCTGTGAGATTTGCAGATCATTCCTTTAAGAGGTTTTGAGATTCAGCCATCCTACATCTTGGCTATAAGTAGTTTTAAAAAGTTGAGATTTTTATCAGCATTCGATCCATTATTTTAAAATTTGTCTCAGATTATAATATCCATATGCATAGGTGCATTTGTTTACATGATGTAATAACACAGAATGGGAAATAACTGGAATGCATTTTTCAGCTTAATCTCAAACCTGTCTCCATTAGAAGTGTGAGGTGTGGCAAAACTAATCAGGTATCACCTGTCATAGTAGTTTAATTAAATTGTAGTTTCCCCTTCTCTACACAAAAATCCCAAACCAAACTCCCTAATTTTGAACAGAGTGTTACACCATTTTTGATTAGTTTTAAGCAAATATTCAAACTTAATAATGCAGCAGCTTTAGTGAGCATGCTATGTTCCTGTATGCCAATGACATTTTTTCTAACCTAACATAATTTGATAGTTTTATGAGCTTCAACACAGTGTCAGTCAGTGCCTGTTCTGTAATTTCATGTAAATGTTCCTGTCATCAGGAGAAATTCTTGAAAAGAGAAAGAGAAGTTGAATATTTTCTAATGGCTCATCCTGAAAAGGCAAAAAGTACAGTAAAGAAAAACTAATATGGTTCTTTTGCTGTATCATCTAACAGTATTTCAAGCAATTAGCTTTACAGTGGGGGCCTGAAACAGGAGAAATTCTCTTTCTCTGATCACTTCAGCAACTATCTTTTCCAGGCAGGGACAGAAAAATTGCATTAACTGTTTTCTGTGAAGGATGCTTCAGGCTGATCAATGGCTTGTAGTTTGCTAAGTTTTAAATTTTGATTTAAATTTCTTTAAATATACTTTCCAAACCTAGGTGCTTTTACTCAATCACACTGTGGTCCACATTACTATAGGAAGGCTGGAGAGGGTTCACACAGCTTATTTCATGTTAGAAAACCTGTGGAAGTTTCTGATGTAGAAAGGAGGACTGCAGAAAAGAAAAAAAAACATTCATGAAAGAGAAAGGGAGAAGGAAAAGTATCCTCTAGGGATGTTGCCCAGTCTGGTCCAGCACTTAGCAGCTTTACCTGTTGTGGAGGCAGTGTTCCTGTGCCTGTATCTTTCTGTGGTCTGATGAAACACTAGCCTGGGAGGCTGGAACCAGCTTATTTTGGCTTATATTCTCAAGACAAGCAGAGCTGGCCCATTTCAATGGGTCACATCAGCTCAGGCCTCTCCCTTCCCACTGCAATACTCATTCATTGTGCTGGCTCAAGCATCTTTTTTCAGCACATGTATTTTTTCATTATCAAGAGAGAAGGCTAATTCCTACCTTTCAGTTTGTACTGAAGCACAAACCCATGTTCAGTATAGGCTGTTACTGGAAAGATAAATTTAACAACCAGCTTACAGGCAAGGATGGCACTTCACTAAAAAATCTAATAAAAAGCCTGAATGTTATCCAAATATCAAAAGAGTATCAAAACACAAGTTCTTTATTTAAACCTCGGATGGAATTGCTGAGCTAATGAAGAGTCTGTTTGCTAATAGATGTGCCTCTGATTGAAAGAAGGCTAAGTTAAATGAAAGTAATTAATATTTTTATGTAAATGTTAATGTTTCCAAATGTAGTGCATATTGATGTCACATTATAATGTCAAAAATAGTCTTTTGTAATTTTAGTGCTACAATTTAGCTGCAATGCTTAGATAAATGGAAGCCCCAAATGTTGATTTGGGATGCTGTTTGAGAGGTGATTGCAGTTTTTTTAAGCAGACAAAAAACACTCCCTCAATGAGAATGCAAAAAGCACCAAACCAGAGTTCACACCTATGTTATGGAACATCAAGTGACCACCATTCTGTAATATTTTTTGGTTAAAGTTCTGACAAAAAAATAAATCTTACATCCAGGTATATTTTCTACCTCCTGAAAAGGTGTCTCATGATACAGAGAGTTCCATAATTTTCCTGATTTTCTTGTTCCACTTTAGTGAATATGCAGTTGAAACATACCATGCTGAATAGTTCTAAGAATTTCCTGGCTTGTTCCATTTTTTTTTGGGGAAAAAAATAGAAAAAGAAATTAAAAAGAGTCTTGCCAATGTGTAAACATTCCAGGAAACAGTGAGTGAAAGCTAAAATCTTCCCCCTGACCTTGTAGCCTGCTTCCAGGCTACAGAAATGGACTCCATTGCATGCTCTTCTTTTAGCTTCTTTTCTGCACTTCAGCTTAATTGCTGCAACAAAAAATAAGAGTTCCCTTTAGATTGACCAATGCCATGAGACACCTGGGACAGAATATGGGCCTTTCAAATTGCTTAGCCAAAGAATGTGAACCCAAGTTTCTGTCTGTGTTAACAGCTTTAGCACTGAGTTAATGTGCAAAGTGAGCAATGCCCCTACTTAATCAGGTTCTGCCAACCAAGTGCCTGCTGCCTGCCTTGAGAGGCCCAAAGTAGGTGCCCTCTGAGAAGACCAGGTTGTCTGGTCTGATTGCTGGTCTAATGGCTTGGGAATCAAGGACCTTCAACCACCCAACAGAGATGGTTACACCATGATTGACAATGCTTAGATATTAACTTTAGAACTCAAAATGAGTCTGTTGGTGGTTTTCATTCCTTTTGTCTGTTCTTCTGCAGTACAGAATTTGAATGACCACTATCATTACTCTGAATCTGGCCCTTATTATATTGCATGTGGGCTATAAAGGGCTGAGCAGTCTAAAGAGATGTATATTTACTCTAATTCCAGCTCTGGGAAAAAACTTTTAACTTGTTCAAGCTCTGGCAACAATTGCAGCCTGAAATGAGTGAATAGATTGCTTCCTGAAAAAGTAACCACTGCACATATTACATGCTTCTGAATGATGTTGACAGTGTCCTGGGGAAAATGCGTATCTGGGGACTAACCCAGTTGACTGGCACTAGGACCACACTGGAGAAACATTTTGGGCTTTATTGGAGTCAATTATGACTTGTAAAGAAGCAAAACAAGCTCATTACTTCTCACCATATTCCCCTGTATATTGTTTTAGATTAAAAGAAAATTGAATTGAGACATGGTTACAACTTTTCCATTGCTGCGTTGAGAGGCCTGGCAGAGCCAAGCTCCTCAATTGCCCATCTAAAATGTATCTGCCACCCCATTTTCCTAATGTCTGCTGCAATCATTAAGGTCTTGTGCAACACCCCAACAAATTAAAAGTTGGCCAAGATGATTACAGGTTCTGCTCTATTAACAGTGTCCGTGAAAAGTGTTTTGTAGTGCCCCTACTGCTGGTTCCACTGCTGGGGTAATGAAAAATTTGTATAGGATTACAGCTATGTAACTCCAGGAATTTACCTTCTTTGCTCTCTCTTGTAGTCACGAGTAACATTTGTCTGTAGAGCGAGTTACTAAAAGTAATTTCTGAATGAAAAGAAAAGGAAATAATAATTTGCACCCTTTTGGAATAAAGTTGCATGCTTTACATGTGTTTCTCTTGGGTAGTGCTGTTAGGCATTTTCTATATTCTTTCAAACAAAATGTAGATACAGATTTCTAGGACCATTCATTAAAGATCAGTTTTTATATCAGAAAAGATGTTTCTTCTTTTAATGTTGGAACCACACCAGGAAAGGGATTTCACTTAATCCATTTTCTCAGGTGAATGAATTTTAGTTCCCCTCTGCAGAAGCAAATTTTATCCTAAAATGTCATCTGAAAATGAGACTATAAGATATTTAAATCAGGATCTGTTTTGGTGATCATCAAAGAAACTGCAAAATGCTTAGGCAATTATAGCTAGAACTGTATTTTTAGACAGGAAAATTACTTTAAAGAAAGATAAGAAAAGTTAAATCCACATGCAGTCAGAGAGTTGTGCAGCTGTAGTTCAGGTTTGGACTTGAAACAGGTGTAGGTCCATCACTTGAATACAAATTTTTTCTGGTGCAACACAATTGGTATGCTTGAAGATGTAAACTACTCAGGCCTAATTGGTGAGTTTTGGCCACTTTATAAACTTATACATAAGTCTCTCTCTCTGTTTTGTTGTTGTTGTTTGTTTGTTTGTTTATTTGTTTTTTGCCAGCTAGCAGATATTGAAATGCAATGGGCACAAAGGTTTCTGGGCAAATGAAATGAAACCTGCTAACTCTAGTCATATAATGCTTTCAGGAGAACTGATATTTCTGAAGACTACCTAGCTGTTGTTTTGACTTGGGAACTTTCACCATCTGCAAGGTACTCTTGACAGAAACCAGATTATTATTAATCTCTATTAATCTGTCAGTATTAGAAGAATATTAAACTGCTGTATAGTTCCTCTTGATAGTATATTTGATTGTGGCCTGCAATTTTAAAGTTTTCTATGTATTTACTCAGATTGATTTTTATTACCATTTCTTCTCCTTTCTATTTGCAGAGACATTCATGTAGTTGAGTCTTACCTCTAAGATTGTTGACTTGCTTAGAGTGGATAAAATTTATATATATATTCCTTGAGCTAAAGGATTGTTGAGGACATATGTGTACCTTAAATGCTTTCTTCTGAAATGTTTAGCCCCTGTAGTCTGAATTGGATCTCTGCCCTGTATAAATTTTCCTCCAAGAGAAGTATGCTTGTTTTATAAACCACACATTCTGTCATGCGAAGTTGCAACCCTAACTGTACATACCAAATAAATTTGAATCAATTTCTGGGTTCTTCAATGTGTTTTTGTAAGCAGTCTTTTTTGCAGCTAAATAATAGCTGATATTAATGACACGACATAATGTTCACAAAACCAAAACACACAAAATTCAGCAAAAGCAGTTTTAAGATGTTGCATACTCAATAAGGAAGAAAAGGGAAGCTGATGGAAGTGGTGGAATTTATGGACCCATTGCATTTTTGTCTTGAGCAGCCATTGCTAGTTTTTTTTCTTCTCTTCACTTCTTGACAAGGTGTGAAAGCTTTCTAGATGGGGGGTGTCCTCCTCAGGGAGCCCAGCGATCCTGCCTCTTTCAGCTGGGTTTCCCTGATTCTGCTCTGTGAGCTCCGTGGGCTTGGTGCTGCTGAGCCTCTGCCCCTTCACAGCCTCTTCTAAACAGAGGATTAAACAGCTGGGTGGGATATGCCCAGGGGTTCTTAACAGTTTTTCCTCAAGAGGCTGCTGGCAGGAACTTCTAAAAAAGAAAATTTTGAGCTGCTTTGACCTTGGCCTCTAATAGCTTTTTCTCCCCTGTGAGATACATTGTCTTGCATGTAATTTATTTTTCTGAGTTAGTATGAGATGTCAGTTCCACTTTGCTGCACTTCTTGTAGAAAACCACTTCTTTGCTACAGGTTTTTCTTGCTACATGTTGGAAATCATGTGGTGGGGATGACGAAGACCTTGCATGTCACCCCTGTCTGCATGTAAAGGAGCCATTTACATTAATAACTGGTGAAGTAATTACCTTTTTCCTTTTTCTTCTTTTTGTTCCATTTTTTCTTCTTTTATGTTTTTGTTTTAAAAGGCAAGAAATAACAGCTTGTCTCTTGGAGAGCAAATAACACTCTTTAAAAGCAGTTGCCAGGCAACCTACATTTACAGTTTTGCACTAAACTCTGAACGGCAAAGAACCTTCCCTTTCCAGCCCCCAAAATAAAATAAAATTGAAGTAACAGACATACGGAAGACCCACTATTCTAGTGCTCAAAATGTTTTTGGTACCACAAAATGTCTGTTTTACAGTGATATTCAGAATGGAGCAACCTGCTAGTGTTGTGGAACAACACATTCAGGTCAATGAAAGAGGATAATTTTTTCTTCCGAAATGCGCTTGTTTACCACAAGTTTGAGAAGGAATGCAGAAAAATTGTTGATAATTTTCCAATCAAACGCCGAGAATAAAATTTTACCCTGATCCTCAAGGAATGGTGTGAATCACGACAGTTTCTGTGGGTATAGGTGCACACATTTTTCCCTGAGAGAGAATCTAAACAGCTTTCATGTTCTAGGCTGCTACCAAGGAGATGGCTGGGGCAACCAGTGGTAGGGAATGAATGTTGGAACCACACCAGGAAAGGGATTTCACTTAATCCATTTTTCTCAGGTGAATGAATTTTAGTTCCCCTCTGCAGAAGCAAATTTTATCCTAAAATGTCATCTGAAAATGAGACTATAAGATATTTAAATCAGGATCTGTTTTGGTGATCATCAAAGAAACTGCAAAATGCTTAGGCAATTATAGCTAGAACTGTATTTTTAGACAGGAAAATTACTTTAAAGAAAGATAAGAAAAGTTAAATCCACATGCAGTCAGAGAGTTGTGCAGCTGTAGTTCAGGTTTGGACTTGAAACAGGTGTAGGTCCATCACTTGAATACAAATTTTTTCTGGTGCAACACAATTGGTATGCTTGAAGATGTAAACTACTCAGGCCTAATTGGTGAGTTTTGGCCACTTTATAAACTTATACATAAGTCTCTCTCTCTGTTTTGTTGTTGTTGTTTGTTTGTTTGTTTATTTGTTTTTTGCCAGCTAGCAGATATTGAAATGCAATGGGCACAAAGGTTTCTGGGCAAATGAAATGAAACCTGCTAACTCTAGTCATATAATGCTTTCAGGAGAACTGATATTTCTGAAGACTACCTAGCTGTTGTTTTGACTTGGGAACTTTCACCATCTGCAAGGTACTCTTGACAGAAACCAGATTATTGCTAATCTCTATTAATCTGTCAGTATTAGAAGAATATTAAACTGCTGTATAGTCCATCTTGATAGTATATTTGATTGTGGCCTGCAATTTTAAAGTTTTCTATGTATTTACTCAGATTAATTTTTATTACCATTTCTTCTCCTTTCTATTTGTTCTGCAGAGACATTCATGTAGTTGAGTCTTACCTCTAAGATTGTTGACTTGCTTAGAGTGGATAAAATTTATATATATATTCCTTGAGCTAAAGGATTGTTGAGGACATATGTGTACCTTAAATGCTTTCTTCTGAAATGTTTAGCCCCTGTAGTCTGAATTGGATCTCTGCCCTGTATAAATTTTCCTCCAAGAGAAGTATGCTTGTTTTATAAACCACACATTCTGTCATGCGAAGTTGCAACCCTAACTGTACATACCAAATAAATTTGAATCACTTTCTGGGTTCTTCAATGTGTTTTTGTAAGCTGTCTTTTTTGCAGCTAAATAATAGCTGATATTAATGACACGACATAATGTTCACAAAACCAAAACACACAAAATTCAGCAAAAGCAGTTTTAAGATGTTGCATACTCAATAAGGAAGAAAAGGGAAGCTGATGGAAGTGGAATTTATGGACCCATTGCATTTTTGTCTTGAGCAGCCATTGCTAGTTTTTTTCTTCTCTTCACTTCTTGACAAGGTGTGAAAGCTTTCTAGATGGGGGGTGTCCTCCTCAGGGAGCCCAGCGATCCTGCCTCTTTCAGCTGGGTTTCGCTAATTCTGCTCTGCGAGCTCCGTGGGCTTGGTGCTGCTGAGCCTCTGCCCCTTCACAGCCTCTTCTAAACAGAGGATTAAACAGCTGGGTGGGATATGCCCAGGGGTTCTTAACAGTTTTTCCTCAAGAGGCTGCTGACAGGAACTTCTAAAAAAGAAAATTTCGAGCTGCTTTGACCTTGGCCTCTAATAGCTTTTTCCCCCCTGTGAGATACATTGTCTTGCATGTAATTTATTTTTCTGAGTTAGTATGAGATGTCAGTTCCACTTGGCTGCACTTCTTGTAGAAAACCACTTCTTTGCTACAGGTTCTTCTTGCTACATGTTGGAAATCATGTGGTGGGGATGACGAAGACCTTGCATGTCACCCCTGTCTGCATGTAAAGGAGCCATTTACATTAATAACTGGTGAAGTAATTACCTTTTTCCTTTTTCTTCTTTTCGTTCCATTTTTTCTTCTTTTATGTTTTTGTTTTAAAAGGCAAGAAATAACAGCTTGTCTCTTGGAGAGCAAATAACACTCTTTAAAAGCAGTTGCCAGGCAACCTACATTTACAGTTTTGCACTAAACTCTGAACGGCAAAGAACCTTCCCTTTCCAGCCCCCAAAATAAAATAAAATTGAAGTAACAGACATACAGAAGACCCACTATTCTAGTGCTCAAAATGTTTTTGGTACCACAAAATGTCTGTTTTACAGTGATATTCAGAATGGAGCAACCTGCTAGTGTTGTGGAACAACACATTCAGGTCAATGAAAGAGGATTATTTTTTCTTCCAAAATGCACTTGTTTACCACAAGTTTGAGAAGGAATGCAGAAAAATTGTTGATAATTTTCCAATCAAACACCGAGAATAAAATTTTACCCTGATCCTCAAGGAATGGTGTGAATCATGACAGTTTCTGTGGGTATAGGTGCACACATTTTTCCCTGAGAGAGAATCTAAACAGCTTTCATGTTCTAGGCTGCTACCAAGGAGATGGCTGGGGGCAACCAGTGGTAGGGAATGGCTTCTCCCACTGCTTCATGTGCTTTTTTGGCATGTGAAATTTTTTTGGTGAAGTTTTAGATGGAAATACAATCAGATATGTAAATAATGTGAGAAGAGTGTCAGACTGTGGAACTGCCAGTGAACCCATGTGCTCTAACACAGAAATTGTTAACATAGAGGTGCATGTACATACAAAATTCCTGTATCCAGTCCTATAATTCTAGTGATTCAAATCTGTGCATCACTGAGGCATCACGATATGAGCAACAAATGTTAGTATGTGGGATTTTGCATTTCCAAGAGGCAGATCAGAAGGACTAAGGAGAGTTGTTAAGGTCAATTCTAGGCATTGCCCCCACTTCAGAATCAACCACAAGGAGAACCCTCACCTGAGCCCTGGAATGTGAAGATGTTTCAGGATAGAGCTTTGAGTTCAGGTAGAACTTTAAGTTTCATAGATTTATAAACCTGATTTTCCACTTCTCTGCTATTCCATGCAGAGTGGAATTTGCATAGCTCTATCATCCTCCTTTGGAATTTTGTCATTAATTGTAATTTTCCTTCTTAGTTTTCTCTTTCAAACTGCTGTATAGTGTTTTGTGTACAAAACTGTCTGTTGCATTCTAGAGGTATATTTCAGTTGGGAGGGAGTTTATTACAGCTCCTGACAGATTCTTAGCCATTCAGGGCTTACTGAGAAGTGAGCTCTCTAAAGATAATGGTTTTGAATGCCTTTTGAGTGCCTTTGTACTACCAGGAAAAAGGCAATTAAATACAAAAATTGTAGGGGACTTTGGTTGCTGAGTGCCAATCTCTTAATTTCATTTTGTTATCAATTCACTTTGCTCCCTTTTCCACTAGAGAAAGACACACAGAACTGCACAGATTTTAGTGCTCTGTTGGATCACTTTTGCCATGCGGCTCAGCATTGAAGCTGAGAGGCTCATGGCCCCCATTTGGCATACTTTAAGATTAACAATACCTTGAGCAAGAAGGACCAGATGGACATAGCTCATTGAACTCTTTTTTTTCTTGAGACGGGTTTTGTCTGTAGAATACAAGAAGCAAAAGCACATTTCTGTATTTGTGTCTCCCTGTGTTTGTGTCAGCGACCATGAAGATTGTTGTTTATGCAGTCACTTCCAGTTGAACTGCATTTTGCGCAGAGCTTTAAAGCCTGTCATTGATGCCTTCTCCAAATTACTTTTTCTATGCACAGCAAATAACAATGGGATGGATCAAGACATTGGCCTGATAAAATATTTGAGCTTACCTGGCAATCCGTCAGCGAGTTCCCTTTGAGCACCTGAAAGCACTGTGCTTGCTTCCCTCCCAGTGCCAGCAGCATTTGAGTGTCCCACGTTCTTCATAGTATCTGTAGGCTTAGGTTGCCTTCTGCTCAGGGGAAGAAGGGAGACATAAAGTAGTACCCAAAGAGTGAATTTGTATTGCATAACTAGGGTTTTGTCCAAGAACTTTTCAGGAAAGTTTAGTGGGATATTCATAGTTAAGGAAGAGAATAGGAAAGACGATAAATGTAGAGTTAGCACAGAATTGCAGAGTGCCTGAGGTTGGTAGGTCAGACCACTGGAGGTCATTTGGTCCAAAACCCTTACTCAAGCAGCGCCACTTAAGGTTGATTGCCCAGGACATCCAGATGGCTTTTGAGTGTCTTCAATGATGGAAACTCCAGGAAACCTGTGTTAGTGCTGGTTGAACTCAGTGGTGAAGAGGACAACTGAGTGATTAAAAACTTTTGAATGTCACCTTAACAACTATACAGCCTTGCTAGTGCAAAAGCTTGGAATTAAGGACAGCCTCTCAGAATTTCCTTTATAAAATGTTCATCTATTTCTTATATTTTATAATATTTACAAAAAAATTTAAGAAGTGTCTTCTGAGAAGTTACATGACATAGTTATGACAAATAAATTAGTATTAATTTCATAAAAATGTATTTCCTCTATTCCTGTGACATTACTTTTTCTATAATGATGCACTTACAGAAAGATCAAAATAAATTTCAATAGTGTTTTGGTTTTTTTTTTAAAGGCCTTCAGTGTTTCCAGTTCTACATTAAAAAAAACTTGGAAGATAGTGTCTGTCTTTTTGAGCATTAAACCAAACATTATCAAATTACTCAAACACTGAGACCATTTGTAATTGTGATTAGTTTTTCTAATCATCAGCTCTGGTAAGGGTGCCATAAGCACTGGAGTATTCCTGTTAGCCTTGGTGGTGTTCATAAACACCTGGCTACTGCTTCAGAGAACAGAGCCTGAACTTCAAACTGCTTTTGCTATTAACATTAGTTAAGGTAAACTCAGGTTTTCTGCTCTTCTGCGGGTACAATATTGGCTAGAATACAGATTTCTTCATGCCTTTTCAACTATACCTGCAGACTGCAAAGCTGATTATTAACTCCATTTAAGCTTGCAGAGGTAAGAGGCTAATCATAGGGATTTTATCCTTTGCAGTCTGCATAATGCTTACTGTTTTGAAAACACTGTGCAAAGTCTGCTGCTCTTATGTGTAAATGCAGCCTACTAACCTAAAAAAAAAGAAAATTGAAAAGGTTTTTTTTCCAACATCACAATATTTAGTAAATATCTCATCCAAAGTTACCCTTTTGTTCTGTGGAATGTGAAACAGCAATTGCAGATACCCACAGAGGAGCGTACATTGAGATGCTGGTGGGGTTTTCTTCTGGCTGCTGCTAGCTGCCTTCAGTACAGACCCCGTGTGTCTCACTCAGACGAGACTGTCACACCAGCTTGTTACATCACTAGCAGTAGACACAAGAATATAGTACTTGAACTTATTTTAACTAGTTATAGGCCTTAGTTATTTCAAAATGGTTTTCTTCCTTGCTATTTCATCTGTCCCAGATATTCGTGTTAGGGGGTTGTAACAGAATCAGGCAACTTGTAGTTCTGTGTGTACAATTTATTACTGCAAATACTACTGCAGTTGTCAGATTATCAAAACACAATCCACACACTAACAATTCTAAATGTACAGAATTTAAAAGAGACATTGAGATGCCAAATTGGATTTTAGGAATGGCAACTCTTTAGTGGGAAAAGTTTTAGATCAAAGAGAGATAAAATTGGCATTTGGTTTGGGCTGTGACTGACACAACAAATTTTTCTAGATTGCATACAAGAGAATAATTACTTTTGACATTTATTATGCACAAAGGATGGTTATTTTACTTTCTTCAACAGTTGGTTTTAATTTATAACAGAATTGTAATATCTTTCATTTTTAATGATTTGTGGATTGTTTTGAAAATTTTGCAGTATGTTATGTATCTTCCATTTCCCTTACAAATAGAAATAATGCAGTCTTCTTTCAGCCCTTAGATTTGGAGGCGCAAAGCTTATTTTAAAGACAATTTGTGGGTAATTTTTTATTTAGCAGTCTATTTAAAAGAGGTCATGTGAAAAATTAAAATGAAATGTTTCAACTTTTTTAAATTTAGTAACTATCAAGACATAGGAAACACTTTCAGGCCAACAATCCTAACTGTACTTTATTTATGGGTTCAAATATTCTGCAGTTTTCAGAACAATTACTCTAGTTTAAAAAAGTGTAAATTACTATTAAATCAGCTTAAAACATCTGGGTTTTTATTAATTTTAAATTTTTTCCATGTACATTTGTCTCAAAAATTTTTGAGAGTTGGTGTTTGTTTTGAAGTGGGCAGTGGAAATAGGTGGCTTATATTTCCATCTGTTACTATCAAATTTGTCCAACACAGCAATGCAACAATAAACTTTATCAAACTTGAGTCCTCTGAAAAATATCACAGAAATGGTGTATAAGACTTATGTTTCCAACAAACATTTTTAAAGGTAAAAATATAAATGTGTTAGGTCAAATGTAATTCGACAATTTTTTAACCACATCCAGCAATTTAATAGTAACATAAGTCACAACAAATATTCTATATTCCTTGCTGGAGAAGAGAAAGGAGGTGTATATGTGCTGGCACACCCAGCCAGTGTCCCAGTTGAAATATCTACCCATAGTCAGTAAAATATTTAAGTGATATTGATACTGGAGGGGTTTGAGTATGTGCTTATAGCTGAGTGCTCCGATGAGTAGGTATGGATTTAAGTGTGCTCTTAAATATTCTGCTGAGCACAGACCTGAACTTGTAACGTAATAGTGATCTATTGAATAGGTAGCAGAGAAACCACTGAAATCAGCGAGTTCCTGAAGGGCTGTAAAAGCCTGTCTCTGAGGAGGTTATTTGTGAGATTAGACCAATACCAGGTACCAATACAAGTATTCAGCCTCAAATTAAATTCAAAGATGTTTTAATACTCATAGTTTGCAATATGTTGAAAATTTCCCATAATAATAAAAACTATACTTTCAGAAAATTCTGCAACTGGATTTCTTAGAAATATACACATATTCTAATTTTTTATTCCTTAAATTTGTTGATATAGGGCTGGATTCCAGTTGCAGCTGTGGCACACAATCATTCAGCAGGTCTCCTCTTGGGTTTAGTATTCAGCTTTTATTTTTTCTGGATTCAACAGTTCTTAAAAGATGGAACGTGACATAAAAACATCTATTTTTTAAGCTACAGTTTTAGGTAGATATTTTTATCCTAATTTCCAACTTTCCTTGGTTTTGTTTGCTTTTACTTCATTCCATGCACTTTACCAGTAGCTATGTAATCTGAATATCATTTTCTAGTCATCAGTTTTAGGTTGCTTCTCTGGATGATCCAAACCTCTCTAAATTGAATAGAAAAAGTCATGTGAAATTTGAATCCAATCCAACATCATCATGCTCTTTTAACATTTGCTCATGATTAGATGTTACTGTCCAGTTCAGATTTCCTCTACTGTGGGTTATTGCTGATCCATCTTAAAAAAACATGATTTGTATAAAAGAGGGGAGAACATCTGTCCAAAAGAGATATCTAAATTTCTGTCCATGAGATTTGTCTAGAAACTGGCTATTTCAGCCAAAATTTCATAATTGAAATATAATACTTCTAGCATTTCTATGATGGATGTTTTAAATCAGCTAATAGATTAAGTTATTTGTGCTGAAGGTAGTTTAGGCAAATTTATTCTCTATAATATAATTATATTGCAGAATTTCATCCAGATGAATGATTTATATTTTGGTATATGGCATTTTCAAACCTTATGTAAGGTGTATTTTTTTCCTGCTCTAGAATTACATTATTGTTCACTATTTTTTATTCCTTGTGCATTATAGTGTTTGCCAGCATATACAGTGAGAGTACTCCAAGGGAGGAGCAATATCCCTACAGCTGTAGGGACCAGATCAGTTTTTGACATGTCCAAATTCAAGCAGAAGCAGCTGCTTCAGGCTTCTTTCTCCTGCACAAAAAGAAGTGATCTCCAGTTTTTCATGTAACAACAGATCTCAAGGCTAAGTCCTCCCTGAAAATCAGTCTGTAAATGTTCCTGGGACTTAAGTTTATTCTTTTCCCAGATAGAGAAAGAATGGCTAGCAATAAATTTCTCTGTTCTTGTATTATCCAGAAATAATTTTAATCTGCTAGACTATTCTGTAAATTTATGCCATTTAATAAATTGATTCTGGCTTAGAAAGACCACTGCAGAGACTACAACAAAAACAGTGTTACATGATTTAGTCATTTGATTGCTGAGTGGCAAGGGCAGGTCATAGAGGAAAGAGCTCCTATATTGGGGGTTATCCTGAGAACAAATTTTCTGGGATGGCTATTGCACTGGGTTAACTCTAGTTTGGCCCATTCTAATTTAGTGTTGTGAGAACTCATGCTGTCTAAAAAACCTTGAAATCCAGATCCTTTGCCAGATACCAGTGCTGCCCAGTCAATTGATGCTCATCTCAACATTTTTAAATCTGTGTTCAAGGCATTAGCTCCTTGACTCCTGCTGAATTTAATTTAAGTACAATTGCTTAATTTCTCTTTACTTTCTATGTGTTTTTGAAAATCCACCCCTGTAGACTGAATGGTAAATGTAGGATGAACCCTATTTAGATAATAGACTACTCAAAGTACTGGATATTGTTGCTCTTGTCAGCAGGAGTGGGTTTGTGGTGATTACCATGTGAAAAAGGTCACAGTGAAAGAACAAAAACTTAAACTCTGTTCCGAGTGAAACATAAGCATTTAGCCTGGTAATCATATCCTCCCCTGACTTTTATCCACTTCAATTGTTTCCTAAATATATTAAAAAAATATGTGAATATTGTCAGTGTTAGGTATTGAATGCACTGTTGGACAGGGTCAATATTTTTGCTTAGAAAAAAGTTCTGAAGCTGAATATCATGCCTGGAAACTGGCATAGTCACCATTTAACTTGCAGAAACTCCTTGGATTTTTTTTTTTTTTGACTGATAACAAACAGAAAAAAAAGCACAATAAATTCTGTGGGTTTTTAATTATTTCACTTACACATCTCACCTGAGAATCTGTTTCTTTATCATAGCCATAAGCAAGTCCGATGAGTGTATTTATCAGTTCTAATTTCCTGCTAGATCCTTTCCCTAAATATCCCTCTATTGAGGAAAGGAGCTGTGGAATTCAATATTCTTTTCACAGTATGACTGAGTCAAGCCTAGCAGCTTTAAATTTGTGTTGAGGAGGTGGAAGTACATAGCAACAATGCCATGCTAACAGCCTGTAGCAGTCAATACAAGAAACAGAATAGTATTTCTGGACATTGCTAATTATTAATTATTCGGTATGAGTATTCCAAATTATCATACAAATTTATCAGCCTAGGCATAACATCAATTTTGCAGTCATTTGCTAAAGCAAATATTTTACTAATTCATAGAAAAAAAATATACATTAAGGACAAACAAAGCAGCAGAAAATAAGGGTAGGGTGTCAGCAAATGCTGTACAGAAAAATCTGAAAGCAAACTTCCTAATCTCACGGAATATTCCAATAGCTATATCCTATTAAAAAAAAAAATCTGTTCATTAACATCTGCAGTAGTCAGATTTGATCTGAACGAGATAGGCCCCAATTGCACTGTCAGCTATAAGGTGATTAAAAAACCCCTGTAAGCTACATAAAGATTAAAATAGTGTTTCCTTTTTTCTCCCATACTGCATTTGAATAAAACATTTGCTTATTTTTTAAAATGATAATCAAATCTCAATAATGAAAAAGGAAGTCAAAAGAAGAAAACAAATAAAACCCAATGCAATTACTTTTGTAATTGCTCTACACTAAGCAATACTTTCTTTACTATGTATTCTCATATGGATTATAAGAACCAACATTTTCCTAAATTAGGTGGATTTTCAGGAAAAAAAAGCTTCCTTGAGAATTTTGATGTCTAACTCAGAACACAAGACTAAATCTCCTGAGCTTAAGACCAGCATTTTGGTTTTGCACAGTACTGTTTTCCCATTTAATTTCACTTATACTTGCAAGCTTATTCTTGTCAACTGTGGCAGTGAGCACTGAACTTTGAAAATGTCTCATGTATAGGGAAAGAATTAAAAAAGATGCATAGAAGTGAAAATAATAGATGTCCTTCAGTGAGGTGAAACACTGAAGAGGGCACTAAGGGAACCTGCATTTAGGTAGGACCTCCCTTCCTGTAGGGACCTGGAGGCAGGCTGTGTGTTCAAGGCTGGAAAGAACCCTAATGAGGCAGCATATGACAACATGTTACACAAGACCGAATCAATGCACTTATATGTAAGAATATTTAGTTGAAAATGCTGTCATGGAGCCATCTGTCTGCCCAATAAATACCAAAGTAAAGAGAAACCAAACCAAAGACTGCTTGCTAGTCAGTGGGCAGATGCTATCTGTCTAGGCTAGGGATTAGCTATGCCCTTCACCTTTCCCCAAGCATGTCAGTACCTTTTGGCACTTCTGGAGACATTTCATTGAAGCAAAAACTTGAGAAAAGAATAGATATCGCCATTATTTTGTCCCAATAGATATTTTAATTGAACACAGGCTTTCCATTTATTTTTCTGATCTCTCAAAATTCATGTTGTTCACCAAATTGTTTTATGTACAGATCAAATGCTTTCATCATGAAATATGGGACAAAATCTACATGTTCAATGTTGTATACTTATTTATGCCAGTCTGCATGTACGTGGCCTAATTTCTTGTTAGGAAGACCCTTACTTGTTGGTGTAAAAATAATGATAGCATGAAAAGGATCTGGAACATAACTGTGGAGGAATAGAATGATGCATGTATCATCAAACTTGTATTCAGATCCTTAATTTATTTCCTGCCTGATACCATTTCACAAGAGGAGATAGCATACAGCTTATATTCTTTTGCAAGAGATTGCTGGGAAAATACATTCTTAAAAACAGAATAAATAATTGGAGGAAGAAGACATTTGTGATGAGGATATGCATACACAGAGAGAGAACTACTTCTTGACTTTATTCCTAAAGTTATGAAGTAAATCAGTTGGCATTTAAGAATGTCATGAAGCACTCCTTAATTAATTAACTGTAAGGTTCCTTCTCCATAAGACACTGCTTTGTAAGTACGTGCTGCAGACCTCTGGGTACAGGCAAGGCTGTGTCAGAAGGCAACTGCCATTTGGAGTAACTCTGCCTCAGGGAATACTGAAATATCACACATGTAATAAACAAATCACAGGGCAAGAGGACAAGGAGGATCAAGCTGGAGGACCGTGACTGCAAGAATGATCAAGTTGCAGTCAAGTCTCAATTTTTTTGGGATCTGCTACTCCTGCTGGACCCCTACAAATCAATGGGGCCTGATAAAATTCATCAGAGAATCCTCAAGGACCTAGGTAATGCCATCACAAAGCCTCTCTCAATGATTTTTGAGTGATCTTGGGAACCCAGAGGGGTTCTAGTTGATTGGAAGCTTGTGAATGTTGTCCCAGTTTTCAAGAAGGACAAGAAGGAGGATCCCAGAAACTACAGGCCTGTCAGCCTCACTTCAGTCATGTCTGTTAAAATCATGGAAAGGATTATTGTGGGAAGTACTGAAAAACACCTGGAGGAAAACAGCTCAGCCAAAGGTCACAGCCAGCATGGCTTTGTGAGGAGAAAGTCCTGCTTGTTGAACCTGATTTCTTCCTACAACAGGGAAACCCACCTGGTTGATCCAAGGAAGCCAGTTGATATAACCTATTTGGATTTCAATAAAGCTTTTGATACAATCTCTCAATATCTCTCCTTCTGGGCAAAATGTCCAGCACACATCTGGATAACCAAGTTACACAGTGGGTGAACAACTGGCTCACACTGTGTCAGGTGTAAAGGGTTACAGTGAGTGGGGTGACATCAGCCTGGTGACCTATCACCAGTGGCGTTATACAGGGCTCCATCATTGGCCCTGTGTGCTTCAAAATCTCTTAGGTTTTTTCAGTTCTTTTCATGACTTGAATGCAGGACTTGAAGGGATACTAAGCTTGCCAATGACACAAAATTGGGAGTTGTTAACTCCCTTAAAGGAAGAGACCTCAAAAAATTGGAGGGCTGGGCAATCACCAGCTATATGTAGATTAACAAGGGTGGGTGTCAGATTCTGCGCCTGGGATGGAGCAACCCTGGTTGTGTGCACAGACTGGAGAATGAGAGACTGAAAAGCAGCACCTCATAAAGGGACCTGGGGGTCCTGGTCTAGGGCAAGTTGAATCTGAGTCAGCTCTGCCCTGGCAGCCAGGAGGGCCAAACTTGTCCTGGGGCACATCGGACACAGCATCACAGCTGGGCAAGGGACGGGATTGTCCTGCTCTGCACTGGGGCAGCCTCACCTTGAGTGCTGGGGGCAGTTTGGGGTGCCACAACATAAAGAAGATATTAAGCTATTAGAGAGTGTCAAAGGAGGGCAACAAAGATGTTGAAGGATTGCAGTTGAAGCCATATGAGGGGTAGCTGAGGTTACTTGGTCTGCTCAGCCTGGAGAAGAGGAGACTGAGGGGAGACCTGACTGCAGCCTGCAATCTCCTCATGCAGGGAAGAGAAGGGGCAGGCACTGATCTCTTCTCTGTGGGGACCAGTGACCTGAGGGAATGGCCAGAAGTTGTGTCGGGGGAGGAGGTTTAGGATGAATATCCGGAAACGTTCATCACCCAGAAGGTGTTTGGGCACTGGAACATGCTCCCTAGGGAAGCTGTCATGGCACCAGCCTGTCCTGAGTTCTTGAACCTGAGTTCAAGGAGTGTTTGGACAATGGTCTTGGACACACGGTGTCACTCATGGATATGGCACTGTATGGGGCCAGGAGTTGAACTCCATGATCCTGATGGGTCCCTTCCTAAGGAAAAAGTGTCTGTTATAAAACAGTTCAACATCCCCATGTATGATAAAATTTTAAAAAAAACCTGTCTCTGCCACAACACCCTGCTTACATCACATGTTTGTGTAATGCTGATGAAGTCACGTAGCATGAGGTTTTAGACAATGGGCAGGCTTTAGAGCCTTGAGGTTTGATTTGCAAAATTGCTGAGTGCATTAATCTGTCATAAAAATTAATGTAAAACACATGCAGAATCAATTAGATAAAATATTTGTGTAGCAGTAGTCTGAAAGACTGGTTAATAGGTGTCCTTATTAGATTTCCAAATTAGTTATACTTACTAGTTTTCTCTCATGTCTAAGTTGTGCTTCTGTGAAAAAGAAATAACTAACCTTCTTCTCCCATCTTGCAAGTGTGTTCTGAAGTTAAGTTCATTGTTAGAAATCCATATTCTGAACTGTGCATGTAAATGCATAAGTGGTGGTGAAAAGGTTTTTCTAATTTTTAATAATGTAACTGACATTTTGAAGGAACCAAAAATATACAGAAATTTGAGAGTGAACAATATTAGATAATGTTTGTTTTGAAGACATAAAGGTAGTTTTTTTTACTTTCCTAGCTGAAATATTTTCTCTATGAAAAACTGAAATAATTTAATTCAGATTTTTATAAATGAAAATTCTGTCTTCTATCTGAGAGGAATTTGCATTTAAAGATGAACAGTGTTAGAAAAGAAAAAGAATGAAAATGTTAACCTAACACTGAAACAAATTATTTAAATTTTAACAGTATTTTAAGTTTACTCCGTGTAAGAATTTTGGTCTTTTTGACAGCCTAAAAAAATCAGAGATCTGAGAGAGGAGGATGGCATAGTTTTAAGTTTTAGACATAAAGGAAAAATGATTATTTTTGCCTGTGCTTAGCCTTTGGAAAAGTCACCATTTTGTCTTTAGACATCTTGATTTTGCTGTCCTTGTTACAATTATTTTTCTGGGAAAATGAAATGTAGGTCTCAGGCATCTATACCAGCAATCTCTACAAGCAACAATACCATCTAGGTAAAAACTTTTGGAAGTGACTGTTGAGACAAAGATTTTCAAGCTGACACAGAAGTCTCCTGTTTGATCTGTTTTATCTCTTTGCTCTGACCCTGATTCCAACAATTTTTACCATGGATCTCAGCCTGGTCTAACCTCAGAGCTTATCCTCTTTTGAGCAGGAAGTTGATCAAGTGCCCTTCCCTGGGCCCTGAACACTTAAAAGAAGAATGAGCATTGACTAAATGTGTATTTTCAAAAGACAGTCTCATAAAAATTCCCTGTGCCCTCTCAAATTTCAAGATGGAGTCCACAAGAACTTTTCAAAAGGAGGCCACAAGAGAATTTTTACAAAGGCAAAACTTTTGCTGCAGCTGTGATAACAGAAATTACAAAATTGTTCTGGATATTTTGAAAATATATCAATAGAAAATGAGAGCCTGAGGTAAACAGTAGGCAAAGAAACAGGTATTTTTCCAAGTTACAAATTACTGTGAACAAAATCTTACCCTAGGAAGTCACGGACAATTTTAGTAATAAACAGCAATATCAGCTCAAGTTTTAGTAAATGTTTGGGATGTGCTAGCTAGGCAAAAATGTTCATTGGACCTGTTACCAGTGGGTTTCAAAAGTGTGAGATAATTCAAGCAATCTGTATTCTTCAGTAGAGACCAATTCAGTAGAGTTTTCTTATCTCAAGCCTGGTCTCTTGAGTTTAGTTTATTTACTAATTTTTTATTCAATTTATTTATCTGTACAATTTGCCATATTTTTGATTTAAGCTTGCTCAAAGTGAGACCTTGATGACTGGGGAGATTACCAGTGGCCACTGGTAATTGAATAAAAATTCAGAGAAAAAGTGAACTTGGTTTTTAAGTGTCAGAAATCAGAGTCTGAATAAAAAGCAAAGGGTTAAGTAAAGTGTGGTTCTTAGTACTAATGCACATGTGATCTGGTGAATTTTTAGTTGGTGCAGACAGGAAGCCATTTGAAATGTGTAATCACAGGAACTTTGCTGTGATTGCAGCTTGATAAATTCAGCAAATGCTTTTATAAATGTTTTATAAAATGTTCCACTCATTAGATATCTTCATACATAGTGGCTACTGCATATCTATACATGCACCACAGTGCATGAAATCCCCAGGCACTCATACCCAGGCAAGCATGGTGAACAGGAAAGACATTTTTTCATAAACCCTTGTTGAAGTGACCATCAAAGACAAACAAAAGCGTCAAAGCATAAAGGATGTTGGGTTTTTTTTCTGTAAATTGAAAATGCATTTTTATGGTCTGGAAAGGACAATATGGTTTTTCTTTGGACTCTTTTTTCCTTGAGTACTTAATGTGATGGAAACTTACTTAAATCACTTGTTTTCCCTGTTAACAGGTCATATCTTTTTGATATATCTATAGACCATTATTTTTAATATCCATTACTATTATGGTTTATTTGCATCCTTTTTGTTTTGTGTATTGAAATGGGTTGGATGAGTCTCAGGTTCTGAGATCCCTGTTCTAATTTGCAGCTTGCCAAGAACACTATATTATGTTATGTCCCTCTCCTTTGCTTCTTGATGATGCTATCAGTTTCAGATACACAGCATTGAAAATAGCATCATTGTCACAATTTCTCTAACTCTGTCACATCCTGTGTTTATTATGATGGATTCGGATGGCAAGCTTTCATTTTGTTAAGCTGTGGGTGTCCCATAGTTTTATAATATTAAAACAGAAATAACCTAACTAATTTCTAAGTATATGTGAGGCTTTTCCTCCAGAATCTCTGTCTATGCAAGATTTCTTCTTCACATATTATTAGTCTAATCATATTTGGTAGCCTTGGGTCTGCCAGTCCTATTTTACTAATCTCTGTGATATGTAGAGTTGAAATGTAAGATTTCCTGGTGGTTAAAAACAACACTGTGAGTCAGTTAACACCACTGTTTTTTCCAAGGAAAGATCCAGGCAATTTTGTCTTGATGTGGTCTTTGTGATCATTTTGTTTACAAAACCCTCTTTCTACAAAATGGCAATATCTGAAAAATCTCAGTTACACTTCACTGTCTCAACACATTAGCACAGTTTAAAAATCTTCACCTTGGCTTGATATGAACGTCATATTCCCCTTAAAAACTTCCAGGTACTAGAAACAGGCCTTGCACGGTTGTGCTCCAAGTTGCTGACCGGCCTTCATCACCTTAGACCAGTATATGTTTTCTCTATGCTTTTTTTTTTTTATTTTGCAAAATAACAATTTCTTAGCCATGCTGTGTTACCATCTTAGATACAGACTAGTATTGTTTCCTACACAAGCAGTTCAAAGATGCATTTGCAGTTGATTTTTGAGTAGTAGCTGGTAAAGTAGTTCAGTTTAAATGACTGTTACATATTTTCATCATTCTTAAATGAAAGTGGTTAGTAAGTTTAACTGAAGTATTATTTGCATGTCTCTGCAAATCTGCTTATAATCTGTAAGAAAAGAGCACTCTTTTTGCTATATTTTCAATCAAATGTGAATAGATTCTGGAAAGTCTCTTTTCTTTTAGTAGGGCTTTAATAATATTTACATTAATAATAATAATAATAATAATAATAATAATAATAATAATAATAATAATAATAATAATAATAATAATAATATTTACATTATTTTGGTAGACTTTAATCCAAGGAAATACTGTATAACTGTACCTTCAAACTCTACTGCTAGCATCTTTCCAAAATTTGGGGGCTTTTTTTCATACAGCTGACAGAGTTTTTAGTGAACTGCCATGTATATCAACTATTTGCTGCTTGGTCCTTGATGTGTCAGACAGGGCTTTCGCCTTGACAGTAAATTAGTGCAGTCTTGAAACTCATAGTGATTGCCTGCACCCCTCAGCAAAGTGATCACTACTGTTTAGAAGAGGATTCAGCATGAGGCTTTGTCTGGGAATAAATGATGGAAGGGGATAGAAGGAACTCTAAAGCCGTCTCTAACAAGACCTCACACTTTTGCTTTCTGGGAAGTTAGTTCCATTTAAAGATGAGTAAATGCATAATCATATGGCGCCCCAGCATCTTGGATAAACTTGTGTGGGTGATCTAAGTGTTTTAAATTCATTTCACTAAACATATGTAGCTGTTAACATGTGCACATCCCGTACTTACTCCAGACTCTTTTAAATGTTTCTTCATCTCTTCATCTGAAGCATGTTTTCTCTTTCATTTCACATTTCATTGACTAGATTTAGGTACCTATGCAATACTTTTTAACCTAGGGTAGTGCTTCCTAGCTTGGATCAGGGCACAGTAGATCCTTATATGCTGTAATTTTTCTCTTCTCAAAGGGTGTTATATCTTCCTGTCCTGGCTGAGAAAACATAAATAAACCAAGGTTTAAATTCCTTAATTCTGGATTTAGTCTCAGTAATCTGTGTTCATCTTCAGTTTAAAAGCACAAGGCTTTGCCTCCTTATCACAATAATTGGAAGTTTTATTAGTCTTTTCAAACTCCTGACAGTCTGCAGGAAAAACTTTTGGTTTTCTGATAGGACCACAGACACCTCTAAGACAGTGAACTCAGCACCATCCCCTGAAAAGCAGCAGAAGTAAAGTAGGCAGGCTCTTTCATGTATAAATAAGCTTTCAAAGATTCAGCTGAAAGAGAGAATGGAAATGATTAGGCTGTCTCACTCTAGAAGAATATAAAAGCCTTGGATTAGAAGAAATATGCACATCTCTGAAAGGTATGGAAGTACAGCTATGGAATGTCTCAAATGATGAATTAATGAAATGAAGTTAATTTGGTTTTGATCCACTACCTCATTTGACTTTTTTTTTTAGTATGCTTCCTTTTGCATGCTTCAGTACAAACTTTACTGGATATCTTCAAGTGTCACAAACTGCCTTTGAATTTTATTTCATAAGGGTAAAAAGTGTTGGAAGAGTTACTTTCTCTTAATTTGCTGTATATGTCATATGTCTTAAAATATAGCATCACTTTATGGAAATTCTACCTGTTACTACTCTCCTTTTACATCTAAAGCTTTTTAAATGGATTATGGCTTATTCTGTGAGTTTCCTCAGTCATGTATTTTAAGGTTATTAGCTCAGTACATATTCAACTTATAGCTACATGCTGTCCTTCTAATCTTCTGTTACCCATGCTAAGATTTTAGTAATTCATCCTATAGGTCACATTCATAAAAATGGGACACTTATTCCTGTAAGGTTATCCTGCTATTTTCAACTTTTATGGGATGGTATTTTTATCACTGATCTTTTATGAAGACTGGGTGTTTTTTACATTTAATTGTCCTGACACTGCCCAATAAACCTTTATTCCCCTCTTTCCCTTTTTGTGTGTCTGGCTGCTATTTTTCATTATGCTGCAAGTAACACTGACCTAGATTCTTCTCTTGGTTTTTTAAGACAACACATTATTTTAAATTCTGAGTTCTTGCTGGTTTTATCATCTCAGTTTCATTCTTTTCTACTTCAAGAACTGGTGTAGTTCTTCAGGATAGGGATAGAAATATTCTCAAGATAGTATAATTGTATCTCCTCTTTTACACATATTTGCATCAGCACAGTATCCTCTGGGTTACCTAAGCATGTATTCTCCACAAAAGAAATTTTATGCATATGGGAAAGAAAGGAGTTCTAAAAGCTTGATGGGGCCCAAAGAGCAGACTATCAGTAGCCTTCATAATCTGGCCCTGTGTCTCTTTAGTGCCTTCCAACACCAATTTCCTGCATTGTGCTACCCCTTGGCTCTGGGTTAACCTGAGCAGAGACAGACTATACAGCAGGTTAATGCTGAGTGCAGCTGCGTGCTGGGAGCTAATACTATCCTGGTGAATTGTTTCATGTAAAGCTTCATGTCAAGAAGCTTTTGGAACTCTAAATTTAAAACAAATCCAATGCTGTACATAAATATAAGTCCTGATACATTTTTTTCTAGTACATGGTACTATAACTATTTTTTTTTTCAGCTGCTTCTGATTGACTCTAGTCCCAGCAACGTGAGAAATCAGCTTACGTGTTGGGTAAAAATTTAAAATGATTGCACAGAATTTAAGATTTTTTCATCTCCCAATATTTTTGAATGAGAACTGACTGTATAATAATTGCAGAGTTGTTTGAATCCAACCAGATTCACATTTCCACAGCTGCCTGATCCCTGTCAATTATGACAAATCCACAAAGCTTGGTCAATGTAACCAATGTAGCTTTGCTGTACATGGGTGGTGGGGAGATTGCTGCCTCTCAGGTGGTAGACCAGGACAAGATCTAGCAGTTTCTAGGACTTATCTGGAAAATGCAGACTTAATTCTTCCCATGAAAAAATTGGAACAAATTTCTCAACGTAGCCTTATAGTAACAAAAATAATAGTCCAGCAATATACTTTCTGAGTGTTTTTTTGTTTTGTTTTTTTTTACTATTCCATGTGCAACAGTACACTTTTATTTGTGAGAATTCATCTTGTCCCTGTTTGTATTATTCCAGGCTCATTATATATTTTAAAACAGTATAATTGTGGTCAGTAAAACCCCACTCTATTTTGCAATTATATTTAACCTTTGCAGAGCACCAGTTTTGTGACTAGTTCTTGCTATTGGCAGCTTTCTGTAAGTGAATATGCAAAACTTCTTTCACCTATCCTCTTCCTATGCTAAAGCATAGGGGCATTCTGATATCATAGGTGCCCTGTATTCAGCCTGTTCTGTAAGCATCCTATCCTTCAGCAATTTTCCAAAACATCTGAAAATGCCTAGGTCTGTGTACTGTTGTCAAAATACTTAAAAATAGGAACTTTATTAACCCTGCAACTTTGAAAGTCTCTGTCCAAGCTTGAATGCCATTGTGATCTTCTTTCTAAGTGCTTGACAGCTACTAATAAAGACTGTCAAGCTTGGCATGAATTTTCCCACAGATTTTACCATCCCTCCCACTTTGCACACTCATTTGTCTTTTCTTCTTTGAAATCTAGAATACCTAGGAATTGACTGCCTTCTTTAGGGCTTTTTTCAAATATCTCTGGAGCCTGAAGCTTTACATTTATTGTATAATTTGAGTCCTATTTCATAGCCCTGTCAAACGCACTTTTTAGTCTTTTGTGATGTTCTCTTGGTGTAGTCTCAAAAGTCAGAACTTCATCTCTGTGCATTTCAATAGACTCAGTTCCTTCAAGAAATATGTAGCACTTAGTTGTGACGGTGTTCACAGGGGTCTCAGTTGAGGAAAGAGACGAGGATCTGACTCCATGTTTCAGAAGGCTTGATTTTTTATTTTATGATATATATTACATTAAAACTATACTAAAAGAATAGAAGAAAGGATTTCATCAGAAGGCTAGCTAAGAATAGAATAGGAAAGAATGATAACAAAGGTTTGTGGCTCGGCTCTCTGTCCAAGCTAACTGGGCTGTGATTGGCCATTAATTACAAACAACCAATATGGGCCAATCAAAGATCCACCTGTTGCATTCCACAGCAGCAGATAACCAATGTTTACATTTTGTTCCTGAGGCCTCTCAGCTTCTCAGGAGGAAAAGTCCTAAGGAAAGGATTTTTCATAAAACATGTCTGTGACACTTAGGGAAAATTCTTAATACATTTTAAGCCCAAGGAAGCCCATGAAACTACTTCCTCCTGCATAGTGCATTGAATGTAGCTTGCCTTGAATTCCTCTTATTTGGGGAGATTTGTAAAAGCAAAGCAGATATACATTTAAGTTAGTGAAAGAATAATGCCTCAATTCATGGAACTTTTTTTCAATCTATTTAGTTCTCTTAGATCTAAACACAAAAAGATAAGACAGATTTTCTTTCCATATTAGTGGTACCTATTGAGAGTCCATTTCTAATATCTCTTGTCCGTTGTTAACTAAATGGTTGAGTTTCTGTTTCTAGCTTAGAAATCTGTAAACCAACAGGATCTATGGCCTGTATACACATACCAGTAAGGACAGCTGGTCTCCTACATTACCCTTTCTGGACTCTTTCATGACATACAACCTCTGCATCTCATGCCAGCTACAGCACATTTTAAATTGAGTTTGGGCAAAAATATTTGTTCCTACTGATTTTAATTGAATTGTTTTAGCTTTTGTTATCACTTGAAGTCTTCTACTTTAGCTTCACATGATAAGGTCTCAATTGTACTGAATATTCCATTAGGTATTTTTGTTTCTGATTCGGTTGTTTGGAGTGCCCTCATATTCTGCTGTTACAAACGGACCCAAAGATTCTGTCCCATTTCAAAGTCCATACAAGCACCTTCAAAGTTACATACCCAGACCTTGGGAACTTGGGAACAGATGCAAATTTGGAAAGCAACAGGACTTGTTATGAGCAGGCAAGGCTTGGAAACACACAGTAAGAATAACCCAGACAAAAGTCATATCAGATAACCAACACATGTTCCATTAGACACTGTAAATGAGTCCTATAATATATTGGAGTTCCACTGATTTAAGTTCGTGCTATACCCACATCTGCCCAGCAGCCAACCTCATCAGAACTGGAGATGCCAGGGCTCAGTTGCAGGAATCCAACGTAAGCAATGCCCTGTGCTTCCATGTCCTAATAACATGTCTTTGGTGGCTGTCACACATGGCTGCTGCTTACTCGGTCTGACAAGCCTTGCCAGCCTCATGGCAGAAGCCAGAACAGCCAGATGTACTCCATTTTTGTTGTCATTTATAAAGGGACTGTGTTGTCCACGACTAGGCATGCACAGGGGCACAAACTCTTAGTTATAGATAAGGTAAAAGAAATGGACTTTATTTGGGTCATCACTTTGCCCAAGATTGTCTCCTTTGCCACTACCTTCTGACCTCCCAGTTTCTCTTAATCTCTGAATCACACTGCCTAAGTGCTGTGAAAATGCCAAGTAGCCAACAACTCCACGAAACCCCACAGCTTGCTTTCTGTCTCTCTTAGGAAAGAGAAATTGACTGTGAGTGAGAGGTTTTGGGCATCCTCCTGAGCACAGCACTATCCTAATGTGTTCTTTTCATCTCTTTGATCAAAGTTCTCAAGCAGAAATATTCCAAATAATTTTTTGAGGCCATTAACACTGGCAAAGACCTGGATTCACAAACCCCAGGCATTTAAGGTAGTGATCTCCCAGTTCCCATGTGCAATACCTCTTCAACCAGGTATACAAAAGTTCTAAGATGCAAATGTTCAGATCTTTTTAATCTTCCCCTACTCATTCCCCTATGAACTCAGACCTTTCTGCACTCATGGTGAGAGTTTAATGTATATTTTGAGTTGACAGAGATGGGAACAGATCTGGGTTAAAGTCTGCAGCATGTGGTGTGTTGGAGATGCACTGCCAGAGGTAATGTTCTGTAGCCACCTCCCATATGAGAGCAAATCCATTTGAACACAGGAGAGGCATGTGTGGTGGCACTTGTTGAGGCATGGTGATTTTCCTGCCAAGTCCAAGACAGGTACTGGGAAAGCTAACAGGAGCAGAGCTGAGCTGAGCAGTGAGATCTCTGTGTAGCTGGGGAGCAGAGGGTCTGTAAAGAAAGAAATTACTGCAATAAATAGATAACCAGTTTTTGATATTTTTCATTAAGTGCAGGTGCATAGGAATATGTGTTCAAACACATACATAACCATATAGAGAAATAGCAATATTAAAATTGTTGATTCTCTAAAGGCTAAAAGCAGTTTAAAAGATTGTTTACTGAAAGAAAGCAATACTTCTACAACTGTTGTATGCTCAAGATTCTTATCACTTCAAGTAGAAAGTAATATACATATGCTTGAAGATTAAATCAGATATGCATTAAAAGTTCTGCTTCTGATTTGCATTATTTCAAATTATGTAATGAAATTCCAAAGGCAGATATTTTTTTCTTTTTAGGAACTTGCTGTATAAATTACAACTTTTTCAAAAGATATATAAACAACATATATCAATAAAGTGCAGTGCACAAAGAAGAATATGATTTTTCAGCCTGACTATTTGAGCATTCCTGTTTCCTGCCAAGTGGAGGGATATAATAGTAAACCAAACAAGAGCCACATGTGAAGAAATTACAACCTATATAAAAGGAGATTGCTGGTTTGTTAAGAAAAATCAGAGAGGCTTATACAATTACAATGGGAAAAAATAAATAGCAGGAAGGAAGTAAACTCATGAATAAAGATAGGAAAAAATGAGCTTAAAATGACTAAATCTTAAATCTTTCTCAAGACAAATGAAGATGAGACACACAGTCAAAAGTATTTAAGGACATTGCACATATAGCTGCTGAGATAAGAGAAAGAAATCAAATACAAAATGAGGCAAATAATGCCAAGGATGTAAACAGGCAGAAAAAAGATTCAAATTTATGTTTTGCATGTAAAGAAATTAGTGTAAAAGCATGCTGAAGACTGTTATATGTATAAAATTCTGACAAGTACATGTAAAAGAGGGAGATAAAAAGAATTCTGTGAGTATTGGTATGCAGATGTGAAGTTTGAAACTAGAGGCAAATTTTCAAACTTTCCATCATGTAGCAGTGAGCAAGTCCCAGTAGTCTGAGGGGTAAATCCAATCACTAATAATATTTCCATCTCCTTTTATTTTCTTCCATCTTACTTTAGATATCAGATTTCAGATGCACTCTTGGTTCCAAAGACTTTTTGAATCAAGAGAAATAAACCTTTTCTTTTCTTTTCAACTTGGTAAAATAAATAATTTTACTCTTTACTCTTTTTTAACTCAGACATTATACCCATAATTATCCCAGACATCCTCTGGATGTTGTAAACTGTTTTCCTTCTGTAATTCCAGTATAGCAGTGGCTGCTTCAGATCCACGCCCAAAAGAGAAGACATTAAGATGTTAAATAGTTAGGAATTTATTTTCACACCAGGGAGTAGCTGGTGTCCATTTTCTGGGCTACAAACCTGTCTGTAGGACTAGTCAAAGAACTCAAGGAGCTTTGTACTATGAAGATGTGAAGTTAAGGTGGATTTTAAACGAGTTCATATTATCAGTGGAGTACTGTGAAGCAGGTATATCTTGCATTAATGTTTTCTGGTATTTTTGAATAGGTTTTCTGGGAAATTAACTTGAGCAAACTGTGGAATGAAACACAATGGTTTCTCCTAACCCTAGTGTTATGTGCGCACTTAGCTTAGTAATTATGCTTCACTGTCCTTGGAAGGGTAGGACAGAATAGCTTTTTTTTTTTTTTTTTTAATTTTTTGAATTTTTCTGTATTATTGTTCTATTTTAGTTACTGGAGGCATGCATCAACATAAGAATCTTCATTTTCATTTAATATGAAGCAATTGCTTAACTCTCATGATTTCAAAGAAAGCCTCTGAATTAAATACATAAGCAATGAATGCTCTAAATAATCTCTGAAAATACTGTGTATATTAATAGATCATAATTTTTACATGCCTTACAATTGTATAGCCTGTGATCATCAGGTGTTTGGTTTATTGGTAATGTAAAAATCACAGGGACAATCTATTTAAAGAAGATGTGAACAGCCAATAATAACACAACAACATTTCTGAGGATGAAATATCTTGGTTTTGGGCACAGTGTTTTAGCTGGGACACAGAATAAACTACTATTGTATGATAGGCAGTTTTCCTCACCTCTTTTTCTGAGGCAGTAAAAAGAGGTAATTTTTCTTGGTATTGCTTTTTCTCTTTCTAAATGATTAAACAGAGGGTTCTTTGCAAAGCAGCTGATGACCCACATGGGCTAATGTTAGCTGGTTTATGGTGATGAGATGGTGTGTGGTAAAGGTGGTGTCAGAAAGGACAATGGAGCAGCAGCATCTCTTTCCATTATTGTTGAATGGGCTCATTGGTTTTAAATGAGCTTCTGTTTCAATATAAAAAAATGTCCAAGCTTGGTAAATTAGACTTGTGATTTCAAGGAAAAAAAAAAAAAACAGAAAAAAGAAGGAGGAAATCAAATCTGTCCTTACCAAGCTTCATGTCTTTTATTTTTATTTTCTTTAAAGAGAAAAAAGATTTTTTACAGAGAAGGCTGTCAAATGAATGCTGGTATGAGCTTCTCTAAGGATTTCCTGAATACAGCATTATAGAAGGTTGTCTTATCAAACCAATTCCCACCACCCACTTCTCTGCCAAACCTGCCCTGAAAAATAATCTTTACTATTTCTGGACATTGATTAGACAGGCACATAAAAAAGTCATTCCTCTGCTCTTTTTGGATATCACACAACACAGACTGAAGCTGGAATTCATTTATGTCCACAGTTTTTGAGTCCTAAGGTAGAGACTTCCCTGACAAGGTAGTAAAAACTGAACTAGTAAATATTACTTTCATTGTCTGTTAATTACATTATTTTTTCCCCAGAATTGTTTATTGCCTTCCTGTTTTCTTTGCTGACAGAATTATGTGGCACACATAAATAACATATATAATGTATATGTACATGACTAGAATATGACAGAATGTTATCATTTTTTGGAAGTGATATTTTGCTTCTATAATCAAGATATAGTTTCTGTTTCCCTTCTGTTTTCTATACAAAAATAGAGTTTCCAAGTCATAATTTAATTCACAGTAAGAGTATTATTGTGTTCTACCACTTCCATTTTAGACAGTTCAAGCAGCTCTGTGACAAATACTGGCTCAAGCTCTAATTTTGTTAAACAGATGTATTTCTTTTTTTAAAATTGCTACTCAGAATACAAACATACATTTATATTTTAGTGGTGTTTATGTGTCTTGTAGCACAGTTAAACTTGATGCTGATGGAAATAAATAACATTTTTGTAGTAATTTCATTTCTTGTACTGAGTCAGACTTCCAGGGATAGTTCTGCTCTTCCTCTGCCAAAACTGTATAGTTCCCACTAATATAATGACAGTCTTTCACAGCTAATTCTTTTAACTGATGCAGCATCCTTCTACTTAGTAGCTTTTCAGTAGGGATTAAAATGTAGTTTTCAGTGTGCAATCACTGGCTGTCCATGCAGAGATACTGCCTCTCATGCACAAAATAGTGGCTGTTCCTCTGTCACTTAAATCATAGCAATATATAGAGGCTTTCATGGAAGGCTTCCACTATCTAGACAGTGTAAAAGGGTGAAGGTTGTGTAGTGTAGAAAGGAAGAATAACTGGGGAAATAACAGACAAGCAGATGAAAAAGAGAAAAGGGTGGGGTTGCAAAGGATTTCTTGGCCATAGTGGGGGTCACTGTCCAGGACAGAGTGTGTGGCCCCTATATCACAACAAAGAAGACTTAGAGGACAGGTGAAAACTGGCTGGCAAACAGAGTTCATTCCCATTCATGTAAATTCCCTTTTGGCTTTTATCTGTGATTGCTATACAGATGATATACATAGGTTTCACATCTGCACAGTTGTCGCATCTCCTTCTTCTTCCCCCAATAACAACTGCAGAGGGAAGTTCACTGCACAAAGTTTTTTTAAAATTACTCTAATTAATTAATAAACAGTTTTTGATTTTAAGTAATGGCTAATTTGGTAAATATTTATATTTTTATTCCCTCAAGTAAAAACAGCATGTTATTTAATAAAAATACTTATCAAAAGATTGATAAAAGTATCAATCTTTTTTCCTCTTCTTTCCATTAGTATTGTTTCCTGAATACTGTCAAATAGGTCATTAGGTTAAATATTTTTCCTTTCCTACAACTGGAAATATGATTAATATGTATTGGATAGGTTATGAAGTATTTATATTTCAAATTACATTGACTGCAATGTAGGAATTTACTACATTTCCTTTCCCTCACTGCCTTTTCTCTTAGTTTTAATTCACTCGGAAAATTATTTTCTTCCCAATGTCTTTATACATCTGTATTTCTACACTCTTCTTTAAAACTCTCAAAATACTGATATATCTGCATTCTTTCCCTATCATTGTGTCCTCTGCCTGCCATGGACTTTCTGAAAAGCACCATGATTGAAGTGACCTTGATATTGCCCTCATATTCCTTCATTTCTCAAACTGACTGAAGTTTACTAATCCTGAGCATTCTCATTTATTTCCTTTTGTATCCCTCAGATAAGCAGGTTAGAGGATCCAGAATCAACCCCATGGTATTCACAAGGGATAAGTAATTAGCTCCATGTAGAATTGCTGGTCCATCAAGGCTCAGGCTTCTGTAGAACTGTCCTCTGTGTCCATTCCTCCTGACTGGGCCCATTAAAATTCCCCACACTTTAGTTCTCACTGGGATGGGAAATAAGGAGTTTTAATGCACCAGAAATCAAGTAGAGAGGAAGGTATAGGACTAAGCACAGGTGGCCACCAGCAGAAGGTCAAGAGGACTTGGGAAACTCAAACATTTGTCCTTTCTAAGACAGCAGGGAGCAGATGAAAGTACTCTGCCTGTTTGGCTTTTAATCACATCCCAGGTTTCTCCTGAGGTAGGACCAACTGTGTAATCATCCTTTACTTACAGCTCACAGGACACAATACAGAAAATCTAGAGCTCTTTATCTGGCTCTCTCCACTTTCATCAATTTTTCCTTCTTTATCCCTTCTACCTTTTTGTGAGGAACAGTCCTTGTATTCAAAGTTTCAGACTGCTGTTCTTACAACAGAGTCCCACAAGAGTAATTCTATTGAAAAGTCTATTTTCCTTCTCCTCTCACATTGTTCTGTTTGGGATTTTGTTTTTCTTATTGTTGTTGTTCTTCTTGGGTTTTTTTTTTTTGGTTTCTTTTCTCTTAACTTGCATGAGACTTAACATTAAATTCTGTAGGTTTTGTTGGTATTTCAATGGATGAATACAGGCAAGTATTTTTTATTTTGGATGCTTCCCTAGAAGTAACTGTTTTTTCTCTGATTTTCTTGTATAAACATGGATTTAAAAATTTGCTTTCAGAGCTTGTTAATAGAGGTAGAGTAGCTTTCTGTGAGTGGTTTCTTTGAGATTGATTCTAAACTTTTTGCATATAATTCAGCATAGAATAAAAAGAAATAACAACACTGGGGAGTTGTCACCTTCTCCATGGGTTTGAATTTCCTTTTCTTTCTTACCTTCAGGAAATGGCAATGGTCCAGTTTGTGTTCTCGAGGGTCATTCTCTCTTATGCCTGAACATGTTGCATGTTTGTGATGACTGTAGCAGTTGTACTTGTGGGACAAAAATATTGAGCTGGCAATGTTTCCTATCTCTATTGAAGAGATTTTAAAAATCATTCAAAAGGCTGAAAGCAGAATGGATGCTGAACCTGGCCATGGCACCTGGGTGTCCCTGGCTCTCCTGGCCTGGGCACAGCTGGACTGAGCCCTGGCTGGCACAGCCCTGCCCAGGGCTCCCCCTCAGCTCTCAGCTCCCCAGCCCTCAAGGAGCTGCTGGCCCATGCAGCATCCTGACAGCAGGCTTTACTTGATTCCATTTGGCTTTTACTCTTACACCTTTCCTTGTCCATAAACGTAGCATTTTTACTGAAGACAAGTTTCTGTACATTGCCTTTCAGATTTCCTTTGCATATCACAATAGTGCATGAAGCAACTGACAAGTATGTGGTTTTTTTTTGTTCCATGCACATTCTTCTCTGGCTAGATTAATGAAAGGAAAAGGAAAGAGTTCTCACTGTGTCCTGTAGGAGGAAAGTCAAGTTAATCTTTCACAGTTGCACCTTTGTTCAAAAGCCAGACAAAATCAGGTACTATTTTTAAAAAGTTGGCTTCAGTTTTCCATTAGTAAGTTGTAACATCATCACTAATTAATAGACTTTGATCCTAGAAACACTTTGATTACCCTGGGGTCAATAGATTAATGAAATATAAAAGAAGTTCTATCTTCCTAAGTGTAAAACTTAATTTATAGCAGCAGATTTGTTGTCTCCCAAGTTACATGACTTCAATGATCCAAAGAAAATGACAGGAATGAGACAAATTACTTAAAGGGAGATTGCATGGTCCATTGCATGGACCATATCTCTTCCTAAGCTATAAGACTTCCAGGGGTTTCTTTCAACATAAATTATTCCATGACTGCATGAATAAAGGGTACAAACATAGCTTCTACATAAGAAGTGAAGTCTCCATCTTTTTTGGGACAGATGGTCATTAAGACGAGTTTCCATCAGGAAAAATATCTGATATCAGTAAAGATATCCAGACATACTGCCTGGAAGAAATCTTCCAATTCACTCACATACATCTTGGGATTTAGAAGGAAAAAAAAGCTTTCTCAATCTCCAGTACAGAACTAACAGGGATTAATATTTGTTTTGTCCATTTTGAAATTAAACTGATTATATTTTGCATTAATTTGGTGATTTGGTAAATTAAGCACTTTGAAGAATGGAGGCCTTCTCAGTTGTGACTTTGATACATTTCTGTATTTTATTTAGTCTAATGAAACGTCAGTAGTTCCTCAATGTACAATTAGTAAATTTCAGTTTGGCTTGACCATATAAAAAGTATATGAAACTCTCTTACTACTGTAGTTTTAAGCATGTTTCAAGTGCCTGTAGGGATACATCTAGTGTGAGCAAGAGTTTGGCAAATCATTCTACTCTTTCTAAATATACATCTGTTAACAATTTTTATTAATGTTTATAGCAAATAAGTAGGTTTTAAATATTTTTTAATAAAATCTTCAATATAAATTTCTGATTAGCATAACTTAAAATGAAACCTATCACTTTTAGTAGATTTTCACTTATGTTTACACTTGAGTAAGTCTGCATATTAATCATTTTTTTAAAAGAAAAAGGCTTTAATAGCTGCTTTTTCCTATCCAGGAGGGTAGGCAGGTATTGCTGCATGCAAACTCAGCATTCAAATATGCCCCTCACTATGGCTATTCCATGTCCCACATGCTACAAAATGAGGTTACTGGGGGATATACTATAGCATCCTTATACATGCTAGAAGGAGCCTGTGTGAACCTTTTCCTTATGCCAGTGAGTATCTGCAACCCCAGTTTTCTCAGTGATGCCAGCACGACAGCTGGAAGGAATACCAGAATTGAAAAATCTGAATGATTAACTTGTGATCTGGTCTTTAATAAGTGCATTGAAACAAGATGGCACATTTCAGTGGTTCCTCTGAGAAAGATATCTGATAATTTCCAGTTACATTTAGGACATTTTTGGTTTAAATAAGGACTGGATACCTGAGACCTAAGAGCCTAAAAGACTGCTACTGTCTTACTCTAGCTCTGCTCACTGCAGCAGGAACTCTAGGGCATAGAGGTTAGCCAGGCAGTGTTGAACAAATTTTGGTTTAGACAAGCACAGGACTGTTCTTAAATTTCTTCTTTCATAAGTGTATAGCTACAGGAATAGAAACTACAATTTTAAGATGTCAGTAATTGAAGAAAGGTAAATCAATAATATTTTTATACATTTTAAAATGCTCTTTAACATTTGCTTCAGGTCAAGTATAATAGAATTGTCTGAACAAAGTGGATTATAAAAGAAATTCAAGTTATTACACGTATTTAATGTTCAGCAATTGTTCATTAAACGTTTGGTTAATTTTCAGGTGAATTCATTGGTTTCTTGGTCTCCTAGCAGTTCATGAGCTTTTCTTTACTGACACAATACAATGCTATGCTAGCAGGTTATTGAAGTCTAATGATTTTATTTATTCTGTGTTTATTTATTCAAGCCTTAAAGTATTACTTGATTCTCTCACTGGAATGGTTTAGGTGCTTAGGAGACTCACTAGCATAATATGAATTTGATATTTCCCATATTGATATGTTATTTCAAATGAATGACTTATAAATATTTGAGTGGAAATTACATTATTCATAAACATTCGTAGTAATCTGGATATTCAATTATGCACAGAATGTGAAAAAGAGAGAATGGAAGATGAAGACAAATTTAAAATAGTTTTGGTAAAAACAGTCATTTAGGGAGATGTGATAACTTTGATGAATATCTTCATGGGCTTTGTGATTTTATCATGGGTTCAATCATACTTCTTCTTTTGTTCTTCATTTTATTCAATCTGATTTTCAAAGTCCATTTTAGTACATGTCGGTATGATTGGATAATGGGCTATCACCTACAGCTTCCAGGTCCTCTGCAGACACAGCTTCATTAAAGGGCTAGCAAAGAAAAAAGCAATTCTTAGACAAAGAATGAGTGTGGAAAAGGCATTCCAGAAACCTTGTGCAGCTATGAAAAATAGTTTACATGCAAACCATGGAGAAAGCCAATGTAAGAGATGGGATGAACTCTTTAGGTCTTCATATTTGATTTATATTGAAATTTGATTTATATTGAGAAAAGGCCTATAAATTCTGTGTATTTCTCTTAACTCATGTGATATGAGGTGGTTACAGTAAGTGATGGCTTGAGGGAATCAGCTAAAAATATAAACCCTAAAGGGAAAATTTGGATTATCCTGTGAAAGTAAACAACTATCATGGAGAAATCTAAAGGCTGCAATTCATGCTATTTTGAAAGTATGGTTTGTATGGAAATGGAAATGGGATTTTAAGATGTTTCTCTATTTTCCTGTTCCTTGGCAGGACCTCAAAAACAAAACAAGGAGGGAAGAAAGGAACTATGCTTCCATTTTTTATGCTTGTGGTTATATGATTTAATATTTTCATAAATGCAAAAAAAAAAAATTCAAGCATCCAGCAAGATCTGATGGAGTGACATGGAGCAAAGAGGGACTTGTGTTTACCTGATCACTTTCCTGTATTTATATATATGTGTGCGTGTGTGTGTGTGTTTGTATATATATATATATATAGATATAGATATAGATATAGATATAGATATAGATATAGATATAGATATAGATATAGATATAGATATAGATATAGATATAGATATAGATATAGATATAGATATAGATATAGATATAGATATAGATATAGATATAGATAGATATATATATAGCCATGTATTTCCAGTCTGTTTCCCCTCCATATGTTCTCTCTCTTTCCAGTCCTTCAGATCCAGCCCCAAGACTGTAGCTGGCCGGAGTAGAGGCAGGAATGATTCCATTCCCCTTGATGCCTTTACATGGTTGTACAGAAAAGATGTCAGTCTCTAACTTTCAGGCAGGTTGGAAGAACTAGCAGGAATATTTCTTCCTAATTATCCATCCTGAAAAGGGATTACCTGTTGGTCTCTCTATAGCAGGAATGACCATATCCATACTATCCATGTTCATTTTTTGGTGAATTCTTCTTGGACATATATCAAAGCAAAACAGCAGCAAGGGGATACAAAAAATCCCCAGGAACTGCTACAGAGATGCACAAGGCTAAACATATTTGTTTTTACATTTATATGTATTGATAAGATTGTAAAAATCTTGGATTTCACTGGATGTGGCTGAAGTTGTGTCAGGGGAGGTTTAGGTTGGATATCAGGAAAAGGTTCTTCACCCAGAGGGTATTTGGGCACTGGAACAGGCTCCCCAGGGAAGTGGTCTCAGCACCAGCCTGACAGAATTCAAGAAGTATTTAGACAATTCTCTCAGGCACATGGTGTGACTCTTGGGGTGTTCTGTGAAGGGCTAGGAGTTGGACTTCGATGACCCTTGTGAGTCCCTCCCAATTCAGCTTATTCTGTGATTCCATATTTCTGTGATATTGGAGCCCAGGAGCACCTTAGATGAGGCACGATACGAAGATTAAAGTGTCCAATTTTTGTGTATTTGTTTAAAATTAGATATTCTTCTCTACACACATGCTTCCATTTGGAAAATACTGTGCTTTCATGATGCCTCATGTTATGAATTTCAAACATGCAGAGCAAGGATTTAATCCACTTGTCAGTCTGTGGTGAAAGCATGTGCATCTCTTTTGAAAAATCAGCTGTTGCCTTTGAGAATACATGAATGGTTGCTGATTTTCCAAGATATACTGCATTGTGCACCCTTGAGAACAGTAAAACCTTTCCTGCAAAAAAGCAGCAACTACATTTAAAAATGCCAAACTTATCAAGAGTCTTCACTGTAAAGACTCTCCAAGATATTGCCTGCATGATAGGCAGTAAAATTACATTATGCAAATTGCATGCAAATATATGCACCACATATGATAATTAAAACCTTTGTAAATACATATTTGCAAAATACAATCCATCATGGTCCACAAGGTTATAATCTACATTTTTAAATGAACAGTGCAAAAACTTTGAACATTCACACAGAAGTGAATGATGAGAATTTGAAACATTGTGAACTGCCATTTACCAACTTTAGGTTCTTTACAGAGTGTCATTCATTCAAAAAAAAAATCTCTGATTGATTAAATAAAAGATTCAAGCCCTTACCAACATTTTTTGTTTGTGTGAAATATAATAACTAATGTGCTACTGTGACTGTGAGCTTTCAGTAATCATGAATGGGAAGAGAAAAATGTTGTATGCAATGTCATGAAGCAGAACCCGACAAGGACAGAAATTTTACTAAGAAATGTGACAAATCACTTCCAGGAAGTGGCTTTGGAATTATTTTTAAGCTTTTTAAACTTCATATCTCAATTTCTCTCAGGAAACAGCAGCTCCTGTAGGACATTAGAATTGAAACCATAATGGGTAGACAGAGCTGTCTCAAATGGAGCAGGGTTAACTGCTAAATCCTACCAGTCTCTTCTTGAGTCACTCTGATCCCTGACATGCTCTTCAGTCTCACTCTAAAATCTGTGCAGTCTGGCACCAAATGCTCCTCTTGTACCTTCTTTTGTGTGTGTATGACATCCACAAGGCAGCAGTCTTCTGTTTACTTTTTGCTTTCTAAAGACTTCCCAGAAGGAGCTTCAGTGGTTTTCTTCTTATGCTTCCAGTGTGCAGAACTGATATTACCATGCTTCCAGCTCATTTTAGTCAAGAGTGACCTATGGAGGTGAGCAAACTGGAGAAATCTAAAAGCTGGAATTCAGGGTACATTTGACCCCAGCAGAGTTTGTGGGAAAAGGAAACAGATATGAATCTCAAAGTACCTTGTGACACTGGCTGAGAAAGACAGGGAGCTTGGAAGGTGATGACTCCTACCCATCTCCATCCGTACATGCAGGAGCCAAACAACTGGACTATATTGAGGTCTACATCAGAGGAGGCTTTTCCAGGTTTCTGCTTTTGTGAGACCTCACCTGGAGTCCTGTGTCCAACTCTGGGGACTCAAGAGGTTTTGGACCTGTCAGAGCAAGTTCAGAGGAGGCCACCAAGGTGATCAGAGGGATGCAGCTCCACCCCTGTGAAGACAGGTTGAGAGTTATTAAAGCTGGAGAAGACCTCAGAGCCTATTGCACCTTTCAGCACCTAAAGAGGGCCTACAAAAAATGTAGAGAAAATTTTTACAAGGCCTTGTAGTGATAGGATGGGAAGGAATGGTTTTAAAGTGAAAAAGGGTAAGTTTAGACAGGATATTAGGAAGAAGATATTTATTGTAAGAGTGGTGAGACACTGACACAGGTTTCCCAGAGAACCTGGGGATGTTCCATCCCTGGAAGTGTTCCAGGCTAGGCTGGATGTGGCTTTGAGTAACCTAGTCTAGTGAAAGGTGTCCCTGCCCATGGCAGGGGGGCTGGAACTACATGACTTTTAAGGTCCCTTACAAACCAAGCCATTCTATGATTGCATGTTATCACCTGCTTGTCTTTCTTTCAGCTGAGAAAATTTAGTGAACTTGATTCTTCTGGTTTTGAGGAGGTCAGTCAGTTGCCAGCAGGCCTCAGGTTACAGACTGACAGTACACAGCCTTTCAGCCTGCTCTTGCCAGCAGTGACATAGAGACTTATCTATAGCCATGGGGTTAATTTCCTAATATTGCTAGGATTATAACACAAGTGAAAGTAAAACTATGCTTTTTAAAAATTCCTGGTTGGCAACTAAAGAAAGGTCTCCCACTCTTCAATGCAAGTGTGTCATTTGGGTGAATTAGCTAAATGAGTAAGTGCAAAAAATAGCCTTTGTTTCCCATGTTTGCAACAATACTCATTAGCAATAAAGATCAGCACCCTTTAGCTGACATTGCTGACTGCTGGGATTGACTGAGAGTGCACACACCTAAGGAGGAAAGTCACTTTCTGAGTTGCTGACTTGTGAGTATTGGACAGTCTCAATTTCCTTTTACATGGCATCTTCTGTTTAAGGCATGTCTTACACAGACACTGAGTACCTTTAGTAGTGCTCCTTTTTGCCAGAGAATGGGCTCATCCTCCTTCACAATAAGATAATTGTGTTTTTTCTTCACATCAGGCTGGTGAAATAAAGGATTCTTTAAAAAAAATCTATTCCCAGAAGAAGGCAAATGAGCAGTCAGCTACAGAGCTGTTCATGAGTAACTCTGGGCCTGATTCTGCCACCAAAGATCATAGCAAGTGGCAACACTGGGGTTTTTTTCCTATGAAATTATTCCACTTGCCACGCTGCTACTTTTTGGGTTGGCTTTTGGGTTGGCTGAGCTCTGTTTCCATCCATTCTGCCAGTAAAGAAGAGTTATACAACTCTTGCATGCAGACAGGAGTATGTGTGCAGGCTTTTCCAGTGGGATGCTGTCAGAAAAGACTTCTGTAAAATGAGAAAGTGAAATTTGCAGGCTTCCATGTCTGATCAGCTCTAGAAATTGAGACCACATGTATTTTTTTTAATAATTTGTTCTTTGATTCAGAATCAAAGAACAAATTATTTAAATGCTACTTAGCACTATTTTGAGTTTTGTAGCATTTTGAAATACCTCTACATAAGCAATGTCTGAGCCTCTGAAAAAGAAGGGTCTGACTACTACACAGAAGGACAGTTTTGCAAAAAGTATTTGCAATTAAAATGTCCAGCATTTTAAAAATATATGTATATAATCCAGTATACAATAATTGTTTTTAAATACAGATATTAACATATCAACAAAATGTCTTGGCACTTGCTTGAATATTGAATTCTCTGAGTGGTGCTGTCCTCATACTTAAATGCATTAGAAGTTTGACAGAACAGCAGGCCAGCTGGCAGCCTTGACAGTGTGGCAGGAAGACATTCAGCACTGGGGTCTGCAGGGACATATATCAACATGACAGGGGAGGTGTGCTGACATGGACTTTAGTTTTGTGGAAAGGAGGCAAGGCATGAATATAGATTTGGAGCCTTTTGTGTGACAGTTACGGTCACCTAGTTCCTGCCACCCTGTTTGAATGGGATAGCTGCAGGGAGCCACTGTGAAGGTTGAATACTTGAAACTAAAAAGATAGAAATCATGTTAATATGGTTGATTTATTTGGTTTTATAATGACAAGAATATCTGCTGTAGGCAGAAGGAATATTGCAGAAATAATTAAGTTAGCATTTCAAAGAGCTTCCTGCTCTTAATTTCTTCTCTTTTATAACTTGTCCACAGAAAGAAAATATCTCATAATGAATGAAAACTTCTTAAGAAAACATAACCTCAGCTAATTCAAAAAAGAGTTGCAGCTCTTCAGTCAGAGGACTCTAAATCAATTGCCCTCTATGGCTTTGGTCAGTCAGATCAAACAATTCAGGGGTGTAGGGATCAAATTGCCAGTCAGTATCCGTGACTAACAAACGTGTTTCATTTTCTTTACCTGTGAAAGGATGCTAACTCGACAATAATCACAGGGAAAACAGTCCTCATAAACAATACTGTGTTTACTTTTGTAGGTTTGCCTGTTTGGAAAAAGTATCTGGATGAGTAACTCTCTGAGCACTGTGCTGAGAAGCAGAGCAGAGCTGCTGCTGCATCACTTAAGAGTTAAACGCTGAAGAGATGAAAATAGAAAGGCTGATTGCTGGTTGTCTCATCAGCCCTTGTGAAAAGCAGCTGACAGTATTCATGTTTGGAAGAGGAGAGGAAATTGGAAATCCATTCCATTTCTCCTGGTGTTTCAGTCACAAGAATATATGTGACTGCAGTTCAGAAAATATAGAGAGGCTAAGATGCTTAAGCCAGAATTCAGTGATGTCCATTGTCACATATTAACAGAACAGTAAACTAATTGGAAAAAAAAAAGCTTTGTTTCTTCAAACACCATCTGTGATAGTGGTAACTAGGACTTCTGATTCTCTGGGGTAGCTTTGAGCTTTTTCCCTATCCACCTGATTTTTATTTGTGAGTGAACATTGAAATTTGGATTTGGTATCATTAATGTCAGCCACCAGACTGGGACTTGGACCAAGAGCAGCTTGTGGAGTATCAGTGACCATTTTTACTGTGAAAAACACCAGAAAACCATAACAAAAGCTGTTCTTTCTCTCCTAAGAGCAAAAAGAGTGGTTGCTAGTTTGACACCCACATGCTTTTCCCTCCCTCACTGTTTCTGTCATCACACTCGAAACTCCCTCACAGAGCTTCAGATCAACAGTTGCACAAGGTACCCAGCACCTTTCAAGGCTAGATTGTCACACACATGGACACTTACCAGGGATGGCAGTTTGGGTAATGGATATTGGGCCACCTCCTGAAATCTGTAGCAAAGGCATGGAAAAACAGGCTCAGAAAAAGTGCAATGTGTAGTGCTACTTGCTATTCAGTAGGATGAAAGGAGGATAGTAGGTGGAATGTACTTGTTCTGACAACAAAAGAATAGTATGTGCTTCCTATTTAAAATGAAATTTCATTTTTATGTTGACTCAGCTATTGGTCTTGTGATTCTGTCACTGTCATCTGACCATCAGTATCATGCTGTTGCCCAGCAATAAAAATGTAATTTTTTCCCCACCATCTTCTGGACCACTATCCATTTATTCATGACACCAGGGGTGCAGTGCTTCCAGATGATCTTTTTAAAACTTGCATAAATAGCAAAAAGGAATCCAGAAAGGTGTTATAACAGGATCTTGGATCTCTAATAATCCTCCCACAGCTGCAGGGTGGGCTGCACATCCCACTTAGGGCAAATTTCACCTCAGTCAGCCTGCAGCTGCCAGGATGCATGGATCCCCTAAGAAACCAGAGGACTCTTCTTTGCTTCCTTGATTTTACTGAAAGTAGAACTAAGCCCCCGTATGAGCGTCAATACCCATGAACCATTTTTTCTCTGATTCCAGTGATTTTTCTTCACATTTTTTCTGAGGATGAGATTTATCAGACAGATTTAACAATTTGAGGAAGCTGAAAAGAGAATAAAAAATATTTTGGGCCAGAAAAAGACAAAGAAACATTACGTGACAATCTGTGTTCCAGTTTAGGGGAACTTTTCAATGAGCTGCCCTTAGAGAACTCAAAATACACTTTCTCTTGTTTTGGAGATTTGCTCCATTTTGCCTTCAGAATTTATGTGGCCATTTTCCAAGCTAAACATATTGGGGAAGGGGAGAGGAAAATAAATAGCTATTTTTTGGCTGGTAGGAATTCAAGCAGTAGCAAAACTACCTCATTTCAACAAGGTCTTGTAAAAAATGGTTCAATTTACTTAATTCTTGTGACTTGCTAATGTTTCTGCTTGAGTCTACTGTTTGAAAGCCAAAAACATTGTGACAAATAATGAGATAATTAAGTAATTAGGAGCTAATTACTCATGCTGTAAGAGTGATCTCTTTCTTACTTTTCCCCCACATAAGAAAAAATAAATATTGTGTCTTTTTCTCCTCTCTAGTGAAAATTTCCATCTTGAAATACATGAAATCCAGAAAGTTAATTTTCATGGTTTTACCTTTTTATAGGTTATCTAGAGCAGGATTACCTAGACCACAGTCTGTCATGAAGTAGTCAGAGGAGTATGGTACATTTTATTATTTGTCCTCAGCATATGGACAAGTGGAGAGTGGGGGAATGCAGAGAAGCAGAGAAGTTGAACTGTGGCATCTTTCCTTGTCCAAAATTTCAGGCAGTCTACTGGGGCAGGGATCAGGGATGGACAAATTGTAGGTTTTTAACTCTGTGCACCCCTGTAGAAACTCAAGGGCAAAGGCTGAGGCAGGTGGGTGTCACTTGGGCTGTATTGGTACAAGACACTGAGTAACCTGCACCCCAGGCTGTGGGAAGAAGACCAGCAGCTTCTGACAGGTTCAGCTTGACAGAGAGAGTCCCTTTGGGACACTTCCAAAATCTCTGTCTCCCTCCTGTGATCTACACCCTGCATCTCCCCCAGCTCTTTGCTTTTATACTGCATTTGAAATGCAGCAGGCACACACGTGTATCTTCATGCTGTATGAAGATATTTGTCAGCAGTTTGTAAACTCAGAAATTTTGGGTGGTTCTACTGCAAGGCCTTGCCAAAGGGGAAAACAGAGGAGAAATCCTGCCTCGAAGATGCCATGGAGTGCCATCTTAAAATATAGATTTTGAGATACTGAGAGAAGGTTGAAAGGAATGCATTGATTACTCTGCACTGCCAGATGCCCCATGTCTCAAATAACTTTCGTAACAGAGGCATGTGCTGTGTTTCAGGTGTGGAAATAATTTACTACATGGGTTTTGCTATATTTTAATGTAAAACTGCCATTTTCTTTCTGGGTGCTTAGAGCAGAGATGCAGCAGTTAATGTGAATGCCAACTCAACCATGCAACTGTTTAGTCTGAGGATGGCTGAGGACCAAAAGCTCACACATGTCCAGTACATAGTCACTTTACAGCTGTTTGACCAGGACTGTGACAGAGCTTGCTACTTCAAATCATCTATATTTTCTTTTGTGGAGATCCAGGCACACCTGTGCTGAGTGTCTCATAAATGCCCTCAGCTGGTAATGGTCTGCACAACAACACTCTTCTCAAGGCTGTGTGTAAAAGGCTTCTAACAAAGACCTTCTTTCAATCTGTCAGGAATTCAGGATGCAACCCTCTTTTGGGTGAATCTGAGACTTCTCTCAGTGGTGAATTGCATTTTTCCTCTTGAGCTCTTTGCTGTTAGAAGTGCTTCATCTGTCTGCTATTCACAGAAGCAGTGCAGCTGATTTGATTCTGAATGCAACAGACCTGGATCTGAGGTGCCAGAATAATCTATTTCTCTCATTACATGCCCAGCATTTTAAGATTAGGCAATGGCTGACTTATATTTGCACTTAAATTAGACTGTAAAAGCATTGTTCTTGGGTGATGCTAATGAGAAGTGCAGAATGACACTAAATCAATGGACACTTAAAGAAGGAGAAAAAGAACTAAAGAACTAAACTAAAGCTCAGATGCTAAGCCCAATGGACTTTATTCAAACCTGTTAAGATAGACTTTCCATGAAATAATGTTGTCAAGAAAGAGCTTTATCTTCAGGTTTTCAAAAATATCTCATATGTGAACCAACAAGGAAGTAAAGCAGAAAGCCATTTTTCTTAAAAAAAAAAAAAAAAACAAGAATAAAAAGAAGAAGGATGTGGGGGAATAAAAGCATTTTATCACAAATCCCATGCAGTGGGAGAATAGCATGTGGTTTTTTCTTTCTGGTTTGGTCGAGCAGTCTTACTCCATTCTCTTCCAACAGAATGCAATTCTCATGTCATGTTTGATTTGAATTGCTCTTCTAGCTGTGTGATCCATGCATGCTGAGGTCTATTTTGAAAAAAAACACAGCATTTTGGTTCATTTTCCTTTTGAACAACAATAATTTTCTCAGTTTCCGCCTCTTACAGGACAGCAGAAATTAAGCAAAATCTCTTCAGTCACATGGATATCACAGCACAAGCTATGCCTAAATAACCTTTCCAGAAGGACAAGGATAAAACCTCATTATTCTGGATGAGTTAATGAGGACTCTGCACGAAATCAGTCAGACTGCTCATTAGAAGTCGCTATCACTCTGCTTTTTCTGCCTGAATTTTACATCTTTAGATTCCCCATTAATCACTTCCTTCCAAGGGTGCTGGCCTGCCTTTGTCTGGTAGCTTTTCCAAAACCAGCTTTCTGTCTTTGTGTAATAAGTGGCTTTTTGCCTCTTTTCAGTGATGGCTGGGCAGACAGAGATGAGGTCATCGAAGGCTATGAACCCGAAGCAAATGGAGGCATCACGATCAAGCTGCAGTCTCCCGAGGTGCTGGCGTTTGACGACTACTACCTGAAGCTGCGGCTGGACACCAACACCCGCAACCCCTGGTTTCCCGAGTTCTGGCAGCACAGATTCCAGTGCCGCATTCCAGGGCACCCGCTAGAGAATCCCAACTTCCAGAAGAATTGCACTGGTAACTTGTAAAACATTTCAAATATTTTTTCCGGTTTTTGAATCTGTGCACTGGCAAAAAAAATCTCCTTGGTTCTGGTTTGGGTTTTTTTTGTTGTTGTTTTATTGGCTTTTTTTTGGTTTTTAATTAAATGTTTGTTGTTGCATTGTTTTGTTTTTTGTTTTTTTTTTTTTTTTTTTGTTTAATTTGTGAAAAGAAAGATAGTGACCTCAAATTGCACAGATAATAATCCCAACTCTGGTGGGACTATATCTGGTGCCTGTTGCACAGCCTTCTGTTGCACAGCCTTCTCTCAATTTAGTTCTGCTCTGTTATAGAGTGACTTGCTACCATTTTATGTTTTAGGGCTATGCTAAGTCTGAGTGCTGAAGCCTGTAATATGGCTTGTAAAAAACAGAGAAATGAAATTTCAACAAAAATATGAACAAATTTATACATTTTATTCTTCAAAGTCAGCTTTTCTGATAACTCAGGAATCAGGAAATTCACAGACAATATTACAGCAGAAAACCAATTTTGAGGAAAATTGATGAATTTAAAATTTGGCCAGTCATCTGCTTTATCTTTTTTTTTCTTAACCTATTAAAACATATTCAGTTTCTTTCTACTATAAAGCATTCACATAAAAACCATGTCTTACACATGGAAGTAACTCTTACCTCATAGCAAGGGAAGTGTACCTCTGCATAGACAATTTTTCTCTTACATTCAGAATATGAGAAAATGTACTAAAATATTTCATTAAGATTAAATGTATAGTAAATTAAGTGAGAGATAATTACATTTCTATGAAATATTTCCTGAATGATTTTTGCAAATATTTTGTTTGTAGCTTGCAAATATTTAATTTATTTCCTTAGAAACAAAACTAATGAAGCCTTGCTTTTCATCAAATTCTTTCTTTACATTTTGACCTCCTGTATCTCCTAAAAGTGATCTCAGTTGGTCTTCTCATGCTCTCTGAGCTGCATTCCCATATTTTCTAGTTCTTCCCTTTTCCATCGGTAATACTTCCTAATAAGGACTTCCACAGTACCATTTTTCTCCCCTGTTCTCCTGTTCACCATCGAGGCACATCACCAAATACTGCCCCTGACTTTAAACTGGCCTGATGTGCTGACTGGCAGCCAGGCTGGCCTGTCTGGGTGCTGAGGGACTAATAGCAGGCCAGACAGGCTAAATCCATATTGAGTTTATACTGATAATTTTTCTTCAAATGAGTTACTAACTTCAGACTTTAATAAAATGTGAATATTTAGTCTGCTTTAGAAATGCTTCAACTCAGACAAAGAAGTTGATATAGGCCAACAGGGGCAAAAATTGCTAAGGAGAGTTGAATGATTTATGCACAGTGTAAATGTACAGACTTCTTTTGTAAGAAAAGAAACTTAAAATTGCATGGTTTTGTTAATTCCATTTACACAAATAAATTTCATGCTGATGAACAAAGGTTCAATTTCAAGACGTCTCAGCAGCTGTTATAAACATGGGTAGTTTGTTATCCAGCCTCTCTTTGTTTATGAAACTAAAACCCTTGATTCTGAGCCTTCATAGTCACCTTTTATCTGTTGGATCAAAGGCAAGGGAACTCCCCACGTGGTGACTTCAAAATGGCCAACGTGGGGTATTTCTGCACAGAATGCATAGGCGAGCTTTCACACAGTGATTGCTGTAGGCTCTAAAATTGTACTAAGCCAAAAAAAAAGTTAATAAAATCATGGAAGAAAAGTAGTGGAGGCTATTTTATTAAGAAAATGTCTCACCCCAAACTTTTTAGGCTATCCCAGGTTTGAAGTCACTGGGCATTGGAGGAGTTCTGAAGAGGTATCATCACATGCCTGCCCAGTGTTCCAGGTTCTCAAGGTGTCAGGGACCACTAAATTCTGATAATACTAGTGGAACACAAAGTCATTCATCTACACTGGTAGACTCTGACAGTTAATAGTGTCAAGTCAGGCATTCAGACATCTTTCCCTCCTCTAGGAAGCTGTCAATATTTGCATGAAACCTCAAAATTTGTGATACTTTTTAGGCATTGCTGAAAAGCAATTAGCTCTTAAATTTGGTGGTGTACCACTGACAACACTCAGGCTTATCACACACAACTAAAAAAATCCATAAATGTCTCAAGTCACCAAAGGGAAGCATCACAAGGTATCTTTCCCAATAATGACATATCTACAGAATCAAGAGATCTCCATGTCCCCGGCAAATCTGTGGGCAATACAATGCTTATTTTTACTTAACTACACAGATCTGACTGCTGACTGTCTGGCACCACCAAAGCTTTCTGTGAACATATCTTTATCTGACATTTCTGGAAGGTTAAGTATGTCACTTTAAATACTAGCAGCTTTAAATCTGTTTGGTGGAGACACTCTCTCCAAGGAGGTCTGGTATGACAGTGCCAAGAAACCGCCTTCTTCATCTCTCACAGATTTGGAGGCAGGACTTTTCACAAACTCTCTGTTAAAAAAAGGAGTCTCTTGTCTCTCCCCTCCTTCACAAAGTATCTATGTACACAAACTTGAAGGAGAAAATCCATGATGCTCAATAAACAAGAAGCACTAATACTTGAAACCCATTAAAAGTGCCAATAGATTATATGAATTTTTGTGATAGTACAAATTTAAGTACTGCTGCCACTCCTGTATCACCCTAGGAAAATAATCAGTAACCAGTATTGGTATCAAGAACCTTATTTCCAGTATATCTAAGAGCTTTTTCTACTACCTCAATATTCTTATGAAAAGACATGTAAGGGCATGCATCATGGAAAAAGCTGAGTCCCCTGTGGTCCCAGGAGTCCATGCACATTATTAACAGGTGTCATGACTATCTCTGGGTCATGACCTCTTTTGTATTATAGAAGTGTTCTGTTAGTCCTTACTGAGAACAAAACACACACAATACTTTAACACAGACAGCAATTATCAAAGGCAATACTGCTCAAGTTTGTTTTCCATGTCTAGAGAGCTAACACTTCAGGAAATTATATCATGAAAAATAGAACCATATACAAAAGTTCTTGTGATAGGCAAGTATAGTGTAATTGTACTTACACAGCAAGGGGTTTCCTAGGAGCAGACAGAAGCAAAAAAAAATAAATACAGTGTTGTTCTTTGAATACCTCATTAAAATATATTCACAATATTTCAGCCTATCTATGATTTGAAAAGAAGATTAATAGCAAATTTTGTATCTGTTGAGATTTTCAGTTAGTGCCTGCCTATTATAATTTACTCACATAAAATCTAATCAGTTAACTGACTAATTTATTCAGAATTGCCACTGGCATATGAGGTTCAAATTTATCATTCATGGATAGGCAAGGACTTCTCCTCAAGCAACTACAGCTGCTGCATCTGCAATTTCTCACACCCTATTACTGTTGAGTCAGCATTAGCTCAGGATTGCATACTCCCTATGAAGCAAGGGAAAGCTAGTTCCTAGAAATCTCCCTTCTCTGATGACAGGAATACAGGAATTACTGCTGGAATTCCCTCATTCAATCTCTGAGAAGACTGATGTTGTCCTTCAGAAATTCTCAAATTACACTGAGCCTTGAATGTACATACATATTTTGGGGGAAAAAAAAGTATTTCTGCTCTAAGTGCTATTGAAAGAAGCAAGTCCAAGTGTACTCTACTCCATGAAGGCTGTAGGATGCCTAACAGTTTGCCACAATTTCACAATCGCTCATCTGGATTACTAAAACTAAGTAGTAGTAGCAAAAAATTCTTGGGAAGAGAAGAAATCCATCAAGACTATTGCAGTTACTGCTCATTTAGATCATCCCTTCTTGCAAAAATTAAACAACTTACTTTTCCCACTTGGGTGGCAGCCAAATGAGTGGGAGCTCTTTTTGACTCATTCTTTGCAAAGTTTTAGCCAAGTGCCTCTTGTAACAGAATGCCTTTCCCTATCCCTCTCTCCTTCCCTCTTTCTCCAGCTGCTATAAGAAAAATTCTTCCTGAATAGGATTCAAGTATGGAAATTTGATTACATGTAGATGTATTGGATCTGGCTGAGATTGGCTTAACTTTCCCCACAGCAGCCCTCAGAGTGCTGTACTTTGTATAGGTAGCTAGAAGAGTGTTGGTAACACAGCAGTTTTTTAGGGCACTGCTGAGCAGTGTTCACACAGCATTGAAGCTCTCTCCCACCCCACACCCCCACCCTCAGAGTCTGGTAGGTTGGCAGTGAGCAAGACAGCAGGAGGGGGCAAAAACAGTTGACCCAAACTGACTAAAATTTTCACACCATATAATGTCATGGTCAGCAATAAAGGATGAGAGAAAGGATGAGAAGGTGGGAGAACGTTTTTTATTAAGGCATTTTTCTTGCAAAGCAACACACTGAGGACCTATTTCCCGGAAGAAACTGGACATCATCTGCTGACATAGTTAGAGAATACATTCTCCTTTTCTTCCACACATGGTCTTTGGGTTTTTTAAATCAAACTGCCTATATTTTTACCCATGTGGTTTTAATTTTTATCTTATGTATTTTTCTCCCCTGTCCTGCTGAGGAGGAGGAGTGAGAAAATTCTTGGTGGACACCTGCCAGCCAGCTGAAGTCAATGTACCAGAGCAGAAAACACACATTGTATATGGATATTTTCCTAGAGTTTTCTGCATATCTAGCTGGCCCAAACCACTTCCAGTACAAAGTTGTTCTTAAATTGTCTGTGCCACTAAAGTACTTGTAATGTACCCCACGTAGCTGCTACACTCTGTAGGAAACACAACATGTCTTACAACTCTGCATGGACCCCTGACACACAGCAGAATTCAGAAATTCACACCATTCTTCATGCCCTTCAGATAAAAAATCAGAACAGAAGAGAGTGTTTTAACTGTAACAAAAAAGGCCATTTCTGAATTTGAGGCACTAAGACAGTATCTGACTCAGGATGGACCTGACAGAAAGTTCCCTTAGCACACAGCCTCAGGCACTGCCCCAAGGAACAGTCCCTACTTATCTCAGTTCATTAGAAAACAGCCTTTTCTGCATTTTGTAGATTGTACACAGATGATAGACGGTGTATGTCAGTCAACAGAGTTCAGACATTTTTACAACACACTTGTAGGATGTTTTCTCTTCCCTGATTTGATAGCCCAAATGAAAGTGTGGGGAGGGGGTTTTCCACACAAAAATACACTGGCTAATCTTTCTCTGCTGCATGTGGTGAGCCCACATAGGTCAAAATTAAATGCAAATCATACTCACACAGAAATTATATAAAACTCAGTGCAGTGCAAACACTTGTAGGGATGCCTGAAACCTCTTTTACAAAATGCTTTATTCTCCTCCTGGCAGATACTACAGTGGCTCGAGTTTATGTAAACCAGGTGGGCTGAGTCCTCCTCTGCACCACAAGAGACAGTTATGAAATTGGTAATGGAACTGATGCAAATAACAGATTATGCTCACAGCAGTTCATCTGCTGGGACAACAAAATACATTGGCAGGCAATCAGCACAAACATTTTTCAATAGAGCAAAGTGGAACAAAGTGGGCAATTCATGATTCATTCATCGATTCAATTGATCTTTGTGATGAAGGGTTATTTGTCAGTGAATGTATTTGTTGCAGATAAAAACAAGAAATGTAGATATTTTTTGTTCCAAAGGAAGTCATAGTCCAAGTTCCCTTCAGGATGCTTACTCATACTTTGGTCATGCCATAAGGATTTCTTTATCTGTCTTGGCCCAAGAGAACTGCAAGCAATCAGTCTGAGTGCATCCAGAGCCACAAGGATCATAGGATCACTCAGTGTAGAAGGTAGCTCAGGAAGACTGTAGTCCAACTCCCTGAAAAAGCACGGTAAGTCATCAGTTCAGACCAGGTTGATCAGGCCTCGAAAACCTGCAAGGTGGCACAATGTGTCTGGGCAACCTGTTCCACTACTTGAATGTGAAAAAGTTTGACCTCATATCTAAAGAGAGAGTCCAAACCTCTCTCATTTCAAGATATGCCTATCATCTCTTATTCTTCCACCAGGCCTCACTATGAAAAACCTGCCCCTCTCTTCTTCACAACCACCCCATGAGTATGAGGTGCTGTTGTAAGGTTCCCCTGCAGCCATCTCTTCTTCAGGCTGAACAAGCCCACGCCCTTCAGTCTGCCCTCAAAGGCAAGGATTGCAGCTCCAGGTCATCCTGATGGCTCTCTGCTGCCAGGTACTCCTGGTTATCAGTGTCTTTCTGTATTAGGGATTCACAAACCACATGCAGTGTTCTAGGTGCAGCCTGATGAGTGCCAAGGAAAGGATGGTGGTAGTGATTAGATAGTCACATGCCTCAGTCACTGTTTTTGCTGTTGTTACTGTCCTGCTTACAGGATGCCTCTTGCCATCACTCCTGCCACAGATCTGTGTGTCCACCATATTCTTATATCAAATTTGGTCCTGATAAGGTGTGTCTTTTCCCATCTCTTTCTGCAGCAGACATAAGCTTTCACCACACCTGGCCAGTTCTGAAAGACCACCACAAATTGTCATAACACATTAAATCACAAGTAGAACATAATGATAGCAGAAGAAGATTGGGAAGGCTAAATATTCCAGAAGGGTCACTTATGCTTTGGTATGAATAATGCAGAGTCATACTTCTTGAGATTAAAATGTCAGTGAGTATAGAGTATTTTGTGATGTAAAGACCTTGGGCTACATTTGATATGGCCATAATCTGAGAGATGTGGAGCACAGGGCAGAGGTGGTTTAGGTATTAGTGACCCACACAGCAATAAAAAAGCAGTGCAGTGTTTACATGAACATACCAGCTCAAATAGTATACTTATATCTGTGGAATATTATCCAATCGTTTCAACAGTTGGTTCTGAAGTCAGGTGGGGTTGTTAGCCTCTAGTTAAGATTTCTCTGAAAAGCATCCCGAAGTGTTTGCCACCATTATCACCCACTCATTAAAAAGTAACTAGTTTTATCTTATCCATACTCACAGTTCTTATAATTTTAGTGAAAAGTTTTGCGTTTTTTTCTGACATAGGATATCTGTGGTTTAAAAATGGTACTCCTCAGTTCAGTGCCCCCACCAAGACTCTCCCAAACCAGATGCCACTCATTTACTCACCCCTTCCCCTTCTTGGTCCAGGAATGGAGTTGAGAATTAGAGGCACAAAAAAGTGAAAGTCATGGTTCAAGATAAGAAAAATTTACTGGAAACAAAAATGAAATAAGAAAGTGAACAACAGCAGTACAATGACAGCAATGGAAGGTATAAGAAAAAGGATCAAAGAGATGATTTACATGAAAAACTGCAACAAATACGAACCGACTCTTCCCCACCACACCACCTTTTCTCCCATGGAAGGGGAACATAAGAGAATGTTGCTTTCCCTCACCTTGGCAATGATGTAAGATGATATCAAATAACATTACAGTTTTGGCTCCAGCCCCTCCCAATGATTTTGGCTGAAACAAGGACAAGGATAATAACATCTTTCTTAGAAGATATACAGGGCCTCTACTCATGCCTGTCATGTTATTTGTTATGCTGTTTTTTGTTAAGTTCTCCTTGACTGCATTTATTCCACCACACGGGAAGACAGAAGACACAGTTGTACTTGGCCAATGCATCTTTCAGATTACATCCAGGCCACCAGTAATGGAGTTCAGAGCTTCTCTTAATCAAGAATTTTTCTCTTAAAACCCACCCTACTTCTAATAAATCTATGAGATGACATGGGGTTCTCCGTTTCTCATAGCAGTGGATGTTCTCCAGGATGTCCACTTGATTTTTCTACACTTTTCTGAAGGAGTGAATGCATTTCCAGTGAGAGCTGATCTGAGTTGTTTCCAGAGCTGGACAAATTAAATCCAGCAGACATTATTACAGCTCATCCTGCTGTGTCAGACAAGTGTGCAGGTGCTTCTCTGAGAACATTCTTTTTCTCTCAACATCTGCTGGGCTTCCCCATGGAGCATCTATCCTATGAGATTCTTCATCAGCAGAAGCACCCTACAGTAGGAATTACTGCCACTACAATAATTCAGAAAAAGTAATTATAAGACAACAGCCTGGTGTGCACTCTGCCAAGTCAGCCCCTGCTGCTGGTAAATCACCTTTGTGGTGTATAGGAGACATATTTTTAAGCTCTTGAAGAAGGAAACAAGTTATTGACATGCCATAATTTCTTCAAAATACATTTTACTTTAACTATCCTGTGACTTGTCCATGCTCACCTCTGCTTTGCATTCTCATTGCATATTTAGGTCTTGTATCACGATCTTTCCTTCTCAGTATGAGGCAGAACATCCTAGTGATCCCAGGAGTGATCAAAACTGATCTCAATTTCATTGGCATCTAGAACAAAGCCTACTGGGGACAACTTGTCTGAAGATATTCTAGTTGCTATCTTTCTTAGTCAAGTTTTTTTTACAGCAGATAAGACAGGAGTGTTGTAGTTTCATTTTATTTCTTAATGTTACAGGCAGCTTTTAAGGCTTAAAGATGAGGAGGATTAATAATGTGCTTATCTGTGATAAATTCTGTGAATTATTTGGAAAAGATATAATGGCCAAGTTTTTGTTCATTTGGTTCTCGTTTTTTGTGTCCATGTTTGGGAAAAAAGCAGTTATATTTTTCTTATATTTTCTGTTTCCAAAAGCACTTTTAAATCAGGCTGTCTACAAGTATAAAATAAAAATAAATATCTTCTTTTGGGACCCATAACAAAAAAATGACATCATAATGAAATAAAGGAGAGGAGAAATATACATGTGCCTTTGTAAAGAGCATAGAAGACATTTTACAGAACCATGCATATTACAGCAGCATGTGACAAAAGTTTTCAGAATCTACACCTACATTTTCCATCCTGGATTTTAACAGCAAAAGCTCGCACTCCTGGGATTAAAAAGTCCCCAGGTAAGCTTGTGACATTGACCCTTCTCCATTACATGGATAAACTGATGGTGCTACTAAGGAAGAGGACACCCTGAATCATGCTCCCTTGTGCCTCCTTCAGGAGGCTCCTGTCTCCTGTGCCTAGAGAGAGACAGGGCCACTCCTGACTGCTCAGATTGCCACAGATGATTTAAACTTTGATCAGGAGCACAGTGAGGACAAAAGCACACAATTAAAACAAAAATTGACTTGTTCCTAGAAATCAATTTTTTGTGCAGGTTGTGCATCAGAACAATTAGCAGAGATATAAACATTTAACCAAACCAGGAAGTCAGTCAGATGAAATAACACAAGTAACTGATCTGAACACAAAGCAAGCTGCTTTCTGTCAGCCCTCCATGTCTTTTATTAGATGATATCTTCCATTTCCTCATTTACCTGTAGGTGGAAAGTTTTAAACTCAGATTGCAATTTTACAGGTTGTCATTACTGGCAACGTTGCCCCATAAATACAGGTGCAAAGGAGAAGCAGTGGAGGCTAACACATGTAGGCACAGTCCCACATACTCACACCTGTCTAGCTGCAGACCAGAGGTACTCTTTGCACACAAGGATATTTTCTGAAAAATAGCCAGTAGCGTTCTTAAAATAAATGGGTTTCTCTTAAAAGATTGTGGGTGCACAGTGCCATAAAGAACAATAAGTTATGAGCCTGAGTGGTAAAATCTAAACCATGAAAACCACAGAATTTCCTATTCAGAATATGCTGTGTTGATATCCACAGGGAGAATAATCTGATGGAAGACGTGTGGTCTGAAAAGTAATGCTGCTAGAATAAAACTCGGTTTTCCCATTCATCCTGGGATGTCTGGGGAAATGCAGAAGTCTGCTTGTGTGGAGAGAGTTAGGGAAAATGATAAGATACTGCCTTGACACTGCGTTGCTGCCTGAGCCAGAAATCCACTCTAGCACAGCAAGGCACTAGACCAGATGATGTCAAAATGTTTCCTCCAGCTGAGATTTTTGAGATTCATACAGTAGAAAGCAGCTTTGGAGGAACCCACAAGTTTAAAGCTTCCATTTATCTCTGGATTCAGGCTCAGCTCTGTAGGAATGAAAAAGCAGGGCTGTTTTCTTCGAAGCAGTAACACTGTACATATCATGCTAGGCAGTGAACTGTTCACTTTCTGCAGAGGCCAGCTTAATCTGCTGCTTTTTCTAGGTTTATTTTGTCTAAAAATTCATACCACAGGGCCTGTTTTCTTGTGAGATTTCAAGTACCTGAGTGTTTTCTGCATTGTCACATTTGGCTACACCGAGGAAAAAAAGAGGTGGGGTAAAATGGATGCTTTTAAAATTCTTTCAGATCAGAAAGAATTCTGCTTCTGTTTTTCTGTTGAATTTGACATGTGAATACAGATTAGGGCCACTTATTTTATCTTCTGATTTGTTTAGCTCTACTTTGCTGCTAGTCATTGATGCATTGTCCTTCTGCAGACATTGTTCAGAAATTCCTAATCTTAGCTTAGCTTTAAGAAGGATCATTTCTGTGTTATTGAACACAGCCCTGGGCAGGTGTCCGGGTGAGGGGAAAATAAAGTGCTGGTCTTTGTGATCTGTGTATTTGTGATTAAATGATTACATATTGCAATGGTTAAAGGAAACCTATGGGTGCTCCTAACAACCATTTTAAAACAATACTTAATTTCACCAAAAATTGTGAGTGTACTCTGTTAATTTATAACATAGCCCAGCTAGTTAGGGTGGCCAAGACCACTTTGCAGCTCCAGAGCAGCTGCAGCATCTGGCTATGGTCCTGGGAAGCCAGGGGTTTTTCTGTAAGAAGCTGCATGTTTGCAGGACTGCTGCGTAGCCTGGGCTTTACTCATTGAATATCCATGTGGCTCCAGGAAACCAGCCCTTCACACAGAGGCTGTCTTGTGTGAGGATATGGATTATTAAAAACAAAACAAAACCCAAAACCGACAGCAAACTTGGCAAAGGAGAAATTTGGAGTAAGCTATCTTTCTGCAGAAGTAAGGGACATTGGTGTTCGTGTTGATTTGTATTCTGATAGGTGTGCTGGTGGTTTTAAAAGTATCTTAGCATTAAGAACAGAAGTGAGGAAGAAGGTTTGTACTCTTACAATAATAATAAAAAAAAATATTAAAAGAAAAAAAAAAAAACAGTAGTAGTGGCTGATGGGTGGTACAGACCAGAATTCTGAAGCTCCTCTAAAATCAATAGTGATTTAAAGCACAGTAAATAGTGGATCTCTCTCCTGGCTGCTCTTTGTACTCATGCAGAACTACTGGAATTTAAGATACAGCTAGTTTGTGTCCTACTGTGAGGGGAGTACTTGGTCTATTAACATGAGATTTTGACTCACACTTTTGAAGACCTCAGAATCTCATGCCCATACACTGACAACAACTGCCACTACTTAGATATTTGCAAATCTAGATCAATGGAGGGAAGAGAGTTTGTGATTTGTTCCATTTTCTGTCTCCATGCCACACAGGGCACAGATGAATATGTGTATTTTATTACAATCATCATATTTTTCCACTTTCCAATCTAAAGACCCTGACTTTTGTTTTGGGTTTTGTGCTGGTGCCATATATTTAACATGTACTGAGAATAGATCTCTTGTAAATTCCTTTTTGGGGGTAATGCATCCTGTGGTTAATATGAAAGTTGCTTATTTTCAACTCTGAACCAGCATTTTCTGATGAAGATGCTCAAAATTAGGCTCCTCAAGTGCATGTTCTGAGACCTAGAAAAATTGGCCTGATTTTTAAGGGATCTGTTCTCCCATAATTTCTATGAAAGTCAACAGCAGCTAGAGAAGTTCAGGCATTAATCAAGTCAATTAATTAGGTGCCAGAATATGTATTCAGGTTCCTAATTTAAGTATTGCATGGTGGATAGTGTTCTGAAAGCTGCAGTACAATTACTGAGTTCCATCTTTTTTTTTTTAGATAGGGTCTCAGGAATATATGTTCATGACACCTGAAATATAAAAGTCCTATTTCCAGAACCTATTTTGGATAGTGTTACAATGGAAATTTCTCAACAGCAGCTAGAGAAGTTCAGGCATTAATCTCAATTAATTAGGTGCCAGAATATGTATTCAGGTTCCTAATTTTATTGCATGGTGGATTGAAAAACAATTACTGAGTTCCATCTTTTTTTTCAGATAGGGTCTCAGGCTTCATATAAAAAGCATGACACCTGAAATATAATCAGTCCTATTTCCAGAACTTTCTATTTTTCTATTGTAGTGTGTTACAATGGAACATCTACAAGGATATCTGACTCAACTTTTTTCTTTTTATTAATAGTGAAAACTTGATTAAAAGTAGCCAAATAGCATAAAAATCTGTATACATTCTTTTACATTTGTAAATGAATTTGATTTTAAGTGTGTTCATTCCTGTCTCATGTAAGAGTAGCAGCAACTTATTATCTGCTAGGCTTGTTCCAAATAACTGATCTGTTAAGAATAGTAGTTCTAAATATATCTTTAATTGGGCGTGCAAGTAAGACAGCAAGGTTACTAAGGGAGAGGGGAAGACTCAAGATTGGGATTTCTTTCTTTTTAATTGTTTCTCCCCAGGAGTTCAGGTCATGTTGAAAATGGTCTCTGTGGAATCCTGTTCTTAGAGAATCTTGGTCAGGATCCACATGGCACTGGGAGAAGGCTGTGAAGAAGGCAAGAGATGAAGGCAGATCCAAGGTCTCTGTGATAATAACTAGATTAAATAATATTGGGATTAAATTGGTGCCTGAGGCCTTGGGAGCATGGACACTTGTGGGACCCTGCAGAGTTTGAGAGAGGCTCAGAGACAGTTTATTGTTCAGCTCTAACTGACAGAGGTAGCTGTGTCAGACACAGTAATAGCACCAAAGTAAATCTTCTGCTTTCGTATTCCCAAAAAAGGGGACAGAAGAAAAAAAAGACAAAAAAATAAGTATACCACCACCACCCCAAAATAACCACCCAACAAAACCCATGATGCCAGATGAGAATATGGCCTCTGAACAGGCTGAGACAGATCAAAAGCCATTCCATTCCATTCCATTCCATTCCATTCCATTCCATTCCATTCCATTCCATTCCCACTGCTTGTGAATCTTGCATTAAAGTAACTGTGCTGCTGCCTGTGTCCTTTAAATGCAAAGACTGAGCCTGACTGCTCAAATGCCTTTGTTGGCATTAAATTTACCCAGTTAATGAAATAACAAGATGGATTTCAAATGCTATATTAGGATTTGAAATCAGCATCTTTGTTGATTACATATACAAACCATTCAATCAAAGAAAAATATCATCTGGCATATTTTATTCCTGATTATATGATGAAATATTAATTTCTAATTAAAATAGGAACTGAGAAAAATTAAGTTGCTGCAGAAGGTGAATAATAAATTCAAATAAGTAAAAGAACATATTGTGGTCATTTTACAGACAGACTGTACACAGTCCAGCATTTGAGGAAAACAAATAAAATAATAATTATTTATCAAGCTCTCATAGTAATTTCTCTCTGTTTCAAAAATAAAAAGATGCTGGAATCACCTCACATTTTCTTCTATGTTTTTTTTTTTCTAGAATGAATATGTAATTTAATGTTATGTCCTAACTATCTGAATTAGTATAGATTTCTTTTAAGCCCAAACTGCTTCTGACTTGATGGATTCCCAGGTTCAAAATCAATATTTTATTGATTTCCAGTTTAAAGCCTTGAGTATCATGTTTGAGTATTTGACCATAATAAGCCACTGTATTTCCTGGTCACTTCCATGAGTCTTCCAATATGTGATCACAGTATTTTAATCAGAGATGAACTTCCATAAGCTAGAATGGCTGAATATTGATTATTTTCTGATCTGCAAGTAGATGAAATATTTTACAACTTGCTTCATGATGGAGTTGATTCCAAACATTTTTATTAGGGTGTGCATAAAAATCAATGTCCATAACTTTATTTAATTATGGCATTTTAAGTATACTTCTGGTTTAGGACATGACTGCAGCCATGAAAATGATGGCACATCAGTACAAAGTCATGTTTCTTTTCAAACCATTTGTATTGATGTTTGCTTGGGAGTATAAGATACAGGAAGTGATTTCTTTTAAATAGGGGCAGTTATTTTCTTTTGTTGTTTCCCAGTGTATTAATTTCAAACAACAGGAATTAAGATAATAGCCAAAATGAGGCAAACAATAACTGCAAAACAGCATTTTTGGCAGATTTTTGTTATCTTGCTTCACTGTTGAACATTCTGTGAATTGTACTTATCAAGCTAATTTAATTAATGTGCACACACAAATATCACAAGTATGAATCTTTTTTTTTTAGAATTCTTTGAAGGGGCTGAGTTTTTTTCACCTTGCACTAAGCTATACTTTGTAAATCCTTCCATTTCTATTTCATTAAAAACCAGTCCTCACTGCAGAGCTATTTTATCAAGATCATTCCACTGAAAGTTATGAACAAGGAGAAACAATGCTAAAATGTCCTGCCAAGACTTTAACAGTCCATAGCAATAGATGTGTACAGAAGAGGTTTCAAATGCCAGCTTACAGGCTTGTTTAGAGAAGGAATCTTTGTATACCATCCTCATAGGGCCATAAATCCTATATTTTTTGGTAAGGAAAATTTCTTATGAGGAACTTTATCCTAATGGGAAGAAACACAGAGGCTTCAGGCCGTGTCATCCCCTACAGAAGCTTTATTAGGCTGATGAGCTTCTGTCAAGCCATCTGCTCTAAGTGGGTTTCTCCAGGCCTGCATTTAACAGCATGTTCTCCTATACATGAATTTGTGGAATTTCTCTGCTTGTTACCTAGTTTCTTTCTCCTTTCCCTCTTGGTTTTGTGGACTTACATCTTGCAGCTTTTCAACTCTGTGATCAGTTTCTTCAGCTCTCAGTGATAAGAGTTATAAACGCATGGGAACAATCTGTGTAGATGCAAAGTTGGTGTTGGAAAGCTGCACCTTGCCAGGGGCAGCCTAATGAAGGAAGAGACAGCACTCTCCTGGGGCTCCTGGCATCCAGGCAGATGTGCTGTTAGCATGGCCCTCAGGTGATGCATTATATTCCCCTTCAAGTCCTTTCTTTCACTGCTAAACAACACAAGAGACAGAGCAGGAAATGCGGATTTATGGAGAAGTGGAAAAGGAATATTTTTCTCCAACACAGCCCCCCCTCCAGTGGTGCAATTCTGACAAAGCCATGCTGGTACTTGCTGCAAAGGCCTGCAGCCTTCTTCCAGCCTCTCCTGAAGGCAGACAGGGGCAGCAGCATTGCACATCAGCTATAAGTGCTTGTGAGTATGGAATACCTCACCCAGACATGTCCTGTCTGCTCAGCCCTGCATTGTCCTGTGGCATCAGGCATGCCAATCTTTGCATTCGCCTGAAGTTGCAGGCAGCCCTAGAAGGGTGACAGACTTCTTATCCCCTGCTTGGCTTCTCTGGGCCACAGAAAGGAGATTGTCTACTCTCCTGGACGGAGGCACACTAGAACACATCTTCATCATCTCCCTCAGTATAAGCATGAGCTATGTGCATTGTCACTTGCTGTTCCTCCTGGAGTCAAATAGTTGTGTGAGGGTCTGAATGCCCATGGGAAGAAGCAGGAAGAGCAGAGGAGGGAGCAAACTTCAGACTCTTGTATCTGTTTAGCAAAGTCTTTAGACTGGGAGATGAAGGAGGAGTTGGATTAGTTTCCTTCTGTTTTGCTCCCAAGTCATGTGGTGAATTCAGACTTGGCATAAGGCTGGCAGCACTGCTGGGTCCCCTTTCTCCTGCCCTGTGCTTAGAGACTCTGACACTTGCTCTACATCTGATTAATGAGTGAGTCAGCGACTTGTACAGTCATTTCTCCTCACAATGTTTCAGCTTCACTTTGCCACTGTTGTATTTGTGTATGCCAGACTTGTTCCAGAGTCTCTGACACTAAGCTCTTAAAGCCCTAATGTGCTTACATAACTTGATATGGAGAACCAAGAAAGTAAATTTAATTAAATCTTTCCCCACTCCTTCTGACACACAGGGAGAGACAAAATGAACTTCTTTTAGAACACTGGGGAATAACATGGCGTACTCACAAAAGCAGCAAAGAAATTGAAGACACTGGTGGTGTATAGTACATATAAAGTGGGTGCTAATCTTCAAAGTTTTAGGTGTTAGATATCTGAAATGAGGGAGAACCTGTACCTTGATGGCTGAATTCACATTCTGGTTTCTTTTAGCCATGGAGTTGACATCTGTAAAATATATGCTGGTAAAAATAAATCTAAAAACCCTAAATCCTTTTAAATTCAATATCAACTTTATTTCAAGAGAAGACATTTCATCAGTGATTTGAATGACTTTGCTAACGATAAAAAGAAAAAGCCCTCCAATAGAAATACTGCTGCAATTACCATCCTGTTAATGCCTTAGAGAATTCTAGTGCAAATTTTTGAGGAGCTTTTGCTGAACACCCAGCTTTCAAATGGGTGTTTCTATTCTCTTTTCTCTAGTTTTATATAGAAGAATAGAAATACAGTAATCCCAATTGAAAAACAACATTCACCAGATGTAACAAAGCAGTCGTTTCTGAGAGTCTCATAGATTTTACCATGCTCAGAAAGAAAATAGCAGGGTGTCTCAACTGGTAACTGTAATTGTATCCTAGCTTTTCAGGGAAAACTACATCAAATGTAATTGCATGAATTTAATCTCTTTGCTTGGGGAAATAAAAACCACTTGAAGAATGGAAGCAAAACCTTTCTGATTTAATGACATCCTGAAAACAAAGTCTGAAACCCTGTGAACTTCATTTATTGCTTCATGAGTACTTTAAGATGTCAAATATTTATCAGCATGTTTCAAAATCTGGTGTAGAACCCGCATTTTGTAAGATATTCTTTCCTTTTAGCTTCTCCTGTGAAAGCTCTGCTTCCTCTCTTGCCAAAAGGCGGAGGAACTTGCAGATCTAGATAGAGAAATGCATTGCTTCCTCTAGAGTGGCAACATCATGCTCAGGGGGACGTTAAGGAAAGATCTTTTCCTATATAACAATATTACATCCTTCCTCAGCCTTACCTTACAGGAGCTCTATCCAGTCAAACAAATAGTTCACATGCAATGGCAATTGAGTTACCTGTTTCGTCTTGTGTCTTTCTGATAGCTCTGTCCTCCATGTATGGGGTCCCTGTAAGGGACCTCTCCTCTCTTTCATTGTATTTAGCTGCCTCTTGGACACCAAAGTGAGAAGTTGTAACCATTGCACATATCTTGTTCTATTTGAAAACAGAATAGTAACTGGTTTTCTGGGAACAGAAACCATAAAAGAAACAATAACTTACCATGATGGGATTATTTGTTCTAGGTTGAATGAAACACATATTGTGGTCTGTGAGAAATTTTTCAGCCTAATAATTCTCTCTCATGAAAATTGCAAAAGTTTTTTTTAATTGAGAACAAAGCAAAGCCTTGTTTTTTCTGAACAGCTTTTGGCTTGGAAAATATGCTCCCCCCAGATAATTTTTCCACAAATTATTGGTGGTCACATTATAGCTTGCACATGGAGACAGCAAAGTCATTGAGACAGCCCACAACAAGTGGAACCTGTGCCCCTGATCCACAATTGCTTGTTCTAGTCACCAAATCCTGGCCTCTTCCTCATAGGTAGTGAGCTAAAGCTTGAAATGCCTTAGAAAGCAGGCAGTTACATAGGAAAATAAAACTTCAGGAATTCTTGTTACTGCCTATTTGATTGTGGGCTGGGAGAAGTATTTGGATGTTTTCATGTAGAATAAAAGACTTGTTGCTTGTGACTTGTTTTTGGACATAGTAAGTACAGTAGCAGGAACAAAAGTTCACTTTTTATTCTTAAGATGTGCAGATTTCATTCAGCCATACAATAGTAATGAACAGGATGGGGTTTTTTTATCAAAAAGGTGATACAAAGAGAAAAAAACAAAAGATGAACAGGTTTTAAACACACCATCATTGTACTTATCACATCTAGAGAAATTACAACCTCCGTTACTCATTTTGCAGTGCCTTGAAGTGAAATTTGTTAAATAATTTTGTTGTTATCTTTGAAGTAGATAATGTAAAAAGATGCTACAAATAGAATATAAGAGGGAGTGAGCTGGCAGTGTTTCTAAAACATCTGAATCAATAGTGGCAAATGAGTTAAAACAAATGAAAAAATATTTTATACAATCATAGTTTGGCATGGTTGTTAGAGGATTAGCCATTATTGAATGTTCCCATGTTCAGAAAGATAAGCCAGGGAAGGAGACTGACCTGTCTGAACAAATGCCTTTGTCTGGAAATCAGGATAATAAAGGAGAGTTTATGGCATTTGAGTGAAGGGGCAACCAACTCAGCAAGACTACAAGGATTTCATTAGGTTATGCAGGGAGAAAATTAGAATGGCCAAAGCCCAACTGGAGCACAATCTGGAGCACATTTTCTTTCCTATGTGTACAAAGATAAAACCATAATTAAATATTTAAGCATCTAACTAAAACTTCCAAATTTTCTAAGTAGCCAAATACCCTAAAATTGTACAAAAATCACCATTAACTAAGTTTTTTCATCACCATTAACATGCCATTTGGTTTCTAGAATAATCTTTAATTCTTACCTTTAAGGTCCCAGATTTTAAATGACTGGTCAGGTCAAAATTCTGACCTTCTGCCCTGCTCCTTGCAAGATCCTATGACACAAATTTGTCGTGGTCGAAGTCTGTCAGGTCTTTTCTAGCAGGAGACAGTGCAAGATATGTGACATCCAGTGTTTTCCAAGGACATGCTATGACACTAGCACCTCTCTACACAAACCTGCACAGAGGAAGATGAGCAAATATTCTCAGAGCCACTGGGGGTTCTTTGGTTTCAGTGGAGCTTTTTAATTTCAATTCTGACCAGAGTTAAAGCAGATTCTTTAGGGCTTTGTTCAAATGTCTCCAACTGCTGACAGGCTTGAAGTATTGGCCACCTCTGTAGGAAGCCTCTTCCAGTGTTTGGCCACCCTGTGGTAAAGGCAGTGTTTGTTGGGACTGAAGGGGAGGATAAGGAACCTGCCTTCACAATTTGTCCAATGGATATGGACATTTGCTGGGAGCCTGGGAACTGCTCTACCAGTTCACACCCAGCACTTTTGGGGGGAGCCCTCTTTACTCCTTGGCATATGCAACCCAAATATGGCAGATTTTTTTTTTTTCATTTCATTTTCCCAATGAAATTTTGTCCCAGTTGTCCTTCTAGATTTTTTTTTTTGCATAAATTAGCACTCGTATTCAATGCAACCATCACCCATGTTGTAACTTACAAAAAAGCAAAAATCTTATTTGGCCTTCCCATTAAGCATGGCAGTCTTTTAAGGGACAACTGCAAATTGAGAAAGCAATCTATACAATTTTTAATACCTTCATACCTCTGTCAGGATCATCAGAAATGAAGATGGTTTTTATGACAGCTGGTAGCTTTTTATTTCACCCTAAATATTCAGCAGATGACCACAGCAAATGATAAAACTGTCTGCCTATTCCAGATGAAATATTGTCCTTTATAACAATTTTGCTGAACAGATTTTGGCTTTTAAAGCTAATCAAGAGTCATCTATGAACAGACTGTGTTCTTTATCAAATGTCTATGTTTGCTCAAAATTTGCCAACTGGCTAGATTCCCCAACCAAAATGTTTTTACATTTATTTCCACCACAAATTCCCTCCTGCCCTAACCTTTCTGAGGACTGCAAACAAGTAATATTTGGTGCTGATTTTATATTGAATATCAAGAGAAGAGACATCTCCTATCTTTACTTTTACATGATAGTTAACTCATGGCTTGCCATAATTCCAATAGCACATTTTTTCTTTATTTCAGTTTTTCAAGTGGGATTTGCAAAATACACTCTCTGTTCTCGAGAGCACTGTTAGCTCCACACTGACTTCACAGTAAAGGCACTAAATTAATTTCATGGCTGCTTCACAGTCACATCCTTCTAAGGACTTAGCTGAAGCTGGGATTATTTAGCTGTGAGATGCATTACAGTAAATGGAAAAATTAACAGTGATTTACATGAAAATTTGGACTCGTTTCTCTTCCATCCTTCTACCTGTACTTCAGTATTACTTTTAGTACTATTGGGAGCATTTTTCAGTTGTGTCCAGCCAGGATGTGATGTTTGGGTTTTTTGTTGGGTTTTGTTTGTTGTTTTTTTTTCTTCTTTTCCTTTCCAGTTAGTAGTGTATGTGTGTATGTGCCCTCATCCTCTAAGATCTACTGACAGAAACAGAGACTAAAATCAAAACTGTGATAAAAAAAATGACCCAGAGTACTGAGAAGCTGTTAAACTTAAATTATTAAAGGAAGATTTGCATTATATTCAATAGAAAATTAAGTATGATATTTAGGACACCTGAATTCTTCAAGGTCATCCAAAAATTAATGGTCTAATTTGAGTGACTTCAATTAATCCAATATCCACGTGACTTAGGACTTACAGCTTTTTTTTGCTTAGTGAAAGCTAAGGTCTCTAAAATTAAAAAAAAAAGGAAGAAAGCTAACAAAATATTTTTCTATTAGTCTCTGTAGATCAATAATATTTTCTTCCAAGGGCTGAGAAACAAAGAGAAAAAAGAAGTTTTACTGTTCAGGGTTCTGCTTTGCTTTTTGCTACATTTCAAAGACTTACTGAGGAAAAATACGACTTCATAGAGATGGCCAATGACAAATATTGTAACACTTTTGCATTTATTAAAAACTTGTCCTATGAAAACTTAATTGAACATTGTTTTGTCCCTGGCTGAACACAATTACATGATTTTTTTTAAAAAAAACCCCACACATTTCTAATTGATTGTCTTAAGTGAATTTTACTAATTCAAATGAATAAGGGTATCAGCAACTTATGAAAATTAAATAGAGTGGATTTTGACTCTGGGAAGTTAAGTTTAGGGAAAACATGACTTCTCATTCTGGATTTACTGGGAAATATCTTATTTGCATATAAGAGTTTTTATATTACTGATCTGGAGACAATTCATTCAGACAATTCACGTGTTCGTTTCCACTACAATGCAATTATTTCTATAGGTGACATTGAGGCAGTCATCTCTGTAGTGTGGGACTATATGCTTGCAACCTTAATTTAGGTGTTCATTCCAAAATAGTCAAAAGGAAATTCTTCAACCAACAACTGTCTATTCTCTTTGGAGGTGTGCAGATTATATTGAAATATGATAATCCAAAGCATGTTTTGCTGAGTCAATAAATACTAAAGGGAGTGGCCTCTTTTTAAACATTGGCAGATCTTGTTACTTTTCATTTTCTACCTCCATCACCTACATGAAGACTTGCCTCAGGAAACACGTGGATGCTATCATTATCTCCTGCAAGCATTACTGATGTTTAGGCTTCTTTTTTAAAAAACAAATTTTAAAAAAATGAGGAAAATCTGAGATAAACTTTCATGTAGGAAAGGGCAGATAGTGAGTGCTGTGCACTACCTGCTTTTTGTGATCTCTTCCATAACCTGCTGCTTACACCTTCTCAAGAGGAATGCTGTGCCAAGCCCAGGTTCTTCCTGTGTCTCATTGACATAGGGAGCGAGAACAATTTCATTTTCTAGCTACAAGAAAACAGAATCAGTGATAAATTCACAATGTGCTAGTCCTATGGGACTAATCAGCTGATAAAACACCCTGACAGGTAATTTATTGAGATTATATATTTGCATATACAGGCATACAGATGTCAAGGCTGTGCTGTACATAAGTGAGGGTGCACAAGCACTGGCATGCTCTCTGTTTCCCTGCGTGAATGTTCTGTCATCTTGCATACAAGGTTTTCTATTCTTTTTGTTTCTCAGCATGAATCTGAGTGGTGTTTGTTTCATGTGATTTGAATGGGAACTCTGAACCTTTTCTCACAAAGAAAGTGACAGATACATTGCCTCTGGAAAGGTTTTTTTTCCTGCTTTCTTCCAAGCTGCTCCTTGCTTGGTGGTGCTGGTGGTGAATGTATGGTAGTGAGGAGCACATGAACTCATTCAGTCAGATTATGCTATATTCACAAAGCTTTTTAAATTCACCATCATGTCTGTTTGCTATGTTAAGCTCATCTGGAAAATAGTTACTGAGGCAAAATTTTCTTGCCCAGCTGCAATGCAACCCAGGGAAAGCAAGTTAGACATCCCTGCATTTGGGCTCTCTGCTGTCCTGTGAATTCCCAGCTGAAATTTCTGAGTTTTAGGGCAAGCAAACTGAGAAGACAGACCAAATCAGTGCCCTTTCCAATGATAAATGTAAGGACAGTCTTTATGGTTTGATTTGAAAGCCATATCATAGCTGCATTAAGGTAAAGAACTATTTTTCAACTTGAAAGTTTTGGTGAACTTGGAGGTTTTTTACCTCCTTTCATCATATTAAAATGACAAACATCTTCTCCAACCTGGATTTGAGAAGTGTCAGTTAACAGCTAGTCTCTCACACATCCTACTTCCCTGGTGTACACAAGGTGTTCCTGAGATAAAATAACAGAGGCTGGATTGCCACTGCCTGTTAAACATCGAGTAACGTGGGAGGCCTGCAGATAAAAGCAACTTGCAGTCTGGAGCATATTGTCATTGAATGACTCAAGGGGAAAGAAACAAAACAGGGAGGTTTCTTACTTCCAGCTGCCTTGGGCCCCTCAGCACAGGTCTGCAGTGCCTTGGGGTCAGCACGGGCAGGGCTCTGCAGCAGCTCAGCTGGCAGGAGGCAAGCAGGGAGCAGCCCAGGACCCAGCAGGGTCTGATGTGAAGTGCAGCCCAAAAACAGCGCCCTCTGACAGTGCTGGCCCAGCTGCAGATCAGAGGGAAAACCTGTGTGGGGAGAAAACCTCTGCTGCCACGTTGTTCCTGATCAGAGGAAGGAGACTTCAGTGTCTGCTCCTGCTGCAGTAACACAAAAATTTAGGGTTACAAACTTTGGCTGACTTTCTGTAACAATCCCATACTGGCATACCTATCACTTTTAACTAAAAGGACTGTTTCTGGTAACAGTGAAGTGGAGAAGTGATCCTGATTTACATTGTTTAGTTATAACACTGAAAGGGACATTGCTATCTTGACCCTCAAAAACAGGAGATTAAAAAATAAAAACTTCATAGGTAACAAAAAGTCAATTTTTCAAAGAAATCATTTAAAAAAATTATTTCAGTGGAAATCTATCTTCTTGGTTAACCTTCCCTAAAATAAATAATATTTTGGAACGACAAGGAAAAATTAAAAAAAACAACAAACAAAAGATGACGACTTGTCATGAAGCATTTCACTTTTAATGAATTCAAGATCTCTGGGGTGGTGGTGGGCAAGTGTTTTATTTAAAATCCCTGACTAGCACCTTGTTTATGCCTCTAAAACTTTAAAAGAGAAAGAAGGAAATCCTTTTTATATATAATTGTTTTTTCATATTTTCATGTAATATCCTCTTTCTTTATAACAACCTTTTTTTTCTTACCATTGTAGGCAATGAGAGCTTAGAAGAAAATTATGTGCAGGACAGCAAAATGGGATTTGTCATCAATGCAATATATGCTATGGCTTATGGGCTGCAGAACATGCATCATTCCCTTTGCCCTGGACATGTTGGACTGTGTGATGCTATGAAGCCAATTGATGGCAGCAAGCTCCTGGAGTTCCTCCTCAAATCCTCATTCATTGGTGTTTCTGGAGAAGAAGTTTGGTTTGATGAAAAGGGAGATGCCCCTGGAAGGTAAAGAGGTTTCATCTCAACTAATTAAACCACAGGGTGGGAAGTGGGAATGTTGCTGTGTTTGGTGTTGTAGATTTCTTTAGCTTTTTTTCCTGAAACATGAAGCATGGACCACTCTTTCCAACAGCCAGGAATAACACTGGTAACACATGGTATCTTATATTGGGACAGGATCTACATTAGATCTTATAAATTTCTGGTGCTACAGGAGATGAAAAACCTTGTAACTCACAGACTTCTGGTGTGCAAGGAAGGTACTGTTGGGTCTCAGTACCAGGGTTTTAGCATGTATAAAGCCTAATACAAATGATTGGAATTTAATGAAGAATTTACCTGACATGGTTTTGAATTGAGGACTGTGGAGCTCATCCTATTCCAGCTGGAGTTCTGCTGAAACTTTGCCAGAGACTAGTGTTGATTGGTAAGATCCTTTATGATCTCCTTAATTTGTTTCACTCCAAATAGAATCGGATCAGATCCTGAATTTAAAGATAGGTCTGTGTAGAGCAGGACAAATAATAGGGGGCTCTTGGCAGAAGTTTCTGCATTTCACTCATTTGGGGTCCAGTCCCACTGTGGCAGCTGCTCTTGTTCAGCCCCCCCAGCAGACACAGGATGTACCCCAGAACTGGGTAAGGCAGCACCTTTGTGGACTTGGATGTCACCTTTGTTTCTCTCTTATGGTAGTGAACTGACAGAGATCTTTCCTTTAATTTAGTTATGTAAGTTCTTTTTTTTAACACAGGGATTTTTTTTGTTTTCTTCTTTATAAATATATTTAATTCAGTTGCTGAAGTACAAAGTCCATTATTAATTGAAACCTACCCAGGGATTGCTTCACTGAAGTTTGTTTTCCTACTGAGTTGTTGAAGTGCTGTAAAAGGCTCTCTCACTCCATCTTTGGGCCTATTGCATAAGTGCATCTGAGTGCCAGCACCACACAAAGGAAGGGCTCTGGAGCAAACAAGAGTTTTCATGTCTTTCCATGCCTCCAATGAGTATTCATAAGACAGTGGTCTTAAAGCAACCCTTATCTCTATTACTAGGTTTTATTAGCAAAACTGGCCAATATTTTGCCATTTTCTAGATTGTTATGATTTTTTCTAGTGTCATATTTAAACAGTATATATGTAGGGGGATAGAATATAAGAAAATAAAGTAGTATAGAAAGTAATCTTACCCCTAAAGAGTTGCAGCTGGGCCAATTATTAAAGATTAGGAGCACGCCTGACTTTAACAGGCCACAGCTGTAGCCAAGAAGAAGAAGAAGAAGAGTGTTATAAAGAGGTGGATTTGTTGGTTACTCTGAGAAGGAGGTAGGGTTGCTTTCTTGAGGAGCTGCCTAGAAGAAGGGTCAAGGAGATGACAGTATGCAACCTTTGCAATATAATGACAACACATACACATTTAAACAGTTTGTTACATTTAATTAGTAACAAAAAGCTTGTCAGTTTGGTCTTGTTGAGCATTGACTTCAGTGTTTTTTAAGTCAAAGATACAGATCAGTTGAAGTTAGACTTTGAAAGTAAAGCAAGCAATTCCCTTACATTTGAACACATACTTATCAACACAAATGCATAAATCAAGTTTTTGCACATATAATTTAGATAATACAGAGAAATTACTGCTTAGTGTAGCTTTATGATTTTTGCACACTATTTGTGTCCATAAAAGCATTACTCCAGCTTTGCAGATGCTGCATTTTCTGTTAGCTATTTGGTTTGATGTTTAGATGTAATTTTCCAATTTTAGCCTAATTCTTATTTATTATTTTGTCACCCAAGAGCATTTCCACAACTCTCATCAGTACCAAGCATAAAATTAGATTGAACAGTTGCTGAATTTAAAACATTAGAGAGTTTATACCAGGATATTCCTCTGAGTATGCCAGAATGCTAGACTTTATTCCATCCATCATTTTTGTCTATAGCAATGTTCATTTTTCTTGATTCCCTGGCCTACTTAGAATTTGATAGGTTATTTTAGATATAGATTATTTTTGTTATTGATCCTCATTTATATTTTCACAGTTGGAGCTAGCAAGTTTGGGCAAGGAAATTCAATTAACCTTTTTGTTATTCATTCTGTAGTCCTTGAATCAATCTGTGGCATTTATGATGTGGGCAATATCGTATGAAAGAATGTGTGTATATGAACTGTGACCTGCACAGTCTGTCAGATCCTTGCATGGCAGCAGCAGTTTAACAGAATCATCTGTAACTTCAGACTGGCTGTAGTGCTTCCACAGCTTCATGTGGAAAGTCTCTTTGTGCATCAGTGAACAGACCACAGCGCTGTATCAATACCCAAGAGATTTTGTACCTCAGCAAAATGGACCACAGGCAACACCTAAATATAGCAAGTCAGCCTGCTATGAAATTTCTTAGTTTTTTGGCTTCTCTATGCAAGCACAAGAATGTCATACAAATATGCAAAGCATTTTTAGATATCTTGTCCTCAAATCGTGTGAACAAATCAACTTCACAAGGTGAAATAATATTCTTCTTAGAAGGCAGCAAACTTTCTCATAATTTTCAAAATCTCTGACATTCTTGGAGCAATTGACTCCCACAAAATCTTAATTGTCATCATCATGAGCAGAGCAGATAGAGTTGCCTATAGTTATGTTTGTCTGGCACTCATAAACTTCTGTTTTGAAACTCGTACAGCTTCATGAAGCTTTAACCATTTGTTTAGACACAACTCTTTTTCTATCTCAGACTCAATTAATTGTTTCAAGGTTTTTATCAAAATGAGATTGGAAAACACAAAGCGTGTAGCCAAAGGTGTATTTCTTCTGTAAAAAATCTCTTTGAATATGTCTTATGCAGAAATGTGAAGGGTACTTTTATTGGAAGGGTACAAATGCAGTAATTTAGCTGACTGCATTGCCTCTGGGAAAAAATGACATGGATATAACTCTGGAAACTCAGCTGTATATGCTCGCTATACTGTCATTAAGAACATGCTGGTAAATTTACTGCACTTTTTACTTTCATTGAGTAGCTCCCATTCCCTTCCTCTGTAGCAATCACATCACTCAAATTTCCAGAAATGGCTGGAGAAGGTGTGAAGGATGCAATAGTCAACACAACATCCTTCTCTGGAATAAGACATATCTTTTAGCTCTGGTCTATTCTAGGTAATTGCCTCCTTTTATCTTGTGGTTGGTATGAAGAGCCTTTCCTCTCTAGGACAAATGATTTGCATATACCTCTGAGCATAAAATGCTTTGTGACAACAGGCAGGAGAACTTTCAGCCCCAGCAATGAACCTTTGATATGTGGAGAAAGTTTGTAAACCTCAGCCTAAGAGAAAAGTTTCACCTAACTAACATTTCATCTTGACTAGACTTGGATTTAGAACCATGTAAGTCTATTTAGTTCAAAATTTCCAACAGTCGTTCAGGCTTCAGTCATGACAACACTACCTACTCCAGTGCTTTGAGTGAATAATCAAATTTTGCCTTATGCAAAGCCTTCAAACTTGCCTGTAAAATTTTTCTTCAAATATGCATTTTTGTTTCAGAGTTTGGATTCATGGGTGGTTATTTCATCCATTTACATCCTGGCATTGCTCAGCATCGCTCTTTTCCCTCCTGTCTTTCAGGATAGCAAACATCAGTATCAGTCAGGTATTATGGCTGTGGAAAAGGGTAACTTCAACTACCTCAGATTAACTGGAGTAAGAGTGTGCTGGTGACCAGCTGATTTATATTCTGGCTTGCCTTACAAGTAACTTACTCATAAGACACCACCTACTGGGTCACATAATTTCCCAATGTACCAGAGAGCTTGCTCTTATGTTAAAAGAAGGATTAATTTTCTTACCTGCTGAATTTTTTAATGGCTTCTTTAAATGCTGCCATGTGTGTGAAATACAACTGCCTCCAAGAAGTCTCACTCTGAGTGCTTCACAACTCTTGTCAAACCCTCTTCCTTGGGGGTCATAACTTTTTAGCATGGACACAGCCCAGAATTGTTATACATATGTGAGCAAGGGGATGGGAGGAGGTATTCCAGCACTGAATTTGTCTTTGCTCGAAGTACATATTTTTCATTAAGAAAAAGAGGGAAAGGATAAAGAACTTAAGCACATCTCCATATACCAAGTGTATTTGCTAGACCTCATTTTTCCACTTAAAATTCAAGCTGCATATCAAAGCTGCAAACTTGTCATAACGCAAGGCTGTGTAAGAGCTTTTAATCTACATACTTCATTCTTTGACAGGTAACCTATAGGAAAGGGGATAGTATTACAAGAACACATGAGAGCCTCTTAATTGATATTGCATTAATGTCACTCTGTGCCTTGTGATGTATTTTTGTAAAAATGAAAAAGGTATGTGGGCTCAAAAATTCCATTAAGGGAATGTGAGGTTTTAGCAATCTTTTATTCCCCTTCCTGACTTAATTTTGCAGCCCAGAGTAACTGATTTTGTGTCAGTCTAATATAAGGTCAAACTAAAGTCCAAGTACATTTTCCTTGCTAGGAAGAGGAATGCACATTTCTACTGAGCTTTACTCCTGTCTGTTGAGTATTCATTATGAAATGTGTGAATTTCACTGCTTCTTGTTATCCTGATTCTTCACAAGCCTGGAAACAGCATTTCTTTTTTTAGGCACTTCCTTTACTGTTAGAACTGGGATATGAGAAGCAATTGTTCCCTAATGAATTTGAAATTTACCCGTTTCCTAAGCAATGCCTTGATTAGTGGCCAATTCCCAGCCAATGGAGCTGCCTCCTGCTTGGAGCTCCATTGAACTCAGTGGCAGGGGTCCTTTCCACATGTGATTCAATGGAGCTCTGCACTGGCATTATCTGAGCATGCATATTTGCAAAACTGAGGTCTAATTACAGCTGTAAATATGCATTTCCTTAAATCATCTTAAACAAAGACTTAAGAAAATTACTCTGCTCTACTCTAGAGAATAATTCTAGCACCTCTTCCCTCTGTGAAGTGCAGAGAGAGTTGAAATTTTGCATATTTGAACCTCAAATGGAAAAGAAACAAATGGATGTCTTTCTTTGCTCACAACCAAACATCTCAATTTTATTTATGGCTTGTACTTTGCTTACCTTACCTTTCATTCTTAAAGCATGTACAGATTAGCAACGCCCATTATAAACAAAAGATTTTTTCTCCAAAGACTGAGACAATCCAGTACAGAAGAGCAAGGCAGTAAATCCCAGGCTTGGAAAATAGAAGGTGCTTTGTTATTTTCAGCTTTAATGCTGATTTCTTGTTCTCAGTGTTCCTTGTCATTTATTAAACAAAGTCCTCCTCCTTCCCATCTTAAGAGACCAGGCTGTGGGTTTAGCCTCTTTTGTGGTTCTTCCTCTCTGTACACGCTCCAACATTCATTCTTCCATTCTTGCTTATTTTCTACTAAGAATCAAGCTACACTCTGTGGGTAAAAGAATGAATATAATAAATATCAAGAAGGGATGCACACACCTCAGGTCCAACACAGAGAAGGCAATGGGGCAGGTTGGATGTTTATTGTAGCAGTTTTTTATGCTTCCCTTACCTTAGCCATGGGAAGCGCTCTCCTCCTTGCCTAGGGTGAGGAAGTAAATGTTGAGACTGAGGTGCTAACTTTTCCTCACTGGATCACTGGGCTGCATAAAATGAATGGTTGAACTTGGAGCTTACAGCTAACTTGTGGCAAACCAGTTTGATTGGTCTGAGCACTTCTGCTTAAGAGCTCTCAGCAAGGACTATATTACAACCAGCCTGCGTGGAGACACCAAGTGAAGGTTAAAGAAGTTTTGACAAATTATTTGAACCAGCAGCATCCAGACATTGCCTACATGTGGATCTTCAGCAGAGTTTACTGTCTTCAGTGTGCAGTTATTCCTGGACACACAACTTTTTACCCATAGTTTTATGCAAGCAAGGCAGGCAATCAGCAATTGTGTGCCAATCAGAGCTGACACTTCCTGTGATTCTGCTGCAAATCCTAAAGGATTTTGGGTTTTTTGTGAAACACAAGTCCCTGGAATTAAGGGATAACTTGAATATTTAGAGGCAGAAGAAGAGCAAGGTAAATTTTTTGTCCTTTAAGTTGCAGGACAGTGACTCATTGTTTCTTCCTTGCAGATATGACATCATGAACCTGCAGTACATAGAGCCCAACCGCTACGACTACGTCCTCGTTGGGACCTGGCACGAGGGTGTGCTCAACATTGATGACTACAGGATTCAGATGAATAAAAGCGGAATGGTCCGGTCGGTGTGCAGCGAGCCTTGCCTGAAGGGCCAGATCAAGGTGTGCCTCAGAACTTACTTTCTGCTGTAGAAATAGGAATATCCAGTCAGTGGTTTTTTCCTAAACCCAAGCAAGCTCCTTTCAAGCCATTGGGTAGGACTACCTTTCCTTCAGGAATGCCAAAATGATAGAAAGACTCCAAGACTAATATCTTTCTTTAACAACAGCATATACAGGCCCATGTTTTCTAAAATTACCCTTTGTATGGATGCAGAATCTTCTGGTGTGACAGAATTTGTGTTTCACCTTACATGAGAAAGCTTTTCACTTAGTTATTGCCTACAACATTCAGTTGTAGGCTGTGATTCACTTGAGGGCTGATCTTGAAAATATCTTGACCCACAGGAGTCCAGTATTTGTTCCAGCAGTTACACCTGCAAGGAAAAGTTGAAAAAAAAATCCAACAAACCCCATGCCTATTTATATCTCATGTTCACAACAAGATGAATGGAAACACAAATGAAATAACTCTGTGTTCACCAAACAGTAGCACTTGCATCAGGCTATGAATAATTTGCTACCAGTCATGGCTGGATGACATAAAGACATGTTTCACCACTCTCAGAATGGTATGGATGCATTAAGTTTAAAATGGCATGAAGCCATTCAGCAAAATCTCCTTAGAGTAGACCTCCCTTTCTATTTTCATTTAATAAGCACATTTGCAGCTTTTTATTTCTATATTGCTACTCTAAGCAATAAGCAACTGATGATTTGGCAAAGGCACAGTGACACACTCCAGCATCTTGGAGGAGAAACATTATTGGTATTTACCACCCTCCAAAACATCTTTTTTCTGTTTTAGAGGTTGTGCAGTTTGTGTATGTGTGTATATGTAAACACTATGCATACAAAATGCCAGCTTCAGCTCTCCTTGAAGCCTATTGGACTCTCTCCACAGACTGCATGAGGAAATGTGAAACAAAAAAAAAAAAGCTCATAAAGCCAGTATTCAAGAAAACAAACATTTTGCATTTCACTACTGTACTTATCTCTGCATAAAGATGGATAGGAAGACCTGGAAGAAAAGGCTGGATTCCTCTTTCCTGGCAAACAAGGGCACAGTCTTTGTCAGAGCCCTAGCCAGAGATATCCTTAAATCCTTCTTTCCGCCTCAGGGTAATGAAACTAGGAATCAAGACAAGGAAATAATCTTTTCAGCATTGGATCATTACATTTAGCAGCCCTCACAGCAAAAAAGAAAGTTTTCAGGGGCATTTGTCCCTAAAAGAGCTGCTCTGAAGCATGAGGTTGGTCAGTGCTTATTTTTTTCTTTCTGCTATAACTCAACAGATCCTTTTAGCAGGATGTTTTGTAATTTTTTCTTATTTTAATTTCTATTTACACTTGTGTTATGAGCCCCAAAGAGACTTCCACATAAATTGGAATGTATGTTTATGTGAATGTGCTTGTGTGTGTATGTATATATATGCATTTGCATGCATTAATTACTCCTGATTCTAACCTTTGAATTTGTTTACTGCTTTTTACAATGCCATAGATAGTAAGCATGGTCTGATCTGCTTGTCCTGACCTCTGCCATCTCGCAGATTAAGCCTCAAGTTTGATTGAAAATATTACATTCACCATGCCTCTGTACCAGAGGGAAAATGGCTTTGTGCTTTTAACTCAGAACAGCTCTCTTCAAAAAAAAAAAAAAAATTGTCCCCAGAGGTTATCCTTGAAATCCTAAGCACAAATTTTAATACAGGGATCGATACAAAATCATGATTGCTGTTTTCTAGCTGTTTGAAATGTGCCATACACAGGAATCCTGTCATGTTTTAAACACTGTATTGTGTTATGTGTTTGCTGGGGGGTGATGGTGTGTGCCTCTTTGTTTTCTGATAGAGGATCAGAACCGAGGATGCATTTTGTATTGCAGGTGATCAGGAAAGGAGAAGTGAGCTGCTGCTGGATTTGCACTGCTTGCAAGGAGAATGAATTTGTTCAGGATGAATTCACCTGTAAAGCCTGTGAGCTTGGCTGGTGGCCAAATGCTGACCTGACAGGTAGGCATGTGTCCCTCCAAACACATTCTTTTTCTAGAGAAAGGAGAGTGCTGTGTGCTGGACAGTAAGATGGCAGCATGCAGAGATATTAAAGGTACATATTTGGACACACATTCCAGTGCAGTTTAGGGTGACTGTCTTTCAGCTTAGTGCAACAGCAGAGACAATAAAGACAGCAAAATTTCTGCCAAGAAGAAATGTTATAGTCTGTCTGTTCCTTTCCTTCATTTAGCATAAGTATTAATAAAGCTGTTAGGACTCTAATGAACTCAGCAGCATTTGCTGCAATTTAGCAGTGACTGTTGCAAGAGTTCAGTGCATTCTTGTCGTATTGACTTGATACTCTTTTCTGACCATTTTACCATGCAATTAGTAGCACTTTATCTGGGATTTCAGGACCTTCAGTAACTGGTCACTGGACTCTTGTTTGGTATAAAGATCATTCTCACTGGACCCACCAAAAGAGGAATTTTAACAAAATCCTGAGAAAAGCTGTCTGGAATGAGTTAGGTCTCCCTTGTGTATATGCCTTGGATGAATTGCATGCTTTGGCACCCTTCTGTTTATTTTTTACCTGTCAAGGTCAACCTCCACTTCTGCTCTGGGCTTTGCAGCAACCATTACCCCCCCAAAAAGCTACAACGCATTGAGAAGCATCATCCTGACCTTAATATTTGCTTTGTATCACTATGAAAGATTGAGGCACCTCTACCCCATGTCACCTCTGCAAATCTTGGATGCCAGCATTCAGCAGGGCATTATTACTAGTGACAGAAACAACCTAAACACCCAGTCAAAGATCAAATGTGCAACTTAACACATCTTTGTCACTTACCATGACTGGCTGACAGATAGATGTTGCTGCAACGTTTAGCACATAGACAAAATCCTCATACTTCAATTAATTTGTTCTATGAGATACTTCAAGCTAGTAACTGAAGCAAATGACCTCTCAGAGCATGTATTTTGAGAAGGAAAGCTAGCCACTTCTCCAAGTAAAAATTCACTATTAATCACAAGAGACTGGTAAATGTGACCCATTGTCTGGTTTTCCATGGAAAATAAGTTATGGTTGTGTCCCAGATGTGTGTGTGTAATTGTCTGTAGTCCATACTTCCCACTCCCACCACCCTGCCCTGCCCCTACTCTGGTTTGCCACTAAACTGACAAACAGATTTGTCAGGATACAGAAATCTTCAGACCCTTCAGGTTTCATGTCAGTGGGTTGCAGGGTGAGGAGTTAATGAAAAATACATTCTGTAAGGGCCCAAATCGTGGAAACACATCTGTATTAATAGAAACCAAAAAATTCACAGAACCTTTCATAAATGTCCTGACTATTTGAAAAGCCCATATTTAAATCCTACTCCTAGGACACCAGCATCTGCTAATTTTAAATCAGATATCCACGCACAAACAGGTTTTCCTGGTTTTGGAGGTTCACAGAATTGCTTGTATCTACTCTTCAGGGAAGAAAAAGGGATCTATTGATTAAAAAGAAACCAGAACAAAAACCTGGTGAGAGATCAATATGCACTTGAAAGAATATGGTTCAGAGCTACCAGCTGCTCAGAGTAACTCAAAAGGGGTCATGTCAAAATGACAGGCACTGCTGAAAAGAGTTGCGGAAAGAATCAGTGCTGGAAAAAATCTCCAGGGCATGTTGCAATCTATTAACTTTTAATGAAATCAGTAGATGACCTGCTGATTTGTGTTTCTTCTCAGCAAGGAGACTGGACTGCTGCTGTTCTGAAATCACAGTAACCTCTGCCAAATGACAGCATAGCCATTGACTTATTTCCTAGAGAACATTGAAATGGCAGTCTGCTCCCACACAGCTTTTTCAGTCTGTCTTATTGAAGAAAAAACCTTCTTTTTTAACCCCTAAAATTGATTTACTTGAACTATGCTACAAAGTACAAAGCTGTGAAAGGAAGCTGATGCCATCCTAATCTTTGGAAGAAGGGGATTTTTCTAGATAAACTCTGTCTCTTGAACTTTGTGGGAGTCACTATTGGTATGATTTAATTTGGTATTCTCTTTTCTTGCCAGGACTCCCATCAAATGTGTTTTTATAGCTTGATTTTATGTGTTGTATCCATACCCTGACAGTCACCATAGCATCTAGACACAGGCAGTAACATCTCACAGTGCAGATTGTTTTTCTCTTTGCCTTAAATGCTAAACATGTATGTGGTTTAAGACTCATTTTCCATCCCAGATGGAGGCTCTAAAATCCTTAATCCTTTTAAGAAATGTGAAGCACATACTAATGTATTTCGTAAGACATGCTTTTCAAGGTGCTCATTTTCTCCATTTGAAATCAGTCTCTGTGGCTCAGCAATCATTTCATGACATTTTAATTTTATTTTTAAATGTACACATTTTTTTTAGATTGCTTCCCTTAAATATGAATGGAGTGAAATGGACTTAGTGGACACAAAGGATTTCTCACCATAGATGATGAAAACCTGACCTGAGAAATAGTCACTAAAGCCAGTACCTTAGACCTTGTGCCAAGAGAAATCTTTTATAGTACCAGAATATAATATAAGATGGATGAATGTCAAGCTAGTAAACTCAGTTTACATAAATCATCTTAAATAAGCAATAAAGCAAGATAGGAAAAGAAATTTTATAGTCTTATGAAAAGAATCATAAGGTTTTGGGGCCATCAGTTACCTAGGATGTGTTAATGACCTCAGAAAACATCATAGTTTCTCTTATTGTCCTTGTGTTATGAATATAGTAATAAAAAAAAAATTGATTAGCTTTCTGATCTTGGAAATTATTTGCAGTCAAAATGCAGGGAAAATAGTACATGAAAACTACCAGACAGCTTTTACCAGAAAATTTTAACTGTGAAGCTTTTGTTCTGATTTTTTTGAGGTCTGGTTTAGTTGTTGAGGGGGCTGTTTTGTTTTGTTTTGTTTTGTAAATGCATGCACAATTTCCTGAGTATCCTCCCCCAGTCTCAGTGGGGCTCCAGAGCCCACTTTCTCCTAGCTGGGAAGTGACCCACCTTCTCAGGTGCTGACAACCAACAACTGTTAGCTGGTAATAAGCAGCCTAGGGAACTTCTTGCAGTTTGTACAATATGTGGTTCTTGGGCTTGCTGGTGCACAGGAATTACACTGGTTTAATGAAACATTTCTAAGCAAATCTTACATGGGATAAGATTAGAGCAAACGATAGACTTAACTACCATGTTGGATCTGGGTTAAGCCCCTGAAAATATAGTTTCAAATGCAATAATGTGAGTATGTCTTGATGTTGTTAAGCTTAAAGTCCATATTGAAATTTAACCCTTCCAACAATGACTGACCAGATTCTTGTATGAGAAGAGCTTCACTTGTATTAATCAATGAGCAGGAGCTTCTGATCCTTAGTTTTTATTAAATCATGGAGGAGCCAGCTTCCAGTCAGGGCTGCTAAGCCAATGGCCAAAGGCTCACACTTCTAATAAAGAGGTTTTCCTTCCTATTTCACCACAAAATTATTGGTTAGAAGTACGGATTTCCTTAGTCTCAAACAGACCATACTGAGCAAAATAATTTTCTTTATAAAAATTTTCTCTTTATTTTATAATATTTTCTTTATGGCCACTGCTATAATTTCTAATGTTTTTCATGTTATGGGCATGTGTAAGAACAACACCTGTAGTTAAGTCAGCTTGGAGACAAAATGTACAGAATTACAAGACCTTCTTTCAGTTCACATGACATTGATAGACATTAAAAGTTCAAGCAGAAATTTTCCATGTCAGGACTTTGCCTTGGGCTGATTTTTTTAAAAATTTAAACAAAAAACATTTTTTTTCTCCTATTTCTCAAAATGAGGTTACAGTAAAACTGTTCAACCCTGATCTTCACCTCGTCTTAGTTCTCAATTATTTGGAAGGAAGGACATTACAGTCCAGGTATCGACATTAGAGCAGAATTATCTGGTGGTACTTTTTGTCACCATATGGAAGATGTATATAAATTAGGAAAAACTGTGGGACTCAAACTTTTTTTTCATAGATGGTTTCTCCAAATACGCTCCACACTGAGGAGGAAAGGACTGAGCACAACTTTTGCCCATCACAACATCAGGGCCCCTGCAGCAAAAATTAGAGGAAAAAATGCTTCTCTCACAAGCTTGCTGACATTACCATCTTTTCCCTGCTCTTTTTGGCCATGTCCAAGAACTCAGGTAGAGTTCATGAGCAGCCAGTCCAGGTCCAGAAAAGCTGGATCAGCAGTTTGTAATGAAGACATCTGGGTGGAGAGGTGGCAAAAAAACCTGAATGTAAGGTGAACTGAGACAGGGGTGGTGAGGGACTGGGAGGAAAGATACTTGAGAGTTGGGGGAAAGGCAGAAAAGCTGAGCTGTGTCCAAGGGAAACTGGAGGAGGACAGAAACAAAAAGTAGAGGAGGCTGTGGATACTTCCCTTGGGATAAAGAAGTATGTTAAAAGCATTTTGGAACTACTAAGTCAAGAACAGAAATTAGAAAATGCCATAATGAAAGATGTCCATAACAGCTTCACAACCATAACATCTTATTAACACAAAGAATTTTATTTTTTCTGGAGTGTTTATTGCTGGTATTACTTCAACACAGTGAGGAAGATATCCAGAGACTCCTTTAACTTGAGTGTGGGAGGGAGCAGTTAAGTACTGTCTTAACAGACACATATGTTTGCACATCTGTACTAGTCAGAAAGGAGAGTCTTTCCAGTTTTTATCTAAAGGTATGCATATTCTGTGGGTTTGACTCTTCCAAGAGAATTAAATTATATTATTTATAGGGCAAACAATGAGCAGAAGGTTTGACAAAATAAGATACTGTGAAGAGAAAAAAAGCAGAAATGTACTAAGAAGGTATAGTATCTATGATATAGTTCCATTAAAATTTTGGATTTATCACCATTTTTCTGTCCATTGACCTCTGATTAATGTATAATGTTTATAAAATCACTCTCAAAAAAAATGTAGTAGGTCAAACTATAGTGACTGTAGTAATGATTGAATAAATTAATCTGAGGAGGTAAAAAACCTGTTTGCAACAATGCTTTCCCCACTGAAATGAAGAGATGATCATGACTTTGTCTGGGTTCTGTTCCCAGCTATGCCTTTGGTATGCTGGGCTTGTAATCGGGTATCTCTAAAAGCAGATATTTCCAAATCTAATATCCTGTTGCAGCATCATGAGAAAATGTTTGGGACACCCAAAATGGATGGCTGGTTTTTGAACATATTTAATCCAAACTTTTCCATCATGCAGTTCACTCCTTTGTAAAATGGTTGTAACAATCCACGTCACATAGACATATGCTAACATTTGGATTATACTGAGATCCAGCAAAAAAGCTTCTTCCAGGAGCTACCTTTCTAACACTCTGTTTCTCTTCTGTACACTGCAGGCTGCGAACCCATCCCTGTAAAGTATCTCCAGTGGAGCAATATAGAGTCTATTGTGGCTGTGGTCTTTTCCTGCCTGGGGATCCTGGTCACCATGTTTGTCACCCTTATCTTTGTGCTCTACAGAGACACCCCTGTTGTCAAGTCTTCCAGCCGTGAGCTCTGCTATATAATCCTGGCTGGCATCTTTCTGGGTTACGTCTGCCCTTTCACCCTTATAGCTAAACCCACCACGACCTCCTGCTACCTCCAGCGCCTCCTGGTGGGCCTCTCCTCCGCCATGTGCTATTCCGCCCTGGTGACCAAAACCAACCGCATCGCGCGCATCCTGGCGGGCAGCAAGAAGAAGATCTGCACCCGCAAGCCCCGCTTCATGAGCGCCTGGGCCCAGGTGGTCATCGCCTCCATCCTGATCAGCGTGCAGCTGACGCTGGTGATCACGCTGATCATCCTGGAGCCCCCCATGCCCATCCTCTCCTACCCCAGCATTAAGGAAGTTTACCTTATCTGCAACACCAGCAACCTGGGTGTCGTGGCTCCCGTGGGCTACAACGGACTCCTCATCATGAGCTGCACGTACTACGCCTTCAAGACTCGCAACGTGCCTGCCAATTTCAATGAGGCCAAGTACATTGCATTCACCATGTACACCACTTGCATCATCTGGCTGGCCTTTGTGCCCATCTATTTTGGGAGCAACTATAAGATCATTACCACCTGTTTCGCAGTGAGCCTGAGCGTGACAGTGGCCCTGGGTTGCATGTTCACTCCCAAGATGTACATCATTATAGCCAAGCCCGAGAGGAATGTCCGCAGTGCCTTCACCACCTCAGATGTGGTGCGTATGCATGTCGGGGATGGCAAGGCACCTTGCAAGTCCAACACTTTCCTCAACATATTCCGGAGAAAGAAGCCAGGGGCTGGAAATCCAAAGTAAGTGGATTGACTGCAGGTACACATCTATCTGTATATGTCCCTCTCTTTGCCATCCTCTCTTGGTTGACTGTAGTCTGCTGAATAGTAAGGTATGTAATAGTTTTTCATCTCATGTGTAGCAGAGAAGGTGGAAATGTCCCTATAGTTCTAAGCATCAGATGGATATTGGCATGTTGCTCATTATCTTCTCTCCTTCTCTGAAGGAGCCCTGTGCCCAGCTCTCTGTACTGCTGGGGCAGGTCATGCAGTGGCAGAGTGACCAAGCTCCATTGCAGCTTCTTGCATCTCCCTGTCACATGTGCTGTGTGCAGGGATCTCACGCCCTGATGTGCAGTTGCTCTGCACTATGTTCAAACTGAGGTGCTACTGTAGACTTTTAGAAAAGAAATCTCAGTCTAAATGAATATAAATCACATGCACTTGCCTAAGGCCACTGGAATGTGTGTGAAAGCTGAAGACAGAACACAAGTTTTTAAGGTAGTGTATTGTGACAGTCCTCATGACTGTGATTCAAAAGCACCCTCCATGCTATCCCTGTGCTCTATTTAATACTCACCATTATGAGCAATACTTTTACTCATCATTTGTGTAAATCTCTCCATGTTCTCAAACTCAGCATTGGTGTGAAAGTTGCAGAAGTCAACTGATGGTGAAAATGAACTTGCATTCACATCTGTGGAACTCATTATTTTCCTTGCTAATAATTAAAAGCAACCCAGATGCAGCAGAGCGGGAGACAGAACTGTTACTTCAAACAGCATCTCCCTGTGAGGAGCAGTCTGAAAATTTGCATTCTTTATTATCTTATTGTTTTTTAATCTTTAAAGAAGCACCATAGGGCTACATATGAGCTTAGATGATTTTTGTCCCAATTTAAAAAAATAAAAATAAAAAAGCACCAGTGAAACCTACATTTCTGAGCTTCCCAATAGAATTAAAATTCAATTAATTCCCAGTTTTTTTGGATCTGTAGTTTTCTCTGAGTCACTCAGGTTGGTTTTGATTCAGTTTTCATAAGAACCATTTTCATCTGTCCTGGTGATGGAGGTAATACTGTAGAAAATCCAAGCTGTGATCAATTTTGTCTTTAAGCTACTTCAGTACATTTTATTTTTTTCCTAGACAGGGGGTCAGAAGGGAAGGGAATGGAGACCTAAGTGACCCTAATACACAGCTCAGTGTGCTACAGAGGCCAGGGAGGTGGCCAAAACTCTCTGTAGCCCAAGAGCATGAATTCCATGCAAACAGAAAGATTGAGCCTGATCCACCTTCCTCTTGACTCTATAGTAGTTATCTGGGAACTCAGATATCTGTGAGAAACTAGTGTGGTGGGTAAGAAACTGCAGTGTGGTTTTTGGCTAACAGTGTTGGTTTCTTTAGGTAGATGTCTGTCAAAAAAAGAGGACTTTTGAATATTTTAGGTCATGACAGACTTAATAACTAATTCTCTCTTCTGCTTATTCTTCTTCTACCTTTATTTAAAAAAAAAAAAGGTAATTTAAAAGATGCAAATGTGATATACTTAGAATACAGATCTTAATATGAAAGTATATTATATAAAAGTTAAGCTTCTCCTTTATCATTGTCACCTTTAAAACTCAACAGGGCTTACCTGAGTTTTTTAGCAATTTGTTACATCATTTTAGTAAGATTTTCTCAACCTCTATGTTAAGCCTGTGTGAGTGTTACAAACAAAAAAACTCTGCAGAATTTTAAGTTGCTTTTCTAAACTAAAAGCTCAATACCTAGTTAATATGCCTTTTTTTCCCTCAGGTTAAGCATCCGTGTCTTTTATACAGCCAAATTCTCACCTCTGACCTAAACCTCTTGTGCAGTTACTGCATGTTCTTCACCCAAACCAGCTCAGGGGCAGAGGCACCCTGGGATTGCTGATGGAAAGGACAGCTCTGTTCATGGGCATGAAGAACTGAAAGAAGATTAAAAGACAAACACAAAGCTTTAGAAATAAAGTCACAAGGCAAAACAAAAAGTAATTTCAGGGCTTTGGATGGGTTTTTTAGCTCCTAGCTGAGTCCATTGCAAAGTTTCTGAGGATATTGTGAAAACACAGATAAAAAAGTGAGTCTCTGTGGAAATCAAGAAGGAAAAAGTAGAATTTGCTGCAGCCTTGGAAGCACCTAGATAACTCAAATTTGTAATCAGGTCCTTCCTGAAACAGGACTTTAAAGCTACCTGTTCAATGCCCACAAGAATGATCTCAGACTGATTTTTAATGGGTTTGTTTCTGGTTTGGTTTTGGTTTGGTTTGTTTGTTGATGGTTTTGGGTTTTTTTCATTTTGGGTGGGTTTCTTTTATATTTGGTTTGCTTTGTTTGTCAAACATCAAAATCTGGGATTTATTTGTGATGTTTTCAGTAATTCTGTAAGTATGTTGCTCTGTTTCTAGAATCTTCAATAGTGTCTCCCTGTAGCCACATTTTTCTTTCTATAAGTGGTCAGCAGTTCTGCACTCAAAAGATTTCTCTTTTAAATTTATTAATCTATCTTCTTGTTTTGCCTTCTCCCTCTTCCTAGTTTGTTTTTCTTTTTCTGGTTTTCAGTTTTCATTTCTTTTCCTGTCTGTAACAAATCTCTTCTCTGCTTAATATATTGAATTCCAATTCCTAAACAGAAAAGTGGCATCCATCTAAATTAAATTGGTGTGGAAATACAGGGTTAAATTTAATTAGTTTTAAAAATGAAAACTGTTTTAGATTCACAAGGATGAATAAAACTTATATAAGCCTTCATAAAGCATTTTCATGCAATGTTGTTAACTGTTAGTTTAACTAGTATAGCCTGGGGACTAGAGCAAGCTGAGACACTCTTCCTTTCTCCTTCCTAAAGTGGAGCAAAAGAATTAACCAGGGAAGTCTACCAACATGGGATCAATTAATCAATTCAAACCCTTCAGCTGCCTCTGGTGCTTACATAGTGGTCAGAAAATTCATCTTGAAAAACGTCTCTCCCAGCTGCATTGCCAACAGAGTTTCAGTGAAAATAAATTTCTTAGTAACACTGGTCTTCCCATAAATAACAGAGCACACTGCCTTTACTGATCTGTTGCTCTCTCAAGATGGTACATGCAGTCTTGAGAGTTTGATCTTGCTCTTTCTTTGATTTGAGTTAAACTAGGAGCAGTTACAACCAGCACTGTTTTCCATAGAGCTGGTTGGGAATTTTGCAGTGGAATATATATATATTTTTTCTACCAGAAAATTCTGGCCTTTCAAAAGGCTTCACAGAATTGGGCTTTGCTGGTAAGTATTTACCCTGGGCCAGTGGGACATTTTTTTCCCATGGAGAGAGGAAGACATTGGGAAATCCAACTGTTACTCCAATAGTTAAAGTGCTTACTTAGGCTAAGAGCATCTCCTTCATTTCCCAGGTACATGATCTATAACTGGATTGTGGACTGTCCAGGGCAAGTCTCCTTTCTGTATGTTCTTGTCCAGCAGTATTTTGGAACAGAGATAAAAATATTGTAGTGCAGACCCCTGGGAAATACTTGGTATAATTCTGCAAGAGAGCTTGAATCTGGGTCTGAGAGATCCCTCGTGAGTGTCTTCAGTACCAAGCAACTGTCATCCTTTCCCTCTTGTCAAATGAATACTTAAATATGTATAAAAAATGGAGCAGCTCCATCAGGAGAGATGAAGAGAGAGGGATATCTGCTGCTTGTGCTGAAGCTTTGTGGGGACATTTATTCTTCATTTACTGTTTGAAGATATAACAAGATCCTGGATGTTATAGGATGATGGCATAACAGCATTTGTTAGGAGAGCCTTTTGCATCTATTTTTTATTTTTTCCAGATGTGAGACAGAAACATTTGTGTATGGATCTTGCTGTTATGTTTAGCCTTCTTCTTGGTCACAAAAGTTATTTTGGTCTATGAGGGTCAATGAGCTTGAAGAGAAGGACACTTTTACAGTGCCTGAATGACCCCTTCCCTGAGGAAACAATGCTCCCTTCTGTACTAGATGAAGAAAAAAAATAAACAGTGACACTTCAGATGCTGATTCTGATGAGGGTTCAGGAAATGCCTTCTCCAGGAGTGCTGCAGGGGGTTGCCACAGAGAGAAAGTTAATTTTGTGTCTTTGGGTAGTAAGTTCCAGGTCTGGCAGTGATGCTTATCTGCTCCCTGAGTCTTCACATATAAATTATTTTAAATTTATGGTTGAGACCCCAGATCTGGACACCATTTTAGTGCATTTTGAATCAGAGTAAGTGTGAGGGTTTGCAGGGGTCCCAGGATGAGGGAAGAGATGAGAATGTTGACTCCACATTTCAGAAGGCTTGATTTATTATTTTATGATATATATTATATTAAAACTATACTAAAGGAAGAGATGAGGATTTTATCAAATGACTAGCAAAGAATAGAAGAAGAATAATAACAACAAAGGCTTGTGACTGACCGAGACAGTCCAGAGAGCTGGACTGTGATTGGCAATTAATTAGAAACAGCCACATGAGACCAATCCCAGATGCACCTGTTGCATTCCACAGCAGCAGAGAACCATTGTTTACATTTTGTTCCTGAGGCCTCTCAGCTTCTCAGGAGAAAAAATTCTAAGAAAAGGATTTTTCAGAAAATATCATGGCTACAAGTAAGTAAGGATTTAGTTGTCAATATACATTATGTAGCAAAATCTGAGTTAAAAGGAAGCCAGCTAGCAAGACTTACTGAATGGCCAGGACTCCACATTAATGCATAGGCTATATGCTTTTCCCTTATAATTTAGTATATTTACATTTAATTATTTTTCATCCAGCTGTCTGCCTTTAGAAATGAATAGCTGATTTAAAGTCCTTCTAGAGATTTAATTTATCTTTTTCACACATTTCAGCAGTCCATGCTTCTAGACTGCTGTCACAGACATCCAGTCACCTGGGCCATGGATCTCTCAAATGTGATTTATTTTATTCCAACAAAAATTTGCAGACAACCCAACATCCCCTAGTAACTTCTTCCTGCCTCCCTTTATCCTTTCTCCCTGTGTGCTGGCTCCCTACATACAGATTTTTAACTGAGAATCAGGGTTCTCAGCAACCTCTAGTAACACATGGCAGGATTAATAAAAACTGGTCACCATTGTACCTTCTCTTGATAAAAGTGATATATTTAATCCTGTGGTTCAGGAAACAAGCCCAGTGTGAGAAGTATTTTCTTTGGTCCTGAAGCATGTCATCTAAAGAATTATCTTTAAATGTTTCTTACACAGATTAGCATCTGGTGTAGTTTTACCTTCCTACACCAGTGCCAAACCAGTATAGAGACAATTGCTGAATCTGATAGGAGATGGTAGACTACCTTGCTTTGCAGTTTAGAAACCTGATGCAGTGGGTAAACTTCTCATGTTCTGCACTAGTATTGCAGACACAATAAGACAGACCCTAATTTTTACCATTATAGACCTTGGAAAATACCACATTCCAAGGGATTTTCAAGATGATCCTTAAGCCTACTTTGCCTGCACGGCCATTCTACTGAAGCTTACCCCGGAGAGAAATGGCATATTATGAAAGAGAATTTTGGAACAGCAGAAAGGATGTGAGCTTTTGCTCAGTAGGAAATTATACAGAGATTGAAAAGAAAAAAAAAAGGCAAAATTGTACAGGACAGATAAGGTTGTTTATTTAAACAATTTGTTGCTGTATATCTGATCTCTCCATTATTCTCCAATAAAATGCTGACACCCACACCCTGTTTTTGGGGCAAAGGCACCATGGGGCTCCAAGTACTGTCCTGGTTCATGGCTTTGAGGCTCCCAGCTCCCAACCAGGGCATGGGGCTCCAAAACCACTGAACATTTGGTTCAGCCTTGCATCACACTCAAGGCATATGATGGAGGAGGAGTCTGCTTCCTTCACAGGTTGCAGTTGTGGCAGCTCTAGAACGGGTCCTGGTGACCCAGCTGTCACAGGGAAGGCACGTGGCACCATGGCCTGGCCTGATTCATCTTCTGATTTCAGCCCTCCCTAACATTTACCCAGCTTCTGTATTCAGTGTGGTCCTCCACCCCTTCCTGAGATTGCAGTGCCTTTTGGGAAAGCCTCTTGCATGCTCACAAAGGATAGCTGAAGATTCTAATGCCAAACATCTCTCTCTCAGCAGCTGTTTGCTGGCTTTGCTGGGCTGTTTACCGGCCTTAAACCATGAAAGATTTTGCAGACACATAGCACTGTGACATGTAACAGCTCTTACCCAGTTCTCATGTGGATGTGATGTGAATTTCATGTAAGAAAATACAACAAACTCAGCCAAGCTGTTCTGTGCTTGTCAGTATATTGATTTAAGTGAATATTTAAAACTCCCAGGAGACAGTTACATGGTTCCAAAGAGACTCTTAGAACCAAAGTTAAAGAACTGGGAAGAAACAAAAAATAACGGGGAAGTGTGAAACTTTAGATTCCAATAACAATCTTTTCCAGCCTTGCTGCAGGGTTTCTCTGTTAACTTTGGTCAATTTAATTATATCTAATATTGTCTTATATAGCCTTGAATTTGCATTGGATTATGATACACATATATAGTTTTGGTCCTTAGACCAAAACCAAAATACAGAATAAGGGATAAAAGACTCTCAGATATCACTTCCAGACGTACATTCTTTCTCATTTAAATAACTACTAAAACCTATACTTATTTAAAAACCAGGCATGGCACATGCATATATCAAATTATACACCAAATTATCTATCTGTGTGTATATGTGCAAAATAACCAGTCTGGTGATAGTGGGTTTTTTAATCCTTCTAACTAGAAATAGGGGGCATAGCTGCAAAAAGCACTATAAAAGGTTTCCTTGCAAATTATACCAGCTAAAGGGAGTCCCAGCTCATGCACAACTGATCACATGCCATTCCTAAAATAAAATGAGGAGAAGAAGTGGACAAAAATACATGCCATGATTGGGATGTTTGCAAAACCAAAAGGCCTGGCAATTTAATCTCAGTCCTCTGGGCTTGCTTCCACAGCCAAACAAAGGCTGCCTGAGAGTACATTTGGGAGAAATAACCTGGGAAAGCTATGAAGTTCTGCAGTGGCTTCCCAGTAAGAACAGTGAGGATAAACCCCCCTTAGACAAAACCCAGGTTATACTGAATAAGTTTACAGGATACATTGCCTGCATCCTGAGCTCCCATACAGACTTCTGCTTCTTTATCACCAGAGTCACATTTTATGTCCATGGTACTTTAAATGAGAGGGCCGTTGCGTAAGGTTCTATGCAATTTCCTCCTTTTCTCAGAAGTTCCCAATCTATGGCAGCTTTACCACAGTCTTTTCAGGGATAGGTGCAACTTTGTTCACCCAGGAGATTTTGACAGGACATATATTTAAGGCACAGTCTCTGAGAACAGCCTGGTTCTTGCCATAGGACTGCTGGAGAACTTCACTTTACTACTCCTCCTCTTGTTTTGCAGCTCTCAAGATGCTGAATCACAAAATGTTTTTCTGCTTAGGGGCACTGCTGTAGCACCAGGCAGCTTTGTTTAATGAATCTTAATACTTAAGCACAATGACAGAAAGATACAGAGTCACATCAGAGGGGAGCTTTGTAGTTATGTACCATAATCTCTGCTTCCTGACTGAGGGGAAGCAAAGGCAGCACTACAGAAATCCTGGGGAAAGCTAGTATCTTTCTTGGCATAAACCACAGGAATAAGGACACCACTTGTAATTTAATTTCTTGCTTGACTGGATAACTTATTACATTTCCTTGTGTTTTGGTACTTGTATACATTATTCATATCCAGTTAGGATGCTGCAAAAGTGCATCAGCTCATTAGTGAGTGATACAAACAATTGTGTTCCCATGTAGGGATAAGCAAGTGTTGTTTATCTGCTTAGCACCACACTCACACATTGTTTAGGTTACAGTCGTCTCTGTGAGAGAAATAGGGAAGAAAACTTTGGCTTTGAAGAGTGTCAGATACATAAATAGTTGTTGAAGATTACATCCAGTTAAAGCACCTAAACCCCTGGATAGTTTTTTATATTTCATATGGAAATCAGATTCCAACACTCATAAACACACCCTTAGGGAAAAAAAACCAATCCCCACACCCATGTTGTGTGTGAGTGTTGCTCTGAAATATAAAATGGAAACGGAATGAAGAACATACAAGTCTTCTAAAGGTCACTTTTACAGTTTTTAAGTCAAGAATGCAATTTACCTACTTTTTATTCTCAAAGTGTGATGTTTCAGCCCATGCCACTGTTGTTCACCTCACCTCAGCAGAAACTAAGAGAGCTGTGACATTGCACAAACATGTGATAATTCATGTAAAAATACTTGCTAGAATAAACATGCAGGGTGTTCTGCAAGCATTTATTCTGGAGGGCTCTCTGAGCCACCTTGTGATCTCATACATCTTTGAGCTAGTTTAGGGGTAAAAACATTTGGTTACTGAAGGGTATCCTGTGGATCTCTGATATTCTTAAATAAATAAGAACAAGATTATAAAACAGCAGAAGCATTATACACATCTATATACAGTTTTAATACGGGAGCTTGTTTTTTGCCTCAAATTAAGACATTTGAAAAATACTTTTGATTCATCCCAGCAATTCAGTGCAAAGTTACTAATGCAAAATGCAGAGCTACTGCTTATTTATTTAATCCTTTTCCTTGCTTAGGGACACATAAGAGGCACACAGGAGTCCAAGAAGGGGACAACATTTGCATGTCTTCTCTTTCACTGATGTGAAAGGCATTTTGCATTCTGGCTTGTCCACCAAGTTTATCCCTTCTTGTGATGAGCTCTCCCCTTTGTTCAGGGATGCTGCACAAAGCAAAACACCACAAGAAAAACTGCAGATGTTATGATCACATGCCAAAAAAGCATCTGATTTTTAGCCAGACTCTGTAATTCACAAATGAATCCTATCCCCAGAGAGACAAGGTGGTCAGTCTCTCTTAAGGGAATGTAGGTGAGGATGGTTCTACATGATCTTAGAAATAAAATCTGCAGATTCATATATGTACATTTACAAATACCTGTATATGGATAGTATGGATATGGCAAAGGAAAGACTAAGTTCTGGTACACTACTCAGTCCAAAATCTGGATGCAGTCTATACCTGTCCCTCAGACATGTGTAATGGGCAACTTGCTTTCTTATATTTTTGTTCGTGGGTTTTAAGAGTTCATAAAGGGAAGAGTGGTAAATTTAAAAATCTCTTTCTTGGCTTTCTGCTCACTTCTTTTTTGGTTTTTTTTTTTTTTTTTAGCTAGTATGGAGTGATGCTTTTTTTTTTACTTATCCTCTGTTTTTCCTCTGTCCCAAACACACTGAAGACTATTCACACCCAGAGCAGAGATCTGACCACATTGCCCTCTGTTCTGTGTGTTCTTACCTCTGTGCCTCAAGGACTCTGAACGTCATTGTGATTCATTGTCAGATCTCTTTTAGGGTTTTCAGACCAAGATACATCTGTAGAACAGACTCCACCACACAGATGACATAGATTGTCAAAGAGTCACTAATAAACATGGCCAAGCATGAGAAGCTAGGTTCTCTCCTGTGCCAAAGGACTCTAAGAAACCACTTTCAGTGTGGGTTGATAATATATTGTATCAATATAACATCTACCTCCACACTAAAGTTGTTAAGAGACTATTTAATTTTGAAATAACAAGTCAACTAATTCTTCAGAGCATATATGTGCTCTGGCATTCAGCCTCCCACACCTGACAAGCATAGGTTAAAAGTCATTATCACTGTAAACAGCAGACAATTGTACAGGCTGAAAGCAATCACACAATTTGTCACTTTCAAGCCCACTTGACAACTAAAACCAGGTTTCTTGTTAGTTCATTATAGATAATTTACCATTTCTAGCTTACTGCTTCAGTTTACCTCTTCTTAAGCTGTTTCCCCTTCTCTGCTCTCTATGGTTCTTCTTTTGTAGTGTGCAGGATGTGGCTTTCTTCCACCCTATAAAACTATCCTTACAAAGAGGAAAAAAGAAAAGAAAATTACTGTCTGCTGGGTTCCTTGAGCCAGATTTCAAGGTCAGATAGACAGAATGTCAGCACCAGAGAAACTGTCCCTGATGCCCATGGTTTGGGGAACAAGGGTGAGAGTTGTCCCCTTCAGCAGCAAATTATTAGTTTAGCACAGCTGTGCTGCAGCACCACAGCCAGAGATGTCAAAGCTGATCATAAACTCTATCAAAACAAGTGCCCCTTGATCTGATTATAGCAACTCCTTGCTAGTAAATTGTTTGCTGGTGTTTGCAATTTCAGTCTGATCAGCCCCAGAGAATCACAGGTTCAGTTTAAATAACCATCTACAAGCCACCTTTTAGTTAGTAGATCCTCTTTCTCTTTACCCAACACTATTGATCTTTCCTCATCCTTGGTTTGTTAAAACCAGCATCTCCACACTTTCTTCACTTAGAGTTCTTGTTAGTCTTCCCCTCTACTTGAATGGATTTTTTTTTAATGTTATCTTCTGGCTATTTATTTTCCTGGCACAACCCAAATTTTCAGATGGTTCCATTACCCTGTTTTGGCTGACTTGCAAGCACTGCATTCCCAGAGAAAGGATTGTCTGAAAACTGGGATTTATTTCACATTTCTCATATTTTTTGTATCTCAAAGCCCCCCAGACAAGTTGACTAACCAGATAGCCAACACACCCAGGAAACAGCCAATCAAACCAAAGAAAGCAAATCCCACAGTCTGTGGAAACCCCTACAGAGGGATAATCTACCCTGGGCAGGCTGACAGGGACTAGCAGGGAGCTACACCTGCGAGCACAGCCACCTGCAGAAGGTGCCCAGCGAGCAGATGAGGGTGTGGGTGGCACCAGCCCTGCTGAGCCGCGGGCTCCCGTGCCCAGCTGGCAGCTTCCTTCATGGGCTCAGCAGGCACTGCGTGGGTGGGCAGCCACAGCTCGTGTGCCTGGGCACTACAGGCTCTGGTGGAGCACAAAGTGTGGCCCAGGCCTCTCTGTGCTCCCCAGCCAGGGAGCAATCCGTCCTCCTTTGCTTTCCCATAGCCTCTGAAACACAAGGCTGTATATATTTCTTAATCCTTAGTGTTATATAAGTTATCTCAAAAATCTCTCCTGCCACATCCCAGACAACAAAGAGATTTTCCTGCAGCTACTTTGGGCTATCATAGCCTGTAAATCCACAAATGCTTTAAGCTGCCTTAAGCCAGAACTGACACTCAAAGCCTTCCTTTATCCCATGCCATCACTTTGCCAATGCAGGGACAAGAATCTGGACAGCCATGCTGTGAACTCAAATTGGGAAATAAGAGGGGGTTTTTTTCTCCTTTCTTTTTTCTGGCATGATTGTGACCCAGATTAGTTGTCCCTGTCGTTCCCTGCCAGATGATTGAGTAATTGCACCATGGGTTGTGCTGACACAGAGGAGAAGGTGGAACAGCAGAAGGGAGCAACTGGGGAGGGAGGGCCAGAGCACCCCCCCAGCACACAGCTGGCTCCTGCTGCCCTGGAGTGACCTGAAGTACACACAGCCTTTGCTCCATCTTCACTATCCAGCTCAGTGCCAGGTCTTTCTGGGCATCCTTCTGGGATTATGTTCTCCTTGGTGATCTTGACCCTTCTGTCCTTTTCAGCAGATGCTCACACCTCAAGAGAAAGCATGTGCCATTAAATCCCTCCTGCTCTCAGTCCTCTGTGTGTGATAATTACCCATATGCCTCACTCTGCTGGGAAAGGGTGAATAACCCTATAGACTTGTACTGCTCTTTGCACCACAGCTCTTCATTTCTCTCCAAAACTTGTCGCTGTGCCACTGATTAGCATAATTAATTTAAAACCCAGAGCAATTATTTCCAGACATCACTCAGACTGGAATTCAGGCCTTGTGTTTAAAAAAACTAAATTGTACCAAGAATTTGTCCATCATCCCAACTTCTATTGGCTTAGAAATCTTTTATCAGGTCCTAGGTCGTACGAAAGGCATTGAAAATTCAGTTTCTCATCTTACCGGAAAAGAACATGGCCTTGCTTCTTTTTTTGTAGATATCTTTTGATCCAGCCATGACAACTGTACATAAAACCTGACCTTTCAAAGACACAAACATCTGAAGAGGAGCATGCTTCTTCATAGGAAGATGCTAGAACTGGAGAAGCATGAGGCTCTGGGATGAGAGTTTAGTTGAACACTTCAGTGGTCTGGTTCTTCACATGAGGTTTGCTTACCTTCCCAGTCACCTTGCAGACTGCTGGAGCACTGAGGAGGTGAAATGCAGACCAGAAAGTTTCTGGTGATGCTGAGATATTCCTTGGGAGTGCAGAGGGCAGCCAGTCTGAGTATTGGAGCAGGAACTGCTCTTGAATGTGAGCAGTGTGCCAAGAGTTCATGGTACAAGGCTTTCCCTTTCCTGTATTAAAGCTAGGGCCTGTATATAAGTTCTTAAAAATGAGGAGTTTATTCAGGGCTATCACTTAACCTCCCTTGAATATCCTCCCCACTTTACTTTCTTCCTGACGTTGTTGATGATCAGTTGTTTCAAATGAGAGTATACAAATTCTGGTGATATGCTATTCTGTACTTTTTTCATGTGGGGAATGAGAAAGATTTTTTACAGCTTGAAGTACATCTGGGATGGGGGATCTCTGACCATGACTTCAAATGACAAATAACACAGTGTACTGCATCTTTGTTTTCTTGGGCACCAGATAGATTCATTCTGTTTCAAGAGTCTGATTGAGCAGAGAGAATAATTCCAGAGCAGAAGGTGAATGTTTCTAGTTTCACAGCTGCCAAGATATAAAACATTGCAGATAGGAATTTACACTTCCTATATTCCTGACACAGCTGTTTGCCTCGTGGGATGATTCATTTACACTTAAGAGGAAAAATGGTAGCAAGACTGACTCTTCCTTCTGATGCTTTATATTCCTCACTGCAGATTTCAACAGGCTTGTTACCTACCCTGTTCTGAATGACTAGCCAGAAGCATTTTTCTGCTTCAAAGAACATAAAGTAAAGCAATTAAGCCACTTCTTTCAGGAACCCTCTGCACTGCCACCCTGCTTCCTCTGCCAGACTCCCTTTTATTGTACCCAGGGGTTCCTTATAAAGCAACTCAGACACTTTCATGATGGTATGCCAGCTTCTTGTTCAAATGCACAGAAGATCCATCCTGCCTCTGGGCTCAGGATACAGATAACTACTCAGCAGGAATTACCCTTGAGAAGACTGCCCCCAAAATGACTCATTAATCCTCATATTGTAAAGATGGGCAGAGTATCTAATGTTTTATAACCAGAGAAATGTATGTGAAGTGCTGTTACTGCCTGCAAGGCTAGGAGAAAGAAGCAGGGATACATTGCCATCATTAAAAATAAAAGAAAAAAATAAAGGTATAGAGATCTGGGCATTAATTTTGAATCACAACTCTGTAATATTAGCACACACTACTAGGAAGATAAAAGAAAACCTACAAGGATACTTCTTATTCAATGCATCAAAAGTGTTTATTGATATTTACACAGTTGACATTGCTTTGATAATTGGAAAGTAATTCACTGAAATATTATCAACACAGGTACTACATTGCCCATTTTATAAATCTAAATTTCACTGTAAATTCAAATTCTACTGAAGCATGAACCCTGAGATTTAGATGATTTCTGCTAGTTATATGCTGTGCATCACCATGTGGGGATCACCCTTGACCTTGATCAAAAGTCAGACCACTGCTTTGATGGAGCTTGGCAGCATTTTAACAACAACAATGCAAACCAATTTCCAGAATGCAAACCTGGCCAGGCATCTGGGGGTTGCAAACTCTATTAGATGCAATGTCTGTGTCTGATTTTGGCTGAGCAGCACAACTGCTATCCCAGTAAGAGAGGAGTTTGCTGTGTTTTGAACATGTTTTGAGGAATTTTGAACTGCTTGAGGAAGCAGGCTTCTTTTTTCCTTTCACTTAGGAGGATTTCATAACAAGACCAGCAAATGCCCAAAGCTTTGAGAGAGAACTTCTAGCTTGGAGAGCAAACTTCTCTGAGCTCACTACAGGGATATAGATGAGTAAGAAGCACAAAGGGGGTGCAGCTAAGTAACCCATAAGTGACAGCAAATGGCAGCAGCTGAGGAATGATGGCTGACAAAGACTGTTGACTCAGAGAGATCCAAGTTCCAAGCCATGTTCTGAAACAAAACCTTTTCCATGGTCCTAGCAGGGCTGTCTGTGTCTGTGTGCCCTCCGTTGAGTGCACAGCAATACATGTGCATGAAACACATTTAGCTCTGGGTTTTTCTTTCAGATAATCAACTGTGTGTCGCTACTTGTTTTGTAAAATCAGCTCCTGTTACTGAACAAACAGCACAGGAAGTAGAAAGCTCTTATTCTCTCAATTGATTAAGAAAAATGGAAGACTGTAGAAATGCTGAATATTCTGTCTAATCAGAATCCTAATAATCCCTGCGACTTTAATAGGGTGGAGGAGAGAGCATGCTACATAAGTTCTTAGTCATGATCACATTTAAATTTTCAAATCTCAGTGATTCCATTACAACCTGGTAAGGAATTAAATTTTTCTAGAGGCTTCAAAGTAATCATGTTGGCAAAATTGCTCAGCAGAATGTCTTATTTGTGTTTTATTCATAATAGTTCAGAAGTCATCTCAAGGCATCTACTGCTCCCAAATGGGCATGCATGTGTTCTGTGTACATCATGCTGTGCTCCTGTGCTTTCCTGCATGGTGAGAGGAATGGCTTGTTGGGCTCATGTGCTGAGTACGTAGTACATGCACACACCATCCTTGAATCTGTCATTTGGAGGTACACAGAAGTCTGGCAAGCATGCACTATGACTGTTTGATGGGGAGAAATGCTGAATTTCTATTTGCATTTTATTTGCAATACAATGATTTTTTTTCAGAAATTCAGTGATACATTTCATGTGCAAAAATACCTGAGATTTTTGTCAAAGCACATGCTTGTGTGTATATTCTTTTTATTGATACTGGGGAAGACAAATGAGAATTTGCATCTGCTTGACAGGGCAAGGAAGAAAAGAAAAATTAGATGGAAATCATCCTATATTAACAGCCCAAACTGCAATCTGCAATTCTGTATTGAATTACCATTGCAGATAGAGTGCTTAGGAGACTATTCATTTTGTGTCTACCTCAATAAACCCAATGCTTCCTTTAAAAAAAAAGAAGCACATAAGTGAAATCACATATAATGAAAGCTAGTGACTATTCAGCCAGAGTTCCAAAGTAAAAGAAACATTTAGAAAAACATATTAAGGGAAGAGAGACAAAGGAAAAAGCAGCAGCTGAGTATATATTAAAAACTCCACCAGCAAAAACGTCTGGTAATTCTTTTGTAAATAAGATGTGAGGGGCAGATGCTTCTTTTTTCATCATTTCATCCTATGTTGAGAACACCAGGGGAGAAGTTCCTCTGACAGCTAGATGCACAGCAGCCCTTGCCATCTGGCATGTAAAGTGCATCAAGGCTCAGCACAGGAAGCAGAATGAACATCACAGAAATCTATTTTAACCAGTATTGTGCTAGAGCCAAGGAGATAGCTATGTGGAAGTTGAGGTTGAAAGATGGGAAATCCCACAGACAGAGGTCAGGGACAGGCACCGATTGAGTGGTATAGCCACCATGTGTGCACATGTGTATAGCCACTCACTGGGTGTCTTTTTCTTTTCAATCTTCAGGAAGAGGCAGCCAGAGTTCTCGCCCACCAGCCAGTGTCCGTCGGCACATGTGCAGCTTTGAAAAATCCCTGCAGTGAATGTGTAAGAGAAGCTGCATGACAAAGAGTGGTTTTACCCCTTGCTTTCTTTTCCTCATTGGTTTATCATGTCTAATGATGGGACAAATGTGGTGCATGCCATTAAAGATGGGAAATTTGCTTATGTCCCCTTGTTTCACACAATACTTTAAACATTGTCCAGATGTGATGAAGAGGACATTGAATAATTTTTTTGAAGCTTTTACGTTTATTTCTAAATGCCTACAACTTTGCAAATATGTCCTCTTTCTTGTACTAATTTTATCTTCTTTATTCCATTCAGCCAACATTTTTCTCCTTTTTGTAGTTTTGCACAGAGATGAAATTATCCTGGATGCTTTACATGGCAAGACATCTCTGCTGTGCACAGCTCTTGCTAACCCATGCTTGTTAGCAAACTGAGGCTGCAGACCCAGCTGAGGGAGCACAGAAAACATTTATTTTGGTGGGATTTGCAGAAAACAGGGAAATCACAAAAAGGCTCATGTAAATAAAACCAGCAGGATTTTGTATAGAAACAAACAGCATCTCAAAATAACAGCAGTGAATCTTTTTTCTGTTGTAATTCTGAAAGCTGTTCAGATTCTGTATTCAGCAAACAATAGCGAAGTTCAGCTCTTCAGAAGCAAGAAGTGCAAATACTGCCCTCTCTGAGCAAACACAAACACGGTGCAGAAAACAAGCAAGCTGTTGCAAAAACAGAAAGACTTCACCTCATTTCTTCCAGATCTGTGCTCTTTTCCATCTGATAAGCAGCAGATGTGTATAAGTCTTGCTCCCCGCCCCAGGGAAGATTGTGCAGTGACTCGGTGGAAGGATGCTTGTGATCCACTGACACAGCATTTTGGGCAGTGCTCCCTGCTGCAACCAGAGATGCTGTTGCACTGCTCTGAGTAGTGCAAAGCATTCCAGCTCTGTGTATGTCTCTGAGAGTCTATGCAATCTGTGGGCATGTAGCAATGATTTAATTCAATCCAACCTGCCTCTGTAATTTGCAGATCAGAAGAAATCCACAAAATGCATCATACATTTGGAGCAGTTGTGATGGCTTTATGGGGCTTGTGCAGCAACCAGATTGGCACCCTGAAAAGCAAACTGTACACAGGCAGTGTAAGGAGCAGCACAAACTATTTGTTTCTGTCTTCTAGTCAGAACAATACGCCTCCTTTTTTCTGAACTGGAACAAGTGCTGCAGATTCTCAGGGTACAGATCACCAATTGTCTGTCTGGAAATTCAAATGGGAGTCCAATGCAAGCATACTATTAGGAGGCAAAAGCAAATGCAGCAACAGAACCTATTCAAAAAAGCATGAGCACAAGCTGTGAAACTCCTGAGCACAGGGAAAGCTGAACCTCCTGCTTTTTGCATGACCATGCTTGGGATATTTTTTTTCAGTTTTGAAAAAAATCCTTATCCATTCCTGAGAAACACCTCTGGTGGGACTCCAACCTGTCCATGGGTCTGCAAATGCTTGTGGTAGCTGCCCATATAAGAACAGCTTCAAGAAGCAGGGAGTTTTCAGATCTGCTGAGCACAAACCTTGCTATTTTGGCTTTTCTGCCTGTCTCTGCCCTCAGGCTTCCCCCTTCTTCCAGCCAGGGCTGACGTATTCAGAGGCCTGGCAGAGCTGCACTGTGGCTCAGGGAAGGGCACGTCCTCCATCTGCAGTCTGAGCTCCCCGTGGTCACACAGCCCAGTTTGAGCAGTAGACAATTGTCCATCATATCACCAGCTGCCCATCACCACCATCTGGTCTCAAGCCTCAGCCTCATTCACCAGAACTCCAGCAGTTTGTAAGTCCAGAATTTCCTTAGGAGGCCCTGCTTCATCACCCCAACATGCTGAAAATCACCAAATGTGCTATGGTTTCCCTCAGCTCCCACCTACAAGCAAGTAGATGTAAACTCTTGAAACTATCCTGTGTTTTGATGTATATAATACTTAGCATCATTTGTTTCACCAGTCTTCATCTCCATTCTCTGTACAATGCTGGAGATGGTTAGAAATGCAGAATCATCAAAATATAGAATCATAACATTTTATTATCATATTTAAAAACCCAGAAGCATCAGCTTGGAGTTCAATGCTTCCTTTAAAAAAAAAAGAAGCACATAAGTGAAATCACATATAATGAAAGCTAGTGACTATTCAGCCAGAGTTCCAAAGTAAAAGAAACATTTAGAAAAACATATTAAGGGAAGAGAGACAAAGGAAAAAGCAGCAGCTGAGTATATATTAAAAACTCCACCAGCAAAAACGTCTGGTAATTCTTTTGTAAATAAGATGTGAGGGGCAGATGCTTCTTTTTTCATCATTTCATCCTATGTTGAGAACACCAGGGGAGAAGTTCCTCTGACAGCTAGATGCACAGCAGCCCTTGCCATCTGGCATGTAAAGTGCATCAAGGCTCAGCACAGGAAGCAGAATGAACATCACGGAAATCTATTTTAACCAGTATTGTGCTAGAGCCAAGGAGATAGCTATGTGGAAGTTGAGGTCACAAGAGGATGAAAGATGGGAAATCCCACAGACAGAGGTCAGGGACAGGCACCGATTGAGTGGTATAGCCACCATGTGTGCACATGTGTATAGCCACTCACTGGGTGTCTTTTTCTTTTCAATCTTCAGGAAGAGGCAGCCAGAGTTCTCGCCCACCAGCCAGTGTCCGTCGGCACATGTGCAGCTTTGAAAAATCCCTGCAGTGAATGTGTAAGAGAAGCTGCATGACAAAGAGTGGTTTTACCCCTTGCTTTCTTTTCCTCATTGGTTTATCATGTCTAATGATGGGACAAATGTGGTGCATGCCATTAAAGATGGGAAATTTGCTTATGTCCCCTTGTTTCACACAATACTTTAAACATTGTCCAGATGTGATGAAGAGGACATTGAATAATTTTTTTGAAGCTTTTACGTTTATTTCTAAATGCCTACAACTTTGCAAATATGTCCTCTTTCTTGTACTAATTTTATCTTCTTTATTCCATTCAGCCAACATTTTTTCCTTTTGTAGTTTTGCACAGAGATGAAATTATCCTGGATGCTTTACATGGCAAGACATCTCTGCTGTGCACAGCTCTTGCTAACCCATGCTTGTTAGCAAACTGAGGCTGCAGACCCAGCTGAGGGAGCACAGAAAACATTTATTTTGGTGGGATTTGCAGAAAACAGGGAAATCACAAAAAGGCTCATGTAAATAAAACCAGCAGGATTTTGTATAGAAACAAACAGCATCTCAAAATAACAGCAGTGAATCTTTTTTCTGTTGCAATTCTGAAAGCTGTTCAGATTCTGTATTCAGCAAACAATAGCGAAGTTCAGCTCTTCAGAAGCAAGAAGTGCAAATACTGCCCTCTCTGAGCAAACACAAACGCGGTGCAGAAAACAAGCAAGCTGTTGCAAAAACAGAAAGACTTCACCTCATTTCTTCCAGATCTGTGCTCTTTTCCATCTGATAAGCAGCAGATGTGTATCAGTCTTGCTCCCTGCCCCAGGGAAGATTGCACAGTGACTCGGTGGAAGGATGCTTGTGATCCACTGACACAGCATTTTGGGCAGTGCTCCCTGCTGCAACCAGAGATGCTGTTGCACTGCTCTGAGTAGTGCAAAGCATTCCAGCTCTGTGTATGTCTCTGAGAGTCTATGCAATCTGTGGGCATGTAGCAACGATGTTAATTCAATCCAACCTGCCTCTGTAATTTGCAGATCAGAAGAAATCCACAAAATGCATCATACATTTGGAGCAGTTGTGATGGCTTTATGGGGCTTGTGCAGCAACCAGATTGGCACCCTGAAAAGCAAACTGTACACAGGCAGTGTAAGGAGCAGCAGAAACTATTTGTTTCTGTCTTCTAGTCAGAACAATACGCCTCCTTTTTTCTGAACTGGAACAAGTGCTGCAGATTCTCAGGGTACAGATCACCAATTGTCTGTCTGGAAATTCAAATGGGAGTCCAATGCAAGCATACTATTAGGAGGCAAAAGCAAATGCAGCAACAGAACCTATTCAAAAAAGCATGAGCACAAGCTGTGAAACTCCTGAGCACAGGGAAAGCTGAACCTCCTGCTTTTTGCATGACCATGCTTGGGATATTTTTTTTCAGTTTTGAAAAAAATCCTTATCCATTCCTGAGAAACACCTCTGGTGGGACTCCAACCTGTCCATGGGTCTGCAAATGCTTGTGGTAGCTGCCCATATAAGAACAGCTTCAAGAAGCAGGGGAGTTTTTCAGATCTGCTGAGCACAAACCTTGCTATTTTGGCTTTTCTGCCTGTCTCTGCCCTCAGGCTTCCCCCTTCTTCCAGCCAGGGCTGACGTATTCAGAGGCCTGGCAGAGCTGCACTGTGGCTCAGGGAAGGGCACGTCCTCCACCTGCAGTCTGAGCTCCCTGTGGCCACACAGCCCAGTTTGAGCAGTAGACAATTGTCCATCATATCACCAGCTGCCCATCACCACCATCTGGTCTCAAGCCTCAGCCTCATTCACCAGAACTCCAGCAGTTTGTAAGTCCAGAATTTCCTTAGGAGGCCCTGCTTCATCACCCCAACATGCTGAAAATCACCAAATGTGCTATGGTTTCCCTCAGCTCCCACCTACAAGCAAGTAGATGTAAACTCTTGAAACTATCCTGTGTTTTGATGTATATAATACTTAGCATCATTTGTTTCACCAGTCTTCATCTCCATTCTCTGTACAATGCTGGAGATGGTTAGAAATGCAGAATCATCAAAATATAGAATCATAACATTTTATTATCATATTTAAAAAACCCAGAAGCATCAGCTTGGAGTTTCAGGCTTCTTTTCTTTTGAAGCTGCACATTTGTTACCATGGAAACCTTCGGATACACCCAAAAAACCCACAGGCTTTACAGGCTGCTTTATCTACTGCAGCATATTAGGGAGAGCTGTACATTACAAACAAGAGGCCTCATGACTAAGCTTCCTGTGGCAACTTGGCTAAGTTTGCCACAGGGTTAAGCACTCAAAATGCTGGCATGTTAAGGCAAGTCTGATGGCTCTTTAAGCCCCGTTTAAACTTTGGGAGTTTATTTTATTCTCAAGTATATCAGAGAGTTTGACAAGTTATTGCGGAAGAACGACCTCATTGACCACTACCCCTGAAAGTGTTGCACACTTTTTGGCAGGAAATATCCAGGGCAACAGGTTTTTCTGTTCATAAGGAATTCCTCCTTTTCTGATACAGCTATAGACTAGGAAATATTCTGGCCATGCAGTATAATTTGGCCCTTTTTTAGGTTCATTTAGAGCTCTCAGTTGGGCATTTCTATGCCATGAAATACTTTTCAGCCTTGGTGTTAATGCCTTCGAGATGCTTGAAAAAATCCAGAATATATTCAGATATTTTAGTTTTATCTCATGCACTCTGTCTTATGTCCCCAGTGTTTTATTATTGCTGTTCACTGTACAGCTTTCAGCTTGTCAATATCTTTTTGGTAAAAAACATTGTGGCCCAAATAATTTTCCATCAGAACCACAGAGGATTACAGAAAGCAAGGAAAAACCTCCAACTGTCCTAATTACTATTAAACTGCATTCATAGGAAAGATTTACTGATCTGTGCACCATGGTGTGGTGCTTTTCAGTGGGGAATACAGAATTCATGGGCAATTTTTGTGGTTTTATTCTATTCAAGTTCATTAATTAGTATTTCTTATTCAACAGCAGCTCCATGGCATTTCTTTTGATGTAATTTTTTTGAAGGTTGTTGATCTTCACAGCCTCCCAGTCCTACAGATTATTTTGCCTTAGTTGCACCCACCTACACTTTTTGTAAATGAACTTAATTGTAGCATTTTCTTTGTATGTTCCTAAGCTTTCTAGGTTCCTTTGCTCAAAACATTGTACTTTTCAGTTTTCAGGTTCTATCAACTGTGCTCCCTTCTGAGCCTGTAAGAATAAATGCTTCAGGTCAGGCATTGGCATTGGCTGCACTGTCATAAACATTTATTTGAATTTGCAGCATGACTTTCAGATAACCCAAATGAGCTTCTCCGTTGATACCAGAGGACCTATGATGACTTACACCATGTTTTCCCATGCATTAACTTTATTATCCTTTAAAAAAATTACAAAAATGATTCAGTAGGGACGAATTCATTCTGAATATTCAGTAGGCTTTACTTGTTAATAAGAATGAAATAAAAAGATTCAAAAGCTATTAACTACTAAGAGCACTTTTTAATTTCACTTTGATTTGCAGGTTTCTCATCTTCATTTCTTGAGCACTGGATGAATTTTCTTGCTGTTTCTGACAAATTGTTTATTATCCTGAACTCTGTATTATCTATTAGATTGTTTTCTCAAAGCAACATTTTAGTAGTTATTTGATTTTTTTTCCAAAGCACCTAATGAACACACAGGAGAAGCAAATTTTTTCACTAATATTGGATGACTGAAATATGACACAGCTTCAGTATTTCAGATGAGACTACAAATTTCTAGTAGTAATTATCATGAGTAGTCAGACCTTCATACACATGATCAGTGTAATAGTCTCACACCTCTGTTGAGCTAGGTAGGTTTGTGATACATGCTGAACTTGTGCGACTTCAACTACACTGAAGCAATGCACTGACCATTTCTCTCACCACCTCTCACTCTTCCCATATTCACAACTCTACAAAAGCTTATGTACATAAAAATTATTGTTATGTCTCAAAGTAAATAAATCTACTTATTTTGGGACATTTGGCTATATCTGAGCTGTTTGATTTGGAAGTAATTCCCTACCCCCAGGGCCAGGTGTGAGCCTAGCAGCAGCCCACTTCTATGGTAGCACAAATGTAAAGTGAGTGACCCCAGCCCTGGTTCCAGCTTTCCCCATCTGGGTGGCCAGAGCAGAGAGGTGAGGGGGGCTGCCAACCTCTGATCCTGCCCAAGGGTCTGATCCCAACCTGGAGACCCTCTGGATGGAAACTAGGATCTCATCACAGGATACTCAGCCTAGGCATAGCTACTGCATCCACATTACAGACTGTATAACATTAAGATTTCAATTTAAAAAACAGAAAAATATCCCAATTATCAATAAGGTGAATATACATTAGAAAGCCTATCTGCAACTCAGATAAAGTAATGCTTTACTTCTGCATTAGAGTGGTTTGTGAAGGAAATTATTTGGTTATATTTGTTTTACATAAACCAGTGGCCAGACAGAGAGTTGGAAAGGCAGCTCTGGACTTGAGCCCACTCACAACATCTCTAAGTATCATCAGGTTCTGCCCTGGCAAGACAGTATGACATCATTATGTTTTCCTATATTTTTTGTAGCAGTTTGCATCATACATTTAAAGCAGTGCTCTAATTAACATAGGATATTGTGTCCAATGCTCAAGGCAATTTCATCCAAAAAAAAAGGGGGAGGGATGAGGGCAGGCAGGTAGAGGGAGGAAGGGAGCAACAAGGAAAAGTTAGTGAAGTAATTTAAATTTCCAGAAACACAAGTGGGAGGTTAAACATTGCTCTAATTATACAGCACTGACAAAAGCATTGGAGCCATGCTGTGAGAAGTTTTGAGTTCCTCTTGTCACCAAGATAGAGATTATAGTGTAAATGAGCTAAGGCTGAAATCGGTTTGTGATTTCTTTTTTCATTTCGGTGATTATATGAGGCAAAAATCCTGAGCATACACCAGACAGGGACTGTGGCTGGTGATGGCTCCCTCACTCATGAGAGAGTGCAGAGAGATTTTACCAACCCGGGTTTAAGAGATGGGTCCCTAGAACCAGTGCTCTAGAAGTTAGGCTTGCAGGCACACGCAGACCCGCACAGCTTGTTTTTCTAATGAGCATCAGGGCTGGCTGTGGCAGCTCTGAGAGTGGCTGCTCAGTGCAGGGAGGTATCACTACCCTGGATTAAAACCTGCTCACTCCCTTAATAACGTTTCATGCCCCAGTGACCTTACTGAAATGGAGACAATAACAGAAGAGACCTTAGGGATACCAACAAAGCACCTGCAGTGTGCTGCAGTGCAGGTATTAGCCTTAAATTTTCAGCTTGTTAGCTTAGGCCCTGGGAACTGTGAGGCAGCAGCGGGACAGAGCTTTAGTCAGGCTCATTACCGCTTACCTGACTGCAGGGTTGGAGAAAGTTTGTAGTTTACTGACTCCCTCTCTCTGGGCAGGGCAGAAATTCCTCCACTGGCTTCCCTAGAATGGCATCCATCAGCAAGTTCTGTGTAGGGATGAGAAAGGTTTTGTCCAATGCACAGCTTTTGAACAGGGCATTTCTTTTTGCTCTGTGTCCCACTGCCCCCAAATGCTGGTCACCTCTGTGTCAGTGCTCAGGGACAGCTCTGCATGTGCTGTGCTCCAGGGCCAGCTGCCAATAGCTGTAACTGGGCTCTCTGAAGGGAGGAGCAGCATTTGGTCACTGGGCAGTACCTGACACTGACCTCCTCTGGCTGCTGGTAAGACAGTCAGGGTTTGTTTCAGACTTAATTTTTCCTGAAAAAGTTGATAGGTTTCTCAGTTCGCATTTTATGTTCATTCCTAAAATTTTATCGTCATACAAGGGACTGCCAGGTTATCCCAGTGCTTCCTGGGATGTGGCATTTCACACTGACTACAAGGAGGTAGGTTGGGCCAAAACATTGGGCTGGCAATGAAAGACAGGTAACATTTATTATTTCTCCTATAACCTCTTCCTCCGGTTAATTACGATTGTTGTTCAAAAAAATACAAACAGACATATATTAAATCTGTGCTCTGTGTCTTGTCTAACACCACCAAGCTGGTTCAAATGACTGCATCACTCATCTCAGCAAGATTAAGAATCTTAACGAATTAAGATTCTTCCTCAGCTCATGGCCACTTGAAGAAGATAGCAGACCACAACTCTGGCATCCTGAAAGGACAAAACAGGGTATAAACTCTTAACAGATCAAGGAATGTCCCTTCCTGTTTTAAAAGAAAGGGCTCTTTCACAAGCATTTTGCCTGACTGCATCTGAAGCCATTTTCCAGTCTGTGGGTTCCTGGAGTTAACCTCATCAGAAAACATACTACCCTGCTTAACAATTTCATGTGCTATCAATTAGGGATTGTTATGCACAAAACATTCAAGGAAAAAAAGAAAGAAAATAAAAAGACAAAGTTTAAGATCCACAGGACTCAAAGGTGATTTAATTCTCTATGCTTGATCTCAGGTTATAACTTTTCTGGTAAAAGGATCAGAGGTCTAACTTACCTTAGACCAACATGACAATAATTTTTCATCTCAGAAGCATTCAGCCTCTGAGATGTAAAGAAACCTTTTCTATCCAACATCTAACACAAGTCATCTTCAGAATCCTGAAGTATGGAGAGAAGCCAACTGTTGTGAAGTACTCAGACTTGACACTGCTCCAAGGAAGCCAGAAAGGTCAGATCCCCCAGGAACTGGCAAGAGCAGGACTCTGTTCTTGGCCTGAAACCGGACTTGGGTCTGGAGAACTCCTGGTCACAAGGAGGGACCAGATTTTGGTTATCTGGAGATACTTAACAATGAACAGTGAGCTGTCTAACAAGTTATAGCCATATCCTACTGTTGGGAAGGCATTTTGAACCATTTTGAACAGGGTATTTTGAACCATAGTCTCAGACTTGGGTGCATCAGCTCTTTTTAAGAATTTCGGGAAGTAACTATTAGGATCTGAAGTTGTTTTCCATCTTGTTTAGTGTCTACAATAAAGAAAGAAAGCTGAAAGTGCCCCAGAGTCATGCAGAGAGTATGTTACAAAGATCAATGCATGTATTAGAAGCAAAAATTTGAATTACCAAAAATTGCAAAAGCTCTGCTCATGAAATTAATAAAAACTCACACCAAAAATATACTTACTTCATTTCCTAAAATACAAAACACATAGATAAAGCTGTGATGAAAATTGAGAAAAAGCATCTAAATTCAAAGTATGTTCTTGCCTATAAGTAAAAGCAAACCCATCCTATGTGCTGATAGGGTATCCAGGAATCTGCCTGAACATGTAGACTAGATGGGAGGATTTGGAGAAATAGTAAGTGGTGTTACACTGGGTATATGCAAGTACAAACCTTAAGACCCCTTGAGACTCCAAGAAGTTCACTTCTGTGCAGAAAGTGTGAAGTCTAAATCCTATTTGACAGGAGAAAGGACAGAGTTAGGAAAGATAAATGAACACAAGGTGGACATGAACTGGGTAATTATCCTACTGATTAAATGAAGAAACCACCACTTGGTGCCATCTCATCGCTGTGCAAATGAACATCAGGTTTTCAATACCCGAACTGTGACCTGTCTTGGTACCCTCGCTTGCCTTTTTGTGGAAAATCATCCCTTCTCCCATTAACCCAGGCAGATTATTTTGATCTAGGCCTTCTCCAGTGGATGTTTCCATCGAAAGAGGAGATGGCAATCACTTAGTGAGTGATGACCAACCACACAGTAAGGATCATGATCATTGCTTTGCACAAGTGAGACAGCTCCTTCTCTCACTAAGACTCAGTTCAGGTCTGAGCTTTTCCAGACCCATCTTTGTTTTTGTCTAAATGTCAGTTAATGATATTCAAGATGGCTGCTCTTTGTTCCAGCATAACAAGTGCTCTTCTTGCATTTTAATGATTAATTCCTCCTGAAAGTGTCAAACTCGGTGTGACCCCCCTGCCAGTCATCCAGCAAGACAGAGCCCAGGTATTTCTATGGCAGTCTTGGGACTCCATCTCAAAATGTGACTCATTAACAGGCTAGCAGTGCCTGGACATAGCAACTAGAGGGAAAGAGTTGGAACAATAATCTGAGGCAAATAATCCATGGATTTTATCAAATGGATCCCACAGAGAGCCACTGCAGCCCTAAAGCTCTGTGTCATGAGGCCATTGGAGCCAGGAGCAGTAAGGTCTGGCAAGCAGAAGCAAGCAGGACCAGCTCTCCCCGAGGAGCAAGTTGCTACCAGACAAATCTAGATGAAATGGTCAGCTCAAATTTGGACATTGCAGTCCCAGCACAGTTTAAGCATGGCCATTGACTTGAGACTATGGAGAGTGCTACAGAAGAAAGAAGTAAGAGCAGAATTTGAGAGTGAGGGAGAGGGAAATGAACTAAATAGGAGCAAGACTTGAAGACAGAGGTAGTGAGCGCCTTAAAATAGCTGCACTTGCCTTTGATGTAAAATACAAAATCTTGGAAATAAAATGAGATAGAGAAAAAACAGATGGTGTGAGGAGGGATTCAAAAGTGAGGTGATGCACCAGAACTAGATATGAAGAAATAAATGATGCAGAAGTGGACTTAGCACAAAAGGCAGCAGATAATAATATTTTTTTAGAAAAGCCCTTTGCAGTAATTGTAAGCTACAGCATCAGCAAAATAGAAGAGCACTTGACTTATTTTCCTCTCTACAAGAAGATACTTGTTTTGAAGTTAAAGTAGATCAAATGTGTTTCTGTGTGAAGTGTTTGCAGTTCTTGGCATGTTAAACATTACTTTAAAAAACTTTCACACCCAAGAGTTACACTCATTTGCTTATCATTATAGCACATTAAAAAAAAAATACATACCACAGCTTATTTGATCAAAACAGGAATGGTTCTAAGCCTTCATTCTTATCTTTTCATTGATCACTATAATATAGACGTTTCCTTCTTCAGTTGGGAACATGACTTTCTTATCTCTTAGGTTAAAGCTCTAATTCAAAACAACTCCAGGTCCTACCAACTACATGCTTTGGGGAGTTATGAATTTTTTAGTTTGGCCCTTTCATATGCCCCAGTTCCCACAGAGGTGGTGAGTCACAGGTCCAGCATTTGGAGTCTGGAGTTGGAGATGAGCTTCCTAGCTTGAATCCACCTAAAATTCTTTTTTTTTTCTCCAGGGGTACTTACTGCTCAACAGAAAAATGACACATTGTCATGTATATTTCTTTTCTGTTTTGACAGATTTACAACACTATATGTCTTGTACCAGTCTCTTCCAGCTATGACAAAATCAGTCAATATGTGGGTTTTTTTTAATAAAATCCAATTGACAATTATTTACTCCTTAAAAAAAGAGAACCATGAGAGTCTGAGGAAGGAAAGCAAAATGCTTAGAACAATACTGCAACACTGTAGGGGAAGTGATCTCCTCTGGTGTGTGCAGTAGCAGGAGGTGAGGCTGCTGTGCCAGCCTCCCACTCACTTTGTCTCCCATCTGCATGGCAGTCTCAGGGTCTGAAATGTAACCCTTTGCTTGCTTCTGGTCCCTGAGGGATGAAACCCTGAGATAAGGCTGATTTGAATAAATCATCTCAGAATTTCTCTCCATCTCTGGTTTGCATCCAGATGATGTATTTTAGAATTTGTGAACCATCTCTATTGCCCAACCTGCAGTTAAACAGTTGCTTGGTCCTCTAAAGCACTGCTCAGCTCCCTGTCCCACCAGCTGCTCACAAGCTGCCACTCAGCTCTGAGTGCTGCTCCCTTCAAGGGTACAGGGACATGCAAAAACCTACAGCTCCTCAGAGTGGGACCTGACCCTCAGATCCTCACTCGGCCAAATTGCCCAGCTTTTTGGTGGGACCCAGCCTGAATGAGGAGTCAGAGAATTTGACTCACCATGGTCATGCTGCTGCTTGTTCCTCCTCCCACACGAACCAGCTGTTTTCAGTCCCAGAATTTTAGCCTGGATTGTAAATAAACAGTCACCCGGGAAGAAGTGCATTTACCTCCCACCTGATAGAAGCCCTGGGAGACCTTCATTTCTCTGTTAGCTAATCTGTTTCTAAGGGGAAGAGGGAATAAATGGGAATGGGGGGTTAGAAACAATTTATCTCTCTACTCAGTTTGCCAAAGGCTATGACTGTGGATTGTTTTTCTTCCAACAGCTTGAAAATATTTCCTATAAGCTGCAAATCAGGCTTAATTAAATCTTTTCCTGTGACCTTTTTCCTGTAGTTTTTTTTCTTCTCCCCTGCAAAATGGCGAGCAAACCTAGATACCAAATGACAGCTCAAGTCCTCAAACCACAAATGGCTCTCCCAGAGCCCTTCCCGCAGGCTAGCCTTTCCAGGTTGGCTGTAGGATGGATAACCAACATCACTTTTGGATGAAAATTGTAGTGTTGTTTTCTCGTGTAGTAGTTCTGGGAGGACATGAAAAACTGGAGGGGGGAGGCTTACTAATGAGGCAAAGCAATTAGTATTTTTGTAGGCTTGTTTGTTATACTGCCTGTGTCTTCATAATGTAAATGCAAATAAACCATCTTTATTTTATTCATAGTTCTAATGGAAAGTCTGTGTCATGGTCTGAACCAGGTGGAAGACAAGATCCAAAGGGGGAACATACGTGGCACAGACTCTCAGTGCATGTGAAGAACCAGGAGACAGGGTGCAATCAGACAGCGGTGATCAAACCCCTCACTAAAGACTGCCACGGCCAAAGTCTGACTTTTACCGACATCAGCACTAAGACTCTGTACAATGTGGTGGAGGAAGAAGACAGAGAGCCCGTTCACCTCAACCAGTCCAACAGCCCTTCCATGGTGGTGCACAGGCGGGTGGCAACGACCCCCACTGCAGGCCACAGCGGAGGAAACCCAACTCTTCTTGCCCGAGCAGTCCCCCAAGACCCTCCCCCTGCAGCCACAGTCTCTCATGGACCAGCTGCAAGGAGTGGTCAACAAGTTTGCCACCGGCATGCCCGACTTCAACGCTGTCCTCCCCACTCCCGGCTCAGGGAACGGCGTGCGGCCCCCCTGCCCACCCCCGCCACCGCAGCAGCCGCCCCTGCAGCCTTTCCAGGTGGCTGCCTTCAGTCAGGAGCCCCTGTCTCCCCCGGCTGAGGAAGCCGAGAGTGAGAAGGTGAAGCTCATTCAGGGATATGTGTATGAGAAGAGCACAGAAGAGGAGGAGGACGAGGAGCCAGCAACCAGCAAACTGACTCTCGAAGACTCTCCGGCGCTGACGCCCCCGTCCCCTTTCCGGGATTCAGTGGCTTCGGGCAGCTCCGTGCCCAGCTCCCCCGTGTCGGAGTCAGTGCTCTGCACACCCCCAGATGTGACCTACGCCTCTGTCATCCTGAGGGATTATAAGCAAAGCTCGTCCACCCTGTAGATGCTGCAAGAGACAAGACAGGAAGGACTATGGCAGCTGTCCACTGGGAGGACTTGCGGAGACAAGTCTCCCAGGGCTGCAGGAGAGAGAGCAGAGAACAAAGCGACAAATGACAGGGCAAAAATTTCATCCTGCACTTAAATAACTAAAATGAAACAAAAAGAAAATAAAAAATCCATTCTGAGGGCTCAAGATTCTCTCTCTGTTGAAAATAAATGTACTTTGGGAAAATGTTAGGAAACTACAACAAAGCACAAACTAAAGGAACAACTTCTATAGCAAAAAAAAAAAAAGAATAAACATGCAGGAAAAAAAATATAACCACACTTACTCACACCCTTTCTTGTCAATGCTTGAAAAGGACTCTGGGAAGTGCGACCTGGAGAAGTCATTAGCACATCTCATGACTGCTGTCTGTCTGCTATGGGAGTAACACACCCAGGAGCCAGAAGGGCAGAGTGTGGTGCGGGGGAACAAAGCCACTTGTATATGAGACATATATGCATAAATACTTTTTTCCTGGTTTCTACAGGTGGTATAACTGTGGAACTTTATTTTGGGGAGAGGAGATGAGATAATGTGAAAGCACAGGGCTCTTACTGACTTCTATCTGAACAATTTGTTCTTCATACTAGGCTGCTTTTTGGGGGATTTGGCCTTCTTTTAATGCTGATTGTGAACAGAGCAAGAAATATCATCAAGTTAAGACTCAAGAGGTTTCTGAAGAAAGCCTTGTCATAGTACTTGTAACATGATAAGGACTTAGAAAAATTGCCCTTTTGTATAAGGTTGCAAAACATGTGGCTAAACTGTTACACAACGTTTCCTGTAGCAGAACAATATTTATTGACTATCTTTTCATAAAACAATGTATTTTGCCCTGTCATTGCATCATTCCTTTGTGTTACTTTGGAAACAAATGCATTGAGAAATAGCTGTTTACTTAGAGCAACAACTGTTAGTCTGGAGGAAGGGCAATTCCACGCTGGGGGTTACGGAGCCTCCAGGCAGGAGAGTGAGCGTACGTTTGTGCATCTGTATGCGTGGGCACAGTGTGTGTGAAGAGTAATGTCCAATAACTACCATTGGAAGATTGTCTTATATACTATGAATATTTTTATGTTTAAATCATGTTTTTATATCGCGTTGGTACAAATATTCAATAGATCTTTGAAGGTTTGTATGCTGTGCTAACACATCCTTTTTTTCATATACAAGCTGAGACAGTCGTTACCCTTATAATAGGGTGCTTTGTTTTGCAGATATTTTATGAAGTAGATATATGATATTAATAACCAGTGCATTGAGAACTTGTTAATTTACATGTTTTGCAATGAGTGTGGCTAACCAAAAAAAAAAAAAAAAAAAAAATCTGTTTTAGAACTCTTGCAGGTGAGAGACAGGAAAAGTAATCCAACTGTTTCACTGCTTCAGATAATTTAAAATGAAATCATGTCAGGACAGGAAATTTCATCAGTGCTTAATGTGTGCATAAATTCCCAGGTTTTGCTATTGACAATTCTTTTAAACCCTTTATGATGTTTAGTTGCATGTTCTTTTCTTATGCATTCAGTTCTTGTGTTTAATATACAATATAGCTTAAAGGTCATTTCCAGGCAGTTGTAGTTCTGTCATTTATTCCTCTTCCTCCTCTATCTTTCATGTGTTTCCTAGAAATGGGCCTAATCTAAAGCTCCCTAATGACTGGCGTGATAGAAGTCCAGGTCTAATTGCTGTGGTCTGAACTTAATTATAATGATGATTGCCCTATTTATAAATGTGCTTATTATACATACACAGATCAGGATTTTAGCTGCTATGATCTTTGCTAGTTCTGCTGAATTCAGCTGAGGATGACAATCTGTCCCACAGTTCTACGCTTTGTTTCAAAAAAAATTTTAAAGGAATGTCTTCCTGTTAATGTAGTTGCCAACCTTGCTTTTAACCATGCTTCTTTTGAATATTCTACCAGAGCTTTTCTGAATTAATCATAATTCGAGTATTTTTCTTTCTTTTCACTTGAATTTTAAAAAGTCCCACTTGTTATCAATTCATCTCTGAAGATCCAAATTTCATCGTTTTTCCCTAATTATGCAGTATTGGTTTTGGAATGTTTGGCTCATATTCAAAACCAGAGGCAGTCTTTTTTTCTCATCCTCTTTTCACAATATTTGCTCCTTTCAATATTACTTGTGGCCAATTGCTATCATCGTCCTGATGTGGAAAGCATGAAATGACTTTGCCCGAAGACAAGTTTTTGTCAGTATATTGATGTCTCTATAATGAATTGAAGACACCTGAGGGTGAGTTGGTTGATTTTTTGTTCTGTTTGGAGGTTTTAGGGGGATATTTTCTGTTGCTGTTTCTTTTATTTAAAATGCTGATTACTCCTTAAAGCAGCGAGAAAAATGCTGTCTTTGCCAATCACTGCACTGGCAATGAATTCTATCTGCTAACAATTGTAGTATAAGATCTGCTGTGCTGTTTCCAAAAACATATATTGTCAGTAGCACAGATACTAAGAAGCCAGTCTTTGAAGATCTGAGAGAGAGAAGAAAAAGAAATACAGCAGATTTGTATAGACAAGGAGACAGCAATGTGGCAAGGTACTATACTGTTCTCATATCTGTCTGCTTTCAACATATTAAGCACTGATTTTATTACTGCAATGTAATTATATCATGAGTAGGAGTTTTCTTGAAATTCAGTATATTAGCTTTTAATTTGTAATTGTTAAAACTGGAAACATACACATACGTAAATATATCTAAAGAGCAAGAACTCACCTTGTGTATGCAGCTGTATGAGCTACAAAGCTTTCTGTAGAAGTTCTTTCTTTTGGTCTGTCAAATGCTTGATGAAAACTGCCTTTTTGTCAAAATGATCTTGAAAATGCTGTAAAATAAATATTTTCTATTTATTATTTAAAAATAGAATGCCACAATTTTTAATTTTTTGTTTCTTGAGTAGGAAATAGTCATGTATAGTAATTCATTGTTCCAGGGCTTTTCAGCATCATGAATAAGAGGCGGTGGGATATTTAAATGGAGGTAGGTATTGATTAAATTGTGTCATGAAGGTGAGATGGTGGAGGGTTGGAGGACTTTTGCTTAGCAATAATCCTCAGTGTTTTGGCTTCCTAATAAAATTCAGAAGCACTGTAACTATGCATTCAGGCAGACAAGTAGTAGAAGAGAATTCAATGGGAAATGACAAAAAATTTTACTTCCCAAGGACATGGGAAAACACCAGCCCTTCTCTGGAAATTGTCTTTGAGATGTCTGCTTCTTCCATCAGGGAAATTGCAATATGCCTTTCTTGACAGCTATAAATGGTAGGCATTGGTCCACCCTGGCATTTTGTGTCCTACCTTTACTGCTTCTGGATACAGCAAAGTACTGGGACTCCTGACTCCTGCTCTGCAACTCGCAAACACTGTAGCTTTTTGGTGTCTCCTGAACTGCTCTGTGCCTCAGCAAGATGCTTTTTTGGAGTGCTACTGGGTTTTTCAGAAACAAGTGGCACTAAACATAGAAAAACTAGATCTTTTTATCTTTACCCCTGTGAATAGACTTGTGGCTCCTTTGTTTGGATCTGGTCTTGCAAGAGCCCATGTCTGAGGAGTCAATCCACCTACAACTACTGCAATGCAGGAGTACAGACAGTGACATTTCATTCTGTGGTAAGTGCCAAAACTTTGGTCTCTTTGTTCATGGAGGTTTTCTCTTTTTTTATCCCTTTTTCTTTTTGTTTTCAAAATCTTTTCTGTCTATGTCTTAGTAAGAGTTCTGCTGACCAAGTGTATTCAATTACAAAAACATCCTCAGAGAAACACAGCACAGCACAGCACAGCACAGCACAGAGTAACACATCCTCCAGAGCACCCAGTGCAATGCTGCACAAGCTGGTGAAAAAAACATCTAAAGCAATTTTTCACTGGCTAAAAGGCTGGCTGGACCAGAACCACAGAGCAGCAAAACACACTTGAGATTTAGTCTCCATCCTTCTGTCAAGGACAGAGTGTTGGCAGCTCCACCAGCCCAGCCCATGCCTCTCCACCCAACCTCTGCTCAATAACTTGGGTCTCCAGACTGGTGTCAGGTACACTTTGCATGGAGTAAGTGGCTACCAAAAGAAAAAGGCAATGGAAATTTGGTCCCTGGGCTTGTATTCATCAGTCTTTAGACAAAAACAGGGGAACAGGTTGCTAATATCTATTCTACACAAGGTCTGAGTGACTGTTAAAAATTCTTCTTATATAGGAGTGGGAAAAGTGTGGGTTTGCAGATTGCATTGTTGTGGTCGTTTTTGTTTCCAGATAAATGAGTCACTAGACACTTGGCAAGTATCTGTCTGCAAATCATTGGGAAGGAGAAGCAGACACTGTAGCCTATTTTTATCTGTGTAAGATTCCCAACAGGGATATTAGCAAAGAAGAAGATAAGGAATGCCACACTGCCAAGTGTGTGGTACTACCACAGGCCCCATATCTGGACCTGCACTCAAATTTTGGCAAACCCTGCAATCTCCCAAGCAGAGATGGTAGAAGAGAGCAGGAGTGACTGGTTGCCATTTCCAGTAATAAAGGTAAATTGTATCCTACTGAAAAAAACAAGCTAACTATTCTTTGCCTTTAATTTAACTTCCAGATCTCAGTAAATCACACAAAACAGGACTGCTCCCCCAAGAGAGCAGGTCACTCTTTGGCACCAAACAAGAGCATTTGTTTTCTACTTGATTTCACTGTGGGCGTAAGCAGTGTATCTCTACAGAAGTAAAATATCGTTGTGAGTTGTGGGTTTCCATAACCAAAAGGCCTCTAGGTAGGTGGAGAAGCAGCTGGCACAGACACCAGTGCAGACAGATAAGAGTTTAGGAGTGGTATGTATCTATGACATTTAATCCACCCACTTTATTTATTGCACACCGTGCAATGTGTAGGTGGCATGAGATCCATTCCCCCACCTACTCCACAGTATGGTGTGTGGGACTCCTACCTCCCCGTGCTGAGGCTGAACCAGAAACAGATCTGCAAGACCTCCCTCCTGGAAAGATGTGCCTGAAGGACTGGCTCAGGGCAGGCCAGTCTCTGGTCAGGTCCCTGCTTTCCCAACACAGGGTGTTTTTGCAATGCACCAAGAGTGTATTTTCCTTGCAAGTGTCACCTTGAGACGAGGAATTTCAGTGCCTTGGAATGCCCCAAAATAAGTCAGTAGTTTAAAAGGAGCTCTTTCCCCAGCTGCCCTCCAGCAGCCCCTGGTGAGGTGTCCCCCACAGCTGAGCAGACTGTCAGTCCCACAGCCATAATCCAGGCTGTGATGGTCCATCGCTCTCCGCGTGCCCAGCAGCCCGTGCTGCCCAGTGCCGGTGCTGCACGTACAGCCCCGAGCAAGTGCCTGGGGGAGCTTCACGCTGCTGCTCCCTGAGCTGCTGGCACTCAGAGGTCTGAGCGGCACTGAGGGCCCACTGTGGCCTTCACTGTTCTCAAAGACACAGGGAAAGTGATGGAGCAAAAGAAAGGCAACAACTTGGCTTGATCCGTCTTGCAAGAAAGGCAGGCAGGACTGTGCCGTGGAGCCAGCAGTGTGTCCCTTATGGCTTCTGACAAAGTCCTGACAGCTCCTGTGATTTGCATCTCAACAGACATAGGGAGCTGGCTCTCCATTCTTTAGCTAGTCTTGTTAGGTAACACTTTAATAGACAAACTGCAAAATTATCAAGGCAAAATTCTTAAATACCACCACTGGGAGCAATGTCTCTCATGAAAGCTGAATCTGAGCAATGTTTTCAAAAATGTATGGCATAGGAGGTTTTTAATATATCTTTTAGACTTGAAAATGCACTGACAAATCAATGTTTTTTTATTTGGGGAAGGAAGCAAGAATGAGTGTGTTTTCCTGGGATGTGTTATACATGTTTTGTTTGAACACTTAAACAGAACAATTAAACTGTATTTTAATTTGGCAGGCACCTTAGTAATTATTCTGATTTTTTGCTGGTTTGGTTTTTTTTTTTGGAGGTGGGGGAGTTGGATTGATGTTTTTTCTTTTCTGCTTAAAAATAATGTCTAGAATACTTAGCAAGGTTATTAACTGTGCCAGGATTTTCATGGACATCTGTGTGATGCTAATTTAGAAACTGCAGCCTCTCGGTGCCAAGATCCTCAATGTGTGTGAATCAGTGTTAAGTCCTGAATTATGTCATTTTCCTTGAGAAGCTGGCTGAGTACCTGTGCTGTTGACTTTTGAGTTTCTTCAAGATTCATTTCCCATCCCAAGCTTCATTTTGCAGTTGTGAGGATGTTGTTCTTGTCTCTGGTTTTGAGGCTGCTGTTGCTCATTGTTTTTATCATTTGATGTGATGCCTTTGCACCAGCCTTGACACTATTACAGGGGGAAGTGCCCATCAGGCTGCAGCTCCCCAACAGTGCCAAGAGATTTTCCTTCTGAGTTCCATTTCCCTTTTTGAGACGTGCTGCATGATCTCCAGTGTGCTTTTTGTGCTTGGGTAATATGGTTGTGGACTTTAAAAAACAATAAAATGAGAAAGTTTTGCCCCCTTGTTGTCCCTGACATCAGGATTTACCCAGATGTGTGTACCCAGTGCCCCTCTGGGGCAGTCTGGCACAAGTCACACTGCTGGGCATGAACTTGGTGCATCACAGCCTGGCCCTCAGCTCTGACCCCAGTTCAGCTCTTGATCTTTCAATGACTTCAGGATGTTCATCTATTCAAGGATATTTCAAAGCTGCATAAGGGAACTGGGTTCCAATTTACAATGGACACAAGTGAAAACTGAGCTTAGAAATCTTTTAGCTATGTTTAAAAACTCAGCCAGTCTTTCTTTCAACCCAGGCCTGGACACAGAAGGGTGTATAAATAAAATTTTCACAGCCCTTTTACTCTCTTTCTCACCTTGATCTCAATGCCAGTTAACTCCTGCTCATTCTTACTCAGCCTCTTTTTATAACATACATGGCATAGCTGTGGAAGTGACACCATACAGTTCAATAATTTTGAATCATTTTCTGTATTTACAGTTACCTCATGACCAGTGTTAAAGGAAGATTTGTGATGTCTGTGAAAGCTCATGGAATAAAAAAGAGCACACGATGAGAAGGCACAAGAGTCACATCAGCTGGGGCAAGCTTAGATGCTGCAGCCATAAAAATCATCAAACAAGACCACAGTCCACAACACAGTTAACCCTCAGGATGACAGAAATGCTGGCAGGTCTAAGGAGAACTCATTTCCCCAGCAAAATCCAGGCTTTGAATCCAGCAAGGTCCAGGCTTTGAGTCTCAGCTCCAGAATAAAGCTGTGTTGTCAGATTGCAATATCACCATTTGAAAAGCACTCAGAGCCTTTTCCTACTTGGTGTTGGGTTGTTTGCTTGTTTAAGGTAGATATCATCATCTTCAGTGGCTGCTGTGCACAGACCTTCCCCCAGCACTTACAAAACATTCCAGGCCTTTCTCTCTTTAATGCTGTTTTTTAAGATAGATGTTATCAGCTTCAATGAGAGGCATACCCTGCCCATGGCAGGCTGGGCATGGGGCAGTGCTGGAGCAGGATCAGGACCCAGGTGGCAAAAGCTTCCTTGCACAGTGTTCTGCTTTTAGACATTTGTGTTTGTGTTTCCTTTCTGCATTTAGAGCTCTCTGAGCCTCAGCACCTTTGTTCGTAGCAGTATGAACAACACACAGCTGGCAAAAACAGCACAGCAAGCAGTATTTACTCGCTTTGTTGCCAGGACTTTCTCTTATCTGTGTGCTCCATCTTCCTGTCACAAACAGCTTGTCACCTGTGACACAAAGGGGCAAGCCTGACAAAGAAACAGGGGAGACAAACATATTCCGTGCAAAGGCCTCTTGGTGCTAAAGGCAGGGAACACTGATTTACAGAGATCAGGCATGTCCCATGGGAGAGTCCCCCACATGGACAGGAGACAAGGTGCCCACACTGTCACACTGGCTGAGGATGAGAGACAGGGCAGATGGAGCCCTCTCCGGCTCTTTGAGACCACAGGGAATTTCACAGGTGCTGCTCACCAAGGCAATCAAGATCTATATGCGACCAGTTTGGGACAAAGAGCTTTGAAAAGGGTAAGGATGGGAAGTTCCCTGTTGGCATCCTCCTCCAAGGGACTCAGGTCACCGGGTCTGTGTGAGGGTAGGACTTCTTCCTGCTGTGTCTGGGACAGCCCACCAAGGCTCAGCCTCCCTTCACCTTCAGACCCTCCTGAGCTCCAGCCCTAGTTCTTCACACTTGTTTCTCTCCTTCCACAGCGGAAGATGCCTGTAGGGAGTTGCAGGACAGGCTGTTTTGCTTGCTTGCTCCAGAGGTCTCTGCTGATGCATTTTCATCTGACTTCTAAGCAAAATGCAAGCTGAAATGGGAAACTGTGTTTGTCCCTGTGGGCACAGGTGGCAGGGGGTGGTCTGCTGTCCCTGTCCTGGCTGGGAAGGGAGAGCAATGGTGCCAATACCCAACTATGCAGGTATTGCACACAAAGTACATGATAGAAACAAAGGGAGAGGAGGTGCATGAAAGGCCTCTGTGAGTTGTTTCATTCTGATGTCCATGAAATCCTGGCTAAATCATGAAAATCCAGAGTTCTGACTGGGCTGGATGAGAGAAGTGCTGCATGCTGTCTATTACACCTGTAAATCTTGCTCCTTATGGCTCAAGCTCAGACATCCCTGTCAGCTGGGGATTCTCTCCAAGTTTGTCCTCACTGTCACAGTGGCAAAGACAACAGAATGAAAACACAGAAGAGAAGAATGAGCCCAGAAGAGAACACTGAGCCCAGTTAGGCAACAAGTGCATCTGTCAGCAAGAAGAGCTAATTCTTAAAAGAGCTATTGGACTTAATAGCCGAGATGTTACAAGTTATTCTTCTATCACTGTGTTAGGCTCAGTTCAGCCAAAGGCTAGGAGTAATTCTTAGCAGAGTATCAAGAAATGAAAAGACTCATGATCCTGTTGTAGTAACACCATGACAAGAATTTCTCAATTTTCTGAGACAATCTGAAAACTTTAAAAAAAATTTAAGTGATACTCTAACACCCATATTTCACAAGGATGGTTAATGTCAAATGACCAAGACAGAGGAATAAGGATCCAGCTCTTAATATAAAAGTTACAGGATATAGTAGTAAAAAGTATTTTTCTCCTTTAATCCGTATCTGAAATTATAACTGCTAGAATAATTCAAAGGAAGCTTGTATTATTTCCTATCAGGAAAGGTTCACTCAAGCAGTGAAATATTAATTTTATTATATAGTTTATCATAATGTAAAAAATTTGCCTCCTGCAAGCCATTGAATATATATAGAAATTGCATCACATCAGCTGGGGGGCATGTTATATCCTACCTGATCTAAAGAAGAAAAGGGAGAGGATTTTCCAATGAGGAGTGTTTTTCCAAACACACTTGGTCATGTTTTCTTCTCTACAAAAGCAACTACATGTAAAGATTCAGTATGCAGGCCTTCCATGTTGTCTGAAGACATGATGTGCTCAGCTAAAGCCTGATGCTGAGTCATCCAGTCAGGCCAGTTTTGCTAACTTTTCCAAAAGCTCTCTCTCTTGCAGGGAACTCATACCTGCCATGAGTGGCAGGTATCAAGGTTAAGACAAAGAAAAAGAGTCCTCAACAGAAGGCTGGCGACTTCCTTTATTTTGAGAGGAAAGCCCTGCATAAAACCATAAAAAAATTACACTTTGCACCATATCTTTGCAAAATGATTGAACTACATTTGTCTTCATCATTGACAATCACATTAAGCCATGGTGAAAAGGTATCTACTGGTTTTAATCCAATAATTAAGGACATGAGTCCACCTTTCAATTGTCAATAAACAGAACTTTAATTTAAAACAGGGACTAAGCACATTTACCGTCTCATGTAGTCAAGAGAGATTTATGCCTCGTGAACCTCTGCATTTTCTGTCACAATTGCCTCTGAGATTTTTTAAATTGATGGCATGGCATCTTACAGAATATGTGTTTACACTTCAGCAGCTTCGTCCCAATTCCTTTCTGCCTCTGATATTCATGTCTTTATTTATCCCTGTACAAGACACTCCAACTCTTCAAAGGCATCTGGAAGGCTACGAGCACTCCTTTCCTAGAGCTTTACAGAGCATAAATAGTTATGGATTCAGTTTGTCTGTAATGTAGCGTGTTTGTGTGGGATGTAGCACTGTCCTCCCCATTTGGCAGGTGAGGAGGCTGACACATCGTATACTAACACCAACATTTGCAAATATTTTCCTAAAGCTAAGCAGTAAGTTCTTATTTTGACATTTTTAGAAAAAAAAAATAGCCTGTTTCAGTTCTTGTCTTCTCCTGAAATTAATGGCAGCTACAGATATTAAGCACATATATATGAAAAGTGACCTGTTGGTCTCACTTCTAATGGTTTTGCGTACTCTTCTGCAAAAATGTTTCAAACTACTGCTCCAAGGCAAGGATCCTGTAGCACAAATGAGGACTGGTGGCACTGAGCAAAAGGAGAAGAGATTCTTCTCTTTCTACCCTATGATTTTTTAACATTAAAACCTAGACTAATGTCCCTTGGTATGATCTAGCCCCAGACCTAGAATTCTAGAGCAGAGGATGTCCAAAATTAGACTGATTATTAATCTGTAGTTCAGATTTCTTTTTTGACATTCCTTAGGTCAAAGACTTCAATTTTGTCACACATAACCATCTGCCATTTACAGGAGCTCTCCCTCTCTTGCAGTGCAGGGAATGTGCTCAGATAGAGAGCAGATTCCCAATGCTTTGTTGGTTTCCACCAGCATGTGATGAGAAGGGGAGCAAGCTTTCTTTATTCAAATTCTTTCAAATTAATCAAACTAATTTTATGACAAAACTCTCCTGTGAGGCATGGGGCTTAGTCACACAAAGATGCATATAAAACTGAGACAGAGAGAGAAGGGTCACACCATTAACTGTGGGTCCCCATTTTGCCCAAGCTGCTTCCATTTACATAATATTATAATATTATAAGGAAGTCACAAATAAGATCACAGCTTTGCTATTTTGGTACCACATATGGCTGCCCAGAGATGGAAATAAAGCCTAATGTTTTAACTTGATGAAAGACAGTTGTCTGATGTCTTTCAATTCCCCTCTTCATTTACTACATGAATTTCATTTACCACATAATTTTCATTTACTACATGAATGTGATTCATTCCCAAAACAAGTTCATCCTGTTACTGATTAGAAAAATAGCCCATAGGAAAATGGTGTTTTCTCCCATCTTTAAAAGCTGTCTTCACTTGTCTACACAAAAGGAACAAAACAAGGTTATGCTTTTTAAGCATGTTGGTACTACTCATATGGGGAGCATTAAACATCTTTTTCAAGCTGTGACATGGCCTGGGCTTGCACTCAGCAGCAGAGCAGCTCAGCCTCATGGCTGCTGCTCATGGTTTGGGCTGTGTTCATTCAGTGCTCAGTCCTTGCAGCACCTGAATAGTGACAAGGGATCCTCACCCCACCACAGCCCAGCCTTACAGGATGGTGGGTGCTTTTGCCAGGGAGATTACAGCATGTGCTGGGATCTCTGGCTCACCCTGGGAGAAGTGCTTTGTGTCAGATGGGTCTGCTTCCCCACTGATCTCCTAGAACTTCTCTGCTCCAGGGAGAAGGTCCCAGTCTCCTTGCCAAGTACCTCATATCCCTCTGGCAGGCACAGCACAGGCCTAATCCCCACAGTAAATTCAGACTGCATTTCAGTGCTTGTTAAAGAAATGTTGAAGGTACTTTTTTTTTTTAAGTGACAAAAGGAAGTCTTTTATTTGGATATTTAAAATTTGAGATTGGTTAAACTCTTGGAAAATCACAGCCCAAATACTTTAACAATGTTTCAAGCAGCTTCAAGCAAAATCTTACAGCAGGAGATGCTCTAAAGCTTTCAGGTAATGCCAAGTAGCAATCCTCAGCAACACATGTTAGAGTCCACCATCAGCCAAATTCAGAAGTAAAGGAAAGTGCCTTTTCTGCTGTAATTCCTGTTCAGTGGCATATTTTTTCCAGTCCCAATCTACTGTCAAGCAGTCTTTCTGGATGAAAATCTAGATGCATCCATTATCCCCTGACATTTATTGTGACAGTGTGCTGTTATGATGAAAGAAAAGTTATTCATCTGGGAATCACTTGACAATATAAATGGTGCTATTTTGAGCTTTTGTTGCCACTACAATTAATCAAGAGGCAATCAGTTTGGTGGTTTGCTCTTTTCTTTTCTTTTCTGTTCTTTTCTTTTTTTCTTTTCTTTTCTTTTCTTTTCTTTTCTTTTCTTTTCTTTTCTTTTCTTTTCTTTTCTTTTCTTTTCTTTTCTTTTCTTTTCTTTTCTTTTCTTTTCTTTTCTTTTCTTTTCTTTTCTTTTCTTTTCTTTTCTTTTCTTTTCTTTTCGCTTATTCTATAGTTTATTTAAGAAATCTGGCAACTTCCTTAGCTAAATAGTGCTAGTTTTTGTATTCAGTCCTGTTATAAAGCCAGTTTTTATCAATTTAGCGAGAAGGAATCTGCAGCAGCTTTTAATAGTGTCCCATGCTCAGGCTTAATGGGCAAGACATAATATGAAGGATGTAAAAAATGCTGCAAAGACTGATAAAAAAGCTCCTCTCCCCCCATAGCTAGTGACATGTGCAGACACATCCAGCCTGTTCCACCTGATGGCATTCCCATCCATTTCCCTTTGGTTTAGTTCTGTGTATGTGCAGTGGGGCCCTGGTATTTCATCAGACACCTTCAGTGGAAAGGAGAATGACCTGCTGGGGAATGATGTAAGAAGCCACAGAGGAGCCAAAAGATCTCTGGTGTCTCTGTTTTGGTGAAATTAATGACAGATATATGAGAACACCAAAAAGTTTACTTCATAATCTACCGTATTGGTAGGAATGCTGCTTACCTAGTTCAGATAGATGTAACATGATATAATAGCCTCTAATGGATCATTTACAAATAACAAATAATTGGTATTGCCAACTTCTTCTTTTGTCACCTCTAAAATAAACTCAGTAAACTTCTCTATGGCAAGGAAAAAGCCTTCTAATCTGTAATCTGAAAAGAAAGAAAAAGTCAAATAGTACTATGTGTCTAAAATGGAATAGAAGACATCCCATGTTCATTAAGACAGACAAGCATCTCAGTGAAGAAAAACAGTGAGAGAAAAAGAGAAAATGTTGTAAACTCTGGTTATTTAGGCAATTTCCTCATAGCTTTAGCAACATGTAAGAATTAAGGGTCAAAAATATTGGAATTTTAAAAAAATTTAATTAAACATTCTGTTAGCTTTAAAAGAGTACATCTCTTCCCCTTTTCACTCACCTGAACTTAAAAGGAATGTATATATCAGCCAATAGGAAAGTTAAATACATAGATAAATAAATTAAATGGGATTTTATGGAATTTCCAGGTGCACAGCAGGTGGTACTGGGGGTAATCAGGAAGAAACAGTAGATGTGGTTTTATCTATTTGCTTGGACTCTCCTTCCCTTTTTCTCTCATTTTGTGATTCTCTCTAAATTGCAAATTTTATCCTATAGATGGGAAACCTGGCACATTTTTGGGTTCCATGAATGCAGGGCTCATTATTTCTGAATAAATAAATAAGATTTCCGTTACTGGAAGATAGAAAACCAGATTCTTTTGTATGAATCCATTTTGACTGATGTATCTCACCTACAGGGTCAGTGGGATATACAGGTAAACCACGCACAGTCAGTGGAATTCATAAAAGGTCATTGATCAGACCCTGTGGTCTCATAACATCATGAAGAAGGCAGGTTTTTATTATTCCACAGTGATGCACTGACACTCCAGACATCCACAGGGAGTCCTTGAACACATTCTCTCCATAGGATGCCAAGGTACACATGCAGTTGAATGCCAGACCTCTTTTCATCTGGGGTTATTCACAAAGTGTGGTTGGTGATACATAATGTGAGGCTGACAAAGCTGGCAGTATCCTCTTGAAAAAAAAAGTCTGAGGTGAAAAAAATTAAGCATTTTCACAGTTCAAAAAAGAAAAACTTCAAAAAGATTTCAGAACGTATTATCTTGGCTGCTCTCCCAAGCACTTGAGAGCTGACTGCCAAAGTATTAAATCTCCAGTAAGATAAAAATATCTGTTCATACACACACACACATTCAATATGCATCTAAAAACCTATTCAAATAATATGAAATTATTCAAACTGGCACAAGCATGAAGCCTGCAGAGAATATGGCAATCCCTTCAGTAACTGTTGCCTTGTCCACAGAAACTTTGCCAGAGTGAAATTCTATAAAAAATCCAAGCACATCTCCTGCCTTACTGCCACAGCACAGGAGGCATCTCTTCCAAAAAGACTTGCAGCTTCTTTCCAAATTTAGGGCACAATGTGCCCTGCAACATTTTACCTCCCACACTAATGGGGAGACTGCAAACACAGGTGATCATGTCCTTCAGCTCTTAGTTTTTAATAATTCTGGAAACTTGCCATGAGTTCATTTATTAATTAATATTTATTTGCTAAGTTTTTCCTAAAGGCAACTGTTGCTTTTACCACTGCCCTGTTTCCAGTACCATTCTACTATGACACCACTGAAAAATCCTCTTTTCCCAAAAAGGGAATGAACACCATAAATTTCTGGCAAAGGAATACTGTCCAAAGGCACAGTCCTAAAGACACCATCAAGCACAGTTGTAATGGTTCTTCTCTTGGTAAACAAGAAGCTAAATAGCAAGTGTGACTGTAAATGTGGGAACTAATAAAATCAGTCTTTGGCAGGAACATGCAACAAGCCCAGAAGCTTTGCAAGTGGCCACGTGATCATGGCCATAAACTTCACACCTCCTTAGTTTTATTAAATGTCTCTCTTCTGAATCTGGGAGCAAGAACAGGGGTTTAATGAAGGCAGGTGGGACCTGGAACTGACAAAGCAATATGTTTTTCTTCTGAATAAATATTTCATTAAAAGCTCCATGCCAGTCAGCCACTTGCAATTCTGCATGAGATAGGGAGGAATTCTGTAATAAGTAGTTAAGTGTCTTGCATAGAAAGATACTTCATCACTTTTTTATATCACAGGACACATCATACCGTAAAAAATTACATGAGAGGATAACTAAACTAGAGAATTCTCCATGACTCCAGTACAAATAGAGCACTGGCTGCTCCATTAAAATATCTAATTGTGAAGCTTCATACATTTATCCAGAATATGAATGAGCATGGCCTTGTTTCTCCAGGTAAAACAGCTCAAACTGTGCCTCTTGCTTAATCTGAGGAAGATGAACTATCAGCACATTTAAAATTGTCCACGTGGAATATTCCTCTGTACTGAGGAGCTACCATCATTTTGCATGAAGAAACCACAGGAGTGTTTTATTTTGGAGTGGTTTGGCTGCTAATCTGCATCTGCCTGTGCCTGATGAAAGCTGTAGTTTGAAAGCTTTGAATTTCCTTTATCATCTGTAGGCAAAGCCTTGTACCAAGCCCTGTATCTTCCCACTATGCCAAGGTTTCCTTCCTCCACATCTTCAGTCAGAGCAAAGGATGCATCTGATGTACCTCTCTCACCATCTGCAGCAAGAGTTTGCAATATATGATTACATTTATGATTTCACTGCTGGTGCTGAGGTCAGGGTGCCTGTGTGGGTTTTGCAGAAGTTCCAGTAAAACTATGAGACATGAGAAACTGTAGGATGTTAATATTCTTTGTGTAAACATTTGGCGATTGGGATTTATAATGACACGTTTGACAGGGTATTATCTAAAACACCTGTTGAGAACAAGACAAATGGCTAGCCTAGACTGAAGAGGAGGGTGTTGCAAAAATGAGAGATGATGTTGCTGCTTTTGGAGATTGGCTGAGAACTGCTGAAACACCCTGCTACTGTTCATTGTGTTTCCAAATTGCCATGTGAACCTGATGGTGAGATACTGAGCCTAAAGGTTGCATAATAGTAGAAAGAAATAAACTTTCATTCTCTTTTTAAAGTAAAAAAAAAGAAATTTTAAAGTATTTATTTCATTTGAATGAAATAATTCAAAAACCCTTTCATCAAAAGAAAAAATATTACGACTATATATTTTAATGCTAGATTAAGTGAAGGCAAGTGGGTTTTAATTATGTGCTGTAATTTGGACCACAATTAAATAATTCAGTTTTTAATTTAGTCACTCCACTATTTTGGTTTAGATTAAAACAAGCAAAAAAACCCTCAACAAAACAACAAAAAGCCACAAAACAAAACAAACAAAAAAGAAATTAACTTCTGTTAGATAGTTCTTCACAGGAGGATGAACAAAGGCAGAGATCTCACTGGGTTGTTTATAAAGAACAATATCATTTAAATCTAAGCTGAAAAAAGAAGCTATCAAAAGCTTTTGTCCTTCTGATGTCAGCTCAACAGACTGCAGTATTAATAAGCAAAGGTCACAGATCAAGGCATAAAATTACAGCAACATTTGAACTACCAGTTTTATTAATGGCATCATTAATGGTATTCTTTGAAAGGCAATTCCAAACATAGGCCTGGGAATAATTTAAGACACGATTTTAAAAGCACAGGGTGGTAAATCATGATTTTTTTTTAATAGAAAAAAGGCCATTAGTTTTTGCACACAATCCGCTTTGATAAGACTACTTGGAGGAATCCACGTTCTGAGTTTCTCCATGCTAATGTTCTTAATGATGTTTCTCTGTGTTACCCTAAAGGACAATTTCTTCTGGAGTTTGGAAGCTGGCTTCTCAGAATCACACCAACATTCCAGTAAGAGCAAAGGGTTTTGCAGGTAACAAGACAGCTCAGCATTACAGAGCTCTCCTTGCAGATGAGCTTCTCTGATGGGAAGTTGAGACGTTGCTGTGGGTTTGATCTTTTTTCTCCCCAGGTACATAAAGTTTACCAATACCAGGGAATTTGCTTTCAGGGTACCTAGTACTGTGTGACCTTTCAAATTCACTTCAGGTGGAGAAGGTCAGAGGTGTTCTGAGTATGGAGGCTGCAATCAGGCTGTTTGCAGAATGCACCAAATGTGACAAGGACAATTGTCGGGTCCAAGTGCCAGGCAGCAGCAGGATGGGGAGAGGCTTCTGCAGCTCCAGCTCAATGTGTGCTGCTGCAACAGAAGCCCCACTGGCTACAGGGATGCTAAAGAGAATAAATCAGATCTAACACCTGGCCCTGAATCATACGGAAACTGCACAGGTCAAACATCTGCATTTAAAATTCCTTATTCTGCAACACAGGCTTGTAATACTTGGATTACATTCAGGGATACTTCCTGTCCCATGATGGTATTTGACCAACACTGAGATCACCGAGCTTGGGGAGCTCCTCACAGGCAAATGCCAAAAAACGAGACAGCATCTTCCTTAATTTTGCTTTTACAAGAAAAAATATGAACAGATGTGAAGTTCCTTAGTCCTTGAAATTAGTTGGTTTGAAATTGAAAAACTTAAGAAACACAAAAATTTATATGTTAGAGAAACACAGAACTGCACTTGAATGATGGTGGGAGCATGATTCTCTTTAATTTTCTCTGTATTTTAGTGCCTAGCACAAAAAAAATGTATTCTGCTCAATCACTGGCATGTTTTAGAGCATACAGGAAAATAGATACCAGCTGCAGCAAAAAATTCAATGAAAGCTTGCTGGAAGCCACAGCAGATAGAAACACCAATCCATAGATCAGCATTTCAGTGTTATTATCCTTCAGGCTGTGCAGATGGTGGTTTGCCTAGTGCCTACTCTTTTCAGGCACTGGCCCTTCTTTCAGGCATTCTCTATGCCTTATCTCATTTGCATAATTTTAATTTAAAATTATAGTCTTTAAATTTCACAATGTTTTTAAGCTCAAAGGTGCCAGAATGACCTGGATAGTGGCAGACATCTGAGAAAAATATAGACAGAATCTGGAAGTGCTATAGATTATTCTTACTCAAGCTGCAGATTTCCAGTCCTCTCTAGTTTAAAAGTCTCTTCTCTCCCCAAGAGAGGTATATATTTCAGTGCACTTCCATGCTTCTGAACCACTGTTGACAAGAGCAAAGCTGATTACTTTCTCAGTCAGGAGGAATTGGATTACTGATCTTGGTACTCAATGGGTGCTGTGACCTGCACTACACAGGACCAGTCTTGTTCACCAGATACACTCTTCTACACTGAGAGTCTGAAAATATTTTTATTTAGGGAGCCTATTATGCTGATTTATTTTTGTTGACACTACAGGATTTCAAAGTCTGCCAAGAGGCTGAAGTCCTGGAAATTGTGGCCAGTTTGATACGAAGCTCCTGGATTCAAGAGACGTTGGATATTAAAGAGGGAGGCAGGTGCAGGAAACAAAGCTTGACATGACAGATTATCCACCACATGTGGCAGGGACTGAGAATGGCAGTGCCAAGAGAGCAGCAGCACCCAGCAGCTGTGGATGGGCTATGCACAGGCCAGCCTGTATCAACATGCTGTTGAGGAAAACCAGCTCTCAGAAACTCCTGATTTCCCTTGGGCTTGGATGAAATGCTCATCACTGGCCCTCCTTGGGGTTAGTGCAGAAAACAATTCTCCTGTCTGTTTTCCCCCTGTGTTGGAACCCTGGTTACTGAGAATTTTAGACTTTCTGTGCTGACAGGCACTGACCCCCAAGAGAACACTGCTTTTGACCTGAGACCATGGAGAAGGCTTCCAAAATGGAATGGAATGACAGAACTGGGATTATGGGTGTGTAGTTTGAATAGAAATGTGTAATATCACATTGTGGAAAACTTAGATTTTAAGGTTTTAGAATATAGTTTTATATATATATATATATATGTCAAGATGGAGGTCTTAGGGTGGTGGCTGGCCCTTTCTCTTCACCTTCTTTTTCCTGGGTTTGGATGGTATCGTGTAATTGGATAAAAAAGTCTGCATTGCAGGCCACGGGTTATTGGATTAAAAGTAAAAATAATTTAGGTGTCATTTCTTCATTTCTTAATTGGACAGTTTATCCTTTAAAGGCCTTGTAGGCAGAGAGATACAGCTCCATTTTTAGTTTGTTAGAGTGAAGCAATGTAGAAGTCACGGTTTGTGAGACTGTAATATAGATAAGAACTAACAAATATCTGACTCCAAAAAAGAAATATGATCTTGCTCATTTAATCCTGACTTTGGCAAGAAAGAAGCAAAGAATCCACACCCCTGCCCTTTAACTCTCCAGGGTTCTTATCAGCACAATGTAGTTTTCAGTCTGCACATGAGATCACAGCCAGCTTCTGTGCTGGGTGTGATGGTGAGACTTTAGCCCATGCCTGGGATTGCACTTGGAGGCAGGTACACAGCAGCATTATCAAGTGGCTGGATTGGAATGTGTTTTGTCCTCCTGGGAAGAACAGCCATCAACACCCTGCCCTGTTCCTGTGAGCATCCCAGCAGGTGAGGCTAGGGGAGAGACTGGAGATTTTTACACCCTCCTGCATAAGTTTTTCAGCTAGAAGGAGCACTGCCAGTGGTATTTTTATTTTATACAGAGTAACTACTAGTACTGCTTTCCATAGTGCTCTAATACTAATTCCCAATTATTTCATGTTGAATGAACTCCATGAGGTATATGGGTGAAAAACACAGCATCCACTTCATAACTCTGGCTACCTCCTTCCTTCTGAGACATATGATGCACCAGGCTATGTGACTCAGTGCAGGACAAGTTCAAGAAGACCAATAACAGTAGGTAGAAAAATCTCTCTTAACTCTACTCACTTAGCAAGTGAACATTTGATTTCTTTTATACAAAATATCAGTGTCCTGATGAGTCCTTGGCTGTGACTCACCTTGCAATAAAAAATAATACAAGAAACCTTCATTTAAGGTGCTATTCTGAATCAAGAGCTTCTCCATTCTATTATGTTGCACATACTCATACTGCCTGATAATTAGTATTGTTGTAATATTATCCTGATGATATTATACTGATATTTATGAAGAGAAAAAACACTGTAGGTGCTACTACTTTCTCATTGAAAGTTTAATCAAAACAGAAATATTGATTTTTTAGAGTTTTAACTTGTTAGTTTCCAACCAAAACTAAAATACCTTCTCAATCATTCCTATCTAAAATTAATATTTCTGAGTTTCAGGTAATGCATGTATAAGCCTTAAAATTTGCAGGAAAACCAGGGTTGTAAGACAGCCTTGGAGCCCAGGGTCAGTATGGCACTGGTACTACATTTAGCTCCTAGCTTTTAAGTTTATATCCTCTTTAGAGATAAGCACCTCTTTTCTTCAAATATATTTGATTGGAGTTCATATCTGTGTTATACACACATACAGGTTTAACTATTTTGCTTTTTGTTCCAAGAGAGAAAAGCAAGCAGAAATACTTAGAGGGAAAAAAAGTCAAACAAACCCAACCCCAAAGCATTTTATGTAACCTTTTTCAGGAAACTCCTAATCTTCTAAGTGCTAGTACTTTTTTAAGCATTGTGATGGTTAAATCATCTGACTTTCTGATGTAAAGGTCTTTTACCTAAATTTCCTTCTAATTAATTTTCTAAAAACTCAGAACTCTCCAAGTAGGATTTTAAAAATCTTTTTTATATTAGTATTTTTCCAGAAAAAAAAAATCAATTTATCCAACCTGAAATGAATTGAAAATCCATTTAGTACTGATTGTTTGGTTGATAACTGACTTTATGCAAGTAACATCACCTGGTGTTCCATTTATCTTCTAACAAATGAGAACAAGAATCTTTCATAATCCTGTTTCTCTTTCTGTCTCTTGGGTGGAGAGACTCCACTGTGCTCAGGGTTCCCATGGAATGTCCATCCTCCAAGGGCTGTTAGACTTAATATAGTAATAAATTTAATAACACTGAAGTGGAACCAGACAGTCTTTCCTAATATTCACATGCATGATCAATTATTTTCAATATGTTTAAAACTGAGTCTAGTTTTCATTTTGCTGTTAGGAGGCTCATTCCAGATTAAAACTACTTTATTTTGACCTTATTTTCATAATTACATTAAGGTTTTGTCATATTCACTTTCATTAAACTGAATTAAGTCTTCACTTTATTAAACTGTGATTCCCCCAGGTTAGGAGAGAGGAATGAAGTGGCATGCAAATATTTCCATATTGAACTGACTTCTTTTTGCTCAGAGCTGAATTATTTAATAATTTTAAGATTCTTTACAGTGATAAAAAAAATCCAGTTTCTTAGATTTAGCATTCAACTTCTTAAAAATAAAACCAGCAACATTCCAATAGCACCAGAATGCATTTGTACATTGTACTCACCTGAAGATACATGAGGGCTGCCTAACCTTGAACATTGTGATCACCCCATGGCTACAACACATGGCTGTGGCCTGCTCCTAAATTTTTGTCAGACCTGCACTGCAAACTTTGTTACATCTCTGTAGTTTTTTGAAAACTGTTCCATTCCTATGTGAAAGGGTCAGACTGATAACATCTCGGCTGTAAGTGCTGTATTTGTTGACTATTCCTGAGTTCCAGCTCTTCAAAATGTTCATTGCAATTTCCTCATAATTTTTAGACTAAAATGCATTTTATGAGTTCTCAGTAAAGTATGCACAACATGTTGCAAAGCACGCCCCAAAAATGGAAGGGATGTTGCTGGATGACCTTAATCATTAAGTGGATCAAAATGCCTATGTAAAAACTTTTGATGAGGGTTACTTGATACACAATTTGTTTTTGGTCATGATCCAAAGCTTATTTAGCTCAGTGCAAAGACTGCCTACATAGGATTTAGATTACTGTCTGCATCTCCATTAAATCTTTTCAGCCACTCCTCTCTTTCAGGCGATCTCAGCTTCATTTATCTGATACTTGTTTCTTGTTATGTCTTAGCTCCCCTTTTGAAGTGCCTGTGGCACATTGTCTCCTTATCCTCTTAATAAAATATTCTTGTGTTTTCTGAGTCCGGGAGATATTTTAAAATTAAAAAAGGCCCAAATACTTATTCTCGCTGTAAGTGACACGCAATGTTATTCAAAAAGTTGAAGTAATCCTAGAGTCGAAACCGAAGGCAATGACTGACCTGATATAGCTCTCTGACTCTCATCTTGTGTGGCACAGCCCCACTGGAGAAATGCCTTCCTGAGGTTCAGAGCTCCTTGCTGCACTGACTCCAGCTCCTGCCTCATTCCCTCTGCTTTGGCTCCTCAGAGCTCCCCTCCAGGTGTGCAGGGCAGAGGCGGCTGAGGTGCTCTTGCACACCCCTTATCCCTTGGGAGCAGTGTGGCAAAGATCTGCTTGCACTACAGAGACTCTGCTGCTGTAAGAAATTACACTGTAGATGTCAGCAGGTTAGAGAGAGCTGGGCCAACATTATAAATAAGAATAATTACAGTGTTTTGCTCAGAATTAACAAATAGGTGAGAAAACGCTTATCAGAACAGATGGCTTGATGCATACCAAAAATACTTTGTGAACACATGATTGGATGTGACAATCCTTATTGTTTCACACACCCAAATTTTGATGGCAGAAGCGATACGAAAATTTTTGAATTGTGAACAAGGCTTTTTCTGCAAAATTCCTGAGTGGAAACTTAGCATATATGAATAGTTTCCCTGTGGGTCTGGTTGCGTCAGCCACACAGACAACATAAGTGGAGCTGGCAAAAGCTGCCTTCCTTCTGTACAGTTGCACCTGCCAAGGGGGCCTGGGTGCCCCGTGTTACCCAGTAAGGTGACACAGCTCTGCAGCACCAGCTGACACTGCTGCCCTGCACAGCTCACACTACAACTACCCCCCAAAGAAGCAGTGTTCAGCCAAGACACATCCTCAGGACTCAGACCCAGCTTTAAACTTAGATGTACCCTATAAAAGCTAAGTCAGCCTGCAAAAACAGCAGAGATGATCAGTCATTCTCAGAATAATTGTGCAGTATTTGTCCTGACAATAGTGAAACAGCCTTATCCCTTAAGAAGTGAAATGATTTGCTCAAATGCTCCTCTCAGGCACTTCCACCTGAGAGCTGTTTAGCCCAGCAATGGCTGACCTTGCATCAACAGAAGATCCTTGTCCCATTTTAGTTAATGACAAGAATGTCAGGGAGGCACAACAATAGGAAAGATCTCCATTAATCAAACAGAAGTGTTGGTGTCTTCCCTTTCTCAGAAAAACTGCTGTGCAAATAGAGTCAAAATAGCAATAGGAAGAAAACACAGGACAAGGAACACTTTTTGTCTGACATGTACAATAGGAAATTATAAATGTGTTGATTTTGCTAATGATTTGGTTTTGCCATAGTTGATCATAAAAGGAGAATATTCTCTCTAGAGATCTTGTGTCTTTTTTAGTGTGGGCGGAGATATCTCTTTGTCTAAATTGTCAGTAAATTGGAAAAAGTATCTGAACTTTGTACTTAAAATATCTCAAAATTGTCTAAAAAAGATAAAACTGTCATAATACTTTCAGGAGAAAGGATGGGAGAGATAGGAGACAACTGGAGTGTGATTACAATTATAATTTCTTTTCATGTGAACATCATTTTGCTCTTGGGGGAAAAATCACAGGAATGAGAGGTTTATAAAATACTATCCAATTTCCTCTCATTTCGTAATTCTTAGGCACACGTTTGCTTTCACCTCTTTCAGAATTTTGAAAAAATTATCACTGCCTGACAGTTCTAACATTAAAACTAATTAGTAATATTATGGCTTTTCTCATTTGTCTCTTGACTACAGTTCAACAGCTAGACATGTGCACATAAACTTCGAACACAAGTAATGAAGTGACAACGTGCTATGATAATGTAAATGATAATTAGGTATGTCATTGGTGCTTCAGTCTTCTGTGAGTCAGGTCATAGTGAGAAGATGTCAGATTACTGGAAAGAAATGTGACATTGTGAATGAAAAAAATACCATAACCCATAGCCTTACAGTGAACTTCAAAAAGGGTAAAAAAAAAACCCTGAGAACAGGGGCCTTGAGCCATAAAAGTAATAATTTATGCCTCTGGAATTAGACATCCTTATGTTTGGTGGAAATTGTAGCATACGCAGTTTTAAAATAATAATAAGGATTACCACTCTTTGGATTTAAGGAGGAATTGATTCATTCAAATAACTACACATTCTAACAAGTTAAATGAGAAAATGTGATTGGTTTACAGAGAAGAACTGGAATGTGAGAAAAAATTTACGCTTCTGTATACTTGCGCCTCATAAGACTCATCTTATTGGGATCATTATTAAATATAAGTAGGTCCTTGCAGGCCTGTTTTTAATTTAAGGGTGTCAAAACTGAGGAACATGGTCTACAAGCAAGAGCTTGCAGAGTAGAAATGAATGATTGCATAATGAAACCAGATCCACTAGTGTGAAGTTTCTTATCTGCACAGTCTGCTCATTATATTTCACAGCAACCCTACAATTCAAGAAACTCATTGTCAAGCAACTAAGAATACATTAAGCAATGTTTGCAGCTCAACAAGAGAAGTCATTCCTAGTCATGCTTGTCCCTCCTAGCAGAAAGGGGAACAAAAAAGAAAGGACAGCCACGTCCTGTTCATCATCTGTAGAATGGATTTGTTTCACTGCAAATAGGGAGAGCTGTCCTGGAACAACCTAGAAGCATGTCATGCTGTGTGGAAATGTTCTCAAATGTTTCCATGCCTATCACACGATTTTTCTTGAGACAACATGCTTCTTAAATTATTTGGGAACATTTTGTCTTTTTCCTTGTTAATATTATATCCATGAGGCCAATTCACTCAAGGAAGTGAGGTTTTATTCATTTGTGAAATACAAACCAAAACAAAACAAAAGAGATTAATAGACAATGTTCTTCAGGTTAGAATAATTTTATAATTCTGTTCAACTTGCCCATTAGCCTTGTTTATGTTGTGAAGTTCACATCACAGGAGAATTGCCTTCCTTGATGTCTTTATGTGCAAGTGAGCTGCAAGTTCTTGGGGTTTACAATTACAGTAATTTCCCCTTGTGACTGCAAATATTTCCACTGCTGTGAGGTGCTTCTCCACTCTGTGAACTCTGTGTGTGTCATTAAAGAGGTTTAATCATATGCCACACATATGCTAACATATCTGCTTTCAGTCTTTATACATGGGCTGTATGAACTTAAAACCCAGCTCTATTTAGTATTTAATTTTGGGACTTTTTAAAGTACTGTACCAGTTACCAGAAGCTCCCAGATAATTGTTCTCACAGCTGTTCAGAGTTCTCATGGAGTGAGGATGCAAAATGGAAAACCCTGGTGTAATACAGTGATAACTTAGGGCAGGCAGAATAGGTAAGCTGTTATCCAAATTTTGAGCAGTCTCTAATGGCATAAGAAACACTGAATTCTCTGGATAATTCGGTGGCATGTTTTGATCATCCTGAACTATTTGAAATGAACATAGAGACAGCAAATGCACATGCTAGACAGGGCTGAAGTGGGAGGAGATCCACCAGACTTCACTGCATGTTTCACAAGGACTTGTTCTAGAGTTTGCCAACCTCCACCAAAGGCCAGTTTCTCTATATTACACCAAATGACCACAGATCAAAGCACACAGGATTTAGTTTTAAAACTCATCTGAAAATTCTGTGGGGCATATACCATATCAAGCCCAATTATCTGCTCCCAAAAAGATGAAGGTTTGGATAATTAGTGATAAATGCACGTTCTAGATAAACCCAGGAAATGGGTCTATTTTCTGAAATTCCTTTAAAATATATGCCCTCCACAACATACTGAGGAGGGTATTTTAGCAAAAGAATGGGCAATCAGCATGCATTCACCACACAGCAATTAGCATAGGATATACTACCTTTATTCTTTAACAAGTTTAACTGAGCTAAGTTCCATTAACCAAGAGGCATATTTTGTCAGAAAATCTAAAGAAATGCATGACCTCAGGCACTGGTATGAAAGTGCACAGCTTTTAGTTTCCAGATTTTTCAAACCAATTTATGTATTTTTTTTGTGTCTGAAATATATTACATTGTATTGTCTAGTTTAAGAACATGACAGTTGAAAGAAAATTATTTTGATTTACCCATCCAAACATTTTCTCCTGCTATTATGCCTGCAAATATCTGAGCAGCCTTCCTCTAAAAGAGATTGAAAGCACAAAACCTCCTATATATCTGTGGGTATTTTTGCCTTCCCAGGACTAGAAATATTCTCTTGTTGAACATATTTTTTTTTCTTTTGTGGGAAATAGAAATTGCTCGTCGTTTGCCAAGGATAGTCTATGCACTTACAAGGACTGCGTGTTCATCTGTCCATCCATCCTTCAAATACCAGGCATTAAAGTTCATTCATTTCAGTCATATGTAGGAGGCTTCCAGCCTTAATTAAGTCCTAATAACTTTCAGAGAAGTAAGGAACTAGATTTATGCTATGTGTCCAAATCCCACTACAGGAATCAGATGGAAGGGTCCATCCCACATTCAGTTGGGCAGCAGTGTTCCAGCTCATGAGTGGTGACCCCAGCTCTGGCCTGACAGTCGTCCTGAGTGTAGCTCCATGCCATCCCTAGCACGAGTGGTGTCTTCCCCAGTGGGTACATGAAGAAGTCACAAGGAAGAAATGTGGGTTCAAAGTGAGAAGAAGAAAGCATTTGGAAAACAAAACTATGCAATTTCATTCAGATTCATCATTCCACTGAAAAGCCTGTTTAAATGAGACATTTGCTTTTGTTGCTTCAGGCATAGAGACACTGTATGTATTTGGGCTTTTATCTTCTGGTTGAGCTTTTTGAGATTATCACTGCTGTGATGGTGAACAGGCATGATGAATGATCAAAACTGCAAAGTCAATGAGAACCAAAGCTGCTCAGCACTTCCCGGAGGAAAATGGTTTCATCCAGGAGAATGAGCACTGGATTGGGTCCCAAACTCCAGTTCTGTCATCAGCTCCCTGTGTGGCCTCCAGAGAGGATTTTTTTCTACTTTCATGGACATCAAATGGAGATAATGATGCGTTTCATCTCATAGCAGCCATATGATCATTAACGTTCATGATTCATTTGGACAGCGTTGCACTCTAGTATGCTCTGGAAAGGATCACGAGGAAAGAAACAATTCTGCACTCATTCCATGGTGTAGCCACCAGTTAAGCAACAAGGATAAAAATAGTGAACAGATGTTGGATTCTCTAAGCATGCTGCACTGCAATGAATGGAGCTGGGAACAGGTGAAAGAATATAGTTGTCCACTAAGGACTGGCACTTATATGGTGCCAAATTAAAGTTGGATGGACAGCCTCATTTCTGAAATTTCATAATTTTGAATGCTTGGCTTTTCAAGTAGAACATTATTTCCTAACTAAGCAAAAAAATGGTTTCAGTCACTTGTACTGTGCAAAAAAGTCCACTGAAAAATAGAAAATATTCTATTCTAAAAATAGAATTCACACTATCTAGAATGGGCAGCGGTTTCTGGCATATTAAACAAAGAGGTTAAGAGACCACTGGATGATGTGTGTTTAAATCCAGCAAATGAGGGGCATAGAAGAAACTCCCACTTCTGGATGTGCCAAATCCATGCAGGTAACCTTTAGTTTTTGTTCTCTCAGCAGTCATTTGAGAGAGCACTGGAACACGTTAGCTCTGAGGCATGAATCTCAGCTTTCCTACACTAACTCATATATTTGACACTAAGCATAACTTAAGTACTGTGTTGGATTGAGACTGTTTTTTGTCAGCCTTGTAGTTATCCAAAACTGCTGAAGTTTCTGCAGGCCATTTTATAGATTTGTTTTCACTGTAATTGGAGAGATATAAACTGAAAAACCATTGAAAATAAAATTAGGACTCTTGGAATACATTATTGGTTTTAAAAAAATCAAGTTTGCTGTTTTGCACACTCCTCAAATTTCAAACACCTTGAGCAATTTTCTGAGAAGACACAGAATAGTAGGTCATCTGGGGAAAAAAAATGACTTGAGACTTCTTTGAAGTAATTTACAGGAGGCTGACGGAAGAAATTTTTGCATTTAGGAAAAAAAGAACAAAAAGAAAGAAAACTTGGTTGGTATCCACATATGTCATGTGACAAGCTGCTTTTTGAAAAGACTGCTTATGGTTGTTAGAACTTTATACACATCTGAGAACCAATTTTGATAAAAAAGCTCTCTGATCTCTACCACACATGCAATCACATGTAAGACAGAAAGTGTTTGCTAGGCCCAGCAAAAGGAAGTAATGTCAGCTGTAGCTTTGGGCATTTTAAATAAACACCTTCAGTTCTAAATTGAACTTCTATATATGCAGTCTGTAACTCTCTGTTCTGTAAGTGATTTTCCTTCTGACAAGAACTGCATTCTTTGGTATTTTGCATCTATGGCAGCAAGAAACTGCAAAAGTAGCTCAGAAGAGATGAGTCCTGAGCTCTGTGAACAGCCAGCTTGTTGTTAGGAAGAAGATGTCCTTCATCTGGAAGTTAGGAGTGAAGAACTTTACTATGTCTTCCACAGAGACAAATCACTGACTAAGAGCTGCAACAGCTTTGAAAAGGAGTGGCTTTGCTTTTGCCATCCACAATACTTCATCCCACTGAATTTGCTGTGCAGATATTTGAGGCAGGGTTAATATTTGAGAACTATCTCTATGACAAAAGCAAATAGACACCCACAAATTTGTTGAGATCATCACCATTAGTTACAGGATTAGATTAAACAAACAAGGGAACAAACTGCAAACTATATAATTTCTGAAATATTCAGGTACTTTTTGTTTCTATAAATTAAATTACAGACTAACAAATAGTGTTTGGTTTGTAAACTTAGGTATCTTAAAAAGATGTTTAGAGAAGTTACATTTCTTCAGTAGAATGTCTTACCAAGAGAAAGTAGGAGAAAAAAATTAAAAAGAGACATTAAAGAAACAAAGATACTGATAGAAAATCAGCTTTTCATTTTAGGCTACAACAATTTTCATCATGACTGGACTGTGAGATGTCTGTACTGAATTAGTTGCTTGTGAATGATATAGAGTGTATTGAAAGCCTGAAAATATTATCTCTGTTATAAACAGACTGCTCACAAAATAAGGTACTTGGAAGTAGAAAGATTTGGTACATAACTCATGTTACCATGGTGAGATGGAAAGCAAGATAAGGATTGTAACTGTGCTCGAAGTACTCCAATTGGAAGAACAATACTGAACCTAAATATGCATCTCAGTGGCAGTTTTATGTACTCTCTTGGCAGTACTTTGAAAACTATCTAATAATAATCTTGATAGCAGACATTAAACCAGATGCCCCTTTCCTTGCTCATGGAACTAGCAACATTTATATTCTAATTTTCAGCTTGATTGTTATTCAGCTTGAAAAAAATCCAAATACATTGATCTGATATGGGTATGGCTCATTATTTTCTTTAATTAGTTCACCTCTCTAACTAGCTATGGAGCATAATGGATTAAAAAAAACAAGGAAAACCAGTGAAACTGGGCTTTTGAAACATTATGTATGGACAAGTGCAAAATTATTTACTGACAAAACCACCTGCAGCTACCTTTTAGAAGGGTATTTCAAAAGCATTAAACACAGATGTTCAGTTGCTGGGATTTATGCTTGGAGTGAGGTCTTTATTTCCTTTTATGTTCAGATAGTTTAGAGGTGTGTAGGCTCCATAGAATAGATGGAATAAAGCTGCAGCTTAACGAGATTCAAGTGACAGCAGCTTATGACTGTTGCTAACAATGCAGAAAACAGGCAGCAGTTGTTTAGATGGCCACCACAAATAAAAGTAAAATTATGCAGAAATTATAAATAACTAGCAAAAAGAAGCTGTGTGAATGTAGAACAGCAGTACAGTGATGAAAACTGGCACTGAGCCAGGAGTCATGCCAGTTTGAAGGACAAGAATGTCTTGGGAGCTGACCAGAGCAAGCATAGATAAGCTATTGTCTTTGTCCCTCAGCTGATCAGCCAGCTGGCAAAAGTGCTCAGACCCCACTCCCTGGCTGGCAGCTCTCTGTGGGCTGAGTGGTGCTGCTCCTCAGGAAGGATCTGGCAAAAAAGGCACATACAGCCAGGGGCAGGTTAAGAACTGGAACACTGCTATGGAATACACACTCAAGAAAGAAAACTCTAATCCTGCTTACAAACTAATTAAATATAAAAAAAAAAAGAAAAAAAGCAGTGCTTTTCTCAGTGAATGATGAATCTAAAAAATTTTTTGTCTGCAAATACAGGTAAAGTGATTGGGCATTATACCCAGCTTCATTCTCACACAGTGATAGTAGTCACACACTGTCTTCCAAACATGTTATTTCCATACTGTTCCTTAAGAAATGATGACTGAAAAATCCCACTATTTTGTTTAGCCAAATACATTCTCATTCATTATTTATCAAATACAATTTGATACAGACTGAGACTGACAGATTTTTTTTGTTTGTGATTTTTGTTTGTTTGTTTGGCTCAGATTTTTGTTTCTTTATTTGGTTTTGTTTTGTTTGGGTTTTTGTATGGTTGAGAGCAGGGCTATAAAACTATGGTCCAAATACCTACAGAAAAGAGGAGCAATGAGGATAGGACAATACAATATTGCAGAAGAAGCTACTAGCTTTCTCAGTAATGAAGACTGGGAATCACCATTATTGTTCTTTAGCCTGCTCAAAACCTAAGCAAACCTTATCCATGCCAGGTGTCTGCCTCAGGCTGAAGAGTTTTAAAACCTGTCAACAAGACCTGTTAAACCATTTCTTAATAATAAACTAATTACCGGGGGGGAGGAGGGAAATGACTGTCCCAAATCAAAGATCAAAAGCCTCTAGACTGGAAAGGTTAGAACTCCTGTCCTTGGCAGTAGGATCTTGAAAACTGACAAAGGGTAGCATGCATCAAACTTCATGCATCCATAAAAAAATCTTTCAAATTGGTCAGGTTTTGGACACCTCAGTTCAAGCATTCATTTTAGCAACTCCCAGTTAAAGCCAGTTGTAAGAAAGACACTCAGTTGCAATGTAAATGCCAACAAAATCTGCACATACATGAGACTGAAACTGTTATATATTTTTATCATAATACAGCTTGCTCCATTACCTGGCCTCATGTTAAGCCACACAGCAGCATTGAGGCTGACAAAAAATGCATAACTACAGTCAGTTTATTTTGTTAGAGAAGATTGCCCTTTTGAAAGTGAAGAGAGAGAGAAAAGGGCATTTCCATGTGTTCTGCCATTCCTGTGAAATTGTGCAGCAAAGAAGGCAATGGAAAACATCTGTATTTTCAGCTGAACGTGTAATGAGTGAATAATCATGATGTATATTTAAGTCTACATGCATATTAGCTGTATTTCCAGGTCTGCTCTAATAGTTATCTTTTCCATTCTCTGTCCCACCACAAAAAAAAAAGAAGAAGCTGGCTGCATGTGATGAAGTTCATGCACAGGAGTGAACTCAAGAAGGTGGAGAGGACAGGATGAGTCATGATGAATGAATTTCTCTTGCTTAAGTGTGTGAGCAGAATGGGGACTTACTACAACAGTTTACAAAAGGTCATAGAATGCTTTTTGTTTCAGTTTTCCTACTTTGCTCCCCATAAATATGCAATAAATGCTGTTGTTTTAAAGGGTTGATACAAATTAAATAAATTTTAAAATGATTTAAAATTAAATGTGTCAATCAACAATGATTTATTTACAATAGTGTCTGGTTGTCACTCATCACTCTAAGCATCTATGTAATTTGGTATCTATGTTTCCAAGTCATACTATTTGTCACATTTCTGTAACTGTAGCTATTATTCAGTGTGATACAGGAAAATTACATTTTTTAACCAAGATAAGCTAAGAATGATAAGGATTTTTAGTTAAGAGTGACACAAAACAATATGGTGAGTTATGAACATAAACATAAATAGGAATTCTAGTGCCTTTCAGTACTTCAGTCTTAGAACCATTTAAAACACACAAAAAGTGCTTTCCTAGGGCAGTTTATGTCTGTGTGGTGCCTACCCATGAGCCCACCCATGCCCAGCTAGAGATGCTATGGTTTGCTGCTGATTGAGTTAATCCTACCATCTCTCCTCACCCTCAGATGCTCACAGCCTCTATGTTGTGCTGTGGATGCTAAGAGTTAACCATCACCACACAGAAAACTGTCTCATCTTCTATGCTGATGAGAGATCAAAATGACCCAGACTTTATAGAAGAGATCAGGTGGAGTCACTGTGGATGGAAAGTAAGGGTCTTGCATGGAAGAACCTCTGTTTCCTTCCTAGCACATGGCTTGGGAGTACTGAGAAGAATTGAGGGCACAGCTACTGAATGTGGGAAAAGTTGTTGGGGGAATAAATGTCCACACACAAGCTAGAGTGAGCAGCTAGCAAAGGAAGAAAACTTATCATAATGATCCCCTCAGTATTTCAATAACTCTTCCATCTTGCTTATCCAAATCCCAACCAATGGCTGTCCTCCCTCCTGGCCTCAGTCTTCAGACTTGCAACGATGCTCTATAAGTACTTACCTATTTTTCCACAAATCTGCCTGCCAACAACACACTGGAGGCTCATTGCACTGGTTCAATACTAGAGTATCAAATATCTTCTTCAGAGTGCTCATAATGAAGGCAAAGAATTTACCATTCTCATATGTAAAGAGGAAAAATTAAATATTTGCAGTGAAGACAATTCAAAAGCTGTTTCTCTGAATCTGTTGTCTATGCAGATGGAGATTTGCCAAAATAAGTCAGGGAAGGAATCAACAGATCTGTCGCACTTTCACTACAGCTTGCTCCTGCTTTATCTCTTGCAGTCACAGATGATGAGGTCTCTCAGTCACTCAGTGCCTCAGCAGTATGGTAGCCATTCACCTCTGGATAACAGAAAAGCCACAAAAGACCTTTCAAAAGAACAGAAGTAAAAATAAAACACATATAGCCCAGAATTTGGGTAACAGGAAGTCTGCAAGTGGGGAACAAGTAAGCTTGATAGCCATGTGAAAATGGTATTCCAAGTCCATCATTTACTTGCATAGATTACAGGTGAGAAAGACTATCACATCCTCTGTGCAAGACCATCAGGCCTCGTTAGGGAGACTTCTGCCTGTGATCATCAGGGACCCTCTCCAGGAGTTTGCCAGTAAACATCACTGTTTGACATGACCTCTTCATGACTGGTTTCTCTTACTCCTCTGAACAGAAAGATCCTTCCATCACTTCACTTTTTGCACCATTATTTTACAGGCTTTAAATAAAAATTAGTTTTTATTTTTCTGGATTTTCCAATATATATTTATGGTTGTCTAATAATAATTCTGTGCGCATGCACCCGAGATATATTTTACAACAGCACCTGTATTTCTCCAACTATACCATTTGAGTATGAGTAGAACTCTCCCATAAGCTGAGAATGTTTTACAAGTTCAAGCCTGCATCACTCAGTTAAATTTGTGGTCAGGAGACAAGAGTGTGTCAGTGCCTGGCAGGAAGCAAAGCCCCAGGCAGGCTTAATACTATCACATAATCTTTGTTCATGGGTGCTGTCATACTACCGATGGCATACAGTGGGCAAAAACTAGGCATGCGTTTGTAGACTGTAAACTCATATATAACTTTCAATTAATATTAATTCAATCATTAGTTGTGTATTAATCATATACAATTAATTCTGTAAATGCTTTGTTATCTGGTATTTTACTTGACCATAGAAGCACTTTCTCAAAATATCCCCAGCCTTCCATTCCTGCCCTGGTCTCCGCTGTTTGTATGTTACTATCACAGTACTTTGGGACATTTCCCTCAAATCCCACTGTTAAATGAAAGCATTCTGTCACCTGTGCTGCTCCAGCAGAACACTCTGGCTGTGATCATGGTATTTGGGCACGATGTGGATTTATGTTGCGCTTGACTTCTGGGAAACACTATGTGGAGCAGAGGAAGTGCTCTGTGCATCCCCCATCAGATCAAGGAAGCACAGAGATAACACAATGTGCAAACCTGCTCAGTCATAGTCTCCAAGCAGCTCTGCATCCTCATATGCACAGGGAAATTGTCCATGTGTCATAGATCCACTTTTTCAGCCACTCACACCATCCCTTCAGCTATGAATTTGACTTCCAATGTAACTGCAGAGCAAGTTAAATGCATCCCTGTGCTTCAGGCAAGAACGAACCTCCTACAGCTTTTGTGGTGTAACTGGCTGAACCTGCTGCTGGTCCCTTTCTCACCACTGGCTGACAGGTAGAAACATGAAAAATCTCTCATTCACTTCAGAGAGGACAAAGCTCAGAAGAATAGGAAAGTGAGTATGAAAGAAAGAAATCATAAAAAAAAGGTAAAAAGTGAAAGGCCTAAACTGAGGTCAGGAGAAAAATAATATTCATGGAAAAAGGGAATAAAAATAGAGGGGAAAAATCAAAGAAAAAGAAGAAAAAAAGAAAAATTTTTAAAGAATTACAAGAATTGCAGCTGTTATGACAAAAATAGAAGGGAGATAAGGCAAAATGGTGTGTAGAGGAAGTGGAGGAGAGACCAACATGGGAAAGATTAGAAGAAGTCGTCTTGAAGGAAGAGAGATACAAAAGCCATTACGGATCAGAAAAAAAGGAAGCTAAAGTGCTGTCTTACAAGCTAAACTATTTCACCAGTTCATTGTGTAATGATCATGAGGATATTAAAATTTCTGTAGCATTAGCAGTAGCCAGCCAGTTCCTTAAATCCAGCTGCTGTTGGAAGCCAGTGTTCTGACATGTGGATAAACATAATTTAGTGGAGGAACCCAGTGGCTGGGCAGCCACTGACTGCAACAAAGAGCAATGGTAAAAAAAAAATTCAGGCCAAACCTCAGCCTTTAGGATGAGAGGGTACCAAAAGCCTGTTTTGTAAGATACAGATTTCTCTTCTTCATTCCTGAGACCTCCGGTGTAGAGAAAGGAAAAAAAAACAACAAAACCCACCAAAACCAAAGAGCTTTTATTTTGTATTTGAAATATGAAGCACACATCTTATTTAAAGGCAACCAACCAGATAAGCTAAGTAATATGGCCAAAAATAACCCTTTTCTGGTCTCCCAGTGCAGGCAACTGAAGGTAAAATATAAAGTTTTTATCCCAATTACTGTACCATAATATCAATAGCCCTTGTTCAATAGAACATTTTTGCTGACATTCAAGTGACAAAGGGAAGTCAGTTAAAAAATAGAATTACATGTAAAAGATGAAGTGACATAGAAATTAAGCTCACAATATGAAGATTAGATGGGTGTTGATTATATTTTATTCTATAACCTCATGGATGATTGATTGCACTGCCCCAGAGACACAGGACTACAAATGACTGAATTTTTCCAAGCTGTTTCACACAGGTATCAGCCAGCTTGATGAAAATTAATATTAATGAAATTAAGGCAAATTATTAGTTCAGGCAAGAGCTACTGCTATGTGTTTGGCATTATGTAATGTAATTAGTACTGATTAAACTATTAATCATGGCAAATTATCAGTCACATTTTGCCCTTGCTTTTTTATACTGACTCCTCTCTGAACAGATGATGACTTTTATTGACTTCTTTGGTTTTAATATTGGCTCTTATCACTCCAAATCAGTATGTGTGGATAAAAATTAAATTACAGGCTTCTTTTGCACTGTTGATATAAAACTCAAGTATCCTGAAGTACTTGCATTCAGTTTACTACTAGTAGTACAGTTAATAATATCTCAGTTGATATGATAACTCTATCACAACCAAAACCAGAATATGTCTTGCCTTGCTTGGAAAAAAAAAAGTAGAAGGAATGGAGGAAGTAATGGGAGGAATTAATTTCTATGGCACCAATGAATTCAACATGCAAGCATTCCACACCCTGGTATATAATTACAGAATGTGCCTAGTAATCAATTAATACAAATCTCCCAAAAGGTAGGAAAGTAATGTAATTATTGTCTCACAGGTGAGGAATAAAGGCTCAAAGATTCCATCTAAACCTGAGGAACAAAGCTTCTGCATCCATCCTAAACCCCAGCCACCCTTACATGAGCATGTGACAACTCATTTCCAACCCATTTTGGTTTTTGCAAGAAAAAGGAAAACTTTGGCCCCTATCTGGGGAGAAATTTCAGTGCACACCAGCCAAATTCCCTGTCTGAATGGACCCTTGTGATGAAAAACCTCAGTCTAGATATACCTAGAGAGGTTTACCAGAACCCATAGTGGTTAAAGTACCTGAAATAATATTGTCTCTCATCTGCCTTCAACCTCCCAGATAAAGACAGTGTTACTTGCTTGTCCCATCTCTTGTCAGGAACCTGGGCTGCCCTGCGCCTCCCTCCATCAAGAAAAGAAAAAATATTGTTTCTAAGTTATAGTCTTCCCCCAGTTTATATTCTGGTATCATTACTGCTGGGCAAGTAAATACTAATTACAGCAATTGCCATGGAGTTAATATAGCATGACAAATGAACAAATTTACCAAACCAAAATCCCCAAACACAATTTTTCTCCAAAAATGCTGTCTTTTCTTGCCTTATTTTAACAAACAGCTCTTCTTTTCACCTACTCCCATCTACACTGCATGCATCATCTTTGTGTGACATGGAAATACGCATTCTCCAAAAGCCACCTGAGCATATCTGATCATTTTACTGAAGCCACTAACTTAAAACATTGTAAAGAAATTCGTATGTGCAAAAAACTGTTATAGTATCAGGAGCAACTGACGATGGTTTGACAGATGTTACCATGTATTTTAAGTGCTACTTTCTTTCCCACTGGGGGCATCCCTTCACTGCTAGTTAGATCTTCCTTTGGGTTACCTGCCTCTGTACACACAGGCTGCCTAGACAACCAGGTAACATTTCCCATTTGGGGTGGTTGCCATTGCTCTGTGGCACAAATAAGTTCTGTTTAGGTATTTACATGATAAATGAACATTACAGCATGGAGACACTACCACACAACTTCATCTTCTTGTTACTGGCACACACCGGGGGTTGTGTGTTTAATTTGAAGAGTATGTTAGCAAAGATTTTTTTTCCCCCAGCACCTGTAGTCAGCACCCATGGTACTACATGGTCCTAAGGTCAGGAAACTTGTTTTATGTTGATTTCTAACAAGGTGTCTGTTTCAGAGAGGATATGAATGCCCCATCCCTGGACCTGGCTTTTGGTCTAGTGGGAAGTGTCCCTGCCCATGTCAGGGGAGTTGGGACTGGATGATCAGTAAGGTTCCTTCCAACCCAAACCATTCTACAATTCTATAACTGCCTAGGATAATTTTTAAAACAACCAGAAAAGAATAAAAATATTTTATTAGATCAGTTTAGCAACAGGAAGGAACCAAATTTAGCTGTAGGTGTTTGATGGCAATCTGGCAGATGAGGAGGTGATGTCTTCCCTGAGTGCTCACCCGAGCCTCTTCTGCAGAGCAGCCATGGCTGCATCACTGCTGCCGCCTGAGCACGGGCCTATTTGCCCCGGTGTCTCAGCACAGCCCTGCCCGCACTGCCGGCCCTGTTTGCCCCGGTGTCTCAGCACAGTCCGGCCCGCACTGCCGACCCTGTTTGCCCCGGTGTCTCAGCACAGCACAGCACAGCCCGCACTGCCGGCCCTGTTTGCCCCGGTGTCACAGCACAGCCCTGCCCGCACTGCCGGCCCTGTTTGCCCCGGTGTCTCAGCACAGCACAGCACAGCCCGCACTGCCGGCCCTGTTTGCCCGGCGGGCTCAGCCCAGCCCAGCCCAGCCCGGCCCACACGCAGCCCTAGGCCGCACTGCAGGGCCTGCGAGGGCGGGGAGGGGCCCGGGGCGCAGCACCCCGCACCTACAGCTCCCCAAGCTGGCTCCTGGGAATGGAGGCTGGGAGCGAGCACGGCCACTGGAACGCTGCCATCGCCACGCATCCTGAGAAGGCCCTCTGTCCCACGGACCTCTCTGCCATAAAACACTCTTTGCCGGACGGCGGGGAGAGAACCCGGGTGGTTTCAGAGACTTCACCGGGAGAAAACTACGTACCAAAGAATGGAAGGGACAGAGAGCTGACACTGCCCCAACCCGAGCCCTCTTCTGAGGCTCACCCCGTGTTGCCCTACCATTCCCAGCCCGGCCCGCCCGAAGCAGCTGCGGGGAAACTCCTCCCGCCCCGGCCCTTTCCCGTTCCCACCTCCCGCCCGGTGTCCCGGAGCGCCGGGGGGGGCGGGCGGGCCGCTCCCTCTCCCCGCCCCTCCCACCGCCCTCCCCGGGCCGCTATAAGCCCGCGGAGTTTCCGCGTCCTGTGACTGCAGTCAGGTGGTGGCTGAGCCTCCCCGCTCCCTCCCACCCTCTGTCCCGCTTCGTCTTCCCCCGCCCGGCGAGGGCTGGCCCTGCGGGGAGCCGGCTGGGGAAAGTTGGAGGAAAGTTGCTGCCTGGGAAAGTTTAGAAGCGGGAGAGCCGCGGCCCCGGCAGCCCGGCCTCTCCGCCGCACTCCACGGGAGGGAGGGAGGGATGGCCGGCGGGGAAGGAGCAGGCAGCGGCGTGCCGGAGTGCCGAGAGCACCTCTTCAAGGTGCTGGTGATCGGGGAGCTGGGCGTGGGCAAAACCAGCATTATCAAGCGCTACGTGCACCAGCTCTTCTCCCAGCACTACCGGGCCACCATCGGCGTGGATTTCGCGCTCAAAGTCATCAACTGGGACAGCAAGACCCTGGTGCGGCTGCAGCTCTGGGATATCGCAGGTACGGGGCGGGCGGGCTGCTCCCCGCAGGGTGCGCCGGGCGGCGCTGGGCGCCCGGCTGTCGGGGGCCCGCCGCACGGCCTCTGCGGAGAAAAGCGTGTTTTGGCTGGGAAATGTCTCTTCTTGTTTTTTTTTGTCTTACCCCTTATAAGCAACCTCTCATTCTTGCCTTTGTGGTGTAAGTAGAAGGAGGTCTTGACGTGGGAGTGAAGTTTTTCACTTTTTACGGGCTTTGCCCTCTCTCGTTAGCAGACTTTGTGGGGCTCTTGCCTCGGCCCAGGGTTTTACAGCAGTCTTCGAACATCCGCTTTGCTCTCGCTGCTGGATCCAGGGCTCCCGCAGTGTTCCTGCTCATAGTACTCTGCCTGACCTGCTTGTCTGGGTCGTGGTGGCCTTGGTTATGGCTGCTGCTGAAATAAATTCAGGGTTCTGGCTCTGTAATGCATTTAATGCACCATGCTTTACAGGTTAAAGGTAACTCAAACAGCTAAAATTATCCTCAAAGGAAGAATGCTTAAACTTTGCATGCTTGGAGTCACCTGGTTAATTGAGAAGTAGTTTTCATCCCTGCTGCATTGACTGAGGGAGTGGAACTTCTGTTATGCTTAGTTCTATATTCAGGTCACAAATTTGTGTGTTAGAAGCGTACTATGAGCCCATGGAAGCAGAAAAGTCCTGTCTACTTGTCCAAACCATGCATTATTCCTTTCCTATATATGATTTAAACCTGTTCTTCAGCATCTCTGGTTTCCAAGACTCCTACTGTGTACCTACCATGGTTAACTTTGCTTGTGCTGTGGAGTCAAATGCCACAGAACTATCTCTGTTTTGCCGTGGTCTCATAAGAAGTCTGTCCCTCAGCTCTGTAATCACCTTGGTTGGTGTTGCATTTCTAGTTTTGTGTGCAGCCCAGGTGTTACCCTGTAGCGCTCCTCATCCCTGTCTACAACCATCGGAATATCTCCTTGGATCTAAAAAAGCAGACTTTATTTCAAATGCTAGTGTTTAAACTTAACACTGCTGGAAGACACAAGGGAAAGAAGCTGGTAGTTACTGTTTCCATTAACTTTATGCTTATCAGTGGAAGCTCAGAAATGAGGAAGTGTGACATGTGGCTGCTGTAACCCTGTGACAGACCAGCTGTACCTCAGCTCCTGGTCTTTTTGCTCTAAAATGCTTCAAATATGATTCCTCAAACTGAAAACCCTTCATACTGCCATATGCTGAAATATACCACATATCTTTCTGTTGCTGGCCTGCAGGGCAAATGAAAATATTTTCTAATTGCTGTTTTGGAGAGCGAGTAAGATGTTGGCAAGCTTTCTCTTCTGATGTGTTCCTCTTGTGAATCAGTTTTAACTTTCTGTGACTCAATTATCAGTATCAGTACAAGCCACTGCAGTCCTCTGGGTATATTTAGTGAGCCTGGGGTTCCAAAGATTGAAGAGGGGAGGCTCTTGGCATGCTGGGGTTTGGCAGGCTGCCATCCTTGTGTTTGACTTCTCAGCCCTTCGTTGCTCAGACTTGGGTAGGCTGTGTGCTTTGCCAAAGCAATCTGTTTCAACAGGATAGGCAGAAACTTAGCTTTAACTTGTCACAAAGTTTGGACAGAACCTATTTACAGCTTGGGAAGTTCTATCAATACATCCATGCATTAGTGTCATGATCCAGAAGACAGTATTTCTCATTCTTGATTATTGCCCTTGGAGAATTTTTGACACAGCTAGCTGAAGACTAAGTTAAGAGCTGCTGATAAATCCTTGGAAGCTTGTGGTAAATTGGTTGAAGAATTAAATTGATTGAGGAATTAAAATTTTTCCTGTCACTGAAATATTTTTCCTATTTTATAAGACTTTTATATAAAACCCCTGACTAGTCTTTCCCTAGCAGAAATTAAAAAGGAAGATACAACTGTTCTGCAGTTTGCAGTCCAAACTCTTAGTCTAATCTGCTAGTTTAGGGTATTCTGTTTCCAAAGGGCTGGGGGAAGCTTGCCCAATGGGAAAAAAAAACAATACAAAGAAGAGAAGTAATCTTGGTGATTTTTGATTGGGTTGTGCTGAGCCAGTGTGACAGTAACAACTTGGACTCCTATAGCCCTTGACATCTGAGAGTTAATTAGTAAAATAGAGAGTATTTTAGAATCTGTAAGGGTATTTGATGGTCTTAAAGCTGTTGAAGTCCTCAACTTGGGAGTGTGCTCTGCAGCTCTTTTGTGTACAGTCAGGAATATTTCTAAATACTTGTGGATGTTAACAGATTTATATTGAAGTTATTAGTTAAAGAACCAGGTTGAAGATGGCTTCTGTAATCATAGACAACATTCTCTAAAGTGCTTTATTGAAGTGTAGCAGTGTCTGAGCATGTGATAGTCATTCCTTTTTAACTCATCAGCCCAGCTGTCTTCTGGCTTTCAACAGCTCGTAGATAATTTTGCCTGCTGGTGTGTGCAGACAAACGGCTTTAGATCTCTTGAAGAGATCTGAATCTTATGGTAAGTAATGTTACATGTGACTTCCCTGCAAGCAATATAGTGCTGGCATTCTGAATTTATTTTGATGCATTTAAAAAGGCTGTTGAATTAAAGTCTAACCCTTAAGCATAGAAAGGATGTTATTTTCACTAGATCAAAGCTTGTATGTAACAGTTCATCGTAAGAAGCTTTCTTTAAAGAGCTGGGTGATGCAAGCTAAGGTTTTGTACTTAAGTCAATGATAAGAACTGACCCTGTAGTTCATGCATCAGCTAAAGATCATAATGTGGATACTATGCTGGCTTCTGATTTGATTGTAGGAAAAGAGATTAATGTTGTGCTGTTTATTGCAATGCAGTAGGTTACTGGATGACTTCAAATTCTTGTGCTAGCTGAGGTTGTTTTGGTTTTGAGTTTTTTTTTGCGATTAGATAATTCTGTCAAATAGAGCATGACCACGTTATGCTGTTTATGCTTTTTCTTTTTTCTGCTGAAAATAGCCCTCTTGTTGTAAGGTACAAAGTAGTGCAGATTCTTGCAGCAGCATCAAAGGGGAAGGGATGTAAAATAATGAAGAGGGAGGAAGGTTACTGTTGTACCTAGACATTTGTATTGTAGAGATAGTCAGGTGTTTTAGTTTTTAGATACAGGTTGTAACTTCTTAAAGGTGATGAAAAAGCTTGAGAGTAAGACTGATTGGTCCCTGTCAAATTATCTTGGTTACAGCATAAAGAAAGAAGCATTCTGGAAGGAGGTGAACAGATTATATGTGTGTTCATGCAGGAACTTTAGCTGCCCTTTGGCATTATTCTTGGGTTTTTTGTTGGCTTTTGTGTTTTGTTGCCTTTTTTTAAAATTTTGATGCATGAAGTAATGAACAATTATCTTTCTGGATAAATTCTGAAAGTGTTAAAGCATTGATCAAAGGGCATAAATGATTGGCAAAATAAATAGGATGTAGTAATGAGTTATTGCAGTAAAGAGATGCAAACCAAAGAAATTTTAATGATAGGGAAGTGTTTTGATAGTCTATTTCAAAACAGTAGAGATTCCTACTTGACAGATGTGCTGTTTTGGTAAGCACTGCACTGACCACAGCATGCTCAGGATGTGTGTGTGGCACATTGATGAAGCTGTCAGGTGATATTGAAAGAGCACTTAAAGGATTTTCAGTATAATAGAAAATGTTGAGCTAACCTGGTAAAACGAGCAACTCTGTTAGTTGCTGCTTTTGTGCTCATGTTGACTATCACTGTTGTTCACATCAGTCTGTATGAAGTACAGTTTGCTGGAGAGCAGGATTGGTAAACATCATAAATAGTGGCTTGAGGTTGGCTTCTCATGAAGAATGTCACTGATGGCAAATTTTAGATGGATTTGATTTTAAAGTGTTTTTTGAGGAATTCTAAATTAGCTTTTATGTAATAGCATTCTTCTTCCAGGATTTTATTAATACTTCTTTGTATAAATATTTATTAAAACTGAAGTAATGCTTTAACTGGCAGAGTATGGGTATAAAGTTGGCCATACAGGAGTCATTGTACTTTGGTACTGTAAACATGCTCTACAGGCTTTCAAGAGCTGAATGATAAGCAGTATGTAGCATGTAAATTTGTTACTAAAATCTTGCATGTCTCCTTGAGAGGAACTGAACTGTAACTTATAAGTTACAGGACCCCAAGAGGATGGAGAAATCAGATGAAGTATTTTGGTTAAATAATAAGTTGAGGAAGAGCTGGAATAACCCATCTTTTGTATGAAGACAAGTGAGTGTTAAGATATGTGAGCTGATGTTAAGAGCAAATTAACTTTTTAAGTAACTGTTAGGCTTTTCTATAGGAAGCCATGAGAAATGGGAGAGAGTACAGGAAACCATGGATGTGGTTGATTTTCAAAGGCATCCAGGCAGTTACAATATGTGAGATAGTTACTTCCATGTGAAAACCCTACTTTCAAGCAGCTCTGTATGCCAGCTGGTCTGCACTTGTGCCATTGGCATGTCATAGAGGCTGCCAAGTTGCTTTTGTGTACTGGGACATTAGCTTGTGTCTTGAATTATGGACTGATTTTATTTTTTTTTAATAAGGTCTAAAGCAAGTGTTAAGTGATGTTAATGCATCCCTGAACATCTATAGGAAAACAAGCAGAAAACTTCTGCTGTTCTGCATCCATACCTGGCTCTGTGCCAGAGGCATGTGTGCTTCAGTTGCGTTGCAGGGAAGTCTCTCCTAAGTGTGGAGAACTTGGAGGCAGCAGTCTCTAAAAGTAGTTAAGGTATTCTTGTTACAACTTGTCCTTAGCCACAATGCATGTTGAAGGGATTAAAATGGCAACTCTTGCAGAAAAAAAAATGAAAAAATTGCTTAGCTATGTGCCTGGTACAAGTGAGCATAAGGTGGAGGCGAGACAATCCAGGCATAACCTTCCCTCAAATGTGGAGATTTTTTTTTCACCACTATAAATTGTCTTAATGAGTGAACATAAATAACCATATCAGAAATGGATGCAGAACTTGGAGCTCAGTTTTTGAAAAAACTTGTACGTTTTCTGAGGTTTTTTCCTAGTTTATAGATTGTTGGAGGTTCCAGGAGCAGCCTTCAGGTGGAGATTAGGAGTGCCATCATTTTGCTTATAGCCTGAGGCAGGTCAGAAAGCTCCCAGTCAGGGCTGGGGAATCTTCTATGTGATTATGTCTTCAGACTCATGGAGATGTGAAAGACTTAATTTCTGACTGCTTTGGCTCACACATGTTTAAGTATAAATCTCATGAGAGAAAATTTGCTTAAGGCTTATGCTTGCTGGAAACATACAAGACTAGCAGATAAAGTTTGGGGATGGGAAATAGAAGGCCTGCTCACATAGATTTTGAACACAGAGGCAAGAAACAGCACTGAAGGTGTACTTTGTTTCCTTCTAGAAACCATCCCTCTGTGGGAAATTTTGTGTGGGTGTCCTTTCTTGTGACTTTTCTGGAATAGCTGGATTTGGGTCATGAGCTTTCACTTCAGAATGACTTGCTGTGCTTGAGCTCTACAGCTAAGTATCAAAATAAGTTCTGAATGTGTTAAACTTGGGGTTTTGGTGTTTTTCCAACTTTCAGACATCTCTGAATACAAACAGATTCTGAATGGGGTTTTTTTTGGGAGTCCTGTTTAAATATACTTTTAATGAAATGTTATCAAGGTATGAGGTATGTTTGTTGGTCTAATGAAGGAATTTCCACATCTTATCAATGGGGTACCAAAGCTTTCATAATGGCAAAGGTTCTTTTGCTTAGTACTATGTTATGTAGCCACTCAAAGTAGTGTATATGTTATTTTGGACTAAGCCTGTACCAGTTGTGCTGACTTAATTCCATAAGTATATGGGAAATGTTACTGTGTTGGTGTTGTAAGATAGTCTAGTGTGGTAATTTTGATTATGCAAGACAGGACAGTTCAGTTAAATGGGAGAATTGAGACAGATGTTCTTTGATTGTCTTGGAAATGAGCTTAGAATTTCCTCATAAGACATTTCAAGGTGTTCTATGAGAAATGGGGTTAAAGATGTGATCCTAAAAGACCACCTGATCTAGTAAAGGCTTAAAATAAAGTTCAGTGTACTTATCTTACAGGTACTCTTAATTTTTCTATTTCAAAAATGAAAAAGCACTTTGTGCTTGATTGTCTATTCACTGTAGAATAGATAGTGGTTCAGCCTTATTTTCAAACAGATGTTGCACAGCAGTTGGTCAGAAGTTTTGTGCTTTCTACAAGATTACAATAAAAACTCTTTCCTAGGACTCTGATACGGAGAGTAAGGGATAACTGAATGTGTACACATCAAATAGACAGGGGAAATCTACCTTAAAGGCAAACAATACCTAAATTTTTACATGCAATACAGTAGACAGGAGGAAAAAACAGTACATAGAGCTCAGCAGAACTAATTTTTGGATTAGTTTATAAAACTGGAGTTCTTTGCAGAAATAATAATCTTCCATGGGTTGTGCACTTTTCTGAAGGCAGGTAATAAATTCCTGCCCTTCATATAATACTGACCCAAGTAGTCAGAAATTAAGCTGGTTTGACAAGTCAAGCACATTGTCTGCACCAGTTTGTCTCTGAAGGGCAATGTTGAATATACACTTTTCTCTTAATGTATGGCATTCACATGAATGTAAATCAAGCTTTATCAACTCTCCTTTCATCTTCAGAAGTTGCAGCTTCAGAGTCTTGGTGCTTAACCTTATTTACATCTCCATTTTGCCTCTTACCGGTTTGGTTTCCTTTAGGTGCACATTAGGACAGGGTGTTACCAAAGTGCATATCCACAAGTACAATTTGAATTGGCAAGTGCTATAAAGGGGTAATTCTCAACTTATGACATAAAGCAAAGAAAATAATCTTAGCAGACTGGTTCCAGAAAAGGTATTAGCATGCTGTAAAAAATAAGATTCTTCCTCTCAGTGGTGAGACCACTGGATTCAGTCTCAGAGGTGTCAGACATGGCCTTCATGAATGCCAGTGGTAACCATTGCTTTGCTTTTGTAGTCTGCTGTAAATGGTTCCCTCCAAATACTTGCTTCAGAGGTTCAGAAGTGTGATATGCCATGTTAGAAAGAAGTGATTTGCAGGAAGGGGATGTCTGTTTATATTTTTGCATGGAAATATAGGGATAACTCTTGTGAAATTCCTACAGATGTTCAAGCTAGCATGACCAGCAGTGACTACAGAGCACAGCATGCTTCTCAAGCTACTGTGGTACAGTCTTCAATATTCAAAGATCTCTTCTGCCTGTGGAAACACAAAAAGAGGATAAGCAGAGTGTGATTTTGAGAAATGGAGGGATTTTAGGCCTTTATAGAGTTTGCTTAGAAATGTCTTAACTGTCTAGAGAAGGCTGGCAAATTCTCAGTCACTGTGGCTTCTACATTAGCAGGTAATGAAAACAAATATTCCTTATTGTATGGATTTTAGCAGCTTTTCAAATAATAGGTTGAGAGGTAGTCTCTGAATATCACTGCAAACAGCTTATGGGAACCTGTTCTTTAAGTGCTCCCAGGCTAAGAGTGCTGGGTAGAGCAAAGTGGCAGCAATTTGATACAAAATTCCAATCACACACAATGTGCTATGACACATTGACCATTTTAGAGATTAACATTTTTTTAGTCTCGTGATCAAGTCGTTCTGGAGACAAACTGACTTTATAATTGTTCTGCTGTGCGCAGTGAAATGCTGTAATGCCGTGCAGCATCACTGTGAACACACAGTGCAGCTCTGGCTGCAAGGCAGCACACCAAGGGATATGGATCAGAGGGTGGCAGGCATGAAATAGCTGAACTCCGGCAGATTACTTGTTTGGGTAAGTCTTGTTAAAGCAAGGTAGGCAGTACTGATTCATGCTGTTGCTGGCACTAATTGGACTATGTCAACTCCTTTGAATACTAATGCAGGGGAATTGTTCTGTACATGCTAGATTTGACAGCTAGCTAGAAATTGTTTAGCTTGGTTGCACTCTGATTTTCTGGGGATTGAAATCTAGTGCTTAAGCAGGGACTTTGTCTCTCACTTGCTGTTTAGCAAAGATGCAGAAAAAAAATAGGTGGATTCTTATATAAACGTGACTGTGATACTGCTGCATAAAATATACATGGTGTTGGAAAAAACCCATTGAACTCTAAGTGCAGGATGTTGCCTCTCAGCTTCTTAAAGACACAACAGTAAGCTGTTGAAGTCAATTTGGACAATTAAGTAATTAGATTAGCCCAAGACTACAGGCAGCAATGAAAAGTTTCAGTCTTGCTGTAAAATTCCCAGTGAGGGCTGTGCAATTATTTGAGGGAAAACTTTCTGTCTTTGTGGGAGAGAATGGCTTGCCTTTTCTATTAGGTTGGTAGAAGTGATCATAGCTCCTGGTGCAAATCTGGTGTCTAGCTTCCAGCACTTGCCATCCCTGTGTTCTTGCTGTTTCATGGGTAGTGAACAGGACTGTCTTGTGTTAAAGTATAATGATAGCAAGCAGTGAATGGAATGACTAGTCATTGATTTTGAAGTTTCATGTAGTTAACAAATTGTTAGTTTAGAAACTGACTGTGTTGGGAAATAGAACTTTAAAGCAAACTGCTTCCTAATATTTCAGAATGAAATAGTGACTTCTGTGAACATGTGGAAATACTGTGTGATATGATCTAAATAATCAAAACACTGCTGCACTTAAGCTGATATTCATCAGTAACTTTTCAATGGCTACAGGGTCTCTCATACATACTGTGTCTGTACAATATATATTGTCAGTGTCAAGCCTCTGACACTGCATTGTTCAACAGAACTGCTCCAACTGCACCCTGCAGCTTTCTAATATAGACATAACCAGGGGATCAAAGGTTGTCTCTTACAATAAAGTGTGAGTCAGTTGAACAGGGGTTAACTGGCTTTTGCCCTGAAGACTGTTCTGAAGCATTTAGGAAAGGGTTAATGTTGGGAAGAGGTCCATCCAGTGGTCACTTAACTTGCCCATACCACCCTTAGTAAGAAAGGGCACTAGCAGTTGTAATTGTCTGAGGCTCCTTTTGTCTGTCAGAAACGAAGTACTGCAGTCAGTGAGGTTATTTCTAGTACTTGTCTCATACAGAAAGATATAATATTCTAGTAATTCTCACTTCCTAGCCCTGTTTGTCACCAGAACCACAAATAACACTTTTTCACAGTGGTGGAAAGTAAAAGTCAAGCTGGATGTTCTTTCACATTTACAGGTTTCTACATCTGCTAGAGCTGCTAATGTCATAGAATCACAGAATGGCTTGGGCTGTAAGGAGCCTTAAATCTAGTTCCACATCATCTAGTTCTAGATCCTCTAGTTCCAACTCTACTGCCATGGGACTTGACCATAGGTTGTTCCACCCAACCTGGACTTGGAGCATTTCCAGGGATAGGGCATCCACAGCTTCTCTGAACAACCTGTTCTGGTGCCTCACCACCATGGCAGTGAAGAATTTCTTCCTAATATCTTATCTAAACTTACTTTTAATTTAAAACCATTTCCCCGTGTTCTGTCAGCACATGCTCTTGTAAATAGCCCCTCTCTATCTTTCTTGTAGGGCTCCCTTTAGGTGCTGGAAGGCCTCAAGTCACCCTGAAGCCTTTTCTTTAGGCTGAGCAATCCCAGCTCTCTCAGCCTGTCTTCATCAGAGAGGTGCTCCAGCCCTCTGATGATCTTCATGGCCTGCCTCTGGACTCACTCCAACAGGTCCATGTCCTGATGTTGGGGATCCCAGAGCTGGATAGCACACTCTAGTTGGGGTCTCACAAAGGCAGAGCAGAGAGGCAGAATCAACCTCCCTCGCCTTGCTGGCCATGCTGTTTTGGATGTAGCCCAGGATACAAGTGATTTTCCTGGGCTCCAAGTGCACATTGCTGGCTCATCTCCAGCCTCTCATCTACCAGCACCCATGAGTCCTTCTTGGCCCATCTGCTCTCAGTCTGTTCATTCCCCAGCCTGTGTTGGGACCCCAACCCAGTTGCAGCACCTTGCACTTTGTCTTGTTAAACCTCATGGGATTCCCATGGGCCCACTTCTCAAGTTTGTCCAGATCCCTCTGGATGGCATCCTATCCTTCAGGTATGTCAGCTGCGCCACTCAGCTTGATGTCATCTTTAAATTTGTCTGTCATTAAATAAATGCATAGTTCAACACCTCTGTGGTTTTAACTTGTGGCAACTTTACACTTTGAGCTTAAATGGATAAGACTGGGGAGTGGGGGACCATCTGGTATTAAGTCTTGGAGTCTGTCTACTCTCAATCTATGGCTACTCTCTGTGGGAAACAGCAGGCAGACACTTGAATGTGAGCTGTAATATTGATAGTGGTTTGGTTAACCTACTTCTTGCAGAATAACAGATCCAACCTAATTAGGTAGGACAGTTCTGGGACAAGATGTGCTGGTTTGGGGAGATGGGGGATAGCTGTCAGTAGTGGTAACTTGCCAGCAACATGTTAATATACCTCTCTAGAAAGGAACTTCAGTCAACTCACACCTGACCCTGGTAATGCTAAAATGTACATTGCATGTCTGGAGAACTGGGAGATTCATCCTCAGGGCAGTTCTGGGTATTTGCTGTATTTTGCCAAACATCCAGCTGGCATCCAGAGTCTGGTCTTTTCCTGCCTGTGGCTCTTGAAGGGCATGTTTTGAAAGTGACAGTAGTTCTAACCCAAGTAGAGGATTGAACTATGTTCCCAGCCATTTTGGATGGGGATTTAGCTTAAATCTATCACACTGGATGACAGTAACTTTACTGAGAGTTGGAATTGTCACTCAGGTGTTCCTGAAAAAAAAAGCTTTCACTCATTAGTTGATATAGCCCTCCTATTAACTCATTAATACAATGAGTAGTAGTCTGGAGGAAGGAATCTTGACAAACTCATTATTGTGCATATCCAGCAGTCATTTGTACATTTTAATTGCTTTTTCTGGCTCCAATTCCCATCATGTAGGAGGAGTTAAAAGTTGAAAATGAGCGAAATAATAGGAGTCTAGGGTATCTTTTTTGCTAAATGTTCACAAGAACTGCTGCAATGGTAGGTCACACTGCTGTAATAAACAGGACATTAGTGTTTCTCCCTTACACTGAGACTGCTCTAGAAACTCTTTAAAATGTACTTCAGGGCAAGGCTGCAATGATAGCTTACCTTTTGCAGTAAAGGACAAATATAAAGCTTCTAATGTTCGGTCTTAAATTACAGCCCATAATTTCTTTCATGTAGTTTTTAACTTACATTCCACCCCCATTACAATATAAACTGGGGCGTGAGAATAGCTCCCAAGTTCTAATGCAGTTTTAAAGTCAACTTTGTTCCTGTGGTCTGCTGTAGGGAGGTGAATTAGTTCCTGATGCGTGTCATTGCACAAATATTTCACTTAAGGTTGTTGCAGTTACTGGAAAATATGGTGACAATAAGTGCTGAGTCATTTTGATATGGAAACTGTGGTTAGAGAATGCAGAACTTCGCATTACATGAGGTCACTTCCACACCACCAAATTAAACTTCTGATCCCTGTGACTGTCCTGTGTCTTAGCTCCTCATTTACACCTGAACTAACAAAAACTGTACTTTAGTGGCATCAGATTTGTGCCTAGTCACTGTACCTACCAGAATGATTAATCTTGTGATGTCCTTTCTATACTGCTGTACTAAGCAATTAGTTATCTTCCCACTCTCTTCTTTCTAACATTATACACACGGGGGATTTTAAGTCTAGTTTAATCTGACCACTTTTAGCTTTTCTTCTCTGGGGGTATGATCTACTTTCTGTACTGCTCAACACTATTGTCACATATGGAGAAGTGATTATAGCAAATATCTTGCTGGACAGAGGAGGGGGCGTGACAGATCTCTGAACTGGGCATGGCAGAAGCTGAGACATTTAGTTTTGAGAACAAAGAGAATTATGTCCAGCCTTGATAATTTGGAGGATTAGTGTTTTGTAGTTTGATTTTTCTGTATGAGGGTTTGTGGATTTGGTTGGGGTTTTTATTTTGTTTTATGGTTGGTTTTTTTGCCTTGCAAAAGCTCTGTCTGAAATTGCAGTTAAATTTTCAAACAGCTGTCTAGAATGCTCTGCATCCTAGACAAAAAGGTCAGCATGTGCATTTTCAGTAATGACATGATTATAAAGAAAGTCCACTCAGTTTAAACTGAATTCTTTTCCTGCCTCATGCTGTATGCCTTTTACCAGACAAAACTCTTACCTCTTGGGCAGGCCATGTTTTATTGCTTCTGTCTTTGTATGAGATACAGTATATCCATCTTCATTAGGCTCCAGACAGGATGGAAGAGCAGTTGCAAGGTAGTATTGAGGTCAGGTTTACTGTTAGTGTATGTGAATTCTAGAGGTGAAAACAGCTCTATAACAACCTGGTTTGGGTTGCTCTAGAAAAGGGAAGCACTCATATTGGGTGGTATTTGACATATTAAAAGGCATTAATCTCTAAGAATCCAAGGCTGTTGAGCTTGTGTGTTTAAGGGTAAGAGACAGCAAATCTTCCTAATATAAAGCTTTAATCTAGTAAGTAAAAATAGAAGCTGCTTCTTGCTGATAGGCACATCAGTTTTCTACTTTCACCCAAATTAAAACTTCAAAACAATATGTATTGATATATTTAGAGAAACAATTGTATTGTTTCTCTATAACTCATACTACAAGAGCAGTAAGAGTTGTTGGAAATAAGAGTTGAATGATTGTTGTGGACAGCCAAAGCCCATGGTTTATACTGTGGCTGCTTTAGAATACTAAGCAACATACAGTTCCATGTGGATTTCCATTCCTAGCAGGACTGTTGTCTTCTTACACTGGGAGCAGCCACTGTACAAGGCTGACTTTGGCGGACTCCTCAAGTTTGGTTCTGAGCTATGCTTTGTAACTTTGTTGCTTTGGAAGCCATATGTAGCACTGTACTAATTTCACCTTTTTGTACACTTTAAATGTGCTATTGTGCATTTATTGCTATAGGAGGCTCATCTGGCCACTTTGTCATCTGTTTCTGTCCTTGCAGCTGTTTTGGATGGAAGAACAATAGGCAGGAAGGGATTCAGTCAATAGTAATGTCCTTCACTGTACTCAGTGATTGCAGCCTTGTTTATGTACATCATACACAGCTATCTGAGAAATGGTAACTGCCTGATGATCTTTTTTGCAATTCCTAAATAACTTAGTTTTCCTATGTAGTGATCATACTCTGTCTATTCCTTCTGGTAACAGTCTAGCAACCCTTCCTGCAACTAATCAATACAGCTTAATTTTCTTATGTAAATGTTCATCAAATATTTGGAAAAACAGCCTTGAGTAAAGCCTGGAAACCTCCCAGCTCTCCAGCAACTGAATAGCGAGGACTAATGGGACCATTTTCCTTGCTGCTTCTGAACATGAATGTCTCATGTAAATAACAGCAAGTGGCACTCAATTCTGGACCATTTCAAGGCTGAGTTGAAGAACTCTTTCTGTAGAAGACTGAGGTTGGTGCAGGGCATTGTGGACCTTGAGATTACACTGTTTTGTGGGGCTGTCCTTTAGTGTGAAGGGATATCTCCCTGTATTGGATACTGGGCTTAGTGCTTTAGCATAGTCCAAGGTGTTCCCATGTGGCAGGAACTGGTGGTGAAACTGCCAGCTAAACGAATGAGGAAGCTGAGAAGGTGCTCCTCAAAACTTGTGTGGTGTCCTATGCAGTGACTGGCTTAATGTAACTAAATTTGGCTGTGTGGAATGCCATTCAAAAAACTCAATGGAAACTCCCAAAGCCAAAATCCCTACATTCTAAGGGTGGAGTTTCTTTAAATGTGACATCACTGACATGCAGAAGTAGTAAAAGCCTTCTGATCTAATTCTTCCTCAGTGGCACTTGATTAGTAGAAACAGTGGTCAGTCATATGGTTTCTAGTAAGGCTATTCTAAAAACCTCTTTTAGGCATAAAAGTCCAGCCTAGGGAGACAATGTGAATTACTTGTGTGCTCTCTTTAGGAGAATTCTATTAGCAGTGTGGCTTTTTCAGAGGCACGGTCACAGAGATGCAGGCTTGGTGCCTGGCTTGTTGCATGGTCTTAAAGTCCATAGCATTAATGCTGCTTTAAAACTTGACTCTTGAGTATGGAGTTAAGAGATTTCTTCTTCGATCATGCTTGTTCTTACACAAGATGTAGTGGAAAAAAATAATGTGTAAGCTCTGTTCTGAAGAATATGCTAGGTAGTGATGCTGCTTTCTGCAGCATCATAGTTTAAAGTGAACAGCCAGAAATAAAGTCATCTTCTTTATAGTTCTTTGGATCTTTAATGTGGCTGTTGCTGTTTTCAGGTTATTCTAATAGCTGCTTAGGCAACCTTTTCTGAAACTGTCTGTAGGGAATGAGCTAATCATACTCTGAATTACTGACATTAAAATGAGGCAAATGAGCTGGAAAAGAACACTGCTGAACAGGATCTCTTGTCAACTTCATTTATTGAATTTTGGTCTCTTTCTGAGAAGGTGATATCACACCCAATTCTCCTTGTATCTGTTTGTCCTTGCTAATCAAAGGTGGACTTGAATGTTTATAAACAGAGGACAACTAGATTTCCAAATAAAGCTCTTCTTTTATCTGTTTTTAAACCTAATATGCATTAAAAGATAAAAGCTGAAGTGATGACAAACTGTAAAACTAAATAATAGAGTTCAGGGACTGCTTTTCCCAGTGAAGACTTCCAAACAAAGCAGAAAGCTATTTTAGTAGCCTGGACTTTCCAAACAATGTGCTAGGACTTGATACTGCTAGACAGTTAAATGCTAACACACTATGATAGTCTGGCCTTTCAAACAGAAGCAAAAGTGAAGTGGCACACTCTAATCCTGTATTTCAACTATTCTGGCTAAAGTAGTTGTACTTAATAAGAAAAGGATTTTTTTGAGTTTTCTCTGCTTATGGGCAATTGATTTTTTTTTCCCTTGGATTTTTGTTATGAATAATTGCACTTCAACTGTTCTTGCTTTAAATCCTGGGCTTGCTGTAGAACTTCTATAGTTGAAAATTAATCCAGAGTAAATCTTAGACTTGAAAAAATGAAGTCAAAGTTAACAGATTTAGCCAGAACTGTTAAGCTAGCAGCTTCTTTTGAACTTGTCCCTAAGGAAAAATCTATAATATAGGTGACTTCTTCAGAAGATACTTTAAAGACTGTTAACCTAGGAGCTTGCAAAACCCCTTGTTGTTCACCATTCAGCAAAAGGCTGAATTTAAGTCTTTAGCTGAAGCAACTAGATTAAAATACAAGCCTTAGTATTCTTTGATGAAATAATGATTTGTGTATAGCTTTGTTGGTAATGTTTTTAGGCATTACTTGTCAAAGAACTCTACTCAACAAATAAGTTGACTATATATAAGTGTAGAAGTTGAGGGTTTTTTTAAGAAAAATGCGAAGTCATAGTTGGGACTGTAAACTACTTTAAACATCTGACTTGTCATGTATAGTGTAAATAATAGCTGTTCCAATGGACTTAGGTGAGATAGAGAAGGCAATGTTTTATGCTGTAGGTAACTAGACCCAAATGCCAAACTTCAATGGATTAAGCTGATGCACTAATGTGTTTACACTGAATACAGTTTGTGCTTCAATATAAATATACTCTGTGACTATCCTCTCTTTCAGGCCAGGAGCGCTTTGGAAATATGACCAGAGTATACTACAAAGAGGCAGTTGGTGCTTTTGTGGTCTTTGATGTCACAAGAGGCTCCACTTTTGAGGCTGTTTCAAAATGGAAGCATGATTTGGACAGTAAAGTACTACTTCCTAATGGCAGCCCCATCCCTGCTGTTCTCCTTGCAAACAAGTGTGACCAGAAGAAGGATGGCAGCCAGAATCCCTCTCAAATGGACCAGTTCTGCAGAGAAGGTGGCTTTGTTGGATGGTTTGAAACATCTGCCAAGGTAAGCTTAATAGAAAAATATTTTTAGTCTCTTGAATATTGGCATAAGAAAGGTGAATATAATCATGTAGGAAATAAAGTTATCAAGTATAGGAAGTGGCAGTCAAATTCAGCAAAATTTGAACTCATATCTTGGCTAGCTTCATTCCTGAAGATGTTGAGGCATATTTGGTTTAGATGAAAAGGTATCTCAAATTCAGAACATCTTGAAACTATCTGGAAACCTTGATTACCTGAGTTTGATAAGTTTTTTCATCTTGCATACATGAGGATCAGTCATTCTTTAGATGTTAATACTACTAAATGCTGATCAAGCTCCCCAAAAAATTCAGGTCATCTTTAGGTGCAGGCTTTTAAATTGCGTTTTCTGTTGTCACTGTTTTATGTAAGAAACAGCAAGATTTGAAGTGAATAAGCTATTTGTTTTACTCATTATTACCTACCCACTGGGTTGCTAAAGCACTTTTCTATTTTATCAGGCAATGTCAAGACTGAACTGGAGAAAACTTAAATTACTATACAGAACAATTTTTTTTAAGACAACTGCTTTAGTCAGTTAACTTTGAGTAATTTCATGTGTCATACAGTTTTAGTCTACAGATGTTTTGTCAATGCACAGATTAAACTGGCAGCAGCTTAGTTGGAAGTGAAATCCAGTATTTCCTTAAAGCCCAACTGATTCTTAAAATGAAGGACTCCTCTAGATGAGGACAGTGTGGCTGACAGACCAGTTTTCTGGTCTGGCTGATAAATCCTTTATAAAGCAAGATAGGCCTCAAGGTCCTGCTTTTCCCTCGTCTCGCCTACTTCCTTCAGCTGCTGCTGCTGAAGTGTTACACAGTGCTGTTTAGACAACTCTTAAAAAGCAAAGAGTCCCTAAGAAGACTTTAAGAAACAAAGTAACAAGTTGTTCTTTGTTTACTTTAAGAGAGGGATACACAGTTAAAGGAATTAGTTAAATTAGCTAACAATTTGTTTGCATTTGAAAAGGTATTTCCAAACTCGCCCATCTGCTACTAAAAGCTCTGTTTTTACGGCTCTTTATGCTCAAAAGAATATCAGGTTTCGGCTTCGGTAAAAGTCTTCCCCGAACCTTTACCTGCCTGTAATACTGCTATGTGTAAACTGCATTATGACTTAAAAATAAATGCCAGTAACATTGGGAAAAATCTAATGTGAAATTCTAGTGACAACTTGTATTTTAGGTGGCATTTAAGATGGGACAGTGTAAAAAAAGGTTCCTGCTGTGGAGAAAAATCCAGGCAATAAGTTCTGGCTTAGGTATTAATTGACTTGTTTAGAACGCTGAAGAATTGTAGTTGAAATAGCAAAACTTTAGGACAACTGTCTTTTCTAAGTATACCAAAGCAGCTTATGGTTTTAAGTCCTGCCCACTTGGCTATCTTATTAATCTGCTTTTGCCTTTCTGTTGGAACTGATAATTGGATCTTCAGTCATACGTAATATACTGGGCTGGTATTTCCTTTGGCAGCAAAGATGAGCAATTCCAAACATGGCAGCTCTGTGCTACCAGACGGCCCAGCCAGGTCAAACCTGTGGCCAGACTCCTTGTCACTAGGCTGGCTTGGACCTCAGAAACTAGGATATTCTGGCAAAGTACATTTCTAAGTATCCTACACACATACATTCTTTAGGGTGTATGGGAAGGGACTTGTCAAAGTATGCACAAGAATATGTAGAGTAGCTAGATAAGGCACTAGGAAAACATTGTGATTTTGAGGATCATAGAAAAGCTAAGTGCATCCAAATTCCATCAGAAATAGAAAAAGGGTCCAAAAGGTAGGACAATACTGCTGATGATGTAATTGCCTAGCATCTTTCCTGATGCAGAAATGTATTTAGGTATTTGTCAGTCTTCCAAATGCAGGTGACACTTATTCCCCTGACTGCCTACTAGATTCAAATCAGATTTCAGCTTGTAATATGGATGAATAATATTGTGTCCAGCCTTTCTGCTAACTTTTTCAGAAAGAGGGTGAGCAATGACTTCTTTCATCTAAACTGTTTGTGTTCTACTGATGAGATTTGAAGAATTATTTTCTTTTTGGATAGCTTTAGGAAAGTGTGACTCTTAATAGGAATGTGTAACTGTTTCAAAAAGATCACTGACTTCCTTGCTTTCAACATTTTTAGGACAACATCAACATAGACGAAGCTGCTCGATTCTTGGTGGAAAACATCCTTGCCAATTACAAAACCTTTCCTAATGAAGACAATGATGTGGGGAAACCAAAACTGGACCTAGACCCATTGAAAGCAGAGAGTAAATCACAGTGCTGCTAATGCTACCACCGTTCAGTAGATGTGATGGGATGAGCAGCAGGACTTTGCTTTAAATCAAAATGCTGCTATGGTGCTGCGATGTGACAATCCATATGGGGTGTCTGGTACTATCTGAATTGGTGACTCATTTGGGTGTTTACATATTCTTGTTTAGCATGAAACTGAGTATCTTGTGAGTTATCATTCCACTTGCTTGAGTGTCTACACCTAAGTCTGATTAGTGTCTTCTTACTTGAGAACATAAGGTAGTGTTTACACTCCTAAAAGGAACAAAGACAACATTCAGTGTCTAGTTTGTTTCTAGGACATATGCTACATTCCAAATAGGACTCACTTTTAGGTGACTAGACTCTTGCACCTTTAAAGTAAACTTTTCCTTTGTCACCATTTATGTCCCACGTGAGCCTTCTCACCAGCACAATTGTCCCTATTTATTATCCCCACCATGAGGATCTGTCTCTTAGCTGGTTCTCCTGGATCAAGACATCCCAGAAATCTTGAAGGGGCCAATGACAGATGGGAGGTATCTTTCCTAGTGTGATCACTAAGATTGAGTGGAATAGATGGCTTTTACCACTGAGTTAAAGCAAGATGGTTGTTATTGTGTATAACAAGGGAAAGACATTGTTATAGAGATACTAATAAAAATGCATCTCCAGCAATTTAAGGCTGAATATTTTCAGCTAATACTTTACATATGAAACACATTAATGAATACAGTTGTACTGCTGGCACATAGTTGTAGTAACCTCACCCCTATGCACATCCAGAAATAAGCATCTAGTAACTTTTTCATGCACTAACACTGAAAACTTTACCAAGAGTACAAAAAGTATCTTACTGTCCTGTGATGATGAACTTTTTCTTCTGTCTAGAGATGGTTCTGAATACCATGAGCAAGGAGAGAGGTCTTGAGGGAAATAGCTTAATTGGTTCATGCTAGTCTGTCAACCTTTCTGCCCCAAGCTCTGTCTTTGTCAGTTTTAGAACTCCTTTGACTGCTTTGAACTAAAGAACTGGCTTACCAGTTTGTAACTGTATACTGAGATACTTATGTTTCTTTGTTATAACACTTGTGTGTTTTTGGCAGCAAATGAAGTTCAAAAGGATTAGATATATTTCATGGTTCTTGAATGTGTTCTGGAACTCTGGCTCTGATTGGCTCAAAGGCTTTGAAGCTCCTCTTTATTTTAAGGGTTTCTTCTGTCCTGGTACCTCATTGCTATTGACTTCAGAAGTCTTACCTTGCTGGGTTTGATGGTGCTGATGTTTAGGTAAACATCAGAACTAGGTATATGCAGGATTTGATATACTTTAATCTGTATTGAGATTTCTTAGGCTTTTTTTCTAAAGAGTAACATACTTTTTAAGAGTTAAATAAATATATTTGGGCATCTTTTGTGTGTTGGTGTATGCTTTTAAGAACATGAATCCTCTCATATGTTCCACTCTATATTCAAATACTTCCACTGACATTTGAAAACAACTTTATCTTCTAGTGTGTGCTATGTTAAGGAATTATTTAAAGTTACCACAGCAAGGCTTGACGTAAACCAAAACTGAGTTTATTAAGCTTAGAATCCTGAGATAATTCAGATGAAAGGAATCTTAGGATGTCTTCTAAACCAGTGTCTTTCTCCAAGCAAGGTCATAGCACAGTGCTTAGGTGTTCATGTGGTGTGGTCTTAACCTCAAGCCATGGAGACTGTGTGGCCCTGGGAAAGTTGTTTCAGTGCCTGACTCCTCGAGAGTTGAAACTATCACAATCTTCCTATTCAATCACTTGAACAACTCCATTTTGATTGTAAACTCACTTTCAGTGTTTAATCTGTGCTGTACTGTCTTTATTTCAACTTTAATTAAAGCTGCACAAATGTAAATACCAACTTTACTTCCACAAAAGTTTCCCCAGCTGTGGGGGATTGTGTAGGGGATTGTGGATTTTTTTTTTGCTTTAGTGTTTAGATTCAACAGCAAAATGGAGACCAAACTCAAGCTTTGTGACTGCCTGACTGCATGAATCTCATCTGGGTCCTGTCACTGATAATATAATCCTATGCAGGTTATTTTCAAGAATGTCTAAACTTTTTCTTGAAGAGTTACTGTTACTATATTTAAGCACTTTCTTTATTTTGCACATAACATCTTCTAAACCTCTGCATGAATGTAGGAAGAACGTGACTCTAAAACTGGTAGAATGGTACTGGTTTAGATACAGTAGATACAGGTTGTTACTACTGAGGCCAGTAGTATAAAACTACCTGCAGGATATATTCCCTTTTTTTTTATCTTCTGTCACTTGTCTGAGGAAAAGAATTGGTGCTTTAATAGAATGCTAGAATGCTTTGTGCTACAAACTACATTCTCACTATCCCTCTGTGGAGAGGGAGCATTGTGATACTTAAAACTGAGCAGGTGAATTGGGAAAGCTGGTCCAGGCAGAACAAGAAAACTAAGAAAAGACTGGCCTGAGGAAGGAAATGGTAGTGTCTCCCTGGTAGAGGGAAATGGGACTGCATTTCATGCAGAAGTGTATAGGCTAGTTAGGATAGGGTTTCATGACTAATTTAATTAACCCAAAACCTTTGATTTGGAAAAATATGTGGAAAACAGACACAAACAGTGACTTTTCAGTATGGGATTTTCTGATGTATCTTAACTGCAGTACTAGAAAAATACAAGCTATTCCAAGCTCCAGACTTGTGTTTAAACTGTGTCAGGCTTGTTGAGTTGTACTAACTCCTTAGATTGAACAAATCTTTGTTCCTCTATAATAATTAATCTGTGGGGAATAGTTTAAGTCATTCCTAGAGACCCAGTACTTGATGTCACCATGGAACAGATGGATGCCTAAAGTAGTCTGTGATGCTGTGAAGAGCCCATGCTGGAGCAGGCTCTTGGCAGAACCTGTGGCCCCATGGAAGGGCCCATGCTTCAGCAGGTTTTCTGCCAGGTCTTGGGACCCTGGGGGGGGTCCATGCTGGAGCTGAAGTCAGTTCCCCATGGGGAAGAACTCACATTGAAGAAGTTTCTGGATGATTGTCTCCTATGGGAAGGGCCCCATGCTGGAGCAGGAGAAATGTGAGGAGTCCTTCCATGAAAGGAAGGAGCAGCAGAGACAATATGTGATGAACTGGCTGCAGATCCCCATTTCCCATCCCCCTGCCCCACTGGGTGAAGGAGGTAGAGAAAACGGTGAGTAAAGTTAAGCTCAAGAAAAAGGCAGGGGGGATGGAAAAGGTGTTTTTAAGATTTAGTTTTTATTTCTCATTTTCCTAATCTAATTTGATTTGTGGTAAACTAAACTAATTTACGTAAGTCAAGTTTACCCATGAGAGCAATTGTGAGTGATCGCTGCCTGTTCTTACCTCAACCCATGAGCCTTTTGTTATGTTTCCTTTCTTCCATCCAGCTGAGAGGGGAGTGATACAGTGGCTTTGGTTGGCACCTGCTGTCCAGCCAGGGTCAACCCACCCCACAGGGAAACTACTTTGCTTGAAACTTAAAGAATTGTTGTTTTCGATGGCACTTTGCCACAGGATCCCCAAAATCACGGCTATCTTTTATTTAATAGCTTAAGGAGCAAGAACTTTGTCAGATTGTCCACCAGGATGCCATTCCATTTCACTGGGTTATTGTTTTAAGCACAATTATATCAGAAAACATACAGCTCAAATGGCTAGAGCTGTGGCACATAGCATATGGATGATGGCATAAGTGTGACAATTTATGTAATTTTTATGACTTTCAGAAGTTAGAATGTAAACTATTGTAGATTTTTTTTATTATTTAGAGAAGATGATATATTTTTATTTGGTTAAAACTAGTTAGAAGACATCTTACATCAGCTTATGGTCTTGTTTCTAGCTTTTCATGAAGAATGTTAATCACATTTCTATTAAAACATATTTATGCAGCAATCTTACATTTTACATTTTTCAGATAGTACACCTTTTTGCTTTTAGCCTGCATATACAGCTGCAGCCACAGTTAAAACACTCTAATGTTAATCACTGTTAAAAAGGATTTGCTGTGATCTGCAGTATGCCTTTACTTAGAACAAGAAGACTTAACTTTTTAAATCCCCTGCAAAAAAGGTGATATTCTTAATTAGAAAAAAAAAGTTAAAACCAAAATACTAAAGTAAAAGTGTACTAAGAGATTTAATAGGTTCTGCATTTCTGTAGTTTACACTACATTAAGACTGTATTCTCAATTTAAAAAAAATACCCTTGTGTCCTTCAGGCTACTGTCACAATTTCATTGTATCTTTTTAGTCAAATATCTAGAATTTTTTAAAGAGGTACTACTATTTCTTCTGTCCATATCTGAATTTTGTAATAGTTCCAATAGTTAGAGAATCACAGAGGTCTTATTTAACTTCAGCTTTCAGATAGGGCTTTCACACTGTATCAAACCCAGAAAGCCTTTCCTTTTGAGATAGAAAGATATTCCTGTATCATCAAATGTAAATTTGCAAAAGAAAGGCAATGGCTCTGTATGATTCTGTGAGCTACTTTGATTTTCCTCTGCTGCCTGCTCTTGGAGCATACACAGGGATAATACATAGGGATAATGTTTTCTCCCTATATTAGAGTGGAGAGATGATCAAAGTTGTGGTGGGCCTCAGTTCACACTTTTACATAAATAAGTACCCTGAGCATTCCCATGGGACTTGATGGTATTGCTGTATTTAAATTGGACTTGAATAGCTTCTTGATATTTAACAGAATGTTTTAGGTCTGTGTTTTCTCCAAAATGAGATTATAGCATGAGAATGTGATAGAATGTGCTCTAGCAAATAAAGAAAAAAAAAGGGTAAGTGGAAATAATAACATAGGACTCTGATGAACTGCGCCTTTCCGGCAGTGTGTCACATTCAAGAGAGACTGGAATGTTGGAAAAATCATGTCCCTGACAAAATCAGATGAGATGTGTTTTACCATAAGATATTTTTGAAATGGCAGAGAAGTCCTGTGCTTAGGCAAACACCATTTTCTATTATGTAACTGCTGTGATTTTTTCCCCCTATCCTGTCTTATTCCATCCATTTACCCAAGAAAACTCTCATAATCCACTTTATTCTCTAGCCTCACATTAAGAGTTAACAGACTAGGGCTGCCTGTGCATAGTTTCAGTCCATCTGTTTGAGGATGGTTTTGCTCAAATTCAGTTCCCTGGCCTATGTCATCCTAGTGACTGACTGTTCCTGACACAGTGCACAGACTGTTCCTCCCAGGCTTTATCACATATTGCAGTGTTTTCATTTTCTCAGGCATTACTGTTCTCCACTCATAATTGCTCTTTTTTTGATCACCTTTCACTCTTTTCCTGATCCTCCACTGCCTACACTTAATGAATTACCAGTGCACTGCTTTCCTCCTCTGTTCACTATTTCCCACTGACCTGTACCTTCCTTATATCTCTTCCACCTACTCTTTCACTTAGCAAACAGATAAAAGAGTATTGGAAGTTAAAGGGCAATGGGTTTTTTTTTTTAAATCAGTTAAAAGCATTAATTTCAGGACCTAGGTTTTCCTATCATTTGATAAAAATACATGGGGAAAAAAGTCACAAAAATACAGCACAGAAATCCTTTCATCTGGTGATTGTTGCAACCTCATGCTTGAAAGTGAAGCATCTCTTCTTACAGAAGCCTCTAGCTGCTTTTGACCTTAACCCATTTTTTCATGGAATTCTTCTCAGAACCACAGAATGGGTAAGGTTGGAAGTGGCCTTGAAAGATTGTGTAGTCCTACACCTCTGCTCAGACCTTGAGCAGGTTGCTCATGGTCATGCCCAGTTTGATAAAAACTCCACAGTCTTGCTGGAAAACCTGTTCCAGTGTTTGACCAGCTTCACTATAATTAAAAATAAAATAAAATTTTATTTTAAAGAGGAATTTCTCACATTTAAATTCACACATTGATTCAAATCCTGTCACTAGGCATCTCTGAGAAGATGATGCCTATTCATCACTTATTCTAGACATTCTGCTTTGCCCTGATCCCACACTCCTTCTCTTAAGGCAAAAACTTTTACTCTCTTGTTCTGAAGTCCTTGTGCCCTCTGTAAAATCAGAGGAGACTTAAGTCTGAGCGCCAGAACTCCTGAGGGCTTTTGATAGTCTTGCTGTGCATAGTTACTCTTTTTGTACTCTCTCCAGCTACTATGTGTTGTGATAAAAAAAATACAAAATACTTAAGATGAAAAGGCTGCTTTCCTGTAAGTGATTTGCATGTGCTGTTGCTGTGATGCTTTCAGGGAAAAACAAAGAAGCTGGTGTTTTGAATGGTACCTTAGAAGAATGATGACCAGAAGGTCATCCATCCATTGCTAATCAGTACGTGCTGCCTTAGTATTTGTTTAGTGGCATCTCAATGGGTTCCTAACACTTGTTTTGTTGTCTTGTGCATTTATTCCACATTTTCTGTCAGCTGCCACTACCCTAACAATTTCTTCCCCTCAGGGAGTGTCTGTCAGATATACTTCATGGCTTGAGACATTAAGGCAATGAAACAGCTGATGTGACCTTAGAGATTCTTGCCAGTTAGAAAACTAGCTTGTTTGAAATTCAGATTAATTTCTCTTTCCAAACAAGCTGTCCTTGTCATTGCTGTTAGGTTATGGAATTCTAAATGAACTTCTTGTATAAATAAAGAGATGTAACTTGATGGATGTTAAACTTGAGATCTTGTTTTTCCTTCACAAAGCATGTAGATGTTTTTAATGCCATCACTTAGCAAACAAACTTACTGTAGGATTTTATGGTAAAGGTCAGGTCCATTCTGAACTTCCTATGTAGTAACTATCATTTAACAGAGTAAAGAGTTAAAGCCTCTGTACTTGATTATGCTTTTCTGATTTGTGTTCTTCCTCCTCCACCACCCCAGGCACTCAAACTTCAGTTACTTTTATGTTGTCTTTCACAGAAGTTTATTATTAAAGTTTTGTTTGCTGGGATGCTGCAAATCTCATTGGTCACCTCAAGCAAGAAGGAAGTTGTCAAGAAGAAAAAGGAGAAGGAAGGAAGTTTTTCTTCCTTAAGAAGGAAAAGTTTTCCTTCTTCCAAGAAGGGAGTTTTCCTACAATGAAAACTTTCATAATTGCCTCTTACATTTATATGTATGTTTCATTGATACTCTTCCATAGTATTTTCTCTGTCCAGTAAGTATAGGAAAGGGGATTCAGAGAAACAGAAAGTCTGTAATTTCAATCGTGTTTTTATCTGCATTCTGGGACACAAACTGAATCCTGTCCCCCATCTACAAGTTTGCATCAGCATCCAGCAAGGTGTGGAGGTGAACAGCCCTGTGCTGGTACTGAAGAGGTGTATCCAGATGTTTGAACTCACCTCTTTCTCTCCTATTTTTATTTTATTTGATAGCATAATTGTATGAAGAGAAGACTGGCTGTTCAGTTTGAAAAGAAATAAATAAAATTGAAATGTTTACTTGGCTCTCAAGTGAGAAGTGTCCCAAAGTACCTTGTTTAAAATGGATGCTGTTGGACATAACGCCAAAGGAAATGCCAAGCTGTGGAAGAATACTGCACTTTGAAATTTATGAGTGTATATCTGGCTGCCTGTCATCTTGATACAAATCAAGATCTGAAATTTATCTAAAATAAGCCTCTAGATGTAGCAACATCTGCCTATTTTTCCTCCTATTTTTAATCTACTCATGCCCTCTGCAATTTGAAAAATAGATTTTCATTGATTTTTATATTTGAAAAAGCTTGAATAAGAATAAGCAAAGTATATTCTATTTTATTAAGATTTTTTATCATTCACTACAGATTGGGAAACAGCAAATATGGTGTTAGAAATAGGAGCTTGTTAACAATAGTGCAGTCTCTGGAATGTATCTGAAAAAGTCTTCTTATAAATGAAGTTGTAATAAACTATCTGCTGAATTCAAAACTAGCAGATTAATGCTAATTTTATCTGACCTTGGTGGAACAACATTCACTTTGGTAATCATGGGCTTCATAGCAGGAGTTAATTAATTGCCTCAATCTGAGATTAAAAAGAAAGACTTGCATAATCTAGCTCTAAAATTTCTCTAGGCTGCCAGGGCAGAGCTGATGCATTGTCAAGTTGCCATCGACCAAGGTCCCCAGGTCCCTTCCTGCAGTGCTGCTGTCCAGCCTGTTTCCCAGTCTGTCCATACATCCAGGGCTGCTCTGTCCCAGGGGCAGAATCCAGCACTGGTCTTGGGCAAACTTCGTACAAGTGGTGATCGCCCAGTCCCCTCACTTGACCAGGTCTCTCTGCAGGGCCTCTGTCTTAGAGTCGACAGCTTCTCACAGCTGATTATCACGGGCCAGCAGACAAACTATGTTCTTGGGACGGATTCCTGAGGCTGCCGCAGAAAGCGGTATCCCTTACCCTCCAAGCCAAACCTTCGCCCGCAGAGCCATGACCCATTCCACGCCGTTCGTTTGACTCCTCGGGCACGAAGCGGGCGGCGGGGGCCGTGTCGGGGCTGGGCCCAGCCCCTCGCCCTCAGCCGCCCGCGGCCCCTCCCGCGGGGTCGCCCGGCAACGCGGCGGACGCGGCGGCTCCGACCCGCGGCCATGGCCTCCAAGGCGGGCAAGAAGAAGGAGATCTCCAGCGGCGCCGGCACCTCCTCCAGAAGGTGAGAGCCCCGGGAGAGAGGAAGGGTGGGCGCGGGAGGACGGCAGCCCCCGCCGGCCGGCCCGACACGGGGTGGAGACACCGCCGTGCCCGGCCTGGGCTGCTGCGGCCGGGCGCGAACTTCCCCAGGCTTCTGTGCCTCGGCCCGGCCCGGGCGGCCGTCGAGGCCGGCGGGCACCTGTGCCAGGCGGGCACCTGTGCCAGGCGGCCCTGTCGCCTTGTCACCGGCCCGACACGGGTGCGTGCCCGCAAGCGTCGTGAGGGCAAACAATTTGTGCTGAGAAAGTTCACTTGCTCGTGTGGGTGCTTCAGTAAAAGTGGTTCCTAAAGCCGAGGAGCGGTTTGGTTGCTCCTGGGGTTTTGTTTGTTTGTTCAAACCGGGGGCCCAGCTCGTGTGGAAGTTGTGCTCGCTCCCTCTGAGGTCCTTGGGGCGCCCCTGCCGGGCAGCGCCGTCCTGCCCCGCCGGAGCCGTGCGTGTCCTGGAGCGCCCCTGGTCGGGCCCGCAGACCTCGCGCACGGCCGGGGGAACGAGGCCTTCAGCTGCTGCTCCGGAGCCATCAGAAGTTAAGAGCTCACTGAAATGATTTTGTGTTTAAAAGAACCTCGAACCTGTCAGCCAGGACAATAACTTTGGGAGTGGGGGCGCTCTGCTTTGATCAGGGAGAGGAACCAAACTAGCTGCAGTTTTGGGGGCGAAATGATTAATTACAGTTATAGCACATCAGTTTCCCTTACAGAAAGGAAAGAAAATTCCCGGTGTCTGGAAGGTTTGCTTTATGTTATAAAGAAACTGAGGAAAGCAAGTATGGTAAAGAAAATAACTCTTCCTATTAATTTCTTAAATATTTCTGTGTAAGTAGCATCTCTTGAGTTGTTTTTAAACTATTTGCTATTTGCTGGCTGTTTAGTGTGAATTTGTAGATTTCTGTGTAAATGTCTATTTCTTCCTGAAAAGACAAATAAATAGAGAACGTTGACATTCACTGTCACTGTTTTGACTTGTGAGTTCTGTTTCTATGGTGTTAGCAGCTTTCTCATTTTAATGTAAGCCTGAATGTAGGGTGCTGTCAGGATTCAAATGAAAAATGTATCTCATGTATGTACTTATGGCCTTTGCTTCTTTTTTTTCCTGCCATAAATAAAGGTTTCAGTTGTATCACTTAATTCTCTCCTGAAGTCAATTTCAAATGCCCCTTTGTGCTTATTTCATATCTAGTTACAATGCCTTTACTACACAGTAGTTTTTATATTTTCATGTTTCTACTTTACATTTCACACCTTGATTCCCATTTTGCTAACTTTTCTGTTGCAGGCTGCCAGTATCTAGTTCCTTCTCCCCACTGCACCCTTTGTTTGTAACTCTGTTTGTTGTTGTTGTTGTTTTGGCCAGGGAAGTGGTCACGGCACCAAGCCTAAGAGAATTCAAGAAGTATTTGGACAGCATTCCTGGGCAGATGGAGTGACTCTTAGGATGTCCTGTGCAGGGCCAGGAGTTGAATTTTGATGATCCTAGTGGAATCCAACTCAGAATATTCTCTTGTTCTCTTTGATATTCATTCATTCTGTTCATTCTGTTACCCAGCTTGTTCAGGATGTTTATGAGGCAGAGACAATTACTGTAAAAATTTTGTCTAAATCTATGAAAAAATAAGTAATGTAACTATTCCTGTATTTGAAAGAGAAATGGATATTTGCAGCCTGCCTGAGAAAACATTGCCTTGTAAGTTTAGTATTCTGTTGTAAATACAAGATAGATTTTCTGTTTTATTTTAAAACAAACCTTTTTAACATTTAACAAAAATGTTAAAAATACTTTGTCTTTTGACTAATACTGTCCTCCCCATAGTAAATGTGACTTGTTTTTTATATGTCTCTAATGATCAAAATACTAAACAGGAATATAAGTAATAGAAAAAAGAAAAATAGTAATTTTTTTTTTAACAATTTTAAAAAAAATCCTGAAATCTGTTAGTACTTACCAAAAAGAATTAGAGTTATAATTTCATCTGTTGTGGATAAAATTAATGCAGAAATCCTCTGAGAGTAATGTGTACAAACATCTGTGCAATATATTTTGATCACCTTAAAATCACTTTTCTCAATTTCTAGTGAAATCAGGCTTCTTTTTTTTTCCCCCCACAAGTGTTTAGAACAGTCAGGACAGTACATCTGCACTGTGGAAAATCAATCAGGATCGTGGGTGGATATATTGCATTGTTAGAGTGGGACCTCAGAAACATATGGAGAAGGCAGGAAAATTCCTCTGGACCTGCTAGCCAGACTTCCCTTGGGTCTCTGCAGGATACTCCATTGGGTCTCTCTTCATTATGGCTTTCTAATTAGGTAGCAATTCCCTCAGGAGCTAGGCAGCTGCTGGAGATGATGGGCTGAAGAGCTCAAAAGAACTGCTGCCCTTACAGCTTTTCTGAATTGCACCATTAGAGGCTACTGAGAATCTGATCTTTCCCAGGTTTCAGCAGCTATGGTGAATAGGAATTGATGTCTTTGGTGGCACTGGAAGAGATTCTGACTAGTAAGAATGGATAATGAATTAAAATGCTTTTAAATTAATTTGATGAAGCTCTATGCCATCAAGCCCAATCTTCTGAATAAAGGCATCAGCAGCTATCACAATTAAGGTTTGGTCTATTAGGGACAAAAATGAGGAGGTAATGGTCAGTGCCAAGAGGGCTAGTGATTTAGGGGTAATTGTGGCACAGATAGAGGTCACCAGTGTATATAGGGGCAGGTCAGAGCAATGCTGGAGTACTTTTTAAAGAGGTCACTAACTAATATGTACTGCTGATGTATCCTTAAGGACCAGCAGAGACAGGCTGAAGCCTGCACTGGCTGGAAGAAATTATTTTTTAGCTGTATGCCTGGTTGATTGCAATCAGTAGCAGGTTGCTGCACCAATGCCTAGGATTACCTGATGTTTGCTATTAAGATTAAAGGATGGGAGAATAAGAGCAGGAAAAATAGTGGAATTGCTAGTTCATTCAATTCTCATAGGCCTAGAATAACGTGTCAGCCATGACTTGTGATTGACGTTTTATCCACTGTCAACATCTAATCTTTAGGTTTGGTAGTTTAGAGAATATAGATTGACCAGATTAATTTTTTGATGTTTTGGGTTTTTTAGATAGGCTGAATATCGAGAATGGCAAGAACTCATGACTTGTGGGTAAGAGCATGGTAATTGAACTTGAGGCTTTTAGTGGACCTCTCTTACATGTTAATGTAAGTTTTGTAATGTAAGTTAATGTAAGTTTTAATGGGCACTAAAAATTTGTGTGGAATCAGTGAACAAGCTGGCAGCAAAGAAACCCGTTGAAGATTATATAAATATATAGCAACTCCATCAAGCCTGGGAAGTGCTTGAGCATTATGCTTAAACATACTTAGAGTCTGTGAAACTATTTGACAGATATACTAGATATGCCTTTATGCTCTTTGCAGAAAGGTTTTCAGTTGCAGTATTGCTTGAGACAAGGTGCTGGCCTACAGTTCACTCATTCTCCCACTCAGTATTCCAGTTCTCCTGTTTGGGGTCCAAGGGGGGAGCCCAGTGGTACATCTTTGACTTGCAACGTATGTTGCAACATGTTTCGCTTGAGACCAGGATTTGCTGTGTTATGGTAAAAACTGGTTACATTCCTATGGAGGTGCTTATGCTTGTTTTTGACTCTGCATGAGCTACAGTCAGAGTTGAGTGTGGATTGAAGGTTTATAACCAACTTCTGCTAAAGACTTGAAACAGAGTGAATGTTTTAGACAAAAGGCATACTAGCCCTGATTTTTTTTTTTTTTTTTTTTTTTTTTTTAATTAGGTGTACCTATTTTATGGTTAATTCTGCTCAATTTATTAGAACCCGGGTTTTTAAAAAAATAAAATTAGTTTCAAGTGTCATGGTTTAACCCCATGTGGCAGCTGTGACCCACACTCATTGCTAGCTCATCCCTAGCAGGATGAGGGCAGGAATCTGGGTAAAAATGCAAACACTTGCTGCAGACAAAGACAGCTTAGTAGGTAAATATCAGAGCAAGAAAAGGAATTCATTCACTGCTTTCCATGGACAGGAAGGTGTACAGCCATCCACCATGAAAGTAGGGCTTCATCACATGTAATGCTGACTTGGGAAGAAATGTCATCACTACAAACATCTGCTTGCTTCTTCCCCCAGGTTTATTGCTCAGCATGAGTATGTATGGTAAGGAAAATCTCTTGGTCTGGCTGGGGTCAGGTGTCTGGGCCGAGTCCCCTCTGGTCCCTTCTTGTACACCCCCAGCCTACGTGCTGGTGGAGCTGTGTGAGAAGCAGAACAGGCATTGACTCTACGTAGTCACTGCCAGCAATAACTGAAATATCACTGTGTTATTGACACTGATTCCATCACAAAACTAAAACATACCCCCCTACAAGCTGCTCTGAGGAACTGTACTTCAAACCTAGCCGAACCCAGTACAGCTACTCACTGGACTTCACAAGGAAAAGATTTGAATGAAAAATTTTAAACCTTCACTGCATTCATAATCTGCTTTACAATTGTAACTGGTTACGAATTACAAGATTTTATACTCTTATTACCAGGCTGATTTTTGATAACTTGTGGGACTCTTCTGTCTCAGTTCTGACCCTTTCTAGCCAAAACCAGTTAAGGCTTTACGAGACCCTGTGAGTGGTGTATCTTGAGCTACAGCAGTTGTTCATCTCCAGTTTGCAGCTACTGTCCTGACAAAACTGACGATGTTTTGAGATCATGGTCTCCTTTAGCACGCTGTTAATTGCAATCCAAAGATAAAAAATTGTTTTGGTTTGAATGCCTGTCTGCAGCCTTTTGGATGGCATTTCCTGCTCTCTCAAATAATTTAGGCACAACATAAATCTGTGATGGTCCAGGATTCCAGGACATCCAGCTGCATAACTGAAGGGAAAAGTTTTTATGTACCTTAAAATTTAACCATCTGAAACACTGAGCAAGTGGTACCATCCTGCACATACGTACTTTCCCCGGACACAGCAGTGTTAATGAATAAATGTGTTGGGATCTTAGGTTCATGGTTGTTCTTCAGAAGTTATTTATTGCATCACTGACCGTCTGCAAGCTCTACTACTGTACTATTGTATTAATACCTAAATTCTAACCTGACTAAAGCTAGAGGTGTTCCTGAAGTTTTTGCATTGTCTTTGTTAAGCTTGAAAGAACCACTTTTCATTTATTTTTGCCTAATTGTTTTGTAAGTAACTCATATTTCTAAGGATAGTAATTTTGTTAGTATCACAAAAAAAAAAAAATTAAATTAGACCTAGAATTTCTGACCAGAAAAATGAAGCTCTTGCTTTCAGTACCTGTGCTTCATGAATCAAAATTTTTTCAGTGTGTTAACACAGTACAACTTTACATAGTCAATTTTTTGGTACTTTTTACTCCCTTCTACTTTTAACTTTCTTTTTAGTTTCATGCTTTGTGGTGAGATAATGTTTTTTTTCCCCAGGTAATTATGAGAAGCATACTAGATTAGCACATAAGCTGACCAGTACGTTTAAATTTTTATTAACTAGATTACATGTTAATTAGAAAATTATGTATTCAAATTAATTTTCCTAGTTAATTCTAATTAAAACAAGGAACCCCTGAGAGCTCAGCTTATTTGATCTGTAGATTTCAAACTTCATGGACTCATGGGCATGAAAATATTAAGTAATTTACTAGTGGCAATATCACACTAAATGCTGTATTCCCTACTGATTTTCATTTTAGGTTTTTCTTTCCATGAAACTCAAAGCACTGTCAGAGAATCTTACAGGCAAACACTCCATAAACCCTGGGTTAGAGACTGTACAATCAGACTGTGCAAAGAGGAGTTTTGACTTCTATTGCAGTGAATAGTGTAAAGAACAGTGTGATGGGGAAAAGCAGCTTTCAGCAGAACTGCATAGCAACAAATGTACTGTCAAAAGAAAAATACTAATAATTGTGCTTTGAAACTAGGAAGCATTCTTAAAGTATAATGTTAGAGACTGTTTGCCAGGGGTTATTCATCTATTTAAGCAGAATGGTCTTTATCTTCTGTGAAGTCTCTGTAACCACCATGGAAGAAATGGGATTTCCTGATTTTCTTAACAATGCATGCAAAGTGCTTTTTAAATGAGTTGGCCTAAATCCTCAGAAGTACTGGCATGCTCTGCCATGCAGAGACTTTTAGCTCTTGGTTAATTGTTCAGGTCCCATACAGAAGGCAGAAGAGGTTTTTAAAGAAGCAGTGCTGTGCAGTTCATATTCTTCTACTTGATACTTGAGTATCAAACTTCTGTGTCAAAAGCAGTCTTTGCATTCTTACATCTGGGTCTAAGGTCAGTTTATAACCTTATAACACCTATTCATTTGCTGCTAGTTGGAAGAAGAGCACATTGATCAGACAGAAATTTGATCTGCAAAATGGATGTAGATGTTAATTGCTTTCAAATCTGTGACTTGATGGAAAACTGCAAGATACAGCTCAAAGCCCCTGTTGTCTGTGGCAGTCTGTTCACTTGGCCTGCCACCACCACCTTTTCAAACCAGTTAACGTCAAAGGATTTGGACAGCTCACAATCCCACCTGGAGCAGAACTCAGAGTCAGCCATAACTGTCTTGGAAGAATCCATCAGAGATCACTTCTTTTGGCTGAGATTGGCACCTGAAAATTACTGGAAAAGACATTCCTCTTTCCAGGCTCTTGCTATGACATTATCTAGGTATTGGTATACCATATTTCCACCTGTTACACTGGATAGAAAGCCCACTTCCGCAGGCTGTTTTTGTTTCTGTACATTACAATGGCTCATTTAAGAGCTAGATAATATAGTGTTTCTGCCTTGGCAGGCATCTCTTGGAATTAATTTTCAATGCTCCACTCTTGGGAATGTAATTAAAAAAAAAAAATTTCAAGGATGTATTTTAAAGGTTTAAGTGACCTCTAGTGTGGTAGAATGTGAAAGGCTGTCCAATGAATGACATCCAGGCAATCTGATACCTTCCATTGTGAAAAATGTTTTTCAGATAAGTAAAAAGTATTTTTCTCAATTCTGTATTAAAGCTTTTTTATAGCAGATCTTTGGCTCCATAGATTTAGGAGCAGAGAATTTCACTACAGCTGTCTCTCAGCACAGAAAATGGTAAGCTGAGTTTTCTGGCATTGCTCTCACAGGCTACAGGGTCTTGGTCTGCCATTTGAAAGCAGCACATACATGATATTGCTTCTCAAGTATATAATGCCACCTTATTTTACTTCTGTCTTTGAGCAGTTTACAAATGGTAGTTTGTGCAATAGAAACTGTTCTTCCTGGAATGCAGAAATTGAAGGATCAGGGTCCAAAATTCTAACATTGTACACAAACTTGCAATAAGCATGAAGGTTAAATTTTACAGGAATTCCTCCAAAAAATAATTTTTTTTTTCCTTTACATAAATTTTGTCATACAAGATAAAACAAATCCCTTGTGATCTATATTAGGTATTCAGTTGCTTATCAGTGTATTTGTCACCCGTTTTTTGAATACATCTTCATATTTTTCCCCTAACACATGGAAAAGTCTATTACTTGATTTTGTGCTTTATATTCAATTTCTAAGTTCAAGTTTTTATGTAGCAAAAAGGTTTAGTTGGGATAAATGGATCAAAACAGCAGAAGATAATTAATTTTAGCTGGAATTCTAAAATTACAAGGATAAGAATTCAGAAAATATTTTTAGGGCAACAAATAGGATCAGGCTGAAAATAAGGAGAACAAACAAAAAAATTAAAGTTTTAAAACCTTCAGGGCCTCTAAACTACTATTTCTATTAATTTTTCTTTCAAGTAAAGATCAAGGCATGCTACTGTGTAAAATTTGCACAAAGGATTTGGCATTTAGGGTTTTTCTTCCGCCTCCTAGAATCTGGAAAGCAAACCAAGAAAGAATAACTTGTTTTCTATTAATGTGAAGGCAAATATAAATAAGAAAACGTGGACTTCTAGCTGGCAAAGCTAAATGTGAGGCTAGGTAGCCACCTCTCTTAGCAAATGTGTGTATGTGCCTTCAACAGAGGCTCATTCTTGACAAGTTACTGAGGTCTATTGGTAGTTTGTCTGACACCTAAAAGGACATCAGCTATGTTTAGAAATGAGAACATCACACTTGGAAGCAGTGCTCTAAATTGCAGACCCCTTTAAAATGATATGTCTATAAAGAATAATCAGTTGGTGTTCATCTTTTCTTTCTATCATCACTTTAATTTTCTGGTTTGAACTTGCTTCACACAGAAAGTACTCTGCTTTTTGGCGAAGAAATCCTAACCCAGTACACAAAAGTGAAATGACAATAAAACCTGTTGTCATAGGCTTTTGCAAGCAACTGTGATTGCAGCATAGGTAGTTTACAGTTATTTGTTCTGCTCATCATACCTGAGCTGCATCCATGGCTTGGGTCTCCCCAAACACGAGAGCTCTGAGCACGTAGACAATTTTGCTTCTGCAGAGTATCCTCTACGTTTTGGCTCCAGTATCCAAGATAAGACTAATGGCAAGGTATTGTAAACCACTCATTCATATTTTGGTTTTATTTTGTAATTGCTGCTGACTATGCTAATAAAAAGGAGAAAACTGTATTTCTTTATTAGCTGCTGATGAAATTGTCTGATTGTGACTCATTCTGTTCATTCCTCTTCTGAAGAATGATGTTAGGTATGAAGAAAAAGAGCAAATCATTTTGCCACAGAGTTACTGATACTTGGCCAAACTTTCCTATATCCTTTAGAGATTCTTATGAACTTGAGTGTTACCATGGTTTCTGCTCTGGGTTTCTAAGATATTCAGATGCTGCTTTTTAAAAATCATTTCAGTGATTATAGTTTAAAAGAACTTTCTGCTATAAATAAGGTCTTCAAAGGAGTCTTTTGTCTTTGAGGTTGGAAGAGATTAAAGAAAAACTTAAGTAGCTTCCCTGCAGGGCAGATTTGGAGAAAAAGTTGAAGCATCTGTTTGTTCTCTGCCCTCTTTTTTTTTTTTAGTATAAAAGCTTTACTGAGGACAGAAGTAGTTTTTTTTATGACTGTTCAAACAATTCACAGAAAGGGACATGTTTTACTGCCTCTTGGTGTCTTCATGATTTCTAAAAAATTACAAAATTGTTTGGTGGTCCAGAGTGACATGAGTATTGGGAAAGGAAGGTGGGAGTAGCCGTGCTGTTTGAAAGTACCTACCAATGCTTCTGTAATTCTTGAGAAGACTCCCATCAGTATTGCTGGGTTCCCTCTCTAAGGAATGGCCATAGATAATTTAGGGTAGATTTATCTGTTTTAGGAAGAAAATATTTGCTCTTAACTTCCTAGACTCCATTAACCAAGCTGACAAGATCTTGTTTGCAGAATGTGGTAGTGCAGATGTCTACAGACTAAATGACCATATTACTTGGGAGCACATTTCCAGTGGGCTTGTTTCCTGCCTCTGTATTAAATCTGAAGTTCTCTGAAAAACTTAGGTTGCAATCTGTCTGCATTTTCACAGTTGTGCTTGTCTATCCTGCCATCCCCTCTCTGGGCACTGCATCAATTCTACCAGCATTATTGGAGAAGATGCTTTATGGGTCAGAGTTGAATTAGTGCCAACTTCATGGTATTTCATTTGGCAGTTTATTCCTCCTTTTTCTCTTTTAGGGCTTAGCGCAGGATTAAAAGGAAGTCTACCAGTAAGTTGGTTTTAAACATACTGTTACACAATGAACCCATCCAGCCTGAGCATAAAATACCAGTAATTTGCATTGTCCTTGTATCTTACAGTTAATTTCAAAGAATTCTCACAGTTATATTATTCAATTCTTGTAAGAGAGGAACTTCTTAATAGCATTACTCAAATGCAGTATTTTAATTAATTCAGCTGACTTTTTTCCTTTATTACTATTTATCACTTATATTTGGAGACCAATTAAATTGCAGTTACTTGTGAATTTTCCAGGTCTTATTGAATTATCATTTCTGAGATGCAGTAGCATTAGACTTCCACAATATAGTTTAGGCATCTCAATCATAGGCAGCATTGTTTCCATGTATTCCAGATTGTTAATGCTGAGGATATTCTGTTATGTCAAATTGTGGTAGAAAGTGATTTTCTGTCTTAGTATGACAGTAGGCTATGTAAGTCTTCCATATCTCATTGTTGCATTTTAAAATTATGCTTTTTTATTATTCCAATATTGTCCTAAAGCACTCAGAAATCCTATAGCAAGAAATGAGGACAGGCTCTGAGTAACATGGTCTAGTGTAAGGTGTCCCTACTCATGGCAGGAGGGGTGGAACTAGATGATCTCTAGGGTCCCTTCCAACACAAACCATTCTATGATAATCTGAATGATGGCAATAAAATTAATTATCATTAATTTTATTTGTGAATGGTATCAGAATATCTTTATTATTGGTATCAGTAAGTGAAATTTTCATGCTTCTCTCTAAATTTGTAGAATAGCAAATGCAGATTTAGAAGTACAAAAAAGATAGAAAAAATTAGTAATCCTTAAATATTTAAAATTGATACGTATGCCATTTATATTTCATCTGAAGTAAGAAAAAAGTACAAAAAAATTAGAATTTTAACTTACAAATTTTTTACTATGCATAAGAAACTGCCAGGAGTAATATTTAAATCAGTGTTAGAAGTGTTCAGGTTTTAAAATATCACAAATGTTGAATCTGTTGATACAGCCAGCACTTAGTTTTTCATTGTTCTTCATGCATGTGGTTAGCACAGATGTAAAAGATTCTTTGAAACAACTGGAAATTATACAGAGAAACTGATAAACATGTCAGGGATTTTCAATTGCTGGGTAAATATTATTGAATACAGAATGAAGCATCATTTGAGTCTTCGAGAAAACACTGGAGAAAACATTATGCCACTGATATAAGATCAAAAGTAATAGAGTCAATTTACAGATGACTGAGGTGAAAAAGATGGAAAAATAAAGCTAAGTATCACTCTACAGAACTCATCTTCCTTCCAGTGAGAGAAGTAGAAGTTATGTTTGGGTGGTTTTTGCACAACAGAAGGCACAGATGGTATTGAATTTTAACAGCTGTCTTCCATTAAGAGTTACTGATAGTGTGGATGAACATAGTTAATGTCTAGACAGTGAGAAATCTTTATTTTTACCTGTCTTTGTCCTTACTATTGCTAAAGTATTATGGAATTATAGAAAAACATTGATTGAACAGTGCATCTGGGAGCCATTTAGTCAAACTCCTACTCAAGCAGGAGCAGTTTACATCAGGTTGCTTAGATCCATGTCTATTTGAATTTAAAGTGTCTCCAAGCAGTGCATTTAGCAAAATCCAAATCAGACTCCAGTCAACTCCCTCAGTACCTTTGCTCCCATTGCAGCTAGTACCATGGAGCTGTGTGTGTCCAGTTGCCTCAAGTGCTGCCCAGCTCCTTCCTCTACTGTGGGTAATGCTTCACTCCCACAGACTTTGGAAATAGACTCTTGGACCGAGGAGAGCCAAGTTTGCCAACAAAACCCAAGACACAAAAAGACATTGAGTACCTTGGCCTTTCCCATGTTCTTTGTCACTAAGCTGTTCCCCACCCCACTGAGCAGCAGACATGTGCTTCCTTATATGTCCTTTGCTGCCAATGTACTTATGGGAGCTTTTTTCCTTGTCCTTAACATCCTTTGATTATTTCTACTCCAGCTGAGCTTTTGCTTTTGTAGTTTCACTGCTCTACACTTGAGTAATGCCTCTGTTCCCCAAGTGACTTGTCCCTGCTTCCACTGTCTGGGTGATGCGGCTTAATAGGATTTTCAGGTGTCATTTGATAGACAACATTTTCCTTAGTCAGACTGTTCATTTAAGTAGTTTCTTTAGTCATTTAAATAGTCTGTGTTTGACTTTGGAACATGGTTACACATTTTGTTGCGTTTATATATAGGAACAATGAATGAATATTCTAGCTAATTCCGTTTTTCAGCTCTTTTTATGCACTGGAAGGATGAAGGTCACTAGTGCTACTTTGTGACTATGAACACATTGTGTATTAGTCTTGTGAAAATCCTTTCAGCCTCAGCAAAATTATTGCCAGGATTGTGAAAGCCAAGAGAAATAGTGAGAGTGCTGGTAGCAAAGAGCCCTGAGAATGAAACTGCCTGGAGACGGCGCTGGCTGGTCTAGCAGCTCCCAGATGCCTAGAAGTGGGAGTCCTTTTCCCCAGGGCATCCTGTATCCATGGCAAGCTCCTTCTGGTTATCTGAAGAAAATAAGTCAGAAGAAATGAAAGAATGCCTTCAGATAGGTGAGTGAGTTGAACCAAGTGATGGATGCTATGACTGGCCCAGGAGAGAAAGGAAAACCATGTGGCTTGAAGCAGGGGAAAAGAGGAGGGAAGAAACTGTCCTCAAATTCTGGTTTTGTGCTTCAGCTACCCAATTTACTTCAGCAGAAGTATAAATGCATTAAATATTTTGTTTGTTTATACCTAATAATGGCATCAAACATTTTCTAAGATAAGTTTGCTTACTTAGTGACAAAAAGTTAACATAGTTAAAAGCACTAAAATTCCTATTACATTAAAAAAAGAATATTTTATAAGATAAAATACTATTAACCCTTGGTTAATAATGCTGTTCATTTTTATTTATGCTATTGTGTGTGTTCTAGGCCATCTATGCTTTCCAAGGAAGCTGCTTCCAATGAGAAGTGGAGATTTCCTATTTGGCCAGAATGGAATGATGCAGATATCAGTGCAGAAAAATGGGATGTTGGAAAAGCTGGAAAAGAAAAACCTGGAAAAGGTCAAATTTCAGTAAGTTGTGTCACATATTATTTCTACTTTTTTTTTTGTACTTGTATTTAACAGAGTACCCAACTTCAAAATAATGTGTTACCAATAAATATATTTATTTTCAATCATAAGTTTTTAATATGTTTAAGTAGTTCCTTACTAAACAACAGTAATAAACTAGAAACAATTGTGCATTGTTTACTTGCTGCTTTTAAAATGAACTGTAAACATATCTGTGTGTGCAGTAATGGTTTTAAAAAAATACAACCCTCAAATCTATTTCATAGCATAACTAAAACTGGGGATGTGGGGGGATGAACTGTTGGGAACAGCTGAACTGTTGGGCACTGCAGTTTCTATGGGCTCAAAAGGTTTGATGCATCCATCTTTTTTTGTGGCAGAAATGGATGCTGAAGTACTTTCTTTTGTACACTGCAGTTTCTGGACATGTGAAACACTGTTTGGGTTCTAGTAAAAGGTTTGATGGATCCATTGTTTTTGTGGCAGAAATGGTTTTCCAACTTTGAATTAAAAGTGGATTTTTTACTCCTTCACACTGGTTACCACTGCAGAGTGTATGGTTCTTCTGTACAGAGTAATAGAAAACTTATTTCTTAAAAAAATTCTTAAACTCAGCATCTTAAATTGAAATTTAAAATGCATTAAATGCCATTATTTATCACATATTTTATATGCAAATTATGCATTGTTAATGTATGTCTGCTGAATGTGTCCTTGTGTACTATGTTTATGTTTCCATATATATTTCTAGATTTTTTTTCTTATTCTAAGGTTGACTATATTATACTCCTATGGGGCCAAAATATTGTTTTGGGAGAAGGTATACATTCTGTACTGAAGACTGCCTTAACTTGTCAAATAAATAATTTTCCTTCGTGTCCTTCTCCTGTTCCTTTACCACTTTTGGTGTCTGAGCTGTACTCAACATTTATCTAGCACTAATTTTTCAGGTCTACCAGACATTATTATCATACACAAACTTCAAATTAACTATATATGAAAACCTTTCTTCTATTTTAGCACAAGAGATGTTCTGAATTGTTTACTGGACTCTTCAGATCTTCAGCTACAAGCTGTATGAAACAATGCTTCTTTTATATGTTTAAAGGAATTACACGCAAGTCACAGCAGATGAATTTACAGATCTAAAGTATTTTGTAACATGACCTCTTTTGATCCAAGCAGGTAGCCAGAATTCAATATCATATAGGTTATTTTAGTTGGAAACAAAATTAGCAATGTCATCCAGAACCTTTAAGTACACTTGGAACATGAATGTAAACAGTCCTATTTTCTTGTGTGGGTAAAAAAATCAACCTGAAGTGATCTCTTTCTCTGTAACACTGAATGTCTTTTACCAGCCACCTGAACACTATGCCCTCTCTTAGAGCTGTGCACTATGTTCCTGAGATCATGCATTTGATCTTGTCTTTGTCTTTTGTGCTCATTTCTTCCATGTCCTTCCTGTAGAACTTGTGGTTGAGACTCCTGTCCTTAGAGCATGAACCCCTGAGACTTGATTTGTCTCTTATAGCCACCTTAAATAAAAGATAAGTTTCAACTTGATAAGTTAAAACTTGATTTTTTCAGCCTGGACCTATAATATTCTGCTTCAAGGCGTTTTTTGCACTGATAAGCTAAAGAAAGGTCATATCTTTCCAGATGTGTGTGTGGGGGTTGTTTGTTTGTTTGTTTTTGTTTGTTTGGGGTTTTGGTTTTGTTTTGGGTTTGTTTTTTAACTTTGCATAGTGTCACGTCATTCCAATCTGCCTCCTTTCTCTGGTTTATCTAGTGTTTAAGAGCTGAAGTTTCCTGTTATACCATGAAGTCAGGGTTGGATGTCTCTGAAAGCAGAATATAAACACTATAAATACAGTTTTGTATTGTCCAGGCTCCAAGGGATTCTTTAAGCTTTCAGAAAAAAAAAAAAGAAAGTATTCCTAAAACATTCCTTCCCTCCCCTCCTCCCCAGCTTCTCTTTTTTCCTTCAGGTGCTGGAATAGGTTGTTGCAGATTATCATGTTGAAGGAACTTAAAAAAAAAAAAAAATAGAAAAAAAACCCCAAAAATGTGGGGGAAAGGTTGTTTGGGTGTCTTTGGTTTGTGTTTGGTTTTTATGTTTTTCTGGTGCACTTTGTTTTGTCTTCCTTTAATCATTAAGGACTCAGAGTATCACAGATTCTTGTTCCTGGCAAGTCTTTCTCTGGTCTGTAGAAGACAGAGTGCATAGTAGACTGTGGAACACTCACAAATGTATAATATGCCTCAAAGCTGTTGAAAATCCAGGCACAAATAAAAGGCATTATCCATGTAACTGATTAGCTTCTCAGTCAGCACAACATGTATCAGAGGCATGTCCTCATCCCATTTTGTGCCAGTAAGTAAACAGACATCGTATATCCTCGCCTTCTGTGCACATGGAGGATAAGCATCACTTAAAAATGCAAGTTTGAAAACTGTATGAGCCTCTCTTTTTAATGGGCTAATTCATGCTGTATAAATATAGCACTCTTTGGTTTCTATAGCAGTGCTGAATGCATGGAACATGAGTTTTTTGTTTCTTAATAATCACTTTAGATATTTACTTTCAGTGTTCAACTTAAAAGCTATAGAAATAAGTGAGTTAGAAAAAGTACATAGGAATAACTTGGTAGAAGAGTAAATGACTTAAAAATTTAAGCTTTTTTTGGAGATCTTTCTGAAAGGGGAAAAGAAAAAGAATAATTTCATATAGACCTCTTGGAAAGTGCAGACCATATAAGCTTCTCTGAATACTGGAGGTGGCTTTTGTGCTGCATTTTCATCTTGGGCTTTGGGCTCTTTTTGTTTGGTTGTATATACTATTAGTTCTTTTTTATGCTATTTTGCTCCTTAAGTGAATTATCCTGTGAACAATGTATTATGTTAAGTCTCATGGAAGATACAATACTGTAATTATTAAAGTTGGTCCATTTTTGTTCATGCATATTTTGTGTAGCCTGGATTTGATGATCCTGAAGGGAAAATAGAGTTGCCAACATCCTTAAAAGTGCATTCATGGAAACGTCCACAAGAGTTTTTAACTAAAGAGGTAAGAAACAAGCAAGGTCATGATGAAAAAATCCCAATTGCCTAACTTGTGAAAAGTAGAGTGAAATTAGCAAAGGAAGTTATTTCAACAGGTAAAAGCCACTTGACCATGCAGTCAGTCCTGTCCTGGAGACTGATATACATGAGGGCTCAGTGACCCATGTGACAGCTCAGCTGTGCTGCTTGCATGGCTGGGCCCTGGTGCTAGAAACCCTGAGCCCAGGGTGAGCTCACACTACTGATGGTAGTGGAGGAGCCTGCAGGCAGCTCCTGCTCTCTGCTGGCAATTGCATCTCCTGCATCTCCTTGACTTTATCTAAATACACAGCAAGTTCTTCAACATCCTTTCATTTTACAGCAGAAATTGTGAGCAGGGTTATTTTCTTGTAAGAATATTCTTTCGTAGCTCAAATTGTCAGCAAAACCAAAATGAATGGGATCTGCACAGAATGCTGCATAGATGACTCAGAGGCCTGCTTGATGCCCCACCACACAGGTTTCTCTGTGTCTAAAAGGACATAAGATTACCTACGCTAATCCCATTCTTTACAGTTAGCATAATAATAGCATTCTCAATTATACTGTACAGAATCTGAGATTTAATTATTAATTAAATTTATTAATGGGATAAGACCACCCTGGATCAGCACTTCCTGGTGCGGAACATCATGGTTGTGTATGCCCCCACATTTGCTTCACTTTTTGACTCCCATGTTCATTCAGAAGACAACTGGACAGAGTGATACCTTTCTGTTTTTATAGATACCTTCTATTTCTCTATTCTCACGTAAGAATTACTCTCATGGCAGAAAAATTTCTATATGTTCCACCTGAGCAGGTGTCTGAAGTATTCATATTTGTCATGAAACCATGAACTAACTTTACCAGAACTACATTACTTTTTTTCACTTTAAGAAACCATGAACTAACTTTACCAGAACTACATTACTTTTTTTCACTTTAACTATCATATTTTTCTGGGCTACCCAGAGTACATTGTCTGCAAGGTAACCAAAACATTTTAAAATTGTGCATAGCTTTAAAATTAATTGCAGAGAAAATAAACAGCCTCCCATCTCAAAGGTTAGTGTTCTCCAATACTGTTACTAATCTAAGGGTTTATGTGATTTACTTCAGATCATATATTGAAGATTTAAAGCGCTTGGACCACCCTTCCAACTTCTTCAGGCTTGTCAGTTTTCCTTTTGTCAGCTTGTCAGTTCCATTTTTTATTAACTAGACACTAAACAGATCTAAGTTTAATTTTTAATGGAGAGAGGGGGAGAGGTCAGAGGAGTAATTGACAAGATCAAAAGATTGGATAGGAAACACTGCCAAAATGCATAAACTGAGTGGAGGTATCTGAAAGATGAGGGCAAGAGAGCTGGCAGCCCAGAAAGTCATGGAAACATGTATCTGTATTAAAAATACCTTTTAAAATCTATCTCTGGAGTATGATGAAGAAAGCATTTGTTTCCTTTAAGACTTGATTAAAACTTTGATGCTTCTTTTGGCCCAATATATTTTGAATCAACAAGCAATGATTGCCAGAGATTTTATATAAAAATTAATGTAAATGTCAAACAATGAAAGGCTATTAAGAATTATTTGTTACCTGATAGATTTTCAACTATAAAAGAAAGCATAAACAAGCCAATAGTGTGGTAAGCAAAGAATCAAGTAATGAACACCAATACGTGATATGAGGCACAGATACATTTAGTTCAATAAACTGCAATCCCAATCTGTTATTACTAAACTGCTTACAAAAAGGAAATGGGATGTACAAGAAGAAAGTATTCTTGAACACAACATAATGCAGCCAAAGATATGATAAAGTTGCTGTTCAGACATTACCACTATCTAACTGACCATGAGCAAATACATCCCTGTGATCCCAGGTGGGTGGCTAAGGGAATCTCAACATATGAGACAGTGTTATTATCATGATTTAAATGCAGAACTGCAAATATCTTAGGAAATTGAGGACATCTCAATTTACTTATATGATTATTCAATTTGATACTCTTTAAATCTCCTGGTAAAATTAATAATAATTTATTAAAAATCTGAACCTACATTTAAGGAAGTTTTATAAAAAAATACCAAACCATCTACAAGATGATCACTTCTAGTTTTTAAATGTGTAATGAATGCTTGCCAGATGTCCAACATTTACATGTCCACTGCTGTTAAATGCTAATGTTAATTTAATTTTCTCCAGATAATTTAGTTATGGACCTAACTGATTTACTTTCTACTAGGTTCCTGTGATAGTCCAAAATGAAACCTCATTTGACCTTGTTTCAGCAAATGAGCACATATTTTGTTGTGAGGTAGGTGGGAATACATTAATGTCCCTTTAAAAAAATTATTTCCTTTTTATCTTTCTTTGACTTTTAAAATTTCACTCCAAATTCTTACAAAAAAGAAATATGTTGTGAGAAGTTTTTAAGTGGAAAATAAATGAAGAGGATAAAGTCTCAAGAAATTATCTAGATTATTATAATTAGTGTTTATCTTTTTTAGAAATTGAAGAATCAGTGATGGTAAGAGGTTTTCCAGCTGGATAATATTGTCTAAAGAAAAGAGTAAATAAGGGCTATGTTATAAAGGATTTCTATTTTTTATTCAAACTTTCTGGAAGTCCTAGTGGGCCTGCATGTGTGTGCAAATGTCTGTGATTCAGTCTTTTCTGTCTCTCTAGAGTTGAATAAAGGTTTACTGAATTTCTGCAGGTCATGGAAAAATGTAAACCAGATGGAACAAGTCATCTGAGTGCCTTACTGAATGTAATATTACTTAATAACTTCTATTTCATTCAGTATGTCAATGCAAATTAAAAATTCAGCACCAGAGATATAAGGGAAGAAACACCAGAAGACAGGTCATGTCAATTTTTAAGTCCAAAAAACCACTAATTTATTCTAGGACAAGTTTCTTAGAATGTCCATAGAACCACTAATTAATTCTGGGGCACGTTTCTTGTAGTAAAAGGTTTTTTTCATTCCAGTATACATAAATCCTTACAACAGTTTGGTAATACTTGTGAAAGTAAGACATACATCATAAATCTGCATATCATAAAAAATCATGTATAAAACATGATTAGTTAAAGTTCTTATTTTAAGAATTAAAGATTTCTAAGTACATTTAATAATTTAGGATTTCCTTTACTGGGTACAAATAATGACTATTCAACGCAATATTGACTTTTAGCAGCTGGCTTTAAAAAGCAATTAAACAAGTGACAACTCACAAGCCCTGTAAAATAATTTATTTTAAGATCATATTTCTTAGTTTGTCTTTGTTAAATGATGAATACCTTTATTTATATTGTGCCTTTACTTAGTTGCAAGAAGTCTTGTGTTGTTGTAGATAAGTACTGTAATGATTTTAAGAGAAGTTGTAACAGCGAAATTAATTTTTCCATTAAACTATAGCTGTATTTTTATGTCACTTTTTTATTTACAACAGGTTCTGGTTTATTCTTTGATCCTTGTAACTTCACATTTTTTTCAAAATGTGTTACTTTAAAAAAAACTTTTTTCTATTTTTTCTTGTTTTAGCTGATGAGATGGATTGTAAGTGAAATCTATGCTGTCTGGAGGATATATAATGAAAATTCCTTAAATAGTGAAACACCCACACTTGTTTGGAAACCTTGGGAACACATTTATGGCTTATGTAAATCTGCCAAGGAACGTATAACAGTGTACAATAAATTTGGAAAATATGCATTGAAACTTTATTGGATGGTGAGTGGTTTCCTCCAACAATATGAAAATATGATGCAGCTAGCATGGCAAATTTTAATGTTTACTAGACATACATTTTATTATTGAAAATACATAGATTTTTAGGAGTAGAAAAACTGACAAATTGTTGATTTGAATGCTTGTTATTAAAATGTCTCTTACAGTTCATGTGATTGTTGTACAACTTGTGGCCTGATAAAAGTGTTATTACTTGCAAAGGCAATATTTTATTTTTGTAGTTTTGTAGGTTTGATGCAAATGCTTAGTAGAGTCAGACATGTGGCTCACACCTCTGGTGTATTAGGCTATTTTTTTTCTTTTTATATTTAAGTAATTCAGTTGCCTGACTTTACAGAGCTATTTGTCTCTAAATGCATTTAAAGATAGTTAGATTCTTCCAGCGTGAAGGCCATTTTCTGAAGAGGTACTGGTAAAACTAAAACATCCCAAGGATTTCTAAAGATAATAGATAATAATATCTAAACACATTTGGCAGTCAACAGGGAACACTTAATTTCATATTGAATCTCATTTTAATAGAGAAATTGTAACATATAAAAGAACTGACATCTAAAAGTTATCTGTGTTGTTGGAGTTATTTCAATTACATTTGCCTTTTGGAAACAGAAAATGTCACAGCATGCTAAGACCTATAACTAACCCTACTAAACTTCCAGTTGCCCAAAGCTGAAAATATTTCTGAGACAGTCAGTTGGAAACAAAAACTTGAAAGTGACCTTCTCTGTAACAGGAACACTTATCTGATTTACATGCCTGTCCTTTCCTCACCCCTTACTACTGCTTTTGCTTGTGGAATAACTTATATTTCATATAGAAATGAGTTACATGAGTTTGAGAATGCACGAATTGTATTGTCCAAGTTCCTCAGCAGAAGACATTATTCTGTGTGTGAATTTAATGCTGCAGATATTATGAAGTCATGTGGTAAAAGACTACATTTTAAAGCATATCCAAGAGTTACCAGTGCTTCATTTTCTTTGTCACTTTTGTCACTTTTTCTTACACTCTTTGTTTTTTTTTTTTGTTTGGGCCTGTGTGTTTATTAAGTTTTTTTCCCCTCTGGGTATACAGCTGTATTTTACAGAAAGAAAAACAGGAAAAAAGAGGGTCACCTGTTGGAAGTTTAAACAAAATGTACAAACAAGTAAAGACAAATATCAGAAGAGATAGAGGAGAAATATATTTAATAGGAGAAAGTAGAAAAAGAAATTAAAAAGACTGCAAAAGGTGGAAGAATAATGAACTGATTTCACAAATGTTCTGCACTGAGTCCTGAAGGCATTGTTGTGCAGAACATCAAACCTGTGGATAATAATTTTTTTTCACATATTTGACAAAATATATAAATTCCATCCCACATTCTACTTTCACTTTGCCTTCCTGAGGTTTATGGAACTTGTTCCTGTAGTTTTTTTTTTTTCCTCACTTTTTTCCATCTGTAGACCTGCCCCACATTTTTTTTTTAGTGTTTTGGTTTCTTTTCCTTTACTTATCAACTTGTTCTGTTCTCCCTAGTAAACTTCAGCAATTATTGGAAGAGGAGATGAATATGTGATCATGTACCCAACTAGGTCCTTTTCAAACTAGGGAAGTTTAAATATTTTGTTTTGGTTGTCACAAAATTGTTCTTATCCTTAAAAATATTAGCTTATTTTATGATTTTTGAATATCTTTGACCTCTGGACTAAATATGTTTTCTCCTTAGACCTACAGAATTCATAGCATTAATCAGCTGTCATTTCAGCTTGAATCCATAGCTTAGTTACAAGTAGACAACAATAGTTTTGCACTCTGATAACACATGATGAACACTTTAGTGATTTGGTCATTCTTCATCATTTTGTGGGTGAATTAACAGAAGTATTTGCTATTGGCCCACCTATTTTCTATTACATCTTCATCACTAGGACAGAGAGTTTTATTTGAAGAATGGTAGACAAGATTATTTTGTGGAATATTAGCTCAGTTTACTAATGAAGTATCTGGTATTGGAGATACCAGTACTTTGTCTTACCTCTTTGTTTCTTATCCTGGAAATACAATTTTTTTTTTAATATATGTATCTAGATTTTTTTTACATTTGATCATTTTGTGTTGTTTAATATAGTGTTTTACAAAATACTGTTGTAATGTGTAACAGGAGACTAACTGCAGTCAGTATCCCCAGGTAGTTTTTGGGAAGCAAGGGGGACTGCTTATGTCACAAGTATTTTCCAGACTGATATCTAAAGAGACATTTAAAAAGCTGCTATCTTAGTTAAGCCTTTTTTTAATCATTAGTGTTTCTCAGGCATCTGTCATGGCAGCTGAAGAAACAGTACTGAATGCATGCACATGATGTACTACACATATGAGATGAAATATATTTGGAAATAGCAGCAATTAGATTAATCTCCGGAACAAATAAATCAGAGCAGTAATAAAATGCTATGAATGCTGTTTCCATGTTTCTCATAAATTATGTGAGAACTTTTTTTAAAGCCATCTGTGATGTAAATCGAGTTACAGTAGAATTGGCTTCTTGGGAAAGCATTAAAAGTTCTCTTGCATACTCTTTACTTGCCAGCCCACAAACTAATTTTTTTCGTTCTGCTTTTCTCCCCTTCCCCTGTCACAGGGGTGCTGGAGGAAGATCATTGTGGATGACACTATGCCATTCAGTGAAGAGGAGAATTTGTTATTACCAGCTACAACCAGCCAAAATGAACTTTGGCCAATGTTGCTGTCCAAAGCTATAATTAAGTTAGCAAATACTAGGTATGTTTTATCATCTCACTTTTTGGTTTGTTTTGTGAAGTCACATGGTAACAGCAAAAAGTTGATTTAGTATACTAGGAAATGTATTTTGTAATGACAGTTATGCACTTCCAAAAGCTGACACTGTAAATCAGTAAAACAAAATCCTCTATAGCTACAGAAGGCACAGGTTTTCATTTTTAGATGTGTTTGTAAATTTATTCACAGAAAACTTACAAAGAAACTGGTGTACTCTCATTATTTGCTTCACTTGACTATATTCCTGACAACTTCACATGTGGCTTCCTGCCAGAAAGAAGTACCTGTGAATGTTAATGAAATTGTTATTGTGAGCCTTGACCAGTATTGACTCAACCAATGTTGAATTTAGATTTTGTGAGCTTCTTTTGATACCTTTGCTACAGTTGTGCTGTTGTGTACAGTGATCTACTTCCCTAGAACTGACTGGAAAAGTAGAAGGTGGCCTATGATGCAGTAATTGACAATTATGACTATGGGTTCCTATGAAATGAGGAATGAAGACCAACAGTTTAAATGAATAAGTTTGAGAAAATAATTCAAAACACACATCTGGGTAGTGAAGCTTCCCTGTTTTCGTCATATCAAGTTACTTTTGTCAGAAGAGTCATCTAAAATATGTTAACACAGGCTAAGGAGTTGCCAAGAGGTGCCTGTTAGGAAACTGTTTGCAGGAATGTGATTGACATACTGCATTTCTCCAGAGCGCAAGGGTTAGCCATACAAGTGCTGGCATCTTTGGCCTTGGTCCTCTCAGGAAACCTCTCCAGAGAGTAGCAGAGTGTCACTTTGAAAGAGTGAACTTTGCTAGAGTGGAAGTGAACCAGCCAGAGTGAACCAGCTTGTTCAGAATAACCTGGGAGCTAGAGAAGCTGCTTAGGAAATGGAAGTTGTAGAATCATAACCCTGTTTTAGCACAAGGAATTTCAAACCCACATCTCCTACCCTGCAACTATGTGCAAGTATACAGAGTATGCTTGCTAACAAAGGTGAAAAAAATGCCATTGTACCAGAGGGAGCACTAAAATAATGGACTTGATGCGAAGGCATTGACTTTGTAGGGGAGTAGTCAGCAGTGGTTTGGAAAACCCCTAAAATTGCAAGTAATGACTTGTTTTTCATCAAACTATTCTGTGTATGATCTTATTCCTTATTACATGCTCTTGTTACAGAAAGCAATGTAGACTACAGAGTTTACTGTAGTTGGTAACATTATAATTGTAAAAAGTCTGCTTTTGTCTTATAGTATACATGCAACTGGAAAAAGAGAGATGGAGGAATTTACAGTTTTTCAAACACTGACTGGATGGATACCAGAAGTTATTCCTCTCCAGTAAGTTCTTTCATTAAACAATTTATGCGTCAGTTATTAAATATTTAATTCTGTAAGGCATTATGAAAAATAAAGCTGAGTCCTAAAAGTCCTTCACCATCAATTTTGGAAAGTGAATAGTTTATAGTTCAGGCACTTGGGTAATGTACCCTTGAGAAATGCAATTTTATTGTGTTTTTCTTAGTAAATCATACAGTTTCTTGTAAAGCTATTTATCATGCTGATGCCTTTTCTTTATAAATTAATTTAACTAATATTAAACAGCATGAGGAAAACAAGGTTAGAGAAATCTATGTTGCATTTAATATGCAGTTATAAAATGTCTGCTGATAATAATAATTTTATATCTGAATATACCATAGAAAGTATATGTCATATATTTGGAAGTAATCAGTGTCAGCTAGTATGTTATTTCCCCCCTTCAAATTGTTGGCAGACAATTGTTCAACTTCAGTTGGCAGACTTCTAGTTTCAACCAAAAATAGTATTTTCCTACCTAAAATAACATTTTTCTTGTTTCCTATGTGTTTTATGTTCATTTTTTATTTTTAAAGAAAGATATTCTGACTTTCAGCTTGATATTCTTTTTACTAAATTAATTACCTAGATACTGATACTAAATATTTAGATTTTTTCTTTTGAGTTACACCTTTTTTGCCTTTTGATGTAAAAAAATACCAAGATAACAAATAGTTATGATTTATATATAATTTACTTAGATATACTTGTTTATTTATAACCATATTTTGCTAATAAATAATTCCAGTCAAAGAATATTTTATTCAATTTTTCAGTAATTTTTATGTCTCAATCTATGCTTGTAATTTAGGTTTTTTGATATATTTGTGTCCTACAGTAGTGTGTATATAGTTCATGGACTTAAAAATCTAAGTAGTCTAGGTGTTATTTCTTTCTATAATTAGTTTTACAACTTCAACAGCAAAAAACAGTATTCACTTACTACAAATACATTCTATCATGGAATATGAGAATGTGAATACTACAGAGTCTTTGGAATAGTAGTATAAGATGACTTTAGCTCATTTCACAATCATTTATTTTATTTTTAAAAAAAAAAGTTGAATGCAGTTAGCTTGCATGAGACTCTGCATGACCCTGTTTGAGATTATTTCTGGAATGACTGAGTTTCTGCGGAAAATCTACATGACTGCAACTGTTACATCTTATCAATAACTTTCCAGTTTGGAGATACCTTTGAGACGTTTTTTAATATACAGAGATACAGTCACACTATTATATGGTGTAGTTGTAAAGTGGTGTGCAAGCTTCTCTGTCACAACTTGTATCTGCTGAAAATCTCGAGAAAGGATGCTTTATTTGCATGCATCTCTAACCACCATCTCTTTTTTTATGGGCCTTTCTTAAGCTGTCTCAGCAAATATTTCTGATACAGAAGGTGTTATATCTTCTAAAATTACCCAGTAACATTTTTTAGAGTTGGACTGTCAGTTGTGGTATAGTACTGTCAAAATGAAAATCACACTTTCTTCTCTTATTGGAAATATCCCTACCACTGGCATATACATTTGTGTTTTCTCTTAAAGGCCTGAGAACTTTGACAAAGTATGGACCTTTTTGAAAGAGATTGTGCCAGAATTCACATTGCCAGAGAAGAAGGCTCCAGAACCTGAGATTACTCAGGATGATACAAAAACTGAAGAAACCAGAGACTCAGAATTAAAAAGTGAACTTTCCTCTGTGAGTAAGCTGCCAGATTCAACTGAGAGAGCAGAGACAGCCAGTAACATTAGCAAAGGTCTGTAAATTTACATAGTCTAATCTTTGTAGGCCAAGCTTAAATAAGGTTAACATCATCTCTGTTTCAAATAAGTATATTTTGCATATATTGCCACATACAACTCTGTGGGTTTGTTGTTTCACCGAACATGTTACAATGATGTATATCCAAAATAATTCTGTTTTAGCTATAGATCTCATGAAAAGCAGTATTAGTCTTTTATTTTATAAAAATAGTTTCCCTTTCTGGCAGAGATTTTTCAGCTCCATGTCACAGTCATTTCTCTAAAATTGAGTTCCTTGCAGAGAGATACCAATCAGAGAGGTTACAGTTTCTCCAAAGGCAACACTGCTCTGACCATCAACTAATTATATATTTCAGAATGGGTGTTGTAAAGTGTGATTACCTACAGAGTTATGACAAATATGTTCTAACATCTACCTGCATTTTTATTTATTGCAATTTTTATTTTATTCTGTTATATATATGCAGTAATTTTCTTTAAGAGCTGTTAATCCTATTTACATTTAAATTTAAAAATTTAGATTTATAAACTAGTTTATTCCAGTATATTATTCGTCATTTTTTTTAATTTGAGAATGAATTTTCCTAGTTGCTGTTTTTAACTTGAAGTCATGGGTGCAATTTCACAACACTTCTCATGCCTTTGGAGAGTACAAATCACATGCTAAAATTTCTATTTCTTCCTAGATTTTCAGAAAAATCACTGACTTCCTCGCTTTGAATCCCAAATGCTATGTCCCAATGTCTAAAGTGTTATAAAAGTATTAGAAGTTGCCTGGCTGAGGTAGTATTCACTCTTCTTAGGAAATCCTGCTATCATTTTGACCCAGCCATCAGTGGGGTAGATATTTCAGAGTTTGGAATGGACATGTCACTGACAACAGCACTATTGTTCATCCAACAGGGTGCTGTTATTTTTCCCCCATAAAACTAAGTAAATGTAATCATGCCTAAGACTTAAAAATTCATTAGTAACTGAAATAGCTAAGAATCAGGGAACCATTGTGTCTGATACAGCTCTGTAATCTCCAACTCTGAGGCTAAAAGCTTTGTTGAGATGTTCTGTTGATGTTTGAGGTTAATGTTTGGATGACACAAAGCCATCCATGTCACCATGAGAGATAAGGACCTGGGGATCCTGGTGGAACAACAAGCTGTCTCTGAGTCAGCAGTGTTCCCTGGGGGTCAAGAAGGCCAATGATGTCCTGGGATACATTAAGAGCATTCCTATCAGGGTGAGGGAGCTGATCCTGTCCCTTCACTCAGTCTGCATCTGGAATGCTTTGTCCAGTCCTGGGCTGTTCAGCACATTACAGACATGGAGCTCCTGAGTGAGTCCAGCAGAGAGGGCAATGAAGATGACTGGGAGACTGGAACATCTCTGATTAGGCAAGGCTGGGGAAGCTGGGCCTATTCAGCTTTGTGAAGAGACAGCTGAGAAGGGACCTCATCAATGTGTATAATTATCTAAAAGATGGGTTCCAAGAAGATGAAACCAGGCCCTGCTCCATGGTGCTGAACAATATCAAGAGAGGCAATGGGTGGAAACTGGTGCACAAGAAACTCCACCTGAACATGAGGAAGAACCTCTTTACTGTGTGAGTGAATGAGCAGTGGAACACATTGCCTGGAGAGGTTGTAGATTTTCCCTCACTGGGAATGGCTTTAAACTGGAGATATTCAAGAACTGTCTGGATGCAATCCTGTGCCATGTGCTCTAGTATGACCCTGGTGGAGCATGGAGGTTCGACCAGATGACTCACTGTGATCCTTTTCCTTCTGAAGCATTCTGTGATTCTTTGAAGCTGTGAAGCTGTATTGTGCAGTTGACACAAAGGAAGGAAGGAATGCCATCCAAAAGGACTTGGAAAAGCTTAAGAATTGGACCCATGAGAATCTAATGAGGTTCAGAAAGTTCAAGTCCAAGGTGCTGCACCTGGATTGAGACAGTCTGAGGCCTGAGTGCAGACTGGAAGAAGAACTGAGAGCAGGCCTGTGGTGAAAGACATGGGGGATCTGCTGGACAAGAGGCAGTACATGAGCCTACAGTGTGTGCTCACAGCCCAGAAAGGCAGTTGTATCCTAGGCTGCATCCAAAGCAGTGTGGCCAGCAGGATGAGGAAGGTGAGTCTCCCCCTCTACTCTGCTCTTGTGAGACCCCAGCCTGGAGTGCAGCATCCAGCTCTGGGGTCCCAGCACAAGAAAGACATGGACCTGTTGGAATGAGACGAGAGGAGGGCTACTAAGATGATCAGAGAGCTGGAGAACCTTTCCTATGAAGGCAGTCAGAGAGCTGGGATTGTTCAGCCTGGAGAAGAGAAGGCTTCGGAGAGACCTTAGAGCAGCTTCCAGTACTTAGAGGGGGCCTACCAAAGAGCTGGAGCCAGACTTTTTACAAGGGCAAGTAGTGATAGAACAAGAGTGAATAGCTTTAAACTCACAGAGAGCAGGTTTAGATTGAGTGTTAGAAGGAAATTCTTTCTGACAATAGGGAGTTCTTGACACAGATTCCCCAAAGAAGCTCTGGTTGCCCAGTACATGGAAGAGGCCAGGATGGGACTTTGAGACACCTGCTCTAATGGAAGGTGTCCCTGACCACAGCAGGGGCGTTGGAACTAGATGATCTTTAAGGTCCTTTCCAACCCAAGCCATTCCATGATTCTATGATTTTTTTTAATGCATTTAAGAAGTCTTTTCCTGTAGTCTAAGTTTTAAGACTTCAGAGAAAGTTTGGTCTGTGCAAGACTTTCTGCTTCCATGTCCATTAGGAATCTATTCATTGTCTATATGTTTTTGTTTTTGTTTTTTTTTTTGTAATTACTGATGCATGAGAGCAAGGACAGGAAGAAAATATTTGGCACAGTGCCAGAAATACAATGATTTCTTACATTGTATTAAGGACATAAAAATTGTGCAGTAACTTAAAGGTGGGACCGAAGCCATTCTGGCTCCTTCTCAAAAATCTTCATTTACATCTTAAGGACTACTTTTCATTTTTATTTATTTTAATTAAATTACATTAGTTTTTTATTGTATCTCAACTCTTGACTTCAAAGAGTTTGTGGTTTATTGTTTTTCAAATTTATCTAAAATCTTATTGACACATTTGCACTGTATGACATTTGATGACTGAAAGTTTTTATCTTAGAAAGATATTTAATCTTTATTTTGCTTAATAGAAAAAGCAGAGCAGAAAAAAGTAGGAAAGAAAATAAAAGGAGGAGAGAAAGAAAAAGGCAAGTCTACAGGAAAGTTGGCAAAAGCCCAAGGCCTTCAGGACTTAACTGAAAGTAAGTCCTATTATTTTGAAGATAAAAATACAGACAGGAGTTATATATAAAGCAAAAGTCTTTGCTCTAATTTTGTTTTGAACTTAACTGGGGGGAAGTTGTATTTACTTTTGGCTTTGTTTAAATTGTAGTTATTTATAGCTCACATTACACACTGAAGTCATTCTAACCTAATCTGCAACATAGATTAAAAATAGTATATATCAGTACTTTGTTTTAGTGGCAAACTGTCATACAGTTGTTCTGTGTTTAAAAAACAGCAATCCTTCCTCTTTTGTAATTTATTTGTTCAATGTCCACTTTATACACAAAATTGCAATTGGAAAAAGCAGGAACACTTCTTTGTCGAAGGGCAGGGGAGCCAGGGCCGGGAGGGGAAGAAATGTTTGTTAGAATTCATTCCATGATGTAAATCTAAATTTTTTAACATCTTTGTCCAGGAAATATATAGCAGTGAATTTGATTCCTGTATTGATACATACATAACAACATAAAAATTAAGTAAATTTTTGGTTTGTGCATTTACATTTAGCACTAAAAACAAACAACCAAACAAAAAACCTCAAGAAAATAAATTTTAAACAAATCACAAGTAAATACTAATCAGACAGCTAAACAATCAACCAAAATATTTCAAATTTATTAGCATAAACTATTGAAGATTTTCACAAATGTACAATAAGCTTATATACTCTTGAATTTGCTTATATTTGGATACATGTGGTATTTCCATGCAACTAGCAGCAAAAACCACTTATTAACTAGAATGATTTACAGTTGGAAATCAGTAGGTGAGAATAGGTAGAACATCTTCCTAAGGGAAATAACTGCAAAGTGAAAATGAAATTTGCTACATAAATGGTATTCCTGCTTCTTGATTTGAATCCTGATTAAAATTAGTAATTTAAATAATTTTAAACTGCAGCAAACCAAGATTATGGTTTGTCATCAGCAAATATATTTATTTAAACCCCTGCCTTACATACCACTAAATGAGTTAAACAGCAGTAAATTTTAAAATATATTGCAGGAATGTAGTTTGCTTTAGTGCAGCAGGTGTGGAATAGGAAAATGAGGTGTTTCATGTGAATATAAGTACAGTGACTAACTAGTACTCAAGCATGTGATGGAGAAAAGAAAGCAAAAGGGAAGCAAAAGGATGTAAGATATATATTCTAGAAAGTGTACAAAGGGAGTGAAAGAGCATTTTAAAAAAAGGCAGTTCTTCCATGTGAAAAGTGACATGATATTTAGATTCTTATCCTGCCACTTAAAGCACAGTTTATGCTTTTTTGTGAAAGACAAATAGTGTCCTGTGAAGAGGTTATTTTAGAAAGATTATTAATTCAGGTCTCAAGTACACTGATTAGAGAACTCTTTTATCCTAAGTTTGAACCAAAAAAGACTTTTGGAGAAGAGTAAGAGCTAGGTATCTCTATAGTAACAGAGAAAATTTAAAAATATTAGACTGAAAGGAAAAAAAAAGGAATTGGAATTTGAAATAATATTGAATTATGATGAATTTTTGTTGTGAGAGTGTAGCCAAAAGAAGGAAATCTTGCAGGCTTTATGAGACACATGGTCTGCAGACTGGCCCAGGACAGTAGAACCATTGGTATGAATAAAATAACATCTCAAACTAGGTCTTGATTCAAAGTCAGACTCCAGAGGCAATAGTTATAAAAAGTTCCTGAATTGTTCTGGTAGAGTTTTTTAACAGTGACTTTACTTTATACAGCAACATTTTTTTTTTTTTTTTTCTTTTTTTTTTTAATTTTAAGTGATTTGAAAAGTGGTTCACTCCCATCATGATAAAAGTGCTTATTTCCCAGCTGCAAGCTTTCACTCTACCTGTTGACTGTTGATTTCAAGGAAACTTTTCTTCTTTGTGATAAATATGGACTATTTCTAAAGAGATATTCAACTGCTCCAGATATTATTTATATTTGACTTTTTAAAATGGCAAAACCTTCTGTATTCATTGCATTGTATATTCATGACCTTTTTATTCATGACACATTGAAGTACCAGTTACTGCTAATTACTTGGAAACTTCTCTTACAGGCTTTTGGTTTTGTGTGGGCTATAATGTTGTGGTGAATTGATGCTGTCTGGCAGCTAAGCCACCACCCATCCACCTGGTCAGTCCCCACAGTGGGATGGGGCAGAGAATGAGGACTGAACCCTTTGCCCACCCTCAACGTTCTTGCTGGGGCGGTGGAGTGAGAAACAGAGGGTTTTTTTGGTGTGTGAGCTCAGCTCAGCAGTCTGACGTACTGGTGTGTTTCCCCCAGCATTTTGGTGATGTATCTAAAACAGCACCACAAGGGCTGCCCTGCTGAAAGCTCAGTTCCAGCCAGATCCAATGCAAACGTGTGCAGTTCTGAACCACTTGTACAGTCAGACCAATGCCTGCTGCACCCACAAACACAGTATGATCATTGAAGCATTGAACTTGTTTCTCTATTCATCCAGTTGTGTGGATCCAGCTGAATAACAAGGCCTTGATATGGTCAGGTCTGAACTCTTCCTGAGAGCATCCAACTTTGTCTTTGATAAAGGACTTATCTGAATGACTTTGATCTGACTTTATCAGTCAGACAGTCTTTGGGAAGTTCTGGCAGACAATTCATGTGTTCCTACTGATCCATTTTAGTATACAAATCTGTACTTTTTCACTCAGCAGCTTTTTCTTCTGGTAGCAACGCTTTCATGCTTAGGGTATCCCCATTTTATGAGCAGTTTTTACACTGAGATTATAAGAAGATGATATGATATGATATGATATGATATGATATGATATGATATGATATGATATGATATGATATGATATGATATGATATGATATGATATGATATGATGTGATGTGATGTGATATGATATAAGGGACTGTGAGGTGAGAGTCCGAAGTGATGCAGGGTCCCCAGGAGGTGTGAAGGGGAGCTGCTTTATGGTAAAAAACAGGCCTTTTTTGTGCAGTCAGGCCTTTATCAGTTACATACTTTTAAATCATAACAAACATAATTCAACCAACCACCATACACCACAATGTGAACAAGTGATGGTGACATACCTTGTTTTTCTGCCTCTAATTCAGCTGAGTCACTTTCCCATAGTCCTTTTCTGCTTAGCCGAAGTACCGGACCTGAGCCATGATTTTACAAGGCCTTCCCTTTTTAAGCTTTTACCTATATGCAACAAGGTACTCAATCACCATGTTCCTATAAAGAATCACCATTTTGCTTGTATTTAGGTTTCCAAACTACTGAGTTTCTTAATAATTTCTGAACTGCTGGAAAGGGAATGCTATTCCATTTGAAAGGTCATTAGCTGGGAATTTAGGAGTTTCTTCTACAAATCAGCCATGTATTTTGCTAATCTCATTGTGCCTTGATTCAAATTCTGTAATTAAAGACAATATTTTCTATGTCACAGAAGTGTTGAGATTATTATTATTATACTTAGAAGTTTTCGAACTCAAGTAGATCTGTAATCATCCGTCAATGAGATAAATGTCACATAACTGTAACATTCTTATAATTTTTCTTTTACCTATTCAAGAGTTTTCATTTACAAGATGGATTGAAGCCTAATGTTTTGGTTTTCAAGTGCATATCATCATTCTATGATATTTAGGTCAATTCTGAAGAGCACACAGGTTATTTTTCTAAAAACTCAAAACTTCCAATATGCAGAGCTAATCCAATATGCAGAGTTAACATCTGAGCTGCAGACCTGATGGTCAGGATATTGAAAGCCAGCTGATGTGTTTTCTTAGAATGGTCTGGGTTGGAAGCAACCTGAAAGATCATCTAGTTTCAACCCTCTGCCATGGGCAGGGATCCCTTCCACTAAGCCAGGGTTTTCAGAGCCCCCCCCATGCAACTTGGCCTGGAACGCATCCAGGGATGAGGCATCCACAGTTTCTCTGAACAACCTACTCTGGTGTTTAAACATTATTGCTCACAGTAAAGAATTTTCTTTCTACATCTAAGCCTGCCCTCTTTCAGGGGGATCAGTTAAAACAATTTCCCCTTGTTCTATCACTCCATGGCCTGAAGAATCTCTCTTCAGCTTTCTTTTAGGGTCCTCTTTAGATACTGGAAGGCTACTCTAAGATCTCCATGGAGCCTTCTCTAATCCAGCCTGAACAACACAAACTTTTTCAGCCCTTCTTCATAGGAGAGATTCTCCAGCCCTCAGATCCAGACCCACCTTTGTGGTCTTCATCTGCCATCATTAGTCCTTGGAAAGTTATAGTACACCATCAACTCTTGTTTGATAGATAAATATTTAATAGAAATATTAAGAGTGAGAAAATTCTTTGCAAGTCATATGTAAAACATATGATAAACAAATAAAAAATGTTAAGATCTATTAAAATCACCAGTTTTAATTCCTGACCTTTCTTTTTAAGTGATTGGATATGTATTTTACATCAATCAATTAAAATCTTACTTTCCCTTTGCAAAGGGACTGAAGCATTTTTTTGGGTTGTTTAGTACTCTTTCTCTGTAAGTGAATTTGCAAGTACAAAACATAAGTAGCTATATGGATTCAGAATTTTTAACAAAGCACTGCAGAATTCCTATATCCACATTGATGGATGGAAATAATAGACTTGCCTGAATCTGTTTTGTTGTACTGTGTATTATAAAATTTTTCATCTAATAATGCAATTTTATCAAGCTATCAGTTTTAACTAGTTTCCCCAAAAACTGAATCCACACTAACCATCATTACACTTGGTGCCAAATAATTTGCATACCTCATCCTCATTTTTGTGCAGTGAAAAAAGATCATATAATATGCAATTTTTAAAGCTACTGGCATTGTGTGCTAGTATTGTAATAGTATTATTAAAGTAGATATGATGTGCCTGGTTAATCATTTGCATGCTCTAATAATTTGTTCATTGCTCTTTATTGTCTGCCCTGAAGAAATTTTATTTCACAAACCATCTGGACTAAATATGACAGCTTTACATTCCACCTGGTATTTGATTAAATACTTTTATTTCAGAAATACTTCTCACATGCAATGAAATTGGTATGCCTTGTGGCACATAATGTTCTGTAAATGTGCAGGACAACATAGCTAATATTGCTGTGTTTATAACATATCAGATATATTGGTAAGGACTGAGCTTAATGTTAATTATAGCCTTGCTTTTGAATAAGTTGAAACCCACAACTAACACAAGAGCTGTGATTAACATGGGAGTCACAAGCATGCAGTGAGAAAAACTAAGAATCCATTGGAAAGTAACACTTCCTTGCCTTTAGCTTATATTTAATTGGATAATTGAATTCCTGGAAGAATATTTAAGATGCAAAGATATTATAATTTGAGAATAAAATGGTGTATACCCTCTAAATAAATAGATTTTGGGTCTGATAAATCATATTTTCCAGACACTTGCCTATTTATATGCAGATAGCTTTGTTTTATTTAATTTCACAGAAAATACCTATTCTTAGTGCAACTTCCAGTTGAATATTTATTAAACAAAGGAAGCAATTATCCTGTATTTGAGGTTAAGCTGAAGGGAACAATGACAGATACAGATAATTTTACTGGAGTGTTAGATGAGAATAGAATCAGAGAATCATTTAGGTTTGAAAAGACCTCTAAGTTCATTGAATCCAGCTGTTAACCTGTACTGCAAGCCCACCACTAAACCATGTTCCTCAGTGCTACATATACATATAGTTTAAATACCTCCTGGAATTATGGCTCAACTACTTCCTTGGATAGCCTGTTCCAATGATTAACAACTCCTTCTGTGAAGAAATTTTTTCTAAAAAACATTCTGCTGAAAAACAGATGTCACAACCTTGTCTCCAAATTTTCTGAGATGACTAAGGAAAAGTAGAGAGAAATAGATACCTTTCTTTTTGAGATGTCTTTTTGTTAAAACCAGAAATGTATATTTCAAGTATTATGTTTTAGACTTTTAATTTCCCTTCAGCATGAATGAACTGACTATCAGACATCTTTGTCTTCTCTTCATGATTCAGGAGTTAGCAGTGGCTTCTTTCACAGATAAGTGTAGTAGATGATTGTGTGGTTGCCTAGTGCAGCAGATTTCTAGGGTTAACAAATGAATATGCCCCTGTTTTTATTCCTTGCCTATAGCAGAATTACAGGCAAACAATTCTATAAGGTATGTGGGATAAGAGCTTCATACTTTCTGGGGCAGCCATCATTACCTCCATTTTTTCATCTGCTTGACTGAAGTGAGAGCAGCTACCCAGGTTTACAGACGCTATGTTTCTGAAATTACTTATCTCTATCTCCATATCCCTTGGCAGCAATGGCCAGAGCTCTGGCTTTGGATCCTTTTGTTGCAAGATCAAATTTTGCCTTCACTGGTGAGAAGCATTTAACTAGTACTGACCAATCGGAATTTATTTACTTCATCTACACAGATTATGTGTATTGTTTTCTTTATGCTAGTATCTACCATTTTTAAAATTTGAAATAAAACAAAAAAAAATGTTGAAAGCTACCTCTGACCTGTCATATTTTTAAACTGTATTTTATGTTACTAATTTATGAAAAATAAGTAAAATATGCAAATGCTATTGATGATTTAAATGACGTGTTTTTTTCCGTCCATGGCTTCTATTCAAAGTGCATTACAATGAGCTCTTCTTTTGAATAAAATAGTAGTCAGAAAAAGAAAATAGTAATAAAAGTAAGGCAGAGAAAGCACAATAATTTAGTGTGAGCTACAGCTACTTTTTTTCCTGTTTGCCTTGTTCTAAAGCATGTTGATGTTTTCTGTGTAGATTCGCCCACACCACCCGAGCCACAAATGGTGGTGTATGCTGGCTGCATACCGCTGCACTTGTTTGAAGAGGACATTTTTTTATTAACACGAATGGTGAGATTCTGTGCTCTCAGGACAGGAAAGCGTTACTTATTTTGTTATCAGAGTGTTTCATTTTGTTGCAACAATGTTGTAACTAAAAGAATATGATTAGCACAGTGAAACAGTTGCTAGATGATGACTGTCAGTTAAATTTATATTTTGGTACTTCTGTGTTCTGAACATGCATTTTCCTGCCAAAGCCTGCTGATTTTACTCAGCTTTCCTCCACTTTCCTCAGGATCCCAGAAACTGAAGTCTCCTGGGAGAGACTAGATGTGGACTAGAATTTGTATCATGATGAGATACTTCTGAATGGAAAGTCTAATTATTTTAAGGGTTACATGAATTTTAATTTTGTGAAGACTGCAGTTAAGATTCCCTGATAGGCATTTTCCAGTATGTTGCTTGTTGTTATAGCACGTTATAGAAATGTCAAGTTTATGTCAATTTCTGTCATTAGTGTTGTAACTGGTAAAAGCAGCCAGAAAAAGTGTAGCCCTTAATGCAGCTGGGGTAAAAACAACAGTTAAATTTCCACTTAGTCACTCAAACTCCTTAGAAATTTTTTTATAATGCCAGAATAGGCTTTCTTGAGTTGATTATTAACTAGGCTTCTCTTTTTTTTTTTTTTTTTTTTTTACATTTAAATTACATATATCATAGTTAGATCATTGCATTTTAAGCTGCCTTCTCAGGAAACTAGTAAGCTTCATAAAGTAAAGAAATTTCCAGAAATGTTTTGCAGGTGTTATACTTCAGTGCACTTAATTCTTGCACTATTTTCTTTTTAAAAAATTGTGCTGTGTATTTTAGGCAACTTTGTAGATTAACTTGTTATATTAACTAGGCAACTTTGTAGATTAACTTGTGATATTGTTTTAATTTATTTTAATATAAGGTCTCAGTCAATATTGTCTCTTTGCTAATAATAAGTAGTGCTAGTCATCAAAAAGCAAAGTGGAAGCAGGGACATAGGCTTGTATCTTTCCTGCCACCTTAACACCCTGAGTCTCAAACTTGACTACAGTCTGTTGAGATATAGAGATTACTGAAAAAGAGGTAAGGCAGACCAAATAGGATGAGACAGATGAATCTATATGTCTAAACTAGTTTTTTAGTAAAGACTTGACAGAAAATGGAAATGGACAGAAGTTAAATATAGAAGTGTAGAAGATTTCCTATGGATAAAACCCCCACCATATTCAAGGGCTGACAAAAACTACACTTATTGAAATAAAGTCTAGAAAATGAATTCACTGGGATAAGAGTTGCTCCCTAAACTTGGAGAAAATTTTGTCATTGACTGCAGTTGTGCCAGAATTTCCCTCACGAATATCTGCAATACCCCTTTTAGCTTTACTTTCTAGTGTGGATTTCCTTGGATTGTTGTGGCTTGAATTTGTCTTAGTTTGCTCAAATAAAATGAAAAAAAATCAGTAAATGAGTCATACAAATTGGTAGTCTACTCAACAGCTAAATTCTCCTTTATGACACCTAACTGGTTATCTTCAAAATCTGTTTCAATCTTGGATGTTTTAACTGGCATTTTTAATTTAAATTGTTCCCCACTCTTCAACTAACTGACAACCACAACATTCTTCTCTACAGAGTTCATAAATACAGAACCAAAGGAACATTTTAAAATTAGTAGAAGCAATCAGAGACTTGCTGATTAGTATGTTGAAGAAATAAGTTATTAGTGATTTATTTAGCATGTAAAAGAAAGTGTGCTTTTAAACTTAAAATGATGTACAAATCTTGTAACAGAACTTTCAAGTGCGATGTTAAGTACTAGACTATTATTATTTTAGTGGGAAGAGCACCACTCGATGTCCACATCTAAAATTGCTCTTAAGTCTGTTCCTAAGGGCTTTGGTATATGGGTCAACTGAAGTGTCTTTATTGTGTTTTATAAATGAGCCATCAAATAAAAAGCCTCGCTTTAGTGATGTGTTGGTTCAAAGCAATACATTACAGAGTTTTTACAAATTATCTAAAAGAACAATTGATTTTAGAATTTTAATGCTCTATAAACTCAGCATGGAGTAAGGACATTTTCTCCCAGAAAGTGTTTTTATGCATTATTATTTAAAATAAAATATCGTGCCTAATTGTTTTCTTACATATTCATTCTCTTCACTTGTATGTTATGATTATGTAAATAAGTTAAAGAAGTGATGAATCTATTATAAAAAGTAAAACATATGTAAACATTTCTAAGTATATTTTTGGTGCTGAATATCAAATTCTAATCAGCATGTTTTTGGATAGTCTCGCCAGATGGACTCTATTAATTTTTTTTGTTATACAAGCGATTACATTCCTTTGTGTGCATACTGTTCTTGTTTGTTAGACAGATATGAGGAGAAAGAAGATCTGACCCAGTCAGGTTGTCCTTCCATGTTTTGTAGGCTGATTCTTCAGAGAAGATGAGGCAATATGGGCTTTCCCATATACATAGCCATCCTGTCCTGATCACTAGAACAAGGTCCTGTCCTCTGGTAGCACCTCCAGAACCACCACCACTTCCTCCTTGGAAGCGTTTCCGTACCGAAAAAGGAAGTTGCTATGACATGTGACCCCCCAGGTTTGTCTACTAAAAACTCCAAAATAAATTTGTAATTACATTTTAATTATTTCAGGACCATACTTATCATCTGTTAGCTTAATTTCAATTGAACTCAATTTTGTATTACTTCCTCTTAGCCATATTTCCTACATGCTTTAAGTGTTTTAATTAATGTTGAAAAAAGCACTCTAGCAGAGCAAATGAAGAGGGGATGTTACCAAAATAACACAGAAGCTCTCTGATGCAGAGCCACAAAAGCTTTGAACGCCTTTTAAAAATTTAAAGTATGTGACTAGTCCTGCTATATCAACTCAAGTGTTTAGAGTAATTTTTTTTCTGGGGTTGTCTGTACTGCAAAATGGAATTAGATGCATGATATGAAATAGCTTGAGCATGAAAGTGTTGCAGACAGGCTAGCAAAGTATACTGGGATAAGAAATAGAGGAAATTGGCAAAGGCAAAAAGTGCTGCCATAGTTGTTTTGAGCTACCCTGGACAGTCTTACATATAAGTTGGCATAATTTAATACTTTGCAGGCTGAGGAACAGAGTGTAATGCATTTATTTTTTCATTATATGTCACCTAGAACCACTCCTGTGTTTTCTGTTCCATTCAAGTGCATGGGATGATACTTGGAAAATTATTTAGGGGTGACAAGTCCCCATTGGAAATTATTTCTCAACATTAATAGTATTAATTACTTTTATGAATGTAAATATTTAACAAGTTGCTTTTTTCCCAGAGCCTGTGGTAGAGAAACCTGAAAAATTTGTTGAGATTGCTAGCCTATTTTTTAAATACAAATTGGATATTATCAAAATACCAATGGACATGTAAGTATATAAAGTAGTTTCAACATTAGCATTGTGAAAATGCACTGTGAAAGTGCAATGGCTTATCTTTACTTATGTCACAGAGAAAAACTGCTCAGATCATGTCTGAAGCACATCAGGACAATGCACTGTTGATGTATTGGTGTCATGTAATTAAGGAGCTATCAGTGAACTGTACATTTAGGATCCATATTGGCAATACAACAGCTAAGCTTGTATACTAGAGGCTTACAAAATGCTAATAAACACCTAAAAACTTCTGAACACCTTCCTGTAGCTAATCCCAAGAAGTTCTAATCAGGCACACAGATGCATACATACACAATTATGTTCACCCTCCAGTCTTTGAGGCTTACAAACACCTCCTGTTTTGGGAGTGCAGCACACACTTCCTGTTGGAGATGTGAGTCTCTGGGCTTAGCTTTTCTCCCTACAATCTGCTCATGTCTGCACTGCTGAGAAAGTTTCCCAGGGAGTGGACATGCACACATGGGTTCCCACTTGTTGTACCCAGGACAGACAGTCCCTTAGATAGATGTACACTTCTCAGGGCTTCTGACATTAGAGGACAGGTAGTGCTGCCAGGCAAAGACACATTGCCAGATTTTCTACTCAGTGGGCCCAAAGATATAGAATTTTTGCTAGGTTGCTTCTGCCAGAAATAAGAATATTCTTTGAAGTATTTCAAATTTTTCTTCAAACTACTATCTTTTTTAATTCTATCATATAACAAGGAAATAATTGACTAGCCAGTCAGTATTTTCCTGGGCATCACAAGTTTGATATGGAACACTTAATATTTATGAATAAAAGAGGCTGTTCTCTGTTCATGATTGTTACAATAGGCCTGAGAGTGCAAGTGAAAAAGCTCATGGTCAAAACACAGCTTTGTATAAATGCCTTGTGTTAAAGACTGTTTGGAAGTCCTATAAACCCTTGAAAACCAAAGTCTTTATACAGGGTGTCTTAGAGAAGTTTCAGAAATTGTTGTATATATGACTTCTTGTCAGTATTCCATGCTTAGCATAGTACTGGCTCCCTGGTGAGAAAAGAAAGATTACCATGAAATGCATCAGAGCAGTGGTTTTTTCCCTGGGACACACTGCATAATGCACTTCTGTCAGGCTTCAGCTTATGATGTGAACATTCAGACAAGTTCTAGAATTATTCATCCTGTCTCTCTTATTCTGATTGAGCTTCTGTCATGAAGAATTGAATGTGTCTTATACCCAGTGTACACCAAAGGGTTTATGTCATTTTGGAGGATATGCCTTTTCCTGAGACTTGAGTCCAACAATAGGTTGTAAATTGTTGCAGATCTGTGTATTTTCTTAGGGTGTGTACACCTTTTGTTGAGTACATCTCTAAATAAACTGACTAAATTACATATGTGGAAGGTTCTACACTTTGATTATCATAATTCGACAGACTGATAATAAACCAGTTAGATATTTTTAATTTTTTTGAACAGCAGCATTTTTCCATGGATGACATGACCTTGGAATATTCTGGGAATGTAATTGTTTTACTGGTACAGTTGCATTTTGTTAGTTAAAAGTACTTAAATTACTGCTTGTTTTCAAACAGCAGGAGTAGAAATATATTATAATGCTTGAAGCAATTAACAGGCTATCAAAGTAATGAGAGATTTGATACTGAAGATGTTGAAGTATTTGCACTTTAACAGATTTTATATTGTTTTTTCATATTTGATAGATTGCTTCATGGTCAACTTACCCCATTTGGGGAAGGATAGCTTATTTAATGTGCTAAGTTTCCATGACAATTCTCTAATCTTTGTGATTTAATTAACAGGTAGTAGCCAAAAAATATATAGCAGGTATTAATATTTCATTCAAGCAATATAGCTGCGTAAATAAGATAAGGGACTTAGATACACAGTTGGGACTGAAAGTTTTTAATCTCTTCCCTTTCTTCTAATAAATTATTTTGAAATGCTTAAAAAGAAAATAATTTTGACTGTTACTGCAAAAGAACGTGATCTTTCATTATCTCAGTCCTTAGAAAGGGGGATAGATAACACATGCTTTAATTTTAATTTGTTCTTTATTGCTGTAATAGCACAATTACACACTTAAGGCTAATTAGTATGTATGCAAAATTGTTTTGGTCTTGTTGTTCTCATTCTTCACTTAACAAGCAAAGAGCTACTTATATTTCCTTCAGTTTTTAATCCTGCCTTCAGTGAAGTCAGCAACAGAGCTTTCTTTTGCTAGTACTAGAATAGGCCTGCACAGGTTTCCTTGGTTATCCTCTGTTTTAGGGGTCTGGTAGCTATGGAGACCCATTTTGAGGGAAAAGAAAAAAAGTATTCTGACACAAAACATTTTAATTTTTTCCTTACGTCCATTAAAGTAGTGGTTTTTTCTTATCTAGGGACCATAGTAATTTATTCACTTCTGACATTATCATCTAGTTTTCAGCTGGCTTGGGGTTTGCTTTTTTGGGGAGCATAGGTTTGTGTGTAGTGCCAAGCCAGTAATGACAAGAAATATATGAAGATATGGATTCTGTGCTGCCCTAGGAATCTTTCAAAATAAGGGAGACACAAATTATTTTGACAAAATTCTGTTAAGAATAGTTATGAAGACTTTCATTTGAAAGAAAATGTATGGATTAAAGTGTTTGCATTCTCTTTTATTATATAGCCACTTTTCACAGTCTGTCCTCAAAAAAGGATTTCATTCTATGTCCCATCTCGCTTCTGTTACTGAAACTGATGAAAATGAAAGTGACAGTAATGGGGATATGAATCAAAATGGGAGACACTCAAATGCAGAAGATTATTCTCAGGTAATAATATTTCTATTTTTTAAACTTGACCTAGTTTTATATTGTAAAGGAGAGAGAAAGATAAAACTATTTAATACTGAAATATGTTTTCAAAGATATTTCAGAAAGCTTTTTCCCTTGCTATTCAACTAACTTCCCTACTCTTTCCACTTTATAGTTATATTGATGTGTATTGATTGGGAAATCTTTCTTAGTGCCTTTTCTTTAACTTTCTTTTTTATGATTTTCCCTCACATTATAAAAGTTCTATTGCTAACACTGTCTTGGTTCTGCTCTTTAAAATCCTTTTCATGGGAGTATCTTAAGACGATAGTCTGCAGTGTTTTAAATAAACATTACTTTATATTATGAGTAGTTTATTTTGACTGCAGAACAAGATGTAACTAGGCATATGACTAGAAAAATGTAAACTTTATTAACATATGCCTTAAAATGGCATCCTCATTTAAGACTGAATGGAAGGACTTCTGGGTAAGCCAGAAGCTTAGGCTTCCCATGCAACTCTGTGAGGAGAATGACATTCTTCCAAACAGGTTCACTGGATGCAGCACTGACTACAAGTTGGCTCAAACCACTCAAGTCAATGATAGGTACTAAGTAGAAGTCTTCACTGTAATTTTCCAAGATAGATAAGATATATCTTACATAAGTTTAATGAGTCATTACCAGGATGACTTTGGGAAGTTGTAATTACTGATTTTTGTAATTTTTTTTTGTTGTTTCTGTTTTTAAATGGAATGTGTATATGCTACCATAGTCTGCTTTTAGATAAATCTTTAACAAAATGCTCCTTCTAATATTTAAATTTTACATGCTTAACAGAGAAAAAAATGATACTTTCAAAGACTTTCTGAACAATACATTTAATGAAAAAATATTTCATATAGGGAAACAGTGGGCAACATAAAGAAATAAAGACTTAAATACTCACTTAAAAAGAAGCAAACAGGGCCCCACTGAAGTTATTTCATTTGCTCAGTACATACAAAGAAACTCAATATGGCAGTGCCAGCATCTCTTCAATTTCATTCTGACTGCAGCAAACACTACTCAGAAGACCATTTGATAGCATTTCTCTTCTGGCTTTAGATTTTTAAAATAATGGGAGGTAATTTTCTGTGTAATTTTTGGAGTGTGTATTTATATTTCCTCAGCAGAGTACCCTCATACCAGTTTTTATATTTCAGATCTATATGTATGCTGTGTGTTTAGATAATGTACATGTGTGGTTATCATTAGTGGATTTAATGATTTTAAAATAAGGCAATTCTGCAGTGAAGAGTGCTTTACAATAGAATATATCTATGACCTGTGATTCTGTGATATATTTAGCTCTTCAGTATTTTGTGTGCAATTTATAAAAAATAGCCTAATTAGTACTTCAATAGTACTTTACCTTTAAAAGTATTTTTAATAATGGCATCATATAAAAATCCTTACAAAAAGGAGCAGGGTAAAAAGAAGCTGTAAGTATGTCTTGGTTTGGGACAAATTTGGAAGAAAACCTCTGAAATGAGGTACCTCTAGAAACAAATTCAGGTGGTCCCTCCTCCCCACCAGTTTGGGAAAGATTTCCTTGGAGAAAAGTGGAAAAACCTGTTTATTTTAACAAGCAAAGTATTCACAAGCATGAAAAAAATGAATAATATTGAACAATGGAACCACTTGCTGTTCTGAAGAGATGGCACATTCAGAAAGTCCTTTTTGCTGGCTGTAGCTCAGCTTGCTCAGTCTCTTTTCAGTCTCTCCTGCTCTGGAACATGCTGCGTCCCAGGCCTCAGTAGGACACTGTGAGCTTCCAATATTTTTTCTAAATTTTCAGTCCAAAACCAGTTTGAACAGTTCCAAAAAAACCAAAACGAAACCATGCTACAGTGCAAAAAAACTCTCTGCTTCAGCTAGCAAAAAAACTAAAAGCAAAATAAAGTTCTTTCTCACTGTCCATGCTGCAAACAACACGCACCGAAAGAAAGAATGTGAACCAACAAGTGCAATTTCTGCAAACTCTGTGCTTCTTCTCCCCCCTCTTCACTCTCAGAACCAATCTTAAAAGTGCAAAACTTACTATCCAACATAAACAGGACAGACGATTAGAAATAAAAGTATCATAAAATCACATTAAAGCAAAGTAGCATCTCATAGCATATAATAATTATTGTTTTCATTACTTTAGTCTCTAGGTGTACAAATATAGATTTGGCTAGTTGCAAATTAATAGAAGTTTATGTGCTGGAAGCATCAAAGGAGTGTGAAACATGCCTTAGATTTTCTCCCCAAGTCCAAGAGTGATTTAGAAGGATGATCTATCACAGTAGGACATGCAGTCAAGGAGACACAAGAGCGAGTATTAAAATTCATGAGAGAGTCACTGATAAAACTGGAATGCTTGGAAGAAGACATGAATGTGATGTAGGCAGGGCAATCTGATTCAGACATGGAATGTAAGAAGTTATGAACAGCTAATTGACTTGTACATGAACTTTACTTCTGCCTCAGTTTAAACCTCAGTTGAAAAATTCTATGCCTGTTAATAGCTAGACTATGCAAGGAGGACTTCTTTTTACAGATTAGAAAAGAAAATGGTTTTTAACTTGGAGGAAAATCTCCTTTTTTTCACATATTAAATCTTTTTATCAACAAAATTATATGGATACCTCTTGCAAATACATAAAGAACTAGCTTGCTTTCTGTAGTTTTTAAAGTTGATATAATAATATATACTTTTTTAAAAGAAATCAGTTAGTGATTAAAAAAGCAAACACTGAAAGAGAAACTTTGATATCCCGAATTCAACTTTATTATTGCTAATTTTTAGAATTTTGTATTGCAATATACTGAATGTGGATAACTTTTTCTCCATTTTAAACTGTGATTACTAGTCAGGAGACATCTGCTTTAAAACCTTTGATACAGATTTGGTAAATCTTTGGGATACAGCAGTTCTGTGCTTTAAGCTGACTGAAATTCAGTCAGCTGCTGTGCCAGATGCTCAGCAAGTTTAAATTGGCATATTTCAATTCGCTTTAATGTAAACTGCATGAAGTAACATTTCTGAATATCTGATTCACTGTTCCTAAGGTCTGTTGTCACAGAAACAGAGACAAGTGATACATGAAAGACAAAATTCTAGGAGCTAGATGTACCTTCTTTAAAAAATATGAAGTTGAAAGACATGCCATTATCCTTCATGTCCTCAAAGTATTTATGCTAAAATATAGAAATGCTTCATTATTGAATTTTTCAAATTTTTTTTTTTTTTTCTCTGACTTTCCCATTCACTGATTTTACAGTCCTGGTAGCATTTGGATTTTCATTAGGGAAAAATATTTTAAAATAGCTAATTTTGGCAGTTAAATTGATCTTGAATCACTGTTCTTAAGAAAATGCATTTTTGAAATTTTTTTTTTTTTAAAACTCCATAACACAGAGCCAAATTCTTATATGCAGAGGCTCTCTTTTATTCTTGTTCAATAGGAAGGTAGGTAATTTATAAGTGTAGCACACATTGAAATCCATGTGAAAGTATTTTGTGGTCAGGAAAAAACCAAAACTGTCATCATCTATAAATTGCACAGTCTTGCAGATTTCTGCAACAGTAATTTTATCAAACACGTCCGAGAAAAAGATTATCCTGTAGTAGATAGATGTTTCCTTGTAGATATGCCATTCAAAAGCCTACTTGAATATTCTTCATTGGGATGAATTTTTTGATAGAAGTTATCTCCAATTCCACTGAGAATAAAGCTCTATGTGTTCTGTTTGAGGAAATGCAAAGGCTATTAGATATTTTAATATACTAACCTGATTGCTATGTTCATACATCTTAAGCAGAACGCTCATATTTCTTCTCTTTGTGGCTTCTTCAGTGTCAAGCTACCTGGCAATGCTAATTTCTAGCACAAAAGTGTTAGAGTCTCCAATCTCTCCCAGTGATAGAATACAAAAAACTTGTTCTTCAATGTTCATGTTTTCTTCATGTTTTTTAATTCAGTCCATTATCTTCTTGTGTGCAACTGATACCATTTTATTTAATTTACATGCTTTGTTGTGTGCTCTTCTCATGTTCCTCATAAACATTACTGACTGTTGTGTCATAAAAAGCTTTTATTTCTTTTCTCTGCAATCCTTCTTGTGTTGTATTTCATAAGTGCTATGAAATGGTATTGAGTCACCAGGAGAGCTAGGTAGAAAATGAAACAAATCTATTTTCCTTACAAATGTTATCATTTTGAAAATTACTTCACCCTGCATAAAATGGAAATTCCCTGCTTATTATTTTCAGGGAAAAATTACACATGACATATAAGGCACAAGAATGAAAAGAGAGAGGAATTGAGAAGAGGAATTTAGACATTTGTGGTATAGAGACACTTTAATGGGCCCACAATTATCTACTTGCACATGCATATTGGGCAGCTGCAACATTAGAGACTGAGTAAAAGAGGTGACAAATTCATAATTCAGTATTTTTAATCTATTTCTATATCTGAGCTTGTGTACAGCTTTGCAGATGTTTGTTCTTTTGTAACATTCCATTTTTCAAAACCCACCTCTGTTACCTACTCTCACATTACAGGTGAAATGAAAACTGATATTCCATTTAGTGAGCACAGTGAGTGAGGAATAAAAAAAAGACTCCCCAAATGACTGTAGATGCAAAACCCTTTGATGATATAACTCTCAGGTCAACACCAAACCTTGAAATTTAATACAGGTTTAGATCTTAAGAAATATTTTTGTCATCTTTGTAATTTTGAAGGAATAGAAATGGATTTTTTTATCTTAAGTGTACCTGAAACTTTATTCCTTGACCTGCACTTACAGTCAGAGAGTTTATTTTTTTAAGAAGACTGCTGTTTTTCACAGAATAACTTGTGTGTTAAGTTTTGCCATGCATAATTTGTACAATAGAAATGGCAAATGTTTTTATAAGAATATCAGATAAATTTTAAAACTTTTTTTTGTTAGATTTGAATAAAATAAAAATATAGCTAATGTTAGGAGGCTGAAGAATATGAATTGAGAAACCTTCAACATAACAAGATAGCTATAAATTTATGAATTACCATTATTTTTTACAAATATGCATTAATGATTATGAAATTTAAGAGATGATAAATTAGATTTTTAAGTAATCTACAGAATTTTCATTCAAATTTGCCATTCATTGAAGGAAGAAGAAGAATTATTTCTTCCAGAATCTGTGTGCATCATTCCATGTTCACAGCTGGATCTAAGTATTTTCTGATTTATTTCTTTATAAGATACTGTGGCAGCCGAGCTGACATTTCAGGCAATGTGTGTTCATTAAGGAGGAAAAATGACTTTATTTTCTATTTCTGTGCCAATGTCTGAGGCACAGTACATGAAGCAATAGTATGAAAGAATGAGAACTTTCTTGACACTCCAGTTGTCTCCAAGTCAGTAAGGATTAGGTAGATGAACACATCCTGTACCATTGAAAAGCAGGCAGCTTTTGACTGTGTTATGCTTGTGCTCCAAAAACTGAGTAAATGAGTCTAGGGAGTCTCTACACAGCTGTGGTTAGACTGGTTTCACAGCTCAGACTGCATGAAGCTACTAAGAATCCAGATTTTCCAGGGCACCTTCTCCTTCTTTACTGGAAATTCTGTTGATGCCATTTTTGAGGATTTTCTGTATCTTTCCAGGCTTTCCTGCTGCCAACTGTTAGTACTGACAAAGTAGCTCTATATTAAGCTGCCTCATGTCCATTCTAGAAGTGTGGATCATGTGTACTGTCCATGAGCAATATATTGGGCAGAAAGTGCTAGACTTGTTGGACAGATGTTGCAGTCTCCAAGTCTTTTACAGTAGATCTCATACCTTTTATACTTTGGACATGCCCAGAATTTCAGAGAAGAAACTCAATAAATTGTACAGCTGACATTGTACAGCTTATCTGTTTGGGAAGTCCTGTGACTCCCACAAGAAATTTGGCAACATTGGAATTTTGAAAGTTGTAAGCTCACATGGAGAAATATGACAGTTCTGTGCATGTGTACTTCTGAAGTCACATTTTAAAGGGAAGAGATAGTCCATGTGATTTTTTAGACCTGTATGCTGAGACATGACTCTCAATGGGACGTGACAAGTGATCACAGCCCTCCCTGTTTTGAACAGTTGTGTGTACTGAATTCTGCAAACAGGAGCTGAAGTACATGGATATGTGCAAGATGGGTCCTTTTCAGCTCATAGAAAAACAAAAAATTAATCTTTAAAAATAACTGTAAAACACAATATATTTCCATTACTAAATTCTTAACCCAAGTGTTAACAATTTCAGCAGTGTCTTAATTTTTCTCTTAATTGCTCTTAATTTTAGATCTGTCCCCAGCTTTGACTCATGAACATCAAAAAAACACAAAAGCCCATAACAGACTCAGAATAGAATTTCAGATTTGTGCTGTGCAAAAATGGGACTTCCAAATTTCCATAATAAACAATATTACAGTTAAATTATGTGTATTAAATTATTTGCCTCTTCCATCTTTGGGATAGAGACTCTTAAATCCGTAGTTTATTTGCTCAGCTCTTTGTTAATTCAGAGAATATGAAACACCTAAAATTTTGCCAGAGGTGAGATTCCTGAGCCTGTTCCCACGTCCTGAGCCCATAGAGATTTTGTAAAATGCTGCAGGAAGCCTTTTACTGGAGCTAGAAATTAAAGTAGGAAGCCATGAGGTTTTCCTCTAAGGAAGGATGCACATGTCCCTTCACATAGTGTATGCAGGGTAGTCTGTAATAGGAGGGTTGAGACAGACTTGGATTTCCAGTGCAATCACCTTGAGCAAGGTTTAGGTACTGTTGTGACCTGCCATCCAGTCTAACTCAGATTGTCTAAATTATGTCTGTCTGCCCCACAAAATATATTTCTTGATTGTACTGAAAAAGCATAAAAGCTCCAAGTCAGCACAGCTCCCACAGCTCTTTGAAATGCAGAACAGAAAATCACTGTGTGAGTCCAGCAGCTTGCCAGGTCAATGCCACCAGCTTCAGCATCAGCACCTTTAACACATGTGAAGATATATGAGGGTATATATGAGGATTTTGGGTGGAAAGAAGGGTGACAAATCTGGGTAAAGGGAGACCTGGGATGAAAGAAAGCTTGGAAATTTGTTTTAATAGCTTTTTTAGGCTTTAATATTTGCCTTTGAAAAGGCAAAGTTAGTCCAACTAAGCTAATAATCATACTGCATTCAAATAGGAAGTGAACTGGAAACTGTGCAATCTCTTTCTCCTGCCCAATTTCACAAAAGAAAATAGAAGAGGTAGAAGTGACTATTTCAGTGTATGTCATACTGCAGACAAGAGGGCAGTCAGAAGGAAAGATGACTAGGCACGTGTTTTTAAATCAAAGATTTAATCTCTCAAAGACTAGGACCCTGTATTTGTAAATGTAATGAGTGGACTTTCTGAAAGGCTGGCTAACTTTGTTTGAACTTCAGGTGTCAGCAGCTATATTGCATTCATATTAGTTCAGCAAACCTAGCTTGGAGCTGGGGTTGACCAGGATAAAGTCCTTTGCCAAAAGCATTTTAAAAAGAGGCTACTTTTTATTTAAACAGTGATAGAAAACAAAAGATGCTATTGTAATCAAGGATGCTGTTGCTAATTACTTTTGTGTACTGTCACTTGCACAGCAAGAAATGCTTGTTGGAAAAGGAGTTCCTCTTTCAAGTATCTTTTTCAAGAATGGAAACAGAAAAAAATTGAATTAGTTGTAGAATATGAATATTAGTTCTTAGAATAAAACTTACTTTATTGTCAAAAACCAGTAATATCAAAGAACATTGTTTTAATAGTGAAGTGGTATATGAAACAGCTTTTATCTCACATTGCAGATGACATTTACTTCTCTAGAAAAACATCGGTCTGTTGCTGATGTGTATGCAGGTATTATGATGAAATTTGCTACTTTTATTATTCATTTAAAAACCCAGCCCAAACCCATGATGATAACTTACCAGTTTGTTTCTCTGTCTCTGGAAGGACTGCCCCAAAATCAGGTATTTTCTCTCACAAAATAATGCAAGATTATAATCACCATCATTACTTTTCCTTGTTTTGTTTTTTTGCTATATAGAAGACCAGTCCCTTGTTGCCACAAAATGCAGAGGTACTCAGTAAAGGTAGGTGTGTGTAAAGTTTGTAGTCAGAGTTTTACCATTTCTGTGTTATTTGGTGTCTGTTAATCCTCATGTACATGTATCAGCAGTCTTGCTTATTTATGGGTGTTGGTTTTAAAGGAAAAGATTTCAAAGAACTACTAATAGTATCTATAATTACGTAAAATCTTCAGTTTGGTGTTCAAAAAAATTCAAACACTTCTCATAAGTTACTCTCCTGCAACATATGGTAATTTTGTACAGAGAGCTCTTTTTTAAAAACTATGAATTAGATTATTTTCTTTTTTTTCCCTGAAAAATGGCAAAAAAAGACCAAAAAACAGCTTTCATTTTAATGTGTGTTCCTTTGAAATGTGTTTTACATCACTATTTGAAGAGTATTCAAAATTTTTTCAAAACGAATAACACATTTTTTAAATTACTTTGAATGTTTGAAGGATTTGGTCAAAAATAAGAAGCTCTTAAAAATAAGAGCACTGTTGTTGTTTTACTAGAAGCCTAACACCCATGCTAACTTAAATTGAAGAGGAAGTCAAGATTTTTCAACTTTCAGGTAGTTTTTCCACAGTTGAAGGAAAGGAAAAAGGCCTTTGGTGCCTTTCCTTATATTGCATTTCTTTCAGTTCTTGAAAAATAGGTGCAAACTAATTTAGAGCCACACATTAGCTATGTGTGTATTGGTGATAATGAAATATTACAAAGCACATTTAAATATAAATTATGTATGTTTCTAATAGCTTTCTCTTTTTTTATACCTTATGTTTGAATATTACCTCATCTTTTTTCCTCAGCAAGCATTCTAAATTAATGTTCTCAGTTGTTGAGCTATCTCAAAACTTCTTTTTGGGCCAGGTCAAAGATTTTCAGTAACTACTTATATGAATCTCAGAGAATAAATGTAGAGAAAATTACATTGCAACACAAAAAGTTATTGAGTGAGCTAGGTAGCAAAATCTGGCTACGTGTTTATATTTTGGTAGGAATCTAACATTAATTCTGGTTTTCTGATGTGATTTAGTACAAATCTGTTTCTGTTTAGAAGTAGTTACAATGATTTGTGTGAGTGGCATCATAGGGGTACTAAGTACCAGAGGCAAGACTAGGCCTTTGTGTCCTCCAAATTTCTCTGTATTTTTTTCTGTGGGTTGTCAAATACTGCCTCATTAGCTTTTCACTGAATAGAAGCTTTGGACAAGGGGATATATTTTTCTTCATGTAGATGAATTCAGGTTTGCAGAAATCATATGTATGTATACCTAACAAGCTGATTTTGAAGATTCTAGGGCGCAGTTCAATATGTGGTAGTTTATTGAGGCAAACTACTTCAGCAGCTGCAGATTCAAACTCTAAACTTCTGTAGAGAGTTGCTTCAGTCACCATTTGAGTTATTTAGGTTAGTGGGATAGCATTTAGTTTTAAACTGTATGCATAATAACTGATGTATGGATAATTTTCATGTAATTTTAGGGTAATTTTTAAGAATGACACTATTTTAAATTGCATATTGTCACTGTATTGGCTCCTGTGTGTCTTTTTGTCTTTGCAGAAGAACATGACAATATCAGTTTAGATACAAAACAAACGTCAGAAAGAGCTGATACGGATATGAAGAGCCAGACAGGGACTAAATCAAAGGATGAAACAGAATCAGAAAAGATTTCAGTTTCCAGGGAAACCTGGATTACCTTTGAAGACTTCTGCATTTGTTTCCAGTAAGGAATAGAGGGTTTGGGTTTTATTCCGTACAATATACTGTATAACAATGGTAGAATTCAAAACATGGCTATATAAAAATTGCATCTTCATAACAGGTCTTCTTTGTATAGCTATCCTGCATTTCAGGGTGGCTTCAAGGCTACTCTTCAGACCAGACACACTGTCCCTGTTGACAGAGGGTCTGTGGCTGCTGCCCTGCTCTGTGCCTTGGGTGTGTCCTCCAGAATAGTGTGGAGAACACAACCACCAGCTCCATAAAGCAGCTGTCAGACTGCAGCTGGGGGGGAAGATTGTAGGTCATGGAGTGTTGCGGTGCTTTTACCACCCATGAGGCACTGGGCAGGCACAGTCTGCATCAAGACTACACAATTCTAAAGAAAAATAAAAAGTTGTTGAAATCTGTTGCCATCAGCATAGCTTTGCTTGATCAACTAGATGTTTTGTCTCACTCCCTTTTCAATATAATTCCAAGGCATTTATGCCTCTGAAAACATAAAAAAGCTGGTGTACTTGTAGCATCATATCTTCATCTTCTGTCTTTCAGATTTAAGGAGCCTGGTACAATACATATCCTTTAGAGAATGTAAGATTGCTGAGGGAAGTAATTTAATCAGAGAAAATTCACCCAGTTCTTTTCTTGTTTGAATGTGTAACTGAGATTTCTTTATGAAGCTTCTATTTTCATAAATAAGTGTTTAAATTCTCCTCATCCTCTAAAGGAGAATGTATAACTTTTATACCAGCCAGCAGTACAGGAACTTTAGGAATAAAAAGCCATAGATCACTTTAGGCCTTGTTAAGATTTCCATGCTACTTTTAGGTAGTCCTAAGGTAGATCCAGGAAGATAGGACATTCAGGAAAAAAAAAAAAAAAACAAAACCAACAACAAAGCATCACAAGCAATTTAATTTCCTTTAAAAGTCTTGGTCACATACAGAGAATGTGAAATATGAACTTTCTACCTTATTAGCCAAATGTTAAAGTACTATTGACCTTTTGTAGACCAATATTAATATTAAGACAAAAAGCATTTGTCAGTTTCTTATCTCTAAATGAGTGATACTTTATTTTCACAGTCAACTGATAAAGTAGCTGTTAACAGAGCATCTTCATTGACCTTTGAAGAACTTATCTCTCAGAAGAAATTAGGCACCTAAAATTTTGATTTTACATGTCTGTTCAGTTGAAAGCTTTTCCTTCTCTGTAATGCCTACCTCTCAGATAAAATGAGAATAAGAAGAATATTCATAGAAGTGAGGAATATCTCAGTCATTATAGGAATTGATATGTCAGCAGTAGATCAGGATTCCTGTGAAGTTTCTGAGTAACCACAGCATTGATTCAAATCTGATTCCATCCTCAATTAAAGCTGAAGCCATTTATGTCTCCCTTGGTGAAATCAAAATCAAAAAAATTGCAGTCAGGAACTATGTAGCTTTCTGAAGGTCTGCAAACAGCACAGGGCTAAAAAACCATTAATAAAATATATAAAACAGTCCATCTTTCAGTTATACATTGTATAAAACTTAATTTGAGTAATTTTTATGTGGGCATGGAAGTTTTAGAGTAATATTAGCGTGTTACCATTTACAGGTTGAAAATAAACAAATTAGTGGTCTGACCTCCAATGGAAAAGTGTAGAAATTTAAATATATGAAAATTAAGCTGCTTTTCTGGAGATTGATTTTATTCACCTTTATTATAACCAAAAAATGTTGAACCATTTTTGAGAAATAGCTGTGAACTTGTGAAATAGGCAAAATAAATATGTAATTTCTGCTGATTTGTTATATTGTATCTTAATTTATTCAAGTTTTAGAGTAATATTAGCGTGTTACCATTTACAGGTTGAAAATAAACAAATTAGTGGTCTGACCTCCAATGGAAAAGTGTAGAAATGCAGCAAATATATGAATTAATTTCAGCTGCTTTCTCTGGAGATTGATTTTATTTACCTTTATTATAACCAAAAATGTTGAACCATTTTTGAGAAATAGCTGTGAGTCTGACTTGTGAAAGTAAAATAAATGTCTTGTGCTATGAAATAGGCATTTACCTAAACTATGTAATTTCTGCTGATTATTTTCTTACGGTCATATGTATCTTATATTTCAATTTTGTATTCTTCTTAGGAGGCTGTATGTTTTCCACAAGCCAGATACATATGCTTATAATTATCAGAAGACAAGTTTTAAGGTAAATTACTGTATTGTGCTTTTTTTTTTCCTAAGTCTTATATAATTAGAAAATACATATAATCCTAAAGGAAACTGGTAGAGCATATAGAACTGCTATTACTGAAAAATAATAATGCATTAAGGTTTTTGTAGTCAATACAAATGTATGTTTGCAAGCAAATATGTAGCATTATATATGTTTAAGAAAAGAAAAAATGCTGTGGAATACTACTGCACAATAATGAAAAATGGCTTATGTAAAGAAAATTGATAGTGAATCAGATCTCCAACTGCTCTTCATTTTGATTTAAAACTACCTTTTAATAGTTTGTGTCTAAATTGAATTTAATGATGATCCAGCTACAGAATTTGCTCTTCAATTCTCCTTCATCTTCCCCTGTTACCTAAAATCCAAACTGTGAGTCTGTTTAGCATAACACTCCATTTTCTCTGTAAATGCTAAGTCCTTTTGCTATTTACAGCATCCTGCTGCGGGGATTTAGACATACTCCCTAGCTACATTCGAATAATGGAATTTCTCTAAACCTGCCATTAGTTCATATTATCAGGAGGTTATTCAACATGCTTGAATATCCTGTCCCAGCTCCTATTTTATAGTGTATCTGAAGTGTAATTGTAGAGTACCAAAATGTAAACTCCAGGCATGAAGTTCATTTAAAATCCTGTACTGAGAAGGTTAACTACATGGATTAATGCTCCATAATTGCAGTACACCTGCAATTTCCCACCTCTCAGTAATCACATCACAAGAAATTTTCCTAATGCATGCACGATATAATTTTGTAAGCCATAATCAGCATTGAGACTGTGTAAGCTTGTGTGCACCTGTGCCAAAAAAAACCTTAACCTTTTGCTGTAAAACCATTTCAATTTCTAACATTGAAAGAGATTATATGTTTACAGTATTAGGTTAATTCTGTATCATGCTTATAAAAGAATATTTTCATATTATGATAGGAAGATATATATGCCCAAAAAATGGATTTATATAGCTCTGGAATATCCAGGAAGATCTGTACTGTAATAGTTCTGAAGGAAGAAGTTCATTCACCATTAGATTTGAAGAATTACTAGGAACAATAGAATTATTCTATAGTTTCTAATATTGGCATAGGAATAATGTATTAAAGTTAAGAGAGAAAGATGTTGTCCTCATAGAGATTTGTAAGAGAAAAACCCCTTTGTAAGGGAGGATCACTCATATCTACAAATTCAAAGAGTACTTATTTCTTTTCAGCTTTCTGTAATTAATTAGAATCAGAAACTCTGTAATTAATTAGAATCAGAAAGTTGCATCAAAACCCAAAATTTTTATTGTTTGACAAGTGAAAGTACTGCATTTAGGTACATGTGACAGAATAATATAAAAGTAGATATATTCTCATGCCAAAAAAGTTCTGTTTCCTTTTATTTCTTAAGGGAACACTATTTTACATGCAGTATGAGGCTCTGGGCTTAAATGACTTGTCTGAAATTTGGAAGAAGTAGTGACAATTAATTCCTTACTTCCCATACCATAGCTAAGGTCATCATATCCAAAATCTTAGTCCTACTTTGTATAAGCTAGTTGGACAGCATTCAGTGCAAGTGAATGAACAAATGTCCATTTTTCTGCACAGTTTTCTGATGAGGAAGTCTTATATTATTTACTTGTGGACAGTGTGATGCCCATTGAAATGCTGGTTAGCTTTTCTGCATTAGTACACTGGTATGTTACTGAAGGTAAGGCCAACACAGAAGTACATGTCAGTGTTGTGTTTTCCCATTCTTGAATATGTTTGTGTTGTTGTGTTTGTCTGTTGTTTATGTGGGCACAGTTTGAGAGTTTAGCAATAGTTTGAAATAGTCAAATTGGTTTTAAGGAATACACTAATATTCAAGCAAAGCTTTTTGATTATTTCATTGATGATGAGCATTTTCATGAAAGAATCTCTCCCTTTTCTGTTTATTATGATTTGCTGGAAGCTTTTTGTCTGTATATTTCTGGAATGGATTTCCTTGTGTTTCTTGTGGTTTCTTTTCTACAAATTCCATTCTTGCAATCTACTTTATGCCTTAGCTGATCCCAATGCAGCAAAAACAGCAATATAACAAAATTTAATACTCTTTCAAGACCTAGCAACTTGAATGATTTAAATAATAATTCCTTGTATTTCATTAAAAACATAGAATGGAATTCAGGAGAGTGATGGCATTTTATGGTAGTTGGCTTAGGTTAATCAGATATTTAAACGCTTGACATGGATGTAACTTAATGCATCTAGAGTGGAGAAGATAGAATTAAAGAATGCTTAAAAACACAAACTGACCATTCTGTTAAAATAATTAACTGTAAGCTATAAATGTAAATAAATATATATTTTTATGGCTATTTACTTAAGTTTCATGTGGACTGAAAGGATTTGTTTGGAGTTTTACAGCAGCCTTAAGTGATTTGGAAGATGGCTGATGTGATACCCTAAGTTTTTAATAAATACCTACTTTATTTCTTTAACACCATCTAGCCTCTGTTCTAGGTAGCCTCTCAAGGCATCAGACATAACCATCTTAGTAACACATTTTATAACTATTCTTTTCTAGCAAATAATACAAATAAGCCATGCTTTGTACTTCCAATTCATTTTAAGTGACTGATTTTTTCTGTGTTAGCAAAACCTAAATGACTATTTTAATGATTGTGAAGTAGTTACAGATTCTGCATAGGTGTGTCTAAATGTTATTCATCCTCCCCATATTATGTGGGTTGTGTTTTGTTTTGTGTTGTTTTCTTAACCTAGGTGCTCAACAAGAATGTTCAACAGGTGTGCTGAGGGTTGAATATTTCTCTTGGAAATCTGTGGCTCCTGGAGAAATTGTGTTAAAAATGCATACATCTGCAACCAAAGCTACTGTGGTAAATCTTCCTGTTGGGTATGTATGAGGCTTCACTTCTGTCCTGACTCTTTAGTTAAGGCTGGAAATGATTGTTTACACAGTAACCCAATAAAGTTTATTTACTAAAATGTAAGTTTTGGGAGTATTAGACTGGTTGCTAGCTAGGATAAGACTGCCAAATTACTGTGAATTTACCAACATTTTTATAACAATTCTGAGTTCTTTACTCTTACGTAGGACCGTTTAACAAGAAAAATCACACTGACTTGCTAAAAAATATATTTAAATTCCTACAAATTCCTACTTAAAAGTGTTTCTAACTAGAATGATTTGAAATATTCCCTGGAGTAGCAAGAAAAATGTAAGAATTAGCATTCTTAATGGAACTGTAAAAGCATGATGCTACCGTAGGAGGTTTCAATGTTTTTCTTGAAAAAGGATTTCAGAAACATGACAGGGGAAATTATTCATGAAGTCTTGCATATCTTACTTCCCATTCACATATTGCTTAATATGATTTTTTCTTTTTGCATGTAACTCTAAATATTCAGTGTGGGACATTGGCTGATTGTTTAAATAAAGAAATGGATAAAAAGCAAGAGCCCTTGATATATTATTTTCTGAAAACCCTTCCAGGGAAACCAGGAAAATGACATCTTCATGTCCTGTCATAAGCATAATATTCCTGCCTAACTAACTGAGGCCTTCTACTTTCCCAAAAAGAGAAAATCATCAGTTAAAATTCAAAGAGATGAAACAAAATGTATTTTTTAAAATTTAGTAAGATTTCAAATAAATAGGCATAGAAAGAAAATACACAATAGGCATAGAAAAAAATACACAACTCTAGCATACTGAAATTAAGTCAAAGATCTTTAATAGTGCTCTTTATTTGTTTTGATTCAGACTAAAACTGGAATAGTTATTATTATGTTTATAGACTACATTCACATCTAGTTCTGTATTCACATGTATTTTCTCAGTGTAGTTCTAAAAGCTGTATCTCTCTGTACTGTAAGGGGGCCAAAAATCTTTTTGCACCTGTAAATTTCAAAGCTAACAGAGATACCATCAGCTCAAATTTATAAGCTTCCCACCTTTGAGTCTCTTTACTCCTGTCAGAGACAAAAATCAGATTTAATTTACAAAAGGTGTGAGAGGCAAATGGGCTTATTGACCACTTCCCCATTTCATTTCAAAAGAGAAGTCACTTGGTAAGCATGGAAGGCATTCTCTTCCCACTATCTGTAAGTGGCTGAGGAGCCTTTAAATTTTAGTCAAAACAAGATGTGATTAAAAACTACCAGTTTGTCTGGGGGGCATGAACTCTCCTTTCTCTCACTGCTGAATCGCTGTTTAACACATTGTAGCTGTGACCTGGATAGGCTTCTTCATCTAAATACAATTCTGAGAATGATGTTACCAAATGCATGAAAGGAAAAGCTTAAGAATTATTGCAAAAAAAAAAAAAAGTTGTTTGTTTCAGTTTTTTTTCTTGATTTTAGGCGACACATCCTGCTCTTCACAGTAGCTTGTCCCCTAGGGCACCACATTCAGCTGTATACCATGGTGCCTTGTGTCTTTGGAGAAGAGGATGCTGTGATGCCAGCTCTTCAGAAGGTGTACATAATGACTAATCAAACATTGTGATAAAAGTTTTTTCTGACTACTAATTAAAGTGAAGTAGTATTGGATTTCCATTTAGAGTTATTATATTCAATGGTATAGTATTAATTTTAATATGAAATTGTTAAGGGCATAAAAGATATGTGTTTTACAGCCAACAGGTACTGGAGGCATAGTGCAAAAATTATCTCACATAAATATGTAAGTTAAAATTGGGTAGTGTTGTGGTTTACACAGAAGTGCAGTATAAAATGTGAAAAATGCTTTTGTTGAAATATATATGTGAGGGTAGGGTATAACTCACTCTTTGAGGCATGTTATAAAATACATGTATAAATATAAATTAATATTAAAAAATACCTGCCTATTTAAATAAAACCTCACATCAGTGAAGTATGTTTGGTCCCATGAGATCACATATTACTCACCAGGTGTGTGAGCAGCTTTTATATGTAAAATGAGCAATTTAATCAAACAACTTTTCATAGCTGAGATAAGAGGCCCAGGGGAGAAATTACCACAGCTTTTGTTCTTCATTGTCCATAATCCAGACACCACTGTCATCCATATTTTCAAGGTTTCTCTAGCAAGCAGGCAGTCCAAATATTTGTTGAATTCCCTGAGGGGAGGGAATATATTTTCTAGAGAACATTTGTGCAAAAATGTTTTAAAAGGTGAATGTAACAGTAAATTTACATAGCAGTGTAGATTCTGGGTTCTAATAATAGAGCACTAAAACAGCTTGTGCAAATTTATCACATTTATTGTGATAAAAAAGTTGAAATATAAGAAGTTGGATCCTTAAAAATATCTTGTGGCTGTACTATCTCCTTGCCTTCAATTTTTGGATGAAAAGGTATTTCTCATCAACAAAATAAAGCAGAATTTTATCCTTGGGTTTTTCTTGTACTTCTTTTTGAAGCAACTTCTTTGCAGGCTGTTATTTGCAGGAGAGTGTTCACATTCTTGCACAGAAATCCTGATGAAGATTATTGATGCTTTAGGCAGCATGTATTTGATCATTGCTCTCAGCAGGATACTAATGATAATTTGTCCTTCCATAACAGAAAATGCTGAGCACTTCAGCTGACACCATTATCACTGCAGTAGAAAGTCTCTATATGGATCTTATTTTTGATTAAATTTCCCAGGACCAATGATATAGGAAAAATAAAGCAATGCATAGATACATCTTATGGTGCCTGTTATTATTTCACTGGCTAAAATCAGTGAGAAATTGATATGCTTTTGAGTGTCAGAGACATAATTGATTTTACAGTTTATAATATTAAGAACAACTGAATGAATTACTAAAGTTTTGTAATGCATCACAGAAAAAAAATCTTGTATTCTGTCATGGCCCAGAAAGAAAACCAAAGAAAATCTTAAAGCAATCTTTCTAACAATGGTTGGTTTATTCTCTTTCCTCAGGAGAGCTCTCGATTTATAGAACAGGCTACAGCTATCCTGAGAGCTGTTGGAAATGTGATAAATAATTACAGCACTAAGGATGAGCTTCCTAAAGCCTTGAAGGAATTGGAAGTAGCTTATTGTCCTCCTGGCCTCCAGGATACTAAAAGAGCTGAAGAAAACCTCAGGGTGAGCAAATAATTTGAACGAGTGCATATCTAAAAGCTACAGAAGCTGGATAACTGCTTGATGTTGTCATTACCTCTTCAAAACAATGCCTGTGCACTTGACAAGGACCACCTGCATACTGTGAATGTGGCATTCATTATAAAGTGTAAACCCAAATTACATAACTTGCAACTGTATGATAATTATCTTCGTTTAAGAAGAGAAACTTCAATGTGCACAGAGTAGCACATTCTAAATAGAGTCTATTTTTGTTGATCTAGTTTAGCATACTTTCGGGCAGAAAGCATTAGCTGTGTTTATATTAAAACTTCATGTTGAATTTGAAAGATACTACCTGAAATGCAGAAAAGTCTAATGTTGGCTTTCTGTGCCTAATGTTGATGGAACAGGAAAACATTATTACAGCTTATATTTCTGAAGGCAGTAATGAGTTCTTTCATTCACAGTATTCCAAGTTGTTTTTCTCTGTTTCTTGAAACTACATCATTCTCTATATACAATAAATTAAAGATACATAATGAAAACATTACACTTTTCTGTAGATGTCTATGCTATAGCTTTCCAATATTATGCTATAGCTTTCCAATATTATAAAAAGATTCCAACAAAACGTTTTTGTAGAAGATACACTAGTTTTTACGTGTATACAAATGTTGATCATATTGCTATAACTTGATTTTTCAAAAGTCAATATTTTATATATTCCAGATTCATTTATTTTCATCAAAGTACTAGAATGCTAATGCAGTTTAGACTGTTTATGCATACATTAAAAGATTGAATAGAAGAAATGGTTTAATATTTTTTATAATTACTGATATTAAAAATTAGAACACTAGCACTTTTATTCATGGGCTGGACAGCAGCTCAAATTCAGCAAAATAATAGAATGAATAAAGACTGATTACAGGTGCACCACTCATGAAAGAAGTAATTTACATGCCAAGTCCACCAGGAAAAAAAAATTGCTTTGAACTTAGGAATGGAATAAACAAATTTTAAATGCAGATGTTTATGTGAAATATGTGCAAAACTTTTGAGACCTTAAGAAAAATTCAGTAGTCAAAAACACATATATCCCTTAATTTATCCTCCTCTAAGAAGACCAATGTAGAGCTAAAAAAAAAGACAAAAATTAGATAAATGAAAGGCACTGAGCTGACAGTGATTCAAGGATAAAAATATGGAAATTATCTGTCATAATACAAACAGTGAAAAATTGTTCTGAGTACAAGAAAGGATCTGCTGTTTTCTTTCTTTCCTAGTTTTACAAATTTAAAAATAAAGGACATGTTTATTAGCATTAAAATACATAAAATATGTTTCCAGAAAGCAGAAAAATCTAAAACTAAGGGCAATGAAACAGAAAAATCTTGTCCTTTGCAGTAAATTGTTACTATGTTCTTAAACTCAGATTATGAAACTAGTTCTGTAAAACATACTCTAAATTTCCCATCTACTAGGAGTGGGGGAGGAAAAGACTGGATTTTTGCTCTTTAAAGAGAATCAAAATGTCAAAGCATAAAAACAGAGCCAAATCTTCCCATGCTGTGTCATTTCCTAATCCTGAAAGCATTCCCATTAATTTACCTGTCTCTATTCTGAAACCTCAAGTTTAGAACTCCCATTGTCATTATAGCAATTATAATATGTTCTTCTGTCCTCTGGTATGAGGCCATCAGCCCTCTACACATAAACTAAGATGTTTCTGGGTGATAATCACACTGTATAATAAGTCCTATTTTCTTGTTTTTATAAGCCAGGCATAAAACAGGTTTTCTTTCTGTTGTCTTGAAGCATTATAGTCCTACAGTTGGGATTAATTTTGAGATACAGTATTTGTTAGAGGAAGTTAAAGGTTTCATTTATACATGGTAAGAGAAGAGGGAAACAGTTTTTGAAACAATAATGAGAAGCAATATAAATCTTTATAAATGAATCATTCTTTTCCTCTTTCTGATTTTAGATTTTCAATAATGCATTTTGGTATTTGATCGAATATGTGTCAGACAAGAAGGATCTTTACAGATATAAATTTGCCTTCAGGTCCTTTACTTTGGATTTTGAAATCACTGGTATTTCTGGGGATGACGTTGTGTTTTCAGGTAATGTACTGATATTGCTAATCACTTCAAATATATCTGCCCATTCTTATTTTCAGGGAAGCCAACTCTTCTCTCTTCTTGTTTGTTCTTGCTTAAGTAGGCACAATTAATTTTCAAGCCTAAGACTTTGACTGTTTACAGGACATCCGAGGCTCATCTCCAAACAGAAATTATCCTTTTCTTTGTTCCAGAAAGTCTGTTTGCCCTTTGTTAATTTATAAAATTGCCCTTGGTCTTCTTTGAGTTGCATTTGTCAGTATTAACAAACATTAACAAACATCTGCATTTTTTACCTGTTGTACTGCACCTCATTGCTTTCATTCAAATTATCAGCTGAAAAGACCTTAAATGCCTGTTTTGTTCACAAAATGAGAGTGAAGGAAGACTCAAGTTAGTACCTTCATTGGAAGTTCAGCTATTTCTTAGTGTTGGGTTGAGAGGTTTTTGTTTGTTTTTTGAGGGAGGGAGGAGGTATTTAAATTTTTGTTGTCTTGCTGGTTTGCTTGCTTGCTTGTTTTTTAAGCTTGTTATTTGGGAAATGACTGTGTTGCCTGGATATTTGGCTGGCTAGTCATACTCATACAGTGTGGAACTGGACACAGTACCAACTGCCTCTTCTCCAGCCTGTGTCAGGGAGTGCTGTGTACCTGGGCATACTCTGAGAGAAGCCATTGGAAGGCCAACATATTTATTATAATAAATATGGGACAATTCTCTTCCCACTGTTTCTTTGCTTCATTTTTTATGTAGGCTGGAGTTTTGCGCAGTTAAAATTAAGTTTGCATGGCAAACAAATATATGGCTATTTTCCATTTTAGGACTTATTTTTCAATCTCTATAAATTTTTAATCTATTAATGTTAGCATCTAGTTTACCAATAAAAGCCTCATGTACTTGGTTTCATATCACAACAGAAAAATAATTTATCTGATTGGTGGGAAGAGACAAGATCACCATTTGAAGGCTTTTTATGGGTACTTAGCTTTTTCTTTGTCTATTGTGAACTTACAGAATAAAGTGTTTTTACTTGATCAAACAAAATGATACTAACTTGCTTTTGATTGACTAATCAAAATCAGTTTATTCTGGAAAAATAATATAAAAAACTAAATTCAAGTTTACAAAAATATCTTTACTGACACAATGTTGTAATACTTTTGTCCCTTTAAGAAAGTACTTAAAAGCACATATATTTGTCTCTCTTTACTGGGAACTTTCCTCTGAATATCCTCTCTTCTGAAGGTTATTCTTACTGTGAGGCATCAGGTATTTTTCAGAGAATTACATCCGATGACAACGGTATGTTGCAAGGGTCAGCATATTGACATTTATCAAACCACTTAAAGTAAACAACACCTGTCACATTTTTTAAAGATTACTGTGCTACTGATTTCTAGATTCCAAAAAAAACCTTAAACACTTGTCAGCATTAGAAGACATTTTTAAATAGATTTGAATAATTAGCACAGTTGACAGGTTGTAGCAAAGATCTCATATAAATTACTAAAGTATGAAATCCACTGTGACAGAATATTTTTTAGGAGTTGGGCAGTGAATCAAAAAAGTGGAATAAATATATGGAGAAAGAAAGTTCTGTTTCAGGTTTATTTCTTCTTGTGTCAAATATGTCCTTTTAAACTATTTGCTTGTCTAAAATTAAATTACAAGAGATCCCCATTGGACTGTAAATGTAATTGTTTCCCTTTGGTTTTATTGATATTGGACATTTTTTGACCTTTATTGACATTTTGCCCTGCTTAATAAAGGTTGCTTTGGAGTAAATGCATGCTTTTGTTCAAGTTCCATCCAGAAACATAAAGAAATAAAGCATAAACCAAGTGAACTGTCAGGGAAAAGAGGTAGATAGTAGGAAATACCAGTTGCAAACTACATTGTAGAAAGGCCTAGAAGGATTGCCATCAGCTGAATGCCCTGCTCTTACATTAGCTCTGCTGCACTGTCAGGTTAGTTACTCAAAACTTGTCAAAACATGAGGTTGTAACCTTTAGGAACCGAACAGTTATCAGTGTAAACTATCATAACAGATGACTAAAATATTTTTGTCATCTGGGTCTACAAGTATATGAGGTCAAATCTGAGCTTTTTTTGAAACAGCACCTCCATTTTACATTGGCATATTCATTTTTCACTGTGTGCTGAATTTATCTCAAGATTTAACAAGGGCAAGGATATTATGATTTACTGCAGTTAGTGGTCATGGCTGCAAAGGTTTCTGAGAAGCCATCCTGAAAATGATCTAGTCATATCTATTTGACTGCCAAGTATCATGCATCCCTAAGGAGCAATTAGCAGAAGAGCCACAAGAAACTAGTGGAAGACCATGCCATGTGAACATATGAAAACAGATGGAAGTATCTGAAGCTGAGTGCTTCCCCATGGCATGGCTCTTCTGTTGTATTCTGGGAGGAGAGTGAATAAAGGGGCCCTGCACAACTTTGGGCAATCATGAGGTAGTGAATTTACAGAGGTATGTGATGTTTCCTGGGAAAGGAAACATATCAGGGTCAAATATGTCCTTTTAAACTATTTGCTTGTCTAAAATTAAATTACAAGAGATCCCCATTGGACTGTAAATGTAATTGTTTCCTTTGGTTTTATTGATATTGGACATTTTGACCTTTATTGACATTTTGCCCTGCTTAATAAAGGTTGCTTTGGAGTAAATGCATGCTTTTGTTCAAGTTCCATCCAGAAACATAAAGAAATAAAGCATAAACCAAGTGAACTGTCAGGGAATAGAGGTAGATAGTAGGAAATACCAGTTGCAAACTACATTGTAGAAAGGCCTAGAAGGATTGCCATCAGCTGAATGCCCTGCTCTTACATTAGCTCTGCTGCACTGTCAGGTTAGTTACTCAAAACTTGTCAAAACATGAGGTTGTAACCTTTAGGAACCGAACAGTTATCAGTGTAAACTATCATAACAGATGACTAAAATATTTTTGTCATCTGGGTCTACAAGTATATGAGGTCAAATCTGAGCTTTTTTTGAAACAGCACCTCCATTTTACATTGGCATATTCATTTTTCACTGTGTGCTGAATTAATCTCAAGATTTAACAAGGGCAAGGATATTATGATTTACTGCAGTTAGTGGTCATGGCTGCAAAGGTTTCTGAGAAGCCATCCTGAAAATGATCTAGTCATATCTATTTGACTGCCAAGTATCATGCATTCCTAAGGAGCAATTAGCAGAAGAGCCACAAGAAACTAGTGGAAGACCATGCCATGTGAACAGATGAAAACAGATGGAAGTATCTGAAGCTGAGTGCTTCCCCATGGCATGGCTCTTCTGTTGTATTCTGGGAGGAGAGTGAATAAAGGGGCCCTGCACAACTTTGGGCAATCATGAGGCAGTGAATTTACAGAGGTATGTGATGTTTCCTGGGAAAGGAAACATATCAGGATGCCTGCCTGCTCTCTGTTGCACATTTTCTTTTTTTGCCTTGGTCTGGTTTCACTGGGCCCAGTAGTAAGCCAGAGGAGGTCTGTGACACTGATTTTCAAGTCTCAAACACTTAACAGTCATTTAGGCACATTTCAGGGGCTACATTTCTTTCTCATGGATAAATTCCAACTTTCAAGTTGGAAGTGGAGTGCCCTTTGTGTACAGTTCTCTTAAAACCTTCTGGTCTGAAATTTTATCTAGAAGTCAAGCTGTTCTCTATAAGCTTATCTTGACTGTGAAACTGTGTTTGGAAAGTCCTGCTCAGTTCTTTTTCAGAACAAGCTTCTCTCTCCTCCAGAAACATAGGTTAAGATGATTGATTATATTGTTGTGTTGTGTTGTGTTGCATTGTGTGACTGAAAAGAGAATTCTGGACATTTCTTTTTCCTTGCACTTTGGATTTGAACTGGAGTTCTAGTAAGGGGTGAGGGAAAGTTTGGCATTATTTGGTTGAGTATGTAAAATTCCTCTTGAGTACATGCAAAATACTCCTTTTTCAAAAAATCATTCCTACAATGCCTCCAGGAACTGTAGTGATTTTATGGTGAACAGTGTCTTGCTAGGCTGCTTTGAAAGCTTCAGTTTTATTACTAGCACAGTGTCTTCTGATTAACAGCTAAGGTGTGTCAGAGATTTTTGACAAATCTGTTTTCAATCATAATGTCAAATTTGAAACATCCATTAGTTCAATACTGATGGACTGAAAGCATTCACTAGCTCAAGATTGATTAAAAGCATTTCAGAATATACATTTCTCTGCTTACAAGAAAAAATATTAAGAAATGTTAAGTTTAAAAAGCCTTGAAAGATCAGAATATTTAATTAAGACCTCATTATTTTGCCTTAAGTGTTGCAAAAAAAAATTTTATTCTTATGACATTATTTTTAAAAAACTAGAACAAAAAGAACCTCCTTAAGAATTATACTTCAGCAATATATACTCATAATTTTTGGGTCTTGGCCTGATCTGTGGTAACTTTTGACAGTGTCTATAAATAGAATTGATTTTTGTGTGACAGTCCATACAAAGTTTTTATATTTGTGTTTTCAGAAACAGTTTAACATTTAACTAACTTACCGTATATCCATATATTGGTTCTCCTCACAAATGAAATGCTTTATTTCTAGAGTTATAGGTATTTACTTCTAGTTATGGAGTCTACTTGGCATCTTCAGTGGATGAAGTTTTTAGCTGGTTCACAGGGCAACACCACACCAATACTTTTTGTATTTACTTTTCTATATTGTTGATTCCTGCTCCATGTTAGAATATTCTTACCTATTAGGTCAATCTGTGTATATGTGTGTTCATATATATACAACTGTTACTTTATAATACATTATTTTGCCTATATGAGGAATGTAGGCTCTGCAGCAGAACTCATTTCTCTGAGCCAAAGCACGAGCTGAAAATCGAAGTCTATTTCCCTTTCATGAAGACAATGATTAGTGAGGTCAGAAGTCATCTTGCCACTGGGTTATTTAATTGTAAAATAGACAAGTTTGTAGATTGAACAAATTCATTCTGAAGTGTGTTACGGTGATGAATGAATGGAAGAACCAAAACCTTTTTGGAGATGCGCAGACAGGACACATCTTACCAACATGTTAAATTCCAGCTGGATATTATGAAAACTTTTTCGCCATGAGGCTACTCAAAAGCTGGAAAAGAATGCCCACGTAAATTATGGAGTCTCCATTGTTATGGAAGTATTAAAAAGTGGACTGGACATTTATTCAAGAACAGGAGCAACCTGGTCTAAATTCATCTGGCTTTGGATATGGGATTGGACCAGATGACCTTCAGTGGTCCACTCAAGTCTGTATTCAGTGATTAATAATATGTTTCTGTTTTATAAAAGTGGTTCTGCCATTCATATTGTTGACTTCTAATGTGGTTTCTACTGAAGTGGGGTTGTGTAATCTTCCAGTCCCCAAGCACTAAAGAGGCTTTCTAGGGTTTGGAAATGCAATACTGATGAGAAATGATGGTTTGAGAACACAGCCAGATTTAGCAATATTAAGTAAAAGTGATTAGATTGAAATGTGTGATCTGGCTGATGAAAGCAATATCTCAAGACAGCTTGCTTGCCTGCAATGTTGTCTACATTTTTCAGGCAGATTCCACTTCTCCTTTTTGTTTGTTGGTACTTCCTTTTGCAGCACAGTTTCCTTCCTATCACGCTGTCTTGCTCCCTTTATCCATATGTGTGCAGTTCCAAACTACCCCTCTGGCATTAGCCCCTTGGAGTGTTGCTCTCCACACCCTTCCCTAAGTCCTGGTTCTTATGGCTCCCAGGATGCTAATTTCTAGGCAAGAATGCCTTCAAAGACCTCATTGCTAACCTGTCAGAACACACCAATTTCTGTTACACTTTGAAACTTCTTGATAACATAAAGTCAGTCCAATAAATGAGCTCTCCCTTTATCATAGATCTTACCCTTATTCCGTGGCTCCTTTGTGAAGGTTAAAAGAAATTTTTTGAACAACACTGGTGTTGAAATTATTACTTAATAAAATTATCAGATTGAGAGGAAAAAGTAATTAAAATCTTGTGAAGCTCTTTTAAGCTGTGTACAGAGTCAGGCTTTAGTGTATCCTCTGGATTCATGATTGGAAGAACATTTTGAAACTACAGTAAGAGATGTGATTTTAAAAAAATGCCCTGCAGTAGCTGTCCATGAAGAGAAAAATTAAATTCTTTTATGTTTGTAACTAGCAAAGTAGCTGACATTTTGACTTTGTGTAATTATACAGTATATTTTCTTCAATTTATGATTAAAAAAAAATTGCAAGAGTGATATTTCCATCATAGAAGATTTATGCTTGAAATCACTCTCTTGCTGTTTTGTGTTTATTTGTTTGTTTTTTATTTTTTAAATTTGTTACAGAAAGCAACAGGAACGGGACTTCCAGCTTAGTTGATGTTACTCATTCTTCCAATCCTTCAGAGACCGGTGAGGAGAAATCCCTTAGTAGCTGTGAAAATCAAACTCCTACATCTGAAGAAGAAGCAGCAGCTCTCAAAATTCAAGCCATCTGGCGAGGGACCTATATTAGGAAAATATTGAAGAGCAGAGAACCAGGTGTGTCATTTATAAATGCCTTTCAAAAATGTTTCATGCTTCATCTTATTAAAATCTTTACTGCAAAGAGTTTTTTACTAATTAATATCTAGGTAAAATTAACTGAACCTAATGAAATAGAACTTCTAGTTCTCTTAAGTATTCCTAACCAATCAGTTAGCACATATGATATTAAAAAGTATATGAAAGATACACCCCCCCTAGATTTGCATAGATACTAAACCAGAATTTGTATTAACGTAGATTTAGATCAGAGCTGGGATAAACATTAAGGGTTTTTTTTCTGGAAATGTAAAGGAAATCATACAAGAACCTAAGCATCATAATGAGCAGTCAGTGGAGCACACGCAGTATCAAAGTCTGATGCTGTCTTCCAAAGATACTCTACTGATACTATCCCTCATTCTTGTGCATATAGATAGAGGAATCCTGCATAGCAGTTCAGGACATAGCATATTTCCTATTCAGCAATTCTGTTATCTCAGCTGGAATATTGTGTCCAAGTACAGTATCCACGGTCCAGGAAGAAAGAAAGATAACAACCACAAAATTCTGATTAGAGTTGTAAGGATCAGGATTGAATATAGGCCTTGTACTTACAGGTTGTTAGTTTGTCATTTCAGAAAGACCAGATAAGAAAAGACTTTGCTATAATTTTTAAGAACCCACAGGAGGAAAGGAATTTCATAGTAACAGTCTCTTTAGGCTGATATCCAAAGGTTACCAAGAAGATCTTAAGTCTGAGATTCAAAGCTTGTGGCTTGAATCTGGACACATTCACGTTAAAAAAACTGATATTTATTTTTTAAAAGATAAGGTATTTATTTGAATAAACCAAGATTTGTACTGTACTACTGAAAACTTTCAAATCAGTCTGGTCTTCATCTGTATTCCATGTAATAGAAGCAGACACCTTGAGATGACATCACATCCTGTTATGTGAGTTATCCAACACAGATGGGGTGAATTACCCATTAGAGCTGCCCAATTCTTTTCCTGTTAGCTACACAAATAGTTTAGGTGCATCTCTACCCCTTCCTGCTATCTGCAGATGAAAGTTGCTGGGAGTAAAATAGCATTTTCTCTGTGGACAAAGATTGCCAGATATCACTACAACATGTTACAGTGAAAAAACTGTAAATTGGACAAAATATTGATCACATAATTTTTGCAGTTGTAGCTGTACCTAAAAGTACATAGATGGTGATGAATGGAAAATACTCAGTCAAAGGAAAAAACGTTTTGAGCTCAGTGAGACTTCTGTAAATCTCCAAATAAATAAGGCAGTTTACTTGTATAAGTCATATTTTTCAGAAGTATTTGGCAGGTATAAATGTAGAACAATAGCAAAATTGGATGTTATATTTTCTAACTTATTTGATTATCTCTAGGTACTAAAGAAAACGCTGATGTTGAAGAAACTTTGAAAAACCTGTGGACTATGATTGAGTTAAATTTTGAAGAGTGCGCTGTAACGTTGTTAAGGTAATCATGCAATAAATCAAACTATTTTATTGTAGGCAGTTGTCATAAACTGTTTTTTCACAAAATAAGCATGGTAAGAGCATTATTAGTGTCAAAATTACAGAACCCTGATGGAAGGAATAAAATATTTTTTTACTAAATATATGCTATGCTTTATTCTGTGTACCCTACATGAGTAAAATCTAATTTTTAGATATGCACTGATTTTTTCCAATTTTTAAAATCTAAAATATTACCTTTTACATGTATTTAATTTTTTTAGTATTAAGTAGGCTGCTCCATAAGTATAGATCTGCCACTGATTCCCTTAGTTAAGCAGTTAAACAGTTGATTTAAGGAATTTTTTTAATTTGTGCTATCTGTTAAGCAATCATGATTGACAGTAGAAGGAAGATAGCTTTACTATGTAATTGTACACAGTTTATTATCTCAACAGGGGACATTTTTGTCTCACTTGCTTGAAGTAGATGTATTTCTAGGTAGTAGAAATGTAGTAGGTATATTTCTATGCTTTCCCTGATAATTTATTAGAGCTTTTGGAAAGATGGCTATTCTAATTTCAACAGTGTTCAAGTCATTTGCAAGCCAAATGCTCTCTGGGGATCACATATTTCCATTAAGTCCTCCAAAAATCTCTCTGCAAATGTTCACACAACTGATCTAGTAGTAAATCAGTTCTTCCAGGGGTGAGGAGTGAAAACTGGCAATAATTACTGCCTGTGGATATGAATCCTCATTTCTTATAACCAGCAATTTAAGCAGCACTCACACCAGGTATAATTTCATATCACCTTTTAGTTTTTCTAATTTTGTAAAACCTGTGTACATTGAAGGGATCAGAAGTTTGCAACCACAGCCTTGTTCCAAATATTAGCCTTCCATTTTAGCTTTGTAGCATTTCTGCATCAGCAAAGAAGAGATGCAGTTTTTAACCTGCCTTCAAACTTACAGAACTTATGGGGTTCATAGGCATTGTCCTGAGCGATACATTTTGAGTGTTAAAATTATGCTAATGTACTTGTGCCTAATTTTTTTTTAACAGCTGACAGATTTCTATTTAACATAACAATCTAGCACCTTGGCCAATAAGTTTTGCTTTTATTCCTTTGTAGTTCCAAAATGTTTTAAAACTAAAGAAAGGGATTTTAATATCCTACTGATTCCACAGCTTTAAGATGACAACTTAATGTAAAGAAAATGAAGTTATGCTAACTGATATCTATAAAAAAAAAGAAAGAGGTAAAGTTTTGTAGAAGCCATAACATCTTGGGATATTAGAAGCAACTATAGTCACAGGTAGACTGATGGATAGAAATATGTGTATTTATTTGCCATGAGGTCTGAAAGAACTGATCCCTCCATGATTTTTTTATTTAAGAGTGAAGAACTACTAGAGAAACATTAGTAACACATTTTATGTTGGTTTTTTACATTCATGCAGAAAGTAGTGTTCTTCATGATCAGCATAAGTAAAAGTCAGTATACATATATAGATGCCATCCTAATTAGATTGAAGTCTTTATCTTGTTTTCTGCTTTCCAGAGAAATATTTAAAAGAAACTTTAATTCAGTTGAAAAGTTTCCTTGTTATGAAGATGAATCGTGTAAGATGTATTTCACTGACTATGCAGTAACATATGCTGATCAGCCACCAAATGCCTGGTTTCTGGTTTTCAGGTGAGTTTCACGGAGTCCTATACAACTCTTATGGGGGTGTAGTATTGATACACTCTGGTTTTTCACTAACCTGCTTAAAAACTTACATATCTGTCTGCTTTCCTTAAATTCTGGCATGTACTTTTCTGGCTTTGGCTGGAACAGAGTTCATTTTCTTCTTAATTTCTTCATTTTCTTCCTAGTAGCTGGTAGATTGCATTGTATTTAGTGTGATAACAATATTGATAACACACTGATGTTTTGGTTGTTGAGTGCATATCCCAAATTGAGGACTTTTCAATGTCTCATGCTCTGCCAATGAGGAGGTGCACAAAAATCGGGGAGGAAGCACAGCCAGGACAGCTGTCCTGAAGTGGCCAAAAGGAAGTTCCATGCCAGAGAATGTCTTGTTTAGTATATAAACTGGGGGAGTATTACCTGGAAGGGGGCTGATCACTGCTCAGGAACAGGCTGGCCATTGGTCAGTGAGTTGGGACCAATGGTATTGAGTATCATTAATTTCTTTTGGGTTCTGTTACTCTCTCTCCCTCTCCTAATCATTAAAAAGATTAATATTATTAGAATATTTATTGGTATATATTTTTTATGCTGTTAAACTGTTCTTAACACATGAGATGTATATTTTCTTTCCAATTCTTTCCCTCAGGTGCATTGGGTATGGGGAGTGAGTGAGCAGCTGCATTGTACTTAATTGCTGGCTGGGGTTAAACCATGGCAATATCTTTTGCTTTGTATTGCAAATATCCTTTTATTTGGGAAAATAATTTTGATATAATTTAATTTTTCTTTTTTAGAGAAATATTTATTGTCCCAGAAGACATGTTTATATTGACAAAGGTCTTTACCACTATCCCTTTCTGTAGACTTCATGTTCTTGATAATGACACACAGGAGGAAATGCCGCATGCCTTTTTCAAAGTGGCATCTCATGTTTATCCCAAAAATAAGGTAAATACAAGAAGTTGTTGTGAAAAGTATAATTAAAAAAAAAATAAACAATGCCCAAATTCTGTGGAGATTTTTAGCTATGTCATAGTGTTAGTAGTGTTCTACTTAAAAGCACACCCCTATTTATTAGCAAGTTTGAACAGAGACCACCCCTGATCTGCTTCTGTGCTGAATATTTATTAGTAATTTTTTTATTATTTTCTTCTCTGTACTATTTCCAGCTGCTGTTGTTTTGGGGGTTTTTCCTGTTTATCATGTATAACACTGAGCACAGTAAACCTGGTGCCAATATTTAACTTGTGGCTGTAAAAAGTTTGAATAAGGAATGATAAGAGTACATATTTTCTTCCCATGGGTACAGCACAGTAGCCCTAGTGATTCTCTCAATTACTGATGAAAATGGCCCTTTTCATTGGATTCCTGCTCCCCCCTGTTGAAGAAGTCCTCTCTTAAACCCACAGTTTTGTTATTGTTTTCTAAACTAATAGTTGATATTTTGTAATATTAAATGTGGTTAATAGCAGTCAAGAGTGATTAAAAATCACTCTTTACTGCTATTAACCACTTTTTTAGAGTATTAAAACAGAATTGTGCAGGCATGTTGTATTTTTTTACTTGTTCTTATTGCATTTCTCAGTCACTGAGCTCGAGTTCCTCAGTAAGGATATCACCTTATGCTCTCCAATTTAGCTTGTTTCTTCCTATTTCCAAATACTTGATTATTGTTTCAGTGCACCTGCACATGCTTTTGAAAGTTCTATTGATTCTTTGACAAGACATTTTGCAGTTAGTAAACACAGAATACAATGGTATTACTTTAATCTGTTACATTTTTTGTAACAGTATTTTGTAAAAAATAGTCAACAATGTAGTACATCAAGCAAGAAATTATTCAGTATGCCTGAATTCTTAAATGTCAGTATTATTACATAAAAAGTCGTTTTTGAAAAAAATACACCTCCAGTTCTGCTTCCAAACTATGACTCAGCAATTTACAACAAAGATAAAAAGGAATCCTGTCAACAGATGCTGTTACTGTGCTGCACAGACGCTTCTGGAAAACATTAAAGTTCATTTCAGAATGATTGACAATGAAGATAAAATCTGCACACTAGCAATAAAGTCTGTCTTCTTTTTGCAGACTTTACAACCTACATGGAAACTTGCTTAGCATTATTTGGATTTTTTTGGGTTGCATTAAAAGTTTTTTTGGTGTTTTTTTTTCTACTGCTGGATACAGTTGAATTGGTTTTAGTTCTTGGTGTTGGTTTTTTGTTTTTTTTTTTAATTCTACTCTCTTTATTATTCACAAGTCTTTTGAACAGATTGTAGAAAAGGATAGAGATAAGCACTCAAGCTTCAGCTGACCTACATAGATAAGTGTTTAAGAAATCATCACTACCACCATATTTAGTCTAGAAAATAGAAGTCTATTTGAGCAAGGACATTGCTCAGTTATTTCTTTTGGCTAGACATAGAAGGATGTAAGGGATTCATCTTTCTTTGCCGTAAAGTTAATTTGGGTGGTATATTAGAAAACAATCCTTTCTGATTCTAGAGATAATGAATTGTAACAAGATCTCTAAGTAGTGAAACCTCTTGAAGGTTACTTACAAAAGAGACAAATTCAATGGGGTTGTTGACATATATTTTCTTATTTCTCAGTAGTGACTTGATCTTCCTACCAGAAGATTCAGTTATTGTGCTTTCTAATTGCTTGTAGTATTCACAAAGTGCTCACTCAAACCAACTTTTGGTCCTAAGTCTTAATTTTCTGTATATTTTTGTGAACATTAGGATTGTATAACATTAGCTTTAATAGATAGGTATACAAGAGAAATGGTGAGAATTTGTTCTTCTCATGCATGCTGTGCTGTCAAAAAGCAGTTGAATATCTGGATAAAACCTTCTCCATTTCCAGATGTACTTGATAAGAACAGAGGGGCCTGTGACTCTGTGCTTAACTAGATATTTAAATAAGTGAGTTTTCCTGAATGGTTACTCTGAGTGATTGCTGTTAGCTTGTGGTGATTAAAGATTGTAAAGCACCTTACTGCTACAACTGCACAAATTGGAATAATGAATAATTTATTTTAATTTCATTCTAAATATTCAGTATTCATTGAGCCACAGCTCTAAATTATTGGATAGTCCTGAAATCACAACCCTATTTATTATAAGGATTTTTCAACAAAGCTTTTTGCTGGTAAACAGTGATTACTCTAAACAGAATTTAGAAGAGGCCTGAAAGAAATAGAGCCTTTCAAAGTTTTTTCATTTGGACTATTTCTTGGGTGGAACATGCAATTTTAATATTTGAAATATGGGGATAGTAGGGGTAGTCAGACTACATGAAAAAAGGATTTAATTGTGAGTTCCCCTGCAACGTTACAAGTGGCCATTTCACTCCTTATATTCTTTTTTCCTGCCCCTGCCTTTCAAGTAATCACATTCACATTGCCACATTGCCTTCATTTTCACAAATACAAAATAATCAAAATTTGAAATTTTTTTTATTATATCCTGGCTCCTCATATTCCTATTCTCAGGACTCAAAAAGAGCGTCTAAATCTGCATCAACCTTACTAATTGTGAGTTGCATTTTTTATTATTTTTTTATTTTCTACTACTAGAAATATTTTTCTTAATATATTAATAAAAACAAGATAAATATCTTGTAGTTTCATGCTATATCTGCAGTGGCATCATTAAATTAGGGTAAATGTTAATTTGAAGACTGAAGTAACCTGAGTCTGAAAGACTCAGATTTGGAGTCTGAAGTAACCTGATCTCTAAATTTCCATGCAGCAAACTCATCTACCCCTACTTTCACACTCCCTAAGCATGAAGGCACATTTTAAAGCATCAAATAATTTGGTAAGAAAGTGACTTCAGGACTTTGGTTGTATCTGCCCCTAAAAACACCTGCCAGCTTTCCAGTTAGATGAAATTGGATTTAACTTCTCATGTACTTTTTTGCCAAATATAAATTGCTAAAATAAGAGGTGCTCCATAAGTTAGAGTAGACTGGAGTTACAAGATTCTTGCTGATGAAGAACATCTTATTATATAAAAAAGTGTAATGGACAAAAAGTGTGTTGCATGTAGTCACAGAGTGCCATTTGAGTATTGTTATTGCCACATAAAAATGACTTGTTTTCCCCTTTCAGAAAGGATACACTTTCGTGGCTGAAGCACACACTGGTGACCAGCCTGTGCCAGGTGGCAAATGGAAGCTCCGCTTCTGCAGCTCCCACAGTGCCCTTCCATTTCTCTCTCGTGAGGCTGTCAATGATACATATTCTACTCTACAATTTAAGGAGTATTACATACCAAACAAGGAGTTTCTACTGTTTAGGTGAATATTGAGAGAAAAATGAATAAATTCTGGGTTTTATATTGGTCATCCCTACCAGAAAAGTATGTTCTTTCCTCTTTCTTAGAAGGGGAGAATATTGATTCAAATATCTGAATGTTATGGGCTACCAAATTATCATTTGATTTGTGAAAATGTTATTTCTGAAATATTGCCACTACTTAATGAAAAACAGGTGTGAAGTACACAGACTATAACTTTAAAATCAAAATTCAGTGTTTTGCATTTCTGTAAGCTCTGTCTTATCCATATGCCAATTAGTGAAATTCCATAGTACTTTTGGGAAATAAACATGTATTGAAACACTCTTCTCCCAATATATCAGACCAATTTCCATCTTGCAGTATTGACAGAAAAATTTATATTTGTTTTATTTTTGTGTGCTGATTCTTTTAGGAGAATATATTTAACAAACATGAGATTTAGTTTTTATTAATCCTTTTTAAAATTAATTAAAGTTCATTAAAATCCATGCTGAGTTCAGAACTGACCATTCTTAAATTGCTATACTTAAGTTTTTACACAAAGAACTTCGCATTGCACTACAACAGGCCTTGTGCTTAGAGCTGGTTAAATGTGTGTATTTTGAAGATTAATTCTAAAACATTTTACCCTAATTCATGGAAGCTTTTTCAATATTTCAAACCAACAAATTATTATTGGGATAGCGGTCTTTTTAAGAGAAGGAATCAGTTTCAACATAATTGAAGAAAGCATGTACTGAAAAAAAACAGTAAAATTTTGTCAGCACTCTCTTTCTTAATGATTTTAATTCTTTCACACTTCTGTTGTTACCAACCTTAAAAAAATTATATATTTTTAGCTCCAAATGTGCTGAAGTCAGGGTGATGGAGTTTTTGTGTGTTTTCGTTTCTTTGCTTGTTTGGTGAGATTAGTCATAACATTTTGAATTTATGGACAAAAAGCATATAATACATAAAGCAATGGGTTACAACATAACAACTATTTGAACAACATAACAATTATTTGAATTTTTTCCTCAGTCTCTAATTCAACAGGTTTTTAATGCCACAGTCTTTTAAGCTGACCAAATGGAGATATCCCTACCCTTTTGAAAGCAAATGATCTTTTTTTTTTTCCGCTGGTACTTTTATAATGATACAGTTCCCTAATCTGGCTAATGATATTCAACAAATAAAAGTACAGTAGGCATTCAAATGTCTATTTGGACATTAGATAAGGCAATGAAAAAAAAAAAAAAAAAAAGAAACAGCTAAACCACCAAATTTTTCAGCAGCAGCACTTGCTTTGTTTGTTGATTCACTGCATTAAACTTCACTACAGGAAGCTTAGCCCATCAGATTTCAGGAAAACAGTTGATTTGGAACTCAATTTTAAGTGTTTGCTTCCAGTTCAGCACAACATTTAGGTACTTTCCTAAAAAGAATGATCAGGTATAGTCAGTTATATTGCTATAATTTTTTCTTCCTCTTTAGGTATTTTGTAAAGGTCACAGCACCACATACTGCTACATTGCAGGTACAAACCTCTAATTCAGATGTGCTCATTAAACTACAAGTCCTAGATAATGAGAAGGAAATTACAAGTGTCATTGGAAAGGGCAATGCAGTCATCCCAGTTTTTAATTTCTGGAGTAATCAATCACTTCTGAGCTCCCAGTGTAAGTATTGTATGCCATATTTAAGAATTTTATTCACTGCAGGATATACATTCTTTCAGTAACTGTGGATAATCATGGAGATAACTATTTTCCCCTGCTCTTTTCATTAACCTTTAATTTTATTGTTCAAAACCAAGAAGTACAATTGAATGAGGTACATACTTCTCAGACATATTTTCAACAATGGACCCTGTAGTGCTCAGGTAATTTTAGACAAAAATTAAATACCATCTGCCTGCCTCCATTATACTTCTTATATATAGTAGATTTTAGAGACTACTGCCGTGCCATCTTCTCTGATAATCTACACTTGTTTTCCTGTTTTCCATACACCTCACTTCTAAATCACATTATTTCCATTTCATTTGTGTGTTATTTTGAATTATTCATTATAGTTGTGTTTCAATTTTAAAATGAATTCTTCATAAGAATTACAAGTTTGCTTAAATAAAGCAGATGTTTATAAGCCAAGTCTGTTACTGCACTCTCCAGCTACACTACTATACATAAGATATGTAAGATATGAAAGTCTTCAGTCCTTCTATGAAGACTTCTAAACAATAAATCTTCTATAAATCTAAGTTTGCCTATTTGAGCATATTGAGAACCTGAGGCAAAGACAAATTGTTCAAATACTGGATTATTGCTTTGCTAAAGCCCAGAAGAGCATTATATTTCTTCTGCTCACCTCCACTGTTTTGAACTGTGGAGTTTTCAAACATGATCCTTTAGCATAATGTGCCATATGAAATTCCAATGCTTTATGGGAAAAAAAAAATTAATCATATTTATGAAACATCTTGATTTCTGTCTCAACTGCACCTTGTTATTACCATAAATGTAAAAAAAATAGTCCTATGGAGACCATGCTCTTGAAATGTCATTCACCAAATGAAAACATTAGGTTTTTAAAGGAAGTCACAGAGAACCTGTCATGATTCTCTCTGAGTTACCAAGATAATCAGTAGCTATTTTTGATTAATGTTTTTGGAATGTGGAAGTGAACTAGTAAACTTAATGGTAGACTGTTGTAAATAGAAAGAGGAATATATAAAATAGCTCCACTTAGGATCAGCATCACAGTAGTGGCAAGGAGTTGCCAAGATACCCTCAGTAAAGTGAAGGAGAACTTTGTTTCAGGAGAATGTCTCCTTGCAAAGGTGATAGTCTGAAGACTGAAATAAGTTAAAAAGCAAAATCAAGTGACAGAGAAGAGAAATGAGTTCCACCAGAGGCTGAAAGGGAGAGGATGGGGCAAAATAACTGGAAGTGGTGTTTTGCTTTTGCCAGTCTACCACGACACACATGTGAGAACTTTGCAAAATATGCTCAGAAATCAGATACAAACATTCTAGCTCTAATATGCAATGATACAGATAATTTCTGTTAATTTAAAATTACTTTAATTCACTTTGAATTATTTGATGAAATATCTGTTACATTAACTTGATTGAAAATAGGAAGGTTTTTGAATCAGGGCCTATTTAGCAGTGGTGGCCATAAAATCCTGTTATGATTTTAGGCTATATTTGAAGTTGAAATGAATATTCTGATGCTCGCTAAGTGTGTGTGAGTATATAGAGAGTTGCCATTTGGAATGAATGACTATGAAGCTATCACTGTTTGTTCTTTTGTTTTACTATTATTTATATTTTTACAATAGTTATATTTTTACAATGCTAGACCAACTGGCCTTAACACTGAAGTTCTTTTCCTGTTAATATACATCCTGTATATCACAAAGAAGATACTTTGTGTAGAATCTTTCATAGCTTCCAAATTAAATGAAAATATTGTGAAATGTACTCAGTATAACCAATATGAGAGTACTGTATTACCCAATCTACTGAGTGTCTCTAAGTTCAGTAGGGGTTCTATCTGTGGGATTGTAAAAGCATGTTTCTTTGGTATTGTCAAAAGTGTTTTTATGGCATGTACAATAACAATATAGAAACTGTCAGAAATACTGATTCCAAGTTCAGGTGAAGATTCATACAAATGACACTCAATACAACAAGATTCCTTCTGTCAGTATTTCTTTGTTCTCTAAAAAAGTGTGTTTTCTCAGAATAAGAATAATCAGAAAACACTGTTATACCATTGGCACCAATCTTGTTAGTTAAGCCACATGCAATCCCTAAATTTGACACTTATTCACTACCACATATGTTCTGCCTCTCATAGAATTGAACACTGTGTTGCCAGAAGTTCTCTTAAGGGACATTATTGCACAACCATCACCAATAAAACGTTATCTCCCTGCCCACCCACAGCCTGTTAATTCATCTCAAGTCACAGCTGTTCTATTAATGTCTTTTACAGCTCAAAAACTACATTAAACCAACTGATTTTGAATACATTTTCCTCTTCTGAGATGTAGCAGACGACTTGGACCTTGAACATTTGCTTGACAATAAAGGACTTACATATTGGCACACACATTGCAAGCGCAATTTGTTTTGTTGATACAATCCTTTTATTTTCCACAGTAACAGTCTGATACAATCCTGTTAAAAAGTATAAAAATATCTTTCAGATATTTGCTTGAATATGGAAGTAAGGTAGGTGGAAGTTTTTTCTAGCCAGAACTTAGGAAAACCAAGAGTGACACACATATTTTTGTATATAGTAAAAAATAAATTAATTAAAAAAAAAAAAAAAAAGGTATTACAGCACCACCTGGTGACCATTGCGAGATTTAGTGGCTGTGTATGTATTTTTGGGAGCTTTTCCAAGTGATCTTTCCTGTAAAGGAAGCAGATAGACTCTTATGGGGGATTCCACCATTCTGAGAGGAATTATCTTCATGGCAGGATCTTCCTCTGGCAAAATCTTTATAGAATTGTTCAATACTCAAGGTCTTCAGGTTTAGGAGAGAGAGAATAGGCAAATAGCGAGGCATTCATGAAAACCAGTTGTAGCCCAAGGAATACAACCTGCCTTGAGCTCTACCTATCTTGCTCGGTGGAGGTAAGGTCCTGCAGAGGGCAGCGCACATCTCCTAAAGCCCCGACAGAGCACATCCTGGAGTGGAGCTCAGCCCTCTGTTGACTCCAAAGGAGTACATCTAAGTGGCCTCACTGCTTTAAAGATACGCTTTTATAAAGTACATCCACTGGCCCTTGCTAACAGTGCTCAGACAGGCACTGAAGATCATTTCTGACTTGAAACCTTTATGAAAATGGTAAACTAAAGGCAATTTATGCAATTAGAAAATGTCTTTATGTAGCTATTCTTCCATTTGGAATACAGGTTGTTTCTTTGAAACAGGTTTTCTTGCAGATGTAGAATATTCAAGATTCAGGTCTGTGAATATTGATTCTTATTCATCCAAATGCACTTCTATTGAGTGAAAGCCTCATGATTTTGGTTCCTCCTGATGAAAGACCTAGTAACCTAACCACTGTGAATTACATCTGCTCTCACCTTCACAGCACAGGATGTTTACTGATACCTGGAAAGCTCAGCAGCAGCTGAGTGAGAAACTATTCCACAGTTACAGGCTTGCTTGCTTAGGTATACCTTTTACAAAATAACAGCCATGGAGTTGCAGCACCTTAAAAGTGGTTTAGATGATGCCAAGTATTGTCTTCCTTCACATTTCTCTCACAGGTGTCCTTGCCACAGGGACAGCAAGAGAGATGGCTTTGGGGCTAAAAGTTCTGAATGCAATGCAGGAGAGCAACTTAGAACTTGTGATTAGGAGTTTGAGACCTCTTCAGAGATCATCTCTGTAAGGTCTTATTTTGATTTCCTGACTTCTACTGCTTTTCTTAGGAACAAGGAAGCACTGGCTTATGTAGAGGAAAGATGCAGTAGGAAGGAATCCATGGCATTTGGCTTTCATAAGAAAATACATTTCCTGGCTCCATTTGAGTTTCTAGGGGCAAAGTTAACCTCTAATTGGGCATTTATTCTTTGACACACCAGCATTAAATTTTGTTCAATCTGGTGTCTAATAGTCCTGCCAGCTCCTGTGAATTTCCCTGGATGTTTCATTAACATGCATGAAAGTGTGCATTTTTCTTTCAAAGTGTTGCAATGATGCAGTATCATCCTTTTTTTATGCAATGAACCCCAGGAGGAGTAAAGCCTCTTGTCTTCAGTGAAATCAGAATGATGTCTCTTTCCCAACTGATGGTCCAGTGTAACCAAGTGATGGTTAGTGTAACACAGGTGAAGCTGCTTCCCCAGAGGTGTTATTCCTCGTCCTTATTCAATTTTCTATGAGATGTTCACCTTTAGAATTCTTTTTTACTTTCTCTGTAGACATGCAGGAAAAAGACCCTATCTCAACGGCATTAGAAATAAAAACAAGTTTGTGTTTTCTGAGTTAATAGTTCTGTACCAGGCCTTCTTTAAAACATTCTGGTTTTTACAGTTTTTCCACATAACGTCGTCCTTAGGTGACAATTATATACATTGATAAAGGATAGATCACAAATAGTTTTATATCTCCTTTCAAGGCTGGCTCTTTTTTAGCTCCAGTTAGCTATGATCTTTGTTTCAGGTCGGCACAACGAGATAAGAGACTTCTGTAAGGGGATGCAGTGCCAGAACTGTGGCCAATGCACCTCTTCCCTTCATCCAGTTTTACACAATTTATTAAATTAGGTTGGCCACAAAAGGATTCCATCATAGAGAGCACAAGGCTTTCTACATTTTATAATGTATAGTATGGTGCTGTGATGGTTAATGCAGAAAAGAAGCATGGGCTTTCAGGGGAAAAATTATATGCTTTATAAACTAACAATAGTCATATATACACAGTCTTCAATTTCTCATTATTTACTTTAAAGATATTTGTGATTTGCATGCAAAATGAAATCGGGGTAGTGTTTGGAATAAGCATCATTTTAACTGGAAACTTGTGAATATAATCCAGTATGAGAAAATGGACTATGTTAATTCTTTCTGACACTTTCTGGGAGCATCTCATACCAGCAATTCAAAGAATTTCAGGACCTCTTTTTTTGTCATTTTGCAGTAAAAAACCTGCAAGTTATTCAAAGTACTACAGTGAAGGGATTGGAAACTGGACAATTAAAAAAAGGAAGTCGTAATTCATCAAAGGACAGCAAAGCTTCTTCCAAGACAGACCTTGTACAGGAATGCTCAGTGATATTAACAGATGAATCTTCAGTCTCAGAAAACTTTGAAAATAATGTTGGAAGCCCAGAACAAGTAAGAGTTTGTTAATCACTGGGATTTGGGAGGGAAAAAAAAAAGCAAACAAACAGTGAAGGATTATTGCTAATTCTTTTGGTACATATGGAGAGATCTATCCTGGGGTAAAAACAAGAATCTAAAATTAAGATTGTCGGTAGCTTTTGAATGAGTTGATTAAAAAGGTTAATATACATGTATGAATGACTAAATAAGTAGGGGGTTTCATATCAAGGTGATTTACTCTATCTTTAAGTGTTCCTCATTTGGCAAATCAAATACAAGTACAGCATAACTTTCACATAAAGATCAAAAATTGCCAGAAATAAAACTAAAGTTTTGATGCTTCAATATGAGCTTTGAAATATGATATTATAGAAGACCATCTGTAATAGTTTGCATAGAGAAACACCTATTTCCACTCAGCTGCAAGTTTTAGTAACAGACACATATCTGCTTCTCAAGTTCATGTTTGTCAGAGGCTAATGTCAAACCATGGGTTTTTCTTGATGCCATTTAGTATTGTCTATTTTGGAGAAATTAAGTATACTTTCTAAAGTAGTTCTTGTTTTACATCTTCACATGGTTTTCTGCTGTGATTTTTTTCTTGATAGTTGAATTCAATTACAACAAAATAAAGAAAGAAAACAAAAATTATTGAGAAATAGACTCTGAAGTTGTTCCTTTGACTCGGAACTGGCATTAGAAATTTGGAAAACAGTTTCTAAATATAATCATTTCCAATTCAGTTTAGACAAAGTTTGAAACAGCCCATGGACCCTGTCACCTCTGTCTCAAATTAAGGCATTATTGAGTGCTAGTACAAGGGCTCAAAGCCCTGTAGTAAGTCTTAAAATCAATGACAAAAGTCTTTGTTGTAGTACATGGCATGCATAGGGAAGTTACATGGAAATCTTACAGGAATGTAGCTCCTTATTGTGTAGCCATAAGGAGTTTAGTTTTACTTGATAAACACATGAGTAATTGTTTAACTTCACAGGAATTAAAATGAGATCTGTGGAATTAACATGAATTTTTTAAGCTTCTTGTGAATGCTGTTGTGTGCAAGCTTGTAAATTAATGATGTGTTTTATTTGCTGAATTCAATAGCTGGCACTTTATTAACCTGCAGGACTTGGATGCTTGTTGCAATTGTTATGACTTCAGCATGTTGCATTTTTTTAACAGTCTCACCAGTATTCAATAGAGGCATTGGTGTTGCATGATAGTTGGCCACTTACTGAGAGTGAGTCTTTGCTTGTTCAGGAACTGAGAGAAAAGCAGAAAGATGATATCAAAGGTAGGTTAATCTAAGTACATATTTAGTCAAATGTATCATGTTACTGATTTTAAAAAATACCTATTGCTCCAAGCAACATTTTTTCACTGAGTGAAATAACTAGGCAAGAAAATTTTTTCTTCTGTAATTCTTAGAAATGAAGTTTGGTTGCATGAATCTACATCTTCAGTTCACAAAATTTGAGGAAATCAGAGACTACACTGCAAGACACCTTCTTAGGACCCAGCTTTAGGTAGAGATCTGGAACAGAAGCATGCCTGCTGATAATTTAAGAAAATGCACTGAACAAGATGGGAGGAAAGGCCTAGTTTGGGAAATGTATTCGTTCTGTACTGCTGGGAGAAGAATTTAGTCAGAGAAAAGGCTAGGAAAGTTCCCAAGTACAGTCTGTATGTCTAAGTCATGAAGGGGACAGAGAAATTACAGAAGGTTTTGGGATTTTTACAGATTATTATAGCATTTGATCTTAAGGGACACTAAAAACCAATCACAAGACATATTAAAAGCACTTAGAATCTTAGTCAGTATTTGGTAAATTAGATAAATGTCTCATATTTTCTTCTTCTTTTATTAGCAAGGTTGACACAAGATTATTTAGATCTTTATTATGTTAAAGTTTATCACTCTGGACCCAAGAGCCTGAGAGAGGCAAGGCTCTGCCACTGCATATTCCCAGATCCAGCTGTTTGTGAGGCTGAAGATGAAATCCCACCAAGCACATGCACATAGACACAGATACACACCATGTATATGTGTATGTATGTGTTTATATATACACAGAAACACACACACATTACCAGCTACAGAGATCTCAGAGAGACAGAGCACAAACACAAACAGCACCAGCTGCCTTATCTTGATTTCCCTCTTAGGCTGGAAAGAATGGAAGTCTCCTAGATAGACTGTATATTTCTAAAAAGGCAGATTCTTCCACCAGCTGCATCTAATGTGCCCCATAGCTTGCCTCTGCATCCCCTACAAGCTCTGAGGCTCCAGCCCTACCCCAGCTGCTGGTGCAGAACATCACACACACATGCAGCTGATTCTCCTGTGTTCTCACCCCTAGGTTCCTGCAGAACCTAAATATTACTTCCCATCATTCAGTAGATTTTCTGCATCATTAATATTAAATTTCTATAACTCAATTTTTAAAAGTGATAAGAAAAAATCATTTGCTTCCTCATATAAATACACTTGCTAATACTCAAAAAAATTATTTAGGATGGTTTGGTTTTTATTTACTAGTGGTATGTCTCACTTTTTATTCTATTTACATATTTCTTTTTAAATGTCTGGTCAGGTCTTTTTTCAGTAATTTCTAGTACTCTGGACTGAAATTAGATTCAGTGATTGCTGATGGATAGTATTTAATTTCTTGGGTTTGGGACATATGCAGTATTTGAGATTTTTTTCATTATTTCTTCAGTTATTATTACACAGCTTCAAAAATATGTGTCTTCTTGGTTTACTGTAGTCAGTTTTAGTAGCATTTGAGGAGCTATGTCATGTGGGCTTACAGGCTTGTACACAGCTCTTTTAGTGATTTCACCTGCTTGTATTTTGTTGTGTTCTTCACAATATAACATTTTCTTCCTAGATTATTCAATTCATTCTCTTAGTTTTCCCTGTTAGACTCCTTCTCACAACAGACATTCTATTACATCCTCTTACCCTTCTGAGTTAGCTACATAGTGACAGCTTGCACTTGACAATAACCTTTTATACAGTTTCACCATGGTCTGTAAAACTGCAGGTCAAAGGAGGTCGCTTAATCTCTTAAATTTCTTCATTAGTTCTCAGCTCATATCATTGAACTTTGGCAATGAGTGTTCTCATGTTGAATTCAAGGTAGCAGTATTCCAGTTCATAACTCCCCCTCTCCATGCTAATTGATGCTCATTTGCAGTCAATGACTACAAGGACTTTTGTTCTTGGGATTATTTTAAAATGGTGTAAATATAATAATTTTTAAATAGTGTAATTTTTGTGCCCTCTCATAAATTCTGCCTTTCAAAGTAACCAAATCCATTTCACAGTTCTTATTAACTGAGTGTTTCTGTTTATACAAGGATACCAACAGATTGCCTAGGCTACCAACAGAGTTTAAACACAATTTATATTAAAAAGTTGAAACATCAATACTCACTTAACACTTAGTGTTTATTTTGTGTACCCCTATTAATATCAATATTTATATGAAGTGCTTACTATGGTTAAGTATTTTGGGGGAAAACCCAAATATTTATTCCTTTTTCTGATTGTGAGCTAGTCATAAACCAGTTTGAAACCTGACCTTTATTATTTAAAATTGCCAACACAACTTGTCAGACACAAAATTAATAGAATAATAATGCTGGAATGTAACCATAAAGGTATTATTTCACCACGTGATTTTTAAGAATACTGCAGTGAGCCAGGTGAAAAATTTATGCAAAACGTTTTCCCTTTTTCAAGTATCCCTTTTTCGTGTAAGCCAACACTGCCATCTAGAGTTAATTTTGTATTAAAGCTAATTTATCATAGTAAAAGCTATTTCAACTTTGTATTAAGATCTACTAAAATATTTTAAACTATTTTCCCTTTAAATTAAGACCCATGCTATTATACTTTTGATATTCACCATTATTATAAATACATATTTAGAACATTTTTGAAGAAAGTAAATTCTCTGATATACAGATGCTATGATAATTTTGTATTTCTTGATGTTTGTACTTGTAAAAAGAGCTGTGTTGGTGAAAGTTACTTTGTGAACAATACTTAGTCATATTTATTATATATAAAATCCCATTAAATGTTTCATTAAAGAGCCCACTGCACAAACAAAATATTAAAAAGTCATTAGGCAGGAAAACCTAAGTACACAGAAATTAGGAAATTCCATGTAGTTTATTTATACTGTCTTCATTCTTTCCTCTTTCTTCCTCCATTTTTTGTTTTTCTGGGGGCTTTTTTTTTTTTTGTTTTTTTTTGCCTCTTTCTTCTGAGAACTGTTATGAAGCAAGCCTTCAATGGAAAAAGACTTTTAAAAATGTAAGCTCAAGATTCTTGTGTAAAAGGGGAACAATAAGCAGGCAATCTTGCAACTGCTAGTACCATTTTCAGTTGCTTGATTGTGTGAACAAAATAATTTTAAGGTTTATTTTGTATTTAGGATTTTTGGCTATTACATTTCTGGTTCTTTGCAGTACGATCATATCAGTATTTACATTTCTGGGTTCTTTGTAGTAAGATCATCCAAGTATTTTTCTTGTAGTAAGATCATCAGTTTTATTGTACAACTGTCACAACCCCGAACTGAATCATCAGTGTGCTGAATGCTAACTGCAGCAGGTATTTTACATATTGCCTTAAATTAACTTAGAAGTGTAAGCTGTTGATGAGGGCACTCTATGCAACTGGGAAAGCAGGAGAAGATGGGGTGCCCAGCCCAGGTAGTAGAGGTAGGTTTGAAAAGGCAGGACAGACAATATGCTTTGGAATATTCCCTTTTATCCTCCAGAGCGGTCAAAGTTTCTGCCACAGGTGTTATTTCCCACAGGAGAACTTGCTGGCTCATGCCAAGGAGAGGATTCCATGGGATGTTCATCAGGATGTTCAGATCTCTCTCTCCTTCTCTCTTTCTCTTTTCCAGCTTGCCTGTCAGTAGTGATTAACCACTCACCTGGTGCTCAGTGAACAAATAGTTCACAGAGGATACATGATGGTGCTGTAGATCTCTAAGCCATGCCCTAACCCCACACTACTACTGCAACCAGATTATTGGTTTGCTTCTATCCTGGTGTATTTTTTCTGTAACTTTAGTGTCTGGGTGACCCCAGTTTTGGAAAGACTTTTGACATTGCCATTTGTAAAGAATCCTTCTGAGGGTCCAGTCAAAGACAGGAAAAGTGACATCTGAACTTCTCAATATTTTCTTAATGAAATCTGAAAGTCCCTCATTGGGCAACTAACAGTCATTGTTACCAGCTACTGGGTAATGCCACTAAATGTTCAGAGCCTGTTTCAGATAGCAGTAGCATGATATCTTCTCAAAGAAAGCTACAAAAGTCTCCTCTGTGTTATACCTATGAATAAGATAGATTCTCTGTAATTTAAATTTCATAAACCAGGAGTAGCTGCCTATCTAAAAATGAGAATTTATGTATCTCAATCTGAAACTGAGTTTTAGCTAGGAATCATTTGATGCAATTGTTTAACTTGTCATAGACAGGACATCAGACTGGACGATCACTTTGGTCCCATTTGACATTACACTAAATGAATTTTTATATAAATAATTGAAAACCAGTAGAGAAGCTAATTTAAAAAGTTGCTGTCAGCTGTGTGTCATCACTGTCAGCCCATGTGATGACCAAGCTTTTCTTGGTGCCACACAGATATAAAAAACTGCCACTGAGAGTTTGTGATGATTGATGCATAAGCTGTGAGCTGGAATGGCCTTTTACTTTCTGTATCATCTGCCTGCCTTTTTTATCATACCCCATACAAAGCATTTGCCTGGCTTTGCCCTTAGAAAAGGCCCAAGCTGCTGCTCACATCTCCCTTTGAATCAACGTGGGTAGCATGCCAAAATGCAATCATTGCCCCCTCCAGGCATTTCTGGAAGTTGATCCCTTAACTGGGAGACTGCTTGCTCTGCTGAGGAAATGGGAAGGGCTTCCAGGGGGAACCTGGACAGTGCAGTACCTAGGAGAGCCTGGAGATCTCAACTTAATCTTGCCCTAAGCCTACATATCTGGAGTTAAAGTAGGTTATCTCATTCTAGCCCCTGTCATTTCTTATGCTTGCTTGTTCTTTACTAACTTATCAGGGTATGCTATAAGTTCAGAGCATCAAAATGTTATAATTCAGAGTCACAAAACATTTCTAGAAGCCAGACAAAGCTTGTAGTATCCCATGACATAGAAAGTCTTTGTCTGGGATCATTTAGCTAAGTACACTGAATGTCTTTGAGTGTTTGTGTAAACAATAAATAATTTATCTCTAAAATTTAATGATAACTTGAATAATGTATGTACACCAGACTGATTTATGGTGCTAGTATGTAATGATAATGTGAAATTAAAGAGAGAACCATTTATGTATTAATTGTATAACTTTTAATTATGTCATCACTGTTTTATATTTGCATTTCCTGTGGAGTTGTTTTAGTATATTCAATATTTGTGGAGATCACTTTAATTTTTTGGTTTTATTCATTAATATATGCCTTAGTAGCACTGAACCAATTTAAGCTTTACACTTTGGTGTAAAATGTCACTGGTCATTTTTTAAGTAGCATGAGGCAATAAGAATAATACCTTTTCTAGATAAACACGAGTACAATGTATTATGTAACACACTTATATACCATATAATATTTATTTCTATGTGGAGCTATATGTGAGCTACAAATATGTTTCTATGACTTTACTATTTACAGCTTTATATATCCATATAACCTCAGCCATGACAATACAGATCCCATCCAAAGCTGAATAATTGTGCAGTACAATGATTTGTCCTCAGTGGAAAGAAATCGGAAAAGCACTAAGTGAAAGATATCTACCTTAATTATTATTATCATCAGACTGTGTAACAGTCACTCATATCAACTTTTTTTTCTGAGAGAATTCCCCTGTTTTACTGTATTGGCTAAATCTAGGTTTTCAGCACTTCTCTCAGTGTTTCTCTCCATTTCCTTCCACCTTCAGTGGGAAGGTGGAAGGAAATGGAGATTTCAGGCTCAGGTTTTTAATCTTTCTTGTAGTGTTTTGGATTCATCCCTGGTTGTTTCAACTGACACATTCTTTATAAATAATGAAGTTATATGCTAGTAATAGCATATAAATGCTTTATTTATTAATTTATTTTAAAAACAATATGACACGCATGAAGTCTTGTTTACAGCTCTCACCTGCTAAGACCTTGCAAAATAACTGTTGCAAATGTCAATTCACAGTATCATTCATTCAAACATATAGTATACATATGCACTGATAATATAATTAATTTAAAATGTCCCCCGATAGTTCTGACAATGACAATTTTGCATTTCTTAAATATGCATTGAGTCTCAAACATGTTTCTTTGCTTTAACTTCCTTGCATTTTATAGGGTGTACCTACATTCTTTGTTCTAGATAGTCTTAGGATGGGAGATAATGAGAACATTGACTTTACCTGTTTTGAGCTTCATACATTCCTGGTGCATAGCAAACACTGACAGAGATTGTATGCAGAAGGGAAGTGAGAGTCAGGCTGTGATTTTGTGCATTGCAGTCTTTGTACTGACCCATACACAAAGCAGCAATGCAGTGACTGCTGGCAGGCACCATGGAAAACTCTCAGTTAAGCCCTGGGTAAAGTGTTATTTAGGACAGATAACACTGTCACAATGAGTTCGCCTTGTGTGTTTTTAAAAGTTGTTTGGTCCTCATATTCTTTCTTGATAGTACTTGAAAGTGTCAACTAATGAACTGGCTTTCCTTTGCCTCTCTGTATGGCTGTTTTGTGCTGTTATTCCATCCTGGGTTTTATATGGGGAACTATATTTATGGATAACAATGATGTTCTCTAAATCCTAATGCATTATAACTACATTTGAGTAATACACAGGAGAAAGTATGAGGAGCATAGTTTTCCCCTAATTCTCACTTCTTTCCAAGTTAAAAAGATTGCAATTATTCCTAAATCAACCAGAGGATCAAAAGATACGGTATCTGAGAAGACAGAAAAAGAGGAGCTCTGCAAAGAAGGTGCACCACTTGAATCTCAGGTGAGGACAAGGCCAAAGCCTCGATTTGTTGAATGTGCCATCCTTGCACTGAATATGGAGATATTCTCAGGTCTGCAGATCAGTACTGCTAGGACTTCTAATGTCACTTGTATTTCTCTATACTCTGCTTTGCCATTTTTTTAGCTTAACACTTGAGAAATGTTGAATTAAAATAATTGAATGTAAAAGATGTGCATCCTGGATTTAGATACACAATTTGCTCATTTTTTTTGTTTATATATAAAGGAAAAAGTGGTTGTTTCTTCTGTTGGTGTGGTTCCTGTCTCTGCTGAAGGCTTACCAATTCCAAGAATTCACCATAATTGTGTCCCATTAATCCCTCAGTGTAGTGGCTTCCATGGGTTCCTAGGGAGATGAAATAGGTTTTTCCACTGTAGTCAGTTCCTGTCTCATATATCACAATTGTCAGTAGCATGCAGACATACAGTGGCAGAAAAATCGGTATGTACATGCTTACTTGGAAGTTCTTATCCTCTGGGGTGGATCATCTGAGTGTTCTGTGGCTGTCTGAAAAGCTACTACCAGCCTTTATGCCTTAAAAGGAATAAGTGACATTACTGCTTGCAAATGGATTAATGGAAAGCAATGAAGGAACTGACAGCTTCTTGTTTAATGGCATTGCTTTTGCTGGGAATTTTGCTGCCTCATGGTGTGTAGTTTAAGCAAAGAACCATAGAGGTTTTCATTAAGAAATCGCTACTGATTTTTTTTAGTTGACTAACCTTGCTGCACAGCTGACTTCCCTGTGATTCTGCCTTACACTAGAGGTGCTGTGATGATGGTTCTTGGGGGTCCACCACTAAAACAGATACAAGTCTTGAGATGGAGCCCTTGCAGAAAGAGAAGATGTCCACCTGTAGTCTCAAACAAGAGCTTAACTCTTAACCCCAGTTCTAAGTCTTGGGCTTAAAGCTTCTCCAGGTGATATGTTTTCCTGAAACATATGCAGCACAGTATCTCATTTCTTGGTCAGGCATCAGAATAGTCTACTAGACTTCAGGCCCTACTTACCCTGTGATTCTGGAGAAGCCATGCATTAAGGTGTTGGAGAGACTGGGAAGTGCTTGGAAAAGAACTTTACAAGACAGAGCAAGGTTTATTTCTATACAAAAATCCCACTTGAATATAGTAAGGCTACTAGTAAAGAAGTTGTGGAAGGAGAGGAGAGGAGAGGAGAGGAGAGGAGAGGAGAGGAGAGGAGAGGAGAGGAGAGGAGAGGAGAGGAGAGAGAGGAGAGGAGAGGAGAGGAGAGGAGAGGAGAGGAGGAGGAGGAGGAGAGGAGAGGAGAGGAGAGGAGAGGAGAGGAGAGGAGAGGAGAGGAGAGGAGAGGAGAGGAGAGGAGATAAAACAATTGCATGAAAAATCACACAAAATACTTTTGTTCAGACAAACTGTTCGGAAGAACTGGGAGTGTGGAGCATGCTGCCTGGGGGGAAAACACGTGAAGAAAACACCTCAAAGAGCTTCCAGGCATTGCAAAGTAATCCTTCTTTCCTTTGGCAGCCTCTGTTTGTGTCATAATGCACATCAAAGTCTGTCAATGTACAATGTATATCAGTCAGAAAAATTACCAGTACACAAAACCATAACTTCATCCTAAAGAGTGGTAGTAGATGTAGAACAATGACTACATTATGTTTATGATGCTTTCAGCCCGGAGAGTCAAATGCCCCCTACTGTATTTTGCGCATAGTTAGTGACCAGAAAGAGGCAGAGTTTCTGGAGGTGAAGAAGGACACCCGGCGAGTAGATGCGATCAGAGCCATGAAAGAAGCATGGGAGTCTGGGGAGCCAGGGAGAGCTGTCAAGGTAATATCAGAGTGCTATCTCTGCAGTGATGTTTCTTCACAAGTTCCAGGAGTTGTAATTATAGAGCACTTGCCACAACAGAAACCTGCCTTCATAGGGCTGTTCTCTTCACCCCTCTGGAAGACAGGAAATTTTACAGTTTAAAAAATTAAAAGTGATTATGTGCCTGAAATCTGGGTAGGAATCCAGATCATCTACATCAGGCTTCTGTAGATCACTGAGACTTTAGATTCTACTTTACAAAACATAGATAAGTTTCTCCTTTGAAAGCCCACTACCTCTACACATTTGCAAAGCTGCTACTTGTGACAAGTTTAATGTTTAGCATGAAGAGATTCTATCGAGAAATACACTGCTATAAACATGCCAAAAACTATTTCTCCTGAAGAACTGGCACCTGGTCATATCAGTACTGAAATTGTTCCTTGCAGCCAGGATTCCAAATTCAGTCTGCATTGCAGGTTACCCAAGAGCCTGTAACACGCTCAGTATGAATTCACAGTTTTGGAGAAGCAATACTGATCTAGTTGCCAGGTGCATATGGGTGCTTTTGAAGTGACATATGCTTGAGATGGAAAAATAATACATGTTCTTTCTAGCAAAGCAAAAAGTGCAGTGCTGATTCAGAATTGGAAGCATCTTTAGCAAAGAAAAATAAAATAACAAAGTGCAGTCTTCAAACTCACCTGACGGTCATTCCCTATCACCACCAATACCTTTAAGGTATGTTCAGCCAGAATCCCCAGCTTAGAAATTTGGGGGTTTTAGTATTAACTTTCAGAAATGAACCTGAAACATGAGCCTTCCCAGTTACACTCTCAGATTTTCTCAGTTCTTTTCAGTGTGTTCAAAGCTCAAAACTTTTCCTGACACTACTCTATTAAATTCTGAACTAAGGAGAAATGCTGCTCTGCAGCTTTGATTAGTTGTGCTGAGATTGAAAATGCAAGTACAGCCTCCTAAAGGTTAGCTGGAAATGAATCCCCTTTGATGTGGGAAGACTCTTCAGAATCTGGTTCTATCACTGTTATCTTTTTTAATCAGAAAATCAACTGAATTGCAACTACAGGGTTCCACTTTTTTGAATCCCCTTAGGTTTGTGGCTTTTTTTTTTAAACAGCTGTTATTAAGAAAATTGCAGCAACAACAGAATATGCTAAAAAAAGGTCTAAATTGGGACTATGCTATTTGGATTAAGTAGCTTCTCCTTTCCTTTCTTCTTGACAACCCTGGCCCAATGTCTGCCTATTCCAGGGGTCACAGACCCTCTGACTCAGGAAACTGAGTTCCTGACTCCAGGCTGACCAAAAGCCAAAGGGCTTCTCTGTCCATTCTGGCAATGACAGCCCTTAAAGAGAATTCCAAGTGAGTCAAAGTCTCCTTCTGAAAAGGCAGAAGTGCTGATGTCTGGTTTTGGCATCAAAGATAATTGAGTCTGAAAGGGTTTGCACCCAAAGGTCCCATTTTTCCAGAGGAAGTCTAAATCATCAGGCTATAGGATCTCCTAGGAGATGCATTAGCCATACATCCAGCTATACAGTTTTTATTTGATTTTTAATCCCAATAATATTTTAAACTGCCCAGAGATCAGTGATTTCCCAGCATTTCATCGGACAGAGATCTTTTGTGTAAGTGTGCAGTGTCTCATGACTGATTCAGTGGGATCCTGGTGTCTTTTCTGATTCCGGCACCAGGCAGACTTGCACACTGCACCTTGATGTTAGGTCTTTTTGAAGACTTATAAAATTCTGCTTTCGAAAATTCTTTGAGATTTGAAATATGCAGTAGAAGTTTTGTTATCTGGATTATAAAACTTTGATCTATAGGCTTTTCAGGAACGTGTGCGTTTTATTAATAAGTATGCTGTGAGAGATTCAGAGGAACCCATAGCTGAGGCTGAGACTGATGACTTAACAACTAGTTCAGAAGAAGCAGGTAAGAGTACAGCTTTCTGTGTCTTCTGTTCAGCATGTTTCACTCCTTAGGAAATACTTCTGCATTAAATACTGGTAGTAGATGGATAGATTAACCCTGATAAAGGTGTCCAAATGTGCAGTGGCAGGCTTGCTCTCTATCCCCTCTTTATTTTGATTGTTTCATCGCTCTGTTTCCAGACACAGATACAGCCTTACAGCTCTTGGAAGCTACCAAGTTACCCTTAAGCAAACTTCAGGTAGCCCTTCTGTAGTACAATTCTAAATTAATTAATCTGAAATTTTTGGAAGTTTAGTGGAAAGTACCTTCTCCCTCAATTCCAAGTACCAAAGTTCTTTAGTGTAGAAATGCTAAAAAAGTGTTTAGCTGCTAAAATAGCATGTCAGTAAGAGACTAATGCACCTAAAGTAAAGTTCATGGAAGCTGTTCATGGAGAGTGCTCTGGAAGTGAGGTGTCTAAAAGTGCATACTGAGTAGCATCAGTTTCCTGGAAGCTTCCATAAGTGCTGTCTAATTTTATTTAGTGATTACAACATCTTTGAATTCTTCATATGTGTTCCCTGCCAATTTCTGTACTCTGATGAAAAGTTGAACTGGGTGCAAGACTTCAAGATTTTTGTTGGTTGTTTTTATTCTTCTGTGATTATGCTGAGTTGAGGCCATCACAAAAAGGAAAGAATACTTCCCAGTCTGATTGTGACAATATCTGGTCATGACTCATGTGCATGGAACTAGAACCTGTGACCAGTACTTAACTATAGATTAGTATTTTTCCATCCCAGTAGGTAATCTTCACAGGAAAGATTCAGATTCAGAAATTAAAGTAGAATTAATCCTCACCTAATGCCTTTAATACAGTATTGGTTACTTGAAACAATATTGTTTCCTCAAAGTTACTGGCTAAAGGACTTCAAAATTAATGGTTGTCCACCAAGAGCTTTGTTCTAAACTAAGCATTTAGAGTTTAATATAATGTCTTAGGAAGTAAAGAGTGACACCCCAATGACTTTAAGTTGTTGTGGTTCTATTCCACAGAGTGCAGCATTTGGCAATGATGAGATTGAACATTTCTGTATTCTCCAGAATCAATTTTTTTTTCTCCAGAATACAAGAATTTTTGTATTCTGGAGAATAGTGTCCCAATGGGCAGTGAATAAGGCACTTCCACAGATCCAAGTCACCCTTTGAGACCAGCAGAGAAGGCTGGTGTATTTGTCTATGTATAAACAGTAAATATATAAAAAGTAAGTATTTTAATGCTCAGAAACCTCTTCCTATTTCTCATGAGAAAAGTCTAGTAATATATTTAACACAATTCAATTAGTTATTGCTATAAGTAAGGTAATGAAAGAGTTTTTATAAAAGAAAACTAGTGCAGTAATCATTGAATCTCATCAAATTTCACAGTTTTTTTCAGCACATCGAGGCAAATTAAAAGAAGGAAGCATTGAAATAATGACAAAGCAGCTCAGCCCATTGCCATGCTTAATATCAGATGTGTCATTGTACTGCAAGAATGCTACAATAAAACACAGCATGTTTTAACCACATTATCTTTGTGGTTTAAAAAAATAGTCCAAGATTTCAGAATACCAGTTTTATTATGTTATGTTTTTTCTTTAAACAGGTATTTCGTAAATTAAATCTTCTCCCCAAGAGGGAATACAAATTTTTAAACTACAGGCAGGACTGCAGAATCAGATTTTTATTGATTTTTTAAACAAAATAATATGATACCCAGAAGCTGTTTTTATATCTTTTAGACACCACAAAGTCAATGTTATTTGCTTAGATTTACTAACTTTCATGAGTAGAGGGGTTTTAGCTAAAATACATATATTAATTTCCTTCTAGTATATGTGGGTTTTTAATAGCATCTTTGATTCTATCCTAAGTGTTGGAAATAAAAGGGAAGAAATATTATACCTCTCCAGCCTATATTCTCATTTAATAATGTATTTTGCTGAGCCAAAGGAAGAAAAATTGGTATAAGAATTCAGGTGGAGCTCCCTAGCATAACCACATAACCAGTTTAAGCTATTTTGTTTTATGTTTTCTTACCACAGGAAAGCAATCACCACAAACAGCTATTGACTCAAGATTAGAAACACAGCAAAAAAAATGGGAGCTTATAGACCTTAGTCCTTACACAAGGTAAACTGCCCTAACATAATAAATGTCAAAGGGGTTGAATCATTGCACTGCATGTAATGAATATCTGACATAAACATTTGAAGAAAATGAGCGTTTGGGCATATAAGCTTATTATAGTCCTCTTGAAAGGAGCATTCAGATCACCGGATATTCTGAGTTGGAAGGGACCCACAAGGATCATCAAGTCCTGCTCTTCAGTGAATGGCCTGTACAGGGATTGATCCCACAAGCTTGGTGTTATCAGCACCACACTCCAACCAACTGAGCCAATCCCAGGTCATAAAAAATTTGTCAGGATGTTATGCACGTTTAAAACAGCATATTTAACAAATGCAGTTAAGTTAGTAAAAGTTAATAGCTGAAATAATTGTACTAGTTACATTTATTATCCAAAAGAACTATATTCTTTATTACAAGTGTTGACATGAACTTATTGAGCTAATTTAAACGCACCTCCTTGTTTGCTGTGCTGCAGCTTTAACCCACTTCATGTTTATGTCCATTTGTATTCAACGTGGCATTTTTGCATTTCATTGATCTTCAAAAGACTTTCAAAAATGCTGAAAAATATGCTCAAGTTTAATTTTAAATTGAGAAGGAAATTAGCATTATATTGAAGTGAAGGGCATTAAAACAGTATGGCAAAAATATGGCAAAATATCTTCCACGAGCTTAAATCTTGTAAGCATTTCATTTGTCTTCACCTCCTTGACTGTTACACTAGTTATTTAGGACAAAATATAAAAGTATAATATCCACTTACCTGCCATTATGCCAAAAGCAATTAAAAAAAACCCTAAAAGAAAAATTGCATTTGTCTCAATTTTCAGAAGTATCAAAAACTTCTGAAAACATATTTCTTGCAAATTAAAAGTGTCACATGTAGGAGTTTTTCATATGCTCGAAGATGAGCATGATTTTACAAATAGATTTAAAATAGACACTCAAGTATAAGAAGACCTGGCCTCAGAAATGTATTTACTTATTGGTGTTATATAGAAGCAGAGGAAAAGTGATTCCTTAACCATATCTAATCATATAATGGTGATGTTGCCAAATATATGCCAAATGCCTGCATATAGATGTTAAGCAAAATAGACAACGACCAAAACTGCATTTGATATGAGACAAATATCTGTTTTGTATTTCTTTCAGAAAAACAATGTCTGAGCCTGTGCTGAGAAATGAGTCTATCATTCAACAGCAACAGATACGTAAAGAAGAAAAATTCAACCATTTTAGGCAACTTTGGATGCTGGCTATGGAACAAAGACAAAAAGAAGAAAATGAGAGAATTTTATTGAAGCAAAATATACTTGAAATGTATGAGAACCTGCAGGTATGTTTTCAAGATTATTTTCCAGTTAACTGCTGCTGGGATGTCCACCACTAGTCTGAATATCCTGATCAACCATTATCAAAGCTTTTGTATTCAGTACTAGAGATTAGAAGCAACAACAAACTTGAAATTTCATTGGGCAAAGGTTAAAACTAAAAGTTCTAAAGTAAAGAAATAGTACTGCATGATATCTTTAATATGATATTCTTGGTACTTTCTTGATACACTCTCTGCAAAAACACTATTATATCACCATAAAAGAATGGTTATAAGTCAGAAAAAAAACTTACTGAAAACTGACATACATGACCAGATGCTTATTAAGTAAAGCATCTCCAGTCTGGCTACTTTTTTGGTTATAGACTTTTATACAGCTTTTTGAAAAGTAATAAAAAAACTATTATACAGGGGGATAAGTTGTTCTTAATGTGTCTCAAAAAACTTAGAGAATGCAGTTTCCTTGGAATATGCATGATGCCATCAAATGAAGAATTTATATTATTAAATCTCAAAAATGCATGTCTATAAATAGTAAATGTGGTAGCATTAGTGTAGAATCCATTGTGAGGATTAACTCAGCCAATGCACTGCAGATGAAATTGGCACAAGTATCTTACCAAATTGGCTTAACTGTTGAGCATCAACAGGAAAAAAATTGTTTGTTATAGTAGTGATACAATAACCACTATCAATCAGCTGCTCAATTCAAAGCTCTTAAAAGTGGATAAGAGGCAGTAAAAATAATTTTACATCAAATCAACCTATTTACAGAAATCTTACTTGAAAACATCTTAGCTAGTTCCCAGACAGCCTGATTTATATTACTCAACTAGAGGTCAGCAAGTTCTCCAGCAGTGGCTGACCCAGGATACCAGCCCAGGTTTTCAGATGTGGTTATGATTTTGGATGCCTAACATATTGTATATTAAAAGGGCAAATTTTTCACAAGAGTAGAACCTCGATTCTTTCTAGAAACTATTTCCATTTAAAATGTTTCACAGTATGAATTTAAGATGAGATTTATTTGTGAATGTGCACACTGTGCTGATAAACACTTTTGCAGTCCTTTCATCTGTAGACCACAAAGAACAGATTTCCAGGTATGCGCATTTTTCAGGATGGAAATGGAAAGGGAAAAGGTGGCAGCTTTTTCAGAGGTGTCACAGTCCCACTTGCCCCAAGTCTCATTGAAGGTCATTATGATTTATGCTCCTTTAGCTTCTTAAAAGGCCACAACTCCTAAGCCATTCCAGCATTTCTAACACCTAGATTTTAATAGATTTGTTTAAGACTGCAAAGCAAACCAGTAACTGAAAAGGGACTAGGTCCAGATAGGTAACTACTTTGTTACCCTATTCTTCTTTCACACAACTATCTTATTATGCCAGCAGTTTAAAAAGGATTTTCCTGAACTTTCTCTTCTTCATGGTGAAAAGATTGACATATAGCTGTTTCCTTTGAGAAGTCAATAAACATCCATGTAAAAAGAAAAGGAGAGATGCTCTCCTTGTACTTAGATAGTCACAAAGTGAAACAGAACAGAAGGTTGCAGTTGCTTGTGGTGAAACCAAAATGGATGTGTTGAGCAGGGCAGTATTGCTGTTTGTTTTTGGCTAGGCATCTTTGGATGAAGCACGAGGCAGAATTTACAGCATTCGGGAAGCATACAGAAATGAGCTGCTGGAGGCCGAGCGCAGAAAAGAAGAAGAACTGGCAGCTCAGGAAGCAGCCCTGAAAGCAGAGCGAAAGAAAAACAAAAAACGGTAAAGGTTCAGTGAAAAAAGCATAGTTGCTAGCACTTGTGAATTGTATTCAACAGTTTGGGAAAGAAAGTTCATATGCAAAGATGAGAAAAATGTTTCTTATTTTCAAGTACTTTTGGCAATTTTATCACATTTTATCTCTTTGCCTGTTGCTAGTGAAAAAATTTATCTAGTATTTTAAAAAGCTACTCACTACTATTTAAGTTTTTATGCTTTGCTGAATAACTTTGCAATAAAATTCATATTCCATTCAGACTCTTCTCCCAAAATCCCAGTGTCTTTTGTCTTTTTTTTTCAATCAAAACAGAACCAGTCAAGAATGAATCAGAGTTGAAACAGTGAATGCAACCTGACAGTTTTGACCTGGCTCTTTAAATGGATGACAATTTGTGGAGTTTACCACAATTAAATAGTGGCAAACCACACTTTTCATATGCTAACATTGGGAGGCTTACCAAATCCTGATTGAGTAGGCTTACAAGCTTTCTATGTACTGTAATATTTTTCCCTTCTATCATTCTCTTAAAGTGTTTTGGAATCTCACAGTAATTCTCTGTAGTGACAAACTCATGACACAACCTTCCAAGGCTTGTTAAACACTCCTTAAAACCCTATTATTCTCTTTGTTTCTCTTTCCTAAGATGTATTTTGCCCAGCTGATTTTGTTCAAATGACTAATTACAATAGACTCCCAGCTGGAATTTAAAAATATTTATTAAAAGTAAACTAGTGTGTGAATGAAGTAGAAATCACAGGCTTTTTATTCAAAGGGTGAAATATTTCCTCTAAGCTCTTTTTTCCATTATCACAGAATTCCTGTGTTTTTCACTGTGTCATCAATGACACAATGCTGCTTCCCTGTCCATCTTTCTTTCCCAAAAAACCACTCAGATGTTATCACTATTACTCAAACACAGTGATCTAGACTGTTACAATTTTGAAAACCCTCTAGAACAGACAGGTGTTTTAAATGACTTAAAGTATTTTCCATATATGTAGTCACAAGCAGAAGCCTGAGAAGTTAGACTTAGTATGTCTTGTAAACCTGAAATATGTTGAGGATGTCCAGAAGCATTTCATTATCTAGGCAAGGTAAGAAACTATGAGACTCACCAATTTAATGTCAATCACAAGAAGTTTTATCCTTTGCATTTCTGGCCACTGGTACTGGCCAGCCATTGTCTTGGAAACTAGCCTCCTCTGCATCTTACTGACCACTTAATGTTCACCTTTTGGTGCATTTGCTCACCTCTGTTTTATCCATACCTCACTATTTGGCTTGAACTTGACTCAGTCTTCTGACAGTTCTATGACATGTGTGCTTTGTACCTCATCCCACCTACACACCTGCTACCATGCCAATGGCTCCATTCAGCCTCCTTCCTCCCATACATTATAAACTAAACTAAACTAAACTAAACTAAACTAAACTAACTAGCTTGAGGTTTTGTTTTTCAAAAGGAAGAATTGAAACCAGACGCCTAAAACTGCACTGGTGATTTTTATTTCAAAGAGCAGGAGCTAAGTTTTGCTTTGCCCCATACAGGCTGCAAATAAAAAGCCTGTCAGTCTTTTGCTATAATTGGTCTTTGTACTCTCTATTTTGGAATATGGGATATACTGCTTCATAATATTCCATCTTGTTTCCATGGCAATAGCACATGTTGGTTGTCTTCTTATGTGAATCTCTAATGAGCTTCTGTAGAGGAAGATCAAGTTGAAGTTCTGTTCTTCATGTCACTGCAAGTGCTATAATGACATTCTGTTGTAAAAATCAATCCAGCTCCAAAAGCCAGAATTATCAATATCTAAATGTCAGAAATTTAGCTAATAACGCTCATGATCACAACCTGTCCCCATGTGTAATCAGCTGTCAACTGACTTAGGCACAGAATAGTCAGATCTACATTATTAAATCTTACTCTGATGTTAAACATAATTCTAAGTTTTATAATTTTCTCATTTTGATGGATAATGTGGCATCAGGGAAATCTGCTGTGTGATTTGTGAATGTCTTGATTGGCTCTTTTATCATTTCAACAACGCAGATATGATGAGGGTGTGAATAACTGTCACACTGTTTAATTGCATGTACTTTGGAGTGTGTAATGTTTTAAGCAAAGCACAGTAACAGTTTTACTAAATCCCTGTGTATGTTCCAGAAGAACAAAATATTCACTTACCTCAATGGAGCCTGGAAGAGAAAATGCCTTGTTTAGATAGTGTCAAAGAATTTACATACATTGGACCAGAAACAGATGACGACATTTCATATGCATCAGTTTTACACCAACAAAACTAATTTTTTACATGGTGCACTATATTGCAGGCTAAGTTAGTGGGGAGAGATGTACAAAAACTAAACCAAAGCTATTTCAAAACAGCATCTGCAGTAAGTTAAAGATCCATTGTGTGTAGCACTTTACTATAAGGAAAACAAGAACGGTATGTTGTGTTTTAATTGATAGGATTTTTGCCTCAAGTTTGTAAACCAAGCTACTCAATAGTCAAATTATGTGTTCACATGGGTAAAACATATTTATTCTTTTGCCCTGTAAGAGTAACACAACTTTTAAGCACCATAACTTTATAACATTTACTGTAATGAAAGTACTGGAATTTGGAGAGTCATGAGTCCTGCTTATACTGAGCTCCGCCATACCGGGCCAGATTCAGTAGGGGCATAAGGACAGCCCTGAAATTATGTGCTTTCTTAGTGAAGAACTTCAGCAAAGAACTGACACATGGAGTCAAACCCTTTACAGAACAGAACAGATAGGGCAAGCTTTTCTGGATCAAGACATGATTGCCTAACCTTCAAGATGACACTCATTTTGGAGGAGCAATAGCAGAATGGCTGCATCAAAGCCTATTCTACCACATATCTGGTGGCATCACACCACAGAAGAGGTTTGAGGGAGTGGGAGTAGGGACCTTCTACTGTTTCTTACAGAAAATCCTCTCTGCAAATGTTGGCACAATTTGGCACTTACACAGCCTCTCATTTTTTTTCTTCATGGAAAGAATCTGTGTGTGAAAAACATTACATGTATCTATGTTGATCTCAAAAAGTTGCAATTTAACTGTAGTACTTCTCCCTTGAAATTTCAAATCTGACTCCTGAAGAAGAGTCTGGCATCCATTTCTCTACATAGATAAAGAGAATTTGGTAACTCAGCAGTTCAAAAATCCTGATCTGTGTCTGGTAGAAGATTATGTGCTTCTTAGAGACAGTCTCCAATATAATGGTAAGATTTTGTTTTTATTTTTTTGTGATTCCCCCACATCTTTAAGAACCTTCAACTCATGAATAAAATACAAAGCTGACTCCACTCTCTACACTTAAAACACTGTTGAAGTGTCTGTTAGTATCTAAACATCAAGAAGAAGCAATTTCAAGAAGCAGCACAGTGCCATGTGAGAGACAAGCCTGGTTTTCTTCCTGTGAACCACCTATGCAGCTGGAAATAACTAGTGAGCCCAGAGTTTAGAGTAATACTGGAATGTTTTACAAATATACTTGGTGATTGACTGGAATTTTGAATATTGATTTAGAACTTTATTAGAGCAGAGGGCATCTTTCAGCATATCATTAAGGTTGAGCTGCATATTTTGTGTGGCAAAACTAAAATAAGTTCTTTATTGTACTTTTCCCTGACACTCATTTCTCTTTCAACTGAGAGCCAATTATACAAAGGAAAAATGTCACAATTCAGTAGAAATTTGTAAAAGTTTGGATGGAAACTGCAAAAGCCACAGGAGAATGAAAACACGTCAGATTTCATTGTGAATAATCCCTAAAGAATTTATCAGTTGTATTTCTTCTACATTTTAGGAGAAATGGTAGATTCACAGTGTGGTGCAGGTAGCTGAGAAAGACAATAAGTCTTTGACCTGATAATTCAATTTAATGGGGATTAAGTCCATAAAGACTTATTCACTTGTAATAATTCTTTGTAGGTGTGTTCTGCTAAGCTTTAGCAGTTTTCACTGCTTGATCCTTTTCTTTTGACCAGCCATTCTGAATTAGAAAGGATATTTTCCATTAAAATATGTATCTACAGTTACTTTTAAATGCAAGTAGCTTCATTAATCTTCATATTACTTGTCCCATCTGCTTTGCTTTAATTTGGCTGGCATTTACACAGTGAGTTACAGACCAAAAAGCAGACCAAGCCTGTTCCATGTTGCCTCGTTACTGAGACAAGCAATGTACTGTGAAACCAGGCTCGGTTCTGAGCTGCCAGTCTGCTCACCCCAGCAAAGTGCAATTTACTCACTCTGTAAGGTCTCATTTTAATTTAAGGAAGACAGAATTTATGCACATACACACCATTTCCCCTCCAAAAGGCAAGAAAAGTGTCTACATATTTTGTCTGGCAGAAAACATAAGAGAACAGCTTTGCATAATCACATGGCAGTTTGCAGAATGAAGAAATCTCGCTCTCAGAGCCATTTTTTCTTCTCATTCATTTCTTGAATCAGTCCTAATAGATTCAGAGTCCAAGTCATATTTCAATGATTTAAATATTCTTGTTTGCAGAAAAACAAGATGCTGTTGTCCTCCATCTCAAAAGAGGACAAAGTAGAGAAGTAGGAAGCCAGGAAAAGAGAGGAAACAATTTGGATTGTATGAAGTGAGACAACAGCACAAAAGGAAGGTGCAGTGAAGACATCAGTAGACACAATAAGAAAAAAATATTTGGTGGGGGGATGTGGGGACATTCTTAGATAGGACTCAGGAACTTTGATCTGTGTGGCATCAAGAATGCAGTTAGGGTCAGTGCTTCAGGGACTGGCAGGCTATTATGAAAAGAAATCATGTACAGGCCCAAGTGTAGCCAGGACATGTTACTTTGGGTCAGATCTCGCTGCTACACACTTTTCTCTGAAACCTGAGCTTCCCTGCCCAACACATGGCTTTCCCTCAAAAGGCAAGCCCCAAAATGCTCACTCTTCCATGGGTACATGTGAGGTGCTTCCTTGCACATGGCAGCCCTGTGGGCGCAGCACAATCCATGGAAAATAATACCCAGGCTTGTCTACTCTCAGCCTGAGAAAGCTGGATTCCATGGGCCCACAGACAGGACATCCCAGATGTATTTCCCAGACATCATGGAGGACCCATGCTCATAAGACCAAGCATAGGGCTTTGTATAGAAGCCAGCTCATTGTAAAGCTGGAACATACAAGGAGGGATAGGGCAGCTGCATGTCCATGGACTTCTGTAAGGTTTGACTTGCTAATAAGTCATAAAATTCAAGTGTATTTATAAAAGGAGATTACTGTTTTGCAGCCTGTAGTGTGCTAGATTTGATTTTCATCCAATGTCTGGACATCCTACTCATGGCAAAATCCAGTAGATGTCACTACAGACATGTACAGAGGCAGTCCAAGCACTCAGTGGTGGCACTGCTGTGGCAACCAGAACCGCACCAGACATACAGAAAGCAGAAAGGACCTAAAGGGGCACAAAGGGGCAGTGAAAAAAAAATCTATCCTTCCTCTTCTATACTCCTAGTCCTTCATCTTTAAGGCCACAATTATTATGGGGTTTTATTATTATTTTTTTTTTTTTTTACTACAGAGAAACCTTGACTTGGCTCTGGAGACTATTGTTGGCAGAGGTTAGAATCACAGATCCAAAAACCCAGGAAAGACTAAAACTACTCCACCCCTAGTCCACCAGAGCAGACAAAGGACTGAAAGCCTGTATATCACAGGAATTTACATATGCCATAAATATTTTACTCTTGGGAACTGGAGAAAGATAAGGGACTAAATATTAGCCACAAGTGCCTAAAGCTATGTTTGTACTCTTCTTTCTTACACCACAAAAATGTGGCATGAGAGAATGTGAGGTTCAGCCAATGCAGGAATGAGAAACTCCTCTTACCTTGTCCTTATTCTTGGTAGAATGACTCTCACAGCATTTCACCAAAAGCATTAGGAAAAGCAAGGAAATGCTTTTCTATTGTTCTAATGCAAAAGGGGAGTTTCCTAAAAGCACATTTCTCAGACTTGCTTAAATGGCTTTCACCTGAACTATTCAGTGTTATGATTTTAAAATACTTCATTGGTAACTTAAGTTTTTCAAGTAGTTTCTTTTTTTCTCCCATATATATTATTGGCTTAGCACATTGCAGTTGTGATGTAGCAGATGGAAACTGTTTTGAAAATTGATGCTCTGAAGTACCATATGCATATGCTGAGATATTTAAGTTCTGTTTAGTGTGTTTGTCTGTTTGTGTCCATATCTGCTTTCTCCTAAAGACACTGATATGTTTACCACAAAACAACAACATGGAAACATGTCTAAAACGAGAAGAATGTAGATCCCTGTGGTACCATTTACAAACTGGATGCAGAGACAAACAAGTCCATATCAACTATCATTCTCTTTTCAGTCTTCTCACTAAACTTAGCATGAGCTGGAGGTCTATTATTGTCCCCCACCAATCTATCAGCACATGTGGGCTGAGTATATCATTGTTATAATTCAACACACAGCCAGCACTGGACAACAGAGTTGGCGTGCAGTGCAGAACAATTGCAAATCAAGTGCAAGACATTTTATCAGATGAAGTGCCTGCTCAGTGGCATTCAGCTGGAGATTTGCAAGAGGCCAGGAGTTCACCAGTGGGATGCACAGGGCAGAACATTGTGAGATAGCACAGACAGCACTCTTGGCAGTCCAGTTATGTACTTTGCTATCAGACTCAACATGATGCAGTCTCCTTGTTCCATCCTTTTTAACAGGTTCCACTGTATTCATTGCTGCTTTCATACTGTCACCTTGGTAGCAGTGTAGTTGTATGAGGAATAATATAGAAATTAATTTAAATAGAAACCTACAGAAATGCTGTGCCACAGACTTTTAAAAAAAATTTATTATTATTTATTTAAATCAAAATAGTGCAGATAGTATAGAAGGGACGCCTAACTCCAGACATCTAAATCTGGAGGCTGAGTCATTCGGTAGTCATTCAGTCACTTGTAAAAATTCATAATTATGATTGTAGCCTGGAGGAATTTTTAAAACGCGATGTGAATCGTGTCGGTGAGAACAGGTAATACAAACTGCGAATATCTTACGAAAGGACTTGCGATTTTCCCTGCGATGTCCCGGCGCCGCCATTCTCTCCCGGCCGGGCCCGCCAGGGGGCGCTGCGACCGTGCCTGCTCCCGCCGGGATCGCGGCGCTGCTGGGCCGCTCCTGCCCTCGGAGGCCGCTCCTGCCCTCGGGGGCCACTCCTTCCCTCACGGGCCGCTTCCAGTGCTGCCCCTACACCCCACCGGGATGGCGGCACTGCTGGCCCTCTCCTTCCCTCACGGGCCGCTTCCAGCGCTGCCCCTACACCCCACCGGGATGGCGGCACTGCTGGGCCGCTCCTTCCCTCACGGGCCGCTTCCAGCCCTGCCCGCACGCTCCGCCGCCATGGAGGCTCTGCCCTGGGACCATCACGGTCCCTCAGCAGCTCCCAGCTACAGAGAGAAGTGCTGAATTCTCGCTGACCCGGGCTAATTTCCGAGAGGCTCAAGGCAATGATAGCTGTGTTTTTAGTCTTTTATTTCCCCCACAGCAAAATGTGTACTCAGTTTTGAGTAGCGCTATAAATAAAGTAAAAAACAATAACTGGGAGGCACTGGGTCTGCGGAGTAACAAAGCCCCGTGCTTTCATCTGGGCCCTGCAGAGCTGTGCCCCTGTCTGCCCCATTCCACTTGAAAGAGAAGGCTCTGGGTGACCTGGAAGGATTCTGTGTGTCTCTGAGCCCCTGTGCCCGTTCCAACACCGGGTGTGTCACCGCTCCACGGCAAACCGGAGCCCGGCTCGCTGACCCGCTGCTGAACCCTGGCTGCTGCCAGCCCCCGGGAGTGCAGGCGCTGGCCGTGTCCAGCCTGAGTGGCCTTAAGCCTTAGAGCCCCTGAAGGCTTTTCCGCTTTTTGTTTTCAGGGTTTGTCTGCGGGCCAGCTGACGGCTTAACTCGGCTGACCTTCCTCTCCCAGCGAGGCTGACAGCGGTGCGGTATCGATCTCACTGCGGTGCGGGAGGTGCAGCCAAAGCACCGAGAGGCACTGGCCTCCTATAGCGAAACACAGTGAACTTTCAGAAAGTAAAAGTGCTTGGTCAGGAGGCTGATAGAGTAAATCATCAAAAATACCCGCTGTACATTGCACCTCTTGACATTCATTGTGCTGCAGCTGTGACTTGTTTTATTGACTCATTATAAGGATATAATGCATTGGAAAGTTAGAAACTTGCAAAGGGAAGTATCTGCTGTCCCATAAATTGTCCCTCTAATTTTGTAACACATTACATTTAAAGGCAGGTCATAATGTTCCCGGTCAGTTACCCAAAGGTAGGTCTCTAACTAAAAATTACTTGGGTGAGGAGCTGAGGAAATTGCTTCAAATTGGAGCACTGAAAATCAGGCCAGTTTGAATTAACTGCTGATGGAGCCTAGCTCTGAAAACATTGGCTGCTGTCACCAAGAACAACGCTTGCCTTTTGAAACAGATCCAGGGAATGAACAAGCATCAAAATATTCCAGGCAACTTCAGGGTGCTATTCAGTGGTACTGACCCTGCCTCATCCACCAAGGGGCCTGACACAGCACAAGTGCCATCACTGCTGGATATGCAAATGCTTGACTCTGGACAGGTTCTTCAGCTGGAACCAAATCCACACTCTGCTTGTTGTACAAGAGGAAAATGGGGGATTGGGACAAGGAAGGGTTGGTTTTTCCCCTCCAAGTATTCTTGCATGGACTGAGCAGGTAACGGTACAAGTAAGCTGGATTATAATGGGGACTGCTTAGATTTTTGAACAGCTGATTGGCCTTTTTCTCCCATTTATGAATCTGATACATATTAGTTTGATAATTTCTTTCAACAAATTTTTGTTTTGTTTATTGTTTATTTTTCAAATGTCATCATGCACCAGAGGTCTGCAGGAGCTCATCACTTCCCAGGGACAAGAAGACTGCAAGAACCTTCTGAAGGGGAACAGTCCGTGCAGTCTTCTGCCTACAATAAACTTTTTTTCCCTGTATGTGGGCAAAAAGACAGAATATCACAGAAATTAAAAAACAGATTGAAGCTCTCATTGTGTTTAAGCTGCAGTATATATTAGGATATGGCATTTGTCTAATGATGAGTCTTATGGCTGAGGTGTTAAAAAAGAATTAGTCTAGGCAATTTAGCCACCAGACTGCTATTGATATTACCAGAAGCAGGCTGATTGACTTTGCAAGTCTCCAATTATAATTTGTGCTATAATTATGATTATACTTCTCCATAGAGCACTACTGAGCCTCCACTTTTGACTCATAGCAGATTCCCACTGAAGTCAGCAGGAGCTGTGCTTGAGATGGGGCTTTCACAGGCAGCACTGTTTGTCCAAAAGTAAACAAGCTGTTCCTGTAAATTGCTTCCCCAAAATGGACTGTTTTCTCCTATGTATGGTCATAGCTCTAATCAGGCCCACAGCTTTTGCTTTGTTCTGACACAGGAGCAAAGTCAAGTCTCAGGCACTGGCAGTCTGGTGTGTCTTCAGACTTGTCCAGCACTGTAAAAGTCTTAATTTTTACAAATCTTAGAGGCTAGCTTGAGTCTCCATCCAGTAATTCATTAACAAGAATACCCTACTTTCCTGTAAATCTTATTCTCATTAGTTTTTGTGCAGACAAGTAAAATGTATTTAATTGATTTCATCATCATGATTAAAAGGAGGTAAGTAGATTTATGCAAGAGAAATAAATACTCAGGTTTAATGTGGGAAGCTTACAGGGAAAAAAAAATCTATCTTCATCTCCTACCTTATTACACACTCAGGAAAACTCTACGTATTGATTGTGGGTGAAGTTGTTAATTGCCTGGCCAACACTACAAGTGAGGAAAGGCACTTGGGAAACAGAGTTCCATTTTTGTAGAAAAAGAGGAAGCAAAGACCATAAACTGGGGAAAACACAAAACAGCAAAATTCATAAGACTATAATTGTTCATGTTAAGATGCGCAATGTGAGAAGAAGAGCTTCATGTTAGGAACTTTCTGTAAAGGTTAGCTTGAAGACAAATTGCCCCCATTATCTTGATAATCACTTTCTAAGCCATAAAAACCCATAAATCTCCCATCTTGCAAGCAGATCTGTGGAAGTACAATCCTGTGGGATTCTGCGTGGCACTACCAGCCTGTTGAAGCTGATCAGAGGGTGATGTAGGGCTGCCATCTCAGACTGTTTTTGCTTGTTCTATTTTCTTATTTCTGGGAGGAATAGGAGCTTTGGTGTTTGTCTGGGAATCAAGGAGCATGTGTCAGAAATATATGGATATTTCTTCATGGAGAGTTTTCAGAAATGTGATTACAGCTGTCCTTAAAACACCATGTTCTACATTTCCCCATGTCCTGTATAGTGCTCTGCTACATGAAGTCTGTGTAACCTAAAGCCATACTAGCATTTGAGTCTTGGATTCTTGGACTTTTTATTACTGGCTCTTTTAATCTCTTTTTTTTTTTTAACTGTCTTGCCTTTCCATAATTTGCATTATCAAATACTTAAAATCAATTACTGATGCAGAATGAAGAGTATCACTCAGAAAGTTCTCCATCATCCTGGTGGCTACAGCGCGTTACCCTGTGGTATTTGAGCACTTGTATACAGGAATGATTTCTGTCTCCTGAGAGGGCTGGGGCAAAAGGAGCTGTCCTGGTTTTGCAGGGAGTATAATTTGGGTATCGGCCATAACACCACATAAGCCCTGTGGCTTTTCTAAAGTGGTGTTAGGAGTGTGGCACACCCTGGCCATGGTTTCATAGCGAGTTTGGGGTCTTGCAGTACCTGGGCCCTGAGCCCACCATACTTCTGACAACAGCTCAGTGAGTTCCCTTGCTAATGCACAGCCATGCTCCACAAGGCAGTAGGAGAAGCCCTCTCACTGAGCACTTGTTAGCTTGTTTCTGTTGGGAGGGAAACCAAAATTTCAAAAGTCGAGTCATCATTTTTTCTCTGCCTTACTTTTGCAGAATAATAAGGTGAGGCTTCCTAATGTGCAACCACTTGCAATTAATCAGGCAGTGACTGTGTCTGAGAGGGGCTCAGGGAGCTTCCACCTGGAGCCAGGTTAATCTGCTCTCAAAATTTCCGTGACCTGCAGCCCCAGTAGGGGTGGCAGGAGCCTTTTCAAGAGACAGGAGTGTCATCTAGTGGTGAAACAAACCCACTTGATCACACCCCAAGGGCCTCCACCTGCCACCTTTCATACAGAGCACTGGGTGACACGTTTTGTTTCTGCCACACTTTAACAGCCTAATGCAGAATGTATAGAGTAATGTTCTTTCAGTTTTCATCCTTGTGGGATTTCTATTACACTAGCTAATGGAAAATCGTGAGAGCCCAGGCAGCAGACACTATGGCTCTCCAACTGAGGTTCTTCTGTCCCTGTGATGGGATACAGCAAGAGTCTTTCTCCTTGGGAACAGTGACCACCAGCTCCCCAGGAATTGAGAATGTTAAAGCTTTATTTACTTGTACTATGTGATGTGTCCACTGAAGGAATGGACATTTGTGTTTTAGAGTAGATTTTTTTCCCCAAACTCTTTTGCCTTCTTTCACACATAAATCCAGATTTATTAGCAAAACAGAGCATGAACATTGTAATTCTCTTGTAGTTGGTCAAATAAGAAAGGAGAAACGTCTTCTCACAAGAAGCATCACTGTGACTTCCTGGCAGTTCATCACAGTAACTGTAATGGAACAAACCCAGCTCAAGGTGTTGTGCAGGTCTTCGGAGGGAAAGCAGACTTTGAATCTTGTCAGCTAGAACTTATCATGTAAAATTACTGCCAGTCATTGCTCAGTACAGATTTTCAAGTGCAGAACTGGAAACCCACCTTTTTTTGGAACAAAGGGGGACTCACCATTTTTACAGTTGATGCCAAGGACTGAGGCTTAAGAAAAATCCCCAGTGCTTCCCAGTTGATTAGGGGCTGGTAGATGGAAGATGTGGAGCCATCCAGCCTTGGAGCAGTGGGCAGTGAAAATCTGAGGATCTAGTCCCTCTTTAAGTGAGACTAACTAAGGGTGTGCCTTGTTTTTCAAAGGGTGCTTCATCTCCCACCACTTCCTGCTAGTGTAGGCCTTGGGCAGTCATGCCACGCAGGTTTTGTGATCCTAAGGATGAATGCACGGGGAAAAAAAACCAAAACCAACCTACAAAAAGCCTGATAGAAAGCACCGAATCCCTTTGCAAAGCTGCCGGCTGGCTGTGCGACACGGCGCTGGGCAGGGCCCGGATCAGCCAGGCAGTCAGGGACTCTTGGCACGCCGAGGGCAGGGAAGCATGTGGGACTTTTCCCTGGGTCGCTCTGCGCCGGGAGCCACCGAGGGAAGGGGCCCGAGAGCCGCCAGCTCTCGCTCTTTGCCAGCCCGTCAGCTCCCACCTCCCGCTTCCCGGGAAAGCGCGCCCGGCGGCGCTCACGCTCCCGCTCTCGTTTGTCAGCCCGCCTGCGTCAGCGCTAATACCGAGCTCAGCTGCTCATCATCCCAGCTGATAATGTCGCGGGAGGAATTAGGCAAGGCATGCTGGTAGGAGGGAGAGACAGGGCTTGAGGGAGAGTAATCACAGGCACAGTGGTGGGAAATAAATGAGATCAGAAAAAAACAACGCTCAAACAGGCTATTCTCAGGCTGGAAGGGAGTGTATTTTTAGGAGATGGGGCTGTTTCAGTCCCAGATGCGGGGAGCCACGGGCTAACAGCAGGTCTCCCTGGGATTTCAGCCTTGAAGCAGGGTTTGCTTCAAGGCTGAAATAAGGGAGATGCCACAGGGCACTTGGCGTTCAGCTGAATTGCAGAAAAGCTGAATGGGTGGGCTGAGAGGCTGGGTTGTCCCCTTGTCCGCAGATGAGATGTGGCTAGGGGCAGGGGAGGGCTCACAGATGCTGCCACTTCTGCAGGGGCATTGTGCAGGATTTCCCTCTTCAGAGAAAAGCGAAAAGTGTTTTGCTCACACAGCTTCTGCCTAACGTTTGGAGCAGTCTTTCCCCATGAAAACAGTGCTAATAAGAAGAGGCCATGCCGCTGTCGGTTTTCGCCTCGTGGTGGATCAGTGCAATTCAACGTGCCACAGTCTGATGAAACCCACGGGGGTCCTGGACGTGCAAGCAGCACCATTCACTGCACGGCAGCCAGCTGGGGTCCAGTTCCCAATATCTCCCTCGACAGCAGACAGAGCAGAGTGCTCTGTCAAAAGAAGGTATATGTTTAATCAGTTCCTGTGGTACTGTAAAACTCAAATTTAATTTGAATTTTTTAAATACACAGTGGCATTTTAACCACTGCTGGCAGTAAAGCAGTGTTATACTCCTTCTGGACATTTCTCTACAGAATGTATCTCTTTCCACTGAAATTCAGTAAACATTTTGGAAATACTGTGGCAAGGTCAAGGATGTTTTGCAAAATCTTTATCCCTGTAACCTAAATGGACCTGGCAACAGAACAGATTGTGCTCTGAACTTGGGGAAAAAGGTGAAGTATTTCATCCCCATCAGTTCTGCTCTTTGTATATGGCAGTAAATTCGGGGTGACTGTCCTTCTCCAAATGCTGCATGGCATCTGGAGTTACAGTCCCTGGATTGTCTGGTTTTGTGTACCATTTGGTCCTCCCAAAAGCCACGAAGTGACCCTTGAAAGTCATGTATCCAGAGCACCAGTCTGGGCTGACCACAGAGCCACAGACCAGAATTCTCAGCTTAGAAAGCTGCCCTTTCATGGGCACCAGAGAAGAAATGATTCAGAAATCACAGTGCAGGATGAGATTTGTTTTTTTTTTTTTAGCACATCTAGAATAAAATACTGTCATAATTTAGGCCCATGTGTTGCTTTTTGTGTGTGTGTGTGTATGTGATTAATTTTGGACATACATTTTTCTGTATCTCCAAGTGTTCTGCAAAGTTCAGCGGTAAATTATTATTTAACAAATAAAAAATTCTTTCTCACATCTTTTATTTTCCTTTTCCTTCTTGCTAACTGACCTCCAGGAGAAACACCATTAGGGTGATGCTGGAATCAAAAGCTTTAGCTAAGATTTTCGGAGTGACCGAGCGAGAATTGTCAAGGGAAAGGTGTCTGCATATCTGGCCTCAAAAGGTAAGCCCAAAAAGGAGACATCATGGTGATTGAATTCTTGGCCAGTGGTTACATTTGGAGGTTCAATTGCTGTGATGGCAAAGTCTCCCTCAAAATGATTTTTTTGCTTAACACCCAAGTTAAATTACATTTAATTTCATATTCTTCCACAAAAATTATTCCATATTGTGTCTTTCCTTTCAAAACATGCCTAGCCCAGGCATGTTAGCACTGATTGCTAACAAGCCCCAGAGGAAAAACCTAGATGACACAAGTTAAAAAAATATATGAAGGGCTGATAGTTTTGACAGGGAACACTTCATGGCCCTTGAGTGAAAATCATAAGGTATCACTTGTCAGCTAGCTCATAAATCACCAGGTCAGAACAAATTTGACTATTCCACTTGTAAAAATATTAAAAATAAAATTCATTATTATGGTTTTCATATTGTTTGTTAGTTCTCTGTAATCGATTATGCACTGAAAAACTTTTCACCATGCAGTGTTGATCTTGGGTTGTCAGGCAAGGTTTATGGAACAAAATCATTGGTGTCAAAAATGGAAAGAAAGTTGTGTTCATCAGAAGGGCACTTTGCACTAGTGCCAGCCTCAGCTCCTGCTTTTGGACTCCTGCTGTCTGGTGTTTCTGCTGCCCCTGGGATCTGGGAGTAGGAGACTGTCACCAGGATAACCATCCTCCTTGAACAGCAGAAGTATCTCAAATTATACAATGAGGTCTACAAATAATCCCGTCAGTTTATCACTAACATGCTTAACACTTTCTCTTTAATTTTTTGTTTGGAAAATCAAAAGCCACTCCCACTATAGACTTTCATCTGAGCTTCACTTTATTACTGCATTGTGGGGAGTCTTCTGAAATGCGTCCTAATTTCATCCCCACCTAGATTTACCTTGTTTCTCCATTCTGCCCAAAGGAAGAGCTTTTTGCAGCATGGTGCATACACGTGCAGCACAGCTTTTGATGCAACTGGACAGCATCTTCCCTCTCTGCAGGTATTCCCTGCAGGAATTACCAATACTTTTCTTCTGTCATTGAAGCTGACTTCTTTCCCCAAGGGCTTTGCTCTCTGCAGCTGCAGTAACTGGATGCAAATGCAGGACCAGGGACTAAGGCCCTTTGTTTTCAGTCAGACCCCACAGGGTTATCCAGAGACTTAATTCACCATATAATAGATTAAATCCCTTCCATGAATTCAACACATGCAGGTGCTTCTAGAGAAGCTGTAACCAGCAGCTTGCAGATGAAGCAGGCTCTGGTGCTGCAGGGGAGGTTTTCATGGCAGGCTGGTCCAAATACCAAGAGTTAGTTGAAGCTTAATGGTGACCTTACCTCTCCTCAATACAAAGCTGGGGTCCCTTTGGCTCAGAAGGCACTCTTGTCTAAATGCTTCCTTAGTTCCCTGTTCTGCCCCTGCTCTGCTTCTCACATGCTTAATCCCTGCTCTGCACCATGCAATGATGTCCCAGCCAGGAGGGAGAACCTCTCTAGGACATGTGCCCTCACCTTACCTCAGAAAAGCTTAGTTCTTGAACAAGTTAGGGCATTCCATGGAATCTGGGCCTTAGCAGGAGAAAGCTGAATGGAGAAAGTAAGTGAGGCCTGGTGAAGGGAACATATGAGAATAAGAATTGCCTCAGGCCAGCAGGAAATACAAAATGGACCTCAGAAGCTTCTGCCTTGACATCAGGGTATATTTTGAGCTGAATAAAAAAAATAGCTCTAGGTTAGCTTCTGTGAATAAAGGGATTGAGACTAGAGTTGAATGATGAGAGACTATTGACGAAGGAAGAAAATGACTGGCTACAGGCTGAAACTCTGAAAAAGCCCCTTGCTTTATTAGGATGGATGTGAGATGAGACATGAAGCAGCTGGTATCACATCCACAGGGACTGAAGCAAAGCCTACCAAAAGGAATGCAGTGATGATGGGACCACGTTACATTCTCCGTGTCACAGAATGAAGATGTCCGACAGTAGCTGGCACAGGGGCTTCTGCTCACAGGGAATGGGTTAGGGTGGATTGTGTTTGGGCTTTCCATCCCAGTGGCTAGGGACAGCTAATAGTCTTGTCCCTCTCTAAGGAAACTTCAAATGCTTAAATATCCTGAGGTGCAAAACTTCTTGAAGTTTGTGCATTACATCTCTGCTACCTGTGGCATCTCATGGGGGTCAGTGCTTACAGGTCTAACCAGTGTCCAGTTTTAGACCAGTCAATAAGTTAATGAATTGTCCACCATATTTGCTCCTTACTGAAAGCTATTTATTCTCATTTTATAATACCAGCTAGAGGCCAGGAAAATCAGTCTGTATATTTCTGAGTATATATCTACATACACACATAGAATAAACTGTATTGAAAATATACAAGGTTGAAGACTAAGGGGAAAAAAGTGTTATCCACATTTTATAGATGGGGTGCTGAAGGAAGAGGAGATGACACAAGTTTCAGGTCATACTTGATGTCTGTGATATATCAGGAAACTCAGGTTTAAGAAGAAGACCATCCTTCCTTCCTGGAATGGAAAGAAGGGAGCTAATACACACAGGAAAGATGGGTTTGTATGTTCTGTAGAGTATTTTTAGTGTTAAAATACCCTTAATTCCCTACATGAGACAGTCTCCCTGCTTTTTCTTCATTTTGCATTCAGTAGTCTAAAGCAGGAAGCGTGACAGTTATTTGATTTTATTTTTTTAAATTTCTTCATTATTGCAGAAAAATCTTCACTAAATCATGCTTGGAAGCTCTGGGAAGTCTGCAAAACCAAGCCCTACTCAGCTCCAGGCATTTATACATGACGCATACACTCATCAGTGCTCACTGCTGTTGTTTCTCTGCCAATCACCTTACCCAATGTGAAGATGTGTCACAACACTGAGCAAACATGGAAACAGCCACTTTAATCAACCATATTTTCTCCATATGGTAACTTTCCTTTACCATGGTAGTCCAGCTTTCACACAGATTTTATAGAGAGAAAGTTTACAAGCAATAAGAATTAACAGCCAGTACATATGCAACAAACAAATCAACATCCCCCCCCTATAGTGTGTGCCTGAGTGGATATAATTCAAACTGTGACTAAACTGGGGTTGCATTTCTATTAGATATTTTGCCTAAGGATGTGCAGTGTACACAGTGCATGATTCATTTCAGTGAGAACCAGACCAGGGGTGACAGGAAGAAGTTCCGAGGACAAGCAAAGAGAAACAGCCATAACAGGATAGGAAAGCCACACAATGATTGTGTTGCCATCCCCTTAGAGCAGTAACAGGGAGGGGCAGTGAGAGCCTTCATTCCTATGTGCCTGTGAAGAACTTCACTGACTCTCTTCAGCTTCAGCTATTCTTCCCCTTAAAGAACAGTAAACCCAGAGAAATGTGGTTGGATACTGGGATAGTTCACGTTTCCAAGTGCTCTCTCTGCCTCAGACTGCCTCACAGTTAGAGCTCCTCCTTCTCCTCCACACACACCTGAAAGACAGTTCTGGGAGCACGTCTTTCCCAGAAGTGTCACTAGGGCTGGGGAGCAGGTGCCTTGCTAGAAGTAATCCTCACAGCTGTCTGGTTCATGTGTTGTAAATACAAGCACATAATTTCCACTGGCATAGATAAGGAGTGTTAATGGCAACAGAACAATGAATGTCTGTGCAATCGACGTCTTGCATTTGTCATGCCCCCAAATAGCTTATTTCCAAATTATACAACAGTTTTGTGGTGAATGGAATTGGGCTGTGATAATTTGTATGTATGAACGATATTTTAAGACCCACTTGTTTTTGCATCTTGTTCAAACACTGTTAGGATGGATGTTGGGTGGATGGAGGAGCATCCATACAGTCTGTTTCAGAGAGGCTTCTTATCCTGTGGTGTGGCTGAGGGATCTGTCTCTCCTCCAGGTATTCATTTCATTTTCAGTAAGACTTGGAAAGGAGAAGACAAACTAGGAGAAGACAAACAGCATCTGAGGACATAATGTTTTCAGAGTTGGCTGGCAGTGGTAGTCTGTTGTTCTGTCAAAACAAAGATGATGTGACAGCTCTGCCTGTCAGTCTTTGCCCAAATTTCTCCTTCCTTCCTTCCACTTGCCCTACTCCTTTTCCATCAGCAGCATCACCTCAGTGAAATTTGGCAAAGGAAGTGAGGGATATTATCTCAGAGATACTAAGTTCCTGCAGTTTTTGCCAAAATCAGAAAGAGACCCTATTCGAGCCCACGCTGGGGGAGCAGCCAGTCATTCCATACACAGCTCCCAGGTGCTTCAGTCATTTGCTGCTTTTTGTCCAATGATTTTCTGCTCTTTGCCCAGTTGAGAGGCCAAACACCGGTGTTGCCAATAGGATGGAGTGGGACACAGGAAGGGCATGGAGAGATTACAGGGGTGCTGGGTGCAGGAGGTAGAGAGCGCTGCAGCAGGGGTAGAAGTGGAGCTGAGAACTGGAAGCACTTCACATTGGGCTGTGTGAGTACGGCTCCTAAAGTTGGTGAAAAAAGAAGGAATCCAGAAAAAAAGCTTTGCTTATGATATTAACTCATCCTTTTTTCTGTTAGAATTTGGAGTGAATTAAAAGCAGTAAATCTAACTAGATGTTTCATAATTTGTGTTTCACATAAACACTTGTTTCAAGTGAGTGCAATGGAAATATATTTTAAGAGAAATGAGGGAGAAGAAGGGGAAATATTTAAGGCTCAAAACCAAGGAAAGATAGGTATCTACATTTAAAATTATCTCAATTTTCAATTCTTTATTCAACCGCTTAACCGTTTGCTTTGATAACATACATTTGACTAATTGGCATAATTTTCTTTGTTAGTAAGAGTGAAGGGTGATCTCAGACTAAGTTAAGAGATGCTTTTCATCCTGTGGTGATTCCATGATAAGGCGAACTTGCAGTAGCTATTGTGCAACTTGTATTTTTGGTGTAGTGGGGACAGGAGAGTACTGTCTCCTCTTGGAGCAGTTTTGAGAGCTAGTGATATCTAATGCCAAGTCAGCAGAGAGGGATGTCTTATGGGCAAATGCAAACAATTTTCTCTAAGCATGAGAACTGTGGGAAAATAAATATGACTATAGGAAATATATAAAAGATAAAATTATTATGGCCAGAGCAGTCAGGGGTTACCTGACACAAGTCTGTGGGAACCTAAATTTTCCTAGTTTCATTCTGGTGGAATTCCTCATTCTCGCAAAGTTTGCTGGCATGATGACTGCTCTGTTCCACTGTATAGTAACCAGAGGGTGTGAAGACAGTAAAAAGTTACTAAAATAATTTTTTTTTAATGAGTTTTCCTGGTATGCATTTATACTTTTGTTCAATGTACTGAAATATACAATGTTGTTAAATTAAGAAATAAAATAAATTGACAAATTTGACTTGAGTAATTTCATCTCTATTCTTCTCTGAAGACCAGTATGCAGTGTATATGGGATCCAATATGAACTTCATCAGTAGAAATTTAATTGCCAGCATATTATCATTTGAGACTTTTCTTTCTCCTGGAATATTTCAGCATTAATCTTTGCAGCCCAGCTCTGCACAGCCAAGATGCTGGGTGAGGAATGCCCTTTAAACAGCTCCTCCAGAAACAGTGGAATGTGCCCAGTGATCATCTCCTGCAACTCCAACTGCACACTCAAAATGTCAGGACATTTCAGATCTGCCTTTTCCTGTGTGCCTTTATTGCTGATGGTGATGGTGGTGGTTTAGGTGCAGCTGAAGCAGTTGTGCTATATCTGGACAGAGGAAACCACAGCATTTTTGCAGAGCAAGCATGCGCCAGGAAGTTGTCTTATATTCTGTTCTGGCTCTGACTCCTAAATTCTCCCGTTCACTTCTCTGATATAGTTTTGTTTTAAAGCAATCTAACAAAAAACAGGCTTCCTGAGAACTGATAACATTTTTCTTGCTCTTTTGATAGTAGTGGTGCAGTGTTGTTCCAGCTCGGCTGATGGGCACAACCTTCATTAACTGCTAACCTTTCCTGCAGTATCAGGGGGAGATGGTACTTTTTCTTTTCCTGATGGAAAAGATTTGTCAGGGCTGTGAGCACTGGAGTGCCGACTTTCTCATTCTCTAAACCCTGTTTTCTGGTGGTTTTCTACTTTTTTTTTTTACCTGGTGATTGCTGGCAGGGTTGAGAGTAGCTGACATTTTGGGATGACAAGCACCCCACCCAACATGAGTACCCACTACTATCAATTCACACAGGACCTCAGATTAGTCTAGAGATTAACCAACTAAACAGGAGTAGTAGGGGTGATTATCCCATAAATAGCTGACTCTTTCATAAAAAAAACATTTATCTCAAGACCTGTTAAGTAACTTTATCAAGACTGAAAGATGAATAAATGCCTTAGTGTCCAGGTGCCAGTAAGATAATGATTTTTGCTCATAATACTACAAATCCTATATGAATCCCAACTTCATTTTTTTAACCTTAAGAGTTTTGTGATTCTCCCTTGAATTTGCCGTGGTGCCTGACCTTTGAGCAGACACACAATAGCTGATGGGAATTTAGAGCCGCCTGTTTGCAAAATCCTTTTCTTGTGGGATGTAATTTCAAGTCCACCTAGTTCACAAAACTCCTGAATCATCCTATGGCTGGGTGTCTGCCTGTCTGCAGTATTCAACCAAAGTGTTGTGAACTCACAAGTGCTCAGACTCAATTTTGTAGCTTACCCAAATACTTGCACTGGGCAGAACATTTCTTGAGTTTTCTGGGAAGAATTAAGGTGTGAAGGTTGACCATCAATTTTTCATTGTCTGGCCAATTTTGGCCAAATTTTCTGGAAACATGAAGGCGACAAAATTATTGTTGTCCTGTGATTTCAAGAGTTGTCAGTCAGAGAGTAATTTGAACTGCTTACTGAAGGTATTATGTTCTGGCAAGGGAAAATGGGTTTAGTTTTCTTTTGTATTAGTTCATTCTACTCATAAGCCAATTAATTAAGAAGGAAGACATTAAGTCACAGTAACTTTTAATTTCAAGTCCTATTACATGTCGCGTGCCTGTCCTTCACGTGGGTGTTGCTCTTAAGTCAAATCCTGCAGCTCTCCCATCTTGCTTTGAAGCACAGGCTAAAAATGAGGCTTCTGCAGAGGTTTCAGCATACAAAGGTTCACTGCATTGCCATTTATGTATTTCCCTTGAATCCAAGTGGCAAAAAGTGCAGCAGTGTAGGGCCTGTTGCCTTTGCTTAACTTTTGTGTTTCCTGGGCCTTTATCAGGACAAACAGCCATCAGACTTTTTCCCTCTTTTTCTGAGCTGCTATGAATATTGGTTCAGTCAGCTGCATCTGCAAGTCTTCCTGTGGTTTTAGAAACAGAACCAGAGGAGCAACATTTAATTTTGTAGCTTCTTCTTCTTAACCTCAAAGGGAAAAGGTGGTAACTGTTAATTGCATCACAGCATGCTTGTGCTGGCGAGCACATTTTGCTCTGACTCCAGGTGTCCTGGGACCACCAAACCTAATCAAACCAGATTCAAAGCACCGTGTGTGCAAATCTAAGCCCAAACCACACTGCACAATGTCTGTGTTTATTGTTCCTGTGAACTTGGAGGCAAGAAATCATTAACCATCTCTCAGAGCTCCTGATATAAAAGATTGCAGGAGTGCTGATATATATTCACTGGTGAGGACAATCATAGGCTGAAGATATGTATGTGGCAGTTCTTTCCGAAAGAGCTTGAAGCTGTCCAGATCAGCCATGTTGCAAGAAATAGGTCACAAAATCTTTTTTTGAGGTACCATTCTTTTATTCTGAGTTATGCTGGACCTCAGGGAATTTGTTTTTTTAGAGATTTGGTCTTTTTTGTTATTTAATTCTGGATACAGTATGGACAATGGCTAGGTGGTTTTGTGTGAAAGGCTGCAGGGACAAGATTCCAGGGTGAATTCTGCAAGGTTACAAACTCTTACTGTTGTTTCTGCCAGGAGTGGCCATTCTCCTTTCTCCCCTTCCCTCCTCCTTTCTCCCTGCTCATTCCTTGCCAAGACTAAAGCTGTCACTGTACGAGGTAAGAGCCCTAAAGGTCTGTGCAGCTTTAGAGCAGCTCTCAGGGAAGCTGTGATGATGGAAGTAAAATGAAAATCAGGTATATTCTAATTAACCTCAGGAATATTGCCATCAGGAATGCAGAGTATTCCCCTGGAAAAGTTGCTTTTTAGTGGCTGACTGTGTGTTTGTCCATGAAGCTGTTAGCAGACCACATAACAGCTTTGGGGAAAGCTTGTGAAGACTCTTCTACTGCTGAGTAGGCTTCCATCAGAAAAGGAGGGGTGGGAAGCCAGCTCGGGTGCTGAGAGGCAGTCTGTTTCATTTAGGAAATAGAGCAAACAGCCTTATAGGGGAGCAAAAGAAATGGAAGAAACCCAACAGGGCTCTGTATAATGGCTCAAAAGCTTAGGGGCACCTCACCCAGCAATACCAAGCAATTCCAGACTGATGATTCCTTAATCATCACACACAGATGAAAGCTTTTTTTGCACCAGAATAAATATCAAATCCTACTGCCATGCACAGCAACATAAACTGGTAAACTATTTCAGCCTATCTACAAAACTAATCTGAAACAGACTGGCAACAGACAATAATAATGTGAAACCCTGGAGCTTTACTGCTCTTCATTATTTTTTATTAGTGAGTTCAAAACCTCTTCCGTGTAAGCTGGAAAGGTCCATTTCAAACAGCACTGCAGGGTTGTGTGGGGCATTTTCCTGTACTGTGTTGCCTGCCTTAGGGCCTGAGAGGCTTGTATTTAAAATGTGTCTCCCTTCCCCCTCGCCCCTTTCCAAACCTCGAGTTAATTTGTTCCCACACCTCAGTTTGTGTGAACAGATGCCTCCATCTCTGAGCTCACAATTGCTGGCTGGGAAGTGATTCAGCCACTAAACAGTTGTAAGAGAGCAGGCAAATAAGCGCTGGGTATTGCTGACATCTGAAAAAATAATCTTGTGCTCATGACTTTGCTAGCAAATGAAAAGGGACAAAAATAGAGGCCCAAACTGCCTTGGAGCACACCTCTATCTGGAGTCACCTGTAGCAAGGAGCTGTTCTTGCTGGTTCCTTGCTACAGACAACTGCAGATGCAGCTGTGCTCAAAGGATGGAGCCCCTCTGCATGCAGCACTGGACTTGAATAGCTGGACAACAACCCCACATGGACAATTCTGACCCTCAGAGCAGGAAGAGTTCTGAAATAATAGGGCCACTTTGGTAGCTATGGAGGCTGCCTCCACATCTTCCCACCATTGTCTTCTATCTTGCCTACAGTTCTCAGCTGGAAAGTTTAACATATAAAGGAGCATTGCTAACTCCATGGATGGTCACTATAATGGCAAATAGATGGAGCCACAAGGGATGTGGGGATGTGGTACTCCTGTACTTGGGGGAAGTGCTGCAAAGCACCACATGCTGCCTTCAGGGCAGTCAAGCTTTGCTAAAGAAGATGCCATGAAGAAACAAGAACAAACAAAAACCCCCAAACTCGTGGATTGCAACGAGCCAACAGAGGGTTGAAAATGTTTGTGACTCACTTTCTCTTTTGGTTTTTTTTTTAAATCTCCACAATAAACAGTTTGTTTTTATAGACTTGAGTAGTTTTTTGCATGCAGTAAATTCGTTAGATTAATCTTGAATGTTGAGAAGTTTCTTAGTCAAAGTAGCTGAAATAGCTTTTCACAATTTATTAATCATTGGAGATGCATATTTTTCCTCCTTGATTAAATTGTGTTCAGTTTCACAAATAGAAATTTGGAGATCAAATTCACGCAGAGATGTTAGTAAAGAATGTCAGTTTGGCAATTTTTTGTATTGGTTGTATTTTTTGTAATGTGAATTGGTTTGTATTTTTTGTAATGTGAAGTGCAAAAGGATGAATCCAGCAAACAGCCAAAAATAAAACAAAAAACTTGTGCCAGAACAATAGCATCTCTGCAGCATATTGACTGCAGACGTGTCTTTTGTAATCTCTCCTATTGTCATATTCTGTTTAAAAATAGACAATTTTTGGGTGCCACAGTATAAGAAGGATATAAAGCTATCAGAGATCATTGAGAGGAGGGCAAGAAGAATGAAGGGCCCATAGGGGAAGCCGTATGAGGAGCAGCTGAGGTCACTTGGTCTGCTCAGCCTGCACAAGAGGAGACTGAGGGGAGATGTCATTGCAGTTTCCTCACAAGGGGAAGTGAAAGGGCAGGTACTGATCGCTTCTCTGTGCTGGCCAAGGACAGGGCCAGGAGAAATGGCCTGAAGCTGTGCCAGGGGAGTTCTAGATTGGATGTTAGGAAAATGTTCTTCACCCAGAGGTGGTTGGGCACTGGAACAGGCTCCCCAGAGAAGTGGTCGTGGCACCAAGCCTAACAGAATTTAAGAAGCATTTGGACAATACTCTCAGGCACATGGTGTGAGTTTTTGTGCTGTCCAGTACAAGGCGAGGAGCTGGACTCGAGGACCCTTGTGGGTCCCTTCCAACTCAGGATATTCTATAATTCTATAGTAATTTCTGTTACTAGTTCAGGAATCTGTGGTCCTCTCAGGCTGATAAATCTAGATTTCAGTCAGTCATCAAAATAAAAATAATAAACATAGACTATAGACCTAGTCCTAAATTTCTTTTTCTCTAGATGGGCAAAACTATGATCCAACATCAAAGTACTAATGTGTGATGGAACTGGAACCCCACATCTAAGCCTCTCCAGACCTCTCCAGAACACATTAGTGTTCTTATGTAGTGTGTGTGAAGTGACCACAACTTTGGAAGTAAATTCCAAGATCCACAGGTGAGGCTTTCCAGGTGAGGATTGTATGTATTATTTGAAGATCCAAATCCATGATATAGATATTAGGGCTGACTTGCTCACTAAGCACTTTTTTGCCTCCACATGGAGAAATGGATTGGCATAGTTATTCTGCTATACAGGTTCCACAGAAGAATTCTCACTTTGCAGAGACAGTACTGACTTTTGCCACTCTAATTGCAGATAAGTATCTGCACAAGAGCCTGTTTCATATGGCATTGTATCACAACTACATTGATTTCACTCCTTGTGCACAGCAGCCAGTAGTGTCCTGTTAACAGGTCTGGTTAAAAAAGGATTATTAGTTTTTAAGTGATTATCAGTTTTCATCATGGTAAAATCCCATCTATAATTCATTCAAAAAAAAAAAATTTCAACAAGTAGAAATTATTGCCATTACCTAAAATCATTGTGAGTGCTCACCAGTTTCTTGCTCATATAAATAGTATACAATGATGTCCTGCAAGCCAACTTTGAACCAGGTGAATTAACAGAAGGAGATATGAACACCTTAACACTATGAGGAAGTAAGTGGACCACTATGAAAATTACCATAGAAAGGAGGTTTTACAAGGACTCAAATGTTGTGCTTAAGGGAGCATTGAAGCTCCTTGACATAAAAGTACCTCTACCAAGAAAGAGTTTTCTGCCAGGAATTAAAAGAGGGTAGTTAAATTAAAAAATGTTTAACTCTGTTTTTCATCCTCTCAAAATGTACAGAAAATACAATAAGGAATGAGAGGCATCATATGCTCATCACAAAAATGAAGATGTTGCAATAAGCTCCATGTACTGACAAAGCCCTTGGGAGCCTCTGTGGGTTTGTGGCCAGCCTCTGGGGCACACAGTGAACCTTACATGTACAAATGTAGCTGTAAGAGCCACCCCACACCTGGCCCACACACACTCCTACATGCTTGCAGGGTCACTGCAGAATAATAAAGAGCAGAATGATGTATATATGTCTCATGAATAAGTCTGGACTGAATTTTAGCAAAGTCCTGCATTCCTGGGAGGAACTCCAGAACCGTTCTCCTGGATGTATCACAGATCAGCTGAGATGCCCTGCCACAGTTCCCAGCATGACCAGTATCTATCATATGGTCGTGTGGGCAGAACTGGATCCTACCCACTACTTCCTGCTGAACAGAACTCATTTCCCGGCCTGGCAGTCCAGTCTGGATCTTTGAAGTGCCAGCACAAAAGACATCTTGAGCAGCATCTTGTCACAGGCGACATAATTGTAACTCTATTAAATGCACAGGTTGCACCAGACAAGGAAGAACTGTGGATGTGCTGGAGAGCAGAATTATAAATCAAAATTAATTTGAAAAATGTGGTGAATTGAAGACCACCTTCAAAATGACATATAAAATGGAAGAGTAAGGTGGACGAATGCAGAAACACAGGGATGTATCTGAATTGCATGAATAGCAGCTTCCCAGGGGTGAATTCTGGTAGCAATTTCAGAAGGTAACAAGTTGACCAGCAGTCAGAAAGATCACACTGAAAATAAAATAGCATATTGGAGGGTGGGGTGTATATTGGAGCACAGCCTGAAAGGCACATTAAAAGTAACTCTTGACTGGGACATTCAAGTGGAAGTGGAACATTCAAGTAAGATTTACTCAACTGGGCCTCTTCAAGCATCAAAACCCTCCTTCCTCTCCTGTTTGAAAGAGCAAGATAGATGCTGAGTAAAACTGGTAAATTGGGATGAATTCTGTGAACAGCAAACAGTACCAAAAAGGGACTGAGTGAAGCCAAAGATCATGCTGTGGAATCGTTTACCAGCAAAATTATTAAGACAGTTCAATCTACCTCCCAGGTTCACTTTTCCAATCTAAAAGGAAAAGCAGACAGCCTCCTTTCCTATTTCCAGATGGAAGCAGCAATATACAGATATGAATGTTGGCCTGATGCCATTTTTGCCCTATGCCTGCTTGAGGAAATTCGGGACCTCTCATTGACTTGAGTGGAGCAGACCCAGAAGAAGACATTACTGCATAAATCCTCTCCAGCATATTTTCAAGATATTGTGCACAGCTACAAAGACCTCTCTCCAATGGGAGTACTAATTTCATTCTTCTGTTATTTAATTGGTTCATATAAATTCTCTAATGGCATCTCAGTCAGGGCTCCAAAAACCTCTGCCAAAGCCTTCAGTGAAATCCCTCCTTGGCAGACATAGGTGTCAGAAATTTTCTTTCATTTACCTTCCCACGCTGACCTCTAGCATTGCTATGGTTCTTATAATCTCAGAATCTGATTTATCACACAAAACCAACACTCTGCAAGCCCAAAACTTCTTAATCTCTGTGGCGGACTTTGTATGCAGTTTTTGCTTCTTATTTTCTGCATTTTTTTCTCAGCATTTTAATTTACATATGCTGAGCCCATCCAAGCTTTGTCATATTAACACAAAAGGAAAATTACATAAGTAAATCTGCCTTTATTGCATTTTCTGCTAGTTTGGGTCAGTAAGTAATATGATGTTATGATAATATTTTAGAATTGGTTATGGCGTTATATGGTGATGTCAGCCCCACAGCAAAGGTCTTTGTAGTGTAAAAATTGTAGACTCAGTCATCTGGGGTGGCAGGAAAGGAACATCTGGGAAGAAGCAAATCACATCTGTTGTTTTCAACCACTTCAGCCTAGCAATAGCCAGCTGAAAAGCAAGTTCTGGACTGCTAAGAAATATGTGATAAAACATAATTTGCAGGAGGTTTTAGGTTGATTCACCAGGTCTTGTAGCTATACTGTTTTACTGTTTCCCCACACTAGCATCTTTTTAATTTTTTGCCCCCTTACCCTGTGTTTTACTTAGGCATTAATTTTTAACATCTTTTGTATGAAAAGCACTGTAGTGAAGAGAATGGTAGGCAAAAAGCTTTCCCTCAAAAAGCTCAAGGGTGATACAGGCCTGGAAGTAATTCTCCTTATTTAGAAAGGAATGCTCTATCATCAAGTGCATTTTGATTGAAAAAAATTTGACCACTATCTTAAAAATCATAATAACAGCAGCTAGTATGCCTGAATGTGAAGAAGACTATGACCAGGATTTTGGAGACTAGTATCTAAAATGGATCCATTGGCATTAGTCACTGATACGTTGGATCCCTTGGGGCCAGTGTTTGGGATTTAGGCTCCTGAGAAAATCATATTCAGCGTAACAACTAGGATTTGTTACACTATTTTTTTTTCCCCTAAAAATCAACAGCTTCTCTTCCAAATAGCTGGAGCTCAGACACTGCAGCTTTGAGTTTTTCTGTAACCCTAAAGGGTACTGCTTCCATCTGGAAAGTTAGGCTTTCTGTTCACCGGGTCCAGAAAATTACTTAAAGAGGAAGCAAATCAGGGAGAGCTATGCAAAGCTTTCTCATGCTTTGTGTAATATTGTAAAGTAATCCAAATATCCCAAAGACGTCAGAGCAATATTTAATAAAATACTGCTCTCTCTCAGGTCCATAGGGAAACAGCTGAGATTCCCTGACTTCAGAAGTCATCCTGAAAATTATTTTTACCCCAGAATCCTATAAAATGACTAAAAAAACCTCTAACAACAACTGTTTTCTATGAAAAGATATTGGATTTTGGTAAAATTTATTGCTTAATTATCTAATATGGAATCCTCCCAATATGGTTATAGTGGAAGTCAGCAGATGGCACTGTTACTCATAGTGATAAAACTTCTTATTACAGCTGTGCAAAACTTGCTACACTATTGAGAAGTTCTGCATTGCTGCTCATTTTCTAATAAAATGTCTTTGGCCAAAAACTAGGCACTGGCTCCCCACCTCACCTTATCAGTGGCCTTAGGGAAATGTTCAGATTCCCAAGAAAGGAGGTTGTTTGCATGCTCTCTGAGCACCTCTGCTTAAAACAAGGATCAAGTAAAGGGAATAGTGATCCTTGTCAGGACTTGTCTGCTGGGAAGTTGATGCTTTCTAGGATGCTGCTGCACGAGCCATATGGAGCCATTCTTGGAGGCCATGAGCACTAATGGAGATGGTGAAGGGGATTAGTTGTGGTAGAGTTCAGCCACTTTAAAGGACAGCAAGAAGGCTTTGGAAATGAGATTCACCAGCAAGAAAACTGTGGAAGCACCTGAAAACCTGAGGTAGAAACACAGGTAGAGAGCATAGCTGGGCAGCAAGACTGGAAGTGTGCCCAAAGGTAAGGCCATGGGGCACTCAGTGATGATTATTCATTCCCTGGGAAGACTCAGAACCTCTCAGGAGAATTCTGGTCCAGTCTGAACTATTTATCACACTGATGCTATGGATGGAAAGAAACAGTGCATAACACCCAGTAATTTTCTCGATAATTGCATCTGTCTTCATTAAGGTTGCTTTTTTCTCCTATGAGTCTTGTAAAATCTCTGTGAACAAATTCCACTTGTCGATATTTCACTGGTGTTTCTAGCTTCTGTTATTAAAATTGTGACATCAGTCACTGTTAATGATGAGCAGACACACAGACACAGACACAGAGACACTTTTCATCTCAGAATGACTGTTCCTAAAGTAAAAAGGATTTTACTATTTGACTGAGACAGCATGATGCATAAATCATCAGCAGGGTCTGTACCTGGTGAGGACAAAAGCTGGATTATAGGAATCTCACTGGGATGTTCCCATCCAGCTTCAATTCTTTTCACATGCAAATCCACAGTGATCCAGGTCCCACCAGAGACCATTTGAAATGCAGCCACAGCTGTGCCAGGTGCAGGAAAGTCCAGGTGGAGGCAGAAGGAGAGTTAACAGGGCTCCTTCTTCCTCTCCTTCCTCATTTAAAAATATCTGTCTCGCTTCTGTCAGTTAATGTCAACATCCCATCCACAAGATACAATACAGAGTCACTATGCCCTGTGGAAATTTGGAGAATGGATTCTTTCATCAGTCTTCACAAAGTGCTCACAACTGGGTAAGTTTATGGGCAATTAAGAAACACAGTGTTCTAAAAATAACAGCCTATTTATAGTCTGTTTATAAGCTATTGTGCTGCTACCATAGTGGTCCTAGTTTTCTCTAGTTTGCAAGCCATATTATATGGGGTTTTTTGTCTTAAAAAAAAAAGAAAATAGTTAATAAGGACTTCTGTAATGGTTGACTGGATTAATGTTATGCTTTAGGCTCTTGATTTTCTTAGATTCTGCAGCCAAATTGTTTGTCAGTTATAAAATTTATTATATCAAAAGGATTAAAAATTACTTTTAAAACTGCAGGAGGAACAGAGGATACATTCTCAATCTGCTTGCAAAAATCTGTTGCTTGCTTGTGTCATCTGTCCTAGATTTGCCCGCTCTCTAATCAATATTTGCACCGTCATTGATTAGGGCAGCAGTGGACAGTAGGAAAAACTGGTAACATGGACTGAGTTGTAATACAGAAAAGGAAAGAAAAACACGAGTGTGTAACAGACTTCTATTTCTGTTCATGGGGTTTTGCATCCAAATTAATATCTTCTTACCTTACCTTCTCTGTAAAATTTCCTTTAACTACTGGCTGAATTAATAAGTGAAAGCTCCATCCAGGTGATGAAGGAGTGGGAACTGGATTCTAGAGAGCTCCCTATTTACAGATTACTAAATTATATGAGGAACACTGCTGAACAACATGCTGAGCATATGTTCAATAAGAGCTGCAGGATTGAAGACCTGCTAAAATCATTTGGAAACAAGTCACTTGCATGGCTTCCTTCATAGGCCTTTAGGCAATTATGTATTTAAACTCTCAGCATCTCTATCTTCTATTTCAATGAGCAAAGGGCCACAAAAGAAATCCTTTTAAAATCTTATTCAGTCAATGTCCAGTTCTGGGTTTTTTATTCCTATCGAATTTTGATAGGTTCAATAACTTTGGTTGAAAGAAATGCAGTCCTCCAGTGCATAAAAGAAGAGGCTGGAGGGGTATGGTGAAAACAGACATTTTTATAGTAAAGTATTATTATAGATAATGATTCTTGTGTAATCATTTGGATGAAAATTGCAAGGTAATGATGCTTAAACCTTTCAGTCCATGTTTTGGAGCCAGTAAAAAAGAAAAGGCATCACCTGATTATATAGCAGCCATTTGATGTCATTTGGTGTATTATGAATTTGGAGACCATCTTGTTATGTTTGTTTCTTGGACTTTATTGTTCAGGCTTTATAAGGGTTTCATTTATAGGACCCAGCTCACGTAGTTACTTGGCCTTTTTCTGCAGCTGCTGTTGATGGAGCAGTATCTTGGGGAATATCTGCTTTCAGGACAGGAGGAATGGATACATTACTTCAATGAAAATAAAAGTATTCATTTCTGAATTGTTTGCTGGGCAATAAAGAGTTGGGGCAAGTTATCAGCAAGGCTTGGTCTGGGTGTGTATCAGATTATTTCTGGGTTAATGTGAATTGTTCATGGCCAAATCCAACTTGCAATTTAAAGGGGAGTTCTTAAACCATCTTGCCTTCTCCTCCCTCCCCACATTTAAAGAGGAAATTATGGAATTGTTTGGGTTGGAAAAAGCCTCTGAGACTATCAAGTCCAACCATTAACTCATCACTGCCAAGTCTACCACTAAGCCATATTCTAAGTACCACATCCTTTAAACACCTCCAGGGTGACTCAGCCACTGCCCTGGGCAGCCTGTTCTAGTGCTTGACAACCCTTTTGGTGAAGAAATTTTTCATAATATCAAATCTAAACTCCCCCTGGTGCAACTCGATGCAATTTACTCTTGTCCTATAGCTTGTTATTTGGGAGAAGAGACATAATATGTATAAAAATGATTATTTAAGACCACAAGACAAATCTTTCTGATGCAAGAAGATACAGATGTGAATCCAGTCCTTCAGCTGCAAGGGTTGCCTCTGCACTGAGCAATACCTGCTTGCCTGAGCAGTCTCAGTTAGCAGGTTGAATAGGGCTGGTGATTTGGAACTTGGTTTTACTGTCCTCCACTAATGTCCCTGGATGGCACACTGCAGCTGGCAGGAGTGGGGTGTCACATATTGCCAGGATGACTGTTGTCTCCTGGCCAGGGAGTAGTTTCTGGCAAGGCTCTGGGACACCACAGGAATGAAGAATGCAGCTCCCTATGTGAAGTGTGGAGACCTAGGTCTAGGATATGTGAAAGCTGGAGCAAAGTGAGCCCTTTATGGCTCTCCAGAGAGAATATTTTCATCAAAGATGTGCTGACAGAGACATCTTGTTTAAGTACTGGTAGCCCTTTTTACAGGGCTGGCATGGGATTTGTCTTCTGTCAGCACCTCTGACTGGGATTTCAAAGATGTCATTATTTGGAACCAAGCAAAGTAGAGGGCTAGCTCATCCAAGGAGATGGCTCAGGAACAGCCTTTCTAACAAAATCAGCCAGATATCTCACAGAGGTATTCTGTAAATTTAGGATAAAGGCACAGGGCTTCACTCCCATTTCAGAAGGGAAACAAGCCCTTTCCCTTCCCAGGGAAGGTTTGGCCTCAGCCATTTGGTTTGGCACAGCCTTGTATTATCAGATTCTTGCAAACTTCAGCCTAAAGGCAGGTGGTCCTAAATCACTTATTTTCAACTGAAATATTTAAGGATTATTTTAAATAAGAGCCTTAGCTTATATTGTGTTTGATAGGCAAGGCAAGCAGGAGAGCTGTCCCAGGCCATATTTTGCTGCAGTGCTTGCTTGGTGAGCCTTTGTAATTTCAGAATTGCTGATTCATTTCCAGGCTTTGAAGCTAGTGACCCCAAACACAGCCCTTTTCTAACCTGAGGAACATTTTTTTAATGGTATGTAGACAAATGACATGTTAATGTAAATCATCAGACTTAAGCTAGAGTTAATCTGATTTGCTTCATGGAAGGCAAAACAAGAAAATTCCTTCAAGGCTGTTCCTCCAAATCAGACTCCAGTCAGAGCCTCTTTCTGGAGCTACTGTCAGCGGTGGTCAGAAAATAATTGTGCTTCAGCATGGGGAGTGTAACAGCTTACAAGAGCGATGCCTGGCCCATCCCTCCACAGTCTAAACCAGTGCACAAGGACAGTGCCAGAGCACTTGCCAGACCTCTCTCCTCCTCCATTATTGCTTTTGAGTTGGGGCATGTGCAGAATTCAGTGAGGCAGAAATATCACCACTTCTTCCTCCCAGCACTTTTTCCCTCTGGGGCAGCTTGTTAATGTCGGGGGAGGGAGGGTGAGAGCAGGGAGGGTGTGGGGGGCTGGAAATCGAGCCTGTGAGTCATGCAGGGGGAGTTCATTACAGGTCACACAGCTGTATGCCCGGGCTGAAAAGGGCTGGGTGCTTGCTGGGGAAAGTGTCTCTCATCGCTGGGGTTAGCATACACGGTAACATGGGATTCTCTAGTCACACAGGAGATTATGGCACAGAAACTGGGTTTCTGAAACCAGACTAAAAACAGGTGTAGGGTGCAGCAAAAGCATGGCATTGGTAAATTGCCTTAGAGACATGGATATCTGAGCTAGTGCATGCGCTCACATCTGTGGGTTGCTTGCATTGGGAAAGGTTCAGCTAAGAGTAAAGAAAATCCTTAGATGTGTCTCTTTGGTTTTGTTTGAATTTCAGTGCACTCTAGAACAATGTGGAGGGACTCAGCTGCTTCCCTCAGGGATGTGAAGGGTACAGAGTTTAGAACTTTAGGTATTTGCAAATACAGGGAGATCTTGCAGAGTCACCTTTTGGCTTCCTACAGGTGAGCTTCTGGATGGATGCACCGAAGGCTTCGTCTAAACACAGCAGAGTATTTGATTAAAAACAACATTTCAGAGAAGAGAAAAAACTCCCAAGTAATTAACATCTAATGGAGTCCTCTTCTTCTAATTTCTAGGCGTATATATTAGCTACCAGTGAAGCAAGTACTTGCAGCTAATTGTGATAAATCTGTCTTTGCAAAATAATCGATTAAAGTAATTTAAATTTAAGCAACCTAAGACTGGACCTTGGCTCCAGGTATCAAATCCCTTTTCCCTGTGCTTCTAGGTTGTTGTAATTTAATCCTCCAGGGTGTATGTGATTTACCAGGCAAGAACACCTATACCTTTTATTGATATCTTAACTGTTAATGTAGGGTACAGTTCATACTCTTCTGAAAACAAAATGTATGCAGTATATATTCACTTGTGAACAGAAGAATACTTTTTTCACTCTTCCATAACCATCCATGTTTAAAATTATGGAAAAATAGATAGGAAAAGTAGAGAGGATAAAACTTTAGGTTACTGTTTTGGAGTGAGTATTCCTGCCAGATGACTCAGAATTCAAGCTGCTGCTCACTTTGCAATGCCAAGTGAAAGTCAAGTACCAGTCTCACTGATGTGAAAGAGTAAACTGGACTGGACTGAACTGAAATATCTTGGCAAAAAAAACTGAGGTGGGCTTGTTTAGTTGTACATGACCATCCCATAATCTTTCTGAGCTTTCTTTCAAGAGATTCATACTGTAAAACAAAGATAGAGCAAGAGAAAAGGCATACAGGGTCACTGCCTACAGTTTTTAATAATAAAAAATAGTTTGAACGGTCTACTATCCATCTTCCATAGCCTCCAGTTAACTTAGGTAGAACATTAAGTATTTATCTGTGAACTTTAGAGTTCTGTCTGGACAGCATGATGATGCCCTGAAAGAAAACAGGTTTTTTTAATATTACTTCACATAAAATTTGTGTGAATCAGCTAGGGAAATGTGGTCTTTAAGAAACTGGGTTGGATGAAAAATTTATTTTCTCCAGATAAGCTGCTCTCTGGATGTGGTTATCAATGTTCTCTGGATGTGGTTGTCAATATTACAGCTTCAAAATTGAAGGAGATAGGAGTTGGATCCTTTCATGAAAGAATGTTTTCTTGTTTTGTTGGTTTGGTTTTTACATAGCACAAAGGAAAAATGTGATCTCAACACTCCAAAAATGGAGCAAAAACCTCTGAGTTCATGGAGCATTTTGCACAGTGAGCTTTAATTGCAGCAACAGAGATAGGGATTGGGCACTATGAAAAAAACCCTGACTCAAAACAACAACCTAAAAGTAAAGGTAATGAGATATATTCGTAGAGCTCAGAAGCTGAGAAGGTCTCTTTAAGAACAGATTGGACAAACATTAATCAGAAATGACAAGACTGATGCTGAACCTGGGCACACACTGTGCCACTTAATAGAGTCCTTTCTAACCATCCCTTGTATAGTGCTATAACTTATGATAAAGCTTACATTTGAAAAGTACCCCACACATATTGCCTTCATGGAAAGGTTAACTTCTAAATGGCTGAACCAGGAGTGAGGTCTTTTTCTCCTAAGGAACTGAAAAATACTAAATTGATAATGATGTACTGAGTCATTCTTTCCACTGCACCATCAAATTACATGCTTGCATCTGTCAGCCATATGCCATTCCAGTCTTTCCTGTCTTGATTTCATTAATAGCACTGGGCCAAACCAGGCAGAATTCCTGTTTGTGTAGGCAGGTGACCTCTCTCATTAGTATCTTCTTGCTTTCTGTTTTAGTGAGTATAGCCCCAATAATATGACATTTCAAAATCACATACTTCATTAATAGATGTAACTTAGAGTTAGTTCCTAGATGGCAGAAATAAAAATGTCCTCTTAATTTTCAGTTCTCTGTTTCTTGCACCTTACAGGTACCTCATTTTTGCCATGTTCTTCCTGAGTTGCTTGTTCTGTACCCCATCCCATACAGTGGGTCTGCTAATCTTAGGAGCAGCTTTGTAATACTGACAGTGATTTTGTCTGACATGAATATGAACTGTTTGCTTTGTCTGGAAATAATTATGCTACTGAATTGATCCTCTACTGAAGTGATGGCCTGACCTCCCTACTCTGAATTGCTCCCTGAGAAAACGCAGTGGGACACATGCAGGAGGCTGTTCTTGTAAGGCTGGATGACAGTTCAGAGATATGGGATGTAATTGTTCTCGGGAAAAAAAAAAAAATCTCAGTAGGACAGATATACCAACAGACCTTTGCTGCTTTAATGAAAAGGCACCTAAATGTCTGCTGCAGTGCCCAGAAAGGTTTTGGAAGATAAAGCCCAGGCTCTCTAACACAGATAAGCAATTTGGATGATTGCAGATTTGAGACTGGGGATGCAAGTCGTTTTGTTTGAATCAGTGAATATCACTCCCAATTGTATCACCTTACTAAGAAGGCATTGTAGTGGGGTTAATTCTTAATCTTCCTCCTAAGTGTTTCTCAAGCTTTTTTCTGTACCCATAATTATCATCTGGAAACCCTCAGACTGCCTTGTGCAAACCCTTGTGACTCAGGTGGGTAGTCAGTAATTGCCCCACTGGTGCTGTGAGCTGTGGGGAAGGGACTAGCCACCAGCAGGTTTCTGGTTTTTAAATACTTGGGAAGTGCTGAGAAGAGGTAAGAAGGAAAAAAATCTTGACATGTACGAGAAGAAAAGTGGTGTACTGCTGCAAAAATTGTGGTGCAATGAGGAAGCTCTTTATATTTATAATATTGTTTAGAGGTCTAAGTCATGCTACCCTAAGACACTTCCTCCACAAGTGAAAAGGAAGGGTTTGGATCTACTGAATGTCATTTATCACAGAGGACTCCAAGTTAGTAGGGTTTTATTTCCTGTTTATGTTTAAATTGTTTTGTTTACTGAAGGGCTGCTTTTTCCAAAATTATGGTTTCCCTGACCTGTCTTAATGTTCAGCATAGTTCTGTGGTTTTATAGTCTCTTCACATTAACTTTACTGTAAAGTTAATATGATAGAATGACATTGTGCCAGAATCTCTCAACATTTTTTTTATTTAAAAAAACATATTCAAAACCACAAAACAAACCATATTGCTCTCAAAAGAAAGGGGACATTCAATCATTTCAAGACTCATTCAACTGATATGGAGGTGAGTTGTTTTGCTTTAGGAGTGTATTTTGAAAAGACCTAGTCTCCACTTAAAGCAATTTTTTATATCCCTTCTCAGTCCTCAGTTTCACCACTGACAGTGCTTCTTCCTGGCATCAAGACTTTGGCTAAGAGAGATTTACAGTTCTTTCCCAGAACAGAGTAGATATTTGGCCCTCCTATCTAAGTCTTTATTTACATACCGACTACTTCTGATTTGGGAGTCTTTAGGCTCTTTGAGAGGAAATGTTATTATTTTTTTCCATTTATATCTCAATTTTATTTTTATCTCAGGTTTTATTCATCTTTATCCAGGGCTGTTTTGCCAGGAAGAAAATGTTGACTTTAAATTTCCATTTGTTGCAGGAATGCGCTTTAAAAATCTCCTTAACAACAAATGACAGTTCCTTTGAAATTATATTTCCCAACTGTTGTGTAATTTGCAAAAGAAATAAAACCTCCAAAGGTACATAAAAATGTTCTAATTCTTTCAGCAGAACTAGCAGATTTTCAAATCTAATAAAATGTGGTCAAATCTATTTGAATCAGTTACATTTCAGCATTTCTACTTAATATAACCAAACTGACAGAAAAATTATTTATTTGATGCTTGAGATTATAGGTGTAATTGTTTTTTTTTTTTTTCTAGCAGAAAAAAAATTTCTTGCATTCTCTTCTCACAAGGTTAGGAAGAGGTTTTGTGGGGCTGTCTTGCTATCTTGGTGTGAGTCCCTGAACTCTGATTTAGGTATGGACCCCCAGCCATTTACAGCTCTTGGTGCTCTTCTTTGCTGCAGGGAAGAGGGAGGGAATGGATTTGCTCAGAGCAGATTGCTCATGGTATTGGAACAAGCAGCTGGAGTGAGGTCTTACCTACAGGTGGGATTATGTTCTTTGTATATATTGACATATGTTGGAAGAGGATAAACCACTTTTACCACTTTTATCACTTTTACTTGTGTTTACTTGGGCTAGTGTCACTTGTACAAGTGTCTAAAATGCTATCATTTAGAAGTGAGCCACTAATATTACTATACTACTTCTGAGCTACCTCAAAAAGTGTGGATTTTCTGTGACTTAGCTAGAATATTTGTATTCAAGTGCTGTGTAAGAGGGCCTTTCATCATGAACAAGTAAATGCCAGACTAAATCATGTAAGAATTACAGAAAGTTCAACGCTCATAATGGCCTCATGTGCTTGTAAACTGAGTTATGTTAATTGGATGGAGTTTCCTAAGAGGAGAGAACAGGAGAGCTGGAAAGAATCTCAGCTGAGCTAGTATTGAGTCAGTGCCCAAGTGGCTTGAATAGGCACTGATATAACAGTGTCAGAAGCAAGGGAAAGATTTCTAGCATCTGCTAATGAGATAAGAAGAAACTGTGGAATCTTCACACAGAATCTAAGCTGGTTATTTTTACAAGAGAAATAAAGTTTTATTGGGATGGTATTTGTCTCAGTTTGTGTCTGGAGACCATATGTACTTCTTTCCTTCAGCTGTTTAGTGTTGAGTTGGTGGTGTGTGGTGTGTGATGTTATTCCTGAAGCTACGTGATTAGCTTGGACTGAACCCATCTTGCTGCCCTTTCTTCTATTTATCAAAGTACCCATGTTATTGTTTCATTGCAAAGTAGCCAACAGAAATATTAATAGCATAAGGACTTCTGTCTCCATCACAGTCAGGATTTCAGTTGGGTCAAATCTGTTACCAGAACCACTGGAGAATGGACATCGGAGAAATACACTTCACTCACCCCCAGCTTCTCACTGGCCTTGAAGGAGTCCCACATTCCATGAATGGGATTTCTAGAGGAGGGTGATAGGGATACTAGACAGCTCCTCTGAATCGTTAGATCCCGTAATGCTGAGTTCTAACCAGAGGAAATGCGCTTCAGAGTGCTGAGACTGGTGATCCCTTGTCTTTTTACTACTACGTACCAGTGACTTACTGCTCACAGCTGTTTCCTGAGGGGGCTGGGAGCTGTGCATCCAGCCCCTCCCTGGACACACAGCATGTGTGTTGTGCAGCACATAGTTAAAACCTTTTCCCCTTTGTAAGTTACAGACAAGGGCAAGACAGAAATACACTCATTAGCATAGGGAAGTAGGCTGCATACATCTGTATAGGTTACTGTCAAGTTCTGTACATGCTACCTCAAGTGCAGAGGGCAGTAGGAAACTGAAAACCTGTTAATTGCATAGATATTGATCCTAGAAATGTGGCTTCAATGTACTTCATGTCTATAAAGACTGGAATATTCCTGAAATTTTCCAGCTTTTCTAGCATTTGCACAGGTAACATAAATGAAAAAAAAAATGGTCTTGTTTCATATACCTGTAGCTTCTTCTCCACTGGGAGGCTGCAGATGATGAATTAATGTGGAAAAAAGGAGGATTTCAAGAGGAGTATTACATGTGGGAAGGGCTTCTGCCCTTAAACCAGTTGAAGAGAAAGCCCAAAGTGTTTGAGCAACAGGGCTTTCCAGGATACTAAGGCAGGAAGCTAAGAGAAAAATCTGTGGGATGGAAATTGCAACAGTGTAATGAAATTTGAGAACAGATTTATGGCACGAAAGAATATTAACCATCTCATTCCTTCATCTATTTCCTTCCTCCCCCCTCCACTCACTATTTTCTTTGTGCAAAAGTCCTTTCTTCTCCATTGAGCTCAGACTAGTGTATCCATGTGCAAACTGGCCTGGCAAGGGCCCCTGGAACATCTTTGGTTTAGAATTGTGCTCTGTGAGGTTTTGTATGGTGCTATTTGGCAGGAGAGTGGTAACAACAGTATAGACCATCACATCCCCATTCCCAGGAGCAGTCCCAGGAATTATCTAATTAACAAGGACAGAGAGCACTGGTATTTACTTTCTAAGATTCTTTGCTGGGTGTTCCTGGGGAGCTGCAATGAAAGGACAGAAGCTCTACTGATATTTAGCAACAGAAAATCTGATTGTCAATTGCCAAAAGGAAACTGCAATAAAAGAATTACAAGAGATTCCTCTTCTTTTGAAATCTCTTCATCTGTTACATGCCTGGTTTTGTAGAGATGGTATTCAAATTCGTGATACCTCCTCCTTGCAAAGCTGTTGATTGTCATGAGCAGTATTTATTCTCAAATCCAGATAAACTGCTATTCTAGATCTGTAGTTCAGATGTATCTGAATTAATCTGGAAGTGAGGTGCCATGCATCTTAATATGACAATAGAAAAAAAAGGCTGCAGGTCAGACTAGGGGATTGGCCAACTATCCTAGCTACTACAGCAGTCACAAATGGAGGCATGTGGGAAAGTGAAAAGAGTAGGAACACAGGTAATCCTGAATATTCTCCCAGGTACAGCTATTATTGTCTTAAGGAATGTTTTAAAATGAACCTGTATCCTTTTCTTTGCTTGCAACCTGGCTCCAAATTGCTTTCTTTAATGCTTCATTTGTTTTATTAGCAAAGAGGGCAAAGTACTGATGCCTTTTTAACCCATTCATGAACATCATAATTTTGTACACCTTCACCATAACCTGCTTTTGTCATCTTTCTTTTGTGGCTGAGCTGTCCAGTCCTCATGTTCATGATCTTCATTACTTTCCATCTCTGAATCTGTCCCAGGCTCCCCCAAGGGATGTGGAGATTGCACTCATGATCTTGTAATACTCATGAACTAAATGAGCCATGGTATCATGGAGGTCATATTTTTTTCTCTGTTTATCACCCAACAGTGCCTAAACTTTAAGTTTTTAAGCACTGCAAAGAATCGAGCTGGTTGTGTTCATGGAGCTTCCTATTACATTTATATAGATATATTCTATGTTTCTATTTCTGTCATAGTCTCAAGATACCACTTGTGAGTGGTAATGGTCAGCAAAATGGTAAGGACCATCATTTACATGTGAAGCTGGAATTGTGCTTTGTCTACTGTGCATCCTTTGTTGTCACCTGCACTGAATTTCCTCTGCTCCTTTATTATCCACTCAGCTCTTTGGCCCTGCTGTTTCTCTACTGGACCTCATTCTTAATAACTTAATATTAACAAAATAAGAAAACTTTGTCATTTCATTTCTCACCCTCTCTCAGATGCTTCACCGGGATGAAAATTAGCACAAATTCAGGTAGAATCATTAGTCAGCAAGAAATGACCATTTACTTCCAACTTCAGTTTCTACTTTCAACTGATTATCTGTCTGTGCTGGCACATTGATCCTTTATGCTGTACTTGCTTGTTTTTACCACTTCAGTTAGATATCCTTTTGGAAATTGAAGTCTTTATTTTCTCCTTTATGAGACTTTTCTACAGAATTTCTTGCCCCTTCAAAATATAGTTTTGCAAGGCATATTTTTTCTTCAAAGCCCTCTTGACTCCTGAAGTTGATTATTCAGATAACTATTATTTCTGCATTTTTTTATTTGAAATTGCCATTTACTTGCCCACTCCAGGTCAAGCAGCCTGAAGTTCCCTTGAATCTGTTTGTTAAAAAATGACATCACATTTTTCATGGTCCTCTCATACTGATGCAACGAGAGGCTGCACACTATCCTTGGTAATTCAGTTATTTCATCCTTGAGTTCCTTTAAAGCTCCTGGGTGAATACCATCTGGACTTGGCAATTTGTTAAGTTCATTTTCTGAATTTGTTTCATAACTTATTATACAGTTACTTCAATTTCAGACAGCTCCTCTGAGTCACTCATTTAAAAACAAACTCCCTCAAAAGACCCCCATCTTGTTTTTTTTTTTGTTGTTCTGGGAACATGGGAATCTTCCCAGCTTCTCCCAGAGTGAAAAGCTGTGCAAGAAATTACATCTTCTCTTCATACATTTCTGCTCTTACACTATTATCAATTGACTTTGCAATCAATCTATATCTCTGTGGATGTATTATTTTATCACTTGTGCTTTGAAACATTTATGTCTGCCTCACTGCGGGTTTAACTTTTAGTCTGTGGGGGTTCATGGTCTTTTATTCTGTTCATTCACATCTTCCACTTTCTAAGGGCTGCCTCTGTTAAAATATCAGGTAGAAATATGAAACTCTTTTTGCTCCCTTTCTCAAGGATTTCTCTGTAGATGATATTTTAATATCATCTGAGATGATATTTCAATACCCCATTCTTTCAATATTGTGACTTCTTGCACAGCTTTGAGTGTGTGGATGGGATTGTTGTCTTTAACAAGTTTTTCTTTAATTTTACAAAGAATTTTGGCTTTTTGCAAGTCATTTTTCTGCCATAAGGAAGAAAAGTTTTTTTTCTTTTTTTCAGCTCTGAGCAACTGGATCAGGGATTCTTTGTTTATTTTCCTGGAAGCTTATTTTAAATATCAGCTACAGCTATGCACCCACTTACATGTGCCTTAGAGGTGCACACCTCCATGTGCTCATTGAACATTAAAAAAAAAAAAAAAAAAACCCCAAAAACAAAAAAAAACCCCAAAAACCAAACCCCAAACCAAAAAAACACCACATATATGCATGCCCATATATGTATATGCACATGTTTTGTGTATATATAAATATACAAACACAAGAATGAAAGGGAAATTATGTTGTGTTCTGAATCCATAGCAGCCTATGAAATGAACTGTCTGATTCTGGATCATTTTTATGATTGCATATAGTAGAGATCCCAATGTGCTTGTTCCATAACCTTTTTTTTTTTTCTGGAAATCTCTCTCACTGGGTTGCAGTGACTGTAGTGAACAGTTCAGATAGCTCATAGTTGCTAAGCACCAAGCTGGCCTTTAGTAGAAGGGAAAAGAAAAGTGTGCAAATTTAAATATACACAAGAAATTGTATTGATCCCTAACTGCATTATTTGCTTTGAAATGATATGAGTTTGTCATTCTTAACCTGCCCTTTACTTCCTTTACTTGCATATGGCATGTCTTGGAGCATATCTTTACAGGGATCTTAAAGCTAAGGTGACTCAGAGAGGCTTCCTCGTTATAAATTAACATTTTTTATCAGTTACTAAGAAACAAAAGCAATATTATCTGCTGGTAGCAGCTCTCTGCATGTGGGCATCCTGAAATATTGACATCATTTGAACCATAAGGGTTCTGTGCAATTACATTTTTAAGGCTGATTAAAACACTAGGAGACTTGCATATTAGTTTTAAATGTTATTAATAAAAGCAATTAAAACCTTCTCATTGTATGTCTGCCTTCCTGATGCTATGAGTCCAATTGATTTGTGGGAACATCGTTGTATACTATGTGTTTATCCTAGTTTTCCTGGGAAAGATGAGAAAAATGCTTAGTAATGAGGTGGCTAAAGGAAGACATGCTGCTACCTTCCTAGAGATGAGAAGTTTTACATCAAATGCTTTGATCCTACTGGCCCACTGCAGTGAGCTTTAAGCCCTGTCTGTGCACTGAAAGTGCTCAGAATACATCACAAAACAAACAGAAAAAGGTTCACCTGCCAAAACCCACTTTTTTCCTTTTTTTAAAAAATTCAGACTGTGTTGAAAGGCTTAAGCTGAGGAAGGTCAAATGACAATTTGGTTGTGATAAGGTTGAGGCATTTTAGCTCAATTTTATCTAGCAATCTCGTCTCTTACACTCAAAGTTAAAAGTTCTATTTTAGCGTTTGATCCGGGCTCCAATGCCGTGTTGTGCCGTGACCAGAATAGCAGGCAGGGTGTCACGCAGAGGACACCCGCTGCGGGCACCCCTCTGAGAGCAGCGCCAAACCACAGCAAATATGCCTGAGTCCCTCCAGCTACTGCTGTCATCCAAGAAGAAGGAATATGATTGTTCCCTGTAAATGCGTCTTGACACAATATGACCAGCACTTCCATGTACATACACTGTATTATATAATAAAGTGTGTAGACATTCCTAGGAAACTTTGCAATCGTTGTCATATTTTCTTTTCCTTGATCAGATGTTGTTTTACAAGGTCTTTCTGAGCTTTTTCAGTAGTGGTAGAATCATAACTCCACATTTCTTTTGGGTTCTAATTTTAATACCAGCATAAATGCTATTGCAAGTAATAGTTTTTTTTGCAGTGAGGTTGTTTAATTTTGTGTTGCATGCCTTAATGGCTTGCAGCTGTTGATAGACCAGTGAGAAACTGTGACAGCATTTTCAGCCTCTTGAGTAAGACTTTTAGTGAGGTTAAGCTTGCCTGCTTATTTATAAGAAGCCCTACATATGGTGAAATAGGATTTGTTTCGCCTGAGCCTTGTTCCTCTGAAAGAAGTCTAGGCAAGTTGGCTTGCACATATGTAGCTGATGAAGAGAGGAAAGTTCTTTTCACTCATGAGCCCTCCCATGCACGGAGTCTGCCTCCTTTGGGTGTGACAGATTGTCCTGTGGAGCAGGCTTTGTTTTTTCATTGGCTACACATGCAGCTCATAAATGGCTTCATGACTGATGCATAAAATCAGAAATGCAGCTGAAAGATTAGGACCTCAGCAATCCTCTGATAGGATTAATCTATGCAGGTATATCAAAAGACCTCTACTTTCATTTGCTAGCCAAGCAATACTATTTGCTCAGGTGTGGGGTAATGCTGCACTGTCCTTTTACCTTTGATCTGTGTAAAAACAGTGTTACCCACTGCTCTCAACATGTAATCCACAACAGACTTTCCTACAAGCTGCATCTTGTTGTGTCAGCCTTACCAACTAGCAAACAAGTTTTATTTGCTGAAGATGTCTCCCCATGTTAATATGCCTGGCTTCTTTAAACAAGTCTGAGCTTTCCTGATGCATGACTGTACCCTTTTTCTCTTTCTAAAATGCTAAACTGCCTTTGAAAGAAGGTTCTTCTCTCCAAATGAATGGTATTTCTGAAGTAATAACTTACAGTTTGAGTATTTATTTACTTGGATTGCTAAGAAAAATTGTTGTCCCTTTACAAAGCGAAGGACTGAAAGTGTTCAGAGACAAATGGAATATATGAGAGGCACTCCAAACCTTGTATAAACTGGAACCATCTCTCAAAATGTGGGGGCTGCTTCTCAGGAAAAGAGGTCAAAGGCACTTCATATCCTTTTGGAGGCACTCTGGAGATAAAAACTAAAGGTACCTTAGGGAGTCACAGTCTCACCTTGTCTGCCCTACAAGCTTACCATAGAAACACATTCTAGTGTTGAATGAAACTGTAATGCTAGTATTTCATAGTTTGCTTTAACAATTATATTTTTGTTTTCTCTTCCTATAGTTCTCAAGTTATTTAATGGTTAAATCATTGCTTCATGGCTGTTGCTGAAGTTAAATTGCAGCAAATAAGCTTTGAGGTTAAAAGGGAAGGAGACAGAGTATATCCAACGTTTTTTGTAACTTACATCTCTTTATGCAGAAATGTGAAAATATTTTCAGCCTCTTCCCAGCAGGGGTTTCAGTACTCAAAGTGATTGCTGCTTCCCTCTTGATTTGGCACTAATATGTCCTTTAGGAAGGCCTGCAAACATCTGAAAGATGAAGAAAGTATTCTCCAGCACCTGCCATCTTTGGAGTTTATTGCTAGCTGGGGCTTGAAGTGGCAACAGAAGAAAGGAATCATTAGCAGAAAATGCTTGCTACTTTGGGTTTGTTGTTGGTTTCCCCCTCCTTCATTTTAATCTCCCAGCTATGGAACAAGTGATCATTTCCAAGTAGTTCTGTCGGGTTAGGGCTGGAATGTCTGAGTGAGCTGGCACTGAGGTTAAAAACACCACCACTAAAACCCAGGATACACTGTCCATAGTCTGCTTTTGTACACAGCCATCCCAGAAATTAGGCAAATTAAATGGTGAGAAACCTCAAAAGCAGAAAGCTCAGTATAAAATGCTGTGAGTTAAATTGCTGTGTGGCAGATGATGTAATTTTGTGCACAAGTATTGTCTGCAAGGCATGTCTAGCTAGTAGGATAATTTTTTTTAACCAAGTCACTCTTAATTACAAACAAAATATGGCTGAAAAATTATTACTATTGAGTTTCTGAAAGAGGCAGTTGTGAGTGGAAATTATACATAATTATACTTAATACAAGTTACATGTAAATTAAATTGTATTTCAGCTGCAACCCAAGTTGCTCTTTCAAGATTATTACTAAACATGAAGAATGGAGCAGATCTGAAAAGAGAATAGACTTTATGAACCAACAATAAAATTCTGAATTTTATTTTAAAATTTCAATTTTAACCAAATAATTAGTGTTACAGGTGCAGCATAGTTGAGAAGAGAGAAGATGTTTTGTAGTAAAGACCTTTAATTTTCCATAAACTGCTTGATATAATAGATAGGAATAAAATTTCGTCCATTTAGTAACTTTTAACAAGTTATTTGGAGGGTCTTGCTTGAAAAGGGTGAGCAAGATTTGCTGGTCTGAGTCCAGATACAGTATACAGCTAATTAACTTCACAGAACACCCAGCCACAAAATAACTTTTACATTAGCATCTAGAACCACATTGTATTTAATATGCACACTGGAAATTTGCATTCTGGGGGAAATTAAGAGGCAGGGAAGCAATACACTTTTAGAGTTTTGGGCTCCTTCTCAATCACTTTAATGAAACAAGAAACAGTTTTCTGGAGGAGTCTAATGGGAACATTTTCAGTTTAGGGATAGAACAAATATATCCCCATCAGCCAGGTACTTTTCCTTTCCCCAGAAAGAAAATTCTTTTAAATTAGTAACTAAAACAGCCTCCTTCTGCCTACAGTTACCTACTGAAGCAGCCTGGCACACAAGTGTGTTTCCTATGTTTGCCTGCATGAGGGAATTTCTTGCCCCAGACCTAATATATTACATTGCTGCATTGAAGCCAGGGCTCATCACTCCAGTGATGCACTGTTGCCACTGTGATGCATGGCAGAACAGCAGTGCCTCCAGTCAAACTGCCTCCTGGCCTGTAAAAGCAGCTCCAAAGCCATTCATTCCAAGGCAATGTAATGAAGTTGTACAAAGAATCTGATTGCTACCAGGAATCTTCACTTACTAGGAAATTCTTTTCTTGGAAAACTTAAAATCATAAACCCATTAAGGTTGGAAAAGATCTCCAAGATCACCTAGTCTAGTCCTTAATTCAGCATTGCCAAGTCCATCTCTAAACCATATCCACATCCTCACAACATTTGAACACTCCAGGGACGGTGAATGTACCCCTTCCCTGGGCAGCCCACTGCTTGTCTACTGCTTCTGTGAGGAAGTTTCTTATAATATCCAATCTAAACCTTGTCTGGTGCCACTTGAGGCCCTTTCTTCTTGTCCAATTGCTTGGAACCTGGCAGAAGAGACCAAACTCCACCTCACTACAACCTCCTTTCAGGGAATTGTGTATTCCAACTTGTAACTCATTGCACTTGTCTTCATCCTTTGACCAGCTTTGAGTCCCTGTTAAATAACATCTGTCTCTGGTCCTGAAGGCCCTGGCACAGCTGCTCTCTGACAAAGGCAAGAGGACCTGAAAGCCATAAAATAACCCAGACACATGGGTGTTCTGTCTGTCATCAGCTATAGTTGTGATCTGGTGGATTATTATTGATTTCAAGAAACAGGTTCTGTGTTGCCTAATGCAACAGCCTTCTCTTTGATTTTTCTTTTTTGTGTCCAAAAGCTTTCAGAAGTGGCTGCAGACAAGTTCTGGTACCCAGCTGAGAGGATGTGAGGAGCCCAAGCTAAAAGAATTGATTTTAAGAAATGCACAGAAAAAAAATGATCAAGTAAGTTTTTTTCAGTAATGTTTTGAAGTTGGCTCATTTACACTAATCATAATTACACAATGTGTACTACCTTTCTCACTTTTAGGGAAGAGAGCAACTTTCTTTTTTTTGTCATACTGAACTCTGATTTTTCCTAGTTTAACTTCCTTTATTGGTGATATATAAATATAGCATATATAACTGTGGTACTGTGTCAGGGTACTGAATATCCTTGAGTTTCTCTTCTGGAAAACAAGTAGTGCAAGCACACTGTTGTGTTACAGGGTGAACTTATTAAATTATGCACTATTTAATATATATATTATTTTAAATAATTTTAAATACTTATGCAAATTTATTTCAAATTAATTAAAAATTGAAGTAGATAACAATGTGTTCTCAATATGAAAAAAAGTGAAATATGGAGATGAATTAGAACATTTTAATATGGAACTCTACAAAGCTGATTTTGTAGCTTAATTTTTTTCCTGGGTAGCTCAGTATGTACAGAATCAGACTTTGTTCAGCTGGCAAGGCCTTGATTTTAATCAATTAAAGAGAAGCAATGTTTAGCTCTTCTCGTATTTGAGCCTTCTAGATCCTGTGTTCTCACACTAAAATAATTTTTTTCCTAATTGGAAGCAATCTGGGAGTTTGCTGGGATTAGCTCTAGGACTGTGAGTCCCCAAGCTGAGTTTTGGAGCTAAGGTTCAGCACAGCTTCAGTTTTTGTGTTGGCCCTTGCAGAGAAGATTGGAGAGTCTGTGCAAGACGTCTGTCTAGGCTGGATTTCTGTTCCCCTTTCATTTGCTCTTTTTTTTTTTGTAACTCTTACTCTATGCAAAATGCCATACATAAATTTATTTCTCCAAAGGCTAGCTGAAGTTGAGAGCTGACTTTGTCTTGCCTAGTTACAGTCAAGAGGTAGGCAGCTGGTGAAATCCTGACCCAGATGAAGATGATGGATGTTTTGCTGTTGACATCAAGAGACAACATTTTCTTTCACCAGGCTTTAGCACAGGAAAGGATATCTGTGTAAGGGACAGAGTACAGATAAATGTGCTGAGATGTGCTATCTTCTGGAAATAAGCAATAGAATCAGCCCAACAGGCAATAACAACTCTCGTCTCTATCTAGAGAGAAAGGGGGTTAAGGGGAGTTGGGGGTTTCTTTTTTTAGGAGTTTCTAGGTTTATATAACCAGTCTAATTCTTCACTAATTTTGCTTCAGTTGATACATACAGGAGGCTCACCAGTCCTCATTTTTCAGTGTCTCCACTTTATTTTTCTTGTTAAGTCAATTACAGAGAAAATTAATTCATGTATAGCTTTGGTAGTCCTACAAGGTGTATTAAACTGAAGCAGTGATGAATGATCCACAGCTCATTTGCAGGGCCATATAAACATACAGGGCTCCTGTTTCTCTTTATTTGCCAGAAATTTTCAGTCTTGGTCCTTCAATCTAAAAAGCAAAAGCAACTGGAAGAGCTCCAACTTCTGTCTAGTCCACTGTGCAACAGAAACAGATGTTCAATTGCCCTCCACAGAAAGGTTTTTGTAAGATAGACTGATCTTTAATGCTCCCTTCTCTCAGAGGGAGTGTGCTGACATCAGGCTGATGGAGAGGGTGTCTGCAGCAGTGTTTTTCTGCACAAGCACGTCTTGCTCCCTTCTTCAGAAGTTCAAAAACAAAGCCAGGGCTCTTGAATTGAGGCCTCTAGAATGAGATTTCATTCTTCCGGTACTACATGGCACTTCTACTTGGTTTCCTTTTGTCCAATTCAACCATTGAGGAAAGTAGCAAGTTCCTAAAAGCTAATGTTACAACTAAAAAAAATTAAATCTTTTTTTTTTTGAGAGAGAGAGACTTGTTTAAAGATAAACAACTCCTTTTTCAGTCAGGAAGTATGTGAAGTGCATCTTCTGCTCCTCATAACATTACCAAGAACATATTGAGCTATAAAATCTTTCGTAAGCATTTCCAGAAAAACTGTATTTCTCTTCCTCTGAAGTACCCATTCTCATCCCACTTTTCTTCATAAACAGAAGAAAAATATTCCTAAAGAAGATGGTTAAATGTAATAGTGTAATATGTGCATTGCTTTGGAAATGTGTGCATTGTAATTGATAGAGATGATACTAAATGAACAGCAGCATGATGTTATCAAGTTAGTCACTCCTACAAGCTAAATTCCTTTACTATTCATGAAACTCTGACATGTGTGCAGAAACAATTTTCTTTCTAAGACTACTTGCGCCTGTACAAGACCACCTAAGAAATCTGTCATGCACCCAAATGACTCTTGGTATACAATAAAGTTACAGCTCTATGTAGAGACATTGCAAGTATTCAAAGGGCTACATAAATACCTGCCCACAAGTTTGACTTCCTCCAGCAGAGGGAAACTTTTGCAGTACTCCTAGGCATTCCTAGGAGGCAGTCCAGGCTGTTTTACTTCCTGGTGGGGTGAGATTCCCCTCGAATTTCAATTGTGCTTAGCTAAACCCCTTTGCCATCTCTCCTGCCATTTACTATTACTAAAGTATGCTGGTTGTAAACTCTCCACATAGGGGCTGATAGCTGTGTCAGTAATAGAAGCCTAAATGGCTGGTGTAGCTTCAAAGCAGCTGTATATTCAGGATGTAGAGATTTTCGTGATCTTTTTCTGATTCTGGAAAGTGCGCTGCCTTGAGAGAGCTGGGTGCTAACATGATGTAGGCATACATCTTTTTTATAAAACCTTTTTTTAGGGTTTATGGTGACATTTTTGTTACAGTTCTCACTGTAGTGGTACACCCAAAAAGAACACTATACAAATATGCAAGGTCCTGCTACCCTTGTACACTGATTTTGTCTTATATTTTATGGTTTCTGTTTAAAATTGAAAAAAAAATTAAAAGAGCAGGGCAGAAGAATTGCAATCTGTTGAAAGAATTGCTATCCATTTCCTATGTAATATATTCAGGTACTACCAAAGGCCTTATCTATGAATTGGCAACCAGAATTTGAATGTGGTAGAACTCTGCATCTATTCAAGAAGAGTAAAACAGGGGGGTGGAATCCTGGTTTTAAAAATAACTGGTTTATGTTTGAACTAACCCAAAAAGAGGTTGAATATTACTACTGTGTTACAACAGCCATATCAATGCCTAGGACTCCTGCAAGAAAAGTCCTGTTAGTTGCTGTGCATGGCATGCAGCCTTCCTTGTGCATTAGAACTTCCATGAAGCACAGATTACTTCCAGTTAACCTGAGGAGCTGTCTAGCCCTCCCACCCCCTCCAAGAGTGTGGAGGAGAAGAAATTACTGTTTTCACACTCCACTTAGAAAAGAAGTTTCATCTAATGTATGTTAATGCAAAAGAATCTGGCTACTATGCATTGCAAATTTGATTCCTATAGACAGCTACACAAAGGAATATTCTAAAATGAGACCAATATACAATCCTTAACAAATACTGAGGTGGATAGAAAGAGGAGGGCAACTGAGAACACAGCAAGTTGCTAATGATATCCTTCAAATAAGTTATTTACATGCCAACCCTGTAGTTACATCCTCACTCATACAGTATAGGTCTCTGAGGGAAAAGAACAGAAATAAATTGTGTTTTGCATCACTTGTAATCAAAGCCCCAGATCCAGGTGAGTATGCTATTGAATTGTAAAGTATTCTTATCCTTTCCTAAAAACATCTATTCATATGTATCAACTTTGCAGTCCTTGTTCTGCTGCTTGAGCTCTGCTGCTAAGCTTCAGGGAAAATCAAAAGCTCAGTTCAAACCAGATGTGATCATAAATGGCAGTGATACCAGGATTTTTGTGAAACTTGCAACAATGGGATTAGAAGAAAAGTCTGAATTTGATAAGTGCTGCTGAGAGGCAAACTACTTGAGTTCCACATGAGAGGCAGGGGTCAGAATTTTCAGTCATGATGCGTGTAGACTGGAAAGCAGATGCTACTTGGTGATTTTCAGACATTTCTGAGAAGCCTGGCTTTGTAAAATTAGTGTTTACTCGTATTGATTGTGCTGCTTGGTTCTGCACGTGTTCTCATGATAATTTTTATGTCTGTATATGAAATCAGTATAAATTGTCTGTGTTCTAGGTATAAAGGAGCTCTGTCAGAATCCATGAGAGGCTGGAGAAAATTATTATTGGCTGAAAACAACCGAAGTGTGTGTGAGGGGGGTGGGCCAGAGCAAGTTCTGCGAAGGGGGATGATGCCCTGCTCACTCGCCTGGAGCCCCTAGGCCAGCCCAGAATGGCCCAGGGACAGCCATGTCCCACAGCCCACCCTGGAACCAGTCTAGCTCCAGAGTGGCCAGAGGGCTGGAAGCCTCACCTGGGAGGAGAGGGGTGGCAATGGACACAGGAGACCAGAGAAGGTAAAACCCTTTGCCATGAGACACACATGGTCTCACATCCCTGTTGTCTTTGGATTTTATCACATCTGACAGCAATCTGGATCCAAGGCAATAGCTGTATCTTTCTTCACTCTCTCTCTTTTTTCTCTCTTTCTCTCTTTTTCTTCTCCTAATTTCCTCCTCTTGAAATCTAGGTAATTTAAAGTTGGATGGGTTAGAGTTTGCAAGTCAATGCTTTGTTAAATGCTTTCTTTTGATTGAATGTTAGCTTTAAATTTTGCCAAGTTCCTGACCTTCTGATTTTGCCAGTAAAGTTTGGTTTTTAACCTCTTGGGAACTTTTGAATCACCCCAGGGAAAAGTAGCCTCTTTTAAATAAATTCACCAAGTGAGGACCAGGGCTTTACAGTATGTTTTCAGTTTCAATGTGCTCCCTGAGATTTAAGCACCAATTTAACTTGCCTTTAATTATGGTTTTTAACATCTTTCTGATTGGAAGTTTGACTCAGAGCTGGCCCATTTCAGTTTTATTCTGCACTACCCTTTACAACTGGTAGTTTGTACAACCTGTACTGCCTTGCACAGCCATGTGCCAGGCCACGAGGCTGAAACTGTGGGTTCCAGGACCCAACCTTGACATTAGTTGCTCAGTTTAATGACAACTTAGTAAAGCATGCATGACAAATGTATCTATTCAGCAAGTTTACCTTGAAGAGGGCTAGAGGCAGAAATTCTATATTATCCCTTATTTTTGTTGATGCTGAACTCTTATGTTTTACCCCTACAGCGTTGTTCACTGACTTTTTCTCCTGATGACTATGTGTAATGACTAGCAACTCTTTCATAAAAATTGCAGGAATATTGATAGCTTGCAATTTTTAAAAAATATTTTTATAAACCTCAAGTCTTCCAGATGTTATTTTCCCCCAAGCTTGCAAGACATGGCATGTACCATGTAAGTGAATAACCAAGAATCAGAAGGAGCACTACAACTTGGGCATGTGACCTTACAGCGATCTTAGGGGTTGACTGTATTTTCGTTCTCTATTTAAATTGCCCCAATGCATTAAAAAATAACAGTCCTGCTCAAATCAGAAGTGGTTCAGAGCCTGGATATACGTAATCTGTCGCAGAACTACTGCTAAATAACTTAATTCCTCTACAGCTGCAACTTTGTACTATTCCCCATGCTGATTCTCCACCCTGGGAAGCATCAGCAACAGTGACTTGGGCTCCAGAAGAGCATCTCTGCTTCTGGCACTGAGCACTGCCACCAAGCTCAAAGAAGAGAAACTTCCCCACAGGAAACTGAAGTCTTGCCAATTGCCCCCAGCCTTTCCAGTCCTTCAAAGAATGCTTTATTTTGTTGGTATCTTGCTGTAAATTGGGTTCTCATCCTATTTTTAATATCTAGAAATACAAGGGTTTTTTCCACCCTGCAGGGCACCTGGGGAAACTTACCCTTCCTGCCCTGTAGCCCAACAGAGAGCAGCTCAGAGAGCTCTGAAACATTTTCTGACCCAAAGTGCACTCCCAGGAATACCTGGGATACTCACAAATGATCATAACTTGTCCTGCACCCTTTGACTAAGACTCAATCTCTCTCTGTTGCTGAGTATGTTCAGAAAGTCATGTCCTTCCCTTTGAAATACAAAAATCATTAAACTGCACCAACACTGGTTCTCAATACCAAACCCTGTAGCCTCCGCAAAGTTCAGTACTAGTTTGGACTTTTAGATAGAGAACGCAAAATTAAATTTTGCTTTCACAAGTCTGTGGGAGGGGGACCATTCTGCTGCTGCTGTAGGAAAAGAATGGGGAGGCAGGGGTTAGAGAGGAGCAGGGCTGGAATGGAAGGTGGCTCTGAGAGGTCCTTTGGAAATCTAGTCCTTCTTCTTCTTCTTCCAAGGCTGAATGAAGAAAGGATGTGGGAAGGGGAAGAAAGGATGTGGGAAGGGGAGTTTACTGCTGCTATGGATCCCAGCAACAGCCTGGTGTGGCACAAACCCTGAGCCTTTCCTTGGCAATGGAGGGGATTCCCATTGCAATGGCAGTGAATGGTAGGCTGCTTTGTCCCTCCAACAGCCTGTTGTCTGGAGAGCTGTCCTAGTCTGATACCCAGAGATGTGATGTCTCACTGTGGACAGAGACACTGTGCAGCAGAGGAAGCAGAGCTCAGCTCCAGCCATGCCTGAACAGCCTGAGGTTTCCTCAGATCTGCTAAAGCTGCAAAATTTGAACCTCCATCTCAGAAAAATGTGTCTAGCAAATAAACATATTTTTAATTAAACACAGTGGTACTCTCCAGCTGTTTATTTTTATTTTTTAAGAGTATTTCTTACAAACCAGATTGATCTTTTTGTTGATTGATCAGTTCACCAGATTCTGTCCCTTTAGCAGATGTGTTTTGAAACCTGAAGTAATTCATGGGACATTTCTCATAGGGTGTCCATGGGCAAGACAGAACTGGAGAACTTTTGCTCCTCCTCTGTGGTGGAAGTATTTCCAATGAACAGTGTATTTGCCTGTTTGCCAAAGCGTCTCTCTTCTTGTCTTCTCCCAGACTTGGAGTGGAGCCATGCTCAGGGCCAGATGTCTGAGTCTGCAGGCCTACTTTCAATTCCAACAGCAGTCAGAACTCAGCTTCATTAATAATTCAGGTTTTTTCTCCTGTTAGGAAATTAAGAGCATTTCCTCACTAATCTTTAAAAGATATTTTAGTCAATTTTATCCATTTTTTCATATTCTTTTAGGTGGCAATACTTTCTCTGGTTGGGTTCTGAGGGCTTTGTATTCTATAGCTTTCACTTTGAAGACCCTTTTAATAATGTATTATGCAATGTGATCTTCCCTATTGAGTGTCTGCTTTTTTTCCCCACATCCTCTCTTGAGACACAAATGTGTTTAGGAAGCTTCTTATTTCAGAAGGATGGGTTCTGTTCTTCTCTGAAGTAAAGGAAAAATTTATCTTACATTTTAGGGGTGTATTTTAAATTTACTTCAATTAATACTTGAAGTACCATGTGATTGTGCTCTAAAAGACCAAGTTTGAGATGTACCTGCTATTTGGCTTGGAAACAACTTTGGTTTTTGTGGGATTTTTGTTGGCTTTTTTGTTGTTGTGTTTTTTGTTGTTGTTGTTGCTGTTGTTGTTTTGTTGTTGATTTTGTTTTTGTTTGCTTTTGTTTTTTTTTTTTGTATCTTCATTACAGAATAAACGTGTTGCCCATTTTCAGATTGGCCCTTCATCAGTTTAATGTGACAGCTTTATAAGGTACAAAGACAGAATTTCTGCTGTGACATCCTCAATCTTTAATAATTTATGAAGACTTGTCCTACAGTTTGGCTTTCTTTGACATTCTGTGCTTTTATTTAAGCTAAGTTTAAGCTGGACAAATTAAAAAAATCTTAGGAGCCCAGGAAGAATTAGTTCCAAGGTAAATATACTGTCCAGATGCATAAAATGTTTGGATATTATTTCATTGAAGGCTCACATTCAGCTGACCTAACACAGAATGACATACTGGCACTTCTTTCTCACTGACATCTTGTTCCCAAGAATCTGATTCCTTTCATTTTAAATAGTCTCTGACATGGCCACTGAGAAAGCTCTGAAAGCTGAATGTCACTGGTATAGTAGTGGCAATGGGGTGCTATGACCACTGGCATTTTTGGGAACCTGAGAGAATGGCTTTGCAAAGGATGAGTGCTCCATTCACCCCAGTGCCCTGTCACAGTGTTATAAATGCCAGCCTCCTGATGTGCTCCTTCTCTGAGTGTATGGAAAAGGCCTGGTAGGGACAATTCTGCCCTTCTGCAGAGATGGCCGACTGCGGCAGCGTTGCGGAAATGCTTTTCCTGATCATCACAGCAAGAAGTGACTATCCCACACTTGGAAACAATCAGATCTTTCTCTTCTCCCATCACTTCTAGCTGACATCCATGCCTTAAAGCAGAAGATTTAGCTATCTATCCTGAAACGAGCTAGCTTTCTCTGTGGAATGACATTCACTTGTGCAATTTCTGTTACTCCAGACTGCAAGGTCATCCATTTCTGCCAATACAAGTGTCTAACCCTATTACATCTCCCTAATGCCTCCCAACTTCATAGGATCACTAACCTCACCAGCATGCTCCAAGCACTAACAAGAACATTATGTAAGATGAGACCAAAAGACCAACTGCTGACAAGCTGCACACTTTTTTTGATTCCAGCTTCATACCCTTTTCCAAGCCACTCTCTTTAGCCCATTTCCTGCAGCTTATGATTCTCACAGGTATTCCCTAACTTCTACAGTTTAATAACTACCCTATCTGGTAGTAATTTAAATATTTTCTGATGTTAGATCAACCATATCTTTCCCTCTGTGAATACTAATGATCTCAGCAGAGAAGAAAATCAGTCTAATCTGATCTTACACTGGCAAATTCACATTGGGTCCTGTCCTGTTTGCTATTGCCTAACTATTTCCATGTTTCTAAAATTCTTTCTTGAAAATCCATTTCATTTTTAGTAAAAGCACAGTAAAATTGCTGCCAACATATTTTATGGCACCTATATTAGATTAAAGGCACTGTGTTCACTGTTCTCCAGTCAGATAACACTGCTGACTCTCACTTCCCATGCAAATGAGACATACTGCCCATTGCTTTCCCCAAAACTCTGGGATGTGAGTTGTCCTGTGGCTTCAAGTGCATCACTTTCTCAAGTATTTAACTTGAGGGTATTTCATGTGTATACACCAAGTGTCCCATTCTTGCTTTTTCTTAATGCAAATTTGAAGTAGTTCTTAGTGGTTTGGGACCATAGTTGAAATGCCTTCAGCCTGAATGTCCTTCTGGGCAGGGTGGATGGGCTCCGGACAGCAGCTCCCCCCTGCAGGCACTGAGGCAGCTGAAGGGAGGACTCCCAGCTGCTGGTTTCCAATAGCATGTCTCTGGGAAGAATCCCAGAGCAAACCGAATTCAGTCAAAATTCAGTGAAATCTTCACAGGTGGAGGTTCTCGTTCTCCACTCCAAGCTGAATTAAGGCATTGAACCCAAAACCTGGCATCATCTGCTGCTCTTACGCACTTTTAGAGGTGTATCTGTGGCAAACTTTGGTAGGCAGCAAGAGACAATGTGCTGACCTTTTCCACCCTTAAAAAAGGGAAGGCAATAAAGAAGAAAAAAGCCAATTTGTTTTAGAGAAGAAAAGCATTTCAGGACAGATAGTGTCTGTTTGGGGATATGCCACTGTATCTTTGTGCCAGTGTCAATGAGAGACAGTAGATGCATCTGGGTGGTAAAAATAAGTCTGCAGTTCATTTTCTTTTCCCAATTGCATAAACAAAAGCTGAAATCTGTTCCAGCATATAACAAGCAGGGACTGTATCTTTTTTGAAGTCCCACTAACACAGGCCCAGTTCTGGGCAAAGGTGTGCAGTGTTTCAGAGTGAACAGCTTTATATAAATATGGCATGGTACCTTGAAAACCTATTTCAGATGGAATAATCTGATACATAAATTAAGCTTTTAGTCTACCCGTGATCTTAAAATTATAAATGTAAATTTCTTTCTACAAATAGATGTTGGGATTTTTTGGACTAATGTCTTGGGGTATGTTATATGTAGTAGAGATAATTCATGCTATAGAAAATAGGCATATGTATGTACAAAATATTAGTAAAGCTTAAACTTAGGCTTGTGTATAAAATGTTAGTAAAAGTTAAACATATGCTTGTGAAACCACCCTGTCCAGGAACAGAGATTATTCACATTGTAACTGGTTACCGGACAGAGTTAAGATAAAATCAAACCCTGTTCTCAAATGAACAGAGTAGCCCTGAGCCACGGTGTCTGCAATTGTCTTTGTCGGGGCTAGAGGTATTCACATGGTGACCAGTTCCTGGACAGGCTCTGGGACTATCAGATGCAGGAGACAGGCTGGAGTCATCAGAGAGGATTTCCTCTGCACCTGGGAGATATCATCTGGAATTTCCTGGGTGATGATCAACGGGACATCTCAGGAAGCCCACGAGATCCTACACCTGGATTTGATGGAATCTCTGCTACTCAAGAGATGGCATCATCTACTACATGTGAATAGCTCTTCCTCTTGGGCACTCAGACATTCGTCTGGGCTTTGGACACTCACTTTGTCTGTTTCTATACATGTATGAATCCAACTTTACATGCTAAGAGAGACAAAGAATTATGTGGTCATCTCTGCCTCAGGCAGGATAAACTGTATATAAGCTATCTGCTGGAAGCACTCAGGGTGAACTCCTGGGGAAACGCTGCTACTTTGTCAGTGGACCCCAGTTCACCCAGCGCCTGTGTCCAGGGCTGGTGCTGTCTTGGCTGCGCTGGGATTTCAAAATTTCTATTTTTGTTAATTGACTTAATAAATCTTTGTCAATTTTTTTATAAATTTGGCTCCCGATCTGATCATTTATAACAGGTGGTTGTTGAGAGGGATAAAGTCCCCCTAAACTTCCTTACTCCAGGCTAAGCAACCCCAGCTCCCTCAGCTGCTCCTCATAAGTCTTGTGTTCCAAACCCTTCACCAGCTTTGTTGACCTTCTCTGGACTTGCTCCACTGCCTCAATATCTTGTAGTGAGAGGCCCAAAACTGAACACAGTATTAGGCCTTCAGAGGAAGGCCTTTGGAGTGCTGGCCCTGAGGCTGTCACTGTGTCTGTGAGCTGGCCCTTGCCCTTGGTGTCTATATACTAGACACAACTTCCAGGTACTCAAGACATGTCCTCCTCTGCTTGGCTTCTAAGGACCAATCTTGCGCTGTTACTCCTCTCTCAGGCCATGGGAGAATTCAACCCTGCAGCCCAGAGACCAACCCTATTAGCCGTTCCCTTCTGTGCTTCAAAGAGCTAGTGTCCTTGAAGTCCCACAGTCAGGAAGACCAGGGACTTGATCTGCCTGGTTACAAACTCTTTTGCTGGGGCATGAGTGGGCTGATTTCAGCAGCTGCAGGCCAGGGAAAAGCCAAAGTGTAGCCAGAGCCATAGGCTGATATGAACCAGTGCTGTAAGACCACCAGGGAAACAGACACTTTGAAAAACAAGTGAACAGAGGTGACTGGTGTGATGAAAAGGTTGGTCATTTTTAGACCTCAAACATTTTGATCTCTGCCCAAAGCACAGTCAGGCAAACATGACTTCCAAACTGTGAGAATGGCTCATTGTTGCCATTGTAGTCAAATCCACTTGTCTCACTGAAACTAAAATGTGCAACTCCTCTGTTAGACACTGTAGCAGGGCATCTCAACCCCCCCACTTCCCCATGCTCTGCCCCCCCCCCCACCCCCTCCCCCTGCCTTCCCCTCCATCCCCCCAAGAGCTTATCTGTTGCTTGTTAGCTGGTGAAATAACTCAGGGTATCTCGCCCCTCACATGAACTTCACATGAGCTTGCTAATTGGTGAAATAACTCAATCAGAACTTGTCCTATAATGAGTATTTTTGGCACCATGGGAGTAATGCTTTCATCTCATCTTGCTGTGGAAGTGAGATGTGGAGAGATAAACTGGAATTTTTGACTGACAGACACTTCATTTTAAAAATTATAAAAACTACATCAGACTTTCGCAAAGCAGGTCTTCTGCATGTTCCCTGGAAATGTGTGGGGCTTTCTCCCCAAAGCTGGGATGTCCACTTTGTGGTTACTCCCTTGAGGGTTCAGTGAAAGGATTCTGTGTACACTTTTGTTGATTTGGTGGTAAGTTATATTGAGTCCTAATCAATACTATTTCTTTGCTAACTTTAATATTGGTGCCTTAATGTCATGCACTGTTTTATGTAATCTGCTAGTATTTTGTTTTATAATGTGTAGTAAGTAACTCTGTTTAAAGCCTTTTGTCTGCTATCTCCCATTTATTCAATAAATAACTCATTTTATAATAGACCAGGTCTGCCATCCTTAGAATGTGTGGGCTGAGGCAATTCTAGGTGTGGGCCACCTAAATTTAAGATGCTTCCAAAAATCTGAGGCTAAGGCAGGGCATGTCTGAAACTCCCATTTGATCACTACCAACTCATCCATTGGCTGGGTTTATATGAGATACAAAGCACACTTCAGTAATGGTGTAAAACTTTTAGAGCACTTTTCTCATGGTGCCTAAAGATTTTTAGCTTTTTTCATATATTTGTTTCTTTATAGATTTTTTTTATATATAGTTGTATAATTTCTGTTATTTTTCCTACCCTCTCTCACATTTCAGAACAATAAGCTGATCATTTTTAGCACGTTGTAATTCTGTTTGTTCTTATTCTTAAGAAGAGAATTTCTGGCACAGACATTCTTGCTTTTCACCAGAATTTGAGAGACGTAACAAGATATAGGGCAAAGAACCCCCTGGACCAACTCCAAGGGGCAGAGCCAAGGGTGAGTTATTGAGGCAACTGATCTCCTATTGGATGTACCTGCTGGATATACTAATTATTTAATCTTAAAAAAAAAGTAAAAATCATGTATCACATGTATATATAGCCATATTTGTGCACCTGAAAGCTTTCATTAAAGAATTGCTTTTTATCTTACTGCTCTTAATATTGTTTGGAAAGTTTTTATTTTTTGATTCTAGGCAACACTCACTTTAACCTTTCTGAGAGATATTTGCCTATGTCTATATGTGGGAAGATGTTCTTACCTAAAGCCCTGTCAAGTCTCCTTTTTCTTTAAGATTTAGTAGTTGGAATACTAAAAGATTAAGAGGGGTACGATTACTGTAATTTTGTATTGCCATTTTTTTGGTGCCAAAATTGGTGTGTACCTTCAGACTGTGTGAATAAGGACATTTATACCAAAGACAGTCTTTTGGTTGTGGTGATGCCAGAGGTGAAAGAGAAAGTTTTTGTTCCCTCTGCATGAACTTTGCAGGGATGTAAAGAGCATATATGGTTTCACCACCATTCCTCACCAATGCATCAAGGGACACTTCCTAGGGCACTGTTTATGGTGAGGTTGTCTTTTTAGAAGAAGGTCACAAAGGTATTTGTGTTCTTTACTATATTTTTCCTTGCACTTCAATAACTCTTTTCGTCCTTTGGTCTTCATTCTTGTTCCCTTTCTTGGAGATGGTCATAACCCTATCTGTCTTTGTATTGCTCCTCCCAGTCATAATTTTTCTTCTTTAGGCACTCCATGCCCAGAAATAACCATCTTAATCTTTGTCTGCACTCATTACAGATGGAGTTCGTCTCTTTAGAACATGAGGAAGTGAAATATCCATAGTGGTACAGGTGAGCTCTCACCAGGGCTTTACACAATGGTTGCTTTTCTTGTCTGACACACAGGGATGCTTTTTCCTGTGTCCCATTCATGACTTATAGTCACCCCGTCATCTATTCATGCCTCCCAGAGCATTTGCCTCCTCCAGTGTCTTCAGACTGCACAAGAAACTTGTGTCACTCCACCTGACATGGTGGTACCTATTTCTACCCTGCGGTTCCTCATGCAAGGAGTGTTTATTGATGCAGGAAATGTTTCTCCTGTCAGAGCTTCAGCTGGTGGGGAGGATGGAGGCTGTAGAACTACACCATGAGATAGAACTTTTGTTCCTCATGGGGCCCATGAAATCCAGAATATGAGGTGGACAAGGAAACCTAAATTCTTGAACAATGTGGTTTTTGCAATCTGATTCGAAAGGCCTGACCATGAACTTCCCTGTGTCCTATACTTGATGACAGCAAAGCATGAAGGGTGGAGCCCCCTTAATACATCTCTCAGGCTGCACCCATGAGTAACCTGCTGGAGTCCAGCTCCACGCAGTCACAACCAGATCCAGCCTCCACCAGCCAGCTGAGCCATGGACAAGGTGTGTGGGTGGGCTCTGAACACGGGGCTGGTGGTGTCAGTCCAGCTCCTTTCAGAACTGGTATCTGCCTCTTAAAAGAGGAAATATTCATGACTGGCATTAACTGAGCTTCCATTGGGAAGTTTCATGGGAGAAAGTGCTCAGTCCAGGCACTATGAGAGACCAAACCTTGGTGGGTCAGTGAAATGCAGTTCATCTCCCTGCTGTCTTTGGGGATACACTTTACTCTCCTGGAGCATGAATAAAGCTTGCTGATGAACTTTAAAATTAATTCTGCAGCTATGTAGTGAAAAGGAAGGTTGTTGCTGACATGGATAAGGAGGTGGCTGGATAGGTGGGCATCCAACACTAAAAGGCAACTGCCTCTCTTTAGAGGCCATGCATGCCTGGAGGAGAGATGTCAAGAAGGACTGAAGAGTTCGCTTTTTATATGCCCGCTTGAAACTATCTGTGATTGTCAGTGTGGTGAAATGACTAATGATATCATCCAGACACAAAGAAACATATTGTCTTTTTTAATTATTGGATGAAAATATGAAAAACAGTCTTCTAGTATACACATGGTTATGAGTTTGCAAAACTGGTGCAATGACTGCATTAAGTTGCCAGAACATATCTGTTCACTTGAAGAATCTTTAGATATAGCTGCAGAGAGCTGCCATCCTGGATGGACCACTCAACCTAAGTCGTAGCTTGTCTCCAGCCCTGACTCCTGAATGGACCTGGGACCCATGATACAACCCTGTCTCCAGGCCTGTTTCCAGCTGTATCTCTTGCTAGTCTCCCTGGCGAGCCCCTGGATCTGGCTCATTTCCTCTATGTATCAGAGGGTCTTTTTGGAACAGGTTACTAGCTGCTGGCTCTGCCTCTCTGGACCAGGGCCTACGGGATGGTGTCCTGTTGATGAGAGCATGGGCCAGGGTCAGCACAGCTCCTCGCCTGTGCCAAGGTCAGCAGCAGCTCCTGGTTTGCCTGCCTTCAGTGAGCAGCAGGCACTTGCTGCTCCCTGGCAGTCTCCTTGCATAACTTCATCCTCAAACATTTTGCAATAAAGGTATTTCCTAAGCCGAAGGGTGTCAAAGTATTCATCAACCCATCAGCTGATTGCCCTCCATGAACTTATCCTGCCTCACCATGTAAGCTTCTGGTTGACATATGGCCAAACTATAGACCACAAACTGATCCTCAGCAGGTGTCTGAGCATAAAAGTCTGGCAAAGAGTCATAAACATCTTAAAGGAAAAATTACGAGCAAAACTTAAATATAGGTTTTTCTATTAACTGCATTTATAATAAATGTCATCACTTTTTGACTTTCCCCATGAATAACCAAATAGCACAATTTACTGATAAATGAAACAAACTCAGGAACAATTAGTACACAGCGCCTCTTTCAGTAGCTCAAACTTATCACATTTTCTCTCCTGATTCTGTGTAATATACAGCAGGATATAAAGTCTGTAACCAAATTTTGTGAACTGACAATCAGAAGATCAAACATTTCTCACTGAGACACATCCTAATGTAATGCCAGGAAGTACATCTCTGTATATAGTGTACATTTATTTGAGACAGGAAATATTCAAACATCATCTACAGTGCTTGGAGCAAGAGAAGCAGAGGTATATCGATACATAATTTTATTTGGGCTTTTTTATTTTTTTTCATGGAAGAGAGGCATCTACTTAGGAGCTGGGAATCTGAGGCATATGTAGTGTGTAGGAAATGTGTGCTTTCACTGTCACTACACACCCCTTCTGTCACATCCACCTTCACTCATTTTCTTGTCTCTTATGATGCTATCACTTTATTGTGTTGTGTTGAAGTGGAAGTAGCACCTATGCAAGATAAGCAATTTACAGCTCAAGTAAATAAAAGCAAATATACCAGTGTACAAGAAGTTAATCATCATCACACACACTGTGAAACCATCTGGTTTTCTCTGTTGGTGTGTGTGCTGGTTTAAAACCCAGCAGGAGAATTTAACTCACTCAAGCTACCCACTTCTCCCCATCCTATTTCAACAGTGGAGAAAACACAAGGAGACCTTTTAAGATGAAATCACAATTTCATCTTAAAACTGAAAAATCACAATAACCACAACAGTATTGATAAAAGAGGGTACTCAGCTGGACTCTGCTCTGTGCCACCACTGCTCTCTCCCTTTTCTTTTTCTTGGAGCAGCATCTCAGGATTGCTGGTGCTGTCTTTCAACACCAAACCAGAAAACCCACCACTCAGAGGAACAGGAAAGAGACTGCTGGTGGCAGAAAGGGGCCAGCTCTACCAGGCTGACCCTGAAACCTGCACATCCTCTCCCCTGAGCTAGGTGAAAGATGACAATCCTTCAATTTCTCGCCTTGGCCTCCTCCTGCTGAAACCATGCCTCTGCCATGATGTGGGTGGTATGGAATTAAACACTGCTAGAAGCTCCACCCCTTTGCTCTATAACCATGACAGTGTGGTAAGAGCATTAACTCTGAAGAGTTACATAGTAATTGATATGACTCATTAATACAATCTTATTACTGAATTAACAGAAAAATATGCCTTATTTTTTTTATGTTACTAATGTCCTTGACATGTTCTATATCCTGCTGAAGATTTTGGAAAAGTTTTGGAAAAAGATTATTCCATTCACAGTAAGGATCCTATTTTTGCCCATTCAGATTTCTTATTTGCCTCACTTGAATGATGTTAGTTCACTCAAATATGGTCTGTTCTTCACATGACTTAAATCTCCATTATTGGATATGCTATACCCACATGGTGATAATCTCCATTATTATCCATGGTATATCCAATAAGGAGAGGTCTTAAAAAGCCCATTGCACCAGACACTGCAGAAAACACCATGAGACATGAAGAATGTGGTTTTATTAGAATGCTGGAGTTGGGAATGTACCTGGGAATTCTTAAACCTTACCCAGTCAATATCACCCTTTCTTGCTAATCCCTCCTCCCTCTCAACATGTTTTTCCTCCGCAATTCAATTTCACCTGAGAAGTGTGAGTCCTCTGATTAGCTAGATTCTATCATCCTTGGTGTAATCACCTCTCATCACTTAGCATAGGAGTAGAGGAGGAAGGTGCTGTCTCTTCACTATGTAGTTTACTATGGAGAAAGAATCCCATTCCCATTTCCTAGATTTTTAATTTTATGTAAATTCCAGTTGAATTGGAAAACTTAAAGGATCTGTTGAACATTTTTCCTTCCTAAAACACAAAAATAAGTTTTCAATCAAACCAGCTTCTTAGATCTAGAAGGAAAGGGGGAGAATTTATTTCTACCTTTCCAAAGATACAAAGTGTTATAGCAAGTCCCTTTTCTCTAAAATAACAAGAAAAAGAAAGTTTTTTTCAGATGTTTTCTTTAGAGAGTGAAGGATATGCACTGAGGGAAAGCCATTCCACTGGCTGTACAGAAAGGAGTATAATGCAGATTATGCCTTGTTCTAGCAATTTAGGCACAGAAACATCTTTTCCTGAATTTCCTTTACATGATACAGGAAGAGAAGGAAGTGTCATTCTTGAAGTGAGTATGTGCCAGTAGCTTGGTTTTTGAAAAATGGAGCTCTGGGGCAGTGGGAGGAAGCCCAGAAATTATACATTAATGAAATCTGGAGGAGGAGAAATTAGAAGTGTCAGAGGTTTTCTTAATAGCAGAATTCCCTCTGAAATATAAAAGTGATTGGCCAAAATGGGCTTGCAGAGGCAGGAACTGTAATCCATTGCTGTCTCTTAATACAAAACAATTATTTTGGAATTAGCAAAATTCAGCAGAAGTTTACTCATACAGAAACCTCACTCACATATCCATGAAAATCAAGATGCAAAATGCCATATAGTGTCTGTTTGGCAGAGATGGATAGAGGGAGTGAGAGAGGGAGGAGGAGTCATTGACAGTTTAGAATTTGATTTGTTAATTTTCGAAGAGGGCAAGAGTGGGTCTTGTGTGTTTAAGGGGTGAGTAAAGGGCCTGCAGTGTGAGGTACGACAGCTTGCTGTGACAGTGCCCTGCATCTGCCACTCTAGAAAAGAGGAAAAAGAGTCCCCCTAGTGTACCAATGCTGTAAGCAGGAGTGTCTTGCTCAATTCACTAAATCTGCTGCAAGTTCTGCTAGGGCATGTAATCAAGTGCCTAAAGGTATTTTAGTAAACCCTGGGGCTCTGTTGATCACAAGGCTTCTAGTTCAGGAAGGAAAGAATAATAGACAGTCATAAATAATGAGCATTTTAAAATGAGCATGTGTTTTAACACATTTTAGATACGAAGTAATTGGGTTTTGCATTGCTGTATAATTCTAAATACTAGGTTTTGCCACCCAGGAAACATATATTCTCCTGGAAAACAGGAAAGAAATTATTTTATACAGTAATACTTTTTTCACAAGTCCTTAGCTGTGTATCTATGAGGTAAAATCAAGTACATTATTCTATTCAAAAGTACCTTTTCTAAATTATTGTTTCAATTAAACAGGGAAAATCTACTGCAGTTAAAGGTATTCAGTTTTACACTTTCCCTGGCTGCCAGAAATCCAGTGTGCAACTCAAAACACAGGCATTTTACCACTTTGAATTCGCACTGTCAAATATTAAGTGATAAATCAGCCTCCTCCCTGTGTAAGCCCTCTCTCAATGATTTTAGGTACAGTAATGCAAACCTTTGTAGCGGGTGCTGAAGGGGAATGCATGTAGGAAGGCATAGCTGCCATAGATAGCTGTGACTCCATAACTATTTTCCTCTCAGGTATGCTGAAGTAGAGCCATGGATAAAAAGTTTCAAAGGAGAACAGAATTCAGCTTTTTAATTAGGTTTGTTTTCTAAAGCTCTCTTTCCCTTCCCCACCATAACCTGCTGTGGACTGCTGTATCCATATATTACTGCTAGGCACCTGAGGGAGACTAACATTCCATAGAACAAGTAATGAAAGGAGAGCCAACTTGATGATGCTACATGAAGGGAATAACCAGTTCTCCAGAAAGAAAAGGTAATGCTGAAATGAGAAATCTGCAGGTTGTCAGACACCTCTGGCCTCTTCCAGGTGTGTGGAGTCCTGAATTCCTCACACTCAAGTAAAATCTCTTCTAAATGGACATGTTATTTTCTCTGGCCTTTTTTCAACAGAATGTATTTTCTGTTTTGAGGTTGGTTTGGGGTTTGTTTGTTCGCTTTTTTGTTTGTTTCTGGGTTTTAAAATAACATGTAGGCGAAATGTTCCCAGTCTAGAAGAAAACATAGGATGCATGAAAGTGCAGGAGAAGGCTGCAGACCAATGTTTTTAAGGTGCCATACTTTCAAGATTTGTTGTTTTGATGTATTGAGTTGAAATCAAAGTTCTCCTCCCTCTACTAAGTGTTCCAGTCTAAGAATAAAACAAAGATCCACTAATTAAGGCAACAAATAAGGAAGAACAAAAATAAAAAGGATAGTCAAGGAGAGAAATTTGATTTAATTATCAGTCACTGCTGAATATTAAACTAAAATGTGTGGGTAAAACCTGCTGTCGAGTCTCAGATGCAAATATACTGGGAGTTTGCTTTGCCAGCCTGTTTTCTCTCATTAGGCACTTCCTTCTTAAAAATGGAGCAATTCCTATTCATCAAAGAGAATAGCTATATTCTTGCTTAGGAGTACACATTCATTTTGATACCATGATGAGTTGTGAATACTCCAAATCATAATTTTTTTTTTTTCCTTTAAAAATGCACGTTACAAAGCTTGGTTTATTACCAGGAAAAGGCTTTCAGGTTATTTTTCATTTCAAACAAAAGGAAAACCATTTTCTATTCAGAATTGACTGTAACTGACTGTTCTCTAGAAAACTTTCTGAGGACATCTGCAGACATTCAGTGTGTTGACATAACAGGAAAAAAAAAGGAAGTTGGGAATTTAAATTGGACCCAATTTAGAGATGCATGTGTGTATATTGAACTGCTGGAGAATACTTATATTTTGGTGTGAACAGATAAATGGTTGGTTAATGGTTACTGAAAGGATGATTGAGGTGGATCCAGAATTAGTTAAAAGATCATTAAGCTGTGGCCCAGAGGAGCCTTTAGTCATAGATGTGAATCTGTTCTGCATTCAGAGCTCAGGGGGTGACAGATACCTGGCACTGGGAGCATTCTGTCCTCTGCTCACTGGTGAGGGCTTCTCCTGCCCCACCTCACTTCATCATTCACATGGGGTGGAGGAAAGAGGCTGTTCTTCCAAATCCAGTGCCATATTCCAGGTGTTTTCAAGACAAATCACAAGCAGTGTCTGCTGAAAAGACTGGATTTCCTGACAAGGATTTTCTCACCCTTGGAAAAAGCATAATCCATTGGAAAAACATAAAACTTCTAGTGTTCTTTTTCAATTGTCCTTCTCAGTCCAGCTAGATCCCAGCTCTGACTCACATTCAGTTCTGCTTTAATGCTTGAAAGAATCTTGATGCTTGAAAGTCTTGAATTCTTGAATTTTGAGTACTTGAAACGCTTTGATCTCTTAGAAGGACCCACTCCCAGATAACAACAACATCAGAATAAAACTGGGAAAATATCCATAGTCATCAAGCCATCCTGGGTAACTTTTTTTTCACCAGGTTGTTCATAACAGGAGACTGTTTCTGAGGCAGCCCACCAGTCACATCTCTGAGCTTCTACCGCTGCACTCTGCATCTGACACAAATATAAACGAGAGAATGTTTCTTAAGAGTACTTCAGCTGAAATAATCCTCTCCAATCCCATACTGGGTCGTGCTTTTCATAAGATTAACTCATAGGAAATTAGTTTTATTTCTTACCCTAGCTTCAGCGAGAAAATTCCACTCAGGTTTGGGGTTGGATTAAGTCTCCAAGTGCTTACTGCAAAAAAAAAAAATAACAATTACTTGGATAAAATGTCTCTTCAAGTACATGTTGCATCTTTCCTCCTTGCTGACATCTAGAAATCTGTGTTTGTCTCAGCAAGTGCAAGGGAGCTCCTATTCCTTCAGTGTCCTGGTGGTTTGGTGGTAACTGCAATGCTTCTCTGTGCAAGATTGTGATGGGAGTAAAGGACACTGGTTTCTCTGACACTGAGTTGTAAGGTGCAGCTGGAAAAAAAGTTTGTAGGGGTAGGTAAGAATAGTAGAGATTTCTCTTCTGGTCCCTAAACTCTTATGAGGCCATTTATGGCACATCCAGGATCAGGAGCCAGCAGTAACATGGTCCCTGCTAACCTCTGGACTCAGCAGGATGTGATCCTCCTCAGGCCAATGATGTCAACTGTCCAGAGAAGGATGCCACACCAGTGCAACCCTGAGAGTGGCCCTGCTGAGCCAGAGGGTGAGCAGAGCCATTTCCTGCAGTGTGGCCAGGGCTGTCCTGCCTGGGCTGTGCCCATGGGGTGGTGCAGCCAAGCATATAACATAGCTGGGGGTCAGATGCCCACACATCTCCTCAAGAGCTGCTTCCTAAAGTTAATTTATGTGCCTGAAGGGAAGAGTTGCTGTGTCGTTAGCCACTCTGGCACCTGCCAGACAGGGGTGGTGTCATGAGCTCTGGCTTATTTAATGCCCTACCATTGTGGGTCTCCTGCTGCTCCCCAGCTGGAGCTTGCGGGAGGGTTGGCCAGTAACAAATATCCAGCAAAGGCTTACCAATATTTGTCACGCAATATTAGCAAGGGGAGAGGCTTTGTGCTGTCTCATGCTCATAGGTCATGCCCTATCTCCAGAAAACTGCCAAAAGGAGAAATTGTGAAGATATTGAGGAAAGAGGAGAGAATGAATAAGATGTGAATCAGTGACAAATCTCTGGAGAGGTACAAGCTTCCGCTAAGTCATCTTCTCTAGGAACTATGCTGTACTAGGCTGTTTTGTCTTATTTTTTGAATGATCCAGCTTCAAAAGTTTCCAATTGCTTTTTAAATTCTCTTGCAGCAATTTTTTTCTAATATTTCTGGACTTCTGGCTCGCTGCCCTCTGCTTTGCTGAGTTGACTGTAGAAAAAATTGCTTCTCCAGGCAGGGACCAGCATCCCACTGCCCTGGGAGCAGTGGTGCCTCAGGGCTGGTTTATGTCACTTGGCAGGGAGTGTTGTGCCTTCCAGATCCTGCCGCTCCTCCACGTACAGGCAGCATGGCTGAAGAAGAAACCTTCTTCATGTCTCAGTGCACAGGCAGCACAGGATGCCAAATTAACAAGCCTTGATGTCAGCATTGTCAAAATGCCTGTGAAAAGAACAAGGTTTAAATAGGCTGCTGATCCCACTGTTCCAAATGGATGTGGGGGTATTCATGAGTCCCTTGCCTTTTGCCCAGGCCTCTGGCAGCAGGCAGTAGCTTTATTGAGGTGGTCAGCACCTCACAACCAACTCTCATTTGGAAGTTCTTTAATAATGGCTGATTCAGTCTATTGTAGAATGAATTTTTTATTTCATAAGCAGAAAACTAACAGTCATAAGACTTAAAACAAACTAACACTACACAGGAATAAGGGTAAAAAGAGAAATTAGTAGTAGGTTCATACAGTGTGGGGTTAAGGTTACCTATCAGTGTTACAGCTAACCAAGAAATAATGTAACTCGGGATTCAATGTATCTTACCAACCAATTGGTGGTGGGCACCCATCGAGATCCTTTCCCTCAATCCCCAGGGAAGTAACCATGGATTTGCATGCAGACTCCAGGGAGAAGTCTCAAACGTTTTTAGGGTGTGTGTGTAGGAGGCTTCTGCCTCTGAGATAACTCATGTGACAACTCTTTTATAGTTTATAAAACAGTGTCTCAGGAATATTTCTTTTGTCTCTTCCCACATCTGCTCTCAAGACTAAGACATTGATTCCTAGCTGGGGCCTGAGCCCTTCTGGCACCAGAGCTGACCCCTTGCTGGCCTTCCAGCCTGGGTTATCTCTTTATGCACCAGCTATCTGTGGCAGAGAGGAGGGGGGACAGTCCTGTCACACCCACAAAGAAAATGTCATAAAGTCTATTTTTGCAACCCTATTAAACAAGAATTTGATTTGTCTTCTGCCTTTTGACACCTCTTATAGCCCAAGCTTTGTCTCTGTAGCTGGGGTGGTGTCTCTGTGTTAGGAGGACTATTATAGAGGTATAATATTCCAGATATTCCCTGACACACACTCAGGGCCAGTGTGTCTAGTGAGACTACAGCAAATTCACAGGGGCAGCAAGAGAGAAAGGAATGGCAGCATGGAAAAGCCAGCTGGCTGCTCACTGATGTTGTTGTCAGCCACCTGCAATCACACAAAAGCTTTACTAGGGTTTAACATAAGAAATGATCCTACACAGCCATATCTGTGTAGGGCAGGGTCAGGAAACTAATCTGGAGAAAGAATAATTCACCTTCTTGAAGATTTTTTTTCTCCAGCTAGTAGCTCTCCTGCCAAAATCATTGTTCAATCTGCAATGTCAGAGCTGTGTCCTCAGCACTGAAGCTTGCAGCAGGTGCTATTATTGGGAATGGTCCAGGGAAGATTGGATATGGGCACAGCCAAGATCTGCACTTCTGTTCCTGCATGCTGGGTGCAGCCACAGCGCTCAGACTGGGCAGTGGACAGCATGGCAGTATGGAAGGACAGGTCCTGTACCAAAGAGCTTATGACTGTTATAGATGCAGGAAGTGGAAGGAGGAGAGGAAAAAACAGACTTTGTATCAGAAGTTTGCTAAAATTAAAGAGAGCTCTGATACAGAACTGTAGGAGTGAGATCTTAATGCAAACAAGTTTTAAATATTCAAAATGTATTTAGAGGTTTTCTTGATATGTGACTTCTTGAGAAAGGGCGAGGGTTTACAGTGAGGAAAACCAAGATTCCTTAATGTGGTAAGTCATGAATGCAGGAATGTTGGCATCCCAGATAATTGTTTTATTTCACAAATTTTCACTTATGTACAAAGATGTGGATTAAAATACACCATATTTTTCAAAACATATAAGCAATGTTTTAAAATGGTTCTCACTGGTTTTAGCAAGGGATTGTGGGCTTTTAACTAGAGATAACAAGAAGTCAGTTTATGAAAATCAGGGAGGAAAATATTTCAGACTTGACAAACAACAACAAAATGCCTTAAAGTTAAACCCACAGGACCTGAACTTTAAACTCAGATCAGACCCGAAGCAGCAAATCCAACATGTGATGTAGGATGTAAGGCAAGCCAGCAGCCTGCTGAGCTGATGCCCTGCCTGGAGGGGAGGCCAGTGGTGTTCATGTCATGCATAATACAGGCCAAGTGGGCTACAGGCTTCAAAATGGGTAGAATGCTCTAACCTGGAGCAAATCAAACCACAGAGCTTTGCACCAGTTTGTCAAAGTTTTATTAGAACGTTCCCACAGAGTATCAGAAGCAGGTTAGCTCCCAGCCACAAATTCAGAGCCTGCTGTGTATGTGGCTTGCATGGTAAAAGGGCTGGTGAATGCTCAGCTGATGGGGAAGCAGTAGAGCAGGAAGGTACTTCAATAAAATAGTTTAAAAAAGAAAAATCTTCCAGTGTTAAAGTTTAAAAAATATATGAAAGCAAAAGAAGTATGTACACAAAGTGCAACCCATTTAAAGCTCAGTATAGCTCCATGACTGTTTTTACAATAGAGCTTTCTCTTCTGCAGCTGCAGAGGAGCCGGTTTGCTGCCTCTGCATCAGAGTGCTGCTGGGAAGAAGAAATCACCCTTACTGGTGAAGGTGGGTGCCAGCTTGCATGAAAGCAAGGCCTATGTCTTACAGCCCATTTGCATGCCCTCTTCTGGATTTGGTCATTTTTCAGAAGAGTTCAGCCTTTTGCTGGCAGCCGCAGCTACAGGACAGCCCCTATAACCTGCATACCTATGGATCCCCTTTGGCAAGTGTGGCTTGCAGGGCTGAGGGGGTGTGTGTGTGCAGGGGAACAGAGACTTTTCCCCAAGGAAAGCACAGGGTTAGTTAGATGGAACGGTGGCACAGTTATACATGTATGTGCAAACTGCTCCACAGAGTTATCACCCCCAGCTGCCCTGAATGCTGGGTCACAGCCAATGCTTACTTTACTTGTGCCTCCTACTGGGATCTTCTTTTTCAGAATTTGTGTCCAGTGCAAATGGTTTTTGAAAGTCTGGATCTTTTTAACAGTTGTAACTGAGCCCAAAGTAGCTTTCTACAACAGCCTGAAAGGAGATTCTAGTGAGGTGGGAGTCAGTCTCCTGCCAGGTAACAGAGAGGACCACATGAAATGGCCTCAAGTTACCCCATGGGAAATTTAGATTTGATATTAGAAAAAACTTCTTCACTTCAAGAATGGTCAGGGAAGTGGCACAATCACTGTCCCTGGAAGTGCTCAAAAGGTCTGTGGAAGTGGCACCCATGGATGTGGCTCAGTGGTGCACTTGGAAGTGCTGGGCAGCCAGCTGGACTTGCTCTTGGGAGCCTAGTCCAAGCTCAATGATTCTGTCATTCTATAAAATGACATAACATATGCCCAGTCTCAAAAAAACCCCACCAGAAACAGGCTCCTGGGAAAAATCCCATCTTAATCCTACCCTTACTCTTGTACCTGTTTTTCTCTAATATCTGTAGGTCTATTATGGCTTCATTGTTAGAGCCAAGAATAATGAATTCACCTCTCTTCACCTAAACAGAAAACAGAACTCACTGAAAGCAGAAAAACAAAAGTAGTTTACAGAAGACCTAGCTAAGCTTCAAACATCAGTATTTACCACTTCAAGTAATTGCAGAAATTTGCAGTTTAATTTAGATGGAGACATTAGGGCACAACTGCAGGTGCTGAGTGCCTCTTAAGGGAGTGTTTTTAAGGTTTTTAAGCTTCTCTTTTTCCCCTCCTTCACTAAGAGAAACCACACACAAGACAAGAAGAAAATGATTTGGTATTTTTTCACTAGGGGTTTGATGCTTTAAAAGGTCATGGTAGGGTATTGCTTGTTAGATGTACCAATAACAGCAAATTTTTAAAATTAGCTTATATTCTCTGCATGCTTTTAAAATATCTGCTCAAGTGCTTTTGATGTTTTGCAATATTTCGCGGAGTGCAAAACCTGAGAAGGTTAGAATTGACATACTTACTGGCTTGGGCTTTCTTTCTGCTGCAGAAGGGATAATTTAAGACTCAAAAGATGGTGAAAGGTTTTCATTTGGAAAATACTTGTATAGAAAACAATTCACAGAAGAAATGCTGAACAGACAGGATTAAAGGGCATGCAGGATTGCTCAAAAATGTTATTTAAAAGATCATGATAACAGACTAATTAAAAGAGCAGCAAAGTCTTAAAGGATTATATAATCTAAAACTAAAAAATAATTATTGATTTAAAAAAGAGGAGAAAGAAAAACACCTTGCTTCTTGTACAGGAAGAGGGGAGCCTTTCAAGTAGTAACCAAGTAAAACTGACATTTTGATTTCTATATTTGCCATATGGTAATGCTTGATGACTTCCAAACACACACCACTCACCAAAAAAAAAAAGAACCCAAAAAATCATTCCCAGCTTCCCAGCCTGGATAAACATCACTTCTGGTTACTCTTCTTCAAAGCAGTAAGGACCACACTTAGTCCAGGCCATCAACTGTCTTCCATATCCAATTTTCACTCCTTTCCCACCAGCTGTATCTCATGGTGTGTGCACATATGGCATCTCTAATTCTGATTTAAATGCATTAACCTTAAGTACTGAGAAAATAATGTTCTACCAAAAGGTAGAGGAAGATGGACCTTCAGTATTTGTTTTAATTTGTTGTGAAGTCACAGCAGTGTCTGCTGGCTGGTACTTGATGAGTTGATGAGATTTTTAATGAACTGATAGTGGTGATCTTTCAAAAAAGAAGAGCTAGTATTTCTTCTAAGGTCAAACCAAATCAATGTTGTCTTCTTAACTGTTGTCTATTCAAAAGAGAAAATTAGAGATTATGGGGCATTTTACTTTCCCAGGTTTTCTACCCTTATGTCCCTGGATGACCTTAGCTCTTCCAGCACCTTCCTATTCAGAATTTAATTATTTCCCGTGCTTCTGGCCCGTGTTTTCCAAGATCCTTACTATTTATTCAGCATTACTTCTATTGGGAATCCAGCTTTAAAATCAATCTGTGTTAGAAATACAGAAGTTTTACTTGATATTGGCTTTCCCTGAGATATTCACTTATGAAAAATTCCAGCAATAACTTTAGACTTTTAATGTTTCTTCTCTTTTTGTCTGGGTCAAAAACATTGCAGAGAAAAATTGCCACTTGAGATGTAAATTCATGAAACATTTATATTGTAAGGTAGAAGAGCTCAAAGAAATTGAGAAAACATGTCTTTTTTCAAAAAGGAAGAAAAATACATTTTTTTTTACTAAAAAAGTACCACTGTGCAAAATGCAAAATTCTTCTTTTTAAACAGAAACTGGAGGAAATTGAGGTCTTTCTCTAAATACTAATTTAAAAGCAGACTTAATTCTGCAATTTCTCACAAAGCTGATTCTTTGCATGGCTGAATAGCTGGCAGTGTAACCGAGCTTGTTCCTCTGATGCTTCCCACCTCAGGGAGTTATGTACAAAAAAGCAGACTCTTGTTTTCTCCTTGGAGTAAGTGGCTATAAATGACAGGTTTTCAACAATAACAAAAAACACTAGTCTTCCTCCCTAGCTTGATTTCAGACACCCTGGATGCTGGGAAGAAGTCAGTGACTATATAAGTGTATTTATGCAAAACGAGAGTACATTTCTCATCTCTATGGCCAAAAGACATCTGAGCTTATGACACAAGAGTCACATTGTCTCCACTCCAAACCAGCTACTTTCTTCATGACACCCTTGGGTTGGCTGTGGCCACTAGCAGAGGATGAGTTCAACAATCTTGCTGGCAAAAATGTACTCTCAGTTTCATTTTAGGTAAATTTCATGATTTTGTAGAAACTGAAGTCTTCACAGTGCTGGTCTGAGGGCTAAAAATAAAGAAAAATCTCAGACAAAAAAAATCTCAATAAACATGGACTTAGCTTTATTGGAAGAGTGGTGAAAATCCCGACAGCTAACATTTCATGGTTCACTTTATCATGCTGCAAAGGCAGGGGAAAGGAGAAGATTCCCACCTTAATCTGAAGTTATGGTGTTGTATCACAGTGGTGCTGCAGACAGCTGATCTCATGGCTGTGTCTCACTGGCTTGTGCAGTGGGGGCAGAAACCTTGGCGCACAGGAGGGAAGATACTGTGAGTCCTCTGCATCAGGACTGTTTGTGTTCCTTTCTGACTCACAGAGCCAGGTACCTTGATGTAATTAAGAGATAAAGCGACTTTATAACGGCCAGGACAACCATGTTCCTGACCTAGAGCTATTCCCTGGATACAGTTACATGAACAACATAAGGCTTGGTTTTCAGCCATTCAGGCCAGGCCAAGACTTTCCAACATTTGCTCATCTTGGTCTGCAACTGCTGAGCTCAGCACCAGACTTCAGCTTTGCAGACTTCAAGAGGAAGTTGAGATCTGACATTTTGGTTTGGATGCACTGTGAAAAGGAAGTCTGATTTTGAATGTTAAGAGTGGTCCAGCCAGCTATAGAAGCACTGACTGTTCAGCTCAGTACTTGTCGTTTCCATATGCGCTGAGGTTCAGCCAACCACTGAAAAAACCAAAAAAAAATAGGCTCTGTGCCAGATAAAATAGGTTTGGCTGCAGATTGGGTGCTCATTAAATCTAAACCATTTATCTGGGTTCTAACACCTGTAGTCTTGTGGCAGAAATTAGAGAATGAAGGAAAAATCCCACTATGTTTCTCCAGGCTTGACTTCTTTCCTTTTATTTTCCATTCAGCAGGGCTTCATGATAGAGCTAATGAGGTGATATCACTCTGCTAGATAAATTAATTTAGATTCTCACCAGAAAGCTGGCAGTCAGAACCAAGGAAGAGAAAGGACTGCAGGAGGAGTGAGAAGGCCACCATCTGCACAGAAAGGTGGCAATTGCCAACTGGGCCCAGGACTAAAGGATGGAGGAGAGGATGACCAGTGTTATTTATGTGTGCTTGGCTTTGGTTGTTTTCCTAGCTACAGAGGAGACATGCCCAGCATCTCAAAATTGCTGAAGCTGCTAGGAGAGGAGAAAGACAGAGAGCCTGGTACTGCAAGCAGAAGTCTGGAGTACAATTGTCTGGAGTACAATTTTTGGTGTCTAAACATGCATGACACAAAGAGCTACAGCTTCAGTAATTACAGTCCTGTCCTCTTCACTGTGTTTCTTTTAGACAGTTGGAGGGTTTAATGTTGTGAAATATTGAAGAAAGAGTTGCTTCCTCATGCTTAACTTTCATCAATTTGTATCTGTCACGTTTATCAAAGCAGTATTTTCCTAGTCTGGAGAATTCAAGACTGTGATGATATATAAGAAACATCAGAATCTTTTCTCTGTATAACCCCATTCAGTCACTAGGAATCTGCTATCAGCTGGAGACTGCTGCCGTTGCATCTTCAGTTCAGACACAGGCTGTTGCAGACGAGATGCAGACTGTGTTCTCCCACAGAGTATTTACTTTCACCTTCTTTTGTTGTTCCTTTTTATGCAAAATAAGTATTTTTGAATGTAAATACAAGATTAGGGCTTGTACATGGAAAATGTGATTAGCGAGCGTGCGCCTACTAGCATGCATATTATTTTCAATAATCAGTGGTGACAGTCATTTTGTTTTCATGGTTTTTGGCAATCCATTTGCTCTGTTCTGAGAGACTCAGTACCTAAGGAGTTTGCTGGAAAACAGAATTTTGTGAGAAGATGCTGGAAAAACACATTCTTTCAACCAGCTAAATGCTGTCACTGACAGTTACTCTCACATTATAAGCAAACCATGTGTGAAAGCTCAACATGAGCCCACCCTATCCTCCTGTTTTGTCTGGTGAAGGCTCAAAGAGGTATATTGCACATATTTCAAGCTTTATTTCTTAGCTCCCTAAGCATTTTTATGGCCTTTAATAGTAAGGGGAAAAAAAAAAAAGAAACTTATTATCTAACCTATTGCCTCTTCTAAGCTAAGGCTCATTTCTTGCTAAGGAGACATCCCTGACTGGATGGCTGCATCATTTAGCTCTTGGCCTAAATAAGCATACATATGACTGATGTGTCAGGGGTAGTTTTCTTCCTGATGAAAACCAGCTGTTTGAAAGTATTGCCTTAGCATCTCCTCTTGATGATGTTAAACACAGAAAAAATGGAATCTGTTCAATCCAGATGTAGCCATCCAAAAATTATTCCAGATCATCCACCCAGGTTCTTACCATAAAACATTCAGGCACTGCTTAAGAGTAATTTGTTCAGCCTTTTTTCTTCCCAACAACTAAGGAGATATGTACATGGCAAGATCAGATCTCTAACTTTAACATGGCTAACTATAAATGAGGTGATTCTTCTTCAGAGTGAGCAGCTTAGTTCGTTCTTAAAGCAGTAGATTTAGTAGTAGCTGGCATGTAGCTTGTCATTCAGTTTCCTACCCAGCTGGGATAGCTGAAAAGTCATATATGGTAAAAGGACTATATATGGCAAAAGGACTCACTTTTGGTTTTCCAGGACCATTTGAAATCAAAGTCTTGAATCAGGTGCTTAAACTGAAAAAACCTTCAGTCACCTCTCTTCCAAGAGGAAGCTGGCACTCTGGTGGGGTGTTTCCCATAGCTTCAGCATTGAGCTGCACATAGGAAATGCTTCAGACAAAAGTTTGCATCTTAAATCTTTGCCATGTTCTGAAGCATATAGAGCTTCATTTGATATAGCCCTCCAGGTGTTACTTGGACCACTTGGCCACGTGATCTGAAGTACCAAATACCATAGCTGGGAGCCTAAAAGACTCAGGAGACATAAATTTTTTTCATTTAAAACATCAATCCCTGAGAGAGTCCTACAGTATGAGCTAATCTCTGCCAGGCAGGTATTACTCATTCATTTTTTGATGACAAATAATTATTAACAGGCTTTGGGGCAAAAAATTGAGTTATTGCTTTGATATTTTGAAAGTTTAAATGTGCTCTTGCTGCCCAGTGAATTCACATCTGTACGCTGCAGGGCCGTGTTTGAAAGTCAGGACTGAGAGCATTAAGTTAACTGAGGTCCAGTGGCTGGGAGGTTTTCTGTATCCCAAGGCTAGAGACAGCAACTCCAATCTGAATATCTGAATTAACTGGTAATTAGAACACTCCTTGCTACTGGATGCAGTGAATACGTATGTGTTGATATGATGAGAAAGGGATACTCAGTATCGTTCTCCCCTTTCTTTCTCTGCAACTTTGAACAACTGCAGCTTCCAAAACCTTTTTTTTGGGGGTCAAGTCTACTTGTCTATATGTTTTCTGCAGAATGTGCTGAGGATGGCTGCTTTCACTATGGCCAAGAAACATTTAAATTGAGGAGACTGTCCAGTTTGGGGATTTAAATCAGTTTGCTGAGCCTGTGAGATAAAGAACTTTCTCTGGAGTTAAAAAGCAGGAGATCTAAGAAATAAATTTGAGGAGCACCATCAGGACTCTAGGAATCTAGAAGTTACTAGTCATTTATCATGGACTTGCTCCTTTAGCTCCCTAACACCATCAAAGTATTAGGAGAATAAATTCTTAAAGTGGTGACTTTTAGATTCTGCAGCAGTGGGAGCCCCATAAGCACTAAAGAAATAAATAAAATAAAAGAAGAGAAATCTCAAGCCCTCACTTTACTCACTCTCAAAACTGTTTTATCAAATGAGGTATATAATTTATTACAGTTTTGAATGACTGTTCTGCTATAAGGATAGAATTTTGTTTCTAAATCCAAAGTGCATCACACACATCTTGAGACCTTCTTGCACTTTGAAAAATGAGCAATAAAAGTGGCATGAGACAGCATAAGAAAAAGAATAAAGCAACCAATTTCTTATTATTTGTCTCTTAAACTAATATTTTGTTCAGATTCATTCCACATTCTACCTGTAATATACTTACAAAGTTTAAGACAGAGGAATACTACTATGTTGCATTTCATAGCATCCTGAGAGGAGTGGGCAATCTATTGCCTTTTCTTGCTGTAAATATATTTATCTCATACTATTCCACCATGCCACAGGAACTGTTGTTTCATTGAGGTCATATGTTTTGGTCTCTCTCCCTTTTTATTTTGTGACTTTGTACCAGATGTCAGCGGTTGCTGCCAGAGACAGACTCAGTTTTCTCAAGAGTCTTTCTTTGAATCCTCCTTGTCCAAAAGTGTATCTATTCTCATGGTTCAGAGACTGAATCTGTGACCTTCCTAATGGTTTTTCAGGTATTCTTCAACCTCTTAAAATCACATGAGAGTCTTTTAGAAGATGAAATTGCAAACATCTCTATTTGGAAAGTATACAATATAGTCATATACATAAAAGTGCACAAAACCCACTGCATCTGTAGAGTAGTCCACAGTCTTAATACCTGGTTGGCTTATTGATGGTCAAAATTCCATCCAATAAAACATTCCTTTGGCATCTGCAGCTTTCCTCATGGAAAGGAAGGCTCAGGCAGGCTGGCTGGTTGTTCTCCTTATACAAGGAGTCATTACCTGGGTGCTTACACTCCCTCCAGTCCAACACAGCCCCAGTGCCCTGAGTTTTCTCAGCCTTCCACAACCACCTTGGTCTTGTTGAATATGGCCAGCCTTGCTTAACTTCTCTGTTCTTGCCAAGACAACCAATACAAAGACACTGAACAAAAACCTCATGTCTTCCAGAGACAGCCCAGTTATTAATTGGAATTTTTCTACAACAGAACCTATGTTTATCCAACTTTTAATTTAAAAAGGACTGTTGTTGTAAAGTAATTCAAATGAGCATTTCTCACTAGCTATAAAACAGTAAGGTTTTTTACTGAGTTCATGGCAAGTGCTCTGGGCACATAGATAACAACTGCACCTTGCTGGATAGCTGCCCTTAGCCTCTGCCTTCTTAATTCCTTCTGTCCTTAATGATTTTTCCTCATATTCACAGGCCAAACACAAAGAGAAAAATTCCAAACCCATTAGTATGTTCAGATGCAAGTACCACAGTACCTACTGTGATTCTGTCCTTCCTCCTTGTAGGCAGGACCAAATTCACCTTTGATGTAATTTTACCACTGTCAATGGAGTTCCATAAGAAATTATTTTCAGGTAATTCCTGAAAATTGGACAGCTCAGCAGGAGCTGCTTACATTGATTAAGCTGCTGATTCCCAAAGATGTCTCTGTTACTTTTTAGGAGAAAAGCTGGAAAGAGGAGTTTTGATTTTTCAGTGTGATGCTCCCAGAAAGTATTTCCCCTCTGAGTAGAAAATAAAATAGCTTTAAAATGTACAAAAAGTGACATAAACTGTACTCAATCTCTTTTTATTGGGTTGCCATTACTGTTGAGAAGCTGTAAAAGACTGGGGATGTGATTGAGTTGATAATGTTATTGAGCTTCTCTGACAAGGGTATACCCATCAATAACTTCTGTTACTATATTTTTATGTCCTCCAAAAATAGCTGCTTGCTTGCCTTATGTCTTTTTTTTCCCTCAGAAACAGTTCTCTGTAAAGAATAATTAATTTTAGTTTATACATTACAGAACTCCTTGAAGTTTCCCTGGATACGTTTAGAAGTTATCACAAGTTGCTCTCTCTCCATTTTCTTTTCTCATAGTTGTCTATTGCACTGTGTATAGGAAAGGAGAAAACTCCTGTGCTGGTGTGGAACTCAGCAAGGGAATCTGGGGTTGACCTATGAGCCAGGAATTAGCACAATTAGCTGTGCAGGAACAGCCTACTCCCACATGGTGATTTCAGGACTTTTACCAGGGCCTGTGGAGGAGATTTAGGACCCCTTTGGCTCATTCTGGCAAAGAGAAAGAAATCACCATCAAACTCATAACACATATGAGAACAAACAGGTAGGCATACAGAAAACAAAATATGGTTTCATCTCATTTCAAACAGCATCACCAGCTCCCATCAGGTATGTTCTCTGGAGATTGATATCTGCTAGCATTTAATGACCCAAGTACAGTGTGGGCCATTAAGTCCTCCTGGCTGCTTACCAGTTCCTCGGGAAATGTCCTACACCTCACTCGTAACTGTTCAATTACACCCCCATTTCTGGGCTCTGCAGCCTTGCTGTGGCATCACGTCTCTAACAGCTGTGTCTGGCAGCCACTCACTAAAAGGCTGCATCCCGGTCTGAAGGCCAGTGGAGACAGAAGGACATGGGGGCTGGTTGATGATCGGCTGTGGTCAGTGCTGCATGCCCTGGCTTTCCATCGGAGTGGAGCGTACTGACAGATTCAAGTGGAGAGGAAAGAAAGCAGCAGTCGTGTTGGCCTCTTGGATTAGCTGGGGACAGTGATCAAGCCCATGGACATTAGGAGCTTTCTCCAAGCATCTGCCCTGCAGAACATGACAGCTTGGCTCCCATGCAGACATGCTCAGGAACCTGAGTAGCTGCATTGCAAAGGCAAATCTGATTTCTCATTTTGTTTTTTAAAGCCTCACCTTTCAGACTTCCTATGAATAGGATGTAGAAACTGTAGAGTGAATCTGCTAGCAAAAGGGTTGCACTGTGAAACCTTTTTCTTAAGGTTTGATCACTAGGTCACTGTAATGTCAGGATACTATGTATCTATATTATGTGTATTTATGGTTTCATCTCGTTTCGATAAAAGCAGCATCACCAGCTCCCATCAGGTATGTTCTCTGGAGATTGATATCTGCTAGCATTTAATGACCCAAGTACAATGTGGGCCATTAAGTCCTCCTGGCTGCTTACCAGTTCCTCGGGAAATGTCCTACACCTCACTCGTAACTGTTCAGTTACACCCCCATTGCTGGGCTCTGCAGCCTTGCTGCGGCATCACATCTCTAACAGCTGTGTCTGGCAGCCACTCACTAAAAGGCTGCATCCCGGCCTGAAAGCCAATGGAGAGAGAAGGACATGGGGGCTGGTTGATGATCGGCTGTGGTCAGTGCTGCATGCCCTGGCTTTCCATCGGAGTGGAGCTTACTGACAGATTCAAGTGGAGAGGAAAGAAAGCAGCAGTCGTGTTGGCCTCTTGGATTAGCTGGGGACAGTGATCAAGCCCATGGACATTAGGAGCCTCCTCCAAGCATCTGCCCTGCAGAACATGACAGCTTGGCTCCCATGCAGAGATGCTCAGGAACCTGAGTAGCTGCATTGCAAAGGCAAATCTGATTTCTCATTTTGTTTTTTAAAGCCTCACCTTTCAGACTTCCTATGAATAGGATGTAGAAACTGTGGAGTGAATCTGCTAGCAAAAGGGTTGCACTGTGAAACCTTTTTCTTAAGGTTTGATCACTAGGTCACTGTAATGTCAGGATACTATGTATCTATATTATGTGTATGTGGCAGCTCATTTATTATTTAAATGCACAGTAAAGCAAAGCAATAAAAGTCGAGATGAACTGTTTTCATGGCAGAAAATTGAAATGAAATGCCTCATTTTTCAAATGGGAGAAGTCCAAATGAATCAACTCTGTCATTCTTCCCTTGAAATGTGTCAATTTTAATAGAACTGTCTCTTTAGTGGAAACATTATTCTGTCAGAAATTTTCCAACCAGTCATATACCCAGCAGCAACTGGTAAAAATGGCAGCACTGGCTTTGAAGGCTGTCCCCATAGCCCAGGGCAATCTGGCCAGTAAGCCAGCCAGGAGCCTCCTTTGCCTGTGAGGAGCTGCTGCTGCTGATTCCGTGTGAGGGTGTGGGCAGGTCCTCCTGCCAGCCACGGTGGTGGGGCTGGCTCCCACTGCACAGCTGCTTGCAGAGCCCTCAGTTTCCCTCCTTTGCCACCTTGCAGCTAAGAAATGCATCATTTCTTGCAGTGTCTCATACCAAAATGCAAATATTCCTCTTTCAGACAGAATGGCAAACCATGACATCTCAAGGATTCACATCCTACCCAACTGCTTGAATCTAAAGTGGCAGCTAGATAGGCACATTCCTGTCTCTTGGAATTTTTTATCTGAGTTTTATGTGAAGGTGACTTTGCAATATTCTCTTAATTTGCTGTATTAAATGGAATGAGTCAGCATTAAATAAATTAATATTTAAATGCCTGGGGGGAAATTGCTGAAGTTTTGAGGAGTCACAAGCACATGGGACACTGAAAATTAGGAGTTTGCAAAGCAGATGGCTCTTTGTTGGCTTTTAAGGGACACTCTTAAAAAAAATCTTAATAATGCCCTCACATTTAAACTAAGCTTCATCCACTGAGATCTACATATGCTAACACAGCAAATAATATCAAATTAAAATCTCAAAGTGTCACTTGTTTTCATGGATGACTTTGGATGTCTGTGCGGACTCCTAAAGTATCTGGAACTATCTAGCTCAGGAAACCAGTCTGGAAAGTTTTATCCTGGTTACTGATTATGAATCAAGATACAGTACTGTATCTATTAAATTCTCATTAGTTAAGCAGCTATGTTAGCTAGGTTTAATCAGAAAAACTGTCTATTGTATAGGATCTACTTTTCAAATTTAAAAACTAAATAAAGTTTCTTTTCCTCAATGTAGATTTGAGGTTGTATGTTCAGCTGGAGTTGTGACTTGCAAGCTCTAGAAACAACATAGTATGTGTGTGAAATTAAAAATAAATTGATTTAATTTAAAAGCATCATGTTAAGAGCAACATCTGTAGACTGGATTTCAGACAGTCTCAAAATAGACTTTGATGTTCTGTTCTCATCCATTGCGAAGTGAGAGGCTGTTGCTACAGCAGAATGCAAATCAAGAAGGCAGTCTATTTCTCTCTATCAGACCTCAAAGACCTCAAAGTCCACACATACTCCTAATCCTGTGGTCAGCTCATAAAAAATAATCCTTAAGAATTCAGCAGGTTAGTTAAAAGGTAGAAGAGCAGTGGTGCTGGGTGAGAGCCCTGGACCCTTGTGGAGCTGTGTCAGGGCTGTGCTCTCCCTTCCAGGTCTTTGTGGTGCTGGCAATGCAGTCAGTGCCTGCACAGATCCTGCCAGGGAGAGAGGCAGCTGGGTTGCATTCAGGCGGCTTTTTCTTAACACATCTCCAAGGCCAAACAGCTCTGCCTTCCCATTAGAAGCTGCTGTTTCTGGTAGATCTGTCTGATTTTTCTGTCCAGGGTTTGCCCTGGACTGACCTTGCAGCTTTCTCTGCCTGCCTTTGCCCCTGAGGCCAAGCTGAAATCACTGCCTAGAAGGAAGGAGTGGAGCTCAGAGCGAGCCTCACTGCTGAGGGCCTTACCCTGTAGATCTCCATGTTCTGCATCATGTTCATTGTTATTGATAGCACTTATTTATTGTAGTTACCTTAAAGAGAGTTTACATGAACTGCAGATGTGTCTTCAACAGGAGTAGCCAGGAAATGTCCATTGCCTTTTGAATGTCAGGTGCTTAGTAATCTGCTCTCCAGAAAAAATTAAAGTCAGAGCTACAATGGCTTCTTCAGCAGTGATTTCAGGAAAGCTTTCTCCTGCATACCTGTCCTTCAACATTATTTCCTGTGAAAGACAACAAGGAGCTTCTGTCATCCTTGGACTTGTAATGCATAAATTGTGCTCTGCTGCTATACTTCGCAAGCTCCAGCAGCAAGGTTCCCAGACCATAGTCCAAAACAATGTCCCATAAGTGCTAATGAGGGTCATGTAGAAAAACCTTTACTTTCTGCATGTTAAACTTACCCTGAAGGACAATTTCCAAGTCTTTAAAACATCAGTGAAATGAGGAAGGAGGAATATTAAGACTCCCATCTAATGTCAGTGCCTTCTGGCCAGTTTTGTTACTTCCATTTTATTCCTTGCCACTGATCCATAAATAGAACTTATAATTGTCCATTTTACACTCACCTTTTCATAGGGTCACAGATGTATCCATGCAGAATGAGTACTCTCATACAGCCACAGGACACAAATGCTCTGGGAAAAAGAGCTCCAGGTAAAAAAAAAAGAGGATAAAATCTCCTGGAAAAAACCATGCTTCTCTTGTAGAAAACAGTATAGAAAACACCATAAAGGGACTGAGTAAGTTTTCAGCTTTGCATACATTACAGGGGCAGCTTTCTGGTCAGTACTGGTCAGTACTGCCATATCCAATGTCATCCTTCACAGAAAGAATCCAAAGTTTGTGGAGAAGCTACACTTGCCACTAAGCTGGCAGAATATCATCTGCCATTTAATGATAAAGATCACATCTTTTCATGCCATGAGAAATAATGTGCAGTCCCAGGAGTGACATACATAAAGTGAGGGAGCACAACACACACACCATCCCAGTATGATATTTGACAAAACTGCAGAAAAAAGTAATTATACTTTACCCTGTTATTGTGACTCCTTCAAGTGCCACTTCACTGGTGATGTGATATCAAAGAAGCATGTTATCTCATTGGATTGGGTTTATATGTCAGATGGAGGGAGGTACCATTTGATGCACCGCTTCAGTGAACTCTTCTTTCTCAGGTCAGAGGTCTGTTTTCTATCGTGAGGTGCTCTGAGTGCCAATACTGGTCCAGTACGGTCCTGTGTGAAATTCTGCTGTGCTGGGCTGGCCCTGGCTGCACACCAGGTGCCAGCCAAAGCCATTGTATTGCTCTCCCTCCTCAGCCAGACAGAGGAAAGTAAAAATAGAATTAAACATTCATGAGTCAAAATAAGGACAGGAGAGATCATTCACCAGTTACCATCATGGGCAAACAAACTTGACTTAAGGAAAAAATTAATTTATTACCAATTAAATTAGAGTAGGATAATGAGAAATAACATCAAAACTTAAAACACCTTTCTCCCACACCTGCCTTCTTCCAAGACTCAAATTCACTCCCAATTCTCTCTACCTCCTCCCTCCACTGCAGCACAGGTGAATGGGGTTTACGGTTACTTCATCACACATTATTTCTGCCGCTCTTTTCCCCTCATGAGGTGGGCTCCTTGCACTCTTCCCCACCCCAGTATGAAGTCACTCCCATGGCATAGAGGGATCCAGTCTTCCATGAACTTTTCCAACATGAGTCCTTACCATAGGCTGCACTTCTTTGTGAACTACTCCAGAGTGGGTCTCTGCAGGGTCACAAGTCCTGTCAGAAAACCTGCTCCAGTGTGGACTCCTCTCTCCATGGTGCTGCAGGTCCTGCCAGGAGCCTGCTCTGATACAGGCTTCCCAAGGAGCCACAGCCTCCTTTGGGAATCCACCTGCTCTGGCATGGGGTACTCCAAGGACTTCAGGTGTGTCTTTGTTTCCCTGCAGATCTCCACAGGCTGCAGGGTGACAGCTGCGTGACCATGATCTGCCCAACAGGCTGCAGGGCAATCTCACCTTCAGTGTCTGGAGCATGTCCTGCCCCTCCTTCTGCAGAGCTGTTCCTCTCAGAGACCCTCACCCCTCTCTTCTCCAGCTGCACTTGCTTTTTACAGTAATTCCTTTCTCCTTAAATATTTCATTCCAGCAGTGCTGCCACCATGGGCTCAGCCTTGGCCAGTGGCAGGTCTGTCTTGGAACCAGCTGGTATTGACTTCTCTGGAAACAGAGGAAGCTTCTGGCAGCTTCTCACAGAAGTCACTCCTGTAACCCCCATTTGCCAAAACCTTTCCACACAAATACACCAACCTGTTGCTATCTAACCTGATGAGCCAGGAAAACTTTGCTGACAGGAACCAGTGGTCCAAATATACTTTCTGTGAAGAGATTATGTAGTGTCCACAATACCTCCTGCAAAGAAAAACTTATACAGACCAGCAAAGAAACACAGAAATGAAGAGGTTCTCACTGATTTCATTTTGTTTTTAAGAATTCAAAACATGAATTGTTTCATTCAAACTGGCTGAGGGATTTCAAAATTTTCAGAACTTCAGCCTTCAATATGAAAGATTACACAGTAATTACCCAAGGAATGGAGCACTATGGAATTATCTTACTCAATAGAACAGTAGCTCTTATGTGACATCTGTTAACTTTTGTCGTTGTTGTCTTTCTGAGAAATGGAGTTTAGTGTGACACTAGCCGTGTTACCTAACCACCACAATATAACTCTATTGTGAGTGTCAATGGGCAGAAAGTTTAAAAATTTACCATCTCCTTTTGAAGAATTATGTAAAAGTATCTATGTAAACTGGTCTTGATTTTATGTAAAATACAGGCTTTTGTCTTTCCTCCCTTATTTCCTCCATAATCCTTTGGTCAATCTTGGGACTAGAAATAGAAATGTCAGTACATCAAAAAAGATGGTAGGCACTCAGGTCCTGTTTCAGCTGGAACTGAGCACTGAAATATGGGGAGACCTTTTGAAAATCACAGTTTTACTACAAGGGAGCCTAAAACATTCTGGAATGAAGAAAATAGGGGTACACTTTAAAAGATGCCCACTGCACTTTAGGTAAGGTTACTAAAGTGAAGCACCCAGTCTCCTCAAAGCAAAAGTACATGAAACCATGAAAACATTTGTCCTTAGGAAATTTCAGCTCTTTTCTATTTTTTTGATAGTTCAAGAACCTGTAGTTGCGAAACAGCTACATGCTTTAGTACTTCAAGTGGGGGAACTGGAACTTTTTGGAATTTTTTCTCACTTCTTTCACAATCAGCAGAGAGTTGCAAAGCTAAAGGTTGACATATGGGTCGCTTCTGCAGATACACTTGCTAGATCACAAGCAGCTGCCAGTTTGTTTCAAGGACATAGAAATTGTTGGCTTACAGTAAGAGAGCTGCACACAATCAGGAGCTCCTCTGAAGAAATATTTACCTGTTTGAAAGTGGTCTTTTTCATTAACTAGAGAATATACTGAAGAAAAAAATGCTTTGTATGTATTTTACAATAATTTATTAACTAATTGTAAGATATTTTTATTTTTTTTCATAACATGATAGTTGGATGAAAACCAAAGTGCCTAAAAAATGCATGGAAATAATTCCAAATAAATAAACTTCCTATAAAACCCATAAGATACTTCTCAGAGTTCTTAAATTTCTCCTGAAAAATATCAGACTTCCTTCAGTACCTGCTTAGATGGAAGAATTAGTCTGGCATTTGAAGACCTTTATGGCAGCAGTCTCCATGTAAGGTTTGCAGTTTCTCTTTGTTTTGTGTTTGCACTGATCACATGTACAGCAGAGAGTTGGTTTATGGTCCTAAAATAAATAACTACTATTTATATGTAATTCTTCCTGAATGAGTCTTCTCTATGTAATTCTTCCTGAATGAGTCTTCTCTATTGGCATATTTTTTCTGCCTAAAAAGCTCTAATTTAGGATTCTCATTTGTAAAACCAATGCAATAATGGGAAAGCTGTCATCATAGCTAAACCATGATTCACAGCTAAGAGTTACACTTCAGCTGATGGTCATTATTACTGCAGAGGACACAAATTACTTTCAACTTGAGCTTAGGCTTGCTGGACTGACAGAACTCAGTTAAAGAGAAATCTCTCGGAGGAGGACATAAAACATTTACTAATATCTGTAAAAAATAACTTTCCTGAAAATAAAAAACTTAAGAAATGAAAAAAATTTCTGAGTGGAATTCTTGTCTCTGAGAAACAAAATTATTAATGATGGGCTGGTCTTTTTCTGCTGCTTATTCCTCACATACACCTCAGTCTGTTACATTGCAGTCATTTGCTGTGGTGATGATGGTGCCATGGAGAGCAATGACATCAGCTGACAAATTAGGCATGGAAGAGGCTAACTGAAGCAATATTCTTGTTTATATCACTTTGATTCACTTGCAGCCCTGAAAGTGGGAAAAGAGGTAGTTAGTGTAATATCCTCTGCTTACCTTGGCTACCTTAAATTACTCCCTATTTCATCATGTCTTAATGTTGGCTTGAATATCCAAATCTCCTTATGGATGCCTTGTCAACACAGACACAAAACAGATCTCCAAATGTTTGCACAACAAGAGTATTTTTTCTTTTGCAGAAACCATTCCATCTTCTTTGCCCATTTCCTTTTTACAATAGTTCTCTCCTTGATCCTAAAGCTACAGCAGAGATGAAGTTTCCCCTTAACTTCCTTTATAACCTTTCAAAAAATTTGCTACCTCTCCTCTCCACTCTCACAGATAAATTTCTTATTCCCATGCTATGACCAGAAGGCTACTGCAACCATCCTTTTCCTGGCTTGTCAGTCCTGACTTGAGAAAGGCAGAGGGGTTGCATTTACTGGTAGAATGAACTATCCATCTAAAAAGAAATTTTAGTAGCATTACTTGTCACTTCAGCTATAATCCACTACAAACCATTTCTCTTTCTTTGCTGTGAAATACCTGCCTAGACTATCCTTTCTCCTTTTGACTGCTTCCTCACCTCTGCCAGCAATATCAGCTCTCCTCTCATGTAAGAGGAAGCCTCCAAAAACTCCCCTCCTTCAAAACAATCTCTGGCTCTAATAAAGACAAAAAACATGTTCTTGTTAAAATTCAGGTTGCAGGCAAGCTGGGGTTGCTTCATTTCAGGCTAAGTGGTATGGAGTCATCCTTATCTCCCCGTTCCTCCTCCTCCTCACTCAGCGCATTTTTGATTACCAACACGACACTTAGGTTTGAGTTGCTCTATGAGGTAGGTAGGAGGTAGGTAGGTAGGTGAATACTTTGGTTTGTAGGATCAGGCCCACAAGCTGGATTAGTTTCTGACAGCTGCCTCAATGCAGTAACAGAAATGACACATTACTACTTGAGTTGTGGAAAGTGAGACCTGCACTTATGGGTTTGTCAGTCTAACTGGCACCTTCAACAGCCACCATAATTTACATTAAAATAGCTGATCCAGAACAAATTCCAATTTTACATTAAAACATCTAGCAAACACAGACATGAGGGCTCAGCCCTATTAGAGACAGTCATAGGAAAGCTGTTGATGAAGCAATGTTTCATGGTGTTCAGCATGTTCAGCATTACACAGTGTGAGGAATCTAGGAGTTTGGGAGCTGCATAGATACTCTTGAGACAGCAGCTCTGCAGTAAGGAGTTTTTCTAGTCAGAAAGGCAAAAAGAGAATCAAATTAACAAACTTTACATGGGAGATGGTTGCTGTTCAAAAAAACCTCCTTCCTAAATGAAAATGCAGTGTTTTACCCATAGCCTGGTATAGCCTGTAAGATCAGATGGGAAATCATCAGTCCCTCCCCAAAACAGGTTCCCCAAAACTGACCTGGCCCAGTACTTTCTGGGGTTGAGGAGCTGTCCATGGAGGTTTTAGGCCAGCAGCACTGCTTGCCTCTGAGCACACAAATAAACAAAGGCTGAGGTCCTTCAGAAAACCCTTTTCTCATGTCCCTGTTGTTTCAGAAGAAACAGGTCCATGTGAGGGGCTGCATTTAGTGTCTGAGATGCTGCACTTTGTGATGTGGGCACTGCTTGTCCTGGCTGACACTGCTGAGGAATGCTGGTGCATTCCCGTTGAACAGAGACAGACTGCTATAAGACACTCAAGATTTCAGAACTGGCTGCTTTTCACATCCCCATGAATTGATAGGTGTAGAAATACATTTTAAAATAAGCTTTTTCATGAAAATGTGTGAACTCAGAACCAGGTGAAAACTTGCCATTCAAAAGCCATTTTGAAAGGAGAAAGTATATGCATAGCTATATAAGAAGTGTTTGCCATTAAAGAAAGACCTCATGAGAAATGAGGTCTATAATGTGAGCTTATAAACTCAATATACTACCAGCAGTTGTACATTATTTGTCATGGACGTGTTGGGTTTTTGAGTAGTGTTGTCTCCACAGGCTAGTGTGTGTTGTCCTCATCTTGCCACCTGCTACTTAATGTTCTCCCTAAAAGTTTGCTGATCCAGCTTGACCTTCATCTCACACTCAACATCCCTTCTCAACCAACTTTACAGCCACCTTGGCAGCAATCTAGTTCAGACACAGTCTGGGTCCTTGCTCCTCTGCCACACATTCATCTCTGCAAGCATCAGTTCAGATTTTCCATTCCTCTGCTTCAGTGGAATTCAGTTATGTTTAATTGAGTTACCCCTGACATCCTCCAGTGACGGAGGAGAGACCTGGCCAACCATCTTTGTTTTGTCAGCTCCAATTCTCAGTTACAGTTTTATAACAACTCTCATGTTCAATTCACTGCCTGTTTCAGGGCAGGGCTGGACAAAGATCAGTTTGAATGGCAACAAGTATGCAAATGGCTTATCAGACCAGTCCCTGGAGTCTCTGGCACAGCACCAGCCCCCATCGAGCTGGAAGCTGTTCCAGCACCCAAAAGACTCTGCACTGAAGGGCATCCAGTTAAAATAGACAAAAAGAATGGCTGCAGGGAAAGTGGTAGCATAACAAGGATGTGTAACTGAGGAAATGCTGATTTACCAGACTGATCTAGAAGGAAAAGGAACATCTACCATTAAGGTTTGACTCTGCGCCTCTTCTCATAACAGTATTCCTCTTTCCATCCACAAGGTCATTTTAAAAACTTATTTCTTCTCCATTTTTTTTTTTTTTTTTTTTCCCAGCTCAACAGTGTTAGAGATGGCCAGTTCATTACCCAGTGCAAGGCTGACTGTCCTGTTGAAGTCAGCAGGGGTGCACTGGTACACACACCTCCATCATGTTGAGCCTGATGGCTTATATTTCCAGGAAATGAAGGATTTCCAGGAAAGAGTAAGGATTTCTCAAGATTTTATGGACACTTAAGATAACATTTGATGAGTTCCTCTTTTCTGAGAACATTGTAAGTGCTGTCAGAGAAACAGCATGGGAAAAACAAAAGCAGACAATCTTTTGCCTCTTAAAATTTCAGAACAAGATTATGCAACTGACGTAGGAAGTATGAACTTATATACAAATTAACTCTGAGAAATTAAAATGGCTGATACATTTTTTGAAGACGCTATTAATTCTTCATAACATAGTACATTAGAAAACCTTTTTCTTCATATGTGCATTTTTAAAGATTAGCTTAAGTTCTTGCTTCTTAATGCAAGTATAAAGTTAGTTTGTATTTTATTGCATTACCATTAGTCATTGTGTTTTATTGGTTTGCTCTCTTCATTTTATTATTACTTTATAGTTCAAGCTTTGAGTATGTTATGCTTTTTGAGCGGGAAGAATTAGCTGCCTACTATTCTAAAATAAACAGATGTAAAACATAGGCAGCAATAAAAGCACAGTGATCTTTTAGTAAGCAGCTGGATGGGGTATCAGGAGCAGAGGTTTAAGCTAAATGAATTTGTTTTTTTAAGTAACAGAAGAAAAACGATCCTTCAAAAAGTAAGACCTAAATTTGATGAAATGTCTAAACATAGGTCTTTACAACCATACCAAGGATTGTAAAGCAAAGAGACTGTATCAAAATTTCCTAAGCCTGCATTTCCCTGACATGCTCTGAAAGTATGGCAAAAAACAAAGCTGATGGAAAACATTACTGAAAATGTCAAATTCCAATTTTCTTACATTTGTGTTATTGTGTTCTATTATTGTGTTATTTTGTTCTAGGGAATGCTGTGATCTCTCTCTCTCCCCTATGCTGCCGCTGTTTATGCATATATTTAATGCTATTCCTCTGAACAGTCTCATCAAATTCTCTAAAATTGATCATAATTTTAGAGTTAAAAGGGGACATGAGAGTTTGCAGGATTTACAGTGTACTTTACAGTGTACCTCTCCTCCAGTTCTAAATTGCAGCTATAAACTTTCTACACTTTACCTTAAGTAGTGTTCTTCCAATCCTTTGCAAGATGTTGAAACTTTGCAAGACTAAAAAAAAAAAGAATAATTTGCAGGTTTGGGGCTATATTTTCTTAAGCAATTTGGAGCCTTTATTATTTTATTTAGAATAAAGCATAATAAAAACTGAAAATTATCTTTCTCATCTAAATTTTCCTCTATGGACCTCTAGACCTCAATATTCCTTGACAAATTTTAGTTAAATTACAATGTTTTCTGTTGCTTCATTTATGAAGTATTTGAAAAACAAAACCTTTCTGGTGAAAAGTTAGATTGAGATGCTGATATCCTTGCTTCTGAAAACTTGTACTTTTTATTGTGTTTTACACCTTTCTGTCTGCAAAAATCATGTCATGTTGGTAAATGCTGCCCAAGAAGTCTCCCTGCCCAGACCCCTGATTGTTTCATTTGGTGTTTTGGTTTGGTTTGGTTTTTATGTTTGCTTTTTTTTTTTTATGCCTTCCATTAATGCTTAAGAGGAAATACTGCATATTCCATTTAAAAAAATATTTTATGCAGAACACCCTATTAAAGTATTTTGATTCATTATTTGATTCATTATTTGAACAGATGGATCTTCTGAGATTTACAAAAACCCTCCACCCTTTTCTAAATTGATCATGTAACTGAACCTCACTTTGTTTTTTCTTTAAAAAATAGGTAAATAGGGAGAATCACAAAATCTATCACTTCATCAGAGTTTTCTATTTTCACAAGAATGAAAATGTCATGATTTCCAAGAGACATCTGCTTTTTTTTAAATCAAAACCTCTCTCAATCCTTTTCCTGTATCTGCACAGTCACCAGAATTTGTAATCCATTGACCCATGCATTTGCACAAACTGAAAAATTCAAGTTACACTTTTATTATAAATCTGGGCTCAAAATTCAAAATTGAATATAACTTGGTAACTTCAATGATCTAATACAGGAACTGCAATAAATATCATAATATAGATGTACTCTAGATAGTTTTAATCCCTAAAAATTGAGTAATTATGTACTGATGCCTGGATACTATTAATAATATTAATATATTTTTAAAAATAGGTAATATATGTATTTGTATTTTCATATCTATTAGTAGAATTACCAGCATGCAGTTAAGGTGCAGGCTGATGGGACATATTCCTAGTTTGGGCAGAGGTACAGATTAATGTTTATTCATAGGAGGGCAGCTATTTAATATAAAACTCTAACAATGAAAAAATACTTGACAGTAAAATAATTAATGAGGCAGCACCGGTGTGAAGATCTGTCTAATGTCAGCTATAATGCATCAAAGCAGTTGCATCTGTGCATAGCTAATAATCCCTGGACCACTACTTCCTAAGAATTGTGTTCCTTGAAGAATGGATTGTCTGTTCTTTGCCTTCAGCTTGAATTACACTGACATAACTTGCACTATAGAAAATAAAATAAGCTCTTGCAAGCAACAGAGACACATTTTAATCTAATAGATCTTGATATAAAATTGCCACTTCTTATTAATTTTTTAGTATGGCTAAAACCCTGTTACTATGTTCTAGACCTTTGAAGAGCATGTTAACTTCATCTCTGCCTCTTCTCAAAATTTTCACACATATTTGAGCTAAAAAAAATAAAATAAATTTGCATTGCATTTCTAAGTAAATGCATTTCCCATCCTCCTTAAAGTGGGGCCCTTATTTCATATATCAGCTTCTGCAACTTCCTTCTCTATTTCTTTGAGAAATGCAGTCTCAGCCTTGCTCCCATCCAACCCACACTGACCACTGAGATTTCCCTGTGCTCACCACCCCTGGCCTTGCATTCCCTATCTAAGCGAACCACGCTGCTTTATTTCCTTCTGTGAGAGTGCTGATACCCATCCTGGTCATATGCACTTATTCTCATTTCTTATGAAAATGCCAGCCTACACTTCTCCTGTTAACCTTCAAATACGGAGGCTTTGTGTTTCTGGAATGCTTCATACTCTGAAAGAAAGGTCCATGATTAGTCACAAGGCGACCTCATTATTTTTTCCCTCTATCTTCCTGATAATTTTCCTTTGCTCTGATGCCTATAGACTTTGGACAACAGCATGTTTAGAACATACTTTGATCAATAAATACTATATCTTAAGTCTTTATTAGCCTTTTCACTTAGCCTAAGCTTTTACATAGGGAGAGGATGTCTTGTGGTCCCTACTGTGCCAAGCACAATGGGTCTTTGTCCATGAATTAGGCATCTAAATGGTATAATATTCTGAATAGTAACTTGAGGTCACTACCTATGAAACAGACATATAAACAGGATTCTAGAAGCTTGAATTAGGAAGAAATGTGTTCTAGGTAATTTTCATGTTAAAGCCTCAAGGAAGCAGCATGACTGACTTTTGTACTGGGATTGCCCATTGTACTTCTCTATTTTATATGCCCAAGGAAACCTTTCACATCAGACTTCAGTTTTTCTTATTCTATAAAAACTGCTGACTGCTTCAGGCTACGATTAGAAAAACTATGTAGAAGAAAATAATGTAAAAAATATTATAGAATTTTTTTTAATCCTATCAGTTGATCCCTGTTTTATATGCTGAAGCACAAATGTTCAAAAATACTATTTTTCTCAAACAAAAACAATTATTGTGTGCATGACTATAATTCTGGGTATTTTAGAGGGAGGGATATGTAAAAAAAAACCAAAACAAAAAAACCCCCAGAAACATCTTTTTCATACATTTCTTTATTTTCTCCTGTTTCCTCTCACTAGGAAAAATTAACTAACAGAAATACTCACTGACTTTGAACAGAGATTAGGAAATAAGAAGGACATTAATTACCATCAAAGAAGCAGGTGTAATGGCAAAAAACAGTAGTATTAAGCTGGAAAAGCCCAGTAAGTTAAAGATGAAATGCATTCATTATATTAAGAGTTGTTGCTAGTTTGTGCAGCAAAGGAAAAAAGTACCCAAGGCAATGATGCCTTAGTCACTCTCGCAAAAATGAAGATTTTACCTTTCTTTTCTGTAAGTGAATGGAATGCTACAGGGAGGAGCATGATGGAAAAGCCTTAGAGTGTATAGCAATAAAAAGAAATGGCTGTACGAATGAACTCTGTGGCACTAGAAGGCAAATACAGCAATTACTAAGTCTAAAGGATGACAAATACAAAATGTCAGCATATGTGCAGACATTCTTGAAAGAAAAGGTCATGAAAAATGACAAATAAAAGACACGTGTTTGCTGTGAAAAGATATTCTAAGTCAAAGCTAAAAACCTTTATTTAAAGACACTTCCACAAGAAGCGAATGTTATCCATAATATCTAGAATATTTGTCCTAATCCTTTTATTGTAGTATCAGTTAATAGAAGTTATGGACATATAAAATATTAGGTGTAAACTTACATCATTTTGAAAAACACTCAAGCATGAAGACACATCTTTGTATAGAATAAAGATTTTATTTAAATGAAGACAAATACTTAAAAAAGAAAGAAATCTATTAGGCCATTTTCCTTTACAATACCTTCCAGAACTGCTGAGAGCTCTTGAACTTTTTCATGCCAATAATCTTCCTCTCTTTGATTTTGTTTTTGGCTTTCCAAACATTAAATTACTTCTCTTATTTGACTAACATGTGTGTAACCTAGTCACATATGATGTAATTGGAAGCGTTACACCACTGAGATAAGACCAGCTAAGGGACTTCCTGAGCTAAAGATCTTATCTGTGACTGTATCATAAAATCTGATAACGCTCTGTGGAGAAGTAGTGATAAAACTTCTTCATATTGCATTAAATTATTGCGGCCAATGTTATTTGGTTTTCAGCTACTTGTGATAGCAGCATATTTTGGTTTTGAGATTCCTGGCAGTGTAAGGTGGCATTCAGGTGTCTGGTATCAAAAGGCTCTGGGCTGTCTCTCTGCTGACCCACCACACCAAGCTCTGGCACTGAACTCACCTCAGCAAAATGCTGTGGCCTTGCTCAGGGAAATACAAGACTTCAGACATGCTGTTTCTTGCATTTTTTGTAACAACAACAATCTAAAAAAAAAAAGTCTAAGAGCTCTCATTTAAAGAAACACTACCCAAACAAAGATTATCCAAACTCCAAGGTCATTGTTGATAGAAAAAGATAAATTCCCTTATTTTGAAGGTATATGCTTTTCTTATTAATATGTTAATTCAGGGTCATTCCTGAACCCTACTAGGAATAGATCCCTGGATCTTCTGAGGGTATCTTGCAAATAAAGAGGGAAAGAATGAACCAAGGATGACTGGGGCCACTGAATGTCAGCAACTTGTTCTAATTCATGTACACTGATATACACCTAGACATTCTCACCACCCAGTGGCAAAACTTTCACCCTTTGAATCACCGAGGAGCTGTCATCACCTTCCACCAGCACTAGGAGGTGTTTAACACCTGACTGAAAGACACCATGTGAGCAAGGAAAAAATCATTGTGTAATCAAGGTGTTCCTTAAAAATAAAGTGTCCTAATCAAATAGGTCCTGACTAAATATTTAAAGAGACTAAATATTTAAAGACAATCTGTTATTAAGAGAAACATTAATTCAATTTGTTGTTCTACTCTGCTGTCTTGGGAGAGAACTTAATAATCAAACGCCCAAATGCTGTCCCATTAAGAAAAATGTTTATACTCAACAAACTTGATTTGATAATTTAATGTTAATGTTGTAGCTTATTGACAGTTTAGTTAATGCCTCTTGCATCTTCTCTGCAGTTGTTTGACAACATTGCCTTATGACTTCCCTGAGCTGTCAAACATGCTGAATCTAGATCTTCACATGAGTGCGCATGAATGGTTCGGTAGCTTCTGTGCACAGCACAGCCAGAATGATGAAACACAGAAACAGAGTTAGAGGCACAGATAACACAACTCAATTACTCCACATAGTTTTCACTCTGTTGACTCTGGTAATTTTAATTGTTTTCAATCACAAACAAGACAAAGGTCAACATGAACGTGAATCATACTGTGTCATGTGGCTCTTGCAGACTTACAAACAGGTTTGTCAGCATTTCTGGCAAACAGCAGCTGCAGGGTGATACCAAATGTTTTATGTCTAAAGCTCATTAGTTGTTCCTTTGCTTTACAAAAATAGAAATCTGTGCATGCTTGGAAACAGGAAACTGAACTTAAACTGTACATCACGCTCAGCTATCTTCTCTTGAAATGTCTCCTCAGGTAAGGCCACTAGCATACTTATAGTGATCCATTTAAATTACAGGATGAGGAAGTAGGTTAGTTACAAAGAAAATGGATCTATTCCTCATAGCAAGAATCAGTCTGCCTAGTGGTTTACTTGTAAATAAAATGTAGCAATAAGGAATGAGAGAAGACACACAGATGCATATGGGTTAGGAGCAAAGATTTCTTATGCTTTCTATACCATTGCCCTCATTTTCAAAGCACTTTTCCACTTCTAACTACAATGAAGTTTTTATTTTCATAAATCAAATTTTCAAGAAATAATCAAATGAGTGAATGAGATAGAAAAAAGAGAGATCAGATATGCTGTCTAAAATTAAATTCCTGTTAGGAACTGCTTAGAAGGATAATCTCCCTGTTTCTTTAACTTTCTGTGTTTGCTGATTTCAGAAATAATTGTTTTAGTTGTTGACACATACAAGGGCTTGTCACACCTCACAATTTAAAACCACTAGATTTTTTTCCCTTTGGCATTGTTTGTACCCAATGTAGTCAGAATGACTAAAAGCTAATGTATGCTCTTCTAAAAGTTTTATTTGGGCTACAAATATATCTTAGGCCTGGTTTGCTCAAAACCTATATGCACAAATAGATCAACGACACAGGATCCTAAATGATGAAACACCAGAAACTCTGCCAAGATGCCAAGGGAGTGTTCACTTTCTGGATTGCTCAGGATAGAAGCAGGATGGAGGCAGGGCAATGCAATAATTAAATGGGCATTGCCCAGCAGGAATGGACACAGCCAAGCTGGCCACTGTATGCCCTTCTAAGCTCCTGAAAAAAATTGCAAATAAAAAGATTGGCCAACTCTAAGCCGGTGATGACCCACTTCTGACTAGCAGACAGGAAAGAGCTTTCTTGGAGCCACATGGACTCTCAAAGCTGGAGAAACAGGGGAAGATTGTGCCTTTCCCCTGCCACTGCCAAAACATCAAGAATAATGACAATGTACATCAGGGCCAAGGTTTTGCCAAGATACCTTCTCTTCAGTGATGTGATGAAAATCACAGCAAATCACAGAACACAGAAACTCAGATGCACAATTTAAAGAATAACAATTCCTGTGCCAATCTTCGTGGACACCAGGAAGAAATATCAGGAGGCATTAATTTGCCTGTGCAGCATTTAGCAATGATTGATTTGATACCACCTCAGTGCTGCTGTGAAAAGTCCCCTCAGGGTGTGGGTAGGAAGTGAGTGCAATATACACTGCTGTATTTTCAGTGTGTGATATCTGAGCAGTGCCCATCACCTCTGCCTCAGACCCTCATCAACATTAATGCAATTACTCTCTATTGCTGCTGTGAGGACATGTAATGCTGCTGCTCTTTTTTATTAGTGCAGAAAGTGATGTATTGGAAGGCTAAGATCTACATATTAAGATACTTAATTCCAGTTAGCTCCATTGAAAACAAACCCAAACAGTAGGATACAGGTATCTCTATAGATTCAAAGATTTTGTTGAAACGGTTTATCTATGGGTACCAAAGGGGCTAATGGGATCAGAACTGAACCTTATTGCATGCCCTATTTACAGATCTAGTCTGGTTGGTTATTTCCTGTATCTGAGTATTTAATCTCCCTGTAAGGGAATCTGTATTTAGTGTCAGAAGTGGAGATGAAGTTATTTACTGACTGTAAAACCAGTACACCACCTAGCCTGAGAGAATTTATACAAAGGTATTATTAACCTAGGTATGTAGCTGCATCTTTTTTATTAGTTTCTGGCATTTGTGTCCTAGTTGTGCTTGTGTTACTTTACCTCTCTCCATTTCAAAATCTATGAGCTGAAATGAAACCAACCCTGTGTTTGAATGAATATTTAGTGCAGAAGTGTAGTTCAGTAACACAGAGAAACCTTTTTTTCCTTTGACCTATGCAAAGCCTGCTTTTCATCCTCTGTTCCTCGTGATACAAGGAACTCCATGAAGATTTATTTTTTGTTGACTGCTGAGAAAAATTGTTCATCCAGATGAATGGGAACACTTCACAGAAAACTGTAGTAGATTTTGGCTACTACAGTTTTGTTTCACCATCTGAATTACCTCTGATGTCATTGATATTCTTAGTTTTGCTTTCAGTGCTGCTCATGAGACTGTTCAGAGAGAATTATTTTTCCTATTACTATAATTGCTTTTCATTTAGACTGCTCATGACTTTATCCAGATTCCTCAAAATAGACCAGTAGTGTTCAATGAACATTTACTGGCTAGAATTTGGAATGACAACTTCCCTTTTGTTCATTGTATGTTGTCCTGGGCACACCTGAGTTGCTTTCTTCTCCCTTGGCTAACATCATAATGTGTACTTTATTGTAGGAGCAATTGGCTACTAGGACAACATCAGCCTTCAGTGAAATGAAGGGCTATTTTTGTATTGAGAGCAACATCATTTTTTTTTTTTCATCCATAAATTCTCAGGTTAATTCAGTCTGCATCCTGCAGCTCCAGACTACTCCATAGTTCAGTCCTGAGGCCTTTGCCAGATGACTGAAAAGATAGAAGCCATCTGTAAAGTCTGTATCTCTGTGTAAACTTCCTTAAGACTGGAGCCATTCAGATCTGAAGCTTTGATTTGCATGACACACTTCTCAGTGTTGACATTTGGCTGTGTCAAAAAACACAAGTTAAGCCAGCCCAGATCTTTCCTCTCCACCTGTTTGTACAAAGCTGCCAAGCAGAAAAATTAAATGCTTATATTATTAAATAATGAAGCCTGTTCAAACTCCTGGGCTGTTGAATTCTGCAGTTAGTTTTAATTTAATTGGTTCTATAAAAATGGTTACTAGAATCTCTTATAAAAGCTGAGTCTCTGTTCAAGGATATTGAGAAAACACTACCAAATTTGGCTTCTCTTTTGGAATACAGAATCACAGAACAGCAGAGGCTGGAAGACATGGCTGGAGCTCATCTCGTCCTGTCACTGCAGCTCTGTGGCGGAGGTCATGTCTAATGCAACCCTCATCAACATTAATGCAATTACTCTCTATTGCTGCTGTGAGGACATGTAATGCTGCTGCTCTTTTTTATTAGTGCAGAAAGTGATGTATTGGAAGGCTAAGTTCTACATATTAAGATACTTAATTCCAGTTAGCTCCATTGAAAACAAACCCAAACAGTAGGATACAGGTATCTCTATAGATTCAAAGATTTTGTTGAAACAGTTTATCTATGGGTACCAAAGGGGCTAATGGGATCAGAACTGAACCTTATTGCATGCCCTATTTACAGATCTAGTCTGGTTGGTTATTTCCTGTATCTGAGTATTTAATCTCCCTGTAAGGGAATCTGTATTTAGTGTCAGAAGTGGAGATGAAGTTATTTACTGACTGTAAAACCAGTACACCACCTAGCCTGAGAGAATTTATACAAAGGTATTATTAACCTAGGTATGTAGCTGCATCTTTTTTATTAGTTTCTGGCATTTGTGTCCTAGCTGTGCTTGTGTTACTTTACCTCTCTCCATTTCAAAACCTATGAGCTGAAATGAAACCAACCCTGTGTTTGAATGAATATTTAGTGCAGAAGTGTAGTTCAGTAACACAGAGAAACCTTTTTTTCCTTTGACATATGCAAAGCCTGCTTTTAATCCTCTGTTCCTTGTGGTACAAGGAACTCCATGAAGATTTATTTTTTGTTGACTGCTGAGAAAAATTGTTCATCCAGATGAATGGGAACACTTCACAGAAAACTGTAGTAGATTTTGGCTACTACAGTTTTGTTTCACCTTCTGAATTACCTCTGATGTCATTGACATTCTCAGTTTTGCTTTCAGTGCTGCTCATGAGACTGTTCAGAGAGAATTATTTTTCCTATTACTTTTCATTTAGACTGCTCATGACTTCATCCAAATTCCTCAAAATAGACCAGTAGTGTTCAATGAACATTTACTGGCTAGAATTTGGAATGACAACTTCCCTTTTGTTCATTGTATGTTGTCCTGGGCACACCTGAGTTGCTTTCTTCTCCCTTGGCTAACATCATAATGTGTACTTTATTGTAGGAGCAATTGGCTACTAGGACAACATCAGCCTTCAGTGAAATGAAGGGCTATTTTTGTATTGGAGAGCAACATCATTTTCTTTTTTCATCCATAAATTCTCAGGTTAATTCAGTCTGCATCCTGCAGCTCCAGACTACTCCATAGTTCAGTCCTGAGGCCTTTGCCAGATGACTGAAAAGATAGAAGCCATCTGTAAAGTCTGTATCTCTGTGTAAACTTCCTTAAGACTGGAGCCATTCAGATCTGAAGCTTTGATTTGCATGACACACTTCTCAGTGTTGACATTTGGCTGTGTCAAAAAACACAAGTTAAGCCAGCCCAGATCTTTCCTCTCCACCTGTTTGTACAAAGCTGCCAAGCAGAAAAATTAAATGCTTATATTATTAAATAAGGAAGCCTGTTAAAACTCCCGGGCTGTGGAATTCTGCAGTTAGTTTTAATTTAATTGGTTCTATAAAAATGGTTACTAGAATCTCTTATCAAAGCTGAGTCTCTGTTCAAGGATATTGAGAAAACACTACCAAATTTGGCTTCTCTTTTGGAATACAGAATCACAGAACAGCAGTGGCTGGAAGACATGGCTGGAGCTCATCTAGTCCTGTCACTGCAGCTCTGTGGCGGAGGTCATGTCTAATGCAGATAAGGGTTTCCCTAACAGTGGTATCATTTGGACCAAAAGCTTGGAGACTCAGATTGGGTACCAGCACTGCACAGCCCTTGAAGACTAGCTCAGAGCCCACTATGTTCTGCTATGTCTGAAACTCTGGGGCAGGCTGTGCCTCTACTGCTTGTCCAATTGCAGGCTGTTACATCAATTTTACAGCAGCAAAAAGAACAGCACACAGGAGCATCATGGGATAGCAGCTGGAAATATAAGGAAGGAGAAGGAGGATAGGAGGGTGGTGACTCTGGCTTTGAATAGGGAAATCAATTACAGTCAGCAGATGGGGAAACATCTCTGCTCATCTCTGGCAGCTTGGGGTGACACTGACCTCCCTTTCCCCCTGCCCTATCAGATCAGGGAAAACAAATCCAACAGTTGATGGTAAGGCAGGCAACAGAAGTGATCAAACACCTCCCAGGATGTGCCAAACAGTAGGCACAGCTGTATGTGCATTGCTAGACTGCTTCCTCTGCAGAGAAAATCAAATGGCACTTGTTCAGCTCTGACTGGGCTTGTACTTCACATCTCGCTTTCAACTCTTTTTGATCTTCAATGTATTGACTGTATTTCCCTCCAAAATAATGAGGGAACCTGCTGAGGAGCCAGAAAACACACAGGAGCTGGGGGAGAGAACAGCACAGCCCCAGGCTCACTGCAATGGCAGTTTAATGGGACCCTCAAGGACAGGTACTTTAAGTGGCTGGGGACCGCTTAGACAGTAATTTCTTATTTCCTTTGCAGAAACTGCACTATATAACATTAAGAGAATTAGAGACTTACTGCTATGCTTCCTCAGTCATTATTTCACAGATGTTCATGTACCAAGCATCAAATCATGCTGCAAATCCTGGGCTTTGAGACAGAGAAGCAGAATTTGGCACAGTTTGTCATTTGAAAAACCCTTTCCTGAAATTCATAAAGCAAATCCTTACTACTGCTTTCTAAGAGGGCGTCCTTTTCCTTCAGACCCAGGCCTGGGTCTATTTTTTAAAATACTGCTTCTGTTAAATCATCCCTGTTCAAACACCTTTTCTCCCTCCTTAGAGGTTAAGCTACACAGAGCATGTAACACATTACAGTTTGTCTCAGAAATGTTAAACTCAGTGTCTCAGCTCTCAAGATTAGGTGGCGCAAGGCCAGAGTAAATTCATTCCTGCAGTGGATTTCTCTTTGACTTAAAAAGTAACAAATCCTGCTAAAAAAAAATCACAAGGAACGGTGTAACATTTGGAAGCAGGAGAGCCTGTGAAGAGGCAGCACTGCCCTCTGTATGACATTCATATACCACAGTGGAAATATATGCTGAAATTTTCTTTGAGGGATTAGACAGAGAAAGAAATGGGTGGAGAAATTGGAAGGAATTGGATTATATTTTTGTCATAAAAAGATAATCTTGGAAATAATAGTTGTCTCAGTGACTGAAAGGGGGAATACACAGGGACAGGGTGGGAAGAAAGCTCTTGCAGAAACAACTCTCAGGAATCTGGGAGCATTTTTCATGACAGCCTAAGGGGGGTGAAAATATTTCTTAGACCTGAAATAAAAAAACTTTGCCCAGAAAAGAAACCAGCTGTTTCTGGTATTCCCCCATCCTACTCCTCACTGGCACTGGTATCCTGAAAGCTGTCTAGTCCTGCCCTTTTCTATCAGACATGTGAATCCTGGGGCCAAGCAGAATCTGGGCCTTACTTTTCCACTACAAGAACTTGACAGATGTTTTGTTCTTCTCTTTCCATCCACTTTCTAGATATAATTTCAGAGCTACTTATCTATTAAGGATTAGCTCTCTGTCTTCTGTCTGTAAATCAACATTGGTCTCCATCTTCTTATTCTTTCAATGAATGCTTGTTTACTGAGCAGTATACTCAGAGAAGTTTTACAAGAGACTACAGCTGCATGGCAAATGAAGCTGGTGGGCAGTGGTGGGAAAGGTTGGGAACAAACTGGGGGACACTGGCTTCTTTATTCCTTTATTAAATTTTATATGTCTCATTCACAATAAAAGAGCATTGAAGACAATCTTAGAGAAACTGAAAGAGTCATAAAAAGACAGATACCATCCCTCACTATCCAAATAGCCAGAGCATACATAGGAGAATACATCTATTTGCCAGGCCAGCTCAGCTACAGGCTGCTTCCAGCAGTCCTTTTTCCTTCTGGATGCGCAGCTTTGATGCTGTCTGCAAGGAGCGCCTGGAGAAAAAGTTGCTTATGCCAGTTTAGAAGAGGAGGGAAATAAGAGAAGAGAAGGGGGAAGAGAACCTAGGCTCATCTGCACTCTGCAGCTGCCTCAGTCTCTGTTCTCAGCTCACTGGTTCCTGATTTTCTGACCCTTAAAAGTCTTTTGTTCATTTTGGTTGTCACCTCACCCATCCAGCAGTTGCCTTTACATTCCCAGCTGCCATTCACAACCTCAGCATCCCAGGTGACCCTGTTGCCTGCATATCTTGCAAACCAGTACACTCCTCCCGGGTGACTCCTACATTCCTACTTTCACCCTAAATCCCAAACACCATTGGTGTACCCTAGTCCCCACCTCAGTGACTGCTGACAGCCCCAGCTGATACCCCATCCTTGGCCTGGTGACAATGAGTGCTGAATATGGGCGAAAAATCCAAGTTGCATTACACAGTCTGACACCAGTTGTTGAAATACCTGAGAAGGGTTAAGTCTCAGCTGAATAAATTCCATTTTGAGGAGACCTGTGCTTGTGAAACATGAACTCTGAGTGGGTCTCACCAGCAAAACATCTTTCGCTGGGCTGTATCTCAGAAGGCCTGGCCAGCCAGCTACAAAATCTCACTTTAAGGTAAAAAGTATTACTGCTGAGGATCAGTAATAAATGCTAATTATTAAGTTAATTAGGCCCAGGCTGATATGTGGAGAAGCAGTGCATGGAGAAATAGGATTTTTCTTCTGGCAGAGGAGGAGGGAAACTCAGAGGGCAGAAAAATGACTTTAGGCTGAGTCCCAGGGTCTTGGGGCATCCCACCAGAATCTCGGGAGGTTGTTTGCTAATTTGCATAACAAGACTCGAGGCAATTTACAGAAACTGAGCTCATGTCACAGTCTGAGGTGTAGTAAAGCATCTGTCAGCAAGACACAGCACTCCTGGGTATGAGTATCAGCCTGCATTTTAGTACTGTCCCACAGAACTTATTCAACCAGAAATGAAAAATAAAAGCCACAATTACAGAAAGGATGCAGTGAATCTGAAGACCACTCAGGTCACTGGTGATCTGGACATGTGGGCTCAGCATTCTGATGTGATCACCTAAGTTCTGGGAGGAGTAAAGGGAATATTAGGCAGCACAGCTGACACAACACAATGTGTATTCTTCATTTGCACAGGCACTGCTAGAATGCTTAGTTCAAATTTGCTGCTACTGATCAAACACTGCACAGATAAATTTATTTATCACAATACCAATGTATTTAGCTTACAGAGATAAGCAGTGACTTGGTTACACTCTGTAAGTACAAGAATAAAGAACAGAAATGTGGTAATAAGATCTCTGAAGTCTAGCAAACAAATGAATAACAAAGTCCTGAGTGGGTGATGAATCCAGATAAGTTCATGAACCTGCAGAAACAAAGCAGAAATTTTAGTACAAAAGCTAATTAACAGTTAAACAAAGTTTTGTATTTTGCAATGGATCCTCTAACATTGGAAAAAGTTTAGTCATTTTCAGACACTCTTCTAATAATGGCTTCAGCGCAAGCAGGAATTAATTCAGCCCCAGCTTCTGTTACAGATAAGGTCATGAAGGGACGTTGATCAATTTTAACACCAGGATTAATGAACATACATTCATCCCACAGTCTCTGGGGTGTACAATTTTAACATCTGGGCTTTAAAGACCATGATTCTCACCGATTCTACCCTAAAACTCCCTGACAACTCAGGGAGATGTTCTCTAGAAGAGCTTGAGCCATATTATCAGGTGATTTTAGGAAGGATAAAACATTACTCAGAAAACCAAATTTTCCTCAAAGCCTCCGGAGGAGAAAAGATGGTGAGAGCTATTTAAGGTTCCTCTGCTACCACATGTCACACGTTGTGACGCACTCTGTCAATGTGGTTACACAACACCGCCACCTCCTCAGACACAGCCGCCTTTCCATGGAGGGCCTCTGCCCCCCCTGCCACTCCCTGGCCCCCCACTATGCCAAAAGCAAAGGAATAAAACTCTGCTGATATATGTCAAACTCACCAATTTTGAAGTAATGATGCATTCTTCTCTTCCTACAGACTTCTTGCCTTGCTTTGGCACATAAAACCCATGCTGTGACTAAAACACAATTGCTATTTTATTTGTATTAATTATTTATTGACATTTGATTTGGAGTTCTATAGAAGAACTAGAGGATGCTGGCATTGCATGTAAGAGAATCTGTCCAGCAGTCGTTCCACCTCCTGGCACTGGAGCATGAAGCTGTAGAGAGAAGGGAGATAAGCTGCACATCCAGTTTTGCATGCAGCCCTTCTGCAGCCTCACACTCGTGAGCAGCCCAGGTGAATCACTGAGTCTGTTCATGCAGTAGCAAAGCTGGAGGGCCCTGAAATGCTGTTTCGCAGCAGTATTTTGGTCAACATGAAAAACCATCAAAAATTAACTTATGACTATGATAGCTAGCAGAAACTTGATAGAAAAACATGCAAGTAATTCAACAGGATTATTTTGGCTGGTTTTTGACTGAATGAAAGCTTAAAATATGTACTGCTATGGTTATGATTTCATTTTTAAAATGTTCCCAGGCTTTAGAGATAAGCATGTGTTTACATAATAAGCTATTGGCATGAATACGAATGTATGTATGTATGTATATATATAGATATAGATATATATATATGTACAACAAATAAGGCTACATAAGGGTACCAGGAATCTCAAGTGATGGTTGCCCAATGTTTTCCAGAATAAAACTGTGCCTTGAAGCATTTATGGTTGTGTCACTTTTTTCCCTTTAAACTATAATATTTCAGTGTGGGTGTTTGATTTTGAATGAATTTCTACTGTGAGGGAAAAATAAAGATCAATTATTTTTGACCTAGAGACTAAAGGAATATATTGTGTTCTACCATTTTTAAAATACACATTCAAGCATTTACTTAAACAACTCAGACAAACTTGTGGTTCTTTGATGAGGGAGTGAACCCAGGAGGAAAGAATCTGTCCTTTGGGTAAACTCTGCCTAAATAGAAATTAAAAGTCTTTCAGAATCTGTGTGCTCAATGCACAATGAGGATTCCAGCTAAACACCCCCACCATTCTGTCACACTGAGAATAAACCAACTTGGGACTCTCAAGCGAAGGGATGGGCCTGAGCCATGGGAATAAAAGGACTCATGGGAATACCAGGAACTGAAAGCAGCTGTCTCTGTTTTCATGTCCAGCCACTATAAACATGACCTGACCCATGTGCATACGAAGGGAGATCAAATGAACATTAAATCCAAGTATATAGGTGACTGGATCAAAGGCATCTTGAATTTAGGATGACTTAAACTTTTGGCAACTAAGTTAAAGTTTCGTAAGTGACATTAGTGGTAATGCTGAATTTGCAAATTTACCATTCTTTGGAGGAAGAAAAAAGCACTGAATTTGGAAAGTTTATTTGTAATAGAAGATCAAAGACTCTTTAAAATATCTTATCTTTAATTTTTTACCTAAATTTTTAATCTTCTCTCTGCACCAACCAAAGGGAGAGGAATACTTTACAATTAGTTTGATAATTCAAGATAAAACAAGAATGTTTTCCACTGCAAGCTGTGTTTTCTGTCTAAAACAGCTTCACATAAAAATATCTCTTCCTTCTCCTTTACAAAATACAAGTACAGCAAGCTTTTCCAGAAGCAAAGATCAAATGTGGTACTCAGATCTGTGCCCTCTGGGATTAGTCATGTTTTCAGAAGCTGCTAAGAGCTTTCCACCCTTCTAAGCTGGCAGGAACCCAAAGCACACAGGAACCTGCAGTAATTTCCCAGTTTAAAACTGCCCAGGGCTGCTTCTGTTAGGATGTCTGACAGTAGTACATTGATACTTTTCTTTAAATCCAATTCTCTAATCTCTTAACTTTGCAGACTCACAGAATGGTTGAGACTGGAATGGACTTCTGAACTTTTCACTTGGTCCAAGCCCCCTCCTGCTCAAACAGTGTCACTTAGAGCCAGATGCCCAGGATCATGTCCAGATGGCTTTTTGGTGGATCTAGCAAGGGAGACTTCACAACCTCATAGCCGACTGTGGCAGCACTCAGGCACCCTCACAGTGAAAAAATGTTTCCTGAGGGAACCACCTGTATTTCAGTTCATGTCCACTGTCCCTAGTACTGTCACTGATGAAAAACTCCTGGCTCCTCTTTCAATCCTTTCTTCAGGTGTTTATGTCCTCTGGTAATAACTTTCCAGTCCTTCTCTTCTTTGGGCTAAACAGTCCCAGAGCTCTCAGCTTTTCTTCATATGTGAAATTGTTTAGTCTCATTATCATCTACATGGCTGTATATTGGACTTCCTCCAGTACGTCCATGTCTATCTTGTACTGAAGAGCCCAGAACTGGAAAGAGTGCTCCAGGTCTGGCCTCACCAGTGCCGAGTAGATGGGAAGTTTATTATTGCCACTTGCTTGCAATAATTTCTCTAATCAAGAATACTCTTAGACTTTGGTCCTACAAGGATACATTGCTTCCTCACATTCAGCCTGGTGTTCACCAGAACTCCTGGGTCATTTTCTTCTAAGCTGCTTTCCAGCTGGTTGTCTTCTAGCATGGGGTGGTTCCCCCCCAGTGCAGGACTTTGCATTGGAATTTAATCTGTTGGCTCACTTCTCCAGCCCATCAAGGTTCCTCTGGATGATGGGACAACCTGCTGGCATATCAGCCACTATGCCAAATTTTGTGTCATCGGGCAAGCTGTCCCACCATCTAGGTCAGTGATGAAGAAATTAAACATGATTGAACTTGGTATTGACCCCTGGGATACATCAATAGTTAGAATTTGCACTTCCCTCTAAGCCTGGTTATTCAGTCAGTTTTCAGCTCACTGTTGTTCATCCAGCTCACACATCAGCAGCTTGTCTATGAGGATCTTATGGGAAACAGGGTTAAATGCCTTATTGACATCCAGGTATACAATATCCACTGCTTTTCCCCCATCCTCCAGGCCAGCCACTTTTTCATAGAAGCTTATCATTTTGGTCAAGCATGTAGGAATCCTTAAAGCCAGAAAATTTTAGAAGAGTGAAAAAGACAGGCCTCAGACAGCAGATTTGTGAACAGTGCTAAGGCAACACAAAAAGTTTTCTAAGCCATAGCAAAATCATGAAAGCTAGAACAATAGGCCTCTGTAGCTTAGCTTTCTAAGTTGCAAAAAGTATATATTAAGTATACATTTAGAAGGTTAACCATGAATAGAGCTCTGTCTGTGCTCTTCGAGCTCTTCAAGTCTTTCCACAATCTCTTAATTTGATCACAAATTCTGCTTATGTAGCTAATGTAGTTAAAAGGAATAGAAGGATCAATTTTGAAAGATGTTAGTAATGATACTTTATATCATTGGCTTTCATGTCTTTATACAACTTTGCAATATAGAACTAATCCATGTTTTGTTTCTCATATCAAAGCTCATTCTTTGTTTCCTAGGTTTTTTAGTGGAACAAAACGCAAGAGCTGACAAATTGACCATGGTTATTTCAAACATTTTGCCAAACATTTTTGAGCAAGCAAAACTGAGTCGTGCACTTTTTTCACCAAAATGCACAAGCACTTGTGCAAATGTTCCAAATTACCAAAAGTCACGCTAAAGCTATCATCAATACTTGCCCTGACTATCAGCTTGTGCAGCCTCCTGTTTCCACAAAAGTGGTCAATCCACAAGGTTTGCAAAGCCTGCAGTTATGGCAAACAGATGTCACTAAATACCCTTCCTTTAGTAAATTTAAAAATATTCATGTTTCAGTAGACACATTCTCTAGTGCAATGTTTGCTTCTCTTCACACAGGAGAAACAGGCAATCACGCCTGTCATCATTTTCTGCAGGCTTTTGCTTCATTAGGCGTGCCCCAAGAAGTAAAAACCAACAATGGTCCTGCATACATATCTCCAAAATTGGCCACATTTCTACAAGAATAGGATGTTTGCCACATCTTTGGTATTCCTCACTCTCCCACAAGCCAAGCAATTATTGAAAAAGCACATCAAACACTGAAACGCATTTTAGATCAACAGAGAAAGAGAGCAGAAGTTACACCTCAGATGAAGCTGAACAAGGCTTTGTATGTTTTTAATTTTCTAAACAGTTCATTTGCAGAACCTAGTCCACCAATCTTTAGGCATTTTTCAAATAACACACAAGCAAAACTGAAAGAAAATCCACCTGTTTTAATTAGAAAATCTGAGTCTAAGCAAATTGAACATCCTTTTCCGATTACTAACCTGAAGCAAAGCACAGAGTTCTGTTCATGGTTAACCTTCTAATGTATACTTAATGTATACTTTTTGCAACCTAGAAAGCCAAGCCACAGAGGCCTATTGTTCTACCTTTCATGATTTCACTATGGCCTAGAAAACTTTTTGTGTTGCCTTAGCACTGTTCACAAATCTGCTGTCTGAGGCCTGTCTTTTTCACCCTTTTCTAAAATCTTCTGGCTTTAAAGATTCCTACAAAGCACTTCTATCCTTAATATACCCAGAAATGCTTTCCAGAGTTAGCTGCTCCATTGTCTGCCAAGAGACTGAGGTGAGGTTGACTGGCCTGTAGTTCCTTGGTTTCTCCTTCTCTCCCTTTTTGAAGATATGGATGACATTTTCTTTCCTCCAGTCTTCAGAAACTTCTCCTGGTCACCATATCTCATTATAAATTACTGCCTTGCAATAAACTCTGGCAGCCCACTCACTGTTCATGAGCACATCCTATCAGAGCCCATGGATTTATGCTATTGCAGTTTGCTGAAATATTCCCTGAACCTATCCTTTTCCACCAAGGGCACAACTTTATTCCACCAGCCTTTCTCCCTAGTCTGTGGGACCTGGGATTCCTGAAGGCCAGTCTTGCTAGCAATGCCTAAAGCAAGGAAAGCATTCAGTATTTCAGCCTTGTGCTGTATCCTGCATAATCAGGTCCCCCATCTCACTCAGTAATGGGCCCACATTTTCCCCAGTCTTCCTTTTTTGCCTGCTTATAGAAACCCTTCTGGCTACCTTTCACATCCCTGGCCAGTTTTAATTCCACTTCACTTTCCTAACTTCATCATAAATAACCTTACAGAATGGTGGAAACAAAATACTGGCTTTTTGGCATTCTGGTATGATTCTCAGTAGGACCATGGCCTGGCAAGAGACTGCATGAAAGCAATTCTAAATATGTACGCCCCATTCTCACACAAGAAATGTGAGCTTTTAATAGAAAAGGTCATGTCCATCCATATTTCACAACATTATTTGAAAACTTTCTATAGGGAAATTAATTTTCTAGCATTTTAAAGAATTTCAGACAATAGGTATCTCTAACTTTTAGCAAAACATCCTATTTAATTTTGGAAAAAAATAGTCTCTCCAATAATCTTTACATGGTGAAGTGGAGGTAAGGAATGGCCATACAAGCCAACTCAGCAAGTGGGTGCCTTTGCCCTTGTTGTTTTTTGTCTTGCAGGAGAAAGCAAATCAAGCACTCTGTCATTCACACCATTTTGGCCATTATTAGCACACAGAGGGTGAGGAGGTCTGGGCAGGTTGTAGTTGCTGACTCACGAATGAATTACGTTGGGGTTTGTTTTGGCATCGACAATATTTGCAAAACCAGTCCAATAGTTTAATATTTAATGGTGGCTAAAAACACCTTTTACATATTATCGGCAGAAAAATGGAAAACTGAGCCACATACTTAAGGTAGGTTTGCTTTTGGAGAGCCAAGTCATTTGCCACTTAAAAATTCTACAACTTTGTCTACTGGAGGCTGTACATCAGCCTGCAGACTAAAGTATTCATAGATACATGTGTTTGACATAGGAGATATGGTCTGACATATTTTGAAAATTATTCAGTTCGGTAAACAAGTCCAGCTCAGCTGAAAAAGAGTCAAATCAACCAGCTCTAATACTGCTTGCCTTCCCAGAACATTTTCTTTCTTTATTCTTCACTAAAATAGTGATTTTATTGATTTGAGGATTTATTCAGCCAGCCAGCTTGTACATGTTATTAGACTGAGCAAGCAGGCTGGGATCTCTGGGACTCTGGAAACAATAAAAAGAAATGTTTAGTTGATAAAGGGAAAGAAATTAAGTGTGAGATTTTTGAAGAGCATATATCAGGGACACACCCCAAGTAACATTTAGCTTTTCTCAGTACATTTTCTTATGCTTTAAGTCCTCAAGTCACTTGAAGGAATTAGAGTAGGGAAGGGAAAGAGGTAGGGTGTGTCTATCCGTGATTATATTTACCTTAAATGGCACACTTCCCTGATTTGATCCTCTTTTCAAGATTTTTGCTTGATGAAAGTCCATGGAAGTTCACTTCTGCAGTAAAGCCAGCTGCACTCAGGACAAAAAAGCTACTGTGGGGATAAATTGGAACCCAAGGAGAATTGCCTAAGAATTCTAAGGGCAAGCTACAGTTTTCAAGAATTGCTGCTTAGGTTGCCTAGGAATGTAACAGCTGGGAATGCTGAGATCCTGATTGTCATAGTATGACATAAGCTAAAATAAATGAAGCGTCCAACCCATTAAGAAGCAATCGAGAAGCAATGTTTAAATTTTCTGTGGTTAGAAGCACAAGCCAGCAAGGGGAACTCCTCTATTTTTAAGTCGTTCCTAAATGTTTGGTGCAGCCCTTCTGCCAATTACAGCAGAGAGAAGTATGCACTTCTATCCTGTCAGAGTAACGTGTGAGTTGTCCATCTAGTTTAGCACCACTGGGATCTAGGGGGGTCATGGTCACCCTTTCATCTCATGGCCAGAAATGAAGGGAAAGGACTCATAACTGTGTTTGTCACTGAGAGTCAGGGAAGACTGCCCTCTTACACTGTACCTTCACAATGATGAAGTAAAAGGAGGGAGAAAGCAAAAGTTGGTGTTAGTGTGAGAGCGAGCAGAAGGGTCGAGAGGACTGCTAAATGCAGCAACACATCCTGGCTGAACATCTCATCAGGGCAAAAGGCAGCCTTCAAACCTTCCCTTAGGGTCACAAAGGCAGAAAATTACTGCAAATAGTCAAAGCATAACTTATGCAAGAATCACAGTCTGTCCCCCTGTTTGGGAATATGGTATATCCACAGTGTCAGGCACTGCAAACTACAAAAATGCTTTGTGGATCTCTGCAGATATTACACAAATGTACAAAACCCCTTATTAATCAACCTGGCAGTGCAAGCACACACACAAAAAATAATAAAAACCACACTCAAAAGCAAACATAATCTAGAAAAGCTCACCAGATTTAAAAATAAAAGTGGCTACACAAACTCACTCAGTGGAAAGGTCTCATTATGTTCACATAAGATTTGCACTACATAAAAGTCCTAAGATTATGTAACTTGAGAAAAAGACAAGGGTTAAATTCCCTTATTGCTGAGTGATACTGTATTTTTATTTTATTTTTTTAGTAGTTTAAATTTTCCTTCAGTTCTCAAGCTGTACTGAGAGCACAGTTAAACTACTCGAGTGTAGCCATTTTTATTAGCTGGTGATCCCACACACTTGGATAAGCAAGAGGGCAGAAAGCCCTGTTCTAGAAGGCATCCCACATGGACACAGCTGCTGCTGCAAATTGCCCCATGAAGGAGCTTTTCCCTCCATTAATTCTAAGAAAAGCTGAGAAACACAGGCTGGCTGTTCAGGTGAGTGGTTTCTAATATTGTGGGCATGGAGAAGAATGCAAATGCTAAGAGAATATGGGAGAAGAATAGAGTTTTCTTCTGAAGGAAGAGTAAATGGGAGAATTTCTTTCTTTTTTTTCCCCACTCTCCCACAAGCTAACAAGCAAAATAGGAAGTCTTTCTAACAACAGTGATACAACATAGTCTAATCTTGACTTTAACTAAAGGACTGTCCACTTTAAAGGAGTGCTTGAATAATTAAGAACATGTTTCGGGGTTTGCTGAGTCATGACCTCTGTTAATGATAAAATATGAAACCATCAGAGGGTTGTATTTTGAAGTGAGATCTTGACAGGGTTTAGCTCTTCCTGACCTTATTTTTTCTACAGCACTGTTTGAGGCACCTGTTTAATACCATGAGGTGAATTACATCTGCTTAAGTGCCTACATGGGGTATGATTCTCAAGCTCTCCAGATTCAGCAGTTTTCTCACTTAGCATGCAAGTCTCTCCTGCTTTTCATCAAACATGTCTAAGTTACAACTCTTCAGATTTCACTCTTAAGTAATGAGGACAAGGGCTTTATCAGGGTACTCAGAAATGGTATTTGTTCTGTGGTGTTAATTCTCTTGTTTGGGAGCTGGGTTTTTCCCAACCCAGAAAAAAATTATTTACTTAGAACCTGAAGCACAGCTGGGTAGAGCTCTTCCTTCAAATTACAGTCACCCTCAGAGAATTTATGTAAATCTTTGGAATTAAATTTTAAAAATCCTACTCTGGAGAATCCATGTTATTCTCATAGAACACATAAATATTTTTAAAAAATTAAAACTTCACCAAATCACTTCTAAAACAACATAAATCAATCCACAATAAATGGGACAAGTTTATTCCTTTCTAAAGACCAAATCTTTGGCTTTTGCAAATGGCTATGACATACAAGTTTTCAGAATGTACCAGTTTATCCTAGCCAGCCAATTGTTTTCAAAATTTGAATGTCCTGAGCCATACATTTAATTTTTATGTATTTTGAATAAGTATTTAATTACCATGTTTCAAGCCCCAGCTTAGAGGATTGCTGGAAAATCAGCAGAAAGGAGTTGCCAGTTGTCAGGCTAGGTTGGTCAACATTAAATTAATGTAATGTTTCATGGCACATTAAGTAAAGCATGCATAAAACCAATGGAGCAGGTTTTGTTTTATGTAGGAGCAAGGAAGTCTGTTCTGGAAATAATGCCATTCAGGAAGCATAAATATCTTCACCATTCATCTGCAGACAATGAATCACTTTCAAAGGTCGTAGACCTTCTCATAAGGTGTGAGTGTTCTCCTCAGCCTCCTTTTTCTCATTATTTTTGTTCTTCTCTTACCTATATTTAGATTTTTTATTTCTGAAAGGATCTCCTTGTGGTTCCTTTTACCTTTCAGTGATCTATAAACATATATTCCTAGAGAACTATACTACCTTCTTCTTTTTCTTGGTGTTAGTACATTATATATGTACAAATGGAGATGAGGTTTTTATTCTGCCAAAGAATAACTACTATTCCTAGACAGAACTAATTAATCAATTGGTTTGATCTATTGGTTATGATTATTGGTGTCATATTTAATCAAATATAAGCTGATTACTTGCAAGTCCCACTTTTATTCCTTTTCATTATTATCTTGCCATTCCAATCTAATACTTTATGGGGAAAACAATTTATTTCTGATTGGCCAATTTTCTGCTGTGACCACCTGGAACATGTGAACAGAAAAAGTGTGCTCCTAGAGAAAAGAAGTTCTGTAAAGTTCTCTGTAGTCTGCTTTAAGAGACCAAATCTTTATTTAATCAGCATCTTTATCACTCTTCCCAGAGGCAAATTATCCAAACTGCCTTTTGAGAACCCTTTTAAAAAGTGTCAAAGGTCATCTCTACCAAAGTCATAGCTTCACCTGAGGTTTGCAGGATTGTAAAATAATTAGTGACCCATCATTAGTGACCCTTCCTAAGTGCAAGGCTCCTTCTGTGTTCTGTGGCTTGTGAGTTCATGAAGCAATCAGTCAATTAAAAGATATTATGGTTGATGAGTTGTATTCATTAAAATCTCTGTCATTAGGTCTCATCATTTTAGGGGAAATTTTTTCTCTGACTTTGCCCTGCTGAAAAGTGAATGTTTTATAAAATTTGATAAAATTCCACTTGGTCTTTCTAGAGTGAGCTCAGAGTAGGAAAAAATATTTACACTCATTAAATTTTTAAGTGCTTCTTTTCCAGACAATCAAAAAAAAACAACCTCAAAGAAACACAAAATCCCCTATTCAAAAACAAATCAGTCCTTACAGATGACTGTTTTACCTTGTTTAAAAAATGCCAAATTTAAATTGGAGTATATCTCTTCTCTAAAAAAAAAAAAGGAAGAAGATAGTTGAGAGATATTAAATATGTAATAGCATAATGAAAACAATGCATACCAATGATGAGGATCCATGCCAAGAGTTCTGGAACTCTGCTCAATGACACACCTGTTCATCTGTGTGTGGCGGGTATCATATACATGCAAACTTGAATCCTTGCCACATTTGACTGAAAAGCACAATCAGTTAATCATAATTTGTAAACTCATTCCAAAGCCTCTCTTCAGCAGTGTCAGATCCATTTTATAAGAAGAAGCAGTGGCACAAGTCAGCCATAGTAATGTAGTAAGAAAAACTACTCAGATTTAGGTATTCTCTCTCATCAGAAAGGTTTTTATATGAAGCTGCTGATGCCTTGGCAAAATCTTGGAGAGTGTGAGTAGTGTCCTGTTATATACAGCTTCTAAATCATATTCCAGACATTGTGGTTAGGTATCACCAGATCACACAAGCAGGAGTAATCATGTCACTGGTAATCTGCCAATTAGCTGATCCCAAATTTTGATGGGACTAGCAGGTTTACATTAAGCCTCATTTTAATTATAGTTTCAACTCTCTGTATGTGGAGACGGATGAATAAGAAGGATGCAGAAATGGCTGGCTTGCCATGCCTGATCTCAGTTCTAGGCATGACATATTCAAATGAGGGAATTCCACTTGTGCCAGCTGATATATGGAATATAGAATAATAATATTTAATATAGAATAATAATTATTTTGTGGTTGTTTTCAAGGGAAATATCAATTTCTGTTGTTTCTGCTTAAAAGCGGACAGTCCTAGTAAAGCCTAGAGAGGCTTGTGGAACTCTCTGAACTCCATTATTTTTGGGCTCTGCATTTGGTTACTGACAAAGCCCTCCCTCCTGATCTTGCCCAGTAACTTGCAGGTCGCCTTGGCATACAGGTCCCTCAGTTACCCCCCATGCTTGTAGCTACCCAGCAATAATGCACCCAGCCTTTAGTCACAGTGAGAATCCCACAGAGATGTAGACATAAAGCATAAAGGCTCCCACGAGAATCAGGGGAATACAGAAGCACATATTTTTAAAGAGAGACTTAGACCTAGTAGTGCTTCAATATCTACAAGGATTTGGAGGTTGTTGTTTGTTTGTTTGCTTGTTTAAATTGTGTAGGGGAGTTTGTGGTTTCCTCTCCTGTATGTCACTGCAGTAAACATGAATTGCATCATGTTGTAATGACAAAAGTTTACCTGGAGAATCTCCCATTTCCAGAATGAACCAATTAAAGATAAACTGAATATATTGCAGTAGTCTTCCTGTTTGTATAGTATTTTGGCTAATGTCAGAGAGTAATAAAGCCTGAAATAAAAAGGAGCAAATTAAAAATTCATAAAGCAGCTGTGTGTTTCTAAAGTAGAGGGTGGGATTTTGGAATTTCAATGGATGCTTGCATCTAGTTGTGATTTGGGACCTGATTTCATTTCATAACTGTAAATCTAATGATGTCAGTGACCCTCCAGCCATAGTTCTTTAAATGATGGCCACATTCTGCATGTGATTTGGAATATTAGTCTTCAAGGACTTTATATGCAATATGGGGTATTTAAAAAAACAATACACACAATCCTCTCTTATAAGGGCTTTTTATGGAACTGCCATCTGAAACAGAAAGCTCAAAAAATCATAGCTCTTTATTGTATCTGCATGCTGTGAAGATGCTGAATCTATAACCTTTGATTTTCTTAAGACTGCATGGCGAGGAATGGTATGTACCTCTTAAAGCTAAGTTGATTACAATAGACGTGAAAGCGTAATTTTCAAAGCTGGTGTAATTATGAACATTAGAAAACAGGAGTAAGCAGCCCAAAACATTGAAATGAGAGTGCAATACTTTACAGATTGTCCTGAGATGACCATCACACAAGCAGAGCCATTATGTTTTATCCTCTCAAATGTAACATTTAAATAAAAAATTATGACCTTGATTTTCTTCTCTTTTTTGTTTCCTCTTGCACTTGTAGATGAGAGCTGGAAGGGGTTCTTGTGTGAGAGATACAGTGCTGAACATTAAGTACCTAAAAAAATATTGAAGAGGCAAAGGTCTTTCAGACAAATTATTAATAGTCTATTTTGGTTAAAATGTAGAAAGTGATCTCACATCTGTCACAAAAAAAAATTCATTACTGAAGTAAGAGGTACCATGATTCAGAGAGGCAAAATAACTCTATTATTATTAGACATTCATTTATATTTAAAAGTAAATAAGATATAAATAGCAGCGACAGTACATAACACAGTTGTGTCTGCAAAGAAGGCAATTATGTTGCAACAAGTGAATACATTATTATGGAATGAAATATCATGAAATTAAGAATATATCTGTAAAAAAACAGAAATTTTCCAAAGTTCAATCATAAGACTTCTTTTGCTCCAGTACATTTCCAACAAAGCATTATTAATGAATGGAAATATTCATAAAAATGTACTCAAAATGAAATGGAAAACTATATAAAAGGTATACTAACATCATCCTATAATTAGACCCATTCCAGCTGCAGCATTTTTTTGTTGTTTATCCCCATGAAATGCAGGAAAAGGAGTTACTTTCCATAGTTTTACAGAGGCCAGAAGCTAGGGGGAAAAGTAATGTAATGTGTAATGAACATAATGAATCAAAATTTTAAATCTTTTAAGGTAAGGCTTCTGATCAGCCTTATCTAGATGAATATGTCCCTGATCATTGGACTAGAAGTCCTGTAAAGGCTCCTTCCAACCCAGACTATTCCATGATTGAACCCTATGTTACACTGAAATTCATGGGAATCCTGTTTTTTTCCTGTTAATCAGTCTCTGGGTATTTTTCAAATAGTTGCAAGTTTTGAGGTTTACTTCAGAGAGCGATTGCTAAGTTTAATGTTCTTTTATTGCGAATAACATCACTTATATCCTGCCAAACTCTCCATAGCAATCTGTTGGCATTTTGTTATATTCTTCTCCATGCAAAACTCTGCTCATTTATTTTATCTGAATGCACCCTAACTTCAATACACATCATGCTGCAAAAAGTTAACTCCTCCAAAAGTTATTATTTCTCTTAAACATGCTAATTTTTTGTGTTCTTCCATCTGCTTCCCATATTTATGTCCTATATACATCTAAGCCATTTTGCATACTGCTAGCAAAGTCTAAACCTTGATAAACAAACTAGTGACTTCAAGTTACAGCAATAGAACGTGCTTGAAACATTGTTTTCATATCAACACTACTTTACTTTGGAGCTGACTCAGTAAAATTTCAGGTAGCAAAACAATTCTGTTACCCAGTTCATATAGCATGATCAAAATTTTCATAGCTTTTTCTCTGTTTTCCTGACCAACTCCACCTTCTTTTGAATTTTTTTTTTTTTTTACTTACATGGAGCTACATGTTATACCAGGTTTTTCTGTGTGTACTTTGTTGCAAGCCAAACATAAAAAGATATCATAAAAATAAGTATGATACAATATACATCTGATTTTCATCTGATTTTAGAAGCACATCCTTGGTCATTACTTGTAGTTACCTGAGTCTGGAGTAGTTGTACTGGATGATGCATAATTGCCTACACTGGTGGCTTTTATGCCTTGGTTGTCAGAGGGAAGCCTGTGTGTAACACCACGGATCTGCTCCTGTACCACTGGGTTCCTAAACAGTATCCAGCATTACTGGATCCAGAGCAATTCCACTCTGTACACCTTTGGCAAACAGAAGGAATTGATTGTAGGTAACAACATTACTTCCTCGACTCCTGTAAAAAAAACCTAAAACCAAAATAAATCACTTTCTTTTTTTTTAAGGTTCAGACTTATTGCACACTTGGATTTGGTTTATTTCAATGAACATTTTCAGCAAAGGGCAAATAATTTTTGAATCATTTTTGTTGACAGTTATTTTGCATTTTGCAAAGGTTTTGGTTTGTTTTGTTTTTCTTTTGGTTTTTTTTGGTTTTTGTCAGCTGTATCTGAAAATGCACAGACATGCTTCCCAGCCCCCGACTCTTAGGCATATTAACCATGAAGCATCACAGCATGCCATGTTAGTGAAGAAAAATTTGCTTTCAACAAGTGCAGGGGTCTGTATCTAACAATCTGTAACTCAAGTAAATTGAAGCCATTTTTCACTCAATTTCAGCTTCTAACATCTCTCCATTACAGATGTTTAAAATAACATCAGTGCCCTTTTTTTTTTCTTTTTTTAATGAGAAATATCTCATTTTGGGAAAATGTCCATTTTCCCATGCTCACATTCTGAAGTAAATTTCTGATCAAACATGTTAAACATTCCTTTTGGGTGGAAATCAAACAAGTAATATTCCAGTCAAAAGCTGATTTTTTTTGTTTTTCTGAGTTTGAGAATAATTGAATAAAAAGGAAAATCATTCTGTTCTCTCAATCAAAGTTTTAGTTGGGAGTATGATCAAATAACAATTGAATAAAAAGGAAAATCATTCTGTTCCCTCAATCAAAGTTTTAGTTGGGAGTATGATCAAATAACAAGCTAGCTTGATAAAGTGAGATTAGCCAAGGTATGTACTCACTAAAAAAGAGGTAGAATTAAATGTAAGGTGTTATCAAAGTATGATTGTAACACAGTGTCAAAAGTTGCTAAATCTCTTGTCAGGGAGTGTTACCCATTCTGCAGACATCTGCACAAAACATTCCAAAAGTTGCACTACCTGCCTATTCAACACTTATCTGCAAACATTGTGAAATTCATAAAAGCACAACAATTCTCCTTTAGTTCTTGTGAGAAGTTTAGCAAGGCAGAATTAACTTGATAAGTACCCAAAAGTGTTTTATTTTCAAACACATATTTGTGTTTGAAATTCCCTTTTGGGGGTTAAAGAGGAGGTGAAAGTTGAGAGGTGATAGGTGAAAAATGTACTGACTCTAGTGGTGCTAATTAGTTACTTTCGTGCTGATCTATCCTTTGGCAAATTCACAAATCACCTTAAACAAAGGATCTATCAAAGATTAACAATTTTAAAAATAATTTAAATTAGAAGAATTCTACATGCACTTCCATCCAGAGAGCACAAATGTACTTCTCACCACGTAGGATGTACATAGATACACGGATGCCCTTAGCAGACCCACACTTATAATGAAGTGTTACAAACTTAATGGCAAAGTAAAGCTGGTGTTCAAGATTTTAAGGAAACAGACTCCAATGTCAGACACAGAAAGAAAACCACACTAAATATCCCAGACCCAACTCCCCCCGCAGTCTTAGCCGATAAGGTTTTCCTGCTTTCAGATGATGGTAAAGGATTCTGAGCATTTCTAGTTCCACTCATACTACACTGCCAGGTAGCAGAGACTGTATCATGCCCAAGTGGTGACTAATGGAGTATTTCTGCTACAAATTCAGATTAGGTTAGGGTTGGTACATTGTGAGCTTGCTGAATTTAGCTTTTTGTGACGTCAGAACCTATGACTGTCTTCACCAGCCTTACTTTGAGTACTTCCCCACTGACTGTGCAGATTCATGTGTAGAAGAACTTTGTTTGAATCAGTTAAGGCTGAGTGAGTACGACATCCATGCAGAGAAAACTCTTGAAAGCAAGAAAATGTCAGGTTATGGAACTCCTCTTAAAGGCACCTCAGCGCCCACTCAACACATTTCCACTGACATGAGTAGACTTCACACTTCCCCACAAAACTTCCTTCTGCCTCCCAAATATAAGGGATCCCATCCAGCTCATTAATTTCACACTATGGAACCCCCACACTGTAAGCCTGGCTCACCACTGAGTATTTCATAAAGTTAGTAAGGTCAAAATGATGTGAATGTGTGAGATTTTGAAATAAAGAGGAAATGGGGGTGTTCACATTTTGTTTATGCTTCAAATTTGTAGTTCAGAGCTGTCCAACTGACAACAATTTTTTAGTTGATTTTTTTTTAAATAGAAGAACATGCAGGATTTCTAATTCTATATATTAGACTACCAGCTTGGAGTAAATGTTCTGCATTCATGCAACAGGTGATATGGCAGAACAGTGGGACCAAAGTTTAAATGAGCATAAGTAATAACTGAGGAATTATTAGGCTAAGAATATGAATTGAAACATTATGGATAAACACTATGGGCGATTTTTAAAAAGAATAAAGATACTACTTGCTTTCTGCTGAGTTACTTTTGACATTATCTGCTGCCTAATGAGAAAAAAAGCATGTAGTGTAATTTGGTAAGGAAGCCAATTCCTGTCTTTCATACACTATTCTGTAGTATTACTACTATCATTATTGGAGCTACCGGATATCTGAATATAAAACAATACTTTATAAAAGCACCTGGTCACTTATATTCTGCCTAGAGTAGGTGGCTCACATGAATTTTGAATGAAAATAAAGTAATCAGTAATGAAATTTTAATCACAGTTGCCTGAATATTTTTGTCATTTTGTAGGCAAACTGGTTCTTTAGACTCATATTAGCACAGCTATTTAGGATCTTCTGCATACAGAGAGTCACTAGGGATAACCACAGATTTAAAAAATCACTTGAAGAGACACTTTTGTAAACTACCCTCACTTCAATAGCTTTGAAATTCTGGTTGCTTCCTTTTTTCTGAATTGTGGCGACATTCTTAGTTAATAAGTTGGAAGGGTCAAAGCCGAAGTCCTTGTTAGGACTGTCTTTTAAAGGAACTTTTTTTTTTTTTTAACTTTTAGTTGCTTGTTTGCTTTACCACTAACAGTTTGGGGAGTAGTTTCTATATTATGTATCTGATTTCAACATCAGCTGCTATTTGTCAGAGTTCAGGTATTCTGGGCAATCCCTACCAAGCCAGGTAAGCCAGAATTGTTGTGAAAGCATCATCCAGAAGGTGTCTATAGCAGTTCCATGTGACTTCAGTAATCCTTAGTAGTAGGAAAGTTTTGAATTCCTGATAAAATGAGAATTTTTCCTTTTCCTTCAGTGATTGGAGCCATGCAATTGAGTTTTCATACCAGACTTAAAGTGATCTTTATACGTCTATAGAAGCAATAGCTAAGAAAATTAACATTGTCTGGTATTAAATCTTTCTTCTTCCGACAGAAGTCCTATGCACCATCCATCCTGCTATTGACATGGCTTTTTAAGGTTTGACAAATATGTTGAGTCAAGCCTGTTTGTTCACCACAGGTAAAACTGGCACAATTACAAGGAGTGCCTGTTTAAACAAGTATACCACACCCTCCATATCAAGGGTAAAGCCCAGCTCCATTGGGGTTAATCCTTCTAATATTTCAATGATAATGCTCTTTGTTCCAAAGTGCTTAGACTTTCTGTTTTGCTCAGAACAATGTATTGGTGTCACAGTAGCTGAAATATTCACTGGCCTATGCCATCATCATATAGGCACTCATTAATATAAATTTAAACTTCTCTTTGTGTCACATTTAATTGTCATTTTTCTCATTTCTGAAATTCCCATCTAGATAAAAACTCCTCCTGTAACTGCTGAGACTTCAGTTAAAATAAGTGTACCAAAAAAGGACAGACAATCACTATTACCACCAAATTAGTTTGTAGAAAGCCATAGTTGATTTTTGATGTTACTAATGCAGTGTTAGAGTGCTTAAATCTTAAAATTCTACTGGTGGTGTTTACAGATGGTTCTTGAGCACTGTCTGTGACCTTTAGAGTCTCAAATGTTAAAAAAGGTGAGAATAGTTGTTATTATTTGGAGAGTGCCAGAGAGATACAAAGATATCAGGGAAGTTGCACCTTTTAGCATTTGTGTATCTGGTGTACTATGCTTACCCTGTTTGCACACAGAAATGAGCATCCACACAAATGCTTTGTTCTCTTATCTGCAATCTAGCAGTGACTTTCTTTCCCCCTTCTGAAAATCTACTGTTTTATCATGATTCTCATAGTGTCCGGTGTTTCTCTGAAATTTAGTCACCTGGTATTACCAAATAATATGTGCAACTTTTCTGATTTTAACAAACAAAGGTATACCTGGTCCTTGCATTAAAAAAAAAAAAAAGACAAAACCAAAAAGCTAACCAACCAACCACTTCTCTAAGATACCAAAAGCATACCTCAAGGTTTGAAACATGGACTTTGAATACAAGGAATCAAATTTATCCTCATCCATTTACAAGGATGTGGGGAAAGCTGATGTGTTAGAACTCTGTTTTTCAGAGCACTAAAGCACACGATTTAGCATTAGGGACAAGCGACACATATACTTGAGTGCCTCAGTTTAGGCCCATGATTTTTGGTTTGATCAATCAACATTAGTGTATTAATTCTGTGAATGGACACTTATTCCAAAATCCAAAGAAAATTAGTGAAGAAAATTCCTACAGCATCCCTCTTTGCTACTCACTTGTAAGAGAGCTAGTTCAGGGGGTTAGTATCTGTGTTTGAAAAAAGCTGGAGTAACTAGCACACTGAACAGCTGTTTCTGACAACAGGGAAGCCACTTAGGCAATTTATATTTGCAATGTTGTTTACATGTGGGAATAATACTCCAGAGCACAGTATGTGAGCTAAGGAAAGCAAACATACACCCAATTTGTAAACCTTTAATATGCTTGTTTTACCATAAAAATAGATTTGTAATTAGTTCCCAGGGGTTCTGGTACAATAAGATGAAGTCTAATTTCATACAAGATGAACAGAAGATTGTTGCTTCAGCTGAGACTTGGACAAGCATGCCAAGACCAATAAAATGAATGGGAGTCTTCCTACGTGTTTGAATGGCTTTACATGAGAATAAATAGATGAAATTGAGAATGACTGACAAGCCTGACACAGATATAGAGCTGTATCACCAGACCAGAGGATTTTTTTGTCCTGTCCTCAGTATCTGAGGTTGCTGTGTTCACATAAGCCTACGTTTTTTACCAGCTAAACAAGACAGGATGATTAACTGTTCTGAGAGAGAGAGAAGCAAAGAAAGAAGTCCTAAAACATAAGAAAGTTTTAGATCAAGAAAAACATTACGGTTTAAAATGTCCTTTGATTCAGTCTTACTGGATCTAGACTAAAGATCCAGTTTCATAAAAATTTATTCATGACATAATGAATTACAGTCATCCCCACATGACTGCTAATATAAACAAAATACCAAAAAAAAGCAGGCTTGCAAAATTAGTTCCAAATCACAACACAATGTGTTGAGGCTCTCCACACATAAATTACATTTAAATATTTAAAGAAATTTTACCAACTCAAAACTCAGTGAAAACCAGAAACTTCAGTCTTCATGAGCATATTTGGTATAAGAAAATGAAATGTCTATGTGGAAGATCTTGAAGCTTTTTCTGCCATAGGCATTAAAGACAGTTACAGTTTTGGGATTTTTTTAATGTTTAATTTAGATGATCAGCGCAGATGTTTCAGATCTAAATTGTCTTTTTTTGTTGGCAGTATAGGCATGGTCTCATTACATCCTTCTCCCTCTCATCAACAGCTTTAGAGATTCAGATGCAATTTTGAGAAACTTGAAGAAAAGCATGAAGTTTTGGGTTTTTTTTATTTTGCGATATTCATAATGAGCTCCTAGAAGATCCTGCATGCCCAAGGCCTCTTCAGCAAATTCCCTTGGGAAAATATTCCTATGTGTCCTTGTATGTATAGATAATATATTCAAAATATATGAGATATATATTTCAAAATATACCTGCTTCCTATTTCTGCAATATCTGATACAAAATGTTTCGTGACCTTTTCTACCCCAAAAAAATATAATATAGATTTTCTCTAAATCTATATGATGTTTTATCATTATTACATATATATATTATGTATATATTATATAGCTGTCTTTATATGTACATATTATAAAGTAAATTAGTTACTTTCAGTTTCTTTGTTCAAAGTAATTTAATTATTATCAGTTCCATAATGAGTCCCTCTCTTCCTACTGCTTTCTTTTTAATGAATTATTTTTGTGTTTATTACTCTTCCTTAATCTGGTTTTTCAATTTATGGCATGGATGTATGTGGGATTCACAGATCTAAGCTCTCAAACTAACAAGTCCTGTTTGTTACTTCACCTCCTCTGGTAATGGACCCTTCCTATAGAGGGGACATAGAGGGACAAGGATTTCCCAAACGTGACCAGAACATTTTTACAGCAAGATCTCTAGCCCTGTCATGTCTCTGTAGTTGGTGGTGTTTAATTTCAGAATGGATGGGTTCTTTCTTGATATTTGGTTGGTGAGAAGAGAATGTCTTGTACTAGTTTAATCAAGAAAGATTATTATATAACATCTGTCAGATAGACTTGTACCATATGGGCCCTAGGCCATCTTCTGTAAGAGAACTTACAGAGACATCTCAAAATGTCTGTGAAAATAGGACATATTTTTAGAATTGTAGAATACCTCCTACACTGCCAAATGAACCTGTCAAAAGCGCATCTTGATTTCTTCAGCTCTAACAACTCATGCTTGTTTGCAGTAATGATATTTATTGACCAAAAGTGGGTGGTAGGGTTTTTTGTGTCTGCTTTTGCAGATGTGAAATTAACAGTATGGAAGGATTTGGGGATTTTTTTTTTTTTTTTGTGGGGGGGAGTTTTTCTAAAAGTTCTGAAGTGATCTCTATTTTAATTTTACACGTGAGGAGGAAAGATAAAGAGACCAAGTAATGAGTAGAAAAGAGGAAAACAAAAAGTGCCAAAATAAAAGCATTTACACAATCCTGTGTTGTTGTCAGGATCCAAACACAAAGACTACACATACTTGACCCTATTCCTGATCCAAAATTAGATTTTCAGTAACAGTAAGAATTAAAATTTTGAAATAGAAATGCTCAGTTCTGGGGTGGCAAAATGCCATCTTGGCATGGAGCTAATATAGCTGGTTTGAGAAAAGTGAGGGAAATAGGCAGTAGGAGTGCAATTCACCTATCAGGGTTAAAGGGTCTTCAAGGGGGCAGAGGAGACTGGAAGAAGGATTTGAGAAATATGGGAGAGCGTTTAATGGCTCAGTAGGTGGATTTTGGACTCTGTATGTTTCGTTTACCTGGCTAGTGGTCTTTGAAGGACAATGCACTTCTAGGCTACTTACCATGGTAGGCATGGAATCTCCTGTTGCTGAACAGGAAGGTATTCTATCCAGCTTCTAAGAAGAAAGTAATCAAGCAGTTGGCTGCTATAATCATGGCTGTTGGGATATGGAAGATAATGAAGAAGCCCAAACATAATTAAGAACAAACATAAATGAGGTTATAAAGAAAAGGAAAGTGAAACTCCATAAATTGTTCTAAAAATGGGTGCTGTCATAACACTAGCCATAACTAGTGGGTCTTTCATTAAGTGATGTGTTGATGGAAGACCATTTTGTCTGGGTGTATGCACTCATGTCACGGTGAGGGAAGACTTGGGACGCTCAATATGAGTGATCAGCAAGCTCCGTTTATTGATAGAGCACCAGACATTTATTTACAACAGTAATAAGCTCATGAATATTCTGTAAGCCAAATGGTCTATTGGTTATACTACAATATCAGCTCTTCCTCATTCTTGAGGGGTTACATCTCTCTTTCTCATGTCTCTTTCTCTACTTGTTATCGTACTAAAGCCATGCCCAAGGACACGCTGTTTTGCAGGTGCAGAAACTCAAATTAGCTGCTATTCCAACACACTCACACCTTTCTGTTGAGAGCATCAGTGTTAAGTGGGAAAGTATCATTCACATCTTGTAAAAGAATCACCCTATCAGTGGTCCACAAAAAATGTGCCTTTTCCTACTCCTGCAGTCACCCAGCTATTATCAGATATCTATCAATTCTGGCAACCTACATTCATCGAGGACTAGATTTTTAAAGCCAGTAAGGCCAGGACTGTAGCAGCATCATGCATGTACTGTGTAAAGAGCCACTGCTCAGTCATTAGTTACTCTCCCAGATACCTGGAGGGGAGCTACAGCACACAAGGAAGGGAGTGCACGAGTGTCTGAGCTCTGCCAAATGAGCTGGTATGACAATATGGTGTAGCACACGTGCCAGCACGCTGGTTTAGCCTCAGGAAGCAGCCTGCCTGTGAAAGGAAGCCAATGTACATGAACTAAGCTTTACTTCTCAGCGAGCTCAATAAGTTTGGGATGACACTGTGCTGATATGACTACAGTGTGGACCATGCTCCTTTTTTCATTATGGATCGTTTTTCTCCATCCACTGGCATCTGCTTCCACCTAACATTCCAGCTGCTCAAAGCCTGAGTTCAAGGCACAGCTCTGAAGGTGCTAAAGGACTTTAAGTTAGTAGAGAGAGCATCTAGTAGCATTTTTCAAGGCATAGCTGGTACCTGTGGTAAGTCACATACCCTTGTATTTTGGCACAAAATCTCATTCTGAGGCCTTACACTAGGCACAAGCATGGCAGCTCTCCAGTGCCATGTAGCTCTGAGTAGGAATATGGAAAATTCCATTAATAAGCAGATGTACCAACACTTGCTCCAAGAATGCATGTCTTGGTAGATGGATGCTGAAGGGCAGGGGGAGGGAAGGAAGACTGTAATCTTGATAAGTGCAACTGGGAGTTGTTTAGGATTATGATTTTTACTGCCTCTTTGCTTACTGTACCTCTCCATGTAGCTGCCCAAGTAATCCAGTCTGTTTAAGGCTGTCAGTTTCAGGGACTAGAAATACTTGCATTGTGTTTCATCAGTTCTTACCCAAGAACCAGTAAATAACAGTTGAGTAAATTTTTGAATTGTGTCCTAATGTGACAGACCATGTTTGTTTGAGAGCTGTGCCCTCAAACATTTGCCTTAAACCACTGGCACTTAGCACTGAAATGCAGTGAGGGAGAAACATTCCCAATTCAGGCAGCACTCTCCCTTGAGATGCTGCAATGAAAACCTGAAGGGTGGTCCCTGCAACTTGCGTGAGAGGTCTTTCCGCACCTGTGGGCGTGCTTAGTGCCATCTTCTAGAGCAAACATTGAGGAGACACGTGATTAAGTGCTTGCAATCAGGAAGTAAATTTAAGCAAGAGTTTATGCAGCTGAGGCTACCAGAACACTGCCCAGAAGAAGCAGCAGCAGACCATCAACTCAGTGAAAATAATGGAGAGTTAGTTCAGGATGCTAATGCATCAAAGCTGTAATTGCCTGAAAGCAAAGGTTCGCTTAGCCTCTGCTAAATACATGTTTGGCTGCAAACAACACTGCCATGACCTGTAAATTACTGAATGAGTTGATAATATTTTAAGATGGTCTTAGAAGAGGTCCTGGTGCAGCTGCCAGAGTGTAGAAGGACAGCATGGCTCCCATCAAAACATGGCTGAGAGGCACAGCTAGAACAGCACATCTCTGTGAGATGCTACATGGAAGGCAAGAGGAATTCAGCTGCTGATCACAGATGTTTAAGGGCTCAGAGACACCACCCCAACTTACCCCAGCACAACAACTCATACTGCTATAACTGTTCCCACATTTGATCTTCATGCATGTACCGTTTGGTTAAAATTCTCTTCAACCTTTTTCTTTGGGGCTAAGGGTCTTCACCTTTGTTTGCCACTGCTCTGCCTTTGATGTATAACCTACCCTCTGTGAGAAAATGAGATTTATGAGTTCTCTGTGTGTCCTAGCCTTCAGGAAATGTACATACTATAGATTTTTAGATTTGAGATCAATAGGGAAGTAATAGATCAATTAATATGTAATACATGTAATGCAGCCGTGGCTCCTGACTTGGCAAATTAAACAAGTAATCCATCCTGTGCACAGCATGGACCGTGCTACCTGCTAAAATCTATCAAAAATCAGGCACCTTAGTGGAAAGTTGTTGTGCTACCCAAACAAACAATCCTCTATAAAATCACCAAAAATCTGATCCCTACTTCCTGTCACTCAAAGAACACGTGTGGTAGTGCAGGCAGTGGTTTATAAGGTGTTTTTTAAAAGCGTTTTAGATACCCACAGCAGGCATAACTGGTTTCATGTAGGCAAGAACTCTACATGCCTGAGCTTCCGCTGTGGATGTTCTTGGCCATTACCCATTGCAACAGGAGACTACAGATACTGCTGATGGAAATGTGCTGTCAGTATGGAGCATTTCAGAGGGCCTAATGTCTATTTTGCATTGATCTTCAGAGAAAGAGAAGAGATTGGTAGGAGACTACAGTGCTCAGATGAAGCAGCATCACAGTGCTAACATGTGACATGTGCCCAGGATAACATATGCTGCTTCTTAGCAGAGATCTGTAGCTTGGATACAATGCCATGCTGATATGGCCATGTGTTTGCCAGAGAACTTGGAGTACAGGCAAAAGTCATTCGAGTACATCTATACCTGCCATGTAGCCAAACAGGCAAGAATGCATCTGAAATTACTTTATAAATTTTTGTTGCAGATATATGGAATTTGGTGTGTCTGCATGGTTTCATTAAAGACAAAGACAGCATCTGCTTTGAACATAGCAGAAAGAAAGTATTGCTGGCTATGCCAACTCTGAAAGACTAATAGCAGCTTTTGAAGGCTGTTTCTGCCTTTGAGGTAGCATTCCAAAAGACAGGTTATTGACTGATAGGCAATTAAAAGGTTTTGATTTATTTTCACAAGGACGATTTGAATACAAATATAAATATTGCCAAAGCGGATTGCATAAATGGCAAACTGCTTATATAACTCTGGATATGTGTCACAGGCAAGCATTTATAGAAATTCAGCAAGTTTCCTTCATTAAGTACAGATTAATTCTCACTGATCTCCAGCTTCATCTGCTTCAGATCCAACTGAAAATGAGTCTGCAAAAATCTGTATTTTCTCATGTCAGTTTGAAAGCTTCTGAACTATTGATCAAACAAATTTGGAAGATCTTAAAACACGCAGCAAAGGGAAAACAATCACGTGTATTTCTTGAGCATGAATTGGCAGGAGAGAAAGGTCATTCCATTGACGGGCTCCAAACAAAGGGCACTTCTTTTTCTGGCAGCTGGAAACAAAAGTCATCATTCCCTCAGAACTGTAATATTTGTGAGCTCAAAAATGCAACAGCGGGAAAAAGTCAAAAAAATTGCTCAGCCTGTCCAGGACACAGAAGATGTACCCTATGCCTATTGTCCCCACTTTTTCTGCTTCAACATCTCCCACAAGAATGGGGAGGCACATGCTAAGTAAAATTAAGAGAGGAAAAACATCAAACTGAGCAGCCAAATGACGTTTAATCTGTTGGCTACCAGTACATAACTTCCTTGGTGACCAACACTTAGGATATGAATAGGAGGCTACTAACAAAATGTGGGCATTCTGAAATAATGGTATTTGCAAACCAAACATAACTTTGAGAAATGGAGGTCATAGCTCCATATTACAGCTATTGTTTCACTAAAGCCCTGATGAATGCCAACACTCCTTCCTTAGTATTTTGACTATTTCCTTACAGACATGTGTGCAAAAAAAGAAAAAAATTATGACCTTTTAAAATTTGCTCAAGACAAACAACTTATTAGTTTTATAGTGATAATGGGTTTGGTGTCTAAAATGTGTCTATCAAAAGCGTACAATGCTGAATGATGTCTCAGGGAATTTTATTAGGCTTGGCAGTGGCCTGTGGTAAGATTATATCTATATTTACTGAGATCATCTTGGCTATTACGTTGCATAAGTTAAAAAAATATTTGCTATGCAGTAGCATTAAAAAATAATTATTGTCAAAGATTGTCTTTTGCTACTTTAGAGGTAAATATAGGCATATTTGCATTCTTTCTCCTAAGTAGAACAGACACTGAAACTTCTTGTTTTTCAACAGCCTAATATTAACACTTACTTGCTAGGGTCAGATTTTGGTATCTCTATTATCAGCTGTGTTATCTGCTTTTAGTCAGCTACATCACAGCAACCTTTGTACAATATACATGTTATTTCTTAGCTTTGTCACAGCTCCAAAAAGACAATAAAAAACGAGCCAGGTTTTACATTGTCAAAAATCAAAACACTTATTCCATTTTCCTTATGTACTGTATGATTAAAACAGTGTAATTAGAGGCAAACCAACTATTTCTGTTCTGCTTAGGGTGCCAAGGGGGTGGTCCATTATCATGACATGTGAGACAGCAAAACACCAGTCTTGGTTTTCACTTTCCAAAGCAGTATTTGCTTTGGTGCCAATTAAGAAAGTCTTTTTTATCTATAAATCTGGCAAATTTTAGTTAAAACAAAAAAAGCACAGATGGTCAATAGACATAGAATTCTAATTTTCAGAACAGAATCAACAAAGTTGAGCACAAGCCTTGCAAATGCAATATTTTTGTGAAAAGTCATTTATTACATGAACATCAAGAGGCACCAGTTTTCTAAAGTTCACATTATCTTTTTAAAAAGTGCATACTCCTAATATTTTATGTAAGGAAAGGAAGTTTTCTTAAGCAAAAATGTTTCTTTTTTATATTATTCTCAACTGCAGATAAGTGAAGTGCAATTTCCAATGCAGAGACTGCAACAACTACCACACCAGTCTCTTGGTATATTTAGGAAAGTAAAACACAGATTTGGGAGGTTGTTCATCCCTCAAAATTTCTCATTTCCTTACCAGCCACAAGATCAAACTGAGGAACCTCTAAAGACTAATGAGAAAGTTGCCTGTAAATTTGGTACTACCCATAAGACTTCTGAGATTCTTTCACTGGGCAGGATATTAAAGACTCAGTCCAAGTTAAAGTTAATACATCATTTGTCACACAGAGAGTTTCTATTATAAATTTCAGACCTACATCATTATGCACCATCTCACCATCATTAAGTATGTTCTTCATGGCTGACTAAAGTTAGCAAAGACACACTAATAACCAGAGAGCTATTACTGCTGAGAATTGTTAATGCCTCCTTTCATACAGACCATGCTCAAGCATGCAATAGTTATATCTTCCTCTCAGCTCTCTCTGGGTACCAACAGGTTCACAAATCATTGTCCTGCCTGGTCCCCATTCTCTGCAGAGAGGTGTCTCAAATGGTGTTAGAAGGCTGAGTACAGACACCTGTCAGGACTTCACTTTATTTTATCTTAATCAGACTCTACAGACTAACAGAATATTAGGCTTGGTGGAAGGTCTTCTCACAGTAAGTATCAGATGTCATTGTCTTGATTTTTTGGGTCTTCACACCATTGACTGTAATGCATATCTGGCTTATACAGGTGTATTTCAGGGGTTTCACTTTGATAGGGGATTCCAGATGGCTAGAGAATTGATTTGTTCTTTGAACTCTCCCCAGGAGGACTGCCTGAACTCTCCTTTGACCCTTCTCATTTGATGTGTTACCCAAAAAACTCAAGAGGATTCCTACTTTCATAGAGAGTTTAAGCTCTTCAATGCTTTTTCTTTATACACAAATTCTCACTTTTTCATTCCTTTGTCAGATCTGAGAGCAAGGGACAGTTCAGTCCAAAAGAGAAGTTTGCGGTAGAAAAGAATTTGAAGTAAATAAATTTTTTGGCCCTGTCCTTTGACAGCACCATAACCTAAACACTGAGTTTTACTTGCAGAGTAAGTTGCTTTTAAGATGTTCATTCTGAGTGTGACTGAAGCCCTGGGCGACCTAGAAAAACTCCAAGGCAATTGATTAGCGACAGTCGTAGACTTCAGTCAACACACCTATCAAAAAACAAGTTTTCTCTCTCTGATTAGGGATTTTATAGTTTGTGCCACTCTAGTATCTGAAAAATGATGGAGTAACTCCTGCTTCATATCTATGCTGAATTCAGTCATACCCAGTGGCAGGAATTTCTTATGTGAGTTATCCTACTGTTGGGAAGTGCAGCCCTTCAAGGCCTGAATCTCATACCTCCAGGGCTATCATGATGCCCTGATTTTTCAGATTAGCATTTGATTCTCTCCTTCTTATTTTGATCATTAATCCCCACGATAAAAACATTGACCCAAAATAAATTTATATATAAAATACTATATACATACATACATACATGTGTATATATGTATATAACAAAGTGTTTGCTTGCTTTGACACAAATAGTTCAAGAATAAATTTCTTTGCAATGTATTGTGATAATTTGAAAACTTTTGAGCGAAATAATCGCTACAGTGCTCACTCACAAATCTCAACTCTGGGAAAAACTCACATATGCTGTTAAAATTATGGATCTGAAGGGTCATGCTAAGCCTATAATTCAGTAAAGGATATTTAAAGAACCATATGTGTGTTCAGTGGTCTGTAAACAGCTTTTAGATTTAAAAGTGCACATCCTTTATAACTCCCTTCAATCCTGAAACAGTGTAAATATTTCACGGAAACAGACATTTCTTTGTACATGCTGAAAATTTCTCCTAAAGAAACCCAGGCGTAAGTGGTGCTTGAATTTCAAGTGTCTTCCAGGATTCTTGTCTAAATATTCCTAAGTTTTTTAAGGTCAGATACAATGCTTGCACAACACATATAATTTTAACATGGGTTCTCAAACACATATAAACAATACAGGGAAATTTTCTAATTTATATTACTTAGAAAGTAATGAATTGTCCCATTCATATTGTTTAGAGGATGGGAAATGCTTGTTCCAAAATACGAAGGGAAATATCATAAGTCAGGGAATAGCTAACAATAAAGAAATCTAGATACTTGCAAGTATTGTAAACAAAAAGAAACTCAGCCATAAGTAAAAAAGCTAGGACGAAATAAATAAATGTTGCCTTACTTGGGAGCAGAACAGCAGTTTACCAATGGAATTAAATCAGTGATCCACTTAATCTTGTGTCTGGCAGCAGACAATATTGGGGACAGGAAGTTAAGAAAAGACCTCCAAAATAAAGAAATGCAACTCATCTCTCAGTACAAGCAATTCCTTCCCTACCCCAGCAAAATTCTGATGAATTTGGTCATGAGTGTCTATATGCAAAATTTTTCAAAGTTGTCACCTAATTATCTGTGGATGTGCTTATTACTCATCCAAATATCTTAAAAAATCTTTCACAGCTCCTGGCTGATCAATTTTTTTTCCATTAAATTACACCACTTCATTTGGTATACTATAAGAGATATAGCCTGTTGTCAATTTTTAATTTGTTAGCTCTTAATTCAATATTTTCAATATTTTTATTTTTCTATTTTTATACCAAGTATAGCCACATCCCCTTCTCATAACCCCTTTTAGCCTTCTCTTTTCATTATTATTTGTATATAACTAATGCCTCCTTGATTCATCTCTTTCCTCAGTGATGTAGACTTACTCTCCATTATCTTACCATTCTCCTAAACAAGTCAGACTCTCCTTACCTATTTTCATTTCACAATAGTGTTTAGAATGATAAAGTTCACTCTCAGTCCAATATGCATTAGTATTTTCTAGAAATTTAGAAATAGATTGATTTGCTATTACCAAGCATAGCTTCTCCCTGAGCTTTCTACAGGCATGATGATAGTAATTTAAAATGTGAAAATAGATAGTAATATTTTTATTTCAAATTTTCCCACTGTATATATTAATTTACAAGCATTTTATTTTACTATTTATATGGATCTTAGTTTGAAATTTTCTGACTAGTTCTCTTGCCTAGATGCCATAAACTATCTTTTCAAGATCATTAATAAATACATTTAGATGCACATATTAAACATATGTTGAAATATTTTGCTAACATTATTATTGTTTAAAAGTTGCTCCTTATATCTGAGGGTTTTTACTTTCATTTTTTTGTCTGTTACACAGGCTACTCAACTACTTTTTTTTTTACATAATAGCTGATCAGATGGACATCACTAGCGACTAAATAGAATACACCAAGTTTTCCTTTATCTTTGACAATCTACATTTAACTAAATTATTCCAGACAGTAAATCTGGGGAGGATTATTCACTTTATTTGTAGAAGGATCTTTCTCTGTTAAAGATAAATTCTTCAGCCTGAGGCTACTCTCAGCGTAAGGTCAAGAAAGCAAATATTCTTCAGAGTAACCTCAGACATGTAAAATAGTTCTTATGAGTACAAAGATACTTCAGAAAGAAAGAGTGCTCTTCTTTTCTTTCAAAACAATCTCCTGTGATGTTTAAGTTTTCCAGGTGTAAGGTATATAAATTCAGATCCATTATTTTAATTTCTGTTAGGTTTTTTGAGTTTTGGTTGGTTTTTTTTCGTTTTCGTTGTTGTTGTGGGGATTTTTTTGTGTGTGTGATTTGGTTTGGTGGGGTTTTTGGGGTGGTTTTTTTTGGTGTTTTTTGTTGTTTTTGTTTTTGTTTGGGGGTTTTTGTTTGGTTGTTTGGGTTTTTTTTGCTACAGTGTGTGCTCCATGTTGGGAAGGAAAAGAAATTGATACACTATGAGTAAAGTGATAATTATATGTAATACAAGACACAACTCCTCCATTTTAAAGCCTATCTTAGGTCAAGGACTTCTAAACTAGAGCAATAAAATGAAGAGTTGAGGGGTATAAGTGTTGAATAAAAGAAGATTAAGTGAAAAATGCATTCAAATACAGGGCCATGGAGGGTTACACAGTCCTTTGCACAGTTTCTCTCATGCAATACTGTGGAGATGAGGTCAGCTGAAGCACTCACAATTCCACATTCAGACAGGAAGGAGCTGGAAGAAGAGACCTTCACCAAAGGATCTTCAGTTTTGGGATGTGTTTCTCTGTTAATCCACTGGAGCTGGAAGTCACTGACCTCGAGATCACACTATTTTTTACCCACCTGCATACTTTGTATTATCCAAGAGAAATAACCATCTCGTTCTGACTGGAGAGAGTGGGGTATCTAAACTCTGTTTAAAGTTGTATGTTTATTACAGACACTACAAAATGCTTATAATTACTTCAGAAACTAAATATTGGGTTATGGTAGATTAAGTTCATTTCCATAACCTATGCAAAGCAAAGCAGAATCTTGCTTTCACCTATTTATGCCCTTCTTTTAATTTGCTTAATTTTGATATTTTTCAGCATGAAAATACATGAGCATATTTTGTTCCTATTAAAATTTAGAATGTTTTACTTCTAGTGGACATAAATTTCACTGCTTGAACTCTCCTATGGGTTTTGGGCAGCAAGAGTTCTATGGGGAAAATCTGGTTAAACAACACTGCTATTTATGTATTTACTTACTCTATGTACATTCACAGAAGAAAAATTTCTCTCTTCTTTCACCTTAATGAAAGCTTTTCCTTTATTGTTTACACGAAGTCCTATTTCTTCAGTAAATTAAATTTACAGTTTTCATTAAATATGTATTGTCACAAATATTATCATTTTCTGCTGAAGAGCAAGGCGTATTTCTTTGATCATATCTTCTCTTGTACAAAATTGCAGCAGCAGATATGTGCAACTGACTCTCCACCTCAAAGAAAACTACCAAAGGGAAGAATTGTACTGCTCACATAATTCTCTGTAGAGACTGAGAGAAAACAAGCTGCATATGGCATCTGAGAGTTACAGTGCTGAATAGTGCTGAATGCAGAACTCAATAGCAGTAATAAGAATGTACACAGACGACAACAGGGAGATAAACCTCTTATTCCACTTAAATCATTTACTTAGCTCAAAGATACCATGCTTTCAAAAGGTCTGAGGAACAAAGCATTATTCCTCAGCATTATGTGAACAGTTTCATATACAGGGCAATGTTTGTTAATGCTTGTGTGTTCCATTTCAGCACAGCTGAAGTTACTCTAGGATAAAACCCAAATATGCTTTTTTTTCTGGGAGGACACCTTTTCAATACATCTGTCAATACCTGAAAGCTCCAAAGTCACAGGCATTAAGAATCCATCTGTTAGATATATACTTCACTAAATTTATGCTTAAACAGGAATAATTCTTTGAAAATACTGTTCAGCGGCCTAAGTTCTTGATTCTAAAAAACTGTGTTTACTGTGGAATCAGCAAGACAGACAAAAGTACTTCAAAGCACTTACTGAAAGATAGAGCAGCCTCTCTTCTATGTGGTAGCTCTAAGGGATTCCTGATATTTGGTGTGTCCAGGAATATCTCCAAATCTGAATGGCATATCCAGGAGGAAGATAGAAGACACAAATATATCAGCTGATATATGGAGAATATATCAGCAAAATATAAATACAGAGCAAGATAATAACTCACCAACACTTTATATAATGGTTATTTATGGGATACACCTTTATTTTAAAAAGAAATTGCTTTTGCTGGACTTCTAGACAAAAATATTCATGACCTAGAAAAATATTTCCATGGGACATAAGACTGCTTGCTCTTCAGATATGAATTGCTACTCTAGATGTAGGCATAAAAATGCCAGAGGCCTGGGGGCACTCCCAGCCCTGACTATCCCTGGCAGCCCCCAGGGCTTCCCATGACACAGGACTCATGTCAGCACCTGGAGTCATCAACTCCTGCCCCAGAAATGCTGCATCAAGACCATTCTGCAGCTTGCCATGGCCCTGCCCAGCCACGGGCCCATGTCCCAGCCCAGCCTTCACACATCCCCATGGAGGTTCCCCTTGGTGCCCAGGCTTGGGGCTGCCCTGGGGCCTCATGGCTCCCTGCTCCTGGCTGGTGGGTGTTTCACATCCTGGTTTTCAGGCTGTGCCAATGGACTCCCTTAAGCAGCCACTGATTATCCACAGAGGCACCAGCCCTCACACAGTGCCCTGACTACATGTTAAACCATTTTTACAATAAACCTTCATGTCCCAGAGTTAGTGCAGTTCTGTATTTAGTATCACAGAAGAACATTGGGCTGGAAGGGAATTCAAAGATCATGTAGTTCCAACCACTCTGGACAGACACCTTCCACTAGACCGGGTTGCTCAAAGCCCTGACCATCTTGGCCTTGGATACTTGCAGGGATGGGGAAAAGAGAGGGATATTAGTTAGGCTGGAGTGTTTTTCAAAAGTTTAGCTGCCATTTTTGCCTTAAAGTCTTCAGAATGTAAGTAAGGGCCATTCAGGCTCCACCAGGAGAAGGTGTCCTGAGGAGAATGACTGAGGGAGTGGGGCTGGCTGTGGAGAGGGAAAACAGATCTCCACTCCCTAGCTGGGAGGCAGAGCTGTGGGCAACCTCAGGCTGTGCCAGCGGCCTCTGTGATTCCTCCAGACACACCTCAGCCTTGTTCCAGGGAAGCTAGTTGCTCTCCGTGTAAGGGGAGAGATGCAAATCTAATGCAAATGAAACAGCTCCTAGTGCAGATTGTAATTTAGGCACAGCTGCACGCAGCAGTACAGGCTGTACCACAGACTTGCACAGCTAAACCAGCGCTGTGCTCGCCTTGTGTGTGCAGATCTCAACTTCCAGTTGCTAAAATTAAGGCAATCTTTTTTTCCCATTAACCTTTCAGTCTTGCCTAAGGAGGGGGGGCCTCTGTACCAAGTTTTTCTCCCACTGTGACTCAGGAAACATCTTCTCAAACATCCTCTCCATCTATATGGAAATGGACTATAAAATAAAGGTATAATTCATAAACGTTGGCTATTCCTAATTGATGCTGGAACCAGTCTGACTGGAGTGCTACAGCAGCAGGGATGCTGACTCATGGGGAGATTTGAAGGAGCAGATATTAATGACTTCTCACACACCTTGCCTGAAGTAAAGCTCAAAACTGTGATAATACATCAAGTTCCTCGACTCAATCTCAGCAATAGGTCTGAATTTTGGTCACGACAATGCCATGCACTATGGAGCTTGCTGAGCTGATCTAGTTAAAGCTTACAATTTCCTCTAGACTTCAATTCAGTCACCTACTTCATGTCAAAGTTCAATTGCCTCAATTAGGACTTCAAAAAGTCTTAGACTAAGTCACCATTTGGATCTAAAACCAACTCAAGAAGCTCACTGTTTGGTAGTGTCCTGGGACAGACCCTAAAAAAGTTAAAAGAAAGGGAGAAATGAGAATTGTTAGGATCACTGAATTTACTAAATTGGAATCCATCCTGCATACTCTAGGCTTCTCCTACCCATTTGCCTTGTTACCTGTTTACTTTCTCTGAAACAATTATTTACCTTGTTAATTTCAGATTATTACGTTGTTCTTAAATTGGAGCACACCAGCATTTTCTTTGAAATATCTCAGCTGTCTTTGCATTTCACCTCCTGTCTCACTAGTTGGGAAGGAGGGGGGAGATGCAGGAAAAGGCAGATGAATTTAAGAGCATGCTAGAATGCATGCTAAAATGCTCATACTTTCATGGTGAATGTTTTAATTGTCATGATATCTGAAATTTTCTCACAGGATGGAGCTAATAATAAAATTTAAATATGCATCTGGTGCTCTTATACTGAAGAAGGGTTTACATTCACAGACAAATGGTAACATGGATAAAAATATCTGTATTAAAAAAATGAAAGCCTAAAATTAAATTAAGCATTGATGCATTTTAGATCTTCTAGCTTCAGCATCTTCAAAGGGATTGTCCACTTGCTTGCGTGCTTAGCCTTGTGGTTTATCTAATTCACCACTTTTAATTTAAAGCAAGAAGAGAAAATACCAGTGAAATAGGAGCCATTTCTAACAAAGGCCTAATGTTTCTGTAGTCTGAGTACTTGTCTAATTTGTTAAATTACTGTACAACAGACCCTCCAACTAATGCATTGTAACTAGAATGACAGTCAAAAAAAAAAGGTTTTTTTTCTTGTGTTTGACAATCACTTTAAATGATTTGCTGATGAAGGATCCTGTCTGAAATGCTATACTTCACACAAAGTACTGCATATAAACAGATCACTGTATTTGAAAGACATTGCACCACTATAATTCTGTTTTCAGAATGGATAAATTTGTTTTGTCCATCATATTTTAGCTTTAATTCATTTAGTACACAAGGAACCTTCCTCACTTGGCAGACACTCATACTTCATCTTAAAAAGCTTTTGTTGATTTCACTTCCAATACTTTGCTTTCTTTTCATGGAGAATGGTTGTAATTCATATTTACTTCACACAGGACATAAAGTAGCACTGTAATAAGAAGCATTTGTAATATACTTGACTGAAAAATAATAAGAAGCATTTATAATATACTTGACTGAAAACTATAAAATGTGTATAATAAATCCATACGAAACAATATTCATTATTCAGTAAAATATTGGCCCATATTTTTCCAGATGGATAAAAGCCTTAAGATATTAAAAAGCTGTTCTGACTACCATTGTATGTCTGAGGTTTTAATACTGACTTAGGCCTGCTATTAATGTAAAACTTAGAAAATAGAAATGAAGCACATGGAATGTGAAATTGTAATTTTATTTTGTAAAAAAAAAAAAAAAAAACAACCAAAAAACCCAGAGGTTAAACAATCTCCATCTTGGGAGGCATGCAAAAATTAGACATGACTGTAAGCAACATGTTCTGACATGGAAGTTGCATCCAATTTATGACTTGAGTAGGCCAGCGGACGGGATGATCACCAGAGATCCCTTCTCACCTCAGCTATTCTGTGCTTACATGACTCTGCATTAATATGTCTCAAATATCCATCAGAATAGATGGAATTACAGAAGCAATATGATAGAAGGTAAGTATTGATGCAATTTACGTACTGGTAATGAGCATGTCACTCTGTCAGTGGAGTAAATCATGTCTTCTTGTGATGCAGCTTAGTCTTATATGTATTGTTAATACAGTGCCTGGGTTGAATTGAAGGAAACATCAGGTTAATTACATGTTGAAGTGATTGCATAAATCATGTAAAAATTAGAAATTCCTTAGAATCATGGTTTGTAATTTTGCTTCGGCATCTAAAGACCTACAACACATTAAGCAAAACTCAATGTTGAATATATGTATTACCCGCTCCTCCTGTAAATCTTCACCATCCACTAACAGTGCCTGAGTAATGATTTTCCTAAAAACATAGAGACTGAAACCCCTTCAGTCTGAGATAAATATTATGAAATCAACTCATACACAAAAAAGTATCTATAAAAACTATAATAGTAAGGAATGGAATAAATTGACAAAGGGTCAGATCCAAAGTATGAGATGTGAATTTTACGAGCCTAAGTACAACACTGCACTTCAATATTAAGTAACACAGATATTTTCATTAGATGCAGTAAATTTTAATGCACAGTTTAATAGCTGACACTCCCTTAGTCTGGTCCATCATGACAGTGGTGGGACAAAGGTGCAAACAAGCATGTGAGATAGTGAGGAGGATGCTGCACAATCTCCTCATATTTCCATCCTGCAGGGCTGCTGTCATTCCTCTCTTTTGCCTTATGTACTCTCCCCTCCTTGTGCATCACAGCTGTTCATCTCTTGTCACTGCTAGTGACCAGCAGTCTGAGACCCACAGCGCACACCTGGCAACAATCCCTTGAACTTTTCCAAGACATCCATGACTTTCTTCTGCCATGCCGCAGCTCTGCACAACATCTACATGGGCACTTGTATATCATTTGCTATGCTGGTTGCATAGATCAGTGCTGCAGAGCCCTGCCAATTCAGATTTCAACAACCAATGTAAGCACCTGTCATTCTATTTGCTGACCCAAGCTGAACGTGCAGGAATGTTGGTGCAGGCTCTGCAGCAGCAGGTCTCTCTCTGCCATGTATGTCCATACAGCTTGATGACATCCTTCTTTAAGTGCTAGTCATGCTGTTCCACAGGTCTTTTACTATGGATGCCCCATGATGTGTGTGCCTGCCAAAGACCACAGAGGCTTCCAGATGCAGAAACTCATCGTATCAGTGCAGGCATGGTTCATCAGGATGTTTCTGAAATGGGTGAATTTACAAACAGTAGACAGTTCACCTCCAGCTGTGGTTCTGGCGAGCACTAGCATAGCTTTTTGTTTCCTGGAGCTGACCAGCTAATTGACACATGCTCTTAGTTTCTATCTTGCTTATGGCTTATTCAAACCAAGCTGCAGAAAAATAAAAAAACTGACCTGCAGCTGGGAGTCCTCCTTAGGATTCATCACCAGTGCAGATTATTGTGGGGAAAAAAAGTCACACATGTTTGTTTGGCAACAGCTCTAAGTCTAGAAAGCTTGAGCAGTTTCCCAGCAGGCAGGAAAGATTCCAAAACTTATTTGGAGCTGTGGTTACACTGCCCTGTCCAATACATTTGAGTAGAACAACTTGAATAAGATTAGTCCAGAAATGTTTCCAAGTTTCTTTCTATTTAAGGTGAGGAAATGTTTGGCTAGGGCTCAGTCGATCCTGACTGCAGTGACTAAGCACCTTAAGAAGTTCTCAGGAAAGCTAAGCGTGCTTCTTAGACTTCAAAGTCTGGATTGACTGACTTTCAAAAGCTTTAGTGCTGTTAGAGGCCAAGCAGGGATCTTGAGGTTTCTGATGATCTATTTCTCATATATGCTGAGTATTACCAAAAATTTGCAGGATGTGCAAATCCCCTGCAGCCTTCTCCGGACACAACCAGTAACACTTTTGGGGCTTATGTACAAATTAATGACAAACACCATATATGGACCTTTCAGTTCATTATGTACCCACTGCTCTTGATTATTCCAATAAATTTTAGAATGCACTATAATTGGGTGGGCTTTTTCTCGTTATGGCTCACGAGGCACTACAATCACTCCTTTCTTCTTCAAGGTAACACTGGTGATATATCACCCCCCAAAACCAACCAACCAACTCCCTCAAAAACCAACCAAGAAGGCTCATAAGCACAGTGATAACTGCACCCTACAGTCATCTGTGAAGTTATTGTGAATACCTTGGGGCAAAAGAGCCAACAAGCCTGACCTACACTAACTAAAGGTCTGTGGGCACTGATTTGTAGAACACTTCATGCCCCATTGTCTCAGATACCTATTAAGAACAGTGGCTGTTTATGTGGTATCTGTAGAATATCAATCAAGAAATGAGCAAGTGATTCCCTCTCTCCTTTTCTAATAGTCTTAGATAAAAAGATCAGTAAGAAATGTCAGGCAAGGAAAACATAAGCCATGTGGATTCATTTGATGGCAGGGATTTCCACAGCACTGCTGGGGCCTGAGAAACTTGTGAACATTTAACACTGGCTCTGTCCCAGCTGGACTCTGTCATAGGTGAGTACAACAACGTTGCACACTAGTTGGGTCTCACTGCTTCTTGTCCAGCTGTGCAAGTACTGGACTTTGGACTGGGGTACAAAACTGGCAAGTGATTTCTGACATTGGAGGCTGGAAGGTCTGAGTGGGCAGCATGAAGGAAGTTCAGCAGAACGGTCTTGTTTGTAAAACAGGATGTGGTTATTGTGTAAGTGCTGGAGGGCTGAAAGAAGCTCTTAAATACAGCAGCTAAATTCTGAGAGATAAAGAGGATATTTACTGAACTACAATATTAAAAGGCCTTTTACTGTTCCAACTGATGTCCCAGTGAACCCAACAAATTTTTTCTCTAATTTGCTGGAGAAAATTTTTTGAAACATTTTTACAGGAAGAGCTGAAGTCCCAGAGAACATTGATTCCTTAAATGGCATTAACCTGAAAGCATGAGGGAGAGGAACTAGAGTTGGTCTAACCAAGTGTATATTGTATCACTTGCCTCAATGTTTGCATGTATCGATACAAGGTTGCAATAATGAAGTGCTTCTCTTAGTCTCTAATGTAAACCGAAATTCAAATGCAATCTTTCTTCTAAAAATGTACAGTCCAAATAAAGAATGCATTCATACACCAAGTATATAGAAAGTAAGAAAAAGAAAGATACTGTAGTATGCAAAAAATAGAGCTTTTAATGTCCTTTAATTTGTCACCCAGTTTTGAGGGGGTTGTTGCTGTGATTAATATTCCTATAAAAAATCAGGTTAGTTGTACTATCAAAGTTGCATCTAGGAGTGTTTGCAGAGCCTGGCCTAAAACACACTGAACAGAAGAACTCAAAGGGACTATGACTTACATTCTTAAAGTTATATGTGTACCTGTCTTTACCTGTAACAGCTTATATTTGCCATTCAAACACGGCAAGTTCTGCCAGTTTCCTCCCAGCTCAGTCTCTTATAACAAACATGTGTGAATAGATGGGAAAATAGACATTACTTCTGTAACTTATACACAGTTAGCTAAAATATGTTACAGATAATTATCATATAATTATCATATTTGTCTCTTAAAATCAGGTTGATTTTCACATCAGATATTTACTGAACCTTATTTAAGTTTACTTTTTTCTTTTTCCTAGGACTTTTGTCATCTTTGGAAGCATTCTTTCACATTTTACCAAGGTGATTTCAGGAAATGTCCAACATTTCTGTCTTAGTAATGCAAGGAACAGCTCTGTAAGTTCACTTTGCACGAATATGTGAACTGTCTTGGTTTCTTTCAAATGTTTGTACATCATATACCTGCTGGCAACACAGCTGTAAATTAACAAGAACTTACAGGTCTAAAAAGAGCGTGTGGGATTTTTTACTTCTGAGGTTATGAAGATGGCTGCATCGTAGCAATTCCACTGCATTTGGGTTATGCTCATCCCTCAGTGCATTACGGCACTGGACACTGGGCTAACACAGCGTGCCCGGCCATCAGGCTGGAAACACCACCTGAAAGGACCATTTTCCAGCCTGCAGAGCCTTCCACTGCTAAGGCATTCATGCTGAGGCTAGGAAACGTGAGCCAACGTCCTGATTCACATCTCTACAAGTTTTCCCTCCAAAAGGGATTGATCAGTTAATTTTAGCTGAAAAGAGCTTCAGTAATGAGTCAAAAATAATTATGACCTTCATGAATAAAGAAACATGACTAAGACGTAATAATATCTACTGCCTGACCACTGAGTATCCCAAACTGCAAGCTCGCAGTAAAAGAAAAATAAAAGCATAATAAGCATTAAAAAATACAGAATACTCTACAACAGGGGCTATCAGAAGGAAACGTTTGGCTCTGTGTCACCTGTTTAAATTGGTTTTGCAGCCGTAAAAATGAATGGAAGCACCTTCGTAAGCCCGGCGCTCGCCTTGCGGCGGCAGAGCTCGGCCGCAGCCCCCTGCCCAGCGGCACAGCGAGCGCTCCGGGCCGGGCCCGCAGAACCAGCAGGGCGCTCGGGGCGAGGGGTCCGGGGGGATCGCGCCCCTCCTCCGGGCTCCCGCAGCCCCGCCGCCGCTCCGCGCTGTCCCGGCCCCGCCGCGGGACCCGCCGGCACGGCTCCGGCTCCGGCTCCGCACCAGCCCCGCTGCCCGGGACGGGGCGCAGCGCGGGGAATCTCCCTCGGGAAGCCACGCGCGGGGCCCGGCTCCGCCGCAGCCGTCGAGCGCCTCCAGCGCCGCGTCGGGGGCAGGGACGGCGCTGACAGCGCTGCCCGCGGCAGCCTCTGGCCGCCGCCACCTGTTACCTGCCGCCGCCTCCGCCCCGCCGGAGCACAGCGCTCGGCCCGGCCGCCCCGCCGCGCCCCGCACGCCGCCCCGGCCCCCGCACGGCGCGGGGGGAGCGGCTCCGCCACATCCGGGCCCGCCGCTCTCAGCGCGCATGAGCGGCCGCCCCGCCGCTACCGGGCCGGGCGCCGCGGTACCGCCGCCGCCGCTCCTCCTCCCCGGGGCGCTGCGCTCCGCGTTGTCAGGCAAGGGGGAGCGACCGAGAGGCGGGGGAGGCTCCCTCCGCGGCAGGAGGAGGAGGAGGAGGAGGAGGATGGTTGTGGGGGCGGGCGGCGGCAGGCGCTGGCAGCAGCCGGGAGAAGCCCCGCTGGTGACTGGCTGGCGGCACACGCAGCTCTGAGGAGGAGGAGGAGGAGGAGGAGGCGGAGGGTGCTGAGCCGAGCCGAGCCGAGCCGAGGGGGGAGAGGCTGCGGCGGCGGGAGGGGACCGGCACGCGCGCACGCACGCGGAGGGGTGACAGCGGCGGCCGCCGCGATGTGAGGGGGCCGTGCGGGGGCGCGGAGGCTCCGCGGGGCGGAGAGGCGAGGCGAGGCAGCCCGCGCAGCCCCGGCGGCGGGAGGGGCGGCCGGGGCGGGGCCGGCTGGGCCCGGGGCGAGCCGCGTTCCCCGGCGGGCAGGGCGCGGGGCGGCCGCGGGCGGCGAGCGTGGGACCGGCGGTGGCGGCGCTCGGTGCGCTGACCGACTCCTGTTTGCTTGGCTCCAGTCTCCGTCTCCGAGCCCGCGGGCCCCGATGAGAAGCGCCCCTGCGCTGCCGGACTGACGCCTCGCCGCCCTCCCCGCGGACGAGGAGGAGCGCGGCGCCCCCGAGCGCGGGCCGCCCCTGCACCGCCCTCCCCGGCGGGGGCTCGTCTGCCGCCTGCGGGGCGGGCGGCGCGGCCGTGACAGCGCGGCGGCGGCGAGGCCGGGGCAGCGGGAGCGTCGCCGCCGAGGACCATGAGGAAATTTAACATCAGGAAGGTGCTGGACGGCCTGACGGCGGTCTCTGCCGTCGCCTCGGCGTCGTCCGCCGCGCAGCAGCAGCAGGCGGGGAACCGGGAGACCGAAATCCAGGAGACGCTCCAGTCCGAGCACTTCCAGCTCTGCAAGGTGAATGAATGCTGCAGCCCCGGGCCGGCGGGCGGCCGGGGAAGGGGGCGCGCCGCCGCGATGGGCGCTGCGGGCTTTGCTCCTCCGTACCGACCTCGCCGAGCCTGCCCGCCGCCCCTGTTTACTTGTTTGGATTGATTATTTCGGGGGCGAAGACGGGAAGAAAGTGGTGGGTGTAGCTGTACAGGTCTTGTTGGATTTCTTTAGTCATCTTTCTTGGAGAGTTTCTGGTTTTGCCATCGTCTAGGCTCTTTCATGCGAGTAATCCTGACAGTGTTCACTAGGGCTTCGTAGAAAGAGTTGGATGGATGGAGGAAGGAGTGATACTAAGCTGTGGTGCAGATCTGATTATCGTGGCGTTGAGTAGAAGCCTCTGCTAATGGGCCCGAAGGACAGGGACTCTGTCCGTCTGCATTATTTGGAAATCATTTATCCTGTTCCTTTATGCCTGAAAAAGGCTTTCGGTGTTTGTGGTGGTTTCACTGCAGTGTGTTGCCAAGTTGGTGATGCTGCTATTGCAAATCCTATCTAGAAATGAAGTTCACGTTTATTTATTTGCTTGTGTGTGATAGGATAACTGCAGTTTGTGTCTGCACGCTTCAGAAAATGATGCAGCGAATTAACCACCAGCTGTATCAAGAGGAATAAAAGCTGATTGGAATATCAATAGTCATTTTTATCTTTGCAGTGCACTCATGGCCTAACTGGACATGGGTGAGCTTGTTTGTGGATTCTGCTCGTTTTTTTTGTGTATTGCAGGCATTTCTGCTGCTTTCAGGAGTTGGTCACGAAGAATGTGGAGAAGAGCAGAGCTGTTGCCAGTTAGACTTTATTCAGTTGTGAAATACAGAAAGTTGTGGGATATGCCTGCAACTTCAGTGAAGTACAAGGAGTATATCAGAAGCTTGCTGTGCGTTTATGAGGTCATGAAATACCTCTGCTTTCAACAATAGCCTTAGAAATGGAAAAGCTGGCATTTGTAGGCTTAGGACGCGTGCATTTAGAGTGGAAGTAAGAGTAGGTGATGCTTGTATTATGTTTTCAGTTCTGATTAATTGCAGCCTGAGAAGTTTAATAGAGTTATTGCTTTGTCAATTACCAAATTAGTTTTGGCTAACCAAAAAAGCTAAATGTGCCAATAGTTCCATATTAACAAAGAATCCCACGGTTGAGGGGGTTTGCCTCTGTTCAATGAAGTATTTTTTTGTTGGGTCAATTCTGGGGCTTCCTGTTGTATTTGGGAGAAGTAGAGGATGAGAGATTGATTCTGTCAAGCTCAACTTGCTTTTTTTTTTTCTTTACTGAGCTGAGAGAGGTTGCACTGTCATGTTGGGTCTGTAGGATTGAAATTGAAGTGATTCTCAGAAAAGCAAGTCTGGTAGTTTATAATAGTTCTGATGATAAGTCTGACTTTGTTGCCAAACTTGCTAGGAACATCTCAGATTTTAATAGTTTAATGTCTTTGTTAGAGCTGAAAATAAGATTACTCAGGGAATGAGGTTGATGAAAAAATTAAATGCTGAGTTGATACAGTCTTTATACAGAAGAAATATAAGATTCAAATTAAATTTCAGAAAGTCTGACTGTCTCTTGATGCTTGAAGATGAATGAGTAATTATGACTAAAAAATCTTTTGTGACTGGTTCATGTAAGGCAGGTGATTTTCTCAGTCTGTGATTAAATTGCTTTGTAGTTCCTTTTGAAACTGTGATTTAAATTGAATCCTCTTCTCTAACATACGGTCTTGATTCTGTTTGTTTTTGGTATCCTGCTTGGCCCATTGTCACTGCACTGCTCTGACTTGTTAGACTGTACGCCACGGTTTCCCCTACCAACCTTCAGCCTTGGCATTTGATCCGGTTCAGAAAATACTGGCCATTGGGACTCAGACTGGAGCACTAAGGCTGTATCCTTTTGTATTCTGAAGTGGATTTAGTGCACCTTACACAGGTCATGTCTTGATTCAGCTCCTGGAGCCATTCAGAAGTCTGGTGGGAGCCAGGTATGCAGGAGGGGAGTAAAACAGCAAGCTCTCTTGGCTGTTGGTGGGTGGCTTGGTTGTTATGGTTGTTCCTGGTGTCAGTTTAAGTTGTGTAAATCATGTGAGGTACGGCTGCTCAGTTGCCATTATCTCAAGGTAATAGATAAATTTTGTAGAGGGTTACTAGTGTGCTGACAATTTACAGCAGCTGACTGCAAATCTAAAGAGAGACGTGGGCTGAGCTCTGTTTTGTTGTTCTGCTCTGTCCTCTGGGGTTGAAACATTCTGTGCTGCTTGGTGAGGTGGTGTTTGTTTGGTTGGGTTTTTTTTGTAGGGTTTTTGGTTGGGCTTTTTTTGGTTGGTGTGCTTGATCTTAAGATAAACTTGGTAATGCTCTAGTGACCTGCTACTACTTCTGTGTTGTCAAATGAGGGTTTCAAGTGGGGGCAGTAAAAGGTACAGGGATTGTATCTTGCTAAAAGCTTCCAAGTGACAGAGAGAAGCGGAATGAATTTGTGAATTAAAGCACTAGTAACCCTGCTTCTTTTTGTTCACTAAAAAGTGAACTACCCATATGTTTATAGCCATATGGTACCACATCCATATGCTACTATCCAAGGCATGTAACAACATATGTGTTTAAACTTTTATTTTTAAAAGAAGATGTCCTGTAGAGTCTTTAATCCGCACTGCTGTTGTCAGAACCTTTACTTGTCAGCATAAGAGAATGAACTGAATTCTTTGTTGCCCTGAAATTGAATTCTAAACATCATGGGGAAGGCTTAGGCCATCTTGCTAGAGAAATTGACTTAATCCTCTTTAAATTGTAGGTAAATCTAACAATTTCCTTTGGTATTTATATTAGTCTTCAAGTAGACCTTTTTTGTTTCTTTCTGGTATATCACTACCCTGTCTATAAGGGTAATTGCCTTAAGAGGGTTAACTTTTAAAAGTTGAAAAACTAGAACTGAAAAACTAGATTTCTGTTATGAACTCCCCAGATTTCTTAACTCAGAGCATGAGGAATAGGGGTAATAATGCAATGTTCTTAATGCCATGTTTGAAACTACACTTAATTAAATAAATTTTCTTTTTTAAGAGGTTATAAAGTTGACTTAAATGAAGAGTGAAGTTGTGTGTGGGTGGTGTTAATTACTCTCATATTGGTAGAATAGATGAGAAAGCAAAAAGAGACACAGAAGTTAGAACTTGGTTTGGAGGCAAAGAAGAGATCAAAATGTACCTGTTTAGAGCTTACTCACCTGTAATTTTGGGCAACATGATGTTGCAGTTTGGGTAATGATGACTCAACAAAACCTGCTTCTGGGCACTCATCCATGGCTACACACACCTGTGAATTCTTGGAGTAGGAATTGCTTTCTAAATAATTGAGAGAGATGTTGCAAGACTGTTTGGGAAAAAAACGTTACTGTGGGAAAATGATAGAAAATGTGTTTTCTAAAGGAGGGGAAGAAGTTTCATGCAGAGGCTGAAATGTTAGTGCTCCTAACTTGATGAATATGCTTCTTAGTACTTTGATACAGCCCTTGATTCTTGGTAGAGCTGGTTAAAAGCCTTCAGCTGACAGAGTAGCCCTGTAACCAGACCGCACTGCAGGATTTGCATCTCCTATGATTACCTCCTCATTGTGATGGAGGAATGCAGGCAGAAGGAATAGACATATTCCCAATGTAAAAGCAGCCTCTTGCTTTCTGCTGGTTTGAGAAGAGTGGGTGAGAGTGAGGCTGGCAAGTACTTATTTCATTCTATTGCTCAAAGATAGAGCCAACCCTCAGGATGCTTTGCCGCTAAGGTTTTTATGAATAATAAATTATGTGCAAGGGTTCATTAAAGTGGGATCCACTTACTCTTTAAAGCTGCAAAAGTGTTTTTAATTGGAATGAGGTGTGGACTAGAAAGACTGAGTGTCAGTAAAATGTTATTCATTGAAAAATCATAAAAGTGCAATAGAAGGCAGTCCTAATTTTCTTCTGTGTTCATGTTGTGAGAGTATAGAAGAAAAGGAATGATAATGTTTCTTTCATTGCCTACCAGCAAATGGGAGGTGGGCATTAGTGTTTTCCTTGTGTCTTCGAGTATAGGTCCATCTTTTTATGCTTTCTTTTGCAAGTAGTCTGAGGAACGGGGAAACAAGTTTGGGGTTTTTTTAGAAAGGGTATTAAAAGCAAAATATTCTTAAATCAAGGAGCAAGAACCTGTTTGAGATTCCATTAATATGTGAGGAAAATAATGTTACAGTCCTGATTTGGCTTTGGACTATTTATCAGACTCTTTCCAGAGGTTCTCCATAATTGATCAGTCTTCAAATTGGGCATTTTAAATTCTAGACCAGTATTGTTCAGAGCGGGTTAATGGGAGGAGTTTTCTAAATCACACTCTTATTCTTCTTTATGAGGCCTCTGGAAGAACAGAGTGACTTCTTATACACAAGTGCTAAATGTTTGCAGTACTGTTAAAATTATTTGTAAAAATAGAACTGGAGCTTTTTCTGAGGAACCAAAATCTATGGTTACAAGTATATTGCCAGTTAAATGACATTGTCTTTCTTTGTCTTAATGGATAAATATACTGAACATCAACACTGTATTGAATTCTCTAAATCCACAAATTGTAGAAATGAAAGTGCCTAAATTATGAGTGTCATGTTGCACTAATGGGATTGGAAGTAGAATTGCTACTCTGTTAATATTTTTTGCCTCTAGGCTGGATGGGTGTAGTTGGTAATATAGTATGCCAGAGGGGCAACTTTGACATTCTACGCCCCTAAGCAGAAGTTGGCTGTAGATCCTGCAGTTTTAAGTCCATAAAAATACTAGGAAGAGACTGCTTTTAAAATGTAAAACTTTAACCTTATGAGTCATGAAAGTTAGTTTGGGATTATTCACTGATTTAACTTGAGCAGTATACCCCTTGCATTCATTTTAAAAAACTTGATTAGTTACTAAGAAACGTTTCTAACTCTTATTTAGCTAGGAGATTTAAAACCAAGATTTTTGGAGGCAGACAGATCCTTAATTAGAGGAGTATTTCTCCACCCCAAAAAGAACAGTTTGAGCTATTAATAACAAAAGTTCTGTTCTGTTCTCACCTATGAACAGCAGCCTGGTTACTTTACTGTGTATAAGAAGAAGTTATAAAGTGAGTAGCTTAGTAGAGTAGAAACCTTGAGCAGCCTGGTGTGACCCTCTTCCTGACACTAGGATCTGTAAAAACAGTTAAGCTGTTGGACTCTGTTTTCTCTGTTGCAAGGGAAATTGAGGGATGAGGTAGACACATGGGCAGAAGCACTGTGCTGAGTGATGTAAAATCTCAAATGATTCCTCACGAGTATTGGCACTCACATGGACATGCTGGTCCAGTTGTTCCTCTGAGTTTGTGGTGTGGCTGGAGGATGCTTGTTCCAGCTGTTTGAGGTGTGTGAGTCTTGGCTGGTGGCCTGCTTCTTGTGTGGCAATTCTGCCTCAGGGTCCTTCTCCTCTGTGCTGGATTTTTGTGGATGTGATCCCCACAGGGAACACTTGTGCTCACTATGGATTTCAACTGCTATGGTCAGTGCAAGCTGCTGGTGGCCTCTTTTGTCACTGCAGGTCAGCATCTTTGGTTTTCTCCACACTTGGAGGGGTTTAGCTGCTGTTCCCAGGGTGGCTTTCACCTCTTGATCCACTGTCACAACATCAAGTAGTTAAAAATTCATCTGTGCTTTGCTTCTTTTCTGTGCATGCCTGAACCATTACAGTAGGACATACAATCCTTGGTCTTAAGAAAGTTTTGTGCATAATTGGCTGTGCTTTGTTTTCCCAGCAGGTATCAAAACCTTCTAATGAGCTAGAGTTCAGTTTATATACTCAAGGTTTAACTTGGTGTAATCAGTTAGACTTTACCCCGTGACGTCCTGACAGTGCTCAGTGTCATAAGTAACAGCCCTGCTCCTGTGCTCTTCCTTGCTTTTGCTCTTCTATTTAGAAGGCCCTCTGGAAGCCTAATGTGATCTGAAAGGGGGGTGTGTAAACTCTGAAGAGGCTAGAGAAAGATGTGTAATGAGCTTTTTCAGGATTTTTTTTTGTCTTTAAGATGGTGCTTCCTCAGAAGTTTTAAGTCCAGAGCTCTGTACAATTAATAATAGTACTCAGCTGAGCTTTTTTATTTGCTTTTATAAGGTAGAATAACCTTCAAAGCTAAAGCAGAAATATTGAAGAAATTCTTCTGGTCCCTGTTAAACTGCTCCATCTGAAACAAGTTTCTTCATTTTTCTGCACTTTAATTTTTCTATAGCAAAACTAGGACAGTATATCAAATTAGATGTTTTGTGATAATCTCCCGACATAAATACAATATCTGCTGGTGTTTTGTGCCTTAAAAATATGCATTTGTAGCATGAAGTTCAGCCTCTCTTGATAGAGTGAATTCTAGAAAGGAAGACCATTTTCACTAGAAATTATTGAAAATTAAGGGAATACCTGTAAGAGTAAGTGTTGTACCTTTCACACAGACCAAATTGTGCTTCTGACTCTTTATTCCCAAGCAGAATACATTATTTAATTAAAGTTTGGCTTTTTTTTTTCTCTCTTGCAAACCAAGTTCACAGGCAGGAGAAAAATGAGATTGTTCATCATTCCATTATTAAAAGCCTGAAGATTCCAATTGTCCTGGATGTCAGTGTCTGTTAATTTCCTCACAGTCTTTTCAGCACTGTAAGATGACTTAAGCAAGCAAATGGCTGAAGTTTTTATGTGTATAAAACTTGTTTTCTGTGATTTCCATTCTCCAGCCCTTTTGAGAACTCACTTTTTTTTTTTTAATCAAAATAGCTCAAAACCCTCGGTATGTGGTTCTATGCAGTCAGTTTCTGATGAAGTGCTTATTGCAGCATCTAGGTAGCTTTGCTGTAAATATATAGTACAAAATTCAAGCAATTTCGTAAATTCTCTGAAACTCTAACAAAATAGCATTTACAAGTTGTTGTGATAATAGCCATTAAAATTATTTCTCCTTTGGATCATTCAGACTGTACCAGGCAGTCTGGCTGATTATGTTCCTTATGGAAATATCAGCTTGAGATCTTTGTATGTTGGGGTTTTTGCTTTTTGGGTATTTTTTTATTGAAGTAGTTGTGTACTTGCTCTTCTCTGTTCTACACTAGCAGTAGGACAGTGGCTGGAGTTGTTTAGAGTATGCAAAGATTTCAGTTTTTTAAACAGCATCCAACTGATGTTGGCACATCTTCAAGTGAACCAGATGAAGCTGGGTGATCCTTTCTGACCTAAATTACTCTGTAATTCTGTTGATTCTGTGAAAACATCAAATTTGAACTGTACTACTCTTTCATGGATGGTCAGGGTCTTTTGGCATTTGTACACTGAAGAAAATGGTCTCAGCCCTTGACACTGGTGTTCTGGACTTTGAATAAATATGCCTGTTTTGGGAAGAGTACTTTGTAAAGCTGTTAAAAATATTGCAGTAGTGTCATGTCAGACACACTGATTATTTATTATTACAAAATGTTTATTGTCTACCTTGCCACTCAGTTCACACAGAAAACAAGAAAACAACTTTGCTCAAACCATATTTTAATCTTGTCATATTTCTGTTACTTTTAACACTACTGCATTTCTTGTCATATCATCCAGCACTTTTTCATGTGGCTATTGTTATCTTAGTGAAAAATTCCCATCTTCTTAATGAAGAGAAACAGCTACTTTTGGGTATTCTGAAATGAAATAGGGCCAAAATGGCATGGTGAGGCCTGTATCACCTGGAAGTGCATGGAATTAAAACAACTGAGTCCTACACAGAGAAAGCTTTGACTGACTTCTTTATAATAAATAGGATGGTGTTGTTTTTAAATCTGTGGTTTTACTTGTTAGGGAACTTAGTGTGCTGGTTTTGGCTGGAGTAAAGTTAGTTTTCTTCACAGTAGCTGCTATGAGGTTGTGTTTTGGATTTCTGCTGGAAACAGTTGTGATAATGTGGGGATGTTTTCCTTATTGCTAAGCAGGGTTTTTACAGAGCCAAGGCTTTTCTGCCTCTCACCCTAACCTACCAATGAGCAGCCTGGGTGTGCACAAGTAGCTGGGAGGCGACACAGCCCAGGACAGCTGACCCAAGGGATGTTCTATGCCTTATGGTGTCATTCTCAGGAAATAAATCTGGAAGAAAAAGGGAGAAAGGGTGTTTGAAGTGGTGGCATTAGTCTTCCCAAGTCACTGTTACACGTGAGGGATCCCTGCTTTCCTGGAGGCAGCTCCAGCCCACCCACAGGAAACAGTGAATGAAGTCCTTGTTTTGCCTTGCTTGTGTGCAGGGTGGGTTTTGCTTTGTCCATTAAACATTCTTTATCTCAAACTGTGAATTTTCTCTCTTTTTCAATTTTTCTTCCCCATCTCACCAGAGGCAGTGAGCAAGTGTCTGTGTGGAGCCTAGTTGCTAGATGAGGTTAAACTGCAGCAATCCTTTATGACACCCAATGTGCAGCTCAAAGGTTTTGAGATAACAACAGGTTTGACAGGAATGTGCTAGATTGAATGTATAGCTGTAATTGCTGATTAGCCATTAATTGGCAGGTGCTTGTCAGGAGCCTTGCTTGCCTGACTGTACACGAGAGTCCAGTGCTCATTAGTGGCTGGTTTTTGCTCTCCCTGCTGCTGTGCTGCTTTATCAGCTGGCTGTGCTGTGCCTGGGAGCACTGTGATAACAGCAGCAGGGATGTGCTGGGCTGGCAGTGCCCAGGCACTGCTGTGTGTCTGTCCTGCTGGCCTGGGCTGGCTGGGACTGCTCTGGGAGCTGCACTCCAAGGGACCTGACCCATGGATGGCTCCACATGGGAGCAGCTGGATCTGTGTCAGTCAGGACAATCTGGAAGTGGCTGTGGCTGTGTCAGTGCAGCAGCAGGAGGCTCTGAAGGGATGGAGGCCCAGGGATAAGGCTGTGCTGCAGCAGGTGGATACTGACGCATCAGTGCCTGTGGAAAAATCCATGCTGGAGCACCTGAAAGCGTGTGGCCATGGATAATCCCACATGAGAGCAGCTACTCCCCTGGAAGGACTGCAGCCATGGGTAAAGCCATGACAGAGCAGGTTTATCTCTGAAGGGACTGTCAGTAAGGCCATGCAGTAGCAACTGTGGCTGGGGGGAAGCAGCAGGTCTTTCACTGGGAACATTATTACATATACTTTGATTCTACTAATGCAATTTCTAGTAGTAATTCCTTTTGCTCAAGAGTACTTGAAGTATAACCATATTAAAACTCATACTAAATGTAAAAAAATTTACGATGAAAACTTCCCTGTAGGTATTTTACTGACAGAGCAGAAACTTAATGGATATAGCCTTGCAGCTTCAAACTTGCTGGGTCATGGTGAACATGGGGAAAGAAATATTTGGACGGCAAGCAAAGTTTGTAAGGCTGCAGGTTACTGTTGCACTAGCACGTTTTTTTCCTTGTACCACTTTGCTATTTGTGAAACACTGAGGTGGTATATAGATTGTGTGACCTGATGAGGTTAGGCTAAACTGTAAGAGGAAATTGGATGGCTGGAGCCAGGCTTAGGCTTTCAGACTTGTGGTACACTGCTCAATTCACTTAGATCTTAATTTGGCATTTTACTAGATTTGTGCTTTCTTGATCACTGTGGAATGGCTTTTAGAACTGAAGTAGCATTATTGCTGCAGGAGATGACATGAGCAGTTTTAGTCAAGTCACATCTGGAAGAGTTGAAACAGCTTAAGATTTGAGATGTGATAAAGAAAGCATGAAGGCACAAATCAAGGTTGCAAGCCCTTCATAACAAAACTTTGTTTGACAGAAATTTTGTAACTGCCTTAGACTTCTAATTGTCCAGGTCCTTTTGTTGTACAAAGGTTTCAAAAGGCAAAGTTAAGTGTTCTTGCACAATAAATTTAAGGTGACCAAGCTGGCTTATCTATGTAGAACCTCAGTGAGAAACAGAATAAAACCTGCAAATTATTACATTCATTATGAAGATAAACAGAACTGCAGGACGTGGATTTTGGGAATAGTTCACTTTGCCCTTGATCTTAGCTATCTGGTAATGGTTTTACATTTTGAAAAATATTGGAGTACCTAATAGTTTTGAGAGAGTTAATACTGTGGTAGATCTTTAATCTGTTGGGTCTTCCCTCTTCCTCTTCCTGCTCTCAATGTGCCTATCTTAAAGTGCTCCATCAAACTGATCATAATATTTTTTTAAAAAATTGTGGTGCTTGATCCTGCAAAGTTCATCTAGTTAAGTAGAAAAGACTCTGCCTTCCCAGACATGCAGTTCTTTGACATGTAGTAATTTGTAATTTGTTTGCCAGCCTGAGGAATAGGTTTGTGTTACTTTTGAGGCAAAACCGCATTGCTTACCCGCTGCCTGTGTGCTGTCTGCCAGCCGCTTTTGGAGTTCCCTTGTTTTGCTGACCTGTGAGTTTCAGTTGTGGTATTGTAATTGGTACTTAATGCCAGTCAAGTGTAGCCTCTTAGAATTCCTGATAACTCAGTGACCCCATTCATGTCAACGCTTCTGTTGTAGGCACTTGGTAATTGTACAGCTTACGTGTTTATCAAAGGAAGCACTCTAAGTTACCACCACTGTTGACTTCCAGTGCGAATACAGCTGAAGGTCTAAAGACATAATTTAAATCTCTGTCAGTGGTATTTGTATCACTGAATTTAAACACATTAAAATAAGGTCTTGGAAACAGCTGAAACAGAAATATTTCAGAAGAGAGGACTGGTAGAGTGGTATAATGCCTTATTTAGTAAATTTCTAAAATATGTAGCAGTTCTCTCAGCCTCTGGGGACTCATACAGAATCCTGATTCCTTGTGATTTTTACAATGCCTTTATGAAATTACTTTTTCTGTGGCTGTTGTTTAGTTCTGGAACAATGACGTTCAGTTTAAGACTGACGCAAATGAAAACCATTTTGTCTTCCACTTAAAAATCTCTCCTTTTAAGAAATCCTAAAACTGGCTTTGTGTCAAGATCTGCACAACCGGATGACATCCTTGGTCTGTGTACTACTTACTTTAACTTATTCACTTTGTGCAATGATTCAGTGTATTTTGAATCCCTAAGCTTTGCTTAACCAAAAGAATGTAGTTATTGATGGTGCTTGTATTGAGGCAACTCTATCAATTGCTGAATTAAGATCGATTTTTAATACTGTATTAGTAAAAAATTTTTTTCAGTGTCAGGAGTAGGTCATGCATAGTCTTCCATCCATAGTCTTAGTACTCTTAATCCTAAAATTAAGTAGTTCTAATATTACAGATTTTTACTTGAGAGTGTTGAGATTTTTTTGTTTTTCAGTTACTTAATGCATCCCCCTCTGCTCAAACAGACCCTGCTAAATTACATGACTCAGGGTTGTGTCCAGATGGCTTCTTCAAAACATAAACCCAGAAGTTTTTGTAATAATAACGATGCAGATTTTGTAATACTTGAAAAATGGCAGTCCAAAGTGTTGCAGTTTTCCAAATCAATTATTTGATTGCTGTTTTGCAGAGAGAAGTTTACAGCTTGATAGAAGTAATTAAAGGTTACTATATTTGCCAGTTTTGCTAAATGTCTAGGATTTTGTTTTATAAACAACTTAAAAAGATAGTAACAAAACCCGATTTATGTTTAGGAAACCTGAAGCTTAATTTTCTTCTAGGATTGACATAGTAATAGTTCACAGTGAGTCTTTAGCCTGTCCCCCTCAAACCACACAGTGCTCTTTCAAGCAGTGCTGGTGGGGAGTGGAGGCTGGGTTCTCCACCAAGAAGGCTAGAGATCAAACTCACCCTTTTCTGAGCTGTCTCTCATGGATTCTCCAAGCATTAATTGTCATTTCTGTCTTTATATTCTCATGTAAACTCCACAGGAGTTTAACTTTGGGACTTTGTAAGCCAGGGAATTAAAGAGAGGGTGCGGATCCAAATGAAGCAATATGTTTGTACTTCTGCTTAGTGAGCTATATTTTATTTTGTGTGATTCATATTATTTAAGTAGGGGTTTGTATTTTTTAGCCTCTTGATGCTGCTTTCTGGCTTGTACTCTATATGTGTACAAGTAACCTTATTAGATTTTTGGTTCACATAATAGTGATAAATGTAACTCTTCAAGAGTAGCCAGCTAAAGAGGTAATCCAGCTGGTGTCCAATGTTTTTGATAACAGTTTCTACTATAGGCCCTCCCTCTTTCCCAGCTAATAACAATGATTCCTAGTCAGTAGCAGCAGATGGACCTATTTGCATTTTCCAACCTGCTCATTAGGAAAAAGATGGAATACTAATTTTTTGTGTGATCACTTAATGTTCAATTAATAGTTTTAGTGTGCCTTAGTTTTTTAGCATATGCTCTATCCAGTCATGCTACCTTGTTAAACAGAGCACATGTTCATCTTCACAGTTGAAAAACATTCTTAACTGGACTTTGTAATGTTGATGTTAGAGGTACAGTTACTAAGCTTTAGTGATGCTTATTAATATGGAGAATGGGCTGCAAAACAATAACTTGCCTGGTGTTCCCTTTTATATGTGTTCCAAATCTGTGTAGTAAACTCCACAACTACCCCTAAATGTCAGATAAAAAGGAAAGCCACAAAAAAAAAAAAAAAAAAAAAAAAAAGAAAAAGCTGGCATGGTGTATATCCTCTCATTCTTTAAAATATTAAGGTGGAAAATACAGCCTTTTTGAAAATCCTGGTGAGTTACTAACAGGGATGGAGAGAGATCAGGTAACCTACATGTCAAAAGCAATATTAGTAATTGCTTGTTAGTAATGTCCCCATGTTTTCATAAGGGCTGTTAGTCAAAGGAAATAGAGTTCAAGTAGCCACTGACAAAGAATGCTACCATTTTCTTAAACTTTTGTGCTTCTCTATCTTTAGCTTAAAAAAAACCCTAAACAGAGGTATAGGTCCACATTTTTTTTCAATTGCCCTCAGTATATATGGCTGCCTAAGATGTGACGTTTATACCTGTTTGCCTACAGACTTGGTCGGTATTGTGAATATAGTCTCAGTTATGTTAATAGTCAAAGGGTTAATGGGGAAAAAAAAAAGGGGGAAAATTTGATTTATACATATTTTAGAGGAGAGTCAGCAGGAGTTAACTTGTATAACAATTACTGTTGCTTACCTGAGTAGCAAAGGACAAAAACTACATTTGAACTCTGGCAGTTTAAAATATTTTTTTTTCCCATATGAATGCACTGCCAATAATTTCCAGATCAAATAAATGGTGTTCTGGATTTAAGGAAAAAAAAAAAAAAGGTAAGGTGGAAGTGGCATTTTTGCTGCTTATTGACTTATTGCCAACTTTACTGACTTTTGATGATCTGTTCTTTATGTTGGCAATTCCCAGTGAGAAGGAGCCCATCAAACAATGCTGACAGTGAAGTTTGGTTTCAAAATATTTAGAAAGTGCAATTTTATATCTTAGCGTATGACCAGAAGCACATCTTCATTTCAACTCAGTACTTCATGTTGTTATCATTTTTTGGACACAACTTATTTTCTTAGCTTTTCTGGTTTGTTAGTAAGGAAACACCTTTGCTAGTAAAGCTAAAAATTGAGATGCCTGAACAGTTGATGAAAAGGTATCTATGCTATGGTAAAAAGTAAAATGCCAAGACTGTTGAAGTGGTGTAGTGGTGAGTTTATCAAGGAAGCTGTTGTGCAGACGGGAGTGTGATGATCACGCTGCCATCTGAGGATGTTCTCTGCCTTCAGTTCTTGGTCTGCAGCGGAAGTTACTGTTGCAATGCGAACACAGTGCTGGGCAAGTTCAGAAAACAATGCCCTTGAGTAAGTTTTAAAGGAGAAGTGCTACTCTGTGCCATTTCTCAGTGGTCACATTGTGCTACCAGAATAATCGTAAGGAATTTGTCAAAGAAGATACTGCTAATGCTTGCTATTTTCATATACCAAGTAATGGACTGGCATTTCTAGACGTGTAATCTCACTCACTGTAGAAAGACTCATACAAAGAGACTATTGTTGCAAAATATTTCTGAAAACATATTTCATGTCAAAGTTGAATTATGCAGGCTTTGAGTGCAATACGGGTAAAATATTTAAAAGCATAGTTTGAAAGCTTTTTTCACACAGTTCATTCTACAAAAATACCACCCTAAAAGTTTGAGAATACCAGAGGATTCTCTACCTGTCTTTATTTGCTGTAGTACAGATAATAACTGTAAATTATACAACTCTAGTTTATTTGGGGAAGTTCACATACGATGAAATTAAACTCAGTTGTGCATACTTGTTAGCATTGTCTTAGTGTTTTAATGGACAATATGACAAGATGATCAGTGTAAGTGAATTCTGTATGAATGATACTGAGCTGCTATAAATATATAATTTTCAGCTCCTAACAAGAACTTTTAAACATATTTAGTAGTCTGAAGTATCTTAGTAGCTCAGTGCTGCTCACAGCTATTATTCGGTATATTAGATCTCTGTCTGTCTATTCTTTTTTAATGACTAATAAATCCCATTCACTGTACTAATTTTCTTGATGTTTGACTGGAATACATGTATCAGTCTGTCACAGAGGTTTTTAGTAAAATAGGTTTCATCCTGGATTTTTGCAACAGGCCACTAATTAATATTTCTTCCTCCATTTTTATTCAAGGAGATTATGTTTTTTCTTTTATAGTTGCTGTTTTTTCTTATTAGAAATTGTTGGGTAATAGAAATAATTTCTACTTTTCCTTCAAAATCTTATCTTTAAATTTTTTAGCATCTTGATGTGACTGGTTTATTTTTCTCAGAAAATAGTTCTTAAAAATACTTATCTTAGTTTTCAAGTGCGCTTTATAGTATAGAACTTTTTCTGGTAGGATTGATTGTAGCCCTTGTCAATGAATAGTTTCTGGGAATATAACTATCCTACATCTCTGGTGATCTGGGAGTGAATGACTTAACTCTTTCCTTTTCTCTGCTTTGAGAGGATTGAGTTTGTGCATGGATGTGGTTTGTGAGGAGGGGTGAGGCTTGACTGTGTTGAAATGTTTTTATCCTGACTCTGAAGTCTTGTACCTGACAGTGAATTTGAAGACTACTAGTTCTCTGCAGACTCACCAAGTTTAGAGAGTTGAGCAGACTTGAGTGTGTGAGGGAAAAATGAATATTCAGACTTCAGGTTGCAGTGCCTAATGTATCAATTCGGAACTTTTATAGTCCTTTGTTGCAAAAGAAGTAAAGATGCTTTACAGGTGAAACACTTTCAGATTTGTAACACTTCAAAGAACTAAAGTAAATCTCCATGCAGTTAGCCAGAAAAGGTTCCTTAGCTTTTTCTCTGAATACATATCTGACTTGAATTTTGTTCTGGTGGATTTCTTTATCCATCAGGAAGTCTAATGCTCTTCTTGATTTTTTTTTTTTTATTTTTAATTCTCATGGAGCTATTGGACACTGTAAATATACAATGGGATTATTTGTTCCTGTTTCATTGCCAATCTGCTATGCTGACATTTGAAAGAATAAGCAAACTTTAAACAGTACCTTGTAAAGATAGTATTTATTCTCTTCAAACTTTTCTTGTGAAATCTTGGAATCAGTAGTTTTCTCCCATGTTTTTTTTTTTTTTTTTTCCCTAGTGAATGTTTGAGGAGCACCACAGGTGACTTGTCTGACATGTACCAGCTCAGATGTTCCAGCTTATATTTGAGCCTCATGTGTTTTTTATTCCTCCCCATGCCGAGCATACATAAAGCTTCCACAGTTTACAGCTTCTAGGGAGCTGTAGCTGGCTGACAGTTACATGTTTTCCTCTTGGCTTTTTGATGGAAGGTGTTATAGAAGTGAACTTCCAAAATGAATTAATTTAATTTTCTCTGTTGCTGAGTAGAAAAAGCTATCTGACACTCAAAACATTGAACACTGAACTAGACTGCATAAATGGAGGTTCTGACTCAAAGAGGGTCTGAGTTGATAGGGCTACAATGACACATTAATTTTAATGATCTGGATTTGTGCTTAGAAACTATCTGGGTGGATGAAGAGTCCTGTTCCAGGCAAATGCTTTTCTTTTGGCTGAGCCCTTGGATATTTTCATGTTATGGCATTTCAGATGTGCCCTTTTTCACAGCTGGAAGCTTCCGTAGAAAAGGTAGGAAACCCTGTCTGTTTGACTTCTGTAACTACAGGCTTTAACATTAAAACCTCAGTAAGACTCTGGACTGTGGTGATAGTCTGCCTCAAACAGCAAGTGATTTTATTTTTCTTTTTAAATTTTCTGTATGGGGTAGTACTGTGACTAGTGGTGATGATCAAGGTTACTTTTTTTGAATATGCATAATTGGTAGTTTTCTATTTTAACTGAACAGCAGCCATTTCACTTTCTTGGAAATGGTTCTTGTGTGACTATGTTGCTGAAGATTCCGGTGAGACCCAAATTACTTGAAAAAAGAGTTGAAACTTAGTTTTGTACTTTAACAACAGTCACTTTGTAGGTAATCATTTTGAGGAATCTGGCTGTATTTTTCCTCTGGCATATTTTTGTGCTTTCTCTTTACCATGGTAAAAAATGTGAGAGGAACATTGGAAATGTGAATGTGTGCTCTTGGCATTTGGAGAGTAGGGTGGTAGTGAAGAAGATGGAAGTGCTTTGTGGAAAGGAAAACCTCTACTCCTTCTGCAGCTTTTCCTTTACTATGCAGGAAGTAAAGTTCCTTTATAAACCCAAACCCCTGACCCTTTCCTTTCTCCTTTCAATCAGACATCTAACTATAAACCTTCAGTGCTTGTATTTTTTATTAAGACTGTCTTATGATGAAGAAATATTGGTAGATATTTCTGTTAAGGTGCAGGATTGTGGAAGAAACTTAAAAGTTCTGAGCACCATCAGTAGCCCCTCTGTGTCTTTGAGGGGCTTGAAGCAACAATTTGTTCTATATGGCTCTTCTTTAAGTTCCTTTGGAGTTGGAATGGTTTCAATTATGTGAAGTGAATTGTAATATGTGGACATCTATAATTTTGGATACTCTTATCTAGAGCAAAGACAGACATTTTCACTGTGAAACTTGCTGCCACATGACTCAATCTTGTAGTACTATTACATGTGTGTTGTAACTCTTGAAGTGCTTCCTGTGACTGCACAGAGCCTGTATTTTAGGACATTGAGGTAATGCTTTGGACGGGATATGGGCCTAATCTGGCTTTCCCCCCCTCTTTCCATCTTTTCTCCACTCTTTTCAGCTTCATATTTTCATGAAATTTATGGCAAAGTATCCTCTGAAGATTTCTTTTCCTTCAGTCAAAGTTGATTGAAATAACTCTTCAGACTCAGATTATTTATTTGTTCTGCTAGTAAACCAATCGTTCTTGTAATAGCAGGGCAGATAAGCACTGCCCAAAGTATCAGACCTCACTTGGAATCTGACAAGCACTGGAGTAAAGTGAATAAGAGATGGGGAGATTCTGTAAAGTCTCAGAAAAAAAAATCACTGAGGCTACAGTTCCAAGGTAATACTTTCCCTCCATCTTGTAGTTAAAGCACCTACTAGGAAAAACTGCAGGAAAGATGTACAGGAGAAGTACCTTGGAATGTGCTTTTTCTGTTGATGATCTGTTTTCCATCTTCTTGCAGTCTTAAACTGGGCCTTGGGTTCTTGGAAATCGCATAACACTGTTTGAATTATCCCCTTCCCAGTGCTAAGAAAAACCCTTGGGTTTCTGAAACTCACAGCCTGTGCAAAACAGTAGCTCTGTATTGTACTCCTGTGGGAACTCCTGAGCACTGCCCAGTGGTGCATTTCTTGGGGCTAAGGAAAGGACCCATCTGAAGTCCTCAAGTACACTGAGAAAGAAGCAAACTACAGAATCTAATTTGGCACCTGCAAGAAATTTTAAGAGTTAAGATGGAATGGGTAGGGTTATTTTTAGGGCTACACTTTACAACTTAATGATATTGAAGACACATGTTGTAATGTCAATTTTTAAAATCTGGCAATTTAAGTTTTGTTACTGACCAGTTATCTTTTTGACACTTAAAAAACTTAGTCTGAATAATGCAAAATATTTACAATTGATCTTGAGCTAGTGCATTAAATTTCAAAAATAAATTACCATCATGGATTTGAGGAGATGTGAATTAAGGTTGCATAAGCAACTTCTAGGAACAATGTCAACCTTTTAATATTATGTGTCAAATTGGATTTCTAGTAAATACAAACCATAAAAATATTACTTTTTGCAACACTGGTATGCAGCCATTTTTGTGGTGTGAAGTGGAGCTCTGTATAATAACAGAAATGCCTCATCAAAATAGCTAAGTAAAATTACAACTATTTCCACAAAAAAATGATTTCTTTTAATGTTTTGGCACGTATTTTTCCATGTTCTATGAAACACACGAAAAAATGCAAGGCACTCTAATGAGGGAGCATTGTTTTTTGCATATTTAAAATAAGAGTTTGAGCTCCATGGTATGCCTTGTTTATGCAAGGACATAGTTTCCTCTCTTGATTTTTGTGGAATAGTGCCATCTACTGAATTTTTGGAATTGTACCTTGGTTTTCATTTGTGGTGGTAATTTTGAGCAAACCTATAAAATGGTCACTACTGTTTTGATAGCAGTGAAAAAGCAAATTTCTCAGTCCTTTGGTGATATGCAAAACTAAAAATTGTGCTGAAGTGGAACCTGAGGAAGCTTAAGCTAAGATAAAGTGAAAAACAGTCTTAGAGTTAAAAATACTTAAAGTAGTAATTAAAGGATGGTTGTGATTGCTAACACTTGAGGCTTATTTTAACAATTTTTTAGTGTCATTTTGAATGAGACTGTTTAAGAAGTCTCTACTGCTTTGAGCAGACAAGGGAAATTTTGTCCCAAGACCCATTTATTTCATTTTGTTTGAATTACTAGGGTTTAGAGACTGCTAGCTGAATTACTTTAAAAGCAATAGCAGCTTTTTGTGATGCTGTGGCTGTGAACAGCACGTGGGGCATTTGGAAGGTCTTTCAGCTTGTCTGTCCCCTGGCTAATAGCTGAAAGACTGCTTTGACTCTGGGGACAGATTGTCGTATCCATTTGATACAGACAGAAGAGGTAAAATTTTACCTGCCACCTGGATTTGGGATCTAGGTTTCTCCAACTTGCCTATGCCATGGAAGTGTTGGTATTTCTAATCCTTGACCTGCTTAGTGCTTCAACAAATGACTTTGCTGGTAACTACTTCAAAAAGCTGTGTAAGCAGAAACATGGTATACCTGTGTCACTGTATTGATAAAACTTGCAGTGATTAAACTTTCTTCAGAAGCATGTTTGGAGGAAATTTTTTCCATCATTAGTACAATGCAAAGTGGTGTGGGAAATAGAAAGGTAGATTAAACCTCATCCCCAAGCTGAGTGTTAAACAACTGTGTCCAAAGGAAGGAGCTGATAAGATGGAATGGGTAGGGTTATTTTTAGGGCTACACTTTACAACTTAATGATATTGAAGACACATGTTGTAATGTCAATTTTTAAAATCTGGCAATTTAAGTTTTGTTACTGACCAGTTATCTTTTTGACACTTAAAAAACTTAGTCTGAATAATGCAAAATATTTACAATTGATCTTGAGCTAGTGCATTAAATTTCAAAAATAAATTACCATCATGGATTTGAGGAGATGTGAATTAAGGTTGCATAAGCAACTTCTAGGAACAATGTCAACCTTTTAATATTATGTGTCAAATTGGATTTCTAGTAAATACAAACCATAAAAATATTACTTTTTGCAACACTGGTATGCAGCCATTTTTGTGGTGTGAAGTGGAGCTCTGTATAATAACAGAAATGCCTCATCAAAATAGCTAAGTAAAATTACAACTATTTCCACAAAAAAATGATTTCTTTTAATGTTTTGGCACGTATTTTTCCATGTTCTATGAAACACACGAAAAAATGCAAGGCACTCTAATGAGGGAGCATTGTTTTTTGCATATTTAAAATAAGAGTTTGAGCTCCATGGTATGCCTTGTTTATGCAAGGACATAGTTTCCTCTCTTGATTTTTGTGGAATAGTGCCATCTACTGAATTTTTGGAATTGTACCTTGGTTTTCATTTGTGGTGGTAATTTTGAGCAAACCTATAAAATGGTCACTACTGTTTTGATAGCAGTGAAAAAGCAAATTTCTCAGTCCTTTGGTGATATGCAAAACTAAAAAATTGTGCTGAAGTGGAACCTGAGGAAGCTTAAGCTAAGATAAAGTGAAAAACAGTCTTAGAGTTAAAAATACTTAAAGTAGTAATTAAAGGATGGTTGTGATTGCTAACACTTGAGGCTTATTTTAACAATTTTTTAGTGTCATTTTGAATGAGACTGTTTAAGAAGTCTCTACTGCTTTGAGCAGACAAGGGAAATTTTGTCCCAAGACCCATTTATTTCATTTTGTTTGAATTACTAGGGTTTAGAGACTGCTAGCTGAATTACTTTAAAAGCAATAGCAGCTTTTTGTGATGCTGTGGCTGTGAACAGCACGTGGGGCATTTGGAAGGTCTTTCAGCTTGTCTGTCCCCTGGCTAATAGCTGAAAGACTGCTTTGACTCTGGGGACAGATTGTCGTATCCATTTGATACAGACAGAAGAGGTAAAATTTTACCTGCCACCTGGATTTGGGATCTAGGTTTCTCCAACTTGCCTATGCCATGGAAGTGTTGGTATTTCTAATCCTTGACCTGCTTAGTGCTTCAACAAATGACTTTGCTGGTAACTACTTCAAAAAGCTGTGTAAGCAGAAACATGGTATACCTGTGTCACTGTATTGATAAAACTTGCAGTGATTAAACTTTCTTCAGAAGCATGTTTGGAGGAAATTTTTTCCATCATTAGTACAATGCAAAGTGGTGTGGGAAATAGAAAGGTAGATTAAACCTCATCCCCAAGCTGAGTGTTAAACAACTGTGTCCAAAGGAAGGAGCTGATATCAGTACTGAGAGAGAAAATACAGCAAAATCTGGGGGAGATATTGATAGATGTGACCAACTTTTAATTTGAGATCTTTTTTAAGACCTCTTCCTATGCCTAGGTCCCCTGCTTTTTCTGCTGCCTTTATCAAAGCAAGTGAGTAAAAGCAGCTGCATGAAGAGTGATAACAGTACCTGTGGTGTTATTCTAAATTACCCCCAATGGTGTAAAGGGTTAATGAGGTACAGGTAAAATTGGCTGCTCAGGAGACTACACTCACTACTATGAAGTTTGTGGGGAGGGGATTAGAGAATGGGCTCGTGTGTGAACAAAGTTGAAATGGAATAACTGGTGATTGCAGTTGGTCTTCTGTCCCTTCTATCCAGTGGTTGGTGATTTGGAAATATCCGAAGAGACTTTGCCTGTCAGACAAGAGTTAAGGGAACTATTCTGATCATGCTGTATGAATGAAGAGATTTCTGGACCTAGCAAAATGCTTTCCAGTCAGAAATAGGTGATGACAGGCAGTAGTTGATTGGGCAAGGTTTGGCTATGTTCTTTGAAAATGTTAAATTGTCCTTTTATTAGATAACATCCAAAGTTATTTATGTTTTCATAAGCTAAATTAAATAAGTATGTAATTCATTTAGCATCTAGTTCTAGAACATTACACTCTTTAATGCTGCTCTTGGCAATGTTTGTACAAAATATCAGGACTCTGAGAAGAGACATCATTCTTATTCCGAGTACACCTCAGTTCTAGGAGCATGGAATGCCCCTGCCTTTATTCTTGGCCAAGAAGCTATGCATGTGAAGAGGAAAATCCTGGTTAATTATTAATATTGGGATATAGTAAGTAATAACATGTTGAAATTCGTCTTGAAACTAAATTGGATTAAATGGGTAACAGGTGAGCAGGTCTTTGAAGTATGAAACAGAAAACAAAGGTTTTATCTCTGAATTTTTATGAAGTTCTTCAAAAATATGCCATTATTTCCTGGATTTACGCTTACATATGCAGCCTTTGGAAAAACTACTGAATTAGCAGTTACCACCCATTTCACTGCATCTTGTGTAGCTGTAGAAACCAGTATTTGTAAGAGTTTCCTACCCTTGTGTTCTGCTGTTCTCCTTCTCTTCCATCCCACCCAGAAAAGGTACTGGATTAGTCATCTTAGTGTTGTTAGTGCTGAAATAGAGGTCTTACACTAAAGGAGTACAGCCTGTGTCAGAAAGCAAAGTGAGTAAAATCAAGGAAAGCCTCTAGCCTTTTTAGTTTTTTTCCTTTTTGGTCTAAATTGATGTTTTTACCTCTTCATGTAATAGCATGCTTTGCCATCTGTGAATTGTGCATATAGAAACTTACCATTAAAACCAATCTTGTTTCTTGTTTAATTTTAAATCATGGTTTTTTTTATTTTTTTTTAATCCTGTTTGCATTTGTACTGCTCGATTACATCTTGTTCCAATGAATGATTGCCTCTTGCTGGCAGCTCTGAGAAAACTCTACCAGATACAGCCTTTACAGAAAATTTGCTGGCACTTTTTATAGCTTCTTGGGAAAATGTATTTGTGCACATTTATGTAAACAACTTTGACATTTAAGAAGTGCTTTTACCCATGTCCGTTGTTGTTAGAAAGCGGATTGTAGCTACTGCTCCCTACCTGTTCCCTATCAGTTTACATGAAAACTAGTTCAGGCATTGTTTAATTTTAAAATAAAAAACTCATGCAGATTGAGGGGAAAAAAGGGTGGGGTTGTGCTTTAAAATTTCTAAAACTACCTTTATACAAAAATCACTTAATAAACTTTTGCTGAGATCTGTAGACTTTAGTATTTTTCAAAACAGAGCTCCTTTTTACTCTGTCAGTCTGAGATTGTTTTCTTTGCAAACTAACATGGAATCATTCAGCTTCTGGTGTTTAAAGGAGCTGAGCATTGTTCTGTAAACAAAGTGAGTACTTAAGGACGCTGATCTGTACCTATGTAGGAGTGAACATTATTGGTAGCTGATTTGGAAGTTGAGAAATTCAACTTCCTGCCAGTTGTTTAGTCACCACTTCACTGGAAGTTCTAAAGCTGCAATAGCAAACAGCAGTAGTAGCTTGCTATACCCTGTTAAACTACTATGATATTTGTAATGGGATCTAACATCAATTTTTTAAATGTTGTACCTGTTATTGCACACACAATACGAAAAATTATATGTTATCTTGTTTGGTAGTACATGGATCTGAAAGGTCAAAGTGTATTTTCTAGACAGTGTTTGACTGTAGTACTTTCTGACTTTTTGAATAAATATTGCTAAATAACTGTCTTGACAGATTGTTCTTTGAGCTGGCTGTAGATTACGTATGTGAAAGTAATATTAATCATTAGATTTGATGAGATACAGTGGTGCATTTTAATTTTTTTAAATTATTCAGGGTCTGATTAACTGGAAAACTGCTACACATACATTACTGTAGTAAAACATGCAGGTATATGCTCCTGGAGTGCTATACATAAGAATACATTGAGTAATCTGCTGGTTTTACTGTTTTGTATACAATTCAAATCAGTGGTTTGTGTCTTTCTCTAGCCAATGGTCTTTTTTGTTAAAATTTCCAAATGTTTAAGTACTGGTTGTTGTTACAGCTATAGTTTTGAGAAGTAACTAGAAATGAATATTAAACGCTGCTCCGGTTTCAGATTTGTCTTAATACTCGTGAGCTATTGTAACAGTAGCAAATCTGATACCTGGTCTGTCTTTGCTGTATTATCAAGACTTTTTATCACAGTGTAATAAATAAAGATGCCAATATCTGTGTGGTGATAGTTTGGAAAATAATTTAAAATTATAAATGTGTGTGTATACCTCAGGGTAAACAGCTCCCTGAGCTGAAAGACAGGGACAGAAAGCAGAATAGACTCCCTGTAATCCAGGATGAAGTAGTTAGTGACCTGCTGAGCCATTTAGGCACTCATAAATCTTTGGGACTGGGTAGGATTCATCCAAGTGTGCTGAGGAAGCTGGTGGAAGAGCTCACACAGCTGCTTTCCACCATTTATGATCAGTCCTGGCTACCAAGAAAGGTCAGCTGGAGGCTGGCCAGTGTGGTGTCCATCCACAAGAAGGGCCAGAAGAAGGATCTGGGGATCTACAGGCCTGTTAGCCTGACCTTGCTGTCCAGGAAGGTTCTGGAACAGGTTATCTTGAGTGTGATCACATGGCATTTGCAGGAGAGCCAAGGGGTCAGGCCCAGCCAGCGTGGGTTTAGGAAACTGGGTGACATGCATGAGGGGCAAGCTGTGGGTGGTGTCTACCTGGACTTTACTAAAGCCTTTGATTGTTTCCCATAGCATTCTTTGGGAGAAACTGGTTGCCTGTGGGTTGGACAGGTGTACTCTTTGTTGGGTTAAAAACTGCCTGAAGGGCCAGACTAGAGGGTGGTGGTGAATGGTGTCATATCCAGTTGGTGTTCAGTCACACGTGCTCAGGGCTCAATTTTGGGGCCAGTTCTGTTTAATACCTTTATTTGTGATCTGAATGAGGCGATTGAGAGCACCCTCAGTAAGTTCATAGAGGACACTACGTTGGATGGGAATGCTGCTCTGGTGGAGGGTGGGAAGGCTCTGCAGAGGGATCTGGACAGGCCGGATCCATGTACTGAGGCCAGTGCTATGAGGTTCAACAAGACCTAGTGCTGGGGCTTGCACTACAATCACAACAGCACCATGCAACACTGGAGGCTTGGGGAAAAGTGGCTCCTATCCAATGGAAAAGGAGCTGGGGGTGCATTTTGGCAGCCAACTGAACATGAGCCAGTGTGTGCCCAGGTGGCCAGGAAGGCCAATGGCAGCCTGGCCTGTATCAGCAGCAGTGTGGCCAGCAGGGCCAGGGCAGTGATTGTCCCCCTGTACCCAGCACTGATGAAGTCACCCCTTGAGTGCTGGGCCTCTCACTACAAGAGCATTGAGGTGCTGGAGCATGTCCAGAGAAGGACCAGTCCTCAAGTGCTATGGGGACCAGCTGAGGGAGCAGGGAGTGTTTAGCCTGGAGAAAAGTGTTTGGCCTAGCTCAGGGACCTAGGAGACCCCACCATTCTCTACAACTGCCTGGAAGGAGGCTGTAGCCAGGTGGGAGTCAGCCTCTCCTCCCAGGCAACTGATGACAGGACAAGAGAACACAGCCTCAAGCTGTGCCAGGAGAGGTTTAGTTTTGATACCAGGAAAAATTCTATCATGGAAAAGGTTGATAAACATTCTAATGGGCTTCCCAGGGAGGTGATGGAGTCACGATCCCTGGAGGATGGTTCAGGAAAACACTGGACATGGCACTTACTTCTATACTCCAGTTGATAAGGTGGTGATTGGTCAAAGGTTGGACTTGATTAACTTAGAGGTCTTTTTAAATCTAAATTCTGTGATTTTTTGGTGACTGCCTTATGCTAAGGGTTGAATTGATATCTACAGATTTTGGACTGTCTTGTATGTCAGATGGGTGAACCACAGGTGAAAAGTTGTCCCTAGTAGTCCCTAGGTCTACTTAGAGTAACTAAACAATAAAAAAAAAAAAAACAACTGGTTTTCTCTGACTTTCATAAACATTCTGGAATTAATTTTTACTTTCAAATGTGATTTCTAAGTGCAGATGTGCACTGAGTTGCTACTATGTAGCTAAGCTATAAATAATAGTGATAACTTTAAAAAAGAGTTTTTTGAGGAGACAACTTGCATATTGCTAAAAGAAATGCTTGAAGTGTGGGCTTAGGTCTGAAGCTTGTTTGAAAAAATACCTTTAGGAAATGTTGCGGTTTTTTTTCTCATAAACTGAAGTGAATTTAGTCTTATGTGATATTAAATGAAGGTCATACTGTGATTTCCTTGTGTATTAGCTGCACTTCTAGCAGTTATGAAAATGAGCACTAATGCTAGGACGTGAGCATGTTCTCTTTATCTTCTCTCAGGTGCAGCTGTTGTCTCTTGTTTTCTCAAAACATATGCAGTGAAGACAAAGAAATGCAAGTGTTTTCCAGGGTTAATTTTTTCAAATGGCAGTGGGGAACATGGAAGCAATATTCTAACTTACAGTTTAGAAGCTCTTAATTTATCTAATTCCTTAATATTTTGAATTGGGGATGAAGCAGGAATAGGAGAATGAGCTGCTTGGAATTGAAGGAGCAGGGATGGGTCTTTGATTAGAAAACTGCTCAGAGCAGAGTATTTCCTCTAGAGCTACCCAAGGTCTTTGGCAGATAGTTTTTCCTGTCTACAAAATTAAAATGCTTTGCTCATCCTGTCATTATTCATTATAATTTTTGCCTGTTTTGGGAACGACGATGTAGTAGCTGATCACTGCTTAGTACAGTGAGCTCTCTTGCCTAAAGCACACATACACAAGCGCAGCGGATTTGGGAAACTGCATTCCCTGGGCTGCTGCCTGTTTTGTGTGGTTGAGAAATGCTTCACATGTACTGAAGCAGGCATGTATTATCCTTCTGCAGTCAGCCTTTGTGACGTGCTTTTTCAATTCAGCATACCCCACAAAACGGGGAGGCTTTGCATTGCTTTAGAAAAGAAGATTAATGCTGGTTAGGAGGATGATATTAATTTGAGATGAGAAGAATAATTTTAGCTACTAGGTGAAAAAATGAAGATGACATAATGCTTGAGTAAAGGAACTAAATAAGACTAGCTGCAAGGACTATTTTTTTTTTTAATGACGGCGACCACTATAGAGCAGGCCAAACTATTTTCACATCTGGATGTGAGGTTTCCACTAATTTGTTGAAGAGAGATTTGCTCTGAATATTTAAAACTTGTGTAATCTTACTCCCAGTGCTGCATATTTACTGGTTCTTGAAAAATGTGGAAGAATTTTTTGTTTAAGGAAACATTGAAATATTCTTAATAATGAAATTTTACTGACTAGTTATAATGTTGCTTCCAGAAATATTAGCATCAGAAGTGCTTGCAGAAAGCATCTGAGGAATAGAATTTGAAGGAAGAAGTAACTTGAGCAGTCTATGGACTTATGTTTTTCTGGGTCATATTCCTCTTATTTTGAAGCAAGGTAGCTGTGGACTCTTAATTCCAAATAAACTCTGGGTTTACAAACAAGGTTTGCATTTAATTATGTTGGAAAATGTTGTTCCAGGGAGGAGCTGGGAAAATCTTTTATTAGAAAACTACCTGTGTCAGTGAAGATAAACAAGTTTTAAAATTCAATTCCTGTAAGCATTTGAATTTCACATTTGAAAATAGTTTTTGTCTACTTGTGCAAATAATTATTAATTCAAGTGAATGCAGATGCATGAGCAAGGCTGAAGGCAATCAGCTCTGAAACTTATCTTATTTCTTATGGGTTTTTTCAGTCTGGCAATTTGTGTAGTAAATCCATAGTTAATGTAAAAGCAATGACTTTACATTAAAAGTATTGTGAGTTTGTGTAGGATGGCATTGTTTATGGGGACAACACTCCCTCCACTCTTCTTTTTGTTTTTTAAGCCATAAACTGTGACTGGAATACAGACAACTTCTTTGTAAAAAAAACCTTATGTATGTAAAATGTAAAATAAAAGCAAAAAAACAGGTGAGGCTCGCTGACTCTTTAAGTCCTTCCATGGCAGAACAAAATTAAATTACTAATTCTGTTTGGGGAAGAAAGATGGTATTAAGTTTGGTGGATTATTCAACATCTGTCTAGTGTGTATCTCACCACTTAGTTGGATGTTATGCAGATTCATTAGTCTAGAAGAATGTGATTCAAGTTTAAAATTTAAAATATAGCAGTGTGTTAAAGCAGACTTCTCCCTGCTGTTGTACTTTTTTACTTTACCAGCTTAGAGGCTGAGCAGGAGATGTGTTTGAGGTTTGATTTGCATGCAGCCTAATAGTCTTTTCAACTGTCTGTAGAGTGAATGCTCATGTTTTTTTAAGAATACACATATTATCCACTTAGGTTTTGTTCAGCAGTTTCTCAGTAAATGGAAAGCTTGCAGAATGGGTGAGAATTGTCCTGTTAATTTTTAGCATGTACTGAGAGAAAAAATCGTACGTATATTCCCTGTTTTGCATAAAGCTTTGGAATAATTTCTTTTCTTCTGAATGATAAGCTGCTTCTTTAAAACAAGAAGTGTTCAGCACTGAAAAATTATAGTCCAGAAACCCTGGGCATACAATCTTATTTCTGCTCAATCTCCTAGACATTTGAGAACTTAATTTTGTATCAGAAGCAGGTACATTACCACATCTAAAATACAGAATGTTTGCAACTAAAAAATGAGTTAAGTATGGAGAAGTGAAAGAATCTGTTTTGCTGCAGCCTCTAGCAATATTTGTTATGGAAGGATAGGACTGATTTATGTGTGAGGGTGAAAATGAGCAAGCTTTTGCTATCTCATAGCTGGTGTGAATCCAGGAAGTCTTGATACAGAGATCCTGAAAATTTACATTATACATAATTTCCCATTGACTCCTCCATATTTTGACTACTGATCTCATCTCTGTCGCAGCAGATTTTTTTTTTTAACGTGCCTTGGATTTTTCAGGTCTTTTCATGCTTAAGTAATGTTTAAATGGAGAGAAAGATTCTTTTGAATTTGAAAAATGTAGTATTTTTTTTTAAATGATGCTTATTTAGATTAACTTCCTTTCATTCTAGTCCTGATAGTTAACATTGTTAAAATGCTTCATCATTCTTCAAGTTCTTTGGGATGAATAATCCCTTAAATCTCTGTAAGTTAAGCAGTTATACATAATTTTTATATTTCAAGGTAGGCCATTTGATTTTTTGTGTTGCTTTGTTGCATTTATAAATGACTGTTTTGGTAACTATTCAGCTCTGTGTGGTTAGATATGTTGAGTGCACTAGCTAGAAGCAGGATGTTAGCCTGTGTGAATGTGGTGTCAGTGAAAGTGAAAATGTTGGTTATGCTGTGTGTTTTGTTTGTTACATGCAACAATTATTCCTTAATGGTACTAATTCCAGCTTTGGACGGCCAGGAGTTGAATGCTACTGTCAACATGACAGTGGAGCTGCAGTAATCCAACTTCAGTTCCTGATTAATGAGGTTAGTAAAATGATTTATGTGTAATTCAGAGAAGATAATATGGAGCACATTTTTTTTAATTTTTCATTAGGCAAGCATTAAAATTAGCTGATAAAAGGGATGTAGCACAAATAACAAACTGTAATAACAATTATAAATAAATTAAGTTTTTTAGTTTTGGAAAATGCTTGACTAACTCCTGAAAATATCTTTGTCACTAGAATACTCTTTTGGTATAAGCAAGAACTAGGATATCTTTTCATGTCCTTGAACATTGCAAGTTATCTCTAGAAGTGAAGTACTTTTTCAACAGTACTACCAGTTTCAGTAGATAGTTAATTTTATTTTGATAGAGTTACTGACTTAGACATGAACTGAATAATGTTGCCTCAGTTTCAGATGTGTGTTTCTAGGGATGTCGCAGTTGAGATCTGACAGCAGTGCTGTTCTTGAGCTAGGGATGGGTTTTTAGAGGGATCTCGCTAGCTTTGTCAGCACACAGATATTAGCAGTTCATTGCCTGATTTCTCTGCAGAGATGGGCATGAGGAAACTGATGAGCACACACTGGAAAAAGCTCCTTCCCCATCACCTCTCAGTATAGCACTGAACCAAATATGAGTGAGCTGAACATGTGATCACATCACTTATCTCATTCCTACTGCTTAGAACTTAGCTGTGCTATGGTGCTGATGCACATGCTTATATATTTTTTTCATCCCGGTAATAAATATGTAATGTATTTCCACTGTGATGCTACACTGTTCCTAGGGCTATGAAAACAAGCTGACTAACCTGTTTTTGTTCTCCTAGGGAGCTCTTGTGAGTGCCTTGGCTGATGACACCTTACACCTGTGGAACTTGCGCCAGAAGAGGCCGGCTATACTTCATTCCCTCAAATTTAACCGGGAACGGTAGGGACTGGTTGTTGTTGCAGTGCTCTTAGCACCAAACCATGTGCTATTGTAAGACCAGATCTGATTGATGCAGTCCAAATCATTACTTGGTACTTAATTGAAACTGGGCACTGGGTTTGAGTTTCAATCTGTTGGGCCCCAAAGTAGTTGTGAATAAGACACACTAGTGACCTAAACTGAGATGCCTTTTCTATCACTTTATGTGTTGCATTGCTAAACATCAATTTTCATATCTTTAAAAGGTGGAAGGGCAGAGTAATTTGAATGTACATCTTCAGAGGAATTTTGGAACAAGAGAAAATGTGTGCACCAAAAAGACAACCAGGAAAACTGGTCAATTTTTTACCTGGAATTTTTTCTCCCTTGATGGCAAAGCAGGATTCTGCAGTGTTAGAGCTCTTGTTTGTATCAGAGTAGCTGAAAACCACTTGTATTTTGACTAAAAATTTTTATATACAAGTAATGGAATTCTAAGCAAACTAGAGAGAAATTTAAGATTAAATTTCTAAAAGTCAGTTGAGTAAATTTCTGAAAAACATGTACTTTGTTTTAAAAGCAACTACTCCTTCCTTTTTAGTAGGTATTCCTTCTTTTCCAGTATATGTAAAGTCTCAGCTGGAATGCTGTGTTTGCTTTTCAACAGTATGCATAAGACATGGACTGCTTGGGGAGCTCAGAACACAGAATAATCTGTCAGTTGTATTTCTTTTGAATAGGGCAGGAGGTAATATATTTTATGTAATAGATAGCAATAGAAAAAGGTAAATGCTTATCTAATACTTCCTAATGTAGTGTCATGCCAAGTGGTAAACAAACTGTTGGGTGGGTGAAATGGTACTCTTGTACTTTTAAAGAGTAGGTTATGAACAAATTCATCAGGAATAACGTAAATGCAGATTACTGGGGTTTCTTTGTGTAGAGGATTAAGTGATTCTAATTCCCTTTTGAAATTGTTTCTGTGATCACTGTGCATAAAAATCTGACCAGGGCCTGTAGGAATAGGACAAGGGGTAATGACTTTAAAGTGAAAGAGGGTAGGTTTAGATTGGATATTGAAAGAAATTCTTCATTGTGAGTGTGATGTGATACTCTAAGTGCTTGCCCAGAAAAGTAATGGGTGCCTCATCCCTGGAAGTGTTCTAGAAGAGGTTGGATGGGGCTTTGCTCAGCTATCTACTGAAAGATGTCCCTGACCACAGGAGGTGAGTTGGCCTAGGTGATCTTTAATGACCCCTTCAGGCCCAGACAGTTCTGTGATTCTGAACTGTTGTACAGAAAACAGGAAGCTTTGTTGACTGGGGCAAATTCTTTGCCCCAAAGGAGTGGCTGTGTTCCTTTATGCAGCATAGAAGGCAAATGGAGGGAAATGCAATTTATAACCACTAATTTAATGAGGATTGTCCAAATGTGAGCGATACAGTAGTGTGTCCAAACTGAATTTTCTACTTCTCCCTTCCTTTTTTAGTGACTTTTCTGTTACTTGTAGTGTCTACTTATGTGTCAGTGTAAAAGTGGGATTGTATCCCGAAACCACACTTAAAAATGGGCTTCTAACTAATTCTCTAAAACAGATATCTGATTCTGATTGTGTGTAAATCTGTTGTAGGCTGGCTTAGAGTTTTAGATGTGTTGTATCTTTGGTTAAGCAAAATGAAAGTTTTAAACTATCCTTTTTCCTGTAAATGTAATTATGTCAGTAGCAAAATCCATTACAGAGAGTTGAGTGGGGCTAGAAAGGAGTCTTGGTCACTGATGTTGCTTTAGTGGCTGACTTAGTTACTAATCCTGTCTTGCCAAGGTAGATAATGAGAGCACCAAAGTTACCATGAGTGGTGTAAGCATAGCTTGAGACAAGGGCTTATTCTTCTAGCAATTTTAATTTTAAAACATCTATTATAATAGCATATGAAGTTAGCCAGAACACGTAAGATTCCCAGATCTGTACCATGTCATAGCCACTTGGGTCATGGTGGATGACTGTTAAATGTTTTCAAATATTCTGTTTTCTTTTGACTAGTTCATAAAACACAACTTTATAAAATAACATATAATTTCATTATCAGGTAAATATTTTAACTGGAACTTCAAATGCAAAAAATTCACTGTTGAATGATTCTAAATAGGGGCCTTTGTAACACTTAGTTCTTTGTAACTCATTATACCTAATAGTTTCAACATGCTGTATGAATCTGAAGTAAATGGGCTTTTCTTTGGTCAATTTTATGCTATATACAACTAAGTTTATTGGGAAGAGTGTTCATGATGTAAATTAATTATACACAGTCTGTTCTGTCAGGCCTTTCTGGAAATGTGTCGGGGGTTTGAAGGTCTTTTGTGGTTTTAATCCCACCCTGTAGTCCATGTCCACTTCCCGCCACTCATTCCTGCATTGTACTGTGTTGTGTTCTTTCTAAAGGAAAAGTGCCTCTCTAGCTCCACTTGACCCCCCTTTCTCCAGCCAAATCTTGTTCTTTCTCATGGTGTGTTAATACCAATAGTCCTTGGATTTACCAGCAATTCTTGTCTGTTAATAATAACAGTCCTTGGCTGGCTCCACAGCCACCCAGTTATCTGTGTTTGAGGCATACGCATTAGTCCCTTATCTTCTGGGAATCAAGAGCTCAAAGGGATCTAACTGTGGACTGCTGTTTATAGGGTTCTCAGACAACAGGCTTTAATACACATTAGCCTCTTATAATCAGGAGCTCAAAAACATCTCATTTTGGATCACTGTTTATGGGGTAGCAAGAGAGTGGGCTTTAGTTGTAGTAATTTTCCATTCTGGCCAATTTGAGTTGGTAATTTTCTTTGACTGTTCAGCAACAAAAATACTATTCCACTTGTGTTGTTATTAAAAAATAAATAAATTCCAAAGATGTTTGTTAAAAGCAGATGTTCATTAGACACCTGTTAGTTCCTGGGAACAGGCAGGGTTTCTGATAAGCTCAAGGGGAGTATAGTCCAAGTGCAGTTCATCAAGGCCAGGGCTTAATGAGCATTTCTCAGATCAGAGAAATTAGTGTTTGGGATGGCAGAGGCATTCAGCACCACAAACCATACCTCGACTAAAGTCAGCTCCTCTCAGCCTCTACATTCTCAAGTCAGGAAGCTGTTATAAACCTAATTAATAAAAATTTTAAAGTACTTTATGATGTGGGATTAAGATTTGTTTGTAAGGATAACTAACTTCTCAAACAGAACTTATTGGAAGTGTTTTGTGCACTACAACACAAGCTTATAACTGTCTTCTCTAATGACACTTCATCAGTTTGTGAGATTAGATATCTTGAAACTCATTATATGATGGAACCAATGATTGTAGTGGCATCAGTATTTGCTCTAGGACTTTGTTGAGGCAAAGGTTTAAAATTATTTAACTGATTTGGTTTATCTGGAAGTATATTGAAACTGCAGAAAAGCAGTGTTTGGGTCCTATGTAACAGGAGTTGAACTTTAAACTGTCACAGGCAAATTTTTATTCAGATTTTGTTTCTAAATAACTGCTTTGTATGTAAGGTTTAGATTTGATCTAAAAGTTTTCTTTAGCATAGAAAGCTAACTGTAGCAGTTAGCTACTCAGATGAAAGGGTTTTCTTAGTCTTGAAAACTATTCTTTAACTGTATTTATAAAAAAATTAAAAAATGAAGTGATAAGGCTATGACTTCATTAACTAATTCTGTAATCTTCTGGCACAGCCTTTTAACAGCTTTGCCTAATTCCTTTCTTTTAGTCATGTGGAAGAACTACTGCCCAATGTCTAACAACACAATTTCTAGATTTCATATTTGTTTATCCTGTTGGTAATTGAATTTTGTTGTCACTTTCAGGTGTTTTAAACATCTTAAGAAGAACTAGCTTGTTTATAAATGCTTCTGTTGTGTGTTTAAATTGACTTATCTGAAAAAGTTTTAAATCTGTAAATTATTTCAGAAAGTCGCTAGTATATGACAGGAAAGTGTTATCAGATGAAAGGGTTTTCTTAGTCTTGAAAACTATTCTTTAACTGTATTTTAAAAAATTAAAAATGAAGTTTGTAGTGACTTCATTAACTAATTCTGTAATCTTCTGGCACAGGCTTTTAACAGCTTTGCCTAATTCCTTTCTTTTAGTCATGTGGAAGAACTACTGCCCAATGTCTAACAACACAATTTCTAGATTTCATATTTGTTTATCCTGTTGGTAATTGAATTTTGTTGCCTCACTTTCAGGTGTTTTAAACATCTTAAGATGCAAACCCAAGAACTAGCTTGTTTATAAATGCTTCTGTTGTGTGTTTAAATATTTTGTAGACTTATCTGAAAATTTGAGTTATAAATCTGTAAATTATTTCAGAATGCAGTCTCTAGTATATGACAGGAAAGTGAATTCTTGCTTTTCTTCTCATGAAGTTTAAGAACCGGGAGTGGTGAAAGGGCTGATTCTTTTTAATATAATTCAATGCCATTACAGGCTTTCTTCTGATATGTGGAAAATGTCTTTGGGTGGCTTATATTCAATCTTAGATTTGAGCAAAGCATTTTTTTAAAAGCAGTGGCCATGAGGCCTGAAAGATGCTGCTTTCTCTTGAATCGTTAAATTTGTAAAGAATCTGTAGATAAGAAACTGACCATTAATGGATTCATAGCTCCTGACTGCCTTTTGTAACAGTGATGGTCAGTAATTTGAAGCAAGTCTTCTGAAGCAGGAATTGGTGACGTTTTACATGTCTAACAAATCAGCTGAAGTTACTGACAGACTTCAAAAGGTCAGTGCTAAACAAGCTGGTTCAAGCTTTTTAGCCTTTTTTTTGCTGCATTTGTGGAGGTTTTGCAGCTGCTTTATGTTCTTGTTACCAAACAAGTGTTAGGAGATAGTAGATCAATGTCATGCTTGGCCACTGTTCCTTGACTGTGGGAAGCAGTGTATCGGGGCCAGGACAAAAATGCATAATGATGTGGAACAGTTGTTTGTGTGACTTATCATGCAAAAGTGTCTAAATACTACCTCTTTTCAGAATGCATAATTCAGTGTGTGAACTCAGTGTCTCAGGTTTTGTACATCTCTAAGATGACTTCAGTTGATCACTATTTCCTTTGCCATCTATATATCTATTTATAAGTATCTTAAACACAAGACTGTTGTGTGTTAACAAGTAATGCAAGATTCATGTCAAATTTACTTTAACTCAGTAGTAAATATATATTGAAAGCATGTTGTGAGATACATACATACATTCATACATAACTGATCTGTCTTCTTGCTGCCATGCAGAAACTGTTAAACTTGATGCTGATCTGAGGTGTGAAAAGTCAAACATGCATCACTAACCAGCCAGGGACTTTGACAGATCCTGTTTGAGAGGGTGGAGTGACAGACTAACTTGATTGAAAAAAGAAAAAGTAGCATGAGATGACAAATTTGAGGCCCCTTTGCCGACCCCTTTGCCAAAGCAAACCAGATTTGTATGCAAGTATGAATAATTTGTTTCATTTTCCGAGACTTACATTCTTCCTGAGTTGACAAAAGAAAGTTTGTCTTTATGGTAAGTCACAAAGCAAGAATGGCATAAAAATAGAACTGAGTGTTTTGTGCCAGTGCTCTGCATATCGATCTCTGAATGCCTTGATAGCAGTTTAATTTTTAATATGTCAGCTTCTGTGCTGTGGGATTGAAATAGTTTTCCTCAACATGAAAATGCATAATTCAGAGTTACAAAATTATGCTTAAAATATCTTTGGCTTTGCATCCTGCTGTAAACAGCAGTTTTAGCATTGTGTTTGGAACACTGTCTGTGGAGGATGGAAAATCCCACTTGTATTTACTAATTAATAATAAGATTTTAAACTTCTGTTGGCACATATGTTACCTTGTTAGATACTGTAACTTTGTACTCAGCCTGTGCCTTAGCAGACTTTGGAGTTTTTGTTCACCTTGAATTTATAAACTGACCAATTCTGCCACTTTGTGGATAACAGGAGGACATACAGGTTGTCTTGCCTGTGAGAGCGAGTGGTGATAGACATTGTTTATGGGGTTTTGGTTTTTCACACATAGCTAAATTTTTGGGTTGGGGTTTGTTTTTTTTTTTTCACACTTTTTAAAGTGACTTTCTTCAGAGTGAGAGGCAACAATCATCTGGTCTCCTTGCCTTGATGGTGTCATGTAAAGCTTTTTACCAAGTGAGTTCAAAATTTTAACTCAGTGGTGATTCACTAGGGCATGTAATTAGAAGGAATTTGATCTTGTTTCAAGAAACTAGCAGAAGAAAATTAACATATTGGCTGTCTGCATTTGTTATATATGTGAATGTTTCTTTCACAAGGATCAACTTGCTTTGAAAAATGTTTCCTTAAGGCCATGCATGCATGCAGAGTTCCATGTGTCAGTGTGGTTGATGGAGCTGCAGTTGCATCAGCTGCCTTCTTTTGCCTTTAGCACTGAGGCGGAACCAAAATGCCGAGTCCTGTCACTCAGAAATTTCACATTTCAGAGAAATGGTTTTTAAATTGCCTCAGTTGCCCTCTTAGCTATACCTTTCACACTGACTTTCACAGTGATATGAGGCATATAATGGCCAACTGCCACGTTCTTGAGCAGAATTTGACCTCTAGTCTTAAAGTTCTGCCTAAATGACAGGCTTCTCCATCAGCGATAGGAATAATTTTTCTGGCTCTGTGGTAGGGCTACATCTCTGACATTTTTTTTCTGCAGTTTCAGTTTGTGACTTCCTATGTGTCTTTTGAGGCAAATGATTTGAAAACTAAGAGAATTTTTCAGTATTGAAAGAATTTATGCAAAACACTAAAAAAATCCGAAACCTTCTTACCACTGACGAAGTACCCTGCACTATATATTTGTGAACCCCTCTTGGTGTGTCTGACATGCCAATGGTCTGTTACTTTCTGTGTCATCCCAAGACAGTTGAGTATCTTGCTCTGACACATGCTTACTCCATTTTGACACCCCTGATGTCCACCACAACTCAGATACTGAACACAGGTGCTTCTCCGCTGCCTGAAGAGGCAGCAATTCAAGTCAGTGGATTTGGGGAAGCAACATTTGGAGTGCTGTTGGGGAATATAAATGGAAATGAAGTACCTGCTTCAGTTCCTTCTGCATTTGCCCACATGTTTTTTTTGTGGGACATTTTGGAATGCATTGAAGAGCAACTTCTTTGGGATGCACCTTTCTCTGCTTATGCCTTCTAGTCTTTGAGGCCTTTTTTGTATGAGTAGATGTTCTAAGCTTATTGAAGTTATCAGATGTGGAAAAAGACCCTTTTGCAACAGTCAGGTGGTATCAAAGCTACTGCTTGCTTCCATCAGAATGTCATTTTGACACTGGCTTTTGACTTTCAAAGCCCATGGAGGACTTTGACAAGAGTCCCTGGATTTCGAGTCTACACTAACATTGGAATTAAACTTCTCAGCTTCTGAATTTTACATGGTGCTATCTCAAACACGAAAGGTTGAGGATAAAGGTGTGCAGAATACAGCTTTGATAGCTTAATCTTTTGCTTTTATTTTGCCTATACAGTAATGATCTGAGCAGCTGTGTGCTTAAAGTTACTGCAGACCTATAATGATAGGCTGAGGCACTAGAAATATTTTAGTGAATTAACAATAAAACCTGTTATCAGTGTTTGTCATACTTCAAAGTATTTGTCACTGTGCTTTGTTAAAGCAGTGAAAAATTCTGAAGTATGTATAATGCTTCATAATGCAGTAGACTAGGAAAAGGTAAAGATTAATTTAGAAGGATTTCTGCTGACATGATAATACAGTCAAGTTAACAGCCTGCCATTTTTCCTTAGTATTTCCTCTTAAAAAACTAATTCTTTGAATAATATATTAATATAATAAGTTGTGTTCTTTAATATTTCTGTAATTAAATTCCTGTGGGGTGTATTATCACTTGCTGAATTAATTGTTTTGATAGATCTTGTGAAACAGCAGCAATTAAGATTTTTTTTAATATCTTTGACAGATTATCAGAAAAGATACATAGTCTGCAGTTAAGAAAGGGAATCCTTTCAGCAAGTTAAAAAAACACTTACTGAAGTATTTTCCATCATTTCTAAGACTCTCCCATAAGCAGTATCCTAAATTACTTTTAATTAGTGTAAGAACAGTAAATATTTTATCACTGTTTTTCCCTGTGGGTGTGTCACTTGCTTTTCTGTATATAATTTTGTTTTCTTGAACTATTGGTTCAACTTTTACAAATTCATTTTGCAAGAAAGAAAAATCTTGGGTTTGTATTTTTTTTTTTTTTGAGCGGTGGGGAGGGAGCAGCTTTGCAAATATGTGTGTGGTGAGGATGAAGATTTTGTGCTTACAGTAAATTACAGCTACAGGAGAATTTAAAGCTACCCTGACTGCTTTGGGGTTGTATAACAGTGCCTCATTTTAGTGGTGATGTTAGTTTATACTAAAATCTTGCTGTAGATTTCACATTGAAAAGATAAATCTCCTTAAAGCATTTTTTTAAATAAAGGGATCTTTCTCTTTGTGAAGATATGGGAAGTGAAATATTTGAAATGACATGCTGTGCCCTGTACTGTTTTATACTAAAACTTTGGTCTGTTTCACAAAATGTACTACGCTTACTGAGGGAGCTGAAATTGCCTTGGAGACAACATGAGGAATCTGTTGTGCCATGAAAGAGCTGCCTGCAAAAGCCTGCTTTCTGTGACTGCTGGCTCCAACAATCCCAGGCTGTCGCTTTAGATCTACAGAACTGGACAGTTTTAAATCATAGATGCTTCTATTTTAGTATTTTTGGGCAGAATGGCTTGCTGCTACAGAAGAACAGTATGGCAGTCTGCTTTTGACTGCAGCATTGGTTTTGGGCAGCTAGGGTTTGTGTGCAAGAAAGACAAGTACAAATTTTTTCATCTGTAGTCTTTTTCATGTGTTCCCAAAAATTGATTGCATTTTTCACTTTTTTATATATATCCATTCACAAATGGTAGGGAGAGAGGGGGAAGACTGCTTGAGTTGTAGAAATGGCTAGAGGATTATATGGCAAATTCTGCTTCTCTTGATCTTAAAATACATTATGGATGAAGTATATTCTAATCCAGTGGAGAAAAAAAAAAATCTTCATTTTTCAGAACAAAAAAAAATGTTGTCTGTGGCCAAGTGTCAAATACGCAGGTATTGCATCACTACCAAGAAGATTAACCTTTTGTTTCCATCCTCCAAAAGAAGTTTGAATCCCTTCAATCATCAGTCCAATTCTCAGCAGAACTAACAAGGCTGCTCAGGCCATTCAGATGGTCCTAGCTTCACTGATTTTTAGTTTTTAAGAGGGTTGTAACACTTCCAAAGTTTTTTAAAGTATACATAACTTAAGGTGAAGCCTTAATTAGTGAGGCGGGAAGCTCAGTGCATGAACTTTGATGTTGGAAATATTAATCTGTAAATTTTTTAAATAAATGCAGTTATCTGAAATGAGTCATTAAGTCAAAATATAGTGGAGTTTCTGAAAGTTGGAAGACATACAGTTTTTCTATAAAGAAAATAAAATAATAATTTTTTTTATTTGCAAATGAGTAACATTTACTACATTCAGGGAGAAATTATGGTTCTTATAGCAGGATCAGCCTGTCATTCCTTTTGGATTTAACAAGTTTTTCTGTGAAATAAAAGATCTAGGAATATTTCTTAATTTATAGAAAAATCACACAAGTCTGTAGAAGAATGGTAAAATACTTTGACAAATAAGGTTAAGAACTCTGTTATGTTCCTATTCTTTCAATTTTGAAGTCTTTTCAACCTCCTGCCTTTGAGAGTTTGTAAATATTTTGTGAAGCTATTTGTTCTCTTTATTTGCTATTAGCATTGAATCAGTTCATTGTTTGCTAACTCTTGACAAAATTAATCTCACTTGCACAAAGGAGACAGTAAATTGAAAATCCCTGCGTATGCAAGAAGTGTATCAAGAATATTGAGAAGCTACTTTAAATGTTGCCCTTGGGCTATAACAGTCAAAACTGAAGGCCAAACTTTTATTTTTGCCCACTTCAAATGATGTGAAATAGATTGGTTTTCATAACGAAAGCGTTGGACAATTATAATTAACAATATTAACTTGCTAATCAAGGCAAGCCTACAACCCTGCTACTGATTATTTTTTCTGGCTGTTAGGCCATGGTTTTGGATCCAACTGATGTGGTTGCCAGCTGCTTCTGGCATGTGGAGTGCTGGCACAAAAAGCTGCTGTAGTGTTCCAGAGTGTTGAAGGTTTATGTTTATCTGCTCATTCTGCCTGTCTAGGAAGAATGTGTACCAATGTATGTGATTTAGCTTCCATCAAAATCCTTTTTTTTCAAGGATGTTGGAGAAACACAAGTTTTCAACCTGTGGTGGTTGCAGATTAGTGTTCTTTGTTAAATGTGTTACAACATCTGCAAGTTGAGTTGGAAGGGCATTTTAAATGATGTATGTAGTATTTTTTTTTCTGTCAAACATCAGTGAAAAAGTTAATGCAGTCTTTTATTTTGGCATAAATGTTCAAGGACCAGAAATTGAGTTGGAAAGCAGATAGATTAGTATTTGCTTGAGCAAAGTCCATTTCCTAATTAGGGAGAAATAAGTGAAAAAACCCCACAATCCAGGGGTATCTGAATCTGAATCCAGGTAGTATCACTATAGAAGTTTTAACTTTTGAAACCTGCAGTGCAAATTAGCATCTCTTCAACCACAGCAATTTCTCTCTTTGCTGCTGTTAGATTTTCCTTTCAGCTGAAGTTGTTGCGTATGCAGCATCTAATGCAAAGGATCTGAAGCTGTTCTTTGCATAAATACTTAACAGGCTTGGGAAGTGATGCATGGATTTGGCAATAAGCAACCCAATTGGGAGAAAACAAGAACATAAAAAATTGTGAAGCTAAGGATTAGAGCCGACAGAACAAATTCTTGTTGAATAATTGTTTTACCTTATCGCTAAAGCATTTCTGAAAGCCTGAGTTTGATAGCTAAGTAATTTTGGCAATTTCTTTCGATGTCAGACCCTGTCAGATTAAAATGGTTTAGAGTTTCCAGAAGGTTTCTAGACTCCAATTTTGAGTTAGCATTCTGTCAGTTTGTACAGACATTATTTCCTTATCTTGAATAAATAGTCAACAGTAATCAGGACCCAAGGGTGCAGAAATAATCAGGTTTTCAAATGCTAGTATTTGGGCTGCAGCTACAGTCAAAGAGGAGTCCTCTGCTGGTGCATACAGTTGTCAGCTGTTCAGTACCTAGAAAGGTACACCTTTCTAGCAGAAGAAAAAACTAAAAAGCAGAAAATTAAAACATGATTGAAATAAAGTTACAGCTTTTAAAATTACTTTTATAATTGTTTAGGATTATTCTAAGGCTTGCTCTTTAGGCATTGATTTGGATTACATGTGAACTTACTTTTCTTGAGTTATGACTTTTGTCTGTGTCCTTAACTGAAATCAGCCTTATCTGCATGTGAAAACTTCTAAAATCCTTTGTTCTTTAAAACTTGAAAGTAGATAGATTCCAAAGGGAGATTTAGAGACTATAGGAGTATTGTATTTTAAGTTTGACATGACAGCAATCAAATACCTTCAATAATTTTTAAAGGTGACTGTAATTTCTTTTTTTGTGAATGATTTATGAGTTTTACAATACCTTGCTTTCTATTTTTTGTTCAGCCTAAGGTTCTACTTTGTCTGTTCATCTCTTACTTTGGTCATGTGCTGGCTTTTCTACTTTATCTCAAACTTGTCATATATATTCCTGTTTGCCTGTTGCCTTATTTCTACGTTTTAGTAGCATAGACCTTGCAATGTAGGATATCAATAAGACATTGCTTTAATTCCTTTTTGGTGGCTTTCTCTTTCAGGATAACATTTTGTCACCTGCCTTTCCAAAGCAAATGGCTATATGTGGGCACTGAAAGAGGAAACATTCACATTGTCAATGTGGAATCATTTACTCTCTCAGGCTATGTCATCATGTGGAATAAAGCCATTGAACTGTGAGTTTAACCAATTTTTGTCTGTGGAGGGGAGGGAACAGCAATGTCCCAGATATTGTTCCTACAACATCAGTTGTAGGAATATCATTGTTATCTAGAGAAGCCTCCATATTCATCTTACTGCACTACCTACACTATCAAAGTACATAGTCATGTAGATATTTTTATTTTCAAGAATGTGAAGTGCTAATGTTAATATATGTTTTTGCCATTTAACAATATTTTATAAACATGGAAATAGACAGTATAGAAATAGATTTAAAAATCACTATGTGTTGGGATAAAACAGAAGAAAAATTAATATACATTAAAATATGGTGTGGCTGGTACTTGGACAGACATGTTGCTTTTGCAGTTGGGGATTAAAGACCAAAGTGTAAAGATAATGCATTATTTAAGAGGGCTGATATATTCTGAATTGGAAGTGACTTTCTGAAATGCAGATTTAAATAAGTCTATTCCAAGACCATAATACATTTTATAGCTATTGTCACTGCATCTCCTTTTTTCAATGTTAAAATTGTATGTACAAATATAGGGGTTAGTGGGGGAAAGATGTAGTTGTGTCCTGCTCTTTCTTGTGCTGGTGTTTTGTTCCCAGTACATCTTCTTTCCAAAATACTTGAAGTCTGTAACTTGCCAAAGGGTGTTGAAGCAAGCACAGCTCTGTATTAATCCATTTTCTTCAATAGCAGGAAGTCCACATAAAGTGTTAATTCTGTGTTATTGTAACAATGGCCATCTTGGGCAGTTTATGAATAATGGCAAAACCTGTATTCCAGTGTAAAAGTAAACATTTGATCTTACGGTGTCAATTCTGTAACAACAGATATTAGGATAAAATGTTTAAAGTTAATGTGGGTTTTTTTTGTTTGATTGGTTTTGGGGTTTTTTGTTGTTGTTGTTGTTGTTGTAGGCAATAAATTAGTCTTTCCTTAAGACAGAAACCAAGTGTCTACAAACAGACTCAGTATTTATGGGCTTGAAGATAAAAGTAAAAGTAACTCCATTTTGAAATGTCACAATTTGCTTACATGGAGTCTGTATCTGCAGAATCTGTATTACTTCAAAACATTTTGAGATACCATTTAGGGCAGGAGACAATTCTTTTTAATGGAAATATTTCTTTTTTAGGTCATCCAAATCTCACCCAGGACCTGTTGTCCACATTAGTGACAATCCAATGGATGAAGGAAAGGTAGGATATTTTGAAGACTCTTCAATACATTATTTTCACAGCAAGTCTTTTTTAAAGTATAGTTACCACTGCTATTTAAGGAAGGATTAAGTATATGAAGACAACAAAGGTTTTAGGCCTTTGTTGTACATAAAACCAAGTACAGACGCGATTGTAGGACACATTACTGGAATTAATCATCTTGTAATTTGAAAGCAGAGATGAAAATTATTAGCTGCAAAACTTTTGGAAATAAAAGCAGAGACTTTTACTTATGATGATAAAAATTAAGTTTCAAAAAAAACAATCAATCATAACCAGAATGCATAAAGTGAGATGGAAATAAATTCCAGCTCATCATGCTCTTGTGTGTTATTTCACAACTTTAATATGCTTATTTATATAGCATATTTTTATAGAATACCATGTACTTTGTCTTTAGATTAACTAATCTGAGGGTTTTTTGGAATTTGGCATCTAACTCATACTCCCATATTAGGCCATTTATTATGATCACTAGATGCTGTTTGCTGATGAAACTGGCCTACAGAAAAGCAAGATATTTCAGAAAAATAAACCAAAATATGTGAGAAAGAATTATGTATTAGACTTGTATTTTCATTCTTATGAGATAGTATTAACATAATCATCTGTTCATCTTAAAAAGAAGTTTTATAGTCCATGTTCTTGAAGCCCTTGCAAGACAGGAGTCCTTGCCCTGTGACATACAATTTTGCTTACTAATGCTCTACATAGGCTGGAGGAATATTTTTTGTCTACTTTGTGTTTTTCATGTCAGTAGTAGATTAAATGGAGAGAGGGAATGATCCCACTGTCTTAGCAGTGGTTTGAAAGCTTTAGCTAATTATGAGCTTGTACCCTAAACACCTGAGGTTTCAGTCCAGCAGAAAATTTAATGATTAGAGGTTTTTTCATTAGTATGATACTCACCACAGTAAGTGCATAACTAATGGGTTTCTCTGTAGAATTAGGTTTGAATCACATTCCAGGCTCATGGACTCTAGCATATGAATGCAATGAAGCTGTTGTAATTTCAAGAAATACAAGTGATCAATTAATTTTGATGTATTCCACCCCACATCCAATTATTGTCAATTAAAGTTTAAAAATTACTGGTTTTATTCATCAGGCTACAAATAAGTGTTTTGAGATCTTGACCTTATGCTTTTCTTATTTCTTGTAAGGAAAACATTAGTGAAAAAGCCCCGTGTAGTTGCAAAAATCCCCCGTGTGCCCACTTTTAAAATGTGTTCATGCTTTTAGCTTTCTAATCACAGTGGATTTTCTAATGTTTTGAGTTAAAATAGAAAAATTAAAATATATGACATATGATCATTTAAAAATAATTTTGCCTACATGCGCATAATGTTAATTGGAAAAATTGAATATTCACTTCTACTAGATCAAACATGTCTAATATTTATGATATTTTAGTGCTGTGTAGCACTGAAAGAGATGAAATATTTTTTTGTAATCTTGTAGGACACCTATTAGTACTAGAGACAACTGTATACTTTGAAAATCTTAACATTCTGAAAACATTGTCCAGGCAAAACCTCAAGGTGTGGCACTACATTTTTACTATTGCCTTATGTTGGACATGGTTTATTTCTTTTTTTTCCATTAAGAGAAGTAGCAGTTAAGTCAGGAGACTGAAACATTTAAATAGTCAACGATGTGTTAGACCAATTATTATGAGAAATTTGAGAAATCATTCCCTGCAGTAAAGATTTAAACTTGCTTTTTGCAAAAAGATTATTTGGGAAATTATCTAGTTTAGTTTATTTAGCTTTTTTCCTATGAACAAATAATGTTTTTGAGGTTCTTTCAGCCAGTTATCTCAATTGTGAATTATCTTCTGGAGAAACCTCATAGTACATAGTTTCTTTATAGACAATGAATTATTACAGAGAACTTCAGGGGGAATGTTGTGTTCTTCCAGCAAATTTAAGCAGAATGAATTCCAGTGAGGGAAATGCACAATGAAGTTCTCCTTTTCAACACCCCTAATTTTCACTCAGGGTGGAATACGCATAGCAAGGGTTAATATAGATCTTTCTGCAACTCAGAGTGATTTCCAAGGAAACTTCAGAAGGATACTTTGATTTTTTTTCTAATTTTGCATGAATGTCCATTATATTTTCTGGAACTTGAGGCCAATAAGTACAAGGTAAACCTTTCTAATGTTGAGGCCTTTGCCTCTTTAATTTTTGTTTTTATAAGTACTTGCTGTTACTGTATGTACTATTATGCTGCATGTCTTTTTGGACAAGAACCTCAGGCATTGCAAAAGATATCATTTTGATTTTCTTTATAAAGAATTAATATATTTTCTTATTGCAGCTTCTGATTGGCTTTGAATCTGGGACGGTGGTGTTATGGGACCTGAAGTCAAAGAAGGCAGATTACAGATATACACATGATGAGGTAACATTTTTCATCTGCATTACTTACTCTGAAGATATAATTCACTACTCAAATAGTGACTTTTATTATTTTTTAATCTCCTGCTTCTGTCACCAGTGGATCAATAAGTAGGTCTCCTTGAAATTCCAAGTACTGGAAATTTTCTCTAAAAGAGCAGTAGGGCTTGGATGATAAACTTCAGACCAAATAACTTCACTGGGTTGGTTTGTAAAGTAATGAATGGTGGCATGGATTGGATTTCTTCACTAAGCTTTTAGATCTTATTTCTGTTAATTGTGTGACTTTCACCCATGTTAAGGCCTTAAGTTGAAACAAGATGGTTTATCAATTTCTGTAATTTGGAACTGTGAGAGAAAAGTGCAGGGGAAAAAGCACTAAATAAATAGTCTCAGTACAATATTTCTCTAACCACCTTTTCTCTGTAGAATAAGATCATGATCAATTCTCTTTGAAATAATTCTGGGGGAGGTTTAAAAAAACAATGCTATTAGGTGCCATTCATTTCTTTAAAAGATTCACTAAATAAATAGTCTCAGTACAATATTTCTCTAACCACCTTTTCTCTGTAGAATAAGATCATGATCAATTCTCTTTGAAATAATTCTGGGGGAGGTTTAAAAAAACAATGCTATTAGGTGCCATTCATTTCTTTAAAACTTGATTCTTGAGAGAACAGACTTTTTGAACAACTGAGATTAAGAAAAATGAGTCAGCATAATATACAAGTTGATGTATTTAATTTAAAATAATATAAAATTGGTCTTGATTGCATTTTGTTAACTGTAAAATGGCTTTGTCATTGTTCAGTACCAGCTTTAGGGTTTTTGTTGGGGGAGGGGGACAGGGTTGTTGGGTGTTTTTGGTGGCAGTTCTGGCTCAGTACTTGTACTTCTGTGTATTCTACCAATCAAGAGTTTGCTTGGAGGAGGAGGCTCTGAAGTAGTCTAAGCCTTAGATCATCAGAAATGTCCATATAAGCCCTAGAATGTGTTACGGAAAGAGCAATCTTCCTTCCTTCCATTTTCATTGCATGAACCTAATTAATTTCCTTTATCTTTTTTTTTTTTAATTTACTCATGTCTTTATCATCTTTTTCTTCCTAGACGTCTTACTTTTTGTGTTCTTCTCTAACTTTTTTAACCATTCTATTTTATCTTTGTTTTATAAAACAGAAACACAGCAGCATAGTATATATGAAGATGTGGGCACACTGGATTTATCATGTGGAATAATTGTCTTTGGCCTTGCTTTCTTTTTCTCTTGATCTTGATATTGGATTAGCCTTTTGATGCTGCAAGCATAAAGCACGTGCTTCCTTGAAACAACCAGCTATAAAACTAGAGACTCGTTCTTCAGGTGTTACTTGTCAGGTCAAAGTCCTGACACTTAGGCATTGTTTTTTGTTGACATAGCTGGACAGTAAAAATTAAAGTTTTTTGGCAGTTTTTCACTGAAATCCTGATTTCTGCTTTGAGTGTGGTTTGGTAGTGTCAGCAGACTTTACCGTCTTAATATTGTCGTTCTAATTTTCCAAGTTGCTTGTGAATAAACTGAGCAGATCCCTGAGGGTCTCTACCATTTAACTTCATCCATGAAATAATCAATTAGTGCCAGCCTGTCTTTACTCCAGATTGCTTTACTTCCTTAACCAGTTATTTATTTGTTCAAAGCTATCTGGTCTGTTTAGTTTTAGCTTCCTTTGAGATACATTGTTCAAGGACTTTGAAAATTTTGTAGACAGCTTAAGTGGTGTTTCCATGAACCTCATGCCTGTTACCATTCTTGGAGGTTTGTTTGACTATAATTACCTCTCACAAAAAGCATGTTGACTACTTCTATCTGGTGTATGATACTCATCCATATGTCAATTAACTCTTTTCTTTATTAAAATTTTGTTGCAGTTTCTAGAAACTTACCTAAGGTAGATACCATGCTGCTTATTCTTTTTTTGTTTGTTTTTTTTTTTAATTTTGTGGTCCATTTATTTAAAAATTAATATCTGTCTCAGTACTTTTTGGAACCAATTCTGACTTGAGAGGCTGCAGAGATCAGTGAATAGTTCAGGTGTTAAATCTTTGAATTTCTTTGGGATTTAGAATGCATCTAGAGCTTCAGTTTGAGTTTTTTTGCAGAAGAAGTAGTGAAATATCTCAGGTCAGACCCAGTAAAGAAATGTGTTTATCATTACTTGGGAATGGTTAGGAAGGGAAGAGAAAAAAGTGACAATCTGGTAATGTAGTGGTTTCCTTGCTCACAAGAGTTGCATACGGAACACTCAGAGTGGAGCAGCGGAGCAGCGCTCTGTCTCAAGAGTCTCCTCTGTCTCTGGTCACTGTGACACAGAGCAAAGTTCTTTGCCATTTTGTTTCCTGCTAACAAACTGTGTGAATTTGGACATTTCTGTGCAGAGAATCTTTCTGGCTAGTTTCTTGTTGATTTTCTGGTTTCATGGCATTGTTAGAGAACTTCTTTCATGCACTGACTGTAAGGGCTGTGTTCCATCATGAACACGTGTGCCAACCTACCCTCAAGGGACAGGGAGCATCTAATGTCACAACATGCTTCACCTCTTCTTTCACTGAGGTTAATGCATGTGACATTCTGCCCCATAGCAGGAGCAGGATTTGAAGCCTCAGGATTTATGCGCTTGGTTCTCCGCTTGTTCTTCATGAGGGCTCTTCTAAGTGAGGAGTTGATAACCAGTAAGAAGAGAGCTACTTAGTCCAATCTTGTCACACTTGCCATCTTAGTGGGTGGCTAGGTTTCCTCAGGCATCATGAGCAGGGTGGCCAGGACATTGATACCATAAAGAACATTTGCTAGAAACTTTGCCATTGGATTGGTTTCTTCCTCTCTCATCACTTTGTAGTTGATGTTATTCTTAAAGCATGTAACTTGAAGGTCTTTCACCATCATTTGATGCAACTTTCTTAACTCAAAACTTCAGATGTCTGCAGGGATCCAAATGTCATCCTTTCTTCCTTAGCAGAGGAAGATCCTAATGAGGGTCAAAATCTTGTGTCCAGAGGTCTGTGGAAAGATACCTGTTATTTCCTGAGGGAAGATGTTGAATCCAATTATATGGGTTTGTAGCTCCCTGCTTGGTTTCATTTCAAATGGCCTGACCTTTAGGAGGCTTTCTTGAAGCAAATTTCCATGTTGTGGTAGGGCAGTCTCACTTGTTGCCTGAAAGCCAGGTTAATGGAACACTGTGCACACTTTCTTCCTGTCTGAACACGTGTGCCTTCCCAGCACCCTGGGCCAATAGCTGCAGCACCAGGACACTAGGACACTCACCCCAAGGACAGGAGCAGGTGGGTAACATTAACCATGGCTGGGGGAAGCAGCTCTAGGTCATGATTAGGGTTAGTGTGGATTGCTGGCATTTCTTCCCTCCAGAATATTCTACTTACAGGAAAATTCAGAGAATTTAGCTATAATTTGTACTTGATCTTTCTATATTATGAATTAAATCCTGAACTTAATGTATATTTTTTATTATAAGAGCAATACTTTGAATATTTAAAATTACTTAGAATAAGGCACAAGTGTAGCATTCTTTTTCAGAGAATTAGGAGGAAATTATTTGTACATAGTGGAACTGTAGCTGTGAATGAACTTTTGTTTAGGAAATTTCTTTGAAACATTTTACTCAAAACATCCCTTTGGTCTTGGGCAGGCTCAATGAAACATAAGACTAAATTCCTTTTGCACCATTCTCAAGCCCTTTATATGCAGATATTGGGATTTAAGGAAAGTTAGCTGTACATTTCTATGTGAAATGCAGTTTATATTGCAGTCATTTCCCAACCTGTATGTTCATGAAAGAAATTAAACAAATTTCTCAAGTATTGCTTTTTCCTAAAAAAAAAACCCAAATCCCTCAACTGTAACTTCTGAAAACTAAAGCTTGTTTTATAATCAAGTCCCTTCTTCAAGTAATATTTTGTTTGTTCTGATGTCAAGCTTTGACAGCATTAACTGTAATGCATTATAGATTACTATTTTTAGACTCAGTGTTCTGGTACATGGTTGAGTGTAAGAGATTATTTTAGAGCATTAAAAACATGCCAAAGTAGCTTGTGGAATTAAGAGCTCAGGAGAAAGAGAAACAACCCCAGTATGTGACTTGCCAGAAACCAAAGTGTGTCAATGTATTTCATTTAATCAAAACAATTCTTCATGTTGTATTGTCATTCAAGTCTCATTAGCTACATTTGTTTGTTTGTTTGTTTTCTTCCTTTCACAGCATTTTTCCCCTTCCTTAGGTTGTTGAAAAGATAGTTAGCATAGGTACTCCCCAAGTTTTAAAATACTTTTTTTGTATAGTTTGGTGAACTGGTAGAAAAGGAGTCAGTATCATCATCCATTCATATTTAAGCAAAAATGCTGCCCATATCCATGGAAATTAAAGGACTGTCATAATAAGGCTGTAAAATCTGGGTAAGATATGGTAAATAAGCAGGCTGGTTTGCAGAATAACTAATCATGGACTTTACCAGTCATGCACAGTGTATTTCAGGTTCAATTAATGTCACAAGAGAGTAAAGGATCATTGAGAAATCCAAGGAATTATGAAAGGACTTATCAATATTTCTAGTGCATTCCATATTTGCAGTAGTCTAAATTCAGTGTTAGAAAACTGGATTAAAAAATTTCTCTTGAAAACAGGGTAAACTGCTTAAATTAATAACTTTTGTGTTTCCATCATTCAAATCCTCCATGCACTGTTCTGGTTTTGGCTGGAATAGGTTTAATTTTCTTTCTAGTACCCACCAAAGAGCTGTGTGTTTAGATTCATATGAATAACTTCAGTGGCTAAAATATGTATTAATTTAAAAGAATTGGGATTAATTGTATCAGTATTTAATGAATTGAAACAGCTAAATTCCCCTGGTGGAAAAATACAATAAAAGCTTCGGTCTTTATTGATGAACTTGTCTCTTAAATTGCAAGGTTGCATTTAAATTATTAATTTTTGCACTTCCTAAAAGTACCAAGAACTAATAGTTATTTCCAGGGATATTTACAAGCTATTGCAGAACAAAATAAATTTCTCAAAATGTTTTTAAATATGCAATAATATCTTGAAAAAGCTAGTGATCTACTTAGGATATTTCTGTAGGAGTCTTGCATATAAATGTTTTTAATTTTGTTTCTCAGACTTTTTTTTTTTTGTTTGTGATTGCTAAGTCTCCCTCTGTTAACTGCTGCAGTTGCTGCAAAAATATTTCTGTCTTAAAATCAGGTATACTCACCTTCTTTGCAGGCAGCATAGCAGTAATTTTTCCACATGGGATCATCTTTCTGGAACAGATGGTGAATTGATTTTGTGTTTGAGTACAGCCTGTCTCTACATAAAACTCAGGGATAGTTTCTCCAATTTCTAATAAAGTTTAGGCATATGTAGGACAGCAATGTCAATTGTGTTGTTAGTCAAAAAAGTAAGATTCAATTCCCCACTTCCCCAGAAAATACATAACTGTCTCAGAAGTTTTGAAACAAACTTCCCTAGTGTCCAGAACAGGTACCATAATTTGAAATAAAGTGAAGGGGATAGTAGGAATGCTTCTAATAGGAAACCTTCAGTGGTAGTTAATTAAATATAACGTTTTATCTAGACAAAGTTGGTTACTTTATGCTTAAAGTTCTTTCTGTTTGAGTTCCTGTAAAGGTTCCCTGTATTTGGTTCATGTTCGTAAGTGGAAGGACTCAGAATGAAAGTAAGGTCAGGACTCAGTTTACCTGTGCAGACGATTCCAATTATGGATACAAATGCCTTAAATATAACAACAATCATCTGTCATACTTGGATATGATCTTGTTATAACAGGTTAATTTCTGGTTCCATATGACCAGAAATTATTTGAGACACAGTTAAATCTGCACCAGCTGATATAAGCACACTGCTGCATTATGGTGCCAAAAAGAAAGCAGGAAGTTTTAATCAGAGTGTTTTATTCTGCATGAGTAAATTTCATGTAAAATATTAGAATAAAAATATACTACTCCTAGTGACTCTTTAGTGTCTTAGAAGATTTGTTTTGTAGACTCAGTGGATTCATTTTTCTATTTTATGCACTCCTCCAGATTCCAGCACAAATATTAACTCTGGAAAATGTTAAAACTTCTTTGCTCTTGTGTACAGAGATGATTTTTCAGATATCAGTTTTGTTTTGGTGATTGAGACTCTTGCTAGTCACAGCTAGTGTTATCAGCTAACTAGTACTACTGAAGGTTATTGCACTCTTTTCATTATAACTTTCTTGTCACCAGGTCAGCTTGTTGTGTACCATGAGTAGCTGGAGCTACTTATGAAGTTGGTTTTTATTTTTTAGGCTTACAAGAATTTGTGAATTGTGTGATAGCAAAGGATATTGCTCTATGCAAAAGTTTATCATACCCAGCCCACAGAGTTGTTAGTTGGATTATTTAAAAAAACATAAAGCATATATTTCAAATATTTAGCTGCATTACTAAATATAACAAGTGACTCTAAAACTAAAGAGATTAAAACTAGGCAGTAAATAGCCATAAAGCCAAAAGGCTCATTGTTCTCTTTCAGATGTTTTTTTTACCTCCATGTTCCTTGCAGAAAGTGAGAGCAGTCATCCTTCTCCTTTGTGCAGATCTCTTTATCTTCTTAAACATTAATGCTGTTTCAAGAGTAACAAGTTGTTGCATTTCCCTTCTCTTGAGATCTTTTTCAAGAAAGGAAAGAAGTGATTATTTCTCAGATTTTTTCTTGCTTCCTTTTGTGAAACTTGCTCTTTTACTGCAGAAACAGTTCTTAAGACCTATTTCTACATAAATGTGGATCAAACTATTTCATTTACACTATGGGCTGCCTACTGTTGTCAAGGTTAGACTTCATATGGAAGATTATGTAAAATGTACTGATTATATTGTATTGCTAAGCCTGTTGTAGACATTTATTTTGTCAGTGATGAGCTTTTTTAAATGCAGCCTTCTTTTTACTGAGTCTGCACGCTCAAAATTGTTGACCCCTTGCTTTATTTGGTATAATGTTGGTAAATAAAAACTCAATATTTATGCAAGATTTCTTTTATAATACCAGTTTTTGCTATATAAAAATGAATTTGACAGGCAGAATGAGCAAGAGTATTTCACTTTGATAGTAGGAGACATCATGTGAGGCATGTAGGTTTGTTTCTGAGCTACATGTGTAGATGTGATATTGGTACACAAAATCTGTCTTAAAAAAATTTATAGTGATTCCACAATACATAGGGAACAATATTAAATTTCACAAAGAAATTCTAAACTTAATATGTAGTTTACATATATCCAGATGTTATATTAATTTACATTGGGGAAATTTTTACTGGAGACTCTAGACTCACGTAGATAGCCATTTTCCTCTGTCATTTAAGCTCTGGATTCTCCCATTCAGTTTGCTGGAAACTGTCTTGTCTCTCTGTATAACTTCATGAAATATGAAGACTTGATCTGTGTATAATCAGTTTGAGCAAAGCTCGCTTGGATCTGTCCTGAGATGTGCTCTTCTCCCAGTAATTACTGCTTAAGCTGTCATTGCTGGTTACAGCTCTCTACTGCTCACACACTCAGGTTTCCTCACAGAGGAAATCCCAAGGTCCTTGCAGAGCTGGAGTGAGTGTAAGCCCTTCTTACAGACAGAATCACTACTGAAGGTATCCACTGAGGGTGTTGTAAAGTCCATTGGTTTTCACTTATTCAGCACCTGCTTTTCTAGTTTACCTAGAGTAATGTCTTCATCATAAAATCCAGCTTTTCAGTAATACCAAAGTTCTGTATTTCTTTCAGTTAATAGTTCCTTTTGCACCTTCTGGATAGTAGAGAAATACTTTAAGATTTCATTATTTACTGATACTTTCATGCTATAACTAAAATTCCTTTGAATATCACTTAATGGTTCCATCATGTTTCCATATACTAACAGAGGTGCTGGAAGCAGAAATGGCACCAATCCTTTCTTGCTAGTCAATATTTTTGCCTTATTTGTATTCTTTGCATTGTTGTTTACTTTCCTCTTGCCTGAAGGCAGCAACTAGATTTCATTTATTTAGCTGTTTTCTGTAGCTTTTATGTGGCATGACGTAATCGTTGCATTCCTAATTTTAGGAATCTAGAGATGATTTTGTATTCGTGGAAAGATTTACTAGTAGATTCTTGTGCTTTCCTGCACCTCAAAGCTGCCATTGCAATATTAGAGCATCCAGGCTAATACTTTGCTTTCATCATTATAATTTCAAAAAAGTCTTGTTACTTCAATTCGTGTTTTATGGAAGTTTTGACCTAATGCTTGCCTCTTGTGCACATCCACATAAACATCTCATAATGATACATAATACTTGAACTTAATAATCTCATCCCATATTTTTTGTCTGGACAATATGTTTTTCCCAATACTGAAAATTTTGGTTAGCAAAGCTTAAATAAATGCTTTCAGTTATTGTCTTCATGCTACCCTTCATGGAAGAATACTTCAGTACTATGCTGAGGAGGGTGGGTTCCCCCTAAACAGAGAAGACAGTATTTTTAATGGGTAAAGTGTGTCTGAAAGTACTACTTATGTAAAAAAAAAACCAACTATGAAAACTTGACATGGGTAAATTAAGACATAATAGAATAGGTATTATTTAATTAGTAATTTTTCTAATTGGCATTTGTTGTTTAATGTCATTGAGGAAGGTGTAAGAATAAAATTATAATAAGATACACAACTTATGTTGTTCTGCTTTTTCTTGCATAGGCTATCCACTCTGTGGCTTGGCATCATGAAGGAAAACAGTTCATTTGTAGTCACTCAGATGGTACCTTGACCATATGGAATGTAAAATCTCCTACCAAACCATTCCAGACAATCACTCCACATGGTAAGAAGAAAATGGATACCCACTGCACTTGACAGCTCTTAAAACACAGATAACTTGTTTTTAATAGACGCGTGTTTTGCAAAATACATGTATTAAAAATGCACTTGCAGTGCAGTAAAAATCTTTCTCAGACATGCCAGTTTTTCATACATTTCACTTGAAAAAGAAAAATTTTTATGAAATAAGAATCCAAATCAGTGCAGCTTTCTCTAATTCTCTAAACTTTAAGCTTGTCTTTCACACAATGGCACTGATCTCAGAGTTAACTAATGCATATTTTGCAGGACTTGCTTTTTGCTTATGTCAGAATTATATAGATTGTTTAAAATACATATATGCAAGTACCTGTTTTATGTATAAATGTGTAGATTACCACATAAATTTTCAGAAGGGTTTGTAACAGAAAAAGAATAGCATCTGGTAAGACGTTCCCACTTCTGAGGGGTTTTGCATTAATGTTAATCTATGAAATTAACATTGCTTGTTCTTCTTGTGAAATATACTGCTGCTCTTCTAGTAAGTTGTACACAAATGCCAGGCTTACATGGTGTGTATGTCTCTATTTCATGTGTTTGCAACTTATTTACTTAAGATTTTTAAGTGTGGATGTATCTGTGAGTATAATTGCACAGTTGTGAGAGAGCGGGCCTTTCATGCTCAATTGAAGTCTTAGCCCTTAAGGATAATACTCAGGATAAACCTCACTTTACTTGTAAGCTGAGCAATTTTAATTGCAAAAGGGTAGACACAACATAAATTTTAAATCTCCTATTGCTACTTACAACAGCACTTTAGGGGAAGATTATACATTTGAAAACAAATTTTCTACAGCAGTCAGGTTTAGAGTTGCTCTTTTTCCTAAACCTTCAAAGTTGGTGTGTTGAGAGCTTTAAGAAATGTTTAATTATATTATTCCAAGGCATACTCTATAACTGTCAAAGTTGTTGAATATATGTTGTGTGAATTTTATACTTCTCAAGCTGCACAGTGAATTTCATTACATACCATAATGTTACGGAACTGCAAGATTAACACAGGAAAATAATTTACTTTAGGAAAGCAGCTGAAGGATGGAAAGAAGCCAGAACCCTGCAAACCTATCCTTAAGGTGGAATATAAAACAACTAGAGCTGGGTAAGACTTGTTTTGTGTGCAAAATGAGCATATGTAACAGTGCAACACTCTGGGAATGGACTTTGTTTCCCAGTTGTTGGGGTGCATATTCTGATGGTACAGCTTTGTTTTAGCTTTAATAAATCAGATATTGATGAATAAAATACAAAAATTTGTGTGAATGAATTACTGTATACAAACCAATGATGCTGCTAATGCATTATCTACACTCTTCTTTCATGCTACTAAAACTTGTATGTGTTTTTGCTCAGTTTTTGAGAGTTCTGAAGAAAAAAAGGCTGATAAAGCAAAGAAGACACCAAAACACAGAGATGATAAATTGGACTTTGACAAATAGTATCCCAAATTGAATATTCTTAATTTTGAATGCATGTTCCTCCCCTCTAAAATGCTATTAGCAGAAGTTTTTCTAGGAGAGTGCAGTAATTTATGCAGTGAAATATGCCTAATTATGCACATTGAGAATGTAACAAAGCAGTAATACAACAAGAGGCTCAGATGCAATTACAGTATCTATAGAATAGCATGTTTTGTTACCCAGACTGCGGCTAGGGTGGATGAATTTCCTGAACTGTGTGGAATTTCTTTTATTTTTGGTTCTAAAGTAAAAAGTAAATATAAAGATTGAGTAAAAAGTGCAATATAAAGATAAAATATTCATGGAAATCTGTTCAGCTATTTGCAAAAGCTGATTTTTTGTTTGTTTGTTTTCTTTTATATTTGGAGGGTTTGTGTACCACTTTTATTTGCTTTTCAGGCATTCAAATCTGTAGAAGATTGTTTATAAAATGATACAATACAGAATTGTGTTTCTATACTCATAATATCACTGGCTTTAAGTGTTATTATTTTCTGCTAAAAATCAGGTAAATAGAAACTTAAGACTGTGTCTGGCTCCCAGTTTTATAAAAATCTATCATCATCTGGAAAGCCATATTTTACTTGCAAAAGTCTACGTCTATCTGCGTAATCCTTTCTCAACTGAAATATCAAAAGCTGATTTAAAGAGAGATAATCAAAAATCTCAGCTTCAGCAAGTTACAATTTCTGCAATCAAAAGCCTTCTTTTATTATGAATTATCATTCTGAAGGAGATAGTTTGGAGCTTGTTCTGTGACATAGTATTACAATGTGAGAACTACTTGACTTTTCACATCTTTTAAGGAGGAGTTTATTCTAGTATAATTTCTAATAATTCTTGGTGCTTTGGGGAAGCTACTTTTTCCTGGTTTGGCTTTTTTTTTCTGTTGGGCCTCTCACTTTCTGGTGTTTATCCAAACTGAATGTTTTGATAAATTTCAATTTACTCTTCTCTCTAATGTTTTCTATCTTCAGCGTACTATTAAATTTGCAATTATTGATAACCCTTCCTGAACTTTAAGTAAGAGAGGAGGGAAAAAAAAACTGCAGCAAGCAAAACCGCACCAGTCTGCACTGTGGTAGAGAAGCTGTGACTGGAAATCTTTCATTTACTGCTATGTGTACTTCAGTTTGTACTCAATTTTCAGTTTCACTTGTAATCTTACAAGAATTTTAAGGCAAGACAGAACTACCTTTCAATACCTAAATTTTTGATAGATTTTCTATTTATCATTTGGAATTGTTTAATATGAGCAGAATTTTAACTTTTATCTAAAGTGCTGTCATTTCTTATCAATGGTTGAATTTCTGTAGCACAGAGGAGAATCGTTTCTGGACAGGACAAAATTTTTCAGGCTACTGAAACAATTTAAGAAACATATCAAATAAACTTTTTTCTATGGCAGTACACTCTAGCTGTTCTTAAAAAATAAATTATAAAAAAAAAACAGAAGAAAACAAAACAAAGCAAAAAAGGTTACATTTAAGGGATACTGTATAATGCTTAAGTTAAATTTCAAATCTTTATTAGGAGAAAATGTTCACTATTTCCATGCTCTATTTTGAACATCTTTCTATCACCCCTTTTCTGTTTCTCCCTTCTTTATCTAGAGTGCTTAAAGATCTACATCTGTTTCAGTATCTCCTCCTGTGGAAAACATTTCAATGATATGATCTGAACTGGGTTTTTTTACTGCTTCTAATTCTAGTGAGCTGGTTTTGGGAAAAGTGGTTCAGAACCACGCAAAAGGAAGAAGCATAACCTATGGCAACCTGTATTAAGGACTACAGACACTATTCTTTTTACTGTTGCAGCTCTTTTTAATTCCTTCTTACCTTTTTTTTTCCTGCATTTTGTTTTTCTTATTGTAAAACTGGAATCAGGACAAAAGAAGGACATGAGGCTTTTCCTGGGTTTTATGGGCTGCCTATTTATTTGCTAACTTTGTGGGGTTTTCTGTTGCTTTTTGTTCGGTCAGTTTGGTTTTTAAGTTTTTGCAAATAGTGCAAAAAGTGAAGTGTCCAGAGCCAAAGTAATTTACCCTACAACAAGAGTCTGTCTGTAGCTCCATTTCTGGGAGAAAGGTTACTGTTGATGAATAAGGGGTGAAAAAGGTACATTATTTGTATATTCCTTGTGCAAAGTGACCTAATTTTGCAATCTCAGAGCATAATGTCACTGTACTGCAGCCACTCTTCATGTAAAATATTTCATCCTTTTCAGAAGCACTGAATTTCAAAGGTAGCTTACCTTTCGAGCTTCCTGGTTCCCATATTGCTTTTATGTGTACTTTTTCTGTCAAAAGTGAATCTAGAGGCATTCTCAAGCTTCCTTGTGCCACTCCCTCCCGCTCCAGATTCAGTCCTTCCTGATGTGCAGGCTCAGAGCCCTACAGTATTTACTCTGGTTGATACTAGCATTATGGTAAAATTGCTTGTGTCTAATAGAAATTAGAGATTTTCTAATAGAAAGTCTCCATGTAAAACATAATTCAGAAGGATTTTGTCTTGGTAGCTGGTGCAGCTGTCATTGACTGACTGAGTCATCTTAGTGAGATGGTTGTGTGTAATTGGGATCCCAAGGTTACATCAGTGATGGTGCCTCCCACCAAGTAAAAGTTGTTGATCTCTTCATTTAGTTTGAATAGTTTTCTTGTGTGAGCTTATTAGTTTAAAACCACACTTCCCAAAATAAATACATAGTTTTATCTTCACTACTACTTCAGGACTTCAAGTATTAGGGTGAAATAACTCTTGAAGTCCTTTCCGTCTTCATACTAGGATTAACTTCTCCACAGGTTTACTCAGGGTTTGAAAAGTAAGCCAGATGGTACCAATGACCGGATTTCTCTGTATACCGTTCTCTCACACATCTGGATTGTCAGAAGCTGACTCACATTTGATAGTTTACTTCTAAAACTGAACAGAAACATCCTCCTGGGTTGTGAGCCACTCAACTCTCAATTGTACTATGTATTCATACATTGCAAGACCTAATCCTGTGTTTTCTGAAATTTTTTGTCAATGACCTGTTGCACCCTTTTATAGTCAATTTTTTATAGTATTCTCCAAGTGATTTTACATATTTCACTGATGAGGAAATTCATGTAAGGGGATTACTTGCAAACGTGTTGAAGCTGAACTGTTTCAAAGAATCTCTGTGTGAGCAGCTGCTGTAAATTGCTATTAAAAATGCTATAAAGCAATTTTCTAAGTTCTGAGTTTTTTAAAATGTCTTCCATTGTTTCAGGTAGGTAAAATGTAATTCCCAAAGCTGAATCAGTCTCATCTATTATACAAAGTACAAATCTTCTACATTTTAATTTTAAATTATGTATTTCTAATTAATGTGCACTAACCTTTTAATATGTATCACAGCTGAGGGGGCAGCACTTTAATTAGAAAATGCACAGGTTTTGTTTGTGGTAAATCCATGGTTTCATGAAAATATGAAGAATTCATACACAAACTTTTAGTGGTCTTTCTGGCAGAGTCAAGTCAGGTTTAATATTTGATTAATTTGTGAAAAATCTGTGTGACAGATCAGTGTGCTTTATTCTTAACTCTTCCATTCCTTGCATCTAAAGGATACTGTCTCTGGCAAGCCTACCCAAAGCAGTTTGATTACCTTGAGAAATAAAACCTGGAGAAGCTGACATACAATAGTCATTGTGATGTATGAAAATTAAAAATTGAAATTTGTTACTTTGTTAATGTCAGTTGATCCCAGTGAATCTGCAAATGTGATAATTACTACAAATTGTCCTGGCAGAGTTATTGTTTCAAAAACCTGATGATTTCTACGGACAAAAAATACTGCAGTAAATAATTCCAACACAATGAGACCTCACCAGTATTTTTCTATTCACTGACATCCTGAAAAATACCAGACTAAGTTAAAGTGTGTAATTTTCTTGAAATTTCTTCAAGGACCTGACCATGAAAGATTGTGTGAAGTTTCAATATGAAAAACTGAGATTAAATGAATGCTCAGAGAAAACTTTATCCTCTTCTAGAGATACACTCTGGGCTGCTGTTGGAGGCAGGATATTGAACTTATGGACCCATGGTCTGATTTATGGCCGTTCCTTTGAGGTCTCTTCCTCAGCCAGCAGTGCTCCTTGATCCTATCAAATCTTGGGTCATAGGTCTTTCTGGAAGATCAAGCAGATTGTGAAATACTTGTAGAAGCTGGAGGCTTATCTCAGTCTGCTTTACCTTCAGTGCTACAAACACAAAGTGGATCTCAGCCAAGCCTTAAACTTACGAACTGCAGCATAAACCAAACCCTTAATATACAGTTTTCAAGAATTCTGACATATCTAGTCTCACTTTGTGTTTCAAATGCCAACTATGGAAAGCCATTTAGACAGTATGAAAAAGATAGTATTATAGGAAAGGATTTAAAAAAATATGTATTTCCTCTCTTTTTACAATATATCAGGGTGGGGTTTTTTCCTGTATAATTTTTTTCCAGATACTGATATACTAGCTATTTCTAAAGAAGATGCAAATGGAGGGTAGAACTTCTACTGAAAGTGAGCATAAAAGTAGATCAGAGGCAACTGATAGATATGCAAAGAGCCTATTTTTCCTTCAAAAATATAATGTGAAATTTCAGGCAATAGTCAGTAATGAGTAACATTTATATAAGCTGCATACTTACAGTCAGTCTTCTCTCTCAAAAGGATTAAGTCCTATTTCAAACATAAGCAGTATTAAAATGAGGGATTCTTGACAATCAGTAAATAAGAAAATACCTGGTAAAATGTACATATTTACTTCATCTTGTTTTTCAATAAATTAAGTAGTAAACTGTAAATTATGTCCATATTGGAAATATTTGGATGTATTTAAACATATGTTTCAGCAAAGGCTTTTCAAAAAAGTTTCAAGGGAAGCTCCTAAACTCTTCTCAAGACTAGAAGAAATATCTCTGCTTTGCTCTACTCAGCTATTAGATTTTGCAGTAAGAATAAAGAATGACAAAGTAGTTTCTTGAATTTTGTACGTGGTGGTGGGGGAAAAACAGATAAAACATCTAGAGTAAATGTGTAAAGTTACTTAACAGATGTTATGTCTTTAAAGCTTACCCAGCAGTTGGTTGCATCTCCAAGACAGTCATATTACTGTACAGCAAGTAAATGGGACTGTTTCTTCCACATTTTGCTGGGGTGCTTTATGTTATGGAAAAATGGGACTGTTGGCAAATCTGAATCTGCAGCTCAGTAGAAAGGAAACAACTTTAACTTAGTAAAATTAAAAAGAAAAAATCTCATCTTGCCAAGAAGCTATAAAGATTGGTTAAGTCAACAAAATGTTTGGAGGAGATGTCTGACTTAAACAAGAGTTAGAGTAAGATTTGAAATACATACCCAAGCTGTATATTTCATTACAGCTGGTCTGCATTATTTTTACTTCATCTCTGCTTAATGATATTTCATTGAATTTTATCATAAGGTTGCAAAACCTGCCCAGTCTCTTTTAGTGTGTTATTCTGACTTGATCCTCAATGGTTATGCTTTATTTCAGGGAGCCTTTCATCATTCTCTCAGGAGGCTTGTCATATGACACTGTAGGAAGAAGACCCTGTTTAACAGTCATGCATGGGAAAAGTACTGCTGTGCTAGAAATGGATTATTCTATTGTTGATTTTCTAACCCTGTGTGAAACACCATATCCTAATGGTAGGCTCTCTAAAGATTTTTCTCTGTACCTTGACTTCTTATCGTTGGAGTTTTATCCCATCAGAATATTCTTTACTATTGTCTTTCTGTTTTATCTTGGGTGATCAGACTGCAGCAGCAACATCTGTTATAACTATTGTCTGAAAACTGTTTTACTTGCCAAAACATGAATAGAATAGTTCATTATAAAGCCAATTTTGTGTCTAGAAAAATGCCAATTACTCACAGCATATTTTTTTCTTTTTAATCCCAAAAGCATGTGCACACCAAAAGCATTACAACTTTAAGCTGTAGTTACTGGAGCAGATGTGTGCATCTCTGGATGTTTGGGCACATAAAGCCTTTCCAGTCAGTGCTAAACCATGAGGAGCACTTTTTTATTATTTTAAACTTTTAGTGGCTTTGTTATTCTCATATTTAGATGGATTTCAAACTAACCTGTAATCTCTCTTTTACAGCAGAGGATTTCTTATCATAGTTTAGGTAGTTATTTCAGATAAATAGTATTATATTGCTGATGATTCCAATGGTTTTAGCTGTCAGCTTCCATCAGAGTATATTAAACTGCTTAGCTTGGAATTTGAGATCTGGCAGAAAAAGGGGAATTTAAACTTTGAAAACTTTTTCAAGTTTCTTATTTTACTGTCAAGTCAGCTGTCTTTTGAGCCATTTTGTAAGCAAGTAAAACTTAAACTCCACTGAATATGAGGAAAAGCAGTTCAGGAGTGGGAGGATGTTACTCAGAAATTGGCTCTTTCGCTCATATAACCTGCTTACAGAATTTACTCTGCATGCTCCTTTTTCTGTTATTTGAGCTGTTGAGAATATTGAATACAAGAACATGAGTTTTCCAAACTTAACTTGAATGATTGAGGAGTCTGTGTGTATAAAATATCTTCAAAAACTATGGTAATCTAAGTGGCTATGTAATCTCAGCTGCCAGAGAGCAAGCACAGATTCCATTCTTGAGGCTGTACTTGAATGGGCTCCATTTACCAGTAGGTAACATTTTGTTGTTGTTTTCAGACTTTCAGGAACCATATGCTGTAGTTGTTCTCCTAGAAAAAGACTTAGTACTGATTGACCTTGCACAAAATGGGTAAGAATCTTCTTAATCTTTTAAGTATTTTTAATCATTGGCTCCAGTGATCAGCCTACTAATCTACTTTATAATTTTTTAGTCTAACCTAATGCCTCAGAAGATTGAAGAAGTTTGAAGTTTTGGGGATCTTGCAGTTTTGAGGAAGGCAGCAGGGAGAACTGATCAGAAAACCCAAATAATTTTGTCTGTTGTCGTCACTTAAATATTTGCTGATCTTATTGCCAAATAAATTGCTACCTGTATTTCTTAAAGTAACTCCATAGTGATGCAATAATGTCAGATATATAAAATTTGAATGATAACATCTACTCTCTGGTTTACATCTGTGGTAAGAAATTGCTTAAAAGGAGTATGCTATTGCAGTATTCACAAATAATACCTGCCTAAAACATTATGAGTTTCTTGTTGCTTTGTCCATGGAGTAGTCCATACACTGTTATTAGTGGTGATTAAAAATTCTAAACACTACAAAATATTTTTATGAAGGGTACTGAAATTTGTGTAGGCAATAGCAACTAACTGTTTAAGGGATCAGGAGTAGAGGAGCTAGGTAAGACCTTGATACTGTTCCTGATCAAAAATCTCCAATGGTCAATGGAGAAAAATTCTTGTGAAGAACATCCTTCTAAGGCAAAACAAAAACCTGTAAATATTTGTCCTCAAAGTCAATGATGACACCTTAGATAATGAAGACTCTATGGAATTTGTACGATCAAATTTTGTCCTGATATCTCTGAAGCTATTTAGCAATTTCATTTAGGTTTTCCAAATGTTACATGGCTGTATGCTATATCCAAAACTTGATTCTGATATACCAATAGCATTAAGTGTCAACATTCATATTTAGCTTGAAGTGCCTGAAATTTGAAGTTATGTTAAAGCTTATTCTATTTCATACTAAAAGATCTTCAGCAGTTTATGTTTTTACAATGGTCTTTGTTATGATTGACTTGCAAACTATTAGGTTTTTGACCCCTGAAAAAGAAATAAAATTAATACCAAAAAAATACAGGCTTCCTTTTACCTTGTGTTCTCTCAGGGATTTGTCGTATTTTGTTAAAGTTAAACCTCTTCTGCAAGTAATTTTTAAAATATATTTGTAGCTTTCCATGTAGCCTTGTAAAAAGTTCCTGATGCACAGGATGTTTTCATCTGTTGTTGTTAATTTTTCCTTTAGATGGGTTGAGAAGCTGTGTCTTTTCACCTCCACCTAAAAAGGGGAGATAAAAAAGGGAAAACAACATATAGCATGCATTTCTCTGGAGATAAATGTTCTTTGAACACAGATACACTTACCTCTGTTAATATGATTGACCTTTTTCCTCCTTAAGCCTCTGTCACTTTTCAGATGGAGGTAGTGGTGTGTATGTTCTTCTAACTGGTAATTGAGTGTTCCCATTTGTAATTTTCAGAAAGTGATCTTGGAGTTGCAAGTGCGTTAAAAAAAATTTGTCCATGCAAAATGCTGGACAACTTTCTGTTTTAGTACAGTGTGCTAATACAAAGTGAGATGGGGGTCTTCCTTCTTCTATGCTAGAAGAAAAGACTGAAGAGTTAGAAATAATTCGTAGCTCCATGTTACTACAACTGAGACTTGGCAGCTTAATTTTTTCCACAGGCCACTAAATTAGTAAGCTTTTGAAAATACAAAATGACAGGGAATAGTAATGTTCTAGAAAAACTCTAAAAACTGTACAAACTTTAGATTCCATCTAGAGTACTACACTATCTTTATAGTGTCCTGGATGAGCAGTAAAGCTGTCTATAATCTAATTTGATATGCATTTATTTTTCTCTGTACTAAAAGAATCCCAGCTTAGTCCTTAGTATTTTATTTGTGTTCTGCACTTTAAAAAAAAGCTTTCCCTAGATTAACAGTTAGCCTCTTTCCTCCTTTAAAGGTATCCTATATTTGAGAATCCCTATCCTTTGACTATACACGAGTCTCCAGTCACCTGTTGTGAATATTTTGCTGATTGTCCCGTGGATCTCATACCTGCACTCTATTCAGTTGGTGCTCGACAGAAACGCCAAGGTTACAGTAAGAAGGTACAACATCTACTACACACATTTGTATTTTAAAATACTGACAACCAGAAGCTCTAAATAGCAGGAGTGGCCATACTAAGACCAAAGCTACACCTGACTCAGCCTGCCTTTGACAGTGACTAATAGCAGGGAAGGATATATGTGGCTAATGTCTGGGGAGGATCTGCAGTATCTGCAGTAATTTGCCTTAACTTTGCGCTGTATGATATTTTCTTCCTCAGTGTATTTGTTAATCTTCCAGGAATGGCCTATCAGTGGAGGCAACTGGGGTGTGATCACTCAGAGCTATTCAGAGATCATTATTACAGGGTAAGTGATACCATAGTCTACTAATAACTTTCTTAGGTCATTAAGTAGAAGTGGGAATTTTTTGTTTCTCTTGCAAAACATTGTTTTGTATGAGTGGTTTGAGTGATTCATGAAATTATGATCACCACACATGTCCTTGGCATAATCTCCTTGACGTGTTACTGAGAAAGTAAAGCCGAATGAGGAAGTGAAGGTAGTAACAAAATCATAGCAGGTGTTTCACAGGCATCATCATCATCATCACCATTATTATTATTATTATTATTATTATTATTATGTATTGTGATTACATGTGCTTACTATCAAAGTATCTTGGATCAAAATTACCTTTTAGTCTTTGATTTTTGCAAAATAGCTGAGTATTGTTTTAAAGCATGTTAGGTCCATTAAGTAGTTGTTGAGCTCAGTTCTCAAAGAGAAGCCAATTTTTTATCTCAAAAAGGACAAGCAAATACTTAAATGTGATCATTTTGAGACTGATCTTTCTGTAGTTCCTTACTACTGTAAGGACAGTTCCTTACTAGAACTAGACAGTTCCTTACTGTAAGGAACATAAGTGAAATTTAATTTATAACTGCGCAGTGTATCACTGAAAGTGAGAGGACTACTAAAGTGGTTTTAGAACAGCCCATTAGCCCTAATCAGGATTACTGTCACCTTGTACTGCACATTGCAGAGACTTTCAGACAGTCATGAAAAAATATAGTCATCTGATTCTCAAACTCAAGGCTAAATAAACAAGTTAGGTGACTCATTAACAGTGGGATACTGTATATTTAGGCATCTTCTTTACAAGTGTTGCTCCTAATATAGGGCATCTTTCAAAAAACAGTGCCTGGTAAGGTATGCCTCAGTATTTAAAATGGTAAATGAATATGTTACAGTGGGACCATCAGGGAGTTAGCTTTCAAATGTTTTTCTAGTCTCTTCTGTCCAAAATAATTGGAGCACATGTTGGTAAAATATCTACTTTTAATAAATTGTGAAAATAAAGTGTCACTAAAAGGACTAATAAGGACAGAATGTTAACTGTATACTTTCCTATAGAGGTCGAGCACTCCAACTAATCATTTCATCATCACATTTTTTTTATATTTCATAGGCATGCTGATGGATCAATCAAGTTTTGGGATGCGTCAGCAAGTAAGTGTTTTCAGTAGAGATTTTTCCTGTGCATTTTTAGGTTTTTCTCTTCAGTTAAAGGGTCAATTACATCTGATATTCTACACAGCTCACAGTGAAAAATGCAGCAAGAATTCAATTTAGAAATTATGCAGTTTGATATTTGAATTGCTCTAGTTGGAACTAAGCTTACTCTTGGTAGTTAAAGGCTGTTTAAAGTAATCTTGGAATCGTCATCAGTTGTCTTTTAAAACGTGTGGAAAACTGGTGAGCTTCCAAAAGGCTAAGACGTGTGTGGTTGTGGGAGGGAGCAGATGCAATGTATATGTTTAAAAGCTGGGAGGAGGACTGTTTGGAGTGCTATAGATCTTTAATTTCAGTTTGGAGTGGGAGTGGAACCTGGGAGAGAGGAGGGGGTAAGCCAAAGCTCCTTGATTGTGTGCTTAAAAATTCTGTTCAGCATAGATCTGTCAAAAGGAGATTCTGTCAGAGATACTTAGTTTCTTTCTGAAACAGATAAATAAACCTATTAAGGGAGAAATTGCAAGTATACTTTTTATTGATTCAAAAACTTTAGAGTCTTTCTAATAGGACAGTCTTACAGATGAACTAGGGAAATGTGATTCAGGTAAAACCAGTGGAATATGGAAGCAGAGAAAAGATGACATAATTTAGGTTTTCCTAATGTTGTGATTAGTATTTATAGCAGTAGTTTGGGCAATTGATTAGCCAATATGCCTGTGAAGTTTGAAATCAGCATGTAGACAATTGCAAAAAAATCTAACACAGAATTAAAATTCCAGTTGAGAAGGATACAATTCAAGAATTAGCTATATCAATATATTGGCAATATGTTTAGATCAAAACTGATTTTTCTCTTTTGCTTTGTTCTAGTAACGCTGCAAGTACTCTATAAGCTAAAAACAGCCAAAGTATTTGAAAAATCACGGAATAAAGATGACAGGCCAAACACAGATATAGTAGATGAAGATCCATATGCTATTCAGATCATCTCATGGTGTCCAGAAAGCAGAATGCTGTGCATAGCTGGAGTTTCTGCACATGTCATCATTTACAGGTTCAGCAAGCAGGAAGTGACGACAGAAGTCATTCCGGTAAAGAGTTATGACCATTTTTTAACTTTGTAGGATTTAGCTATAATAAGACTGTTCTAGCAAAGTTTTTTTCTTTAATTATATTAGTGAAATGGACAAAAGTAATTGACTCAAAACAGAGATGTGGGGTTTTGGAGAGAACGTAATTAATTATGAAATTCAACAACAGTAAATATTGCACACAGAGATGGCTTTCAGTGACATTTTGAGGCTTTGCAGTCAATAATCATTCTTTGGTCTGTCTATGAAAACAAGTAGTGGATCAAAACTTGGCTGTATCAAAGGTACAGAAATGAATGACCTATGGAGTTGAAGAATTTCAAAGCTTTTAGGGAGTTGATCCCTTGAGTCTTCATAATTACCATCTGTCCTGTCAAAACTTCTGCAGTACACAGAGCTAGAAGAATAAAAATGTGCCAAACATGTCCTGAAATCTGTTAAGAACTTTGCTGTGTCACTGTTTCATTCTGTATAAGATACAATGATTCTATTACAAGAGTTGAGAAGTTTCTTGTTAAATCAGAAACACACACATGCAAATTTATGTATTTGAATGTATGAACAAAAAACTTAACATTTAATTATAAAGTGTTGCCTATTTCTTCTCTCACCTGCTTTCTCCAACACACACATCCTCCCCTCCCTATTCTGCTCGCTTGTAAGTCATAGTTTAAGGACCTGAGGTGTGGGGCTTTTTTGTGTGTGTTTCTTATGTACAAGTACATTCCCTTCTTAGGGAATAGTTTTTTCCTAAGTTTTTATGAATCAGCCCAAATTGAGTTAATCTTCAGTACTCTTCGACATTTTAAGAAATACTGTATAGTTCTATAGTCTATGAGTTAAGTTCTATTTTGCAGATGATAATAAAACAGTTGAAAACTTCCTTTACACTGCACTGCAGTTAATTCTGATATTGTTACAGATCCTGGAGGGGGAAATCTAAAGTCATGATGAATTTACAGTTATTTAAAATGTATGATCCAATTCAACACAGCATCAAACACTGAACTAAGTCACCATGTGTACAGTAGTACATCAGTAAAAATTTAGCAGTCTGTGTGGCTTTAGCTCTGTTTTACCATTCCTGAAGTACATAAACCAATTCATCTTCATAACTAAATATGTATGTCAGTAGAATGATAATTAAATGGGTCCAGTATTTAATTTCTTTCACTATTAAGAAGGAAACTTTTAAAAACTGGGAAATACATCAGACATTCAAGTTCTAGCAATCTTCAAATATTCAGTCTGTAATAGTGTGACTCTGTATTTCTGTATACTACATGTGTCTTTGTTACACTGTCTATTAGGCGGTTATCTTTCAAAAGATGGAAAAGTTCTGGACGTCACTTTTATCACCACTACCTTCAGTCGCACTTCATTTATTTCATATTCAGTCTTTTGAAAGACAGACTTCACAGATATTTTTCTTTCCTTTAATTAACAGATGCTGGAAGTACGTCTCCTATATGAAATAAATGATGTTGAAACTCCAGACGGTGAGCAGGTGCCACCCGTACCAACTCCAGGCACAGGTTCCAATCCCCAATCCATTGTTCCCCAGTCTCATCCATCTACTAGCAGCAGTTCATCTGATGGACTTCGTGATAATGTCCCATGTTTAAAGTAAGTTTATTCTGTTACACTTTCAGTGAGTCTGAAACATTGCAAGAATATGTCAAGTATGTGTACTTTGATATCATTACAGATATGTCATTGCTGGTGAAAATGTTTTATTTAGTAAAGCAAAGTTTTTCAAGTACCTGAAATCTGAGCTCTGCTTTAAAAACTAAATATTGCAATATTAACTTTTTAAACTTCTTAAGCTGACTTAAAAAAATCCTTGCCTTTTGGTTTACCTGATTTTAGGAAAATTTGGCATAAATGTTAGCATAACTATAGATGATTGTGCCTCAGAGCAAACAGTTTTTAACAGCAGCAGTTCAGTCACTTTGATATCTTATTGTCCTTGAAATGAATAGGAAAGTTAATGTTTTGTGGCTCTCCTTAACTTTAGACCAAGTATGTCTGAATATGTTTCATCTCTTAGTTTTGCAGGCCTTGAGTTTTAGAAGCAAATCAGAAGTGAAAATTCTTACAGATAGCTAGCTGAGTGCTAACTCTTTAGGCTTATAAATAGATTTCTTTTTTGAAAGTCTTGCAAGGGAAAAAATTTGTGTTTTGGAAACAGAATTAATCAAATGTCCCTTTGTCCTGGATCGTCACTTTGCATGATGCCTAATAGTGGTCTCATTGTAGGTCTTTGACAAGTTTTTTGATCTTTTTAAGTTGCAAACTTTTTCTGCAAGAGTCTTTGTGTGAGCTTTTATCCATTTAGAGAAATTAGAGTTTAAAAAGCCTTTTTTTACTCTCCCACAAGAGTGTGTTATGTGATTTATGAGCCATGACTTTTTCTAACAGAATGCAAGAAATATGCAATGTATATCTAGAGATATAAAGTTAAGTATATACTTTGTTTTCTGAAGTTTAAGATCCCAACTTGGATTTTAATTTTTTGAGTGTATCCATCCAGAAAACAGTTCTGATAGGACTGCTTTATTTGAGTAACAGTTTTCAAACTGTATTGATTGTACTGAGTTCGAGAGGTGTATTTTTGAAGGAAACTCATCTGAGTAGAAAAATTGGAAAGTTCTAAACTTATGTAAAATATTTTCAAATAATTTTTTCAAATATCAATTTCAAATATCCATTGAATAAATTTATTCCAGTGAGAATAAATGGGTAAAATATATAAGTGGAATTGAGGAGACGAGCTTGTTCTACAAAACATTTTTTGTGTAAAAAATTGCAGGACCTAATCTTTTCTGCATAAGTTTGTCAGCATGCAAACAAAATCTTTACAGGAGTTTCAATTCCCCCAGTCCCAGGTTCATTGCATACAATTGGTCTACCATTACAATAATTTTTGTTTTTGGTTTTGTCATATCATCAGCTTTTTATTTGCATTTATCTCAACACATTGTGCTTCTGTTTCCCTTTTCTTTGTGCTTATTTCACATACACCTCTCACCCCCTTCTGTTCTCTAAATCAGAGTTCTTTTGGAAACTCTGAAAAAAATGGGCACCCCCTTCTTTTTTAGACACTGACTGAGCACCTGTATCTATTAAAGGAAATACAGCATAATAGCACAGATATGCCTTGTTCCAAGGTCGGCAAAAAAGAAAAATATGTGATCGTTGTTCAATTAATTTTCAATTAGGTAGTGAATCAAAATAAGTGAATTCCTAGTTTCACTGTGGCTTTTTCTTCTGGATTTTTTTTTGCTTTTTATAATAGTTTTTTCCAACATTTTAAAGTCTAGCATGGTCTAGAATTTAATGAACTCTTGATCCCGTAAGGGAAAAATTGAGACACTGGGAATGCCATGTTTTGTTTCCTTTGCAGAGTCAAAAATTCTCCTCTCAAGCAGTCTCCAGGCTACCAAATCGAGCTTGTTATCCAGCTGGTGTGGGTCAGCGGAGAACCTCCTCAACAGATAACCAGCTTAGCCATCAACTCAGCATATGGCCTGTAAGTATGTTCTACACAGTTCTTTCATTATTCCATCACAGTGGTTAAAACTATCTATTAAAATCGAGTCTCTGTGTGTGTTCACATGAGCTGCACAGCAACATAGAGATAATCAGTTTCTTGGGCTTCTGAGAGAATTCCTTTTGGGTCATGGCAGATGCTGATGATGCTAACAGCAGAGGCAAATCAGCATCATTCTTCCTCCCCTGGCACTGTACAGACAAGAGTGTCACTTAGGGCTCTGTGTCAGATAGGTTGGCAAGGACATTGACAGTGGTCTGTTCTACTCGGCACCATGTTTTTACAAGAGAACAATTAATCAATACTGCACTCTACAGTACAAATTCATAAATAAGTGCAATCTAGGATAATTCCTAAAAATTAGGAAGTATTAAATGATGAACTGCAAAAAATATCTGTATGAAACATTACCAACATTTAATTAGCATTGTCTTTCCTTTAACTTCTCTTTTTCCAGAGTAGTTTTTGGAAACTGTAATGGTATTGCCATGGTTGATTACCTCCAGAAGACAGTGCTCTTGAATCTAGGCACTATTGAACTGTATGGCTCCAATGATCCCTACCGCAGGGAGCCACGATCTCCCCGAAAAACTCGGCAACCATCTGGAGGTGAGTAACTCAAAACATATTTTAAGCTCAGAAGAAAGGCACGATTGGTCATCTAGTCTTCGTGTGCATTCTTTAATTACAAACATTCTTCACTGTGGTTTTCTTTCTTCTTGATCTGTTGTTAATGTCACTGTTGCAGCTTTGTTAATTCATCTTTCCTTAAAAATTGTTGCTTAGTGGAATCAACTGATGCTTCATACCATTATTTATTTTTCAGTGTAATGTGTATTTTAAGAACAAATAAAAATTTACAATGGATTTATGCAGTTTACAAGAATTTACCCAGCATGAGGAAGTATCCTGATATTTCTGATAAAGTTAGTACCCATATTACATGTTTGTATAAATCCATTAATGTTTGTAGATAGCCTGAGTGTTTGCTGTGATCTTTTGGCTCCTATTTTAAAATTTGACTAGAAATGTCCCTGATGAGCAAAATCATGTTATATTGTTAATACTGTTATGTTATGCTTGAGAGGAAACCTTTGATTGAAATGAAAAAATAAACTTCTACACACAAACTGGTAAAATAAATCTCTTTGAAATAGAAAAAAAGGACTTTGATTTTAAAATATGCTGAAGAGTGTTCCTTTTCAGCTAAAATGGAAAGTGACTTTTCAATCAAAATGCAAAACTTTTTGTAACCAAAAGGAAAATTTAGTATTTTTAAATTTTCTTCTCCCTGATGTGTCATGGATACTCCTAAGTTATTCCAGAAAACACAAGACATAATAATAAGCTGTTCAAAAAAATCCTTCCTCATGATTGACTGTTAATTTCTTTAAGTGATCCAGAGTAAAGTCCTTGTAAGTTTTTCAGGTAATATTTTATTCAAATTGAAATGGATGTTCTAGGAGGTATTTTAGTAAATGGATGGTTTGAAAAAGATCCAGTTAATACCAGTCAGCTTATTTCAACTGAGCAATTTGATCTAAAAATCATTCATATAGAGCAGAGCATACATAGTCGGTATCCTGTCAATAAAATATTTTCTTGTGTGATATAAACTGTGAGAGAAAGAAATAGCTTTACTGTTTGACTGTGTTAATTTGTCCTGGGAGTAAAGGGCTTAAATTCTTCCTCATGCATATAGATTATAAACTGCCTTTTGGAGCTTTAAACATCACTTGCCTTTGTTTTCTTAACTGTTGTTATTTTAATCCAATCAATTGAATTTGCATAACTCTTGTTACAACTGTGTCTCTAAGATGTTCATGATGAAAGCCCTTTTTGCTCATTAATATAGTTCTTATATGAAGTCATATTTTTTTCGTCTTAACTTCTGATACTAACAATCTGCATGGCAGTGGCATTTTAATAACCTGGTTGTACAAGTTACTTGGCTGGCTTTTCTGTCTCAAATGTACTGTTAGTGTCTCCGTCTTTCCTTTTCTCATTGCTTCATGAAGGTATGCTGACTGTGGCTTCTTGCATGTGCGGCCTTTCTAACTTATATTCTGAGTCTGTGAAAAAGCTTCGCACCTCTTATATAAGTAAGTCATCTCATGGCATTCAAATATTTTTTGAGCATCTGAACTTTTTTGTTTTGTTCACTCACCATAATTATTTTCTTTAGTTCTTTTGAAGTAATTGTTTTACTTTAGAAACTGATTTCAATCCATCCTACATCCACTGTATTTCTCATTCATGATATCTTTAAAAGAAATTTAGAGGAATAAAGCAGCCGTAATAGTCTCTGTATTTTGGGTTTTTAAATAAATAAATCTCAAAATCAAAAGGAGATCCTATCTCAGAGTTTGCTGATGTTTATAGAGCTAAGATCTTACTCAAAAATTTAGTGTTATTTTACTAGAAATTATCCTTGCTTGGTTCCCTTTCTGGCAGAAAAAGCTTCAGAAGTCCAGATTTAGTGTATTAGTAGCAATGATAAGAATAAACATTGTGATTACAGAGAGATTCTTCTTTTAAAAGTGACAAGTTGAATCTACAAAAATGTTGTTTATAGGTAATAAGAGGTGTTTGTGAACAGCCCTGTTCTGTTTCCAAGTAATTTTGAAGTTCGGGTATCTGTGTGAGGTAGTTAAGCCATCAGAACCATGAATTACCAGAGAGTCTGACTTACGACATCATTCACAGCATCAAAGGATCTGGAGAATGTAAAGCTCATTTTTTAAAAGCATAGAATTGTGCCTTTTTTTAGGATGCCAGTTTTCTCCAGCCCCCAGGCAGAGGTAGGTAATCTCAGCCCTTTTTTTAATGAAGTAGAGCAGATTAAGCTACTGTAAAAATGCAGTTTAAAAAGAAAAACAACAAACAAACAAAACTGTAAAACAAACTTGGAATTATGGTCGAAGTCTTAGTTCTGCCATTTCTTTTCCCCCAACAAGAAAATAGAAATACATCTCAGAGGATAGTCTCAATTGCCAAATACTGCTTTGTCTATAGTCTTTCCTCTTCTACTGCCATGGCAGAAAGGGAGCTGGGCATAAAAGAAATGCCTCCACCTTAAGATGATACAGAACTGAAAACCAGGATCTGGCACTGATTGGTTATTGTTTTGAAAAAAAGAACAAGATGGGTAGAAATCCCAAAACTAGTAAATATTATAAAGCTGTATTTACTTGGACTATTTTATTTAGGAATAAATTCAAACAAGTTTTGTACCTGAGAGTTAATTTCATAACCATGTAATTCTCTTTCTGTTTACCCTGACAGTATCTGGGTTAACTGGAGCTACAGTGTTTTAAAAACTGAAAATAATTTCTTTAGTTATCATTTAACACTTTTCATTTTTTGTAGTTCTTTCAGTGTATATGTTGCCTAGACTTCAATAATTGCTTTAACAATTTTCCACAAATAATGAGTCTGTTACATCTAAGTGCTACCCTCTAATTTATTTATATGATTAGAACTATATGAGATAGTCAGATTTTGCATTCTCCCTTTCTTGGACATTCACTATCTGCATTTAGTGTTTGCAAAAATGCAAGGAGCTTATGCTTCCTTGTTTTTTGCTTTGAAAGATTGAATCTCTATCTTGAAAACATTTCTATTTTAATACTTCAAAATTATTTTTATCTATGAATAAGATATTTTCAATGGCTATAGAACTAATAATCTTCAGGGGCTACTAGTACTTGATATTTAAATCTTCCTAGAAAAGTGTTTTTCTATCTGATGTCATTGGTTTAGAAAATTTCTATTCTTTGAGACAACAACAGTGTATTTAAAGAAAAAAAATCATACTAGTTTACATATGCATTCAGACAACCTGCAACAGAGCAGCATATTGCTATTGTCCATTCAACCACGTCCAGAAAAGGCAGGAAGGATTGGTTCTTCCTCATAAAAACCCGCATATTCTGTATGTTTCAGCATAAAATGTCAATTCAATAGATTATCAGTATCTGTCAACATACTTAAGATTTAATAAATGGTATGTCCTTAATCAAACAAATTAAAAATTTACAAAGGCGTCTTTTAAAAAATTTCATAGACTAAGAGTTACGTATCTTCTAAAATATGAATGGAAATGCGAGATTTTTTCCCTTCTCTTGTGTTGCAAGAATATGATGTATTTCTCTGTCATCTTATTTTTTCTACTCAGAAAAGAAATTCAGATTCCCGTCTTAAAGCAGCATCTATTTAGAGACAAGGCTCTCTACACTAGCTAGACTGTAAAATGTCATTTCAGGCTAGCTCTACAGATACAAGCTCCCAGTTGGGATCGTGTTTTGGAATTTATCAGTGATTCGTACCAGGTATACTACTCACATGTTTTGGGTGGCGATTTATAGTTTGTGAAGCATGCAGTATATGTGTTTTGTTAAGGCCTGCCAGACAGTGTCATCAGTTGCTTGTCAAGGTTAAAAAAAAAGTCAAAGTTTGCCTTCAGAGTCTAATAGTGAGGGGGGAGGGTGTAGAAAATCAGCTTTGGCCATGTGCCCAAAGACATGAAATGTGTAAGTAAAAGTTTATAGTGTGATGAAAACCATACACGATGGAGGCTTGCACTGTTAGGTGGCCTTTCCTTGATGTACTCTTTGCTAAATAAGACAGGAGTCATTAAATCGATCATTAAATCAGGTCATAATTTTCGTGATGAAACACCAAAACTTATATAGCTGGGTTTTTTTCCTGCTTAGTTGCATAAGTTCACAGAGAACATGAATCATGGCTCTTTTTTTGCAAATTACTCTTGGTGACAGTTACAAGATTTTATGTGACTCTTTGTTTAGTGCAATTTAGTACAACTCTTTAAAAGTTGGGATTTCTTAGTTGTACCAGAGGCAGTTTAGGTTTCTGACAAAAATGAAACAGTTCTTACATGCATGTGAGTTTTTAATTTTTTTTTATATCAAAAAGCTTTTCACAGTAATCTATGAGTGATTCAAAAAGTGGGGTGGAGAAAATTGGAAGAAAATACATGCCTGGAACTTCTGGAGTTGCTTGGTCATGCTCTTTTTCCCATCCCCCTTCATGAACTATTTGAATTTTTAACTTAAATGTCATGAGACCAACATCAGCAGTGGCTGATGTCAGCCAAGGCCAAAACTGTATCAGAAAGTTTTATTGTTAGGCTTGGTGGGTTTTAATTCTAACTTTTACATCATATCAAGTTAGTTTTAGTTGTAATTTTTAATTGCACTGTTTTTAGTCAAGTTGTAGGTTCTTCTGAGATATGTCTGCTTAAAGCTGGTGCAAAAAACTGACTAAATCTCATGAAGCTTTATGTATCAGTTAATTTCAGCTGTAATTCTGTGGAGTTTTTAATGCAGCATGGTAATGATGTCTTCAATGACATTATTTAATTTTTGGTAATTTGGAGAGTTTCCAATTTCTTGATTCTGAAGTTTGCATAGATAAACTAAAATTTTTTAGAAGGTCACTTGTACATATATTGGTGTTATAGAAGGATATAGTTTGTATTTCTGTAACAGAAACTCTTGGATCAATTTTCTTTCATAATTCATAGCAATTTGCATGGATACTATAAACCTGAAACCAGAGAATTTTTCCAGGAGAGCTGTCTTGCTCCCAGTGCTTCTATCAGGATACCTGGGGTTTTAAGATGAATAGCAAGAGGTTATCTTGCAGGTTTCTTCAGCTTGGTCATGGGCAGACCCTCCTAGTTCACAAACTTAGATCATTCTTGTTATATTCTGTTTGGTTTAATTACCAATACAATCATAGCCAAAATGACTTTTCACCTATTCCTGTTCCTTTTCTCTCCCAAGTAATAGCATTAATGGCTACAAACAGATATCCAAGATTTATATGCCATAATGATTACCACAATGCACACTTATTCTTTTTAATAATTAAGATATATATTAATCAAAATATAGGCTTGAGAGTTCCTACAAAGAATTCAAGTGTGCAGGTGTCTTCATTCTTGGCTAAAGACTATTGCTGTCAATTAATGAATTTTCATAAGAGAACTTGTACAAGAAGTTAAACTCTTCCTTTGAAGGTAAAGAATTTTTCTTTATTGGAAAAGAGGAAATTGTGTTCCTGAACTGCATGTATGAATTTGTTTGGTTTGGCACCTGAGGGTGCAATTACTTCTAAGAGTACAATAAAGATTTATCCTCCCAGCACAGCTATCATCTAAAACTTATATTGCTTGTGGTGAAAGCAAATTTAGGATTTTTCAAAAATCTTTTTACAAAATCTATCTGGTTCAAAACATTTAGTCTCCCATGCCTTTTTAACACTCTGGTGTAAAGCTCTGATTATATAGTGTTCCCATAGTGTTCATTGATTTACTGACAGATGACTACATGAATTGCTCTTTTCTTTCTCCTGTGTAGTGGAAATACATAGCTTCCACCTGGAATTTCATATGACATTTTAGAATTTAAATTCGTTCCAGGACTGTTAAATGTAGGATTAGCAAAACCTTAAGGTCACTTGACAATTCTAGTAATTGAGTTTTGGAGTTTAAGCTATACATGCTCTTAATAATCTTAAAAAAGACTATTTTGCATTAATGGAACTGTTAATGTAACAAACTTTCAATGTGTTCCATATTGATATTTAATTTCAGGAGAACCTTTTTCCCTTTAAACTATTAACTTCTGATTAAGCGTTTGGAAATTTTAAAACTTTGGTGGAGTAGAGCTGTAGTATTTTTGTTTGTTAACAGATATGTGCAGATGCGCTTGTGTATATGTAGTGTGCAGTTGTATAGACGGGCTTTCCACGTGATTCCTTTCTTGCTTAGTCATTACCATTAACACTCAAACTTTTTGAGTATTTGAATATTTGTGTGCATGCAAAACTTGGTAATTTTAGCAAATATTTCTTAGCTACTACTGTTCAGTATTACATGCTTGCCTTAGTATCACATAATGAAATTTCTGTAGGAGAGCTTCATGATATAAACCTGAAGACACATTAGTAACTTTAAAATATCAACAAAATGCACTTCTCTTAATTTTGGGCAGTCTTGACAGCAATTTCTTGTAAAAAAAAAAAAGATAATTTCTTGTATACTTTTAATTTATGCAATGGAATAATATTTAGGACCATTTTGAGGCAGCTTCCATCTTTTGCATCTGATTGTGTATGACTAGGTTTTATTTCCTTCAGTGGAATGAAAGGAATTAGCTTTCAGATGTTAACATACTGCAGTTATTCAAATTGATCAGATTTGATGCTGTAAGAAATTTAGTGAAATTCTTCCATGCAAGGGGGAACACCTATCAACACCCTAACACCTGAGTTCTTTAAGTGACACCAATAAGGAGTTTTTCTGGAAAATTAACTTGGCAATACAAATTGGCAAATACAAGGCAAATCACTGTAACAGTGGAAAAGTAGTTTGAAAAAAGGCACTGTAGTTTCACACATCATGTTTGCAATCTTCAGGACCCTATTTTATATGATTTTATTTTGCAATTACATTTTTAATATGACTGATTTTTTCAAAGCAGATTATATTTATGTGAATAACTAAATGTTCTGATAAGTCAGTCTAGCTGAAAATATTATGGTTTTCACTGAAATTGATTGAGAAAGTGTATTTTGCAAAGAAAACTTTAGTACGAAGAAGTGACTCTACAGTTACTGTGGGTAATGTCAAAAAGAGTAGTATGGAACAGAAATTCTATCACAACTGGCTTGTTTGTCTCTAATAAGAAATGAAGTTCCTGACTGCGGTGGAAGTAAAAATAAAATGGGAGCTGTATTTATAATACACTGGTTTTGTGTTTCAGCAGGTCTTTGTGATATAAATGAAGGTACGGTGGTGCCAGAAGACCGCTGCAAGTCACCCACGTCAGGTAATCATAACATTCCCTGATCTTCAGCTTCTTATTTTCCCAGGAGATGGCATGCATTAAGTTGACACTTACTAGTTAAGTAATTATATAAAACCTGTTGTCCTCTCATAAACTTTTGGAACTGTCATAAACTTTACCATCTTGCACGACTGCATTTTTAAAACAAGGCTGACTTAAGAGATGCAATAGGAGTATGTTATAAAGATGATTGAAGAGAGAATAAGCTGAAATATTTTTGCCTCAGGGAACATACAACACAATGGAATTTTGAAGCATTGACAAGAGATGCACAAATTCCTGTAATCATTTGTATGGTTATATTTCGTATTCCTCAAAAGTGGTAGAGATTATTTCTGAGCAAGTTTACTTCTGCTTCCTCATAAGTGGCAAATTACTATTTTTCTGTAGAATCAGGGTCTTCAGAAACCAGCATCCCAAGAAAGTAGGAGTTCCCTACTTAATACTCTTCCTCCTGCACCATTTTTTTTCAGTTTTCCAGTTGCCACTGCTGTATGTAAATATTTTAAATGAAACCTTCAAGATTTATTATTTTTATATTGGCTAGTTGAGGCTATAACCATGTAAATACTTAATGATGCATGTCAATGTATAGATTGAATAGTTTTTGTAGTAGCTAAAAACTATCACTTATCTTTACTTACTGCTCTGAGAACTTTTAAAGATGTCATTTTGTTTCACTCAAAACTACTCAAGGTTAAAGGACACAACTGCAGATTTAAATGAAGCACGTAAAGTAGTATGTAGTGTAAAATGCTAATTAAGATAGGAGTCTAAAGATAGGTTCCTTTTCTATTGTAGCCTGTATCTTTCAAAGCCAAGTTGAAAATATAACAAACCAAAACATTGTGTTTGTAGCAGTAGTAGAAATTTTAACATAAATTTTAATTTCTGATTTGACAATTGTCTTTTGATGTTCGTTATAAATTGTGCCAAACACTCCTCTAGATCAGTCAATGTCATTTTCATTTTTGCTAGCTTTCTTAGAGTAAATTTAATTTGTTTATAATTAAAGCAAAAGCTAGCTGTGAGTTTTTAGTTAAAAGTCTTGCCTGAAGATGTCATTTCATGACAAATCTGTGTTGCTAAGTATTGGCGTGCTGAAGTCATCAACTTCAGTATAGTTTATAATGAAAGCTTTTTTTGTGGTGTTGAGAATAAAGAGCATGTTTCCTATTTCATTTTTACATACTGAGACCAATGCTTGTAAACAATTTGCTATGCATTGCTGCAGTTGCAGTAAATCCTTTGTCTGTCAAGGCTGAGCATAGTTATCAACTCACTATGGTATTTGAATTTGACCCACTTCAAAAGTCTGGGCTAAATCTAACTTCTGGAACACTGCTATAAAATGTCTGCAATGAACAGCTAATGGATCATGACCTTTAACATGTATCCTTTTTTCCCCCTGCTCCAGAATCGGCCAAATGTTAGCCCAAACAACTCCTAACTTATATCACTTGTGATTTAAATAAGAGGGTTCTTTCATAATTGGGTGTTGAAGTAGAGTAAAACTAAATTCAGAACTTCTGCAATAGTGCAATGAAGGCAACTCCAAAGATGAAAATTAAGGTTTATGGAAAAATCCTAAATTTAACAATTGGTTTGCCCTACCTTTCCTCCTGCTTAAGAAGGTGAGCTGAAGAAGGTTAAAAAATAATGTCTAAAGTACCAAAAATAGTGAATGGACAAAAGATATTGGAAGAATGTTGTTCTTGCATTCTCCTGTAAAATAGAAACTTCTAGTGGTGAGGTTGGACTGTGCCTTGCTTCCCTTGATTCTGTCCTCTGCTCTCAGTGAATGGGATTAAACTTACAGTAGACTTCTCAACTTTTCCTTTGAAAAAAATATTAGATGCTCCACCCTGGGATGGAAATAATTTGTTGATGTTTGTGAAGAGAGAACTGTAATTCCTTAGGTTTGGTTTGAGTTTTATTCTTTTCTGGGCAAAAACTCAAGCCTGAAAACAAGTCTGAAAGGGACATTTAGCTTTCATAGGCAAGAGAGGACCTTTTGGAGAAATTTGCTGCAAAGTATTTGCAAGCTTGAGAAGAATGATGGAGGCTAAATTTAAATTTAAGGAAAATTTTTGCAGTCTAGAGGCTTTCTAGTTAAGAGGAAAATACACAAATACAAAATGTTTGCCTGCTACTAGCTCTAAAAAAATTGAATGCCTTGTTGGTGTTCATTGTTACAATGTGATCTGTAAAAGAGACCAGTCACTGTTTGGTCTGAAGTCTCAAATCCACCTTTCCATGTCCAAGTGAAGTGGAAGGTAACTTCCATTAGGATTCCTCCAGTGGGTGGTTATATAGATGAGAAGACTGTGAAAGGGACTGCTTGCCTATGCAAGTTAGGAGAGTATCCTACAGTTTCCCTAACACAGAACTATAGAAATACTGTGAAAATGCAGGAGGAATAGTCTTACCTCTTGCTTTTTCTATAGATGTCAAGCAGCAATAGGCTTAGACTCTGGGAGCATTTATCTGACCTAAAAGATTCTACAGCATTTAAACAGTCAAGTTTTTGTCTTCAGAAGTGCCAAAATGCTTGTGTTCTATTCTCTTTTCACACTTCCACAAAATAAAATCCAATTAAATTTTAAAAATTTTAGACAAATTGTTTTAATTTCCTGGCAATCTTTTAATTTCATGACAATAGTAAGCCTGAAGTTGTGGTCTGTTGCAAAGATCAGTTTTTCAGGGTTGGGATACAGAAAAATCCAGGTGGCACTATTGGCCTAGAGTTGTCTGCCGAGTAGTTCAAGAACTGTGGTCCAACAGTAATTTACTGCACTGGAAAAAAAAAAAAAAACAAACAGATTTATAGAACTTGTTTTTATTGTTACAGCTGTGTTTTGTGAATCATAACTTAGGCTAATCTCTGTGTCTGGAGCAATGATTAGTAGAACCATTTAGTTATTCAGTATAAACAATTTTTCAATGGGAGCATTATTTCTAGAAATAAACTCAATGTGCAGCGTTGTACCTTGCATTGTAATTTCTGTGGCTAATTCCAATATGCCAGAATTGTGTCATGCCAAAGTAATTTGTACTTTATAAAATCTAATACAGCTACAGAGAATACCAATATCAGTATTTGATATTTTCTTTGTATCTTTGTTAAACTCAGATGTTGAATATAATTTTGTATATTAAATGTATACATATATTGTATAATATATGTATATGTTAAGTGCACTAATATACATTGTTTTTTGTGTCAAAACTAAATCCCCTTCATTCATGTCAAATGTATATCCATTTCATTCTGTCTCCACTTGTAGGTTCTGGTTCACCAAACAATTCTGATGATGAGCAAAAAATGAATAATTTTATAGAAAAGGGTACAGTATTTTTCTTTTCTTTAGTCTTATTTTTTAGTTCGCCTTTTGATACACTTAGATTGATTTTTTTTAATTATAATATTATTTACAGTGAGGACCAAAAGCAGAAAGTTTTCCAAGATGGTAACCAATGACATAGGTAGGAACTAGAAAAAAATCTACTCTTTCTAATTCAGTGCCTTACTCTATGCAGCACTAACCCAGCAGCAAAAAAAAAAAAAGGCAAAATAACAGTCAAATTTCAATGCATTCTGTTATTAATTTTTTCATTCTTTGCGCTACTTGGTTATTCTATGGGCTGCTTCTGTACTAAATACATTGCCACATTAATGTAAAAAAATCAAGGATATTGGTGATTTAAATTCTCTGATTTTGCAGTTGCACTTCTCTTTTTCTGGATGGGTGGAATTCTAATACATGATAAGAGTTCAGTCTATACAAGTCACAACGTGATTCCACTTCTGTGAAGATGCGCTGGTTTTGGAGACATATGGCTGATGCCATTTTTTATGTGCTGTATTCATAGCCATATGGTCAGATTTTTATATGCCTGTGGTCAAGTACTATCATGGTTTCATTTATCCATTTGGAAGAGGACTGGCTTGTATATATATGTATATATAAGTATTCCCCACTGCTGTTCCAGAACTCTCTACTTTTCTGCATCCAACAGTGACACAATACCCTACCAGCTCTAGCCTTGTGTCTGAATTTGGCAACAAAATTGCCTTGGGATATGTTGTATGCAGGTAGATTGAACCCTTTCATGGCTGGGATGGAAATAACTCTGCTTCTGACAACTGGCTCAGTAAATAAATGAAAGCAAGAGGCTGTATGATTTGGCTTTGGGAAAGGGAATCTTCTTCCTTAACTGGGATATGGTTACTTTGATTGCAGAATCACTTTGCTAATGTTCATTTTGTTTTCATTGAGCAAATTAGTTTATCATTGTGGGATAATTTCATTTTTTCTCTTCAGTCAGTTTAGGTTGAAATTATAGAGTAAAAAACTAGTTGCTAAGCTACTATTTCACAGGTTGTGTGGAAGCATAACTTGAGACCAAGGAGGAAGATATTTCTTTTCTTGAAGTCTCCCTTTTGTTTTTCTGTTTGGCAATTTAAATTTTATCCTAAAATATTAATCCCTTCCATCATAATTCAGTATTTGAGGCAAAGAATCATTCAAAATTCTGGAGTATGGCAAATTAATCCTTGAAATCTGAGGTACAGAATGAGAAAGTACTGTACAAAGGGCATATTTTTGCCCTTTGTTGAGACCTCCTTCTTGCAATGACATCAGAAATGGCAGGGAAAATTAATTTTGGGGCAGCAAAAGTCTGAATATCAGTCAAGAAAGCAAATGGTTGTCAATAATACATTATGTGAATTCATCTGTAATTAAAAAAGAAATTAGTGGTTTTTACATGAGCATTAATATGTTCCCCTAAAGGAATTTCAGGGTAACTAGAACCTAATGTTCAGGTTGAGAAAACCATGAGAAAAACAACACCTAATCTTGCACATGTTGCCTCAATGTCCTTTGAGGTAATTTTTTTCCCTTTTGTCTCTTTCGAACATAGGACACACTGCCTTGTGCAAAACACATGAAAAATTTGACTGACTGTGACCTCTTTTTCTTTTTTTCCATTTCTTTTCAATGAGTTATGTTAGAGCATTAATAAAGTATGCTAATGAGGATTCTATAGAGCCATTCACATCTGTTTCAGCTGGAAGCCTTTCAACTGAAAGTATTTGAAATGTTTTTCACAGCTAAAAAAAGAAAAACATTTATTTATAAGCAATGCATTCTTCAGGGTGTAAGTTATACTGTGATTTGTGTAATTTGCAGAGTTTATTGGAAGCCCAAAGATAATTATTTATTTTGCATTTTCATAGATTTGAGTGGTTTGCTGTGCACTAATGTGGTTGTTTCGCTACCATGTTTTCTATATCTGGCATGCTTATGCTAGCTCCTTCTGAACTTACTTCTAAGCTCTTTCATGTAAATAAAACACCTTTCCTGTGTTAATAGTTGCATGGTTTTGCTTTTCATTGTTTTAAACTGAATTGATGACCAAATGTGCATGGACAATGAGTTTTGTAAAATATGTCACTGTCATCATCACCATGTTGTATGAAACAAATTGTTTGCCATCAACTGTATTCTCAGGGTGAATTAGATGTATTTGATGTATATGGCATGGTCATAGCTCTCTGCACTGACACACAGAGCAGTCAGTTCAAAGTCCTTCAATGTGTAAAATACAACCTGCTAAATGTGGTGCAAAACAGAATCAAAATCATTTCCATTGGTAACTTCAGTTGCTGTTAATATTATGCCTGTGGGTGCCCCATGGGAGCAAGAAGCAAGGGAATGCTACTGGCAAAGTGTGAAGTAATTTCATTTCAGGGCTGCAAGGTGGTAACATCAAACACACAGTTATAAATATGAAGCCATTGTCAATTTATCACTTTACTGCAACTGATGTAAAGCATCGTCATTTCTGCAGATTTCTGTGAAACAATATGCAAATGCTTCATGCACCAACATTTGATAGTTGGTCTGCTTTGTTGTCTTCTTCTAAATACACAACTGTGAATGCTCTGTGCTAAGGAATGGATAGTAAGGCAAGTTAAAGACCTGTTGTGAATGTGTTGCTTTTGGATCATGCTTCCCTTTTACTTGCATCTAAGTTGAACCTTGAAAAAATCATAGCTAATTTTTTCCTTGGAGTTACTGACATACTTGATTTAACTAAACATTTCTAGAAATTTTAGAAAGTACTATGGCCATTACTGAATCCAGCCCATTCTCTTACAAATGTCCCATATTTGAAGGTATAAACAATATGCTGTGAAGTAATATGAAGGAATATACTAAATGTAAATGAATTTACAGAAAGAAAAATTGGAAGGAAGTACTTACTTTCTAAGTCTATGACATTTTTATACACATGGGGATCCAACTTCAGTGGAAGCAAAACCTTCAGCTTTTTTACTCATCATTTGGTTAATTAAGTATTTGGCATGAAGAGATACAGATGATTAAATATTATAGCTACAAATTTTGTTGGACATAAAGATATAACTAACATTTCTGGAAAAACCTTTAGTAAAGTGTGCCAGCAAAATATGGTAGATTTTAAAACCTTTATAACTGTACTAGTAGCCTGTGTCAAACAATTCTTAGGAAAACTGGTCTTATTTATTTCCTGCACTTTACAAATTTAAAAATAATTGCAAAATATTAGTTGATGGACTTAAGAAGAGTAGATTTAATTCCAAACTTTTGTAATCCCTGCTGTTAGTACTGACAGAGGTTTCTCACATTTCTTACATTCTAAGTGTGTAACTAAATTTTTCAAACATTGCTATAATAATTGACAGTTACAGCTGTTTTCATTGAGTCAAATTTTAGGATGTTCATAATAAGTTCTTAATTGCTCTAATGTCAAAGACCAATTCTTTCAATGGGTTTTTAATATTTTGATCTAATTTTTGAAGTGTCCAAGTACATGTTTTCTTACAGTTTCTTGTAAAATGGTTTTATTATTCTCATGTGAATTTTACAGATTTTAACATTAGTTAATTGGTAATGTAAATATTTCACTTTGTGTAGTTGTCAAATACAGAATAATTAGGGAGCTTTGGTGTCTCTAATTCTAAGCTGCTTAGTTATTTCCTATGTGATGTTATATGAAATAGTCTTCATAAGTTGTTCTCTTAGCTGTCAAAGCTCCAGTACACATGCCTCTTTTATGATCTTTAGAATTTTATTTTAAAATAAAAGGAATGGAGGAGAAGTCCCTGTATAGCTTTCAAACTGATGTGCTATACATATAAAACATCAGCTCAGGATAACCCACTCCAAATGAAATGTAACTGTTGCTTCTAAGCCCACAGCTTCCTAGTAAGAAGCCTTCTCAGGCTTCAGGTATTCTTCATTGAATTGAGGGTTGTTCCTGCTATACTGACACGTAACCTGGTATGGAAAGTCTTTCATATTTTAACACCTACCTTCCCAAGCCTGACCTGCAAGAAATTTCCAAGAGTCCCTGGCTTTGGACAGTTCTCTAATATGATACCTAATTATATATATATATATATATTTTGACAGAACGTGTGTGTGTACCTGTGTATTACTCTAGGTTTTCTAATATAGAGAAATATTAAATGTAGGAGTAAACCCAGGCAAAACAGTCACTGTTGCCTTGAGCAGCAGTGTGCCAGGAGGAGCACAACTGCTCCCAGGTCCCTGTCTGGGCTGTAAATGCTGCAGCAACAAGGGAAATACTGAACTCTGATATGACAGCTACTACTTGAAGTCAGCCATGTGCAGCAGGAGCAGTCAGCATCACCTCTGCCCTTTTGTACAGCTGGAGTGAAAAGCCTGACATTGAATTCTCTCTCTGTAGATCTCCATCCTGTATCTTCCATTTTTCTGATTTATATCTTTTGCTTTGTACAAGGTATCTAGCATGTTGCTGGTTTTCATCTGAGGCATAAAAAAATGAATTTATCAAAAATTGTAAAACTTAAGCCAATGTGAATGCAAGCAGGTTTTTTTTTTATTCTGAGTAATGTTAGTCAAAAAGGGTTTAGCTGGTGAAATATTCCTATTTTCTTTCTGCAGTTTTTGCAGTTTAGGCAGATCTTTGTTTAAACACAAGATGGCACCATTGCTGCTGGAATAGGTTCTTATTTCTCATTTACATTTAAATTATTGAGGTTTCTGACACATTAACATATGTTTTGAAATGTTGGGGTTTTTTGCATAGCACAGTAATTCACAATTTCCAGTAATGATATCCTTTTTAACAAATCCTGTATCCTCTTGTCCTATTAATGAGGCATAGTTCAGTGTGTGTTGAAAATTGTCTGACAAATTTGTTTTATCTTACCAGCCTAGTTCACACAGCTGGCCTTTCACTAAGGAACAAAAAGCTAAAACTGGATCAGCTCTCAGAATCCAACACATTTGTCTATACTTGCTACTACATGTTATATTATCTGTAACTTTGGATTATTTTTTTTTGTCAGTTTTTTCCCAGTTGTTAAGATTGTGCCAAATGTTTCTATTTGAAAAGCCAAGAGTGACTGTACTGGCCTTCAATTAGTTAAATAGATTATTTATACATGGTAAAAGCTGTTAAAAGCCAAAAATAGCTTCAATTATTTTCTGTGTACATACTTGAGGTTTTGTTCAGTACCTCAGCTCTTATTATTTAAAAGTCCAACAGAGAAAACAAGGAATGTTATGAGGAATGCCCATCCTGCAATTCACTATTCCAGATGAGATTTCGTGATCTCTCCAGAAGCAGGTTTAAGTTCAAGCTGACAGCAAAAAGATGAGCTCCTCGTCACTACTGCTGTTGTGTACCCTGGTTTTCTGTTCCTATCTCTGAGCTCTGATCTGAAATAGGTGTTGATCTTGTTTGGAAGCAACCTTTGGCAGAAACCTCATTTAGATGAGTTTTGACCTCACCATTAGGTTAGGTATTTGCCAGTGCTAAAGGAAGGATGAGGGTAGAAAACACATAGCCAGGCTGCCCTTTTCAGTTTCAACCTGCACTAAAATAGGTGATTAGCATTTCTGCCTGAGAGTAAGTAATTTTCAATTTAATTCAAGCATACTTTTAACATTGACACATAAAGGAAATTAGAAGATTATTTCTGGAGTCTTGTTCTCAAATTTTTGTGATGTATTACAGGAATAAAACTGTTCAACTATTCAGATAACTAGAATTTGCAATATTGATGAGCATAATTGATGATACAGTGAAGTATTTCACTTTTGGAGGAGTGGAACTAACTTTAAGTCACATGCTGTTCTTCAGGGTATGAAGAAATTGGAATGATTTCTGTTAAAGTGATAATTAGAATGAGGTAACCCTACTTTTAATAGAGAAAAGCAGCAGAATTCAGGCTGCTTTGAGAGGTATCCATTACAAGATACTCCTAGAACTATGAGGCTAAACTCAGTATCTACTTTAGGAAAAGAAGTATTACCCATGCAAGATCATAAAAATGATACATTAAAGCAAAAGCACATGGCTGAGAAATAAATTTAGAGAGTAGTCCTGGTCTAGCAGATAAACTAGATCAAAATAATTCCTTCTCCAGTAATTACTGAAAGTAAGATGAAAGTGGTATGTATGCCTACTAGTTTATTTGTGATGGTTTTTGTAGCAGCATTTGTTTGTATTGTACTGCAGTTTAAATGGACTGCAAGATTTCCAATCCTATAAAAATAATTTCTAAGTCAGGGGTGAGTTGAAATGCTGTTTTTCACTTGAGCAGTATTATCAAACTCTTTCTGTTTTTTTGAATGTGTTGCAAGTGTTTGTACACTGCTGATTTTATGCTTATTCTCTGTAATGTCTTCATTGTTCTCAGGCTGTGGATTTTCTCTCGGGTGATTTGCATTTTACTCATGTGCATTAGTGTACATTACACAATTAGTGTAATTTCAAGTTCTTTTTTTTTCTATTTTAAATGTCTCAGGTTTGATCAGAAAGTAGGGCATATGAAAGGGGGATGGGATCTTAACTTTTTGTAAGAATCAGCACATATCCTTGCAATTCTGACCTCTCACCTGAGGATTTAAAACTTGAGGTTGAGCCAAAGCCAAGTTCATCCAATCCATAAAGTCCTGCCTGAAGCCTGAAGAAAAATCAAGCTCAGCAAAGTCATATGATGCTGTATTTAGGGATTTTGCTGTGTTCCATGATTTAGTTTGTACCACTCACTTGAGGAAGTGAGGCTCTGCTTTAGTGGAAATCCTTTAAAGTACCTCAATGAATGTAATAAATAATTATGTATTAAATATTGCAAAAGAAGCAAATAAGGACCAGCAAAATTATGTTTATTCTTTTTAAAAAAAAGATATACTTCACTTTTCAGCAAAGATGTCCAGGAAGCTAAGTTTGCCAACTGAGTTAAAGCCTGATTTAGGTAAGTTTATATAGTTGATTTTATTTTTACTAAATCTGAATGTGAGTATGTTAAAGTAAGAGGCCTGAATTATGTAAGATATCATGACTTTATGTTGTATTTATCTGAAGTGTAGAAATAAAATTTTAATTCCACTCTTTCTGGGGACTCTCAGGCACAAAATGTCATTGCTGTCATCATAAGGTAAGCCTGCAATTCTGTATATGGCTTATCACACTTTCATCATAATTTTTAGGTATCTGTCACTCACTTTATCAGTAGTGCTGTGATAGCAAAACCATGAATAAGCAGACAGCATTAGGAAAACTGCTGCTGCCTTTTTAGGACCATCTGATACACTGTAAATTGAAAAATGAAATATCTTAACTGGAAATGTTGAGGTGCTCTCAACAAATAGTTGGGAATAGTTTTATAAATGTTAATTGTCTTGTGACCACTCTCTCTAAAGTAAAGCAATTTACAGCTGTTTGGATGGATGACCAGTCTGAGAATTTATTTTTCTTGAAAATGCACCGTAACTTTTTAAGGATCAGTTCAGTTAGAGGTCTGTGCTACTAAAGGTCATTGTGCTGCCTAAAATAATGTACAAATGAGTTGGTTGGAGTTTTTTAAAATACTTTGACTGGCAGCTGTTAGATCAGATCCTCACCTCCTCTGATTTGTTCTTTAAAGATGATGGGGGACAACTGTAGACCTACAGTAATAAATGCAGCTGCCTTCTGCCTGCCACAGCTTGCTCCTCTCTCTGCAGCAGAATTGCCACCACCAGCCCAGCAGAAGACAGCCAGGATCAGATGGGAGCTGTAGCACTGTGTGTTTGCCAGGTGCTGCTGCTGTCAACAAGGGAAAAAGTCTGTGGCGCTGGGATATTCTCAAACTGAGCTGGACCACCCTGATTTACAGTTACAGCTTGCCCCTCTCAGAGAAATGTTAAGTTGGAAGCAATTCTCAGGGATTCTTTATCCAAGGATTGGCAAGGATCCTCTGGCAGGGATACAGATATTTTGACAATTTAACCTCTGATCTATTCATGAGCCGCCAATAAAAAAGTTTTTTAGAAATATACCAGGCAAAGTTTCAATGTTGTGTAGTCTAATTAGACAGATTTCCTGTTATTTAATTCAACTTCCTTGCTTCCATATTAACTTTTTCTTGTTCTTTGCACAATAAACAGGGATAACACATACTCCCTATCTTTGCTAGTCATTTTTTATGCTGTTGAAATCTGTCATCGTATCTCTAATTTCATATTTACATAATTTTTTCTTTGCAGAATTCAGTTCCTTCTTTAGGTTATGTTATCTAAACCTGAGGTGGCTTCTGTTAATCTCCTCTGGAACTGGAATTTGTCCTCATCTTTCTAAGCTCAGTGTCTGGAACTAGAGCAATTTGACTGTGGCCATGTTGGCACAGAAGAGCTGAAGACTTTTCAATATGTTTCAGTTGTCCCATGCTATGTTCACTAATGGTTTAGGAATAATTTTGGTATAGGGTGAATTTCATACTTGACAAACTGGAACACATACTTAAGTATCAACCAATTGTAATTCTGTTGTTTTACTCACATTTCTTTGATGGCAATAATTACTTGGAAGTGTTACTTTTTCCTAATGAAGACTGGTGAAAAGTGAATGCTGATTTTTTTTCAGCACTTTCCAATCTTGAAAGAGTTACAGTGTTTTCTACATCACTTAATATTTGCTGTTCCTTCTAGTGAAATAATGGAAGAGTTTTTTGTCACATCATTTCTGATAAATTCATAAAATGGTCTGTACCTTCTGAATTGCAATAGCCTTTGACTGGTTTTGACTTTGCATGTATGTGAATATCTGTGCTTAGAAACCTCATTTTGTTGTCTGTAAAATTATTCTAGGTTTTTAGGTCTGTAAATCACTTTCTTAAGCAGTTACATTTAATTTTGCTTCTATCTTTTCTTGTAGTGATACAGTTTTTGCATAGTGTTCTTCAGTGTTGGCTTACTTGTATTTTTGTCACTTATGTGGCCATGTCTGTGGGCTGTAGGAGACAACTGAAATGCCTTTCTCCTGAATTCATTATCCTCATCATTGTCTCTCATTTCTTTCCATGGCTTCTTGAAACCTGCTGTTTCACGATCTTGTTCTTTCAAATTAATTTTCTGTCTTTGGATCTTTAACTGGCTCCTCTTCCTCTCTGAACAGATAAAATCTAAACTATGCATTTCTGTATTTATTCTCCACTTTCTAAAACAGAAGTTATCTTGATCATACCCTTGTCTGCATTATACCATTGCTTTTCAATGTTCTAATCCAGTGATTAAGATGCTACTGCCATAGGTGCTATTCCTTGCTTTGCTTCTTCAAAAGAGCCTCATCTGTCCATCCTTCTGGTGGTGCATAGTGATTCATCACACTGCTGTTCCTTCCTCTTCATCTAAATCTAATCCATTTACAAACTTCTTCCTTGACTTCAGGATAAGTAGGATGAACTAAAGCAGTTAAACTTTTAACCCTCTGTTCTCTCTTCTGAATGGATTGTTCACTCTCAAAAATACCCACAGGTCTGACAAGTTAGTTTTCCTTGGTTTTCTCCTGTCCATTCCAGTGCTTCTGGAATTTGTACACATGTTCTTCAAATCAAATAGCTAGAACACGCAAATGCACATGTAAAGCTATGCTTATGCATTTACTGTATGATTGATTATATTCAGACTGATTAATCCATGTTAAAATTGAAAAAAAACCCATTAAATTAGTAAATACTCAAGCCTGAAAAAAACAAGCATCATAAGAGGTGGTGGTCATTAGAAGACTTATAAAAACAAATTATTATTTTCATTGTTTTACACTGGATTTATTGTTTTTAATGTGAAAACTTAGTATGTCAACATCTGATTTAGTTCCTATAATCCATGTTTTATATTTGGCAGCTAAAATTCAACAGGACAATGTTTTTTGTCTATCCTTGTTGGAATGAGGAAATTCCTCAGAAGATTCACTGTGTTAAGTAGATGTGTGTATTTAGTCAGTTGAAATCTAGTATGTATGCTTTCCAAATGCATGTTAGATATTCTTTGTAGAAAGTTTTTCAATAATTTAATGAAACTAACATAGTAGTAGTTCCAAATAGTACATGGTTGAATGTTGTTCTTTAGCTCTTAATCCTGCTTTAAAATGTCAATTGCATCTATACCCTACTCAAAAGATTTTTGAGTTTTTTTTTTGAAGCATAATATAAATTGCATCCAACTTTTGCTGGTGAGGGCTGTCTTGTGTTAAAACTTTGCAATTATGAAATAAGAAAGTACAGCATTAATATGTGAATGCATAGATAAATTCAGTGCCTGCTGGTGTATCAGGTATTGCCACACCTACAGATAGCATACAGCAAGAGTGGAGCAGCAATTTACTTTTGTTAACATTAGAATTCACTTGTTGCTAAACAGTGAGCAAGACATCCTGAAGGGCTTTAGTGCTATTACTAGCACTATGCTACAGCATTCCCAGTGGAAATCTTCAGCTTTGCAGAACATACCAGGTGGCATTTGGTAGCATTTGTTTTCCCCTCACTAAATTTTGGGGTGTGTAAGTAGCTTGTTTGATCTCCTGCACAGTTTCCTAAAGTGGAACAATATTGTGGGTCATTACAGGTCCATGCTATCATGCTATGCAGATGTCACTGCATTTCCTAAAGTAAAATAGTTGTATCTTCTTAAGATTAGTTAACTGTGTTGAAAAAAAACAATATTTTTTCATCTACTCAATGAACTAATTGGCAGAGAGGTTTGTCATTCAGCTTTTAAAGGAGTACCACAGATAACTATTATTCTCTGGGTCTAGAAGACAAAAATATGCCTTCAAATTGTTCATTATAATTACCTAATGGCAACCTCTGCAATAAATATTGGGTGCTTTGCTCAAGAAACAGCTGGAAATTGGGGAAAAAGGAGATACAACTTATGGAGGATAGGGGTACAAAAATCAATGGTATTATAGTTAGTATACAGTTGATGCTAAAGAACAAAAAAACATCAAATTCTCTTAATCCCTCCAATTTGCCATTCTTTTTAATTAATACTGATTTATTTTCAGATGTCAAAGACAACTCATTCAGTCGATCCCGGAGTTCTAGTGTAACTAGCATTGATAAAGAGTCACGCGAGGCAATTTCAGCTCTTCATTTTTGTGAGACTTTCACAAGAAAGGCTGATACATCACCTTCCCCATGCCTGTGGGTTGGGACCACGCTGGGTACAGTGCTTGTCATTGTACTGAACTTACCCCCAGGAGGAGAGCAAAGACTTCTTCAGCCAGTAATTGTTTCTCCTAGTGGTATGTACAAAGAAACACAGGCTAAAGTACACTTTGATAAACTACTGTTGTCATTCTTCCTATTTTTTAAGAAACTGTTTGGGATTTTCTTTTCAATGATTGATTAATTTAAAATATATATTGCATTGATTTAGCTGATAAGTTTAACAAGCTAGACTGGTTACTTTGTTACCAGAGTTTCTCAAATTGGAAAAGTGGAAAGTACAATTTCATAAAATAAAAAAATATAACTTCAGTGTTTAGATGCTGAGAAAGCATTTGTAGTTGTTAAACAGAGATAGCAGAAGACATGAATAGTATCAAATGCTCACTTTATTACTGTTTTTTAGTCATGAGGTAAGAGTCAATCAGTTTTCCTGCAGCAAAAAAAAGGGAGTGCAAACTAAGGCTGTAAATTGAACAACTGGCTTGAAATATTAGTGATAATTATATTCCTTTGGATTGCTGTGAAAGGTCTTGGATCTTGTTTTTCTGATGCACAGCCACTGATTTTGTTGTAATTATGTATTAATGGTTTATTGGATAGACACTTAGTCACAGATTTAGCTTTCCTGCTACCACTGTCTCATGCAGAACATGCTGCTCAAGTCCATTTTGCTACACAGATGGTATCAAACATACAAATTGCAATGCCATTTGATTTTAGGAATGATGAGGAGTGGACATCTAGACCACATATGGGATTTGTGCCCATCGAGTGTGGGATTGGCAGCAGTGGTCAGATTTGGTAACATTTGGGCATAAAGGCAGTGCTGCAGGCTAGGCAGTGTGTTTCCCCTTTGGATCTGCAGCATAATCCTTAAAAGATATTGCTTTATATTTTGGACTTAGCAAATGTTCATGTTGTTACTTACGTGTAAATGAATTAAAGTAAAATAAAATTGATTTGCTAAAGGTCTGGCCTACAGAGACAGTGATTTGAACTGTAAGGAGGGAAGACTAATTTCAAGCTAGAGAAGCAGATTCAAATGTGAACTACAGGGGAGAAATAAAAAAATGACACATGCTTGTCTCTGAACCAGTTGAAGGAAAAGGTGGTGCTCACCTTTGACTAATAATATTTATTATTATAGTACTGTGTACTCATCAGGAGAAAGTTTAATGAGTTGCATTTGTGACACTGAACTTAAATACAAATACATTTTCCTTGAAGTTAATGAAAGAGTACGCACCCAGTTTACCCTTGAAAACTGGTTTAACATTTTCCTGATTACATTTATGCTTCGTTGGTTTTTAGATAAATGCCCAAGGTTTGTGTACATCTGTTTTGCTAGGGAGGCAAACTGAGTTCTTCTTTTCATTCTCCTAGCTTCTTAAAAGAATATTTTGTAGCTTGGAAAGCCATTTAGGAGAGCTGTTTTAGAAATGTGCTCAACTACTCTTTCCTAGGAACCATCCTGAGGCTAAAAGGGGCAATCTTGAGAATGGCTTTTTTGGACACCACAGGATCTTTGGTCCCACCAGCACATGAAACCTGGAGAGAACACTATGAAGATAAAGATGAAAAAGAAAAAGCAAAAAAGCGACGACCTGTCTCAGTGTCCCCTTCTTCCTCTCAGGAAATCAGTGAAAACCAATATGCAGTGATATGTTCAGAAAAGCAAGCAAAAGTTATCTCACTGCCATCCCAGAACTGTATTTATAAGCAAAATATAACAGAGACTTCTTTTGTTCTTCGTGGAGACATAGTGTCCTTGAGTAACAGTATCTGCCTTGCATGTTTTTGTGCCAATGGACATATTATGACTTTTAGGTAAGACCTGTTTGATAGTAACTTAAATACAAAAAGAAATAATCCTATGCTACACAGAAAGGTTCCTTTTCCACAGGATGGTGAATGTAAAAAAAATTACATTCACTCAGTGTTGATGATTCTCTAATACTTGAGCCTGAATAATTTTGATTGCACATTCCTATTAGTTATGTCTTTGACACGTGAAAAAGCTTACCACTTTAGCTCAAGCTACACTGATTCAACACACAGTTCCAAACAGGTGATATAGGTCCATGACTTTAAGTTTGTCTAAATGTTGAATTTACTTCCTGATGGAGAAAATTGCCTTGAGTCAGACCTTTAGCTTGCACCAGACCAGAACTCTACCTATTTTTGTGCTGCTGTTTGCATCTCACTCATGCCTCAATATTTTCTTGTTTAGCTTGCTTGTGCCTTAAAGGCTCAAACCCAGGCTATGAAGGCAAGATAAACTGCCAATTGTATAGTAATAAGTAAGGGGTTTAAGTTATGAGTTTAAACATGTTGTTGTTGTAGTAGTAGTGTTTAAATATACTTACAGATCACCTGTGTAATTTTCATGTGCTTTATCTTAAATGTTTCTAAGTGCTATTTTATTCTGAGCCAGCAGCGTGTATATACTTTAACCCTTGCACCTGCAGTTTAGTTGAGGCGTGATAATAAGATGAATGTAGAACATGGCCCTATAAAATTATGCCAATAAAGTTCCTAAAAGATTATTTTAAGGTTGCCAAAAGAAGCTTTCAGCTTGGAAAACTCTGTAAAAAATACTTCTTTAGGAAGTTGTTAGGAGTAAAACTAAAACTGATCAATCAAAACTTGTTTTTAATTGTAGTATGTAAGTCTGTAACTCCATTGGTGTATATCCCATGTTTTATGTATTTTAAACATCTCTAAAAAATGCTGCTCACCTTGCAGGGCAAACAGTATTGTTTTTCCTAAATAAAACTAAGCTTATGTTCAGATACCATATATTGAAACAAATCCTGTCTTCCTCAGGATTCACATTATTCTCTAATGAATTCTACATAAGTGGGAAATTATAAATGCTGAATTGTTTCTTTGTGTGGGGAAGTAGGATTCCAATGTTGAGCTCTGTTTTGTAAGCATGAATTGCTTCTGGAGATGCACCTTATGTGCAGTTTATGTAAAGTTGTCAGAGCACTGTGTTATACCCAAGATGCCAAATACTTAACTACTGAAATAAATTCAGATAGGACTTAGTAACAAACAAATCTGTAACAGAAATTATGAAAAATTCTCTCATGGATATCATGCTTGTCCTATCTGATCTGACATTTTTGTGTTTTGAAGCTGTAAGAATGTTTTATGCTCCCATTGATCTGAAGCAAAACACTTGCCTGTTACTTACTGTTAGGAATATTCTTATTTTAGACATGCATGGCAGAGGTTTCATATCTGGGTGATATGCTTACAAGAGAATATTGCTTTTTATTTCTCACTTTTGAAACCTGCCTCCAAAGGCAATCTCAACATCATGCAAAAAAAGAAAAAGAAAAAACCAAAAGAAAACAGCCTGATACTGTACTGTTACTACATTGTTTTTAGATTTTAACTTCAGTTTTCCCCATTGGCTGCTTTTTTAGTGTCTAGAATTAATAACCTTATGTGGATGGTGGCTGCAGCAGAAGTTGTTTATTGTATTATTGGGACATTGGCAGCTAACAACTTTCGTAATTTTTTTAGAAGAACTTCACAGGGGATGTTTGACACAGTGGTTTATTTTTGTTCTATTTGTCAAGAAATTAGTTGTTTTGTCCCTTGTATTTATTATCAGTTTGATGGAGAGGAATGTTTAGTGGGGGATATTGCTCTAGCCCAAGTGTGCTGTCTTTTCTTCAGTAGATTGATACAGTAAGTTCTGCTATTACATGTATAGAATCAGAAAATACAAGGTAAGCAAACTTTGCACAAAGAGGACTTTCTCTTCAACATCTAGTCAGAGAGGAAAGGGGGACTTAATTAATAAGATTGCTTGAAGCTACTGTATTCTGCTTTCCTTTGACAGCACACTCATGTTATATTTCTAAATTTTCTTGAGGAGAGATACTTTTAGACTTGTATTTTTAGTCAAGGAGAAACTATTAACCTGAGAGAAGAGACAGGATTTTTAATTGTAAGCTCTTGGTAGATACTTATCAAAATACCTTAGTAATTATTAAGTAATGCCCAATTCATTAAATACTGAATTTGTGATTTACATGCTCAGACTATCATTTTAAAAATTATTTTAAACACGTCTGTGATGCAGATGTTTAAATTTCACTTTTGAGGTGCTACCTTGAAAAATCTGATGTTTTGAGATTCTGTAACATCATTAAATGATTCCTGTTTATGTGGTATCATGCAGATGGTGAAGAGAAAAAATTACGTATTGCAGTTTAAAAATCAGCCATTTGATCAATAAGAGACATTTCTGCTATATTTAATGGGTTTTAATTCTTTTCCTTAAGTTTGCCAAGTTTAAGGCCATTGTTGGATGTATATTACCTGCCACTCACCAATATGCGGATAGCCAGAACATTCTGCTTCACTGATAATGGGCAAGCACTCTATCTTGTCTCACCGACTGAAATACAGAGGCTCACCTACAGCCAAGAAACATGTGAAAATCTTCAGGTAATGGACTCTTTTTAAAAAAATACTTTTTTCTTCGATACATTCTGAGCTGAGCATTTAGGCTTTTGTGCTTTGATTTTTGTTTTTTTCCTTTTTGTTTTCCTTCACTGTAGAGTCTGATTCTGAATTAATCACTTCTACCTTAAATTTTTGTTTAAATTTTGTAGCTGTACCAGTTTCTTGCTTAATTTCATTTTGATCAACAGGAAATTTCCTCCTTTAACATGCCGTTCAAATTCCTTTGATCAGTTGACCCTGGGGGAGGTGTGTGCTGACACAAGTGGGGAATGCCAACTCAGGATATTTGAAGGAAGCTATTATGTTTCAGGGGTATTAACAGCTTGAAAAATTCTCAGTCATGCTTTGGTTGGTAGTTGTATAGAGTAATGAAATAGCAGAGTTGAAGGCTCTACTTTCATACTGCTATGTGGATATAAGTATTTGTAGATGCAGTTTCAATAGAACAAAGTCAGGAGTCTTGCCCAAGTTGTAGAGGGGCAAATAAGCTTTACTTGAATGCATTTCTTTGCTTCTGAATTCTATGAGCTGTAAGCTTGTAGCTATCAGAAGCACATAGTTTGGACAAATTTCTTAATATGTTTTTATTTTTCTATTTCCTACATCACCTTACAAAGACAGGTGCTCATTAAAGCATATTTCTTTTGAAATTCAAATCCATTAAACAAATCCTGAAAGTGAAAGAATATTCCATTATTTTTAATAATTTATGCCTTGTTATGTCTCTTTTTCATTACAAAGGAAATGTTGGGTGAGCTCTTCACTCTTGTAGAAACACCAGAAGCACCAAACAGGGGGTTCTTCAAAGGCCTGTTCGGAGGTGGGGCACAGTCACTTGACAGAGAAGAACTCTGTAAGTTATTGTTAATTGTTATTTTTCTGGTATCTCCTCCCAAGGAACCTAGTGGTCCTTGGTAAATGTATTACCTGTGTTCATGGATTGTGAAGAGGAGAGTAAAATAGGAAGTGACAAATATTTTTTTTCATAGATTTTGTGTTGTACAACCTACCAAGATAAGAAAAGCTTGGATGTTTTTTTTTTTTTTTTTCCCATAGGTTCTTTTAGCTCATTTATTCCGCAGTAGATGAGTTTTGTTTTATAACATTTTGGTTTTGTTTTATAACCATTTCTGGTTTTATAATATTTTTATTCATCTTTATGAAGCGTGTAGTACTGACCATGATTCTATCTATGCTGCTTTTGGAGAATTTTATTCTGGACAGGGAGAAAATTAAAATTTCACTCCACTTCAGTTATTTGCCAGATTTTTCTTGTTTTGCTTATGCAGAGATGCCTTAGAAATGTCAGCAAGGACAGAACTGTATGATATTTCAATTCAGTCCTGTGTTTATAGGACAGTGAAATTCAGATTTGGCAAAATTTTCATTGCTTTATAATTTTCTCTTTTTTTTTGATTACATTTTTTCCTTACTGTAGTGGCATTAAGCACTTTAATATATTTAAGGAAAATAGCTTCTGTTTATTTATTTAGATATTTGCTAGATGCAACACCATATTACGCAAGCTTCTTTTAAAGAAACTTTTTCTGATTAATGTGAAATGTATCTGTCAAAATGGACAAGGTGCCCTGCCGATCTCTTCTTTTATGGTGGTTCTTTTGATCTCTACAGAATAAAAATTAGACTTCATCTCTTGTGCCTGTACATTTTGAGCAACTGTCAGATATTTAGAGGTCACTTTTTGTGTCAAAGGTTTCTTTTTTGTGTGTTTTTATATACATATATGTAAATGTAATACTATGGAAGGTTGGTGAAGTACTCCAGTAGAGAAATTTATGTGCGCAAATTATAATTTAATATGAGTGAGACAGAGGAAAAACACCGTGTAACATTAGAAAATATCCCTTTATATCATGTCAAGTTTCCACCATTAAGTTTTGGCTTGGATCTTTAGAAGGAAAATACTATTGAGTGGAAGAAAAAAATCCTAATGAATGAAAAAAAAGCCTGACAGAGACTTCAATGACAATTCAAAAGACATTTGAGAATATCTTTAAAGTAACCATATTTACCATAAGAGTCACAGCAGAATCTGTAATAAGTGAAATTATTTCTCTTATTTGGGAAATTCCCAGAAAGATGTTTATGGCAATAATTTAAGTGTAAATTATTCTGAATAGAAGCATAAAATCAAATCAGAGAGTCTTGAAATACTGCATCAAATTGTATTTAACCAGTTAATATTATTTTTCCTAGAGGTAAAAAAAAGAAAATAGTCAAACAATATTTCATTGTTTAAAACAAATACTCATATTTCTGTGGTCTGTACAATTCTGCTTGAGACTGGCACATCAAGTGTATAGCTTGAACTGGGTGACTGATGTGCCATCAAGAGCAAAGTCAATGTAGTCAGTGCTATCTCTGCAGTCTGGAGCTGTTCAACTGACCTTTTGTGCTGATTTGTTCTTACAGCCATACTGTCTTTTTACTTTTTTTTTTCTGCAAGGTTTTTACAATAATGGTAGCATTAACACCTGATATTCAGGTGTCTGCATGTAAAATTGAACTTCTATCAAAAAAAAACTTCTGCTGGTGGAATCACACTGACTGGCTGGCTTACATACCAGCAAAGCTCTTCCAGAACTAACCACAACTTTTCAATATTTCAATACCCTGCTTTGTCTGTTGAACTCAAAACACATTCCTCATTAAATAAGCTATATTGTGCTGGTGAAGTGTTTTTTCAACAATTCTATTGATGAACATCAGAATTTTAATTTCACACTTGAACTGTGAAGAGCTTACAGTTTTATAACCTACCTGGAAACTTGAAAACATATTTGAATGCCTCAGTTCTAATGTAGAAACATCTACTAACATAGAGTAGTGAGTGTTGCTCATAGTCATACCTAAAATAAGCTGTCTGGTCTCCATGCAGAGAAATTACACCACTATATAAACTAGTTTCTGTGATATTTATGTCACAACGATAGAAAAACTTACTATTCTGTATTTGCTGCTTTTGCAAATGCCTCCAGTTGGAGAATCAGCATCTGGGAAGGCATCAAGGAGTCTGGCCCAGCATATTCCAGGACCTGGGGGTATTGAAGGTGTCAAAGGAGCAGCATCTGGTGTAGTTGGTGAACTGGCACGAGCCCGGCTAGCACTGGATGAAAGAGGACAGAAACTGGGAGAACTGGAAGAAAAAACTGCAGCTATGCTTTACAGTGCTGATTCTTTCTCAAAACACGCTCATGAGGTATGTTAAACTGAGCATTAAACTGATTGTCAAATAAATGCAAATTCTGCAAGTGACTGAGTTCTGCCAAAGGCATGTTAGAAGTATCTGAAGGGCATGCAGCATCATTGATAAAGGATACTTCCCTTTCATCCATCACTTGTCACTCCTAACAATTAAGTACTCATTGGAAACAGCCTTGTCTCCTGGCACATCGCTCTAGAGCATGCAGTCTGCTGGAGTGGCATGTAAGCTTCTAAATGTGCAACTCAATCCCCATTACTGAAAAAATTACTTATTGTCACTGAATTAATAAGAAGAGTAATGTTTTGTGTCAGATTCCTGGTGTCCTTAAGAAAGATCCTGTTGTATGCAAATCCTCTGAGTGTGACTTCGTTTTTTTCCTCAGTGACTTCCACAGAATGGCTGTTCTCATTCATTTTCATGCCAACTTCTTTCCACACCCAAAACTCCTGTGCAACCTCCCCTTTCTCCCAAAAATGTCTTTTTCTGAGGCTAGCTAAATACTCAGTGTTCAGCAATGTGTTTGCAACTTTGAGAAGCCTTGCTAAAATCCTTCTTTCTCATGCTGCTTTGTAAAGTATATTATTTGTTTGTGTCATTGTACATTTTGGTACATTACAGAAACAGTAATTAGAATTTTTTTTTGTTTTTTTAGATGATGTTGAAGTACAAAGACAAGAAGTGGTACCAGTTCTGATGACTCTCATCAATCACATCTGTTTAATTTTGTCCTGATGAAAAAATCTTGTTTTTTCATTAATTTTGGCAGGACCACTGAAATTTAAAGGAGTATTCACCATCGGATACTGTTGTTTCCTAGCACAAATGACACACTGTTTTACCTCAGTCCTGGCTTTAACTGAGGAGCTTTATATCTAAGAAACACACAGAAAAAAAGAAACTTGAGTGTTTCTTAGCTGTTGGTTAGCATAAAGTTGGAACAGAGAAGGTAGCTGGAACATGTGGAAAAGAGAGTAAAGGGAAATCGTGGTGAGATGGGCAGGGGCAATGCAGGGTCAATCCTGTGTTAATATTTCATATGCCAAAAGTTTTTGTGCTATTGTAATTGCTGCCAGTGTTATACCCTCCTGTAAGGAGAGGCAATAAATCAGGGGTCCAAGAGCTGGAATCGAGCTGTTTGTCTTGCTGGACAGTAGTTGACTTAAAATTACCCTCTCTAGGACTCACTATATTTACCATTATTGTTGAAGAAGGGTTGAATTTTCCTGTCACTTCTTTCATTTAAAAAGCTGGAAGCTTGGAAGATTTCTTATTGAAAATTGTATACATAGTTGACCTGTGCATAGTCTTTTCTTGGACCCCTGATCTAGTATTCTTGTATTCACATCATATTCTGTGACGTGCAAAACAAAAGAATACGTAATTTTTGCATTAAAAAGTCAAGTGAATAATATGACTGGAATGTGTCATGCTGGGAGTTTTCGTTTGTGTTATGGCCGTGCAATGTGAAATGTGGTAACATCTTCCTTGTGGTAAGAATTCTTCAACTTCTGTTCAGTTAAATATTATTTTTGCCAAAAATAGTTATTGGTTCAGGTTGTGTAACATTTAGAATTGGCTGTGGGTTCCATTCATGCTGTGAGTTTTTATAAATGTTTAACAGAATGTATCTTTACAGCCATTAATTGAAATAGCTGAGATAGTTTTGCTCAAGACTTAAAGTTCTAGATGCCCCTTTAAGTCCTTTAATATGAAATCAGATAACCTTGGACTCAGGTTTTCAAACTTTTACACACCATGGAGGTGCTGATGCATGAATAATGGTAAGCAAGCATCTAATACTTGATAATTGTCAGTATGTTGTTTAGCCAATCTCTAAGTTCTGCCAGTAGTGCTATTTTACAAGTACCTGTCTCAGCCCCATGCAGCACTAAAGGCACTTGTCCTAAAGTTGGATTTAATCTCTAAAGCAGTGTTTTCATTGTAAGCAGTGGTAAAGTGTGCATAAAAACTTTAGGAATTACTGAAATAATGTTCCATTTGGGTGAGGTAAATAATACAGCTGAGCTAACTGGTTAATGGCTACTGCGCTAAAGCTAAATCAGTGTGAATAACCAGGGCTCTTTTTAAAAGAGAGTATTCCTTAAAATAAATGCTTGCATTTCAAAATTTCCTTTAGACCTTTTTCCTCAAATCAGGAATAGTTGTTGGCTTTTTTTGTTTTATAAAAGGGAGTACTTAGAAGCTGATAGGTCTACATTGTCTGAAATGAATCACTTAGGTTTGCTTCTCCAAGCATTGCATTTTGTGTACTTTTTTCACAAACTTCCCGAATGTTCCCAAAGCAAAACTTTGGTTATATTTATATTGTGAAGTGATGTTGCGGGTACACAGATAAGGCAACCTTACAAAACACCTCAAGGATGCAAAATATTGAAGTTACTTATGGTTCCTTAAATCACTTTTCAAATGAGAGGAAAATACATTCGGGCTTTGAAGCACAAACTGATACATTTTCTCACTTTAGGTAGAGCAACATTTTAAAAAGACAATTGAATTGTGTTGCCAGTAAAAGGGCATCCTCTACTATGCCCACTGCTCAAAGGACTTAAAAAATAAGAATGTGACAATTCAAACAAGCAGTATTATGATTTCTAGATAGGTCTGTCCCATAGCTACTGAGGCAATGTTTACTTGAGTTACTTAACTCAGTTTGTCATGCAATATTTGCCTCTGCATGTTAATTTTTTTAGTGCCTAATTAATGCCTATTTAACACCATTTTATGAGACATCCAGGTAGAAGAAAATGAGATAAACCATTATCCATACATCCAAAAAAACCCACCCTAGCTGACACTTGTCCCCTTCCTTGTCTCACAATTACAAATTGAGTTGACTCATTATTATTTGACCTGCTGAAAATAAAGTACATTTCAGGGCAACAAAATCCTGGGGAATTAATCTGGTCAGGCTCTGGGGGAGAGGATTACAAAAGTATTCTTCAACAAATCATGGTATCAATCAATGGAATATGACCTTGGCTTGAAAGGAAAGCCTACTTAACTTTCTCATCAAGATGTATTTGACAACCACCAGCAAGCAAAATAATCAGAGGCAATGAGAGACCATCTGGCATTACCAGAGGAGTAGCGGCTTATTTGGTGTTACAGAATCTATCATAGTCGAATCTCTTCTGGTGCTTGTGTTCAGGGCATGCTTCTAGATAGGAAGAATAATGGCATGGTTGCTCATGAGATAAATACACAAATGGTTCTTGGTCAATAAAAGGGGCTATGTACAATTTTAGTCTAAAATGTTACTTTTTCCTTCCCAGTGGAAGGAAGTCGATCACACACCCATCACTGCATCTTATTGTGCTATTGGTGGTGCACCTTTTGTACAGCAAAGTGTATTGAAATCCTTGCAGGGAAGCACCCCTGTTTTTTTCACTAGCATTTTAGTTGTGTGACATTTTTTAGAGTGTCTGGAAAACTAAAAAATACAATTGAGCTATTACTTTTTTTTTAAATGAAAGTAAGAAACTACCTGCTGCTACCTATCTGTTTATATGTAGTGTGTCTCATTAGAAACTGTAAACTGAAAAGCTTTTCTTCACCTTAGTCCTGCCAAATCGTAACTTTTGAATCCTGGTATGTGTAAATATGTGTGTATTCCAAATCAGTCTGAAAATGTTACACCACAGGCATCTCCAGTGATTTGTTCTTCAGCAAACAGTCAGTTATAAAGTAGAATAATATATAGCTGTATTCTTTGTCTGTCTTTATGCAAAGTTTTTGTGCCTGAGGTGGTACTTGCATGGCAGGTGATTGGAAAGCTACATCCAAAGGAGGATTTTTGGAAGCAAGTTCATTTGCTTTTTTTTTTGCTTTTAGTTTTCCTTTTATTTTCCTTTCTATGTTTTGTTTTTGGTTTTTTTAATTTTATTTGTTTTGGTGGTGTTCTGGTTTGTTTGGGGTTTTTTTGAGGGGTGGGAATTTTTGTTTGGTTGTTTTTGTTTCTTTTATTTTTCATTTTTGCTTAATTAATGGCACTGATCTTACCTGAACTTTTAAACTTGAATTTTTCCTGCACTTTAATTCAATCATGGTATTTTATTCCTTAGTTTTGTTTCTGCATTTGTGCAGTTCAGGTTCATTATTTGTATATAAACACACATGTTCAATAAAGACTTTAGAACAGATTACTTTCAGGCACCTTTGCTAATTATGTGATTTATTTAGAATGTGTGTTTTCTTAGCAAAAGATGTATATACAATATAGAATCTAATGAAAGGCACGTATTCTGTGTCAGCATTCAGTTTATAAATTACTGCAACACTTTCGCATTTGTTACTAGATAATACAAAAGAAATCTGTTATATTTATACATACTGCTTAAGAATATACTTTTAGTTTTAAATAATTTTTATATGTACACTTCTACCTTTAATTTTAAAAAGACTTACGTTCAAGTTTTAAGTCAAAGTACTTAAAGTATGTATATTATCCATAGAAGTTGTTTTAAGCTTATGAATACATTCATATCTCATATCGAGATGATACAATTACTAAGCAATTAAAACAAATAGCCCATTTTGCTTTGCAGAAAATAATCAGTTATTTTTGCCTCCCATTATGAACATCCTTGAATAATTCTCCAAGTATGGAGCAAGAAGATAGGGAACTGGCCTAATATTCAAGTTTTCTCAATAGCTGCAGTCCATGGCAGACTGGTTTTCTATGGTTTGGGTTTTTTTCTGGTACACATGAGAGACTTTTTTCAGTTCTACTTCTTGGACTTTCAAAATTCTCCAAAACTGAAGTGAGGTTTGTCCAATAAACATTTTCTTTGAGTAATCTGCGTATTTTGATTACACATCAGTTCTTTACATGTAAATCAGGGTTGGTTTTTATGTGGGTTTGTTTTGTTGGGGGTTTTTTGTGTCTAAAACATGTGTTTTGAAAACTTAGAGAGTCTGTGGCTGAAGTGCCCTCTACTTTCTGCTTGTAGTTTAACATGTCTGGGCAGGCACTGACTGCGGACAGTCCAGTGTGGGAGGGAGGGAGGGACTGCAGTGCCTTGCCTCCCTCTCCAGGTAGAAGGGCAACTTGTCACTTCACTCTTCCCTCGTGCCAGCCAATTTTCTGGGTAATTGATTTGAGTCTCTTTGGGTGGATGTTGATAACTTTGCTACTACCGCAAAATCTTCAAATACTCTGTAGAGAGAAATTGCTTGAGGGGTGGAAGTGAACAGAATCAGAGGAAAAAAGGATGCAATGTAGGTGAATCAGTTAAACCAATTTTACTTCCGTTTTCATTGAAAAGTTGACCTGGGCCAATTTCTTCTTCTTAAGCCCATTACAAAGATGTGCTATATATCTACCTTATTACTGTTTCAAATCCGATGAGTGTACTGTTTCTGGGTTCTTTTCCACCTTATAAAGTTTAGACTTAAAGATGTAGGCATTAATTTTTTAAAAGTGGAAAAAAAAGGAAGAAGAGAAATGAGGCAGAAACACCAAACAATCAAATGGAAGATGTCAATCAATATTTCTTTTAGTAGTTCCATGTGCACCTAGACACGTTTAAGCTAACCTACAGCTGTAGGTTACTTTGACACTTGTATCTTTTCTGTTAGTACCTAAGTTCCATATTACCAGGCAAATAACTAGAAGTTAAACTGTTTCGGTTTAACTTCATGTAAGAAGTTGTATGTGGATTACCACTACCATTCAGTCATAGGTGATGGAAAGGGAAAGGGGTGGGAACATGTTTTAAATATTCCCTTTTAAAACAGAATTGTAAATAAGCAGTACTGTGTTATTTTAGACCTGAGCTCTGCTATCTGTAGTGGTTAGAACTAGGAAAACATGCTGCTTTCTAGTTATGCTGCTGTTTCATTGTACCAGCACCATGGGGGAAAAAAATACATCCGTAAATTTTTCTAACATTGCCCACTCCTGGGTAAGCATGCTTGATGTGTAGGAGTTCTCGTTTCTGTATATGTTGGTGTGTACATGTGTGTTTTCTTTTTCCCTTATGTTCATTGCAACTTATTCTTCAGTTAAGTCTTGCTGAGCCCCACTAGCTCTTCTGAGGATGATTACTGGAATATGCATTTTTAGGTAGGGTTGCAAATCCATCTGTCTACAAATATAGTTTCATATGAACTGCAAACTGTACTGTTACAAACTCAACTATGTTAGATTGCATAGAGTTATTTTACTTACATGTACTTGGACTGAACTATGTCATCATAATGAAGTTAAAAAATAAGTATGGAATATTTTTGTAAATAAAAATACCTGTGCAGCTGGTATTTTAAATTTAAAATGTATTATACATTAATGTTTCAGAAAAAAATGTTCATATATGTGTATATGAATGTGTCATTATGCTGAAGGGCTCTTGATTGGGCAAAATAAACTATTCAAATCTCTCCTGAAATGAGTGTAGCTTACTCCTTTTCTTCCTGACCATTTGTTTTTCTGCTGGCTGGAGCAGCAGGAAGGTGTGAGTTGTGCTTTACAGCAAGCAGAGCAGCCAGCCTGGCTGATGAGGAGTAGGCCTGAAGGACCCTGGGAGGTGTGAAATGCTTCATCTGCAGTGATGTCCCCGAGCATGCCTAAAAACGTTCTGAAATGTGTATACTGATGGTGACAATGTGAAGTCCTGTCATCTTTTTAAGTTACCAGAAAAGTTAAGGTCATTCATTGTACAGACTCAGTAAAGCAAAGTATTTTCTGTACCTGCATTTTGTATCTTAAATGAAGAATCCAGCGTGTAAGGGGAGAAGAGATGAAACTGGTATTTTTTCTTTGCCATGTTTACAGTACAACAGATGGATTGTTCTCTTGGATTGAGGCTCAGCTTTGCCACAGAGCAGTTTCTAGCTTGTAGTGTTATTAAATTTGCTGTCTTTTGCTGTTGGGGAGAGAGGGAAATACAAACAACCTGGCTTTGTAAACATACTCTCAATGGTGGGGAAATAATGAATCCAAAAAGAGGCTTGGGCAGTAAATCTGAGAAGTGAAATTGCTGTACCTTGGAGAAATTTTTGGAATCTCTTGATGTCAAATAGCAAAATATTTCACTGTTGGTTGTTTTAGTATGTGAGAGTACAGTTTCATCTGTGGGAAAAGTCTGCTAATTCCAGACTTGTTTTGTTTTTTCTTTCATATCTGATGGTTACACATAATGAACTGGATGCTCTGCAGCGCATGGAGTTATAAAAAGGATAATGCATTGGAATGAAAAAAATTGTTTTATCTTCAATTTAATTGGATTCAATATATTTGGAGCTGTTGCACTGCCTCCAGCTGCTCACTAGGTCTGGTAGTCTCCAATAAAAGTAAAAATGCTACAGTAGAAGTAGTTCCTTCCATGGGTACTGTAGGACTGCACAGACCAATGAACTGACAAGAGGGGAGTGCCAGAGTGAGGTTGCAAAGTGAAGCATTTTCATTCAGTGAAACTCAGGATTTGATGAGACCTATATTAAAAATGTGGTTCCTTTGCACATCATGTGCTTCAACAGTTTTGGTGCCAATGTACTGTAAATGAAACGCATTTAAGACCTACAGGCATATGATTATATGCCCATCAGCACTTTTCTTACCCTGATTTTTTTAATTGGGGATTTTCACCCAGGCAGGATCACTGAAGCAGCCCCTCCTTGTTGCCCACTGGCCTGTGGGTGCTCAGTGGTATCCCTGATCTTGCCTGCTCCCTCCTCCTGCCTTGTGCACCTGCACTGCTCCCTTGGCCTTGGGTCAGCCAAGCAAGAGGCACTGTCTGCTTCCTCTTGCAGGAGGCATCCCAGCCTGGCCTGAGGAAATGGGATATTTTCCCCCACAATCCTACACTGAGATGAACCCACAAGAGCAGGATGGCAGCAAGCACCAGTTTCTCACCTCGTAGTGAGTTTGCTGGTTGATTTTTCACAGTGTGTAATTAACGCTCCCTCAGTGAGGGCTTGGGGGCTTGCATATGCAACTCATTATGGTAGCAGACCTCTGCTCACTTGCTGTAGCAAACAGCTTTCTGTATTTGCCAGCCACAGGAGACAATCTGGGCTAAGGCTTGTGCACAGGCTGCTCAGAAGGAGGCAGCTGTATCCACCCCTACTGCCCTGCTGAGACCTGGGGAACACTCCTTTAGCTTCAAACACTCCTTTAGAGCTGATTGATTCCAGCACTGCTCAGAAGGGCTGATAGAGGACTCTAGCAAAGCCACAGTCAAGACAAAAATGGAAAGGCTGAAGTGTTTTGGAGCAGGTAACTGCATTTTTGTATCTTGCTGCAGTCTCAGTGTGAACAGGACTTGTTAGAGAGTTCAGTGTTTGAAGGGGTTTGTAATCAAAATGTTAGACTGTGCCTATGTTTTGATAAATTTAGGAACTCCTCTGCCTAATTAAGCAGACATAATGAGAAATTTTATATAATTCTGGTTTCTGTGGTGCAAGACACTCCTGGAAGGAATAATGTGGAATGCAGTCTCCCATAACAGAGTGAACAGAAAACAATTTTAAACTGGTATTCCCTAATTCTCCTGTGCATCTGCAACTCTCTTAGTACCACTTGAGTTAAGTACTTTTTACCTGAGTGTTAGCATCACCTACCCACTGTGGTACTTTTTTTTCCAGGATCTCCAAGGACTCAGCACAGTGGTCCAAGGTCTCATGAGATTTCTCTTCCTTAGAATTGCTGTCTTCACACTGAGTATGCCCATCTGTTGTTCAAGATGTATGTTAGAACTTAATATAAATTTATAGAAGGAAGAACTGCTGTGTATTTCTTTTTTAAATATGAAAGGGTTAGAAAAAGGACTCATCAAGGTCATTGCATCATGTTTTCTTTTTAATATGCTTGAATCCAAAGTCAATTCTAGCTGTGAACTTAGAGCCCTTTACCTCCAATTTTGTCTTTAGCAGAGCAGTTATTTGTTGGGTTTGAGAGTTCCCAACAACTTCACGGATTTTTTTCAAGACATTCTGGAAATTAGCTCCTTATTCTACTGTTTCAGTTAAACCCCTTTAGAAAACTTGTTTTTATACATTTTAAAATATAATTTGTAGTCAGAGTAGGATCTATGAAAGTTGCATTGACTTCTACCACGTTCCTTCATTTTTAAAAGGCCAGTAGTTGGTTTGGGTCTATGTCTGACATGCAACTCCTTGCTCTTTCTGTATGCAGCTTCTTTTTCTCCAGTAAAGAAAACTGAAGAATATCTAAATATGGCTGGGACTATGAGGCTCTAACATCAGTATCAAAACTACTTCAAAGTATTTAGCAGATTATGTCCTAAGGAGCAATAGGAAACCTCTTAGCGTGCCCTCTGCAGGGAACAGTGCAACTCTTGGGATTTGCATCATGTTGGACCTGGGGAGTATTGCATCTGAGGCTTTTCACTATTTCAGAGTATTTCAAAGTAGGATGGGCATGGCTGAAGTGAATGCAGAATTTAGTGAGGGTTGTAACTCAGACCATCAAGATGTCTTTAAAGTATAAGGTGACAGGGATTGGCTATGTCCTGGAGACATTGACCACATCCTGGAGAGCAAATTTCAAGCCTGAAAATCCCACTCCTTTTGATTTCACATATGTGAATAATGGTGGTTTGCTGTATTCCCCACTGGACTGATGGGAAGCATTTATCTATTTTTTTTTCCTGTAGGTGTTAAAGGAATTTCTTTATATTTGCACTAATAAACAATAATTTGCTCTCAGTCAAGAGTGTGAGTTGCATGTCTTGGTTTATCATTGAGCTACTATTGTTGGTCTACTACCTGATTGTTCCAGGCAATGGAAAAACACGGGAAATATGTGGATCTGAGCATGTGGTCCCATAGGCTTCAGCCTGGCAAAAGAATTTGCAGCATAGCTCAGAGAGGCAAGGAGGCAGAAACAAGAAAGAGGCTCGAGCTGGTTGGCACAGCACCGATACTCTTCTTGAGACATTTTTGCAGCTGTTGTTCCAAAGAAAAATTTTTAAGGACGCATTTAAAATGAGAAAAAGTGACAGTTTGTACATTTACAGGGAGCTGCTCCCTAACATAAACAGCATGGAAAAAGGGAAGTTGGACTGTTTGAAAAACCCAACCAGAAGTGGTCGTGTGTGGCATAATTCACGGATCATGAGAAACCTGGCATCCCACTGAAAGAGCAATGATAGCTCTGGAGGGGACAGGGTGCTGAGAAGGCAATGGACATGGAGACAAGCTGCTTGCATTTGCTGCTCTCAAGAAGAGGGAAGGCAGCAAAAGCTCTGAAATTACCTCTGTGGCAGTGTTGCGTAGGATGGTGTTTTTCAGAACTGCAGAAGAGCATCTAAGTGAGTGCTGGCGTGAAGTTTTTTCCTAGGGATGTGTACAACAGGATTTGCTTTAGAAGAGGGGCACAAAAAAGGTCCCACAGGGCAGCAGGCAGCCCCATTGCCAGCACCTGGAGAGAGCAGCTGGAAACAATGCCTGAGCAGACACCTGTCTGACCAGAGGACCCATGTTATCTGAGGCATCACTTCACATATGGACATTATCAAACATGAGCCATGTGTGTCCAGTCACACCTGGGGCTGACCTGTGGCTTGGACAGCTCAGGAGTAACTGTCTTCAAACTTGTCTGGCAGCTAGGATGAGGAGAACACCGACCCCAAGGCTCTTCTGTTGGTGGCAAGAAACTGAGAGCCAGAGTCTGACACTGCAGCCTTGGCCCCTGAGTCCAGACCAAAATCTCTGTCCTCCTCAAAGGGGTACTAGTGGGGTTCTTGTCCCTTGTGGATGGTGAGAGGTGTGTGGTCCTGCTGGCTTCTCTGACTCTGACACTGGGGTTCTGACCCCTGAGATTTCCCGAGGTGGCCGTGAACTGAATATGAAGATACAGCCTTTGATTTTTACAGTTTTTTTTCTTTAAGAAAAGACCCCCACCCTCCACTGCTCAAGGCAAATTAGCTGGCAAGCAATGTTTCTTAATGTAAGAAATTTGCATCTTACTTCAGTGAACTGATATGTGGCCACATCCGTCCAAAGAGCAGTGCAGATGCAAACACCCTCTGGTGTAAAGAAATTGATTTGCAGAGCACACTTTCTTTTGGCCTCCCAGTTGCTGTTCTGTCGGTCTGCTGTGCCTTGGGACACTTGCTCCCTGCGAGCAATGCACGTGACACAGGAGCAGGTTTTTTCATTGATTCATTTTCAGACTTTTCAGTGGAGTGTCACATTTTGGCTAAAGACTTGTGAGACAGGGATTTCATGGGCATGCCAGGTTTCTGAGCTTCACTGCCAGGTCTCTGTGAGTGGGATGTGCAACAGCCTCACAGACTCGCAGCAAACGTGCCCTGTAATAATAAGTCGGGTTGTTCTCAGGCACCAGATGGCTGTTCATGGGAGGAGTACTGGTAATATTGCAAGTTAATAAGCAAAGAGTCATCCCCTTCTCATCATTACCATCCATCCCACTCTGGAGTGAAATAAAAGCCCTTCCTGCTCCATAGTTTTAATTAAAAGCTGTGCTGTACGTTAGAGGGCATCAAGAATGACTGAAATTGCAGACACCTCTTCTCCTACAGGGGATGATTTACTGCATAGGAAATGGGAAGTTGTATATCTTCCCGACAGCATTATCCTTTGCTCCTCTGCACATGGGAGTAATGCAGTAACCAGTATATGCTGTAGTAAAACTTCCCATTAAAAGCTCCTGGATAACTAAAATATGAGTCTCAAACTTCCACTTTGATCAAGTCACTTAAAAGATTCACACACTCAGCTACTTTTTATATTAACTCTTCCTATCACTGTGTAGGGTACAGGAAAACCTTTCCCAAAATCTGTGCTCCACTTTTTTCACCTTTTTTTTTTTTTTTTTTTGGTGGCAGCTCTATGGGGAGGGCTTTCCTTGCTTTCTGTGCCAGGGAAACAAACGCCACAGGAGTGGAGGTACATTGTGGAAGAGGAAGGTTTCTCCAAGACTTTGTCTTTTCACTAGCAGCCACCATTTTCCCTTCAGGTGCATGAAGAAGATGCTGTTATACCACGAGGAGGAGAAATGAGAGGCAGCAGGGCTTGTAGGGCTTGTAGGGCATGTGTAGAGTTTTGGGTTTTGCAGGGCTGTTGCCCCTGCTCTGGGCCCCCTCCCAGGTGAGGTGACCCCTGGGGCTGGGCAGGTTGCACTTATGAGGATGAGGGACTGGAGTACACAGGAAGGGAGTATTTGGAGGGACCTGGGCTCAGGAACAGAATTTCCAGTGCAGGAGGGGCTGGGCAAGGTCCCAGCCACATCTGCTGGAGCCCAGGCAGGGCGCAGCTGTATTTTGGACAAGTGAGGGATAGGAAGAAGAAAAGCCTGTGGATTGCCACCCCAGGAGTTTTGTATGCAGCTGGTGAGTTCAAAGGTGGAGGGGTTGGGCCAAAGATGGAAGGAAGAAAAAGCTCTGTGTAAGGAGAGTTGCTGCTCCAATGGCTTGCTGGGATCCAGTGTCATGTTTACCAAACACTGGGCATCCCTGGATACCTGTGAGATATCGTCTGGCTTCTCTGACTCTTCCTCCTCATGCTATTACCCTTTGATTTAAATTTGTTCTCCAACCAGCAGAGTACAACAGAGGGACCAGCTATGCACATGGCCTTTCACCTCTCTTAAGTTCTGAGAAAATCTCCCAGGGACAGGAAGAGCAGCACCGGTCTGTGGGTCACCCAAAGTCTGACCAAATCAAACACTTGGGTATGCTGCACCCTGTATAATCCACCTCACCTCTAATTTGTATTTGCCAGGAAAATCTTGTTTCTCAGAGAATGCTTTACACAGACATGTGATTACTGCCTGCCTGGAGGGGGCCAAGAGGCAGAGCAAGAGGAAAAATTTACCCCAAAATACATAATGAAAGCAACAGTGTGGATTTTTTACATAGGTCTGATGGCAATGAAGGGAACCTTGGGTCATTTAGCCATTATTATGGTTGATCAATAGCAATTGACAAATTATGGGACTCAGTTCCTGTGCAAGACAAAACTGTATCAGAAAGCAACCTTTGCTATATTGCAAAAACATTGATAGAACCATCCCAGCCTTTTCTGGAACTGAACAAATCAGCTTTTGTCAAAAGCACAATGGGGTACTAGGCTGCTTGCTGGTCTGGATTCAGAGACATCAGCCCTGTGGTTTCTCAGGAGTTTTTTTTAAAATAAAAACAAAATGCCTTGACTTAGCTTACGCTGCTATTATAAAAAGCCATTGTGTGTAGATTACAGATTTTTCTATAGTCTAACAGTCAATCTTTTCCATATGAGTGCATACTTTTGGCTGGGAAAACTATTATCTGAATATAATGGCTTTCTTTTCAAGCCAAAAGCTAACTATGGAAGGCACAGCCAACTGAAATGAGAAACACTGCATTATTTCAGTTTTTGTAAAACTGATCTTATTTCTGACAGTGGTTTTGCTGAAGACAGTGGTTTTGCAGAAGAGATGCAATCTTTTTTAAATAGACCACAAATAATGGCTAAAAACTGAATTGGAAGCAGAATAAATAGAGATAATTAATTCAACTGGAAAAGGCTAATTTTCATTCTGATTACCCATGGTAGCACAGAATTATCACTTAATGCCACTACAAGACTGTAGGATAAGGAACAAATAGAATTCATTTGATAAAATAAATGGTACAATGCATGTGCTATTCAATTCAATCTGTCAGTAATTATTCTCCACTGTGCTACACAAAAATATTCCCTTCCAGTTTGAACACAGTTTCAAAAGCCTCATTAGGAACTTTGAAACATATATGTGGGTGATGTTCCATCCTCTGTGTGTGTGTTTGTGTCTTTCTGCCTTTACCCTCCAAACACATATTAGGAAATTCTTCTTGGTTTGCAAGTATCACGTGTCCCCTCTATATTCTGAAATACTTTGCTGAGGCTATTCCTCAAACTTCAAACAAATCTTGCTGCTTCCCCTCATCCAGCCAATTTTCCAAGCTAAACCACAGTTAATTAATTTTTTGTCATCCTACTGTTCTGGACACATTTCATTCCTACCACCAGCTGCCAAATGAAGTTCCCTGTAAGTGGCAGCTGTCGCGCAAAATTTGGTCTGGAGGAAAGTCTGTGCTGTGCTCTGCTGGGAGGACCCAGGGGTGCATGCAGCACGTGATGCATGCAGCAGTTGGTTTCACACTGCAATGCTGATGTCCCCTGGACATTGCAAGAATGCCTTTTGAACAAAAGTCCTCAAATGTATTGGTAGTGTCTTCATTTTCTGTTTTAAAGCATCACTGTCTAAAAGCTGTATTTCACTGTAATACTGATCTTCCCCACGCTGACTCATTTCTGCCAGACCAAACACTCTCCAGGCCTCAGCATTTCTGCCATGGGGTGTGGGTGTCATGGTACAAGTGGGACTGCTTTTCTCATTCTAACAGTTGATGACCAGAGAGTGAATCAGAATTTGGAGGGGATTGCTTCTAGTGTGATGTGAAATTTAAGAGAAATTGTAAATTGAAGTTTGAGTTCAAAAATAATTTGTTCAGCATAGGCAGATAGACAGGATATGCACATATCATTTGTTTTTCTGAGAAACTGGCATAAAGACCCACTTTGAAACTCTCAGTACATTTGAATCAAACAGTATTGAGAAATCAATTTGAGAAATCATATAAACAATGGACCCTTAAAAAAAATAGAAGTAAGTAGTAATTTCTAGATGGTGCAGCAGTGTCATCCTAAAAATATTCTGTTGGATGGCTAAAAACTATTTCAAGGCTGCCTTTCAGCTTATCTCTCATCTTTATAGACTCTGGAAAGGCATGTTAGTCTCCAGGCGATGAATATGATTTGTTTACTCAAAGAGCTCCCTGAAATCACAAAGCAGCATTACTGTATGTTATTAAAAGATAAAAAATGTATTACTGCCAGGTGAAGGGTCAATGTCAAATCCTTGTTATATCAGGCAAATTCAGATTTAAAGCTGAAGCAGTCTTGAAGATGCTCAATTGAAAGTGTCATACTCAGCAAAAATATCTCATGATACCACATTGTTTCCTATGTCTGGATCCATCTAGTGTTGTCAGGAGAGAAATATCACCCTAACATGCACCTGCCTGTCAATTTACCTCCCTGGATATTTGCAATAAATTACAAATTGTATGACAACAACAACAAAAAATGTTAGAGAAAGGCCATCCTTATAGTGCGTGCGCCCAGGCAGGGGGAGAGGAGAGCTGAAAGGCCTTGCTGGAGTCTTTGTCTCTTTCTGGCTGCAAGAGGTTGTTCTGTACTGAAAGGAGACTTTTAAAATGGCATTGGTATGTACTGTATCTCAAGGGGAAGAGGCAATAAAAGTAATTTCTGTCAAACAACTAAGCAGATATGACTGGATATTGTAAGAAGCCATTCAGTCGGAAATCAGAAGTAATTTTTATATAACTGCATTCCAGAAAAAATATCCTCTAAGTTTTTACTGCAGGACTCAATCAAGTCCTGTATATGTCTTTTCATTCCATTTTATATGGAGCCTTCTTCATAAGGGTTGCTATAATGTATTTTGTAGAAACCGTGATTATGATCTGCATAATTGCTCTTGCCCTGGGAAACATAGGAAGTCTGGTTGAAGTAGTGATAGTCACAGTGACGTAATGAAGGTGAAGTACCACAACTGTAACACTTTTTTCAGAGACTAAACCACAATGCCTCTTGAACTGGGAAGGAGGCAGCTCGCAGAGCAGTGTGTTAAGACCATGAGGCAACTCGTCTTTTCAGCTAAATTGTTGGAATCTATCACTTTGCAGTGAGGTTCTCTGAGGCAATTTAGGTAACTTTGTTTGATATGCATCTCAAAATAATAATGGTAACAATAAACTGCAGAGAAAACAATTTACCCTCTTTCTGACAATTATACTTTCAATACTGCAGTGACCCCATTAACCAGCCACATGCATAAGAAAAATCCAGCATTTCAGCTAAGAATAAGAGTAAGAATAACAATGTGTAAATGGGTTCATTCTAAATCTAACAGCCAGTTGAAAATCCTATAAAGTTTTTATCAAGCGCATAGATTCACCTAAATAGACAAGGTTCTTACTTATTTTTCCACTACAGAAAAAGATGAGATCCTTAAATCCAATGCCCTTTGCACAAAGGGCTTGAATTTCTATTACAAATCTTAGCTGCTGGAAACTGTCTTTGTATTGACATTTTTCTGACAGCAGAGGATCAACTGTTTAAAGTGCCTAATTTATTATTGCTCACATGCAAACAATTTCTCTCTCGCAGAATGAACAAGTGCAAAGAATTACTTATGCATTCCTGATGAAAGACACCCATGAATATTTCCCCCCACGTAGTGAGGCCATTGACCCATCAGGTATTTCTCTGGCAGTTGTTCCAAAGAAAAAAAATTGATGTCTTTCAGCACCTTGGATATGATACTGTGTAACATCAAGACCATAATGTCTTTTTCAGCTAAATTGTTGGAATCTATCACTTTGCAGTGAGGTTCTCTGAGGCAATTTAGGTAACTTTGTTTGATATGCATCTCAAAATAATAATGGTAACAATAAACTGCAGAGAAAACAATTTACCCTCTTTCTGACAATTATACTTTCAATACTGCAGTGACCCCATTAACCAGCCACATGCATAAGAAAAATCCAGCATTTCAGCTAAGAATAAGAGTAAGAATAACAATGTGTAAATGGGTTCATTCTAAATCTAACAGCCAGTTGAAAATCCTATAAAGTTTTTATCAAGCGCATAGATTCACCTAAATAGACAAGGTTCTTACTTATTTTTCCACTACAGAAAAAGATGAGATCCTTAAATCCAATGCCCTTTGCATAAAGGGCTTGAATTTCTATTACAAATCTTAGCGGCTGGAAACTGTCTTTGTATTGACATTTTTCTGACAGCAGAGGATCAACTGTTTAAAGTGCCTAATTTATTATTGCTCACATGCAAACAATTTCTCTCTCGCAGAATGAACAAGTGCAAAGAATTACTTATGCATTCCTGATGAAAGACACCCATGAATATTTCCCCCCACGTAGTGAGGCCATTGACCCATCAGGTATTTCTCTGGCAGTTGTTCCAAAAAAAAAAATTGATGTCTTTCAGCACCTTGGATATGATACTGTGTAACATCAGCAGCTTATGACAAACCCTCTTCTCAAAAGATTTTGCTGAAACAGGAGTTCTGCTGCCTTTCCATACGAGAAATACTCATTGATGTATTTCTGCCACAAGCAGCTTTGTTAACAAATCACATTTTGTCCCCTGGGACAAAAGTGGAGTTTTATGTTTCAAAAGTGTTATGTATTATATTTCATTCTTGCTTTAGTCTTCTCAGATATTTTATTTGGGTTGCAGATCTCGTTTATTAACAGACCATGTTCTCACAAAGCTGCTTGTGCTATTATTCCAGTGACCCTATGCAACCCCAGCCTCACTTCCATGTTTTGTCCATTATGGTGGAGCTCCTTGGCCAGTAGAAGATGTGCAGGGTGTAGATTCATTAATGCCAGCTGTGACTTGTTAGTTTCAATTCATTTAGAGCATTAAAAAGTTTTCCTTCAAGTGCAGATGTGACAGAGTGTGATTATTTCAAACTCTTCAAATTCTACGACAACAAATTGTGAGGACAATGAGAGCAGCGTGCCAGTCAATCCTAGTGCGGTCTTTGAAACATTTGGGCATATGGGAACCATTCTGGAGTTTGCTTGCTAGCATTCCTCTGTACACCAGTAAAAGAACTAGTCAATGCTAAAGAAAATCCAGAGCAGTGCAAACTTAGGGTCTGGCTCCATCTTATGCTGGAACCTGCAGTGATAGAGCAGGAAGCAGATACTCAATAAGCTCTGAAATAAATGGAAATCAGGCCATGCTTACCTTTAAAGCTTTGCTTCTTTGGGCATTTCCAGAAGCACTTAAGCCTCATTGTTTTACCTGAGAAAGCTGTGAACCTGTGGGGTTGATCATGGCTTTCGGGGACCTATCCATGCGCTTGGGTATCTACATATCACCAAGATTCCTGCCTGTGGAGTTATGACCTCATTGAATCACAACAGGTAAATGGTATCACAGGTGATAACTACTTGAGCAATCTCCCTGATGCACCAATAAGCAGCAGCAACCCTCTTGTGCTAGAGATGTCCTGTTTTCATTGCTTGGGATCATTCATAATTCCATGGCATTTTTCATGAAAGATCTCAGCCTGCACTTTAATTGCAAGCCTAAGCTGCAGTGCCAGCACAGCTGCTATTTGAAATGGTAGATGAAGATGGTTTGGTGAGGCTGAGGGGAGAAGGGCAGGCATGGAGGAGGGGAGCAGGGAAGAAGGGCTGGACCCTGCTCAGGCAGCAATGGCAGGACCACTGTCAGCTCAGCCCAGCTCCCCCACACCAGTCAAGGACAACACAGCCCATGCCACACCTGTCTGGATTTCCTCCTTGTTGTGGTAAATTACTGTCATTATAAGCAAAGAAAAAAAATTAAACTGCAATGAATTAAGCAAAAACAAAGTTAGAACTTTTTCATAAACAAATTCCAACACTGATGCTTTGTAGCCTCCAGTTCTTTTGTTTCTCTGGATTTGATTCATTACATTAAGTCTTCATGTCAAGCAAAACAATTGTTTGTGAACCCAGGAAAATGACTGTACAGGCACTTTATATTTCAATAAATGCTTTCCCTGCATTTCAGAGCAAGATCTCTGTGGTGTGGTGCTATAAATGCTGTACTCTTCTGGAACTTAAACCCCTGATAGAAGCAACCCTGAAAAATGTAGTTTCCACCAGTGTAAGTAAAATTTGTCAACCCAAAGTGGTATGTGGGGTCTCATACAGCTGCTATGTACTTCACATGCATAAGCCAAGAGCTGAATGTGTTGGTTGTATGAGGAGAGGTTTCTTCCTTAGAGGTGTCTTCAAAGTATTCTGGTGGTCATACTGTTTCCTCTTGCTTTCATTTGTGGAGCTACTTCACATATCCACTGTCCATTTTCTATCAAACTTTCCCCACTATCTGTTAATCCAGAAAAAGAACTTGCAGGTTTTTTATTTACCATTTCCCATTCCTCTGCTTTTAAAAATTTATAGCAAATTAGCCAAATGATGGCATAATGACAGGTGGAAAATCCAGTTCAGGCTACAGACATCTGTGGGCAGATGGGTCAGCATGGCTTATTCTGAAGGAAATCCTTAGAGGGTAAAAATACCAGCTTAAAGCAAAGATATGGTTTTTTTTCCTTTCAAATATTGAACAGAAACACAGAGAGCTATGATAGGAAGCTGTATTTTAGGTGTTAAATTATGCTAGTCCTTTATCTTTTATGTGTATAAAATTTGAATATTTTATGCTAACTTGAAACATGACAAACAGATCAGAATAGATTGGATTCCTAGCTTGAAAAGTGAAAATGTAAGCCACTTAAGGCAAAACAGCTTTGCTTTATATGAGTATTGTAGGAGCAGATCTGGTTGCAAGGCAGACCTTTTTTCCCTGCCCCTGTTCCCACACACCAGGTTTCCAGCCAGTGTGCATCCCCATCACTGCTTCCCAGCTCATCCCAGTGTTCTGGGCTGGCCTCTGAGGGCTGCTGGGGACTGCAGACCCCAGGCAGAGCAGCCTGTCCCCATCACTCTTCTCCTGCTGCTCCTTTTGCCCTGCAGCACTTCACACCTCTCAGGCATGCACTCCTCTCTCTATGCTAGGAGAAGCCTAGAAGGTCCAGATAGGATCGTATTAACCCTGCTTTGCTGATTGTCCCCAAATTCCCAGCATCTGTACCCTTGCCAGATTTTGCCCTCACCTCTTGGGCAGTCTGCTCCCTCTCTAGTTTCCTACCCTGTCACTCTTTTATAGTTTCTGCCAATCTGACTTTCTTCAAATCCTCCCATATTCAGGATTTGTCTCCCGTTCCATAGCCCAGCATTGAATTCCCAGCCCCAACAAATCCCCCTGAATCAATAATTTTCTGCCTAAAAATAAACAATCCTTGATAAGCATTTGCAGAATTAAATACAAAAGGTTTAGAAAACTATTTTATTTTTCCTAATACCCTCAGTGTTCTCTAACATTAAATACCATGAAGAAGGCTCACACAGAAATCTGGAGCCATCCTTTTAAAGAACCTGCTGCCAGGTAAAAAGTGCTTGATTCCCACCTCCACCCAAAAATTTGTGCAGCTCAAATGATGAGTGTAGGATAAGGGATTATGCCTAGGGCTAGGATTCTGAAAGCCACAAAGCCTGGAGCTCCAGGCACACTGCAGCTGCCATAGGCATGCCAAAGGAAATGCAGAACTGCCACAACATGGCTCCATCCCCACTTTTCTCCAAGGCATCAGCCTCACACCCTGCACCATTTATTGACCCACCAAGGGTAAGGATTATGCTTAGGGTAAGGGTTCCACCAAGGGTTAGGGTTCTGAAAACCACAGGGCCCACAGCTCCAGGCACACCGCAGCTGCCAAAGGCACCCCAAGGGGAAGGCAAAACTGCCACAACATGGCTGCCTCCACCGCTTTTGCCTCGGGACCAGCCATAGCCCAAGGCTGCTTTTCCTGCCTAGGGTTAGGGTTAGGAATACGCCTAGGATTAGTGTCTCCAAAACCACAGGGCCCATGGCTCCAGGCACACTGGGACTGCCAAAGGCTGCCTTAGTCCAAGGCTGCTTTTCCTGCCTAGGGTTACGCCTAGGGTTAGCATTTCAGAAACCATGGAGCCCAGAGCTCCAGGAACATGGTGGTTGCCAAAGGCATCCCAAGGGGAACGCACAACTGCCACAACATTGCTCAATCTCCACCTTTCTGTTTCACACTAGCCTCGCCTTCATGCATCCTTAACTCACTTGTACCTATGGCTCCACCTGCGCTTTGGGTTCTGAAAACCACAGAGCCCAGACCTCCAAGGACACTGCAGCTGCATAAAGCATGCCAAGCGGAACACAGAACTGCCACAACATGACTTTCTCCACAGCTTTCTCCTTTCAACCATTCTTAGCTCAGTGGTGCTTTTACTACTCTGTCTAGGGTTAGGGTTCTGCCTAGGGTCAATGTTAGGGCCTAGGCTGATTTTCGATGCAGGTATGTCCCTTCAGTCACTGAGGTGTGAAATTGCCTTTGTTATTTATATTGTAAATCTCTTTGAGTACTGCCTTGGCCGGGCTTTCTGGGCTCACTGTGTTAGATGGGCTTTTGTTTTTTCCTCTCCTTTTGCCTTTGTCTTGCAATTTTTTAGTTGAGGTCATTACACTGGCAACTAAATTCCCAGCAACTCTGAGAACTACAGAGAGTATTCTGTTATCTCTTTCTTCAGACAAGAAGTCAAAAAATTGGCCTGTGTATTTACTTCTGAATATGGCAAATATTTTAGTCATCTCAGTGTCTATTTGTAGTGAGCTACAAACCTCAAACCCCTGGACCAGCTGAGAGGAAACAAAATATGGGTGGTGCCTTAGTGCCACTGCACAGAGCTGAGAGCCCACCGTTCTGATCCAGCTACAGATCCCCATTCCAAAATCCAAATTTGGACTCTACAGACACAAATTACAACTCGTTCGCAAAATGAGATGAATCAAACCTTCCCTTTGATTTGTAGTTACATACAGAATTGTTAAAGACAGAACTGGGGTGATACCTCTTTGATAACCTGTGCTGCCTTGCACGTGTCCTTTGGTCAGCAATGCTTTTCTTGTTGCAAACAATTTACATTCATACATCAAGGTTTCAATGTAAAACAATGTTTATCATACAGCAACCTGAATTCAACAGGAAAATTGCTGCTGCCTTTCCAGCTGTCAGTTGGATCACAGAAGTGTCATCCTCCTTTCTACCAAGCTCTCCCATGAGACTCTTTCAAAGCCTGAAGAGTATCTTTAGAATTTTGATGGACAAGTAAAGCACTAACATAATTTCTTTCCATATCACATATTTACCAAATATCACAGAGTCATATCTTATAAAGGTTATACATTTTAGTGTTTCTATCACAAATTCTGAGTTTTTTCAGAAAAAAAGCAAAAACTATTCACTGTCTGCTATTGAATTTCACATTCCTGAGAGCAGGATAACCATAGAAATGGATTTTTTCATTCATTTAAAAGTCCTTTAACTGTTCACACTTCTCCATTGTCTTCCACCAGGGATGAAACATACCTGAAGGCCAGGCTTAGAGGCTAGGATGTTTTTTAAAAACCCAGTGAGGGGAAGCATCCATTACTGTTTTCTAGTTTTGGGGATGGGGTTTTTTTCTGTGACACACAGAGCCTCTCAGATCTCGCTGTCTATGCACTTAACCTTCCAAAAGGGATTCAGATTTTTCTTTGGTCTGGGTCATGAATAAAATGGTCTTAGGAATGCAAAGCAGGCTCTTGGCCATCCTCTGAATATTGTCTTTTCTTTCAAACTTTAAGACTGTGGTCACTAAATTATCTGACTATTACCTGCTCTTTCAAAAGTCCAGCAAAGCTTACTGCAAGAAATTTTAGAGCCCTTGGATTAAAGGAAAGACCTGAGCTAGAAGAAAATCAGTGTGGAGCTGTTAGGGTGAATAGGAAAACTATTCTGATGAAAATACTACTGATGGTGATAATGGCAAAAAGTCAGGCCATAGCTGTCTTTATGATTATTTGATAGGTAAATTATCCACCTGGCTGAAAAAGGCAAGGAGAGAGGAAAAAAAATGCACTGGAAACTATAGTCAATCATAGGTATAATGAAAAATTGTTTCAATATTTTGTCTAAACTGTCCTGAAGTTTTGTCTCACATGCCTTTCAAGTTTTCAGGATTAGAAAGTGGCTTGCTCTTGTGAATGTCCTTGGTGTAAAAGTTTCTCTCACAAATCTCAGTGCTTTCTCTCTTGTAAGAATTTAATGGGCTTTTTGTATGCTTTTTGAAGTTGAGTGACCTTGTGCCACGCACAGTCTTCAAAGGAATGTGAACTGATGACAGTGAAAAGGCCATACTTTGGGGTCATGACTTAGTTTTGGAGATCTGGTATTGCTGTGGTGAGTTAAGCACAAGCAGCAATGCTGAAGTCTGCATCCCCTTGCCTTCCTTCTCATAAAGAAACAGCTGTGACTACAGAAAACACCCAACATTAGATATTAATTCACATTTGAGGAGTTTCATTTCAAATAATTCCATGAGCAGTGTGCCAGGATACTTTCTACCTTTCTGAGCTCCATCCATTTAATTTCTTCATTCTCAGCACTAATCCATGTGAATAGCAGATGACATGCAGACCTTGCAGTAGTCTTGTTGGTCCACTTGTTTCTATTTAATCAGTCATAAAAACAGCCTTGGGGTAAAATTTTCCACATTTCTCACCTTCTAAGCTTGAACTAGCTCTTTGTCATTTTACCTCCAGCAATAACAAAGTTTCTACAGAGAAAGAAATTGAAACCAAAACAAAGCAGAAAAACAAAGGACTGCACTAACCTACCTTGAAGAACAAAGAATAGTTGATGGACAAGGAGAAGCCAACAGTGGTATGATTTTCCTCTGCTCCAAAAGAAATACTCGGGATATTGATCTCCAGAGACTTAGTTTGCCCTGGCACTGGAGGAAAAGAAAACCTCTAAATTCTATGGAAATACACCTGGAAACTCAATAATTATTTCTTGCTCTATTTGTTTCTGGGCAAATAGTTCTGGTTGCCAGAATACATTGCAGTAAAAATCGTCTTGACAGGTTGTAGGTGGTGGGGTGGGATTTCACAAGAGTCAATGGCTTTGTTAAGTTGTAGTCAGTGTTATGAAAGTACTTTTCCACGGCTTTAGGCACTCTGGCTCTGCTTCCTCTCGCTGCCTTTCAAAATACAGACCTGCATGTAAGTCTGTATTAGGTTAGATTATTTTTCCTAGTTTTGTTTTTTTTGGGGCGGTGGGTTTTTGTTTGTTTTGTTTGGTTTTGGTTTTGTGGGGGAGGTTGTTGTTCTTGTTGGGGTTATTTTGGGTTTTTTTTATCAACTGCACAGATTGAAGATTGTGTCACTGCTTCTGATATGCTAATCCTCTGGACTGGAATCTTTGAAAGAGCTGGGGTGCACAAACTCTTAAGGCTAAATTTTGACATTACAGTATTTCAAATCACTTCTGGGGCTCACTTCAACAGAGCCCCTACCTGCAACTTTCACTCTCTTGTTGGCAGTAGACTCCTGTCATCAAGTCACAGTACTTAAAGACTTTGAAGAAAACAGCTGGTTTTGTTAGTAGATATAGTAAATATCCCATTAAAAAAAAAAAAAATCTATCTCTGCTTTGTCACTGTCTATGGAATAAGAGCTCTTAAGTCCCCTCTTCCTGGTCACCATGCAAGCTTCCCAGTCATAGAGAATAAATGCCTTATAAAGACTGCAGTGCATTTGAGTAAAATGCATTGTATATAACTACGGGTAGATCCTCAAAAGTAATTTTAATTACATAAATCTGTACTTTTGAAGAAATGATTGTTTCTTATTCTGTTACTTAGTTATGGATCAGCAGCACCACAGCACTCTGTGACACTCTCAAAACTCCTGAGAAAGGTATCTTTCTTTTAACTCAGTATTTTCTTCCTCTTAGCCATTCACATAAGAGCCTGTTCTTCCTTGTACCCATTATGAACACCTTAGGCTGTTTTCCAAATCTCTTCTGACCAAGCGAACTCTGGTTTAGCATGTTGTGGGGAGTGGGGGGTGGCTGACTGCTATCACAGCTTTCTAAATGCAAATATGCAAATGACCTTCAGTTTGTCCTTCTTCAAATGCCTCTAAGCATAGCATGAATTTCCCCCAATATTTAGACTGCTAATACGACCACTTTCTCCAAATCTCTAATTAGTATTTGCTTCTGTGTTGGTGCCTGCTGGAATTAATTGATATTTGTTAGATGCTGAAGGGCAGGAACATATGGTGCCACCTTGTGTGCTGCGCTGATCTATATGAAACCCTGCTGCTGTGACTGCTGAGTCAGTTCTTTCCTTTCCTCAGCAATAGCAGTAGCTTCAGGACTGACAAGTAGAGAAGGTGAAAGCATTTAACCCATCGTCTGAGCAATGTGGTTGCAGTTGCATAATAGTAATAACTGCAAAATACTAATAGAAAAATGCTGGTAGTGAGAAACACTCAGTGTTAAATATCTGCTTTTCAGGCTATACCCAAGTCAGGAAGGCTGCTTTGAAATAGGTTGATTCTAGTCCCCGGGGATGAACTCCAATATGCAGATGAAGTATATTGATGTATTTCTGGAACACTTTTTTTTTTTTTAATTTATTTAATGTTGTTTATTTTTAGACCAGAAGGAAAACAACTCCAGTGCTCCAAGGCTGCAGTGTAGTGCCCACCAAGCATTTGCTAATCTCTACCAAGTTTATCAAAGTTTATCCTGGCTATGAGTTACTGAGGCCTCTCCCACAAAGCATGTCTCAGTGGCACACAGGAGCCCAGCTTAGGAATACATTATCCTGGTTTCTATGTTTTGAAGAGATGGAAGAGGGTGCAGCGGCTTTATGTAGGAAGCAAACATTATCTGACACTGTATATGGGCAGTGAGGTGTGAGGAGAAAAGCCACAGAGCTCAGAGGCAGGAGGGGCTTCCAGAACCACTGAGCCATTTTTGTTGCAGCCTCATGACAGCTAAGCAAAGTCTGAGCTGCTCAATCTCCTGTTCTTCATGTCTGAGAGGGGCCAGGTGCCACTCCTGCACTGCACTGATCCATAGCACAGCTCTTGCTCCCCTGCAGTCTGCCACAGGGCACACACACGGCCCTCCTCAGGAAGCTTTGCCCTTGGAGGGATCTTCGCCCTACTGCATCCCCCAGGCAGGGATGATGTACATCATTAGGCAAATGTTACTTCTTAGAAAGCAAGGGCTGGATTATAAATCTACCGATGTGCTGCTGCAGGATTAAGGGATCTGGTTTTGTGCTGCACTTGTTGTGGGTGTTTGTTTTCTTTTAGTTTGTTTGTTTGTGTTTTGGTGGGGTTTTTTAGTTTGGGTTTTTTTCTAAACCATCCTATTCAGGAACTAGCGTTAATAGTGTCTGTACAGTGTATCACTGGCTTCCTGACTCCTTTGTTCACTTGCTTTCCTCCAGAATAAATAAACTGAAATTACACGGAAAAGCCCTAAAAGAAAACAGGGGAAAACCAAGTGTGCCACCAAACCTAAACTTAAAATTATCTTTTCTTTGCAAAACAAGGTGGTTCCTGGGAATGAGAGGTGCTGAAGAACTAAATGGTCCATAGCTTTTGGCACTGATTTGGTACAGCTTGCTCCCAGCTCTTCAGCAGATGATTGTACCAGGGAATTAGTGCAGAGCTGGGAGGGCAATCTAGTTTTGTTATTCCTAACCCATCCAGCTTAATCCCTTCTTAGAGAGAACACATGCATTGAATAAAAGTTTATTGGTTTAAAGCTGACCAATCTATTGAGGGGTCTGGGGGGGGTGTGTGTTTTTTTGTTATATTGTGTTGGGGTTTTTTTATGGACTTAATAACATACTAATTGAAAGTTGCATCCACATTTTGGTCAGCTGAGGAAAACCACAAATTGGCTACATTTACAGACTGAGGAAGGTACTGTTAAGGCAAACATTCAATTTCCTGCTGAGAGGCTGTGAATCATAGCTCACAAAGCAATACACACACAGTTTTTATTCTATTGTAAAAATACTGGGGTGAATTTGTTGCCTGGAAGAAATGAAATGCAGTGAGATAGTGCAAAATGCCTTAATTTGTTCCTTGCTGACATAATGTGCTTTGGATAGCTTTCCATTATATTACTCTAAACAGCTGGACATTGGAGTTGATTGGATTTTTTCAAATTCTCATAATTAATATAGTGGGGTTTTTTCTGAGGGAATGGTATTTCTAGCATAGCAAAGGGTTATTTTGTTTTCCTTATTTCTCTCATTTATCTTCACATCTCTCTCACTGACTTTTTATTTCAGCACCTTTTGCTTTTCATGGGTCTTTAGTTCCATTAAACATCCAGCACTAATTAGACTCTGTTGTCTAGACTGTACTAAACACTTCACTCAAAATCAAAGAGCATTTAATTAGTTAGTCTACAGGTTACACCCTATCTCGCAACATTAACACAAATGAACAGTTGAAATGCTTGTTACAGCCTAGCAAAAGTGAAAAAAAAAAGCTTCTTTAATGGCAATCAAGATTTTAATTTCGTTATTGATGAAAGCAGGCATGACAAGTCCCTGTTACTCAGATGACTGTCAGGCTGTTTGTGGGGCAGGGAAGCCTTTTTCTATCCTTTCCCAGGAACAGCTACACAGACAGAGCCCCTTGTCTGTGCTGAGCACCCATGGGGTGAAACCACAAGGTGGCCTTGGCTTAGCACAGCCTGCCACGACCATGGGCAGGATCCATCAGATTTTCACTCCTGCAGTTATTTGGGATCTCTGGGTATTTATTCTGGCATTCAAATGGGGATCAAGTCAGAAGCAATGGCTAATATATAATATATTACTGTTTGCAGTGACTACAATAATAGAATGCAAACTGTATCCTGGGATGTTTCAAGAGGTTGAGGAAGGTGATTCTGCCTCTCTACTCTGCTTTGCTGAGATGCCACCTGCACTGCTGGCAGTGCAAAATTTACTAAAATTTACTAAAACTCCAAATCACCAAAGCAAGTGATTTTGTGAAAATTTTATCTTTCTTTTAAGAAAAAAAGGAAAGAAAAGGAACTCTGCACTCTAAGCTACCCTTGCCAAAAAACAGCTGTCATGAAAAATCATATGAATGACATCAAATGTCAGACATAATTCATGATTTCTGAACATCCCGGATTGAAAACACAATGGTTGCTACAAAGGCAAAGAATAGTAGGCATTTTACTGAAGGAATTAAATCTCAAGTAATTACTCTTCAATTGCTCAAAACTATGAATAATTATTTGTGGTCTCTGTAGTGGTCTGAGAGTTGCATTGAAAAAATGAAGATGGCTAAACAAAGCCAAAAACTTGATCTGAAAGTGCTTTAAATTTGTATGATCTCTGGAATACTTGGAGAAAATTATCTGCTCAAGTGAGTGAACAATTCTCAAAGCAGCGCAGGCTAGTGACCAGCAATGTTTTCCAGGCATGCTTTACCCCTCCTTCCTCCTCTCCTCAATAGCAATCATCTAGCATCATTCAAAAAGGAAGTTACTTCAGGTTCAGAGTCTGCCTCTATTTTGCAAGACATTTAAGTGTCTGTTGAAATCAAACTCACCAAATTAGCTTCTTCTTGCAGATGGATATATGTAAGTCATCTTTTCAAGGAAAACTTGTGCTGAAATATGCAGAACTGCTCAAGATGTACTTGAGATAATTTGCTGATGGCATTGGTTAGGCAGTGCAATCTAGAAGAGCTAGTTCTGCAAGTAAAAAGGAAAATAAAATTAACTAAACTGCTGGGTTAGCCCTTCAAAAACTTGAAAAAATATTTTTGATAGAGAAAAGAGCAGAAGAAAATTTGAATTTGATTTATAATGCTTAGCTCACTTTAATGAGCTTCAGAATCCACACTTCAGTCACTTGCTTTGGTTCACTAGCATTGCTATTGACAAAGGCAGATGCATTTGTAGTGTCATTGTAAAATGAAACAAAAAAAATTATATTGGCATTACCAGTTTCTTAATATAAATATCATTTTTACAGTGTTCTGCTGTCAAGAATGATTGTGCAAGACCTCTCTCTTTCTTATTCTAGCAGTAAAAACCTAATGAAATAAGGAAGGTTTAACTTTCTTCCTCATGAAATTAAAGTCTTCAAAATTAAGTTGAGCTGTACACTGACAAAAAATAGTATCTATTCCTGATCAATGTGTTTCTTTTTTGGTTTGTTTTTAGCTATAACAAGATCTTGCTACAGAAAACTTAATATGATTACATTAAATGCAAATAGGGAGGGGCCACACATACTGCTCTATCTCTGCATGAAAATTTCCAATGGATGTGCAATGCCATAAATATGAGGTGTCTGCCACTCCTTGAGGGAACATAAGTAAATAAAGCAAAATTTCCTTATTTTTTATTTATTTTAGCATATAAACCAACATGTGTGACAAGCAGCTATGACATGTTATCAGAGTAATTTGTCTTTAAACAGCTATCAAAATTAGCATGTTAGTTGTTCACATCTTTGACTGACAACTGAACCAATGTTTTAGGGGTGCTATGTCTCAGGGGAACTGTGGAGACTGTTGGAACACAGGCTAGATTAGAAAATATTAAAAGAACAGCATTGAATATTTTCAGTTTGCAGTGTAAGAAGACACATTTTTCTATTTGTACTTCAGGCAGGGGCAAAATGAAGATAATATAGTGTTCTGCCTTTACTTTTTGGAGCTCTGAAAGCCCTCAGCATCATTGGTCTGGCATCCATGAAACAATCACTCACATGCACCTCACTCAGGAGTGAGACAGTGTTCAGATTTAGTTTACTTTGGAAGTTCAGAGAAATCTTCTAGCATAACAAAGGTTTATCTGCATGCTTTGTACAAAGTGCCCTCAAAATTTTACTTTTTTTTATTAAATTAATTATGTATAAAAATTTCTATTCATGAGGGTTAAGATTGAATTACTAGGCTGAACTCAGATATATATATATATGTCCCACTTCTACAGTTTTCTTTGATCTCATTGATAGGATCTTTCATTTCATATTCCTTATCTAATTTACAAGAATCTTTAGCATCTCTTGCTCTTACTTCAAAAATATGCCACTTCCAATGATCCCTCCTACAATTATGGTACACAGGTGGTGGGTGGTTCAGCAGTGACTAAGGGAAAAAACATCCATGAAATAGGAACTTCAGAGTTTAAAAGCTCTCATTGAAAACATCCATAGAGGACTATCTTTTTCTGAAAGTAAAAGAGTGCATTTATGTGAAATGGGATTTTGCTAAAAGCTTTAACACAAAACCCATGAACCCTTCACTGAAGATAGGGCATTTTGCCTTGGCTAGAGCTGATGAAGCTTCCTTTGGTTTGATTTTTGCAGCTGTAAGAGGTGATTTTTTTTTTATTGTAAAAAGACAGGGAATGTCCACCACCCTGTCCTTCCATTATCTGCTAATGGAAAGGTAGACTACAGATTGCCTCATCAACCTGTTGTCTGGCATCACTAGAAAGAGTTAGCTCTTCATATCTTCCAGAAAAAGGAAAAATTATTCATTACAGCACATCTCCTCAGAATACTTCTGACACTTCAGCAAACCAGTCTGAACCAATGATAGTTTTTTGAGGCTAACACTGGTCAGAGACAGAGATACATTAATCTTTTAGCTGGTCTTCAAGTGGACTTGAATGAAAGAAGAATCAGCCTAATATTTGATTAATCCAAAATAAGCTCTTCATCATTATGTTAGCTTTAGATCAAATCTTTGACTCTTTAATTCCAAATCAGAGTCTTGAATTTTGAGGACATGATTTGACCCATCTCAAATCACTAGGAGGATTGCAGAGGCTTGTTAGATGGAAAGGTGGGTGGGTTTCATGAATCGCAAGTCACTTTGACTCCTGTTCTCTCAAACATCCGAATTAAGGTTTTGGTTAACATCAGCAATGGCTGTCTTCCAGGCTGTGTGACTGCTGTTCTTACCACAAGAGTTACTGCAAAGATAATTAACTGGACCCCAAAATTCTACTCTGGCAAGAGGTTATGACACAGCTGGAGAATTTACATGCAAAGATTCTGGGAGCACAGAAATGTCTCTGGTCCACTAAGGTGAGATAGAGCCCTTATTGGATACTTAAAAACCAGAGCATGGACTTAAAACTGTCTTCTGAATGTCACAACCTCAAATGGCAACAAAAATCAGGATGCTGACAAATGCCAAGGTGCTGTCAATGAGGGTATTTCTGGGCTAGGTTTGACCCATGTCTAGATCAGAGTTGGTGTCACAGCTTGGATTATCTCATGTGTGCAGCCCCTGTCCACTTCCATAACACTCCTATATTGCAAACTCAGATGAAGTGGGTGAGATGTGAAAATCTACAGATTCCTGGAAGGAAAGAAAACACCTTCCATCCCCCTACCAACACTTCCAGGGTTAAAAAGCATCAGTGATTTGCACATATGGTATTTTTTAAAATTGAAAGTTATTTGCTTTGTAACTCATTTTTCTCATGTCTTCTCCTACCAGAGGTGCAGAGGTTAACTCTCAGATCTGTCTGTCTTTCTGCAGCCAAGGTCTCTATCCCTCAGCAGTCTTCCCGGATTCACTTGAAATATAAGCTGATAACTAAAGATAGATGATGGTTCATGCTAATGCAAGTGTTTGCACATTAATGGAAACTGCACACAGGCTATCAAGAAATGAAGACCAAGTAATACAAAGATTAAAAAAAAACTTCTTTTGAGGTACTGGCTGTTAAAAAAAGAATTAAAATCTAAGACATCAAAAATATAAAACAGATGTGTTCTCTGGAGATAAACCAATCATCTCAACTTTGTATTTACAGAAAAACTCCAGATTCTTTTAGTTATCATGACTCAGAGGAAGAGTAAACCCAAGTTAAGTCTTCATTTTTTTACTCACATCTCTATACTGTTGCTTCAATTTTAGCAGAAATACATGTGGTGTAAATGAACTCATATGACTATGAGAACTCTTGCTTGGTAATTCCCTGAACTTATTATATATATTCTGCTAGCTTTGTATTTAAGAAGTTAAAACCCCACAGATGCACCAGCTGTGTCTGCTTGTGTCAGGAAGATCCTGGGTATCAGCTGCAGGAAAGCTGGAGTCAGCCCTGACTTAATGAAGAGCTGGTGCAGGGTGGTGCTGCAGCAGTCAGTGGAGGCAAGGAGGGTGTCATGGGTTGGGCTCCTGTGATGTGTGATCAACTCCTGACATATCAAAGAATGTCAGAATTAATCCTAGGCAGAAAAAAAAAAAAAAGACCATAAAAAAGATAAAAAAGGCAGGATCTGAGATGCAGTGCTGTCTTTTGGGACACCTAGTTGAATGACTGACAAAAATCTATTATGGTGAGAGGGTGAGCATGACTAAAAAGTCTCATAGCATCTATTTTGACAGGTGATTAATTTCTCATTACTCATCCAGAATCAGGATGTCTGGGGGGATTTAGGGAAATATTTGATTTTTTCAAACATTGATTATTTGGAGAAAAGCTTTTGCACAAATCCAAACATTTTATTCTGTCTTTGTTTTGAAATGGCACAGCAAAAGATTTCTGATTTTTTGGTGGAAGTTCTTCAGAGTCACAGCAGTATCAGGACTCTATTTCAAAGCCAGGAGCCAAATCTTTAGCTGTTTCAGATAGTCTAACATACATAGCCCATGTTTTCATGCCAGCTGGTTCCATCTCCTTGTCCAGGACTTACAGTCCTGCTGATGTGATGGATTCAGGTCCATAAGGGGACAAATCCTGACTGGTAATCTGCAGTACTGCTTGACTACCATAATTTTTACCTGATAGCCACCTGGGTAATAATCTTACCTTCTTCCTCTGAGGAAGCACTTTGTGTTCAATGGCCCTCAAAAAAGAGAATAACTATTTGCTTCTTTGCTCTTGCTGATTTTTACCTAGCATGGCTCCTGCTTTAAGATCTTGTGTTTGAAGTGCCACTCAGGAAGTTCTGTGTGTTTATAACACCTACAGTAGCTGAGCTTAAGAGAGAAATGCAAAGCTAGGATGGTGCTTTCACCCTTCACAAAAACCATACCTAGTAACAGCCACGCTGAATCAGATGTGAAGCCCTTCTTGCTTGGTATTTTGTCTAGGTAGCAGGTGCCTAAGTACAGAACAGGGAAAATTAAGTATAGAACAGGGAAAACATTACAAGGAAATTTTACTACTTAACTATTTTTGTTGGAGGTGTAGGGGGAAAGAACTAGATCTGGACACAGCAAGAGAAGGAGAAAATAACTGAAAGTGAGAAGTGCGAACAAAAAAGCCATTCAGAAGGGATGTTGTAAAGGAAAAGGGGAGGAATTGCAGAAATTGGAGATGGTGAACTAAGATAGTTCATGAGGCAGAGAGAACTGCAGAAAATTACTGTGGATAAGAGAGATGGAGGAAGGATGGAAAAATGGAGCAACTGGAAAAAGAGCCAACTGGAATAGAATAAGGCAACCTGAACATGTGCCAGGAGGTAACAGGAACAGCCAGTCTACTATCAGCTATGCACCTAACAGAAAGAAGTTTAAGGACACAGGTGCTGTTATTATATTACAAAGGTTCTATTGTCATTATATTGCAAAGGTTCCATATTGCTAGAGTTTCATACCTCCTTGACATTTCTTGTAGGCAGCTCCTCTAGGCACTGCCTCTTCCTTATCCTCACAGCAGCCAACCGTCCCATCCCCCACCAATCAATCCACTCTTTCATAACACTCTTCTTATTTTTTACAGGCCTGGTAAAGTCAGGCCTGCTCCTAATCTTTAATAATTAACCCAGCTGCAACTCTTTAGGGGATAAGATTACTTTCTATACTACCTTTATTTACTTATATTCTATCCCCCTACACACAGATGTAATACATATTTACTTAAGAGATTCTGGGTTTTGAGTAATTTTGAAAATCTCATTATTTTCTGTCTCCCCCTAAGTACTTTCTAAATTTGGGCCTTTGTGTATATATTGTTGGAGAGAGCCAGACTAAAAACAAACATGGGACAAACTAGGACCTGTCTGTCACAGGGCAGCTTTGATGAAGCTCTGTCGGATGAATGGGTGACACTGCTCTGGGAGCACACAAAGGCTCAGCTGGTCTGAACTGAATGACAGGGCTCTTTCCCTGGTATCCACCATGGCCAGGATACTACTTTGAGGTTTTAGGACACCAGAGGACCCTTCTGGAAGGGAGAGGATAATTTCTGGAGGGTTGAAGGGTTCTCCCCTTCCCTGGCATATGCTTTCTCTTCCACAGGAATTGCAGATAATAATAATACAAACAACAATAATTGCCCATTTTATGAAATCCTTTTCTTCTCTTTGTTTTCCTAGAAACCTGGTGCTTGTTGTTTGAGGATTTTCACAACACATTTGTTTAAGGCATGTGACTATACTGACTGTGAGTTCCATTTTGTTAGGCATTAGCCAATGCTTTAAATTAAATTTCTCACTGGGAAAAAAAATCCAACTTGAAATCCTCATAAAGATTGTTGCTTCATTATTAATGAATGCGTCTTATGAAGAACCTCTTCCTGATGAAGATGAGTAAGTAGAACTTCATAGAAAAAAAGAAACAGAAATAAATGACCAAGAGAGCAAAGCTTTAAGCTTTTTCTTCATTATGATTTCCAGACAGTATCACATGGAAGCACTAGATTGTAAATTGTGAGGGTGTAAATATTTATTAGTTTTCTGTCCACTGTGCAGATATTCAGCTGGTATTAGTAGGGATTTCCACAATTTATGGAGTAGTAATATTACTATTACTATTAGTAATTACTATTAGTAATAATTTAAGATTTCTTCTTATATTTATCTACAATAAGCAGTTCACTTAAAGAGCATTTAGTGTGAAGCAAAATGTTTTGAGTTTGGGTAAAATTCAACCATACATAAACCATATCAGCACAACCTGCTGGCTTAAAGCTAGTAGCAATGAGAGTTGGTCAGTGCTTTATGTTTGTAAAGACAAACTCACCCTGAATTATTATAGGGAACAATTGCTTTGTGAAACTAGGTGTCTGTCAGCAGCTGGTAAAATAATCACAAAATTTTTGTTTTGGTTTAGGATAATTTGTTTTCTTTCAGGATAGAGTCTTTGTTACAAAAGGCCAAGAAGATAAAATTTGTATAACCTTATTTACCTTCTCATGGACTGTGACATGAAAAATAAAGTGGTTGAAATTGACTGGTTAATGGAGAATTTGCTAGTCTGTGGAAGAAGTTTGGCTATTATAAATTTTCTTTCTGTAACTGAGGAAAAAGAGGGTAATTTTTAGCCTGAATTCTTGTTACAAAACTTGTTCTGATGAAATCTATCTCATTAAAAAGAGAACTGAAATTAATGCCTGTAAATTTTTACAGGAAAGGAGAATCACAGTAAATAAAGTAACTGTTCTGTTTCAAATGCACTCTCAAATCCAAATTAATTTTATATACACAACAAAGAAAAATGGATATTTAATCAGCTAGATCCTTTCACATTCCCTGTTGTATAGTCTCAATGAGCATTATTACAAACATAGTGAGTAAATTTAGAGTGGGGTCATGTTTTTGTATATTTTACAGTTTCCTTTATAATTAAAACATTGCTTTGTTTACAGAAATTCTAAGTGATAAATCTGTTTTGTAAACAGTTCTATTTTTACATTTAAATTTCATATAAATTCCTGATTGCAATGTTCTCATTAGTCTTCTTGTTTGTCTTTTCTGTGATAAAACTTTTACTTACATATCTCACAAACATGTTTTCAAGTTTTTGTCTGCTGACAAAATATGAGAAGTGGCTAGGAGAACTTGGTTTATTGTACAGATGAAAAGGCAAAGGGGATCACACTGCAGTCTTTCATTGCCTGTGGGGAAAGCCATGGAGGAGACAGAGCCAAACCATTCTCAGAAGTGCTCAGCAAAAGGACATGAGACAAAGGTCACAACTGCTTTCACCAGACAAGAGGAAGAAATTATTTGTGGTGAGAGTAGGTCAGTGCTGGAAGAGACCACCCAGAAAGACTGGGGAACCTCCATTCCTGTGGATTTTCAGAAGTCAATGGGGCAAACCCATTGGCAACCTGATCAGAGTTTGCAATTAGGTCTGCTCTGAGTGGGCTATGGGACTGGGTGACTCCCAGGGGTCATCTCCAAACTAAATTTTCCTAACTTTCTATGGAAGAGTACTTTAAATAATGGCCATCTGATTTTTTAATGAGGAAAAGTCGATCTCCAGAACACTTAACAGATAGTACTTTCCATTAGAGTTAGTACAGCTGTGGGAATTGACATGATGTATACCAGTTTTTGAAGTTCTAAGTTTATTTCTCTGCAGGGTTTACATGGCCAAATCTTCCTTTAGATGCTGAGTTATGTTGCTATACGTTTTTTTAGGATTAACAGTTGGGGTAAGACATTGGATACATTCAAAGCTCTCACAGTCATTGTTATTTCCTTCTGGACTCTTTGCCAATGTATACCATGTACAGTCAAATAATTGCAACATTTTACACACAAGTATAAATAGCTCTATTTACCTGAACTAATAGCCTGGTTCTGCAATCATTTGCCATTGTGTATGTGTGTTCTAGTGACTTACTCACCTTGTGCCCTAGTGGAAACCCTAGAGAAATATTTTAGTCTGGCTCTCTCCTTTTAAAAAAACCACAGAAATATTAGCTTCCACTTGTTCATTGCACATTATTCCTTGCAATATAGTCATGGGGTACTCATTCTGTGTGGGAATCTGGGTTTCCTGTTCTACCTGAACACCTTCACAAATATCTTGTTGGAATTGTATTCATTCATCCACTATGTGAGCACTCAGCTCTAAGTGTTTGTGTTCTTGTCTATTTTTTTTTTGACCATCAAATATGTGAGTGCATGACTCAAAACACTGAGCAGGAGTCAGGTATCCAGAGCAAATGCCCATGCTTCTTCCTTAATGTGTCAAAAATCAAATAAATCTTGATTGTAGAAAAAATAAACAACCCTAAGTGTTCCTGAATAATATCACTGCAGTTAATAAAAAGCACATAAAGAGTTCTTCAAACTGAGTTGCTATTATCAATCAAAACATGCCTCCATTTTCTCCTCTGCCAATTTTTGACCTTCTTCCTTCTTTACTCTTGAATCACCTTCCCAACACATTGACTACCCTCCCCCCTGTTTGGTGTTGTCTGGGAACTCCCTGAGTATGCATTCCACCTTGGCACTGGGAGCCTCAGTGACAACGATGAACAGTGCTGGCACTAGTATCAACCCTGAGGAACATTCCTTCTAGCTACCCACCCAAACCTGATGTAAGTCCTCACAAAGACTCATCCCAGATTTCTCTGTGGGGTTGAGGTGAGGTAGACCAGTCTTTTGTTGCCTGGACTTTTGATTGTCTTTTTTTTTTTTTCTATTGTTTATTTTTGTGTTTCAAAGTCCCATAAAACTTTATTGTATTTGCTGACAGGTGACTTAATTCTGTGAATCCAAAATCAGTGCCAAACCACCAGAGAGGCTGACAATGTTGCAACTTTGCCAGCCTCCACAGTCCCGTGGGAAGCCACCACTTCTCCTGCAACCCCATCAGAAGGGTCTTACCCTTTCACCAAGCACATCCAAATCATAACATTTGCAATATCTTAAAAGCCTTTCAAGACACTTCCAAAATGCACACATAAAAATGATATAATTCAGAATGTATTGTCAATAAGACTGATGAAAAGGGCCTGCATCAGTCAGATTTCCTGCCTCTCATACCATCAGTTCCAGCTCCAGATCACAGAACCTCCTTGCTAGTTTTGCCGCTGCTGTCAGTCTTTTATCAGGTCTGTGAAGAGAAGATAATTGCTGCATCAATCTGTCTGTGGGCTGAGAAGAGAGTTTGACATATTATGTGGTCTGGAAGGAAAATAAGATTCAGGGGAAAAAAAGAAAAAGAAAGAAAAAAAGAAAGGATGAAAGGAGATTTTAAAAGCAGTAAAATGTTTTTCTTCCTTTTCTCCCTCTTTAGCAGACGACCCTAGGCTTTATACCTAGAGGCTGCATTTAACCGCTGGTAAGTAGCTAACCTTTCCAAAACACCTTAAAGCGGTGCAGTTCTTTCTGTGAGAACGCCGCTGCGCTGCGCAATCATGTGGCGAGCTACATGAAGCCCGGGGACAAATATGCGCCTAACTCTGCTCAAAAAAGTCCTCCAGGAAACCAGTTACGAATAACGCCCTCCGCCAAATTACAAAATTGGAGGTGGGATGCCCCTCTTCCGGCACCCCTGTGCTTCGGGAGGCTGCTGGGCGCCCCACCGCCTGTCCCCAGCTCCCCGCAGCCGGCATGAGGAGGGACCTTCGCAGGAAAACAAGTTTCAAGCAGTTTAAAGTGAAAATGGCAGGGGGTCCTGGCCTCAGCCCCTGGGGACTGGCGAGGGGAGCCGGGGGCGCGGCGGGGCCGGGCCGGGCCGGGCCTGCGGCGCTTTCCTTGGCGGCCCGCAGGGGGCGCTGCGAGCCCGGCGTTCGCGGGCAGCGCGCGGCGCCTCAGCGGCCCCGGGCGGCCCCGGCGGTGCGGGGGGAGCGGGCCCGGCGCCTCCCGCCTGCCCTCGCCGCTGCCCGGGGCAGCGCCGCTTGCCGGGACAGCGCCGCTCTGCGCCCCTCCGACCCACGAAGGGTGCCCCTTCCACCGCGAAGGGCTCGCTGCCCCGCGGGGCAGCCGGCGCCGCCGTCGGTCCGGCTGTCCCAAGGGCGCTGGGGGGGCAGCTCCCCGGGCCGTGCCCTTCCTTGGCGTTCCCGTGCCGCGGGGAATACCGGGCGGGCAAGCCCGGCGGAGAGCCCGCGGAGCCGTGGCAGCCCCGAGCCTGTGCCCTGCCAGGCTGCCTTGCTCCCCGGGCCGGCTTGCACGCCGCCTCCCCGCGCCCCCGGCGGGTCGGGGAGGGCAGGCGAGCTGCAGAGACCACGGGCAGGGAAAGTTGGAAAGGCCTGGGGAGAGCCGGGGCAGGGGGCTGGCAGCGGGGCGGCGGGCGCGGAGGAGGAGCGGGGAGAAGCCGCACCGGGAGGAGCCGGAGGAGATCTGCGGGCGGCGCATCAGGCGCCTCCGGGGTTGAGGAGAGGGAGGACCCGGGCGGGGAGCACCGCTCCGGGTACCGGTGGCCGGGAAGGGAGAGCTCCGGCGGCATCCGGGGAAGGCGGGGGCAGCGCCGGTGACCTGCCGCAGATCGGCTCATCCGCCGCCGCAGGATGCACGGAGCGCCGGCCGCCCGCACGGCCCCGCCGCCGCCGCCTCCTCCCCAGGGCGGCTGCGGACAGCGGCGGGAGCGCCAGCAGAGATAGGGGAACGTAGGGAAAGTTGTGCGGGCCGCGCGTAGGGCTGCGTGCCCCGCTGGGGCAGGAGGGCACCGCCGGCACCAGCGCGGAGAAAGTGGGGCTGGAAAGCAGTTTCTGGTCTCGCTACCAGCGAAGGGCATTTAACCAGCATTACGGGGATGAAGGGAAACTGGGAAGTAACTCGGAAAAGTGAGTGGGATTTTCTTTTTTTTTTTTTTCTCTTCCCTTCCCACTGTTTTGCTCCTAATCCGTAAAGAGCCGTTTAAAAGGAAAGCAAAAGCCGCCGTGTGCGCCCGCTGCTGGGAGAGGCACGGGAGAGGAGCGCACTGCACACCGGCACCCCTGCCCACGCTGGGCGAGGGTGCGGGATCCTGCGCTCGGCTCTCCCCCGACACCATCGTGTACCAAAGCAGCTACTTATAGTAAACAGACTCATCATCCGACAGAGCGCAGGAAGGTGAAACAGAAGCAGAAACAGAAACTAAGAGTGAAAGGAAGAAAAAAAAAAAAAAAAAAACAAGACAGCGACTGCGAATTACTTGCAGAGAAAGTGGGTGGATGTTGTGCAGCAGCGACCTGGGATTTTAGGGGATGCACCCTTATATTTTGCTTCTCTCCAGTCCGAGCCTCCCTTCTCCGGTGGCAGAAAGCGGCTGTACTCGGTACAAGAGGAGGAATAAGCAGGAGGGGCTCGGTCAGCAGTGCTTGCGGTGCCCTACTGATCTGCTTTAAGCATTTTTTTTTTCCTTTTCCTGGTGGATGTTTTCTTGACCTTGATTTTGAGACCTCTTACTTGCATCGCAGTTTTTGTGGCTTTATGTCCTTTGGCGAAAAGTGGAAAGGGGGAGGCTGGCTTCAGTGCTGAAAGTTGCAATCGTTATTATTTTGGAGCCAGCATGTGCACCAACATAGTCTACGAGTGGCTGAAGACCCTGCAGCTCCCCCAGTACGCGGAGTCGTTCGTCGACAATGGCTACGACGACCTGGAGGTCTGCAAGCAGATCGGCGACCCGGACCTGGATGCCATCGGCGTGGCCGTGCCCCACCACCGCCGCCGGATCCACGAAGCCGTGCGGCGGCTGAAGGAGGCGGACGAGAGGGCGGCGGGGCTCTACTTCACCCTGGAGCCGCCGCCGCCGCCCGCCCCCGCCGGGCGCTGTCCCCGCCGGGCAGGGGGGCCGGAGGAGCCGCGGCGGGGGGCGGCCCCCAGGGCCCGGGCCGGCGGGCGGCGGGGGGCGGCCGGCGGCGCGGGGCTGGTCGCGTACCCCAGGCTGAAGCTGAAGATCATGATCCGGGACAAGCTCATCCGCGACGGCATCAACCTGAGTAAGCCGCCCTACTCCAACAAGGTAGGAGGGGGTCCCCGCCGGCCGCCACCCCAGCAGAAGCCGTGGCTGCCGGGAGTAGCGGGGCGGCTGGGCTGGAGATGGGGGTCCAGCGGGGCCTGGTCCCGCCTCTGCCATGTACCGGTGCTAAGTTTCTCCAGTTGTGCCAGTGGCGTTTTGGAGGGGAATATGGTAGGGATTGAGCATCAGCAAGGTGCGAAGGGGCCAACAAAGGTCAGATCCACCAGCACTTTTTGGAGCTGATGGTATGGCATGATGCTGTGTTTAGGATTTGCCTCCCTTTTTTTTCATTAACTGTTTCTTTTAGTCTGTTTTAGTTTGAGGTGGGAAACTGGAAATTGACAGGATGGTCTTAATTGTTTGGGCGTTTCTTTGTCTTTTCTGTGAAACTTTTCCATTGTGTTCAAGAGGGATGTCTTCTCTCATCTTTTGCTAGTGGTCCTGTTTTAGTCAGTTTCTGTTGGTGAAATGGCTCCTGAAATAAGAGGTCATCTGGCTGGAGGAAGAACTCCAGCAGCTGAATCCAACTGTTGCCTGGATTTATTTGCTGGAATATGGTAGTGACTGGTGAATGTCAAAACTATTCATCAGGCTCCAGCACAGGTCAGCCAGTCTCCAGGATGCACGGTCTGCTGAAAAACCAGAAAAGGGACTCTCAGTAGAGTCCATTCCAGGCTGATGAAGCCTCAATGTTTACCTAATTCTTATCTTTTGAAAAGGTTATAATGCAAGATTCATCAGTTTTGGAAGTTTGAAATTGTTTTGTCTGAAATTTTTGGTAGATCTCCTACTGAAAATGTAATATGCAGAATAAGTAAAACAATAGAATAAAATTAATAATACTGTAGAGAAGAAAGTTATTTGTGAAAGAAACGAAGGTATTATAATGCACGGGGGTCTAAGAGTTAAGGGTGAAGTGCTTCAGAGTAATCTGATGACCCAAGTTGCCTATGTTTTCTTCAATGGTTTGAAGTCTCATTTTTCAGAAAGCCTGAGCAGTTGATGTTGACCTTCAACTTGTGGGTTCTTTTTCTCTCTGAAATGCTTATGAATGTATGGAGGCAAGGTGATGAGGAGGGCTGCAAGTCTGGGTTTATAGAAATCTGAAGAATTTAAATTGAGAATGCGTTATCTGCTGTCATGGACATGGCTGTGAGGATAATGGGTAAAATTCAACTTGGATATCATTTTGAAGGTGCAGATAATAAAACTACAAATTTCAGTATTCCAATTTTTAACATCTTGGTGACAGAGGCCCACAGTCACTTCTCAAGTACAGCACAGTTGTCTGGTTTGGGATGTTTATTTGTTCCCTTTTTCTGAGCTTCTGGCTGAGGACATGGTAAGAGACATTATGTCAAATTTAACACTCATGAACATATAGTCTAAGTACAGCGTGGTCCAAAAGTTACTGTGTCATTTTGCAGAGATTCTTTCCCCCCCCAGGGTTTGGAGTAACACATCATTAGATTGAAATTACTATTACATGTTTGATATAAAAAAATTCCATGGAAGTTATGGCTTGTCAGCGTAGCTGCATCCCATTACCACCTCCACAGCTGTGTTTCACTTCTTCCATTTGACTTTGTGTGTGTTCTTAGTTACCAGTTCAGTCTTTCCAAGTGGATCATCTGCCTTCTCTCTGTGGTATTTTAAAATTGTGTAGAAGTGGTGCTCTGGGACAAGGTTTGGTGGCAGACTTGGCAGTGCAGGGTAAGGTTGGACTTAGTGGTCTTAAAGGTCTTTTCCAATTTAAATGATTCTATGATACTCTTCCATGGAATTGTAAAATTTATAAGATGCCAGCATATGACATCAAGGCAATTCAAATCCTTGGCATTGATTTTTTTCTTTAGCTCACTTTATTTTAATTTGATGAGTCTGATAATAATGTGAATTAATTGTCAGGACAAGCTTGACTTACACAGAAAGCATCACTCAGCTTTAATTTTTTAAAATCTAAATGTAATATTTTGAAATACAAAGATAAACAAAGTTTACTTTCCTAATTTTTTTTTCAGGCTGTGGTGTCAATGTATTTATTTTGGATAATAAATGCATATTGCATCATTTTTTACAGTAACAGAAAAAACTTTTCTCTGTGTGAATCACTTCACATTGTAGCATGTTGTAAGAAAGCATAAAGCTGGCAAGATTTGAGTGTGTGTTGCTCAACATGCATTATTCTGACTGCCACCCACTGTAGCAATCTATCTCCAAAATGGCTTAAAGTAAATAGCAGAAGATCACGTCACTGTACAGTATTTATTGGATGTTGTTTAGAGCAAGAAAGATGAAATACTGGATTTTTGCATTTGGGAAAGAGCCATTTTATAGCAGTGTCTCTTAAAAAAAACCCAACAAAACCTAAAAAAGCCAACAAAGACAAACTTTAGAAAATTGTGGGTATAATTTAAGCATTAGAGTTTTATATAGAACATACAGCCTATGTGGAATATACAGGCTTCTGCATGTCAAAAGAAATTGAGTGTATTTTCTGCAGCACACAGGATTGAAGAATCAACTTGAAGTATATGTCATGGCTTTTTTGCGTACCTTTACCACTCATCCTTGTCATGTGGACATTCTGGAGTGAGGCGCTAGACCACTGACCTATTCGACAACTATTTGCATTTCTGGTTGTGCTGAGCTGCATACTAGTTTTCCACTTCCATGGCTTAATGGAGAATGCTATCTTTTCTTCTTAATATCCATGCATACAACTTAGTGTCTCTGAAAGGAGGAGCCTGCTGGTGTGTATATGTGTGCACATGTACATATGTATATGCCTTTCACTTGTTTCCTGAGGAGTGCTTCTTGGACTCAGTTAAGAAGTTCTCAAGCAAGATTTTGTGTTTTATTTTAAAACATCCCCGAGAACTGGAAGTGTTGCTCCTCTGGCTTCTTCAGAGTCTTTTGCTAGCTGGCTGAGCTGTAAACATGTCAAAAGATCAAAAATTAATATTGTATGTGGCTGTGAAGATGTTAAAAGCATCCTTTTGCTGTATTTCTTTTTTGCTGTAGTTTCACATGAAAGGTGGAACAACAGAGTGGGCAGAATAGAAGTCTATTGCTATGGTAAAATTTAGTTAACTTAGTTTGATTTCAGTCAGCAGAAATGGCTAACAGCTACTTTGCAGAGCTTAATATAAATCCCTTAAAAGACGTGCAGACTTGGAATTGAAGCCATGTGTATGGGTGACTTTAGACACAGAGAATTATCATAAGCCATCTTGATTATTTCCATGGAGAATTTGAATGAGGCCTCACCTCCTTATATTGTATCCTATGTGTATTTCAGGTAAACCAAGGAACATAACTATAACTGAGGAAAACTCCAAAGGAGTCAGATTTTGTTCCCTGTTGGTAATGCTTCATAGTACTCAAAGCTTTATGTTTTAGTTTTTTCACCAAGCTTGCTATTGCTGGCTGGTAGCCTTAGGAGTCTCCCATGTCTAAGAAATTTCATGTGGAGGTGATGGGATTTAATGCCCTTCAAAAAGAGCCCATGACCAAGTGAAACTTTTTGTCATCTTGAAACATCTAGCTGCTCAAAAAATTATCTTTGATGGTTATAATTCTGTCGTTAATTAGGAAGCGAATTATGCGCAACGTAGAAAGACTTTTGACAGTCTTTTGCCCCTAGAAGATTTGGGAAATGAATTAATGGCAGAAGGAAACCAAAATGAGCATTTTGGTTTCCTTCTGCATTACAGTGAAGATGAATGTAGGAAAACACAGGATCATCAAGGGGATCTGAGAAGTATAGCCATCAACTTCACACAAAACCACTTTTTTCTTTGGTAGGCTTATTCCAAGATGGATAATGTCCATGCTGGGTTTGAGAAGGAGTAAAGTCACTAAATGTCACTGTGTAAGAGATAGCAAAGGAGCATTCAAGTCTGTCAATAAAAAGACAAGTAGGGTACCTTGTTGTGGAACATGCCAAAAGAAATTTAGTACTCTATTTATCTTGAACATAGATTGACATTTAATAGTTTACTGTAATTTCATTATTATTTGTAATTGAAACAAATGGCCTGACCTCTTTTTTGAAGAATGTTATTCAATTTTTCATCTGCATAAAATTGCAAGTATATTAAAAACATACATGCATTAAATCTCCTATGCCAATTAAGATTATTTGCTTACCCTCAGTAAAGTTATAGTCATGGAGATTTCCATATTTATTAGAGAGAATAAAACTGTAGTGTGACATATGTACATGTGCATGACCTCATTGTCACTCACTGTGCTCTTCATGATTATCAGCATGCTTGGAAAACAAACACTAAAAATTCAGATGCATGAGATCATAATCTCAAGAGTTCAAACAGATGTAGAAAAGTCAAATGTCAGATCCAAGTGAGTGTCTGCTTAAACACCCAAACACATTCTTTTTAAGTTATGTGCTGATAATATAGCACAGATTTGTGGTTCTGATTAAGTCTTTGTTTAATCCTTGCCACTACAAAATGAGGAATGTGTCACAAAAGTTAAGTTTTAAGAGGTAAAGAAGCCAGCAATTCTGCTTTGAAATACACTGGTTCAAGCTGGGGCTGGGATAATGTAATCAGTACTTTAGATATCTACAGAAGTGAATTCAGCAAATTAAAAATATTGTGCTTTGAAGAAATGGCAACACTCACCTGTACTGGAATTAAGCATGAACCTTTTTCTAAAGACCTGGCTGCTTTAGAATAACTGCATCAACTCTGATTAGCAGAGCGTTCTCAAATATGCCTTGGGGAAAGCTGCCTATTGACAGAAGTACTAGTGCATTAAGTAGTAACAATATTTTCATGGCAATAAATTAGCAAAGCTACAGGCAATGTTCAGGAAGTGAAAAGGTATTTTATATAAGATATCATGGAATTTGCCTTTGACTTCACAACTCTGTTTTCTTTTAAAGAAAACATAGCACCTCATATATTTGGCAGCTGTTTCAAAGTCCCGGTTTATTAAACTTGCAAAAAACAAACTGGAAAAGATCTTCCAATCAGCCCATCAAAGCAAAATGTTGCAGAATGTGAACAATACAGTACTATATTGTATTTGCATTTGAATTGTTCCTGAATATTTTAAAGTGTATTCAATCTCCTCTGGAAATGTTGAATGCAAACCTTCATGGATTTCATTATTTTTCAGTTAAGAGAGATGGAAGATCTCATTAGGGTACATTACAGGTGGCATTCTGAGAGAGGATAGTATTGACTCCACAGCTTTCTTTCCCCCTTTCCACAATTGTATTAAGAGTAATTTCTGAGCTCTGATCGAGGTGTGGGCTGGCAGCGGAGCAGTGTGGGACTGAGCAGCTGCCCTGCAAGGGGAGTCCTTCCCACATCCTCCACAAGGCTCTAAGTTTCAAGGAAAAGCTAAACTTAAAGGTTCCTGACAAAAGAGAAATGCCTAGCCTCTGGTAGTTCCCCCAAAGGACTTGATTCTCTCAGAGCTCTGTAGTGCAAAGCTGAACTGATTTTTCCCACCTGCTCTGGGGTTTTGTGTAAATACTGCACCTCAAGAGGGACACTGTGTTGGGACAAAAGTCTGTGTACCAGTTTCACTTCCACACACTGATAACCTATCTTGTATTAAGTTTGGTGATCATACGTCTTTCTGAAATGTAAATGCATTTTAAGGAAAATACTCATGTTGATAACCCTACCCCCAGAGCTTCTGCCTCTGCCATATGTAGGATGATTAAGCCCATATACACAATTAGATATGTGGAATACAAAAGAACCCACAATAATTTCTCACTAAAGAAGTTATCTTGTGAGCCGTGTTTCTAGTTTTGCGTATGACCAATATTAAAATCTCACATACTCCATAATATGGGCATCTGTATCCCTGATTTCTGATGTGGAATTGAATAATTTGTTTAAAGTCATGACAGATTTTTGACAGATGAGGCACTGGGACCCACTCCTGCAATGTCTTTGTCTATTGCCTTAGGATTAAGAGTAAACTTCCTTAAGTGTAAGTAACAGAAAAGTGATCAAGGAATAGCTGGTGGCCTGGCTGCATGGCAATTAGTTATGCTTGTTAATTCTCCATGTTAATTATACCCTGTGTGCATATGTCATTCTGGAGGATCCCTATCCACTAAGATGTATAGATCCAAACATAACCTGAAACATGCTAACAGCCATTACAGAGTTTTTGATAAGTGCAGCAGAGAGGTTTGAATTGACAGGAATACTATTATTGTAGATTAGGAATAAATTTATTTTATCACTTACAGGAACTTGCTTACTGGTTTGAGACTCTTCTACAGCAGAAGAGGATGGAATGTGTTAATACTAGAATGTAGGTTCAACGTTTGAATTTCTTGCTTTGTCAGTTTGAATGAGCCCCTCTGCTTGGTGTTTGACAAAGCTATCTGTTCAATCTCTTTGTCTAGGCTAATATGACATCTCATATTGATGTGCTTATCTTGACAAATGTGGTGGCTTGTGCAGCCTGCAGGAATCGTCTTTTATTAAAAGAGCACAGCATGGCTATGTTTAGCACTGCCACGTTATTTTGGGAATGGCTGTGCAGCAGGAAGGGGAGATTCGGGTGAACCTTCCATGACACTGGCAGTCTGTGAGCCAAGCTGGCCCAAAGCTGTCCCCAGTGACTCATCCAGCCTCTTCAGTTTGTTACTTGCAGATAGTAAAAAAACTTTTCTTATGATTTTGCAAAACAAAAAGAAGTGGCGTGTCACGTGAAACACAAGTAGAAGGGCCTTCAAACAGTATCTCATCTTCATTCTCACAAACTCAGCAGGATGGGAATGACAGTGATTCATGCCTCTCATGGGAGCCCTGTTCTTCCAGTTGGTCTCATTCCCAGTGAAGTCAGTGGGGGTTTTGCCAGGGATTTCATTTTATGCTGCTTTTTGAGTGAGGTGTTCAAATTTAAATCAGCTAACAAGCATACCCCTATAGGTTCTAATTGTGGTGGTGGACAAGAACAGGATTACATGAGTTTAGAAGGGTAAATACAACAGTAGCATGCAAAAAAAAAAATCAGAACTTTTCAGATCCTTGAGTATCACCATTAACAGCTCAAACAGTAGTGAGGCTGATTTTTGAACTTAGATCTTACAGATCTGTGGTAGAATAAATGTTTGGTAAATATTCTCAGTGTATTGGTTGGAGCTAACATAGTTGTTTACAGCTGTCCTCTCAGTAACTTAAAATCAGGAAGAAGTAGCAATAATATATGGCAAATAAACCTTTTAGGCAGGTACAAATGTATGTCTTCTACACATCTGGGTTTTTTTCCCAGAATAATTTGGTTTTGAGGCAACACACCCTGTTGCAGCCATGTGGTGTTATCACTGCATATGATGTCAATCTTTTGGGGAAATTATGTCTGTGCCTCAAAAAATACATAGTAAACTAGGCCTGGTTAAGAAAAGAGCTGAAAGTCTGGGAAAAAAAAAACCCTTGCCTTTCAGTCAGGGGCTAAGGAAAGCTTGTACTGTTTTTTTTCCCAGAGTTAATTTAAGTGGCCACTTGGCCATGCTTTCACATGCACAGAAGGAAATATTTTTATTAGGAGAAAAAGGCACTGAGAACTTCAGTGGCTGAGTTCTGTAACTAGGCTATTCATGCTGTGAAGAAGGCCAAAAGCCAGTATAAACCAAAAACTTAGTAAGTATATTCCATAGAGGAAATAACAAAACAACCTCCAGACAAAACTAGGAGTGTGTGCCATTTTTGTATCAGTGCCCTTAGTTTGTGAATAAAAAAGTTTGCTGGAAGTGGTACCTCTGCCTTTGTCTCCACATTTCCCAGTTCTTCCCAGAGCTACTCATTCCCTGACTTCTCCTAAATTATTTCCCCAAAGTCTGCCTCAAGATACACTATCTTCTTCCCTAAAAATAATCTTTTTTCCACCCAAGAATATACATCTTTTGCCTTTGGTCTTCCTAACATTTTTTTCTCCTAATCTGCATTCTGTGTGAGTTTCATTCCATCTCCCTCTCCTGCTGCCCAGTGTCTCAGGCTGCAGTTTGGATCCGCCAGTATAAACCAAAAACTTAGTAAGTATATTCCATAGAGGAAATAACAAAACAACCTCCAGACAAAACTAGAGTGTGTGCCATTTTTTGTATCAGTGCCCTTAGTTTGTGAATAAAAAGTTTGCTGGAAGTGGTACCTCTGCCTTTGTCTCCACATTTCCCAGTTCTTCCCAGAGCTACTCATTCCCTGACTTCTCCTAAATTATTTCCCCAAAGTCTGCCTCAAGATACACTATCTTCTTCCCTAAAAATAATCTTTTTTCCACCCAAGAATATACATCTTTTGCCTTTGGTCTTCCTAACATTTTTTTCTCCTAGTCTGCATTCTGTGTGAGTTTCATTCCATCTCCCTCTCCTGCTGCCCAGTGTCTCAGGCTGCAGTTTGGATCCTTCTCTCTCCTCCCTTTTGTTTTAATGAGAAGAGAAACTTTCCCACTCAGGAGAGCAGGGCAATCACTTCCCTGCCCATTATGCTCAGTGTCCCCAGCTGCCTTCCCACTGACTTACACAGGTGGCTGAACCCAGGTTGTTCTCATAAAATGAAAGCTTTAAATTTTGATGTTAAAAAATTTCAGTCTTAAAACTGCCACAAGCAGCAGTCATCCAAAGTCCCTCCAGCCCCAGTTTTGTGCCAGAACGAAGGGATTGATCTAGGAAAAGGAGCATATATTATAGCTTTTGAACTGCTGTATGGGACTGATTTGGTCTTTTTGAAGCAGGAGTCAAGGTATTCTTAAAAAAATAAGTTGTAACCTCAATATAAAATGCCTTCAATGCAAAAATTTTGAAAGGCTTTTCTTTTTTGCATTTTTTTCTATTTCAAATAGTAGGATCATAATGATTGCTTCTAATTGCAGCATCTCTGAATTCTTGTCCCATTGTTTTTTTGTTTGCCAAAATGTTTTTCTTGAGATTGTATTTAAACCTTTTCTACTTATAACCTGCTTGCATTGTACTGCATTAAGAATTTTTATACAAATGTATCTCTGACCTCTTGTTTACCTCGTAGTTAAGGTTCCCCCCTAATCTAGTAATTAGTTTAGCAGAGGTTTTTCTGCAGTTAGGGAATGAAAAGTGTGAGAATAAAGAATCATAAAGACTACCATAGGTCTTTATGTGCTAGTTCCTAAGTTAAAAATTTCAACCTAAATATAAGGGTAAATGGTTATTTCAGAATCTGAGTCTGTATTCTTTCTCACATCAAACCAAATGTCAGAAGGGGATATCATTTTAAAACACTAACTTGTAGAAACTAATGGTGGAAATTGAAATTGCTAACCAAGAAGATTTGTTCCTTTTATGGTATTAACACTTAAAAGAGAAGAAAACACCAAAAAAAGGAAAAGGGACTAAAGAGTAATTTTGATTTAACCTGCTCTTTTCACGTGAAGAAAACTTATTGGGCTTTCCTGTGATAACTTCTAAATAAGAATTTGCCAAGAGGGTGTTTCAGAGAGAGCATTTTCACATGCACCTAATATTTGCACAGTGTTAAAAAATGCTCTATAGTTTGTGGAGTAGGATGGAGTAAGAGGAAGTATGACAAGAATACCACAAGCTGGTTTCTGTCCAGCTCTAAAAATTACACACAGTAGGGACATACTTCATAGAGCCAATGATTAGAAGTGATAAAATGTGTATGTGTCATTGCCAGTAATGTCAAAACCAAATAACCCGCCCAGTGGCCCATTTTATATCTCTTCAAGAAGTAACATTTGTATCTCTAGCAAAGGTTAAAGCAAAATTCTTCCATATTCCTCAGGCTTGTTGTCTAAAAACTCCTAGTTTGAAGCACTGTTGAAAAAAACTTTTCAGTAGTGTTTTGGGTCTTCTTCAGGAATTTTTTTTTTCTCTTTGATAGAAAGGCATGAGTGTGCCATCAAGTGAAAGGGGGCTTATTTACTATGAGGCTGTGATGGGAATCAGCTGAGCCAGACTTGCTCCTAAAGGCTCCCAGGCTGGTGGCCTCAGTGGTCATTTACCTCTACTCTATAAGTATGAGTAGAACTGCATAAGCTTGAGTTGTGTCAGAGTAATTTTTCAAGGGAATTTTGCTTGCAGTGACTCTTGTTTTATGTATGTCTTTGAAAGCAGGGATTATCATAATAAGAGGTGGTCTGAATCTCTTGTGGAGGTTGTCTTGTGCTGATAGTGTAGCAAGTATGTACTGGTTTGGGTGTTGTGCTGTCTATAAAACATTGTATCACTTATGAAATTGGGTGGCTTTCCTATGAGTCTTCAGTAGCAGGTATTAATTCACTGCTATGAGAAGTTGCGAAGGATTGAGGTATTTCCCTAAGGAATTGTTTCATCATAGAACTGGAAACACACTTAAAAGAAAATTTATATTCTTAACTTATGTATGTTAAAAAGAACTGCTTATGCGACCACTGGATTCATTAAGTCAATTCCTATGGTGTCTATCAGGAAATAAGCTGTTGCTGTATATCCTTCCTCTATATGTGTGTGATGGGTTTGGAAGAAGCACGGTTTTGTCTAGGTTTTTATAGAACTTGTTTTATAGACCTGTCAGTGGCTGAAATTGATGTAATAGTTAATATTATTGATCTCATTTTGGAAAATAAGACAGAAATTCTTTTGTGCCGAGTATATTTCTTCCTACAGGGACAAGGAAATGAGCATCATCTTCTCACTAATAAATAGCAGCTTTGTACTTACAATGAATATGAATTAAATTCAAGGTGAAGGTAGTGAAGGAATTTCAAGAGCTTATTTTTCTTTTCTTTTCCTTGTGTCTCTTGTCGTGTTAGCAGTGGAAAAGTGTCTTTCTCTAATTTGAATTTGCCATACAACTAGACAATAACAATATGATACTTTTACTTAGCCCATTCTAACTTTAAAATCTTCCTTCCTTTTTTGTTGTTGTTTTTCCTGATAGATTGTGCAGTATGAATATATGCTTCATTTACTTGATAGTTTTTTATTTCATAGATGTCTAATTGAAAGCTTGTGTGTGTTATTTCTAGCCAAGTGCTAGCTTTGATTTGCTTTCAGATCAATAATGGCACCTGAATTCTGCTGTAAATGTTTAGAGTTGGCATCCCAAAAATGACTTTCAGAATTACTCAGTTGTTATCACTAGCACCTTGCTACTTTATGCAGCCCCTCACAGAATGTATGTGCTCTTTGGTAGTTTGGTTTTTTTTCTGCTGCTCTTTTTTTTTTCATCCTTCTCTTTTTGATCTCTCTTCCTTTATTTTAGTATGTGTTTGCCTTGCTAAGTGTTCCATTTACCAAAAAAAACCCCTAATTTTCTCTAAACTCTTTCAGATATGTATCTGATTAGTAATTCTCTACTAGTGGTTGTGTTTATCTCATGGACAATAATAAGCTAACAGAGAAAAATTTATGGCTTTAATATTACATGGGTTTAGGGGCACGTATGAATATTTAAAAGCATTACAAAAACCCCTAAAACTAGAACCTGTACAGACTACAGAATTGAATTTTTGTCTTGCTGTACTTTCTTATGGTCTGCTCATTAGTTGCTTGAAGGTGAGACCTACAGAATATGCAATTGTATGATGCTGGGTAAATAGCTCTTAGACAGAAGAGGAAATTTCTGCCGCTTAAGTGCTATCAGTTATCTTTTCTATAGTAGAATTTTCAAATTAGAAGTATATTTCTGCTAGATTCTGTCAGTTTTGTAGGCTGCGGCCATTACTCCCATCATGTGAGTTAGTGGAAATTTTGCTGTTGATTTTGTTGGGAATGAACTGAGGGTTTTGCCAAGGAGCTACAACTGTGCTTTCAAAGTACTAAATAAAAAATGTAACCATTATGGTTTCTGGTTGAAATCTTGCCTAGATTTAAATGGTTTTTAAAACATATTTTTATTAGCTGCTATTTTCACGAGCTGGTAAAGTCCCTTCTCCTTGGAATGAGCTGCTGTGATTGTGGGTGCCCCTCCCCACCACCCTTAATGTTGTTAGCCAAATGCTGTTAAATAAACCTGTATCTCTTTTTTTTCTGCTTGTTTGCTTCTTTTTCTTTCTCACTCTGACCCAACCCTCCCCCCATGCCCACACATCCACCCCTTTTCTTTTTCCAGTTTAGAGGCTCTTAAGTTGCAGCCTGTCAAGCAGTCTGGTGAAATTTTGGATGGTTTTCCATTTTTCAGCTAGAAGTTAGGCAATAGAAGATGTCATCAGTAAGAATGAGATGTTATTTTTTGGTACATCAGAAATATTGAGGAGTCAAGAAGTGGAAATAAATTGATAATTGTGTTATAATCATCTACTGATGCTACATATCTCTTTCAAAAGGATTTTTAACCTATTTAAGAAGAATAAGTCCATATTTTAATTATTGGTGCCTTACTAGACTTAAACTGCCTGGGAGGAACAAAACTTGAAAAGGCAGAATGAGCTATAGTAAAGAAACTGCAAGAAAGCCAGACTGAGGAAAGGATTTTTGTACTGTGGGTTTGTATCATGCTGTTCTGGAGCTGTATGCCCCAAGGACGAGATCACTCTGACTTTGGTGAAGGGGTGGGATTTGTTTGGAGATGGGTAGATTGTTTTTCTTTTGTCCAGTCAATCCTAAGGGTGGAAATTTTACTGACATTGTTACTAATTTCCCATTCTTTCTTAATTTAAAAAGTCATGTGTTCAGGGGAGTTGTTGGCTGTCTGCCCATGTGCTCCCTTGCTTTTTCTTCAGAATCTATGGTTTTTGCTCTCTTTTCTGATAAATACACACATTTTTTAGACCTGAGCCCATTGCTTGTGCTCATGTAGACCATCAGCCTGGAAAAAAAAATGTCTGAAAGGGAATGCTAATAACACCCTGAGGATGTTTTCTTTCTATATCCTCAAAACTATGTATAAAGAATATTTAAACCCTGGCTTTACAAATACTGTCAGTGTCTTTTAAATACAAGAAAAAAAAATGGAAAAGAAAAGCATATTTTTTTCAGAGGTTCATGTTTAAATCACAGCTCTGGATGTTGTTTAGACAGCTTGCAGCTGAAGAATGTTTCTTGCAGTTTTATATAAGCTTCTTTTTTCCCCTGTACAAATAAGTGGTAGTGCTGCATGGAAATGTGTATTTCTAAGTACCAAAAAAAGGAGTGAAAATTGTTCAGCCATTTTCCATGTGTTCTCTTTCAATGTATCTATGATTTGTCCAAGTGGATGTTGCCTGAGTCGTAAAAATAATTGTTTATGTGACATCGGATCTACATAAGGAGTTAAATGTCCTTCTGCTGTTCAGCTAACTGGTAGCACTAACCTGTAAGTTTTTGTGACTGAAATACTTGTCCAATACCTTTGAGTAGAGGTGAAATACTGGTAAGTATTTTTTCCTCAATTGTAAGCTGGGTTTTGAAACTGGTGACTGACAAGCAGTTGTATAACTTTTCAAAGGTCACATTACTGGTGATCTTAATCTTGGCTATTAATTGTTTGACAACACTAAGATGTTTTTGCTGTTACATTTTTTTCCTGAATCTTCTATACAACAGTTTAACTTTTTACTTCTTGCCATGTCTGCTGTGGTCATGGAGAATAAAGGATTCTGTCTTCTCGTCTGGTGACAAGCTTTAGCTGCCCAAGGATGTTACTGAGTTCTACCTAAAGGTGTCTGCTTAACTAATAAAGATGGTTAATTAATTCTCCTTTTAGGTTTTACTTGCTAGGTCAGTTCTTGTTCTTTGAAGTTAGTCCCCTCCCTTGTTGGACTTAAGGGCTCTGGATGTTGAATCTGATTGGGGGGCTATGCTGGTGTTGGGCGTAACTCTTTGCAGTTGACAAATTGGTTTGTTTGCCCCCATATGGCTGTTATCCTTTTCTAATGTTGTGATACTGTGGATTCATGCCTTGGATTTGCAAGGCTGTGAGACCTTGGGTAGCAGAGCCAGACGTTTATTTTACACCATTTGTGTATGCAATGCTTTGTGATCAGTTGTGCTTGCTTGCTGTTGTCCCTGATGAATAACATTCCTGTATGTGGAGGGACAGAATGTAAGAAAATAGTGCAGAAGGGAGTCTCACACCTGAGGAGCTGCAGCTGCACTAATCACCAGAGATTTGGAACAGGCCTGCCCTTAACAGGCCACAGCTGTGTCCAATAAGAGGCTGAGTGCTACGAAAGAGTGGGATAGCTGGGTGAGGAGGGAGTTGGAATTTGTTGGTTGTGCTGTGAAGGAGTCAGTACTGTGAAGAGCTGCCCATGAGAAATCACAGGGAGGGTATGGGAGCCTTTGCAATATGATTATGACACCTGTATTTACCAGGCTCTCCTTTCAGTGTAAGCTATTTGGAAGTCTAAACTTGTTGTTCTGCACACTAATGCTCTCTCCAGTTGAATGTGGCCTCCTGATATAAAAAATTTTGTTCCTCTACCCAAATCAGTACTAAAACCAGTGATTATTGCTCTGATGAGGATAGCCCCCTGCAAAACTTGTCTTGATCTCTCTTGAAATTTTTGTTCGTAAAAATACATTTTTCCTGTATTTTGTACTCGTTTGGTATTTTGATTTATACTGTGCTACTCTGTTTACTAATCCAAATGTCTAGTGAAACAACATCAGAAAACATGATGAAGTTAAGATTTTTGGCATGCACTTATTTCCTTTTTTTGTGGCAGTTGGTTGTCTGGTATACCAAGAAGTTAGGTTGAGTTGACATAATCAATTCTAGACAAGTCTAGGTTAACTGTTAAACATCCTGTCACTCTTAGATTAATGAACCAGAAGCATTTTTATGTGGGAGGATTAATAAGTATTTTCTGTACAGCATAAAAATCTTGTTCCAACAATACACATTTGTTTCAACCTTCTGTTATCTTCCTTTATCCAAAAAGTCACTGCTCTCGGTCACTTACACCATCAGTTTTGGGCAAGGGTAGCATGTTTTCTTGCTGAGCAGCAGCCCATCTCCTTGCATGCAGTCTCAATTTCTCCCCATGCTGTGATAATAAATCCAGCCTGGTAGGTGAGTTCCTCTGCACAGCTGTTAGCCCCTACATGGATGGCAGTGTCTGACAGACAGAGCCACCTGTGTGTCCTCTGTGTTTCAGCTCCTGCTGGTTTTCTGGTGGGTAGAGGAAACTGAGGTAACTTTGTTCTATACTTTAAACACTTTGTGCCTGAGCAGGATTCACCTGTAAGTGCTACAGGAATGTGCAGAGTCTGCAAAGGATTTGTCCACAGTATCATGAAACAGTGCACAGTAATTTAACCAGCGGGAAGGGATGTGCTACTGAAAGGAATCAAGTTCATGGAAAAGCCCTGGACAGTTCAAATGCACAAGCAAGAGAAAAGAAATCCAAAAATGTCACTCTTGTGTTTCCTCAAGCCTTAGCAATAGAAGGGATAAATAAGAAAAATCTGTGTTTGCGTCTCTGTAGTGCTCTGTATCTTAGTCCCTACTTGTGTAATCAACAGATCCTCTGTTTAATGCAGTGGGAGCCCATGCAGTGTCTTTGAATGTTGTCTGCATTATCCTCCTAATAGACTGAATATGTTTTGATTCACAAATGCTGATCTTAATGAGAAGAGGACAAGCTGCAGCATACTGGAGATTTTTTTTTGTGCTTAATTGCTGAGCCACACATTCCTCTACTTATGTGTACTTCGATGTTTTCAACAGTTTATTTTTAAATAGGAAACATTCTTAAATAATACTGATGTTACCCGCTTTCACCACACAATTCCTGAAAACAAACAGTTCAATATATTGCTTTTAGGGGAAACATTTTGTAGTTCCTCCTAGCCTGGAGCTTTGGGGAAATGAGGAAATCACTTAGACGAAGTTATAAATCTGTGTGAAGGGGCTTTTAGATTAAAGAATACTTTTTCAACCATGGCTCTTAATAAGATGTTATAGAATAGAATGTATAATCTGATTGTGTAGAAATTACTGTGTTGAAGTTAGGGGATGAAGGGGTGGGTGGGGAGGGAAGGGAAAGAAAGGAGAGGAAAGGAAAAGGCAAAGTGCAGTTTTCACCTTGTTCTCTTCAAATTCTATCCCTGGAGGTTGTGCAGGAAGGATCTGCTATTGTCTCTTACTGTTTTTTGGTTTTGTTTTTTTTTTTGCAGTGTCATTAGTTGAGGAAAACCCTCACCAGAATAAAAACCAATTTTTATTGCATACTAAAATACACTTCAGTGGCCACTTGAAGCAGACAATGACATCAGTATGTAGGTGTGGAGGAATTTTTCTGGCTTAGCAACTGGTTTATTCCTATCAGTCATCCTAAGAGAAGCTCTGCAAGATCCTCTAAAGTGCTTTTTCAGTTTTTTTAAAACAGAAGCTGTCTTCTAATTTTCAGCCTACATTTATTGTGGAATTGCTTTTCATATTTTAAAAAATATGAATGACCTTTTAAAGTAGGTTAATGTGTAACAATAGAACAACCCAGACGCAGTGCCCTGTGCATCTTCTCCAATGGGTGTATCTCCTTGCATGAAGAGATTAATTGCAACAACAGTCCCCATTTGAGGGATAGCCCAGACTCACAGCACAGTAAGGGCAGGTGTATTTCTTCTATGCCTTTGTTCTGATAGGGGAACAAGGAAAGCTCTCCTACTCTCTCCTTGTTCAAATAGCCAACAACCACAAATATTCTGATATCCCTTTCCTGCTAACCCCATTTAAGTTTGAATGTGAGTTTGTTTCAGAATTTTTAATCTGGTAATGTCTAGCTAGGATACACTTTCATATCTCTAGAAACATTAAAGTCTTTTCCTGTTATGAGTTATTTAATTTTCCTGATTTCCTTTCCACCTCTCCTAAAAAAAGCATACATTTCTAGAAGGCAATTTTCTTTTTATTACTGAGGAAATGCAGTAGATTGGTCAAGTAATGTGCAAGCATTTTCTTTTTTGTTTCCTGGGTTTCGTCTTGTTTTCTCTTTTTAAAATGATATACAGTGTTTTACTACTTTGTGGAATATTCTTGGACACTGCTGTAGGTGGTAAGTTATCCCAGGTGTTACAAGTTGTGTCTTGAAGTTTTTAATTATAGGTCCAAACTGTGTGTATACCACTGCTGACCTTTTGAGTTTTTGCTTCTAGCACTTAGAACAGATTTTTTTTAAAAAAATCAGTGAGTTTGGTAGCCACATGTATTACATAAACAAGCAGGGGTGCCAAATCTGATCCTTGACATTTTGAATTTTTTATTTACATATCTCAAAGCAACTGCTACTATCCCTGCCCCTACTGTTTTCTTAGATAAAGTAAATGTTTGTAAAGTCAATTTTGCAGGGCTGCAATTCTTGGCAACAAAATAATTTTGAACACTGGTAAGGGAATTTATGGATTTCAATTATAGTTTGTAGTATATCATAATTCTAGTTTTATACCCTCTGCAGTTCAGTGTTTTGGATTTTTAATGGGTATGGAGCAGTAATCATAAAAGTGATTCAAAATGCACCCAGTAATTACAGAGATTTGCTGTTGCTTTTGCATTAAAATGATTATGATTTACAATCAACGAAATTGCAGTCTGTGGTTTTACTTCAGATACTCATGCTATTACACTGCTTATTAGTTATGGTCAGTGATTTAGAGCTTAAGAGCTACACATTAGAAAGCTGTAAAATTAGTTATTCTTTAATAGATGATAGCAGTAAATTTAAAAAAGACTTTATATTAGTTATAATCTTGTATATTAAAGAATACACATGTAGCCCTTTGTATCTCCTTTTGTTGCTAGAAATTAACTACAGCTAAAATGACTTGGATGGACTGCAATAGCCAGAGTCACATACATATGCGTGTGGATTTTTTCCTCTTTGTTTCTATTATGGTCTAAAAATTTAAGGTTAGCTGTCAGCCTCCTTTCTGTTTGGCGTGTAAACTAAGTACTTTTCTTCACCCCTTCCTATCATACCCCAAATGCATATCTAGGTATATAGGAGTTATTGGAAAGGTAGCTAATATACTGAAGTTCTGAGTACTTAAAATCATACAAAAGAAGGAAGATCTATTTTACCTACAAATTATTTTAGAATGCCTTTTGAGTAGAATAATTATATAGAGGAGTTTTGCTCACATTTCCTCTTCCTGTCAATTTTTTCAGTTTTCTGTATATATTTTTTTTTGTACCTTCATGCATAAAACTCAAGAACAAACAAATACCCTTAAGTAATATTATTTGAGTGGACCCTACAAGAAAAATGAAGAGACGATTTACAATGGCATGTAGTGACAGGTTGAGCAGGAATGGCTTCAAACTGAAAGGGAGTAGGTTAAGATGAGATATTAGGAATAAATTCTTTACTGTGAGGGTGGTAATTGCCCAGAGAGGTGAATCCCTAATCCCAGGAAGCGTTCCAGGCAGGTTAGGTGGAGATCTCTGAGCAACCTGGTTTAGGAGAAACCTGGAAAGTTGTCCATGTCAGTGGGGTTGGAACAAGATGGTCTTTAAGATCTTTTACAGCCTAAACCATTCTATGATTCTGAGTTGGGCTTTGGGAACTCTTAGTTAAAGCTGTTTTAAAAATAACATGTTTCTTGAGAACATTCTTGAGCATTTGCATAGAGAGCACTTTTCTGTTCTTATTAAACTTGGATTTTAACTAAGATAAGATAGTGATCAGGGAAATTAGCAGTCAAGTCACGATGTAAAATGTACTGCTATAGTTACTGATTATATACCTGCTAGTAAGGAATACTGAATAAAAAAACCTCAAAACTAGAGAGGTTTCTGAAAATTTGAATGACAGTGGTTTTTTTCTACATGCTCTCTTGCAGGGTCTTTATTATTTTTGACCAATAGTGTTACAAGAATAAATGCAGTATTTTATTTTAGCTTGTGTTCTGTGTGGAATTCTGCTTAAGGTTTCAGTCACTGTGTTGAATTAACACTTGTATTAATACCACTGATGTAAAATGTTCTTGAGAATGGTCTTTAGAAATTTTCCATATAGAGATTCTTCATCAGAAAGTGGGTTTTGAAGTGCAACAGAGATCCAGTGCTGGTTGCTTTGGGTTTTGCACACTCTGGCAGATTCTCTCCAGCCTGGCACCTTGTTTAGTGGTCATGATAGTGCGAGACACGGTGCATTGGGAATTGAAAATAGCAATATTTTATCTTTATTCTTTTCTTAAGGACTTAAGTACTTGTAAAATCAAGCAGGAGAGATGCCAACCAAAATTGAAACTGAAAAAAATTTTCACCATAATCTATTTGTGTTTAGAGATTGTTGGATATTTTTTGGTTAAAACTAAGCATCTGAAGTGTTCCATTTATATTCAGCCATTTTGAGTGAACTTTTGATTTCTAATGTGACTTGGCCCAGGCTCCCTGCAGAATCTCTCTCATCTGTAAAGCCTCATCTGTTCATTTCTTCTTCTCAGCTTCTTCATTGGAGGATCTGTGAATCCCTAGCTGGTACCCATACCCAGTTTCTGCAGCTGATCGCTGATATATTTGTGAAGCCCAGATGGGTGTCTAGGGTGTAGCCAAAACTCCAGCGTTTGAAGCCCAGAAATTGTCAGGATGAGGAGGAGTTTGCCCGGGAGCCATTTATCCTGTAACCTCATACTCATAGCTGCTCAGTGAGATTGCATTCTTGCATGACTAGAGATGCCTTTTGCCAAATTAGATTTTAACTACTGTACTTTCACTGCATTAGTTGTAGTCTGTATTAGAATAAGTCCCTCATTTTATAAGCATTTTAAACAAGCAAAGCCCCAAACCCAGCCTTTATATTAGGCAGTTAATTTTAAATTTTTACTACCTTCATCTTATCTGAGTGCAGAGACACACACACATACAAAGCTCCTCTTTATGCCCTTTGAGAAGGATTAGCTTTGATTTGGATAAATCCTGTGATGTGAGCAAGTTCATGGTCATGTGAAGATGGGTAGCAAAGGGAGATGGAGTAGAGGCAGAGACAAGGACATAAGTGATGGGGGAATTCACAAATGCCTGTCTACAGTCAGAGTTTGACTCTGCCTCATTATACTGTGTAACCCTCTTTACTCTGCACTGTAGATTCATGTTTTGTGAGCAGAATTGTTTTAGCCAAGTATTAACTGGGAGGGGTACTGAGTGATGGATGAGTAGCCAAGGACCCTGACAGAGTCCTTTGCTCAAACAAGCTTTTCTGCTATTTGTCAAGAGAATTCAAGTTTGCCTGTTTCATAATAGCTCTGTATTTGTGGAAGTAAAACTGTTGGGCAGTTTATTTTTTGATGATTAGTACAGTAGATTGTGTTGGATGGGTTAATACTTGCTGCTAGTACTTCAGTGATTTCTCTGTTTAGATTCTCTGTTCCATGTAATACAGGAAGGACAGAAAAACTTAAGGTCTTAAGTTTCCAATAAGTCTGTAAAGCATGAACATCTGCTGGAGTCATGAACTGTGTATTGACTGTGTTTGGTAACAGGGCAAAGGCAGCTGATCATGATCATCCTTCTCTTAATTACTTTGTCAAATGTCACTACAGTTCCATGTAGGGAAAAGAGGCATTTCCTTAATGAAAAGGAAATAAGATAAACAGCAAGCAAAAGTGGGATAGACTGCTAGTATGCACACTGCAGCTCTTAGTTTTATTTAAACATAATTGTCAATTGTCATGTTAAATTCTTTCTTGCAAAAATCTCTACCTTTTTTACTTAGCAAAACATAGAATCTCTTGTTCTAGTTTATAGGCTGTCGGCCTTTGACCCTGCTAGCTATCCAAAGAGAATGTAGGTCAGAGTTTAAATTTGGTTGTTTCTTCTGACAGTTATTTTCTCTAGCATTATGCTTATCCACCAAATATTCATATTATTTTTTAATAGGGTCTTAGTGGTTTTATGCAGCAAGATGAGAAGGAGGTATACTTTGCAAATGTGAGTGTCCATTTTACATTTTAGTAAGCCAGATTTCAGATGAATCTATCATTTGAAACTCAGTCTAGCACTAGAAATTACATTTGAGGCCTTTTGACCTTCATGGGACAGTAGTAATCTGTAGTTAATCTTTATGTTGGCAAAATCAAAGACTATGTTGATGTATATTTAACCCTGAAATACTTTTACATATTCAATCCCTTTTGGAGTAGAATATAATGTAAAAAGTGTATAGTATCCTGCTAATTCTATTTTGATGGTTTAGCGTATAAAGCTTGAATAAGGTATTTGTGGTCTAAAAAGGCAAGACAAACCCATGACTTTTTTTACAATCATGACCTCTGCTTGCACAAAGGCAAAGTGAGATTGTTTCAGGTTAAAGCTAGCTAGATGATAGCAGCATTAGCAAAGCTGAGACTTGGGTGTTGACTCTGAAATTCTGCTGCGAATTTTCTGGACAGCAGGGCACATATATTAGGTAGATGTACAAGTTACACTTTCACTGTCCTGGAGCTGAGCTTAGTCTTTTCGATTTGTTGAGGAATGTTGAGTCCCCTGAGCATTTCTCTCTGTGGGAGTATGACAGCAATAGTTTCCCGTGCAAAACAACCCACTACAGCTGTTTTCTATCACTTACTATAAAAGTGTCTGTTTGCCCTAAGTCATGCTGAATTATGTTAGCCTTTTAAAATGAAATATTCTGAAACCAGCTGCATTTACATACATTAGCTGAAGCTGCCTAATTAGCTTAATTAATTAGCATAATTAGCTAAGTCTTCATTGTTCTGTAGAGTTAGACTGCTGGGTAAACCTTTGGGCTCAAAAATAGTATTTGAAATACCTGGATTAAACTAGGTTAAACAAGGATGAACTGACTACTTCCAAGATTAATCTTGGAAGAAGTAAAAGATTATATGGAAATTACTGAAGATACAGGTGTGTTAAGTCTGTATGTATAAAGGAGATCCTTAAGTCTACTAGGATGTAGAGTTGTCTTGCATGAATACTTAAATGAAATTCATATGAACGGCTTTCCTTGTGGCAAATACAAAACATGAGTTGGAACTGTGTTGCAATGGCTGCGTATGAGATTGGAGTGTAACTTGTTGCGATTGTTTAATGAAATTTATCAACAAAAGATCCAGTCACTTCTATCTTCTTTTTATATTATCAGTTCCATACCGGTTACATAGGAAGCTTTTAGGTGCCTGCAAATGGCACTCAGGACACTGGAGATTGCCAGCAGTGAAAGCTGCCACATTCATCTCTGTTTTCAATGTCTGGGCAGTGTCAGTTGGCTGATGGTAGAGCAGCATCTTGTCTCTGATGTCCGAGAGCAGCATACCTGCACTGTTGGAGTGCTTGCACCTGCAGCCTGAGGCTGTCCTGGGGTTCCAGGCCCTTTCATAGCACATCCATGTGCTGCTGTCACCATACACAAATGTGTGCTGATTTTCTCAGGCTGTCCAAGGGACTGGTGCTTGCTTCTAGGTCAGGTTGCTGCTATAAGGATGTAGATGTATTCTGTCTGTGCACCTGCATGGAAACAGTGAATAGGGTTGGGATTTTTGCTTGACTGCTCACAAAATATGAGGGGCAGGGTTTGCCACCAATGTCACAGAACTTTAGCGGAGTCAGTGCAGAGTTGAATTTGGTATGTTTTGTCTTGTGTGTTTTTTTCATACCAAAACAGTAGAAGCAGATGAACAATATTGAGTAAAACAAATAGAGACTTATGTTGTAGATACTGTAAATTTTAAGGCATGATGTGTGGTAAACCGTAGTGTCAGAAAATAGATTTATAGAGTCTAGGAAAACTGAGAAACTTCATTATTTGCTTTGGGATAATTATTTTGGATATAATAACAGAACTCCGTCACAGCCATACCTTCTTCTGTTTCTTCTTGAATCAGAATTTTCATTTCTTTGTCCTAGAATGATTTTTGTGTAAATAGCTTTTATATTCATTTTTTGTAATGATGTGATTAAGTGAGAGAGAGGACAGCTCATACCATGTTTTTTCTTTACTGGTTTCCCTCTTGATACATTGCAAATGATCTGTTTGAACATTTTGAGGCTTTATTATGTGTTTCACAGCTTGCAGTACCAAAGCGTGCAGTGCTCTACATCAGCAACCAAAATATTGAGGCTTATGTGGTGAAGATGTGAAAGGGAGATAAGGCATAGTTTTATGCTTTGAATTACTTACAGGTTCTAAAATATTATTAAATTAGAGAAATTGAGCAATAAAGAGAACACATGAAATGCAGCAGCTGGCAAGGACTTATATAATTCCAAGTATGATTGAGATCATAGTAATTGTCTGGATTATTAATGCCTTGTGTATTGGTTCTTACAGCAATAGTACTATCACTTGTCTGTGAAGCAGAATGTAGCAGACACTTTATTTCAGTGATTGGCCTAAATATAATTGTAAAAGGTGCACATTTAGGGGGCAGTTGGATCCAGACAGTTGTGACTGATTAGTCCTAGGACTAAGCTAAGCTTCAGTACTGGATATATTCATTCTAAAATGTGTCCATTTTAAATAAATGGGAATATTGTTTTAAATTGTGAGAATTTCCTTCACCAGCACCACTTGTTTCAGAAAACACGGTAGATTAATGATGAGGGTATAGTAGGGGCCATATGGATGGGAGAAGTAGTGTTGAAAGCCAGATTAATTTATTACAATCAGCTTGTGTCTGGAACAGGTGAGGTAAATCATTAGTTGCCAAGGACATCTCATGAGTGTGAATAGAAGCAATACATTAACTGAGGAAAAGGCAGGACAGAACTTTATTATTCTCTGGTTCCAAGTATAAAGGATGAGAGTGGTACAAACAGGACAGAGCCTTACAAGGACCAGAGAAAATGTTTTGGGGTTTGTTGTTGTGTCAAATTTTTATTGCTGTGAGTGGCTACATTTTATTTGTTTTGCAAGTTGTCACTGATAGGTAAATGAGCTCTTTTGAGTTTGCCTCTTGTTACTTTTGCAGGTTTTTTTGCTTCTGACTAATCCCAGAACTTCAGAATCTTCTGGCTTCCCTTTCTAAATTTTAAAACCAGTTGTACTTACTTGGATGGTAAAGCTGATTCCATTTTTTATGATAATATTTTAGGGAAGCAGTATTTTTGTTAAGCATGTGAGATTTTTTAAAATGTTTTGGTTTTTTACAAGAAACAGCAGCAGTCATAGTTTTTAAACAAGAGCTTAAATGTTCAATGTAGAATAGAGTACTTTAATTTGAAGTACAGACTTGTTTAAATAAAATTGTTTTGTTTTAGGGCTTGTTTTGTCTCTCCCCCCTAGGGAAATAGTGAACTCTTATTTGGAAAATTGAAGGGATAATTTGACTTTAGGGGAAAAAAAGTAAGTTTTGATGTAAGACTTGCAAGATAAGGAATGTGGGAAGTGGAAGTAAGGGATATGATGGGGTGGAGGTCATGCAGAAGAGTTATTACAAATTTATTCTTTGTCTTCTGGAAACTAGGAAGGAAATGTAGCAGGGCAAAGACAACACATAGAAGGTTGTGATGGGAGTATATGTTAGTATTGCCATCCTATGCCCAAGTACAAAACCTTGTGTGTGTGTGAGTATGGTGGCTTTTTGGGAAAGTTGGTTTCATGTTATGGGGAATACATAAAGCAGTGGCCTGTCATATAAACTGGTTGTTATTGTTGTTAAATATTTGAATAGTAGCTAAATGCTGGTGCATAAGAAAGTGTGGTTGGGAGGGGAGCTGTGTTCTGGGTCTCTTTGGCCTTCAAAGAACTCTGTGTGCAGATGAGACAGCAGAGAGTTGCATCAATTGTCTAAGAGCCCTACTACTGGAATAACTGTGTTTATCAAATTAGTTGTTGTAGAAGAAGGAGATTTTTTCCTAACATAATTTTTATAATTTTCTGTCTCTTTTGCCTCTACTCTAATAGTTTGAGGCACCCAGATGATTGAAAAAATAAATAACTTGCAGTTTTCTCCTGCTTTGCATAGTAATCCAGTTCTCTGCGACCGCTGTGTCCAGTAGGCAGTTGTGATTGGCTCTGAGGGGTTTTTCTTAACTACTTAGATCTCCTCTGAACTGCTCAGCTGGTGCTTTCCTGCTGCAGTGGAAGGCAGGAAATGTAATCCCTGATTGGTGTTGAGGAGCTGGAGTCCTGCTGAGGGCTCTGTCATTAGTCTCCCTCTGCTTCTTAAAATCCAAGGATTTCTTTCCTAGAGGTAAAATATCAGTTATTGGAATGCATGTACAGCAGTGTAAGGGGGTAACATGTAAAACAAGTAATCTTCAGATGATGAATTCAAGAAATATGATCTGTCACAGATGGCAGAAGGGCTGAAATAGAGATAAATAGATGCAGTTTAATTCTATACTAAAAACACCAAAAAACTTCACAATAGCAGACTAGGTTGAACTCATTGCCATGTACATGAAAAAGCAAAACATTTGAAAGTGAAAATCCTTTCATGAGTGTTAAAAACTGATAATAGGAAGGTTTACTGAAGTGGGCATGTTTGTTCGGTTGTTTGTTTTAAATTTTCATTTACCTTTAAGTTAAAAGACGCTGAGGTGTTCCATCTTTAAACAATTGATGGATTGTGTTTGAAGTCCTGGAGCTGGAGTCAGGAAAATAGATACACAACTGCAATTGACTGGGATGCTTAATATGTATTTGTTTGTGTAATGGGTGTTTATATGTGTTTTTAATCGGCTTTACACTAGTTCAGTTCCAGGACTTCATAGATAGCACAAGACTATTCTGTACATCATGTACTGGTTTCCCAGCTAGAAATAGGGGGTTTCAAATGATAAGAAATTTTGAAGGATTGTAGAAGGAGGAATTGGAGGTTAAAGTGGACCAAGCTGTTCATTAAAGAATTGCAGGGAAGGAAATGCATGTTCTGACCTTGAACCAAGTGATCACTGTAAGGAGTCAAGTGTCATTAAAAAAAAAAATCCAACCAAATAAAAAGAAATCCCGAAACTCCAAGATTAGTCCATGTATAATTATTGTAGGCAAATATTTAATTGCAGTAAATATCAGGTAAAATATCCTCTATAATTTAGGTGTACCGGGTTCAGCTAACAGTGAGTGATTAGGAAGACTACTGGCAAAATATTTATCTGCAACCTAATGGAGATCATTTGAATTTATTATTTAACACCTCTGTATCAGCCACAGGTGATACAGTGGGTATCACCCACTTAGCCTACAGAATCAATGACCTGAGGTGTCAGGCTAAATACTGACAGTATTCAGTTTGGTACTGAGTGTTGTGATATTTGTTAGTGAGAATTATCTTTATGCCAGGTTATCTTGTGCTGCTGTGGTGAGGAGCTCTTGGTCTAGACATCAGAGTGGGCAAGATGAAGTATGAAACAGAAAATTTTGTGAAAGATAGAGCTGAACTGGGGCTGGGTTTTCCAGGTTGATTGCCTGCCTTCAAAGCTCTGCTGTTAAAGGGAAATAGGGACCTTTGTCCTAGCAACTCCTGTCCTTGGTTTAGCAGCCTTGTAAGTCTTGTTGGGGGAATCTTCTTTTTGGCAGATTGCAAATGTGTGATTAGGGGGATATAGTCTGCACTTAGTCTTCTGGTGCTGCCACTGTACCAAGTGACATAATTTTGTATTTTGCTTGGAGTATCTTGCTGAAGCAAGACAAGAATTTTCCTGTTTTCCCCTTTTGGGTAGGAAGGAGTAGAAGTGACAGCTGGATGAGCTGGCTGGCAGCCTCCCAGTTCCTGTAAACTCTCAATGACAAAGGAAATGTAAAGTTTGGAGTGTTATATAAATTGTTTTCAGTGATAGTTACCTGAGCATAAATAAAATAATTAAAAAGATTATTTTGTTACCTTTATATTAAGCAAAGGCTTGGTAATATCTCCTCAAAGATAAGAGCACAGTAATTCTGCAAATAATAAAATACAGCCCACTTTCCTCAGTGCTAGTTGGCTTCTGTTACTGTTTGTTACTTTAAGTAATGTTGTTGTGCAGTGTCAATTATTTTAATTTAGTGTTTAATATCCCAGAGATTTGATTTTAATAGGAGTTGAGAAAGAGCCAGTTCATAGTAAATAAGTTTTGTTTTCTAGCCAGTGCAAATGTATTTCTGTAGAAGAAGAATATGTAAAAATCTAAATTATTATGTGCTTAAACTTAAGTATGAGAGATTTTTTTGAAGGCTATAGATGATTTTTGGAATAAATGAATTACTTTCCATCAAAATTATTTTTTTACTAATGGGGAACAATTATTTTAGTAGGATTTTGGGTTTTATCTGTATTATCTCAGCAGTGATACTCTCAAGGCTGTGGGAATACTTTTTAATATTGCATGTGATAATTTTTTGTTCCTTAAATCTTAGATTCTGTAATCTCTTGACCTAGATGCCTACTTAGTGAACTAAAAAATAAAAGTACTTGATTATGTAGAGATCTTCATCAGTACATTTCAAGTGTTTTACAATGGAAATAAGTACCGTTTTACAGGTGATGAAACTTATGTATAATAGCAAATTAAATCACCTGAATGTGCTCATTAGATCAGTTGAAGATCTGGAAATAAACCACAATATTCCTGTGCTGCTCTTCTGTTTTCTTTTCAGTAAAAAACATACTTTCTTGTGCCGGCAGGTGGTTTTTTTTTCCTGATTTTTGTTTTCCCCAGAAAGACTAGATGGCAGTTACTGATAGTAGCAGGTATCATACATGTGTGCAGCTAGTGCTACATATAGAGCATGCCTATGCATGGCTCCTTGCAAACACCAATTATTCTAACTCTGTGAGGTTATATTTTAATATACATTATAAGTATAATTAATATTCCTAATTGTCTACAATGCTAATATCATTTTTAAATTCAATCAGGCAAAACTGTCTTTACTCCAGTGACTGCATCAAAATCGATGGTTTAAAAGAATGAGGGGGAAAATGGAGAGTTTTAGTTTATTGCATGAAGTGAGTTTTCTTTCTTCCATGGAGTTTTGTGGCTTTGGGGGTTTTTTAAGATTGATTATTTTTGGTTTCCAACATAGATCAAAGCAAGAAGTTCCTAAGTGGGATTAAAACTTTTTCTGTCTTTATCATAAATGTCCCATATACTTGTATATGGTTATTACAGCTGAAATAGAATATTTCCATGGTATATACTTTGCTGATCCATCACTATATTACATCTGCTTTTCCTGTGGGTGGGATTGTCCTGCTGATGTGGTTAATTACAGTTTGATGTAAATAAAGGTCTCTGGTGTTTTGATATAAACAGGCCTTTCACTCTCAAGTGTTGTACTTGTCTGTTTGCCATACAGTAGTCATTGAGGGAATTGTTCTGTGTGAGACTGGCCCTCCTGTGTGTTGGGGAACCTTCTATGCTTTTTAACATTCAGAAACTTCCTTATTTTTTCATATTAAATCCCCAGTGAAATTGATGATGTTGAGCTGTCTTCTTTTTTTCTCTTTGAGAGGGGGTGTGGGGAGTTTGATGGGGGTCTTTTTGTTTTTTGGTTTTTTTTGAGTGCTGAAATTCTGTAGTGGTTCTAGGGAGGAGCTTCACAATACCAAATGGGCAAAAGGCATCAGATAGATATTGTTCTGCACTAAAGATGAGCAGTACACTGAGCAGAAGAATAATCCAAACCAGGCTTACCTGTTTCTTGTGGGAAGTAGTAAAGGTAAGATGATTTCTAGAAAGTTGTAGAAGTAGGTTTTAAAAATAGAAAGAGTAGAGAAATTAGAACTGGATGTAGCTGTGAAGTCTGAAAGTAGAAAAAGTTGCAATAGTATAGTAAGTAAAGACATGAAACAATAAAAAAAGTTCCCAACACAGTTTCTGACCTTGGAAGTGCCAGATTTAGAAACATCACAACTTGACAGAGTGGGTTTGCTATTCACCAAAACTTGTGATGTGAAAGCTACAGTGGACTCAAAACTTGTAGGTCATGGGTATAAAATGGATAAAGAAACTGTGCTTGACACAGCCAATCAGGAACTTTTAAAACTGCAGAAATTTTCTGTTCACATGCCTGTTCTAAAACCCCTTTCCTACTGCAGCTGCTGCTAAGATCAGAATAGGTACCAGAGTGATCTAAACCACTGAAACATTTTTCCTCTGCAACAAATGATCTGTTTGCTTTGTGCAAAAATCCTCTCACTGACCTAATGACTTTTATTCCTGCTTATGCTTACTGTTCATCTAGTTCTCCAAATCCAGGCATAAGCCTCTGCCTTGATGAGTTTATGACCTCAGTCCTCTCTTGTTCATATCTCCTGCCTTTGTGCTCTCTATCCTCCGCTATTGAAAACTGAGTCAAAGTAGGTTTTGTTCTATACCTTATAAAACATTTTTTAGTAACTGCTGAAAATAATCTACTTTATGACATTGTCTTCAAGAGTGAACATCATGGCTTTATTTTTTCAGTATTTCACTTATGTTTTAAAAAGTCAAAAAATGCAATGTGTGCTGTAAACAATCTGTATTTGTTGAAAGGTTTTACTTGTCATCATTTGACTTTTGTCTCTCAATTTCAACCTCATATAGAATACTAGTGTTTGGTATGTACTTTCATGTTTATTCTTTGTCAAAGAATTTTTCTACAAAGGTTTCACAGTGTTTTTTGTTGTATTGAGTAACACATCATCTTTTTAAAATTTGCATTTGAAACATTGATCTATTTTTTCTACTTATTCCACTTTACTTTTCTTAGTTCAGTATTTTAATACCTTATTCTTTTCTAAAACATTGCTTAAGCAGTAGTTTGAAGAGATGCATGAATGAAATTCTCTGTGTAGTCTGTCTAGCATTTTGTGATTGCACTACGCAATTTAGTTGGACACAAAATCAATTAATAAGTCTCATAGTTAACATAATGGCACCATCAGACAATTATCTGAAGTGTGACTTCTTTTTTTAACATAATGAAAATAATATAAATATAAATATGGATATCAGGATATAAAGGATATAAATATGCTTTTAATGTATCTGAGTATGCTTTGAAATAAAATTATGGTCTATAGACAAAACTTATGTTCCTTATGGAAAGGGATAAAGTTAAAGTCTAGAATAGGAATACTTCGGAATGTTGATTGCTTTTAATAGTAAGACCAAGAGGAGGTATTCCTGGGTTTTGTAGCATCAGAAGAGATTGTCAAAATATCTTCATGTCACCGACAAAAGAATCTCTCCTAATTCACCTATGTCTCTGTATTCTTTATAGAATCCTAGAATGGTTTGAGTTGGAAGGAACCTTTAAGATCACCCAGTTCCACCCCCACCCTGCCCTGCCATGGGCAGGGCCACCTTCCACTAGACCAGATTCCTCAGTACCCTATATAACCTGGCCTTGAGCATTTCAGGGATGGGGCATCCACAACTTCTCTGCACAATCTGTTCCAGAGCCTCACCATCCTCACAGTAAAGAATTTCTTCCTAACATCCAATCTAAACCTACTCTGTTTGGAGCCATTCCCCCTTGTCTTGTCACTACATGCCCTTATAAAAAGTCCCTTTTCAGCTCTTTTGTAGGCCCCTTTAGGAACTGAAGGGCTGCAAAAAGTTCCTCTGGAGCTTTCTCTTCTCTGGCTGAACAACCCCAACTCTGTTTTACCTCACAGGGAGATGTGGTTCAGCTGTCTATTTCATTTTTGAGGTCCTCCTCTGGACCTGGAAATTAATATCATATTACAAACTTATGCTGACTCCTCTGGCATAGCAGGTTGAGGCACAGACTTATGTGCCGTTTAAACTATGTGTGAACCTCTTAGTAAGATTTTTGTTGGTGACTGGATATTGGGTGAAATTGAAGCTTACAGGGACTGCTGAGGGCTTTCTCCCCAGCCCCCCCTCCTGGTTCTGGCCCTGACTTCCTCTTCTCACCTCCCCAGAAAGGTGGGGGGAGATGTGCCTGCTGTGACATGTGCTTCGGAAGGGCTGACTCTCAGCCTTGGCAGATGGGCGGTGAATTGTAAATTCTGCGTGTGTTCAGTTTTGCAGGGATGGTCGTTCCAGTGAAGGCAGTTAGAACTGTCAACACCTAACAGTGCTTGTGGATAATGAATGTAATGTAAACCTGAGAAGCCCATGAACAGCACTGGCTTCCCACATAGCAGATGAAATCCACTTGGTCTCTTGTATTTCAAGAAAGCCTCTTAATTCTATTCAGGCGTTCGTAATAACGCAGTGCTTTGGAAAAATAATTCTGCTTGTTCAAAGAAGATGCATGTTAACAAAATAAGTTTAAAATATTTAAGCATCCTATGTTTAATGTGTTTGGAAAGACATTCCAGGATGTTGACAGCTGATTATTAATTACAGTGCCATGTATAAATATGCCATGATTATGCAGCACATAATTTTATGTAACTTACTCATTTTCTAGTGCTTGCTCAATATTTTTCTGATCGATTTTAGTAAAAAATATATAGCAGAGGTGTTTTTGTATTCTTCACTTACTCAGTTGCTTTTAGTTGAATGCAACATAAAAGCAAATATGGAGTACTGTAGCATAAAGTAATCACCAAGGAAAGTAATCATCAAGGAAGTGGTCATGAAATGTATTAAGTAATTGCTGAGATTGAGATGTGCTGGAGGTTTTTTCCTTTTAATTTGTGTGGATTTAAATATCAAAAAATGTTATTTGAAGACACAGATGCCAATTAGCCATGGATTGTTCCTGTTTGACTACTTCAATTTAAGTGGCTCAATTTTTTTAGTTATGTGACCATACATCATTGGAGGGACTTATAGTGAGGATGTATAGCTGTTATTGTACAAGTCGTATGGCTGCTCTAGAAGTGTTCAGTAATTATTTGTTACAAAAACTGGTCCATACACTTATCCACACACATACATTACATTTTTAGACCTATAAGATTCTGATAAGAATCAGTTTTATTGTAATAAATGACTTATCTGTGTTACCCTCAAAATTTTTCCTTTCTTTCAGAGGTTTGTGTGTTGTCCATCCTCAAGCAGTAGAGTACTAATTATATTAGTTAAAACAATAGAACAGAGTATGATGGTGGCATGCAAAGTGGAGCACGTGTACATGCACTTGCTGAGCTCACAATGGTCTTGGTAAGTCGTGTTGTTGTGGGAACATCTGAAAAAGAGCAGATGAAGCTGTGGAGAATTTGCACTGGCTATGAAGGCAATAACCCATTTTATGTACTTCCTTGAATGTGCCATTCAGAAAAGACTTCTAACTTCCTAAACTACCAAGATTGCCCAAATTAAATCTACACAGGGGGAAAAGAACTTAACTTCCTTCTCTCCAGATTGTTTTGAGGCAGAAAAGGCAATAGCTGCTTTGGCCTGGGTAGTTACATGCAGTGGCCTGACTGATATCTTCTCATAATCTCTGTGGAAACTCATCATCACTACTTCTATTTTCTCTTCAATACTGTTTCTACAAAAAGAAAATGCACCTTGTACAAACTCCAAGCATCAAATTCAACAAGTGACAACTTTTTATGATGAAGCTGTACAGTAGAGCTCTTGCTTAATTTTTAATTAATACCAAAATATATGCTTACATGTGAAGATCACTGTGTTGAATGATCCCAAGAAAAGCTGCAGAACCTCCATGTAAAGTTGAAAAAGCTTGCCTTCATTTTAGCTATTATTGCCTATAAAATGGATTTTTTTTGCAATTTATATTATTTATTCCTTTGTAATATAGAAGGGAAAGTTGGTTAGGAGAAGAGATGCATTAACTTCTGGAAAATTTGTAAGCAGCTAACAGTGAAATACAGCACTGTGGGAATGACTCCAGCTAGTGGAGTATATAGATAAAGCTGCAGTGCACTAATAAAACTGAGCAATTAACTGGCTTTGTACAATGAGGGTCTATAAACTCTAATGATGTTAACTTACTTTTAGTCAAGTGAGCTGTTCTAGTAGAAGAAAAAGTATCATTCACTCATGTCTAAAGTTCAAATGTTTGAAGTGTTAGTCCCAGGAAAGTGTTTTCTGGAATGAGACTTGGTATAAAACAGCTATTACTGTAGTTTTTGCATATTCCACAAGACAGACAATGCTTATTTGGAGAAAAAGGAAGTTTTGACCCTGATTTTGGGGATTTTTTTTTTTGTGTTGAGTTGGTTTTTTTGTCTGTTTTTTGTTTTCTTGCCTTTTTTATACTGGTGATTATTTCTTGGTTTAATGTGCTGCATGTGCTTTACTGGTATTTCTTTTTTGTTCAGGGCTTGGACATCTTCTCTTTTTTTGTGGAGTGTAACTAGTTAATTTTTTTTCCCCATTTGGTCTTGGGCCAAAAACTGCATGCCTTGGTGATCAGCTTGTTATGGAATGGAGAGTGTTTTACATGGATGTTTAATAAATGTATGTGTTTAATTCTAATCCTTGTTTCTGTAGTACTTAAGAAAAAACAGTAAATGGCTGCAGTGAATAGCTCACTGCAGAGTCAGTCTGGGAGGAATTTCTCCCAATGGAAAGGGTTGTTGAGAGTTATGAAGAAGGAAGTTACACCGTTGAAAAAAAAGGAAAAGTTCGACTTTTCAGTAAGTTTCCCAAATAGTCTCTCTAGAATTTATCAGAAGGAAAAGAAATCAAAAGGCAGATAAGGTGAAGTAATTATTTTAAAGAAGATTATTTTAGTAGCTTAAAGCTTGAAAGACTTCAAAATTTTCCCAAATATTAGTACTCATTTCAGATCAGAAATAAATGGGTTAAGCTCTGCATTTAAATCTGCTTTCCACTTTCCAGCTAGTTCTGCCAAAAAATCATTCCACTGGAACATTAGGAAGGAAATAAACTTTTAAACATAATTTAAGACCGGAAAAATCTATTATGGTTGTATTTTGTATCATGACTTTTATAAAAATGACAACATCTATTATTTCAAAAGTGAAACAGTCTTTCAAATATGTACAGGATAAAAGAAGGAACCATCCCTGGGACTGAATGTCGTGCATGTCACTGATTTCTGTATTCATTTTAATGGCTCCAAGTGTTTAACATTCTCCAGGACCCAGCGCTAATGGCTTAATTCAGTGAAATCCTCTAAGAGTAGGAAATCTGCCCAATCCCTGAAAAATCATTCTGGGGCATTGCTTAACAATGCAAGTGCTTATATAAGAGTGTGTGAGGTCTTTTATTTATTTAAGTAATGTTCTAAAAATATTTCCCTGTTGATTTGGGTTTTTTGAGCGACAAGTATCTCTGAAGGATTTTGTTTAGTCATTTCAGACAGCATAAAGGTTACTTTCTCCTTTCTTTTTACTTAAAGCCACTGTGGCAGTAGAGCAATACTTGATGCCATTATCTCTTGTGGGAACTCAGCACATCACTCTGGATGTCCACAGTTACTGAGAGAACCCTTGGGGGGCTTGGAGGTCCTGGAATGTTGCCAAAAGCACCTGGTGGCTTGACTTTGATCCTTCTAGGGATGTGCCACCTGTGTATGAGGACATGGGAGTCACTCGGGTTTGAATGGTGCAGGAATGATATATTTACTGGGTGAAATATAGATTTTAGGGTTTTGGTACAGGGGGGTTATGGAGACAATATGGAGGAATCAGGGCCTGCCTCGTGGTTCTTCTTTCTTCTTCTTGTCATCCATTTTCTATTGTGATGTTGGCACTTTTGGATTGGTTCATGGTGAAGGTGCGCTGTCTAACATAGGTGATGGGCATTGGAAGGTAATTGTAAACATTGTATATGTAGTTTTTTGTATAAAAGATGACACCACCTCAGGGGCGGTGGAGAGTGCCTCAGACTGTCTTGCTGAGCTGACCTCGGCAGGGCAGGAGAAAAATTTTTACAGATAAGATAAAATAAACAACCTTGAGACCATGAAATGAAGAGCCCTGACTCCTTCTTCAAGCGCTGGGCTGGGAAAAGAGACTTTTGAACTTTTCTCAGGGTCACTCTGACAAGCTAATGATCCTGACAATCTCTGTTGAATAACATGTTATCTTTGAAGTATTTTGAAACTTTTGTTGCACCGCCACTGAAAGTAAAATGTGCTTATGGGCAAAGTAGGTGTAGGCTGGTAGCAGTGATCTGCAGCCTTGTACCATCGAGAATGTGGGAGGCCTTGTATTTATTAATATAAAGGTAGGTTTATCAGATGTTAGAATTGCTGCTTGACTGAAAATTATTTGATTGACTGGAAAAGGTAAGCCATAGACCAATGAGGCCTGTTGTTCTAGAGGCAGAAACAGATGATTGTGGCCTCCAAGTCCATTTTGAAGTGAAAGAATATTTCAACATCCTCTCTTTTTAGACTAATGGATTGCATGTTCAGGGAGGGGATCATCTGGGATATATGAAGAGGGTAAAAAACCAATTACCAGTCTTCCAGCTGAAACAATTTCCCATAAATTCTGCTGAGACTATCATAAACTAAGTATTCTTCTAATGGACAGTAAACCAAAGTATTTTCAACCAAAATGATAATTTTCAAGAAAGGATGAATAAAACTGACTTGAGCTATAGCTGCAGTCAGTCTCAATAACACTTGAATGTTACAGATATCCTTAATGCTTATAATTAAGAAGGAGGAGATTGGCCAGATATCCTGCTTTGCAAGCCCCTGCCTTGGTAGTGGTTTATTCATTTTATTCTATTCAACATGGTGCAGTTTTACCTACTTTGACAACTCATAGGGGTTCTTATATAGTTCCTTTGACAGGGTCTTAAATAGCTCCAGAATTGGAACTATAGTTCCAATTTTTTTTAAAAAGCCATTGTGAAATGATGCATTTCCAGGCTTTTATTTCCATAGCTCCATACTATATTCTAGCAAAAACCTATATGCATCTGTGGTTCCTTCAGTCTCAGTGTGATTCCAGAAGACACAGGAGGTCAAAAACCAGAAAATACCAAAATCTAAGACCAAAACACCTCAGGTATTTTCAATTGAAAACAAAAATAAAGTCTAAATATTTTAAGTAATTTGAAGAATCTCTGCCCCTGGAAAATGGAAGACAAACCTACTTTTCAGCCTTCCAAATGAAAGTGGTAGAGATTGAGGGGAGAAGAGCTTGCAGAGCTGCATCTGAAAGTTCCAGAAATAAGAATTTTGGAAAGCAATAAGCAAAATAATAAAATGTTCTCCATGGGGAGTATGTTAAATAGCGGGAGAAAACAGTTCTATGTTCAATAAACTTTAACATGTGCTAAAGAACATATGAACTTATTTTTCTATCTAGTCAAATTGCTTGTTGAAATAGAAAATAAAAGTAACATAGAAATGATTTATCTCATTCAAATACCTGTTACACATGCCATGTTCTTTCCTGTTGGAATAATAGCTAAACCAAGAATTAGAAAAGTACAGAGCCGTGGCTAATTTGTTCTTCACCTGCAAAACAGTGTGTCCTTGGGCATAGCTATAGTCCGATAACAAGTAGTGAGAAAGAGACATGAGAAAGAGAGATGTCACCCCTGAAGAATGAGGAAGAGCTGATATTGTAGTATAACCAATAGATTGTTTAGCTTACAGAATATTCATGAGCTTATTGCTGTTGTACATAAATGTCTGGTGCTCTATCAATAAACGGAGCTTGCTGGATTCTCACATTGAGCGTCCCAAGTCTTTCCTGCGCTGCAACACTTTCCTATTACCATACAGTGTACAGAACAAATGACATGGAAAATTCCAGCTGCAGAAACAAGTTGCAGCATTCCCTGATCAAATGTAGAGCGTGTATGTTACTTAATGAGATGAGACTTTAATCAAAATTATCTGAAACTGAGCACAGGGAGTTTTGCCTGTGTTTATCTAGTTAGTATTATTGAAATGCATGTGGTAGGGATGTGATTGATTTTTAAGTTAGAAACCTTGAGTTTACATCTCCACACCCTTCTGCTCCCCTCCTAAAAATCCTTTTACTGTACTGGATATTCTTATTTTAAATAATCTCAATTCATCTTGCTTGTTCTGTATTAATGATACAGTATGTTCTTTACTGCCTAGGTGAATTTCAAGTTTTTCAATTAAATTTATAAATTCAGTTTCTAAAACTACTTACTTCTATATATGCAAGTTTCTTATAACTTGATTGTAATAGTTGAGCAGAATTTGTTTTATGAATTGTAAGCATAAAATAAAGAGTTCTTAAAATGTTTGTCTTCTGGAACTAGTAGTTATCTTTGTAATTGTTAGAAGATTTACAAGTCATGTTACTTCATAGATTTTTTTAATATTTCAAAGAAGAAGAATGTTTTTCAGAATATACTGGTTTACACAAGCTTATGTTACTGGGATAATTCAAGATCTAGCCTCATACAACTCAAAAAGCAGTTAAATAGCATGCTGTTATATTTTAATATGTAATGTGCTTGCTATAACAAGGTCAATTATAAAGGAGAAGCCTTGAACAAATTGTAAACTTGAATAGCAATCATTTTTCAGCCTTGCTTGGGAGCAATGTGCATTTCTGTAATTAAAGGTGCGTGTTTAACCAGCATGAACATTAGGGAAAAAAGTATCAATGTCTTTAAATACTGACTTTGTAAAGCTGTGCTCATTTTGTTTCTGGACTGGATTGCACACATGAAGTTGTTATAGTAAAATCAATAACTGCATTATTTTCAGTAGTTTTAATAAAAAAATCATAACCAAACCAACTTCCATAGCAGTGAAAACATCTTGGTTTTGCAGTGTAATGTTGTCTGTCAATATTAGGTAAGAGATGACACTCATTAAACAACCGTCTCAGGGGGTGTTGAGAGTCTGGGTCTTGGTTTTCTGGAGAAGAAAATACTACTTTTATTCAGTTGTTAGTTTGCTGAAAGAAAAGTTCAAACACTGACTATTGACTGTTCTTGAAAGTTGTCCTGTCCCTGTTCCTTCTCTTCCCCTTGCCCACCGCCCCCCAAATCCTTACATTCTTCCATGTGGGTTTTGTATAAAACAAAATGGTATTTGTAGGTCTTGATTTGCTAAGGTCTGTTTTTGATTAACCCAGGGTAGATGATCTAGTTTTGAGATTAACTTGACCACAGAGCAGACAGACCTGTGGGCAGTAGGCTGGGGGGGCTCTGCCAGCCCAGGCTGCCCTTGGGGACAGCTCTGCACAGGAGTTGCAGATGCTGCGTTGCTTTGCCATTTGCACCATCCTCTGTTTTGTGATCTCCCTTATGAAGTGTGGTAGCAAAACTGAGTAACCTACAAGTGTAGGAAAAAATAAAATTACAAAAGTGCATGATGCTGGACTTAGAAACACAGTTGGAAACAAACAAAAAAAATCTGTAGTGTTTCTCCTTCCTGAAGATATTTGTGCTTTCACTGTAAAAGCAAACTTCTGTGTGTTGGAGGTTCAGCCATCCTAACATCCGATGTTTATCATGAAAGACAGCAGCTCTTCTAAACCAATTGTGTAGCAGACTTGACTTAGTTAGGTCTTTTCTCAGGCTTCTGGTGTATATTAAGAAGAGATAAATTGGATTGTCTTGTGTTACTGTAGGCTGTACCTGTGTCTCATTGATCAATTTACATGGATACTGTGTCCTTTTCTCTTCCATCATTTCACCTTACCTTTTTAGCTCCTCTACTTATTATGTTGTTAATTGTATCTTTTCTCTCATTTCATCCAGAAGTTGTTTCTTATTTGCCATCTGGAGATTTTATTTAGGTTCATAAGTTTTGATACCAACTTGTCTGCTTCAGTGAGTACAACCATTTACTCAATATTTCCACTAAGCTGTAATATTTCAAATATATTGAAAAACACTCTTGTGGATGTCTCAACACTGAAACCTTCTGAATAAACTCATTGCAGTTCTTATAAGTTTAAAAATAAGAGCAGATTTATTGGGAAATCATATACACAATTGTGTGGTTGAATTTAATTTCATCTCAAAAAGCAGAGTATGAACATGACAACTGTGGTTGCCTACAATGTCATTCTGAATGATTAATGCAGTGGCTGAATGTAGTCTACTTAAACTGATAAAAATAAGAGTCTTTTCTACTTCGAGCTTCTCCCTTGTGTGCACATACAAAATATGTCATGAAAAAATCTAGTTGTACAGTGACTTGGACTCTCTGCAAACCCTGTATATTACTGCTTTTTGAACTGTGCACTTCATTAAAATCAAGGCAACAACTTTGGTAAAAAGAGCTTTTTATACAATAAAAAAAAGCAAATGGAATGTCATGTCAATCTGCAGCACTAAATAAGTATAACATAGATGCATTTGCATCAAAATGATATGTTTAAAACAGAAGTTTAATTTAAAATTCTTTTGGGTTGCATACAAATAGCCAAGAACTGAGACCCTTGAGACCAGTACAGGAATATTAAGTAAATGATTGCAAAAAAATCAAATGCATCAAGCTAATAGAACTATTAAATAGATTATATTTAAAGAGAGAAACTGTGCATTTGACAGCCTTTTACTGTATAAAGCATTCTGAAATATAGCTCTTTACACAAGCCTGTGTTCTTTTATTTCTCACAGTATTTCAAAATGCTCATCTTCAATCTACCACTTGTCAAAATTAATTAGTAGGCATCTGCCTTTATTAAAGACTTCTGAAATCTTGCTAAGTTGGTTTAAATAATTATTTACAGTAATTACTAGGGAGCCTTGCAGTATAATTAATATTTTGTGTCTTATCATGGAATATCCTGAGTTGGATGGGACCCACAAGGCTCATCAAGTCTAATTCCTGGCCCTGCATGGTACCATCCCCAAGTTGCACCCTGTGCCTGAGAATGTTGCCCAAATGCTTCTTAAACTCTGTCCGGCTGGTGCTGTGACCACTTACCTGAGGAACCTGTTCCAGTGCCCAACCATCCTTGGGGTGAAAAACCTATTTGCAATATATAATATTAGGATGCTTTGCACATTCAGTTGTGTAATAGTTATGATTTTTCATGAAGAAGAAAAAAATCCCCAGGTTATTTAAGTGAAGTTAGTAGAGTGTTGATTTAGAAAATGAAAAGCCATGTTAAATTATTTAGTATGATAATCCCGTGATATTTTTAGGGTTAAAATCTACATTTATTTAAGGATATATACAGTAGAAAATGTATATAAGGGTAGATGTGGTAGAAACAAGTTATGGATCATCAGGTTTTATTCTTCAAAATTTGTCTTGCAGAACTTGAAAAATAGCAAAATTGATTCTTGCTTTGTTTTCTTCTCAGTTGAAAATCTATATGCTATATTAGGAAATACTGTTTTGTAGGAGAAAGCTGGCACTTGCAAAGAATCTCATTGGGAATTTTGGTGATAGGAAAAAAGCATGTGTGTACACTTACAAGGCCATAACAGTGTGTAGTTAGGTGCTTATGACTAATTTTCTTATGCTGACTGTAACTTGCTCTTCCTGAGGCTGTCTCAGGATATCCTATTTTCAAAATCAGGAGAAAGGATGTCAGGAGAGGAGTGTCTTAAGTTTTTATATTTTTGAAGCACTTTGGGCTGTTTTTAAAAGGCTGAGTTTTTCCAGCAGACAATCTTTTCCTGTTATAGTTTTTTTATATAAGCACAATACCAATCAGCATTGACTCTTCATTGCACCAACTTACTTTGAATCATATGTTCCTCACAATACTGTTCTGGCAGTGTTTGAAATGCTGTCTAGAGAAGTAATATGACCTAGATGGGATAGTGCAAAGGTATAGACTTTCTGGATCTGCGTGGGCTCACATCCAAGGAGCATCAGGCTATGGCTTGTGCTGCAGGCTGTGCTCTGGGAAGCCTGGCAGGATATCTATACCAAAGTTGTTCTGTTCAGTGCCTAAAAATCCTCAAAATGGCAGTTCCTCGGATAGCTAGAGTCTTTAGAGTGTGTCTCCTGGTGCGATGGTCCTAAAAGAAGCTGTGTTCAGGTGATGCAAGTGCAGGATATGTGGGGGTTTAATGGATTGTGCTTACTTTTAGTTGTTTGTCAGATCTAGAAAGGTAAGAGTGTAATTTGGAGAATTCTACCCTTGTTCTCTTTGAAGAACATGTGTAGGTGCAGGTGGCATTATTTTCTTCAGTGCTAAACTTCATTTTTTAAGAGTGGTTTCTAATATTTCCATGTTTAAAACATTTTTTTACTGAGAAGGTGTTTCTTTATTTAATCTTCTTATGCCATATTATATTGTTCACCTTTTTCCTTCACATGCACTGGTGAAGCAAGGGATTTTACAACAATATGACAAAGTCCTTTAACCTCTGGGTTGAAAGTTCAGTTTTTTCCTCTGTCAGAATTTGTAGATAGGGTCATAGTTGATTTAGAACTGCAAACATAATATCTTTGCTAAGTAATAAATTAATTCTTACAAAATGTGTTTTAAAAGAAGAAGAACAATGGGCCTTTAATTGTGAAAATTTGCTTATGACTCATAGATTAAAACAGTACATAGGATTTCTCAACAGTACATTGCTTCTAAAATATCGTGAAGACAAATCACTTCTGAAATGATTTATAAGTGTGTAATAAGCATAATGATTGGTTTCACTTTATTTCTAGGGATGAAGCAGAGCACAGAAAGCTAAAGACCTTGGCTGGAGAAGCCTTGGTTTCTTATCCTTGTATGCTAAAGGAAAGGAGGGAAGAAAGCTGGGTTATGATGAAAGGAGTGTTAGGTTACCCTTGATTACATTTATTTTGGCAGTGTTGCAAATGTGGATTCACGATGAGATATGGTTTTTTCCACTTTCTGTTGCACAGCATATATGTACATGTTTTCTTTGGAAGTCGTTGAGAAAAGTAAATGTCATAGGATACACTGGGAATACTGGTGTTTAAGTGTACTCTTCTCTCCCTGTAAAGTTTGTTACTATGTTACTCAAGATGAGAACAAGTTGTTAAAAGTTCTCCAAATGATGTGTGCTTTTATTATAGTTTTCAGCGTAAGAAAAGCAAGTAATTTTTTGTGGGGTTTTTTGAGTGTTTTATTATGGATATTATACAGAATAGAAAATGAAGCAGATGTTTCAACAGATGTCACAGGGGGCCTCTGGAGGGAATGGATGCTTCATGCACCCAAGGAAAGAAAACTACTGAAAGGGGGAAATCTAGAATTGTGTGGCCGGAGGTCCACTGAGCTCAGTCACTCATAGATTTTTGAGGCTGCAGCTGTTAAGAGTGGAAGGTTTTTATTTATTATTCTAGTCTCAGGACACAGATTCAGAAACCAACATCACAAACAGAATTTCTTCTCATTTAGCAGCTATGAAATTATCTGTAAGAATTTCAGGTGCCCATTGCAAGCTCCTGTGTAAAGTGCTCCATCTTCAAGAGGAGTGTCAGAAGGAGATTCTTCTGCCCTGGGAGGAAAAACCTTACTTGGGCCACTGCAGGGATGTGTTTCTTGGAGAAGCTGCCAGGAGAAAATGAGGCAGACTAATCTGGAAATGTTTTCTGGACTGGAGGAAACTGCTGAAGTGGAAGAAGGATGAAGAAGAAAAATTAAAACCAACTTTACATAAGGTAGAATAGGATACGGACTTAAAACTCTTGCTGCAACTTAAGTGGTACCAGTTGCAGTGGTTAATCAGCTCTAAATTGAGACTAATTTAATTTCACAGCAAGGAAGAATCATAGCAACATTCACATCCTGTCTAGCAGTGCTCTGCTCAGGAAACAGCTTTCCTATCATCCTCCTGTCTTTATTTTTAAAATCAAAATGCCTTTCCTGGTTTTAATAACCATAAAAAGGAAAAAAAACCCAAAACTTGGAGTTAAAATTAGGTGATGAGCATCTCAGTTACCTTTATTCCATAATGTCTTTTACACAGAATGTGGATATCAGGTCCAGCAGTCCTGAGTCAGCACAATTCTTGGTAAGGTGTTAGTGCTGTGAATGTGATACATTCTATAGATGCAGTTTTGTGGAAAAATGTCATCTTGCTAATGAATATGAACACATATTAAGGAGAAAAAGCAAGACCCCATTTCATTTGGGAATAGAAGCTTTTGTCATGGGGCCAAGTAGCTTCCAAATACCTGAATCTTCTGTCTGAATGACACAAAGCAACAGGGAAGATAAAGTGATATGTCTTGAGAGTCAAGAAAACCTTCAGAAATTTAAAACAAGCCTTTGTCCTTTAATTATTCAAAGTGGACTGTTGAAAGGAGTGGGATGATGGAGAGGGCCAAGAGCAGCTCATGATTTCTCAGAGCTGAATTTGCCCAAATCTACAGAGGCAGAAGACACATTTTTCCAGTTCATTAAAGGCAGCAAGCTGTCACTCAGGTGTTTGAGCCAGCTCAGCTGAGAGAGGGCACATGCTTTGGTTGTTTAGACAGAAATCCTAAGACTGGTGGGGGAACACTTTTACAGTCACTGTTGGCAGCGCTTGACACAGTGGCACATGGCTTTGATTTCAGTCATCCTTCCTGGTTTGGATGTACTTGGCCATGTCCTCGTAAGTTGGCTCAGGGGGATAAATAGCAACCTCAGCTTTTCAGTATTTCAGAACTAAAATGTACATCTTGTCTTCTACCTGAGATTGAATGTGTATCTACTACTTTAATCTGTGAGTTACTGCTCCTTAGAATAAGTTGTATAATGGGAATCTGTAGTACTGAAAAAGAATAGTTTCCTATAAATACATTCTTTTCCCTGCTGCATACGCCAATATGCAATACTGCCATTATCCTACTTTAGGGGAAAAGAAGTTCCAGGGCAAGAGGAGGAAAGAGATTAAAATTTTAAGAAGATTTAAGAATTCCTGACAAAACAGTTTTTGCCTCATGCTTTTCAAAAACATGAGAAGCACAAAATGAAAGGGAGAGAAAAAAAAGGAAAAAAAAAGCCCAGAAACATGGAGCTGTAAGAATATATGAGGTGTTGGGATTCTTTTGGTCTAGGTTTATCTGCACGTGGGATTTGAGAAGCATCTGTGGGCAGTAGAGAGCTGCATCAACAGCACCACATGCAAGAGTTTAGATAACACTAAAGAGCTCTAATGAGAGGAGTGGAGCAGAACCTGGGACCAACCTGGGCTGCCATTGCCAAAACAGTGTGATGTCATGACATCAACTGGAAAACAACAATTTGCTGAGAAAGTACCCTAGGGTAGCAACACGCACTAATCCATTATGATATTAATTTACTATGTCACAACATTGGAGTAATATCGTATTTTGGTGCAAGTATTGTGAAGGATCTGCATGTGTTATCTGGTACCTGAATGAAAAGAAATGTTCTGACAAATTCATAGTTGTGAAAATGTTGATGGCTGGAATTATACTCTGAAAGTTATCTTCTATTACTTTTTGATCATTTAGTAGCCCCTGAAAAAAAATAGCTTTGCTGATTCAAGGGCTTTGGAGTTGTTTGTTGCTATTTTCCACATGTACCATAAATCCTACTATACTTTCAGCAGTAAGCAAGCTGATGTGCATGTGATATAGAGACTGAAACTTATGTAAGAAGTACAGAACTCCAGTGGCTTTAATGGTGTCCACAGCTAAATAGAAATAAATCCAGAGCAATTAAATTTAAAGGCAATAGTTTCTTCAGAGCTTTTTAATTGCAATACCTTTTCTCTCCAATGGGTTTTTTTTTTTATTGACTCTTATTTATCGAGAGTCATATAATTTGAAGCAATTTAAAAGAATCAAGAATTAAATGTTGTATATTTGGGAGTCTTATTTGAATATCTGCCTAATTTCTGAAAATCAGCCTGTTGTGGTTGCAGGTTTTTTGTCGCTTTTGGGGTTTTTAGCTCACTTGTGTTTTTTTAAAATAATTCAGTGAAAATACACAAAGGCAGTCTCTTATGTGGTGGAGATTCATCCAAACCAAATTTTATCTATATTTCACTAGTGTATATATATTTTTGTGATTTTATGTATAAGTTTCAGTATAAGATAATCCATTCCACACTGCAGAGCCATGAAAAAAGCTGCTTTTACACATAAGTGCCAATACACCTTGAAAATGAGAAATTAAAGCATTAAAGAATAATAATTTTTCCTTTTTATCATAGTTGTTAACATTTTCATGCATTTTTGATATGAATGTAAAGCAGATGGTGAAAGTGGGGTTATACTTGATGTGCAAATGAAATAAACCCTGTACACTGTGGAGGTGTAAATTATTTGTTATGGTGGAGTTTTTCTTATTTTCCATTGAAGTACCTTGACAGAAAATCTGATGGAAAGATATGGAACTTTTGAGATAAGAATCTGTTGCAGAGCAGTGTCATTGTTTCCAAAACTGTGTTTGTCAAAAATCATGAGGTACTTCAGGTAAAGAAGTGAAAAGAGGGAAACGTGTATTACTTTTTAGTGGGGCCAGACTTCTTGCCCAGAGCAGAGTCAGAGAATTCATGTCATGAAGAGGCTGAGGTGAATGAAGGAGAAAGGATGCTGTTCTTATGACTCCTTGATGGTGTTCCAGTTCTATTCTCTCTGCTCTCTTTGGGAGCCAGGGACTTTTTCAAGCCCATGAGTACAAACACTTTCCTTTAATAAAAAGGAAGGGGAAAAAAGTATCATATCTGTAGGTGTGTCTTCAGCCATTAAGATGGCTCTTAATGGTTGTGAAAAACAACATTGTGAAATCCTTACAAGTTCATTCCAGAGAAAATCTCAGTTACATTCTCAGGAATAGGAGTGCTGGTCCAGCAGTGGGCATAATTTAACCCAGTTCTGGGTTATGGAGGGTATTTGCAGGAGCCTGCACAAAACTCTGACTGCACTCATCACCCTCATTCTGCAGTGAATCTCACTTGTGCTGGATGTGGTGAGGAGCTGCCATGATTTTTTGATGACGTGAGGAGCACAGACTTGAGACTTTGAGGATGTTCATGTTGGTGGTACTTGTCCCCTTAATGGTGATTCTTCATTACTTCAGCTCCTTCCTAATTAGTTTTAGGACACTGCCATCCACAGATTTTACTGAATGTAATAGCCCATTATTAGCTCTTCCAGACCACCACAGCTGTGTTGTCACTGTATTATCGTAAGTTAACTTCTGTTATTTTTGCCTTTGTGCTTTTTAAGCACAAATAACACATTATGAAAAAATGGAAGCTCATTGGGTTGTTACTGAACTCTCTGCCTTGAGGGGAAAAAAAAGTGCTGTTAATACTTTTGACAGTATTGCAGAAGTTGGCAGTGTGCTCGTATTCTCTGTGTGTTCTTGACAGAAAGGCAGACTGACTTTGACATTCATATTTTGACACTCTAATTTATTTGGCTGACATGCATATTAAAAACAAATCAAGAAAAAAACCCAAACAACAACCAAAACTCCCCCAAACTCTATTCTTTCCACTGCTACTATCTAAACAAAGAATTGAGAATCACATTCAACTATACTGGTGTCATGAGACTTCCGTTATGGTCAAGCGCAGGTATAAAATCCCATTGTTCCAGATTTCTCTCTTCCCGTTCCAGTCTTCAATTTTGTGTTTCCATATGGGTTTGTGTCTTAATTTTTAAATTTTATATGAACATTGTTTTCCTCTGTGTTAACTTCCTTTCCTTTTTCTGTATCGTCTACCATAAAAATTAGCCTCTCAAAACAAATACACATTTGTTGGATTGGATTTTATTGCACTTTGCTGCTCTCAATACAGCAAAATTATGCAAACAATTTAAGGAGAGGATGTTTTTATAATAATTAGTTCGGTTGCAAGAGGGTTCCATAGCTGGAACTGTAGCAGTAACAATTCTTTCTGTATATTTTTAAGACATTACAGAAATCTTTTGCAATAGCAGCAAGGGTCTGTGGCATTACCTTTAATCGACTGACTGACAGGTCACCTGTCATCTGCTGATGGTGACTGACTACTAAAGGCTGAATGCAGTTATGCTTCAACATAGCCAGAAGTTGTATTCTCTCCTAATAACTCAATGAGTGAAAAAAGGTAGTGAAAAAAGACTCTTAATTGTCTTAATCTATAATCCACCCTAAATAACTACATAGTTGGAGTAATTTTTTAGAATGTCAAAATGCCAAAAAAGGACAGAAGGACAAGGGGAAAGGCAAAGGACCTTAGAGGTGCTACTTAAGCCATCAAGAGCAGCCCTGTGCTCTTTGCTTAATTTTAGTAGTTTGGTTCAATATATTTTTCTTTAAGCTACTTTTCTGTACAGTAAGTCTTTTCCATGCTCAGAAAATAATCTACTTTTAGTTGATGTTGGCAATTTAGATGTATGATTTGGTAACCCTTATGTAAGGGAACTTTTCATGTTTCTCAGGTAAACAGAATCATTGATTATATGGATTATGTTCTTCAATAGGCATCAGGAGGAAAGGGTGTCCAATCCAAAAGAAAAAGCGATATGAAAAAGTCACTTGATAAGTTATGGAAAAAGGTTATTTCTAGAAATGCAATGCCAATGATTTATTTTTAACCAGTTGATCCCACTTGGTTCATCTTACTTCAGACGCTTCTGTTATTAATGTAATGCAAATAATCAATCATTCAGGTTCTCTTTACACTTGTCAGACACATGTCTATGCTATTTTGGCAGCAGTAGTGATGAAATACTCTTATTGACTGCAGTCACCACAATCTAAATAGATATCTGTCTTTCCCTAACACCATGTAATAGGAATTTGTGGATTTTATCCCTGAAATAAATCTACTTGAAAATTTTTTCTACCAGAGGCTTTAATGTTCATTTTTTTTCTAGAGTGGTTTTTTAACTTTTGATATACTTAGAGAAGGCAGGAAGGTAGTTTCCCACACACAACATTCCTCTGAACATATTTTGCTGTTTTTTCTACTTGTTTCTTAAAATTCACATTTGTTTTTTTCTGTGAAGTAAAAAAAAATAATTGCTCTTTTTATAAATATGATAGAAAAACAGCCTAAAAAATAATGTTTTTTCCCTTCATCCCAGTACATGATCCATCTCATTATTTTGATCATTTATCATCCTTCCAGGTTATTCAGAGGACTTATTTGCTTAGTTGCAGCTGGGCTTTGAATTGTGAAAGTTTCTAAATGAAATAGACAATTTCAATGGGGGAGTTCTCAGTATTGTGGGTCTCTATTCTGCTACCTGTGTCTTTATCCTGTATCAAATAGAAATAACAATTGCATAAAACAAATATTTCTGTTGGGGAAATGTAGGTAGAATAGTGGATGGATGTCTTGGTCTTAGACTGTGTAGTTATTTACTTTCTTTTTCCTTCTCCCTTCTCTATTTTTAGGTCTGATGGTCTCATTGTAGAGACAAACTTTGCAGCTACAGTTTAACAAGTGACAAGAGATGTTCTAGTGTGTTCTACCCTATAATTTGATTATTAGTATGTGCTCTGGGGAGATGGGATGGTGGAGAGCAAGGGAATGCCTGAAGGAAGCTGTGACAGTGTGGCAAGTCTGCACTAGAGCAGGCTCCTGGCAGGACCTGTGAACATGTGTGGACAGTGAAGCCCAGACTTGAGCTGGTTTGCTGGCAGGATTTGTAACCCTGTGGGGTCCTGCACTGGATCTTTGTGTTCCTGAAAGACTGCACCATGGTATGGATCCACACAGGAGCAGTTTGTGCAGAGCTGCAGCCTGTGGGAAGGACTCAAGTGGGAGAAGTTCATGGAGGGCTGTCTTCTGTGGGAGTGACCTCACACTGGAGCAAGGAAAGGGTGAGGAATCCTCCCTGTGAGGAGGAAGGAGTGACAGAGTGTGATGAACTGACCACAATCCCAATTCACTGTCCCACTGCGCTGCTCATGGGAAGGAGGTGGAGAAATCAGGAGTGAAGTTAACCCTGGGAAGAAAAGAGAGGTGTGGGGAAAGGGGTTTTATTTCTCATTGCTCTTCTCTTATTTGGTTGGTAATAAACTAAACTAATTTCCCCAAGGCAGGTCTGTTTTGCCCATGGCAGTAACTGATGAGTGACCTCTCCCTGACCTTACCTTGACCCATGAGCAGCTTTGGGCACCTGGTGTCCAGACTTGGTCAACCACAGCATCTTTCTACCCCATCCTTACCCAAGCAGTCTCTGAAGGTTTCTCTATGTGCTTCTCCCACTCTATTCAGTTCTTGCTCTGCAGATTGCGTTTTGGGTGAGTAAATAGTGTGTAGTAGTGTAGTGTGTTTTGGAAGCTCAAGTGTGCAGGTACTTGGTAGGATGAAAGTTAATGGCTAAACTTACTTGATCAATATTCTGTTAAGGAAACTTCTGATTTAACATACAACTGCAGAATTTGTGTTTGTGAGAAGAAATACTGATTTTGATTGTAATATGCAAGCATTGCCTTGCAGGTGAAATAAGCACTGGCCAGAGCTAACAACTACAAGATTTCTATGTATTTAAGTCATAGTTTCACTTGAGCTGTAGGTTTCTTTCCTAATGTCACGTAGTTTATTATAATAATCTGATACACATTCATTAAGAGTTTTATTTTACTCAGAGGAAGCTGTGCATAAAGTGATGCTGTACAATTTTAAAAGCATCCTTGGTATCTCTTCCCCATTAAGATTCTACAAGGAACTCCATGAATTTTTATGTAACTAAATAGCATTTATAATTTGATGTGGGGTGGTTTCTTTCAGTCTTTGACTTGGCCAGTAAACTTCATTTTCCAAAATTCCACAGCATGCAAAGACCTAAAAAGCTAAAGAATTCATGAATGCAGGAGGAGAATTTTATGCCTGCAGGAGCAAGGACTTGGAACTGGAAAAAACCATCTAGTTGTGGCTTCCTTTGCAATTTTAACTACTTTACCGTATCTCTTCTCCTTTCATGTGTAACTATTTCATAGTTAATTATTTTCCATCTGGTTGTAAACTTTTTTACCATGTGCGATGTTTGATGTGCAAAATGTTTTTTCCTCTCTATATCCCTACTACATGTTTTTATGTTAATTAAATGAAATTCCATGCAAAATGACCCATTTATCTGTGGGGTTTTGAGGTGAATGACAGTGAAGCACCTTTGTGCTTCACAAAATTCATTAATTTATTTTAATGATACTCCTTGATGTACTACCTGCATTATACATTTGGCAACTTAGACACAAAGGAGGAAAACCAGCATGAGAATTTTTAGCATATTTAACATCAAACAGACATACTGTCAGATTGAACTTTGTTGACAGGAACATTCTGCAATGAGGTCTTTAGCTCATTATTAAACAGAACTCTAAGCTGGCTGTCACATATTGTAGATGATTATGGCTTGTATGAAATACCTCATATAATTTCAGCATTTCTTTTCTAGAAAGGGATATGTCTATCTTGATAAGACAAGATTATTCACAAACCCTATAGCCCTGTCATGGTTTTGCATAGGCTCCTTTTTGCTGCTGTGTGTCACTTGCATACCTTGATGATTTTAAATTACATAATCTTCATAGGCTGCCTCAGTTTTTATGTAGCCCCACACAAGCTTAATGTTTATAATTTTTTTTCTCAGACTGCCATGTCAGGCCTATACTTTAGAATCAAGAGATGGGTAAATTCAGTGGTGTGTATGTGTATATATATATTTGTGCTATATAACAGAAAATTCACAACCTTTAGATTTGCTCTGGATGTTCCTAAGGCACATACATTCTATTAAGTCTGTCAGTACTTAACATTTTCTGGAAATGTGAAGTTAATCATGCAGATGGGCGTTTAGGAAGTCAGTGTTTTCTCATCTCTATGGGTAGATGATGATTTTCTTTAGGACTAATTAGTAGGATTATTAATCCAAACAATTAAATTATCTTCCAACACTACAGCTGTCTAATTAATTAATCTATTAATTAATCAGTAGGTTTTCCAGATGTCTACTGAGATACTGTCCCTGGAGCAGCAATATTAGCTGTTGATTTTTTGCAAACCAAGAACTAGAATCTTTCACTTGTTTGGTTGTATATGAAGCAAGAGCATGATTTATTAAAGTTGTGTCTTTTCCTCTGAGTAAAAAGCTATTTTTATAGGTTATTTTTCACCTGACATACATGTGACTAGATAAAGTGTCATTAAAATCTAAGGGAATGGTATTCAAATGCTTCCTTTGCAATGATCCAGAAAAAGCTCCTGCAGAAATGAATGTTACCATGCAAACATGCAAATAGCTCAATTGCTTTCCATTTCAAAAACCTACTTACATTGTGGCAGTAGGTCATGATCTTACCACAGTGTTCTTATCTGTGGGATGCTGCCTTGCAGTACAGCTTGAAAACGTGCTGTCATTTGGCTCAAGTCTGGCAAAGTCAACCTGTCTGATTCAATCTGACCATTTCTCCATTTCTTAGACAGGCATGAGAACTGTTCTAAGCACACACTATGTGCACAGATTTGAGAAATAAAAAAACCCAAAACATTTCTCTGCAGAGTGCAATATGTAGAATTTACTGTGTGTGCTGTGCTGGTCTGCTTGGTTTGTAACTTCATTTGGAAGAGGGGATTTTTCGAAGATGGGTGTTAAAACTTGTTATTTGGCAATTTTTTCTTTCACAACTAAAGCAATTAGCAGTTTATTCAGTAATGATGTCATGGTCATCTAAAAGTACTGAAGCTGATGTTCATGCTTCCCTCTCTGTTCCATAGAAGCCAATGTATAAGTGACCTCGTCAGTTCCAATTATTGTACAACAGGCTGGGATGTAATTGCTAAGTTACCATGGCTGCATTTTCGCTAGGGCATTGTCTTCCTCAGTGACAAGCATCTATTTTATTTCTCTTCTCCCTCCTTCCTCTTAGAATTTCCTCCCTTTTAATTTATCAGGTACAAAAGAAGGTAAGGAGGAGGAATTTAAGCCTCAAGAAAATTGTGTTCATTTTAATTAAATCCTAGAATGGAAACCACACCCCCTCTATTCCTGTGCTGGTGTGCACAGCACTCCAAAAACTTACCAGCTCACAGCTGCCAGTGTTGCTGTATTGTTGGAACATACGCAGAGTTGGCTCCTTTTCCCAGTGCCAGGCATCCATGATGAGGAAGGTGCTATTCTGTGAAAGGACCGTGTCAGAGGAGCCGAGGGCATATGTTCTCAATTGGCATTTGTCCGTGCTGACATTTTGCTGCAGGCTTGGGCTGTTTGGGAAGGTGGTTTTACTGAGGTGACAGGCTGGGTTTTGCCAGCTGGCATCTAACTTAACACAAACTACTGGCAACAAGAAACAAGTGCTTTGAATTAAACATTATAGGAGTTCAGACCTGAGCAAAACTGGCTTTATGGAGGAAACACCTTGTTCTTGATTCTTCAGGTTCTGCCCATTTTATTTTGTGTTAACACAAATATTTTAGGGAGCTTTGAGATTACATTGGCTTGGTTTGCAGCTGAGTTCTGGGAACTGAAGACTGAGCTGGGGTATAATTCTGTTTCTAGCTACAGACTGAGCTAAAGATAACTGTTAAGTGTTCATTGTCTGGACTATGTTGTGCTGGAACCTACAATTGCACTATATCAATAGCTGTCTGCATGTGACTAACCAAGCAAACAGGGCTATCTTCAAAATAGAAATAATGCTGGCCAACCAAGGAAATAAATCCTGACTCTATTAAAGGAAGAAAATAGAAAACCTAGCTCTGTAAAACTCTTTTGAATTAGAAAGACCCTCAGTCTTCTCCAAGGGCGAAAGCTTTATTTAGCTCATCTTTAAGAATTCTCAGTGTTCGTATAAATTTTTGTGCTGGAATTTAAAAGACAAATCTGACCAATTTTTAATTGAAAAGCTTTTAGTGGCAGCTGAAGAAGTAGTATTTTTTTCTTCTAACTTATATTTCTATTCCTATAACTGAAAAATATTTTAAAAACACCAACAAATAACTTCTCCTCCTTCCAGCCCCCCCCCCAAAAAACCAAACAAGGAAAAACCTTAGCTATGTAAGCATTTACTAGAAATGAGTAACCAACAACATTATAATTTGATTTAGAAATGGAGAGCATCTTATATATTTTCATTGACTAAAGAATCTTTAGAATCTGGCTAATCAGGAATGGGAAAGCCATTTTTCTTTCTCACACATCCCCACTCCTCTCCTTGATTTCCTGTTCTCCCTCTAAATTGTCCACCCTAACTTCCCAGCTCTATTCCTAACCTAGTTATAAAATGCTACCAAATATCCTTTGCTATTATATGCCCTTGTATATACTGTAGATTTAAGGCAACAGTGCTAAGATTTGTTTGAGTAATAAAATGAAGTGAGCAAAACTTGCTGTTCACATACTTTTTTCTTGACTTTCCACTATGTCATGAAGATTTTCACTCTGTGGTTCACAAGTAACTGATGGTCTGGTAAGTATGTGGCTGGCATTTGGTCCTTAGCCAAGTAATTGTATGTGTCCTCTTCATTTTCAAATTTAAAATTGCATTGAAATGAAGACAAAACCAAATTGCTGATGTTGCTCTTGTACATAAACAACTTCTATAGTCATTGAAAAGGTATTATAAGACTTGTGATAAGTTGTTAGCTCCTATGAAAGGAAAGATGCATGTAAGACTGTCAAGATAACCTGTAGTATAAAAGCATTTGGAGAATCCTGCTCTCCAACCTAGATGTCATTGTGTTCATGGATTCAAATCTATGGACCTTCATCTAGAAATTTTCAGAGACAGAATTAAGGTCTGCTGATCTACAAGACTATTTGTATCATGGGATTGTATTTTGTGCTTTTGAAATTGTTTTCTGGCAGTGGAAGCGAAGGTCTGTTTTTTGATCTTGACTTTATTAATATTTTGATTTCTATGCATCTTGTGTCCTAACCAAAGCTACATTTATAATATTACTTCTATCTCTTTCATCTTCTTTTAAAAAAGCACAACATAATTATCACTGCTATGTTAGTCTGCACCTTACACTAGCACTAATAAGACTGCTTGAATGAGACAGAAATTTTTCCCTATTTTGATTAAGTGTTTTGTGTGTGATAGATTTGCACATTAAGTGCTGAAGAAATACAGTTTTGTTATCATCATAACTTAATGAGAAACTTCCTTTTAAGATGGACAAAGTAGATAATTCGTTGCACTGAGCTCCCTTTCTGGCTAGGCTTGAGATCTCCCTGAAGGGCTTAGGTTAAAAGCATGTTTTAAAGGTGAGATTATTTCAATAGTAGTCTTTATCTCCCTGATGAACTCTTGTATGGGCTTGAATTTTTCACTTCCTTACTTTGGCTCAGTCCTTTGACATTAGCTGTTTGTAGTGTTTAGGTACACTTTTACCCATCAGGATTAAAATCTACTGTCTCCAGTACAGTAGATTCTAGCTATACAGAAAACAGGCTGGGCAACGTGGATATGCCAGCCAAATTTCCAAGCCGGCATAAATAAATAAAATCCAAAATGGATCTCACAGAAATGGATGTGTGTCTTTGGTCACATTTCTTTGAAGTGTGGGACATCATGGAGGCTACACTATGTTTGGCAAAGAAAGGTTTTTAAAGACAATTCAGTTTGAACCTTCTCTTTTTTTGATGTATGCACTAAGGATCTTTGAAATATGAATCACTTTTTGTTCTTCCAGACTACCTAAACACAGCTGCTAGAATGTCAGGTCTGTGCTAAATGAATGTGGAAGGACCCCTTAGTCTCCTCCTATTCATGCAGACTCTCTCAGTATACAGTGCATGAAACTTCAGCACTTTAAATAAACATGCTGCATCAGGCATACTTGATCAAAGGTAGCCTCCTTCTTCTGATTAGGGCAGGTAAGCTTAGTGTCTGCCTTTTCAGAAGTGCTGAGCATCTACAAAGCTCTGAATCACTTGGATTTGCAAAGACTCAGCATCTTTGGAAGTCACACCACTAACAATGACAAAACTGGAGTATCCAATTAGGTGATCTCATTGTAAGTCCAGTTAAATTATAGATGTTAGTGTACTTACAGACTCAGGTAATCACATGAATGCATACTTCCATTGAAATCAATAAATGTTAAATTACTCAGTGCTTTTAAAAATCCAATTAAGCACTGAGACAGCTGAATAACTGTAGAAATCTGATGTATGGGGACATGAATTTATATGTATGGCATCCATTATGCTAGGAGACTGTGAAGGAAAGCTGAGGAATTAAATGTCCAGTCAATGGGGCATGCAGTGGCTAACTTCCACTAGCTCCTTTAAAGCCTAGGATTGCGTCCTCTGCTTTCAGAAGTAAGTTTATGGTCCATATGTGGGAAGAGAATAACTTGGCATACAACAACCCTGAAGCCCAAGTATGTTTATATATTCAACACTCTATTGCCCTTGGCAGAGAAATCTAAATATTGACCCACTGCCATACTTTGTAATAACTTTTTGCTGAATTCTCTTCTCAGATACATTCATCCAATGCCATTAAGTTTGGTGGATGGAACCTAATAAACACAAAAAGGAGCAATATATGGGAAAACAGGAACTCTTTAGAGGGCTTTTTCCTGATCTTTGTGAAATATCAAAACATAACATACTCTATTTCTTGTTTGTAAGAAAGAATTGTAGTCTTTTTGGAGGGCAAGGGTATTTATGGATGGTAATCAAAAAGCCTGAGTGGGACTAGTCCAGTTTTAGTGAGGAGATGCTTAGCCAACATGAGTCATACAAGGCAATGTGAAGATATCACATTATAGCAACTATAGCAATTATATTATAGCAATTTCATTTGTCAGGCAGATTTTCAAAAGCTTATTTCAAGGACATGCCTACAAGACTTCAGTAAATATGAAATTATTAACATAGTTAGAATTTTAATTATTTTTAAAAAGCCTCAAAACATTTTGGCTACCACATGACTATCAGCTCCCCATGAACTTTTCCAAATTCTAGCCACAGATAATAGCAAGAAGTTTTTCATCACATATTATTAGAAAAGTATTTTGTCTTAGTTTCTCTTTATTGAAATTAGTGGTGTATAGAAAGGGATTCAGAAATGTATTTGAAATTTCCTTCAGTTGTGTAGTAGTTGTCTTGTTTTGCCTTGACTAGTCAGGATAGCTTTTTTAGAATGCATTTTTAAGACCTTAAGATGTTAAGAGATTTTTGGTTTAAAAATTTTATAATCTGGTCATTTAATACACTTAGAAAAGCAGTAAAAGGTGTGAGATGCATTGGTTAAATGTTTGAATACAGAAACTGCTAAAATGAAGGATTGAATTACAATTTTATATGGTCTGAATATATTGATTTTGTACTCATTTTGCACTAATAGCAAAGATGTAAATTTATACCTATAAAGCATCTGGTGAAATGCAGCTGAATTAGTAAATGTTGCTGCAAGACTTTACTTTTCTTGGGGCAAGGAGAGAAGGGAGGAGGGGTAGATCTGAGGGCATTGTGATGGTACTATCTTCATGGGGAGAGATGTGGTTTTTTTGGCACGTTTTGAGGATGGGCATTTAGCAGAGCTTTCAGGCTTCACGTTATTTTAGGGGTTTTTTTTGAAGATAAGGATCTGGGTTAAGAAAAATTTTGTGTGCTCAGTGGTGATAACATTTAATAGTGCTGCATAGTGATCCCTGAGAATGGATTGTTCGGTACGATTCTTCCCTGTTGTGTGGCTTTTTTCTCAATGTGGCAGGTGTTTAGAGGCATGGAAATTTTCCATTACTTGAGACTTGAGACCCTTTTGTACCTCACTGGAATGATTTACAGCAGTCAAGGTGTAATATTTTTGATGGGGCCTCATCACTACATTTATACACGTGCATGTGTGTGTTAAACTTTGTTATAATTGTATTTTTATTTTTTGTATTTTCAAATTTTTGACTAAACTATTGCACAGTTTCTGGAAATAAGATGAAGAGAAAAAATGTCTTGCATTCAAAATAATTCCAGCAGCTAATAATGATAATTAGCTTATCTCTTTCTACTGAGATCAATAATTGGAGCACTGCCTTGAAATTTAGGAGCGGATAGCCTTTTTGCCAGGGGTATCTCTTCTATAATTCATTTGCCGTATTACCAACTTTTAAAGTCTGCTTGCATGGGCTGAATAGACACAAAAGGGAGATCTTGAAAAAAGTTAATCTTCTCTGTAATTAATGGGAGACAAGTTTTTCCTGGACTGATTCAAAGGATCAAAGTTAGGTTCCTGCTGAGTTGCTCTCTTCATTCATTACTTCTGGAAGAAGCCAAGGGAGAGAAAACTTACTTGACTGAAGTTAATATTGGTCAATTCTCATTTCAGGATTTTCTGAATTCTCTGAATTTGTGTGTGAGCATTTTTCTGCATGTTTTAGTTCTGCTAGTGCTGACCAGTCTGTGCACATATCACCCCCTGCCTCAAGGTACTTAACATGCGTTAGCCTGGAGCTGTGTCATTAAAGCTGGATTCATTTTGCTGCAATTGCTGCTCCTGGGTGAAAAACTAGCACTGAAACTGAAATCATAGCCTCTGTTTTGCTGTGCTCCTGGTGAACCCTGTGCTGCCCCTGAGGCAATGCTGTGTAAGAAGCTGTCAGACAGGAGTGTGGAAAGCAAGAGGGAAAGAGCAGGGCTGAAGCATTTTGGTGGCAGTGGAACAGCACTGGGGGAAAAAGAAATAGTAATCCTGAGAGTTCATATTTTTTGTGATACTGGGGAGGACAGGGATTGGAGAAAAAAATCAAAGCCCGGCAAACTGAAATGACCTTACTAACCCAAAGCAAAAAACCCCTACTTGGTATTTCAACATATCACTAAAACCCCTGTTCTTAAATATTCTCTTTTACTTTTTCCTACATTGTTGCCCACTGCTTTTTAATTTCAGATTACCATAATAAACTCATTTATACTGAAATGTATTGAGAGAATGATGCTTTTGTTTGTTGAATGTGCTTTGACATAATTTATCTAGAACTTGACAGGGATTCCATCCTTGTTGATTAAAAAGGCATTAATGAGATGGGTACTTGTCAAGACTGGATTGTGGCCGTCTTGATGTTAGTGAAAGGGCAATAGAATGACTACTGAAAACAAATGTGAAGCACACATTTTTGCAATGAATTATTGATTGTGCTTGATAGAGTATAAGAAATTGGAATGTCTGGGAAACAAAATATAAACACTCGATTCCTTTTAATCAGGCGCATTACGACGTTGTTAATGTAAGATGGAAAGCTGTACATGATACAAAGTTTTTTTCTTTTTAAAGAAACATAATTCAGTCTAGGAAGAAAAAATGAGTGTATGTGGATTTTATATTTATTAAGCCATAATGCACTATAGCTTATGTAACATGCAAATTGATTTCTTTAACATGCACATGAGAATTCTTAATTACCATCAGATAAACTGATGATAATTCAGCTAGATACCAAACACATGGTTGACAATACATCTATAACAATTCTCAGAGCTTAAAAATTTAAGCATACACTAATGCTCATTTAATTTCTTAGCTATTTAGCTATTTATATTTGACAAATTGAAATAGGTGGCATCCTGGAGAACCAGACTAAAATCTGATCTGTAAAGGCTTATTATCTTTACATACTGCTTTATAGACACTGCTTTGCTGTGACAGTCTCTTCACAGATTTTTATCTTGTGATGTCAAAACAATTAATGGGAAAATAATAATTTAAGGATGTTTCATCTTACTTGTCTTCGGTTTGCTAATGAGCTCCTGTCTCTGTCTCTGGAAATTTTTAATATGTATGTGTGAGGAAGGATGGAGTGCAGGGTTGCTACTACTTTAGTAAGGTTTCAAGAAAATTGTAACTATGAACATTTATTTCTACACAGACATACACATATCTAATCTCAGAAGTATGCAATGTGAAATGCAGTAAACATTTCCTGCCCACCATAATTTGTATGTCTTCGAGCAGGAGATAAACAACCAAGTATTAGGGTTTGGCATTTGTGTAATTTTGCCTAAATATGTGGAGATACTTTTAGGGTATGTTAATCTCTAAAATTGGAGAAAAAAAATTATTTCTTTGCTGTTCATGTCATGCAGTTGGAGAAAAATGCAGCGAAACTGTTTTAATCCCATTTAGTTCTGCAATACATATTTTAATTTTTCTTGTTTGCATAAAATTGGCAGTCTATCAATTTTCTTGTTCATTACTGTACTCAGTGTGTTTTCATGTTTGAAAACACAAAAAAATGTGGCATGAATTCTGAGACATGATGAATGTTTCTGGGGTTTTAACATTTGATGTGAGAATTTTAAAAAGCCTTTATTTTCACATTTGTTTTTTGTTATTATAGTAAACTACAACAAAGTAGTAGTTAGGAAGATCCAGCACTGGCATTACTATTGCCTGGTCTTGTGGAATGACAAGCAGGCCTCCAGTCTGAGTTAGCCACATACTTTGGTTGGCACATGGGTTTTTTGGGTAGCAGCACAGGGATTACAGGATTACATTGTCCACTAGATTGGTAAATGATTTTTGTCTGGCTGCAAGGCAGGTATGTTGCAAAGACAATCTAAACTTCAGCTCTTCTTTTTAACTTTTTTGTTTCCTAAAGGCAATAACTTGAAAAACTGCCTCCCATCTCCTCTATTTATTCTAGCTGAATAATTTTTTCTTAGCAAGTAATTTCTCTTAGAAATATCTAACCATAATTGTCTTCTAAGATATTTATGGGTGTTATGTGCCAAAATACCCTAATTAGCTTGCTAGAAAGTGTGATCATCTTGTGTACAAACATTATCAAGCACGTGATCACATCTTGTGACTTCAGTTTCCCCCCTTTGGCAATAATACGGGATAATCTGCTTCCATTTAAGCAGTGCAAAGGGAACTAACATGTTTCCTGTTCCCTGGCCAAGCAGTAATATTTGAAGTGTGTGGGTGATGGTGGGGGTGAATAAAGACCACTTCACCAGGAGAAAAGTTTAGTCTGCTGGCTTTTTCAACTAAATTAGTGCTCAAACTAAAGGGAAGCAACCTGCTCAAACTATAAAGTAACTGTTGGCAGGACAGCAAACAGTTTCCTGTCTGGCTGGATTGTGCCAGGATGTGAACAGCTACACTTTAGATATAATGTGTAAAGTAAAATCCATTCAGTTTTGTAATACACATTAGCTTTTTCACTGCAAACTGTTAGCTTACAGAGACTTGTTTTTTTCTTTTTTTTCAAATTTTCTGTTAGTGTAAGATTTCTCTGTTTAGAGAGACAGACTAATTTTTCTGGTTTTGTAGGATTGTGTGTTTTACCTTTACATTAAGGATCTTTAAAATAATGAGAGTATTTGGGGATTAAAAGTCTTCTCTGACTAAAATCAGTCAGCAGAAATCAAAAGCTTGGTTGGGAAGAGTATCAGGCCAATAATGGGCAGGAAAAAGCTGGTTCCACTTGAGCACAAGCCCACAGCATTTTCTCATACAACAATTGCTGAGAGGTTGTGTGTGGTCAGCACCACACTGGTAGCCTTAGGCTGACTGGAACTGCTTCAAACAGACCTAAATATCACCAGATACAGAGCAATCTGCTGCATGTTCCCATTGTTCCTGCTCATAAGAAGCAGTTCATGCATAGGCAGGCATAAAAAGCCTGGTTATCTTTAGTTTAGGTTGTAAATATAGTTTTAGCAGGTCTGCCACAAACTTAAATTTCAAAATAATGGCATGTTATAGCCAAACCTGTTAATGCACCTCTGTTATACACCTCTGAGTGATTAGTCCATGTTGAGAGTTAAGATAATATAACAAGTTGTAAGGCCTCATGTCAGCAGTTTGCACCTTAATAATCACAAAACATTAGACTCACAAGAACTGTTCTTAATACAAGTCCAAGCATACGGTGAAAATTGTTTCCTATAAAAACTCTCTGGAAATATTAACTGTGATTATTCCACTGTTATAAGTAGTTTGATCCTATTTGGTTGAAGAATATTGTGGGAAAATAAGTGACTATTGAGTGAGAACTGTGAGAGAAAATGGGTTCTTTTCCCATCTGGTAGATTTAAAAGAAAAATTATGCTAAATTAGGGGGTTATGTTATCATTCATTGATGATATTTTTCTGCCTCCATAACATCTTATATTTAAAAATATTGGTGCCTCAGGAAGCTAACTCATTTCTCTGTAGGTGCTAAAATTTCCATAAATGTGTTGTATGAAATTCGATAGATTTGTTTTTACTGAATTGAGATGTAACTGACAGTATTACTTGTTGTAATCCCTCTGCTAAATCTGGTTCTGCATGTTTTCTCACTATTACATTTCACTATGCACTGTACATATTTTAAATATGTAACTCTGCAATAGACTGGGAATAGTAGTGAAGAGATTGTTATAGTCTCTCTTGCATAAGTAATACATCTATAGAAAACAGAATTAAGTCATTGGCACACATGTTGAAATGATTTAGCTCAAACAGAAGAACTGGAACTGAGGAAAGAGCAGTTTTCTGTGTCTGAGGTTCTCCTGACTTTTCATCTTAAGGCTTCATGTTATGGCAGCCATCGTTCCTCTTGGGGAAAATTAGATCTTTTTGGTCAGTGGCAAACGAAGCATAAGTCAGCTCTGGCGTATTGCTGTGGCTGTACACTAAATCAGTAATACAAGAGGAAAAGATGGTCAGAAGTCCATACTGTTATATGTTACTCCTGAACTTCTACTTCCTCTGGTAACCCGAACTGAATAACATTTAAAAGTCAGCTGTACATCCAAAACTGGTAAGGAGTTTTAAAAGTTTCTATGAGAACAATTCTTAGATTTTTGAAGTATTTCAGTGGTGTGAAATTATTTAACAAAATACATTACTGATGCAGGATGTTGGCTGGCTGAAGTGGCCCTTGTCCACATGAGTCCCTCAGTTAAGGTGTGATTTGCTTAGTCTGTGTGTGTGGTTGTCCCCCCACTCTGCAGGAAGCAGAGCATCAGCTGTGGAAAGTCACATGCACAGACCTTGAGTTTCCCCCTCCTCACCCTCTGCTCTGGTTTGAGTGTGAATTGTTGTATAGAATATCATCTATACGTCTCCTTTCTTTTGGCTGCAAGAGACCCTGTTAATGGTGGTTCTTTGTTACTCAAGAACAGTTTTATGATGCTTTCAAATTTTAAAGAAGATTTCACATGGCCTCAGGTTATGTTCCCAGTGATGGGAGTGTGTCTGAAAACACCCTGTCTGTAAGCTGCAATGCAAATCATGAGCAGGTAAACTTTGCCGTACCTGCTCTAGTTTTTTGCATGGTCAGTTTGTTATTCCACTCCCTAAATCTTGATGAAGGAATTTTGTAGCCATGAGTTTCCCAAATGCTCTGGCTGTGAAAAAGTTTGAAGCAGGGTCCCACAGTATGAAAGAATGTATAGGAGAACTTTCCAGCAGTTAAGACCTCTTCATGGTTATGCAGGTCAAAACAGAGTAACTTCATTAAATTCAGTATCTATATTCTGGACTGGAAAATAGAGCAGAATTGTCACATGCTCTTTTTGGAGTATTCTGTTCCATGCTTCATACAATGTCCCTGACAAAAGGGAAATTTCCATGTATTGAGAAAACTCCATTGACCTGGACTGTAGTAGTAGATTGTATAAGAATCTCAGCATGCTTTAAAAATAAATATATGAAGTAATGCTATATGTAGCAATTGTCATATGATTTAATCATAGCTTAATATAACTGAGTTCAGTCTGAGTCCAAGAGATAGTTATCCTATTAAAATCCAGTGTGATTACAGAGCTCCTTTCAGGAAAGGAGGAGAAAAAAGGCTTGTCAGCTTTTGGCAGTGCTGAGGTGTTGGACTTTGATCAGAAACTCTGATTCCTGTGGCTTCTATTACACAGGGAAGGAACTTGTCTTGGCACATCTTCTAACGGGCTGTGAGAGATCTGTTGCTCTTGCCTATTGGAAGAACTTTCTTGATTATCGGACATCTTGGTTTGATTAAATCCTTCCAGAGAAGTCATGAATTAGAACCTGAGCATTCACAAGAATGGTTTTAATAATGAGTTTCAGGCACCATATTTATGAAGCATGGGAGAATAGCACTTCTCTGCCTAGCAGATGTGGAAAGACAAGTTTATTGAAGGCTATAAGATGTACTTAACTGGAGGTTAAAACATGGTAAAGGAATGGAAGGTTAAAAGTCATTTGTAAATAGTGGTATGAGAACTAGAAGCTACTGTATATGATTTATTTTAAAAAGCGTATAAAACAATACAAAGGGTTGAGATTTTACATGTATTCTTAGATTTTACTTTTTCTGTTTCCTCTAGATACGTTGTTGTTCCTCTCTTAAAATCAGCATAGTGCTGCAAATGGTCAGGTTTTTCTGGGTTTACTCTTCAGAAGAGCCACTGGAAGACTTGAAATAGAAACATGTACAATCCCAAGCAGTATCAGTAAAAAGAAAGTAAATAGTGAAAAGAAGGTGTATTCAGTCAAAATCTATTTTTTTAGTAAAGCTGAACACTACAGACACTTCACAGATAAAGACCAGACATTAATGGAAATGCATGTGCAAATTTTTGAAGCCTCTAGGCAGGCAAGGGTTTTCTAGAAATGGACAAGTGTTGCTGCTTTCCCAGCACGCTTTAACTTCCCCCATCTTGCCCATGTGGGACGAAAAAGGCTGTGTGTTATCCCACTCACAGAACAAGCACCAGCCCGTTTCTGTGGCTGCAGTTAAACCTGGCCACCTACCACAGTTCTCAGAGATGTGGGGCTCCTATGGCTGATCTCACCTGAGGCCTCAATGTGTCTGAAAGTTGATTCTTTGGTGGCCTTCCCAATGTTTCTTATTAGGGCAGAAATACTCTGTTTTACACCCTAATTTAGGGTGTAGTAGTTGTATCTGATCAGCTCCACATCCTGACCCTATCATCCAAAGTGATAGAGTCGAGGAAACAGATTTTCAGGTGCTCTAAGTTCATGCTTGTAACCTTAATGTTCCGTTTATCTCTCTTTAAATGTAGGCGTTGCACTAGTTGATGAACAGTGTGGTCTAACCTTGTGTCTGTAACTATGTTCCCGAGGCCTGAGATGCCTTAACTTTATCCCTGCCGGATGTGGAAAACTAGACTTCCTTATGAGCAAGCTTTTCTAAAGCTAACCTTTCTTATGGGTTGCAGGAGGGGTACTGGAGGATTCTGAGTGTTTTTGTGTTCTTGCTACAAAATGGGCAAGTGCTAACTGAGTTTAAACTAGACCCTGGGCTCTAAGCCATACTGCCATCTGTGCTAGCTAGTCAGGATTCAAGATATTCAGACTCAAGTTAACCTTCTGTCTTTTTGGAGGTAGGGAGGTTTCAGCCAAGATTCAGTAAAAATTTTAAACTATTGATAGCACAAAAAGGCAAGGCTTATTTTTCATTAATTTTCTGTACTGAATTTTTTTCTTGCATCTGTAATTGTAGATAAAACACAGATTGCAATGTTTAAAAAAAGCTTGAGGTAACTGTTAGTTTCCATGTAAAATAGTAATAAAAATAAAATAACCTCAGGATCTGTCAGGAATCAGTAACTTTTGGGTTTTTTTATTCTTACCATTCCAAGGGAGAATTTTTCAGTTCAACTCTGGGCTTGATTTTTCACTTTGGATCATACAGCTCTTGTTTTAACTGAATAGCTACACCTGTCCTAATCCTGTAATAGTTATTTAAGACAAAAATGTCATAAGCATTTTTTTTATGTTCCCTGGTTTGGGGAAAAAATAAAAAAATGAAGATAAATTTAAAACATAAGTCTTTACTATGTTTTGTATACCATAATTTCATGCTCAAATTTTTATCAAAACCCAGCTTACTTAATGAAGTACAGCATACAGATCAGCAGTTTCCAGCTTTGTGTTATGTGTGAATCCAGTTGCAGCAGCACAATATTTTTTTCCAGGTTGCTTTTTGTCTGTTAACCCTGATTTAAAAATCACTGACTGTGCAGAACGATGGCTATGGGAAGCCTCAGTGATGAGGAATGAGCCCTTTGTTTGTGGGAATACCAGTTCCCAGTGCAGCCTTGGCTGGTGTCCTGGCTCTGACAGTGTACTTGACAGCATCTGAAAACTGAAGTTGTAAAAATGGCACAGTAGGCATATAAGTTCTTCTTCCAACTGTTTTCACTCTAATTACAGATATTTAAAGACAGGTTTAAACCCATAAAACATGAGATTTTAATAACCTTTCAAGATGTTATGTTGGTTTCCCAAAAACTGAGTATCCTTGACAGCTGTGCAAGTTATGGCTGTCAAAACTTTAGGTATATCCTTGCTCTTACTTTGATTTTTTTTTTTTGATTCTGCAAAACAATACTGATCAGTTTTTCCCCCCCCCTGCATTTCTCTGCCTTCAGTTTAATTGCACAACTCCTTATGTTGCAAGATAAGTCACACTCATTCAAACTTCTCTATGCAATTGCTGATTTTTATGTTCTAGCTGGCGTTTTTTTGTTTGAAAAAAACAAAAATAGTTAATATTGTAGTCTCTTCAATTTAATGCTTCCAACTTTCTCCCATTTTCCTTAGAATGTACAGATCAGGTTACCTGATGGACTATGACAAATCATGGCACCATTTCCCTGTGTATAAGGTCTTTCTGATTTTCCATTCACACTATCCTCAATGGCACGTTCCTCTATTTTGCCTCTGTATTGTCCCCACTGGTTCCATGACATCCTCTTTATCTTAATGTATCTCAAACGTTTGGCCTTCTCTGGGTGGATGAACATGCATTCAGGCTGGATGAGTAATGGAGGTGGCTGGGAACTGCTGGACCAGCTGGCTTCTGCCTCTTGCCTGTCAAGTGCTTGTGGCAATGCACTCCTCCATGGCGTGCTTGTTTCCATAGCACAGTAGCTCGGTATGTCAGTGTATTGTTGATTTGTTTGCTGTCTGAATATGCAGCCTCAGTTTAGAAGGGAGCTGTTGGAGGAAAAATAAGTGGTAATGAAAAGGACTATCGGATGGTAAACAACTTCTGGCCATTTCACATGGGAATGCCTTTTTTTTCCAGAGGCTCTGGGAATGCTGTGTGTCTCAAGCTGGCTGTGCAGTCAGTCACTGGTCAAGCAGCTGGGGGCACAGCCTGAGAGTCTGTGGTGCTGAGGCCTGGGGGTGCAGTGGGGTCTGTGATGTGATGGGTTCTGCCATAGGGCTGCAAAGGCTGGGGGTCTCCAGGTTGGACTGGATCCATCCTGCCAAGCAAAACAATGCTTCTCCCCTCTGGGAGAGGAGCTGGGGCAGACTGGCTACCTGGGAGAGTGCATCTGGCTCTTTTCTGCCCCAGACAGGAGTCGCTGCTGTGCCTCACACTCTTTTTCAGCATCACCATCAACCATCTCACTCCTCAGAGAGGTGGAATGGGGAAGCAGGTAGCAGGGACACAAGACTGTTTCCTGCCTCTAGTAATTTGCTGCTGTAGGCAATTGTTAGCTTCCTCTGCATGCTTTTGGAGGATCTGGCATTGGGAAGAGTCTGAACAGAGACTGGCTAACGCTCTGGCAGCAGGTGAGCTGCCAAATGCCAACATATCAGAAAATTGGATTTGAAGAGGGATGACATTTTATTGTATCTGGATCCAGGATGTCATTAATGTTTTTTTTACATTTTTATATCCAAATAGACATATAGGTGTATGTATACACAGACACATATATACATTTGTATACATATGTAAAATGTTAACAAATCCAAAGGGGAAAGTTGCTAGGACTATCAGTGCACAGAACAGAGCAAACTGAGGGACTCTACCCTGGATGGGATAGACATAATTTTCCGAAGTTGTAGTTTATTGCGCTGTTCTGGGTGTGGCCTTTCTTTAGTACACAGAAGAAAACCAAGATACATTCTGAGCCTGCTAGCAACTAGGGTCTTTAATGTCTGTCTGCTGAGGAGATGTTATTTTACAGGGTATTTATGCTGCCTTTCTGTTCAGCTTTGGTGTGTGTGCCTTGTCCCATAATTTTTGGTGAGAGCTGTGTTATACTCCATCTGCACTTGCTATGGAACCCAGAAATCATTAGATGGAGTTTTTTGGCTGGGTTGCAATGTACATTTCAGTAAGTGTTTTTTATCGTAAGACTGATAAAAGATCTGCTGTCATAGAATATGCATGGCTTTTCAAATGCTTTGAAAAGCAGATTAAATTTTTTTATTCCCAGCAATTCCAATAGCAACTTATTACTGGAATTTTTTCATTAAGTTGTTGGAAACAACTCTACTGCAGCAAATGATAAATACACTATATTATTCTGAAAATTCTGCACTGTAAAGCATGAACATAATTTTCTTACTTATAAGATACTTTCCATGCTGTGCACAAATCTCTTATTATGTGTCTTGTGTTGTGGTTGTCCTTATTTTCATTTAAATTTATTGCAGTGCTTTGTCTGAAGAAAATATTTTGATTGGTTAGTAAACATGCCACAGGGGGTAGGTAATTTACATGAACAGCAATTCTGTTGAAATTGCTATTCAGCAATTTAAACTACCTGTTTCATCCTTGCTGTAGTTAAAGGAAGGGAAAGATCTCCCCAAAACATGGCTTAGGAGGAGAAAACAAGCAAATAAAATGACCCATCAAAAAAACAACTGGCAGTTCCAGAAATATGAAATAGGTGGCTTGTTTCTAATAAGGAAATAACTTTTTGGGAAAATAGTAGGACCGTGACTTGTTAGTCCCTGTGAAAACCCCAGCAATTTGTTTCTATTGCAATAAATTCTTGTAGCCCTCAATGCTGCTCATGTTCTCCTATAAAACTAGATGGTACTAGATAGTACTAAAATTCTTTACTAGTAACTTGAGACAACTATAGTTAATTTCTAAACTACTCCAATTAGCACTAAAATAGGCTAACAAAATAGCAACTTCATTAACAGAATTAAGGAGATGAAAGCCAGTGGCAGAGATCAACTGAGTATGAAGATCACTGTTTTCTCCAGAGCATGAATTTTCTTGAAAAGCTGGTTGTTTGTGCTTGATCAACTTATAGTAAATATGTTAGTTAATTAACAGCTGAGACATTATGAATTCTGTAAAAGCATCTAATATATTAATGATCACCTGAGGCTTTTAAGAAAGGTTCAAGCTGTGAATGGCCTCCCAGTTCTGCTGCAGTACTTTTGCAAGTCTTGCATTCCTGGACCTCCTTTTCCCAGTCTTTGAGGACTGTCAGGCTGCAAGTGAAAGCCCTTCTGTTTGGGGAATCACTGAAGCATACATAACTATGATCACTTCAAATATGTAAAAGATTCTGCCCTGGGACATGGTGTGACAGAAGATGCCCTTTGTCCTTGGACATTGCAGAGCATCTTTCACTCTATACACGCTTGCAGAGTGTTCTCTGACAAACTGCTTTCTGGTGCCTCACTCCTGTTTCCATTTTCATGTGTTTCAGTGACATACTGGGACCCATACCCTAGTGGGTACAAAACTTGGTAGAGAAAGAAATTTGGAAGCCTAAACATGTTATTGAGGTATGTCTAACAACACCTCTCAAGTCAATTAGTACTCAGATTTTGAGAAGTAAAATTTTCTGAGAGCTGGGAGATCTGATTTTAGGCATTAAGGTGTCTTCCATATCCACATTATTATTTCTATCAACTTGCCACACTGAAGAGTTACAATGGGAATGAAAGATAGGGGGGAAAAAACACCCCTAAACATGAGGAAGGGGAAGCCTTCCTATCTCTGTTTTAAAGGCCTCAGTGAAGATGTGAAAGATTTAAGATTATTTCTGTCTTGCATCTGGGAATATGTTAGTCCAGACTCAGGAAATGGTCCTGCCTTGCAGATGACACTCAGCTGGGCTGAGGGACAGTCCTCAGTTGAAACTGCTTTTTTGCACACAAAAGACAGGAGACTTACCTAAAAACATTAAGCAAAAGTTTAGATTTGTAAAGTTTGTGTATCTAAATTTGATTACATTCCAGGCAGCTTTAACAGGAATATTGCTGCTTGTGCTCCCCTGACAGGGGCCGGGGTGTTGAGGATGCACCAGCAGGCTCTCCTGTTGGCATTTTTGGTTCCTGTTGGCTAACTGGGACATCTGACATGTTGCTTGTCTCTGAGACACTTCCTTTTTCTGTGATTTTAAAGTGCAGTGTAGAGGTACTCAGGTCTGTAAAGGACAGTGCCTCAAAATTTGGCAATGATATCTAGGCAGCAGGTAGTTCAGCTGTGCAGGGGCTGATAAATACCAGGTAACATATAGATCAAGTTGTATTTTGTGTCCAAGGGAAACTAATCCATAAAATTCCTTTGTAAATAAGTATTTTCAGCCTACCTAAACACTTAAACTTCAAGGTTAATATTAACCCAGGCCATTTCCTCATCTGAAATCTGCAGAAAGTTTGTGCTAGGACATGTGATAAGCATGTACACATATAACATAGTAGTTGAAAAGCCAAAGATTTTAATTTTTCCAGAGAGCCTTTTCTAATACATACATACTCTCTTAAGTCCCGTATATCTAAAGAATTTTTCGTAAATCTTGAAAACAGCTGTAACACATCTGAAGATTAAATGTGCTTGATCTGGGGACAAAATAATTAATTCAATGCTGATACACAGATCTACAGCATCCCTTTTTGTATTTCATGATTCCTGTGGATGATTTAGAGTGTGAGATTGACTCACTACCCAGAACATACAACAGAAGCTCATTAACTTTTCACTCATTTTTCAAATACTTTTTGTTCCAATAAAAGCAATGAATTAAAAATCAAAGCATAAGTTGCTGTAATGTTACTTCCCACAGTTACATGCAGACAGTTTCTGTTTTTTCTTTTATTCCTTATTTAAGGTCTTCTGACTCAGTGACAATTCATTTATGTAAATATAGTTTTAAAAATATACTCACAGTTCATTCCAATTTCTAAAATGGTTGAATGCTATCTCTTCACTGCAGTTCCATAATAGAAATACTTCATGTCATGCACACAAAGAACAGCCCAAGCAGCAAGCTACACCAGAATTTTCCTGGCTTCAATCTTAATAGGAAGTGGTTGGGAATTTCCTGGTTTGAAATGTTTTTGACGGAGTTTTGAAATTATTGTGACATCCTAATTTAACACTATTTAAATTAAATCATTCTCTTTGGTGTTTATTTCAACAGCAGTAATAGTTAACATTAAAACAGAAGAAAAAATTGCAGTCATCTGAGTTAAACATTTTGATGGATTTTGGGTTACTTTTGACTTTAAGCCATGTTTAGATTTTTGACATTTTATTAATAATTTGAAAAAATGAACATTTTTGTGGTGAAAAACCTCTCCTTTTGTCTCAGTGTAGTGTTAATATTGTGTTAAGTAAGCTTTTCATATTGAAAGTAATGAAGGGAGGAAAAATACAGTAAGACTATATTTATTAGACAAAAGAATTAATCATTATGTATGACATGAAAACCTTCTAACTGTCAATTGACAAAGTCAGTGTCATAAATCTATATATATTTGTATATACTCATGCCTTAAAATATATTTTAAATGCAACAGCTGCTATTCCACTTGGGCATATTCTCACAGTTTAAAAGTCTCCCTGTTTTCCATTTTGCTCCTTTTGTGTTTCCTTATTAATGGAAATGGATTTTGGTATTTGTGATATTGTAGTTATACTTGTGTTCCTGAAGTTTGTAAAAGCTTGGTTGCTGATGAATATACAGCATAATAAAAATCTTGATAATTTATTACTCTGTCCAAAGCCTAATCCAATTCAGTTGTCAATGTCAGATGCCTGTGAGATTGCTCTTCTTTCCCTCTTACCAAGTTAGGAGAAAATGGAGAGTTGGCAAAAAACGGCAGGAACATTTGCACTCAAAAATTATTTTCAATGTTTATAAATGTTTATAAAATTCAGTCTTTTACTGTTGGGGTGATTTCTGTGAAGATATGTTGGTTTTAAAGCAGAGAATACTCTCTCCCAGAAACTATTCTATTGTTTTGAAATTTGTATAGATTTTGGATGTGGTTTTATTGGAGTATTACTATAATCCACTGAAGGTATCAGAGTGGTAGAAAGCCTAACTACGACATTCCTTTTTAGTTATTTCCTAATATATTTGGAAGCATTTATTTTTGCAAACATTCTATTCCAATGAGTAGCTAATTTGCTGACTTCTGGGTAGTTAAACTTCAATTATGGAAGCACATTTAATTTTTGTTTTTTTTTGTCTGCTCATGGAGAGTTTAAAAGCCCAGGTTAGAAGCAGGCAACATCAAACCTCATAAAAATGGCAGCTTGGGAAATGTGTGATGTAGTTATCACAAAGAATTAATGCCACTGATTATTTTACAGGCACAAAACTAGTTATAGGCCTCAGCTGTGGATAGGGATGGAGAGAGAAGGAAGCATGCCAAGACTGCAAAGAAGAAATTAATTTTTGTCAAGCAAGCTTAAGATGTCCAAGGCAGCCTCCCAGGTCACTGATGCATGGGCTATTTGCCTACCTGAGAAGCAGAAATTCACCTACCAAGGAAATGCTGACAATATTGCCTACCATGTTGTTAACTGTAGTAATTTAAAATGTGTTACCCATAGTGGTCATTTGGAAGGCAAGGAATTTCAAGGTGTTTTACAATCAGAGTAGTTTCAGCTGGAGGGACCTTTGGAGAATTAAGTCCTGCCCTCTGCTGCAACTAGAGGAAGTACAGCAGGTTGTGCAGAGCCTCATCCAACCCAGTTTTGAATCTCTTCAAAGATAAGCATTCAACAACTGGACCAGTCCATTGTTTCAGTGCTTGACTATTTCATTTTGTAAAGTTATTTCCTAATACCTCATTGGAATTTCCTGTATTACAGCCTGTGTTGGTGTCACTCATCCTGTCCCTCTGTGCTTCTGAGAAAACTCAGATGTTGACATCCCCACCCCCAATTTAGCTGCCTTATTTTCTGTATTATCATATTTATGCTGTGTGTAATGGAAACAAAAAACCAGCAACCTTGTTTCCAAGATGAGCTGCACATTCTAACTCTCACCATATTTTAGGGAATCAGAAGGGAAATTAAGGATGCAAACCCAACATCTAAATTGAAGCATTTTGTTGGTGTCGTATTAAATACCCGTGGCAACTGGGCAATTATGTTACATGTTTTTTTCATGTTTTAAAAAATGCATATCTTAAAGTATTTAAAACATAACCCACATCCACTACAAATCATGATAGTAGTCTAGTGAGCACTTTTCCTCTTTTTCTATGATTTCCAATCTAAATCTCTGTTGATACTAGTTAATTAAATTTAATAATGACATGTTTTAGTTCAAACATAACTTTTTCTTTAGATGCTCCTTGATACATGTCATAGCAGAATGAAGTGCCCTGTCTTGATCGTGGTCTTAGGAGGTTCTGTGCCTGCCCCACTTCACTGCTGAGCAGCTGCTGATTGATAGAATACCTTCTGTGCCAGTTACACAGTGTGGGGTGGCAAGTACATCTGATTGCAGTAAAACCTGATTATTTTAAATCTGATGAAATAGCGAACAACACTGGTGCCAGTGTTGTGCTTTGATGACCGAAGGACAAAATGTCTGATGTGTTTTCATGTAAATAATTTAGCCTTATTTTTGTTACCTAGGGCTGTGTTTCAAGTCACCTAAATCTATCTGTCTGGGCAGGCACCAGTGTTCGGCAACTCCCTGCTGTGATTTTTTTTCTGTCTTCAAAGAAGTTCATGCCTTGTCCCTTTCATTTGAATTTTTTTCAAGCTGGCCAAAGCCAGCTAGAAAAACCATGCCCCTAAGCAGCGTCTATCCCTTGTGTGGTATCCCAACTTCATTTTCATAATAGCATAGTTCCTCTCATACTTTCTGCTTCTCATTTATAGATTTCAAAGCACAGTGAAGACAAGTAGCAATATACCAGTATCTGGATGGGAAACTGTAGCATCATGATCTGAGAACTGAAGCAGATAACAAGAAAGCCATAGTTATAATCTGTGTTTTGTATTGCCCAGTGCACTGCCCCAACCTCCAGAGCAAACTGGAACTTTAAGTCCTCTTTGGTTTATCTTTTTTTCCTGCAGAAATGCTAGAATTTGGAATTCAGTTATTATGTGATAATTTCCAGTTTCTTTTAAAATTTTAATTACACTCCCACCTTAAATATGTAGCCTCAAAACTCCAAATGAGTGAAGAAAATACAGGCTTTGTATACATTGTCTAAAAAAAGGGCCTGTTTTCAAGCAATCTCCTGAGCTTTGAAGAGGACTTTAGTCATGGCTCTCCCTCCTGAAATGCCTAAGATTTCACTGTTTCTCCCCCAACCTTTACTGTCTCTTATGTGTTTGTATTCAGCCAGTACAGTATGCTGTGTTTATGCAGGGATGGTAAATAGTGCAGGATAGCAGGGCTTTGCATAGAGAGCAGTAGTAGTGCTCCAATCTGTCTCATGCAGAGAGATTCAGTTTAGAAAAGCTGGGTGGTCTTGGAGGGAAAGGAAACAATAGCCTGACATAAGTAGCTATATTTTAAGAGACCACCTCCTTGCCTTTTTAGGGGCTGGGGAGCAGGGAGAAGAAGGAAAAGTGACATAATTTAATCCATCATCAATAGCCAAGCAAGTCTGTAAAGGGCACCTTTTCAAAATCTGTTTGAAAACAAAATGAGAATCCTGTTGGAATTCTTTATTGGATTTGGGGGTTTTTTTTTTTTGCATAACAATGATACTGAGATACACTGGAGGGAGTATCTCCTGGATCGATGGCAACTTACAGTAATGCTTTGCATCTGTTGGTGTGGAGTATTTAACAATACAGAGCAGTGCAGATTCTTATGCCTGAACTGAAGTCAATGAGACCTTTTGTGGGTTTAGAGCTAATTGCAGTAATTCTACATAGCAGGGCATTATACTGTAGAAAATACCTCTTAGTGTTGTGGTTTGGTCCAATAAGAAATAATTTAGCAGTAAGGCTGATCAGGATTAAAGACTCATGTGGATCAAAATTATTTCTCTGGATGATTACTTTAGACTAAAAATAATACAACTTTGCTAGGGATTTTCAGTCACCTGCAAGGAGTTAGACACTATTTTTTGCCTAACATACTACATGATAATATTTTGTGTAGTGTTAAATAATGCTGGCTCCCTAAACTTAACAAATATAAGTATAATATATATGAAAAATGCATCATTCCGGCAGTCTGGAATGTTGTTAAAGGGTATAGAAGGGAGTTCAGAGAGGTACTGAACTCATACACACACTCTGTGTGTGTTCTTCTGGGGAAAAAAAATGAGTGAAGAATACATAACTGCTTCAATGTGTGTGGGACAATAAAATATATGTAGTCTTGTTACCACCTCAGCAAATGTATATGCTTCATTGCAGTAAAGTGAACTTACTGCTCATAATGCAGAAAAAATCACCATTAAGTGATATTTAAGAAAGTTTTTGGATTCAATTTAAGCCTCAAAACAATGAATAAGTTTTGTACCTTAGTGGCTTCTAAGTAAAAGGGAACTTGTTTTGTTTTCTGTTGAAGAACAAATCACTCCATACATAACAAGCTGCTTCAGAACTTTTCCTTTCTAAGTCTTTAAGGGCTGATTTGGTCTTTACAGAGGAAAATTCAGTTTGACTCCCACTTGTGTTGCACTGCTGCCAACATACCTAGGGTATGATTAAGATGGTAGTGCATGTTACTGAACAGTTTAAAGCAAACAAAGGTTCTTCAGTACTATTCCTTATTTTGCATGTGCAAGTATGCAAATATTATATGGGTAAAAAGTAAAGAGCAAGATTTCTAGGTGAAACTGTTTCTAAGCATTCCTTTATTAGCTACTCATTTTTTATCTAAAATTGTGGCTATATTTCTGTGTATATTTGGAGTCATTTTGGGTATAGTTATTTATTTCCCTTCAGTGAATGTTGGCTGCCTGCCTTCATTTCTTTATGTCTTTGCCAGTGATAAATTTCTGGACACATGGAGCTATCCTTTGGAATCGAGCTGTTGTAGCTCAGTCATTGTTTTATCAAAGACTTGAAGCGAGTAACTCTACTGTTATTTTGACTGAGCTGCTGTCTTTTTTAATTGGCAATGTAATGTATACTTTGCCACATTAGATTTATGAAATCAATTTGAAAACATGTTTTCCCCTGCTTTTTTTTAGAATTTTGTAGTCCCTGACAACTATCTGAAAACATAACTACTACTGTTTATGCCTCACTTTTGTATTTATTTCTTGCATTTCTTCTATTTTCCTTACACAAGGTTTGCTTGCTCTTTTTATGTAAGATATTTAGATTCAGTGCTTTGCTTTTACAATAGCTAAATTTTGTGGTATGATATTAAGCAAAGAGATGCACTACAGCCCTTGTTATAAACTCAGTGCATGGCTCAGATTTGTTTTCTAAGGCAGTGCAAGCAACCTGGAGAAAAGGAGAATGGCTTCATGGGGTTAGAGAAGTCCTTTTACAGCTGACTGTCACTTAGACAAGTTGCTGGTAGGAAAACAACAGTAGAAACTGGATCTACAAAAGTCCTCCACCTAAGGAATTGGGTAATGGAGCACATATTTTCAAATGATTTTGTGCTCTGCATGACTCAGTGCAATACATCAGAGGATGTATACTTCAACAACACAAACACAGTACACTTTATACTCTACTGGAGACAAGGAAGAGAATTCAAGCTGAGTCAGTGTCCCTCTTAGCCTGTTTCTGAGGCTGTGAAACTGCATCCTATTTGCTTGTGACCTGAATTGACTGTAAACTTAGAAAAAAATACCATTTTAGGCACTTAACAGGGTCCAGAGCAGTTTATTTGCAGCACTACCCTGCACAAGGCTGTGTTTTAATCTTAAGTAGTTAAGCTTGTGTAATTGCAAACGTGTGACGCAGCACTACTTACTGCACCACCCAGCTCCCAGTTTGCATTGCTTGTCCTGAGTAAATCATAAGCATGTCAGTAAGGTCACTGCCCCTGGTCTTCCTTTTGAAGACTGGGAAATTGAGGCACAAGCTGACATGTCTAGGTCAGTGAGGCATTGTCAGACCTTAGTCTCTGGAGCATCAGTGCACAGTGCAAGACACCATCATCTTCTGTTTGGCCCATCTGCTGCCAAGAATAGTGTGATTGATTCAAGTGCCCTTTGGATGCATAAGAGCACTGCATGAATGGTCTGTTTGCTCCTATTACGTTATAAAAGATTTTTTTCTCTTTAAAACTGTGAGATATATGTCCATGTTTTGAAATCAGTAATTGTCTTGAACTTCATCTTTTGTTTTTATATTGTAGCTAATTCATCTGTTTCTTCCTTATTCGTTAGTTTAAAACTTTTTTCCATTTTGGCAAACTGGTAGACTTCCAAAGTAGTCTTTATCCCTAGACAATCTTAATCTAAAATCAATTTTCAACAATAAGGATATAATAGCCTAATTTTAAAAGATGGAGTAGAAGTTTCTATGTATGGTGTGATTTAAAGCTGTGGATAGCAGTGGTAGGCACAGGTGCTTCAACTCAGCCAAGAGAAAGGTGTTTGTCATTTGGCGCTGCTCAGGGAGGGCAATCCAGGGATATAGTACTGCACACCCTGCTACAGCCTTATGAGCATACACTAAATAATGGTAGTACTTGAAAAGATTTTCAGAGATATTTCAAATGGGCATTTTGTCTTAGGTAGTATTGAGGTCAAGTGGCACACAATTTTACCAAAAGCAAATTGAAATGGTGAGTGCAATGTATGTGGGAACAGATTTTATTTCCATATGCTGCACAAGAGAATGTGTTAGCAGTGGAGGGGGCACTGGGAAATCATGTGCTCTTTACTGAGGTAAGAAGAAATAAACAAGCCCAAAATTAGTCTGATTGCTGCTCATCACAAGAACACTCTTCAAAAAATCTTTAAGTAATTCTTAAATAAGTAAAAAAATTTCATCTCTCATCATTTGTCTACAGCACAACTTGTGATTTAGGCCTACATACTTTTCTTTTTGCAACAGTTTTTCTACCCTCTCTATCTCTTCATTCCCATGAACTTTGGAGAATCATTGACTTTTGAGGCACCATGTATTTAGTGAATCAGGGTGCAGGGAAAAAAAACTGCAGACCCATTAATGTAGACATTTTTTAATGTAGTGTAGGTGATAAATTTCAACTTTAAAATAATTTTACTTTTGTGATAATTGGGGAGAAAAAAGCAGCTGTATAATCCTTTAATCCTTATATTGCTGATAGAGTACTTTTATGCTTTGGCGTTTGCTGTGAGGTTTTTTGTTTTGTTTGATGGATTTTTGGTTGTTGTTATTTTGGGGGTTGTGGGTTCTTTGTGTAAAACTTTTACAAGAATGACAGATTACTGTCAGAAATTGTGGGAACAAATCAAGCATAGAAATTTTGTCCCAAAGGATGACCTTCCTAAGAGAATGCATGAATATACCTGACACGAGGACTTATGATAAAAATCACTTATTCTCAGCTATGACATTGTCCTTCCTATCTTAAAGTCTGTGTTCTCAGTGAAGCAAACAAGATGGGATTTTGTTTGGTTGTGGCAGTACAATGCTGCTGTTCCTACTAATCATTCATGCAGCTTGTTAGAGCACTTTCCAGAAGCACTAACTTAGTTTTAAGTCTATAGCATGCCTCCTGCCTACCTGCACAATTCCAGTTAAAATGGATACAGTGTAATGTGCTTTTAACAGAAAGGTTATCTTCATACTGCCAAGTAAATGGGAAGCAGTTACATGCTGGGGTAGATTTTGGCATTGGTAAAAATTAAATTTTGATGTTGTGCCAACTTCATTCATGCTGTAACATCGTTGACTTCAATGACACTACAGCAGGTCAGAGTTTACTCTATTGTTATTTTGTTGCTTGGTTTTTCCAGGCACAGATACAGGAAGGAACAGGGTGGATATAGAATAGCTGATATCGTCTTTGTCTTTCCCATGATTCATTTTCCTTGAAAATCAGTTTCACTGAAGGAAATGATTTAACTTAGTAGATACTTGGGCCAGCTCTTCATACAAGCAAAACACATTACAGAAAAAAAAAAAAAATTCTTTGTCCATTAGAGTTCGACAGCATTGTTTTCACGAGACGTGTCTGACATCTGAGAACTTAATGGGGGTATTCCATCTGAAGCAAGAAACAAAACATTTCAAATGGGATAGCAGTGACTAAGTAACTTTTCACAATATGGGAGTTTGTGTGTGTTCTTTTGGATGTTTTATAACATTGTGGCAATCTTTACAGAGCCCAGTGAAACCAAAGAGTTTACACAATAGTTTTAATTGTCAATGAAAGTGGGACACAAAGTAGAAAAATAGGTAAATTTAGTCTATGCAACAAATTTGTCTAACCTGATGATTGTTACCATCATGTCTTATGGAAAGAAATTAAAGAAAAATAAAAGCAGCATGGTCTTGAATTCTACTGTGTAGGCAAACAATAAAGTGTGAATTGTGAGTCTGAAAATTACATTTTTGGGAGTGTCTCTTCATATTTTACTTGTTTTCCAATTGTTACTTCAGCAGCAGTTCTTGGAGCTGGCAGAAAAAAAAAAAAATGAAGACAAACTTAGTTTTGTCCTGGCTCTCCTGTAGGCACTTATCCTTTTTCCCCTGCAGAGGAAGCTTGCTTGCCTTACCTCCTTTTGGGTTGCTGTATAATACGTCCTCTTCATGACCTGTTGCATGGACTGTGCTGCTCTTTGAGTCTGTGCATTTGCTCCTTCTTTACTACACAGATACTTGTCTTTGCTTGTTATTTGTGATCCTTTACCATTTGTTACCATCCTGCTTTTGTGCTGGTTAGCTCTAGTGTGAATTTGCTTTTATGGCATCTTTCCCTTGCATCAGACTGACCAGTGACAGTCTCACATGCAGCTTTCCATACTTGGCTAGAGTTCAGCATGAAGATCTACAGAGCTGCTTCAGTGCTCCCCATCGTGTTCCTTCTTTAAAATTCCAATGAGGCTGATGGAAAACAGAATTTATGGAGGGCTGTTGGGCTGACTTGCCCTGCTCTTGCTTATTATTTTGTTGGTTTTACAAAGCCATTGCCCCTCCTTCCCTATGGATAATGTTTTACTGAAAGGAACAAGTATCCATTTGTTCTTCATTCTCATTTCTACAACAGTTAGATCTTCATCTATGGCTAAGGCAGAAAGTGAGTAATCTTAGTCAAATTTTTAGTTTGTTGTATTATATAAGGACTCAATGAAAGAATAAGGAGAGAAACACTTTAAAACATGCTGAATTAGAAAAGTGGCTGAGGTATTGGGACCAGTCCTCCTAAAAACCATGCCACTTTGCCTATCAATAGGATTAATTTTGGGACTGTTTTCCTTAATTCTTCTTTTTCAGTGTCAGTGCTCTGCACTATTTATCAGCAGTCATTGTGAGAGAAAATTCTTCTGTGGTTTAGAGTTGGCATGCAAATCATAAATTAAAATAGACTGATAGCTAAGCAGCTCTTTGAAAGCAGCATTACTTTGAAGTAAAATCTGTTCTTCCTGCAAACCATTTAAAATACAAGGATACGTTTGTGTGCAGAAGAGCCTAGATATGATATTTAGTACAGATAAGCTTTAGTGAGGTTTCCTTTGGGGTGGGAGAGGTCAGGAAAAAGCAGCAGTGGGAGAAATTTTGATTATAGATTTGATTTATGTCTACTCTCCCACTTTGCTGAGCTGTTTGACAGGAAACTGGTGGAACTCCCTTTAAGACTTTATTTTGGGGAGGGGCACATGGTCTGAGCTTGCACAAATCCCTTCTCTAAAACTCTGCTATTCTTTCCCATGTCTGTATAAGAGCTGTGCATTCATGCTGAGTGCTGTTGTACTCTGAAGTAATTCCATGAATTATTGTTTGTGAGATGTATAACTGGGATTTTTTTATCTTTTTGGTTTTTTCCCCCTCTGTTGTCTCTATATAAGCATACATAATTACAGTGGTATATTCTTCTGTTAGAGAGTTTCAATATCTACTCTTTTTGAATGTAACATTGTAAGATTTTTTAGGTGCAGTAATTTTTCTCAGAATACACTGGTGAATTTCACAACCCAGTGAAGTAGCACAAGTGTGTAGGAACTATTTAAACCATTCTAGCAATGCCAAAAACCAAATCCTGTTCTGTTTTATACCAGTGTAACAAAGAAGTTAAAGATTTTCTGGTGTAGCATGGATTTACAATAATGTTGTATGTGCATTTGGTTCTTTGAATTTTACAAAATTATGCTGCCATAAATTAAGCAGTATAATAAAACAGAGCACAAAGCAGGAAAAAAATCTCAATATTTTTATTTTTTTCTATATATTTTCAATTTTTTTTCTAGTAAGTGCAAATAATAATGGGCCTGTTTTATGAAAAAGTAAAAGTAATTTGAAAACAATTAATGTATTTTCTTATTTTTTAAATTTAAATGTCTTTTCCTAAAGCTTCATTGGAAGCTGACAGTGCTTTAAACAAGAATGAAAAAATGCCCTAACAAAATGCAGAACTCATCCTCTAGATTGTTCATTATTTACTGCCTATGAAATCAGAAATTGTAGCATTTATTTGGGATGGTGATAGAACTTAATGGTGCATATGACATTGGAGTCTACTGGAGCTTAATTATTAGAGGGATGGTCCTTTGCTCTTTTGTGTTGAGAAACAGGGCATTTGTTTAGTAGCAGAGGAGAACCCGTTGCACCATCAGCTATGCCTTCCCCTACAAGTGGGCAGCTGAGAGGGCTGCTGAGTTTGCTCTTGGACTGTGACAGGTGAAAACCATTATTTAATGAGTTTCCTTCCCAGACAATTAGCAGAGGGAGGGAGCTTTCCCATCTGTGCCCGACACAAACAGGGTTTGCTGGTTGCCACATTTCCTTTGCGAGAATGATGGGTAATGCATTGAATGGGGTAATGACAATGACATTGCTGGCTGCAGTCAGTCTCACTAACTGTTCTGTTCTGCTTAATCTCAGGGTTTTTTATTAAATACTTCCCACCAGAGTAAAAGGGCAATGTGAAAGAAGGTTCCCACTAGGCCAGTGCTGGATGAGGACTGTGGAGGTCTTGCAGTGAAATGAACATAAATACAACCAACAACTCCCAGGCTGTACTTAACATTCTGATCTGCACATGTAACTTATCAATAAGACATGTGTGTTTTGTTTGCTTACTCTCTGCATGCACTACTAAATGTTGCCTTATTTTTGACAACTACTGGCTTTCTTGAAGTACATTAGATCAGTAAAATATAAATAAATCCTTCTGAAGTCTTTATTAATTTCTTCCAACTCTTTTCAGATTACCGTAATAAAGAAAATTTTATTCTGACACCAGAAAACACACATAAAATCAGCAGATTGCCATTCACGTGAATGTAATGTGCCCTCCTCTCTGCAAATTCTCTTCTTAATTTAAACAGTTTTCTAATTGCGTATTTTATTCATCCTAGACCATTAATCTGTCTAATGCACAGACTTTAATTTCTTCACACATCAGTTCTGCTGAAGTAATCAAAATTAGAACACATTAACATATCACATCCTACTGCTGATACTTAGTACTTACTTGCAGTGATAGAATTTTCAGAGGAAAGGATAAGAGGGGTAGCTATGTTTTCTGTACAGCAAATCAAAATTTCTTTGCAGACTTTCCTAGGAAGTAAGTTATAATTATATAGTATTTGGCTAAGAATTTATATATTGGATGGTATTCAATTGCCTGGTATCAGTGTTATTATTGTTATGTATTTTCTTAATATTTATTTTCCAGTTTCTAAAAAGCATTTTTGTCTTGAAGTCCACTTGAGCAATTTTATTTCATATGTTTTATTGCCCGTTTAGAAAATAGAATAAATACAGTTTTGAGTAGGGGGGGTTGCTTTGGTTTTCTTTTCCTTTTCTTTTAAACCTTCAATTCTGTGAAATATAGCTGCCTTGGGGATTCCTTTGAAAAACCTGATAATGAATGTAAGATGTGAGTGACTGGTGTGTGATTGTGTTGATGTTTTCCCTTCTCTTGAGCCCAGTTTGAAATTCAGCTCTGCACAGCAGGGATTGTCCTCAGCCACATATTACTGTTTTGAGGATTGTGTGCTTGAGTAGCTGTGCAGGCTTTGGGAAAGTGGCAGCAGTTTGTCATGGCTGCCTTTAGGCTAGTAAACCTTGGGGCTTTTAATCCCTGTCCCTCTCTGTCAATCAAGTCTGTTTCACTTTTTAATGTAATATTATATATTTTCAAACAAATGGTGTTCATTCTACAGTAGGTGCAAGAAAACTAAAAGGCCAAGTGTGTAGTGTTTACCTATTTTCCCCTGGCTGTGTCACTGAAAATTATTTGCTTTGTGATAGAATTGTTCATATTTAAATCATTGAGCTTTCTTGCCTGTTTTCTCATTGTTTTATTTTGATTGAGTACTTTGATGCTGTGAATCTTGTCTGCATTTAATTCATTATAATCATGTGAAATGAAACCCTGAATGGCTTCCAAATGAATGTTATTTAATTTTCCTTGGCATTCACACAAACAGTGGCTTTGCCAGCTGAGCAGTAAGTAGAGACATGTTTTTCACTTCTCTGTGACCCAGTCAGATTTTAGACCTGTTCTCTTTTGCATTTCCAAAGTTCTGAATATGATATTCTTAATATTATTATTACAAATGTACCTTCCTTTTGTTCCAAAAATGTGAAAAATAAAGAATAAATTGTGTAAACTGGTTTTTTTTCAGTGTTGTGAAAGTTGAAAATAGCCAGATACTCTGCAAAGATTATCAGGCATACTGATGTCCAGGAAGAATAATTTTAGGTTTGTGACATATTAAAAATATTGTAAAACATGGAAAGAAGGAAAAAGTATTTGTATGGCTTTATGTATATAGCCATGCTACAGAACTGCAAAACCTCACATTGTAATTTTGACGGGACTTCCAACACTCCAAGAGAATTAGTTTTGATTTTAGGCTTCTCTTTGTCCCTTGTTCCTTCTTGGGCAAGTCAGTCAATGCAGTTCACAGTCTTTACAGGTAACTCATACTGAAACATTGGAATTCTCATTACAACAAGTTAGTAATTGAAAAACAATTTAGGAATAAATTGTGCTCAAAATAAGTGATTTCAGGAGGAGACCAAGATTGTGTTTTGTTGCCTCATGTAGTAGGGGAATCAGTGTGGCTTTCAAAGGCTCTTTTGATTGCTAAAGTCATACAATTCTTTTCATGTTTGAGAGGAGCAAGCAGCCAAGGAGTCAGGACTTGCTCACACTGAGCCAAAGAAGCTGCACTGCTAACTGTGGTGTGCTTGAAGCAAACCAACAAAACTCAACCTCTTAGACTTCTCTCAGCAGAAATAGGCACAGAGTCTGAAACTTTTAGGGATTGTTACCCTTATTGTACAAAGATGAGTTTGAGGATCATTTTGGGGGGTTTGGAGATCATCCTTTAATGGTGATTAACAGGGTTTCTCTGGTCACCATACTACATGTGCTCCTGTGAGAGAATGTCTTGCCTTCTAGTCTGATTTTCTAATTAGGGTTTGAATATGTAAGAGCTGCAGGCTATGTTACATCTGTTTGAGTGGCAATGACATCAGCCCAAAAGAGGAATCAAATGAGAGTCCAAAGAATTAAGAAATGAAGTGGCAGTCAGTTCTGATAGATGAACAGGAAAAATCTCATGAGATCTTGTAGACAAGTCTTGCATCCCATTTCAATATAATACTAAGAAGGTATGTTAAATACAACATACAATGTTTGCCCTTTTTGTGTTCGGTGCATCTGCCCTGACACTTGAATTTTAGAACCCTTGGTTATGTTTCCTGGCTGAGGCACATGTTTACACGTCTGCATTTCCTTTAAGGTTTTTCCTTAAGCCTTTTTTCCTTGTAATTATCATGCTGTCATTACTGTGTTACCTACTCAGTCACCTAAACACTATGTGTTCTGCAAAACTTTGACCTAGCATTCATCAGGCTGTCAGACTCCCATGGCACAATTACAGGATGCATGAGGGAGGTTTAAAAATTATTTGGTCCCCTAGTTTTTAACTGCTTTACATATGATTAACTACTAACTGTCTCAAAATGCTGCTGGAAGCACCATCTTTATATTCCACCAGAGACATGCTCTCAGGAGAACAATGAAACATTTATGGTGTTTGGATGGGAGGGAGATTAGAAAGTGTAAAATAATTTCTTACTCATAAACTCCCAGTAAATTATCTTTTCATTTTGTAATAAGACACTTAGTTTCAATGCAGATCTACATCAGTGGATTGCCAGAAAATAGCACTGTGTTAGTGCTATTCTCCAGTCCTTACTGAAAAATAGCAATGGAACAATCAGCTGTTTTTGTAAACTGTTTCTCAAATCCTTGGATCTTTGTGGGAATTCTAGTACTGAGCCCTTTCATTTATATTCTGCTCTCATCATTCAATGTTCATTAATTTAGAACCTCAGGTTACTGAATTGCAAAGTCTGCTGTTGTTTTCATTTAAATTGCAGAATATTAAACAGTAGTGTTATGTTATATTCAGATGGCAGTGCTGTTTTTCTCCTGAAAATTGAAGATGTACGGCCTTCCTCTGCCACAAGAGAGTAGGTGGTTCTGTAGAAAGACAGGGTTCTAACCCTGACTGCCTACTGGGAAGCATCAGTCTGGTGATGCTTTACATGGAAGATACAGTCACATGTGACCATGTCACTTTTTGTGATGTACTTAGTAGTGACCCTTCTCTGTAGCCTACCTGGTGTTTTTTGTGCTTTTCTAAAGAGCTTCTTAGTCTGAAGTTCTTTTGTGTGGAAAAAAAAAAGAAAGAATGATAGATGTTATGAAGTATTGGAGATCTTTTTGACTGTTCATTTGTAAAGTTACATGGACTGAATATGCATAAGGATGTTAGAACAACTCAAGTTTCTCCTGCAGATGAAGTTATTGCCTTTTTTTACTGTTTTCTTTCTGGAGTAGACTAGCTCACTTTGAGCTGGATGCTCCAAGCTGCAGCACCCTGTCTGCTCAAAAATTTCCTTGTGGGTTGGAAGTTCTTCAGGCTTAATCCTGGGAATGGAGATATAATGACCTTTAAAAATTACATCAGAGACACATGGTAAAGAGTCCAAAGGCTGTGTCCTTGAGCTTGGAGGTGGTTCAAATCCCCATCTTTATGCTTTGTTTATATTATGATTCTTAGTCTTTCTTACACTCACCTTTGGCAAGGCAGCCCGAAACACCTGGTAATAATTGCTTAGAGATCTTCAATATCTGTAAGACACCATTTTGCATAGAAAATTATACAGTTGGATAATGTCTGATTGATGAACTGAGGTACAGGTGATATTCCCAGTAATCAGTGTCCTTCTTTCATTATAATCTTGTTTATTCCTCTATTTTAAAAATAAGAAATAATAGCCATTTACTGATATTATCACTGTTGAATTTCACTTGAAAAGTTATACACGATCTGTCCTTCTGCCTTCCAATTCTGCATCAAAGCAAAGTGTTAGTAAATTAATTTTTCTAGATGGCAAGTCTTGGGCTTCAGGTATTTTCTTCCTCTCTGTTGATTCAGGTTGCTGGTGTTTCCACTTAATATCCAGGATTCCATAGCCCAAACTAATGGACCTGTGTGTGACTCTTCCAACAGCTCATATCAGCTCAGTGCTGAACAGCTGGAGATTTTTTCACCTGTGCCTCTGCCCAGTGTTTGAGCAGTGTGCAGCTCCTGGCTGATCTGTAGGTACCTTCTTAAATTGGGAATGTTTTAGATCTGAAGAATAAATTTGAAAACCTGCATATTTTTCTAAGGAAAGTTCAACCAACTAATTTTTTTTTCCTGTATTTATGAATTTCAAAGTATACAGCCAGGCTTCAAATATCTGATTAGCTTGCTTGATAAGAAGAACTTGCATAAAATTATAGTCATGTGTCTACTCTTCTTTCAGTCTAATAGGAAATGTTAGATGGAATATGTGGGTGGCATACTCAAAGCAATAGTGTCAGGAAGTGATCACAAGTGAGTACTGTTGTGTTTGCCAACTTAGAAAGAAAAATAATACAAGAATTGAGGTGCTGTGGACTTGCATGGGTACTGTTGCCATGTGGATGAATACAAAACTGCCATATCTACTGTCCTCCCAATAAATCACCAGCTAATTCTGCACTCCTTTTTGCCTCAGTTTAAACTAAAAAGAACTTTAAAAAAAAACAAAAACATACCAAAACAAAGCCTAAATAAATAGATAAAAACCCAACCTGACAAAAATGCCCAAAACCCATAAATACTATGTTCAAGTATAAAGAACTAGAAGCTATTTTGCTGTACTGTCTTTCCACACTTACATGTAAAGTAGTTCCCTGTGGAATTACATTGGGATTTTTTCATTTTTAAAAGAAGGACCATAACAATTTGAGGTCTTCTACTCAGTTCTTCATCTGTATATTTATACATATTTATAAGGTAGTAATACATATTTATGTATTGCTTCTGATACAGCAACTGTTCTACAGTTTGTAAAGAAAATGGTTAAGGGGCTCTATTATGTATTTTCAGAGCTTACAAAGATGTAACTATCTGTGACCTTCTTCTAAAGAGAACAGAGCCTTAGTAGATTTCACTGTTAAGTTAAAAAAATACAAAATGCCAAAAAATACAATGATTAGAGCTTTCCTGTGTAGCTGAAGCTTTGTTCTTGAAACATGGAAGGAATTAAATTTCTCCAAAGTGGGTTTTTCCCCCCCCCCTTACTCCCCAAAACATGAGGAATGGAGGAGGAGTGGTGTATGTAATTTGTAGCCTTCCCTCTCACAACATGATGCACAATTCATTGTGCTTGGGAGAAAGCCTGTGGACCAAAGAAGCTCTGCTGTGGCACTTTTGGGGGGTGAAACTGTCCTGGTAGCTGGGGAAAGGAGTTGATGTGAGTTATCATGCATCCTTTAAGCTGTTTAATACATCTTGGAGACATAAACAGGACTTTTGCTTCTTCATTGTCCTAGACTTAGTGTGGTCTGCTGAATTTTTTAGTTCACCCAGCACAGGACATAGCTGTTAATGTTTGCAGTCCCAGTTAAACAGAATGAAGCTTGTGGATCAGAGCCAATCACTTTTCATACATGTCTTTTTAGCTGCTTTTAAAGAATTCCTATATTTTAGAGAAAAAAATATTCAAGTCCTTAGAAAGTTATTACTGAAGGAGTTGTGCCAGCTTTTTAAAACTGGATAGCAATGGGAAGGAGTAATTTCCTCGACTTGAAATTTTCTGCCTCCATAGTATGGCATTACTGATCACAAGAGGAAAAAATGGGGTTATCTGATTCCACAGTTACTTCATCCTTGTATTGTTATCACCTCTGCCTTAAGGCTCACAGGGGTCAACAGTATGTCTCCCAAACACCCAGGAATCAAAGGTTTTAGCTTCTGTGGCTTTCAGTTGTTCAAAATATACATCTCCTGGCAAGTGAATCTGAGTTTGCATAATGATTTGAAAACAGATTGTTCTCTTGCACAGGGAGGGAGTATATTGTGTACCTAACATGAGGGAACTGAGCATTTTGTTTGTGCAAAAGCTCACACTGAGTGAATGGAGAAAGTGAAAAAGCTGAAATTCTTCACCTCTGCTCATCTTTAAATTATTAGTCTTATAGTGTCCCAGCTTCATGTTAGGACAAGTCTAGACCATATGGTAATTCCTTCTAATTGTGTTGTCCTTCATTTATTTATTTTTTTTCCTTGCACCCATACATGCTTAAGTCAGGTACCCTGCAGTTCAGGCACAATCTTTGTGACCAACAAACCTCAATTCTGATGAGAATTTCTAACTGCCTTATTACTGCAATACAAAATATATATATTTATATTCTGAAACCCTGTGTATTGGCTGAATCTTCAATATTTTACCTTTTAAGTTTTATTTTTGTGACTTTTCTGTATTCTTTTTATTATTGCTTTAAAGATAAATGCTTGTCACTTTTCTGGAGGCTTTGCTACAGTACTGCAAAAACGTTTGAAGTGCAAAGAGAAATGTTTTCAAAGAGATCTGAAATTTACAGGAGCTCAGATCCTTTTGGTACAATAATTTATATTCAGCTTTATTAGAGTCAAAACTAGTGGGTTTGTGAATCTAGCTTTGAACTTTGGAGGCTGTTAGTCTCTTGCCTTCTTTCAATAAAAGTCCTATTTGGAGATCCCTCTGCTTTATAAATTTGGAAGAATAACTGAACAAACTGTAGCAATTTTGCTTTTGTGGTACATTGTCCTTCACAATGAGCAGGGACCTTTGTGCCAAGGGGAAGAAGAAAGGAGCTTTCTAATAAAAATTCTGGAGAACCACAGTAACTGTATTTTGTTTAGAAGACTTAAGCAGGGTTGATATTTCTTCCCAAAATTTAAATCCTGTCTTACGTAGCTGATCATTGTAGACAACAGTAAGAAACCACACAACAAGCTAAAATTATATAATTTCATAACCTTGACTGCAGCAGTACCAATTTGATATGTTTGAAAATAGAATTTCCTGCTTCAGGGCTTGGCACAAAGTCTGGGAACATAATGCCTGATATTAAAACCAGGGCTACTAAACTGCCATGGTAAACTAAGCTGTGGTTCTTAGCAGCAGTGTTTCAGCTAGCAGAGTCCAGACAGGCAGAGAGCTGAGGGCTCTCTTGAAGTGAGTATGCAAACCTGCCAGAAAGCAAGGGAATTTACAGCAAGGCTGAGGCATTTAGGAGAGCCATAGGTGGCAGATATTTTGTTTCCCATCACTCCAAGGGGATGAAAGTGTAATAAGGTTTCAAATGGTTCTGTATGCAAGTTTGGTAGGTGTTTAAGTTGTCTTATTTTTTACAGGTTTTATTAAAGGATTTCCGCCCTTTGTATTTTTCCTTTCCTTACTGAATCTGTTACCTGTAGCAAGAATGAAGAGTTTTGCAGTAGTAGAAAATGTACAATAAGCTCATGCTGCCAGTACATTCCAGGTAACCAGCCACTGTGATCCACTGTACAATTCCCCCCCCTCAAGTTTAAAATCACTGATGTTGCCACACATGATTTTCCTAGTATGTTCTATGTTTTTGGGTGCAGACTTTGTGAGCTAATAATCTGTGGTGTACACATCTACATGTGAGTTCAGCTACTTTTGCTGTTCAAAGAAGTGGTGCTTGGGGAGTATGATTCACACATTAATTCTCTGACAGTTGCCTAGAGCTGGTCAGGTGAATCACAGCCCAGAAATGCCCTTCTCTCATGGGGAGTCTAGGCAGTTAGCCAAGATGTGGATGTCTGCAGAAGTCTGAAGCTGTGTCCTTAAAGTAAAATGTCATTGCTTTCATTTCCTGAACAGTGTAGCCATGGTATTCTAATGCTGTTAGACTATTTTTAATTCTGCAGTAAAGGTTTACTTTGAGTCTGAAATTTAGGAAAATAAAATGAAAATTAGACAAGAAGGCATATTTATTTAGAGTGATGGCTTTATAATATTGGTGTTGCTTATATTTGTTTGTCTTTCATGGAAAAGGTAGGACTTGTACCTTATACACAACATGCAAAATTATTTTTGTGCCTAATACAGAATATGTTGTAGGGACATGGAAACATTTGTTCAGTAAAGACACTGTAAAGACAGATGCTCCCTCTAGTGCCTAAGACTATTTTCTTGTAACAGCAATAGCTTTGTTGGGCTTTCTGCCATATTTTATTATGCAGTTGCTTAAGTCCCTCAGGTATTGTCTTAAAATGGTTACATGAAATGAGGATAAACCCTTTAGTATTGCATGCTTCCTGCATCTTTCCCCTTGCGTGTAGCAGAAAGAGTCAGATAATACAAGTGGATAAAGAAAGTCAATCAAAATACGTTCTTTTAATTAAAGATTTATAAAGCCTATCAAGTCAGTAAACTGTTACTTAAATTGAATACCACCTGGGAAAACTTTGTAACTTGTAAGCATTTTTGAACCAAATGAGGGTTGATTAAACCATGAGGGATTCACAAAGTACCTGGACACTGATCACAAATTCAGGTCATTGTTCTCTTTTTGATATTTCTGTTAGCTGGTGTTTTTAATATGGTTATTGAAGACATCAGACTGAAGTTGTAAGTGTTGTGAACCAGTCTATGACATCACTGTGTAAAAAGAAGAAATGCATGAACCTTTGAGACATCCAAACACATTTAGTAAGAGAGTACAACTATGAGGGTCTGTGCTGGCATGTGGGAGGAGGAGAGGGAAGAATGGAATGTATTTGTGTGCCATGTGAGGTGCCCAAGGATGCATACACTCCTTGCTTCTTGGGCTGTAGCTGCCTTCATCCTGACAGTCCTTCCTGCGGGCAGCCTTTCAGCACTGTGGGGGTTCTTAAGTTTTTAAATGCTATCTTTAAAAATATGCATTCTACAGTTGTGTCTATATGTAAATCATGCTTAAAAATCAATCCTATTGGAAATAGTACATGTAGAGTAATATGTATGATACAGTATGTCTGGAAAATATTTATGAATCAAGGTGTATTCCTAACAACATTTGATACTAAACTGTAAAATCCAATGTTACGAACAGTTCTGCAATAATGCATTGCCTACACTGTTATCAAGCTCCTGTTGATGTGACAGGAGAGGATTTGAGGGAAGAGAATAGGTAGGGTTTTTTTAAGAAGTATTTTAAAAGTGTGATGATGAATGAATATAGTGCTTTGTATTTTTCCTAACTAACAGCTGTCTGAAGTGGTGCGCTTTTAGTTTGAAGGGTTTTCTATTATTTTTGTAGATAGCCTGTTCCTCCCTTCTCCCTTATTTTCCTTCCTTCAGTCTTTCTCTCCATAAGGAAAACAAATGAAAAATTTATTGTAAAGGCTCTGTGGACATCAGCATTCAAACCCAAGGAAAGTGTATACAAGTAAATTGTGTGTTCTACTTTGGTGCACTGGGAATATCAGTAATATTTTTCATTCTGTATCTTGCATTTATACAGCTGAATGGAAGAGTGACACAGTACAATTTGAAACAGTAGCCAGCAGCAGCCTCTTTTCCTTCTGGATCCTTGAGTGTTTTTTGTTTTTCCCAGGGAGAGGGAGTGAGAATGTGTTTTAGCAATCTTTTTTTTCAACATGTGCCACCTATAGACAGTGTAAGAACAAATAACTGACAGTAATTAACTGTGCTTGATTACATTTTAAAGTAGTCTGATACTAGAGCTGAGTTTAAATAAGATATATAATTCAGCAATTTGTTTCATTTGTAATGACTGTTTAAGTTCACTTTCTCAGAGTTGCCACTGGCAGAGCTTTTTGTCTGCTGTAAAGATTTCTTTTCCCCTTGTGGGTGGCATTTTATCAGTAGTAGTGAGCATGGCAGTTTAACAGCAAAATCATGTTGTTTAAGAGTTAGACTCCACTCTGAATAACCCCTCCATGAAAGGGATCCATTTTAAATTATTTAAGTTGCAACAAGGTATGTTTACATCCTGTTGGATGCCTCTGTATGCCTTTATCCACTTGGCAGTCTAAATGCTGTCTACTTACTCTTTTGTTTCCAGCTGTGCATTGTAGCTTTTGTGTGGTAAAACGTTCCATCTACCTCCCTCAAAATTACTAGGTAAGCTAAAGCCTTAGCCAATTGTCCATAGTTTATTGTGATCTTTTGGGTGGTCTGTGACCTTCTCAAGAAGAGCACATCTTTATTAGGAGGAGAAATCAGCCCCTAACTTTTTATTATGTGCTACTTGATTATCTTTGCTGAGGCTCTCTTGAGAAATGCAGTTTCTTGGCAATTGCAGTGTAATGTTAGGAGAGACAAATATGGTTCAACAGAGTCATTTTCAGGAGTTTTCAAGATCAGGTAACATGTCAGCATCCTGAATTACAGTAGAAATACATGGTAATGATCATTCATGAGGATGCTATTTTCATGCAAATATCACGTTCCTTTTCTTTGAGGAAACAGGAAGGAATTTATCCATCATGAGTATTTGCCTTCGTCTTGCAGTTACAGAGCCTTTTTTCCAGCTGTGTTGAGTCAGCTGGATGTGTCCCATTCCTACCTTTCCCTCCTTGCTCCTTCTGCCCAGCAAGACTCTATCAATTATTCCAACAGGTTATCAAGCTGATAACCTGTTGGAATAACAAATCATTACTTTTTCTCTTGCTGTCTCTGCTTAAGGAGGAACAAAAGGAGGATAAAATTTTGGTTATGAAATGCTGAATTACCTGCTGTTCTAATCTCATTATCAGCTCTTGGGTATTCAAACCAAAGATGTGGGTGTTGTTTAAGAAATATTTAATGAAGTAGACATTGTCATATACCCTTAATGTCATTTTAGAAGGATTGCAGTTGTAGAACCAACCTTGTGATCTTAGGCCTGTTTCTGCTCTGCTGAAATATTGATTAGCTTCTTGCTTCTTAGTTAAAGTTGTGATGATTGTTAGAAATATCTAAGAATATAAGTGCACAGCATGGTGCTGCACTGATGTAGTTATTTCTGATACATCTTTCTAAACATAAACTTCTGTATGATTCAAACTTTAAGGTTTTTACGTCTGTGTATTTGGTTTTATTAAAAAATGTGAAGTCTGTCCTGTAACTCTGTAATAATGCTCTGGCTTTTGGTTTTTATACTATATAGTAGCTTATCAGGTAAGGATAGAATAATTTACTGTAGCTAAATACATATTGTTAAAAATACTGTTTCAGTAATTGCTCCTTGGAGCTGTTATATTTTCACTTCCCTGTTCCCAGGGATGTCTGAGCAGTGGGGCACTCACCTGACCTGTAATTGTTATGAATTCAGATCCCATCATAGCTATTCTGATTTATGTCACTGCTGAAGTTCAATTAACACCTTGACCATTTCTATGTCATGTAGTGATTTTTTCATGTAGTTCTTCTTTTAAGTCTTTCTTTGAAAATGGTGACAGTTGTCTTTCCTTAGATTGTAGAATTCTAAATTTTTTTTGCCAGTCTTCGTATTCCCAGTTAGATTTCCCCTGAATACATTTGTGAAAGCTGATTTTTCTATGATGGAACATGAGGGCAGTATTTATGTTGACTTTTTTTCATTCTATTTATAACCTATTTGATACAGCTTGCCCTTTTTAGCAGTATAAATTCATTCCTTGCATTTTATATCATTGTATTTTGCCTGGATTTTTTCAGGCTAGACCCAGCACAAAACACTGTGTTTGACAAGAGCTTTAAGATGCTAAAGCTTTAGGCTGCATCAGACCTGTATTTTCTGCAAAACAAGACAGGCATAATAATGAAACAAAACCCCTTAACCCTAATAGTGTTATCCTACATTACAAACTTAAAACTATAACATAAAGCCATTGCTATTTCTCTCAGTTTTATTTTGTAACAGTTTATCATATCAATAATCTAATTTACACCATTCATCTGACATGTGCTACCAGGGGTTATCTTCGAAGTGTAAATCAAGCTTTTGGAAATAGTCCAGAATATATCATAGTGTGGCTTATGTCATTGTATAAACATGTTGGCCAAGCTTACATCAGTATAAATACAGTGAACTGAAAGTTTGAGCCACTTTTGTGTTCATCTATTTCCAATAGTTATTTTTCCTTTCCGCACTTTTTATGATAGTTGACCTGCTTATCTTGTGTTCTTTTCTCTGATTTGTATGCTCTTTCTCTTTTTCCATCCAACTGTTACAGTGCTTTATGCATTTCCTGACAGCCAATTAATTGGCTGTCTCCTCACTCAGCCAAGAATAGAGGTAGCAGTTCTACATGAACCCCTCATGTCCATTGATGTGCACAGCAGACATCCTAAGAATGGGGACACATTTTCCTGGTCTTGTGGCTGCATGCTGTTCACATCAATTTCCCATTAAAAGGTAATTTAAAGGTATAGCCCCAGGCAGACTCAGGAGAGAGCTATAAAAAGAGTTTAATTAACAGTTCAGAATAATGTAATCTAAGGTTGAATAGTCTGTAACCAGTTCATTTGTTTGTTCACACTTGTCATTTCCTTCATTTGCAGATTAGAGGAGATTTCCTTGTTTGGTAAAGAATGCAATGAAATAAGTCTTCGAAGAAGCTTTATTGTACATGTTTTGGAGCTAGATCACTGAATTATCATGAGCTTTAAACCTGCCAGTGCTTATCTTCCTCTCTGCATTAGCTCACCTCTTCTGGTCAACATATTTTAAGGAAAGAGGTGCAAGTCACGTCACAGTTGAGCTCCCATGCTTTTTGAAATGTTTACTGCCATTAAAAACACCTTTACTCCAACTTGTTCTAAAATAATCTAAAGAACTAGCTATTTCTATATGGAGAAATGGGAGTAAGTTTGCTAGCGTAGTTTTAGGAGGCTTTGTATTCAAAAACAAATATCATTGCCTCTTTCCTTTCCTTGTTGGTTGTGTTTTTGGTAAAACTTTCTTTGCAGAGACTCTGTTTCCTCCTCCTCTTCCTCCTCCTCCTCCTCCTCCTCTCTCCCTTCCCCTCCCGTTTGGGGTTTTTTGGTCAATTTTTTTTTTATTTCCTCTCCACTGCACATCCTCCAGTGTTTTTGCATTGTGCAGGTTTCTGCACAAATCCAGCTGAATGTAGCAGGATTATGTTACTTTCGTGACTCCTAAAAGCCTTCAAATCAGATTTTCTGTCACTCTGGCCTGACTTTTTCCTGGAAAAATTTATTACCTAAAAGAAGGAGGAAAAAAAGGCATATTAAGGAGATCTCAAGTACTCTCTTCTTTGAGGGGTAAAGATATACAGTACTTGTCATTTAACCATCCACACACCTAATTCATTTTAAAATGCCAGCTACAAGTGCAACAATTTGTGGACATGACATATCTTGTATGTTTGGTACATGGGAGCTAGAAGCATGACAATTTTATTCTCCTGGAGAAAGCTGTCTTGCTTTCTTAGATCTGTTTCCTTTTCTTTACCAGTGGAAAATAGGTAGATTTCTTTAAAACTTTTGGTTTTTACCTGAATCACCTCTGAGGAAGAGTGGAAGCGGTGACTGAACTTTTGCTTTTTCCTAGTATGTTAAATCATTCACTAACTAAATATGGCTATGCTGGGACACATTGTGCACAAGTAATATATGCCTGATGTTTCAAGTATTGAATTTGTTTTGATTGCAGAGAAAATGAGAGTAGGCATAGTTTGATCTTCATTCTTTTGTGTGCCAAGTTTTTAAGTATGTTATGACAGTTTGGAGGAAAAAAAGAAGCAAAGCATGAATCTTTTTGTATGATTGACAGAAAGACCCCTTTAAGAAGCACTTGAAGTTACTACCTCAGTGAAAATTGTTGTGGAGCTAAATCAGCTTTTGCAGTATCTAATTAACACTGCCACAACATCCAGATAGTTAATTACTGTTCTGCTTCTCCCTCCAGTTGCTGTGTCAGGCTCACAAGTTAACATGCACCTTCACAGTATACATCAAATCTGTTAATTTTCATCATGCCCCAACAATAGAAAGCTGTAGCAGTGATCAAAATGAATTTGAACCATAGCCATTCTAAAAGCTTAGTAAGGTTATATGTGTCTTTTTCAAACATGTAGTGGGTTTATGATTCTAATTGTAGAATGGTGGGGGAGGCTTCTGTCTTGTAGAGCTGAGACTAAAAGCAATTTTTTTTCAAACAAGACTGAAAAATTCCCATGTGCTGACAGCAGGGATTTTCCAAAGCCCAAGAAGGCTTGATCTTCAGTGCCAGGAAACTTTGACTTCAGGGGTCTCCAGCTCATGACTTATAGGGAGTGGGTGAAGGAAATTAAAGTAATTTAAAATAGAGCTCTGGTTCTCTGCTGTAGTGTAGACATGCTGTCTCATGCAAGTCGTCACTGTGGAATTTGGTTTTTGGGTATTTTTTTGCTCTTTTGTTTTTTAGTCTACCCCCCACTCCCTCCAGTCTCAGTGCAAAATTTCTGATCTATACCAGTCCTATACAACAGACCCTGTATATTCAAAGGTACAGTGTTGCCATATGGAGATGAGAGCACTGCAGTAAAAAGGAATTCACTGTCCTGTACAGGTTGTCCTTCACTGCAGGACTGAGCACTGCTGCACAAGAGGTCTAGTGTTCAACTTGTACCTCTGCTCAAGCACAGTGGAGGTGACGTGAGCAGAACTGGGCCCCTCAGCAGCTGCAGGTTTTGTGTAGCTTTTGGTTTGCTCACAGGTAGTTGCTGACCCATACGCACAGCATTTAAGGTACTCACAAAGCAGGTCTGGCTAGCATATGCAGTCATCTGGAAACAAATTGCTGCTTATCTGCAGTAAATATCTGCTCTGAGAGAAAAGAGGACAAAGCAGGCCAAATTTCTCCTGTGCTGTAGTTTTGAGGACCTGATAGGTGAAGGTGAAAAGGAAAAGATGGGAAGCTTCTTGCTGGGTTGCATAGCAGAGATCACTGTGTAGCTGTAACTCATACAGGCCTGAAACTACCAATTCTCAAGGATGACAATAAGATTCATCTCTGTCAAACTGTCACTGTCTTACTTTAGGGTCTCCATCTTGTATTACTGCAGGAACAATTCTAACCTTGCCCAAGACTGTATTGCAGATGTATTACCTGTGAGAGGAACATTTGACAGCTTGTCCCTGAGAGCCATTGCAAGGTGATCCTGAATTTGGACTGTGTTTTGAAGTTGGCCTGGTTGGCAGGGACAGTGAATTTTCTGAGAAAACATCACTGAATGACTAATAATATCTGACACTTCCCAGCTTTTCTACATGGCAGAGAGAGACAGTGCATTCAAGAGCTTGTTAACCATCCCTGTGCAAAGATGACTGGAGAACAAGAAAACAAGGTATTCTGCCTGCCCCAGAATACTGGAAATTTTCAGACTCTGGAAACTAGGATTAGACAAGAGTAAGCAATCCCAGTACCTTTATTATTATGATTTGAATTATGGTTTCCAAACCCTGTGGAGTACAGAGGGGATTAAATAATTCCCTTCTTTAGCCAGAATTTGTAAAGCTAGGAACAAGGGGAACCTGCAGTCAGAGTAGGGACTGAGGAGGAGTGAGTTCAAAGCAGCACCAAAATATTCAGAGAAGGTGTGCCCCAGACTAGAGAGAATTGAATCTGGGAAGAGCTAGTGAGTGAATCTGCAGGTGCACAAACTGTTCAATGGTGGAATGGGCCAAACTGCTTCACTAAACATCTTTTGATGGATAGCCTTAAGTATCACAACTGCAATCAGAAGAAAATCAGCACATTGCAGTTTTGAAATCTATTTGCAGTGTGTTTTCATTTTGCCAGCTGTTCTGTCCTTACTTTATAGTAGCTCCAAAAGTTTTAATTATTCTGGCCCATAGTTAAAATTATGTTTGTGTGGCTAAATGCAAGTGTGTTGTATCTCATGTCAGAGATAATTGCTGGCTGCCTCAAGAGACTTGATAGATTCATTACCTCTACATATGGTAGGAAGAAAACTGTCAGATTTTATTTAAGCTTTGAAGAGCCTTTAAAAAGGGTTACAAATTGTCACAGAAAGAGCATCAGTTTTCTAAACAAGGTCCCACGCATTGCTACATTAGGGTGTTTAAATTGATGCATCTCTTCTATCTGTCTTAGAAAAAATGGTCTGGAAACAAAAAAATAAAGGATTTATAGCTGTCTTCCTGATGCTCATAGATCTTCCAAAATGAAAGCATTTTATGCTGGACTCTGTCATTTTGAATATCTGTATGAGATCTGCTAAATATACTGAGGTATTTTCTAAGCCAAATCTGTGATGCATCTGATGCTATCACTTACTAGGAATGTGGCTAGTTCAGCAAACATCATAAAGTGACATGTTCGATTTGACATCTTCTTTTATCTGTTTTATTTTTTTCCAGTGTGATTGCACTTAATGGCCTTATTGAGTTTAAAGTTGTATCATATGAATGCAGATGAGAAAAGTTCCTGTCTCAGAAAAATAACCAAAGCTCGTGCAAGCACATAACAGGAATTTAAGTTGGTCTCACTGTCTCCACGGTCACAATCTGCCCTTCTTTGCCATGCGTATCCCACTCACATTTGACAGTTATTGTTTTCACCAAACCTGCATTTCACCACACCAAGTCAGTGAAGCGCAAGTCCAAGTAAGCAGTGGCTGTTCTGCTTAGCCTGCTGTGGAGCCACAGTCTAGAGAGGCAACTATGTGTTACAGCTGAGCTCATTGAGAGGTATAGAGACAAGTCCTCCCTTGCTCTTCCTGTCTGCTCCTAAACCTCACAGTTCTGCCAATCTCCTTTGCCACAGCTTTGACTCCGAACTTTTCATTTAAAGGTTTAGGCTGCTAATTCAGCGGGAAGTTCTTTAGCTCTTCTGCTCAGGCTTTGTTTCTGAGGAATGAGACTACCCAGTGCAAAATTAGAAAGTACTTGATGTGGTGCAAAGGAAGATGAGGGGAAGATAAAATGACGGGGATCAAAGCAGGGGAATGCCAACTCTAGCTGGCAACACTGGAAGCTCCTCCTGCTGTAGCAGTGTACTTCAGATCTTTGCTCATAATGTCTTGAAATCATAACTAGAGGAGCAAATAAAGTCAAGATCAGGAAACAAAGGTGCACAGAAGAGAATAGCAGAGATCTGGGAATCAGATGTATCCACCAGATTTTCTGTCATCATGCATTTTTGACAAGTTTTTTTGAACTTGTGGCAAGATTGTGGAAATACAGTTGCTAAAAAAAAAAACAAACCCCACAATTACTTTTATTGCATGTTTTCCTATTTGAATCCATTTGCTGTGCCCAAAATATTTGCATGAACTTAACAGATGCTGATTTTTTTTTAAATTAACTATAAACATTGAAGAGTAATTTCAGTGTAAGAGTGAAATGGTTAAATAATAAAAAGAGAGGAGGGAGTAGTGATAAGAGCAACAGGTACTTTTACTGTCACAGAGGATATGTGAAGGCTGTAGGGCAGTGTGGTTGCCTAAGGAGGATTTCCAGTGGCACTTCCTGAAATTCTTAAAAGCTTGAGTTGTCCTTTTGTGCTGAGCTGTCATGGGTGTTTAAATCTGTCATGAGAGAGCAAGGAATTGATAAAAATATAGCATGCATTTGATGTAAAGGCAGCTACAGAAAAGGGGATTAAATCTGCTACAGATGCTGACATATTGAAGTTTAGCTCAAGTGGAAATCGAGCTTGTCTTAATTAACGCATGGAAAGTTGGACTACACATAAAGAGGGAAGTGCTTCAGAGCAGATATAGGACCTTTCAGCTAGTTAGCCCTTGTCTCAAAATCAGAATGACATACCCTTACAGAAGAGTTGCACGATGATGCACAATTATTTCTTATCTTTTCAAAATGTAATGTTAAAGAATCTAGTTGTCCACAGGAAGCCCATGTATAAAATAGGGCTTTTGCATAATCTGTAGCAAGGTGTTGGGAAACTGGAAATGAAAAATGGGGAAGGTACAGCAACAAGGTTCACAGCTTTTCCAGTTTTGAAGTCTCCTTGCAGTCAGTCAAGCACCACGCAAGTGTACTACTTACATATGGGTTTTATATTAAAGTAGATGAAAAAGCACATAAGGTTACTATACAGAATAATCTTATAAAGCAGTGAAAGCAGTTGTTAAATTTTCTTCCAAGTTTGACGCACCTGAGAAAGAGGGCTAATCTGCAGAGTGACGTGGGAAAGGAATTTGTTTATGATGTGATATATTGTGCATAGAGTAATAAAAATCTTCATAAAATTTTATTTAGAAGCAAAAGCATATTGTTTGCTGTTGTGTAAGCGTCCCTTGGAGAGAATTTATGTTGGTTCTTTAGTCCTCAATTTTGTTATTTAAAACATTTCTGTGCATTCTGCACATTGCTCAGTTTCTCAATGTTGCAATTTTATCTGGTACTCTGGGAAGACGGGTTTTGAGGCCAATAATTTAGAAATTTTTCAGATGCCAACTGGAAAGTGAAATTTATCTCACTAGTCTCTGAGCTGTAGGAATTAGCTTGCAAGGTTAACAGTGAAATAAAAAATGTGCTTTGGTGGGGTCTTTTATTGTTTGTGATTTATTTGTGGTAACAACCTCTGTCATATAACTAATGATTTTACAAGTGTTCAAGGAGGACATTCTTTGCTCCAGGGAACTCAGAGCATAAGGAAAACTGGCCAAGGGAATAAGGGGACAGGGACAAGCAATTTAAAGCTTTGAATGTGATGACAAGAAGCTTAAAATTGATGTGATAGAAATGGAAAGCTTCTAAGAGGGAGTGACTTGACATGATCAAATTGACAGGTGAGGAAGATGGCTATTGCAGCTGTGTTTTGCATGAATGAGGGGAGTCTTTTGACAAGTCAAGGAACAGGATTTATTTATTCTTAAGGGTTAATAAGGGTCTGAGTAATAGACCTGTCTGTAGGAAGCACAAGCAGGGTCTTTGAGATACTAAGAATGAGGTAGCAGTAGAATTGGAGCATCTCAGCTGTGTTGTAGAGGAAAGACTGAAGTGATAATTAACTCTGAGGTTGTAAGTATCAGTAATGGTGAGAATCAGTTGATTTGTCATCTTGCACAAAGTGGAAAAGCAGAAACAAGGTGTTACAGGGAAAGGGGTGGCTACTGTTGCAGTAGTGTATAATATCCATACACTTTGTTAGTGGACATTGAAAAATCTAACCAGAAGTTCAACGTCCTTCCCTTCAGTTTTCCATGCAATAGGACAAAAGCACAAAAGAAATTTCCACTGTGTGAAGTCTGTCAGCAGTGCAGAGCACAACTATGTATACTGTGGAAAGTACAGGAGTAGTTTAGATAAAGAAAATTCAGTTCACCATGAACTGGGTTAAAAACTGCTTGAAGCAAAGTCAGAATAATTTTACTGACAGGAAAAGTTCATTTCAGGTCTCTGAAGTCAGTGAGATACAGAGAAGCTGTTCTTCTGAAATGCAGCCTCTGAAAGTCTGACTCAAAGTGAAGCAAAATAATTTTAGTACCTCATGTCAAGTTTAAAATACTTCAGTTTTCTTCCACATCCAGCTGGAACCACCCTTGTCTGAGGAGCAAAGAGCTAACCAAGCGCAGAGAACTGATACAAATCACAGCAGCACAGTATTTGGAAAAGTAATTTTTTTCTTGTTGCTGGTAGATGAACTTTTTAGGGGATTTTGTGTTTTGTTTGAGTGTGGGGAACCAAGGCTTAAGGAGAATTTCTTGGACGCCATCCTAATAGACTACTGGGATTTAAAGCCACAGCTTCCTCTTATCAGGAGAGTTTTCTAACCAAATGACTTCAGAAGGGTTGTCTTTAGGCAAACATCTAATTTTATGAGACAGCACCTATGGAAAAGATGCATCTAATATGTATCTCACTTCTTGGCTTCTCTGAAGTTTGTGGGACTGTTTCTTGGTAATGTCAGAGGAGTATTTAAAATTATGAAGTGTTTGTTTTCTTTAGATTTTTCAAAATAAAATTTTGCTTGCTTGCAAGATATGAAGTCTGTGACTAAATTATTCTGTTGCAGGCTAATTGTGCAGGTTATTTAAAAAAAAAGTGGGAAAAAAAATCCTTTGAAAATCAATTAGCAGTCAGATAGCACTTAGGTTTACTATTATTTTGTTGCTGATAAAGGAATATATGGAAAGCCAAGTCCAAAATATTTTAACCAGAGTCCCTGCATAAGAAATTATTATGATCTGCAACCCAGTATTTTTTGTAATTCTTCTCCTAGTCTTGAGCTTTATGAAGTGCATTTATTTTAACTCCATTTTATGTTACCATCTGAATTACGTGGTTGCTGAATGTTAGACTTGAGTAAAATGTGCTCTCTTCTGCTATGGGTTTTCACACAGGCTAATAATTCCTCCTGTTACTGCAGAGTACTACTTGTTTCTGAGCTCTTGTGGTGAAATGTGCTGCAGTTCTCTCTGGCTGTCTTGGATATTTATGGATTGCTGCTCTAAGAAGTAGAAAAGTTTGCCTTGTTCCACAAACATGACCCTTAAGGTAGTGTAATGTGGGAGGCAAGATAACCCCGTTAATGCTGTAATGGCACAAGCAGTGTTGATCTCCCACTGCAGTTGCTCATGGTGACCAAAATGCGCTAGGTATTTTTTACAGGAGTAGGTGGGCAATGGGACAGGACTAACAGAAAACATCCTTTAATATAGGGAGGAAAGAGAGATTGTTTCATCACTGTGATGGAAATCACAGCCTTCCTGGGAGTCATTGGGAGTTACTGCTAAGATCACGGGTGGGCAGGAGCTGTGTTGACTTATGAACATGAACGTGTTTGGTTGTATTTTTATTTTGATATGGTTGAGATACTTTGCCAGTATCCATCAACTATGTTTTAAGGGGAAATGGAGCTTAAAGGATTTGTGCAGGTAAATTGTGTGTTTTCATTGCAAGAATAACATAGTTTTGTAGGTGCTCCCTTATGCTGGTCATTTCTTAACTTCAAAACTTGCAGAGTGAATTTTCTTATTTGGATGTACTTAAGAAAGAGGCTGTAGTAAAGAGAGACTTTGCAAGAAAAGAATTTCCTTGTGATTATTCAGTTCCATATTCTTATTTAGTAGTAAAATTTAAGCATAAAAGAAATGCACAGCAGATGCATGGCTTGGAAAAAGTACACTTGATTGTAATAAACCACTAATATAGTACTTATTGGTAACTTTAAGTCAATTGCTTTAAAAGTATTAACAAAAAACAGTATTAATAAACACAGACATTCAATCAAATTTGTATACCTTTTTTTTCTGATGAACATGCTTTTCCAAAATGTTTATATATTCTTGGAAGAGGAATTTAGCCCTATGTGTTGAGGAGAAAATGGTTAGAGGGCTCTGTCCCAAAGTCTCTAAGATACATCATGTGCTACACTCTAAGTAATGGAACTGACTTCTGAGAACTCAGAATAGTAGCAAAAGATTATCCATTTGTGGGCTTCCAGAGATGAAAATAAAACTGATTAGTTTTTTTTTTTTAATTTTTATTTCACATCAGATAAATGTTAAAATCTTTGTTAGTTTAAAAAAAGAAAACCCCATTTTTCTATTCGGAGACACAAAGAAAAGGCATATGGATATGTTGGTAAAGCATATGGAGGCCCTTATGTAAAGACAAAACAAAAGCAAAATAAAGTTACTGACTGGCCCCCTGAGGTGCAGCACATAAGCACATTGGATGGAATGTTGCCAATTCTCTTCTCTTCTGAAGAACAAAACTCCCTTTATATCCTAAAAAAGTAAAAACAACACAGACAGTATACATCTGGTAGCAGCACACTACTCGAATCTATGTTTTTATACTGGTTATTTTCACTCAGTGCTCAGAAAGTAGTGACCTTGGGTTCATACCAATTACAGTGTTACAGTAGTTAAGTTTATTCCACACAAATGCAATGAACTTTTTTTCTTAGGTTGGGCATCAACCATATAAAAAGATCACTGCTGTAGAACCTCCTTTCCGTTAACAAAGATCTTTACCCTGAATTGATGTTTTTCCACTGTGTTAATTACATTTGGAAATAAACTTTCACTGGCTGAATCCAGAAAGATATTTTAATGCACTTACTTGAAATTTTAAGCAAAATTTTCAGTAAATTTTGCTTCTCTAGTATGGTTCATATCTTTTGTCTTCATTTATGGCAGCTATTTAGCCATACCATCTGTGCAAAATTAAACATGTACTTCAAAAATTAAAACACCTTTTGCTGAACATAGCGTCTATTAATGGCTTGCTCTGAATGTGTTTAGATCAACCTCTGGGATGTGCTATAACTGACAAACACTGTCATTACTAAATTAAACATGCCAGAACAGTTATGGTATATCCATACATTTTCACACACTTTTCATGTCCTCATAAGTAGGGCCAGCATGGCTGTAGGCAGACTGCCTGTTAGAAACAGTCTCCAATGTGTACTAAGTCCTGAACTGTGGCAGGGAATTGTTAGGGAACACAATGGTCATCACAGCCCAAAAGCATATTCTAGTGATTCAGTAGTAGAGACCACTAAGGCTTAGCACCCAGGAACATTCCATGGAGCAGGAAAAATTTACTACTGTTGGTGTAACCAAGGAGTATTTCTACTAATTTGTTTTCTAGGCCACTGCTGTTTCTCTATTCTGAGTTATTTTTAGAGACTATTACTCGGATAGTAGATAATATTGTTTGGATAAAGAGACCTCACTGAGTGTTGCCTCTTTTCAGAGCACACACATAGACAGGAACTCATGTATCACTGTGTATGTTGTTAACCTCTATGGAGATTTTGAGCTATGAGAGCTTTCCAACATTGCTTTTTATCGGATGGCTAATGGATTGTGTTGAGATTTTTGAAGGACTCAGATTCCTCAGCAACAATCAATAGAGATGAGTTGGAAATTTCAGGTTCTTTTAAAAATAAGTATTTTTTTTTATGCTTTTTTATTATATCCTTAAAATTATTAACTAAAAAGCCCCATAACAATTGTTGTTTCATAATAATAGCTTATTTCTTGCAAAAGGGAGAAAAAGTTCCTGATGTGTAGCTGTGGTTAAGTTCTGCTATGTGAAAAGTATGTTTAAGAAAGCTGAAGAGTTGCCATATTCTTCTTTAAGAGAGATATAGTATCTTAAAGTATATCTTTAAATTAAAGACCACAGTGAAGTAGGAGTATACATGGACCGGACAAGGAGGGGAGAGAAAAGGATATTAAACCCTCAAGGAATACTGGATGACAAACAATATCACTCAGAGTTGTAGCTAAGACAAAGCAGTGTCTGCAAGGGCACTGAGACAGGACTTCCAGAGCACCATTTCTCCATCATCTGTAAACTCGTTTAAATGCACACCTTTGCCTCCTGCCCAGCACAGTGCATGAGACAGGCTCCTGTGTCCAGTTTCTTCCAAGCTAGGATGACATCCTGCAGGCTGGAAGGATGGCACTGGCCTTTCTTTCAGTCTGTGACCGCTCACACCAGTGAGAGAAGCTCATCCATCTGCCTCTGACCCTGGAGATTGCTGCACTCTGCTGCAGCTGTGTGTGCTGCCTTGTGCAGCCCTGTGATGAAGTCAGTGCTGCTGGAAGGCTTCTTGTTTTCCCCCCTCATTTTTGGAGGGGACTTGCACAACCCATCTCCTCTCTTGTGGCCAAAAATAGTTGCTGTTCACACCTCTATTGTGTGGGCCCTTGAAGAGAAGGAGGTTAGTCTCAGCCTATAAAGTGTCTCAAGTGTTTGTCGTGTCTCCATTTTGGTCTTGGAGAAGATCTGTAGATTATATTGTTAAGCATAATTCATTAGGAAAGCCATTTACCATGCATAAGAGTGTCCAGCTGTTAGTGTGAAACAAGCAGACAAGCAATGCTTGGCCCCAAGCCATGACTGAGAAGCACTTGGGCAACCTGTGCTACATGTCATAATTTGTTTTGCTATTTTTTGGATGTAATTCCTCTGATACAGACATTTTATCATATATTCCCACCTCAGCTTTTTTTAAATGGCAATAGAATGTAAATTGAGAATGGTTTCTGGACAGCCTTAGCATTCCCTAAATTCTAAAGGCATTTCTGCTGTTTACTGTAAATAGGGTAGAAAAGTATCACAAAAACCCATATCCCATTTTATGTCAGTCATCTTAGCAATCTGCTGTGATTGGATTCGAAGTTCATAAGTTACCTTTACTTTTATTGCCTATCAGTTACACCAAATGGAATTGCATATTTTTTGCCCTGTGAGTGTTCTTGAATGTCAGACTGATGGAAACAAATGCAGAATTTATTTTCTTAGATGGTTGAATTAAAAAACTTCAAAATGTAATCTTGATAACACAATTGTGGTCTTGAGAGTAAAATTCTACTGCAGATAAAGCAATTTCTTCATTTTTCCCCACCCCCATTTGATTGTGTTGAAAAAGGTTTATGTTATAATCCTGTATTAGAAGATTAAACTGGTTTGGGGAGCTTAAGCAGAGTGTCCCTGCGAGGCACAGACCATCTTTTCACATGGCTTTGCAACCCCATCGAGCAAGATTTGAGGTGGAGGCCACAATGAGCAGAAGGAGGTCAAGAAAAGTGGTAGGTCTGCTCCTACACAGATCACAGACAGAGTCTAGGCATGGAAAAAACAAGGAGCTGCTGCTCTGCAACACAGTTGAGGAAGGAAGGTGGCTTTCCTCCTGCTTTATACTATCAAATGTTTCTGCTAATAAATGTTTCTGTGCCATGACAGTATAAATATGCTGCATTATTAAAAGGCACATAAGACAAGAACAGAGAATCTGGAAATTACAAGACTGTCTGTGCGTGAAGGCAATTTTCCAGAAGACTTACATTGCTAATACATTCAAATCTTTCTAATATGATGCTGAATTTTATTTTTTAAACTTCTGCCAATTCAAATTATTACAATGATATGATAAAATAATGAAGACTTTTTCAGTGCTGCATATTATCCCAAGCAGGAGGTAGCAGCAGTGTTTCCGCTATAGTTATATAAATTGTTTCTTTTAAGGCTTTAACCAACAATAGTTTTATCGTGGGTTTAGTGAACAAAGCCTTCCTATTTCTGTAGTAGAAGATGGCTGCATCAATTTGAAGGCACATGCTGTCACAGTATATAGCTGCTTCTACTCAACACTAGAAGCGCTCCTCAAGTGCTGACCCAATGACCCAAAGCCTTGTTTGGAACTTTCCCTTATGGTCCTATAATACAGGTAGTTTACAGTGTTACTTCTTTCTTTGGGCTCAGTGGCACATGGGGATGAAGGCTCTTCACTTGTTAGTCCTCTGTGACAGTATGTACTTTGGCAATTTGGCTCTGTTAGAGCCCCAAAATATTGCTGGTTCCTCAAAGACATTCCACTTGTGCAAGCACCATAGGCAGAATTTAACACTTCTCATGGGAGTAGAATTTTACTATTTAGACCATAGCTGATACATTCCAGGTACAGCGAGGCTTTTTCTAACAGTCTGATAAATCAGCTAAAATTATGAATTCACTTGGGCATATAAAGTTTATTAGAATATTTGGTTCTGCAAACACTCCTCAGACTACATCCAGTCTCCAGAATATGAACTACAGGTATCAGTTGGGTGGATTTATGTAGTGGAGTTTTAATATTAAAATAAAACATAATAGATTGAAGGAAATTGGAAGATGGCAAAAGGTAGCTGTTTGTTGTTGAAGTACCGTGTCCGGTCAAACAGCTGACATCATGCACCCAACAGCACCATGGTCTGCCAGCATTGCATGTTCTACAGAAGAATTTTGAAAGGATTGAAATAATTCTCTACAAAAACAGTGTGTTGACAATCAGTTTTAATGAAGTAGAACATCTTGGTTACAACTTTTTTCTCCAACTTTCAATTAACCTCTGTTAGTTTTGGGTTTTTTGTTGTTTGGGTTTTTTTTAACATTAACAGCAATAATAAATACTCCTAATTTAAGGTAAGAAAATGTGTCTAATGGGGGAATATTATTTTAGATAGTTTTAAAATATAATCATATGTGGGGATTTTTTTTCTCTTCAAATCAAAGAGACAGTTATTTCCATTGGAAAACTGCTTTTGTTGTATGAAATAATTTAGAGTATATTTTAGGAATTACTTTGGGCCTTTAAAATGCCATTAGTAATTTGAATAATGGTAATAGTAATGGAAGGGCAGGCTTGGGATAATATACTTGCCTTCAAAAATCAGAGGCTCAATTGTATTCAGTATTAAAATAAGAAAACTTTATGAAAGTGAGTTGTGATAAATCTTTATTGGTGTGCAGGGAAAGTCTGCTATTATCAGTGGTTCACAGATTGTGAATGGTCTCATGGGTTCTAGTAATTTGAGGTCTTCATCTCCCAGTGTGGTGTTTTTAATTTCTATTGTTGGGTACATGAGTACATGCAGAGGTGCAAGGGAATAAATATTCAGCAAGTAATTTTCCTTTCAAGTAAATTGATCCTTTTATCACCAAATGATTTCTGAATTTCTCATTTTATTTGTTAAGATATAGTACATTATTTTTTGACTTTCAGAAAAAATCAGACACAAACCCTAATTTTACAGTGTTATGTTTCAGAATGGAAGTTGCATTTAGCACCTCTGGTTTCCTACGCAGCACGTTAGGAAGAGATTCGTATGTGTTTACCAAAATGCACAACATTGTTCAAGACCATTAATCCCAGGCTATCCAGATTATTTTTAATGCCAGAATTGCAGATGGTTTAACATTCAGAGGGCTAATAAATGCTAAGGGAAAAAAAAATCTTAAGCATAAGAGTCATTTTACAGAGCTGAGCCAGAAGTTAGTTACAATAAATGCCCTTGAAAAGCTGAAGTGTTCTCTGTCTTCCTACCAGCTTCACAGAGATGCTGTCCAGATATTACGCTGCTTATCCTCATGACAGAAAAGTTGTCACATCCTCCAGCTGTGTAGTGCTCCCACTCACAAAGCTTCAGCAAGGTGAAGATGATTTGCTAACTTGAAAGGCGCTTGGGAGTAAGATTAGTAAGAAAAATTAGTTAGGATATATATAGCTCCTTCTTACCACTAACATGATCATGTGTGCATTCTACACTTCTGACCTTGCAGCTTCACAAGAGGATATTTACTTTAGGAATATATGATAAGCCATGCATTTTCAAAATTTTATAAGTATTAGGGGTTTTGTGAAAAAATGATAATGCATAATTTAAAATGAAAACAATTCACATTACGTAGAAAAGTGTCATTATTCTCATCAGAGAGATGAGAATTATAATTGGTTGTTAGTTTGATGTATGTTTTAAAAGAAATTATAATAATCTAAACCATGTGGAAATTCATAACCTTCTGCTACAAAACAGCTGCAATTTTCATAACTAGTAAAAATTATGCATATTTTGTATTTGTCAGATTAACTGTTTGGTTTGGTTTTTGTCAGACCTGTTCCTACAAGATACTACACAAGTAACTAGTTTAGCTTTTTAGAACTCTCTTATTGCTGCTATTTGTTTTTCCACCCTTCTCCACTCCCTTATCTCACTGTCATAATTCCCACACCATCTCCAAAGATCTTTATTCACACAGGCTTAAGTCTGTTGTTGACATTGATGTGACTGTGCTGTTAAGAAGGTGATAGAGTGATGCTTCTGGGCCTTTGCAGTGAATAAAAGTTATGAAGGATTAAATGGTTGATATTGAAGAGTGTTTCAGTTCCTATTTTTTAAACATTTTTCTCAATCTTTACCTTTCAGTGCTTGTTCTGTGTCTACACATTTTTTTTTGTCTTCTGTGTAATTGACTCTGAGAGAGAGGCTGCTTTTTGAGTGCTTGCTTGTCAGTAAGGAGGGGTGTTACCCAAACAGGAGAGCAGCACTATCATATTTCACAACAGGACACTGATTTCAGAGCACAGATTTTGTACAGCTCTTCCAAGGAACTGCTGTTTGTCCTTCAGTTATGTACAGCACGGAATAAAAGGCTTCTGCACTGACTCCCCATAACCTCAGCCTCCTATGTCCTCTATAAACATAAATGCGCTGTGTCTGCACAGGGTATTACCTCTAGATTGTGTTCAGAAGCTTTGTGTGTTATATCATCCCGTGAAAAGCAAGCAGCTGATGCTGAGTAATAAACACCTCATTCCCACTTTGCAAAGGAGAGAGGTGGGAGTTCTCTGCTTACTTCCCTTCTCTCTCTGCAGCTGCTCCCCTTCTCTTACATTTCAGACTGGAAAGATACATCTTCTCAAGGGCTGGTATTAGAATACTTGACCGGGGGTTCAGGTTGCTTCCATTTGTGTCTATTGATTTAGATTAAATTAATTTTGAATTAGGAGTTATTACAGTCTTTTCAGCCTGCTTGTCTTTAGAAAAAGTCCTTAACTTTCTGTAATTATTGTTTTCTACAAGCTTATTATACATTGGTTTAAAATAGAAAATCCATTACTCAGGGAAGAAGAAATCTCCCTATCTCACTTTTATTCTAGGTATTTTTGTACCATCTGGTTTCTTAATAATGATGGGTTGTGGGGAAAGGGTGTTTGTATTTACAGCTGTAATGAACTGCATGATCAAGTGAAGAGTTGGCAAGGGATTGCTGGGGGTAATTCAAGAAGGAGGAAGCGTGTTTACCAAAATGCACAATATTGCAGTACATAAGTGCCAAACACTGTGTAATTAGAAAATCTGCAGTACATTCTTAAGAACTGCACCCACTCATCAGTGCTGCAGGTTTGTCCTTAAAAGGCCTGATGCCGTGAGATATTGACTGTGATATTTCCAGGGTATGGTTTTCATTGGCATTAGTAGGAACTGAGGGCATATGTCACCTTGCATGAACATATGTTTAGAGGGCTTACTTCCCGCCATGTGAGTGCCAGGTTTGATCCATCACAATTCAGTTTGCCAGATGTGTCCCGGGTCAGATGTCTGTGCTTAGCCAGTATTGTTCACTGGGAGGGTGAGTGTCCCATATCACTTCTGAGCACCTTTCTATACATGGGAGTCTATTTAATCCAGCACGGTGGAGATATCCTGTGAGATTTTGTGGTTGAGCCTCTGTTTGTGAAAAGTAATGAGTTATTTACTTTTTGAAAAGAAGAAAATTGGTCAGAGGAAAGAAAATATGAAGCTTAATTCTTCTGGAGGAACTTCAGGCTGATGGAATGTTTTATTCGACTCTGTTTAAGAGTGCTCAAAATGTACTTATGCCACCTCATCAATTATCATGACAAAAAATACACAGAAGGACTATTGCTGAAGGCACAGACAGCACTGGAATGCCTGGCAATTATATTGCCACTTAAAAAGGGATCTTAAATTCTGCTTTTAATCAGCATCCTCAGCAAAGTTGTTTGTTGGGGTGTGTGCATGTCTGTGTCTGTCTGCCTTTCCATGTTGTAATGGAAATGCAGGATGCCCATGTACAATCTTTCACCTCTGACAGCACGTGCTGCATGCTGCACACAGCTGTCATGGTAATGACAAGTCTGGTGCACCAGGATAATTGGGTACTTGAAGAAGATTCATAAGGCAATGTACTGCACAGAACTGTGTTGTGCCCTGGAGCAAGGGGAAGAAGAAGGGAGGGTACCAGGCAGAGTAGACAGTGTATTTGTGAGAAATTATGATTTAGTAATGTGATTTTGTTTCCTTATGAAGTGGTTTCCCTCATGCCCATTCACCCCACAGAATTACATTAAGGGTTTCAAAGTTGGTTTGTTCTACCAAAGAGATTGGGTTCCATTTTAAACGTAATGGAATTGAAATGTCCCAGAGGAGTGAAGGAGATGAGTGTCATCACAACACTGTGGCTCTCTGTAAGTAGTTTGGTGTCAAACCACACTGTAATCCCACTGTCTGACAGCTCGTTATTAAGAAACAACAAGAACTGACTTTATTACTGTGGACTATAGCTGGCTTATCTGCAAATTAGCATCTTTTCTTCCCTTGTGGCAGATTCTGTCTTTTTTTCTGGTATCTGTCATGAGGTGTTAAAGGGGAGCATATTTTTAGAGTCTAATGTGATAACAATTAACCTTTGATCTCTTTCTGATACATCTCCTTTTTCATTATTGCTGAAGTTACTTGTCTTGGAGTGAAGATGAAATTGTTGGGCGGCGATGTATTTATGCACACTGATACTGGTAGTAGTCCGTGCAATGCACAATTAGATGTTTAACAGATAATTCATTAAAATTGTGATTATTTCTCTCCAGCAAAAGGAGAGGAAGTGTTGGTCATCAAGAAGCAGGAATCCAGGATTCAGACCTTCCATCTGAATCACTGTTTTTTTTTTCTGCATCCTTGAACAAGTCATATTTAATCTCTTGTTAGGATAAAAATAATAGCTGTGGTACTTCATCAGCGTGTTGAGAAACATAATTAATTACTGGTCATATAGTGCTGGGTACCAGTGAATGACTCGTGGCAGAAATATGAAATACTATTAGTGTTAACAGTTTGGAAAATTATAAAATGCCAATATTGTTTTGTCTGGAGGTTTTTTTTGAGGTTCCATGCAAACAGAATTTTCATCCAAAGAAAAAAAATCATTATAAAATAAATCTATAATGCAAACTGTGCTGCAGATAATATAGATAATGATACCAGCACAGCACAATACCAGCACTGGTAAACAAGAGTTGACTTGCAGTTAGATAGAGGGAGGTCATGTGCCTGAAAAGCTTTTCCAGCATCACCGGTTTTGACTATTACAGAAATTGAAACATGTGTCAAGGCATCCTTATCTTATTAAGAATAATGGGATTGACACAGGCCACAGAGGAATGCTGAAAGAAGTGCTCCTTAACTGCCTAGGTGGTGAATTATACTGAGCTTCCTTTTCATACATCTTTACAAAGAACTTTGAAAGATGAACATTTAATGTTTTGTACATATTGTGCTTTGGAAGTCCAAGTTTTTGAAGACCCTTCAAGGAAACTAATTTGTGAAGCTTTTAGCTTTGCAGTGCCATATTTAATAAAAAAAGTAATCCAGAAGCAAGCATGCTGTCTTTACATATTCTCTATTTCTGGCTGACTGTGTGCATGGTCCTCCTCTGAACAGATGCTTGTCTTCATGCCATTTCATTTCTCTCATCAAAAAAGCATCTTAGCTTTTTCATTGTGTCCCTACCCATGTGTGTTTTAACCATCCATGGATCACCATGTTAGGACATGCCAGGTCCCATTGGTTTTAAGTGAAACTTCCAGGCACGATCCTTCAGGGTGCAGAGCGTAACACAGCCACTTCCCAGTGTCATCTGTGGGAGATAAGAGTTCTTCATGCCCTCAAAAATTTTGTGCTGCCTTGCAGTATATTGTTATTTTAGTAATTGTGTTAGAAATGTGTCATTTCAGAGGCAGAATGCATGTGGAAGTCATGCACTATTTAGCTGCTGAGTGGCCTTTGAATTTTGATGACTTCTGATTAAGCCATTTTTTTTCTTTAAGTATTGACGGAGATAACCTTTTACTACTCTGTGCTTTATGGATCTTACTAGCATTAGTAGTTCCCTCAGATAACACATAATATATATGAAAACCCTAAATACATAGGGCCTTTGATCAACAATGGCTTCTCTTGGCAAAATTTTTCTGAGAATGGAATAGAATTTGTTTTTACTCCTCTGAGAGGTTGAGAACTTAATTTAATTCTTTGAATGTTATTTTGATTGCAGTGATGAAGTAAAAAGGGTTATTTTTGTGGTAGTACCTCTGAAATCTGTAATACCAAATTTATTTTTGGTTAGCACTGAGATTATTCTGGCTGTACTGTGTGATGTGGTACACCTAGGTCTTCTGAGTTTTGAAGGCACACAATGCAGGAAAATTTTGCTGCCCAGCTGACAGTACCATCTGGATATCAAGAAAGATCTGAAACTGGTTTTGGTGGGGGGTTTGTCACTCTTTTTTGGCGCTTAGTTTGTTTTTTGGTTTTTGTTTGGGTTTTTTTTAAACTCGTTGTTCCTGTGTGAAATACAGCAAGATTCAACCTTAGGAACACTTAGAAAAAGTTTATTTTGTTTTTCAATAGGAAGATGAATGCTTGGACAAATTAAATATTGTGTATGGAACTTTATTTGTGGTGTGGTACAAATAAAAGGTCAAACAAGTAAGAAATTAAAATTGTAACAAATTAGACACAATTCCCTTACACTATTTTGTATACTGTGAACTAAGTAAGCTTTAGAGAGAATCATGTTTTGTCCTCTTGAGGACTTTTAAGGCTTTTCATTCCTACCCCATTGGCTTTAGTTCACCTTAAAGACTCTTCCATGGAATTGAAAGCTCTTTTTACTCTATTATTGCAAAGAATGTTAATCTGGGACCTTAATTGATTTTGGGAATTTGCTGCAGTTTGGTGACGATAGCAGGCAGATAACCAAAGTCATTGACAAAAACCAGTAAAGACAGTGGCCTAGATTTATAACTGCTAAAAATTGCTCGACTGCAGCTCCTGATTCTGATGAAGCTTGTGCTAATGTGGGCCTAGTCATCTTTCTTGGGGTCTGTTCTGTGTCTAAATTGATTACAATACTTAGTAAAACAGAACCCTGACCATATTATTTACTTTAATATACCAGTTGTGTTGGGTGATAGAAAGGTGACGTTTAGGAGTGCCAGGCAGGACAGTCTGCCTAATCTATTCCTATTGACCTGTCAAAAAGGCGGGTTGGTGCCTCTGAGAATTTGACCCAAGTTATTTAAAGTAATAAGACTGAGCCTTGTGAACCCTAGAGATGTTACTGTAGGAGTGGTAACTTACATTTTAAACCTCATTTACAGAAAACATTCAGATTGCCCATATGAATTTAAATATGTCTTTCCTTTGAAGAATGCTTATTTTCATTGCCACTTATTTGCACCATGTTAAGAAGTCTTTTTAATCTCAGGAAAAGAATATTCCAATTCGATAGTACCTAATGGATTACTTTTGCTTTACTTTCCATAAGTCTTCCTAATTATAAATGTGCATGTGAAGAACTAAACTATAGAACAAATAGACATTAATACTTACAAGTACTTTCACTCAAAGCCATTATTAACAGTCTTTACTCATTAAAAAAGGTATAAAATACTGTTATTCTGAGGTTTATTGCTCATATATTTTGAGATGCATTAACCATATCAGCTTTTAACCCTTAGTAGGGTAAATAAAACCACAGTAAAAAATTATGCTTACCCAACACAGCCAATAAAACACAAAATAGTGTTCAGTAACAGCTTGATGTTTAACATCTGAATTACAGCTTATACATATAGCAAATTATCTAGAAATAATAATCTATAATCAATGTTTTAATTTTAATATCGAACAAAGAGAATCATGAAATGTTGGGATGAGAGAGCCTGGTTTTAATAAGTGAGTACACCTTTTAAGTCCTAATTGATTCATTATTTATTCATCTTTCATCATTTGTTTCATGTTTTTCCTTTCTTTTCTTTTGAAGACCATTGTTGCAGCACCCTTTTGTTCAGTGCCTTGAGCTTATATGCAAAACAGATATTCATGTTGAACTGAAGTTTAAAAATTATAAATGTCATGTTTATATGGAAGAAGTGCTTCAGTCTTCCTTTGTTTTTACTCTTTTATGTATTAAAAAATCGCAATGATCCTTGTTTCCCCATGCCACAGAAAATCAGGTGACAAAGGAATTAAGCCTTTAAGGAAATTACCCTTAAGTTGCAAACAGAGGCCTAGAAAATATCTCAGTAATCTTTACAGAGCCTGTAGGACCCCTTGTAAGGGCCTCTTTTGTTGTGACTTAGGGCCCTTCTCACCTCTTTCAGTTCATGCCCCAAGCAAGGTTGTTAGCAGCATTGGTTGGTGGGAACTTCATTAAGTCTTTCCTCCTGCAGGTACTTCCTAGTGGAAGCCACTTCAGGGGCTTTTTGGCATAAGCAACTTGAATAACCTTGAAAATCAGATGGCGCATTTATTGTGGTAACTGGTCCTTGTCTACTTCAGCTCCTGTACTAGACATGCCAGCCATTCACTGGGAATGTTAATATTGCAAAGTAATGATAAAAGGTGCCTGAGGGGAAGCTCAAAGCAGTGGCTCCGTTATCTTTTGTCATCCTTACCCAAGTCACAGGTTTGGTTGATATCATTGGGAGAGTTGATACAATTTTGCTGAGACCATTGGGACCAGTGTCCGGAAAGTACCAGAATTATAACTGAGGTAGAAAAGCCACTGTCCTGAGGCATTAGTTTAAAATTTAATTATGTTTTTAACATGTGTGATATGTTGTGGAGTAGTAGAGAGTTGGAACTCAGGAAGCTAGCTCATTCTTTAGCACAGGCTGAGGCCTAATGTGACCAGGCTGACAATACTGAAGACACTATATAAAAATGAAACACAACAAAGCACCACATGGTTGAAAAACATCATCAGAAATAATGACAGTAAATGTGATTTGCTGGTGGTAAATTGAAATCACTGATTAAATTACATCTTTGGCTATTAAATTCACAGGGGTAAGAGTGCACAGCAAGTGCCAACACAGCACAGCCCTAAGGCATAAATAAAAGTTATCTAATTGATGGTAAAGATAAATCAGAATAGAAGTAAGTAGCTTGTTAATGTGCTGGCATGGAATTCATTACAGCTGGAAAAGAAGCTCCCCCTCCCTTCACACTTCACTGCACAAGGCAAATCTGGTGTCTGTCACTTCTACCGCCTGGATTTGTTACCTAACAACTTCTCTTGCATGTGAGTTCTTTCGAGGATGTACAACCAGTATCTATGAAATAACTCCATTCTTACGAGACTACATTGTGATTAAATTGACACTTATGTGAACTTTATTGCTTATGTATTTTTCCTCTGTTGCTCAAGAAGGCTTGAATATTTTACCAGGAGGTGACTGGACTTTAGTTAATGGGATGAGTCAGGGACCCAAGCTGATTCCAAACCAACCACCAAATGGAGTGAATTAATTCCTCCATCAGTTCTGATGGGGAGATGCAGTTTCTAGTCAGTGCAATTACCTGTGCAGAATGATGCGCTCTTCAAAGATGGGGCAGGATATCAAAGTCATCAGACTGAGTAGCCATTAAAATGTGCCACTCAAAAAATGTGGCATGGAAATTATTTTCTTTTAAAATCATTTGTGGTATATGTGTTTGCTGCATTGGGCTATATGATCCTGTGGTTAGCAAATAAAGGCTTAAAAACATCCATTAATCACGTCAAAAAAGGGGAGTCTTATTCTGTAGCCTCTGAGGTTCATCTCTAGGAGAAGTTAACAGGAATTTGGATATCATATTTCTTCAAACTTATTTCTTCTAGTTCTGTAATAATAGCTCTTTTAAATGTCACCTCTAGGAAAAACAGATAAGCATCCCTTCATGTGCTTTCTCATCTGCTGCTATTTATGGTGATGTTCTGATGTCAGTGACACTGCATACGGCTCTCAGGTAACTCTGCTGCATTTAAGGAATTTATTATTTCCCTACATATTGCTGAACAGAACTTGTCCTGCTACCTCAAGCTGCAATTAGCAAGGACCTAGTCACTTCACAGAGGTTATATTGTGCTGCTTTTTTGAGATGGGACTTTAGTGATTGATATTCACAACGTTTCTGCAGCCATGGTGCATAAACATGAATATGAATGCTTAAATAATGTCAGCAGACTTAAGCTTCATTAGAAATCCCTGAAGTGTTTTCAGTTGTGTAGGTAAAGGCAACCATATGCTCCATATAAGATAAAGTATAAAAGAAAATAATATTTTACTAATGCAAGTAACTGTTGGATTTGAAAAAAAAAAAAAAACAGAACCAAAACCAAAACAAAAAAAAAAGACACAATTCAAACCTGACAGTGATAAACCCTGAAAAACTTTCTGGTCCTTCTATGATAGCCCTTGCAGTCTAGTTTTCCTTTGTCCTTTGAAAGTTTGGAGCTGCGATTTAGTGAGAAAACCAAGTCATCATCTCTCTTCAAGGCTGAAGGATAATGGCTCAACTCTTTTCTATCTTAATAGCTTAAGAAAAGAGGCAAAAATTGCCTTACTTGAAACAATTGTCTAGTTCTCTGGAAACCGATTGAGTGAACATTCACGATAACCGTGTTGACTTATTTTACCTGTCTTGTCGAGTGCACACATCATTCAAATGAATGCTAATCAGCATTGCACAATCCTTTGAAGCACATTGGGGATTTTTCTTGTTCATCATAAAGTACAACTTCTGACACTGGTGAATTTGTAAAGAGAAGCAGGGTGACTATCAGGGAAGATTATTGTAGTGAATTGGAAACTGGAGTAGGAGGAAATTTAAAAAAAATATATAGTAGGTGTATTTAATAAGTGAGACAGCCTACATTTTCATCTCCAGAGGAAAAAAAAATTTCTTTGCTGTTGTAGTATCTTTTTACCCTAACGTAGATTTTACATAGATGTATCAAGTGATTGTGGACAAAACCATTTAGTTTTCTGTGCAAGAAACTAAAATTAGATTGGAACAGCTAAAAGCAGTTTGCCCTGATTAAAGTTCTGGTGGTCTTTGCTGGTGCTAAACAATCCTGAAAAGAGTTTCTTTTGCAGGGTAGGCTAATTGAAGGTTCTAATCTTTGAAGCAAAAATGGGCATGATTTTTACTTCATAGACCTATTCATTCAAAGTCTAATGTTATATATGCCATGTGCAGGTATATCCTGAAAGCTGTCCTTGACAGGATATGGAAGGTTCTTTTTCGTGGTGAGTCCCATAGCACTCATACTCAGTGGCAGAGTAGAGTGGTGAGTCCATGGCAGCTTCTGAATGTGGTATAACAGGAGGAAGGAAAACTAAGAGACAATTACAATTTGCTCCTTAGTCTAGATGCTGAACAAAAAGATGTGATGGAGTGACTGGGCCTTTCCAGAGGGCTACAGAGCCAGCTCCCATTTTGTAAATGGGTTCTATACCCAAAAGACATCCATAATTCCTTGCCCAAAGCCAGCTGCTGCTCTTGCTTTTATGCATGGGGAGGAGTAGATTTCCCCTGTAATGAGTATGGCTGTCTCGTTAGTACTAAAATGCATTAGTTATTATAAATGGCAGCAATAGATAACCTCCTGAGATTATTGTCACGGCTGTGTGCTATCACATGCCTTGACATCCCCATTCAAGGGATTAGAGGAACAAAGAGAATGCTCAATGAGCTGATTAAATCAAATAAACAGATTTTTAATTCTCATTAAAAAACATTAAACAGCTACTGCTTTTACCAACAGAGAATGTATGTGTGTGTGTGTGTGAAATAATAAAAATCCATTGCAGTAATTTGGAAAATTTAAGGTAGTGTTTGTATTAGAAATATTGGGCAAATGTAAGTCTATCTTGCTGAATGTTGCAAACCTTTTTCATTATAAGCAGCAAAAATGCCAAGGTACATTTTGTATTAATCAGTCAAAAGGCAGAAAGTAAAACTAAAACCTTGTAGAGCAGCACAGGATATCCCTCAGGGGCTATTTCTGTGAATTGCCTGACTTTTGCCACTGCACAATCCAGATATCCAGCTATTGATTTAAGTCTAATTATATGCTTTTTAGTAGTGGTTTATATGTGTATTAGAACAGGTTTCAGGAATGGAGTAAGGAGGTTGAGAAACAGAGATGATCAGGGGTGATCAGGAACTGAGGAAAATAAATTCCAAATAATGTTGGACTGTTGTGAAAAAAAGAATTGCCTATATGATGGGAGAGTTACATAACAAGAAAGCCCTGTTTTTTCAGGAATAAAAGTGTTTTGTTTAGCATTTTCACTATTATCAATGAACTCTTATTTTGCTCACCATTTTCAGCTACATAAAAGCAGAATTAATGTTTTTATTTAGTTTGCTTGTGAAATTGTAAAAGGTCTTGAAAAGGGGCAACCGATTTTCAGTCTGGAACAGACAGACAGAAGGGAAGAAACAAACAGAAAAATAGAACAGTGAAGAATTAGATGAATACCATCTTGGATTGTCCCTCTGGTTCTTTCTTCCCTTCATTCGTCTTCTTTTCATCCTCCTCTTGGCCATCTGCCTTGGTAGCAGCTCCCACAGGTGCTGGGGACATGAGCACAAACAGCAACTGGTTTCCATTTACTTGAACTGGGGGGAGAGCATGTGTGTGTTTGCTCTTTATAAAAGTACCAACTACTTTTGACCACCTTCTGAACAAAAATACTTCATTAAAAGTTTAAGGAGAAATTAACAAAGAAAATCTCCTAGTACAAGCATAAATAAGGTAAGCTCCTGGTGGTCACAGACTTTTCTACACTCCTCCTAGCAGCTGTGGATTTAAAGACAATGCGTTTGAAAAGTTCTTTATTAGATGAGAGTAACAAATCGAAGAGAGAGGGGGAAAAAAGGGAAGGAAAGCTCTTTCCAGACTGGAATACTACTGTGAATGTTTTTAGGGTTAAATAATGCATGTAGTACTGAACATAACTAAACATAGCTTGTAGCTCTGTGTTTCAAGGCCATTAAATTAGTGGTGAGAATGTTGAGGGTCTGAGTGAACAATTGGTATTCCTTGAGCGGCCCATTCTAGCAAACGGTTAAATGATACAATATAAAACGCCCAAAAAAAAGAAATAGAATGAACTAGTCCAATAGTAATTAAGCTACCTGGAATATACACACAGCAAGAAGGTAGACACACTGCATGCTTCTCAAAACCCTTAGCTTGCTAATTTACACACATTTCGTTAGAATAATTAGCAACTTATTGGGATAAAAGTTGAAAATCAATATTTTGAGGTAAGATTTTTACAAAAGGAATTAGAGAACTGCAAAAAATTGTTGATACATCACCTCCTATCCTGTCATTACTGTAAGAAAAAAAAACCTTTTTTTTCCTCTCTTTGAAAAAATACATAGTGATTTTTCCTTTGGGAGTTGGTCCAATTTCTTAATTTTCCAGTAATAATTTTCAGAGCATGTTTCATCAAAAAATATTTATTGTAAGAATAGTTGACTTAAGAAGTAGTCTGAAGTGGGAAAAGATCATATTTTCAGGGAAAATTATTATCAAAGGTAGTAATTTTGAGAAGGTCCTGAGATGCCTGTCATATGCCTGATGTCCTGAGAGCACTCAAAGATCTTGACAATTCTGGTTGTGACTTACTTTGGAAAATAGTAGTTTGGGAGTGGAGGCTAAATTACATTTTTTAAGTCAGTATTTATTCAGTATTATGACTACTTTATTGCGGAGGGAGGGGGTGGTGGGTGGGTGGTTTTTTTTTGGTTGTTTTTTTTTTTGCTTAGTACTATGAAGTCTGTCAGCAACTTCCCATGATCACAGCTTCCTTAGCTTCTCTGAGCTTCCTGTAAGACAGTAGCTAAACACTTGCTTTATTTAATAAAATCTTTCAGTTGTATAAACATCTGACCTTGTTCCTAGATAATTTGATTGTACATTTTTCCCAAGTAATTATCCCCACTGGAGATAGTCCCAAAATATTAGAATGAGTAATAGAATGATGCCATTGATTTTCTTAAGTGACAAATGAGTCATGTGGAGTCCATTTACAACTTGGGTGATATCCTTATCAAATTCTTCCTTACTGAATCATCTAGTTAACTAACTGTGTTTATTGTTCTCTGTGGAAGAACTCTACAAGGTACTGCTCAGAAAACCTAATGTGGACAGAGGTGATATAGAGACTCCTGAAGAAACATAAACAGAACATTTTTCTATCTTAAGGCTTCTATTTGTTTGGTTTGTTATTTGTTGGGGTTTTTTCCCTCCTTGTCAATGTCACTCTATTTCTTCAGTCCATTTGGTAAAGAGAAAAACAAAAGGGGGATAAACTGTGTCTAAATTATGGCATGGAATAAATGTGTAACTGCAAAATAGGCTGGGGTTTTTTTCTGACTGTGCCTTTCCCTTTGACTCTTGAATGATTAACTTATGTTTATTTCTAATTAGAAAAGCCACATCAGACTAAACCACAAAGCATGTCAAAGAGTATGCAAATAATGCAGAGTACTTGAAAACCTAGGGCACTTTGCCTTTAAATGCCCCGCATGGTTTATTAAACTGTAATTGCACTCTCTGAAATGTCATATTGCAATTATATCCTAGGTTATTAATTAAAAGAAGAGAAACTATAAATGGTGAAATAATTTTGCCTGTGAAAAGCTTTATTTAGATTTTAGAGAAAGGAATTCAGGCACAAGTAATTTGTGATAAAACCCACTGAAAGAAAATGAGGTGTTTTGGTCTCCTGCTGGGGAAGTGAACCTGAATCCATCCTCAGTAGCTTGGGAAGTGTAGCTAAGATGCAGAGACGCATAGAAGAAGAATTATAGTTGGCAATGACCAGTTACTTGTGTTAATAATTCATTAAAACACAGCCTCTATAAAAAAAAGCTCTCTATCTTTTCTATAATTTTCTCTAGTCATGTCTTTCTGAAAAAATAATAAAAAATCTGCAATAAACCCAGCTTGCTTTTCAAAAATATTTTGCTTGTAGGAGTTACCAAAATAGGGGAGTTGTTAACACTCTTTAAAAATAGGTGCAGATGATGAAAATTCTGAGATTTTCACCAACATTACCAAGTGCTAGTAAAAGTGGAGTGAATTTTCATGATTTAGGAATCAGTTTTATTTACTTCAAAACAATAAATGTTAATACACCTGATTGGAGTTTACTTCTCATAATCTGTAGAATAATATGGCTTTTCTTTAATGGAATTTAATTTTGTGGTATACAGAGAAGACCTAAATAGCTGGTTTTTTTGAAGTAGAAATTTTTTTTTTTTCCTGGAATCTCTTGTATGACTTCCCTTTAGGAGTTTATGATTGAATCCATCCTGAGACAGAGGGATTTCAGTCTGGCCAGAGCTTTCTGGTATAAAATGATGAGTTATTTTTCTGAGAGAATGTAGGGCTACTTGTCAGAAATCATTGTGCTATTGCAGTGCATTGCTGAGATGGAGCATCTTGAAGGATTTGCTGTTTCTTTTTTTCTAGGAAAGCATTCCTCCAGTGCAAACTGCATGCTCACACATATTGCTTTGCATCTGATATCAGAAACTAAATCTGGCAAGGTGCAGTGCATGTTTCTGTGTACATGGATATTTTCAGACAGACCATAAATAGACTGTATCTTTACCCCTCTAAATGCAAACATGTGAATTTTTTTTTCCATAGTTCTTCAATTAGCTGACTTTGGGAGAGAGGAAGGAACATCCATCTGATTACTTAGTAGATTTGGCTCCAAAACCAGTTCTTCTGTGCTTCTGCACAGCAGTGGTAGGTCAGGAGTTGCTTCTGAAAAGTAACTCTTTGGGGTTTTTCTCTCAGTGTGAGTCAAAACGTTACTAATATTGAAGAAGTCTTCAAGTTATGTGTTTTCAGCATATGGCTTTCATTTAATTCCAGAGAGACAGAGGAAGCTTGGTCAAGAAGTTCTGGCAAAGGAAAAGGATCAAAACCGACTTTAAAAAGTAATCTTTTCTTTTAGTCTTGCAGATGTAATTATTACAGTCAAAGGGAATGGGAGAATGAACGGAAGAGTGGATAAATAATTAATAAACTGCCTTGTAGACTGCACAGAGATAAAGCTTTTTATCATAAAAATCTCTAGCTCCTATTATTTTCTTTCAGTTGTTGAGAGGAGAATAAGCTCAGAGGTTTTGTTATTTTGTGGAATAATTATTGGGATATGCTTTTTGTTATATTGTGTCTTTTAATAGAACAAGAGGTAAAAAATAGAAAATTTATTCTTAAAGGTATTTTATAGTTTCAATGAATGAAGAAAAAGAAAATCCTCTCCTTTTAGGAAAAAAATCAAAACCAAAACAACCCAAAGCACTATCATGCAACTAAAAGCACAAAACTCTTTAAATTCACATTTGAATAGTTTCCAAATCTGTCTGGCACAAACAAGTTGAGGATAGTAAAACGTTTCAGTGAATCTGGTGTCCCAGTCTGAAATTTGCTGGAGTAAAAGAGTGTTTCTTGGAGAGATGCCACAGTTTAACCTATTCCCTTCATAAGGAAAAGGGAGCAAATATGTTTGCTTTTTTCCACGAAGCAAACATATTTGAAATTATTGAAAAAATTATTGGAAAAAAAACAACTGCCTGAACTGCCAGGAAGTGGAGTACATCCTGGAATGAATCGGGAGCTCACCACATTGTTTCAGCCAATGGTCCTTTGGCAAGCTTGCAAATGCAACATCCCCTGTCAGTGTATGACCTTATCTGCTCCCTCCCCTGATAGAGCCTGTATTTCACCTTCCATTTCTCAATTACTTCTCTTAGAGATATGTCAAATTCAGGAACACTTGGAAGTGGCTAGAGAGACCAGCTGAGGAGTTAGTTTTGAGAATGGTTTTTTAGGAAAAATAATTTGTATAATATAAGTGATTGACTTAACAATGAAATTTGGACTCATCAGAAACTCATCTGTAGGGTCAGAATTTGAAAAGCTCAAAAAGTTTCATGTGTTTATTGTCGTCAGCCTACGTTACCATCATTGTTAGGTTCTGAACCAAAGCATGTGTTTAAAAACCTAATTGAAGAGTATTGAGACAGCACAGAAGAGACTACCATGAAAGTGTTATAAAAGTTGTAGTACTGTAAAAGACCAATTTACACTTTAGACTCCTTTTAAATCCTTATAAAACTTTGGCTTTAAGTTTTTCAAATGTGTGAATAAAGGGTAATGAAGAATTGGATTTTCTATTCTGTAAGACTAAACTGATGAAAAGCACAAGGGTTATGGATTGTATGAGAATGGGAATTACTGCATCTGAATTTCCACATTTTCCTTTGTGTGTGTTTCTAACACACACAGAGCTTAGTGTATTCACTTCTGGAGAACTGCAAAGTTTATACCCCAGAATTCAGAGGACATTTGCAAATAGGTTTGTCAGTTTGGAATTAATAATTTTGAGGGAATCTGTAATGATAGGAATAATAACGATGTGTAACAAGTTATCTGTAGAGAGAAGATGTCACAGTGTTCACAGGCGTTTTCAGGTGAGGGAAGAGATGAGAATGTTGACTCAATGTTCAGAAGTCTTGATTTATTATTTTATGATATACATTGCATTAAAACTATACTAAAAAGAATAGAAGAAAAGGTTTCATCTCAGAAGGCTTGCTAAGCTAAGAATAGAAAAGAAAAAAATGATAACAAAGGCAGCTGCCTCAGACTCTCTGTCCAAGTGAACTTTGTTGTGACTGGCCATTAATTACAAACAAGCAGATGAGACCAATCACAGATGGACCTGTTGCATTCCACAGCAGCAGATAACCATTGTTTACATTTTGTTCCTGAAGCCTTTCAGCTTCTCAGGAAGAAAAAATCCCAAGAAAAGGATTTTCATAAAAAGATGTCTGCAACAAGAAGAGACAAAAATTACTTATTAAACCAGGGAAGATGAATATGAGTATGTGGAATGTTAGGAAGCAAAAGACCTGGCTAATGTGATGTGATAGTGGATTTCATTAAAAAAAATATTGGTTTGATGGTGAAACAGAAGTGGGATTTCCTAAAAATTAAGAAGTTAATGGAGTAATTAGTATATTTCATTAAATTCTAGTGAGTTTTAGTGTTCTGTTTTTGCAGTTGACACAAATTTAGGAGGCTTCTTTACTGTCTGCAGAGGAAGAGGATTGAGATAGTAGGATGAGGAAAATGTGATGAACTTGAAGATTATGATAACAGAAATGTAATGAAACTCAATTTTAGGAAATACAGGATCATTCCTTTGGATTACTTGTAGACTGCAAAGTACTTGTGTGGATTATACTGCTTGATTTTTAGCATGGTCTCTAATTTATAGCATGCTTTCTGATGAGCTTTGATGCCCTCTTCAAGATACTGGTCAGGTATGGCTTAGGAAACAGAGCGCTCCAAATACCACTCCTGGCCACCAGTTTGGACAGTGCTGGTAGCAATTAACTCCCACAGGCTTTGCACTTTCTAACAGCCCCATATGCTTTCTTATGGCATCCGTGTGCTACACGTTGCAGATAAACTTCATTTTGTAGCATAAAAGTGCTACAGTGGTGGGCTACAACATGGGATTCTTTTTTTGGTTTTGGTATGAGCATGTTGAACTGAAAAAACTCCACACACTAATATGCAGTAATAATACTAATTGTAAAAATGATAGCAGTTGCTGTCACTGTTGTCATGAACATGTGTCCTTGGATCAAGGACATACAGTACAGGCCCAGCCTTTCAATCTAATGCTGTGTACTGTGTACATGGCTTTAGGGATAGAGAAGTTCTGGGACTTGGAGGTTTTTTTAGCCTTATGGGACACCAGTTTCTGCACTAAGTTGGTCTCTTCAATGGCAAATTAACAAGTTAGGAAAAACCCAAACCTACTATAGAACCCCATGTATCAGAAGTATCTGTATGCTGAGTCCATAAAAAAGGCTATGTTGTTAGCCACTCAAAAATTGCATTTGGGTAGAGATATGTGAGCATTCATCATGTGCAGCATGGTGCAAGGACTCACCTGATAGCTTTGTTTAGCCATGCTCATGGAAAATGAATTTCAACTGGGACAGGTGGAGCTAGGGTAATTAAAAAATGGAAAGTCTACCATATGCAGGGTACAAAGAGCGTTTGGCTTGTTAGATGCAGTACAATTAATGCTGAGGAGTGTGAATACTGCTTTGGGAGCAGGCACCAGAGAAGAAAGTGAAATAATTGTTTCAGATAAAGGGTGGTAGTAGCAGGAGGGGAAAATGAATGTAACTATTCCTGAATATATTTGGTTTGGGAGAATTAATTACAACTACAAAATGGTAATGCTTTTATAGGCTGCATGAGAGCTATAAGCTTGCAACAATTTTCTGGTTATTTTTTTAGAAGTTGATTAATATTTTACATATTTGCAAATAGAGTCTTATTTTAAGGAAGCCTGTTTGTTATATGAGACTACTTAATGCTCTGTTTTTCCCTTCACTATTGTATTTCATTTACAGTAGTTCTGGTGGTTGATTTCAGAAGTACATCTTGGTATTAAAATAAGAATACTAAGTTAGCCAAAGTTTACTAAATAAAAAACTTTGTTACCAAATTTTAGTAATAAGGTAGTATTCAATGCTACAATTAATTTGGTAGTTTTGTACTATGTGTTGCTACCTTTTGCAGGTGTTCAAGATATTATTTGGGGAAGAGGAGAATTTAGGAACACTTGCTTTTAGAAAACTTGTGACCAGTTATGGTTTCCTTTCCTGTACAGTGATATGATGCTAACTGGACAAATTCCAGAAGCAGGAAGTCACTAAGAAAGTACAGATGTATTGTTCCTTAGGAAAGCAAAAAACAGCAAACACTGCTATAATTTTGAAAGAAAAATTGTTAATTTACTGAGAGAAACTTAACTTTTCAGGGTATCATGTGGGGTCTGTCGTTGTACCTCCAATGCTACCATTGGTGGAAATATTAATTCATTAGGGACCATGTCTGGACATCTACCAACCTGAGGCGGTTTTTGTAGGATATGCTGCTATAATCGCAGTTCATGACAATGTAGTTGTGTGGAAATTTCTTTTTGTGCTATGTTAAAAATACCATTCTAAGCAGTATTGCTGGGGTGAGGGGAAAGGCTAATTTAAATATATCATGCAGTTGTCTTTATATATCAGCATTCTCAACCATTCTTTATGTGTAATAGCTTCCTCTGAAAAAAAGAAACCAAATATATGCAAATGTATGAGGAGGCATCCATTGTTTGGCTGCTTTTGTGCCTGAGGACACTTTATGAAGTGTCGGTGATTACAGGTGCTTTTGTTTCAAACAGCATTTCCCCTAAAATAGCAACAATCACCAGTAAGAGGAAAAAAACAAGCCTTGCCAATATCAGCTGCATAAATGAACTCAAGGGTGTTCAAGGGCCCTTCTAGTAAAGATAGCTGGTAGGGAGATGGTCTCCTCTGGCATATGAAATGTGTTTTCTTGGGGTTTTTTTGTGAGAGAGAAGAATTCCACCTCTCAGGAACCCAGTGGGAGTGACACTGCTGCGTAATGGGGGCTAACTTTAATGCCTCCACTTGAATAACCTCATCACAGTAATGGGAGATTCAGGGAGTGGGAGCTTCTAGCTACTGCTTGCATACAGCTCCCACTATGCAAAAAAATTGGACAAAAGCTAAGATCAATATAACAAAAGCTAAGAATTGTTAAATAAGCTAAAGGGTTCCCTTAGGAAAAAGTTATTGTTTTTTCACAAAGACAGGAATTTAAGTGTTCTCCCTCTCTCCCTGCTTGCTAAGGACTCTGGCTGAGGCTCGTTGTTGGGAAGGCATGTTGTTCTTAATGATACCTTGAGCACTCCTGCCCCTCCTCCTGCTTGTGATTCCCGTACCTTGGTGTTGGATATGTTGATTACCCATCTAACCTTAGTTGTAGGTATTGAAGAATGAATAAAAAACTCTATCCTTAGACATGAATGTATAAATTTAGATGTTAATATTTAGACCTTAATACTTACCATAACACATATTAGAATTTGAGATTGCAAAAGACATGAAAATCAAGGTCATACCATCCTCTTCTTTTGTTTAACTGATTTTAAATATTTTTCTCTCTACTACATCTTGTTACACATAATTAGGACACTTGCATGACATCACAGCTTGGATTCACTCTTAATACAGATTCTTGCTCCTAGGCCTTTTTTGCTGAGTCCTGATTTGAAGATGCTGTGTTTGTTACATGTCCAGACAAGCTAGGGTGCCAAGGATGCTGTTGCCTTCTCTTCCCTCAATGGCTTTTCCACAGAAGACAAAGAGAATAACAACTGTGACTGAATGCAGTGCCCAACTTCTAGAAGTGCAAACCTGGATGTGGCATCAGGTTACAATCTCATATCCAGGCAGAGAGAAGAATGTGAAACTTGGTCTCAGCATTTTAGAAATACATTTATATTAGCTCATTCTAAGGTAAATCCTTCCATCTGATTCACAGGCAGTAGCTCCCAGGTCAGGTTGTTCATCCTCCAAGAACTAAATTTTGTGTACAAATAGGCACAGATTCTTAATACAAGGGTGCATTTAGATAAGAAAAATATACCTGTCTCATGACTAGCTCTTAAATGAAACTGGTCTTAATGATAGCCACTCTTAAGAGAAAATGTATTGAGACAAAAAATGTTTTAAGGGTATTTTTTTCTCCATTAGCTGTACTTTGTTGGACCAGCAGCAATTTTGGATACTGCTGTGCATGTAAAATAGGAAAATGGGAATCAAATTAATATGCTCTTCTTTACATGAAACAAAACAGTAAAGGCTTATTTAAAACAGTCATAATTAGATTTTTAGATTTTAATTTTTAAGAAAAAGAGTTGATGTGAAAGTATAGCTAAATATTATTAATAGGTTGCACAGATGGAAAATGATGCAGGCTTTCACGCTGGGAGAAGAATAACTGTATAATCCAAAATCTAAATAGCAGAGAGGAAAAGAGATAGATGTGCCCAGCAATTTTTCAGTGTGCTAGGCTACTGTGAACTAAAATGTATGATAGCTCCAAAATCAATAAGAAAATCCATTTTGGGGAAATAAAGTATGAAAAAATTGTGGAAAATGTTGGTTCCCCAACAGACTCTTTAAAAAGCCATTTTTAATTTCTGGTGATGCATCAAAAGAAAGATAACATGATCTTCTGTAGTGGTACTCTTCTAAGGCAGAATACATGAGTTTCTATAATGAAATAGATGAAACATCAGATGCAATTAACTTGCATCTAACCCCTTGTTTTGCATAGCAGTAAATGCCATTAGCAATTCTGATCTTTCCTTTATGATAAAGTGAATCAGCTCCTTTGTCTTATTTTGGTGTCTGTATGGAGACCAATTAATTTCAGATGAGTTTTTAACCAAGATTCTCCCTGAGAAAGTTTTTATTATAATGCATATGATATGCCAGAGAAAAATGATGTCACATGGTTTTCAATAGACTACAGTAAGTAATCCAGGTTCCAGTTGTCAGAGACTGAGCCAAAAAAATGAAGTCCAGGATATGAATACAGTCTCCTTTCTACAGTGTTAAAGACGGGAAGCTGAAGAGTAGAGACAGAGAGATCTTGCAGTATAAAGTACCTCTGATACATGAAATAAATTAATTTGAAATAAATTTGAAATAAATTAATTTGGAGCCATTTATTTTTGCGCCAATAACTAAATAGCTATCAGAAACTTGAATTTGTTTAGGATTTCTAGAAGGTCTTTTGGCATACTCTTTGATTAAATGCAAGTTTTACAGAAGTTCTACAAGTATTTTCATACTGTAAACCATTTTAAAATAGATTAAGAAAAATCCTATAAAGCAATAAATATTAAATAAAGACAAGTAATTCCAGACAGGAAGCACCTTGCATGAGCTATGGTCAGAAACAGTGTTCAAGAAGGCTTTTCAGTATTAAATTCGTGAAAGAGTTGGGGAACACACACAGCCTATTTTCTTTGTAGGGAAAAATTTCCTGGGCATCTGAGCAGACATATGACCCTAAAGAAGAGAATTAGTGATTGCAATCATGTATAGCTAATCAAGCCCTCTGCAGTGAACCATATTTGAAAATCTTCCGCATACACAGGATGTTTCAATCGACTTCTAATTTTTTCTCACACATTTCACAGCAGTCAAATGTTGAATATTTGCTAATATTCCCTAATCTCGTTAAGCAGAGGATGGAAGATGGTTGGTTGGGGAGAAGAATGTCAGAATTCTGTAAACTGAAGCTGGGCTGCTGTGGCTGCTTTATGAGAACTCGTGTTTGTTCCTCTGATGTGGGAATTGAGAATGCTCTGCGATGCAAAACCAACATCACTTTTGAGTGAGGAATGATGCCTGATGCCCTAGAGAAATTCACAGGCTCTGTTTTTACCTTTACCAAATCAGCTAATTTTTCATTTAATGACTATGTGCTAGATACACCCAAATAAGAACCTCATGAATTAAAATGTTCCTTTCTACTTGCAACATTCTTGATGAGACTTCTTTTTGAGACATCTCAGTCCCAGTATAAAATAACAGTTTATTCTATACCTACACTGTCTCTTGTGTTTGTGTAGCAAATGAGTTTTTTTCTGCAGGTTCTGCCATAAAGAAGCAGCATTATATGATTTTAGACAAGGAAAAAATAGGAATTACCAAAGGGGAAAAAACCTAGCCCTCAAATATTCAAACTGTGACAGAGGTCTGTCTTCTGACTGGTTTCAAGCAGTCATTTAATGGAGTATTAATACACATGTAATGCATGCCAGCTCTCTTTCCCATTTAAGTTGTCTCACTGTAGAAAGTGTGATTTTTTTCTGTCTTTGCTGGCTGAGCTACAACCAAAGACAGCAGCACAGGGCAAGACTGTTTTATCTGCAGTAAAACACTGGCTTCAAGGCAAATTTTCTATGCCTAGTTCCATAAATTAACAGGAAATTGAGCTGGGGTTTGAAATCTTGCATTCTAGCATGGCAACAGCAGTTTTCTTGATTGATTTTCACTGTCCAGCTTTGTACAGAGATGGTGGAAGGTCTAATATCAGATTAGTCAATCACAGTGTCCTTTTTTGGCCTTAGAAATCTATGGATAAAAACACTCCAACCTCTTTGTTCCCCAGTTTTCCCATTTTTAAATTTAAATAATTCTTGTACACATGGGTCATGGGATATGCTAGGAGTGTTCAGTTTTTTTGAGCGCAATGAAAAGAGAAAAGCATTTCTTTTTTAAAATAGAAATATTGAAATACTGTTAGAGACTTGGTTTAAACATTTACCAAAGTATCATCTGGCTGTCAGAATTAATCTAATATGATTAACAATTTTATTATTGTGATTGCAGTGCAGGCATTTCAATACAAGTTCGCAAGGGATTCCTCCTGCTTAATTTGTATGGTAATCCACAGTCATTTATTCTACTTTGTGCCTGTTTGTATGGGGTGGTTATAGTCTGTGTTAAGGTGTTTGTGAGCTGGATAGGCAGCTGGGTTCATGCTCATTAAGCCTCAAAGCCTCTCAGTTTCTCCCCTAGCTAGCAGCATTCAACGTGCTGTGGTTTTGTGATTTGGAAGTACAGCACTGAGGGAGCTGATCTGAAACCACCAGTCTAATTTCACTTTGGTCTTTTTTCACTTGACTGATCAGAATGATTTTCAGTCACTCCAGTCAGGGTTGGAATCCCAGAGGTGAAAAGTCAGCAAGTAATCCATTTAGCCACCAGGTCCTCCAGGTGGAGTTTAGCAAACTATAACAATTATTGTATTCTCTTCTCTCTTATCATGGCATGGCCATTGCTAATGTTGTATTGGAGCTTCCATTTTAAGCCATGCTTTGCAGGAGGTGTGGAATTTGCTGTAAAAATTCCCTACGTGATGAATCCGGACACCAAAGGTTGCAATACAAGAACCATTTTTGGCACCAATTTAAAGATAAGCTTCAGTGACTTTTAATGAAAAATTGACTTTTCCATCCAGAATATTCTCCCTCAAAATCCAAGGCACCTTCTGTGAGAGAAAGAGGTGTATTTGGTGGATATGTGTCACCGTTTCTCTCCAGCTGCTGCGTGGGTTGCAGAGGGCAACTTCCATATTGAAAGAAAGGTAGAATAGCAAAGGAATACGTATGATTTTTTCTGTTAGTTAAATAAGGTAAAATAAATACCTTTATTTATTTGACCAGCAACACCTCATTTTGTTATGCCTAAATTGCCTTTAAACCACAGAAATTGTTTCTCAGGTTTAATGGTTTTAAGTTCTTACATTTCTTTCAGGGTGGACAAGGTAGAACTGAGAAGTCACTTGTGTGGACAGGGAGTTGTAGTTTTCTGGTTACTTGAACATCTGGGAAGCAAACATCACAAAATCGTTTTGTTAAGTATAAGATCATGGAATCAGGATGACTTTGGGTTCTTTTATTAAATGCGTTTTTTGAATGCCTGTTGTAGAAAAAAATCTCTTTTTATAAATTTAAATTATACTAAAATAATATCTACTCTTAAAAAATTAGTCTTGGAAAATCACGTGTGCATGTATGACATGTATTTTATCACATGTGCACTTTTAACTCATAAAGTAACCTCTCTTGTAAACATGAGATCGTAGACACCTGGTGGAACTTGGAAAGATTACTTATTATTTTTAAATCTATTGTTTTATAATCAATTTTATGTTTTGTGGGGCATACATGTGAAACAGAGGGAACTAAAGACTTAAAATCACTCAAAGGGGATATTTCTGAGTAGTATTCAATTTAATTTCAGTTGTCCTTTTAGGACACGGATTTTGGTCTCATCTCCTTACACTCTTGTCACTCCCGATAAGAAAACATTTTAAGGTCAGCGGCATTTTTTTTCCCCAGTCAGCGAGCAGGATTATGCCCTTGACCTGTTTCTACTGTTAACCAGGCAGATACCTTTCCACAGATTCTTTCTCCGGTTTATTTCAAGTACTACTATTTCTCAGGATTTAATTTTCTCCAAGAAAATATAACTGGGGGCGGGGGGGGGAAATCCAGCAGGAAAACCCCCCTTCTGTTTCAGATTACTGGGTTTTCATAGGGTTGCTCTACAACCCTTATAATTTTATCCCAATTTCCAGTAAATGATGTAACATTTAGCAGTATTAATTCTAGGTTTTTGTTCTCTTAAGTCCTTTGCACTGTTTTTGTATGTGGAAACAAGAAGGTATGCATTAATTCTATGCACCCAGGATATCCCAGGTGTTTTCTCTTTGGGAAGCAGAAAAATAGGGAAAATGATCAAATAGGAGGAAATATTTTGAACGTGTTTTTCAGCATACAGAACACAATAGCAAAGCTGACAAAGCATTCCTCAACTGAAGATTCTTTCTTTATTACAAATCTTTAACACTCTTGGCTGTTAGAGGCAAAATGGATTCAATTATTTTGAAAGTGACAAACTCTAATCAATATTCAATTGTTGGTGTGCTAATTAGGATATGACACCTTGTCTCTATTATTAGTACAGGCAATTTGTGCTGAAGTTCTTCTCTGTTTTGACTGCTGAGTCTCCATTTAAGAGACTGACTCACTAAAGAAGCACCAGCACTTGTCTTCTTGGAGCTTTAGGTTAGCATTTGACTAGCCAACACTCTCAAGAAACATGACATTTCTCAGAAGAAATATTTCTGTGGGATTAGGTTACATGAAACACTTTAAAGAGCCTTTGTTTGTTCATTAGGCAAAGATAAAAGTGCAGAAGTTGTTACCATATCTGCCTGAGCTTGTTTCTGAAGGGCAGATGCATTGCTTTGGAGTCCTTAACTTCAATGTAAATTTGCTTGGGTTATTTGTGTATGATGTCATTGGGATGGTCTTTCTATGAAGATGACTCCCTGTTAAATTCATGTCTGGTCTTTGTTTTCAAAGTATTAGGCATTGGGTAGGTCATGTTTAACCAACCTGGTCACCTTTTATGACCAGGTAACCCGCCTAGTGGATGCAGGGAAGGCTGTAGATGTTGTTTATTTGGATTTCAGCAAGGCCTTTGACACTGTCTCTCACAGCACACTCCTAGACAAGCTGGCAGCCCGTGGCTTGGACAGGAGCATTCTTTGCTGGGTTAGGAACTGGCTGCATGGCCGGGCCCAGAGAGTGATGGTGAATGGTGTGCATCCAGCTGGTGGCCAGTCACCAGTGGTGTCCCTCAGGGGTCTGTGCTGGGGCCAGTTCTGTTTAATATTTTTATTGATGACATGGATGAGGGTTTAGAGTCTTTTATTAGCAAATTTGCAGATGACACTAAGCTGGGAGCATGTGTTGATCTGTTAGAGGGACGGAGGGCTTTGCAGAGGGACTTGGAATGACTGGATGGATGGGCAGAATCTCATGGGATGAAGTTCAAAAAGTCCAAGTGCCGAGTCCTGCACTTTGGCCACAATAACCCCCTGCAACGTTATAGGCTGGGGACGGTGTGGCTGGACAGTGCTCAGGTGCAAAGGGACCTGGGGGTGCTGGTTGACAGTCGGCTGAACATGAGCCAGCAATGTGCCCACGTGGCCAAGAAGGCCAATGGCATCCTAGCCAGTACCAGGAATAGTGTGGCCAGCAGGAGCAGGGAGGTCATTCTCCCCCTGTACTCGGCACTGGTGAGGCCACACCTGGAGTATTGCGTCCAGTTCTGGGCCCCTCAGTTTAGGAGGGACGTTGAGATGCTTGAGCGTGTCCAAAGGAGGGCAATGAGGCTGGTGAGGGGCTTGGAGCACAAGCCGTATGAAGAACGACTGAGGGAGCTGGGGTTGTTCAGCCTGGAGAAAAGGAGACTCAGAGGTGACTTTATCACTCTCTTCAGCTTCCTGAGGGGCGGCTGTGGTGAGCTGGGGGTCGGTCTCTTTCTCCAGGCAACAACAGACAGAACAAGAGGACACAGTCTCAAGCTGCGCCAAGGGAGATACAGGCTGGAATTGAGGAGGAAGTTTTTCACAGAAAGAGTGGTCAAATACTGGAATCATCTACCAGGGAGGTGGTGGAGTCACCATCCCTGGATGTGTTTAAAAAAAGACTGGATGTGGCACTTGGTGCCATGATCTAGGTGAGGTGTTAGAACATGGGTTGGACTTGATGATCTTAAAGGTCTCTTCCAACCTAGAAATTCTGTGATTCTGTAAATATTTTTGTGTTTGCTGAAAGCACATTTTAATTTAGGAATCAGAGTGGAGAAAAACAGGAATTGGAATTATTTCTCACAGTCATAAAAGTCTAGAAATTTATATCCTATCAAGTGACTGAATTAGTGCTTACATGAGTAATTTTTAAAAATTTTGGTAAATTTAGGAGACTGTTAATGTGCTTCTGCTTCTGAAGTTCATTTGTTTAATTAGAGCAATAGAAGTAAACTGTATTGAAGAACATCATCCATAAACTTCTAGTTATAGGCATTAATTCTAGGTGGTGTGGAAGGAGCAGGGATTTGTCTTTATGATGCTTGTGGCTGCCTTCCAATTTGAGATATTTTAGGATTCTATGAAATGGTTTCAGTCAAGGATTATTCATAATGAGGCAAAGTCAAATGCAGGCTCTTTGTAACCTGGGGGATGTGCTCTGCAGCAGCACACTCTTTGAGAATCTCCCCATTCCTAGAGATGTTGGACTCTTGATACATTAAAATTTGTGTATACTTTCCAAAAGTATTCGGGTACTTCACTTTTTTTCTTAGTGGGAAGCTATATAGTTCTAGAAGATAGTTGGTACTTAATAATTATTATTAATTATCATTAATAAATAATATTCTATGTAATAATACATTAAACATAAAAATTGGTATATACTACATAATTACATAATAGTTTTATTGTTTAAATAATTTGATTTTTATATTATTAATTATTGTATTACTTATTATTAATAAGGACATATTAATTGTGATACTTAGGGAAAGCAGTTTGTGATGTTAGCATTTAGCATCATGGCAAAAAAACCCAACCATTTGTTTTAAAAATCCATAAATTCTGCAAAAGATGTTTGAATACCATTGCTTTCCAACCCCAGTATAACCCTGGTACCTTTTTTCCTTGGTGGTTCCATCTGTGTTTGTCTTTTTTTATTTCCCCAAGACTTTCCTGCTGGGCTACTCAATGTGCATTGCACTGCAGCTTTGTGTATTTTTTAAAGTATTAAATGTTAATTTGGGTATGTGCGGTTCTTCCTTACTAGTTTTTCCTTGGTTTATGGTACTGCTTTTCTCCTCTGAGTACAAGGGGGAGAAAATGAATGTTGCATGTGGAAAGGGATGAATGAGAATGGGAGCTTTTGCTCATCAGGAAGTGATGGAATATAACCCATTATAGCTCAGTATATCTCCAGATACTGCCTTTTGCCTGCCAACTGTCTTACCACCTCCATGTAGAGATGGAGGTCTTCAGTATTTTTACCACTTTCCTAAGCTTTTATCTGCGGGATTTAGCTGGGCAACACTTAATTAAACTCCATTTCCTGTCTTAACGCTTCAGGTATTATTATGCGGCTCCCTTCAAGAGGTAATTTGTAGGCTGTTTATCAAAGCTGTGAATTTAATAATATCAGAGACATGCTACTGCAGTCTCACTTAATAAGATGTGTTGACATTTCTTATGAATAGAATTTTTTCTCCATAAGTATGTTGTTCATCTGCTGAATATTGTGGGCTTTCAAAATAAGTAAGAAACCCCACAATATATACATTATTTAGTCATATTATTCCTTTACCCTCACCACCTTCATAGTTAGATACTGTTGTCTAAAAGCAGAACTTGAATGCTGCAGTACTTTCATTGCAACAGGAAAACCATGTTTCATTTAACAGTGTTACCAGCAGCGCCCAGCTAATGATTCTCTTTAGAGGCATGAGGGAAATTACAGTGGTGCCCTGTCAAACTGTTGGACACACAAATACTCACTGTTGTGGTTCCAGAGCAGCACTGATAACATAATGCAATAGAACAGGTCAAACTCAGATTTCCTGTGGAAAGTGGGCATGACTTGTTAAAAAGTTGGAAATTTTTTTTAGGAGAGAGACTTCTCAATAAAAATAATCATTGTAGGAAGAGCAGATGCTTTCTTTAATATAATGTAAAATTACTCAGTGTTTTTTCTATGTAGGTTCCAACTAATATGTAGCACGATTACAATGTTTGCGCTTTCCTTAACTATTGTGTATAGCTCTGCTTTTTGTATAATTTGCTTTCCTTTCTGTAATTCTTCTTGCTGCATTCAGGAGGTCTGCTAAGATTACATATCTAAAGTACCATAAATGCAAATAATGAAAAAAGTTTGTGGAAGGAAATATAGAAAAAAAATGCAACTTTTCAAGTCTAACTCCTCCTCCCCTTTTTTAGCTTTTCTCTCCTTTAACTTTCAGAAAAGTAGTAGGGTGACAACAGGAGCACCTTGCAGATATTATACAATCAGCAGTGAATTAGGTCATTTAAATTTAAAGCTCATAATATGAGGTTAGGTACGTACAATAAAGCTAATGTCCTTGGAAGCATTGTGGAAGACCTGTGGCATTTTTGAACAGTAATTATTCTTGATTAGACAATCCAAAATTTTTAATAGCATTTTATTTTATACTTCTATTTTATGTGTTGTTCAACTTTCACATGTTGGGTCTGGTTAAGCTACCTCTTTTTTTCTTTTTAAGAAAGTATTAATTAATTATTAAAGCATTGAGAACCAATGACTGATGCTTATCGTAGTCTATATCTATACGGACAGCCCAATTCTTGTATTGTTTTCTCTTTGAATAAATCTACAAAGGGTCTATATTTGTTTAATGTGTGACTGATGTACAAGAGACAAGATTTATTATGGGTTCTGCTCTACAGGCTGTGGCCTTGGATGCTGTTATTTGAAAATTCCTGGCGTAAGATTGCCCTTGCTTATGTAACAGACTACTTTCTCTGAGCAAATGCAGTTGTGTGCTGGCTGCAGAATCTCTGATAAGCTAGTTCTAGCTAGGCACTGTGACAGAAGATACAGTGTCTTGGAAAGAGCCTCAGAAAAACTGGCCTGTCCTCATCTGCACTATCCTGAAACCTCATCTGCTGCCTCAGTGACTGTAGGTGCTGGTGCAATCACAAAGTCAAATCCAGAGGGCTTTCTCACTTGCAGTCCTCTGAGACGTTCTTCAGTGTTGCATATGATCTAGGGTTTCATTTGCATTGGGCTGGGTACACACAGAAGAAGGTACTCCAGGATTCCCAAATGGGACTTTTGCTGCCAGTTACCTGAACAACAAAAGAGGAGCTGAGATGTTTGATTAGCTCAGCAGATGAAATTATGTGAGGACAGCATAACTAAAAGTAGACCTGCAGGGTAGACTGCAAAACATTTTTAGGTCATCCTAAAATGCTCCTTTGAATTAACCCTGGTAAATCAGTGTCAGGATATAGTAACCTGAGGCTTGGATCTGAGCAAACAAATCAATTATAAAATTACTGTAGTGTTTGTAGGTGATGTATTCAGGAGAGGGAAAAAATTCCAAGAGAATTAGTCACTACCTTTCAGTTTTGCTAATTAGTTTAGTTGACTTGTAAATGCATTTGTTCCTCAAATGTTTGTTCTCACATGAGTGTAGAGTTCTGTTGTCTCATAGGATGCAAGAGTACATCAAGTGAAGAAATTGTTGTTGACCACAACAAAGGACCAAGTCAAGCTTATTGTGAAACCAAATGCTGACCATGTGCTCTGTCTCTTCTTCTATGTCAGAGCTTACTTATGTGAAGGACAGATGCACTCTCATTTTGTGACTGGATTTTATTTCTCCTCTTCTTTGAATTCTATAAATTTGGTACTTGGGAGGAACAAAGTGACTTTATATTCCTCTGTAGACTTATCTTCTCCCTACTGATTGTGCTTTTCAGGAGACTACTGTGGCAGATCACTAGTTTCCTGGCTTTTAGGGCTGCCTGCATAGATCTCCAGCTTGTAACACTCTTTGGCTTCCTCGGCTTTGGACACAGTTGAATAACTAATTTATTACTGCTAGGGAAGCTGAGAAGCCTGGAAAAGCTTCAAGTTTGCTATTGTCAAGGGCTGTTCTTGATCCTTGGGCTCATTAGTCCAAGGCCTGAATGTTTTCTTTTTCACAATAGTTACAATAGTATTTTCTCCTCTGCAGCATCTCAGACCCAGACACCTGGGATTTCTGCAGGCTTGGAGTTAACAGCTGTCATCTCCTGTCCAGCCACATAGCTCAGCACTGAGCATCATAGAATATCTTGACTTGGAAGGGCCCCACAAGGATCAGAGTTTCCTCCTGGCCCTGCAGAGGACAACCTCAAAAATCTCATATCATGGCTGAAATTGCTCACAGTATTGGCCAAGCTTATGAGTTAGTTCTGTGTTGAATTTTGCACTACTAAATTCTTGAAAGATATGAAATTGAGGAAAGATGGCAGCTCCAGTTGCACTTGAAACAGCATGAGGTAAAATTGGCACTCTGCAGATCTGGGCCTTTAGCTGATGATTTTGTTCCTCTTTCAGCTGCTGCTTTGAAAAGAAACCACAGTGCTCTCTCCAGGCACTTCTCTGTCACAGATCTCATAGAAATAGCCAGTGCCCTGAGCCATTTGCAAAAGATAATAAAGGAGGCATATTCCTCATACTATCAAGTTCATCTACTCACAGTGTCCAGTGTTCTTCGGGAGCCATACAGACCTTCTAAGGATTTCTATAGGATTTCTAAGGCTCTCTGCACCATGAATTTCTTATAAAGAAAGTTAAATGATCCTACTGTTCCAAGGCCTCTGTCACAGGAACTGGAGTGCATGTTTGCCTTTTGGACCTCTGTTTTTCCAGTGTCAGTCAATAAAAACCAAGAAGTACTTCAGAAAATCACTAGAAAGCAAAGAAGCACTTCAGCACTTCTTCTAATTTATGTGGCACTCCTCATCAGGTGCTTTCCATGCTTAATATACCTCTGAAAATGCCGTTTAAGCACTCATGAAAGGATAAATTGCAAAGATATGTAGACATGGACAACTGGGGAGAGGTATCACAACTTTTTTGTTAACATATAAAACAGCATTAGAAAAGCTCATCTGTTGACAGAGTGGTTTAAGCACAATTAAGTCATGGGACACAATCTCACCTTCCACAGAAAAAGAAGTGTGAAAGGACTCTAAAGTCACAGTCAAGAAAGAGGTGAGATCTTGGATGGTAACATTTAAGGAATGGCCCATACACTGGAATGTTGGCTGGGATATGTATATGAACGATGTAAAATGATTCTGTGGCAAGAGACTACTTAATGAAACAGTCTGTGTGCTTTCCTTCCCAAAACCATATTCCCACTTCTCTACTTTGCATTAGATCCAGTGATTTTATCACAAGAAGGTTAATCAATAGATCTTGTTAAATCATCAGAAAACTTGCCTTCTGCTTTTTCTGTGCTGACAGAGTTAGTTTTCCAAAGGATGAGCCAACTGAACTAATTCACCATGTAGTTGTATAATTCATTTTATCTGACACAAGGCAGAGAAACAAGAATCCTTGACATGAAAATGTCGAAAAAACTGAATTCTTTTGGCTGTAAAATCTATTCAAAAGCTAATATCTAAAAGTGAGGTAGCCATTGCTCAAGGTCTCAGTCTTTAAATCTTTCTCCTGGGACCCCTTAAAAAAGGTGATTTCAAAAAAAAAAAAAAGATGTTACTATCTTATGCAAATAATGTGACACATGAAGGAAAAAACCTCACAAAACTATCTATTAACTTAAAATTTTTATATAATTAATATTTTACACATTTTTCAATAAAATACATGTTAGTGCTCATGCTCTCTAGGACACATTTTCTGGATACCCATCTCTTTATTATTTTCATGCTTTTTTTCTACTAATCATACATAGACTGTCAGCGCTGCTTTGAGCCAGACTCCTAAACTTTTTTTTTTTACATGTGTTCATTTATATTTACCTGAACTAAGTTCTGAAAGGAAATAATCTTTATGCTTTTCTGATGCAACAGTGCATTCTGTAGTCTCTTGTGGTGGTACTATTTACTCAAAAATGAAAATATAAATTAATTACAAGGAAGGGTCCATTACATTTTTAAAACTCACTTTAAAAGTTGAAGGCTTTTCTTTGAATGTGCTGTAGCTGTCCTATGATCTTCTGAATCAAATTCGAGGTTGCTGAAAATGAAATGAAGCAACTTGTTCTTTTCTAGCCAACAAGAACTAAAATTAAGTCAGATGTCACAGCTTGTAAATATTACTATGCTTGTCCTTTGAGTAAAACAAGCAAAATCCAATCCCAAATTTCCTTCTGCTTAGCTTGTCATGTCTTCTAAGACTACAGTGTCTTCTAGTCATGTACTGTAGTATAGCATTTGAGGGGTGTTTTTTTCACATGTGCTTAAAAAATTTAGCAGCAGAAACATGTACTATTCTCAATTATATATAAGAAGGAAGATGAAAGATAAGCATGTGCCACAAAAAAGTACGCATTTCTAGAAACATTGGAAACAATTCTTGAGATGAGAAACCTTTAGAAAACATAAATTTATCCTTCATTTTGATGTTTTTACATTCTGTTGTAAAAACTGAAATATGGGAGCTATTAAATGACAGTTGTAAACTCCTCACAGTAAATATAGGAAGTTTTAACTCTCTGCTAGGCCACAAGGTGAACTCTGAGGAATGTTGTGTTTTCTCTGAGCTGATCCCAAGGAACTCTGTTTATGCTCTAAATCAGAAATAAGAATTGTGTGCACAGCAGCATCTTAAATTATTCTGAAAATTTCTTCAGTTATGTCTCTAGGAAAATATTCTCATCAGCTGCATGAAAACAGCAGTTAAAATACATCAGGACACTGCCCTCATTGTCCTTTTCCAGATTATGTCAGTGATGGTCAATGCACTGAAAGCAGAAACAGAAGCAAAGGCTCTTTTTCTTCCTTTAGTTTGGAAATCTGACAAGGACAGTCTGTATTCTTATCCATTAGTGTAATTTTATGTTTCACAACTGGAAGGAGATACCTTTATATTCAAATATAAAACTTCTTCCTCTGTGTCCACCAGACAGTCACCTTTTTCTTTTCTTTCTGTAGCCCAAAAGACTTTGTCTGTGGCTTACTCAGCCTGCTGAATAATATTCATACTACTTTTTGTTCTTCCTGTTTTGTCCTACTGAATTGTCTATTGCTTTAATTATCTGTGCCCTCCATGGGATATCACAGAATGAGCTCAGCCTGGCATGGTGAGAGAAGGGCTCATTCAGCCTTCTTCTCTTGCACTTTTCCTGATGAATTGCTGAGGTTTTGTTTTTTTTCTTTGGTTGTGCAGCCACCATGAGAGTGATATCAGGAAAAGCATTAAACTCTAGTCCATGGTAAGGGCAGGTGTAAGGACCAGCATGACATTCAGGGATTATTTTGAAGATGGCTAGAGATGTCTGGTTTAGATTTGGGAAAACCAAAATGTAGGAGCGATACATAACGATGTGAAAGTGGGATCAATATTTTCAGTGTTAGGAAGAAATACAAATGGAAGAAAGGAAGGATTTGGACCATGCTGGATAACAATGGGGATTATTCTGGAGAAACACAGAGGGAGGTAGAAATAGGTTTAATCATAGGTCCAGGAATTGTAACATGAGAAAATACTGGTAGTTGGGAGCAATAAAAGATTGCATAACAAAGGGAAATAAGAGGAACTAACTGTAATTAATACAGTTAGAATGGAGGAAGATTTCAAATAAGATGGACATTAAAAAAAAGAGAGAAAATTAAATCCAATTTTTTCCACATTCAGTGTTAAACTACTGAGCAGCTCAACTGTAATGATTCTGAAGAAAAAAGAGAAAAAAATTGGACAACTTGGATTAGAATGTGTGGATGCACATTAAAAAAAGAACAGCAGCAGTATTTGTGGGAGATGTGGAACATCTGTTCTGCAATGTCCAGTTTTATTCCTAAATTCTTATGTTTATAAATTCTTTATTTATATATTCTAAAATTCTTCTATCTCCTGGTGATCAAGTTTCTTCTGGATGAAGTTGTGTTTAAGGTCAAACCCAGTGCAGTGGTGTTATCCAAAGCTTTATTACACACACTTTGGTGGAAGGTCTGTTCAGAGCTTGCACTTGTGGGGGTTTGAATGTAAGAACATAAAGATAGTGCAGAAGGTAATCTCACCCCTGGGAAGTTGCATCTGTACTAATCACCAAAGATTAGGAACAGGCCTGCCCTTAACAGGCCACGGCTGTGTCTAATAAGGATGAGTGATATAAAAGAGTGGGTTAGGTGGGTGAGAAGGGAGTTGGAGTTTGTTGGCTGTGCTGTGAAGAAGAAAAAGAGGGAGTCAATGTGTGAGGAGGTGCCCATGAGAAATCACTGAGAAGGTATGGAACTTTTGCAATAAGATGACTACAGATGACAACACTTGTGACCAAAAAAAGTCAAGTCAGAGAAAGGTCATAACATGCAAAAGGAACAGGATAATAGCAGATGTAATTTGTCCCTGTGTGCATGCACCATGTCATGCTGTGATGTCCTTTTCAGAAGAAAAGAAGGGAGGGTTTGTTGTTTATTCCATGCTTAGTTCTTTCCATGTTGCCATATATTTTGTTGACAACCATGTGTCTAGTTTTATGGAGAACTTAGCTTTGGGCCAGGTTTTAATTAAATCAAGAATATTAATTAATATATTTTCATCATAAATGCATAAAGTGTTAACATTTAATATCAAATTACTAGTTATGAAATGTTCCCCGAAAAGCACAGGAAGGCATTAAAACCAGCTTCTACTGCTGTGTAGAACATCAGTGCACTACAGTAGCCTAACACAGCATTTTATATTGCTCCTCTGGTAGCTCTTCCACGTGTGCTGCCATTAGTCATAGAGATCAAAATATTCTGAGAACTCATCTTGCTCTGCCAGGATTAAGCAGGCTCAGCTGTGTTGTCAGCTTCAAGGTTGTGCCATGCTGTAGGTAGGTAACCATGGTGAACAGCAAGCTCACTGCTCTAGCAGCCTAGCGCACTGTCATGGAAAATTTCATGTCTTCTGTTTTTTCTCAGTTTGTCAGGAATTTCATTGTCAGAAGTAGGCGAGGGATCAGGACTTTTTAGTCACAACACAAGATGCTTATGGATGAATTAACTTATTAATAAATAAATAGTCTAGTGTTGTAGCAAAACATCCTGTTCATGCTGCTGCCAGGTAATGCTGCTAAAAAGAGAAGGAAAGCTAATGCTGTGAGGTACTTTTGGTTTTAATACTTTAGAGGAATATTTATAAATTTAATTAAATAATGTTTTTAGTTCTATTGCAGTTAATGGCAGTATTAATAATTTTCAGTATCATATTTTTCAAATCCACCTTCTGTAGTTTTGCTTATGTGTTTTTAAATTATATTCAATGCATGCGGGACTACACATATATTAAATTTCTCTCTCCTTTAAATCTCAAATCTATTTCCAGTTATTCACAGTGTCTCTTTTCTCCATTATTTTGGCTGCTTGTCAGCAGAAAGCTCTGGCAATTATTTCCTTGGGAGATCTGCCTCAGGCTGTAGCATTCTGAGACTGTAGCTCTTGTCTATTCAATTCTCACTTAAAAGCAGAAGAGTTAAGGTTTAACTGTGAAGAAGCACTTTTCTGAACTGCTTTTCTGTTTTGAAGGTAAAATTAATCGTATGATCTTAAAAGGGAAACACATTATATTGAAATTTAGATTAAGTTGTAGATGTAAATTATAGGATGCTTCAGTATCTTTGTTAGGTTTTCCTAGAAAGAAAAGGCTTCAGAATTTCTAATATTTGTATGAAGTTTTATGGTTTTTGTAGTATTTCCTTGCATTTGGTATTTTGTGCAGATGCTTCATTCCTCAGCTGTAGATACCTATCAGGCCTGAAGTTTCATTCCAGTTAACTGCTTGGATTGGGAATAGGTACATATCTTCCATTGTTTTTCACTACTGGATTAAAGAAGAAAGCAATGTGTGGAGGTGGAATGTCCTTTCTCAAATAAATTCCTATAAGCAAAACTAAAATATGGTATATACTTAAATATTGTAAAGATTGGCATGTCAGAAAAGTTTCAATTATTTGGTTTCTTTGTAGGACATGATATACTCAGTTTTGTCCACTGTCTAGCCAAAGATTTTGCCCTTGGAAAAGATCTTTGTTACCAGCATTGCTACTCCCCTTAAATCACTCCTTTCCCTGTGGGGTTTTATCTTGTTTTTTTCCTTTTTCTGTTTTTTTTTTTTTAATTGTTACTACCATAAATACCATCTGTGTCTTTTTCAAAACTTTTAGCTCATTTCCTTTATAAAATCTTAAGGCACGTGCTGGAACTGAGAGTTCATTTATGACTTTGCAACTGTTCTAGGTGTTGGGTCTTTCTGAATCTGCGTTGGATAAAACATTTCCATGAGATGTTATTTGAATGTTAAAATAATTACAGTACTTAAAAATTATAGTCTGTGAATTTTTAGTGAAAACATGCAGAATTAGGGTTCAGAGTTGATTATTTTATAATAGCCTCTAATTATATTATTGTTTGCAAAAGCAAGGTGCTGTTTGTACTTGCAGCAATTTGAAAACTATAATTTTCCTGCATAATAGCCTGGCTGAAGTAAGACAGAATTGACCCCAACAAAGCGTCTAGCCTGTGATAACTCCAGCATAGCACCTTTGAGAAAGGGGAGAGAGGGTGTGTTCAGCTGCAAGCTGAGGCATGTTGAGGTTTGTTTGGAATTCAGACCTCTCTTTTCAGTGATGCTCAGTGTGTATTTAAGGTAGGAGCACATTCATCCTGGTCAATTTGAGAATTACTGTAATTTTCTTTTACTACACTACTCCATGCCTGGTAAATTGCTTTATGATACAGAAATAATGTAACACATTGCCTTTGCCATATACAAGAAGACTTTTAGCCCCTGAAAGACGTGATATATTGGCACTTAATAAATCCCATTATGATTTCTAAAAGGACAGAATGCTAAAATATAACAACATCATTCTCCTTGCAGCATCAGCTAAATTCACTTTCTTGTTAAGTTTGACTAACACAGTAATGCTATTAAAAGTATGTCTGGGAAGTACTTCGGCCTTTATCAGATAGTATTTTTGTATACTGGCCAAGAGATTAGGAGTGTTCAACCCTTCCTCTTCCAGGGCTGCTAAAATCCAGTTGCATATTCACAGACAAAGTCTCTGCTGTCCTGTGTCTTGTCCAGGAGGAGCTGTTTGGCACAAACATCCTAGTGGGGTTTTTTTGACACACAGTAAAATCCTGTACATAAAATGGCAGGTTGTAGCATGCACAGAAGTGATATAAGGCTAGGTGGATAGAAAATCTGGAGAGGCTTTTCAGTATGGTATAGTGAAGGGTCTGTGTCAGTGTCCTTGTATCCTCCTTAGCTCCTGCTGTTTCTGTGCAACTACAAAGAATATCTGAGTTAGAGCCAAGGATGGTGCAGAATGAATAAGTGATGACCCTGCCTGCACACTATATAGGCACCATACTTATGATTATATGCAGTATTGAAATACTGTTGTCTTTGAATTCCAGTAAAATAGACAATAAGGAACAGCTGCTGAGTATCTTAAGAACATGTTTTTATTCCCCTCCGTAGTCTGGTCAAGTGCCCAAAGACATTGTTCTTAGCAGAGAATATTTCAGAGGAGTGGGTTTCTGTTCAACATGACTTTCAGCCTTATGTTTGCGTGGGAAGTCATCTTAACTTTTATTAACCCAAATATTTGGACTGTACTTTCCTGTAAGGTGCAATAAAATTGAACATAAATATATGGATATTAAAACTTGATGAAATATCAGCGTATTTTGGCTGCTGACAATTTCTGGAGGCTTTAGTGGTTTGCAGATCAATGGGATGGTGAAACCAAACTCTTAGCTACTTTGATCAAAAGTCTGATTATCCATCTGTACTATGACTTGGATTCATCACTGCTTGAAAAAACTTTCTATAGCTTCTTCAAAGTAATAGTTCATACCAAGACCAAATTATTTTCTAAATATTGAAGTGCTTTTAAGCATGTGTAATATATGATACTACACAAGAAAATTTCGTGATTTTCTAATGTGGGCCTCAGCTATCAGAAAGGATTATGTGGCAGCAAGAATAATTTAATGAGCTTGCTTTAAAAATGGAGTGTTAGTTTACCATTTATTTTTGCAATTACTTCCAACTTTGTCTATGCTTGATTAGAGTTTTACCTAAGGAAGGACCAGTGGCTGAGAAATTCTAAGATATTAGGAAAGTTCTATTAAGTTACCTGTCCTTCTTTGTGCCACTGCACCATTATTCTCCACAAACAATCTTCCAGTGGTTTGTCTAATATGCTTTTTAAAACCCAATACAAATTGTGCTTTTGGAATTTCCTATGGGAAGATGATATTGAGCAGTCTCAAAAACATTATATATAATTTATTTCTATTCTATATGATTTAATCAGAACTTTATAATCCAGATTAATTATAGCAGAAAAAGTTTTTTTTTTTTCAAAGCAGTTCTGATATTGTGGTGATGTGTTATTCTTCACTGTATAAATTTTATACCTTGGTGCACAGGTATACCTCTGTACTGGACACTTCAGAGGAGATGGATTTATATAATGCAGTCAAAATTTATAGGTATTATAGGAAGATGTTTTATCAATTACATAAGCAAGAATACCCTGCAGAATTTATACCTTTTGGTTATTAAAAAGCAGTGAGTTTCCTAAATTAGTTATTGGAAATAAAGAGTTCAGCAACAGAAATTAATCACTGTCACATTCCTGTGCAAGTCTGGCGGATGCTAGGCAGTGTGGAACATTTATTTGGAAAACGGAAAAATATTATGATGATACCCTTAATAGAAACAGACAATCAAACAAATTGTAATGTGAAAAGGTTTTTGCAGTCATAAATCATAATGAAAATGTGCTGTAATGGAGGGAAAACATCTTCATAACTGTATGACCTTGGTGGAGAGGGCACATTCTGGGAGGGATATGCTCTCATCAGACATTTTTCCATTTCCTAGATGGTGCATTTATCAAAATACAGAGTAAAAAATATGCATTGTAGCTCCTGGTAAGATCACATTGTATTTATCTTTACATTTTCTGTAAATTAAATATGTTTTTCTCCTTTGTTGAAATTATCTCTCAAGAGATAATCTTTCTCTTTTCCTTTTAGAAGGAAAAAAATTAAAATGGAACTTAGGCTGTGCCAACCTCAGCCTGGCACGTAAAACACCTTAGCTGCCATTCAGCCAACCTGCCTGTATCATTGAGAGAGGATTTATTTTTACAAAGGTCTGCATATCAAAGCTATTTAATCTCTAATAATAATTTATTTCATCCCTATTGAAGGGGAGACGGTAGTAGAATATTGAGCAAATTAAAAGCTGAATGGTAATGATATTTATCTTCAGCCAAAGAATAGATTGATATGAATTTAAACTAATGAAGAACTAGGTAGCCAGTTAAGATAGATGAATAGTTATTTGTGTACTTTATTATTTGTTTATGAAAGGTACTGTCATCTCACCTAATGTGGCATCAGTGGGAGATAACTATCACCTCTCTGGCCAATTTGTTCCAATGACTCACCAAATTAATTGTAAAAAATTTTTCTTTGTATCTAGCCAAAATCTACCATCTTTTACTTTGAAGATGTTACGTTCTATCACAACAGGCCTTACTAAAATGTGTTACTACTGAGGCAAGGAATGGCATAGCAAAAGATCAGTGATATTGTTTCCCAATGAAGGCTTGTCATCTATCAGTGTGTGAACTTCTATGGTGCATGTCTTCTGACACTCTTTCTTTGTGTAATGTTATGCCTTTCCTGCAGGTTTTCTCAAACAAGGATTTTTGGAGTAACATTTTGGAGTAATTTTTAAGTGTGACAGGTTTTGTGCTGTGAAAGGAATAGGCCCCATAATAAACAGCTCAGCAGTATAACATAATTTTTTTCAGGTCACCTTTAAAGACAGACATGGTGTTCCTACTGTGCTACATGCCCCCAACAAACTGCTTCCTTAGCAGGAGCTCTGTTGTTTTATTGATAGCACAACTAACTACAAATAAATCCTCTGATTTCCTAAGTCCCTTGTTACCTCCCTGATAACAAAGCATCTCCTACTGTGTTTCCTGACTATCAGATGATCAAAAACCTGAACTCTGAAAACAACAGTAACTGCAAGTCTTTGTTTCAGAATCCAGTTTTTGAAATAAAAATTCTGTAATGAATTAGTAGATGAATAAAATATATCTCATTAATATACATTAAAATAGTAAGAGAGAGGAGATTTTGAGTTAATTATGGAAATAGAGCAAGAAGGAGAGTTCAGCTTTGCTCTGTTCCTAATGAGCTATATGGTGTGGAGTTGGTAATTTAGGCTTACAGTGTGGTGTGTGATTCAGAAGACAACTACAGTTGTAGATTCAAAGAGAAGAAGACTAATGATTGTATGTTAGGTGGTAAATAGTAGAAGAATTATCTTTTATGATTATCTTTTAGGTGGTTCAGTGCCCAGCTTTTCTGTAGACAGGACCACTCTTGTGATCTTGGGCTATTTTTCAGTGGAGAAGGCACTACAAGGTTTTAGCACCCACTCTGAAAGGAGACTCCAGGACGTTTATTGACTTGATGGTATCAGCTGTTCATCAGAGTTTCATAACTTTGCTTTAGCAAATCTCCATTTTGGGAAGTAGTCCAGTCACACACTTTCTCATGAAATCTCACGGCCGAAAAGTGTACTGACTGTGTCTGGTGTCTCACACACCTTGTGTGACCCTGTCAGAGGGATTTCAAGAGTGCAGTTGTAATTTAATTATTTTGTAGATTTCACTTCAGCTATTCTGCAGTATTTACTCTATAAGGGTAGGAGCTGCTGAGTCAGAAATACCTTAAAGATATTAAGGGGGCTTTGACCCAGTCTTGGTAATAGTCATGTTACATATTAAAAAGGCTGTTAAAGTCTCTGGAATAGCTGCTTCATTATAAGAAAAGTGGGTAATGGGTTAGACCGTAAATTTGTGTAAAATAGGTCTTGTTTTTCTTTGTTGTTTTTGAATGAAAATGTTAGCTTATAAAAGTGGCACTTGCTAAGAAGGCAAGAGGTACTTCTGGAAGAATCTCAAGCAATTGGATATGTTTGCAGAAATCTAGGTGAACATTCAGTCACTGCCTATACAGACTGTGCAAACGAGTCCAGCACAACTGAAAAGAAGCCTCTGCTTTTCATCAGTCTGACCACAATAACTTGTCTGGTATTTCTGTGATCTGGCATTCATAGGAGAAGAAAATGCTTTTGGGAAAAATCTAGCCAAGTTTTTCAAAGCTCAGAAAATGTTCAGTTTGACTGTGATTTAGGTTTTGGATAAAGAGACAGTGAAAAGAAAACATTTCTCTACTGTCAAGACTGGGTTTGTTGTACATCTGATTTTATGTTATTTCCAGGCCTTGTGTATTATGAAGATATAAAATCATGGCATTATATTTGTAAGAACCATATATAGCTCTATAAGCACCTCATGTTTCTTTAGGAACCCAAATCTGCATTTTATGTCTGACATAAAATATTTAAATAAAAAATTATTTAAAGGAATAAGTTATTCCATGATTGTGACTATAACTAGAGTACCAACATTCTGTTTCAGTAACAGATATATGTTGAAATATTGAAATACAGCACAAAAGGCCTCAACAGTGGGTGTAATTGCTTTTAGCATGTTTTCTATACACTGAGAGTAAAGATGGAGAGACATTAGGAAAAAGGAAGTAGAGAGGAAAGTAATGAAAACCAAGAGCTACTGAAACGTCTCAAAATACAGTAACACTCTAATGAGCACCCATGCAGTATTCCCTGAGTAATGCATCCCTGGACTTAGGAAAAGGGCAGGAGAACTTGCTGTAGGTTTTTCTCTTATTGGAGAAAAATCCTGTCTTGTTTTTTTATTGAAGAGGTGCTCTGGTGAAGCACAGAAGCTGAAACTGTCACTTTGATTACTTTATGACGTTAAAGAGCTCAACATAAAAGGGTTGAAAATGCTAGGGTTTTTTTAATTACTGTTTTCATACATTATCATTAAAAATAAGGCAGTTTCTGTTGAAAATAGAGAACCCTATTGTTAACAGTTGGACACAGTCGTTGTAATCACATTATCTTTTCACGAAGGACAATTACATTGATGATTTAGATCCAAACCCATAAACTATCAAAACAAAAATGTATTTTTTATTCTCAGAAATCCTATAAAAACGTGATGTTCAAAACTGAAATTGTCCTGTGCCCTGTAGGAAGAGAGCATAGAAGACAGCTTTCATTATGCACTCATCTAAAAGCCTTATTCCACCAAATTTATTTTATGATGAAACAAGCTTATTATGTTTTGATTATAGATAAGAAGAATAAGGATGGAATATGACAGCTGGAACCTACGTCTGAACTATTTTCTGAGAAGCAGAAAATTATCAAAGTGTTTATCCAGTTCAGACAGTGTCTGAGGTTATCGCATGCTGGAGTTCAAAACATACAGCAAACAGAGGACAGACATCCAGTGAAGACATTCCTGCTCTCTTTTCCTCAAACACATACATTCCAAATTCTCAAGATTTGGGCTCTAACTATAAAGATTACCTTGTTTCACAGTAATATGTAAATGATTGAGAAGCAATGTATAGGTGGCCTGAAAATGACTTGTCATTTTTCAAATTCAGTGGATATTGTTAATTGCACAAGATGCTCTTTGCAATAATAATTTGAGCTAGGTAATGATCTTTTACAGTTTATGTAATAGTGTAGATGTTGTATCATGCTCCAATGCGTTTGGACTTATTACCAAGTCATTACAACAGGAGTAAGGCTTTTGTAATTTACAGAAGTGATTATGCTGTGGAGCGTAGGTTGTCATCAAGTAAATAATTGAAAATGGTACTTCTTTCCCTCAGGTCCCCTGCCACAAGCACATTTCTCCACTCTGACTATTAGAAAACTGTGTCTCGAGTTACTGTTCGGGCAATTCAGAACATGGTTACCATCAATCTAAATGTGGTATGTGTTGAATTCAATCATGCAAACTTGGTATGCTGGTTGTACTCTTCTGATAACTTCTGATGTAGAGAATGGAATTTTATTTTTTTGTTTTTCAGATGCTTGATGATTTCACTCCATCACTTTGTTTTACAGTTATGTATGTCGTACAGATTGTCACAGCTTTAGTTCTGCAACCCATATCTCTTTAGGGCTTTTGCCTCGGGGCAAACCATAACTGTCATGTTTCCTTGTTTAAATTAGTTTGTTTAGAGTGTATTGCAGGAAGAGGCTGAGTAATGAAATTCAGATCCTGGCTGTATATTTTAAAAAGTGTTTTTTTTCTCATTGGAAGATTGTGTACTAACTTTGAGCTAGTTTGAGGAAAGCCTGAAGCACCAGTGCTAGACTTGTGAGCAATCCTAATTGCACAGTAGACCAAACATGCTCCAGAGATCAGCCTGGTTTCTGAAGAAGCAAATTGGGATCCAAATTTTAATCTTGTGTTTAATTTTCAGCTTTTTGCAATTAAAGTCTTAAGTGCATGTCACATGGCAATCAGCTGCAGGAGTTTAAAAACAACCTCTTAGACAGGTGAGGCAACAGGTTATGAAAGTGTTCATCAACAGTGCAAAATCAAGTGGTTTTCTTTTATATTGTCATGAAAAATGTGTGTTGGGCTAAGTTGCTGGATTTCAGACAAAGTGGCTGAAGAATGCAGGTCGATGCAATAACCTCCAGCACCAAGGCTGTAACATATTGCTGTGGAACAGCAGCATCTTCAATTACTGCAGGTGATTGCTAGGCAAGATATGCATGTAAGCCTTAAAATCTATATTCGTTTGCTGAAGACAGCGACTCATGACAACCTTTGCCTCAGTTACAGCACATAGTTGTACATTGGATCTTTGAGCTGAAATTTTCACTTAGCTTTTTAAAAGAAAGTGGAGTTTTTTAAGTTTCATCCTCTTTTTCTCTGTTGATGCTAGAAGGTTAGTATATATGCCTACTTTCAGAGATCTAGCTGCTCTGCAACGAGGTTTTTAAGACACTGACAGTGTTTTCCTCGACTACTGATATATAGTTTTTCATATGCAAGAATGGAGTGATGTGTTCATTATAAGGGTTTATTTAGAAGTATAATAGAAGATTAGGAAGGTAGAGTAGAAATTAAAAATTAAAATTAAAACTAGTCCCTAAGAGCTCTTTCTGACCACACCAACAGTTGCTGGTTTCTGTTGTACTCATAAAACAGGGTTGTTCTTGGTTACTTGTTCTTCTATAGAACATCTTAATATTTTCTGTTAAGAAAAAAGTATGGCCAAAGAGGATAGTGTGTGTCACATATCTGCAAGGTGCTCAATAAACCAATTAAAACTATGTGCATGAGCAGGGAGTAGTATCAAGAAAGGTTAATGAAGAAAACAAATTTGTTTGAGTCTTAGGTTAAGAAAGACGTACTGAACAAAACCATGTAAGATTATGAAAAATTAAATAAAATGTGTCAGGTTGGCAAACTGCCACTTTATTTCAAGGGCTCAGCTCTGCATTGCAATCTTCCTTCTGCAGTGTCATCTTCGTTGGCTGTTGGGGTGGCTTACAGCAACAATTGTCATAGATGCTTGGCAGCTGCTGGAGTGACAGGCTCCAAGTGGTCACTGTGCCATAAAAGGCCTTCAGCTGAGAGACATTTCCCTATTACAATGACAGTTTCTCATTTATTAATCATCCTTACAGAAAGCAGAGGAGAATGTGTATGTTTGTGGGGAGTAGTATGGGGAAGGCAAAGCCCTAAAATTGTCCAATGAGGAGTCAGCGGTTAAACTTGATTGCTGAAACTCCATTATTGCCTTCTTGCCATGTTTCACCAGGAGTTTAGCACATTTGCAGGGAAGTATATTATGTAGGGAAAGCATCTATGGGCAAAGCCCCACTCCTTGGCCTTAAGCTTAAGTAGCACAACAGAGTTTGTACGACTTTTTTCCCTCAAAAAATATCACGTCCTCATCTACACAGGCTATTTAGAACAGCCTTTGCATTTTGCTACAACCAGACTATTACTCAATCACACCCGTGGTACCTGGTGTGTGAAAAAGCACCAGACAAGGTATTAATTACAGCTTTGACAGTAAATGATCATGGAGCATTGCTGGAGCCTATCCCCCGCCCTATTATCCATACATGTTGAGATATGTAAATATCTCAAGTGACAAAGTAGGAGATACTCTGGACTCACAGAGATGACTGAGCCCTCTTTTTATCACTTCTGGGATACCAGGTGTGATAAGCACATCTGACAGCACTTGAACTGTGGGACTTTGTAAGTCACTGGATAGGCTTAGTGGCAGACACAGTAGATCATGGGAGGAATGTCTGAGAGAGGACTGACTAGGTAATTTTCATGTTTTTACAGCAGCTTGGTTAAAGGCTATGGAAACACAGGTGTAATAGAGGAAAGCCTTCACAAAGAAGGTAAAGGAAATGCACTGTAGCTGCCACAGTGTTGTGTCTTATTCATGTTCACATCATGAAAGGACCAGGTTTACTCCTGCTTATGTAATGCTTTAAAATGTCTAAAATTGCACTGGCTGATGGTTCTTTCCCTCAGTCTAACTTCAGTTGAAAATGACTGTATTGTAAAATGGAATAAACATGAAAGGTCATACAGTTACTATAGGGGTATGTTTGAAAGTTTTTAAAGGATTCAGAGTTGATACACAAAATTCATCCTCTCAGTAGTCTTTAATATGTAAAATGTAGAAAATATACATCTCTGTGTGCATATAGGTTATCTTTGAATTTTTAGACTGCTTGGTTATAAGAATTCTAATCTGATAGCATTTTTCATCTTCCTTATTTGTGGCATAGTATACTCTATCATAAAAATACACTGCGTTCTTTTTAAGTGCATTCACAGTAACTATAGGCAAGTGCATTTCATGGTTTTACAACAGCACCTCAGACTTCACAAAGCAGCTGTATTGGGTTTTATGCATCCTTCCAGCATCTAAGTAACTTTATTCAGTAATAATCATAAGTAAAAGGCACAGCAGTCTCTTGAGATGTGGAGACAGTGATTGTTAATCATAGTTTTGTAGTTGTTCATTATAGGAACTAGGGATATCAAAATATATCTATTATTTCTATCTAAGTGCTTGACTTAAATTATTTTTATTTACGTGACTAATGGTGGGGGTGGAGGGTAGAAACACTAAACAGAGAGCACAGACATAAGACAAACTGCTTTTTCCATGTTCAGCATGGCCTTAGATCAGTATATGAAAGTGCCATTACCACAAGTGACATAGACCAGGATGCTGTTTTTCAGGTGTGGGCTGTCTTGGGCACCTTCCTGCATATCCTTACTCTGGTTCTGCTACTTGCCTCCTGAACTATGTGGGAATTTTTCTCAAACCAGCCAGAAAATATGCTCTCTTTAACTGATGCTCTTCCTCTAGTTTTTTTTAGTTTTTTAAGTTAGATCAGATCAGATTACTGTTATTTCTAATTTTTTTTTCAAGGTTTTTTAGAAGCTTTGCAAAACTTATAAGCTGATTGAGGGGATATTTGATCCCCTCAAATGAAGGAGGGGAAAGAGGAATGCAGCTGTGTGGACAGGAGTGCTTGTCAGGGTTACAGCAGCTTTAATCTGGCAAAAGTCATGAATCTACACTGGTTATCTGTCTGTCTGTCTCCCTTCCGCTTGTCAGAGTTGAGGACAAGACTTTGTTGACATGTGGGTTTGGAGAATAGAGCAAGGTTTATGCCTCTGCAATATTTATAAGTGTTGCAATTGCTATACAGTGAACCACCCTATTCTGCAGACTAGACTCCACTGTTAGAGCAATGCCTCAATGTTAATGTGAGAGCAAGACATTTTTGGTCCATGTCTACAATGGTAATCTGTTTTGGGGTTTTTTGGGTATTAGCTGATGTGGCCTTCAACTCTTTGGCACTTCACTTCTTGAAATTTGTAACACATATTCATTTTTTCTCATGCTTCAGGGGAGTCTTAAATAGGGTATATATTTTAAACTGAAAATTCAAATTCAAAAGTGTGAAAATGGGCCCTTTATTTTGCAGAAAGGATGGTGGTTGAATGGGGGATTTGGAAGATAAAAGGCACTGATAAAATGTCAAATAGGGAGAATATATAGAAAGTAGAGGGACCATTCAGGAAATCTCGGAGACTCTGCCTGTGGGACACTGTAACCTTCTGGATTTTCTTATATAAATATGAATGAAATGTATATTTCACAGAATTTAAAAGTAATGATGACTTCTTTGATTCAAGAGATAATAGCAAACATAAAGCCAGATCATAGCTTGGTCCTTCTGTGAATATACTGAAACTTTTGCCCCAGTAGGAGCAGGCCAGCTGACCCACTTTAGCAAAGCATTTTTCTCCCCTGATGATGCCTAAAAGACCAGGTTGTTGGCAGAACCTTAGCCATTGTGATCAAGACTGAATGCACCAAATTTCAGAGCTTAAAGCCTTCAGAAAGACCCAGCACATTGGTAACATCTTGCAAAGGTTTTAGGAAAGGGTTCCAGCAAAAAAAAAAAACCCATATCTCTTCTCAAAAACAGTTATGTTAGAAAGCAGAAAGAGATTATTTCTGCATTTCTTATGAGAATAAAACTTTCGTGAATTATTTCATAGGGGTACTGCTGACATCTGAAAAGGTTAACACCTCACAGTAGTCCTTGTTTGGTCAATGGTCATTAATTTCCAGGAGCAACCTGAAGCCTCCAGTAAGATAATAAATAAATAATATAAACCTTGTAAGCATTGAACTTGAAATATATTAAACTCTTATTAAAACTGTAGTCGTGCAATAAACAGGGTCAGCAGAAATTAGTCAGCTGTCTGGGAGGACAAATACCATCACTCCAAGCATGCCTACCTCCTCTTTCTTCCACTCACTTTACACACTGAACATCATGTCACATGTCTGGACAGTGCCTTTGGTCACTTTGGGTCACCTGTCCTGGCTGTGTCTCCTCCCAGCCCCCCATGAACCCCCAACATCCTCAGCAACGTGGCTGTGTGAAAAGCAGAAAAGGCCTTGGCTCTGTGCAAGCCCTGCTCAGCACTAACAAAAACAGCTCTCCATTATCAACCCTGTGTTCTGCACGAATCCAAAACTGTTGCCAACAAAGAAATCTATTTCTGGATCGCTTTCTCCTGTATTAATGTTGCCACTTGGCCTGCTGAATCACTACTGCTATTGAAATTATAGATACATTTAAGTGAATAGCACGAGTTTTTAGTGGGTTTAAGTTTTGTATGACTTCTGCAGATAAATGTCCTTCAAGACATGGAATTAGATAAAATATTTTTAATTACAATCTTCTGTTTGCACATTGAATAATCATGCTGGTATTGCCTTACTGGAATACTTAAATAAGACATCTGAGTCCACACTTACACATCAGAAATACACACCTAAATTGACTGCCAAAGGATCCAGATTTCAGAAACTTAATTCTATTTCTGTCAACCAGGCAGCTTTCATTTTTATATAACTTGGCTGTTCAAATTTGAAAACACTGATCAAATTTTTTCACAATGCCAACAATGGTTTGATGCTTTTTAGAAAAAAAAGTAAAGAAAAATATCTTAAATGCTTTGGGGATTTTTTTTTCTTAGTAAGAATGTGCTTGTGCTCTCTATTAGTACATGGATACAGGTAATAAAGAGGCCTGGGACATGATTTTGGCTAAAGGTCTCCACACTGCTTTACAAACAGTCCCAAATGAAGGCACTGTTTTGGTCACTCCAGTTTGTTCTGCCTCAGACACAGATGAGTGGAAGGTTCCTAAGCAGTGGGAACATAAATAGAGCAGCTTATGACCATTCACCCTGTTGCAGGAAACTTTGTGATTCATCTGGTCCCTGTTCTAAATAAGGATCCAGAAAGGAGACTTTCCTCTCCCTGACTACTCAGACAAGCATGAACCACTGAGGACCTCAGAATAGCCCAGAGGCCAGTGGAGCTTTTCATTAAGTGTGGCTGAAGCTACAGCGTGCCAGTAACAAAAGCTGGACTGCCGGTCTCTCTCATCTCCTGACATTTTACTGATTGCTTTCCCCCTAGGAATCCATCTAGAAGCTGCCAGGGTCAGGTTGACTCCCTTCTCAGTATTCAGGAAAAGCGTCTCATCAGCAACTTCCTTATTGATCCTCATTTTCCCAAACTGCTACTGGTTGAGCATCAGATTAAGAGACTCTTGTCTGCTTCTGCCCTGCCAGGGGTGGCTTTTCCCTCAGCCCAAGAAACAGTACTGGGTGTGAGCCTGCCCAGATGAGGGGTGAGCAGCTCCTTTTTTCCAAAACTGGGAGCTTGATGGGAATTAGCCAAACCAGTGCGGGGAAGTCTCTACCTTCTCACTATCTTATCTTCCTACTGCAAGTTTATTTCTGCCACTTGTAACCAGTGTTGATGTAGGGGGCTAGAATATAAGAAAATAGTGTAGGAAGTAATCGTACCCCTTAGGAGTTGCAGCTGGGCCAATTATCAAAGATTAGGAACAGGCCTGACTTCAACAGGCCACAGCTGTTACCAGTGAGAAGAAGAGAGCTATAAAAGAGTGGGGTGGCTGGTTGAGAAGGGAGCTGGAGTCTGTTGGCTGCTTTGTGAGGAAGAAAGAATCAGTGCTCTGAGGAGCTGCCCGCAAGAAATACCAAGAAGGTATGAAACTTTTGCAATAGAGACAATAGTATGGAACCCCTGCAATAAGATGACAACAGGTTGATGCCTAATCAACTTCTGTTTCTAAATTTTGGATGCAATTGCTGTCCCTGGAGGTGGAAATCTCTGCCCTGGGAGAAGAGAAAGGGAGCAATAATTATAATTTTTAAAAGTTTTTGTTCACTGCTTGCCTTTTTTTGTGATTGGTACTGTTAAATAATTGGCTCTCTGAATTTTGAACTTATGCTTAAAAGGATTGATCTTTGCAAGTTTGAGGGAGACTCAAAAGAGGCCCCAGATGTTTGTGCTATTGCCAGCACTTTCGAGCAGAGCATCAAATTGTGTCTTTTGTTCTGCTTGTAGCCACTATTAATTCCAATGGGTTTTGATGGTGGTTAGACATTTTTTTTCCAATGACTTCATGTTTCAATGTATTTTAAGGGATTTTCTCCATTGTGTTTTCAAGCAGTATGTTAAAAGAAAACAAATAGATAAATTATTCTAATCCATATATGCAAAGGGAGGATGGTGACCCTTGCTTGTCTCCACTGTAACTCTCCATATTCAACTGTTTCAAGAAAGACCTGCCCCGAGTTTTGTTTTGCAGCTAGTTTTATCAACTGCTTTGCTGCAGTAGCCTTTGCTGATTGGCCTGTCATCACTTTGAAGGGGCATCTCCTATCCTATTAAGCAGTTTTGAGTTTAACTGTATAGGACACAAATGACAACATTTTAAAGTATAAAGAGCACAAAGACTTTATTTTGAAGTTCTGTTTCAGATAAAGCATGATAGTAGGCAGCAGGAGCAAGGTAGCCTATGAAAACCTACATTATATTCATATTTGCTGCATATGTGACTGCATTCTTCTGTTCTTGTAATACACAGAAAAGGGTTTGTGCTTAGACTTGCGGTTCAGAGCAAAGACTACTGTACTAGAAATTATATGTTGAGATTTAACTGCTTTGTGGATTGTAATACAACAAAGTAGAAATTTGTCTCTCCAGTGGTGGTTCTAATTTTTTATTCAGCTGTGGCATTCTGTACCATGCTGTTTATTTTGTCTTTTCGTTCACTCATGGATCTGATAGTTGTGAAATTGGCAGATGGCTTGTGGTGCTTTTCTAGGAGTGGGTGCATCAATCACAGTGATTAAAAGGCTTGCTGATTTGCTTACCCAAAAGGATTAATGGCAGGCAATGAAGGCTTTGTTTGAAAAATCCATGCCACGTAATTCAACAAGGGGTCAAAAAAGTAGACTGGAAGTAATCCAGTATTAGAGCTGCATTATAGAGAAGCTTTTTAAAAATCTTACTGACTCAGCAATTGGATGTTTCTTGATGAGGTCTGAACTATCAAGGAAAATGCAGCTTCACAGTTTTCTCAGTCCTTCCATGAGGATAAAGTTCAAGTTTTTAAGCAGGTCAGCACCAGAATTGAATGACATGTAAAACTTTGGAGAGCTGCCCTGCATATTTTGTTTCTGTAAAAATCAGAAATGTAAAGTACAGAAGTATGACCTTGACCCGTCCTCTCCCACCCTATGTAATTTAAGCATTCATAAACTGCTGATTTTTCTGTTGATATAGTCAAATGCTTAGGCAGACCAGACTGAGCACTTTGGCCTGCTACTTAGACTTTCATAACTTACTGTGATGATTTCCTAGGAAATTTTAGTAGCAAATTGCAAGCTACAGCCTAGTATAATAGTAGACTATTCTTTTTAAAGTTAAATGTCAAGTATGCAACTTATAGCCCAGTGAAGAACAAATTCCTTTGGGAATTCAGGGAACTGGTCCCGGTTCTGAAAACCATTTTTAAGCTGTATGCAATGGTCCATGAATAGGAACAAAGCTTGTCAACATTTTTCATGCTTATTTTCTCTTCAGCCCTTTGCCTCATTCTTGGTTTTCCAGCTGTGAACAGAGGCAGCTCCCTCTCAGTTGTGCCTCTTTTCGGATAAGCAGGGCACTCCCAAGCAGTGGGTTTCAAATATTCTCAGGCTGGGAAGGGCTGGGTCCTGCCTCTGTCAGCAATTGTGCTAGCTACTGGATGTCCCACCAAGGTAGGCTTGGCTTTGTCTGCCCTGTGTGAGCTTCCCTTTTCTGTCAGGGAAAGTTTAGTCATTTTTAGATTTGTTCTAAACACACCAACTGACTATTTGCTTGAAGAATTCAGGTGGAGGTAGGTGCATGCAGGTTTAGGTGGTAGACACCCCCCACAGACTAAGGTGCTTCTCTGTATCCATTTTGTTGTTAGGGAATGGACTTGTTTCTCAACTATGCATTTCTGAAAATGAACAAATATGCCTGTTTTGGGTCCCTAGTGTACTGTAGGCAGTTGGTGTATGCTTTCGTATAGACCCAGTGCTGCCACCATTTCTTCTGTGATTCAGCTGAATCTGGATATTGATATTCCTTTTTAAAAATAAATTTCATTTCTTCTATATTTTTTGCCTCATTACATTTTCTCAGTTTTGGCACTTTGGGCAAGCTCCAGGTATTATTAAAAAGACATTGAACTAGCCCACTTGCATTTTGCTTCCAGCCCTTCCTTGTGATTTTTTGCATTTTTAATTTCACCTGTGTGGTCAGAAACTGCAGCCTGATTGGCATGGGAGCTGTTCCTGGGCAAATGAGGATCTCCCCGTAAAGAACTCATTCTAAGTGTCCTTGAATCTCACTTTGACATTTCTGTCCTTTAGACTGACCAAGAGTTGGTCTTTTATGTCAGCTAATACTCTCAGAGCTGCAAATTGCTTTTCAGTCCTAGGTAAGCTACAAGCATTTTCAAGGTTTAGGTTTTCTTCCGTTAACAAGCACAAGATATACATGTTTTAAAACAAATGTTGGTCTTACCTGAGGTATGATTCTTCTCAGTCATATACAGTGCATCTGCACAGTCAGCTGCCCCTATGTGATTGCCAACCAAAATACATCAAGAACACAGGAATCAGTTACTATCAGGATATTCGCTGCTGGTTCTTTTCACCTAGAGCCATTTTTAAAGTACAGAATATGATTTAGATTTCTTTTTATTTGTCTTTATTATATCTGGAGTTTCCATCTTTGCTGCTGAGATTATTTTCTGTGATTTCATTTCCTCTCTGGTGCTAGATGCTGTTCAGATATTGCTTTGGACAACAGTGTTTGAGAGGAAGATCCTTATTTAGGGGTGCATTTTCAGTCACCTCTGCTAGTAAAGCAGATGCTTCAGCATGAGATCTTCCTGGATCTTCTAGAGAAGGAGCAGAATTATGTAACACTTCAGTTCTTCTATCAAGTAATATTTGTGACGATATCAACCAGATTACTCATCCTGAGTGTTGTCTACAGATTCTGTGACCCAACTAGGAAACCCTTCTCTTAGACCAAAGATAAAATGTTTAAATGTGCCCAAATAACCTAAGACCCTACCTGAAAAGGAAATCAAAATTAATTAGGCTTCTAAATGTAATTGAAAATATTTCTACATTCTTTTGCATTATTGGCTCTCCTAGATTTAAATCCAGGGATTTTAAATATGCATGTTTTCCATATTGTCTCACTATACCCTGGAGATGCTCTATGTAAGCTGTTTTTAATTAGATTTGTGGTTAGAAGAAACTGCCTTTGTCCTAGTTGAGCAACCGGATGTGTTGAATACTTTTAATGGCACTCTCTTTATGCTGTGTGTGTGATCATTTACTAATTTTTCCCAAGGTGTGAAAGACACAACCAAAATTAGCTTCTATTAATAGAGGTGTGATAGATGTGATTCTGATCTCACACATAGTAGATGGGAATCAGCTAGTAAATAAACACCTGAAAAGTGAATGAACTTAGGATGCTGATTTACCTAAAATTTAGAATAGCTTCCACAACCAAATAATTTTCTTTTTGGTTAATCCCTTCAGATGTGGGCAGTTCAGCACACAGATATGTTTTTCCATTTGCACAGTATCCCTTTCCCAGAGGAAAGTTTGGTAGTATCTTCCTGGGTTGCTTGTGTTTTGGCCAATCCTGGCTTTGGACCACGATCTGGTATCTCATTTTGGATCTGTGTAATGTAATGATGCAAGAGAGGAATTCTTATCCCTGGCCTAATGCACTCTGCTTGTTTAATGACCTGATAGAGTAATGTGGTGTTCATGTCAAAGCTAGTTGGTAATGACTTCATTTGAGATGGAACCAGCCTTTGGCTACAAAAGAAGGCCAGCCAGATATTTTGAGGTTGTTTTTTAATAGATCACGAGATTTTTGATGGTATCTTCAACACCCAGTTGCAGTGAAGGACATGTCTTCCTAACCTCTTTTCTAGGTCTGACTATATGACATTAAAAAGCAAAAAAAAAAAAACCACACCACTCCTCCTTGCCCCAAATTAATCCTCCAAGCTGGAAATTTACAAATTGGGAATCTGTACTAAATTTGGAAACAACATATTTTGAGTATATGAAGAGATAGTTTTTCAAAAACTGATGAAAATCAAAAGCTAGAATATCTTACTACTTACTAGTGAGAGATTGGGGATGTAGTTTTTTGAGAGAGCTTTCAAATAGGGACTAGAAGTACCAAAAAAAAACAAAAAAAAAGAAGAATCACAAAATCTTTTTCTTTTTTTTCCCTTCCTAAACTAAATCCAGATTACTCATTTGATTAACTCTTTTTTGGGAAAAGCTAGCTGTTAATTTTTGTCACTGTAAGAAACAGTAGACTGGTATGGAACTAGATTTGTATTACAGATGAAGAACATAGAACTGGTACAGTGTAATGACAGGTGCATCAACTTCAGCTGAAGACAGTGTGAATCTTTGTGTCTGTTGCCATGCTCATTAAAAGGATGTATTTTTGTAACTCTTCCAGAATTGTGGTGTCTTGTCTGCAATAACAAGGTGAAAACAGACCCATGATTTTTGCCTCTTGCTTTCTGATGGTTATTGTGTCACATTTGCAAGCTCAGCAAGTAATGTGTTTTCAAAATAATAGTTTTGTATAGTATTTTAAAAGCAGTGATGGCTTCTGTCTGATTTGGAGTGGGTGACTGTGAGTCTAAAAGGAGAAATTTTTTTTTGTGAAAAAACTACCATAATATAGATAACTTTCAGTCAATACAACAAACCTATTAAACAAAGTTGCTGACACAGGTGGTAACTGGTTTCTGCCAAACATGCACAGAGAAAGTGACTTCTGTCATCACAACATGATTCAGAATAGGGTGCCTTGTGCATTTCCTTTGTGAAGGAGTCAGGCGAATATCTTTATAATGCTGTTGAAGAAGAGATTACATCTCCACACCTGAATTGGTAGCTGTCATAAGGTTTTCCAAAAACTATAACATAAATCTTAGTTTCTGATGATTTCTGAGATTGAATTCAGTTCAGCTGAAGCCTTTATTGCATTGAATTGCAATGAGAGTCAAGGACCAACGGACATGAATAAGAATTAAAGAGATGCAAGAAAATAGCCTCAATAAAAAAGCACAGCACCTGGATGCCACAGTTAGATTGAGTCCTGAATTGCCTTTGATGGGTTTCTCAATCTTGTCAGTAATGATGGTCTCCCATGGTGCCAGCAAACCACGAGCAATTTTCTGCAGTAGCTGCTGTGACCAGATTGTATTAAGATGAAATGTTGTCAAGAGACATACACAAAATCTTCTCCTTGCTTGTGTCTGATGCAAGGAAGAAAACCATCTTTTCTATGCTTGGTGAAGCATAGAGAACCCGCCCCAAATCAAGGCTGGAAGAAAATATGTTTGTGTTTTTCTCACAGGCTGTTTGTTGTGTTTTTATTAGGGACAACTTTTGTAACTGGAATAAAATGAAATTGTACAGACTATTTTCAATATATTAAATAGTATTTGGTCATGTATGTGGATATATTATCAACAGTGATGTTTTTCACAGTAACCTAAGCTGGTAGGAACATTTTTAGGTAGTGTTGTATTGTGCCTAATGCATGTTTTCTGTATGTAATTTAAATTTTTATTTCTTAGAAGTAAGCCAGATTAGCAGTGTATGGAAAGAATAGGATATTTCAGGTGGAAGGGACCTAAGTTATCATCTAGTCCAAATACCTGACCTATTCAGTTGCTGATGAGAAGGAAGAACAAATTTTTTTAGATGCTTATCGAGGAGCACTGACAGAGATGACAGGTATCTACATCACAGATGTTCAGTTCTGTGAAATCCATCGCAGTCTTCCATTTGAGACCTTTTAAGACAATGGAAGTTCACAACTCAACAGTTCTCTAATGGAAATTTAGGTATTTAAAATTAAAAATAAGTATGAACCTAATTATGCCAAAATCTAGACGAAATTGGAAGTCATATCCAATTAAGTAGGAATTCTTGGGCAGCATTGTGGTTAAGGTTTGTGTTCTTGTAATTTCTTTTGCCAGTGGTGAAAGAGACATACCAGCAGGTATTGCATACGAAACAGTTTCTGCTCATAACTGGTAAATCAGAAAATTTCTATCTTTGTATAATTGTGAGGGTTATTATTACTTGTGAGTGGATAAAGTGCATAAGCAGTCAGGTGTAGCTGAAAGTAGAGCAACAGTTCTAAATCCTTTAGAAATATCACGAGCTGATAGAATTAATGGACACATGAATAATTATCCCAAACTCTTTTAATGGTTATTAAAATAGAATGAACTTATAAAGCCACTAGAGTTCTTCAAAGTTGCTAGCAAGTATGTGGGTAAAGGATATTGTTAGAATTTCCAGGTGGCTTTCAGAAAGGTGACTTTGCAAGTTTTAAGGAAATTAAGTGACTGAATGGTTTCTGCCTATACAGAAACCCTATAGTAGTCAGGCAGTGGATAAAAGAAAAAAAGAAATAGAAATAACAAGACTGAATATAGATATGACCACGTCTGTTCATGACGTCTGTTCATGCTGAGGTTAACTCAGCATAGTAACCACAAGGTTCATCAACAACCAAAATGAACTACAAGATGAACTTACAGAATCAGTGGCTGAGCAGTGAAATGGCAGATGAAATGCAATGTAAACAGATACAAAGTGATACAGGTAGAAAAAAGTCAGAACTTCGTACAGAAAATGAAGGCATTGAGCTCACTACTAAAACTCCGGAGGACCATGAGTGACCTGGCCAAGCTGAGCACATCTTCCTCTATAATTAAGAGGGAGCTGAACTGAAGCCAGCAGAAACCAGGTTTGGAACATTAAAAGGAAGCAGATTTTCAACAGCCGTGTTACCTCTTGAGGCAGAACAAAAGTTCTTATAAGTTAAAGCTAAGGAGCTAAAATTGCCTTAAAAATAATTTCTGGGATAGTTCTCTCTCTGATGGTGTCACAATATGGCCTCTATTAGTACTAGCAGATGAAAATATAACCACCTTCTGTGGCTGGCACAGAGAGCTTCTGAACTGTGCTGCTGTCAGCACCTTTCACAAGCAGCCATATAGTACTACTGACATACTGTCATGTGTTGCTTCACTGATACTGTTTTCAGTCTTGTGAAGATAAAAAAGACAAATCTCTGAGGTGGTGTGCTGCCCTGCATGAGAAAGAGGCCTAAACTCTGGAGCTGAATCCCTCATGGGTTGATGAGGTCATCTGAGGTTATGAACGAACAGGATGCTTCTGAAGTGGTGAAAGGGAGAAATTGCTTTTCTGAACTCCTGGACCTAAAAGCTGAGACAGGATAAAGTGAAACGGAAGAGTTGAAAATATGAGAAATGCACTAGCCAAGGTGATTGCGGTTGATGGATACATGTGAGCAAAGTGCAATATTAGCTCCCAGTTAGAAAATCCCTGAAGCTGCATGACTTAGCAGGAGTAGGGCAATGGCTGTTTCTGAGTCATAGGCTTGAGCAAGATGTGATTAACTTTTCAGATCTCTGCCAAAATGAGTACTTAACACATAAACACATTTTATGTGTATTTACTAAGTATGCTGGAAAGAAATTCGTCCAGAGAGTTTGTGAGGCTTTTTCCTTTTGTGACGAGGTGTGACAGCTTTATAAGTGCAAACTCAGAGAAGGAAAAAAAAACACTATGTTTTTTCTTCCTTTTATTGTGTCAACAAATTTCCTGTTAACTGAGTGGAAGTAATAACTCATCTTTTCATATCAATATCCCAGTGCATGTCTACTCTCTGGCAGGTCTTAAAACAATAGTAAGTGCTTATTGGGTAATGTTGCTTATTATCTTCTAAGAATGTTTTGAGTCCTGCAGTAATTTAGGTTGCAGCTTAGACAAGCAGTAAGTATATACTTCAGTAATCAATTTGTGGTAACTATTTGGAGAGAGACATACACACTTTAGGGCTCTAAGTGTACCTTTATCCTGCAGGTATACAGCATATGAAAAAAGTAGAATGCAGCAGGTGGGAATGCTAGACCTCTGGAAATTGATGAAACTATTGTCTGTTCATCCTAAGAAAATATGAGGCTAGCTACTGTTAAATAAGATTTTTTTATATTTTGTCTTGATAGATTAATTGCTCAGTTAGGAGGCTTAGATTGGTTAATGTTGGTTCTACCATTTGTCATGAATGCAGGTAGCATTTGTATCTCTGGCTTACAACATTAATTTAGTTCTCTCCACTTTCTGCATCTCTGGCTTAGCTTTTGATGTTTCTGTAGGCCCACTCAAATGTTTCATCCCAATCATGTGTACTTTGGGCATCTCTCTTGAGTAGATAGTCTGACTTTCCAAGTGGAAAAATCCCATCCAGTACCAATTCCTTGAACTGTCTATCTTAAACTACCCACGTTTTCCATGCAAATTTTCTGTCAATTATGATTATTAACCATTTCACTCTGAAGCAACTTAAAAAAAAACTACAAAGCATTTTTTTATTCCCCTTCAAGCCAAAATTCTATTTTCCTTTTCCCAAAACCTCCTGATATTTTTCCTGTGAATTATTCTCCATACCATCCCTAGATAGCTTTCACTCAAAATATCTCTTCCCATCTGCCTTCCAAGATTTTTGTTTATTCCCTTTGTTTATTATCTACTTGCAAGGTCTTATATCTTTCTTCTTTACATATCTTATGGCTACCCAACATATTTACATGTTTTTTGCCTCTCATATATATATATATTGCTGTATTTTTTGTTCAAGATCTCTTATGCTGTAGAAATGACCTGCTTGCTTTGCTTCCATGTATTGCCTTTGTAACCCTCTGCCTCATCTCACTGGGTTTTCTTCTTTTCTAGTCCATATATTCTCCATATCTGAGAGGGCACTTATATTTTCTCATTCTGTCAAAGACCTTCTATCTTTTAAGAATCCCTTTGCTAGCTCTTTTTTTTTTTTTTTCTCATTCTCTTTTTGGGTTTCCTTCTTAGTCACATAGAATGTAAGCTATGGAAAATGAGGGTTTTTAACTGCAGTCCTAAAAAAAGTGAGAGTATATTTCTCATTCTCCTTTGTGGCTTTCCTATTGTGTATTTCTGGCATAAAAGAATGTTCCTGTTTCTCATGAAAGTGTAGCTGCCTTTTTAGGGCCTTGGTATGAGTAGAATTGCACTTCTGAGAAGCTGGGGCTGTATGTGCTGCAGTTAGTGCCCAGGCACAGGATCAGTTTTTGGACCAGAAGATTAATTTGAACCATTTCTTACTGTGAGATGAGTTCTTTGGATGCTGGCTAACCTCGTTTATAACGTGAAGTGAAACAATCCATGTGAGCATTAACAAATAAAGCCTTTGCAACAAAGAATTGCCACAGAAGCATTCTGATATCACTTCCAACAGTGCACAACCTGAATGCTGAATCTGTAGGACAGGTGCACGTAAAAATGATTGGGCAAGAGATTAAACGTCTCTGTCAGGTGCTCAAAAGATATTAGCCGCCTAACATCTAAAATATCAGTTGTCCAAGTCCTTAAAATCCTGCTTCCTGAAGCAGCATGATCCAGAGCTAGGGTGAAAGGAAAAGTTATCACATATAGGACTCTGAGATGAATGTGTATTGTACTGGCTTAGGTCAGTTCCACTTTTGCCAAGCTTTATGTGTGCAAAAGAAGAAACAAATTCAAGTGGAATAAACACTTTAAAATGCATGGTAACTTAGAATTCAATTGGATTTATAACTGGTTACAGTCTATTCCCCACCAACTCATCTGAATTTTGGGGTTTTTTTTCATAAGAACACACTGTTTTACAACTTTTATAGGACTGCAAATAACAGAAGACTGTCTATTCATTTAATAGCTTTTAAATATTTGCATCCTTTTTTCTGAAAATATATCTAAATGCTTAATTAGAAAGGCTAATTTCTTCTGATGCTAATGTATCTAAATGAAAGCAATTCTTCTAATACTTAATTCTTTGTAAGTATTTAATCCTCTGTAGTATTTATAGTTGAGTGAATCAAAAGGTGCTTATTAATGGAGAGACAAGTGTAGAGAGGAAAAATTCCTATCACAGGTCAAATATAGCAAGTGTCTCCTACATTAAATTTTCAGTATACGACTTGGGAATAGGTCTGTCAGTATTCTGTTTCTGAGGAGGAATTTCCTTTCAGGCATGGGATTGGATAGAAACACTGGGGCAGGATAAGGAAGAATTACAAATCTGCTTATCTGATCATCTTGAAATAAGTTCAGTGTGTGGTACATATGGATTGGTTCTGAATATTTTATGCAGCAATATCAAAACAAAATTTTTTTTTAAATTCCCCTGGAGTTTCTTCAGTTTCTGAGAAAATTTTTGGCTTATGCATGCCAAGGTGTATATGAAATGCTCTTATGTCAATTTAGCGCTGTGGTGAAGTTATTATTTCTGCTTAATACTTCTTGCTCCTGCCCAAGAATTTCATTAGTACTTATATCATGATATCAACCTGCAAGCTTTTGTTCTCTCTGAACCTTTTCCAGCCTCATCATTTTCCAGAGTTCAAACTTCCTGTTCTCTTTGTGTGAGATGTATTCGTGGTTCCTAGATGTGCTACCTGCCCAGTAACTGGTTTCTATTCACTACTTCCTTCTGCAGATGTGAATTTACAAGCATTCTTTGTGTAATTTGAAAAATCAGCAATCTCATTTGTTGCGTTTTTTTAAATTTACTCCTCCATCCCTTTTAAAAAATTTTAGAGGGTTGTCTTTAGTACTGAATATTACAAAACTGCACTTTCACCTTTTTGAGAGTCATTAGATATTATTAGATAATTTTATGCCTTGTGCATTCTTTACTAGTATTTGTCTAGTGCTGCACTATTTTCTAGTTTGTAGTTAATGTGATTCTAGCTGAATAAATTCAAAATTCTAAGAATATCCCAGGTTTTAGTTACCAATTTATAACCTCTTAAAATAGTAGAATTGGGTATGGCTGCAAAGACCTTCGTTATAGAACCACAAATGTAGTGTTTAACTGTATTCCCATCCTCTAAAAATCAAATCTTTGGCCATCTTTTTTTTCCTTATGCTCGGTATTCATCATACTTTGTTTGCCTTTGTTGGATAATGAAATGTTAGACTGCCTTCAAATTTCTTAAGTATCCTGAATGTTAAGGGGTTTTTATAAAAACTGGTGGTAGTGGTTAAAATCTCTCCACTCATCTCCATAGAGTTTTGAGAGGTTGTTATAAAGAAGAAGCCATTTAAGCATTTCTTTTCCCTAGTCCATATTGTGTGTTTATACCCTGAATTTACTCACACAGTGAAAAAAATTTTTCTACATTCTCATGTCATGAGTAAAACATTGTGCTCTTTGTGAGTTCAAGTATTACTTGAATATCTTGGTCTCATTGGCATGTCATGAAATTTTATCATTTCCATTTGTAATTGAAGTTTTTACTATTGCTAAGTGTTCTCATGTTACTATACTTAAAAGCCTTTTTTCATAATGGCTGTATACCTGCCATCTGTGATTTTATTCTGGTTGATCTTAGATTGCATTCCCATGTTTCTGATAACATCCATCCTACTAAATAATTTCCCCTTGCTTTATCATTCTCCAATTTGGCAAACAGCCCTTTGGGAAGTGGTGATAAAAAAGGAGAAATGTCATCTAGTTGAAAACTATTATGTGTTCCAGTTCAGTCCCTGTGTAGTTGTGCTGAAATAAAGAACATAGCTCATTTTTAGGTTTACCAAAGCAGTGACATATTTAAAATTTTGTTGTTTGCACAGAATATTAAATGAGTTTCTAAAAGCCATGAGAGGAGCAGCTCCAAAAGAAAAAAAATCACAAATGCTTGGATTTTTTTCAGAATGAAAAGTACATGTAAAAATAAATATTAGCAAAGCAACCATGTCATTTTTGTCAGAGAAATGGCATAGTTATCTTGGAGGTAGTTAAGGTCTGACATAAAAATTGTGTGTATCTTTTCAAACAAGCTTTTATTACCTTAAACTTCAGTGCAGTTAAATTGCTTCCATTTTCAAACCCTTTTCTAAATATGCCTGTATCAGAAGGCCAGGCGCATTTTGATTCACATTGTGAATCAAAAATCATGTTGCTTTTTGCTCCCTCTGTAAGTCAGGTGTTGATATTTTCTGAGGAGCTGTTTGCCGTGTAGTTGTGGTGCTGGAGCAAAGCTGAAGACATATTCCTGTGGAGTCTGTGGTTTTTTGAACATAAATGTAACACCCCTCCAGCCTGCTGTGATGAATTTTTTGCACAGTCATATCCTTGAATCACAAGCAATCAGTGAACCATGGTTGCAGGAGAAGATTCTGGGAAAGAAACCTGGGGGATAGCTACCTTTTAGAGGAAAAAATGTAAGCAGTAAAACTATAGCTGAGACACCACACTCAGCTTCAGGTTAATTCTGGAAATTATGTGTATTGAAGCTGCCACAGGATATTGGGCTTGAAAAGGCACATGTCAGTAGCAGTGATGTTAATCTTAAATGATGCAAAAATTGTCCTACTAAATTAGAGATGCTTTCATTCTTTAATAGACATGGAATAAAAATCTACCTCCATTTATTTTATCAGGGGATGAATGCCTTGCTGTTAGTTACTCATGCTAAAAAGCTAAACATCTTGGATATCAAAGTATGTAGATTTAGTCCAATTTTAGGAACTTCTGTAAATAATTTAAGAAGTTTCTGAATGCTCTTCAGGACAAAAATCTCTATATCTCTCCTCTCTGTTGGATAAATGGAACTAACAAAAACTGATACAACAGATAACAGTAGAGCTGGTATCCTACTCACAAAAAATGCAATTGCATATATTTTTATTGCATTCCTCAAGGGAACTGGTTTTTTATGCATAAAAGAGCTGATTGGACATCTTCTTGTTTCTGTTTTTTTTGGAGTGGGTTATCTCAGCATTAATTCCCAACAAGTTTCCATTTTGATATGGACTCCCACTGGGAAAAGAAAGTCAGTTTTTATATATTGAAAGAAGGTAACTGATAAGGAAAAAATAAAAAAGATGGGCCCAACAGAAAACAAAATGTTAACTACTGGAATACAAGGCCACCATGTTTTTTAGAACAGGTCATTTGGGATAGAAGATTGTGGAAAGTAGCTTTAAAATCTGACCTGAAATACCGATTAAATTTTTTTCCTAACCCAAACAGATGTCTCTCAAATGCTCCTTTATTTTCTTGCGTTCTTTCAAAAAATACTTGCCCAGTAGACCATAAAAATCTTAAGTGACATTGCAGTTTGTTAGTGTCTTAAATATTATTAATTATTAAAGTAGCTGTGTTGCCCTCTTTAAAGTAGTTATCCATCTGAATAATTGATAACATAATTGGTTGTGTTTATTCCTATTACCTAGGGGCTTGTCTATTTGCTGTTTTAACATGGCTATCTAGAAGGAGGGTATTGATAATGTATAAAACAGTTTTTAGTGCTTATTGAAGAGGATAAAAGTGTATTATACTGAATTTTGCTGAAGGATTGCTACACATTTCTAAAAAATGATGCTATACTTCTGCTTCAGGGAGGAAATGGCACTGTGATTCACCTTGGGATATTATAATACACAGCAGGGGGTTAGGACATTTTTGCATTTCTTTCATTTTTTTCTCAAACAAGCAGTTGTTGACCGCTATCCCTTATGCAGTGGCTTTGTCTAACAGCACATGTAATCACACAGTACTCTGTTTCCCACACCTCAGATCAGACAGCAGCATGCAAAGCAGCTTAAAACCAGCAGAATGGCTGTCAAGGGATCAGAGTGGCAAACTGGTAAGGCTAGGAGGAGGAGAGAGAGGATGAAGAGGAGCTTGAACTGGTCTTATGTTACAAGTAATGCATGGCAGCCATTCTTGGGTCCTTCAGACTTGGCATATTTTTGGCTAACACTGTGAGAGCATTATAAATTGTGAATAGGATTTGCATGGGCATTGTATAAAATTTTCCCTGGTCATGTGGGAGGACTGGCCGTGGAGCACCCAGGCAGTGAGCTGGGTCACCCAGCTGGTTGCTGGGCCTCCAGTCCATACTGCAAAGTGCAGTTTGCTGTTTGGACAATCCAGCTATTACATTAGACACCTGCAGGAGGTGATATGTGGTTTTTAAACTTGCTCCTATAAGCAGAAAGTAGAGCAGCCCATGTAGTTAAGATCAGCTCCACTAACAGTCCATAGGAGATGTGGTGAGTGGTTCACCATTCATTCTTTGGCTTACAGGGTCTTTGACCTGGGAGTTTGTTGTATGGAAAGGGAAGCAGCTCTTTGCCTTCTCATAAAAATTGAAAGTGGTCTCAGCATGGCTGTAAAAAATTATTAAGAAAAATATGAAGGAAGACACAATCTCTATGGAAAGTGGTTTAATTCTGATGCTTCAGGAGGGGAGTCGTTGTACTAACAGCTAACAGTTGAGACCTTTCTCAGCTTCTATATTAGATTGCACAAAATGGATATAATAATATGGTTCACAGCACATTTTTGTGAATATCTAAAGACCACAAGGTCTGGAGAAATCCTAGGTGTCTATTTCTTTGTAAAACAGTGGAGAATCCATTGCAAAAACTTCCTAATGGAAATGCTTGCTTATTTTTGCATGTTAACAGAGAGCTACCACTTCTTCTTAGCAAGTGGCATTGTAGGAATTGAGAAGTTTGCTCCTAAGACTCCAGTTTAAGCCAGTGTCATGCTAAATATGTAACAATATCTGGGCTGGTGCCCTCCCAAAACTACTTTGTCAGCAAAACAAGTACCCCTTGCATTCTATGCCACAGCAGTGGAAAAAAAACGCCTGTTTCTTCAGAAAATGTAAAATGCATCATCTGAGAGAGTATGCATATACAAGAGCATTCTTTGTAAGAGAAGTAATGCTTTAGCTAAGAAAGGAAAAGACAAAAAACTTTAAAATCACAGTGTACTGCATTAACATCTGGTTTAAAGTGTGTTAAGAGCCAACAACTCAATGTCAATTTGGTCTGACTTTACGGTATTACTTGCTTGATTATGGCTCTCACTGGGGGAGCTGAGCATTTCGATATCATCCAAAGCCCCTGAGAGCGATTGAACCAGCTGCTATTCTCTATATTACATAATTACAAAGCACGCTCTGCCGTTTGGCAGACTGAAGAGGCACTGGGGGCCCACTTCTCAAAATATTTACAGCCTTTTATTCTTCTCTAAACAATCATTTGCATAGTAAAAGTGATATACAGCACACAGACGTGGGTTTACTCTATTTCCACTTTCTCAAACTTACCTGGAAGTGGCTGTGTGTAGCAGTGAGTAGGCAGAGGGGAGATATGGAGCCAGCAGGGGTAAAGGCTGTAATATATTCAGGAAAAGCTTCATGTTGACTTGGTCAGTGAAAGATGGTGAATTTTTCAAAGAAAACTGGAAATATGTGTAAATATTTTGACTATGTGAGAGCATATTATGACATGTCTGGCCTGGAAGTGAAGTGAAGAAGCTAAGAGAAGCTACGTGTCAGCAAGCTGGTCTTGCCAGGGTTGCTAATGTGCAGATGAGATGCAGTGGCTGCATCTTGTTAAGAGCTCTCTGTGTGTGCATCTTTAAGTAACATATTTTTGCTTGGGAGATTGGTTTCTTTCCATGGCCAAGTTGGTAAAATTCTGTTTTATCTAAAGTGAACAAAAAGCCGTGGAAATTATCAATAGCTGAGATGCTGGGAGAAAAGTAAAGGGAACAAAAGAAAAAATCTGTTGGAATTTCTATCCTTATGTATCAATCTGAAAGATTTAAAGTTGCAGGGGGATAGGAGAGTGATTAATGTTTGACTGTCTATTTTCTCCCTACCACACAAAAAAAATACATACACTTCTTGTACACACACAACTTTTGAGTTACAAACCTCTGTCTGATCTTAGCACCCACAGCTTCCCGTCATGCTATGTATGGGAGGCATTGCACAATGTAGCTCAATTCCTTTAAAGCTCCAAATTCTTCTCAAGTTTTCTCATATTAAATTCCCATTGGTACAATGGAATCACATAGAGCAATGTTAAATGATTGATTAATAAATGTTTAAATGTTTCTATGCTGACTAATACAGGTTTTTTTTCTCTTTTGTAATGGTTTTAATGAAGAGATCATTAAAAGTTATATTGTGCTTAGTGGTAAACCCAAAATACTTTGTCTTTTTATCCACAAAACTTAAAATCTGATTTGAACCAAACTTTTACATCTTATAATAGGGTTTTGAGGTGGAAAAAGCTAAAAGTGAGCATAGGCAAATTTTTAGAGACACTGTAGGGAATCTGGTATTTCCACACTGTCCAGGATCTGAATGGTGAATCATTGATATGAATAGATAGGGTTGGTTGTAAATCTATACATCCCTGTAGGGAGTGTTATCATTCAATTTCCACACAGCAAGGGTTACTGAAACTAAACGTTGATGCTTGTTTGTTTCCCACTTCCAAGATGTTTTATTGCATTGCATAATTTGGACTGCAAGTGAAGGGGTTATAAGTGCAGAGTCAAAATGAGAAATGTAGTGGCAGTCTGAGTGGGCTCCTGTAAATAGCTGCCTGAACCCAGTGACGCAGTGTGGCAGGTGTCACTGTGTGAACCTGAACACTGCAAACCTTACTGAATTCTGAGCTATGGTTTGCTGTCTGGTCCACTGCAGAATTTGACTGAGTGCCAGTTAGTTTCTCAGCCAACTTCCTAAGACTGGGCAGAGAAAGGATGCTGTTGTCACATGGAACAATTAGGCAAACACCTTCATCACACAGTGCCATGTTCAATTACCAGAATAAGTAGATCACACATTGTACTATTTCTGAATTTAGAAATACCACCAGAGTATCTACCACAGGAGATGCTAGAAAATTTTTTTTAAGCCTGCTGAGTAGCTGGAGATGAATTTGTGTAAGAAAATACCTGACTGCATTTTAATGTATACTGGTTTTTCAAGTGCTGCATGAATGCTCAAATAGGAAAACATACCCACTGACAGTTGCTTTATAATTCCTCTTGTCCCTTGTCTCTCATTCTTTACCATTCTCTACCATTGCTTTGCAATCTTTCATGTGCAGAGACAACATCACAGAGGAAAAAAGTGAATTGTAGGGAAAAAATGGCTCACTTATGACAAAAGTGATCAATTAGCCAACAGAAAAACCACTCTGCAGGACCACATACTTACAAACAAGGAAGAATTGCTTGGGAATTTGAAGCCTGGGGTGGGCAGCCTTTTCTGCAGTGATCATGAAATAGAGAAGTTGCAAAGCTTTAACAAGGCAAAAAGCAGGATCATAACACTGGGCTTAAGAGAAGAGGCTCTTGCATGTTGATGGATCTTCTTGGAATAACACCATGGGATGTGGCCCTGGATAGAAGAGGTGTCCAGGAAGCTGGTTGATTTTCCAAAATCTCCACTTTCAAGCTTGGTAATAGTCCTGTATAAGATGCAGGGAGTGAGACAATGTTAGCAAGAAACCTCTGCGGATGAGCAAGGAAGTTGTGACAGAAGCCAAATACAGTAAAAGAGGGTAGCAGTAAAGAGAAAACAGGGATAGCTGACTCATCAGGGAGATGGAGACATCAAGTGCACAAATCCATCTGATTCAGGAAAGCAAAAACCATAAAAAACAGACTCTGGTATAGATTAAAGGCTTAGCTCTAGAGTCTCACAGACTAATTTCTGTTCAGAAGTGGATCTGCTTATCCTGGAACCTGTTATCGTAATAATAGCCACAAAGCATAGAAGGCAATCCAGATTTGATTTATTTATTTATCTATTTATTCCCTTTAAATAAATTAAGTAACAAGTACACAATTGACCTCTTTATGAGAAAAATCTAATGTTTGTGAAGAACTGCAGCCTATGGGATGGAATCACTGGAGGAGTCCGTGCAGGACTGTCTTCCATGGGAGGGACCACAAAGGCAAGGACTTCTCTTTCTGAGAAGAAAGCAACAGCACTAATAATATGTGGTGAACTGATTGGAAACCTCAGTTTCCTTGCCAACGTGGCAGTACAAAAAATAAAAAAGGGCCTTAGCTCTGCAAGCCCTGCTCAGCAACAGCAAAACATCTCCTCATTATCAGCACTGCGCTCTGCACAAATCCAGAACCCAGTTCCATGCTAGCCACTGTGAAGAAAATTAACTCTACCCCTATGAAAACCAGCACAGCCCTATTCCCCATCTTCCTATATTGCTGTGGGGGAGGAGGTAGAGGATCAGGAATAAAGTTGAGAACTTGGCACCCAGCCATGACTGAACCACCACAGAGTGTAAGAACACTTCATAATGGAAGCTTGATTTCTACTAGTAACGCAGATCCCTTGAAGAAGGCTGCACATAGATCTCTAGCCAGGCAATGGGCCCTTCCATGTTGCTGCTGTAAGGCTGTGTGCTGAACATTGCCCTTCCTGAATGGGCTCTGATCTGAACAGTAAAGCAATGGCTTTGCCTTTCACCCTGACACTTCAGCTACATATGTACATAGTTTAAAAAGGGATGTGACACAAGAGTCAGATTTAAATCAGGTTTCTGTCCACTTGCTTGTGGGTTTTGCTCAGCAGTCAGTGCAGCATTCAAATAGCCAGACTCTTCTCTTTGTCACTTTTCCGAAATAGTACTACTCCTTTGCATTCTGACTTCTTTGAACACTTCTGCTCCCTCTCCAGTGACATTAATAAATGTGTGACACCTGGTTCCATCCTGTATGATGATGTTGTTGTTTTTTATGGAAATTGGAAGAGGCAGCAGTAGCTGGAAGCCCATCTGTCTTGATGTAGATACACCTTACTAGTAGTTACTCAAGGCTGGTGAAAATACCATTAATCCCATTAATGACATAGAAGTCTCCACAAATCTAAGATATTTTATAGTCTATTCTGTGTTCTAATTGCTTCCAGAACAGAAACTTCAAAGAAAAGTAGCCATAATCTTTGCTAGCGATAGAGGTAGAGTAGATAATGAGTTGCATGTACAACAGACAACATACCTCTCCAAACTTATGTAAAACAGTAGTGCTGCTTTGTTCTTTGCTAAGTTTAAATCCATATTTTTAGCTAGCAGATTCAATAATCTGTGTGGTGCTACTATGTAATTTAATTATATTTAATGATTGCATTAAACACTATTATTAATAAAGTTCAACAAAAAGAACAGTATTGTGAAAAAGAAATAATATCCCCTATGATAGCTCAGATAAGTGACCTTATTCTATTGAAATATGCATTGTATCCTGATATGATTAACATAATTCTAATCCAAAAGACTTTTCACCTGTTATAAGAGACTAGGCCTTTCACACATGGTTCAGTTTCTTCTACTGGCTTTAAGAATTATATTTATCAGGTACTAATTTTTCTCCTTTGTAAAAATATGCATAGTATTTTTGTGTATATATATAAAGTTGAATTGCCTAATTTCTTGGTTCTGTAAAACTGCACTTTAAAAGTGTGTACATCTTGCAATAGGAAAAGAACTTTTGTGCACTAGTGTCACAATACTCAAGGTGGATAATGCAGCTTGTGTTCTTCTGAGTAGTATTTGTGCAACCTTTAAAATGTTCAGTGTGCCATTGTTTTAAAACATGATTAAAACCTTGTCTGCTGAAATTTTCTAAGAAACACTACTTCAAAATTTGTCTTAAGCCATTAAAAGTGATATCTCTTTAAAATGCATGTCAGCTAGCATTTTACTACTTGAAAAAAGAAATAAAGCCTAAAGCTTAATGAAGCAAATGCATCAATTAGATAATTAGCTTAAAAAGCAAAAGGGAATTTCATGTCACTTTTAGTTACTGAACCTTAGGATGTCTTACTAATTTACACATTAGATTTTTCTCATAAAGAGGTCAATCATGCACTTGTTACTTTACTTATGAAGATGTTAAAAATAGCAGACGTGAAAAAGGAAGTTTTTAACACCTGAAGAATTTTTCCTGCTATGGACAAATAGTTTGCTCTAAAATAGGTCTCATATATGAAATTTAAATATTGATTAATAAAATCATGCTTAATTCAGTTGCAGTAAGAACTTAAGAATAGCGCACAGAGAATATTATGTCTTTTTTACATCAACGCTATCTTGCAGAACTGATAATTACTTTTATAGGGGAACATTTTAGTTTCCCTGTCTTAGAAGCTGATTAGGGAGGCAGTTTCCAACCTTTCTTTCTCTGCCTCTCTTTTATGGGAGTCAAACATGATTTGCCTGTTATGACTTAGCTTACTTGAACAGCTGCAGGTTCTCAGTGCTGGGTGAGGCAAGTGCAAAGGGTCCCTGCAACTGTGTGCTGGTTTGTAAACTGATGTGGCCTCCTTTAAAACAGTAAATAATCCATATCCTTCACCAAAAAGTACCTATTACCTCCCCCTTCCTGTGAATTAAATGTGCTGGTGTTTTGATGGGTGAGGGTTGTTCTTTTTATGCACACAAAATTTTTCAACTTGAGAGTTCTAAGAAACTTGTGCAAGACTGCATTGGAAATGAAGCAAAATACTTTTTTTCAGTTTCATTTATTTTTTAGTACTGTAATGTAACCCAGGAAGGGCCAAAGAAGGGGTCATCAGTAAGGAAGGGTGATGTTTTTAAAACAATGAAATTGCTAAGAAATGTTGCATATCTTTCTAACCTCTTCTCGCAGGCCTTTGATATAATCCTTGACAAGTGTGTTCTTAACTTGCATGAGGATTTTATAATCAAGTACCCTGTCTAGGTTGATACAGTGCTTGATACTGTCATTAGAAACTTCTTTTGGATCATACTTGGATAACTTCTAGTCTTTTGTTACTGCTTTCTCACATTGATTAATATCCAAGGAAAAAGGCTAGTGAAAGAGATTTTACCTAGTCAAAATCCTGACCTTGAGTTCTGATATCTTGACTTTGCATGTAGCATCTACTCTTGGAAACTGGTTGATAACTGACTTTTCTTTAAAGCCCTAGGTCTTACCTGTTTTTCTAAGAAAGGGATTTTCAGAGGCTTTTTAATTCTTCTAGGTTCTGTTAAAATCCCAGATAAATTCTTGATTCATTTGGCTATTGACTTCACAGTCCCTTTTCCATTATACTGTTGGGCTCTTGAGTTCAAATAAATTAAATTGTGTTTAACGGGATTTTGTAGCTATCTTTCTTAGAGGTACTTGTAAGGGCTTTTAAAACTCAATTTATAACAATTCTTAAAGCTTAACTCTAATTCCAAATTGTAAATTCCTCAGACTGACCAAAACAACTGAGTCAGAGGAAAAGCTTCCCATCAGGCTGTTCTATAAGTCAGTTTCCTGTATGTAAGCTGCCAACCTGGCTGTGTTTGGGATGTATCTGTGCAGCTACTTTAAGCCAGCTCAGGGCTTCTGTGCCACAGCAGAGAAGCAGCAGAAATGCAAGAATTTGTTTTACTATATCAAATTTCTGTGTGAACATTTTTCAGCCTATTTGCAAGCAAACCACAATTTTGACAATAAATCCTTGTGAAATAGACTACTATGCTTCAAAAGTCAGTTTGCAGTTCCATATATCATGAGGCAGTGTGCTTGAACCAAGGTCACTGAGGTGCGATCAATCTATTTCAGTTCCCCATTTTACCTTTGCTTTCACCTCTTTTCCCTCCTTCATTTTCTACCTCACGGTTCAGCTACAGAGCAGAAAGCTGGAGCACGCTCTGTGAGCCTGCGCGGCTGCTGCTCGGCCTCCCCTCTGCCCAGGGACCTCTCCTCTCCACACCTGCTTCTCCCGTACTGCCAATCTGCATAGGCCAACAGGCACAAAAGTGACTGGAATATGCTTCAGGAAGTTCAATTAGCTTTTTTAAATTTTCTTTCCTTCTTCCCAGTTTCTCTTTATTTGTGCCAGATTGGCTTCACCTGCAGTCTTACTAAGCCTGGCAATGGCTGTTATCTAAGCCACGTCGCTGAGCGTGTCTAATTTCTCGCCCCATTGGCCTGCCAGCTCCAATGGACTGGCTAAATAGTTGTGGACCTTCAGCACCAAAGGACAAGAGGGCAATATTTTGTTGCACAGCTATAAAACCCCTTCATCAAAGCTTTAAGAACTGCAGAATTTTATTGTACTTGCATGCATAGAATGATCTGAATATTTCATAATATTGGTACTAAAAAGTAAGAATCATGATGCTTCAAATTCTGTGATGCCCTGAAAATATTTAGATTATGTTTTAAGAATCTGGGGGTCTCTTTCCTCTCTAACACTGCTGTCTTCTAGACAGTCTTGGTTTTATTGTAGACATTCCTCTGGGAGATTTTTGTTACCACCTCTTTTCCTGCAGCTTTAGTGCACTCTCTTTCTCATCAGTGACCCCCCCAGCTTCTCTCCAGGTCAATTCAGCAGCCCCTGACCCCACACCTGGTATTTTGCTGGTACAAGTCCTTTTTGTTGGTGTGCACAAGCCATGCTTCCCACACAGTCCTCATGCTAGGCCCAGCTTGGGATGGACTTGGCATAACAGAATGCAGTGGCTTAGCAAAGGGCCAGGCCACTTCTGGGACTACAGGATGGGACAGAGGTCAGGTACCACCAGTACCACAGTGACATTAATATGTAATGCCCTTCGTAACAGTAACAGGTTTCAGTTTATTGCTGTTCCCGGAAGAGGCTTCAAGCAACAGAGTTCATTCCTGACCCATTGTCTATTACATGTATCCTCCTTATCTTCCCAGAATGATGAGTTATCTTGAAAGTGGAAGTATTTCAGGGAAAAAGGATATTAGGGGAGTTCATCAAGTGAACAATCTTATTTAATATTCTCCTTAATGACCTTGACTCACAAATGAAATTTGCTGATATGACAGAGATGGGGTCAATCTCAATGCAGAGTAGGAGTTGAATAACAAGTAGGATGAAGTGGGTAATATGAAGAGCTGAAATGAATAAAAAGAGATGGATTTTAATACTGCAAGAGACAAAGCCGTGTATCAGGAGCAAATAATAATATCTGCTATATTCTGAGACTTCATCATTTAGAATAAAATAGACTTAAGTGCATTAAGCATTCATAGGATATTTATGAAAAACTGATGAGATTTTGTTGTGCAAAACATGCAATAGCAAAAGACATATAAGGTATTTCTAGTTCTTGTACTGAGTAGTATCATCTATTTAAAATGTTGATGAAATTCCTTCTGAAATGCCATGAGTGTGTGTATCTTCAAGAAGGATAAAAATTATATTGAAATCACTGTAAATAAAGGCTAAGATTGCAAGTGATCAAGGAAATTATGTTTTTTAAGAACAAACAGGTGTCAGCCAGTTGAATATTGTGCTAAAGTTCCTTTGTAACAGAAGGAGAATTTGCATGGTATTGCCTCTTCCCAGCTGGTGAGAAAAACCTTTTCTTCAGGGAATATGAGTCTCCCTGGTTAAAAAAAAAAAAACCCCAATATTTATGTCCTGGAGTTTCATATAATCCTAAAAGGAAGCCTGCCCTTCTGTGTTCATTTCTCTGAGTTGACTTTTGCCATAGCACCAACTGATTCAAGGCAATACCTTTCTGTCCGCTTGGGGTTTTTTTCCCATAGCTGCAGTGTGTGTTTGGATTATGACAGAAAATGCATAAGCATGTTGATAATGATGTGACAGTGACAGAATCATTCAGTTGAAGATACCTTTCAAATTTTTCATAATTTTTAATTCTCAGCCCAGGTTTGGCTATTCTAAAAGAAATACTCCTAGTTTTACTTCAGATAAAGAAAAACTTCCCACTGTTCTTTTTCTAAAAATTTTCAAGTATTTGATCTCAAGGAACTGTAATTACTTCGACAGTTACCAGATATAATGCTGGTAATTTTCTAAGTTCTCATTAAAGACCATTTTAAAGACCTCACAATACACACATCTAATTATTACAAGTGCCTTCAACTGAACAAAAAAGGTTAGTGGTTTTACTAGATCCAATAGGATTCATGAGAATGAGTCCCAAGACAGTTCACAGAAAGTTGATAATTCAGTTACTGTCAGAGTTTTAATGGATTCCAATTCAGTATCAACAAGCACTTTTTCTCTCTCTCCTAGATATTCATGCCTAGGTTTCAGAATAAGAAACTGAGGGATTTGCCTTAGAGACAACAAGTATTGTTAAATTTCTTGGTCAGCATTAGAATATATACACAATTTTTTACTGACCCTTATTGTGCTTCAGAAAGGACAAGCTGTCCAAACGCAGCTGAGGTGTACCTTTGTATACAGGTACTGCCTAATAATCTGCTTTGAACCAAAGTTTGCTGTTTGTTAGGATTTCCACAGACTGTTCTATATTAGCTGATAGGAAAGTTGCTGAAGTATGAGAAATGTGTAGCCCTTCTTTAAGCATACTTGCCCTCTTGACCTTTGTTACAGGGAGTCTTCTCCCAGTGAGAGCTGTTCCCAGCAAGTGGTGGTGATTGAACTTGTGACAGAAATAAAGGAATTTATTGACTTGGGTGGTATAAAATCTGATGGGCAAAAAGAACTGGGTTGTTGGGGGTTTTTTGGTTTTTTTTTGTTTTGTTGGTTGTTTGTTTGTTTTTACTGTAGTTCTCTTTATATTAAGTATATCTGGAAATTTTGAGTCCCTCTCCTAACTTTAAAAAACATAAAGCCCCTATAGGTTTTACTCACTGAGAATGTATCAGATTATTCACTGCCATTTTAATTAGTGCTACTCTTCTCTTTTGTTTTTTCCATAGCTTTAGTACCCCCCTCACACACAGTTTTAAACTCAAAATACTCCCTTGTGGCTATTCCACCTTCAGGTAGATGATTACCAGCTATGACTACCAGTTCCAGTGAAGAAAATATTGGGCAGGGTTTTTTCCTTCTTTCTCTTGTATGCTGCTCCAAAAGAAACTGACACCTGGTACTTTAGCCTTTTGACACAAGAGTTGCCATGGGAATCTGAAAGTTTACCCCCAGGCCCTTTACAAAAGTGCACCTTCCTTGTGGCAGAGGTGTTTCTATGGTAACATTTTACTGGAGGCCATAGAACTTACATGGGATGTGCCATAAGGCTTCTTTTGCACATTATCTCTCTTAAATTTGTCAACATAGGTTTAGCTATGTTAAGGCAGGAAACAGTGAGAAGAAATGTTTCCCTTGCTGACTGGACTCTCTAGGAGTTATTGAACACCATTCATCAGAATTTTACTTTATTCCATGTTTTTATGCTGTGCTTTTTCATTTTTTTTCCAATGGAGTGTCCTGTTATTTATTCACTGGTAGACATTGTCTGCATAATATGGGCTGATTGTATTATCTTCAAAAAACATACTGTATTGGTGTGATTTCTAGCCCTTCTTTAATAAAGGAAATAAGACTTTTGATTTCCAAGAAGATGTTGATGTTTTCAACTTCCTAAGAGGTTGTGGTGTTTATGAGGAGGTTGCTATCTGTTGTAAATGTACAAGACTGAAGGGTTAAGTATGAGGTTTTACTGTTTCTTTTCATTCACTATAGATCATTGTCACCTCTGATAATGGCTTTTACCTTAAAAAATGAGATGACACTTCCCAAATTAAAATGGTCCATGTTTTCTCACCGAGAGTCATCCATTGATGTCAGCTTCCATTTACAGCGGAGGCTGAGCAAGCAGCAGCATTCTTGCCTTGTAATAAATAATTTTAGGTTATCATCATTGTTTTATTACTGTGCTATCAGCCTTTATATTTATTCCTATCCATCAGTGAAAGGATTCTTATTGCTGCCAGGTATGTGGGCCCATTTTGTTTCCCTGCCTGTTTTAAAACGCTGGTCCTGGCTTTACATCAGCCACTGCTTGCTTTAACCATTGGGAGCGGCTACAGTCTGGGTTATTATTAATGTCAGTCATTCTCTGCTGGCAAGGGTACAAACGAAGCTTTCAGCCAACACCGTGCTACTTTAACAGGGCTCTTAATTAGATCATCTTCCTTGGCCAGGGGATGGTGGAGAAGAGAAAATGAGATGAGCTAACAGAATTAGGACAAATAAAAGCATTTTGTGGATGCATTTCTGACAAATTAGCTCAGACTGCAAATAGAGATTGATTTGTTTGGGTGAGACCAATTGGTTTTCAGGAATGTAAGGATAAGACTCTTCAAGTTTAAGGTGAAGGAAGGTATATTTAGAACCAATGTTAGCTTTTGTTCTGGCATTAACCCTGAACTGAAAATTCTGTCTGAAGTTAGCACTGAGGAAGCTTCTTCCATAAAAAGCCTTCTGAGGTAAGGAGTAGCTGTTCTCACACAGAAGTTGGAGAAAATACAATTTACAAAAGTGAGAAACAAACTGAGTCACACCCTATAGAGTTCATACCTCAAATGCCTGCCACATTAAACACTGTGCCATGACAGAGGAGGGTATCAGCAGCCCTCGTGCTCACTTGCCCAGAAGACTGCAGAGTCTTTCTTGCTCCCAGTGCACTTGGATTTACATCCACTTGAGATGAGTTTGCTCCAGCTAAATACACTGAGCTGTTTGCCAGTGTATGATTAATGCTAATTTTTATCTTTGTCATGTAAAAGCAAAAAGAGGGGAGAGGAAATTATTTCCATTCAACCTATTGGCATTTGGAGTATTTAATTCAGACAGCATTGCTTTATTCTGCTTTGTAACATAGGCATCACACAAATAAATGCTTTAGATGTGAAAAATTCATGCACACATGACTTTATCTGGCATTAAATCTACTTGGAGTAATTAACAATTCAATAAAATAGGAAGCCATATTTTCAGTAGGGGCTCAAAGAGGCATTTAAATTATTCAGCTACTTCTTAACATGCATTCATTGCCACATATAGGTTAGGTGACTGTGCACAATCTGATTGTTATTGTACCATTTGGTGCTCAGTTTCAGACTGACTCCAAATTGGAACGTTTATTTACTTAGCTGGGTTTCTTAGAAATGTGTTTTTCCAAGAGTTTAAGCAAGCCAAATATTTACAGCTGCTATTTGCTAAGGATTCTTCCTAGGGGAGAATCTGCCAGAACCCAAAATTTTAAGCATTAAGTCAATTTATATGAAAAGGGATGAGAAATGCTCTGTGTACCTATCCATCTCCTCTTTGATTTATTTCCATTCATGTATCTTTACTTCTCTGAAATAATTTCTGTCTTCAAAATCATCAGTTGAGCCCTTTTGTAACGGAATTGCATCCAGCCAAATGAAGTCACTTAATTCTAGTATCTTGGCCAAATCAAATTAATTAATGCTGGCCTCCACTCCTTCCTCAGGTCTTCTCTGCTGTTACACAAAACTGTACCCTGGATATGTAGCAGGCCTTCAGGGCATCATTTATTTTTCTTTACTTAAGCCTTCTGCCCCCTCTTCTCAGCAGTTCAGAAACTATTTAAAACTGCATTTTTGTGCTCAGGAAGAAGAACGAGGCACAAAGGTCGATATAAACCTTGTTCTCATCTTGTAGACTGTGAGAATATAACTGCTACCTTGCTTCTTTCATCTCTTCCTTTAATTTCTATGTCTAGCAGCACCTGTGTAGCTGGTTGGAGAGGTGTTTTTTGGGTTTTTTATTTTTTCTTTTTTTTTTTTTTGATATTGATTCTGTCCTCCTACTCACATTTGTTGCTTTTGGAGTGCAGCCCACTGATGGAAGACCGATCATGTGAAAGGGTAGCAAGGCTTTTTTTTCTTCATTCATGACTTTCAGGAAAAAGGATATTTTGATGTTTTGTTTAGTGGTTCTTTTCATGGTGTTAGAAGATAATGATAAAGTTAAATAAGGAGGTGATTAAAAATCTGCAATTCGGCATGCGGGGAATTCTCCTGAGTTTTCATAGCTCCATCTGTGCCCTATGAGCTGCAAAGTTTTACAGAAATGGAGGGAGAGAGGGCCTGGTGATAAGCCAAATTCCTGTCCTTTTTTTCCCTTGGCCAGCACAGGTTTCCTTATCCCTTGAAGAACCAGATGAGAGCTGTTATTTTTGTCCTGTCAGAGGTTGGGAACTGGCACAGGGAGGCAATCCTGTACCTAAGGAGAACGGAGCATGTAGAGAGGGTACCACAAATGCCCTGGGCTGCAGCCTCCACTAGGGATTTTAACCTTTCCTGCAGAATCTAATTTGAAGTAAGGGTCCAATTTAAAGCAGAAATGAATTTCCTTTCTTTGCTTATTGTTTCCTCTAACTTCCTTGAAATTTTTTGTAATATTTCCATTTAATCCATGTGGAATTTTGGTGACAAAGTTCAAACAGTATCACTTTGGATACCACTGAGAGACATGGTAACCTAAGTAACGGTCCAATAATGAACTTTCTCTTGTGGCATCAGTATTTGCTTCATAATTAAAGCAGAAGTTTCCATTATAAGTTTGATTTTGTATCCTTCAGTGAAATCTAACAATTCCCATCAGCTGTAAAATAGGTTGGATTTCCTATAGGACTGAGAATTTGTCTCTTCATTTCTTCCTCCCAAAAAAAAAGGAATGATATATTATTTACCTGAAGGTGACATTCATTAAAAAGAGGAAGATGTATATTCCTTTGTATCTAAACAAGAAAGACTAAAATAAAAAAGTGGGATTTCAGATTGACATGGGAGAATAAGATTTTCTTTGATTATTACTTGTTAAGTATTTCAGTTTCATAATAGTAATTTATAAAAAAAAATGCAATAAAGATTTTAATGCAGTAATTGACTAGAGTTACACTATAATTTGATGGAAGATTTTTCCATCAATGTACTTTATCGTGACTATGCTGATTTTTGTTTCTAGTTCTCATTTATGTAAAATGAGGGAGTGATGATGTGTGTGTGTGTGTGTTGGTTTTCAACAGTTAATTGTTAGTTGGGATGAAAATGGATATAGTTATATATACCTAGTAGCTTGGCAAACCTAATCATAAGCCTTTCAGTACTCTCATGGTAACTTTCCTTTGACAAGATAGGTAGAAAGTAGCCCCTAAACCTGCTGTTAATGCAATTACATTGAAATCACTCTAGATGGAGAGAGAATTAAATCCAGGACTCTTAATTTCCTGGGCAAATTATCTAGCCATGAGGCTGAGAGTTCATTCCACCCTTGTCTTTCCAGAATCTTAAACCAGGCAATTAAGCACAGCTCAAAATTTGGAGCTTTCTGTATTTCTTGCACTGATATCTGGGACATGGTTTGGCTGGGGGGTGTCAGTCCCCCTTCTGGCCGACAATTGCAGTGTCTCTTGCAGTAAGATATGTAGACCCCAGTAACACAGCACTGGATCATGGTGTGGGTGTCCTGTGCAGCTCTGTTCCATGAAGCTCTAGCAGTACATCCTGTGAACTCAGTTATGACTGACACAAGATTTTGAAAGAGTTGTTGTGACTCTTTTTGCAGTCTCTCAGCTAGAAGCCAAAGTATCATTTTTGCTCTATAGGAGCAGAATAATTTAAAAACATATGAATGAACAGAATTTATTATTCTTCATTGTACCAGATTCTTCTCCAATGAATTTTGGCAGTAGGATCTAATTAAAGTAAATAGTAGTAAATGGTGGCAGTAATACATGGAAGCATGGCAAATAAAGAAATAGGTATCTTGAGAGACTTTATTGAATGTGTTTCATGGCCTGTTCAAGCTGAAGTATTGTGAAGTGCTGTATTTTGTATGCTGTGTAGTGATGCTTGATATTAAGAGTTTTTTTGGGGTTGGGATTTTTTTGGGTTTTGGTGAAGGTTAGCTATTTTTGTACAGTCACATTAAGTCTAAACCAAAGCTCTACTTGTCATATATTTTGTTTCCCAGTAAAACAACAATATGGCCTGCCCTATTATTGAAATGTAGCTGGCTAGGTTTTCTTAGCTGTCATTTTCTTTTGGAAAATATAGATTTCATGTTCTAATCCTTGGTACTGTGATACTGATCTCTTTATGTAAAGACATATGGTGTGGATGCATTGTAATCTACTAAAATAGAAGTAATTATTTTAGAATTGCAGTGCTTGGAAATCTCTTGTTTTTCTGAGTTTTTCTGGAGTGCAGACTGACTACATTACATGGAATCATATTACTAAGCTTAAAATCTTTGAGTTGTAGTTCAGTGTTTTCTGTCTGTATGTGTTGGGGTTAGTTCACATTAGCGCACCTGTAGGCAGAAGATGTCTTGTAAAAACATTGTTTTTTGAAAGGTGAGTTGAAGTCTTCAGAGTGGTTCTTTTAGGAGGAGCTGTCATGCCATTCAGTGCTCCAGTTCAATCCAGCCCTCATTAAAAGTTAGTAAGCACAGAGAAGCAACTACCATTTTATCCAGATATTTAAAGTCAAAAAAATTTGTTAATGTAAAACAAAAAAAAGCAGAAGTTGATGTTTCTTGTCTTTTAGTTTTTTACAAGGTAATTTTAACAAAATCCCATCCTAGTTTCTTTCTGTGATCTTGGCTTTCAGTTATATAATACTATGCTTCTGTCAAAAAAAAAAGATCAGGAGATTAGTATGGAAAAGTACTGTTGGGTTGTCTTTGTTATCTCAAACACAGTGAGCACACTGGGTAGGAGGCAACATCAAGTAGCAAGGATTCAGGGTTTTGTCTTTTTTTTCAACACTATTAGCTTTGATTCTGCATAAATTCCATGTGCCTCAGGGGCCTGCTATTTTGGACAGAGGTTAGCCATTAACTGCTAACCTTGTCTGCATTACTATTGATTCTGCACTGTTAAAAAGACCACTTTCTAAATAAAAATTGTGTCACAGTCCACTGCAATGTGTTTACCACAGCAAGAGTAAAAAAATGCCTAAAAATGTTCCCTTGTGTCTCCTCATTAAACAAGAGGATTAAAGTAAATGCAGATGCTTTCCATGTGCTTTATGATAAATATTGTAATTGGATATGGTGTTCTTTGATGAGCAGTAGAGGTTTTTAGATGTTTCTTCCTACTTAGTGGGTAAACATCAAATCTTAAATCATTTAGGAAAGACGGGAGAGAAGAATGATGGATGTTCTTTAGACCTGGTCACCATTCCTTCAGTTTAGCCTTCTGGAGAGGATGTAGGAGAAGGTTTCTTTTTCCCAAGAACAACCAAGCTTTGACTTCTGTCACTCATTGAAGAGTACAGCTGGTCAGCCAGTGTACTCAGCTGTGTCCCAGCCAAGGTGACCTGGGTAAAGGTGGAAGCTAATGGGCACCGGGAAGCCCAGGCCCAGAGCTGACGAAAAGAGGAGAGGCTTTCCCTCTGATATGATGGCGAGGAGTTTAAACCATTATACCAAGAGTTGCTGAGTTGAAGGCAAGGCAATAGTTTGTCTTCCAGACATTTTGTTTAATTTTTGTCATTCTGCAGTTTTGAATTTCTTTAGCTGCAGTTATCTTTTCCTACTAATTCATCTGATTAAAAAAAAAAAATTAAAACCAGCAAATCTTCAATTAAAGACTGCAAATAAGACTGTGTCTTTATAGATGCTGGGAAAAAAAAGAGACATTTGTGTCCTAGGGTTCCAACTGACTTGAAATTCTGTCTGGCTTTTCTTCAGTCACTCTCTGGGATTGCACAATTAACTTGAAATTCCAGCCTTCCTGACTGAAAAGGGTAGCAGAGGCAGGCAGTGAGGTGGTACTGGTCTATTGTGTCTCTACTGCAGGCACTAGAGTTACTCTTTATGTAATATGTTGTGTAATTTTGTCCAATCTACTTCTGGAAATTCCAAATGAAAACTTCTTCCTGTCATCTCCCTGATTTCATCATACTTTCATTTTTGTCTCTTCTTTACAAGGACTTCTGGTATAATCTATCCAGTCTACAGGTTGGTTTTGTACCATTTAAAACAATTTTAACATTGTTTTGCTGAAAGACGTGGGTGTGCTTGTTTACATTTAAGTAGTTACAATTTTATCCTAATCTCCAGATGTTTGTTGGTGATACTGAAAATACATAGAACCACTGAACCAGTGTATCAAGGTAACCATTTTTCTGTGGCATTCCCCACAAATCAAAGACTGGTGAATGAAATCCTCTGGTCCAATGTCCATAAGCACATAATCACCTGTCCTGCTTTTCATTTACATGGATGAGTCTACTGTGACAAGTCTTTTTACCCATTATTGGGTAGAGGAGCATGAGGAATGAGGTTTTCATCTCAGTGAGTCCCAAGATCATTGACAGCAAACTTTGCCTCATGAAAAAACTAGTTCTAACACTTAAAATAAATATCATGAATGCTCACATATTTTCTGTAATGGCAAATGGTAAAGTTGAGTCTTTTTATAAGTTGCTTCATAGTAATTTATTTGCACATCACAGTTCCTGCTATGCATTTTCTCAGCTGTGTAGTAAGAGCAATGTATATGGAACTGCTTGGGCAACAACGTTAGGGGAGAAATGGGATGGAGAAAGCTCAAGGGAATCAGTACATCATCTTTCTACAGGAAAAGGATGTTGGAATAGTAGTGATATTGTTTTTACTGAAAGCTATTCTAAATAAATTGAATATTCCACTAGAGGAAATGGAAAGCAAATTTGTTTTGGCTTTACTACATACTAATAAATATTATATTTTCAGTGGTGTGAAAGGAAACCTTTCCTAAAGCCAAAGGAGCAATATATTTCTATTGTAAGAAATAGCCTTAAAAAGCAGAAATAAATCTGTGCAATACCTTTCTTTTCCTTTAAACAAACAAAATGTCTTTAATGAGGAAATGGAGAGAAAAGAAGTCATTACTTTTGCTCGACAACTAATCATTATGCCCTTGCCTTGGTAAACATATATTTTTCTCAATTTAGCTACATTACATAATAAAACATTCTGGTTTCAGCAAATGTGTTTTCTGCTGAGTGTTGTGAAATTTAATAGAGAAGTAATGTCTTATTGATGCTTAGTTTTTGTGACCTTTTCCATCTTGTATTAGTGACATATTGGTCCTCTGTCTCCAGTACTATGGGATTCTAATGGATAGTATAGAATGGGTCAGATAATGAAAGTCCCTGGTACATTAACTTTCAATTTCATGAATGTCTGAATACTGCCTGCAAGATGAATAACAGGCATTTCCTTCCTTTTGCATTTCAACATTTATGACCTGGTTATGATTTTTTTTACTGTGTTACCTCACAACAGGTCCTATATTATCATATTAAATGGTGTATTTCTGCTTTTCTGGCAAAGATCAAATGTCATCTGCAGAGAGAAGCAGATAATGTCCAAATTCTGTTGACTGTGACAGTCTAATACCCATGTTTTTATTAGCAAAGGCTTTTTTTTCCCAAAATTTTTGTTCCTTGTTTATTAAGGTCTCGCTCAGATGGTTTAGAAAAGCAGTTAGACTTTGATAGTGGCTGGTCTGTAACTGGAAAAAAAATAGCAATTACTGTTATAAGCAGCATTTGAGCCTTGTAAGGCTGTAATAGTAGGTATGATGTATGGAAGACAACCAAGGATAGGGATTGACCGGTATTTGTAGGATATATGCAAGTCTACATTGGACACAATATTGCACATACAATGTACATATTACATTGTTTATAGGATATAATGGGAAGTGAGGAGTAGGTTCATATTGCTAGTGTTAAAATAAATAAACAAATAAGTAACTGTTAATGGTAGCACTGAGGGTACAGCAGGGGGGAGCTCAGTCTTCCACCTCTTCATAGTTTATTCATATAGTAATAAGCCTTTATGCAAAATATGTAAGAACCAACCTGAATCTTTCCATGTTGTATTTTTAGATAATGCTTTAGAAGGTGTTACCTTGTATGTCAGAGCCATATCTTTGCTGCTTTCAAGAAGCCTCTGCAATGTCAAGTTCTACAGAAACAAGCATCAGATGTTCAATAACATCAGCCTAGCATATTCAGAATCTGTCAGAAGCACTGTACAGTACTTTCAGGGGATGAAAACAAGATAAAGCTCACAGTCCATAGGAGACTTCAGCTCCATTTACTCTACTTCCCTTCAGCCACATTTGGAAACTGGAAGCAAAGTTATTAGTGTCAGTACTTGTTTCATCCATTGAGATTGATGCATATAGATGAATAGGGTGGTTAACAAGGTTGGAGTATAGACCATGAATTATGTCTAAATAGGAATTGGGCTAGATTTCCTCATTAAACAGAGTCCCTGGGTTCTCTTCCAGACAAAATGAAGTGAGATTGGGACTAGTGAGAAAAAGATGTTTCTCCCATGTCAAGAAGGAAGAAAATCCACAAACATCTTAGATTTAGGTGAGATTTTTCTTGGAGGTACAGAAATGTGATTCTGAAAGCAGGGTAGGTTACATCAGAATGCTTTATTGTTTTGTGGCTGCAACAGCTGAGTCAGTTCACAGTGCATCTCAGAGACAAATAGTTTGTCAACGATTTTTCAGTTCCCAGCATCAATTGTATTTATGATCGCAAGAATTCAAAACATTCTGGAGCCTGATTGAATCTGCTGCCTAGGAATCCATTCTTTCTCTGAAATTGTTTTATATTGGAGCAATTCAGAAATGAGCAGCAGTGTGAAAGTAGAAGAGATTCTGTGGAAACAATCATAACACTGCTGTGGATGTGTAGGCACTTTATAACAATTGAATTGATTGATAGACATTCTTATTTTACACACAAAACTGTAAGGAAAAAGAAAAAAAAAGTATTCACCTTTTTTTTTAAACAACCCATACTGGTGTTTTTACTTTTTCCAAAGTTATAATTTAAAGGCCAACTGGAATTTAATAATGCAGTATAAATACCAAACAAATTACATATTTTAGAAGAAAAAGGCAAAAGAAATTTCTGTTTGGCAGGCTGTATGTAGGAATGCCAAATTTTATCTGCAAAGTAGGAATGCAAAGTAATTTCTGTGTTGTGCTTTTTCATTTGAAAAGTTTCAAAGGTGCCTATTTAAAATAAGTATTTTGGGAGTTTTCTGTCTCCCTGTCATTTGCAGTCCCATCTGTTGCAAGAGCAAAGACTTGGGACTTTGGGAATGCCTGCTGATTATGCAGATGCTGCCTCTTTTAGAAGGGTTCTGTCATGAAGTAAAACATGAGTGTGTTTGCACATGGGGCATCTTTTACCTTGGTTTAGAGGATTGTTTCAGCTTTGGTAAAAAAAAAAGTTGCAAAGACTGTGTCCAAAATGCTGTGCAGCATTTTGTGGAGAGATACCACCTGACAGGCCATAAATCCTGGTCATGTATTTGGCACGTGTAACAGACTGTCTCATACGGTAACCTGTTACAAATAGCTACCTAACTGCGTTTTCTGGGTAATTCTGTTCAGCAACCAGTGGGAAAGCTGGTGTTTGGAGGATTGGTGCACGTGTACAAAACAAGTCATGTCCTAAGTTTTCCTCATTCCATCCAGGCCTAGATAACTTGGAAAGACCATAGCTGTGCTTGTGATGTTCCTGCCATCCCTTTCAGGACAAACCTGACTGTCACTGTAGTTGATGACATTGCCAAAAGCAGGTGTAAGGGTATTTGGCCAGAGGTAAATTCTACACAGTACAGATGCCATCTATTTAAATCATCTAGTTAAAAAGATGGCCTACCGTATTAAGTGTGAAGTATGGCAAATCTGTGATACAAGGGAGGCACAGCAGATCAGGCTGCCAGCTCAAATGAACTTGATTTACGTGCTTTTTTAAATTAACTGGTTGTATCAGTTGGTCTTGGTCTATTCTTAAAATGCAATTTATTTCAAAGCACAAAAAAAAAAGGTAGATAAAGTCATTGTTTAAAACTGCAGGCATAAAACAGTATGCAGCACGTTTTTCCCAGATACAAGAAAGAATCATAAGAATCAAAAAAAGATAATCTGCAGTTTAATTTTGTTACTTTTAATGCAGATACAATAGAGTCAAAGAAGAGATACACTTTGGGGCAGGGACAAATATCCAGGTCTTTAAAATGAGCAAAATAAATTTGGTAAAATAAATATAATAGGCAGCCTGAAAATCTGTTTTCAACCAAGGCATGCCACTCTATATGCATTACATGACACATTAATGATATTGACTCAGACAAATACCATAAGGTCCCATTTTCAGTTTAAAAAGACAGTTCATTTTTTGTTGTGCTGCACACAGATCTGAGTGACTTTTATGGCTGGGAGGTGACTTTTACTGTTCATCATCTTACTATGGCTGTGATCATCATAGCTTTTTTTTTTAATGATGAAAAGACTGACTTCTCTGTTTCTGGGGTGAACACTGTTTACTAGCTTTGTGAAAATCAGAGAGCAAGCACACTGGGATATTCCTGCACCATTAGATTTACACATGTCCTAAACAGAAGACCTCTGTGCTTGAGGAGGTAGGAGTTTGTAAATAAGTTTTTGGTAATAAATATGTTCTACTAAGAAAATGCCCCACTGTAGGGCTGCATTTAGGGTTAGGGTCTCTTTAAGTGAGAAACAGCTCTGGAAAGCCCCTAACTCTGGGCCTATGAAGCAAAGCAAAGAAGTAAAATTTCAGTTTTCAGCAGTTCAACTTTCTATTAGATCTTAGCAAAAGTACATCCTTGCTGCAGTCTTGCTAAGAGGAAGGTTCTCTCGGAAGGTATGGGGGGCTGTTCTGCAGAAATATATGTGCCTGACATAGGGCAGAGGCTGGAACAGTGGCAGTGCAAACAGCACAGCTGCTGTCTCTTGGAAAAGATTGAGAAATTCGTTAAAACAGAAGATTCACATTAGAAAAAGAGGCTTGGTAGTGCTTCTAGAGGAAAATGAAACTATTTTCAGGGTGAAGCTCCCAGAGACCAATGTGCTTGGGGAGAGCAAGCTCAGGGGATGTGCTTTAGCAGGGAGGAACTGATTTCACTTTCCAGTGATTACAGCTACAGCCTGATGGATTATTGGTAATAAATTCATCAAGTTCCATTTGAAAACTAATTAGAATAGTTGCCTTCCTTGCTTATGCAGACTAGTAATTTCATTTTAATTCTTAAATTAAATTTATTTATATACTCAGTTTTTCTCATGCCAACATGACCAGTTAGCTTTCATGTCTTTTGCTCTTTCCTAGTGTCTGTGTGTCTCTCCAGTTCCTTGTATTATTGTCTGTCCAGTTTAGTTTCCATCTTTCTCATCTAGGAAAATTTTCCTTGACATAAATATATGTGCACATACCCTCACTCACCAAAAAACAACCCCAAAACTTAACTCTTATTAACTACTGTACTGTTATCCCTTAAAATTAAGTCCTTTGTCCCATTTAACTACACTTAACCTTTCTGCAAATATACTGCCCAATGCTAGGAACTGAGGCTGAAAACCTCTCCTCTCATAAAGCAATATAAAATGCTAATCTTTTAACATACTCCTCCTGTCCAATTCAATCAAAGCAGAACACATTAAATGTAGAGATGACATTTAGATTTCATTCACCATAACATGGGAAAATGCAGCTAGGAAACTCTCTGACAGTTATCATATTTCTCTCATTTTCTTGGAAAGTTCCCTTTCACCCACATTAGCATCTTACACTAATTGAGAAGGAAGTGAAAAATTACTCCATGGAACATTCAAAGTCTGATGATGCAGTGACATCCAAAGATTTTCTCTTATGAGTCATTAACTGATTTTTTAATATTTGCCAGAGCCTGAAATTCTGTATTTATTTCTAGGCTTTTTTAAAAGACTTAAGTGAAAGATGTGGTCATGTCCTAGAGATGCAGTGCCAGGGAATTAACAGTGAATGTATAATCAATATTTCCAGCATCTATTGATTTATGTCAGTAATTACTTCTGAACCCATAATGCTGACTGTTGCCTTCTCTCTATAGTGAAAAATACTATTTGTGCCAAGAGATTCCTTATTTATCTCAATAAATTAAGTATAATAGTGATAGCTCTAAACAAGTGTTTATATTATATGGCACCTTTGACACTGACCTTGAGAGTAATTCATTCAGAATTTTCTTGGCATGAATTAGTAAAGAAAGTAGTAATTCTAGTCAGAGTCAGACAGCAAAACCCATGGGCTGAGCCAGCCTGGGCAATGCTGATGTAGAATATATAATTAAAAGATAACAAGTCAGCTCTCCTGAAAACTTGCACAGATAAGCTAAGAAGCAACAGTCTAAGTTGTATTGCTGGGAAAGTTGTTTTGCAATAACTTATGGAAATTGAAGTACAGTGCTGAGTTTCTCTAGATTAGGAGTTCATAACTGAAAAGAGAGACCTGCAAATTTGCCAGTTTGTTGTGACTCTGCTTCTGTAAAGAGCACTTACAAAAAAAAATCACTCTGAGCATTTCCAAGGTTTAATGTGTTCCAAATTTTGTCAAAATTCATAGGACTGAAGTAACGGATTTTTTAGCTTCTGTGGCTGTGTTTCCTGTGATTGAGAAGGTTTGAAAGCAGTGGTTTTACCATTCAGTTTAGTCCATCTTAGAACATTTACAGACTGGAATGTTAACTATTTTTTTGACTTGGTGTTAGAGATTGAGTACAGTGCTGAGTTTCTAGATAAAAGAGAGAGACCTGCAAATTTGCCAGTTTGTTGTGACTCTGCTTCTGTAAAGAGCACTTACAAAAATCAGAGGCTTTACTTGCTCACTCTGTTATGCATTTCCAAGGTTTAATGTGTTCCAAATTTTGTCAAAATTCATAGGACTGAAGTAACGGATTTTTAGTAGCTTCTGTGGCTGTGTTTCCTGTGATTGAGAAGCAGTATTGAAGAGCAGTGGTTGGTACAATTACCATTCAGTTTAGTCCATCTTAGAACATTTACAGACTGGCCACAGCTTTATTCCTCACTTGGTTGTAATCATGTTAATTATCACAGCGGTAATTCATCTCTTGAACCACTTGATTATTTGAGCATTCACCTGTTGCTTAAATGTGTTCTTTTTTTTGGGATAGACACCCTCCTTTCCTGGCTCTTTATTTTTTCTGATAAAGTCACCACGATTTTAAAGGAACAAAAACCATAAAACATCATCTTTTTAAACTGAAAAGAACACAAAGAACATGGCCTCTAATTAGGCATGATGGCAAAGACTGTGTTCATGCTCTCAGTGCTAAAAAACACTAGAGCTTAAAATGCTTAATGGAAGATAAATTGTATTTTTCTAGCATTATTTAACATTGACAAAAGATTTTGATGCTTTAAAGGCTATTGTTAAAATTATCAGTGTGGTTTGCACATTTGAAAATAAGCATAAGTGTAAGAAATGTCTTTTGCTACAAAAGTTACCAAAGATAGAAAACATTTTCATAGCAGAAATCTTCTAGTTAGAAATGCTTGTCCCTTATGTGGTTTCCCCATATTTCTGAGTTAATGAAATACAAAGCAATATTCTTTGATAGGTCACATCTACTGAAGTTAACAAGAGGAGGAAATGCATATGGATGTAGTGAGCTGTCATTCAGCATTTATTTCTGATTGGTAATGCCATAGTCAGCCCTTCTGCAGTAGAGAACTGAATTAAAAATCTTCACATTAACTTACATTATTAATACTACAAAAAGTTAACTGGAAAAAAATGCTGACAAAAGGTATTTTTTTGAGTTATCTTATAAAAGCACTGAATCTTTCATTTTTGTCAGAAAATGGATGTCAATATTTTAATTACCACAAACTGGTTTTACCTGAGAGAAGAAGAGCTGTGGCTCTATGGTGCTAGCAAATCAGTAGGAGAGATAACACTGCAGCCTAATTTTAAGATTCTTTTCAATTCTCTTTTTTAGTGATATAACCTACTCATTACAGGAAAAAACACTCAACAAAACTACCAAAAAAACCACAGCACATCAACAGCAACTACCCCTCAAACCAAAAGACCTAAATAGCTCCAGAAAGGTTTAAGCTTTAGAAAAACACCCCTCTTTCTATAATGCTTCTCTTTGTGATGGCCACAGCTTTTAACGACCTTTCTTTCCCGCAGTGTCAGAAGCATTTCTGTGAAGGCTGCAGGTAGATGTGTATTGCAGCCTCAGCTGAGATCAGCAGGTTCGACTGCCATGGCTATTATGTAAGACTCTTCCTCAAAGAGAAAAGATATCTTTCTTGATTAAGAACCTAATACCTTGAGCTCTCAGCATGACACACAAAGTCCCAGTTACATAATGGAAAGATTGAAACGGCAGCTCTCAAGAAGGGTTTGAATTCCCATCTGGTCCAGAAAAAGAAGCAAGAAATTTCATACTCACCTGTCTGCCTGTATGCCAAGGTTTCCATACAGGCTGGAGATGCAAGGTTGCAAGGGATATGTTTATGTTTTGACAGGATATGGCATCCTTTACAGGCAGATCCTTCCCTGTCTGGTGACATCTCTGTGTTTCTGAAGACCATGGGCTACACAACAGTAATGTTTTTCTTTGATTTGGAGGACAAGCCCTTATGACAGCTGTTGGTATTTTTTTTCATTTGCAATTCCAGAAGTTAGCATTAGCAACTATTTTGAATTGTTCCTTCCAGTGTAATTAATTGCTGAGAATTTAATATATCTGAAATATATCTCTACCATCAAGGTTTAACACATTTGCTTTATCGCCTTGCATATGGCAAGTCCAGGGGCAATCTCCTTAATAAGTATAGAAGAAGTTTATTGTGCTTGTGAAATCTGGGGGAAGAGAATCAAAGGCAGAAAATATAAAGTAGGCAGGTTTTGTTGATAGGTCGTTCTGGGCTAAGGAATGATTAAAAACTTGATAGTAAGACAAAGTTCTGGGCTAAGGAATGATTAAAAACTTGATAGTAAGACAAAGTGCTAATAGGTGTAATTGTTTGATGAATGCAGAGTGCTAGCAGAACAGCTCATAAAAATAAGTTGTTCCTGAGAGTGAAGAATGGGTCAAATCTTACCTTTGCCAGCAACATATTATATTCCATCGCGGGAGTACCAGTGAATGAGTGCAATGCAGCATGCACATACTATTTTTCTGAAGTGAAACTGCAAAATTGTAACTGGCTCTGCTGTTGAATTCCTCAAAGGTGTTCCCTAACTTGACAGTTTGACCCCTTGAGAAACACATGGGAATCTGCATGAGAAGTTAGCTTGACTTGACTTCTTATTCTTTGTTTGGTGCTGTTGCTGCTGCCTTTTGGCTTTTGTGAGGGAAATTGCCCTTTTCTTGTATTCTCAGCTCTAGCTGTAAAGCAGATTGCCGGGAACAAACTTCTGCCTTGGAAACCTAATATATAAGATTTGCTTGCCAGCAGTTTGCTAGTTGCTATTAAGCACAAAAAATGGTGTCTTAGGGTATGATCAAGTTTTTACCTTAGCTTTATAAATATTCATTATCTTACATTTTCACTAATTGCTCTAGAGCAAGAGAAAATGTTAATTTTTAATCAATAATACAGCATCCTTGAGAACATTTTACAAATTAGGACTTCATTACAGTCCCAGCATATGTTGTTAATGTTGGTTGTTACATGCTAATTAGTTGAGTTTTTTTTTTTTAATCAGGACTAACACTGGAAGTGCAAGCTATGAAACTGTCATTGTGCAGGAATTCTCCAGGCAAAGGTCAAGTAAAAGCTCACATATAGAAGAAGTGTAGTTACTTGCTGTCTGAATTTACTCTATGAAATTAGTTGGTAAAGAAATTAAGTTCTTTTCCTAATATAGGTTAATAAACTGTATGTGTAATGCACAGGAATTTCTTCTGATTTCTGATTTCACCGTTTTAAGGCACCATGATTATAAATTGATGGGGTTTTTGAAGGCTAAGCATTTTAAAGCACATAGATTTATTCATGCAGACTATCAATTACTTTGATATCCTTTGAATTAGCATTCAAGTTGAGGGTCTTTGAACTGAAAGGATTTCATTAATTGAAGGCAAAAGATAGGGAGTCCATAATTCCTTTGGATGTAACTGCCATGAATCTTGAAATGTGGCAGGAAGAGTCATTAGCAGAGTGCCATTCACATTGGTTCATCAGAAAGGGAATTTGATGTGATTGCCTCAAGCAGAGTACAGAAGGTCAGCACGGGCCAATACCCTCAGCTAACAGAAATGTAGAAAGTTCACAGAGCTGCATGACAGCTAGCTCCAGTAATCCTGACTCCTCTGTCTACATGAGTTGTTTCTCTGGGAGAAACCTATCATCAGCTGCTCAAGGCTCTTGCCATTTAAATTCTTAAAGGGATTTTATTTTTTATTAGCTGACAGTTCTGTAATATTCTACATGACTTAACATTATTTTTAGGGGTAGTAGTAAGGTTCAATAAGAGATTACAGATCAAGACAATGACCTGCTCCGTCTCTTCTGTGTGTTTCACTTCCAGTTTTTCTCAGTGTTTAATGTTCTTCTATTATAGCTCTTCTGTAATTTCACATACTATTAAATGCAAGCAGAAAATCTTGAATCTTTGCGCACTGAGAAGATATGTGACCTGTCAGGAAGGCCCATTTCTCCACTTCATTTAGCAGAAAGAAATTGGGCACAACAAGGATGGATTTTTGAGAGGAGACAGCACCAATCACCAATTCTCAATTCTTCCGTGCTTTAGTTTATTCTGCTGGTACAGGACTGGGCAGGAAGGCACACTTGAATGACTGTAGGAATTTACCTTTCTTCCCTCTGCACCACCAACTTGGATGAGCACAATTCTGAGAGCAAATGAGGAAGTGTGGGCTGGCAGAGCCACCCAAAGCAATGAAACAAAAGGGGGGGCCTGAGGGTCTTTGTCCAATATAAGAAATTTGAAATTATATTAGTGGGAAGGACAATGTTCCTCTAAACTTCTGCTTTTTGTCTTATCCAGCATTGAAAATAGGAGATCTGCAGCTGTTTCAGCTCCTTTACTAGATTTCAGTTACAAAAGTTTAAATCTTAACCAGTTCTGTAGTGAGCAAGAAACACATCACTCTTTATATGGCAGTTGAAATTATATATGCAGCTTTATGCCTGCTGATTGACATCTTTAGAAGGGCTGTCAGCATCCCCTGCTTATTAATCCTTCACTATCCTGTTTTGCCACATTAATGTTAAAATGAATGTTCCCCAAAATAACAAGTTGGGACACCAAATTGATCCAAGTGGTCTTGTTTTCTGTCTGAGAAATTGATGTGATTTCATGCCTACAGAGAAGTAAAGGGAAGAGTTTAAATTTTCTAAATCTCAGTTATTTCAGTTACTTCTATAGAACACCTACCATTTCTTCAAATGACAGTTCCTGGTCTCAGCATCTATAAGAAGGACTGGAGACTGGAACTTTTCCATGCTTTCAAAAGCAAGCATGGAAAAGGCTGGAGCTGAATGATAGCAAAAATTGCTCTCATGTGAAAACTGCAGTGCAGACAAGGTTCTTTGGCTTGGTTTTGTTTGGAGGGCTGGGTTTCTTTGGTTTTTAAGGGTTCTTTTTTGTTTGGTTGGGTTTTTTGCTGACTGAGAGCAAGACTTTTGTGGTGATTCTAACTGTGGTTATTTCTTTTAAAACTGCTGCCTTTAAGAGCTGTGTGAGATGCACTCAGTTGTGGTCGCATGAAAGTTCACTTTTAGCCTCTGGGGCTGTGAAAAGGTTCAGCTGATAGTTAAAATAAAAGGTGGGTCATTCATTGCTAGTCATATCTTAAATCTGTTGGCACTTTTGGGGAAGTACTTTCCATGCCATTACACACAAAGGCCCCGTTTCCCCTTTCAATTGGCATTTCAGGCTGTAGCTATATTTTCGCTGATAGTTGAGTCTTGAGTTTTTATGTCTCCTGTCAAAGTTACAAAATGTTGATGATTTCATTCAAGCAATTAGTCAAAATCTCACACCATTTATATTATTTATCCATCTTATTCTACTATCTCTCGACGGTACTTTTGATCACTAACACTCAGTGACTCTTAAACCTTGACCAAAGTCCCTGGATAACTTGGGTATTATTTTATTCTTTATTATTTAATTAAGCATACTAGGTCTGTGGCCTATCAGAGTACCTTTATTCATTCAGTTTCAGAAGTTTTGGTGCTGTGTATACCCTCAGATTCAAGCCTTCCATGCAAATTTCAGACCTAGAAGTCACCTCTGAATCAACAGGAATCAGAAATGTTAGGGACTGGAAAAATAAGGAAGTCACAAATATTTCATTTTTTAAGTAACACCTTCACAGCTCTTCTGTGTATCTAATGTTTAATTCTTGCCTAGCATTATTTGGAGTAAGCTATGAGTACATGCAGCTTTCCGGGTAGTAAATGGTTTAAAAAAATGATACTTGGTGACACTACTGCCAAACAGTGGAGCTCCAGTATTTTTCAGTCTTTTGAATCCAAACTCAAACACATGCATTGTTTGCTCATACACATGCTATGCTGTACGACTTAGCTGCCCTCATGAGATGGTTTTTCTGGCAAGATGCAATCCTCAAAAAAAAATAGCAAAAAAACTTTGTAAATGGTGACCTGGGCAATGGCAATCCAATTTTTTCATATTTCTTCATTGCAGTCCAGTAGGGAAGATTCAATAAGTTCATTTTTGGGATGCAGAGATGACAGTATTAACGTGAGGGAAGAGAGCAGACTGAATGAGGGCTTGGGGGATATATATATAGAAGTGTGTCTGTGTGTGTATATATAACATATAAAATTAGATAGATCTGATAGGAATGAATGATTTGATCTGGTTTTCTAGTTATCCCACAAATCCATTGAACAACCTTTTTTTTGGATGTAAATTAAATCTAAACACAAAGCCAAAGCAGATTGTACATCCATTTATTCTACACAAGGGAATAAAATTCCATAAATAAACTTAGAATCAGCTTAGATTTTTTAATGTTCATTTCATTGCACATGCCCCTTGACAGTTAGTTAATTTTAAATTGTTTGGGTTTTGAATCATAGATTTTGAGCACATACCTCTTCAAAGAGATTATCAGTGCTGCATTCTAAAATAAACTTTGATATAAGTAAAGCAAAGTAAAAATCCTTCAATAATAAAATTTACTTTATGTTGTAGTTCAAAAATACCAGATAATTTAAAACACCATTCCTTTTAATTTCTAGCTCTTTTCTTCAGTTTTTCATATTAAAAATGTAGTATAGTAGACTTTAAATTATAAATGTAAATATATACACAGTGAATTTAAGAAAAAAAATTAAAATATTGCATACACTATATACATATTTTCACTTACTGTTAGCTGATTCAATAAAACTGCAAGTCAAATCTAAATATTCCAACGCTGAGACCAGCTGACTTACTAACATGAGAGGTTGCTTTGATCCATATCTGTATAACTTGGTCTAAAATGGGGGTAGCTGGAAACAGATCTAGTGCTAGTTTAAGTTCATTTGAACAGACATCCAACTGAGATGATGTTATAGATGGAAATATTTCAATTCAGCAACTATAATAGGGTACCTAAGTAATGTTTGCTTATTGGTTTTTTGTGGGTGTTTTCTTTTTGGTTTTTTTTTTTCATTTAGCCTTTGAAGAACAAAAATCAGGACTTTTTTCAAAATGCTACAGATGAAAAAAGGGATGGATGGACAGACCCAGAGAAAGATACTAGGAGGTTAATCAGTTTCCTAGGACAGACTCCTCATCATGGTAATATATTAATTTGTCCTAGGTTTACCCTTCTCATTTGCCTTGTACTTTCTCAAGTACCCTCATCAGGATTTAGAGAATTCTTAGCATTCTCAGGACGAGACTTATTGGTAAAGAAAAAATTAGCATTGAAGTACTCAAAACAGTAAGAAATGTCACTGCCTGGCATTAAACTGAAGATTCCAGCAACACTAATTTCAGCTATTTCAATATTTTCAAAGCCACAAAATTATCTCTCTCAGGCTATCAAAGACTATTTTAGGATTATTTGAACTCTTTGTAAGAGGAGTCCTAGAGGATTCCCTGCCATTTTTGATCCAAATGTGTAGCTTTCATATTGATTGAATTGAAATTTTCGTGAGAAGAAATCTTGTAGCATCTTTCTCTTTTATACCTCTGGTTAAAGCTCTGCTCCCCACATCTCAATTAAATCAGCACTGACCTTGCAGCTCCCAGTAGAAAACACAAAAGTTTGCCTTGTCAGATTTTTCCCCTGCTGTTTTCAAGAAATTTTTGTGCTCTTCAGAACTGTAGGATCAAACCTTCAAAATACATCCAAAGCATACCATGGGCATACTACAAATATTATGTCTATATTAAAGGTAACTGGTTGCACAACTCTACACTCTTCTTCTAGAAACAGTTAAAATCATACAGAAGTTCATCAAAATGAATTTTACAGTCCTCATTTGCACTACTGGCTCACCTCAAGCCTCTGTAAATTGCTAGGAATGTGGTGTGTCATGTGCCAGGCTGGACTGGTAGTGGGGATTATTGGGATGGAGCCAGAAGCGTTGTAGATAGAGCAGGTGTACCATAACTGGTTTCACTGCCAGTCAGTAACTGGGTCTTGTAAAAACAACTTGGCATAGAGGACAAGCTAGGGGTTTTCTCAGGGTCCAGGCCTTCATATATCTCCTGTGAAGACCTGGACACTGAGAAAAATAGATCCTGCAAAGTTGTTCAGGATTTTTTCCCCCTTCCTCTCTGCAGAGGGGCTTGTGCATATACATATTTTGTATTTCATACAAAACAGAACAGAGACCCATAGTGAAGGTGATGCTTCCTGAATCCTGAAGATGGAGGAATATTTTTATTGAACATTCCTGAACAGGGAATGAATAATAAAAAGACAGGTTATAATTGATTTGAAGGCACTATATTTTCTGTGTTATTCTCTACATTTTATTGAGCATTTACTCAGAAAGAAATTGCAGCATATTTTGCATTTTGATTATTTGACTTGTAAAACTAGACTCCTCAAGTAGTTTTAACAGCCCTCTACATTTTGTCATGTATCTAGACTATGGTATAGGTGTTTTATTTTTCACCTCTTCCATTTTTTTGTACTGGAGTTTAAAAAATCCCTTATTAGGTACTGGAACTTATGCCATGCTATATTCTTAGAGTACAACAGACCAAAACCCTCAAGCCCATTCAGTTAGGTTTGCTAACATTTATGCTTTTAACTATTGCACGATTTGCAGAGGTTTCTGTTGTATTACCTTGAAAGTCTTTTTCTTCCTAAGAAGCAGTTTTGTAAGGTTGGGTATTTTAGAGGCTTATTAAAGATCTGGTCAGGGAGGACTGTTTGTAGGGTTTCAATTTTTTTTCTGTTTTACTTTTGTATTTGGATGAGTATTAAAATCATGTATCGTACAGATTGGCATCTTCAGTAAAAAATGTTTCTTCAGGCATTCTCCCCTAGACTACAGAAGTCATATTCAAATTCATCAGTCCCTTTCTATTTCCAAGCCTAGTGAGATGCTCTGATTGGCTATTTTTCATCATTCTTGGAGGCACTTGGTGTATATGAGGGCAGATGGTTTTGCTCAGCTTTGTCTTTGATAATATGTATACATCAGTAGAGTTTACAGAATCAAGGCCAGAAAGACCTAATAAATTCTTTATGTCCTCTAAACAGTTTTGTTTCTTTTTCTCCAATCAGATTCGAATATATATGTTGATTATAATTTCTTCTGCATATTGTAAAGGGGGATAAGAAGAGTTGATACTTGGTTTTCATTTTCCTAAAACTGTGGCGTGGTAAAAGTAGGACACAAAGAAAGCAGAAATAAAGTCTGAAAATCTGGGACTCGGAAGTTGTCCAGTCATAGCCTGATCTGCCCTGCTTAGCAGAAATAGGTCATGTAATCTGCAGAAGAACTATTAAAACAGCAGGCATTTTTGCCAGTTTGGATGGGTTTGTTCAGTTGTCATTAGCTGGTATAAAAAAAAGTCGGATACAAGATATATGTATATATTACAAGGAGTATAAAGCAATTATTAGGTATTTATAATTAGGTAATTATAGGTAGCACACAGACGACAGGTAGGATTTAATGAGCCCTTAGGCTAAGCCCCAGTCCATCAGCATCAGCTCTTAGGCCGAGCGTGCGGCACCTGCAGCCAGCCCGGCCCGGGGCAGGGTCAGCCCTGCGGCACCAGCTCAGCTGCTGAGCTGCCGTCTGCCACCAGCTCTGTCACCACTGCTGTCACCGCCGCCTCAGAGCCATGACCTGAGGATTCCCAGCTCTCTTGACTGGCATCCGTGGCTTTTCCCTTTAGGATTTCAGACGTCGCTGTGTTGGTGCAACTTTTCCTCTTGAAAGTTAGATTACTTTTCTTTCCCTCTTGAATTCTTGCATTGGTAACAAGCCCCAGCTAAGCAACTATCCCCCCTTGTAATCTTTATTTTCTCATCCTTCTAGTCTTTCAGACAGCTCTTTCTCCTAACTTAGTCATTTTCTGAAAAGCCATAGGCACACTAGCATAGTTGGGTCAGAGCAGGGCCCCAAGTACTAGAAACACAGCCAGGCAGGGCCCTAGGAGTCAGGGCTTGCAAAGTGTTGCTGTGGCTTTTTGTTTAGCTGTGTTGGGGTTTTTTTTGGGTTTTTTTTTTTTTACTGCTAATATTTAGTTTTATCAATTTTTTGACAACTGAACAATAACAATTCTGAGCATTTTGTTTGTGCAAGCATTGCCTTACATCCTGCTTTCCTCCTTATACCAGTACAGGCAGTTGCTCTATATTGACCAATATTTCATCTTTCCACATCAACCTATATATGGATCCGTTTCATCTTTCCTTACATTTTTCAACCATTTACATTGTTTTCTCTTCACAACCAATTTCAGGTACATAGCATATTCTGTAGGCTTATGATGCAAAGTCTAACACCAGGAAATGTATGTATTGCATGCATTATAGAAGAAAGTAAATTCCATTTCCATGAGGAAAATGGAAAATCTGTGTTTTCATTCCACAGCATAACTGTGTTATCTTGCTGTGTTCACAGAAGCAGTCCTTATAAATGTATATGGATGCAATGCTGAAAATACCCAGATATTCAGTGAACTATTTTTTCTAGGACAGATTCCTTTTTTGAATGCAGATTTCTCTATTTCAATGGATTTTGTATACTTATGCAAATTACTATTCAGGTTACATAAATTTAGTTTGAGGTCATTTTATGGATAATTTGTTACTTAGTAAAGTAGTTTGCCAGGTTATGAGACATTAATCCTCCAATAGGTCTTTAATTAGGAGAGATGAACTAAATAATTCATAGCAAGACTTGGCCTGAAAACATTTATACTACACGATTATACCATTTTACATGCAGTGACAAATTGTTTTGGTGTAGTCTGGAAATAGCAGGACTTAATTAATTGCTTCCAAGGTTTTAGACATCTGTGATAGGTTCTTTAAATGCATTAGATTGGAAATTCATACAAAGACTAAAAATAGAGTTCAAGTCCTTGGAGTTAAAAAGCTGAGATGAGAAGGAGGCTTGCAGAAAAGAGCAGGAAGAAGCTGAAAGAGCAAAGGAACAGCAGCTAACAAGCCATGTCCAATTTCCCAAATATTATTTTTGCAAAACTGAGCTGGAAAATCATTAAATACAGAAATATCATGGTTTTACATTTGAGTAAAAGGAATGTGCCTTTTGCGTATCTGATCCATTAGATGGAAGGGATGGCTGAGAAAGGAGCCCTCAATCATTTAAAGAACATACAACCAAGTAAAAAAAAAAAGATGAGATTTTTTCTAATCAGAAATCACATGGCAGATGAAATCAACTAAATTAAAATAATTTATTAGACTGAAAGGAGATACTACTTGAAAAAAAAAGCCAAGCCTAAGCAAAATAAACTGGATTTTGTAGTAACCAAAGAATGAATATATGTCATTAAGTGGTGTTTTCAGGGGATGAATTGGTGAATCACGCCGCTATTGCACCCACAGCTAGTGGGAAGAACAAGTAGCAAAGAATTATAGTCATATGATCATATATAGCTGAGGAGAAAAACCCTTTTGGTAAGAATATTTACTGATTTATGCCGTGGAGGAGGGTATTTTTCCTACAAATTAGATACCACATTGAACACTTGAATTGTGAACTCGAAAAGATGGAAATTCATAACCCCAAGCCTGGAATTATTCCCTGAAAATGGTCCTTTTGAGTATGGACAAATAACTGATTTTTTCTTTGCAGACAAGTTGCTGACCTTTACATGTAGCCTCACAGCTGGAGCACTCATCCAGTGCTCTCAAGTCTGCCTTTAGTTTCCTCTCTGGCCTGAGAAGACTCAAATGCACATTGATACCTCTCTAGAGGACATGCGGGTTCAGTAAAAGGAGCTGCACCACTGTGCTGAATGCACCTGTGGGAGACCAGAAAATGAGCAATCAAAATGGAAAATGGAAAAGATAAGTCATTTGCAGAGTACGTGATGGGAAAGGGCAGTTTGAACATGATACAGACTGAAAAGTGTGTTTTATCTTTCTGACTTTTTGCTGGAGATAACTGCTGTACACCTACCAGCAGACCTTGATGTTATACCTATTTAATTTATTGGTATGGACATGGCTTGTGGGGATTGTAGTTTGTGAAACATCCTGTCTGAGTCCAGGCCACTACCTTCCACTTAAACTGCGTGTTAGGTGCCTTAGCACTCGTGCTGATTTCAACCTTTGTCACTTGAGTTTCAGGTTCTCTGTCAATTTGTGAAAGTACTGAACTGAAAACCTTCTGTCCCCAAAGCACTGGCATTAGGAACAGTGCCACTGAGGACAGCAACGGGTGTGACAACAGGAGGTGTCTGAATGGAAATAAGAAGGGAAATAGTAGTAGCCATCCAGTAGCCCCCTCTTGCTGGAGTGCACATACCTAGGCTTGTGCATAATAAATTTCACTGGTAGCTCTTTAAAGTGATCCTAGGAATTCTCAGAATATCTTCCACTTCTGGGACTATTTTGGACATCTATAGAAAATTTCAAACATATTTGATAAAAAAAAAGGATCAGGCATCTCCCTCAGAAGCAAAGCCTCTCTGTGTATTACAAAAAGGTACATTGTATAGATGCAAGAGGTTGAAGAAAAGGAACCTGTAGTGTCTCAGTGAAAACAGTATCATTATATCAAAAAGAATAAAAAGTCAAAGAGTAGACTTATTGATTATATTTGTCCAATGTCCATATATGAGGCTGAAGCTGAATTTTATGGGTTACATGTGAGAATAGAAATCACATTTCACAACTTCAAAGCAGTTGCTTTACTTCACAATCATCCAAAGTCAGATTAAGTTTTCTTGTTCCATTTTTCAGTCAGAAACACATTTGTACAGATTTGTACAGAACCCACTTTTTAGCAAGACAGGGCACTTAGAAGGAACTGCAGTAAACTCTTTCAATTCATTTATCAAAGCAGGGCCCATTATAAAACAACAATTGATGGTAACAAAAGGAAGTTAATCTGTATTCTATAAATAAAAAGCTAGAGAACATCAAAGCTACTTGCAAAATCTTATGTTTCTTTTAAGTTTTGTTCAATTCTCCCTCTTTGCATCCATGTGATGGAAGTTTATTTAAGGAGCCCAGCTAAAATATTCAGTCTTTGAGAAAAACGAACAGCCTCCATAAAGAAGTTAAAAATGTGCAGCTGAGTGAAAATGTCACAAACAGCTTAGCTGTCAGTAGCTGTGATATGTTGCTAAGGCAAAACCCTGCAGACTTTAGTTGGCTGCTGCCTTCCTCAACATGAGAGGTCAGTGCTCTGAACGGCTCCAGCAGCACTGCTGGTAGGAATCACAGGAGCACACTCTGTCCCTTCAGCATCCACAGCCCTAGTGCCTGCCTGAAACTGAGCCTGGATTTCAAACTAGCTGATGCCACCAGTATTGTTCCTTTCAGTTCACCTGAAAAAACACGAGCTGTTGATCTTGCTTTCTGTTTGAATGTTCAGACCCTGCTGTGGGTCTACTTAGCTGTTTTGAGTTTGTTCTGAAGAAATTAATTGATAGAAGTGATCGCTGCTCATGTGCCTCTGGTAGCACCGTTGTCTGTGGCATTGAAGAACACATGCCAAGATAGCACCAAAGCAGTGTGTACCTGATGTCTTATAACCAAAATCAGGAAGAAAAACATTAAGTGGGGCTCTCAAGGCAAATTGACAGTGGAGAGGTCTAGTAGAAAAGCATCCTCTGCCAAGATGAACCATTGCATGTGAAGGATGCAGGGCAGAGCAGCCATGCCAGTAGAATTCAGCATGACCTGTCTCACTGTAGCCTGGCTGCTGAGAGACAACTTCAGGCAGTGGCAGATACAGTTCAAGGTTCCTTCCCTACAAGAGAGTCCATAAAACCTTGAGACAGGTGTTCTTCCAGGGCCAGATTGCCTCTGTCATTTGCTGAAGTGTTTTTTATTGTAAAGCTTGTTGTGTGTTCTCTGCTATTGATGCATCTCAGTTTGCTGCCTAAATTTTTTGAGGGCAGAAGCGGTGCTTGATTTGCCTGGTTGGACAAGCTACCGAGATAGCTAATGGGCAAGTTCTGCACTGATGCCACTCAGAGGTTAATTGCTACTTATGTCATAGGTGAAATCAGCCTGTGAAATTGTTTGAATGTAAGTTAAGCATTTGCAGGATTTAAGGTTCTTCAGAAAGATTCTTACAACTGGATAATATAGATACCATCCAGGTTTTTTTTACTTTTTTTTTGAAAAAAAGCCCTTTGCATGCAAACTGAAACCCAAGAGTCATCTTCAAAATAGTAGACTGTGTTGTCATATATTTCCTAGTCATCCTCATTAGAAATGTTACAAAAATGAAGAATACTGACCATTTCTCTAGGTACTGAAGTCTATTTTGCATTTCTCTCATTTTTCAAACCATTACTTAGATGCATACATTCATCCTAAGTGTACCACTGCAGTTGTGAGATTGATCTTAAAACAAGGAGATCTTTTATAACTCAAGCAGGGTTTACATATTTTACTATTTGCAGAAACTTTTTTCAATATTGGGAATTTTAAGAAATACCAAATCTTACAATGAAAGGGAAAAAAAAGAATAAAAGGCTGAGCCTTGCATGAGCAGCCACACACACAGCCTTCTGCGGGTCCTGTGCTGCTTCTGAGGCACAGATGTGTATTGGGGAATATGAAAGGCAAATTGAACATAATGAATCTATGGATAATAGAGGTATAGATTATATAGATATAGATTAAATACAGATGATATAGATATAGGTTAGAAACAGATATATATTAAACTTTTAAAGAGCTCTTGTCTTCCACAGAAAACTCTTCTGTATCTATGAATCAGGAAAGGATGAAAAGGACTGAACTAGCAAATAGACAGCTGTTGGTATTATCTGAATTTCACTTCATCCTGGTCGTAGTGTGGAGAGAAGTTTGAAAGTATGTATCTTATCCTTCCTTGCTATAACACTGCCTTAACTTCTGGATAGAAATAAATCAGGTGCTAATACTGCTTTTGTGGAAATACGATATCCATGATTACTGGTAGTTAGGAAAATAATTCAGTCAGCTCAGAAGCTATTGACTCTGCCTTCATTTACTGCTGGTTGTCAAAAATGAGACATACTGTATAAAATACCTGCATAATAAATTAATCTGTAAAACTAGTGGTTATATTCAGAAGACATATTCAGAATGCTCTATGTTCAGAACTTTAGGTAGCATATTGTAGCTCCATGGCTCTGGGTATGTGCTAAATTTACTCACCAAAATTCAGTGTTTTAAAAGCTTAATTAGCCTGGAAAACAGAGCTAATTTTTATACTGCCTTCTGGTATCCTTGCAGAAATGTTTCAAAAGTGAAATAAAGCTTTTGAAGCCTGCCTGTACTGAGCCCCTCAAGGTGGTGTTTCTTGATAGCTCCTGCCAGACTTCTGCACAGCCAGATCATCTGGTGGATTAAAATTGGTCTGTAATTAGGCACAGTTACATGCCTGGTCTCTGCTACATGATGGCAGCCATCCAGAAGTGACTTTAACCTTTACAAAGCTTCCTGAATTTTAATTTTTTTTTTTTAATCCACGTGTGAAAAAACAAATGCCCTTTCTCCCTGTTAACCAAGAGCCACTATCTTAGAACACCTTCTATGTACTGGCAGCTCTTATTCACTGCCTTTCAGTGTGTTAAAGCTATATCTCTCGGAGATGGTGTCATCCACACAGACCTTCATGAGACCTCCCATGAGCAAAGAATATTGACAAAATGTGTAGTAAAGTCTTAATGGGATGTCTTCTGAGCAATCCTCTACCCACAGGAAAGCCATCTCACTCCCCTTTGTTTGATATGACCTGACCCTAGCTATTATGACACTATAGTTCTTCAGTCATTAATGCTTCTCTCTGCAGTATTTGTTTATAACTTTGCATGGGGATCTTTTGTCACTCCTTGACCTGTTATTAGAGTGGGAAGTATTGGTGCAGGTCGTTTCATGAAAATATTAATTGGGAAAGAGCAAAGAGGGAGATGAATTTGGCTTCAGTCTACAGAGCAACCTACTTTGACTGGCTTGTAAAACTAACTTTTAATAAAAATGCAATTTTAAAAAAATACTTTGAAATGTCTATGAACAAGAGTATAGAAATACTCAGCAGTCTTTGGTTTGAAATATGTTGTGCAGTGGTTTTTAGGCCTGCATTGTTTGGGCTTCCTGCCTGTAAGTGGTGTGTGCCTGGACCTAGTTTTGGTGCAGAGAGCTCTCCCTATCCCTTGGTATAACCTTAAGTGTGTGAAGTGTAAATTGACTTTGTCCTATAACAACAACATAATGAGAGAAATTGATTGTTTCATAACTTCTAATACTTCTTTAATGGTATATTGTATCATAATGGCAACTAATTAATCTCCCTAAACCAAACTGGATTCATAGAATTGTTTAGGTTGGAAAAGGACCTTTAAGATCATCAAGTCCAACCATTAAAACTAACATGGCCAAATTCACCACTTATCCAAGTCCCTAAGTGCCACATCTAAAGGTCTTTTAAATACCTCCAAGGATGGGGACCCAACCACTTTCTTGGGGAGCCTGTTCCTGGGGAGCCTGACCACTCTTTTGGTGACTAACTTTTTCTGATACCCTGGCTATACCTCCCCTGGCCCAACTTGAGGCCTTTCCACCTTGTTCTGTTGCTTGTTACTTGGAAAAGAGACTGATCCACTACCTGGCTACAACCTCCTTTCAAGCTCTTGTGCAGAGTGAGAAGATCTCCAGTTAGCATTTAGGCTACAAGACTACATATGTAGATCTCTCTTATACTGATGTGTTTATTTTTATACCTTTGTGGTATTAATTCAGTGCTACTGGAGATACGTCAGGTGTTTGTGTGGCCAGACCCAAATGGAAAATGTCCAATATGGCTTGGGATCCCTCACATCTGAGTAGGGCAGAGACTTCTGCTAAGAAGCTTGCAAGAGCCATGAAATATGTTGGGGAGTAAAAATGCATAAGCAAGGAGCTGGGTTTACAAAAGAGGATCTTTAGCAGGTGACTTGAAGAACTGCAAGTGATACTTGCTGGAACCAGCTGTCAAAACCTAAAGAATATGCTGTTTTGGTGTAGCAGCTTTTCTCAATTAATTGTTCCTTTTCTGTATTGCAGGCTTTTCTGTGTGAAGGGGAATAATTGTATTATATACTGCAGTGTGCTATCTATTTTAACTATGGGTAAAAGGTGATAAATGTGTGAGAATGGGAAGAGAAGTGGTGAGATGCATTATATAATAAATCACTTTCAGGTCTTGCAGATACTAAATGTATGTAAAATGAAAATGTTTCTTTAGGTTTCACTACTTGTCAGTGAAAGTTCTGCCATATTCTCCATAACAGGAGGCAGGAAAAGCCATGCTGGATCATTTCCTTGAATACAACTTGGGGAAAAAGGTCTTTTAAATTGGAACCTCCATTCCACAAATTATCCTTTGCTTATTACATCTTAATAATAAAAGAAGAACATGTTCACAAGTTGATTAGGTAATTCTTATTATTGAAATGCTGCTTTCAATAAAAAATGACCTTTTCTCACATTTATTAGGAAACCAGCTTTAAGACACATTAAACTAAAGCTTTTGTGCTGGTGCTGTAAAGCTGCTGTCCACAAAGATGATCTTCAGTTTGTTTGCTCTCTACAGCCCTTATTACAGGCAGCTGGCTGCTTGATAAGCTTTTGGGGAGAGGAGGGGTTTTCTCATATTTTGGCTCTGTCTTCCTGGTCTTTCACTCTCTGCTGCATGTTATTAAGTCAGCTTTACAAAGCTTCTGCTCTGCTTAAATTCTGTGCATAAAGAAGGATGAATAAGAGGGGGTTTTAGGTAAAAGATTGTCCTCTGAAGATTATGCAGCAGTCTTATTACCTGGGGTACTGCATCAATGTTATCTTTAGATGTTGAATAAGATGATTTTGTTTTAATTAAGTTATTTTACAGAATGTAAACTTGCTGATTTTCAAATTTGATTCTTATCTCCATTATAGTTCTATTACTAGTTTTCTAGTAAGGGAATTTTATATTAAATAAACTTCTGTCTCCTTTCTGAACCCTTCTCATCCTGCTAAACAACATGGGAAGTACAAACAAGGATGTTTGACATTTGAAAGAAGGAGAAAGAAATTAGAGGAATACTGTACTATTTGAGAAATGCTTTCACCTCTGTCTTTTATGTTTCTTCTTTCCTGCTCAGCAATATTTTTTTCAGAGCAGTATGTTTATGTTTGTCTAATATTTCTTTATGTGGTTTTTATTGTTAATGATCATGGTAGAGGGTTATCTTAGAGTATTTGGATTTGCTATAAAACTTTCAATATTTCATATTTTCCCTCAGTATTTGAAAGTACTGAAGCATCTGGGTTTCTGTAGATTTGTTCTTCCTTTTTGTGTGAGAGTGAAAATAGAAATCTTACTGAAGATTTTAGCTGTGTATTTTCTCAAGCTTTAGTTTTTCAATAATCAGTCATTGCATACCACAGCTATGGTATATGAATTACACTCCTCTACGTGTTGCTAAGCAAAGCTTTCACAGTATTTTATCCCTATGCTATTCTACACTGTGTCATTTACAGCAGTGCTATAGAGGATAGAGATGCCGCATTGTTTTACACTAAGAGTAGGGTCTATCTTAAATCGGGTCTATCTTACTTGCCCATCATGGGCATCCACATGTGAACCAGATGAGTAGATCCCCCTTTGTAGTCAGTGCAGAGTAAAAACCCTTTCTAGGATATGGTCAAGATCATCCTAAAGTTAGTGCCAAAAATACAACAGAAGTGTTTGTTTCTTTCCACTAGCAATAAAAGTCATCTAGAAGTTGTCATTCTCTAGACATTTAAAGAGACATTTCTATCAACCATTCTCTCAGCTGTGGAAAGTGCAGATTTACAGAACTGAGAGCATTGCTTACTGATGGTCCATAATGCCTCTGTGTGTTCAAGTTAATTGCTGTGTGGTTTTCAAGCTCTTTTGAAAGAAAACGTTGTGGGTTTGGGGACAAGAGGGATTGGCTTTTAGATGGGTGATAATTTTTAAACAGTAGCTATGCCTTATGGCTTGATACCTGGGGATGTCAGAAATAGCACAATGAGAAAGGGAGAGAGGGATTTGTGGGCAGAGGGCAGGTGAAAATAGTCAGAAGTACCAAGTAAAATGCTATTTATCAAGTGGTTTTACTGCACAAAGAATTCAATTTATTCTGTAGGTAGTTACCATATAACATTTTTTGCTGTGATTCATCATAAGCTGTGCCTCTATCACTGTGAGGGGAACAAGGCAGACAGTGACTTTTGTTCTGTCCCTGTGCAGGAGAATGACAGAAGCTCCTAATTTATCGCACAGATTCTCATGAGGCTTTGTAGAGGATCTTAATGGTGTCATGCTTTCCCTAAGATTTTGAGGAATATCTCTGTCTGCAATTTCAAAGAAATCTGATAGATTTGGAGAAAACCTGTCTTTTATGCCCTGGCTGCTTGATGACCTGACAGAAGAATGCATCCTCTCTGCTACTGATGTACAAGGCCCTTGGAATTATAAAACATGGGCTTTTTTGGTTTAATTCAACAAAGCATCAAATGAAATAAACTGTGATTTGGGTTTTAGGGGTTTTTGTTTTGGTTTGGTTTTTTGATGCCTTTTATTGTAAAAAAAGGCTTAGAATCTCATTTAAATCAGAGAAAAATCTCCTAGAAGACAGAGAAAACCCTTTTTAATAAAGAAAGAATTCTGTTATGTATACATTGGACAAACTGGCAAGATACCTCCACAGCTAAGTGTTCTAAAATCGTTCAAGGGCCAAATGGAGCACAAACCACAAACTATCTATACCCTTCTACCACATAAAGTTATTCATTCATATATAATTTGATGGTAGACTGGAATTCAGGCTGTATATCTCAATGTGTTTCCATAAGGAAATTGTTCTCAATGCAGTATAATTAGCCACAGTATCCCAAAATCTGAGAACTTTTTTCTGAGAGGGTGAAGTTCTCTGTTTGACTTTTTTTTAACCGGAAACTTTACCAGATTATTCTGACATAGACATTGAATTTGTGTGATGTTATTATTTTAGATGTTACCATCTCAAAGACTAATTTTAGGCAGGTTTTGACAGAAACATGACTAAACTTCAAAGCATTTCTTTCCTTCAGGCACGTCTTAATTCTAAGAACAATTAATGTTGTGTGGTGTCTACAGTAAAACCTATTGAGCGTTTTATTTATGTCTTAAAAAAACCAGCAAAGAAAGTTTTCATCAAAGCCATTGCAGAGTACAAACAGGAGCTATTAATGTTTGGATGCAGTGTTGTGTCATAAACTACATGAGAGCTACAGGGACCAGTACTTATTAATAGGGTGTGTAACCTCCTAGGGCATCATCTGTAAATTCTGGGCTGTCTTTCAACTTCAGCATCACAATACAGACATAGAAGCTGGATATAGTGCCAGTGAATTGGGTGAATGAAGAACAGTCTGATGCTAGTATATTTTAAGTCTGAGGGGAAAAAAATATAGCACTCAGAATACAATTGTTTTCTTCCTTAAAAATTAAAGACCAAAGGAGAACAAGAGTAGACAAATACCTCAATTTGCTCCTAATTTATTCAGATGTGTGATTCTGTGAGTGGGTAGGATAATTTGGTTGTTTAGGTGAATTTCTGACTTTATGCAAATAAAAATTCAATGAGGCAGAAAATGAGAATTCCACAGTAAATAGAAGCTGTTCTTTTTACTCACAGTTAACTGATTGGAACAAGTGGAAATTAAAAGCAAGCCTGGAATTTAGTGACCCACTGATAAGATGCCTCAATTCAAGTGGCACAAGAGTGGAAGAAAAATTCATCAGGTTCAGGAAATAATATGTGAGGGTGCTAGTAGCAGACAAAGAAAGGTCGATTTTCAAATTGTGTGATCTTCATCAGGAGTTTTCTCACAGACTCACAATTCTATTATACATACATGTATACATACATACATATATATACATCTATATATATACAGACATATATGCATTTATAGTATGTATAATGTAGTGTCCATTTTACACATAACTTTTATTTTAAAAGCACATTCATTTTCTGATGGCATATTAATCTGCAGGCTTTATTTTGATCCCTCAGTAGTTTTCAAAAATAAAAGGTTCTTATTATTACATTTCTGGCTCCTCCAAGATTTAAAAGGACAAGTTGTAAGCCCCACAGTTGATTTCTGTGTGCATGTTAGGAAGCACATCTTTCTTGGGTGGTTATTGCAGCAGAGCTACTGAAGTCATAGTTAAATACTCCGGTATCTCTGGTGTGCAAATGCTTCTTAAAACTCAGTTTTGATGTACTGACATTATTTTTTTACTTTATACATTTTATGATTATGCAAGTGCATCTCCAGAGAAGGGTTTTAGAATTAATATTATTTAGGCTTTTCAGTCACATTTTTCATAGACTTCCTTTTTCTCAGTTGTCTTTATAGTATAATTTCCCTTAAGTAATTATATAACTAGGCAGACTAGCCTTCATCTAGTCTCTGCTGATCTTTCTCAAGCTCGAAACAGATTCATAGAGAGAGTGAAATTTCTGTCTGGTGGCAAAAGTCTCAGCTGAAGTCCTAACAAAGGATTTTGAAATCTGCACTAAAACCTAGATATTCAAAACCCTTTTCTGGGTCTTATTTCTTAGTAGGGAAGCAGAAAACTGCTAGTGAAGGAACTGATTTTTTCATGGAGGCAATCATGACATTTCCACACTTCTCTTCACCTGTTTAAATTAACATTTTATACACTGTAGAGATAGAAATAAAGCTGAAGGCTACAGAATTCAAAGTGGTGGACTTTTGTTTGTTGGTTTGTTTCAAGTCTCATTTGTAGCTAATGCTGAAATGAAGTTTCTATATTTGAAAAGACGACAGATGAGATTATGAGAGTACAGAATTCAGCTGAAAAAAAATATTAAGTGATTTTTGTTGCAACTTCCAATATACAGTTGGAACTGGTGTAAGCAAAAGAAAAAAGTGGATTTGTTCTTACTTTAGTAGTGCCTTTGATTTGTACTGTTGATTACAGACATTTCCTTTCCTGACAAAACAAGAGTATCAGCCTACTGGTTTGGGGATTTTTATGTGGTGGGTTTTGGTGTTTTTCTTTAATGATGTGATTTGCCAATTGTACATTACTAGAGGGAATAGGCAGTAATATCACCTATCATTGAGGTCTATGAATTTTTACCTCTTACATACATATTTAAAAATTAACTAAAATTTGTCTTTTTCACTCCCCTTCACTAAATTTAGAAGGGAGGTTTAACAGACAAGGGTCACTTATGCATAAATGAGTGTAATATGTGTAATCCACTGAGTGATGGATAAAGGTTGGGAAGAGTATTTTTATTCATATGCCTTTCTAGTACTACCTTAGTAACCATACTTCAGACCACTGTCAAATCTGCTGTAGCTTTTCTCAGGTGGTGAGTGGAGAGAAGATGTGCTGCAATTTGAAAAAGTACTTGCAGACTCTACTTGACAAAGAACAGCACAGTACTTTCCCTTACTTCACACACATCACCTGAGAGGTCTCATAATTCCAGAGTTCACTCTTTGAGCTTTTTCTCTGATGCGTAGGCACGAGGCCTTGGCAAAAGTTTGATGATTGCACTTTGCTTTCTGTTGCATTCTATAAAACTTTTCAATGAAATGGAATTTAATCCCTGTGAGTTTTCAGGGGAATAGTGTTTTGATGTTGAAGGGTAGAAATCTTCTCTGACCTAAATTTTTGAAAGTGACTAATGCTTTGGGGAATTGCATTTTCTAATGCTTGAGCTGAGGTTATGTAAGGAGACCTTTTATGTCAGATGAGTGCTAACAATTGGGGAATTGACAAATCTTAAATTATCTAAATTAGTTGTCTGTATATTCGTGCCATAAAAATAGATGCAATAAAGTTTCTTCTCTTAATTTGTGTAAAATAAATTCATTTTTTCAGTATTGCAAAATCTATTCATATTAACTGGCGCACAAAAATGTGATAACATGAATTAAGGCAGGATTATTTTTTCTATTCTGATTGAATTGCTCCTCATATCTTTCTCTGACTTATTTTACACAAGCTGCATTAATTTTTATGGAAAACATTAGGATATGAACAAAAATACTAATCCACAGAAGTCAGAAAAATAAAAAGTAGGGTTCTTTTTATCTCTGTCACTTCTCCTATCCCGTGGAGGTATGCAGCATTTTGTTACTGAGATTTGCAGTGGTAAACATGTGGCAGAAAGGAGTTGCTGCTGGGAGAAATATTTTTGTGCAATTTTTATGTTTATTCAACAGGAATACCTGAAATTTTCTTTGTTTCGTTCTCTGGTTAATGTAAATTATTTTCATTAAATTACTTTGTAATTCCATCTTGTTGCCTTGCAAAGAAAATGTCAGTAAAGAGATACTTTATTTGAAGTAGGGATGTACAGGTAGATGTAAGGTTTCTTTAGTCTCTGATTGAATAAAATTTGTAGACAGTTGGTGGTCCAGCAAATGTCAAGCAGCTTTCCTAATTGTGTTTATTGTAGCCCATTTTTCACACAGGTATTTAGAATTTCAATGAAATTCTAACATGCCAATAAAACCTGTGTTCCCTTACACAGATTAAGCAGCTGGGAATCTCACTTCTTTCAAGGTGGTCCGAAGTCCTCATGACATTCCTGAATTAATTTGCCTACACTGTATGAAGTGTATAAATAAGTTCTTAGAAAAATGTATATGAATTTTGAAATGCAAATATCTATTTGTCCTCTAATTTGGGCAGTCTCTGTGTACCTTCAAAGCAGGTGATACCTGCATCAATGTAATGTGAAAACAAAATGTGGATATTACTTAGAGAAAAGAGATTCAGCCAGAGAAGCAAGGTATTCTTAACTTATTTACATACTTTTACATGTTCAGGAGGCTGGAATTTAGTGGGAAAAAAAAAAGGAGACATAATCAACAGAACTAAGGCTGGCTAGAAATGTGTCTCCAAACCCTTTAAATTTCCATGGGTCTCATATTTGGTAGGTTTAGAGGTGCTTCTATGCTATAACTGAAATAATTTGTTGTATATGAGAACTGACAATGTTTTTAAGTGATTTGTAGAATAAACTGCCAAGTTTTAGACAACTTCTGAAGATTACATGTTGATTGTATTGAATGAAATTTAAGTCAATTTAATGTGATTGAAACTTACATCCAGAAGGATTGTGTATTTTCAGGGTGGTCCTTTGATACTTAGCACATCCATGCCCCTTGAAAAAGATAGCTTTTGCAATTAGAAAAAAATTCTAATGTGTGGGATGCCTAAAGATGCAGTGAATGTCTAGCAGAATTTTGAAGTCACATGCATCTGGATGCTACTGATTGCCAAGGTAGCTCTGAAATTCAGCAGGGAGAGAAGAGTCTACATAAAGTTGCAGCTGCCTAAGAGTTTGACCCTACTCTGACTTTCGGCACACTGAAAGTGATAGGAAATTGCAATTTTCAGCTCACTCTGTAACTTGGAAAATTTTCTCATTGTCTCATACATTGAATATTGTTTTGTACCTTTATGTAAGATTTAATGGCAGATGATAGCAGAGAGGAAAATCTGGATTAAAAGGGAGATACAAATACCCTATGGACAGAACTGTCCCCCCTGGGAAAAGAGAAGGGATGCCCCAGTAAATGGTATATTTGTAAATTTAATTTACTTTAAGAAGCTTTTAAACCTGAGTTCAGAATTCCAATGCAAAATAAGCAGCCACAAAAGCAGCTGTTAGGATTTACTCAGGAAGATGATTTCTTGCCGTTGAACACTTCATTCAATGCAATATCTGGATACATCCTTGCTGCACACTATTTTCTCGTCACCTTTTTCCTAAGTAAATTTTTGTCAAGAGCTTAAGAAAAAATTTCCTTTTCTTGAATTTTCCACTCCTTATAGTGTCCTTCTCATACCTAAGAAAGAAAACTTGGATAGGGACTTTTCACAAGGGCATGTAGTGATAGGACAAGGGGAATTATTTGAGTGAAAGAGGGTAGGTTTAGATTACCAAGTCAGAAGAAATGCTTTACTGTGAGTGTGTGGACACCCTGGAACAGGTTGCCCAGAGAAGTGGTGGATGTCCCATCCTTGGAAGTGTTCAATACAGGTTGGATGGGGTTCTGAGCAATCTGGCCAATAGAAGTTGTTCCTGGACATGACAGGGAGTTTGGAATTTGATGGGTTTTAAGATCTCTTCCAACCTAAATTACTCTACAAGTCTGTTATTCCCTATGCAAAATTCTATCACAAAAACATACTTGGAGAGAGGCGAAAGGAAGTTAACATTATTAATTTATTCAATACATCAGCCCCTTTAATCTCATAGGATTTTGTAGTCTTCTGCTTTATTAGATTACATGTTGATTGTATTGAATGAAATTTAAGTCAATTTAATGTGATTGAAACTTACATCCAGAAGGATTGTGTATTTTCAGGGTGGTCCTTTGATACTTAGCACATCCATGCCCCTTGAAAAAGATAGCTTTTGCAATTAGAAAAAAATTCTAATGTGTGGGATGCCTAAAGATGCAGTGAATGTCTAGCAGAATTTTGAAGTCACATGCATCTGGATGCTACTGATTGCCAAGGTAGCTCTGAAATTCAGCAGGGAGAGAAGAGTCTACATAAAGTTGCAGCTGCCTAAGAGTTTGACCCTACTCTGACTTTCGGCACACTGAAAGTGATAGGAAATTGCAATTTTCAGCTCACTCTGTAACTTGGAAAATTTTCTCATTGTCTCATACATTGAATATTGTTTTGTACCTTTATGTAAGATTTAATGGCAGATGATAGCAGAGAGGAAAATCTGGATTAAAAGGGAGATACAAATACCCTATGGACAGAACTGTCCCCCCTGGGAAAAGAGAAGGGATGCCCCAGTAAATGGTATATTTGTAAATTTAATTTACTTTAAGAAGCTTTTAAACCTGAGTTCAGAATTCCAATGCAAAATAAGCAGCCACAAAAGCAGCTGTTAGGATTTACTCAGGAAGATGATTTCTTGCCGTTGAACACTTCATTCAATGCAATATCTGGATACATCCTTGCTGCACACTATTTTCTCGTCACCTTTTTCCTAAGTAAATTTTTGTCAAGAGCTTAAGAAAAAATTTCCTTTTCTTGAATTTTCCACTCCTTATAGTGTCCTTCTCATACCTAAGAAAGAAAACTTGGATAGGGACTTTTCACAAGGGCATGTAGTGATAGGACAAGGGGAATTATTTGAGTGAAAGAGGGTAGGTTTAGATTACCAAGTCAGAAGAAATGCTTTACTGTGAGTGTGTGGACACCCTGGAACAGGTTGCCCAGAGAAGTGGTGGATGTCCCATCCTTGGAAGTGTTCAATACAGGTTGGATGGGGTTCTGAGCAATCTGGCCAATAGAAGTTGTTCCTGGACATGACAGGGAGTTTGGAATTTGATGGGTTTTAAGATCTCTTCCAACCTAAATTACTCTACAAGTCTGTTATTCCCTATGCAAAATTCTATCACAAAAACATACTTGGAGAGAGGCGAAAGGAAGTTAACATTATTAATTTATTCAATACATCAGCCCCTTTAATCTCATAGGATTTTGTAGTCTTCTGCTTTATTAGTTCACTTTTACAACCACTATAGTAATTATTTCTTGTTCCTTAAGCTGGCATAAGAAAGTTTCTTGTTACTTTTGTGGGTACTCTTGAGTCAGCTAGTTTGGGGAATTAAAGTCAGCAGCATCAGTGTGTTAGTTGTATATGCTCTTTTTAGTTCTTCCATGCTGTTTTGTGAAAACAGCTCTTCTTACTTTGAAAGCCTCTCTTTTAGCTGCTGAATACTGAATACGTTCAGGCTAAAACTGGAGAAGGCATAGCATGGGAACTAGCACACATCTAGTAGTCTCTGATGGTCTGACTCAGTCTTTGATCAGGGCTATCAAGGGATGCATCCTGCAGGACTTAATTCAGTTCACTGTGTTCAAAGAAACTCTATGCAAACGTGTACAAAAATGTCCTGAAGTAATGTTCATTAAATCACCCTCCATACTAAGATACTGGTAATTTGCTGCAAGTATTACACTAAAGCACGTATAAAAGCCCTGGTTAAAAACACCTTGCCAGTGATGTCCCTGTTTTGAAGTGATGTGGAAATGTTTCTAACTTCTTTGAAACCTCTTTATGTCCGTAGAGCCAACAGAAAAGAATAAAATGTGAGGAAAGATAGAGGGTTACATTAAAAATCCATTTGGGAAAGAAAATACCAAAATACATTTGAACTGATAATAAAATTATTTCCTTTCATCATGGAATTGTTTAGATCTTTGGCTTGTGACATCTTTGAGAAGTGTTATTGCCATTACGTCATTCCTAGTCCTGAGTTTGTACTTTCCTCCTGTACAATGTGAGCTATGGAAGCACAGTCTAAGCTGCAGCAGTTTCCTTTATTATATGACAACTACTGATCTTGTGAAAGGGCTGTGTCATGCTGCATTGTGTATGTGCATTCTCAAAGAGAATCACCATTCAGAATAATTAATCATAATTAGCAGCAAAGAGGCAACAAGGTCAAAATAATAACTGGGGTTTTTTTCCATACACATCAATCTCATGTATTTATTGTGCAGTCAGGGAAAAAAAAGTCATTTTTCAGAATGTTTGCTTTTGTAGCTTGGATCCAGCAGTAAAACATATTAAAATGCAGTTGTTACAGCTGATTTTATGCCAGTTTTTTCACCTGAAGGAAAAAGTCCCACTTTAAGCGCTCAAGTTGGGAAGTATTTTTTTTTTCATCCCTTAGGAATTCTAACTAGGATGTACTCATTCAATTCAGGCCTGTAGATTGTTGGAGTCTTTTTTAGTTCCTTATCAGTCTGTCCTCATCAGTGCTCATGAGATGTGTCAGCACCACAGAGTTAACTGCAGAAATTAAAACAGAATTTGAGGCCAGCACATTTGCTGAAAGCACTGAAAGAGATATCCTTAACAATAAGAAAGAAAATAAGAGGGAAGACCACGACAGGATTTTTTGTACATCCTCCAAACATGCACTGAAGCTATAAAGCTGTGCAAATGGAAATAATACCCCTAGGCTTGACTCCAATGGCTGATAAAAAGTAGGAGGAAGAACAAATCTGATCTGAAGGCTGAGGAACTGGAGAAAAGGTTATGACTGATTTGACCCTGAATACATTAGGAAATCAAGCTGAGTGCAAGACCATTAAAAGATGATTCTGTGTGCTGGTTATCCATGTAGATAGAAACCAACTGACTAAAGGCACATTTGAAAGAACTAGATAATTTGTATTTAATGGGTCAGAGCACTCTGAAAATGTTAAGTAAACTTAGTACTTGTTTAGTTGCCTTGCTTCTGCTTCAAGGACAAGAAGCTTGACAGAAGTAAATAAACCAACAAAATAGTGTCTGCTTTTGAAAACTTAATGAAAATTAATTTTAGTCTTTGTCCTTTTCCTCTTTACATTTGGTCTTTTTTTTTAAGAAGGAGAGATCACTGATGACATGAAAAGATTTATTCCTGACCTTATAAACAATGTTTTACGTATCACTTACATGCTGTACACCAGATGTTGTAACTACAACCTTTGATAACTTGAAGCATAGGTTTTTGAATGCAAATATATCAATGTACTGGCTACCAAAACTCAGGAGGGAGTACTGCTGTGACATATCACATATCACAAATGATTGAATCAAACCAGGGAACACAATAAATTGCTTCTTAAGTAACTGCAAATCATATAAGGAAAGGGAAATAGTGTTGAAATGCCTTAATTTGCAACAGGCTTGTTAGAAATTGCATGCAAACAACATTTTCTACAGTTGATCTAAGTGTTAAACTCTGTAATTTTTTAACCTAGTCAAGTTCTGTAAAATATCCTCTAGAAGTGACAGTGTTTCAGAAAGGAGGGAGAAATAGATAAATAGGAAAATACCATGAAAAAATTCATATAAGGTCCTGAGTGACATATACTTGGGGATAGCATTTAATGTCAATGAAACAAAACAATTTAAGCTCTAAATTAGAGGTTCTGAAAGAGATCTAAGAACAGTGGACCAAAACAGTGCATTTCAGTGGACCTGAGTGCCACATTACAGATTTGGCCAAGAGACTTTTCATGATAAATATCAATCTTTAAAGGTAATAGAGGTGTCAAGTGGCTCCCTATTTCTGCCTCTCCATTCCAGTATCTCTTTCAGCTGAATTATTTTAATGATTGTATTTTTCTTTTGTTTTCCCCTCATGGAAGGTTTGACATAAGATTTCTGAAACACATCCCATTTCTATTCCCATTATGTAAATATCAAAGTGAAACAGTACAACAGTACAGTGATGTTTTTGTGTATTTTATATACATTGTGAGTATATATAATGAAATATATAACAAAACAAAAACAAAAATAAAGGAAGAATTTATCCAGTTTCCTTTCTCTGAAGGGATACAGATAGATAAAAACTCAAACGTACTTAGATAAACTGGGTGGGCTGGAGAGAGTCATATACTCTTCACCTTTGCCTATTTTCTCTCCATCTTCATTTGACTTAGCTACTGGATAACTTAAAAAACACTGAGGACATGATTTGAGACAGGAAATTGTGGACATGAGTATAGCAATAACTAATTATGTGTGCTGTTGATTGGAAAACAGATGTGAACTGAAAGGCTGTTGTTTGAAGTGTTTGTGCCCTCTTTATAAAGGACTCCAGGGATTCTTTTTCATTGGTACAGAATTGTTTATTACTGCTGTCCTCTGTTCCAAAATGCTGCATCATTCTAGAGTGCTCTAGGGATACTTCCCCAGCACCTAAACGTTGTGTTTCAATGAGCAGATATATAAAGCATGCTATTACTTTTTTTAATAATAATCCCTTGCATATTAATGTTGCTGAGGTGGTTTCTGGAATGTTATTAAAACAAATGGCTCAAAAGTAACAAATCTGAGCCACCAGGGCAAGGCAGACTAAGAGAATTTAGATGAAAAGCATGAAGTCAGCTTTACAGTTGCTTTATTTTGCTTTAGCAGCCAATATGCCCTTGACTAGATAGGGTCTAACCATCTAGTACAAATTCTTATACTTGCTGCTTCAGTGGGTTTTGTTGAAGATATGGCTTCTTCTGTATGAGTCAGCAGTGTTTATCAATTTTTCTATCATGCCTCAGGAATATTGCCACTTACACTTTAATATGGCTTGGCTTGTCATTTCAAATCTTGGAAGCTTTTTTGCAATTTCAGCTCTCATGTTGTTATAATTTATAGAGCTCCATGATAATTAAACTATGACTGTCAGTTCACAGATAAACACTTTAGGAAGATGTGGCTTTTTGTTCTGGAAATGAGCTGATTTATTTGGTGGTTTTTACTTAAAGGTATAACATTGAGAAAACTCTAAATGCAAGTTGAAAAGTTCATATTTGAATCACAGTGGGCATCCTAATTGGAAAATGCTCCTGTAGTTGCCATCCTCTAAAGATTTAATTCTTATTGCTGATGTGCCCTACAAAATTCCTTTTATATTCATGTATTCAAATAACAGATTTTATAAGTCTATTTATGTGGGAAATTATACCTTTTGATATAAACTGATACCTTATTCTGTATTACCCATCAAAACACTCACCAAAAGAGTTCTGTTTCCCAGTATGTGCACAGCCCTGAAATCATAATTCCTTGATACAGCCTTTGGTGTCAAAACTTTGCAAAATCTTGCTGAATGAACACTAAATCCCCAAAGACTGCTGATCATTGAGTATGCTGCTGAACAGTAGCTTTCAATATGTTTGAGTCTCAATTATGGGGAGAGGTTGAGGTGTAGTAAGGGTTTAGGGTTTTTTTGTTCTTCTCTTACCCAGCATTTTACCAGCCCCAGTTTTTTTGTTTCCCTATTTTCTTGTCTGTAGCCCACACTACTTGTACATATGCAGGTTACTTGGTACACTTTCTTCCATCCCTCCTGCCACCAAGCTACTTGGTACCATTTCCAAGGTGGTACTTCAGGTGCATAGATGGTTACTGGTGGGTTAAAAACTTTGTCAGCTGCAAAAGAATAGTTTAAGCAGGGAGTTTACTGTTAAATATTTACAGCCATAGGGTGAACTCCAAGCATCTGCTTTAGGAAAATAGTATTTGCAAAATACATTGTTAATATACTGACAGAGAATTTGTACACCTCCATTGTTGGGTATCAGTCTACAGGCATAAGCTGACAGAATAAGGAAAAGCAGGAGTTCCAAGGATTTAATTTATGGTATATGATAGAGTTATAAAATCGTAATCTTGTTTTATGTGTTTAGTTTTCTCTAAATTGAAGTTTATGGGGTAAAAAATATAATGAATCCCTGTATATCCCTTTCCTTTATTCCAGATTTATGACTTCAAAAATGTTCTGTGAAAAGCTGTTTATCTCAGCTCTGTGCATTTTGACATACAGGACTCATGTGGCTTCACTTATTTAATCTAGAATGCTTGTAAAAGAAACACCAATTGAAACTGTGGATATTCAGAAACATAGTGCAGTGATATAAGAATGGGACATCTTCTATACTTTATGGTCTTGATTTTTCAATACCCTTACTCTTTCCTGAATAAAGTAAACATGTAGGTAAAATTGGTAGAAATTTAGGATAAATCTTTTTTAAAAATCAAAATGAGGAAATGAAATGTTTTGTGGTTTTGTATCTGTGTATATACAAGTACACTTTTATATTTACATTTGTGCACACTGTCATTTATTAAATAGCAAGTTTCAATATCTACAATGTATTTCATATTTACAGGTTATTGTTTCAGTGGAGCTACCTGACAATAAAACTTTAAATTTGTCCAGGTTTTCTTCTGTGGACATCTGCCCCTGCCATTCCACAAACTAAGAGTGTCTGGAGCATACTAACACTATGAAGAAGTTAGACAAAAGAAAGGAGCTGCAATACCTCCAAGGGTTGCTGCCATTTATTATTTCTTTTGGATGCTTTTCATTTATTGTTCTGAGAGTACAGCTGAGAGAATTAATGAGCTGGTCTGTAGTTTTATATTTGGAAGGTAGCAGAGATGACAGGCTTGAGCTGTAGGAAAAATAAATTTGTGGTAGATTCTAAGACTTTATGTAGAGTTTGGGGGTCTTTTGGGGTTGGTTTTTTTCACAATGCTCAGCACTTGATAATCTTAAGTTTTCTTGGTGTCAAAATCAGCTTTTCTTTCTTTTTCATGATCTTCATTACAGGCCCATCTCAAGAAACTGTTGAATTGATGTTTGTGATATTTACAGTGAAGGTCAATACACTGCCCTCCTTGGACACACGTTAAGCATTGGTTCCATGAACTGGTCTGTTTCCTCTGGGCAGTGCTCTTACCTCTGGCTTCACACAGAGCTGAACACGCTGCGTGGTCACTGCTGCCATGGCTATCAGCCATTTCACAGATCACATCACAGTCTGATGTGATGCTTCTAAATACTTCCTTGCTCTGAAAACAGTAGTCTACTGACTCAACCTTCCAGCTCTTTCCTCATCCTAAATACTGTGATTTTTTTCTCCTAGAAGTTTAACTTTCTTGATTTTGTAACTACTTGCATTCATGACTTTTCTGTGCTCCTGTACATGCAAGGGATACTAAGTATATGGAAGGTGTTCCTTCCTTCCTAAAGCTCTGTGTTTTGTTCCTCCTTCCAAACAAAACATATCCTGGAAATACATGATATTTCTGAGATGCAGTCTCCTTGTCTGTTTGTTAGTTAAAATGCTTTATCATTTCTGGATGACCACAGGATAGCCCTGTTTTCCCTTAGAAGATTACCCTGACTGAGTTTTTAATCTGGACAGTGCTGTGATTTAACACCAGCTGGCATCTCAGCTGCTTCTTGCTCCCTGCAGCAGGATGAGGGAGACAATTGAAATAAAACTCATGGGTTAAGATAAGGACAGTTTAATTGTTAAAGCAAAAGCTGTGCATACAAGCAAAGCAAAAGAAGGAGTTCATTCACCACTTCCCGTGGGCAGGCAGGTGGCCCTCCCAGGGAAGCAGGGCTCTATCACATGTAATGGTGACTTGGGAAGACAAACACCATCACTCCACACATCCTCCCCTTCCTTCTTCCCCCAGTTTTAATCACTGAGCATATGCTATAGGATATGCCTTGGGTCAGGTGGGGTCAACTCTTCTGGCTGTGATCCCTCCCAGATTTTTGTACATCCCAAGCCTCCTCACTGGTGGGGTGGACTGAGAGGCAGAGAAGGCCTTGATGCTTAACAATAGCAGAGACATCCCTGTGTTATCAACACTGTCCCAGCACAAATCCAAAACACAGTCCCATAGGAGCCATTAGAAAGAAGAAAATTAACTCTACCCCAGTAAAAACCAGTGCAGGTATTTAAATAAACTCTATACCACATGAACAGTGAGGGGATGTGTCCTTTAAAAGCAATGGATGAAATTACTTAGGATGGCCAAAATTTTAAGTAGTGGTCAGGAGAAACTGCAACAGCAGAGAACATCTCTCTGGGCTCCCCTGCCAGGCAAACATCTGCCTTGGCTCTTGGACAGATTACAGCTGTTAGTCACTTCTAGCTGCCCTGTACAGATCAAACACCTTGGCTCAGTGATTGTCTTTGTCCTGCTCTAGTGACCGTGGAGTGACTGGTGAGCTGGTGAGTGACTGTCTTCAGTGTGATGCCCTTGACATATGCTAATGCTCTACCATACAGAAAACCCAGTGCTTGTCTCCTGTGTTTCATTGTGACTTACCTAGAGAGGTTCACACTGCCCATTTTAATGGTCTAAGTATGTCTAAGTGGCTCCTGACCTTCTTTTCACATTTTCTGGGCATCTATCACAATGAGGCATAAATGAACTGTGACTGTCAGTAGCAACGTTTTTTCAATAGCAGTGTATAGCCCAGCTGATCACTAATCAGCCCCACAGCCTGTTTTACTCCTGTAGATGAGTGCAGAACCACAGCAGTCAGCTGTTGCTATGAATTTTGATCAGAGTAAACACCGAAGCTCATTTGTTATGGAGATAGGTGGGAGCAAGGCAATGGGCAATGATGGAGGAAAGCAGGGCTATGTGCTGTTAAAAAATGAGACAGTCAAATAATGTTACACTTCACAAATTTTCAGACACAAAATATAGTATGAGGCTTTACAAGGCTGGCATATTGCATATTATCTGGTAGCACTTGGAATATTAATTTTGAGTAACTGTGTCTTTTCCCACACTGTTCAGATAAATCTTTTAGGCAATGCCTCTAATAAAAATTAGAGAAAATTGAAAATGCTTTCAATGAAAAGCCTTTACAAACCACCTATAAGTGCACTCGGTTTACAGCTGTTAGTATATGTCAAAAGAACATCTGTGTTAAAATTAACTTCTTCATCAAATAGAAATCATATCTGATGTCCAGTTAGATGTTGATTTTGCTTGTCTGTAACATATTCTGTGACTTCTCTTCCTAGTCTTGGTGACATCAACTTGGGATTGTACAAATTCCAACCATGCACGTTGACACGGTCTATCAAAAGCAAGAGATCTCTTTTCTCCACCATTCTCTCATATTCATTTTATTTCTTTGTTTACATGCCTATGGTAAAGATATGCTAAAAGGAGGCACATTGGGACAGGTGGGACTGCATTTGAAACTGAAGAGATAGTCATAATCCAGGCAGATATTTTCTCTCTCTGGGGCCTTTATTTTCGCATTTTCAAGCAGCTCTCAGTTTTACACAAAATACTTCTTGTGATAATTAACTTGATGGAATATTAAGATAACTGGAAGAGGTACTGGTTTGTTCATTATTTGCACTGTGCATTATTTCTAAGGCCCCAGTGAGTTAATATGTTACTACATTTTAACAAAAAGTTCATCCCTGCCTCTAAAGAGTTACAAAGTCTGTTGAAGAGAACATTGGAAAGTCAAAGGCTTGGCCACTACACTGCCCAGTTGCCCAGGCTGCTTACAGACTCTCCTTTTCTATGAGAATTATGGCCTGCCATTCCCTATGTTTGCTGCTCCCAAAAGCCACTGCCTGATCTAGTATGCAGGATCTTGCTGGGTGCTGTATGGAGAACTAATGCTGTTGGGTGCAGATCATCTGCCTTGTTTGGTCCTGTTTGACTGCATGTAAATATCTTCAGTGCCTCCACAACTACCTTGGCTGGGTGGGTGTGTGTGTGTGTATCCTTGTAGATGGGTTCAGAGTTCATCAGAATTTCTACACCACTCAGATTCTTCTCTGATTGAGCAGTGCATAACTGACCACAACCAATTTAACAATTCTGCTGGGATTTTGCGGGAGTGCCACAAATATAATTTGGGCCAATGCAAAATTTCACAAAGATAAACTCTGAGCGTCCACTGAGCAGGTGCTGCACAGAGATAAATCTTTCGGCATCAAAATTGCACAATCCACACTTTTCCTGTCATGGAATATATCTACGTTTTATCTGCTTGGTGCTTGGTATTTATTTTTGGGTTTATATTTGTATGCATTTATGGGTCATTCAGGTGCCAGGATGCCATATGCAGTACTGAAGGCCTATTAGTAAAATGGAAAAATTTGGATTATAAAGAAGATATACATAGAAACAAAAGATTCCCCAAAGAAGGACATGGTTTGGCAGGGATTTTGTGATTAGCACTGACTGGTATGCAGTTCTGTAACATGGTTCTATGCTACAGAATCAGGAATTGGTTTTATGTAGTGACATGTTTTATAATGAAAGGGATTCACTGAACATCGGCATTAATTCTGTTCACACTGTCAGTCAGCAAAGTGCTGAGCAAAGATGAAAAATTGGCTCTTTTTTTTTAATTGGAAGCATTTTTTTCATATTTTTATGGAAGAATTGAATAAATATGCCAAAACTAATATCCACAATCCTGTTTTATCAAACAGCTCATACATTATTGAAATAATACAGACATGTCCTGCCCTCAACTTTACAAAGTTGGGTTTTTTTTTTTCTTTTCAAATAATAAGTGACAAGCATTGGTCTTGAAAACATGTTCTCATAGTTTATACAGTGTATGTTTGAGAAGTTCATTCTCAATCACTGGGCTTCTATCAATTTTTTCAGTGCCACAGTCAATATAGCTCTCAAAATATGATGAAATTTTATTTTATGCATTTCTTTTCAGATTTTCTGTTTTGAATTTCACTTGATTTAGGGTACTTTTTTGAGAGGACAGTGCCCTCCCCAGTGAGATGATATATGCAATAACTACATTATTTTAAATCTCTCTAACTTAATCAGACCTCAGAGGCTCAGTTGACATTATCTGACTGTTTACATTTCCTGCTGGTGGATTACTGTCAGGAATCAGTGAAGAAATTCTTGGTGGGACAGATAGAATCTACCTATCAGTTCTGCTGTAATTAATGCAGAATTTACAGCAAAACAGCCAGAATATCAGTGATGTGTTCAGTAACTCACGCCAGGGCCTTGTTATCAATAATTCTTATCTTTGGAAGAAACACAGTTAATTTCTTCAGTAGTCTGTGAATTAATGCAGAACTTACAAATCTCCTATAAAATCAATGCAATTAATTGTAAATTAATAGATTCCTAAGTGTGAAGGAGCATGTAATAGTGTAGATGAGTCCTTGAATGAGCATGCCAGTTCTGGTGTCAGGGGTGGGAACTTCCCACTGTTTTATGTGACATCTTCAAGTGTAAACACATTTCCTTCCCCCAACTGATTTAGCTTGCTACCATAGCAAGTAACATTTCCATTAGCCTCCCACCGTTAAATCGTGGAGTAACTATAATCACAAAAACATCCACCATGCAAGCAAACGAATAGAACAGCAACTGTGGTCATAGCTTATCTCCATCTTACAGGCATTTTTTGTGAGTTCACCACAGCTGGTGCAGAAACAAATCCCTTTAAACTGAGTCTAATGAAGGAGAATAAAAATGGTTGGTTGCAATACAGATTAAGGGCTTATAGATATTCTTGAGTGAGCTTGCTAGAAGGAAAACTGTTGTGCTGTTTCCCTTATGTGCAGTACTTAGCAGCAAGGCAGTGTCCTATGTGCCTAGACTGCTCAGGCTTGATGGGGCAGAAGAGGAATAGTCTGACTTCAGGATACTTCCAATTTTACTTGAAATAAAATACATGTAGATGTTGACAGGTTTAGTTTTATTACACGTAGCAGGACAGAAACAATCTTAAAACCAGAAGAAGTTTCCTGTTTGTTGCTTGTACTATTTTGGTTCTGGACTGTAACAGACTGTGTTTTCATTTGTGAAATTGCCACAATTTTCTCTGATTTAGCTTTATTTTTGACTAAAATTTTAAAAGAAAAAAGAATAGCCTTCACTGCATAGCATAATCAGGTTTTGTTTTTCTACAATCCCAGTTTTGCAAAGTATGTAGACTTGAAGCTGAAGTGACTGAGGCAAGGTTAACTTTTGCCTACAAGTTTTTCTGATCTGGGATTTCAAGGTGTCTTTATCTTCCTCTGAGGCTGAAGCCTGGAAGCTTGGCAGAAAGCCATTCATGCCAAGGGCTTATCTTGCAGCACAGCTTCTCTCTTCTGGATACAGCTATAACTGCTCATATTAGTGAATCTTACATCAGCACCCTGACTACCTATGCACTCTGGGTTTGGCTTGTGGGGATTTTTAAAATAATAAAATCATGAATAGGGTGGTGACACAAGGTATCATAAAGAGGAGTCTGTAAGTTAAATATATGTAGTAATAGACCATTTAAAATGCCATATTTTGGAGGGAGAACAGAGTCTTAATAAGCTTTGCAATGAACTACTAGAACTAAAGTGTGTGGAAAGTAGATGGTGTTTCTTTTTTGCTTTTGTTGATTTTAAAAGCAAAATATGGGATTTTTCTAACAGCACTTTAGGTGATGTAACAGCAGGGTGACATGGAGGGAGGAAGCACAGCTCACTGTGCAGACCTGCCCAGGAGGAACAGCAGCAGCAGAATTGTGAGATAATTCCTAACAATATCAGATGCCACCAAATCATTCTGACAGCCACCCAACTTAAACATTTTGATAACTCTTTCCAGGGCTGCTGCTTGCAGTTAAGTAACTCTTAATGTTTATATATGTTTGTTAAAAGCCAGCTGTTGTTCTGGGTTTCCAACTATCCTGTAGCAGTGCAGTAGTGGTAGAAATAAGAGGTACCTTAGAAACAGTATCAGAGCTGTGCTCTATATTCCCAATCCTAGTGTGTCAAATGCATCATCAATGTGATTGGTTTTGTCCAGTTTGAGCATTTGTTTAGGGCCTTAGCATGAGTCCTTCCTGCAGAGTGTCTCTTTGGATGAAAGCATGAAGAAAAGCAAGCCTTAGCTATGAGTAATATGAAACCATTAAGCAAAAGGCTGAAGGGAAATGTATTTCTTACAAGATCTTAGTTTACCTACCAATGATACAAATTTTAGAAAAAAATGAGAGTTAATGAAGAGCTTTACAAAGACTGTCAAAGGGGGATTTTTGGTGTTGTTTCATACCCATCACATTTTTTCTGGCTCCTGACCCATCTGCCCCCCTCTCCCTTGGGAGAAAGGAGTTGGGTAACAGGTGGAAAGGGCTCTACAGCTGTACTGCATGGCACAGCCTTGTGCTAATTAGATGGCATCTCTGTCTCCGAAATAACAGGAATATTTCTGCTGTGTTAAGGGGAAAAAAACCTCAAAAGAATGCACTTTAAATATATATTGGAGGGGTACAACTGCATGCAAACTATTTTAAATCTTCTGACAATTAGGGGTTTATTAAACAGTCAGCTGTGCTCTGTAGGAAATCCTTTGTTTCTCCTTACCAGGCTTTCAAAGTTTCTTATTTAAATGTACATCATGTTTTAAATTATTCAAACACTTCCTATGATGGCAAATTTAGAAAAGAGCTAGTGCAGTTCAAAGGTGGTATCAATTGTAAATTAGGGACTTTGTTCTTTTTCTTTTTCTCTCCTCCAAACCTTTCTTTTAAATGTCCTTACACATTAAGTATTTCATGTTTGAGGGTATACCCTCAAACAATCCCTTCTTTGATAGTACATGCCAGTATTTAGAAAGGATTTAAATGTCTGTATACGCATTTACTGTGGAGACAATATGTTCTATTTTTTCAAATTTCGTATCCCAGGAACTCTCAGATACTACCTCATTTCATATTTCACTGAATTAATTTTTGTTATCACAGTTTTTGCTTACAAAGTTAATGAATTATGGAAGACTTCTGATCTAACACCACTTCAGTTATTAGGAACTATTTAAGCAGAAGGGATTAAATACTGTGCCAATTTTATAGTTGCTGGGTTTATAACGATGCATGCATTTAGTTTTATCTTGCTTTTGAGTAAGGCCACTAAAACCAATCCACCCATTCAGAAGGGGTGAAGCTGCATCAGGTGTGCAGTGATTGAGTGACCCTTTGGCTCTTTTCTCAGGCAGAAGGTTTCCTCCTAACACAGCCCCCTGAGGGGGTGGGGAATGAGATGTGGGTCTGGCCCCCCAGCCAGGGAATCACCCAGAGGAGGTGTTCTGCCCATCCCTGCTGAACAGGATTTGTCTGGCATATTGGTGAATAGGTGTCTTGATTAATTATAAATGCTGGTTGTAGTACATGCAGACAACTATAAGGAAAAGTTACAACTAAGTGTTTCTGAGTTTCTGATACATTATCTTAATCTTATCTCTTTTTTATCATTTTAGGTAAGTGGAAGGTTTCTCTTCATGACTTGGGGCCACATTTAATTGCTGTGGTAAGTGTTCATTATAAGAATATGGGGATCAGCTGTGTGTAAATTAACACCTTAAGTTGGCTTCACATGTGGCAGTGGATTCTAGGAGGCTGCATGTGTATCTAACTGCTGCCTCTCCTGCACAAGTTAGTGGTGGTTTTGGACACAGAAGATGATGTTTCATCTGCAGACCTGCTCAGTTGTGCAGCTTGCAAGTATCCTGACTCATTTTTCCTCATGTAACTATGGTTTAGCATTAGCTTGTCGTGTTTGGTCTTACAATGCAAAAGCTTGTTTAGCTGAAGTGGTTTACTTGTGTTTCTGTTTTGGCAACTTATCCTCCAAATTTCTTGTGTTTAGCTATGGAAATAAATATTGCTTTTCTCACCTCCTTTAACATTTTTTTTGCACTGCTTTGTAGCAGCACAGTTTGGATTGTTACTGGCTTGGGTTTATTGTGGTATGTGGTTTTTAAATTTACACTACATTACTTTATAAATTGCATGTGTGTGTGAAAAAGAATTTGAATACCTAGCAATTATTTGTTTCAGAGAAAAAATAGTGTTTGAATTTACTCTTGTGCACTTACTATTCCCGATATATCACAGCTGGGCGAAAGAAAAGGATGGACTATTTTTTAGGAACTTGTGTTTTAGAAAAAAAGGGGAAATTTTTCTGTAGAGGCCATGCAAATTCCACAGGGTTTTTTTTTTTTGCCTCAGCTAGAGTATGAAGAAAGAGGCAGTGCATTGCGGGAGTGACAAACTTCCTTTTGCAATTCTGGCATTGTCCTGGGAATAGCAGTACATGTGTCCTCCTCTTGTTGAAAGGACTGTGAATGTGTGCTGTAGCACCATCTATTCAGCTGTGGCTTTGAAATTAAACTTTATGATTCAGCTTGAGTTTTGGTTTCTTTTGGAGAGGTTTGGAGGTTTTGTGATTTTAAGTCTTTATCCTGTGTGGGTTTTGTTTATACACTGGATTAAATTATGCATTGCTTACAGCAGTAGTGTTTTAAGCATATCCATCATGTTTAGCCTGTGCCAACAGCATGATTTATATTGATGGCATTTTTGGTGCAGATAAAGAGGGTTGTGCTAGTGCAGAATACTTCCTCAAAAAATCAGCTTTTTTTGTTTTCAGTATGGCACCTTTTCAACCAAATGAAGTCCATTTATTTGTGTTGTTACTTTATCAAAAATATAGCAACGGTGATGCTTCTCTTATTTTTTTAAATGCTTATTAAATGATGAAAGTGTTGGAGCTGTAATGTGTCCTGATTCAGAATGATCGTAAAAAGGCTTGGCACAGTCCATCTACACTGGCATGGCTATTTTATGTGAAAAAAGTTCATTGTACAGTTAAGTCTGTATTTGTAAAATTCATGCTTTGTGCAAGGCATTTGTGAATTTGCTGGAGGGATACCCAGGTGCACTGTTTTTGTTTTTTATTTTATTCTGTGTTGTTTTGGGAGTTCTTTTTTTTTTGCTTGCTTAAGGGAAGCATTTATTCAATACCATACATAGCTCAAAACTGAAAATGTTTTTTAGGGCTATAGGTTATTTGGGTTATTGCAGAATGAACACTGGGGTTAAAGAGAAGCTAGCACAATAGACAAAATCACAACCAATGTGTGATTATGTACATACATAAATATATGAACTATTTATTTAAAGATGTTGTCCAATTAATCAAAATTCTTTCAGTGCTTTAAATAATGTAAACCCCAAGGAAACCTTTCAGTAGCATAGAAGTTAATAGCATATGTTGTATTCAAATAATTTTTCTTGGACTCAGTGACCTAATGAAGAATGCTATCTACTTATTACAAAAAAATTGAATTTATAATGGAACAGTACTTCCTTGCTTCCCATGTCCTTCCCCCTCCTCCTTTTTTCACTCAATATTTGCTAAAATATTTGACGAGGCTTTTTTTTCTTTAAAAAAAAAAAGATTAAATTGTTTGTCCAAAAAACACCTAGGAAAAATCAAAGTAACTACAAAAATTGGATCACCCCTTACTAATACAAATAATAATTTATTGCTTGGTGATGTAGAGTAGAAAAACTGTATCAACTCTAAGTAGAAAATGTCCAAAGGGAAGAATATTTGGTGTCAAAGTTGAATAAAAACCTCATGGGAATTGTCATGCCTTGTTGCATTGGTTGAGCAGGGGGAAGGAAGCCATATGTGTGTGTAACATTATATACAAACTATCTGCTGAAGAGTTGCCAGTGGCCTATGCATAAAGGAAACTGTGCTTGAAAATGCAGTTATATCAGTGTCAACACTAGTTACATATTCTTTTTCAGCTTTTAAATTATATGTTCTTGTTGTGTAGGAAACTTAAAAATTAATTCCTGGCAGACAGATAATTTTTTCTTGAAACATAATAAAGACGGCAGATTTTCCTTTAAATGCCACATTGAAGTCTGTGCCCCATGCTGTTCACCAGCCCTGTTATGGTTTTATTTTCTATTGAAGAAAAAAGACCAAAAAAAAGATCAGAAAATAGAAACACGCAAAGGTGAAGGTCAGTTTTTTCTGCTTGCATAGGCTTTTTATGCTTGTGCTTTGAACCTTTGTGAGGAGGACAGAGGCACGCAAATCCAGATGTTGTTTGAAGAGCTACCTCAAAGGAGGTTGGTCAGAGGAAATGACACAGTGTCAGGGCAGACCTGTGATTGTGGTTTTTCATGACCTTATGCAGTTTGATATCCAGCAGCTTGACAGCTGTATCCCATTTCAAGTAGTAATGGTGTTCTGATATGTCTGTCTTCCTCTGTGTTTCATTTTAGGGGTGCTGGTTCTTGACACCTGAATTTGTTGGCAGACCTAGCTGCAGTTAAAAATTTGTCATAGATTTGGGTTTGGTTTTTTTTAATACTGCTTAACCAGAGTGATCCTCATTTAAGTTGCACAGCATTGTACATGAAGCTTTTTTTTTAAGAGCAGTAATATTCTTAATTTGCATTGTATTTCAACGGTTAAACAAAATATTAGAAAGTGAATTTTGGATTAATGCAAATACCCAAATCTTTTCAATTTCAATCTTTTCAGCTCAGGTTGCTTTCAAATTTCTCTGGAGAAGCTTTAGTAAAACTTTAGTAAAAATAATGTTGTAGAGACTAGGAATTCAGATTTGAATTACACACAACAAAAATTCTAATTAGTATGGATTTGACTTCCTTGGTAATGATCATTTTAGGATGTAAATGCTTCTAGTCTTACTTTTCCTTATTCAACTACTTGTTAAATTCTTCCTGTTCAAGTTTACTTTTGTTTCAGAAATCAGGTGACATTTTTAAAACCTTTAGCTTACAGCTTCTATTACCATGTTGTTTGCTCTCCTGTGTTAGCAGCTACGTCAAGAGCTGCAGCCAGGACATGAAACACAGAAAGAAACTGCTGTGCCTTCTGCAGCTTCTCAAAGGAGAGGCCAAATGAAAAGTTACACTATCAAAAACTTGGAAACGCAAAAAAAAATACCATGTTCCAAAGTAGCTATTAAAAATAACTCTTCAAGTAAAAACTGTAGGATTTGGTACTCATGCCAGTTACTTTAGACTTGTGAAGTCTGCTGTGTGTATGGGAGGGGAAAGCATTTCCAACCTGCTCCATAGGTTACTTCAGGGCAACGTGGCTTTGAGGCATACCTGAAGTGCATGTACTCTTAGGTGGATGAAGGCTATCCTAAAGTTTGTCCATTTGGCAACTTTCCTTTCAGAAATAATCCTGCATTGATGAACTTCTAGGGGTGGGGAGTGTTAAAGGGTTTTTTGTGGTGATCTATTGTTTTGTTTTCTTCAGTTACTACATTTCTTAAACTACTTTAAAACAAAATTGTGCTGGACTGTTTGTATACTTATTACGAAAATAGATTTTCAAAAATATTTGGCTACAGAAAATGCTCCATAAGCCTTTATCTTATAGGATGAAGCAATGCTTCTCAAGATATTTCATGAACAAGAACGAAGCAAATAAGATCTCAATTTTCTGATAGTACAAGGTGCAAAATAAAACCAGTTCATCTTGTATTTTGGAACAGATGTGGAATTTGCAATAACATATTGCTTCTAATAAATTTACTTCCACTGCATTAATCTGTTTAGTAACATTTAACTTTGCTTTTCATTATTATACTATTGAGATTTTTCTAACCTATTTCTACAGCAGATTGGTTAAGGTTATCTCTCAAAGAAACTTCCACTATGAAACATCCAGTGTCTTTGACTGAACTGAACCATAAAAATAACAATCTAAATGTTTTGAAACATTTTTCAGTTTGTGTGCATAGATGTGTAAACATGTATGTAACAGAGCAGGCTTATAATAGCAATCTGGCTAGATAATTTGTTTCAATTTGTTGTTTTGACAGTCATAACTGCATTACCTTTCTGATTATCTACACAGACATTTTGTATTGCATTCTTATCTCTTGTAGTCCATGACTTCACCTTTACGTTATCTCATTTTTCATTGGATTAGTTAGGATTGCGTTCTATAAAGCAAAAAGTGCATTATTTGCATTAATTCAGAAGTCCAACCCAGAAGGATTTTAGTCATAAGCTTATCATTGTACTGTTTAATCTATTAAATTTCATTCAAAAGGCTTAGCATTAACCAGGCTGGGTTTTTTTGCTTTTAATCTTTTGTTTCCTTATTTTGAAAGTGAAGGGTGAAATTGTATGGAGATAATCAGTATAATCTCAGAAGGTGCACATGATCCTCCGTAGAGGTTTTGTTTCTTCATGGTGGGTGAGCAGAACCACCATGGCAGCAATAATAGTGAGCTCATGTGTGACAGGGTTTCAGATTGCTGGTTTTACATGGCTTGTGCAGTGTCCCTTGTACAAACCCACTGGGTGGTGAGTTGGAGTTGTTAAATTGGCCCTCTCAGATTTCACTGAGACCCTGTAGAGAGCACTTAGGTGTTGGTGTACCTGCCCTTATTTATGCCAGTCAAAGCAGGGGATGCAAACGCAGCATCTGCAGGTTTACACGCTATTGGAGGGCATGGCTGGCCTTACACATCCCATGAAGCCTTGATCTCTTTGTGGTTTTGGGGTTTTTATTCCTATCAGCTAATGATGACACACTGAAAGGCAAATTATCTGGTGTTGTGCATAAGTATTGGAGTTATAAAAGAACCATGGTGTTATTTATGGAGCAGAGTAACTCCAGAGTGTTTCATTGCTGTGAACATGATAAAATTAAAAATCACAGTGTGGATTGCCAGATAAATATTGATCTATGCATTTTACTACCATGATTTTTTTTAACAAAGTGGAATTTGTGAACTGCAACTGACATCCAACTCTTAATTATTTATGAAATATTGAACTAAAATATTTTATTTTGCTATTATTATTATTTGAATGAGTGTTTTCCTAATTATATGAAATATCTGCTTTCCTCAAGGTTTGCCTGAGAGGAAACAGTAAAATGCTATTTTATAGTTCTTAAGTAATGGTGGAGGGGTTGTGTTTGTTTTAGTTTTGATTTTATTTTGTCATCTTTGAGTGTTTCTCACTGTCTTCTATATTCAGAACTTAACTTTTCTTTTATGGAAAAGAAATGGGAAGAGAAGCTTCCCTTTGTTGTTACATATCTGTAACAATACCAGAATGAAGTGACAGCGGAGGTGTTGACAACAAATTGTTTTAACCTTTATTTAAAAATGTAATTAAGAAATGAGAAGGTTACCTTAAAATAAAATTGTGAGGGAGAGTCTTATGCATGGCAAAATCTGCTTTTTCATTACTGCACACTTTCAGCACTCATTTACATTGTTATTTCCCTAAGTCCCTGCAACTGTTAAATTATGCAAATGAATTTGCCATAATATTCAGTGCCAAAATGTTTTATTTAATAGCAGTCATTAATTTATTTCTCTAATCGAATCCACTAGGAAATAATTTTAAATGTATCATTTTGCTTTAAATAGGTCCCAGTTCAGCTGAAAGAAAACCTGTTGGGTCTTACAATCATGAGGGTTTTTTAAGACATGCATGACAATTCAGCAGTGATGTCTCCCTTTTTCCCTCCCATTTACCCAGTAATTTTGCATAATGGAAAAATCAAACAACATGCTTAAATGTGACATGACCAATTATTTTTATGATGTGCAGAGTAACTAGTATTGTTAATTCTCTTGCTCGAAGTGAAGCATTGTAAGAAGGAGAAGAGTTGAAGCTGACCTGGGAGAACTAGGGTAGCCCCTCTGAGAGATGGTAGAGGCAATGCTAATGAGATTGAAAAAGAAAAAAAGAAGAAATTCTTTTATAGCTCCAGGTCTCTTTTTCATGTGATATTTAGAATAGAATGCAAGAATATCTTGAATGCAAATTTTGCAGTGGGGTAAGTTCAAGTGGTTTCTGGATCTCCCCAGGAAAGTGATATTTTTCTAAGTCTAAGCAAAAGGGAGGCAGGAGAATTTTCTGTTGATTCATCCATCTGTGAAGTGTATTTCAAATGTGCTGTTTAGAGGAGGAAAATTTTAAGGAACATGATTTAGTTCACTGTAATCACAAGAAAAAATATTATGAAGTTAGAGCTTCCCTAGGTTTTGGGAGTGCTGAGCATAATTTAAATGTTCTGTGATCTGAAAATACTATATGAGTAACATAGAAATTTTTTTTTGTCAGAGGAAACTATTACATTTGAAATCCTGAATTTTAGGTAAAAAATACAAGGATTTAGATGCCCGTATTTATAAGCAAAACTTGGATGTGGACAGATATTCTTTCACTTAACTTTAAACCTTTTCACCCCCACCTTCATCCCAATACCCTTTTGGAGCTGTGACAGGAAATTAAATTCAGTGCAGGACTCAAGATTGTAATCATCTCTTCTCCTGTATCTGACACATTTTTTTTACCTTATTCTGTTGCAGGGAAGTTCTGGCAACTTGAAAATGCAAGTGAAATATTTTTACAGGGACAGTTAAGGTTATCTTTGCGCCATTTAAAAGCCACAGGAAGCAGAATATCCTGTTGTCTTTGAGAACATGCAAATGAGATTCTTGTCTAACTGAAAAATAGGACAGTTCTGGGTTAATTGCTGGAAAAGACCAATTATCCAAATACCTTCAGTAAAAGAAACAGCACAACCCTTCTGCTATCTTTCTTCAAAGAAATTATCATCTTTAATCTGTAGCACATTCACCAGAAGACTACATGATTCTTATTAATCACCTTTGTGAAACACTGGTTGTTTCCCACCTGCCTTATTTGCCATTTGAAATTAAATGGAGCAATAGTCCTGCTGTCAGTGCCTTGCCTGTGAGTGTCCCTCCTGGTGACCAGTTGCAGATCCTTAAGCACGTGGAGCGATGGGAAATAGTAGATAGAGGGACATCACCTCGTATTTTCCCATCTTCCATCTGTGCAATTTGATCCAGCCCTCAACAGGCTGATTCCTTCCACATTCATTCTTCCTTCTCTGCTTTACCTCTAGAAGTGTTGCTATAGGAAGCAGAGGAAATAAAGGGGTGGATAACCTGATCCCCCTTCATGTACGGTGAAGGGCAAAACAAGGCTGCCCTGGACCCCTTGTGCTGCTTCTTTCCCCCTTCCCAGCAGCTGGGCTTCAGATAGATCTGGCACAGAGGAGGAACATTCTTGGCTTTCATCTTAAAAGCAATCTGTAAGTGTTCATAGGCTTCTTTGCATAATTATGTTTTTCATGCAACCCTGACATGAACAACATGATGGGGTGCGTGCATCTTTTTGCCTAGTAAATGGTGTTTACCTCAGATAACTCTTTATATGTGTCTTTATATGTAAAGTATCAGGACCTAAAATACATTAGAAGAATAAGTAAGTCTTTTGGACAAATCTGCTTATACTTTGTTGGTTTGAAAACTAAGAATTTAATCACTCTGGATGCTTACTTTTATGCTCAGGACAGGTTATTAATTATTGATTAATTTTTTTAAAGTCAAAACCAAGATCTAAACAGGAATGGCACATAGAAAAAATATATTAACATTATTCAAAGTAATGCAAATTAATTTTGACTAATTTCCCCATATATATAGATGTTATGTTGTGGCAGAATTAAATATTCCATGTATTTTGAAATAAAACAATAAATAAAGGTAACAAGCAGAATTTGTAACTATCTCCTCTCTTTCTCTACCTCTTGACTTTGGTCTCAACTGATTTCCTGTCTGTGATTGTGTATTTCATTATTCCCAAGATATAAAGCTCTCTGCTGAACCTCAGTGACAGGAAAGAATCTCAGCAGGTTTACTCTTTAGTGATCTGACCTTTCCTCTGTCAAGTTGTTTACTCAGAAACAGTTCTGCATCTTAGATTCAACTTACAGTTTACTGAAAAGCAAAAAAGAAAACTTTTCTGTTTGCCTCTCTACTTCTGTGCTCTTTAATTTCTGTGGCAGAATAAAAGTTTGGAAGAATAAAGGAAGGTTTTTTTGTTGGTTTGTCTGTTGTTTTTTTCCCTGGAGCATGGGGTCTCGGGCTTGAAATTTTGTTGGCATTTTTTGTCTCTCTTGAAGTGCTGTTTGCCTTGATCCAATATTAATTGGATCAAATGGAGGCAACCAGCTGCTAATGACTCAGCTCCTGTCACTTCTACATGGAGATAAAATACAGTAGTAGAGTCCTAGCTCATCAGTCCTAGGCTTGTTCCATTTTCCAGGCTGAATATCTTGAGGGTGATCTAGAAATAGTTTTGCAAACTCACCAATGCTGAGAGAAGCCAATTGTGAGGGAAGCATGTCTGTGGGCATGAGGAATGAGGGGAGCCTCTGTCAAAGCTCCCTCTCAGGAATAATAGTTTCATCTAGATCCCTTTTTCTCCTTGACATGTTTTCATCTGTCCTCAGTGGCCAAACTTGTCTTAGTTAAACTGCATCTACCTAATCTGCCTGCCTATAGCACTTCATGAGGGCATTCATGATTTCCTGTTGGTTTTGCTGGTCATGGACAACCATGTGTAATTTTTGGACTTTTGTAATCATAATAACAGGGTAATGACTAAACTCATGCATACAAGTGATTTTTAAAATCTAACATATCTTCCTTAGCTGAAGACTGACCAAAGCTCAGAATGCACTGCTTTTATTACGATGTTTATTCTTGTCATGTATCACAGCATGTCCTATGAAACAATCCAGGATTTGCTTTCCCTCCTTCTGCTGGTTTTACTGATGAAAATTTTATTTTTCAAATTATGCAACATGGACTTAGGTCTTTAAAGATAGAAGTGTTTGCTTCAACTAATTACCACTTTGGCAATCATTTGTAGCTGTTCCTAAGCTCCTCCTCCCCCAGATTTCCCTCTAAAAGAACCTGCTCAAGGCTTGGGAGGATGTTTGAGGACCTTTCCATTGCCTGCAAGTGCTGAGCTCTGAGGACACCCAGGGTGGCAAGATGGGCTTCTCTACCAGCACACAGTGAAGACAGCTGGAAATAAGGAATTTTTTTCTGAAGTTCAGATATTCCCTGCCCTATTGCTGTCCCTCTTAACAATTAGCATTATCTGCAAATAACATGTCAGATACTCATTAAAGCCCAGATGTTTGAATTTGTTTGTATGACCAACTTCTTTATGTTTCAGTATGGAAAACTCTCAAAACTTTTGTGAAAAACCCAAGTGACTTCTCAAACATCCACACTCAGTTTGCACTCAGCTTCATTTCTCTGATAGCCATCTGCTCTGCTGTTGCACAGTCTTGCATGTAAAAAGTGGACAGGGGAACTGAAAGTGTATTTGCAGATTAGTTGCTGCTTTGTTGTTTCCATCAAGAAGAGAGTGCCTAAAGGATTTCTTTCTGGTTTGGGTTTTTTTTTTCCCCAAGCATGTGATGTGTGTCACCTGAAGCTGTGCAAATGAAAAATACGTGTATTTTTTTACTTACAACTTTTACTGTTTTGTGTTGTTTTATTTTTCTTCATCATCAGAGGGGTTTTTGTGCTTAGTTCTGAGTTTATTTTTACCAAGATATGATTACTTTGTATTTAAGAAGTAGTAAATTATTTTAATATCCCTTCTCATCTGCAAGGACTCTTGTTCAAAATGTCCAAAGGATAAACGTTAGCAATGTTTAGTACCCTTTAATGACATTAGTTTCAAATGCCATTTGAAACCATTAGTACTTGTAAGTAGTCTTTGGGACAATCCACATGAAATTTTCAAGTGGTTTAGAATTTCTACATTTCATCAGGAATGTAATTAAATTGTAATTATTCATAGAAATCTATGTAAATTAAATATACTCTATACTTCTTTCTCCTGAAAGAACTAAAACTTCAAATTTATAAGAATTTTTTGTAAGAATAGGTAGAAATTTTTTGTAACTTGGAAAGGCAGTCCTTTGAGAAGAACGCTGACCAAAAAAGATCCAAGCTATCTAACTAACCTAATTCTGACTGAGTTACTGATAGTGCTGGTATAGCCTGTATACACCATCAGGCAGAAAATTCATCTCTCAGATATCTCTTTTTCTTGGTCATGTGACTCAGGATAAGTCTTGCTTGAAACTATACTGCCTGTTTTGATTTCAGTGAAGATTTAGTCATGAAAATGCTTTTTGTGAATGTATTTGCTGGATGAGGCTGAAGCCTGAGTACTGAAGTAATTTTTGTATGCCACAAAACTCTACTCAAAAAGAGGTGGGAAAACTTGTATATTTGTAGGATTCAAATGTCATCTTTTTTTTCCTGACAAATTATACTTGTTTGTTTTCAAATTTTAATCTTTAATCAATGCTAGGTCTGCAGTTTTTAACAGAGTGAAACCGTAGATTTAGGGAAGTTGTTAATGGGTCTTTGAATGTTAAGGAACAATGTGTTCTTGAAGTAATCTGAAGAACATTGAGAGAATGTTATATAAGTAAAATATATATCCTCTATAATTATACAGCAAAATTGATTGAAGAAAGGATGAAAGTCCTAATTCTATTTTAATTCTATTTTAACAGCTTGCATAAGATAGCTGACCATGAAAGATAGCAGAGCCCTTTTGATGCTAAACATGAAGAAATGAATTATATTAGTAAACAGTAAAAAATAAAGTGAAGAGGCTATAAAGCATATAATGATAGTGCTTTGAATATTACTCCATTTGGTTTCACAGGAGTTCTAGAAACTGTTTGGCAGTTTTATTAACTTTATAAATGGAGGAAAATGCTCAGACCAACAAAAATGCATGAACAGCTAGAATGTACATTTTTAGTTGTGTAGGAGCCATACAAAATCCTTTCAGCCTGTCTTGTACCTAACAAGCCAAGGAAGAAAGATGCCTGTTTCCTGATATCCTTCCTGTTCTGTGTTTAGCATTATAAACACCTCAGACTTCTATTAATTTTTTCTACTAAACTTTTTCAAAAGAAGGCCAAACACAGCAAACAGCACAGCATTTATGTAATTAAGTGCATGTTAAATAATAAACTCAAAACCATGGTTTCTTTTCTGATTCAAAGATGTTGACTATGATTGTTGATAATGAGCATCATTAGAAAACTGGTAACAATACTCACCTCTGTTAAATGTATTTGCTCAGCAGATGTGTATCTCTGAAAATGAAGTTAAATTCATACTTCACTCAGAAATCAAAGGAAGTTATCTTTGGTGTACTGTAGTCCTGAAAATTGAAGTGATAGCTGAATTAAGCTTCTCTGACAGGCATTTTTTATATTTAACACATGGAAATGCATTGCACATCTAAACAGCCACTGGAATGTGTTGCTAATTATTGTTTAAAAAAGGATTCATCTATCATCCACACAGATGACATTTTATTTAAGTATGATGAATGCATATTTCTGTAAGTGGGGCATCCTGTTTCTATTGCATACATCTTGACAATTATTGTAGTGCTCTCTTCTAAGAACCAGTTTTTTTGCAGATAAATATTTTTACCAAAGCATGGTGCTTAAGTCACGGGTACTTGATGCTCTAGTGATCCCCAGGAGAACCTAAGAGTGTCTTCCACAGTGCAGAATTGTCCCTAGAAGCAGCAGTATGTCCTAACAAGCACATGGATGATTTCTTAGGTTGGGCTAGTGGCCACAGCAGGAGGATCTCAATTCTCCTAGACTTTGCTGTGTTGGTGTGCCTCCAACACACCAAAGCACTCCGTATGTTGAAGAAGTGGAATACCTTTGGAATTATTTTGCCTTCTCTGCGGCCATGGTGGCAGCTCCAGTATTAAATGTCTGGGATGTCTTTGCCTCATGGAAACATTTGTTTAACGGTGTAACATGAGCTTTCCCATCAGCTATTCATCATCCTCAAAAGGAAAGGAATAGGTCACATAACAGCAGGCCAGGTTGTTCCTCCTTTTACAGCAAGGAAAGTTAAGAGGCGTGGATCTTAAAACAGCAGAATTTGTGAAATCAACAAAAAAATTGAATGGAAATATCAGATTGTTTTCAAATTTAAACTCTGTTTGCAGTTCAGTTTATTGGTTATCTCTCAATTAGCTTGCTCAAAAATAAAAAAAAATGTGGGCAGATTATTTCTAGAGCTTTAATTTGTTTTCTAATTTCTTGGGCTGGGCACTTAAAAATGGTATTTTTGTGTGTATTTATTTATAAAGCATGATTTGTATGTTAAAGTGCATTAATGTATTACTTTGCTTGTTAAAGCAATAATGCACTGACTATACCTAAAGTGCAAGCCTCCACTTTTGAAGCACTCTCTCTGATTAACTTACCTGCCTTCATAACTAGAATAATCACACAATATCATTTTTAATAAAGAGAAGCTACACGGAATTATGTAAAGTCTATAACAGAATAATCTGGTATGGTGCTGATAATGTGTCAAATTGTGGCATGATTTGGAAAAACAGAAAATTGTTGTAAATGAGTAAAAACAATTTGTTGTTTGAAAGCAAGGACATGTTTTCAGTGCACGTGGGTGTTTTGTTTGATCACGGGAAAAGAACAGAATATTTAGGAAGATCAAACGAGCTCATATGTGAGGGTAGATTTTATAGTTCACCTAATGTCTGAGCCTTTTCTTCTAAAATTCCTCTGACACCTGTAACTTCAACTCTGGGGGTTTTCAGTTTATCAGAATTTTGTTCTATATAACAGTCAGTGAAGCAACTGCACAGTCCATTGTCATGTCATCAGTGGGAGAATCTGTCTGTGATACCAGAACAGCCACCATACTGGAGTGCTTTGAAGGATGGCCAAATCTGTACTTTTAAAACATACACTGAAGATTTTTCAGAAGAAGTCAAGTTATCACATACATAAGAACCTGATCTTAAGGGTTATTTCACGTTTCACTTTGATGTTGTTTGGAATATTAAACTTGAACAGTGTTACAGGCAATCCTCCCTGTGGCCAGATAACTGGCTACTCTGCACAGAGCAGATCAGTGGCTCACACTCAAGAAGAATTTCTTTAAGTGTATGTGCATGTGTATAAAGGCTTGGTAGCTCAACAAGAACCAGGTAAAATTTAACAAACAAACAAAAAACCCCCAAGCAACCAAAAAAAAAAGGGGAATCAAGTCCCCTTTGGTTTGTATCAGTTGTTGTACATGCTGAGTAGTTTAGAAATTTTTTCACTTAATCATCAGTGAATAATATGAAAATCTTTCAACATTCTAGTATGTTGTCTCCTGGGGAAAAAATTTTTTTGAGTGTAAAGAAAATAATAGTAAAGTCAAGGATATATTTTGGTTACATTTATGTTCCATTTGGCATTTTAAACAGCAGACTCCTGATTTGTGGTATTTGGGTCAGGTATGGGAGGGGGATTCCTTTCGGAAGGGCAGAGGAGATATTCCCGCACATACTCCAAAAGCACCAGCAGAGCTGCCCTTCAGTGACCCTGCCATTTGTCCTGGCCTTTGCATATGCCTTCCTCAAAGCATGGGCATCATGACAGAGCCTCAGCTCTGGCCTGTCTTAAACCCTGCAAACACTTGTACGCTTACCCAAATCTGGAGAGGAGAATGTAGTGTGTGGCTTCTTCAGTTAATGCTTCCCAGCTTTTCTCTGAACTGTTATTAAGGCTGGTGTGGTGGCTGGAAAATAAGAATGTAAGAGTTTGCTGCTATGTGGTTGTTTCTTTTACCGCTATTGTGTTCTTCAGCTGTCAGTCCATGCAGTCTGTTGACAAAACAAGTTGCCAGTTCAGCCACACCACCACCATATCTGTTTATACTCTTCTGTTTGAGCTCTGGTTTCTTCATATTTCACTACAATTAATACTGTTATCATTGCATGTGTCAATCTGTTTCCTTATCAATGGAAATGAAAAGGCCAAAAGCAACTCTGCCTTTTCTTTAAGAGGTATGCAGCTGAGCCTGGCGCAAGACTGAAACTTCTAAGCTGAACTCTTAACATCTGCATTTCAAATCATTATTACTTTATCTCTATTTCACTTTGCACCTTCTCCTTCAAAACTGCTGTTATCCTGTGTTTCAAGTACATGATCAGATCACTCCAAAATCGTGGTTGTCTCTCCTACAGACATAGTTTGTGTACTTCCTGAAGAGCAATATGTTATTGCTCTTTCAAAGCTTTTTTTAACTGTGGGAGTGGATGATGGTCTGGTAAAAAGTGTGACAGAACTGGATTCATAAGTCTGAGGAAATATGATACTCTAGAACTCATTCAATAATAATTAAATTTTCTTAAGTTGCATGCTACAGGAAACTTGATTTCTTTCTGCATGTCCCATATTGTGTTTTGTCATAGCATGTAGCTTTTTTTTTCTTTTTAAATTTGTGTGGCATGTCTTAAACTGTATGTAAAATACAATATGGAGATTGTATCAATGGCATTTCTAAACATAGCATTTCTGGTTTCCTTTCCCATCTTTGATGTCAGGGTTTGACAATTGCCCTTTAATTGTGTACCTACATGCTGCATTGGAAGCCCAGCTCATATGCCATATTCTATCTTTAAAGCTATATTTTATTTCTTTTGGCATTTTTAATCTTTTTTTTAACTCTCAAATGATTTTGTGTTTTCATGCTGATTTTTGGTTACTGTTGTTTTTTGTACTAACAGAAACAAGTCCACTCAGGTTCAGTACATAGCTGACGTTTGTTTTTGTAGTTTTCCAGCTTTCTTGTTGCTCACAAGGTGCTCACAGTCATGCTGCACTTTACAGACAGTATGCTCTGGTCTAGCATTATACTCTATAAAAATTTGTAATCAAAATGGCCTCAGATGATTTAACAACCAACACAGAATGCAATCGCTAAGTGTAGCGAGTATGGAAGCAGAGCTGATTTAGACCCTGCTCTTAGGTCTTAAGGCATAAATCTACTGGTGCTAAGATGGTAATGTGGAGACAACTGTTAGTTATCTGAGCCTGCAGAAGCCTAAATTAGGTTAGGGCTGTGGTCTTCACATGTAACAAAAACTGCCACGCAGAAGGAGAGCACAGAGACACATAAAATCAGCTGTCTGTCAAAATGAATTCACAGATGCATCTCAAGAGGATGGGCAGCATATTTGTAACATTCTGTTACAAATGGTAACATTTGCTATGATGGTTTCCTCGTTCTGAAACAATGGGATTGTTGTCTTTTACTTGGAAAAGCTAAGATGGGGGAATAGTATTTCTCCTTGGAAGAAGAAAATAATTCCTGTTAAAAATTCTAAGGCTATGAAATCTAATGAGGATAAGCATAATTGGGTTTTGTTGTGCAGAATTATGACAAGAAATATTCTTGCCATCTGTGGTTGAAAAGGTTACACATGATTTTTGCTTCTACAGGTGTCTATATTAAGCCTTATTCATTATATTTATCCACCAGTGTCTCTGGATTTGACTTAAAGAATCCAAAATCTAGCACCGACTTTAGTGGTGATTTGCAACAAGTTCAGACATCTTAAATATGTTTCTAAAACAGGCTAACATGTTCTATTGATGTGTTAATGAAGCTCTTAATTATGTCATGGTGCACTATGACAATATTGTATGATGTGGCATCTTCCCCAAACTGTTCATGAGAAGTTATGTGTTTGAAAAAAAGAGTAGGAGGGGTTGCAGGTGGGTAGTTCATTGCCACTAAGATGGTAATAATGCAGTGTTTAAAATCAATCATATTTTGGTTTTGTCTGAAGAAAAACAGCTTCAGATTATTTGCATTTTGTAATGTAATTATGAAATGGTTTTTTTTATTTGTTTATTTATTGGCTATTTCATTCTCTTGCAGTAAGTTTGTCTGCAATTGAATAGGTTTTCTTTTTTTTTTTTTAAAGTTTTTAGAACGTGGAGGTTAGCAGTATTTCCTATAGAAATTTCCAGGTAACAAATTTAGCACCCTCCTGTTGAACAGCAGGGAAGAGAAAAGACTTCCTTTTGAGCATTTAATTTGCCTAAGAAGACTGTCTTTTCAATTGAAGAGAATTTATTATTAGGAAAAATCAAAAGGCATTCAACCTCTTTGGTGATAAATTGGCTTTTTGCAGTCAGACAACACTTCTTCCAAAGACAAGGGCATGGATAAGCTATTTAAACTGAAAGGTGTAGCAGACAAAGGGAATGTGAGCTTCTAATTGTGTGGTTGCCAAGCCAGTCTTTTTTCTTGGTGGGGAGGTGGAGGGTGATTTTAACTCGACTAATTTGAAGAGAAAGGAAATGAAGGTGGTGAAGGGTCTGGAGTGCATATTCTGTGAGGAGAAGCTGAGGGAGCTGGAGTTGTTTAGTCTGAAAAAGAGGAAGTTCCAGGGCGACTTTACCACTCTGCAAATCCTTGAAAGGACGGTGTAGCCAGGTGGGGTCAGTCTCTTCTCTGTGAAAACCAATGACAGGATGAGAGGACACAGTCCTAAACTGTACCAAGAGAGGTTTAGGTTGGGTATTAGGAAGAATTTACTCCTCCAAAGGCATTAGAAGGGGCTGCCCAGGGAGGTGATAGAGTCACAGTCCTGGGAGGTGTTAACGGGAAGGCTGGATGTGGTCCTGAGTGCCATGGTCGTGTTGTCACAGTGGTGTTAGTCATCGGTTGGACTCAATGATTTCAGAGGTCTTTTCCAAAGTACTAAATTCTGTGGATTTTTCAAAGTACTAAATTCTGGGATTCTGTGATCTTAGGGAATACATTAGTGAGTTAAGCCAGAGTCAGAAGCTACTGATGCTGTTGTTTCGTGTGTGGTGGCAAAGATAGAAGTTCAGTGTCAGGAGTTTTTCACTGCTAAGTGATGTAACTGTGCCTTGGCAGTAGGATGATATCTACTGGAGAATAAAGTCAAACAGGGTGAAGTGGTAACAGAGGATTGTGGTTTAAGCGCTCTGGTATGCTGGTTCTTAATTATGCTTTTATTTTTATTTTTATTTAATCTTTCCAAAGTTTTTTCTGTCTGCATGGTATAATGGTGGTAGCATTGGTGTGGAAAGACACAGCTGCCCTCTGAAGCTGCTTACAAATACTGCAGTCTCAGTAGCTGCTCTGTTCTCTTCTAAAACTAATACATCCTAATAGGTGGTACAAACATTGGCTGTCCCAGGAGAAGAAAAAGAAATGTTCAGTTAAATAAGATAATAGTATATCTGTATAGTATCTTTGATTCTGTAATTACATACTAAGGCTGTGAACTATAATTATTTTACCCACCTCCAGTTTACAATTTGACAACACTGCTATGTAAGCCTAGAGTTATAAGAGAGGATAATTTCAGGCTTCAAAGCTCCCAGCAAAGATGTGTCCAAAAGTCCATTCTGCACTCTGAACTCTCTGTGGTTTTCAATTACTACACACAAAGGTCATGATTTTCAACCCTATTGTTCTGCTCTCCACTAGCTTTTCCAGCCTCTGATTTATTGCAGCAGAGAGTGAGATAAGAGCCAGTAAGTTAAAAAGTGTCTATGTTTTGGTGGGGGATGTGGGCAAAGGCTACAAATGCTTTTAGTAAAACAGAATGCTCTCCTGGTGGCTGCTTTTCTGAGGTTTATTCGTTCACCTGCCTTCAAATGAGTCCTGCAGGTGCTTTGACAAATGGATTGAGAGATTGCCTAGTAAATTCCTCGGCTTCTCGTAAATACTTCTGTGCCTTATGTAGATGATTTGTAACTTCCTATGCCAAGGTGTCTTTGTAAATCACACCAGAGACCCCTGTGACTTCCAAAAGCCACAGTGTGACTTGGATGAGGAAATGAATAAAAGCTAAAGAAAAATACTGACAAAAAAAAGTGTTAATAGAAAATTAAGGTGTTGAAATTCTAAATGTTATTGAGGAAAGAGATTTTTTACCCTTGCTAGTTTCTCCCACTCATGCCAATATGTGCTGTTTGCTCATGGAGTTATAAGACCAGTTATCTCTTATGCCAAGTGCCAAGGTCCTAATATGAATCTCGTCCTCAAAAGTCTCATTTCTGTTGTGAATTCTCCCTGAACTACAAATGATCACTGAAGTGATACATCAGACACTTGAGTTTGGATCATCTCAATGCCACCTCTGCCTTGAAAAATAAGTTTAAACTTGAGACAGCTACTTAAATAATTCACAACTCCTGTTGACATGATAATGTATTTGATCTCTCCCAATAGTTGGAGAAGAGATGACAGCTGTGGGTGTTTCTGATGCATTAACAAAGTGGGGAAGATCATGTTTAGAAAAACTAAATAAACCATTACCTATACAATAATCAGTTTCATTTCACCCTGGATATACTTTGAAGATGTCTAAGTTATCTTGTATACAGGTCTGAGATAGGCAAGTAATATTTTTACAGAGGGAAGAAGTGGGGAACATAGCATGAAGTTCAGTGCTCAATTCAAGGAGTTGGAAATTCCAAGGCTCAATTTCAGGAGCTGAAAATTCTGGAGTCCCTAATTTAATTCCCTTCCTTGTTAAAAGCAGATTTTTGATTTTGTGTGAGATCCTGCAGGTCAAAATTCAGGGCAGGAGGTAGTTAAAAGATGTGTGGATGTGGCACTTAGGGACATCATTTAGTGGTGGACTTGGCAGTGCTGGGATAATGGTTGGTCTCAAGGCTTTCAGAAGTCGTTTCCAATCTAAAGAATTCTTTGATTTAATCAATTCTGGAAATGTTTCCTTCTCTATGTGAACTGCATATGTGTATGTGTGTATATATATCTGTGTCTTAAGGGTGGGAATAGCACTTACAATGTCAATTTCTTTGTAGATATTCTTACCTTATAATTTCTTCTGAATTGATTACTGTGAAAGCTGAGCTCCACATTTTAAGATTGATCTAATTAATTATATTCAAAATTAATACCACTAGAAAGCTAAAGATACTGATTTTTTTGTTGTTGTTCATTTGTTCCTAGCAGAAAAAAGGGTTTACAAAGAGTAATTTTCAATTTTTAGACCATTTTTGCATATTGGTTAGGTACTTGGTGTCCTGATTTCATTAAACATTCTAAAATGTTTCTGAAGTCACAATGAGAAGATAGAAAATGTTCTTCCATGCTCCTTTAGAAATAATCTAAAATCTTTGCTTATTTTATAATTGAGAACTTTTTGATATGGAGTTTTTTCTTATTTGCTGAAATTAGTGGAGTAGCAGGGGCACTTTCTGATTCCTTCCTGGAACTCCTAGCCTGTACTCTGGCTGGACCTTAGTCATTTCCTTTTTACATCTGTAACATTTTAGCACCTAGTAATTTCAGAAAAATTAGAGGGGTTGAGCAATACTTTACCCTCACTTACTCTTCCCTGTTGGTACAAGAGGACAATTTTTTAATCAGCTGTGTTTTCCTCTGTGTTATCCAACTTGGGAAAGAGTTTTCTCTTTGGTCTAGCATTTCTCCTGTTTGTTTTGTACCTTAAAACTTAGTTAAAATGTGCTAGTATGCAAAGGTTTCTTGCTTTTAAAAATGTTGGTGTCAGCTCTTAAAATTCCTAATGGGAAGAAATTAGGAAAGCTTGTTAAATTTTTAGAAATGTTATTTTATCTGCTGGGAAAGTTGAAGTGCTTCAGATGATGTAAGTCATAAATGCAGTCCTGGGAGACCTACAGGTTGCCAATACCCTTTGATTGACTATGGCAGCACACAAAGCCTTAATAACTGACTCCTTACAGAGACAACTTGTAGTCCACTGTAGCTGCAGTAAGGGAGGGCTGTTATAGTCTGATGGATATTTGGAGGCTTGTACAAAATGAGGTGGCTCTTTCAGGCTAGACTAGAATTGGCTATAGTACAAAATAACCATAATTCTGTATCTTCTCTTATTGTCAAATGCACAACTCGGCCAGGATTGCTGTAAAATGTCTTTGTGTTAAGATCATAAATAAGGACATAATTCATTCATTGGCCAAACAAAAATTATAAATAATGGGTTTTTGTTTTATTTTGTTTCAAATCAGAAATACAAAAGAACTGATACAGGTATGAGTTACAGAAAAGTATATTAATAAATACATACAGACATCTGACTTAAACAGCAATCATTATTAAAAGACAGACAGGCCTTTAATATTGGAATTTCTAGTTATTGATAAGATCATATATTTAATTTTCTGAGTGTCAGGAAAATCTCTAATATAATTTAATTTTAAAGGGAATTTTCAAATGTCACTGCAGACCAAATATAGAACTAGTGCTAATAAAAGAGCTCTACTACTTTTATTATATGAGTGTGCATATATACTTCCAATATGCTCTCTGTTTTCTCTTATGCAGTGCTTGCTAAGGAATGGGCATTTTCTAATGATCCTTACCTCACAGTGAGATACATGGGCTTGGAGGCTGCCTTAGATTACTTTTTATTTTCCTTCTCTTGTGTGAAGTTGAACTAAGAAGATTGTCTTTCTTTGCACAAGAGAAGGAAAAATATGTTCACTATTACAGTTTATCAATGTTGTCATTTCTTCAAACTTAGAGGTGATGAAATTTAACAAGAGTGCTGTCTTTTTCTGAAGCATTTGTTAAGGGAATGAAGACAAGAAAAATATGGAGTCATAGTTTGGAAAGATATATGGTAGAGCACTGCTTACCTTTCTTGATGAGCTTTTTTTCAGCACTCTAACAGTGAAAATCTGAAAGCAGTCATCTCAGTGTAACTCAACATATAATTTTAGGGAGAAATGTCTAAATACTCTGAAAAATCTAAGCTTTCTTCACACATGCTAAATAAAACTATTTCCCATTACAATAAATACTTTTCTGGTGAGTACTTGTTGCATTTTACTTAATTTTTTTATTATCCTTTTGGTTTTTAACTCTTTTATTTGGGCACTGTTTCTTCCTGTGCAGAGGAAAGGAACTTTTCTGTTAAGGTTTAGGTTACTGTAAGTGTTTAGAAATAAGAGTTTGAGCCAAGGATAGGGTTGATTTTTCACAGTAGCCTTGAAGGAGAGGAGCCTGGAGCTGTGCAGGCATGGCCAAGATATTTCACTATTTGATAACATCTTATGTCACAGCCAGGGTGAGGAACAGGGATTCTCACTTCCCAGAATGACTGGGGTGTTTCTTTTCTGAGGGAGAAAGTGGTAAATGGAACAGTGGTAATGCTGGTTCTGAATGGAATGTCTGTCCACTGTTGGTTTTCATTGTCTCAGATTTTGGGTAAAAACAGGGTCTGGGAGCCATTTGGTTCTTTGTCTCAGGGGCTGCACAGTGCTGGGTCAGTCAGTCAGTGATCAGTTTTTGTACATAAATTACCCTCTTTTCTGTATATTTTTTTATTACTATTGTTACTGTTACTGGGGTTTTTTTTAAATCTCATTGCTGTTTCCAAAAGTTGTTCTTATATCCACTTGGTATCTCTGCCTTTTGTCTGTCTCTCTGACCAAAAGGGATGGGAAGTAGAGCGGAGAGGCTCACTGTCTTTCATTTTTGTGGGAACACTAACACCATTCCTAAGCCACAACACAGAGTACAATCCTGTTGAGTTCATTTGAAGGGAATATAGCAAACAAACAAAAGCGAATTCATTTGCCTTGACATTTGTCTTGATGAATCTGTGTGCATTAAGTGCAGCAACTTCAAACTATGCTTTACTAATGAGTTAAACAAATTTTCATTTCCACTTTGCATTTTTAGTGTCTACTTTTGTATTGTGGGTACAAGGCAGATTTATAGGTATAGGATAAAGGTGGTGAATTTGGGGTTTGCAACAGTTTAGTGCTAGATCAAAAATATCTCAAGCCATGGTGAACAATCTATCCCTGTTCCAATTTGTTTAAAAGCTCTGAAATAATAACTTTGTCCTGACAAGATTCCAATTGGATTTGTGTCCTTCCTGCTTTCTTATGATATTTAGTATTCAGGCAAATTTTAAACTGGAATGATGCTTCTCTCTCATTGCAGCACCAACACCTGCCTGGACTTGGGCTAGATGGAAGGATGCACTAGTTTCTTCACGCTTGACCCACTTTAAACTGGTACTTCATGGTCTGGCATTAGTGAGCACAGCAGCATGGTGTGAGCAGCATGTGTGAAGAAACTGAATGCCCACTCAGAAAATCTTTATTGTACACCTTAATATAAAACAAAGCAAAGGCAGTGTGGTCAGTAGAAGTAAAAATAGCACTGTAGATGACAGCTCCACAGTATGAGCTGCCTATTGAAGAGAGCTGAAAGCCGTGTTTGTAGTGGATGCTTTCTGGATTCTGTCTCAACCTGTACAAATAGATCACAGCTGGAGTATTTGCAGAGCCTCAGATCTTTGGGGCATGCTCAACAATGATGTTTTAGTATAGATCCATTTTTCCTTTTGCTGGCTCTAAAGTAATTGAAGTACAGGTCAAAAAGAACATCTGACTGAAAATACCCATGTCGAGATAGCGGGACAATTAAACAGCAAGAGAAGGTGGAGGATAATAGCAGGTCTCAGCAGTCACCAAGGCATGGTAACCTTCGTTGCTGATCCTGACCTCTTTGCCTCTTTTCCTTTCAACTCCCAATGTCATATTTTGGGAACATGTTAACTGAAAAAAAAAAAAAAAGAGAGAAGAGAAAGCAGACACTAATCTAAGGATACTAAAATAGCACTGCAAAATGGGATATTGGTATTGCAATTTGAATGCTATTTAAACATTTTTTAAATGTTAATTTTCTATTTTTAATATTTTTTTCCTAACTGAGCACAGATATACCCATAAAAATGACACTTGGCATGCAGTGATTTGAAGATCACTGTTTCTCCCTTGATATCTTCATTTGACAACATCTATATGTTACCAGGTTGCCATGACAACTAAGTACAGTTGTAATTGCAACCCTGGAAAGGTAATTCTTTCACTCAAAATCTGGCATACATTTTAGCCTGTCTGAAGTTTCAACAAACCATCTTTTAATGACAAGTATTTTGAAATGCCTGAATGAGGTGCTTACTTTGATGTCAATTTTTTTATTATCTTGTGTAGTTTAACCAGAAAGATATGTGGCTTTTATTCAGTGGAGTCTGTATTTTTTAACCTTTTTATATCTTATTTAAGTTTCAAATATATGGTATCAACTGTGAATCTGAAATTAACATATGAAAGCAAAATACCACACCGAGTGTTCATTGATTTCTATTGCCAGTTCTGAAAGCTGATCTTGATATATTCCTCATGCTTACTATCCTTTGGGCTAAGTCAAGTGAGTTTGTTATGGCTGTGTTTTTTTAATTAAAAAAAAACTAACCAAACCAAAAAGGAAGAAAAATACAAACAAAACGAAAAGAGAAACTCAACCAAATACCAAAAAAGCATTAATTTTCTCAAGTTGTGTTACCACTCCATGAAGTCATGGTAGGATCATTTTCTAGGTTTCTGAGTTGTTGCTCACTAAAGGCTGGTGCTGTTACTTGGGATTTCTGGGATAAATCAGGCAAGTTTAGCAATCAAATTCTTTAGAGGTTCTGTGAAAGCTGAGCATAAATAGTGTGGGTTTAACTTCACATGGGATAAATGCCTGCATTTATCTGTTAGTCTCAGCCGTCTCCGGCACAAAAATCACCCTCCATAAGACACACACATATATGTTTGGGATTAATTTTTTTCCTTCCCTCAAAAACAAGAGCAGGGTGGGGCTTTGAATGTGTTTTGAAAGTCAAGTTGATTTTACTACAACAGCTTTGACTTTTCAGCATACACTTCATTTGTCAGTTGAAAAATAATTTAAATGCATCAAGGCCATTCACACTCCTGTGTTGTTGTTCAATCCCAGCTGGCAAATAAGCTCCAGAAAGACACTCACTCACTCTTCCCCAAGTGGGTTGGGGGAAGAGAAATAGAAGAGTAAAAATGAGAACTTGTGGGTTGAGGTGAAGACAGTTTAACAGGTAAAGCAAATAATGCTCACACATAAGCAATGCAAAACAAGGAATTCATTCACTAATTCCCATCAGCAAACAGGTGTTCACTCATGAATAACAAGGAAGGAAGGAAGTTCTCCTTGGGAAGATAACTTCAGTTGTCCCCCCTTCCTCATTCTTCAACCTTCCCCTTCAGCCCTGAAGAAAGACTTGGTGCCCCCAACCTACTTACTGGTGGGGTTGGCTGACAAGCAGAAAAGGCCTTGACTCAGTGTAAGCACTGTTCAGCAATAATGAAAACGTCCCTGAATTTTCAACGCTCTTCCCAGCACAAATACAAAACACAGCCCCATACAAGATGCTATGGAGAAAATTAACTCTCCCCCAGCCTAAACCAGTGCATCCAAATATGGAGGGGTTTTTAATAGGTCTCCTTGCAAGTCTAAACGTCCATGATAATTTCAGAACAGGTCCTCTGCCACAACTATGGCATGATGCCAACTGACTTGCTCTTTATCTCTTCTTTTGCATTTGAAATTATTCAAAATATTCTTATTTGGCTTTTTTCTGTTATTACCTTCTAATGAAACAGAGGACAAAACCCATGGTATCATTCAGGAAAAAATAACTTGTATATTTTAAAACAAGTCACAGAGGCATCACTTGAGGCATCCCAAAGCTCAATATAATGAAAGTATTGACCTAGGCTTTCAGTATTCTAACACACATCGCAGTGGTATAAATTGCAGAGAAGGAACCATGATTGTTTAATTTGAAATAATCCTTTTATCTCTGAGCCCTGTGCTTTGCTGTATCATCTGAGCATTTTGTGTGATCTGGTAAACAGTTTTCTAATTGTTTTTGCAGATGACTAGTTTTAAAAGCTAGGCACACCTACACAGGGTAGAAAACAGCCATTCTGTGATTAAAAGACACTGAACATCAAATACATAATACCAACTGCTAAGGGAAGAGGATTAGGGATGGGACAGCAATCCCCATATCTCTCAATGTATCTTGCTCTGAATATTCATATAGGAAGATAGTCTCATTACTCTGAATAAACAAACCAGGGCGTCCTGGTATAATTCAGCTCAGAATTTGCTGCTTAGTATACATGAAATAAGAGGTGTTTTATGTTGAAAGTTTTGGGGTTTTGTTTTGTTTTGTTTTTTTTTCCCACTGGATATTTATCTAGTAAATCCACTACTTCTTTCTATAAACTTTAAATATTCACTTTAGCACACAGGAAGATCAACAAGGATCTTATATTCTGATTTCTAGTTTATGCTATATTTGTAAGTTTTCTTTTTTCATTGAGATAAAAATTTGGCCCAGTGTTCTTGCAGGAAGACAGGTTGTTTTTGTTTTGAAAGCTAGTTATGACTGTGTCTTTTAATTTTTTTATTCCAGTTGCCAGTGTTTCCTGGCAGAGACACTGTTTAATGCCTTCAAGTTCAGAAGCTCTCTCAATACTGTAATAACTCCACAAAATTTGGGTCTTCACCTGAACTGCCGTGCTCTGAATTTTCTCTTGGCATAAGAGGAGACCAAATCTCTTCCTTCCCTCTTTTTTGTGTTTGTTTGGTTTGTAGTTGCGTATTTGATGAGTACATGATCTTGCTTTCCCTTCATGAGAATTTTGCTTTCTGACGAACCTGAAAATCACTTACATGCTATTGTGCTCTTCCCCCCTGAATGCTCTGTACCTACAACTTATCTGTTTATGGTTGTATGACAGGGTAGAGCTTATAGATATGTTTACATTGCACAGGATTAGAATGTAACTTTTTCTAAAAGTAGGGATCCCTTTAGTGTGTTTTCTCCTGTGTTTTAAACCCATTTGCTTTCCCCCTTGGTCTGGCCCTGTATTTAGGCAGGACTCCACCTGCCAGGAAAGCAGGCTGTTCACTTTCTGTGTTGTGCCAAGCTCTTTGGGAGCACGGTTGATTTATTGTTATGGTGACTTCATCGACCACTCCAGCACTCCTTTGCACAAAGCCTTAGACAAACTGTGCCCACTGGGGCAGCCTGCTTAGCCTCCCACCCTGGGGTCAGCACAGCAATGGTAAGAGATAATCACTTCACCCGAGCCTGCTTCCCACAGAGAGGTGTTGCAGTCCCCTTTCCCACGGACACACACTCCTCCTTAAAGCAGATACATGTCAACATCATCATGGTGCCAAGAATTCATAAATTATATATAGACTGCCTGTATCATCATATTTCTTCTTTGTCAAGGAAACCTCATTAGGACCGAGGTGAGCCAGTCCCCTGGGTGCCTTTCTGATGTTCTGGCATCTCAGTCACAACACACTTTATAATCCGTATTAATTGAGACTTCAGCATTCACTCAGTCAACGGCCCCCTATCATGAAGTTATTTTAAGTCTGTTTTCATCTAGCCTGTCTAAATCTCCTTTCTTGTTACATGAGGGAAGCTGTACAGAAAGAAGCATTCATAGCTCCTAATTCTTAAGTTGATTCATGTATGAAATCTGCATTTCATGTGTTTCACACATGAATATTAAAGGAGAGGATTTACATGAGGTAGGTGTGAATTAACCTGTAATACTTTTACAAATCTCTACATCTGTGTGCGCTCATTCAGGCAAATGGGTGGTTGTGGTGTCTGTATGAAGAGAAGCCACTGATGTGGAGTTTTGTTATTACTGTAAAGCCTTCTTGGAGAAGTTTGGAGTCCAGAATGTGTTTGTCTGCTAGTCAAGGTGGGACTTGTAGTTAAAAGAGAATAATGGCTACACATTTTCTATTGCCCATTCAGCATGTATGAAGAAATTGTTTCTCAAGTACAAGTGTGATACAGATAGAGTGCCTTGCAAACTCTGTAACAGTTCTGGTCCTTAATATGCATACTGTGATTAATACAGTCCTTGCAGCCTTTGGTTATAAATGTGGAAACGGGCTCTCATCTGTAAGAATCAAATTTTCAAAATGTACAATCCATGCCTATAAATCTGAGAACCCATTTGGGCAATGACAAACGTGTTTGAAGGGAAAACAGTATTTAAATCAGAGGGTCACACAACATTTTCTTAAAATTATAATTCAATAAAGAAATTGATGCTAATTAGTGTTTAAATCTCTCATCTTGTCAGCTCTGTGTGGTGCCTTGTTTGAAGTGAAATGTTTTTTGACACAGCCTTCCTAATGCAAAATTTGTTTTCCTTAGTTCTTTGATGTTGTTGTTCTTAAAGGGAAAGACATAAAAATCCACTTTTCTTTTTTTGCAATAGCAGTAAAGGAGGGGAATTGAATTGATTTGATATTCATATTACTTTGTATGCAAAGCCCCAGAGGATTTATCAACAGCTCTGACCTATCTTCATCAGGAATGGAGGAAGAATGATTTATATTTTGTATTATAGTTACACCTTGAGGCCCCTTTCAAAATACGTTTTATCAAATTTGATGTTATATGTGTCAGTGAGTGTGTCTGTCTTCCAAAAATTGACAAATAGGCCAGGCAATGACTGTAAGTAAAACTGGTGTTTAGTGCCCCAGTCTGTATTGCTGTGTGGACCTGAACACAGCAATGGCAGTATCAGCTCAAGGTGAGTTGGAGGAGGAGAAAACGGTGACAATAAAGGCTTCCTCTGAGAACATTGGTACTGTACCAATTTGCACAGCATTCTGCTTCTGCACAGCATTCTGCTAATGCACTGTAGTATAAACACATGTGTGCTTGCTTTAAATGCTGTGAGAGTGCAGTGTATTGTAATCTGCTGTTTGTCTTGCACCTGGCAGGTGCATAAAACAAAAAATTCCAGGTGCAGAGAGAAACAAACTATAAAATATACATTATGAAATAATAGTGTGAGGGAATGGGGTTTTTGGGGAATGTATGTGTGCATACAGACATTGTGTAAGTCATAATTAAACAAAATTATATCATGCAAAAAAGCAGTGTTAAAGTAGCTTAAATAAAGTCAGCAAATTTAGCTTTTAGAAACATAGAAATGTTGTGAAGGTTTTCTTCCTGGTCTCTATTTAATCTTTTCTTCCCCCTCCTGTTCTTTCTTTGTGCACAGTCCCTATACCTGCTTTATTGCACCTTATTCAGTTCAAATAGATACATTCAGTTCAAATAGAAACAATTTATATGCTTGCAAGTATTCCAAGTTGCTTTATCATTACACATATAATATTAAAAAATGGTATCATTATCCTCATTTATAGATTATGTTTATGGAGTTTTATCAGAAAAAGGAATTAGAAACATTTGAGTAGTAGGAAGTCTAGAACTGAGGGGAATAGATTAAGCTCAAAATAGCAATTTATTTGCCTGATCTGTCTGGGATCATGCTTCTCTGGGTACTGTTTGGTTCAAAATACAGCTCCTGCTTGGATCTACAGCTGAGAAGTTTGGATATATATCCCTTCCACAGATAAGAACCAGAGTCTTCAGCTAAAAACCTCAACAATTTAAAATGCAAACATTTAACCATCTATGAAAGTTAACATTCTGATTTTGTCCAGTATTCTGTCTTCTCACTCAGTGAATATGTAAATGGAGATTTAAATTCACCATGGCAACATCCTTAAGTCATGACTCTTTTTTTTCTGCACTATCTCTCCAGCTTTCATAGGGACATCCAAGCATGAAACAAATGTCACAATGATTTTGTGGGTGTTAGTAATCTTTAAGAATCCCCAAGGGGAGGTACATGCTATCCAACCACATATCACCTACAGAGTCAAGTAAAACAGTATCTGGTCAATTTAAAAGATAGATGATGCAGCTAGCAGTCAGTGTGACAGATTGTTTTATTATCTGCCTTATGTCATTGTCAGGAACAGAAACTGTGGGGCTGCCCACAAAGGATGACTGAGTTAACAGAACACTCAGCAGTAATGGAAAGTTATTTTTCTTTTAAGTCAAACAGAAGATATTAAGGGACTGGTAGGGGTGGGTTGATCTTGGGTTTGGGTTGGAGAATGGTTTGTATCTTTTGGTTTTGGGAAAGTTTTTATGATACTTTAGGCTTAGTTGGTTGGAGATTTTTTTCTTCTTGAGACACAGTAAAGAAGACAGTTGCTTACAACCAGAATAGCCTGTACTTGAGCATATTGTCTTCCATTTTAAAAAGAAATCAAATTTTGATAGCGCGTACTAAAAGGTTTAAAGCTTTTTCTCTGAAATGGAATATAACAAAAACAGTTTAAAAAAAAGTTATACTAAGTCTGGGTGTGGTTTTTTTATCATGGGTTTTTTTTCAAGACACCTTGATCACTCTTTAGTAGTATAAGAAATCATAAATTGGGCTAAACTTGGTGACTAGATTTGAAAAGAAGTAGAACTCCACACTAAAATAAATTCTTATTCTCTGTACATAGCATAGAATTAGCTAGAATACATGATACATCTAGAGACTATTTCAAACACTGTGTTTGTTTTAAAAGGATGTTTTATTTCTAGTGTTCTTAGATAATAATCAATTGCATGAAGCTTAAATTTCTAGATTGATTCATTATGTCTGTATTATTAATGATGAATTGCAGTTGCAATGCTTGTTTATATTAATTATGCATCTTCAGTCAATAAACATCTTCCAGCAAATATTTGAAAATGCTATCAAATCTGTTGGTATTTTCTGTGAATTAATTTGCATTGTATGATGCTGATTTTTTGCTCAGAAATTTTCTCTCAAAATGGCAATTATTATATTGTGAACTTAGTGCAGAATATCTTTGATTAAGAAACCTAATAATTATTGCTTTTCTTATGACATGATGCATTTTTCCTTATGAGCCCTGTCATTTGTTAAAGTCACAATTTGGAAATTTTCAGTCCTCCCTCACATCCTAAGGCAGCTCTAAATGTAGTACAATAGTGCTAGAGACCAGTGAGTGTAGAGAAACCATCTCACTGAGCTGTCTGAAAATCAATGATAGTCATTAAAAATAAATTCTAATTTTTATTGCTACTTCCAGATATTTTCTCTCCTTGGGTTAGGTTAGGTTGCATTGGAACATTTCTTCTTTCTTTCTTGCTGTGTGCTGTAAAAATGTTAAAGCATTCATGCTATTTTAATCATCTTTTTAAGTACTGCTAATACTGTCAGTTTGCTGATCCACAGTGGAGCATTATTAGTCAAATGAGTCATTTCCCATGCTCTAGCAATAAGTGTCATATTTAGAGATATTAATAGCACCTTCACTTTGGGTAGATGTGGCACTCTTATTTCAGTGGCTTAGAAAGGTGTCAAGTCTTGCTTCCTTAGGAAGAAATTATTAATGTGATGTCCAGGCAAACTCTGCCTGGAGAGGTGTGCTTTGGCAGTGGGCGTGGGGGACGGCACAGGGCGCGCTCCCCGTGTGCTTCTTCCTCCTGTCACACATTTGTGCGGTTCACTCTGTGAATGCCACTAAGGTCAAGGGCAAGCTTTGACAAGCCTGTGCCTTTCTGTGACTGGAGCTCCAGGCTGCCTGTTCAGGCCTAAAGAACTAATTGTAGTGTTAGCGTGGTATGTCAAAACATTTGTACAGTCAATATTCATGGATTCTTTAATATAGCACTTGCTTTTAGAGTTTCCTCAAGGCAGATCAGCAGAGAACATCACTGACTGTATTTGTAATTACTACCAGCCCTGCCTGCCCATGGAGCCATGTGAACACCCACTGTTTGCAGGAAATTCTAGGGTTGCTTAGCCCAATTCAAAAATGTCATTGTTGTCAGACAATACATCACCATTAGTGTGACTGCTTAAATGGCAGGGAGAGTTCCCTTGTCTTAGGGTGATATGTTAAATAGAAAAGGCTGGTAATGTCAACCTCAATAAAATAAAAGGTGGTCTGTGTGGGTCGTTTGGATTTTTTTTCTTATATTACAGATCAAAAGACCTTTCCCTTTAAGTTCAGGTATTCTTTGGTAGGATTTTGATAAAGAAAATAGAAACTTTTTTATTTCTCCATGATCAGTTTAGCTTAGTAGCACCACAAATATCAGTGATTATCCATCTCAGACCTGTCCCTGCCTCTGCCATGTTGCCACCAAGTGCTGCCTATTTCTGAATTAGTGAGAAAATAATGGATCTGCCAGAGCAGTTTAAGTATTCAGGAATTGTAGCCAGGCAGGAGGGATATTCTAACAGTGCTGGGGCTGCAAGCAGAGAACTGCTTGTCCTCAGGTTTATATTTTACAATATATAATTATGTTGAAGGTCTGGGTGTAGTGGCTTGCTGAACCTCTCTGACATCCATACGTAAATCTGTTTTGTATCTGTAGTTATTTCATTTGCCTACAAGCATAAAACTTTAGAAACTTGTTACTTTTCTCTTTCATAATGTTGGATGTATAGGTTTAGGGCTTTAGTCTCTGATTAATCAAGAGACTAAGGAATTTTTCAGGAATGCTATCTGGATTTAGTTAATTGTATGTGGAGGATAAACCTGTACTCTAAACAGCCCTCAAGCACCCCAAGTTTAAAGATATCCATGCTGTGCCTACATAGTTCAGACCAGTATCATGTGTGGAATATCCATGTTATCCTTAAAGCTAAAAGCTCTTGTAGACTTGAAGCTAATATTGACCTGAAGCTACTATTGCCTGTGGCTGTGCAGGTAAATAACAATTTACAATCAGTATGCTTTGTATTGCATCAGTTTGTTTTGTCAGGAAGAAATAAAATGGCATTTTTTTTTTTTTTTGGGAGCAAAACTAGTAAATTCTATGACTTTTTAAAATCAGTTCATGTGTATTTATATCCCATAAAAAGTTTAGGGAGGTTCTTTTCTCATATTCTCCATATAATTCTAGTACTGACAACATGACCTCTGGTTCACCTCCTTATTGAAAATGTGGCTCACAAAATATATTAGTAGATAGATAGATCTAGACATTACAAATATATATTATCACATACTCAATTCATTTAAATGTAGAGGTAATTTTTGAAAATATTATGAATATGACTGACTACATCTGTAGAAATTATATCATGCTTGAGTACCTCTGAACTTTACAGGAAACTAGGAGAAATGTGCATGCAGGAAATCAGAGCACTTGCTCATATAATTTAATACTTTTGCTACTGAATTATTTGAAGGAAAAAATAAAACTAAATGCATCTGAAACAATTATTCAGAATTAAGAAATAATCACAAGGTAATTCTGTAATGCTTTCTCAATATTTTTTTCTTCTTGAGATAGATTTTGATGTTTTGGGGTTTTTCTTGACAGTTTATATGGCAATTATTTGGAGTTCCGCCTGCGAAATAAAAGCAGAGAAGTTTAAAGGAAACCTACCTTTTGGTACATCAAGAGACATCAGGATAATTCTTCTCTTTAACCCTCTCAGATTAAAGGAGCTAAAAATATGCAGGGAGTGGATGTGCTGGTACCCCAGAGAATTAGAAAGGCTGCACCTCTTTTTTTTGTCGTGGGAACACACTTCTGTGGGTTGGAGGAAAGGCAGCTCAATTGGGGAGAGTTCCTTTGGCAGAAGGTAGGCATTTCTAGGCCTGTGCAGTCTTATCCTTTAGGTCCACTGATATAAGGCTTTGATTTGGGAGAGTACATCTGAAGGTACCTTTGCTATGCATTGGCCTGATTGAATGAGGAGGATCCAAAGGCCCTTAAACTTCAATTAAAATTCCTGGAAGACAGAACACAGTCTGGATCTCTTGTCTCTGAAAGCAGTCGGGGTAGCTTGTGAATAATTTTGCTTTTTTGAGAAAGCAGAGTCCTCAGGCCCAAAGATTTTAAATCTTTATTAGATTCAGGCCTCTTGGGTTGGTCTTGATATAAATTTATGTATTCAGTGCAAGAAGTTAAAAGAAATTGCTGTCTCTTGAAAAATGAGAGTCAGCCTTTGCTGAAGAGTCCCTTTAATTATATTTCTGGTCTATGTTTTTTCTTTTAAATTCATTCAGCATAATCCTCATTGCTATCTCCAAAATAAAACTTAGTTTAGTTAATTGGCTGCTGAAGGTGAACAGGCTCTTACGTAGCTGCTGCATGGCTCTTCCAGTGATAAGATGGGGAGTGGGCTGTTTCCTCGTTGCAGAGCTCTCAGGACGTGCATGTTGCTGCTGGCAAGAGCTGCTGCACTTTGGGTTAATATTTGCTTTCCTTCTGTCTGTATTCCAGACCAGCTGTATTTGTATATGTTTTCACGCACAGCTCTGTCAGCATACTTTGTCCCTCTGCAACCCCCCCTTTATTTCTTTGCAATATCCAAGCATCAAATGGCAAAATATTCTTTGCAGTGAAAGTTAGATGGCAGTGATTTGTTTGAAGCTATCAAGCAAGTCATCAGCTTTGGCCAGAAATGGATTTTTAAGCTAGGTCATGGTGATAGAATGGCTGAGTAATTAGTACAGAAAAGTCATAGGTGATATTAAATTAATACCTTAGTAATTCTGTTCTTGTTATTGAACTGCATATTGAGTTGTAATAAAAAGTTGTGATTAAAATAGTTTAGAAATAGTTTTAAAAAAACTTCCATTAAGGAGAATTAAAAGGCTGGGAGGTTCTGTCCAAATTTAGTTGCATGATTTTAAATACTTTAGAATAACTTCACAATATATTATTTAAAAAAAAGATAGGTCCTTTGTGAAAAATGTTATTAATGGAGTCCTTGAAGCAAGTGCTAGAAAATTACTTTTCCATTACTTTGGAGGCAGCATTAAAGTAGCATGAAATTCAGAGGTTCAGATTTTATTACAGACAGTTATATACTAGTATTTAAGCATTTCCCTTATAGTCCTTATATCTAACATCCAGCATTTTAAGAGAACTTATATACCCTGAGATGGATCATCAAATGATAATTTAACAGCAAGTTATAAATCTGTCAGATTTTCTAAGTGTTGTAAATACTTGTACATCAATAACTTATATTAAAAGCATATTAGGTTTTAATTAAAATTCTACTTTTCAAAGAACTTGCCTGTATAAAAGGAAGTTATAGATTTAGTGCACCTGAAGCAAGTTATTCTTTTGTTGGGGTCTTTTTCATTTAGGTGGATCTTTTACAAGTTAAATTAAATGATTAGTTTATGTTGCATAAATGAATAAATATTCAGAGATCATTTCAATTCTAGTCATGATTTTCATGAAGTTTTCTTTCCTGTTGCAGTGTCATCTGCAGTCTATAGAAAAAAAAAAGATTTGCATTTTATTTCTCCCTGGAGACAGTTAGACAGTTTACAAGAAAGAAGAATTACTAGGTAAAACAGAGCAAGTCTGAATTACAGCACTTGTGCTGGCTGTCCACCCTCCCATCAGTCTCCTCTTTTCAGCAAATTCACTGAAGCAATATTTTTTTAGGCCTGCAGATTGCTTAAGGTAGCTGTGGCTGATGACTCCAAGAACACAGCTGCTAACACCTGGGTTATAAATAGGGGTAACTGCAGGGGAAGAGCAGATGCATACCTGTCTCCATGCCAAAATGTTCTACTCAAGGAACACTTTCAGAAAAAGAACAGACCAGGATAATGGGAACAGTTTTGAAGAAATATGCATAAGTGGCCAGGCAGGGCAAGAGGGGCTACAAAATAAGAGCAAAGGCTTTTCTTAGTATCCAGAACTATAGCTTACAGGAATCCAAAAGGAGGGAGCCGCTGGGCAACTCAAGAGGTTAGATGGGCATTGCCAAACATTTGCTATGACACTTTTTTTCTTAAACACTGATAGCAGAACATGGTATTGCAGGTCACTTCTCTTTGGGAGATATTTGTGTGCCCACCTAGCACATAAGGCAGATGTATTGTCTATTCCTCAGTTACTAGTCAGATGACTTCTCTTTGAATATTCTGGTTAGTGTTAACATCACAGAAAAATATTATCTTAAGCCATAGTGTTTTGTTGTCTTCTTTCAGCATGATAAAGGACAGGGCACAGGGAAGGCTGGCCAGTCCTTGGTAGATCTATCAGGAGCTTGAGACAATTCATAGAACTGGTTGGTGAAGGCTAAGGGGGATAAATGATTGCATTAGTAGAAGATTGCATAAGGTTTTTTCCTCTTGGAAAAGTTATAAATCTCAGGTTTGATCACTTGGAGTTTTGACATTCTATTTCACCTTTCATAAGGTTCTTTCAGAAGTAACAACTACTGACATTCAGACCAAATTTGGTGTTAGGTAATTGTGTCTGTGTTGCAATACTACTAAAGCTGTGTAATCACAGCCTCTCAGAAAATACGGTCTGGTATTATTGCATATTTTATAAAATAATTGTTCCTTCTTCCCTAAAGCATATGTCCCAAAGGAGAATAGGCAAATTGTTTCTGATGGAATAATTTTAGGCAAAGTAGCAGGGAAATGAGGTTGGCTAATGCTTTCCATCATTACAGTCTGCTTCCTCTAGCTTATAGTTTTACCAGACTTAAATTTCTCGTTTGGGGTTTTCCATGCTTGATCTCTGGTTTAGGGCAGGTATAAACTCTTTGCATAGAACAAGGTTTACAGGTGTTACACAGACCTATAATTATATGACCAAATCATTGCAAATAAATTTGGGTTGGATTGGTGGACTTACTGTTAAAATTTTTTTTACTCTTGTATGGTTTAAATAAAGTTAAACATTTCAGTGAAATTAATGTGGCAGTCTTGTGTTTGGATAATGTAAAAAGTAACTGAAAGCTGAGAAAGCAAAAGTTACCCAATACTATATTATGTATAATGTTCTTTCCAGAAATTTAAGGTCAGTCCTTAGTATGGTGAATTCATAAGTTTGAAATTAATTCATTTGTTCAGTCACCAACAAACTAGGGGAGCCACCCAGAGGAAAAGCAGTGGCCTCTATCTCGTGGTGTTCTTTCATTGGATCACAATATTGTAGTTAAGAAGGAAAATTATCTGGATTTAAATTTTTTTTAATCTCATTTATTACAAGGTTGTATGAAATATCACTTGAAAATATAATTCCAATTGACTTAAATACCCTTTGACAGATAAAAAACTGAAAGTCAGTAATCAAAAACTACTGAATGATCAATGACAGTGCACTGATTATAGGAAGCAGGATCTATTGAGTTGTTGGTACCGCTGCCTATGCTGAACAAATGGTTTCTGTAGTTATTTCTTGTGAAAAAAATGCCATGTTTATAAAACATGTCAATCACACTAAACTGGTGGAGGAAATAAATAATGGAATGCAAAGCAACTATTAATACAGAGCAGCAATAACAGATTTAAATTGGCTATTCAACAGAGGTAAGAAAAACAATTGCAGATGATTTTTGGTAGGGGCATCCCTTTTTGTAGTGAGGAGATAGTTTAGTGGTATCAGGTTCTAGTGCAGCAACATCAAAGCTGCACAAAGCTTGGTGTTAGGAAGTTAGATGCTGAAATAGAAAATCACAAGTTGAACCTACAGTAATGAATCATTGGTTAGAGATTGATCTCTGACTTGCAGAATAAAGAGGTCTAGAGTGCCTCAAGTTCACAGCATTTACTTTAAACCCCTTTACAGTGTTCCTGCCATTGCTCATTGGTGTACAGATTGCTCTCCCCTGCACTATAATTGGCACCTCTGACACTCCCAGACATACTTATGTGAGTGTTGGGTATGGACAGAAGGGGAGAAGTTCATAAGTTTAAATAGAGAGAAGACTAGGTCACAGCCCAGCAGAGTGGAGGTTTATGGCATAATGGTGATGTCATGACAGAGAGCAGTAGTCAGCTTCTCTAACAGGGGAGCTGGTCCTGGCAGAAGGGCACATGCAGTGTGCTCCTCATTCATACTGCCCCTCTGAAGGAAAGGCTGAAGTCCCCACAACATGACCTCAGTAGTGTCTCAGTGAATACTTTCTTCAAAGAAAGAGGCACAGATAGTCAGTGGGATGTCACCCATTAAAAATCTGTGGGTTTTGGTGACATATGTGCCTGGTCACAGTTGTTTGTGTGGGCTGGAATGACTTTGAATCTGCTTGTTTTCTGTAATGATATATAAGTAATAGGCTACAAGAAATTATTAAGTATGCTAAATTAAGATAAGAAACCAAGAAAGCTTTTGCTGGACTAATTCCAAAAGAGTTATAATCTAATGGATCATTGGTCTTTTATACATATATATATATTCAAAGTCTTTCACACCATTGGGATCAACAGTGTATGGTACATGCCTTTAAAAAGCCATGAATGACTATGTTGGTAAGAAATTCCATCACTCTGAGGATTATTATTCTTCCCAGGCTAATGTGTTTGATGACTGTTAACCTTAGAATTATTAGGTATGGGATCAATGATGTGTGCCATCTGTAACAATGAAATTGTAACTTAAAATGGCATTTATGTCTAACATTAGGTATTAATAAAAAGGCTTCCATTAGAAATACTGTAATTGACAGAATCAAGGGACTAATGAGATTTCACATCTATTTCTATTAATTTCAAACATCTAAGTTTTGTTTTGGGATTTAAAATAAAGATCTAAATCTAGATACAAATTCCTAAGAAGTATCAGTGCATGTCAAAATTTAGCAAAGTTAAACTTACTAATGTTTTTACAAAACTAAGAAAGTTTTTTTTTTTGTATTTCTTTTTCCTCATCTCTTTGTTTTGGGGTTTTATTGGTGTTTGTTTTAAATATCCAATGTATTTCCCATTCTTTTTCTAGGAGTAAAGGTTTTCCTGGAACTAGAAGCTGTTAGGGGATAAACAATAAATTAATTTGACAAAGCCTATTAAGCTCTTTGGTCAAAATTGCTATTTGAAAAATATTATTATAGTCATGGAATCATAGAAGAGTTTGGGTTGGAAAGGACACTTAAAGGTCACCCAGTTCAACCTCCTTGCAATGCACAAGGACATCTCCATCCACATCAGGTCCCTCAGAGCAACCTTGAGTGTTCTCAAGGATGGGGTATTTACCAGTCTGGGCAACCTGTTCCAGTATTTCACCACTCTCATCGCACAAACCTTTGTATATCTACCCTCCTTCAGTTTAAAACATTAACCCTTGTTGTATTGCAATAGGCCCTTCTCAACATTTGTCCTCATCTTTCAAGGCACCCTTTGTGTACTGAAAGACTGCAATAAGGTCACCCCAGAGCCTCCTCTTCTCCAGGCTGAGCAATCCCAACTCTCTCAGCCTTTCCCCATAGAAGTGCTCCAGCCCTCTGATCATCTTCATGGCCCTTCTCTGGACTCCTTCAACAGGTCCATGTCCTTCTTCTGTTGGGAACCCTAGAGCTGGATGCTGCACTCCAGGTGGGGTCTCACAAAGGCAGAGCAAAGGGGCAGAATCTCCTCCCTCGCCCTGCTGGCCACTCTGTTTTAGATGCCCAATTGGGACTCTGAGCCATTGACCACTACCTTCAGCATGCAGCTGTGCAACCTCATCCATGAGGCAGTCCAGAAATCAAATTCATATATCTCCAATTCAGAGAGAAGGATGTTTTGGGGTTCATGTCAAAGGCCTTACATCCAGATAAATGACATGTGTAGCCCTTCCCTTGTCCATCAATGTAGTCCCTCCATCAAAGTAGGCTGCTGGGTTGGTCAGACAGGACTTGCCTGTGAGGCACTTCTAAAAATACAAAATGTCCTGGTCATTAGGGTGTAGCATATTGTTTATGAAAAATACTCTGCAACTTGATGGCAACATCTATGATGGTTTTATTGGATATTGACGCAGATTTTCCACAGTGAGAGTTACTATTACAAGCCATTTTCTGTGACACTTTCCTTTAAGATGCTACTTGGTCTACAGGCAGTTGCCAGTGGGTCCCTTGTTGTTGTGTAAAAATAGATTGTTAAAGTTTCTTGTGAATAGGTTCACATCAGTCACTTTGTATGAAAACAGGAATTCCATTTGAGCAACGAGCTACAGAGAGAGGGCTAAAGAATGAGCAGTAGGATCTGTGCCAGTACTATGTCTTATATCTTGAGGAGAATGACTTTCTAAGATTAATTTATTTTAAGCAAGAGGAATCACCTTGTTTTATGACCACGCAGTAATCTCAAGGTCTGTACAATACATTTTGTCATTATGAAAGGTGTCTGAAGTCACATAAAAAACATGACCTGTTAGAACAATCCAGTGCGCAAAGCCTATTTGCAAAAATTCTTTTATAAATCATTATTTGATTGTGATCAGTATGTAGTAGAAAAAAATAATCTTTCTCAGTGGTGTATTCTTTTATGGCCTTTTTTTTACAGTTAAATTGGTTTACTACTTTGTTCTTTATCTGAGTTTAAATCGTTCTTACATCTTTGCTTGCATATTTTCACAGGATCTATTTTATAGCACTGAAACCTTTAAAAGAAAAAGGAAGGAGTTTTTTTCTTTCTTTTGTGCTTTATAGAGTCATTCATTTGCAGTCATGCATTAATGTTTCAAACACAAGACTATAAGCGTGTTTTAGTGAACTATCACCCTGTTCATTTTTGACCCAAATTGTGGATGATGCCTATTGGCAGGAGATTCCCTCTATCATCTGCACTACTGTCCTGGTCTATAAGTTGTAACCCAGAGGGCAGCAAACCAGTGCTGCCAAACATGAATGAGAGCTGAGGCAGAAATCCTTCCTCACTGCTCCTTCTCTGCTACAGTGTACCTGAGCTGTAGCAGAGGTGGGAGTGATTTGGAACGCCATAAAACTGTCACTATGCCTCTTTCCTTTGAGTTACTGCCTGATACAACTGCAACTCTTGAGTTTCTCCCTTGGGTTTTGTATCAAAGGTAGAATTTAGTCTCTTTTATGTAAGCCAAGAGTATAGGTGTTTTCAGTCTTTGTGAAAACTTCATTTTCACTGACTCTCAAATGATTTAAAAGTATAGTTCTGGTCTAAAATGTGATGACAACACAGATTTGTAACTTTCCTTTACATGACATGAGATCAATTTACACCCTAATTTTTTTTTTTCTTCTGTGCTTGAAGTACTTGAAAATATTTTTCTCTGCCAGCAAGTGCAGATAGCTTACAGACCTTCTGTATTTAAATACCCTGTGTATTTAAGAGTGTTGCCAGTTACCAAACTTCAACAGTGTAAGGAACAACAGATGGAGAGCATAATAACTTCACTATCTCGCTAAAAAGCCAAAAAGCATCAAACTGACACACGTGCTCGAGAGCACATAGAATGATACAGTTTTTTTCACTGGAGAAATTTGAATCTAAGATCTCATTTGACCCACAAAATGTGAAAGGTACACTTGGACATATAGAGTTTTCAATTTAAAAATGCATTTTCTCTAAGTTATTTACATTCACATCAATACATTCAAGGATCTTTACCCATAATAATTAAAAAATAAGTAGCTGTAATACTTCACTCTAAAAATCTCTGATATAGAGTATTGTTGAACTGAGTAGGACAAATTTTTCACTTATGTGCAAAATATTGAACTCTTCTACTGCACAGTATCAAGCTAAATGTGCTTTCTTCTGCATACTACAGTTAACAGTGTGCAAGCTTTTGAAACTCTGAGCTAAGATTTTCTAAACATATCAGTGACTGATTTTTCTTTCTTTTTATTCCAATGACATGACTTCTGAATCAAATCATGCAAGGCTTGCCTTAGACTAAGTCTCTGATGCTTTGAGAGCCAAGCCAGCAAGGGATGTGTAAATTATGCAGAGAGCAAATCCCGACTGTGTGTCGTTTACTTGCACAACAAGCTCAACTTTAATTAAGCCAGGGCCTAAGATCCTTTGCCAAATTGCTTTCAATGCTGATTTTACAGTTCATAGAGCAACATCCTCACCTATGTGAAGCCTTTTTAACCCTTCCAGACCCTGCCTGTGGTAGAATGTGTGTGATAAAGGACAGTCATAATTCAGTTGACAGAAACACTCTTTTATAAATATAATTATTTTAGCACATTGCAGACTTGAATTAAAATATGTGGATTTTTAGACTTCTTTTGTGAAACAGGTATAATGATTGACATGACCTACCACTGTAGTATTGGTGTTAAATCTAGGAGATTATCACCTGCTAACATCAAATGGGAAGGATTAGAAAGAGGTTACCTAAAGGGCAGACCCAGGATTTGGAAGTGAGATAAATTCTCAAAACTCAAGAACACTGAACCTCCCATGTGAACTGAGAAGGTGTTTCCCATTGAGTGCAATCCATTCTAGGGTTGCACATTACCGTGTGAATTCTTTCCTCCTTGAGCAAATAAAATATTAATCCATTTGGCTTATATTCTACAGAGCTATATTTTTCAATTCTATTACAGCTGCCAGCTAGCAGCTGTCACTGTTTCATTTTAGAGGGATTGTGGTTTCAGTAATTTATATTCTAATGTGTTAAACATTATTTCTAAAACTGATAGGGTTTGATTTCCAGTAGTAAAATTCAGTGGCGTACCTAATGGTAAGATCCATCTAAAATCTTCATTTTAACAAAGAAGAAATTGAAAAAGAATTGATCACATTACAAAATTTAGTGATAGATAGCTGTAAAAGGGTAAACTTGGCACTTGCTATCATTGTTTTGTACTTAATTCAAGAAAATGAAAGAGAAAAAAGATTTAAAGAAGAAAAACAAGTAAAAAGATTGGAAGGATTTTCCTTTTTTTTTATTGTTGTTTTTCTTAAAGCCACTGTACTAGTTCTGATAAAGGACTTAGTGCAGAAGCAGAACTTAGAAGTGTGTATAAAAACTAGTCAATAATTGGGGTGGGGCAGAGAGAACAGTGATTTTTTTATGCTTTTTGCTGTTTGGGGGGATGTTAGAATTTGTTTGGTTTTGTTTTCAATATTAGATTTCTCATGAATGTTCAAGATCTCTTTCTCATTCTCTTTAATGAGCTTCAATAGGTTCCCCTTGCTTACTCAGTTAATGCCAAGTTTCTGTTAGATCTCAGATGAGGATAGGGATTTGGATTTTTAAATAAGACTAGAAGGAAATTTTGGCTGTTCGCAGTCTTGTTTAAAGATGCTACTGTGTGGTAAATACAGCCAAATTTGGTTCTTTCATTGGATTTCAAATCTTTTCATTTATTTATTAGAAATTTCAAAAATCTTTTAAGCTTTATTATGCCTTAAACCTTTTGAATTAAGCTCTCTGAAGCTTGATGGTGATGGTTAAAATTAGAAACTGCTCTGCATCCTGGTCATTGAGCTGAAAGCCATTATCAGGTAGTGCTGTTTGTAGCACACTGCTCATATTTAGTTCTACTGCACACTGTGATGTATGTTTAGGAGAGATTTCCCTTTAGTGCAATCTCTGGAAGTGTAAGTAATAATGTAATAGTAAATGTGTATAAATATTAATGTCTAGTTCAGGTGATATCTTCGACATTAGCTTATGTGCCAGCATTGTTTTCTCTCTAATTTCTGTAAGACACTCAGTGAATTGCTTAAGTTATATGTTTGTATTGGTATTTTTAAAACTCTGTATGGCGCTGAATAAGTAAGAAAGATTCTACTGGTTCTTTTTAATTTTCAGCTCCTGGTCATGCAAAAATTCTGCAGTTGTTAGTTCCCCACTAGTCACCCTCTGTTTTACTGAACTTTTCTCTAGGTTTTTTGGTTCATGAATTTGCTATTGATAGTCATGTAAATATTAGGTATGTGTACATAATGAAAATTCAGTATTTAGTTATCAATATACAGGTACAGTCTGCACAGAGATTTCATACCTTTTTGTTTCCTTTTGAAGATGGTGCACATCTTCATTTCTTTTTTCCAATTCTTTTTTTTTTTTCTATAGCTTCTTTTAACATCTTTTTTTTCTAGTTGTTATCTGATCTTGTCATGAAAACTGCAGTCTTTGTGTCTTAATTCATTAATCAAAACAAATTTTCATGGTTTCCTTTGGCAGCTTTGTAAAACTCTTGTTCTCCTTACCCAAATTTCATGCAATATTCTTCTCTCTGCTCAATATAATTTACGTGCCAACTCATTTTAAGAAGATGAAGCTTGAAGAAGAGAAAGATAATCAGGGACATAATTGCAATTTTCAATTAAACATGGGGGAGGAGTGTTCAAGAAAAAGAAACTGGATTCCTCTTGGAGGTGTGCACAGAGAAAGAACAAATAGCAGCAAATATTTGGTTGGACATACTGTGGTAAAAAGGTGCCCATAGTAGGCCCAGGACTGTTCACTGAAGTGCAAGTTTTTGGGTGAGCTGGGGTAGACAAATAGCTGGTATAGTTCTTGGTTCTTTTGCTGGGCTTGTATGGTGGGGAACAGATAGTTATCCAATACTCAGGTAATGTTACTCATTTCCTACCTCAGGCTCATATGAGGAATGGCTTTGAATATGCCCTAAAGAGACTATCAGATATCTTTCATGTATTGAATTAAACCCAACTTAGATCTCACATGCATTACCAGCAACAGGAGGGGGAGGAGGAAGGAAAAATTTAAAAAAAGACCTTCATAGGATTATGCCTGTATCAGCAAAAGTTATGCCCAAGAAATAATGTCATACTTGTGCTTCAAGAAAAAAAATTAATTAATTAAAATGACATTATGTAGCAGGAATTTCTATTTGTATTGTTTTTATTTGCTTTAATTTTTCATTCATGCATCACCCTTAACCTTTAGGGTAAGAGGTATTTCACATTAGCATAAATATTAAGCAGATGCCATTTCTGCTACATAAAGAACTTTCAGCTAATCATTTTTCCATGCATTTAAATAGGAATATTAGAATGAGGGTAATTACTTCAGTTTTCCATGAGTGATCCATCAAGACATTGAATTTCACTGTATTTTGTCGCACAGATTAGTAAGTGTAGAATTCAATTACAAACCATTGTTAAAATATTAGAAGTGTTTTGACAAGTTTGATTTTTTTCCCTAACAAAGTTAGGGTTATATTTTGAAAATGTATAATGTATAATGTTATGACCTCTTATGAAAAGGTTATTTTGTCAGGAAAGGGACATCAGATTGGATGATGGGAGAAAATTTTAGGTTTAAGATGTGGTCAGTTATATGAAGGAATAACCTAGGAGTGAATTAGAGTGTGTGAAAAAAATTAGCTAGAGAAATTACATTAGATATAAAGATTTTCAAATTATTGTTGTTGTTGTCATTATTTGATTTCACATCAAAGAGAGCACTCTTGGCATTGGCAAAAGACCGTACAACATTGTTGAAGCAAATGTTTTTGTAACAAAATCATACAGCTTCAACATAAATATCTCTGGAAGTTTCAGATTTAGCTATCATCAAGTAAAAAGAGCTTTTATTTGCTTTTCCAGTTTTTGGCCATACCTAGAGAAATTTTATTTTCCAGGTCTTTACAAGAGGATTTCACATTAAAACATCACACTGAAATAAGTGCAAGAATGTACTGTTCATGCCCTTTTCAAGTTGGGAAACAAAGCTTTTTTTGTGCCCCTCTCTGCCTGACTCTATACTTGAAAGCCAGTCATCAGCTAAGCAAGTGATGGGACTTGGAATGAAATTTGCTTTTTGAATAAAACAGACTACATTGCCAAAATAATGTATCAGAGGAACTGCTTATTTCGTGAGAGCAGATCTGATATTAACAGGATGCTTTGTTGGTTGGAAAAATCCTAAGTAGGCATTGACTTCTCTTGCCAATATCAAGATTTATTGGCACGAGACATATTGACTTCAGCAAATCCATGACATTATTATATCTCTAAGACTAATAAATCTTGTTACCAGCCAAAAACATAAGTCAATATAATTATGCTTGATGATGCATGTTTTCCCTAAAGATCTCAGTGTCATGTTATACTTCCAAGAAATATCAAAAGATCAAGAAAAAAAAGAGAAGTCAGTATAAATAGCCACGTTCACATGAACATTAGTCTCTGGGTATTGACAAAAGGTAATTGCCTATTTCTGTGCCATATCATATGCTTTTTGAAACAGATTCTTTTCTCCTCAATAGTTGGACTTCTTTTCAGCAATAGCATTTATTTTTTTATTATTGAAAAATAACCAGATGACACATACATGTGTCTAAATTCACTGATAGTCTTGTTTCCAAATTTTATTGTAAAATACATAGGCCTATTGAGCTACACAGGACTGTGGTCTGCTGAAGAGACCATGTTTTATAGTTCACAAGGAAAACAGTGCTGCAGGGTGCAATTTAGATAAAAAATCAAAAACATGCTCCTCACTAACCTGATTTATTTTGAGTCAATTTAGTGTTTTATGGAACAAAAATAGTTTTGATTTTAAAAAACTGTCTGCCATTGATTATACCAAGGGTTTATTTTCTTTGAGCTTTTGTCTTGGTTGTGTTCTTTACAGCAAAAGGAAGGCAGGGGAAGCCCAGGAAGGCTGCTCAGTTGGCCTGTGGTGAGAGGGCCCCCCTCACCACCCCTCCTGGGGATGGCATGGTACCCAGCTAGGATCTAAAACATGGATGTTCCTTGTTGGGAGGCATGGACAAGATAGCTGCTCAAGATTCAAAACTTTTGCAGCTAGTATTTTACCATGAGAACAGCATCACTCTGGGACTGCATTTGTGGTTGGACATTCATTTCTGATTCTCTGGGAACTGTTATGAAAATTTCTTTGCCTGGACTAGTTTTCTTTCTTGATTTATAACTGGTTTTTTAAAGTCTGAAGAAACTTCTGTCTGAAAGTATATAAATACTTCTCTATTTCTCAAACTAGTACATATTTCAGTTGTATCTTTTTAATTATCCACTTGCTCAGCTCTTCTTCATTTTCGTTTATGAAGCATGGTATTTTCTTAACCTCTTGACATAATCAGCAATAGCAGATTTTCTTTCTGATTTACAAAGTAAGTGAAAATCCTCTTATTGTGGAAGCTTTGGTTTAATCTGTTGACTTGTAAAAATATATTACATCAAATTTGGGAGCTGTATGGCAGCAAATGCATAAATTTCTGAAGAAAAATAGGACAGTTCAGAATATGTAATGATACATTAAATTACATGTTTGTATTTTTTAGAAGAGGATATTAAAAGAAACCATGATGTGACAACTTACAATCACACAACAGTGTGGTAACAGCTCTACACAGGAGTTGAATTCAGTTTTGCAAAAAGAAAACCAGTTATTGAAAATGTATTTGAATAAAATTGAAGATACTGCTGGAGTTGAGGAAAAAGATAAGTTCAGAACATTTATTTAAGAAGGAAAACAGTGTTAAGAATAGGTGCTCTGTCAGATCTGATATAGCTGAGTTCACAAAACAGTTTCCATGTAATGTGAGGGGTTGTAAAATATTAAGGACTCCCTAAAATGTTCAGTTTAAACTTAATTTGGCAACTTTTGTAAGGATAACAAAAGATGTTTTTACAAATATATTAATGGCAAAAGGAAGGTAAGATCAACCTTTGTCCTCTACTGGATGCAGGAGGGAACTTAGTAATGGCAGCTGAGCAGAAGGCAGAAGTGCCTAACGCCTTCTTTGCCTCAGTCTTCAGTGGGAAGACAGCTTGTCCTTAGGACAACTTTCCTCCTGGGTTGGTAGATGGTGTCAGGGAGCAGAACAGCCCCCTGTTGTCCAGGAGGAGGCAGTCAGAGAACTGCTGAGATGCTTGGATATTCATAAATCTATGGGACCAGATGGGATCCATCCCAGGGTGATGAGGGAGCTGGCAGATGAGCCTGTGAAGCTGCTCTCCATCATTTACAAGCAGTCCTGGCTCACTGGTGAGGTTCCAGATGACTGGAAGCTGGCCAATGTGATGCCTGTTCACAAAAAAGGTGGAAAGGAGGATTCTGGTAACTATAGACCAGTTATCCTGACCTCAGTACCCAGTAAGGTAACAGAGCAGTTTATATTGAGTGTCACCGCGCAGCACTTGCCAGGGTATCAGATCCAGTCAACACGGGTTTAGGAGGGGTAGGTCGTGTTTGACCAACCTGGTTTCCTTTTATCACCAGGTGACCCGCCTGGTGGAGGCAGGAAAGGCTGTGGATGTTGCCTATTTGGGACTTAGGCAAGGCCTTTGTCCAAGGCCTTTGTCCAAATAGGCTGGTGACTGCTCACCAGTGGTGTCCCTCAGGGGTCTGTGCTGGGGCCTCTTTTGGACAGCCTCTCCTGGAAAGCTCTGGCAAGCCCACAGCTTGGACAGGAGCAGTTAAGAACTGGCTGCATGGCCGGGCCCAGAGGGTGGTGGTGAACAGTGCTGCATCCAGCTGGTGACTGCTCACCAGTGGTGTCCCTCTGACCAATAGCTAAAAAGAGGGTCTTCTGATTAAAGGACAGGGCCTCAACACGGTCAGGTCAGAGGGGGCCTCTTCAGCATTCAATATCTTCATTGTGGGGTTCACTACAATGGATGAGGGTATTGAGTCTTTCATTAGTAAATTTGCAGACGACTCTAAGCTGGGAGCGTGTGTTGATCTCTTGCAAGGTAGGAAGGCTCTGCAGAGAGGCCTGGAACAGTTGGATGGATGGGTGGAATCCAATAAAATGAAGTTTAATAAGTCCAAGTGCCGAGTCCTGCACTTTGGCCACAATAACCCCCTGCAATGTTATAGGCTGGGGACGGTGTGGCTGGACAGTGCTCAGGTGGAAAGGGACCTGGGGGTGCTGGTTGACAGTCGGCTGAACATGAGCCAGCAGTGAGCCCAGGTGGCCAAGAAGGCCAAGGGCATCCTGGCCAGTATCAGGAATAGTGTGGCCAGCAGGAGCAGGGAGGTCATTCTCCCCCTGTTCTCGGCACTGGTGAGGCCGACCTGGAGTATTGCATCCAGTTCTGGGCCCCTTGGTTTGGGAAGGTCCTTGAGACACTCAAGCGTGTCCAGAGGAGGCAACAAGGCTGGTGAGGAGCTGGGAACACAAACCTTGTGAGGAACAGCTGAGGGAGCTGGGGGTGTTTAGCTTAGAGAAAAGGAAACTCAGTGACTTTATCACTCTCAACAACTTCCTGAAAGGGGGCTGTAGTCAGGTGTGGTTGGTCTCTTTCTCCAGGCATCAGCTGACAGAACCAGAGAACACAGTCTTAAGCTGTGCCAAGAGAAATATAGGTTGGATATTAGGAAAAAGGTTTTTTTCAGAAAGAGTGATAAAGTACTGGAATGGCCTGCCCAGGGAAGTAGTGGTCACCATCCCTGGATATGTTTAAAAAAATACTGGATGTGGCACTCAGTGCCATGGTTTAGTTGAAGTGTTAGGGTGTAGGGCATGGGTTGGACTCACTTATCTTGAAGGTCTCTTCCAACCTAGTCATTCTGTCATTCTGTAAAATCAGGCAGCAAAATCCCTTCCCATACACTTCCTCTTTCTTCCAGTAATTAGCTGGAGGATTGCTTTACTTCAGAGCAAGTCAGAACTGTCAAGTACTTCTCAAAATCACGGATTAGATCAGGAGATTTAACATGTTACAGGATCATATCAGTCAGTATTTTAATATTTAACCACATGATGTGCTTATATGGTATTCAAAAGTTGAGACAGTTGGTTTTACATAATTTGAAGCAATTTAGAGATTGGGACTTCAGTATAAGAACATGAAGATAAATTTAAAAATCTGCATCTAAAACTCACAGAATTGCAACAGCTTTTTTAACCCTGTCTGTCCTGTGCTACTTAGAGGGTTTCAAGGTGGCACCCCCTCCTAGAACTGGGATTTTTGTGCTAATACAGAAAGTATTAGCACTGCAGGAAGAAAACTGTTGCCACTTCGTCTGTAGACTCAAGCATCATTGGGTTTTTCATATTTGTACATGTTGTCCTAAACTGAATTTTGTTAGATCACCCTTTTTTACATACTCCAGATATTGTACTTCATATTTGAAAGACAGTTTGAGAATATCGTTTCCCCCTGAATGTGTTGTATTTGTCATAGCACAGAGCATACCACAGGTGATTGCATCAAAAAGAGTTACACCATTGAGTGTATAGAGAAGTGTAACTTGGTAATTTTCTGTTGTGATCATCCTTCTCCCTTTCCCCTCTGACTTGATGCACACTCATCTTTTTTTAGCTAGTGATTCTGGCCTCTACAGTCCTTTGGTAGAGATCACACCTACAAGTCTGCATGCTAATTTTGGGGATTTGTGGTGGTATTGCACTATCCTGTTGTGTTTAGTGAACCACTGCATTCTGAAAAAAGTGAATGCACAGTCAGATTAACTGTTGTCTCCTCAGAAGGTCCTAGGAGTTCAAAGGAATGTGTAGGAGATGTAAATGAAGCAAAATTTATGGTAAAGCTGTACCAAAAAAAGGGAAAAGCATGATGCTGTATACAGATACAGTCAAATATGTAGGCCCTTTGTGTGAAGGTAGTGGAGATTAAAAAAAAAATAACCCCCACACCTGTACAACAAGAGGATTTTATGAAAATTAAAGACAAATCTTTATCCAGCTGGGGGATATGCTCTGGCATCTGTGTATCTATGATGTAACCAAGGCAGAAGTGTGATCCACTGAGGTACACGTGACACATAAGGATTTCATTGTTTTACAAAGCATGTGGGTCAACTCTGTACTAGGTCCTAGTGCAACTCTAATGCAAAGCCTCTAAACTGCTGAAATCTGTAATTCAGCTGCATGTCTACAGCAAAACAATTTTTCATGTTTCTAGTAGCTCTTCATAGCAAACTTCACAGAGTCTTTTTAATTTTCATTTCCAGTTGGTTATAATAACGATAGCACTGGATGGCTGAGACACTATTACAATATTACATTATCCTAGTATATTGTCTTTTTCAAGGTGAAACATGAGATTTCTGAGTAGTTTATGAAAAGGTGAAAGCAAAGATGGCACCTGCTGTTTTTTAAAGACTTTAGAGTAGCCTGGCTAGAGCCAGTTTCCACTGCAAATACCAAATCACTGCAATGAATTTCCTGATGAATTAGTGATTTGTCTTTTTGCTTATGCTGTATGGATAGACTCAAAATACAGAATCCTGTACAGTATCTCTAATGTACTGATCAAATAATTTTGTTTATGAACAATATAAGATAATGGCATGTTGTACTGTGCTCAAAACTAGACTATAAACCTTTGCTGTCTGCTCTGGAAGAGGTTCAATTTGCAATCTTTAATTTCAAGCTAGTGCTCATGCCTCTTATATTCTTTGCTCTTGGTTGGCTGAGTCCCAATACAGTTTGTTCTTTAAGCAAGCACTGGGAGCAATAGCCATTAACCTTTTGAAAGTGGCTTTTTAGCATGTCACAAGTTTATGTCTTGCTTCTTTTTGCCATTAACCTTTCTGATGGGACAGTGTGCTGTGTTTTGCTTATTTCAGCATGTCATGCACATTTTCACCCCTTGCCCATTTGCAGGTGCTGTATTTCATTACAAGAAAGATGGGGGAATGTGGTGGGAAGGAACAAAGGCAGTGCATGCCAGGCCTTTTCCTTATGCACATGAGCAGATAGTATGACCCTAGTTAAGAAAAGCAGCCCATTAAAGACATATCCTTGTTTAGGTGCAGAAGCAGTTCTTCTGACACTGTCCCTGGCATTTGCTACAAGGCCATAATTGTCAACCATGATAAGGCATTGCAACCAGAGCCCTCAAAACAAAAGCTGTTCATCTGAGGCCAGCATCAGTGAAAGGTTCAGTTATTCTTGCTTTACTGAGCATGAAATGGAATTGAAAGGCAATATTAAATGGGTTATTAAACTTAAGACATGGTGTCTTTTGATCTTCTCTTGCAATTGCCCTTACCACATGCATATATAATGTATTCTCAATAGGGTTAGTCATTTGTGTGGCCTTTGAGTTTCTACAAATGTTAGCATTGCAATTATTCAGTTGTCATTTTGTGATAAACTAAAAATATGGTTCCTTTGGAAATTAAATGTTTGTCTTCTGGTTATTTTCATCCTCCCTCTACACAAGCATGTATCTGCCACAAATGATTAAAAAGTAGAAAGAATATACATATTTCTAGCACACTTTCCCTGCCTCTCAAAAATCCTTAAAGTGAGTGTACTTTTGTTTCTCTTCAGCCTTAAGATTTGTGTCTCAAAGTTTGGGTTTATTTCACATATAAATGACTTCTCATATGTCCTATTGGAATGGTTCTAGGACAATTGATGTGTTTCCTGAAAAAAAAAAAGAAACAAAAATACAAAAAATAACAAAGCTGCATGAATTTAAACAGGAATGCCATTGTTCGATACCATCTTTATCAGAACGTCCTCTCCAGTAAACATGGAACAGTGGTTTCAACTGTAGCTGGCTTGAGGGCAGGCCCAAGGGAATTTCATGAAAGCACATTTCTAGGGTTGGACTCGGCATTTTTTCAGCTTACCTAGAAACCAGAAAGGGCTGGAACATCAAACATCAGGAATTATCTAAAGAACGTTTGCCACATAAACCCAACAGCTGGTAAAGGTGCCTGGTGACAGCATTTCCACTGTTTGCTCAAAAACTACAACCAAACAGGATTAGGAAGCTTTCTTGTAAAAATTTGTCATTTACCTGGCAACAAAAGTATTTTCTAGATATTAATTATCTCCCTAAATAATTGAAATACTTAAGCAGACTGGTCAGTTATCATCAGTCAGGACAGCAGCACGAAGCAGAAGACAGAGGAACTGACACTGCACCTTACTGGCAATTAAGCAGAAGATGGAGCATGAGTTAATTTTGCTAAATGAAGCTTAGCTGATATCCAGTTTTTGTTTAACCATTTACCTGAGAGTTCTTGCTAAAGATTTGCAGAATTTAGAAGAAGGGAAAAAATATTTTCTTTGTGGAATGAAAGAAATATATAAGATAATTCCTAAAAGATATTGCTAGAAATGTAATCACTTCTACTAGGATTTGTCTGTCTTATTTTGACAGTTCATATTGAAAATGTCATCTTGACTTAGGAGTGGCTGAGAAATATGGTATAAATGGGTCTACCTGTATTAGAATTTCTGGTATGTATAGCTTCAATATATGAATGTATTTCTAAAATAATAGTAGAGTAATTCCACTTTTTCTGTAATGATTCTAAAATATTTTTATTATCTCTTTAGTACTCCCCCCTAGCTCTGGAAGATCTGTCAAACAATAAAATAAAAAGAAATGTCAATACAGTCAAAGCCTTCACAGATGGCCTTAGAGCATGAAAATATTGAATGGAATCAAGGATGCCACTGCAGGGGATTTGGGTTTAATCTAATGAGTTTGTTTGGTTTATCTCTGCTGACAGGCAGGTCAACTGCCACAGCTTCATTTTAACACTTCACAAAATCATCTTCCAAATTACTAGAAGCACAAAAAACTTGTAAAGGCAACCTTCACTTGCAGAAAAAATTCTGTATCAGAGTAAAAGTAAGATTAGAATTAAATGCTTTATCAGATCAGGTTTGAGTTGATTGGACCAATATAGGTGATGAAATGTCACTCTAAAAATTATGCTTCTGTCTTATGCTGAACTAAAGCTACTTAGTTTCAGATACTTAAGGTCCTATCAATTTTTGGTATGTTCTATGCCCAGGATTTTGGCTTACCCTAGTGGTCTTTCACAGGAGATATAGAATGTGACTTCTGATTGTGGGGGCACCTCAACCTGTACCTAAATCCTGGATGTATTATTCATAAATAATTTTTCAGTCATAGTATTTTACAGCTGTACATAGGGGGATAAAAGTATTTGTACTGATAATTTTAAGTATATTCTTATTTTCACTTGCAGTAATGAAATCCCAAATTGTATTTTTTTCACACAGAGATTTTCTTTCCTGCTATTAAGTCTTTCTTTGTTCTTCAGCACAAGTGCGAGAGTCTGGGGAAACACAGAAATGCTTTTTATTTCAAACACTGACACTAGTGATCCAACTTTCTCTGTAAAGAAAATGGGTAAATCCACCCTTTCTTCATGGCTCAATCGATTTCCTTTTGAAAGGAAAAACCTATGCTTCTTTTACCTTCAGACAATATGTCAGTATATCTACCGTGTTATATAGACAATAGATTTAGAGGGATTTCTTTTCCCCTTAAACCAACTAGACCCACACTGCCTGTCTTGCTGTGAAGTTCCTGTTTGAATTATGAAGTTTGAAGCTACAGTTAATCCTTCAAGGACTGGTTTTAGCATTTCAGTTTGTGCTTCTGCCTGCACAAGGTTGGTTGTTCTCACTGCTTCTGCTCTCTCCTCTCCCGCTGATTCTGCGATATAGATTGGCGCCGGTGGTGCAGGGCTCTGTGCAACAAGAAGTGATGCTCAGTGTGTTGTTGTTGTGTTCCAGTGACTCTGTGCACACAGGGAAGAGCAGGTTTTGAGTGCCCTCCACAGAGCTGCCAGTAGCCTCTGTGTCCGAGCTGTGTGTTGTTCACACTGAGTTTGCAGAGCTCCATGGAGAGCAGTGGTACAGTGCACAGAGATGTTGGGAGTGCTTTGTGATTTTGTACAACAATGTTTTCCATTCTAATTAAGACATAAGGTCTTAGAGGTTTGCTTTAAAACTGACAGGAAGACAAATTTTCTACTTTGTGGGAAACTATACAGTTTGGGCCTAAAATTTGGATTAGGTTCAATTGGGCTTGGATGCTTCAAATCCACCCTTTAGCTTCACTGTAAAGCTTTAATTTACTATAGCAGGTGTAGGAAGATCAAGTATCTCCCCAACCAACCGAGGGAATCCTGTGAGGAAGCCAGGCTTGTTTTCTTTAAACAGCTTTGTGTTCAAGAAACACAAAACTTTTTAAAAACCAAACAAACTAAACCAGAATCCCACCCAAAGAAAAAAGTTTGTAAAGATTGATTTTTAGATTTTGATATTTAAAAGATCAGTTGTGTTTCCCTGAAAAATTATTAGGCCAATTTCTGCCTGATGTCAATTGCAGCTCTCTGACACTGGCAAGGGCAGGGTTACAAACAAGTGAATGTATTGTCTTCACAACATGTAGAAACTATATGTTGACATCCAAGAACTGGACACATTGATTTTGATTTTAGCTCCTACATATTTTATTTGTTTTCATTTCATAATTTGCCAAACATATCTACTAATAAAACCAACAGAAGATGAATTATATTTATTCTAAATGCACACGTTTTTAAGAGAACCTCAGTTTGACATCTAAAATTCTTCACTGAGGAGAGAATTAAAAGTTTATGTTGGTTTTCAGGTCTAGGATGGTATTCCAAATATGGGAGAGCATAACTGAGAATATAAAACAGGATATGGTTGTCAATCCATCATACCCCTCACTGTGTTCCCTTGGTAGAACAGTGACTTCTGTAACCTGTCAACAAATTTAGGGGCAGTTTAAGCTCAGCAGCTTTAAAAAGATTGGAAATAGTTTTCTTTTTATTTTTTCCATTTTTAGGGTATATCTAAATCTCACTGTTGTCTGCTGTCACATGCAACAGGGATTCTTTTTTACTCTGAGGCAAGGCTTGAGGCTCTAATCCATGTCTGCAGGTGACCTGCAGTAAAGATTTGTCAGAATAATTACACATCACTGTGGATAGGCATAGGCATTCCTTCTCTTTTTTTAAGATTCTTCTATGCAAACTACCTGGCTTGAGCTGACTACTCTTCACAATGGGGGCAAGGAGCATAAAGCAAAATTAGCTATGCATGTCCTGCTGTCAGCCTGAGATCTCCATCATTGACTTCTGTCAACCTTCTTGGCAGGAAAACAATCTATTCATCCCATGCTTTGCTTTATGAAAACAATGCTTGTCCTTTAAAGTAATGAAGAAGAAACAAAAAAAAAACCCTCTGTCATATGTTAGTTTATATCAAATTGTCCCAGAAACCAAACCCCACATGTTTATTAAGATGTGTCTCCCTGTTGCTGTGACCACCTGGCTTGAATTGCAAAGAACAAAAAAGAAGTGATCGAGTGTGGCTTTTTCCTCTTTATGTATTGTACTTTAGTTTAGTCTCAGTCTGGCTCCTAAATAGAATAATCAATGCCATTATCTCTTCCTCCCTTATCTAAATCACATCAGGAGATCAATAGCTACAACAAAGACGGCCAGTGCTTTCTTTCCACTGGGACTCATTACTTTGTTGCCCAAGATGGGGGTATAGATATTCTCGGGAAGGTTATCTGGTGTTCCCTGGTAGTTAACAACAACTGTCAGGTATTAATGGTGCTCTGCAGCCTCACCTTTACAGTGCTGTGACTGATAGCAGGACATGTTTATAACAAAATGAATCTCTACTGCCTTTTTTCCTCATCCTCTTGCATCCTGTTAGTTCTTTTGTTTCCTTTCTCTCCTCCTGTCTGCTGTTGCAGGCAGTATGTCTGAGAATATCAAATGTTGGGGGCCTTCTCATTGAGATTCCTCACAAGTGCAGGTTTGCTTTTATACAGGCTAACATCTGCTGCAGTATTACAAAGACTAATTAAAATAAATTCAGTCCCTAAATTAGTCTTTTCAGTAACATTTATTACACAAGACACTGGGTGATAAGTGTATTATATGGTTAAGCTGAATCAAAAGTCATATTTTTATTGGATTTGCTGGCCAGTCAGGAGCAATCTCTGCAAAGAAGCTTATGTTTGCAATATGTATTTTCTACTAGACTAATAAGGAAGTCTACCACAATGTTCTCACATTTATTCATACATATCAGCTAAATGTAAAAAATTATGTTAAAAAATAAGAAAAATACATTTCGCCTGTTGGTTTGGACTACACTTCCCATTTTTCTTATCAAAACCAGAGTCAGTTTACAAATCCTAGGTGAACTGATATGACAGACAATTCACACATCAAGTCATCAAATCCTCAAAGGAAGAGTTATCCACTAATTTAATGGCTTCACTCTCTGCATGGAATAGCCCCTGTTTAAGTGCAGATCCCACCCTACAGCATCATTCTGCTGTGGGGAAGGTGGGCCTGGATCTTGGGTAACCCCAAATTTCTGTGCAGTGATGAGCAAAGAGAAGCAAGGCAATGGCACCTGAAGTACAGTTTGTATATGTCAAGTGCTTACAGGAGCTAGAAATACATGGATAACCAGGACTGTATTTATTCCTTATTAGGTGTGCCAGAGAAGCAGAACAGGGTGCTAAAACAACAACAACATTGTCTCATTTCTGACCTGCAAGGCTGTAAATGAATGAAAATGAGGGGAGAGCAGTTGTGAAATTGTGCCCTCCAGACATGCTAAGCTAAGGAGCCAAAACATAAAGCAGTCATGCTGCATCTTTTTTCTAATACAACATCAGAATTTGCTTGTTGAATCTTATAGACTTGACCTTATGCCAAGTGTAAATAATGAAAGTTTAGTGGCTGGATTTGATGCGAACAGGAGTCACCTTTCTCTGCAGGAAAATGAGGGGGTTTCTGACAGATGGATGAGAAAAGAATGTGGATATTTCAGGCCTTCAGACCATCAATGAACATTACCATGATGTGAAATATGTAGCCATAAAAAAAACTTATCTTAATAAAAAACTAAATTACTTGTATTTCCAGTTGTACTGCATATTAGGAGAGGTTATTATGATGGGGTTTCTCTGACTCTGTGTTAATAATTCATCTTAATTTTTTGTTGACTACTTTTATCTGCAGTCACACTTTATTTTTTATTAATTAGACTGAGAAAGAGCAGAAAACATTTTTACTTTTGTTCTGGTTCTTTCTCAATGTACCTAGGAAAATATATATCAGGAATTCAGAGTTTTGGGGAGATTGTTTTCCTTTGCCTGTGCAGCATTTCAAGTGCATGACATCTTGGCCTGGACCATTCCCATTTTAGGTGCTTTTTCAGTCATCTTTTATCTTTAGATATTTTGATTTTCGCAATTCAAAAAAAATTGCCTTTGACAATTAATAACTTGGCATCTGTACTGCTACACAAAAACTTGGTATACTTTCCATTGAGTGGGAAATAAGTTACCTGGCAAATAATTGAGATTTTTTTTTTCTGTATCAAAGAGAGAGAGGCCTTGCATATACTGTTTGCTTTGATAGCTTTTATTCAGGGCCTAAAATAAAGATCAAGCACATAATTTTCAGTAGCTCTCCATTGGTTACTTGGTTTTCCATATATGAAAGAGGAAAGCAGTGCAGGAGTTAATAAAAATAGAGGTCTGTAAAAAAACAGCATAATGTGTTGCAGACAACTCAGCAATGATATTTATGTTTTCTTTTACTCTGACAGTCCCCAGATTATAATATTCAGATTGAGTATTTCCAAGGACATCACAGGGAAACGTGCAGAGAAATCAAAATGGATTTTGGTAGGACATAAGCAAAAACTGTCCAAAAAACAGCCTTGTAAACAACCAAGCTTCAGAATTAGAAAATCTCCACAAAATACTTAAAAGTAACATAATGAAAGAAAGAAATAAACAGCAGAAGTGACTGTAGCTGTCTTCAATTAGAAAAACACAAGTGAAATGGAATTTTTTGTGTCTGAATTTCTTGATTAAACCTGTATAAGGTTTCTCTTTTCTCTGACAGTTTTACTTTGGGGTTTTGGTTTTTTTGTTGGTTTGATGTGGTTTTTCAGTGGTGTAAATAAAATTACTTGCATCTAGTTTGTTGCTTAAAATCAGTCTGGCAGAAAACATGAACTGGTAGTTAAATTTTGGATTGGCCATCTTTGTTACATGGGTGACATTGCTTCTTCATCTCACATGAAGATGAAAGGCCTATACTTGTTAGAGCATGGCAGACTTTTCTTCATCTGACAATGTTTTTGAGCTTTTATTTGCTGATTTGGAGACTTCCTGCCAAAGTCTGGCATCCACTGTCTTTGCATTACTATTGCTGTCAGTACTGTTCAAGACCAAGGAAAGATGAAAGCAAATGTCTTAAAATCAAAGTATGACCCTTAACTAACACAAACACACGTCTCTGCAGTATAAAACTGGGAAGCTGTGTTAATACAGCCCTTCACCGTTGCCGCACTGGAAATGGAGTGGTTCTGGATTTTGGATTCAGTCTGGCAGGACTGAAAGCTTGGTCACACAGTTGGCAGTGCAGTGTTTGGCTGCAGTTCAGCAGGAAGCTGAGGAGGGAGGAGCGAGGCAGAGACAGGCACACCACGCGGGAGCACTGGTGCTGATGAGAAGTTTCACTAGGATGATTAATGCCCATTTACAAAATTGGGCTATTTAAAAAATTGAGCATGCAGCTTAAAGACTGCCTGGGTTAAAAGGAGGTGTCCCTGCCTACTGACACCACTTTCATGCCACACTGCTCCCTCTGTCCCCCTGTGCCGTAATTATGGCTGAGCCTTGTGCAGTGGCCTGTCCCAGGTGGCATTAGTCCAGGCCCTGCTTGCTGCAACTGCTCCTGCCTCTCTTGGGGAGTTGTGCCAGGCTGTGGCAGCAAGGGGACAAGGGAGCTCTTAATGGAAGGCGAGAGGTTTCCATTTATGGCCGTTATTTCACAGTGATTCTGGGGTAAGAGCCATTATAAGGGTGTTTCTGAGCACAACAGGAAAAAACTGCTATAACTGGGAGTAATGGGATAAGGTTGAGCAAAGGCAAATGGAGGCTATTTCCTGACAGTGAGATGTGGAATAGGTAAGTCTCCCAGGGGAAGTGATAGAGGTCCGAGCACTTGAGTAATTTAAAAGTACAGTAGACAAAGAGCTCAGGAGTATATAATAGGGAATAATCTACCAGTGACCACAGAATGAAAGACTGATGTAGTATGTCCTTCCATCTCTAGATTTTGGAATACATAGTCTGACAGCAGCTTCCTATCTTAGTTTCCTGCTAAACATATTTTGGAAAGCCCCATTTTCAAAGAAAGAAAAATAGCTGCAGGTGTCTCTTAAAGGAACTACTGCTTGTTTTGTAATGTTGTTCCACAACCCTTTCTGTAGACGTTTCCTCTTTAGGTGACAAGTTTCAGGCTTTTGCAGTTGAATGAACTCCAGCTCAGGGGACAGCTTCCTTTTCAGACATGCCATTTTTCCTCCTTGTGGTTCATTACACCCTGAACCTAAATATGTTTAGCAGTGTTAATATTAGTTGCACACTCTTCTTGTACCTTGTTTGACCATTTCTATAATTAATTTAAAATGCAGAAATAAGGTTTCATCTCTGTGTTAACCATCTCCTTCACGTTACAACCGTACATTGGCATGATGGAGTGGACTTTGCGGGAAGAGAAATTCATGGTCCTACAGTAAAAGTCAGGGGAGGGGAAGCACTTTGTGTATGAGGGACTGTAAAAGAGGAAGGCACAAAGAAAGTACCTGTGAGAAGCACAGCAAAGTCCAGAATTATTAAAAGAGCAAGAGATGGGGGATGATGTGGTGTGCAAAAGGGAGGGACGGTGGGAGCAATGGAGTTTGTAAGCGTGCTTGAGCAGGAGCATCTGATGCAGAGGGATAGTGATGTGTGCAATGCAGTGCCCCAGAGCAGTAGACCCAAGGTGCCAAGGTTTTTATAACTTGGAGGTAAAATGAAATGTGCTGAACAGGAGTCACTGAGGAGGGCAGAGAAACTCGTGAAATACTTCTGATTTTGGAAATTCCACTGCCTTCATGGGGCAATATTGATCTCATAATGCACTGAATTAAAAACTGCATCTAACCAGTTGCCTTCCTGTCCTTCTTTAGCCATTGGCATTCATGGTGTAAGCTTACATTAAACCACAGACTGCAGAATTCACAAGCAGGTTGTGCAATTCATTTATGACTTGCTCCTCCTCTCAGGCTTCTACCCCTTAGTGGGTATTGACAGAAAATACTACTAGCATAAGAAATGGCTTGATCTAATCTGTAGTGTTATTTGTGCTAGAAAATGGAGAAGAAAATTGAAATAGATTATTTTCAATAAGCCCTAAGGGTAAGCTAATATACTCAGAAATCTTTAGCACCCCATAATGATTTGCTGTCTTCAAAAGGTTGGTTTCTTTTTAACTGTGACTTGTATTTTTTTAATGCTGCAAAATTAATTTTTGACACACCGGATCTGAGTATTGCCTTGTTTACTCCATATTTTTTTTACCTTCTTTCTGTGGTTTATTTTTTAACACTGATATGTTTCATGTGTACCATGCACATCTAAGCATACATGCATTGCTATCTCAAGATTCTCTAGCTAAAGGCCTTAATCTGAGAACTGAAACAAATACACTAATTATCTTTGAACTATGTACATGTCTCATTAAATCTTTTTTATCTTGTGCTGTTTTATAGATATATAAATAAAAAGGGTTTTTTTCTGTGTGAGAGCTTTATTTATATATTTAGTTTTATTAGCTATGATGGTTGATTCTGAAATTTTGACCTCTAAGATATTCATTTGATCAGCACATGCGTTTCACTGATGTAAGTGGTCAAGATTTTAAAGACAATGCACTGAGATGCAACGTGGATTTGCCAAAAGACAAAATTTTTATTGATCTTTTTCTAATTCAAAACCTTTCTTTTGCTTGATGTGTAATCTCAAATTAACAATAGCATCTTAAGACAATTTTATGTCTTTTCTGCTCTTTATATTAAGCAGATGTAATTTGTTTCTCACTAGTTTGGTTTTTTGCAGAGCAAATCCATAAACATTCTATCACAGAATTGATTTGTATAGAGTAATAATAAAATTTAAGTATCAACATTGTACCTGAATAGCTCTTGCTTTTTATGTATCTTATATTTGTAATGCTCTTTTATATTTAAAATTATAAAGAACTTCTAAAGGAGGAGCGAAATTTCAGTGACTATACTGGTATTTATCCACTAAACGAACACCTTTATTGTATCATTTATATAAGAGATTGGTATATTAAAAAGCTTATGGTAGGATGCAGAGTGTGTGTGCATACACATATAGTCCAGTAGAAAGCTGTGCTAAAGTATGTAAATGGATTAACACAGCATTCATAACCATAGTCTAGCAATATATATATTTCCATGTAATTTCTTGCAAAGTGTTTTCCAAAAGTGAAAAATACAAGCATGTGACTGGAATACTGATTCCACTGGTGGTGATGGCATCTGATCTAGAGAAATGGCTAGTAAACTCAAATTGTTATCAGCTCCTGCCTTCTAGGCAGCTATTTTTCAGTGCAGGATTTACCATAAAGATCAGAAAAACAGCTGGCAACTATAAACTTGTTATAAAGAAGACTTTTAAATGTCTTCTTCTATCTAGCTGTGATGTAGTGCAACTTACTTTAAAACGTAGTTATTGAATACACAAACTTATTCAAAACCCAGAACTCCATTGAGCTGGTAAAATCCGCAATGGCTTTAATTGTTTAAAGGTTTCTCTGGGAATATGAGTCTGTGAAGGACTGAAAGGGGAAGGGAGTAGGGGATGGACTGTATTGTGGAACTTCTGCTTCCAAGCTGTGATAAGAATGTTTCACTGGACATATTTGCAGTCATTAGTGAGCAGAAAGCCACATGGTAAATATTACAGAAGGATAAAATACAGCAAGCTGCAGAAAAAACATAGCTGAAAAAAAAAATAAAATTTGGGCTTGAAGGAGATGTTGGACATTTAAAGCAGGGGAACAAATGAATTTTTTTTTTTTTTCTGTCACTCAGTTGGAGCAGCAGTGCAGATGTACAGTCCATGTCATGCTCACTCTGCCCTGTGTGTGGGAATGGTACATCTGCACCAGAGTCAGTGCTGAGAGAATTGGATTGGGGTGATTTTGAAGATGGATTTTCAAGGCCCGTTCTGTCCAAAGCAGAAAGCTATGAGAAAATGTAGTGACTGCCAGCTGTATTTTTATTTCTATTTCTTTTTTAAGGTGTGAACTTGTTCTTCAGTTTTCCATACTCATCTCTTTCATCTTCTTTATTTTTTGTTTCCCTCCACAATTCCTGGAGCTCTCTCTGTATTGCCAAGTATCTAATTCAGCTTTAATATCTGTTTTATTATAGCAACATTTCAAGAAGCTATCCCACTAGAGTATCCTGTCTGAAAACTCAGCCCAACAGCTAAGAAGAGTGAGCTTGGATGGATGAATGGATGGCTAGATAAACAGTTATCCAGAATAGCTCTTAGAGCTGCCTATTTTAGCAAACTATTTGAGCTGTCAGCCTGTGTGTATTTATAGCCTATTTATCACACTGGTATCTGAACACCAATCAATTTAGCATTACAAATCCAGTCCAAGCCTCAGTCCAGTTGTGGAGACTCACTGACTATTGCTTACCTGCTTTAGATTAGTAGAATAAGAGATGTGATATCCAGCCATGTTTTGCTTTTTCTTTCCGAGTCTTACTATCTGAAACCTTGATCTAGGACTTCCTAAACTATCAGGAAAGACTCTGATGATTCCTTAATTGTTCATAGCTCTTATTTGAAAAAGGTTTACCTTTTTCTGAAGAGGAATTTTCATTAAAAAGTCTTGCAAAATTTCCAAACTAAAATGTCAATTTCCATTTTTCCCAATTTTTTCTCCTTTCTTAGGCTTTTATCTCTTCCCATTTCTTTTATCTGTGGCGGTTTTTCTTTGTTTTTGTTTCTGACATTACTACTTGGGCCGTATGTCAAAGAGAAAGTGAAGAGGGTTTTTTTCAGTAGCGAAAATGGATAACACTTTTAACGTGACAGTCAGAAATGCTAAGCTTTGAGAGTGAAGGTCTTCTACAGGTACTGAGCTGAGAGTCATCTAGAGAGGGCAAAAAGGAAATCTTAAACAAAATTGAAAGTGTCGCTTTTTCGCACTTGCTTTTTGGATTTGTTTTTGTTGTTTTGGTTTTTTTAGGGGGGGGTGCACTGTTTCAGTTTTTTCTTCATGTAGCAGTCAGTCTTTATCTTGACCACCAAGACTGAGAGCAAGTTTTTCTTGCTTTTGCTTTTCTGAGGCTCTGCCTTGTCCCACTGTGGGGTGACACGGGAAACCTGTACAACACGAATGGGACGGGACACACAGAAGCAGCGTCTAGAGCTTTATTTTTCTAGCATCAGTCTCAATACATTGATTACAATGGAGACAGGAGCGATGCTAACAGCTCACTGTTCCCAGAGCATGCCAAAGAATTCCAGTGTGACAGCATAGCATAAGACAAGTCCAGCCTAAGATTCATCCAATCATACAGAGTAAAAGCATATTGACAGCAGTTATGTCCAATCACTTAAAGAACACGTAGCTAGGGTTAAAACAATAGCGTTCTATTCCTTAAGACAATGGTTCGTTCAGAAGAGACACAGCACAAAGCTCTATTCATGATCGGCCTTCTAATATATACTTAATATATACTTTTTGCAACTTAGAAAGCTAAGCTACAGAGGCTTATTGTTATAGCTTACTTGATTTCGCCATGGCCTAGAAAACATGTTCTGCTGTTTTAGCACTATTTCCCAAACCTGCTGTCTGAGGCCTGTCTTTTCTACCCTATCCTAAAACTCTCTGGCTTTAAGGATTCTTACAGTGGGGCAATAATGAAGTGGACTGGGTGGGAGCTCAGCTTCCAAGCAGCCCCAGCCTACCACACTCCATCACTATCTAACTTGCTAAAAGTGTAAAAGGTCGAGTCTCTCCTGTTGGAGATAAGAACTTGGTGTCAGCCCCTCCCTGCTATGCCGCTATATTTACTACTAACATTTTTGCTGCATTTGTTGGCTGCTTGCAAGAAAAATATAATGGGGAGAAAGGACATGCATATAAATGTGTGGAGGTGTTAATGACAAGTTGCTCTCAGAGGAAACAGCTGATCAATGTATAGGGAAGATGAAGGGGTGTGATCATGATCAGACAACAAGGTTAACAGTATCAATCAGGTCTCCTAAAATAGATGGAAGAGTTGCAGTTTCACTTCTTTAGCTACAACCTGGCCTTGTTTTCAGGCTTCAAATATAAAATAGCAATAAAGCATCCATCTACCTGACATCCTTTTATGTTCTCTTTCAATCATGTGCTGCAAAATGTTTCTTTTCAGGTTTACCCTGGTTTGACATCCCTGTTATTGCCTATCACTTTAAGGAGTTGAAAGGCTGGGAATTGATTTCATTTTCTTTCAGCTCTCAAGGTTTTTTATGTGGAATCTGTTTCTCACTTGGTTTGCATTTCATCTAAGATAATGCTGGGTATCAGTGCTTGAATAATAATTGAACTGAAGCAAGCTGTTCAGCCTAAGGTCTCAAGCTGGGAAAGCTGTGTTTGTCATGTGTGGGTATTTCAAAATAATTTAACATTCCAGAATTAAGTTGCAAGCAAACACAAAAGTAGGGGAAAATCTGTGCAGCTCTGGCTGTACAGCTGCACCACTGCTTTCAGTATTTTCTCACTAAACATGAGCTAGCCCTTCATATTTTTTAAAAATTTTCATCAGTGGTATGTAGTAAAGCATTATAGCACTGAGAGGTGGAAAATTACGTGCTGGTAATTTTGAAACATGGATGAGCCTTGTAGAATTGTTTCTCCCGCCCCCTCAGATGCTGTTGAATGGCCATTTAATAGTTACCCTGCTTGAAATTGAAGTTTTATTTTGATTGCATTAGTGCTGCTAAAATATAGATGCTGTTTGTAGCTTTTATAATTATGTTGCTACACCTTTAGTTGACAATAATACTTTGCTATTACAGTTCCACCGTCTGTAATCTCTGGTAATAAGTATTTGAAATTGTAGCTCAACTGGCAGAAAAAGCAAGCTTATTTTACAATATAAGTCTGTAAGTGGATGGGTGACCATGAAATTTGAATATTGCTTATATTGAATGCCACTGTTTGACACATCCTACTAGAATTTGGCAGATCTTGGGAGTTGGAGATGCACAGTTTTGGGTTGCAGTTTGGGTTCACCTGCAGAGATAGATGATAAGCACCAAGTATTCAGAAAGTAGCATGACTCAGCTGTGACTTTGGAGTAGAGGAGCAGAAGATTTTTCACTTTGTGAAACTTAACAGATGTGTACAAAACTACTGGAAACTTTTTTTTTCCATTAAATTGCTCATTGAGCCATTTTAATAGTCTTTATACTCTCCTATGCAAACCATTTTTTCTTCAACTTGGGAGAAAATGTTTTAATGGTCCAAATAGTAATCACATCTTGTGAGTCACAATCTGATGGCTTGAAAACAGGGGTTAATTAAAATTTTGCAGACTGTTTTTGAAAAGTTTTAACTTTCCTCTAGCATATTTCATCCAGACATGGCAGTGAAAATTCACCAATATATAAGCACTTTTTACTAGGTATTCACATGCACAGTTACTATGCTGCCAGTTAGACAATGTGATTTCTATGTGTTCTGGAGACCAATGACAATGAAGGATGTGTTAAATATTAAGGAAAGGTCTTTCTATGAGAAATTCTATCATTTGCATAAAAGATGCCACAAGACACAAAAATGAGAGTTAATCACAGAGGTTAAACCATAAAAGAACAAGTCATGCTTAGAGAGAGAGATATTCCTGTTGTAGCTATCTGTAAATTTATGATACTGCTGATGGATGTCTTTTAAACTTCAGAATTAATGAGCACCCTGAGGACAATGAATGACAGTTCGTTAAAAAGGAATGGAAGAGTGAATGGGCAGTATTGAATATAGAGGTTTTTGCTATGCAGGGGTAGGCATGCTAAAATCCTTTTGCTGATAAATATCAAATAATTTCTGTTTTGAAAAATATTATGCTTCAGCCACATTAAAAATTACACCAAGTACAGTATAGCCCCCGCAGCTTAGGTCCCTTATAATGTAAAAGAAAAGAAGTAAATAGCACAACTTAAAACCAAACCCCTAGCTTTTCTTTACCTTTGAAACGTCAAAGAGAAATGCCAAGCTTTTAAATGTTGGATTTTACCCAAAGTGTTAGTGACTTTCTTTTTTGGAAAGATGGAACTGGGCTGCACTGGGACTGTGCTTTGCTGTGTACATCAAGTTAGGACTGTAAACTCTTGAAACATCCCTTCCTGGGCAAGTGACTGCAGAATGCTGTAACAGGTACGTTTGCAGCCCTCCTGAACTGTTAAAATGTTGCTATGCAGTGTGAAATTCTTGCTTAGTATTTGCTTTCTTGGGTTTAAAGTGCTTCTTGTCAATTTTGAGCACTCCAAATCAGCAATGAGGTTTACTGCTTTCAGCACTGCTCATGGTGATCCACATGATCTTGATGGGTTGATGGAGATTCTGAGCAGCCTCAGACTGGTGTTTATTTTAGAGTCTGAGTAAAAAGTAATGTTAGTTACACCTACAACAATCCTCCTGCTTTTCAAAATTCTGAATTCAAAATTCATCTTTTCAAAAGGTTGCAAACATGTGTGTGGGCATCTCCTGGTGGTGGATGGTCCCTGTCATGGCACAGGGGTTCAGATTCAGCTTCCCTCTCTTGTGAGCACACACTTCATTATCACCCTCATGCAGATTTTTGGGTTGCACCTGGTCTCTTGCCTGGCTGTACCAAACTAGTGGCCATAAATGTGCCAGCAGCCCACCAGTAAGTGACTTTTTTAGGTTGTAAGTCTGCTACCTGCCTTATGGAAGAAGGGAACATTGTGTTTTATGGAGTTGTCTTGGTCACATAACAGTGTTTTTTCTCCATACCATATGCCTTCAGCTTTGCTCCATTTGTAGAATACTCCAGCAATTGCCTGCAATTTTTCAAGTTACACAGAATTTAATTGTGAAAGCAATTTAATTTGCTGAAGTTTTTCCTTGCCTCTAGAAAACCTTTTTTTTTTAGCCTTTAAAACATTAGTTCAGCAATTTGTTGAAAAGCTCTGTATGAATGACAAACTCCTTTTGATCTCACTTATCTGTTCATTCCTCTGCCTTGTCAGCCCTTGTCATAAGAACCCCTCTTTCATATGGCTATTTTTTTCCTTATCAGTGCTGAGCGAGTGCCTCGCTGTTTAATATAAAGCACAGGGATTTCCCTGTTACGATGGGGTCAGACAAGTAATTTCAACAAGGCTCATACTTTTTGAGTCTCAGGCTGGTCAGTTTTTTCTTTGCCAGAAGAAATTTGTGACAGGTGAACAAAGAGATGAATATGTAACTGTAGTAAGTAGAACAAAATCTTTCCTCCCCTTTCCAGGAGGGAGTTCAAATGGTGCAGAGAAGGAATGCATGCAGTGTTCCCTTTGTTGGGTTATGTTATCAGGGCCAATACCAATGCTGCATCTTTCAATCACAGCAGCTATCAGCTGAACATAACCTCCCAAGGCAGCAGAGAGGCTATAATAAGTGGATAATCACCACCTTCAGATATTGAACTTGGTATGACTGCTTCTGGAGAACTGTGTATGGTCCTGAAGTTCCTGGTACAAGAAGCAATTTGAGAAGGTCTCAGGTGAGAGCTTTGCTGTGACTTTCTAAAGGATCTCAATTGGTTCAGTTGGTCAAGGAAATGGTTAAGAAAGAACCAAATTATTTTAAATTATTATTGCACAGAGAACAGAAATGTGATGTTAGAGGGCTTTGTGGTCCAGCTGACAAATGTATCTAACAAGCTAGGAAAAATTGAGAGAAATACAGTGATTAACATAGGTAAAATATGCCACAAGCAAGGACAGATTTTCTAAATGACATCAGTGGTAGAACTTGACTCAGTGTTTTCAAATTCAAACATACATTAGTTGCAGGAATATCAGAGCGTTCCTTCTCACCTCTCATATGAAATTTTTTAAAAATCCTCCATAATACATCTTCCATCTTGCTCTTTAATTTTTCTGTTCTTTTTACTATGATGTAATGCTGTATTTCCGGGCTCCCCAGCAGCTTCTCTTTCTGCTAGGCACAGAGCTGTGTTGGATATCTGGGGCAGTCAGATCCTGACTGGGTTTGATCTGAGTGCAGAAATAGCAATATAAAATGTGAGAGTAATTATTTGATTTTTTTTCTGGGCTTTGAAGCTGCTGTCTTAGAGGACAAAGGAGAATAGAAGCACATGAGGGCATTTTTTTTCTTTTTTCAGACCTGTCACAGATCCTGCTTGACAAACAAGTCTGTGCTAGTGTTAGGTTTGAAGTGTTATCATTAGGCTGTGCTACAAGTTACATAAAGGTGTAGAAAGGCTTCTGTCCAGCTTCCCACCTTAATTAAACATGGAGTGTTAAAATAATAATTTCTGAAGCCCATTTCTTCCCTCTATAATTCACTTACACCCATTGCATGGATCTCTTGAAAACAATCCTTTCTTCTGCAGTCTCCTGAGCCTTCTCCAGGCCTACAGATGGCAGCTATGCTTGTGATTTTTTTTTTTTTTTTTTTTATTAAAGGTGGTTGAGTGCCTGCAGTACTTCATGTTCAGAATTGAGAAAAAGGCAATGTGCTCTCAGCAAGCATCAGAATATTTAATCCCCAGGGCTAGGAGGTATGGTATGTATATCTGTATTTATTTCTCAGGAGGTTTTAATGTCTTGGGTTCTTTTTCAAAACAGGGATGTTTGCACTAGGTATATTTTTTTTATGATGAGGAGAATACAAACAAGACAATAATAACTTCCATTTTCATTAGCTACATCTCTGCCTATCCTGACATTTTCTGATGAAAACCCCCTAGAATTTCAGCAGCAGCAACAACAGCAAAAACTACCAACTTGAGGTTTCTTAGCAGGTTGAGAAACAAGGAAGGAGAAAAAAGGAATATTTTAAAAGTATATTGACTGTGCCAGAATTTGGACCTGCTTCTGATTAATATAACCAAAAATACACTTGAGAAAGGAGTAGGAAATTATTTATGTTCTCCTGACATACAGTTTGTATATCCTCTCTCAGAATTTTAAAAAATATGAAACTCCTGAGTATGAGAGTGACTGTAATTTTAAATCTTCATCTGATCTCTGTGTAATTGGTATAAACCAGCTACAAGTGGTGCCATTTGTTTCAAACACCCTCATTTTATGGAGAGTTGGCTGACAAGTGGCTCTAACTAATGGCAGGGGCCAGAAGGGCAGCTGGCTATGCCTACAACTTTGGTAGCAGTGCTGAGTTGCTGTTTGGTCTGAGTCCTCAAAATAAGTATCAGCAATTCCTGCAAAGAATTTAGTGACTAGTCAGGTCTTTGCCTTTTTTTTAAGTATTTCCAAATTTGAGCTGTACAATTATATATCTGTCCCAGTGTTTCTGTCTCCAGCAGTGGAGAGTATTAGATCTTGGAGAAAAGTGCTAAAACTCCCACAGTGGACAATTATGGAATAAGCTGCTCTAAGGAAAAGTTCTTTCCTAACCGCAGGATGCCTTGAAGTATTTCTGTTCTGTTTAATGTAATTGGAGATCTTCATATTAGTCCTATAAATGCCAAATCCCTGTATTAGTCCCTCGGCAAGATTAGATCTTTTAAAAGTCAGTTCTGCACAGTGGCTGTTCAAAAAAGTAGAAATTCAACTTTGAAAAAAAATCTTTCTGTTTTCAAAGCAGGACAAGATCTAACTGATAATTTTAAAATGCATTTTTCTTCATGACTAGCCTGATATATTCCAGTTGAAAGACAAGCATGATAATTCATGCTGGTTGTAGGAAACTGAATAAATTTTGTTGCTGCTAGAGAGAATATTCTTGAGACTTTTTTTTAATGTTGCTATTTTTTATTTGCCTCTTCCAGGTATTCCTGTAATTCTTTGTGTAAGACTCATTCCCTAATCCTTTCAAACACACCTCAGATGCTCTCTTCAGACCATTATGTACCTTTTTGTCTTTTTTGCAGGTTCATGATCTAAGTTTTAAACATCTAATTCACTACTAATCTTTATAAGAAATAGGATCATAAATTCAAGCATTAAAGATAAATATTAGGTAAATTATGAAGCTAATGTGTTCCTAACTAAGTAATTTTCTGGTAAGCATTGACATTTCAGAAGACATTTAATTATTCATGTGCAATAGATCAGGAATGATTAATCAAAAGGGTATTGTAAGTTCAAATGGATATAAATTATAAGTTTTATAATGCTGACATTATTTCATTTACTAGGACTTTAGGTTAGTAGCCATCTTGGATTAGACAATTTAGGGGCACACTGTGGGAATATTAATTTTTTTTCTGACTTCCCACAGATTCTGAACTGGCAGGAATTGGCCACAGTTGCCAAGTCTAAATCCTGTGTTGAATTTCAATATAAATGCATGCCTGAAAGACCGCTTAACATGTATAATGGTGTCAAACACAAGCAGTCTTTTAAAATAAAATTACATTGGCTTCAGTTTTCCAGGACTGGTGGGGAGGTGGTGTTAAACCTTCTAATGATCTTACGAGCAAGAACTATGTTGTACCATAAGGTGATGAAAAATAACATCATCTATTTTTATATAAGATGGCATATTTTAAGATTACACTGAATAGTTTACATGCTGTAGATTTGATTTTTCTAACACAAATTCTTCTGTGATAGTGTAGTGCTGATGCTGCTTTCTCATGAATATGTAACAACATAAAGAAAGAGCTGGACAGTATGCATTCTATATTAAGAAATCTATTTTCTCATCATTGTAAAACACAAATATGTTCCTAACAGAACTATCCATACTGCTAAGTATGTTTAAATCAGCTGTTACACACTGGTTTTATGCAAAAATACGATTCTTATCTATTCAGGTTCTAACCATGCTGTCTATTGTGCACGCTCTGTGCTATCTGACAGCTCCATTGCTATTAGGGTTGGGTCTGTGGTGATGATTTCTCAGCACTTGCGAAGGTTGTATACAGATGTGGCCTTTCAACTCTGAAATGAGTTTGGGTTTCAAAGTCAAGCTCATTTCTAAAATGCGTTTTCCAACTCAATAATCAGCTTACTAAAAATCTTCTAGGTTAGCACAGTACCAAAATAATTGTGAATCTAAAGCTTAAAAAAAAAAAAAACAAACCAGACAAACAACACTAAAAAAATCACAATCTGCAAAAAAGAATTGAAACATTTTAGTGCCCTTCAAGCAAATTTAGATGCAATTTTAACTAGGGAATCCATATTGGGAAATGTCAGCAGATAAGAATGCTTGAGCAGTTTGGTATTTTCCCTCAATCTGACTTTCTCAATTATCCAAAGCAGATAGGAAGCCCACTATAAGCACCTGTTGGTTATCAGTTCCCAGTGTATTGGGGTAATAGTACTCTTCCCACAGCTTCCATAGCAACTGAGGAATATTTAGAGGTTCAGTTCAGTGGCAGACATCAGTGATAGCAAGGAGAAGACAATGGCTGTCTGACAGTAACATCTCTGTTCTCAGTTACCCTAGAGAACAAGCTAATGGTACAAGAAATGCCCCATTTCTGCTACAGCTCAAAGTGCTCCTGGGTTTGCTGGCATCTCGTGCATGGAAGTATCAGTGACTTCTTAGGCATTTTTGCTTTCCCAACACACCATCAGCCATTACTGGAAGTCATGCAGACATATAACAATGCATTACTTTTTTGCCTTTTTGATTTCCTTGGTATAGGTGACAGTGACAGCTGTACAGACAATATTTTGTTAAAAAAGATTATGTCCTTAATATGGCAGACTTCAGCATTTATGATAATGAAAATTCATATAAATTTTTTTATTACTATGATATCTGCACAAAGACTGCGATAGCATCTTCAGTTTGGAAGAATGAAAGTTCAAAGCCTCTTAGAATTTGCTGAAAGATCTTCAGTAGGTTTTTCCTATGAGTTTATAATTTTCAGTAAATTTTTTGTAGTGGTGGGCTGAACACTACAGTAAGACAACTGTTCTTTTTCTTTTTTTCATCCATTTCCATCAAAAGAAGGAATTTGTTCCAAGGGTGGAGATCAGTGCAATTTTAAACAATTACATCAAATTGCATTTTTAGAATAGACAGATTTCTGTATCAAAATAAACATCAGCAAACAGCCTAAGTATTGAACCTGGCTGGGTGTTATTTAAGGCTATGACTGTGTAACAAACCTTTCTTTTCTATAGCTATTGGCATGGGAATTTTGAAAAAAAAATTGTTTGACTTCCACTATGCTTTCTTCAGGCTCATTGTGCCTTTGCAAACACCATGGTACAATAACAGAATTTTGAGCTGGCATGTTCTGTACGAGTGCATGTATTTTAAAGATGCGTGAGGAAGATCTACCCTGTAATCTTCCTCATTAAGATGTGTGTGCAGATGCCTTTACAGAGATTCCTTATTGTCTGCTCTGATTCTTTCATGATCAGCAGGTCTGCTTCTGATGTCTGAAGTTATTACTTTGATAGTGGCCTTTTCCTGTAGGCCTTAACTCAATTTTTCAGGTGGGGTGTGCTCTTTCCCAAGCTGTGTGCTTGAGCATGGCTGGGATTTTGCTCAGGGTCTTAGCTTGAATTTAGATAAACAATGATTTTGTTAATTGCAAAACAATCATATAATACAATGAAGCTTTAAGTAAAGTAACAAAGAATAGAGAAAAATAATTCCCTCATGTGCATCATGTGGTTTGCCTGGTGATGAAAGGACCAAACACCAAGGACTCACTGAAGGTGAAGGGTAAGATGGTGTGTGATGAGGACATTTTGCGCTTAGTGTCACCCCAAACCCAGTTCTGCTCTCTAGGGTTAAAGAATTCAACAGCCATGATTAACCAGTGTCAAGCAAAGATTGGAAACAGCAATCAATACTCAGTGGAATAAATCTTGAGGGCTGCATATAAGTTTGTATACAGTAATTTTTAAATTGCATATTTTAATGCTAAGATTGGTTTTTAACTTCAGAGGACACTGCCAAAATTACCACGATAGTTACTGTATTTTATAGAGTACCTGTTTTCTTCTTTTCTGTTCGTTTATTTTAAGAACTTTGAAGCTTAAAAAACCTCACATACTGTCATGCTTTTTTAAGTTGTTCTGTGGGGAGTGAACCTTGTATCCTAGAAGTGAAACCCACAAGCTACACATTGCATTTGGTCACATTTAACTTCAGATTTTTGTTTAAGCTTCTCTCTGCAGGGATCAGATGGCCACAGTATTCTGAAGTGGGCTGCATTTATCTAAAGAGGTTTTTGCTATTTTCTGGTATAAAGGCTCACGAGCACAGAGCTCATGAATTTGGAATGGAGAAAAATACAGAAAGGAGTAAGCATTTTGCACTTGAGAAATATTGGTCTATTCAAGGATGGCCTTATTTACCAGTAGAGATTTTCTACTTCCTTTCCTCTTAGACACCATGAAATGTGGCTTAATACTGGTGATCTATTGCATGGTGTTTATGGTGCCTGGCTGCATGGGGAGGTGCAGGGGGCAGTGTGCCTAGCCGAAGGCAATCTACTAAGGACTCATTCCAGGGCTGCTGAGTTAAAATTAATCTGTTTAGGGAGAGAATTTGTCTTACCACTGTTCTCTAAACAGGCAGGAAAAGGCCACTTCTGTGAAGGGTTAGAGGCTTTTCAGTAGTCAGAGTTGTCAGCCAAGTGAGTGCTCTGTTTGCTTTCCCTCTGCAGGGGCCTGTGTGCAAAGTGGAAATTCAAGGTTGAAATGGGATCTCTGCAGTCATTTATGTGAAAGTTGTACGATGATGCCCCTAGATGAAAGAATACATAAAAATTCATAAGATACATGAGGAGCAAATTTCATTAATATTTATCAGCCTTCTTCTTTGTGGAATATACAGATGTTAGCTCATTGTTGCATTTAAATGTAGTATACTGAAGACAGGAAAAAGTAATGGGCAGTAAATTCCGATGCCATAATGCTTCTGAGTACATGGCCATGCAGCCAGAATGATTGTATCCCTGCTTTTAAAACAGTATTTTCATCTACTCTTCTTCTCATGTGAGTATGTGAAAATTAATCAACTTCATTATCATCCCAACTCTGGTATTAAAGCACTTTGTTTTTTAAGGGTTGCCCTTCAGACTTTACCAAGCTTACCATTGCAATGCCACCAAGACTGGAAAATTAAACTATGGTGGTAAGACACTATTTCTGTTAACATACCTAGGTTTTAATCTACTGTGCTTTTTCTGAGAGAGGACAAAAGTTCAACCTGTAGCTCATCATTCAGTGATGCCTCAGAAGCGTAGCTGAAGGGGAGAGGGTTATTTGGAGTTACAAATGTGCTAAAGCCTATCAAATTCTGCTGTGGCTACTTGCGTTCTCATGCTAGGGGGTAATTACTTGGAACCAAGGTTCTTGGCAGATGTACTTTGTGCCATACCAGAAAAACAGGCAGAGCAGTGTAGTGTAATAAGCAGTTTTGTGTAACACATTGTTCAATTAGCTCGTGCCAGGACCTATTAACAGCACTTTCTCCCATTTTTATCTCCCAGTCCAAACACAATAGTAATACCCCTGGAAAACACAAGAGAACAATTACAATCAATCCATCAGCTCTTACCAAATGACAACACATAATCAGTTACTGAGGAGTCCTGCATTGGTTGTGGTGGCTGAAGGGACTACCCTGAAGTAAAACCAGAGTGTCAGCAGTCCCACTGTGACAATTCTGCTTTGTGCCTCAGACTTAGCATTTTCTCACCTGGCAGGGCTCTCACCTGACACTTCCTTGAACAAAACACCATTCTGCTCTCCTCGGATGTGAGAAAGATACCCCCACATAATTCCAGATTAAAAGGGCCTTGGTTGTGAAATTCATGCCATGCCACCAACTTCTTGTGATGTCCTGCTATCTGCCATCATCATTCCCTGTTGTAGGCATTTGTTCTCATGTCAGCCTCCAGGAGCCACATGGTTTTGCTTTTTCCTTCTCTCTGTCAGCTGCTGCAAGTCCTGGCTGCATCTGATGTTGTTTTTCAACAGTGCATGCCTTCTCTTTGGAGAGAAGCCTGTGCTTTAGATCAGATATTTGTGCAGATGCAGGATATACTGAAGTGCCAGAAACATCTGTGTGAATTCCTGCTAAGTGGCCCCTCCAGTTTCACGTTGGATTACTGTGAGAGTCAACTGCCAGCTGTAAGATAGCAGCTAGACCCATACATGTTCTCCAGGCTATCCAACAGACTTCAGAGAATTACAGCATTAATCTCAGTGTCAAAGGTGGAAAAAAAAATTAAATAAAACAATCAAAATTGATGCAGTTCTCCCCACAGTGGAGGCTGGCTCTAATGGCCTGTCAGAGTCACAGAACTGTGTCTGTCAGACCTGGGTAATGCTCACTGCACAACAGGCTATTGCAAAAATAGTACCAGAGGAGCAGTTTCAAAAAGCCCTAAGGGGAAAAAAATAATCAATGATCTAGAAAAACAGAGTTGAAGAAATGATGATAGGATTGTAAGAGTCCTGAAGGAATTGAGGACTCTGACCCTCAGAGGATTTTAACTAAATGGCTGCTTAGTTGATTGGATTTACTTGGGGACAGAGGGGCAGAGGAGCAGGGAGGAAAAAAGCTTAAATGAAGCTAGATGGAGAAAAGATTCTCTAATAGATCAGACTGAACAATAGTAAGAGCTTTATTACAGTCTTGTTAAAATTCCCCCAGCTGAACAGTTATTCAGTTATCATGTTAAGATCCCACTGCAGCATGTTCCTAAGGGGATTTTTTCAGTCTCAGAGGTTGTATTCATGCCATAGTAGAAACAAATCAGTATTTCTCCAGTTTATGTGCCAAGGGAGGACTGACCTCGTTCCTTGTGAGACATCTGCAGAGTTCATCAGCCCAAAAAGAGCCAGGTATAAACCATTTAGATCAGACTTCTGCAACTATCTTTTCATCCCAGCCATAGAGTGTGTCTTTAATTTCTTGCTCTTTCCTGTGTACATTCAGCTTGCTTCTTCTTTCTGATGTGAAAATGTCACTTGGGTTTTCCTTCACTGAAAGGCACGTGTATGTGAGTCATCCCAGCAACTCTTGGATCTCATTTTTTAAAATCTGCTACTAAGAACTACTGTTTTGTATTATCCTGAATACATTCCACTGCTCCAAACATCAGTCGCCCTCCTCCCTTCTCTTCTTCTAAACACTTCACTTTGGCTGTGGCTCAAAGGCATTCTGGTCTTACAGTAGGGCACTTCACCTCAAATGATGGCTCTCCAGATTCAAGGATCTTTCACCTTCTCCAGCCAGGAAAAGAGGTGGTAGAATCCCAAATGTATGTGATTGCCTGCCTGTGCACCAAGGTGTTGCTAGAGGAGCACTTACTGCCTTACTCCATACATTCCATACGGGGAAATTTGTGACACTGTCACACTGGGTCTAGGAGGAGGGTGGTTAGGTGTTCCTATGCAAATGCAAAGATAAAACATGGTGCAAAGGATGCTATCAGATGAAAATGTGTCAGCAGATGGCAAGCTGCTGCTGCTACTGGGTTTATTTGTTTCCATAGCAAAAAGCATGTAGGAAAATACAGGGTGCCATGTGGATTCTTTAGGGCAAGGTTTTACCTTTTATGAGAGTCGTAATGGCTGAGTTTGTTGTGTGGTATCAGCAGGGAGGTTCGGCTAGTTGACCCCCAGTAGTGAATTTCCAGTGATGTTTATACAAAGTATTTCCTTCCATAATTGTAGCAGCAGCACTCTGAAATTGTTCTTTTTGAAATACAGCACATTCATGAACTATTTATTCTTAAAATTACTAGTAGAAATTTTTCTGTATTTGCTTTAGTGCTTTGTAGAATGGAGATGGGTCATTATGCTGACAATTAGTTTACAGGACTTGTAAATATGGGGGTGAAGTCTGTGAATTTAAATAGGGATACAGGAATTAAGCTTTGCTTCAACAAAGACAATTCATGATAGTTCTTTTGGAAATGCTGCAATCTGTTAGAGCTGAAATGACATTAAAATACACATATTAAATATGTATTAGATAAATATTAAGACTGAAATATGCAAATTTTGGAGCTCATAATTGCATTTTTTGTTTTTCCTGATGTGGCTATTGATTTTTTTGACGACACCAAATTTTCCTCTTCTGATCTTTTAACACTTAAAGAAATGTAGCAGTACCAGGGTTAGTTGCATTATCCTCAATACCTCAGAGGGTTGCTCTGTTGAACTAGTGACTCACCTCACCTTCAGTATTTACAAAGAACATTTGGTATAGCTTAGATATTAAGGGAAGTAAATAGGTATATAAAACCAATTTCCAGTCAAATGTCATTTGAGACTTTGGAGTAAATATTGCATTATTTTATGTGCTATCGTTTATTATTTGTGATGAATAAAAATAAGACTTTGACCTTCAGTGATTCAGTTGTTTTTTAGGACACAATGAAAGCTTTAGTAAATGTAATTTAATGGTCTAGGACATGGGTAAAAGATGTGCAGATACAGACTGTAAGGAAAATGCTAATTATCCTAAATTTAATTACAGAAAAAGATCATGATGAGAATACATAAAAACCCTTGAAATGCAGCCAAAACATTTTCCAAAGAACATTAAAAATGATTGCTGTTTACTAATCACAGATGATGTAGACACAAAGCTGAAGCAAGAAACAGGTTTAAATTTCCCCTATGTGGGTAGCAGCAGAGAATCTGGGCCAGATGTACAGAAAACTGGGGCCTTAGTGTTAAAGAAGAATAATTTGTTTGAGGCTGAAGCACAGGCTTCCCCATTACCTCCAAATTGTGGCAGCTGAACATGTCAACAGCCTCCATACATGACAGATGTCTCCACACAGGCTTCCTCATCTGTGAGTACCGATGCACACAAAATTGCATGATCTTTGGGAGGAGTCCTGCAGCTTTTGGTGGTCTCCTTTTGTGCTTAATGTAAAGTCTGAAAAGTACAGGTAAGAAAGAAATGGTTGTAAATGACAGCAGCATTACCTGCCCAATAACTGTGGGTGTTCAGGGATTAGTCTCTTACATGTAACTGGGAGCTTCCTTCATCATGGCAAAGATGGAAAGTTTCACAATCCTGTGTTTTCAGACAAGAAATATGTGATAGCCAGGGGTGAAGCAGAAAAGTCTGTTTATTGAACTAATTGTTTGTGACAATTTATTTTCATCTCAGAACTCTGACTTCCACTTCCCTTCAAAGTACTGCTAATTTCTGAAAAGTCTCATTCTTATATTGTTCTATCCCAACCTGAATGTTGCCTGTTCAGACAAACTGAATCCCAGAATGCTAATTTTTGTTCCTATTAAATGTAATATTTGATATATTTGATAAATCAGTGAATTCAAATGAGGATTAGGATGTTCAAAATCATAGTTTCCTTTCAGAACTTTATCTTAAACCACTTCTTTACCCCCATTCCTTTAAGGTAAAAAAGTGTAAGTAGTTGGGCTGGCTGTTTGTCTGGTTGACTTCCAATTGTCCTTCCTAGTTCGAGATGAATAGGAAGAAAAGACAGCAAATAAAAATATCCACAGAGACACACTAATGAGAATGGATTTGGCTTCTCACTCGTGTTTAACATCCAGCTGGTTTGTTTGAACCTTTCTTTTCTCTAGAATGCTACTATTTCTCAGACTGCTAGGCAGTCTGAACTTAAACTTCCCAAATCTGAAAGTGAGGTAAGTACAAATGATACAGTAAGACAGAGGAGAAATCTTCAGATAATTCAAGGACATGGGATCATTATCATCTTCCTGATGGTCTGTAGTATAGTACTTGAAAGTATCACCCCCTCATCCCACCCATTTCCTTTTTTATTGTCTTGATAGATGAATTGATTACTCAGGTGCCATTTAAAGTGAGACAAGGATAGAGGCCTGGGAAACTGCAGGTGAGAAGGGCAGTACTGGAAAGGAAGGAAGTGACCAGGGGGGCAGAGCGTGGGCTGAATGCCAAGGCAGAGCAGTGCAGGTGAGCCTTGGTCCTGCATCCTGCACATGCCTTTGGCTAACAGCGAGAGCTGTCCTGCTACTAACCTACCCCTGACATCTGTTGAAAAACACACTTGGAGAGTAATGACCCACGGACCACAGTTAGAAACCTCATGCAGCCTTGGCTGTGGATTTGGCATGTGCTTGCAGGATGTTTTCAGGGAGCTTTTGTTCTGACCTCTTAAGCAATGAGTGCTGTCAGCTGGTGTGGGGCTGGCCCCCATGCCCAAGTGGGAACAAAGGAAACTAGGGGAGAAAACAAGTACCTGTCAGAGCCCCTGGAAGGCTGCTTGGCCTGGGCATGTTTGGGGAGAAAGGATTTATTATAATTTAGGCAAACCAGAAAACACTGTGGTTCATAGACCTTTCAGGCTGTGCAACAGATGGTGTTGTTTTGGCTGGCGCAGGAGGCAGGTGTTAAAGCAACTTCCAGAGATAATGGAGCTGCAACCAGCAGAGTTGAAAAGAGTACAGAGAATTAGAAGGTGTAACACATTTACATGGAGAGAAGAAGAGGAGCTTTGAAATGAAACTTGGACTTTAAAGGCAGGCATCAGACTTGTTCACCGCTTCTAGGCAGAGTCACTGGTGACTGGAAAAAGGGAAGCATTGCATGCATTTTTTAAAAAGGTAGAAAAGAAGACCCTGGGGACTACCAACCTGTCAGACTCACCTCTGTGCCTGGGAAGATCATGGAACAAATCCTCCCAGAGGATATGCTGCAGCAAATGGAGAACAGGAACATGATTCAAGACAGCCAGCACAGCTTCACCAAGGGCAAGTCCTGCCTAAACATCTCAGTGGCCTTGTATGATGGAATGACTATTTCAGTGGACAAGGCAGAAGCCATGGATGTCATCTCTCTGAAAACTCTAAGGCCTTTGACAGAGACCCCCACAACATCCATCTCTCTGTGCTGGAGAGATATGAATTTGAGGAATGGACTGTTTGGTGGATGATGAATTGGTTGGATGGTCACATCCAGAGAGTATTGGTCAACAACTCATAGTCCAGATGGACATCAGTGACAAGTGGTGTCCCAATTGGATCTTGGGCTGCAAGAAAAGCAGTGTGGCCAGCAGGGTGAGGGAGGTGATTCTGCTCCTCTCCACTCTCATTAGACTCCATTTGGAGTACTGCATCCAGTTCTGGGGTCTTCAGCACAGGAAAGACATGGATGTGTTGGAGCAGGACCAGAGGAGGGCCATGAAGATAGTCAGAGGGCTGGAGCATCTCTCCTAGGAAGACAGGCTGAGAGAGTTGGCTATTAGTACTCAAAGGGGGCTTATAAAAACGGGCTTTTTAGTAGGGCTTGTTGTGATAGGACAAATGGTAATTGCTTTAAACTAAAAGGGGGTAGATTTAGACTAGTTCAAAGGTTCTTACAGTTCAAAGAAAATTCTTACAGTAAGGCTTCTTACAGAAGTTTCCTTCTGAAACAAGTTGCTCGGTGAGGTGGTAGATGCCCCATTCTGGAAACACAGGTTGGATGGGACTCCAAATAACCTGATCTAGCTGAAGATGTTACATTATCTTTAAATGTCCCTTCCAACCCAAACTATTCTGTGTTTCTAGAAGGAAAAGAGATATGATGTCATGATCGGCTTTGGGCTCCCTCAGGAATAGTGTAAATTGCTGAAAATACATAACCTTGTCAGGACTGAGACATTGTAGTTATCATCTTTTATTGCTGATGTTTTCCATCCTCATATATCACTGAAAGAAGAGATTTGCTGTCTGAGAGAAGTAAAAGTAGTGAAAAACGGATGTAGATGATCCCTGTGCATGGTGGTTTTAATCCACCAGAACACAGACAATATGTTCAGACAGGGAATGGGTCTTCAGTCTGCAGAGGATCTTGTCTTTAGTGATTAATCCCAACCTGTCAGTTTCTGGGGTTTGTTTCTGTAGCTGAATTTCGAGTTATAAACCCTTGCTTGCCCTGTGATTCAGGGTGGATCACAGACCTGCTGGGCTCCAAGCCCTGGGGGCATGTGCCCACACAGAGCCAGGCACTGCCTGAGAAGCCTGCCCTGAGACACATCTTGCTTAGATCATGATCAGCATTTGCTGCTGTGACCAAATAGTGCTGGCTAGCTAACAGTACTCATTTCCTGATTAATTTAATGCTCGCTTGACTGCAACTACTTGTACTGCAACAATGAGGACATACCCGATATTCAAGTGAAAGTCCCAAGGCTTGTGGTACAAGCTTAATAGAAGGGCAATATTGAATCTTATTAATTCTCTATTCACATTAATTTGCCCCTTGGCAAAGACCTGCTGCCAGTCTCTCAAATTTATTTTGTGATTCAGGCATAATTTCCCACAAAGGGACACTTGAAATTAAAAAAAAACAACAAGGCTATCACACTCTGCAGGAGTAAAGAAATGCTGGATGCACCTCCACAGTTTTCTTCCAGGTCAAATACAGATATTGTTGCAATCTCAGGTCAAACAAGCCTTAAGAATTCAGATAGCAGTACATGTGATGCACATACAGTCATTGGTGTGTGCCCAGCTTCAGAGCCCCCAGCTGAGAAAATGACTTTTTAGGTATTGCTTTCAAGCTGTAATTTCAAGGGTTATTTCATCTTCTTCTTCTCTGTCTTATTTTAGTTAAATTTATTTTCATTTCATTGTGATGTATTTCATCATTGTTATAGCAAAAGTAAATAGTAGCACGGTTGCTATAATAGTTGCTATGTACAGATGATTAAAGTAGAAAATATTATTCTACTCATTTCCTTTCACTAAGTTAATGAAGAGTCATTGAAAGTCTCAAATGCCACTTACTGTTTAAGATGCACTTGGTGATTGTGTCAGCTGCTCACTTGGCAGATAGTATAAAGAAATATGAGCTACGTGTCCCAGTTAGGGAACTGTAATAATACCTGGGTTATTGCATCATGGGGATTCGTTTCCTCCAAGACTTGGTGGGAATAGATTTTGCAAAATATTTTAGAAGTCTTTTTACAAATTTGTCAATCACTTGGTCTGCTCTTGAACATGTGCATGGATTATAACTGGTGTTTATGGATGAGAAGAAAAAATAATCTAGGAAATATAATGTCTCTTTTCTTGTTTAGACTGCTGCAGTTAGTGCTGAATGTTGGTTATCATCTGCTAGGAAGATTGATGCTCAAATTGCCTAAATAGGCAACTAGAAGTCTCCCTTTACAAAGAGAGCTACAAAACTGCTTATTTTCCAGTGAATGAATGATACCAATATGTATTATTCTTGAAGTATAGTTCTATATTTTAAGTAATTTGGGGACTTATCTTAAAATAGGACATTTTGCCTAAGTTATTATGTCTACATGTGGCAACATTGTGATATCATGTGTGTTAAAACAGGTGCAGTACCAATTGCCTCTTAGACTTGTCTGTGGGAGGGTGAGTGATCCACTGTTTGAACTATCTCTGATCTGTGCGTATTGGTTTTGGCTTTGTGCTGCTTGGCATTCCCAAGCCCAAAAATTTCAACATTTGAGATTAATGTACCAAATGACAAAATAAACACAACACCCACCTCAAGGAAAAAAAAAAACTTACATAGAAACACAATGCAAACAATATTTAAATTGTTTTGTTGTAGGGTAAAATGCTTACAGATTTAAATTGTCTGTCTGCATAAAAGCATAGGTATTTATACTTCATTTCTTGTTGTCTAGTTATGCAGACTTTCCCCTTTTTCAATTTGCAGTTTCTATAATAGGAGCTTTGAGGAACCCTTTGTAGTTTAGTTTGACATGTAGTTTGTATATGCTGCACAAATTTAGAATATGTGGTACTAAAACGCACTAAAGGTCTCAGTCTTACTGATTTTTTCCTAGGCAAAGAAGGATGAACAAAATAATCTCATCATGAGTCTCAGGAAAAGTCAAAATGTATTTTTCCTTCCAAGTAGTGCATTTGTCTTGCCTCTGGCCTAAGTTCTCAATAAAATGTGAGATTTTGCATGGCAGTTGGTGAGAAGTTAGCAAGGTGCTTTTTTTCTTGGCAAGTATTATTGACATGAGATTTGAATACTGTCATTAGTTTAGAAATTTTTAATTTGCTTAATATTCAAGAATAGATGGATCTTGTTTGCCTTCTTTGAAGTGTGAACTCTCACAGCATAATTCAAATTTGAAGAAAGATCAGGAAGCATGTACTCCAATCTCCTACTCAGAGTAGGGTGAACTATGAGTTCAGATGAAGTTGCTCAGGATTTTTTTCCAGTTGGTCTTGAAATCTTCCAAGGATGGAGACTGTTCAGCCTCTCTTGGCAGTCTGTTCCACTGCTTCATTGTCCAAGAAGTGAAAAAACCCTTTGTGTGATAAACAATCTGGACTTCTCATTTCAGTTTCTGCCTGTTGTCTCCCATTCTCCTATTATACACCACTGTGAAGGGCTGGCTTCATCTTCTCAATAACCTCCTAGAAGGTACACAGAACTGCTGTCAGGTCTCACAAAAGCTGTCCCTTCTCCAGATGGAACAAGTCTAGCTCCCTCAGTTTGTCCTCATGAGGCAAGTGTTCCAGGCTTGACCATGTTGGTAGTTATCTTCTGAAATTGGTTGTTAATCAGTGTTTCCTGTGTATCAGAGGAAGTTCTGACTAGAGAGTGGCTGTGGTTAAGGGGTTCCTGTACCTGCAGCCCTGGGTGCTGCTGGCTGTCTTTGCTGCCAGGACACTGCTGGCTTCTGGTCAGCTCATCCCTGCACACACCCAAGGCCAGCGCCCTGAGAGCTGCTCCCCAGCCATTACTATTGTAGGAGTTACTTTTCCCCAGGTAAGAGGGCTTTTCATTTGTCTTTGCTGAGTTTCATAAGGCTTCTGTCAGCTCTCTCCTTCAGCCTGTCTAGGTTTCCTGGAATGGCAGCTCTGCTCCCAAGCATACTGATGGCTCCCACTGCTCGGAGTGAGCTGCAAACCTCATGGCAGTGAGCTCTGATACCTCCTCTGGGTCACTGATGACCTGAGTCACTGTTAACCACAACATGTTCCAGGGCAGACACCTGCATCTAACCAGCCTCCTGGCAGAGCACAACCCATTGACCCAGCCCTCTGAGCCAAACCAGCCAGTAAATTTTGTACCTACATAGGCTGAACATCCTATCATGGATTCAGGAATATTGTAGGAGATGTGTTTCAAGCCTTACTGAAGTCAAAAGAGCCCACTTTTTTCCTTGTTTGGCCTTTTACTTCAGAAGTATCTGTATTGTTTCCGTGTTTTAAGTGCTGTTTGCTGACACTCTGTGTCCCTGTTCTTTGTAAATTTTTGAAAGAGCTCTTTTGACTGACTGGATCACTCTTCTTCCAATGAGTGACTTTTCACTTTAATTTTATTGACTGAAAATCAGAATGAATGATAATTATCATTTAATAAAAGAAGTAAATGGAGATTTTTCTGAAAAGGAGTACTAAAATTTCATAGTTTGTTCAATAATTAATGACTTACTCTCCCAATTCTTTTTTCAGCTTTTAAGAAATACCTATCTGCAATGGAAGCTATTTTTATAAAGACTAATTATACCAAAAACTAATGGAAGGCTTTCTTTTCATAGCAGTAACTTTTAAAAGGGTCATTCTTCACCTTCAGCCTCTGTTTAGGCTGATTTTTACATCTGTTTTTAAAGATATACTGTCCAGCTAAGTCCAATTAGAATACAAAATTTCTACGTAAATGCAGTCCCTCAATTACATAGGTTAGGCATTTGAATGTAATCTTTGGAGGTAAACTCTGCTATGTCTGCATGCACATGCACAAAACCTTGGATCTTTAAGACCAAAATACTGAAGAACCCAAATATTTCCCAATATGGCAGACACTGCAGTTCAGGCTTCTAAAGCTGCATGGGTACCAAAGGATTTATGGAAGCACTGAGATTGTTAAAAGCATCTGTTTATCTACCTCCATCATATTTTACTTCTCTCAACTTTAGTCATCTTAAGCATGTAGTCAAATAGAGTATCCTAGATTTCCCCCGCTATCCGGAGAGAGAGATAGATCCATCACAAAGGGAATTCTTCAATGCAATCCAGATACCTCCTAGATGGCTGTACAGTTTTAGATTACATAGTGCTGCTGCAATTAAATATCAAATTGCATTTTTGCCCAAATGAAATGATTTTATCTACTTAGTAATTTGATATTTAAGGCCTGGAAAATCCAATGCTTGTAAGTATTTACAAAATTATGTTTAGGAACTTTTTTCAGCCCTGATTTTTATTGCCCATATTTATTGCAAAAGACCTATAATTCTGAAAGACCTTGCAGACTCCTTTTTGCATGTAAAAGCAAAATGGAAATAATTAAAAATCATTCATAAATTATGTTCAAACATACCTGTATGTATATTGGAGGGGACCTTCCTTTTGTAGTGTTTGTGTGGCAGTTTTCATGAGGGTGGCTATCTAGTTGTCTTCTGCTATGCATGCAAGAAAACAGGAGCTTGGACACTTTTCACTTCAGAGCTGGAACTGAAAACAGAACATATGCACCCACTGCAGAACAGCTGCCTTGGCCAAAGCCCACTCTCTTTTATCAGTTCAATTGCATTTTTCTTTGTGAATTCGGATAATAAGAAAACTATGTATTCTAATTTCTTCATCCTGTAGAAAAAGAACTATGCATGCATCAAACATTAAGATTTTATTAATATTAAAGGAAAAAAGTGTGCTTAGACAGGTCAGATGTACCAAATGCAAATTCTTCAGAGAAATATTTCACATTATAAGGAAAGCTTTATGCATGCAGTAAAAGACTGCATAAACAGGCTCTTTTTTATTCTGTGTGGTAAATGGTAATGAATTTCTTATAGAAAGGTGCTATACCAGAAGCTATGAGACAGGATAAATTGCAGAAAGATTCTTGTTTGGTATTTGCGCTCATCAAAATAACCAGACTGTGGGCTCCGGGTCCACGGCCGTTTTTCAGGGAACAGCACCTCGGGCTGGAAGGTAAATAGGTCCCACCTAGTGTCAGCAAGAACTGCAGGGAGGACCCAGGTACTGCTGCTGTGAGCAGAGCTTGAAGCAGCAGCCCTGGCTGGGGGTAGGAGAGGAGGGGAGCGAGGTGGGGAGGCACTAATGGGTACCTCGAGGCACACTGCAATCAGGATGAGCAGCCAGTTCTCAGGCTACTCAGCTCTGTCACCCTTCAACTTGAAAAGCTCTGGGAAAGAGATAAGTCAGTCGGTTAAATACAATAATTATATTCCTTCAAAAGCCAGTGAAAGTGGCACATGTTCAACACGGATCTCCTCCCCCCCTTCTTGATTGTAACAGAAGATTTGGGCGGATTTCCTATTCGGAGGCAATCAGTGAATGTGGAGAGCGAGGGATGAAGGATGCCCTGGCTGACCTTCAGAAGAATTATTGTTTCTTTCACTCATAGTTTCTCCCCCCACCCCACCCCCATCTCCCTTGTACAAGGCTTGGGAGCTACAGAAGCTTTTCATTTAAAAACAGGTGCATAAGTGGAGCTCTCTGCTGCAGGGATGTAATTGATTCAGGACGACAGTGCCCCTAATCAGACAGCTGCTTTTGTTGTCTTGCCCTTTTGTATGACGGAATAGGAAAATAGCTATCACTATGTGTCTTAGTCAGGAAATGCTCAGCAAATATTTGCCAAGTAAAGTGTGTTTAGAATGTTGCTTAAAATTACACATATATTTAACACTTTCCCCTCCTTTTCTGCTCCAAACTGCCAAGTTTTAAAGGATACAATTTAATTAGCAATGGCATTTTAATACAGTTACTTGCACTGGCTGTGCACTATGCAAATAATTTATTTCATGAAAATTGTATTGGGATTGAAAACGTTTTTTCTTTCCCAAGAAGTATTATAATTCCTAATTGGCTGAAGCTTTGCTGATTTAGAAATGTGTTCAAAGAAACCGAGGCGCAAGTCAAGGGTATAGGGGGATTAAAGTTACTGTCACTCTTATGCAAATGTCTGTCACCCCACACAAGGCTCACAAATTAAAATTGAAGTGCTGGTTTGCTGCTGCAGTCATGCTTTTGGAATAATCAGTAATGAATTCAGCTACATACCACAACTGTTTCCTTAAACTGGAGCATTATTCTTGTGTAAAATGCCACATTTATATTGTTAGAGAAAATTTATACCCATTTCATCCAGTATTCAGATCTTTAAAGTTGCTAGATATGAACCAAGTGCCTTTGCCCGCCCTGAAGATGAGTTTTCTGTGTGCAGCACCGTGCCTGTCATTACAGATTAGTGCACCATTTAGAGGGAAAGGGAATAGATAGAATAGATAAAATATTTTGCATATGCATAATCAACACAATTGCAAATAAAGGCAAAAGTCTTGGGAGGCAAAACACAGCTGTAATGCTAATGCTGAGTGAATAATTTTCTTGATGAATTTAGCCTCTGTGTCTGCTCACCAAATAGCCTCAAACATAGTATAATTTCTGAAAATTTGGTTGTTCTTTAGAATTAGTGCGCTGTTTTGTGGGGTTTTTTCATTTATTTTTAACTCTTTGGATTACATTCAATTTGTGATTACAAAATATTTGCCATCCAGCCTGCAGGCTTTTATTAGGTAATACTGTCTGTCATATAAAGAAATCTACTGCTTGTAGATGTATAATTCCTTTAGGAATACCCTCTACAGTTGGCCCATAGCAAAGAGTTAGAGCTTTATTTGTAGTGGATTGTGCCATGTCCTAGGAACAGTTGATCTTTGTACAGAAGAGAAAATTTTTAACATTTATTTTGCTTTGAAGTAAGCAAAAGATAAAGTGGTGGTATTCTTCCCATGGGCCCCATATATATATATATATATATATATGTGCTTTGCTTACCACATTTTCATCTACTTGGTCTGGTTGGACTTGCCATTTTTCTGTGGAAGGGAATGTTGATATTTATCTGATGTTTGTAATTTAATTTATAGCTAAATTGATAATGAACACAAGTATTTTGAGAAAGGCAGTTCTTACAGATTGTATCTGAAAAGTATTGTTCTTTCTGGTATTACATAAGCAATTTCTTAGCAAGGAATAAGGGAATAAGCATTACTTCAGAGCAGTTATTGTCCTTCCTAGAGTGATTAGATGATTTCTTGACATTTTGTGGTGGGAAGTATTTGCTTTGGTACTAATAAGTATTATTTCACTTTCTTATTCTAGTTATTAGAAAGCTCTTTGCTGAATCCTATAAGGCAGGCTGCCCTATGATTTGGGAATAATTTCTGTGATTGCATTCCAATGGATAGCAAACAAAAGCCATTACACAAAGTATAAAGCTATGAACCCTTTGAATAATTTTCATACAGAAATAAAACCCTATGTTTTCAAAAACAGTAAATCAAAACTATGTGTCCGTGCAACCTGAAAAAACACCAAGACAGTAGATGGACTTCTATTAGTTCATGCAGTTTAAAACTGTTTAGATGTGCAAGCACCAAACAGGCTGCTGCTTTTCCCAGTAGTGTCTGTATTCTTGCATTTGCTTTCCCATAAATCCATTAGTCAGGCACCACTCTGCAACAGCCTCTGTGCTGGATTTTATAAACCATTACAGTCAGTTATTCTAAAATCAGCAGTTTATGTACACCAGATAAAACCCAAACACTGTGTTTATTGGGGGCTCTGTACCAGTAGTAGGGTTGGAATCAAGCTCCCATAAATACAATATTGTTAATGGTTCTGATTGTGTAATAGTCACCCTCATAACACAGGAGAATGGATGCTTGCCCAAAGCAAAGCAGTGTGTGCAAAGAGCTCATTGTATGCCATTTTCTTTCATGATGCATTTGATGACAAAGTCCAAAACCTTTCTAACTCCATAGCTGTTATTCAGGAACATGGTTTTTTTTGATGTGAAGAAGGAAGGTCCAACTCATTTAACAACACTACACCTTCCCCACCTGTGTCTTTGATAGGTGTAGTGTGTAGATCCTGATTAACAAATCATGTTGCTTAAGACCTTATTTGAGAAAATAATCTGGATGCTGCTTTTACATGTCTTTGATGTGCACTGGGTTTTCAGGAACTATTAGAACTAAATCAATCAAACGGATTCCTATAGCACCTGTAAATTTTGTTACCCATTTTATGGCTTGCTGTCACCCTAGCCACAAGCATTCATCTCCAGTGAAGTAGGCAGTGCTGCTCTTTGTCCAGCAGCTCTCTCGGGTCTGAGGGATTTGTTTGGAGTTAAAGCTGTCCCTTACAGGACCAAGTTTAACAAACTAACTAAATAACGTTGTAATTTTTTAATTAACAGTACACCTAAGTAAAGCATATTGGCTATTGTTACTCTTCTATATCACAAAGTAACAATTTACAAACTGGAACTACTTTTCCCCTCTGAAAGTAATTATTAGCTACAAAGCTGTAATACATCTTAAATCACTTAAGGATACCTCAAGGGACCTTTCATATTTGTAAAACCTTGTCAATCAGGGTTTGGTTTTGCAAAAACTCCAAATGAACCAAAGTTTTTTTATTTCAATTTTATTTCAGAGCAATGAAACTGAGAAGGTTTAACTTGAAGTTTCTTGTCAGGGTTTTCTTTTATTTTGGTTTAGTTTTTCTTAATACTGTTGTCAGTGGAATCTCAGATATCAGATGTAGTAAATTGGTTTTCTTAAATTCTCAGACCGAGCAACATTTAAACTGATATGAAGAAAAGATACATGTTTTATATCCTTCTTACAACTAATTAAGTGTACCCAGACCATTACTTGTTTATGTTACTCTGTATTTGAGGATTGTTTGCCTGGAGCAGAGAGATAACTTGCAGAAGGAGATGCATTGTGCTGTCAGCAGAGTGGCCAAGCTCATGCCAGGCTCAGACAGCCCTGGAGCTGCAGGCATTTCATGTGCTCACAGAGGTTACTGCAAACATGGGCACCTTGGGTCATTGCATCACAGCAGCAACTTTATTTTACATACTACAGATGTATTTCACACACATGAAGATGCCTTGAAATACTTCTGCTAGAGGACACAAAACACACTGTAAGGACGAGTAGGAAGAAATTTCTTGAAAGGAAAATAGTCACAGAACATTGGCAAAGACTGTGCAGTTACAGTGATCGGGGGGTGGAATGCAGCTTCTTTTTTCCTGAGTTCTTGGTTTTATCTCAGCAGAATGGATTTTTCTTTTTCTTTTTTGTTATTTTTTTTTTTTTTTTTTTTTTTTTTAGTGAATTAGGTCAGAGTTTTCAAAGTTGATGTATTCTTTCTCTTAACAATTGAAAGGAACTTAACCTAATGGCAGTTTTGGCAGGACAGACAAGGTTAAAACCGTTGATGGAGTTTCTTAATACTGTTGTCAGTGGAATCTCAGATATCAGATGTAGTAAATTGGTTTTCTTAAATTCTCAGACCGAGCAACATTTAAACTGATATGAACAAAAAGACACATGTTTTATATCCTTCTTACAACTAATTAAGTGTACCCAGACCATTGCTTGTTTATGTTACTCTGTATTTGAGGATTGTTTGCCTGGAGCAGAGAGATAACTTGCAGAAGGAGATGCATTGTGCTGTCAGCAGAGTGGCCAAGCTCATGCCAGGCTCAGACAGCCCTGGAGCTGCAGGCATTTCATGTGCTCACAGAGGTTACTGCAAACATGGGCACCTTTGGGTCATTGCATCACAGCAGCAACTTTATTTTACATACTACAGATGTATTTCACACACATGAAGGTGCCTTGAAATACTTCTGCTAGAGGACACAAAACACACTGTAAGGACGAGTAGGAAGAAATTTCTTGAAAGGAAAATAGTCACAGAACATTGGCAAAGACTGTGCAGTTACAGTGATTGGGGGGGGGTGGAATGCAGCTTCTTTTTTCCTGAGTTCTTGGTTTTATCTCAGCAGAATGGATTTTTCTTTTTCTTTTTTGTTATTTTTTTTTTTTTTTTTTTTTTTAGTGAATTAGGTCAGAGTTTTCAAAGTTGATGTATTCTTTCTCTTAACAATTGAAAGGAACTTAACCTAATGGCAGTTTTTGGCAGGACAGACAAGGTTAAAACCGTTGATGGAGAGAGCAGAGTTATATCCTATCTAGAGAATACCTGTTGGAATAGTGGGTGTTGATTTAGCAAGGAGATTGTAGTTACAAGCCATAAGTTGCTGCTTACTGTCTTTCTTCTTGGACATCTGGACAATGCTCTCAGGCACATGGTGTGATTCCTGGGGCTGTCTGTGCAGGGCCAGGAGCTGGACTGTCGCCCTGTTCTTTTGAGTTCCTCTAAGCCTTCTGATGTTTACATTCCTGTGATGAACTTTCTCACGCACTTTTCTGTAAATACTTATTGTTTTGCATTCTTTTCTGGAGGAGGAGAAACTTGATGGACTGTTGGTTCATCCAATGTCATTGGAGAGGTGGCACTGTCATTCTCCAATCCACTGTCACTTTCGGAAATCTATAAATGTTGGAGTCAGAATTAAACTTTCCCTCTTTTTACCTTGGAGATTCCAGTGTCCACATTGTTTTATTGCGTGTCCTAGAGCGACACTGATGAGCCTTGTGGGTCTCTTGCAACTCAGGACATTCTATTGTCATAGGCAGTGAATCCACTAACCAGTTAGTACCTGTGATGAAAGAAAAAGCAAATGAATTGTGGAGGGAGAGGTGTACAAGAGCTAATGCACTCATTAAGGTATATGATAACTATCAGAGGTATAAAGATTAATTGGCATACCTGCAGAAGGAAGAGAACAGCCCTATAGCATGGTTCAAGTGGCCACAGCCTGGAGCTGTTGATTTCTCATGTTCTAAGTCTTTCTTGTCCATTGCCTCTCTGCTCCTCTGCAGCAAGAAAAATGTTCTCTTTCAGTGAGTGGTATATATTGTAAACAATTTTTTGTTGATTACCTAATCTGAAACTGAAGTTGTTACTGTAAATCTTACTGTATTTGTAGAGTAGCTGCAGCTCTGATTAAAGAAAAAAAAAGATTCTTAAATTGGTGGGAGTGTTAAACTGCTGGAGGAGTGGTTAAATATATTTGGAAAAACAAAGCATTACTTTAGAACAGTTGAGACCTAGGCATAGTGACAGCAATACTCAGGACTGGCTATTTAAAAACACTAGGCCCTCATTAAAATAGATACCTTTTTACTATTATTGAAGAGTCATTGAAGTATGACATAGAATGGCAGAAGAACAATGAAAAAGGAAAATTAAAGAACTGCAAATAATTCTTCTCTTTCAAATGCTTTGTAATTAAATGTCTGGATAATTTCTACTACTCATTAACTGAGATGAGCTAATGAAGAGTCCACTAGACAGTTGGGCTGTAGCTCTGCAGTACAGTTGGTCTTGTTGGTCTAAAATTGTTACCTGACAGTAACAAGGTGTTACTGAAGCTGACTGATAATAAAATTCCAACTGACCTAGATGGGGAAAGAGTACAGCCAGAATCCTGTTCCCCATGTTTAGCTAATGGAGAGACTTCTAAAATTATTGAAAAGGGAAAGATATTCTTCAACTTTTCATGGAAACATCTTAAATAATTAGGATTATATGTGTGTAAGCTGTTCTGATCTAAAATAAATTCATCAGACTAACAAGTGTATGCTCAAACAACTAAGTCTTTCACCTGATTAAAGAGAGTGAATGGTAACACTGAAATAAAGGCAAGGTATGTAAATTCTAATAATTCCTTTTTTAATTTCTCTACATGTATGTTGTAGAACTAGTGAAAAAAAAATTGTTCTCAACTGCCAGTGGATTACTCATAAAAGTATCACAAATTACTAAAACAGACCCATGTCGATTTTAATGGCACATTCCCAAACAACAGGAATCTTCCCCACTTCTAGCATGTTAAAATATACACACAAGGTCAGGCTTTGGATGAAAAGGAGCAAACATAAAAATGATTAGATGGAAAGGCTAAACACTGGAACTAAACCAGTATTTTACTTTGGTCCTTCAGTCCCTATTCAGCTGAGCAGTGAGAAGCGCAAGCTCCTTTTTGATTCTCCGCAAAACTTCAATGTTGTAATTTTGTTTTGTTTTTTCTCTTCAGGCTCTCTTGTAGATGTCACTCCTTCCTCCCTAATAAATATTTGTGAGTCATGCACATGCTAACTCCAGGCTCAGCAATCCTAATTTATAGGCTTTGTAGCTGCATGTGAAAATGTGGTGCAGCTCCCAGCTGGCAGGCTGTCCAGCTGCCTTCTGGGACAGCCCCTTGGACTCCACCCAGGCTGGACTCCTTCCAGCAGCTTTAGTCACCCCTTGCTAATCCTGCTAACAAGGATCTGGTGCCCATTTTTGTGTGAAGGGTAGTGACAGCAGCAACAGCTTGTTAGGTTTGTTTACTGCTTTTTGGCAACTCTGTGCCCAGTTCAAAGGGGCATCTGAGAGGTCATGGTTGCAGCCCTTCTGCTTCCCTTCTCCAGTGCAGGCACGTGCATTGTCTGTTTACCTTGCTTTAACAAGGGGAATATTTTAATCATCCAGTTCAAAGCAAAAAGGAAGGGTGTTCAAAAGCAGTAATTACTTTGCAGTTTTCTATAATGCCATCATCTTAAAGATTGTATTCATCAATGAGTTTCTGTGAGAAAGTCAGGAACATCTGGTCATGGAAAGGCAAGTATTTAGGTGAATATCTAGTTTGACCATTGTTCACCATAACAAACTACTTTCTGTCAAAAGAAGATATTTATTTGGCATTGCCTTATATTCATAAATCTTAGCTCCTTTTACTCTTGCCAAAATAGTTTTTGTTTTGAAAAGAAAATGTCAGTTGGAAACTTGAAAACTATTGTCTGAATTTGTTGCCATTATATGGAAGATACATGAGTGTCATAATGATAGGGAGAAATGTAAAAACCTTAAAAGAAACTTCTTTTGGAACTGAAATGATCCAATGGAATGAGTAGAATTACTATAGTATGAATCATGGCTTGGCCCAAAGTCTGAGTACTTCTGCAGGTTTTGGTAATTGTATGTAAGGCCCCTGTAATTTTGTCAGTGTACAGTGCTTGCTGTCAGTATTGCCATTTCCTTCAGCCTAACCCTAGTCATGCTTATTTCTGTTATTTTCTAAATGTGCTTTTAGGGGTGAATGGTGGCAGGCTTTTTCTTTACCTGTAAAGAAACAAAAAAACAGGGAAAAGGGTCCCAAAATGCTTCCTTAAAGTGGATTGTTGACAAACCCTACCTAGTTTCCAGATAAAGCAAATATTCTCTTATGTTTTCCTAGCACAGAAGCTATCATCTCAAACGAGGAACAGTGCCAGCAAACTCTGGCACTATAGAATAAGCAGTTTACTTGCTCAAACTCCCAGGCCATATGGGAATCAGCACTCTTCTCCCCCACAAATGCCTCTGTTACTTGAAAGAAGCAGTCCCTGTGTTGCAGATATTGGTGATCAAGGGTTCATACTTTGAATTCCAGTTGAAAGGGTTATTTTATCTAAAGCTTGATACCTTTCCTTTACTCATATTCTACTAGGTATTCCAAGTTGGTTAATTACAATGTGCAACTGTACAAGTCTGGGATTTTTTTAACCTGTTTTTTCAGGATTAAATTGGATGTTGTCTGATGAAATTAAATACAATTTTATCTTTGATACATTTGGTGTGCCTTTTAGAGTTCAAGATTTTGGGTAGGCCCAGCACTGCTTGAAAGCTGCTGACTGGGGGAGGTGTCAAATCCTCTGTCATAACTTAAATGCCAGCATCAGTGCAACACCCAGCATAAAGTTTCTTCAAATCTACTTTGGTCTGCTTCTAAGATCATGACAGAAGATGCTGAATAGGCTCAGGCACAAGATCTGGGGGTATGTGTTTGCTCACTTGCCTTTAAAGCAGCAGGAAGAAGTGGAAGTGTCAGGGGATCACCTGAGACCTGTTAGGAGCTTGTGACACAGCTTGGCAAAGCTTGGCACATGCTGTTGCAGTTGAATCTGCTTTGGACCACTGCCAGGCTGGAAGAGAAGTCAGGGGTGCTGTTAGGAAGCTGCATACATGCTCCTCAGTGGTACTGTGGGATTGATTTTGGGGGCCTGGGGATTTTTTTTATTAGTTTCCTTAGTTTCTCTATTGGCTTCCTGTAATTCTCTGAAGAGAATGGAAAAGCTTTAATAGGTAATAAATTAGCCTTTTACAACAACAGTAGTGAAAAAATTACATTCATTTCTCCAACTATGTGGTGTTGGGGGGTTATGTTGGGGGAGGATATTTTTTCGGTTTTTTAGTATTTATATTTTTCATTACTTATTGCATAAGTGGGAGCATGAGAAACTCAGGTGTGATCCAAAGTGATAGGCACTGTAAAGTCCAGGGTTGCAGGTTATTCCTGCTATGGGTGAAGATACTGTAAACACTCAGACTTTACAAAAGTGCAGAGACATCCAAAGTGATTTTCTCCTGGAAAAGAGTCAGAATGAGCTGTCTTGGTGCTTATCTGCAGGGAAAATTTGCCAGTGTAATTAAACTGCTCTAGTTACACAGGTATAACTCCTTGCTCAGTCACTCTTGTCTCAGGGAGTTCACACCAGAGTAACCACAGCAGCACGCTGCCCTGCGAGTACAGCGAGGCCATTTGCCAGCTGCTGTGTGCCAGGTGGTTGCCATCTGAGATGCTCAGGACAGCACTGCTCACGGTGGGAAAAGTTGCTGAGTTGTGACAGGGCCTTAGGCAGGACACACATTCCCATCAATGCCCTGAAAATAAACATTTTAAATCACAAGTCAAATTACTTCTCTAAGTGTAGAAACTCCAGCTGCTATTGAAAATCTCCAATCACAGCATTCTTTTGCCACTTTTTGAGAAAAGGATGAATGTAACTGTTAATATTCAATAAGGCTTCTGAAGTTTGATCTTTAACTCAATTTCTCACCACCCCTCTTTGCTACCACTCTTCTTTTTCTCCACCTTGCCCTTGGCCACAGAATGATTCCTGACTGAGGAACAGGTTAGGAAAGACATGAGATGACTAGGTGGAAATATGGGCTACCTGGCTTCAAGTCCTTGCTTTGCTGCAGAATTTCTGTTTGGCCTTGGGTGAGACAGTCTCTCTGCAGTTTGATTTCTGTCCAGCTAGGGTGAGGAGCAGCATGTCCACAACTCTGGGAAGAGCTGCAGGTTGTGATAACTCATCAGAGATGGTGAGTTATACAGGTTGTGCAAGATGAGAGATTGTGCCAGTATCTCAGCTGTGTTGCATTTTACAGGAGATAAAGACTGAAATGTTGTTCATTCCCCAGCCAGGCTGCTTTTCTGGAGCAAATCCAGAGTTAGTCCCCCTCCCCTTTCTCTATTGAGCAATCGTCCAGAGCCTCAACTGCCCAAAGGATGTTTCTGTTTGCCCTAATGCACTCAAAAGTATCTTTCTTAACAGAGATAATGCCCCTTGGAGCCCTTTCTAACCTCTGGTTATTACAGCTTGGAGAAATAATTGATTTTAAAGTAGAAAGGTTCATGAAACTTCTCAGGTCATTTGTCTTGCAGTTAAGATTTGGCTGGAGAAAAACTCATTCAGAGAGACAGACTGAAAAAGAGAAAAGGAAAAAGTGGGGAGTGGGGGGGACACACTAGGTTGGTCTTCATTTCTTTCTCATCCCTTCTTTGCCTTTTCTGGCCTGTAGTTACTTTTTTGGTTAGTGGGGTTTTGCAGGGTATTCCTGAACTGCTGAATAATTGTGTTTATCATCTTGCATAATTTCCTCTTACTTATCTTACAGCAGTCTCTGTCTGAGGAGAAAAAAAAAGCATATCTTATGTGGAACTTTATTATACAGCTGATAAAGGCAGCTGTTTGAATCCTACTATCCAGTCTTTCCTTCATTTTAAATAGGACGATTCAGATTGCGAGTTTAGCACAAGGATATACAATGAGGGTAATCAAATTTCTTTATATGGCCTCAAATTTGTGTCATAAAGAACTGCAAAAAAGGCATCCAAACACAACACTGGAAGTTAGATGGCATTTTATGTCTACAGTGTAATCTGGCAGTCATTTCCCTGGCCTACAAAAGGCTTGGAAGTGCTCTGCTCTGGTTTATACACTCTAGAAAGAAAGAGATTCCTCATGAGCATAGACATATGCTGATGTCAAATGTACCTTCTGTGTTTCAGAATTGCTGCTTGCTGGTGTCACTGTAGGCACACAATATCCCTGACACAAAAAGGAAGGGATAGGCTAATGCTTTGTCTATAATCACCTGTGTTCCCTCCAGCAGCCATGCTGCTTTTTCAGCGTTGGATGTTAGGTGATGGGACAGACAAGCCATAGCTTCTTAACAGTACATGGATTGTGCTGGCTCTCCAGTCTGATCCTCAAACAGGGTAATGGATGGGATGATGGAGAATACTTGGCAGGGGCGAACCGGTGGGTCCAGCCCTATTCCTTATCCAGACTTTGAGAAGATTTCTCTCCCTCCACAGATAAGTGAATAGTCCAGTGGGGACAGGGACACCCACCTCTGTTTTCTCTTAAAAGATGCCTGTGGTTAAGTGTCCCTTTTATTTTTCTTTTATTCTCCAGAAATAGTTTCACTTATTTCTTTCAAGATGTAAAGCAAAGCAGCACTCTGTGCTTTCAGGCCAGTGACAGAACTTTGTTCCTTTTTGTGAGGAGGCAGCTCAGTGGGGTACAGTCAGACCCCAATCCAACAGGCATTATTGTCCAGAGAAGGGGAATGAAGCTGGTGAAGGGTCTGGAGCACAAGTCCTGTGAGGAGAGGCTGAGTGGAGCTGGGGGCATTTGGTCTGGAGAAGAGGAGGCTCAGGGGTGATCTTATCAGTCTTTACAACTCCCTGAAAGGAGGATGTAGCCAGGTGGGGGTCGGTCTCTTCTCCCAGTGACAGGGTGAGAAGACATGGCCTCAAGCTGTGCCGGGGGACATTTTGGTTGGACATCGGGAAGAATTTCATCACAGGGTGATGAGACACTAAAATGGGCTGCACAGAAAAAAAAAAAAGGCAGAACAAGCACACACGGTATTTCTGCGGGCGTATAAATAATTGTCTCCGGCCCTCTGCTCAGTTTCGTAGCAGGTTTTCTGGAAGGACGCGCCCGCCCGGGCTCGTTCCCAGCCAGCGCCGCCCGCACTTTCGGGCAGGGCCCGATCCCGATCCCGATCCCGCGGCGGCTCCGCGAGCGCGCGCTGCCACCTAGCGGCCACCGGCGGGCACCGCGCTGGGCCCGCGCCGCGGCCTCGGCACCGCCTCAGGGGCTCAGGGCCGGGAGCGGGACCAAATGGGTTCCGAAAGGCAGCAAAGCCCAGTCTGACTGCCCACCCCCTGCCCAGGCTTCCCCCGGCACTGTGCCTCTCCCCTTGGGTGGTGGGGGGTGCTCTCTGGGCTGCCCATCCTGTGGTGGGACCTTCTGGGAGCTCCTGCCCTATCAGGTGAGGGATCGGCTTTGCCATTTGCTGTTGTGTTTGCAAATGAAGTAGACCTTTTCTGAAAGAATACTCTAAGCCCACCGGAAAAAGTTCTTGCCAAATAGTTTCTTCCTTGCTAAACTCCAACAGAGTGAAAGAAAAAAGAAGGAAATCGTAGAACAACTTAAACAGGCAGAAGAAGAAAGGAAACTGTGGTTTGCTTATGCACAATGTACAAAATCACAACTCAAACACAACATAAAGAGCTGATATTTTGTCCTGACTTAATAATCATAATTCTACTTGCAATTTGGGTTTTTTTCAAAAAATGAAATATCTCAAATCAGGATGGTGATGTGGCTTAAGCAATTTAGCTATTCAAGCTGTTCTTTCAAATTATGTGGCATATAATAATTGAAATTAATGCCATTGGCTTTTTTCAAAGCCTAGATATGAAACTACAAATTTATTAGCCATTTACAGCTGCTTTGTATAAAAAGATCCCTGCTGTAGGGATGGCCCATTTGCAACCATTTGAGCATTTGCACTGCACTTTAGTATTAAGCACTGCAAGATCGCTGGGCTGTTTGCTGCACAGGAAAGTTGTGGCCACTATGCCACACTACCTTTCTGAAATCTGTGGAACACTGGAAGACAGAGGACATCTTGAGCTGTTATGATATTCTGCACTGATCTGGACAAAATCTAGGTGAGGCAACCATTGGGGCTTATGATAGACAATTGTGAATATTAAAAAAATGCCAAGGAGTTCTGTTGATGCTAAGAGATTTTGATTTCTCCATTGCTAATGCCAGATACTAAAAAACCCAATTTTATTTACCTTATTACATTTTATATCTTTTAGGTATTAAAGTTTATGTCCCTTCTCTGAGATCCTGAGTGTTTAAAACAACCTGATTTTCTTCATGAAAACTGAACTTCTCCTAAATAGTGTGATTCCATGAGCTGAAGCTTAAAAAATAAAGCTCTGCTTATATATGTACAAGAAAGTACAAAGTTTTGAAAGTTGTATTAGTTAAATAATAGTATTATTGTTAATGGGGCGTATGTGTCATTTTTAGTTATCAAAGCATCTGTGGATATTATGTAAAGATAAACAGGAATGAGACTTACAAAAAATACTGCTAAAACTTGTTCTTTTAAAGCCAGATGCTGGGGGAGGGGTGGGGGCACAGCCATTGTTTTTCCCAAGAGCCAGGTTGGAACTATATTGACATCTAGCCCTGGACCCTTTTTTCCCCTTAACCATCAAACCCTGAGTTAGCTTTGAAATAGTACTGTCAAGGAGTTTGATAAATATCTTGCTGATTATTTATATGCTTTGTATAATTCTGCCTTATTTTTGACAAGTAATCAGTCTTTGCTGCAACCTAGCTTAGACTGTAAATGTTTTTCTCGTGCTGCCCAATGTTAAGTTGAACACAAGGAATGTCTGTCAGCCCTTGTGATGGAGAGAAAGTGATGCTGCATGAGAAAATGGTGTTTAACATTCTGTGTTTGCAATTCTGAGCAAGAGAGGGGAACAGCATTGTTTAGTGCTGTTTACTGGGGACTTTACAGAAGAACAAATGAATTCTTTTTTGTTTACAGTCAAAATTTGTTGACTGAAATATACTTTACCATTGAGGATTTAGGGTTGTAAACCCAGTAATTGTCAGCAGCCTTCTAATAATGGGTAAGAAAGTTGTGTAGGAAGCCAGCAACATGAGCAACATAATTTACAGAGCCTCTTTTTTTCTGCCTTTTTTTTAAAATTAACTGATAGCTTTTTTAAAAAATCAGTATCAACCTTTACTACATATTTTCCAAAAAACACAGGATGTCCATGTGTGGTTAGGCCTGACTGAGCAGTGTCAATGGTTTTCTGTTCTGTCTTCTAGCACGGCAAATTGTAGAGTAATATGTGCTGTATAAGAAATCCATGTAAGCACAAACCCACTTTTCCCAGAGGTTGCTGGCATGCTCCTGCAGAAGTAACAGAGCTGTATAGTGATTTTCTCTTCCCCCTCTGAAATGGCAGCGCTCTGTGTACATTGTCTGCAACACACATCACACTGTAGATTGTCAACAACCTAAGTACACCAAACTTAGGTCAGATGTAAATAAGGCAGTTAGCAGACATCAAGTATCTTCAAAAGAAGATTTTTTGTTCTGATTTGGTTTATTTTGGTCGTTACCTAAGCTTAAAATTGCTGTTGTCAGTCTATCCAAGATGGCTAACTCTGCTGAGGAAGAAATACTGAGCCACTTCCTTGAAAAAGAGCGAAAAACACATTTTTTAAAAACAATAATTATTTCATGTGCACTCCTTTGTTCAAGACAAACCCTTTCTTTGTTTGTATTGATGCCCATGTGTCATGGTCTGTGCATGGGACATAAGTGCACAGATACAATTCTTGCTTTAGTCTGGCTGCAGATGGAGAGCAATGTCATCTGTTGCCTTTAACTCACAGCCCCAAAGACCATAGATCTGATCCAAGGAAATGACTTTGTGCTTCTCTGCTTGCAGTATTTCGTGTTTCTCACATCTCACACGGGAGCTGACCTTGAGGTCCCAGCTTCGTTTCAGCAGGGAAAGATTACCTGCTACTCCAAATTCTTTTTCATATCAGAGTTTTCTGCTACAGAATCTATAAGGAAGAAAAGAGCAATGGGAGCTCATCCTGTCAGCATCCTGATTTCAAAAAGTATCATTTTTCCTGCAAGGGAAAGCAGAAAAAACCAAACATAAATAGCTAGAAAACTAAAAACAGCACTTCCCTGCTCTTCCATTTTGGCAGAAGTATCTGGGAATTTGACAAAGGTTTAGTACATGTCAATGCTGAAGACCTGTGTAGGGTTCCTGCAGAGTGAACATGCTGACCTCTGCTTTAAATTCTCAAACCTGCCATGAACTTTACCATCCTCATTAGTGTCCCAACCCCTCTGAAGACTCCATGCTCTTATAGTGTTGTAAATTAAAGAAAACAAGCACTGAAGAAAATTGAGTAAAGGGATTATAAAGTTTTTTCCAAAGCAAACTTTCTTCTGTTTCTTACAAGTCTCTGTAGCATAACAAGCAAGAAAAAACAGTAAAATTTAAGGTTCCCTTAGCACATCTGTGTCCAGATTTACTATGTAGTTTGCATTTGCAGTTGCCATCAGAGATGTTGGAGACATTTTTATCCCATTTTGTCTTTACTAATAACCAGAGTCCTTTCTGTTGTGTTCTCATATATTCTTCTGCAATAAATACCAAAAAGAATTCCTCTCAACCCTCAGACTTTTTAGTTAGAACTGTTGCCATTTCATGTAATAATTCTCTACTGTAAAATTCAGTGCTGTATTAGAGAGTTTACTTAGAGTTTAGAACTGTGCAATTTTATGATTAAAACTTGATGTTTTGTGAGTTGTATTTTGGGGTGTACGAGGATGTCATGGGCACAGATAACAGCGGGGACCTATACCAGGTTTTTAACAATTTACATTTGTCACAAAGATTCAAAATAATTATTTTTAGGAATCACTACAGTGGTACATAGTGGGAACACCATAATTTTTAATATCCAAAGTTGGAACCGCGGTTGCTTCTTATGCCCATACTTCACGTTTAGCTCCTCTCATATATTTTAGTTTGATGAGTCTTATTCAAATTCCATTGGCATTAATGAAGAACACTCATTGACTTCAATAATCTTAGAATTGTGTCTAGTATCAACTACATTACCATAATCAAGTGAGGCAATTGTTATGGATGCATTATTTAGCACTGATTGGGAAGGTACTGTCAGCTCCCTTTGTCACATGGTGTTAGATGTTATTTTATAAGGACTTGATTATTAAATTAATATTGTAGGCTATAAATCTTGCAGTTGTGCTTTCACTTCTTATTGTGGAATATTCTGTATTTGTGTTACAGTTCCCCTAAAGTGTACAATTATATGGAGTTCAGCCACTCCATATAATTTCCAAATCTGTAATGTCATGATCTGTGAAGTGGCATTTCTTACAAACAAAGAGTGAAGTGAGGGCCATGGTGTGCCTCGCATTCCTCTCCACGTCCCATAGCAAGATACACCCTCCATTGCTGCTGGTAAGGCTTTGACCTGACAGCACTAATTTGAGCATAAAGCATTAAGACAAAAAATATCAGAGTACTGATGGTGCATCCTGGAATAACTTCCTCAAGCCCTATTCAGGGGATGTGATCAGCAGTCAAAAAACAGACTGCTGCAATTAGGAAGCAGGACACTGGCAGGTCACGCACACATGGCAGTGCTCTGGCCCAGCTCTTTATACTGATGGTGTTAGATGTTGCCTTGTCACGAGAGGATCTGCCTGTGCCCTGAATGGGTGGGTTTAAATTTTTTTATATCAGCATTCAGTATTCAAGTCATAATTATAGTGCATTTTGAGTGAGCAATTTCAGAGCCACAGGGCTGTGGAGACAGGATACTTTCTACAGTGATAACTCAGTTTTCTTAATATCTATGGGGCAGTTAAAAGTAGTTTTGTTGGTGATCAGTTTTCCTTCAAAGAGCTGCAGGGGACATAGGACTCTTCTGCCAGTTAGCTGCAAGTCACCTGTTTGCCTTAGAGGAGCACATAATTTGGTGTCAGTGAAGTCCAAAATTATCAACTGTCATATTAATCAACGCATAGACTTGTTTCAGCAGCTAGACTTTCACTTTAGATTCTAACTTTCAGACTGATGGCCTTCTGTACCAGTGCAATGCTTCTTCAGTCAATAAAAGTTCATCTGTGACCTTATTTCATGTTGCAAAAATGCAGATTGCCCAAAGTAAATCAGATGTGAAATCTTCCTCTGCTTCTCAGATTGGAGTGATGATTCTGGAGAATAACGTGATTTCAATTTTGGGATAGAGAAACATGTGCATGTTGCATGGAGAACAGTAGTATTACAATGGACTGTCTTAATCACCCACAGGATAAGGGAATTCTGAAGTGCGACAGCAGTGGGTAAAGAAGGCCCCTTGGTGGGGTGAACTGCTCTACTTCCGCAGCTCAGAAAGGAGTATGTGGCTGCAGGAACAAATAGGGCATAAAAAACCAGAATATACTTGTGCTTACTACAGGAACCAAACCTCAGAGCTAGATGATGAACATGTGAAAACGTTCAAACCACATTTTCTGGGGGGGATCAATATAAAAGAACTTCAGGAAGGGTACATAAAGTTGATTTACTTTGCACCTTTCTCTGGCTTACTGCAGAAAAATGTAATTGAACTTCAACTGGTCTCTGAATTATTTGGCTTTCTGTTAAGGCAGCAGAGAAAGATCTCTGATATCTGATAGATGTTTATTATGATCCTGATGAAAGGTTTTATGCTGTGTTGCATGAAAACCAAGAGAAAAAAAAAAAAAAAAGCAGCAAAGAAATAGACTTTTAAAGATGGTTTCTACCATGCACCATTTCACCTCTATGGTTTACCTTGCTGTATCTATCCCGAGTGCCAGCTTACAGGATCCTGTAGTGCACAAGCTGCCATCACTCCCCTTTGCTCTCCTTTACCACGCTCCCCTCCAAACATTACTTCAAAACTAAGAATTCAGTCACTTAGCATTTACATCACAACTTCTCACCACAATATTTCTAACTGTGGAAATTGTTTCCTCGTTTTTTAAATAACTAATCTATTATGAAGTAATTCTCAATTAAGTTTCATAACATGGTTTTAAATGCTTCTCAAAAAAAAATGGCCAAGTAAAATAAAGTAACATCATCATGGTAATACAATGGATCTACAAAAATTCCTTAGCACTTATAGTGGAGACATATTTCCAACCCACTGGGATCAATGAACATGGTTCAAAGCAACAGATAAGGTGTTGGAGATGTTCTGTTCATAACTGGAAAGCCCACAGGGTTAAGGAAGCTTTGCAAAAGGACAAAGATGCCTGTGTTCCACAAAATGCCAGAATTATATTAATTTGCTGAATTGCAGGATTCAGAAAATAAAGCAAGAAAAATGTACATACTGATAACAAACAGTTTGCTAATTTTTGCAAATCAAAGAGCTTGAAAAGCACTTATAATAGATTTATTGCTGAGTGACATCCTTTGAAGTTATTTATTTTGGACAGATACAGGATGATCAGTATCCTGTTTCATTTAATTTTGTTTGTATAAGTAGAACACAGAAACTATTAACTGGGAAAAAAGTGCTGATTAAAGGTGCATCTAAATTTATCCCACATTGTTTGGGGATGGCACAGATCAGGATATCTGAAATCAGGTAGCTGGATTGTAAATGTAATAATTGCATTAAACAGCCCAAGTATATCCCAGGCCAAAGCGTGCTGTCAGAATCCAGTATGAACATTTCATTAGCGTGGGAAACCTTATTGGGTGTAAACACAGCATTTCTCTTCTCCTTTTCATTTAGGCTCACTGGTCTAATTAAATGCTGTCTGAGAGTGTGTAACTAGTTCAGGTTATAGTAGCATAGATATTCATGCAATTTTTATATATATATGTGTGTGTGTGCATATACATATATATATATATATATGCATATTATTAGGTGTTGAGTAGATTTTCCTAGGCTGTAAGAAAGCAGAAGTTTTTTCTTATGTTTTCAATTATTCAGGCCAGTAGCATTACTGCTCTCTCACCCAGTGAAAACCACTGGGTAGGAGTTTCATGCCCCAGCTGTTGAAGGGTCACCCCAGACATGAGGCTGAAGTGCCACAGGCTGGCCCAGCTACCTCCCACCACTCCAGTCCCAGCAGAGGGTGCTGGGGCTCCCTTAAGAGCCGCTCCTTGCTTTAATCCATGTCCTTACCTAGTTTTGCCTGCCTGTTTTTCTGCGTTGTGGGAAGAACCTGCAAGTACAGCAAGGGCATCAGAGGAAGATGTTAAAGATAGAAGCTTGGAAGAAAACATGAGCTTTTAAATGTTAAAACTTGTAGCTGTGGAGAACATTCATCTTGATGCAGTTTCCAAGGCAGTAAGGGCTGCAGCACATGCAGCGCTCCCAGCTCATTAGGAAACGTCAAGTGGTGTAGAGGGAATACTAGCTCAGACCTCAGCATGTCAGAAAAAGTAAAAGCTGGCAAAGGAAAAAAGGTTATTCAATGAATCCGGTGAGGGTTGATGGTCATGTAAAGGTCTGCATCAGCATTTATTTGCTGATGTCTGGAACTTCAAAGATTTTGAACCTTCACAAGGTTTACCTGTCAAGGCAGCTGACATGAGCTTTAAAGATTGATGAAATAAATGACACATCTTGCACTGGAGGCTCCTACCTATCAGGCAGTCATTAAGTTGTTATGGATTTCTCCCCTCTTCATCTTAAGGCAGAGGTTTGTTTCTAAACTCTGCCTTCTCAGGGCTCAGACAGGTCTGCACCTCTGTGGAAAGGAAGACACAGCTTTTAGATTTTCCCTGGATCTTGTTATATCCATTTCTTAGAAAATTACTCTGCAAATGCTTCTGTGCTTTTCTTGGCACTTGAGGGAGGAACGTTTTAATTGTTAAAAGTTGCAATTATAAACCTATTTAAGTACTTTTTTGTAACTTCTTCCTATCACAGTAGTTTTGTGCGTTAATCTGGTAATGCATTGTGGCAGACTGTATGTTTTTAATGTGTGGCTTATGATGAACTTTATCATATTTATATATGCAGCAAGCAGGAATCCACAGTTACATTCCATACACGGAATGTAATTTCATACACCTTAGGGACTTAAACTTCAGAGACTTTTAAATACAAGCCTCTGGCTTGAAGCTGTCTTTCTCTTGGCTGCACATAGCACCCAGTAGAAGTTTGTATCTGGCTCGTCGTTTTTGAGGTGTGGCAGACTTAGAGATGGTAATACAAGTAGAAGTTTTACAAATGATTGTGTTAGAGACGTGTATGAATCCCTGAGTTCCTTTATTATACGTTGTGTGAGCATTCAGTTAGCTGAGGCATACTTCACTTTTGAATCATAAGGAAAATGCCACTACCCAGCTTGCTTGCAAACTTGCTCGTTTGCTTAGAAGCCTCATTGCATCAGCAAAAACAACAGTGCGTGTTTAGAGTGCTCTGTGGAGCACTATGTTTCCTTTTCTGCGTTCAGTAATTTAAATGATTGGAGTGATACTTTTGACAAGGAAGAAATAATTTCATTGTTATGGATCATTTTTCAAGTGAAACTGAGTTTTGGAATAAAGTGATGGTGAGTAAACCATGTGAATGGGGAAAGGGATCTTTATTGTTCTGAGTTTTATTCAGCAGTTTCTAAAAAGTAAGATGGAAGTGATTTTGCTATTCTCTCTGCAGAGTTATATGTCTTTTATTAAGCAGAAAACATAATGTAGCCATTATAGGCAGTAACAGGCACATTTGCTGTTGTGTTCTGTTGGGAAGTGGAATGTGATTTCTTTTCTAATATCAAGATACAAATCTGATTCACAGTTAGTTCATATGGCTTTCGGAATAATCTGAAAGGGAAACACGACAGCTCATTAAACAGATTATTTTGTCTAAGCAGCTACTTTTAAGATAAGTGTAACCCAGATTTTCAAAATAATTTATGGTTTTGCTATCTTGATATTTAAAGAGGTCGATATTTTACTTTTTAAAAAAAATAATAAAATCATAACATAATTTTATTTCTGATGGGGGAAAATTTTTAAAGGTGACTAATTATGACTGTTCTCTTTATGGGAACAGTATTCTGCATGTTCTGTAAGTAGCTGTTTTCTTTTTTTCTTTTTTCTTTTTTTTCGCCATCAAATATTGTAGCTAATATTTAAGTCATTGAATTATTGATTTTATCCAAAGAGACAACATGGGTTTTTTAAGTCCTAGTTTTGCCCATAAGAGCAGAAAGGCCAGACAGAATAATGCTGCTTATGTAAAGGCAGGTACTTATATGCATAGCTGCAGGTTAGGACAAGTAAACTTTATTGTGCCTTCTCTTGTTGCTGATGGTAATCAGGACGTTCATATTAGCCTGACGAAAAAGAAAAATCAACTGGAGGCTTACTAAAGTAACTTAAAGAACACTTTCTTTTCTGAGGGAGAAAGGGAGCCTAATCTATCTGGTAAAGCTTATAATCAGTGTGTCTGGCTTATTGTCTCAGGCATTGCCACAGGCAGCCTTAGATCAGTTTGAGGAAGCCACAGTAGAACCCATTTTACTACACTTGCTTACAAAGTGAATCGTGCTTTGTTCATGTGGTACGCTATTTCCACAAAATCTTTCCGTTTCCATATTCTTAAAATGTCAGTATTTTTTTCTTACTCTACTGGTGTATTTAATCTGATGGCACTGTTTCAGCTGTCTCTAGGTCTTTTTTCCATGGGCAGCACTGCAGTTGGGAGAGCATGGTTAATATAAAACTTGTTCAAATTTGTGAGGGCTTATTTGTCATTCCTTGTTTTAAAAAAGGTGACTAAAGCAGCTGTTTGGCTGTCCCACTGCTGAAAATACAGGATTACTCAAACAATCTGCATATTAGGGATGTATGAGTTAAAGTAATCTTTTTCTATCTAATTTAGCTAAAGTCTGCAAGCTATGAATTCTTAATTTTTTTGTCTTGTGTATGTGATTTGTGCTAATGTCATTAGCTCACGACAGCAGTTTTGCAAGTAGAAATGATTGTCCTGTTGAACCTTTAGGCCACAATAATGTAATCTGGTTGCAAACCAAGAGTTTTGTGGGTAAAGACAACCTCTGTGGTTGTCTGAACATACATATTGAACAGGTTCCATGCATGGAAGTTACCTTTGCAACTTAGTTATATCAACTTCAAGTCCAGTGACCACTTTGGAAATGTCTCCTGCATGATTTAGTTGCCAAGTGGATTAAAAAATATCTCTTTAAAAAATAAAACTAGGAGAAAATTTCAGTTCGTTCTTTTTTTGCAGTGACTGGGGATTTTTACAACCATTTTCCCAGAACTGTAGCACTTCCATCATCATCTGATTGTACTCCTCTCAGATGAGCTCTCTCTGCCAAGAGCAGAGCTGTGCACTCAAGACTGAACTTTAGAAACACTACATGAAAAAGATGCAATGTAATCTGCTGTCTGTGGGATTTCCCTTTTTTTGAAATCAAACATGGGGCTGTGTTTGTGTGAACACTGTTATTTTAAAGAAGTATTTTAAAAGAAAGGTGCCTGGAAATGTTGGTTGTGATTTCAAAAGAGAACAGCAAATGCTTTTCGTTCCTGTGGAGGAAGCCAGCTGATGGTCATGAAGAAGATATGCTGGTGTTCACACTGGTAGAGAGGTTTGCAGTAACACTGCTGTGCTGAGCCGAGATCTGGAGGGGATTCTCAAGTTGCTCTGCAGAGTATCTCGGTACTGGAACCTGGTGAACTGGTTCCCCATGTGTCTTGACTGTGGGGTTATCCAGCCAGCTTGGCAAGAGTGAGTCAGGATATCTGGTCCTTACTGGCTCATTGGTCTGAGCCACATTCCCTGCCAAAGATAAAAAGAAAACACTTTAAGGCATGCTGGATGTTTCAAAGGCAACAATGGACCCATTCTCCTGATCCACAGGCATTTTACTTCCACTTTTGAGTTTTAGTAACAAAATACGTAGTAACAGAATGTGGTTTATGATGTCAGGATAGAAATGGTGACAGTGGTAGAAAAGAATTTAACCATAAAGTCATTTTCATTGAAAACTGGTAGGAACATCATTAGAGCAAAATGGCTGTTTGATGCAAGGACACCAAATCCTGTGGAAGATGGGATATCTCTTTTAAAAATAAAACTAGGAGAAAATTTCAGTTCGTTCTTTTTTTGCAGTGACTGGGGATTTTTACAACCATTTTCCCAGAACTGTAGCACTTCCATCATCATCTGATTGTACTCCTCTCAGATGAGCTCTCTCTGCCAAGAGCAGAGCTGTGCACTCAAGACTGAACTTTAGAAACACTACATGAAAAAGATGCAATGTAATCTGCTGTCTGTGGGATTTCCCTTTTTTGAAATCAAACATGGGGCTGTGTTTGTGTGAACACTGTTATTTTAAAGAAGTATTTTAAAAGAAAGGTGCCTGGAAATGTTGGTTGTGATTTCAAAAGAGAACAGCAAAAGCTTTTCGTTCCTGTGGAGGAAGCCAGCTGATGGTCATGAAGAAGATATGCTGGTGTTCACACTGGTAGAGAGGTTTGCAGTAACACTGCTGCGCTGAGCCGAGATCTGGAGGGGATTCTCAAGTTGCTCTGCAGAGTATCTCGGTACTGCAACCTGGTGAACTGGTTCCCCATGTGTCTTGTCTGTGGGGTTATCCAGCCAGCTTGGCAAGAGTGAGTCAGGATATCTGGTCCTTACTGGCTCATTGGTCTGAGCCACATTCCCTGCCAAAGATAAAAAGAAAACACTTTAAGGCATGCTGGATGTTTCAAAGGCAACAATGGACCCATTCTCCTGATCCACAGGCATTTTACTTCCACTTTTGAGTTTTAGTAACAAAATACGTAGTAACAGAATGTGGTTTATGATGTCAGGATAGAAATGGTGACAGTGGTAGAAAAGAATTTAACCATAAAGTCATTTTCATTGAAAACTGGTAGGAACATCATTAGAGCAAAATGGCTGTTTGATGCAAGGACACCAAATCCTGTGGAAGATGGGTTTTTTTCTTTGTTTCATATTAGATGCTGAATTTCTGCCTCTATTTATATCCATAAATAGAGGGCTGGGTCTGGACTGTGATTCTCATCAAGGGATGATAAATGTGGAAGGTTTCTTGACTTCCTTCATGGCTGCTGGTGTCCTGAGGTCAGGAGTCACTCCTGTGGGCTCAGAAGTGCCCTGCCATCCTTATCATTGTCTCATTTCATTGGGGGTGCAGTGGTCACAGACAAAATCTCTTGCTGATGGGGATTTTCTTCATGTAAATTCAGAATTGCTCTGTTTTGCCAGTTGCTGTCAATGTAGGATTTGATACAGGTTGAGACGGGCACAGAACAGAAGGAGTGTTAATTGCCAGGTCATGGGTTCTATTATGGAGTCTGTCTAACCATACAAATAGAATGTGCTGGTGTTTGCTCTTGGCAAGTGCAGTGTCCCTGTGCTGAGACTTTTGAGGTGTAGTTCAGAAACTTGGCTCTGAAGAACTGTAAGTTAACTGTGTGTGTTGCCAGCTTCACCACACAATGGGAAGAGTGATCACACTTTCCTTTAATTAAAGTGCTTGAAGCAAAAAGATAAGCTAAACAGTTCTTTAGAAATAACATAAATAAAAGCACTAGTAGGTTTTAAACATGAACATTGAAGAAATTGTGGTTTAAAATGAAAGCAACCCTTAGCTGGGGCACAGCAAGGGAGTGGACTGCATCATCTCCTTGTTTTGAGTTCTGGGCACATTGATTGTATCTGCTTCCTTTACCATGCCAAAGTCCCATCCTTTTTGAGAGGCCTGTTCTTGTCTGGATATATTCCACCAACATCTGAAACACTTTATGCACCACTGACCAGGTGGAAAGTTCAAATTCACATGCATGAAGAAACTGCAGATGCATTTGCATGACAAGCCACAATCATACTGGTTTTGTGTAGTTAATTAGTAGATAGCAATATATTTTTCCATAGTAATTGCATATCAACTTTTTTCCCCTCCTAATCATCTCTCCCATTTCACTACCTCAGTTTATATCTCTTTCACTCCATCTATCAATCTGAAAGAGCTGTATCTACTGCCCACCTACATTTATTTTCTATCAAGGCATCCAAATTCTAAAAATTTAAACCAACTGTTAACAGGTAATCTGCTCATCTGGAAGCCACTAATTTTGTTAGCATCAGGTTGAAGACTATATTCTTCCCCAGAGAAAAGATATATATATATATATTTTGATGTGTTTATGCTTTGCAATAATAATATTTGTCCATGTGAGAAAGTGTGAAGTTTTTTTTTTCCTGCCACACCATATGGCTTATGACTATTTACAATCCAAACAGTAACAGCTGCTGCTGTGTAAGAGAATCCATTCCTCTGAGCTGGAGATGCGCTGAGTAGGGAATGACAAAGTATGTGTCCACAGATGTGTTCCAAATATTCTCATTTACAACTCAACATCCTGTCTATCTTTCTCCTCTTAGAAACCATTGGAGCTTTTTTCTTACATTAATACCTGATGGACAGAGCTTTGACAGCTTTGTTTAGGAGTTTGGGAGCAGATAGGGAAGCTATGTTTGATAATGACTGTCCAAATGAGAGAAGGGAAGGACATTCCGGTCTGGTGCTCAGCAAAATGAAATGATTCATCATGCTCTTAACACCTTTCAAAGAAAAACTGATTGATTCTCTAAATAGTTGACTCTCCTAATCAATAAATTAGAAGTTTCTAGTTGGAAGAATAAACCAGGTAGTCTCCAGAACTGAAAATGTGTCACTTCATGCCCTTCATTGATGCAGGGTTAAAGCTTGGAATTCCATATTACAAAGATGAGTTTTGCATTCCTCAGCTAATATGAGTAATTTTGAATTCCTATCATTTACCTGTTTGAACCTCTTTTTCTTTCCTGCATTTTTCTGCTGGCCATTTTGGTAATTCCTGAATTTTTGTATCAGGCATTGTAAGAAAATAATTTCTCTTGTCAGTCCTTCCTGTCAACAGCAGGAGGACACTTTCCAGCTATTACAGAAGGGATCTACCTGCCTGGCCTTTACCAATAGTGCTGTCATTGAAAATGGCATTTAAACCACGTCCACGCCTGTCAGCAGGTTCTCCCATGTTTGCACCAAGTTGTTCATGTACCTGCTCTTTCCCAATAGGTTAGACAATTGGCGCATTATATTTATTATGACTTATCTCACAAAAGCATATTCCAGGGAGGATGAAATGTTCAGCAGGGTATTCCCTGGACATATTCTTCCTGTCACACAATAATCTAGCAATGCTCATTAGCAAAGAAGAATTGCAGGTTTCTTGCAGTGATTGCTTTATCTGCTGTGAAGGTTTGCTGGTAAATAAAACCCAGTGGATTTTGTCCTGGCTTCAGAGTGCGTTGCAATGAGCCATGAATAGAAGTGAGCACACCTTCTAGCAATATTTTCTGTTACACTGAACCCTTCTGATTGAAAAGTCTTAAAATTAAACCAGGTTAATTCCCGCACAGCATATAATGATACATAACATTCACATTTCAGGTTTCTTAATGTATCTGCAGTAGTCCTGTGCCACTGGGATTTTTTCATGTCAAGGCTTACAGCTACCATAGAAACAAAAGAACTAGAAGGAACTTTCTGAGCTTTACTGGTAGTTAGGCTGGCAGCCCCAAACCTCACTGCTTCAGCAGTCCTTTAATTTAGATGCCCTTGTGGTTGTCTTACAGAGACATGTTTTTAACTTTAATAGTTTTCTTCCTTGTGCTTGGTATGAGCGAGTCTCTAGCTCAGACTCCACTTACCAAGGTCAACAGCCTCTGCTCCTCTCCTCATGTACAATAGATGCTCTGCTGACATGATGACACTGCCTGCTTACAATTTCTCTGTCATGGCTGTGCAGTGACCAGAAAGGTTTTAAAGTAGAGATCCCACAGAAATGAATAAACCCTTGTGACCACTGATAATGACCTGTAGGGCACAATCCCATGTGCCATTTCATCATATAAATAAAGTGGAAGTCCAGGTGGTACGGATCAAATCCTTTTATTGCCCAAGCAATGCTGTTTATAGTCAAGGCAAAATCTTTATTAATCTAAGCACTGTAATATGGCACCATGTAGTTGTGACTCCATAATTCATGTGCTGAGTCAGCTTATTCCTGCTGAAGAAAGAAGTTACTTGAGAACATGCTCCTTGGTATGAATTTCATCTTGCTTGTCGCAGATAAAATGAAATTACCAGAAATATTTGTATCAAAAGTCATAAATGCAAGCTTAATCTACATCAGTGTTACAGCAAAGAAGTTCTAGCATATTCCTACCCAAAAAAAATGTGGTAGGTGCCATTTTCTCTCCCATTTCTGCTTCACTAGAAGAGAAAAATTACTTCAGCTTCCTTGGTTCAGTGCAGCTGTGCCCAGATTAAACTTGGAACTGCATGGAGAGAAATCAATATTAAACAACTAACAACAAAAATGGCAGATGGGAAGAATTTCTCTTTATAAACTACAGCCATGTTTTGTCATGGCCTTTGCTTGCCAAAGCTGTTCTGTGAGCAGTAACAATGGGTTGCATAAACAAATTTAAGGGATTGATGGAATTTGATTTCATGCTTTGTTCTGGCTAGCTGTCTGCTGTGTTAAGTAGAGAATCCATTTCAATACTCACTATGCAAAATTCTGGAAACAGCTGTGAGTATTTACTTCTAAGGTGCTGCCTAGGGATAGCCGAGTTTCTTGGCAACAATGTTAGAGCACTCTGTCTAGAAATCACCTGGAGGATAATTTTTTTTTGCTGACTTCTGACATGATTTGATACCTTCAATACCAGATATTAAAGCTTCTGTTCTTCCTCATATCCTGCTCTTAGTTAATACAACACTGAAATGAGTATTTGCTGTTAAGCCGTCTCTGCTTCCTAGCAAGGAACCCATGAGTGGAGACTGAATTTACACTCATTCCTTTCTGCTGTCCCTTTGCTTTGAAAACACTGCAGAAATAAATTACAGAGGGTCTGTTCTTCACTACTAGCTTTACAAGCCTGTGAAATTTGCCTCTCCTGCACACAGTCAGCCTTGCATACTAAAATTGCTTAGCTTTGGGACTTCATAGGTGTTGTCTGCATTTTGGCTTCTGACCAGCAAGCTAGAATCTCAGAGAGTAATCTCTCAAATCCCATACACTTGCTTAGCATAGCAAGTTAGAGCAAGAAGCTGTGTTTGGACAGCATCCCAGTGAGACACCATGGAAAGTATGGAACCAGTTAATGTCAGAAACCTGTACCTTAATGTGAGTGCTAGTGCTGCTGAAGCACACCTCTCAGAAACCTGCTCCTGGAAGTTAGACTCGTTGATTTGCCCAGAGACCTCTGCCAGGGCCCAAGTGAGAGATCTGAATGCACTTATGCAATAACCTTGTGAAAGCACACCCAGTAGCATCAGGCAAGCACCTCCAACAGTGATTGCTTGTATGGTTTTTCCTGCCATGCCAGAAAACCTTGAGGTAAAGGGATGAGGTAAAAGGGCATTTGGGGAGCTCTTCTCTCTGCATCCTACTCTAAAGCAAAGTCCTGCTTCTTCCATCTCATATGTGTAAGGGATCTTCTTTCCTGTGCTTCCAAGCTGATGATATAAGGTCTCATTTTGTTGGAAAATACAAGGTAGGGATAGTAAGACAATGTGACAGCAGAATCTTACAAGAGAAGAATTGAAGTGCAAATGCTTCTTCCTCCTTTTCCCTGCAGAAATGTCCCATCTTAGCTCTGCCAAAGAGCAGGAATGCCAGCAGCAGGGAGAGCTCAGCAGGGTTGAGACACTGGGATCCTCAGGGAGCCTCAGGCCTGACTGTACCATAGGAGAAGACTTTGGGGCCATTTTCCCTAGCATGGCTGTCACTCCATTTCTCAGTAGCACAAAATAGTCAATCAGTGACCCAAGTCTGCCAGGCTGAGAGCTGTGCACAGGCAGATGGGCTGGGAAGACTTCAAGCATCTGCATGATCTGCTTTAATGCAGGCCATTTTAGATTTAAAATGCACTTGAACAATCATCCTAGAATAATTTCTTCAGCATGAATTGCACTTTATAGTGCCATTGATCTCATTATTTCTTCAATTTCATTCCTTTTACTGTGAATTTTATCTGAAAAAAATACTGTGCCCCACTTTGTGCTGTCACTGGATAAACTTACTTTCTCCAATACCTTTACTAAACCAGTAGTACAGATCCTGTGTTAAAAACCTGCAGCTGTTACAAGAATTTTGAATGTACATCTTCAAAATCCATCTTTTGCCTCTTGATTTAATAGTCTTCTAAGCCATTACTTCAAAAAGGGATGTTGCCTATTTTTTATTTCTCAGGTTCAGTAGTTAGTGATAAATGAATCTCAAGAGAGAAAAAAGCTGAAGATGATGAATAGAAGAAAAATGTTCATTATTAGCTCAGGCAGAAAATGAATCCCTTTTCAGAAATTCAGGAAGTTGATAATAGTGTATTTTTTATATAGATGATTACCCTCGTGACAAATCTATCACTTTGCCTTCTCAAACAAGTATGATATGTTTTGTCTTTTTTTTCTTCTTGACAAGGGGATTCATGACATAATGTCACCCTGTTGGAAAATGTGTATGTTTCTGGTAATTACTGGAAATGATGATGTTCTTAATTTCCATATTATGCAGGGTGGTTGTGATTAAAAAGTTAGACATTGACATGCAAGAAAGTGCTGGGATAAGTCAGTTAATTTCTCCTAGCTGTAGCAAGCATTTCTCTGTGAGGAGATACGCTACCACTCGTGTGTGTGCTTTTTTTAACTGTTTAACAGCAATTCCTGTACAAAGCAGAGCTGTGATCCCTCAGAATTTTTTTATGATATCTTTGGTGGATGTACCCCATCCCTCATGTAAATTTGTTCAGGAGCTCTGGGGTGCTTTTTTAGTATGCCCACAGAAGGAAAAAACAAACTAGCAAATAAACAAAAACCCCACTGTCTTCTTACCTGTTTCCAAGTCTCTGTGTATTATTTTCAGAGACACAGAGGTGAAACTCCATCTAAGCACCTCCCCCCACAGTGATGTGCTGCAGTGGAAACTCAAGGCAGAGAACAGGGTGCCAAACTGTCCTTCTTACTGTAGATCAAAACAGGATCCCTGCCTTCTTAGACATACCCTACCTTTGGACTTCATTTAGTATTTGTCTCCAAATTGCTCTGTTAAAAAGTCAAAGCCAATGGTGACAGATCCACTCTCTCACCATGTGTACTGGTCTCTCCTTGCACTTAAAGAGTGAAGTAACAGCTTGTGTTAAATCTTGCCCAGCCCTTTATAACTCCTCAGCCACATTTAACATGTCACATCTGGCCACCCTTAGCCGTGGTCAGCATCTTTATTCAAAAAGTGTGATGGAATGCTTACCTAAAATGTTTGCCAAACTAAAAAAAATGAAGCAAAGCCAAGATTTAAGGTTCCCTTGGGAAATGGAGAGACTGGCAGCAGGGCTGCTTCTGAAAACTGCAGTGGGAGGAGTATTCTGTAGAGGAGGAGAAATCATAAGAAGGGATCATCCTCTCACCACTATGTCAGAACAAGGCAAGGTTTGTGTTAATGGGTTGCTGCAACACAGACAAACCCTGAGAGCTTTCTGAACTTAGAAAAGGTTTTTTTTCTAATTGTTTTCTTTAAAGGATTACTTCTCTACTCATGGTAGAGAAGTAATCCTTTAATGCAGTGAGAAATTATAGTATTGCAACACATTTTTCATTCTCCAAGTAGGAGGAAGAGCCTAATTCCTGAGAAGCATTATAAATTCACAAACTAAAAATAATTAAAAAAAATTAATCACGTCATCTCCTTGTGTTTTCTGCCCCTTTCCCTTCCATTTTGTAACTTGTTTTGCCAGTTTTCTCTTTTAAAATTGCTAATCCTTAAAAATTTATTACAATGGAAAATACAAATGTATGCAGTAAGTGGTGTTCTTGGTAAATTGAAATGTTTTATAAACATAAGATATGTTTATTGAAAAAAATTGCAGTTGACTCAACTTTACTCTTGAAAATAGTCCCTTTAAATTCATGCAGAATGCAGAAAAAGGCCCCTTGGTAGTCTCTTCCCCAGGACTATGGTTAAGGAGTCTGGGTCCCATGGACTCAGAACATAAGATGAAAATTATTATATAGACGAGACCACAGTATAATCTAGCTTGAGCAGTGGCACTGATTTTTGTTGCACATGGCCCAAAATGTTCCAAAATTTCCTATCCAGGGGAAAAGGAAGAGCAAAGAAACCTTGGGTTAGTGCCTAGATGAAATTCCAGTAAGCCACTGCGTTATAATTGAATGATTGATAAAGGAATAGCACACTATAAAATGATGAGGAAAAGATTACTGTGATACTAAAGCACAGGTTTTGCTCTGAGCTAATTATAAAATCCACCTCCTGCAAATGACTGAATAGGCTCAAGTTGCTTCTTCCTAGAATTTCTTTGCCGTTGGTTATCTTTTAGTAGGAGAGTTCATTATGTGCAGTGTAGTAGGATAATGAAAAGCAAGAGAAGGAATTGTCATCAGTTCAAGAGGATTTAGGTGGTTTTAATCTTGACAGGCTTTCTGGCAGTTTCATTTACCTTTCAAACGTGCAGAAAATGTATTCAGATCTTGGACGCAATGTACAAAAATTTCAAGCAGATGTTTTTGGCCTGAGCAAGCACCAGTCAAGAGAAGGGAAGCCCTGCTCATATGCTCTGGAAGCTGATGTGTGATGATCCCTGCCTGTGTTCAAGGTGCATACTGGATCACTCTGGCTTATTGAAAGGCTTTTTCAGGTACAAATGACAAAAAAAAATCTATTCTGATATGGTTCCTATGAAACTGTGAAGAGCAAGGAGCTGTTAGGGTGGAGCTGGTGGAAGCACAGGACAGCTGAGCCAGAGAAAGTCAAAAGACCCTCCATCCAGTCCTTTGCTAGGAAGGTATCAGGATGCAGGTGGTGCTGCATAAACAGGACAGATGTGTGGCAACTATCTCAAATGGTTTCTTTTTCTCCTGCAAGACCCTCATTTGCAAAGTCACCTTGCTTTCACACAGCTTTTGTCTGATCTCACCTCTCTCATCTAGCATCAGAGGCCTTTTGGTCCTACCAAAGCCTGTCTAAAACTTGTGCTGCCTGAAAGAAGCCCTTCTTTGTCTTTCTAAAGCATCTGTTCACCATCTAATTTCAAAGCATAGCTGAAAATCTTTTTTGTTTGTTTGCTTTCTTTCCCCATGCTAGTGCTTTTGAATTTCTTAATCACTTTGTTGTTGTTGTTTAATTTGTAAATTTTTAGATGTGGTCCCTTTTCTTCTTTTCAGAGCAAAAAGACTGCCTCAGGTGCTGCCTTACGCATGGCAGCATATATCAGAAACTTATTAGTTAATAATACTTAAAAAAAACCTACACAACATCCTCATTCTATTTAAATCAGTGTAATGATTTGGACCTGTTTTGTTTCACCTAACAAAAAAGCACAAGAAAGAAACCAGTTCTTTGGGAAGATGAAATAGTTAACCCTGATGATTTTTCACGCACATCAGTCATGATCAATTTTTTTAAGATTTTTTTCCCCCTAATGCTATATCTCACCTTTCTGACAGTGAGATGCTTGTGATGACTCTGTAATTCGTGGCATACCAAGAATGTATCTGCTCCTTAGTGCATAGAAGAATAAATTTGGTTTTCATTTCCCATCCCTTACCTCCCCCTCCATCTCACTTTGTCCTTCATCCATATTTACACCAACAATGACAAAATATGGAGAGTTACCTCCTACCATTTACTTCAAGACTTAAGAAATTAGGGTACATAACCCTAATTCAGGTTACACATTTCAGTTTATGGGGATGTTTTTATTCTCTCAGTTTATAGACTGAAGTCAGGAAATGCCTTCCTCTTACAACCAAGGGTCTTAGAGATGAAAGAGGAAGGGCAACAAAGCTGGTGAAGGGGCTGGTGCTCAAATCTCAGCAGAAGCAGCTGAGGGAGCTGGGGTTGTTTAGCCTGGAGAAAAGGAGGTTCAGGGAGGATTTTATCACTCTCTACAACTACCTGAAGGGGAGGTGTAGCCAGGTGGGGATTAGTCTCTTCTTTCAGGTGACAAGAGGGAATGGCCTCAAGGTACACTAGGGGGGATTTAGATTCGGTATTATGAAAAAAATATTAATGGAAAGGGTTGTAAAGCATTGGAACAGACTGCCCAGAGAAGTGGTTGAGCCACCATCCCTGGAAGTGTTCAAAGAATGTGTGGACATGGTTTAATGATGGACACGATTCTAGGCTGATAGTTGGACTCAATGATCTTAAAGTTCTTTCCATCCTTAAAAATTCTATGATTCTATAACTCTCAGAACTTTTTCTTTGAAAGTTCTCCCCCCACCTTTTTCTCTTGAAATCACCGGTCCAGACATTCTCATCTCAGCCAAATACATCTTTTAAATGGCATGCATACATACCTGATTTTTGAAATTCATTTTTAAAGTAAAAGGATTTCCAAGTAAAATTCACAGCACTTAGTGTGGGTGGGAAAAGCCTTGAGAAGAGATATCCAAACACGCCACACTGAGCTTATTTCAGACACTGCTTCCCCTGAGCACCTTCTGAGCCACGTTACTTGAGCCTGCTTTCACCAGTGCAGCTTTCCTAAACATTTCCCTTTTCTTCTCCTATCAAGTGTTTGGGGATAAAATCTCCTTTTAAAAAATTGTAATAATTATGAAAATAGCATTTAAGTTTTCATAGTTCTCCAAGATGTTTGAAATATGGAAAATTCATCCTCCAAGAACAAGAAGTACAGATGATGTGAATGTAACAGTAAAAGTAATTGAAGTTGTAGTAAAGGTATGAAGATCAAGAAACTCCACTAGAAATATTTGTGCAATGGGATGATTGTTGTTCTTCCCTCTGTGACAGATGCCAGTGGCTGAACATCAGGGTTTGGATGTATACATACACTCAGTTACTGTTAAACTTGTCCTACTGAATCCAAAATCCTGAGAATTCAGTTGAAAGGTTCAGAAAAAATATGTGAATTTTTGAGTTATGTTTGTACCAAATGAGAATTCTGCATCTATTGTCAGTGCAGTAGTTTACAGGGGAGGAAATATCATCTAAAAGCAGGTACAACAAGTATGATTTGCCTGAGTTTCTTCTTTGAACTTAGAGGAAAATGGTCTCCACCTAGGTGAGCAAGAGCCAGCTGCCTTCATGCTTATACACATGCATGTCTGGTCCTGTAGAGTGGGCAGAAACTGAGCTGATGCACTGAGCAGGTGTAATTTAAATAACAGGTTTAATTACACTCCTTAAACTGGAGTGTCAAGTTTGCGACAAACGTGTAGTAATTTCCACTGCACCATATAGAGTCAGCAAATGTTGATCAACAGGTACTGCTTATTTTGTCTTTTTGAGGTTTTGATTTAAAATAACTGAGATCAAACCAGTTCCAAGAACAAGATATGCCTGCACTGGATTCTCAAAGTTTATTCATTTTACCAATTCAGTATTTTTTGTGGTACATGTTCTTAGTCGCAACAGAAGTCTCAAAGCAACTCCTATGAAAATATATTATGGTTTCAAAGGCAATGTTGTTGAGTGCTGGAAAAAAAAAAAGAAGTTAGTGGCTTTTGTACAGACTTAAAATTTGTGTGTGGTGACAATTGATTTCCTGGATATCGGTGGTTGTCAATAATCACATCCTAGTCTGGGGGTATGTCATCAAACAGTTCTAAAGGCTAAGAGCTATACATTTTCATTAATCAGTCAGAGCTATATTCCCACAGCATTTGACAAATCTGCCCTTAAATCTCCCTTTTTGTTTAGATCATGAAGGAAGGCTCTTATATTAAAATTATTTTGCCTCTGGTTAACAGAGAATAATGTTGTTAATGCAAAAAAAAAAAAAAACAGGAAAGAAAATGGTGCACAAGCAGTTTATTTTTAGAAGCCATTTTCTAAACATTTAATTTGTTTTATGTCCATTACATACACTAAAAATGAAGGTGAATTGGGAATTATATTTTAGAAATAAACCTTTTTTCTCATTAAAATATACTTTATGCATTTTTAGGCTCTCTGGAGAATTAAAGCAAATAGCTGTCCTCAGGAGGACTTTCATTTGCTTAAAAGTGAGAATTTTTCATTTTGGTTTTCTTACAGAATATGGTAGTTTAAAAAAAGTTATTCAGGCAATATGGGTTGTTGAATTCCTTTTCCTTTGTTTTTTCCCAGTATCCTTTGCTTTTCCAAAATAGTTTTCAAAAAGCCCACTTCCATGTATTTAAATATTTATTTGGTACTGTTAAATCAGTGTTGGAAATAAATAAATTACTCCAGAAGCTATTTTGAAATTCAAAACCAGTCAATTTCATTTTGTCCTTTCTAATTCAGACAACTTTTTCTGTTCCCTTGATTTTTCTTCCCTCTTCCCTAAATCTCTGGAGCATTTCCAAGAAATACGTTGATGACTGCAGGATTTTTGCCTTGTTTCTATACTTCAACATTTGAATTCAAGAAATAGGTTGTATCTAATCTGTTCCGTTTTGATGCCTCTGATGTCAAAACCTAAGGGACATAACAATGGATACCACTGTGGTCTCTTCAAGATGAGAAGCCAGTTTTGTACTGTCTTATATCAGCCCCTATGTTTTTCCATAATGCTGAATTAATAGAAAAAGCTGTGCTTTAAAATCCCTTGTGGTTTTAAATTAGTCAGTTTTCAAAAAATAAAAATTCACTGCCAAAAAAAATTTACTTTGTGTTAATTCTCTGCTCCTTTCCTTTGGCAAATTTTAGTGGACCTTGCCAATTTCAATCATACTTGAAAAATAATACTTGAAAAAATACTTGAAAAAGCTTTGAAAAATTTTAGTTTTAGTTTTCCAGCCTTGTTTGTGAAGACCTATGAAATAATTGAATAGAAAACATATGCTCCATTTACACATGAGCAGATTCTTGCTTTTCTACTTGCAGCATGAGGATAAGCAATTCCATTAATCAGATTTGAATACAGGACCTGATGGCAAGACAGACAGTGAGAGCTTGACAAGCCCTACTGATTGTGAGCCATTGCAGTTAATCACAGTGAAAGGGCTGTGGTTCTGCACATTCTACAGGCCCCCAGCCTGGTTCTCTTATTTTTATACCTTGCCATCTGAAAATTCCTATATTCAGATAGTGTCTTAACGTCCAAAACTGACAAGACAGTGTACCATCTTTCAGTGCTTTGGTTCCAACCACCCCCTACCCCACCCTCCAGAAGGGACCCTCCCAAGAAGATTTATGTCACTTCTGCCCCAGAGTATCCTGTGTGAATGTGAGGCTTGAGCTTTTCCCCAATCATAAAATGTCATGAACTTGTCCTAAGACTTTACTTGACAATTGCTACTCCACAGTGTGACATGACATCGTGACTCCATGCTCCTCTTGGGATTACTTCAGAAAGAGAAGCTGCAGTGCATGACACTGCACCACAGTGAGAGTGGAATTATGTATGATCCCTCCAGGCTTTCTGCTTCTCTTAAAGCATTAATCAAAAAGCAGCTTTGGAACCAGAAGACTTAGGGAATGATGCTTTGGAGGTGTTCATGACTTTCTGTTGCAAAGTGGAAGAAAGATCTTCAAGAGTCACAGCAGGACTATCTGTGCTGGTTTTGCATTCTCATATTATTGTCTCCTCAAGGGATGATAATAGCAATAACTCTGTTATATACCAATGGCCTTTTTCTGTCACTTATATAAATCTTCTAGGTGCTATTGTTCATTCAGAAGCAATCCAAAGAAAGACTGGCTGATTAAGAAAGACCCAGTTGTCTAGTGGTATAAATACTGGCTTATGGCTTTGCCCTTAGTGACCTGAGAGGAACCATAGGTTGAATTTTATTATCAGTACTTCTCCAATAAAGCTATTTTTCCTCAGACCTCACATATTAAATTGATTATGCACCATGTCATTTTAAAAGTATGCAGTTGCTGTTGATTTATATGGCCAGACTGGCTGCCAAGTCAGCAATTTCCATCCTAAAATAACAGATCCAAAAAACCCCCAAGTCCCACAGTCGGCTGCTTTATGTTGTAATGAGTCAGCTGCAGATCTGTGCAACCACTAATTTCAGCCCATTTGTCCAAAGGGACAAGCAAAAACATGCAATTTTCTAGCAATTATAATCAGTGAAGAACTCTACATGGAAATGGTCAGCAGAAATATCAAGAAAAGAATTTAGACCAGGAAACATCTTCTGCTGTTTTCTACACGTGCTTTCTCTATATCCATATATATATAAGTTTCCAGTAAATAATTAGCTGAAAATCACAGACCTGATTGGCCAGTTTTAGGAAAAGAAAAGGAGCATAAAAAGATGAAACAGAAAAAAAGAAACCTATAAGAACCTAAATCTATAAGGAAACCCAAACCTGATGAAATCAATGAAGTTGCTGAAGGTTTGCAACTCTGTAGTTAAGTGAATGGATTCTGGCAAGGCAGTGCAAGCTTTAGTAGTGTCTCTTAACACCATAACAAAATGAATGAAAAATTTTCTACATGTGGTTGTTTCAGATGGAAATCAGTGAGGCCTTTGTGTCATGTGTGATTCTCTGCCACTGAACAGCACGCACACTAACAGAGAGCAGTAGAGAGTGTGGCAAATGTACAGTATTTCTAAAAGCAAGGAGAGATAAGAGAGGCAGCCCACAAAGTTAAATAAGGCTGCTGCACTCTTTATGTATATAATATGCATCTTGGTATTAATTAGGAAGAAGGGAAGAAATTAGTTTATGCTTACTTCTAGTAGTTCAAGATACAGAGCTTGCTGATCTCTTCCAGATATTATTGTAGAGCTACCATGTGTTGATCACTTAAATCCCACTCCACTGTAGTGATACAGTCCTTTCTTTGTGACTGAAACATGGAAAGCTGTAAATTCAGAAAAAGAAATGGCATCCTCAGAGTTTTCTGGTGGCAGCAGGAAATGAAAAAAAAAATCCAACCTATAGTGTAGTACAGGATCTATACTAATGGGATAATAGAACCCATTTCCATTATCTTCCGTTTTGGCACAATTAAGAGCACCAGGCACTGAGGTGTCCTTTTTTGTTGTGAAAGAGCCAATGACCATCTGACAATCTCTGTGGACACCAGCTTTTATAATTCCAATTACTTATGACCATAATCATGTGTGACTGTGTCATTTTAAGGTGATCTATAGAGCTTTATACTTAACTTGTGTATTGTTTCTGTTAATGACACATAGTTAAGCCTAGAGCAGTAATGTAATGAGATGAATCAAATAGAGTTCGTTTGTAGGGCCTGTGAAAAAAAACATCTTTAACAGACCTTGCATTTAATGAGAATATGGTATTGATTAAATTAGATCCACAATGGCATAAACAATAACACTGAGTTTCAAAGTGTGCTGATTGAGCTTCTACTTCAGATTTAGGCTCTGGGGTTAGAAATGGGGTGAATGCATATCCATAAATAGTCTTTGCTTGGCATCAGTACTAATTAGTGTAATTATATGCCAATGTCATTTGCTTAATTTATGAGTTGGCAGCATGGCTAAAAGTAGGGTTTTTTTCTTGCCTTTTCTGTTTAGAATTTGGTTATTAGGATGAGGTCGTTAGTTTACAATTAAGTCACTTTATTTCCTCTAGCTTTAATATTAATGGAACACTTCATCACTGAAGCCCATATCTTGCCTTTCTGGTAAATAGAGGGAGGAACTCCTATGGGGTTTAGCTTCCCACTCCATCATTAAAGCTGCAGGAGGAATTTCTTATATGTGTTATATGAGACAATGAGGCAATTTCTTATTAAGTCATTTTTGTACACACATTCCTATCTTCATGCCTCCAGTGGGCTCTTTGGAGCTTTCCCCTAACTCTCTGCTGGCACAATCTACCAGTTCAGATGGAAGAAGCTTTTGCTTTGCAGAGGACAAGAGTGAAACTGGCTATAGTGACTGACTTTTGCCAACCCAAACCAGCCCTAAACATTCAGTTCTAGGATATGTGTCTGGCAGGAGTTGGCAGCAATCCCTTTGATGAAAGCTTTTCCTCCTTGATGTGGAAAGGGGATAAGGGACAAGACCTGTTCTTTGGATCACCCTAGACTATGAGCGTGCCACACAAATTACTCCTATTGTTAGGACTGTGATGCTTAAAAATAAACCGTGTGATGCTTAAAAATAAATAAGCAAAGAGATCACAAAAAGCTAGGAGAGATTCCTTTTCCTTCTCTCCCTCCATGCCGTTCCCTCTAGTGGTGGATCAGAGGAGGAGCTGCTGCCTTCCTGCAGAAGCTGCTGCAAAGCACAGCAAGCTCCTTGCCATGGAACTGGGCAGCAAATGTTTGAGTCACCTTTCAGGACGCAATTTTAGATGCAATTGTTCCTGTCATTTTAAATACTGTATTTTCCAGACAAGTATTCATATCTTTTCATAGCTTTTCTCTCCCCAAAATTAAATAACCTGCAGGTCCATGCTACTATAGTAAAAAACTGTATTTTAATCCCAGTTCACTAGTTGTGTCTTTAATTTTTCTGTGTCATTCTAGATATGTTTTAAAAGAATCCCAAATCTAATGCCCTCAGGAGTATGTGCAATGGCTTTTTACCAGTATAGCTGTGTTTTGTGTATAGTTTATATGTCGCTGTATATAACCTCTGTGCCTGAACCTTCTGAACCAGCTATCTTGAGTTCATTAAAAAAGCTCCTCTGTGCAGTTCCTGATAGAAAACCTGGGTAGTTACAGTGGTGACCATGTGAGGATGTGTCAGAGTGGGGCCCTTGCCAAGGCTGGCCTCCTTCCACCCTCTCTGTTTGCTCCTCAGCCTCTGGAGGAAGGTGCACACTGGAGAGATCTGCCCCTTGACAGCAGGATTAGCTGTCAAGGATTAGTTTTTGCAATTTGCTGGGGTGGGTGGGAGTGCAGAAAGGCTGAAGTTGAGCAGCTGGCAGGGCTCTGAAAGCAGTTAAGGGGAGAGCTGGGGATATTGCTTGAGAGTGGAAGTCCTGTGCTGGCATTCCTTCTTCCATCCTACATTCCAGCCTTCTGCATTCATCTCACATGTCTTCCAGAAACCTTCCCAGGAGAAACAGCTGCCTCACGCTTAAAAGAGGAAATATTCAAAAGATCCTGAGGTATTAAATCTTGGAGGATTGATGCAATTTCTCCTTTTTGACACACAGTTTTTAACTCATCTCTTTCTACAATCAGAGGCTGAAAGACTAACATAAAATATTGCATTTATTTGAATAAAAGTTGGTACCTTCTGCAGGTTCTCAATGGTCTTAAAAGTGGACAGCTCTTTGATATTAAATCATATAGCTTAACAAGATTTGAAAAACCATATCGAGAAAAAGATCGCCGTGATGTGATATTGGCATGTGTGTTCAAATTTTCAAGGTCTCTAAGTGTGGCGCTTTGATGGGTTTTTTGAAGTATCCACTAATACTTAGGAGATTGATATATAATTGAGCAAATATAAAATCTTTTTGGCCCTTTGACATCTTAAAAATAAGAAATATGGGAAAAAATAGTGTGTCTTTCTGTCCTACAATGGCTGAAGTTTTACTCCAATGCCATTGGAAGGTAGAGACAATGTATTGTTATAAACAGGCAACTTCTGAGTTGGACTTGCAGCAGATTAATGTTAATTACAGGTAAAATTTTGGGTAGATACTCTGAGTCATAGATAGTCCCTTCTCGTGAGAGTGTGGGTCAGCTTTTGTTAACACTTGCAAATATGTAAGCCCAGAGCAGCTTCCTAGAGGCAGTGGCTTTAGCATAAAATTTACCAGGGTGTGAAGGGGAATGGATACCTGAAGAAGGGTGATTAAGATATGGAAGTGAACTTAATTGTTGTGGCATACTCTGTAATTTTGCTAGAGGAGGTAGAGATGACATTGATATTCTGCAGAAAAATAAACAGCAATTGTTCTTAAATATAAAAGGCTTAAAGATAGAAGACTTCCGTAACTAAATGCATATGAAGTATTTTTCCTTCTATGTATTTCTTGAACTTGCTTGCTTCACACGTTTGACAGCATTTTGAGGATGGCTGTGTTTGCTGCAACCCCTAGCATTTTATTTAATCAGTTTTCAGTGTTGTGCCCAGGTCACCGATGTTAAGTGTTTGCTCGAATACCAGCTGCATGCCTGGCATTGCTTGAGAACATAAGGATGACAGCTTGGAAAACTGCAAAGGCAGCTGAACAATCAGTGTGTTTTTAAAGCAGCATGTCAGAAATAGTTCTGCTGCATTCAGGTAAAGCAGACCTTTCAGGGAAATTTGGACAGACGAGATGCTATAGGGTGAAAGACAAGGAAACTCCAATAATCTGGTAGGCAGGAGGTCTGGGAAGAAAAGAGAAGGTGTGGAGGGAAGCAAGAAGTTAAGGTAAATTGAAGATAAGTTTATATAATGCATATATAAACAAGATAAATTAAAAGGACCCAGATTAATGCTGAGTTTGAAGGAGGCTGGTGTGTTTTGATTCATAAGGAAAGCTAATGGTGAAACAAAAGATTGAGGGGTGGGAGAAGGAAAGAAAAGAAGTGATTAAATTTTCAGGCAAGAAACATGTTTAATTTGCAGCACTTTGATTTGTATGATTTTTGTGCGCCCAGGAAAAATGGCGGCTGCAGTAATGAAACTGGGAATATGTGTTAGAGAGGAAGTAAAGGATTGCACTCTAAGGATGGAAATGAAAAGGTGAATTTTGAAGATGATGAAGAGATTGGTGTCAAGACTTGGAGATGGTTTGGATGTAGCAAAGGGGGAAGAAATCAAACACAACCCCCAAATGTGGGCTGGAGTAATCGAAAGAGAGGTGGTACTGTCCACAAAACTAGGAAAGTTTTGTGAGGAGAGGTTTATTTGTTTTGGCCATAACCCATCAAAAATGACAAAGAATTATATACTTTCTTGGATAGCTTATTCATACTTAAACAATGATTTTTTTCATGGAATTAACAGCATAAGCTCCCAGCAACTGAAACAGTTGCCAGCTTATTTAAAACAACCTTACCTAGATTTGTAAAAGGGCTCACATTTCATAGCTCTGTTGAAATGGTTGGTAGTTTGGGGATTTTATAGGTTTTTCAGATACAAGTGGTGTAAGAGGAAAGGGAAAATGTAACTGAAAGATTGGAAGTTGGTAGGAAAATTTAATGCAAAATGTTAGTACCTTAAAGAGGTAGCTGTATGGGCAACGTGCTTGAGCAGGGACATTAGACCAGATGGCCCCACTATTGACTCTTCAAACCTTAGCTATTCTCTGGTTCTGTGATTAGTTACAAGTAGGTACTGCATTTTTTTGTGCATCCCAGATGGGGTTTGGCCTTCCTTGTTTCATTTCTACTTACAGTGACAATCTTTCTATATTCATTCCAAACAGCCTGACCCCTGTTTCTGTATCCTGTGTACTTCCTCCTTATGCTTTAGTAATAACAGAAGTTCTTTATTCATCCAAATATCATGGCTAGTATTGCTCTTGATGCATTCCTGGACCACAGTTTAAAAAAAGTGCTGTTTCTCAGCCACTATTAATACAGCTTATTCCAAAGATTTTTACAGTAACACAAAAATTACCAGTTTTAGTCTATATAGCTGAAAGTCACGGTTCTTTGTTTCAGGATTGACAGCAAGGTTTGTTTTCTGCCAGCTGTCAGGTCTAGGGTATCCATGAGAAATCACCTCCTAATGAACCAACTTGTGGACTACCCAAGTGGAAGAGTCTGAGAGCTGTTTGACAGACATGCATCAATAAAGTGGCACCATCCTGACTCAGCTGATTGACAGCATTGAAACAATCAGTTTCATATTATCATGGTATTCACACTACTAAAAAATTAGTGGATTGTGCATTTCTTCCCCTCTTCCTTTGCTGCTGTCATCCCAAAGTGGGATGGTGCTGCTGATGCCAACCTGGCTGTTCCTTCTGGGGAGGTAAGAGCAGCCCCTGCTCCCGAAGAAGGTGTGAGGGCAGCCACACTTTGCTTCCATTCCTTCTGTCCGGCCCCATGCAGAGTAAAGTTCCGCAGGGACACACCTGGGATGCCAGCATGTCATTTTTAGAAGCAGAGAAGTTGGTAAGACAAAGAGATTCCTGTGCCAGTGGGATATTGACAGTCACCAGTCTACTGTGTGATAGTACGGATGGAAATTCTTGAGGAGTGGTCCCTTTTATCAACATACAGATGAATGTACTACCTCTTTTTCTTGGTGCTAAAGAGAGTCTGTAGTGTGGTTGAGTTTAAAATGTTAAAATGTATTTATAAACCTAATGCTTCCTCCAGCTGGGAACTGGAGCAATTCCTTTTATTCAAGGACAGTAGTGGCTAGTCTGCGATAAGAGAAAATTATTCACGCGACATGTCTGGAATACAGATTGCATCCTTTATTTCTGAACTATTAGAGGAAGGACATGCACATGAGAGGTGGAAGGAAATAAAAAAAAGTAAAAGTTTTAGGAAAGTCAGTCCACCTCCTGCCCCTCCCCAAAGCAAATATTTCCTTGTGCAACATCAAGGCCACTTCAGTCATTTATGAGCACTCCTGGCTAACCAGGAGGTCCTGGTAAACAGGAGGTCAGCACATGTCATGCTGTCTGCAAGAAAGGTTGCAAGAAGAATTTGGACAACTACAGGCCTGTCAGTCTGACCTGGGTGCCAAGGAAGGTCATGGAGCAGATCATCCTGATGCCATCATATGGCACATACAGGACAACCAGGGGATCAGGCTTAGCCAGCTTGCATGTGTGAAAGGCAGGTCCTGCTTGGCCAACTCTGTCTCCTTCCATGATAAGATACATGTTATGGATTAGGGAAGGGCTGTGACTATTGTCTACCTGGATAAATCTATGATTCTGTGATCAAGAGTTTTGTGTTCCTTGGCATTAATGTATGTTATCATCAACTTACAGTATTCATTATTATTATTGAAGAAAACTGAGCTGGAAACTCCCCATTTTTAAACAAAGCATTGCTTGCTAATCAGGGTATTATATTTCATTTAAGGAAATCACAGTGCAATTTCCTGCTAGGCAATGTATTATATTGGGGCGGAGAGGAAGCTTTAACTGCTGCTGCTACTGCTGTTTTTTAAAGTGCTGGTCTGCATTTTCCATAGGTAAAGTTTAGGGTTGCCTGTTTCATATGTATGTAATTATTAGAGAGAAGGTACTTTAGGATGTTCTGATTAATTTCTTCATGAACCAGACTGTGCTGTTCCACCCCTTCTGGGACACTGTACAGGATTTGTGGCAGTCACAAGTGCAGAGAGCAAATAAAAGTGGCAGCTGTGGAGAAGCACCAGCTTCAAAGGTCTGCCCTTACCCCTTCAGCTGCAGGTTGAAAGTTATTCAGACCATGACAGCTGAACATTTATTTCTTTTGTAGCAATTACTCCCAACATAAGTTTCCTCCAGGACATAATGGGGTCACTTGCAGTGGGTTTTGCTACCTGTCTGCTATGAAGTCTTGCATGAAATGTAGAAATGGCTCAAGAACATTAAAATCTTGTAGGGAACTGTTTTCAAGCTTAGGCCAGGGTTTGTGTGTGTGTGTTCACAGAGACCAGGCATAAGGCATGTAGTCCTGCATACATAGACTGCATGCTGGCAGATGGGAGGTCTGTGCATACTAAGATTGACTTTTTCCACTTGGACAGTGACAAGAATAAAGGAACATGCTGAGGTAGCCAGAAAAAATTGAAACTAAATTACCCTATATTTGCTCTGTGGCTTCTGCTTGGCTGAAGCAGTAGCTCCTGTCTTGTATCCTTCCAGTTTTAGTACTGCTTACCTATATATATCTATGCTTATCACAGTCATATAATCCTTTACGAAAAAAAAAAAAGTTGATATTTTTTAAGGAAAATAATCACCTAAAGACATTCTATTTCAAAGCTCAAAACATCAAACTCATTGATTTCTTGCCTTGCTGCATTTTCACGTTGACTTGTCAGCTATTAGTTTATCAGCTAACCATTGTTTTGGTGGAATAGCAGAGCTTAGTATGTACTTGCAGTATCCAGGACCAGAGTTGAAGGATGCAGTCATGTCTTAACCACTACTTCTAAATGTATGGTACTGATCTCTCCCTTTTGCTGTCACACTGCAGCTTGTGCTCTGCTTTGGTTGCCTCCACTATTCATGGTTCATGTTGTTCTCTGGTTGCAATGACTCAGCTTCCAGCATGGTTCTAGTGCACAGATGTTAACGCCAGAGAATCACTGGTATCACCTGCACAATACTGTGCCAGGGATTTTGGCATGGAGCCCATTCAGTCTATGATTTATATTGGATCAGTGCTAGGGGTCCCAGATGCAGTCCAGTGGGACAGCTGTGAAACCAAAAATAGTTCAACTTCGGCACTGTGATTGCATTTGTTGGTAAAGACTGAACTGGACAAAGATGAAGAGGAAAGCTATTGGGGAGGCAGAACATTGAACATTTTCCAGGCACAATTTACCAGGAATTACATTTAGAATGACTGAGCAATAGTGGCTGCTTTGTCCAGCTCTCTTTCCCACATGCATCACACATGTACGCATGTGTATTTGCACACACATACACAAACACACACCCCCTCAGTCTTTCATAAAAATACAATTTGTGATGCTTGCTCGGCTCCTTCACCTGCATGTGATTCCAGGTATAAAATATGTTTCTGGGAGCACAGTAACATCACTGTGCCAGTGGAGATCTGTGAGCAGTTGTCAGTCTCTGCTAAGCAAACGTGCTCTTTGTCCTGATGAGATGCCATTTCTCATTTACATCATCCCTCTTGCACTACTGCATTCCTCCAGGCTGGGGTCCTAGGAGGGCAAAGAAAGAAGGATGGCCTCAGCAGACGGGCTGGCTCATCTCAAGTTGGCTTCTGAATGTCCAGGTGTTATCTCAGTAGAAATGTAACCCATCATAGTATCCACATCTGCCACTATAGATCCCATTACTCAGGAGGTGCCTTAAAATTTTGTGTATATTTGCTATAAAACCAAGAGATGCTTTAAAAAAATAGACACGTGGTTTGTTTTGTGAAGTAAGTGAGCATGAGCACTGATGAGCAAAGTGTAAAGCATGGTTTGGAAAACATGCAAATAAAAAAAATACTACATCAGATTCCAGGTGAGAAAATGAAGAGGGAACAAAGATGTGAGAGCTTTCCCTCAAGCCAATATTGTTACTGTGCCTGGGGAAAAGGAGGATACTGTTTTGAAATACTGAACCAGCCCAGATCTGAATGCATAATTCCATGTTCAAAGACTATTTTATTGTTTGGTTTTAATTTTTGTGACCCACCTCGACATCAGGGGTTCATCATTCTTGCATTCATAAAAGTTGCTCTTTTTCTCCCTAGCAGTGCCACAGAGAAGCAGAAGGCTGTGCTTGGGTTCACTGAGCTGGAACAGCATATTGATATAAACAGAGCTGGGACCTGCTGAAAGAGACACTGCTTGGCACTGACACCACCTTGAGTTCAGACAGGATGTGCATCTGGGCCTCATTGATAATGTAATAACCTTCATTACAGTTTTGGCTGAGAGCACCTGTGCACAGCCCAAGATGTCAGCCCAGGGCAACCATTTTGATCGAGGTGATATTAACATCTCTCATTAAAACTGATGACTATAGCAATGCCCAATAGCACTGCTGTACTAGAGCGTCTGTCAGCATTTCTATTACAGAACTCTGTTTTCAGGAGTTAATAATTTAGCCATAAAAGTTTTCCTACCTCTGAGCTGGACCTTGAATGCAAAATATCAAACTGGGTTTTCTTCAAAATAATACAACTGTTACCAGTCTGATTTTCACTTTTTTTTCCCCTGAGTCTGCTTGTGCTTTGTTAATAGTACAATTGTAAGAAAAGTCAAAAAAAAAAAAAAGAAACAAAAAAAGCCATCTGTCTTCCTAGGCTGAAATGGGAGAGCTGGAAATGCCTGAAAAGTCTTGAAGTCCTTTGGAGGATGCATCCTCCGTCAGCCCTGTGAGGAACTGAAGCAGTCTATTACCAAACCTTTAACATTAAACATTGTGCTAAAGTATATCAATGTGATTAACTTATTTGTACTTGAACTTCAGGGGTTTTTTTAAACTGGTTTTGAATGTATGGACTCTAGAGTAGTATTACATGTCTGGGTAATAATGCAGCAACAATGAAGGAATAATTATTTCAGATAAATATTCCTGGTTAAATTTCTGTAGGTAGACATGCTTATTCAAAATAAGAGTATCATCTTAATACCAAGTTTTTGTACTTTGGAGAGTATATTTAAGTAATTTCTAAAACTTAGTCCTTCTGATTTTGGAATGTGAATTTTTCTACTAAGCTGTTCCTGAATGATGTTAATTTTAAATATACTTGCTTCTGGAGACAGGCCTAAAAAGACTCTTAATTCATTTAAACATGTAAAGCTAATACATAAATACAGACCCTGAAAATGTCATCTTTCCCATGCTTAACTTTACTGGCAAATGACATTAATGTGTTTCAAGGGATTAAATCACAACATTTAATTCTACAATTCCTTACAGACACAGAATGACCCGCTAAATCAGCGGGGACCACAAGACAGCAAATACATGTCAGCAAAAAAGAATGTGGATAAACAGCAATTATGAAACAGATCTGACAAATCAAAAATCCAGCTGAGCTCTAGAAGTTAATATTTTGGCACCTGGCTCTTTGCCAGCACCAGTGTTTCATACTTGACACCTTAGTGTGTGCTTCTGAGAATATTCTTACACAATTATGTGCATCTTGGTGAGCCAATGTCCCCCTTAGGGAAAGGAGGGGGTGGGAGAAAGAGAGGAGAGAACAAATAATGGGAACATTAATAATGCCTCTTATTAGTCATATATTATATAATCACATAATAATTTAAGTTGAAAGGGGTTTATGGAAACCATTTAGTCCCAACAGCATACTTGAACCAGGGCTAATTTCAAAGCCCTGTCCACTTTTGACTGTCTTCAGGGCTGCTAATTCTGCTCATTCTCTGGGTTCCCCTTTCAGTGCTGAACCACTCTTGCTGGGCTACTCTTGCACTCCTGTCTAATCAGAGTTTCTCTTGTTGCAATGTGTGACTGCTGGCTCTTGTCCCATTGTCATTCATCTCTGAGTAAAGTTTGGCTCTGTCTTCTCTCCATTGCTGCTTTAGGTAGGTGAAGACTGGTTAGGTTGCCCTTCTACTTTCTTTTGCCAAGGGGTAAGCAGATGTGGCAGCATTTGGCTTGGGCCCAGCCTCTGCTGCAGTAGCCTCTCACTATTTTGTGAGTATTTCTCTTGTGATGTGTGGCCAAACGGGCCACAGTGGTTTGGATGTGATTTCAGGTTCTACAGAAAAGAGAAAAAACTTCTCCCTAGACCTGCTGAGTATTATCTTGCTCATGCAAGCTGGTAAAAGCTAATCTCCACCACTGCAAAGGTGCATTGCTGGCCCACATTCCACTCTGAGGTTTACATGTAATTTTCTTTAAAAAGCATTGGAGATGAGAGGACAGAAGGAAGTTAGTTCCATTATTCTATGGAATTAAGGCTACCAATGAAAGAAGGTTCATTCTAGAACTGCTTAACACATGTTTATAAAGTTTCATCATCCAGAAAATACAGTTTGCATACAGGTGGGTAAAACAGGGCTAGGTATCTGTTCCGTGTATGTTACCCAAAGCACAGCACAAGGGTATGCTAATTTAGCATTCCTCCAAATGCTTGAGCAAGGTAGGGGGATAAACATTATGATCACTGTAGAGGGGATAGGAAAACTGAGACACGATGGTTCCACTTTTACGAAAGGTCCATGCAGTAAATCATTAAGGAAAGCAATCCTCCTAAGCGATGTAGCTATCTGTCACCTAAACTATAGATTATGTGTATTTTAAATCCAGTATCTTTAAGCTTTTAGTAAAAATCATTTGAGGATGGTTCAAGGAATGCATGAGTGTCCAGCATATTTAAGTTATGAGTTAACCAAGTGGTTCCTATTTTTGCTTTTAAAAAGTAATCACTTAGGAGGATAAATAAACTACAAATCAACAGAAAATAAAAAAAATATTTTCCATTTTCACAAATGAAAGTAGGATTTATGGCTTAATGTTAGCATTACTACAATTTACAGGAAAAAAGCCCTCCAAATCGTATTAAAAAGAATCTAACAGCAGTAAAATGGGCAGTAAATCTAAAGTTAAAAGACTGAGACAAAAAAGCTGTGATTTGAGAAATGTGCTTCTCAGAATGCAAAGACAAATCCTTAAATCTTCACTTTCTGGAGAAATCAATCTAAATAATGCCTTTGTGATCAGTCCTTCCCAGAGGAAATAGACAGTGCTCAGTGTATTGGGTGGTTTAGATTAATTGACATGGAGTCTCCCAGCCAAACCAGAGAGATGGGAAAGCAGATCAGTTGCTTGGCACTCCTCTGAAGCTGAACACAGCCAACAAGCTGTTCATGATGGCAGCAGATGTTCCTGCCCTTGCCTCACTCCAAAGTTTGCCATATGGACTTAGTTCATGGTCCAGTCCTCCCAGCTGCAAATTCCAGTGCAGGCAAAAGCCCATCAGAGTAAAAAATTGGATGCTGAGGCATCAAGACCTGGAAGTAGTTGATGTTTTCAGATAGGTGAATGATAGGATAACATGTAGAAATGAGGTTATCAGAACTGCTTTCCCTTCCAGACTTTGTCCAGGCATGGCCATCTTTTGTTTCAATGCATAAACACTGAGGGTTTTGTGGCTAGACCCTGTTAAAATTTGTACTTCACAAAGTCCATGTTTCTTCTGATGTAGGCCAAGAGTGTTCAGATACAAGGTTCCTCAAGACCATGATCCAGCCCTATGGAAAAAATGGTGGCATGGCTTTGTACAAGCAAATAATAATAAAGGAAGATTTTTTTTTTAATGTATACTTCTTTTATCCAGAGAAATTGGTTTTGCTAATGAAGGGCTTCACAAACAACAAATTAGGCCAGCTCTGTTGCAGAGGAGATTAGCTCAAGAGGGTGGTAAACAAACTTCATCATGTGCATCAGGGAGCAGGACACAAGAGCCATCTCCTTTCTGGGAGCTCTGCATCCCTTCGGAGCCTCGGAAGGGCGAGCGTGTGTCGAAGCCATACGGAGAGCATGTGTGGAGCCTGCTGTGCCTGCCATGGGGAGCAAGCAAGGCTGTGCTGGCCAGAACAGGGCCCCACCCAGGAGTAATGACTCAGGCTGTGGGACTAGAGCCTGTGCTCACATGGGAATGGCCTTCAAAAATCGCAGTCTTAAGTAAAGAGATCATAATTCCTTTTAACTTGGGGAATTTGCAGGGTTTGGAGTGGGCTTGTTTTTTTTATTTTTTAGAAATAGAGATGGATGGCACATTGCTTGTGATTTTAAAGAAAATGGATAATTTTTTTTAGCTGATCATGTAACCTTGCTATAATAAATATATTAATTGTTTAGTTTTTAAGTATGGAAAGTCAAATGGTTGGCTTTAAAATGCAGTGGTTTTACATATTAGAGGAAGAGACGTGGACCCATCTTCATCAATTTGATATTCCTTTTTGTGTAACCTTTTTCAATCAATGTATTCAAGTTCTTAATGATTTGTGTATTTTACTTTTAAAATATCAGAAAACATCATGCAAAATTTCAGAAATTCTGATCATTTTTCACAAAACTTTTTTTTTTGCACATATTGTACCATGAGGCTGACCCTCCTATAGAGGAGGAAGGCAGAAAGCCGACAAGGGTGTTCCTTTGGAAATATGACAGTATTTCTATATTCATTACTGCTAGGGCATTTTTAAATATATCATCTTTCACAAATGGGGATTTTGGAGTCCCATTTGGAAGTTTCGGCTTTCATTCAGGATAGAGAGAAACCTAACTGAGCAGTATTCCAGAGCCTTTGGAGATACATTCCTGATTTTCAAAACTGAAAGTATTTAAATCCATTTTGAAAATAGCACTTGGGTTGCAAGACCAGTGTTGCCTTTCAACTACACTACACCAGAATCACAGAATCTGGTTAGAATATGTCTAAAATGTACAATGTGTCTGGCACCTAATGACAGTGTGCAACATTTGTTTATTTTTTAAGAGGATGCACTGCAAACCGCATTTTTCTTTAATATTGGTTAGTTATATGAGCTTTAATTTTTCCACATGCTTACTGACAGTTTGACAGAATTTTAAAGTAAGCCTTGCATGGGAATCAATTCCTCTGATTTATGCAGTGTGCTAAGAGTAATTTGATTATCCCTATGGCTGAAAAAAAAATCTGCATCTGCCCTGAATTGAAAACAGATCTGCATTAAAGAGCATTACCTCAGTATCACTGATACGCTGGAAATTAGTCAGCTGGGAAGTACATTTTCAAATAAAATATGCTGAAATTACAAGCAATTAACTTCTTCCTTTGAGTAACAGAGATATACAAAATACATATTTTGTTCTTTAAAAATGCCTCATGCTGTTAGTTAGAGAGCAAAAAAATAGGAATAATGTGCTTAAAGAGTGGGCTATGCAGGTAACAAGGAAATACATGCTGCAGTGTCAAGGACTGCTTCAGCTCATTAAAGCAGTGGATGTTGAACCAGTTAAGTGGTCATCACTGTTTCCTCCTCCAGCTGAAAACATGGCCTGACAGATCTAGTCATGCAGGTGCCTTGATAAAATCATATCAGGGTATAAAATGTATTTTAGATTTGTAGGGCAAACATATTTTTAATTCATATAATACAATTCTTAGGATTGAGCTTATTTGAGCACAAACCAAAAAATTACTTACATCATAAGCATTTTTAGCTCTTTCGAGGAACAAGGAGAATGCAATAGTTAGGACTTCTTGATAGCCACCAAAATGTATTTTAAAAATCCTTTAGAAAGATGGGTTTTCCGTAGCCCTTTTTCATTTTAAACATTATGTGCGATTGACCTTTTTTTTAATGAGAGGAAGCATCATTTTAGCAAATTAAAATACAATATGTCAGTATCTCAAAATTTAAAATCTATATAAGGCACACTATAATCATTATCCAATTAGGATGTATTTAAGGACCAGCTTATACCAGAGGTGATGGAGCAAAGCACAGAGAATTCCTGCGGTAGCAAGTCATTCACTTTGAATCTGCCCTTGACTGTTTCACCTCCCCTAAGAAAAGCCAAAGAGTAAAGTTACACCACTTTGCTATTTTAGTCCATTGTTTTGGCATTTTCATGTGAAATGAAGTCTCTTCTTGGCATCTGGGACAACAGTGATAGAAATTATAATTGAATCATCTAGATATATGTTGAGTTCAAAAAGTGTTTAGCACAGATGGGACATCCACTTTGTTGATTGCTTTTGGATGGCTTGCTTGGGACAGGACAAGATCGTGGGAGGCAATAAGCCTAATTTTTAAGGAAATGAGGCTGTGAATCAAAGATTGACTCTCTGCAGGAGGTATGAGTTACATCCAGTGACTAAAACCATGTGAAGGATAGGGAGCCAAATAGCTGACAAAAGCGGGAAAAAGGATTTTTGTTGATTCATTATAAGAGAAATAATGAAAGCTAAAAAGATTTTGGAAAGCTTGAACAATAGCCACTGGGAGATTTTCTTCCCTTCTTTTACAGCTGTTGGAAAAGTGAGAGAAAAATCTGATCTACTCAGCTACCACTTTATTTTTCCAAAGTCCATTGATCATAAATATTGTGATGGTGTTAAGAAAATTTATGTTACATGAGATTCTCATTACTGAAGTAATGATGCATTGGCCAGGAGGTGATGTGTTCTTTAGATTGTCCAAAATTTTGTTTTGTTTTGAGAACCTGCCAGAATCTCTTAAATGATGTCAGATTTTTGTGTATGCCAGACATTACTGCAGAGTACCATGGGACTGTTTTTGCCTTAGTATCAGCCAGATTTTTTATTTGGGTTTCTTTGGTGGCTTATTTGGCTTCATCTAACACTGAAATATCAAAACTATTGATTGATAGAATTAATAGATTACCAGTATCTCAAACCATTTGAGCAATGGGCAGTCAAGGGTCAGTTAAGGAAGCAGATTTATAGATAGCTCTTTCATCTCTGAAAATCCAGATCTTGTCCTTGAGTTCATTTTTCGTCAAAGTTAAAGACACATTCCTTGCTTTTGACTCACTTGCCATGCTGGTGCCAGTCTTGTGGTGGCAGAGGAGCACAAAGGCCAAAGAGACAGCGCTGTCCTGGGGGTGAGATTGGGATATGCTCCTTGTGCTTAGACACATCCTTCCTGCATTACTTATGTAAAAGGAAGAAAGCTATTACTTAAATGTTTTACCTTACCCACGAGCTGGATTTTTTAAAAATATGTACTGCACTGTTATCATTAATTTAGGCTTATGTGTATGCTGTTACAGAAAAAACACAACAACGTGTGTGAAAAAAAAATAACCTCTCTGCATTTACTTTGTTTTCTCTGTACAGTTATCTTCTTTGTGCGTGTTCGTAAGATTACCTGGTATTCACAGAATTTGAGTTACAAATGTTAGCAAAATCCAAAAAATTTCACAAGTTACTCCTGACCTTGCTTTGCAGAGTATTATCAGGCATTAGTTACCTCAATTCCATAATCAGAGAGCAGGAGAAATAGCAGAAGAATAACCAAAAGTGGCAGCACAAGACAGTACTATATTTTTTAGGTACAAGTTATTAACATAAAATATGTTTTCCTTACTAGACCAAAGGAAGGTTGGGGGATTAGGGGATTGGATAGATTAGGGGAGAAACACAGAACAATGAAGGGATGTGGCTGTTGTGCCATCACACCAACTAGTGTTCCTGGGTATCTGTTAGATCAGGGAAGATCCTTACCTTCTCCCTGAGAGATCTGCATTTGTCATCTGTTAGATTAGATAATGAAGCTGTTTGTGGAAAAATACATCAACTTCAGATAAATTTAGTGGCAGTGATTTGGCTGCACCAGCCCTGCCCAGGGTGCAGTGGTGAGTGGCCTGTTGCAAGCACCGATAAATCTGCCATGATAAATCCACCAGCTAATTGACTCAAAAGGATGCACCATATACTCAAGAGACTCTTATTTTCTCATCTAACAAAACTAGAGCCCAGTTTTGCAGGATATGACATTTAAGAATGCATTTAATTGTAATAAGATAAAAAGTTGAATTGAGATGACCCACATTTTTATTCTTACATACATGAACATTTGTCCTGTTGGACTGACACCACAGCACTTTCCAGCATCTTGTCAGAACAAGACATCAATTTATTATTCAGCAAAACAAAGTAACATAAGCCATGTATGGGTGTCTACGGTACACTTGCAACCATTTCAGGGCATCCAGCTAAAAGACCACAAGTTTTGTCCACCATTGTAGGCCTTTTATTTCTTATTTAGTTGGTTAGCTGGTTGAAGGATTTTTTTTTCATGTGTGTTGAACCACCATTAGAGTGGCTGAAGAATGATGTTTAATTCTCTTTGTAACCATTCCCAGAGATGAGGATCTTTCCACATTGCCAGTACTAACAACATGCATTCTTTCAACTTTTCAGAAAGCTCATACTCAATAGAGTAGCTTTCTAGTTTTGACTGGCAAATGTAGCAGAAAACAAGCATAATAAACCTGATCACAACACTTTGTTGTCCATATCACCAAAACTTCCTATATCCTGTGTGTCAATGCATATCCCTATCTAGTACAGTGCTTTTGTCATCAAAGCTTTTTCAGAAGAAAAAAAATAAAATCCTCATTTTCAATGGGAAAAAAATACTTTATTCCCAGATTTAGTCTGTGTGCTTATTTTTTCATGCATGAACTTCAGGAACAGGCACTTATTTATAATTTTTGAAGGACTCCTGTCATCTGAGCATTCTAAAGGGAAAGAGGTGATGTGTATTGATTAATACTCTGTATTTTTTTATTAGTTAGCAGCAATGCCAAATGAATTGAAAGCAGGTTAGTACCTTAGAGGCAGCTATCAGAAAGGCTTTCTTCATTTATTCCATTATAGACCACATGACATAAAGGACGAATAAGTGTCAAGAACTCAGGTGAGAATTATACACACTGTTGCATTCTGCAGTGTTTCAAGAGTCTTGTAATTTTGATCTCTGTTTGCTCAGCAGTATACCAAGTTTTTAAAATTCAGTATATATGTACATTTGGGCATGCATGTAGAAGTTGTCACATTTATTCTCTCTATTACCATTATTGTGAGCATCATTGCAATTATTGCTTCGAGAAACCCAAAATTTCTCTGGTCTGCAAGGGATATAATCTTTTTCAGGCTGTCAAACCTGAAGAGAATTTAAATTTGAGAGCTTTCAAAGGAATTACTAGTGACATTTTAAAGTTTATGACTGAAAGACAGATAATAAACTTCTGTCTAAAGCGCAGGCACCAAAATAAAGCATCGTGTTTGCCTTTTCACAGGCTGTTCAATGTCAGCCTCCTCTCAGGAGGATCCACTGCACTGTTAATAACATCAAGATTGCTTCAGGTAATTCTCTGGCTTCCTTAGGGTAAATTTCAACCTGAACTAGACTGTTTGAAAAAGTGCAATTTACCTAAGTAGTCTGTAACCTCTTCTTTTTCCTTATCTGACCTGAATTCTTACCCCTTTGTCACTCACCTTAATCATATTAGACACCTGATAACAGTTAACATCGTTAGTGAATGAGAAACAACAAAATCTTTACAGGCATTAGCGGTCTCTGCAGTGCACGTTTGCTTTAGGTTTCTCTTGAAGTGTGGATCAAAGCGTTTCCTGGCCCCTACAGTTCATCTACTGTGCTTTCTTATTAGGCCTCCAAACACAGGAAGTTTACAGCTCAGGCTGCACTTTGATTCAAGTATAAGATATGTAAGTACAGCGAAGGTATTTGCCCACTCTTAAGCAATTAATTATTCCACAGAGTAATTTACATTTTGACTGGTATGTCTCTGAGTCTTGCTTTAAAAAAACATAGCTTTTCCCTTTTGCCTGGTATGCATCATTATTTACTATTCTTTGCAAGTCCAAGTTCATCTGGTAAGATAATTTTATAAAGGTATTTTGCAAAGAATATAGGGGAAAAAACATGTTTTCTTTTTGAAATAGCTGATATCTCTGTTTATTCTTTGGGGACTAGAAATGACATCCCTAAGGAGGAAAACAAAAGTCCCCTTTGGAACAGTTGTTCCTTTCTGTTGTGCAAAAATACAGTGGACTAATCTGGCTACTGCAGTAGTTGCCTATGCCAGCAGCTCTTCTGTCAGTCACGTAAGGTTCTGCAAGCACTCAGAGCAACCTCACTGAAGAAGCAGTGCCCCACACTGTCAGGAAAATATTGCTGAATTCCATTATAAGAAAAGTTAAGTGTTCTTCAAGCATGAAGACCTCTGCAAATGTTTTCCATTATCTAAACTGTTGGCCCAGACCCACTAGCAAGAGCAATAGTGGGAGAATTAGAACAAGTGGTGAATATGGTTGTCTCTTGTTGGTTTATTACACTTCTCATGATATTTGCTATTTTTACTAATCCCAAGTTGCTGAATACAATGATTATATGGGAAAGAACTTTCATTTAAATAAAATAAATGAGAAGTTGCATCAGTGGTAAAATTCAGCCATTGCTGTTGCAAAGAAACACTTGAAAACACATACTCTGGAGGTGGAAAACTCCAAATGGAAAAAGAAAGCTGAAATCTGCCATTTAAACTACTGTAGGACACAGGGGAGTGCAAGCTACCATATTTGAGAATGGGATGTCCACAATTAGGGCAAATGCATTGCAGACCATCCAATCCTTGCAAGCTTCAGAAAATGGCACATAAACCAGTAACTGCCAGTTCACCACATCTATGCAAAACCTCTTTTTCCAAGTGAGAAGGGAACAGATGAAGTTGCTAGAGGACCAGGCACTTGCAGATAACACCAGATGCATGTCAAAAGTGATATGCAGCATTCTCCTGCTCTTTTAAAATAGCTTTGAAAATTAGAAGGTAGTGCTGTTTACATAAATGAAAAAAAAATCAACTTTAAGTACTAAATCAGTAAGATTTAATTGAGAAGATGACGTAATTCAGGTCAGATCTGTTTGCTAGCACCAAAACAAGACCAAAGAATAGATTTTAAAATGCGGTGGTTCAATGCAGTGAGTGGTGTGGCTGAGCAAGGCAGTTTCTAAAATCCAGCTGAATACTTCAAGAAAGCATGTTGATGTGAACCGGTGCGGGAATTACGGCCGGGAGCCGGAATCCCCGAGGCAGCGCTACTCGGCTGTCCCAGTTCTGAGCCCGTGCTCCAGGGGGCCCTGCGCAGCCAAAAGTGATGCTCCCTTCACTCACCGTCTGCAAGCCAGGGTGCTGTGCTGCTGCAAGGGCTGTGAAACGCCCCTTTGCAGTCCCACATAAAATAAAGTACCTCAGGGGCAGCCTCTTCTGCCCAGGTCCTGCACACTTTCAAGAGTCATTGCTTGCTTTTTACAAGCCACAGATTGTTGTAGGAGTCATGGTATATTTAGAGAGAAGTATTTTATTTTCAAATAAGAAGACAGCCAACATGAAGAGCAATGAATTCTGTGTGTTGCGTTTACATGTTTGTATTGTTCCTGGATTAAAAAAAAGAAAAAAAAAAGGGGGGGGCTTGTATTGCTTGTTATTTGTTTTCTGTTTTGAACTGAGGTAGAAGGAAAACAGGTTTGTAGTTACTGGTTTTATACAGTCTTGCTGCCTCACACGTTTAAAACAACTGTAAGTGCACCTCTTGGAGGATTCCTGATCTTTGTCACACTGGGGTCTGTATCCCTGCTGCCCTCCTCTTCCCATAGTCTTTCAGGTCCTACCTGCAAAACTGATGCACATTGCAAAGGGTGAGAGCAGCTGATTCAGTTAGCTGTAAAATTTTTCGACTGTCCATCACCTTTCTTCCTTTAAATAAAAATGTGTGTGTTTCCATATCCTTAAACGGAAATTCAGACTTCCACCTTTTCTTTTTGCTGCTGGGGTTTCAGCTTTACTTGGTCATGTGGCCTCTGACACTGTACAAGAAAAGTAACCTGTCCCTTTAACAGTTCCTGTCATTGAGATGGGAGCCCTTCTTCAGGGATATGCTGGGAAGTTTTAACCAGCAGTATTTGCTGTAGCAGAAGAGACTTGAAATGACGCCTCTCAGAGCTTGGCTAACCTCAGGAGTCACAGGCTTATTCCTAATAAGCTTTAATTATTTCAAAAAGCAGTGATTTGGAAGTTGAAATTTTGGAGTTGAGAGAAAGATTTTTTTTTTTCCTTTGTATGCAGCCTCTAGTTTTTCTGTACACAAGTAGACACAATGAATCAGGCTTGCCTGTTAGATGTAGCTGATTTTGTGTACTCAGATCAATAGAAACTGTGACAGGTCACAGAGTAAGACTTAACTTCTTCGACTACCTGCAGATTTCTATAAAATGCTTACCTAGTTTTGTCTCATTGATGGCTGCAGTCCAGAAGATATAAAACTGTTTAGTCTTAACAACAGTGATCATTCTCGCTTCAAAGACCTTCAAAAATATGTGTGTAGCAGACCTGGGACGCCACTTAAAGATGCAGTTAGAGACTGCCACGGTCATAATCATGGCCTGTTTCCACAGGGCACTATTACCAAGCTTATAAAAAATTGTGCCCAGCTTTATTTAGCTTTACAAGGCTTTATCTTCATTCTAGAAGAACCGCATAAGCCTGTTTCTCTACACACTGCCATGAGAAGGAGAGAAACTTTAAAAAGGGGGGCCAAGCTATTCCTAATGAATATCTGAACTGTGCCCATAAATGCTACTTCTCAGGGACACAGGACAGGGCTTTGGCTGTGGCTCCACATCAAGGAGAAGCATTGTTTGATTAACACCTCCCATAGAGCAGCCTTCTTTCTTTGCTCTTGCCCACCCCAGGCTATGCCAACAAAAGTGTTCATTTGGCCTCCTGATGTGCCACAGAAGTAATCAGGATGGAAATTTTTTTTTCAGGTTCCTTTTCTCCCCACCCAGATCAGCTCCTTGAAACATTTTACCACACAGCTGCATAAATAGTTGGCTTTGGCGGAGCACAGGGAGGGAAGTGGGGTGGACACCAATGTCTAAAGAAGGAGAGCCAGAGCTGTTTAAACTACCCTTGCCATCAGAGAAATGCTCCAAGAATCACAGTTCCAGCTGCATGAAGTCCAAAAGCACAAGTCTAGATTGCCAGCTGCTTTCAGTATGTATAAAACTGGGAGGCCACTGCATACAAATGAGACCAGCTCTGATCTGTTTCTTTTTGGGGGCTGTTGTCAGTACTATGGACTATGCTGGTTGTTCAACATTATGTTGTTGGATAGCATCCAGAAGTAGCTTTGAGCCTTGAAAAAGCAGCTTCCAGAGGTAAATTAAAGTGATCTTTGGAATGAGTGGTGCAAGCACTGAGGTCCCACAAAGATCCATCTTGCTTACCATGCCATTAAGATCAGGTCTGCAGAACACCAGATCCAGATCAACTGGCAACACAGATGTGTCCTGTATCAGACTTGGGTGCATGGTTACTCAGTTATCCTGCAAAATAACCTGCAAACCAGCTTGTATTTCAGACTTTTGTTTATGCTGGATTCAGAGGACAGACCGTTCCTAGTCAGGAGTAATGCCTGCCAGGACAAAAAAAGCTATCCTTCAGAAATACTTCAAAACAAATTATAACCAGAAATGTAAGTTTGGACAGATTTGGTGGTTTATGCCAAATAGCTAGGTTTTATTTTATTTAGTACTATGTGCCCTAGAACCAGAGTTAGCACATTGTGTGACAACATCCTGATATTCGGCACAAGAGTTACAATAGGAATGAAAAAAAAAAAAAAACAGCTAAAAGAAACCCAGCTAAATTCAGTTGGTTAAAATCCAGCTGACAAACTCTAAAATACCAGTAGCTCATGAGGTCTAGCATGTTTTCTCTATTTTTAATGCCTCAGACTTACAAAATGCCCTGAGACAGCTGAATGAAATGTACTAAGAGCTTCTTGTTTTGTTTTCATGGTGGCCTTCTACGAAGGGGAAGACTGTTAATGTTGGTAGCTACAGCAATGGAGAGCAGCATCCCTATATATTACTGAGTCAGTGAGTGTGTAGCTTTTAGGTACCCAGGAAAAAGCTTTTTACACAATGAGTTAAGCTCTTTGTGATTTGAGGGTTTTGAAGATGTCTCTGGAGGTGGTTGTACTGCATTCTGTGTGGACACATTACTGAATACCTGCCAGGTGTATTTGGCTCATCTGACTGAGCAGAGTGTTTTGCAGAATCTTTCTGGAAGGAAAACTGGTCACAGAGGCCTGTTTGAACACTTGGGATGATGGCAGAAAGGAACAAACCAAATTTTTATGGAGTCCTGTCCTACAGGTCACAGAAAGCAATTTGCAAACCTTGAGGAAATGTCAGGGAAAAGAGAGGTAACATGGTCCATCCAGCTCCAAAAGCATCTGTGAAAAATTACATAGCCCAGATGGCTGAAATTATTTTCACATTCATTGCACATGTAGTCTGGTTTTAGCTATCTCCAGTGCAGTCATTCTGCTGATCTATGGAAGTTATTCCCCCCTCAGTGCATGAGCATGTTTCCCATTCACATAAATAAGAGTTATGTCTTTGTATCCAGGGAGAGGGGTTTTTATTTGTCTAGTGCCAAAGCAGCTTCTCACAGGACTGTTTTCCTCCCACATTCTCAGTTGTGTTCAGCTCTCCTGACCTGTATTTTCTTTGTTTTGATCTGTTTGAACTTTTTATATTTTAGGTAATAAATGTTAGTAAACTATGGAAAAGGTGACAGGCTAGAAATGAGACCCTTATAGGTTAAACCACCTCAACCTAAAATATGAGAGGTGGCTAAAGAAGAGAGAAAAAAATTGGAAAGTTTTGCAGCATAGATGTAATTTGATTTTATGTTATGATATCACCACATTTTCCTCTCTCCTTTCCCCTGGTACCTATCAATGAGAACCTTGTTTTGCTGTATGTGGGAAAGTTTGCTCTTATTTCCAGGGCTGCTGTCAATTGGTTTTAAAGTATCTGTCATAAGGTACTATTCAAGCAGAGCCAGGGATGACTATGGCTATCACTGCTAAAGTGATTTCTTTAGTATGAATTTGGGTGGTTTAATTAATGGAGTGCAATAGTGATCACCAGGGTACCTCAGCCCAAACAGGCACTGGTGCTGCACTAGCAATGACAGGGTTATTTTGGCACCTCCCATTTATTTTCCAAGACTATTGCTGGGAGGGTGGAGCTAAGGTTTACTCAACATTAGGTTTGATGTACCAGAGTTTTCTGAAAAAAAGTCTGTCAAGTTGGAACAGTCAATTTTTGCCATTTGTTTTTCTCCTGTTTAGTTCACTTGGTTATAGGGATCCAGTGATGAGGTTAGGTGTGCTCTTCTCCCTGTGAGTTTCTAGAAGTGTTGCTTCTTGTCCCCTTTTTTTCTTTTTTTTTTTTTTTTTTTTTTTTTTTTTTTTTTTTTTTTTTTTTTTTTGTGGGGGAAGAGGAGTGAGATGGGAGAAGAGGAAGAAAGCAGCAACAAAATTTTAATTATTTTTAATTTTTTCATATTTTTTAATTTTTAAAATTTCTCTTTATTAATCTGTTACTGTGACAGTCCAGGCCTTCCAGCCACTCCAAGCTGTCTCCTTCTGTGTGACAGAAGCTGAAATAACTTTCTGATGATGATATTTCTTTTTACCTTTTATGTTTCATCTCTTTGCAGGCAAGTTCTCCTACCATGCTCACTGTCTGGTTAATCAAACAAATTGACACGCAGCCACGCTGGGAAACAATTGTATAACTGGAGAGGCCGGGGAGAAGGCAGGGGAGGTTTCAGCAGCACACAGTCAGTAGCAATGTGGGATGAATGAGCTCCTGGATGGCGCTGCAGGCCTGTTAGCATCCCTCAGCTGGCTCCTGTATAAATCGGGGTCACTAAAACCACTGCAGAGGGGGGATGTACCTGTGCTCTTAAGCGAGTGCTGAATAGGGTCCTTGGTCACTGTAGCTCTAGAATAACTTGGCATCGGCACATGGATCGATCCTGCTCTTTTGCATCCCCTGTACTGATGAAAAGCAGTTTTCCCTCAACTCCTTGTGGCGCTGGACAAGCCTCCTGTTTGCCGGGCCGCTCCCCGGGTTATCAGGGGCTGCAGCAGAAGCAGATTAGGGCCATTCACACCGGCAGTTTCCTTAGTGCCTTTGCGAGACCGATAACCCCTGGCGGAGCAGCAGTGACGCCAGCAGGCAGCAATCTGGTCCCCAGGGAGAGCTGCCTGCCCTGCATGCCTGTGTTTACCCCCGCAGGTGTGGCTCCTGGAAGCCCTGGCTCTCCCTCTGGTTTCTGGCGCCTGCAGTAGTCTCTGATGACCGGATCGGTCATCGCGGTTTGTCCGGCTCCAGCCATTCTCCCCGGGGAGCCTCTTCTGGGCAGGATCTAGGGGAAGTGTTGCTCAACAGCAGCCTCATCCTTCACAGGTGGCTTCATGGCGCTGCCAAGGGCTTTGTGCTGAGCCAGCCTGGCTGTGGCACAGCGCGGCCCGCACCCGCTTCCTCCCTGCGCCTGGCAGCCGGTGGGAAAAGGTGTTGGCTTCAGAAAACAAGACGGGCTGGGTGAGCAAACAAGAAGAGGCATGAGAACAGCTAGGTGTAACTCCTGAGCAGTGTGCGGGTGGGAAGGCAGGGCAGAGCCCGAGGAGCCCGGGATGGGAGGCAGGGAAGCGTGCCCGCCGCGGTGCATGCTGCTCCGCAGCCTCAGCCGCAGCACAGCGCCTGCCTGGCCTGGCCTGGCCTGGCCTGGGGCTGCGCCGCGCTTCCCGCAAAGCTCCTGCCCACAAAGGCAGCACTGAGTGCGGGCATGCCCTTCATCTACTGTCCTCACCTTCGGGAAGTGGCGAAAGCAAAGTTTGAGGATTTTTGCACATGGCTGTGAATGTATATTAGCTTGCTTGGCCCAGGATATAGTGAGGCACTGAGAATGAGTGTTTACTGAAGTGTACCCTGGCATCCTTATCCTTCCTTTGCAGCTGCTATTTACCAGACAGCATTTGTGGTGAATGTAGCTGGCAGGAAACATCGTCTGGAATGAACTGGATGAGTTAAAGAATTTTTCACACTAACATTGTTGCAGGCATTTGAAAATACTTCACATGAGAGCATATTTTTGTAACACTGAATTAAATTAACATTGCATGAAGCTGACTCAACTAAATCGAATTTACCATCAAAATGTTTGCTGTTTTTGTTTTCGGTCCCCGCCTTGTTTACAACTCCTCTGTGTTAGGCTCTGTGTTGCAGAGGGACCATCTCCCCCCCTGTATTGACATGCTGTATCACAAATGTGGCAGCAGCACAGCTGATTCTTCAGCGCTGGGTGGGGGATTTGCTTGGGGGGGTGGAGGGTGAGATTTAGACTTTCTCCTGGCAATTTAAGAAACTCATTGTGAAAATGCACTCATTCCTGTTTTAGTCAAAATGGCCTGCTGTGACACTATTTCTTTAAGAAACATAGACTGCTTAACTGGAATGGGAATATCTTCTTTAAAACTTGAAGGAAAAAAGTAGCAGGATTGTTTCTTCTATAGGCTGCTCCGAGATTGAGAAATTTCTTTCTCTATTCTGGGCTTTAACTTGACGGTCAAATATAATTGTTTTTCTTGTAGTTTGGTAACCCGTGACTGGAACTTTTTCTTTATTTAACTGTCATTCCAGAAGCTGAGAAAACTGCTTAAAAATAGATCTAAAAAGATATCAGATCCCACAAATTCAGACAGCCATTAATATGCATGTCACCCCACCATGCTGAGTCTTTCTTTGTAGGTTGTGCAATCTACTCCTTCCTTTACCCATTGCCTTTGTTTTCTTATTTGTTCCTTGTTTAGATTTCATGTACTACTGTTATCCTCTATTTTTTTCTTGAGAAAGTTTCTAGCAGATTGTGGTTGGTATAGCTGTATGGGAACAGACTATTTTGGTCAAGTTATTTATTTGAACTGGGACTCTCTAAAACCCCCTCCTTGTCATCGATCTAACAGAGATGTTCCGACAGTGTATTAGTCATTACTGGGGTGACATGAAGCAGAGCGTAGTTCTGGAGACGCCCTTCCAGTGAAAGACACTGAGCTTTAAACCCTCTTCACAGATGTGCAGAGCTGTACTAGCCATGCCTAACTTCCTTGCATGCTTAAAAGGCTTTTTGCCTATAAATCCCCCTGTGCCACTGAGATACTGGATGTTAATAGTAGGGCTGGATTTAATGGGAAGCCTGGATGTCTCTGATTTATCTCGCAGCTCCCACCCTCAGTGTTGCTTATGGGGATGGGTGGGGTGCACTGCTGCTGCCACCCTGGTAAAAGCAGCAGAGGGAAAAGATCTCCCTGCCCAGCACCCAGAATCAGGCTCAGAGCTGGGGCTTTGTCTCCAGAGCTCTGACAGCAGCATGGCCATGCAACAGATGAAGTAAACAAACCAACAATACAGGCATTTTTGTACAGAATAGGTCTATTATTCTTCCTGACAGCATGACTCGGAATTTGAGTTGTCATTCTTCGTATTGTTCCTTATTTAAAAAGAAAGAGAAAGCAGAACAAGGAATAATACAAATGAGACAGCCTGAGGCTTGTGCTTGCCAATAGGATATTCTTAAGGTTCTGTTGGCACTACAAATTGGAACGATTTTGAAACCAGGTCCCTGAACCCAGCTGTATTCTTACAGCAGTCGAGCATTAAAGTCTGACATGCTGCTGTGATTTATTCACCCAGGACTGCTATGCTGACCAATAACCAGGAATCCATAGCCAATCACATACCAAGACTAATCCATTGATCACTCAATGTACAGAGTTTTCCTTAGCTGGCCGATGTGGCTCACAGTCATACCGAGTAGCATCTGTGTATCAATGCTCTCTCCTTTTCAGCCCTAGGTGAGGTTTAGGCAGGAGGATGTTGGGTGGGCTGTGGAAGGATGCACACACCTGCTCCTGAGCACTCTGAGCAGGGAGCCCTGTCTGTGGCAGGCTGCCAGGCTGGATTCTGCCCTGACTGACCCTGCCAGGCAATGGCTTCTGGCAGGAGCCCATGGCCAGAAGGCTGCTGGAAAGGTGCATGAAGCTGTCAAGAATTTGGGACAGCAGTTTATTGCAACCCTAACTCAGTAAAGCCTCAAAAATTTGCATCAGATGAATTTGGAGCCCTTTCTGGTCATTTGGACTGGAAATCCATACTGTATTTTGGGCACAGAAAAGCCAAGATGGATTTTGGGAGATAGCCTTTTCTGCCTACTCCAGCAGAGCCTGGCTATGCCTGAAAAGCAGGCAGTCCTTGGGCTTGCTCAAGTATTAAGGGTGGGGGTGTTTCACAAAGATACATCGAAAGAATATGGAGTTACACACACCTGAAAGTACACAAACTCCCTGCCAAGGAGTAAGAATTTTGTCTTATCCGCATGGTAACCTCCTCACCTGGCCAAGGAAGTCTTCAGGAGCATTCCCTTGATTGGGTGGGGTATGGCTGCAGGGAAGCCCTGCACAAGAGGGACACACAGCATACATCCTTATTCCACTTTTCAAGACTGTGTAAACCTCAACTGAACTGGGCAGCCTGGAAGGTCTTTCATTCCACTAGACCATTTCTGTTTACACATCTGTAGCATTTAAACATTGCAGGATTGTTTAAATGCATTTAACATTTAATGCATTTATGTTTATGTTTAAAAACATAAACAATGCATAGATTTTGTTTAAAGGCATAAACATTGCATGACAAACTCAGTTCATGGTTTTAAATAATTGGGGGATTTGGCCTGAAGCAAACAAACTGACAGTGGAGGAATTAAGGGAAACCACAGCATACTTCTCCATCATTGACAGGTAATAGATAACAGATTAACTTTATTGGCAGATAAATGAATAAATGATTCAGAGTCATATCCATTAATGGCAACCAGCAAACATCCTCCCCACTTAGTCTCTTGAAACAGTTATGAAGTCAGTGCCTGGATACCCAGGAATGCCTCTTGCAGCAGGAGGTGGGAAAATGGAGTGGAGAAGCAGCAAGGAGAAGAGAGTGCCTGAAAGAAGGAGGAGGAGGAGGCATGAAGCACTCTGGTAGGCAAGTCAGATGCAATTAAAAAGTCTCTGACTAAGAGACATGGAAAAATGAGGAAGCAAGCTCACAAAGGCATCCAGCAAGAGGGGCAAATGGGAGCAGACACACAGTCTGCTACAGGAGGGCATTAAAATGTCCTGGTCAGGAGATGTGGATGGGGAACATATGGGAACACACAAATAATTTATCTAGAGCAGACTGGCAACCAGTGAGTGTGAAGGGATAGAGGCACAATAGGAGGAAAAAGGTCACACATTAATTATTGCCTCATGCTCACAGACCCAGGTGCCTGGATCAGGCACACAGTTTGTGGTAATTGGGAGTGGGGCTGTGGCTGAGCCTCATCCCCAATGGGGCCCAGCTGTGAGAAGCAGATGAGCAGCATTGAAGGCAATGAGACCTGGGGTGCCCGGGTGCCCTCACCCATCACCAAAGGGCACAGAGGGCACACAGGTGCAATGCATAACCATGAGGGGTATAAAAGGTTGGTGTTACTCTGTATGAGCAGGTGCTTGAAGCCTTCTGGTGTGGTAAGGTGTTACTCTAGATGGGTTGAAGCTTTCTGAAAGTTGTCTGATGATAGTCTGTGTATTGTGCCCATCTCAACTGCAATGTGTGCTGTGGCTTGTGCTGTGACACCTGGAGGTGTTAGAGCAGTCCCCATTGGGAGGACACAGGGTCCATATAGGATTGGTGTCATGGGGACCATGGTAAGCTGCAGGAACTTCTTGTTGTGGCACTGGGAGAAGTCCAGTCCCTTTCTCCCCATGTCTTTATTGTCTGATGCATAGTAGAGGGAGCACATGCAATGAGACTGTCCTCAGCAGTGAACTACACAAGACTGATGGTAATACAATTTTCTCAGGAATTTCTTGTTATGCATTTGTTATTTTCAATAGCAATAAGATAAGGTGGGAGAATCAACTAAAGGCAATTCACTGGCTTACTTCCTACTGATATTTAAAATTTAGAAGCTTAAGCTTTTTCTTTCTGATCTTGTGGCTGTTCAGCAGAGGTTGTGAAGCTTTGCTTTCAGTGGGGAAATTGATCAACTTGAAAACTGAAAATTGGTTCTGTCTGACACTGCCATACAAATAAGATAGAGTGCAGTACGTGCTGTTCTTTTTGTCCCTTTTATGCTATAGATTTCCTAGTGTGGGGTAGTTGTACGAGGCTTGTGAATGCACGCTCATTTTTGATTGGATATTTGTCATTAAACATTTATAAAGTTCACAAACATACAAAGCATATGGAAGTCTTGTTAAGAAGGATTTAGTCCCTTTGTGACTATATACAAACATTTGAATACTTGAATTAGACTGAATCATGAGGTTAAAAATAGATTGGTAAAGTCTTCAGATTTACTTTCTAAATTTTAAACCCTGTGGAGGCATATGCAAGAATTTAAAGTTAGTTCACTTTAATCTCTTTCTCTGATACCAGAAGGAGTAAACAAGGGGGTTTCCTTTCCTTTTCTTTTAATGAAAACAGGAGATTCTCAGGACTTGAAATGAAGCCCTGAGAAGAGGCAACAGCTTGTTTCCTGCTTCCTTCCCGTTTTGTTTCTGCTAGGGACCCTCAGCTCTTGGGCTCAGCCCCCAACCCTCCTGCACCCTCATCCTACATGCTGTCCTTTCCCTGGTGCTTCTGCCTCTTGCTTCCCATGGACAGTTGGCATTGTGCTTGGATGGGTTTAGGCTGCTCCTGCTCACTTTGGCCATAAGGCCATTGCCACTGAATGTAAATGTGGGTGTAAATCCCTGGCCTGGACTGTAAGGATGGCTGTTTGTAGTATGCATCTCGCCTAATCTCAGCCCTGGTTCCTCTTCCCACAACAGCAGGGATGGTTGATGGAGTTTGGATGTTGTGCAGTTGTAGCCTGTGCTGTTTGTCCCTGTAATACTGAGGTCAGGCCCTCTTTGTCCTCGTAGGAGTGTAGCAGAACCAGACCCTCCAGAATTGCCCAATTTAATAGCTGCAGATGAAAAGGTCACCTATAGCAGCTGGAAAGAGCTGCTGCTAGAGCACAGCTTTGCTTTGCAAATGCAGGAATTGCTGAGTTGGGAAGGTGAGCTAATGCAAGTAATTGTGTGGTGGGGCAATTATTTAAAATCATCAGAGTCACCATCATCTGTAGAAAGTGGTTTTCTGCCACTTCTGGTACTTCAAAACAGCAATGCCATTTTTGCTCTTCTAAGAAGGATATCAAAATATTTTTAACATGAAAGGATGAAGTCTGAGAGCATCACTGACTTACAGTAGTGTGGTGGGACTTTGCATATGACATTCCATCTCAGAATCGTTTTTCCCCTTTTGAACTGGTAGTGATATGTCTTTGATAGAGTATGTTGGGTTTTTTATTTGCTTCCAAATAGAGGTAAAAAGGTATTTTAGAAAATTATATACAGGTATATTGCTAAAGGCCTAACATTTTAAATCTTTCATGAATGTGTATAGGCATATGCCTAAGAGGAATTTTTCTGTGTATGTGTACATAGGAGTAAGTCATACAGTTTTCAACACATTTACTTGCTTTCTGCATTCCAAGCTCACTTTCATTTGTGCAGCTACAAAGCTTCTGCTGTTTTTAGTCCTAGATAAGATTCAGAGGGCCACAACAAATTGGTGGTGCAATGCTTATCAGCCGTTTTCATAAGCAGCAGAACTCGGGTTGGTCCAGTCTGGAGGGGAAGCTGGGAAGGGACCAGCCTGGGCTGGGCCAAGGCTGCAGTCTCTGGGAGAAGGGTACCCTCAGGGTGATGCTGGACTGCTGCTGGGGAGCAGGGCTGGCTGCCCCCTGCTCCAGGCTGGACAGCCCATGTGTTCCAGGCACAGACCTGTCACATCGGTGCTAGCGGCAGCAGCACGTGGTGCTGGAAGTGACACACGTCTAGCAGGAAAGGAAGAAGGTGTTTTCAAAGGGGGGGCTGCAGCCAGATAACTGCAGCTGGGTGGCTCTGCCTTTGTTTGAAGTGTAGTGCTGGGGAGTCAGCAAGGCCTTTGGCTCAGCTCCTGTGAGCCTTTGTATGTTCCTGTCAATTTACTTTTTTTTTATTTTAAGGAGTGGTTACCCAGCATTTTTAGGACACATGGCTCTTCCTCAGGAATGGGACTGTTTGGCTTGCTGATGCTTTTCATCTGGAGTATGAAGTACTGCTTTGATGGCTGATGGGGTTTTTTGCCCTTTCTGTGTCTGGATGTTGATGGAGGAGTGGCACAAATGCTTTGGAGAATAGTCTAGGCTGTAAAGAAGAATAAACTTAATTCCTGCCAAGGCAGTTGCTGTTCATCAGTGTCAGATGGTAAGTCACTGAGAGCACTCCATCTTCGTATATTTCTATATGGTATCTTCAAACTATAGACTACATTGATGCCTTTTAGAAATCTATCATACAGTTAATTATAGCTGAATTTAGTAGCTCCTGTCATTGAATATTACTTTCAAACTGATTTTGGCTGAGAAATAGAAGCATTACAGTTCTGCTGCTTCCTGTCCTCTTAGACAAAAGGCAATAAATTAAATTAGACAGTTAATTATTATTACAGGTAAGATTTAGGTGTTGGTTTATACATTTGATTTATCCCTTAGAATGAAATTTGTGGATAAATATGAATGTGAGTAATGTTTAAATTGAAAGGAAAGAGTGATAAATTCAAATTTTGAGAAGTAGGATGTGGATAGCAAGTTAGTCATACAGGGTATTGTTTTCTCTCTCTGCTTTAAATATTAGTGAAAACTTCCTTCTTGAATTTAGCTTGAATTCAGGTTGTTTTCCATTTGCTACATCTTCTAATTAGTCACCTATTGACTTTGTTTTAGAGGCAAGAGAGACTGAATGTTGCCTCTATGTGTCCACTTGGTTTAGATCTAATTTTCTGTTCAGGGCACCCGTATGGGAGAGCGTAAAAAAAAAACTTCAATGATTCATTGGGTGGCTGAAGCTGTTAGTACTCCCCAGGGATGGCACAAGAGATGAAATCTCAATTAAGAGTGACTTTCCCTTACAAAGTAAAGCCTTTGAATCAGAGCATACCTCTGAGCCTTTTGTCTGCCAAATGGGTGGGGGTAATTCAGTTGAGAAAATGCAGTCAAGATGTGAAAAAACGTGCCTGGGGGCATCCAATGTTTCCAATGGTGCACGGATGTTAGCAACATGCTGAGCTTTAAGATCCCAGAACACAATACAACAGCATATTCACTTCTCAGTCTCGGGAATTAAATTAGGTGTCAAACCAAAGGCCTTTAGGGAACTAAAATCAGCAAATCAGTTTGGTTTTCAGTTGGAACTTTTACATGACTTACAAACTTTCTGTGTGTGAAAGCTTATGGTAGTATGGTTCTCTGCTGGCATTGAAATGAGGACTTGTCACTATTTTAATGGTAGTGCCTTTTGTATAAGCCAGTTGTAACTTGGAAACTTCAAAAAAATCAGACTATACTTGAGCAAAATAAATTCTAAAAATTTTGAAAGTATAAAGTGTACTTTATAGTACTTTACAGTATATATTTCATAATAGATGGTATAAAATTGATCTTAAGAGTCTTAATTCCTCAAATTATGTGTAGGCCTGAACTAAATTATTTTTAAAGTTCCTGCAGAGGCCCCTGTTCCAACTAAATAAGTGGATTTCCACAAGTTCATAATCATCAACATATTCTGTTACATAAGAATTTTAAATAAAAAAAGAATAAATAAAAAAAGAAACTAAATGTGTATTCCTCTGAAAAGAGAAAGTAGGCAAAGTCAATAAAAGTGAAATATATTGTAGTGGTGCTATACATTTGGTTTAAATGAGTTTGAAGTACACTACTTCAGATATCTTGTAAGAAGGTGTCACTGTGCAGGGAGGACCTCTTAAATGCAGGTTGTCTACTTTAAGGTAAAATAATAAAATTAAATAAACTGGATCTTATTCTATGGTTCTTCATAAAATATGAAGAGCATATTTAACGCTTTCAGTTTTCTTCCTCTTATAGACTGTTGTAAATAGGCAGTATTCTTGATCTCAGCTGCTCAGGTTTAGGTTAGGCTTCCTGAACCATGAGAATTTTCCTGTAAGCAATTCTCTCCCAATATATTTTTTGTTTCCTTTTATGCTCAGTGGATTTTTTTCATTATTGAAAAATGCTGAAATTGTATTTTCATGCACTGTAAAATCAAAAGGACTAAAAATCTCTTTCCTCTTCATTTCTATTTAAAAAAAAAGCCTGTGTAACTTCATGTAGAGGGGCAAGGAAATGTCAACTGTCATAAATTCTTAGGCTGAAGGTCTTCCAACTGAGCTAGTGGTAACTCCCAGGCAATTGGTGTTTTAGAAGGACATGTTTTGTAGACCTAATAACTAGGCCTCTAGGTTATTTAAGGTGTTCTCCTCTGGACTCTTCATAATTGCTTGAGATTTTTTTGAAGTGCAGTGTTAGGAATGAGTCTCATAGCCCAGATGATGGAGGTCTTGCAATGCTGAGGAGAGCAAAAGATTTACTTTATGTGCCATCTGTTAATAAATCTTTATTTCATGGTTGCTTTTCTATGACAGCAGGAAAGAAGTTGACTCATGCTCAGCCTGAAGCCTGCAGATTTTTTCTGAGAACTGCCGCAGGGCCAGCTGTCTCCCATCCCCTGCTCATTCTCCTAACTTATTTCTTCCCAAGTGAAGTATTTTGCAACAATATGTCCTTTTTGCATACTGCTTTCCCCTTTGTCTTAGCCCATTTCTCCAATTTCCATATCCATCTGCATATGTAATCTGCTCTGTTATTCCTGCAGCTCCTTCTAGCTTTCTGCAGTCTGAAAAGTCAGAAATCAAGTTGCATCATCATCATCATCAACAGATATGGTTCTCTCTTACTCAGGGTTTTTAGTGCTTTCTGCTGTCCTCTGCAGGCTCAGGCACTTCTTGCAGATTTCTGCTGAGCACCATGATCAAGGAGAGGATGGTCACTGAGGCCCCAGAAGAGCCTCAAAATGGATGTCTTGGTCACAAGACTCAAAATGTGAACAGTTTCTAAACAAGTACACTGTAAGAATATTGACAAGTGTGCAAATGTCTTGATGCATCTTTCCAGTTTGATGAGGAGCTACTGGCAAATACTTCTTGATGTGGTTTCCCTGTCCTGCACAGTTTCATGTAGATCCTTCTCTTCATAAATGTGTCATGTGAAGCAGCATTGGGAACCATGTAAAAATGGAGCGATATCTTATTTTTTTCCTTCTTATTTGTAAGGTGTATTACTAAAAAAAAAGTTAACTTTATTTGACAGTAATTTATAAAGTTGCTCACAAAGGCAAGTGACCTCAAAATCTTTATGTGCTTACAAAATAGTTTGTGTGTTTCTTTTCACACTTTTTCCTGCAGATTTAGGTCAGACTGAAAGGTCAGTGGGGCCCGTGTGAAACCTACTTTTGGCCCATAGAGATAAACATTTACTTGCCTTTTCTCTGCTCTCTGCACTGTTGTGCCTGGATCTGTGCTACTGACCTCTCCACACCTGTGTGGAGGAGGATTTTGCTGTCCATGGCAATGACAGCTGGAGGGCAGAAGCAGTGTGGACCAGGCTGCTGGTGTGGGGCAGCCCTGCAAGGGGCTGGGGGGAGCCTGTGTCAACCCAGACTGCTCTGGTGACCTCTCTGGGGGTGTGAGGACTCAGTTTCTCTACCTGTTTCATGCCCAAACCACATCTGCCATGACCACTTCCTCTCACATATCAAAGATATGCTTAGTGGCCTGTGGTGTTTGTGTTTCAGCAGCATTTGGGTAGTTAGGTCTTTCTGCTTACCAGCAGGTTCTGCTCTGTGTGATACTATTCAGGAAAAATCTTTATTCAGCCCAGGTATGCGCTGAATCTTTATTCAGCTTTATACCTGATGTATTCATCTGAAGTAGGTGTTGAACAGTATCAGAACCTTTGTTATTTTCCTCCCTTTTTAATGCCCTCAAACTAACTGGGCTTTCTGCTTTTTCTGAGTTTGGGATGAGTTTAGGTTACCTCTGAAACGCAACCACAGGCCTCTCCCCTGCCTATCATTCCCAAACAAGCTGTACAGTTTTCTATGTTAGTAATTCAGTTGTGTGAATTCCAAGAAGGCTTCTCTTGTGCCAGTTAAATATCTTGCCTTTTTTAGCAAAAGACATCTGGTTGTCCTGGTTTATTCTTCATGGCTACTTTATTAGCACACAGGATTTTAATACGATTACCAGAATTACAATTTGTTCTTGTCCCTTTTGTGACATTACAGTGTACTTGAGTATTTCTTTTCCCCTCTTCATAGTTTGTGCTTTTTTTTTTTTCCTTTTTCCAGTCATCTGCCAGGGTTTTGACTTTTAGTCAGCATTGTTTTGGTTGAGAGGGGAGAATTTAGTTGACTGTTTTCTGTCTTTCTTCACAAGATGGGTAACAGCAGAATAGTGGGGAATCTGTCATGAAGACATTACTCCATGATCAAAGAAGTCAAAGCATTCTTGGCAGTGGCCACTGTACAGCCTGTGTGAGCAGCCCCATCATGTCCATGTGTGCCCCTCTCTGCCTGGTGTTTTACTCAAGTTGGTAGGGTCTAAGGTGATGCTGAGGCAGCCCCTGCACCTTCTTGCTTCACCCAATTGTTGTCCAAATTTGTCCCACTTTCCCTAGGAAAACTTGGGTTTGTTTTTATGCATTTCCTGTTCCGTTTTTTTGAAGTAAGGGAAGCTTTCCATCCTTCCTGGAAGAGACCAGAACTCTTCATGGTAGGAGGTCACAGAGGTGCCTGAGAACCTGGAGAGAAGCAGAAGCACTTCCCACACAGGCAGGGAATGCCTGGGCCCCTGAAAACTGAAGAGCAAACAGCAAGGGAAGAAAACCAGCATCCTAACCAAGGGAAACAAACTTCTAAATAGTTTCTAAAAAAAACTTGGGAGAAAAATCTTGTGACATCTTAAAAGTGTTTGTCATTTCCTTAAATATTGTGGCCACTTCCACCACTTGATTGCTCCTTCCTCCTTACTTTAAAAGTGGTGTAGTTTAGTGCAGTGATGATGCATTTGAGGTCCTCTGTGTTACTTAGTCACCTGACTTCTTGGACTTTGCCATGAGAGCTGATTACTAAACTGACCCAGAAAAAGCAATTATCCCAGGTACTTTTTGCTTGCAACACTTTCCATGGATTAGCTGTGGCTACCATTAGTACTTAGTGTTAAATGGCATTCCCTGCATGTTCAACTATCCATCTGACACCATAAATTTTCTAGTTAGGTTCAAACTCTCACAGCAAAAGTGCTTTGCAACTTTTCTGTATTCCTGAAGATGTTTAGGCACAGATGCAAATCAGTGTGGTGAATTTAAGACTATTAAAAACTTAAGAAATTTTCCTAATGACTTTATAAGGACTTCATTATTTTACTTAGTGAGGTCTCAGAAGTCCATGAACCACAAGCGGAAAACCACAGCTTCAGATAAAATCTGCCAGGAATTAGTGGTGAATTCATAGCATTTGTTACCTGCATTACTAGTAAACAAGAGGAAGCATCTGCTATCTATTTAAGCAGCAAAGATTAGCAGCAGAGGTTTCAAAAGCAGTCATTTTATTCCACTGATCATGATATGGAAAGGCTTTCAGGACCTAGATTATTCTAAATGTCTCATTTTTCATTCCCCCTTTCACCATATCACCATATAGTTTTCATTATGGAGGAACATGAAATCCAGAAAGATGTGAGTGCTTGAAATTAAGTGATATTGCTATATCATATAAACTTGGGTTAGTGCACTTGTAGTTAAATCCTCTATGATTCTTCATCTTCAGTACAGTGTTAATAAATTATGACCATGGGTCCCTATGATGTAGCATCCACTTCTATAATTGTCATTAGTAAGCTTTACATGGAAAATACAATTGAAACATAACTGTTGCAATGCTACCCTACACAATGATCATGATGCTGATAAAATTCTCCCAACTATAATAATTTTAGTTTTAATGAATCAAGTTTCCTTGCAAAAAGACTTCCAAAATATTCAATATTTCAGTTTCTTTTGAAACTCTGCATTTTTGCATGCATTATATAGTACAGAATCACTACTTTCCAGCCAGTGCTTCCGTGTCTTTACATGATTTGGGGCTTTCTTACAGAGCACTTCCCCTTCCTATTTACAAAAGTGTCTCTTTTCAGCTGCTTAATTTCTCCTGTTGTTGCTGTAATTTTTTTAGCAGGTTTATTTCTGTTATGCTTCATTGTATGAAAGTTGCACAGCAAAATAGATAATTTCCTAAAATATCATTGCTTTCCTAGAGTTGTGGAACATGTGCAGCCTGTACTGGTGCATGATTATTTACAGCACAAGGAGTACGCATAGCATGGTCCAGTTGGCAGTGCCCTGGACCACAGCTTTGGAAGACCCTGATTTCCTTTTTGGCTCAATTACTTATTTGCTGTGTTTCTCATAGCAGATAACTTTAACTTTGTGCATCTTCACCTTCTATTTCTGACTCAGATGTAGAGTGAAAATGCTTTTAATCAATGATTTTAATTAAGCAATGTTTTGTATAGTATGACAGATCTTGTTCTTTAGGTGATGCTTCTGTAATAAACACTCAATGCATAGTAAGTAATAGTAGAAGAGGTACCAAAACATCTTAGAAAGTGAAACAACATAGGAGATCCATTTGGGCAAACATTTGTCACAAAAAATTTGCAGTGTTCTCTTGGGGGTCAGTGCCTGTCCACACAGAAAATCTAAAATTCTCAGGAGGGTTCCAACACCTGGTCCCACTACTTCGAATTTCCTACTTCTGTATTTATTCCTGCACTATTGATTTCTAGACTTTTCAGAACCTGATGTGTAGACAAAAGCTACCATTTTACTTCATACATTTCTCTGACTTTGGTAACGGTGTCACTCATTATTAGTGCAAGAATTATAATATCTTGACTTCTGGCTGGCTGGCATTGTAGCAGTTTGGGCAAGTTGCTTTGAAAAGAGGGAACTCCCTTTTACAGCTGCCAAGGTAATTTTCAGCTATGATGAAGTCCCACCACTTACAATTTTATATTGAGTTCAGTTTTTACCAGAGAAGATAGTCATACCAAGGGGGAAAAGCTCTTTTCACAAGCCTTGGTCATAACTTTGTATCCATGTCAACACTAGTTTTCTGGTTTGTGCAGATTTCATTAGTTTTCAGACATTTTAAAGCAAGCATACATGGCTAATGCTGAGAGGCTGCAGGAAGGGAGTGCTGGGATTTCTGTCTGCTCAGTGCAACAGGGAGAACTCTGCCTGGATATTGAAGGAAAAAGGAAACTTCTTGCTGCTCCTTTGCACTGCTCATTTCCAGAGAAATGAGTGGGTGAATTCTGATTGGCATTGTACCTTTTGAAATAGGCAAGCTTAGAATTTACTACAAATGTGTTTAGACCCTTCTGGAAGGGAAATTAGATACATAAAGTGTAAGTTGTCAACTTAATTCTTCTTCCAAAATTTGTACTTGAGGGGAGTGTTTTCCTGTCAGTGGAGTGTTTAGCTATAGTTTTTTCACCTTCAAAGTTATAACAAAACTGACTCTGACTTTTGTGGTATGGCTGAAGTGTGGAAAGTGTTTATTTTTTTTCATGTTCTGATATAAAATACTACTGAAAAAAAAATTCCAAACTTTTCCAAAGTACTTTTGCTGCAGAAAGCTCTAGCACAAAGGGGCCTTTGTTTCACATAAGTATTTAAATCTGTGGTAAACTCTTGCTCTTTTGTGTTTGGTGGTTTTTTTTCTTCCCTAGACAGGTGCCATGGAGCTCTATGACATTTGTAGAGCAGATGGGATGCCATTTTACTGTTGTATCGAATTGACAGGACCTTCCACTCTCCATGCATCCTGCCTTGGAAAGTGTGGGCCTTGGAGTTTTAGCACTTTTTTCCCCAGGAGCAGCTTGTTTAACTCGCTGCTGGATGAAGAGTGAGAGCAGTAACTCACTAACTGGCCTGTGAAACCTCTTGGGAATTCATTCCTCCTTGGTGCTGAATTTGCCGTTTTGGCTGATTGGTCACTTGCTGTTGACTTGGCTACCATGTATTGCATTAGGTATAGCTACAGATGCTATTGTGTGCATGTTTTTTAATAAAAACAGCAGCACTGCTTGTGAAATCCCATAATGACAGACATAATCAAGTATGCACAAAAAGCACAAAGATGTCTGTGAAATGCTGCCTCTGGAGATGTGTGAATGCACACCTCCCTCCATTCCTCCTTCCCACTTCAGATTCCCAAAGGAGAGATTTTGCAAATGTCCAGTTTGGGGATTCCAGAAGTGGTGGAGGTCTTCTTTCCAAAAGGCTGGTGGGTGAGAAGGTCTCAGAGAAGAAAATATGTCCCAATTATTTTTGCTAATCTCAACATGCCACCATCATGCTCAGTTCTTGCACATATATATGTCTCATACAAAAAACATGTAGTAACTGTTTCAAGTGTAACCTCACCTGAAGGTTGTACACTCCCTGGCAAGTCTGGTGTACACAAGAAAACCACACTTGCATGTGCTTCCAGCATTTAAATCCTGAAAGATATGTTTTCCCAGCAATTGCCTTTTTGGAGAAAGCAGGTGATGATTTCACTTTCAGAAAGGTAGCTGTAATTAATAGCGGTTGGCACTGGATATGACCAAGAGGGATAGGAATATCCAAACAAGTATTTAATGTATTTCAGTTGGAGTATAAATGAACAAACAAACCTCTTGCCCATGAGCAGCTGTAATTTTTAGAATTACTCTTATGAAGCATATTGAGTTTGAGATTCTTGGCTTCCTAGTGCAGCAGCCTGTCCCTCTGGCAACTGCCATCCCCAGTCATATCAGTTACATGCTGCCACAGCCACTCCAACATCTTGTGCAAATGTTAATATTAAAAGCAGGCCAGGTGGTTGCAAACTCTGGGATAGATCTTCAGTTCAGGAGCAAAATTATAGGATTTACAAATAGCCTGTATAGAAATTCTCCAGTTCTCCAGGTGACAATGGTTGTTTCTATGGCACTGTCATGCAAAGCATTTCAATGTCCTTTGTGGTATCCTTGCTACCTGTAAACTGTAATTCTAACTTGCGGCGTTGTATCTTGGCCTTTTGGCATGAGTGTCATTCAGACTCCTTTGGAATAAGTTCTGGCTGCTGTGCAAAGGACTTCCAAAGTCTGGTTTAAAGAATTAAAATACAAAAAGTATTTATTATTAAAAAAAAAGGAGACATCTTAAAAGGTTATGTAGCCAGCTCCAAGGCCCAGAGCAGAATCTGTTGTACTGAAATAATGGGATGTTGGGAGGCTCTCAAGAACAGGTTAGACAGTGATGAAGGCACCACACTGACCCCAGGCAATCAATTCCATTACTTTATGAACCTTGCAGTTAGAAAGCTTTTTCTAGTGTTTAACTGAACACTGCCCCAGCTGCAATTAAACCTGTTCATTCTTGCCCTATCCAATAGATAGAGAAGTTTGTTTTTCTTAGTGAAGTAAAGGTTTTTACATATTTGAAAATTATTACCCTATTCTCTGGCAATCTTCTTTTGTCTTGGATAGAGCATCCTCATTCTTTCAATCTCTGCATGTAAACATCTCATTTATGTGGTTGTCTTCTACATTTTCTCTCATTAGTCTGTGTCAGTCTTGACATCTAGGGCACACTGGGTCAAAACACAACCCAGAACTCCAGCTGACAGCTTGGGCTTGGTGAGCAGTGCACAGATTGCTACGTCTTGCAGGTGGTTCTGTATCCTACTGGCTGTACTGGGTATTCTCTTGCTGTTCTGTAGCAAGATGACTTTTTTTTGATGCATGTTCAGGAGAGATTTTCAAGCACTCTAGCTGTCTGTCATCTGTAAATTTAATGAGCATATTCTCTATTCTACTGGCCAACCTGTTAATTAAAATATTGAAAAAGAGAACCCTGCAAAACCTCACTCAATATATTTTTTCCCTTTGGTGCCAACCACTGAAAACTGATCTCTGAAAGTGTTTCTTTCAAGCAGTTGTGTACCACCTTATAATGGTATCAGCTGTGTTGTATAAGGTAGAAACCTTATTAAATTCAATATGTATTCCAGCTGCTGCTACTTCTTATCCACTACCAATTATCCTCCAAAGTAGGAAATTAGATTGATTTGACAAAATTAATTCTTGTCAAATCCATTTGGCTGTTTAAAACTCTTACAGGATAATAGGGTAGAAAAAGAAACATTATATAATTCATTTGTGTGTTTTTCCAGCCCCATGCTTCCCCTCCTTTAGCCTTTTTGAACTCTCTTCTTCATGTGCCCTCATTTATAATTACCATGGCACAGGAGTGAGAACAAGAGATGGAGATAGCAGTCATTATTAGTGCCAAAATCCTTGTGTCTTGAAGCCGAGCCTGGGCATTCTTGGATGAAAATGAGCAGGTTAATCTTATTTGAAACCACCAGGCTCACTAAGTACTCTAATAGTTTTTGGCCCTTTGACACTGCCCTAAATTTTCTGTCATACCTGAAGCCTTTTATAGTCCTTTCTCATGCATCCATATAAAACAATCCAGCTATTTAACCTTTGTTACCTATGTACGTACACACTTTGGGAAATGGGTGCTAAAATATTTGAAACCTGTTTCTCCCTTGCTGGAATCTATTTACAGATCAGGATAATATTGTGCATGTTGGGGGGTCATTTGAATAATTTTCTGTTTGCAGACAAACATAAACACTAGCTAGGCAAGTACAGGCAATAGCAAGCATATGTTTAAATTATGTTTTGTACACTGAAAACTGATTTAAGTAACTATCCAAGAGGATAATTACATTTCCTTTCTATTCATAAGAAGTCTGTATCTATTAATATGTATTTGGAAAATGCTAGGAGTTAAAAGGTATCACAACACTTGAAGAATGCTTTTAAGAGGTGAGGAATTTGTCTTTTTGACAAATCAAACGGCAATCTTTTCTAGATCTGTCTGCACGTGCAGTTTACATATACAAATATAATAAATAATTATATACAATAATAGAATAATTTTTATCTCTGGAAGTTTTAGATTTCTATATACACACCCTGAAATTTGGTGGGTAATGAAAATTGTCTTCTTACTGTGTGCTTATGTATTCCCTAAATGCCTCATGTGTAACTATGGGAAACCTAAGGGCCACATAGGCTTTTCAGACTTCTAGGCAATTGCTCAGATAGCATACCCCTTAGAATCATCCATTAAAAACACCCAAAATAATTCATGGAGCTGTGAGCCATGTGAAATTATGTCATGGATTGTATCTAGCCCAAAGCCTTGTGTCCTCACCCCCCATCCCTGCTGCTTCCTCAGTGGTAGGGACAGCAAATATACAGAGTATCCATAAGGTCACTTGGCCTGTCCCTAAGACGTAGGGTTACTACTGCTCTCTCTTATATTCCCCTCAGTAATATAGTTACTTTTTAAAATTCCTGTTTATTCCCTCTCACATATTCTGTCCTCAGTGACACACAACAATGACCAAAATTATCAGTTTGTATACACAAATAATGTCATTGTTTTATGAGCCGGTATTTCAGGGCTTAAAAACACGTATATTTACCTCATTGCCCTGAGTTACACCCTCTTGAGCTTTCTTCTGCAATCTGGCTTTCCCCTTGGTGTTTACACACCCTTCATGCTTTCAGATAATTGCTACATCCTTTCCAGTCCCTTTAACCTTCATCTAGCCAAGCAACAGTTGTTTGTTTAAATGTATTCTCACAAATAACATCTTCCCACAGAAGTCAAAAGGAACGTGTGATGCACTTCTGGGATCGAGTGTATTAGTGATTTTCAAAAACCCAAGTCTCAATTGCTTTTTGTTAGTCATATGTTGCTACAGGATACACATTGTACTGAAGCAGCATATTTGGCCTTGTAAAACAGAATTGCCTAATTATTAAATACTTGCAAATGAAAATTCTTTTTTTTCTGAGAACTAGAGCTACCAGCCTACTCTACATATACTTAAACAAAAAAAAAAATTCTTGTAAAACTTCATCAACATGGAGGCAATGCAGTAAGCTCACTTCCCTCAAGGGCTGTTTTATCATCATTGATGCAGTTGGTTGAGTTGTGGAGGGTAAATTCCTCCCACTCACACCACCACAGTCACAATAATCCTTCTGTTCGTGAACTTCCCAAAATATTTATTGAGAGAATAGCTTGGAGGTATGTTTTCAGCAGTGCTGAAGCCTGTTTTCACTTGTCTTTTTTTTTTTTTTTCCCCCTATAATTACATTTTGGGAGGGGGTTGGCCAGTGCTTAAAAGCTGAAGTCTCAGATAGATGGCTTCTTCTCATTTTAATTACTTTGACAGGCACCTCTCCTTTCCAGCTGAGCTACCCTAACTGGAAGCAGCTGCTCCTTGGAATTACTCCCCCTCCTCGCTGTGTTGCAGAAGTAATAAGTGTCTCGTGCCCCTTCAATGAATTTATGGACATGAAGTGCACTGTGGGCCTGCTTGTATAGAGATGTTTCTCTCTTTTCACTAGGATTGAATGAAGTTTTATGAAGTGAAACATGCTATTAACAATATAGGAGAAATGAAGTCTACAGATTGGATATGATTCTCCATTTCTTTCATAACTCTCATTAGAGAGTGCAAAGCAGGTTTTATTATATTTTTCCATGGCAATTTGAAACTCTGATTTGAGAGAGTCCAGAGTGATTGATGGTACAGCTTGCTGGGCAGTGAAGAATAAGGCTTCTCTAGAGGAGCACAGGCTCTGTGAATCAAGCTCATGCCTGTGTTTACAGCCACAGCTGAAATGAATACTTATCATCTTGACTACATTGTCAGTCTTGTGAATGCTCCAGATTTCATCACTGGCTTGATGATTTATTTAACATCCTAGCACCTGCAGCCAGTGATGTAAAAATTTCAGTTTGCTGCTGTTTTTTAAATAATGGAGTTGTAAATTCTAGGTTTTAATTTTCAATAAAAGAATGAAGATGAAGACCCAAGTGCACCCTAATGACTTAGACAGTTGAAGCTGAAACACTCCAAAAGTCTTACTTTTAAAGTTTCATTATATTTAACTGCAAGTGTAATATTCAGGTCCCTGACATCTGTGATTTTTGAACACTAATCATTACAACAGAAATTGCAACACAACTGCTTTTCTGCTTGCTGGTCAACTGCCATTTGTTTTTCCATGAACTCTCTCTCCATATGCATATCTGGGCTTGCTGCATGGCACACAGGTCAGTCAGGGGTGCAGCTCTGACATGGGGAGGACACCCCTGTTTTAGTCAGATGTGGTGCTTTGGAGAATGGGCAGTAAAGCATTTAAAAAGAAAGATAGGGCAGCTGTTTGGAAAGTGAGGGAAGGGAGCTGATGAGAGCTGTTTCTTGGAATGGAAGCAGAGGAGAAGCTCTGCTGATAGAGCAGGAATTGCCCCACCAGAAACTGATCTGAAAGAAGAGGTTGAAGCCTGTACATTGTTGTCCAATGGCTGCAGTAGGGAGAATTGACCTCAGGCTGACATGATATGCAAGCAAACATTGGATTATCACATCTGGTCACCTGTGCCTAGCTGAGAGCATCAAGCAAGTTTCTTTGATCAGCTTCTACATTAACCCATCAGGCCCACCTACTCCTTTGCTGCTGATATGTTTATGTGACTTACAACATAGGCTTTAAAAGTGCAAAGCCTAAGCTCAGATTTGAATCCTTATGGGACTGAAAGTCAGGCTTTGGTAGGGTCTGTTTTCTGCTGGTTCAGATGGAGGTGAGAGGAGGGGGAGAGTATTAACTTTCAGAGAATCATTTGAGGAACAGTTTTTATTCTGCTATGTTTTATGGCAGTATTTAATTAGTAAATTGGGGAATGGGTGTTAGGGGAAGTGTGAAGGAGCTGGCTTTTGGATGGATGTGATCTCTTCTGAATGAAAAGCTAAGCAATTCTTCCTCTTTTGCTTTCTTCCAGCTGTCTGTAGTTGACACATTTGGGTCACACATACTTTGTTGTAATAATATTTTGTTAAGTTTCTGTAGAGTTTTCTCTCTGTAACAGGCAAATAGCATTTTCATTGAAAGATCTGCATTTGCATTTCATGCTTGGTTCTTTTGCAAAAATACAATTAATGAAACTGAAATTATTAAATGCTCTTGGGTTTCTTCTTCCAGGAAGTATTACTTATAAAAATATTCATTTCTCTTTCAAAGGGAGATGCAATAAGCATCATCTGAGGTGCATACATTTTTACCTTAAAAAATTGTGCTGGACACAAAGTGAGCAGTAATATAGGTGCCACTCAGTGAGATTAGTCGTCTCTGTTGATGCTCTTCTCATCTTACCACAGCTAACTTGGAGTGATACTTACATCAGCACTGAGCATCTCTGAAATACACAGTTACCACGCACTACTGAGTTGTACCTTATGCTGCTCTTATGATGTGCTTTAGGATGAGATCATCAGACTCCTTTTCATTAGTAATTTACTAGGAGTTTCAACAAAGGAATCAAAGGACACCACACTTGGAGAAAGGACAGACTGATGTTCTACTCCCAGTTTTGAGGCTAGCTTTTCACTTTTTTTACTTCCACAGTTCTAAAATTATCTGGGAGAAGAGCAGCCAAAGGACACTGAGTTAAATACTTCTGTCTCTATGGCCTTTGTAAGTCTCTTTAAAAAAAAATTGTATGCATCCCTTCTAGCAGCTACTTATGAAAATAATTCAATCTGTTGAGCAACCTCCTGTGAATGACAGTGCAGAGACTACCCCTAGGTATCTCAAAGGATGCTGAACTTCTTTCTGAAAAAATTATAAAGGTTTAGAAAACATTTTGTAAAAAAGGCTGCAGAAAGCTAAGGAAAAAGTGAATGCTAACTATTTCAATGCTGACAAGAAAAAACAACACATGAAGACTGGTTTTGCTGTGCAGGTGGAGAAGAGGGGATGCTGAGTTTAGGTGAAGTCAGAAGTAACACAAAGAACAAGATTCTTAGTAATTTCTGGAAAATCTCCAGACAGTGCCTGACATTGTGGGAAGCAGTTGGAGTCCTGATCTGCAGGCACTTCTGGAGTGGCTCAATGTGCAGCTAAGCAGGATCGTGGCTGTGGTTTCCCTTGGGATATGTGTTCCTCACCAGTCACGCTCCAGCTCCCAGAGCCCCTCCACTGGCTGAGCTAGTGCTACAACCTTGCAGTCAAGAAATGTGATGCTGTGCTCCATGACTGGCAGGGGAACTGGGCAGGATATGAGAGGCTTCTGTGGAACAGGAAGGGAAGGATGTGAACCTTTCCTTTCTCCTTATGAGTCAAAAGATATCCTTCCAGGAGGGCTGTGATGCTTGCTGTGTTTAGATTTCTTTTCCTTATATGATTTGTCATGTAAAGTCATAGCTACTGTATTTTAAATGAAGCCTGATGAGTTTCACAGTACTTCTGTGTCCACTGAGTGTGGTGCTAGCCTGAAATATTAAGACTACAGGAATAATTCTGCTGGACATATGTCTCTCCCATCTTCTAATTTTTTTTAATCTAGTAGAATACTGATATCTGGGGAATTATAGATTGCGTGTAGTGTGCAGAGTTCAGACTTCTGTCAGAATAAAAATCATTTGAGGAACAGTTTTTATTCTGCTATGTTTTATGGCAGTATTTAATTAGTAAATTGGGGAATGGGTGTTAGGGGAAGTGTGAAGGAGCTGGCTTTTGGATGGATGTGATCTCTTCTGAATGAAAAGCTAAGCAATTCTTCCTCTTTTGCTTTCTTCCAGCTGTCTGTAGTTGACACGTTTGGGTCACACATACTTTGTTGTAATAATATTTTGTTAAGTTTCTGTAGAGTTTTCTCTCTGTAACAGGCAAATAGCATTTTCATTGAAAGATCTGCATTTGCATTTCATGCTTGGTTCTTTTGCAAAGATACAATTAATGAAACTGAAATTATTGAAAGCTCTTGGGTTTCTTTTTCCAGGAAGTATTACTTATAAAAATATTCATTTCTCTTTCAAAGGGAGATGCAATAAGCATCATCTGAGGTGCATACATTTTTATCTTAAAAAATTGTGCTGGACACAAAGTGAGCAGTAATATAGGTGCCACTCAGTGAGATTGGTCGTCTCTGTTGATGCTCTTCTCATCTTACCACAGCTAACTTGGAGTGATACTTACATCAGCACTGAGCTTCTCTGAAATACACAGTTACCACACACTACTGAGTTGTACCTTATGCTGCTTTTATGATGTGCTTTAGGATGAGATCATCAGACTCCTTTTCATTAGTAATTTACTAGGAGTTTCAACAAAGGAATCAAAGGACACCACACTTGGAGAAAGGACAGACTGATGTTCTACTCCCAGTTTTGAGGCTAGCTTTTCACTTTTTTTACTTCCACAGCTCTAAAATTATCTGGGAGAAGAGCAGCCAAAGGACACTGAGTTAAATACTTCTGTCTCTATGGCCTTTGTAAGTCTCTTAAAAAAAAAATTGTATGCATCCCTTCTAGCAGCTACTTATGAAAATAATTCAATCTGTTGAGCAACCTCCTGTGAATGACAGTGCAGAGACTACCCCTAGGTATCTCAAAGGATGCTGAACTTCTTTCTGAAAAAATTATAAAGGTTTAGAAAACATTTTGTAAAAAGGGCTGCAGAAAGCTAAGGAAAAAGTGAATGCTAACTATTTCAATGCTGACAAGAAAAAACAACACATGAAGACTGGTTTTGCTGTGCAGGTGGAGAAGAGGGGATGCTGAGTTTAGGTGAAGTCAGAAGTAACACAAAGAACAAGATTCTTAGTAATTTCTGGAAAATCTCCAGACAGTGCCTGACATTGTGGGAAGCAGTTGGAGTCCTGATCTGCAGGCACTTCTGGAGTGGCTCAATGTGCAGCTAAGCAGGATCGTGGCTGTGGTTTCCCTTGGGATATGTGTTCCTCACCAGTCACGCTCCAGCTCCCAGAGCCCCTCCACTGGCTGAGCTAGTGCTACAACCTTGCAGTCAAGAAATGTGATGCTGTGCTCCATGACTGGCAGGGGAACTGGGCAGGATATGAGAGGCTTCTGTGGAACAGGAAGGGAAGGATGTGAACCTTTCCTTTCTCCTTATGAGTCAAAAGATATCCTTCCAGGAGGGCTGTGATGCTTGCTGTGTTTAGATTTCTTTTCCTTATATGATTTGTCATGTAAAGTCACAGCTACTGTATTTTAAATGAAGCCTGACGAGTTTCACAGTACTTCTGTGTCCACTGAGTGTGGTGCTAGCCTGAAATATTAAGACTACAGGAATAATTCTGCTGGACATATGTCTCTCCCATCTTCTAATTTTTTAATCTAGTAGAATACTGATATCTGGGGGAATTATAGATTGCGTGTAGTGTGCAGAGTTCAGACTTCTGTCAGAATAAAGCAATTTGTTGTTCCTAACTGCTTTCTACTGATAGAATCGAACAGATTTAACTCCATCTGGTTTCTGTTGGGCATATTAGTGTGCCACTCTCACTGGAATGTGCTACTCTGGTCATGAGGCTGGCAGTAAGACTGGGAGCTGACAGCTAAACCTCTAAAAGAATAAATAGTGATTTCTGGCTATACAGCATATAGTATGTGATCTAAATACTATCCATTTTAAAGCCATTGGATAATGGCTTTAAAATGGATAGTATTTAGATGTCTGTATCACTTCTAAAGTCAGAAACATTTTATTTTCTATAGTTGTCTAACTGGCAGGTGCTGAAACATGGCCCTTTTGGAATATATATGCATGGATCATGGATGGATCTTGTACTCTCTCTCAGTTTATGCATGTACATTCTTAGGAGAAGAATGGGACAGTGATAGCCTGTTTGTCAGATCGACTGATGGGTCAGGTGTGTGGGTCTTCAGTCTATCCCACAGCAGACAGCAGTTTGTGAGGCAGCTGCTGGCATGTCTGCTTTCTGTTGGAGAGCAGCTGCTGGCCCCTTTGGCTGATACAGGTGATCCCTACTCCAAAGGACTATGCTGCCAGAAATAGTAATACTGCTTAAACAGCTCTTAAGGAAGAGCTTAAGGGAAGAGGTAAAAGAAATTATATTTTAGAAGGACTTTGAAAAAAAAAGGTAGCAAGGACAATGAGATAAAATTGTTTTAAGATGGATCTTGATAAGTTGATGGGATGAAGCCTACAACCACTAAAAGCTGCATTTCCAGTCAAAGATTGTGATGTGAGACTTTGCGTGTTTCAATTTGATGGTCTCCACAGAGCAGGAAGAGGGAGAGAGCTGGAAGGAGATGCAATCACTGGTAATAGGTGTTCCATTGTCATGTGCTTGTGTTAAGAGTTTTAGTGCTTTGGCAGGTCACCTGCAAGAGCTAGCTGGAATTTTTATTTCTCCCTTTCTCTGAAGCCTCTCTGCATACAATGGCTTGCTTATTTATTTCTCTGAGGCTTTGATGTTCCTATTTGGACTTGATCTACTGGGCAGGGTGTTGTTAGGGATGTTGAGAAACCTTATGTGTTTTGTTCATGCATGCAGAGTTAATTGCCCGGTCTCTGAGCAGGAAGCCATTTCCCTCAGGTCATTTATCAGGAACTCATGAAGTTTGGTGTCCATTTACTCTGTGGAGCATGATCCCCTTTCTAAGACAACCTTGCATGTAGTTTAAAATTGATATCAAAGTGCTCAAGGTTGTTGATTTCCTGGATTAAATGCCTTTGATGCAGGTGACAACAGTTGTGATAGTGCATGTTGGCTTTTCCAGTTTATTTTGATGCATATTTCAGTTTTTCCCTATTAAATGCTTTGTTGAAAATTTATGTGACATTGTGGTGAGATGGCACACACCTCTTTGGAACAGAAAGTTTGTCATCTATTGTCTTAATGACTCAGAGGTTTGTGTTTGAGGTTAATGCTTTTCACAGAGAACAAATTTGTCCTAGTGAAGGCCATCTCCCTAAAACCTCAGTAAAGAAAGGAGAAAGATGAGCTTCTCTATGGCCACCTTAACCTGGAGCTAGGAGTACTCCTCTAGAAGAAAGTCCATCTCTCTGGAATACAGAGCAGTGCTCTCCAAGTTGGTTAATCCTGCCTGGTTTGTACATGTGGGGAACTCACATTAACTTTGCACCCACGTGTGGCTGATGGCGTGATAGGAAGACAGGCTCATATGCACAGTGCATCTGCCATAGCTCAGCAGGACTGTATTGACCACGTATGTGTCAATTGTTTCCATCTCCTCTTCAGAGATTTGCACAACAGCCACAGGAGGCTTCAGAGCCACTCTGTGACTGCAACACACTGGGGAATCGTATCAGGAGTGCTGCCCTGAAGGTGCAGAGTGACCATTTTTTCAAGGTTTCTGAAACACACCTGGTCAGAGCTCTTGTTGAAATGTCATAAGCATCTCAGAAAATTTATCAGATTTATTTTTTCCAATAGCCATAGAGAGGTCCAGCACAAGATGCTTTTAGAGAGCAGTCTTTTGTAAATGCTGGAGTTATCATCTAGGCAACTACAGATAAAAACTGCAAACAAAAACTGTATTCTAACATGTCAAATTTCTAATCATTTGTTATTTTGCAGTAGCAGTTGTAACACAAAATACTGGACTCATAGCTGGGCTTCAAAACCCTTTTAAGATCTGATTTTCTGCTTTTTCTAAAACTCCTATACTCTTGTTGCAGCTGATTTTTGTAAAATACTCCTGGGATTTAGTTCTGCAGGACATTGGCTTCATTAAAATAGAAGAACTCAGTCCTATCTAGGAGAAGACAGGGAGAGAATTATTCCCTGCTCTTCTTGAGAGAATAGGAGGGAATGGTTTTAACATGTCATATTCATTGAATGTCTTGTGAAAATGGCATGTTTTGAATGTCTGAAAGTGCATAAATACTATAATTGCAAGACCATAGAAGATGGTAACTATTGAAAACTGCCAAGGATTTGTTTTGATTCTCTCATGTCCATTTGCTTTTAAAGCAACTGTGCCTGGAGTCGTGATTTTGCAAGATCTTTCTTTCCTTATCTCACTTTCTTGAAAACAAAGGCTCTGTGTCTCAAATTAAAGGCTGAGGGGAAAACTGCTGCAGCCATGCATCATGCTCCTCTGATGAAAGCTGCTGCCTCCACAGAAGGGATGACATATTGGCTCAGGAAGCAACTCTGGGACCACCACAATTCACAATATAGTTTCTGTTACCTGTACTGCAAGGCTGAAAGGCGTGGCTGTTCAGGGCCTGCCTCTGCCTCTGTAAGTGATGCAGCCATCTTGCACAGCAGCAATGACCTTGGTCAGCAGGGAGGGGCCAGGCAAGTGGGAGTACTGCCCCTTGCACCTATTTGATCTTAATCTATTGCCACCCAAGACACAGCAGTGAGGGGGGGTTAAGCTATGTGCTGCAGACCTGTTGGTTTCTTTGTTTTTCTTAATATGCCTCTGTCTATAAAAAAGACAAAGTACAGAAGATAGTGTGTATGACAAGCCCAGAATACTTAAATCCTGAGATTAAGTGAGCCTTGTTCAGATGTTTTAAAGTAGATTGACATTATTACTGTAAGTGGTTCAGCATGAATTTCAGAGGGTCAGTCAGTAAATTACCCCTGAGTAATTAAACCAGTTTTGAGTTATGCAAGTAATCTCAGCGTACCGAGAGACTTCACTGCCACACCTTTAGTCTCGTACTTCATAGGCTTATAGTTGTGTACAATTTAAAGGTCAATTAGAAGAGATTTTATACCTGGTTTGGGTCTTTCATTATTCCTCATTACTAGTCAATAAGATGCATTACACAGGGTGTATCCTACGTGTGCATCCTAAAGGAGGGTCAGTCATCAGTGGCTTCTTTACCACTTTCTCTCAGCATAATTTTCTTTTAGTTTTTCTGCCTCTGCTCCCCACCTCCTTTTTTCTGTTTGATTTGTGCTGTTAACTACTCCAGCAGAAGCTGCAGTAACAAAGTGCTTAGAAAAGTCTTGTCCCTTCCTTTGTGTGGCAGTTGATGAGAAAGGAAGTGTTTTGGCCAGCTTTTCTCTCTAGTGCTAGCCTACAAACTGAATCTTAGCTTTGAAGACAGAAAAAGAGCATTGTTGAGAACATTGAAAGAAGATTAGTCCAATAACCACACTTTCCTTTATTCATTCTCCAGATAGTATTTTTAGCCCTGACAGCAAATGGTATCATTTGTTGCTCCAGGCCACCAGTGCTGTACCCTCATTGGGAGCCTTGTCAGCTGTAGGGCTGGTGAGTTAGGCTGAGGGGAGCCTGGTGCCAGGGGACCCCAGGGCTGAACAGAGAGCCTGGAGGGGAGCACAGGTTCTAGGGCAGGCTCTGAGTTGTGTTTGGGTGGTGCAGGGCATGTAATGTACAGCCTGGCAGTAAGCAGGGCAGGAGGGACATTGGAGGATTCACTGGCTGCTCAGCTTTGTGAGCTCTCAAAAAGCTTGGCCAGCGTGTGACAGCTGTGTATCCATTAAATATATCGCTTTCCCTGCCACCCCGGGCAGACAGGTGCTTACAATAAATGGCAGCTTGAAACAGGAGCTTTTCAAGAAGCATCTAAACATTTCAAAGCTTAGGAATGAGCACTAAGAGTAAAGGATTTCCTTGCTGCTCGTCACAGCAGAAGCTGGGAGTGAGGTGTGAGCTGGTGGATAGGCCTTCAGGTCATTCTGCTGACCTCTGCCACTCCTTCCATTCACAGGCAGTGGGTTTTGGCCACTGTTATTTAATGTGCCTTCCACGAGAAGTGCGTGTGTGTGGGCACTTAGCAGTTTCCCAAGTAGAATGCAGGAGCATGGCTGCTGCTGTCTGTAGCTAGTAATTATTTAATTTGACTATAATGGGGATTGGGGGTGGTACCAGGGAGCATGAGGCAGACGTAGGGGATGCAGCGTTCTCACAGTCCCGCCCCAAGGGCGATAGGTGACAGACCACCGCTCCTCAGGAGAATGGGTACCGGGACCGCATCAAACTCTAAACCTGAACCAACAGGGTGCCCCTTGCCCTGCCGCCGTGTGACGCGTGCGGCTGACACCTCTTCCCAGAGAGTCTTTCCCCGGTGTTAAGAAAGCGCTGCTGACTTGGCCGTCAGGCGAGGCACCGGCACGGGGGTAGCGAGGATGGCAACAACGAGAGCTGCGCCGGCGACCACGCGTGTCCCGACCCCGCTCTTGACTTTTGGGGTGCGTGCAGCCGCCGGGGCGGCGCTGGGCCCTTTGTTGCCGCCCTGGGGCGGCCACATGCGCCGGGCGAGCCCCCGGGCGGGCGGCGAAGGAGGGGTTTGGGCCGCAGCGGCACCGCCGGCCGCTCTGTCGCTGGGTCGAAAGTGGAGGGGGCGGCGGCGGGGCCGTCCCGCGGTGTCCCGGGGCGGGCCGGAGCGGAGCGGGGCGGGGGAGGATGGCGGGGCGGGGCGGGCCGGCCGCGGCGGCGGCGGGGAGCCGGCGTTGATCCGACGGCCGGGCCGGGGCATGGAGGGGGAGCGGGCGGACGGCCCCGCCGCCCCGGCGGACAGCGGCACGTCGGAGGTGTTCGCCCAGCTGTGGGCGGACGTGATGGGCATCCTGGTGAGTGTGGTGAGGACGGGGTCTGGGACCGGGGCGGCCGTGGAGGCAGCCCACCGCGGGACGAGGGCTTGCGGTGGGGGGATGGAGATGCTGCGGAGCATTCGCCGGGTCTTCCCGGCACCTGCTGCGAAGTTTGCCCGAGTTGGAGCGTGCCCGCCCTGTGCGGGCGCGTACGTCCCAGAAAAAACTAACTTCACGGGCAAAACCACGGGTTGCGTCGGTGACCGCCTACATCGCGGTTCTGGAGTGGAACTCTCAGGGCTGTCGCGGTGGAAGGGGCGGAAGGGCCGCGCCAAGGAGCGGGTCCGCGCAGGGGCAGCCCGCTGGCGAGGACGCTCCCGGGTGCGCTGGTTCAGCCGGATCAATGGGCGCATTGTCCCCCGCTGGCCCGGCGTGCCGCCGATACGGGGCAGTTCGGGCTGCAGGCGGTGTCGCTGCAGCCTTTGCATCCCCCGCCCGCGTTTCGGGGTGAAGCCCCCGCCGGGGGGGCGCTGCCCCGGGGTCCCGGACACGGCCGCCCGGCCCGCAGCTGTCCCGGCGCCCCGCGGCACTCCCCGCCCGGCGCCGGCTTTGGAGCCCTCACTGCCGGTGGTTTTTGGAGACGAGTTGCTCGGTTACGGCCCGTGGAGTTTCTGCGCCGGTGATCTTCTGAGGAGCGACTAATCCTCGTAATTCACTAGTTACAGACAAAAGAGATGGCCCCAGTAACGAGGGCTCAAGGAATTACGTTTAATGGGCACGTAGCGTACCGACAGGACGGACTGGATGGCGAACAGTAAAAATACAGGAAGAGTCAATCCTTTATTTCTACTTGCAGCGAGAGAATAATATTTACTTTAGTTGCAAGATGATAATTACCGCAGAGGACTGCCACTCAGCAAAAAAACAAATACTAACGTTATATGCGTACTGGGGCTGGCAGCCTTCCAGCGATACAGGAATGTGGTAATCAACAGTGGAGTGCCTGTTTATTCATTTTAAAAGCAAATGAATAGGCTTGATGCGGGTTAGTTTTTGTTGTTAACATTAAACCAGCAGACATTCAAGAATATTATGAGAAATACTTTTTGGAAAACTGCCATGGAACGTAATGAATGGTAAACCCATAGGATGTAATTCAGAAGAAATGTTATAGATTTGAACAGAGAATTTAATTGCCATTTTTTGCTGCATTTTTTTTAAATGACATGGACTTTACTGTTAATATTCAAAGTCAGGTTCAAAAACCTGTCTTATTCCTTTTCTTCATAGAAATTCTTCATTGATTTGATGTTCAGTTTAACAGCACCCAACTGCATACACTTTTTCACTGTTAATGATTTTAGTCTTAGAATGCAGGTGGAGTCAGTTCTGCCAGTTTGTAAAGAGCACACAGTTGGTACTTTATGAACAGTCTCTTTCTGTCTTTTTCTGGCAGGTTTCAGTACTGCATTTAGTAAGAGCAAAGTTCTATTGGATGCCTGGGAAGGAGTTTTTGAGGAGGCCAGACCAGCAGCCTAGCATGCTGAAGCTCAGTGCAGAAAAAGATGTGATGGTCACACAACTAATAATTTGAACAGGTTTCTTTTGGGAATATGAGCTAGTTTCCTTCCCGGGAAAACAGAGCTATTTCATTATTATTTGTTTTCTAATAAAACTATGCTAAAATAATTTGTCTTACAGTTGGTCAGCTTTACAGAAAGGACTCATCTTGTGATTATGAAGTTGCTGGTTTATATTAGTTGCAAACATCACCCAGCCTTATTAGCATTTCTTGCTTCAAAACCATCAAAAAACACAAACCAGCCTGTTTTGTGTTGCAACCCAATTACAAATATGAAAAGATACTTTGTGTTGGGTCTCCTATAACACAGAAGACAGAAGTTCTCACTCCATGGTGTCGATTTTCTTCAGATGTAGGTTTTTAAAGAGTTTCTAGTCTTTCAGGCTGCAAAATAAGGTCCTGATGTGAACTGAGTATAAATTTACTTAGTGCTCTGTCCTTATTTGAAGATAAGGAAGAGGTAGCTCCAGTGCCATTTCCACTGCTCATCTTTGTCGTGCATTGAGCTTTGCCTCTTTCAAACCTGTGCTGAAAAAGGCAAGCAGTGAACTGGAGTTGTGGCTTCCAAATGGGAGTCAGTAGCTGCTTGGTTGTAGTCCATGGTGCCCCATCAGTGGCCTGTGTAGCTGGCTTACTTCTTTTGCATTGTCAATTATGTGAGAGCATGGGTCCTAATTTCCTGGGATCTGTAGCAGTTCATGACTCAAACTGTCTGGGGAGCACAGATGTAGACACCAGAGTGAATCACTGGGGATGGCTCTGTAAATGAACAAGTTGGTGCAGTGATATGCTGGCCAGGTTGGCCCTGCAATAGCCTGGAATCTACCAAAGGAATGCACTATCAGAGGGAGAGAGCCAGGAGAGAAGAGCCAAGATCGCCCTTGTAAAACTGACCTGCAGTGCTCCATCCAAGTCTGGGGTCACCAATACAGGAAAGGGCATGGACCTGGTTAGAGCAAGTCCAGAGGAGGGCTGCCAGATGGTCAGAGGGATGGGACATCTCTCCTGTGAAGAAAACGACAAGAGATTGGAATTGTTTTGCCTGGAGAAGAGAAGGGTTCAGGATGACCTAGTTGCAGACTTCCAGTACCTGCAGGGAGCCTGCAACAAACATAAAGACTTCTTAAAAGGGCATGTAGTGACAGGACGTGGGGGAGAAGCTTTAAACTAGTAGAGGGTAGATTTAGATCAGATATTAGAAAGAAACTTTTTTACTGTGAGGGTGCTTGGGCACTGGCACAAACTGCCTGAAGTTTGGGTGCCCCATTCCCACAAGTGTTTAAGGCCGGCTTCCATGGGGAGTTCTGAGCAAATTGGTCTAGTGAAAGGTGTCCCTGCCCATGGCAGGGGTGTTGGAACTAGATTATCCTTAAGGTCACTTCCAACAGACACCATTCTATGATTCTGTGATCTTGGAAAGAGAAAACTAGAATGAAATTAAGAAAGAAGGTGATCATCAAATGTTTGTTGATGGAATGAAAGAGAAAAATGCATTCTTAAGCCATGATTGTAGGATGATGCAGGGTGGAAAGAACCTCAGGCAGCATGTAGCCTGTCCTCAAGCTGAAACAGGGAGAGATCTGAGATCAGGTGAGGTTGCCTGGGGCTTTACTCAGTTGTGTCTTGAAAACCCCCAGGGACAGAAACTGTACAATCTCTCTGTGCAGCCTGTTCCAGCAATTTGCAGTCTTTATGGTAAAAAAGATGTTTTTCATAGAAGTGATAAAATGCCTGATTCTTGCCTCCCCATACTGAGAAGTTAGAGCAGTAGGGATTAGGAGGGAAAGCTGTTGCCTTCCTCCCACTGGCCCTGCTGGAAGCGTTGTGGAGTGTGATGGGTCTGCTCTAGGTGCTGAATTAGGAGGAGAGGCCGTAGTGTCAGCACAGCTGGTATTCAGTATGGAGTTACTTGAAATACAAATTGAGCCCCTCTCCATGTTTATATGGATAAATATACTTCATTGGTTTTGTATTTTCAGTTGCATTCTTTACAATAGGACCTCATTAGGAAGAACCTGTGATGGTAGATCCCAGGTCTGGAGGGGAAGCAGATAGTTCTTAAGTGCTGCTTATAAGGAGCATATTTTATGGACTTTGAAGCCACTTAATAGCCCTAGACTTGATAAATACTGGGTGTGTGCTTGCAGCTGTACTAGGTCTTGCTGAAGTAAATGTGACTTTTCCTTTTTGCACCTTCCTAATGAAATATTCCATAGGTGCAGCTGTGGTATAAGCATCTCAAGCTATTTGTGCTGTTAATGGAGCTTGCTAGATAACAAAATTATACTCAAAAGCTTTCTCTTAGTCATTATCAAGCACATGCTGGAATGTACTGGATAATTACAATTTTCAGTGTTTCAGAGCAACAGTGGATGTTGGAAATGTATTAAGGTTTTAGAGAGGTGGATTGTGAGTAGTAGTAAAGCAATTCTCTGCGTTGCAAAAACTCAATGCTATAAAAAGGGATATTTTTGGCATAGAATCATATATTGATGTGGTGATAGCAAACTCTTTGTTTGCTATGTAAAGGTCTAAAAGTTTGTACGTTATGAGATCTGAAAACAAATTTTAATATGAAATTAAAATCGGGAACTTCGTTCTTTTAAAGATGTGCTTTCCAAACATGGGTTGTTGACCTTAGTATAGGGAAGTCTTTCCAGTGCCCCTCTTGTTTTTGCCAAGTTCCTCCTTTGTATATACATAGGAGATATCTGGGTCAAATCCTGACATTAATGAAATCACTGGCAAAACTCTGATCAATTGTAATAGGAGTTTTACCAAAGAAAGTGTCTTATTTGTGTGAGAAGATTTTGTCTTCAATGGCCAAGATGCAAAAGATACAACAGAGTTTGAAAGAGATGCCACAGAATTAGAAGTCTTTACAGCTTTTTATTTCAAAGCAGTAGCTAGTTTCTTGTTTCAAACTACTGAATCAATTATAACAGCTGAAACAAATAAAAATATTTCTTTTTCAATAGTATTTTGTAATTATGCTAAGAGAAAACCAGTCCTTTCCCACCATCTGCTGTTAGTTGAAGAGAACAGAGGGTTTTGAGGGCTCACCTGGCTACCAAGAGCCCTCCTATTTACATATATAATCTATCTTGGTCTCCATATTTAGGTGACTATTTGAATTTCTTATCAAAGTAATAAAGAAAAAAACCAAAAGAGAAAGAGATGCCAGCTGATAATGCTACTGTGATAACATGTAATTGGATACTGGCTAACATACTTTGGGAAGAGGAATTTGATATTAAGCCAGGGAGTCTGGGTATCTGGAAGGATCAGGGAAGTAGATCTCCAGCTGATAAAAGCAGTTGTAGAACTGCCAGGAGGAGTTGTGGCAGCTAAGACCAGCCCAAGGTTTCTTCCAGGATTGCTCTTCCTTAAACCCTCATTAAATCACCGTAACCTCTTATGGAAATCTCTGCACTGCTGCTCTCTCAGTTTCTCGTTGGGTGACTCTGTTTTTCTGGTGTCAGATTGACACCAAAAGGCTACTCCAGCTGAGATCATGGATGCTCAGCACAGCTCTGTGGAAATGTGCAGGTAAATGAATAGCTGCTTCAGGTAGATATGCTTTTGAAAATGCAATATATGTGTTTTTTTATGATTTGTATTGATGCCGTGTCAGCATAGTGCCTGTGGCACTGTGTAGTTAACTCAAAACGTGCTGTGGGACATTTTGATTCAAAACATTTTTGTTCCGACTTTTATTTGGAGCACGCTTTCTAAAGCATATGTCACTTGCAACAATAAGGATAAACCCAGAAGGCCTGGTCTCCACTTTCAAACTGGCAGATATTATTTTTTCTATTTTACTGAACCATGGAGGGTATTTTGCTTTCAAATAAAGAAGTCAAAAGAGAAGAGCAACTGACTGTCAGTTTGAGTGTTGGATTCAATTTTATAATTTAAATTTAACCTGTTGCATCTCCTTTGCCTTTCCAAGAAATGTTGTGCCTAGCAATGCTAATCCCTTTATGAGTAAAGACAGCTCACAGAGATAACCTTTGGTCTGGGCTTTTTCTTGCACGTCAGGGCACATAAAACAGATGTCTCGATCAGAGAGTTTAGTCCCCAGAAGACCCTACACCATGAGGAGTGATAAGAGCTTTTGGTTCTGGTGCCTTCTTCATTCTTTCTTGAAAGCAAATTCTTCCTCTTGCTGATTTGCTGTGAATACCAACTTGTAAATACTCTTTCTTCATACTTTTTTCATCTTTTGAAAGTCAGTCAACCAAGCTCTCTGTTTTTTAAGAGCAGTGGAATACAAGGTTGCTAGAATTTGCCTGTAATGATGCCTTCTTCCTTTTGTTGATATGAGAAGAATGACAGTCTCTAAGCATAAAGAAAATGTGAAAATTGATGTGGAAAAAGAAAAGGTGTTGCACATCAGCACTAATAGGACTTTTATTACATTGAATGCAATATACTACACTACACATATTGGCTACCATTTTCTATAGTCAGGTGAAAACCTCTTAATTTTAGTGTATCTTAGAGCAAATGACATTTTACAGAAGCAGGTAATGGTTAGTTTAACTTAGTCTGATGCTGTGTAGAAATCTGTAAATTGGTGCTGATTGTATAAAGTGCTGTGCAAACCAGGAGCAGACTGAAGGGATCGGTACACAGAAGTGGAGCACGGGGTCACTGCTGGATGTGGCACAGGGCCAAGGGACAGAAGGAACAGTTAGTGCCCAGGGCAAAGGAGTTTGAGTCAGATTGTCTCCTTCCAGACCTGGGTTGAACTGTTCCAGTTTTGGCCCTGGGCTATGCTCCTTCAGGATTTTTTTCCCTTCAGAGGTGGCATTGTGGAGGAGAAGGTGCTCGATGCTGGTGCACCCAGCCCTGCTTCCTGCACCTTCCAGGGTCACCCTCTTGTCATTTGGAATCTGTGGTTGTAGCTTTTCCTTCATGTAGCGGCCCAGGCCTCTTTCTTTTCTGCTCAGCCTGTTGTGACACTATGGCCATAGAGTTCACGCTGTGTTCAGAAACACAGGAGGAATAGGAATTACTTTGAATTTGCACCCAGCAAAGTGATTTGTCACAATACCTGTTTTAACACTGGATGGTGCTAACAATTTTCCTCTTGGTGATTGCTTGATACAGCTGATGACTAATGAACCACCTGGCATTATTAGTGGTGGGAGGAGGAGGAAGGTGCTTGTGGCTGCAGGGATGCTGAGGTGGCTTTGCAAGGATCTGGATTCCCTGTTTTTCATTGAGAAAACGGGCAATAGGAGGAAACTGGGTTTCATATGTGTAAGTCTAAACATCAGGTTTCTACTATTAAAATATGTTCTCCATTAAAATATATGTGTACGTGTTGTGTGATAAAGAGATATAAAGGGGTTTTATTTCTGCCTGACGTCAAGAGACAGCTCATTGGCAGGAAAAAATTACAACACATTTTGGGCACAAGTGTTCCCAAAACAGATTTCTGTTATTGAAAATAATGGCATTAAAAATAAAAGGAGCTACCTGTTCCCTCTCCTCCCACAGTGCAGTTGCTGTGGTGTGGGTCAGGTGTGGGCATGGTGGCTCTGCTTTCATCTTCTTGACGCAAGGGGAGCGTTTTTCCTGGCCTATGGTAATAGCAGAACTTTCTTGTCTACTGCCATGTTTTGAAACACGACTTAAAATGTACCAGGTTTATTTGAACTAAGATTAGTATAATAAAATACTTGATGGTGCAGGTTCCAATGACACCTGTATAAGCATTTTTGAGCTACGTACTAGTTTTAGAGGCATGTTTCCTATGATGAGCTGGAGAGTGGGGATTGTATAACCTCTCTGGAAAACAGTTTTAAGCAGGGTGTAGCAGGAAAATTGGCTGGACAAGCTTAAGAGTATAATACAACAATTATTTATAAATCACACTTTCAGACTTTTTAATGGAAAGCCATACAATAAATTGGAGAACTGGTTTCTAATATCTGTGTCGCAATCTGCTTGGAGTGCTGTTGCAGATCTGCTCTCCTTCAAGCTCATTAGACTTTGGTGATTTGACTTCCCTGTGGCCCTGCATGGACATGGGGATATGCTCTTGACATCAGTTTGCATCATCAGGCCTCCAGATGAAGATAGGTCATTTCACATGTGTGGGTAAACGTACACCATGAAGGTTACAAGCATGGTAATTCAGTTATCTAGAATATTAATACATCCCTTTATGTTTCATTATTGTCACTGTATTTATGATGATATACAGTGCTTTTTGCTCTTTGTAGGTTACAGCCTACTAATATTTAATCTCACAGTGTTCTCCACCTGGACTGTGTTCTTTGTGTGTGGGAGTGTGTGCAAAGGAGGTTAGGTAAGCTGTTTAATATAATAATAAAAGCAATGCTTTGAAAGCTTTGCAGCAAGCTTGATGAGAGCTGATGGATGATAGTGGAAACAGTACCATGCTTGTTACAATATTAAATTGAGAGTACATGAGCCATCTCTTGGTTGTGAGATGCTCCTAACCCTCTCACCTGCAACTGAAGATGCTTTATGCAATGCTGATAGGTATGATGAAAACAAAAGATAAACAAAAGATAAAGGGTCTACTTTCTGCACTGTTTACATAAAAACTTGAGGAGCCTAAGACACGAGTTTATTTATAGTGGAGCAGTGTGTGGCCTGTAGGCTTCTAAGTAAAAAGGAAAATGCATCTTTTGTGGTTCTTTCATAAGTTCAGATGAGTTGAGACTCCTGCCCCTTTCAATGCCAGCACCAGGCTGACTCTGCTCTTCAGAGCTTGCTCTTTCTTTGACTGCAACCCCTGCACATGGAGGACACAGGAGAGTTCATTGCGCCATGGTGGCGCTGTTAAAAGTTCTGTCAGCGAGTCTACAGCTGGAGCTGGATGAAAACACGTGCTAGAGCTGATTGCATAGCATTACATTGCACTTCAGGAAAAAAAGGCATTTTAGGCTTTTAAAGAATAGTGCTTGCCAGAGTAACATCTTGTGAGTCATAGTATATACCTTTAGAAATGATGTCACTGCAGAAGAATCTGTGGATTTTACACATTTTACACTTGCAGGGATGTTTGTGTTCTGCCTGTTTATTATCTCTCTTTATCTGTATCTGTTACAGTTCTGAAACATTTTCCTTCTTTTGATTCTGTGCTTTCTGTTTTCCAGCAGACACATGCTGCATATTGCAACTCAGGCAAAAGGGGGTTTTACACCAGAAATTTCTAGTGCAATCCTAGGGATGGAGTGCAAATTGAAAATACCTATTTTCTATTGCTAAATTAAGAGTCATCTCCTTTTACCATCCATGTCAGACATTCTTCATATTGTTATCAATATCATTGCATAGACTTAACGCAGCCTTCTGTTATACAGAATAATAGTTAATACTTGTGAGTTTTGGAGCTTTAGTGGTTGGTCACTTTAGGGCAGTAGCTCTGAAAGCTGATGATAAATCCTTTGCATTTAAACTGCAGTTTATAATCTCTGAGGATGAAAATAAGAAAAATCCTGTTTTATAAATAAACGCATTTGTATTCATACATAATATCCACCAACACTTGGAGGTTGTGATTTCCACTCCATTATTAGGTTTCTTTCCCACCTTAGAATTCATAAATAACCATTGTAAAACAGGAAGAGGTGTGGGTATGTTGTATGTCAGTTGTGGTTCCTGTCTTCAAGTTTCCATCTTCAAGATGATTGTATGTTTACTCTTTAAAAACATGATGCTTCGGAGTATTTTTGGCTGGAGAAAGAATTCCCAGTGCAACATTTTATCAGAGGGCTGGTAACTTCAAAACCAAAAAACCTGTTAGGGAGAGGAAATTTCTAGGGCAAATTTTTTTCCTGATGTTTGGGGGAAAGGTCTGTTTTGTTTCTTGTTTAATCAGTGGAGACTGCTCTGTTGTAGGTAGTGCAAAATGACTGCCCCTCCTTAATAACTGTTTTCCTCTCTAGTTACACTTACCTTTATTTTGAGTGGTTTACAATGAGACAAGAAATGGAGTCTAATTCTGTGCAGTCCTGCTCCACTGTGGTGCCATGTACTGATGTGTGCTGGATTGAAGGGACACCGGGATGTTTCAGCGCAGTGAGGTGTACTGTTTCCTGCTCAGCCCAAACCCAGCAATGCATTGTTTAGATTTTGTGTCAGAGAGTGAGTATATATGTGCAGATGGATAAACTTTCTAAACCTAAACTTTGTAAAACCTAAGCTTTGCATGATAGCTATCTAAACTCAGGAAGTTAACAGGGAACATAAGGTCGGACCTCACCAAAATCACTGGCATGATGGTGATGATAAAGAATAGCTTCATACCGCATGTGGTGTGTGGTCACACATAAATGAGAAGGGAAAGGGATCCTTCTGCATATCCTTGTTATCTTAGTTGTGATGAGTCTCACTGGGTTTGTTTAGTGTGGAGTTTGAGTTCCTAAATACCAAAAGTAGGAGGGGAAAAAAAGACATGAATGTTCTCAGTGTTGCTTTTTCTCTCTGATGGAATGGTACTTTCTTCAAGTAAAATTTGCCAAGTTACTTGTGGGTTTTAATCCTTGTCTCAAATGTACGTAGAATACAAAAGATTTGTACAAATCTTCATTTTTCATCTGCCAAACCTAATAACTACTGCAGAATGCTTACAGTTTATTTTATAAACTGCCAAGAAAGAGAGAGGAAAGGGGGATAAAAAGGTATGTTAACTGCTGCTGACCCTTCTGCCTTTCTTAGGCAGATCTGTTGCTGGGGGAGCTTTGAACAGTTTACAAAACCAAAAAATTTTAAAAAAAGCAAAGCAGGTATTTTTCTCCAGACTGATGCCTGTCTTAGGAAAGTACCTCTCATACAAAGCGGAAACAGAGGATGGCATGGGATGGAGGTGCAGTGAGTCAATATCCAGAGTTGTATTTCTGTGGCCAGAAAAGTGGGAGGAGTCCCAGCTGAGAAGGGTGACTTGCAACTGCTAGGAAGGGGATTTAGGATCATGTGAAAGGAAGAATTGCCACCTTCATGGCAGGAAATGACTGGAGCACGCACCGGGACCTTGGCTAGGGAAGGTCAGTGTGCAGACTGACTTCCTGGAGACCCAGAGGAGATGGCTGAATGGTGTGGACGTCAGGGAGCACGTGGGAAATAAAAAATGGAGATTTAAGCTTGGTTTAGAAATGAAAAAACTTATTTCAGGCACCAAGTAGGGATATCATAGTGCAAAGTAAGCCTTCACGTCTAGTTGGTCACACCTTGTTTTTGCTTAGAGACAAATGCAGGCTATAGGTGGGTAACCATTGATGTGTGTATGAGTCATGTAAAACTAAACCATCAAGGTATTGCCAGCAGATGCTTTGAATGGGTAATTGGTAGCAGAGGGCTGGTTAGCTGCAACAAGCTGGGCATGAGAGTGCAATTTACTGTTTTCCCAGAGACAGTCTGATGCCCTGTTTTCCTGTTCACATGTAACTCCTTCTGAGCCAGCCCTTGCATCTCTCAATCTTTGAAGAGATTGCCATATCTGAAAATGTGATTTTCCTTTCCATTTGAGTCATACAGCAAAATCTTTGTTTTCTTTCAAATCCTAATTCTCTGTGAATGAAGGAGCTTATTTACTGTGCATCCTTTGTTTTGAAATTGATAATGGTGCAGTCTGTGAAAAGTGATGCAACATGTTGCTCAGAGAGCTCCCTGCTGGTTTTGTGTTGCTTCAGATGCAGCCTGGTACAGAGGCTGTCTTACCACTCTTGCTGTGTTTATGGGGTGGTGTTCTCTGAGACTGCTGGTCACTTTTTTCATCTGAGAAGTAGAGTCTGTGAGGAAGCTCCTTCCATCTGAGACTTTCTTTTCGTGTTACTGCCACTTTTACAACTAGGTGAGATGTTTTTCTTTGGCATGGCAACTGTCCTGACAAATGGTTAGTTAGCAGGATGTTCTCCTTTTGATGTTCATGTCACTGTGCATAAAGAAGTTGCTCAAGGGCTTCGCTTGCCATCCAAGTCCAAGTGTCTTTATCTACGATTGTGGTTGTTTTCTTTCAGCCTGTGGGTCAGGGCCTTGTGTCAGTGAGAATCAACTGCCAGGTTTTGTAGAGAGACAATTTTTTTGCGAGCTTCATTAACACTGGGATTCTGCCAGCTTCTGCTTTTTATGACCTCTTTAGCCATATGGGGCTTTTCAAATTGTTTTGTGCCTCAGTTTGAGGTGCATCTGTGATGTGCAACACTTGAGTAACTAATTCAGTCTCCAATAAAGGCAACATAGAATCACAGACTACTTAAGTTGGAAGGGACCCATAAGGATCATTTAGTCCAACTTCCTGCTTCTTACAGGGTACCTAAAACTGAACCATAAGACTAAAAACATTGTCAGATGCTCCTTGAACTCTGATGAGCTTTGTGCTGTGACCAATGCCATGGAGAGCCTGTTTCAGTGATGGACCACAATCTAGAACATTTTCCTCATGTCCCATCTGAACTTCCTCTGATGCAGCTTCATTCCATGTCCTCATGTCTCTTATCAGAGGGCAGAACCACTGGACTGACAGCAGCCACAGGATTAAGCACTTCCTTGAAACAAGCACATGACATCCTTCATGTCCCCCCTTCAGAAAAATACGAGCTTGAAATACCTGAGAGATACGGCAACCACACAGTTATTGAAGCCCAGACTCTGTAGGATGTGCTCTGTTGATAGGCAGAAATATTCCTCTTCTATTTGTGTAAGAGGCCTATTTAGCCTAATTAGGAAATGCTTTGGCAATGATAAAGCAGTGTGAGCACACACGAACGCAAAAAGCCCTTCTTCACTGTACACAGATAAAGGGAAATGAGTAAATAAAATACGGAATCCCAGAGTGGAAAGGATTATAAGCTGGCAAGTGATAACAGTTCTTATTGCTAGGTTGATATCCCTAATTGATATAAACATGAAGCCCTGTGCAATCTGTGGTACTTAAAAGACACACATCTAAATAATATTTAAATAGAGTCTTCATTTTTTAAGACCCACTGGAGTGTAATTGTATTCAATTTAATTAAATGAACTGAAACCCCTTGGTAACTGTGCTTTACTGTTCCTAAATAAAACACTCTCCAAAGAGACTTGAGGAGGCTTAGTTAAGGCGATAAAAAACCTGAGCCCAGCACCATGAAGTTTTGCATGAGCAATATTATATTTAGTTCATCTGTACACTACCTACAGTGGTTGAGACTATTAACAGTGCCGTGCCTCTGTTAAGAGTCAAAAGCTGAGGCTTCACTGAAGTGCTTTAGGGCAGAGTCAGCCTTTCTGGTTTCAGATGTGTATGAATGTGGGGTGTCTGCTTAACCTGGTTTATTAATGCTACCCCTCTGTGCCAGCACAGAGCACGTGTTCCCTGCAGGAGTGAGGGTTTGCAGGGATAGCACAGGCGGGCAGGATGGGCGGCACTGGTGAGGGGGAGCCTGGGCACAGCTTGCTTTATGGGAGCTACAGGAAGTCACTTCTTCTGCTGCTAAGATTACATGGATTGCTGCCATGCTCAAGTACAGTTGTTTCCTTTCCTGGTAAAAGATGACCTGTCAGGAAGCAGTAGGAGTGAAGACAAGGTTAGTCCCTGCTTATGTAGAAGTGTTGGGTGTATCCTCTAGGCTGCAAGCTGCTGAATTTCTAGCAGGAAAAACCAGAAAAATGTCAAGAGTGTGAGAAAGCAGTTTAAACATCAGCATCTGGCTTTCCACGGCTGGCAGCTGGGCTGCCCTCTGCACTTGCAGCAGTAAATGAAGGGCTGCATCTCTGGGACACGCAGTGCCCTGTGCTGCTGGGCACCTCAACCAGAATTGCTGGTGTCCATACCTACTCCCAAAAAAGAGGAGCGACCCTGTCATGCCTTGGTGTGCAGAGCAGTGTTTTTTCACGCTTTGTAAAAACAGTTTGAAGTGAAGGCAAATATTTGACATTTCCTTTGCCCTTTCTGAAATCTTAACATGGGTAGCAGGAGGGCACCTTCCTCTTGGAAGTCAGCATCCAAAATGGCACAAGTGGGAGTAAGTAATTGTGCTTGCTGTCACACCCAGCTTCCTAAGAGCAGCATTTCTGAAGGCTGGGACTGTCACTGCCAAGCTGGGTGATGATGCAAGGTGCATGCTGCCCTGTGGTTCTTGCCCTGTAAGTGCAGATGAGGTAATAGGCTCATCCAGCCATCAGAAACCTGGGGCAGGCGACTGCATCCCTGCTGGGCTCTCCCAGTGCTGCACAGTGGGAGAGGACTGTGCTCTCTCTTCTGCCTCTTAGTAGCTGTGGTTGAGGGGAAGGTCCCATGCAGGATTTAGCTGGTGGGATGTGGTAAGAAATGGGGGAAGGCATGGAGTGTTCCCCTTTACTGGTGCATCTCCAAAGCCAGTACTGCTGGGGGAAACTGCTGTCCATAGGGACCTGCCCAGGATCCTGGGCCCGGATCTCAAAGTAAAGCAGCAAGGAGTGCACAATAGTACGCTGAAGAGGCAAGGGGGAGGGGCAGGGGGAACAGAGAAAGAAGGATGAGAAGGTTTTTTGAGTGAACTTTACTTTTTCTGGGCAAGGTATGCCCTCCTTCTGCCAAACTGTCCAGGGGAAAAGCGTTGCACAGTTCAATTTAAAGGCAATCATTCTCTCCTGCCTTGACTCTTGAAAAGTAGTTTTGTTAGTGAAACTAGCACATAACCATTACCAAAGTTTGCTTTCTCTGAGCAACTTTAACACCTTGGGGAAATACTGTAAACAAGACTTACTGAGATTGCACACTTGACCTGAGATACTGTTGACTACTCAGTTTGTTTTGCCTTTAAATATCCAAATATTTTTTGCATGTTTTTTGTTTAGATTTTTTCAGACTACTCTTTTAATGATTACTCACACCTCAGTTATGTAGTCCCATATAGCACAGAAGATTTGGATTTGTCATACTGTGCTACTACTAAATATAAGGAAAAGAGCTTTAATGAGACTTCCTTCACTATTGCAGCTGATATGGCTAACTCACTGAAGTATTTATTTCAACATCTACTTGAGATGTTTGCCTTTTGCCTATCTATTTCATTAGACTTATCTCAGGCATTAAGCCACCCCCGTAATATATGCTAAATTTCTCAAATCTGAAACAGGAAATTCACCTCCATCTCCTTTATGGTATTTTTATCAGATACATGTACATTTCTTAACCCTTGCCATTCTTTTGTTTACCATTTGTTTCTGCTCCAAGTCTCAGGCTAGAACCCACTGCAGCTGGTGCACATGAAGTGACAAATTTTTACTCAGTGTGAGAGAAAGTCTCGGCAGAGTGTGCAAAAGGAGGAGGCAGTGAGAGCAAGGGAGAAAAAGCTAATGAGAGGTGATGTCAGGTGCAGCTATTACATGGCTTAAACTTGTTCTGCTTTACAAGCTGACAATGGCAACTTGTAGCTGACTTGATGACCAGTCTGGTAGATGGTGGTGGCCTTTTAGGTATCAGAGTAGACAAGGATTTTGAGTTACGTTTTGATGAGCTTAGTGCAGAGCTCCTCAGGGAAAGGAGGATAGAGGATAATATATGGTTATTAGGGAAGCTGGACATTAAGGGTGCTTTGAACTAACTGTCATGAATAAAGTTTGCATATATTCTTGTCTGTCAAGACCTGGTTCTGCTTGTGATAAATACCAACTTTTTAAGTATGTTGGAATGTACATTTGCATAGATGCAACTTTTTTGTTAGCATTCATATATTTTTATTTTTTCCATAAAGGATTTCCTTGGTTTCAAACCAGAGAGAAGGATCCCAGTAGTGTGCTTTTAAATTTAATTTACAGAGGGAAAAGGAAAAATCACATTCAGAATGTTTTTTACAGAGGTGCTTTGTTATACCTTCTTGACAAAGACTTTGGGGCTTTACAGTAAAAAGAAGGGGGTGGAAAAAACTGTGGTGCTACTGGTGAAGGAAACACTTTAATGTCAGAATTTTGAAAAGAATAAGGGGGGATTTTGATGTAAAGATAGGGCAAAGTTATATATATATGTATGGAAAAAAAAAAACTTGGATCACTCTGTGGTTTAATATGATTTTTGGGGTCTAGAGTGACTGTGCTCTGAACTTGGTGGGTTGTATTAGTTATTTCAGATAACTGCTGCAAAATCTTTGATATCAAAGTATACCATTGTGCTTTCTGCTTATTGTACAGAATCTGTAAGTCTTTTAACCTTGCTACAGAGAGCTTGACACAGTAGTATCACATTTATTTTTGGAACTGTCTGTAAAGCCACATAGTTTAATGACTCAACCCTCAGATGCCATAAAAATTAATGGAAAGTCTGTTGAATCAGTCTGGTCTGTATGTTCTTTTTGTTCTCACAATGTCTGGCTATAGAGAGGTCAAGGGAACCATGACAACTTTTCAGCATCCTCAAAAATAGCTGTTCTCAATATAAAAATGTCATGACTTGTACGCTGAGTATTTTATGCTTTCTTCTGAATATCAAGGGAAGCCCTGGCTGCCTGGCCTTGCACTTCTGTCTCACTCACATTTCTGACCCTGCTGACTGTCAAGACAGGCTTTGAACCTGTCATTGCATGGATAGTAGAATTGTTAACTCTGCTGAATGGAAGACTGTCCTTGCTGAGCCCTAGGAATAGAAGGGAGTATTTCTCAAGCTGGTTGTTGGGTTCATTTTCAATGCAAGCATTTTGAAGCTGTGCCAGGAGGCAAAACATGGGCCCTATTCCTAGCAGAAATACATTGGTAGCAAGAGGGTCAGAGATGTGTAACAGAATTATATTGGAGCTCTGCAGGTTTTCCTACAGATGCCTATCCTCACTGTGTATTACTATAGTAAACTGAGACGCAAGCTCTAGCCAGAGAGATGGATGCAGCATTAACTCTTGTGTTTGGACAAGGTTTGGATCTGATTTCAATCTGCCTTCTTAGAAAGAACTGTGAAGGAACCTGGAATACTGTGTTTATCAAGTTTATCAAGTGCAGCCTGAATTCAGGTATTAGTGTATTTTGGAATGCAGGGAGTTCTGCCATGAGTCCAAGGTCATTTAAGGAAGGATGCAAAGTTTCTCAAGATTTTATGAGCTCTTATGATTAGTAAAAATATCTAAAAAGGAGTGGCATCTTAGTCAAAGTTACCCCACGAAAATCTGATCATTCCTTGTGTTTATTAGGTACAAATATATTTTCCTGCAGATGTTCCTATTTCACTGCTTTTTTTGTCCCTCCTCCCTCTTGCCCGTCTCCCCTCCCCAAACAAGCCTGTTTGCTCTGGCCTACATTCTGGCTTTCATTTATGTACTTCTTTGAGCTATCCAAACCAAAGGTATTATTGAAATGCAAGGTCTTGTTCCACAAATTTTTAGTAGGCGTCCCTGTTAAAATCTAACTGCCAGAAATAAACTGCTAATGTTTACAGTGACTCTCCACACAGTAGTCCTGTGTTTCAGGCATGGAAATGGATTTTTCTCATCTTAGCTTGTAAAGGTCAAAAAATGTGCCTTTGCCAGGGCATGATTACTGTGTGTTGTGAAACGGCACCTTCCCTTCGCCAGTGCCATTTCCACATTCATTTATACCTTATTAGGAAAAAAAGATTGTCTTCCTGTTCCTGACCAATTCCTAAGATCCCAGATTATGCATGTTCTGTGGCCATAGCTGCAGTGGCTCTTAAGTTTTGAACTCGTATAGTTGCATTGTGTGCTGTAGCGTGCATTGCCATGTGCAGATGGAGACCCATCTGTCTCACTGAACAAACAGGCTTGTAGCATCCACATCCTTTTACATTTCTGAGATTCATGCAGTTATGTGAATTTTACCCAGGGGCTGAGAGAGTGAGCACATATATCCAGTAATCAAGACCTTTTTCCTGACATTCCTAATATCTGCCAGAATAGGAGGAGGATGTGCTGGAATATGCGGCTTTGTAACACATTTTTCAGATTCTGAGACAGAAAAGTACAGAGTAAAATAGTTGTATTTTTGGAAGATTTTTCTAAAAATCTTGTTCTGCATAAAAATTTATGCAGAAAGTATGCATGCTCTGCTAGTGTCTAATATTTCGATAAACATGCAGGTTCATCAAATGTATTTGTTACTTAGCAAAGTATGTTATTCCTCCTTACCTATTAGTGTTTTTATTTTATTATACTATTAAAATATGAATATATTTTTACCTAATTTTACAGCCAGCAGAGCTCTCTAGCAAAACATTTTTCTCTTTTACGCTTTCAGATGTCAAATACAGAGGATTCTGCCAAGGCGTTAAACTAACTGATGTGCAGTGACCGATAAATTCGAACTTTATAATAAGTGCCAAATCATTCCAACTTTTCTTTGTAGTTGCTCCATTAGCAGGAATCCCAGTGGATTCCTTTGGTATTCACATGCATATCAGAACTAATTCTCTGGGAATTTCAGGGCAATTCATCATTTTGCTCTGTGTTTTATGATGCCAAAAAATGTTGCATGCATACATTATAAAATGACAATTTAGGAACATGCTTCACAGCTGAAACTAGAAATCTGAGAGAAGTTCTGTTTTCATTAGGCTATTAAATCTTCATTTTACATTTAACCCTTTATAAATAAGGAGTTGTGTATTTTCCTGGCTGTTAAACTATTTTGTGGAAGAGTCTGTGCTGTAGTGAAGTCTTAGGGGAAACATGTTGTAACTTCTTACCTTTGAAGTGTTTGGGGAATGGTTTTCCTGCTCAATATTTGTATTGCTCACAAATTTTTTTTCCATCAGAAAAATCTTTGGGATTATATAGCGGGAACATTGCAGTTTGCATGGTAATAAACACAATTGGTGTAAAATAATCTTCATGTTAGTGCTTTAACTGTTAAATTTGTAACAAAATGACAAATTTATTTTGAGGTTTTTGTTTTAAAACTGTTACTGACAGTTCAGAGCATTTCAGAGGCTTCTGAAATACAGATACATCGGTAAGAACAAATTTGAAAGCTATATATTTTTTCATTGCTTGCATAAGCTGTCTCAAAAATGCAGCCCATCTATATCAAAATGGGACATAGTGGTACATGATTGAAAGCTTATTATATATTACATTGGCTTGTTATTTTTTGTTCAAATGCTGTATGCTTTTTCCTACCTGTGAAACTAAAATGGCACTCCACATTTGTCTAAACCTATGAAAATTGCCACTGGGTCTTACTCTTTGTGGATCAGAGTGAAATATTTTAAAAATATTGTGAGTTATGCTTTTAATGTTATATTTTATTAATAATTCTAGAGATTTTTAAAAACATCTCCGACTATTCCTTTGACTCTGTTTGTAAGGGAATGCATGACTTATCAAGCTGGAGCATATGAATATTTTTAAAGACTCAAAACCAAAATAGAATTGCAAAGCACACTGCTGGTTATTTTGTGTGAGACAGTTTAGAATTATTTGGAGACATTGCAGGGGGTCAATTTAAAGAGCAGACAAAATGTCATGGTTCTTCAGATGAGTTATACTTGTGGTTTGATGATACCTAAAGTAGGTATGGTCTTGGCCATTATTTGTGCAGTAGAAGAATGAAGCATCTTCTCTTTTCTAAGTTTTGCCATGTTTTTGGTAGTGCTTGAAGAATAAAGGAGATTGATGGAGATAACTCTATGTAGGGATCAAATTTGAGGTCGTATAAATGAAATATACAATCCTTTGTTAAGTTATGACATTTACTTAAATAAAATCATGAGTGGATGCTGGAGGTCATGAGGATGCTTGCTGTCTTTGGCTTGGGTTGATTTATGTATCTTTATTTCTTTTGACAAAACCAATGCTCCCTGCATTGCCTGCATACATAAACTCATAAAAGCAACTCTTGGCCACAGACACAAATCCTTCAATTGGCATTTTCCACTGCACCTTCCTGGCAAGATGAGGTGCAAATGCAAATGTTTGTGGTTTTGTTCTAATTTTGAAGCTATGGGGCTTCAAACCCCAAAGCTGTCCACATCAGTAAGAAGGGTGCATGCAGCCTTTGTGGAATGGCAACTGCATAAAGCAGTAGCTGCCCTTGGTCTGGACCCTCAGCAAAAGCACGTGGCAGGGCTGTAACAAGTATGTGTGCCAGCTGTCTGTTCTCTGTGTGTCAGCTGTATGTTCTAACATATTGTGGGGGTTTTTTCTGTTCCTTCATCTTTTTCTGGACATTAAGCTGGTTTTCATTTGCAGCATAGCCCCCCCTCATGCAAACCCTGAGTGCTGCCAGCAATCCCTGCTGTCAGTCAGGCAGGGTGATGCCTGCCGCTCTGCTCCCCTGGACATGGCAGCACTGGTGACTGGGTCACTTGTGAATAGGCCTTTCTTTGCAGCCACGTGCTTGCTGGCAGTGGGGCCACCCACCTTCTGCAGGCTTTAACTGGGGTGCCGCAATCGAGCTAATTTTGTTATAGGGACAGACAGAAGCCTTCAGCCTTTTGGAGGCTATCTTTAAAAATAGCACAGTGAACTGCACGCCAGCACAAGTGAAAAATGAGCACTTGTTTGGCTGTGTTTGATCCACTGGCAGTGCCATTGCTGTCCTGCAAATGGTCCGTGACCACGTGTCTGAGGAGGTGTGGGGAGGAGCACTGGAGCGCGCTGAGATCCTCAGCTCTGAATGGCTCTCAGCTAAGCTAAAGTTCAAATGATATGTTTGGATTTGGAGAATTTCAGACAATTTCAAAGTCATGAATTGCCTTTGAAAATTATGGGTATTTTTGGAGCAGGTTAACTTTATGGAGTGTATGGTTTCCAGAGTTGTGAGAGGAGATGGACTGATAGGCAGTTTTCATGTTGTTCTAGTAAGATGATGCTTCCCTGTGTTGCTCTTATATCATTACGCTTTCCAGCTTGAATATTATTAACTGGCAAAGCTTATCAAAGAATAAACAGACTCTGGCTGGGGAAGATACTCCAAAGTGAGAATTTTTGATAAACCTTAGAGAGTGATGTTTGTTATGATTGTGTGGCTGGGATTCAGATGTCACATCATCTCTTTGGAAGTCATACAGTTTCCCTTAATGCCCACAAAAGTGAGCAAATGAACGTTAAGTTTTAGGGATGCTTTTTCAGTTTGGTGTTCATTTTTTCCCACAGCAGTGCAGCCCTGGTTATTCCTATTGAGTGTTTAATCACGGAAAGCAGCACATAGTCCATGTAGGACCAGAAAACACACCCTCAGCTACCAGAGGAGTGTCCAGTGGCACAGGGAAATTTGTGGAACTTGCGGTATAGGCAAAGAGTCCAAGTTTCCTCCCCAGCTTGTTGGGAAGAGATGGATGTCAAGGAGGTGGTTGTAGGAAGATGTAGGCTTCCGCTCTGAGCAGGTAGCACTGTGGCTCCTGAAGGAAGGTGGGGTAGCACTGTTGTGTGCAGTGCAGATGTATATATATTAGTGTAGTTATTTTGCTTCTGCTGCTCCAACAAGTGACGTGCAAATTGTTTTCCACCTGTACTGAACACAGTAGTGTTGAGAAAATGCATGCTGTTCTATATTTTGGGAATGTGAGCTCTGCAAAAGTTTCTGGGGAAATCTGCAAAAGTTTCAGGAGATAACTGTTCCACCTGTGGAATTACACTTTAAAAGAGTAGAAAATAGTTTTCACGGACTCTGAGATTTACTAGGCTTTCACTTTGATTTAAACTGGAAAGTTTTTTCCAGTTCTCTGGAAGTGATACTTCATTAGAGCAAACCTACCTCTTCAGTGTAGTCCAGAACCCTGAGAGTGGGACCACGTGCTTATTTCCAAGTAACAACAGCTTTATTAAGGTGTGGGTACTAATTAAAAGTTCCTCCTAGCTCGTATGCTATAACTCAACCTTGCAATTTATGTATATTATTAGCATAATTATTTTTAGATTATTTCTCTCTTGCTTAGCTTTTTCTTAATAATCAAGACATAATTTTATGTTTATATGTGTGCATATATTAACAGCAGCAATAAAGTAATAGTCTGCAATGTATTCTTGTCCTTCTCTCAGGATAGGCATAGAGAGCCTATCTTCTTCATCTATGTTACCTTCTAAGGAATGCACTCAGTGATATACATGCTCTTTAATAAGTTAGACAAGTAGGGATACAAGATTATTCCATCCCATTGTTTGGACCTATCTTAAGGGTGTGCATATTGTACCTGCCCACCCCCTCACTTAACAGATGGAGCATACATATCTGATGCTTAGAAAGGTTTCTCATGACACTTAAAATTCAGCCTTCTTATTATTCTGATCTTATTTTCTTCATTCATAATTTTTAAAGTATGAATTTGGACTGTAATTAGCAGATTATTACAATTAGGTTTCTGGCTATAGCCATTTTATTAGCAATGTAGCAATCCTACCCTGCAAAGCAGACATTTGGGACTCAGCAAACCATGTTGCCACCTCCAGTACATCTTAAAAGACCAACTGGCTGAGTGTCTTTGTGGGTGTCATTGTTTGCAGTCTGGCTGATTTGGTGTGTTGGTAAGAAATGTTTTAGTTGCAGTTAGTCATTGTCACAAATCAGGGTAAGGTCAGTGAAATGTGTGTAATGACTGGCACTCAGAGGAGTGAGCCACTGCTTGGAAGAACCAGGTGTTGCTGGGAGAGAATTGAGGCAGATAGTGCCTGAGGATGTGTTGTTCCACTGCATTGTTGTTCCTGCCTTCTTTCTCTCTGTGCAAATTAACAAAGTCCCACCTGATTGTGAGGAGCTGTTCTGGTTATCCAGTTCCCAGCTGTTCTTGCTGTTAGTGTGCTCTGGAATAGGGATGGGAGAGAATGACCTGAGCATCATGTGCTGCAGGGACAGGGGTTTCCTTCACAGTTGTGCTGCTACCTTTAAATTAGAATTTTAAGATTGATTAACTTGTTTTCTTTGTCTTCCCTGTAGGACGGGTCACTGGGAAATATTGATGATCTGGCACAGCAGTATGCAGACTACTATAACACCTGCCTCACAGATGTGTGTGAGAGGATGGAAGAGCTGCGCAAGAGGAGGGTTTCCCAAGACCTTGATTTGGTATGTAGAACAGTTACAAGTTATTAACAAATAATTGCCATTCATGCTCCAGATGAAGAATCAATATTACAGCTTGAAGAACTCTACCCAGGGAAATAACTGTACGTGGTTGTGTTCACGCATGCAAACATTTCAGCCAACTAAATTAAACGCTTGGAATTAGCTGGATTAGGGTTTTTTCCAGGTATTTTTTATGATTCATTAAGCCTTGGAGTCTGCATTTCTTATTTCTTTAATTAGAGTACTTCTTGCTTGCATACAGTGGGTTGCAATCCTCAGCTCTCAGAGGTAAGATACTGTCTGATGAAAGCATCATTTCCATGCTCCAAGATGCTCCCAGTGTAAGAACAATGAAACTGTGCAAGTTTTCAGTTGCGCTGTAAAAACTGTAAAGAGGCGATTCTCAAAAGTCCAGGGTGCAAATACTGGTTCCAGGCTCCCAAGTGTAAGCAGTTCTGCCAACCTCTTGCCATTGCTTTATACATTATAGAACCTGTAGCAGGTGATGTGGGGTCACAGAGCTTTTCAGGATGGATGGGACCTCAGGAGGTCCCTAATCCAGCATTCAGCTCAAAGCAGTGTCAACACTGAATTCAAACCAGGTTGCTCAGGGCTTTCTCATTGAGTTTGAAGACCTCCAGGTATGCAGATGTTTCACCATCTCTGAGAAACTTGTTAATACTGCTTTGCTATCTTCATAGTGAACTTCTATTTTTAAATAATGTTTTGTGAGATCCTCCCCATGGCAATTTATACCTGTTGTGTCTTGTTGTCATGAAACATGACTTTTTGATAAACTCCCCACAAATACCAGTACATGTCTTGAAACTGTTTTTTCTGACAGTTGGCAGCTGAATCTCCCAACCCTTCTTGCTGGGCACTGGCAAAAGTCCTGGAGAGTGCTTTGATGTGGATTATTTAAGGCAACTTTCCTTCTTTTTGGGATTCCACAATACCAACTGAGAGGCATCCAGAGTTCGTAGAGACTACAAACTTCAGTTACACCATTAATGGCCGTAGAACCAAGGCAGGGAGTCATCTTCTGTTCCACTGAAGTTTGTTAGTTCCTTCTTTATTTTTAAACAGAAGAAAAAGCAGATGTTTTTTGCAGATCTGTTGCTGCAAAGAAGTTCCAAGTGTTAAACAAAAAGCTATTGCAGGAAATTATTTTGTAGATAGACCCTTAAGGCTTCTGTGCAGAGAAGTGATGGCACAGAACTGTGATTCTCATGAAAACCCCCACGCCTGGCAGGCCTGGTATTCTCGGTAGCTGTTGGCAGCAGCAATGAAACCCCCTTTTCCTGGTGCTCTTGGAAGGCAGCTCCTGTGCTGGGTAATGGAGTGTGCCTTATGGCGGGAGAGGACCCCTTCCATAGACAGATGGGCCTAATTTGGCTCCCCTCACTTCTGAAGCTGCAGAAGCCAGGCTGGAAAAAGCCATGTGAGCTTAATTAACTCACATCAAAGGTGCAGGTCTTCATGCTGGTTTAAATAGATGTGAGCTAACCAAAGACAGACCATCAAGTGATTCATTCTATTCCAGAGAAGCTGTAGTCAGAGAAAGTGGCTGTGTGAAAAACAGCCCGGAGATTCCTCTTCAGCCTCTCTGATACTGAGTTTGCTTACTCTAGTGGTCCAGTGATGACTTCTTGATCTGCCAGGTCAGAGAGAAGACAAGGCAATTGAAAATTAAATTAGTGCTCCATTTTTGCTACATCTGTCACTCCTATAATAGTTTCTAGATGCAAGATAGCCATTCTGCTGATAACATATGAGCCTATAGATATTAGCTCTCTTGCCCAACAACCGCATCCAAACAGTGCTGACTGCAGCTGAAACTTGCTCTCATCAATGAACAGGCAGGCTTGACTTAGCTACACAGAGAGGGGGAAATGGCCATGTAGACCAGAATGTGATTTTAGTGTGATGAGCAGAAGAGTGAGTCACTTGTTGTCATGTTTTTTGTCTCTATACACCTTGAGGAAAGGCAGTGTATTAGCAGACATTTGAGGATAGTGAATGGGAAGTAATCCTGGGGTAAATGCCCAATGCACATCCCAGATGTGCTATGGTAGCAAAGAAAAAAAATGTACCAGATAACAAATATATGCAGTTCCAAAATTATTATGCACCAGAATTGCTGGTCCATTAGTCTGGCTGACCTTGCTCTGCCATACGTTGCTCTTCTAGCACAGATGAAGAAAACAGTGCTGTCTCTACACTCTCTATTCCCAACAGTGGGGTTGTGCCAGAGCTGGAGGGTGGGTGATGTATCAGTTCTTCCTCCCCTCCCCAAAGGTCTTCTCCCTGTCTTTAGTGAAGTGAACATAGCAGAGCTGACATGCATGGAATATTATTGCAGATTTTCAGGGGTTTGCTGGAGTGGCAGTTACTGAATCCATATGAAAATGCAGTATTGAGTGCATAAAATGACTTAGCAGAAACATAAAAGGCCAAGGTTAGGTTGCTGCTTTTACTGAATGCTCTGAACAAAGAGAAAGAGCAGGTCACCCCAGGAGTCAAAGCATCCTGTAAGGCCTGCACAGAGAGGCCCTGTCAGGAGGAGCAGTGCAATAACAGAGACATGCCTGAGTTGGCAGAGCCTTGGCAGGAACATGTATTTAGCACCGGCTCGCCCAGACTGCCCTTTGTAGCACGTCCACTGGAAGGACAGAAATATGAACTGTTTATTGCTGCTTCTGTACCCTTTGAAATAATTTTAAGCTGTTTGGGCGCAAGTGTTGATATCTTGATTGTATATTGTACTTTCTAATCAGCTCTCCAGCCTTTCCTATCACACCATGGCCATTTCAGTCTAGATATCCTGCTCTGAAGTTGAATTTTAAAAGAAATCACTTGGTAAAATTATTTGGGAAAGCAGCATATCTTGTAACAAAACAGTGGGTGCAGATGGAGCTGAATCCAGAATATTTTTCCAAATGGTAATGCTGTCAAGGATTGTTAGTTCTCCCTAAACACGATAACTGCTTTCTGTGTTTGGAGTTTTGCCTATGTTTTTGTACTGAAGAATGTGCTTGGGTTTGGACACTAATGTTTGTGAACAGCATGGGAGTTGCCCACATTTCCTAGCATTTGGCCTGTTCCTGTACGCCATGTGGGCTTTTGGCTGAGGAAAAACTGCAGGTGGAGTAGAGTGGATTTTGAGGCCCATAATGAATGTATCACTGGTAATATTGAGGTGGACATCTGCTAAAATAGTTATGGCCTGAGAATTTACTCTATGAGGATGGTATTTTCTATCTGTTCACATGACATCTTTGTCTTTAAATTGGAGAGATGTGAATTAGATGGATGAACTGCTCAGGTGTATAAGGAACTGGCTGGATGGCCACACTCTGGTGCCTCAATATCCAAATGGAGATCAGAGGCAAGTGGTGATCCTTAGGGATCAATATTTGTATTGGTGCTGTTTAACATCTTTGCTGGTGACAGGGAGAGTGGGATCAAGTGCACCCTCAGCAAGTTTACTGATGACTCCAAGCTGTTTGTGGTCAACACACTGCAGGGGAGGGATGCCATGCAGAGCAAGCTGGACGGGCTTGGGACATTGACCTGTGAAGCCTCATGACATTTAAAAGAACCAAGTGCAAGGTCCAGCAAATGTGTTGGGGCAATCCTGTGCATAGGTACAGGCTGGGTGGAGAATGAATCAAGAGCAGCCCTGGGGATAAGGTTTTAATGGTGTTGGTGGAGGAAAAACTTGACGTGACTGTAGTGTGTGCTCACAGCCCAGAAAGCCAACCAGACCCTGGGCTGCATCAGAAGGAGTGTGGCCAGCAGGTCAAGGGAGGTGATTCTTCCCTTCCCTTCTACTCTGCATCCAGTTCTGGGGTCCCCAGCAGAGGAAAGATGTGAGAGAATTGGGTTCATTCAGCCCGGAGAAGAAAAGGTTCCAGGAGTATCCCACTGCAACCTTCCATAGCTAAAGAGGGCACAAGAGAGCTGGAGAGGCACTTTTCACAAGGGCGTGTAGTGATGGGGTGAGATACTAGAACAGAGTTGTGGGTGCCCCATCCCTGGAAGTGTTCAAAGCCAGGTCAGATGGGGCTTTGAGCAATCCGATTGCAGTGAGGTTGGAAGGAGATGATCTTCAAGATGGGTTTCAACACAAACCATTCTATATGACCTGCTTCCTTTGTGTCTCTGGGGTCATACCTGCATGGCTTAGTGACAAAAGCAGCTTGTCAGCAGAGCAGGACAGCATTGACTTAGCCATGAAAGAGCAAACTGCGTTCTGTTGTCTCATCTGTCACTGACAGCAGCCAGCAAACTGCTGCTGCCGAGGTCTGTATTGGTGCTGATGGGCTTGAAGTCAAAGAATGGCTTTAGGTTTTCTGATGGACTCTGACAGCTACAGTTGGGGCACTGAGAAGTTGCATCCACCTTTTGTCTTGCAAATTATATAAAATTAATGCCACTGAAAAGCTAAATGGCATAGTAGAATACTTTTTTCCCATATTCATGTAATTAATTTCATTGTGTAGAAGGGGAAGTGTTCAGAATCTCTCTCTGTACACTGTGATAAAGTACAATGAATGTATTTGGCAAAATTACCTTGGCTGATCCTGGCTGTTTTTACAGTACCTGCACATGTACACAGAAAATAGAAACGAACAAAAAACCTTCTTAAGTTTCTTGTCCTGCTTCCAACATCAGTGTAGTTTTCCTAAGTCTTGTCTGAGCATGGTTTTAAAAGATGCTTAACATCCAGCTGTTTGATCACAGATGGAGTCAACCATGTAGGTAATGTCATCCCATATAAATGGTATGTCCAGCAAGAAAAAGGGGAGGAAAAACAGCAAAAGTAGAGTAATTAGTAATTTGAGTGATAGAATAAGAATGGTTTTCCTCTTTAGAGCTGCATTTGTCTATTATAATACTACTGGTTGGCAATATCATGGGGCTATTTGAGAAACTAGCCAGCCTTTGCTGAAGCACACTAAAACACCCAGAATAGTTGCAGTCAGTGATTGATGTATATTTAAAAAATCTGTAAGAGAGTTAGCCCCCAAAGCTGGAGTTGGGATGCTGAATGTGTTTGTGGAGTGTGCCTGTGTCTACCCTATAGCTGACACTAGTCTTCACATCATACATTAATATTTCAGGATCCTGGAATAGACTGCCGATTCCTGCTATGAAATGATCACCTCTGCTTTGCAAATTCAGTACTGGCTGCTGTTACCATTAGTCCTGAGGGGACACCTCTGTATCGCACTGGAATAGGATCCCACTGTTTTGTTTTGTCTTGCTGGCTGTAAGAGGCCCTCCAAAGTATAAACAACATCTGAGTTTAATTTAAAAGGTATCTACAGCACTAAAAAAAAAAAAAAAAAAAGAAAGAGCTGGAGAACACAGATAAGATTTCCTAATTTTTTAAAGCCTCCAGGTCTTATGGGGCAGATACGCAGAAGAAAAATCAGCAGTAGAAGGTGTGGAGTTTGAAGCATCATTGTGTATTTATTTTTACTCAGTACAGATTGAACTAGGGGGGATTAGGCCTGAGTATGAGTTACCTAAAGTAGATTCACCTAGAAAATAATTAATGGAGATTTACTGTGTGTGCAGTCTCAGTCTCTCAGTATTTTAGGCTTATAGTTACAATGTAAATTCATAATGACATTTCATCATTAATGGAGCTTTTTAAAGGTAGACGCAATGGAAATTCTGGAACAGACAGGCTATTTTTAGTGTCTCACATCACAGACCAATGCAGGAAAGGCATTTAAATATAGAGCTACCATTAAACATGAAAACAAAGCAAGGCTTGTTCCATATGCAGTGAAGTGAATACCGTTCTTGAACTGTTCTTAGTTCACTTAATACTAGCAGACTAAGTAAAAATCTCCCCGCTTTCTGCAAGCTAATGACCTCCTGCAGCCTCACCACTGTTTTTGTTGGAAGGCCATTTATGAATAATCCCTTAGGCAAAATCTGTTCATTTGTAGGCTGGAGACTCAGCAGGCTTCATGGCTGTGATGGTTTGGGTGACCTTATCTTCCTTTCATACTTTTGGAGGACACTTGTTTTTTTGGAGTAGGATCTTTAGTTTAACACTTCTAGTCTTCTGAATTTTTTTTTATAATGTCAGCATTACAGGAAAAATAAGCTGTCAAAGGTAATTGGTTTTTGTTTGTTTTTTTACTGAGCTGGTAATACTGTTATAAACAAAATAATATTTATGTTATAAATAGAAAAGATAACTCACTTCTGGCAGTCTGACTGGTAATTGTGGAGGGGAGAAATTCTCTTTAGCTTTATAAGTGTCTAGGTATTCTTAATCTTCTAACATCATTTGTAATCATTTTCTTGCCCCTTTACATACAGCAGGAATTTTACGTTGAGCCTTAATCAGTTGAATATATTCTTACTGTGCTCTTCTTTTATCCCAGAAATGGCACAGATCTGGTGGAACTGACAGACTGGATTTGTATTAACTCTGTGATTTAATCTTATTGGAGCCTGAGGACTAGAGGGAAGGAGTAATTGATTGACTAACTTTAGCTCCCTTTAGCTATGTTTTTATCCTTTCTCCCCTTAGAATTTAAAAGTGACAGCAGAACTGGAAACGTACAGTATCATGCTAGTAAATTTCATTGCAATTGGTAAAATTGTTTAAAAAGAGAGCAAATTAAATTGTCATTTAGAAGGTGCATCTCTGAGGAAAAAAAAACCCAACAAAACAACCAGAAAAACCAAAACTAACAAAATCAACTCAAACCTGCCCAAACTCTGTAGTGAACAGTTTATGTGATGTGCAGCCCAACTTGCCATTCACATACTACTAGATTTCCAAGATACCCAGCTGAGTGGCATTACTCTGGGAGGACAGCAATGTGTATTGGCTGTGTTAGAAGAGTGTCAGACTTTTGTAATGTGATAGCAGCTAAACCAACAGAGGAATGAACCTAAAAGATGTGATGTTTTCTATTAAGATTACTCCTCTTTGTCTTTGCATAGTATCAGCTTGACTCCCCAGGCAGCCTCTCTGTGCTCTCCTTCTGTGGTTCCCCAGCCACTGCTCACCAGTCCATCTGTGTGTATTGGAGGCAGCTGGCAGCAACTTCAAATGTCAACTAATTGTAGCACTTGCTTGTGCTTCTTCTAAGTTCCCAAGTAGGGAAACACCACTGTGTGTCCTCGAGGAATAGTAAGGATACTGCTCAAGATGGATGTCGTGAGGTTAGCTGAAAAATCTCACTTGTAAGAGCCATAACAGTCTTGCAGGTCATTAGGGAAAACAAACAGGTCTCAATCAATAATAAAACAAGAGCATGTTGTGAGGAGAATGAGAAACACATAGTGAGTATTGGTGCACATCTGGATGTGCTTTGGAATGTCTGTTTCTCTGCAGCAGAAGGACGCTCTTCCAGCAAAGAAGCCCAGAGGAAGGCAGGCCTCCATCTGTGAATTCAAAGGGACTGGTTCCTTTTTTTTTCTCTTCTGCTGGCCGGGCCCCTGCTCTTCATGATGTAGGCTCTGATGCTCCACAGCTACTCTCCTTTGATCTTTCCATGCTTTATCTTCTCTGAGTGTTATGTAGGTTTCCTGTTTCAGCAGTGTCGCCTGAAGCACACAGAGAAATGCTCCATTTCAAACAAGATGCTCTGTGAATTTTGTGTTTGAAGGAGAACTCAAGCAGTTTGAAGAGACATGATTTCTTTGGTGAATGATCAATCTGTTTTCCACAAAATAATGAAAAGAAATGGCTATGAGCTGGAACTCCCTCTTCCTGACTCCCATATGTCATATCCCTCTTGATTTATGTGTTTAGGTTTTCCCCAATGGTTTAGATTGCAGCTTTATTTTACATAAGGGAACAAAGTAATCTGGGATTACTACATCCCGTTTTTCTCTGATTCTAAGGCTTCTTTGGTTGTTCAAGCAAATAGAGTTGGGAAAGGCAATAATCCTGTAAAAATATGAAAATGAATGGGTAATATGTTCAAAAGAATTCCATTTCAGTTCCTTATCAGAGGGATTAATTTCTTGCATTGCTTGTGGCCATGATGAATAAAATCAGTTATGGATTAGAAACTAATGAAAGAAGAAAGACTTGAAATGATTAGCAAAATTTGGAATTCATAAGCTCGTTATGAAACACATACTGGTAATTTTTATTTTATGTCAGTGTCTTCTGTCTGTTGGTGTTGAAGTTCCTGATAAGACCACAGTTAAAATTGTTTGGTTTACAATTCATGTGAAACTAGTGGCAGTAGAATTGTGCACCCCCGCTGCATTTAAGACTGTAAAGATGATAGGAATAGCATCATAATGAATCAATGTTTATAGATGTGGAAAAATAGACAAGCTTTTCATCATATAAAGCTTTATTCATGGGACATCCAGATAAATTAGATGATAAAAAGATAGCAAAAGAAAAATCAGGATTTGTAAGCTTTCTCTAAGACAAAATAGGCTGATAAACAGTATTTGAAAGAAGCCCATCTCCCCTTCCCTTCCCAGGGACACACAGTTCAGGCTTCTGACAGCTTTCTGTCTTGGTGTGTCCACAGATCACAGAATCAGTCTTCTGAGTTGAAAGAGATCCACAAGGATCATCAAGTCCAACTCTTAAGTGAACAGTCCATACAGGGATTGATCCCACAACCTTGGCGAGGTTTTTTTTGTTTGCACCAGGCTTTAACCAGCCGAGCTAATCTCAGGATCATGGTAGCTGAGCAAAGATTAAGTTGTAACTAGAGTCCATTTTGACAAAAGAGAGAGATTTTAAATTTTCGAAGCGTGTGCCAGGTGGTGAAAGTCATACAAATGAGAAGTAAGAAGAAAGTCAGTCATCAGAGTAGCTTTATTTTGTTGATGTGGCTAACTGTTGAAAGCTGCATAATTGGAGCCTTCAGTTGCTAGCCTACACAGAAGCTCACCAAATAGTTTTATTTCTCCTTTGTGTAGCACTTTCCACCCTCAAAACCCTTGAAAAACATTAATTAGCCTTTGTTGCTTCCTTTGAAGCTGGTAATTTTAGGATCATTATCCCTATTTAGGCCTCGCCTCCCTGAGATTCAGCTGATGAAGATTTACCTGTGTAATTCCCTAATTCCTCCTCTGTAGCTAAATTCACAACAGAATAACCTGAAATTTATAGTAAGCTCAGAACATATATACGATGGTGTAGCTGTAAACAAATCTTGGCCAGTGAAGCACTGAGGCCAGCAGGTGACAGACAGAGGCTGACCTGCAGCTCAAGCCTCAAATCCAGTCCATTAGACCACACTTCAAAAAAACAAAATTCGGATGTACTTCAAAACTGTGCCAGACTCTTAGAGTGTTCCTGGTCTGGCAACTTCCCTTTGCAGCTGGCATGTGGAGGTCTGATGAAGAGTCTAGGTCTCTTGGCCAGTAGCTGACTGCCACCATCTCTCATTCCTACCATCCTGCCTCCACTTGAAATAATCGTCTGACAGGGGTATATCGAATGGCAGGGGTAACAGAAATGCAGAGGTGCTGTGGAAGAGACTTGATTTCTTCAGCATGTTAATTTCACTGGCATAATGTCAATTGGTGGGGACTGGAAAAAATGCTTTTATTAAACCCTAAATGAGATATTTCATTTTGAGCACCTGTGGGAAAGCATGAGAAATGAAGGGCATGGTGTGCAAAGTAGTAGGAGGTGGTGGTTTGATCCGCTGCTGAAAAAAAACAAAGTTTGGTTCTTCCCTCTGCCTGAGGAAACCTGAACTCTTATCTCTTATCTTGAAGCACAGTACTATGCAATTTAATATTCTGTCTTAACCTTATCTGATAATCAACCCTGTTCACATATGTAAACAGTTCCTGGTATAGGAATGGGAATAGCAACGTCTCATCTTCTAGGTAGGCATCTTCACAAAGTTAGTGAATCTTTTCTTTTTCACTTGCAGGTTAAAAAATTCAGATATTTCAAACATGGTTCAAGAGGAATGGAGTAGGAATGTGAATCTTAGCCCAAGGTTTTTTGATACTTTTTGTATTTTTATATTATACATTCTTAGATAAAATAAATAATAGTGTAATTACATTTATATATTTTAAATTATTTTATATATTTTGGTTACTTCACATCAGAATGATAGTCTAAAAAGGAACTAAGATGCGGACCATCTAGGAAAATTCAAATCTATTTTTCTTGATTGCTGTTTTTTACTCCATAATTAGTTTGGATGTTTTGTTTGTAGGACAGACAATAGTAGAAAAGTTATCTCCCATGATCTCTTTTTCTTTGAGTAGCCTCTCAAGTTAATAGCAAAACTAGCTAAATGCTAGGCTGGATGAGTGTTTTGACAGACTTGGTAATTTTGTTTGGTTTTCCTCCTTTGAGCTATGTTTCATCTTAGTGGGTTAATTTTCCTGTGGCTATTGAATTGCAGGTGGTGCCTGTAAACTCACACATTTTTGAAATACATACAGATGTTATGTAGCAGTCATCTTAATTTGCTAAGAAATATTAATGTTCTTCAAATTTTCTTTAAACAGTGGAAATGGAATAACCCCAAGAATTGCATCAACTCTACACTTTTATTTGGTAACATGGAAATATGAAGTATTTCATAAAGCTTTCCATGACTGAATGACAGGGTGTATTTAGACATGGAACATACATTGTTAAAAACATGTAGATAAACAAATTAAATACATTCCTTTCAGTGCTTTACATTTTGGCTAGGGTAAACAGTTGCTACAGAAGCTGAGTAGTCATCAAGTTTTGTAGCTGAAGTTTTGGTCTGAAGGTAGGAAATGACATTAGGAGGAAGGAAAGGTGAATGTGAATTTTCGCAGTTGGACTTGCCTTCTTCAGAGCTTCCTGCTCAGTTTTTCCGCTCTTGTAGGTTTTGTTTGGATTTGGGGTTTTTTGAGGAGATGATGTGTGCTCAAGGAAGAAGCCTCACCCTTGGGGCAGAAAGTGTGGGATAGGGAGTCCAAGAGCATCAGGAGCAGGTGCCCCAGGAGCTGGGACCTCTCTGCATTTCTCAGGTGAAAGAAGAGGAAAGAAGGAGATTTAGTCATTGCTTGCTTACAAGGGTAAGGAGTGAAGTGCTAGAAGGCTGGGTGAGTAGGTCACTAGAAAACTAAGGTGGAGTAAAAAAGAACAAGTGATGCACTCTTGTGGCTGCGAAGGGCCAAAAAATGTCAAAGGGCAGCAAGATATTTGTGCTTATGTGAGCCCTGAACTGTCTGCATGGACCAGAATATTGTAATAGTGCTTCATAATTTATAGTAATAAATAACAACTAAAACCCCCCCACAGTTACAAATCCCAACTTGTCATTTTAAGGCACAAAAAATATTATAATGTGTTAAAAGTTAGAGCTAGAATGATTGCCAGTTCTTGGCAGAAATGTCTTCACACACCAGTGCACTCTTTTTCCATGAATCTGTCATGGTCACTGGCCATAATGCAGGCTTACTTTGATAAGGCACAAGGTCAAAGGAGGAGATTTGGAATAGCAGTTTTGATCTTGTCATTATAGGTACTGCAGGAGAAGTGGCTGAGCTGCAGGTTCTGACTGCCACTACCATAGGTTGCTCTGGAACTTTGTAAGCTCCAAGATGAAACTAATGAGAAAAGAGAAATGAAAGAATTGAAAAAGAAAGTAATGTCATGGTTGGACAGTTGTAATTTTTTGAGTGTTTTATACACCTGAAAACACTTAGGGGCAAAAGAATAAAATTCAAGTTAGCCCTGTCTTAGTCCAGCTTCACAAAATGACAGAAGGAATTAAAACTGTTAACGTTTAAGAATGAACTGCAGAAGTTCAGTGAAAAAACCTAAGAATACAGAAGGTATCTACTGTGTTATAGCTTCCTTTGGAGCAGTGGAAGGATATGAGTATCCCTAGAGTTTGCATCCTAAATGCATTTCTTCTTCTCTTTAAAATTACAAAAATAGAAATACCTTCCTGACCATAGTTCAGTCAGCAAATGGAGAAGAAAGCAGGAGCATGTTTTATCTGAGTGAGTGATACTGAACATCTGAGGTCTGCAATGAAGTTGGAGATGGGCATTTTCCCAACAGTCACTTTCATGGGAAGCATAGCAAAGTATGGTAGGAAACACTCCATATCCATGCTACATGCAACAGGAAATACTATTGTTTTCCCTAAATAGTAGGAACACAATTGATTTTCTCTTCTTAGTGATCCTTTGAGATTCTTCCGATTGAAACTACTTAGATTTCTAAAACAAGCATTATTCTATAGTAGCCTTTGTTGACAGTAAAAGAGGTATAGTTAAGCCGAGACATAACCATTGGGTTTATAGCAGATTACCTGTTGTTTCCTTTCAGCTTTTCACATAAATGGCTTTTTTAATTCTTCTCTGTTGAATCTTGAGGTCCTCCTAGCACTGAAGAATGTTTTATAATTCATTATCATTGACATACTGTGAGATTATTCCTTTGAAAGGCTATTTCTGGTTGCACAGTAGCAGCTTTTCAAGTATGAAAGCTTTCTTTAGAGATTATCACAGCACTTTTTAAATCTCTACCTATAAACTTAGGGGCTGTCTTAAAAAGTTAGTGGTCTTGCATCTTTTTCATGATCTCTGGGACATGTCTTCTTGTATCTTTTGTTACACCTATTTTCCTTTATAATTTTGTGACCACAGTTCTTGTCACCCTCTATCAGTCTTGAAAACAGGAATATTTTCTGTATGAGATCACAAGTTTGCCATGAACTGAGACCTAACAATTTCCATCTAAAAAAAAAATCTGAATTTAATCTTGTACGTTAGACAGTGCATTCTAGTTCCTACTGCTAATGCAATTCCTTGTAATTCATCTCTTACCTCAGGAACACCTTGAAAGCTAGCAACTTTCATTTACTTCCAAGGAGAGATATTTAGTCAATGAGTAATCCTAAAAATTTGGTGTCAGTGTTTATCTGTTTCCTTTTCCATATAAATGCATATTCCATCATGGTAATACATTACGTAATGTAACATTTATAACACAGAAATGCTGACCCTGTAGCACATAGATTATTCATAGCCCAAACCCACCCAAAATGGAATGATACAAAATGAGCTGTGTTTTGTCTCACCTTTTTAACTGGAGGGAAATGGGACATTTTTTTTCACTTCACACCAAAGGAGATTTGGAAATCTATAAGGGTGTCTTACATTATTTACTCTTTAAGCTGTCTGAACAGTGGAATGAAAACAGTATAAAGACTTCTTGTGAACAAGTAAAACCCATGAGTATGTAATGTAATTTTAATAGTTCCTTTTATTTAGAGTAGCCAATTAGAATTTTTTAAGGAATTTATTGATTGTCCATGTCTCTGGCTTTGGTAGAGTTCAGTATCTATAGTAAGAGTGTGCAAAAAGTCATCTTATGCATCATACTAAGAAAATTAACTTTATTTGGCATGAATCACACTGCTTATCCTGGTCTTATGTGCTGTTGCTCATGTCAGGCCTGGACAGGTAAGCAAGGCTTACAGGAGTCAGACCCATTTCTTATCCTTCTTCATTACCTTCAGAACATTGGCAATTCTTTTGAGCAAGAATTTATAAGCCTGCAGAAAGGGGTTACACAAAAGAAAAACATTTCTTGAAACACAAGCATATCAGTCTTTGTACACTTTCTCTTACCAGCAGCTTCAGATCAACACAGATGCAGTTATGTTGAGTGGCAAGGTATTTTCCAAATGGGGAATGTTAGGGATTATTTATCTCTGCATTTGAGCATACGACTTTTATTACCACCGCTGTGTCAGGGCAGCTAAGTGGCAGAAGAAAGGCTTTGATCACCAGTGCTGGATTTGTCAGCCTCTTCCACAGAGCAGATAGAGGATAAAATACCTGAGGAAGTGGAACATTGGTCTAGATTAATCACATTTAGCCCTCAGTGAGAGCTCAGATATTGCCTATGTACTGCCTTGTTACAGGAGACATGAAGTTACGGAGGATGCTCAGTGTTTCTTCTCTACTGAGTCTCCTTCCATGACACCATGTTTGTTCTCTCCAGGCTGTTCTCATTACTAGTTGCTATCATCTTCACCTTGCATCCCACTCCTTAGTAGCTCAGCCTATGCCCCTCTGCCTTCCTCATTTTACTCTACCCATGCATCTCTTCAAAGCTTCACAAGGTTTTCTTGGAGTCAAAGTCCTCAGAACACCCCTTCTCCATTCACTTTGTCCCACATGTGTAATTTTATTTTCCTTGAGCACCTCCTACACCCTACTTTTTCCCCATCCTTCTATAGTCCTTATTCTTTCCTGTATTTGTCTCCCTGGCTTGGATGTTGTTACCTCTTGGAGAGCAGTGATTTTGTGCTACCAGCTATGGTACTTCTGCAGAATAGCAATAGAAAGAATAGAAAAGAACAGAAATCTATGCAAATTCAATCTCTTGAAGACTAGTGAGTTGAGGGTAGTGCTCATGTAAAATGTGCCTTGAAACACAGATTAAACAAAAAGTGAAGCTGTTTATTTAATTTCTCTGCTTACAGTTTTGGATTAGGCATCACCATAAATAGTCTGCATCTTAGCTATACCAGGTTAAGTTTGCATCACCTACTCTGGGATAAAATTTCCAGTTATTGCAAAAGGAGGAGTGGAAATTCTCTCTGTAGTTATGTGTGAAATTCATAAACCCGAAGTGAAACACAAATACAACAATATCTGAATTTTTTTGTTGTGTTACTGAACCTATTTTGTTACAAGTACTGTTGTATTTCATGGTTTTTACCTTGGCATTGTATAAGTTTGAGAAATCACCTGGTCCCTCCTTTGCCCCAAGATAGATTCAGCTGTCCTTATCATCCTTAACAGATGTTGATCAGACCTGTCTTTAAACTGTCCCAGCATGTTAATTCCACTGTCTCCCTAGGCAAGCTATTTTAGCATTCATAATATCTGTAATACAATGGTGGTTCTTTACACAACAGCGTGGCACAAAGCCTTGTGCTTACCTTATGATTCACTGTAATCCCTGCATCCTTTTTAGCAAACCTGTTAGCTCCCCAGATGTTCCTCACCCTGAATGTCATTTTCTGGGTAATTCTGTTTGAATGCAGTACCTTTCAGTTTTCAGTATTACACCACACCTGATTCCCAAACATTAGGCCAGAATAACCTGCTTTTTCAGTTATTTCCCTAGAAGTGGTGGTAGATTGACATGTTCATTTCTTTAGGATGGAGCCTTAAATGAAAACAACCTTTGTCTCTCTAATGGGTAGTGTCAGTACCTTCCAGCCCTGTGCGTCTCAGTAACAAACAGGCAGCAGTCTCTTCTTTGCACCTTTCTCATTTAATCTTTCAGAGATCAAGCATATATTTATTGATCTAATATGTATGTGTGAGCCAATATGTGTATATTCATATAGATTTCACTGGCCTTTGACAAGAATTAATTTTTAATTGCCCAGTCCCATTACATCTTCACTGATGGAGGTGTTTTTTTCAGCTCTTTCTGAAAAGCATATCCCACTGTGGATATTTGCAGAAAAGGGTCAGTCTGTAAGAGTGGAGGGTCCAGAGATCACCCTTTATTTACATGTGACCTTGCACAAAAATAGAAGATAACTCAACCTGTCTCAACACAGAGGTCACGTGCAAAATGCTAAGTAATTTGTTCAATGCAAATGATATTACATGGATTGATTTGGCATGTACTTGCTATGTAGAAAATTTTTCCATCACTCTCAAGTGGAGTTACCAGTATTATGAAGTTGTTTTATTCATAATGCCTTCTTTAGTCAGCATTTATGGATTTTTGTAGTAGAGCCTTCCATAAATTTAGTAATTAATTACTTGATCTTGAACGCTGAAGGCCTTATTTATTGCTTGAAAATTAGGAAGTCAACTCAGGTTATAAGACAACTGTTATCCAACCTTCCTTTCAAAAGAATTGACCTGAAAAATTAAGTGGGTTATTTTTTTCTCAATTTTATGTAATAATAATACCTCATGTTTTGTATATGGATTGAAATTTTCCTGAGGTGTTTGTAAACTAAAGACAGTTGCATTCTTCCTATGCCTGATGACTTTGAAGTCAAATGACAAATTATATTGCACAGATTTACATTATGTAATAGCTTTGTGATACAAAATTATTTGTGTAGCTTGTGTTCCCTTGTCAGACATTCTGTTGTTCTGTGGAACTGCATTTTAGAATCCTGACTTATTTTTTATTGTTAAAAAAAGCAATATCCTGAACATATCTTATGATGGGGAAAACTCTATTGTTTTTAATACAGTTTTTATGTAATTATTTATATACATAAATACATATAAATTTATATTATGTGTGGTTTTGTATATTTAATATATTTTTTAATATATTGTCTGCCAGTTTCTTAGCTCACAGACCATTTTATGATCTGGTTTTCATTAATATGAAAGAATACCCTATTCACAAACTCCTGCTGAAATTAGTTTCATATTTCCCCACCAACGCCCCCGTTCCTTTCCTCTGGAAAATACTGTTCTCCATCAAAAGTTTAAAACCATGCAGGAAGGTAGATTTCTGCTGTGCTCATTTAATTTGTCTGTAAAAATAATTTTAGAAGTGTAAGGACATGTCATGTAAGATACCTTCTGTCTTTCGTCATCACGACATCTCTTTCTGAAAACACATTTTGACTTAGTGGTTTATGACCGCTCTGAAGAGGACAGACTTTATAGGAATTTTGTCTTGGCGTTGTGGTATTGCTGTGTAGGCAGATAGATTATTGTTACATGTGATTTGCATCTGTGCATTGAATGCTAAAATATCCATTTTACAGATTGTTTCACAGAGGTATTCAAATGTTAAGTACATTGTCGGAACTGTGAGGGTTTGATGTAGCATCTACTGACAAAGATGATTTCCTTGATTGGGTATGAAACAGTGGAATTGACTGGATTTGAGAAATGACAAATGATGTTTCTTCAATGATGCTGAAGAATGACACAGCAAGCAAGTGTCCCTGGTGTTTGCCATACAGGATGTTCTGCTGCTTTTGGTTTCCCCATTTTCTTGACAGTTTGCTGTTGACTATTCCTGGATTTTCACTTGCCAAGACAAATTTTCTCAAAATTGCAAGAAAATAAACTAAGCCTGCAAATGTTGAATTGTAGCAGTGTTCATTCTCTGAACTTGATGAAAATTTCAGGACATTCATTATATGTGTTTTCTGCACTCTCAAGTGCAGAAAGCAGCACTTAACCAAAGGAATCTAAATTAGCATTTGAAGGAGTTGCTGCAAAAATTAAGGATGTGCTGTTTAAGAGATGCTAAGTCAGAAGAAGAAAAGAAATGTATATTCATGATGCTGTCCCTTTAATTAATATACAGAAGGTAACATTTTTATGCAGTCAGCAAAGATTTTTCTGGAGGATCAGAAAGCTCTCTGTGAATGGTTCCCTTTTCTTATTAATGTGTGACAGAGCCTAAGTATCCTTTGCATTGCTAGATGAGGGCCTTATCTTAAGCAGTCAGCAAGGCAGTGCTGATAATTTGAAAACATTTGTGTATACCAGGAAATTGACTTATAGAAGCATTATATTATAGCTGCAGAGGGAATTTATGGAAACCATAAATATATTGGTTTAATTAGGGGCACAGTGCTAACTGCTGACACATTCTCCTCAAAGTATGCTTTCAGAGCACCATTACTAAATGTTTTTTTCGAAATACAGGAAGCTTAAGGATGAAAATTAAGTTAGATAATTCAGTTGAGGTTTTTGTGTGTTTGAAGTACTGTCACAGTCCATGAAGTCTATAGGGCTGCTTGTGTGTATGCAGAATCACAGCCAGAGCTGAGAAAGAGTAAATCGTGAACTGCTGCACTGATTAAAAATTATAACAGTAAGAGATGTTATCTCAATTTGGCAAACACTCTTTTAATAAAGCAGGGCAAACTGAGAAAAAATGAGTATTCAGGGACTTTACAATGTTATTTAAAAACCAGTTGTACTCTTTTGTTTTCTCCCATTTATTTTTCAAAATGGTTATTTACTGTAAAACTCAAGGACCTGAGAGTAGCCATGCAGTTACATAAGGCAGGGTGAACTATTTAACCTACTCAACCTGACTTTATCTGTTTCTTGGGACTTTTGCCAACTTTGCTTTCATAAAGACTAGTTGCAAAATAGCTCCTTTCTGTCTGTGTTGTCTCTGCTTTCTCAGACCACTAGAGATAGTTACTCCTGCCTTTAGTCACCACGTCTAATTAAAATCTAGTCTAATGAAAACACACAGGTAGAAACACCAAGTATGTATCCCTCTAAGAATTATGGAGAGAGGTTTGTGTGGTTCTGAGTGGGACACAATCATAGAGTGTTTTGTGGTTCCTTTTTCAGTAATCATCTCACCAGTGGCTTTCAAGGCTGCTTTTGGTAAGGAAGGGGTTGCCGTAGCAGAGTCCTTTCCTCTGCTGCAAATGCAGGACACCAAAGGAAGGAGATGTAAGCTGTGAATCCAGTTACTTAAACCTCCATATGTCTTTTCTGAATGTGTTGGCAGCTTTGACAAAGCTGTGAAATACAGTAGGTAAGAACTCTTGTTTTCAGGCAAATATATTGAGAAACAAAGGATTTAAGTAACTTCTGAAATAATATGGAAAGCCAGTAACAGAGCTAGAAGAGGGACTGAATATTTTTATTATCTAAAGATCCTTCTTGCTGTTTTGGGAGTGCTATTCACAGAAAGTGAGAGGTAAAACACTGTAGTTTCTGTGCTGTGTTTATGGTGGGTTTGTGTTTTTCACTTGGGTTCATACCCCAAGAGGACTCCTTTTTATCTTTTAACAAATTATTCTCATTCTTTTCTTTGGGCACTGTAGGAGGCATGTTACAAATGTTTTTTGGCAATTCAAGGTGGAACAGGTACAAGTAAGGGCTGTGTTTTACTTTCTGTGCTGTCATAGTCTGGGTCATTCAGGCTCCTAAATCCTGGAGGGCCTTGTTCAGATCGTTTGTAACCAGAGCATATAAAAACAGCAGAGAGGACTCTTTCTTTATAGGTTTGCTGGATGAACTGAGTCACTCAGTGCTGCTCTTAGCTAGTTTATGGCAAGAAGTAGGAAAGCCTTGCTGTCCACTGGAAGACCACAGCAGGCTGAATAATGTGAAGTCTAATTTAGATGCATCAGCACTGCACTACTGCTGATTTTGTCTCCAGCTGTTTCCTCTCAAGGAACACCATCTCCTGAAGCCATCTCCTGTCTGTCTGGGCTTTGTGCCTTGTTCTCTTCTGGCCATCACAGCATACTCAGACCAGTTTTTACTGCTCGGGTGCTGATCTGCTTCTCAGCAGTACCAATGACAGGATTCAAAGCAGTATGGCAGATGTGAGCCCAGTGTTTGGGATTGGTTTTTCTCTTCCTGGGAATAGCAGTGCAGTGTGTTTCACCACATAAATCCTGTCTCTTACATGTGTAGCTGTGGAAAAAACCCCTTGGGAGGAGGTTCTACAGAGACAAGGACAGTGTATAGTAAAACAGCTTTAAAAGGCAAATATTTAACTTGAGGCAATGTGAAGTGCAAAATATGCAGAAGAAAACTTCAAGGGAAAAATTTTTCTCTCTGAAGACTTTTATTTTCCCTTTTCATAGTGCGGAGGACATCAAAATTTATCACTTTGTAGTATACCTGGAATTGGAGAAATGGAAGAAAGAGTTGGAAAGATAAATGGGCTCAAATTAGCATTGCATGCTAGCTCCTAAAACTGAAGTGGTCTTTCTGTAACTCATCCTATTTTACATTGAGTGCTAGCCAAAAGTTTCATTCTTTTTAATTTTGTTGAAAATAATGATTAAAATCAGATTTAGAGCTACCAATTAAACTGATTTTCAAGATAGTAAAGCAAATAGTTCATTCTTTTTTTCATTCTGATATCTAGTACATTTTTTTTTTTGCAGTAAACTTCAAAATGTCTTTTTGTCCTCTAACACTGAGACTTGAAGTGATAGAAAGGAATGGTGTAAAAGACAAGTGTTTGCCAGTGCTAGAGAAGCCAGGGACGTGCAAAGAAAACAGATTAATTTAGTGGCAAACAGGCAGAGACCATGAAGAACACATTTTACAGGAGGTATCTTGCCTAGCCAGCAAAGGGACTGGGATCTACTGAGATAACCTCACATTGTAATACCTAAACAACAGCAGCAGCATTTTGAATCCTTGTGGGCGTTTCAAGCCTTGTCAAGGGAGGGCAGATGCAGAGGAGCTGTGAGAATCCCTTCAGTGGGAAGCATTGTGCTGTAAAGAGCTGGTGCTTAATTAGATCTGAAGGATAGCAAAGGTGTGAGGAAACAGAAGTGTTAATATGAAAGGCTAATAATTGAATTCGTGTAATTAACAGTGTCGGGCTCAAGCTGAGAGCTGGGAGGCAAATTGGTTACTGTTTAAAAAGTTTAAAGACAAAGATCGTGGTAAATCAATTCTATCACCTTATATAAGTTTTGGTATTTTTAAAAGTCATAGTAAACTATATATGATATCATATGTATGATATGAAAACAGGCTCTGTTGTAGTATATGTTTTCACCATGGATTATTTTCAAGAAGCTAGAATTGAGTACTTTTGAGGGACAGGGAAACACAAGAAAGAAGCACTGCTTCAAATCAGAAATTAATCAGATTTTGGCCTTACCATTTCATTAAGACTTGGAGTTTGTTTTCAAAAGTGCAGAGTACCAGTAGATTTTTGATATCTAAGGAATTCTGTTGAATCTGTTTTTGCAGTCATAGGAGCCCATGTGGAATTTCAATGCATAAGGTGTATATCATGGTGTTAGGATTTCCATGAATTTATAAGGAATGATGAATTATGAAACAGGCTTCAGGTAATCTCTCCATCATTGCTGCAGCCCCCACTCTTTCTTAGCACCGACCAGTTTCCACCCTCTTATCTTCTTTCCTTTTGTGATGTGACGCACTGGTAAAGAGTGGCCTCTGGATATGCTGGGACAGCAAGTGATTTACTCTTTTCCCAAATTTAGAAAGATTTGTTCTCTAAAGGCTTGGATAGTTGTATAGAAACTGCAGCTTATGCACTATAGAATAAAAGCTGCAGTTTCTACAGGAGCTGCAATCCTGTGCAATGAAAAATTAAGGTATCTGTATTATCTACTAACTTGTCTTACTGCTAGTACTGTCCTGTGTGATCAGGACTTAATCCAGTAAAGCATGCAGAAACATGCCAAGGTTTAAACACACTAGTACTGTTGCCAGGCATGTGCTTAAATACTTTTTTTGTCCTAACCCATCCATTTCCTGAAATATTATTTTAAATATATATATGTAAGAATTATCATAGAGTAAGTGAAATGAAGGATGAGACAGGGAATAAAAATTGATGGTGATGGACTTCAGTGTGTCTCTTTCTGCTTTGAAAGTCAGTGGAAGTGCATAAACCCTTAGTTTCTTTATAGAAGTGAGTAGCATGCTGAGCACGTTACAGTATACTCAGTCTAGATTCCTATTAGGTTAGAGGGACTTGTTGGTGTCTGTGAAAGTCTAGTGTAGCATATGGGATATGGTTCTGTAGTTTCAGCTACATTTACTAATGTGCTATTTTTATTTCACTTGTTTTTTAACAAAACTTTGTGTAATTGACAACTCAGTTCTGTATCCGTTGGCATGCATTTATTCACAGACATAACCTTGAATAAGAGACAGTATTGTTTGAGAAGTTTGTGTTAGAACTGGATCTGAAACAATAAAAACTTAAAAAGGAATTTATGCACTAATAGAGCCTCGATGTTGTAATGAAAACCTGTTGGGGCTATAACCTGGAAGGAAACCCCCTAAGGTATGAAGAGGAAAGGGGAAAAAAGAAAAAAAAAAGAAGCTTTTGGTCAAGACATTTTGTTGCTGTCCTGACGAGATCAGATTTGTTTCCAAGAAGTCTGGGCTGCTTTCCTTGCTGAAGACAGTTGAGCAGAGGAATTTGTACCATGTATACTCTGATAACTGTGGCAGCACCTGCCCAAACAAGCAGGTCTTGGCTGCAAAAGCCCAGGCATTTAGAAACTCTTGCAGGTGTTTGTACAGCTTAAGTTTTACTTCTCTCAGGTTTTCCATACCATGGTAAATTAATTTAGTTGGAATGCCTACCAGCAAACTGAGTCATACTGCTTAGACAAAGACGTTTGCAAAGACAGGGTGTTTGGTGATTTGTTCGTGGAGCTTTGCATTTGTAATTTACATTTGCTGGAGGGAAGAGGAGACAAGACCGAGCACGCTCCGTTCCCGCAGCAAAGCCTTGGCTTGTTGCAGGCAGGCCGCTCGCAGCACGCTTGCTCCCTGGGATTGCAGCAGTGACAAAGCAGAACTGAAAGTGCTCAGCAGCAAATTATTAACTGAAGTGGTTTGACTTCAGTGCTTTTCCCCAGTTTAAAGCTGTGACTTCCATTTGGGTTAGATTGAAATCACAAATTGTTGTTGCTCACAGTAGTACTGCAATGTTGAGAGGCACCAAGGTTTCTGGACTTGGGGGTCTCATCTACTAGTTGTTTGTGAGTTTTATTTTTCTTTTTGTACCTTTGGTACTGCCTTTATCTTTGTGGGTTTTGTGCAGCTGGTTGGGGTTTGTTATGGTTTTGCTGATCATGTTGCATTCCAGGTATTTTGTCCATCTCCAGGACGAAGTCAGGCTCGACACTGCTTACCTTGAGGATTACAGTGTACAGTCTGCTTTGGTCTTTCTCTGACTGCAAATTCCCCAGCTGTCAACATTTTTTTGGTCACTTCTAGTCTTGTGCTTTGTTATGTCATTGCCCATATTTAATTTTTCTTTCTGGTTTTTAGTGGGTTGGTTTTTTGTCTGTTTCTGTTCAATGCACACAGATTATTGCAAAGACTTAGTAGGAGTCATGATGAAGCCCCAGGTTTCTGTAGCATGACAGTAACAGATGGCCTTTATATTGACCTTAAATTAACTGGGCTTAATGTGGAGCTTGCTTGCTCTCACTGCCCTTCAGTGTGTTGTGGTTTAACCCCAGCTGGCAACTAAGCCCAGCAAGGCCACTCACTCACTCCCCTGCCCTGGTGAGATGGGGGAACCAGTCAGAGGAGTAAAAATGAAAAGATTCATAGGTTGAGATAAAGACAGTTTAATAGGTAAAGCATAAGCTGTGCACATAAACAAGGCCAAACAAGGAATTCTTTCATTCCTTCCCACGGGCAGTCAGGTGTTCAGCCAGGGAAGCAGGGCTCCATCATCTTTTACTGTGACTTAGGAAGACAAATGCCATCACTGCTAGTGTCCCCACCCTCCTTCTTCCCCCAGCTGTGTATGTTGAGCATGGTGCCATATGTCCCATTCCAATTTCTTGTGCATCCCAGTTTGCTGGTGAGAGGCAGAAAAGGCTTTAACTCTGTGTAAGCACAGCTCAGTAATAGCAAAAATGTTCCTGAATTATCAACACTGTCTCCAGCACAAATCCAAACCAGAGCCATATACTAGCCACTGTGTGAGGAAAATTACCTCTATCCCAGCCAAAACCAGCACATTCTCCACTCTTCATTCATTACCATTTAAGTCGTTCTCAGGTGCACACTATCCAACACATGCTCATTATTTGCCACCCCCTTCTCATCCCTTGATACAATGCACAGATATTATTTCCCCTAGCCTATGGACTCTGCCTGTAAAATATCCATAAATGTCCCCTGAGTTTATTGAGGACAGGAGAGGTGGTGTGGTGTGTGGAATTTTTGGGCACCAAAGCCAGTTGAAGTTGGTTTGCTGCTACCCTTGAAACTGCTTTTTGTAAAACTTGTCCTCCAGTGTTGTGTGGTCCTACTATAGCCATTCCTCTGGCATGCAACCCAAATCATGGAGTACAGTGATTTAAACCTATATCCATTAAAATCTCTGCCCCTTGTCCCTTTGAGACCGACCATAACATTGAGCATTGTTTCTCTTGCTCCCAGCCTGCCTAGGGTTTATCCACAGACTGCCGTCCCGCATGGCTGTGCCCGATCCAAGCGGAGCCTTTATCTCTGAGCCACGGTCACTTTGGAGGTATAGCTGCTGTGGCATGGGCCTGTCCGCAGTCACAGTTGCTTTGAGGTGCGCCTGCTCCAGTGTGGCTTTACCCACAGCCACAGTCCCTTCAGAGATAAACCTGCTCTGTCATGGCTTTACCCATGGCTGCAGTCCTTCCAGGGGAGTACCTGCTCTCATGTGGGATTATCCATGGCCACACGCTTTCAGGTGCTCCAGCATGGATTTTTCCACAGGCACTGATGCGTCAGTATCCACCTGCTGCAGCACAGCCTTATCCCTGGGCCTCCATCCCTTCAGAGCCTCCTGCTGCTGCACTGACACAGCCACAGCCACTTCCAGATTGTCCTGACTGACACAGATCCAGCTGCTCCCATGTGGAGCCATCCATGGCTTGGAGTGCAGCTCCCAGAGCAGTCCCAGCCAGCCCAGGCCAGCAGGACAGACACACAGCAGTGCCTGGGCACTGCCAGCCCAGCACATCCCTGCTGCTGTTATCACAGTGCTCCCAGGCACAGCACAGCCAGCTGATAAAGCAGCACAGCAGCAGGGAGAGCAAAAACCAGCCACTAATGAGCACTGGACTCTCGTGTACAGTCAGGCAAGCAAGGCTCCTGACAAGCACCTGCCAATTAATGGCTAATCAGCAATTACAGCTATACATTCAATCTAGCACATTCCAGTCAAACCTGTTGTTATCTTGAACCCTGCAAGACCCATGCTGGGCACCAAGAAGAATTGTTGTGGCTTAACCCAAGCTGGAAATTGGGCCCCACACAGCCACTTATTCACTCCCCTACAGTGGGATGGTGAAGAGAATGGGAAGCAGTATAGGTAAAGCATTACTCCCTTAATGTCCTGGCTTTGCCTACTTCATCAGGACATTGATGTAACTTTTGGCCTACTCTTGTGCTGCTGGATTGCCTGCATACGTTCACTATTTAGTGCTAATAGCAAAGGGGCAGAGTCTTCAAATGGCCCTCTGAACAAAAGCAGTTGTTCATTGCTGAGGCGTCTTTTGTTTCATGTGTGTTTGAAAGACAAGTTATAAAAATCCAAAGCATGCTGGCCTTTTTAATGCCATAATTTGATTAACTGTGATTGCAGCACTCCTTTAACAGTAACACATGGCCATTAGTGGAAAAAGAGGGTGCATGGGGGAGTGCAAAGCTGCACACACTTTGCTGGAATGAAGTGCAAGCGCTACTTGTATACACTATGTCACTGAAAAACTATGGGTGGCTCTTGGAGTGCAAGGCTGCCCTGCACTTGTGCTTCATTTGTTTCTGCAAGGCTAGTTCTGTGCATCCCTCTTGAAGTCAAGTGTGACCCAAAGTGTGGTGGAGAAAAAGACTGAAGTTTCAAGTGGAACTTGGGAAGAAGTCTGTTGTAGTTGCTGCTTCAGGAGCAATTTCAGGAATAAGCAAGGAGAAAACGTTACACGAGAGAATAATTTTGTAAGGCTTTGCTGCAGTACTCTTAATTCTGCAGTAAACAGTTGTAGATAATGATTGCAGATGATTTGCTTGGAACAGTGGTGGCAGCTTTCTTTGCAGATTCCTCTGGCCTGAGTTATCTGTACTGACTGAAGGATGGATGTTTGTTGAGGTTCAAATGCTTTGTCTGTAAGCAGCACTTGTCACTTTTTCTCTGCAGACATTCTTGGTACTAAGTTTGTTCATCATTCAGCAATTGGCCTTTTGTTGGAAAAGGTGGGAAAGGACCCTCACTCGGTCTGTGATGGGATAATCCCATGTTGCATAACAACCCAACAACGCAAAGAAAAGTTGTGCATCACCACCCTGTGCTAGCCTGAAAGTGGGGCAATGCCCCTGGGCTGGAGGGAGCAGCAGTCAGGCCCAGGGGCAGCATGAGCTGATCTTAACAGGGGGCTGCTGTGGCCCCAGGGTGAGGGTTCTGGCCTCTACTGTCCTCTTCTGGGGAAAATATCTGCTCCTCCTGCTTTGAACAAAGAAAGGAGCATTTTACAGCTGCTTGATGGAGCCTCAGAATTCAGATTTGTTACCCTTTAGATTTAAGAATCACTGAAACTTGTGTTAAGCACTTCTCTTCTGTTTGACCTGTGTGCAAGAGGAAACCCCACCTTCTACCCCAATTGTTGGTCATGTGGCAGGATCCCACTTGTGCGTTTTCAGCAGAACAGCTGAGCTTTTCAAAAACTGGCTGGAGCTCTGCAGCTGGGCTGGAGCCTGGCCCAGCAGCAGGAGCTGTTAATGGCTGATTGAAGCCTTTAATTTAACCCCTTTCCAGCAGTTGTGCTGTCTAGTGTTGGAGCTATCAAATGTCACTGTGGCACCATTACCCTTCAAAGCAAAGCACGCAGCAGTAGTCCCATAGAGCAAGACTCCTATTTGCTGCTCCTCCAGCTGGGGCTATTCCTGTTAACTACTACATCTATGGAACATGAATTTCTATCCCAGTCTTACTTTAAATGTAAACAGAAAATGGAAAGTATTCCCATCAATAGTTGTAGATAAAGATTTTTTTCATTAATGTGTAGAAGGCGATAATTACTTCTTAATTTTCTCAAATAGGGATGTTGCAAATGTTCTGTGTAAATAACCAAATTGTGCCAGGTAGTCTAATGGTATTCAATAATAATTTTTCCCTCGAATGGGAGCAGTTTTCCATGATGACTTAGAGCATCAGAGTTGATTTGAAATTTAGTTTTGTAATAATGATCATGTGATGAAGATTTAAGTAAGGGTCTGGCCCAAAGCATCCATCCCAAAGCACAGACTTAAATTTCAAAGGTAAAGAGAGAACAGCTAATTTAAAAGTTCTTTTATCAGAGGTATTTTTTATAGCAGGAAGAATGAGTAAGTACAGACTAGCAATTAGTGGTCTAGTCCTTTTTTGCATTAATATGATTAATTTGTTTTCAGTTCTTTTGTTCAAGAAATTAATTTCTCCTCTCACTTTATAGGAGACTTTGAAGTTAGCATCCAGCTATCAACCTTTGTCTCCCTCCTCTCACCCACTCCCATTCCTGGAGTGTGTTTATGCAGGTTGAGAGGAAGAAATGCAGTGCCCAGCTCTAGGCAATTAGTCTTAATTTTCAGGTGTTCAGTTTCACATATCAACCTACTAAACCAAACCAGTTTGATTTCAAGTTGTACATTTATTCTGCTTTTCAAAATGGTTGTAAAACTAAGATTTTAAAAATGTTAATCTAATAGAAAACTTTTCCTGTATGATCAGTTCCTTTCTTGCTTCAAGTGCCTTCTTAAAAAGGATCCTGAAATAAACTGTTTCTTCAAAACGAGTTTATTGTCATAAAGAAATGTCATCAGAGTTATTTCCCAGTATGCTCCCACAGGTTTGTCTGATAGAAATTTTTATTCAAAACCTTTTCTTGTTTGTATTCCTGCTTTTTTCATTGTCAAAGTGGCTGAAATGGGGGTCAGACCCCAACAGCCCTGCATGGTTTTAAGTCCTGAAATATGCAGAATATGTCATGTTGTTACAGCTTTTCAACTGTGGTCGTCTCATGAAATAATGAACGTAGAAATTATGAAGAGGGACCTGAACTGAACTAAAAAAATTAAAGTGATAGTGTAAATCAGCAGAAAGGGCTTACCCAGTCTCAACTTTAAAGAATGGATGGCTTGAGAGCTTGGGCTGCAAGGCTTACTGCCAACAAAGATCTGAGCTCAGGATGTCTGCTTTTCTGAGCTAGCAGCTGTTCATGTTTTTAACCTCTGAAAGAGGAAAATAGAGGTACAGTGTTACTGTCAGCTGTAAAGCAGGAATCTATTTTGCCCAAATGTTGATAATTTTGATGTAATTATTTTTGCACAAAAAGATGCAACAGTAGGCTGTTTGAATTTCTTCATGGAAAGATGAGAAAACCAGTAAATGTGCATGTGGGCACAGCCTCGTGATAAGACTGCTTGTCAGGGATAATGTGGCTCAGGTCCTGACTCAGCACAACTCTCTGTTACATGGTTCTCTTGCCTCTTTTTCCTGGTGGGGTTGGTTTGGGATTTTTTCTGTGATCTTAGGGGTTTTGTGTTGTTTGTGGTTTTGGTTTGTTTGGTTTTTTGTTGTTTTTTTTTTGTTGTTGTTGTTTGTTTGTTTTGTTTTTTACTGGATTCTTTCACTTCTCTAAAAAGTTCAAAGTTAAATCTATTTCCTGAACAATAACACAAAAACTTTCAGAAATTCTGTGCTGGGTGTGGGGAAAGTATTCAATTTATTTTCTTGAATTACATAAGGGCTTTAGTCATGCTCTGAAAGGATCAATTTCATTTAAAAAAATTTAAAAAACCACAAGGCAGGTATATGCACATCTATACAAATGGACTTGTAAAAAGTGGAAATATGGGTGTAGGTGCAGGTTTTTCTAGAGGATTATGAAGGAAGAGGAAGTCAGGAGTCCTGAAGAACATGACCTGATAGCAGCCACAGGCAGCTGCCCAAAGGGCAGCAGTTGTGGAAAAAAGGTGTTGTGCCAGACTTGTTCCACTGCCCACAGTGCTGTTAAGTTCTGAATTTTGGGTTTGTCTTCTACACCTAGGGGACCTAGCAGAAAGAGTTGAATCTTTTTCATTTGTACTTTGGTTTGGGTTCAAGTCTCAGCAATGTGAGGCTCAAGTAAAAAAAGGGGAGAGAACTGTCTAATTCTACTGCATGTTGCAGTGACTGTATGATGGAAGTTCTTGACACAAAATGCCTTTCATCTTATCAGTTTTTCATAAATTAGAGAAGAAAACAAAAGTGTGGGGAAGCTTAAAACTAAAATATCCTTTGTTTTCCACTACATAACCTTTATGATTTTTTAAAAATCTGTCTTTTTAATAAAGTAAAGCAAATCACTGCTTTCCCAGAATGAAATTAATGCAAAATGTTGGCATTTTTTGCCCCTGAAATGGGGGGCTTCATTGCTGATACTCCATGCATCTGTGGTAAAAAATTGTTTGTAGGTCTCTTAATGATCAGCGCTTTCTTTTGATTTAGCTCCTCCTCAATTTTGCCAGGGTTTTTAAGTAACTCAAAGTTGACTTCGTTTCTGATCTTCTTGGTAAATTATTGTTTGGTACAACATAAAGTAAAAACAACATGTAGTTTTTAAATGTTAGCTATCATAGTGAAGATGTGAATGGGGGTATACTTGCAAAAAGTCATCAGTATTATGGTCACAACATGTTTTACAAGAATCCCTGAGCCTTGAGCATATTGATTAATCCAGCACAAAAGCTTCCATTCGTTTGCAGTATAGATCATCTGAAATTCCATGTGTTTGAGACATGGGTATTGGCATGAAGGTACACAAGTATAGTATCAATACAAATGACAGTGGACCTGTGTTAGCCTCTGTTTCCATGGTGTGTCTGAAAGGATTTATAGCATGGCTGTAGAAGTTTTCCTGGAAGCATTGGTCTAAGTCTCAGCTTTCCTGTTTCTTTCCACTTTTCAAAAAGAAAATACATTTTTGTTGTTCAGGGAAACACTGAAGAGAAATTGAGAAAACTGCAAATAATCTTAATAGAAATATAGTACAGCTTTGTGTACATGAAAATGAAGAATTAGTAAGATCTGAAAAGTGTTATTTAGAGAAATGGACAGCATCATTGGCCCTTAGGAATAGGTGGCCTGAACTTGGAGAGCACAGATAAACAAATCAGGACCACTGGTATTCAGAAAGAGGTTTGCCATATTCAGCCATGGCTTTCATGGCAAGGAGCTCCTCATGCTTGTTTTCTCATCATATCAGTGAGTGCTTCACTTCAGAACCACTCCAAATTCCTAGCCCCACAGTTACAGAAGGCAGGCTGCAGGGTGGTGGTGATATGGATGTGTGGCTCGCGGAGTGCTGCTTTCCTCATTAATTGTGGGTATTGGCTCAGGAGGTGACTGGGGCCAAGGTGCAGCACACTGCCATTAGCTGTCCTTGCCAGAGGACCAGCACCTGGGCAAGGAATCTGACCAAACTGTTCTTACCCCAAAGTACCCTGTAGCAAACTTTTATTTGCTTGTTTGTTTATTCATTTATTTTCTCTCTTCCTTTTGTTGTGCTTTTCCCACAGTACAAAATGCTCTCAGTTGGGGAAGTGGTGGCTCTTCCCCAGGCCCATTGTCAGCTCTTGAACAAGAAGGGCCCCATTTGGGCAGTATCCAGTTGGGCTTTACCTCATGCCTCCCTTGTCTGTGTCACATCCTGAGTCCCCTGGCTTCACATTTAACCATTCTTGATGTGGTTTGTTTAGGGTTTTTTCATCCCGCTGAAACATTACAGCTCTTCCTGATGCCAAAACCACTCTATCTTAAAGTCCTCCCTGAAAACCCATGTCTTTCACTGTTTTCCAACATTATTTCACAGAAGTTCTTTTTATCCTCACCTGTACAATAAAAATCAGTGCTGACTAAGGTAAGGACTTTTAGGCAGAGCTGGCAGGTCTTACTCATCTTTTTATACCAGCAAGAGCTCTAGTACAGAGGCAGTTCCTGCCAGCAACAAGAACACTTGAGTATTGTACCTTTTGAGTAACAAGTGTAAAATGCATCAATCAAAGGCCTGCTGTGTCTCAATGACATATTGGCTTTTATATTAATATGGTTTTAGCACAAAGATAGCTGCCATAGTTCTGGCCTTGCTTCATCGTGTTTGGAAAATTGATCAGAAGGTATTTGATTTCTCTGCTGCAGAATGCTGTGTTCCCATATCGACTTTCCTTTCTCTGAAGCCCATTTCTGTTGAGGTTTTTTTTTGTGTTTATGCCATAATTTTTCTGGACTCTGCTTCTGTTTGTTACAAGTGAATTCATGTCTTAACACTGCCTCACTTTTTATTGTTACATGGCTTTACAAAAGCTGCAGTTTCTCTATAACTGCTAATGAATTATGTTTTCCAAAATCATTGTGAAATGTTTTTTGGCCCTGTGGCTCACAGCGTTAGTGTTAAATGCAGAGTATTTGAGATGGGTGAAAAAATCCTTCTTTCATTGTTGGCAGATGGGAGGGAGAAGGTCCAATGTTTTGCCCTGAGACATGTTAGGTTTGATAGATTCTGGTGTTTACATCAAGCTGAGAGGCAGGATATTTCTTCTCTCTCCGATACTAAAAGCAGACCTGTGAGTACTCTATCAGTGTGTTCTCTCTGAAGCTGCATTTCATCAGTAGTTAAGCTAAGTGTTTACCTTATGTCTGCACTTTTCTATGAGGCATTGAGACACTTGGACTTTTGTTTAGTGCTTAGAAGTATTTATTGTGTGAAATTTCTTTTTTTTTTTTAACCACCCCTTCTGTTTAACTCATTTCCTTGATCCAGAGTTTTGCTGCTGCTGCTGCAGGATGTTATCATTTAGCATGTGTCAGCTCAGGCTCTAATGTGCAATGGCAATGGTGCAGAAAAATCTTCTTTCTTCACTGAAACAGCTAAGGGGATGGTCCAGAGATTGTGGTTTGAAACTCAAAATGAGACTTTAACTAATCTGTACCACTGGAAACTTACTGAATTGTTAGTTCCCTCAAACACTTCCTGAGGTGGTTGACACAGGAATAGGTCTTATTTTTTTCTTTATTCTGACTTGTGGCTCATATCTAGTGACTCGTAGGCAATTTCCATTACATAGCTGCATACATGCACTGACTCTTTACAGGGCTTCACTGCTTCTTCCCCAGCACCTCTATGGAGGTTGAAATACAGTGTGGTGGAGGACTCCAGGCAGAATTATTGCGTTCAAAGTAAATCAAACTCTTACAAGCCTTCAGTGCTCGGCTGTCTTTCAGATACATCTTCATTTAATCATTTTAGAAGCTAGACTAGAACATGCAATGCATGTTCAGAGCAAAGAGAGAAAACATTCAGGGAAAGATTGGCAGAATTCTCTAACAGAAGTTTTCTGGTCTATATACCTTATTTACACCTGCTGAAATGGTTTCATAAAATTATTTCTACATCTATAAGCTTTTTAGTCATCTCCTTTTTACTGATTATGTCACTGTATTTTCCCAGCACTCATCTGAGTCTCACTTTACATGCTTTCTGTCTGCACAGTGAGATTAATCCTGTCTTGGGATCTGCAGAGGAGTGCTTAAATTTATGATTAAAATGGTTACAGCTCCTGTGGCAGAAATTGTGACGAGGTTCATGAATTTTTAATTAGAAGGGATTAATTCAATGAATACCATTTCCTAAACTAAGTTGTGGTGTGGAGCATAGATGGGGCTTAATGTTTAAGTAATTAAAATATGCACATTCGCCCTAGAATGTGCTATACCCTGGATAACTAAATTTCCTTTTAGATGCTGTTGTCGGCTATGTTTGTGTATTTTAGGAGCAGAACAGCAGTGCCTTCAGATAGGCTGTGATACACCTTTGACCAGTTACATTACAAACAGAACAAGTAAACTGAAGTTGTCATGGAAGGAAAAGTCCCTCATGAATTCAAAACCTGCCATCCCAGTCAGGAAATAGTTTTTCAGCTTCTTTCCCATGTATTTTGTGCTTTGTACTTTCTTCACAGTTGCTTTTTTCAGACTTAGCTCATAAATGGTTGCAAAACTGTTTTGAAGATGTTTACGAGGAAAGTAGTATATAAAACCAAAATCACAATATTTGCAAACCTGAAGTAATTTGAAAAGAAAATGTATGCAAATGATGACATAAATTCATTCACAAAGTAGGCAGAAAAAGCTACCTGCAAAGGAAGCTTCTTTCTGGGTCCCTAAGGCAAACAACTGAAGGTTTGAAGCATAAGCTACAAATCCTGCTTGTTAAGCTTACTACTACATTTTCTTCCAAAACGAGAGATTTGTAAGAAGCATTTCTCCAACTTGCACTTCTGCACCAGCGCTCCCAAGGTTACCAGTGTGGCTCTGCAGCCGCTCTCTGTGGGACCCACAGTGTGGAAGGGTTGGTGATCCCAGGCAATTCCTGGGCAGCGCGACGCCTGACATCCATCCCTTCCTCCAGCTGCTGGATCAGAGCTTCTGCCAGGACCTCAGGACCTTGTCCTGCACCCATCCTCTGGATGATAGTGGCTTTGGATGAAGGAGGCAAAAGGAAGGAAATAGGACTCCTAATAGGACTCACTAAGAAATGGGAGAACAAAAGGTGGGAGAAAAAATTCCTCTGCAAGCTGAGATTGTTTTAGGTCAGGTATAGGTGACTTGATAGAGGAATCCCTACTTTAAATTCAGTGGGCTTCTTCTACAGGATATTAGCATTACTGATTTTTAAAACTTCCTCCTGGGTTTGCTTATCAGTATTTGAGATTCTGTGCTGTGCTGACCTTGGACCTGCAGGGGAGCTGGACAAGCTGGTGCTAAGCCACTGTTCACTTTCCATCTAATGTGTTCACCAAGGATTGGATACAATTTATGGACATCTCAGTTTCTCCAGAATCTTCAGATCTTAGTTGCTGGTTTTAATAGTGTATTGGACAAGTTCAATATGCACCAACAGTTTCAGGGTACAGGACAGGTGCCCTGCCTAGGGCCCCTTAAATCCAGAAGCCATGCAAGTAAATCAGTCACATTTAGGAAACACTGGATTTAATAGTGTGGCTTAAGGAATGTGCACTTGATCAGATACTTGCTGAGATCATTGGGTTTCTTCAGAGCCCTGTGTAGCATGTAGGTGATGTGAATTTTCTGGTACATCTCAGACAAGCTTTATGGGCACATGTAGAGGGCAGTTATCTGGGGCAGCAAGGCTGCTTGCACCTATTGCTCTGACGCCTGCTTTGTCTAGACAGGAGCTCTGGAAGTGCAGGCTGGGGATGTCTCTTAATGCAGCCACTGTTTCTATAAACCCAGGCTATCCTTGGTTTCATTTTTAAGTTTTGGCTCAGAAGGATGAAAGATGTACTTAAATGAAACTAACCTTTAAAAATGTTTTCTGAAAAGATCGTATCGCATGCTAGAGAACATGCCAACAGTACAACATTTTCTCAACCTTCTAGAATTAGCCTTTGGTAAAAAAGGGCCCTGATCCTGATGGATTAAAGTCAACACAACCTGTGGATTTTAATGTGAGGTTTAATGGATTTTAACCAAAATAAATAGAATTGCTCAAGGCTGATGAAAGTTCTGTGATCTCTGATACAGGTCTAAGCCAGAAGTTTAGTTGAGAGTACTATTTCCCGAAGCATTTTCCTTTTGTTTCTAGTGTAAATAGCAATAGAAAAAAATACCATTCTGCTGGAAAGGCAGGTAGGAATATTAATCATAACAGTGTAGGACTGTCAGGTGTTTTGATTTTCAGCATTGCAACATTGTGCTCTGGAGGAGGGAGAAGAAAGTTGTCCTTGCTTCTGCCCTCCACAGTCATCTTGTTCCCATAAAACAGGTCCTGTTCTAACAGGGTGAGCTTGACAGCAAATGAGAAAAAAGAAAGTAAATACAGTCAGGTTTTTTAAGATTTAGTTACATGGGATGCAGCTGACTGTTCAGCTGAATAGGAACTTTTCATGTAATTCTAGTCTCAGGCTTCATGAGCAGCTGCTCAAGCAGTTACACAAATTTACACAAAACTATTATATTTAAAAAATAAAAAAACCAAAACACTTAAAGCAAAGCAGCTTTTTAAGACAGCAGATAAATCATCAGGAACTTGGGATCTAAAGGCCTTGTTGGGGACATGGTGGGTTCTCCTGACTTGGCATCCTGAAACTGTAACATAAAACTGATAAAGTGTTCCTTTTCTCCTCAGTGCAGCAGTTTATGGACAGATGAGGTGCTTATGAATGGCAAGTGTTTGGATAGTGGAGCTCTTCTTTCTCTCCCTCCTTGCAAAGAACTAGGCAGGGCTTGGGGAGTGTCTGAGGAAGATTCTCAGCCATGTGCCTGCAGCCTTTTCCAGGTACAAACTTAGTCAGGTTCCTTAAGATGGAGCTGAGGGAGAAAGAGAGGGATGCCTGGTGCCAAGTAGCTATTTTCATTTCTCTTATCTGTGAACATCTCTGGAATTCCCCTGGCCTTGGTCCAGATTCTGCTTGACTAGAGGAGTCCTGTTGGATCTGTCAGTAAGTGAATGTGATTGCCTTTTCATGTCCACTTTCACTCAAGGACTTCATTTCCCTTTTTGTGCTACACAATCAGCAAAAGCGGATGTGCAGACAGTGCATGGTCAGGCAAAATCCCCCAGCAGGGCAGTGACCCGGTGTCAGCCTTGCACACGAGCAAGGACATGGCCATGAGCCATCCTGTGCCCTCCCTGGCCCCTGTGGCCAGCAGTGCAAGCTGACTCCATTGTGTGATGGCAGAGCAGGCTCCTTTCTACTGCAGATCTTGCAGACTTCCTGAGTGGGTTAGTCCAACACCACCTCATGGCAGTCAGTAGTAAGTTCCTGTTTAGCATTAAAAGGCTGCATTTCCAGAAAATTGTGTCTGACTTTTTTTTTTTTTAAATTAAATCCCAAGAATATTTTGTCACCCTTTGTGTAAACAACGGGAATAGGAAGTACAATTTCACAGAGATAAGAGTTTTACATGTAGGCTGAGGAATGCATGAACAAGAAGTCCTTGAGCACTGAGAAACAAATCCATGTCATTTTTTTAATTTTCTTGAAGCGTGTACAGCACTGCTTAGCCAGCTGTGATGAGTAAGTTATGGAATTCACTTTGCAATAACTTCACAAGGGCTAAGGCTGGCTGAGAATAAAGTAGGAATAAGTAGTTTACCCCATGATTTCACTGAAGATCAACCAACAAAGTGTAGTTCTCTTTACTGATGGCTGTATTATCTTCCTCCATTCTAACTGGAGTTTTCCCACTAATTTCAGCTAGACATGTTAATAGTGTGTGCCTTTTAAGCAGTTGGCTTGCAGTCTTCAATTAGATACCACCAGTGGGACTCCCTCATCTAACTTGAGGTAGCAGAAACCTGTCAGGCAAGTTGTTCTGTAGGAGTTTCTGTGTCTCCCCATCAACTGCAAAGGGAGCCTGGGTATAATTGAGTTCTTTGGAGTTCTCATTGGAGTAGATGGTTATATCCTAGGTGTTTGTAGAAAAGTGGTTTGAACTGCATACTGTTGACATGTGAGAAGCTGGTCTTGATGAAAGGTATCTGCATCCTCTCAGTATTTTTTCCTCAGAGAATTTTCTCCTAATGCCAATTTTTTCCTGAAGGTAATTTCTTGGAAATTGCACTTGAACTTATCTAACAAATTGTGGTGGTGATCTAGTGAAAATAAAATGCCCCCTTTCTATTTTGTTTTGAATGACTTCTGTCTGGCAGCTTTACTTTCTGTATTCTGCAGTGATAAGTATGAAATTAGCTGTTTTACTGGATTATTTCAGAATTTATCCTGAAAGCAGTTCTTTTTAGAGTAGTTAATGTTTCCTGTATGAACTCTTTTGAAATAGTTCTTGGTTCTGTTACTGTCTTTCCCCTTTTTCTCCCCTTCATATTTCTTCTTTCTGGTGTTTGGATACTTCATTAACTTAATATTTGTTGTATTTTAGGAGAAACCTGATACCAGCCCGACATCTCTACAGCTGCGATCCCAGATTGAGGTAAGCACTTAGATTTTGATCATCAACTTTTGTTTGTTTGTTCTTTGATTTGATATTTTGCATAAATTGGGTAAAAGCTTCTCTAGTGTCTGCTCTCAGTGCTGCATGTCTTCTCTTGCAGGAGTCACTTGGTCTCAGCAGCACTGCATCAACACCTGACACTGAAAGAAAGTAAGTGAAGGCACAGCAAGTGAGAAAGGAGGGAGGGGGAATTTGGTACGTTTTCTTTTTCTTGAGAGTAAATTAATTTTAGATTGTACTTACTAGATTTCAGATCCAGACACCATGAAGGAAACCTGTTCTGGAACTGCTCCTTCTCTTACTCACTTTTGGCCTTCTATTATTTTGGGTTTTTATGTCAAGGGAGGGTTATCGTTTCGCTTTTCTGTGAGCACTTGGCGTGTGCATACACCAAGATGACTGCTAGTCATTTCTGAGGAACATCATTGATTTCACATTCTCTGCAAATTACACCTGCTTTAAAAATTGCTTTCTTTGACTAGACCTAAATGCAGCCAGAAAAAGATAGGTGAGGAGAAGGGAGAGTTACAGACTTCCATCGTGTTCTTTTTCCTGTGCACTCCTGAGTTTGTAACTGTGCTTTTGAAGAAGGTGCCAAGGGCATAAAGTACTTAAAACCAAGTTAAAAGGAGCTTTAATTTTAGCATCCTTAATGAAAACCTCTCTGTGAGCACTGAGAGGGTTTCTGTTTACTGTCACCTCCTGCTGCAATGTGTGTGCTTGTTTTCTGTGCCTCCTTCCTTTGATCCCGAGATCTTGGATCCCTGCTGCTGAGGGTAACGTGCAGTGGTGCATGAAGACAACTGACACTCTATGTCCAATTGCCTGCACTTCCATGGGGTACTGCCAGCTGGAAGAGTTCAGAGGGACTACACGGAATCCATTTGTGATGGGACGTGCCTTTTGTATGGTTTTACAGTCCCACATTTGAATATCCTCGAGTGATTCATCACTGGGCAGTAATAGGAAGGTTTCTTGCTTTTGCTAGTTTAGTAGAAGGACTGTCAGTCCCAGAGCAATCTTTGGTGGATGCAGTGTATGGGACTTTGCTGGGCACTGACCATATAGAAGTCAGTTGTATGGTAGTGAAAAACTGTTTAGGGGCTTCCTTTGGGCTTGTCGGAAGCTGATTCATGCTAAAAGTTTAGAACATGATATATTGCCTTTTAGATGTGCCTTCTCTTGCTTCACCACTCAGAGAGAAAAGCAGAGATGGTTTGCTTGCAGTAGAAGCTCATTTTCAGAGCAGCCTAAGACAGATAAGGTGAATTACCTTATTCTCACTAACCTAAGACAGATAAGATTAATTACCTTGAGTACCATCACTGTCCCCATATTGCATGCTGATAAAAGAGAAGGACTAGAAATCTTAGGGTTTAATACTTTGTGCTTCCAATACTCATATATGGAAAAGAATCTTTGAAGGATTCATGGCTGTCCAACATCATAATGAAACCAGAAGTGCCAAGTAGATGGGAGCTGTAATCTGGGAAGTAAACCTGCAAGGCTAGCCTATAATCATATAACTTCTCTCTCAGCTTCAAGGCACTTTACCCATGGGAAAATATCATAATCCCACCTCAGGTAATAAAGAGACGAAGCTCTTGCAGGAGAACAGCACACAACTCGGAAAAAACTCCGCTTAGCAGCTCTAGCCAGCTTCCTAAGTTGTGCCTCTGTGTAGGTGTTCTACCACAAATAACTGGGTGAGAAGAGTATCAGCAAAAAATCTCCTGAGCGACTCCTCTGAGACCGCCCATTTATCTCACTGAAAGGAAATTATATTATCTTAGTTCAGATGAAAGGGACATGTGATTTTTATGGACCTTTCAAGAATGGAAGTGTGCCATTTGAGGATTTGTAGAACTGTGTATGTGATTAACCTGATCATACAAATGAAACTGGTGCAGGACAGGTTATGCCAGATATTTGCACAATAAGGAGCAAGGCCATGTGACACATGATAATTGGACAAGGTGTTGAAAATAATAAATTGTATCTACTCAATACTGTACAAATTATTGAAACCTGAAATTATACAAGTCTGTGCCTATTTGTGACAGCCTGCCACATCAGTGTTGGCTTCACCCCTCTAGCCTGGAAGGCTGAATTCTCACAGAAATTGCCCCTTCCAGGCAGGCAGGGTTCATAAAATTGATCTGCAGAAAAATGAACAGTTCAAGCCCATCCTGTATCAATACACACCTGTATTTGCTCCTAACACGCTGAATTTGATATTTTTCAGGGAAGGATGTTGTGTTGGCCCCAAGGATTTTTGTGGCATTTACTATATGGCTTTCATCTGAATTTTCTGTGTGGGCATGCTGCTAAACTTGGAAGCTCGTCCCTTTGGGGACACAGTTCTTATGTCACTCTCATGCTGCATGAAAGATGTGTGGTAAACCTTCTACAAAACTTCTTTTGTTGTAAGAAGACTAGTTTGCCAAATATGAAACTTGATGCAGATGTACACTGGTTTCTCATATTCACAAAAGATTTGGGGGACGAAAGGAAAGATTTGTTTAAAACTTGGCATACAGACTTTCAGGAGCTGGAAAAAAGTGGTTTTTTAAGTACTCTTCCACAAGTAAGAGCTTATACAAGAGCAGTTATAATTCTGCATATTGAAAATCCAAGTGTTTTCCTAGGGCTAAATGAGTTGTTTCTGGGCTGGTGTTCTGAGCAGGTTGCTTTAGAAAATAAGGGCAGTCCCAAGGAAAAATCTGTACTAAAATAAGGAGAGAGCAAGTGTCTGGTTGGAATATGGTCACTCTAAGTAGCACCCTCACCCAGCACTGCTGCCTGCACACCCTACAGCTTAATGCTTCCAAAGTCTAAAGTTTTAAAATAACACATCTGGATGGTTGTTTGATTTGCCAGAGTTTAGACATTCCAGACAGAAAGAAGCTTTGAGGGAACCTGGGAAGAGCAATGTTTGCTTTAACCTGATTTGGTTTTCCTTTTCTGTGCTGCTCAGCTGGAAGAGAGAGCCCAACAGGCTCCGCTGTACGCCGCACTGAGAACAGATTAATCTTGGTGGTCTGTGGTAGGAAAAAAATCCTGTTTGTGTGGACAAGAAGTTCAGTCTTGCCTTGAGTCTTACTAACCCTGCTGCCTGGTCTGGTGTAAAGTCAGCGCAGAATTAGTCAGTGCCCTCAGTCCAGCAAGTTGCTCAACAAGCATCTGTCTAGTGATGTGCTCTAACACAGATGAGCAGCAGCAGAGCAGGCAGGAGGGATTAAATGAGCCTGGAGGCAGAAGTGTTTGTCACTGTGAGTCATTGTCATCACCCCCCCAACCCATGGGTCATTTGGGGCAATACTGCCTTCCACTGTTGATAGCAACACTGTTTCTGCTAATTAGATGAAGCTACCAAAACAGACTGCTCGGTGTTATATGTGCCCTACCAAATATGCCTTTTGTTTGATTCGTTGTGACAAAGAAAGAAAAATCTTCACTCAGAGACAAAACCCTCTGAGATTTATGTGAATAACAGCAAGGTACTGATGTGGCCTGAAAAGCTGGCCATAAACAACAGAAAACAAAGTCATGTTTGTTCAAGCTTTGCTTCACAACTGCTCTGATTTTTTGGCCTTACTGTAGTTCCTTCTGTAAATTGAAACAATTTGCCAGATTTCTAAGTTATGTCATGTTCAGCAACTAATGCAGGGCATGGAATGAGGTGTTTGTAGCTTTCTTCTCTGAATAATAAATTTCACTTTCCTCTGCCCTTTCCAAGATTTCCATCTTTTAAACTGTGGTCTTGCTGACAATTGTGGTGCTAGTGTAACTTCCCTGTTTCTCAGTGTGCCTTCAGTAAAGTGGCAACAGCATCTTTAACAGTGATATTATTAATTTTAAACAAAAATCTCCCCAGAATCACAGGTGCTTCTAAAAAGACACATTGTGTCTTTTTGTGACACATATTTTTGCTGGAAGAATCATTAGTGTAGAAAACATGCAGTAAATGTGTTCTTTAGCAATTACTGTACATCTCTGACCCCATACCATGTTCATCTGGAGATGTATTGTATATACAATTCCTATTATTTTGAAGAGATGGCAACACCCCAAGGATGTTTACTCAGATATGGGACTGAGCAGGGTTTTCTCATAATTGTAAACAGAGCATTTAAACAATGTAACCCAACTTTTAGCCTGTTCCCATTTTTGAGCATTCAAGTCTACATGACAGACTGATGAGCTCTGCATGTTTGCCAGGAAATCCAGGTTAAACCCAGTCCCCTGAACTCAGGCTTCTGCATCCTGACTCTCATCCTGTTTTTAGAAGAACTGGGGGGATGTTGCAGAAAGGAAGTTGTGTGTTTTCCCTCTTTGGAAATAGATCTGTTTGCTGTCACCGTTTGCTCCATCAGCCTTTGGGCTGTGTTTCAGATGTGGTGTATCTGAGATCTGCTGGGAAAGAAAAGGAAGTGGGTGAGAGACTCAGGGGCACTGCATACAAATAGGATGAGGTGCAGACATTCCTAGAGACTAATATTTTTCAAAGTCCCTCAATATTTCTCCTTTCTAATATTTCTGCTGGAGAAAGAAAGGATGAAAACAATGCATGAGGTAACAGTTGTGTCATGTGTCTGATGTTTCAGTCATTCCCACCATCTTTGTGTGGCAGTGAGTGTTATGAATTGTCACCTCCTATGTGGATCACCTGCACTTTCTTGAGCTGTACCACTCAAGTGCACTCCTGACCAGTTAATGGTCACCCTTCATATCAAGTGCCACAATTTATCCTGCTGTACTCCTCAGGCTGTGGCTCAGTACAGTTCAAATGTTCTTGACCCTGTGCTACCCAAGACCTAAATCTGAGACTCTGGCAGAGCAGGGAACTGGTCAGAAACATACATGTCAGGCAGAAGGAGAAAAGCAGGCGTGTGTGGGGTGCAGGTGACACAGGGCAGCATCACTCAGGGGCTTTGCATTCCCCCCGGCATGGGGGAGCTGCTGTGCCTCTGGCAGCTGCACCTCAGCTCCCTCCTTCAGCTGCTCCTGAGGGTGAATGGCTGTCACCCTGTGTGTGTGCACGATGTACTGAGCCACTCATGCATGCCACTCATGCATCTTGGCCAGATCTCTGGTGCCTTGTTGGGAATGTCCCGGCAGGGGCTGTAGGCTCCTCGGGCATTACGGCTTTCTCTAAGGTTGTTAGCAGGCAAGCAGTGAGGCCACAGCACAAGTGGCTGCTGTCTGCATTGAATTTGTTGTCGCTGCAGGAGACATGATTGACTGAATCTGTTTTTAAGAATTTTTTGCAATGAATGTGCCATGGTGCAGCCATTCCAGTGTCCCATGGCATAAACTCTGTATCAACCTAAGGCTGGGATAGAGCCTGCATTTCAGTGTTCCTATTTTCCACAATGGTTTTCAGTGAAAGCTGCAGAAAGGTTCATCCAAGCCTCAATTCTGCCCCCTTTGGTACACACATCTACTGGCCTTTGTCAGTAGCTTTTAACACTGGATTCCCTAGTCTTCTTTCCCTGCAGCATCCAAACTGCAGGTCAAGATTTGAATGGAGTAGGTTATTAAATCATCCCTCCAGGTCATGGATGGGGGGTATCAATTCTATCAACGTAGGTTCTGGCAACTTCTCAGAGTGCCCAAATTAATTCTGGCAGGTATTTGTAAGCTCATCTTCAAAGAAAGAAGAGTGCAGGTCTGAAAGAGGATGTAAGGCTGAGAGAGGGCAGAAACTGAGAAGAACAAAGCAAAAAACAAACAAATCTCCCAAACTGAGGTAGCTAAAGGCTGCAGTTAATTGCTAAGAGAATAAATTATTTCTTTTGCATAGTTTTAAAATGGAAAAGAATATTGGAAGAAAAAGAAGTAAAAGGTTTTTTACTTGAGATGTTTTAACTTACAATATATTTTTTTTATACACTGTCCTTGCAGGAATTGAAAAAAATCACTGAATGTGTATGGCCCTGTTTTCACTTGTTTGAGGCCTGATTTAGTCAAAGGCAAATTATTCATGCTGCCTTTAAACAGCCTCCTCAAGAGAAGTAGGGCAGGAAACTCCCACAATAACCCACACAATGGGAGTGAGAGGCCAGCCAAACGCTGCCTGGGACACGTGAGGAGGCAAACCAGTGTGCCTTTGAGCAGCTGGAAGAAGATTTCAAGCCTGGTAATTTAGTACAAGGAAGTATGAAGGGCACATTTCACGAGAAAGTCTGACTTGTCACAGCGAGTTGAGATGGCACGGAGTGAGCAATACACGGATAGGAGGGGAAGCATTGCCTGCAGCGTTGGGCCCTGCTCTTTGCTCCCAGTTTTTAGCTGGCAATTATCTGCCCCTGGCTGGGGGCAAGTATTCTGTTATTAAATACATGGTGTACCCCCGTCTGCCTGCTGCCTGTCCACAGACCGAGCCCATGGGACCAGTGTGGCTTCCATGCTGGTGATGCTGCAGAGTACACATACACACGCACGGCCCACAAGCAGCTCAGTGTTTGTTTCCACTGAGAAAGTTTTGACCTGCTTAAAGAGCCATTGCTATGGAAACCTAATGAGAAGATAATTGAATGAAACCTCTTTGCTTTCCATCCCTTTCTCACACTGGTGCCAGCAAGGTCAGAACCTTGCAGGCCTCCTTTCTCTTCAGGTTCATGCAAATTTGATAAAAATACCAAAGGCCCATTTTCTTCCCTGTGCCAGCTCCAGTTAGATAAATTACCTTGTATTCAGTCAGGAGCAGTTACAAGTCTGTCAGTTTTTCATACTAATTATGTAAGTGGGCCATTTCTAATGCACATGGATAACCAAATGGTTTTGCAGCAGAGCCAGCATGGGCTTTTGCACTGGTTTGTTCACTGCTCTAAATATGCATAAATTTCATATACTAAAATTCCCATCTAAACCTTTTTCCAAAGAGTACTATAAATAATCATTGGTAAGGAATGAGAGGGGCACTATCAGTTTATTGAAGACGGTAACAGCAGTTGTTTCATCATCATATGCTGCTATGCACCTGTGGATTTTATGGCCCATAAATGAGACACGGACATTTGTTAAAAGCACATCTGCATTTAAAATATAAATGCACATCATTCTCAGTTCCCATATTTGCTCTGCTTTGGGAATGATGAGATTTCAAAAATCAACAGGCACATTCATGAAAGCAGCGCATGGTGTAATTTGTTTCTGTTCCCAGTTCTGTGGAGTACCAGCATGTTCCTGGGGCATGTATGACTGTGTCTCTTGTAGTATCAACCACTCTCTATGAAAGATTTGCCCCAGTGTTTTTCTGTCTGAGATCAGAATCAGTCAAGAGTTAACTGGAAAGCTGTAGCCTAGTTAAAACCAGTCTTAATGATCAGACAGGCTTAGCTGGCTTGTGACCCAAATGTGTGCACTGGGTCTTCCTTGCACACCAAGTTTTGGAGACCACCTCCAAGTTTCAGAGGTATTGGTGAGGTGTAACAGTGTTATCCCCACTGCAGCACTTTCCTGGAAAGATAGATTCAGAGACCATTTTACATGTCAGGCTTTGACATTGCTCTTACAAAGCCCCCAGGCTGCTAAACAAGAACCAAAAGTGCCCTCCAGAGGCAATCCTTATGATGATGTCTCGTCTGGTCTGTTTAAGATGTCTGGTCTGGTCTCTTATCTTTCAAGCAGCCTTCTGTAAAAGCAGTTAAATAAGTTTTTTAAGTTCTTCTCCCTTTCTCTGCCTACCGTTGGAAGTTTGTCCAAATAGTTAGGAAATGTTAACTTCTTTTTTATATTTTTTTCCAGCATGTGTCTGTCTGTTCCTGTGCCTGATTTATTAATAGGCAGTAAGGTAATGTTCTTGCAGCTTTTCAATTTGACAGGCAAAACTTTCTAGCTTTCTTTTTTAAGATCAGCTGTCCAGTTCCCTAGCTATTCTAACAGCTTTCTCTATACCACATCTAGTTTGAATTTATCTTTCTTGAGCACGAATAATGATGGTTGTACAGCCACTCCCATATATATATATATATATTTGTTCTTCGTATTCTTCGTACTGCCATTGGAATTTTCCATCCTTATGCCTTTTAGGAATAATATGTAGGTTTTCTCAGTCATCCTTTTCCACCTGATATCCCCAGGTACTCTGTCATTTGCAGACCTCTAGCATTTGAAAGACTGACTTCTGTGTCGGTCTTGTTTGTGTACTTGAACACTTTAATGTTGAATGTAAACTCATTTCTGTTAAGCCAGTATTTCTAATCAACAAGTTCCTGGTCCAGGTTCTCTGCTCCAGCTGTTGCTACTAAATTTTGTGTCACTGATCACTGAGTGGCCTGATGTAGTTTACTAAATTCTGCTCAAACTCATCAACTCTCTAAGGCAGTAATATTTGAGTACTCTAAAAAGTAGCTCAATTTCTGGTTTGGGTTTTGTGAGGTTTTTTCCTCATTTGTTTATTTCAACACTTTGGCTTGAAGGGGCACAAAGTACTGGCCTAGAGATGGTTTTGGGTTTGTGAGATTAATGAATTAAAGTTTTGACCCCATCTCCTGCCCGCTTCCAGAGATTATGGGTTGATGAGAAAATACTCCTTCCCTCTGGCTGTAAATCTTTTGTTTTGTTCTTTTTTGTGTGAACATATACCCATACATTTCTTCTGCTTTATGCAGTGACAGAGTACATTTCATGTGAAAGCTTGATAATGAAGTTGTACATCAGACCACAACAAAAATGAAGGCCTCCATGGTGGAGTAATGGCATTTGGCTCCCTTTCAGACACACAGTGCTGAAACTTCTGCCAAGTGTCACTGCATCATTAACTTTCAGTACAAGTTATCAGTCTATGAATGGAAGAACACAAATCACTTTCAGTGCACGTTCACAGAAGCGCTGTAGATTTAGCAGAGTAAGGGAGTAGTGTAATTTGCAAATCAAACATACAGCGACACCAAGGTAGTCTGGAATTTTTCACCAGACATCTAGGAAGTAAAATGCTTGATTGATTTCACTGAGGACTTTTAAGCATCGGAATTGTCGGGTGGAGCTAAAAAGCAAGCGCCTTATCAGGCACTATGTGGTAAGTTTTGTTGGCATTTCCATCTCTTCAGAGCAGCTGTTAGCATTTTCAAGGTCAGCCCAGGCATGGAAGATTTCCTCTTGAAGGAATGCATGAAATGATAATTGGAATTTGCATCCTCTGATGAAACTCAGCATAGTTCTTAAATCAGTTACAAATGAGAAGGTGGTCTGCTTGCTGTGGATCCTGCTTTCCTCCTCGCCCCCTCTGGTTCGGGTGTGTCAGATGTTTGCTCCTACTGCCCTTCCCCTTCTTTGGAGGCCAGTTTATGATGAGTTGGTGGCCTCAGGCTAACTCATACTGAACAGATGTCCACATCACAAATGTTGCCACTACACCTGCTGCTTACTTGCATCGTTTTTGGCAACTGTGCAAGAGAAGAAAAGGATAAAAATGGATTTGGAGGCCACAGAGCACAAGAGACTGCCTCTCCACTTTAAGAGTGATTTCACTAGTCAGGCAGAGTTCTGATCATGAACAGATTTCATTTTCTAAGGATAGTAATTTGGTACATTTCATGGATACTAAATTAATTTAAAATAAATAGAATTACTGCTTGATGGGTGGAGTCCATGCTCATCTGCAAAAAATGTAGTGAATTAATTCTGTCAGTTCCAACAGAGCTTGGCTTTCATAAAAAGAAAAATCTCCATATACAACTCCACGTACTTTTTAATCTGATTTACCTTTATTTAGAAAAATACTTGCTGACAACTTTACTTTGAAGTGTCTGGATTAATTCCTGGTGCTGTTGAAGGGCTTTTTCTGGAAATTTTTATCTGGAAAGTATGGGGTTTGCATTTTTCACCTTTCACAGGGCTTCTTAAAAATTAAGTATCTGCTGGTATATTACTGACTTTTCCCCTTCAGGAGTAAACACCAGCAAGGAAGACACTAAATGTCTCTGTCCTCCTGGTGCACTAAAAATTTGAAATTTGTTTGTCTTAATTAGTTTGCAGTTTGTGGTGGATTAAATTTCTGAGCAGTCTGAGTTTTAAAGAGATTGTATTTCAGAGCTTCACTATGCCAGACCCTCCTTGTCTGGATGAATTGCCGAATCACACTGAAACTTCGTACTGTCTCGTTTCCCCTTTAATGATACCTTTGCAAACTGATGTGCATGTGTTTCCTGCTTATAAGATGTTGGCCAGTAATTGCTTGTTTCTTCTAAACACCGACCTGGTTTGAACTATAATTTCCCTTCGAGTGGTTTTGTGAATTGATCAAAAACTCTTTATTGCCCTCTGCCGGGGGCCTGAGAGAGCTCAAGGAGCCCGTGCAGACAGCGTGCATGGACTGCAACAAGAGCGTGTCATGTGTGTGCTATTGTATGGCCTCATTCAGGGAACGATTTGGCTTGAGGTCTCCTTGGTACGCTGTGGTGTGTGTGTTTCCATCCCGCATGGCTGCAGCACAGCCACCACACAATGGGACATTGGCGTGTCACAGGGCCGAGCCCGCAGCAAAGACACCGCAGTGATGCTTTGCACATGGAGCCTCCAGCAAACCCTTGATGCTTGCAGAAGTCGTTTCACTGCCTTGCTGCAGTGTGGTTAAATGGCAATTCTCACAGGAAGGCCTCAAAGAATAATGCAAGGTTTGGTTATTTCTGTTAGCTCCATTTGTGCAGACAGAGAAAAAAGGCAGTGAAGCGGGGTGATGTTGTCTCATCAGAGATCCCACAATGAACTGTTGGCACTGAGTTGGAATCCATTCTGGAAAACTGGTTCAGTGAACATAAAGACAAGAACAAAAGATACGTTTGCTATTTTAGTGAGTTGTTTGTAAAGCCCGTGTGCTGGACTTGGCTAAGTCTCTCCAGCTAGCTTTTGAGGAAGGGAGCATACACTGGTGAGAAAGCACACAGAAGGGATTTGGGAGAAGCTGCATTCTCCAGTCAGTTATGGTTGCACTTCAGAGGGTCTGGACAAACTTTCTCCACCTTGTCTTTAAATCTCTACTGCTGTCTTCCACATGGTGGCTTCTGGAGGTCTAATGAGCACATACTTACACAGAATTTCAGATAAAAACCAAATAGGCTGAAAATTGATGTACAGCTAAACAAGTGCAGCATCCCAGTTCTACAGTTTCTAAGGCAGCAAAATTACTGTTTTGTAAATGTAAGTGGGGAAACTATGTGAATAATTGTTTTTCTGAAGAATCCTTGGACTCCTTTGCCTTAACCATTGGTTTCTGTCAGTATGTATTTTTCTCTGCTGGTCACAAAAGGCACGTTTCAGAAGGAAACTCAGTTACTCTGGTCAGGCCAGTAGGTTCAGTTTTCATTTCCAACTTGCTGTGTTTGGGAGAAAAGGGAAGAGAAAGCAGCTCATGATATATTGTTTGGAAACTATAATTTACTGTAACCAGACAACTCCCCTGAAATGTGAAAAGCCTGCATCAATAAGTCCATTTCTCTTTTGTGTCCTAGGCTCTCCATTCATAAATCAAGTTCAGAAGAAGGCTCTGTAGGTCAGTATATTTCATTTTATTTGATACTCCTATGGAATTCTTAAACAGCTTTCGAGCTTTGCTTGTGCTGGGATGTGAAGAGCTGGCAGAAGTCAGCAACATTTGTGCATGTGGAGGGCTAGTCTCAGCAGCTTTCAGTTTGATGCTGAGTGTCTCAGTGATCACTGAAACTGCCCAGCCAGCATTGTCATGTGATAAATACGCATCTTTTGACTTGTTATATTGAATTGAAAATGTTTGCATGTTAGATTACTGCTAGCCTGTAGTTTTGTATTCCAAAAATTACCACCACCAGTAAATAAAGGGGGTTCTTTGTTATTTTTATTTGTGTCATGCCAGAGTCTCTTTCCTTGTTTCTGAAACTGCTTATTGGAAAAGAAGAGTAAATTTGGGAGGTTTTTCTTTTTTGTTTCTTTTTAATGCTATTCTAGGGGCATGTCCACACAGTCTAAACTTAAGCAGTATTTCAGAGAGTCAGGAAGCTCAGCTCTAGGTCATCAGGGCAAGATCTTAAATACTAATAGATCTTTGTCAGTAGCATTTCCAGATCAGGCACACTATGCTTATTTGTAGGTGGCATAAACTTTATAGCATGTGCCCTGGTTAATTCAACAGAACACAGATATATATGCCCTACTTTGAGATAGGTCCCATTTGTCTTTCTAGAGCAAATTATTTACTTTGAGGTCATCAATCCATATGGAAATCTGGTATTTGTGGACATGGAGACCCAGCCCTGTACAGTCCAGACATACAGAGAGCAAGGGTCAGATGTAGCTGATGATCTCATGCCAAATAGCAGAACATGTGTGTGTATGCATGTGCATGTATATATCTTAATTTTTCATTTCTTGATACAAATGCACAGATATACTAGCAAATCACTTACCTGGGTTGTGGCTTAGGCTGCATAATTGTGATTCAGTTAAAGAGAACAAACCAACAAAATACTTCAAAAACACTTCCAGACTTGACATTAACAACTCAAAAGACATCAAAATTTATGTAAAATATTTTCTATTTATAATTCAAAATACATAAGTTACTGGCTTATCTCTGTTCTCTGTAGCATTGGCAATTATAAAAGAATGTGCATTGCCCTGAAATAGCTACATCAGTACAGTTCTAGTATGGAATAAATCAAGAAAACCAGAAAATCTGAGGGTTTTTTATTCTTGTTTCTGATTTTAAAATGCTTGTAGTGTTGAAAATGTAGTGTTTGAAACTGTCTCCAGAATTTACTAACTAATGTTTCTTTCTGAAATTTTTTTCCTTTCCCCTCATCCTCCCACTCCACTTTCCTTTTAGGGAAAGCAGACTGGAAAAAGAAAAATAAGTTTTTTTGGCAGAATTTCCGAAAGAACCAGAAAGGACTAATGAGACAGACTTCAAAAGGTAAAACTTTTTCAATAGTGCACCTCCTATCCATATAAAGCATAAGGAGCCAGCATCACAAAGGAATAAAATGCATTTGTGGTAGTGTGGCGGCTGGGGTCTGTGGCTCTGGAAGTGTCACAGGTTTGGTTCATTGTGACAGTGCTCAGAATGACAAGTCAAATTCTTGAGACTGCAGACACGAAGCTGGGCTGCCTTTGGTCCTTATTGCCAGTGATGGCACACATGTGAAGTGGTGCAGTTTATATGTAAGTAATAGAGGTATCTAAAAAAGATGCTTTTTTTTTTTCCCTAGTCCTGTCTTGGTAAGAGAAATACTGTTCTGTTTAAATTAGAAGGATATTTCTCCTTTCTTTGGCATTTTGTTACTTTGACCTGTTTGCTTTAGGCTTGAATCCAGCCTGTCATAGTAGAAGACACTACAAGAAGGAGCAGTGAGTGTCTCTGGTGACCAGTGCAAATGTAGGATTGATTCCACTTAAACTGTCAGGTGTCTTTCTCTAGTTCTTCTGCAAAAGATGGAGCTGTGGATTGCACTGAGTGTTTCTCTTTGCACAGAAAATTTGTGTTTGCCCATGTGTATCGGTTAGCTTATGTTGCAAACAGATGCTTCTCTGTGTCTCTCTGTGTTCAGGTAGATTGTGAAAGATGGTAAAAGCCCATTTAGTAGGTTCAGAAGGGACACACTCGCACTTAAGTGTGGGTCCTTGCTGGCTCTCGAGGCAAGTTCAAACTGTCTGTGCTGGCATGCCAAGCACGTAGCAAGCAGGAGGAGAGGTAGCTGAGGGTGCAATACATCTGGCACCATGTGCCAGCTTAGTGGGTGATTAGCTAGTCTGGATAGATCACAAGCAGTGGCCAGTCCACAACAGAGCTGCAAGGGCCCAGCACGCCATTCGCCATTTGTGAACAAGCAAGTGCTGGCAGCTGATTCCAGTGTTCCTCTAGTGCACCTCCTATCCATATAAAGCATAAGGAGCCAGCATCACAAAGGAATAAAATGCATTTGTGGTAGTGTGGCGGCTGGGGTCTGTGGCTCTGGAAGTGTCACAGGTTTGGTTCATTGTGACAGTGCTCAGAATGACAAGTCAAATTCTTGAGACTGCAGACACGAAGCTGGGCTGCCTTTGGTCCTTATTGCCAGTGATGGCACACATGTGAAGTGGTGCAGTTTATATGTAAGTAATAGAGGTATCTAAAAAAGATGCCTTTTTTTTTTTCCCTAGTCCTGTCTTGGTAAGAGAAATACTGTTCTGTTTAAATTAGAAGGATATTTCTCCTTTCTTTGGCATTTCGTTACTTTGACCTGTTTGCTTTAGGCTTGAATCCAGCCTGTCATAGTAGAAGACACTACAAGAAGGAGCAGTAAGTGTCTCTGGTGACCAGTGAAAATGTAGGATTGATTCCACTTAAACTGTCAGGTGTCTTTCTCTAGTTCTTCTGCAAAAGATGGAGCTGTGGATTGCACAGAGTGTTTCTCTTTGCACAGAAAATTTGTGTTTGCCCATGTGTATCGGTTAGCTTCTTATGTTGCAAACAGATGCTTCTCTGTGTCTCTCTGTGTTCAGGTAGATTGTGAAAGATGGTAAAAGCCCATTTAGTAGGTTCAGAAGGGACACACTTGCACTTAAGTGTGGGTCCTTGCTGGCTCTCGAGGCAAGTTCAAACTGTCTGTGCTGGCATGCCAAGCACGTAGCAAGCAGGAGGAGAGGTAGCTGAGGGTGCAATACATCTGGCACCATGTGCCAGCTTAGTGGGTGATTAGCTAGTCTGGATAGATCACAAGCAGTGGCCAGTCCACAACAGAGCTGCAAGGGCCCAGCACGCCATTCGCCATCCGTGAACAAGCAAGTGCTGGCAGCTGATTCCAGTGTTCCTCAGGGCTGAGTGCTTGACTTTTCCAGCATTAGCCCCTCCTCTTTTAATTCTTGTTTTCAGGGTCAATAGGCACGTGATGATGGTCAGATTTTATTTCTCCTTTTCGTGCTTACTTGCTTTCAGTATCAAAGTAGACTTCATTTTTTAGTTCTAAATTGCTTCCTATTATTGCTCCATTACTTTGAAATCAGTCAGTTCTTTGAAATCCTACCATGAGCCTGCTCTAGGGAGGGTGTGTTTCTGGCCAGCCAGATCCACATGGCAACAAGATTTTAGAGCACTGGGTAAAATCCAGTTCCAATGTACTCTGCCCTGTGCCTGAATTCTTACATGTGCTTAAAATATTTGTGCTTTTTTTGTGCAGGAGAAGATGTTGGTTACGTGGCCAGTGAGATCACAATGAGTGATGAGGAACGGATCCAGCTGATGATGATGGTGAAAGAGAAGATGATCACCATTGAGGAAGCACTTGCTAGGGTATGATATGTGCATACTTGAGTCTCCTTGACAAACATGTTTTGGAATGTAGGATATATCAATCTGGAGTTTTGTTTCATTCACAAAACATAGGAGAAGGTGGAGAAGGCCTGCCTGTTTGCCCCATTGCAATAGGTAGCATAGATTAGGTAGGTATTCCTTTGTTTATTGAGAAAAGTGAGATTTAGCTCAACCAGAAATTGATAGCCAGTACATGGTAAATTGAGTCCTAAAAGCATTGCTTCTCTCCATTAACAATAAAAGGTACTAATGAGAGAAAAGATTCATTGAAGACTTTTTCATTGCAACTGTCTAAAGTGAGGGAGAAGAATCTCTGACTTGTACTAGCTCTTATTTGTTCAGTATGTTCATAGGTTTGTTTAAGTACCCACAGAAATGTTTCAGGTTTTGCTGAGCTTGCTTTACGGAACATATATATTTTTTACTATTTTCCTTTAAGCTAAAATTTTTTATGCTTATTCCTTAGCCAAAAAAGTTATGGTTTTGCTTATATAACATTCAAGAAAACATATTCACCCATTTTTGACATATGTCATTATGTCAGATGTAAAACACAGATATGTTTTTTTATAAGTGGGGTTGCTGTCACAAGGGTTTCTTTACAAATTCTAAATGTTAATAAACCACAAGAAAAGAAGTATAAAGTAGTGCATTTGTGCAGCAATAGGGCCAAGGTTTTAATTGTTCAGGAGCCAAAAGAGGGTTAAAGTTTCAATACAACCTTTGTGTAAAATACTGTGATGGAGCTGCAGGATGTTCTGTATGGGCTCCATTACAGCAAATATCACTTAGACTGGTTGGCAGTCAGATAAATATCTTTACTGACATACTACATTGTGAAATAGATTATTGTAGAATATAAATTTATGTAATTGTCTGAAGAAAATATTGCTTAGCTGGAAATCATATAATGAAAAAATGCAAGATTTTTAAATTACTGTGTTAAAATATTGGGAATTGTTTTTTTTCTCTGCTGTTAAAGTTTTGTGGGGTGAAATGGTTGTATCTAATCTGATAGTTCATATATGGACTGGCAGAATTTCCCTCTAGTGGACTGAGCTACTAGCAACAGCCTTGTTTTTTTAAAATATTAATTCTTGATCCTTACAACACTTTGACTCCTGTAGTAATGGTGTTGTCTGGAGCCTTTATTGGACAATGGGAGAGATTATTTTTTTTTTATTACAAAGGATGGTTCCTAGTCTATCATGCAGAAAATTTTCTTTATGAAAGAAATTGGCAGATCATTGTGATTTAGTCAGTCCACTGTAAACTCTGCCTCTGAGATGGGGATGTGTAACTTATGTTTTACCAACAATAGGTCATCAAATTTCAGTATTTACAGGTAATTTCCTTCTAAGAAAAAAAAACCCCAGCATCTCATTTTTCATACTTGCGATTGTTGGACAATTTATTTTGAATAAGTGAGGTGTGCAGTGGAAAAATTCAGATTTTCCCTGATCCACTATGATACAGGGGAAAAAATGAAATTACATTGACTCTTGCTATTTTAATGAAGATTGATCTCTTCTTGTCACTGGTAAATGTTCTTTCTGTCCTTTCAAATTTCAGCTGAAAGAGTATGAAGCCCAGCACAGGCAATCCAGTGCTGTAGATGCTACAGAATGGCCTGATGGCTCTTACTCGACTCTTGATGGGTCTTCCAACTGTAATGTAAGTACCTGTCATTGTGATATAGCTCCCAAGTGTCATTTAATATTTAAATTCTTTCATTGCAGTACTGAAATATCCTGATTTACCTGGCAATTTCCTTAATAGCAAATGTATCACTGACCTTGAGATGCTCTGTTCTGTCTGCAGAGAATCTTTAACTTGCATTCTAAATCTTCAAAATCTATTATCATAGACTTCAACAGTCTTATTGTATAATATCTCTTTTTTCTTTTTAAAATGTCACCCGTTTGTCACTGAGTGTTTGAAACACTAGTTGTCCCAAGCAAAAATCCCCCTCATTTCAAAATCCACAGAAAATGGCTTTTAGATCATTTAGAGGGAAGTTGTTGATTCATCAGTAGAGTTTCTCAGGCTTTTCTAGCCCTTGTTGATACATTCTGGATGAGGAACTGGCTAAGTCCTAGCTGCCTGCTGCTTTCAAAGACTTCTGTCTCTGCCTTTGCAAACTCACAGCCCAGAGTTTGTGGCTTTTGTCAGCTCCATAAACAGTAAGGCAGCTTTCCTCCCTTTTTTTTTTTTTTTTTTGCTTCTGAGCTGTTTAACTTCTGTTGTTTTTATGGGCAGCAGACAGTCTTTGTGTTATGCCATACTGAATTAATTATTTTTTCCTTCCAGATATCTTCATTTTCACTGGGTAGTTTATTCCACTTCAGTTCTCTAATTGGAAGTTTACAGATAAATCTTAGAGAAGAACACATTTGACTGTCAAATTCAAGCTCTTTGTAACCCATATAATTGAATCATAGGCTTTTGAGATGATTGGTTGATTTATTTATTTTATTGTCAATGGAATTTCCTGCTAACTGCAGCAGCCAGTTAGCTCCTTCTTCCTAAATGAAAAAAGGAATGCAATGTCATTTTATGAGATGTTTAACATATTTGGTGGCACAGAAAGATTTTGTTGTTTGTGTTCAAAAAAATATGCCCATCTTTAGTTACATTGAAGCAGAGGGGAACTGATGTTGCCTTATACTCTGTTCTGATATATCAAAAATGTTCAAAGAATAGAGAAGAAGGATCCTGACTCTCCTGAACTGATTGTTTAGCCAGCTGAAAGACATCTGATCTTTCCTCATTAGTATTTATAGCTTGATCTTTCACTTCTTTTAAGGCTTTTGTCCAGGGTACCTATAGCATAAGCCCCTCAAAACTCTCATTTACCATGGTCAAATCTCAGAAGGACAATGAATCTCTCTCTTAAATCTTTTGATAGTGGTTTGCGCTTGCATTGAATTACTGAAAGCTGTGTGTATTTCTTGAAGACTGAACATGATTCAGTATTTCTGCCCTAATGGAATGATTTGGCACCTTTTCTCTAAAGTTGTTTTCCTAAGCCATCTTTGCACTTTGAGCCAACAGTGTGGTTGCCTCTCTCTCTGTTCTGGTAGGATTTGAACCAAATTTCTGCTAACTTCAGTGGGGTCTCTATTCAATCACTGTAGATAATTCTCAAGACTTTTGCCCTCGCTCCTGATTTTTGTCCCTATTGACTTTAACAGAAGCTATGAAACTGCTTGCCTTCAAGGAAAGAGGATCATCTGCAGAAATGAAAGTTGGTGTTAGAACAGAACTGAGCTTGACTTTTTTTTTTTGTGGGCAAGAATGAAACTGAGGTTAACTGGGGTGAAAGACTTTGGGCTGTAATTGACAAAAGGGAAAAGCAAACAAAGAAAAGTATCAGATATGTCTAGAGATAGGATATGTGTTCACTCATACTTTTTTTGCCAAAGGACCTCTCTACTAATCTGAAATGATCAGCTTTTGAGACATGCAAAGATGATTCTGTTTTCAAGCCCTTTCTTTCCCAAATGGTTTGAGTTTCAGTGCCATTTGTGTGATATTCTACATATTTGGAACCTCAACTTAAAATTTCCCCCCTCATTTTATATAGGCCATGAAGCACAGATGGTCTTCCATATATTAAAAATATAATTTCAGGTAGCCCACTGCCTTATACTTACACTAGGAAAGTAATTGAAAATTACTTTCAAGTCCCTGAGCTGAACATTTCCTGTTTGAATTTGAAGTCCTTGGGCAATGATTCTTCTGGTTCGGTTTGCATTTTAAACTTATTTATTTATTTTTCAGTCTCACAGCCAAGTTGTTACTAGGCAGTTTTTAATGAAACAATGTGATCATTTTGTAAACAAAACAAAAACAAGTTGGAATCTAAGCAATGAGAGAATCTAAAAATGAAGGCAGAATGTCTGGTGTGTTCTAAGGTTTTAAGTCATCCTTTCCTTACAAGTCAGCTGTGCCCACAGCATACAAATAATATCTAAAGTGCATATATCATAAGTTATTGTTTTCCTTTTTAGGAAATGACCACTTTTTAAAAAAAGCTTTTGTAGCCATCGTGTTTATGACTACCATAACTGGTGTTGATTTAAAGATTCTCATTTTAAAGATTGATTTGAGGATTCTATTTTCCAGGTTCTCCTCTTTTAAATTACACTAGCAGGAAAGCATCCCAAGGCAGGCAGCCCTGTGTCATTGCTGTGCTCTTAATTGTATGTCCTGTTTGTTTGTTCTTAAGAAACAAATAAACAAACAAAAGCCTTGCCAAGCCAGTAGGTGACCTGGTTCTTTGCCACTGTGGAGTAATTAGTAGCTTTCAGTCTCACTACTGTGGTCCCCTGTTTCACAACAAAATATGTGTGTTCTTATTTGCTAATGTGGGTATGCAGTTGAAACTGTTTTTCTTTTCAGTCGGATGTATCAAAGCTATAAAAAGCCTCATGATTTTCTTACAAATTTATTTCTGAATATATACATTTCATCTCTGTTGCAATGAAGGCGGTTCACATTAACACTAGACAAGCTTTCATTGCCTTGTGCCAAGAATTGGGATGTAAAGCAGGTGCAGATTACAAATGGATCCCTTTCTGGATTGTAGATAAGGCCCTATTTGTCCTCAGGAGTCAGAAAGTCCAGGGAAAGAGAGGACTTTAAATTGTATCACATTCTTTCTTTACACTGAGGTGCCTTTTATGCTTCCTAAAGATAGAAGATCATTTGATTACTTTTGGAGGCTGACATTCTCAGTTCATCTAAAATAGGGCTGCTTCATCCTCAGAGCCCTGCATGAGGAGAAGTCGGTATGTTCAGTGTGTCAGTCAGTTTCTTTCCTGTGCCCTCCGCTAACGACCACGAATTGTACCACTTGCCATGTTTCATGCCAGGGGAAATGGAAGAGGAAGCCCCAGGGAGCTTGACAGAAGTGTGTATCATATGTGTGCTGACACTGACACAAACCACTAATTAAGTTCGGTGACAGTGTAGATCAGTTGAATGTCAATTTCTCTGAACCAAACTGGTTTGCTGGTCCCTCCTAATTAAGTTCGACAGTGGGTACCATGCCATGTTTCATGCCAGGGGAAATGGAAGAGGAAGCCCCAGGGAGCTTGACAGAAGTGTGTATCATATGTGTGCTGACACTGACACAAACCACTAATTAAGTTGGCTGACAGTTTATGTAGATGCAAGTTGAATGAAGTTGTAATTATCTCTGAACCAAACTGGTTTGCTGGTCTCATCTTCTGTATTCTGGTTTCGATCACCTAGATGGGTAATGCTCACCCATCTAGGGAACTTCAAGGTAGTGTAGCTGGCCTTCATTTGAAAGGTGCCACAGTGAGCTGTGCCATGCTTGTCTGACATCACCCCACCTACCAGTTGTGCCTTAGCAGCCTCAGGAGAGAGGCCATAATATTTATGAGTGGAGAGAACATCTCTCCAACAGTATGACCCACACATGGGCAGTGGGGGGGCTGCAGTGCTGTTTTACATCCCTGCCCTCCCAACACTTGTGTTCCCAGAATCATTACCTTACCAGTAGGAAACTGGCACCCCATTTGGTTTCTCTGAGGAGAGTGGCAGCAGTGGGGCAGACCTGTAAGTGTGCTGTGCACATCTGCATCTGCTGTGAGGCTGATGCTGGGTGCAATTTCCACCTGTGTTGCCTCTCTTTTCTGTCTTCTGTAGATCCATTTTTTAACAGATGGCAGTCCATGAGGTCCACACAGCAACAGCTCTAGCTGGAGATAATAATTTGTTGCTCCGGTACATTTTTTCTTTAACAAGTGGTTAAATAGGGATAAAAGTTGAAAGGCTGTGCAGAATTGGGTTTGTGTCTGCTACAGGCATCAAAAGCACAGTAACAGATGAGAATGGACTTTGAGCTGTATTCATTTCAGTCTCAGAGATGCTGAAGCTATTGAATCAGGATTGTGTTACCCATAGTACAAACCTGACTCTGACAAATAAGTCTGATATAATTATCTCTGACTCATGACAGTCATTACTGTGTTTGGTAAGTGTGAAGAATACGAAGAAAAGAAATAATGAAAGTGTAACTTCTGTAGCACCAATTACCTTAAGAGTAAATCTAAGCATAATTACAGCAAATCCACATTATTCAGGGTTATACTGTATTTCAGTATGAGGATGCTTTCTAAATGCAGCTGTTTTTTAACTTATTTTTATTCATAGTACAGATGAATTCTTAAAACTTTTAACCATTGGTTAACATCATAATACAGGACTGTTAGCATAAACAGAAAAAAAAGTCCTCCTTTTGGTATTTTCAGTTTAATTTGTTTTAAATCAGCTCAGAGTCAGTGTATATTGGGAATCAGCATTGGGTATCCGTAGAGAGTAGGGAATGATGAGGTTTGTTTTACTTTAAACAGTACTATTTAATTTGAAGCAATGTCAATATTTTGAAGTGTTAGCCCTGGTTTTGCTGTTATCCCAGGATTCACCATTTTTAGTCAGGTTTCTTTTCCATTAAAGGCTAAAGGCTAGAAGATGATTTTTCTGTTTTAGCTCTTCTTGGAGAACTTGTTGCTGCCTCCAGGCCTTGCATGCTCTTTCAAGTAACAGAGGAGAGCTGCTGCTGAGTGTGGCTGTGAATGAATGCAGAGCTTTCATCTTTGCTCCAAAGAATCTAGTGACCCAATTTCTGTTAAGATTTCCTGAAAGGCACCGATGTGCCTCATTCTATCAGGTGGCGTATTTGTTATTACTACCCAAATTCCTGTAATACTGTTAGTGCTTAGTAACAGTTATGATGAAAAAGAACCCATAATAAGACATGTTTCAAAATGGTAATGGTGAATTCCCACACTATGTGCCTGTCACAGGGACCTGTCCTGGGAGGTATTGGCTGCCCTCCTTGTCCACTGATCACAGGGACAGTGTCCAACACCTCTGGGTGAAAGCTGGTAGCAGAAGAATTACAGCATATTTTGTTAAGATCTTTCCCCTCTATCTATGCATAAGAGCAGGAATTCTCATGGGTACAGTAATACAAAAACCTTCATGAGAGAAATGGAAGTTGTCATCACAGTTCCCATGACACAACCCAAAGTAAGGTCAGTGCTGGGGAGTGATGATAGCAAAGCATGAATCATTGATGTGTTTGTATTTGGTTTTGTAGGACACTCTTAGGGAGTTTCTTACCTATTTTTTTCTGAAATTTTCCAGAACACTTCAGAATTTGCAGGAGAAACAGCTGCAAATTATTCAGAATAAAACTGTGTCATGTCTTTAAGTATTATTTACCCCACAGGAGCCACCCATGTTGCTATCATATACAGCTGGGCTGTATATGTATACCTGCTAGATATGTGTCCCTAGCAGGACTAGACATTGTCACCACAGGATTGTACTGAGCAGCTGGCAGGAATAGTAGCCCAAGTAAACCTCCTGCTCTCTGCCAGCAGGAGTTTCTCCTGTAGTTAGTCTGTTGTAAAGTCTCTGAGAAAAATCTTCCTTCTGTCATGACTCAGAGCTTACAGTAACACCCAAGCAGTGGCCACAGTTGGGCGTGTTCATAACCACTTTTGTTTGCATGCATTCAGGCAAGCCCTGTTGGATTACTTTATTGCAAAATGTTTGGCCATGTGTTTGAAGAGGATGGGAAATGGGAAGGCAAATTAATTTGATATTATTTTAACATACTAGCTCACTTTTTTATACCCTTCTTGGCTTTTGGCAGCTGCCTAATTTTTCTGCTTACTACCTGGAGGGTGAGGGGGTGGTACCAGCTTTTTCCTGTTCTCCATGCATCAGCCAGCAGGAGATGCTGTAATCCATAATGTGGTTTCCCTGTCCCCAAACCTATTAAATTAGAACAAGGCTTTGCTCAGTTCAAGAATTAGGAATTTCAAAACCCATGTGTTTCACTGCCCTATTTTGCAGACACAGGCTGAATAAACTTTCCTTGTGATACAACAGAAAATTTTAATTGCCCTCTCATTGGTTACCACTTGTGCCCCTTCCCCAATGCTGGTGTTTCCTTCCTCCTGCTTTGGATGCTAACATTAACAGCCTGATTGTTTGAAAGTACTATAAGAATGTAATTTAAATTACTACAGCCTTCCCTAAAGGGTTTTCATTCTTCCTTTGTTTCTCTGATATTAATTTTGCTGTGTTTCATGTATTGCTGTTGCACTCTTGGTTTTCCAAGAAGTCGAGAGTTGAATTTGCAGCAGCAGAATACTCCACTCATCAATGGTACAGCCTATGCTAAAGTATAGGAATTCTCCCTGAATCTTCTTAGCCTTGCCAAAACATAACATTCAGTTGAGAGAGTCTTGTTAAAGACTTTTGATTCCATGTATAGAGGAGCCTACAGGAGAATTGGAAAAGAATATTGGATTGTAACAGGTACAAAATAATGTAATACAGAGCTTCATTCTGCTATGTATACCTATGACAAGTGGTACATGAGTACAGTTGTAATGTCATTAAAATTAATTATGCTAATCAGCGAGAGAAGCACTTTGCCATAAGGAAATTTGTCTGGCTTACAGATACAAATGTCAGCAATGTGCTTCTCAAAATTAAACTAAAACCTGGAAACAGTTAACAGCTAGGAATTTGCCTAAGCAGCTATTCTTGTATCAAGACAGACCTCCTGGGAGAATTAAACTTTTATGCTCTCGTTACTTATGACAAATATTTCCCACTAATTTCAGCAAGCAGTGTCATCACCAGCTAATGTGTAGTATATCTCTCACCAAAGTAGCCATTGGAAGCTCCTTTGATTTTCTTATAAGTAATCACAGTCCAAACCCAGACATGGTTACCTGGGGGGTCTGACACTGCACATTCTAGACTTGCACAGCCCTTGCGATTCATGTTCTTGGAAAAAAATATATTCATGACCTCTGTTAATTTTCTTTAAAATTTTGGAGGCCGTTATTTGTAACTTCAGGATATGATACAGATTATCACATCTTAGTTGCATGCAGTTTTCTTAAACAGCCTCTTCAAGGATTAGAGGTCTGTGAAGCTTTCTTAATGATACCCAAAGCCTTTAAAACTCAAGTTGCAAAGCCCCAAACTTATATCAGTTTCACTCATGGCCATGAACTTTTAAGGGAATCTGGGATACGTTTCAAGGAAGTTGCTGTCATGTTTCACTTAATGTGGCTTGTATGTTATTGAAACTGGAGAACACTAGCTGGTTTTATCTGAAGCTTAGAATTTTCCATAGGGCTTTACATCAGAGTTTTGGGGCTGAAGTAATTCAAGGGTAAGAACCCAGCTACAGCACACTAGCCAATCTAGTTTACATGACCACTCGGGAGTAGAAAAGCTGCATACAGTCACTACTAAAAAAGTGATTTGAGAAATTGAAAAAGGCTATTTGACTGGGGGGGCTCATTAAAATTAGCCAGCCATCAAAGGAAATAGATGTTTAGTCCAGCTATGATTTCACAATGTGATTAATTTGCAGTAAACCCAGATAAACAGGCCACTTATAGTGTGGTCCTGATAAAGGAGAATCTTCCCTGGCTTAAATTGAGTGCTGTTGTGGTATGCCTATGCTCCTGCTTTCCACCCCTGGACAGCAGTGTTCCCAATAAACAGCAGTCTTGGTCCTTGTTTTCATGTGCTTTGAGAAGAAATGTCCAAATTCTGGATTTTTGTGAAGTTTGGGATAAGGTGTGGTTGGTAAAAGGAATGCCAACTTACTTGAGCATCTCAGAGTCTGTTCCTTAGGAAGGGAGATCAGAGCCCAGCCTAGGCAGAGAACTTTAAAAGTCACACTACAATACTTCATAAAGCCACCACTTCTGGACCAGCATTTCTCTTTCCAGTTCTTATTTATGTTCTTTTCTAGCACTGAAACTGAGGGGAAAGATCAAAAAAAAGTATCTAAGTTCACCAAGTTAAAAAACATTTAAGCAAGGTTTATTTTCCTTTCAAATTAGCTCTTTATAAAGGGAAATTCTCCAGGGATTTTTGTCAAAAGAATTAAAAAAGCGAAAATAAAAAAAGCTTGGTAAAGGGTTTAAGTTACATTTCCTATAGACACAGCCTCCACTCTAGTGGTGGTGTTTGAGGGTCACTCTTCATCCTGGCTTTGCAGAGATTCTCTGTATTTTTTTCTTTCACTGAAATTCCATAGACAGTAATTAAGGAACTGGAGGCCAGCAAGAGGTCAGCAAGCTTTCGTCAGTGAAAACAGGGATTGTTTGCCATGTACAACACTCCCTTTTTTCCTTGTGGTGAATAGAAGATTTGCTTAGAGCTGATGACTTATGCCTTTCTTGCAAGTTATGCAGCTAGCGAGTAACGGGGGGAATCAATCAGTGAGCAGAAAACAGCTAATTGAGTCCAGCATCACGCTTTCTTCTTCTTTACATATTCAGCACTGGAATCGGAGCCAGTTTGGTGTCTGATAATGTAACTCAAGAGAAGAGGCATTTTGTGTGCAGGATTCAGAGCAAATTCAATACTTAAGAAGAAGTGTCTGCTCCTAAATTTTAGGGTTACAAAGCTGACAGCGGTTGAGGACTCGGGGGAGAATACTCGAAACTGAGCTTTAGGCCTATAAATGCCGAAGCTGGTAAGTGACTGAGCATGCAGCATGATGGGGAGAGGATGTGCCTCCTGTTTCAGAGAGGGAGAAAGAGAAAAGGCTTTTGTGGTTATTCTTAGGCACAGTGCAGCATGCACAGCTTTTCTCAGCTTTCCTTTCCTTGGGCTTTTAAGTTCTTTTCTGATCTATTTTCCTGTCTCTGACTTAATGCAGGCATCTTTAATAAAAAACTTTTTCAAGTTAGAATGGTTGGGATTTTTGGCAGGTGGAAAGACTGTTAGGAAGAAGAAAGGACACGTGTAGCCGCATCTCCTAAAGGGAACAGCAAAGTCTCGTTTAAAACCACATTTACTATAGACCTTATACTTCTGAGGTGAGCTAGCCAGGGCTGGGGGATGTGATGTGTTTGTGAATCTAAATGTGGATTTTTGCCCCACTTTGCTGAACGAGAATAGTCTGATAGCAAAACAGAATTGCAGCTTAAGTTTATGCAGATATTACAATATTTCCTTTTTTCTTGGATGGAAGGTTTCCTAGAGATTTGAGTTTGGGGCAGAATTATTACTGGGCATAAAGTGAACTGTAAAATTTTAACATCTCTCTAAATGGCTTCACATGGCTCATGTAAAAGTCATATATGTTTGGCTTTTTTTCTGGAGCTGAAGCAAATTAATCAGTTATGATACCTTTAACTGGATGTTGTCCTAGTGTTTCCTCACACATTTTGATTTGGGACATGGCTACCAAGCTTTGCCTATTTTTTAAGGGCTGCTGCTATAACCCTGAAGTGTTTCCAAACATAGTCCTGTCGAAAGCCAGCTACTTACTTCTGGTTTACATTTTGCCATTTAATTCCAAGAACACTAATAAATGTTAGTTCTCTCTCTCTCACTCTCCCTTTCTCTCTGTGAAGCACTAATTCAAAGAGGGAGGTTAAGATTGTTATTTCTGTGGCGTGTGAAATGGGCTGGCTGCTAGAGAGCAGCAGAGCAAGGCGTGTGCCCTGCTTCCCCAGCAAGCAGCAGCAAAGAGCCTGCGTGAGAAAAGCAGGAGAGAAAGCAAGAAGGGTGCCAGGAGCAGAACTGTAAAGAGCTCCTAGAACGTCAGACTATGTGTGCTAGTTTGCTATTTGTTCCTGAATGTAAAGCTCTTTACTTTGGTCTTACAAATGAGGTGATGCAAAGTGTGGCCTTTGGGGGTGCACAGGTCAGGAGTTTTCCAAGGTGAAGGGAGGCGAGAAGTGGCAGAGGGGATTTATTTCTTCTTCTGGATTTGAGAGCATCTTCATTGTTTCTGACCACATTAGTTTGCAGTGAAAAGCTGAGCAGTGGGTATGGGCTGTGGCCTCTCTGTAGTTTTCCAGCCGTGTGGTACGTGGTGCCTGCAGTCCTCTGCATGCAGTTCTTGGTATTTCCAGATGCTGTTAATATATTCCCCGTTTCCCTGCAGTCCTTCGCTCGTTCGTGCAGCCAAGCTGTGCGAGCTGGCGGGTTTCCGCGCCGTGAGAGCATCGCAGATGCGGGATGCACTTGCTCCAAGGCGCGGGGAGGCGGCTCCGCCCGGCCAGCCCCGCCAAGGGGCCCCGCGGGCTGCGCCGCGTCCCCGGCAGCCCGGCCGAGCCCTGCGCTCCCTTCAACCAGCGCGGCTCTGTGCCTCGGCTTTGGCCAATTCGCTATGGTTTAGGGCTGTGGAGCCAGCTGTCTGCAATCTGATGTAATGTTGCCCTGGAAACCAGAAATGAAACACTTAAGCATTCACCACAGAATTACTACATACAGCATTAGCCAAAGTAATTAAAAGTTGAGCCATATGGGCTTTCGGATGGAAAAATTTGGAGCAGAGGAGATGGAAGTTAAGTTGTTCCTATTTGCAGTGCTGCAAATCTGTTTGTTGTCCCCTTGAGGGCACAGGGAGAGGCCTGCCTTGGCTGTGCACGGGGGGACAGGGAGCTGAAGGGGCTCTGGCTGTTTTATTGGCACATTAAGGACACCGAGGCCTGGCCTGGTGGAAGAGCCATGTGCCAGGGCCAGGAGCGGGGTCAGCATGGATTCCTCCAGTGCCGGAGAGCCTGTCTGTGGCTGAGCATCTTGCAGACTCATCCCCTCCATAACAGACCACATCTATCTTTCTGCAGTGCTGCAGCACGCTGGAGTGCCTGTGAAGGGGGAAGAGAGCAAGAGGGGGCTGGAGCTGGCTACACTCAAGCCCTGTGCCAAGGCCTTGCTGCTAGAGCTGCCCAGGAAGCCATTTGCCCAGCCTACCATGCTTTGGGGACACTGGGGTAATTTTCCCATCTGAAGTCAGGGACAGGTACCAAAAAAAGCAATTCAGTCACCAAAGAGGGGAGGGTAGAGTGGCCTGAGGAAGTCAAGGCAGGGAAGTTCAATGATTTCTAAATACCTCTGTTATGGCCTGAATGCTTTATAGTTCTGTTTTCTCTTTAATATTAGCTGTAAAAGAAAGCATTGCTTGAGCTGGAAAATTAAGCTCTATTTCCCATGTGCCTAAGTGGAAACTTTTGATAATTCCAAGGGCTTTTTTAAAATTTGATTCAAAAACAGGAAGTAAGTGAAGAGTAACCCTTTTGAAAATGCATTCATTTTCAAGGAATTTGTATTATCTGACAATAAACTTTCCTGAGCAGCACCACTGGTGTAGTTGCAATTTTTAGGCCTTTCTGCATAAACTTATTGTCGATTCTTTTTCACGGTAGAAGATTTCTCTGTCACATGCTACCTGGTATAATAGGAAATAGGATTCTAGAGGGAGACTGTCTTTGTCTTTCATCTACCTATGTTCATGTTTCATGACCTGTTCTCACCTGCCTGTGAAGCACAGGCAATAGAAGGGATCTGTCGTGGCTTGTGGAGGACCCCAGCTCAAAAGGGTGCTAGGAGTCCTGAAGCATTGGGGGAAAGCAGCTGGCACTTAGTTGTGATTGGACTTTATTTATTTTGAAGTATGGTGTGCACTGTTTGTACCACCCACTTGGGTTTGAGTTCAGTCCCTTGCACTGAGGCTGTTTTGACACTTGCTCTTGCTGTAGTACTTGTGAATGTAAGTGTCAGATGTTTTGAAAGCTCTTTCTTTGTTGTTGTTGTTGTTGTTGAGTCTTCATAACCCTGAGGGGGCACAGTTCTCTTATCAGATAGGTATCAGTGGTGCAAAGCAGGACTAGCTGTTTATTCTTCAATGAAATCCTGGGTGGGAGGACCAGCTCACAGTTCCAAAAACAGTAGTCTTGCAAACTGAGGGTGTACAAAAAGTAATGATGGAAAGCAATCCCCCAGAGTAAGTGCATTTAAAATAAACATATATTGAGTGCAGAATGTACATGATGTTTGCTTGCCAGGATGCACTTAATGGCCCAAGAAGTTGTGACTGAACTCCTTGATTATAGTCAATAATCCATTCATCATCTTATCTAAATGTGTCTGTCTTGTTTGACATATCACTAAGTTGTCGTAGGCATAATCTCTAAATTAATGCTTATGTTGTTGCTTAATTTACTTCATGTAAACAACCTGGGTACTCTTTACAGTCCTATTTTTCCCAAAGGAAGTTTATTAATTACATAGCCAGTCTGTAACCGCAGTAAACACATTTGTGCAATTCTTGGATGATGTATTGACAATTCCTACTGCCATATGTGGTCAGTTTGGTATTCTTCCTTATTTTGGAGTAATGCAAAGTTTGTGGGAAGCTGGTAATGGACAGTGCCCTTACAGAAATTTGTTGAAGTTTGCTCTGGTGTGGTTCTGGGGCCCTTGTGAGGTGTATGCCTGGGAGGTAGGCTTTCAGAAGTGTCCTGGCTCTGTCAGGCACTGTGTGTGCCTCTGGAAGCATTCCATTGCAGCTGCTAATTGGTGTCCTGCCCCATGGCATCTGCGTTCAGTACCTCATCCTGGTGTTTAAGTGCGCTACAAAAGTAGAAAGCATTTTTATATTTGGCCTCTCTTATTCATCCTCCAGATAAGCAGAGAGAATTTTTGCTGGGAAGAGAAGGGGATGGCTTTTGTTTTTTGTTTGTTTTTACTTGGCTTGCATCTCTTGGGGGATCTTTATTTTTAAAGTTTAATTAAGGAGAAGGAGAAAAAAGGATGAGCACACTGTGGAAACCCAGATAGGAAGCACTGCAATGACAGGAAGTTGCATGGGGGTTTTTAGAGCTGACCATTAGGAATGCTGTGAATTGGCTGGGACTGTGAGTGCAAACAAAGTAAGGTATACGATCCATACTGCACTCCAGCTGGAGCCTGTGCTCTGCGCAGGAATGTGCAGCGGCGCAGGATGCCAGGGCTCTCCTGGCCAAGCCCGAGAGCCCTGCTGGCCTCTTCTCCTCTTCCCTGCCCTTCCCCCCGCCGCCTTCCACATTCTGAACTGATTAAAACAGAGGAAGTAGCACATTGAACATTGGATCTGGCTCGAAAATCGAAGTTGTCTTCTTGTTCACAAGGAATGGATTGTTTCAGCTTGTTGTGTCACTGCTGCTGGAGAGAAGGGAATTTTTTTTTGTCTCTGTAATGTTTGATACTTGAGGGAAAACAGCTGGAACTGAGCATACTGGATCAGATGCAAAACGAAACGGGATGCTGGGGAATATGGACTGCACTGTATATCTGAAAAGGTCAGAGTTTTCCCTTGGTCAGTGCTGGAGGAATGCTCTGTCCGTCTTAATTCAAGCCTCAAGAGCCTTAAGGAGGAGTGTAAGGAACAGGGAGGAGGAAGGGAAGATTCTGTAGCTGTGGCAGTCTGTGAGTGAGGCAGATGAGGTCTCCTCCTTCCTTTCCTTCCCATCCCTTTCTTGTGCTGCTGTTTTTGATTTTCTGGGAAGACTGGGGGGGAGGAAAAAAAGAGAAGTCATCAGTGACAGCTTCAGTTTGGAAAAGCTGTTTATAACCAGGTTTAAATAGTGAGTTCTGAGATGCCAGACAGAGCAGGAACTGACTAAACCACGGGAGCATAACTGGTATGGTAAGAAGAACCCTGGAAAAGAGCCCTGCCTGAAACATACTGGAAGAGGACGTGGAAGTAGTTATTACACAATGCATATGAAGAAAGACAAGGGCAGGAATGCATTTTGGTGCCTAGGATCTTACGTTGCACAGATTTAGAAATCAAAATGGTATGTCATGCTTTCAGAAAAAAAAAAAAAAAAAAAAAAGGCAAGAAAACTCTCAGTAATTTAAATGTTTCTGTCTGACCCAAGCTGAAAATACAACACCAGTTACAGAGCTGCATTGACACGGCGCAGCAGATGAGCTGGGTTAACTTGACTTGAAGGAGCAAGCCATGGAACTGCTGCTTTATTAATATTCCCTTTGTTTCTTTGCCAGTCAAGAGAACAATCCGATGATGAAACAGAGGAGTCGGTGAAGTTTAAGAGGTTGCACAAGCTGGTGAATTCTACTCGGAGAGTCAGGAAGAAACTCATAAGAGTTGAAGAAATGAAAAAACCCAGCACAGAAGGTAAAAAGCAACATGGTTAAAACTGTTTGTGTGAATTCATGTTTCTGTTGACAGGGGACAGAAAGGGGGGGGGGTGGGGGGGTTGCAGCATTCATAAGGGATGTTAGGAACAGCTGCCTTGTCTGTTGTGCATGCCTGAAGTTACTGAATTTTTAGGCTTTAGAAGGAGGAAAGTGACAGCCTAGAATGTGGTTACTGCTGATCTGGTATTCTCAGAGCAGCACTGGAGAGCCCCTCATTAAGATATTAGAAGTTGGCTTGTATTATGCCCCATGCTGGGGAGGGAACAAGCCTGGGAGCAATCCCAGCCAGCTGCTGCCCCGCAAGCTCAGCAAGGAGGCAAGTGGAGCTATTACCACACTGCTCCCTCCTCCCAAGCCTTGGGTGGCACACAGGTGAAGCTCCTGCTCATTTTGGGAGGGTAGCAGCTGGCTGATGGTGCAGCTGAACCACATGGCATCACCCTGTGGCAAAAATACAGAACCTCTATCAGACATTCTTGTGGGATAGAGGCTGCATCGTGGCTTCTACTTCCAGGGGTTTCTGTCGCAATTTGGCTTCTAAATAAGCCCTGCTCCCTACAGAAAGGGGGAGAGAAGGGAGGAGGAGGAGAAGGGTGGGGAAAGGGAAGCAGAGTTCAGGCCCTGGGAACACGAATGCTGCAGAATTAACTCCGGATGACCTGTGTGCATGTGTGAGCACTCAGATTAATGGAGCCTGATCCTCAGGAGCCTCTCTGCACAGCTACGCTTGAGTTCTCACTGGAACTGTGGGCACCTCTCTATGTTGGTGGCCTTCCCGGCATCGTATGTCAATTCCCCTCAGCTCTGCAGTGAGCTGAGCAGCATGATGATTCTTCTCTAGTGCATTTAAGGAGAACACGTGCATCTTGCGTATGTGGCAGGAAGCTGCTGGCAGATCTGTGATCTAGCCTGCCTCTCTTACATTATGGTTGGTGTTACTGGCTGGTGTGAAAGGCACAGCCTGTCTAGAGCTCTGGAATGGGCAGCTGTCTCTGTCTGGAAAGGTTTTAATCACTTCATATGGTGAGCATAAAGCCTAGATACCTTGGGAAACAAACATGAGAATTTTGAGATGGGACAAACAAAATAGGACTGGTTTTCCACTGCTCTGAGGAAAAATGGTCCTCAGAGAAGCCTGTCCTACCTCCCCCCTCCCTCCCCAGGGGTCTGGGAAAGGCTGCAGGGAGCAATCAGGGGGAGGCTTCAGGGATGGGAGCAGACAGGAGGAGCAGGCAGCTCAGGGACTGCTGGGTATGCAGATGCCTTGCTGCAGTTGGACCAGACTTTCTCTTCAGCATGTTACTTATCTGTCTTGCTCTCCATATCCTCTCTTACAGTGCTTTACCTCCTTATTTCCTTTCTCTCCCTCAGTCTTTCACTTAAGTGTGCCACTTCTTCCAGGGCTTTTATTTCCTTAGTTTTTCCACCCCTGCCCCCTGCAGAAAAAGCACTGAACTAGCAACTGTATTTAAAAAAAAAAGTTTGTTCTCCTTCTTTCTTTTTCCATCTGCTGTCTGTCTTCTCTAGCTCTAGGCTTTTCTGATTAAATTATCTATTTTTTTGTACTTTATCTATCACTCTGGTGTTTCTTTGTGGATTGACTCTTGGAAAACTCAATAGCAGAATGCATTATTGCTAAATAGCAACATGGATTAATTTTGCATAACTTCTGTCTAACTGGAAGGCACCCTAAGTAGCCAGGTCTACTTTAGCAGTAGATATCTGTGACTTTTCCTTCAGGAAATTCAACAAAATTTTCATATGGTAAATTAAAAGTGCTTCATAAACATTGTCCATCCCAATCTCTCATAATACAGGTCTGTATTCCCAATTGGACATGTCAGAGAGCCCTCTGACAGGCTATGCAAGATGACAAAAAACAGGGTGGTCAGGTTTGGGATTGCTGTCTGGCCTTCCAAGTTACCTGCAATTGACTAAATTGGTTTTTGAGCTGTTTGCTATGGTTCATTGTATCTGTGTTATGCATATGAAGTAATGTAAAATCATAGGTGACTAGGTTTTGGGGAGTTGGCTGTAGTATTTGAGTAACATCATTAAAATTTAAACAAATTCATTAATGTTCAACAGACTTTAGTATAGTATAAGGGTAGACTTATTTTGAAAACTGACACGCAGTTTCCTGGAAGAAAGATCCTGCAAAATCCTACTCAAAAATTTATTCACAAAGAACAACTTTGCTGAATGTCCCTTATGAGTTCCTGTAGATTTTAAAGAAAAGCACACTAATCTCAGATTCTGCTCCCACATTTCTATTACTGACTCTGTTATCACAATGAATGTACATTTGGCCGAGCTGATACTCGCTAGAATTTGCCAGTATCTGAATCCATATGTATTTTGTCTTAATCTGCTCCTAAGTGAGCCAAATGACTGAAACTTCCTAATTCCTAGGCACCATTCTTATATAGCACTTAAAAATGCATCACATCTACATCTGTGTCATTATGGCTTTGTGTCATGGACTCACTCCAAATAACATCTGTTACAGTGTTGACACACAATGCATATTTTACAAGCTGTTTAAAAACATATTTACTTAGTGGACTAAAATTGTTTATCAGTACATACTCAGTCCCAAGAGAAAGTCTTATTTTCTGTTCAAATTAAGATGTAGAGGGGGAGAAGCGCAAGCTGGACAGACCAAGGAAAGTGGTATCAAAACAAGACTCCAATCTGCAGACCTACCTCAATAAATTTCTAAAGAGTGAAAGTTGCATGTCAGATGTGATCCACTATCCCTTCAATGTCATGATGAGCCTTATCATAGTAAAATAGCATCTTAGGTTTCAACAAATGTATGTCAAATATGTTTTGCCAACAGAGTGGACTGAAGGTGAGGCAGGAATCCTATACAGGGCTGCTAATCTGTCATTGTGAAAGGTGTCCCTTGTTATTGAATGAGCCAGTTTAGTAAAGTGTAGGTATTTTGGTAACAGTTCAAATTTTACTCTTCTGTAAGACTGTGGAAGCAATCAAAGATGAAGGCAAAGTTACATCATTAAGACATTTATTTTGGCAAGAAATAAATACAGCTCTATTTGTGTGTGTATGTGTGTCTGATACATAGCTAGGAATGTTGTGGAATTTGTCAGGGAGACAGAGGAGGATGTGTACTTTTTTTTTTACTCTAACCTTGTTACTGCATCTAAAACATGTGCCTATACTTTATTCAAAAGAAAACACCAGAGAAAAGTTTTTTATATGATAAATGTTAAAAGGGATTGCAGTTTGAAGTTCTTTATTTTCTTCTGTCCACTCCTAAAAGGAAACCTGGCTACCTGCCCATGTCCAGTACTTGTCCAGTTGCAAAATATTCCTGTGAAATATTGTCTGGAAAAATTTGGTGAAAACTAAGTGTTTCTTTCATTACCAGGACACTGTTGAAATTGGCACATCTGCAGTTTGACCTACTTCTTTGTTTTTGCATCTGCTAAATAAATTCTGTGTGATTAAAACTGGTATCTCTCCCCGCATCAAAACCCCAGAACTTTAAATTTCATCCTGGAGTTCAGCTCCATAACTTTCTGTGAAAAATACTCCTTTCTGCAGCCACAGGAGAGCTAGGTATTGTAAAACTGGACCTGAGAGGTACTTGTTTGGGTTTTAATACCTGGGTGTACTTCTGACCTATTGTAAGCTCACTAAGGCTGAGCATCATGTGCAAGTATCAGAAGAAAAACAAGATAAACAGATGCCAGCTCCAGCTTTTGAGGGATTGTTAGTGGGAAAATCTGTGGTCTTAGCTGCAGATGAGAGAGAGAAACTTAAAATAATGAGTTTACTTACAGGATGTTGTCTTCTGCCTGTTAACTAATTCCAGCATTCTTATTTCACAAAAAGGAGCTGCTTCAGGTTTATTCACTCAAAAATAACTAATTTAAGTAATAAGTAATTTACTTCAAAAATAGTTTTCTTCCAATTTAAGTGGTTGATATCTTGAATAAATACAGTAAGACTTTACAGGGAAACCTCTTAGAGAATTACTAACAATGACAAGCGTTGTGCTGCTTTTGTCCCCTGTAGGTGTGGAAGAGCACTCACTTGACAACTCTCCTATACTGGATGACAGATCAGCACTTTACTCTGGAGTTCACAAGAAGCAATTCTACTTTGACAGCTCCTGTGAAAAGCAGCCAGAGGACGACTCGGAATCACTCACTACTTCTCCCTCATCCAGCAGTCTTGATACGTGGGGAGCTAACCGGAAGCTGGTGAAGACCTTCAGCAAAACTGATAGCCGTGGCCTTATCAAGCCTCCCAAGAAACTGGGGACTTTTTTCTCTTACCCAGAAGAGGAGAAGTCCCAGAAAGTTTGCCGCTCCTTGACAGATGGGGAAATGAAGAAGAGCCTCGGCTCGCTGAGCCATGGGGTAAGTACAGAAAGCATTTGCTTTTATGACAGCAACAGGCACAAGCACCATCTTCTGGTGTCCCTGGAGGAGATTCAGAGTGTAAGGAAGCAGATCCGATTGAAGAAAATGGATACTAACTATTCCTGTTCCAGAGCTTTTCTTTGCCAGCGCCCTGCTAGGAAAGGAGCATCCCCCACAGCTTGCGACCTGCAATTGCTGCGGCACAAAACGAAAGGGGGTGGAGGTTGTGGCTTCCCAAACAGAAGGCTACGAGGGCGCACCTCTGTCAGCGAGTTCAATATCACCTATGTGGTGGAGAGAAGCCTGTACAGTCACCTCAACCTCTCACAGCTGGTGCGTCCCGTTACTGACAGGACCCTGAGCAAGGCCGACAAGCAGGACCTGAGGAGATGCCTGCTGGAGGAGGATGAGGAGGCCAAGAGGAAGTGGGCTGCCACAGTGGATCGCTGTACTAAAAGGGTTCTCTTGAGAATCCACCAAAAGTCTGTGAGTCCAAGAGTTGCCATGAAGGTGGTCTTCCAGTTTCTGTGAGGTTGCAGTGAACACTTTCTGCTTTGTACTTTTAACTAAAATTCAGTGCTTCTGCTTTCTTTGCCATTAGAAACTCTTAAGCACTGTAATGCAGGTATAAGGGAAGAGCTTGATAAAATCTTGTCAGAGGAGAGTTTTGTTGAGTCTGCTGTTTCTGTGTGCACAGAATAACTCTGTGAGAGAGAGCAAATATGACAAAATTCTGCTTTTTTAATTCACCTAGTGCAGAAGTAGAGATCACCAGTGAACATAGAAGGTTTGAGATGCTACAAATATGTTCTTTGTGATGCTTTGGAAGTCAGTATTCTCTTCAAGGGGTACCAAGATATGAACAAGATTTTCAGAGTAATAGAGTATTGTTACTCAACTGAGCTCTATTTCTCTTCAGCTGTCACTGCCTTAAATTGGCCCTTCCCTTCTCAGATTGCATCTCATCAGTTCACTCATTTCACTCACCCAGCCAGTATTCTCCCTTACATACACAGCTGCAGAAAGATAGACAGTTTGGCATTTGGTAGTCACTGCCCTCCTGCTTGCTGCTCACCACCACCAGAATTGTCACTGCTGCTCCTCCTTTTTAGCATGGAATGAAGGTGGTACCTTCCCTCAGAGCATTACAGAAAGGTAACAAGGGGTGGCCAAAAGAGGAAATTGTGCTTACAGTGAGAAATTTAAGTGATTTGAAACCTCCAGAGAGATCCAAAGCTGCTTCCTTGAGTATATGACCCAGTTTTGACAGTTCCATTAACCATGATTCTGAGTTTCCTAGGAACTTGCCTTTGGTGCCAGATCTCCAAAGCTGAGCCACCTAGTCTGTTGTCTCATTTCCATCCCTACTTTAGTGGATGGAAACGGCAGTGCACCCCTAACATTAAGCAAAATATTCCAATGAGCAATACAGTAGAAACAGCTTTTCCTCTTAAATAACAGAATTTTTTTTGAGAGGTCTCTGCTTAATTTCCTCTGATATAAGGTACAAGAGTGACAGCTGTGGTCTCCTTGAATAGCCTGTGGGAGGTGACTAAGTCCTCATGGTTCACTTTTTGCTCTTTGGCCACAAAATACAGGAGGGTTTTTTCTACCCAATACCATGAACGTTCTCTCTTGGCAGCTTTACTGTTCCTTGTGCATTGACTGCTTACCCTGCCTCTCACAGGATACTGTTTATTGATACAGACATTGTACTCAGAAGATGTTGTTTTCCTGTAAGGATATTGCAATATTGGGAGAAACCTTGTTCATCCTTCTGTGGATTGAATAATAAGGTTATTTTGAACCAAAAAGCATACTTGAGATGTTCTAGAGATGCCCCATAATGAAAAATATCCTCTAAAACTGTCTTGGTAAAAAAAGATGACAGAAACAACTCTTTGGTTCTTCTAATAAGTTAGTCTTGTCTCGCCATAATAATTACATTATGAAAACTATCTGCACTGACCTTTGCTTAATCACAGAGATACAATTAAAGTAATGGACAGTGCTTTGTTGTTGTTGTTGAGGAACTTCTCAGTCAGCTGCTTCTCCAGCCTTGTGTCAATGGGATAAATGTTGGAGACCTGCTGCCCTTACTAACTTTTTCAGTGCACTTTGTGAAAACGCAAATAGCTGACAAGCTTCAACTAATGCCGCTCCTTCTTAGAAACGCTTAATGTTTGTTTGCTGCAACCTCAGGGAAATTGCAATGCCTCTGTATTCAGTGGAATTGGTCACTCTGTCTTGCCTTGCCATTCATTTTTGTCATTTATATTTGTTTCAGTGGCCTGGACATGCATGAAATTTTCAAATGGCATCAGTTTTTCTTTTCTCCCAGAAGAATAATACTTTTGATTGCATGGCCATTCCATTGAATATCCCTCTCCTCATCCACAGACCTTTTGTTTGCTGCAGGATTGCCAGGGTCCCTACTGGAAATGAAGATGGAAGTTAAATTTTAAATGTATGGGGAGGTCCATAGTGAAACAACAAATATCCTTAATAAGGTGCATTTACCCAAAAGCTTTTAGCCAACAGTTGTCTTGTTGTCCAGGAAGACTTCTTTAGGAGGAGCTCTGGCTGGTTTGACAGACAAGTTGCTCAGAGCACTTCCAGATGTCCTCTCTTCATTGATGGGGTTACCATACACTGTAGGATTAGTTATAATGGTTCTTCACAGAAGGACCAAATTACTCCTAGCTAAGCATGCTGTGCTTTAGGTTGATCTCAAATGTTTTCTAAAAACAATTTTTAAAACCTGTGCCATAGTCACATTGCCTTCTGGGAAAAAAAACACTTAGAAAAATTCTACATCACAGCATTCTCTTTAATCTGTGTGGGGCCTAGACAAAGCTGGCTTTGAGTTCTACTAGAGTTGTAGTAAGTACAAAAACTGTCATCCAAGTTTGTTGGGTGTAGCAGCAAGAATCTATAAATGAAACCTTTTAAAAGCTATTAAAACCTTTTAAAAGCTTCTAAATGGTAAACAGGAAGAGTGTTTACTTTAAAAGAATGAATTCTTATAATTGTTTATTAAATGTCACAGTTTAAACAGCTTGCTTCTTCCTAATAGATGAAGCAAACTGGTAGTTCTCAGGTGGTGGGTTTTCACTGACTCACAATCCTTTGTAGGTCTGAGCCAATATCTAATCAATACCTAATTGATTCCTAAAGTGTCTTTGAAGTTACTCTCTTGGGCAGTTCAGACCCTAAGAACTTTTAGTTCACAAGCGTTGATTTTCTGCCTCCTGTTTATCTCAGCTCTGACTGAAAAGAATTCTTACAGCAGGCATCTGCCTGTCTTCAAAACCACACTCAGAGCCCAGAGGTGAAGTTATGCAAGTTAATTGTAATGGCCAAACCTTCATTTCCCTGCATTGCCCCATGAGACTTGTGCCAACACCAGTTACTTGAGTACTGTGCAGCTGGTTGTTCATTGGTCAGGTTTTATTACCTCTTAAAGGAAAAGCTGGAAGTGACTAATCTGGAATCAGCTGATTCTCTGGGGATACAACGTTTATGGATAGCTGGGCTCTTCCCAAGGGCTTGCCCTACTAGGCTTCCAGTGATTCCCTGGTTTTCAGTGGAAATGCAGCCTATGCAGCTATTCAGAAGGTAGGTTATTCAATGCTTTAAAAGATTTAGAAGATTGGTGGTTCTGTTTCAGTGTTGCTGTGGACTTACTTATGAAGGCAGATGGGAGTGAAGAGATGGAGTTGCCAGCACCTTGGAAAACTTGATGCATAAGATCAACAGTTTCCTCAGACCAAAAAGTCTTTTTTCTTTTCAAAAAGAGGAGTAGGCAGTAGATGACTCAACAGCAGCAGACCTTAGGCCAAGGAGTTGTCTCTGGAAAAGAGAGACTCATATTGCCTTGCAACAGATTTGCTGATTTATAATCTCTCATCCCTTTGTTTGTTTGTTTCTTTCCATTTTTGCAGACATTTGTATTTCAGTTGGTGTTCTCCAAACTGCAGATGCTCTAAGTGAGCTAATCATGGTGATAAAACTATCTATCCTTTTTTTTTTGCAGAGAACCTGTAGCTTTGGAGGCTTTGATTTGACAAATCGTTCCCTTCATATTGGAAACAGTTCTGACCAAATGGTGAGTTTGAGAAGGTGCAGACCTGAAATAGCATAAAATGAAATGCACAGTAGAGTTATAATAGACTGAAGTGTAATTTAGGCCTGTAATAATAGTTTGGGAATCCAAGAAAACAGAGCATCTTTGTTAACCTCAGACTTCCTTAGCTTTGAGAATAACATACCCGCCCATATTCACGTGTGTTTAAGTATTTATATACAGTATGTGCAAAGAGGGAGGAACAAGTGATCAAAGCACAGATCTGGGGACACATCTATGGCTATCCTTATATCTGACTTCCTCAGAGCATCACCCAAGGCAAAACATGTGCTTGTTATACTTCCTTGATAAAAATTTTTACTATTTGGAATGATGAGGCTAACTTCACTGAAGATCTGCAAGTTATTTGCATGGAAGGCATTATGTAAGAAGTTCATTATTAGTTTTCTCATTGTATCTCAGAGCTCTGGAGCAGACCAGGATCCCATTGTGCTGGGTGCTGCGCAATTGATCTTGGAGCGTTCTTGTCTTTAAAAAAAAACCACATCTCCCCTGAGAAGTAATTCCATTTTATGTTAGTCATGTTGATCCCACTGTTACTGTTGGTTGGCCTGTGGCCAAAAATAACAGAACAGAAATGAGCCAGAACATTATATCAAATGAAATTGTGAACATATTTTTTTCCTTTTGCCCATATATGCTTTTCTTTTCTGTTTCAGCATTGGATTTGATAACCTTCCTGTCCACTTAAATCAAGTCTAAATTTTCAACATTTTGTATGCCAGCATTATATTATTTTTATGTCAGCTGGGGTTTTTGGGCATGTTGTTTGTTGCCTTATTTTTTTTTAACATCATAAATTACCCCTAAATTTGCTAAATCTGTGGGTGGTTATTTTAGTCATCAATTTTCTACTCAGCAAACAAATTAACTCCTGAACTTACAGTGTTTACCTTTAAACGTAGATACTTGTTTTGATCAGATTGTGTTTAATATAACAAAGTGTGAAGTTTAGATGTTATAGTCATTCCTGGGAGCATCAGTGGTGAGAGAGATGCAGTGTACTAGATCAACACATGCAGAACAAAGCAGGTTTTTTTCTTGAAAACATGTAAGTCCATTAGGTAGAACTTTTTTTAAAAAAAGATTAGGCAAAGAGCTGTCCTTAATCTCTGGTAAAAGATGAAAATTACCACGGAAGTTGTAATTATGAACAACTTCTAAGGAGAAGAACAACGGATTGTCAGAAATGAAGTATGAGTTGAATTTCAGAGAAACTTCTTGTAAGAATATTGATGAAGTAGAAAACATACATAAATGTAGAAAAAAGGATAAATCTTTACTGTACAATATAGTACATTTATTTTAGGGTTTGCTAAATTCTTGTAGCAAAATTTAACCAGATCAGAGACCAAACTCAGTAGTCAATCTCTTTGACCAGATGGATTTTGGTCCTTTTTTGTGCTGTGATTTTAGGTGCACCCTTGACAATGGAGGGTGCTGGAGAACATGTAATAGAGCTGCATTGCTCAGAGGTTCCTGAAACAGAGTAGAACATAAGACCGTGTTTAATATCCTACCTGGACAATCTGAATAAGGGCTGAATCATACAAGTTTGGTAAAATGTCAGCTAATCCATGTTAACTATGTAAGTAAGTGCTCAGTACCTTAAGCTGGTTTAGGTTAAATTCATTCAAAACAGCTGGTCTTTGTCATCCTCTATATAGGGACCAGCTAATTCAGTTTGTCAGTACCCTGTTGTGTGCCTTAAAAACACAATGCAAGTTTAACTTACCATGGTTGATGGATTTAGTACATTTTTTGTGGTGTTTGGTTTTTGTTGGTTTTTTTTAGGGTGAATAGTAAAACCACAGAGGTTAGCAGAATGCCTGTCTGAAAATAAAAAGTAAATTTAGGTAGCTAAATGTAGATATCCATATATATATATATATATATATATATACACACACACACACAGACAGAGATACATATTTGGCTAGTATCTCAGAGCTACCTTTATTCCTGTTAAACTCTTTGTAGTATTGAATAACATGAGCCACAACTGCTGTTGTGTGTCCTGTTAGAAAGGCTTAGCCTGAGACATAGGGTTTTCTATCAGATCAAATACTTACTGAAATTCAAAGGACAAAGGCATCCTAACAGTCCCCAGCACATCCACAGACAATACTTTCACAAGACAGGCCTTAAGAGTGAGCAACAGTGGACTGCTACAGTGGTTTGCAGAAGGTCTCAACAGTGAATTTGAAACAGGCAACAGGACAGTGTGCTGCTGTCCTGTGTCTGCCTGGACATCTCTGCAATAACTGCTGGCTGAGGGAGAAAATGGCTCTTCTTTTTAAAGGCTTAAGCCCTGTTTTATTTTGCAGGGCAAAGAAGGAGACTTTGTTTATAAAGAAGTGATCAAATCACCCTCTGCCTCCCGTATATCTCTGGGCAAAAAGGTGAAGTCTGTAAAAGAAACCATGAAGAAAAGGATGTCAAAAAAATACAGCAGCTCTTTGTCTGAGCAGGTATGTATGGTCTGCAGTGGAATCCACTTAATAATGTGGACATGATAATCAATATTGATTCCCACACATCCAAGGCATCTCTGGAGAAATTTCTAACAAGATTATATGATGTGACTTATTCCTATGTTCTTATAAAATCCCTCACTGTGAAATGGCTTCCTATAGATGCCAGTACCATGGAAAATGCATTTTCAGATTTTCATTTAAGTAGCTCATCAGAAGTCTGTCATTGATGGCATTACACACCTCACTCTCTATTTCCATTTCTTTTCTATAACAATTTATTAGGGAACCAGCCTGTGACACAGGGTCACAGTAATATATTTAATCTGCAATTTACACCCTAGTTTAAATTCCCAGCATAACTTCACATACACACAGCCCTTCTCTGCTATTACAGGTCTCTTCTCCATCGTAGCTTGCCCTGTGCAGCAGCCCATTAAAACAAAGGCCCGGTCTAGTCAGAAAGGGTCATCTGTCAGAAGATTTTCCTATTATTCTTTCATTACAGAATTTTATAGTCTATTCTTAAAGGCAAACCTGTAGTACATTAGTTCTAAATTAGACTTTGAATTTCAGTGGCCTAGAAACAATTGCTGTCTTTTTTCCTTTTCCTTTAGTGGAGTGTCAAAAATCTTCGGCATTTGTTTAAAACTGGGCTCGCCACTTGGATTGTGTAAGGAATAGGTTGGAGAGGCGCTGGGAAAACAAAAATCTTCCTGGTTAACACCGCCCCCCAGTGGGATTGAACCACTCGCGGGGGATGCTCACAGTCATGGGAAATTGGGAATGGAAGTTTTGCTCTTAATGCAAAGCCTTAGTGCCTGTAAAAGGAGCAGTTTGTAACATTTGTAATAACAACCCCAAACTGAAGAATCCAGAGGCACCAAGAGAGGCAGAAATATGGCCAGTGCTTTGGCATGCTTTGTGACTACAGAATCCATTTCCTGCAGAACTGTTTATTAGTCATGCTTATTCATAACCAGAGCAGTGCTACACTTATGGTTATTTAATTTAAACCTATAATATTTTAAGGTGTAACATGATTTAATATTTATAAGAAGATGGTTTGGTGTCTGACTGGCTTTACAGTGTGCTTCTGCAAAGTCTGCCAAAGAAAAAGGATCCTTTGAGAAATTGCTATACAGTGATTTAGCAATACTTCTGCCCTCTGTTCCTCTAAGATTGACTTTACCTCTGAAGTCATAATGTTGGGATGAGATTTTCCTAATGATTCTGCAGCATGCAAATAACAGTGTTCATCTGAAAGTTTTATGGCCATACATCTCCACAAAAGACTCTTGTATGCAAGCTACAGTTCTTTGGTTTTCAAACTTTATGGCACAGCTGTTTTAGAATATTTATAACTTTCAGGCATCATGATTCAAAGTATGTTCCAGTATCTCTTTCTGCATGCATTAAACAAGGAAAAGTTATTCTGGCCACAGATATTTGCTGCTTTGTTTTAACTGTGCTTCACAAAAGCTGACAGAATTTCAGTCTAGGAAAGACCCTTTTGATTTTCTGTAATGTTTGACTGTATGAAAAGAGAAATTGTCGCAACTATTGTATGCTGTAGCAACCAGGACATACATGTAGCAAAATCTTTTTATATTTATGCATTTATGTTTATGAGTATTTGCACCATGCACAGGCTGCATTTTCTAGCAAATTCTTTTTTTGTTGTTTTTATAGATAAATGGCAATGATAAAAAAAAATTAGCTAAAAAAGAAACCCCAAAAACATTGCTTCATGTCTCACTTGCATTATCTGATTTGTTTGTGTTCATCTTTGTACAAAATTCTGATTCAAAGACCTGAATTTGGCACTAGCTGTTTTGCAAGTACTGCTGGCAAAAATATAATGTGTCCTGAAAACCCTTGATTTGAGAGTTCTGTGTAAAGCTGGTTTTTTTTTCTACTTACAATGCTAGCTTTTTTAGACTGGTCTGTTTGCTCCTATCACCACTAACATGCCTAATAAAGTGGAGTTTCTACCACAGCTGGGTACTGCTCAATAAGTAGACAGAAGTTTTCACCCTGTCTGATAAAGAGCAGGAAAACAGAATCTTTTTCCTTGGAGGCAGACAAGCAGCTCCCATCAGTGCCTGTGTTCATTTATCAAACTTTAATGGTCTAACCCCTTTCAGGAGTCCAGCCCTGGGATCGTGCCAGGCTCCCCGCAGTCACCACCCCCAGACACTGACTCCCTGGACAAACCCAAGCTGAAAGCTGGTGGCTCAGTGGAGAGCCTGAGGAGTTCCTTAAGTGGTCAGAGCTCAATGAGTAAGTTCAGTTGTAATTGTGTTGCTCCATTTCTGTGGCTTCAGGGAGCAGAGATCTCCACTGTAAGCAGAATGAGAGAAGGTCAAAACAGAAACAGTGGTTAAAACGTGGAAAGGCTGATGGGTTAGTCATTAGGGGTTTGCAAAGAACTGTAAGCTCTTTGGTGCAAAGGCAGGGGTTTTTTGCTTTATGTTTATACAGAACCCTGAAAAAATGAAATCCCAGTAGCTTTCTATCTACTGGGTCCTGCTATTACAATAAAAATATTTTAACATAAATGTAATGGAATAATGAACCTGTTTACTACTGATCAAGAGCAAACAGGCTCATCTTTACCCTGGATTTCTCCTGAGCACTCCAGACGGGCCTTCCACTCTCCCTTGAGAGAAACCTTGAGTTTCTCTCATCAACTAGTTAAAGGAAGGGTAGTATTTAAAACCTCTCTCGTTTAGACTGTCTCTACAAGGAACCCCCTTGCAGGTTTCAGAGCTTGTTTTCCTCACAAACACTTTGTGAGCAAAACTGCCCAGAAAGATGTCATCAATCTCTTGTGACGTGCCATAGATGAGACACTTGTTAAACAGCTTCTTGGCTAAATATTGAGGGGGTGAATTCAGGAAACCAAGAGTGCAGAGTAGATTTGCTAACTCCCCCATCCACATGTGTGTATAAGTAGCAGCATTTGAGGGCTTTTGATTATCATGTTTTGTGGAAAGAAGACCCATTTTCTGTCTTGCCTGTTTGTGAAGCTTCTTCACAAAGAAACTTTTTTGTGAACTGATACAGTGTCCCTCACACAGGTGGTCAGACAGTGAGTACAACAGATTCCTCAACCAGCAACAGGGAGAGTGTGAAATCAGAAGATGGTGATGATGAAGAGCCTCCTTACAGAGGACCTTTCTGTGGAAGAGCCAGGGTTCACACTGATTTTACTCCAAGTCCTTATGATACAGATTCTCTGAAGCTCAAGGTACCAGCCATATCTGTTTTTAAGGAATCAAACAATATTTTGCTAAAATTCTAAATTAAGACCTTTTACAATAACTATAGAATTCTTAATCTTTTAATGAATTTGTATCTCTTTTTGAAGGCCTTTAACCTGTCTTCGACATTTAAGATTTCCTTATATAGCAATTATAGAACTATAGCAAAATAGTATGCTTACATTATAGAACATAAGTAACTACTGGTGTTTCTCTGCATCCATGGAAAGACACTTGTGTCTTTAGTTTCTGGAAAATTAAAGATGTGCCATGAACTCATTTCCATTTTGCAAGGGTTTTGCTTGAAAGATTGGAAAAATACTTTTTCTGCTGCAATGAAATAATCCTCAATGGAAAAATTTTCAGAACTCTTGGAAGAAATGTGCATGCACCTGCACACAGTGTCTCTTAAAAGACATTTCAGTTAATATAACTTGGTTTGAGTTAATACTGAAATACTTTGCTAACTGAGTGGTCACCACCCTTTAATTTTTCTGGATATCAGCTCTGATTATTTTTAGTTATGCTGTAGTCAGCTCAAATTATCTGACTCTTTACATTCATTACTAAAAATCCCAAGGGCAGCTAATTCCTATTAAAGCATATGTATGTAAGGTAATCTCTTGAGGCATGCAAAAGCAGTTGCACATTCATTTCTTTGTTATGGTCCAGGAGCACATTGGGAAAAACAACTTTATCAGTTCCCTCTGCAATGTCTTCCTTTGCTCAGGAGATCTGATTTGAAATTCTGCTCATATACACTGAGCCTGTTCCTGTTTGCACAAATTTCAGGTAGTTACAAGCATAGAGACTTTTGTACCAAACAGCAGTGATGCTCTACAGAGATGTCAGCAGGTTTGTCAATCTGGACAGCTGGGGTCTGTTCCAGGATCTTTTGTTGACTTGCTCTGAGGCATATCACCTAATTCCTTTTTCTTCCATTTGTAAAACAAGTTTTATCAGACATCTTTGCAAATGCTGTGGTTAACCTTTTGAAAACTGAAGTGTGTTGTCCATCCCATGAACATGGAAATCCAGCTGGGTGCGTTGGATTAAAGCTAAATGGCTTTCTTACTCCTTTGGTCTGCAGAAAGGTGACATCATTGATATAATCAGCAAACCCCCCATGGGCACTTGGATGGGTCTGTTGAACAACAAAGTTGGCACCTTCAAATTTATCTATGTGGATGTGCTAAATGAAGAGGAAGAGAAGCCGAAGCGGCCCACCAGGAGACGTCGGAAAAGCAGACCACCCCAGCCCAAGTCAGTTGAGGATCTCTTGGATCGCATCAATTTGAAGGTCCAAATTCTCTTTCTCTCTGCTTACCCTTTCACTTTTTCTTGCAGGAAGGGGACCACATCTTTGAAGTTGTTAGTTTTGGAGGCTACACACCAGATTCATAATCCTAAGGATTGTCACACTGCTTAGCAGAATCAGGTCTTAGCTGCAGAGTAAAAATAGCTGAAGTGCAGAACTGCCTGTCGGGCTTGATGAAGTGCCACAGGCTGAGAGTTGTGTACACTCAGACGCTGTAAATTGTTACACAGTATGACCACAGGCTAGCACGCTCCAGTGGCAAGCAAAAAGTGTAAAATAACAACAGTTTTCCTCTCTTTAAAGAGGACATTTTTTCCATGCTTCTATTCAGAACTGTTTGGGATAAATTGGTGTGGCTGTCGTTCACCCTTCATGCTTGTCCCCTCATGCAGAGCCATGCCACGTTGTGCCTTCAGGTAGCACGGTACCCAGGCCATTTAATACACTGCATTCCAAACACAACAGTACGTGCAGCATTCTAGTTCTGGCACAGCTACCTCCCTGAACTCAGAGCAGTGTTTATGCAAACTACAATGCTGTAATTTTGCTGTTGTGCGTTGGTTTGTACTTACTTAATTTACTGCTTTTCTTGCTGGTTGCAAATACCTCTTTTAGTATCTTTATTGACAAAATAAGTTTAATAAATATGTTGTCTTACTACTAATTTTTTTTCCCCATTGTGCAGGAGCACATGCCCACTTTCCTGTTCAATGGTTATGAAGATCTGGATACCTTTAAGCTTTTAGAGGAAGAAGATTTGGATGAACTGAACATCCGAGATCCTGAGCACAGAGCTGTTCTCCTCACAGCAGTGGAACTTCTTCAGGAATATGATAGTACGTGGGATGTTTGAGGTTTTCTGTTTTACTAGAGCTCTGCCAAGGACCTTGTTAACCCCTTAAACCAGAAAATTTGTTCCAGGATTTTGATCTTTTTTCCCCTAATATGGTTATTTCCAGGGTAATCCTCTGTAACGTTAGATTTTTGAGGGGTGACGTAAGACTTCTTTTGTTCTGCTGGAATTACTCTCTTCATGTAAGCCTTACCACCCAACTTATGTAATAATATCAAGTGTAAAACGCATAACACTTTAGAATACTGATGCTCAAGAATAAATCCTGAGATTACTTACTCAAAGTAGGAGTCTGAGACATAGAGAATAGGAAAGAAGAAATTTCCAGGTTAGAGGGAAGACATTAGGATTATCAAGAGTTAAAAAAGTCAAAGCCCAGATGGCTGTGGAGAAAGTGTAATGTGAATTAACTTCATCTGCACATGCTTTTGGTTCTTGGACTGTTAATTGGAGGATTATAAAGGTAGCCTCAAGTTGTGTATATGAAAACAGCAATTTTCAAAGGGAGCAAATATATCAGTCAAGTGCAGAGTGAAAAACAGCGACAAGGAAAAGTGGAATAAGGCATGGCAGTCAAATGCAAGGGTGTCTTTGCTGCACAGGAGTAAGCAGAGCCTAGCTGCAGCAACCTAAGACAGTTCTGAATTTGCCCTTCATCCCCAAGTGTCAGCAGAAGGTTGGTATCCACTAAGCAGTCAGTGGAATGGATTGTGTGAGGGCATTCTCAGCTGCTTCTGTGCAAATTCGTATGTTTTAGCTTAAACTTCCATAGCAGCTATTTAAACAGCTGTTATTAACTGGGAAATGCTTAATTCAATTACAGCAATATGTGTGGTGAATATCTTTAGACAGTGCTGTGTGGCCTGCGTAGTTTTCTTGTTCATTTCCCAAAGTGGCATCCACTCTTTCCTTGCCCTTCTCTAGCTACTAATAAAGTTGCAGTTACAGAATTAGTTTCTTTTTACTTATATCAGAGTAGCTTTTTGTCACTTCAGATGAGCTTCTCTTCATTATTTGCAGACCTATTTAGAATGCTAGACTTCCCCGAAGTAATAATTTTCTTCAGGACCCTTCAATTTTGGTTTGCAAACTTCAAGATTTGGTGGTTGGAAAGTACTAATTCCAGCTCCAAGTTAGGATGATGAGGAGAAAGAGAAATGGAGACTAGACAGATGGAATCTGGGAGGGGCAACAGAACATAGTTCTACCCCATAATTACCTGTCATGTGCTGAGAGTAGGAATTGGAGTAGCCATTTCTGACATTTCATTGCAGAGGGAAAATTTCTACAGCATAAACTGTATTCTTGTATCATGACACTGCTTTTCTGTATCTTCAGTTCCAGATTTAGCTTCTTTACGAAATATGATTCCTGACAAAAATTCTGGGTAAATTCCTGGAATCCAGTGTATGCAAGCTGGATGGACCACACTTGAGTGTTGGCTTTTTACATAGACCAAGGAAGGAAGGAATTGGCACCATTAGTCTCCTTCATGTCCCTTCATCCTTTCTTAGGGGACAGTATCTAATGTGCCAGACTCAGTCCCAATCCTTCCTCCAGGTCTTCTGGAAGGTAATTCAGAGTTAGGATTTTTTTTTCACTTGACTTGGTTCTTTTCAGCTCTTTTGTTCTGCTTTGGGTATTGGAGGATTTTTTTTAAGTCTTAGAAAGAACTTTGACACAATCATTTTAAATATATTTCTGTGGTGGTAAGTTGCAGAACTTGGCCCCAAGGCCGTTGAGGACTACAGGAATTCCATTCTAATTTCATTGTGTACCATGCTTCTCCCTCACACTCTTGCTGAGGCTGTTGTTGATAATTTACCAAACAGGATGAATGTTTCCAAAATTTGTGATGGTTTTTCCTAATACTCAGTCTTTTCTGATAGAAGTAATACAATAGGAAAGATCATAGAATCATTTAGGGAGATAAAGACCTTTAGAATACACCAAGTCCAATTGAGTCCACCACTAAACCTGTCCCTAAGGGCCACATTTGACATGTCTTTGAAATAACCTCCAGTGATGGTGACTGAATCACTGCCCTGGGCAACCTGTTCCAGTACCTGACCACCTTTTCAGTGAAAAAATCTATCTTAATTCACAAACTAAGCCTCCTCTGGCACAACTTGAGACTGTTTCCTTTAGTTCCATTATTTGTTGCTTGGCAGAAGAGGCTGACCCCCACCTGGCTCCAACAGTGCAATTCTAGAGGACATTTAGGTGTTCCCTGAGCCTCCTATTCTCCAGGCTGAACACTCCCAGCTCCCTCAACCACTTCTCATAAGGCTTGTGCTGCAGACCCTTTACCAGCTGTGTTGCCCTTCTCTGAACACACAAGATAATGATGTTTGAAATGGAAGGTTGAGAAGTTCAGCTGCATTTTCTGTTTGCCTGTTTTTCACTGTATTCTCACATTCTCTAGGTAACAGCGACCAGTCAGGATCTCAGGAGAAACTTCTCATTGAAGGCCAAGGCCTAAGCGGATGCTCTCCTCGGGATTCTGGCTGCTATGAAAGCAGTGAAAACCTGGAGAATGGTAATGGTGACAGCAATGAGCCGTACAGTTCCTGCAGTCTTTTTTTTCAGAAGATATCTTCATATACTTTTGCTCCTGTCCCTAGCTAACACAAGCTACTTCATACTTGACTTTGTCCTTTGCTCTGACTGCCTCTTTCCCTCTTGGCTTGAGACATTGGTTTTCACTGCTACTGTTGCTAATTTATTTATTTGCATTAGTAGGAGACAATCCCCTTTCACAAAGAGTCTTTGTTTCATGCCCCTAAAGCAACAGTCTTTCTCACTGCCATTCCCCTGCCTTCTCCTCTCCCAGTCATATTCTCATGCCACCATGCCTCATGAGGCTTGCACTGGTTGCACACTGATGGCCCAAGTCTAAGAGACCACCAATGGAGAAGTCTTTGAACTTTACTGAGATTAGGAGGATTTCTTTTGAACCCATACAAAATCTGTTATGAAAAAATGTTCTTCATTTTAGCCCATATTTCTCTGTTTGCTTTGGGTTGCATGTTGCATTTTCTTCTGATCAGAAGCCAGCTGCAGAGATTTAGGACTTATCAGTGTATGAACACTAGAAAGTTAAATTATTGACAAGTTGGCAAGGAAATAAACTATGAAAAAATGCTAATGATAGCATTGCATTCCCATTGCCTTATCCTGCATCAGTGAAAGGTGGTGCACTGAAAAATTACTAAGACAGATGATGTTAATAGAGATTGCTGTCTTTGATGTGAAGAAACAGGTTATTGTGCTGATTGAACGTGTTTTACTTCAGGGATGGCCTAAACTTGTCATTAGGGATGAAATATTAAAAGAGCTGAAAAGGGTTTGAGTTGGGCATTTTCACTCCAAGCATTTGAGCTACGTCTTGGCCTCAGACTGCCTGGATTCATTGCTAAGATTCACCATAAACAGGACACCAAGAACACTATAAACAGATTCTGTACACCTCTTATAGTGGCCATTTTTCCAGTTTAAAATAAGAGCTAAGAATCCTACTCTTAGCATGTGCATTTTCTGTTAGTCTGCCCCTAAAAAATAACCATTCATTGAAGGAAATTGCAATCTGCTTTGAAGCTGAATGCCTGAAATTGACAGTATAGTAAATTCCAGAAAGTGGGGAGGCTTTTTTGTTGAATAGGAATCCACATCCACTAGGCATGCTGGAATAGAATCATAGCTAAATATATGGCATATGTGACAATTTTCTTTTCTTTTTATCTCTAAGTACAATCATAATGATAGCTGTAACACTGAAGTTAAAGTGCTGCCTGCACATTTTCCTTATTTTAACAATATAATGAAATCTTTAGAAAGCAATTGGCATTGCCTGTCTGGTTGGATACTTATGTTTAAACTAATATTTCTGTCTGAGTTTTTCAGAATGTGAAATGCTGATGACTTTTATATTGTTTTTTATGTATGACTTGCTGCATTTCTGCATCATTTTTGCTCACAAATGCATTTACTGCTTGTTTTGAAAACCATTATGAAAAGAACATTTGATTCATTCAGAAATTTTGTCAAGGCTATTTAATCTGAAAAGTACTCCACCTTCTTTGCAAAGTTCATGGTCCATGGTTGTTTATATGCATATTTTTTTCAAAGTACAGTATGTTCTCATTTAGGGTAGTCACTTTTCTGTTATAAATATCATAACATGCAGATCTGCACGTCACAAAGGGCAAGTGCATTCTGAGAAGAAACCTGTCTTCAGATTTTCTGAGGAATGGTCATACATAATGCTTTTATGACTAGTACAGTGTCCAGTTTGGGGCTGATACTGGATCCTTTGGCATCAATTCAAGATTTCAGAGCTGCTCTTACATTTTAGCTAGAAAATGGTTTGCTATGTACTATAGCAGAGTATCTTTTGTAAGTACTTTTTTGGGTCCCACTGCAGTAATACTTGGTTATTCTCTTAGGTATTTTACAGCAGCATTGTCATTTTATTTCAATTCACAGAGAGCAAGGAGCATGTAGTCTGTGACCTATCCAGTGTTAGAAAAAACCTCAGAGCAGGAAGTAACCATCCATGATTAGGCAATTAGTCTGTGCAGAAACAGGGCAGAGAGAGCAAGCTGTCCCTTAGACTTGTGACAGTGGTGCAGTGATTTGGCTTGTTTTGCATGCAGGTGTCCACAGACTGAGGTGCATTTGGAAACACTATCAGAAATCTGGTTCTCACAGGACTGGCCAAAAGCAGATAGCTACAGAATGGTATAAAAACAGAGCATGCATATCTGATGCTTCCCAGGACAGTCCTGGGGAATGACTCATTTAAGGACTTCAGAATTTGGGTGCTGTTTCCTTGCATTTATCTAATTTCTTAAAACTTTTTATGAATGTCCCTGGTCTTCCAGGAACCTCCATACCTAACAGTATCTGCATATAGACCTCTGTCATACTCCCTCTCAAGTCATCTCTTCGCTAGTCTGAGAAGGCCTATTAATTATTCCTTATAGGTCACGCCCATCCCTGTACATGCCTGGCTTCTTTGAACCTTTACTTGTTATATTGTGTAGCTTTTTCAAGGGGATGTGAAGAGATAGGAATTGCATGTGCAATGTGCAGTCTTCAATGAGCAGACAAACCAGGCCTTTATCAGGTTGAGACAAGGATGTTCTCTGGTTTAATCAAAAACTAATGCCCAGATTCCCATAGCACCAGGCAGGCAACCTAAGCAGTTCAGCATTCAGTCCTGATTAGTCAGAAAAGAAAGCAAAAGAACAGGTGGCCACATTGTCTAATGTAATGTGCATTTCTACTAGTTTGTAATCAATAGAAAAAGCAATGAGGCCAGTATTGTGCCATCATCTTTGTTGTGTCAACAGCAGTTTGAAATGAACCCAAAATACAGCCACAGAAAGCAATACCAAAATGAAGTTAATAAAATCTGGGATTTGGACACTGCATTCTGTGTCTGGTTTTGCATACTTAAATTTCTGAGGACCATCTTCCATAAGGATAAAAAATACTATGAGAAAGGCTGAAAATATTTTGCTGTAGCTATGGTACCTCCAGAAAGATTCCCAAAGATAGTCCCCTGTCTTCTGAGGCAGGTGATGGCAAGGAAAGGAAAAGTTCCTTCCATGTATGGTAACAGCAAGAAGTATCGTAAGAGGTGGACAGTGCTTTGTTTACATAAGAGTTGAAGTATTGCCTGTAGCTTGAACTGAACCTGGAAATAATATAAGTTTTGCATTCTTTTTGTGCAAGGATCACCTTTGTAGTCTTATTTTTTACCTGCACATCTGTGTCATTCCGCACACATTTGAATCAGATATGCCTCTATGGTTTACAGCCCTATGAAAGGCATTAATCTGCATAACTGTACCAGGGGCTCAAAACACTTATTACCAAAATACGAAATTATCAAAAATCACAAGTGTTATTATCAAAAATCCTAACATTAAAAATGTGATTTAAACTTTAGTAGCTATACACTTTAACCCTTTCAGGTTGTTTTCCTTTTTTTTTTCTTAAGGTAGGGAATGTTGCATTTGTGGACATTTCTATATTTCTATAACTCTTCACTTTGTGAAAACAACTTTAAAATATATTTAAAAATCTGTGTTCAGAAAATATTACCTTCCTGTTTTAGTGTCTCAGGAGCATAATGAAATTATACCTGACAGTCAGGAGGAAGGAAGGAATAGATGCAAAAAGAGAAATAAATCATAGCTCCTCTCCTGATAATGCTCTTCACTTAAATCACATTAAAATAAATTACATTCTCAGCTACTGCCCTTTGTACAAGACAACAGCATTGAGCCCAGCACTATTTTTAAGCCATTTTGAAACTGAGAGCTTAAAGATTGCATGTCTGGTTATATATGTTATAGACAAAATATTTTGAACTTCCTCCCATTCTCACCTCATTTGTGTATGTATGCCTAACAGGGTTGGAATGAACTAAAAATTTTATTTTCATTTCACAAAACTTCTCTTTCCTTTTTTTTCTTAATTTTCTATTTCTCATTTCTTCTTTTTTTTTCCTATTCCCAGGCTACTGGCTTTACACAGACATACCCCATTTCTAAAGAAAATAAATGCTGCTTACTAGATACCCTTATGGTTTCAGTAAGAGCTTATATTGCACGGCAAGAAGGTTTTTCACAAGTTTTCTTCTAGTGCTGAGGTTCCTGAGTGGGCTTTCCTAAAATCGGGGGAACCCCTGATCAATATATCAGATTGAAAAGAAGGCACATGGATTTGTAGCATGAGCTGTGACAGCAAGTCCCAGACAACAGGGTGAATTACTGCACAAGTCAGGCATGTGCTAGCAAATATGAATAATGGAAGAGAACACTCCTTTCCATGCTCATTAAAAATTGCCTTTAGCACCTGGAGGCACTAAAAAATGAGTGTAACATTCCTTACACATCTTTCTAATGTGATTCCAAGTTATTTTCAGAAGGCAGTGGCCTAGCTCCAGGATAGGTGCAGAGAGGTTCTTTCTGCTACTTTTCTGAGTTACCTGAACTCGAGGCAGCACCAACGGAGACAACTTCAGTGTGGGATGTATCTCTGTTAGCATTTTGGGGAAATGGTGATATTTAGCTTCAGTTGAAGTGTGAGCAGTACAGATTCTGAGAAAGGAGTTGCTGTGTGCTCACATTTGTCCTTATGGGATCACCTTGATTTTAGCTTTCTTTGATGGGGCTGTTTTACTTATATCTCCTTGAGTGTAACCTCGACTTTCTTTGCTAGTTTTCTGGATGCTTTGGTTTTCAAACTCCTTAAGCAGAGTAAGAGGCAAGAGAAAGCAAGGCATTTATTGTTTTAAGTTACCAGGTTCTTTCATTCATATGCAAGGTGAACAGTGTATATTATTCAAAAGCCAAGCACTGAACTTCTAGCAGGATAAAGCTCTGAAGGCAAACAGTACAAGAAAGCATCTATTGCTTAAAAGTACTCGCTATGACAAACACTAACATTAGTCACACTTGAAACTCCTTTTTGAAAACCTTCTCCATCTCTTAAGATCTTTTTCTGTAAAACTCTGCCATCGCTGCAAGTAGCTTTCCAAAGGGGCTGATGCAAAACCAGTCTTCATGTGCTTTTTTGCTCTCTGTTTTGCCATTGCAAATAGTTTTCTGCTTATTTAAAAGAAGAAATGACTATATTGGCATATAATTAAAAAATTCATAAACAGGGTGTTTTTTAAAAATCCTATGCAAACTAGTAAACCTTACTTAAATTTGAACATCATTATTTATATACTAAGATTAGAGACAAAAAAAAAATGGACATCTTTTGAGGTGTTTCAGGGGGGCCTGTCAAACCACTTCGTGCAATGAGGATAGGGTATCAGTTCTAACTGTAGGATACAGTACTTCTACACTGAACAAGGTTTATGTGAGCTAAACCTCAAATCTCTTGGAGAGTAGGAAGGATATTAAGTATTTTGGGTGTATTTTGCTTAACAGATAACAGTTACCAATGAAGCTGAAGTTCAAATCAAATCTTTATGCTTGAAATGGCATCAAGTTCTTCTACACTTAGAATTAACAAAAAGGGAATAAATAATTTTGTTTCAGAACCATTTGACAGGGATTTGTTATTATGCTGCAGATTTTATTTTTAACGGTGGATTTATTTGTTCCTAGGTAAAACTCGAAGGACCTGTCTTCCACCCTCTAAATCAGCAATTGAGCATAGCTTTAGGGATTTCAGCAGAAACCAGCTATCAAATTATCCCACTCTTCCACTGAGCAAGTCAATAGAAACTCTGCAGCCAGGGGAACAAGAAAGCCGGCTGGGTTGTGCACATCGTGTTCTGAAGAGCTCTGTCAAGCCTCCGGCCATCATGGCTCTGAAGAAGAACCGCAGAAGTTTACCAGTAGCTGTGTGTCGAAGCTATGAAACTCTGGATGGCCCCCAGGGCATAGATACGTGGCCAAGATCCCACTCACTGGATGATCTCCAGGGAGAACCCAATACCAGCTTACAGGACGCTAACAAGAAAGTAGGCTCTTTTCCTCAGGATTCACTGGATACAGCTAAAAAGGCAACTGGCTCTGCCTTGCCGCCTCAGCCTCATGGAGGCAGCTGTAAGGTAGATGATGTCATGGCTAAGCAGGGCAAAGGGGCTGCTAATTCTCAGAAGGGAAGAGCTAAGGAATTGAACTGCTCTGTAATGGAGACTGCAGGTGGAAAGCCTGCTCCATTCCCCTCAAAAACTGTGAAGCTCAGCCTGCCTTAGTGATGCATCATGCAACAAGGACACCTCTGGAAATACAGAGTAAAGGTTTTCATGACCTTGCACGGGCTGATTATGCTCCAGTCCTCAAAGGAGGTCTAGAAGCTGAGCAAAAAAGCACAAATGAGGCAAGAATGCAACCAAAAAATCCTTCTCAGCCACCACCTGTCCCTGCCAAAAAATGCCGAGAACGCCTTTCTAATGGATTATATCATCCTTCCACAACCACAAGTGGAAACCACTCAAGTTTAGAAGCACCATGTTTGCCAGTAAAAAAGACCAGCTCATCCACTCCCATTGATTGTCATGTAGTACCTGTCCATAGGACATCTTCTGAACAGGAGCCCAGTAGCCCTCCTAGCCCACTGCCACCCTGGTTGTCGGAGCTCCCAGAGACTGCTAGTGTTCAGCAGCATGTGGTAAAGCTCGGTCCTGCATCAGCAAGGAAAGTCTCTTGCAGCAGAGGAATGGATCTGGAAATGGTGATAGAAAACAAGCTGCAGTCAGAAGACATCGATCTTACTGAAGAACCATACTCAGACAAGGTAAGTGGTAATCACTGCAGTAGTTTTATTCTGCTAGCATTCCAAGGGATAGTCTGTCATTCATTGTATCTGTCATTTTTTGTGGGTAACTGGCCAAGATAAACCAACAATCATTGGGACATTAGACATTCTACAGCTCTTGTTTGTCTTTGCTATCAGACTTTATGACTAAAGTAGTTCTTGTGTTGTAGGGGACTCAGAAATCCCAGACTTGTTCTTCATCTTTTCAGACCACTGGTGCCTTGGTGGCACTGGACATGGGAATGTGTCTTTCTTTGCTAATGTGGGGGAATAGAGCTGAAAAGGAAGTAATTATTAGATTTTATGTTTCCAAGAAACTCTGAATTGATAGCATCAATTAGTACACCTTTTGTGGGGGGGAAGGAAGGAGTATTTTAGGGATTGCTTTTTTAGTTTTCCTGGAACCTTGAGGAAAGCTCCTTCTTCCTCCCATCCTGCACGTGTCTTTCTGTTGCATTGGTTGGTCTGTATAGCTACACTTCTTTAATCTATCCTCTCTCCTTTGTGTCTGGCTGGGAACATTCAGCATGGTCGCTGTGGTATTCCTGAGGCTTTGGTACAGAGGTACTCTGAAGACTTAGAGCAGCCTGAAAAGGATGTGGCTACAAACATGGACCAAATCCGGGTAAAGCAGCTGAGGAAGCAGCATCGCATGGCAGTGAGTATTTCCATAAAGCAGATTTTCTTCTTTCTGAGCAGACTTTTAAAAGGACTGGCTAGTAGTAAAGGGAGACACTTCAGAAGTTCTGGTACAGAAGTACTCCTTGTGTTCATCCAGCAGGTACAAGATAGGTAGAAGTACTGCAGGGGCAGGAGGTACCTCCCCCAGTCCCAAAGAAGGACAGTCAGTAGTTGAAAGGAAAGTGAATAGCCTTCTCTTGACCAAATAATGATCTTAAAAGTCTAAGCAGACTGCAAGCAGTGGTAACAGAGACTTGCTCACTAAGGATGGCATGTATTAAATGCTTCTGTATTAAAATTTGAAAGGCTTTACATTCCTTTTTCATTCTTTAAACTGTACTAGTGTCCACTTCTCCTTAGCAAAAGCAAAAGGGAGAAACCATCAAAAACTTTAATGGCTCTGTCTGAGGAGGTATTAGGCAAAATTGGTATTCTCTTGTATTATCAAGAAATTAAATGGATCACTCTGAAAAGTCTTATTATTGGGTATTCTTTACTGATCTCAGACTAATTCAAAATGGTACATGAAAGTCAGCCAAGCAGCTGGATACTGCCCACTGTGTCTATATTGCCAAAATTGTTGTCAGTGCTTCTGGCCAAGGCATCTGAGCCTTTCAGCCCACACCACTCTCATACTGACAAATGTGACATGAGAGAAGTTAGAACATCTGCTATGAAATTCTACCAGTTTGGAAGAGAAAACAAACAAAAAAAAAGACTTGTTGTAAAACAAGCAGATGTGTTTAAGGGTTCTCTGTTCTTTTTTTTCATTCCCCAGATTCCAAGTGGAGGACTCACAGAAATTTGCCGTAAACCTGTATCCCCAGGACTCATCACCTCTGTGTCTGACTGGCTGATTTCCATTGGTCTGCCTATGTATTCCAGCCTGCTCACAGAAGCAGGATTCAATACACTGAGCAAAGTGCCTTCTCTGTCACAAACTTGCCTTCAAAAAGCTGGCATCACAGAGGAAAGGCACATAAGCAAGCTCCTGGCAGCAGCAAGACTTTACAAACCTCTTGATCCAGAGGCAATTTAACATACTCCATAGTGTGACATAGCCTGGTCAAGAATCCACTGCTTCTTCCTGCACCAGTACCACTCTAATCACTTCACATAGCTAAAGGGATCAAGGAAGTCGCTCCCCAGGACAGGCAGATATCTTCTTCAAAGGATATGAAAGTATTTGGCCACTGAAGGAGAAGAGAGGCAACCACCAGGTAACATAGATGTGGTACTTCCCTCCCCCCTCACTCCCATCTAAAGTATTCCTATTTCATAAACTGCACAGGGTTGACCTGAGAATCAGACAGCTTCACATAATTAAGGCACCCTTGCACATTTTCCTCAAGTTTGTGATAGTGATACTAGTAACAGGTCTCTTGTACATCTACGTTCCAGGTACCTGAAATCATTCTAAAGACCAGGTACAAATCAAGGTGCAAATTCCAGTAGAAGCTGTTTGGCAAATGTCTTTTGTTTATTACAGCAGTCTAGAGCTAAACACAAAGCCCTTCCCAGTCATCTTTGCTGTTGCTTGGTGTAGGTCCCAGTTGCTACAAAGCCTTTAGCTAGGCTGAAGTTGATGGACTGAAATTAGTTTTCAGTGTGGTCCATCTCTGTCACTTCAATGCAACTAACTCATGGAGAGTCAGAAAGCTTCTTTTTATTTGTACAGAGCTGAGATAATTTTATAACTGCTTTCTAGCAATCAGCTTTTTATTTGCCTTAAAATAAGCTTTTAAGCGGTTACCTAGTGTTCACTTTACCTGTTTTCACATTTCCCAAGCCTTGTTTCAACCTGTCACACTTAAGTTGCATTTAGGGTGATTTCCAGCTGAAGTAGCTTCTATAAAATGCCTCATCATAACATCTCCTGTGTTGTAGAGGTGCTTTTACAAATGCAGGGATACGCTAGGTTTCAGTTTTCAGGTTAACTCCTTGTTCACTACAGTTTGCATTTACTGTTGTTACTAAACTGTTCCAAGATATACTGCCTTGTATATATGTAACTGCTTTTCATTTTAATCATATTCTGTGTACTGTGTTATATTGTCAATCATTATGCTGCAGCTTTGACTTGGTATCCTGACCATATTGATTCCAAACAGTGGGTTTCTGCAAATGAAAATTCACTTGCATTGAAAAAGCAAATTGTGTCCCATAGAAATCATTAGACCCAGTAATTCCGTTGCATGGACGAGAAAATTCCCAAATAGTCTTATGAATAACACTGTGATTTTTAGAACACACCACTGCGTTAATATTACCTCTCACTGGAAAAGAGCATTGTTCTGGCAAATGTGATGAACCATTTTTCATGATGCAATGATATTTTTCTGCCTAGCTCCATGTGAAACGTTCCAGTCGCATATGTGACTAATGACAGATTTTATTTTTCTATATTGGGTACATGTTTTATATACCAAATACAAATTATCATGAATAGCACATAACCAGCTTTTTCTTTGGGGTCTAAATGTGGTGTGTCCTTCAGCTTCTTGTAGGGCAAATGCTCTGTGGAAGACAGAGCAAGCTTAGTCTGGCAGGTAAAGGGAGATAGAATAGAAACCTGGGCACAGGCCGGGATGTGTGGCTGTTTCCAGTAGCAGTTCTGCCATCAATTTACTGTATAAAACCAGACAAGGCACTTCACTGTTTGGTGCCCCAATTATCCCAGTCTCATACTGAGCTAATGACTTCTGATAAAATGCTGTCAGATTAATGAATAAAAGATTGTGGTTACTCCATGACTCCTTACTGTATCTGGCCCTTCACAGTCATGTTTTAAGTGTATGAATATACATTTTACTACAGATGATAACTAACTTGCCTTCTGGTAGAATTGATAGCCATTAGGTTTACTCTCCCACATTTCGTATTTCACCAGTGTCTACTGCACACCATCATATGAAGGCAACTAAGTCATTGATGCAACTTGAAATTGTTCTCAAGCAAACCTCTTTAATATTCTCATTGGTGTCTGATAAGCAGCATGTTCTGATAAGCATGTTCTGATATGACAGAACCAGAAGAGACAGAGCAGACCTGTTTTGTACAGCTGGTGAAAATCTGTGCAGCCTCGCCTCAAGTCCCATGTGCAGTTTTGGGCACCAGAGTATAAAAATTACATTAAGCTATTGGGGAGCATCCAAAGGAGGGCCATGAGGATGGTGAAGGGTCTGGAGGGGAAGCTTTGTGAGGAGCAGCTGAGTGTTCAGCCTGGAGGAAACTGAGGGGAGACCTCATTGCACATCCTCATGGGAGGAAGCAGGGGGACAGGTACTGATCTCTTCACTCTGGTGACCAAGGGAACAGCCTGAAGTTGTGATAGGGGAGGTTTAGGATTGGCTGTCAGGAAAAGGTACTTCATCCAGAGGATGGTTGGGCACTGAAACAGGCTCCCCAGGGAAATGGTCACTGCTCCAAGCCTATCTAAGTTCAAAAGATGTTTGGACAATGCTCTCAGGTACATGGTGTGACTCTCGGGGATGGTGCTGTGCAGGACCAGGAGTTGGACTTGATGGATCCCCTTTTGTAGCTCAGTATATTCTATGATTCTAAAAAAATAAAAATAAAAAATTAAAAATAAGTGGTTTTTTTATAATTATTATTTTTCTCTTGTTCCTCTCTGAGGCTCACATGGTGACTATCAGTAGGCCAGAGATGGAAAGAGTATTGAGACTTCCTGGGATTGCTAGCAGGGAGCAGAACAGAGTAGAAGTAAGTTGGGCAGCAGTTATATTGGAGCGAGGGAAAAGTCCAAGCTGACTATAGCAATAAAAAAGGAAACAAATTTCCTTGTGTTGCAGGGAAGACAAGTCATATAATAAAGCTCTCCCATATTAATCACTTCCCCCTCTCTTAATAAAAGAAGGAGAATTATGGGAATAAGCTGAACCTGTTTGCCAAACTGTCTTTGTAAATCCATTCTTTTTAAATTATTATGTGACCCAGGGAAACCAAATCACACCCATCAGGACTGGAGTGAGCAGTTTGAGATTTATGAGTTTTAATATTTGTTTTGTTTTCTTTTATAGACTGTGCTTTGTAGTCTTACTTGAATTACAATTTTAGTTTATATTCTAATCAAAAAAAAGCCTTAAGCTTCTCAGTGTTTGAGCTTCCCTGCTGTGGTTTCAGTGACCTGTGGCATTCCCCAAGCAGCTGAGGTGGTGCATTACAACAGCCATAACCTCTTGCATCTTCTTGCAACCTTCAGTGCTCTAAGCAAAAGTTCACTCATTAACTCTTGGAAAGCACAGAAGAAACCTGCTGCTGGAATCTTCATCTACTCTGCTCAGGCTCACCATGTTAAGTATCTATCCATTGTATCTTAGTAACTCAAACAGCTATTTAACAATAAAAGCAGCAAGCCCAAAATATTACCAAATGCCATCATAATCATATGCTTTGATCAATAACCTGCTGTTGCTACCCAGGTGGCGATTCCCTGTGCTCTTCTATGAGCCTGGCTGTGGATTCAGACTGGGAGCATGATCAGAAGCACTAAACATTGCATTATTCAAACAGGCCATCATGTCTAAGAGCAGCAATAATGGTCGATTCACCAAGTCACAGCTGTGCAGTTGTACTGTATTATTTTTAGAATAAATAATACTTTCAGTCCAATATACTTTTAGCATTAATTGACACCCTTTGGGGAATCAAAACTGTCAAGCAAGTTATGTAACAACTAACAAAGTTGCACTTTCTGTATATGAAATCAATATTTAAATAACTTATTTTTCTCCATTTGCTGTTCTTAAATGATGTAAGTAGCTGTAATATACCAGTACTCAATGTCCTGCAGTTTGCTTCAACCCAAGAAAGCTGTGTATTGTAAAGAAAAAAAAAACAAAAACAAAATATGAATGTGTAAAGATTATTGTGCTGTTTCATTTAGCAAAAAAATGGTTGACAAAAGGGTTTTCCTGTGTATCAAAACTTGTCTATAATTATATGTCATACTGTTCATAGATAAAAAGTAAATAAATTTCCATTGTCTCTCTCTCTTTTTCTTTGGTTTTTTTGGGGTTTTTTGTTTTGTTGTTGTTGTTTTTAATTTTGCTAACAGATCCTCTATTTAGTGCTTACATAGTGATGTCCAGTGATGTAATATTTTTGCTTATTTCTTTGGTCCTTACCCTGTAGCTTACCAAGCCTCCAGTTCCTCTCCTTTGTAACCACTCTTAACACATTTACAGCAGGAGGAAAAGGTTTAAAATTTTTATAATATTAAAAGCCCTGATAATTCAGGACTAGAAACAGCTGTTAAATTATATTATGTGAATCAGCATAGTTCAAACTTTGTTGTTATATCCTGTGAATGTCCAGCTGCTGGGCTCAGTGAGGTATGTGTGAGAGGCCTCCCAGCTCTCCCCTTGGAGCTTTACCACTTTACAGTGGAATAATTAGTAATTGGTGAACCCAGAGGAAGAGCCCATGAGTACAATGCTGTGGAGTTGTAGTTACAGCTCTTGCCTGGGAGAAGGGATTTCAGACCTGGTTTGCAAATGCAGCTCTGCTTTGTTTGGCTGGTGAGGTGCTGGAACTTCTGAGCAGTCAGGTAATGTCTCCAGTCTGGAATACGATGGCAGTGCCCAGGGTTTGGGGCAGAGGAGCCTTGGGACATGACTCTCGGCATTTCCTTCCAGCTCACTTGAGTAACTCCTTGCTGACTATTTCGCATTTGTTGGTCTGGTTAAATTCGCTGTGTAATTAATGGGTGTGCTTAGCTGCCTAACAGCGTGCGGCCAGCTCCTCATGGCAACAGCTTGAAGTTAATCCTTTGTGGATTCAGCCCCAAGGAACGAGGGGGCCTGTGTCTGCACGAGTTGTCGTTAACCGGAAGCTGAACTCAGGAAACGACACAAAGCGGAAAACAAAAGAATCTTTTGGGCTGGATCCAGACAGCTGGATCCTCGTCCTTCCCGGGCAGCGCTCCCCGCGGAGCTGCGGGACGTGGCGAGCGCCCGCCGGCCATGAGAGGGCGAGGGCTCTGCGCGGCCCTGAAGGGGCGAGGGCTCTGCACGGCCATGAGGGGATGAGGGCTCTGTGCGGCCCCTGAGAGTTGAGGGCTCTGCCCGGCCATGAGGGAATGAGGGCTCTGCCCGGCCATGAGGGCGCTCGGGCGGCAGAGGGCGCCGCGCCGCCGGGACCCGCGGTTTCCAAGGGTCTCTCCAGTAACAAAACAGAAATAAAAACAAAACAAACGCTGCACAACATGGAAAGCCAGGGCGCTTGCCATTTCTGCAGCTGGAAGGAGTATTGCTTCCCTTCCAAGACTGCTGTGGTCCAGCATTGCGTTGGGAGAAGCTGAAACACAAAGCCCCCATCTATTGCTCTCAGCGTTTTGCTGCTGTGTTTGATCCAAATGTGTGCTAACCACAGTAGCTGCTGCCAAAACCAAACACCACCACCCCCAACACATACACACCTATCCTTATTCTAAAAGTTCTCTTTCCACATGTGTTTGCACCAGAAAATGAGATGTGGGAGAAACGTGCTAAAAATTCTTGCTGCTAATACTTAGAAAAAGAAACTTTATGCCTGGGCAGAGAGTTCATGTGTAAGCCCCTAGAGACTTAAAAGCTATGAATGTAACGTCACTTGTACCACCAGAACTACCCTAGGAGTCCACTAAAGGATGATCCTTTAACTTTCAGGAAGCAGTACAAAACAAATGTGACTCTTGGGGATGGCGCTGTGCAGGGATGGGAGTTTGACTCGATGATCCTTGTGGGTGCCTTCCAACTCAGCATATTCTATGATTCTTACTAGTTCTTAGCCTTGCTCTTTTTCAGGCACTGCAGTCTTTCACAGCATGAGTGGACATCATTATTTGTTTCCTTCAGTTCTGCAACACAAGTAGTCTGTGCTGAGCTTGTGCCTGCAGGAGTTTGCTTGCAGGTATACTGGTACTGTTCAAGTCTCAAAGCTCTGATATTACTGAGATTCTGTCATTTCCAGTGGGCTTGGGCCTCTCTCCAAGCAGAAGAATGTTTGCACATGTAAATGGACTTACACCAAGAAGACCCCAAGCCCTCTTTAAAAACTTTTCAGGACATTTATTGAATTAGTATTCTTCCAAAGAGAGTCAGACAAGAACAAAGCCATAGGTCTTATTTCAAAGAAATACTGTTTCTCAGCCTGCTGCAGTTGAAGTCCATGGAAAATATATGTGCCTATGGTCAAACAGAAAAATGCCTAGTGGGATTAGCTGCTTCCAAGACTAGGCAGGTTTCAGTAGGAGAGAAAGGTAAATTGGGATTACAATTTCATACTCCAAACCACCTTGCTGTTTTTGAATTTGGTTAAGTTCACTATCTCTGAGATGAATCCTGCATAGCCTTGATGGTTCTGGACTTGGCTCTCCCAAGGTGGATCCATTCCAGGTAAGCAAAGACTTTTGCATCCCTGACAAGTTCTGCATTCCTTATGCTACTATACATATGCTAATCTGAAATTCCCACAAGTTGCATTTTTTCATTTAGCCACAAATTGCATACATGGATGTGCAGGTTTGTGAGAACAAGGCTGATGTTTATATCCACAAATCCCTATGTTTTAGGTGGACACCCTTGTGAATTAGACTATCAATCTTTTTTTTTTTTTTTTGGTCTTTTGCTCCACTGATTCCTATAGTAATGAATACGTACTCAATGGGTACTAAAAATGGAAGATACAATTTTTTATTTTCTTTTTTATCTTTTACTGAAGCATGACTAAACTGTTACCTAATACCAGCACTCACTTTTAAAGTTCTGATTTAAGTGGCTCCATTTGCACTTAGCCAAAAAAAAAAAACCTACCACCATTTCTCTGCCTCAAAGAATGGAACTGGATTGTCTCTCTGGCAAGTTCAGTGTTGATTAAAACCCCATGCAATGCCACCTCAGTCCTGTGGTGAGATGTTCCTGTGCATCACTAGCAGTGTGACAGTAGCCTCTCCTCCATTCTGATGTCCCTGAGTCCCCACTGGGAGAAGCTTGGTAGTGACAGCTAAAGTTAGTTCAACTTGCAGGTGTGTTCAGGTCCTAGCAATCCTACAAAGCCAAAAAAAAAAAAAGAATTTACAATGCTGTTGACCACCTACTATACTCTGAGGTGTGAGCAATTTTATAGCTGGCACTGGCTATCTGAAACCAGGATGAGTGACACTTCTGAGCACACTGAGACTGCAGGCAAGCACTACATACCTTTTTGTTTTCTTTTAGCAGCAATGAATTGCCTGCCATCCAGAGGATCTGCTGCATGAGTGAGCAGCTCCCATTTGCTGATAAGCAGGATTGCCCCCCTGGTGCCTTCCACTGTGATCAGATCTGCTGCTGTTACAGAACAGCACAGGCTGCACTTCCTTATCAACATCAAAGCATGAGCATCACAGAAGCATAGAAGGTGTTTTGGATTTGGAGCAGTGCAATTTCTGGAGAGCAGAAGAATGGCTTATATCAATTCAATTACACAAAAAAAGCACTTATGTGCTTAATAAAGTCATCTAATGAAATGAGAGATGAGAGGCTCTCTCAATTCATTAAACCACTTCCTTTTGAAAGAGACTTTTTTTTGGATTTAGAGCATGTTTGGGACCAATTGCTGCCTTCTCAGTTTTTTTCTCCTCAGCCTGATGACAAAGTAAGGAAAAGTTTCAGGCTGCTTTTTAACACATATGTGAGCATCAGTCAAAAATTTGCTTTTTGGCCCATAGGAAACCTCTGGAAGGCGTTCAAAAACTTGTTTGTTTTCTTTTTTCTTTTGTGTCTATTTTAGCAGTTTCAACAGTTGTGTTTTGCTTCAGGAATATGGGAAGCTTCTACCTGAGTCTGTGAGGATTCATGGAAATTCTCATCACAAGCAATGGCCCAAGCTTCCACGCAATGCCTGTATGTGTGTAGATATGTCTCCCTGGAGCTGGCAGGTGTTTGCAACACAGTGTTTAACCTTTCAGGCCAAGCTTCAGAGTTGTTACATGCCCAGGAACACATAAATAAATTTCTCTATGCTTGTCTGCATACACAGTAGACCAAGATTCAGCCTCCCTCCTTGCATCCTTGTGGGCTGCATCCTACAGCCTTTCTCCTGTCATGTTATGTGTTTGGCCTGTGAGAAGACCAAAGCCAAGGTTTTTTCAAGTTCTGATCATTGTTTGGTGCTCACTTAGGAGTGTCCCCAAGCAAAAGTGGCTCATGATGCCTTGTGTAAGCAGCCCAAGAGGTATAAGTGGCCTGGGGAAAACACAGTTAACACGACATTGATCTGGTGAATACCTCCTCAGGGCCTCACAAAGATCCTGGGTATAACATGGAAAGGGAGAGGAAAACAAACCAGAGAGCTGGAGACCTTCCATGCTGGTCACTATTTCTGCTTTTTTTCCAGGTGTATCTATTGTCCCTTTGGGGCTGAGAATCTTTTAATTAGAAGACTTGATTTATTATATTATATATATATTACAGTCAGACTATACTACAAAGAGATAGAAGGAAGAAGAAGAGAAGGCTAGCTAAGAATAGAATAGCAAGAATGATAACAAAGCAGCTGGTCGATTGAGAGCGAGAGCCAGCTCTGTCATGACTGGTCAGAAAATCCAAACACACATAGAAGGCTAATCACAGGTGCACCTGTTGCATTCCACAGCAGCAGATAACAATTGTTTACATCTTGTCTCTGAAGCCTCTCGGTTTCTCAGGAGGGAAAAATCCTAAAGGAAGGATTTTTCACAAAAGATGTCTGCAACATGTATCTACTTGGCTGAGAACTTTTGTAAAGTTCTGTGCAGTCAAGGTGCTCTTTGGAGAAGAGAAACTCAATTCAATCAGGTCATTGAGAGAACATTCCATACCAGATGCACTCTTTAATTCTGAGAAATACTGCTTTTACTGGGAGCATTGAGTCCTGAAGCACAAGCAGTGAAAGGCCCAGGAAAGCAAGTAAGTGATCTAGATAAATCTAGATAAATCCTACTTAGAGAGAACTGCAAAGATCTGTTGGGTTGCACCCTGAAGCTTGTGCAAGGTTTTCACAGTGCCAGAGTAGGAAACATTTGATTTCTCTTACTTGTTTTCAGTTATTTCCAATATCAGGCCCAAAGGGTTCCTTACTTCTGTTTAATCCTGCATGTGCTGTGGGAATAACATTTACAGGCTGTGTCTCTCTTCATGCCCTCCCAAGGTGTGCCTGAGCCACCCAAGCATGGCAGTCCTCCCAAGCAGCCGCAGGGAAAATCCTTCCCTGTAGTATTCCTGGCATGTGTTTGCTCTGGCAGCATGAAGGGCACAGGAGGAAGGGAAAGGGATCAGCTAGCTCATGGAACAGCTGAGGTAGTAGTGAGGCATACTGGGAGAGACAGGAGGGATAGAAGGAAGGGCTGGATGAAGAAATTAGGGGAAAGCTGATGAATGTCTTAAAAGCAAGAGCAGCATTTCTTACCTTCTGGGAACACAGAGGTCTGACATTCTCAGGTGTATATTTGGTGTGAATTAGGTGAGGTTGTGCCTTGCCTCATTATGCATTTAATAAGGTAGTTTAAGCTTTGTTTCTTTTTTTTTTTTTGAAGGAGAAACTCCTTAAAAATATATGAATAATTTAAGGACAAGTAGAAAATTCTCCTTTACTTCCACTTGTGGGAGCTACATGCTGTTCTCCCCCAGAAGAGGCATCTCTTGGTTCAGGACAATTACCACTGGACAAGGTGACACATCAGGCTCTCGCCATAGGACACTGTTCTGTGTTTCTGTGCTGTTCTGAGCAGGTTATGGCTAACTCTGAATTGCAACATCCACTTCATCCTCCCTCACACACAGCGGTGGGAACATAAAACAGATTTAGTTTTCCCAGACATATAGTTTCTGCTCACTGGCCTAGCCTATAAAGGAAGCAGACACTACAAGGTTTGGCACCATCTTTGCATCAATTATGTCTAAAACCCAAGGCCTTTTAAAAACCAACCAAACAAAACCCAAATGATGACAGCAGACCAAATAGGCAGCCCCACAGTTGTTGCTAGTGAGCCAATTAGCGAAAAAAACAGTGTAAGCCTCTCTGAGTCCCTATTTGTACAGGAACTTTGCCACTTGCTGCCATTATCTCCATCCCATGAAAACCTGTGATTTCCTTCAAGCTCCAGCTTGATTCAAGGTGGAGTGCAAATAGTAATTGATGTCTGGTACAAGGTTCTGAAAATGTAAACTCTTCTGTAAGGCTGCTGCTTTTATCTCTGTTACACAAGGGTCATTTTTGCCCCTGTCAATCCATACTTTTAGAAATCACAAAGCTTCAAAACAAATGCATCAATAAAGTGATGAAGAAAGCCTATGAGGACTCAGAGATATTAGCAAAATACACTTGAATCTCTATTGCCTTCCCTTTACTTTGTTGCTTACTGACTTGTCACTCTTTTCCACAGAAGAGTGTGTCCTACCTCTCTCCAGGTAACCTCACTGGAATATGGGTCTCCCTGCTTGTGCAGCCCTGAGCTGGGACACAGCCATTGATGATGAGGAGCACTTCAGCCATCCCTGTGTCATGCAATGCACAGCTGGTGCCAACTCCCCTGATCTCCCGTCTGGTGGCCTTAAATCCAAACCTCCCCTAGCTCCCTGTTCTGAAGGGAAATATCACACTTGCACCCACCCCAACCCCTGGAGAAGGCTCTGGTGACCTGAGCATGTGGGACAGGTGAGTAGGCAGGCTGGCAGCTGAGGTAGGGTCTGTGCCAAATCTGACATATTCTGTGGGTTTGATCTTCCAGTGACATCCCCAGAACTGTCCCTGGAGCAATGTGAATGAGCAGGCAAGGCACAGACACTCTTGTGACACACAGCTACCTTTTGGAGAGAGGGTCAGTCAGAAGGGAGAGAGTTCATGGAGTTCTGTGTAATCTTTTCTTAAGCACAGGAAATACTCCAAGAGCAAGTAAAGTTCCAAATGAAAAGATAGCAAAATTTACAGTTTTATCTCCCAAGTCTTCCAAAAAGTCCATGTAAGACACATAACTAAAACAACAAGCAGCCATTAAAGACATTTAAATCTTGTCCTGCTCTGAAAGGTCATTTCCACATTCATTTCTCAAGTCTTATTTGTTCTGTCTCACATGTGATGTTTCACACTGACCAGCAATATAATGAAACACTACTTGAATTATTCACTTGGATAAAGTTTTCAGTCCAAAGTTGGACTTAGAATTTATAACTAAAGCCCCCACAGACTTGTATACAGAGAAGGGTCTCCACATGACTGTTTTATTGGCCAAGTGCTGGATTGCCATCTACTGGAGAGTAAAGAAATATCCAATAAACAGCTATTTCATAGTGAGGGAACTATGTTGTCTGGATTTTTGGCTTTAACTTTCCCTGCTTCTGTACAATTAATACAAGTCTGTGGTGGCCTATAAAGTTGTTTCTCTGTTATGGTAAGCAGCTTCTGGTCTTCACTATCTCAAAGTTAGACTGCATAAATATTACTTTTAGAATGAGGCACTTAAAAAGTTTTTTAAAAGGTTTCTTCAAAATGAGCATATATAATCTGTTTAAAGCTGGAATTACTGGATAAGCAGCAAGTAAAAATGTTGCTAAAGATTAAAGGTATTTAATTCTGATCTACTGTATTTGTGTGGCCTCTGTGTTCTTACAGTTGTAAGAACAGTTTTTGGACAGCTAAACAGTATTACTACTGGGAGATAAAACTGCTGGCAGAATTTATGCCAAAGGCAAATTAAAGTGAAACATTTAAAGCTTTCTCCCTCTATCTTTTTTATGTGAAATGAATCTGTATATTTAAACCTATTAATGTATAATAATCTCTTGCTGCCTTCCATTTATTTATTTTAAAGACTTTAAAGTCCAATGCTCTTAGAAGGTAGAGAAAAGTTACAGTTTGTGGTACAGCCTCAACTCACCCTACCTAGTGCACTACAACTGCCTTGATGAGCTGAATATTCTTGCTATAGGATGCTCCTCTCATTCATTGCAGAACTTGATCCTGTCCAGGTGGCAGATTTAATAGAAAGGGGGGGAAATACATCTGTAGGACTGTGGACTACATTACTGAGGAAGCTTGGGGCAGATATCAAATGAGGCATGTAAGTACAGTAAGAGTTTCATGGTTTCATGGCTGTGTCAGTTGAGGCTAGTTTGAGTCATGCTTGTAACAGAAAATAGGAAAAAACCCCAGATACTTTGTTTGAAAAGACAGATGAATATTATTGAAAAGTCGGCTGTATTCCAAGAGGAATGAGCTGCAGCCACCACAGCTCTTCTGAGTCCTTCTGCACGCCCACATGCCTGCCTCCTGCCCATCTTTCCTTGTGCTCGTCCTGTGATGATCCTGTGTTTTCTCTGCCCCTTTTCTCCTCATTGCCTCTCCTTGCTTACCTTGTCATTAGACATCTGTTGAGGTGCTTGTTCCAGTCTGCTCCTCTCTGTTGAACACCACAGCCCTGAGTGTTTCACTCAAGACAACTCACTCATTGCTGCTGAGGCTCAGCTGGTGCAGCAGGAGAAACGCATTTTGGGCAACATCCCATCCAGATCCTGCAGTGTTATGGCAACTCTGTTGAACAGATTCATATGGTGCACAGTGGCTGCAGCCAGCATTAAGACTCACTTTGAGCTGGACCATTTTCAGTGCAAAATAAATTAAATTGTCTCATCGTTTAACTGTTACATTTTAACAAGTAAGCAAGCAGAAAGGATGAGACCCAGGCTTTGCCAATAGCTGGGATCCTGAAGCAATGAGGTAGCAAGTGCTCAGTGGCAGAAGAAGAGTGAGCACAGCTGAGGGATTATTGTTATTGTTGCTATTATATAAATTTCCCTAATTTTTTTTCTTGAAATGGTTGAATGAATTTTCTTTCAGGAAGAAACAGATCAGTCTGCAGCTTAACCAGGGAATTCCAAGCCTCCCAGGACTGGATGCTAATAAGTATTAGAATGGCATTTATCCCCTTAATTTGGACATTTCTCTTTAAGAAGTAAGTACATCTCTCCTAATCTTCTTTCCTTGAAAACAAAGCATGTTTTAGTCTCTGCATCTCGTACTGGTGTGCTGCACCTCTCTGAAGAAAATCTGCAACATGATCTGACTTTTGCAGCAACCCTTAAGACAGGGATAAATCTCAGTGTTGAGCAATGACTGAAAGGAAAAAAAACAAATCAATTTGCTATTAGTTATCCTCCAAGCTCCAAGTCAGGTGACCAGTCTATTGGCTCAATTTTCTGTGCAGCAGTTTGGATATTTTTCCATTTTGATGAGACTGTATTTCTTGAAAACAGAGACAAAAAGCCAAACAGGGTGGGGAGTTGGGGAGGTTTCCAAGCAGCTCTGAGAGACAGCATGGAAGAGACAGAAATATCATAAATAATAGTGTATTTCTATTTTCCAATAAAATTTCTGAGTGGCATCAAAACAACAAAAAAAAAAAAGTCTGCAATTCACTGTCCTGTCATTCAATAACATTTCACATAGCTCTGTGCCAAGCCCTCTTTATTTGCTTCTTGTGGCTCCTGCAAGAACCAGGAACATGTTAGCCAGCCATGTATGCCTACTGTGCCACCACCTGTGCCACCTGAGTGTTTCCCTCCAGCCCAGGTGTGCAGGCCAGGGCTGGCACAGCTGGCAGCTCAGGCAGAGCCCCATGAGCCACCAGGTTTGATAGGAAGGTGCAAAACTGAGGAAAATCCCATGTCTACTAGAGCACTTCCATGTCCTCAGATCTAGAGTCTGGGCTTAACAGCAAATTATCACTGTCTTGATTTTGTGTCTTGCTGCAGGGGCTATCTTATATTTGTCTGAAAATGAGTGTTTATGTTGTCCTTGCCTCATCCTGAGTCAGCTCATACCTCCCTCTGTGGTAGAGATGGGGGAAAGCAATTCACCTGGATAGCCAGCTGTGCCTTGCAGATAAAGTATCTTACAGAAGTACCCAGAGAATAAGGCTGTCAACTATTTTTTGCAAAACCTTTTAATTGCCTTATTCAGAGACTGCAGCCAAGCCTACATGCCATTCCTTTAAGTTTTGTTACTTTCTCTTTGCAGCAACAAAACATACTGATATTCTTCTGCATACTTCCATGGGCTGCCCTGAACTGAGGCACTTATTTCTCCTGTCCTGATCCATAAAAATGATAAACCAACCTATTTGCACATTATGACTGGTGTCATAATGAAGCCTAGCATGTTCCTTGATATAATCACCCAAGCATGTGTTTGTGGATTCATTTGTTTGTTTATTCTGTGCATCCTTTGCCTTCTTGAGGATGTGAAGACAGACTTTTCCCACCTAAAATATTCAGCCTTCTTTATGCACAAGAAGTGCTTCCCTGTAGCTATCCTCCTCTAAATCTTCCAGGGGCTCCAATGTCCCTACCCACTTTTTTTTTGGCTACTATGACTGCTATCATTAACCCTGCACTCAGTACTTTCCCTCCAAAACATTAACCCTATTTTAGCCTCAACTGTATTAAAAATTAACCCCATGAAGTTCCTACCCCTGATATCTGCCCCTTTTCTTCCCCACACATAGCACTTCCATGCAGGCTACCCCTGCCTTCCTTGTGCTTTTGGAGGGCTGCCTTTCTCAGAGGGAAATGTGCTTTGGACAAACCTTGCTCTGTGCTAGGGCAGATCTAGGACTTGGCACAATTGGAAGAGCCCAAAAGATGATTTCTGGTCTTGCTGTAAGGTAAATATGGGTCCCAGCAAAGCAGTGAGGACATTGTTCTTTCAGTTGTCTGAGTAAATAATATTTAATTGAGTAATTCCTTCCTAACTTAAAGGCTTGTGGATTTTGCATGTTTATCTATATCTCACCTACTGAATGTCAGTAAGGTCACTGCTATCCCAGAAAACGTGTCAGAATTGGACACAGCACAGGATGACATCAGGGATGGTCAGTGCAGCACAGCTTTCCCACAAAGAGATGCTAAACAGCCCTGAGGCTTGAATGGAGAGGCCACTGCAGAATGGGATGAAGAGCGGTGAAGTGATGGTGGTGAGGGAAAATGTGAACGGAGAACAGTTTGCTTAGGGTCTTCACAATGCAGTCAACAACTGATACCAGATCTGCAAAAGGAAATAATGGTTCATGACATGTAGTTATATTGTGGTGGTGTTTACAGCAGACTGCTTCAGAGGCCACAAGAATTAATAAATTGAGGAGATTATGGAATTAAGCTTTGTTTATGACTGCTAAAAAGATTATGGGGTGAGTGCAGGCTTTACATCAGGACATGCTTAAACCACAGAGGGCTGGAAGAATGTACAGGGGAAAAGGTTTCATACTCATTCCACAAACATAGTTAAGATGCATCTGAAGGAAAGATACTGGGATGAATAAACCCTTAGTCTGACCTAACACAACTGTTCAGATGTTAATGAATTTGGGAGACTTACTGGAAGACTGGAAGGTGCAGCTTGTGCTTCCTTCCTTGTATCTCATTTTTTCCATAGTTAGGACCAATGGTAACAACATGGATTTAGCCACAGTGGTCAAATATGAGGTCACTTTTACCTAAGAGCAATCTGTAGTACCTCAAACCCCAGTTTAATTGTCCAGAACCCTGTAAGAATTGAAATTGAACAGGAAAGGGCCTTTCCATTAAAAACTGAGCAGCTCACTACTGTGTTGCCCTACAGGACGTCTCTAACTTCAACAGTTGCCAACAACAGCAGCTGAAGGATGATCTCTCCTGGCTGACATTCCATTTTCATACACAATTTATGGTGTTTAGTGTTAATATATGGCCATAAACAGATGCTGCTTTTCTCCTTGCATGTGATAATGAAGCTTGTGACAAAGCCAGGAGTACCTGATGAGAAGGAAAGGAAGCAGAAGTGTTTTCATTGTAAGGTCACCTCACCACAGGGAGACTGGTGAATTAAGCACCAGCACAGTGGGTGACATAATGGGGCTCAGATGCTGTCCTTGACCTCCCACCCTTTCCTTCCAGCTTTCCACTAATGCCTCACAAAGTGAGAAACAGAGAAACTATCCATGCCATTTAGACCAGGCAAATTCCAAGTATCTACTTTCTCACTGTTATTCCAATTACTAATCTTTTAGGATAGAAACAATTGAGAAACAACCACAGCAGACATGGCCAGACATCTAACTCCTCTCTGGGAGAGGCTGGGGGCTGCCACAGCTTGGAGGGGGATGCCTGGTGGAGCATCCTACAGCATCCCACAGGGCTCGCTGGCCCCTTCTCCAGCAAGTCCTCCTGGTACACGTCCTCCAGGCTCTGCTTTGCCACCATTCCCAACAAATAAATGGCTCTTTGCCCAAAAAGCCCATGCTCACCACCCACAGACTCATGCACACTGCACTCTGCTCCCTGCCGTTGTTTCCTACAGGGAAGAGGCTAAAAATCCCTCTGCCAGTGCCACGTTTTTCCATGGAAAGCGCCTGTTGCGATTAAGTATGTGCGCACGAGGGAGGTTTCCAAGCTTGAGCAATCCATCTGGCAGCAGCACGCACTGCCATAAGATCATTCCTGCAGCACAGGACCCGGAGCTGATTTAATTGCATTAGTCACCACCAGCAGCACCGCTCATCTTGGACCCAGAGTGCTGGCTGGCCAGCAAGCCTCATGGTTATTTTAACTTTGTTTGCTTGACCTTTCCAGTGGTCCAGACCCCTCGAGGAGCTGAAGAATGCTTCATTCCCCGCTGCTGCCTCTGAAATGCAGAGCGACCAGGGCCAAGTGTTAGGCTAAATATCAGAATGCACAGGCTGAGTAATGGTTTGTCTTCACAAGGGGGAAATTTGCCTATTACTGACTGACTTTAAAGAAACCAGTTTTAGCATAGTGATTGAATTTGATGGGAAAGAAGGAAATTGAGCTGGCTCATGTTTATTGTTCTGCGGATCATTAAACATTTCTTTGTTTATTAGCTGTGAGATTTTTTTATAGGCAAATAAATTCACAGATCTGCAGAACAGAACCAAAACCTGACATTTAGAGCCAGATTCAAGTTTTCCCAAAGTTTGTGAGTTTTCAACTCATGTTATCCACTGATTTAAGCAGGATATAAGGAAAGAAGATGAAAAAGTTGTATCCTGGGAGAAAGTTTTGAAAGTCCAGCAGGTAGCAGTCTCTTTCAGGTAGATCATTCAAAGTTACATATTCTGCATCTAATATGTTACTTGCTGTGATTCCTAACAGTGTAGACAAAGCATTGCACAATTTTAAGTAAGTCTCCAAAAAGTACTTCTAAAAAGCTGTTTACTGCCAGACCATTATTTTTTTAACCTCTTAAGCCAAACTCTCTCATTCTGCACAACATCTGGAGAGGAAATTATTGCTCAAACTGCCAATGTCAAGACAGATGCCAGACAAACTTAGCTGCGTAGCAGTGATTTCTCATTCATTGCTGTCTGAGCGGCACACTCATCCTGGAGTCCTGTGCTCAACTTCCAAGAGAGCACTTGTCAGAGCTGAGCTGACACAAGAAATTTTACATAAGGAGCCGTAACACAACTTGCTTTAATTAGGGAAGATTTACTCCTCTCATCAAGTGGGTTACTGCCACATGGCAGGTTCAAAATTAAGGCAAAACTAGAAGAAATTCACACCAAATTATCTATAAAACTGTGATACTATCACATAAGTCATATAGAAATAAGTATAAAATAGATAACATTTATTAAATTATACCTGATATTTTGCAACTCCATACCCTATGGATTTTGAAAACCACCAGAAAACCCATAAATCTGATAGCCCAAAACAGGCTACTACAAGAATCAGATCTCTGTTTAAATAATCTTTTTTCTCACAATATCTTGGTAAATTCTGAGAATTTATTATTTTTAAAAGATCCCACACTGCTGAGTTTTGAGGATTACAATGATGATGATCTAAATGTGCTAGTGGGATATTTGTTCTTACTTCAACAGCGAGCTCATAGGCTGATGCTTCTGAAAAAGCAGAACCCTTAGGTTAAGGCTTCTCTTAGCTGGAAATACTTTACTGTTTGAAACTTCCTGATTAACACTTCTAGAGATTCTGTAAATAGCTGGGGAGGAAAACATCTGTGCTCAGATAAAAGACATTTGTGGATTTGCTGTCGGAGATGTGCAGTTCCCAGAGCAGCATCACTAAGTGAAGCCTGTGAACCAAAGGAAATTGCTTGAAAATGATGCCTGCAGTCACACAGGGAGCAAGAGGGACAGACAGACTGTCACCTGCAGACCCTGGTCCTGAAGGTCAGTTACTCTGGCAGACTATCCAGTGAAATTTTTAATAGGAAGAAAGATAATATTTAAATTCCTCTAGATTTATTTTTGCTCAGTTTTACTCTAACCAGGGAGTCAGGGCAAGCAGCTGTGTTTTCAAAATTCACATTTTTATAGTGTGAAATTGCTTCACCATCTTAGGGAAGGGGAAGGTGCTGAGGTTAGGTTTTAGCAGAAAGGTAACTTTTCAGACTTCTTCTAGCTAACTAAAACATGATAACCTTTCTTCCTGTACTGCCACATAAAAATATATAGTATGGCTCTGTCCCAGCTTCTGAGGTTAAGAGCTCCAACTCCAGCTCCACTCTGAAATGTTACTCTGTAAAAAAAATAAATCCATATTTATTGGTTCTAAGTCACTCAAACCTCAGATCTGCTCACTTAAAAAAAAAAATGTTTTTTCTAGCTGCTGGTGCTTAAACTGCACCTGACTCACAAATCATCTCTCACAGGCTTCAGCTGTACCTTCACTGCGCCTGTGAGGCATCTCAGTGGGACGGGATTATGGATGAGGCAGTCGGTGCCAAGAGGAACACAGCCTGTCTTTCACAGCCCTGAGAAGGTCTGCAGGGCTGGCAGTCCTATAAAACAGCTTTTTTTAGTCATGATCTGAATGCATTCAATCTGCTGGTCAGCTGAAGCATTCTGGAATTCATGTGAGGTTGTGCTAAATACCCCAAGAGCAGAGGTGAGTGGTGGTACGTGTTCATCAGGTAGTTAATGGAAAAGGTCAGTATTCTCCCTTTAACAAGCTGGGCCACCTCCCTCACAACATCTCTGGCTTTCTCTCCAATGTGCCTCTCAGCAGAGACAGTACAGTTATATTACGTGAGCCACAAAGTCCTGCTGGAGGGAAGAAACATCTCCATGGGTAGGTGATTTAAGTGACACTAGTTACTTTCTTTAAATGTGGTTTTGTGACCTTATAATGGGAAGTCAACTCAGAAGAAAAATCTCTCACAACTTTCTAGTGCACCAGGGAAAGGCAAGGACACTCCCAGGGATGGAGCTGAGCCTGTGGCCACAGCCATAAGGAGGATGTGCTATCCAGGGTGCCACCAGCTTGACCCTAATGCCACCAACCACCAGGCCTATCTGCAGGAAATGTTTGGGTGCTGCTGCTGGAGAGGCTGGGAGACATTAAAATATACACGGGGAATACCAAGCCCATGCTGGGTGCTGAAGGGAGCATGGAGCAAAGGACAAAAGCTGGAGCAGGTGCCAGGAGCCAAGCTGAGAACACAAGTACAGCAGCACCTGTAGCTGGACTGAGGTCAATTTAAAAAAGGGGAAAAAAAAAAAAAAAAAAAAAAATAAAAGGGGGCAGGGATGGCTCGTGAGATAATTGCTAATTAGCTCTTGTTTGTAGGGAGTTTGGTGGGGGCTTGGTCAGAGGCAAGCAGGGTGAAATCTGAACTGCTTTTGCTGAGGTAAGCTCTGTGCTGATGTTAAGGGACTGTGCAGAGTGGTCTCTACTCTGGGGAGGGTGAGCAGGTTTTGAGGTCTTTTAGTTTTAGTTATAAGCTTTCATTGTAGTTTAACTCTTTCTGTTTGCCCAAGCATTGGTGGAAGTGTCTTAGCCTGTTTTCCTTTTCAATGTGTTGTATTTTTTATTTGTTATTCTTTGAATGATTTATTTTCTTGTCTATGGTCTCCCCTACAAGGGTTTACCTTCCAGATCTGCTTTGCCCCTTCAGGAATGTGGCAAATTTTCTCTCTCTTGTATGGATGTGTGACTTTGCCTATAATTAATAATAGGGTTCAGTGCTTTGCCACACAAGGTCATTTTCCTTGCATTACAAATGTTCATAAATGTCCTATTCTGAACTGTTTCGATCTGTGCTGTCACTTAGCAGGCTGATAAGAAACTGTTTTGCTGAATAACTGCCCATATCTTTTCAAGCAGTCCACTTTAGAGAGGAAAAAATTTGGCAGCTGCTTAATTTATTAAATTAATGTCAGTGCAATTATGCTTTTAAATGGGTGAAGTCTTTTGTTGAGGGGAGCCTTATCTGCCTAGTATAGGACATCAAAGTCATCACAAATTGTTGTAAGTGTCAAAACCATAGTAAAGAACTGCTACGTGACTACTAAATGCATTGTTATCTTTACGCTAGAAGAACTAAACCATCCCCTACCTTTTAGAAAGGACGATATAATTTATCAACCTTTTACCTTTATTACATCTTCAGTATGTAAAAGTTTAAGATGGTCTCTGGTGCTGTAAGCATGCTTTGCATGATGCTGAACCAGGAAGGAGTTATTTCAGTTTTATTTTGAGGTTAAGAGGCACCTGAACCTTTATCATAGGTCCTAGCAATACACATATATGTGTATTGTTTCTAATTCACTTAAATCTTAGTAAACAGGGTTATGCTTACAACCGCAAAAGTCATTTTCGAAGCTGAAGTGGAAGGCAAGAGGCTATAAGCAGCATATTTCACAGCACTAAGGGAAAGCTAATGCCTTCTAATTAGGATAAAGTGTGTGGCTGTGAGGTGTGTGGGATCAGCCTCCCATTTAACCTCACCATGGGCACAAAGGAAAAGAGGTTGAGTTCCCACCAGCTGGTGCTGGCACTGTGTGCTGTGGAAATTAGAGGAAGGTTTTTTCCAAAGAGGGGGCAAGTGAATGTCACAACATGGATGAAGACTACACTCCTTGTTGGTTTTGTTTTATTATTGTCGTACCTCCAGGGAGCACAAGACCATTGACTTCAGCCTGACCTGAGCTATTGGTGGCTGTAATTTCTACCATCCCTTAGTTTAGGAAGATTTACCAGAGCATCATTTCTCAAAGTGACAGCTCTTGTAAACAGATGATGATGCATTACTTGTGGGAATTACTTCTTTTGTATGTGGTGCTGTTGGAGGGTAATAACTGCCAGGTAGCTGGCAGCTGCAGAAATCCAGTGAGAGCAGAGGGACTAAAGAAACTTAACCTTCATTCCACTCTTCATGCCCTGCAACAGCTTGACTTTTGGTGGACAGCTGTGGAACTAGTATAGAAAACATGCTGTTTGCATTGCCCATACAGTGATAATGCTTAAACACCACATCTGCTGAAACAAGAGGCTGGGATGTAAGAAGGAGAAGAAGAGGGAGAGAACTGTAGCTTTCTCCCACACAGAGGTATCAGCACTGCACACTCACTCTGTTCCCTTCTGCAGCACTGATTGTATCTCCATAGCTCTCCAGCAAATCCACTCATCCAATGCCATCTACATTTGCCAGTTCACAAAAACATCTGTCTGATTAAATCCAGAACATGCTGCTTGTCAAGACCCAGTCTAGGATATCAAAGGATTAGGCTGGTAGATCCAGAATGCTGTCTGGAGATAGGTACAGGTTTTTGGGGATGGAACTGCAACCAGTTTTAACTTCTGCCAGCACTCACAGATGCTCTCCCCACCAACAGGCAATCCTTGCTTGTGCTGCCAACCACCTGGCTAGACAACACCTCAGCTGCTCCACTGACACCCCCTCATGCAGCACCACACACCCCCAGCCTGCCTGCCAGCCGTCTTGGGATATGCTCAACAGCTTGAGTGTTGAGAACGTACTTACCATGTTTTAAGGGGAGAGCTCTTTAAAAATAGAAAACAGGTGTCTTTACTTCCCTCCCCCCCCACCCCTCAAGTCGCTCTCGTAAATAAGCATGGTAAGTAAAGAACTGTAAAAATGATCCTCTCTTCTCCCCTTGCTTTCAACTCTAACAGACATCTTTAGAATCCAGTCTGGTCAAAAAAAGCCAGAAGTAGCAAAGGTTTCTTTCCCACCTCACAAAAGCACAGTCTTCTGATGGCAACCTACAAGATCATGCATCTGTTATCATCATATTTAATGGGCTTAAGGACATTTCAAGCACCTATAACATGCAGAACAGGCATAGTGAGTTTTTTGTATCAATCACTGAAGAGTTGAGACACACCTACAGTAAGCCAACAAACAGCAGCTCTTGTTTAGTTAATTCCATGGAAGAGTATTTTATCAATCTTCTGTATTGTGGGAAAAACCTGCTTTCATTGGAATACAGAAGGCATGCAACATTCTTCTAGTATTAAGATACGAAACATGTATATCTTGGCTTGGAGTTTGTTGAATGTTACCACAGGACTCATGCTTGGCAGCGTTTTGAGGTTGGGGTTGAGATTTTTCGGTTCTCCTTTTTTTTTAAGTGGACACATTAGTAAAAAAAGGGATTAACATCAGGGAGGACAGACTATGGTAATGTTTCAGAGCTGGTGAGTCTCCATGTGAATCACTGGGTCTTTTCTAGTGAATTCATGGCCCTCTCCTTCTACAGGGCCTGACAGAAGAATTAAGAGGCTGTGTTTATGTCCCATCATGCTATGTATTGCTATGTCTGTGATTTCTAAACACAGCTACCTCTACCCTATCCCAGGAAAGACTGGTGTGATGAAAAACATGGATAGCAGTGGGAGCATTTTCCACCGGCAGGAATGCAGGAGATTTGGGATATGGGTGGTGCTGAAGTGTGAGTGAAGACCATACAAGCAGGCACACTGGTGCTTAACCTGGCTCCATGGCTGAGGTGCAGAGCTGCTCAGGTTGCTCTGTGCTTCACAGCTGTGACATCCCCGGAGAGCTCTCCTGCTGCAGCACTCAGCATCCTACCCTGAGACAGGCTCCAGAGTCACACCATGCTCTGCACCACAGCAGCAGCCCCTGCAGAGCTGGGCAGCTAAGCAGAGCACAGCAAAGGTGTCCAGTGACGGAGCACTGGGTGTACGAGCTCCTGGCTGGGTTCTGACCTGAGCTGCTGGGCTGTCTCTGTGTCGTGCTCCCAAGTCTCTGCTGTGCTGGTAACGTTTTGGCCCAGGACTCCTGCCTAGAGCCTCCCCAAAGCTGGGCAGTGCTGTGTTAGTGGGGCAGTTGAAGAGAATGACCCCACCCATCATTTAAATACGCAAAACCACAGGAATTCAGTAATAAGGGTGTTGTCTGCTACACTTCTAGAAGTACTGAACCATCTGTTATGATCAGACTGACTTTTCTTCTTGATACCAGACTCAAGCCCTCTGGGAATCTATAATTTTTGAATATATACATAAACATACACATATACTAAATAGGGTTGTCATGACCCATTTTCTGCAATGCTTCTAGTTGCGTGCTGGATATAAGAATTTGAGGAACCTTGTTCACAAATTAGTGACAAATCCAAGAGACTGCAGCACACTAAGCAGGAGATTTCATCCATGGCCTGTGTCATGTGGTGTCCCCAAGCTTCTGAGGCTACATGCGGAGACTGAAATGCCAACCATTATATTTTCAGATAGATGTTTGCAAGTGTCCATCTTGACCTTTCTTGACTAGCTGTTCTACATTGTAAATGCTGCGAGAATTCCCTAAGGGCTTCCACACAACAGAGCGTTAGCTGCTGGCCACTCCTCTCTTCCCCTTACATTAGTAGCAGTGAATGAAGAGGTGTGGAGACAGACTCCAAAAACACATTAGGATCTCCTGAGAGGAGGTCCTGCATGAACCTGCTCAGATATATTGTTTATTAAATGTGGTCTGGAGAAATCTCCAAAATATGTTTCTTTTCCATCAAATCACGCTGAATACCACGGAGGTTGCAGAGTTTTGTACATGGCACAGGAGTAAAGCCAGATTCAGGAGGCATTCAGCAAAACCAACACAAAGCTTGATTGTTGGATTTATTTTTCCCCACTGAAAAAGCAGATAAGGGTTCAGGATATCTAGCAGCATGATAACTTTAGGCAAATAATGCAGGAAAATCTATGAGGGAGGGGCAATGACAAATAGAGTTTCTGTGAGCACTACCTCTTGGGCTTTTTTATATTTAGATCTCTGTTTAATTATCTGTTTTACTGTGTCTGAGTGTTTCTCCTATCCCTATTTAAAACCTAAGACAGACACCTCCCCCCCAAAAAAGGATTGAAAAAAACAGTTAATAGCCAATAATATGCAAATAAAAAGGTGATATAGGAGTCTAGCACATTTTTAACTAGCCATTTTTTTCATTAGAAAGGAGGTAGCATAGTCCAATATAGAATATATATACTATATGGATACTGTACACATACATTCCTACATGTAGTTTGGCATTTAAGTTTGGATAATTTTCAATTAATGACTTAATCATCTTGAATAAGCTCCACCTCCAGTGTATGTCTCACTGCTTCTTGGTATATTTTTACTTTTTTTCATCACTGAAGCTTGCAGTGTACACTAAAACATCCATTGCCAAGAGAAATAATGTTCCTTGTGGTGTTTTTAGTGATAAAATTGGGGGGTTAAGACTCAAGTGCTAGTGCTAAAATAATTTACAATTACCTTTGGCATTATAAAATGTAGGGTAGTGCATTCTCTTCAGAGAGAATGTGACAACTTAGGTAATGAAAAAACACTTTTCCACTCAGTTTTATTAAACCTTCTATATAGGAAGGAGGCAGCCTGCAGAGAAACTGTTGGAAACTTATTTTAAAGGCAGGTTATAGATGATTGAGGAGAGATACAATAAAATCTGGGATGGATGATCTGTCTTAAAGCCAAAAGATTTTGAAGGAAAAAGCTTAACCAGTTGGAAGAAGACAACAGATGATTTTGTCAGCTTGAATCAAGCAGCAGAGTAAAACCCAGTTTCCTGGGAATGCATGAAAGGAGGTATTTCCAAAAAAACCCCAAAAAGTAAATAAGGATGCTGTATCCAGATGGTCAAAATCACACAGTGAAAAACTGTTTTCAGCAGGTGGAGATTGCCAGCCTTTTTGGAAGTGGCAATGTCAACCCTTATCAGCCAAGGACTGCAGAACTGGGTAGGAGGCATCAGAAAAACATGGAAGCACCACATTTTCCCCAGTCACTCAGTAGATGGCATTTCCCACTGTCTCCGTGCTGAAAGGTGCTATTTTCAGAGTGAAACAGTAAAACTGAGCTGCTGACCTCCACTTCCATTCAGGAGAGATTACTGCCAGTTTTGCATAACTAAAAGTAGTGACTTCCACTCAGCCTTTTTTTAACTCTTACATTTCCAGGAGGACAGAATGTCTTAGAAATTGAAAAAAAACAAAAATATAGATGTAAATGTTGGTACTGAAATCTCTGACTTGAAGAGGAAAATGGATTCAGAGGTTCTGTATCCAACTCCTTCAGGCTCTGGATGCCCTCTGGAGAAAACCACATGTGGTTCTGTGACTGCTGTGGGATTGTTAGGAGCCTCTGGCAGTCAAGGAGGAGGGACTGCTGGCCTCAAAAGTTCCAGATATGTAAAGCTTTCCTACCTTGTAAGGTGAACATCTAAGTAGAGCTGTTGTGACTGCCTTACCAGGTCTTTACATACTGGTTTTGTCAACTCCAGCTCTGGGTGCTGGTTTAAAATTACAAGTGGAAACTTTTCCCTTCTGTGCTCTCTCCTGAATCTCCCATCTGATCCTCTCTTCTACCAATGTTTTTTCATATAAACCATAAACACCTACCTAGCATTCCACAGTTGTATTTCTGAGCCAATGACAACAAGATATTATGCTTGTAGTCATCTACCTAGGCTATTGATGTGAAAACCAAAGCACTCTGCTTGTGGGGTTTGGTTTGGTGGGGTCTTGCTGCTGTTTTCATGGGCAAAGTTCACTTCCTGTCCTCTGTTCTTGCCACAATAATTTGGGAAGCAGATGCCCAACCCAGCTGAAGGAGACCAGTGGGCTAGGAGTTATTTTGACAGATACTATCTCTGTTAAAATCCATGGACCAGCTGATTCACATGAGAGCACTGACTAAATAATATTCCTTCAAAAATAAATCACCTTTCATTTTGGCACAAATAAACCAATTTACATCTCTCAACTCTAGAACATTTTTCTATATGGCCTTGAAAAAATTGTTGAGCTCATCACAAATATACAGAAAATAATAACTTATGAACATATTTTTGGTAATTTTTTTCCTATTCAGAAACATCAAGTAAAAATCAGTTTGATTGTAGAATCAGGCTGGTTCAGTGCTCTAAGTGGAACATATACATATTTTTGACCTTAGGTACATTTTCTTTATTAGGTAACATGACTAAAATTATCAGCAGTTGAACAATTAATGTTCACATTCTGTCTGTCATCTTCATATTTCATAGTCAGTGCTGTAAAGGGATGAACAGGTCAAATAAATTGGAAATTATTCTTTAGATTGTTTTTGGTCTCTTGAGCATAAAACTACATCAGTCCTGTTTGATTCATGTCTTCAATGATTTCTGCACAGCCATGACCCTGAGAAACATAATTTTATTTTAAATGGGATGTGAGAATTCAGAGCACTGACTTGACACCAAATTTAGTAATGACATAAAATACTGTGAGTAGACAGCACAAGAAATTTAAGAATTCAACTGAACATGCCCTTCTTCCTTCCACCTTGTTTTCTCCCTGTCATACTTAAGTTCAAGTTGGAATTTGTTTATGCAGTAAGCTAGCTCCAGCTAGCATCTCTCAACTCCTCCTGCCTATTTATTTCCATCTCTGTGAAATATTTATTGCTGTTTCTTACACTCTTTTATTCTGTGGCATATGGCTTTTGTTTACACCATAACAGAAGTAAGTAGCAGGATGTGTTTGCATAAGCCTTACAGGCACGCTCCTGCTTGGGTTTCTCAGGTGTTAATTACAGCTGCTGGTGTTTTGTAAGCAAAGGCCTGTGTTTCTGGTCGAACAGAAAATTTTACAATACATATTAGGAGGGAATGTGTCATTTTGTGACTATTGACTCAGAAGAGCAGTTTGTTTTCCTGCAGGAATAAATGTATTTCACATCTTCTTCTCTTGATGTAATCTACAATTCTGTACCTTTGCCTGTAACAAGGCATAGATACAAATTAGTCACTTGGTAGAAGCTTTGCCAGACTAAAATCTGTTTGCCTGTCCTTAAAGCTGCTGTCAAATAATTTGTCACTTGTTGTTAAAATATATAGTGATCATAACACTGCAGAACTTGATTTACAGGGGAGCATTTCCCACCCTGTGCAAGGTGTAGGAGATGAATGTTGAGCTTTCCTCTTTCCTAAAACAATTTAAACTTGGATTCACCACTTTTCTGCAAAGCTCCCTCATTCAGAGCCTGCTGGCCCTTGCCCCTGGGCCCAGGGATCTTCAAGTCTTTATGCAAAGTGGAGCACCTGTACAGAGGGTCACTGTGGGGATGGCACTGCGGGTGAGAGAGAGGGAGCTGAGCCCTCATGTTCAGTTTTCTGTGTGCACTGGACAGCCTAATAGGAATCACCAGTGGAAACAAAACCTCTTTGCATGTCTGTCTGGCACTTGAGAGCTCTGAGGAAGATACTGTCAGTCCACTTTTGCAGCAAGAAATTGCAGATTTACTGCAATTGAAAGTACGCCCACAAACTGTGCATACCATGACTTACTTCTCCCAAGTACTGAGAGGATTATGTGTGTGGAATTGTATTTACAATTAAATAACTCTTCTGAGCTGCTTCTGGGCAAGCCTCACTGGTTATGTCTGTACTGCTTAATAACTGTGGCAGTAAGCAATGCAAGATGCACCCTGTCCTGGTCCTCCTGATGCCCAGATCCCCTCTGAGCAGAATGTTCTGCACAGGGTTCTGCCCTGCACCTCCTCGGGGTCTGCTGCACTCAGGTCTCAGGAGACAACAGGTAGCTTTTGGGGAGAAATCTCAGTATTTCTATTGCTGCAGAGGAAGACTGTAATGAGGGAAAACAGGCTGCAGAAGGATTTTTTTCCCCTGGCTTACATTGATGGCTGCTTATTTGAGCCATAGGTGCTAATGCCTTGGGGAAAGAAAAACAGACATGACTTGCAAATTTTAAAAAATATGTTCCTTTTCTATGGCTTTAATGGTCAAGAGGAGTAAAATATATGTGCTGAATAGCTGTCTCTAAAAAATAATCAATTAATAGAATCAAAAATTAAGACTGGAGCAGGACATACAAAGAAGGATTAAGAGGTAAACATGCATAAAATATGTAAACTTATTTAAAGTAATGTAAACATAAAATTAAAAGAATGTAAATACACATTAAAAAGAAACATTTTATTTCAGTTTTCTCATTTTCATTTAGGCCTGAGCAATACATTTAAAAGCAGATTTCAAAAAACTAATAATCTTTCATAGGAAATTAGGCTCCTAAATCACTCAAATTTTGCAGAAAGTAATATTCCATTCCATTTTCTAATTAACTATCTAACCATCTTAGAGAAGAGGAGCATAGTTAAATAACAACTTAAGTTAAAATTTTGCATAGAAATTTATGATATCAAAATTTGCATTAAAATTTATGGTTTTGTGGTAGGGAAAAAGAAGGTTCCCTAAGAAGGGAGAACTATGATTAATAGGCATGTATCTACAAGAGAAAACAATTTAGACATTTTTTGTTACATTTCAAGGAAAATGCTAGTTGGAAGATTATTGGTTGGTAATCAACTTTTAAACATGATTTTCTAAATTAGGACTCTCACTTCATCCCTTTTCCAAACCCATTGTCCATAAAAATGACAAGTTTGAGTCCCAGAGAGCAGACTTGAATGGTGAAAGATAAAGCTGTCTGCCTTGGTAAGATATCATTAAACCATAAAACAGGGTTCATATAAAAAGGATCTTGAACAACTGAAGAGTCACAGGCAGCAACAGCAGTGAGCAGAGCTGGAGGAAATACATGACCAGTGACAAAAGTCACAGGAATTTTATTTGTTTAGCATACGGAAAAGGTGACTTAGAAATACAGTAATAACAATCCCCAGAAATGCTACAGGCCACCATAAAAACAAGACCAAACAACAAAAACAAAAAATTAAGCTGCTTTTCTGTCACCTCTGTGAAAAGGACAGAAAGTATGTTCTTAAACTGCATCAAATGAGATGTAGATGAGACAACTGGAGTCAGAATAGCAAAGGACTGGAATTGTGTGTCTGGAGATTACAAGGAATGTAGGGATTCTTAGGCTTCTGATCATTGTTGTCTGGATGCGTAATTCCTGTTCCTTTCCATCCTCTGCAGAGTAATATAAAATTGCTTTACATTTGAGGAGAGAGAAAAAACTGCATGAATGCTCCACCCTCACCACAGTAACTTGGAAGGAGAGGTGTTTTACATGGTCAAAAACACATCCTTTTTGGACAGTGTTTTTTTATGTATATGGTCTTGGCTGCAGAAGACAAGAGTTAGTGATATATAGCTGTACCCATTGAATATAGGGATTTTTTCACTGATGGTAACAGCAGAAACCACAACTATAGCAGAACCTTTTTCTATTATGCCCTCCAGATTCCATAGTTGGTTGGGCTTGTTCCTGGAGTCAGTCTATACACATTCAAATTTATTCAAAGCAGTGAAACCTTGTCCTAATTCTGTAATTAAATCCTCTTGGCCTTTCATGTCAAAGTCTATAGGAGGTAGGTTTTTTAGATAATGAGATGGTTATCTGTTCAGCAAAATGTGTATACATGTCTTTTGGAATTCCTCTTGATACCTGGACATACTGAGGAGGGAGCCTTTCTGGATCACAACTGCAATGCTGTTGGCCTTTGCTGGTTCATAGTTTTGGTGCTAGGAAGCACAGCGCTCCCTGGCAAAACCTGAATGCCTCCTAATTGTAGAAAATACCGTGAAAATGCTAGGTACAGAGAGCAGAAGCTTTATTTTCTTCCAATCTACTTATATGCCTCAGTCATTCATGTTAGGAATATCTTCTCTTAACCACTGTTGACTTTCAGTTCACCATTCAGCACAGCATTGCCTCTGCCATACTGTCCCCTTCCCAACTGATTGCTCTCTTTGATTCTATGATTCCTTCTCATTTCAGATCACCTTAGGTTAAGATCAAAGCTTTTCAATGTCCTCTCTATCTTAATCTATATCACATCAGCACCTTGCTTCTGTCCCTTAAAATGTCCCTATTACATGCACAGATTTTAAATTTAAATTTGAGGATTCATTAGGATCAGAAACTCCACAATGAGGGCAGGACAAAACTTAGCAATTCAGATCTTCATCACTGCAAGACAAAAATCTCCCAAATGCTATGCCTGTAAGGTGTGACCAGGACAGATCAACAGCCATATGTACAAGAGCTCTGACCAGAGTAAAAAACAGTAATCAGGACATGAGGTGAGTAAACTCTACTCCACCTGAGCATTTCATTAGGACTGCTGAGTAGCAGTGGGATTCTGGGTCTTCATATGGAGCCCCAGCCCACCCAATGCCACTTGGGGCAGAGTCCTTCTTGCCCTATGACTAGATGAAAAAGTTCATAAATCAGTCTTTTGTTTCAACAAAATAAATTTCTGGTCTTCTTTCTAACAGTTCTTTTCCTTTTCTTCCATTAACTTATATTTTCAAAGGGACAAAAATGGATTTAACTACACAGTTAATGCCTCCTCCCAAGTTCTGCTTCAGCTGTGATCAGAGAAGGACAGAGAAATTAAAATTACCAAAACTGAGATAGAAAATAAGTGCCAGAAGTTGTTTAAGCTGAATGAATGGCTAGGCAGAGCAGCTTACAGAATGGGGAATGTTTAGGAACAGCCTACACTGTAGAATGTGAAAGAGGTGCAACTCAAAATAACACCAGATATTAGGTCTGAGAGACTGGCAGGGTGGCTAAATGCATGAAGAAAATAGGAAAAGAACACATAGAGGATGGCTGAGTGATTTTTTCTACTGCATGAATGGCTAAAGATCTATGCAGTGTAAGGGAGATGGGCTGCAGCTTGGACAGGAGACTCATCTGAAGTGAATCTGCAAGACCATGGTGCAACTGCTGAGCTATGATGTAGTTGCCATCACAGAAACATGGTGGGATGACTCACATAGCTGGAGTACTGCACTGGATGGATACAAGCTCTTCAGAAGAGACATGAAAGGAAGAAGAGGTGGAGGGGTGGCCCTTTATATTAAGCAGACTTTCGATGCCGTAGAAATTGAAACTAAGGAAAATGGAGTTGAATGTCTTTGGGTAAGAATCAAGGGGAAGGCCAACAAGGCTGACACCCTACTGGGAGTCTGTTATCGTCCACCCAACCAGGGAGAAGAGGTAGACGACTTATTCTATAAACAGCTAGGTAATGTTTCAAGATCATCAGCCCTTGTTCTTGTGGGTGACTTCAACCCACCAGATATCTGCTGGGAACCTAATACAGCAGTTAAGAGGCAGTCCAGGAAATTCTTAGAATGTATGGAGGACAACTTTTTGTCGCAGCTGGTGGGTGAACCCACCAGGGGAGGGACTATGTTAGATCTGCTGTTTGCAAATAGAGATGGGCTGGTGGGAGATGTGGTGGTTGGAGGTCGCTTGGGGCAGAGTGATCATGAAATAATAGAGTTCTCAATATTTGGTGAAGTCAGGAGGAGCACCAGTAAGACTCTTGCATTGAACTTCCAGAGGGCAGACTTTGGCCTGTTTAGGAGACTTATTCAGAGCGTCCCTTGGGAAGCAGCCCTTAAAAATAAAGGAGTCCAGGAAAGGTGGGCATGCCTCAAAACAGAGATCTTGAGGGCACAGGAACAGACTGTCCCTGTGTGCCGAAAGATCAGTCAACGGGGTAAACGTCCAGCCTGGCTGGGCAAGGAGGTTTTGGAGGAACTTAGGAATAAAAAGAGGATGTATCAGTGTTGGAAGGAGGGTCAGGTCTCCAAGGAAGTATTCAAGAAGGCTGCTAGAACATGCAGGAAAAAAATTAGAGAGGCCAAAGGTCAGTTTGAACTTAGGATGGCGACTTCTGTAAAGGATAATAGAAAATGTTTTTACAAATACATTAATGCTAGAAGGAAGGGTAAGACCAGCCTTTGTTCTTTATTGGACAAGGGAAGGAACTTAGTATCTACAGATGAGAAGGCAGAAGTGCTTAATGCTTACTTTGCCTCAGTTTTTAGTGGGAAGATGACTTGCCCTCAAGACACCTGCGTGCCTGGGCTGGTTGATGGTGTCAGGGAGCAGAATGGTCCCCCCATTATCCAAGAGGAGGCAGTCAAAGAACTACTGAAATGCTTGGATGTTCGTAAATCTATGGGACCAGACGGGATCCACCCCTGGGTAATGAGAGAGCTGGCAGATGAGCTTGCAAAGCCACTCTCTGTCATTTACCAACAGTCCTGGCTCACCAGTGAGGTTCTGGATGACTGGAAGCTGGCCAATGTGATATCCATTCACAAAAAGGGTGCAAAGGAGGATCCTGGTAATTATAGACCAGTCAGCCTGACCTCAGTACCTGGCAAAATAATGGAACAGTTTATTTTAAGTGCCATCACACAGAATTTACAGGATGGCCAGGGTATCAGAACCAGTCAACATGGGTTTAGGAAGGGAAGGTCATGTTTAACCAACCTGGTCACCTTTTATGACCAGGTAACCCGCCTAGTGGATGCAGGGAAGCCTGTAGATGTTGTTTATTTGGATTTCAGCAAGACCTTTGACACTGTCTCCCACAGCACACTCCTAGACAAGCTGGCAGCCCATGGCTTGGACAGGAGCACTCTGTGCTGGGTTAGGAACTGGCTGCATGGCCGGGCCCAGAGAGTGGTGGTGAATGGTGCTGCATCCAGCTGGGGCCAGTCACCAGGGGTGTCCCTCAGGGGTCTGTGCTGGGGCCAGTTCTATTTAATATTTTTATTGATGACATGGATGAGGGTTTAGAGTCTTTCATTAGCAAATTTGCAGATGACACTAAGCTGGGAGCATGTGTTGATCTGTTAGAGGGACGGAGGGCTTTGCAGAGGGACTTGGAACGATTGGATGGATGGGCAGAATCTAATGGGATGAAGTTCAATAAGTCCAAGTGCCGAGTCCTGCACTTTGGCCACAATAACCCCCTGCAACGTTATAGGCTGGGGACGGTGTGGCTGGACAGTGCTCAGGTGCAAAGGGACCTGGGGGTGCTGGTTGACAGTCGGCTGAACACGAGCCAGCAATGTGCCCAGGTGGCCAAGAAGGCCAAGGGCATCCTGGCCAGTATCAGGAATAGTGTGGCCAGCAGGAGCAGGGAGGTCATTCTCCCCCTGTACTCGGCACTGGTGAGGCCACACCTGGAGTATTGCGTCCAGTTCTGGGCCCCTCAGTTTAGGAGGGACATTGAGATGCTTGAGCGTGTCCAAAGGAGAGCAACGAGGCTGGTGAGGGGCTTGGAGCACAAGCCGTATGAAGAACGACTGAGGGAGCTGGGGTTGTTCAGCCTGGAGAAAAGGAGACTCAGAGGTGCCCTTATCACTCTCTTCAGCTTCCTGAAGGGCGGCTGTGGTGAGCTGGGGGTTGGTCTCTTTCTCCAGGCAACAACAGACAGAACAAGAGGACACAGTCTCAAGCTGTGCCAAGGGAGATACAGGCTAGAATTGAGGAGGAAGTTTTTCACAGAAAGAGTGGTCAAATACTGGAATCATCTACCAGGGAGGTGGTGGAGTCACCATTCCTCAATGTGTTTAAAAAAAGACTGGATGTGGCACTTGGTGCCATGATCTAGGTGAGGTGTTAGAACATGGGTTGGACTTGATGATCTTAAAGGTCTCTTCCAACCTAGAAATTCTGTGATTCTGTGATAAACCCACAGTAACTGCATTTGTGATCATAACTCACACTGCCCAGAAATGAGGAGCAGAGACAGAAAACAGTGCCCACAGAAAGCTGGAGAGGACAGAGGAGGGAGAGGAAGGAACCAAAGCCTGTTGTGAATGCTGGAGAGTGCCTGGCTTCAGGCAGAGTCAGCAATGCCCACAGCATCTGGCTGGTCACTGAGAAGTTCTGCACCCAACATTGCATTAAGGAGATTGGCACATGAAAACTTGACCACAGCAGCCTGCCTGTTCTGTAAGCAGGAACCTAGGCTTTCTAAACTTTTAAAGGAACATTTAGTGTTTCTAAATCACTCCTGACTCCCACAGGAAAGGCCCTGTGTCAAAGCTGAGTATTGCATTGCAGTTTGATCTGTGTCACTGATGTACAAATAAGTTCTGCTGATCACCTTTTAATTTATTCATTCTTTCTATGTTCAGAAAACACTTCCATGGTAGGTTTATCTGTAATATCAAAAGACCAAAGGAATTGTAGTCTAGTAAACTGTTACTTCTTTAATCAGCTAGATTATATTCAACCAAATATGCATTATCTTAAAAAGAGAATTGATTTATTAAAAGGTGATAAGCAAAATATTTTTTGTAGTGGAAAGGGAATTAAAATGCAGTGCATAATATTTATATTTCCATAATGTGTGAAACTGGAAGTTTTTGGAAGAAAATGTTAACCCAGCAACTTGAGTTAGAAAAACTCAAGCATTCAGCTACTTTCATGTGATACATAGATGACAGAAAACACTATTTTTTCTCTTTTGCTTCTATTAATAATAACAGTAAGAAGTAATAAAAATCTGTTAGAAAAACTAAAGATCAATCTATGTCAAATCACGACAGCAGGTAAGTGATTCAGTAAGCTAGTCATAGTTCATATAGGAAGACAATATTGATTTTCATGAAAAGGTTGAAATGAGAAGATATAAAGCATCCTTTTCTCAGATAGGTTTTGGGGGCTAATGACTTCAACCACATTAAAAAAAACCAAATTGCAATTCTACAAAGAAAAATATATCAATAACTAAACAGAATGACCATGACACATTTATATCAGTAACAAAACTTCTTTCATGGAAATGAAAAAAAAAACATTTATGGTGGGCAGAATGATCCATTGGAATAAGATAATAGATGCAGATTTTGGTCTAACTTCTGTTTTTTTCCATGGCAAAATCAATGAATGGTGTCTAGTAGATTAGTTAATTATGTAAGATGTCAAACCCCATAAAGGATGTAAGATTTGATTTTACAAATCAACTCTGCCTGCGAGAAGTTTCACAACAGCAAGTACTAGTGATTAAAATGTCAGCATGAGGGACTGCTGCAGAATCTACTAATCTAATAATAGAATGTAACAATTACATGCATGGAAAGTCCACATAATAACAAATACAATTTTCAAATTATTTAAATGAGTGATTTAAACTGAAAATTTAAAAAAGAAGCACTGAGTTCCAGGAAGGTGGTCTCCACATGGGGCCTTTTTTAATCAGTACATATTCTGCAGCTGCCTTTGCAGCGTATTTACCACTCTGCCAGCCAGAGAACCTGTGTTTGGGGACTGTATCAGATTTTCTGTGCCTGGCTTTTGCAAAAATTGCACACGTTCTGAACATGATGCATCTGCAATATCTTAAAATACTTTTCAATCCTCAGTTATTTGCATTCTTCAATTACCAGCCAGCCAAATCCCGACAGGACCTGACAGTTTCAGTGACAGCAGTTTCTTCTCACTTTCTATGGCATAACATAAACCACAGCAGAATTCCTATAGGCTTTATCTCTTAAAGTAACACTTGCTTTCAATATAAGATCCAGTCCTTTCTTCCTGCTAAGTCTGGTATTACTATTTGCAAGTGTGCAAGGACTGTGTTGCATCACCCAGTGGTGACAGCTCAAAAGTGAACTTTGCAGTGACAGTTTAGGTTTATTTGATAATCAGTGTCTTCTTTAAAAGATAAAGTGACATTATGTGTATTTCATATTTACCAAAATGAAGAAAGTGTTGGAAATGTTGGAAAATAGTGGCAATGGAAAGTTTTGGGGGCTCTGAATTTGGAAATTTTCCTACTGTAACTTTCTTTTTTGCATCTCTTTCCTTTTGCTTTCATTGAGATAGCACTCTGCTTGCAAGAGTACAGCTCATCCCCTTTGTTATTATTATGGCTGTGTTCTGCACACTTGAAGACTTCTGATATTTTCTCAAGAACTTTTCTTTGAAGCACTGCAGCCCCTGAAGCAACTTCTTTAAAAATTCCAAAGCAGGTACATGATTGCTCCTTTCAAGATGGAGACTGCTACAAAGCATGCTCAGAGTGCAAACATCTGTCAGCCTCTCTGAAGCAAAGAACTGAGTTGTAGACATTAAGTTCAGCATCTCATCTCAGCTTCTCGCCACAGACATCCCCAAAGCATTAACACATTTGCATATTCACTCAGTAAAGGGCAGTTAGAGTTTAACCTTGGAGACATTGGACAAACTTTGAGAATTCTCACCTTGCTGATCAGCTGATCTTTCTTCTCTCCAACTTAGCATGCAGTGCTGCAGGAGAGAGTAGATTTCTACTCACTGTGAAAATCACACTATGAGTAATTTCCCTTGAAAAACATAAGACAATGATGTAAATGTTATAAAATGTCTCACAGTCACCCTGCCAAACTTTTTTGGGATCTTCCAGCCCTGCTTTAATATACAAAGGTCTTGAGCTGTGCACAAAAACAGCACGTGGGGTACTCATGTGCCTTCACCATTCCACATTTAATAACTCCCACAATTAAGCAGTGTTATCCCAGGTCTTCTGAAACTGTATTGATTTTTTTGGCTTCTCAGAGTTTTCCCAGCTGTGAAACTTATGTAAAATTACTGTCATCATCCCCTTCTAGCTCTGGTATTTCTTACTTACATTCCATCTATTCAGTGGAAGAGACCTTTAAAGCAGAGCCAGGGGGTGAGAAGTAGAGGCATCCTAGTGGAATGTACATCTGTCCAGTTGAGATAAATATGTGTGATGGTCTTCAGGTGAGTTGTGGCTCTGCCCCAACAGCAAATAATATGTAAATGGATTTAGACTTCCATGTCCACAAGCTTAGAGAAGTTGAAATGTCTCAGCTATAGTATAGGATGAGGTGCAGTTACATGAAATTCAGCTGCTTATTAGTATTAGAAAATTTGATTAGTAATTAATAGGTAACAAGAGTCTTCATCACATACACCCTTAAGAATTCAGAGAACACATCTGAAAAGCCTTTGCAAAAAATAGAAAATATAGTGAGTTGCAAAAGGGAAATGGAAGAGAATGTATCCTCTGTAATGAGATGAATGTTTGTCATTAGTTTAATGAAGGGGCCACAGAAACCTCCTGCAGCCCCCCATTAGTCTAACAGTTAGTCCATTGTGTACATATACAATACACAGTCACTTGTCCTTGTAAGGGATCATGTCTGGGGTAAGTCCAAAGGCTAAAAATGAAGCCATTTCTACAGTTCTGAAGCTTAGACTTAAAGCTTCAGGAATTTAAAAAACAAAACAAACCTAACACAACTTTTGATTGCACTATTTTTCTAAAATTGAATCTCATCCCTACAGTAAACATTCTTCTTTGGTTTTGTCTGAGAGCTTAGTCTAATCATGATTTATTTCCACCTAATATTTATGTTTCTGGTTAAAAGGAGAAGAATTTTCAAGACATCAGTGTTCAGCTTTGCACCTCCTTCCCCTGGCTTGAACAAACATACCACATTTATATGTTAGAGAAGACAGACATTTTGGTCACTTGTGTGAGCAGTACATGCAGTTATGCAGAGTGGGACAATTTTAGCTTTCCATCTTGAGAACGTTTAGAGGTACAAAGCTGTCATTTGGAAGGGGAGCTCAAATGAAGATAAAAGGTGCAGTTTATCCTATAGCTGCTATAGGATCCACAAATGAATGGATGCTTATGACAGAACACTCAAGCCAATAACAAAGTAACTATTAAAATGTAATTTTGAGGAATAATTTTACTCTAACAGAGACAAACAAGCCAATCAAATCTTTGAATTCAATGTAAGAATCACACTTTTGATCCCGTATCATAATTTCTTCCACAGCACTTGCATTTTTTACACGTGCAGCTCAGTGTTGTAGTTTTTTCCTGACCTGGGATCAGACACAGATGATTGCAGCAAGAATAATTCTTCATCACGTTGCGCTTGGCACAAGGAACACAGGCTGAAATCCAGAAAAGTGGAGATGCAGATGGTGCAAAGTGCAGATTTTGGAGCAATAGCCTTGTCCTGCCACCCTTTTCTGGTTATCAGTCCTGAAGGAAAGGGGGATTTACATACCATATAATCTCCATGTGTATTTGGGGGTTTCCATGATGCAAGGGTGAGATTTCCTACCCAGATGCACATCTGTCATCTCCCATCCTTGAGCCAGCATAAGGCTACAAATGTAATGGGCCTGTAACTCAGATATCTGAGGGTGTAAGCAGGGACTGTCATACACAGTCCTTGAAACACCCTGCTTTCCATGGATAAATATCATTAAATAAAATGGCAAGGCTGAGGAGAAGGCAAAATTATCTTCCTTTTACAGTAAATTAACATTTTTCATTAAGTTACAAACATATACAGTCTTTTTGATTTATGCTGTGAATATGAAAAAATACAATTTAAGCAGATCTTCAAAAGATTAGTGTATATAAATGCAAACGACATATGGTTAAGCCTGCTTGTGTTAATTGGAGATAAAAAGAAAGGAAAAAAAGGTGACAACTTTTGAAAGAGCCTCCCCTTCGGGCAATAGGAGCTGCCTTTAGAGGTGTGATGTTGAAGTCTGGCTTAGCTCAATCAGCAGCACACATGCAGTCCCACTGAAACTGCTACGGGTGCTGCAGCAAGAGACAGGAAGTAAACCAGAGTGCCAACAAAAAGCAGCAGCAGCAACAGAGTAATTCTTTTTATTTCATCAAGCAACAGAAATCAGACCAGTTGATCATAATTGTTACTTTTTTTTTTAAACTCAAGTCTCTAAATCAGAAGATTACTCAGCTGAAGGCCCACTATAATGAGAATATATGCTTTCTTTTTCCACAAGAATTGGAAGTGCTATGATCTAAGAGTGACAACTCCAGCATCTGGGAGTGCTTAAAGCAATTCCTAGTTTTGCTCCAGTCATGTGGCTCTAGACAAAGACCGAACAAAAATCATATTGGTCCAGAGGAAGTCCCTGTGTTGAATAGGACTCAATAAATTGAGCAAGGAGACTTTGATTTATTTGCCTTTATCCATTATAAATGAATTACATTCTTTCTTCTCTTGCAAATGCTTGGCTGCTATTTTTGTGTAAACATTCATAACATAAACATTCATATGTTAATTACATTGTATCTTTTTATAGTAATTTTACAGATTTTATTCCTCTACTTTAGAGGTCCTAAATATTTGATTTATATAGTATACTTTTTCAACAGGCATTTTCATAAGCATTATCTTCCAGATGTACTTTGTATAGTTTCAAAAGAAATGCATACTGCATTCCAGAAGTACTGTTGCCAAAGAATCTAATTTAAACGTGGAAATACTTTATGATATGCAGATCGACTTTCTGCTTTGCATATTTCACATTTTAAGAACAACGTGAAACTGCAAGAGTGGCAAGAATTAATTACTTGCAAGCTATTCTTATGGAATTAAAAAAATTAATACATTCCATATTTCCCACAGTTATTCTGCAAGCTGATACTGAATAAAACTCCTAATCTGACTGTATAGAATCAAAATGAAACTTTACATACGACTTCAAGACCTTTAGGTTTATATGTGTGCATGTTAAGGAAGGGATGGGAACCTAAGATTCTATATGCAACCATCTGGGAAAAGAGTCAAAATCTAAATTAGAAAAAGAAATCTCTGAGCTGTTGCAATAAGCTGCCTGAACCTAAGTCAGCATTTTGCACCTATAGGTACCTCATATATGTGTGTGCATACTTGTGTACAGGACAGTGTTTTCATCTTCAGTGCCCCACTGTTTACCAGTCCCTCATGTGAGGGGGGAATTATCAGATATTGGTATGCAGTTGGTATGTTAATCTGTTGGCTTGCTGTTTTTAAATTTTGACCTTCCATTTCAGTTCTCAGCCATGCATCACCGCTCTGCAGCCAAAGGCTGGCTGGCAGAACTGAGTGCCTGGAAGACCAGGTTATCTATGCAGCAAATGCAAACAGTTCTGAGGGACACGCCCTCTGCTGTGGCTCAGGAGGGAGGCTGGTATCCACTGAAGTATGGTGTGCTTCTGGTTTGGGATTGGGAGCAGCAGGACATGGGCAGCCAAAGGAGGAGCAAAGGCAGTTTCACACAACACATGCCCTGAATGGCCACCACTGTTGGATGTCAGGAGATGAAATAGCCTGATTCACAGGCTTTACAATAAACTCCATCTTCTGTGTAAGTCCTTTTTTGTACACTGTTTTTTCCAAAATTTGACGTGACACATGTAATGACATCCCTGTGGCAGATTATACAAAAGCAGCCAACGCATAACTCTATTTTTGGTTAATACCACTTTCCCAAGCGAGGGATCCATGCTACAGAACCTGACATTTGATGACTTCTTGATATGTGAACAAACAGTTTTTCTGAAATACTTTGATTACATCCAATCTGTCTATGAATAATTCCATAAAATAACTTTCAACTTGTGACTTTTTTTATACATAAGGTCTGAGATGAACTGAAAAAAAAAGGGCCAAATTTACTGAGGGATTTACTCCTGTTGTTCGGACAGCTGCCTTTAAAAATCCTATCTGGAGTCCAAGACTGCTAAGCACTAAAGCCATATCAGCTGCTGTTTTCCCGCCCCACTAGGAAAGAATTTCCTTCTTCTCTGTACAAATTTTCTTCTTCTCTAAGTACAAATCACCCCTCCACCTTGCACACCACACTAGGTGCAGGATCTTTGTCTTCACCTTTGGTGGACCACTCTTTTCCAGTCCCTCATACCAACTTGCTTCCCACTTCTTTTTTAACTTCACTTTGGCTTTTCACTTTCCTTCTCCTTACATTCCTTGCCCCTAACCCCAAAACCTTAAAGCCAAACAAGTTGGAGAGTCATTTCACACTGTGACAGAGACCTTGTTTCCAGTCTGCTTTATAAGACCACAGGGGTGGCACTACTCTTAGTATAATATCAGAAGTTAGAATATTAATTTTAGGAGTAGTTTTAGAGATTTGGATTTGGGTTCCATACAAGACTAGACTAGGTAGCTGTTTCACCTTCCCACAGTGTTCCCAGCTCCAACACCAACTCAACTCTCTGTACTAACTTACTTCTCCCTGAAGCCTTTTCCTGTGCTACAGAATGTGGTGCTCTACGGGAAGCTGTAAAATGTCTCACAAATTGTCTGAGGTAGACCAGTGCCAGGACGGCTCCCTGCCCACTCTGTCTCACTGTGCTGAGAGCCCCGTGCTAACCTGCCACTGCTGCTCCCTGGTGTTGCAGTGCTGTAACACTGCATGGGGTTGCGTGCATGCACCAACTACTTTGGAGGTAGTTGTGTGTTTCCTGGGTTTAGACACTCCTGCCTATCTACTTTAATTGGTGCCTAATTTGCACCAGTACTGTGCTTTCCCCGTGTGACCCTCTCCATCTTTACATATCTAAATGTGTCCAGTCTTTCATATGGTGTTACTCTGTTAACTGTCTAAACAAATGAAGCTTTTAATGGGTCTGTTGTGTGAAAAGTCATGTTTACACACTGAAACTTCTGCCTTTCTATTAGTGGTTCCTGCAGACAAATGCAGGAATTAGACTGCTATTCGAAAATCAATACAAAGAGGACACAAAGACAAAGGAACACAGCTTGGGTGTTCTGAGTGGGTATTTATGAGGGGAAAGGATTGATCATCAAGACTATGTGTTATAGAGCATCCTCTTTTCTGTCTAGCTTTGATTGCGCCTTCTGAATGATATGCATGCTGACTAAAAAGAAAAGCAATCTGGCTGAATTCTCTTGTTACCCATTTTCTGAGAAAATTAACCAAACAAATAAAAACAATGGTATCAGGACTTAAGATGGCCCTGTAAGTAGCTCATTGATGGAGACAGCCAGCTATGTGAAGGGATTAATATAAATTCCTTGTGACAAATCCATCATACTCCAAGTGATATTGATAGAACATGCTAAGGTAATTCCAAGTACCATTTCAATTATAAATTATAAATTTCTCTTCTGCAGTGACCTGCTCCATCAGTGTGTCACTAAATTTTATCAATCTGGCACACAAGCTCATTTCCCTGTCTTCTAATATTTACTATCATATTTTTCATAGGCACATATATTCCTGAACCTTCCACAAAGGACAGAAATGAATACCACCAGCACAGAGCTGCAATTCCATTTCAGCCAAGGCAGATTAAACGTGAAAGAATTCTATATGAATTAAATGAAAGAGTATGGTTCATCCCTATTTCATCTTCATCAAATTATCAACTGTTGCTGAATAAAGCAAAATAAAGCTTGCAAAGTTGCCATCAATTACTCTGTTATAGTCTGAACCTTTTCTGAATTGCAGAGTGCTGGAGAAATTGAAATCTGAAATCTTTCATGGGTGCTTCCCAGATGACATTATGTCATTCTGTTACACCAGGAACCTTTGCTCAGTGAAGCCTTAATCTAGATTTCTTCTATCCTTACTGTCTTGTGAAAACTAGGGCCCAGTCTGTATCCTATTCCTTTCTAGTTATTTATACCTTTGCCAACTGCCAACTCTGAAATATAAAAGCTGAGAAATTTTGATTACTTCAAGAATTTACTTAGAAATAATAATTTAAAAAAAGGTGTTCAGATGTTCCTAGGAATAAGAAAAATATGTTTTGCCTAGCAGATCTGATCAGGCAAATAGGTAACCCATCCTGATCTGACCAAATGAGTTTCTGCAAAGAATTGCCAGACACACAACCTCCTTGCACTCTTTATCTCGCTGGTTGAACTTGTTTCTGAATCCATGCATTGGTAATTATGATTCAGTACAGGAATATCAAATGTGAACTCACTTTGAAATTTTAGGCAGCTATGCTCTCTGTTCTTTTGTACAGAGGAGCATCGTCTTCCAGCCCTGTGGTAAGTGCCTCTGTGCTCACCATGTCCTCCTGCTGCAACTGTTGCAGCCAGGAGGTGGATTCAGTCTGAGCAAAAGCTGGACTTGGTCTGGATGAGGTCATGGAAGAAAACAGATTTGCACGAAGATCTTGGAGCTGAGACCAGATCTAGAAGGGTGAGGAAAAACAGCAACACAAGGTCAGGGCAAGCAGAGGATGAGGACTGCTGCAGTGAATACCACTTTGAAAATGATTGATTCTGTGTTTGCTAGCCCCAGAGCACTCCTACAAGATGTCAGGTGCATTACTTGAACTACAGGTGGCCACCGAGTGCTCTTTTTACACTTGGTGTTAGGTTTGAGAGCCTGGGGTCTGATATGTAGTAGTTAGCATCACAGCTGCATCTGTCAAACGTACAAAGCACTGTGTCATGCTATTTCACCAAGGCAAACCCCAGTCATGTCAAGGCTGGCAACCAAAATTAATAGGCATATTTAACCTTAATCTCTCTGTCTCATTTCCCAATAAGTAAAATGTTGATATTCCCTACACCTCATGAACGTAATTCATAAGCATTCATTGTATGCTCAAGGTACTGTAACAATAAATGCTGTAGAAAAGCCTGCCGCGATGTCAGTAATTCCACATTGCAAGCAGGATTAAACGGATTTAAACAAAGCCTGAGGACATATGCTGAACAAAGAGATTAAACATAAACCAAAAGGCTGCACAGTGTCTGTCCCATGCACTCTACAAGGCAGTGGTCCTCTGAGCAAAACAGTAACATCACACAATTAAAGGCTAAATTTTAAGTCATACCCTCTAGAAATCAAAACAAGCTTGTCTGAAAACTCTTACCTTTGGCCTACCCTTAAGTGTCAATACTTGGCTTTTAAATCATAATATTCTTTTCATGTGCAGCTTGTGTTTTGAATTCTTTGGGGGGTTTTGTGTGAACAGAATGTAATAATTTAAGGATATATATATATATGTGTATATATATATATAAATTGCTTTACACTGTGCACGCAAAATCATACTTTTTTTTTAAAGTAGATGAATAATAGGGAGAGAAAACAGTTTCAATGTATCAAGCTATGGCACAAAGTAAATTTTATTTCTTTTCCTGCACATTGCCCTAGCTAGAAATTGTAATAATAGGTGCAACAGTTCACATATATGAAAGTAAATAATTTTACAGCTAATTTACATGTTTAAGCATATGTTTCAACAACAGAGATTTCTATTTCTTTTTCCTCCCAAGAGATGGGGTTTTTTTATCTGTTGATGCTTAGAAATATGGCAAGAACTCTCAACAATACAGCCTTCCCACTTAAATTTTGCTCCATTGATTGGTCTCTTTTTCCATCCTTTTTTTTTTTAAATCTCTGCCTAGAGATCAAAGACATTCTTTGCAACCAGAAAAATAAAGATTTATTGATTCACCTTACAGGTGTTGTCTGTCTTCTCATCAAAGCATCCATTTTTCTCAAACATTTAGTGTAAGAGCTTATCTGTTTCTCATCTGCAACAGCAACTAGCACTATTAACCAAATCTGCAAATGTCGTCATCCAAGCAAGACGGTAGATAGTGAAGTGTTCAAAGACATTAAAACATTAATGGAAGCAGAGTATGGTAAGTAGGCCCCCAGCACTTCCTAAGTGTTTCAAAGAAATATTTACGAGAATTAAGAAGTTTACCCATGCAAATAGAATTTTGACTATCTGGTGAAAGATGTTGGCAATTTTTGTTTTTAAGTGAACTGGAGCCCTAAAGGCTTAAGCCCAGAGTGGGCTTATTGTTTTTGTATCCTGTTACTTTCTCTTTTTCAGAAATGATATGTCATACCTCGATTTGCCTTTGCTACAGGTTTCATATAAGACTTGTGGAGCATCTCTGCATTGATGTTGTAGAACTGTGTAACTAAAACCTGGAGATTCCTCTCCAAACTCAGAAGGTCTGTTTATTTAGGCAATATGAGAGTATTTTTTTCAAGGAATGCAACGAGAATGGTTCTTTATTGTTAGACTCTGTCTTTGTCCTCATATCCACTCCAGCAAGATTAATTTCCATATTTTACCCTTTGCTGCTTGTTGCCAACAAAAAAATAAAAGTCAGTAGCGTAGGCAGCCTCTACCCAAGCCTTTCAGGGCAAGTGGCAAAAACATCTGAATCCAGTCTCCTGAGCAAAATTTCCAGCTGTAAGTGTGAAAAGATTGAGAGTCAGGTCACCTAAACTGGAATACTTATTTTTTAAGCCTTAAAAGGAAAAGTGTGATTGCTTTTTAATTACATGGTGAGTTACACTTGGCTTCTGATTTCCAATTTTTCTTTGAAACCACAGCAAATAAAATTTTTCTGTTTCTTAGAAACGAAGAGTCTCATATGATGCCATGAACAGGATCTTGGGAAATCCCTGATTCCAGCCAGGTCAATGAAAAAACATGGTGACCCAGCATTACCACCCCAAGCTTTCCTCCCTCCACTGCTGTGCTGGCAACGCAGCCGCATGGGGAATGAAATGTATTTCTACATCAGACAATGTCCAAGATCAAGAACAGCTCCAAATAAGCTATCGGGACACATGGGGGACATATGTTGTATAGAGGATGAAGCTATTACCCAGCTCAGCGCTGATTGAATGGCATTCACCCACCAGTGGCTGTCTAGGAAAAATAGCATGATTGAGTAATTAGAGACTGTATCATAAGCCATATGTACAATGGGGTCAAATTAAGGTTCTGTGTGCAATCTTAATTTTGTACTTTCTGTACTTGTCTAACGCCTTGTCCCCAGCTCTGCTTTTATCACCCCAGCAAGGCTGCAAGAAGAGTGGCGGTCCCTTTCGTCCCCGACAGAGGATGTTACACCGTGTTGAGGCAGCGGACCTTCTCGCCGCGTTAGACCTTGCTCGGCCCGGGGCAGGTGCGTTGTGCCGGCGGGGCCGGGCGGCGGCGGCGCCCGCAGGGGTCGCTGGCGCGGAGGCGGCGGGCGCATGGCGGGGGAGGCCGGGGAGGCCGGGGCGGGCCGGGGTGGGCGGGCTCCGGGGCCGGGCCGGGCGGGGGGCGGCGGGGCCGGGCGGCGCGCTTAAGTCGGCCGCGAGTTGCAGGCGGCCGGCGGCGGAGCAGCGCTGGCTGTAACTTGACACCGGGGCGAGAGGCCGAGCGGAGAGAGGGAGCGAGAGCGGCGGCGGAGGAGGAGAAGAAGGAGAGGAGCCCCAGGGAGCGGGATGGTGACCACCTCCTTCCCCTCCCCTTAGCGGCGCTCCGTAGCAGCAGCAGCCGCCGCCGCCGTCGTAGGAGCGCCGGGGACTCTCGCCTGCCGCGGAGCCGGGGGCAGCCGGCGATGGGGACGGGACGGATCCCCTGAGCTCCCGGGAACTTTCCCGGCCGCGGGCAGCCGGAGCCGGGCAGGCGGATGGAGGATGCGCTTCCCCCGGCGGGCTGCGTGAGCCGGCGGCGGCGAAGGGGAGGATGAAGAAGAAGCAGCAGCACGGCGGCGGGGAATGCCCGGCGCCCTGGCCCCCCGCGGCGGCGGCGGCGGCGGCGGGAGGGGGCCCGGGCCAGGGCGGGGGCTCGATGAGGCGGCGGCCCCTCTCGCTGCTGCCCTTCCTCTCGCTGCGCGACTACGTCTTCTGCATGGCCACCCTGCTGCTCTTCTGCTTGGGCTCCCTCTTCTACCAGCTCAACGGGGGCCCCCCGCACTTTCTGCTGGCCCTGCGGCACTGTCTGGGTAAGGGCGGCCGGCGGCGGCGGGGACTTGTTGCGGCTCTCCTCACCCCCCGTGGCGGCTGAGCTGGGCTGGGCCTCCCTCCGCGCCGGGGACGCGGCCGCGGGGCTGGGGCGGCCGGAGGCCGGGGCTGCCGGGCGGGCTGGGCAGGCGGGACGCGGTTCCGTGAGCGCTGACACCGGAGCGGCACCGAGCGTGGGGCGCCCCCCGCCACGAGTTCCTGCTGGCCAAAGCGGAGTCCCCTCGGGACTTCCTCAGCCCCGGAGCGCTGTGCGCCCGCGGGCGGCTCTTTGTGCGCCCGGTGGCCGTGGCAGAGCGCGGGGTGCCGGCTCCGCTCTCCGCCAGGTCGGTCCGTGGCGGGGCCAGGCGCAGGGCAGCGCTCGCTGCCCGCGGGTCGCGCACCGGGGCAGCTCCGGCACAGCCGCCCTGAGCTGTCAGCGCCTCCCCGCCGAGTGCTGTGAGAGGACAAGCGGGTGCCGATGGCCCACAGCAGAAGATGCTGTTTAAAAAAAAGAAAAACTAAAACAAACAAACAAAAAAAACCCCAACCAAAAACCCCAGATGCACTTTGTGAACCGAGCATCCATCCTTGTGCAGGAGGTTGGAGTCTGGAGAGAAGGGTGCGCTCAGCAGGGTCAGTGCAGCAGCGCTCGAACAGTCGCGCTCACCCGGGTGCTTTGCCAGCCTGGTTGCCTGCGGAACGCCGAAGGAGGTGCCCCGGTGCCGTGGCCTTCAGTTCTCACCCTCATGCTGACCACAAGTTTTCACGTGGTTTTTCTTTGTAGCGAGCGTGCACATCGCTACATGTTGCTTCCCTGCTCAGCAGAGAAGTTGTGTGAAAAAGAGTTTATCGTGAGGTCGAGTAAGTACCTTAGGCTGGCAGGGCTAATTCAGGGGTGGTAGGTAGGACAAGGGGGAATGGCTGAAAGAGGGCAGATTTCCTTTAGCTGTTAGGAAGAAATTCTTCAGTTTGAGAGTGGTGAGGCACCAGAACAGGTTGCCCAGAGAAGCTGTGGATGCCCCATCCTTGGTATTGTTCAAGGCCAGGCTGGATGGGGATTTGGTCAACCTGGTCTGGTGGAAGATGTTTCCTGCCCATAGTGGCAAGATTGGTTTAGATTGAAAGGGACCTTAAAGACCATATAGTTCCATTCTGTGATATGAAATAGGGAACAAAAACCAAGTGTTTCTCAATAAAGGAGGATTATTACAGAATAGTTTGTGGTGTGAGTTTTTACCACATTGGCTGGTCTGCTTTACTTGGGTGTGGAGGTGAGGCTTTGGTGGTACATGCTGCAGAGGTACAAGCCGTAAGAGACAATGTTAGGTTACAAGCAAAAATGCAGTTAATGTATTTCAGAAAAATAAGCTGCAGATCCTTTTCTATGTGTCCATACTTTACGAACATTTTAAGAATACAGCCCTATGTGTGTGTGTGTTGCTTTTCCTTATGGAAAAACTATCCCTTGTCTTCAGTTAACTAGTGAGAAAGTATGGAGAGGCAGTAGGACAAGAGACAACAAACACAAGTTGCAACAAGGGAAATTCCAATGGGATATCAGGAAAAAAAATTCAATGTGAGAGAAGTCAGGTGTTGGAACAGGCTACCCAGGGAGGTTGGGATGTCCTTGCAGATACTCAGAACTCAGCTGGACAAGCTTCTGAGCAGCCCAAGTCAGTTTTTCCTGTTTTCTTGGGGACATAGGACCAGGAGGACAGAAGTCACCTCCAGAAAATATTATTCTGTAAATCTGCTGTAAAAAGTCAGTGAAAATTCAAGTGAAAATAGGAGAAGAAAAATGTTTTGGATATTACTTCACGAACACAACAGCAATTTTGGCTTGAGTTTTAATGACTTTTTTTCCCTTTAATATTACAATTAGGAAGAAATTCCTCCGCTGAAGAGGAAACTGACAAATTTTTCCACCATAGAATCACAGAATTGCTAGGGTTGGAAGGCATCTCTGGAGATCATCTCGTTTACCTCCCATCCCAAGGCAGGAACATATCCAGGTGGGTTTTGAGTGTCTGCAGACAAGGAGACTCCACAGTCTCTCTGGGCAGCCTGTTCCAGTGCTCTGCCACTTCTTCTGTTTTAGTTTATGGCCATTGCTCCTTGTCCTCTCACTGGGCATCATGGAAAAGAGTCTGGCACCATCCTCTTGGCACCCACCTTTGAGATATTTATATGTGTTTATGAGATCCCCTCTGTCTTCTCTTTTCTGAACTAAAGAGGCACAGCTCACTCTGGTAGAAGATTTTGTTAGCAATTGATTGATACTTTAGTGGGATTAAACACAATCTCTGGTTTCAGACAAAAGGTTTTGTCGATTTTTAAATTTTCATCTCCTTCAGGGATAATTGTTGCTAGATTGGGTGAAAATAGACTGCACGAAATGCAGGGTTACTCAGCTTGTGGCCTTTTGACTGCTTTTGAAGAATGGGGGAAAAAAACCTAGGTTCTACTACCCTAACCACTCTAGCCAGTAGTTGCATGTCTGCTGGAAAATCTTCTGAGGCCTGCAGATGAAAGGCTTGGAAACCCCTGCATCTTTGAGAATGGGTCAGGATAATTTTTGTGAGGCGCTCAGCAAGTGCAGAAAAGCCTTTGTTGTGTGTGCCTGAACGTGACGAGCCCCTGGGGATGGAGTGTAGTCTTACTGAAAATGTTTTGGGGTTCTTTTGAAGTGTGGGATTCTCGCAGGAGAAAGCAGACAGATCTATTAATCTCTGCTAATGAACTTCTGCACTTGTTACATGAATTAGTGTAGGAATTTCCTTTCTGTGCCCGAGTGCCCTGGGATGTTGAGGAGATACAGGCTTGGCTAACATCCTGCACCAGGCTAGTGGCTGAGAGAGGAGAAGCAGAGTCCTCATGGCTGGCTGGAGTCCTGGTACCCACTAAACAGGTGGTGCTGCTGCCTCTGCAGACAGGTGGGATGTACTTTGGGTGCTGAGGTGTCTGTTTGCGTGCAACTTTATGGAGTTACTTTATACTTCCTTGGTCTGCAGTTTCATTTGGGTTGTCAAAGTTGATCCACATGGGTGACATTACTGAACATTTTATTTTGTGATTTTTTTAGAGTGGTGCATACTCCTTGAGGTATCCAGCTGGGAAGGCTTTCAAATTAGGAACAATATTTTTTTGTAACTAGAAGGCTTATTGTCTTCCAGGGAGTTAACAGAACTGCTTGGAGGCATAGGTATTGGGCATCCCATCCTGCTAGCTACCAAAGCTGTCCATGGAAGTGTGTGTCTTATACAGCAGAGGGAAGTTTCATGACGTTAAAAAAAAACAAAACAAACTTTTTTTTTCTCCCCTGAAGCTACAGATTCAGTGTACAAGTAACTCTTTCCTTGTAGTCTTTCCAACCCACAATTTATGGTCTCCAAAAAATTGAGCAGTTAGTTTGTAAGCCATGTTTGTAATGTGAATTTTGCAGTTTCCCTCATTGTATTTAAATCTACAGAAACCAAGGAGTAGCCTGAAGGGAATATTGATTTCTCTGTTTTGTGCCCTCCGTGGTGTGGGAGGGGTCATCTTGTCTGACTTCAGAGTTTGTTTGCATTTGCAAGTTTCAGTGCATTGCTCATGTTTAGTTATGTTATTGTGAGGGGAATGATTGGATTTTTTTACCTCAGAACTTGAAAGGAAGTTCCTGAGCAACAACACCCAACTTCAATAGTGGTCTGCACAGAAATCACACCTGCATTAGGCAGGTGTGTGCATAAAGGAAAATCAAGACAGTGTAAAAGCACTTGGTCTGAAAAACTTTAATTTTTTTATTAGGCCTGCATCATATGCTGTGGAGGAGGTATACATTTATTTTCAAAGGAATGAAGTGTGAACATTTGCTAGTTCTATTAACTTTCCTTTGGAGGTGGGGAAGATGAATGTGTTTTCAGAATATTCAGACTATTAGTAATTTTTTTTTTCTCTCCCAGATTGGCTTCTCTGGTGTCTTGTCCATATATGCCTCTTTTTCATTTGGTTGCCATACTGATTGGAGACAATCTTGGAAAAACATCATGGCAGTTTTTAGGGTAGACAATAGCTGAATTCAGTATTTCCACTTGCCATGGCCATTTCTTTTATTGCAGAGTCGTCCCAAGCAAATGTGAGTAGAGTAGTAGATATGAGGCTGTGTTTTGTTATTTATCCTGTTCTGACTTCAAGCTCACAGTAATTCAGAGTACAGAAGGTCTGTGGAAAGCTGGTGTTTCTGCTGTCTGTTGTGGATGCGGCTCACAGTGACAGGGCTCAAGTGTCACACTGCAGTCATCCCATCGGGAGGGACCCTGTTTTTCAGCATGAAATTATTGGGGAGGGCATAGGCATGTGTGGGTTATTTCTGAAGAATTTGTGGAAGATACTTAAAAGTGTATCTGTTGCCAGTAGGCTTAAATTTGCTCTCTGGGGGTGCATACCAGTCCTGGACCAAAAATTATCTCCAAAAAACAGGAAGGTTTAAAAACTGCCAGACTTTCCAGTAATGAGCTGCAATATTGGGATTTGCACAAATGAGGTCTTGCTTGTCGGTTCTGCCAAGGTAACCCTGGCTCACTAATTGAAAACCAACTCCAGCGGTGGAAGGAAGTGAGAAGAGTCTTCCTTCAGATGAGTAAGACACAAATCGTAAATCTTGGACAGCCCAGTGGCTTTTGGGGGATGCACCAGGGACTCCACTCCCCTGCAACTGCAGTGGTTTTACATTGCTTTATTCTTCTCTGCTTTGACTTGTGAGTTATAGACACTTCAAATCACAGAAATGAGAATTTCCAGGGGCTGGTAACAACCCTCTAATGGCCAATGAAAACATAAAACCTTTGTATCTTCAGTATTTGTTGTGCAAACTTGTTGTTCATGTCAATTAAAACATTTCCCCTGTTGAACTTGCCAGGAGCCTGTACAAGTACACTGCTTTGATTGCATGTGAAAGTTGCCTTTCCTGTGGTTTCCTATGCAAGGCCAAAGTCTTAAGTGTCCACCTTGTGTTCCTCAGACAATTTCTGTACTGCTCTCCCTCTTCATGACACTGGAAGTTCTCAGGTATTTTGGCTAAGATGAGCTTGGTAGCTTTAAAGTTGTCAGACCAACAGTTGTGTTTATTTTGGGGAATAGAACCATAAAAGAAGCTGAAAGAAATCTGAGTATTTGGGGAGATTGTTACAAAAATCTTCAAAATATTAAAAACTAAGCAGCAAGGGAAACTTTTCATTTAAATCAAGCTAATGTGAACTGGCTTTATTTTGGTAGGGTGTTGTGGTTGAATTTTCTTGTTTGTTTGGTTTGGTTTTGTTTTCTTTTTTCCTGACCTATCTGATTTTTTCCTGTTAACCTATTAAGAGAGGCACAAAAATGAAAACCCAACTATCCAAAGAAAACAGTTAAACTAAGTGTCAGTGTTCTGTGTGCAAATTTTTATAAGCTGTAGAAGGGAGGGATAACAGTAGGATTTTTAGGGTTTTTTTCAGGGGAATTGGTTGGGATTTTTATTCTGGTAATACTGCATTTATATATAGAATGATGTAAAGCACAGAATTCTTCAGGGCAAGCTTTTCTAAAAAGTAGAAGCACCTACCATACTTTATTTTTGCAGGTAGATGGCATGCTGCCTTTACATGGCCAGAAAGGGTTGGTTGTCTCATTCAGTTTTGTTTTGCACATGCACACGTGCATGGATCAGGAATCCTTTACAGTTTTGAAAGCCCTTCAGGTGTGTGAGTAGGAGAAACAAACTCAAGGAAAGACAGTCAGGTCTGTAGGTGAGGTCTGAGTCAGGTCTGTGGTGACACAATACCCATTTCTGAGGTGCCTAAGCTTTTAAAAAGGCCTGGGTTATGTTCTTATTGACTTTTTTTTCCTCTTATTGTTCTCAAAAGAGACAGCTCTTCTGTACTCTAAAGCATTTTCATTTTGGTCTGACTTCTCACTGGATTATTCCATTGCAATACACATGGAATTAATTACATTTCCAAGTTCATTAACATTGTAAGGAACTGAAAGGTCAGTTTGCAATCTGCTTCCTAAAAGCCTTGAAAAGAGATAGTCTGAACCTAAATCACAAGTCTGTATGTAGCTGAATCTTTCTTAATTAGCTCTTCTGTCCTCTTTGAACTTCCTCATTTTGCTGTTGTGAAAGCCATACATATTATCTTTTAGATAAAATATGTCTGGACTTCCATTTAGGTTACTAAAGTCTCAAGTTATAAGTGAGCTTCTTTGGAAGACAAAAGAGGAGCCTCATCTCCAAGCAGCTTTTGTTAAAAGACTGCTCATCACTCACAGCTTGTCTGATGGCAAGATTAACAAAGCTTTGCATAACACAAGGTGATGTCAGGAAATACTCTGCGGAGAACCAGAATGCATCTAATTTTATAACCAAGGTCATAAAACTCAAGCCTTTTCCTTTCAAACAGATTGAGTGGCCTCTGGATTACATTGTGCTGGCTGGCTAAAACACTCTGTACAGTGAAGTCATAGCAAAAAATGCTTGTGTGAATGTGTTGTGTTACTATACTAAATATATTTGGAAAATTGAATAGCATTTATTCAGGAATGTATTTTTCTGCTTTCAATGTCAGACTCCAGTCTGGGAATCAGGAATTGCATATCGGTGTCTGTGTACATGTTTCTTTTTCTTATTGTCCACTTTGGCATTTGACAAGGGATTTAAAGGATTAATTCAGTCCCTGATGAGAGAGAATATTACTACAGCTTTTTCAAAAATTTTATTTATTTGGTTTACTTTCAGGTTATATGGCAGTGTGGTATATGCACCTGTGTAAGAACAAATCTGCTGGTTAAATGGGATGTTTCACTTGGGCCTGAGGAGATGAGAGAGGCTTCAGTTCTCTGCCCTGACAGGCTTCATGTGACATTGAACAAATTGTGCAGAAATTCTCTCTAACCCCCTTTTGTCCAAATGACATCTTGAAGATTAATGTGTGACAGAGTAGGATAGTCTGAGATAGTGTGGTGGTCATAGCCACAGAAATACTGAGAGGAAAAAGATGCTTTTGATAAACCCTTCTGTTATGTACAGGTTTTGTCTGTGTCGAAGAGATAAGATAGATAGTGTTAGAAGGAAGCTCCTGTGTAGACTGAGGCAAAGTCAGTGGTCCAGCTGCTTTTCTTTCAAGGGTGTCACCACTGTTGGCTATCACGGTCTCTGTTTTACTTCAGGAGTTATTATATTTGGTTTCCAGAGTCTCATCAGAGGGTTTCAGTTTTTAGATGTGTCTTCATCTGGAAGACTTCATGTCCACAGAGTTTACCAAAAATTTTATTTCTTGTTTCCCGTGGTGCTGCTTAGACTTGATTTGTGAAAATGCAGTTTCTTGAAGCCTCGTTCATCCTAAGTGAATGGCAAGTTCTCCGTTGGAGGGTGGTCAGCCAAAAGGGATTGACTGTTAGAAGGAAAAAAGTGGTTGTTACAGTGATTCTCATATTTTCACACCAAATTAGAGAGAGGAAGGTTTCTTTTGCTTGGGGTTTACAAAGACTGATAAACATTCAAGGGTGCTAAAATGAGAGACTCTGTAGCAGAAGTAACTCCTACAGAAGCTACAGCACTTCATGCTCTGTGGGGAAAATAAATGGTCTGTAGTTTTTCACCCTCTTATGTCTAATAAGGGGTTTGAGATTAATGAACATCTCTGCTAGCTCTACTGCACTGATGCCTGACAAAAACTGTTTTGAAATCAGCAGCACATGTCAAAATCAGCAGTGACAGTAAGTGGAAGTTCTTTGTTTGTTATTTATGCACTGGGGTCTTTAGCAAAGTTTGTAGAACATATGATGAAGGCATAAGAGAGAGAATTGGATTTGACATGATTTTTGGCAGGAGCATTCTATAAAATGGTTGAGCAGGTATCTTTTTTTCACTCAGTTTCCAGATGGTAATTGGTCCTTTCTCTCCCATCATTTAAATTTGTATGTTAATAGAAAGTGTCTGCTGTCTCTTGTGTCTAGGAAAAATCTGGGATTACTGAAATTGCTCGAGTGTATTTTGTGTGATAATCACCCCTTTTTTTTTGGACATAAGTTTTGAGCACATAAGGAAGCCTTTCTTTCAGGGTGGTTTTCTTAGTTTTGTGTGCAAGTAGTTGCACGTTGTTAGCTTCTGGCTCCTGTAACCTATTCAGGAAGACCTGGATATTTCTTTTTCCATAGTTGTCCCTCTCTGCAAAGACAGGTTTCAGGTAAGATGTAAGAGTTTGTTTTCATCTTTGACTGGACAAACAAGGCTCTTGTAGGTTTTTTTTTTTGAAGTTGTGACTTTGCACCTGCTGCTGACCCCCTGTGAGCTGTGTTTTAAATTGCAGTGGTGTGAAAGAAAGCCCTGTGTTTCCTCTGTTACAGGTGCAGCCAAGGAGGTCAGCAGCCACTCTGTGTGCTCACGTGGGTGTGTATGAAACACACGTAGAAAAATCAGCTACTGCATTGTTACGTGGGGCAGATAGCTTCTGAGAATATTTCTATTTGGGTTGTCTCTCCTGAAGAACGGCGGTGCAAGGGGAGGTCCTCCTATCCCCCTTCTGTGCTGTATTTGGTTTTTTCCCTTGGACCAGTAAGTTCTGAAGCTAGGGCTTGCAATGGTCTGGGTGCTGTTCATTCATACCATGGGGGCAGGGAAGACAAGAATCCTTTTGAATTTGGCAAGAATTAAGTTCCTTTTCAAATCTTGCTGTAAGATTCATGGTCCTCTCAGCAATTTGTCTGCTTTTTCTGTCTCATCAGTGAGGGGAGAGAGCCATTTCCAGGCCATTACAGTTTATTACAGACATGATACAAATAGGATCAGCCCTTTTTGGGAATGTCAGTTGTTTGTAGCCTGTTGACATTAACTTAGAAGGGAACACCAAGCTGGGATAGGCTGCCACTGCCTTTCCCTGGGCAGCAGAAGTGTTGCCTGACCACAGCAGTGGCTCCTCAAGCTTTTAGCTTATGGTTTGGGTGTTGGGGTTTTTGGGGTTTTTTTTTTTTTGTTTTTTTTTTTTGTTGTTGTTTTGTTTTAATTTTCAAGTGAAAGCTGTGGAAAGTGATGACATGATTTTTAATTTTTTTTTTCCACCAAGAAATGTTTCCTCATCGTTATTGGTGAGCAGGCTAGTAGATTTTCAAACATAACTTGTGTTTATATAATGAGGCATTTGTTTTTCTTTGTTTTAGAATCTGGGTTAGAGGATGTTTGGAGACTGGACGGGTGGATAGGAAGTGGAGAGCAATTATTTGACTGAAATTTATTTTACTCTCTTGCTCTTTAGAGCTGCACTGAGGGGAGCAGGCCCTGTTGTGTTGAAAATGGATGTTTGGCTTTGTTTGTAAGCATGGAAGCACAGTGATTAGGTTTGTGTTACGGTTTCTGAGTACTAATGCTTTGGAAATAGACATTTGGATGCTTGCCAAGGCTTGCTACTTGTCATCCTTAATGATTCGGAGTAGAAGTCATCAGGAGGCTGGAATGGGGATCGTAGTGCCTGTGCTATTTGAGTGAGGAAGCAGTGCGTCTCTGCCATGAGTAAATAGCATGTTTCAGCACCCCTGAGAGTGTTTATTTTAAAAACTTCTGCTGATCAAGTGGATGGCTGGTTCAGTTTAATGTAGCTGCCCCAGAGAGAGGGTGCCAGTGTAACATTGTACTCTTACAAGGTTAATAACTGCTAGCAAGTGACAATTCTGGGAGATGAGCTGCTGGTGTCTGGATTAACAGTTGTGGGTCAAGGAGATTTGATTTATTATTTCCACTCTTTTCCTTCTTTTTGTCTTTTTTTTCCCCCTGATGTGGAATGTTCTGAGTATTTCTGGGCGAGGACTTGCTCCTTACAACTCTTCCTGTAGTTTACTAATAGATGATTCTGAACACATACAACAAAGTTGTTAGAACAAGTGAATGTTTCTTAGCTTTTGCTTAATTACTGCTGGAGACTACTGTGAGGCTTCTGTCATTGCTTAGCCTTTGAATGTAATGGCAGATTTCTTTGGAGGATACTTTGCTTTTCTCAAAGATCTTTACATGTTGTTTTAGCCCTGATTTCAAAGCTTGCTTTTGAAATCCAAATTCCAGTTACGTGTCTTTTTACCTTGTAAATTACCCTAAGATTTGAAAATTCTTGTGCAGATTAGAGCTTGCATTACTTCTCTGAATGTTCTGGGTTTTGGGGTTTTTTAAAATTCTATCCAGATTATGAACTTTTATGCTTTTCTTTCATGGCAGTGTCTTGTGTTGAAATAGGCATGAGTCCTGAAGGGGTTTGGGGCATGGGAAGCCATATGATGTTTCAGAAAGAGGTTGAGAATTATCTCACAATATACAATTTTGAGTTGGGTTTCAGAAGACAGTAATTTTGTGAATGTTTACAGTAGTTGATAAATGTTTGTGCCTCTGTTTATCTCATGGCAATTAGGAGGTGGTTACATCAATATTGACCATACTTACTTCTGTCTTTTTGTTGAGTCTTATTTTTTGTTCTCTTATCTTCTAAGAACCTCTTTTTCCTTCTGCTGTCCCTGTATTTACAGGTAGCTTCCCAGTCCTTTTGTTACTCTTTTCCTCTGTTACACCAAACCATGTTTAGGAGATAGTGATTCCTAATCATGAATTGCTGGTGGTCTTGTTTCCTTCAGCCAGGTTTTTCTTTCTTCAGTGGCTTGCATCATAGAGCAAATACTCTTGCCTCTTTGCTGGCCTACATCTAGAGAAGAGTCACATGAATCTCTGCTCTGGAAATCAGAAAAAATGGGATCTGAGAAGTGTCCCATAAGCAGCCCATGCTTTTGTATTCTTAAAAGGTAAGGAAAAAGGTTACTGGAGTGCTGTGAAATACTCAGCAAGATCTTGGAGAGATGATGTTGGAACACCTCGTCTCTACACATTTGGTGAGATTACAGGTAGAAGTTGCATTCAGATTGGGCAATGCAGTGCCAAGAAGAGGATGTTAAATAGAGAACTGTTGGGGGAGCAAGGGACAGACAAGTGTCTTGATTAGAAAAAGTTACACAAGACTTAGACTGTGCGTGGCTTGTCTGTCAGACCTTTACTCCTCGTTTCAAAGGTTCCCTCTGAAGTCAGCAGGGAGAGACAGTGGTATCTCCAAAGACTCACTCAGGCTTCCTTTGGATCTACGGTGGCAGAACCCCTACCTTAAGCGCAAAGAAATACTTGAAGTTTGGTGGGAAGGATCTGAGTTGTCATGGTAGTTATGCTGAGAAACACTCGTTGGTGACCAGTGGTAGGGTTCCAAAGAGAAGGGAGAGAAGGATGGGGATGGGAGAGAGGAGCTGGGAAGTTACATAGCAGGATTTCCAAATAGAAAGGTCATCATTTCATGTCAGTGGGTCACTGAAAGCTGAGTGCTTAGGATGCATAAAATAATGACTACATAAGGCCCTGGAAGAAGTGTACTGTGGGGGTATCTATCCCTGCTTGATGGGTGGATTTGATGCCAGGTTTGTTTCTCCCTAACTCTTGCAGTTCCATGGAAATGGTGTGCGACAACAGCTTTGATACGATCTGAAATGTTGCAGCAGATATTGCAAGGCAAAGGCTGTGAAACTGCTGACTTCTCACTTCCTTTCATGTCTGCAGCTGATTGTTCTTTTCCTAGCAGAACTCCCCATACAAATGTGCAGATTTCTTTTGTGTTGCCTGTTGGGAGATAGCACAATAACAAAATTAGGGTGAATAACAAAACAGTGGAGCCTAAACCTTACCACCTGTTTATCTGAGGCTTTGTTGTGTTTTTTGGAGGGGGGGGTGGTTTAGTTTGGGGCTTTTTTGGGGTAGAGAGGATTTTTTTGTGAAGCAGAGATTTTCAGAAGTGTGATTAAATGAGAGCTGAAATAGAAAATGCTTCATTGTCTAACTGTGAGCTCTCCACCTTGCCTCGCTATTAATGAGCAAAAACTATTACTTGATATCATCATTGATATTTTCAATGATATTTTTCTTGGGAGTCAGTCAAATTCAGCATTAGTTATTTAATCTTCTGATGAACAACCTTACTTTGTTAGGCCTGTTGCATTTTCCCTATCTAGTTTTGAATCTGATACTTGTCTCATCTAATCAATGAAGCAAATTTTGGCAAAGCTCTGTGGTTCTTTATAGCTCAGCAGTTGTCTGTTTTTTGCACTATGCTACATAGAAACAGCTGACAGCTTCAGTTCTTTTTCCTCTGCAACTCTTTGGTTATGAATTTTAGAAGCTGAAAGGCTTTTAAATAGCATATAGTATCTTTCACCTTCTGACCCCAGCTCAAATGCAGCTGAGGCTGGCAGTAACTGGATCTTATTATTACTGTGCTGAGGTGTTCAGTTAGCTGTGTGCAGTAAGTTCATTGAGGAGCTTGTGGCACTGCCACTCCCCTCTTTGCTCTGCTGCCTCAAGGATGCTCCATGTCGTGCCAGTGACAGAGTGTGTAGCACCAGTGGAGGATCCAATGGATTTCATGTGGTAGGGCTCCCAATGGGCTGATGCACTTTTGTCCCTCTTTCTAAATGTGCTGTGGCTTTAGTGATGGTGTGTGTGCTGCTCACTCTTCGTGCAAGAGGGACTTGAGATTCAGAGAGATTTTAATGAGGGTTACCAAACTTGGGGGTGGGAGGGGAGGCATGGACCCAGCTGTCCCCAAGATCAGAGCTGTGCCTGTATGCTGAATTTCTTTGTACTACCCTGCTGCATAATTAGGCTTGTTTGTTTAGAGCTATTGTGTCAATGATAAATTTATTATTCACAAAAAAAAAGGCAAGCCTGAAATTTTCTTCTCAAATGTCCTAAACAACGATAGTTTTCCATCATCTGTAAAAGAACCTGCTAAGTGTCCTTCTTGCTTCCTTTTCTCAATTGCTACTGACTGGAGAGTACGACTCTGTTTTTTTTATCCTCATGCCTCAATTTTCATCTAGCATGTCAAAGAGGAAGATAATTATTAACACTTTTCATTTCATTAAAAGGGCACAGAGAGGTTATGTGCCTTTGATGTCATATGCCTGATTAATAGCAGTATCAGGAACAGGGTTATGATTCTTTGCACTCTTGCAAGGACAGGGATTTTCCAGAAACCTGTGCACCATGTCCAACAAAACACTGATACTCAGCAACATGGAAACTCTTCTACTTGCCTGCCTCTCCTGGTTGGTGTAGTTTGAGTTTGTTCCGTTTGTGAGCTTTATATCTGTACAGTGTTCTTGAAAAGTGATGAAGTTGTTTTTCTGAGGGGACTTCTGGGGCACAAGGTAGTTCAGGGAAGTGTGAAAGCAGGTCTACCAAACTGTGTGCAGCTTTTGCCCAGCAGAGCCTCCATCCAGCCCAGGCATAGAAACTCATATTTTCTTGTCTTTGAGGAGCAGCATTTTAGAGTCTTTCTTCACCCTGTTTCCCTCAGCAGGGAAGCCTGCTACTGCAGAACTCTGTGCTGGGCTTGAGACTCTCAAAATGACAGGGAAGCGTGTGGGAGGGAGTGATAGCTGGGAAAAGAAAAAGTGGGGTGAGAGAAGCAGAGGTTGCTGGGCAAAACTTTCCTGATTTAAGCTAGAAAAGCATACTTTTTAATGTATTCTGCTTAAAATGAGCTTGTGAGAGACAGGAATAGTTCTGGGGGAGCAGACAAGTGATAAGTGGCACCAATTGAAAAGTATTTCTTAGTCCTTTCAGCAGCTCTCTTCAGCACCTTTGTAGAATTTGCTCACCAAAGCCTCTTCTGTGAGTGGAAAAGTTGTATTTGTGGCACGGGTAGATATTAAAACAGCTGCCTTATGCAGACAGCACAGCTTGAAAGCTGTATAGTCAGCTTCAGAAATGTTTCCTTAACTTAGTCTCAAGACAAAAATATTTTTAATACAAAGGAGCTCATAATGCAAGGGAGTTGATTTGCTCAAGCAAATTTTATCCATCTGTTAAGCTCTCTGATTATTTTAACTGAAATGTTACATCCACATTTTTATTTTATTCAGAGGTAATGCCTGCATTGTATGAGAAGGATTACCAGAGAACCTCTTCTTGCACTCTAACAGCATCCTTACCATCCCACAAGCACAAAATAATTATGAAACTGAAGATCAGTTGAATGGCTGATGCTCTTGCAACATGATTGTTTTGGCTCACAAAGCCTGGAAATAGAAAATTTTCATAGAGATTGCTCTGAATCCACATCCAAGCTTGAGATCTAATGGTTATGAGAAATAAATGTGGTGGTCTCAGGCAATTCCTTTGTGAATATGGTCAACATCAAAGAAAATAAGAAATGCATACTGATTAAATACATAGTTAAATCTGACAGAAAAATGACAGGTTTAGCTATTCAGCTAAATATAATGTGTAATATGGCCCTGGTTAAGAATATTTCCTTACTCATACTCTATAAATAACATCATAACTATGCTTTATACTTTCTCCAAACACCCATTCTTCACTTCTGTTCTAGCCTGTTTGCACTCCTCATCTCTGACTGCTCTGGGTCTGGCAAGGCATCTCTACTATTTTCAATGAATCTTTTACTTGTTTTAGTGGCCAATGAATGGTTCCTGGATTGCAGAATGGAGAACCTTTAGTTCCTGATGCCACATGAGCAGTGGGATTTCTTAGTGCAAACCTGTATGTTGCATTTGGTCCTATTGCACAGAGCCTTGTAATACTGTGCCAGTCATAGCTGTGGTTTGGCAAATGCTCCTGCTCAGCTGGGAAAGGAGGTTGGAGGCAAGAACGAGGAAGAGGAGAGTAGTAAGCATTCTTTCACTTTCCTTCCTTCACTGTGTTTATGGACACTTAAAACAAAGTGATGGTAATGAGCACTAATGTGCTCAAGCTCCTGAAGCTGCACTTATTAGTGAACCACAAAAAACAGTTTAAAGAACGTATAAACTCATGGAATGTTCTTTTGTGTTCTCTTGCGTGCACTGCAATTTCTTTGAGAAAGAAAAAGAATTGCTTTACTGCCTTAATTATGGAAAGAAAACTAGTTTCAAATTGGGAAAGTTTGTAGCTGGCCATGGAAGTCAGAGTTTGCATTGATGGTTCTTATGTTAGCCTTACCAACTTCAGTCTGTCTGTGACACAAAAGTTAGGATCCTGCTAAGAATTATGGTCCAGTAGAACCTGATATTTATTTTCTTCTACTAGAAATAATAGTTTGTGAGCAAAGTAGGGTTATTATACTGGCATATCTTGAAATTGCTTAGAATTTGCATTTCATTATTTAATATTATTTTATTTGTGTAACTCTATCTTCTGTTTGTTTTAGTTGGAGATCCGTCTGTAGTGGTGTATTTTCTTTCTTAGGAGGAAGGCATGCTAGATTTGTTTCATGAATAGTAATATTTTTCCTGCATGTGTTTTAGTGTAGAGGTGGTTCAGAGTCTAAATGCTATGTTACTACAGGACTTTTTCTGTAGGAGAAATAAGACATAGTCTCTTTGTGGAGAAAACAAGATGAGTAACACATGTGTGTGAACATAAAAATAATATTCCAGGTCACACATAGTTTTATCAACATGGGAAGGATGCCACTTTTCACGCATGTCACAAAGCACATGTAATATATTGTTTAAACCTGTTCAGCTTTCTTCCTTACCTTACTTGTGAGAATTTGTGTCCTCCTGGTAAAGTAAAAATGAAAAAGGAATGCATATAAAGAATTAAAACACTTACCACTGGATCTCCTTTATCCATGAGGACCAGATGAGACAGTTTTGATGTTTCTCCTGCATCTGTGGAAAATAGATAGCTGTTGTTGAGCAATGATTGAAGTAACTAATAAGTCCTATGGATAAGAAGAGTTAAATAACCCAGTAGATTGATCCAAAATACTTTCTGTGTGTTTCATATGAGTTCTTCTCAAGGTGGAAATGGCCAGGTTGAATGTGGATACCAATGTACCTATGAAGAAATTGGTATGATGTGCTGTTGAAAATAACTTGGGTTTCTCTGGGTGCCCTCCTCTTGGAATTTGGGAGCTTGAATGAATGTGCTTTGTGCTTCCAACTGCTTAAATATTTTCATGAGTGTTTGCAAGTGAAACTCACTAATGACTTTCTGATAAGCTCTGTATTGAGTCCACCCTGGGAGGAGTACACAGATATTGTTTGAGTGTGCAAGGATGGGCATAGGAGAGCCAAAGCCCCCCTGCAGCTGAATCGAGCGAAGCATGCAAAGGGGAACAAGAAGGGCTCCTACAGCCATATCAGCAGCAAAAGCAAGAGCAAGGAGAATGAGGGGCTGCTGCTGAACAGGGCCTCAGAAAAGGCTGAGGTGCTTAAAGCCACCTACCCCTCAGCCTTTACTGGTGAGATTTGCCTTCAGAAACCCCAGGCAAGGAAGACCCATTGCCAGGGCAAGATTGTTCCCATTAATACCCAGAGTGACAGGACAGGAGACAGTAGTGACAGATTGACATACAGGAAATTCCACTGAAACATCAGAAAACCCTTTTCATGTGGGGTGATTGAACCCCAACTCAGATTTCCCCAGGATATGCAAAATAATTCCTGTTTCCCCTGGGCTGGCTGAGCAGGGGATTGGAGTGGACAGGTGGCTCTGCTGAGGTGCCTTTCTGCCCCGCTGTGCAGTGGGACTGTATTCCTGGGATTCATGGCATGTGCTGTCCTTTTAGAAACTTGGTTAGGAGTAGCAGTGAAAAGTCAACCCTAGTGTAAAGTGTGGAACATGATAGACATGATGCTGATTAGTGCCGGTTCTAGGAATAGAGGTTGGGTCCTAGTGTCAGTCTCAGTGTGAAGGAGATTGATATGTCAAAATTGCATGTCACATTTTTGAATCACTTACAAGACTTTAATTTATTTCCAGGACTCTGGAAAATTATTTTCCAGGAACTGATTAATTAACATGCAAGAATATAATATTTGTGTAGCTAAAGGAAAGGTAAACTACCTGGCTGCGAACTGTATAACTTCAGACACTATGAATCTTACTTGGTACACGGTAAACTAGAAGGTGGAATATGCTGCTGCAAACTTTTCTTGATCATGGTGTCCTTTGTATAGGTTTCTTTAAGTGGCTGTCTGAAATCTGCCTGTTGTCTTGCATCGTGTCATTCTAAGGAAGGAGATACAGCAAGTGGCTAAAGAGAAAAATGAGTAGTGCCTTTGGTAAAAACACGAGTTTGCTTTATGCACAATTAAATATCCTGTTGGACTTGAGCCTAGGAATCAGGATAATGTATGCTTCTAACATACTGTTGCTGAAAACATTTAGAAATGGTGTTTTATTAGCTTCTGTATGTATTTGACAGAAATAAGTTTTTCCAAAAAGTGTCTTGGATGATGTCTGAGTGTGAGGAGAAAAAGGATGGATAGCTGCTCCAAGAGAGAATGCATATGGTTGTGCTGGGAAGAGAATGCTCCTTAGCAATGCTGGTTTCATTTACCACTTTTAGCACAATTGCTTTTTTCCCCCTTCGTGGTATGTTTTCCCTTCTGGGTCAGTAGGAGAGCAGTTTCTTAGAACAGGGAAGTAGTACAGTAAATCTATTGTGCCTCTAGGATGTATTAACTTCAAAAGATAGGATGCCTCAGTCTCCTAGTGAAAGATAGACAGAATCTAGACTGCTTGTTTGTTGGGTTTTTTTCCTTCTTACTGCAATGTGATTTTATCTTGCAAAGGCATGGTCTAATTCTTTCAAGTGAAAAATGTTGAAGCAGATTTGTTTCAATGAAATTGATACCTCTGGCAAGTTGGATCTAATTCAGATGGCTGTGCCAAGGATGGAAGTCCTGAAGCTTAAGGAGACAAAAGAAAACAAAATTTTTTTCAATTAGAGATTAACGTTAAAAAAAAATAGAGCAAACTTAAGGTTACATGTGCATTGAGAGCTGTTGTGTTAATTTATTTACTAAGATGAGCAGCAATATTCTGAGATTTTCCTTCACTCAAATGACATATTCATATTTGGCACTGGTAAGCATTCCTATCTAAAGGAAATTTTTTGGTTTTGCAGCACTTCTGTTTGCTGGAGTGAAGGAGGAGCAATTTGAATACTTGTGCATTCCTTTTCCTACAGTTCCCCTGCAACTGTGTGTGTTAACTAGATCTTGTCAACAGGCAAAGAGATTCTGAAGAAGTTTTAAAGGAAACTTTTAAAGGGTCAAGACTGAAAGTATCAAGGCAGGCTCTGATATCTTTGCAGAACTTTAATGCATGCTGTGATGCTGCAAGTTGACAAAGAATTAATTTAAATAATTTAAGACATAGAATCGAGGTATGTAATTGCATTTCATTGATTTTTCTTAATTTTGCCCACTCTCTTTTCCTCAAGTGTCTAAATAGATTATGGAAGTCTTATTGTGATAGTCTCCATGTAAACAGATACCAAATACTTTTAAAAGGTAGAGATCTAGCTTTCTATTCTCCACATCTCTCCCCACTGGGTTGCCTACTGATTGCCTACACCTCTGAAAAAACTGAGTAGCAGGAAAAGGACAAACCAGTGGATAGTCACTTCTCACCCTTGAACATGGAGTCTGCTGCTAAAGCACCACTGGATGACAGGTGAAGGAGTTCTGAAAAAAATCAACAGCCCAAAACTAGAAAATAAAGGAAAGTGGAAAAGGATTGAATACTTAAAAGATGTCTTGTGACCTTAGCAGAAGGGTACCAGTCAGGTAAAATTTTAATCAAGTAGATTAAACAAGAGGTAGCAATTCTCAGATGAAAATTACAGCCTGTGTAATTTTCCTTTAAAACATTTTGCCCCACCTGGGAGTGGGGACACCCACTCTTAGCTGCAGGCCATGCAAAATGTACATTTTAGTAGGGTGCATTGTAGGGCCCTTTAGTAGGGTGCATTGTCCTACTTAAGAATCAAATTAGATGACTTTTCTGCTTTTTTCACTCCCTTTGATGCAAACCTCAGTTACGTTAGTGGGTGATAGCACCCAGTCTGCCAGCAAAAGCCAGGCCAAGAGGGACTTCTTGAGAAGGTGAACTGTGGTACTGCACCTCTGCCCAGCAGCCCTTTAAAGCTGATCATTCTCTGCTCTAAAAGTAAACAGTGGCAATAAAGAGAGTTGGGAATAAAGATAAACATTGATACTGTAAAGTGAATATTAAATCCTGCTTTATATTGAAGACTTGTATGCCATTTTTACAAGGCTGTGTTTTGTTGCCCTGTGGAACTATACAGACTTTTGCAAGTAATAGGAAATTTTCCTGTTAGCCAAAGTTTTCTTTTGGGTAAGAGTAGTTTCTTGGCACTTTGAGATGGCAGGTTTTTGATCCACTCACAATGAGCATTTCCTTAACCGCGGTGTTTGCTTTTCTATTTTCTACCCCTTCTTGAGAAGGCAGGAGCTTCAGCAATAGGATGAAGAATTTCTTGGCAAATTAAAAATTGATCTTCTACTTAATACACATACAACACCTTACACTGTGATTTACTTTTACTGTTTCAAAAAATGCTGATGGGACTTCTTGTTGTTACATATAGGAGATTTTTTCTGTTAAATTATTTGTGCTGTAGTTAGATTGTAATTTCCTTATAAACTGAAAGGAGAAGTTTGAAGTTGAAAATCTAAATAATCAGGGCAATGTCATAGAAGCAGTGCTTATTGGAACTAATGCAAAAAACATAGCACCTATATCCTAAAAAGAATGTTTGAGACCAGAAAGAAGAAAAGGTTTTGGCATAATGTACATAATTATTAAATGCAAACTTTGGTTTTAAATAGACAAGAATTTACAAAGGAGGTATGTTTTATAGCTGTAGGGAATAATGAGAAATTACTGGAGTTTTAAGCTTATTTCTGTCAGTGTGCTATTCCCTGCACCACATGAACAAGTATCTAGAGAAACAACTATGAATCAAATGGCATTCCAAAAAGTTAGCAGTGTTTAAAGCTCCAAGGAGGAATGTTTGAAATTGTAGGAATTTTTGAATATCTCTTTTGCTGTTCTGTTTAAGAAATAATTTGAATCTTGGGTCTTCATTTGAATCTGGCTTTCCAAAAGTAAATATCAATATGGTCTGTTAATTTTGAAATATATTGAAATTGTCATCACGTAGTTGACAGTGACTACTAACAGTTAAGAAAGCCCCATGATCTAAAGAGAACAAATAACTACTGCTTACTGTTGGACTCTCATCAAAATCCTTCTCTCTCTCAAAAATGCAGCTGACTGTAGCTGCCAGCTAATGTACAAACAGAACCGAGAGAGGGAACAGCTGCGCTCTGAAAAACAACATAGCTCAAAGGCAGCAGCACCCGCCTCAACTCCTCTGGTATTTGGTTTCAGGCTAGAATTATATATTTTGGGGTACTTTTATATGTGTAAGTAAGCTTTTCTAAGGATCTGTAGGATTATAGATTTCTCAAAAAGGAAAAGAAATGTAGCAGCATGTTGATTTTAAAAGTAACTTCATCCCTTTTTTTCTTACCTTTGTACTTTGAACGTACCTTACAAATTTCCTTAGAAGTTGGTGTTTGTTGAATAGGGTTTGTAGGTCCAGTATTATGCAGCCAGCATCTCTGAATCTACTTGGTAAGTGCATGTTTGCCAAAAAAGTCCTATGCCTGGTTCACCTGGATTTTGAGGAATACCATCTAGGAATAGGTGGCAGGTACCTAATAAAACATTTCTGCTTGGTGGGCTTCTACGTTAGGGGAAGTGGGATCCCCTCATTAGAGAGCAAATAGTGTGTGTCGTGTTTCAGGTGGGACTGGAGCTGAATCTGCATGTGGCAGATAGAAGATAATAAGTGGTGGCAAAAATTAGGTCAATTACACTAATAGAAAAAAATTAAAGTGGTGAGTATGAAGAGTGGTAAGTATGAAGGCGTGAATTCATGCAGCTTTTTGTGTGCATTGTGGTGTGCCAAATATTCTGTATCTCACTGAAACACACATAGAGCTTGTTATAGGGAAGGAAATTTGTTAGACACTAGAAACTTATGACAAAATATTCTAGTGAGTATAAATTCAATGTTGCCATAAAATCTAAATCCAATTACTCTTTAAGTGGTTCTAGGTTTTTGTGCAGTAAAATGTCCTTCAGTTGCTTCTCTTTTGTCTCTGTTGCTATTGTGTGTTTTGCTCCAGATGACACATGATAGAATATCTTATTTTTGAACTCCATAAAAATAAGCCTTAATGCTTTGTTTGCTTCAAGCCATAAGAGCCTTTATTTCCTGTTTGTTATGTTTTAGCAAGTGGACTGTATTTTAGAAAGGGTGTAACACTTGTGTTTTCTAGGTAGTATGACTATAATTTTTTACTCAGAAAAAAAAAACATGTATTGTTTTGATTTCTTAAGAGGCGACTTTTTTTCTGGGTTCATGTTACAAAGTTCTGGTTTACTGAGAGAATAGGCTTTACTCTTCCTAGGGAGCATATGGTGTGTTGTTTTCTGCATAAAACCTGGTAATTTTCAAGGGCAAGACAATTGCAACTTGTTTGCTGTTTTTAGAAGCTTGGGTGTTGCTGTTGCCAAGCATACAAAATAATGTTGTACATTGGTTGTTCACGGGGACAGTAACATGGAGCCACAATCTGTCTGCTCCTTCACTGACATCCTGCTCCTGGGAAGTTTTTCCTTGCTGGGAAGGTGGCAGGCAAAGTCTGTCCCCAGCCTTGCTGCGATGGGTCCTTCACCTCACCTGGCTGTGGGGCACCCTGTGGTCAGAACAGTGGACCTCATCACAGAGTGTAGTTTAGGGACAATTTGTCTGACCTAAGACCTTTAAGTTCCCCCATAGTTGAACAAGTAGTGTTAGCTTGGTCTTTGGTAATAACTCTTTCAAGGGATATGTAAAAAATAGGCATCCGGGTTTAGTAATGACTTCTTTGAACATTACAATGCATTGTAAACTTAATTGGAAGTGTATTTCAATTGACAGTGTCCTAAATGAGTCTTCTGAGATCACAATTATGGTGGTTTGGGACAAAATGAATACTTAAGGTAAACTTACTTTTAATTAGTACCATTGTTTGTGCTTGCAGTACCATTGGATTTGCAACATTTGACAGTTTGGGAAGAGAGGAAAAAAATACAGTTACAAAAGACTCAAAGCTAGTAATTTGTTTTTAGGACTATGCCTCATAGGAAATCAGTATTTCTTTTATAAACACAGAAGATATTCTCTGAAGAAAGAAAATGAGTAAATGTTTTTCTTTGAATTCTAGTCATAGGGGAAAATGAAGAAACTGACTACTGTGCACTTCTAGTTTTCTGTGAAAAGTATTTTAAAATGTTATAATGGCAGATGTAGTCATCAAAGTTACACTGAAGCAAAGTTGAAGAAAAGGAAAAGAGAAGGTTGGCAGTAGCAAGATGAAGCTTTGAAGGTTTTTCAGAAGTTACAGCATTTTAGCTTTATTAATATTTTATTTCAGATTATTTGTTTTCTGTTACTTCAGTGTTCTGGAACTGTAATGACTTGAAAATTTTGTCTGTTCTTGAATTTTAGTATGCACTCAGTTGTTTTCTTCTGACGTTCTAGAAGTTGGATGGCTGCTGAGCTAGGTACATCTTGGACAAATTAGAAAGTTCTTAAGTCTTGTGAACTGATATCAATAACATAAAACAGATTTTTGTAGTAAAGCTTCTAGCAATACTGAACAGCTGGAAAAAATTATGAATGTTTTAAGACCAGAATAAACAGAGCAGCATATTGTTTTGGACATGCTGCGCCATGTCTTCTGGTAATTGTGGGCCGTGTCCTGGTCATGGTGGCTGGTGAGCATATCCTGTAGAGCAGGAAGAAGAGTGATGGGTGCTAAGGAAAGCCAACTTCCCTTGGAGTATACCTGTGGTCTGTGTTGGGCTGAGGTTGCCTGTCAGAGTTATGATTTTTCTGGTAGTGCCAACAACTTGCTTAGGAATAGTGAAATCAGTATTATCTGTTAAAATATTGAGTTATGTTAGCTAAGTAATACTAGTTGGATGGGTGCTGAATAATTTTTGCTGGCTATTGCAGAATAACAGAAGATGCCATTGTAGGCTGTGTGTAGTTCTTCCACTGTTGAATGCCACCATGAACACTGAAAATGTCTTGAGGGCTGTGGGAGGAAACACACAAGGGCTTTGTGGGTTATTAACCAGAAAGTGTTTGTCCATTCTTGCCAACAGTAGATCCAAGCTACATGCAGAATCCTGGCCTTTCTCCAAACAGCTCGTGCCTCTTTTGAAAGGTTCCCAGTCTGTTCTGGGCTCTGTCTGAGAGTCTGGACAGCCAGTGCCTCTCACAATGGCACCAACTGCATTTGGACCAGCACCCCCTAGCTCTACATCAGCTTTTTTTGGGGTGTGTGACAATAAGTTGTAGTATGTTGCAGTGAGTTTAGAAGCTGTTGACAAGGTTCTTGGGTGTGGGGGCTGAGGAGGATGCTGTGTCATGCAACAGCTGGATTCACACACAGGTTCTTCCTTCCTATCCTAAGTCATGGAGTTACCTGTAGGGGGATAGAATATAAGAAAATAAAGGTGGTATAGACAGTAATCTTACCCCTAAGAAGTTGCAGCTGGGTCAATTATTAAAGATTAGGAGCAGGCCTGACTTTACAAGGCCACAGCTGTAGCCAAAGAGAAGAGTGTTATAAAAGAGTGGATTGGTTGGTTGAGGGGGAACTGGAGTCATTTGGCTGCTGCAAGGAGAGGAGCTCCCTATGAGAAACATCAAGGAGGTATGAAACTCTAGCAATAATGAAACAACAGTATGGAACCTTTGCACTGTAATGACAACAGCTACCAGTGGCAGACTAACAAGCTACTGAACAGATTTGCTGGGTTACTTTGTGACATGTGGAATAAGCCATGTGCTGGCTAAATATAGAATATGTAAACTGTATTTACTTAACATTTAACTTTGGATAGATGCAGATGTTGGGAGCCTGCACTGGTGAATTTTCTAAACAAAAAATCTTCTGCTTGTCAAAAAACAAGAGATTGGCCTTGATTATGACACTAGATCCCATGTATCCTAGCTGGTTTCATCACATTGCTTCAAATTGTGTTAACACCTGAATGCAGAAATAAATGTTTGCTAGGGTTTGGGTTTTTTTGCAATGATAATCAAACTGGGAGTTTAAAATCCAAGAAATCTGTTACATTTAATGACCGAGCCCATTTTGCAAAACTTGAAGATGGTATTTGCAAAAACTGGAGATGATAAACTGAATTTGAATTTTGGAGATGCTATTTAGGTTGGTGAAACCTGATTGCAGCAAATTTCTTGATTTGAGTACTGCCAAGTTCCCTTGGAGGACTGTCTTTGTCTTCTGAACTTTGCAGATGTTGGATTTTTTTAAATGCATTATATGGAAGCATTGAAAATACGTGCATCAAAGGGTAGTATTATGGAAGCAGTTGTAGCATAATGCTAAGAGTTAAAGCAGTGTTCTGTTATGTGCATCTGCCCAGACACCAAAAACCTTTGCAATACTGTGGTTAAGATGTTTTGTTTCATTTTTTTTCCTGTATGTTAGGGCTGTTGACATTTTAGGAATTTTTGTGGCAACAATTCAGTGGAGGAAAACATGATTAGAGGCTTGGGATGGGGTAGTCAACCCACGTCCTATGTATACCTCTACTACTGGGTATATTTGGTATACTGTTTAAAATAACTTACCTTTATTTTCCCTTTTGATAAGCATATGGGCTAAGCTGTTTGTTTCTGAATAGTAAGCCACACTGTGGTGGTTCTAGATCTGTAATTACTGGAAAGGCTCTGAACACAATCAAACCTACTCTTTTGGCTTTGCCTGAATTGGACTGAAATAAGCAGCTTTTAATAGCACATATCACCAAACCTGCTTGTTCAGAAATTGTTGACTTTGTCTTCTTACACTTGAATTTTAAAATTCAACTGGAGCTTCAAGATGATGTGGCATAATTTTCTGGGTTTTTTTCTCTTTGTTAGTTCTTGTGGTGTCAAGAGTACGAAGTTAGAAATAAGTAAAAGAAAAATCTAATGCTGAACCAATGCCAAATTTCATTAGTATTTTCAATGGCATAAACAAGGTGTTGTGTTTGAGGAGACTTTTCACCCCTCTGGTGGGGATGGTGGCCATCAACAAGTATGGAAACCACTGTTCATCAGACATCTGCAATCTTGTAATAATTTCTTGATACAAGTGATTTTTTTTTAAATTGCTGATCACCATATATTATTTACAGATTGAAAAGAATAAAGGAGAGAGCGCACGTTAAAGAAAAAAAACTTTGTGATAAATATTTTGGAAGTAACTGAAGCAGTTTTTTATGAAATGGAAATTAATGTCTGTAGCTCTGAGGCAGCTGTGGCTCTTTGGTGCATTTTGTACCAATTGATGCCTCTGTGTTGATTGAGTTGTGATGTGAAGGACTGGATTTGGGTGTGTGGTGGTTGTGTTGAGTTCCTGCTCTATCTGTTTAGGTATAGGTGGAGCAGTAAGCTGTGAACATTAGTAGCAACAGTAATAGTGGTTAAACTTTTTGGGGCAGGCCTTTTCACACCTGGTGTTACCTGAACAGCAGCATGAGATTATACAGGGAGTTGGATGGGGTGGGTGTAGCCCAGCAGCTGAAATCTCTGCCCTTGTGTTTTGTTCTAATAATATTCATGATCCATAAAGAAATCACCATGTTATAAGGTATTAAGCGATTAGAGAGCATCCAGAGGAGGACAATGCAGATAAGCCAAGGGCCTTGAGGGGAAGTCACATGGTAGGAGTGACTGAGGCCACTTGATCTCTTCATCCTGGAGGAGACTGAGGGGGAATCTCATTGAAGTCTACAACTTCCTTTTGGAGAGAAAAGGAGGGACAGACACTGATCTTTCTTCTGTGGTGTCCCAAGGGAATGGCCTGAAGCTGAGTCAGTGGAGCTGAAGTGTGATGGATTTTTTTAAATGCATTATATGGAAGCATTGAAAATACGTGCATCAAAGGGTAGTATTATGGAAGCATTTGTAGCATAATGCTAAGAGTTAAAGCAGTGTTCTGTCATGTGCATCTGCCCAGACACCAAAAACCTTTGCAATACTGTGGTTAAGATGTTTTGTTTCAATTTTTTTCCTGTATGTTAGGGCTGTTGACATTTTAGGAATTTTTGTGGCAACAATTCAGTGGAGGAAAACATGATTAGAGGCTTGGGATGGGGTAGTCAACCCACGTCCTATATATACCTCTACTACTGGGTATATTTGGTATACTGTTTAAAATAACTTACCTTTATTTTCCCTTTTGATAAGCATATGGGCTAAGCTGTTTGTTTCTGAATAGTAAGCCACACTGTGGTGGTTCTAGATCTGTAATTACTGGAAAGGCTCTGAACACAATCAAACCTACTCTTTTGGCTTTGCCTGAATTGGACTGAAATAAGCAGCTTTTAATAGCACATATCACCAAACCTGCTTGTTCAGAAATTGTTGACTTTGTCTTCTTACACTTGAATTTTAAAATTCAACTGGAGCTTCAAGATGATGTGGCATAATTTTCTGGGTTTTTTTCTCTTTGTTAGTTCTTGTGGTGTCAAGAGTACAAAGTTAGAAATAAGTAAAAGAAAAATCTAATGCTGAACCAATGCCAAATTTCATTAGTATTTTCAATGGCATAAACAAGGTGTTGTGTTTGAGGAGACTTTTCACCCCTCTGGTGGGGATGGTGGCCATCAACAAGTATGGAAGCCACTGTACATCAGACGTCTGCAATCTTGTAATAATTTCTTGATACAAGTGATTTTTTTTTTAAATTGCTGATCACCATATATTATTTACAGATTGAAAAGAATAAAGGAGAGAGCGCACGTTAAAGAAAAAAAACTTTGTGATAAATATTTTGGAAGTAACTGAAGCAGTTTTTTATGAAATGGAAATTAATGTCTGTAGCTCTGAGGCAGCTGTGGCTCTTTGGTGCATTTTGTACCAATTGATGCCTCTGTGTTGATTGAGTTGTGATGTGAAGGACTGGATTTGGGTGTGTGGTGGTCTTGTGTTGAGTTCCTGCTCTATCTGTTTAGGTATAGGTGGAGCAGTAAGCTGTGAACATTAGTAGCAACAGTAAGAGTGGTTAAACTTTTTGGGGCAGGCCTTTTCACACCTGGTGTTACCTGAACAGCAGCATGAGATTATACAGGGAGTTGGATGGGGTGGGTGTAGCCCAGCAGCTGAAATCTCTGCCCTTGTGTTTTGTTCTAATAATATTCATGATCCATAAAGAAATCACCATGTTATAAGGTATTAAGCGATTAGAGAGCATCCAGAGGAGGACAATGCAGATAAGCCAAGGGCCTTGAGGGGAAGTCACATGGTAGGAGTGACTGAGGTCACTTGGTCTCTTCATCCTGGAGGAGACTGAGGGGGAATCTCATTGAAGTCTACAACTTCCTTTTGGAGAGAAAAGGAGGGACAGACACTGATCTTTCTTCTGTGGTGTCCCAAGGGAATGGCCTGAAGCTGAGTCAGTGGAGCTGAAGTGTGAGGTATCAGGAAAATGTTCTTCACCCAGAGGTTGGCTGGGCACTGGAAGAGGCTGCCCAGGTAAGAGGTCACAACACCAGCCTGACAGAGTTCTAGAAGCATTTGGACAATGCTCTCAGGGACAGGAGATGGTGCTGTGCAGGGCCAAGAGTTGGACTCAATGATCCTGATGGGTCCCTTACAGCTCAGCACATTCTGTGAAATAAAGCTTATAGGCTTGTTCCTAAATGCTGTTTGAGGTGCTTTTATGGAGATCAGCTTACAGGGGAAAAAAAGAACTAATAATATCAGGTGGGTTGTCCAGCTGCCAAACTGCAAGGATGAAATATTAGAATGCTATTTTAATAGTTCTCTTGAATAGTACTAGAGATATGAGCGATGTAATACAGAAATCGAAGCTAGCAATACAGGAGGGTAGCACCCTACAATCAAATTCCCTGCTACTTAAAGCAATTATCTCATATAATCAATTTAATAACTATGTTAAAACTAGGTAGATTTGTTTAGTTCTGCATTCTTACTGAAAACCTGTCACCAAACAACACTGCTCTGATGTTTAGAAAATCCCTCTCATACCCAACTGAAAGTTTTTGCTCTGGCATCTTTATTTATCTTTGGTTTTGGGCCACAGTCGTTTTGTAGTTTAAATAACTCATGTTTCTATGAGCCTGTAAAATCTAATGTAGCCTGTTCTCATTAAAAAAAAACCCCAAAACAACACAACAGTCCAGCAGGACTTCCTTCTTTCCTCTGATGGTGCTGGTAACACCTCTTGCATCTGTTGAAGAGTGAATTACTTTCTGGAAAAATGGACAATGATGTTGCACAGTACTTTATATACAACCTCACGCAAAGCTTAAGTGGTGTTTGTTCTTCCTTTTTCCACTTGGACAAAACTTTCCTGAGGCACACTGTGTTCCTGTTTGCTTTTTTTTTAATTTTCATCTAGATATAGGCTTGTTGATCAATCTGTTGTTCCCAGGTGGAAAGCTTATGGTCCTGTTAGGGAGGATTTCTCAGGGTGAAGTTTTGTAGTTAGTTGCATCTCATTTCTGTTGTTCTAATCCTCAGCATTGCCACAGTTCTCCATAGATCAAGTTGTAATCCACCTCTGATGACAGTTCCTTCCAGCTTTGTGTCCCAGGGAGCATCATTATGGCTGTCTTAACCTTTGTTTTTAAGTAATTACTAAAATTATGCCATTTTGATTATAGACTGCAACATGTCCAAACTAAGGTGGTGCAACTTTTGGTTCTTGCACAATTACAAACTTTTCTCTCTTTCTTGGGTGGAAATGATTAAATTCAGAGCAGAGGGCCAAATTCTGTTGTGTTGTGGTTTGGTATTGATTTACAGTAAATATATGAAACTGTAACCATTTTGTCTTCCTTGGAGTGTCAGACTAAGATCAAACAAGTTCTTCCCTTTGAATTTGCTATTTCAATTATTTATAACTGCAAATGAATTTGTAATATATGAACACACAAATGGAAATTGTGTAAGTCTGAGATGGATGACAGCAGAGAGCCCTCTTAAGATTACTAATTTGAACTAGGTAGGTGCTGCCATTGTTTTCCTCTCTGTTTCATGTGGCATTTTCTGCACTATACCTGAAGCTACTCTGTGGCAGCTTTTGTGTCCAGTGCGTTCCTCCCACAGCCCTGGCAGAGCTTGCAGGAGACCAAATTTGAGTTCAAAGGATGACATTTGTGCATGGCTGATTGCTCTGACTGGATCTTGAAAGATCTGTCAAGCCATTAGTTATTTATTTCTCAAGCAGAAACATGAAGCACTGTTATTTTTTTAATTAAATCTAGTACATCTGGAGATATTTGATATTCTAATACTAGTCTAATACTGGAGGTATTTAATTTTTTTAAAACTCATTTTAAAATATTCAAGTGATATTTTCTGATAAACCTCATTAAATGAAGGTCAGTTTTGTAATCCACAATTTCAGAAGATCATGACAAAGAGTAGGATACTTGAACTAAATGTGAGCAATACTTACCTGGTGTGGTGGTTTCTTTGTACGTTGTTTGGATTTAGGGAAAGGATTGAAATGCTTTTTGCCTTAGTGTGCTGAAAAGTCTTCTTGGTGGTATGAAGCCATTTCAATAGTTGCTATAAGATCTCTCCGAACCCATTGATTTCATTTATGAATAAATACCACAAGTAAAATATTAGTGTGTTAGGTGTAAACTGCTCATCTTTCCCTTACCGTGTATGAAATATAATGCATCTGACTCTGGATATTATTGGGTGCCTTCAGAAGACTTTCTGAGGAACATATGGAGTAATTTATGTGAGATATCCAAGTATCTTTCTTTTCATCATTAAAAAATGTGACTTATTTCTAACCATTGACCTCTGTCTCCTCCTATTTTTGTATGTCTGCTGAATCAAATGAACTGTGTGTGATGAGGATCAATGTTTCTACCTCAAAAAACCCATGAGATCTGATCTGTTATGGAAAAGGACTGCACATCTGCAAGGGAAACTTTGTGTAGAACTTGAACGTGTGGGTGGTCTGGTTTCCCTCCTGGAGTTTTCCAAGGTTGCCAAAGTACCTGAGTGTTTTATTGCAAAGGAAAGCTTTATGATGTTTTCTTGCGCTGAAAATAGGAAGTGTTTGTCCCTGAATTTAGAGGTAGAGGGAGAACTAGGGTGAGTTTCATTCTGGGGCAAGAAGGCTGTGTTAAAGAAAGTTGCAAGTATGTTTTGCACAAGGTTGGCCTAAATCACCCTAATTAAGATGTGGCCCTGGAATGGCTGTATCAGCTCTTGTTCCGCCTGTTGAAGTAAGCAATGATAACATGGCAGTTGGCTGCTAGAAAATAACATCTGCTGCTAGAAAACTTTCTAAAATGCCTGAAGTGTATTTGGTTTGCTTTCTTACAGCAGTTTTTTCTATCGGTTAAATGATAAAAAAGTTGTCTAGATGCTGAGAAGTGCATTAGGTTTTTTGAAAGACATGAGCAGTCTGCTCGGTGCTTCTGAAACTGAGCTGCAGGTTTGTCCCATCAGGTGCTCTTGCTTTCATTCTGGAAGGGGAATTAAAACAGCTGGCAGTGTCTTATCTGATGCAGAGAATTTTGTGCTCCAGTAGAGATTTAGTCCTTGTTGTAACAATCCTTAAGGTGTTTGAGCATATGCAGCTTTGGCTTTTGCATTCTTACGTGCTTCGCTTGGTTACTTGCATGTGGTGAGAAGGGTTTAAACAGCAGAGAGTCTGGATCAGCAGTGATGCTTCTGTCAAACAGTTGAAGGCCTCCTCCCTTGAAATAAGATTTTTACTCTTTGCAAGTTACTATTTCTTTGTTATTCATTTTTTTAGTATGGTGTGGTAGAAACTGGGGGACTTTAGAGTGCAGTTACCTATACTGGTGGTTCTCTAGAAAATGACTACTGTGTGAAGCCAGCAGAAAGCTCTTCTGCTATTATTGTGCTGGTTGCAGTTGCTTATGAAGTAGGTCAAAGGGGCCTGAAGATAAACCCAACATGTGTGTCTCATATTTTTGTGTTTCATAGTTAGGGGATTAGGTAAGAGAGTTACAATAGCAACAAAGAGGCAATGAACTGTACAGCTTGCTGGAGTCCATAGGCTGTGGGGTTTCATGCACGTGCCTAAGGGTCTTACTGTAGATACAAATAATTTGCCTACAACATATAGGGACTGTATAATAATGAAAGTTACTACTTCAGTTAATGTTTCCCAGAAGGAAGAAAGATTTGAATCCTTTATTTAGGGAATACCTACTTCAACAAAATGCTGTCACACTCTTATACTCTTGAGGTGGGTGAAGAGGTGGTTGAATTGGCTGTTGCAGGAGAAAGCTCACACAGGTGCAAGAGGAGATGCTAGGAGACCAAGCTGCAGAGAATGTGGCACTTGCCATTGAGGCAGGTCCTCTCAGGAGATGTGATACCTTCTTTCCCTTCCCACAGCCTGCTTGCAGTCTTTGTTTACACAAGTCATTTTGCTCACACTGACAGACTTACCCTGAGGACTGTGATGATGGTTGTCTCATGGCTACTATTATTTGTGTGACCTGGTTTGGGCTGGGATAGAGATTTTTTTTTCCTGGTCGTTGATGTAGTGCAGTGTTTTTTGATTTAGTATGAGAATAGTGTTGATAACACACTGACATTTTATTGTGCTAAGTAGTGCTTAGAATAAGTCAAGGACTTTTCAGTTTCTTTTTAATGAGGATGATGGCTGAAATGCATATATGGGAAGGAAGGAAGAAGGGGGAAATGAATCTGCAGAAAGGTAAAATAATTAAATACAGCAAATAAAGTTATTTGGTGTTTAAGACAATGTATCCTTTTTGGCTATAGCCACTCAAATATTTCCTCCATGAGAAAGGAAGATTTTCCATAAATTATGAAGATAAGTTCTGTGGAAATACATATATCTGTGTGTGAGGAAGACATGCAGTTCTTCTGTAAAACTTTTTTTTCATAAAAAGGTTGATGCCTGTATGATGATCAAGGATAAGATTTCACTAAAAGTCATGCTTTGACTTCTGCTACTATAGACTTTGTTTTTTGAAGGTAGATGTGCTATTTCACTTCAAAATACTTAATGACAGTGCCTGACATGTCAAAATGGCTATTGACAAAATAGCAGTTTCAACTTATAGTTATTATTAACTTGCTACAGAGAGGTGTCCGGTTGGAATCAGTCAGTATCTGCTATGTATTTCACTAAAATATTTGATATCTGGTGTTGTGTCTGTAACAAAATGGAAATTGGTCCAAATCAAAAAGTCAAAAGCAGACTATTTAAAGACTAAAGTATTATTTGTGGACTCTAATAAAACATCATGATCCTGTTAAGCTTTTCTTTTCTACTACTTGGAAACTGTTGCTGGTATAAAGTATAGTCATGTAAGGAGTACAGCTTGATTTGGTTGTTTAAATCTGAAGAATCATCTCAGTCTTGCAGAGATAAATTGGTATTTTATATATTTAAATACAGGTTTAAGAATTATGGCCTAAGCAGCAGTCACTAATTCACTAGTATGTTTGTGCCATTCAGATTTAGAATACTTGCAAATACTTAAACATATAAAATGATGCAATTGGGTGGGTCAATATTCAAGATAAAGCTTTTGTTATATGTAACTGTGTTTTTCCTGTATGTCACCATGCCCCATAGACTGATGCCGTGGTAATAGAGGAATGCTTTTCACCTAATATGTGTGAGATGTATCCTCAACAGTGAAATGACACTTGCCTCTGTGTATAGTGCAGTTTTGAAAGCCACATTTTTAGGAGGGGAAAAAAATGGTAAAGAGTAGTGGGAGGGGAAAAGCATAAAAATTATTTGAAGGCTGGAAAAAATACCTTGCAATGTGAAACTTGGTATTGATTTTGCATAAAGAAGACTGGGATGTAACTGGCTCACAGTATTCAAGTACCTTTGCAGAGAGAAAATTCCAAGGAAATTGCAGTATGTGAGAAAGCAATAACAGGAAGCAATAGCTGGAAGCTGCAGTCAGATAAATTTGAATTGGAAATAGCAATGATAATGAGATTATGTGGGGAACTGGGGACAATCATAAGATTTGTGACAAGAAAAATCTGTTGTGGAGAATCTGTCTCTAACAAGGTCATTATGAGTAGCATGGTCTTTGTAAAAAGTTACAAGAAACATTTTGGCCTTTATATCCTGTTTGTGTAGAAGCTATGGAAAAACCCCCACATTTCTTAATTAAGGGAGGAGAAAATGTTCTGGGAGGTTATCAAAAATGCAGGACGAAAACATTTCTCGTGGCAAAGACTCAAAGATACATCTTCTCTAAAAAATAAAATGCAAATGTTCTGGCAAATACTAGGGTTCTAATACTCAGCACTCCAAAAATCAGTCATTTTAATGCAACCTCATTGTGGCACTTTAGTTTTGAAATAAATCTTAATCTTAATTATCTTTGTCAAAATAGTCTTAGGCTGTTTGAGAAAGATCAATGGCTTTGCTTTTGCCTTCAAAATGGCAGCTTTCATGAAAAAAGGAGTATTATGTAAAGGCTTTGAAAGACTCTACAGGTGGGAGAAGAGGGCAGTAATTTGGAAGTAAAATTTCCTAACCTGTTGCACATGACTGTGATATGAGAATAACTTTTTCTGGCCTTTGGGAGGGGAGAGAAGTCTGATTTCAGGAAAGAATCTGAACTTTATGCAATAATTTTGCCCTTATTTGTTCATTCTATGTATTTTGCCCACAGGTTATTTTTACTCTGTGTGCTTGAGCTGGATACTCTTCCCTTTACAAAAATAAGGGGCTTCTCTGGGGCTTGGTACTATGAGCAATTGTGGATGATAGCTTTCATAAAACAGCCTTAAAGAAGTTGCTGGTGTGGGAGCCACAGCAGAGCTCATGGGCTGTTGCAGGCATTGTTAGCATAAGATCTACAGAGATGTCATGGAAGAGTTCCTCAAGAGAGCTTTGAAAAAGCTGTGCAAATATCCACTGAGTGAGTTTTTTTAAAATGAGAATGGTTTCCTATCTGTTCTTTCGTTGGCAAGATTCATCCCTTTTGACTGCAAGGGAGGAAGAAATATTGCAGGCACAACATGTCTGGGGAGAAATGTGGGCAAGGAATAGTGATTCACTGAGCCTGAAGCTGATGGAGCTGAGCTGGGCTTTGCAGATAAGGGCAGAGAGGGGAAGAGGGCTGGGGAGGAGGCAGCAAGAGCTAGGGAGGCTGGCAGAGGTGCTGCAGAGCACAACCAGCAAGTGAGGGTTGTCTTTGGTCACACCGGCAGCCAGGTCTTGCAGCAGACACCAGCAGTGGAGCAGGACTGTCCCAGAACTGGAGCCAAGTGAGCAGTGAAACAATCAGAGCTGCTCCTGGGAAATTCTTGTACATGCCAGGGCCAAGATTTGCTTATGCTTTTCTTGGATCTCTGTCTTGAGCTTCTCATAGAAAACAGCAAGAGAGTTGGCATTGCATTGGATTGGGAGTTTGACCTCCTGGAAAAGGGGAGTTGAAAATCCAAAACCAAAGCATCTGAATTCTTGTGGTTTAAAAGCAGATGTCCAGTTTAATGTCATATAACTCCCCAAAGCACTACATATTTTCATCCAAATCTAAACCAGTACCAAATGCCATTGTCAGAGTTAGGGCCCTGTTTCTGAATTGGCCTTCCATTACTTGAGTTCTCTTCAGATGGTCTGCAGTCAGTCTTTTCTCGTAATGGTAGCTGAGTCTTTTATACTTCTGTTCTTAGTGTTTTGAGCAGCAGGACTAAAATTACTGAGTGCTGATTCTTTCCTTTTATATTCCTTAGTCTTAAGATACTGAGAGAAGTAGGAAAGCAGCCTTCTTTCACAACTGAATGATCCCAGCTTCTCTTCCTTGGTGTTTCAGTTAATTTTAGGGCTTCATGCTTCAGGAGCAATGTGTATGCCTAGCATTACCAGTGTTAGCTGGTCATGTGCCTGGAGATAGCTGTTTTGCTTTAGCCTGGGGTCACCAAACAAGCTAATTTTCTATATATAGAGTGGTTTTAGAAAAACAAACAAACTTGTTCATGTGAAAGTACTGTTAAGTCAGATGTGAGAGGTAACAATTTGGAAAGAAATGTTTTGCCATTTGAAACTGTGTGTAACAAGGCAGAGAAATTATTTTCCCAAACAGTGATGGTAGTTATTTCTCACAAAAGCACCCCAAAATACAATGTTTCTTTACAGCTTTATATGGAAGTTAATGATGTTCTGTAGTGCTTGACCATCTCATTTGAATATGTGTGCTCTGGTTACAGTGAACATGAACCAGCTTTTCAAATGTTGAATCTGTTTATTTTGAAACTGATATTTGCGACTTTGAAGGAAAAAATAATCCCTTAAAATTGGGGTTGGGTTTACCACGGCTGTTACATGTTGTAATGTTGTTGTGTCTGAGTATTTTGTTGTGCACTTTGTATTTACCGAGCAGTTTCAGATAAAAAAATGCAAATCCTCACTCTCATAACCCAGCCTTTTATTTCCATAAAGCTGGAGATCTAATAGGATCACCAGTTTATTAGCCCAAGAAAATTTGCAAGAAAAAGCTGGAGGAAAGAAAGGCATAAAAGCCTTCATTTAAATAATGGGATACCACAAATGAGGCTGGATTTAGTTACTTTTATTGGACAGTGTAAAGACAACAAAAGCAGCTAATGGTCTCAGGCTGTGCAAAGGGAAGTATTTACATGGAAGCTGGAAGGCTTCTTGCTTTCAGGCTCTTCTTGATGAGGTCTGTACCTCTGTCTCAGCTCTTGTTTGTGAACAAATACTTCTGGGAAAGCATGCAGCTCTGGTGTAAAAATCTTTTGGTATATTTTTGTCAGACATTTGAAAGGAGAATGGTCTTTTTTTTTTCCTAAGAAAAAATAGGCATGGTTCCTAAGCTCCTGTGTGAGGCACAACAGCCTGAGACATCTCTGTGAGTACTGCCTCTGAAAGGGCAAGGATATCATGATGTAAAATATTACATAGCAAGTGTCATCCAGGTTAGCACAACTGAAGAGTCTGTTATGATCTGTTAATAAAATAATCAGTGTAGAAAATGTCTGAAATGGGTGTTTGATCACAGTTTGACTAGTTGGTCATGAAGGTCATGAGGCCTTTATGATGGAAACAGTTGATCACGAAGGTCTCTTCTGTACTGAATGACTTGACTGCACAAGCAGCTAAAATCCACACCTCTTAAAGGAAGCCTCCTGTAAGTCAACTCCAGCCTGTAAGCTGCTTCTGAGACATACATCAAATAAAAACTGGGAAGTTGACACAAGAGCTGGGCTTACAGAGAAACCCAAATTGTCATCAGTGATATTAGGAAGAAACTTCAGACTATTTCTGTGTCGTTGCATGAGAACTTTCTGTGTATCAATATCCTCATGTCAGGTACAAAACATTATCTGGAAATATTAGGCAAAAAAGAGCTCTTAATTACATGTGTTTTTCAAGCTTATAGATTTACTTGAGTGGCCAAGGACAAAGAGAATGTTAATTTATCTTCTAAAGTAAAGTCATTAAATTGGGAACAAATTAGCACATCATCTGTGTGCTCAAGACTTTGAGGATAAACAACTACCTAAATTCAGAATATATGAAATAGTAACAGCATGACTTCTGCATCTCACTGCAGTATATCCATGTGATCACATTCCACTTCTAATTTGCACACAACTTTTCCTAAGGACTTATTCAGAACTTGGATTATGCTTTTAGCATCCCGTGATTCTGACATTCAACAATAATAAGTTCACATAGTTAAATTTTCAGTACTTAAAATAACAAAACAAAGCCACTAAAATAAAAAAACAAATTGCAACCCCCAAACCAAAACGTCTGTTAATTGAATTCAGATGTCTCCTTTGGAGAACATTCAATTAAGCTCAAGAAAGGATAAATTTTAGTTCAGTGAAAAGGTGAGGTTTTAAGTTTTAAATTCTTTATTTCTTGTTGTATAATTGTGTTTCTTATGTGTCCTGAAAACTGTCTGGGTAGCACAGTATCAAGATTTTGTTTGTGTTTTACTTTGCTTTTTTTCTGCTTACTCAAAAGCCAGGTTATGTTTCCAGCTCTAATTTCCATGTCAAGCTTCAGAGTCAGTTTCAAAATAGGTGTTTTGTTTTTACAAGTCTTCATAAATTTGAGATTTTAGAAAGAAAGTGTTCAATTGTGTCTTTAGATTGCAGAAAATAATGTCATCTCTAAAAATTCACTTTGACCTTGTTTTTAATATTACTCAATGCCAGAAATTATATTGGCAATATGAAAATAATGGTTTAGCTGGAGGTGAATAAAAGTGGGTGTTTATTTGGAATAGTGCCATGTGAAGCTGCAGATGCACAATAGTTGAAATATTGGTGATGCTTCCCTCACTGTTTCCATGAAAAGTCATCACTCTTCATAATTACTAGTTCTGTTGTCAGCCTGGGGCGATCACTGAGAGCAGATCTCCTGTGACCGCCTGGGCACTCACTGGGCAGTCTGAGATGCCATCAGGACTGCTGCCAAGGAGTGAGGAAGCAAATCAATGGAGAAGCTGGAGAATGGGTGCAGGACTCCGTTGCATCAGTGATGCAGGGAGCCAGGCTGCCCTCAGCTTCATCAGGTGCCAGTGTGAGACCAGTCCCAAGAGGGGCAGAGAGCAGGAGGGGGGGAAAGGAAAGCCTCCCACTGGCAGCCCCAGTGCCCCACTGGAGGCTGGCATTTGCTGTTGCCTTTGCAGTGCGTGCTCTGGTGGGCAGCTTGCTTTGGTCAGCGTTTTTGTGGGTGAGTGCAAACCAAGTGCTCCGTGTCTTCTGGACCTGGAAGAGAAGATGTTTCTGCCAGTGTTTCTGGAAACTTCAGCTGCACAAATGGAACCAAGCTGTAGTTCAGGCAGGATGTTTGTTTGCCTTGAATTGTTGGAAGATTGTTTTATTGACTGTTCCATAAGCCCAGCAGCCACTGTGTGCATGGATTGCATGCTTCCTGAGCTATCTGTACCTTGGCTTGTCCTAAAGGATCTTCCTCAGAATAGCTGCTGTGACTGCCCATGTGGCTGCTGGAACAGGTCTGAGAGTTACTATAGGATCACGGTGCCTCGGTGTGAGACAGAGATCCCTGCAGGCATCTGTGAGCATGGGGAACATTGTTTTCCATGGTGGCCTTGCACAAGGGTCCCACGTGGCCAGGCTTGCAAAATGCTGCTGTGGGACTGCCAGCCAGGGCTCTGTGGGGTTTGGCTCCTGCAAGCCCTTTGGAGGAGAGCCTGACAGCTCAGCTGGGGATTCCACTTCTGGTGGGAAATAGGGAGGCAGGTAAAGTGTTGATGGGACTGTAAGGATGAATTTGATGCCACTTGCCACAGGTTGTTTGCTTGCCATGATGGGCAGCAAAGAGGCTATTTGGAGGTTTAGCTTTGGTTTGTATTGCAACAGAAGGCTGTCAGTCTTAGTGCATGGTTGGATTTGTGGTCTGGGGCTTTTCTTTATTATTTCATTAGACCTGCATTCCTAGCAGTTGAAGAAGGTGCAAAATTATCACGGTTCAAGTGTTCACTGGAAATGTAACTGGAGGATGGAGTTTACTGAGAGATCGAGTTAGCTGGCCTTCTGTTTAATTTGGCAAAATCTCAGATGCCGTTGAGTAGTAGTGGATTGTTCAACTTTGGCTTTGAATGTTCTCTCTCCCTGTACTGTTTTTCCCTCTTGTTGCTGATCAGATGAATGATTAAATCAAAGGGCCTTTGGGAAGAACCACATCCAGCAGCACTAGCACAGGTCTCCCACTGTATGGCACAGGATGCTCTTATGAGTCAAGAAGCATTATTTTTTAAAGTATTCTGCAGAGTAGGGGTTTCTTCTAAAGTGAAGGCAGGAGTTTAAATAAAAGTGTGAATTTGAGTTTTTCTAAAAGCAGCAATAGGAAGAGAAAGCAAACAGGTTTCAGTGCAAGCAAAAAGAAAATCTCAGAGTAGCTTGTAATCCCTGTGTCTCCACCACACTGCAAGTCTTGAACAGAAGTCTCTGAAGTGAGCAGCTTCTCAGGATTTCTACTTTCAAAATGCATTGTTTCAATTCAGAGTTGCTACAAATGAAAGTGTAGTCAGGAACTGTATCTTGGTGAATTATTTCATATATTATTTCATATATTCATACATTTTAGTTTTGGACTATCCAAAGATTGATTTCCTGACTTGGTCATTAATTTAAATTTAAAAACACCATTGTTTCTAGTGTCCCACAGTTTGCTATCAGGCATAAAAGTGTTGCTGTTCAAGTGCTTTACACAAAGTGTGGGGAAGTCAGAGGATGAATGCTGTGTGCTGGGAATAATGGATTTGACGCAACTCCGTGTGCGGCACGTGGAGGTTGTGGTGAAAGCCGCTTATGCAGTGTGAGATGTGGCACTTCCCATGTGGTGCTGCTCAGGAAGGGAAAGTGGCGCTGCTGAGGTGCCTCTCGGCTGGTCACTGTGAGGTGAGGTGGCTGGAGGCTGCTGCCACGGTGTCAGAGCTGGCGCCACAGGTGCTGTGTCTGCCCCCAGGGACAGCCAAGGGCAGGTTTGCAGAAGACAGAGGGATCGTCATGTGCTGGTTGCGATGGTCTCGTGGGATGCTGAGGGCACTGAGAGTTTGAAATAAGGTCTGGTTGCTGCATGTGGTTGTGTTTCTTTCAGGGTGTGCTAGAGTGCAATAATGCCATTATAATCAGAAACCTACTAGTGTTATAGAAGAATTTTTCAGTACTGTGTTTAACCTTCAGTTTCCATTAGGAGATATTCTTTATCGATGCGAATGCTGAGTATATGACTATAATATTTTTCATATACTGTGGTGCTACAGCTATTGTGGCATTATGTGCATGTTAAGGAAGATGTCTATTAAGGATCAGTACTCTGGTTTTGAGCAATATCTGTTTTAGTGCTTAGCAAGGGGAGATGCAACATTTTGATTATATTTGCAGATGATGCTGAAGCAAAGATACTGTAAGGGCAGAGACACATTTCAGAATAATGAAGAAATAATACATTGACAGTAAATAACAGGTCAGTTGTGGAAAAAAATATGGAATTGCCACAGTTGGAGAAAACTAGTTAAAATGCCAAAATTGCATAATATTCTGGGTCCTAAATGGCATGGTAAGAACGGAAGTCATGTAAAAAACCAGATTGTATGCCAGATTGCAAGGAAGTAAAAAAGACTATAATTTTAACTCTGTGAAAACAGTGTTATGTTAAATGTGAAGATACTCTTCCATTTGTAACAGCAAAAAAACCTCTAATCACTGAAGACATCCTAGCTGTGTTTCTGATATTTTTACTGCCTTTATGAGTTTCCTGAAAAGTGTGAACTGCCTTCACTTATTTCTGTACAGAAAACAATTTTTGAGATTGTAAAAGGCCTGTTTCTCTGTGATCATTTTAACAGAAACTGTAGTTCATCCAGGATATTGCTCAGCAACTGGGAGGAGTAAAACTGCTCTCCCCTTTGTGGTCTTGGAGTGACTAAATTGTTCCTAGACTTTAGTTATACTGTGAAATCACATTTCCCAGCTTTCCCTAACTACTACTAACATACGTTGCTGTCCTATTCTGCCTGGGTGAAGTCACTGCTGACTAGCAATGTTAAAGTTCTAGGAATTTCAGAGTTGTCTTTTATTTGTGTTGTACACTTACAGATGTGTAGGTGCTTCGGAAAGGGTACCTCAATTGCCCGGTATTTTTGTGTTAATATTGTCAGAATATTGTACAAAAAGTAAAGTGTCAGGAAAGTCCACCTTGTAACAGCTCAGGTTGCTGCAGGAAATCCCTCTTTCCTTCAGAGGAGAAACTATTCTGCGTAACCAAAACTTAAGTAGCTGAAAGTTTCCAATTATTTCAGGACTGTCTTCCAGCAGAAATTCTTCTGAATGTTCATGTGGGTTCTGATAATTTGAGAATCTGTTCTACAGAACAGCTGAGAAATTAGCATCAGGAATAAGTAGCTAGGTAAATGGTGGGTTTCATTAGTTTTCTATTTCTGGGTTCTGAGTATTGTTTTTGGGGTTTTTTTGTGGGGGCTAGAGCACCATTATCTAATGTGATGAACCTATTTGCTTCTGGTGCATCACCAATGCAGCCTTAGCCCAGCAATGGTACCAGTGTTGGCCAATGGAATAGGGTTGGCTGTGCTGAATCCACAACTTGGAGAAACAACTATGGAAGTCCACAACCTTTTTAGACACTGTTCATCTTAATATTTGTTTTCTTGTTCACTTGTGCTAAAAGAGGAAAGGGATCCACCTGATGCTGGAATGTTTTATTCCATGTTTCTTGGCACTGATGTGCACTGCCCTTTTCCTCTGCTGGCTCCCAGAGTAGCTTTGAATGTGTTTACATTTAAATGTGTCCAAATTACACATCCAGAGAAGATGAACAAACGTGATGAAAGGTCTAGAGAAAGTCCTATGAGGAGCATTTAAGGAAACTGGCATTGTTTAGCTTGGTGACCTTATCACTTTTCACCTGAAAGAAGATTGTGGTAAGCTGGGGGTGTTACATCTCTTCTAAGTAACAAGCAGCAGGACAAGAGGAAATGGCCTTAAATTGCGCCAGGGCAGGTTTAGATTGGATATTAGAAAAAAATTTCTCCACTGAAACAGTAGCATTGGAACAGGCTGCCCAGGGGAGTGGTTGAGTCACCATCCCTGGCAGTATTTAGAAGATGTGTAGATGTGGTGTCTAGGGACATGGTTTAGTGGTGTACTTGGCAGTACTGAGTTAATGGCTAGACTTAATTATCTGAGAGGTCTTTTCCAACCAAAATGGTTCTGTGATTCTGCAGTCTCAACCAAGGTTTGTGGCTCCTGGGACATTGGCAGTTGTGAACACTGTCTCAGACTCTGTAGATGTTTAAATTAAAGGAAATGGTCCTGCTGTTTCTCATAGTACTCCCAGATTCAGCAGTGATGGTGGAAGAGGTTGAGGACATGGCCTGATCCCTTGAAGAAGACTGGCATTTTGCATGGGGTCTGGGCTTTTCCTGGGATCTGTGTACCTGCAATAGCGCAGGAGGATGCAGCATAAGACCGAGCCTTTGCAATGTCAGTGACGAGGTGCTGATATCCATGTTTCTGCTTGTTTGGTTTTTTCTTCTCTTGGCGAATCTGTAAGGGATGACCTCTGTTAGTTAATAGCTTTCAGGTGTTGTACTTAAAATTTGCCTAAGCATTCAGCAAGTGCCATGAGAATACATGGTGAAAATGGATTCTGTCATTCAGCTGCATTATAAAAAGGGAGAATATCATCAAAGCTATGGTTTGTTGAGTACAGAAAGAAGCATAAGGCTCTGAAATTTTTCCTTAACTGAAGGTGGCAGGAGTATGCTTACCCTGCTGGCATCCTTCCCAGGCCAAGCAGAAATGTAGTAGCTTAATATGACACGATGAATCAATGCAAAGTTGCTTTTCTTCCAGTCAAGATTGTATGTTGAATATGATTCCATTATAATAAAGACACACTTCTAAAATTGCAGGTGATATAGAAGGAGAGAAACAATGAACAAACCAAACCCAGAAAGGATATATGAGCACAAAACTGGTCTTCTGATTTCCAGTGTCAAGCTCTAGAGTTTTTGGGTTTATTGAGGCGGGTGGGATGATGGTATGTGTGTTTCATGCTGTGATTGATGTACCAGGCCATTTGTTCTAAAAAGAAAACAAAAGTGACACAACCACCCTTGTTTCAACTCGGGATGATGTGTCGGATTCTCTGTCTTACTGTAAATTATATATAAGCCTCATATAGCTGCATATGCAAAATCCCGTTTGTGCTCACTCAATGCATGTTCCAGCTGATGGCACTCTATTTATGCCTCTTTCTTTAAGTTTCCATGATCTAAAATGGCAGTATATTACAGGGTTCCTTTGGAGCTAAATGCATTGCTTGTTTATGTGCCAATGAAAGAGTAAAAAGTGTATGAGTTTAAAAAGTCCTGGGCTTAAATAAATGAATAGTAAACTTTTAGGGATGTTGGAAACTTCATGTGTTGTAGTTAATAGTGAAGTTGGTGAGTGCTGGGCCCTACATGATTGTGTTAGAAGACTGTATCCTCTTTCCAAAGAGGTGCTAATCTTAAGGCTCAGTCCTGCAAGCATTGCTGGTGCAGACCTCATTTAAAAATATCAGCTCCTCTCATGTCTTTCCAGGAACTATTGTATTAAAGTAACCCATCACAGGACTTCTATAATGATTCACTTCTATTGCTCTTACAAAATACATCAACAAGGATTTGTATTTAAGGATGACTGAAGACAAAATTGCTATTAGAGATGTTTGAAGTGATGACACTGTTTTGTCTCATTTAAGGGAGGATGGCAAAGAAGGAAGGAAAGCTGCCTGGCATGGGAGTAGGAGCTCTGGGCCCAGTCAAGTCATTTGAGGCACTTTATTGCTTGTGCCTTGTCTGCAAACTCAAATCTCAGCCTGAGTAAATACACTGGTGTCTTCTGAAATACAAGTATGGGCAATCCCAGTGCCCTGGCATTTTGTCAAGTCTTCTATGTCGGTTTTTACCTTCTTAAGGTCCCATATTCAGCTTTCTAATTTTCAATAATTTAGGCTGGTATATTTTCCATGTCAGGAATATGGCTAGGGCTGGGTTATCCGTTTGTTCCAATTTAATTAAAAAATAATGTACTGTTTTCGAAAAGGCAGCTAGGGGAATTACTTTGTTTCTTAGAGTTTAACAAAAATAAATTGTGGAGGATGCTTGATTGTTAAATAATGTAATACAGTGGAAACTGCTGTGGGAAACGAGAAGAAAACAGTGGAGACCTCTTAAACAGCTTGTGTGAAGCTGCAGTGGCAGCAGAGAGGAGGTATTTTCACAGCTGTATTTTGTTTGGAGTTAGGGGAGCTGAGGAGCTGACACTGGCTGACCATAGCATGAGGGCTGCCGATAGCAGATCCATAAGGATGTCAAGACTTGGAACAAAATGACTTGTGGTAGGAAGTCTGAGATGAATTTTTGAGGTCTAAAGAGGAAAGTAATGCCACAAAAGTCCTGACACGTGTCCCAAAGCCTACAGCGTTGTCAGGCCAAAAGACACGGAAGCCCAGAGCAAACTGCCACAACTTGCTGAAAGGCGATTTCACGTTCATGTCAGGGTAGCAAATTGCTGTGGCAGTGCAGTCCCCTGGATGTGCCCTTTGAGTGCACAGGTTGTGATCAGATGGAAACAAATTTGGTGTTGGCATTACACTGATTTTTTGACTTTGGGGTTTTTCTTTTAAAGAATCTCTTTGCCACAGGAGCCTATTCAAAGGGTAGAGTTCCTTGTTCTTCAGAAAGTACCTCCATCTTTGAATCAGAGATCAGGATAACTTAGAGAGAAGTGTTAAATTCTCTGTGAATAACTAATGTCAGAACTGCAGGCACCATTCCTACAGCTGCTTGGTGTGTCCTGATGGCTTTTACACTGCAGACCATTGTTTCTATGGCTGGTGATGCTAGGTTCCTTAATTTTTAAGTACCTGGCTTTAAACCACAAGAATTAAAAAACCCAGACCAACAAAGAACCCAGTAAAAAATACAAAAAAGATCACCAAACAAAACCTGTGAGCATTGAACATTTGAATACATGGAATGAGATTTGACTTTGTTTCTGCAGTGCTTGTGTGAACACATTTCCTGAGTGAAGACTGCATCCTAGATGGGGTTTGCTCAGGAGAAGTCAGTTTTGCAACCTATTGTTGCTTGGGGAACTCAATAATTTAACTTCAGAGTTACTTGCTACCAATTACAGGAATACTTAGAGAACCTCATCTGTAAAGGGACAGAAATCCCATGTGAAGAAAGACAAAGCCATAAAAAAATTGAGTGAGATCTCGATGTTCTTGCCTTGTAAGAATGCTTTTACTTAAGGAAATAAGTAAAATGCAAGTGTGAACTAATCTGTAATTGTATGTAAGTTTGTATTTAACCTTCTTATGCACAGAAAATCACAACTCTAACTTTGTAATAGGGGAGAGCATGCTTCTTATGTTACATTTGTGTATGGGGTTTTTTTTGTATTCTTGTATCCTTGGGGGTAAAACAGAGAGAAGGACACATTTAATGGTTAATATTTTAAATATATACTATATAAATAGTTGTTAATAATAACTTTTTCCTAGTACCACAGTTGCTGTTGACAGTTAGATAGCATTGAACAGTAGCCTGGCTTAGCTCTAGAGGGTCTTCAAACTTTTTTTTAATGTAAAACAATATAAACAACTCTTTAGATTAGATTTCTCTAGGTGGATTTCCCTATCTTTTTTATAATGTCATCTATCAGAGAAATGTAGAATCTAATGCAGAATAAAGGACAAAGGATTGCATTTTTCATGTATCTGAGCATTGATTTCAGTATGCTGCAATTTCTTTACTTTCTATCTCAGCCAAATTCAATGGAAAATTGTAGAAATTAAATACTCCTGCTGAAATTACCCTGTGAAATGTAGAATAACACCACTCTGCCTGCTGTACGATTAGAACAAGAAGTCTATTCTCACCCTTCAGCAAAAATTAAAAAGTATTGTCATAAAGGTCTCACATTAGAAAATATTTACTCTTAAACAGAAGGTTGACAAGCATGTCCTTAAAATGTTACACCATACATAATATAATAGTATATCTATATATACATTATATAATAGTATCTCTAATTTATACTGGTCTGTAGGATGTGACAATGTGAACGCCTTTGATATCAATTTTGAAACAATTAATTTCATGTGTATAGAAGTCTCTGAACCACTGAAGCAAAGCAGAGCATGTTGCTTATATATATATTTATATATTTAGCTAGTTATATGTAGATATAGTAAAACAAATTACTTTAATCCCTGTGTACATTGAGAAGTTGAATTTAGATAATGACTTCTATATTGTCATAGCCTACATGGCACAGATGTTTTTCATATATTTTAGGATGTCTCTTGTAAGAAACATTGTCTGCAGGAGGCCTGGTGAGTGGCAGTTAGAGCTCTATTAAACTGCCACATCTTAGTGGTGACATCCTGATGTGGTTCTCCAAGCTAAATAAAACACAGGAAAATGATATAAAAAGAAAGAGCACGCCTAGGTAATTGTTACCAGTACTGAATGTTTGCAACTCAGAGTTCATGAGTGCGGTCAAAGCATCCAAGAGTAGTCCTAAGTAAACAGTCATTCCAGCGAGTGCAAATACATTTTAGATCCTCTTAGTTGCCTTCAGCAAGTTTGAGCTCTTCCCAGTTAGGTTAGGAGTAGATGTATAAAGTGAAAATCTTTCCGCAATAGCTAGAGAGCACAGGAGAAATAAAACTGATTTGAAGACTTGTGCTGCAGAGGCTGATGACACTTGGGTCTGCTTCTGTGGTTTTGTGGCACTGCTACAAGTGTAGTTAGCTTTTCCACATAACAGTGTTAATGCACAACCTGCCATTGCTGACACTTTCACAATGATGTTTTAGTCATTGGAGAGCTTCAGGCAGCAAGAATTAATCAATACATCTGAAAACCTGTTTTCTAAAGGTCTTCCCTCAAACTTTTGAAAATTGAAAGCATACAAAATGCTTATCAAAAAATGGATAGCCAAACTTGCTGTTTCAGATTGGTATGTGTTTGTGTTTACTGCTGGATATGCCTGAGTTGATGAAACTCATGAGGGCTGTGTAGAGTCTTTCACACAGGTAAGCCTAGTTTATGCATAATGGGTCCTCAGCTGCAGTAATGATGACAGCATTGGATTTTGAAGAGCAAAACAATTAATTCCTTTTTTTTTTAGGGCATCCTACCAAATGTTTACAAACAATCTATCATGCATTCATGCAAAAATTGGTAGAAATCTTATTTAAGATCATGAGAAATAAAGCTAAAGGCAGAAAAGGTAAGTATTTCTAGACATAAATCATAAGGTTTGTGCTGGAGTCTTGCAGTGCTTTGTAGAGGAAGAAAGTACTTCCAGAAATACTGACTTTTAAGTTACCTTTTAAGCTACTGAAGTCCATGTAACAAAATGATTCTTCTCAGTAATGGCTGAAATCTAAAGTGGAACTTATGTATTGCAGGGGTTTGGAATGGCAGGAATGGGGTTAATCCTCTACTTTTTCAGCTGCAGGAGATGAAAGGGTGCTGAAATAGAAAGGCAGGTTGAAGTCTAGTGCAATTCACTTTGCTTGCTAAATCTTATCCCTTGTTTTTGAATGTGCAGTTTCTCCACAGAAATTCTTAAAATACAAAACTCCCTGAGAAGTCTTTGTGTCACTCAAATGCATCTGTTTGGGACTGGGGGTAGGGAGGAGTTAAAACGTCTTCATGAATAGAAGCTGGATAGTGTGAAAAATGAGTAGTTTGGCCAAAGCATTTATAGTAATGGAAAATATTTCTATTAAATCATGTTGAAGTCTCGAAAGCCATCTGAAGCTGGAGTAGTTTTTTTAGTAGAGATTAATCAAATTTTATGCTAATGTGTCATAAAGAAGAAATAGCTCATTTAGGTACATTATGTTCCTTATCTGACCTACTTATATGCTCCATTTTGCAGTTACAGGCATCTTAACAGACTTGGCAAGAAATGCTACTTCTAATTTTGTGTCTCTTAAGACCTTGGAGGATGGGACGTTAATAATGGTTAAACAATTTGTAATTTTTTTTTCTCTTTTAATTCTGTGTTCAGAAAAGAAAGCAATACAAAGATAGCTGCTTCTTACATAGAGTGCTCTTGCTTTTCAGGAGACATAAGTATATGGAAGAGTTTTAGAGTGGTTCTCCTGTGGCACAAGAAACTGGTTAGGAGGAAAAGGAGACAGACTTGTAAAAAGGCTCTTTTAAAAAAAATTTCATTTGTACTTTTTAAAATCAGATATTAAAAGAACCTGAATTGTGGAGACAGTGAAAAACAGACATAGAGCTCGATCTTCTCAGGCTGCCTCATATGGGGGGGTCCATTTTCCTAAATGCAGCTGCCTCTGTAAAGACGTGTGACAAAATCATAGCAACCATATGACTCAGATGTTGTGAGAAGCACACGCAAGGAAAACTTATTTGGCTTCAGCACAATAAAAATATGAATAATTCTTTGGAGATCTATGAGACCAATTTTCTGTGAAGTGTGTTCATTTTTTCTCTGCTAGGAAGGTGCTGCTGGGGTCAGACCACAGACCTAGGCAGCTTCTCGGAAATGTGCCTCCAGGGACAGGAACTTCAAACCAAACACCCAACAAACCACTCCTTCTGGATAGCATTTGCAGTGTAGTACTTAATAATACTAATAATAGTAATAAAAGTCTTCCTTGAATAACTGGTGACTTGCCAGCTGGGTGCTTTCCAAAATTCATTGACTTGCTGTTTGCCAAGATTGCCTGTGCAGGGGGAAAGGACAGAAATATATCTGCATAAATGAAGCAGACAGGAATAAAGCTTGCAAGTTGGGTTAAGTTTAAATAAAAAACCTCTTGTCTCTGTAAAAACATCATGTGAAAGAGCAGAGCTGATGTCTGGCACTGATGTAAGAGGAAGCTCTTGACTGGTATCATCTGAGAAGGTGTCTGGTCAGATACAGATTCCCTGGAGTTTGTAGCCTGAATGGCGGAGTGAAGCAAGACTAAGAGGTCTTGCACTTGACAAGGTCTTCACTGAAGCTTCATTATTATGTACTATGTCCATCCCTCAGCCTCAGTGTCATCACTTTGGTAAGGGGAGCCTTGTAAAGACAAGGTTCATCTGTGCAGTTGCAGTCCTGTAGCTCAGCTGTGCAGAGAGAGGGAGGTCTCCTGTGTTGGCTGTGCTGTTCCCTGTGTGGCAGAATGTGTGCACTGAAAGGGGAAGGATTGTGGCCATGCCACCATCACTCCCATCGAGTTTCTTCCTCTGCATCATGCGTGCATTTCCCCTCGGCTGTGCATGCATTCTGCACAGCTGAGGGGGAAGAAGTTTTCTCTGAAGAAGTTAAATGGCTTGCAAATATTATTGCAGTTGTCTCTCACTTAGGAGGAAAAGGGAAAATGGAGTAATCCTAAGCCTTAAAAGGTTCCTTCATATTACCATCAATTAAAATGAACTTCTTACCAAACTAGTGAAACTATCTCTATATATTCAGCTGGAGTGGAATGATCTTCCTGAAAAGCTTTTACAGAGTGCTCAAAGAAATCCAAAGGAAGGGAACTGATTTTCACCTCCCATCATGGCTCTTTTCTGCAGTTGCATTTGTTTCCATTCTGCTTTCATGAAGATATTGCCCTTTTCCAAGTTGAAATTTCTCTGCTTGTTTTTACTGGATTGTATCTTGTATTTTCCGACCATTGCTTTAAAGGATCAGTCTGTTTCTGTTCTCCTCAGAGTTTCAGCAGATTTTAAGTCCCTTCATTTGGTTTTGTTATCAAATTTGATACCGGTGCTCTTTAATACATCTTTCAAGTAATGAATGAGAATATTGAGTAATAGGATCCAGAAGAACACTCAAGAGAAGTATCTCTGATTAAAAACAAACAAACAAAAAAGGAGATAATCATTAAAAAGAAATATTGCTGGAATAGGACCTGGCTTAATTTGCCTGTTGGTTCTCAAGCAGCATGATAACACCTGGGTCATTGCTGGCAGATGCTTGACTAATTTCCTCTTAGGTATCTTCAGTGCTATCCAGTCTTCATCCCCTGACTGTTGCAACACTTTTCTGTTTCCAGTTTAAGAGTGTTTTGATAGCTAATTTCAGAGAATTTTCTTTCAGCCATATTTTGACTCATTCAATCCCTGTTAATACTCAGATAGTTGTTACTGCAGCCTTCTGCAGGCAGATTCCCAAGTATGCTACCTGAATGTCATGGAGTCAAACTTATTTACAACTGTCAGATGTTTCTAATTACTCTCTAACTTGCTGGTTTCTGCACTACTCTGATCATTTTTGTGTTCAGCCATAATAATTTGATACATTGTCCATTATTATTCTCACATTGTCCAGCTAAGAAATGAAGTCAGAGACCAGCGTTTGTCTGTGTTATTTCAGTGGATGGCAGTTCAGCTGTTGAGCTGTGAGCTTTTCCCAACTTGCCCCTTTAAATTTTGAACAGGTTTGTTTGTTAGCTGTGTAGCTGTAGATATTATTTGACCACACATCTTGAGAGATTTTTTTTTTCCTCAGGAACACCTGTGTGTATTTATAGAAATGACTCTGTGTTTTGTTAAGGTAAGTCTTGTTGAGGAAATTAAGAAAAGAATAGAAGTCATTACAAAATATTTGGCACATTTTTTGACAGAAGGTAAAATAAAAATATTTTAGGAGAAAAAGGACACCGTATTTATATCTATCTGTGCCCACTTGCTGTGGGATAACAGAATGCTGAATTTAAGAACTATCTGAAAAGTAGACTGAAGTTAGCAACAAGTTAATAGGTCTTTGAAGTGCATTTAGTAAAGAGCTGCCAGGCCACAAAGATAGATCACAGTCTTTGTTTACATAGCAAAATGAATTAAAATAAAATTGCGGTAGTTTGGCTTAATGGCAGCTTTTTTTTTTTTTTTTGGTCATTAGGTTTTCTCTGCAGTGTCTCAGTAGAGCCGTATATGTGCTTTTCCTTCGTGTGCAGGAAAATACCTGATGGGGCGGTTTTATTTCTTGATTAAATGTTAATTTTTTCCCCTTCCTTCCCCCAGTATTAATAAAGCAGTTTATTGACAAAACAATTAAATGAAACACCTGTCTGTACATTTTTAAATGCTCACAGTTCAGAGAGGCTCTGTGATTTTGGAGTAGCTTTGCCTTCTGCAGCCTCCTTTCTTTACAAGAGGAGGGCCATTTGATGGACATTATATCTTAGAACCTCCTGTTATTCAAGCCCTTCATATCTGTGTTCCAGTGGTGCTTTCATATATAACATATATGCAGAATTGTCAGTAAGTTTTTGAAAACTCTCCTTAAACGTGCCAGTTTCTCTTCTGATTGTGTTAGAAATAAAAAATTTGTAGGTAATCAAATCTGAATTGTATAATGATGAAGTTTCTAGGGTTCAGGTCACTGGTTAATAAAGCAAAATAGGTATTTTTGTCATGTTCCAGCTTTTTTCTGTTATTATGTGCAGTGATGTAGAGTGAATTGAATGTGTACTTGGTGCTGGTTTGGTTTTGGTTTTTTTGGCTGTAGGTTGGCTTTTGTTGTTGTGGTTAGTTGGTTTTTAATGAATTTATTATTTTGAAAATAACCAAAATTATTTTGAAGGCAAGAAAAGAAAAAAAATCCGTTGTGAAATGCTTTTAAAAATAATGTTTACTTTAACTATTTTGTGGTTAAAAATGAAAATTTTTATAGGAGGATAGTCTTGCACAGAGGAAACTAGTTATAGGTATGCAGCTTTTTATGTATGATGGAAGAAATGACAATAAGTCACTTTGTATTCCAGTGCAGAATGGTCAGTGGGGTTTTGCTATGTTTTGCTGTGTTAATGTTCTCTGTCCACCTCTGTGAAAACTTTCCTTTGTGAAAGCTGGTGTGGCTATGCTGACCTCAGCAATAGCAGTGTTTTTTCTCTTAGGTTTGATTCGAGCTGTGGGCAGCATCATTCTGCTAATCTGCTAGTTTTCAAGTTGTAGTTCCTGACTCCCTTCCTGCCTTTGGACCACAGAGGGCTCCAAGACATGATGACTAAGAAAATCGTATGGTTTCAGATGTAGAAATATCCATGAAATTTCTAAGTGTGTCCGCTGCTTAATTGGGAGGGAAAAAGAATAAAAAAGGAAGCACAGCAGAATTTATCATCTTCTGATAACTCACTGGCACTTCAGTTTATTTTGAAGGTGCAGCTCTTAATGATTAGAGGGGCTTGGTGGGGAAATTATTCTTCAGGGTCTGATTTCCACACCAGAAGACTCCTCAGGCAACTATTAAACTGTTCCTTTCCTTTAAACATCAGAGAGTCCAAGGGATTATTTGCCAGTAGAGGTTGTATTGGCGCCTAGAAGTTTGAGATGGTGACCAAGTGAAAAGAACAAAGAAGGATTTTCACAAGACAAATTAAATTTGGCCTTAGCTGGATCCCAGCTCCCTTAGGCTGCTGCTTGTGATTCCCTACAAGGGAAAAACCTGCTCCAGAATAATAATCCAAGCTCCTCATTTTCAGTGTTGGCTTTCTCTCCCTAACTTTACACAATTTTTTCCGTGGGATATCGGAAATGTTCAAGTAGAGTCACACTGTTTCAGTTGCTATCAAAGGGTCTTCACTTCATGCCTAAGTCCATTTACTTCTGTTCCTGTACTCTCCAGTATTTTTTGAAAAGGTGTTTCTCCAGAATTGCAGTTACTTTCATTATCTGTGGTTCTGAACTGTACACAGCAATATTTGTCCTTAATCCTGGTTGACTGCCCATCTTTCTCTTTAAACTTGGCTTGCTTCAAGCAAAACCCCCACACTTCAGTGATTCCAAGAAGAAAGGAACATAACCACGAGGTTTCCCCAAAGATTTTGCATACAGCTGATTCACTTAACCTCAAAGATAATGAATTATGGAAAAGTCTGGACTGCCTCCAGGTATTCAACATTTTCTATACTAAAGCTGACTCTTTTTTTATCATCTTTGGCAGAGTGTGGAGGAGACATGTTCAACCAGCCCAAGTGTTTGTGGAATGTGTAATACGACTTGTTTCGAGACTTGATTATTTTGTCTGACTTGTTTCTAATGCCTTAGACTTTTGTGCTATTACAGGAAGGCAGAAAATTTCCTTTTTGAAGAGTAAGTACTCCAAGGGGAAAAAACTAAACCAGAGAAATTAAAATAATCTTGTTAGCAGAAAAGAGCAATGATGCCTTTATTAAAGCTTTATTAAAGGAGTTTGGAAGAAGTCATCCTAATAATTTAATGCCATAGGTTGCTTTGGGGCAATGGACAAGGTTCCTAGTGAGGAAAGATGATTCTCTCTTCTATTACTTTTCTTTTTCTACCACAGAGAGCCTCTTCTCTTCTTGTGGCACGTAGTGATGTCAAGCACATGTTGTCTGTGCCATGGCATATAAAAGCAGTAAAATAATGTTCTCCATCTTATATAGGAGTATATGATATATAAATCCATAGGATTGGATACCAAAAGCATCGTACCTAACCTAAAATGTTTATTACAATTGCATTAACAAGGCTAAGTCTCTGGTTTTTACTGTGCAACGCTCCTACTATGTCGGTTGTTAGTAGCTGGTAGTTCATGGATTGGCTTTACCTTGTACTTTGGTGCAGTTTTTCCAATGGTTGCAGTTTCTATAATGCTGAATTTTTTTTTGTTTTTAAACTAACCTAATTTGATATGCATTGTCTGAAAAGTGGCCCTGTGTGTTAAAGCGGCACCCTGTTTTAAGTTTTTAAAACTTGCAAACACCTATCCTGGGAGCCATGCTTTAATAAGATTTTCATGACCTCTTGTATTAGAAAGTTATCCTCTTTCCTTCAGGCCTTTTGCATATTTTTTATTACATTTCTGCATGACTGAGGGCTCCTGTAGTGTGGCCTGTTTTGCAGACAGAGGAGAAGCAAGCTGAGATCTATAATGCAGTGATCAGTGTGGGCATTGCTGGACCTCATGGGGTTGCGGAGCTGGCTGGTGTACCTTACAGACTGCTGCTGCACTCCATTGCAGCTGGATTTGTGGGGTTATTTTAGTGTATTTTGCTTAGTGTATGGTATGAATCATGCAGCAAAGGGTTTTGCTTTTATTACTGGAAAAAAAATTTCTCAATTAAAACTTGAACCCAAAAGAATTCAGAATGTTAAATTGATGTGGCAACCTGTGGACACTGAGATTGACTCTGGCTCAGGTGCCTGGGGAGCAGAAGCAGGAGCTGTGACAGGGGACAGTAGCCAGCTCTGCACTTGGGGCATGGGGCAGTGTAGGGCTGTGGGGGCTGTCTGCAGCTTTCCATCCTCTGCTCGTTGTAATTCTGACTGACCAGGTTTCAAATCGATACTCTGCTTCTTTCTTCACTGTTGTTGCCCTGGCAATTACTTTCTGTCAGTTTGTAGCTTCTGAATTTGAGCAAGCAACTGCCGTGAAAACAACTATTCTAAAATGGCCTGTAATTCTACTATTGTCTTGTATGTGGGTACAGTAGTAACTGGACTGTGCTGCAAAAAAACCAACATTTTGATTACTGAAATCAAATCTACAAGGCATATGTTCAAAACCAGAGATATTTCCATGTTGTTTTGATAATTTGAAAATTTCCAAGGAAGGAGAATGCAGTCTCCGTACTAAGAACTTGTATTACTGAGAAGGAGAAGTGAAATTAGTTATAAGATCTTTAATTTTAAGGAATATCTCAAAAATGTTTCTGTGATAAAACTCTGACACTCTTGATGCTGCACTAGAAGATGCTGTGTAAATTCTTGACTAGTAATTCAAGTCCTTCTGTACTGTGAAATTGGCTGTGATAGGTGATTGGTAAAGATAGTTAATACATATATAATTAATATTCCTTTTTATTTAGGTAAGCATAAATTGCATTTGTTTTGGGGAGACATGAAAAAAACTTGTTACACTTGTAACCAATTATGAAACTTAAGTTTTGCTAATTTTTTTTAAAATTAGTTTTCATCTAATGTTTATGATTTCTCTAGTGTGTTAGCTTGTTTAGACAACAAACATCACTTTTTTGTTAGGTATCAAAATGAAACAATTTTCCTGACACAACGAGAAAACTGTAAGGAATGTTTTTGTCACTAAGTGTCAATCTTTCTGCTTGCCAAATTGCGAAGAGGAGAAAGCTGCTGTGGACTAGTAACAGCCTGGTTTTACAGGAAAGGTAAATTCTGAACAAGAAGTTTTCCTTGCTCTTGTCTCACATTTAGAGGGAGGAGAAATGCTTGAAAATGCTTATTTTCAATTCTGTGTCACTGTGCGTGGAGTAGCTGCTCTAACAGAAAACCAGACTGCCAACTCTTTTAGCAGTCTGGGAGCTGAATTTCTTCCCTGGAAATCAGAATCATATCAGAGGGATGGATGAAGAAACTGTCCTGAATGTAGGGCATCAGCCATATTATCTATGGCATTAAATTAAGTCACTGGATTGTTCAAAGGGTGGGTATTTGTGTCAAATATATAGAGAGATGAGTTTCTGGTATGCTTCAGAAGATGATCCGTGATTTCAGATGACCATAAAAAAGTTACCATTCAGGCTTTTTTAGTTGCACAAACTCTTGCAAGATGAAGGTACGTACATCTGTAAAAACATGCTTGGGGTATTGAACTTTCCTTTAGATGAGTTGGAAGCCTTTGACTGAAATTCCAATGGCTTTGTAATATGTGCTGGAAAACCAGAAAGCAAAGTACTTCTGAGAAGTAATCCCAACTTCTTGTTGCACATAGAAGTTTATCATGCTGCAGCAGCGGTGGTGATCTGCAGGCTCTCTCACCCCATGAATGTGTGGTCCAGGTGGTGGCTGCCTCTCCCAAGAGTCCAGCATGGGAATGGTGGCTCTTCCACCTCCAGCCCCTTGCTTTTCCTGCTGAAATCAGCCCCCAGCACTGGTGTGGGTGCTATTGAATATTCCGCACTGAAGCTTCACCTCCTTTTTCTGTAACTGTAACACTCAGACGAAGACACCTCTGGGAGGCAGGTTTTGGAAAAATTAGGGATTTGGCCAGATCATAAAGAGAAAAGCCCTTTGGTTCTCAGTTATGCTTTATCTCACTAGCCTATGTGTCTATTGCCTATTCAATGCCCCATGAGCTCATGAGCAGAACAAGCTTTTTAAGGTCCTCTTCCATGTGCTTTTAGGATGTCTAGTAGGTACCTGCAAAAATAATTCTCATACCTCTTACTAAAGTAAGGTTAGAGCAGAGGTATTTTTTCTGTCTTTGGTAGGAGCATGACTGAGAGGAGAGGCATGTATGGCCCAAGGGGAAATTTTAGGCTTGCTGCAAGGTTTCATTATCTGCTGGAAGTTGTTTGGAAAGCATGTAATTAATAATTTTGGAGAAGGGTTTGGGAGGGACAGTCACAGAAGATAGCCTATGTGTGTGGGGGAGTGTGTATTTTATGTATCAGTGTGTGTTTGTAAGGAAGAGGTAAAAGGTCTGAAATTGTTGCCTTTTTATTGTAGCTAAGAAGGCTGAACTTGTTTAGAAGCTTTTTTTTTCCTGAAGCTTTTTGTCTGAATTTAGCAAACATCTTGAAAACTAGGTATAATTACATCAGAATATAACTCCCATTCAATCAGTACTGTTTAGGAACAAAAACGTTGCTTGGAGGTTGGGGAAAATACAGTTAGAAAAGAGAGAAGTGAATGCTTGTTAATTCTATCAGACCAAAATTTGATAAAGGCCTTTGATACTTGATTATTTAAGTAAGCTTTTTGAGGTTAACCATGCTCACTTGCTTAAAATGTACAAGGATGCAGCTGGCAATTTTTTGGCATACAAATAATTGAATAGTGATTGATTAATTAAAGCTGCCTTGGGGCATGTAATTTTTTGGTAAAATGACAATGTGCATCTAATGTTGTATTATAAATGTAGTCAAATAGATTACTTGTTAATCAAAAATTAAAGCAGAGGGAATTTATTTTCCTTTAATTATTTGACACCCCAAAACTTGTGGGATAGAGATGCACTGGTTCCATGAACTGGAAAGTTTGGAAGTTGCATTGGATGGCTTTTGTTTATCTCCATCCTTCTTGTTTTTGTAGGAAATTCCACTTACCTGGATGACCACGGACCACCACCTCAAAAGGTAAGCTGCTTTTATTTTGTATTTGCCTTTTCCTTATTTTTTTGGCTTTTGTTTTTGACTCATTGTGTGTTTACTTGTGTACCAAGCAACTCTGCTGAGTTTATATCAACAGCACGGGGCCTTTCTGACTTTTTACCCCCCTGGTGTTTTCAGATGTTTGTAAGTAACTTGGGTTAAAATGCATTAAGCTAGTGGAATTTTTCTCATTGAGTCAATGGAGGCAGGGATTTAGTGGTTTTGTCTGTCAGCACTTTGATGTAAAAAGCCAGGACGCCACAGTTGTAACTAATCCAGCAGGTGAAGATGGCCTTTGGCTGGCAGCATCTTCTGGAACTTGGGTTCTGCTGCAAAAACAATACTTGAAGCAGGTCAGTAGGATAAATTTAATAAATGTGAGTCATGAGCCCTTGTTTAGGAATAAGGTTCACTGTTCCTATCATATGGGACTGTGCTGCATAAGCTTTTCCCTTATGTCATCATGGCACATCAGGACATTTCAGGTTAGGAAGGGCACCGTGATAGTTCTTCAAGAGGAAAAATGTGGAAATAGGCATTTAGGGTCTCCTGATTTGTTTTTATTTGTTTTACCCTGTGTCGGTTTGTTCTCTAAACACAATTTGTTACTATATTTTGCCTGTCTTTCCAGCCTGTTGGAGTTCCTTTTGCACAGTGCAGACATGTACTAAAAGGGCAGATTATCTCACTTTTGTGGCCCACCATGGATGCTAGTGCAGCAGGTGACAGTGAGTAGTTAGAGAGGGAGTGGGTGTGAGCAGCCACTACCTCTGGTGGTATCCCTCCCTCATCTCTGTTCAGCTGACCATGAAGTCACATTCTGAGCCACAGGCCTTGAGTTGAAGTGATCAACCACATGTGTGCATCTGTATGATGAAACAGTTGGCTTCTGATCAGCAGGAGGAGGATAATGTGGAATGAAATTCCCCTTAGCTTAGTTATTGGTGAAAACAGGAATCTGGGTTTCTTCACCTTTTTTCTGGGTAACAAAATCTGCTTTTTTCAGCTGTTATGTGAGTATTTGTACTTTGTTAAAATTCAGATGGCTCACTTGGAGGAATGATGTACATTTGATTTGCTTCCTGTCAACAAAAATTACTCAATTACAAAAGCAAATGGATGTAGACAGAAGTGACAAAATCAACCTGTTATGTTTATCATTGCAAACTGAGATAGGACACAGGTATTCTAAGGCTAAACAAATGTTTCACACTAAAATCTGTTCAGTGCTCTCTGGTTCTTTTAAAATACATTTTTCTTTTTTCTTTTTTTAATTTAGTACCAGCTGCTTCTCTTGTCCAGGAGGACAGCAGGCCTGCATGAAATAAAGAATTATGTTTGTTGTGTCTCCACAGTCAGCACTCTGCTTTGAAGACTAAAGCAATGCTTACTCCAAACCTGTATTTCTCATGCTTGTATTAGCATTCAGAAATGCCAGGCTGTTCTAGTAAGGAAAAGGCTTCCATCTGGATAAGAGTTTTTAACCTTGAAAACTTTATTTAGGTTTTGGTACTTTTTCTTCAGGAATTTGGCTTTACCAATTAATGGTGCTGTGGATAGGATCCGTACTCCAATGGGCAGTATCAATTGGACAGATTTATCCAACCCAGTCACTTTTCTGTTTACGTTGTGAAAATATCTTTTGCCTGTCTAAACATGTAATTTTGGGCTATGTTCACACAGCCTCATCCAGCTGCAGCTCAGTTGTCTGTAGGAAGGCCAGCTGAATAGATATCTACGCAATTGGTTGGTTGGGTGGATACTCTTTGATTAGCTACCTACAATCAGTAAAGTTTGTGGGCTTCCTCTGTAATCATCCTCACTCCTGGAAACTTGATTAAAAGCTCAACAGAGGAACAGACTATATAGGCTTGAGTAAGTTAAAAGTATTTTGCTTTTTGAAGTATTTGCCCATGTTCCAAAAACATTGATAAAATATGGATAATTTTGATAATCCCTTGGAGAAACCTGCTTATTCTTTACTGGTTTGGGTTTTTTGTTTTGTTTTTTATTCCTCTGATCAAAACATGGGTGGGGATTGATAGATCCCCTGATAATTCCTGGTATTTACTTGGGGTCATATTTTGAACTAAGATGCTCTTGCTTTGTAAATCTCATGCATTGCATTTTTGGCTAAGTGCAGTTATTTACCCTCTTACAGCTTCATATCTGAGCTGTGAACTCTGTGGGTGTGAGTGAAATTCACTGTAATTGTCATTATCTTTAAAGTAGCCTTCATTCACATGACTTGATAGCTGCCTTTGTTTAAACTAACAGATGGTTAAGGTCTATGCGTGCTTTAATTCAACATACAAAAAAGCATCAGAAGAAATCAATCCTGTCTCCAACATCTAAAGTATTTCGTTATAAAATGCTTAAAAGCTAGAAGTGGAGATAATGAACAGCAATGCATTGCTTGAGGTTGAAGTGACTGGTAGCTAATATGGGCAGTGTGTAGTTAGCTCTAGGGGAAGGCCACCAGCAGTTGATATGCACTGGACCGTAGCTGTTTTGCAGAGTACATTCCAGTGTTTGTAGGAAATCGTATTAGTTTTGGCTCTTTGTCATGGCTAGGTGCCAGAGGTTTGGATTTTTTTAAATACCTGTGTGGTTTTTTTTTTTCCCAGTGGAAGAACTGAAAATAGCACTTGTTCTCTGAATAAGGAATTAGCATCATCACATTTCAGGAGAACAGGGTACTGGTCTGTTTTTTTCAGATAAAGGTGGCGGTAGCAATTTTCTCAGTGCAAGCAAAGAATGAAAGCCTGCCTCACTTCTGTACCTAAGCATTGCTGGTGTGGTTCTGATTCTTCCTTGAAGACCAGGTGAGACAGCTTTTATGGTGTTCCCCCCGTAAAGGTTTACTTGACTGTTGAAGATTAGCAGTGGTTGTCCTTGCCAGTGATACAAAGGTAGTGTGTCTAGGTGTGGTGGTTTGATCCTGGCTGGAGGCCAGGCACCCACCAAAGCCTCTCTATCTCTCCCATCCTCAACTAAACAGGAGAGAGAAAATATAGCAGAAGGCTCATGAGCTAAGGACAAGCAGAGATCACTCACCAATTATAGTCACAGGCAAAACATTCACCTCGGAGAAATTAATTGAATTTGCTGCCAATCAAAATCAGAATAGGATAATGAGAAGTAAAACAAATCTTAAAACACCTTTCCCCCACCTCTTCTCCTTTCCAAGTTTAAATTTATTCCCAATTCCCTACCCCTTCCCCACCAGCAGCACAGGGAAACAGGGAGTAGGGATTAGAAAGATGATGTTTCTGCATCTGCTTCCTCCTCAGGGAGGGGAGGCCTTCTCCCTCTCCAGTGCATCATCCCTCCCATGGGAGACAGTTCTCCACAAACTCCTCCAGTGTGAGTTTTTGCCACAGGCTTCAGTTCTTCATGAACTGCTCAAGTGTGGATTCCTTCCACAGGGTGCAGTTCTTCAGGGGCAGACTTGTCCAGCCAGTATGGGTCCTCCATGGAGTCACTAAGTCCTGCTGAGAAACCTGTTGTTCTCTCCATGAGTCAACATGTCCTTCCAGGAACTTCCATGGGTTACAGGTGGTTCCTGTGCTTCTCTGTGGACTTCCATGGGCACAGCTGCTTCATCATGGTGTTCACAATGGGCTGCAGGGGAATCTCATCTTGGGCGCCTGGAGCATCTCCTGCCCCTCTTTTTTCATATACCTGGGTGACTGCAGGGCTGTACCTCTCACATGTTCTCATGTCTCTTTTCTCTTGCCCCAAATTACTTCTGCACAGTAGCATTTTTCCTTTTAAAAAATGTTATCTCAGAGACAGTACTACCATTCGGGATTGACTTGGCCTTGGCCAGCAGTGGGTCTGTCTAGGAGCCAGCTGGTGTTGGTTTCATTGGACATGGGGGAAACTTCAGGCAGCTTCTCACAGAAGCCACTCCTGTAGTCGCCTCGGCAGTAGCAGAACTTTGCCATGAATACCCAATACACAAATATTGGTCCTTAGGCACCAAAGACTTGAGAAGATGGACTAATCCTAGACTTTTCATGAGTTCTGAGACAGACCTGTGTGTGCTTCTCTGCAGGCAGATGCAACCTCCAGTAGCCCTAGCACAGCTCTGGTGTTTCTGGTGCTAGTGTGGAAAAGATAGAAAAGGAAGGCATTTGAGAAAAACAGCCACTGCTGGTGGTTCTACACTGCCAATGAAAGTTGACTCTTCTCTATTTCAAATCTCTCACTTCCTCCTGACTTTTTTTTTTTAGATAAGTGTCTGAAAGTGTAAATTTTAAAAAGTTTGCGAAGTGATAATTTGTTTATCCTTTTTCTGTAGATTGGTGTTTAAGTGAGGCCTCTAAGATGCTGCTAGCTTGGTTTTCAAAAACACCTTTGAAATGGATGTGCATTTGTGGCTGATGGTGTTCACTGGATATATTTCATGTCTGAGTATTTCTGCGAATAAAGTGGGTGTATTTTGTTCCAGTATTTTGACCAGCTATTTCCTTATCAAATCCTCCCAAATTTTTTTGTTTCATCCAAGATGGTGAAACTGGCCTTGGAGGACAAATGATACGAACTTAATCAGACCTACAGTTGTTCTTGATTGAAAGCTTTTCCCTGAGGACTTGGCAAGAGCATCAAGATATGTCCCTATTTCGGCAGAAATGACATATATATTTGGGGGGAGCTGTGCACATAGCTTACAGATAAATTACACTGAAGTAGTCTATTCTCCTTTTCTTGATGGTTTTCCCTTGGGTTGCCTGTCATGGGCACAGTGTATCTTTTGGCAGCTGCTTAGGTGTCAGCAAGATACTATGTAGCATGTGTGACAGTGCTTCAAAGCTTTAAATGAATACAGAAATGGATGGGGGTCAGGATTGGGTCAAAATGAATCTAAATAAGAGGCATACACAAATTTTATCTGATTTTATTGGTTTAAAGCTGGAAAGTGGATAAGTACTCTTTTCACCATTCTTTCAGTTCTTAGCTAGTAATTATGTGCTAATTGGTTTTGTTTTTCTTATGGAGCAAGACTGCCATAGCATAATAGAATATACCATAGCATAATAGAATCATTTGGAAAAGACATCTAAGATCATTGAGTCTAATCGTTAACTTAGCCAACACTGTGTTCACCACTATGGGAAAACATAGCAGAATCCTTGCTTGGCCTTTGGTGTGTCATACTGTACCCAGTTCTAGTCGCTCTCCATTGTCAACTAGATTATTTATTCTTTTTTATTTGATTTTAAATCTTACTAAAATATTATTTCAGCATTGTCCCCTTTACATTTGAGTTTTATGTTCATCAGGTTTATGCCAGTTTTATTTTTTCCTAGGTTTTTAATAGCAGCATTAAGACATAAAGATAATGGCTTAGAGCTGTGTATTTTTTAAATTTTTTTTTTAGTTTTGATTATTTATTTTTTAGTGGATACTTCATGCTTCCTTTGAACTAGTGTTTTAGTTCTTGCTGTCTCTTATGAGAACATGGTTTTAACCCTTCAGCTCTCTACAGTCTTAAGTGATTGATTTGTTAGGGATGAAGTGCTGGATTTAAAGTCAGCCAAACAAACAAAGAACCAATTAAAAAAATAAACATCAAACCAACAAACTCCACAACACTTAGAACCAAGCAAGATTTGTTTTCTTTTAGGTATATGCTTACTAGGGATTTTAAGAGCATGAATAGTCGTGTTGTTTTTGATAGAGTTGAAACTGTCTGTTTAGCTTTAATTGAAAAATGGGCAGATAATCTTTAAAGTAATCCTTTAAGGGCAGGTTGGGAAAGATTTCAGTGATTTAAAAAATATTCTATCCTGCTTATAAAATGAAGAGATGAGATTCTTGTGCAGTGTACAAATTTTCAGCTAGCAAAAATCATCAGAATTTAGCAACACTAAAATAGAGTAAGTAATTTCCTAAGGTTACAAGACTTAGTACTTGGCTGATAAAATACGAAGAGAGAATTCACCAAGTGCCTTAACCACAAAGATCCCCTTTATAGTTTGAAACAGTTTTACAGTAAAACTGAGCTTTTAGGCCTAGTACACTCAATAAAATACTATGATTTAAAAAAACCCATAAAGCATTTCTCCACTTCCCTCTGTTTACTAGAAGCAGTGTGTTGTGGTTTAACCCAGCCAGCAACCAAGCCCCACGTGGCCACTCACTCTCCCACCAGCAGGACTGGGGAGAAAATGGGAAGGATAAGAGGTAAAAAATTCATGAGCTGAGATAAAGACAGTTTAATAGGGAAATCAAAAGCCAAACACACAAGCAAAGCAAGGGGTTAATTCACTGCTTCCCATGGGCAGGCAGGTGTTCAGCCACCTCCAGGAGAGTGGGGCCCCATCACATGTGACAGCAACTTTAGGAAGACAAACCCTGTCACTCCAAACATCCCCCCTTCCTCCTCCTTCTCCCCACTTTATATATTGAACATGATGTCATATGGTCTGGAATATCCCTTTGGATATCCCAGTTGGGGTCAGCTATCCAGCTGTATCTCCTTCCAATTCCCAGGCACCCCTAATCTACTCGCCAAAAGAAAAGCACAAAACATCTTGGCTCTGTGTAGGGCCTGGTCAGCAATAACAGAAAGTCTCTATATTATAACAGAGTATCTCTATATTTATGCTGAGTTCAGCATAAATCAAAATCAGCCCCTTAATTAATAGCCACTGTAAAGAAAATTAACTCTACCCTAGCTAAAACTAGTACACAGTGTAAAATATTTGTAGAATAATTGGTGTATGTTCTTTTTAAACTATGCCTTCATTCCTTCTAAATTACAGTTTCTTAAGGGAAGAAAAATCTGGTTTTTACAGAGGATTTTCCCATTGTCTGTTATTCCTTATTCTCTGCAGTCCTGCTAAAGCAGGTAGAGAATGATACAGCACTATAGTAGTATGGAGATACATCCAAAAGCTGGAATTGAATCCCTACTGTTAAGTGTGAATTGGATCATAAAAATATATGAATTATACTGGAGCATTAATTTGTTTGTTTTGTTCATTTTAATTTATTGCTCAACAATCTTAAGGATAGAACAATCACTTGATTCTGTGACTTATCAAAATAGATAGGATTACTTTTTAATACGTCTTCAGTTTATAGCATATCAAAAAGTTGTTGATATGAGGAGGCTGACTGATCATAAATGGAAGTACGGTAAGACTTGGGAAATTAAATCCAGATTGCCTGTCACAAGAAGATAAATCTCTGTGGGTTTCTGTGCATGTTGATGTCCTGCAAAAATTTAAACAGTAGTGAGCTGGATTTTTACTGAGCCTGACATTTGCAGCTTTTAAATTTTGAAAGATTTAGACAGACAGCAGGTATGCAGGTTTTGTGACTACTACAGTAGTCTGTAGTTTTTAACTAATTTCAAAGATGCTTGGAAAATATTTTGCCTTTTGGGTGGTACTTTGTCACGCTGTGTGTGTGGTTAAAGGTAAATCTTGCTTATCTCTGGCATTAACACAGTTGCCTACCCAGTGTTACCCAAAATAGAAAAATTCTAATATCACCAAATTTGCAACCAATAGGTTTTGTTCTATGTCACACACTGTAGCTAAAAAAAGTACACAAGGCATAATCTGAAGCTAGTAAAGCTCCGTGCTTTCACTGAAATTTAGGACATAATCCATCCTGAGTTGATTTGTTCACCTGCAAATAATCTGTGCGGATTATTGCACAGCACATGAATATCTCTTGGAGATTACAGTTTTGGATTTCCAGCTGTTCTGGTACACTCCTCTCTTATTTTCCTTCTTTCCATGATAGGAAGGTATTCATAAACTAGCATAGTATATGAGAAGGTCGTGGCAACTCAATCATAACCACCTTCATTATCTTTTTATTAAGAAGTGCTGGATTATAATACCAATGTCCAATTGCAGCTGGGTCTGGATGACCTAAAACTTCATGGGAAAAAAAATTCTGCATAGGGATAACATGATGGAGTATTTTTTGAGTGACAAATTCATTTGGTTGATCTTGCTGAGTCTTGAGACTCCACTGAGTATCACTCAGGTTTCTACCACGTCTTGTATTTAATGGTATTCTAAAATCCTGAACTGAAGCGATTTTCATAGCTCTGATGTTTGAAGGAAAAAAAATCTGAACTTGGGATGCTGGTGAGTCTTACAAAACTGAAAAAACAAGCACCAAATAAGAATTCTAGTATAATTTTGAAAGCCTCGTGATTTTGAAGACGAGCTGGTAGGTCCTGCCAGTGTTCTCCTCAGACTTTAGGAAAGTAAACTGTAAATAGGAGTGAAGTACTTTGGTAAGGGCTGTAAGCTTTAATCAGATGTGAGATTGTGAACGTGCCTACATGTGGTCAAAAGCAGAGTCAAAGCATCAGGCAAAGAGAACAGGGCTTCATGGCTGGGCTGAAGAAGTCAGTGTGAGAGTGGTGGCATCACAGTGAATAAGGTGGAGGGGTTTGGGCAAGGTAGTTCTTAGGACAGCAGCTACAGCATCCTGATGTCCCAGGGGAGTGTAGAGGCCTTTGTGGCTGGCACTGCTGGGGATTTTCAGTAAATGCAAGGAGAGCCTCTGTCTGTTAAAATGGAAAGGAGTCATGCCCTGGTCGGCAGGAATGAGGTTTGGTTTTCCTCCGATCAAGTCAGATGAATAATTTCAAAGTGCAGAAGAGTGAAATGGGAGCACTTGATGCTGGACCTCCTCTGTTACTGACTCCGTTGTGCCATCTTCAGCACCAAAAGATCTGTTTGTGATTCAGGACATGGTTTGTGGTCTTTAAGGGAAAGTATTTTGGGCATTCGAGTCATTTTAGAGATTTCTGCTGAGCTGTGGTTCTGCTGGAAGAGTTGGCTAGCAGCATGTTGTCCTTCCTGCAGGTGCTCCTTGGTGTTGTTACTTCCAGGTAACAACATGCCACAAACTAGACTTGAATCTGTTACCTGCAGGAGCTATGAAGGAACTCCCTTTGAGTTCCTGAGAGCAAGAGCACCTCAGTGACAGCTCATTGGTGATGAGTGTGTGGGTTACAGTCCAGCAGAACTGGCCTGTTTTACAAAATTAAAATCCAATTATGGCTATAAACAACCTTTCTTTCATACTGTGATTGGCTTATGAAGTGTCTGTGCAAAGTACAGTGGAAAAGACAAGCACACTAGAGACAATAAAATAGTGTGTGGAGTTACTGAAAGGGAGCCTAAAGTAAAGGGCAAACTGAAACTCAGCATGACAGGTCCTTGGCAATGGTGAAACCAAGTTGCTGCACTAGCTGCAGCCCAATCAATAGTCAACCACAATAGCTACCAAAGAGTTAAACCTGAATGTGAAGAAAGACAAGTGCATGCAGAGGAATAAATTATTCAGTCTACCACTCACCACATTCAAATCCAATATTATTGGCTCCCAGGGTGAATTTGTGAATATTGCATTGGAAGCATAGAAGCAACCATAAGGTAGTGAGGTTACTTAAGGGAATGCCAGCGCTGTGAAGTATTATAAAAAGTTTTAAAACCAGGCTTAGTTACTTAATATCTCTCATTTTGCAAGTATCCAATATAAACATGCGGGTTGGATGTGATAGGATTTACTACTTAAACAGAGAATAACTGTGCCAGTGTGTTCTAAGTACATCACAGAATGTACAAAACCCTGGGCTCTGAAGGAAAACAGCAATTTTAAACTTTACAGTTCCAAGATACATATAACGTCATGCTGCTCTGGAGTTAAAATCAGTCTTGCACAAATTCTGCAGCTTAAGGGGGTTTTGATATTACATGTTAAACCTTCCAGTGGAAAAAGGGGTAATTAAAGTGACAGTAAAATTCTCAACCTACCTGAACTCATGCTAATTCTCTCAACAAATACCAGTATCATATTCTCAGATAGTTTGTCTCCTTTATCTTCCTGTGAGATGGGTGCCTACCAGAAACATAGCTTCCACAATGTGATTAACTTAGAAACAGATAAATATACTGCTTTTCATAAGAAAGCTAATGAGGGTCTTCCAGTTCTTTCTCTGTTGTAATCTGGATTCACTCATGTAGGGTAAAGAAGAAAAAGATGAATAGCTTTGTTCTGCATCCCTCTGCATCTATAGTAGTGACAATACCATATTCTTTGATTCTTCTGAACTCTGTCCTGAGATGTATTAAAAAGAGATGTCTCCAAGACATGGACAATAACTGTTCAGTTCTCCTTGGCACCAGGGAGATGATACAGTAGTGTATCTGATTTTGACCTCAAAAGAGGTGAACAAGTTGTGAACTGCAGAGTAAACCAAGAAGAATGAAGAAGAGGTTGAAAAGTGTGCTATGTTAATAAGGGCCAAAAGGAAAACATTTAATTAATCTAGTGGCGATGGTTGTACCCATCCCAAAGCAATTATCCATGTGGTAGGGTGATTCCTTGTCACCTGCTTCATCCCTAGAAGGAGCTGGAACTGTGCTGTCATCACTTAAGTACGAGTGAGTGCTGGTGAGTGGTGAAAGCCAGGAGTGCCACTCACACCTCCAGAGGCCGCCTAATATCAGTGAGCTCCTGAAAGTGCTGAGTGAGCAGAGCATGGGCTCTACCAACCTGTTTGAAATCGTATACCTGTGCCGAGTTTGAATGTTGCTATGTTGCTGTAACTTCATGCCTGAAATAAACCTGGTTCTGCACTCCCTGTGGTGTGGGGAGTCTTGTGCAGCAGATTGGAGGCGCAGGGGTTTTGCTCTGCTGCAACCTGTTGTTGTAGACGAGTAAATCAGGTGTAAGGTATAAGATGAGCAAACCCAAACGTGTTGACAAGATGCATCCAAAACTTTGAACATTGGAAACTGGACCTTTGTCCTTTTCTTTGTAACTTCCCCAGGCTGTTATTGATGTTATTGGTGTTTTTGTAGCTACAGTATATTGTAAAAGGACCTGATCAGAGACTAAATGGCGGTACTTTACTATACTTTGAACTCCCATCTTTTTAGATTTGTAAGTGTGCTGTGCTTCTTCACAGGAAAATTGCTGCAAGCTTTGATTTTGGCTACACAGTTCTCTCTTATGGGACACATCAGGGACCATAGGCTTTGGCAGACACTTCATAGTAATGTTGTTCTTAATAAATTCAAGGACTGTCTACAACCAAGTTTCCTTTTGCTGCTGGTGCTCCATGTTCATGTTTTCAATTTACCTTGGTACTTAGGGATGTTGAACCATTAGAGAACACATTTTAACTTAGTCTTCCAAATATGTCATCTGTCCAACAGATGAAATGCATTGTTTGTGGTGGTGGGGAAGGAAGTCACCCTTTTTCAATTAAATTAGTTTCTTAATGAGAACACAACAGAAGAATATTGTTTCTTCTTCTGCCTTACTTTCAATGCTCTGCTACAGCTATACGGCATTTAAATTTTGAAAACAAACAAATTTCATTTTACCTTTTCTTGTGGTTTCTGGTGTATTTTCAGTGACCCATGGAGATGACCATGCTGTCTGGTCTGCTTTAGACTTGATTAATTCAAAAAGCTTGTCTCTGTCTAGCATCACTACACTCTACAGATGACTTTATATAACTGAACTGTGTGGTTTAGATGGGGAAGAAGCATTCCAGCTAGTAATATATTTTGTTTACTCACTTGTTCATTCTTCAGTCATGTTTTCTGCTGACATAAGTTTGTGTTAGTGACTTTTCATTATGATTACTTGAAAAGTGAGCAAGTTGATACTTGTTTGAAATGAGTTTTTTGAGCAGAAATTCCTGAATTTAATTTTGGAAGGCTACGTCTTAGTGGCCTTTGAGTTTGTCTTTAAAGACTGTGGCAGGCTTGTGAAAAACTTCAGTTAAAAAGAGCATCTGATGTATCTAAGAAGATCTCAGAGCTGATGGCTGAATTATCTGATCTGTTTTCATGAAATCCACAATGTGAACGGATATTCTCTGGAAATCATAGAAGATTAATTAAAAACTAAATGCATGATGGGTAAAAAAATACTGGAACAAGTTGTGTAAGAAATTCTTCAGGCAGCATGGAAGGATGTACCTTCTAACATGCCATATATAATTTTTGGGGACACTGGAGGAAGAAGAGACACTGGAGAGAAATGGGCTTCTGACAGCTCTCAGGTTTGTAGTTACCTTATGAGTATCAAATGAGGCCATCCCTTTGACCAATTAAGCCATTTTTAAAATTTTTATAATTCTGTCTCAGTTGGACAGGAAAAGAAAATTAGGAGGTTGGACTGGGAAGGTGTAATGCTGTATAAAGATATGCCAGCAAATGTTTCATTGTTTCCACAGTCTTACCAGTACCTTCTGTGTTGGTTTGCCTTACTCACCTGATTAAACATGGAGCACTGCCTGACCACAGGTTAGTGTCTGCTCAGAAAGGAGAAGCCAGTTCTGGCATCTGCTTTTAGCCCCACTTGTGTGTAAGGACACAGGTCACTTACTTGCAGGAGGTGTGAATAAAGTATCCAGTGTACTGCTTCCTGGAAACACATGTCTCTGACATGAGTCACAGACTGACAAATTGGCAGTTTGTACCTGGATTGGGAGATTTTTGGCAAATGGGCAAAATTGTAATGGATTTGTTTCAGTAGAAGTGGAATAATTTAGGCCTATGAGTGAATCCCTACATTGCTGCTGCTACAAGTAATTATCCAGCCTAATTTTTTTTTTTTAGTGGTGCAAAGATTTAGCTGCAGTCAAAGCCCCCACTGAAGATGAAAGCCTGGGTTTTTGTCAGGTTATCTGTTGAATGGCTCCCTTTCTGAGACTGGCAGACCTCTCTGCAGAGGCACTTGACAGTCATTTTCTGTAATGCAAGTTCATTTAGGTCTAAACTTGCTTTTTCTTCTTAATTTCATTTCACAATGGTTATTCTTTAACTGTGAAACAAAAGAAAAAAACCTATTTGAACTGACAAGTAAATTGTCATATAACTTTCCAAACTCTCGGAGAGAGCTGTGGGGTTTTTTTATACTGTGGGTTTTACTTTTCTATGGCTGTAAGTGCTAATTTGTGTAACTCCAAAGTGAATTATATGTTTGAATTGTTTATATCACCTCTGGGCTTTGATGCAGTGCTCAATAAAGACACTCTGCAATTATTTTGCAGTTGTGTATATTGTTACATGAATATCAAGTTGACAGTGCATCATCTCAGCAGTTAGTCAGTCCACATGATACCTACTCTTAGGTAGTAAGTAATAATAAAATGTAATCCAATTAGCATTTTATTAATGTCCACCTGCTGTTTCTTACAATAGAAGCCTTCTTTCTAAGTGCCTTCTCTGCCACCATCTCTTGTATCTTGTATTGTCTGAGTGTCTTGTGATTATCATGAGGGGAAAAGAAAGTTCCTCTCTGGAGAAGTTTTCCATTTCTTGCATTTTTAGTTTTGCCTGATACAAACTCATGCTTTTGGAAGTGCTGTTTCTTCTCCCCAAATAACTTCAACATTTTCTAAATACAGAAAGCAAATTTGCAGCATCCTGAGGGAACCGGTCACGTTAAACAAGCACTTGCTTGTACACCAGAAGCCTGTGAACTGCATGGCTTTGTGCACTGGACACACCCTGTGGGCCATCTGGGTGAGATAAGTGCAATGGTGACGTAAACGGAGGAAACGTGAGCAGAGTTTCAGGAGAGCATCCCAAAAGCCAACCCCACTCAGCAGTGCTGCAAGGGAAGTTCTGGTTACCACTCATGATTGTTCTTCTGAAGTGAGCTTTGAGCTGCAGTGCTTATCTTGAATCTTGTCTGATTAGATCTAAGTGCGTTCACTGTGTACTGAAACAAGGCATTGATACGTTGGTCTCCTTTAAGCTAAGTAAGTGTCTGAAAGTAATAGCCCTTTATTTCAGGTTCTTTTACCTGCAGAGAGTATTTGCTAAGGTGTCTTTTTGGGGGTTACCATGGTTTGTGTGCAGAACAGAATTGTGCTACCCAGGAAGGTGAGTTTCAGAAACAAATGTGAGAACTGGCCAAATTTGGTAACTACTGTCATTTTTCCAGGCTGACAAAATTGTTTGCACTTAGAATAGAGAATTTACAAAGGCCTCCTTTAATTTTATCTAGTTTTTGAAGAATTACTTTTATAAGATTTACCCAAAGTTCCTGGATAATCCAGTCAAGGGTTTAATTAGAACTTGAGTGTAATCTGTATGCAGAAAGATTGCACTTGACTGAAGTACCAAAAAAGAAAAAAAATTGCTCACTATCTTGCCTAGTCCAAACTGGTAGGAAAATCAAAGCAGTTAATAATTATGAAGCATTTAAAAATATTTCCATAACTCTACAAACTCTTATCATTCATCTAAGTTCTGGGATGTTAGGCAATCATATAGTGTATGTGCTCTTTCCCCTTCACTGACACTTGTAAGCATCTACTTACCATGTCTCATGGAGGCTTTCATTTACTTACACAGCAAAGTATTCCAAAAACATATGTATAAGCAGAGGAGTAATTCCCAACCCACAAGTTGCAGCGATGTGTGGATAATGCTGCAGGACTGGGACAAGTAGTGATGCTAGTGTTTGTTATGCAAAGAAGTGAACCAAAAAGGGAACAATCCAGAATAGGGCTCATGTTCTCTTTCATTAGGGTGTGATAATCAGCATAATAAAATGTGTTCAATTGTTAACCTGTCAGACACCATTAACACTAGTTTTGGGAAAGGTTAGCTACAGCTGTAGCACAGGAATGTTAAATGCATCACCTTTAGAGTTCTCTAATAATTGAGGCTGAGTTTTTGCATTTCACAGGAAGCAAGGCTTCTGAAGGAAAGATTGATAAAGAAATATGGGGACTGTGTTTCTCACAGAAAACCCTATAATAATGTTACAAAATAGTAAGACATACTGCACTGTGTGGGGTTTGTACAGGCCTTGAGAGGCCCTTCTTTGCTTGCTGAATCAGCAGATGTGACGTCCTGCAACTTGGAAAGCTTAACTGAGGCCATGATCATCCAACACTTACTCCTTCCCAGGGTAACTGGAGAAAAATGGCCTCAACATTTGTTGCAGTGCAGGATATCCTAAACATTGCAACCAGTAACAGCAGCAATGTTCATTTGGTCATGAAATACAAGACTGAGAACAAAGTGCCAGTAGGTTCCCGTTAAATATAAGGGAATACAGGTTTTTTTTTCCTTTTTTTTTCTTTCTATTTGGCAGTTCTCTTTGAAAGTAGTCTGAAGGGTTGCCTGACAAATCATTTTGCTTCCCTGATGAAGATCTATTAGCAGTTCAAATGCACTGAAGAAGTACTCTGCACTGAAAAGTGCCATATGCCTCATCTGACTGCTTTTATGTTAGAATTCCTTCTGCTGGAGGAACATGATTGCATCAACAGCAGGAGTAGCTAATATGTTGAGACACCATCATTTTGGCCATTCCTGGTGCTAAACAGGGGTTGCCTGGAACCCAGGTGCAGGCCCTGTGTCAGGAAATATTTTGTGCCACTGTCTTAATAGAAAAATGATCTTTCCTTAATGCTGTTTATGCACCACTGTGGGCGAAAATGAGAGCTCCTGACTCTGTTAGCCAGCTTAAAGGCTTGGAAACTGTTTCCTCTGGGCCTGTATTATCACATGCTGCTGTATGTGCTATACAGCAAATACTTGTCTAGTGCAATAGTGTGACTCCAGAATGCCTTTTGCTGAAATAGCCCATAGACCTCATCCAGGAACAAAATGAGGCTGCATCTGACATACTGTGAGACACTGAGTTACTTTTTGCTTGTTTTGGTTTCCAGAGGAAGAGAGCAGGGTGCAAGAGTTAGTGTGGGCTGGGCACCATTCCCAGGGGCCAGGCTGGATGTTGCTGTTCTGTTCTGATTTTTAATGAACATTACCTGTACAGAGGTGATGAGACTGTGCCAGTTTGCCTCAGGCCCCCTGTAGCCCTGTGTTTATTATTCTGCATGTAGATCATTGACCAGTGGCATGATTTGTTCTGAGTCTGTTTGAAAGATTCATGTTTATATTTGAAATTAAAAGAGTTGATTAATTTTAGCTCTGTGCAACTGGTTGTTATTTGGTTTCTTTTGTTTCTTTTTAAGCTGAAGTTTTGCAATCCAAGCATTCATTCCTCCTGCATTATGTCAGCTTGACTTCAAGTTCCCAAACTGTAGTGCAAATTCACTCCTTTAAATTCTTTTTATGGGAGATAGTCAACTAAAGATGAGTATTTGCATTGAGATTACAAGCAGTAAGATCAAGATCATTACCAACATAATAATAATAATAATCATAGCCTACATAGTGTTTCTGGAGTAGTTGCCAATTTGTTGCATTTAACTGCATCTCAAGGGGGAAATCTCACCTTGCCACTTCCCTGAGCCATTCTGTTTCTCTTCTGAAGAGCTTCTACCTTGCTAGGGGAAGCGAATGCTTCTGACCTAGGGCCTAGAAATTCTTCTCTATGTGACTGTTGGCTTAAGGTAAAAACGTGTGATTGAGAGGTACATAGAAACAAAACATCAATGTACTGACTCAATTTTTTTTCTCAATCTTTGTTTAGGTACTTCCTTTCCCCAGTCAGGTGGTCTACAACAGAGTTGGAAAGTGTGGAAGTCGAACTGTGGTTTTGCTTTTAAGAATTTTATCAGAGAAACATGGATTCAACCTGGTTACATCTGACATACATAACAAAACAAGACTGACCAAAAATGAGCAGGTAAGTTAGTCCTGCTTGTCTTAGATCCTGTTTTCTTATTACATTTATGAAACTGAGAAACAAAGGTATATGCTAGCAGATAATCCTGTTGAAAAGATGCATTGCTACTTTGTCCTGAGTAATCATGTGGAATTCATCGTTCTCTAAGTGACTTCACTTAATAAGAGAAATGGGTGGCAGAGCCAAGAACAACATGATGTGACAGCTAACCAGAAAAACTAACCTCCAGTGAGGCAGCTCTTGAATTTAGTCAGCATAGCAGTTAGAGTACCAGCAAGGCAAGAAAGATTAGTACAGTGAAGTTGAGTGCAAGCATATCTGGGACATGTATTAATGTATCTGCAGCCATTTATCCTATAACCAGGATACCTTATTCAGACCTAGCTTGGGTCTTAAACAGAGCAGGAATAAATAATAGCCAAAAAGGTCCTTTTTGATGATTTTCTTAATTCACTTCTAGTAACCAGTTGCTTCAAAAAGTTCCCAGGGCCATGCTAACCCATGTTTCTATAATATGACATGTCCTTGATCCTATCTCAGCTTTTTGCTTATCTGTCTTTTTCATGTTTTTGCACAACCCTTGCTGAAGGAAGTGGAAATACCACATGAAACCTCTTTACGCAGACACCCTTTTTCGTGTTCCCTTAAAGTTGTAGAAAGATTACTTTTGCAGCTTTGTTTCTGTGACAGATCCACTTATTTAAATTTTCTTCTCCTCAGGGTACACATGTACCCACTGCCAGTATCACTTCTGTGAGTAGATTGATACAAGTGGTGCAGGAAAACCTCAGACTCAAAGTGCATGTCTGTAGTCGGATGCTGCACACGTTGCCCACTGCTGCTATTTTGAGCTGCTGATCAGGTAAAGGCTGCAATTGCTGCCCGTGTCACTTCTAGAAATAGCAGCCTGCAAACCACAAAAGGATGTGTGCAATGATGAAAATATGGATGTTGGCCTGCCAGTGACATTGTGCTGTGATTGGGGGTCATTTACTTGCAGCCTGTTCATGAGCACAAGTTTGTTATTTTAGATGCAGCAGTTCATTCCAAATGAAAATTTCGGAGGTGATATTGCTCCTGAAGGTCCCACCTTCCTCCCCTTCAGGGTGTCCATGGGGTCCCACCACAGCTGAGTGACCTAACACTCCATAAGTCAAGTTCAGCCAGAGGTGGGGTGCAGCTGAGCAGGGCTGCCATGCCAGCCCAAATCCAGCTGCTATGCATGGTTGGATGTGGCACACCAGTGACAGGCTGCGGAGGGGGAGTGTCCCCTCACTGCCCCTGCTTGTGGCCAAGGAAATGCGTGCTCTGCATCTGCTGCAGCATCCCCATGTGTATCCTGCAGCAGCACTGTGCAGCCTGGGAAGGTGGCAATATGGTCCCATCAGAAAGGAGTCAAACTACCCCGAGCTACAGAGCCCATCTGCTTAGATTTTCTGCTGGGATATGGGATTTCTGTGGGCAGGACTGCTCGGGTTTTGTTTGTATCTTTCATCAGTTTTCATTGCTGATTGAGGGACATACCATAAATCCCAAAAATCTTTCAGGTGTTAGTAATTGCCAGCTTTCACCATGATCAGCTTTTTCCTTTCAGTTCTGTTCTTTCTCTGGTAGGTGGATTTTCCTTTGTTAAAACATGATACAAGATCACTTCTCCACAGTTTTCTGTGCTTTAGTGCAGCATGTGGAGATTCCAGAGACACCCAGACTTACTCTTGATGCAACCAACACACTGACAAATAATTATCTGCCTTACCTTTTGCCCTCCCCAAGTGGTTAATTTACTAAACAGCAGATCTGCTGGAAGCATTGCTACAGAGCTGATGATTTACTCTATAGATTTCCCTGCCATAATTTGAATCTCCTTTTTTCCTTTATGGTTTATTTCCATAGTTACAATAGTCTCATAATTGATTGAGAATTTTAGCTGAAAAGTGCCTTTGATCACCAGAGAACATGCTTGGAGACAGTGACTCTTCTGTTGTTCAGGGCATTTTTAGTTGTCTTCTCTATTTTTAAGAGCAGAATATGAAAAAATAAATGATGTTTTCCACCTTTAATGTGGTGTAACAGGAGGAAATTAAGGCAATGAATGATCTCAGGCTCCAGGCATTGGAACAAGAAAAAATGGAGCTGGGCTGGGCTGTAGGCTTCCAGCATGGGCTTCTCACTTGAAATGATATGTCTCTCTTCCTTCTGTCATTTCTGGGTCCTGTGTTTGGTTAAAGCCCTGATCCAGCCAAGACTTTTCTGTAAATATTTAGCTTATGCAGTCTGCTGTTGTTAAATAAAGTTAAGCATGTAGGTGTTTTTAATGACTGTGGGGATTGCGCATAATTGGAATCCATATTCTCATTGCCTTTTCCAGTCTGCTTCCTACTAAGAAATTTTCCCAAATTATGTGTGTCTGCCAGCAATTAGAAGTGCAGCCTTTGAACATCTGTGGGCATAAGGGAGTGCATTCTGAAAACAGATGTATTAATATATTGCTTGCCATTTGCTATAATATTTTCCAGTAAATTAAATACAGGAAATAACACATAATATTAACCTAATTGATGTGGCTTTAAAATGCCACTCAAACTGTTGCAAAATGAAGTCTTCCCCTGCCCTGACTTTGTCCTCCACTGCTATTTTATTGCATTCAGGGAAGTAAGAATGAGTATGCTTATAGGTATAGAAATGCCAGTCACATACAAGAGTAATTGGTAGTTTATCCTCAAATTGTTTCCTTCTACCACCCATCATTATGGCTCTGCAGCCAACTTTATGTGTAATTCCAGTTCAACACGCTAAAAAATCCATCACTAATTTTTCTAAAATGCTTTTAAAGACAGAAAATTGGTCATACCCGTTTGGGGAGGTGAAGAAATTCTTGAAACCATTCCAAGCTTTTGAGAGCTGAAAATGAAGATCTAGTCTCATTCCTGGGAGTTGTGAGTTGTTTATGGAAATGAGTACTGAGATGAAAGTGATATACCAAAATTCTTGTAGGTACTTGTGCCTCCTGAGCCCTGCATGCCTTCAGTAGAGACTGAAAGCAGTGGAAGAATGTAAAGAGCTCACAGGGAAGATAGATACAGAGGGGGTTTTTGTCCTTTTTGTGTCATTATTAGTGGAGACCATAATGTGATACAGCAGACTACATTGGAAAATCCCAGTTGCCTCACCATTTTTATACATTTTGACCTCAAATTCTCACACTGAAATACAGCATCTTGAAAAAAACAGTAACATTTTGGCTGTTGTTTGGGTTGGTTTGTTACCCAGTTATTTCCTTTTGTTCCCAGTAGAATTTACTTACTGCACAATTCAAACAAGTTAAAGTGGGACTTCCCTGAGTGGTTAGCACAGGGACTGGATTAGCCCATCTCCGGAAGAGAGTTGAGTTTTTGTGCAGGAACAATGCTAAGGCTAGAGAAAACCCATCCCCATCCAGCCCTCCAGGAGTCACTTCACGGTGCCATCTGCTGGAGCGTTATTTGCAATGCAGCACCAGCCCATTGCAAGAACTAATTAGTGTATTTTCAGCAATGTTTCACTGGAGCTGCCGAATTCCTGCAGGAGAGCTCTGGGCAGCAGTGGGAGAGAGAAATAGCTCTTTATGGGCCCTAATCCTAGCAGGTATCTGCTCCTTTTGTACTTCTCCAAATATTTCTACAGCTTTTCCGTCCAACCATGGATGTCTTCTGACTCATTTCTTCCCTACCAGAGTTTGCCAGGGTTGTTTATCTTCTGCTGCTTGTATCTTTTTATTTCTTTTCAAACGTAGGATGATATGATCATCTGTACTTGTATGTCATTCTCCTTCATCACTCATTTCATCCAAAAGCACTTGTTTTCTTCAGCCCTCATCCTCTGCTCACTCTTGCTGTCTGTGGGTCGGGTCCTCTACATCTTATTTTCTTTCTTTCTTGTTTCATCTATAGAAACAAACATACAAACTAAAAAGATATAATAACCAAAACTAACCAACCAAACTTACTCTTCTGAGAGACACTGGAGATTTTTCTTTTGGTTTGCTTTTTTTCTTTTACATAATCTTAGAAAGAGGAAGGGCTCACTATGTCTTTCTGAGCAATGCATTTGGGTTGTTAGCCTGAAAGCAGTTCAGGACAGCCTGATGAGAGAGGCCCATGGGAAATATGGCCACAATTTGCATGTGGCCATGAGCCATTACAGTTATTTATTTTTCCCTCCTGACATCTGTGTGTCATTTCAGTTGAGCCTTACTTACCCTTTTGGCAGGGTTTTTAGAAGAATGGATTTTGCTTGTTTGTTCTTATGCACATTGTAGCTTTATCCACATCTGCTTACAAGTCCAGTTGATCATTAAGTATCTAAATATGAAGGTACTCTAAGTCAAAACAAAATTCTGTTTCTGCTTTAGAGGAAGCTGTTGTCTTAGCGCAAGAGACTGAGTTTGGTAGCAAGAGATCAAAAAAATGCCTGGAGCCAGATGCTGTCCTGCACTGTGTGCATCTTTCCTCCCTTTGCTCCTGAGGCTGAAGTGCCTGTGCTTTTCCAGCAGCAGGTTCATGTGACACTGACATCAGGTGGCATGGAGTGAGAAATGTGGCAGTGCTGTGATGTGAATCTGCTTCCTGACAGCTGGGAGCCAAGGGAAGCTCAGGTGGTGCTTTGCAACACTCACATATACCCCCAGCTAAGTTTATGTAGCAGTATTCTACTAGAGCTGCCTCTGTTTTTAGATTTAGTGAGATTACTTTGTATGGGAATAGTATCTTTATATCTCCATATTTATCCTCTAGTAAGGTTTTTTTCATTTATGCCAAGAAGGAATTACAGTGATGACCACAGGGGCATGAACAGAATTTTTATACAAGATCAGTAACTTCCTTCTGCTGTCTTGTTCCTTCTGCTATCTTTATGCAGCTAGAGCAACACAAGTAAAATGCAAAATATAACATTAGGATTTACACAGTTCTGAGAATTTCACTTCTCCTGTAACTTGTCTCATTTAAAAAAAACCCAAAACAGAAAAAGAATCTGTAGCAGGTTGACTATCACAGAATCCAGTTGAGACATCTGATACACAGGCTACAGGGTCTTCTATTGTTTGATTCTACAAGGTGAATGAATGTGAATGAAGAATATAATTTTTTGGCAGAGTGAGTTACCAGTTCTAAAGAAATGTCAATATACTGGTTTGCTAGGAAAGCCTTTGTCTCTTCAGAGCATGAAGAAACAGTACTCAGTTCCTTTGTGCTAAGTATTGCAAAGCTTCCTGGGCTTTCTAATTCTGATCTGGACAAGCTTTGCTCTTCAGGTTTATGAATTTCTTGCCCAATGCATTTATATTGTACTGAAGAAGCTGTGCAAAGACCAGTTTATGCTTGAATCAAGCAGTCCAGACTCCATATATGACTAGCTAAGGAAGGGATGCTATTCCCTTCCTGACTATTTCTTTAAATTCCTTGTGTTATTTTTTTTTAATTGCACATATTCTCTCCATATTCTCTTGTTCCTCTTTTCCCTTTACATTAACTTTCTTTTGGTGATCTCATCTTACATTCCATTCCTTTGGATTTTCAGCCTTTTTTTAGGTGTAACACACCTTGCTATACTTTCTCAAACCTAATATGTTGTGATGTATAAGGTCTGTACCTCAAATACCCTGATGTACCCAAACCAGTTGGACAGGAAAAGGTCCATCCTGAGAAGATAGACAAGCTGAACTGTTTGCTTCAGAGGTCATGGTGTATATGTGTGTATAGAATTGTTGAAGACAGAGGGAAAGTAAAGAAAGTCTCTAAGTGTGTGCACTTCTTTCTGGCAGTTAAATGGCTGTAGCTTATGTTGGCTGAAAGACAAAGGCAGGATATGTGCACTGGGAAAAAGTGGAGGATGCAAGTGGAGGATGGATAAGAAGCAATAAGATGTGATATAAATTACAAAAATCATGGCAACATATCAGTCCATTGAAACTGGACATTAGAAGGGGAAAAAATTTGGCAACTACTGTCTCTTAAATGTGGTTTGGTATTTGCTATGGCACAGGCAGAATTTTTTACCATGCTCTTTTTGCTCCACATATGCCAGTTAGTTTATTTTGACCACACAACAGGCTGGACTACATGCTCTTGCTTATTTAATCTGTGTCAACTATAGCATTCCAGTTTTAAGAAATACATTTTTTAATTACTGTCTCCTCACATAGATTAATATGATTCAAATCAGAACATGTAGTTCACAGACTTGCCTCTTTTTTTGTCCAGTGTATGAATTGTTTTCTACTACCCAGTTTGCAAAATCAATAAACCTGCCATTTCAAGTGTATTTCTGTTCAGTGTCCATAACATAGCCTGCATTTGAATACAGAACAAAAATTGGAAATGAAATCTTAGGAAATTAATAAGAAGGAAGTAAAATTAACTGAAACATCGACGTTTTCAGCATGATGCTTCACTAGATACTTGCAGTTTCCCGTAAATCATAGCTAGAGTTCAGCTCACACAAAATAGATTATCATATCTATGGTGTTGTTTACATTATTCTACCTTACTGGTCTGAAAACTCTAATTAATTAATTATTTTTTAGAAAAAATTAACATTATGTGAATGGGCCTGAACTAGAATTTAGTACCATCTTTCTAAAAGTGCCCATTCAGTTTGTGTCCTGAATTTATTGTAATAGGAAAAGGAATTGCAAGTCCCGATTTCTATATTTAAACAAGCAAATCAATTAGTGTTTTGACTGACTGTTGGCAGTGTTTATTGTCACACAAAAATGATGATTGGTTCAGCTCCTGCTTTCTGTTACAGACATTTTGCATTTTTGGCATCGGGGTGAATAGAGCCAGTATCTTCAGAGGGTAGCTGCCATTTGGAAGGCTTTGCAGATTTAGAAAGAGTTTAGATTTTTCCTTTAGTTTATGCCTTTGTTTAAACTGGTACCCACTTCTGGAAGTGTTTTGGAAGTACATAAGCTCCATGGTAGCAGAATGGTGTCTGCAGCTCAACCTTTCTTGCTTAGACATAAAATCTTCATCATGCTATCTTGATGACAGTGTTTGGGAGGGATAGTGGGGAAGGAGGTCCTGAGTAATTCAGACTTGAAAATTATATCATAATCTGTTGTTTGAAAGTTTTATGTTTGTCTCAAATTGTGCGTTGATGTAATGTGGAAAATTTGATTTGTTAATTCTTTTTAGATGGAATTGATTAAAAACATAAGCACTGCTGAGCAGCCCTATTTATTCACTAGACATGTTCATTTCCTCAACTTCTCCAGGTAAGGCATTTTTTTGGTCAAAAATCTTTTTCATTGATTTCTGTTAATTGTAATACATAAAACTTTTCCCCTCTTTTACTCATAAACAATATAGTGCATTTTTTTCCTTCCTTCTGGCACTAGAATTCACAGTCTGAAGTTGTTGGGTTTTCCCCTCACACTCACTTTTCTGTAGCATAATTATGTACAGTATGTTTGTGAAAAGCCAGGATGCTATTATATGTTTTTGCCTCTTAAAGTGATTGTGATTTATAATGTTTCCAGTCAACATGCAAGAGATGGTAACTTAGGGTTTTAAACTGTGCACTTGTGTTTTAAAAGTGGCAGAACACTTCTGTTAACATTTCATCTGTGTATCACTAGACACTAAAAGGAGATCTAAAACTGTGCTGAGTTCATTACTTTTGTGCCTGGAATAACTCTTCACCAATATAACCAATTTAATTTTGTTCTGACAAAATAGTCCCCATTTCACAGGCTATGGAAGTATTTTTAAACCATGCAAACAGATTACGCTCTCTATCATGGGAGTGCTGTTTCTTCTGGCAGATATTTAAAAGTATGCAGTAAGACTCTAGAGACTTTTATAGCACGGAATGTGGAAAAGATTGAATTTGGATGAAACTTCTAAGGAATTTTTGGAAGGACTTGAATGAGTGATGCCAGTTAGCATTTAGCCAGGATGCAGAGGTTAAAGCTGACTGCAGATGCTTATTGCCCAGGCTGTAAGTTTGATCTGGAAATTATATTCAGGAACCATGCTGTCTGTACCACCAGATTGGATTCCTTGCATTGAGATTTTTTAAAATTCGGTAGAATTATGATCGTACTGAAGATCTTTGACAAAGCTTGCCTAATTACACAGCATTTTGTTTGCATGGTAATTAATGTGAGTGCTTGGCTTCAGCCTTCTCTAGACAGTGTAGTAAGAAATTATAAAATTGGGGGCAGGGTGTGTTTATTTTTGTTTTCTTGGAAAATAAAATATTTTGAGCAAGTGGAAATTCACTTGATATAGAACTTAACTATGGGCATGATTTTTTTTATATGGAAACAAGAGGAGTTAAACAGAATTTTGATCTTCTGTGTTTTCTCTTCTAATTCCTTGAGAGCTCCATTTCCAATGTATTACCTTTAAAAAATAAAAATCTTTAGGACTTCACACTTTTGGTAAATGATCTCTTTCCTCTTCCAAACTGCAAGACCAAAAGAGTAGCCATATGTGACGGTCAAAGGGATGTTTCCTGATTAAACTGATTTTACAGAGATGGTATTCAACATTAGATAGGAGAGAAAAGACCAACAGTCTTAACCTCTTGCTCCTCCCTAGGGATCCCATTTTCTGTACCTATGGTACATCCTTGCCACTAAGGTACCACATTTCTTCTGTAGTGTTTACATGATGTATCTTCAATGTATTTACCTTTTTCTTACAGTACAAATCTGCAAGAATATGGAGCAGTTACATAAGATGTATGAAATTATTTGTAGTTTCTCTTTTGGCTTTTTGTTGCAAACCTGAAAACATACCTTTTGTTTTATTGAGAGTACCTTTGGCTTCCCTAGTAGGTGTGAAGTAGTGAAAAGGCTGATGAGTCTTCTAAATCAGACAGCATTGAATTGCAGCAACATTGCATACTAGTGTTCAGCATTTCTTAGTGGTTTTTGATAAATTAAACATTTTTGGTTTCAAAATTTATTAGCAGTGTCATACTTAACAATGAAGTAGCATGTTTTATATTTTGATGGTTATTTAGGGTGATTTTTTTTAAACTGATTTCTTTAGGAAATGGATTGTCAAATATTGTATTTGCAGAAATTTCAGGATGTGATTTAAATACAAATTTTAAATATTACAATATTATGAAAGTGTTCTAGTTTTGCTTGATTTCTTTATTTCTTTATCGAAACTTTCCTGCCTGCAGTGGTTAGCTGAACTTAGATTGTCTGTGGAATATTTTCTTCCAATTTGCCCCAGCTTTTCTGCCAGCTCAACATAAAAGTCATACAAAACTCCTCATCCTCATAAAAGAATGGGGCTCAGAATATGGTTGTGGTGTTTTCTGGGTGACAGCTGAAGACCTCAGACAACAGCTTGGCATGAGCAGACAGCACAGTGGGGAGCAGGACAAATGCACAGGGATGGGTAGGAGACAGCAGCTGACTCCTGACTGCAGGTTTAGGGCAGGTCTAGGTCCATGAAAGGCTCAAAGATCAGCTTGAAGATTAAAGAACCCTATTTTGGTGAAACTTCATGCTCCCTTCCAGGGAAAGGTGTGAGGCTTTCTACATGCCATTGCAGCAGAGCCATTACTGAATTCTGTGAATTTTGCAAGAGCAGCCTTTTTGGACATCAGTCCAGTGATCCACTTTTCTTGTTTGGCATTTTATACCTTTGAAACCAAGTTTTTGTTCACAGGAAGGAATAATAAACAATTTATTCTCCTTTCTCCTGCATATTTTGAGCTGGCAGACAGGTAGGAGTTAGAAGGCACGTTACTTTGCTAATCTTTTGTTTGGTCACATTAGAAACAAAAGAAGTCTCTCTTGCTTGCCTTGCACCTCTCTGCTTGAGTGTTTTCAAGATGTGTAGGGTTTGCATTAAGCCATTTAGAGCAAATCACCAAGGTACTAGAGAAGCAGAGAAAATATAAGCAGAATCATAAAAAATGTGAATCTGATTTGCTTTGGCTTAAAATAGAGATGTAGAGTCATTTAGGGTAGAAAAGATCCATAAGATCATCAAGTCCAATTGTTGACACAGCACTGCCCTCTGCCACTAAGCCATGTCCCTGTGTGCCACATCTACGTGTCTTTTAAACACCTCCAGGGATGTGGACTCAATCACTCCCCCAGATAGCCTGTCCCAATGCCTGAAAACCTTTTCCATGAAAAAAAATTTCTGAACATCCAGTCTAAACCTCCCCGGTGCAATTTGAGGCTGTTTCCTCTTGCCTGGTCACTTGCTACTTGGCAGAAGAGACCAACCTGGCTACAAACCTCCTTTCAGACAGTTGTAGAGAGCAGTAAGATTTTCCATGAACCTCCTTTTCTCCAGGTTAAAGAACCCCAGCTCCCTCAGCCATTTCTCATTGACTTAGTGTCTAGACCCTTCACCAGCTCTGTTTCCCTTCTCTGGACACACTTCAGCACCTCAGTGTCCTTCTTGTCATGAGAGGCCCAAAACTGAGCTGAGGTGTGGCCTCACCTGTGCTGAATAGAGGGGAAGATCAGAGCCCTTGCCCAGCTGGCCACGCTGTTGCTGATCCAGGCCAGGACACACTGGGCATGTGTGAGCCTGGGCACACACTGGCTCATGTTTGGCAGCTGCTGACCAGCACCCCCAGGTCCTTTTCTACCAAGCAGCTTTCCAGCCCCTCTGCCCTTAGCCTGTAGTGCTGCTTGGGGTTGTTGTGACCCAGGTGCAGGACCCAGCACCAGGCCTTGTTGAGCCTTATACAATTGTCCATCAATCCAGGCTGCCCAGAGCCCTCTGCAGAGCCTTCCTACCCTCCAGCAGATCAACACTTCTGCCCAGCTTGGTGTTGTCTGAAGGTGCACTTGATCCCCTCCTCCAGATCATTATTAAAGCTGATAAACAGAAGCTGTTAAACAGAACTGGTCCCATACTGAGCCCTGGGTAACACCCCCTGTGACTGGCTGCCAGCTGGATGTAACTCCATGCACCACCATTCCTGGGCTCAGCTGTCCAAATTTTCACCCAGCAAACTGTGCATCCATCCAAGCCATGAGCAGCCAGTTTGTCTGAGAGAGTGCTGGAGGAAGCTGTCATGGGCTTTACTGAAGTCCAGGCAGACCACATCCACATTCTTGCCCTCATCCACCGAGCAGGTCACCTTGGAGGAGGAGGAGGAGGTCAGGTTGGCTAAGCAGGACCTGCCTTTCACAAACCCAAGGCAGCTGGACCTGGTCCCCTGGTTGTTGTGCATGTGCCCTGTGATGGCACACAGGGTCATCTGTTCTACAGCCCTTCCTGGCCCTGATGTCAGTCAGGCTGACAGGCCTGTGCTTCCCTGGAGTCTCCTTCCAGCCCTTCTTGTAGATGGGCTCACATTTGCTGACTTCCAGTAACAGGGACCTCCCTGCTTATCCAGTACTGTTGGTGAGTGATGGAAAGTGGCTCAGTGAGCACTCCTGCCATCTTGTTCTGTACCCTTGCGTGGATCCCATCTGGCCCAATAGACCTGTGTGTAGCTAACTGGTGTAGCTGCTCTCTGACCATTTCCTCTTGAATTAAGAGGACTTTTTTCTGCTCCCTGTCTCTGTCTTCCAACTTGGGGCAGGGTACCCCAAAAATAACTAGGCTTTTATTAAAGCCTGAGGCAAAGAGGCATAAAATACCTTAGCCTTTTCCTCATCCTTGTTGGTGCTTCTCAGCTTCCCAAACAGTAGTAAAACAAACTTGTTAGTTTTTTTTAATGTTGCTGATGTGAATAGCAGCAGTGACAAATCAGTTGAATCTTCTGCCTTTGTGCCCTGTACCCGCTTATAAACCTGTCAGCACTTAAAGCTCTCTGATTATTCAGAAAAGCATTTACTTATGATTGTTTCCAAGTAAAAACAAAAAAAAAGGCTATATCTTCTTTCCAGAATAAATCTCCAGTGGAAGTGAGCTAAGCCTTCAGTGATGAGTTTGAGTACATGCATGTTTCTGAAGCCCCATTAGTTTTGCTGAACAAAGTTCTAAAACCTTGAAAATCTCATCCTGACCTGAATGCTTGCCAAGGCCATTTTCCTGTCATTCTTGAACAGTTTTTTAAGAGTGCCTGTTGGTTCAGCTGAGTAAATTGATGTCCCTTTACTGCATCTTCATCTTCTGATTCAGTACTATCTTTTCTCAATCCAAAGTAGTGCGAAGAGGCAGACAAAAAGATAAATATTAAAAGGAGACATGAAAGCAAAAATTATTTCCAGCTTCAAACAGAAGATAAAAAACTGTCTTGTTCTTCTTTCATGTTAGTGAATTTCTACATAGCCCTTGTCACAGAGAAAGCTTTTATTCAAGGTGTTTTGCAGCTTCTGTTCCCAGTTTATCCAGTGCAGTGATGGTTAGCTTCAGAAGATGACCCCGTGCTTCTGAGGGGTGGCTGATCCACCCAGTTCATTTCAAAACTGTTTCTTTTGTAGAAAGTGGTGCTGGTTTTTTGTGGATTTGGGGATGTTTATTGTCTTTTTCTGACTTTAAGTTTATATAGTAGTGTTGCTGGGAAAAACATCCAAAGTGTTAATCAGGAGGAAATATTAAATAATGTCTCTAAGCAGGTAAAGATTTATTTGTTGATATATTTGCTGAGATTCCAGGTGTTGCTGGTAGATCCAGGGAGTACAGTGTAGAAGTGCAGAAGCTGTGAAGAAGCAGAATAACCTGCAGAGAGATAAAAAGCTGTTTTAGAATAGCTGCAATTTGTTCACTGTGCATTACCGTAAGGGCCTGTTGTCATCTACTTAGTCCAAGAAAAAAATATTCAGGAAGAGGCTTCAAATTCGTGGAAAAGCCCCCCTTGATTTCTCAGTAATCTGCTGAATTAACTGTAACAGTCACTGGGCAGGGACTCAAGACACTTGGAGAGTGCTCAAGTGTCACAGATTTCAGAGAAGCAGGAAGAATGTCTGCAGGAATGCAGAGGCGGGTGGCAAGGCCATGGTTTTGGGTAAGGATGAGTCAGGGATGTGGAGAATTGCGCAACATCTGTTTTGGTCAGGGGAAAGGCAGCATTTCTCCCTCCAACATCAAACTCTTCTATTCTGGGACTGCACTTACAGAGCCCACTTCAGGCAGAGCAGGGAGCTTGGGCATTCCTTCCTGTCTTGGGGGAAGTGAATGGTGCAGCTGAGTGTGTAAAAATCTAATGACATGCCTCTGTCAGTGACCGGTGAGTTTTCTTGTTTGAGGGCTGGCTGATCAGGGCAGGGTGAAGTCAGAGAAAGGAGAAGCATTAAAACAACCACCCAGAAAGTGAGACAGACTTTTTCCTGTCTCACTGGAGCTATGAATTCTTTACTTTCTGCAGTAGCTATGGGCCACTGAGAGATAAAGCACCAATTCTACTTAATTTTACAGTTTAATTAGCCCTTGTAATTCAGTTCAGTATATCTTACTTGTTCAGAGTCAGGATGAATTATCACCCAGCACTGCTGTGTCAGGAGTCATCCTTTCTGTGCTGCCAGGCTGCTGCCCTCTTCTTCCTTTCAGCTGTAGTTTTTAATATCTTAAGTGTGTATTTAGCGTGTGTGCATGTGCTTGAGGGAGGGGACAACACTTCACTTTTGGCATAAGTTTCTAAAGAAATGGGATCCATGCAGCAGTTTCAGGTGCCCTGCCTTTCTATCCTCTCCCCTCCTGAATTGCTAAATCATTTCTGAGCATGTTGGCCACTTTGAAACCACATTGAGTAGGTCACTAGACTTGTGAGACAGCCACACTGCAGGTACATCTGCTGAAGGGAGAGCCATGCAAAACAGAGCTGGTGGACTTTCTGCTGGGCCACAGCCAGCAGTCACCTCCCTGTGCCCTGCTTGGATGCCAGCCCCTGCTCTGTTGTGTTCCTGCTCAGTGTGAGAGGTGTGGGAAGACAGGTTTGGGGGAGGAGAGAAAGGTCTGTTGGGTCTTCTGCTTGGGAAGGAGCTTGCCTTTAGTCCCTAAAATCAGCATAAGAAATATTTCCAGTTTTCTGTTTTTCATTAGCGGAGTTCATGTGTAAAGTTCTTGTTTTTCTTGAAACAAGCCTTTTTTGGTAGACAGTCTGTATCAACATTGTTGAAGTTTTTTTTATTACTTTTTTGCACAGATAAAATGGCCAACACTAACTAATAAAAATGAATAAATTGAGCTGCTGTAGCAGCCAGACAGTGTCACATGCAGCAGTGTTGGCAATTTTCCTTCAACTCTGACCTGAATTCTGACCTATGGGTAGCAATAAATCACATGCTGTATGAAGGCAGGGATGGACAGAGAAATTCTGGATAAGCTCAAAACAGAACTTGATTTCTGAATGTTGCTGAGCTTTTTTTGTTAGTTATTGTTTCTGTGTTTTTTCTCATTCAGAAGCAGGTCTAAAATTGTGTTTTAACATGGCACTTTGATATTACACCATTCCCTTGTTCTTGCAAAATGTGTCTATAGCTAACAAACAAAAAGGAGGTAAATCTGGATGAATTAACTTTGTCATGTGAATAAGCTTCGTGTTTGAAAGCTGAAGCACACTCTGTGCTGGCAGCTTGTGCTTGGAAGCCTTGCATGTTAGCTTGTTGATAATTTGGAAGGGCTGGATGATACAATTACAATCTGGGGGTTTTTTGCAAATAAACGTCTTGCTTTGCAATGACTTAACCTAAGTATGTGTGTCTTTGGTCCATTGATTTGGAAATAGAATTTCCCTTTTTTATAGACTGACTGGAGGTCAGTAAAACCAGAGTGATTCTGTGATGCTGTTTTCATCGTCTTAGAGTCATGCAATTCTGGTCACAGCACCCAGATTTTTTTTTAGTAATTTGAGGAATATTGTTTCTTCTCTTCTTTGGAACAATTAGTGCCACACAGTGTGTTCATGTTTTGTAGAACATGTCTATTATGTCTGTTAACCATGCTCCACTAGCATTTGAAAGGAGTGTGTTGGGCAAATGCATGAAGCTGGCATAATAAGATGCTAAATATCCTGGACCCTTTGAATGCAAACTCAGGTATACTTTGTACAAAGAGCAGTAGTTGGGTCAGCTTGCACTGACTTTATACAGCTCAGCTGTGGGAAGGATTGGGCTCTTTGAATGCCTTCTTGAATCAACATCTTGAAACAATGATAGCAGCCTAAGATTATCTATTAAAATAATTTTATGTTGTGGGATTTTTTTCTCCTTTTAAAAAAATACACACTTAGGAAAATGTCATTAAAAATATGGTAGCAAAAAAAAAAAGTTACCCTCTGGGAAAGCTGTTAAAAGTAGGGAAATGGCAGCTAAACTCAAGCATGGCCTTAACAGTGTGTCTTTATGTGTGTTCTTTATAATCTGTACTTTTTGCTAACACATCATGAAACACTTTCTACCATCATGTGAGGTCTGCCCTATAAAGTACACATTTCATGAATGGCCACATGGTGCTGTAATCCCTCCTACATATTTTTTTTTCTTTTTTATACTACCTTTTTTAATTATGTGAGTGTGTAATGATGCTTTTTAACTGTGACTTGATGGAAGGTTAAGCACAAATCTCATGTGCAGTTTGACCTTTATGTGCTCTAAGCAGGGGGTTTTTTTTTTTTTTTTTTTAAGCATTGCTTTCTGTTGAGTTTTTCCACACCTTTTAAGATCATTTAATTCAGAATTTATTCCCCTAGTTTTCATGTGTTCTTTGCATAATGCACTTTTTTCTTTTGTTTAGCTCATAACATGATATTCTCAGAATAGAGATTGCTGCTTGAAATATAGTTACTGAAGGTGGGGTCAGGCGTGACTCCTCAATTATCCTATTTTTACTGTTGCTCAGCTTCCATGCTTGCAGTCACACTGCAGATTATCAGTTTGGGAGTAACTTGGTTTAAGAAGGATGATGATTAGTCCACAGGGGTCCAAAAGAGAATAAGAAGAATGATCAGAGGTTTTAAAAATTTACCTAAAATCACAGGAGAAGAAAAACAAATAGAGAGGACAGGGAAAGAGGGGACTGTCATAACACTTCTGGGGTTTTTTATTTTTTCATTTAAAAGATTCTGCAGAGAAAAAGGGACTATGCAGTTCTTAATGAGTAATGAAAACACAAGTCGTGGACTGGAATTGTTATTGAGTTCTAGATCAGACATTTAGGAAAAGATTAGAACAACAAGGGCAGCAAAGCAACAGAATACATTATACTTCAGGATTTTGAAGCTTGTAGTGGCAGTTGTATAGCTGATCCTGCCTTCAGACAAAAAGATGGATGGTGACAGTTCTGAATAATTTTGAAGCTTTTCTAGTCTTGATAAATAAGTTTAAACCTGAAACTTCCATCTTTCAGAAAGGAAGGTGGAAGTCTTGATTCTAAATCACCAGTAATAAAGAATCTGCTGCACTTGATAAATTCTTTCAATAGTGAATTGTTCTCTCAGATAATAAATTATGAGTTATTTTTCCTCCTGATTTTTCAGAGAAGTTCAATTGACTCCTTTTCCTTGGATTTCAGAGTGCATTTGTCCACTATGAAAAGACTCATCAAATTTTTCATCTGTGTACTTTCATGTATAATTTCTTATACACTGTCATGCAGTCATCTCTCAGCCTTCTCTGTATTTTTTCCTTCTCATTCTCTTTGCAAGCTAGAGGCTTTTAATTTTTTTCATCATTTTTGTGATGCTGCATCAACTTTGTTCATGTTTTTCTGAAAATGGACTCTGTGAATGGTCACAAGTGTTGTGTCAGGCCTTTACTCTTCTCTCCTCCTGCTTCTCAGAAAAAGGGAAACTAGGATTGTTATTCTGGCCTGTAAGGTTTCCGACACTGCTGATAATATGTGGAAGTGTGCATGTCCTTGCCATAACTACTCCTTCCCTGTGAATATGCTCTGCTTCAGGTTCTAGATGCTTTTGGTTTCATTCCCTGTACTACACTGCAAAATGTTTTCTTATGTCTTTCTTGCCTGGTAGCTCAAGTGGCTCTTTACCAGCAAACCGCTCCCTTCGTTATTCCCTCCTTTTGCAGCTTTGTCTTCTGAAGATCTTATCACTCTGCACATAGCTTCTGAATCACAGGTTATCACATTAAACTGTGTAGGTTCAAAGCCTCAAGCAGAGTGACGTCCACAGTCCCCACTGATGGCAGATTTTCACATCTGCAACGGGGCAGCCATGTTATAGCTTTCACTTATGTTGATTTTTATATCCTATAGATTGCATACATGATATATACTGCTGAGTTACAATGATTTACTTTTTTGTTATGCACAGTTTACTCTATTTCAGTTTCCATGTGGACACTCCTAACATTGACTTGCTCTCTGCGACAGCCATTTCCACAGGATAGCTGGAGTCACCCATACTCCCCTTGATAAATGTGTTCCTGCAGGAAGTTGAATATGCAATGCTGAGTACATTGCAGCATTCTTTGCATAATAACCTTCCTAAGAAGTTGAGCCCCAAGATTTTATGCTAATGTAACTACCTCAGCCAAATCTCCTTCAGTTTTGAAAATGCATCTCTTCTACCTATCATGTTTGTTGATTTAATACTTTCCAAAGAGCTGTATCAGCTATTCTACAATTTGCAGGAAATTTATTGTAATGCTTTGTAATTAGTTTTCCCATTCTTCTGTGCAAATGCATACTATTTGCATCTCTGAATTACAGTGAAACATTAATCAGAGGTCCAGAGAAATCCTGAGCCAGACCTCTGGAAGAAAGTCTTAAATAGAGGGTATCTGGAATTTGGTGACTTTAATTAATGTGGAGTTTAGCTGCTGTTAGTCTTTTATGGAGAGTTAGTGTTTACTCTCTTACTTGTTTCCAGCTGTAACTTTGCATTACACAAATGAAAACAATTAGTATTGCCTTTACTTGGGACCCATGTAGGATACTAATCCTTGTTGGTGCTGTTCATTGTGAATTTATATATTAAACTTCTTTCATATCCTCAGGAGAATGAAAAATATAGGGTAAAAAGAAGACCCTAATTTTTTAGCATGCATGAATGACTGACAAAATACAGCCTAAAATACTCTGGTAGATTTACAGGATAGTGAAGTAGAGAAATACAAGGCTTTACAGTGTTATCTTTTAGGCATTCACTGGTCTGAGACAGCTTACTGAACAATTCCTAGAGAACTCACTTGTAATTTTACAATGATGTGACCCAGATACATCACTTCAGAAACTGAAATTTCTATTATTGAAATCTCAGGTCCAGAAAGGGTGATTGATGAGGAGTGTGCACTTTTACTGTTTTTTACTGGTTTTTTACTGTTAACCTTGAACCACTGGGCATTTTGAATCCCTGCACACACCTCTTATTGGCAGGCCAATCAAGGATAAAGTTTTGAAATGAAAATACTTATTTCATAGAATCATATATTTGTTAAGGTTAGAAAAGACTGCTATGGTCATCAAGTCCAAGTGTTAACTGTTAACTACATTGCCAAACTACTAAACCATGTCCCTAAGTGCTGCACCTACATGTTTTTTGAATGCTTCCAAGGATGATAGTTACATCACCTCTCTGCATTGTTTGTTTTGTGTCTGGGATAAACTAGAGAGAGAGAACAAAAAAGCAGACTGGCATAACTTTAAGTTCAGATTGCTGGGGAGAGGCAGCCTAGTTAGTACTCTGCAAGAAAGGAAAAAACCTTTTTGAAGCCAAAGTTTTTACCTGAAGTTTGCTCTAGACAGTCCTTGTACCAGTTCAGCTATGCCAGTACTGTTATGACTGAAATAAACATGTAGGTGACATAGGTGCATCAGTAGAGAAATGCCCTATATCAACTCCACCAGTTCTAAAGAAAAGGTTGAAATCATTACCACAGCAAGAAGTCGTGAGCAGAGGGTGAAGGGTGCAAGAGAAGCACTACAGACAAGAGCAGGAAGATAAACTCTTGATTATGGAGGCTGACAGTACTTCAGCCCATTCCTGTTTGCATCTCATCCCTTAGGAGGACCACTGGAGCATCCCAGAAGTGCCTAGTGCTTTGTGTGCAGGGAATTGCTTTGCCACAAGTTCATGCTGATGCACGATGTTATGAAAACTAGTATTTCAAAATAACTTTTTCAGAAGATAAACGTTGAGGCACCTGCATCTTATTTAAGTCCTAAAAAGGTGAAGGTTCTATGTTAGTGCTTTTAAATGACCTCCCAGTGAAGCTGTGCTGCAGGGCAGGTAATGGAGCTCTAACATAATTGCTGAGTAAAGATGGCTGGGCAATTGTATTCTCGGTGTGTGATTCTTCCTTGTGAGGCACTGGAAAAGGAAATTGTGCTTCCTTTATAAGAAGGACACAATATGCCTGTTCCTATTAATTTTATGTGGCTGTTGGTTCTTCTTTGCTTCCATTATACTGAATTTCTAGCAACCACCCTTTTTGTTTAAGAGGAAAACCGTGTGTGTTGAAAGAGTAAGAGGCAGACAATGTTCTTCCGAGAATAGGGTGGGAGTCATCTTTTCCTTCAGAAGTTGTGATTTGCCTGCAAGGATGAAGAAACCATCTTCTGCTTGTGTGAAGAGTTTTGTCTTAAATGCAAAGGCAGCAGCCTCCTGAAATGAAATGAAAAATAATAGGAGCTAAGAGAGCCTCCATTTTAAAGCCAAGCAAATCACTTCCATTGATTTTTACCCCCTAACTTGCAAGGGGTTTGTCAATGGTTTTAAATGAAGGTATTGGTAATGTAAATAATAAAATTAATCAGAAATGTGAAGGGGCAAGCTCACATACTTCTCAGGCTTGCTTTTTTTTTTTTTTTTTGCTTTTATTAAAAAAGACATAGGGGAATATATTATTAATGAAGATAAATATCATTGATTGAAGCTTGCAAATAGTTTTTCTGATGAGGGCTCCAAAAATACACCTTCAACAACAGATCAGTTAAAACGAATGGGATTTACTAGTACATATAAAATAAATCAGGAGGCATTAAGTATAGGAAGAAGGTTGTGGGGGTTGATGTATCCATTTGCAGTGCTCTGGTGGAGTGGTGGTATCCTGACCCACTGTTCCCAGTTGTGCCGATGTGCTGCTGGAGATGAGAATATTGTGCAACTTCATCATGTGGGATCCAATCATGATCCCACTCAGAGAAGGTAAGTCTGCTACTCAGGCCTAGAAAATATGATCATGTCCCATTTTGAATCCTTCACAATAGGGATTTGAGTGCAAATAAGGTGATGTGATGTATAATGAGAGCACATATCTATTTTTTTGCAAGAGCACTTTCATGTGGGTGTTGTTAATCTGAAAAGTTTCACTTGGGAGAGCATTTAATATGTTGTGAGTGATAGGTATCTAAAAATATGCAGAACATACTTGAACAAATGGAGCATTGATTTGCCCTTTTCTTCTTTAAATAGCTTAAGGTACTTGATTTTTTTTTAAACCATTAGAATTTTTTATGCTCTGTGAGTGCTGCTTAGCTTCCATAAATGACTCTGAGTACAGTTCATAGAAACAAATGGCTGGAATTTGCAGTATTATAAACTATGTTTTAAAAAAAGCACATTTGAATAAGGACCAGAACAGACTTGATTTTTTTAATAATTCCTTGCTTGTTGCCTGGTGGAGCAACCCACAGCTGGGTGTATAGCAGCTGGTTACATTGTGCAGAAAATCAGAAATTTGAGCTGTCCTGTGTTTGGGGAGGTGGGGCGCACGTACAATCTGCATTTTGGAAATGGAAATTCCTCTGTAGCATTTGTGAAAGAGGGACCTTCCGTCTCAGCTGTCCTCTTGGGGTGATTGAGCTTGTGTCAGCCTCTTTTCTCAGGGCTTTTGGTCCTGAATTTACTCATCTCATGTTCAGAAACATGATATTACCAGCAAAAGGGTGGGCTCTGGGAATATGGTGGGAATATGATTTTAATAACTAAAATTAGCTGTCTGATTTTAGTTTTTTGCTCTTCTGATGAGCATTTAGGTTTAACATCCCCTATGGAACCTGGGGCAGAACATCCCCTCTCTTGCCTCTATAAATCTTGTGATCTTTTTGTCTTAAGACAGCTTGCTGCTGACATCACTTCTTACTCTCTACTGCTTCCCCTTTTCTTTACTCTCCTCCACTCACCTCTGTCTTTTGATTATTCCTATCTGCATCAAGCAGCAGGAGGATAATGTGTTCAGTAATTTAGATGCAATCCATTCTTTCCAGCAATTTCACTTGAAAAGTTTAGTTTTCAAAACTACCAGGCCAAGGCATCCACTCAAAGATTTTTATTTTAATAAATATTGTCAAGGCTTTATGCCCACATTGTCCTGTGATATTTGCAGGAATGCCTTTTTTTTCAAATACAGGTTTTATATCTGTATAAAGATAAAAAGCAGCAAAGATAAGCTTAGAGAAGAATTCAGGGTACTAAATTCAGGATATTTAACTTGCACATCCATGTCCAAACTGGGTTGTGCACTAATCAGGAAGCAAGGAGCATATGACTTTTTAATTGGATTGTTTTAAAATTTTATGCTGTCTGTGCAGTTTCAAATTATGGCAGTGATCCTGCAACACTGAGGTCAATGAGATTACTGATAGGCATAGTTACTCATGAGACAAGCCTTTGTGGACTGTATTTAGGAGTCTGGGGAATCATGCAGAAGAAAAATCAGGTTTAAACTCTGAGATTTTTTTTCTTGTCTTTTACTAGAATTCATAGTTTTATACAATTTTGCCGCCTCTTTAATATTTATGAGAAGCCCTGATCTTTTATTATACAAATTCAATTATTCATTGCCTCAAAAGATGGGGAGAAATTGAGAGGGTTTTTTTAATCTAAAGGGTGTCTTCAGTTTTCTCTCTTTAATCTAGTATTTTGCAGTTTAGAAGAATTTATATAAATTGTGACTCAGAAAATCATCAGAATAGCATTTAAATACTTCAATATGGCTATGTTCTCAAACTCCCAAAAATAAAGTGTAAGCTAGTGCTTAAGTGAGAATTGTACACCTAAATTGGGGAAACAGAAGAGAGAAGCATAATCCATGTTCTTAGATGAGGAAGTTCCAAGTTGAATTTATCCTATCAACTTCTCAGTCCAGGAAGGTCTGATTTTTTTCTTTGTCTCACAGAATTTGTAGTCCATAAAGTCTGTTCCATGAATGTCTATTTTTTAATTGTGACCATCGAACAGTGTAAGCAGCTTCTGCCCCCCCCACCCTTTTTTTTTTCCCAGTTAGGCGTGCTTTCCTGGTGCTGTGTGTTGATATAAAATATGCAGTCAGTGTTTTAACATTCTGAAAATACAGTGTAGTCACAAACCTTCCCAAGCTTCTTTTTCCTCCTTTCCTCTTTTGGTATCCCAGCTATTCAACTGAAGATTTCAGCACCAGGAGGTGCTTACATCTGGAGCAGACATACAAGAGGGTAAAGTCAAGGTGGTTGAAGTTGCTCTGGTTTATCTTCTCATCTCTAAGTTGCAGATACCTATGCCACATTTTGCTTATGTGCAAGCCTGGTCACAGCTGTTGTTACCCTTTCGTTTTCCTTGGACTTGCATGTACTTGAGCTTGATACTTAATTTCTTTTTTGAAGCAAGAATTTTCATATGGACTTTAAAAAAAAAGTTCATGAAGTGCAGTACAGGGATAAGGTATTGCATAACCATGAAATAACCTCAAATCCAGCCGGTGGTGCAGACTGGGGGTGAGGGGAGGAGGTTCTGCTCAAGTTCCAGCAAATAAAAGGTTGGAAATACCATGCATATCTGTCAGTTCATCCAGAGGAAGCTTTTGGAAAAAAGCTTTCAAAGTAAGCTCAAAATCCTTTGCACATTACTACACTTACTGTAAAGGCAAAGGAGATCCAAGGCTGCCTTACAGCTGTTACTGTTGGGTGGTGCCTGTTCTGACATGACTGCCCAGGCAAGAAGTGTGTTGAGAAGAAGAAATGCTCATTCTCTGATTCATCTGCAGAGGGTTCTTCATCTGAAAGCAGCAAGGAGAGAACTCAAGAAGCAAAACTGCTGATACAGTGTTGCACAGTGGTTTTCAACTAAAATGTTCGTAGTACACATACAGCTTAATGCGTTTCCGTATTTAATGTTCACCCTAAAGAAATTTTACATGCACTTACAAAGATTTAGAAACTAGTTGAAAGATTCACCGTTTCATTCCTCTCCTTGTAAAAGCTCTGAATTTCTGTAGGAAGTAACTTGAAAGCATTCAGATGAGAGATAATAGATGTGTGTTTGTGTGGAGCCTGTGATGAGATGCACCCATTTTTCTTCCCACCAGGTTTGGAGGAGACCAGCCCGTGTACATCAATATTATTAGGGATCCTGTCAACCGATTCCTGTCCAATTATTTTTTTCGACGTTTTGGAGACTGGAGAGGAGAACAGAATCACATGATCCGTACCCCCAACATGAGGCAGGAGGAAAGATACCTGGTATGTTTAAATAAAAGGTTTTGATTACCAGTTTCCCATCACTGTTATGTAGTGCTGTTATTCAAACTGGATGCATGAAAAGTGGGAGACTGAGGCATCTTCCATCTTGTGGTTTTCCTCTGTCTTCTCTTGCCTGGTCCTTAGTTTGCTCAGCTTTACTGTGTAGAGTGTTGCCAATGAATTCAGTTTAATCTTGAATAAACTGACAGCAAGTTCCAGAGTTCCACCGCTGAATTATGGTCCTTACACTGAGTTGGATTTGCACTGCATAGTAATATAATAATTCTGCCTATATTTATCACTGTGAATATTCAGACAGATTTTTAGGTTCAGACTATGTCTGTAACTCTGCAGCCTCAGAAGAAAATTGAGAAACAGAGCAATTCAGGGAGCTCAAGTCTCTAATATTCTTGCTGCTAAGTTGTTTGTAATGTTCTTTACACCAGGGCTCTAATCTCAGTTCTTGCTTTGGTTTTGTTGCCTTTTTGTATTTTTTGGGTTAAGATGATGGCAATAATGCTGCATAAGCTATTCATAAGAAGTTTTAAATTTGCGTGACTGTTGAACTGTTGTAACACCTGCCAGCTTTTGTTGCATACCAAGATCCCGTGGCAGTAAGTGTTGAATGAATTCTAAATAAGAAACCGAGAAGCTAGGAAGGTGACTAGTTTGGTTTATATTGATCACTTGCATGTACTGGAGACACCTCTCAAAAAGGCAAAATGGTGGAATTGCTTCTTGCTCTATCTCTTTAACGGAGATCCAGTTGGATTGAACTCAGCCTTCAGGCATACTTGAACTGCAGAGTTCAGTGAAACAGCAGTGATAGGACAGCTTGATGGTCTGCTATGAGATGTTGCAGGCCAGGCATAATGTCAAAACAAGATATGTCTGTGGCTTTTAGAGGAGAAAGAGAGGATGTTTTTGTGAGATTTTGAAGAGGCAGTAGAGTACAAGAAGTGTGATGAGCCATAGAGAACACAGCTATGAATAACTGCCACACAATACCTCTCAGTCCTAGCTGAAGTCAGATGAATCAAGGAGGGCTGGGTTTTTTCCCTGTTACAGAGCAGTTTAAATTTCGTTTGTCTTCCGGTTTTGGTCATGCAGAGCCCTGTGAATAGACAAGCTTGTGCATTACGAGTAATTGAAGGGGGAGGTATCGGTGTAATGGTCTAATAGCCTCAAATTTAATGACATCTCCTATATGAGTATAAACTGTGAAGAGTCTCTTATTTGCTCTGTGTCTATAGATCCCAAAGAGGTCCCTATGTTGGCTGAGTGGGTGTTGACCTCCTGGTGTGCAGAGCTGGAAGGTTTTGCATGTTGTGTGTGCATGGACTTCAGCTTCATTGTCTCTGAATGGGACAAGAGGGTTGAGGAAATTATTGATTGGTGGGGCTTTTTACTACAACTTTATAACAGCACTACATTTTCTTTTTTGGAAATGTTAAAAAAGAGTGGTAGAGCCTGTACTTTGAGTGCCTTATCATTTCAAGTGCAGTGATTGGCAGTTCTTACGACTGACTCTGGTATTATTTCAGTACTGACTGTGCAGCTTAAGACATGATCTATATAGCCAGTGAAATTTTACTTCAAGCACAACTGAAACAAAAGTTCCAATTCATGTTGTCTTGGTTTAAAAACTAACAGAAATTACCTTGCATTTTCATTAGCATTGGTATGTTCTTTAAGAAGTTAATTATTTATATGCATATGCAGATATCTGTGCATACACAGATCAGTACAAAAGCTATAATGAAAAAGAAATAAAAAGCGTCTGACTGAGGTCAGTAATAATTTTGTTCAAAAGGCAGTTTGTTGATCTGAGGCACCATTAACATCCTTAATAAAAATGATTTTTGCATTTTCATTTTCTCTGTTGGTAAGTCAGTGTTAGAATCCTGGAAACATTTTTGGAACCCGTTTTCCATCCTTCCTTCCTTGGCAGACTTTGGCAGTCACTTGCACTGCTCAAAGAGAGTGACAGTAACACATAGGTCACTTGCCAGTGAAATTAATTGTCATGAAAGCTGTTCCTTCTGAATGTTCAGCATTTTTAACACTTGTGCTATCCAACCACATCATGTATTGCACGCCTGCATGCTAATACTTTCCTGAGCGGTGCAAGAAAATCAGCTGGCGTATTTCTTAAAATTCAGGTATTGGGGAGTTTGGAGTCATGGCTTCAGAAATCTGCAAAATCAATTGTCAGATCTGGCTGTTAAGGAAGTAAGCAGCTGGTTTTACCTTTGAGATTGAACCAATATGCCACTTTAGTACAGGACTGATGGGTGGCCTCACTGCAGGTCTCATAACTTTTGCAATTCTTCCCTAATATTCTTTTAAATGCAAAACTCATCATGAAATATTACTCTTTTTTTACAGGGGGCTATATAAGGATAAACTTAGATTTAGCATATTAAATAGTTTCAACACTGATCACAATATTAAACCTAAGTTGTTGGGGATGAGGTGTGCCTGACCACGAGTAGATACATGAAAGCAGAGGGAGAATATGAGCTTTTTTACTTTTCTTCCTCCATCAGCCAGGAAAAGACATAACTGCTAATTAATCCATGACACTGAGCTCTTTGCTGGAGCACTTGATGTTGTGTGATAGCAGTTATGGACTTACAAAATGGACTGGAGAAGCTTTATATATTACTTTTCTGTTCTACCAGAAGAGATGGGTTTGCAAAATATATGTATCTGTAAACTGGGTTTTAGAGGCTAATTGTGCTTTTATCAACCATGATGTTCTTGGCTTCCTATCTCCTGGAAGGTGGTGTGGGCAACTGGGAGCCTTTCCAGGCCATCTTGGCATCTTCATCAACAGCTGCCAGCACTGGCCATCTTCACTGAAAAGCTGAGGGCAACGTCCATATTCCCTCAAACTCCAGTGTGAAGGTGTGGGAGCTCAGCTGCTCTAGAAAGCAGGCTCTTAAGGGTGGAAAAGTATTTTAAGATCAGGTTTTGTGTCTGATGAATTCCAGGCTGCAATGCCTTTGATGGAAGCATTCTCTCCTCTCAATTCTGATCCTTAAGAAAAAAAGGGAGTTGAAAAAACCCAAACTGTCTTGAAGTCTTGTAGTACCTTGCATGCTGCTTTTTTAACATCGAAAATCTGAACTGCTGACATTGCAAAGGTCAGAAATAGAGACAGAAATTTCTGCTGTTCATTGATCATTTGAAATTTTCTCTGAATAGAGCTTCAGGCTTTGACTTTGTTCCAGGAAACACAATCATTCAGATCTGGCTGTTAAGGAAGTAAGCAGCTGGTTTTACCTTTGAGATTGAACAAATATGCCACTTTTACAGGACTGATGGGTGGCCTCATTGCAGGTCTCATAACTTTTGCAATTCTTCCCTAATATTCTTTTAAATGCAAAACTCATCATGAAATATTACTCTTTTTTTTAGGGGGGGCTATATAAGGATAAACTTAGATTTAGCATATTAAATAGTTTCAACACTGATCACAATATTAAACCTAAGTTGTTGGGGATGAGGTGTGCCTGACCACGAGTAGATACATGAAAGCAGAGGGAGAATATGAGCTTTTACTTTTCTTCCTCCATCAGCCAGGAAAAGACATAACTGCTAATTAATCCATGACACTGAGCTCTTTGCTGGAGTACTTGATGTGTGATAGTGGTAAAATCAAAACTTTTATATTAAATCCATTGTAAGAGATGGGTTTTTAGAGTAAACTTGGCTAATTGTGCTTTTATCAACCATGATGTTCTTGGCTTCCTATCTCCTGGTGCCAAGTGGGCAACTGGGATGCCTTTCCAGGCCATCTTGGCATCTTCATCAACAGCTGCCAGCACTGGAATCTTCACTGAAAAGCTGAGGGACGTCCATATTCCCTCAAACTCCAATGTTTAGGTTAAGCTCAGCTGCTCTAGAAGACAGGCTCTTAAGGGTGGAAAAGTATTTTAAGATCAGGTTTTGTGTCTGATGAATTCCAAAAGGCAATGCCTTTGATGGAAGCATTCTTCCTCTCAATTCTGATCCTTAAGAAAAAGGGTAAAAAAACCCAAACTGTCTTGAAGTCTTGTAGTACCTTGCATGCTGCTTTTTTAACATCGAAAATCTGAACTGCTGACATTGCAAAGGTCAGAAATAGAGACAGAAATTTCTGCTGTTCATTGATCATTTGAAATTTTCTCTGAATAGAGCTTCAGGCTTTGACTTTGTTCCAGGAAACAAACCATTCATTCAGGAGTCAGATAAATTGTTCTAAACATTTTGGTAAATGTCTGTGTTTACCAAAATTTAATTGAAAGCCAGGATAGAAAACAAGCCTTTTATTCATGAGTCAGATACAGCAGAGGCAGCTGCTGCAATGTGTGACTTTTTACCCAGATCCACCAGCTCCTTGCCAGTGCCTGACCTGGCACTTTCACTGCTGGAGTGAGTTATTGTTAGTCACCTGAAGAAATCACTTCCAAGCTTTTCCCCCTAAGCACACTGATGTGACTGTCAGCCCTACATTATGGTCCTGTAAGATGAGATAAACTCAAAAAAGTTAATTTAAATCCATTGTAGTGAATGTGTTTCAGGTTGAACTAGAGTTCTTAGAGTAAATATGTTTCAATAAAGCAAGCAAACCCTTATCAGTGCAGTTGTGAGTGCTGCAGGTGCCAAGCAAAAGAAAAACATGCCTGAGATGCGATTTAGTTCAGGGCTTGGAAATGCAGAAGGTAGGAAGCACCCCTGATGAAGAGGGACTACGATTAGTATTTTAATGCTTTATATTAAAATTGTTCCTTCCAGAAGACTTGTTTGTAATTATCTAGTGTTTATTACAGTGTTGGTTTGAGATATCAAATATTAAAAAAGGCATGTATAGGGGTTTCATATTTTCTTAATTCCTTGTAAAACTTTGATCTAAGATTACTCAGGCTGAATGAGTGTGAAGCAGCACGGGCTGTGTTGTTGCCTGAATTGCAGCAAATCTGGTTACATGGGATTCTGATCTCTGTTAGGCTCATTAATACTACAACTCCTAGCTCACTCCAGTAAAAGATTCCTGAGCTAATGTACCATATGTGAGAATTGTTGTATTTAAAAAATCATTCAGTAAGATAAGAGCTTGTCACCTTCCTATAGGCTATTTAAAATTTTCATTGTACTTAGCAGTTATATTTGCACAGCATCTCTGGGTGGCTCTGCACAGTTTTTTCAACTTTGTCTCTGAAAATAAATGTTTTTCTCAGCAAAAATTAAAAATATTCTAACAATGTTCAACCTCATTTATGTTAAAGATTAGTCATGCAAGTGATCCCATAAAGGGGCATCTATTCTTTTGTCTTTTAAATGAAATGAAAATAATTGTTAAAAGTGTATTAGTGTATTAGGATTACTTTAACAGAGGGAAGTAAAATTCAAGTGATGTCAGGGAAATTTCACATCAAATTTCTTATAATAGGGAAAAAACCTATTCCTTTTGCAATGCTAGCTTTTATGGCTAAATACTTAAACTAATTTTTTTAGATTATTTCATAAATTTCAAACAAAGTAATAATAAAAGGTGAATGGGTAAACTCCATAGAGCATTTTTTTAGTCCTGAATCTTGAGAATTTCCTTTTATGATTTCCATTGTTTTCATTAATATAAGAATATTCACTAACTATATTTAACTATTTTTATTATTTATATCCTCAAATTTCTATCTACAATGAAAAATATGCTTTTACCAATTACACTGGTTTTCAGACAGCAGCTGGCTGTATTATTTCCTGTGTTTATATGCATAATACCCTGCGTAATTATATTATGTATTTTTATCAATAGTTGTCATCAGCTGTCATCACTGAGCTTTCTCCTTTGTGACTTCAGATAAGTTTCTTCACGCTTTTCAGTTGCCTGACATGTGGCCTCCAGGAGAGAATATGGTATGGAGCCCATGCCTTCATCTTCTGACTGTCACTCTCATGAGTGTGTTTCTCTACAAAAAAAAGGCTGGGAGAGAGTTGCCTCCCTGCAGATTTGGTGAAGTGAGGGAGTAGAGGGTTCATGACTCTGGTTTTCCTGTTGAGGACCTCACAAGAAGGGCTACCAGTGTCTGTTGATTGAACCTGGGAAATTTTGGAGAGTCTTTGGATAACTTGATTAAGATTGTTTCGACTGGAAATCTGAGGCATGCAGAGGTTAAAATTATTTGCCTTTGTCTGTGCAGTGCATGCCAGATATTGAGGAGTTAAATATATAAATTAAAAAGAACATTTTTTATTTACTGTGTTCTGAGCTGTAGTTAGGAGACTAAGCCTTTTTGTGACACAGCCCCTCAGTGTCATTTTTTTGGTCCTGAGCTGGTTGACAGCTGCAGGTTGCAGACAGTAGTCATGAGCTGGTTCCTGCCTGTGTTATGCCCTGGTGCTGAGCTGGTTACTGGACGTGCTGCAGGTTGGCTTTGGGATCACACAGTGGCAGGGATCCCTGGTGCTGAGGTGGTTGGGGCTGGTCACTGGACGTGCTGCAGTGCAGTTTGCAGCTGAGGGTGGCTTTGGGATGACACAGTGGCACTGATCCCTGGTGCTGAGCTGGTTGGAGCTGGTCACTGGACATGCTGCAGTGCAGTTTGCAGCTGAGGGTGGGTTTGGGATGACACAGTGGCACTGATCCCTGGTGCTGAGCTGGTTGGAGCTGGTCACTGGACGTGCTGCAGTGCAGTTTGCAGCTGAGGGTGGGTTTGGGATCACACAATGGCACTGATCCCTGGTGCTGAGGTGGTTGGAGCTGGTCACTGGACGTGCTCGGGCAGTGATCCCTGGTGCTGAGGTGGTTGGAGCTGGTCACTGGAGCTGAGTGCAGTTTGGCTTTGGCAGGGGATCTGAGCTGGCACTGGTCATCCCAGTTTGGTGCTGAGGGTGGGTTTGGGTTGGACTGATCCCTGGTCACTGGACGTGCTGCAGTGCAGTTTGCAGCTGAGGGTGGGTTTGGGGATCACTGATCCCTGATGCTGAGCACCAATCCCAGTGCCTGGGGGGGCTTTTGGATGACACTGGCAGGGATCCCCAGGAGCCGCTGCTGAAGCACAGCCACCTGTCAGCTGACCCAATTAGAACACTTTGCTGCTTCTTCTCTCTAATGAGTGCTTTTAATAGTCTCCAGCTGTTCCCTTTTGCTGCATTACCTCTTCACAGCAAAATTTCTGGCCTGTTTTTGCAGCTCTTCATCTATTGTGTGTGCTCTGAAGCACCATTTTCCCCCTTAGATTCTCCCATTTTGTATTAATAATTTATTGAACCACAAAGTTAATGGTAATTCAGACCTCAGCTGGAGGAGGGACTGATTAAACAGCTTATAAAACATAATATTAAAGGAAATATTTGCATGGCTGGCATTTACTTTTCAGTGACTTTAATTTACAAACCAATATTTTTTTAATGTTCCCCTGTGGAGTTTGCATTCCAAACATTGCAACATTATACATTTATACAAAAGCAAGAAAATGGGCCTTCCAAATCTGTTTTCATTCAGTAGTCTGAGTCAGTTGCATATAGTAAATATGCAATATAGCATTGGTTAAGATTGCAACACTAAAAACTTCCAAGTAATTCACAATACATACTTATATTCATAGCGAATGTAAGATTAATACCATGCATTTATTTTAATGATACCATTCGGTATTGCCATTCTCCTTTTTGTGGAGACAGGATAGCAACAATATTTTGCTTTGGAATGTAAAAAGGTGAGGGGTTTTTTCTTGCAGCATTGTAGTGGTTTGAAAATTTCTGGTTGTTACAGATTTTAAGCAACTGCACAGAAAACCAGAAGAGAAGAAGCAGTAGAGGTCCCAGTACCAAGTACCCACAATCTTATTTAAATGTAACATTATTACAGGGTCTTACCATATAGTGTGTTTCAGTAGCACTTTTTAAGACATTTATATACATAAGAACTTATGATCTTATATTAAAGGACCTTGCTGTATTAAGTTTAAAATGATGAATCTTAATTTTTATGGCAATTTTACCAAGTTTTTATTTGTGCCTTCTGAGCATGAATACAGGACAGCTCTTGATGTTCTCTCTTGTGCTGCTTTTTGGATTTTATGTGTTGTGGTAGCTTGGGGAAATAGTTTTCTCGAGCTTCTCTATAGGAAGATCTGTTTGTAGAGTGGAAAATCCCAACCACAGAACAAAGATTCTAATATATTGATGCCAGCTTTTTAAGGCCATGTAAACTGTATAAGAGAAGAGGGTATGTCTGTGTTATATTTTAAGGAGATATATTTTTGGATCATTGAACAAGAACAGAAAAAAGCATTCTTGTGCAGCCCAGGGACAAAAGCCAGCCTTGCCTTCAGTGAAGGCAGGAAAGCAGTTTGTGGGGGATAATCCTTATTTCACTTAGAAACTGATGGACTCTCACAAGCCTTTTGCAGCATTAGGAGTGAGATCTTCTGTGTGTGTTGGGTGGTTCTGACATGGCATCTGCTTGTTTCTCAGTAACAGTCAAAAAAGGCAAACCAAAAGCAATAGAGAGCAATACAGAGAGCTTCATTGTATATAAATCTCTATAAAGCACTTGACTGCTTTCATTTGACATTTGTGACTTCCTGTCCTAGGGTATTTCCTCCCAAATTTGCCCTAAACCAGGACACCTCCCATTCCCAAAATGGGATTGAAAAAACCAGAAAACACTCACAAATGGGTGGGAAAATGATTAAATAATTTCCATATGTGGAATGACAAAGGTTCAGGCTCTGGAGGAAGAAGTAAACATGGGAAAGGATACGAGAAGACAGATTTTTGGGAGGCATGAAAAAGTGGCCTCAAGGATGATTGCTTTTGAGCTGTTTCAGTGCAAGACCAATAGAAGTTTACAGTTGGAATGGGTAGTTACGGGATCCAGTAAAAAAATAGAAAATGCGATGGTTTGGACAACATGTAATGAAGCTGTGGAAGTCCTTTCTGGTCATTGTTGTGAATAAGTTCTGATGTATTCAAAAAGGAAATATTTTAGGAAACATTTCTTTACAGAGGGAGTGGTCAAGAACTGGAACAGGCTTCTTAGAGAGGTGGTCGATGCCCAAGGCACGTCAACATTTAAGAGCGATTTGTACAACACCCTTAACAACAGCTTTAACTTTCAGTCTGCCCTAAAGAGGTCAGGCAGTTGGACCAGATGATCCTTGTAGGACCCTTCCAACTGAAACATTCTATTCTAGTCTAGTCTATTCTAGTCTAGTCTATTCTATTTTCTATTCTATTTTTAAAAGTGCAGCTATGTAGCCCCCAAGGGCTGTCAATTACCAAAGCAACACCTCTTCATCAGAAAAAGGTCCTGTGTGTATGGTAAATGTTCCTCATAGCCAGTAGTGATTTTCTGAAACTGGTTTCTGCTCTGGGTAACTCAAAAGCAAACTTGAAACTGACATGCTTACAAGTGAATTCTGCTACTAGATGATTTATATAAGGTAGTTACAGTTATAGACATCTCCAGTTGAATGTTGTTTCTTGACTTTAAAATAGTTGAGTGTTCTTGGGTATATGCCATAGTAGCTAACACTTTGTTGTCTTACATCTCTGCCAATCAAATTAATTTTTTTAAGTTCCAAACTGATGCTGAAGCTATTAATTGTTAACACTGTCATGACTATTCTCAAATTTATCGTTAAAAGCTAAGATACAAATGTATTTTAAAATATGAACTGCATCCACAATTTTACATTGTGCACTATAATAGTAAAGGTACTAGAAGAGAAGATGTCAAAATCCTTAAAATTTAGGGATAAAACATTTGTTTCAGTGCATGCTGTTCAGAAATGTCAAAGTCTCTTTGCTTTGATGTTTCAGTATGGGTGAATTTCAAGTGTTTGTTAATTTTTGTAGGCCTCAAGTTGATTATTTGCATTTTCAGTTCTCACATACTTTGCTAATGTGAAAGTAACAGGAACACGCATCTCAGCAGATAACACTTGCATGATTCCCAATAAGGGACAACTTAACAATTATAATTAGCTGACAAGTAACTATTTCAAGTGAATGAAAACAAGAGGATCTGTTTGTGATATGAATGTTATCTTCAGTGCATAGTCTAGCATTTTGGGCGTTATGAACCCAAAAGCAGCATTTAATAGTCATCAAGTAAAACTAATTATTGATTGATATTTTGTTTGTCTTAAGTTGGAATACAGTGGTTTTTAAAACTGGAATGTTTTATCATCCAGAAAAAAAAGAATGCTTTCAATTTCTGTTAGTGCAAATTTTTAAAAACATTATTTTTAAAGTTACAGTTTACACATGGCATAAAAAATGGAGATAGGGCATTGACCAGGAAATAGTGTGTCTTAAAAATGTCATGTAATAATGTACATATGTGTGTTTATGTCTGTGTTTAGGAGTAGGAGTCAGACTTTTTGAAATTATGTTTAATTAGCTATTTTTTGGAAGACTTGTCTAACGAAATCATGGTGGCTGTCCCTAGAAAACCATACTATAAAACCTCCTAAGTAGGAAGGTTTTATACTCCATACTATAAAAACTCCTTGCTAGGAGTTTGCCTTACCTGTTTTCTTTTCCTTGTGTTATGCTTTAACCACCTTAAATGAAAACTCTTCTATTGCTAGTAGGATGGGGAAGGAAACTGCCTCCTGACAGAGGAAGGACAGAGAGAGACAGCCCTCCTCTTACTGCAGCATATTGAATGTGTTCAGGCTGTGGCATGATAATGTAATTTCAGGCAGTCAGATACTCACTTCGCTCCTTAGGTGTCAAAACCTGCAGGAACTGACAACCCATGAAAAAAAAACTGAATTTATTAGCCCATTTTATTCCTTGTCTGTCATTCTCCCCCCTCTTTCCTTTTTGTGGTTTATACCTAAGTTTTCTGGCTGTCAGAGCTGCCAGCAAAGAGAAATAAGCAGAGATCCTGATCTTTAGGACTTCCTAGCTAAAGCAAAGCTGAAGCTTTGAGGTGGTGCATGGCAAGGAGAGTGCAGGGCAGTAGAATTGGGAGAACTGCCCGCCCATGGTGCGTGGCTGACGTGGTGAGGGATAGACACATCTTTATACAAGCATCCAAAGCTGTCCCGAGCCTTAGGTGTTTGTTGACAACAAAATATTTTCCTATCGTGTAATTTTTTGGTGGTGGTGTGGACTCCTCTGTTGACTGCAGAATGGCTGGGTCGCACTTGTCAATTCTGTCTTTTTAAGGCTGAAGTGGTTTATGTTGAAACCATATGGAAGCAGAGATGGCATTTTGTGGAGAAAAGGGACATCAGTGCCCAGACATATTCAAGACTTAGTTTGTTCTAGTTTTTCTGAAGGTTTTTAAGGTTTATTGTACCCTGCAGAGTAAAATCCTGTGCATTATCCTGGTCCCAGCTCACAGGGACCCCAGGGCCTGCTGGAGCACTGTGTGCTTGCTCCTTTCTGGTTGGCACCAAGGCTCATGTCTGTGGAGCCCACGTGGGGTGCCTGAATATCCTGTGGGACACATCTGGGCTGCTTGTCCCACTAGGCAGGTTCTTCCCAGCCAGCCCACCCAGCAGGGAAAGAACCCTTAGTGCAGCAGTGAAGACAAAGGACAGAGGTGCAAATTTAGGCTTTGTTTCTGTCTCATTACAGAATTAATAGATCTGAACTGGGGAATAGTCTGCCTAAAAATCTGGTGCTGTCTGTTCTTGCTTTGTTTGCTTCAGTGTGCTCCTGTGATGGAGAGATGGGTGTTTGTGTTTCTCCAAAAACAACCAAATGCCACAGGTTTGTGTTGGCAGATGGATGATAATGTTCTCTCTGGTTGCTGGGCCTTGCCTGGCAAGCGGCTGCTGTGTTTTCCTTCAGGAGTGCTCTTCAGGTGTAAGGTATTCCAAAATCAGATTTTCCTTCCTGGCATAAAAAGTATTGCTCCTCTCTCCTCTTCCTCTCCCTCTCCTCCCCCATTTTTTTGTTAATAATCAGTCAAGTTAAGAAGGGCACTGCTGCCAGGAAATAATTTTTTATTGTCTTTCTTGTAATTCCTCATTATTTAAAGAAAGAAATGTAAAATAAAAAGCCCCAAGAAACAGGCATCATCTCTTTCAAATGTGGTTTTGGTTTTTGCTTAAGATGGCTGTTTGAAGTTGAATTACCTTTTTCAAAAATACATGTCCCTCACCAGCTTGCTGATGATATTACATGATTGTAACTTATCAGGGATGGTGGGGTGCATGTCTTGAATGAAATGGTAACTCCATCTTTCAGGATAAGCAGTAGACCTGCTGTGTCAGCTGAGAAAATACATTCCCTGTATAACAAGGTAGTGAAATTCTCCTTTGAAGTAAAAGCAGTGTTTATTTTTTCTGGCTATTATTCCAAACATTACTTTTTTTTTTTCGTTTGCTAGAATTTTCAAAGCTCCTCTATGCCTTGTAAATATAGCTGCTTTACATAAAATCAAAATCAAACTGTCCAAAAACCCCAACCAAGGGTGTTAAGCGGATTGTTTGTTGTTGTAGACTCTGGAAAATGGACTGCCATTGTTTCAGCAAATCTGGCTACTGCTCAGTGAGTTATTGAAACACAGGCTAGTCAGGTTACCTTGAACACAACTTTTTTCCTATGAACTCTGATCCAAGCAAAGCCAGCCACTATTCATAACTGAGCTTGTCAAGAGTAATTTCCTTTTTCATGGGGAAAAATCCACTAACTAGTGGCAAATAGGAAACTTTCCATGGTGAAGATGGATTGTTAAATGAGTTTATTATTTTCTTCAAAATTAATTTTCAGTTCTCTTTTAAAGGAAAAAGAAAACTAAAGTGTTCATCAGTGGCCAAAGGAAAAAAAATTAGAAATTTCCTCAGAATGTAATCCAAATTATTATGATTATGTCTTTGATAAAAGGAAAGGGGGGTGAGGGGAAGTATATTTGACACTTTTTCTCCTCTTTCTCATAGATTTATTAACCTTCATGATTTTATACTTGATCTTGTTGCTTGCTGAGCTTTTTGAAGCCATAGCACCTGAGATTAAGGCATTGAGAGATTCTGGGTTTCTGTGTAAGGAGGCGAATATGGTTTTTTCTTTCATAGTTGTAGATAAGAACTTCAGCAGATGACTGAAAATTTAAAAAAATGCAAATAGGTGCATTACTTATGCCTCTGAACCTTGTAATTTTATGAGGTTTCTAATATTGGTCTTGTCAGTATGGTGATAGTCTTGTCAAACTGAAAAGTGGAATCAATATGTTCCATTTTGTGTATGCTATTCAGAATAGCAGCGCTATGAATAATGCAAAGTATTAGTAATTTTCCAGAATAGCATCAGAACTGTTCAGCAAGGGGAAGATTTTAACTAGAGAAATTAGACAGGGGCAGCAGAGCAGAAACCATCTCCAGTTGTAGCAGCAGGGAAGCCACATGCAGAAGCAGTATGATTTTCTTCTCTGCTCTACAGCTCCTTCTCCATTTCAGCCCTGAGAGATGAAGGGAGAGACTCTGAGTCAGTCAACACTAGGCAGAAGCCTGATAAGAAGGTAAAATTAGCCCACAACTCAAACTTCTAGCTGTTTTCTCACCATTCAGCAGGTTTGTGTTAAGGTGCCAACACAAATGTGGTACGTCAAGGAGACATAAAAGACATTTAGACCTTGGTACAATGAGGAACTTTTTTTTAAGAAAAAAGTCAGTACTGTGGTCTTTGGGATTTACCATCTGACTTAAAAAATGGTCAAACCCAGAGAAATTCATAATGTGTACTGTATGGTGGATCATATATTTTTTTCTTTTTTAATTCAGAGGTCAGCAGGAGGTTTCTTTTCCTTTTTGCTAGACTGTGTATTTTATGTGACCGGATTATTTCAGGGACATAACAGGAGCTGTTGGATACAGTTTCTCTCCCTTTAACTTGAGCAAAAGGGAGTTTTATCACTGGAATTTGTGACAGCAGATGGTCTAAGCTATAACTGAGCAGTATGTTGAAATAAAACATGCATTGGCTAGCGAGTGGTTATTTTCTTAAATGAGAATTTTGCTACATGTGCAGATGAGGGAAACCTTAATAATTTCTAAAAAATATTTCTTTCCTGATGCCTGCAATAATTTTTTTGATTTGTGGGGCATTTCTTTCCTTTTCCATCTCTTCACTCTCCTATTTTGAAGATTTATATTGCAGAAAATAAGGAATTTCCTCCCCAGTTCTTGTCACATGAAGTCCTATTTACAAAAAAAGGCAAATGGAATGATCTCCTTTGTTTTGCCTCTGTCCTGTTGGGATGTATGAAAGCAACAATATCTAATGCTCATTGATACTAAATTAATTTTCTTTTGGCTCATGGATTTCTTTTCTCTGGTGATATATTTAGTATACAGAACTCTGACATTTGTTCTAATAAGCCTCTTTTAAACTTTTATATTGTTTAAACTACTTTTGTGGACCTCTGCTAAAAACAAAGTGTAATGCTAGCTTCAAGATGTTGGAGGCATTCATAGAACTTAAATGTGTTTCTGTTAATATAAGCATTTTTGAGGTTTGGGCTTAAATCTGCTGAGTATAATTTCTGTGTATCCAGTCAGGTTTTAACAGAATGGGAACGTTTGACCTAGGAAAGAAAATGGGAGAAAAATGTGAACTACAGAAATGTCTCATTATTTAAATGGCCTTTTCTATATTGCAGGAAATTCGATATTTTGAAACATTTGAAATTACTTGGTAGCTGTTCAAATGATATTGTATCATATGTGGAGGTGTGAACTTTCTGCATTAGGCCCTTCTTGAGCCATGAACACCATCTAGCCCAGCAGGGGAAGCCAGTACAAACTGGGGGCAGGGTAAAAAGTGCTTCCCCTTGAGTGTCCTCCCAGGTTCTGACATCCTTCAGCTCACCAACAGACATTGCTGCCATGTCTGTGTTTCATACCCCTGACAGACCTCTGTTCTATAAATATATCATTTCTATTTTATTGTTGTTATTCTTTTGGTGATTTGGTTTTTTCTTTTTAAATCCCGTTATGTCCTTGTCATCCAGAGTATTGTATTGTAAGGATCTATGGTTTTTAATGCTGAATGTCTTTCAGCATTTTGGAGTCCTTCTGTATCTCCTTGAGGTCAGATTTCTTATCTGCTCCCATTAATATTCCCTAAAAAATTTGCTGCTTCGGTGTTTACCCTTCTTTGTGGTTCTCAAGAATTGTTGCAGCACAGGTGCTGTGCAACCTTACTCAGTGTGTCATTTCACTAAGAAAACCAGCTATTTTATTCCTGTCTTTAGCTTCCTGTCCTTGATCGTCCTATCCTTTCTTTTTGTTTCCCTTTTTTTTGTACTGGGAACAAAGGATGTTTATCACATCTTCAGTGACTGGATTAAAGACCTGTTGCAAGATAGAAAGGCCTTTCTGCTGCTGCTGGTTCTTCCCCTTGCTGATCGTGTTCTTCATTACAGTGTTGTCTAATACTAGCTAGGTTCTGCCAATCTTCTGTTTATTTTAGCCAGTTTTTCTAAAGTGTCTTTGACTGTCACTTCAGTTCAATACTGTTTTTCCTGACTTAAGCTCTTTCTAGAGAGCCCTTTTCTGTATGTGAACAACCTGGTGTAGTGGAAGGTGTCCCTGCCCATGGCAGGGTGGTTGGAACTAGACATCTGCTCTTTAACTTCCCTTCCATTCCAAACCATTCTATGATTCTGTGATGTCCTGTGGTTTTTCTCATTACATGATTTTTCATTCTGGGTATTCTGGTCATGCACATTACTGCTCAGTTGTGAGCAGGACTTGCTGTTAATACAGGTCACAGAGTCTTAGTATTACAGTCTACTTGGCTGAACATCGATGTTTTAACATTAAAAGAGTGGCGTATTAGTGAGGTGATGATCCAGTGTTACCCCCCCCTGAAGGGGGTCTGCAAGAAAGCTGGAGAGGAACTTTTTAAAAACTGAATGTAGTGACAGGACAAGGAGCAACTGAAAGATGGCAGGTTTAGAGATTGGGAAGAAACTCTTTACTGTGATGGTTGTTGGAACAAGTTGCCAGAGAAGTTGTGGATGCCCCATCTCTGGAAGTGTTTGGGAGACCAGGCTGGGTAGGGTGTTGATACACTGGACCTGGTGGAAGGTGTCCCTGCCTTGCCAGGGGTTTGGAACTAGGTGATCTCAAGGTCCCTTCCAGTCCAAACCATTCTGTGACTTGCTGCTTTTCTCGTGGGCATCAATTTGCTACAGTCCACATGTCCTCCATTAGGGGGGGCTGAAAAGTTCTTGAAGTGGTGGGTATTTCCTGCTTGACATTTGCAGAATTGAATATATGCCATCCCTAATTGATTTTATTAAAGCTTGTTATCCAAGCAGACAAATTTTCCAGGTTCCTTTATGAAGAAGTGTTAGTAAACAGAATTAGCAGATGTACTGTCTCCCTCCTGTTAGTTGCCAGTGGGATTCATTCTTGATTACAGTATAATGATCTTCATTTTTGGTCTTCCCTGGATCTGTGCCCTCTGTAACACTGTAACAGGATAGCTGTTTAATGCTTACCCACTGCTTCCAGCTGGCAGCCACTCATCCTTTTTTTGGCAATTTCTTTTTTTTTTTTTTTTAAATATATTTCCCATACTAAGATGGTTTGAGGTGAAAAATACCAAAGCAATGAAAAGAAAGATATGATAATGTGCCTGCTTACAACTATGAAGTGATTACCATTCTTAACAGTAAAACTTATCTTTGACAAATTACTACCATGATTTCTGATAACAGAATAGAGAGAAATATATCCACCTATATTTTCCTGATGTTGTACATCATTTGAAGTTAGAAAATAGTGATGTACAAATGTGTTTCATGTTTGTCACATCTAAATGGTAGCATTGTGGGCATAGTTCATCACTTTTGCTAAGTCAGTGCCAGCAAAAATTTGTATATGAATGAATAACTTATGTCTTCACTGAATGAAAATGTAGATGGTTAGCAGAAGATGCTGTTTTGTTAGCTGCCACTTCACTTGTTAAGATGCCAAAAAAAAGAGCTTAATACATTGTTGGCTGAAAAGTCAGGCAAATTAGCCCAGGCAGAAGAGTCCAGGCAAATTAGCCCAGCCAAAAAAAAGTGGGAATTAAACTTGGCAGCCTATTTACTTATGTGGTGGTGGGGGAAGGAAAGTAAAAACATGCATTTTGCCAGAAGAAATTGGAAAGTCAATTCAAAGAAACCCCAGAATTATCCTCTACAAAAATGTATTGAGCTTGCACAGCAGGCTTTTGGTAGCAGTGGTGGGGGGTTGGGGGGCAGAGGGGCTACAGGGGGTGGCTTCTGTGAGAAGCTGCCAGAAGCTTCCCCCATGTCCAGTGGAGCTAATGCCAGCCAGCTCCATAATGGGTCCACTGCTGTCCAAGGGTGAGCCCTTCAGTGATGGTGGTAGCACCTCTGGGATAATCTATTTAAGAAGGGAAAGAAGTTACTGCACAGGAGCAATTACAGCTGGAGAAGAGAGGAATGACAGTATATGAGAGGAACAGCTCTGCAGACACCAAGGCTGGTGCAGAAGGAGGGGGAGGAGGTGTTACAGCAGCAGAGCTGAGATTCCCCCTGCAGCCCATAGTGTGGACCATGGTGAGACAGATGTCCCCCTGCAGCCCCTGGAGGTCCATGGTGAAGCAGAGATCCACCTGCAGTCCATGAAGGACCCCAGACTACAGAGGGTGGATGCCCAAGGGAGGCTGTAAAAGAAATTATTGCAGTGACTGAAGGCATCCACAGTGACCTGTGTTGCCCTGTGCAGCTGGAGTGCTGTGGTAGCATTATTGTTAGCAAGCCCCATGTTGTTCATTCTTGTGGTAGAAGACCAGAAGGCAGTGGAGGAGGAATAGAAAAAGGTTTCTGTTGCCTTTTGAGCTGGTTGAGCCTCACAGAAGCAAAGGAGCAATCACAGCTGATGCTGGGGGGCATCTGGGGACAGAAACCCTGCATTCTAGGCTTAGCTGGATCTGCTCTATCTTGTGGAGCTTCTCCCCAGGATGCCCACTGGTCACTGCAGCCTTCCACTGGTGTCCCAATAAACTTGTCCAGCTTGCTGTCATCTCCAGAGGACAATCATCTCACACAGTTTGGCACAGTCCACCCCACCTGGCAGCCCACCTTGGGGGGCCTCAGTGCCACATCAGCACAGGATGGGAAACATTTGGCTTTGTCTGTGTTGGCAATGCTGATTTGGGAAGCAATGCCCAGCACCTACCCACCCCACAGCAATCTGCTGCCAGTGCTGCTGGCATAGATGCACAAACAGATACTAAATATATTTGAAAGAAAGAAGTCATTTTGCTGCTGTGTGGCTCTAGTTATCCAAATACTTGATTGAGATTGAATAGAAACATTAAATATCACCTGGTGAAGTAAAACTCTCTCTAACTAGGGTTAAAAATGTGCTGCATTTTATCTTATGTTTCATTAAAATGTGTAAATAATTTGTGCTCCTACTAAATAAGATTTAGTAACTTCTGTTACATTTATACCTGGAAACCTTCATGCCAGCTATACCTTGACTTTTCAGTGTCTTTCTGCAGCCTTCCAAAGTAGGAAGTTATACTTTTCCTTCTTTCATGTCATACTTGTACTCACAAGCCCTTGTCTGAGACATCATGTTTACATTTTCTTTCCAATCACTCTAAGGCCACCCAGAGCTCCCCAGCTGGGGCCAGAGAAGGTGGGAAATCCTGTTTGGGGGTTTTTTGCATGTTGTGTTTCGATCATATGATGTGACATTGTCCTCAGGATGTAATGGTCAGTTTGACCTCTTTACATACACCAACTATGTGAGAAAACACTTAAACTGTGAGAGGATTCTTGGTGGCTCTCAGGAGAGCGGAAGAATTTTCCTTTGTTGGCAGCAGTGAGGACTAGACTGCACTGCTGACTGTAGTGGTGTATGAAGAACAGCCTTGTAAGCAGGAGAGGTCACTCTAGACTGGGCTCAGTCACTGGTTTTCCACATATTTGTATTTCATTTCCTTTTATGAAAGCTTCAAAATTTAGGTTGCTGCTGACACACCTGCACATCTTCACCCCTCAACCTGAAGGAGCATGCCCTGCTCCTGGGCTGTCCGCAGGGTCTCCTGGTTTCACAGAAGTTGTGCTATCTCACAGGGGCAGGGCATTGAAAGAGGATGTGTATTTTTTGTTTTGATTGCGAGAGAAGGGATATTTTTGTGTTTTTCCATAGATGAACAGATGGAAATGGAATGAAAATCATTTGCAAGGCATGTAGGTATTTAAGTTATGATTTCTTATGTTAAATTTGCAGGGCTACTAATAATTCTAATGCATCCAGGGCAGAATGTGATGTCTCTGTAATTTTTGGTTGAGACACCCATAATCAAAAAATAGCTGTGGTGGCCTACAGCTGCCCGTAGGCCTCTAAGTATAAATAATTATAAAATTATAATGGAAATATGTAATCAGTTACATAATTCCCTTACTTACATAATTCCACCAGGAAGAGCAGGCCCAGGCCACTGGAGACTCAGACTTCTATTGGCTGGCTGACCAGGAAGTAACCGGCTCAGCCAATGAGGATTGACCTCATGGGCTCCTAAGATACATAAGGGAGCAGGATCTGAATAAAGCGGACTGCTGCTGCATGAACTCAGTGTGTCTTGTCACTGGTCTGTCTCCCAAACTGTGACTTAGATTTGGGTGAATGGACATCACCAGACAATTGCAATGATAGAAAATTATTTAAAATTACTGGATTTTGAGATTGCTCTGGTACTGTTAAATGATTTAATGTGTAAACAGCCTTTGCCTCTTTGCTTTGTGGGGTTTTGCCACACATTCCCCCTTTCTGTTTTTTTAACGTACGTTTTAAAGTGCCATGTGCCCTTTCTACAGTGGCCTGTCCAGTTGCTTGTCGGGGAATAACAGTTTGGTGGGCCACACCCCAGAGCTGTAAAAATGGTTTAGTTTTTTGTGATGTGTTTGCAGGTCCATTATCTGGTATTATGTTACATGGCATTGTAATGATACATTCCATGTTGGGCCTCTGTTCACCTACAACCTGGCTCCAAAATACCTGGGGTTTTCTTGTTGATCCGAATCCCTAGTCTCCTTGCACCTTGGGGTCTGTATGTGGGACGCAAGAGTTAAACAGGATAAGCTGGGCAATTCTGGTTTTCTCAGGGATAGTCACGGGTGGAGTGGGGGTAGAAACCATAGCATATATTTGTCCAGTAAAGTTTGAGCCAATAACACCAGGGTGCACCAAGATACCTTGCATTGTAGCACTAGACCTTCCAATCAATATTGCACTTAATCCTTTCCTGATAGGTCCTCAAGCTTCAGGAGGAATCTTATGCACGTTTGGGTTGCATATGGTTACTGTGTCGGATGTGAATACATCCATTCCAGCTGCTCCTTGAGTCCTTCCTGTGTGCTGGTCACATAAGCCTGCACAGGAAGGTGAGGAGACGCTTTTGTCTTCCCGCGTCCCCTCCTTGCTCTGAGTCTTTCGTTTCCCTGGTCCTTGAGAGGATTTGTCCCTGTTAAGATGGGTTTACAGGAACAATTTGTTTTCAGGTGGCCTTGCTGTTTATATTTACAATACTGAGGTGACACTCTTACAACAGCTGCTATTGAGTTGCCTAGTAAGGTCATATTGTGGGAATGAGAATCTACTTTAGCACAGGCATTTATTAATTCGTTTAGTGATGGATTTTTATTGGGTAACAGTTCTATGATTTTTCTGCAATCTTTGTTGGCATTATCTTTTGTTAACTGCAAAATTAGGTGATTTCGGATCTCTACATTAACAATTTGTTTCTGCATTGCATCTTGCAATCTCTCAATAAACTGCAGATATGGTTCATTAACTCCCTACTTAATCTTTGAATGTGTTTGGGTCGGATTTGCCATATTTGCTACCTTAAATAAAGCTTGTGTACCTAGTTCTTTGACCTGTGCTAGCACCAGTGGGTGCAGCCTAGCCTGGAGTTGTGGATCACCCACTGATGGCTGCCACAGGAGTTGAGAGACCCCTGCCTCATAATGTGGATCTTCACTTGGGAAATCTAAATTTTTTAACTGCTGTTTTTCTGCACTGCTCTTCCATGCAGATTCAAACACCATATATTGGACTGTTAAAAACATTAATTTAGCAAGCTGCTTTATATCAAATGGAGTTATCTCCTCTGTTGTTAAGAAATGTACCATATTAGCAACAGCAGGCAAACCTAAACCATGTTTGGTAACAAGCTGGCGCAGCACCTGCCCGCCCCACCGCCTCCTTCAGTGCCCTGCTTTTGCCATTTATCGGGGGACGGCACCCATTGTGATCCCTCTGCTGTTCTCACCACCCGCCCGCTCTGCAACATTTTTATCATGTTCATTATCAGTCTCCATGGTTTAATAACATAAATGGCAGAGTCATCTCCTGTGGAGGCAGCTGTACAGATATGTCGTCCAGCCCGCTCCCAAGTTTTTAAATCTAGTGCAGCCCCTTCTAATACATCCAGTCTGTGGCTCTCACACCATGTTATGAGAGCAAATAAAGCCCACTCCTCATATTTTTCAAATAGTTTCTTTAAAATGGATGTCTGTACCTGCAGGAGGGGATCCTCCAGTGTTGAAGCCCATGCTCCCATGCCGGTGGTGTCTTCCAGTTACAAAAAGAAAAATGAAAAAAAAAAATAAAGGGGGGGTCCGGACCAATCATGGCTCTATATGCCATTCTTCACAGCTCAAAGGCTGCAGGCAGCTCTTCCTGGTTGTCCCGGCTGTCTCCCTGCTCTATTGGCGGCAGCTGTTGTGATCACGTCGGGGTCCACCACTTGTCACAGTTTCGGAGACAGACCAGTGACAAGACACACTGAGTTCATGCAGCAGCAGTCCGCTTTGTTCAGATCCTGCTCCCTTATGTATCTTAGGAGCCCATGAGGTCAATCCTCATTGGCTGAGCCAGTTACTTCCTGGTCAGCCAGCCAATAGAAGTCTGAGTCTCCAGCGGCCTGGGCCTGTTCTTCCTGGTGGAATTATGTAAGTAAGGGAATTATGTAACTGATTACATATTTTTGTACTATTTTATAATTATTTATACTTAGAGGCCTACAGGCAGCTGTAGGGCACCACACCTTAAAACCCAATATGATTTTTTTTTTTGGTGTGTTTCTTCTACTGGATAAAAAACAAGTTATTATTTCTGTCAGTACTCACAGGATTTTGTATTTGGAGGAAAAAAGTTCTCAAATCTTGTGTCACATTCTTTTGTATATGGTACAGTATTTGTCATAAGGCATTGACTTGAGTAAATTGCTTATTGTTCTACAAAAGAACACCTTAAAGCTTGCTCTTTCCAAAGGAATTTTGTCGCCCTTCACTCTTTACAACTACCTGAAAGGAGTTTTAGTGAGGAGGAAATCAAAGGATGATTGGAAATGTGCTTAAGTTGCATCAGGGAGGTTAGGATTAGATATTAGAAAAAAAACCAAAACTGAAAGAGATGTTAGACACTGGAATAAATTGCCCAGGGAAATGATAGAGTGACCGTCTTTGGAAGTGTTCAGAGTTCAGAGGCATCTGGGCGTGGCACTTGAGGATATGGTGGAGGAGTGATTATGGTGGTGCTAACCACCATAACCATGTGGGTTAACAGTTGGACTGATGATCTTGAAGGTCTCTTCCAAACCTGATGATTCAATGATTCTGTGAAATATTTTTAATCAGGTGCTGACTTCCTCTTACAGCACGTATGAGCTCACTATGGCAAATGAAATCGTTTATTACTAATCTCAAAAAAACTTATTAATAATGCAGCTTTGATATATTTCTGATCAGTAGTCTAACTCATTGACAGATTAAAGGATTAAGGCATGTTGTGATTTTAATTTCAAAGACAATTTTACAGAAGAAGGAAGCAGAAATTACCGGTTTAACTTTTCAGACAAAATTGTTACATGAGTAGAAAAAGAGTATTATTTAAAAGAAAGATAGTTTCTGTTGTTACTTGGAGCTGCAGGGCTGATTCCCAGGCCTACCACTGCCCCTTTGAAGACACCAGCCCCGTGGGATGTGAGTGATATGAATTGTAGCCAGGAGCTGAGGAATGAAGTAAAATACTGCTTTCTTTGTTTTGAAAGGTTATGATCAAAGTAGCTCTGTGCTTTTTCTTCTGTATCTTTCCTGGCTGTGTTAAAATAATTTTTTTACAAGGCTCCTCCAGTCATTTAAATGAGCAAGGCTCTCATCTGTCACCTTGCAAATTTTTATCCCACATAGAAACATTTCTGCCCTGAAAGATCTGTGTTCTGCTGAGAAAGCATGTTCTTACTTGGAGATGTGGATTAATTAATGTTGGTTAGGACAGCAGAGTGACACTGCCTAGGATAATGTAGTTTCACCCTGATTTTCCATGCTGGGAAAAAAAATCCAGAAATTCCTGTGTGTCACTGGCACCAAAAAGCATCTCCTGTAGGTGCATTTAAGTTTTGTAATGTAGCTCACCTCAGGCTGACCTTTCTTTCACCCACTTTTTGGTTGAAAACTGATTTCACATCTCAGGGAGTGAGCAGGGGCTGCAAATGCACAAGGACACTCCAGCAGCTGGAATACAGATCATAGCAGTGGTGGAAAACAAAGCCTGGGAAGGGGCAGTGCTTCTGCTGCAGAGAAAGCCTGGTGCTTCTGATGTCAGGAGGGTGATGTGCATGTCCTTGTGTGGCAAAATATTGTAGGTTTGTATGAAAACTCACCTGGCCTTTATCTTAAACCTTGAGTTATCAACAAAGAATGAGGGAGATGAGATTAGATTAGAGCCAGCCTGGTTGTTTCAGTAATCCTACATCAGTTTACCCTAAAAAGGACACTAAAAATCTCTTTTTCAGTTAGTATCAGCTGTCTACTTGCTAAAGCTGCAGGATTTTCCACATGAATTTACATTGTTTTTATTGTAGAGATGTTTCTCTGGCCATGTGAATCAAATACTGTTTTCACAATTACAAGAAGGTCCTGGTTACAATTTTGTGTTGGGCATTGATACTCATCTCAGGGAATACTTTTTGACTCATCATATTCATTATTCTTGTAAAGAAATTGTAAGTTTCTTTGTTGAGAGCTAATGTCCTTTTGCCTTTTTATGAGAATGAGAAAAGAGAAAATGTTCTTAGCTGGGTGTTGCTAGAGATTTTTAAGTCTTATGTAGGTGTTCTACCCACCTTCCATCTAATCTGTCTACCAAGTACAAGCCAGCTTGGACATAATTTAAAGTATTGTCAGGGCAATATTTTTTTTTTTTTTAATTCAAGAGATTTATTAATTTTTTGCCGGTCTTTAGTTTTTTATGAAAGCCAAAAATATGTATCACTGAAAACATCTCTGGTGTTGTCTATAGTAAAAGCACAATAAGCCTTTAAAGAGGTGCAATTTGTAATTCATGTTAAAAAACCCTATTGGGATGACAGGAGAGACACATTGCCTGTGCAATCTAAACATCCACAGTAAGATTTCTTAGTAGTCATAGCATGGAGCTTGGGGGGCTGCTTAGCTTCAGCTCAGAGCCTTTAATGTCAAGATTCAGGTCTTGACCATAAATCTTCTGGTATGTATTTAAGGCAAGCCCTGAATGTACTGTGGGGAGCAGGGGAAATGGATTGTTTGTATCCCAGCTGGCAATTTCTATGTTGTTTTCTTTAATGGTTCCTCACCATGTGATTTACTTCCTAGCCCAGAGTTTTCTGGTGTGCTTATAAAGTTGGATTCACATGACTGTGAGACAGAGTAGGAATCAGAAGTGTACTTTAAAAGGCTTACAGGCCAAAATGGGCATCTAATGAAGTTAGGTGAGAGGACTGAAGTTCTGGGAAGAGCTTTTCTCTGATGAGGCCTCAGATGCAGATGCTGTGTCTGGAGGCCTGTACCCTGCCCTTCTCTGGGGAGAGCAGGGGATGCTGTCCATGTCTTCCATGCTGCCAAGCACACCTGTCTTGTGGAATGTTCTCTATCACGTTTTTTAATTGATAAATTATGGATTTGTTTAGTTGTTGGTTTGATAGTGATGTGTAAAGCGCCTATGGCATTGTGAAAGCACATATCTAAATAACAATGAAGATTGATTCTGCACAGGTGAGATCCTTCCATCCATTTTTTTGCCCTGTATGTCTCTGTAGAGGGTGTGTCTGCTTGCAGAGTAAGGCTCTATTAGATTTGGATAATGGAATTCAGTCCCACGTGTTTATTATTGTGCTGAAGTAAAGCTATAAATGGAATGCAGTTCCTCAGGGTTCAGTAGCTATGCCAAGTCTTTGAAAAATGATAAATAGCTTCTAATTAGATGAATGATATTTCATGAAAATTATAAATACTTTCTAATAACCTGTTTTCTCAGTAGGCTTTGCACAGTTCGGTTCTGAAAATCTGAGAAGTTTACAAAATTTTAACCAAAAGTGATGTATGTTATAATATTGAGTGAGATGTACAAATTACATCTTACATTTGTTCATTCCAGTCATTGAATGCAGCAGAATTTAAAAAAAAAGGGAGGGGGGCAAAATAATAAATGTTGTCTCAATTTTATTTATTCTGCCTACTTCAGTTTTTCTCCAGGGTGTATTTAGAAGAAAGAAGAGCCTGAAAATAATCTTCTGAATATTTTAAATGTTATTTAGTGTGAGAATTGATTAATGTGTCCCACTTAAACTCATACAGTAATCTCAGTATAATAACTGTGGGGTTTGCAGCAAGGAATAAAAAATTGCTATGTGCATTCTAGGACAAAATAACGTTTTGTTTCCCCTGCTGATATTTAGAAGTAGACAAATGGACCAATAGATGACTTTTAAGATACTTGTTATAGCCTTGGCACAGTTCTTTGACCCTGAGATGACTATAAAAAGTATGAGATAACGAAAACAGCTGCTAAATAGAGAAAGGAAAATACAGTATTTTTTTTCCTCCCCCACAGGACATTAATGTATGTATCCTTGAAAACTACCCTGAATGTTCTAATCCCAGGTTATTTTACATCATACCATATTTCTGTGGACAGCATCCAAGATGCAGGTAAATATATGCAAGGTATTTCAATTTGTTCAGCAATAGCTATTGCCAACATTTTGTCAGAAATTGGTAATAAAGAGGTGACATTATTTGAAGTACAAGAGAAAAACAAAAGTACAAGGAATGCAGCACTGCATGTGGTAACTGCATGCATATATTTTGAAGTAAGGAGGCCATTGCAAATGTAGCAATATTCTTTTTTCTTGATTTATAGCATGAATAATTCATCAAATATGAATGTATTTATGTGGAATTTTTTTCTGGGTTACTCATTTTATCTGCACTGTAATTTTGTAATACATCTTTCTGATTTGCTCAGATGCTTCTATCAGGTCTATATGAGGAATACAGGTTTCTGTGTCCATATGAGAAACCGTATTCATGCTTTAAACCATGTAAAATGCAGCCCTCTACTGCTTTAATTGAGCTACCTCATTTTTAACGTCTGTGTACACCATTCTAATAATGCTGAGTTACTGATACCGTAGTAAATTTTTATGCAATAGTACAGGAATAATTTTAAATACTTTCTTGGCTTTAAACACTTTAGTATTGTTGGTAACAAATGTTTTTTATTAGGTGTGTTCAACTTCAAGGTATTCTGTTTCTGTATTATTCAAGCTTCTTCATAATGAAACAGCTGCACATTTTCCAGAATTTATTTCAAAAGCCATACTTTTTGTAGCAGTAATAACAAGTGCAAATGTGTTACTTCTTCTGTCTTAATTTCTAAGTATCTATGTTGCAAAATCCTGCCTTTTTTTTTGCTTAACTGAAGTTATGTATAAGAAACAAAACAGGTTAATGACTTCATTTTCATTGCACATTTTTGAACGTATTTCGGCCTTATTTGCAAATGCTTATGGTTGCACGTTTAACTTGCCTGTGTGAGTAATCCTATTAACAATAGTCACATGCCTGAATACCTTCACAAAATATCTCTTTGAGGTTCCCAAGCAGGATATTGAATACTGTTTTGTACCTGGTTGTAGATTTGGCTCCTGGCATGCCCTTGCACTTCCTTCAGCTACTTCTTAGTCCTATAAGGAGCTACAAACAGGAGGCTCATAGTGTTTGTTAGGACACTTTGCTCTTCCAGAAAGCAGATCAGTGCCCAGAAGGTGGTAGAGCATAAAAAACCTGCTACAAGTCTGCTCTAGTAGCAGTGGAAAGTAGTAAGCTTTTCCACATGACAAAGAAAGAGCTTCAGAGAAATGTTAAATTCACTATTGCATAGGATCCACAATAACCTAATGAAGTCATGGAAGAGGCGTGTGGGGAGCTGATTCCTTTTAGCCTGGGACACTGGCATTGTATCCTGTGTCAGTATTTGTTATTGCTGCTGCTCCCAGAACATAACTAATATGAATTATTATAAGGGATTTAGGATTTGTATGGTTGTCTAGCTACATTGTGCTTTTGGGAAACAGAGAAGCCTAAAAATGTAGTGAAGTCCTGCCAGCTTCTCCTGCTGGGAGAAAAGACAGAAGAACCCTCAAACTGTTCTTCAAAACCAGTATCAGTCACAGCAAAAAAATGCAAATCCTGTGGCAAAGCTGCAGGGCAGCTGGGGGCAATGACAGGGGAAAGGGAAGCTCCTGGAGACTTTGGCAAAAGTTAAAAATGAAGGGCAAGGTGGAAAATGGTAGTGTCCTTTGTAGGATTTGCCTGTAACAGCAGGCAGTGGTTGGTCCCAGCAGTTCTCCTGATGTAGTTCAGGGACACCACCACCCCTCAGCACCTTCCAACACCAAGGGCAGTCATCCCTCCCATCAGATGGGTTGTGCTTCCAAGTTGAAATACCAAAGTTCACAAGTTTGAGCTTATAAACAACTTGGCAGAAGACTTCAGAACAACTTCAGAATGGAGTATTTTTGCACAGTGATTAACCTCCTTTTATCATGATCCTGTTTTTACATGCCAATCCAATTACAGATGTTGCGTGGAAAAGCTCAGTAAGCTACTTGGGTTTGGTGGGGGGGGGTATTTTTTTGTTCTAAGTATAGCACTGAATATTTTTTATTCACTTGTGTTCTTGCCTTGAATTTGAGAAGTAAATGCATATTTAAACTTTTCTTTTTCTCTCTTCCATCTTCCCCCATCAATTTCATACAGGGAGCCTGGTGAATGGGCCCTTGAAAGAGCAAAGCTGAACGTTAATGAAAATTTTCTGCTTGTGGGCATTCTGGAGGAGTTGGAGGATGTGCTGCTTTTATTAGAAAGATTCTTACCTCATTATTTCAAGGATGTGCTTAGCATCTACAAAAATCCAGGTAACTTTTTCCATTAAAAAGCTTTTCTTACAGAAATTTCAGCTAAATCTATGTGGCTGCTGAAGGGTACATGTTTCTTTCTTGTTCAGTCAATGAAGAAGTTTATCTTCCTCTTAGGGAGCAGATTTGATGATGGGGAAGGTAACATATTCCACTATTATCTTTAATGTTACTGTGTGGTTTTCTTTCCTTGCCTGCACTTGTTGCTTAGTGATCTTTCCACCTGCCAGAAAGCTTCCCATTTTCCACTGAAGTGCCTTCTTCTTTTAATTGTGTCATACTCAGTTCTCAAATAATACTGTCAAAATAGTGTCAGGAATATGTGCTTTAATAAACCTTCAAGAAATGCTTTGGGGAGCTGGACACTTCGGAGATTCTCCAGGACCAGGTTATTTATTTTCTCTCAGCCTTGACTATGAGTTGAAATGAAATGAACCTTCAGCTGAGCTGAGTTTAGGTAGAATACAAATAAGAATGTGCATTTACAGCATTTCCAATACAGAGCATGCTAAGGAAAAAGACTTTGGAGTCTGGAGTGGAGAAATTAAAATGGAGAGCACTCAGCCTACTCCTTAATTTGCACCCCATGGTCAATCTGAAAGGGTTCTCTGCGTCAATCCATCCCTCCAACACTGATTTATTGCTGACTTCTTTAAAAGGCAGTCTTGTGTCCTATGCTAAAAATAGATATGTTGCTTATGGAGAGCTGTGCATGTCATTCCAGCAGAATTGATTTCTTTCTTACATTTGACTGGCCCATCAACATTGTGTGCACCAAGCAGGGGTAAAACTTCCCTTCTTCCTTTGTGACTCGGTTACATTTTTGTCAGTGTGAAATGCCTACAGCCATTAATATGTTTTGTACAAAGTATACTGTTTTGTACCAAGCTGTATATTCAAAGCACATGGAACAAAGATTAAATTCAGTTTGTAATGCATGCAACTGATGGCTGGCTTCTGACTGAGAACAGCTATTACAGTAGTCAGTCAAGTCTCTCTGGATAAATTATGGGTTTGTGTCCATAACCAGGATTTATGAATTACTGTCCTTCTTCTAGGACTCATCTTTGGAAATTCTGTATTTAACTGTGATCCAGCTACTAGGGAAAGTATGGCATTCCTTTTCTGAACATGCTTGCAGTGGGTCATTGTCTGCTTGCAAGGCAGCCCTTTGGAAGGTGGGAGTGTAACTTGGTGGTGCCACGTCCAGCCATAGAGTAGTTTTGCTTAGTAACAGACATAAAGGGAGTATTGTACTGACACAAGAGCAATGCCCAGTTTGGGGTCAGGTATTTCCCTTGGTTTTATAAATTAAAAAATAAAAATAATGATGTTTTTAGTATGTGCAAGTCATCCTAAAGGTTTGCAAAATTTGGTCTCAAAGGTCTCCCCATGGGGATGTTAGACAAAAGTAAGGCAGGGGATCAATAGAAGGATATGCTCTCTCTGCCATGAGAGTTTTCTTTGAGTTTATATGACTTCTTCAGCTCTTCTGTGCACCGTATATTTTCTTTTCTTTTACAATGGGGGAAGCTAATAAGCAGCACACAGGGTTTTGTTTTTCATCAGGGTGCCCTAGAAATTGTCAGGTGGGAAATAAGTGATCTGCCAGAATCATTAACTGCTGGGTAATCTTCGTCCTCTTTCTGTATTTTCCAGAATCAGGAGGAAATTTGATCACCTATTACAGGACAATGATTTCCTCTGGGATTTCATGTGAAAAGTGGGTCATGAATCTAAAGATTCACCACTTTCTGTCAGTATTCCCTAGGTGGATTAAACCTTTATTTTATCTTTCCCATTCACTTATTGACTGGGCATATTCGTAAGGAAGCAGTTGCCTCTCTCCTCCTTTTTTCATACATGCATATGTTTGAGGGCTTTTTCCCATCATAATTATTTTCTGGTTATTTCTGAATTTGTGCTAATAGTTACCAAAAAAAAAAAAAAACTAAACAGAATCAGCCAGAAAAATGAAAAATATTCAAGCAGTGTGTAAAAAATCCTACATTGTTCTCAGGGCATTTTAGACCTGATCTGCAACACCCTCTGCTGTTGCATCATGAAGTGCTGGGAAGAAGACATGTTGTTCTGCCAGCTGTCTGGTGGTCCCACAAAGCAGCAGATAAATTGGGCCAAAACTGACCTTTTGTTGCAACTAACAGTCGCAGATTAAATCTATAGAGTTTACATTATTGTCTGCTGGCCTGCTGCTCCTCTTGAGATTTTCTTTTGGCAGTCTTTCTTTCCTCTTTGCAGATAAAGAAAGGAAAGTTTTTCTAGAACTTATCTTTTGTCAGCTGAATATAACAAGATGAGGAAAACACAGAGAAGGACGTGTACAGAAAGGTGACTCACTTCCAGAGTCCCCTGCAACAAGCAGTTCTGGATTGGAGGCAATTCAGAAATGGGATTTGTAGAGCTGCCTTGAAGCAAAAAGTAGCTGAAGAAAGACATTTTCAATCCAGTGTTGCTTTAGTGGATTGTATAGATTAGATATCACAGTAGGAAACAGGTGATTGCTGTCCCACCAACATCATAATCTAAACCATATTAAAAGCACCTTCCTGCTATGAGAAGCAAAATGCCTGATGTTATCAAAATATCATAAAATCATATGTGCATATAAGATATATCTGCAGGAGTTGTGAGTTAAACCCCTTCCTCTTGAAGCTGGGACTCCCCTTGCTCATTACAGGTGCTTTGGTTTGTCACCAGATTACTATAAATCCCATCTAAGCAAACTTCTTAGTATTGGAAACCTTCAGTATAGGTTGATAATACAGAAATCAGGAAATCTTGAAACTTTTTCTGATCTCTGTTCCTTTGAACTGTGCAGGCCATATTCAAAGCTCTCAGTTTCTTTTGTGCCTGTAGTAAAATTTCTCATCTGAAGCACTCTGATAACATTTGTCAAGAAACTCTTGCTCAGTGTTCTCTTAGGAGAAAACAAAGCCTGTAGTTGTTTTACCTTCAAAAATATTTTTCTGCTGTTGTTCTGAACCAGATCATTTAAACTGTGGGTCTATGATAAGATAGTGTGACATTTTCATCAGAGAGTTACTGTCTGTCTCTATACCTGATGACACAGATAACTGCTTAAAGCAGTATGAATTGAGTGCTTTTCTTTTTGATGCTAATGACTTGTCTGATATAAGCTGGCAGAAGGAAACTGTGAAGAAAGGTAAAAATGTTAAAAAAACTTGGCAGTTCAGCATGGCGGAAAATTTTAATGTCAGAGGACACAAGGAGGATAACTTCCTTCATTGCATTAACAAAAACATTGCATTTAGCTATTCCATATGCCAAAGATTTTGACTTGTGTGTTTTATAACCATGTGTAACAAAATGTGAAAGCTCTTTGTGGTGCTAAAGTTTTCATTGGAACCAATCTGGTTTTATCTCTTGTACAGTGCTTTAAAGCTACGGGCTTCCTGTTTTTCTGCGCCTCCACTCTCTCCTTGAAATTAAGCATTATCTTAATGTTAATATCAAGTCAAGAATTTTGAAAGGTCTCTCTTTTTTGATGCCTATCTTGTCCAAAGTTACAAACTTGTCCTGGCAGCCAAAACTAGCTTTGACAAGAGATTAAAAGGGCAGGAATGGGGGCAGCAGATTGTGAAATCAATAGATAGATGAATAGATGGGTAGAAAAAAATTTTAAAATATATTTTTGTGTTTAATAGGTTTACTTGCTAACACATTAAAAGTTGCTCCAAATTTTGTCTTTTTTCACCAGCAATGAAGCAGACAGAATCCAATTGCAGAGCCTTAGAATATATTTATTGCAAAATTTGAAAGTATTCTTTAACTCTTTGAAAGGCCTGAAATAGTTATAATAAAACTTGACATGTAAAATATTTCCTCACTCTCAAGGGCTAAAGGAAAAGAAGATTGGTCAGTCCTTTTCATTTCTGCTGGCTGTAGCTCACTTCTGTAACCTGGCTGGTAGCCAGAACACAAAGAATATTTACACATTTTCTTTTGAAATGGGCGCATGTGGGTTTCCTTCTTTGCTGCTTTTAAGAGACAAAAAATATGTACTATACTCAGCAAAACAGAGTTTTCTTCTGTCTTGTCAGTTTCTGTGGCACGGGGTAAAAGTTAACAGCATCCAGTGTAAAACAATAGGCAATAAAATGTTTTTTTATCACCTCAGAAATGAGCCATATCCTCACACCTCAGGAGTTCATAAATTTTCTTTGGAACCAGAAGCCCTATAAAACCACTTTTTCCCAATACCAGGAAAAAACCCTTTGTTTCTTGAAAGGTGCATTTAGTGTGGAGATCTTACTCTACAACAAGAAGACTGACTTTAGGCTTTTCAGACACTGAATTTTACTGAATGCAATGAAATAACTCACGCTATCAGCTGAAAAAAATACATTGTTTAGGTAAACTCTAATTTTTATTTTTTTTTAAGCAATGAAAATGTGATTCCCATAAGAATTGCATTTACAGGGAATGTCTTAAACTGTAGTAATAATATTATCCCAGGTAATATAAACCCTCTTGTTTTTTAAATTTGCTATCTGTTCATGAATGTTAATGATACAGTCTTGACATTTTCTATTCATAAGTTTCCTCTTCTCTTCAAACCCATTAAGGAGAGAGATTCTGCCTTTTGACTTTATTGCAGGGCTGAGGTCCTGAGAAGCTGGGCATTTTTGATGGAGTTAGGAGAAGGTGAAATCAAGCTCAGCAGTCTTTTTGCTGTGCTGAAGATCACTCCTGTGCCAGGCCAGCACTGAAGGTGGGACATGCCTTCAGGTGGTTCAGATGCTATGCATTTGGAAAAGTTCAGGAACAAGGGGTTTTTCCCTCTGAGAAATTGTAGTGAATGTGTTTACAGGCACCACCTCCAAGAGCAAAAACTTTAAGCAAGAAATGATCATTGGACTCTAGTGGAAGGAGGCACTGCTTTTTGTGCAGTGTCTTTTAATAGTGATCATCATATCATTTTTTATTCTGCCTTTGTTTATCACAAAATGAAAGGAAAGAGACATTAGGAAAAATTATATGAGGCTTCTCAATCTGGTGGCTTCTTGTGAGCTGTATTTTCTGGAGAGGGTTGTGACTGGTAAATGGGAAGGGAATACACTTGCTCATCTCCTGGGCTGAAGTGCCCAACCCTTCTCTGTCCTACAAGCACCTGCACTCTTGATGAGAAAATAAAATCAGCGTGGATTAGTCTTAATTTAAATACTGAGAGGGTTTTGTGGTGGGGTTTTTTTGTTCAGTTGGGTTTTGGGTGGAGTTTTTATTTTGTATCACTTCTAAAATTTCAAACACGCTCAAATGTTTAAAATCTTTGGAGACTCTGAATGTGCTGTCTTTTCTTTTGCTTTGCACTCTAGAACTAGAGCTTTGTGTTTTCCCTATTTAATACTTTGAACAGGAATCACTGACTGTGACAATTTTCTAAAGAAGAAGAAGATTCTAAATTTCATGTGGGAGTAAAACATGAGTTTGGAGTTGGGAAGTGACTCCGTGTGTAACACCCCCGTGCCTGGCGAGAGGCGCGCTGTGCTCTGTGTGAGCAGCGCGGCTGTGCCCAGCAGATGGAGCGATCCGCCCGCGTGTGCGCCGCTCCCAGCGCCAGCGGCACACGGGGATTCACATTCCGCCGGGGGGGCCTTTTCTTATCGCCCAACATCCTGTTCTGAAAATAGAAAGCGTGAGCAGACCATTCGTCTCTTCCCCCTTTGAAGCCTCAACTTTCAGTATTGCACAGAGGAACGCTGTAAAACAACGTGAATGCTAAAACATGCAGTTTAAGATCTAGGAAAAGTGTTTACTGGTACTTTTGTTTCTTGTAAAGAAAATTCCCTGTTCTCTGTGTGCAAGACAGGCTGGGAAAGAGGAAGTGTCACAGTGCATATCCCTGAGGACATTTCTTTTTTATTTGGTCGATAGCATCTAGGACATTCTGCACAACTAATCTGTTCCTTGGTTTGTTTTATAAAATTGAAGGTACTATCAAAAGCTGTAGATACATTATCTAGCTCTTCGGCCATGAAGATACAAGGTTTGGAGAGCAGGGAAAAACCAGACTGCTTGATCCAGGATGCCTTGAAGTTAGTGGATACACCAATGAGTGGTAAGGATAGTCAGTGAAAGTATCCTTTCTTTTTCAGTCCCATAAAAGAAAAATATGTTGTTTTGTCTTCCAGAGGTTTGAAATCCTTTTGTGAATAAGCTAAGCAGTTTTAAGAATAGGACCTCTTGAAAGCATTTGAGCACTTCTGGGCTTTCTCATGACTGTGTTTTTCGAAAGGGCCACTAGGTCTTTGGAAGATTTGTCTCAGAAGCAAAACTTTTCTGTGGTGAGTTCTGAAGCAAAGCTTTACAACTTATAACAGCTGTGATTCTTGTTCTGCTGAGGAAGGTGAAGCCACTCCAGACAATATGTGTGTGGCATGAAAACCATAACTGTGGCACAAAAGATTTATCCAAGATAGTATCAGTCTCATTGCTAAAATGTGACCAGGAGTAAAGGTGTGGCAAGGGAGTTTGGTATGGCTTTCCAACCTACATGGAGCTTGTGTACGTCCAGGCTCAAGTCCTATTTACTCTTCCTTGCTAATGTGTACTTGTTAGATTGAGTTAGCTCATATGTGCAGAGTTACGCAGCAGAGAGGTTGCCTATAAACACATCTTGTGGCCCCAAATGAATGGCATTTTGAGTTGAAAAGTGAGGCAGCTGACACCCTGACACAATGTTGGCGCTCGGTCCGGGTTAATCTGCTCCCTGAGCCTACAGTGTAGGGAAATGGGATTTTAGTGTCCATTTGCCAAACACATCACTATGGCTCTGCTTTCTCCTGGAGTCAAGAGCAGTGCTTGACTTGGTGAGTACAGCAGCACCAGCAACAATCATTTAGATCAGGTGAGAAATTTACATATTTTCCATTGGCAGGCCAGGGTTGTGACCGTGATTCATAAACTGGAGAAATGAGGAATGAGGCTACTGTTGATCCATAGTTCCCTTTCCTAGCTCTTTTGGCATTCAAGGATGCCTTGGCTGCCTTCCAGATCTCACCACTGATTATGGCAAAGAAGGATATAGTTTCTCTTCTTGCTAATTACAGTACTGATTTTTAAATCCTTATTTTAGGCTTGGATTTTCATGGGCATTGAATTTGTAAAGGCTCGGCTCAGAATTGGTTGTAGTAGAAGGTGAAGTCCATGTTCCCTTAAATCATTGTTTGAAAAACCTGGATCATACCAAATGTTCCTCTTCTAGTACAGTTTCTGAACACATGAGCTCATAGACTGACTCTGACAAAGAGCAATATATTGTAGAGATAGGCTGTGTTTTGTAGAATTACTTAATCTCCCTTTCTGTGAGCTATAATGCATGCCTGTACCCAGCTTGTGCTCTGCAATCTGCTACCTTTTTCCTATTCCTCTCCCCCACCTTTTTCATGTTTCTCTTTCCTCTCAAATGGCAGGGTCTTTACCTGAAGCCAACAAATTTTACTTTTTTCCATGCTCATCTGAACCTCTTTATCATTAACAGTTTCCCCTCTCTAAAGATCCAGTATGTCTGTAGGATTATGAAGACTGAGAGCACCTATTGCATCATCTTTGTCTTTTACTGCAACTCCAAGACTTCAGCCTACAGATTTTGCATTTCATTCCACCTATTCCTTTCACTTGTATTCAGTTTCCTTTCATCAGCTCTATCGATGGGCTGGCTGGTTGTGGATAAAACCCTCAAAGATGTAATTTCATACTGTGTTGCAGTAAAAACAAAAATTATTTATGTTCTAAATCCCAAGGGACCAGTCAAACAAGCCCTTACATCTCACACATCAAGAATCCATGTATATTTTTTTTGTGTGTGTCTGTCAGGAGATCATTTTGGTACTGATATCTTCCAAGCAACAGTCATGTTAATTTAATGAGCATATCAGTCACTAAAGATGTTATGGTTTATAAGTGTGCTCCTGCTGCTCATCTGAGGTTGATTTCCCAATGCATCTTTTGAATATTTCCTGTTCCTAGTGTCACAAAATGGAAAACCCATGGATAGCCAGCTTTGTTAAAGCTCTAGCACAGAAGGAAATCTGCATTTGGATACAGCATTAGTGATATCTCATAAACAATCCAGGATTACTGATGACAATGTACCACAAACATTTTAATGACAGGCAGTTAAAGCCTGCAATGACAGTTCATGCGTTCTTGAGTAACTTAGTAAATAAAATCATAATGCTATTTTAATCAGTAGCATTTCAGCTAAAGCTCCCTTACTGCTTCTGCTTTAAAAATAGCATTTAAACAAAAATTACAGTGGTAACAAATTATGCAGATTGTTTCTTTGGCAACTTTGCCCTCTGCCCAGGCAACAGAAGGCATAGAGAAGGAGCCATTAAATCCCAGTTAATAGGCCTGCTTCTGTTCCCAGGTGAACAGGTCTTCATTTCACCTACATGGAAACAACAAGCAAGCTGCACAAGGTGGCTGAGGCTGAAATATAAAAAACTTTTATTAATAGAGGACCAAAACTACTGAAAATTTAGCTCAATAGTCATTGTAGCCCACAGTATGTTTTCAGGACCAGTGTTTGGGGAGAAACACCTCTTAATTGAAAACAAAGCATATTTGGCATTGAAGACACAGGAGCAATAAAGCAGATCACAGAGCTGACTATTCACTTAGCTTTTAGGAGCATAATTTTCAGTCTTCAAATAAAGTTATTGTATTTTTTCTCAGACTAAATCACTGTATTAGTGGTAGAATGGGCTGCGGGTTAAATGGATTATTCTTACTCCCCCGGCATCTTGCAAGAACAATGCAAGTACCATGTCCCAGAAATTAAAGATAGGGTAGATATAGAAAAGAAATTTAGTTGTTAAAGCACTTTTACCAGTAATTTTTGCACAGCAGGGACAAGGAGCCATCTCTTAGGAATTACTTAGATTTTCCCATAAGCAGTGCAATTTAATATCAGGTTTTTACAGTGATGCAAATCAGCTGCTATAGTAATTTAAATGTTGTAATAATTAAAATTAGGAAAACATGAGAGAGCATAAATTCTGACAAGTTAGGTGTGAAATTATAGCAAGGCACTTCCTGGCATGCAACTTGCAAAAGGCATTAAAGCTAACACCAAAAGGGTTTTTTCCAACCACATCAGGGTTAGGTGGCTGAGAAAAGAGTCAGGGAGAGAGACTGTGGGCAGCTGGGAGAAGTGCAGGGACACAGTCTTAGGGAAGAGACATCCCCAGGGGACATCTGTAAAGGGCCCACTTGCTCTCAGAGGACACAGTGTATGGTGCTCTAAAATCATCTTAAGAACACTGTTGCTACTATTAGAAAAGAAAGGAAAGCACTAGTAACATGAATTTCAGCAAAGTGCAAAGGTCAGCTCTTGGTCACAAAATTGTGAGAATTAAAATGAAGTAAATATGTTAGCAGTGTAGCTCTCAGCTGGTGTGTCTCCCAGCCATCACTCCTCCCTTGAACACAGCTTCACACTGTGCCTGTGCTTCTTCCTGTGACCCCCTTTGCTTTACCTGCCCTGAAGGCAGTTTATGGTGCTGGAGAGCTGACCCCTTACTCTGCCAAAAGTCTTTCTTAGAGTTATGTTCCCTACTTCCTTTCCTTGTTGGAATTTTCCAGCCTTTTTGATCTGTCCCTCCTGAAAACTTGCTCTCCTAGAAGCTATAGCAAGAAAAGAGGTATTTACTAAATATAGCTGTGAAGATTCTGGTTTTCTTCTTTTTCTCTGTTCTTGGAGTTGAATCGCAAATTTTCAAATGTAGCATGAAAGAGCATCCTCCCCTCCGTTTCTCTCTAGGCTCATCTTCCCAGTTTCCTCCCCTTCCAAACTGCATTCCCATTGTGTTCTTTTATTGCTATCTTCTCTCCAGTTTTCTTCGCCTATCTCCAACATTGTTGCTGCACTTTATAAATCTTACCTTTTGAGTTGTACTATTTGCACTCTGTTTGAATAACTTTTCAGTTACGTGCAGGTGCCATCTATAATACAGATAAATGTTAGTGTGTGGCATTTTTTACTCCACAGCTGTCTTTACTCCTTCAAACTGGACAGCAGTGTTAGGGATGCTGCTGTGAGAGCAAGTATTCACCAAGGATTTCTTTGAAACTGGAATTGCCAACTCTGTGGTGTGTCCCCTGATTGATTCAGCAGCTATTTTGGAAGAATAGGCAAGATCACTCTCAGGCTTTTAGAGGCTGCAATTGTCACTGGGACACCAACAGATGAAAGAATCAAATTGACATACTGGGAGGAACTATAATAGAGGATGTGATTAATAGACAGTTGGGAAAAGTCAGCATGGCATTTGTAAAATCTTTAAGGACTCGGCAAGCACAGGGATATGAGATGGTACAGGTGTCATTTTCAGCAAGATCTCTGTCCAAAAGCTCTTTAAGAGAATTGGGTGTCAGGACAGGAGAAAGAGTGGTCTCCTGCAGGATAAAGCTGGTGAAAGAGGTAGGCATTCATCGTTTCGTAGTGCCCCCTTGCTTTAAAAAAACAAGGAAGTCTTGCAGGGACTGTGCTCCAGCCTGGGATAATTGTTCTCTTAAAAAGCCATGTCTGAGGTAAGAGAGGTCAATGCTGACATGATGTTACCAGGGAGCAACAAAAACAGCGCTGAAGTGGTTTACTAATCATAACAAAGCAAAGCATTAAAATTCAGCTCGTTGGAAGTGCAGTTGAAGTCTGTCCTCAGCACTCAGAGCTGCAGTCCAAGGATGCTCTGAGTCCTGTTCCATGTGGAGCTTGGTAGGAAAGTGCACAGTATAATAATAGTGCGAGCCTCTCTAGGTAAACCCGACTATTATCATATATATATGGCCAGTTAGCTCAGTATATCGAGTCCTTAGCAGAGACTCAATAGCTGAGTTAAGCGAGGCCAAAGCCGCCGAGCTCCTTCCTAGCAAGCCAGTGATATTCAGCTTATAGTGATTGCCAGCTCTTTCATGAGTTCAGCTCAGCTGCTAGAAGGATCGCCCGGGGCAGTGGCGTAGCAGACAAGAGAGAGAGGGGAAGAGAATACGCCGAATTTCCGCAGTGAGGTTTATTCGGGAGATCCGCGAAGGGTACGGCGCTTCTTCTTCTCCAGGAAAGGGGGTACAGAGGGCTCTTTTTATAGCCTTGGCATGGATCCAAAACCAGCCAATGGCCGCAAGTTTAAGCATATTCCTTAACTGACCAATAGCTAAAAGGGTTACAATAGTATTGTCTTAACTGATTAAAGGACAGGTTCTCAACACGGTCGGGTAAGAAGAACAGGACAACGCCCACTCAGAGATGACTCAGCATTCAATTCTCCAAAGAGCTTTTCCTGTATCCTTAGAGTTCACTACAGCACAGGTTGTCAGATGGGTGGGTATTTTTCTCTGCACAGGGAAGCAGTCACCTACAGAAGAAATTTTTATGTGAAGCCAGATCAAGTCATGACTCAATTTTTCCAGATGGCAGAAAATGATGATGCAGGACGGAAGGGTTAAATCGTGGCTGAATTGCAAGAGCAGCTGAAAGAAAGGCATTCCCATTGGAGGTGCTGCCCTAGCTGCAAAGCAGGGAGTTCACACAGCTGTAGTTCTGATTTGTGTTTAATGGTAGGTGATTCAGGAGCATCAGAACGTGCCTGCTCTTGTTCTGATTTATCCGTTCTCTTTCAAGTTTGCATTCTGGGTAAGCGAAAAGGTGGCGAGGATGAGAGCGAAGCCAAAGAAAGGTAATTTTCTGCAGACACACCAGGCCTCATTTTCCAGCTAGACTCACCAGAGAAAGAAAGAAACTGTTGAGTTGGCCTCTGGTTTTCTAGCAGTGAGCAGCAGCTGTTTTGGTAGCGGTAGCAGCAGCTCATATAACAAATGTTTCATGATGAATGCAAACAAAAGCCAGCCCTGAAATTCCAGCTCCGCTATGTACGCATAAAATATAAAACCAGTTCAAAATAATGTAACTAGTCAACTTAAGGGATTTTTTTTTCTTCCCCTCTAAATAAATTCCATATGAGAATTAGTGTTTGGTCTGCTCAGTTCTCCAGGGCTCACCCAGAAAATTTTTATCATAAAGGCCGAGGGCAAAAAGTGAGCACAAAAACAGAGCAAGAAGAAATATTTTTAGAAGAAGTGCACGTGCAAGGAGGTTGTGTGGTTTGGGAGAAGGTTTTTGAGAATGCCAGTCATGCTTACTGAATTGAAATTACTGCTGATGTTTGTGAGTTGGCTGAATTCACTTGCCTCCAAAATAGGTCTTGGAGGAATTCTTTATGCATCTCTGTGCAATTTGCTTTCTGAAGATGACTTGTGGTTTTTAAGGCATCTACATGTTAGAAGAGGGTTATGCCCTCTAGCATAAATTTCTTTCCAGATAGCTAGTGGGAGGATTTCTAGAGAATGCAAGTTGCTGGTCAGCGCATACCCAGGGGAAATGAGGATATTGAAGAGAGAGAAAACTATAATAATTGGAGACTCAGGAGAAATACAAAAGCTATCCAGGAGGCAGTGTCTTAAATTGTTATCTTCCTCCAACTGCTTAAGTTAAAACAGCAAGTAAATGCCAGCATTTACCCATCCCTCCCTGCTCCTCTGTTTGCTGGAGCAGCATCTGTTGTCTGCCCACGCAAGCACTCCTGCTCTGCTCTCAGGCCCTGAAATACTCTCCTCACAGTTTGCTTTCCTTGTGGTTGTTTTTTCTGGGCTGGCTTCCCTGTAATTGTGGAATTATTCAGCTCTATCCATCCAGCATAGAAAAAAAACAAATTTCTTCTGTTCTGACAGATTAATGATAATATAGCTTATTGTTGTGCCTTTTTCAATATGATTCTATCTAATACCTTTTGTGTAATGCAAGTTTTGAATGAGGTTGGTCTTCCATTTTGTTCCTTTCAACTGAATTTTGAAGGGCCTGGGAGTTGTGTTTCTGTGTGATGTATTGCTGTTCTTGGGGTACACATGTACCTGTAAGTAATTTTGGCTATCACATCTTTGGTGTAGCAGAGCATGCAAAGGTAGGGCTTAGAATGAAAACTGTGTGCTTGTCTTGTCTCTGCTTCTCCTGCTTCTTGACTGCTTCAAATAATTTCCAAACCATCACCTTCGTTATTTTTTTCTTGGCATTTGTGGAGTGGGAGAGGGGAGAAGAGACTGATAAAGAGAACTGTTGGATCTAGCAGAGAAAAGAGAACAGAAGGGGTGGGCTCTTTCAGGTTTTGCTTCTTTCTCACTAGAAGGAAGTGCAGCACAAGTTACTGGGAGAGCCCAGAGGTTGTGTTGGGCCTGTGTGGAAGGGAGACGGGGCAGGGAGCACACGGGGGTTGCTGCAGCAGAGTTTGGCGCATGCAGGGAGCCATGGGCGTGCACAGTCAACCAGAGCCCACAGTGCTTTGCAGAGCTGTGCTCCTGTGGCTTTTAGGATGTTACCAAGTTTGGAGGTTTTCTGCTTGGGCACGAACACATGCTTTTTCTGTTACATAAAATGAGTGTGGAATTAATGGGTGACTGATATATAATATACATCTTCCAAAAGCTAGTGGAAATTGGACATGACAGAAGTGACAGCATAGCCAAAGCAAATTTATTTAAAACATTGAATGAAAATATTCACCAAAAACTCTGTTTTATCCTAAATATCACTACATATTTTCTGGGCATTGAAGTCTTATTTTTATCTTTTAAGTTTTCTTCCACTCTCTGCTGTTCCATGAGTGCTCTGCCAACTTTACAGTAGCCATGACTCACCCTTGAAGGGTCTTCAGATAGCTGACAAACCTGCCGTACTTCACTGGGTATTGATATTATTTAGTGTCAGTACTTAAATTAGGTACTGGGTAAACTGAACTCTCTGCATGACCAGTGAAGAGAGGTAAATGGCTGTTTCTCTCTGTGGGGGCTGTTTGGTGCCCTGGGTGGCTGTCTGGAGTTCATCAGCAGCAGGAGTACTCATGCTGGTACACAGTAGGGTAGACAGGGATGCTGGCTAGGAGTTGACATGCAGTAGTGTTTGTAGGAGCAGGGATGAAGTGTGAGTACAAAACCAAAGTTTGTCTCATCCTTCTTAGTGTTTTCTTTGCCTATCCAATAGACAGATCTGTGCATCATTGAGTGCTATTTGATTTAAGTTTTGGTGGAATTGTTTGGGGTTTATTTGTGGGCTTCACTTGGGGTTGTTTTAGCACCCCACTGTATTTTCCTGCAGTGATTCCAGGAGCAAGTCTATAACCTTAGTTCCCCTGTGGGGCACAGAAACACAGCAGAAGCCCAGGTCTCCCTTACCTACAGCAAGGGAGGTGAACGAAGAGGAAGATCTATTCCAGTAAAGTCTCAAGAAACTGTGCATGGTGACCAAAGCAAGTGCTAGAGAGTGAATGAACTGCAGAAGATGGGAACCTGGGGAAGGATTTTGGACAGTAAAACTATGAAGGGGTCTTAAAGAGAGTGAAGTGTGGCAGGACCAGCTGGGGTGAAGAAGGTTGAACCAACCTGCTCCGGTATTTGGCAGTGAGGTAATTTCGCCAGTTGCTTCCTCCATATTCTCTCCAAGATTTTTGGATCAGCACATTTTTGGATTAGCTACATCTCTGGCCACTCACTGACCACAGCTAATGTTTTGGTGTTTGAGAAGTCTTCAATCTGTTTTTCTGCACTGAATCCCGGTTCATAGAGACCAGTGTTTGTCTGGTTGCACCACAGAAGTATCACATGCTTTCCACATTTTCCTTGGAGTTATTATGTCAGGATTTGTGGATATTTCAGGTGTGGGGTTTTTTCCCCTCTAGACTCTTACCCTATCTATTTCCATTCTTATTTAATTTAGTAAGTGGTAAACTCAGTGGTAAATTTTGAGTGTCTGTGATGGCAATTAAAAGCTGTTAGAGTCAGGACATCAGCTGGGAATCCTGGATAGCAAATAGCATTTTGAGGAGTTCATATTGTTTCTGGAATTTAGATACTTAGTCTAGCTCATGACTTTGTGTGCAAAGCCAATTCATTGATTTTCTGTAATGACCAGGTGAGATGCTAAGCATGGAGGGTGTGCATTCTTTTTAAGCGTGATGAAACAATTTCTTGTGTTAAGATTGTATTGTTTTGTTTTGTTTTGTTTGCAAATGGCAAATTGTTCTTTCCAGGCAGCATAGTGGAAAGGGGGAGACGAGTGCTCTAAGCCCTTGAAAGAAACACATTATTATGATGGGCATACACATACACACATCCTGATACACATATATATTTATCCAGATGTACCAAGAACAGCTCCTGGAGAGCAGTAAACCCTTTTTATAGTCAGCCATTTTTAGCTCTTATTAGTTGAAAATAACAAGAACAAATTGCGTCTTGTACAACTTTGCCTTTTGGTGCAGACATGCCAGTGCAAGTGGTTGATAGCCAGTGCAAGTGGTTGATAGCAAGAAAACTCATTCTGTTGTCTTACACTTTAGCAAACAGTTTACCAGAGATGTCAGCCCAGTTCATCTTGGGCTTTTTGCAGAAAGTACTTAGTATTTAGCCTAGTTTAAGGGCAGATATGCCACTTAGCCAAAGGTTCTGCTTTGAATCATTGAAAATTATTTTCCTTGGTGCATGTTTTTGCAAGCTACTTGTGGAAATCAATGGTTTGAGTTCCCGCTTAATTCATCTGCTCAGTTCACAGACTGCTTCAGTTACCCTTTCAGACCACATCTTGGTGTGCATCCCATTCCTTCAGAAGTAATAAAAATTTAAGCACATAGCCACTTTGTATCTCATGTGCAAAAAGGGAAAAACTCCTAGTCCCACACATCTTTTCATACTGTATACCCATGTGTGAGTAATTTAGTGAAGAAATGGCACATGATACATTAGTGTATTTTTTTAGCAATTGGCACTGCCAGACCAATATTTTGCTTTTGAAATAATGGCAGAACTTGCCCATATTGCTGCTAAAATCAAAGGCTGAATCTAGCACTGCATCCCCGTTTCTGAGTCTCAGCAGGAAGAGACAAAAAGCAAAAGATACAACAAAAGTATTTTGATAAACAGATGTCACCCACTTTAAAGTGTTGAATCTCAGTTTAATTTTTCCCATGCTACATAAATAGCCCCTTCACTTCCTTTAGCCTTGCAGTTTTTCATTTCCCACTGTTGCTCAAGCAAAATGAAAAAAACCTAGCTATATTTATGAGGACTCTATATTTACTCAGTTTAAGGGTTTTCATTTCTTCAGTAAATGTACTTAATAAAATTAAATGCTCTGGGAATGTGCCAGAAATGCTGTCAGCCACTATGGTAAGCAGATGGATGAAGTTTCAGCTGAACGTGATGTGCCCAGGTTACTTTGTTTATTTAGAAGCTGATGACCACAGTCACTGGACATACTAGAGTAGCCTGTGAGAAATGTTTTTTTAAAGAGCTCAGAGTCACATTTTCATACTCCCGGCACCTGTGGGTTTACTGACAAACTTGGCCCCATCCAGGCACTGAATTGGGTTCCAGGACCTGCATACTCAGCACTAAGCCTGGATGTGAAGGTATTCTAGCTGCAGCATCTGTCCCCATGCTGACTGCCAGGGTTGATTCTGCTGTTTTGACTGGTTAGGCTGGGTGTACCCTTCCTCCTTCAGTAGCTCCATGTGTGTCCCTCCCAAAGCTGCACACTCAGTTGCAGAGGACAACCTCCCCAGTAGATTTTTTTTTTTGTCTGGAGAGTGGCCCAGTGGAGAAGGACCTGAGAGTGCTGTTGACAGCTGGCTTAACATGAGCCAGTGTGTGCCCACGTGGGCAAGAAGGCCAAAAACATTCTGTCCTGTATCAGACACAGGGTGGCCAGCAGGACCAGGGCAGTGACTGTCCCCCTGTACTGGGCACTGGTCAAGTCATACCTCAAGTTCTGTGTCCAGTTCTGGGCTCCTCATTGCAAGAAAGACATTGAGGTGCTGGAAAGTGTCCAGAGGAGAGCAACAGAGCTGGTAAAGGGTTTAGAGGGGAAGTCATGTGAGGAGCAGCTGAGGGGAGCTCGGCTTGTTCAAGCTGGAGAGAAGGCGGCTCAGGGGAGACCTTACCACTCTACAACTGCCTGGAAGGAGATTGTAGCCAGGTCAGTCTCTTCTGCCAGAGAACCAGTGACAGGACAAGAGAAAATGGCCTTAAGTTGTGCCAGGGACCGTTCAGGTTGGACATCAGGAAAATTTTCTTCACTGAAAGGGTGTTTGAGCATCGGAAGAAACTTCCCAGGGAAGTGGTAGCGTCACCATCCCTGGAAGTGTTCAAGGAAAGACTGAATGTGGCACTTAGTGCTATGGTTTAGTTGACATGGTGTGTTCTGTCAAAGGTTGAACTCTGTGAAATTGGAGGTCTTTCCAGCTTTAATGATTATATGATTCTAAGATAAAACCTGATTGTGTGCATTGCTCACCCACTGAGCACTGAGCCTGGGTGAAAACCTGTGTCTCAGAGCCCTGTTGTTACATGTAAGTGCATACACACATCAACGTGGTCAATGTCCCTTTACGCTGAGCCAGAGGTGAATTTTTTATTTTTTTGGACTGGCCTTTCTAAAGTGGGCTTGATTATTTTATTTTTTCATTGTATTTCTTATAATGGGAACCCTGAATGTACTATTCTCTCAGATAACTTTTTCATCATGTCTTCCCCAGAACTTCATTAAAATATTCTGTATTGAAAAAAAAATATTCTTCTAGTAAGCTTAACAAATTGAATAGGATTTTGTAGATTCAGGCTCAGATTTGTTGTTTAGAGGAATAGGTGTTGAAATTGGGTACTGAAATACTGGCTTTTGGTTCTTAATGGTATTTTCTGTGTTGGGTTATGTTATCAGATAAGTTAAATTTACTTACAGAATTCACACAGCATCAATGCCTTCTCTTCTTGTCACTTTGCCCTTTGGTCAGTAGGCTGGGAATGAGCAAGAGGTTGGGAGAGGACACAGCCAGGACAACTGACCCAGGTTGATCAGAGAGATAGTTCATACCATATAACAACATGTTCAGTAATCAATAAAACTAGAAGGAGAGGAAAGACTGGGGATCTTTGGCTCCTGGAATGGCCATTGCTTATGCACTGACTGGGGAATGGAGAAGGAATGTCATTTGCATCACTCCCTCCCTCCCCACCTCCTCCAGACTTAACTGTTCTTATCTCTACCCTAAAGTTTTCTTGCTTTTGTTCTTCCTCTTTTCTCCATTCTCCCTCTGTGGGAGCAGCAGGAGAGAGCAAATGGCCACATGGGTGCTTGACTGCTGACTATGCCCAACCTGCCTCAACAAGTTTCTCTCTTTATCTTGATAAAACTTATACTATTGCATTACATCTTGTGAGTAATGTTGAATGTCTTTATTCCACCACTCCTGAAGATTGCATTGTAGAGAATTGCAATGTTCTTCTACAAAAGCCTAGGTTGCTGCATGCATAGTGTTCCTTTTAGTAACCTCATTCCCTCCCAAAATTGATTTATCTTGTAGAGCTTTTCCTAATTGCTGTCACATTGCCTGGTTTCTGTCTCATTTTATTCTTATTCAGAGGTGTTAACATTTACGAGTTGCTGTAAATACTGAAATGGAAAAAGACAGCAGATCATTTTATCTCCTGTTTTGTTAATCACAAGGGAAAGGTTTGTGCAGTATAACTTTGAAGCACAGTAGTCATTATGTCAGGTCTAGTATTGTCATTAAACTAATGTGCAGACTATCCTGGAAACTTTGATACTAGCCAGTCTCTCTAACACTGGCATGAAACTACTGGTTGAAATACTGCAGACATAAGACAATTTACAGGATTAAGTGCAGAAGCAATGGCTTTTCATACCCCATAAGTCTCTCACTGGGATTCATGTGTGCTTGCAGAGTGTTCAGCTAAGTCCTTTAACAAGCAATAGAGTTAAGGCTACTGAGAATATGCTTCCTGTAAACAAGGTGATAGATGGCAAAATGATGCACCCATGTACCTCTTCCTTGTCTGTACATTAATGTTCAATAGGAGTTGAATTAAAAAAGATCCTTAAGCAAGCCCTGTTCCCTCAATGGATTGTTCTTGGTGCTGACGCACAAACAAGAATTGTGAAAGTGTGCTGGAGCTGATCATGTCAGTCCCAGAAGACAGGTGAGAGTTACTACAGAAGCAGCTGTTTTTGCTACTGGCTGGCACAGATGGATGGAGGGCTTAGGGAAGCCTTTATCTTCCAAGATCTTAGTCTCATAAGTATGTCAGAAATGCTGTTTTCACACTCCTTCTGGAAGAAAATATATTGCTTGGAATATAGAGCAAGTACATGCATGTGTAAATCTAGATGGGGTTTGAACAGCTTCTAAGCACCTAAAAATGTTTTGTATTCTTTTATATTAACCAAAACAGATTAAAATTATACATATCCTTGAATTGGGGCCTGCTTCCAAAAGCTCTCATGCATATAAGGAATTGCCAGGGGAAGTCTCCTGTCACAGGTCACTGAGACACTACATCCTGTGATACAGCCTCTGAGGGAGTGCTTTGGTGCTTGAGACCAAGCAGATCACAGCAGACCTAGGGAATTTCTTCTGCCTTTCTCAAGCCCCCATCCCTCACCTGTGGCTGAGCTGCTAAAGTGCTGAGGTTGGCATGAAGAGCCATTGTATCTCTAACTTCTGCAACAGCATCTGTGTCCACGATTTCTGGGAGAGACACAAACTCTCAAATCACAGCAAATCCCAAGTGTCCCAGGTTCCTCACTGCAGACATGGCTGCAGGCTCTGTAACACAGGCAGTGAAAAACCCAAGCATGAATTCACTTTGACTTGGGTTGCATTTGTGGAAATCCTGCAGGAGTTTTGGTCGCTGTGAAGTCCTGAGATAGCTAAATGTTTGGCTTATCTATCTGTCAGACTCTTGGAGATCTCCCAGGTGCATAGGAATTACTGTCTTTGTGAGTGAGGACACTTGCCCTTCACGTGAGCCTATTAGTGCAGGCATGGAGGGCAGAGTGAGTTGCCTGGATCTTCCTGGAAGGAGGAAAGATGGATTCTGGTTTCTGGTTCATAGTGACCTCAGGGGACATTAAGACTCTGGCAGCCTTAGGGCCTTAGCCCTGTTGGGGCCTTATACTTTGCCTCCTAGCCTGAACAGTAGAAAATCAAGATGTTCCCTCTCCAGGAAAAGCACAGGGTGAGAATTGCATTTGCCACACTATGAGATTACTCTCCTCTCCCAGGGCTTCTAGTTAATATAATTCCCCTTCTTTTCATTTTTTTTTCTCTTGCTGAAACAAGTCTGCCTGTGTTAAACAACAGACCCTTTTCCTCGGTTTTGGCCAGAGGAGGAAGCCTTTGTCCTGATCTCCTGGCAGCTGGCCAAGGCAGTCGGGATGTGGGCCAGGAGGGGGTGAACTTGAAAGGAACAGTGTGTTGTTTCTGCTCTGGTAGCATTCTTCCTTCTTCAGCAATGCCTCGGCCCCTGGCTGCCTTCAGTCGCTCATTATACACAAAAGAACCTAAGGGCAAAAGAGACAATTTTCTCTTGACCGCCTGTAACTTGAAATAATAAGAAACAAAACCATTTTGGGGCTTTCAGTTGTGTGTGTGCAGACGTGGTTGGGAGAAAATCTTCTTGGAACTGGCAACTTTCTCACAAGAGAGAAAAGAACCAACAACACCTTTTTTTCCCCATTTTAATAGCAACCTTCTACTGTAACATCTATCTTCCCAGTCCTGTATCTCCTATCAGTTGTGATTTTGCCTTGACAGTGCATAAATTTTATTACTGGACATTACTTGTATCCTAGTTAGTATTTTTGCATTCATTTTTCATTTCAGTAGTTATGTAAAGAAATAAGCAGTCATATGTATGCTCTTGGAAGACTCTATGCTTAAGTCTAAGAGTCTAAGCATATAAGAGGCTGCATTAAGAATTAACAGTTTTTAAGGCTATAGTCTCAACATTTTTTTGAAAAAATATAGGATTATTTCCCTTTCCTGCAAGGCCTGATACTACAGGGTGGTGACTACTAGGTTTGAACAGTCAAGAAGTAGAAAACGTAGCAAATTGGGTGTTCAGACATCTTCCAAAAAAGACATTCACACTGAGGTATCCGAAATGCAGTGACAAAAAGGCTTTTGCATGTGGTGCTTCTGACTTGGAAGCTGACACAAGCAAGATGTTTGAAACTTCAGTCTTTGAAAGACTTAAATGGATCATTGGGTCATTGAGCTTGGCTTCCTGTGTGCTACAGGCCACACAGTCTCTCTTCTGCATAGAGACCAGTATCTGGAGTTCATTAAGTTGTCCATCACTGATGCACAATTATCAACTGATACCAGTCAAGTGTGTTTGTTTTGTACTAACAGTTAATCACCTTCACCACTTCAAGAAAGCAGTGCCATACTTTGAGTCCACATTTGTCTGGTTCTGCTTCAAACCCTTCAGTACCATAGTTTTCTCACCATGAAAATATGCAGATGCTGTAAACAATTCACCTCTCAATCATCTTTTTTTGGTAAGCTGACCAGAGCAAATTTATCATCTTTCTCCAAAGTGTCCCTTTCAAACCCCAGTGTTCATTCTGAGGCTGTTTTCATACTTTTTCTGATTTAGGATGTGGTTACAAAACTGGATGCTATATTCCAGTGTTTCACTTACCAATACTATATATGGAAATCAAGATACCTCCACCTCTCTCCATCCCTCTTGGACATCTTAGCTTGCACAGCAGGCCTCTTCATCATTTCCTTTTTGTGGACAAAAATCACAGATAGCAGGCTACCATGACTCGCAGCACAACGGCAAGATGCCTGCTCTGGATTCTCAAGTCCTGGGCTGTATTTCTGCAGGCTTTCTGCATTACATAGCTGTGGTGAAGCTTTTCCTGCTCGTAAGCACTGCTGAAATTTGTCTCGGTCATTGCAACTCTCTCCTCTGTCTGCAAAAAAGTGATAATGTTAGTATCTGATTAACCTACTATGCAGCACTGTTCACAAGCCATCTCTAAAAACCTATTTTTAACTTGTGGTTTTGTCAGATCCAGATTTGACTGGATTCATTCAATAACTCTTATACAGCTGTAAAAGATACATGAGAAATTGCAGCGTATGAGCTGCAACCATAGCAGTTCTTTCGGCAACTCAAACGAGACAATCCTGGCATTTCCTCTGCAGATGACTTTGGTTTTGGCACCTCCAACTCTGTCTAGTTCAACTTAAAAGTTGCTTAATGGCTATAAAAGTACCTGACCACATTCTCATAAGAATCTGCCTGTTCATTCTACCAGTGTGGGTTATTTTTCAACTTTTCTTTTTCTTCTGTGTTAACCTACCTGAACTGGGAATGCAGTTTTAATGCAACATTAAAATGCACCAAATCTCTTAGAAGATCCTGCTGAGAGTTGTTATCTGATCTTGTGTGAGATACAGCACATTTCCAGGCTGAGGACAGCATCAGAGGCAGTGTGTGGTACAGCAGAGTTGGCTGAAGTGTCCCATGCAGCTGGAAATCCATGTTGTTGGATCCACAGCTCTGAACTGGTAGGAGCAAAAGCTGTGACACTTCCAGGAGGAGAGTTTAGAGATTTCTTTATAATGCCTACTGGTTGGAGAAGAGACTTCAGAGAGTAGTAGCTGGAGAAAGTTATATATTAGCATTGCTGAGTGTATTGTATGGCAAGTGTTCCATACTAGTGATATAATGCCTTTAACAGCTCAAGTTACATAAGAGCACTGTTGAATTCATATTGCTGCTGCACTGTCTAGTTGACAGCCAGACCAGTGCAGTGCTGACCTCTGCAATATTTTCTAAATATATGGTGTTTGTATAGTGTAGGAAGATGTATGTGATTTATGGCCTTATCAGCTCAAGGTACTCCTTATATTTATCACTTATTGCTAACTTTTATTTTGTTTTTTCTTCATCTTTCTTCCTTGCTGTGATTTTATATCATGCCTTCTTAGTGTTTACATCCTTGAACATCAGTAGTTGTTTGATTATGTGTTTTTTAGATTATCTCTTTGAACTCTTCCTGGCTAATCTCTGTTTTGGCATCCCTCCATTCTTCTGTGCCACCTTGTCATTACCAGAGCTTTCTGCATTTTTTTCTCTGTTAATATAAATAATGAAATTATATAAGGTTAACAGGGAGGCTGTTCTTTTCTCCAGTTTCTTTATTCTTTGTAGTGGTAAGGAAGAAGAAAGAACATTGCTGTCTCACCTAGTTCATCATTTTACAGTGTCTGGGCCAAATACAGGCTGGTGAATGTGCTCCCAAGATCCCTATTTGATAAATAATAGGATGTTCCATTGCCTAGGATTGCAGATCCCTGAAGTTCTGGGAGTTTCTGTGACCTCTGGAGAGCTGCTCTTTCAGAGATCCATACCTGACCTTTAGGAGATGGGGAACTGCCATGTGCCAGTGTGCAAGAGTTCTCCTCATCCCCTGGAGTTAGGAGTTGTTCTGTGTCAGCAAGGCACCACAATAATTCAGGACAGAAGTGCTCAAACCAAGCAAACATTGCTGTGAGCCTGGCATAACTGTCCCCAGTATGCACATGAGGATCCAATCTTTATCTATGTGTTGTTAAAACTTAAACCATATTTGGTTGGTGTGAATAACTGAGACTAAACTAGTCGCAAAGAGGTTGATAACTGGGATTCATGGTATTTTGGATGCAGTTGGTAGATACTGTGGGACAAATTCATACTTCACTTTTCCATCAGTTTTGATTTTTAATACATTTCTGCCTGGTCAGTTTCTCTGTTAGATTTTCTCCACGATCCCTGCTTTCCATTAACAAACGTGAGCCAAAGCAAGGTGCTGCATTGCAGAGTGTGGCTGCACTCCATCCCTCCTCCAGCTCGGATCCAGGGACCTGCCCTGGGCTGAGACTCCTGAGCAGCAGTAGCCCAGTGGCATTGGAAAGACATGCAAGCCCAGCACATCGGTGTCTCATCCATTCTGCCCAAACTGTCCTTTTCCAGGTATCCTTCAAGTGCCAGGCTAAAAATTTAAATTTTGTGAAGCAAATCAATTGTGCCAGAAAATTTTTTGCTGAGCTGCAATTGAACGTTTCAGGGGAGATCATTTCTAGTGTAGCCATCAGAGCCCTGGTTGGCACCACAGCAATGAGAGGCAGATCAAGCAGAGACCCTCGCCCCTTTGCATGTAACATCTAACCACAGTGACACACATTTCTTTCCATTTAAAACTCTGGAGAAGTAGGTATGTGCTGTAACTCAGCTGCATACAATTGAGATGTGGGGCCTCCCTGCCCATTGCAGGAAATGAGTTTGCTGTGTCTGTGACAGCCGCCGTGTTCTCTCTCACAGCTGTGGGAGCGGTGCAGCTCGGCGTGGCGTTCTTCCCCCGCGGGTGTGAGCCCGGCAAGCCACGGCTCTGCTGGCCTGCAGCCCCCCTGTGCTGCCTCCAGCCTGCCCACCTCTCCTCAAGGGCCCCCAGGGGCACTGGTCCCTGTGGCTCCATCCAGGAGCAGCCTCTGCATGGCACCCCCCAAAACAGCAGGACACTGGAGAGCCCATCGTTCTGAAAGCTTCTTCTGAGGTGGAGAATGCCTTTAGGATCATTTTGTCTAAATATGGCAATTCAGGGTTTTTGGAGCCACAAGTTATAAAACTCACTTTTCCCTATGGTTTGGATTGCTGCAGTGAGTAATGTCCATTTCTTAGTTTAAAAAAAAGAAGTGAGAGTGTGGAAAGTAACAGTAAACACTCATCAAGTGGTAACCCAAAAGAATTTAATTTTCTTCATTCCTATCTGCATACCCATTTAGTCTTAATTTAAGGTATGAGCAGGCTGCCCTGGGAGGTGCATTACTGTATAGTGCATTCTTCTAGTAATTGAAAATAATGCCAAAGCAAACATATTTTTTAAAAAATAAGCCTAAGAAGTAAATGGTATAGTTTGTTGCCCTCCATCTGGTTAGCTGTCTCAAAGGTCATAAAATAGGGGTCCTTTGGTGGGGCAGTGTGGTTTATGTAGCGTATGCAGATTGGTATTTTGGCTTTAAGCCAGATCTACCTAATTTTCCATTTTGCTTCTATGATGAGAAGAGGTACTTGAGGTGACTTCAAGGGGCAGTTTTGTGATTTCATCCATATTTGTATTAAAGAGCCTTTTAAGAGTATTTAAGATTAAAACATAGCCTAAATAAAGTTCAAGTACAAAAAATAGCAGAGCTCACTTGTTTTATCAAGAGGCTGAGCTTGCAGCCTGGCACAGGCCCAACTCACACCACCCAACAGCCCACACCTCACAGCTCTTCATGCTCTGTGGTTCCAATGATTGTGCTGCAAGGCAAACAAACAGGAGCCAGAAAATATTCACAGCTCCTGCAGCCTTCCAGAGTGTGGCTGATTCTGTCTGCTCGGATGTGTACTTCTGCAGGTAGGTGTGTGAACAGAGCAGAGAACTGCACACATGCAGAAACCCCTGTGCCACTGCAGCAGCACATTCAGAGGAGGAGTGTATTGTGCTGGCAGGGTGGCACAGAGCTCCAGGCTGCTCCCTGCCTGGCACACCAGTGGGGCATTGCCTTTGGCTGCTCCTGCCCCCACAGGCTGCCCCCCAGAGAAATCAGTCTCGTGCTTTTCACCTTGTTGGCAGCGCTCCTGGGCTCAGCACAAGTGCCGCTCTCTGCTGGGAGAGCAGCCGCTAAGGGAGCTGGAGCTGTGAAAGCGGCTTCCCCCACTTACAGTCCTGGAGGGACCATATAAGTAAAGAGCTTTTTCCAGTGAGCTAAATGGAGTTTTCTGTAGCAGAAATAACTTACGTAAAATAAAAACAAAGTTGGCAGGCAGTATAAAGGCTTAAGCTAATAAATGCAATATTTAGTAGTATATATTTGCTGCTGAATTTGTAAAGAAAACCAGACTGCAAAGCTGGCAGGAGCTATCAGTTAAGTACAATAAAGAGGAGTGTCCTGAAGTGCTCAATAATCATAAGAAAGTTTTCTCACCTAAGGACAGACTGAGTGCATTGGCCTTTCTGGAATGTAGTCATCTCATACACAATGACAATTTAAAGGCAACTTGAACAACTTGACTAAAAATTTAACAAGATGAGATATTTGTTAGTCTGTTCTGGTCTCTGGGTGAAGGTGGTGCAGAAGAGAATTAAGCTCTTGGGGAACCCAGATATTTTCACCAAAAATACTTCACACTATTCACTAACCACAGGTCCTGCTTTCTATGCCATTGTCTGTTTGAAATGCAAGCACTTCCTGATCCTTCCTCTGCCCTTTTTCTTAGCTAAATAGCATGTTAAAATTGCACCTCTCTTCCTGGTTTTTTTTGTATATTTTAATAATTTCACTACTATCTAAATAAAACTAAGCAAATTGATAGACAGTAAATATAGAGCTATTTCACCTTATATCACTGTAATTAAAGAACAGAGGACTCTGTGTACTCACTCTGTGTACTCAGTTGTTTAATTACTTACATATATGAGTAGAGACAAGTTTCAGTGTAAAGAACTACTAACTTTGGTGTAAAAGTTCCATTTAATTTCAAAGTAGTAAGTTTTAATAGTTACCAACTAATAAAAACCATTCTTCCTTTAAAGAAGGAATTAAAAGTATAGATGCAAAATAGAATTAATGTTTTAAATAATGTTTTTGTGATTTAGAACAGTGTTGCATTGGGTAAGCTAGTCAACATGTCTTCTCTTTGTATCATTCTTCCTGCATTTCAAATTACTCAGGTGCAGTTGATAAGCAAAACAATTTCAGAGATAGATATTTCAGATATAACTTTTTTCTTCTGCATCAGATGGGTGTGACATAGTGAAGTCCAGTGATTAAAAGGATGTCCACCCCAGCAGTACTTGTCTCATGTAGTACTTGTCTCATTATTAAAATATTCTGAGTTATTTTTCTCTAATTCTTTTACTCTGAAGGAGGAAAATGTGTTCACCAACTGAAAATTGAAATTTTTTACAAGCGTGGAGACCTTAAACTATATGAATATTAATCTTTTAAAATTTAAAGAAAGCAGTTCATATTCAATGCTGTGCTCTGCCCATCTGTTGGGACTTTTCAAGATTTAAAATCTTGTACCAACTTTTTATCTAAAGATCATTGCTGTTGTTCTTGCTAGATGGACTTACTGGTATTGTATTACCTCTTGGGATAAAAGGGTTTGTCTTTGTTTAAAGTTCCTCTCTTCCCTAAAAAGCTATTCTTGATTATTTCTCTTGGATAAACAGATTGCTTGTGGGATCCCAAGAACAACCCACTTCTCTGCTAGGAACCAGCACTGCATCCCTTAGCTTTATGTGCAAGCAGTTGTGAAAATCTGTTTCTCTGTAGAGATGTTAAACATTTGTTAAGCTTTGCTGGCAGGTGCTTCAGAAGACCTCCATTTGTTCTGCTCACATGAGCAAAACTCTGCCCATGGTAAAATCACATTTTGATTCAGGGACTCCTTTGGAAGTGAGGGTGGCTGCTGTCCCTGGAACCCAGCTGGAAACATTTACTGTTCTTTGTTGTCTGCTAAGAGGTGCAGTTGATCCTAAGATGTCATGTGGTGATGCCAGCAATCCTTCGGTGCTACCCTGAGATGGATTCAGGTTGACAAGTATCTGTTTAGATTTGAACTGTAATAAAGCACAACAGAGACAGGTCACCATATGTCACATAGGAAATAACTGATTAGTTAAGCTTGGTGGCATGCCTGATGTCAAATTTCCAAAGCTAGGCAAGATTGTGGGTTTCTCTACGTGTAGCTCATGCTCATAGTTCATATGACGTGGTTTGCATTTTCAGGTAACCATTGACAATTAGGATCTTTGGTGACTGCAGACCTGTGTGAACTAGCCTTATTTAAACATGCAAGTCTGACCTCAAACATCTGGTTTTTTTCATATCTTGTTAAAAGTAAATCCATTGTTAGAGACAATTTGAACTCCTTGGTATTAGTAGTGTAACAGGGCCATGCCTAAATGTTTAAATTAAAAACTTTAAGTCTGGTCTCACTAATCAGCACTCACCATGTTGCTTGTTTTTTCTTTACAGAACATAGGAAACTTGGCAATCTGACTGTGACAGTGAAAAAGACCGTCCCCTCTCCGGAAGCAATACAGATTCTCTACCAACGCATGAGATATGAATATGAGTTCTATTACTATGTCAAAGAACAATTCCACCTGCTAAAGCGCAAGTTTGGACTGAAGTCTCATATCAGGAAACCGAGTCCCAGACCTGAGTTCTTCATTCCTTCTCCCCTGGAAACAGAAGAACCAATAAATGATGAGGAAGAAGATGATGAAAAGTGGCTAGAGGATATCTATAAAAGGTGATGGATGGAAGAGCTATCCTTTCTCTTCTGGTGACCCCTCCAACTTTCTTAAGATTTTTTTTAATTATTATTAAAAGTAATTCCTTAAGGAACTGATTTAATGCGCAGCGGATTTGAAATGGAACAGAAGAGACCATTCCCACATGCTGGAGCCATTGGGAGATACCTGATTTTGCAGGTTTGATTCATTATACAGTGTTGGCTCTATAGCATCCTTGCTACAGCATAGTTCAAGTGAGAAGTACCTACCATCTGTCACAAAATAACTTTTGGAATATACAGTAGTCCTTTGTGAACTGCAAAATACAAAATAATAGATTAGGCATTCTTGAAAAGCAAATCTTACACATTCTCATCTCTCTATTTGACCAGAAAACAGTCTTCATGGCATAGCACTGTGGCACGAACTACAGGCAGTGAGCTGTTTGGGAGGAGTGCCTCTTTCTGTCCAAAGCACACTGATATCCCAGTGGTGTGGTCAGAGCCATTGCTTTGTCTTCAAATCCAAGGATACCAGGCTCAGAAAGAGGCTAGGTAACAGCTCCTTGAATTACCCGTGCCAGAGGAGCAGGGCTGCTGTTCTGCCAAATCAGTACTAGTGAGTGTAAGGCAAGATACAGGAACTAGATATTTTTGGTAAAACCTTCTAGTTCATAGAGTGGGAAACGTTACCAGGTCAGTGAATGGCAACAACAAATTTAAAGTACCAGGCAGAGCTTTATGTCAGCAGTTGAGTATGTTTCTGTAAGACTCCAAAGAAAAAGGTGTGACATATGGGGTTTATGTTCAAGAATGGTATTTTTAGATTTTTTATTCTTTTGGGTCACAAATCCAAAGAGATGTGGAAAAAGCTACTCATTAAAAAGCTCAGGTGATCTGGAGCTCCTATTAAGCACGACCTGTATTTCTGCAACTGCAGAATTTAACTGTTCACATCTGAATCTGAATGCAGCTTCCCCACTAGCACAAACACCAAACTCCTGCTTTTGGTGTGGCTAGAAGGAAAATTAACAATATGAGCATACACAGCTCCTCTAGTTGAAATAGTTCAGAGTCGTCAAACAAAGACAAGAAGATGTGCTCTCCGAAACCAAAGCTGATTCAGTGATAGGTTGGAAACAGAGTCACTGTGAAAGTTACCCTTGTTAATCACTACAAATATTATCTGCCAACACTAGAAAAGGGATCGGTGGAAGCTGGTGAAAGAGAAGTAGCACCACTGTGTGAGGTGCTGTTGTTATTCAGGTGTTTGGGTGTCCCTGGAGTGGGACTCCCTGTGAGTGTGGGTGTGCTGGCTGTTGGACAGCCTGCCAGCCCTGGAGGTGCAGAAGGGACAGACCCACAGGTAGCCCTGGGCAGAGCTCCTTGGCCTTCTGCTACACAGCAGAATAGGGGGAGTCTGGGGTCTTGATGAGGCCTTTGCCTCTTACACACCATTGTTGCCAGAGAAAGCTGGACTAAAAGAGAATAAGAGTAATAAATTCCTGTCCCCAAAGCACAGGAAAGAATCAGGTACAAGATGTTGCAGGTGCTTGCCAGGATGAAGACAATCCACCTCTGTCTATCTCCCATCCTTTCTCAAACATTTACCAGAAAATTTTTGGTTCCTATTCCACGGCTGCTATCTGCAAGGTCATACTTCAGTTTGCTACATCAAGTCAAAAGTTATTTTGTGATGGATGAAGCATATAAACTCGGGATCAGCTCAAATGGGCTTTCCAAGGGTTTCCTCTTCCATGAGCCTGCTGAGAGCCAATAGAAGTTATGATCGATCTTCTTCACTCCTCAGTCTTTACCTATACACAGAGAATGAAAATAAAGGAGAGTTAAGATAAGATGCTAACTTACAGAAAATACTAGGAAGAAGATTCTGTTCTCATTATTAACATCCAGGTTGGTGGTAGCAATGCACTACTGTGGGGAGCACATTAAAGAAAGCTGAAAATGGCACAGATAGTAACTAACATATTAGCTAAAATATGAATCTGCTGCATTGTATATTTTAAGTGGTTTCTATGAAATTACATTGAAAGAGTAATGATTAGTTTACACACTGTGGAGTTGTTATATTTTGGAAAGAACTAGTATTCTCATGTTTCTGAAATTCTGTTTGAATCCTTTTTCTGCCAATGTTTTAACAGAATATAGTCACTTAACACATTCACCCTTCCTGAAAGTTCACTGCCGCTTACAGTAAAGTCTGCTTCTATCTGTTTGTTTATTTAATGGTATCTTCAGCCATCACTACTTATAATCTAAATACAGAAGCTGCTTCGTGATTTACTCGCTAGGTTTTAATATTGTTGTATTTTTGTAACAATCAACCTGGCCTCTCCTCCTCAAATGATAGTTCTTAAATTTGTCTGGCACATAGCATCTAATATTCCTGGTCCTATGGCCTATTTCTCTGTAATTAAATATATTTTGCTTAACTTTTAAAAGGTACGTTATAAGCTGATAAATCTTTGACTTATTTATTGAAACTTTTCAGCACATTCCAAATTCTAAGTTGCTCAGGAAGAAGTTGATTTAAATAATTATATTTGGGTCTGATGAATATTTCTTATTCAAAAAAATCACTCTTTGTAAGCCTTTAGTCCACAACAGCTTTGTAGAAAGTGCCAACTTGGAGATCTTTTTGGGGGGAAAAAGGTGGCGGTTCAACACTTACAAAAATAAGAAAATATATGTCTGCATTAGCTTAGCTATAAATGAAGCAACATATGTTTTGGAATGAACTCTTCTTTAACTTATTCACTACTATCTCCTGAAATATCAATAAGCCATATGATTCTTTATTTTTCAATCCAATGATGTTTAAAAATAAAACTTGCACATTTCTTCCTGGCGCCATAGTCCTCTTGCTTACACTAGTTTTCCTGCCTGGATGCAGTGGCTGTGGGGAGATATTGGAGCTGCACCCAACAGAGCAGGGCTGGATACGGCCTAGGGCATCCTCTGAAGGTCATACTCCAGCAGTGAGACTGGAGCAGGTTGCTCCTGGGTTATTCCATCTCCCAATCTGTCTGGAGGTGTGAGCTGTGGTCCAAATTGTTCTGCTCACCTGAGATGTGTGGTCAGTACAGTGAAGTACATTGTCCAGTGTTCTGTGGCTGCTAAGTAGAAGTTTTAACCAGGAGAGAAACAACTTAGTCTCCATACACTGCATTTTTGCTAGATATGGTGTTTGATGGCCAGGCATAAAAGCTTCAGTAGTCGGAGTGATGTTTCAATGTCGGTGAAGTATCAGTGCTTTCACACTAAAGAGAGAGTCAACTGTTGTTAAAATGCAGCATTCTGGGAAAAAAATAAATTTTAGTCTTAAGTTTCAAGTGACAATGACAAATTGTGCCATTTTTTGTTTCTGTTCAATTTATTTCTCTGCCACATGAATTTTGTTGGTGATGCAGGGCTAAGTCCAAGTGTCTCAAATGTTTTCTACTTGTATGTAGAGAAGCAGCTTGACAGAGCTGAAAGTACATGAACCTGATGGTGTATTTAAAGCATTCCAGTTTCTTTGCAGTTCTTTTATCGTGGATCTTGGATGAATCATTTGAGTGTTAGGATGTAAAATGGTGCATTGTAGCATAAACACACAAGCAAAGCCACAAATTTTAAATGTTGGAGAATACATCTGTGAATTCAAGCCATGGAATTTTTCCTCCTTTCAGTACAAGGTATATACAATTAAATTGAATGTACAGGTATGTTTTTTGACTAGCAAAGGAAACCACACTGCATGCCAACTTTTATCCTCTTATCAAATGAAAAAACATTGTCTGCCAAAGAATAAAATTCTACATTCTTTTAAAAAATAAAGACCTGATAATAAATTCCCAGCTAAGAGTAATGGTCCTCTGATCATTCCCTCCATTTTAAGAAAGGGAACATCTGTGATGTTATTACATTAGCCTAAAACAACACAGCAACATTTTTGAGAGCTAAAAGACTGTAATACAGTACCACAGCATTCCTTCTGTTTTATTTTTAAGGACTCGGCCTTTTTTTGCAAGGAGTTCAGCTAACACATAAAACACTGTTGATCAGTCTCCTTGCATGAGCCAAGACCAGAGTAAAGAGCTGAGTGTTGCTACTCTTTTCCACAGACCTCCACACACAGATTCCATGGGAAGAACAAGGGTGTTACCCAGCCTTGGAAGTGCCTGTCTGCTGGCAATGGAATCACCAGAACAAGGGAGGGTTTGCAAAGTTAGGCTCTGCTTAAGAACCCACAGGTATGGCAGGAAGGTGCTGGAAGGCAACTCCATGAGAAATGGCCACTGGAGGGTAAAAAATCTTCACTGCAGAATATTTAAAGTGGATGGGAAGGGATCTTGGTTTGAAGGTTGAAAGTTAAATTGCAACCAGCATAAATCAACTCCTGATGTCTCACAGCTGAGAAGCAGTGGTAAGTTTGCTTTGGTTTGTCTGGAAATGGCGTTGTATGCCAAGCTGCAGCATGCAGGGAATGTTGGATCTCAGTTGTAAGCCTCAGAAGATCAGTGTGTGTGTGAGAAGAGCACCAGCACACCGTAGTGGTTGTGTCTCAGCACCAATGTCTGACCTTGCCATCTTGGAAGAGCCTGCAGTAAGGTTGTTGTGGGGGCAGTGGAATGAGGGAAGGGGAAAGTTTTCTGCAAATACAAATTGGGCCTTGCAGACACCATAAGATGGCAAGATTTAACCACTGGTTTATTTAAATGCAGATTTTGAATATAAACATGTGGATTTCCTTTTCTGAGTGTGTAAAGGAGGAATGTGAGTTGGTTTTGTATTTAACTGATTGTGGCTGGAAGGGTAAGTTAATAAAACTGCTGTCAGGCAGGCACATTGGAGTGTGCTTTATGCACACTTTTGTCATCTCACTGTTGCTTTCTTTGGATTCAATGGGCAAAAAAACCAAAAGCTAAATAATTCAGCTATACTGCAGGGCAATTGATGCTATGAAAAGTAGAGCTTAGCAGTCATACCTGGAATGATGCTGTTCATAAGATTATTGGTCTAAATGCAGGGATGATATAGGGCAACCAGCAGCAGTGCTCACTCTGTGGCTTCGTCTTGTCTAGAAAACTTGATACCACATTTCAAAATCAAATGCTTCTTCAAATTTTTGATTTGTACTGTTAAGCAGGACAGTACTGGATTTTTTACTTTTTCCTTGTGCTTTCAAATTGCCACTTCACCTCACAAACTTGGCAGAGCATAAGCACACAGCCTATTCCTGTATCTGATGTGCAAACCTCTCTCCAAGTGCAAGTGACAAGCAGAGTGAAACAAATCCTTGGCACAGTGTTGCTGCTAACAGGCGGAGTAATATTTAGTTACTGTGCCACAAGGGAAAGTATTCCTGCAGTTCTCCAGTTTACTACAGGAGACTTTGGATAACCTCAAGGGTCATGGGACCATTGTCAGGTAGCAAAAGCCAATTGCATGTCACAGTGTTGAACTCATGATCATCTCCAGGTTAGATGCAGGAAAGAAACAGAGGTGGTTACTGTTCGTACCAGACACAAGAGTGGCAGTCCAGGCTGTGGTTTCCCACAGCACACAGGGCTTTCTCGAAGCTTCCTGTCTAGTTGGTGTGGTGGGGAACCCAGGGAGAGGAATTCAGCTGCAGATGTTAGTCTCTGACTCCTCAAAGAAGACAAGATTCTCAAGATCATGCTGGATAAATGTGCTAGAAGAAGTGGCAATGAGGAACCTGCGCTTCCTCTTCTTCACAGAAGAGCTGTGAGTCTTTTCCATTTTAACTTCCTCTGTTTGGGTCTATTTGGCTGTACTTGCCAGGGTCAGTCTGTGTAGGGTATTTCTTTCCGAACCATATTGTTTAATGAAATTATTCATATGTTTATCCTTTTGATCCACAGTGGAGGTAAAGAAGTGCTGTTATCCCCATTTCATTCATTGGGAATGGATACAGCAAGTGTGTAAATGATATTCCAAATGTCACACAGAAAGGTTGTGAAAAAGAGCCGATGCTAATTTAGACAAGTGTCTTAGTCCTTGAACTTTCTTTTCTGCTTTAAGATCAGCCCTAGATTGTAGAAGGCAAAACAGCTACTATGGAAAATTTTAGTTACTTGGAGTCTTTTCCTTAAAACTGGGAAAACCTTTTGGTTAACTGCCTGAGTGTGAATGATATTTTAGCCCTTCTGCAGACCATTTATTTCCTTTTGGGACAAAGATTAATTCCAAGTTTTATCTGTTCAGTTGCATACTAAACACCTGCAGAAATGGTATGGTGGCAAGACGTCCTTGTGTTTGGGAACAGTGTTCCTGTAGCAGTTAGGAGGAGATAAGTAGATGGATAGGTGGATGAAGTCACTAAATTTAGCCATTCACAAGAATACAGTCACATTATATGGCACTTGTAGCCTACCTGAAAAGTCATCAGACCTGTGTTCATGTATGTGGTCTAAGCTGTGTTTTCATTTGGTTTTCCACAGTGCTTAAAAACCCAGAAAAAGAAGTGATGCCTCACTGTTCAGCAACCACCACGGAGTGAAAAGAGTTCTCACACAGCTCCCAAGCAGTCAGTTTTGTCTGATGTACTCATAAACCCAAAATTCTGATACCTTTTGCTTACTGGGCAGGGGCATGTGCCTCTCACCTGAGAGATCTGGTGCTTTCCTCTCATCTCTTCCCTGTCCTTCCTTCACCTGGACAGCACACCTCTCATCTCTTCCCTGTCCTTCCTTCACCTGGACAGCACACATCATTAGAGCTTTTGCCAAAACATTCTCAGGAGCATCTTAAGGAAGATTGTGCAAATGTGGCCATAATCCTCTGTTCCAAGTGTCCGTGGAGATGCATGAGCTGTTAGCCTGGCTCCAAACTTTAATAGTGGGGGAAGGCTCTTGATTTTGAGCCCACCTTGCAGGTGTCATCCTTGTTCCTGCTCCAGATGTAGTTTCTGTTCTGAGTGTTAGGACAGGTGCTGGCCTGTCTCTGTTGAAATAACGAGGCTTAGCCAAATTAATACCAAATCCTTCCCCTCTGGCTTTGGGCCGGGAGGCTGAAATGCAGGTAGCCCATCAGGGTGCAAGGACTTCTCCATAATGTCAGTCCTCCAATGTGAGCAGAGACACTCGGTGCCAGCAGCAGCCCTGGGGGCTGGTGTCTGAGTGGGGTGGGGGAAACTGAGCCAGATTCTCACTGATGGCATACTGGTGGGCACTTCTGCCAGTCTCCCTTGGACAAGTTTCTGCTGGTCCTGTCAGCACTTGCTGAGGAAAATAAAATTTTTTCCTGCACTTCTTTGGACAGGAAGCTGGCAAAGAAAACCCAGCAGTGTTTCTCTTCCATAGAGGCTGCAGAGACCCTGGGGAGATGTCAGGGTGTGAGGGAGGGAAAGCAGCAGCCTCCTGCCTGCCCCACAGGCGCTGAGTTCCAAGCTCTTTCTCATCAGGCCTGGGCAGGATGGTGCTGGTAGAGGACAGTGCTGCATGAATGCACTTTTTCCTTGAAGCATGAAAACCCAGCTCTTCACAATGGAGTCTGGTGTCAGAAACTTAGCCACGAAAACTCCTTGGAGTTTCTCTGCACAGTTGTAGCTTTCCATCTGGTTTTACCCCAAAGAACATGATTTGGCCCCTCAGCCCTGGCTGGAAACTGAGCTTTCTAGTGACTCCACAATCCAGCCCTTGTCAGTTACGCCACTTGGGTCTGTGCATGGGGCTCTTTGTGATAAACCTCACTGGAATTTGGAAAACATTCAGCAAATTTGACCTCTACTTTGTCTTACAAATATCAGTGTCAAGCAGCATCATGCATGCTTTATCGCTCCAAAACGGGGAAAAGGAGATTGAATTAGTGCAGTCAGCTCTGATTTTCCAAAACAATATCTTCTGAGTTAAAAAAGCTTTTTGCTTCTCAAAAAGAAAATACAATGTCCTCTTTTTGCCCCAGGACTGGGGCTTCTTCTCAAGCCCCTTGCTTTCCTACCAGTGGGGCTTGAAAACCATATGGACATGGACTGGTGCAGAAATCCATGGCTCTCTGGGCTTTACAGAAGTCCAGACAGACTGGTGAACCCAAAGGAGCCTAAAGCGTTTTCATCTCCTCTAGGGAGAGCACTACAGCAGCCAGCTCCAGCAAGGAAGGCAAGGTGAGACCCAGTCCATTTCTCTGTTTTCACCACAGGAAAGGGAACAGAAGCATTGGAAAAATCTTGGCCAAAACCAGCTCTGACCAAAGTTAAGAGCTTCTTACTTCTCTATAAAATAGAAAAGTGCAAAATAGATAGCAAAGCTCACTGGGGCAATCCAGGGAAAGTGCATCTAGCTGCAGGTCAGCATCTTTCCCCAAACTGCTGCTCCTGCTAACATAAGGAGGAGCAGACCCTTTCTTCCCGTGACAGTGGATGTAGTCCCACAGTGCCCCCTCCCCAGCCCCCAGCAGAGCTGCCCAGGCCATGGGGCCGTGCTGGTGCTGTGCCAGGAGGCAGATGAGGATGCCTTGGGAGCCCGGTGCAGCTGGCAGCCCAGCCCGCTGCCGAATCGCTGTGTGGCCCAGCCTAATTGCTTAAAGCTTTCCTGTTCCACTCACTGTGAATGCTGGAGTGCAGTATTTATCTACTCTGCAAAACTTTTATGAGAATTGGTAAGGTTTTGTAGAATTCCTGAATAACAGGGATCACAATAGCTGCGGCGGAGCCAGACTATGCAAAACCAAACGCTTGCACTGTTGGCCTTATTTACACACAGACTCTGCAGGGAGGAGCTGTGCTCCTCTGCCTCCCACCAGTGTCTGTGAAAAGTGCCCCAGACCCCTCACAGTCCGGCTGAGGTGCAGCTGCTCAGTGCCCACAGCTCTTCAGCCTTCACCTCCCTCCTCCTCTTTCGGTCCCAGGCTCAGCAAAGAACATGGGCACCATTGGAAGACAGCTGAATGTAGCTCCCTAAACCACTTTGGAACTTTGCACTTGTTTGTCTTCCTCAAGAAATAAAAAGGAGGTCCTGAGAACTTCCCTGGGGAAATTTTCCATGGGAAAAACTTCCTTGCTTTCCTAACAGATAGCGAGCTAGGAAAAGTAATTTGGAACAGGACAGGTAATCTACCTTCTTCAAAATAGCCCTTCAGGTTTTGGCCAGCCCTTATGTACTGTGAAGCCAGCAGTCACATGTCATATCCTTGAAGACTCCTCTTACTGGTAATATTTAAGATAAAATTGTTACAGTAATTACAAATAATAATAATAATGTTGTGTTTACCTCACAGTGATGTTCAATAGAAACAGGAAGAAAGATGCTTTGCATGCAGAGGAAGCCTTATGCAGGAAGGGGATGAGTGCAGGTTAAACTGTGGGAGCCTCTTGCTGAGGAGGCCTAGACTGCAGTGCTCAATGCTTTCCCCAGCTTTCCCCTTCTTCCTTCCTCTCCAGCACATGCCAGTCATTTCAGTTTAGATGAAACAGAAAAAATTACCAAGCAAAACCAAACCTAATATCCATTGTTTTTTCCAGCCTGTCCATGCAGAAGTAGTTTGCTTTTTAGTCCAGTGAGTCAAAATGTATTACTCCCTTACTCATCATTCCCATTTGCTCTGCTCAAGGAGGGATCTGGCAGAGGAATGGTGTGGACAAGCCCAGAACCTTGCGCCAGTACTTGGTAGCTCATTCTTGGGGAAGCACTGCATTAGCTGTAGGGACTGCAGGCTTGGAGGCTGCCTGAATGGTGATTTTGTTCAGGGCTGGTGGAGCCTGCCTGAAAGTGCCACCACAAAGGGGATCACAATCTGAAACAACCAAGGGGAGCAACACCAGGCTGGCGCTGCAGCAATGGCAAGTTCCCATCCTAGTGCTGCAGTGTCACAGTGTGTGTTTGGTGGGGGCACTCTGTGGGAACACAGGCAAGTGTAATGTGTACAGCTTCAAAACACTGTGGCCCTCTGGAGCTCTGCAGAGGGGTTAGAACAAAAGAGAGAAGAGTTTTTGCTTCTGCAAGATTTAAGAGTTGTTAGAGACCACAGCAAAGAGACCAAAACAGATGTGATGAACAACACGTGGGCTGTAAGGAACAGAATCCCGTACAAGAGGGGTTGAGCAAAGCTACTCCTAGTACAGGTATTGGGCATCCTCCATGCAGCTTGATATCCATAAGGGAGCTGGCAAAAAAGCCAGTCAGAGCCTCTCTGACTCCACTTTCCCTGCCGCTGATGGTGAAAAGCCCACACCTGATAAGAGACAGGAGCACACAGCAATAAGGAAAAGATTCAACCTGTGCCCAGATGGAGTGATGGGTCCAGGTGAAACTGCTTAATAACCCTGCCAGTCACTGGCTTTCAGATGCTGGAGCCAGGCTGAAGGGAAATGAGCAGAGATGGAATTTGTTCATCCTTTTTTGTTCTGGTCATCAAAGGTGAGTGCTGGTATAAATTAACTAATGCTGCATGTTTTTTAAAAGGAGGCAAGGCTGCCTATAATACTGTTTCAAGCTTTCTTCCAGTAAGCTGCCAATACCAGCTTTGTTTAGAGATTGTCTTCACCTCTCAGTCTCAACTTTGTGCCCTCTGCTTCTCAAGAAAAAGTACTTCAATCAAGGGAGGCTCTGGGCTGACTCACTTTTGTCAGAGGAAGGATTTTTCCTCCTGCTGCTGCGGTCCCTTGTTCCCATACCTCGTGGGTCTCTGCATTTCCAGTGCAGAGCCTGTGCTCCACAAAAATGCACCGCAAGCTTTCAAAGAATGCATCTGTTTATATTACCTCCCCTGGCCCAACATCCTGTTTTGGGAAAAATAGCATTTATAATGAGAAGCAGTGGAAAGCGAACAAATGATTCTCCATGCAAGAAGCGAAGGTCTTCCTTTCCCCCGGCGCTTTTGGGGCGGACTCTGCTCTTTCCCCGGAATTCCTGCCCGGAGGGGAGAGCCGATGTCCCCAGCCGGGGCAGGGACGCGGTGCCCGCTGTCCCCCGAGGCACGGCCGGCGGGCGCCGCTGCCCGGGGGCGATGCCGGCTCCCCGAAGGGCACTAGAGGGAGCCGCGGCCGCGGCCATCCCGGCCGGGCCCGGGCAGGTGGAGCCGCGCCGGGAGCGGCTCTGGCTCCCGGAGAGCGCCCGGGACTCGCTGCCGGCCCCGGCTCCGCGGTCGGGCTGCGCTCCCGCGGGCACCTGCGGGGCCGCGGAAGGGAACGGCCCAGAGAGAGCCGGGCCGGGCGAACGAGTGGTTCTGGCTGGCAAAGAGCACTCGGGCACCGAGGAATGCAGGAGATCCCGGGCGGGAGGTGGTGTGAGATGTGGCGGGATATCAGAAGATGAAAACCAGGGAGTGGCCACTGATGTCTCGTGATCTGGGCAAAAGCCAGGCGCGCTGGAGGGAGAGGAAGAAGTAGGACGCATGTTGCTGAGTAGTGAAATGATAATTTGCAGCTTGCTTTCAAAAGCCGACCAAAGAAGCCGAAGCTGTGAAAAGTCGTTTTCAAGCTGTGGCTGTGACAACCTTTTGTGAACAAACATCAAACCTGCAAAAACATATTCCCATCGACTTTTGGCAGCGGGAAGAACAAATGAAACTTCCACACAGATGGTACCTTTCTTCTGATGACATCAAAGCCCAAAAGAAGATCAATAGCCTAAACCTTATCACTCTCTTGAGAGAGAATTCACTATCATAATCCCAACTTTGCTGGGCACATTTAAAAGCACACGAAGTATCCAGTCTTCACTTCAGGAGTGGGAACCTGCATCTCTTCCTTCGCTTGAGGCAGAAGCCTTCCCCTGTATTTTCCCAGCTTTCCCATTACCTCTCCTCCAGCAGCACCTCAAGGGGTATGTGCAGTTTTCGTTAGGTAAACTTGCTGTGGTTCCTCGTTAGCTATTTTTGTCCAGACAGAACATAGATTCTGGGACATGGGCACAGAGAGAGATTAGGTGGTTTAAATCTTATGCCTCGGGCCCCTCTCCAAGGAAAAGCTGTTGCTAACTTACAGCTGTCTCGTGCTCTCTGTGGAATGAGAGGGAAGTCCATTCAGTCCAGTGAAAATAAACCCACCATCATAGCTGGCATTCTCGTTGGTAGTCTCAGTGCAGAGGCCAAGGATTTGAGGGTTGTGACACATGAGGCAGCTCACTCCTAAAGAGCTTGATCTGGGTTGAAACGTGTCATCAGAAAAGTATGAGGAGCCTTGTGCTCTCGCTGTCAATACAGTACTTGCCCTCTTCACACGGACCGGCTTTCCTTTTCTGTCCTGCCAGTCTGGCACACGGCATGGGTACCCTTTACTGTACATTCACTTTAAAGGAGAAGGACACACAGTTTCCTCTCACTCGGCTCCAGCACTCAACCATCAATCCAGTGGCTACTATTTTGTCTTCACCATCTGTCCTTCTCTCCCAAATAAAAGGTGATGTCCTATCTTCCTGCTACCCGGCAGACAGCCCATCATCTCCTCTGCCTGTTAACCCTCCTCTCTTGTTCCCCAGCTCCTCCTGGGCATGAGGCTGAGTGCCCAGCTGGTACCTGGGTCCAGTGGCACATGGGTGGGCAGGCTGTCAGGTAGATGAGCAGTTGTTAGGAGCAGTTCTAGGAGCACAGCAGCAGGTACAGTGCAGCTCTGTACATGGCTCTGTCAGCCTTTCTGTCCAAGTGAAGATCAAGAGTGAGTCTGGGACTCTGCAAGGAGCTATCACGGGCAAGAAGTGTTGACTACAACAAGGTTATTTATCATATGATATGAGAAAGTTGAAGCTTTCATCATAGAGACCTGGAGGTTTTCTTTTTGCTCTTTTATCAGCAGGTCTGAGAGTTTATACAAGCTTTTCACAAGGGTTGAAATCTCCGTTGAAGTGGGTTTCATAATCTTCCTGACTTAATTTATTTAATATGCTAAACATAAGCATGCAGCAGACAGGCCAGAAAAGCTCTGTGAGGTGAGAAGGTGCAGAAGGGAGTGAGAAGGACAGATGCAGTGAAGGGATACACCACCAGAAGATACTGAAATGCAAAGCAAAGCCATCCAGAAGAGTTGTCATCCATCAGAACTGATTTGTCACCATATATCGCCCCTGAAATGGTTTCACATTTCACAAACTCTTTCCTCATGGAGCCTAATTCAAAGCCGCTTCCCCTGTGGGTCAAATTAAGGAAGTCAGTCACCCTGGAGATGACCTGTGAGCTTTTCAAGTGAAAGAGTAATTTTTTCAAAAAATGGGTTAAAGAAAAATATTCAGTATTAAATCTCCAAGCTTTCCCAGGCAATTTTGGATGGCCTGGTTTGGTCTCCTCCCCCTGCACTCACTGCTGTAGGTCTTTTCTTGGTACAGCTTCCACATACTCACCACGAGCCCTCCTCAGAGCTGACTGTGCTATGTGCTCATTTTCCAACTAAAAAAAACCCTGGAAAAATGTAAGCAAGGGGTGCTCCAGCAAGGCCATGTGGACAGATCTGCAGCCTTGACAGTGCCCGGCTCCTGCACACCTTCCTCTGAAGGCTGTGGAAAGGGTTTTAAATTATACGGTGCCAAGAGAAGGGGAAGCCTGCAGCTGGTTTTAGTTCTGGGGTGAGAAAGTTGAAAGAATAAAAGAATTAGAGGCAGTTAGTTCACAAAGGTGATTAGTGCAAAGGAATGTCAGATTCGGCGAAGAGAGTTTCCTTATCGGGCTGCAGATTTATTAAATGTGTTCCAGACTTGCATTGCTTCATTCAAGTTTAACAGAGCAGTAATACTTAGTATGCCCTTTAGCAATTTAATACTCTCTTGTACAAATCATTGGAAAATTTAAAATAGAAAAAATATGTCCAGGCTTAACTGTAAGAAGAAGGGGAACGCTGTACAAAAACAGAGGAGAAGGAATGCATGGGTAAAGCTGAATATTACTGAATATCTTACCACATGTATTATTCTGCTGAGTTATTAGTACGTGCACTCTCAGCTGCAGGCTAAAGGAGGAACTTGCAGAAATAACTTACAGAACAAATTCCAGCATCAGGACTCAAGGCTGGCATCATATCATGCCCAGAAATTACTCCTCGGGAAACGCATTTTATACAACTTTTTTTTTTTGCCTTTGGGGAGCACAAATGTGGGTTTCTTCTATAAGGAAATGAAAATCAGTTGTTGGTGCTGCTTATAACAGAGAGGAAATACTGCTGTCAGACATCACACAGTTGCTTTCACAATTGAGGGGGATGTAAACATTGAGTTGGCACATCACTGAGACATTAAAGGCAGTCTTTGTTGGAGACAGAGAGAGGACAAGACCATAAAATGCCTCACTGCTGCATAATTACGTGTGAATATAAACACATCCATATAAACATGTTTCTGCATAATTACTTTTGGTCTAATATCCTGTGTAAGAAAGTTCCTTCAAGGCTCCACGTGCCCAAGGTGAACAGGGATCTGTCCCAGTTTGGACAAGAGGATGTTATTTAGTATTGGCTGTGCATGTGGGAAAGAAGGGAAGGGCTTCATTTTGTGGTAGTCGATTAGACTGCTTGGCTTTTTCGTTGTTTTGGAGAAGCAAAGGCTCCTAAAGCAGCCTTCCCAATTAATTGCAGTATACAAGCATACTCCTGAGTATCTAACTGCCCTGCAGAGGGTTGGACAGAAGATGCAATGGCACCTATTGCATCCTGCAAGGAGATGTTCCCAGGACAGAATGAGAGCGCAGGAAAGAGAAAATTACATGTGTCACAAGTCCATCCATCTTTACCTAGGAGAGCGACGGCTACAGCTCTGGATATTGGCCACTTCTGATGGCACTGAGTCAGTCTGTCAGTCTGTGTGCTGCTGCTGACCCAGACTGACCGCCAGTAGCCAGCATGAGTCAGTGTATGCAGAGATCACAGGGCCTTGCCGAGGCTGGGAAGAGCCCTTGCTCCCAGGGGACAAACTCCCTCAGATCATAAAGGACAGCAGTATTAAAGATCCACCAAACATAATGATTTGAGTTAAGCAGCAGCTGGGACCAGAATATCCCCTCTCCAGCCCTAGTCACACGCTTCCAGGCCCTGAGCCATTTTTAATAATTACCATTGCTTTCTACTGGCAAGCTCAGAGTAACTCTTTCCATACTATTTAAGGGCTGCAGGACTGGAATTGACCTCCTGAATCACTGATCCCAGTCCCTCCTAATTGGAGGCAACCACATCATGTGAGCCTAGTCAGAAATGTCTCAAAGAGAGCAGGGTGGTGGGATGGGTGGTGATTTCATCCTTCCAAATTCCACAGGCAACACACAAGCTCTCGGACACTTTGGCAAATACAGTTGCCTGATAACAAAAGGAATTTGTGGTGAAAGGTGTTCTGGTTTGTCTGTAGTTTTCCTGAAATGACAATGGAAATTCTGTAGCAAGGTGGATCTGGGTAAAGCAGCCACCAAGCAGCAATGGCACTGAGTGCTGAAAGCAACTCACCAGCATCTGAGACCTCAGAGAATCCTGTTGAAGTAGAAGCTGAGATAATACACTGAATTTACCAGAAGGATCAAGTGTGGGGCCTACACTAATTTATATTAGTGGAGGAATGTGTCAGCAATATCTGTCCTTGAAAGGCATGTATTTCATGGCCTCTGGGATAAACAGAAAGGGGAAAAGAGCTTTGGTTCTCCTCTTCTGTTAGCCTCTATCTCCAGCTTCTCTGTGTTGGAGCCTGTCTCCAGGCCTGCAGGGATGACAGAAGGGAGGACCTCTCTCTGCAGGGTGCAGGTCATAAAGAGATTGTTTTTTCTTTTCTTGACATCTTTTCCATTTAGAAGGAGTGCCCCTGGGATTGGTGCTCCTGTTAGCTGGGGAGGAGCAGACCCTGCAATGCCCTTCTGCTGCTGCCTTCCCCTGCCAGTCCTTCGGAGGCTGTGAGCTGGGAGCAGCATGGAAATAGCACCACGTGCCTGAGGTGGAGAGAGGGGACCACAGGGAAGAGAGAGGCAAGCAGGATTGTTTGGGTTTTGGAGATGGGATAGAGAAACCACTGTTACAAGAGGTGTAGGGCTGTCACAGCAGCCTCTCTATGGACCTTAGAGAGGGCTGGGGACCTGGATCACCTGGATGCTGCTTAAGGAGTGATCTTGGCAATATAAGACAGACTGTGAATATGGGCCAGAAGCACAGGGGGAAATGGAATGGAAAGAACTGTGGAAAGAAGGCACAAGATGCATGCAGCAGCTAGAAAGCCAAAGCTACCAGCAAGTGTTGGGTTACACCTGGGCAGGGCAAGACCCAACAAGCTTCTTCCACCATGGCAAAGCAGAAACAAGCAGCAGGAATTCAGGACTTCCACAGAAACCATCCTTTTGTGCTGGTGTCTTAAAAAGCCGCCAAAATACAATGGCGAACTGATTTGAGTTAAAGGACCAAAGGCTCCTTAAATATCACATAGCACTTTAACTTGCTCCAAAATACAGGAGTGAAACTTTCATGTCACCACTGAATTGTGACAAGCAATCAACAAAACCTACTTTGGAGATGCTGGAATAGTTTCCCTAGTTGATATCCAAGAGTTTCAAAGTGAGGGTAACAAGCAAAAGAGATTCTTCTGTCAGGACCAGGAAAGGGGAATCACATAGCTCAGATGGACTGAGGCAGATGATCTGAATAGCTATTGAGTTTTTTTAAGTCTCATCTTCAACAAGCACTTAAGAAGAACATGTGAAAGCTGCTTTATCAGGAAGAAGGAGGCAAATTACTTGCTTGCATTGCAATGATCTCATTCATGTGGCATTTATAAGATGTTAACATCACTGTAGCTCAAGTACAGGTTGTTTCATTTAAATTTAAAAGTAACAGTCTTGTGAGTCCTGCTATTTAATGTAAATTAGTGTAAGCTAGGAGTCAAGATTTGGAATTTGGTTTGAGAAAAATTAGTGTTGACCCTTGCAGGAAAACAGTGCGGTCCTGCACCTGCACCCCTGCTCAGTGGTCAGTCATTCCCAGCAGGTGGGATGTAATTGATCAGTACAGAGAAATTCAGCACATTCCCAAGCAGGTAGAGCTGTCATTCCCTGTGAGGAGCTGCAGTGGTCAGAGGCTTGGCTGTGCTTCATGCATTGGAGTGTGCCCATGGGCAGCAAGCTTGTTGAGAACTTCCCTCTCCCTTCATAAGATGCTGTCATCCCCCTGGATGTTAAGGTCAGAGAGAACTTTTCAAGCCACCAAAAAGTATTAAGAAAAGTTCATCTCTTTCTACTGGAGATTTATCTGGTTATTTCTACATGTGGTGTGTGAAATTTCTTGGCAAAGTTTAGCTTTCAGGAAGGATATTGTAGAATAGAGATTGTGCTATTTAAGCATTGTGTAGAGATATTAAAATCAGACATAGATAGGGATGAAAGGTGTTGGTAGCATCAGTCCTTAAGTCAGTTGCATGTGATTTTTCCATAAAAACCTTTCCTTACAGAAATTACTACTAAGAAAATATGGAGACTTATGGAGCTCACTGAGCAGGACCTGAGGAAGAGATCTCAGCTGAACATGGTGCAGCAGGCTGGCAGCTCCCTTTGTGCCTCCAGCTATCCCTGGTGTTGGAGCAGTAGTGGAGCAGCCTTGTCTCTCACCTGACCACTTCTCAGGCTGCTGCTTCTGTCACAGGGAGCTTCCAGAAGGAGAAGGGTAAAAGTCTGGCCTCACTGAAGCGATCCCATAACTCTCCCTTCAGAGAAGGATCTCTCCTGCCTTGATCAATAGAAGACACAAAGTCCTTCCTCGCCCCAAGATGCACACTCTGGGTAATCCAGGAGCCAGAATGTCAGCTTCTTCTGATCTTCCTTATCTTGCCATGTTTCCTTCCAAAAGACATCAAGAACAGTTTGATGTGTGCCCAGCTGGGGTGTTGGTGCCTGGTAGTGGAACTTTCATCCCTGCCTGGGAAGTTCTGGTCAGTTGGTGGCACTTCACCAGACCGTGGAAAGCCTATCCAAGGTAAAGGTGGATTAAGGGAGTCCAGTCTCCAGGGTGGTGGAGAGAGATGACCATCCAAATATTCATCAGGGAATTCTTCACTGCTGTGAAGAAATACTGAGCCTATACCTCCAAGAAAGTACAGGCAGTCCAGAGGTATTTTCACTGTCACAATGGATCTATTACAGCTGTATAAAAAGAAAATGGTTCCCATGTTCAAATCAGAGACTGACTGAGTCTGCCCCGCTAAGAACACTGTCAGAGGTACCAGAAGGTGACAATGGACTGGCTGCCCATTTCCTGGTGAATAAGTTCATTTATTGCAGTATTTTAAATGTGAGATATTGAGATAATGACTCAAGGCTGCAACCTCTGTGAAAAGCCTCTTTCTGCTCTTTGGCTGGTAAGCCAGCTAATAAACACCTTCTGGAATGGGGCACTGGTGCACATTGCCAAAATTCAGTTTATGCACTTGTTCTTCTGAGGCAAAGAGGTTGAGTGATGAAAACCAAATTGCCACTGTCATCTGGGCAAAACCATTTAACCATCCCAGAACCATCTACATCCTGGAATGAAGTTCTCATACCTGCATTCCTCCTAGGTACATTTCACTGAGTGATTCCAAATCTCTGTGAGTGAATACTGTGGTGTTTGGAGGTCAGCAGTGGTTAAAACAGAAGTGCTCAGAGGCTAGTTTGCAGAACAAGCTGTTTGACTGGAGAAAATGAGGTATAAACCAGTGCCTTTTCCACAGGCATGAAAGAATAAGGATAATTCAAAATGTTTGCCTTCCATTAAAATACAAGCTGTTCTGCTGGGGAAAGGGGTTTCAGTGGACAAGGCTCAGCAGTGTGCCCTGAGCTCTCAAGCACAGAATATCCACAATTTACAGCAGCATAGAAGAGATCTTCATCTATTGATTGTACGGTGCACCTCACAGTGGAAGCAGTGGTGCCACTATACAACAGAGAAATAAATAGGCAATGACAGGGTAACTGATCTTAAACAGATGGTCAGCCACAATTAAGAATTTCAGGGAGCTTTTCATGAGCCTAAGAATAATTAAAGGGTTCTTCTTCATTTTAGTGTTTTGTATGAAAAGTAATTATGTTTTCTTAGCAGTGTATGGGTGGATGCATGCACGTCTGCATGCGTGAATGTGTCTAGTGAGCATAAAGGCTTGACCTGGACAGTCCATATTTTGAGGTTGCTTTGGGTTAGACTGCATATCCTATTTAGATATCAGATGCTTCACTCACGACTTTGTCTCTAGAATCACAAAACCTTTCCATTCAGGCGCTGCATGTCAGTACTTCTCCGTGAGAGCCCAGCCAAAAGCTCCAGCTTGCACTGACAAGTCCTCAGTGGCTGTGAATGCCAAGGACATGAAGGCTCTATTGGCATCTGCTTCCACTGATCTCCACCCTTGGTTTTCCCTGACATGGCCCAGACCTTGTCCCTCAGAGCAGTCAGCCCTGTGCTTTCTTCTGCTAAAGTAGTGAGAAAGAGGCATGTCTACAACAGGCAGACTGAGGGGAATCAACACAGGCCAGGTAAATCAGTAGGTCTTTCCACAGACAAAACTTTTCTATGGGTCCTCCTCAAAAACCACTGGAAAGATGTAGCAGACAGATGAAATGGATGTCTTGGTCAGAGAATCAATGACAAGCTCAGGCTATGAGTTTAGCAACCTGAGCTGATGTGAGGGACTGTGAAAGGCATTCATCAGCTTTATCAATTCAGAGTTAGCAGGCTGAAACCCTCTATGTCCATGTTGTGTATTTCCACTCTGGGTTCCTTGCAGAGCACAGCAGCAAGGGAAGGGCCCTGCTACTGATCAAATGAACAGCAGAGCATTTGACCTGTGATATAGGGATGCTGGCTCCTGGAAGCTCTCTCTCTGTTCTGTAAATTAGTTTTGAACCCACAGGGGTTTGGTAAGTGACCCAGAAGTGGCATGGAAAGTTGCAACAGTCAAAAGCAGAAGGAAATTACAGACAGTAAGTACCTCTCCCTGCAAAGCTTGCCTGGCTTTTATACTTACCTAGTCACTGTTAGAGCTACTCTGAGTGCCCTCTTCTTTCAAGTGATTAAGCCCTAACCATATTGAGGGGCAGAAGGTGATTCAAACCATAAATGAAAATACAAGTCTAAAGGTCAGGCAAGCCAATGTGATCTTTCAGCTCTCAGTTCATACTTGGCTCTACAATCAGTTGGGCTCCAGTGCATATTTATAAAAATCTGTCTCAATAAGTCTAACTCCTTTCTCACTTGCCAGTGTACAACACCAGAAGATGTTATCTCCAGTGTTGGTGCTGTGTTTTGCATCACACACACACAGAGAAATGCACACTTGAGTGAGTCAGATCAGTCTTTATACCCCTATTTTGTAGCTGGGCTTCAGAGCCAAGGTAGGACGCCAAGCTCATTCCCAAGATCCATGAGAAGCATCCCAGGTAAGTGTTAAAGCTCTGACCCATAGCACAGCATTCTCCAATTTATCAGAGGCTACTGGAACCATTGCAGAAAGCATCAACAAGGTTATGATGGGCAAACATGCAATCACATAAAATATTTTTGTTTCTTAATTTATGGTCAGCCCTCCAATGGTCACAGGAAACAGGAGGGAACGCATCCTAATGCAGAAATTGAAGTACTTGAAATTTTGTGCTGAAGTAAGCTTGTAGCTTTGTGGTTTATTTTCAGGGGTAGGCATTACACTCATTGAATTGGGCACAAAGTATCTCTAGGTTGGAATCTGTCCGGTAGGATTAGAGTCCTGGACTTGGAGCCAACCAGCCTGTTATTTGTGGAGGGTGAGGAGGTGACTGTCTGAACTGTCCACTCGATCTTGCCAATACTTCAGTGACCTTTTCCTAGATGTGGAGAGCTGGAGTCCAGTGGGAGCACCACCACCGCTTTAGAAATGAAAGTGGAGGCAGCTTCTGATTTCAGCAGCATAAGCCTACCTGTTTCAGGGATACAGCAGCCTCAGACTTCATACCAATAACACTGGGCCTGGAATGTGGTTTTCCCTTCTCAGTGAAAACAAGTTTGGGTTGTATCAATGAATACCTGAGGAGACACGTATGTATGTATGTATGTCTTTAATTGCCAGAGAGCTATGGCCTAGAATGCCAACGTGCCCAAGCACTTTGCTCCCTTAATCATTTAAAGTGCTGTGCATGCTGCTTGGATACCTCCTAACACTGTTTGCTAGATCAGATATCAAACAGGAATGTTAAACTTTGGAAGCGGGACAGTGGTATGCCTTCGTAATTGCCCTTCCCTATGAATAATGGAAGCCCGCTGGACAGGACAATGATTTATTAACATTACCTCTCTTGCCTTCCCCCTTCTCCATGTGCCACCTCAAGCAATGCAGACAGGAATTTCTTACAGCTGTATTTTAATGTAGCATACTCATCCTAGAGGACTAACAAGTTTGTGCCTCAAGAAAACTTTTATTTTTATAGTTGATGCTGGCATCAAAAATATTTTTCTACCATTGTTGTGGGAACAGTTTCCTCATTCTCAGAGTCACAACGTCTTGTATTCCTGCTCTGGCTCCTATTTCCTTTACTTCCACCAATAACAAGAAACTGCTGGGAGTTAGAAGCAGTCCTAGGGCTGGGATCTGGCCTGTGAGCTCTTTGCTGACCTCTCGGGCACACCAGTAAACCCTGGTGTGACAGAGCAGGGATTGGACTGGAGCCCTCCAAATGCTACTGAATTGCAGGAGCTGCTACAAGAGAGGGCTGCTTCCTCCCACACAGACACCACTGCTCACATTTCATTTCTAGCTAACCTTGGAAATTATCCACATTTCATCTGCTCATTTGCTTTATGTTTGCTGAGTTGTTAAATTAGTATCAGGAAGAAATCTCACTGTGCATAATGCTTGAAAGCCAGCTTCTAAAGCCCAGTGAAACATTTCCCTCTGTTCTTCCAGGGACTCCATTTTCCTGCCAGCACTGTGCTTAGCTCAGAAAGACCCAATTAGCAGGGGAGACAGGCTGATACCAGCCCCTGGTCTTATGCAGCTGATCTCTCTCCTGAGTGATGGAGGTGTGTGTCTCTCTCAGCACGGGTAGTATTCCCTTTTGTCACGCATGTTCCAGTGCCTGCACCTCCACACCTCTGGAATCTGCAGCTCACATGGCCTGCTCTACCTGCACTGCTCCCACCACATGCCCCTGACTGATGCTCCATACCAGCAGGCACTTGCTGTCCCTCAAAGCTGTTTTCTCAGAACCTGGAAATAAAAATCCAGCAGGGCTCCTTGGACATGCCTGCAGGACCGAGTGACAAGTCGGCCTCTAAGAATCATGAAAATTGCTGCTCTTTGTTACAGGGCCTTCTGTGCTGCCAGTGGGACTTAAAAGGCCTTATTCACCCCACTGCCACTCTTCTCAAGAGTGCAATAAAACCTCCCAGACTAGAATGGAAGCAATTGACATTTGCCAAGTTTATGTGTAAATGATCGTTTTTTATAGCGAGCCAAATAAGTCACTGGAGCAAACTAGCCAAACAACATTTTCAGAAATAGCTGACTCCTGATGAAGCAGGTCAAATCTAACTATCTCCTTCTCTTGAAGTTATTGTGAAACATAGGAAAGCACTCAAATAACTCTTCTTTCACTGCAAACCAGATGTGAAAGACACACAAAATACACCACCATATTAATTCTTAGTGTATTCCAGTTAAATCTTCTCTTGCTCCTTGGACATCAAAAGTGCACTAATCTTGAAAAGAGATTTTTAGGGCTTTTTTTCTACGTGATGACTGAGCTGTGAGAAGGAAACTGTGTCAGAACTAGCCTCTGTGGTGGATTGGTACATCTTTAGCAACTTGTGATAGATGTTTGAGTTTAGCAAAATAAATCTTTAGCAAAATGTGATAGATGTGTCCCAAATGGATCCTGTGAAAATTGTTAGCAAGAGAAACTCAGTTCATACTTTGCAAAGCAGTGAGCTTGCTTTGATCAAAATATAGTCTTTCTACCCATTCTTTGCTAATAAGAGTCAACATTTTATCCCTGCAGGGCAGACATATATCTTTCTTATTCCTTTATAATGCAAGGTCTTTCCTTCCCTGTGGGTGTGGATAGTAGTTTGCTGGTGGTTCCCACAGGAATGGCTGAATCTGGACACTGAGAGAGCACTGGTAGGCTCTTGGGGATTCAGCTACAGCAGACAGGGAAGGAAGCTGATGTGGAGCCTGTGGGGCAGTCACTCCACATGGAGCACAGTGGAGGTCCCATCTACATGCCCAGTGTGGGACTGTCTCTGCAAGCACAGCTGGGACTCGACAGCTCACCCACACAAGGTGGAAGTGAACAAGTCATGCTGCCACCCTTTACAGGCAGCCCAGGTATATCCATATGTCCATCAGCAGGCGGCTTCTCTCCATGCTTATCCTGGCCAGCGGTTGTTTACATTCATCCAAGGAGCCAACCAAATTAAAACACCAAGTGAAAACATGCCTGTGTGCCTGCCCATCTTTCTACCCTGCTATTGAACAGGCCAAATTCATTCCCCAGTGCAGCACGGAGAGATCTTCTTTACTGGGGTCTTCCAGGGACCTCCCTGTGCCTGGGTTCTAGATCAGAGAGCAGCTTCAGGTGAAACAAGAAGAGAAAGTGGCTGTTCCCACACTGGCATTACTCTGGGATACAGTGAAGAGGCTTATGTTGAGAAAAGCTTAACAACAGATGTTGGAAGCATTCATGGCACCTGTCTTTCTAGAGTCACTTATGCTTATTGTGCTTTCGTAAATATTTCTTTAAAGCAGCCTGTGTCTATGGAAGATGGTTCCCTTGTATCAGGAGGCCTGGTCTCGATTGTTTTCATGGAGCTAATCATTCAGTCCAGTCACTTTTCCAGAACAGCTCAGCAGAAAATACGGTATCATGTCAAGCAGTCATTTCCTGGTAACATGGCATCTTCTTTGGCAAATGCTTCTTAAAACAAACAAAAAAGGCACAATAGATAAATTTCTCGATTCCAGGCTTGTTTTAGACCATATCTGCCAGACAGCAAACACTGCTGGCCCTCAGTAAGTGACTTTCCCTTCCTTCCTTATTCCTGCGGCAAGGCCCTGCAGACATTCTATGTGTGTTTACGGATACAGCTCTGTGATTACTTTGGAAGTGCAAAATACTCAGCGTAAGGGATTGTGACAGGGTTTCATTGGCTCTGACAAGTCTCAGTACCTTCAATTTTGGCTACCCAAATCTCTGCTTCAAAATACTGTTCAGTTTTTCAGCAATAAAACAACCATCTCAGATGGAACTCTCTGGTGTCACCTGCCCATCCTGCTGCCTGCAGGATCTAGGAAGGAGGCAGGGAGAAGAATGCAATCATACATCTGCAATTGGCAGTGGGATTCCTGGCTTTGATTCCTCCTCTGTGGAGTCTTGTCAACCAGACAGTTGTCAGGTTGTGTTTGATTGTTCCCTGCTGTGTAAGTGTGAATTGTTAGTCAGCAATTGTGTGGGATGCAGTCCCCTCCTTTGGAGATGACCTTGTGCTGGGATTTAAGGTTATTTGCTGCTTTGTTTTTGCCACAAGTTCTTTACTTTCAGCTGCCTCATACCTGAATTGTACCTTTTGTCCTGTCTCCCTTCTCTTTTCTTGCACCTACCCACTTCTGCTTCTTCTGGCTCCATTAAGCCTGCATCAGACAGCTCAAGCTTATGCTTGTTGCTGGGCTCAGGACTGCTCAAGGGTTTTGCAAGAGCTCCACATGTCATGTGCACAGCATTAGTGAATGAAGAGTTTTGTATTGGAACATAATTACTGAGGGGCCTGGCACAGAACAAGAAATACAAGTCCTTTTCTTACACAAACATTTGCAGTTTGAGTTGGCTGAATACCTGGATACCAATTCTCTATGGGTTGGGATCCTGTGGGTTTATTTATGCAGCTACATTCCTGTTTTTGGATTTAATTACTCCCTAACTATCATCACCATGGTAGAAAAAATATTGATATGCAGGCTACAGGAGACAATTTGATGTTCAAATTCAACAGCAACCAAGAAAACTATTTAGCTGGAGGCATCATGGAACAGCTATGTCTATTTACACAAAAAATTGCATGAACGACATTACATTTTCTATTTCTTCTGCTTTCCAGTATGGGGGCTTAAAATTCAGACACAAGTAAACAACAATTGGGTTTTTTTTTAAGTACTCCTCATTCTGGTAAGAATACTTTGTTACAGGAAACACAAAACCAAAAAAAGAATGCTTTTAATTGCAACAGTATCAGAGATTTGTGCACTGTCAACACTGAAAATAGTCTAAGCAATACTGCTTTGAGTTTTTAATAACACAGAGTGTCGGATACACAGGGCTTGGGGTAAATACAAGTAATAGATTAGGGTTGAGAAGAGTGTCCATAAGGTAAGTTCACTCTGTCTCTCAGTCAGTCTTACTCCACCTGTCTGCCTCTACCCCTCCTCCTCCCATTGTGCTCTTGTTTCCAGCAGAAGGACACAGAGGGAGACTTTGGAAGGGCTGAGGAGGAGCAGATATGATGAACTGCCTTATTTTTTAAAAAGTTCTGAAGAGGTAAGATTTTCTTACAAGATAATCTTTGTCTGAAAAGAATTTCTAACAGAAGGGTATTGTATCCAAACAGGTAAATCATCTGGTTTCTTTATACAAGAGAAAGATAATTAGTCACTGGATGAAACTTGATAGTAGCCTGCCTGTAGCAGCATGATACTCAGTAGGGGCAAATGGAAGACACTGCTGATGAGTCGTAGGCATATTTTCAGTGAAAGCATTTCCTGGAACTGAGAAGAATTGGGAGAAAAAAATTGAAGAATAATGATTATTAACTTAAAGAAAATGTATACATGTTCATATAAAACTGAAGAGAGAAAGAAATCTTGAGTTGAAAGAAAATAAACTAGGACCAAAAGCTGATCTACAGTGATCCACACAGTTGCAACACTCACTCTTATTTAGGTTTTCAAAATGTGGTGAAAAGCAGAGCACATCACGAAAGAGCCTGAATACTCTACTGAAAAACATCGATTCTTTCAGGGCATGACCAGATGCCAAAACTTCAGACTGTATGAATATTTTAGTGTCTCTCAGAAAATTTTATCCAGCCATCAGGAGCAAAACTCAAGTGAAATTAACTATGCATTAATAAGAGAAAGATAAAGATTTGAGGTTTGGTAACATGAAAGATGTAAAAAGCAGCTGAACACAGGCAGGAGTGGGGCAGCCATATTTGTATCAGAATCAACAATATGACTACTTTGCAAGGATGCAAGGCATACTAAAAGAGGTAAGTGGCCCTTTGATAAATAAAAATTATAAAATTATTAATGGTCATGTAGATAAGACAGACTAATTTCATTCTTATCTGTGTTTGGAAGCCAGAAAGCTAATGAGCACAGATGCCTTCTTTCCGCTCATGAAGCAGGATTATATTAAAACACACTGACTCAGAATTAAATTTTGAAAATCAACAGATCTAGAAATCTTGCAGTCAAGACACCTACAGAGATGAAGGAGCAGATAATTTTTAGTGAATCCTGAAACAGAACAATGCAAAGTGTTCAGCCAACATCACAGTAGGTCACCAGCATGCTTGACAACACTGCAGCTTGGTCTGCCTGACAAGGGATCCTAGGCAGCAGAAGAATGAATTGTTAATGAAATTAAAGGGGAGCACAGTCGCTAGAAGTCTACGCTGGTTTACAAGATAGCATTCTTGCAAGAAGCTAATGATACACAGTGTCTGTGTGGTTTGTTCCAAAGGGATTAACACAGGGCTCAAAGCCCCTCCAAAGAGCTCTCCTGCTGGTTCCCTTCAGGCTGCCATCTGTATGCAGCAGGTTATTCAGTGCTGCTGAGGTACAACCAGACTGAACCAACAAGCAGTCAAATTGTGGTTTGACTACAGCAGCTCAATCATCAGCTGTAGGTCACAGGCAAGAGCAAGGCAGAATCGATCTCACCACATTGGCAAGAAACTCTTCAGGTGAGAGGCACACGGCTGATATCTGCTGTAAAAAAAGATAAAAATTTCACAAATTTCCTCGATGATTTGACCTTGGAAACCGAGTCAGGTGATTGCTATGACTTTAGGCATGTGAGCAAGAGACACCATCAAAGCACCTAAGAGAGTGGGACCTCTTTGGTAAATGGAATCCAGGCCAGCTTCTGACAGCGACCAAAAAAAATCCCAGAAACAGAAGAGTTTACTACCCCAATCCAGTTTGAGCAGGGACGTGCTTTTATCTGTGTACAGTATTAGGGATACTCTTTCAACACCCACGGTTTTAGGAGGTTGTTGAAATACTGGCATGGATGTGGAAAACAGCCAAAACACTGTACAGGACCTAGAGAAAAAGGCCATAGCAAAGACTTGGACAGCACAGGCTGTTGAGTTAATCAAGACTTACAAAAAATGAGAAATTATTTGATTACAGAGAATGTTTCCTGGCAGGAAATGTCATGGATGAAGGCGCTCTTAATTTAGCGGAGAAATGTGCAACAAATGCCAATAGCTGGAAATGGAAGCCTGGCACCTTCAAATGAAAAAATGAACAGAAATGTTTAACGATGAGAGTAAGCATTAAAACAATTTGCCAAAGAAAGTGGTTGCTTCTTCATATCAACCTATCATCACATCAGATCTCCAGGCATTTCTAAATTATGAGTTTCTGTTAAACAAGTCCTTTGGCTCCTAATGGGAAAGACTGTCCAAACCTAATGGCCCATCCCGAGGACTGCAACTCAGCTGGCTTCAGTAAATTCAGACCAGATGAATTTACTGACTTCCCTAGCCATCATTTTGTGTGTCTTGGAGACTGGTACAAGTTAGTTTAAGTTTTTTCTTATCTACCAGCCTTATTTGTCATCTCTTGTAAACAAAGACTTTCTCCAGCTTTTGCCTGTCTGGACTCCACAGGTGGGCAAAGAACTCTCTCTGTATCTTTGGAGATTGAAAGGCTGTCTGCCCTTGTGGCTAAGTACCCTGCAATAGCCAGGGATTTTCTTTTCTCAGACTTCTCCATTTTTCCTGGAAAAAGGGCAATTTCTCTCGATCCATCTTTTTCTCCATCTTAAGCCACAATTGCCAAGTCTCCTGGAAAATATTTTCTAGCTTCTGGAACAGATTATTATCCCTGCTTGGTGCAGATCTTTCTCTGGGTGGTTTTCAGAGCCTCTCGGGGCCCACTACTTCCCATGGTCTGGCAAAATCCCTGACCACCACTTGGGACCTTGGTTTGTTTATTTGAACATTTATAGTGAATAAAATGAAACCAATCAATGCCAACCATTGGTACAGAACAAGAAATTAATATAGACCAAACACATTTCTGTCCGCCAAAGAAAGATGTAGAATAAAGGCCTCACCCAGTGTCAAATTAAAAAAAAGGTCAGAGTTAAAAGTTTTGTCTTGAAACACGTTCTACAACTGTTCAAACTCTGTGTCGAGAAGCAATAAATCCCAGAGCCAAGGGCTTGCGGGGAGCAAGTCCTCCTGCCTGGTCCAGAAGCTTGGGCCCAGAGACAGGCACCAGGAGCATTCTGGTTCATTTTAACTATGGGACAGCAAAAATTGGACAGCCCCAGGACAGAGACTGTTGGGGAGGGTGGGTCAGAGAAGGTGTTCAGCTTAAGCAAAGCTGGTGTCTTAAATAAGTGCATGCAGCACGGCACTGAGAGGAGAACTCACGTTTTACCCCAGGCCCTGCCTTTCCCATACTCTGGCTTTGTCCTGCTCTCCTGCTCTGTCTGGGAGGTGGACTCTGGGAATGATGGTCTATGCTTTGTCCTTTGCACTTCTCTTCAGAAGTCTTCCTAATTTGGGTGATTTTTATGTTTTTTTAAAAAACCAGAAGGCACAGGAATCAAATATCACTGAGGCTTTTGAGAAAAGCTGTCTAATGCTTTGCCATGGCATGCACGCCTAGGCTGAAACTGGTGATCTGCTTGGACTCCCCTTCTGGGTCTCTGGTGCAACTGCTTACCCCCACGGGGCTCCTGTACTTCCAGCCCTTAGCTGCTTGGCTCAGGCAGTGCCAAAGCCATTGTTTTCTGTGCTGGAGCTATGTGGTTTCTGTGCCGGAATTATGAGTAAACCATGAAAAATATTAACATTTTTCTGTAGACTTATGCAACTTTTTCCATGAAGACCCTCAAAAATGGCAAAAGTCTCGTCTTGTCATTAACCATACAGAAGTGTATGGTACATGGGTGCCTTCTGAAAGAAGCAAATGTTTGTCCAGGAAGAGCATGTTTGCAGACCAGAGAGGTTCTGAAGAACATCACTTATAAACTCCCACCAAAAGACCTCTGTGAAGGCCTTGCTAAGCAGGCACATATAAACCTGCTTTACAGGCAAATTTTGTTCTGCAAACACAGCTGCTACTGCTCTTGAGCAGTCATGAAGCATGGCAGCAATGTCTATTAGACTGGGGCAAAGTCCCACCACAGTGCCACTTTTCACCAGGAGTGGGTGCCTCTTCCATCCTGGAGCAAGAGGGGTGGTCACCACCAGGGCCCCACTGGCTTCACCAGTGCCTCACCCAGGGCCCCAGAAATGCTTCCTGTGCTCTCCTACCAGGAAACACTCTTGTACATGAGATCCCCAACACTTTATAAAGGGCTTTCAGCCTTAGCATGTGTATCAGCACTTTGTAAAACACATGGGGATGGAGACATACATGCCAAATGCTTTGAGCAGTGAGACTGATCAGTGACTCAAGGTTTGTCCTGAGGAAAGGCTTGCTTTTATAAAATAGTGGTCTGCTGTCACTCGTGTTTGAGCAGCCTTCATTGCTCGGGGGCTCAGATGTATCCTGTGAACTGCAGACACACCACCACGTGTTTTTGAGGTTGGTGGGTGGACATTTGCCCGCTACAGAGCCCAGCCATACAGATGCTCAGTGATTAAGCTGGACTCCTACACACTTGTAAGGTACACAAGGCTCGTGGAGAGCCTGCCAAGTTCCTCAAGTAGTAACAGTTCATGGCACTCTTGAGATATCTGCCAGATGCCGACACAGTGTTCTGAAGTTCCTAATTCAGGACATAATTTTAAAAATACTTCTAGCTCAGGATTTAGATGCCAAAAAGCATTTGTGTATGAATTGTAATGTAAACCAAAAACCCAACAGGAAACATCAGAGCCTTCTCCTTTTGTAGATACCTTGTGACTAAGGAGTTAGGAAAATGTTCTTTTATTGGCAAGAAAACAAATACATTTTACTGTCCCATATGTGTAAAATGAAACAACCAATTAACATATATCTGGCAAAGAAAGAATATTTTTTACCTTCCAGCATTGCCCACACATCCCACATTTTATATTGATTGCAACATTTATGACTATTGCACAGGGGGCAGATGGTGAACACTGCTGAGCCCTGAGTTCGGCTGACACAGAGACATGGCACTTTTAATAACAGAATCAGCAATTCAGCTCAACCCTGAATTTTCTCACATTTCTGCAGCTTACACTGGGAAAGCAAAAGCTTTATAAAATAGTCGTTTTCATATAATAAACTGGCTGACATAATCACTCTCACAGTGCTGATATAATTCTTATCCTTTCAGTAGATATCAAAATTAATTGCGGTAGGAAAAAAGTCCCAAGAAGAGACCTTTGCCTCACACAGGGTCTACATTTGTAAATTCAAGTTCAATAACCCATTGGCGCATGTGTGTGTTGCATGTGTGTGTTTTCAGCACATTGGCTCTTTGAAGTGGGCTTCTTGGTTTTTAAATCTTTTCTCAAGTAGGACTCAGATAGCCCTGAGGAAGCCTTAAAGCTAACAAAACACTAGCCCTGCTTTTCCCAGTGTGTTCTCACAGGGGAAATGCAAGGACACCAACAGAAGAATGCAACTCCCTGCAGCAAGCCATGCTCAATGCACGTTTTCAGCCTGGCCACACAAGCCTCTGGGCCAAAGTAAAGTGTGCATTTGTTGTTTGTGGGATATTGTCACTGGTTATTTGTAATTGCTGAATAGTTTCAAATGCCCTCTGCCACCATTTTGATCCATGTCCCATCTTCATCAAGTTTGCATATCCTGGGCCCCTGAGTGCAGTAATAAGCCTTGATCAGCCTCAGCTGGAGCTTCCAACCACACCTACACCTATGGGGCCCAGAAGCCCCATTTCAAGGCAGCCCAGGGTTGTGATGCCCTGGCTGAGCAGTAATGGAGGGCTGCTGCTCTCTTATCTGTGTCTGCTGTGGTACCTTTTATTTGCCATGGGCCTTATCGATCCGGACCTCAACCAGCAGGCTGATATCCTGGCTTAGTCCAGCCTGGCTGTTGTGGACCTTCTTGGCCACCATTAAACCTGGTCTTAACCCGGACCTATGGACTGAACTTCCAGCTTGACCTCAGACCTGTTTTGTCACCATGATCCTGCCGTCATGAGCCGGGCTTTTGGCTGGTTCCAGCAATTGTCTCCAGGTTTGTTCTGCTTGCCTCATTTGGGCCCTGTTTGGGGAGATGAGTCCTGCTAAGTCTGGGTTTCCATTGCCTCCTGGATCACCCATTTTTCACTGGTTAATGATAAGAACTTTTGAACAGCCTTTTTCCTGCACAGCTGTGTGGGGAGCTGCTTGTTTTTGAATTAGAATAGTGGGAATTTTTAAAATTGGGAAGATAGACTATAAAGTGTAGTTTGAATGTGTTTCTGTCCATTTCTCTTTTTACTGTTTTTGCACTAGCTTGAATGTGTAACCAGCTAGTTTTCTGAGACCTTTGTTAACAACCAGTTTAATGTGCAGGCACCAATCTGAATATTATGGGAGTTTAGAGGTCTTGGGGGTGAAATAAATTGGTTTTAAAAGCAATAGCAATTGCTCAAAGGCTCATGTTACAATAATAGATTTGAAAGTTGTGAGCGATGCAGTGATGAGAGCTGAGGATGTAGATGAAGCATTTAGTGGGCTTCTGGGAGCAAAACAGATCATGATTATTGCATTGACAGAGGTGGGTTGTGGGGTCAGCTGACATCTCTTTAAAGTTGGGGATTTCAATCCATCCATGGCTACCATGGGACTTGGGAAGGCTTCAGGAACACCACTCAGTCACACTGATGGATGAGGCAAGGAGGAGAGCCTGTGTCTGTATATTCAGGAGAACTCTGCACTGGCTGACACAAATGCTGCTGTGATAAATATAACAATAATTAACTCAAATAGTAAATTATGAAGATAGGTAAAAAAGAAAAGGGGAGCCCAAGTAAAAGGAGCTCTGAAGAGATCTACATGACCCTGACAGAAGAAGCCATGGCCTAGACCTTTCAAATGAGAGTCAGGTGCCTGAATAACTTTTGAGATGTCAGCCACAGTCTGGAGAGAGAGAAAAGGAGCTGGCAGTCTACTTAGCTACTTCTTAACAGACTGCTTTTCTTCCAGTTTGAGAGGAAGCATGAAAGGCTGATGTGTCAGTGTTTTCAGGATGCCACTGGGAATTTCTCAAGCTTTGATTTACTATTTCATAATGTTTGCCTTTTGGTTTACATGTGGTATATACACTGGAAGTAACTTCACATTCTAGACAGTTTTTTTGCCATTTTTGTATCATCAAATCAAGGCCTTGGTATCCACAAACTCCATGTCAGGACCACACTTTAGCAGCAACAGTCTGTGCCTCTAAAACTGAATAGTTATTATTAGCTAAAGCTGAAACATATTCAGTCAATCAGGTTTCTGGTTTGGAGATGTTATGGATGGAATGTAAAATGAAGTACTGACAACTGACTAAATAGCCCAGCAATGAAATTCTATTCATAAACTCACACTCACTAGTTTCCAAACTATTGTTAATGGCAATATCTTTATGGATGTCAACTAGGCAGGAGTGGGAAGGCAGAAAAACAAGAACCACTAAATTCAACTTAAATGTGCATACATAGAACCATATATCCATGTGTTTATTTTCACAGGTGAGATAATGCCATATCTAAGTGTAGTTTTTCTGCTGTTCCATCTCTACAAATGGCTCTTAAAGCAATTATGAGAAACTATAGGAGATGAAGGGAGGAGCAAGGCAGTGTATGACCCAAGAGAAGTGAATAAATTGTGTGGACACATCCTGTGTGGGCAGTTTGAGCTGGCTCACAGGCAGCACCAGATAAAGCTGTCCCACAGAGGTTGCTACTTTGTGCTCTACCCTCTGGCTTTAATGTTTCCCAAACATCCTGCTGGCCCTCCAATGGCTGCAAGGATGGTTGTGAAAGTGCAAGCCAAAGATAAGCAGTACAAAGGTGTCCACAGGCAGGTGGACCATGATCTGAAGAGATCTGAACTTTTGCTTTTCATCTTAATGGCATGTTATTACTCAAATGATGCAGCACTGTGCATTTTAATATTGTTAACTATATCATTGCTGGGTAAAACTTGCAAGTAAAACTGGACTGACAAGTAATATGAAGATATATAATGGTCCCTCTCATTTGCATCATGGTAATGTCTCTGATATTTGCATTATAAAGGATTGTGTTGAAGCTATAAAATAAGCTGGTATTGTCACTGTTCTACTGTTTACCTGGCAACCTGCTTTGCATTGCAATTTGACATTACTGTGACCATGACTTGATAAATTTCAAGCCTGTGAGGAAAGAAAGGTAGGCAGGGTGAAAATATTGGTCTTTAGGGAGAGCAGATTTCATCTTCTTCAGGGTACCACGGGAGGCTGTCATAGAGCACTGTGGAGGAGCTTACACTTGTTTGATTTTCAAGAATCTCTTTGGACTAGAAGTACTCAGAAATTACTAGCCCTGGCAAGGGACTGGCTTTGGAATGGGGAACTCCTGACTGAAATGCAATGCATCCTTTGAAGTTTTCCAAGCTTGACTGGTTGAAGCTTTAGGAACCTTAGATGTTACCCCTGCTTTGTGCAGCAGAGGTGGGGTGGTCCAAAAGTCCCTTCCAACCTGAATGCGTTTTATGTTTATGTTGTGCCATAAATGGGTATGTCCTAAAAAGGCATATTCATTTCAGTTAACAAACAGAAGGCTCCCAGCCATCCTTTGAACTGGATATGCTGCTGTCAAGTAAAAAAGAAAAGTCTCTGATAGTCAAATATGATGGTGATGAGTCCAGTACAAATGACTTCATGTTTGCAAATTGAGGAGTTGTGTAGTGTATCAGGAGTAATCATTTTGCCTTTCTGTGCAAAAAATGGGATTTTAAGACCCCCACCCATTGTCTTTAACTGGTTGAATAAATCATTTGATTAATCTGCTCATTCTTCCAATGACCTTTTTCCTGTGCTGCTTATTCTGATTCCCAATTGTAGTACAAGATACAGACTTCATGGGATAGCAAAGATCAGTAAAAGTCATGCAAGTAAACGCAGACAGAAAGGTTGATGTGTGCTTTGTACAGTGTTGTATCTTGATTATTCTGAAAATTTTGCGGCAGAATCTGTGTCTTGTTTCACTAGAGGAAGCAGATATCTCTTCCCCAAGCAAAAGTACCACAGCTCTTTAAAGGCAGACACGGAGGTCTCTCATGAGTTGCAAGGCGCTTTGACAAAGTGGGGCACCTAGAAATGCTTATTCCTTGGTACTTTCCACTGAAAATAGCTGTGTTCTTCACAACCTAAGGTGATGTGATGGGACTCCAAGCTGGCTAGAATCTTGAGGCAGATCTGAGTAAATCTTTTTCTTAAGTTAACTGTTCTCAAAACTGTACAAGAGCTTTTAAGTACAAATCCAAGTTTTATTTTAACAGAAACTAGATCCCACAGCTTGAAAAACAGATAAAACTTAGAGTGAGACAAAACAGAAATGAAAGCATTTGGAAACCAAAGTCCTTGCCTGCTATGTCCTGGCAGAAAATGTCCTTTTTTTAGGCTTTCTCTCAGTTCAGCAGCTCAGGAACTTACTGTACTGCAACAAAATCTCTGAGAAGGTCTTTGAAACTATCACTCTGAAAATATCACTATGCCCATCACTGAGGCTTGGTTCTGTATCTGCTTTTCTTAGCACTTTGCCAGTCTCTGAGTTCTCACACCCCAGCATTCAATTTTATTCGGTGTTCAAGTATTTTAATTTGATTGCTTTTTAACTAGATTCTTATATTGTATGATATCTAAAAAATTCACCTGAAGAATGAAAGAGGCTGATATGAGTGGAGCTGTCTGGCAGGGGGTGGAGGATATAAACCATCAAAGGAAGTATATTTTAAGACCAGCTTGGCACTTAAAATATGTGGTGAAAGAGTTCCATGTAGAGAGATCCTCTGTATTTTTAGGGTTCATTTCCTTTTTATTTTGTTTTTATTTAGCTTTAATGTTTAATACCTTAAAAGGTGCACAGGGCATGACTGGAAGAACTGACCCATGGAAGAGATTGCTGTTGTCAGAGAAGGGCAGAATAATTAAATTCTTCAGAAAGGGTTGCTGGAGATGAGGTGAAGAAGCATGAAGGGCTGGCAGAAATACAAACTGAAATGAAGAGATGATTTTACCATATGATATGAGGTTTTGGAACAATATTGTCAATACTGCAAGATGTTTATAATTATAATCTTATATCATACATTGACTTGTAAAATGGTAAATTGCATGTAGGAAATTAGATTATAAATATATGTTAACATAAGAAAATAACTTTGCTCACAGGCACTTTTTTAGATTTTTTTCAAATTCTTAGTTCATTCAGTTTAGTGCCATGTACTGCCCCTGGTTGTTCTAAGTCTGCTCTAGACCCCAGTCCTGGCTTTTACCTAAAAGCACTGAAAAATACTGAAAGAGTTCAGCACTGAAAAATACTGAAAGAGTCTCTCAGTACCTATTTAAAGCAGTGGCTCCAGATGGAAAAGAAAGAGAAGTATACAAACACCTTTCTTATTTCTTTTCCTTTTGATTTGAAAGGACTGTGTGCATAGAAAATGGTGCAGAGGGTTTGGTCATTCCACTCTGAACCACAGACATCTGAGCAAAGGGAAACCCAGCCCCATGCCTGGCTCTGCCAGCAATGACAGATCTGTGCCTGTATGCCTCAGCAGAACAGATGATGTTCCACCAGTGGTTGTGGTGGCAAGACAGAGACCAGGCCAGGCCAAGGATGAGGAGGGTTCCTGAGAGTTTATATGGAGGATTGGGAATTCTGGGTGTGAGGGGAGAGCGGGGTATCCAGCTACAAGCCACAGTGGCAGGTTAGGAGTCTCAGAAAGGGCAGAGTCACACATGGCAAGTATTTGTGTGGGAAGTTGAGAGAGCTGCTCCTTAATGAGTTTGCAGTGTGCCAGGCCTTAGATTGATGTGAGTCAACCATTTGGTTTTTAATCTCTTCCTCTGCAGGCATAGTGACTATTCATGAGGGGATTACAGTGAAGTATCCTGAAACTAAAAAGCATGCTTGGGATTTCATGGCTACAGGAATAAAATGAGGAGCAAGTTTGGATAGTACAAACAGGCTGCAGCCTGGTTCATCTTTTCTGCTCAGTGTCACACTCCTACTCACATTTATCCTAACTCATAATGCAGCATCAACTCTAAAAATTCGGCTGCTGTTGCCAGTATGTAAATTAAATACCTCACATGGGTGTCACCTCTTCAGGATCACCTTGTTCTTACTGCTCAAGTAGTCAGGTAATGGGAGCAGGTGATCACGTCAGCTGAGAAAGTAGAGGAGCCAGTATCTTCTGCAGAGTTAATGTTTTAAATGTTCTGAACAAGCACATGCCTGCCTCGGTTTACTCTGGAAGACAATATAATACCCGTCTGTGTAACTGCGGGATTACTGCCTGCTGAAATGAGACTCGTGTGAAGCTGAGGTTTTATGTAGCTCCAGGTACCTCAGGCTTGCCCTTGTCTCCAGAGCACATTTTGCAATGCTTCATATTTAAAACAATGTACATATGCTCAGCAAAACAAGATCCCTTCCTTGGGGGGTGTGGGCAATGGGGGCATGGCAGCTGACTAGCAGCCTAAGAAAGAGGGAAATGAGTCACAGTCATTAAGTGGGTCACTTCCACTTTGTGTAACTGCGCTCTTCTGGTACTCAGGTTAATCTCTGAAACAAGGAACTGTCTGGGCTCAAGTTTTATCTGAGCTTGCCATTTCTGCTCCAGAAAAGTGGGGAAAGTAAGGAAAAATTCCCTGTAAAAAAATTGGTCCTTTCAGCTGATGAATATATGACTGTGGATTCTAGTGAAACTCTTGTAACTCCCTCTAATTGAACATGTGGTTTAGTTTTGTTTCGTGCATCTATGTAGTTTCCTAACAAAAAAAAAAAAACAAAAGAAAACCCCAAAAACACAAAAAAACCCCAAACCACACCAACCCTCTGTAGCAGCTGCATTGCCTTCTGCTAATATTTGCTTCCTTTACAGTAAAACCTAAGCAGTTCAGCAAAAGATGTAAACTTTACTTTTATGTCAGATCATGTCTTTGAAATGGTGAGTTTCTGCTGGAAGACAAGCTTATCCATGGTGCGTGGGAGGTTGTAGTGTTGGATCTTCTTTCAGGAAGCTTCTTTGACTCCAAACAGAGGGTCAAAACATTTTGGTCATCAAAGCTCTCAAACAAGGAGGTTCAAAGATTAAGATATAACAAAGGTTTTTGCCAATAAATTTCTCAAAGATGAGGTATATTACTATTGTCGTTGTTTTGTTGTGGCAGATAGACTGCTGGCTGGAGACATCATCCTTGCTGAAAAACTGATAACAGTTCACTTTTGAAAAGTGGGTGTTTCATCTGCTTTTAGTCACCTCATTAGGCTTTCATAAGGAAACACACAGAAAAACCCCCAGCCAAATCCCCACCATCATTTCTTGTGTTCCTGTTGCTTTCCTGGTATACCTGTGTCACAACTACTCGCCGAGTGTGAAGCAAGCTGCTGCTTCATTTTTCTATCCTCCCCTTCTAGGAAACAGTTGCTTTAGGACTGATTCTAGTAACCTGATACCACTTGATGTATTTTTGCTGGAATATGGAGCCTGCATAAATTGCACCATAAGCAAATTTCTTTATAATGGAAGGATTGGGAAGCTGCAACTTGGCAGGCCATTTCATTGGTGTGGCTTTTTTAAGGTGGATTTTCCAGATCTTTTTAACAGATGATATTGTAGTTTTTTTCAGAGGGTATTAGGAATACGCAGTTGCCACTGTTTTTAGAGCATCCCACCTTGGCTCCCACATTTGGAAAAACCTAAGAGATACCACTGTACAATCTGAAAGGAAAAGTTGCTGTTATTTGCACTTTCCAATGTGCCTAATTATGTGTCAGTGTTGCACGAGCCCACAGACTCCTGCTGAAATTGATTCCCATCTCTGCAGACTCAAATACAAATCAAAAGTTAGATCTTTCCTCTCATAAACTGACAAAAATCCACAAAGAGTAGCAAAACGCAAGTACCATGTTCATTAAACCAAAAAATCATTCCTCTCTGGCAGGGACACAGTAGCTGATCTGGGGACTTATTTAGATGGAGGATGAGCAGATGTGAAGTGACTCTGCAGCACAGTGTGGTGCAGGCAGGGCTCTTCCAGTGCTGGTCCTGAAAAGGAGCCAGAACAGAGCTGTAGGTAGGAGAGTTTCCTCCCAGCTGAGCAAAAGCTCTTGTACACTATGGTTACAGTGAGATCAACCAAACCAGCTGGATCCACTGCACAGAGTGCATCCCAGGACTCTGGGCTGGTGAGAGCCTTCACGTCCTCTGACTGACATCCTGAGACACTCGGCACCTCCTGTTCTGCCAGGGGCTGGCGCTGCCTGGCTCAACACATTAACAGAAGCATGGCCTTTGCCTCAGACCTTTCCAGGGTGCCAATGCTTTCGCTAAGATTTCCTGACAGCTCTGAGAAAAACAATTCCTCATAAGGCCAAGATTATTTCTGCTGTCAGTAGGAGATGCCATCCCTTCCTACATTCAAAAAAAAGAGTGGGAAACCCTGGCCAGTGACTTCCACATGGCAAGTGCTTTCTAGAGAGTTTAAGACTTGCATTGTTTGCCTGGCAGGGGCTGAGGTGCTGGGGAATGCTCTGAACTATGAAGACCATGCAAACTCTGTCACCACATTATCCCAACTGGAGAGCTCTGCTGCAACTCATTAATGCTCCCAGACCATTCAGACTTGATTTTGTTGTCATTACAGTATTATCTGTCCCAGTGATATTGTAGGGTAGTGCACCTTCCACCAGCTCTTCCTTTCACTGCAGCACATGACTGCACATTGCACATGGCTGAGCTGTTTGTCTGGCTGTGCCATGTGGGAATTTCTCCTGATAAGGTGTAAACCTTCATGTTCTGCCCAGAAATGGAGCCTGGCCCTTCAGAATGAAGGAAAAAAGGAGATTTGCACTTTGTTCCTTCCACTAGAAAGAATGCTGCCCAGTGGTCAGATTGAAGTAAACACAAGATAGGGGGCTGGAATGCAACTCTTGCCTTATCAGCTCCTGGCCCCTGGCCTCAGGAGCCCTCTATCATCTCCTAACATTTATTACAGGCTTACCAAGCATCAGAAAGGGTTCTGGCTTTTGGGCTTCTGCTGCTAAATAACTTCTGTGATGATGAATGAGTAATTTAAACTTACAGCACCTTGCTTTGTTATCTCCAAAACTCTTAACAGGAATTTCACTGGGCTCCCTGGAAGCTCAGTGTTCGCAAATTGCTTTAAGAGTCTTTCCTGAAGTATTTTCTTGTTATGTGCACATAGTGTAATAACCTCAACTTGAGATTATTATTCCAGAGCCAAGTGGTAAACACCAGCTGAAATGCACACTGTGTGGGATTGTCTGCCCTGGAATGGGGTGGCTGCATTGGTGCTGTGCTGCTGCTTTTTGCCTCGTTTTCCTCTAGGACCCAGGTAGCATAATTGTGGCCATGAAAACTAGCTTTTCTTTTAGGGTAGTTTTTGGGTTCAAAGGCTTTGAAATGAGCAGAACTCCTGTTAAATTACTCAACTTACTTTTAAAAGGTCCTTTAAAAATAGTCTCAGAGGCTTCTTTTTGAAGAAATGGTTACAAGAAACTAAGCCATGTATCTTCACATAATAATTATGATAATTAGATCCTATCCCTTAGTCTTATGCTTTAACTATTCAAAAATGAGGGTATAGCCTTACAAAAGCCCTTTTTAATATATGTTTAGAATATGTGGCAACCTGATTTCTCCAGGCAAAAGATCATTTCTGCCTCTTTCTGACTGCTAAGGAGGAGCTGTTCTGTACTTGCAGGAGGGATTTCCCCAAAACTCAGCACCTGGGGATCCCAGTCCTCAGACATTGACACTTTGTCCTATGGGTTACCCAAACACCTCTGGCTTTGGGGGCTGCCCCAGCTCATCTCAGCTTGCAGGTATCCATAGCCACTATGTTTAGGATAATTTTTTTTTTATATTTTATTAGTAATTTCATAATCTGCCACCAAGAGGAGGTGTGTTTTGAAATCAATTTTTCAGATAATTATTTGTCTCCCAAATTCTTAAATAGTGGCTGCTGTAATCATATTTTCATCACAGCTGCCTTGCTCTCCACAAGGACCAAAATGTAGATATGAGCCAGGAGGTGCAGCTGAGGGGTGAAAAGTGTCATTTCACTGTAGCTGTGCAGAAAGCAGTTGCTGCAAACAGGGAAGAAGCTCAGCTTTTAGAGGGGTGTATGGTGAAGGAGCCAGGGAGGTACCTAGCACAGAGATCCAAATTTATGGCAGTAAAGGCCTTCAGCCACAGGGATTCCCAGAGGCCCCTCACATATGAAGATCTGCTGTGTTTGTGCTCTAATAAAAGAAGATTAACTAGGAAGCAGTTTGCTTGACTGAATTCTACTCTTAATTTTGGTTGGGGTTTTGGGTTTACGGACTTGGTTTATATCCTCATGTTGCAAATGTAAAATGCTTCACTTTTGTGACTCTTTCTTTGGTGTCCAGAGTTCTGAGAAAAAGTTAAATTATCCCATAGGGACACACTTAGGAAAGACAAGGAAAGAATAAAACTAGGTGGAAGACATGGAATGTCTCTGACAATATGTGCCTGGTAACAGAAAATTGGTTAGGTGAGATTTTTCTGGCTAAGCCCTTCCAAACAAAATTCAGACATAAGATGAAGCAGTCACCTAAGGCTGCTTTGAGACAGATATGCTGATGGTAACCTGTGGGGAAAGTTTTCAAATGGGGTGAGGTCCATGTCCAATAGACTGGTTCAACTGGTCAATTTCCACTGATTAAATTATTGCTGTTCTTCAGGAGAAAAGGCACCACTCCCACAGAGCAGAACCTGGTGGATGGGTGGCCCTCACAAGGTTCTGCTGCAAGAAAAGCAGCAAACTTTGCAAAATGGAGTGAAAGCCAGCAGCTTGTTTCAGTGTAGCAAAGCATTTGTCATTTCCATTTCAAGACAGATGAACTTTTGACAGATAAGCACCTGTTTGGCCTCTATATACCCCATATAGAGCCGTTTGGGCTCTATACACCCCAGGGTAGCCAGAGTGGAAGTGCTTGACAGGTTCTGTCTTTCCAGACACTTTGCTTCAGGACAAGTGCAGTGAATGTTGACATCTGAGAGTTCATGACAATTTTTTAAGGCCGTGAAAGAGTTAATACATGTAGGTATTTTTATATATTTGAACATGTGCACACGTGCTTATGCATTCAATATATTTGGAGACGTTGCAAATTTTCAGCCGAAGTTGTGCAACTGGGTCTGTGTGACAGTAAATTATGAAGTTTTGAGGTTTCTTAATTTTTGTAATTTTTATTAAACATTTTTAAAGGACCGCCTTTAAAATCCCATTAAATGCTTGCATTTGCCTAAAATGGGTTGTTGTAGTAAGTGAACATACCTGTAAATTGGCTAAGTTTGTGTATGGTGGTGTAGGAGCATTTGTGTTTCTGTTTGCTGAGTTTTCACTCTGGGAAAAGCAAAAAAAAAAAAAAGGCATTTTCTCCTGGAAAAGATTCCTCATATATGATTTTTTTACTAACTTTAATAAAAAGTCAAAGAAAAGAAAACATTCAAGTCTCTTGACTGTTGCCAGCTCCTGCTGCTGCTATTTGTTTATAGTTTATTCCTTTATTTTTATTATTACTGACCATTTATTAGTACTGTAGTGGTGCCCAGATCTTCCCCATGACGATCGTAAGTGTACGTACAAGGCTCGTAAACAGAGGAGCTGATACCATTCCTTCCATGAAGAATCCCTGCCCACAGTCAGCCGACCTGGAGCCAGGAAGTGCAGTACAATAAAATCACATCCAGGCTTTGGGGTATGTTTATGAGCAAACACAATCGGGGAGACACTGCGGGTCTGAGGAGTGTGAGCAGTGCCCAGCAGCCCAGTGGGGATGAAATTTGGAGCCTGGCATCAGCAGATGCGTTGTTTGATGTTCACCCCACAGGGTGTCACCCCCTCTGCAGGGACAGGAAGGACCTAGGCTGGAAGGGCAAGGTCCAGCCACTGTTCTTCCCAGAACTGTTCTTCCCTGGGTACATTTCTTCCCTTGTGAGGGCTTCAGTAGGAGTCACCACCATGGGCCCTCAGTAAGGGAGAGGGTTTGTGAAGGCAATAACTTATGCAGATTTTTAGCTTAAGCCAAAAAAAAAGCTAAGTCAGATAACCAGTTATACAAGTGGATAAAGTTTGGGAGGACTTAGAGGAGAGAAGTATGTGAACTTCCACTGTTTGTAGAGTGGGGAGGGATTGAGAATGAACTGATGGAATTTAATGGAAGGAGGGAAGATACTAGGTCCACTGAGACTGGGAAGAGATTTCCTCACATACTCAGATTTCCTCACCTACTCACTTCTGTGTGAGACAGTCTAGTTACTCAGAGGGAAGATAATCTCAGTACAGCAGAAATGAAATCTGTGATTTTTTTAAATGCACAGAGGTTGGAAGGAAGGTTTTAAGAGATTGCAGACACCCTCTATTAGCATACAGTAACTCCAAATGTAATACAGTTGTTGAGTAGAAGGAATGCAGGTGTAAATGTCAGGACTGAGTAACACAGGGATCAGTGCTTTTGCAGTAAAAGAAGTGCTGGGCAGGACTGTGAGGGCTCAGCTGGTACAAGTGGAGACAGCCAGAAGTAAGTCTGAAGCTAGAGAAAATTGATAGAGTAAAGCAACTAAGGCTGCTGGGGCACTGGAGTGAGACAAGGATGTTGGGATGCAGCAGAAGGGTAGAGATCACAAAGACCAGACATCTTCCAATATAAATAAAAGTAATTCCCTGGAAGCCAATGGACTTGGTGTGATGGTCATTAAGTGAGGACAGAGAGGGAAGGAAAGAATAGGATGATGATGAAAAAAAGATCTCTGGAACATAATTAATCTTTAAACCTGCTGGACAATGTCTGGCTTGGGCAGGCCTGTGCAGTCAGGGACACCAACAGCAGAACGATAATTCTATGCCTGCTGGTGGTGAAGTTGAAGGGACTGAAGTGAATTATTAACTGTAGCTTTTTGTCAAAAATGGCATAACATTATTCCTGTAATGAGCTAAACAGGTAAGAACTGTTTATGGTTCATTCAATGTAAATAAGGCCAGCAATAAGTAAAATATAATCAGGTATGTTATGAATGTTAATTAACACATTAGAAACATGGGGACAGTTATTGGCAAACAGAATTGTAAAAGTTTAAATAATGCAATTATTGCAGAGTGAGATGTAAATTAAGTCAAATGGACAGTCTCAGTGACAAAAATGTTATTTAACAGGTAAGGAAAACAGCAAGAAAACAGCACTCTGCAATGGGCTTGGAGGTCAGTTCAGGCACTAGGAGAGCAGTATTGCATTGCCATATATCAGATGTTTTGTTTCTAAAAAAGCAATGATTCCTGCTGTGTCATGAGTAAAACAAAAAATAGGACATCCTTGTTCTTTGTGTGAAAGAAAACATATCTGCAAAATTCACCACAGCAACTCTTAAAGAGCATGGAAAGTTATGCTTTTTGATTCAATAACCTGCCTTGAGAAGGCATAAAATACATTGTTTACAACAACTATTATACTATATTAAGGACAAAATCCAAGCAAGCTCAGCCAGCTATTGCAAACAAGGGTAAATTGACATTAAACTTATAGTTTGTTTATAGTGGTTATACAGTGGCCTTGTAGCATGAAGAACGTGATTTGTTGGAATGCATTTCTTTATGGTATGTTTCTTTTGGCTCTTGGGAATTGTCCTGTGACTCAGATCATGCCCAATAAAGAAAAAGGTTCCATCTGAAGTATTGCTGTTGTCACATGGCATTTACACTGCTGACAAACAGGAAAATGTTTGATCAGCACCTTATTCTAAGGCCATTGTGAAGCAATACACAGTTTCTGAAACAGAACTAAGTGGCTGTATCCTGTATTTTAAGCCTAAAATCTGAAAAATTATGTGTGAGATAGGAGTCTTTTTGTTCTTTTCATGTGTTTGCTCTCTTATCCCTTCCTGGCAGAACCAAGCTTCTGTGGGGGAGCTGCTATGCTGAAGTCTGGAGCTTCATTCCTAGCACAGTCTTCCAGCTGAGGAGAGTTGTACCCTCTCACCATCCAGCTAAGCCAGGTTTTTACATGCCCCTGCAAATAGATTATCTTGGTGCCATATCTAAATATTTCATTCCTAGGCTCTAAACTCAAAGAGCGTCTGTCAGTGTTATCTTTAAAAGTCCCATTGGGAAAGGAGGAAGAACTCTCCTCCTTTCTTACATGGCAGATTTTTTCTTCAGAATAAGATCCTTCTGTGTGTAATTTGGTTAAAAATAAGAAAAACCCTGAAGACAGAATAAATGAAGTTTCCTGGTTTGAAAAATGCATTTTATATTCTGTATTTTTGAAGATCTCTTATTGTACCTTTATTCTGTTGGATTGTTTTGTTTTTGTTAGTGGAGAGGAATTCAAAGGAATGAAATTAAGCCTATGAACCAGTACCAGTAATCACATTAAACATAGGATAATTGAACTAGCAATTTCCCCCAGCTGTAGGCAGTTTGTGAACTGCCAGGCAATAAATCCACTGCCATCTAGCACAGAAAGTACTGTTGCCTAGTTTCCCTTCCCTTTGCCTTGGGATTTACTTTTCATTCAGTGGATTGTTTCAAATCCTTGCCTGCATTCAGCATGAAGGCTGCAGTCCAAGCGCAGCCGAGGGTTTCCTCCTTTGCAATCCCTGACCAGGGCCAGGCCGGCCTTTCAGTGTTCAACATGCTTCAGGGGACAGGCACAAAGAAGTGATCAGGTGCTGGGGAGCCTGCTCTGTTGCTCAACTCAGAAAATAGGTCAGCTGTCCTTCAGCTGCCTTGAAAAAAATATAAAGGGGGTGAGGAATAAACTTGTTTTTCTTTCTTTCCTATATCAACATTGTTCCAAACCCAGAGGGAGGGAAAATATCCGCCTCCTACAAGCTGTGCAAATACTGATGTTCAGATTATAGGTTGTTTCATCTTTCTTCTGCTGTGAGTTCTCCACTCCTTGGGCTGTTAAGGGATGTGATTGCCTGAGCAGTGCTGGGGCAAACAGAAATGCTCTTGAAGCAGATCTGCTAATTCCCTAGAGCACGATGGTGTCAGGCCGCTGCAATGCTCTGCTGCTGCCACCTTTCTAAGCAAAATCACAACTCTGTAGAAAGACCTCCTTTAACTACCCTGACTTTAATTTCCTCACCAATCCTACAAACAGGGAGTGGGGCAGGGGGGTGTGATATGTTTCCTTTTTTTTTTTTTCCCTCTGTACAAAGAAAAACCTCTCTGTGAAAAAGAGTGCCTGTACTTGGCATGTAGCATAGTAACATGAGCATAATAAACAAGAGTGGCTGTCCCCATAAATAATAAAAGGAATGTTTCTCCTCACATGGCAGCTTTTCAGAGGAGAAAAGGCAGGGAATAGGTAGCCTTCCTATAATGTGCAACCTTGCAAACTCTAATCCCCACTTCTGTTGTTTTCTTTGGCAAACCACCAGCTGGTGGAGAAGGAGGTACCTCTCTGCTCTGCGCTGCCTTCTAACTTGTATTCTCTTTCTTATCTCTGATGCCTTGTGCCTGCTGGAAACTCAGAGTCTCCTTTAAAACACAGTTGTATTTCTTCCCCCTGCCTGCATGGTGTTTTACATTCTCATGACGATGGAGACATGCTCTGCTGGCGATGAACTTGAACTCATAATATCAGCATAGAGGTGAAAATAGACCATTCACAGCTTAACATCCTCCTGATTTACGTTCTTGCAGCAAAGGTGATGAGCTCTTGATACAAGTGAATAACTGTATCATTGGAAAATGTTTCTGATGTTGTTTCAGCTGCTTAAGTAAAAACGTTAAGCTTTCTCACCATTAGGAACATGATTTAGTGGCACGTCAAGATTTCCCTTCTCTGGCCACTCAGTGCAAACTTTGAATATATTGTAGTTGGCTTCAGTTTTCAGAGCCATGTGTTAGCTACTGCAGTAGCTGAAAACGCATGCAAATTATCCCTTTATTCTGGCTGAGATTACGACATTAAAACAACAACAACAGAGAAAAGCCTGTGCAGAGAGTATCATAAATAATTTAGCTTAAGTGAATGCTGAAATTAGTCAAGGCACTGCATTGCTTGGCTCCAAGCAGTCTATTTACAGCCAGATATGTAGAGTACCCTCCAGCCAAAGCCTAGGCTTACAAAAATGGAAAGCAGGAAAAACAATATGATCTTCTTTTAAAGAAGCATGTTGGAATGAGCCGCGGGGTTAAATATACCTAGACAGTGCTCTGGGCCGTAGCTCCAGCAATCTGGGGAGAAAACAAACTGTTTATAGAGAGCCCTGAGCTGGGGAAGGAGATAATGAAATATGCTCGTGTGTTATTGGCAAGTGCTCTGAATGGTACAGGCCAGCTAAGTGCATACAGTATTATCTTGCATAATTATTGGGTCACTGTACTGTAAACTAAGTGGCTTCTATACTTAGCCACGCTACTGTGCCCGCTGCCTGATTAAGGACTAGATCCAGCTCTCTCCTACCAGGCTGTATTTACACTGAGCTCAAAGGATTGATTTGGGGCCTACTCATTCTTCTTGGAGCCTTCGTTTCTGAATAGCTGAGATGAACGTGGGGACAAGACAGCAAGGGGCATTTGTAGCCATAGCAATAGGGATGTTCCCACTGCAGCCAGGCACAACAGAGCCTTTCCAAGGAGTCCTGGGCCTGGAGATAAAGTGAGGCAACAAGAGACAACCCCAAATAGATTACTTGGATCGTTTTAGAGAGACAGCAAGAACTGATGTGAACTATGGACCAGATTATTTCCTAGCTAGCGCTTAGTTTGCAAAGATCAGAAACCCCAGAACATCTCAGCTGGGGAGAAAGTATGTGCTTCTCACCCATTTCTTTGAATGTGGTTATCATGTACAGGTACCACTTGACGAGGGACTTCTACCAGCACAGTACAGCACATCAGGGAGCAGGTTTATCTGCAGACTCATGGGTTAAAAGACAGCTCTGACAGGCAAAAGCAGCAGTCTGTGGAAAGGGGAAAAGTTGGAAGACTTTGTTTATTATGGGCACTTTCAGAATCAGCCTCCTTAGCACATTTCTGAGTCCCGAAGTGACTGGTGAGTTGAAATTGTTGTGGAGAATGGGGGGAAACCCAAGACAGGTCTTGGCAATTACTGAGACAGCAAAGGGTGTGTGTGTGTGTATATATATGTGTGTGTATATATATGTATGTATGTATATATGTATCCTCTGAGAGCTTAGCAGGCTAGCTGAAATGATGCAAGAGGAGAGGCTGTGAAAGCAAGGGGTGAGAGAAGGAACAGAATCAAGATTACAGACTGGGATGAGATGGAAACAAAGGCCAGGAACTGAGACAGAGAAATGGGAAGTAGAAAACACAGTGGGAAGAAATAAGGTTGAGAATAGAAGACAAATGGAGAAAGAGTGGGAAATGAAAATAAAATTAGTATTTTTGTTGTTTAAAGGAAGAATGGCAGCTCAAGCCTTGGGAAATACACAAGGTCAGATAAGAAATGAAACCGAAAATCAGTGTAGAGAAAGTAGTGTGAGAAATCATTGAACAACACTAACATGGCAAAGGAGATGAGAAATCTGTCCCAAGACACTAGTGACAGTATTTACATTTACTGACAGGCAAAAAATGGGTTAGATCTCACATCATTAAGATACGTCCTTATCCCTTAAGCAATGATACCACTTCTTCTAAATGCCTGTTCTGCATTGTGATAGGTCCCTACCAGTCTTTATTCTGAAAATCTACAGTATAGGAGTGAATACAGAGATAATTAAAAGAGTAGAATTTTTTATATACCTGTATCATCTGACATATTACTAATTCTTTCCAAGTCCCAGAGTAATACTGAATTTCAAGATCATAAGGCCAAGTTAAAAAGGTTCTTTCTAACTGTGTTTTCTTTCAGTTCTGGTTTCATGGGAAAATGTAACAACAAACCCTAAACACTAAGGATTTCCTGTGCATACAGCCACTCTCTCCAAGGCAGTCACTGGGTGTATCACATTGTGTGACTGCTGCAATAGAGAATTTCCTCTGCCAGTCATGCCTGCCCTGTCAATGATGTCCCCCGTGCAAACAAGCAGACGTGAGGAGACAGCAGTCTCATGGAGAAAGAGGAGATGGTGCTTTAAGTAGTAGATAAAGACTCTTTGACACATCTTCACATCCAGTGAATCCCTAATACCACTTTCATAGAGGGAAGAAAATTCAGTAAGAGTCTGCTTTTACCAGTTCCACATGAAACCTTCAAATCTAGGTCAGCGTCTTCTAACCATGTATGTTTTAATCTCTATAAAAATATCTTTTCCAAAGATTGAATTGTATTTGTGAACAAAAAGAAAAAAAAAGAAGAAGCCAAGATCTGACATAAAGTCTTAGGAAAGCTTCATTGAGGAAAGCTTCAGCCTTCATATAGCCTTGTCAAGAAGCAGTGGAGATAGAGGTTTAACCCATTCACCTCCCTTCCTGTGCAAGCTGGGACAGGGCTCTGGGCATGTACACAAGGAAGTGGCTTTTGCTGCCTGACAATGTACAGCCTGCTTAGGATCACCACTTGTCTTTGGGCTCGGACTGGCTGTGAACCTTGTGTATGGTGGATATGGTGCTGTGAAACACCATGCTAATGATGCTTCTCTTTCTCTCATTTTCTTAAGCTGAAGACTGCTGGTGTAGTCCTTAGGAGCCCAAAAGCAATCACTTTTATGGCACAAAGGTTCACCTTTCTACAACAGAGAACCAGTCTATTTAGGGTAGCTTTAATTCCTTGGATGTGTTTACCTGCTTCAGAGATGGCAAGTTATGAAAAAGTGAGCTTGGTTTTTGAGACTGAGAGGCATGATTTTGAAACGCTGTAAGTGAAACATGATGTATGCTTGCAAAAAAACAACTTTTTTTGTGAGAACTGTTTGGTTTTTTCACTTTTAAAGCAGCAAAGTCTGCTTTACATATTTAAGATTAAGGAAAAACCTTACAATGCCTTACCGCACAGGACTATTTGCCTTATTAAGTCATGTTTGCCTCAGGTTTCAAAAAAGAGCAGTAAACAAGATGCCACTAGGGCTAGGTACATTTATTAGAAACTTTCTGAAGTCAGAAGAATCTCACAAGAAGATGAACTTGGTGTTTCCATGAGTAACCTTTTAATATTTGCTTGTGGAGGGGTCAAGATGCACAGGAGCATCTTGTGAACATTAAGGTGAGGTCTAAGTGAAGGTTCCAACAAGCAGAAGTTGTTTCTGGAGCCTTTATATCTTCAGTAAGCTCACACATGAAACAAGTTGCCATGACTCAATTATATTTTTTTTCTGAATCCTTGTGGGCCTTGTCTGGTTGGTTTTGTGGGAATTAAATTACGCTTGCAATTCAAACCTGCAGTGTACGACAAGGTAGAGGGAGGCTGCTCAGAGGGAAAGTGTTATGCACTCAGTAACCTTTTTGTATTTATTTGTTCAGCATGCTAGCTCTTGTGCTATTTGCTGGGAAGGAATGCCTACACAAAAAGCTACGAGGTGGGTCAAATAAAAAGGCCTAGAATGTTTTGAAAGCCTCCCCCTTGGCTTTGGACTGAGGGGATCTGTAGAATTTTTGGCACATTATAAATTTGTGTTTACTGAAAAGAGAAAAAACCCAACCCAGCAGCCCCCCTCTGACTCTGGGTTTATGTCCATTGAAGTCTGTGCCAGACCTGGTTTACAGAATGTCAAGTGCTAATAATTCACAATAGATCCAAGAGAAAAGAAAACTTAAACTGCATTTTGGGTCAAGAAATGTTGTTTTAAAGTCTAAAAATACCATGCAATTTGATCTTAATTAGAAGATTTAAGCTTACATCACATTGTTCCAACTCTTCTCCTAGAAACTTGAATGTAAACTTTGTGTTTAAATATAAACCCACCTCTGGGGCTGGCCTATTCTCTTTATTTATTTTATTTGCCAAGCTGCTGAAAATGTCACGTGCACAAAGAAAATGCCCTGCTCCTAATCTTTTTAAACTATTGAGAGGGTAGTTAATGCAAAGCCCTTGGTTTCATTGTGTCTCTAGAAATGGAAAGCAAGCCATCTTTCTTATTCCACAGTCCTTTTCTTTCACATTGACACGTTTCTGGTTTTCTCTCTTAAATACTCATTCTGGCCTTTGGTTACAGACACACCATTCTATATGGGACATAGATATATGCTACACTTTAGAAGTAACCTGGGCACAAAACTTTTCTTCTGACAACATAAAATCTTTCCTTATGAAGCTCTTACTAATATCAACAGAATAAGTTGGCCTTTCATTACACACTCCTTGTTTTAATCCTATCTGCCTGTTCATATTCTTCCTGAGAAATGGGGCAGGAGAACTTTGGGCATAGCAGATTGTGGGGTTACCTAAAGTATCACCAAACTTGTAATCTAAATTAGAACCCTGATGATGAAATCTAAACTCAGGCATGTGACTTTGTGTAATTTTCTGCATGATGTCTTCTCATTTTTCCTGAATTTCTATCTTCTACATTTTCTTGGAAATTTTCACACTGCAATCAAAGTGACATGGATGGGCTTAAAGCTGCCTGCAAGATTTATGCATGTTCTTTTGGTTACTCATTTAGCCGTGGATCAGAACTGAAGTATCCAGCTGCTCCTTGGAAGAACTGAGTTTAGGGTACTCACTGGGGACTGGACCCTGCACTTTGTGGCACCACCTCTGGCTAAAATCCCACTGAGTGCCCACCAGTAAGTGACCTGGGAGGCAGGAGAAGCCAAGGTGGTACTGCCACATTCTACCGCACCTCTCTTTTGCAGTTCCTGGACCAAGTAAAAAATGCAGTTCCTTTGGTGCAGTGCCACATCAAAAAGGAAAAGTGTAAAACTTTACTGAAATGGAATTTTATGAGCCATCCACAAAACACACCTAAGGAGGCCTGGGCATTGCTAATTTTCTTTTCTTGTCACCTGCTCAGGGTGGCTGCCACTGGTGCAGCTGAGCTTCTCCACTGCTTCTTCCTCATAACCTCAGCTTGAATTCACCTGGTTCATCCCTGGTCATCTGAGAGGTTTGGTTTCACATGGATACACTGAATTCAGCACAGCAGAGCCAGATCCACTTTTCTCAAAGATTTTCTAGTCTGTGGATCTGCTGGTATGGATTCCCAGTGACCAGCTTCTAGTAAGGTGAATGGACCTCTTTCTCTCTTCATTTCCTTTTAGATACAAGTTGTTTTGGAGCAGATAAAGCTATCCACACATGGCAAGGTGAGCTGTGCTGTATGTGTTGAGGGAACATCCAGAAAGCTGACTCTGCATACAGTAGCAGGATCAGCACATGCATTAAGGGAGAGGCAGGGGAGATTAGATCATGGATTAAAGATCAAATAAGATAATGGAAGATTAATAATAACAGTAATTACAAAAATTGCCAGATTCAGAAGCTTTGGAGCCTCCCTGGTAACCAGGGCATTACAATGGCTTAAACAGAAAGCTTGTGAGCTGCTTTATTCTGCTCTAAAGGAATACACAGACTTATTTTGTACTTGCTGGCTTATTTAATACTTATTTTGTGTGGATCAAGCACAGAAAATGCTCAAATGCAGATTGAATCCTTAAAGCATGTTACAATGTTTCATTTGTTCCTGTACTTTACCACTGCAAACTTGATCATCTTTGCTGGCATTTTGAGACTCCACAGTTGCTCTACTCTCAGCACTGCCTGATAACAGGAGATTTGTGCAGACATCTCTGTGCAAAAAAGAAGGGAGTTGACAGAAACAAACTTTTCACAGTGACTCAGAATTATATCAGTGGTAAGTCTAGGGAGAAACAGATTTTAAAAGCTCCTGTTACCTTTGGAACAAATTGGGAGGAGGAGGAAGCAGTGTTCATTTACATTGTAAAGTCTTAATTTTTAAATGGAGAAAGAGATGTATTTGAGGAGGGAGAATCCTGTACTTTTCATAGCGATACTCTTTTTACTACCAGCAGTTCTAGAATTTCCATTAGAGAGAAAAACAAATAACACTGCCAACCACAGAGATCAAAGAAGCCACCAATGGAGAGAAACAGATTTTTTCAAATAGTACAGTGATGACAAAATACCAAGGACCATTGATAGCGTTGTCAAAGCTTAAAATTATAGCCAATGGTACAGTAGTGGCTCTCTGACATTTTAAAATACCACAGTGCACAGATTTCTCACTGCATTTGCATTTTCCCTCTTCTCTATAGAGCAACAAACTTAAACTGATTCTGCTGCTAGGCAATAGCAGCCAGTGTAAAATAATTATCTCAGACTATAGCATAAATTGGATCAGGCAATCCTCTGTACACTTTGTTATCAGCCTGCTGGGAGCAAATATAGCCCAGTAGTATCAAAAGTCATTAGTTCAAGTCAGGACTTGGGTGACTGAGCAGGTGGAAATTTTACACGTCAGATGGAGGAAGCTTAATGCAATATTGAGTAGCAGTTACATAAACTCTGCTAGGGTGTTACTGCTCCTTTATGGACAGGCAAGCTGCGGAGGTTAGGGAGTTTGAAGTGGTTAGAAAAGTCCACAGCTATAAAGCTTCTCCTAAAGTTTGGCTGGATTCAAGTCTTATCTGCAAATTGTTGCTAAAGAAGTAATTTTGTAAGCTTCTTTGCCTGCCTCCATCTGAAGGCAGGCTACCACAGTGGTGTTTTCTTTCTCCCACTATCAGCTGGCACTGAACTGTGAATGGGATTGAGATTTACCATTCATTCAGGGTTTGCTGTGAATCTCATCTTGGAACATCCACTTCTGTGCATCTGATCCACAAAGAGCTGGTACAGCAGCCAGTGCAGTGGTACTGCTCTGCCTCAGGGTGGAATGCACTACCAGCCTGGGGGCTGCAGCTCAAGCATCACCTCTGCCAAAACCCTGACAGTGGGCTTTAAACACAAACTCTTTCTTCCTCCTTCCACTTTGGGTGCCAAGAAGAAGGTTTTTTTAATATGAACTATGCAGTAACTCAGGTACCAGGTGGGATGCAGGAGGCCCTACATGAGAATTTCCTGGAGTGGTGTGGGTGATCAGAGCATGCATGTAGTAATGACTTGGACCTCTCTGGTTGAGGAACACTCCCCATGCTAGTTGATTCCTTTCTGGTGAATCCTGTAGGCTACTGCACAAAATGTACCTGATATCCACTGGTTTAAATAAATGCCAATGACCAAACGATTTGCGGAGAGATAGTGCATGGAAATAAGTAAAGGAAGTAAAAGTAGAGGTAAAAAATTGTGTTAACTCTGAGCTACTGAGAAATACACAATTTAAGGAGAAGGGTGTTTAACACTGAGAAATGAAAATGAGAACACCTAAGATAGCAGCAAAGTTTAGAGACCTGAAGATGCTCATTTGAAGGGTGGGGCAGAGATAATACAAAAAATAATCATTACATTTGAAGAACTATCACATGAAATGGAATCAAGAAGTAAAGATTTTGAATAAGAGGCTGTGGCTTGGTCAGATAGAAATGCAAAGGGCATAAATAGCAAATATGTGCCTACGATTAGGATGGAGCAAGAGTACAATGTATGTAAGTAGTTGAATCCATTGATCAGATCTCAACTTGTAAATATTGAATGAAGTATAACCAAAGATATTGAGAAAAATTGAAAATAAGATCCAACATTTAGGAATAGATTATATCTCAGTGATGAGGTATATGTCATTACCACTGGTCAAGGTCTTCTTGCTGACAAGTAAAGCATTAGACTGAAATGCTTTGAATGTCAAAAAAACACATCAAGGAAAAAAAATTGATGTATTAAAGATGAAAATTTGTAGGAAAAAACCAAAAGGTGGCTACTGGACCAGCTAAAGAAGAGGCAAAAAAAAAAAATTAATCTTAAACCAAAGAGAAGTTAGGATTGCTATCTCCCTCTCTGGTGGAGAGAAAGTTGATATTTAACATGAAAGTCAATGCTGGCACAAGAATGAAGTAGCATAAACTGCCCTAAACAAATATACTTTGAAAACTTCAAAAATTTTGAGACATCAGAGGGAAGGAGAACAGCTGTCCAGTCAGTATAATGGAAGTAGCATTTTAAGACAGAACTTTGCAAACATATTGAAGATTGATAAACTGTAGACTGAAAGGCTGCTCTGGTGACCCAGGAGATCCTTTCCAATCCTTTTTTAATAGACTGGAATACCTGTTGACCAGTCTTTTTACTGATAATGCCTCAGATGATCATTTCTAATAACAAAAAATACTTCAAAAGGAAGTGACTTTTTCCTTTATCATCTGTTACTCTGAAGGAAGATGTAGAGAAGAGCAGTATAAACTTTTGTAAACCATAGGACTCCGTAAGAACACAGATTTTTTTTTTTTCTGTTTACATTGGGTAATGTTTTTTGCATATATCTAACATGGTAATGTTTTACAGAGATAAAGAAGGTGATCACAAGGGTAAAAGTTATGATAAACTAATACAAACGTTTGCATTTTAGGTACACATTTTTATTGTATAACCAGAATCACATGTAATAGAAATAGGCCAGGAGAAGGACTTAGAGAAGCAATTTCATTTATTCTCTAAGGGATGAACAGCAGCATTCCTGACACGTTTGTACTGTAAGTTCTTTGTAGATATCTCCAAAGGTGGAGCTGTTTGAACTACCCCAGCTATTGCAATGCTTCTGTTGCACTCACTGTTTAGAAAGGTTCACCTTAAGCTCTTGCTGAGCAGGGCAAGATTACCTTCTGTATTTTGCTGACTTTTTTTGTAAAGCCTAATATGAGATTGCTTACTCTGAAGTTCTTCCTGTTTCAGAAAAGGATCATTTCACAGAGATAAGAACATGGATCGGCCAGGCCCTTTCGAAACAAAGAACTGAAACAAACTAATGTGAGTGATGAGCAAGAACTGGGCCTTAGTAGAAATGTTTTAAAGGATCTGTTAATATGAAGAAAAAGCTCCACACAATTAAAAGGCAAAGGTTTTGAGTTTTAGAGGGAAACACAGACACACAAACAACAAGGACAGTTGTTGGTTGAGAAATTTCAATCTCAAATTTCTGGAACTTAGGCAAGGAAAAGTACCCTAGTAGAAATAAACCAATAAACATGAGTGGACTATTTAATTTATTTTGTTTTGTTTTCCACATATTGGAAACTAAAGGAATTCTAGTAATAGTTGTAATTTTTTCTAGTAGAAGGGAGAAATATTACTTTGAGAGTGTCATGGAAGAGGAAGAGTGTTCGTGTAATGGACCTGTTACGTAATTTGAAATAATGCAGTGGTGCATTTGACCTAGTTCCCAGCTTTTGCTGATGTTGAGGTGAGGGGGTTCTATGTTTCCAGGTTGTTTTGTGGTGTATGCATGCCAAAAGCCAATAGCTCCATGCTCCCAGTGTGCTTACATTCAGACATTCACATTTTCTTCATGTGTTCCAAAGAGCCCATTTTGCAGCAGGGGGGAGGACCCAGCCTTTGCCCAGATTAGTTCTCTGCACTTACTTTTCTTACCACAGGAATAAGCAAATACTTTAAGTGTAGGCATCTTCCTACCGCATTAAAACATTAGGAATTACAATCCTCAATACATTACTTTATTAACAGTATTTCCGGCACTACACCTGACAGAAACTTCTTGCTTACTTATCTGTTCTTACCATAAACACATGACAATGCCCCCTTTACCTTGCCAGGGAAGGAATTTTAAACAGTACTTGCTGTAGATCACATGCAAGTAACTGCTGTGCATTATGCAATGTGATTCAAAGACACATGGTACAGCTTTCAGTATCTGTTGATCACTCTTAAGAGAGGTATCTTTAAGGCACCTGTTGCCACCATAGTCCAGGTGCTGGGTGTTGAGTAGACACATGAAAAACTCTGCTCATAAAATTATCTTGATTGATGAGGGCTCTATTTTGAGATGGGCTGCGGAGCCAGCTGTGGTTGTAGCTATGCATTGCAAACTGCTGCTTCGTACTGCCTGCAGCTTTGTGCTCCTGCCCCGTCTTCTGCATAGGTTGTTGTAAGGCAGATGGAAGAATTCCTGCTTGCACAGGTGGTCTGGAATAGCATTGCAGCTGGGATGATGCTCTGAACAATTTTGCCCAGTAAAGTAACACCTGGAGTAAAGCCATGAACACAAGACCTCACTACAATTTACACTAGTCAGCTCCACAAGGGCAAGGACTAAGAGCCTTCAGATTTACATTTGAAATGCTCTCCTACCTAGAACTAAACCAGGAATTAGTGCTCACAGCACTGCTGACTTTTGTGGAGTTTGTAAAATTTATTATTTGTTTAAAACACACAGTAATGAGGCCTCTTAATATGCATAACTATTTTCTTAAACATGATGGGCTTTTTAACTACTGATATTTCCCTGTAAGTACCAAGCTTAAAAGTTGTATGAACTTAATACATAGCCAGGTAACCAGAACAGAAGGCATCTCTGCTCGTTACATTGCAGTGACACTGGAGCTCTGCTCAGAAAAATATTTTAAGAGTACATTTTAACATAATGATTAAGATTAAATATGATTAAATATGCAGATCTGGTCTGCATATTTAGAGGCAGGGCACTGGTTTTATCTGAAGAAGACGTAAACTGATAGGGATATGGCAACCCTGCTATACTTGAATAGTTATTTTCAGCTTAATTTCAGTGTCTAGAAGTCATTCGACCACAAATGCTAAAAGTACTTTCCAGTGTGATACACACATTTTTTCTTAAAAATTTTATCAAATTATTGCAGTTTCAAAATTATCTACTTTTTACATTTTCTCTAGGAATTGTTACAAGTCCACATGAATAAAAGGCACTTTTTCTCAGTGTTCTTGATCTGACAGAGAGAATTGCAATACACACCACCTTACAGGAAACGTAGGTGTACTGTCTGCAAGCCAATTCCTTTATTGCAATGCATGGCATTTTAACGTTGCACACTATTATTTTATTGCATCACTGATGATCGCATGTTCTTTTCATTTCAGCAAAAAATTACACTCTGTGCTACAATTTTTCTCCTCTCTTTTACAACATTTATATTGGATTCCACTCTGAAATTATACCAGGTGGGTTTTTTTCATCACTACATTGCTTCAGGGTGACTACATGTATATCATTTTCTTTGATGAGTTATCATACCTCAAAGAAACAGAGAGCACTTGTAATTAAATTGCCCAGTTACACGGCCATGTGGTCTATGTAATTCCTTTTTTGAAGCTGCATTATCTAAACTGCAGTTATGAGAAAGGCTGTAGATTAAATTAGATGAAATCACAACTCAAAATTAATGACTTATACATTCTTAAACTAAAAGTTGGATAAATTAAATTAATGTTTTATCACAGGCAAACAATCAAAAGGAAGCCAATTGTTTAGGACATCTTGACTTACATATTTTAAAAGTCACCTCTTGTGCAGCACATGTGTTACTTGTTCTTTATACAGGTACCTTATGAGTCTCAGCTGCAGCATTGCAACACCATCTCTTAACTGTTTTCCACACCTGTTTTTATTTTGTGGTGATCTTCCTTTGGGTTTTTTTCCCAGGGTTAGGATAATCATAATCAAAAAATAACTAAAATTTACTTTCTTTTCTGAGTATTTTATTTTATTTTGGAGTGTCTTCTCTCCTATATAAGCTGATACATAAAAGATAGTATAGATATAAACTACTGATTTTTAAAATCCCTAAGTTTCTATGTATACTAATCATACTTGAAACACAGTAATTACTTGAATATTTATTGCCTCAAAAATGCACAGGTTCTTTGACAATTTAATTCATGCATTGCCTTTGTAGACCTTCCTTATTCAGAACAAAAATTTCTGCATAGTACTGTAGCAAGATTTCCAGATAGAAATACTATTCCTAAAAATTAAACTGATACTTTCTAAATAAGAAACAAAGTCTGTTTATGCTGTTGGGCATCAAGTATTTATAAACAAGGTGAAAAATTACTTACTAAAAAAGTTACTAACAGTGGTTTAAATCTTCTCTTTTTTTTTCTGAGGATGATGGTCTCATTAAAATAATTATTTAGTGGCAATTATTTTAATCAATAACAATTCAATGCATGTACAAATTTCAGATTACTACTAGGTATTGGATTTTGGTAGTTAAGAAATTGAACCAGATAAACCTCTATGGTTCATTGCACATAGTTCTATGATGCTGCAATAATACCTGTTTATTACATTTAATTACATTTTTAATCTAGTTTTCCCTCACCATAACTATTGGGAGACTATTTCAGAACTTAATTTCTGTGATTAGAAACTTATTTTTGCTTTACTGCAGAGCATTGCCTACTACTGGGACTAATTCTGACAAAGATTAACTGAAATGAGTAGGAGTTTTGCTTGGAGAAGGGCTGATGATTAAACTTTGAAATATGTAATGCATTAGGAAGCTCCCAAACTGAGATCTCAACTGGTGGGAGTTTTTATGGTTCCATTACTATAGCTCTTTTAAACACACAGCGCTGAATTAACTGTTGGTGAACCTGAAGTGTCATTCCAGCCATGTCGTACCTTAGCCTGCTCCCTGCAGCTGGTTTCTTTTGCAGCTCAGCACATCTTAGCTTGCCTGAGCAAGTGACTAAGCCCCAGCATTTGCTGCTGTTGCCAATAAATGAAACTTTTCTTTCTGCCACACTCTCAGTCAACATGCAGCTGAGTGCTAAGGCTCCGTTACAGTCCTGTCTCAACACAAAACCTGCACAATTCCAATGTGCGTTCCAGTCTCTTGCCCATCAGTAGCAGATGACAGCCATACAGCAGAATTGAGATGTGACTCGTATATGGCATTTTTCTCCATGATATTATGGATTGCACAGTGCTTATATCCAGCTGAACAGGTGGTACTGGAGTTTACTAGAAGTGTGCAATTTAAAAATTATTAAAAACTTTAACCTGATTAATGGTATCTGTATACAACACTGCAGAAATCCACACAGGATCTCAGAAGAGTTGGTGAAGAGGTGAATTTTGAAGAAAAAGCAACCTCTGACATAAGTGGTAGGAAGAATGGATTTTCTTTTTTTTAACAAACCCTACTAATTAGTGTCCCATAAGTATCTGTAAGGATTACTGCAGAAAACATTCCTTTGGAGCTATTCTTCTTACCATCTGTGATCTCATAAGTTTCATGCAGTCAATAAATTTACTGTTGAATGTTTGTTTGTTTTTTCTGTAGGGCACTGGGACCATGACCAAGTCTTCACTGAGCAGTGGGCCTTGTGAATAAGACATGAAAAGAGGATTGCAGATCCTGAGTTGTAAAATCCAGTCAGATCAGAAATTTATTAACAGTGGAGTGATGAAACCTGCTATTCATGTGTGTCAAGGCTGGTGTTTCCAGTGGATTCCCTCACGTGTCATAAGGGTGAGATAAGATCCATCTTCATTCTTCCCTTTTGTAAGGATACTACTTTCAGCCCAGACACTTATTTTCTGAAAAAGTTCCAAACTAGAAATGTGTCTGTCTGAAAATGTTCAATGGGCTCTGGGGCTGTAGCTGGCAATGCAGAATGAGCACAAATGCCTGCAGGCTGTGCACTCAGCAGCCTTGCACCTTTGGAAGACTGGCTATAAGGACAGAGCTACCAAGGATCAGTAAAGGACCTAATTTGAAAACAAATTATGATGTCTTCTGAATGAAGATTTTTCCCTTTGAAAAGGCAGAATACAATGCACATGCATTGCCTGGTGATTCAGGTGTGAAGCAATGCTAAAGGAGTAGATGACACTTATTGTGGAAGTCTAACCCATTTTCTCTGTGAGGATATTAGTGAGAGGGCTGCTGGTACAGCTCCACTGCTGCTGGGAAGTGCCAAAGTGTTAATGCAGAGTCCTGCTGTGACTGCTGGTGCCTCAATATACAGAAATGCAAAATCACAGAGTGGGTCAGGTTGGAAGGGACCACAGGACGTCATCTGGTCCAACCTCCCTGCTCAAGCAAAGTCATCCTAGAGCACATGGCACGGGACTGTGTCCAGACACTTCTTGAATACCACCAGGAAGGAGACTTCACAGCCTCTCTGGGTAATCTGTTTCAGCAGTCACCTGCATAGTATAGATGTTCTTCTTCATGTTCAGGTTAAACGTCCCACGCACCAACTTCTGCAAATGAAACTGGTGAAGGAGCACAAGTCTAATGAAGAGCAGCTGAGGGAGCTGGGGTTGTTTAGTCTGGAGAAATGGAGGTTTACCCACTTTACCACTACCTTGAATGAGGCTGTAGATAGGTGGAGGGTTGCTCTCTTCTCCCTGCAAACAAGTGATAGCTAAGAGAAAATGGCTTCAGTTGCACCAGTGGAGGTTTAAATTGGATATTAGGAAAGATTTCTTCAGTGAAAAGGTGGTCAAGGATTTGAACAGGCTGCCCATGGAAGTGACAGAATCACTGTCCCTTGAAGTTCAAAAAGATGTGTAGATCTGCTGTTTATGGACAAGCTTTAATGCTGGACTTGCAAGTGATAGTTAACAGTTGGACTTGATGATCCAAGAGGTCTTTTCCAACCTGTATGATTCTATGATCCTGGCTCTTAGGAATGCACTGTTCTTGAGTTTGGAGGAAGGAGTGCTTAAAGATTGACTGCAGGGTCGGTTCCCATGGGATTCTTCTAAGGTCACTAAAAGTCAGCTCTCCTGAACTGCAGGGATGCGTTCTTACTTGCTGCCCTTCCTCCCCCATGCAAGATACTGAATCTCATGGTGGCTGTAGCTGAGGCTGCCCCCAGCCCTCACATATGCAACAAAGCCTTCCCTGTTTGGTAGTACATGATCGAACAGCTCACCATTACCGTTTTTTCCTCCACCACCTGTGTCAGGAAGTTGTGGCCAACAATTTCCAGAAACCTCCTGGACTGTTTGTGCCTTGCCATGTTGTTCCTCCAGCAGATGTCAGGGTGGTGAAGTCCCCCACAAGAGCCAGTGCCTGTCACTTTGTGGCTGCTTCCAGCTGTCTGTAAAAGGCCTCACCTACTTCCTCCCTGTGATCAGATGGCCTGCAGCAAACACCACACAGTCCCACCCATACCAGTCTGCTCTTTAAACCCAGCCTATAAACTCTTGACTTGCTCATCACCTACCCAAGACAGAACTTGATTCAATCTAAGTGTTACCTCGTCACAGAGAGGGCAACTCCAGCTCTGCCCCTCCCAGGTCTGGGTTTCCTGAAGGGTGTGTGGCCCTTCACACAAGATAGAGCAGCTCTGAATGATGACAGATAGCCCTGTGCTTTGAATGCCAAAGAAGCAAATAGCTACACTAGAATTCATACTTTGCCCCACTGTTGTTAGCAACAGAAAGGTTTTGCTGGAAAAATTAAAATTAGCACAGACACAGTCTGGTAGAATTGTATTCCTTCTGGTTTTGAGAATGATGTAAGTTCTCTTCAAAGGATAGACCTACAACATTAAATATTCAGAAAGATTCTTAGCACAAAAAATAAGTACACACGAGTGCACAATGCATACAAGAGAATTAGTTAGCTGACATTTATAGTATATATGCAATTATGTGAACTTGAATGAGCAAATTCAGGTGCATGTGTGTAATGAAACTGTGTTTAAAAAGCTTGGCCTCCCTGTTGGTCCTCTTCTCCAGGGAATGCAATGGTATATCTGGAACAGCCAAGCTGTTACTAAACAGTGGGGAAATTGCTTTTGAAACTTGTGCTTGCAAAAAATGTTTTTCCTTGATGTGCAAATCAATTAGCTTTTGGGGGTGCAAGGATGCAAAAAAATGTTTTTCTTCAAATGAAAATATTTTAAAAAGTGATTCTGTAGAAGACTAATTGGTTTGCTATCTAAAATGTTTTGTTTCACGCCTGATTTCTTTTCTAAATGTATAAATACCAGCTAGTGTTTTAAAGCTTCTGTAGCTGTGAATGGCTCTGCTGTCCCTCACTGCAAGCTACATTTTTATTACTTCTTCCCAAGAAATTTATTTTGCTGACATAGGCCCTAATCCAGTAAAGTGTTAAAACATATGCTTAATTTTAAGCAAGTTGAATAAAGCCAACAAAACTTTCCTATGCCTAAATCTAAGTACAAATTTGTGTTTGGCTTAGCTGGGGTTATAGTTTCTGGGTTATGGTCTAGAGGGCTTTGTGCGTTTTGCAGAATGGATGCCCTCCTGAAGGAAGAACAGAGTTTTGTGGAGTTTTAAGGTATGTTGTTATTTATCAGAAGATATCGAGATTAAAAAAGTGCCAACAAGTGAACACTAAAATTTTTGGAGATGAATGCTCTCCTTTAAATATGTATGTCATGCATCTCCTAACAGACTTGCCACAATTTCCTCTTCTTCCACTATGTGACAATGTAGTAGCTGAAAACGGGTGCAGTGGTAGCTGATTGTTTGCACAAATGATCACTGTCTTTTCTCTATTAGTTATCCTAGTTGTATCAGGAATTTTACCTTGGAAAAGAGGTGATCTTTCTTCATGCTAGTGAGCTGATGATTTGGAAGTTTAGTATTTCTTAATATTTTGTTCTGTGATACTGAAACATTTTTAATTATGGGTGCACACAAGTGATCTTTTCCCACAGAAAGGGTGAAACCACAGGAGATTATGACTGAAATGTAGCTCAATTTGGAACTTGAAAGTCACACAAGTGTAAGAGGAATTTGAGGATTCTGATGCAGTAGCTGGAGGACAACTGGCTACATAGAGAAATGTATTCCCACAATTTTCACTTCTGCTGGCAATCTTGGACAGACCTGGGACACACTGGACCTGGAATAAGCTGCCTTCTCCTTACAAGGGCTTGCATGAGACCCAGAAGGAAACAAACCAGTACAGTGCATATATAAGCTCATATGATTGATAGTTTCATTACTCTAGTGAGTTCTCCACTTAAAAGGGGGGACCCAGCACCCTCTTCTTCAAAACTGACTTTGTCTAACACCTATCAGCATTACAAAGCTCTGAGTTGCCTCTTATTTTTTTATGTGGGGTGGCTTAAAGGCTTTGTGTGTTTCATTTGTACCATGCAAGCTGTCAAGTACTGCAGCTGAAGAGAAGAAAGAATGCAGAGAATTTGTACTAAGCTTTAATTTTCCTTAATAGCAGGCACAGGATTTGTTCAGAGAGTTTTGTTATTGGGTGATAAGTTAAGGTAATTACAGCGGTGGGGCAGAAGGCCAGAAGAAGACAGAGAAATATGATGCCATGAAATATTTAGGTTTAGAGAGTACTTTGGGTTCTTTTTAAAAATATACTAGCCACCTACAAACAGTCTCCTTCACATTTAGGGAAATTTAAACATAATATAATTATTGCACCTTGTGTGTTAACATATATAGTAAGATTAAGTATCTTGCAGTTTTCACTCTCACTTCTCACATTTACAAAATGTGTAAAGAGAAGGGATTTGGCTGAAGTCACTGAGACAGAAGAAGTTAAAATCAGTAGCTAGAGAAAGAAAGAGCTGTAAGACATTCTGCAAGGGTTTTTACTATGAAAACATTCATGCCTGATTTGTATCTGGAACAGGCAAGTCATTTGTTTGGACTTCAAGGTAGGTTTCCTGTCTCAACTCAGCAAGTTATACCTGTCCAGAAACACTTAAACCCATTCTTTGTCTCAGGTTTCAACACAGCATAAAGTTTAAGCAAGTGATTGAAAGGTATTTGAGTAGAGATGGACTTTAGCAAGAGACTAAAGGTGTCTTGCTGATCAAGACCCTAGAGACATGTAGGAACTCTATACCAGTATTACATAAATCTTAAGAAAAGCGGAATAAATTTTTATCATTACTTTCTGCTCCATTTCCCACAAAGCATAGGAAACAGGGGATTTGGGAATAAACATAATCAGTGTTTCTCCTGAAATATTTCGAAGCCTCAAATGGTCTTGGCTTTTTATATTTTGTGTCATTGAATTATCATAAAATAGTTTAATGAGAAAGGTTTATGGTAGCATTAACTAAAACTAAATTTGTCTCCCTAGTAGCTACTGGCTCAACTGTATGTCATATGAGCATATGAGCTTTTATTCACACATTTTTAATTCTCTTATTCAGAGGACTGAAAGATGTGTCAGAGCTTCACTTTTCCCTACTTACTCAAAAGACTGATTTATTATGACCATCTTTCCCACTTTTTAAAACAATTATTGAAAAAAAAAATCAGAATTGCTTTGGGTAGACCAAGATCTTTTCCTTCAAGTGTAAACATTATCCCAATATGCTCATGATCAATATAAACAAGTGTGGGTTTTTTAATGCATTACAAAAAGTCTTACCAAGTCTCAAAACATGCTATTTCTGTATGTCATTTTAATACATAGAGTACAAAATTGCTCTGCTGCAACACAGGTCCCTGTGCTTTTACCACTGAAAAGCCTGGTTAGGCTGGCTGTCCTCAAAATCTCAATGGATTTTCCTTCAGCAAAGGCCTTATCCAAATCTTGTGAAGCTGCTAGAACTCATGAACTACTAAGGCACCTCTTAATCACAACCTTATCGCAAATGTCATGTTTGCGCTCCACTCCCAAACAGATGAGCTGCTAGGAAGTGAAAAGGCTGGTGCTATCTCGAAGAAAGGATGGCAGCAACCTGGAAAAGAAGGGAGTCTCAGCAGTAATAAGAGGAGCTGTTTGTGTTCTGCAGATTGCAAAGGAAAACATTGGGGCACAACAGCTTCTTGTAACTGCACACAGCTGGTAACTTCCAAGTGGAATGGGAGCACGGTGCCTGAAATTGCTTGTGAAATAAGGTGAATTTCTTTATTTCCATGTCATGTTATTAATTCAAATTCTAATTGTTTTTGTAGGAGAAGCTGTGGTTGCAACCTCAGGCCAGCAGCTTGTAAGGATGCCCTTGGCCAATGAATGCTGCTTCTGTTTTTGTCACCCTTCCAATAGGAGGACTGACAGACCTATCTAGAAGAATGAAAAATAAATTGCCAGTTGAATGTTCAATGGAAAAGTGTCTTTAAAGCTGCCAATGCTACCTTCTGCTGTGGAAGATGACTTTTAAACTCAATTGCAAAAATAATTATGCCAGTTGTTGTGGATTTTAACTGGACTCCTCCTCTTACCTTTTCTAAAGAGCATTCTCAGGAAATTTCAGCATCAGAATTGTCAGTAGCAAGCTGATGAAATTGACTGTACTTTGTAGAAATAGCTTTTCTGTACAATATGTTAAGAATCATTCCCCAAACCTATTCAAAATTTCATTTTCTAGCAGGGAAAAATATAAACAGTCTGATAAAGGTTTAAAAAACATGAACTCAAAAGGGGGGCAAAAAGGGGGGTAATCTCCAAAATCTCAAGGGAAAGATACAAGGCCTTGTGCCTCACTGGTGACAGAGCTTAGATTTGCACCACGGTAAGTTACACACAGAATGTACTATTAGATAGATCTGCCTGGTTCTTATTTCAGATACTCAGAAAACAGTTAATTTCTGAATCTCACTACAAAAACTCGATTTCCTAAATAGTTGTGCTTTGAGATTTTGGAAAGGTACTAAAAACTGATCCAAAATTAGCTATAGGAGAAGAGCTACTTTAGCAACAGGCTCAGACATAGATGTGGTGTGGGGAGCCTGGAAAAGAGGGGGGGAGGGACAGTGCAGCTCACTCACATGATCCCAGTGCTTAAGCATTGCAGTAAATTCTGCTGATAGCACAGTGAGAAGTGGTCTCACTTTCCCGTGGTAAATCCCTGTTTTAGCAGCTGTAGGCAAAAGGGTCAAATATTTAACTTGATATTAAACTTAGCAAAATAAACTGAGTTTCTTGTGCAAAAAACATATTCATGTAAGTTTATTTTCCTATCTGTCTGAAAGGTCAGGAATGGCTTGACAAAGTTTGAAACAGTTGTGCTGGAAGAGCTGAAGAGCAGGGTGCTTGAGCAATGACCAGGCAGACCATGCCTACAGACCATGTCTACAGCACAGGTGGCAAAACAGAAAGGTTTCACTAATGTACCCAAACACTTGGAGTGGGGCAACCCCTGGTACAGCTGTGACCTGATGTTCCCATTGAATCTTCTTTCTAGGTGTCCCATTACCCATTATTGCTGTAATGGGCTGCAATAATTTCTGTCTGTTTGGGGAAATACTATTTTGTTTACAATGAACAAACAAATCTCAGTGACTCTCAACCCTGTATAAGCATGACACAAGACAGGCTGAGTAATAAGGTTTGGACACGGGCATTCCAAGCTCCATGCTGCTGATGTACAAAAGAACTGCAGACTTCTCTGTTGCAGCTTATGAAACCAACTGATTCTTACTGGAATGTACATACACACACACACCCCCCTAAATTTCCACATTTTTGAGGGAAAAAAGTTGTCTTCCTCTTCCTCTTTTTTCTATTTTTTCCCATCACAGCATAACAACTGACTATTAGACCCCTTGGTATTTTCTCTCTCTCTGCTTACTCCAAGCAGTCAGTCCTTGCAGTTGCTTCCCTTGGGATTCTGACAGCTTTAACTAAATGTAGGTCAGAGGGGTTTTTTTTTTCACTTAAGGCTTTCATTTGGAAAATGCATTTCCAATCGTTTCTGCAAATATCCATTGTCTCAATGGCAAGGTTGTCTTTATTTCTTGTAACAGAACACTTAGCCTAAATTGTCACGAGTAATTCAGTTCCTGCTACAGCATGCTAGATTTTTTATTAGTTTCTGTCATTCATGTTGCAATTGTTAATTGGCCAGACTAACAGCTGAGTCTTACAAAGGAAGTGCAGCTCTCTCTTGTTGCACCACTGAAATGGACAGTGCAAGGGATAGTTTTAAGGTTTGAGATGATTATGGCCTGCCCATTTTGTAGTTCCTTCCACACACTGGCATCTGTGGGAAATCACTGGTGCCTCTGGGAGTTAAGGTGGTGGAGAAAACCTTTCTCCCTATTGATTCCAGCCTAGTCCCACTGTGTGGGAAAACCTGAAAGATTCAGCACGTCCCGTTCCTTGCCAGGTTCCATTCTAGGTTACAGGGTTTCAGGCAATTTTTCTCTGCTATAGATAATAAAGATTACTTTAAAATTATTTCCGTGTTTGACTTTTGTGTCTGTATTTTTTCGAGTAAGATGACTCAAGAATGGATGGATGGACTATTGTTAGACAACATGGGCAGCACCTGCTCACTGCAGGGATGAGGGAGGAGGATTCAAGAGATGCAGGAAGGAAGCAAATATAGGAAGAATAAGGACTAGATAGTGTAAGGTATCACAACCCCGAAATTCAACTGATTTACTGGATGATTTTACAATATCATGAGAAAGTTGTCTTTTCATTGAAGCTGAAACTTCCCAAATTACAGAAATTCAAAGACGTACTTGGATAGCCTACTAAAATGAAGGATGCCTGTCGTGGTCTGAGCCAGGGTGTTGGTGGGGATGAGGGGAAGAGGGATTCACCGGGCCCTGTTCGCCTGGCGACATTTTGGGGAGATGATTAATCAGAGCTCTACCTCAGAGGGATGATGGAAATCACGTACTCTGAGTAATGTGGAGTAAGTGCTCCTATTTCTGATAGAAAGCGTCTGGCAATTCCCTCGAAATAACCGTTTTGGTTATAAACGGAGGGGGGGGGGAGGCTTAATTAATATTCTTAGGGGTTTTTTTCCCCTTGCAGATGCTGCCCTTCCTTCCCCAGCCCATTCAGACCCTGCTTGCTTTCCAGGCGGGCAGCCCACCTACGCGCCACCGCCGCTTCCCCCTCTCCGTCCTCTGGCGCCGGGCCAGGCGGGGCGGTGGCGGCAGGGCAGGAAGGAGCCGCTGTGAGTTCCCGCTCATCCCGGTGTCCCGCCGGTGCCCCGGTTCTGAGGCGGCGGCCCCGCGCTCCCGCTCCCGCTCGCGCCCCGCCCTGAGGGCGGAGCCGGCGGAGGCACCGCCCGCGCACCCCCCCCCAGCCCTCCCCGCCCGCCCCGGCGCCCATTGGCGCGCGGCGCATCCCCGTTAGCGCTCGCGGCGCGGTCTCGCGATGCTGGGGCCGCCGCCGCCATATTGTCGCTCTATTTTGATTCGGAGCGCAGGGAGCGCGGGGGGAGGGGGCCGGGAGCGGCGCGCGGCCCCAGCGGCGGCTCCGGCTGAGCGGGAGCGGCGCCGCCACAGCCACCGCACGCACACCCTCGCACAGCCCCAGCGCACTCCGCCCGCCGCCGCGGCAGCACGGACCCCCCTGCCCTCCTTCCTCCTACTCCTCCTTCCTCCGCCTCCTCCCCCCGCGGAGCGGAACGGCGGCGGCGGGAGGCTGCGGAGAGGGTCGGGTCGGCGGGGTCCCCCCTGCCGGGCGGAGGCGGCGGCGGCGCTGGTGGCGGTAGTGGCGGCGGTAGTGGCGGCGGCTGCTGCCGTGGTGGTGGGGGAGGCGGCGGCGGCGGAGGAGGAGGAGGAGGAGGAGGAGAAGCGGCAGCAGGGTAAGGCTGACCCCGCCGAGACGGGCCTGGTGGCGGCTCTCCGGGCCGGTTTCCTGGTCCCATCCCCGGGGGGCTGCAGGGCGAGGCGCGGGGGGCGGGCAGGGGCGGGGGGCCCGGGGCTTCCGCGGCCGCTGAGCGCACCCCGGGCTGTGCCAGGGTGAAGAAGACGGGGAAGGCCTGTGCGAGGGGAGGGAGCAGCCCCGGCACCCCGCTCCTGCCGGCGTGCTGGGGCGGGGTGGGAGAGCGGGGACGGGAAGGCTTCGCGCAGCGGGGCGTTCGGAGAGAGATGGAAACTTATTTTCCTTCGCGAGTCGCTGGAGCTTCCCGACGCGGGGAGGGATCGGGGGGCTGCGGCTGCCCGGGGAGGGGCGGGAGCTGCCAGCGGGCTCGCCTGGCTGCGGGAGGGAGGGGGAGAGAGAGAGGGAGGGGCTGGCCCGGCGCCTGGCAGGTGACAGGTGTGAGTGCGCTGGGCGAGACTCCGCCATTTGAGGATGAGTACCCGAGTGTCTGAGGTGGGAGGTTTTGGTGCCCCGTGTCTTTGCGGGGGCTGGCTGGGCTCGATTCCATATATAGTATATTTGGGACGTTGGTTTCCATTATTCGAGTCAATTTAGTTGTCGAGTAGAAATTCTTGAAATGGCTCTGATAAGAGGGGTTTTGCAGAGGGGAGATGCATAGCGTTTCTCGTTTTCTTCCCTTTTTCTGTTTTGTCCCTCTGAGAGACGTGGGAACGCTCTGCGGAGGTGTTTAGTACTCTGTCTCATTCATTGGAAGGCTCGTATGAAAGTCTGAATGCTCAGTCCTGTTAGATGCAGGCAAGGCCTTCAGGGCAGAAACCTGGTGTTCTTTGTGTTGTGCCTAGTGGCTCGGCGGGGCCTGGTTTGTTCCCAAGACCTGTGTGTGTTTCTGTATTAATGATGGTAAGCACATACATAAAAAAGGAATTCCAAAGGGATGCTTCTTAGCAGGGAGTGGGTTTCAGGTGTGGTTTTCTAGTCATAAGTTTCGGATATCTGATACAGACTTGATAAAGCAGTTTCTGAAGTTCACCTGTAGAACGCTGAAAATGGTGCTGCATATGATTTTCAATACTCTCACATAAGTCTTCTAAACATCAACATAAGTCAGACAGAGTCTTAGACTGTTCAAATTAGTTCATGTCATGATTTTACCCATCAAAATCGTACTGCTTGTACACTACTTTATAAGGAGGGCTAATGATGCTCTAGCAATAGCATTACATCACTATTAGCCACAGTTTGCTGAAATCAGGAATAATTTTCAGTTTAGCTATTGATTTGCTAGATAATTAGGCATTTGTGTTTCACATACAAATTTCAACTATTTGTTCTTTGCCTATACTGTTGTGGGTGTATACAGTTGCAACTGTAATTGTAGTCTGATACCTGCTTATGGCAAGAGGGAAGTTCCACAGACACCTTAGGAGAGACATGTCATCAGCTTCAGTGAGTCCTGCTCTCCATTTTAAATGAAAATTTCAGTCAGTTGTGACTGTGATCCACATGTTAAACTTGGGTATTTTTAACTGTAGATAGTACCTTGATTTGTGCTGCTGCAGAATAAAGCCTCAGTTGAGTCTCAATTTCTTGTAAAAACTGAGAAGACCTGGGTGGTTTTTCTCATGTTGCTTCACAGGGGAGAGGGTCTCCAAAGGGGAAGAGGTAAGGAAGGTGATTGGGGGAGGTACTCAGTCTGGGTCATCCCAGTTTTGTGTTTAAGAGATACTTGATAGAGATCATCCCTATCATTACATGTGGGGGCAGTGCCATCTTGCTATGCTGTGCTATGCTACCTTTGCTTATGGCAGCTTTTCACATCTTTGTGAAATGCAAGACATTATCTTTCTAAATACAAGAGAAGTCAAATGGTTCTACTCTCTTCCACTGTGTGTGCTGATAAAATAATACAATTCTTGAAAATGGGCACTTTTCCTACTGGTGTCCTGGTAGAAACTTCTTTTCCAGCAGTGACAGAACAGAAGATAGTGGTTTTCTGCACCATGGCATTGCTTTGAAGGCCAAGGTCTTGTGTTGTTTTGTAATGGTTTTTGGTGTTATAGGTAACTGGTATGTTTTTTGAGTCTTCTAAAATTAAACATGTCATCTGTTCAAGAGATTATTCTCAGAAAAAAAATCTTTTGCTAGGTAGCTTAAATAGCTGTTGGTGAACTATTTCTTTGTGAGAGTGTATTTTGAAACATAAAACTATGTTACTGTTCATCCTGTTGCAAGTGCTGCCTTCCTTATCATGATCTCCATGGTTGGAAATACTGGAAGAAATAAGTTGGTCAGGCGTGACCTCAGGTTTATGAAATGACTGTAGATTTAGGACTGCGGGGTTGGGCTGATCTTTTCTGAACTGCTGCAAGCGGAATGCTGAACCATGTTACTGTTGGTGCTTTTACAGAAAACAGAACAAAAATTCCAGTGATTCAGAACTGGATTTTTTAAAAGCTGTATTCAAAACTCAAATATTTAAATGTTTGACATGAAAGGTAACTTTTTTGCCACGAATGTATACAGTGATTCAAGTTGTGTATTTCTCACTTCATTGGTGTAGTAGGTTATCTCAATTGGGCAAGTGTGTGCTTTCTGCTTCAAGGGGGAAAAATGCTGTTGGATGCTCTAAGGCATCTTGAACCCTTCTTTGCAACCTGGTCTGGTTTGGATTTCCCATATTTAAATGCAACTGTGAAAGAAAGCTGTCAGATTGGATAATATTTTTTTATAAACTTTCCGATGTCATCAGGCATTTTTCAGTATAATAGTTGTTTCAGTTTCACCCTCTCTTGAGACTGCTTACCAAAAATCACTGACATAATATTGATGCTTTCCCTGACAGAAGTTTTTGTAGACACTTATCCTAATTATAATAAAGTTTGGGATTTATTTTTATTGAACTGATCAGTAAGTAAAACTCTCGATCAAGAAATTACTGCAAATGCTATACAGACATTTACTGAGTTTTTTGGTTGCTGTTACACTGCCTTAAGGTGGTGTTCCTTAATTGGTAGTAATTGGATTCTAGTGAAACCAAGTGAAATAGCTTGACATAAGTAAAGTTAAAAGATCTGTGGGGTTTGTGTGTAGTAACGCAATATTCTTGACCATGACCATTGCTGAATGAACGGCATCACTTGCTATGTTCTTGTTGCCATAGGTGCAGTTAAGGAATACTTAGATACATAATATTTTTAGAAAGTATTAGGGTTTTTTTGTTGGTTGCAAGAAGTCAAGCATAATTTGGTAATGTGCTAAAAAAATTGTAAGTTAATACCTAGTCAGACAATTTTGCCACTCAAATACTTTTTTTTTTGTTTAAATATGCATTCTACTCTTAGAAAAATGCTATGTGGAATCAATTTTTGTAGCAGTGTGCAAAATGTGTAGCTCTTTTCTATTCTAAGCACAGATGAAGATCAGATTTCGCTGTCTTCAGTGATGAGTGGTTTAAAAATCATTCAGATCCTGGTTGTACTAGGAACAGAATTTAATTTTTCCATTATTTAAAAATCAATGTTTCAGCATGGATTTAAACCTTGTGCTCCCTTTAGTGTTTAAAAAACCCTACCTTAGTAATACTCCATGGCAGAAGAAAAATGTAGGTTGTATATGTGAGTTTTTTAAAAATAATCACCCAAGCAACTAGGACTGTACACCTTTTAGTCATGATATTGTTAGGTTTGCTAGAATTTGCCAAAAATAGGACAAAGCCACTTAATATGCTCACTGCTTTGATGATTAACTTAGGGTAGATTACCACTTAAATGTAAAGTATCCTATGCTTGTTCCAGAATTAATCAAATCTGGTGCTGTTGGTGCTGGCTGGCTGGTCTTCTGGGGCTGCCAATGGAGAAGGCAGAATTCAACCTGCTTTTACTCTCATTGAAAGCATGAATTCAAGTTACTTTTTTCTACAAAGCTGCCAGTTTTCACAAAAGTTGTAGAATTCTTTTTATCTGTGGGATTTTGTATTCCTTTAAAATGCACTTGGAAATGATCAGAGGATGCAAGTAGTTATTAAAAGGACGAACAAAACACATAAATGCAATTTCTTTAAGAAGCCTTAGTTAACTGGACATGCTAGAAAATAAATTTTTGCAGTTTGGGAGTTCAGAATCTGCTGTTCTCTTGTGGATAAAATGTTGAGATGCACCTATTTTCTGTAGGGGTTTTTAAGAAATAGTTGCTGGTTTTGTATATTTGTGTAGTGATTAACTGTCTTTAATTTGCTTTTCTAAAGTCACAAATCTTGAGCAATCATATTTCATTTAATCTTGTGTCTCAGTAAATTTTGAGCTCATCAAAATTTCAGCAGAGAAGTTAGCCAAAGGTCAAGGTGTGAAAGATTTTACATTATAATAATGTTGAACAAAAATTAAACTCGTTAAAGTTGATGGCTTCATTAAGACCATCTCTTTAGGGGAAAGTTTAGCATGAATTTAGCAGTTACTTAGCTGCCAGTTGTCTGTGGGGTAAGAACCAGGTATGAAGTTCTTTTCTCCAGTCAGTAGTTAGAGGATGTGAGAGGTTAAGTATATTGTGGCCAGTGCCTGGGAGAGAGTGGTAAGATAATAGGTGTCTGGGATAGAGGTGGAATGTGACTAATTGGAGCACAAGGGCATGGCTGAGACAGAGAGAAATCTGTGGGAAACGAGACTTGATTACTTCTGCACTTTCTGGGACAGCATCCTGAAGAAAAATCTCATTAAAATAGGTTCTTAAGAAGATGAAGACTGAAAAAAATTGTTTGGTGATATTGTTCCTTCCACTCATGACAGAGCCTCTTGAGCTGTGGCTGCTCTTGTGTTTGTGTGGGTCTGCTTCAACAGGAGTGACCAGACTGGCACAGTGTGTGAAGCAGCACAGGGCAAGAATGTGCATGAGTAAGGGAGGAGTTACATAAGTGTGTAAGACATACATATTTTTTTCAATATACACCATCAAAAACATTATTTTATTGTTACATCATGTATAGTTAGAGTTTCTTTAGATAATGTGACTTACATGTTGGTTGCATGCTGGTAGTATACTTCAGTCATGTCTCTGTGGGCTGTTGCGTGCAATGGTACATGTGATGTACTCCCAGGTCTGATTTATTTCTGAAGGTGAGCCATGGTAGTATCAAATTGTTTTAGTAAGCCTGAAATTATTTGCTTTTTAATATAGATTTATTACAGACTAAAGATTTTATGGAGTTTTTTGAGTCTAGAAATAAGTATTTGCCTGGTACACCTCTATTTTGTCCACAATGCTAGTCAAAGTGTGTAAGAATTCACTGGCAGATGGGAAATACTCATTAACAGCAACTGTTTAATTTTATTTGGTGCAGCCTGTCTTTATTTTTTAAGAATATGTTTTCCTGTTATCAGGTGTTTTCATAAGTGACTTGTAGAAAGATCAAGCATAAATATGTTTAGGGAGTAACTCTTACAGACTGTCAAAGCTAGGGCTTTAGAATGCATTTTTCAAAGGAAATTATACTGTGTGTAAAAATCTCATGCTGATCCATCAGTTTATCAGTGTGTTCTCAGAATGCCTTTTTTAACAGGGTAAATGAGACAGGTTTAGTAAAGTAACTAAAAAAATACAGTAAGTTTCAAAATTTAACTACACCACAGACATTAGTTACTGATCTGATGCCTCAGAAGCTGTGAGTGACATGTACATTCAGATAAATCATCTCTCTTCTTGAAGCTGTTTGCGTTCTGGAAATTGATTTCTGTTTTGTACTGAAGGCTAGAAATGCAGACAAGTCTTTCCATGTGTAAGTCCTAAGCCTGATTTCCCCAGGTAGAAAAAAATTAACTGTTTCACCTATATATAGGGGGGAAAGGCACACAATTAAAGAAATATTTAAGTTGTACAGTGTGGTCTGTAATTGCATCTTTTGTTGATTCATGTTGTGTTTAAACTCTTAAGAGCTGAAGTCTCCCCTCCCTGCATCTGTGGTGCTGCACATCTCTTTGCAGTACTCTCCTGTCTTTTTACAGCATTCATAGTTTTTTGTTTTTTCTGTTTATTTTTTCTTTACACTTTGAAATATCAGTGTCATGCAGAATTTATCTCTTCCAGCCACTTTACTGACATTGTATCATATTTGTAGGTGAGCTAGAAAAGAGGAAATCTGATCATTTGTATCCTCTCCATTTACCTTGCCTAGGCATGCTGATCTATACTTTATAGCTGAAGCATTAGTGCCCTCTTGTTTATACATGACTTTGCCATTCTTTTTGCTCTAATCTTTTTTAAGAGACTCATTCAGCACTTGTCATTTCATTCCCATTTTGTCTCTTCTTCACAGTATCATTGCTAAGTTTGCCCCTGCTTCATTTAGGCTTTTCTGAGAGAATGATAGGAAAAAAAAATCTTGAGTTCCGTACTTGGATTTCTTTCTAGTCACTCAACTGGTTCAAACTGCAACTTTCCATTTGTTGAACAAGCATTTGTTTTTCAAAGGGAATAGTAGGTTATCTTCCTGAAAGAGCCTTCTTAAGTCCAACAGCCTTAAGCCTGGGAACAGACAGTCTCTGGGGACTCAGCAAAAGTGTGCTTAAAGAGGCCTTTTAGGTTGATAAGTAGAAAGCAGTAAAAAAATCTGGTGTTTTGCTGTCTCTCTTTTTTCTTTTTTTTTTAAGTACCACTCTTGTCATTGGTAAATGGGGATAAGATTATTTTGTATGCAAAAAGTTGTATATTTAAAACTGTCTTACTGTAATCACTGCCAATACCAGATTATTATATTGTATTGACTAGAATTTAATATGTATTAACCCCTTTTGTGCAAAGCAGTGTATAAATATTTATCAAATAAGTCAGTCCTAGAAGAGTTTGCAGTCCCATGAATAATAAATTTGCTTACCTAGGTACATATATTGGATTAGACAAAGAGAGTTAGCAAAGTATTTTTATCTTTCATTTATTAGGTCTGTTAGTTCTCCAGTAATTTTAAAATTGTTCCAGTCTTTAAAAATTAATTAAAACTGTCTTTGGTAGTTGTAATTCATTTAGTGATGTTTTGACATGACTTTTAATGTTTGCCTGGAAAATTCATAGAAGAGGTATGAAATTGCTTGAGTTAGACCCTCACTAGCTTGTATTCATTAGTAGCTGCTTAGGGTAGAGGTCGGTGTATCAAAGATGAGAGTTGAAGGTTATCAGAGTGGATCACATCTGTGACACACTTGGGGCTTCACTCTGAATGAGAACTTCGTAATTTCTTCAGAAAATGAGTTGAATACAAGGAAAATTTGACCACAAGCAATTTCTTAAAAATACAAATTTAATTTTGTTTTGTATCTGAGTTAAAACTTAGTATGAATGTATATGTAAAAAAAGTTGCTAAAGGATCAGTTTTGTGCCTCTGCAAGAAGTACGTGTTGATCTTTCTTTTCCTTGTGTAAAGTGCAACACTTTTTTTTGCTCCTCTTCCACAATATCTGGTGAAGGAGAATAAAATACATTATCAGCAGCAGATGAAAGCTGTCGTTTGAATTGTGGAAATTCCTGTTCTTTCCAGTCTCTTGTGTTAAGCAGCAAGGTTCAGAGAAAATACCCATTAATTGTTTCTTCTTTCCCCTGCATGGGGCTGAAAACCCCTATGGTTTCCAGATCAAAAGAAAAATACAGTTTCTGCCAGTAGTGCTTTCATACACATACTGTGGAGGAAAAATATCAGTTTGACAATGTGGTATCTTGACTGTTCTGGTGATACTGGTTTTGTCAAAGCTGGGAAAGGTACCAGCATGGCTGCATGATTTTGGATGGATGAAAGTGTCATCCTTCCACGGTGCAGCAGTCTGCATGTAGAGATTGCTAGTGTAGTGCGGTCACGTTCGCAGAATGGTGCTGCTTTTCTGGAAGAGCTACAACGTTGAGTGAGTTGTTTTGGTTTATTGATACAAAAATAGGCCTTAGCTGCCATGAAAGGACTGCTTTTGCTATTTTGTCAGTATTCTGCATACATTAATTACTCTTGAAGTAATATTTAAAAATGGCTTTGTGTTCTTCCAAAAAATCGAAGAATACAAGTGTTTGTGAGCATCAGGGGCCATTGATATTTTGCTGTGACTGAACAGGGAAGACTGCTTTCACTGACACAAGCAGCTGCTTCCTTGTTCTGGTCTCATCTGTCTGTGAGCCAGGGCAGTTTCTGTATGGGTAGTTAGAAAATTAACCGGATTGCTATTAAACTTATGTGATCTCCTGGACTGAGACTAAGCCTTGGCTGCCGTGGAGCTGCTGGATCGGTCTGGTAGCCTCCTGTAACTTTGCACTGAGGGGGGTGTTTTGTGCTACATCAGTGACAGGGCATGGACTTGCCATCCTTTCCTCTGAGTTCACTGATGTCGTTTTAGTATGAGCCTGCAAATAGGTTTTTCTGCAAAACTGAGATATGGTAGAAAAACCAGAAGAATAGATACATAGAAGAAGTAAGAGTTAATTAAGTTGGTATTGTGAATGATGAAAGCCACTCTTGAAACTGCAGACCTGAGAGTGGTCCTATGACAGAGAAATAAGACCTGCTCAAGGATTCATCCTTACTCACTGTGGCACTCACTGCAGCTGTTCACAGAGTCAGCAACTGAAATGGTGTAAATTAAAAGCTAGCCCTTCAAAAAGTAGAATTAACTTCATAAGTTGAACTGATTTAATTAGTTGAACTAACTTCACCACAGAATGCATGTACGTGGATTCTACCACTAAAATCTTCACTAGTGACCTACTTGGATGAAAGGTGCTAACAGTAATTTTTTTCCTTTTATCTGGACATAATAAAGGAGTCTTAAATGCTTTCAACAGCTGTGTTTTAATTAGCTTTAAGTGATGATGCCTTCAAGAATCCTAGCAGTCTTCTCTTTGTCAATAAGAAGGGGTTTTTCCTAAGGTTTTCTGATCTTTAAATGCTGTAGTCCAGTTTTGCAGTGCAGTAGGAAATTCAGGTTCCACTGAAACTAGTCAAAGTGTGGCTCATAGGTAAGTGTAAGGAGTTATGTAAACTATGGAAAGAGAGAGATTGAGAGAAAAGGTGCAGCACTTGTTGAACTCTTGAGGAAAAATGTGGCTAAATTAGGATAGCAAAGCAGATGTTTTGTAATGATGTTCATGTTTCACCTATGTACTACAAGGGAGCATTATTTGTAGCCTGGAGTTGGAGCCTTTTATAACCTTTAGTGGTTATAAGACAAAATAGTGAATCTCTTAAATTATAATCTGCTATTCAAACATATTAATGAATACTAAGCTTCATTTAAAGATGCATAAATTAAAAGTAGTATGTAGGTGTTCTCTTTCTTTCAGTTGCAGATTTTGAATGGACTTTGGAACTCAGCAGTAGTTGCTAATCTGGCCTGCGTGTTCAGATTCTTGCCTGGCAGATACCAACAACTTCTTCAAGCTAAAGCTTAGGCTGTGGCTTCTCTCGTGTTTTCTTGCTTGTGTTTATTATATTGGTTTTGTTTGATTTCTTGTTTGCCAGTAGTATTGCTGTGACAAGAGAGTATCTTCAAGTACCACCTAATGGAGTTAGCAGAGTTGATGAAGCTACAGGCTTCCTTCCTGCTGAAACCAGCCAAAAGAACAGGCCAAACTGCAGCTTATGTTTCTTCAGTGCAGAGCCAGGGGCAGCTCTCTGGAAGGATTTTTCCACTCCCCATCAATGAGTGAGGAAATTCTTGCCAATGCAAATGAGATTGAGACCTGCAACTTGCCTCAACATAATATAGTTTGAGAGGAATACATCATCTAGAAAAATATCCAGAGTTATACTAGCATGGGATCTTGTTAGTTAAAAGAAATTTGTCTTTGTTTGAAGTTTTTGAGAGTCTTGGACAAAACAGTATTTCAGCATTGTCTGTGTGACTTCAAGCTGCTGCCTGTATGTGATAAGGGCAAGTCATCACTTTACACTGTCATGTCAATGAATGCTGCAGAATGCCTGCAGTGACTATGCAGACTGTCAAAATTCACTGCTTTCAAAAGCCCTTTCTCATTTTATGTTTTACTATTGCCACCTTCTCTGGCTGTTGTAGCTTTGTTTTCTGGTATGTATGGATTGACTGGGATTTTAAATTGTTTTAGGAGAAGCCTAGCAGTGCAGCTTTGTTTGCCTTATGAACTTAAAAATTTGTCGTCACTACTTTATCGTCCTTTCTGAATCTTAGAATGTAATTGGAAGGAATAGTACTTTGCTATTTATTTATGGGGGAAACGGTGGTGATATCACAAAATTAAAGCATGAGGTTTTTTTTTTTAATACCTTGGTTCTTGCCAGTTCCTCTGAAAAGTACCCATTTGCATTTTTTAATTGTGCCTGCCTTTAAAGAATGCTGCCTGAAACCTATAGCATATTATTTTACAAACATTAGAAAACTGGGATGAGTAAGAATTGAATTCTTGTGAAATCCAGAGCTAAATAGTTACAAATCCTTTGCTGCTTTATCTGTGTGACACTGTTCATTTTATCTTTCAAAAGTCGGTCTACTTCTATTAACAGGCCTCTTATCTTTGTTGCAAATGCAAGAAATGTATTAGTATGTCAAAGCTGTGAAGAGATATCCAGACTAGCAGAGGTACTTTTTCACCATGCTCTTGTTTAATATTTATTTTCATAAAATGGGTTCTCTGCTTTCTTTAGATTCCTGAAAATACACAGTCTCTGGCTATATCTCTGATTAGAAGAGAAACATTGAGGTTTAACTGTTCTTCTTAATTGTATGTACTTCTAATATTTTCCTCTTTTTTTTTTCTTAATAAAAGGTTATCAGCTGATATCAATATCCAGAAAATATATCCAGACAATACACAAAATCACAGTGGAAAGTCAAAATCTGAGTAGAAATTGTTTATTTCTACACTTCTCTTCTGCTTGCCTGCCCACAGTTTACAGAGAGGGCTTGGAATAGGGATCACACAAGGACAAAATCTTAGTTGCGAGTCCTCTGGATTTTGTATGTGAATTTTAGTCTTGTGTAAAACTTACTGCTGCTCTTGGATTCTTTTTCTTCCCAAGTGATGTGAAAAAGTGGAAGACCTTAGAAGGCTAAAAGCTCTTTACTCGCCTGGTGCCATGAGGCATCTTTTCTGTTCTTTCTCCGCTTTCCTGTTACTTCTCCCTTGTCCACCTTTTTCAGAGCAGGTTACTTAGTTAAATTTTTCCTTTTGCGCAGTTAGTTGTCTTGTTAGTATGTATCTGTTATCAGGGTTCTTGTAAGGAATTTTAGTTTAAGGTAGGAAAAATGTAGATGATAGGTTACTTTGTAAAAGGGTTAGTAGTTGTCTTTTAAAGGTTGTAACAGCAGGAAACTATAGGTACTGAGAAGCTGTGAATGCTGGAGACATTTCAGCTCTTCCTGGCTTTCCTCTCCCCTTTTCTTGTTAATCCCCTTCCCTCAGTCTTGTATGGAGTAAAATGCAGAAAAAAAGATCAGTGGTATTAGTCCCTTATATAACAGCAAGTGCAGTGACCACGTTTTCCTTTCCTTAACAAAAGGATGGAGAACAACTGGCACTCTTATTTTCCTTGAAGTCAGTTCATAGTGAAACACGGGGAACCTACTAAAATAGCAATTTAAAAAATTATATATTATCAGTTTCTTGATGGGAAATATTTATCTTATTCTAGAAGAAGATAGGTATGGGAAGCTAACTGGGAGCTAGAAGAATAGCTGCTTAGATATCTGTCTGTTACTTTCTCTACTTGTGTATCAAATAGGGCCTTGGAAGAAAAGCAACAAGAAAAGCAAGTTGTATGGGCACCACCGTGAGTATTTCTATTTGACTCATGCCTATCAGTGTCTGTTACCTCATCTTAGTGTTGGTGGAGGTTATTGGCTGGATTTTTGCTTATTTTCTACTACTACAAATTTGGCAGAAAATAAGTGGAAACTAGAGGCTTCCTCCCAAATATTGCAGTGGTGCTCTTGGGTTTGTCCTTATATGTGTTGGTTTGAGAACTAATAAAGAAGAAAGAGAAAACAACAACTAGTTTTCCATTACCACACTTCACCCTTTCTTTTCCCCCTTTTTTTCTGGCAGCTGTCAAAAGTCCTCCACTATTACCCCAGGGATTTCTGCCAGTGTAGTTTCACAGGTGAAGATAACTGCAGATACAAAGTAAAGCTTTGTTAGCCTAAAACTGTGGCAGCCCAGCTGTGTGTCTCTTCCTAATATGGACATCCTTTATATCTAAAGATCTCAATTAACCTTCTAGAGGAAAGGATTGTCAGAAAAGGGGAGTTCTGTAGCCTTTTTTTTTTTTTTCTTATCACGCTGTGTTAAATAGCTAAAGGTCTTTTCTTCACTAACTCTTGGGGGAGGTTCTCTTTTGGTGTTGTCCTACCAATCCTTCTGGAACTTCTCTGCTGTCTCTAAGTTCAGGTGCTGTGTTTTGACAGAGTTGTTTCTGATTATAGCTGCTATCAATTGAAGGAAGTGGTTTGCTGTTATTTACCCTTTGTATAGCTTCTCTAGAACTTTTATGTTTCCTTCTTCCTCTTATCCTACAGGCCTACATTGTTGCTTGTTTGTAACAGCTGCCAGAAACAGCTTTGTGTAATTGGGCTAGGTTTTTAACTTTTTCAATGTTTATTCTAGTGCTAAGGTAATGTAAAATCAGAAAAGTCTGATTTAGTGTTGAAGAGAACCTTGATTTTTCTCCCCTCTCCAAGACTGTCCTTTGGAAATGTTAAGGGTGTGATTTGTAGGTCAGTGTGTTTGCTCTGCTTCTTTTCCTGTGTTCACCCTGACATTCATCTGACTCAAAGCTAAACTAGCAAAAAATTAACATGGCATTATTCCTTGTTCTGATTTTGCTCCATGAACTGGCTTGCTGGAGAATCAGATGAGTGCCAGAATTAGGCACTCACAGGAGGGGAGGGAGAGGGGGAATGCATGCCTGAGAACAGGAGGAATGACAGTGGCAAGATTGAATTGTTTTGGAACAGCATTTTAAGGAGTGGCTGAAATACCCATCCTTACTGTCATTAAAATATTATAAATAAAGGATATGTTGGTAAACAAGTGAAATCCTTGATTAGATGGAAAAGGAATTTTTTTTTGACAGTCTGGGTAGGTATTTATGCAAATACTGGATTTACCAGTGGCACCTCTCCCATCAATTAAAGAAATTGTTTGAGTTTTGTAATGGGTGGAAGAATGGAAAAGAAAATACTGAGCCAGCCCAGAAGTAAAGGAAAGTATTTAATCAGCCCAGAAGTAAAAGCGAGTGTGAGACACAATCCTCTGTGCTCCTTGATGGGAAGAGAGTACTGTGAGGGAAATTAAATCTCAAAGTTCATGAAATAAACTGAGATGTTTCTCAAGGCAAGTCACAAATGTAAATGAGAAGGAAGTAGAAGTTGCCCTTTAGTTACTTGGTTTATCTTTAGGGAACAGGAGGGAATTTGCAGCTTATGGTACTTGGCTGCTTGATTATCTAACTACATATTCCTTGGCCCAGTTGCTTAAGACCTTTCATTCTGCTTGCATTTGTGTCTGTGGGAATTAGGACCACGGGGCTTTCTAAGCAGTACCCAAGTGTCTGATGGTGGGAACACATTTTACTGTTTTGACTCTTTGTTAGTAATAGGTAATGCCATTATATTATGAAAAGTGCAAGTGTTTTCAAAGTGATTGGTGTACTTCCAAAGAGTGGATGGATGTTTTTCTTTGCTTATTAGCCTTTTTCCACCTACCCACCTCTATGGAATGGGAGTTAACCATAAGAGATTTCACCATTTTGGAGTGTGTAGGACAAGGTATTGGTGGTCATGCCAGAGGAGAGTGAGAGAGTTGCATTTGATGGTTCCTTGAGGCTTGTCCTACTGTCCCAGTTCCACATGTAATTGCAAAAACTTTAAAGCATGCCAAAATGAAAAAAGGAGAGTTTATTTTGGATTAGAAGCCTGGCAAGAAAAATTCAAAGAATTTTCTTTAATAATTGGGTGAAATGATGTACAGCAATGCACAAAACTGAAGATTTGTTCTATTCAATCAAGCATATCTTTAAATTGTGTGTTTGGTTATTATTGTATCTTTGAGCTTGCTGTTCTCAAAAGATGACCTGTATGAATAAACTCTTGGGTGGAGGTGTCCCCAAATCCTTAAAATAACCAGAACTATTTGCCTCTGTTGGAACAAATCTGCTTTATATTTCATTAAAATGAGAGAAGCATATGACTGATTGCATTAGCCAATCATTTTCTATGCAATCAAAATTTTTGCCTTAGCAAAAACCATTATTTTCTTTCACTTCTGCCTTTCAGTTTGATAAAAATTTACACCGTGACACATATACATTTTAGTATACTGACTGTTTTCTGGATTGAAGTGTAGTTGTGAGTGTTTTGAAATGGTTTTTATCTGTAATCTGAAGCATTTTAGTTGAAGATGCTCTTGAGCAAAAGAAATATGGTCTGTGTGAATCATATTAAGACAAACAAGAGACTATTTTCTTTGAAAAGCTTGAGAACCTAATTTTCTGCTTGGATATTCTGAACAAACTGGTTTTCAGTTAGGCTTAAATAATTCATTTAATCTCTTAATTGAATTTCTTCACTTTTTAAATGAGTTAAAGGAATTGGTAGTTTCTTGTCACCAATGTTTTAACTTTTTTTTTTTTTAAGAAGCCTGATTTGCACAGATGTTCATAAGTAAGAAGTTGGGTTTTTTTTCTTTCATTTTTCTTCAGCTGTTAGGGAGAGTGATGTTGTAAGTATCTTTGCTTTGTTAAGGGACCATGATTAAAGCTTTCAGGTATTTGGTTTTTACCTTTAATGTCATGCATAAAAAGCAGGCATTTGCTTTCATTTGAGCAAACAGCGAGTGAGGAACATGAGTCTGTGTGTGCATGGGGAAGTGTTCTCTGATAATCTGGTCTGAATTTTTTACTCCTGTTTTCTTGATTAGGGTCATGTGTGATTACTTTTTTCCTTGACAGAAAAAAGGACTTTCTTGTTTTTATTATCCCCAACATGCAAAATGCATTGTACAGCTTCATGTAGGTAGCAGTTTTCTCTTGGCAGCTTGGACTTAAAGAGGGAAATTTAAGATGTTGAAAATTATTGAAATTAGAGGGAGGAGAGCCTGAGCTTTGAGTCTTACTATGCTGGGGTCTTATGTTTTTAGGTAGATAAAAGTTTTCTCAGAGCAGGCAGTAAAACTTAGCTTTTCAAGAGCAGATGAAATTGCTAAGAACTGGATCAGCAAGTCATTGTAGGCAGGCATATGGGCTTTTGTGTTGAGAATGTTGTCGTTTGATACAATACTTGGTAGGATTTGTAGCAATATATTTTGAAGGAATTCAACGGAGGGTAGTCAAAGCCTGTTTCTAGTAGGCATTATTGACTCATCTGTCCCTTTCCAAAGATCTGCTGTTTAAACTGTTATCTGCTATGCAAGATTTTTTTCTCATTAGTGGGTTGTTTCTCAGGACCTCTCTCCTCCTTTCTTGATTTACCTGAGTGTTCTACAAGGGAATCTGCACTGTGTTCTTTCTGTTCCTGTTTTAGCATTTTCTTCCAGCCTACAGTGCCAGACCTATTTCACACTACATCTTTACCTGGTTTGGTCTCGCTGACTGTGGGAAGATTGCTCTTTAACAGATGAGAGATTAGACAAAAAGGAATATAGGGTAATTAAAGTGTTGGTTTCTGAATATATTTTGTTGTTCCCTGGTAGAATGGCCTGAAGAAATGACAAGAGTAAGTAGGAGAAGAAACCCTCTGCCAACTCCAGTGGTTTTGCAATGAGCTGCATGGTGCTTGCCCAGTACTGAAATTAGAATTTCAATATTCTTAAACCACAATCTTCTGTCCTTCAAGACTGAAGAACATAGCTGGCATAACTTCTGATTATTTTGAATGAAACAAAGTGAAAGAAAGGAAAATAAATTGTACTGATAAGAGTTCTTTCTTTCTTCTTTGACTTTCTTCTGAAGTCTTCCAGAAAACCAGAGCCCATTTATATGTGGTTGTCTATATTGATGGCAACTTCTTACTTTTAAAACTGAAATTCCAAAGACTTTCAGTAAACTTCATGCTGCTGATGACTACAATTAATCTAAAATGACATTTGTTATAAAGTTAAAAATGTAAAACTACCCAACGGAATGTTGGTGTTCTGAGGAGCTTTCACAGTTGAGTGATGAAGTACCAGTCTAAGCTAACGCATGGCCATGGCACTCTGGAAGTTGTTATATTTATGAATTACCAGATACCTGTACAACTCAGTTACTTTGTTCATGCTTCATGCCGTACTTCACTTGCAACTTCAGGAGACTTAATTCAAATTTGAAGGAATTCAGTGGACAGATGAATTGGTTTTCTGCTCTTTTACCAGACTGATGGGTATTAGCAGAGTTGCTAACAATGGAGTAGTTTGTTTCAACTCCCTGGAGATTCATTGAAAGCTTAAAATCAAGTATGTGTGATCTTTACTTCATATTAATTCAGTACTTCATTGAAAAGGGATGCAAGACCAAGAATTCTAGAAGGTGCCTAAAGTCAGCTAAGAGTTTTATTTTCAAAGGGCCAAGTGTCTTTAAATGTGTGTGTGGAAACGATGGACTGGGGAAACCAACTTTTTTATGGTTTCTGTAAGCAACATTGATGTGGTTAGTTTTGTTGATGATAACAGTAGGTGGCTTTATTTATAACAAGCATCATGCTAGTTGGCTTTGAGAATGCAGCAGTCATTCTGCTTGTTCCTGTCAGTGGAAATAATACAGTGCCAGTCCAAGAATTCCCTCCTGTTAACAAAATAAGTTTATCTTCCCCTACAAGTGGGCTTGGATTGGCGCTTCTCAGGTACCTCTTCTAACCAGCTCCATTTGCTACAGACAAATTCAGGCTGCCAGATAATCACTTGCTGATCACCTAGCAAATGTACTTCGCCTTTTCAAGTGTCCAGTGAGCAGAGGATCCAGGGAGGTTTTTGTGATGGAGAAAGGAGAGTAAAACTCTTCCGACAGGTGGCAGCAGCAACCTGTTGAGCCGGGCTGACTTGGAGGTGTGATGGCATGGAAAAATGGCTGGTAAATGATAAATAGATGAAGAAACTTCACTGAAGGTAGCTTGCTAGCTTTTAATAGATAATAATAACTGTTAAACTGTTTTCTCAGACCTTTGCACAACAAGATGTGGTGCAGGATACTTGTCAAAAGAGCTCTGGAGTGGTGTTTAGAAAGGAGCCTCTCTGAGTGACAGCAGGCTGCTGCTGTTTGCTCAGCTACTCATTGTAGGACCTTCTGAGAAGGAACATTGGTTTAGGCCCGTCTGTGTTACTGTAATGGTTCAGTGAGATGTATGTAAGGGGAAACAGGCATTTTTAAATAAACTGTGTACGTTTTGTGCAAGGTAAACAGGTAGTACGTGTGTTGGGTGATATATTTGGTCACGTCAAAATTCATGACTCTTTATCAGAGTAATACAAGACCAGGTAAGGTGCTAGAAGAAGTACCTAAATAAAGTGTATTTGTGGGCTCCCACAGGCTACAGTTTGACCATGATTTTATCAGAATTTATACTGTAACAGTAATGCCATGAAACCTGACCCCTGAAGAGGTGTGTTCAGACCAGATGAGAAGCCAGACTGCTGTCTCAAAACTTCAGTGTAGTGTTGCCTTCATGATATGGGCTACTGTAATTATACCACAGGATGATCAGTAGTGTGGGGTCATTTGGGCAAGGTCTGATAAATGCACTGCTTATTATTCTTTTGTGTTTCTTAATTGCTGAAGTGTGCATGCTTCTGGCTAGTTTTTTTTTAAATAGGTCTGGAAGTGCACAACCTTAACTGCTGGGAGGGGATAAGCAATAGAGCAAGAGGCAAAGGGCAGAAACTGATGTAGAGAAAGTTCTACCTGACAATGAGGAAGAGCTTTACAGAGAGGGTGACTGAGCACTGGAACCAATTGCCCAGAGAGGTTGTGCAGTCTCCCTCCTGGTGATATTCAAAAACCATCTGGATGCCATCCTGTGCCATGTGCTCTAGGATGGTCCTGCCTGAGCAGGGAGGTTGGACCAGATGACCCTGTGGTCCCTTCCAACATGACTGATTCTGTGCTAAGTTGTATTCAGGTGGAAGGGGAATTCTGTCTTAAACTTAATTAAGCCTGTGTCAGTGTTTGACAGTAGTGTCATTCCTACTTGAGGTTTGTTTTTGTTTTTGTTTTTGTTTTTTTAATTAATCCAGAGTCAGCAGGCTTTCGTGTATCTTGTTAACTGGTTTGCCATATTGTAATATCTGTTGGGAGGTAAATAAAGAATCAAAATACTAAACAAGGCTTGTTCCTCATGACCCATTTCGAAGAAGTACCCTGCCCAGCCATGGCTGGATAGAGTACAGTGTGTACTTGGTGTTAAAAATTCTTCCAAATCAGTATTATAAGGATTATTCTTCAATTACAGTATTTCTTAGCAAAAATTCTGAACTGTATCTTGAATTAAATCTGATGATAAACATTTGAAGTTAACAGGTGAAAAAATACATTTATTCTTTATTCTCTAAGTTAATAGTGTTAAAAGTGTCTCATGGATGCTTTGAAGCAAGTTCATAGAAAGAAGCTACAAAAGTTGGACATGGCTGTTTGATATATTTTAAATTTAAATGTTTGGAATGATACATTTAATTTATTGACTTTTCTGATGAGTGTTCAGAGACTTGCCTGAGTGTGAAGTATGTATGTGTGAATCAGAAGTATGTTTGTGTGAAACAAACTAATAGAATGTTTTCAGGATTAGTGTTTTTTCCTTTTAAGAAAAAGTAAAAGCTTGTTTTCTTTCAATATTAACTGCAATACTCTCAAAAATTGGGCTGTAACCAGCAGGAAGTAGAAGGTTGTGTGCCAGGGATGCTTCTTTTGAGTGTGTTTGAGACACACGTGTGCCCCCTGTGTGTGTGGAGTATGGCTCCGTGCCATGCTAACATGATCTAAACCAGCTTCTGTCAGGAAGCATTATCCATGTAGTTGTAAACCTGAGTATTTGTATGCCAATAGCTTGTGCCCAGGATAGAAAGTGCTTATATCAATAGAGCACAGCCAGCAAGGGTTCATCCCTTTTCGTAGCCCTGTAGACATCTTTTTGAATAAACTTGGAGCACACTAGATCACTAACAGAAGAAAAGTCTTATCCTATTGCTACAGAAGCTTAAAATCTTACCAAGGAGCTGGGATGTAGCCCTTACAGAAATAGGATAGCCAGTATTGTGAGGTGAGTTGTATTGTTTTTTTTCTTGTTACTGTATCAGAGCAGAGATAATTTTCTTCCATACAAAGGGGCTGTAAACAGTTGTTCCAGTTATAGTTACCAGTTTATTTTCCCCTCTTTTTCCATTGCCTGGGATTTATTAAGAGGACAAATGCAGTTACATTTTGCCCCTTTTTCTGAAAGATGGAGATCCACGATCAAGTTTTGTGTGTGAACAAGTGAAAGAAACAGTAAATGATAAAGTACACTTCTTCCACAGACAGGAAATTGTCGTGGTGAGGGAGTGGGGGTAGGCAGTTTGAAACTTCTGTTTTAAATGAGTTTCGAAGAGAATTTCTTGTAACCCTTGCATTGAATTTCTTCAAAAGTAGGTGGAAACCTCCTTTTTATTTCTTTATTTAAAGCATGCTTATGAGTTAGTAGTTAGTATTCCCTTTTATTCTGTGGTAGTTGGATAATGCACTTGATCAGGGAATGCCAAAACATTTAAAGACCAAGAGAGTAGTTTCATGAGCATTTCTTTCCATGTCAGCACTGGCATGGGCTGCCCTGACCTTAGCTTCTTATTCCTGCCTTGCCCCTCAGTTGTGCTGGTGTAACTAGTTAATGTGCCAGGTGGCTCTGCAGCAAAGCAGATTGTGGAATTTACCATCAGAAAAATATTATTTTTAACCTGGATTGATTCCCTGACCGGCCTCACTGCTCAGCTGCACAAACAGTTGTGCCAGCACAGCTGAGGAATGAGGACTGCTTAAGCTGGTACTGTAGTGGAAAAAGTGTTGTGAAAGTATAGCTTAATCTGTGTGTTCTAGGTACAGTTGTACTATGCTGGCAAAATATTCTTCACATAGATACAGCTTTTTTTAGCATGGTTTGACTGTGGAATGGAGAAAATTATAATTGTGGGGTTTGCTCTGATATATTTATGTTGTCAAAATATGTCTATAAAATCTGTCTTGACAGTTCTGTGTAAAATTTATTAGTGTTTATATAAACTGATTTGAACTACTATGGATCATTAGAAAATTGAAGAACTGTAAAATCGAGATGTCCTCTGCTTTTTTATGCTGTCTGCTTGGAATATATGTAATGCTGAGATAGTCACTTCCATCTTCAATAACACTGGTGTTCCTGCAGTTCATTCAGCCTTTATTTTTGAAGATGAGAGCAACAGAAAGTCTTAGAAGAAATGAATTTCACAGTGTTCTAGTAGATGTGATAAGAAACTTAAAGATCTGAAGAACAGATTTCAGGAGATAATATGCTAAGAAAAAGAATTCCTTCTTATGTAGCTGTGGGTCATTGCTGAATCTTTGTAGCTATGGGTCCCCTTGGGAAAGAAAGCATAAAAATGCTTTCATTCTTTGTCCTGAAACTTCGGCTCTCCTGTTGCTTGTCAAATGTCCTGTACACAGACAAATCAATTTTTAAATTTAATTTCTGATTGGATTTTTTAATAATTTTAAATTTAGCTTCAGTTCTCAATCTCATGTTATAAATAGGTGGAGGGAAGGCAAGTATTTTCCCTTACTCGGACTAGTTAGTTCAAATTTCGTGGTGCTTTACTTTTAAATTTTGTATTTCTGCATATTGGCATGCATATTATACAGTATAGAATAAAAGAGCTGATATTACATTTCCTTGTATACAGGTATCATTCTGCTAAGGTGGGTTTCCTTTAGTCATGTGTGCCTAACAGTATATGTCTAGGATTAAAAAAAAAATGCTGCAATATTTCATGGTTTTTACTCTCTTAAGTTGGAAAATATCCGAGCTCTTGTGTGGCTGTAAACAGTTTCATTTATTTCATTTGGTAATGATTCTTTGTAATGCCTTCCACCCAATTCCATTTACAAATATCCTTATATGTAATCATGTATTTATCATGTAATGTTAAAGTTGAGCAATTACAAATAAATTGAGAAATCAAAGATAATGTTACAGTAGAAATTTGTGCTTTGTGTATTCCTTTAAGAGTTCACTGTCCCTATGGCAACAACTGCAAAGAGCTTTTTCTAATTATGCAAAGTTTAAGGTTTCATTAAAGTGGGGGGCGGGGGGGGAAGCAGCTCCTAAACTTCTGTGTTTTGTGGCTTGGAAAGGAAGAACAAATCTGTTCTTTGTAGACAGTTTTTTGGTTTTTTTTGCTGACTGTTTGTAGCTTTCCTATGCACTGAAGAGAAATTTTAATATAAGGGTAAGCTTACTGATCTGTGCTAGAGTGAAGTTGTTCCAGTCACTGATATTTGAGAAAATTATGCAGTAGCTGAGAAGCTGTAAAGACAGCTCATGCAGAATTTCCTCTGATGTTGGAAAAAGGAGTATGGGCAATGCATTTCACTGTAATTAATAGTGGTTTCCTTTGCTGAATCTATAAGTAATACATTTCTAACATCCAGTGTTGTTCATAATGGAATTTTCTTTATGGAATTTTAAGTTACAGATTTTTTTGTATTTCTTATAAATTGAGATACAAGGAATACTTTTCTTAAAAGGCAAGTTACATATATTGTAGAGTTTAAGTAATTACTTGTTAGATGAGCTTTTGCTATTAAACATTATAGTGGGTAGGATGTTTTATTCTACTATTACACATACAAATTTTACTATTAACCCATGCATAGGAGCATTTCATAATTCCTCATTCTAAATTCATATGACTGAAATGGAGTGTTCGCAGAAGGTTTTATTGTTCTAGAATATATTTTGTTTTGTTCCTGAAAGATACAAGGCCTCTCAAGTTGGTGGTATCTATGGCATTTAGGGTTCTTTTGACTGAGCTATCAATCCTAGCTGATAAAAAGGGATTGATTTTACTCACTGCTGATAAAAAGGGATTGATTTTACTACAGCTGAAACAATGAAAGAAGTGAAAATATTTCACAATATATTTTAACATCGTGAAGTTAAATGGCTCTAAGTTTACTAATTTATTTACTATAACCTGTGTTTTGTTATGACAAATTCAGTGCCACCTTTGGAAACCTAAAATCAGTCATGCATTCTAAACGTATCTAACTCTCATTGATATAAAAGAGCACAGTATGATCAAAATTCTTTCTGTGATGTCTTGAAAATTTGTCCCAGTGTGATTCAGTTGGTTACTGTCACACCTTAACTGCTGAATCTGTCCTCTGTGCCTCTCAGTGAAAGAGTTAAGATGTCTTGGTCAGTGCTATTAAAACTACTGAATAATAATAGTAGGGAAAAGGCCTCCTCAGTGGTCCAGTCATTGAGGGAACTGCTTTTTTAAGATGTACAAAAGAGTACCCTGACAGTGTCAAAATGAAGATACATCATTTCCAGTGACAGATCATTGACATTATTTACAGCTTGAACATAGCTTTTAAGGTAAAGTGGAAGGACATTCAAGCTTTTGTTCTGAGGACTTCTTGTGTAATGGCCAAAAGGGATTTTATGACAGTCTTTAGACTAATCAGTAGACCTTCTGGAAGATCTGTAGGATAAGAGGAAGTCAGAGCATTTAAAATATTTTTAATCTTTTTTGTTTCCACATAAGGAATTAACTATACCGCCTCATTTAAAATAACTAGCCATTTATTTGCAACATGGTGGTAACTTCTGTTTTATGGAAAGTGTAGCAGTTTCCTTTCCTTGTTGGTGAGAAGCAGCTTTTCAGGGCAGCAAGGGGAAAATGAAGAAGTCCATCTGAAAACATTTGGTTTTGGTTTGGATTTTTATTTTTTCCTTATTTTCATAATGACTGGTGCCAGTAGCAACTCCTAGTAGCTCTTTTTGTTACTTATATGCTTTTCCATTTGCAAGGCTTACTGTTCTTGTAACCAATAGATGGCCATCCTGCATTTTCTCAGAAAGGCAGAGCAAGATCTGCCAGCTGTGATGACATGGGAAGATTTGGAGCTTGACAATTGTTTCTGAACGTCAGTATATGATATTGAAAAAGCTTTTCCACTGTCTGTACTGGCATCAAAACTTTCCTGCTGTGCAAATAACGTTAGCAGTGGCTTTGATTTTTGGCATTAAGAAGTTTGGCATTTTAAAATTTCAGTTTCAAATATTTAAATGTGTTCTCTGTGATGTCCAGAGAGGACATGTGTCTGGGCTAAAAAGAAGTAAGTCTTACTCAAAAGGAACCAAATTCCACCAAGGTATGTAAGCATCTAGTTAGTGGAGAGGGATCTAAAGGTCTGGAAGAAGTGTTGGGACTCACAGAAGCTACTGATTAAGGATTTGCATAGAGCCCAACAGTAACAGACAAATACTTGGCACAGATGTTTGAATTTAATTTAGACTCAGTGTCACAAATTGCACTGAAGTCTATAATTTTTCCTGTTGCTCTTCTTCCTAGCTTATTCAAATCCATAACTTTAATTTCTCTCTGTGTGTTTTTCCCCACTTCAGTTCTTATGTAGTCAGGTGTCAAACCTGAATGGTTTTCTCTGTGTTCTGTGGAACAGGGAGATGTGGGAGATGTGTGTATTATACATGTAAAAGTAGAGAAAAAGTATTTCTATGCCAGTTACTGTTTTTGCTTAGATACCTGACTTTACTTGATTTATAATACAACTGCTGGTGCAAAATCACTGTAAAAGCATCCAGTTAATTAACCTTGTTTTTAAAAAAGCATCTTTTAAACCAGCAGCTGTGAATGGGCTTCTCAGTATGTACTTCTCAATAAGTCAACTTGTTGAAGGATAAGCAAAAGGGCTTTTTGAAATGAACATAAGCAATAGCATAGGCAGCATGCTGTAGGATGTGATTATTCTTTCTCTTCAGCGCTTGTGAGGGTGCATCTGACAGCCTTGAGCCTGCCATTGAAGAAATACTGACAACTGGGAGCAACTTCAGCTGAGGGAAATAAGATGGTGAGCCCCATGAGTGGAGAGGCTGAGGAACATCAGCATGCTTAATGTGGGGAAGAGAGTTCTAAAGATGAACTGATGTACAGAATTACAGGAAGATGGGGCTGGAATGTCTTTCTCAGGTAGCACACAAAATGACAAGTGATAGATTGCAACAAGGGAAATCCCAATTGGGTATGAAAAATAAGTTGCTCTTAGTGAGTGTGATTAATCAGTGGAGGAGATTTTCCAGAAACCTAGTGGAATCTCCATCCTTGGGATTTTCCAGAATTTGACTGTCCAAGGCCTCGTGCACCTGGTTTAAACCTGAAGTCAAGTCCTGCTTTCAGTAATGTTTGGAGCTGTTGACCTCTGTCAGTACCTTCCAACCCGAGTTTATCAGCAATTCTATGATGGTAGAGTTGGTTTTATTACAAAGTATTCAAGAATCATAGGCCCACGTTTAGAAAACATTCTAGATCAATACTGTTTTGTCTGGGATGCTGTTGGAAGTGCTTTGAGACAGAGCAGCCTTAGATTATATAGTTACAGCTTTTTGGGGGCTCCATGAGTTGAGATTACTGCTTCCTAAAATCTGCTTTTACATGTCTCTTAGAAATGCTTTTGTTTTGTTTTCTTTTAGGCAGTCACTGCGCTTCCTCACCTGTTCTGGGTGTAGAATTGGTTTAATATGTAGTCCCATAGGATTTTAATAGGAATGGGATATAAAAATGATCCAGTCATAGCACTGATCCAATGCTGGCTGTTGGAATAACAGCACGTGGCCCATAACTCACTGCTCCAATTCAGCTTTTGGTCTAGCCATACTTACAGGGTCTGTAATTCAGATTCTTAATTACAGTTATTGGAAAGCAGGTGTAATTTGTTTCAGCCTAGTTCATTATTTCTTTCAGTTTTGCAGTAAGTCTTTCATTTCAGAATAAGGCATTTTCAGGCTTTCTGCTTGATGGGATCTTCCAGTCTGCTGGATGTGATACAGTTGAATGTATCCAAGATGGTTTGAACTTATACAGCAGCTCATTGCTGCTGAAACACAAAGAGAAATCCAACAAAAAAGGAAGGTATTATCTTCTAATAGATTGATCTCTTGAATTTGTCACAGAGAAGAGGTGGACAAATATCATGGCCAGAGTAAGAAAGAGGGCAGAATTGCAGGGTCTAAGAGCAGAGTGGCAAGAAAGGCAAGGTATACTGAAGATTTTGGTCTGTTCAGCTTTCTCATGTAGTTTCACCCTAAATCTGTAAGCACTTCATTAGTAAAGGAGCATGCAAGGCTGACTATTGCTGCCACACAGTTAACTTGGGTCTCATAGTCTTCTCATAGGGGAAGATTCATGTGAAAATCTTATCCTCACAGTGAGTGAGAATAGTGGTTGAGAACTTGTGGTCTTCAGGGAATATAAAGGAGCTGGTTCTGTGCTTTGCTGACTAAGGTGGCTTCTTCGCCAGCCTTGTGCCACAGGAGGCACCTGACAGACCTAATAATCTGAGTTCTGGAGCTTCACTGTTTGCATCTGGAACTGTGAGTGGCCTTTACCCCTGATTTGAAAAGGTTCATAGAGATTTCAGACATAGATATTGAAAGGGGTTTTTTTTCTACTTTTTTTCCAAAAGAAAGTAGGCCAGAGTGTTAGTTCTGGAATTACTTTGAAGAGTTGAAAGATAAAAACTTTTAGTTGGCTGAATAGCCAGCTTTCATTTGTATTCAAGCCAGTAGATTCTGTCTAAATATTTAGAAGTATCATTTGATTAGGACAGTTAATGGAAGGCCTTAAATATTTTGTTTTGGTAAAACTTCAACTGTTTTGCAGTAGTATTTATTTGCTTTTTAATTAAGAAAGAACAAAGAAGAAAAGTGAGATGAGTGTTACCTGTGGAGTCCTTAATCTGAATGAGCACAATTCTTTCTTTAACAACTAATTGGTTGGTTTTTTTTTTTTGCATGCATATGGCTTTTGACATAAATGATGCTCTTAGTTTGGCAGTCTTAATGATAAGAAAGGTCCAGCTTTTGAGCCATTCAAATCAGTATCATTACCATCCTGGACTAATTATTTGTATTACTTGAATATTTTTAAGTTATTTTAATTAATGGGAGTGAAATTTTGTTACTTAAATATGAATATAAAAATAAGGGGCTTTTTGCATATAGATCATGGAATTGAGAGTGCTTTCTGAAAGGAGTATCTGGAAAGTAAAGGGAACATTTGAAGTTACTCTTCAGTGTTGTGAATTTCTTGTGGCTTTTTTGTGACACATGCATTCACTACTTTGTGAATACCAGAGAAAGTGTAATTTGATCATCGAGCCACATTTGGTAAATACCAGTTTTGTGGGGACAGCCTGTTCTATCCATAGGGGAAAAGGTCCCTGCCAAAAATCTAAAAGCTTTCTCTGTTATGTGATTGTCTGTTATTTTGCTCCGGAGGACTGAAGCACAGATGTGTGTTATTTGTGACACGACAGCATCTGTATTTGTGTTAGTTGCTGTAGTGCTTGGTTAATAAGGTTTCAGACTGCACTTTGGATGAAATATGGCTAAATAGTTAAAAACTTTTGATAGATGATTTTGCAAAACTGTCTCTAACATATCAGTCAAACATTAAAGTCTGATGTGATGCGCACAGCCTGCTGCTGCTTAGCAACTGTTCAAATACTTGCTTATGTCTGGTGTATATTAAATAGATTTTTTTTCTTCTGTTGTTTCATGCTTTCTTTAACAGTCCAAAGCTACTTCCAGTTTTTCTGTAAATGGTGTATTTTAACACATGCCTCCTAGGAGGAAGTTGTGTGGTCTCATGGTTGTACATGACAGCTGGGGAGAAATAAACCAGCTTGTTTCTTCCACTTCTAGTGCTGTGCACACAGCTATGGATTGCTGATCCATTAAATGCTTTGTGCTATGGCTTTTGTGGAAACGGGATTACAGATTCCATCACCAAACTTCCAACTACATTTGTGTGTGGTGTCAAAGGTACATTAGGATGTACAGGTAACGGTTTGTAGTGTCCGGGAAAGAGCACTGACGATGGAAGGCAATGGAGTTGTTTTGCTCTTAAATCATGCAGTTTGTAACTTGTAATAGCTTACAGACTTGCTCAAAATATTATTGCTCAAGCTATCCTTGGTATCTTTGCTTTTCTCTAAGCAGATAATCTCCTTAAAGCCAGTTTACTGCTCAGGAATTTTTCACTTTTCTTTTGAGTGATGTTTTGTATAAACCAGGCATTCTCAAAGTAGCCAGTGAATCACAGTGAAATACTGTATGAATGTGGCTTCAGCAAGCTGAATGGAGGTTTTTGTATACAAGTGCATTGTATATAAGTGCTGACAGAGCCCTTGCTGTAAATCTTTGCAAAATGTTAATATTCTTCTTAAAGTGCCTGCTTAGCATATGGGGAATCAGAGACTTTGACCCTGTGACCTGGAAAAATTCTTGTTATTTCAACAAGTTAGAATTCCTGCTATGTTTTAAAATGAGATCAGTAAGGAGACTGCATTGATAAGAGTGTTTGGAAGATGATACAATTCAGAAATGGAGTGTTTTGCCTACCGCAAGACAAGAGAAAGATGATGAACGAGCTGGAGTATGATAAGACGAGAGAAATTGTCTCTTTGGTTGTGTTCCAGTGTGTTAAATTCAGTGTGCAGCTTTCTTCCTGGCAGTACTGTGGAGTTCCTGCAGGATGTTAGGTGGGACTTGAGCAATGTGTGTGTCAAATCACATCAGGCTTAGCTGTGATGTTACTAATATTTTTACTCATAACTTCTCAGTGAATGATTTTTTTCTACAAAAGTGATGTAATTTTATGTGTATTTAAAACATTTTCTCAGTTAAGTCACCACTAATATAGGCTGCTCTGTAGTAGATATGTCAACTATTGAACAGTACACACTGGTTTTAGATACAAATGAAACATAATTAATGGAAAATAAGATATATTTAAAGAAGGTACCTCTACTGGAGTTTGGCTGTCATTATATGACTGAACTGGCATTACAGTTACATGTTATTCAGAATATCACAGCTATTAATTTACCTTTGGCATAGTCATGCTTTTTTGAGGCCTTTTATTCAGTTACTGTGTTGGTCTGGCTTTTCATTTATAGAATATGATGAACAATACCTAACATGGCTGCAAGGGCAAAGACCCAGCAGCAATATTCATAAGAATGTTATTGTTCATGTGGCCTTATTGTAGCAGGAAATGAGAATTTAAAATACTTTTCTAAAAATTATTTTTGTTAGTCTAATATACCTACTGTTAGAAGCTCAGTTTTAAAATTTGGTAATGAGAATTCCTCAAGCTAGAGGCCTCTCTTGTTTCGTGAAATGTTATTGTATCTCATTGGCTGAGTTAGAAACTTAGTAAAATATGTTTCCCTCCGTGGCCTGGGGAGGTTTCTGCTCAGTATCACAGCTGCATTCAAAAGCATTGCCAGTAGGGATGCCCTCGCTGCCGTAGTAACAACCTTTAGAGCAATAGAATAAATGAAGGATGGAGAAATCTCTTGGTTGGCTCTATTCTGGGAATTACTAAGAAAACAAGGTTAATTTAAATCTTAGTGCAGAGATGGTAATTTCCTCCAAATCATTTTTCCAGGCCTGAATTTTTTTTCCCCAGCTCCTGCTTATGGCAAGAGTTAGCCTTATATCCTTTATGTTCCCTTAGATCCTTATAGTTAACCTTATACTTTTATCCTCAGTAAGAGGATGGACTGAACTGTCAACTTTTAGACGACTTCTGGCCACTTGTATTGGTCACTCAGGTGGGGCTATACTGACACCTTTTGAATTTGTTCCATCTGCTTGTCTGAACAACAATGCAGTTACCTGCTTATCTCATTTAGTCACATTCAAGAGACATAAAGGGAACAGGGGAAAAAATGATAAAAAGACCATGCTTGCCAAATGTAAACATCTTCAAAATAGGAATATGTATGTTTTGATTTAAATTTCTAACAACTGCAGAGTGTCAAAAGTGCAGCTAGACCTGAACTTGAAATGCGTGCTTTGTTTCTTTTTATAGACACACAAACATTTGAGAACCAGGTTTTCTTGGAGTATGACTTGCACATCTTTGCTTTCTGACAGTGGGCGCTGCTCTTGCTGGGCTGCAAGTGCTGCAGTGACCATATTGGGACAAAGTTAGTCACTGTATAGATGGGGCTTGCACAACTAAGAATATAGAAATTTAAGTTAACAAGTAAAGAATAGAGAATGGTTCCATGAAATCAGGCAAATACTTAGAAAATCTTCCTTGTAAGATCAGGAAACAGCCTGTACATTATGTGTGCCTAAGAAGGAAAGAGAGCTGCAAATGTCTTAGGAGTTTTTCCCATAAATTAACATTTTCAGTCAAAGCAATAAGAAAGATTGACCATAATTTAGAAATTATTTGGGACAAGCTTTTTTTGTTTCTCACTTTTTATACAGTAGATGTGCTATCAACAACATTTTCGGCCAATATTATACACAAGCCATTTTTTTCTCTAGGGAAAAATGTAATGCAAATACAAGAAAATAGGACACATCATATAATGTGAATAAGACAACAATTGACATGCCTTGTTGCTGCTGGGATTTCTGTTCATTTTTCTTAATGTAATTGTGTGCATTTAATTTGCTATACCGCCTGATTTCAGCAACATCATATAAGTGTATGAAAAAAAAAATTCTAAAGGCATTACTTAACTGCATCAAAATGCAATTAATTGTCCTTGGTTTGGACACCATGGATACAGAATGTTTTAGGTCTGAAGGGGCTTGAAAGATCAGGAACACCTTTCAGAGGTTCATGTTGCTCAAAGCTCCACCTAACCTGTTCACTGCCATTGAGGGGTGAACCCACAACTTCCTTGGGCAACCTGTTCCAGTGTCTCACCACCCTCAACTCAAATAATTTCTTCCTTATATCCAATCTAAATATATGCTCTTCTAGTTTAAAATTATTACTCTTCAGGAGTTTTTGACTGTGGGCAATTATTGAGATACTTTGATTCTGGAATGTTTTGCCTAAAATGCTGTCATATCCCTTGATCTCTGATTCTGGCTTACACTTGTAGGATAATGGAACTTCTCAGCATTTTTAGAGGCACTTTCTTTAGTATCAGTATGAAACACTGAAGTCCTTCAAATACCAATCTAGTCATCAGCAAAACCACTGGAAGATTGGGTTACATAATGCAAGCTCTGAGATTCGTAATGCTGTTGTTGGCTGCTGTATTGAACTGCTGAAGTTCAGCTATTTGCCTGGATATAGAGTCTTTCCAGAGCTTCCTGCTGAGAACTGAATAACCCAAAATACATATCAGAAATTGAACAACCTGGCAAGCTGCTAAAATGTGGCACAACATGTTTATGTTCCCATGTGAATTTTAATGAAATATGGTAATATTGTCATTGGGAACATACTAAAAGGGGCACAAAGTTCAGTCTCAGACTTTGCAGTGCTGTGGAAATGTGACAAACAGTCGGATAATTTTACATGCAACAACTGTAGGTCACTATAAAGGTCACTGTAAATTAGAACAAAATCATTATATATCATGCATGTAATTGCATTTCTTTAGCCTTTTGGATTCTCTCATCATTGAAATGGCAATATAATAATGAAATTGAAGATTTTTTTTTCATGAATAAATCTGAGAGTTATTGCAGTTTCAGACCAGCTAGGTTTGCAGTGTTTCTCTCAGTCTTCTGAGTCACGGGAAAGGGCGTAGTGTTAACTGCACTCTTACTTAGCTCTCAGTTGAGGCAATGACACTTCTTGCTGTTACTTTAGAATGAAAACTTAAGTGTGTGGAATTTCAGTATGAAAACCACCAGTGCTTTTGTACTTCAGTATTTCAATGCAGATTTGAGTCTCTCTGTGCTTGGTTAAATGCAATTTCAAGTTGTTTCTATCTAAATTTATTTCTCTGAGTCATATTTATGTGTCCAAAAAGTAAATTGTTAATGTATGATTTTGAATAGAGCCTTACATTGGGAAAACCAGAGATATTCCTGATCATGTGATCTTCAAAGAATAAAAAACATCATGTCCTTCCTATATGCCCACTTCTATACACTGATGTCCCATGATGGCTCTTCAGTAGTAATTGTACATCTCTTACTGAAAGGTTTGGTATCTGGTGTGTGTGCTGTCTTGTTTTAGTTTTAAATTGGGAAATCACTATCAGAAACTACTGCTAGATATGTAGGTTGCTAGGAGTCATGATTCTAGTTTCATGAGATGTCTATTTCGTTTATGTGAAGATTTTTAAGTATGAGCTTAGCAAGTGTAAGCTGAATCTTCGCTGGGTTCAGTGAAGCTATCATGGGACTGATGATTCTAGAGTTCAGATTGGCAGCTCTGAAGCAGCCAGTCATGCTGGACTGGTTTTCAGTGGTGGAGCCAGAAGTCTGCAAGCTCTGCAGATCCAGGTCAGTTGGAATGTGGTTTCATACTATTGAAAGGGTGTTTGGAGCCAAGGGGTTTTGAGATGGGCTGCTGTGTCCTTAGGCTGCAGGATAGTCCCCTTTGGCCCAGAGTCAGCTATTGTAGACGTTCCTGAAGCTACTCAACTTGTCATTCATATACATTTTATTGCTGCTGTTGGCAGTGGGTTACTGGTGAGTTCCCTGAACATCTACAGCTTTTTGGGGGCAGTTTGTTCAAGGAAGATTTTGATCTGGACTAGTATAGGTACTGCATTCATAACTCATTTTTTTCTGAGAAGAGCAGTCTTGGATTTGTGAGGAGTTATGTAAAACTTCTGGTACAATGTTCAGGAGCAGATGGAAAAGCCAGCAGAGCTATTAGGCATCATCAGAAAGATACTGAGGACATGAAAAATGGTGTCATTCCTGTGTGAAGCCCTTCCCTTGAGAACGAAGGGCTACAGTCCCTGTATTTCAGGGAGCATATGTTGGTGTTAGAGAAGGTACTGAGAGGATGTTATTTTATTTTTAATCATGGCAACAGGTCTTGCCTTCTAAGGAGGCGTTTAGACGACAGACTTACCAGTTTGGAGAGGTGAAGATTGTAAGAGGATTTATGAGTGAAGCTTGAAAATCAATGCAGGTGGTGAGTGCAGAACTGTTACAAAATCCTGCAGCTTGAAACTGTATACCACTCACTCAGGACCTGTAGGACAAGAGGTTTGAAAAAAGTCTAAGGAAAATCTTTTAGTTGATTTTGAATTCTTATTTCAAAATGCACAGAGTAGTAAACTTCTGGAATTCTTTGCCACAATGTATTGGAGAAGGAGATAATTTCATTAGGTTAAGAAAAGGAATTTGATTAATACATCGTCAACAGGTCTGTAGGAGAATAGGCAGGGCACTGCTCTCAAGTTTCCTCAGTCACACAGTTGTACGTGTACATACAGAGACAATGAGAGGAATGTGCTCAAAAAAGGCTTAGGCTTACATGTTCTTCCTTATTATTGCTTTTTGTTGCCACTCTTGCAAACAACACTGAGCTAAAATTACCCTTTTTTGACTCAGCAGGATATTTATGTTCTTACATTAGTGCACTTTGTGATCAGAGAATCTCTAAGAGATTGTAGCATCTAGTTAGGTTTCAACTGCTTGTTCAAAATCATTGCTTCATTTTAGGAAGCCCTTGTATCTTTTTGTCAGTCACAAATCAAAAGCAGATTTTAAAGGAGAATTAAAGAATTTAAGTGAATTAAAGAAAAAATGTTTAATCATGTTTCTTTGCAGATTGTCACTGTTTTCACTTACTTTTCCAAGATTTTTTTAATGAGGGCTGCCTCTTAAAGAGTTTTTCCTACCTCTTTCTCTGATTGGCATTTTTATTGTCATAAGTTCTTTTCTCTTCCTTCAGCTCTTAGAACAGTTGCACTGGAAATAGTGCATACTCTTCAAAATAGCTACACCTGCTTTTGACTCCAGACAGTTCATAGAGGGTTATCTTTATGAAAGCTTTACACTGCAGCAGCATAGAAATTAAGTATGCAGAAGGAAAGTAAAATACTTGACAGCTTTCTCATGTTATCAATCTGTGGAAGAAACCTGATACAATCACAGGTGGGGATGTGAAGATTAATACTTGCTACTTGACCTTCCTGTGAATTAATAATGAGTTCTTCATTCATTGGGAAACTGACAAATGGAAACAAATGTACGCATTTGCGTAATAAAAAAGGGAATAAATCTCCTTAAAGGTAGAGAGTTTTGATTATCTAGGTAAAACTGACATGAAGAATATTAGGATTGGAATCCTAATGCAGGCAGAATTTAGAGTTACTGTGGAGTTCATTAATATCATTAAAAAAATACCCTGACTAGATGATGCAATGCAGTTTTAGTTTTGTGTATTTCATTTCCATATGGCATCCTACAATTGCCATGAAACGAGTTTTACAAGACACGTACAAAACATACAATTGCTTCTAAGGTGAAGGAAATGGTTCATAAGGATAGATTTATAACATTCTTGGACTTTAATGCTGATTTTCATCAGGTACTTTATTTAAGATACACATGTAATTCAGAATTTGTAATGTAATTCTGATTTTGTTATCTTCACATATATTTCCAGTATAACTTAATGGGTAGTGTTGTAGAGCTTTTAGGGGTCTTGTGGGAACTGTGTGGACAGGAGGGCACATGAGAAGTGTTGCTCTTAAATGGTTGGGTATGCCTTGGTGAATAGGTATAGGAAGAATTGAAAATGCCTTCTCAGCTATCTTAGAGGTGTTTTGCTTTCCTCGCCTTTAGTTTGTCTCCAGTAAAAATGAATTAAACCCTTTTTACAAATGTCGAAGCTTTCAGATCTGAATTTCTGTTGGTAACATACTGTGCAAAGAATACGGGTCAAATTTCAAGCTGCCAGCTCCTAACAGTGGCTTAAGGCAAGCTCAACTGTTGGGATAGGTTTTTCTCGAACAAAACCATATTCCTGAGGAAATTTTTACTGTGATCTGAGAAACTTCATTTTTAATGTGCTTATGTATGAGATTTGCCAGCATATTGCTGAGCTGTGAAGAGGTCAGCTATGCTTTGATAGAATTGACAGAATGACCTGCAGTAAAGGAAGGTGGCTTTGTTTTTAATTAATTCTCTTAAGGAAAAGGGAAAAAAAATCCAAACCAAACTTAGGTAAAATCCATTAGTAGGATCCCTTAATGTGTGCATTAGCATTACTGAACCAGCAAGAATTAAAAATTCACAGTCAAACAAAACCAAACCGTTTTTTTTATTTGCTCAACATGAAAAACGTACAACCCAACTAAAATCCCTTGAAAAAGAAATTGTGTAACTGCTCATAGTTTCCAAGGAATACCTGACAGATTAAACCTCTTTAAATGTTTCATGTGTGCACTTTTGCTGTGGGACCCATTAAAGTACATTGTTATTCCGGCCAGGAGTTTAAAAGACATTATGAAATGTGTTAAATAAAATTTATTTCTGGAAATAACTCTTTGTAATGAATTTGGAGGAAGAAAAAATACCAAGTTGTGCTTCAAGGTAGGAATTGCTTCCAGGTAGGAATTGCTTCCTGGTATGGTCACTTAAAATAAATTTTCCATAAGAACAGATTACTTCTTTGAACTGTTCCAGAGTTTGTCACTTTCCTGTGACCTTGCTCATCATTAATTATTTGATAGAAGTCTTTTGGTTTGATCTAATTCAGTAATGTGCTTGGGGAAAACTCTTAGTGAGGCTTATTTGCAATTCTGGGGTTTTTTTCAATTTTAAGGTCATGCAATGAAATCAGGTTTATGTCCTTTGTGTTCTTGTTTGGATTCAGAACAGTGTAGAGTACAAATGTGGCAAACAGTTACAAGGAAGTTTCACTGTATAATAAGTTGAGGATGAGATGAGAAACTAACTGTGATGGGCTAAATTTATTCATTCTTTATTTATTTAAGAGATGGATGGCAATGAGTGAAGTATAACATCTGGATTTGATAATACTATTCTTTAAGCAGAGATACTGGTGAAAAACTGTTGAAATTGTTCAAATTGACCATGGAAAAGCTGAATAATATATTAGAACAATTAAATTATACTAGGAATGTTTAATAAACCTGTTTCCATCATGCAATTCTCACACTTTTTTTAAAAATATGCATTTAAAGTGTTAGTGATGTTAGTGTAAGCTTTTAGATTTTGTCCTGTCAGTTCTTAATCTCTTTTGCAGAAAGAATATGGGACTCTGGGGTAGAATGTTCTTGTTTCTATGTTTTTGCCCTTAGAAATTACTCTAAATTTTAATTTTAAGAAAACAAGTTTGTGTTCAGGCTGCCTGATATTTGGCTTCATGTAGGCTTTCAGAAAATGTCTGTTAGGGCTAAATGGGGAGGAAAGAATTTAATTGTTCCTTGCTGCTTAATTTCTAAATTTTGTATTGTGGTTTCTCAGAACACCAGACAATTTTGGTTTTGTTTTTCTTGGGTTTTTCTTTTTTCCTGCCTGCAAGGTGTCATTGACAGAGTTAAGTGTGCTGTCCTGCATGTAGCTTGGAACCAATTCCTGTAAGGAAAGTTGGCCTTACATCCAGTGGTAACTCTTTAATTTCTCCCCCCTTCATTTGCTAGGTGCACATACAGTGAAAGTTTCATGTTTAACAAGAATGTTTGGTTATAAGTAAGGAAAAAAAGGAAGAATAGGTGTGGAAATGGGAATGTAAGAGGTTGGAGAGGGAGGTTGCAAGAAAACAATATGGCTTTTATTGTGTGATGATTTTTTTTCTAAGCAATAGGGATACAGAAACATACTTCTAATTTTAAGGGGAGTGTTAACACAGAAGTAAGTACAAGCTGGCAATAAGCTTGAAATGCTTGTTACAGTCAAAGGAATGGAGATCCTGCTTAGAAGGGGTCTTCTGTGGATAGAGATTAATATATTTATAATGTGATTGCCAGTCTTGTAGACTGGAGAGGAAATTATATTTTTTAAAGAAAGCTGAAAGAAATGCTAGCAATATTAATATCAGCTATACTTTGTTGTTCAAGCAATCCAGTGTAAAGAATCCCTCAATGGAAAGTGAACTAAGGTTAGTCTTTAGTTGAATTATTGGAGTGAAACATCAGAAACATCAGGCTGAAAAAAGGGCCCATAGAAGTTTCGTAATATTTGTTGGCTTGGTGCCTGGATAGGTGTTTGGCTAAGATAGCAGAAAAAATGAAGCTAAATATATGGGGGAAGGTAGAAGGTATGGCTCAAGAAAGCATGGACTGAGGAGGGGTGAAGATCATTTTACTTTTTGGAATTACCAATGCACAGATATACAGGCTGTGTGTCTTAGTCCTGATGAAGGAGCCTTAGATAAGTATAGAGGGATTAGGTGGTTTATTTTGGGGTTTTTGTTGGGTTTTGGGTTTTTTTCTGTCACCTTTTTCTAATTGCTTGTGTGTTTCTGTTGTTGGTTTAGCAACTTCTACCAGGCTTGCTTTGCAACTTGCTGCATCTGATTTCCTGTCAGTGCAGAAGTCTTTTATGCACATTGTCTGGATCATATACCATAAATGCTACAAGAAAATGTTCTCTTGTTTCTGCATTCGCTCTCTTAAGAAATATTTACAGCCTGATTTCTAAAATAAGCTTTTAGATAGATTACTTTTACAGCATTGTAGCCAAGTGAGTAAAACACACATCAGATGTGATCAGATTAAAACCACAGAAAAACATGAGCAATTTACTTACTAGATGTAGTTGAGCTAACAAGGGAGATATAAAGGCTGCATTGATTTGAGTTTGGAGAAGGTGAAGGGCATGCTGGTTACTGTGGCAGTGTTCTGCATACTTCCAAAAGCTGTTCTCTTGAACACACAAAGGCTGTTTCTCGAATGGTAGCTGACCATAAATGGGACTTAGTCATAATGAGTGCATCATAACTTCAACTGGAATTATTAAATGCAGCAGTTATGTTAAAATCTGCACAATTACCTTTGATATTTTTTGTGGCATGGACTGCATGTGAAGTTGCAGTAGGAAAAATTATTAGTGAACAAGTAGTGCAGATAACATTCTAGTCTGTTTAGATTTTGCCAGGTTTAATTATTTAATGAAATCCATTTTGGCAGAATCTACTCTAAAGAACACTTGCTTTATAAGTATTTTGTGGAAAGTCAATGTGATATACTAAGTTAAGGTTTGTCTTGAAGAATTGTCTGTGGTATGTTAAACGTGCTCTGTCAGAAGAAAGGAGACTTGAAAAAATTATGTATTTAGCTAGCACTGGTTCAGCACTCTAACAGCCTAGTATTTGGCATCTGAATTATATTTCACATTAAGTTGTCTTTGAATATTTTCATAAACAAGAGAGGCAGTGTATTTTGTCTCATACTCATGGTTCTGAGTAGTCTTTGGGAGATGACACATTGTTTACTTTGGTTTCAATAGTTTTCACAGAATAAAGCTTCAACAGGAGCTCCATCATGATACAATTGCCAGGCCTTTTAAGTTGTCTGGGGATCATGCCAATACTCTTTGAAAAAGAACACAGCTAATTAATTCTTCCGGTTACTTAGGATTTCTGGCATAAATGAGCATTGGGATCTCTGTCTCTCGTCAACATTATAAAGTCACATTGAAGGGGTTGTTTTGAGGGTTTTTGTATAGCTAGAAGCAGTATGTAGAACTATTAGTAAATGGGGATTACTACAGGAATAACTTTATATTGTACTGCACACCAGTATTAAGAAGTGCTCCTTTGTAATTAAACTCTGATATTAATGATTTTAGGAAGAATTATTTCTCTGAGTCACCAGTGTTGAATTTTCCTTCTTCCAATAATTAATTTCTTGAATAGATTTTTCTGATTACTTCTGTAATGCTGTACTGCCTTGATTCTTATGCCAGAGTCTCTGAATGAAGCAAAAATGCTGCTGCCAGCAGTTTCCTTTGCCTCCTGTTGATACCCTTTTCTTCTACAGTCTTAATTACTGGCAGTCTTGGCTATTCACTCTTGCATTCATGCCTTTTATTTTCCACTTGCATATGTAACTTTCTAACAATATTCTGCGAATATTTCTAACAATATTCTGGATGATCCTGAGTTCCATGGCTGACAGCAGTGGGGTGTGTCAGTTCCTTAAGCTTCCATCTGTCAAAGCAACTTTCGGTTCCTTTAAATTTGCTCCTGAAGATGCATCCTGCGTCCTTTTTGTTGTTTCTTGCAACATAAGAACTGGGAAAAAGCCTTTTCATCTGTCTTTACTAGAGAGGCCTCAAAAGACCTCATCACCTGTTACTTCAGCCGTCCTTAAGGTTAATTTGAGTTTATTAATAATCTTTTGATATCTTTGAGTTCTTTGGTGGGTTTTTTTCCTTGAAGTGATGATTGGAATGAGACCTTCATATGATACATTTTTCATATGTTAAATTGTCAATGAAGCCATATCAGTTGCCTATTGTAATTGAAACTAAGGGGAAAAAATTTTTATTTTTGTGTTGGAGTATATTTCTCTGAGTTAAAATAGTGGGGACAGAGCCTCTTGGGTTTACTTCATCCCATATTACAGTAAAAATATTTTGCTATGTTGAGACATTTGATGCACACGTGCAAAAATTTACCAGCAAATTTAGTAAAGTGATACTGCTTGCAGGCATCTGCTTCATGCAAAGCTTTGCAAGCAGTGATTTAAAATGAAAATACAAATGTCCTCTGGGTTTTCAATTAATAGTTTTGCTCTTACAAAAGAATGATTATTGACATATTTGTATAAACTGAATTTTTGCATTTTTTCTGAAGTCATGTAGAGTTTCTTGAGTCTGCATGTTTCTTCTCTTCATAAGATTCACTTTCTGTTTTCAGCAGGAGGTAATGCATAACTGGTATTGAAGTGTTTGGGAAAACATTTAAAATAAACATGTGTGTTTATTTTTAAATTATTAATCAATACTATGCAGATGCTGTGAATCCATTCCTGCTGTCATTTTCCTCCCTAAAGCCAGAGCTTTGGTGTCTGCTGAAGATGGTTCTGAAACTGAGAAGGAATAGGGAAAGTATTAATCTAAGGTGTACTGTATAAAGCTAGCTTTCCAAGGTGCAGGATCCCTGTCACTGCTTCAGAGGCACTGCAGACCTCTGCTCTTGGTGCCCCTGGCTGAGTCACTGTTCCCAGAGCAGTGAGCTTCACAGGCAAGCCCCTTGTGTGTATAGAGCAGCTATGCTAGCCAGCCACCTAAAGCTTTCTATCTGATGCTGTATTGTTCATTTTTCAGTTGTGATTGGATGTATTCATGCATAACTGGGACAGTATTTTATAAGTAATGTCAAACTTTCATCTGTCTTTTTTAGAATAACAATAATTTGGATGCCTGTTGTGCAGTTCTCTCTCAAGAGAGCACAAAATATCTCTATGGTGAAGGAGACCTGAGTTTTTCGGATGATTCTGGGATTCCTGGACTACGAAATCACATGACATCTCTTAATTTGGATTTGCAGTCACAGAATGTCTATCATCATGGAAGAGAAGGAAGTAGAATGAATGGAAGTAGGACTCTAGCTCACAGTGTTAGTGATGGACACCTTCAAACCAGTCAGTCCAACAGTGAACTGTTTCAGCAGGAACCACAGACAGCACCTGCGCAGGTTCCACAAGGATTTAATGTCTTTGGGATGGCTAATACAGTTAGTGCTTCTAATCCAGGGCAGCATCTTGGATTTCACCTAGGCAGCAAAGGAGTATCTAACTTGTCTCAACAAACACCCAGATTCAACCCCATTATGGTAACTTTAGCCCCAAACATTCAGCCTGGTCGCAATACCCCAACGTCTTTGCACATACATGGTGTACCTCCTCCTGTACTTAACAGTCCCCAGGGGAATTCTATCTATATTAGGCCTTACATCACAGCTCCTAGTGGTACCGCTCGGCAAACACAGCAGCAGCCAGGCTGGGCATCTCAGTTTAATCCCATGCACCCTCAGCAAGTCTACCAGCCTTCACAGCCAAGTCCCTGGACTACTATTCCTACATCAAGTACTACGCCACATACCTCATCGCAGCAGTCAACACAGCCAAACCAGCAAGGCCACCAGACTTCTCATGTGTACATGCCTATCAGTTCTCCTACTACTCCACAAGCACCTATGATTCATTCATCTGGTAGCTCACAATCTTCTGCTCATAGCCAATACAACATTCAAAATATATCCACAGGACCTCGCAAAAACCAAATTGAAATCAAACTTGAACCGCCACAAAGAAACAGTTCTTCTAAGTTGCGTTCAACTGGCCCTCGCACCTCCACCGTTCCCTCTTCCCTCAACAGCCAGACATTAAGTAGAAGTCAACCCACTGTTTACATATCGGCCAGTCCTCCAAATACTGATGAAGTGATCACACGTGGTCAGCCCAAGGTCTACATTTCAGCAAATGCCACAACAGGAGATGATCAACTTGTGCGGAACCAGCCCACGCTTTTCATATCCACAAATCCTGGAGTATCTACTACTGCTAGGAATATGTCTGGTCAAGTAAGCATGGGTCCTGCATTTATTCATCACCATCCACCCAAGAGTCGAGCAGTGGGCAACAGCACCACTGCAACTTCTCCTCGAGTGGTTGTTACGCAGCCTAACACAAAATATACTTTTAAAATTACAGTTTCTCCAAATAAGCCCCCTGCAGTTTCCCCAGGGGTAGTATCCCCAACTTTTGAACCTACAAACCTTCTAAACCTTCCTGATCACTATGTTGAACCAGAGGGTATCCAGCATCTAACTGACCCTGTTTTAGCACATGTGGATAGGATCAGTGATGCACGGAAATTGAGTATGGGATCTGATGATGCTGCCTACACGCAAGGTAATATTCTTAATATAAATTGTAGAGATTTTGACCAGGTTCTCAATTCAGTGTGTAGATTGCAGAACAGGAAACAGTTAGTAACCTTTATGATGTTAATACAGTGTCTTTAATTTTAGCATTTGTGTTTCCTAAATAAATAAAAGTATTTTATAAGCAATTCATAGATTTCTTTTTATGGTAGAGACATGTAACTGAATATTTGGAGATATTCTTCTGTTTGTCTTAAATAGATATATCATCTGTTTAAGGGAGTCATACCATCTTCATTTTTATGTTGTTCTGAAAGAAACACCTAGTTTGTCCAACTTGTCCTAGTGCTTTAAAGCTACAATGCCATTGTCAGATTTTTAAATCAGTTGAGATACTGTTTACATTGGATAATTTTTTTTTTGCAAGTGTTCCTTAAGAAGAAAGAAAAGCAGACTTCAAAAGCAATTAATGGCACAAAGTATTGGCCTGGCCTCCATGTTTCCTACTGTGTTCCTGACAATAAAATGCTTAAAGTCTTGATACTTACTTCTGTTAACATTTTAAAATGTGAAAAGGAACACCAAACCAAAGGAATCTGTTTTAAGGGATCAGCGGTAATGGAGGGGTAAAACTTAGAATATGTGATAAAGCGAGATAACCTGTTAATCTTTTTCTTCTGTTTTCATGGGTTTGTATGCTTTTATTACCAACTCAGTGGTTTATTAACCCTTCTGTGACCTTTTTACATAAAAATGTTGAATGAGTCTTAGGATATTTAAGCAGTATTCACAATAGGTTGTCAAAATAATTTGTCTTTGACCTCATTGGTCCTCTCTGGACCTAGCAAACAATTCTGAATTTAAAACACTGGCTTGTTCCACGACCAGTGTAAACATTCTTCAGATGAAATTAGCTATTTTATTTTTTGTAAGTAAGTACAGTGATCTGGAAGCCAGATCTGCATCTGGAGTACTGTGTTAATGAAGTAAATAAAAAAATGATTCCAGCTTGTGCACTACTTCTGGATATAACTATCTTTAGTGAGGAATAGTTAATCCTAACTCAAGAGTTTCTTAAGATTATGTGTCAAAACCTTAAAGCTAATCATCCTTACGTTCTCTTATGTTCGGTGCATAAAGAACTTCAGAAAATTCATCTGTAGGTAAGCAAAAAAATTGCCCCCCAGATCATATTTCCTTTTCTTACTTTGGAGGGAGACTTAGCTGTCTGTTTTAGTTTTAGTCCTGGAAAACTTCGTATAACAGAAATTAAGCAATTGAAATTGTGTACTCTAGGCTTTAAACAGTCTTTTGGGTCATGAACTTGCTTCCCAAGCAAGTTGGGTACTTTTTAGGGGCTTGCCAAACTGTTCATTTTGGGGAGTTGTCCCTATTGTCTGTTTTTCCTTTCTGAGGGCACTGACTTATACCAGGTCTACCTTTTTATCTCTTGTACCCTTGATAGTGATGGCCACTGTAACCTCTCTACAAGCTGCAGGTGTCAGCATTCAGTTTATCAAGATGAGGCAAGCTTGATACACAACCTAGAGTTCCAGAAGCATTGACCTCATAGTTGCTGTGGAGCCCAGCTCTTCCTGAAGCCAAGCTGAAGCTATTAGACGATGTGTAGATCTATGATGTGGGCTGGTACAACTTTAGGGACCTCAGGAAATCACCATCCTTCTGTGTCCTTCACTAGAAAGTGCGCTTAATACTTCTGAAGTTCTTTACATGTAGAGATGTTCTGCATTTCCGGCATGTGTGCTCCATTTCTGCTGCAATAAGTGCAGTGTTTCTTACATTTCTGTTATTAATTAATATCTGGAAAGTTGAGAAGTCTGTGATAGACTTACTTTATGATATTGATATCTGGAAGTCCTAACTGTTGATTTTAAACATGTTTCTTATACTTAGCAGTGGGGTTTTTTTCATCTTGCTTACAAAAAGGGATTTGAGTTACTTGATGTTTTCTGTATTTTAAACTGCTTATGATTTAGCCAGACTGCCAGAATCCTTCCATGCAAGGTCCTTTGTTTCATTTTAATTTTAGCCAGAGAAGATGAGTAGTTTCTCTGGCCGTGATTAGAGAAAAATATGTTTTCCTCAGCTTTTCTGTCTCTACTAGAATGCTCCTTGTCTTGGCAGGAGCATTCTGGTAGAGACAGAAAAGCTGAGGAAAACACATTTCGGGGAGAACTGAAACTGGCTTGGGGGAAAAGAAACCTTGGGGTGGAAGATGGAGTTGCTTTGATGTCAAATGAAATTTCCTTTGCTTTTTTTTATTTATTTTACATTTATATACATGGTCCAACCCAGGAGAACAGAAGATGTGTTGGACTTCTCTGTAGGCGCTGCTGCTTGCCATTAAACAAGCTTTGCTTAATTGCAGTGTGTGTAGGCTCCTCAGTCTCCTTCCATGATATTTCTGGTTTCCCTCCCAAGAAAGTCGGAGTGGGTAGTAGAAGGCTGCCCCAGTTCTCTGTCTTACTCGCTTCCAAACCTGGAGGTTATAGAATGTGTAAAGATAAGATCAATGTCATTTCCCTGGAATGCTTGGTTTTATCTCTGGCACTGACTCTGTGATCCTGAGAAACTCACTGTCACCAGACTTTTCAGAACTGGTTGCTGAGGGATGTTTCTCATTTTCTAGGATTCTAGTCTGAGATACTGAGGACTCACCTGTGGAAGTGTTGAGTGCATGTGTCTGTTGTTAAAGTCAGTAAGAATTCATGGTGCTGTGAGAAGAGTAGTGCTAGATGCATGCCCAGAAGGACAGCCAAAAGAGGATGCATTTTTATGTGTTCAGTTTCACTTCTGTCAGTGTGCAGGAGTATTCCCATTACTTAGTAGAGATTACAATTTATAATTAGTTTTATTAATATGAAGTAGTTAAGTGGGATTTCAATGTATAATTTAGTTTAGTATAGCGTGTCTTATGGATGGAAAATTGGAATCTTGTTAGAAATTAAAATTCGTGCTCAGATACATTTTTTTTGATATACGCTCTGTATGCATGTCATGTGATGAGTAGTGAGGCTGAACAGTTATTTGATAGCTGCTCATTCTGCATCTAGCTTTCCATCTGTATAATGAGAAGGCATCCCATCAAGAAAATACATAATTTTGTAATAAAATCACTCAGTAGATGTTTTCTTACTAAGGAACTTAAGCCCTTTGGTTAAATATTATACGGCTTTGACTGTCTGATGTTTTCATATTATTTTCTTCAGCTTGAAAGAGAATGGTGTGCAAAGTTGAGTGAATCATTGGTACCAACTATAGTTATGTATGTGGAAGCATGTTTGCTTAGCAATTCTTGCCACTGTGTTTTTAAAGTAAATAAATTAATTTATAAACTAGATTAGTAAATTAATATTTTGCACAGCTCTTGCTTTGGTTTCTTGGAGCTCTTTAAAACTAAAAAAAATAAATAAATCTGCAGGAAACAACTTTTTTTCATTCTTAGCCAGTCCTTGTAGATGTTTAGGAAAAAAGACTTGAATAAGATACAGCTGTGGCCTGTGCACCAAGGGGCTCTGAGCCCATTGCATCGTGTGGTCTAAGAAAAAATACCACCTTATATTTGGCTCTGTATATCAGGCCCCACTCTTCACTGATGTTCTTTGTAAAAAATTAGGTGAAGAGAATATGGAAAAGAGAGAACAAAAAAAAAAAATCAGTTTGAACTATTGAAGTTGCATATCAGATGACTGAATTCTGTGCAGCTTCAAATTCAGTTTTAGAAAACATGCCCAAGCATAAGTGTGTTTTGAGACCTCATGAACCCCCTGCCACAGTGTAATTGCATTGCGGAAATCCCTCCATATCTGACTAAAGATTTTAAAAATGCTTAGGTCTGTAGGATAGGGTTAAATCCTTGTATTCCTGGATTAGAATTTATCTTAGAAACACATAAAATAATAAAAAGACACTCTTAACATTAAAATTCACATTCACAGAGTCTTTGAGAAAACAATTATGCATACATGTTCAAACTTAAAGGTATATTTAGTGCCCGACTGAGAAGGTCTCTGGGAGGAAAAGTGAACTTTTGTCCTCCAGACTTTATGCTCCTTCCTGTAATTATAATGATATACAGCTTTTATGTGAAAATGTGCACTTTGGATGTCACAGGAAACAGTGGCATCTGCCAGAGCAGTGAAGTGTACTGCACTCTGCTGAATGCAAACATGCAGAAGTGTAAAAACTAAATGTGCCAAATACCATGTTTGCATTTAATTAAGAAGTTGAGCTGCAGTGTTTTTTCTGAACGTTTTCAGTTGCTCTGAGCAACACTAGAGGAGCTGAATACTTAAATTGCCGCTTTCCATTCATAAATATTCTAGTCTGAGATACTGAGGACTCACCTGTGGAAGTGTTGAGTGCATGTGTCTGTTGTTAAAGTCAGTAAGAATTCATGGTGCTGTGAGAAGAGTAGTGCTAGATGCATGCCCAGAAGGACAGGCTAAAGAGGATGGATGCATTTTTATGTGTTCAGTATCACTTCTGTCAGTGTGCAGGAGTATTCCCATTACTTAGTAGAGATTACAATTTATAATTAGTTTTATTAATATGAAGTAGTTAAGTGGGATTTCAATGTATAATTTAGTTTAGTATAGCGTGTCTTATGGATGGAAAATTGGAATCTTGTTAGAAATTAAAAATTCCGTACTCAGATACATTTTTTTGATATACGCTCTGTATGCATGTCATGTGATGAGTAGTGAGGCTGAACAGTTATTTGATAGCTGCTCATTCTGCATCTAGCTTTCCATCTGTATAATGAGAAGGCATCCCATCAAGAAAATACATAATTTTGTAATAAAATCACTCAGTAGATGTTTTCTTACTAAGGAACTTAAGTCCTTTGGTTAAATATTATACGGCTTTGACTGTCTGATGTTTTCATATTATTTTCTTCAGCTTGAAAGAGAATGGTGTGCAAAGTTGAGTGAATCATTGGTACCAACTATAGTTATGTATGTGGAAGCATGTTTGCTTAGCAATTCTTGCCACTGTGTTTTTAAAGTAAATAAATTAATTTATAAACTAGATTAGTAAATTAATATTTTGCACAGCTCTTGCTTTGGTTTCTTGGAGCTCTTTTAAAACTAAAAAAATAAATAAATCTGCAGGGAAACAACTTTTTTTCATTCTTAGCCAGTCCCTGTAGATGTTTAGGAAAAAAGACTTGAATAAGATACAGCTGTGGCCTGTGCACCAAGGGGCTCTGAGCCCATTGCATCGTGTGGTCTAAGAAAAAATACCACCTTATATTTGGCTCTGTATATCAGGCCCCACTCTTCACTGATGTTCTTTGTAAAAAATTAGGTGAAGAGAATATGGAAAAGAGAGAAAAAAAAAAAAAATCAGTTTGAACTATTGAAGTTGCATATCAGATGACTGAATTCTGTGCAGCTTCAAATTCAGTTTTAGAAAACATGCCCAAGCATAAGTGTGTTTTGAGACCTCATGAACCCCCTGCCACAGTGTAATTGCATTGCCGGAAATCCCCTCCATATCTGACTAAGAGATTTTAAAAATGCTTAGGTCTGTAGGATAGGGTTAAATCCTTGTATTCCTGGATTAGAATTTATCTTAGAAACACATAAAATAATAAAAGACACTCTTAACATTAAAATTCACATTCACAGAGTCTTTGAGAAAACAATTATGCATACATGTTCAAACTTAAAGGTATATTTAGTGCCCGACTGAGAAGGTCTCTGGGAGAGGAAAAGTGAACTTTTGTCCTCCAGACTTTTATGCTCCTTCCTGTAATTATAATGATATACAGCTTTTATGTGAAAAATGTGCACTTTGGATGTCACGGGAAACAGTGGCATCTGCCAGAGCAGTGAAGTGTACTGCACTCTGCTGAATGCAAACATGCAGAAGTGTAAAAAACTAAATGTGCCAAATACCATGTTTGCACTTAATTAAGAAGTTGAGCTGCAGTGTTTTTCTGAACGTTTTCAGTTGCTCTGAGCAACACTAGAGGGAGCTGAATACTTAAATTGCCGCTTTCCATTCATAAATACGACACTGAAGTGCAGGGAGGGGTTTGTCTTCCCCCCACCATTGTTTTCCTGCAGCTACCAAATTGATATTAAAGCAAAATTACCAAATTGTAAATGAAAGTCTCCACTTACACCAATCTCTTTCAAGTTCCTTATCAAAGTTACTTTTAATAGTACAAGGATAGCACATTAGTATCAAGAGATTCTTCGTTAATCGTGATGGTAATTTTAATGTGTGTTTTAAAACCTGTTGGGATTTGAAATTCTGAGATGGTAGTCACAAAGTTCCTAGGAAAATAAGGTGCATGACTTTCCAGACATGACATGAAAATGAAAAGCATGTTGTAATGCTGGGGGCATCCATCAATACCTTCTCCTCCTTGTACAGGTCCATACTGACAGCTGAATTTCTAAACCACACAGATGGGAGAATATCAAAATGAGAAATCCTGGGTTCTTTTCCTTTACAAGAGTAGCTTTAACAAGGAGGTGAGGGAGGGACAAGTAAAGTTTTGGTCATAGTTGAACTCTTGAGGCCATGCCATGCCGTGCCATACAACCTGATATTCTGGTAACGATGCTCCCCACCTGCCACATCCCGCAGCACTGGCCACTCACCTGCAGCCTGCATCCACCGTTTGACAGGTCTGAGGAGTTCTGGGTCTGGGCAGTAGAGCATGGCTGTGTTGCCTCAGCAGGCTTACCAAGGTAATGAAAACAGAAAAGACTGTCTAAAAGTGGAAATAAAATGTAGAAAGAAAAAGGACTTATACACTCTACCAGAGTAGAGCCAAAATAGTCTTTGATTTCTTTTCCTTGGACTTGCAGCTTCATTTGCTGTTTGTAAAAGGCTTTTCAGGAGGAGAGGCTGTCTGCTGAGAATACTTACCTGATAATTTCAAGTCTTCAACAAAAATCTTTATACTGAGATGTCAGTTACCACGTTTTTATTTTACATATGAGCACAGCTGCAATTTTTACTGTAGTGCAACTACTGTGACCCAAAGTAAAGGTGTCTGTTTATGAAAACTTCTGTGATTTGAATAAAATGTAGCAGAAGCTAGGCATCATTTCAGTATCTTGCAAACATTTGTGACTCAAAAGCCTAGGCTGGATCTCAGTATGGTCTGTAACACAGTTCAAAAATAGTTTGGCATGGTTCCTCCTTTTAAAGAACCTCTGGAAGACAAAATGTAATGTGTGAATGAATGAATGAGCAGGCAGGATCTGCAGGAGAAGACAGTTCTGCTTGCCAGAGATGTGGAGTGTTCCATCTTTTTGATGTGTTTTTTTTTTTCCTCTGCTACTGTTTGGGAAACCTAGACAACCAGATTTGAGTGCTTCTAATTTTTTGGTACCTGAAGAAATTGTGAGGAGTTAAACATCATGTTCCAGCTAGAGTTTGGTTTTAAAGATTTGTGAGGCAAATTCAATATTCTTTAAAATACCTCGTTATTGCTACTTCTTTATAGTTTCCAGGGTGATATAAAAGTATTCATAGTCTGTGAAAATGATCACAGTTTATAGGAATTACTAGTTAAATGGATGGATGAATGAATGGCTGCGCAGAAGTTAAAATTATTCTTTAGTTTATTTAATTAAATACATGTTTTTAGAAGATGGTTATTACTTTGAGCGGTGATATCTGTTTTTGTGATGATATTTAATAGTAAACCTGCCTTCAGTGAAATAAACTCATTAGATTGCATGGATTTGTGTCATCTGCTACTTAGGTTCATTATACCTTTAAAAAATTGTGGTTTGTAACTCTGAAGTTTTGCTAACTTCATTGTTTCTAAATTAGGTCTCCTTGTGCCTTTTCCTTTACAAATAGTAACCAGAGTTAGAAATTAGAAGCTGAGCTAATTTTTCTGCACCATAGTTTAGGGGTAAAGTGACATACAGTCCAGCTTTTGAGAAATATCACCGTTTGCTAGAGGTGTGCTTATTTCTGGTTTGGTTTCATTTGATGGTTCATACTATGATGAACGCTGGATTCAATCCTAACTGTTATAAGCATATGTAGTGCTCCATATTGCAGTTGTCTGAAATCCTCTTCATGCTACCTGTTTTACAGTGGTTAAGATGAATACACACAGAAATATTTGTTCCTGCCTTTAGGTAGTTGTCTTGTAGGTTTTTAAGATTACAGATTTAAGATTAAATTTTGCAGGGCCATTTATTGCATTGTATGGCTTTCTCATACTTGTTGTCTGTAGGTCACTTGTACTGTTTTCAAAAATACAGCACTTTCTGTCTTATGGCAGAGATTTTCTTGTGAGGAAATTGGAAGAGCAGTCTGTAGCAGCGTTTTTTTCTGTTTTTTCCCAAAAGCGTCCTAACTTGCATCTTAATCTGATGTTGCCATATGAAGGATAATAAAGTAGATAAAATGAGACTTTATGTATTGCAGCTTTACTGGTACACCAGAAGGCCAGGATGGAGCGACTTCAACGAGAACTTGAGGTTCAAAAGAAAAAGTTGGATAAACTAAAATCAGAGGTCAATGAAATGGAGAATAATCTAACACGAAGGCGCCTGAAAAGATCGAATTCCGTTTCCCAAATTCCATCAGTAAGTTGAAACGTCTGTAGGGTATAAACCTAAACCACAAGTGTGGTCTGTCACAATAAATTGAAGGAAGAATTGTTCATATATTGACAATATACTAGGGACAGGCAGTATAGTTAGAATTAAGCTGGTGAACAGTGGAGTTTAGAGTAAGGACTAAAAATGTGTCATTTAACCACAACCTTGCAGCTTGCTAATTGCTTTGTGAAGTATTGCTTTTAAAGGCAGGCAGTCACTAAAGGTTTGACATGGTAGTCCTTACAAGTTAATATTCATACTGTTATCACACTAAGTACTTTTTGGTCTTGGTGCATGTACTGAGCTCAAAGAAACCAATTAATACACCAGTTTTCAGTGCTAGATGATCATCCATTGATCTAGTGGACCAGACCACTGGCTGTGTCCTGACTGAAGATTGTAGTGGTTCAGTCTGCTCTGAAGTCTGATGAGAGAACTATTCAGTAGGTCTGGAAGCGTTTTCTAAGATTATGCTTGGATTAAAAGAAAGGTGGTCATTAGGGAAGATTCTTTTATCATCATTTCTGAAATAATTAAATGTTGTCTACCTCTGCGTGAATGATAACTGTTCATAAACTGGGAAAATTAGTCTAACAGGCAGATTTATTTTTTCAGCTGGAAGAAATGCAACAGTTAAGAAGTTGTAACAGACAGCTGCAGATAGACATAGATTGCCTAACCAAAGAGATTGATCTTTTTCAAGCAAGAGGTACAGTATGTCTTAGTACATCAGTAACTGTAAATGTTGATTTTTTTCACTGTCCACATGTTTCAAAAAAGTCCATGTCATAAATGATGGATATACACACCTTTTGAAAAATCATCACATTAGTTTGAGTGAAACCACGGTAGCAACTGTCTTTAAAGCCTGATGTTTTTGTTGGCCATATGATTTTCCTAATTCCACACTCATTCCTATTTCATACAAATCTGATTATCTGAGTATCAAAGAAAGAGTAAGTTTTTTGAATGATACATCTATGCATATGTGTTCATCTCTCTCTTTTGTCTTTCACCTCTGTCTGTATTTAGCCTCTCAAGTTAGAAAATATAAAATGTGGTTGTAACTTCCAGTGTGATCTCTGCATTCCTTGTCTGCAGGGACACAGCCTTTGGTCATGGGAGTGAAATGATGAGACAGCTGAGCCAGTTCAAGAACTGCCAACAAGAAAGCCTCTCTCTTGCCACTTACTGAGCTCTGGCTATGTATTAGTTTTTTAGACCCTTTGTAGAGCTGATTCTGTTCACAAGCCAAGCTAAAACTTGCATTGCTGGAAAAGCTTGCTATAGCTCATGTGAAGGAGAGGCACAGGAAGGGAGAACTGAGATAGTGAGAGGGAAGGAGTTGATGCTTCTCACTTCCAGAAGCAGTGAGCTGTTAGATCAGCTGGGACATGAGCCACTAAAGCTCTGCTTTAGTCAGTCTGCCTGCAGTTCAGGAGAAGGCAGACAGGTGTGCTGAATGTAATGCTATACTGTAAACCTGACCTTAAATAGAGTGGATAGTGGGTGATTTTTTTTTTTGCTTTTTACAGTAAATTGCATTTAGAACTTCCTCTTGAGTTTTAATTCTAAGCATGTATAATACACTGCGTAGTAGGTAAGATATCTTTGAGTACAGTTGCAATTTAGAAAAAGTCAGATAAGATTTACTAATAAAATTATCTTAAAGAGTAGCAGAAAAAGATACCTTTAAAGGAGTTTAGTTTGCTAGAGCTTGTCTCTGACTTTACTTTATATTACATATTTTAGGCAATAAGTTTGTTAAAGTGGATTGTTGAAATCACTAATATCTCACTTAGGTCTGTATTGACACCTTGATATAAAAGGTGATAAGTGAATAATAGTATGGTTACAGAATTACTGCCAGAAAAAACTGATATGCCTCCCTACTCAAGTTTATTTTTTTAAACTGCTGCACTTTTTTTTTTTTTTTTTTAGGACCACATTTTAATCCCAGCGCTATTCATAATTTTTATGATAATATTGGATTTCTTGGTCCCGTGCCACCAAAACCCAAAGGTATTGTATTGATAAAATTTGGATTTGATACAAATACCTGGTTTGTATGTAATATCAAGTTCTAATTTACAAATCTTGTTTAAGTGTTGATTATGAAATAGATTATTTCAAAAGCATACAAACCTTGCATTTTATTTGTATTGGCAGTAAGTATGCTTCTGTTTGCTCTTGTTTCCTCTCTATTCATACATTCAGGAAAGAGGAGTATATTAAATGGGTTATGTTAAAGATAGTTAATATACTGTAAGGCAGTTTATGTAATGGAAGCATCATTCTTTCTCTAAAAATGAGCATGAGGTACGTTGCTTAGGGACCAGTGAAACTCACTTAGATGACTTCACCATTATCCATAGCGAAGAGTAGATTTACTTACATGTAGTAACAACCCAGGTTGGTTACCCTCACTGGAATTCATGGTTACTGTAGAATTGGTATTAACAAGTTACATGAAAGCCTCTTCTGACTATTGGTAAATACAGTTCTCGGTAGTTGAACAGGAAAGTAATGCAGAGCAGTAGGGAGTCAGTATTGCTGAGGATTAGCCACTCTTAAGCATTCTATTGATAATTAGTGTGCACATTAATTACTTTTTCCCCTCTCAGGGTGTCAAACAAAGCAGAACAATTACCTCTTGTGTTTTACATAAAGCAGACAATGAATTCAGCTTTGGAACATCATTATACTATGACTTTAGGCAGACCACCTCATGAAACATGGAGATAATCCACAGGTGTTTCTATGCAGTCTTTCTGTCCTGGAAGTTCTCTACATAATATAGATGTGTGTGGTTAATTGTCCTTGGAGTGTTCAGTAACTCTTGTTACAGAACCTCATCTTGGAGATTTCTGACAGTTCTGCATTGTAAAATGGTCTAGATAAATTGAACTTTTTGTCCTGCAGATCTTTTGCAACACTTCCAAACTGATACTATTTTTCATGCTTTATAAAGCACTTTTTTTCCTTCCGCTACCTGAGCTGGTAGTGAAAATTCCAAGTAAAGTTAAATCCATGCACATTCTTATTAGACACATTTTACAACTGAACCATGAAGAACTTATAAGTTCTGTCAATTATGTAGTTCCTTTTATAATAAATAAAAACTAACCTATCAAAGAAGAAAAATTAATTTTCTTTGGCTAATTGTCAACATTTTTATTGGCTTATCTTTTAGGAACTCACAAATTTAAGTGTTTCATCCAATCTATCTTGAAAATGCAAAATTGACCCTGATTGGTTTATAAAGCTTTCAAGTCCGTCTATCAATTATCTTTCTTTTTTTTTTTTTTTTTAAGCATCACTGTTGTATCTTAGTTCTTCATTAACTTTAATTTTAATTTCATTTTAAGTTTCAGTTCAGCTATCATATAGGCTTTGACTCAAAATAGAATTACTGCTGTTCACAAAAGAACAAAAATAATTCTTGCAACTGTGATCAGTAGTGTTGTACTTACGGGGCTCTTGCTGTCATTTTGCAGCAATTGGTGTTGCTGATGAGATCTTTCCAGATGAAATAATGGGCTGAAAGGATTTTGCAATTGCCTCAACTGGGGAACTCTTAACTTGAGAAGTCACTCATCTCTCTTTTCATCCTTTTCATTTCTTTTCTCTCTTCTTCTTTTCCCTTTTAAAATATTTGAAGATTACTGTCTAACACATCATGCAAAAAGATGTGTTGGTATTGCTGGAATGATTACTCTATAGCATGACAGAGCCAGGCAATGGTTTTTCTTTTGCACATCTGCCTGTTGCGCTGGCTTGAAGAACTGCTACCTTCTTTCTAGAATCAAAAAGTTTGACATGTCAGAGGGTCACAAAGCATGTACTTCTTGTCATAATGAATTTTAGACCACTTTGTAGACCTCAGACTTCTAAATCTTGTCCATGTTTCCTGGGCTGATTAATTTGCAAATTTTATTTCCATTTTAAGCAGTAGCTTTGAACTGAGGGAAGAAAGGGAAGAAAGCAGAGTTAAGGGATGGGAAATTTGATTTTTGTAGTTTTACCTTGAGCCTTTTGGCTTACCTACAATCAAGCTGTAGTCAAGGGGGTGGTAAAAAGCTGCTTCCGTTGCTTTTAATAACTATGCTGTTCTCAGAGGAACAAGATTGTTCTCAGTTACCGAAAAAAAAAATCTCAAAATTCTTTCCATGCTGTTTTCAGTTAGTAACTACTTATCTTGTCTCTTCCATGTCACAGATCAGAGGTCCATTGTGAAAACACCAAAGACTGTTCCAGACACAGATGAAGATGAGGGAGCTCAGTGGAGTTGTACCGCCTGTACTTTTTTAAACCATCCGGCCCTAAATCGCTGTGAACAGTGTGAAATGCCCAGGCATTTCTGAGCCAACAGGCCCATTACCTTCCCTAAAACCATAGCAAACGTACAAGGAATTATCCAGGCATTGGGGGGCAAAAAAAGCATTTATGATAGGGTTTTGTAAAATGGAAGGTGTGACGAGATGGTGTGTTGCTATTGTTAAATGTCAGCCCACAGAGCAAGCAATACCTCAGAGCTGTGTCACAGGCAGCTGACGTTGATCGGCTGAAGGGCAATCTGCTGAGAGACTCGCCAGCTGCCTGAACCATGTACAGTATTACCAGGAACACACACCGTGTTCAGTGCCTGGGTGTCGCCCATCCTCTTCTCTGCCCCAATGTCACTACTGAATTCTGACAGGGGAAAGGAATAGAGTGCTAGTGTTTTTGTTTTCAGAGCTTTCAGTGAAACACTACATGCACAAAGGAAATCTTAAAAGGAACAAGGTTTAAATATTTAAACTGTTTGCTGCCACATAGTGCCTTTGATAAAGGGAAGAACTTCACAAATCAGTGGTACTCTTTGCCTTGTCTTCCCTGAAAACATCTCTGTGAAGCCAGAAATCATTACAATCACATCTAAAGATGAAAAGGAAAAACTGCATGCGTTGTCTGTACAATACACACAGTGAAATACCCCAAAGCTTTTCCTACTGTACATAGCTCTAGAGCCTGCTTTAAGTGATTTCTTTTCCTCACCTTTATTATTTTCTTGTACTTCTGTATGTATAGTGTAATAGTCTTTTTGTTAACTTTCTTTTTTTTCCCATTAAGTGATTAAGCACGATCATGTCCCTTTTTTAAGCTTTTATCTGAGAAGCAATGCCTTAAAATAAGAGCATTAGTAAAAAACTATGCACAAAATAGCTTTCCTCTGCTCGTTCTGTACATTGCTCTTGTAAATGCTGATGATCTGTGAAGACCTGCAGATGCAGCGTGGTAAAAGTGCAGGAAAAGTTGGAAGAGTTATACATATAGTTCACTCTGTACACTGAGTTTTACGGTGGGTGACACAAAGGGAGCATTTTGTCTGGTGTGAGGAAACTTTATACTAGGGAACTTTCAACCCACCAACAGATCAGCATCCGAGTTAAGCTTGCTTCATCTGCTGGGTGTCTTGCAGACTCCTGAAGAGAGATTCATTGGGGAAGTACATAAAGTGCCAAAATCAACAGCAGCAGCATCGTACGGCTTTGTTCAAGGACTTTAAATGCTTTCCTGTTTTGGCAGCCAGTTTCTAAACCTGACTTTGTGGTGAAGTCTCATATTTATAGAAAACAAGGGTAGCAATATTTAGGACAACTGAAATAAAGGCTGGAAAAGAGAAATCAAACAGACTTGAACACTGAAGCAACCTCAAGCATCTCTTTTATTTTGATGATCTATTTTTTTAAGGAAAATACTCACATGATCGGGGATGTATGTAACCGAGATCAAGAAAATGGAATTCCAGTACAATATGCATGAAAGACGGCACACAAAGAATTATGTAGCAGCAGCACTTAGTGTGAGGCTGGAGGGAGTGCTAACCATGTAGCAAGAGACAAAGTAGACTGTCACCCACTGTAAACATCCGCCAGTGGACACTTTTATTAGGAGTTTTACAAGTGATCTATGTGAATGCACAGAGGCCTTTGTTTTGAAGGCTTTGCAATTTTTTTTATGTGGGAAGAAAATGTCAATCCCAGGTAATTAGGCAGTAGACCCAAAGCAGTTGCATTCAATGCATTTTGTTTATAAAATGAGGCCTTGTTTTTCAGCTTCATCTGCAGTTCTATGTGAAGATTGACAAATCAGTTTTTACCTGTTTATTAATAAAACCTAATTTGGATATCTTGAGTTGATGGTTTTGTGATTTAGCTGGGTAAACTGCCTTTGTAACAGATAAGTTATTTATAAAAATTAAAAAAAAATATATTCTAATGTTTTCTTTTGTGATTTGTTTACTTTTTCCATGCTGTAGAGCAACAGAATACTCAACGGAAGAATAAGTATTAAAAGTAGGCTCATTTCTTATGACCAGAGTTTTTATTTAAGCCTTTGTTTTGTTGAACTTTGTCTTTCCTGCCATGCGTTACTCTGTTTAATTCCAGTTCAGTGAGCATAAGGAATGTATTTCATAAAGTTGCACTGATGAGATTGTTTCCTGACCAAAGACCCACTCATTTATTCATAAAGCAAAAAGCTAGACACAGTCCCTTTTAACTTCCTGCTTCTGGGGTTTCTGATTTTTAAAATGTTTTTCTAAATCAAAATGGACAACTGCTTTGTGGTGACAGATGGCAAACTAATGTTGATGTGAGCACGGTTTAAGGATGAATATGGTTGAACTGTATCTTAGTGCTATGGATATAAATGCTGTGAGATGTGGAGTGTTCCTTGACATGTCTTTCCCACATGGACCCTGTCAAAGCAGGTATTTGTTATGTGGAGTTGAGCTTTCCTGAGATGTACTGATACTGTATAAAAGGTCTTCAGAAGACATCTATAAACTGATTTAGCCAAAAAAATTAGCTACAGATCCAGGAAAAAAAATCCTTAATGCATATTTTTCAACTAGTGTGCCATAATCTGTAATATAAGAACTAGTGGTTGGAGTGGGGGGGGGCAACTGAATTTATAAAGGAAATGCCATTCAGCTGAGGGGTGGAAAGAGCATATTTGGAGAAATAGATGAGATGGAATCCTGCTCATTCTATGAAATGCAAAATTGATCTTTTCCCTGAATTTGAGTGTTTATTTTCTGGAGGGGAAAAAAAAATACATCCTTACTCCAGCTGGGTGTGCAGAGCCATCTACTCAACATGAGTTTGTATTGGATAGCCTTTGCAGTAACTGATCCTGAAACAGTGGGGTAAGAGAAATGATATCTCCAGTGTCTATTCCAGACTTCTACCTTCCCCTTCAAGAGTTTTATGTTCTTTGTGTACTTCAGGTCACGAATATCATCAGATAGTGGCATATCAGTGTAGTGTGTCATTATGGATTGGGTTTGAAGGATGAACTAGAACTAGATTTCACTGCTGGATTTTTTTTCCTCATGGAACATAAAAATTAATACTTGCAGCAAGGTTAAATTTTGTGTTTTGACATTAGTACTTTATCTTGGATGCTGATTTATGATTTTTTACTTTCCTGTACTGTCTTTGTCAGGGATCTCTGTAAAAAAAAAAGTACATACAGTAGGAAGGGAGTACCTTTCTTGGCTTTCAGAGATGCTCCTGTTTGTTTTTGTGAATGCTTAAGATTATCACTTGGTCAAGTTTCAGAATTGGGATAACTTAAGAAATGTAGCAACTAAACAGAGCTAGTACTGACTGGGCTGCTGTGTGACATCAGCTCTGTGGAACTAACTTCAGTTCACTTTGCTACTTTCTAAATATATTTAAAAACCATTTGTCTTGTGCAGTCTCCAATCAGTAGAGCTATTCTGTTGTCCAGGAGTGTGGTCAGGTGTGGCACCTGTGAAATTCAGTTTCTGAGATTCGATAGACTGTCGTTAAAACTGTGTGGTCAGTACTCATGCCTGTCTATTTACTTTATTTATGTGAATTTAATCAGTTTTGTGGTCTTGAAATGTCTGCCTCTTCAGCATGTTTTGTAGATGACTGGGGAGAAGTGTCCTTATCAGTACTATATTCCTTCACTCAAATTCCTCTCACTTCAATGTATATTGGAATCTGGACACAAATTAAAGGAAGACTTGATTAAAGATGTAGAAGAGATATTAGAGAAAAGTCATCTATTGAAATCTACTATTTACTCTTTTTCAATACTCCTTTGGTATTCTAATATGGGAGTATTGCTACAAAGCAGGGGAAGAAACTTTTCAGTACGGTTAACAGAAGACGTAGTGCAGCTTGTGAATGTGCAGCAGTTTTACTCATGTTTAATTCTAACTTTAGCAAGAAAATGATATTTTATCTCATATTTGTTAAAAATGCCCTGATAAGTTGAAAAGCAAATACAAATTAAACTTTAGATTATTTTCATTGGCACGGAGTGGAATAATTACAGTGCATTCCTTTTTCAAGCCTGACTGCTTGAATACCTCTTTTATTGCTAATTTTGAGGAACAATCTTTGATTTTATGTAGTCCAGAATGCCTTGTGAGGTTCATATTTTGTGTAAAACTACTTTAAAAGTACAGAGAGGGAACAGGAAGAGTTAGTATTAAATGTTTGGGAGCTTCAGGCTCTATAACAAGCTTAAGTGCTACAGGAGCAATTGGGAGTAGTGGTGAACATTGAAAATTATATGATCAGACTCAGTTTTGACTTTTTGTTATGATTCTTTAGTTTTGATTTGGTTTTTTTTTGAGCAGTTCTGTATGGATGGCATCTACAGTAGAACTCCAACAGTGCTGCCTTCAGAGGCAGCACTGAGTAAAAGAATCAGAAGTTCTTGCTTCAGTCAAGACTTCACACATGTTAATTTCTAGCAGTGCATATTATTATGCTTTCATCACAAATGCAAATATTTTTTGATATTTAATCAAAATATAGCAATCTTCAGCCAGTGCAATGCTGCTGCAGGCATGCAGCTGGTTATTTTTCCCAGTGTCCTGTTCTCATCATTGATTTGATTTGCAGATACCCGTGTCTACTTATGGAGGACATTGAGCAAAAATGATTATCTGCAGGGGTTCAAACTGCCTGTGATTTGCAAGTTCATTTAAAATAATAAAACCCTATCATATCACACATGAGTGCAGATTTTAAAGGTGAAAAGTAACATCTCAATTTGGGTGCTACTAGAGCATTTGAAGTTGCTTTAAAAACCAGTTCCACTTTTTAAGGGGGTGCATTGTTACAGCTTTGAATTCTGTGACTGCTTTTTTTCACACCGTTTACAGGAGTGTGGTGCCAAAATAATTTTGATGTGGTAACAAATGGAGATGCTGCATGTTAAGCATTTTAATGTGCTTTTAGTATTAGTAGATATCAGCAGACCTTATCAGTTTATAAAGCCTATAAACTTTACCTAAATTCAGGTTCCCCTTGCAAGTGATTGAAGGTCCAAGGCTAAAGAACGCAGTGTCGGGAGACATCAAGGAAATGGACTGAGGAATGCTGTGCCCTTTGTTCTCTGTATACAGAAGCAGGTGGTGTTGCTTTCCCTGCACCCAGCTGTAACATGCAAAATAAAATGTGGCAAGCACAAGGCCTCAGAGCTGGATAGGGTTTGTTGGAGTCAGGAACTTGGGATACTACGTGAGAGAAATGCTGGTGTCTGCTCACAGGACAGCCATGTCTCCATTGTGTACTGAGGTCTTGCCCTGGCCACGTTTCATTATGTGCCAAGGAAAAATGCACAACGTTTTCCTGAGGAAAGGACAGTTGGAAGTGACTCCCTGGAGTTCCTCATCTGGCTGCTACACAGCTGCTTACCCACAAAATGGAAGAGGTGCCTGCATATAAAAGGGGTTTTGGAAGTTGGACCCTGATTCCTTAAAAGAGACACTTTGTACTCTCACAAGAACAGCCCGTGCATCATTAATTCTGGGTTAGCTTTCTACCACTGTACTGTAACAGTAAACCTGTAAAAATGGTGTCTCCTAATTGGGACAGTAAATCTAGAAGTGAGTTTGAAAGAGGTTAACAAATATTGATAGCTCTTCTGAGGTGACAGGAAACATGATTCAGAGGAGAGAATGTGTGTCTGTAATGAAAACTTGATTACAAAAGTTACCGTCCCAAAAACTTCATTTAAAGAATTCATTTTATAGCGGTTTTATGTTGACCTGAGATTACAGGCAAAGCAATGTTTGCACATACATAATGTCTCTCATCAGCTGATATAAAAAAATACTTCATTTACAATCTACTTATTCATGGTAGCAGCTCTGTACTTTATTGTTGGCTGTAAATGGTGAGTTGAGGGCCCTTTTTTGGTTGTTATTTTGGCTTTTTTATTTATTTTTATTATTTCACAGGTATCCTGTGTAGAACAAAATTGGATGGATGGATGGATGGATGGATGGATGGATGGATGGATGGATGGATGGATGGATGGATTTTTTTTTTTTTTTACAGACTCTTTTTGCAGCTTTGCTCTTGTTTGTATTTGCTTTGTGTCTTACTTTATTGTCATGGAGAGCTCCTGTTGCTCCATCTGGGGAGCTGCTGTTTGGAAGGAGGATGTGTTTGGGTGCATTGTGTCCCATCCCACTGCTCTGGGGCTGGTGCTGACTGTGAGCCTCTGGACAGTAGTGAAAAAGCATGAAATAGCATTTAGGCCTTAGGAGGCATTTGGTCAAAGTTATTGGAGAATCTTGGAATGGTTTGTGTTGGAAGGGACCTTATAAAGCTCATCTAGTTCCAACTCCCCTGCCATGAGCTGGGACAACTTTCACTAGACCAGGATGCTCAAAGCCCAATCCAGCCTGGCCCTTGGTTTGTCCATCTCAGCAATATTGCTGTGTCACTGGCTCAGTTTCTAAAAGATGTTCTGTTCTTCTGCCTTGGCAGTGTGCAGAAAGTGACCCCAGGATTTTGTTATTTCCTGTGCCTTCATCTCTGTCTTACCAGTTTTCCTTTTCTCCATCTCTAATTAGAGAATTGAACAACCACTCAGGCCAAGTTTCCTATGTTTTGCTGCAACTATCCAGTAGCTACAGTGTAAATTTGGGTTAGAAGTAGGATTTAGGTTTTGGTTTTTTTCATAAGCCTTTTTCTTTCTGTGTTTTGGGGCCAGAAATAAAATTTAAACATAACCTGAGGAAAGAATATAACTGTCTTCTGACAGAGATACCTGACACAGTTATGAAAAGATGCCATGTGACACTTTTTCTGCCAGCAAGAAAAACTTTTTGGTATCCAATGTCTATAGTTCATATTTGCTGTCATAGAGAGGGTGTTGGAGGCTGTCACTGGACACCCAGCTTGAAATTTGATGGCTTGTGGTTTGATGCCCTGTCACAGACTTGTTTGGTGGCCTGGAGAAAGTTGTGCAGGTCCTTGTCTGTCTGATCCACAGCAGCAGTCTGGCCTCTTGCAGTGTTTGTTGTGCAATTCTGCTGCAATTGAGGAAGAATTTGGAGGTGCTGTTCTTCTCTACTTCTCTCTGCAATTGAGGAAGAATTTGGAGGTGCTCTTCTTCTCTACTGTGCATATTCCTGAGTATGGAGGTTTTGAAGAAGTGAGGCCGTTCAGTAGAAAATCTTGCTGTGTCACTCCAACTGAGCTGCTGCTGCTGTTGGGCTTAAGGGGGTGAGGGGGAAAGGCAGCGTGATGCTGGGCTTTGTGAGCTCTTCATAATCCTTGGCACAGCTGCCTTGTATGTGAGAGAGAAAATGTCTTGTTGGTGTTTTTTGAGCTGAAGGACATAAAAGCTTTCCTTCTTTAATAATGATTAATAATGTGGAGTTTTTTTCCTGTTGAGTTTGATACTTTACAATTAAATGGCTTAAACTTTCTGAAGCCCTAAGGAAACAGTGCTGGCCTGCCTGGCCTCCGTTCTGCCCCCATGAGATTCACTTCTGGCCCTGGTACTCTGGACTCGATGAAACAAAACAGCCAGCTAGCATGGCCAGGTGCTGAATTTCCTTTTGTTGATGGACCCTACAGCTGTCCTGATGGATCTCACCAGGAAGTGCTTTTCTGCCAGCCGTGGCCACCAAGCTCCACTGCAAGTGTGGAGTTTGCTCTGAAGAAACAAGACTCCATCATTTTTCAAGGCAACTGTCATGTGTCCCAGTTCTCAGTGCTTCCTGAAAAAAACAGTAGGGTTGAGTGATGGAGAAAGATACTTCACTATTGACATTGTTTACTATTTGCTCCCAACACAACTGTCAGGCATGGCTGTACCCAGTGATGCCATGCTTGGAAACTTGCATTCTGACTTTGAGAGCCCAGCCAAGGTCTAAGTGGACATAAGGTAAGTGCCATGCAAAGGTATGTCTTATGTAGTTCCATGGAAAAGTGTAATCCATCTCCTGATCTATTGCCTTGTGTTGGTTTTCATTCTCTTTCATTTAATTTTTTGTTTTTTCATCCTGTTCTTTTCCTGGACCAATCCCTGTATTTGTTAGCAGGGTTGAACCTATTGATACTTGATTGCACACAATCCTTGAGTCAGCATCTAGATCTCACCTGTTCATCAGTCTGCCACCCCATGGCAGCCATGCTTTTCTCTTGGATTTTGAAACAGTTGTAGTAGTCATAGTACTGACCCAGAAGGTGGTGGGCTGCCATGGGTGATTTCAGCTCAGTATCTTTTAATTTCACATGTGAAATTCATCTCATGAGACTGAGACAAAATGCATTAGTAATGCTTCAGAGCAGGGATTGCATCACCCCCAGCTGGGTTTACAGGGCTACACTCCAGGATGCTCCCATTCTCTTTGGAGCTGTTAATGAGCTATAAATCCTGTGTTCTGGCACCAGAATGGCACACCCTAGGGCTGACAGGGAATGGCTGATCTTGGCATTGCCCATCACTTGGTCACAGCTGCTGTTTCCTGCCTAGTGTGGAAGGGCTTTCACTTCTGTGGCCAAAAGGAAGATGTTGGCAAGCGGTGATTAATACTTTTTTCTGGATTTTGGTTTTAAGACCCCAGATGAGTCTCAGGAAGGTAACACAGCTCATTTCACATCACAATTGGCTCCTGCTGTTACTGCCATGACCTAATTGTTTTTATTTTCAGTTTAAGAGTAAAAGCATTTAAATCCAACCTTATAAAGACCAATGAATAAAACAGACCAGTGAAAAAGCTGTGGCTGAGGGCTTGAGGTAGGTGGCATAAATTAGATTGCTCAGAGGCTTGTTTTGTCAGTCATTATTCATGTTAGCAACTCCTGTGTGATCCTCTAATGCATCAGCCATCGCTCATGTTTGACAGGGTCTGCTTTGTGTGGGATTTCCCCCACCCCAAGCCCTCCTGTTGTGTATTTAGCTACAAAAGCTGCTTCATACCTGCAGGTTTTGTTGGCTGCCTCTGTTTGGTTTTCATGTGGTGTTTTGAGAGGGTGCCTGCCAGCTGTCAGGACACAGGCACAGTTAGCTCTCTCTGCCTGTCCTTTAGCAGTAACATGAGCCAGCATGCTTGCTGACCTTTTCCAGATGTTTTTTCACAAGCCTCCAGTACCTGGGTCAATGGAGTTTGGTTTGCCTACTCTTCTAGTACTTTCCAGTCAGGAGGAGATAAGCCTGCTGCCATGCTGTGAGGGGTTATACCACCTTATGGCCATGACTAGCTCCCAAACGTTTCCTCATTTTTTCTTGACTTCCCTGCTAGTGTGTTTCATCATACGGGACTTGATGTAATGCACATGAGCTGCTGAGTCACCCCTGAGCTGGCAAGGTTTTATTGTACTCTTAACCCAATGTAGAGTGTTTGGTCCCTAGGCAGGCAGGAGCAAAGCTGGTGCCTCTTGCTTCCTATTGAATCATGTCAAGGGCAGCCTGGGGGAGCCTTTGCTCTCAGGGCAGGTTACCCTGCGCTTCTGAGGCCATGTACTGCAGGGCAGGGTTTCCAGGCAGTACCCTGGGGATGCTCCAGCAAAAGCCTCATTTAGAACCATAAACATGCTGAGCTGGAAGGGATGCATCAGAATCCAGTCCACTCCTGGCCCAGCACAGGACACACCTTGTGCCTGAAAGCTTTGTCCAAACACTTCTTGAATTCTGTCAGGCTTGGAGCTTTGGCCATGTCCCTGGGGAGCCTGTTCCAGCACCCAAGCAGCCTCTGGGTGATGAACCTTTTCCTGATATCCAACCTAAGCCTCCCCTGATGCAGCTTCATGCTGTTCTCTCAGGTCCTGTCCCTGGTCTCAAGAGTGAAGAGATCAGTGTCTGCCCCACTGCTTTGCCTTGTGAGGATGTTACAGATTACATGACGCCTCCCCTCAGTCTCCTCTTCTCCAGGCTGAACAGACCAAATGACCTCAGCTGCTCATCATAGAGCTTCCTCTCAGACCCTTCACCATCCTCACAGCCCTTCTTAGGATGCTTTCTCATAGCTCTGTGTCTTTTTTATAATGTGGTGACCAAAACTGCACACAGCACTTGAGGTGGGTCCTTCTGAATTGCAGCTCAGTGTCAATACAATGTAACATACTGTTTATACATTATATATATACATAGTAAAATTATATTATTAAAATATGTGAAATACATTTTTATAAATAAGACCTATTCATTTTGTATGTCATAAATTTGTCTGTGTTCTCTGGAAGATTTGCTTTAGAAGTTGTTCAGGAAGGATGGGTATGTCTTCTGTTTTTCACAATTATTTTAAATATGGCAGAGTTTAGAAAGCATGTGTAACTTTTGTAATATCAGTGCTGATGGCTCTGATGTAAATCTGCCTTGAAATGGGATAAACTGAATTCAAAACTGTATTGAGCCCTGAAAACCAAGAGCTGGGCACCACAAATGCAGCATTTCAAGCAGGCTCAAATAAATGAAATGGAGTATGGCCCAGTATTGGGAATCATCTGCTGGCTTGTGGACAAATACAGGTTCCATCAGGAAATCCTGCCTCCAAGCCAGTTTTGCTGCTCCTCTGGTGATGTGACAGCTGGACCCACAGGGTTATTTGTGCCTCTGGCAAGGAGCTTAGAAACAAGGTTGCAGGCAGGTTTCAGATGGCTGTGAGCTCAAGGCTCCAAGTGCTGAGTTGCACATCCAGCCTCTGCCTGGCTAGTGGAGAATTTTATTTTCAGTTCTGTTGAGATGTAGGAGCGCAACCCAACTGCCTGGCTTTGGGCAGCTGTACGGCTTTGGTGACCCTGCTCCCGAATAATTCAAGGAAAGAAGGTATAAAAGGAATGCAGTAGACGTTTGTGCTGGTTTGTTTCGGGAGAAAGTTTCCCCTGCCCTGCCCCTCTCCGCCCCCCCTTAATGCTGCCTTACAGTCGCATGCTGGGAATATTTGTTGCATATCCGCCTAACTGCTGATTGACACGTGCAAGACAATAAACTTAGTTAGTTAAAATCCCCTGTGTTCTGATTGACTGCAAATGTCCAAAGTCCACCAGGAAAGACACAGGAGATAGCCTTGCCTTAAAAATGTTATCTGGGCTTGCAGAGTATTTTTTCAATTAATTTCTGCCTAAGGATTGGCTGTGATACTTATCCACTGACAAACCTAGTTTCAGATTTCAGCTTTAAAATATAATTGGCAGCTCAGCAAATTCATAAAATTGATCCCCATTCACACTTATTTTTGGCTTGCGTTAAGAATGTGCCAACCTGGAACTCTAAACTTAACCCCGAGTGACTTTCCCAGGGCTGCTGCCCTGAAAGGAAAGCCTGGCAGCAGCGCCTGGGCCCCAGCCAAGATAAATCCTGAGCCGTGGATGGCAGGGCAGCCACAGCCTGAGCTGCAGGTGAGGGGAGGATAAAGAGACAGAATAAAGGATAGATTTTGTAAAATGGTCCCTTTCTGAAACCTGTTATTGTGCATTTGTCTCTCACTGCTCCGCGGCCTGACCCTGCTGCGGCCTCAGAGCCCGCCTGAGCTGCTGTGAGCCTGCAGGGCCGCTGGGCACACACCGCGGGACAAGGCCGGACGCTGTGGCGGGGTAACAGCGCCGCGATCCCAGCTCGCAGGAGGCTGCTGCAGCCTGAACTGCTGCTAGCACAGTCCAAGGTAAGGAAGCAAAAAGGGCCTTTGCATAATATCCGCAGATGTTGAATTCAGCCGCGCGGTGAGATGTTCAGGTCCCAGACACACACACATGGAGGGTCCAACTCTCTCTCCCCAGGGGCCTGGGGGCTGACCCCGGTCTCGGGGCAGTACGAGGTTAAGGGCCAATCATGGAAACGGGAGGGAGTGCCTCAGGGACATAGGGACAGACATAGGAACAGGGGAAGGAGCCAGTGGGGTGTAACTTAGGAGAAGCCCCCCAGAGCCTCCACAGAAGGCACCAGAATTGGTTCAGCCGGTGAGTTCGACCCTCACCCGTGGGTTCTTTCGGCCTGGGGGAGCCGGGTCCCGGCGCTGCTCCGGCTGCTGCTCCCGGGGCAGCTCCGGCTGCCGGGATTTCCCCGAGAGCACGGCCCCGCCGGGTGTCAAAGCGGCCTCGGAGCAGCAAATCCCGCTTCTAGTGCTGCCACATTGACACCTTGTGGCGGACTTGGCCATCGTGTTTTCTAGAAATATGGGTGCATGTCTAGGGATGTCAGCTGCGGGACATTCCTTACAGGCTTCCATTTGGCTGCGGACAAATTCAAACATTAGAACATCAAAGAGCAAAGTGCAGAGGCTGACCTAAACCAGTGTCTCCCAAATACCATCCTCAGTTGCTTATCAATATCATAGAAGATGAACAGAAATAACAGGAATAACTTGATTATTTTTTTCTACTAATGTAGAAAATTGGATTCTTGACCTTTCCCCCATAATTATGTTTATTTGACTTCAATTTAAACTAGTATTCACTTTTTTTCACCTTCTGCAAGGCTTAAATATGACCTAGGGAAGATGCTCCGAAGATTTAAAGATCTTCCATCTGCTTCCCTAAGTGGAGCCAGGGCTCCAAATCCACCACGTGTCATACATTACGTTATGAACAAAAGGATATGCAGATGCTGAAGTTCTCCGAGAATGTTTCCCTGCTGGAAATAACATTTTTACAAGCTTCTGTATTCGCTTCAGCCTCTTCCTAACAGGACCTCCTGCGGGGAGAACTCAGTATTTCTCATTCTGGTGATGGTTTTGAGTAACACTTATAATTGTCTGCCAATGGCTGTGTATATTTTGGCAATAACAAATCTGCTTCCCTGCTAAATTTTCCTCAGCTCCACTTTTGAACCGATGGGGGGGTGGACTGCAACCTTTGCCAGGACATCATGGCACTTCTTAGGATTTAGATTTCCCTGTAGCTGGAGAATGTGGTGTTATTAAATGAAGTACATTTTGCTGTTTACCAATTCAAGTGGTAAAAGCCATCACATTCCTCTAGGCTTCTCCTGCTGCCCCCTTGGCGAGCCTTGGCTGTTCTTTAGTCCTTGTAGGCAGTTCTGGTCTCTGCACAGTGCTCCTCCTGACCATGCCAGGAGAACTTTAATTCCTGCACTAAAACAAAGTCTCATCTGGAAACAAAATCACCAGATGGTGAAGTTATCTTTGTCTTGACTTTGTGTTCAGTGTTGTAGCTCATTTGGTTACTACAGCTGATACTGCTTCTTATTTAGCACTTTTCTCAGTTGTTTGAAGTCTCTGCAGATATTAAATTACAGATTCTAAATTCAGCAAGCGGAGAGCCACAGGAGAGCTGGGCCTGCTTTGCTCAATCTTGCAAGTGTGCAGATGGGTGGCAGACACCTTTTTCAGTCTTACTTTGCACAGCAGCTCCTTTCCAAGGTTCATCCTACCATGTGTGACATTCAGTACTTGCTTCTTCAAGCTCTACTATTCATTAATTGTATTTAATTAATTGTAATTAATTGTCTTTTTGTTCTTTCCCTGAGAAAATCTACTTGTTTGACCAGTGTGGCATTTTTTGTGCCATCCATATTTTGCTGCCTGCTCCTAGTTTATGTTTTTCTTCTGCCATCAAGTGTGCTGATGCCCATTTGTCTTCTGTATGGAACCAGCAGTGTTAGTAATTCCCTTCAATGCCCAAACTAGGGAATTGTAGGTGCAATGGAAATCCTGAGCCCAGCAAGGATGGGAGGGGAAAGGGAAGATGAGGAAACAGTTTGACTCAGGCAAAGAGGAGCAGCTGTGAGTGTGGTTAGGGTGAACAATCCTGATGCCACCATTCATGCACATCATCCAGTTTCCTGACTGCACTCCAGGCCCTGCCAGCCCTGCAGGGGTTGTCCTGGTTCTGTGGCTCACTGCCTCACATGTTCTGTGTTCTCTCCCTGCTCTGCTCCACTGCCTTGTCCTTTGGGCTGCTTTTGCAAAGTCAGCACATCAGCACACCTCACTGAAGAGCTCCCCTGAGCCTGCTGCAAGGTTCAAGGCAGTGAGCCCAGCTGGGGGTGGAGAAGGGATGTGGCTAAAATACTATTAAAAAATCCCTTTGCTATCAATTGCAAGCCATAGCATTTTCTCAATAATGCTAATGGTGCTGTAGTATTAAACTCAAGAGTTCAAAGCATCCCAGTCCCCCCAGTGCATGGGAGATAGATCCTACAGCAGTCTCGTGTATCCATGAGTGAGTGCAAGGGTCTGTCACACTTGGTGAAGTACAGGCCTTGTTCTTCCCAACATTTCTTGAGACAGAGAGAAGTCATGTTCTGTTTAGTTTTTGTGATTAGTTCAAATATTTGCTTATAAATTGTGCCAGCTCTTGTGGGAACTGAGTTAACACATTACCAAAACGTCTCAGAATAATTGGCAAATACAAGTATTTGATACCCAGCAAGATGATGAGCTTTATAGACTGTTTCATGGCGTTAATTCTTATGGTACCTCAGCTCATCACATGAGTAGGCTTGTCACCCATGTTCTGTGAAGGAGAGTTCTGTATTTTAGCAGAGGTGCTGGGAGGTGTGTTGAGGTGCCCAGGACTGCAAAGAGCACCCTCCTTCCTTCCCCTTCTTGTGCTGAGGAGCTATTGCAGGGCTGACCCACGACTTCTCAGTGAAATATTTGTGTTGAGCTTCCTTAACCCCTTGCAAGGGAGGGTGTCTCTGGCTTTCTGCCTTTTTGGGAAGGGCTGAGTGTAGAGAAAGTAAGAGGACTTTTTCTCTGGCTTTTTTTTTTTTTTTTTTTTTTTTCCTGACTTTTTTTCTTAAAATGAACTTGGCAGCTCTGTAAGTCTCCCTTGGGAAAGCAGCCCATCTCCCGCAAGATTGCTCTCAGCGCTTCCAGCTTCTTCTAAAAGAGTCTTGACAACCAAAAAGCAAAGAACATCAAGGGCTTTCTGAGCCTGTTAAGATTTATGGGCTCATTTGCAACTTGGCAGCGAGAGCTGGCCCAAATGCATCTCAGCAGAGACACCAAATAGCAACAGCCTCTCAGCTCTCTGTCCAAGAGCCACCACCTCCCTTCTGTTCTCAGCCCTTTCCCTGCTCCAGGGGCTGACAAAGGCAGATAGAAATCCCTGCTCTGGAAAGTGCCAAAGGCCCTGCAGCAGGAGCTCCTGAGCCCCATGTGCTTGTGCTGTGGTGGAACAGGGAAGCACTCCCTGCTTTCTGTGGGCTCCTGGCCAGCAGCAGAGTTCCCCTCAGGCAGTGACACAGTGCTGCTGCTGAGCTGCCCTTCCAACAAAATCCCCATGAGAAAAAGCCCTCTGGTGAGCACAAGAGCCAAGAGAAATCAAGTTCTGTTTAGCACCAAAGTCTGATTTATTTTCTCAGACACTTTCTCAGCAGAGCGCACATTCTATGTATTTTACAAAAAGATTCTCAGTAAATATGACAGAAATTGAAACAAAAAAAATTTAAACATTGAGAGGGCTTTGAACAACCACCAAATTCCTGTGCATCCTCAAAGGAAAAGGAGAAAAGTTCATGCACATCTCCAGCAAGCCAAGGGCACCAAGTAATGGCAGTGTGCCAATTTTCCCATGGATTTTTAAATGCTTTGTGTATTGAAATATGTAACGTGCATGCCAGACATGAAAATTAATGTTGACATGCACAGTTACATCCTGCTCCATTGCTGTGTGTGTTTTCTGGATGCTGCCATTTGGGACTTGTTTTGTTTGGGTGGAAGGTATTTTTCCACTCTGCATCACACTTTGTCTCCAGTATTGTTTGAGGCATGTCACAGAGAATTTTTTCCATAGTTTTGTTTTAACTTCTGGTTTGTTAGAACTTCTAATCCTTATGTAATATGTAGTGGATAAATTTGTAAGCCATTCTGACAATCCATAGGACATATGGAAAGTACTGTCATGTTCTGTGAAAATAAGTCATACCTCTAAAATCCAAATTGCTGTTTCTTGGAGCCAACCACAAGGACATAAGAAATTGAACAGACACAATATACTTATTTTCTGCAGATTCTTCAAATCCCATCATCAAAAAAAACCAAAAAACCAAAAAAAAAACCCCAACAAACAAACAAAAAAAAAGCTCGTGGTGGTTTCTAGTGGGAAACAGATCAAACTGTCACAGTTTTCAAAAAATTCATGTGATAATGTCACTAAGGGTAAATTACTGCTACCTTTGCAAAAGCAACAGAATTCCAGCTTCTCTTTGAGGACTGTGTTTAATTCCTGCATGGAACTAACAACCCTGCACTTCAGACAAATGAGATACTGCAGGGTCAGAGAGGTTGAAAATCCCACCTGAATGTTGAAGCATCAATTCTAAGACAGCTCGGGGGGAAAAGGCAAACAAAACCAAAATAACAACAACAAAACCAATGTAAGTAAAACCACGTAAGAAAAACCCAGAAAATGAAGACATTTTTGAGGACAAAGTGTTATAGATGAACATTTTATAATGTGTTAAAACATTTTTAAAACATGTCATACTGACATACTTAAACTTTGGTATAGTGCCAAAAAGCCTTCAGGATCAACCTTACTAATTGAAGTGAACCTGAAGCATTTGGTGGAATAATGCAGAGATTAGCAGCTTTACAGCTTACTGGAAATCAAACATGTCCTAACAGAACATAGTTTACTGTATAATTTCATTATGGGGCCACATTTGTGAGTTAAGTCAATAATAGATTTCTTGTTCAACACAGGAGACTCTTTCAAGCTTTTTTTTTTTTCTCTTTAGCATCATCTGGACTTCTGGATTTTTTTTAGTTACCAGCCCCGAGGCCTCAGTCCACACCAGGACTTGCATTGAAGATGACTTTCCTGATAGGATTTATGCTCTGTGTGTCCCTCTTTTCTGAGAAATGTACCTGTGTCTTCCTTCGGGTGCTCTGGTGCACCTCCAGCCCTTCTGCTGGGGGTTCTGTGTGCTCTCAGCATGGCTGTAGAAGCACGAGACGTAGCTCTGAAAGCTCCCTGGCAGCGGGTTGGGCTTGAATCAGGTGATGACAGGGACCCAGAGCTGCCTTCCAGCAGGGAGCACAGCCCTGTGCTAGGGGAACAGGCCAAATCACCTTCTGTGCTGGCTGAGCAAGCACAGTTCTTTTATGGAATTTGAACCATAGGTTAGGACTCTAAAATCACATCTAGCGTTTCAGGGCATTAATGAAAATCTGTGCCATCCTCAATCCAGGCCGCAGTGAGGTTCAAATGCTGGCAGCCCAGTAACCCTGAGCCCTCCTGTTCTCTTTCAAGGGAGGTGGAATGCAACCCCACTGCCTTGGATGACAGCCTTTGCCTTGACTTGATGCTTATACTTGTACTCCTGGAGCAGCTGTAATCCTTGCCATAACACCCTCTAAAAACTGTCAGTTAAGACTCAGAATAAGCCTCAGTTAGTTAAGCCTCAGCATATTCTTGCCCTGGGACTTGTGCTGATTGGGAATGGTTTGCTCTGGAGGTTTTACAAATTTCTGTGTCTTTCAGTCATTCAGTCCAGCAGGCAATATCATAGAACCACAGAATTGTTTGAGTTGGAAGGGACATAAAAGATCATGCAGTTCCAACAACCCTGCTGCCATGGACAGGGACACCTTTCCCCTTTCACCAGGCCAGATTGTTCAGAGCCCCATCCAACCTGGCCTTAAACGCTTCCAGGGATGGGGCATCCACAACTTCTCTGAGCAACCTGCTCTAGTGTCTCACCACCCACCCAATTAAGAATTTCATCCTAAAATCTAATCTAAACCTACCCTGTCTCAGTTTGAAGCCATCCCCCTGTGTACTGTCACTGGAATTCCTGATTTAGTGTCCCTCTCTGGCTTCCTTGTTGGCTCTCTTCAGATACTGGAAGGTTTCTATGAGGTCTCCATGCAAACTTCTCCAGGCTGAACAGCCCCAGCTTCCTGAGTCTGCCTTCATAGGGGAGGTGCTCCAGTGCCCTTATCCTGCATACTGGGGTACAAAGTCATCACCTGGCTCATCCCACTGTAAGGGTAAGGGGAGCACAGCTCCCTGTGTATGTTTATTTGCTGGGCAGAAGGTGGATTTGCAGCTGGGGTGGGCCAGCAGTCCCTGTAAGAGGCACTGGGGTAGGCATGGGCGTTCTGGAATAATCCCGTTCCATTGCTGGGCGCACAGCGCTGCTGGAGCTGGAGCTGGGGCTGGGGCCGGGGCCGGGGCCGGGGCTGGGGCTGGGGCTCGCCGTACGGGGGCAGCCGGGCAGGGCACAGAGCCGGGCACTGCCGCAGGAGAGGCTGCTGGCTCTCCAGGGCCTGTTCGTGCTGAGCACCGCGAGGGAAGGAGCGGCTCCTGTGTCCTGCTCCCTGCACCCCTGGGCGCTCCTGAGCCCAGCCGCGCTCCGGCCACATCCCGCCGGGCACGGCCGGGAGCGCTCCCCGCTGGAAAGGGCACCCGGGGCGCTCCAAGCCCCGAGGGGGATGAAGTGAGAGCAGCTTGTGCCTGAGGTCGGAGCAGGGCTGGGGGCTGTCGGTGACCCCCCTGTCTCTGTCCCGAGAGGTGCACCGGGACCAGCTGCAGCCGTAGGTGTCCTCACGGATGGACACGGCTGACATCTTCTCCAGGAGCGGCTCTGGCTGCAGCAGGTGCGGGTCCGGCCGCAGGTCGGAGCCGGCGCTGCTGGGCCAGGCACGGAATGTCCGCTCCGAGCAGCTGCCCTGGGACCGGCCTGGGCAGCAGGAGGGCCCCGAGCAGCCTCTGGCTTCCCGCAGAGTTTCTGTGCAGGCGTCGCACGGGGAGCACTGACACCTCTCCTCCTCTCTCCCCAGGGATAACGGGACCTTTGTTTTGGCCCTGAGCTCATCAGCAACCGAGAGCTGAGCTTGATGCTGTCTCTCTGCGTGGTAAAATTTGCATTTGTTGCCATAGGTGCATTTTTTACCTGAAAGGATAAAAACAAATCAGACAGGAAGCTGTCACTAGCACCAACATCAATTAATGCACACATCATTTCTCCCCAGCACTGGGTGTGACAAACACAGAAAAAAGAGGAAGTACTATTTTCAAACTCAGTACTGTTGACTCCAGATTTAAATATTGCTGATATTAATAGCAGGGTGAAGCAGCAGTGAAAGGAAGTCTCAGCTATTTTGGAAGTGTCTGATATTCATGTTTCAGTTCCTGCACTCAGTGGGCTGGGAGGCCTGCTGCTGTAAAAGGCAGCTTTAAAAAATGGCATAGGGATTTACTTCTGAGAAACCTGCATGTTGCTGGGGGGCTGTCAGGAGGGGAGAGAGGGAAAGTGTTTGGATGGCCATTCCCAAGTGCTGCAGCAGAATCGACTCCAAGAGGTGAGAAGGGTGTATGGGCAGGACAGCCAGCACAGCCACAGTGCCCGTGGGTGCTGTGTGCAGGCAAGGATGGAGGGGCCACAAACATCTGCTGCCTTTGCTGAGGCTGCAGCCACTCAAGCAGGAAGGGGGAAAAGCATCACACCTTGGAGCAAGTCTGGCCCAATTGCCTAGCACACGGAGCCGGACAGCATGTGCCTGAGGGAGAGCACTGCTGGGAAGGAGGGGGCCCTTCACAGCATGGGGAGAAACCCACCATAAGGGCAAGGCTGCCATTTTTTCTCAGGAAGCACTGGCTTTTTGCTGAGGAAGTTACTTAAGGTGGGTCCGTGCCGGCCTAATGGATCGTCGGGAGGCATGAACCTGGAAAAGTAAAAGAAGCCATGGATGTGAGCACAGGTCTGTGCACACTGGATGTCTCAGTGAAGTGCATCTCCCCTGGACACCTCAGCTGTCAGGAAACTGGGGAGAGAAGAGAGGTTAGTGTGGAGAGACTGAGGAGCACTCAGCCCAGCCTCGCAGGCGTGGTGGAAGAATGAAAACCTTCTCTCAGCAGGGATGGTGAAGGGCCAGAGAGACCAGCTTCTTGTCTCTTCTAGCCAGCCACAACTGCAGAAACACAGGGAAAAGTCCTATTTTGTCATGTAGGGGAATTAAAAATACTGCCAGCCAGCCTCCTTTCATGGATTTAATTTTGCTTCTTACAGGAAATAGGAATTAAAAGATACCAGCCCTTGGTTCAACATCACAAATTGGACTGGAAAGAAGCAAAGCTGGTCACTGGTGCTGCTATTCGAGTAGAAAAGTTCATAGAAGAGTGACATGGGAGGTTTTAAGACCAAAGCTGAGGGAGTAGGACACTCAAGAAATGAGATAAGAAAAGCTGCAGTAAATTCCTTTCATAAAAAGGCTCATGTATTCTGCTACTGATGGGAGGTACTCCGATGCTGGAAGTGACTTGGCCCATAATGTTTAAATTCTAAATTCTATAATTTAATATAAATTAAATTATTAATTTAATATAAATTGTATAACCATCATCTCCTACCTGTTACTGACAAAGGAGTACATGAGTAGTCGCTGCTCAATGAACCATTTCCACTCGGGGTTTTCATTCTGGAGGTCCCGGTAGTGGTCATTGGAAACAATGACTCCATCCCTCTCGTATGCGACTTTCACTATGTAGCGATCGTCGTAGCAAACCACCCGCTTGCCCTTCACCTTCCGGGAGGGTGTGTACACCAGGATGGATTGCTTCTCCAGCTCCTCAAGGATGTGCTGGTCTGGTGGGGGCATTGGCAGAAGTAGGTGAGGGAAGCAAAAAATAAAAGAGAAATGAATTAATGAATTATGACCAGGTCTCAAACATCTGCTAGAAACCTACAGGAATCTAAAGATATTTCAGCACTTTTGGAAACTCATGGTGCAATTTTCAAATGCAGTGATATCTGGTGATATTTGACAACTTGAAAATCAGGTCTTTCACAAAGAGGTTTTACCTAACCTATAAATTTTGAAACACCCTTTTTCGACTTTTAAGTCTTATCTGCAAAAGAATGCCTTGAATTCTACACCAGAGTGTGATACTGAATCCCTGCAGCACCCTTTTTACCCTGCTAGATGCCAGAGGCTCATAACCAGCCCTGATGTAAGCTTTGCATGGAGATAAAATGTGTGTGATAAAATACATAAATAAACTGCTGCTGCTGCTGAGGACACTCTGACCTCCTGCCATTCCTTCTCTGCAGGAAGGCAGATCTGCCTCATCTGCAGACACCAGGCTGCTGGCACAAACCTGTCTGATTTCCAGACAAAATATTTCCCCACAAACTGAGTCTCACTCCCCTCCACAGATTTCTGCTGATGCATTTTGTTCTCCTGGAAGGGGAGCCCATGCACCCTCTGTGTTGGGTGGCAGGCTGACAGATAACAGCCATGCAGTAATGAGACAGTAATCACTGTCTCCTGGCAGGCCTCAAAGGCTCCATAGACTCATTGCAAGCTGACAAACTCCTTCTTTAACTCAGCTTGGCAGCACCTTGTGCTTGTTAAGCAGAAGGTTTAAAGCAATGTAACAAAGCCTTGTAAGCAGTTTGAGCTGCTAGCCAGGAGCACTGAATGGGGCAATGAATTGATGACTCATTTAAGTGAGGGAGGCCTGGTACACAGCTTGCACTGTGCTTGTCTTTACAGGAAAAACAACTGTACTGGGTTCTTCACAGCCCCTCTGTCTCCAAACTGCACCTAATGGCTGCCAAATTGCCCCAGGATGGTGACCTACCTGCAATGGGGCTGTCTTGTCGAGGGGGTTCCTTTCTCCAGAGTGGGACAAAAACCTTGATGTAAGTGTGCCCCCTCTCTCGAAACCAATCCACTGCCAGCTGGATGCCCCAGCAGGAGAACACCTCCTTGTTTCCATGACTGTAAAGAAAGAGAGGGGATGGTGAGGCAAAGCTTTCATGAAGCTTAGAGTTCTCTTGAACTGAGCCAGTAATGAAAAGGCAAAATAAACAGCTTTTGTGTAATTCAACCGTTTCGTAGAAAACAACTGGCAGGATGTCCTGGTAGGACAGATCCAAACAGTTCCTCCAGCAAAGATTTATCTGAAACAGTTTGGATACTTAAAACCAGAGGTATCCTATCCCCCATTTCTGTGATCCAAGCCTATTCCTTCCACCTGTGTCTGAATGGACTTAAGTTCTAAAGTACCAACAAGATCTTAGGCCTTGTCAAACCCTTCAACATGCCTTGTCTGAAAAGGGTTTGAGGGGTGAGAATTTCTTCCTGCACAAGCAGAAACCCATGAGGCTCCTGTGAGAAACAAAATGTGGGAATTTTCTTCTGTGGTAACAGAGCCATTAGAGATTTAAATGGCTGAAGGTGTGATCACAGGGCACTCCACTGGTGGTCTTTTTTGGAAACATGACACAAAATATGGGGGAAGAAAAATGGTAAGAGGCAGGATAGGAAATACAGAGAACCAAAAAAAGGGACAAGACATCAGTGGAGATAGCCACAGCCACCTCAGTCCCACTTTTGTCTTGCTCTAGTTGATGGATATTTTCTTCATTGCACAGAGAGGTAGGAAAGCCCTAAGACAAGTGTTCTAGGAGTGCCAGCAAGGTGGGTTCTGAAGAATTCAGTATGCAGCATCAGACAGAAAATAACCTCAAGGAAAACAACTGGGAGTGACATCCTTCTAAATGTCCCACCTTCCCTGAAACCTCCTACTGCTTGGCATTTGCTTGTCTAAAATTTGACTACAGCACAGTGTATGTGTAAAGGAAGGTAGTTTGTTAACTACCTCTGCACAAGGAAATTAAAATTTAAAATTTAATTATTTTAATTTAATTTAATTTAAATTTGTACCCAAAGTCCTAGGTGGATAAATGCCTTCACAGTATCTACAGAATGCTCATCCTTGTACTTCGACCTTTCTGCATAATATTGCCAGTCTCACTCAGAATTTCACTTCTGCAAAAGGCCCTTGGGAATGACTCCCTTGGCTGCTCCACCTACCTGCACTGACAGACCAGTCAAGGGTGATGCCACGGTCTTAAATGAGTCTCCCACCACCCTCCCAGGGATTAATCTCTAGGATCTGTCTACACCAGCCTCCTAACCAAAGCTGGTTTTACACCCAATAAAAGTTTCTGTCCTGAAATGGTGACCACAGATGAAAAATAGCACAATTTGTAGGAAGAAAACCTGGCTGCCTATTAAGAGCTACCAAGGCAATAGGAAGTCATTCAAAACCCTTAGCAATAATAAATGTTCTATCTGCTTGACACATCTAATCTCCATTTTAGAACAGCTGTTTTGTTTGGTTTTAAAGGATGGGATCTTTCCAGGATATTCATAACATCATCTGGACTGCTGAATTGTAAGTTTGAGAGAGTTTTTCAGATAACTGTCTTTAAAAGGCAGTCCAGGTACATCTTTGATGCCATGACTCAAACAAAGTTCAGCAACATCTTTCTTAAATATTGGCTACTTGTATGTACAATCCTGTGCAGAAAGTAAAGTACTCAAGCACAAGTGGGTCAGCCAAAGGGTGGAGTGGAGCAAGGAAAGTGAGGCACCTGGAACTTCTAATTTTCAGTTAATCCAGCTGCTGCCACACTGCTGCAGCCAGATCTGTGGGCCACCTGAACGAGTCTGTCCCCGTGTGGGGGCTGCAGGTGCCCACGAACACCAGGGACTGCTGTGCAATGGAGCAGGGCCCTCAGAGCTTCTCATCCTCCCTGTCTGGCACAGAGTGGCTCCTGCCAGTCACCTTTCCATAAAACCCCAGAGTCCATGGACCATAACCCATCCATGATCTGTCATAGCTCAGTCTCATCTCTGCCTCTTGCCAGCAACAGGGTACACTGCTCAGGGTCACAGACCTGCAGGGCCCATCTCTCAGAATATGGGGCAGCAATTTGGCATCTCTGTGACTCCAGCAGTTAATCCATCATTAGCATCTTTTTTAAATTGTGCCATTACAGCTCCTTTGAGAGGTAGTTTAGGCAAACCAGCTTCTTATGAAAACTGCAAATGGCCTCATCTCCACGTGGTCATGACACAACATCAGCCAAAGCTTTGTCAGAAAGGCCTAGGAACAGGCTTCTGTAGCTACCACAGCTTTAAAACTAGGTGTAAGTGCAAGCACTAGAGGAGATAGCAGTGTGCAGTGAATATGGCTATGACACTTCCCTTTTTCTATGAATACAACTCCATTTATTTTTTCCATCAGCCTCGCTCAACTTCCCATGGATAGGCTGGCAAAATTTCTCATTACACCTGATGGAAACACCAAGTGTACTGAGATGTCTGATGAGTGAGACTGGCTGAAGGCAAGGTCATTTTCCATTCAGCTTCTCTGGGTAGGCTGACTGATGGTCGGAGACTGCCGAGCCAGTTGCTTTATTACCCTGGTGCATGTTCATCCTTTTCAAAACCTTGCACTCTACAGTGGGCCCTCAATGCCAGCTCTGAAATGCTCCAGAAACAACAATCCTAAGATACAAACATAAATGCTCAAGATATTTTTCCCCACACAGACAACTGCCCCTTGAAGCTCTAACATCTTGATTGTTTCATTCCTAAACTGCTGCGTCTGCTGCACTTTTATGGTTGTTGGTATTGATGATGATGGAGTTTTCCCCAGCAAGGGAACCTAACAACCCTTTCCCCTGACATCTGCCAACAGTCCTTCTCTGTCAGTCAGCAGCAATCCAGAAAAATTAAAGCAAGGATACTGAAAGCACTGACCAGGCCTACCCCATTAGCCAAAGCAAATGCCATTCAGCACCACTTCAAAAGGCATCCAGGAGAGGAAAGCAGCTGCTCCCTTTTAGTACCAACTGAACTGACAAGCTCAGTAGTCTCCTCCATCATCCACAGACTCATTATCAAGGCAGAGTTTGGGATGTCTGAGAAGAGCTGTAAAACTTTGCCTTTCTGAGACTTAAAGCTGCTGTGCCTGGAGAGCTGAGAACAGAGCCCAGGGCCCACCATGGTAGTACTGACCCTGGCACAGTGACAGGGTGGGTGATCAGCTCAGCCACACTGCCCGAGTGAGGGCTCAGCTCTTTTGCAGATGCAAGAAAGGCACCTTGAGGAGGGGCTTGGGTGAAGAGACAAAGCAGGGCAGGAGATCCTAACACCTGGCTACCAAGCTCATGGCCCAGACAAGGCCAAACAAGTTTGCTCTGTTGTGTATTTCCCACTCCTAGTCAGCTGCCTTGAGCAGGGAACCTCTTGGCTTTGTCTGGGATTTCTCCCTTCACCCACAAGATGGCATAATTTGCTTAGTCTCCGGTTTCTCTGGATGTGCTTGGCCACTTTTCTCTAACCAGAGGGGATATGGTCACATCTCATCTCACAGGACAGTGGAAGGAGGAAGGAGGAAGCCTTCCTTTGCCCTGTCCCAGCCTGCAGGGATGGGCTTGGCCCTGCTGAGTGGACAGGGAAGTTAACAGAGAAAACAGATGGGTAGCCAGTGCATCCTGGACTCTTGGCTCTGTATTGCTTGGATAAACAGAGGCCAACCCACTGCTGCCTTGGGACATCCATCCACAGGGACATGCCAGGCTCCCCACCTGTAAGAGCACTTTCACAGTGCCAGGGCTGTGCTCAGGAAATGTGATTGGCCAGCAGGGGTTGATGCGACGTTTCCCAGAAACAGAATGACTGAGGGGAAATGAATCTATTCCATACAAGTTAACTATCAAGTCCCTGATATTTACCTAAAACAGAAGCCAAATAGAAATCCAACAAAAATTATGCAAGCCGGGAAATGTTCCCAGCTTGTATAATTTTTGTTGGTTTTCTATTTGGTTTCCATTTACTTTTGGAGTTTACTTGCAAGACAAAGCAGTAAAACTGTGATATTGTAAGAAACCACAGTCACCTGACTTTATATTTCCTCTAATCTCCTTAGATTAGTTGGGTGGTCTATCTGTTAATTAGATTTTTCCCTGGAAACATCCCACGTCTAGAAATCCTAGGTGCCCATTTGGAAAGGGTGGGTAATCTACTGGTGAGCTCCAAGGGAGAGACACTGCCAGAAACAGTGGGCAGAGAGAGGTTGCCTTAGAGCAGGTCAGAATGCAGAGTGAGCCAGTAATTGCATGTGATGGGCATATCCACGGGCATTGAGACAGCAGGTCCTTAAAAGCTGTGCATCAGCCAAAGAACAGGAATAAGCAATAGTTCATACATCGAATGCATCGATGCACCTCCCACCTGAAGGAAAAACACACTTCGAGCCATCAGTTTTAAAAGCCAAAAGCTTCAGAGGAAGAGAGGTGCCTTTCAGGAATGAGCTTACCTCATGGCAACATTGCTGCCATCGATCACAATGGGCCTCAGGGAGTCAGAAGAATCACTTTCATCTTCTCCGAGCCACTTCAGCCCTGGTGAGGTGCTGCACGATCCACGGGCTACCAGCTTCAGCTGGGAAGGCTGAGCCTGGTCCTGCAGAGCCTGAGGTTTGCTCCCCATCCGAATCAGCTCCTTCAGCACATCATCCTCCAGGGCCTCTTGGCCCAGGTTCTCCAGCACTTTGCAGATGTCCTGCTTACTATAGCCCAGCTTGCAGAAAAAATCCATCTTGCTCTGGTGCACTTCCACCCCTGCTGCAGAAACTTTTCTGGAGTGTGGTGGTGCTGCTTTGCTAGAAATTGAACTGGCCAGTGCCATTCTAGCAAGCCTTTATGTTCCTTTAAGCCTGATGATCCTTTCTTCCCAGTTGTGTCCCACAGGCATCAGCTTCAGGGAGGGAAAGATTACCAGCAACAGAAGACAAGCATTAAGGAAGGACATGCAATCACCTCAATCCTTTGCCTAGAGCCCAGCAGAGACCAGCAGGTTAGCTGTCTTCTCTCTGAGGAGACTGTCCAGCCTTCTCTCAGCATTAAAGCATTTTTCATCTCTGCTCTTAATTATAAAAGCAGCAGAGTGTCCCATGCAATGTTCGTCACTCTCCCAGTATTATGTCAGACAGGTGTCACTTGGCTGGGTGAGCTATGCCAGGCTGCCTGTGCGCAGACAGGCTGCATGCGTGAGTTGGTTCTTCAGACTTATCTCACAGGAAATGACACAAAGGGGATTTTCAATCTGCTGTGTGGTTTCTCAGCCCCAGATAAGTATCTGTCAAGTTTTACTGGACGGGCTCAGATGCCATAGCAACTTAACAAGCATAGCAAATTTCATACAGTGATTTAAGGAAACATGCTGCTAGCAAAGTATCTGGAAACAGATTTTTTGTAGTGGTTTTCCCTTTCCTACTGTGTCTGTGTGTATATGGACATAAATTCTGAAATTCTGTCACTCATCAGTTCTAATGATGCCTGACTACTCTTTTCCTGTTATTTGCTATTTTGGTGAGGGCTTTTATTTTCAGAGAAGCAGCATGTTTTTTTTGAAAGCTGTCAGGACAGTGCCTTGAAGAAGGTGATCCAAAAAGAGGTTTCAATTTCACTTACGTTTATTGTCAAGGTAATTCAGAAATGAGTGTGCAAAAGTAGCAAAAATCTACTTCATATTCTCCAGAACTGCACCACATAAATTTCTGCTCTACCCAGCGAATGAAGGTGATGGGCAGCACAGTCAGGGATACCCAGAGCTGCCCAAGCCCAACAAGGAGAACACAGGAGAACATACAGGGTGACCACTCATCTGTCAAGCCAAATACCTTCAGTCACTGTTGGCTTGCTTGCACTGAAGCATCTCTTGTCACATCACTGAAATTACTGGTGCTACCTGGTTAAAAGCCGTGGCTGGTTCTTCTATCCACACGAGGGATGTAGGGGGGACTCCCTTCCCTTTGCTGAGTGCAGTCAGATGCAGATTTAGCTGACCAAACAACTCCTCCATGCTGAGCTCAGAGCCAGAACCACATCCCACCCTCCAGCTCCCCTTCCCAGCCTGCCAGCCACTCCCTGCCCGGCAGTGGCCACCCCAGGAGCCAGAGGCTGACACCACGTGGAAGAAGGCGTGGAGGTACTGGAAACAAGCAGTGGGAGAGGATTCAGAGTGAAGCTCCTTCCCAAGGCATAAGAGCCTTCTCAGGCTGTGGGGAAGAAATCCACACTGGGTTCACTTAATTTAAAACTGATTAGTTCAGTAGGAAAACATGGTAATTAGCTATAACTTCATCTAGTGACACTTTGATTTTTACTCTTCTACTTAGCTTTATAAATTTCAGGTATTCTCTGGGAGAAATCTGGCACTCAGTTAAAAATGACAAACAGCATCAATAAAACAAAACATACTTTAAATATGTCATAAATGTAAGGGGATAACAGTTACCATGCGTATTTTTCCATCTAAACCAAAACATTGCTTATTTTAGTCAGTGTCTGTTTTCCTCACAGTGCACTCTGTAACATTTTTTACATCTAATCCTTGTTTTTAATTCATGGACTATGGATGAAAATTAAAATGCTTTTTCATTATTGAAATGTTTTAACATATTTGGAACAGCTACTGTCTGAGCTGAAATACATTGATGTAACCAAATAAAGCAGAAGCAGTCACATCTGGGCTAGCACCACAGTAAAACCTGCTTCCAGGTATGCAATTAGTGGCTCCAAACACTTAAAGTGTGCTACTTCATTTTTTAAAATGCCTAATAAACATATTATTGATAATTAAAACTTTTCTTACTATATCTTCAGGTTGAAAAGATTTACCACATATTTTAATTGCCATTACTATTATTTTCAAACCTGTACTTCTGTCTACTCTGATGCTTTTTCTTTTTTTTTTCTCCCCCTTATCTTTTACTATCAGAACAATTTCCCATGTTAGCATCACATTGTGTTGCATGGATGTTTGTCCTGGATTTCACCTGAAATTAGGCTGGATTCAATCCTTTAGAATTTTATCAGTTGCAGAGGGGGCAGAGGCCACATCCACCCTGCAGCCTCCAGCACACATGAGCAGGTGCTGGATGAAAGTTGTTCACCACAACACTTTCCTGGCTCCATCCCAGGCAGCAGCAAGCCCGTGGTCCATGTCTGCACACTTTGTTTCTTTTTGCAAGGCTTGGTCCCTCAGTGCAAGCAGTGAATCCCTTTGGCCTGGTGAGCTTGGGAAGCGCTGAGCTCCGGATGCTCCGGATCCTTGATGTGCTGCAGCATCAGCCATCACCAGCAGTGTGGCAATTCTGCAAAGTTAACCACTGCATTTCTGCTGCAGTGTGGCCAAACATCATAAATGGGTGATACAGGCACTGCAGGCTTTTCCCCACAGCGAGAATAATTTGGAAAAACAGATGGAAGCCTTGGTCACAGAAAACACTGAGGTCACCCTTCTCAAGGGGGAATTAAAGGGCAATAAAATCCCTAGCTTACACATTAGTAAACAGACAGGAGTGTGCCCAAGTCCAGCATGTTAGCTGGCTGCTTATAACCAGCATAAAAAACATGACAAGAGGAGAAATTGTGTATCACAGAGTCCAGCTTTTGCTATCACAAACAGGTTGTGAAATTCCATTTATAAACTTTATGACCTTTATTTGCAAACTGCCTAGATTTCCTCCTGCCACTTTCCTCCCTTCATCTCAGCTGATCCCACTGGAATCTGTTTTTGTTTTCACTCCACTGAAAGCCAAAGGGCTCTCATTTTATAGAATAATTTATCCACAGATAATGGTGTGCCCATACTATGCTTAAAAAAACCACTCACTCTGTGTTGTTGTGACTCCTCTTACAGATACACACACACACACACACAGGCAGAAGAAATGGCTTCAGTCAGATTTCCAAAATTCTATTTCAGTCTTAACATTTTAGAAGGTTAATATTTCAATGAGTACTTTTGACCAAAAAAATCAAAAAACCTCTTATGTTTTTCTGCCTTTGATATATTTTGACAGATTTTTAAGATTAGAAAATTATAATTGAGAACACTTTTCCAAAGAAATGGTGGTAACTCCTACATCTTGAATGACTTTAAATAATTTTTCCTTCCACCAGGTGTTTGCCCCTCTTCTGACCAATCAGAGCAGCACCTCCAGCAGCCTCAGGACACAGAACCACAACCAAGGACCAGTTTGACTCACTCAAAGCCCCCTCAAAGGCCTGTTCTGCCCAAGCAGAGCCAGAGGGAACTCAGCCTCAGACAGACCTGGCACTGGTCAAGGCAGAGCAGGGTAAGGTCTTCTCTAAAGTTCATGTGTTTGCCAGGCAGCACGGTGAGCACAGCTACAGCTCCCTGCCACCACAGTGCTGCCCCTCACACCTCGGGGCTGGACCACTTAACCCCTAAGAATGACACTGCAAACCACCTAAGACTCACAGCCCATTTGAGCCCTGCCATGTGGTGGGGCTGCTCTACCTTCAGAAAAGTAACAATTTTTATTTTCACAAATGAAAGACGCACATAACTCTTCATAAACTCTTCACAGCAACACCAGACATTTGTTGTCTTGATGACTAAGAAAAGATTTGCCTTTTTCTCTCCCACCTTCCTTGATCCATTTGCTAAAAATAATGAAGCCAAACTCCCCAGGGAGCGAGCTGTACCCACAGGTAACCCCTCTTGCTCTGCACCTTACCTGGTAGCTGCTCTTTCTGCGGCCCACAAGTGCTGTCCCACCATCCTCCAGCCAGAAGCTGGATTCAGAGCAGGACCAGGCTCACAAGGAAGTCACCAGCTTGTATTTAGAGGTAAGGCTAATGTAACTGAGGCAAATAAGTGCAGTGGGCAGAACTCATTTTATAGGAAGGCTTTACTTCCTCATTTGGCAGGCCATGCTCTCATATAACCATAGTTTGATAAACTTTCACTTCATTTTTCAAAAGGAAAAAAAAAAATAAAAGAGGTTCCCAACACATCTCTGTTCTGAGTCACAGGCAAAAATTAGTCAGACTCACTCCAGCAGGGATGCAGAACACTGGGCAGTGAGAACATTGCATATGAATTCCGGGTCAAGTGAAAAATTTTCCACCAGGGTTGCTGTACCAAGTCAGCACAGCCTCACTCCCATGTATCTGGCAAATTCCTGACCTCCAGGGAAATGTGGAAAAAAATACTTTAAAAAAATCAACATTTTGCTTAGCACCTGATACTGCAAAGCCTCATTCAAACATTTCACGTCTGAAGGAACCTGCTCTGGGACACTTCAATGAAATATCAAAATCCGAACAACCCCCTTTAGCCTGCTGGTGCCTCAATTGAAAGACTGCTTCAGAGATGCTCAGCCTACCCACAGCAAAGTCTGACAGTCACTTCTTCATGGAAACCTGATGTTTTCCTCTGCTTTTCTCTTACCTCACTGTGAAGAAATACACCCAAAATCCAAATTTAGGCAGCAAGAAGGGTTGGAGACTCTAAGACTCTGGGATCTTTTGGATGCTTCAGACTGCTCTTGCATGTGCAGTGCCCTGTGCCCTGAGGGATGACTGGGGTGCTGTGAAAGGAGAGAACCTCTGCCACTGTCAGAAGGCAGCACACCAGAGCAGGGTTGACCTTTCCCAGTCAGAAATCCCATACCTGCACACTTTGTGGGAGTAAGCAGGGTGGCCAAAGCCTTTGTAGTGGTATCCTGTTTAACCCACAGTGTTTGCTGGTTGCTCCAAGTCTCACCTTCGCTTTTTCCAAATGATGGATACACCTTTAAATCACAACCAGACCCCTGGAAATGCTTTGGGAGCCAGGATGCCCTGCTGCTGTGTAAAGCAGTGCCCAGGCAGACACAGAAGAAAGGGGCAGGACACAGCCTCCTCTGTCGCACTTCTGGCACAACTCTTCCTCTAATCCACCAAGCTGGGCAAGTTAAGGCTACAGAAACAGGGAAGTGTTCCTAGAGCCACAACTAAAGACACATGTTAACTCCCTGCTGCCCAGAACAGCCTTGGAGCAGAACAACCTTTGACTCCTCACTCCTTGGACTCAGAATCACAGCATGAACTAGGCTGGAAAAGACCTTTGAGACCATCAAGTCCAACCTAAAATCCAAACATCCCTGGAGAGGAGGGACCTTCTCTGCTCCATTTAAGCTTTCACAATGCCCCACGCCTCATCACAAGACCACCACATAGCAGTACCACTGGAAAGAAAGTTGCTGCATTATTTATAACCCAGGCAGGCAGCAGAGCAAAGCACACTACACTGTGTGGTGTTGTTTTAACCCCTACTTCTCAGTAAAATGGGGGTTTTACTACCTAAATAGGAACAAACCAGAGATTATAAAAAGAAAAGAGAAGCCAATTAGATGAAGGAACTCTCATTTCTATTGAAATGACCATGTCCATCTACTGCAAAAAGCCATGAGCAAAAAAGACTTCAACATCATTCAAATGGTAGACAGCCAGGAAGACCCTCAGCGAATTCCTGAAACCTGTTTACTTAGGTGATCACCAGCTGCCAGAGAGAAGACCACAAGAAATAACTCAACTTTTCAGATGGCCTCACACCCTTTCACTCACCAGCACAGACACACGCTTGAAAATCAAAGGCTGTGGTTTTGTAGACATTTCCTTTCTCTGCTGTGCTCCCTTGTACTGACAACCATGCTGAGTTTTCCCAGCATGGATTTATTGCTGCTCAAGGACATAGTAATATTGAAGAGGGAAAGAGCTGCAGTAGGAGAAGTTTTCAGAGGGGAAGATCTCCCCACTAATGGATGTTTCAGTGCTGAGGACGGAGGATTTACTGGTTTGTGAAACAACCAGACCTTCACCAGAAAGGATCACTGCCAACCTCAAAGTGGGGCAGCCTTGTTGCAGCAGCTCCTGGAAGCTACGGAGTCGACCAAGCACGACTTTGAAGAAGGCTCCCTGAGCAAAACCACTTTCCTGGTGATGTTAGACTCCTGTATGGAAAAACCACTCTCCTGAAACTGGTTCTGTGGAACACCTCAGGTGTTTTGGTCTACACACCTCAGAGAGGAAACAGTCACTATTGCATCAGCACAAGAGAAAAACATTATCATCCTCTTCCTCATCTGAAAAGTTTACCTGCTGTGTACCAAACAAGCACATGGCCACAGTAACACAGTGAAAATTCTTTAGCCCCTAACCAGGAGAACACAGTCAGAATAAAGCAAGTGCTAAATGAAAGGTCTATTGCCAAGAATATTTTTAATAATTGTGGAACTAATACATTCTCCATCCTGCTTCAAGTGCGAGTATTTCCCTACTCCCTTGAGGAAGGCTCAGGTCAGACCCTCAAGCCAAGCTCTCTCAACAGTATAAGCTATGCTCCTGATTTAAATTACATTTTTTAAACTACTAAGCAAAATCGGGTTGTTTTCTGCCAGTGAATTTCTTTCCCTGTTGGAGACACTGAAAATTTTGACTTGGAGACAGGTGTTCATCCCAAAAGCCTACATCACTAACTCAGCAGGTCCTACTAGAGTACCAGCTCAGCTCCTGACAGGCAATCCTGTACTCACACTGGCAGAAAGTCACTATCTTTAGAAGAGGTATTTCTACATGCTTGCCAAAATGACCACCTTTCCTACTTCCCCAAAACTATGCCAGTGTAGCAAGCACTCCCTCTGACCACAGAACAGAGAGAACAAAAAACAGGAAAACCAATTTCAATAATGCAAACAATGGTAAGTAACTTCTTGGAAAATTGCAATCCCATCCATAATGGCTGATGTAGCAGGATCCCTACTTGGCTGGCCTAAAATATCTATTTTTCCTCCTTTTATATAACAAGATACTGCTATGACTCAAGTTGTTTTCCACTGGGCTTAAAATAAAAAAGTACCTTTTACAGAGTCAGAAAGTCCCAAACAAGTTTCAAGTTCAAAAGTTTACTGCCGTTCAGGTTAAGATTTCAGAAGGCTCTCGGAACTGTCTTTCAGCTTCAATGATTTATTGTAAGCTTGTAAGACCTAAACCAACACACAGTTTGCTGGTACCTTTCAACAGAGCTGCCACATTTAACCAAGGTGATAGTGGCTTGCTCACTGAGAAAAAGCACATTCCATCAGTGGCCAGACCAAGCATTTTACACAAAAATACCTCCCTGAAACAAGTATTTACATAAATCTGACAGTAGTTTAACATTTTTCAAATTGCTTGCACCTCCTCTGTGTGCAACAGGTGACTGACAGAAAAGGAGAGACATTACCCACGCTCCAGGAAGCTTATAAGCAAAACCTGTAATCCTGTTGCCAACAACATACAAGGTTTACATGAAAAAAAATCAGGCTACAGGAAGGTGAGATGGACAAAGACAACAGCAGCAACACAATCAAAAATTTTTCTAAACCTCTTGGAAATTTTAAAATGCTTGTCCAAATAACTAACAGATGAGGGAAGTGGGGGAGAATTTGGTTTGGTTTGCTTGAGCGGTTGTTAGGGTTGGGTGTGGTTTTGACAAGTGGAAGGAAGCAGGTAGAGCTTTATCTCCAGAGAGTACGACTGGGTTTGGGTAACTCCCATCCTGCAATGCCAACAACTTGGATACAACATTTATGCTACTTCCACTGACTTGTGTGATGTCCGTGAGATTAGAGAGAGAAATCTCTGTGGCAACCTGCCCTCCTCCCACTTGCCTTTAGTGCTCTGCCACCAGATCCTATTCATGACATGTTTTTGGCCAAGTCCACTCCAAGTCTTGGACTCAAACTCAAGGGATCTACCAAGAACTAAAGAAACTACAACACGTGACAGCAAAATTGTCACAAGCTTACTGAAATCCACAGAATAAAACACTTTAGAGTCTACATCACATTTTTAAGCTGTTGTAGATAAAGAAATCCAATAGGAAACTCTGAGGAACTGGTTTTTAAGCCTTTAACCACTGAACAAAGAACCCTAAAGCATGAGGTGTTCCCCTTCAAACAAACATCAGCTAAGTCAAAGTGAAGAAGTTGATGCTTCTATTACACTTTCAATGCTATTTTCAACAGTATAGAAGAAGGTGGGTTTTTGGTTCTGTTTTTCAACTACCACAAGCACCCAAGGTCAATAGCGAAACTGAGGCTGGAGAAAGCATCGACGAAAAGGGAATGACAGGGGAAGTGTGACTTCTCATTAGATTAAAACAAGTCAACTCTTCAGCTCCCAGATTATAAAGTTCTGTCCACTCCAACACCTCTGGCTGGACAAGCACAGCAGGAAATATTTGTGGTTTCAGCTTGTTTGTGCCATTCCCAGAAGAACCCCATGTACACAACCATAATTTCCGATGGGAAGAGTAAATCCCATCTAACCCAAGTGCTTTGCTGTCCATGTGCCAGGTGAACTGTGACCCTTCCAGTGTCAGCAGATTGGCCTAGAAATGCAGCCCCAATATTAAGTACTTGCCCCTAAACAGGGAGCTTTTATACTGTCATTTAATCACCTATTAATGTCACCTTATTTTTGAACATCCACATTTGAAAGCTTCCTCTAAAAAATATAAACAGGTAATTTCACTAATCTGAAGATACTGTGCATTTTTAACAGCACCAAGGCATATTGAAAATCAGAAACTTGAAAGCTGTTGGATGAACTGATTTTTTAACCCTTGGTTCTGAAGACTCTTTGGCCACAATGAAAATGGACTATTTACTTCCATATATTACTCATTTAAACTTTCAGCTCTTAAGCATTTACCTGCTTCAAAGAAAAGCCATTTCTGCTGCAGAAAAGTGAGCACATTCACTTGAAATAGGGTGTTTGTTTCTAAACATTGATAAGTTGTGTATGTCCCACAGGTGGTTGAGGGCTAGCTGAAGCCTAGGAATGGCTGCTGAAACTCTGTGATATTAAGTCACAACTCTCCAGTAAGGGGACCTGTGATGTTCAACAAGAATTCAGCATTCTCCCCTACTGGAAGCTTTAGTTTGTTTCTATGACTGCCATTTCCTAAAGAAAGCAAGAATGCAATTGCCTCACTATCTCCACATCTCTGTCAAATCTGGCCAGTGCTTCTCCCAAGTTAAAAATGTTGTGTGGAGAAGGACAGCAGGACTGAGAACGGTATGACAGCGCAATCTTTGTTTCTTTAACAGAGCAGGCCAAGAGCAGGAGGAACTTGAGACAACCTACTGCCTCCACAGCACTACTCCAAAGGCACCATCACCTGAGCTAGTACAGTTCCTTGGAATTTTTTTATGCCCAGACAGAAGGCAGAAATTTTCTTGACAGGAATAGTGAGGAGTCCTCAGCCCCAGATTCCCCAGGAGACTTCCAGGAACAGGTGGAAGCAGGTCCCTTTTACCTCTCCTCTGGCACAGAGGGCTCTCGCTCAGACTCAGCAAGGATGGCACTGGCCCCTGTAGGTTCTCAGGCAGTTAGAAACGTTTTGCCAGGAGACAGCTGTGGAAGCCCTGGATTTCTAGTTCTATGGTTTGAAGGACACAAAAGTAAGACACTGATCAAAAGGCAGCTTCTTAGCCAAGTACAGTTTCTGTATTTGGTCAAGCCCACTTTAAGTCTTGGACTCAAGCTCAAGATTACAAAGAACTAAAGGAACTATAATATGTGACATCAAAATAGGTCTCAAACTTAATTAATCTATATTATAAAACATTTTAGAGTCTACATCACATTTTTAAGCTGTTGCAAGTAAAGCAATCCAACAGAAAGCTGAGGAGCTGGTTTCTAAGCCTTCAACTAAGGAACAAAGAGCCTCAAAGCATGAGGCATTCCCCTTCAAACAGGCCTCAGCTACGTCAAAGTGAAGAAGCTGATGCTTCTGCTACAGCATTTTCTATGTTATTTTCAACATTACAGGAAGGTGGGGTTTTTTGGTTCTGTTTTCTAATTGCCACAAGTACCAAAGCTGTTGGATTCCAGCTTTGTTTATAACAAAGCAAAGACAGGGCAGATGCTGTTGGAAACCACATTCCTGTATTAAATACCCTCAGTATCCCTGCTCAGCTTAGGTCTGGAGATTACAGCCATCCCGCTCGGCCTCCCTAGTCAGAATTTTCTGCCACGGGATAGTTCAGCTGATTATGGCCCTCAAATATCTGCCTCCCCAGAGAATCAGTAAGAAGTTATCTTTCTTCACAGTCCATTGAAATACCCTATCCAGGCATAGGAACTCCAGGGCAGAGCAATTTACAGTGATTCATCCTGAATTTTAGAATTAGCAGATCATGTTCCAATGAAGGGTATCAAGCTGTAAAATCTTACTGCATATTGCAGTCAGACACTACAGTAAGTAGTACAGAAAAAGCACTAACACAAAAGAAAAAAGTTAAATTTATTATTTTAGTTCCCCTCTGTATTTTCCTTATCCTTCATCTGTACTTGGACCTCTCTTTGTCTTTTGATTTCTTAGGACTTCTGCTTCTGTCTGCTTTTTTATCCCAGTCTCTTACTCGGTTGTCTTCCCTGTACTTGTCTTTTTGCCTGCTGTAAGAGGAATCTCTCTCCTGAGAGCGGCTGCGGCTCCGGCGCCTGTCCTTCTTCTCACCCTTGGTCCTCTCCCTGCAGCGTTCCTCGTGCTTCCGCTCGGAGTCCTGCCAGGGAAATTGGACAGAAATGCAGTTACAAACAAGAGGGGAAAACAGAGGCACGAAGTGAACTAGAGAAAAGCTGAGCATGGCTGGTTCCTTAGCTACAGCTGGTAGCACCTTAAAGAGATTCACATCCATGATGATTTGAAGAAGGTAACACAAAAATACCCCACTGAAACCATCTGAAGAAGGTAAGTTTACAAGTAAGTTTCTGTCAGTGTTTATGGAAAAAAGCATGGCTGTCAGCTATGCTTCTTGTACTGCCTAAGGAGCTTTAGCAAAACTGGTTATATCAGGGATTCCATTCAGATGGATATTATCAAATTCTTCACAAGCATCAAACATGTCTGTAATCTAGATTTGGATTTCTCATTTTTTACCTAAGCAATGCAAATATTTCCATTAAGTTTTGGTTCAAGCCCCACAGGCATTCCAGTGCTCTGCAGATGCATAATATATTTTAAGACCTTCCTGTAATAATTCTTAATGGCCTAAATTCTAGGCTTCAGCAAAATGAACAACCAGACAGTTTAATATCACTGTATGTGCTAGCAGAGATACAATCTGATGGGATTATAATAATAATACTGTTAAGCACAGATCAATCTGAGTTAAGAAGAATGTCTGCATTAAATTACACAACATTTCTTTCCTCATTTCAGATATTATTTTCCCAAGGATGTACCATGACAGCAGCCTTCACAACTGTATGGTTAAAACCTACACTCAATGTACCAACAAGAAAACTTCATTTATTTAAAAGAATGGTGAAAAAACTCTACTTTATACAGAGATTTTATGCAGAAAGCCAGTGAAATGGGGTGGTTCCCAGAGCAAACACAACCTTTAGAATGGCACTGATAATGCTGAAAGTATTAGGGTTACAATAAGCAACACAAACCCTCTGGATAAACAGACACATGAATAATCACATGTTTGATCTATAACAAAAACATTCTGCTACTGCTGGGTACAGTAATCTCACTGGTGGCCAAATGCCTATTCCACATCTTTACTGTACTTTATTTCAGTACACATTTTAAAATCTGGATCCACCAAAGTGTCTCAGTGATGCTTCCAGCTACTTGTAAGAGCTTTGTCTATCCACTCTCAAAATGATGCACAGCCATACTACTGCTCTTTTATCCAAGAGCCTCACTCTCCATATGTCTGAAAAAGCCAAGTGGTTTCAAGCCCCTCTGTGACAAGGCCTGAGTAAACATCAGACAATGGGCATGCTAGTGGAGGGGTAGGCAGGAACAAGACAAAAAATATTGGCCAGAAAACCAAATGGTGGGCTTGGTGTATGGCTGCCTTCTGACCAGTTTGTTGCTGGAGGTTCCTCCCAGCGCATGGGAGAAACAGGAGAAAAGCAGGGCAGCACTCAGTTGGACAATCTACCAAGTAAACACTGGAGACAAGGCTACTGGCCAAGTGGGGGCAGGGAACAGGTTAGTGAACATGTCAAACTACAGACAAATGGCCCACGCTGAATGGCAAGGATCAGAAGCCATAGAAGCACTAAGTTAAAAGTGACCTTCACAAAAGCATTTAAGGTACAGGTGTTCAGGACAAGTCTTAAAGTGACACAACAAAGTCACCACAGTAGCTAATATGATCACAATGTAAAGGAAAAAAAGCACAATTTGAATTAATAGAATGAATTGCATCTTTATTTCTTGCTAGCATAAGTTACATTTCCTCTTTTATAAGATTTTTCATTTTAAAATCTTTGGCGTGGAAAAAGGTCAATTTTAAAACACACTAAATTACTAAAAATAATGGTATTTTGAAACCAAATTTTTATGCCCAAGAGTCAAAACCACGCTGTCTTGGAAGAGGAAGAAAAAGATTCATACTTAAAACCAGGCACTCTCTTACTGCTGAAATTTTTATTTCTCAATGCAGGATCACAGCCTCTCATCAGTCAATGAGTAAGTGATGATCACCCCAATTCTTAATCCAGCGCTGTACTGGAACACACACGAATAAGGAAAGAGGGAAAGATGCTTCTCTGGAAGTTCATGGCTGATTGTGCCAGAAGTAGTAACTGGCTGAACAGCAGTCCCAGGTGAAATAGCTGGAAATATCCTGGCCACAGAAGTAAAATGCATATGCCCTCTCTTACATACATTAAACACAAAGGTTAAAAGGAGCAAACAAATAAGAGAGAGCCTTTTTTGGAGGGAGATTTTGATAAAACTTGACCCTGAATATGTAGGGAACAGTGTCCAAAAAGCAGTAAAATCAGGAAATCAAAACCAGAAAAATCAGTACCTCTGACAAAACCATGCACTACAGAAATCTGAAATCAGGAAGTCCCAATGTCTTGCAAACATCTATTGGATAGGCCATACTACTTCAAAGATCCAGTTCTCTTAAAAAATAAAATCCAAGAGAAAACAGAGAAAACTGGAAGGCAAACAAAGTTGTAATACAGATCTCAGGCGGAAGCATGTCCTGTATTCAAAAACTCTACCAAATCCTAGTCACAAACCCACATGGCAGTCCACCCTCCTGCCCCAGACCCACATCCTGTTACTTACTAAAAGCAAGCCACAGCACCCTACCTCTTCTACCCACTGGAATGAAGTCAAACAGCACAGGACTCAAAAATATATTCTTGAACATCAACACAAAGGCTGAAGATTCAGGAAACGGGTGTCAGACTTAGAAAAGGATGAGTCAAAATATACTAAAGAAAAAAAGTAACACCAGCAAGAGAACAGAAAAACAACTCAACATCATGGAAACTACTGAGAAAATAAAACCCCTTCAAGTCATAGCTAGAGTTGATAGCACAAACTGCAGCTCTAGTTGCCAGAACTTCCCATTATAAGCCCCATATCTCTCTTAATTAAAATCTCTGCCACACTATGGACTCATGGTGGAAGTTTCCATATGAAGCATGGCTACTGTGGTCTTCGGCTGATGAGTTGTGGAAGGGCTGCTCCTGTTTTACTTTAAAGTTCTTACCTCAAATACATCCAGTGATTTACAAAATAGGGTAAAGGGAGAATGCTTTGTTTGCCTATACTAAAAATTCACTAAAATTCACTAAAAAGTTTCCATGCTGTTATGCTTTGTGTTGGACTCAGTATTCCCCCTGAATATATTCCACCTCAGGAACATGCCTACCTCCCCTTAGTTTCACATATTATGCCGAAAGTATGAATAGTAAAAAATAAAACAAAACTAAAATTTTGTATATTCTAAGCAGGATTTGTCACCTAACCTAGCTGCAGATTTCACTAGGGAGGGCATGCCCAAAATACTGAGTCTGTGTGAGACTGAGTACATACTGCTCAGTATATGCATACTGTACAGTACACACTAACAAGGATATTAAAATCCAGAGAGAAAAATTCTTCCCAGAAATTAATTTTCACAGCTCCAAGAGGGAACTATGATGCCTGCCATCAGAGAATAGAAGCAAGCTTCCATCTGTGATTTGGGGCTTAAGAAAGCTAAACTACACACAGCAAAATGGGTAAAGGTGATTAAGAGAGAAGAAAGCTGTGGGAAAGAAGATACCAGAACACAGCAGCAGCAGATTACAAGAACAAACCACATCAGGAGCAGGTCACTAAATCACAAAAAGATACACATAAACACAGAGGAGATCACATAGACAAGCATTATAATATGTTCTATTCCAGAACTTGAAAATAGCACCAAGAATCCCCCTGGTCTCATTCATGTTTCTGTGCTATGAAGTCTAACAATCCATTTAGAACTATTAGAACAGATGTTAAGAACTACTACTGCCAGCACTTGTGCCACCTGCAGGGCTGAAGGCTTCTAAATGATTTTAAAATGTTCTCTGCTGATAATGCATGACCAGCCAGTTCTATGGGTGCAACTCCTGAACCATCAGGAACAAAGACTGCCACCAAAAATACCTGTTTCAAGAAGTCTAAAGTAACAGTTTCAATCAGCCAAACAGACAGGAGAAAGTCTAAACCAATATTAGTCCACACCTCCTGTATGCACACACTGCAGTCAGGATTTCACTTACCTGAACAAGCCCCTCCCCTCCACTCAAAGGAACCTGCCTGAATTAGTGCAGTGACAAAAAAAAATGGGTCCATGAAAGAGCAATAGGGCTCACTGCCAGCACTGAAAGATTTTAATTGCTGATGTTCATGAGAAAAATAATTTTCAAGCATCTCAGCAAGAAGTGATGTATAAGAACAGAATCATGTATACTTTGTGTACCCATAACTTTCAGCAGTACTCAAAACCCAGGATGGGACAACAGCCTTATTTGCTGTGGCTGAAACTTTTTCACTTTCTGCAAAGTTGCTAGAGACAGCTTTGTTGTCACTCATAACGCTTCCACTGTTAAAATACTGGGGTTTGGTTTTTTTCTTTTCCAGTTTAGCTCAATTCTTCCTAATGCTCACTTCAGTGTGGTTAACCCTTCACTTTCTCACTGCAGACTTTGTTTCCAGAAAACACCTTATCTTTAGTATCCCAAGCTCACAGAAATGTGGGAATGCTGTCCTGACAGACTGCAGTGGAACTAATGAATGACATAATTACTGTCTCCTGGTGCTGTCTTCCACAGTCCCACAGGATTGCACATTCCAGATGCAAGCAAACCCACATGCAGATTTTACACAAACACTTCCAAAACAGTTAAAGACAAATACAAAAATATAACGTCAAGAGATTGTGCTCCCACAATCTTAGGAAAAACCCAACAGATTATGGTCTGGCAAGAAAATGAGACACAGTCTACAGTCATGAAATATGATTAACTACTACTTTATGACTAGGAATACATGAACAACAGGTTCAAAGTGCTGAAGATCCCCTACTTTATGAGAGGCTACATTGCCTCCTCAGGCTGCTGTGGCAAAAAAACACCTAGACCTGCCAAGCTACAAAAGCCCATGAGGAAACCCTCTTTCATAATCAAATATTAACATCAGCCTTCTGCAGGTTTAAAGCTGCTGTATGTTACACAGGACTTTGCACGCTGTGTCCTTATCCAATATCACACTTTCTTCCTGGCTTCTTTTATGAGGAAAACAATGAATAGGTATAAAGTTAATGCATGAAGAGTCAAGTACCTTAGATTTTTTGGTCCTCTTGTCATCATCTTCATCTTCAGAGTGGTGGTGCTTTTTCTTTTTCTGTTTTTTAGCCAAGTGTGACTGACTTGTGTGAGACTCTTCTACATCTTCATCCAGCACAAGGTCATACTTGGCACTGATGATGCTGGTTAAGGACAGATCTGTTTCCCAATATCAGCAAGGAGCAGAACACAACAGTCCAGGAAGCAAACCAATCCCTGTTTATCTGACAAGCATTTACCAAGACTTAACACATATTTCAGTCAGAACACAGTTGTACACACTGAAAAAAAAAAATCAGCTGTGCTAAAATGACTGAAGTTTGTCCCGTTAAACAATACAGCCAGGCTGTATCCTCCTTTCTTATCTACCTGGGGATATCTGAACAACATATGGTGTTTTCTCTCATGCTTATCACAAGCAAAGTATAACCTTACAGAATGATTTAATACTAATATTAATACTAGAATGGTGTAATTTCAAATGCAGAAGGTCCTCTCTGAAACTACACAGGAACTCTGTTATGCCTTATGTCATTCCAGGGCTGCGGACTAGGAACATTATTTACCTGCACACAACATGGAAGTGAAATGGCACATTTTGATTTGACTAAATTCATCAAAGTGAAAACCACAAAATATTAAATTCCATCTCAAACACCAAATGGTAATATGAGCTAGAAGGCAAACATCCATTTGGCAGGCTTTAAAAATAAGAAGGCTTTTTCCAGGCTGTTTTCATAAATTCTACTTAATTCAAAAAGTACCTTTGAAAAGAAAAGGATACTCTTGCTTTGGTTTAACCTTTTCTTTCAGAGCAAATTTCGAAGGTTTGTCACGGTCCTTCTCATAGTCCTTGAAATCTTCTTTGGTATATCGCCCACCTGTCCACAAAAAAATATGTTCATTTCACTCTAACCACAAACACAACCAGTACCCACAACTATCATTAAGTTCTGATGATGATTTAGGGGCTCTTTATAACCACAGAGAGCTCCAGAGCAGGATACAGTTCCAGAAACACTGACATCTGCATAACAGAATAGAAGAAAGCAGGCCAAGTTGTGATGGTCTGTCCTTCTTTTGCTTGCAGATTCCATTAAACAACACCCAGCTTTCTGCTCATTCATGTCCAGTGGAGACAACACATAAAGAGGATCACAAAGCAGGATTCAGCAACTGGCTTAGTCTCACTTCTATTACAGATCCTATATCACACTACTTAAAATTCTGTTACCATGAAAGCCCACAGGCAGTTCTCATTATTAAATGATTTTTCGCTCTGGTCTGCACGGAGGGACACAGCTCAAGAATTCAAACGGAAGACTATGACAAAAAATGTTCACGTCCAGATTTAAAGAGGGACACGATGGATTTCAGGTTCCATTCACTGAAGCACCAACGCACGGATCAAAGAACCGCGGCAACGTGCTGCCCTCTCACGGCCACGCTCAGAACCGCCACACTCGCTGGCCAGGCCAGAAACCACCGCCGAGGGTGGAAGGTCATTTTTTGGGCACCATGTAAGCACAAGATGACAATATAGTTAGCTTTCCAGTATTTTGGACAATTTAGACCTCATGTAAAGTTTCCTATGCAGGCAGTCAATACAGGAAGCACTACAGCACCTGGTATAGACAGAATACACAGTCATCTCAGCTGTGTGCAGGACAAGTCCCAGTATCTCAGTGTTCGTGGCCACAACCCTACCCGGAGAAACTGCACACCAACAACTGAGGGCTGACTGCATTTTCAGAAGACCACACACAAGAACGTCACCAATGCAATGCACAGACATCTCTCCAAATCCAGTGTTCTGCTCATGCCCCCAGTATTCAAATAACCACTGCATCCACCTTTCACTCCCCAAACATCCTCAAACATCTGAAACTGGGTTTTTGTAACATACGATCTGTCATGCAGTATGTTTGACCTACAGGAGGTGAAGAGCAGAAATCCCTGGCCTGAATACTTTTTTTTGTATGCACCTGACTGTCATACAGTGAATAAAGCAAACTAGAAAATAACAATGTATTGGAATATTATTTTGCTAGTGAGTAATATATACAAAAAAATCATGTCCAAAATTTGAGATGGAAAAAAATGTTTAGTGGCAAAATTACACTGGCTAAAAAGGTAATCAGTGGCAATGCAATGTTCATGTAACAGTAGGAAGCCCTTTTTCTAATGAAACAAATGAAGGGAAGAACTAACAACTGTGTTGGCTCTATTCATTACAGTACCAGGAACATTTAAATGCTTGAAGATGAGATGATTTAAACTCCTCTCTCTATATAATGATTAGTTTAGAAGTCATGGCTTATTAAGTTATGAGGATCAAAGAATTGCAAATATTCCTACCTTTCCCCTTCCATTTAATCTTTGCAACAGACTGGCTAAAATCCACATGTATCCGTCTGTCATCTATCAGCACATTGTCCATCTTGAAGTAGGCTTTCTCACAGTCTTCCTCCTGACATATACCAGGAAAATCTTGAATCATGATTATTTCATAGGAATATTCACAGAAAAGCTCAAACACAAATTCAACTGCTTAGTGGCATACATTTCTTTCTGAAATTGCCTAAAGCACTGTAGTTCTTGAATTGTACCATTTCAAAAGAAATGGTTATGCTTTCTCTGAATATCAGCATTTCAGTTCCCAATTCTTCAGTTCATTTCAGTATTTAAAAAATTGCCAGCTACATGGCACATGTAATACATCCAAGAAAAAAAAAAAAAGGAAAACAGAACAACTGATAAAAGTTCCACTTTAACTACATATGTAGTCTAAAGAAAAGTGGGAACAATTTTCCAGTGTTGTCCTTACAGATGAGAGATACCAGCACACATAAAGCTATGCACCACCAAGAGAACTATTGCCATCCATCTCACAGTAAGAACAGTGTTGGTACAGCAGGCATCATTTACAAGCCCAGAAGAGAAAACTGTACACATGGATCTATCTTATTCCATACACCCTCCTTTCTTTATGCTGCATGCTCCTAGCATTCCTTTCCAAGACTTAATGCACTCTGGGGAAAAAAAGGTCCTGATCCCCTCTCGCTGGTTTCAAGACAGTCTAAGTACATTTTTGTACTGGCTGCTCAAACAGAGACAGACTTACATGCTTGCCTCATTTAGGACCTACAACTTCTATAACTAAGTTATAGTTTCTCTCAGTAAGAGAAAATATTTGCTATTCCACTCTTGAAGATGTCAGTGTTTTTCCTAAATAGAAGTATACCAAAAAGGGGCTTTTACAAACAGGATCTACATAGAGTTCATACCTAAAACCCATACCTTTTCAAACTCAATGAAAGCATAACAAAGAGATTCACCAGTCTTCCAGTCTCGGATCACTTCACAACTGAAAAAATGATAGGAAATTAAAATGTCAACACTGTTGGAGCAAAAATGTAGGGTAGGAAAGCACAGCTTAAAAGGACGAATAAATTTAAAAAATAACCCAAAAAAACCCAATCCACAAAACCTAAACACCTTGAAGATATTAAAACACCTGATTCTGAGACCCCCTATTGCAAGAAAAAATGCATGAGACACTGCTTTGAGCAATTACACTGAACTCACACGTGGTTACCATGAAGCACAAAACTACAGATGAATTTCTAATCAATGAAACAAAATATATTTTCCAACATTACTGTTTGTTTTTAATTTTTTGCATTTCACTAATGCAAGGCCAGAAATTCCACATTCTGTTTTCTCTGTCATTTTAAGCAAAAGTTTGTTCAAACATCCTGTGACAAACTTTCTCTTCTTAGCAAGCACCTCTTCAGCGGCCCAACTTTTTATCATGCAGGTCACTGGGCAAAAATAAAAAGCCTGAAAGTATTGAGTAAGTAGTGCAAAATGGGAAGAATATACTATTGTATCAGTATTGCACAACTCTTGTACTGGATGTAGGAACTCTGAATACAGGATGCTGGAGGAGGGCACACAGGCAACAAGGGCAGGATATGAGGCATTAAGGTGAGAGTAATGTGAGACATGTAGAGAGGAAGTGACAAATCAGGATCCGCAATGAAAAGATAATCAAGGCTGAAAGAAAAAAGAATCTGTGGGAGGAAAAGAAAAACGTAAACTGTATGGCTACTCAGACAAGCTACAGGAATTCTTTGCAGCAGAAGGCAGAATGATTTTGTGCAAGAACCCTCCTTCAATGGATTATTCAGAGAACCTATCTGAAAGTGGAAGGATTGCAGGAGAGTGACAACTCTGACAGACGTACAAAAAATCAGAAATCCTTACAGCATAGAGAAATCATGCTGGAGTAGTAAGAGAGGCACACAATGCCAATTCCCCCCCCCACATACACAGACAGTGTAGTTTAGGATCTGGAAGCCTGCAGACCTGTGGGTCAGTACTGCACAAACTGCTAGAAACTCTAAGCAGAACAAAGCTAGCATCCGTCTGAATACGGAGTAGGTGGGCCTACTCCAGACCACCTGAATAAACTTAAGTGAAATGTGCTAACAGAGTCAATATGCTCATGTGTGGTGATGATGATGATGAAGTCTTTTGAAATCCCTCTGCAAATTCTAATAAATTCCTGCACCAAAGGCTTTTGGGAAAAGTAAGCGGAACATTGCATCCATAAACATGCAACAAGATAAGCATGGGCTGAACCTTAACTGTATATTGTAAAAAAACCCCCAAAAAACCCCAATGAAAAAAAGAAAGTAGAAAAGGAGTTGAGAGCAAAACAGAGAACAAAACTGTTCCACTATAAATCTTTAATTTCCTCAAAACTGTGTGCAGTTTGGGTTCTCTCATCTTCAGATGAAAACAAAAGGACAGGAAAAGGACAAGAAAAGTGAAACAAGGTAATTAAGTCTCTACTATGAAGAAGCATGAATTTATAGGTTAGTGCTCTTAGCAAGGCAAAAAAATAACTTTGGAGTGTAGGATAGAGGAGTGTAGGAAAGCAGATTTCACTGTCCATCCTGTCTTTTGATAGCAGTACTAGGAGGAATCAGCTGAAGCTACTAGAAGCCAAGGTCAAAACTGAGAAGGCCAGCAGGAATGAGAACACCTTACAAGGAGCATCTCAGATGCCACAGATGTTTGGTGCTTTATCCTAAACCACACATACTCCCACAGGAAAGAAAATCCCAGAGACACTATCCAGCTCACTGAGCATCTGACATAAAAACTGCTGAAGGGAGTGAGAGAATGGGGGCAAAGAGGAGTGTCATATCCCTTCTTGGTTCCTACACTTCCTTAAGCTTTCCTTAAAACCACTCCTGGGTACAGGATACTTGTCTAGCTAGATCTGCCTTTGCATCCCCATTGTTGTGGTCTCTATCCAAGCAGAGCACAAATCTCCTGAGACACCAGACTACTCCTTTACAGCAAAACCTAAACAGACTGGGAGGAATCAAGTTCAGTTTCAACAGAGGGTTTTCTCTTTTATCATAATTACCTTTTAATGGGACCAAATCGTGAAAATATTATCTCCAGGTCTTCACCTGTGGTCACAGGATTCAGTTTACAAACAAAAAGCACATTTTCTGGTGGCTTGATGTCTGCATCTGGCAAGTCTCCCACCTGGGATACAGAAAGAAGACATTCATCACTTTGGCCTAAAGCTCTGTAGGTAGTACAGCACACTGGGAACACATTTTTTGTGTGATCTCACATTCCTATCACAAAATCAAAACTTTATTAAATATTTTTCCTACTCAGTGTCACAAAAAATGTTTTCTATAGCACCTAAAATTTATTATTTATTTGCAATTCCACTGCTGGACTTAAATTAAAGTTCACAAATATGTTCTACTGTGCTTTTTCTTTTCTTAGCATAAAAACCAGACAGTTCCAAAAGGTGGAAGTGCACCCTTTTTGTCCCTACAAATTTTCTGCAACACTGTGGCCAGATCTAGCTTGATATTGGAATAAGTCTCTACTGCAAACTGTTCACCATAAATTTGAATTTGTTTGTTGTAAGAAGTTGCATGCATTCACTCATTTTTCAATGGTGTGTATTTTTTATTTACTTTTCTTTTTTTCTTAAAAAATAAAAAGGGACTTCAAAGCCTGTTAAGCCTGTTTAAAATTTTTGTTACTAAGGAGTTTACCACTGTATGCACTGGGAGGAGTTTGTCACAAATTAGCTCAGCTCTCTCCCACACATGTTAAAACTTTTCCAGGACTGCAGGTATTCCAGCAGCATACTACATCTGTTACATTTTTTAATTGGATGAATTTCTAGCAAGTTTTTAGAAAGCCTCCACTGGCCCACTCTGACAATGAAGTATCACTGGTTTTATCAGAAAACCACAACATGAGTGCTCATGCTCAATCCTGTCATTGTACAACAGATATTACATAGCAGATTCTGAAACATGACATCATCACCAGATAGGTAATTTCAAGATAAATAGTGCAAATCCTCCTAGACTTAATAACATGCACACACACAGGAATAAGATCTAAAAGGTAAATACAGAAAGATGTTCACCATTTCCAAAAGAATTGCACGAGTTTTTGCTTCTTTTTCTGCCTGAACTTCTTCTATTTCATCTGCAGTCCGTCCTTTCATGTCATCAATTTCTTCATCTGCTCCTATTCTGCCACTCTGAAAAACAAAGGAAAAGGCTATTTATTACCAATCCACGGCCAAAAACTCTTTCTCACCTTCCAACTATTACTTGGACAACCTCTCCCTTCACGCCTCAAGACACAGAAACTGCTTAAGCACAGTGTGTCTGCAGAACTGGACTTTCATTCTGTTCTTCCCACTTAGAGTAGAAGAAAAAAGAAGAGATGTTATCTTCATATTTCAGGCACTGTGAACTATTTCTGAACTTCTGTGACTAGTCTGAATCATATTCACTGAGGTATTCTAAATTTTTTTCTATATACCCACCCACTCAACATCTCACCCACCACAACTCATCCAGGTAACTCCTGCCACAAATGAAGGCAAGGAACACTGCAAATATTTGTTGTGCCTAGCAAGACATTAAATAGAGCATAGCACAAAAATAATTTTACTTTTATATATCTATACCTAGGCAGGACTTGAAGTTTATTTTTTTCTCCTCACCAGCATCTCTAGAATGCTGCCTTTCCTAAAGACATTTCTATGCTAAAAGGGGCATCCTCAGACAGGCTATGAGCAAAAAAAACTCAGTACAAGTCTTCACATCTCTGTGCTGCCAGCAGTGAGCTACTAAATACCTTATTCTTAACATATCTGAAGGTACATCAGAGATCAACCACTGTGCACACATACTACAAAACCCTAATTTCAATCTTGTAATTTTATCTATTAAGGTTAAAAATAAACAATATTTTCTCTAGTTAATTAATTCTTTACTAGAAACAACTGTTTCCATACAAGGGAATAATCTCACATATAATTTCTGTAACTGCATACCATGAGTAAATTATTAATAACTGCAATTACTTTTTATAAAATTCCTTCTGTTTGAACAAATAGCCCACAATGGTATGTGTGCCTGCACATATAACTCTAAGAATGACCAAGATTACTTCCACTGAAACACAACCTATTCACATTTAAAAGGAAAACAGCAGTAACCATTTCAATATTAATAAATGTTAGTTATATTTTGTCTTCTACCAGAGTATACAGAAAACCAGTACTACCAGCGTTGAATATTCTGAATGTTCTGCTTATCTGTAAATAGAAACCTAAAATACAGCTTTCAAACACAACTCCACTGGAGAGAGGTACTCTCCAGGGGAGGGCACCCAAGTCATGCTTTTATCCTTCTCTTGAAAGGTTAAGGAGCTGTATTTGATTAAACACAGCAGTAGCTTCAAATAACTGACAAGCATTTGACATATCAGAACTCAAGCTGGCACAGTAGAACACCTCCTGCATGAAAAAATGTGTGGCTCTTTTAGGACACAGATTTGAGACACAAAATCTTGAAGACTGATTTCTTATTTTGGTCAAATCTGTGCTGGATGCTAATTGAGATAAACTTTTCAAATTATTTCTTCCAACTTTCCCTGTCGCGAACACTCACGTCGAGCTGCTCCTTTGTAGGTTCTGGTGAGCGATCAGGAACACACAGCCCCGGTGGGTCATCAAAGGGATCATCTAAAATTACTGTATGATTTATCCTTAGAGAAAACAAAATCAAGATCAGCATTGGTTACATGCAAGTAAAACTTGGTTTACCCAACTAACAGCAGACCAGCCCCACTAAATCTCACTTGCATCCCAAACAGCCAAATATCCTGTGTGCTTGTAAATTCTAGCACTGATGCTTTTGGAAGGGCAACATGGCTAGATAATTTTTGTACATACTTGTTTATTTAGTACTTGTTGATTTTGCCACTAATACTGGGGGAATAAAAAGGATTTAAGATAGCACGTACTGGTCACCTGACATCATGATATTCATCTAGCTTCCAAAAGAAGTAAATTCATTCAATAGTAATGTATTGCTCAAAAAGTAAAGTTAAAAGCAGTCACACCTGATATCTTGATATGGGATAAAATCCTTATCTACAAAGGTTTCATTAATTGTCTTCAATACATCCATGCCTTCTGTCACTTCTCCAAATACTGTATGCACACCATCAAGGTAATCCAGGTTTTCCCCTGTGGTAATGAGGAACTACAAAAGAAGATACAAAACTACAAACAGTAAATAGAAAAAATCAGGTTGTACTTTTTAAAAAAATCTTAACACACTGTCACTGAATTCAGTGGGGGGGAAAAGCCTCTTCCCATTTTTTGTAGAAAATTGCTCTGAGAACATGGTGAGCCAACATACAGCTCACAGCCACTGCCTGAGGCAACCTCCCTCTGCAGGAGCCTGTGGGTGCAGCTCACAGAACCCTTCTGAGATTTGGTAATTGGGCACAAGGGCATTGGAGGAGCAGAGAGATCTCTGCTGGGGAGGGCTGGTGAGCAAGACCAGCAAAGGCTGTGACTGGCATCACAGCTGATGAAAGGGAGAGGACAGAAAGAGCAAGGCTACCCCTTGTGAGCTGAGCTCATATCACCTGTTCATCAAGAAGCATTTGGCAGGTACTTTTTCATAAATTTGGCAAAAACTCCCTACTACTATCTTTACCTAACTCCCATAGTAATACCTTTACCTATACAATCTTTACCTATTCTATCCAGACTTTTTTCCTTTCTTCCCACAAACCGACTCCTGAAAAACGGGATGCAGCAGCATTGAGAGAACTAGCACACACTGACTTAGATCAACTCGAACTGGCACTGTGTCTTATCACAAATCAGATCTTCACCTTAAGGTAAAACTGAAACTATGAAAATTGAAATGAATGAAATGAAAAAAACTAGCTGACAATTTAGTAACAAATTCTAGAGAGCACTTAATAATGGAGGAGGGGGGAAGAGGCAGATATGCACAAATAACAGGACACAACTGCTGCACCCACAGCTTACAGTCTGACAGGTAACATCCCACTCCTCATTCTCTCTACAGAACAGTTAAGATTGGTTAGTAGTTGGTAAAGGTTACACTAAGCTACACTATACTTGTAAGGCAACTCCATGTAGTTCCTTTCTGGAATTTTTCCTTCCCAAGGAAGAAGCTGCAATAACGTTCCTGGGATGAGCATTCATTCCCACATGCCTGCATATACACTAGCAAGCTGTATCTTAAATACAAATACTATTGTCATCTCTTTTTCCTAAATACCCCAACCACGCCATTTTATATATACAGTGCTGGGAAGCACCATAATTACCTGCATATATTACAAGCTCTAGCTCGAATGAAACCCTACCTTTTTAAAAATTTTTCTTTGATTATTGAAAATCCCTCTTTTTAAAAATTAAAATATATGGATATTAAAAGTGAGGCATTTTAATTCCTAGAAGTGACAATGCACCTAAAATAATAATAATTCAGAAATAATAGTGTTCTATGAGCTTTAAAAACAAAAAACCCTTAACAAATGAGTAACAAGAATTACCTACAGCAAAATCTTTGTGCACAAGAACAGCAAACAGAACAAGACCACTTCCAAAAACTGTTTTTATACCAGCACTGGGATAAAATCGTAAACTTACATTATTAATGCACTTTCAAGTAACCATACAGGAGAAACTGTGATATGATTTCAATTTCCAAACACAAAGTCATAACCAGAAAATGCCAATTTTATTTCAAAACTCAGTTTCTTTAATTTTCACTTCCATTTAACTACAGAGGTTTTTTTCCTGGCCATTTTATATATTAGCAAAATCACATTAAAGTATTAACATAGTGCTGACCTGTGATCCATGCTGATCACTGCCATTGTTCACCATTGACACAGTTCCCTTCTTCTTGTGCTTGATTCTCGGCACCTTTTCTGCCTCAAAAAATCTGGCTTGATCACCATACAGTTGACTAAAAAACATATGTAACAAATACATTACCAAAACCAGGAATTTTTAAAAGTGATCTAACCAAGCACTGTAAAACTGTAAACAACATCTCAAAAAATTTTTACATTTCACATTTACACTAGGCCTTCAATACACCTATATTTTATGAACATATTTATGTACCTGTACACTTCCACAGTTTATATTACAAGGAACAATAACTTTTTCTCTGGACATTTCACAGAGGCTTTCTGGGGGGTGGGAAGAGTATACTTATATATTTTTAAGTACAGTATGTAACATTTTTCTGAGGCATGAAGAAACAATACATTTTAAGTAGGTTCTGCAAAAATAAGTTATTCCACACTGTAAAAATGCAGTTATTTACATCAAAAATTTATCTCCCAAGAAAAACAGAAAAGCAGTACAACTATGTTCAAAATCAGTTCATCACACAGACAGGACTACACACAGTAATTTGGGATATAGAGGATATAGCAAATTGTTGCATTCTTTTTAATTTTTTATGTGTAACCCTGCTATAATTTATTTGTCTCACTCCATGAAGTGACGGCTGCATGATCAATAATCATATTTGCCCAAATGTAAGGATAGTGCTGTGTTCAAACTCATTCTGCTGAGCAGGTGCTAGCCTCTATGAAGAGAGGATTCAAATTAAACTTTGCCTGCAAGAACAGAAACTCCAGTTCCGTGGACTGGAGTTTTGTACCTGCTGTAAACAGGTACAAAAGATGAACTGACCTTCTCCATGCTATTGCCAGACAGGATCTGACACTCTCTCATCACACTGTACTTCCCAATTTGCCATACCAGTAAGTCTTAGGAGACTTGTACCATATCAAAATAAACTTAATTTACTTGTGTGCAGAGACAGGAAAGCCTGGTGAGTTAACCTAGCTAGACTTGCATCTGCTAAGCACAGGTACACTGCTTCCAGGACCACTGGAGCGGTGATTCATGGATTCATGAACTCCACGTTCTGTATTTAAGAGGCTCTGACAGACTGACTTAAAAAAGCCAACACTAGTCTAGAAACACAGTCTCTGTTCCAGCTGAACACTTTTACTGCTGTAAATTGTGTTTCCCAGCAATTCCCTGGTAATTAGTCCTGCTCTGTAACTTTAATTCTACTTTTAATAACTATTTCAAATGAATCACACAGAACACATGCACTTTAACTCCATCCTAGCTGTTTGAATGCTTTCTTCAACTCTAGTCTCCATGACCACTGAAAACTTCTTTGATAAGTAAGAAAAACGATTTCCTTATAAACATCCAACGTGACTAAAACAAACTCAAGTAAGGAGATCACTTTCTTATATAAAGAGGAAATCAAGCATAGCATCTATGCTCCACTCATGCTCAATTTAGTACATTTTGTTAGAATAATAAATGTATTCACAGTGCTAATTGATTCTGTCTTCTACAGAGCATTTAGTCACGACACTTTTCTTACCAAACATAGTTATTTGCCAGCTTTTAAACAGACAGAAATGCATGTAGAATTGTATGTACCTGTAACTTCACTTCTAAGGTCAGAGACAGAACAATGTCCAGGGAAAAAACAGTGAATGGCCAAAGGCAGCATAGAAATTTAAAAGGTATCTAAAGATGAACCAAAGAAGCTTATGCATCAACATTTTTATTTCCCACCGGTAATTCTGCCCCAAGAAAGCTGAAGACAATCTAACCAGAACTCCTACTCCCTTACACAAATTCTCTGTTGAGATACACACACACACACACACACACACATATATCTATGTATAATTTTTATACATAAACACTTACCAAAATATGGATTCCCCTCCACGACCAGTTCCCATGGGGTCACCAGTTTGTATAATAAAATCCCTCTGTCACAAAGGAGAATATGCAAGATATTGCTTTCATGTTTGTGAATTTAAACCAACCAAAAAACAAGGAATTGAGAATACTCACCTGTACATTATAAATAAGACAGTAATTGTAGTATTTGACTTTGCAGAGCTTCAGGAAATTCAGACAAGCTGCAAGAAATCATAACAACATTTACAAAGGAAACTCCAGATACAATAAGAATGGATATAACAGAGCCCTAGTTTAACGTGCAGAAAAGTGGTTTTGGAGCAGACTGTATCGATACTTATCAGGGTACAACCTATAAACACTGAGAGAAATGCTCGAAAGAGACGTAGCATTTCCTCCCCTCCTACAAACCACCTCCAGCGATTCAAAGAACCCTAAAGACGGCTCGTTATACAGAAACATGCTTCCCCCCTCCCTTTCCCCCTCCGTTTCTTTTCAAACACTTGAGAAAGAAGCTCACGACAGCCCTTCGATTTAGCAGATATTACAGATACTACATTTGCGGCCGTGAGCGCTGACTGCACCCCCGGCCTCTGTGCCGAGCGAGGCCGCCTCCCGCCCGCGCAAGGGGAAACCCGGTGCCGGAGGGGTCAGGGGCGAGCCCGGTGCCGGCGGGCTCGGCTCGTACCGCGGGGCCGCTCCTCCGTGTACAGGTCGATGACCAGGTCGCCCACCGTGGTCTCCAGCAGCACCGCCATGGCCGCGCACGCACAGCCCCGCTCGCTCCCGGCTGGCGCCCCCTGGCGGCGCGGAGGACCCCGCGGAGGATCCCTCAGGGGCGGGCCGGGACGGGCCATTCCCGCAGTCCTGAGGGCGCCCGCGGTGCAAAACGTGCAACGTGTAAAAAATTAAGGCAGGCTGTTCTTTGATATGTAAGATCCTGGTATACTTTCAGACAGAACAGTCCGGTTGGGACAGACCTCCCTCTGAGATCGAGCCCAAGCTGAGGGATAAATGGCACACCCAATCGTTCCTTAAACACCTCCAGGGATGGGGAATCCACCATCTCCCTGGGCAGTCCTTAGCCCAGCCCACGCTCTTGGAAGCTACTGAGTCATTCTGAACTGTTATGCCCAAGCACAAGAAGCTAGACCTACAATAATGAAAACCTGGCAGACCCAAGCTGAGACATCAGACACCAGACTTTAACACTGAGAGACATACTTCCCCCGTCTTCCTCACACAGCCGGTGACCATGAAGCATCTATACAATCAATGAGGACCAGGCATCAGCTAAGGACTGCAATAAGTGGAATCATCTAAAAAAGGAAGATATTTGAATGTAATCCATCTGTTCAGTTATGGAAGGTGCATAGAAAGAATGAGATTAAGTTAATTGCGGCTCGATAGAGCTTCCCAAGCATTTTGTTGAATTTTTGTTAAGTTTTAATAAACCTTTAACAGTTTTTAAAGTGAGCGGCCGTTTCTCACAATCTGCTGTACTTAGTGCCCTTCTAGGTTGCTGTAAGGCCCCAAAAATCTTGGTCAAGGACTTGCAGGCAGTCCACTCAGTCTCTTGTGCCACACGCTGCTAAGAGCCACACATTACAAGAACAGGGACACTGCCAGCTTGTCATTGAACAGAGCCCCTCAGGTGCCCTGGAGCCCAGGGTGGTGGAAGAACCCTGACAGCAGAGGCACAGGAGGACGTGCTGACACGGAGGAGCTGTGCAGGGCACCTCACACCCACAGAGCTGCCATCTGACACAGCTGATGCGTTCCAGTGCCTGTGCTGTGCGGGCATGCTGGCAGGGCATGGCTGCTCGTAGGAAACACTACAAACCCGTATTTTTCTGAGGCATGTACAGACTTTAGCTGGTGCCTTGCAGGCCCACAAGCATATCTGTGTGGTGTTCTTTGTTCTGGTGCTGCATGTCATGGCTGCATGTCATTGCTTACTCTCTCAGGCTGTACAGGGGGGCTTGCCCTTTCCTATTCTTCAAGTTTCCCCTTGGAGGCTATGCACTGTTTCCAAACAGGATTTGTCACAAGCTGAAGGAAGCCACCTCTTTGCAAAATCAGTGCAGAATATATCATATTTATATGTCAAGCTCAGCACCTGAAACAGATAAATAAACACAGTGTATTATGAGCAAGTGCTTGATATGCTAGGACTTGGTCCAGAACCCAGTGAAATAAATTTTTTTTTTTTTTTTGCTAGGCATTTAAATAAACTGTTGTGCAGGCAAAAAAAAATCAATATGAAGTCTAACATCTATTCATTGTCTGACATGCTGTGTCACATTCCCAAATCAGTGTGAGAAAGCCAGATAGAGGGTTGATATTGAAACCTTCTGTCCCCTCTCCAAGCTGTGTGCAGGTAAGGGACACCTCGTTTGCAGCCTCCTTGGCAGCAGAGCAAGCGATGGGCTGTCACCCAGGTTCCTGCAGGGCTGGGCTGGGCTGAGCTGGGCCACAGCAGGGAATAATGGCACGGGCTGGGATGGGCAGGGCCAGCATAGGTGTGTCAGAGGCAGAGTCTTCGTTGCTCAGCTTGGCCACGGGGGTTGTTTTTGCCTCCACTCCTGAGCACTGCCTGGCAATGCAAGGGAAACAGTGCTCAGGAAAGGCTAAGAGGGAGGCTTGGGGCTGCTAATGCCTTCCCTTCCAGAGCCACCGTGGCCCTGGCTGGAGGACAAGGACAGGGACATGTGAAGGACCTGTGGACCATGCAAGACCTGTGGCCAGGCTGTGCAATGGGGAGGGCTCGGTTAGAGCCTCCAGTGCTCCCTCAGGAAAGGTGGGGGCACGTTTGGTGAGCCATAGGGAGAGCTGCCATCCCTGGCACCTGAGAAGAGCTGCAGACACCAAACCCAGAAGCAGAGTGTGGGAAAAGCCCCTGCAGGGGCCCACCGAGCAAAAAGCAGTGGAAAGAAATGTGCAGGGATGTGGTGCTGTGGGAATACCAGCAACCAAGCTGTCCCAAAAAGATGGTGCTGGCCACATGGCACAGCCGTTCCACAGCACCTAAGAGAGGGCCACTCTCTCACTGAGTCCAGCAGGAAACCAGCACCTCCCTGCATTTGGGCAGTGAAAAAGCAAACAAAGACCAAATTTCTACCCCTCAACCCTCAATGAAACTTCACAGTCCCCCTCTGAAAGGTTCTCATATGCCACAGACTCTAACAGACTAATAACTTGTGCTAAGGGTAAAAATAGTGAAGGAGTGTCACACAAGGGTTACAAAGAAGTTGCCCCAGGTTGCAAAGCAATGTGTATTCTGTTTGCCATCTGTTAGATGTGTGGCAGTTATCTTCTGTTAATTGGGCAGTTTCCTTTGTCTCTTCCACAATCCTCCCTCTGGGGAGACATCTGCTGTTAATGGGCCACTGAGTGTCACTGCATGACTGATAAAAATTACAGCATTCCATTGTGGGATGCTCTGCCCAGAGGGAGGAACCAAGCATTCCTACCTGGATTTAATCTGAGATTTTGGGACACCAGAACAGCCTTTCCACTGGATTCCCAGAGGAGCAGCTGCCTTTTCCACTGGATCTTCAGAGGAAGACTACATCCTTCTACAGGATCCTGCTCCAACAGAACCACATCTGCCACTCCAGGAGGACTGCAACCACAATTCCAGTTGGACTGCTACCAACAACAGGGTGACAGGTTGCATTCTGACTCTGTCAGTGTTGTTTTGATTTATTGCATTTTTTATTTTTTAAATTTTCTTCCCTAATAAAGAACTGTTATTCCTGCTCCCATATCTTTGCCTGAGAGCCCCCCTTAATTTCAAATTTATAACAATTTGGATGGTGGGGGTTTACAGTTGCCAGTTCAGGAGAGGCTCCTGCCTTCCTCTAGTAGATACCTGTCTTTTCAAACCAGGACAGAAGTATGTCCTAGAACTCACAGTACAATATTTATTATTGTTGTTTATGCTAGCTAAAACAAAAATTAATAAGCTTCTGATAACTAAGTCTGTGACAGTTACTAAGAAAATATTACGCTTCTGTCTCAGACATGGGCTACAGTGCATTAAAGAGATCCTAGAATGTATTTTAATAAGTTTTCTCATTGTATTTCTACTTGTAATATATGTAGATCGACCCGGAAGATTCAAAGAATATAATCGTCCTAACATTCTAGATCTACTAAAGCATACATAGAGCATTAATTTAGAAATATCACAAGCAAATTTCAGTTGCAAAACTCTTTTTAACTGAGAATTTGCCACCTGTCATCATTTAAAAAAAACCAAAAACCTAAAAGTCCTCTGTTAATATTGCTTGCACTGTTACCATATTAACTAGAAAATTTAAATACCTGTATTTCTTCAATCATTCGTAAGTTGTTCATGTTAAAAATTTTGGTTTGCACTAGATATTAACACAAGCTTGTTTAAAAAAATACAGAAAACCTCTAAGAAAAATATATTAGTATACAAACTTTACAAAAGTTAAACCCTTTTTCCTTTGAGATAAATGAGAAAGCCTCATCCAGAAGAGGTTCCTTCAAGTCCTCACAGTGAAAAGAGACCCCCTCAGCAACCCCCTACTTCATCACTACTGTTCAAAGTCCATGTTTTTGTTCCTATTTTTAGTTATTAATACAAAGAAAAAAAGGGGGGAAAAGGCTAGGTGAATGTACACTCCCCCCCTTTAAGTCTCAAGCAGCATCATGTTCTCATGTCTTTCAACCAATCATATAACAGCACAATAATCCTATGATAATCAGCTGCCTAAACCGATGATAAATGTGTTTCAATGGACACTGGAACACACTGGATACATCTGCTTATCCTGATGTCCCCTCAAGAACCATCACAAGGACCTATCCCATGGAAATCCAGGACTCTTGAAGAGTCAGTTCATATAAGGGCTTGGTTTGCTTACAAATTATGTTTCCTGTTTACAAACTGGTTTTCTATTTGCAGATTGTTTTCTCTAGTAGCTGGGTTTTTCTCTAAAGGATAAATGGTTTAAAAGTTAAGTAGTTTCTTGGGTTTAGAGGTAAGTTGTAACCTATAAACATCAAGCCTGTGACCAATGCTAACCTGAGCTCTTGCCTGGCAGATCCTGGCTGTGAATGCTGCAGCTCCAGTGCGAATTAGACCCATGCTGTTTTCTGTCCCCCCATTTGCAAAGGGCCCTTGCAGATGGGTGACAGAGAGCAGATCACAAATCTATGAAGACAGAAGGGTGAGATGTTGCCAGGCACCACAGACCAGGCGGGCTGGCACAGGGTGACTCAGCCGGCCCCTGGGCTGACTGGCAGGGGCCTCGCCCAGTCACATGGCTCCCAAGGCTGCTGGGATTTCACTGGCCGGAGCCTGAAGGGGTGTAGGCATCAGACCAATGGAAGTATTCAGGCTGGCCTTTTCAAATTCGCTTCATAAGGAAGGGCTGGGGAATAAACTAACTCTGTTGCCACACGAAGATCTGGGTGAGTGGTCTCTTTGTCTCCTGCCCACTTCTTCCCCACTCCCCCCGAGTCAGCACAAGAGGTGTCCAGCAGCCTTTGGAAGGTTCTGGAAGGCTCTCTGCAGTTTTGGCAGTTGCCCCAGCAGTTGCTGCTGCAGTTGGAGGCTGCACTTCCAGCGCGGTGCTTGGGCTCTGGCTGTAATGGTAACCAAACCCCAGCCCCCTGTTCCATTCCTCCTGCCCACCCTGGCTGTCCTGCTGGGAGCCGGGCTTGACCCCACACCGGGAGCCCAAACAGACCCCCATGGGCACCACTGTGGGGTCGAGGCTGGTGGGAAAACTGAGAGTGTTGCGCAGCAGGGCCTGGTGCCAGCAGGAAACCCATGGAGAGAGCCTTGCTGGCTCGGGAGGGCCCTGTGCATCCCCCTCTCAGAGCCTGGGGCACCCAGGAAATCGTCCCCATGTGCATGGCCTCTACTCAGGTTATTGGTGGGCCTTTGCTTCTGGCCACCATCAGGGGCAGGGGCTGGGCTAGAAGAACCCCTTGCATGTGCATGACCCATTTTTATCAAAAATAAGGAAATGTGAAATAGGAATTTTACTCATTTACTCTTAAGACTCTTTGCTGTCTTAATCTCTGGTGAAGATAGGGCAATGGTGAGCCATAGGCATAAAAATGATACTGTGAGACCACTTAAGATGGAAAGTATTTATATCCATGAAATCGAAGTAATAGGGAAATCTGTGCTGCTTAGCTCCTAAGTGTGAAATTCTGCTTGGCAGGCTGCAACTTTAAAGGTGGAAGAAGAAAGAAGGATTTCTTTCAGATGTTTTGTTGTGTGTAAATAAGGACATTTTAAGCCATGTAAATATAGTAATTCTTTTTTCAGTTTTATTGTCAACCTTGAGACCCATGACACAAGGGTTAATATCTTAAACTCAAGGACTGACGAAATGACACAACCAAGGTCAGTACTGTACATTAAGATGTGCACTGTAAGGTGCAGTACATTAATCATCAAAGTTGGAGACTATATTAGATGAGCTCCATCAATTGGTTCAGAGCTTTCACAGTCGAGCTATGACTTCTGAGAATCATAGACTTTCTCTCCTGCAGTGATATTTGCCTCTTTTTCAGCTGGCTTCACAATTAACCAGGATTTTTCTAGCTGAAAAATACAGACTTTTTTTTTTTTAAATTTTAGTTTAATTGCTGTGTCTCTAGGTTTCTAGGGTTTTTTTTAGGATGCTAAGAGACTTTCTAGATCAGAAGACTGGCCCTAGCTTTATCACACTGCAGTGCTGGCTGTAGTAAAAAACCCCTAACATCAGAAGTGAAAAAGCAGAACAAAAAAACTTTGCTCATCAGATAAAGCAAAAGAATTGATTTAGAGCCTGCTTCTACAGAAGGCCTCACTCCTCCTATATGTACAATTGATTATTCAAATAACTTGCTGACAATTGATATAATTATTTCTGATTATTCTTGATTAGAGTGCCAGAACTAGGTGATTACGTCTTGATGTATACATCATAAATGGAAGAGATACGGCCTAGATGAGGACAAAATGTAATTTTATTTTTCAGTTTATTAATTTTTGCTAGATAAAAGGACTCCGAAAATTCATGATCTTAAACAGAGGCCTTGCTGACCTTGTCTTTATTACATTTCTTTTTGTAAGTTGAGTAGTAGAACCTCTTCAGTTTTGGAGGTTAAACTCACTGTGGTTTTTAATGTTTAGGAAGGCTAAAAAACATCTTAGAGTTGTGTGATTGACATGCAAATAACGTGTGTGTGTTTCCTTTCTACAAAATCAAGTCTGTAGTGGTAAGATGACTAGGTTATTCCTAGGAGAATATAACCACTGGAGAAGCAGCAGTTAATTCAAATTAATTTATTGATTTCTCTCAAATTTACAAAGAATACAAATTTAAATTTCATGTTTCCTTCTCCTGTACATTCAATTATGTTTTTTATTATTGTTTAGCATTTTGCAGTTTCACTGATGCTTAGAAGATTGTAATATGTATCAGATAAACATCTGAACTTGTTTTTTTTTTATTATTTTAAGCAAATTATTTGAATTATCATTTTTATTAAAAGCCATGACAAAGCTACAGCAGAGAGTAGGGTAGGCTGGGATTGACTGCTGAAGTCAAAGCATTCTGCAAGCAAAGTACAGAACTGTTTATCTGCCTTTGGTAAAGACCATTTTGATTAAAAATGTGCATTGATATCAATGGTGTTGTGTCTAAGAAGATTGGATCTTAGGGAGTGCTACATCGAAAAAAATAGATCTGTCCACCAGCAGCTTGCAGTATTGGGTAAATTCCTATGGAAGCAAGCAGAAGCTCACTGCCAACTTAAGATTGGAAGTATCTGACAGCAGATTGCTATTGCAGAAAAATTCTATTGGCTAGATGAGCTGTATTTAATATTTACATGACAAATATGTTTCTGTTTATTAATTTTCTTTGAGGTAACGAAGAAAAATCTCTGTTTGCATTTACAAACATGTAATCACATGTTAATTTCTGTCCACTTTTATTGTAAACATGTCAGGCTGCAGAAGTGAAGCCCTTAGGAAAGAGGTGAAAATAGATGAGACCTGCTGAAAGTCCTTTTGCATTCTCTTTCCTCCAGAAGCCTTTCCAACGTGTACAGAATCCATTGAGTCAAACCACAGCACTCATTAGGAGGTGGATACCAGGGCTCCATCTGCCCTGCCGAGAGAGGATCAGCAAATGAGCAGCAAAGATGTCAACATGCTGGAAAATAGTATCATGTCCTCAGCTGGCAGAGGAAAGTTCTCAACCGATTTTAAGGCTCAAAGTAACGAAAACTTAGCAGCAAGGCACTCTCTGCAAAGAGGTTTCTCACTAAGTCATGCTAACCAGGAAGACAGGGTACCTGCTGCCAAAATCTCTGATCCTCTTAAAGTTACTGAAGAGCCAAAGCCACACATTGTAAAACCTGATCTAGAGATACCACACCAAGCCAAAGTCACATCAATACCACTGTCTTTTTTCCCATCCAAACTACAGCAACTCCTTGTAGCTGCAGCGAGCAGGGTCTCTGAAGCAAGGCAAGCTACAGAAACACAATCTGTAATTTACATATGGCCAGTAATAAAGATGCAAGAGAGTTCCATATCCTTCTGGCACAATTTTTCAAAGTCTTTAATACCAAGCAGCCTAGATTTAACCAGACCCTGTTCTAGTCCTGATGTAACTGAAGATGAGAAATGTTCCCAAATAACCCCAATGAAAGAGCTTGTGCAAGAAGAGCCAGATGAAAAGACAGCAAAATTCCATCCTCTTATTGTAAAGTCATCTAACAGTGCTGTTTCAGAAATTTTAAAGTCACTCACCAATATCAATTATAAGGATTTTATGTTAACACTTCCATCTGTTAGTCCTATAGGAGAGCAACCGGAAATTCCTCTCTTTCAGGGAAATGCTCTAATGATCTATAATCATCAAGTCTACCTTCTGTATGTAATGAGGCATGAAGACCTGGCAGCAGAAATGGAAATATCTGGCCACCATATGTTGTTTATGAAGACCATAATTTGTCTCATTACGTGTCGTTCTGTCCGTGAGCTAACATTCCAAGATTCACATCCATTGCTGTTGAGAGAGGATGCTGTGAAACAGGACATACAATGTCTTACAGCCTGTGCTACCCCCACAGCCCAAAAGAAAACATCAAATGAAATACATTTCTTTTCACACAAGAGGACTGCAATCTCTCAAACTGAGGACTGCTTCTGTCTTGCCGGGAAAAGGCAGCAGGTGGTAACCCATCATGATCAGGTGAGCCTCTGTGTATGAACAGTAAATTGTAAATTGCTCCCCTGTTAGACATAGCTGAGTGCAAAGTGCAGTATTCAGAATATTGATAACAGGCTGTGCAAGATGAGTGACTTGGTTTTTTTTCAGTTTTTCTGGGGAAGTTAAACAGAAGTCCAGTGGATACAATCACTGTAGAGGAAATCAAATTAAGGCTTGCAGGCCTATAAGACTTCACTGTTTTAAAAAAAATACAATTACATAATGCTGAGAAAAAATACGTCTTGAGTTATACCAGGATTTTTCTAGTATTTGAACAGAACAAAAGCATTGTGGTCCATTGCTAATTAGAGAACAGTAGGGCCAAATTTAATATAATAGCAAGATATTTCCCAAGGGAGAAGGTTGGGTTTTTGAAAACAGGTGATGAGTGCCATTGTGATCATTTTTTAAAGTAACAGTGGAAGAATAGAAAAGGGCTGGCATGCAAGATCCCTCCTGAATTAAATTCTTCTTGCAAAGCCACATGCCCAAGGTATGTGACACTGTAGAAAAAAAGCTGTGAAGATAAACTGGGGTGGGAAGAAAATTATGACACTCACTTCCTGATAGTCAAGTTCTACTCTTTCCCATTTCAGTTCTTCAGCAAGACTGCATTCCTATCCAAAGAAGACTTGCAAAAAAGAGATGATGAAAAAGCACTTTGGGATAACGACAAGGAAATAAGAAAGAGATTTGGCCTTGTTAAAGGTGTAAGAGTTGTTCTCAATAGGTTAAGTGCCTCTGAGCTTACGCAGTTGACTGCCAAACCTTCTGCACTTGAAAAGAAAAGTAACTATTACGACAGAGAACTGAGGGAAGTGCCACACGTACGTACCTCTCTGTATACAAATATGGAGTATACTTCATCTTGAAGTATTTATGACAGAGCATTAGTATAAATTTCAAAAAGTTTGAGCATTTAACCCCATAACATAAAACATTTTCTGTTAGAGAACCTCACCACAGCTACTTGTAAAATGTCAGGATCTGGTGCTTCCCCCCTCCCCCGAGGACTTTCTCCAGAAAGTGCAGATAAAATGCCAGCTGCTGCTGAAGTCTTTTCTGACTCTGCCTTTTCTTTGGCACTCATACAGCTGCAATGGAAAGCAGAAAAAGTGCCTGCTGAGCTCTTCCTGATAGCAACGGTTTGCAGTCTGTCTGTGCCAAGGTGTGTCTTGTAGGCAGAAACAGGAAGCTCTTCCTACCTGTGCTGGCCTCTTTCTGGTTTGAGCATTGCTCTTCATTTCAAGTGAAGGTGCCAGAAGCACAAGCCATGTGTTTATAGTCATTGACCTGCTTTTGAGAAAGTCTTGCCCTAGGGCTTTGCTTAGAAGTATTATTTGGCAGTTTTGCCTGGTATCATCAGAGCCTCTGGGAATAGGTGTTTGCTTTCTCTCATCCCTGACATTTTCAAACTGTCAGTTCAGATTCACCTCTTGTGTCCATTTTGTATTCTTCTACAAGAAAGCTCTAAAGATTTTTTTCAGCAGGTAGACTGGGCATAAAGTTCCAGAATCCTGTATACCTTTTTCAAGTTGTTACTGATAAATGAATGATCAATAATAAATCAGCATTTCTTCTCAATCTGCTTATTATCTCATATCCAGCACTAACCTTCCATTTCTGTCAACTGGATTTTAAGCCATCATCACCTAGCCTTTTCAAGATCTTTGAGAACGGTCTTGTTTTTGTTGTCTCTGAATGGGAGCATCATTGGTGTACCCTCAGCATTCATGAAAATATATTGTCTTCTTGTGAAATATTTTGAGGTCAGGTAGAGCAAAACTCTCAAAAGAATATATTAAAAAAACACAGGTACAACTCCAGGATTAAGGTTGTTTTTTTTTTTTTCTCTTTGTGCCAGTACTCAAATGAAACTAATAAAACTAGTATTGGCTGTCATTTCTCCTAAAATTTCCTTTCCAGTAAATATGCCAAGGCAGACCCTAGGATAATCAATTAGGATAATCAAATTTTTATGGTGTTTCTCCATTTATACATGTTATAATTTCTCAACATGTGTTCCAGAAATCAAATAAGATCAAATACCTAGTGAAATATTTAATTTTTGGCTGTTCTATGCAAACGCTTCTACTTGCTGGACTGCTATTGAGACGTTTCAGTTGCACCAGTGTTATTAGTAGTTCTCATTAACCTGAACTGTTATTGTGACTGCTTTTCAATATTTTCTGCTGCCATGTCTTTTCCTTTGCAGATTACATTTGTTTTATTACATTCTGTCATTTCACAGAACACAGACTGTGTTCTTTGCATGTAGTCATTCAAGTAATAAAAAGATGCTACATCTTCTTTAAGTTCTTGCTCATCATTTCTATTTTCCTCTGGTTTCTTTCATGAAAATTGAGCTCATGTAGAGGTTGTGACAGTGGGATTAACCTATATTTTGAATCTTGATGGAGGACCTTTCAAATCCTAGTGCCCCTGGCTAAAGGGAACACCTGTACAAAATGTTTTGTTTTATATGCAAGACATTATTTACAAGAATAATGATAGCTATTATCAAAGGAACTGGAATATCCAGGGGGAAAAAAGCATCATATACCAACATGGAATGAAATGGAAGAATAATTGGTAAGGATATAATTGAATATATAACACATCTACTATTCAATACATAAACAATAATTAGTATTCAAAGAGTGAAGAGGTTGATGGAGCAAAAGGAGACTGACAAGTAAGTTACATCCAGAGGGCAAGAGAATGACATCCCAAAGGATTGTGGAATGTGGAGATAGGGAAGTATGAATTACAAGGTATTGTGAACAGGACCAATGATGATTTGGAAATTACAATGTAACACAGAACCAATGCCTAAATTATTTTCGTGAGTTTGGTATTCCATATGATTATTAATTCTAGTGAATGGTAGTGTGCTTCATCAAAATCCTTTGGCTCAGTCCTGTGACCAAAACACACAGGAGCACGTAGCTTTGTTGGGAGCTCTAATAAGCATCCTGAGGGAAGAGTCCTTCACTTTCAATCACAGGATGATAAAGTTGTTGAACTTACCAACCATTGCAGCTTTTGGCCAGGGGCCATGCTGTTTCCACCTTCTACAGTTCCTCCTCCCCTGGGGTGTGTGGAAGGCCTCAGTCCTCTCCCACAAGAGACACCTGCACGACTTTGCAGGAGACTTGATCTAAGAATGGCTGCTATAAATGTGGGAAAAAACAGGTGAAAAATCTATTGCTTGTGTTACATGTGAGAGGGATGGACCTAGCTTTTGCTCCTGGCCTACATATTTTATAGATTTGTAACTATAGATCTGTTGATTTAAAAACCTGTCTAGACTTTGACAGAGTAAATTCCCTTCCAACTACAGTAGTCAGATTACTTGTTTCTGGAACTATATGTAACACCTTCTGTTAAAACCTAGTCTGATTTATCCAGTTGTTTAGAGAGAAACAGTGTTAGGAAACACATTAAGAATTTAAATGTGGGTAAATCCCTTCTGCGCTTCTCATTAGATCAATCATTACAATCCACTACCTTTATGTATTTCCTTTGTGTACAGAAACTCCAAAGTCAAGAAGCACAAGCGTCCTGAGTCTAGATAAGAGGATGAAGTCATCCATGTTAGAACGGAGGACAGCCAGGAAAAGGGGTTTCCTCCTAACTGGAAACTTCATTTTTTTAGAATTTTGTTTCAGTCTGAATTAGATGAAATCTTTTTATTCTTCCCAGTTTTCCAGTCAGCAAGAAACTGCTCAGGCACTGGAATGGCTCAGCTAAGCTCCCTCTATTACCAACAGCCAAGCCAGGTATCAGCATCACTGAAGGCTGGGGCTTCCCTGACTCCTTGGCCTGTCTCCCAGGGGATGGCTGTGGGGTTACTTCAGGATTCTGGACATTCAGCAAATATTCACCAAGTGCAAGAAATTTTAGACTCTGAAACATGGACTCTATCAAATGAAATTTGTTCCATGAGGAACCTTTAAAACTATTTTTTTAACCTGGAAGCTCTGTGTAAGGCACCGATTTTCACAAGACAAAGGAGAAAGGCAGTAGGTACAGAACCATTTGTGCAGTCGATGATAGCACCAAGAACAATGGGAATTGAAGTTTCAATTTATGGAAACTCCCACAACATACTTGAGTGTCAGGAATCTTTTTCTGTTCTCTCTTCAAGTGTGATGTTTTGAGAGTGGCTGAGCTTCAGCTGGCTGCACTCCAAAACCACTGTCCCATATGAGGCAGTGCCCAAAGATATCTTACTGTTTCTTTTGCTCCTTACAAACACAACAAACTTCTCCACTGTTCAGGGTGGAAACCATGGCAAGATGTTCCTTTTGTACAGGGTACGTTTACAGGGTATGTTTTGCACCCAGCACAAGAGGGGTCTCTAGCACTCAGCTGACACTAACAAGAAGAAAATACAAGTAATACTCTCGCCCCCCACCCATGAGTTAAACCATTATCAACATATATAATTCTGTAACAGGTGGTTATTCAGCTATATTATTTTGGAGATACAAAGGATTTTTTTTTTGTTTAATTAGCAGTCCAACTCTGGGGTGAGGGTATTACTCATAGGCATGAGATTGAGGTCTAGCAGATTGCTGACTATGAAGCCAGGGAAAATTTAAGGTATTTGTAATCTTGACAGAGGTACTCAGAAATCTTACAAGATGATACTTCTAGTACTTTTAGATCTTCCAGTGCACTCTAGAAAGTGACAGCTATCCTACTGGGCAATTATCCTAAATAAACCATACCTGAACCTTGGGCTGCAGCACATACATCCTGGATTGCTTGAACTTGCATCTGATATTCTGTACTGTGCAAAAAATGTTCTGTGTCTTTTAAACACCTTCATGTAGGAAGGCCTCTTACAGCCCTACTTTTCTGGTAGAAAAAATATTACTCACTGCATTCTTGAAGCCCAAATCATTCTGGAACACACTCACATTTTGTCCATATCTTTCTGGAAGTTAAATGACTCCAGGGAATAAACTCCCAGCCTCTAAATGATTTTCTGCCTATCAGGCAAACAGAAATGTCCCCTGTAGGTTTGCACAGAGCCAGAGGCTGACTGAAGTTTTTTGAGTTTTCATTACAGTCTGTTGCAGTGTGGTTAAAGTGAGAAAACATCTTACACAAAAAATTCCACCTTCTCCCTCTCCAGACTTGCTTTTCATGTGCCTGAGTCAGTGCTGATTGTGGAAACTGCAACCTCCCATCTTTTTTTTTTTTTTTTTTTTTTTTAATAACCCTGAAAGGTCAATCAAACAGTATGCAAAACTTTCAAATTTAGAAAACAGGAACAACAACTTGTACCTAAATCAACAGTCTTATCTGGAAGCTAAAGAGCAGGGCAAGATTCATAAAGGCCGGTCACTTCTTGTTGCTTAATTTGATCATCCAGGGTAAAAAACATTTGGTTTCAACTGTTATTTCAAGAATAAAATCAGTGTTTTATTTTCACACTGCAGGAACATTTACAAAGATGAGTAGTATGTCAGACTGGGTGAACAAGGGGTGATTGTCCTTTCCTTAAGCACCAGAGTGAAGGCTCATTGGATTAAACTACTAACAACTAGAAGGTTCAGAATAAACAAGTGGAGGTGGTTCCTCATGCCACGTTGTAGGAATCACTGCTAGCAGGCTTTTGCAAATACTTCAGTTTATACAGCATAATTAAAAAAGCTATTGGACAGAGACATAGAAAGATGTCTGAGGGTATTAACTGCTATCCCTGCCTTGGGAAATTATTGCACTTCAAATGGCAGAGGGTGGACAAGTACAATTTCATGTTATCATATGCTCCCTTAGACATTTTAGTAATGTTAGGACAAAATGTTGGGTCAGACCCAAGGTCCATTCAGGTCCATAGTGTGTTCTCACCTTTGGCTGGTGATGAAGGCACCGTTCAAAGGCAGTGCTGGCTACAGGTGGCCACTGATACTGTCCACAGCCACAAACTGGAAAGCGACTGGACTGAGAGGTCAGTGATGCTTCATGAAGATCACTGCTGCCACCAGCAAGAGACCTGAGGCAGAGGAGGGACAGAGACACCAACATGGCATCTGCACAGAAGGGACTGTAGGTCAGCCAGGAGACTCACTGGTGTGTGCAGTTCACACAGTGCTCAGAAACACAGAAAATAACCCATGGTAAACCTTTACCTTGATGAATTTTGCTCTTGCATCATTACTAGGTGCCTGAATAGATTTCAGTTTCCTTGAATTTATTCATTATTCAAACAATCAGACAAAAATTACCCAGTCCATAATGTAAAAGTACAGGCAAAAGTCATAACATGAAGCTGTATCTTTTAATGGAGAAATTAACTTCTCAAGATCATTCTTCTAGAGAGAATATTCATAGGATATCCTCAATTCTGAGCATAGTAGATAATAATATCCACTTCTTTCTCTTTGGATTTCAAGATATTAAGTGTATTTCAAATGAGGACAAAGTAGTACTGTGCTAATCACTGCACTAAGTACAAATGAGACATTTGGCACCGCTTTTTTGTAGATATTGTTGAAAATCCCATCAGAAGTGAAAGAGGCTCCAAAGGCACCCAGGTTGACTGTGACACAGCTAGGAAGTTAATCCAGTCTCAGAATTCAGTTTTCACATAAGGCAAACCCTTCTTGTGCCAATTCTTCACCGGTAGACAAAAGTATCTTTTTCTAAGGATCACTGCCTGGTGCCAGAATGCCAGCTCACAGTGGACTGGAACTGGCCCAGGTTAGTTTCCTGTACTTGCAGTTATGGGACATAAAAAAAAAACCAAAAACAAGTGCCATACAAAAGTGGCAAGATGGCCAGGTCAGTGGAGTGTAGTGGTAAGAATATCTCCCCCAGTTACCAAACTGCACTGCGTGGGAGGTTGTGTTGGCCCGAGAGAGGGAAGGCAGTTTTACGTATCAGTATCCTCACCAGTGGGACTTAATGTGCATAGGACATGGATCCTGCTCCTGTTCAGGTAAAAACAAACTTCAAAAGGTGTTCTGCTTGAACAAAATCTCTCCTAAAAAGAGATTTAAATCTTCATGGTATAAGAGGAATCAATCTGGGCAGTTGGCTGCCTAGCTTTTCTTCTGAGAGTCCAGCACAAGTAATTATTGATTAGCAATTCTCTCGGCCCACTTCCTCTTTGTGACATTACCATGCTAGACACTAACTCACCGCTCTGGAGATGAATGTTAGAGAGTCAAAATATCTACTCATCTTTAGGCGGTTTGCCACCATCTGTCACCGAGACTTTCAGAGACAACTGTAGAAAGTTGGCTCAGAAAGCAGATTTAAAACCACATTACACATGGGAAAAAAATGCTATTCAGGAAACCTTTTTACAGGTCTAAATTATAAATCATGCCTTGGAAGAATTTTTATTTTGGAGAAGTGTTTGGTGAGATGCTGCATTTGATCACAGACAGCTGGGCTGTTTAATCATTTAATATCATTTACTTCCATAGCAACTTATTTAATCCACTGTGTGTATCTGACTTCATATTGTCAATGGAAAAGAAGAAATAACATACACACACATATATATAGATATATATACCTATATGTCTGTCTGTATATATATCTGTGTGTATAAGTATGTTCTTAGAATTATGTATAATAATACATATTTATATATACAAACATGCACACAAAATCTGCAATGTCTGATGTGATTAGAGCTTCTCATCTTACAATAAAGAAAATACAAGAACAGAATTAACTCAGGTTGCAGGGGATACTGAAATTTGAAGGGCAAGAAGAGCTCTTATGTTAATAGAACATTTGTTTTCAGATTTTGCACTTAACAGTTGCATGGAGTCAATGCTACATAAGGGATAGGGACAAGAGTGAGTCTGAGTAATTTGGTTTGATTTTCCACAGTAAAAATGATGGAAATGAAATTTGGTTTGGTTTTCCACATGGTAAAATGTCAGGATAATATTCAACATAATTCAGTGTAGCAAGACACTGTTCTCACAGATAGATGTAAGAAAGCCAGTATATGAAGAACTAATGGGAAAAGCTCTTTGAAGGAGAGAATACTATAAACTCAGAAAAGCACCTGATTAAATATTTAAGGATTTATTGAAATAGAATAATGGGGGCAACTCTAGATTTGCTGTCTAAAAGCTTAATGTGTCCTTCTGCAGTCTGATCACAGCCATCTTGGAGTTGTTTGGTTTGAATGGAAACCCCCAGCCTGCAAGCAGAGATAGCTTCAGACATGAACACGTCTTACTGCTGAGCCCAAGAGACTTAGGTAGCAGCATAAAACACCAATCATGCTAGTGCAAACAGCCAAGTGTGCATGTGAGGGGAGAGGGTTTGCATTTGTCAGGAGGGTCCATGGACCTAACACTTGTCCACAACAACTTGTGGGCAACTCCAGTGGCTCCCTCTGAACCATTAGTTTCTAAATGTAGCTCAACCTTGTGTTTGAGAGGTCCTCTTTAAAACTAGAGGAAATTTACACTTGGTGCTTGTCCTCTGTTAAAAAGGATGCTACTTGGGCACTGCAGAAACTAAAGTGACACTATCCCATGGATTTGCTCCAAACATCTTCATCACAAACTGATATGAGATATTGACAGCATGAAGGATCCATTTCAGAAACCTAGGATGAGTGACCCAGATACCAATACTCTGGGCCATTTGATCCTTCTGTATGGGCTCCCTGAGGTTACCAACAGGAGCCATTCAATATTCCACAACTGCCAGCCACCACATCTACCCTATCTATGTCTTTTTATAGGATGAGACCTTCATCAGATCTCAGATTTGATTTACCTGATCTTTAATTTAAAATGTGGAAAAAATCCTCTTTAGCAGCATTTCCCAGGCAGGATTCTTATTGTTTTGAGAGTCTCCCTTACAAACATTGAGGTGTCAGGGCAAAGGCCATTCATTCTCTGGTGCTGGTAGCCACTGTATGGCCAGAGTCACCAACAGTAACAACTGCAGATCTATTCCTGACCTCAGCTCTTGTCAGCTGCACTGTGAAACTGGCATTGCATTGCTTCTCAAGATCCTGTTTGAAAGAGGATAGGGAACCTGAAAGCATACAGGTAGTGAAAGTCATCTGCTTTCCAAATGCAAGAGTTTCTCTCTCCCTCTCTCCACTGGCTATACACAGCACCTAAAAAACAGGGCTCTGCATCTCATCATTCCCAGTTAGACTCCTGAAGCAGACAATTTTGAGTATCTGCTAATGTACACGTTTGGGCTATGATTTGCAGTAATCCCATATCAGTCCACAGCACTTGTCAGCATTTTTATATCCAATAAATTGTTCCCAATTCTCCAGAGCCTCTTTCATAGTACATGAGTATAAGCTGAGATCTGCAATGCATTTGTTATGCAGCCAAGTACGTGACATGGCTCAGGGGCTTGGCCAGCCTCCCAGGACTTGTTCAAGATCACAGATGTAGAGTAGGTGGCTCAGTAGAGCCACCAAGAATAGTTATCTGGGGGTTCCTTTTCAAAAATAGCTGAGCAACATCCATCTCTTTTACATACATGAATCTTGGCATTTTTCCCAACTTTAAAAATGCCCTAAAATCAGATTTCTGAAATAAAGTGACAGTCTTGACACTGTAGAGAAGGAATCTAATCTTTCCTTTATACTTAGACTTTTTTTTTCTGTAGTGTTTGGATTTGGACCTGTCTAAGCCTTAGACATCTCTGCTGAAATAATTTAAAGGGGACTTCAAGTCCTGAGAGCCACAGTTTGTGAGTACCTAAATGGGGGTAGCTTAAGAGTCCAGATTTTCATTAAGGACAGAAAAATTTCCCAGTAAGGATCAGGCCTCTTGCACATCTGCCTGAGAAAAGAGGTATCCAAGGAGTCCCAGTCACTCCTGGAAACTCTGGCACTGCTCTCCTGATGGGGCTTTCAACCCTGACAGAGGGCTTGACTCTCCTGACCCTTCTGTCAGAAGGATCAAACAACAAAGCTGCCAGATTCACAGTGACATGCTGAAGCTATTTTTAAAACCCTCTACTGCCTGTCAGTTATAACACCCTTTTTGGGGGCTAAAATAAAAACCAGTTTTCAGTATCTACAAACCAAAACCCAATGGATACTTTTGGCATTGTCTGACACATTCTTGGGAGCCTCAACAGGGAGGCCAGGAAAAGTCTGGACATAAAGCCAAAGACATCCTATCTGAAAAGAACTGAACTACACTGGACAAAATACTTTAAAGCCCTATGTGGAAGAAAAACCACTTCAAACAATATTATGATTCACAGTGACATGCTGAAGCTATTTTTAAAACCCTCTACTGCCTGTCAGTTATAACACCCTTTTTGGGGGCTAAAATAAAAACCAGTTTTCAGTATCTACAAACCAAAACCCAATGGATACTTTTGGCATTGTCTGACACATTCTTGGGAGCCTCAACAGGGAGGCCAGGAAAGGTCTGGACATAAAGCCAAAGACATCCTATCTGAAAAGAACTGAACTACACTGGACAAAATACTTTAAAGCCCTATGTGGAAGAAAAACCACTTCAAACAATATTATGATCATATTTGGACAAAGAGTAAGTTTTATCTCCATGTTTGCAGAGCAAGTGATGCTGTTACTTCTCACCAAGGCACCAGCACCAAGATCTGTACTCATAGTAGGAGCATTACTAAAAGTAGCAAACCAGAGTGCAAATGTTCTACCACATCAAACAGCAGACACAACAAGATAAGAAAGATATTGTGTCCCATAATTCCAGTTCACAAGAAGAACACTGCTTTAGTTTCTCAAGGAGATGATCAAGGAAACATCAACCTAGTAACAACAACATCAATTCTGGTTTTTTTTGTAGATAGGAAGCAGAAAACATTGCATCTTATTAATGATAACAAGAGAACAGATGATAGGAAAGGAAGATCCAATAATGCTTTTCTCTTTTTAACATTTGCCTAGACCTTGAGTTCAGCCCCTGTAGGGCAAAAAGCCAGTGAACCACTGGTGCAGCAGGAAAAAGAAAGTCAAAGATGTACCTGAAGGGACCTTGACCAACAGGTTGCCAGCTCACACCAGCTTTTCTCAAAAAGAGTCACTGATTTATTTTTGGCTTTATTTCTAGTCAGAATCACCAGTTTGAGCAATGAAAAATACTGAGAATTTAGGTCTCAAATTCTTCTTCTCAATACTGAGAATGTAGGTCTCAAATTCTTGTAAAATTTAAATTGCTAAACCAGAAGCACTTACACATGAAAGAACTTAAACACTACTGAGAATACCCCACTAGAGCTCAGCTCTTTCAGTATGGCTGAAAATTTAATTAATTAATATTGAGAGCAATTTTAAAAATCTTGAAATGAAAGACAGAGCACTTGAGAAAAGTACAACTGGTGCACTTGAATCCAAATACTAGCTTAAAGAAACTATTCCATCACAATGAGTTGAACACCAGGCATACAGGTAAAGATAGGAGAGAATTATTGAGTCTAACAGAAGTTTCTTTTGCAGAAGAGACGTTTTAAGGTCAAAATCTCAACCTCTGGTACAAAACAGTCATGTAATCTCTGGTTTAAAAGAAACATAAATAATTTCTAATCCCTGTGACTACACCAAAAAATCTCCAGAGTTATGATCTAAGTTCAATATAAGGGTTAAAAAATCAAGAGACAAAGAAAAAGAGCCAAAAGTACTTATAAACCCTTATAAACCAATCAACTGAGAAATACCACTGCTGACCTTTGAACTTACCTCAGCATTTTGAGACAAGTTTATAATCTGAGTCTTATTAGTGGGTGAGTTTGGACCAAAATCAGAGATACAGTACTAAGCATCCCCTTAAACATAATAATACTCCAGCTAGCTTTTTTGGTATAAAGACTTATGAATTCAGAAATTTAGTCACTGGCACACAATTGCTTCAGGCTTATCCACAAGAGTGGGCTTGCTTCTGTGTCACAGGAGGAGATATAGACAGATTCAGAGTTGCTGTAGAGAAAAAGGAAGCAAAGGATTCCCCATCTGTAACTACCTGTGCTCAGAAAGCGTGCAAATATTTAGGACGGCTCTTTTAAAACCCATTAAATTGGTTGGCTGAGCCTGACTGCTTGAGGGCTCTTCAAAAGCTTCTGACTATTTCCACTTACAGCCTCATGGTTCACTTACAACCCTCATGGAAACATGTATTTAAGATAAGCATGCATAATACTGTAGAACTTCACAGGCTTTTGCAGTGCGACAAATAAACCCTCATTTTGCCAAGTCATATTTTCCCCCTAAGAACATCATGCTGCAGCTTCTCTTCCCATTCAGTTAGGTTGCTTAAATAAATAAATCTCAGTCCCTCTAGCACTGTATCATTCATATATAAATTGTTAGTCTACAGATAACTTGATCCTTACCTCCACAGTAGCTCACAGATCCAGGTGAAACCAGTTCAAGTCTCACAGCACTTGCAAAACATAGATGCCTGATTTTGGCTAAGTTGTTGAGTCCCTGGGACACATTGGAGTGTTTGAGAGCACTTGCAGAGCAGATCACTTCAATATGGAGACAGTGGACACATGAGAATTCATCTACACAGCCATAGAACCTTGGGTTTTGGAAGAGGCTGTGAATGTGGCTATGAAACTGGACTAGATAAGATACAGAACTCTGAGTTTGTGCTTTAATGTTCAGGCACTTACAGGATGCCTGTATTGGCTTTGGACATTCAAGCAGGTAGAACTTCCATGGGAAAGGATGTAAGAAGGAACTGATTCCACATCTAGGTCTGAAATTGGATATTTCACTGCTATGCAGACACATTAGACATCCCATTCCCTCTACCTCCAGAAAATGTAACACATTTACATTATTTGTAAATAATGGGTTTTTGATCACTCTTAGCTCTCACAGACATTACAGCCATAACTGATCACCAGGCTTACTGGGAATTTGTCTTCTTTGGCTCACCTTCTTATCAGGTATTCACTTCCCTCTCTAGATGCTGCCATAGTTTATGAACATGAAGAGAAACCACTTCTCCCTGCGAGCAAGGCTGCTGATACCTGGCTGGAGCCACACTTTTGTACTTACCTGCAGTGACAGGTGACACAGGAAGCAGAGCACTGGGGTAGCAGGTTCCCTCTTCTCTACACAAAGTGGATCACAGATCGTTCTACTGAATCTACTGGGCAGAAACCAGAACAAGGGTGTGGAAGATCTGATATATTTCCTGAACAGCTTTGGAAAGCCCCACGCTTGACCACAGTTCCAAAGAAACACTCTGTGGCCTCCACACATCCTCCTGTCTCCTACAGGCTTTGTTCCTGTGCTGTTTTTTACCCTTCAAATTATTCCTCTTTTCCTTCACCTTCTTAAATACAACTCACCATACTGAGTTGTGGCACTATGTCAGTTCTGTGGCACATGTCCTCCTTCCCTCAGGCTTCTTCAGTCTGTCACCTCACCTCTACTCAAAAGACTTTAAGCTAGACCCAGCTGTGAGATGCAAAGTTGTGTTTCGTGTCAGGTACAAACAGGCAACATGTGTTTTTGTGAATGCGAAATGTGTGGACACCAGCAATGGGAGAGCTGTGAATTCTAATAATAACTGAGGAAAATAAAGCATGGAAAAGGCCTTTGAACCTATCTTTTGTTTGCAATTAACCCTGGTTGATTTAGGAGCATTGGAATTAAAGTGTTAAGGATGTTGCTTTTTGCTTGCAGTTAATCCATAAAGGGCTATTCAATAATAACCTTTTGAAGTACAATTTTAGAATATTACTTATATCCTTGAAACTATAGCTTTGGAATATATATAAAGGAAATATGCTTATCTCACACCTTATCGAAGCAGAGAAAAACACCTTGAGAAAGGAAGATGACCGTCACCTCAAGGATTTATGGTTTCGACCAAAGGGAAGCTGGAATCACTGTTATTAGATTTATAGTCTCTGCAATTAAAAGGTGGGCCCACATCTGGGGAGCCAGACTCCACCAGAGGGGATTTGTCTTTCTTCTTTCGGAAATTAAGTCACTGCCATCTGGGATGCTCCTTTTAAGATGTATCCTGAAGAAAATAAAAATCACAATAGTGTATAGAATTGTGAGGTAATAATTTGGAATAAAAATTGCTGATGAGTTAAAAAAATTGAAATAGAAACTGCTGAAAAAGCTGATGAGTACCCCTATAAATACCTGTAACCATCAACTATTGGTGTGCAGTTGGAGGGAAAACCTCCCCCACTGTACCCAGCGCTGTATTGCTCATACTTTACCATATTAAATAATAAATTGATTGCTGCTTGAATATTGGCATAGTCAAGCTTCTTATTTATAACACAGCTACTCAAGCCAAACCCTGGGCTTAACTGCCCTCATGCAAAGATCAAATAGGGATGAGCTGTACCCAAACTATTCCAGCATAGGCTCAAGGCCTTTCTCAAAGTTCAGAGGTCTTCCTTATGAGTCCCCCAAACCCGAGTGTCAACTCTGCAAAACAAAATTTGTGCTGCCACGTGGGGGAGCTTGTGCTGTGGCTGATGCCCATCGCGTTCCAAATCAAGAGAAAAGGGCAGCTCAGCAGCATTAAGGAATGCAGCTACTGGAAACTCTGTTCTGGAGAGGCTGGTTAAAAAGTCTGACATGTGTACATAGTGCACACACACTTCATTAAAGATGTTCCTTTGTTCCTTCTCAAAATTATCTTGGGTGACAGTCATTGACTTTGCCATAGCTTATAAATTGTCACTCGTAAAAATTTGCAAATTCCAATTGCCCTTAGTCTGGTAAAATAATAGAATTTAAATTGGAAAAGACACGTAAGATCCTCAAGTCCATCCATTAACTAGCACTGTCAAATCCACCACTAAACCATGTCCCTAAGTGCCACATCAACTAGATCATGATCAGAATGATAGATCAAATAAAAGGAAAATTCCTATATTTTACAGGGATAAGTAAAGCAAACAAGTGGTGAGGATCAGTTCCAGACTCCCACTCAGATGATTTATAAACACAATCACCAGACTGGAGTCAACTTTACCCCTTGCTGAGCCATGTTCCTCTGCAAAGCCATCTTGACAGCTGAAGCAAACGCAGGTGAACCAGCAATCCAAAAGGCAAGGAACCTGTCTGATCATATTTACCAAACAGATGGACTTGAAGTCTGCTTGAAACCTCTTAAAATCACAGCTGTGCCTCAGAGACAAAACCAGAGCTAAAACTCAGCTCTCAAGTCATTCAGAAAATAAGCAGTCTGGTAGCCTGAGTGTAGGGGGGATAGAATATAAGAAAATAAAGATAGTGTAGAAAGTAATCTTACCCCTAAGGAGTTGCAGCTGGGCCAATTATCAAAGATTAGGAACAGGCCTGACTTTACCAGGCCACAGCTGTAACCAGTGGGAAAAAGAGTGCTATAAAAGAGTGGGGTGGGTGGTTGAGAAGGGAACTGGAGTCAGTTTGATGTTTTGTGAAGAAGAGTCAGTGCTCTGAGAGCTGCCCATGAGAAAACACCAAAAAGGTATGAAACTTCTGGGATAGGTGACAACTGTATGGAACCCCTGCAATACGATGACAACACCTGAGGAAATGAAAAATGGCTGGGGTGGGTGGTTGGTTTTTCGAGTTTTTTGTGTATGTGGGGTAGGTTGTCTCGTTTTCTGTTAAAACCAAATGAATCGTTCAAAAGCGGTTTGTCGGTACGACGAAGGCTGGCCATGCGCAAAGGGAAGCGAACTGGGGGCAGTCCAGCCTTGAGCTGTCCCCCTGAGCCACTGGCAGTCAAAGGCCCCTCACGAATCACCGCACCATCCCGCAGGCAGAACGCCTGGCAGCACGGGTCCCCTCAGGGCGGCAGGGCGCAGCCCGGAGCTGTGGGACAGCCGGGAGAGGCGGGATCGGCCGCCGCTCCTCTCCCGTTGGCTGCGGCGCCGCTGCCGGGCGGGGCCGGGCAGTCCCGGTCCGAGCGAGGCGCGGGCGCGGCGGCGGCCCTGAGGCGGGAGGATGCGGGCGGCGCGCGGGGCGCAGCCGGATCGGCCCTTCAAGCTCAGGAAGAGTCTGGGTAGGGGCGCCGGGGGCGCGCAGCGCTGCGCGGGTCGGAGGGGCTGCGCGCACGCGTAACGCGTCTTTTCTCTCCTCTGCCCCGCAGCCACCCGGCGGGAAGAAGTAGCAGGGATCCGAGCCAAGTTCCCGACAAAAATCCCGGTAAATCTCTGGTTTGTTATCGGAGGTTGTTGTCGCTGTTTAAGGAAAGAAGCGTGTGAGGGGAGGGAAAGGGACCTGGATATTTTAGGTATTGCTAAGTATGACTCTAATTAAACAGGTAATTGTTGAGAGATACCATAAAGAGAAATACCTTCCTCTCTTGGACAAAACCAAGTTTCTGGTTCCCGAGGAGCTGACCATGGCACAGTTCATAACCATCATCAGGTGGGTAGTGGATACTAGTGGGCTGGAGCTGCACCTGGGCTTGGCTGCTGTTCCTCAGGAAGGCATTTCCTAGTGTGATGCTTCCTTCGGTGGCTAGGAGGATTAAGGTGTTAGTAATGTAATGGCTTCCCTCTCTTGCAAGTGTTTGAAGACAATCAACAGATGTTTTCACAGGTGTACTGTTGGGGAAAATTGAGTTTTTTGGGTTCACAGTCCTCTCCCTTCTCCCTAACTGTAGTGAAAAAAAGATTGTATAAGACTCTTGTTCTGCTCTCTCCCTTCCTCATGGAATGGGTATTGGGGCTCTGTGTTCTGCTTATGACTGTCACTGCCTTGCTCTCTTACTGCACCTAGCTGAATTTGCTCTAGTTCAAAGCAGGTCTTGAATGGGAGTGAAATGAAATGTGCTGCTAAATTGTTCTTTATGAAACATTACAGCAAAGAAACCACCCAAAATATTCAGTGGTATCTTCTGACAAAATGTGAAAGCTATGTTTTCAGCACAGTTTTTAAAGTACAGAAAAAGATCTTTCTAGAGTGTAACTTCTGTAAAAGATGCTTTTGGCTCTTGGACAACTTAGATTGTAATCCCTGCCTGTAATGTCTCTGAAAATGACTTGTTTTTTGAAGATACACTTACTGTAAAGTCTAACAGACTGAAGCTGGGATCCCTTACAAAATCTGCACTATGGAAGCTTTTGGTTTCTATTCACACTTTTCCCTGGTAACTGGGAACTCCAAGCCCATGCTCAGTAGCACCTTTGGTGTAACCATGTAAGCCTTACCTCAGAGCACAGGCCTTTGAGCTTCCAGTTAACTTCCTGCTGATGGAGACAATAAACCACATAATAACTTTACACAGCATTTTTTGTACCTACTTCATGCAACAGCTCTGCTTAATGTATGTCAGACTGAATTTGAAACTCCATTCAACTTGCTAATGTTTAATCCTCTTTTTCTCCTCTCTTTTCAATTAGAAGCAGGATGGCTCTGACAGCTACACAGGCTTTCTACCTGCTGGTGAACAACAAAAGCCTAGCCAGTATGTCCTTGACAATGGCAGAAGTGTACAGGGACTACAAAGATGAAGATGGCTTTGTGTATATGACCTATGCGTCCCAGGAGATGTTTGGATGCTTATTACCCACTGCCCAAGGGAAAACTGTGGAATGCTTTCAGAAAATCTGAGATTGGGTTCATATGCTGCAGCAAAGCAGTTTGCTCTGAATCAACCTCGGAGATGCTCCTTCCAGTGTGAGCTCTTGAGCTCTGTAGTGGGAGTTATGACCCAAAAGCTGGCAGGACCAGCTTAAGACAGAAATGGTGGCACACTTTCCCTAGGTAATAATTTAGATATATATTTTTATATTTGAAGACACTATGGGTTAGGTTTTTTTGTCTTTTGAACTGCACCCCCACTGCTTTGCAATATCAGTCCTTATTGTGAAACTGATTTTTAAGATTTCCTGAAAGCCTAAATCTAAGAAAAATAAAGAACCTTTTAAGTATTGAGTTGAATGTTACCTTTAATCTGGGGAAAGATTGTAAAATTTTGTCTAGGAGAAGATCCTATAATAATTCTGGGAATTTGAGCACAATGCCTTTTAAGTGAAACACTGCTTGCACAGCTACTCAATGAAATCTCAAAGTCTGTGTCACCCATGAACAAAACCATAGCTATGAAAGGTTCATTAAGGTATGTATCTGGGCTGTGAGATTAAGTAGTTGTGCCAGAGCAGTGTTAAGTTTAACACCCGGATAAACTCAGCTGTTACAGAAAACACTGTCTGTGGTATAGATAACTATTTGTTTAAATAAGCAACCTGATTGCTAGTCAGCGTAACTGAAATGTAGATAGCAGGACTTGAAGGGTTGTCAGGTTTCAAGAGTTATTTTCTTGCTGCTGAGTTTTGCTAGCATGGTTACTCTAGATACTGTCATATCCATTCCCCTACAGGCACCTGCCTGTCAGGTACCCTGAAGGACTTCAGTGAACCTTCTCTCAACAATAGAGCCAAGTCATGTACCTTGTGATTAAGAGATATTCCAGTGTTTCTGGAAAATGTTGAAAATATCAAATACCATGTTAGTAAAATGTGAATTCATCTTAATATACAGGTTTGGTTCCTATAAACATATATTAAAGGAACACTTGACATGAGCCTTATTCTGAAGTATAGCTCAAGCTGTCATCCCTGTATGTGAGGAATGTATTTGAAAGCTGGAAATTCTCTGATCGTGCATGATCAACTAAAACCACCAGGTAATTAAAAAATCTGTCACAGTTTGCAGTTCATTAATCAACCTCTGGTAGCCTCAGTTTAGGATTGGTCAAATTGTTACAGTATGATGCAATTCTTCTGTTCAATACTAAACTGCAGAATTATTAATGTAGGAATAGCTAGACTGCAAAGAAAGAAGTGTTGACAGTATTTAAGTTATGCATAAGGAAGGAATGTGTGTGTAAGCTTTTTGCAGTGGTTCTCTTGCATTAATAATCTCTTGAACATGAAGTTCTGAGCAGACCTGGGTTTGAGCCTGTAAACCAGAGGTTTTAGAGGAGTGCCTGCTGTAGTGGAGGAGATGTTTGCCAACTTGTGTTTCATGAGCTGAGGAACAAAGAAATCATTGAACTGACCTGTGGAAAGGATAAGGCTATGTTGGTATAGGTTATAAAAACATGTGGGCTTGGGGATCCCAGAATCAGTTCTTGGATATATTTCATTTATACTTGTAATGGAACAGTTTCCATTGCAGAAATTGAAAAGTCATTTGTCACCAGCCCTTCAGGGAAGCAGAGACACCTGCTTGGCAGCAGCAGCACACAGAAATGCTGAACAGCTGTGGGAACCTTGGGGTGGGAGGAGCAAGGCGAGACTTTCTGTGTTCAAGCTCTTGCCAGTCTAGAGTTGGGCTAATATTTTGCTTCAATGGCTCCTCTGTCTTCCTGTCCTGTGTGATACTTGGTGCATGAAGAGACAAACACTACAGTTTCTTGGCTGGAACAATTCTGTCTGACAGCTAACTTTCTTTGGTCTGTAATGTAGTGGCTGAGGTGTAAGTGTTGCTCCCTCCAGCATTTAATAACATTAGGCTATGGTGTCTACAGGCTGAGTCACGGATCTAGCCAAAAAAAGTTGCACAAAGAGAAGGTCAGTTGCAGGTAAAGAGCATCATTACAAACTTGTTTAAACTGGCTTGATGAACCTAGAAAGAAATCCTGTGAATTGGGAAAGCAGCATTGGGCAATAGCAATAGACTTGCTTTTCTATCTGATGTTGAAGGAGTTAGGATATTAACTATCAAAGACAGTTTTCATGAAGTCTTAAAAGAATAAACTAGGAGATACGTGCCCAAATAATTCCGTTGTCTTGCTTGTGGAATTGCCTTGGTATGATTAGAAGGTTTGAATTTAACCTATTCTCTCTTGAAGTGCAAAGAACAAGGATTAGAAAATAAGCAAACAGAAAAACTTTTCTCTGACTGACGTGCAACTAAGATAGCTGCAGCTACTTCCAATTTAGCTGCTGTTTGAAGAGCTAATATTTATTCAAGCAAATACTTACTGATTAGAAACAGGTGTATTTTTTTTCAATGAAGGACACAATGCTGTGTTAACTAGATTTTATGGTTCTTTCCAGCGTGCCCCTAATGTAAAAAGAGATGGCAGAGATGCCATTTATTTTTAAAAGTTTTATCTTCATGATATGGACTTGTGTTCATTAATATCAAAGATATCCACCAGAGAACAGAAAACATTCTGAGGAGATGTTTCTTCCATAGACTACCAGTGCTCTGGCTTCAAATATGAACCAAATCAACCTGAAGGATATGGAATATTAGAGTGGTATGAGGGCCTTGCTGGAACAGTGGTCCTTGAGGGAAGTTTGTCCTGCAGCCCCCTACAACCTGTCCACAATGATTTATGGAGTGCAAATTGACATTTGGTGCTGCAAGGCAAACATGATAACCTCAGCCTGGGCTTTGGCACACACAAGCAACAGCAGGACCTTTCCAAACTGTTTGGATTTAAACATGACTTAATGTTATGTTTTGGTAGAATAAATAAATGAATGGGAACACTAATCTTGTTCAAGGCAATAACACTTGTGAACTTAGATGGGCACTTTTTATTGTTTTCCCATGCTAACTATTTCCAGATGGTGGTAGTTTCAGGATAAAAGTATTTTAATATTTTACACACACTAAGTGACAGATGGTATCCTCTGCTACAAATAAGTTTCTTTCTTTAGATGAAATACAGTAAATTAAGATGGTAAAATGAGATAATAGGAGAGAATATTTTACCTTCAGCATCAAATTGCCCTGCTGTATTCTTCTGTCAAGAAAACCTGAAGAGAAATTATAGGGTGAAAACAAAAGGACCCCAAGGACAGTGTGGTGGACAGAAACATTTTTGAAAATGTGTTTTAACCTATGCACTGTGAAGTAGAACAGGGGAGAGTGGAAGGGTTTCTATGGAAAATTTGAAGAGATCCCTGAGGGAGATTAAGAAATGTGATTTCATATGTCACAGTGCCAATATACAAAACTAGTAATGGCATACAAAAACACCCCAACCATACCAGGCTTCTGCCTATAAATATGTGCTTAGTTTCTTTAGCTTTCACTCCCTGCCTCCTGTATTTCATGTGGCGCCTCTCTTGTGACTGCAATGTACCTATGGCACACAACTGGAGCAGTGCAGTCCAGGTGGGTTTTGAAGAACCCAGGCCAAGTCTCAGTGCCAGAGTTCAAAAAGCAGCACTGTCCTTTCCCCTGCAGTGGCAGACCCTCAGGAGGGAGGGAGTGTGCCTGCCTGGGTGCACATGGAGCTTCCAGGGCAGGCAGGCAGGGACTGAGGAGGGGCTGCTCGGGCCGCTCAGCGCTTACATCATGTCTGTCAGGGACTGTAAAGGGCCTTTATGAGGCTGCCTATGATTTGTTGCAGGGTGGGCTTGGCTGCTGGTGTTTATTTTTGCAAATATTTCAAGACCATGCCTTTACTTTCTTTCTGTATATAACATCATGGTCTGGATCTTAATCAGACCTTCAGCTCAAACCTGTTTTATGTCAGAAATGCTATTGATTGCATGGTCCATGATCCTGTTGACCAAGACATGCCTAAGTAGACCTAAAATTTATTTCTCATTCTCAAAAACAGAGCCAAGACTTTACAGCCTGACAAATGGATTTCCAGGGAAATTTTTAGGTCAGCTAACCAGTGGGTGAGGAAAGGGGAAGGAGTGAGCCAGGGGGTTAAGCATGCCTATCAGTGCTCCCACCCAAAGCAGCTGCAACCATGTACTCTTCACAAGCCTCCCTGTGACTGCCTGGAAAGCTTGAGCCTCAGTGTGAGCTCACTAAGCTGACTATTACATCCATTAGCTTACAAAGAGAACTTATGAGAAAGAAACACATGCTCACAGATGGAGAGTGGATATAGCCCTTCCCTGAACAAAACGTGAACTCTGTCAATGGAAAAAACCACACAGAATGGTGCTGAAAGGCAGACATGGCAAATAAAGAAATTCTATTCTTGGTGCTGGCACTACTTCACAAGGCAACTTGGCCCTTACTCTGAGAACTTAAAAACTTCATGTCAAGTGATGGATAGTAGTATGGTCTCTGTCTGACCCTTCTCCCCAGAAATGCTGCATCTGTGCTCAAAAATTAAAAATCAGATAGAGATGTGAGCTGCATATTTGAATGCTGACTGGCTGAGGAAGATTAACTCATTTTCCAGCAGCTTGATGCATTAGTCACCTACAAAATAAAAGAGCCATCAATAGAGAAAACAGCTGCTGTGCTGCAGGTGAGGGCAGAATCACCAGCTTAGTGCAGCTACATCTGTGCTGTCTAGACTGTCAGGGTAACCCAAGCATTGCAGGGGTTATGAATATAATTTTGCTGTTGGAAATGATATTGGCTCTGCTATAAACCTGTCAAAAATGTCAAGAGAGGCTTCAGGAGAAACGGCATTTTCCGAGGAGGCAGCTGGCTTTGGTTTAAACCTCAGTTCTTTCAGCCATCCTCTTGCACACTGACTTTGTTCCCATTCTTTCTTTGGAAAGGGACCAGGCCTTCTGTGCTAGCAGAACCTGGGTGCAGGTTCCAAGATTGCTGAAAATTATAAGTAATATGACCTTAGTTGCCATGTAACAAACTTGCATGATAATTCATAGCTGTTCTGCTATTGTAATTCAGTCTATGTTGAACCCACAAAATTTGGCTGTGCCTCAGTCACTCAGCTCTCTAAGCCTCTGTCAGGGCTGGAGCAGCAATTTAAATGAGATGGCTGCAGCCATTACTGCTATTGGGGTAACCCCCCTGCCTTCCAGTGAATTTTGTTGAGACAAAATTTCTTGAATCAGGTGAAGAACAGCTGTGTGGGTTAGCCTTGCTCACCAATGGGAAGCATTTCTGCTAGAGCTACAACAAGATAGGTTAATGTTGCAGCTTAATTTCATGTCCCAGCTCATCCAGATGATTTTGGCAAAGAAGCAGGATGCCATGCATTGCAGGCTGGTGAAAAGTGACAATTTTCGGGAGGGGCTTGGTGCAGAGGAGGGTTGTCACAAGAAACTGAGGGGTGGAACTGCTGCTGGTATAGGTAGACCTTGAAGATTATAGAGATCTGCAGGCTAGTCAATGTCAGGACTTCTTACACAAATATCCTTCCTTTCAGAAAGGTTTCCCTTGTTTCTGACATCCAAGGCAGCTGGTCAACCAGGCAAGTGTTGAGCAAGATTATTGTCATGTGCTTCACAGAGAAGCATCCTTATAACTCAATGGATAAAGAACTGGGGAGACCCTGCTAGGATTCCTTTTTCTCTCTGAAGAGGCTGAGTCACAAACTCACACTGTGCACTCCCAGTGGATCCTGTCTCCCTGGATCCAGCACAGCAAATTATCTTCTGCTGCCACAAGCAAGGGCCTTTGCAGAGCCCAGAGTGACAGCAGAGGTGTGTGCCTAAGTGGCTTGAACCCAGCTCCCAAAGTAAACCCCCAGCCTACCTTCTCTTTCTGAAAATAAACTATGCAACTGCAGGATCTGTGAGAGGCTGCAGTTTTACTAGTGGAAAATTTAGGCAAAACCCTATAAAATAAATGAAGCAATTCCAGTTGAAGCTGGGACAGGCACTGAAATTAGTGTCTGGAGCCATAAAGGCTGCAGAGCTAAAGCTACCATGTTACAATTCATGGGAGGAGGCATTTATCCACAGCAAGTGGAGAGAAGGGAAGGTCAAGCACTCTAGCAGACATGAAAGATTTTATGTTTAAGTTTCTGGAAAGTTTTTCTTTAAAATAGTTTTGCCAAGTATCTTGTTTCCTGATTCAAACTAAAGTATTTTTTCCCCATCAAATTAATTTTACTTAAGCTGGTTTGTTAAAAAGAGGAAACCCAAATCTCAATTTATATTATATGGGAGAAAAGATTAATTAAAAATCTTTTTGACTATTAATTACACCTGTGTAACTGCGATAAAAATTTGCAAAATGTGTGCCAAGAGGCACTCAGGTAACAACTGAAAAGCCAAAAGAGGGGTTATTCCATTTTAGATGTCTCATTTTAAAATGAGGTGGAACTTTCTGCTAATTCTCAGCACAGAATTTTTTGTGTTTTGTGGGGTTTTGGGATGTATTTTGGTAACATATAAATGAGATACACACACTTCTGGTTGGACTATGTTTTATGATCTTAATGATGTAAGAAAACACTAAATCAAGGCTGCCTTCAGTATGTTAGCAAACAGAAGGGCAAGAGTACAACATCACCTGTTTATCCATGGACTGTGAAGCTCATTAGGTTATTGCTGGCAAATTCTTTGGAGGATGTTACAGCCAAATTGAATTTCAAAAAGACAGTCATCCTACAAACCTAATCCTTCAGGACTGTGTGTGTATATCTTCTCACTTTGATGAATGTCCTACGCTTCTGGAAACCCGTTAACAAACCCCAGTTTTTGTGAGATTAATGCTATAGGGAGTCCAGGTTGCAGGGACGAGTATCAGGAAATTTGAAAATAAAATCCTTTGGAGAGGACAGAATTTTTCTCTATACTCATATTTTCTGACCCTGTGACTAGGCCCATGAATACTGTTTCTTATATTTCTGTCATTATCAAAGTCAATGCCACACTAAAGTCTGCTACACAACCTTAATCAAGAACTGATTTTTTGAGCAATGGTATATTATACAAACAATAAAAAAATAGGTGCTTCAAAGCTATTCTTGGTCTGCTTATGGGTTACTAGAGGAAATGAATCAGAGATTAACAAAACCCTGGCATCTAGAGGAGGCCAAAATTCAAGGCTCAGACCCATTTCAGCGCTCAAAACACAAGTGTCTTTCCCATTTTGTCCCAGTTTTGTTTTTACTAAATTTAAATAAAGAGTAACTGCACAGTGATTCCAAAACTGTAGAAGTGAGGTCAAAACATATCCTGGTATTTTATATTTTGAAGGAAACATGCTAAATTTCATCAGCTACTAAACTCAAATGCTTAATTTACCAGTAAAAGTATTTGTGATATAAAAACAGTGCTTAGACTCACCTTTAATGATGATACTTTTATTTACACACATTTTCTTATTTCTGCCATATTCTCAGAAGTGCTCAGAACTGGTTTTGGCTCCAGCACAAATTGCTGAAGAGTTATTTATTTTTGCTTATTAAGTGTGAGCTAAATACTGTATAAAGACCTACTTCTATAAAGTACTGAGAAGAGATGCTTTCTTTATATGTAATTTCTTGATGACTTTGCACGGGAAGTCATGATTGCACTGCTAGGGAACACAAAGGAAATCCATACATGCTGGAGGTCTTTCTCCTGACTGAAATTCTAATCATCTGCTTGATGTCATGGAATTTTACAAAGGTTTAACCAATGTCAGCTCCTGCCTTTTTCTTCTTAATGCTGTTTGCTTCACATCTGCATTTAATCTCTGGCTAAACAAATCAGAATTTCTGGAGTTTACCCCACAAATTGAGAAGTTTCTTTTCTTGTCTCCTTGTCCACATACAAAGTACTTGCTAATAGAGCTGGTGCTTATCTAACACCCTTACTCACTATACCTTCTAAACAAATAAAGATATGAATCCAAAGGCAAAAAAATTCCATAGAATAGCTAGTCCTATCTTGTGGGTTTTGCAATAAGAAACACAAAAATGTTGGCAAAGATCTTACAGGAAGAATGAAGAGATGAAGAGGGCTGTCATCACTGCCTGGGTACTATTCAAGAGGGATAAATGTAAACCCTCCAGTAGGACAAGAATAGTCAGCTGCATAAATATAGGGTGGAAAAACAAGTGGCTGGTGGCATTTCTTCTTAAAAGACCCATGGGATGTACTGAATCACAAACTAAGCAGAAGTCAACACTATCCTGCTGTTGTGAGAAAAGCAAACACAATACTGAGATTTCTAATCAAGAGTAGAACCTGCAGGATGGGTGAAATGTGCCTGTTCTGTGCTTTACTCAACAACAACAAGGCTTCATCTGAAATACTGTGTATAGTTTAGGCACTGCACACCAAGAAGAATATGAACCACTTGAGAATTCAAAGATTATTGATGATGAGGAGAAATATAGTATGACAAAAGTTGCACAAACTGAGGTGGTTTAGCCTCAAGAAGAAAATGCTCAGAAAGGGACATACCCCTCACAAATGAAAGGCTCTTTTGAAAAGGAAGGGGAAGACTGTCAATGTGCCATTCATTACTTATGTATTAGAAAGGAGCTTTTTAGACCCTGCCCACCTTCCCATATTGTTCTTCATTTGAAACACGGAAGCTCTCTATCTGGATTCTATGTGTTCAAAAGAAGCACAATGGCACAACTGCCATTAGAGTAACAATGATTGAGAAGCATGTCACTGTAAGTATTTTACAGAGCAACAGACAGTGATAAAAAGTGAAGGTCAGATCACTGCTAGTGGGTGCTCTGAAGGTGAGCACATACAGTTTTAACAGAACAGCCATGTATAAAATCCAGCTACAGCTGTAACTACAGGAGATGCTGCTGGGCTTTGTCTTGTAGAAGAATATGAGAATGATCATACAGTAGCCACCATGTGTTGCCAGTCATAAAAAAGGCTAATACAATCCTTTTGATATGTGTACTGGGAGAAGAATTTTAACTTTACTTCTGCATCTGGCAAGGAATGACTGCTGTTACACCCAGTCTAGAGAGTACAATTCAGGATTAATGTTGCAACTTGGAGAAAGTTCAAAGAATTGCCAAGAGAATGGTTCAGGCGTTGGGAAAAAAACCACCTACTTTACCTATGGATAAGAGATGGCTAAACTACTCTTTTTAAATAATTTTCTCTCCTTAATAGTTTAGGCAGGAAGAATTGATAATAGATTCTTCAGTCCAGCAGATGAATGCATGACCTTTGTGTGTCAGGAAACTGATTTTTTTTTGTTTCCTTGATACTAGTTTTCAAACAGATAATGTTCCTTGGCCTGATTCAAAAGGCTGCTAGGTGCACACTAGAGGTGGGACATGGAAACCAGCAGGCAAAAGGCAATGGGTTACCGAGAGAAGAAAAAACAAGGCCAATCATTTCTGGTAGCAGTGCAGACATCTGGGAGATTAAAGTAACCATGTAACAATGGCCGAGGATATCTTCTTATGCATCAGAGGGAGTTTAGAACAAAGGCTAACCTAGCATTCTGGATTAATGAGGCCAGACATTTACAATCTGCTCAAGCTAAGGCAAAAGGTCATTTTCTATAGTTCTCCTCCATAGGAGTGCTAAATAACACTGATAGAATGCATTGGTTGAAGCATTTACCCTCCCTTGTTACCCAATATATATCACCTTTCCTAAATATTTTCTGAAATGTCCAGCTTTATTGTGACTTGTTCAAAGCAAACTTTCTGGCAAATATCAAACACTTAACAATTGAAAACAGTAAGGTTTAGTTTGAAAAAAATACAGTCACAAAGAAGAATAATAAAATTTCTGACTGAAAACAATTCTGCCAGCAAAAGGAATTCACCTTGAGTGGGCCACATGTATAGATACAAATAAGACCCTACCAATTATCTTTTCTTCCATGCTTTCTAGGGATTATTTTGCCTCCCACAAGCTGCACAGACACTTTGTGAGCCAAAATGTCTAGACCAGTCAAGTCAGGTTCTAGGCAAGACCGATGGGTAGGTTTGAATGACATTCAAAGTCCTCAAGTGCTGCAGCTCCCCAGGACACAGGCCAATACCTGAATTAAACAACAGACAGTCATTGTAACTGATGTGTGGTTTCTCACAGTCCTGAAGTCTGAATATTTAATCTGTCCTGGAAAAAAACTCCTCCTAAAAATCCATTATAAATAATAGATTCTCATGCAGCACAACTGGAATAGACTTCTCAGTACGCGACACCGAATCTATTTTTGTAAAAGGACAAAGGGAGCCAATTCAGTGATTTCACTGGCTAGTGATTTCTTTGAAATAGCTTATCACATACACGAAAATACACTGCCTTACCTCACTTCAGAAGTCATCTTTGTTTTCATTTTTATTAAGTTATAGTATTTATCTTGATGATTAAACTCCAGAATGTGTGAATTCAGTGGCATCATAGGAACCACGGTATATCAGCTATTTTTGTACCTACATATAACCTACATTTGTACAGCCTGCAGCTGCAGCAGGAAGGCAGCACTAGAGAGGTTAATTACACACGTGCAATATTTAAAGGTTGACCCACAGAAATCTCCTAGTTCAACCTCCTATCTCCAACATTCACACAGAGACAAGCAGGCTCACATCTAAATCCACCTCACATATAGGAGATTTAAGTTCTTCAAACTTAAATTAGTGTCATTTAAATAAGAAATCCACAAAACAAACTCAAGTATTAATACTGATTGCTAGAGCATGCCAGCATTTCACAACAGCTATAAATGTGGGAGATTCAACATTTTTGCACTCTTGCTGCAGGCACAGCTGAAGAATGTTCAGACGCTCTCACCCACAGCTATATTAGGCACATGTCTCAAGTGCAGAAGCAGCTTTATAAGTTATTCTCCAGACAATGGAGGCTTAGAGGTATAACTCACTGCTCTGATGCATTCTTGTGCTGTCTGTTCATTTAGTATTGTACAGAATAAACGTGCATCTTTGCTCTCCAGCTGAAATGTAACTACTCTCAAAGAAAATTGTTTTATCACCTGTTTATATTCAAGCAGGGCCAGCTGGGAAGGGTAGTGAGATGAATGTTTTTTCTTGGAATTAGAGGTGAGTTCTAATTGGCTGGACATTGCTCCTTTTCTTTTTTACACATCCCTATTATTCAACTCCTCTTGCTTAGCTTTTCTGGGGCAGAACCTAAAATAAATCAAGAGGCAGTGGTGTTCCTAGATCTCCTAAAAGCTGATTTGAAGTTTACAGTCAACCTTATGAATTGACATTTCTGGGCTTGTATGTTTATACTATTCCTTTCTGACCATCTGTGACCCTTGCAGTTCACATTAGTAGTCTTATAATCAAGTTTCATTGTTGATACACTTTTCAAGGTGCTTTCAGGTGATTTTGGGAAGGATGTCTCCTTGTTACAGTGCAGAACTGTGATTCAAAGTATCTATATTCTATTTTTTACTCTCTCACTGGTTGAGAGAACAGTGGCTAATCCTCCAAGCCAGTCCAAAGAGAGTTTCTATTTTTAAAAAAAAATGAGGACAGTACTGTCGACCTTTGTTGCTTTGAGATCTGTTATTGAGACCTATGAAAGCTAAATGACTGCAACTCAGAATTTACTCTCAGTACAGTTGTATGTGACAGCTGTATGTTTATATATTCTATCAAGCAGGTAAGTACTCCAGAAAACTTGCATCCTTAAGGAGTTAAGAAGGTATGGCACAATACAACACATTAAGTAAAATACAATTGTGATGGAGTAACTTAAGCCACTTTTCAATTCTGGAAACATTATAGACTCAGAATAGAAAGAGAGTCAGATCTTACACAAAATTAACTACGCCAACTGTGAGCAAAATTAGTACCTCTATTCAGTGGTCCACAAGAAGAAATAATTCAATTAAAAACTGGGATGGCAACCACTTCCACCCCAGGAGACCAGTACCTGCTGGTCTGAAAAATGAAATAAAAACCCAAATGAAAACAGTCCTGCTACTTACAAACTTTGCACTAATTATGTTCAACTCTGTTGCATTCAGCAACTAGTATCCTGTCATGCTAAGTGGGCATGACTTACTGCAGGCACTAGTTTAATAAAAAAAAAAATCTTCCAGACATCCTAGAAAGTTTATTGTTAAGGCTTCTGAATTGGCCTAGAAGTTACAGCTTATATAGAGTTTACTTATGCTTATATCTTTGCAGATACCAGTACTTAATTTTTAAACTGAAAAAGAAATGTAGCCAGAAAACTTTATTAAGCGTTTAACCAATTTATTTAAAGGAAGTTGATCTAGCCACCAGACTGAAGCTCTCCTGCTGTGTACTTTTCGTTGCTTGGCTCCCAATCTGTGGTTGATATTTTCTGTTTTGCAGAAACAGTGTTCATTGTTTATGGGCTGACATCCCATCTTTCCTTAGTTCTCCCTTCTCTAGACTAAACAATGCCAATTCCTTCCACCCTCCCTCATACTGCCTTCTAGACTGCTCATTCTTTTTACTTCTCGCTGGACTGTCTCCAGGGTGTCTACATTTTTCTTCAAGTATGGTGCCCAAAACAGTACTCCTTGCTACTGCAGAGAGTCAGGGAGAGTGGAAGAAGCACTTTATACACCCTGCATAAAAATGTTTGTGCTCCAGAACTGCTTTATTTGGCTTAAAATTGGTGATAGTTGGTGGGAGCTTTTTGAGTAGTTTAACTGAAATGTCTGTTCAGTCTTTCCTTGTAAAAGCTGGGTTCAGGTGTAGATTTGTGATCAGGGTCCCAAGGCCAGAAATTTGTAAATATGTCCTTTTCCTTTATTACAAGGCAAGCCAGCAAATCAGGAGTAAGCTCTAATTTACTGTGCAAAATAAAGTGCCCTGTACTTTTAGGCTAAAACACTGTTTCATGACAGGCAATTGAACACCTGTTAATTGGATTTCACAATTGGCTCTAAAACTTTAATATAGCAATGTGTTATTTACTAATTATATTTGGTTATGAAAATAGTCTTAGTTAATGCTCTAGACCAGTGTAGTCTAAATACTAATTCTAATAATTGGCAATACCTCCCCTACTCTTACTTTGCTGTGTTGCCTAAATTGTGCTGTATTTTTTAAAGAGGATTTGGAACAAACCTTAATGAGATTTCCTAGCAGAATTTGAAGGATTTTATTTTTCAAATACTCACCAGAGGTCAGTGGTCTATTACACTTGGTACTGGGCAAACATGAAACAAATTCAGCAAGTTTGGCTGTTTTTTTGAAACAGATAAAAAATAGAACTTTCTCAGGCATCTAGTATCACAGTCTCTTAGTGCTTAATTATAGCTGTATAACTTTGTACAGGAAAATGAAAGTGGGGCTGCACATCAAATATTGTCCTTTGCTGTACAGAAGGAGAGGTAGAATAAGTATATTTTAAATTACTGTTCCACTTTCATGCCATCATTATGAAACAAGTCTAAAACTTGAAAGAGGGAATGAAAACAAAAATTCTTAGCTGTAAAGCTCTGCAGTCAGTGTTTCCTTAAAGACAAGTAATGACGTCAGTGAACTAACTTCAAGGTTGAGTAAATAAGATTAGAATAATAATCTATAACCTGGGAAATTACAGAAATCGTCAGTGGACTGTTTTGAAGACAGACCAAACAATCATTAGTTTTGGGGAAATTGCTACTGCAGACTATTCTAACTTTTCCAGAAAATTCACAAAATTCCTTCTTTCCACTTGCCACTGCTGACTTAAAAAGCAGATAAGAAGGCATTTTAATGGTTTAATATATAAATAAATGAAAACGTGGGCTAGGGCAAAGAAGGGGAGTTCATGTTGTTTTTGCTGAGGAAATAGCATAATGGCAGCCCAAAAAACCCCAAACAAACAAAACAAAAAAAAAAATCAACCAACCCCAAAACTACACTTTGACTACCCTAACTTATCTGTTATGCAAAGTTTTTATGTGTTTTAAGAATTGTTTAAAAAAGAAACCTGAGGATATGCAAAAGATGCATTAGTACAAATATGGTAATATTTATATGTAGTTTGTATTTATTCAGCTAAGCACTGCCAGTAGGCATGCTTTTTTTTTTCTTCTTCAAAGCCAGAGAAATCTGACTTAAAAATATTGATCAAAACATAGCATAATGTTCTTGCATGCCCGAAACTATTAAATGTTGTGAAACAAAGTGGGGAAATCCACATTAACATGAAGAAAACTGACAGTCTCTTGGTCTTTATTATCAGACAGAAATTTGTGCAACTGATAACATTTCAGGGTTCTGGCATTGGCAAAATGTGCATGCCAGACACAGGAAACCAAGAAAAACAAGACAAACCACAGAAGCCTCCAAAATTGTATCATTTTTATAGTTCAGTGAGAAGATGGATGCTCTTACTGTGACTGACCTCCAAGAAGCAGATTTTTAAGCCAATACAAATATTAGCTTATTTAAGCCTCTGAACATACATATAATATTGGACACAGGACAATCCAGCTTAGTTTTGACCAGATTTTAGACCATTAACTGAACTTTACTTTGCTTAGCAATTCACCTTATTAACAAAACAACCAAACAACAACAAAAATTTCCTAACAAAAACCCACCAAAAATATTCAATCGTTTCTTGCATTTAGCAACCATACTCTCAGAAGTCAGTGTTCCCTATATTTAAACTAGAAATTATTTATAAATCAATACTTATGTTATTTAGATCTACCTAAAACTTTTAAAAAAATGTTCATTGTAATTCAGGTGAACATTGAAGGTCATTGTGTTTGCTAATGAAAGTGGTTTTAATACAGCAGGGTTAGCATTAGCTAATTTAAAATCATCTTCATTTGAGAAAAAATGGTGATGTGAAATACCTGAAATTGTATTTCATTTAACTGAATTAGCTAATTGTTAAAAAAAGGATGCTAATAGCTGCTAATTGACCTCAAAACATCCTTATTCACATGAATTCATAAAAATGACTCTATTGTATTGATTTGTGTGAGAAGGAACAAAAAGATTTAAGCAGAAATACTCAGTTGAATTTGGACAAGTCACCTATAGTTTCAAAACCATGTCTAGATTTGGATGATCACACTCTCAAATAAATTCTCTGTGATACTGCATATTTATAGGTCATATGAGAATTCTGATGAAGGAATGGCCAGCCAGCACTTTCAAAAGGGAAGCTTGATTAGACCACCATTAGTAAATTTAGTTTTTCTGGGCCAGATATACCCTTTTAATATGGTTTAGCAGTGCCATCAATTTTGTAAAAATACTCTGAAGTCCTGTTGATAAAATTAGAAATATTAGTTATAGATATTAAAAAGGTATATTTAGTATTTTATGAGATTATAAAGTAAGCAACAAACAGTCATGCCTCGTTTGCTGTTTGCTTTCAATTCCTCCTACTCATTTTCCAACTACCCAACTCTCAAATGCCTGCTTTTTTAAAATCACCAAACTCTCTTTCCTCCATGGTTTCTTTTTCCTTTTTCTTTTCATTGTGTTATATTTTATCCTTCCCAGGCCATCACAACCTGTAATATTTTCTCCTATTCTGATACGTAATAATTTTTACTATGGAATATTATCCTACCCTATTAAACTCGGGAATAAAGTGTTGCACCAATTCATTTGCATTTGTTATTGTACCTTCCACAGAGCAAACACCAACACAATAACTCCACATTAGAAGTATAAAACTTAAATGCTATTATATGCTTACACATATTACATGGTTACATGTAATGTATCAGATGCCTCTATTCCTGAAAAGAAGCCTCTGAAATGTTAAGTCAGTACCCAAGACCTCAAAAACACAAATCAGGAACTATACAGAAGTATTTTTAAGAAATCTGCTTTAAGAACATACAGTGTAGTTTGCACATAAGATAATGCCTTAAAATCACCTGTCCTTGACAGCACAAAAAGTAGTTTGTCTCTTATGATGATCCACTGAAGCAGGAACAAGTGGCCCTTTGACTGAAGAGGCAGGAAACCTTGCAACTCCCACACAAATAAATCAGCAATGCATGAAAACAGACTATTTTTCTGTTTTCCCTTCAAAGACTCATTCTGTCATTTTTATTATATTTGTAGGAGCACATAAGAATTCATCCCAGGCAACAGTTCTATGACTGGAAACACAAACATTTATCCCTGGCCTACATTTGTAACATCCTACCTGAGATAGTCCTCTCTGAAGAGCAACATTAAAATACTGCTTTTCAGTGGTAGGGATTTTCTGGTGGTGCACATATGAGAAAAAGCCTGTCCTAGAGCATCATTGCTTTAATTCCTTGTATCCCACACCTTCAACACAAATGAAGAAATAAGAGGGCTGATCCCACAAATTTGGGGATCAAATTTTTCTTTTAAGCAGCTTCTTTGTAATTTAATTCAGTTGGTCACTTCAGTTTCATAGATGGAAATTCTCTTAAGAGAGAAAAAAAAAGTACATTGCAACCTAAAAAACCTCTGCCTCTCATAGGTAATTTCAAACTTTAAACTCTTGCAAAAAGCTCAAAGGCTGAGGGAAAGCATTAATCTCAGGAATAGAAACTATATTTCACAGGTTAAGATATCTTTTTGTACCTTCATCTGCTGCAGAAATACTATCCACTCCTAAAAATAGGAAAGTTCCAAACATACCTATAACAGTGACTCAAATCCTGATTTGCAGGGTAAAAATCTGAAATCCCATCATGCTATTTCATGGTAATTAAGTCAAACACAGCAAGGGCCCTAGTCTCCTGCATTCTTTTCCTTTAGTTGAACATTGAAGCTTGGCCTGTTGTGATGACAATGCTATTTTGTAACCCTACCTCTGAGGACTGGCATTTTGGGTGTTGTTGGAGAAAAATATAAATGTGAAACAGACACGTTAAACAGAAGAATGCATGATATTTTTTTGGATTGCATTCTATTAATGTGACAATTTGGGGACCAGATATTTGTGATATTCCTTTCTGCAGTTCCTTTCCCCAGTTATTCCTACCACTAACATGACTGAACCAAACAGAAAGCCAAAAGAGAGCTGATCTTACCTTACAGGGAAAAGAAACAGTTATCAGACTGCTGGAAGTATACTGCAGACTGTCATGCACACTTTACAGCAGTTTTAAACCTGTAGTGAAGCCAGATTAGCCTCAAGAGGAAAAAAGAAAGAGGCAAAAAATATTAATTATTACAAATTAAGACACAAACTTGTTCTGCTGCTCTTGTAGAAACTTGGATTGTATGTGAGACATACAAATGCCCGGGGGCAACTAAAAGTGTTTGGAGAAAAATTTAACATGGGGACTTTGAATAAGAGAACAGAGAAATCTGAATTATTTTATTCCAGTCAGTATAGAACTGTACCTTTGAATTCAAGCTTTTATAAAAGAGATGATAAATCACTAGTCAGACTAAAGTGCATTGCTGGTTTTCAAAGCATCTTTTTATATATTGATGAAATATCCAAAAGGTAAATTTTGACAATGATTAAAAATCCATCCCATCATGAACAGCATGCAGTTCATTGGAATATAGCTCTTTGAACATGACTGCGTTCCAGATGATTAAAGATTTCTTCTTCTGTTTCTGGAGTGAGCTGTATATTATCTTTGATTGGAGACAAAGGATCTGACTTTCTACAAGAAGGAAGCTTTTCATACTCTCTGCACAAAAAAACCAAAGACAAAACAAAATTGAAGAATGTTATGATATTTTGTGTTTCTAACCACAGGTCTGTAAGAATATACAGGTTAAAAAAAAGCAAGACCCCTCACCTAACTACCCACTCCACCTATGAATAAGTAAAAAATAAAAATTTCTGATGCCAAGTTTTAATTTCAATTTTACAACTGAACAACTTACTAAAACTGACAGAATGATAGCCGTTAGCTTTACTTATGAAAGACTGTATGTACCCCATCCTGCCTTGGGGTTGTACATGCTTCCTTAACATCAACTTCTGAGTAAGTGTAGTTTTATATCTATCCTGTGAGCCTTGACATTGAGGCAGAACAGGTTAGTGTCCCACAGGATGTATTTGCCATAAGGTAACAATTGTTAAAAATATAATAAAGGCTAATTTAGAAACATCTTAAAATCTGGGAAAAAAAAGAGCTAAGCAAGTTCTAGCAGTAAAAAAACCAATTTGTGAAATGTGTTGAGAAAAAAAATCCCTAAAAGCTAATAAATTATTGCTTACATAGAAGCAATAGAAAAATATATATCCCCAGTATAAATACCCAGAGGTTACAAACCAACCAAAACTGGATGGATAAAATGTGCATGGTGGGAGCCAAGTCTTGCAACCATCAGCAGAGAGTGCTACCTAGGCTCACACAGGTCTATCTGCCTGTATTCTGATAAATCCAAATTTATGAATTTTCTCCTTGTGAGCAACCCTGGTCAGACATTCCCAAATAGAGGCCAACCAATAAATACAAAACCACTTTCATTTCCTCCTTGAAACTGTCATTCATTTTTACACCCCATAAGGAAGATAATAAAAAGTAAGATTTCTAAAACTGTAAATACCTTGTCATACTTTTTAAATGAAAAACAGTTGTATGTTTACAATAATCTACCCTAAGGCCCAAACTTACTAAAATACATTCATCTGAATTAACACATGCTCACCAATATCAACATTTACCCCTCAGTGCAAACAATACTTCTGTCCTACTCACATTTGGTTTCAACTTAGTGAAAATAATTTCATTTAAATAAATCTTATTTATTCAAGGTTGAGACTGCTACTTAAAGCTGGGAAAACTTTGCCATCAGAAGTTTTTATCTGAGCCCATGGAGATAGTGTAAGTCAGAATAACTACACTTCAGATTCTGTTGTACTTTTTAAAAATAATAGTTGCCCTTAAAATTCAAACCCTGAAGCCATTTGCAGAAACTTCAAGTTAGAAAAATCATCTCCACAAGGAAAAGCAACATAACTTTATAATGTGCAAGAATGTCTCTTGTAACCAGATACTCTTGCTAACAGAAATATTCCATCAGTTCACTGTCATCTTGAAAGCAGAATACTGCTGACAATCAGCCATCTCCAAATGTGAGTGACATGGAGTTAAATAGAAACAGTCTTGTTTAAATTAAATTTAGAACTTTAATGCAGCTTTTGCATTTAGGTCAATAAATGATTTTTGGTGTTTGATGGCAAATGATGGCAATGATTTTCATATCAGCTATGATAAACTAAATGTAATTATCAATAAAATTCAGTAAGTGAATTTTAGCTAGAGTTTTTCCTGGCTAGAAAGAAAGAAAGAAAAAAATAATTATAAAAACATTTACAAAAAAACATGCTTCATGTTTACATCAAGCTTAGGAAGTTATAAATCCTATGTAGAAAAGATCTCCTATGTAGAAAAGATCTAATTTTGCACTGTTATCCTTACTGAACTGTATAGAGAACATGTATAGAGTCTGCTTTGAAAATTGCTTCTTTCCAAAAAAGCATGACATCTACTAAGTAAAGGGTTAAAGCAACTCACCTTTTAAATTGGAAACTTTTCCAGAATTCCCCAATAGTGGATTGGAGCCCCAGCTTATTTTCAGTATCACAGTCCTTTTTCTTCTGCACAGGTGACAGTTTCCTGCTTAGTCCACTTACTTTAGCAGGTATCAATGGCTTGAGCTTTGTTACCATATGTGACCCTATATTACTGGATTTACGTAATCCTGGAACCTGTGGGATTTTAATATTGCAGTGCACATGGTTAAAACGACAATCTGCAAGCAACAGATATAATGCTGCAAAGCTTATAATAAAAAAAAAGTTTTACATTGTGTTGAGATAATTAATGCAATCTGAAACACCACAACAAAGTATATTTAGATAGTCTATAATCTGAAAAATGGTATCTCAAACACATGACATACTGCAGCTGTAAGGACTAGCAAACCTGCTTCCATAACTCTTAATATTAAGGTTGTAAATACTAATTTATTTTGAATTCAGTTTTTAAAACCTACTGAATAGCTAGTTTTTCATCTGTTTGAAGACTATTTGTTGTGCTCTCATGTAATGCCATCTTTCAGAATTTTAAGAGCATCAGCTCTCTGGTATCATTCCCTTCAAGCTTCACTCAGATTCCATGAAGATGGAGCCATAAACAAGAGCACAGGTAACAGTACGACGACCCCAAGGATCATTACCCCTCTACCTGGACTTTCTTATCCAATTTCTATACCAGGAGCTCAGAAAAGCTGTGCTTGGCCAGAATCTCTCTCTTAAATGAAACCAGACTTAAATTGGAACATCTCCACAGCCTTTTCTTCAAAGAGAATTCATAGCTTAGTTCTTTCTGAAACATCATGGCATTTTGCCATCTCCCCACCACACACATTTGTTACATATTTTTTTTTGCACCTCAAATACTGTGCTCAGTTTTGGTCCCTATCTACAAGAAAGACATTGAGGCACTGGAATGAGTCCAGAGACAGGCAATAGAGCTGGTGAAAGGTCTGGAGCACAAGTCTGATGAAGAGCAGCTGATGGAGCTGGAGGTGTTTAGCCTGGAGAAAAGGAGGCTCAGGGGTGACCTCATCACTCCCTACAACTGCCTGAAGGGAAGGTGTAGCCAGGTGGGGGTGGCCTCTTCTTCCAGGCAACTACTAATAGGACATGAGGAAATGGCCTCAGGTTGCACCAGGGGAGGTTTAGATTGGATATTAAGAAAACTTTATTTCTGCAAAGGGTTGTAAAGCATTGGAACAGGCTGCCCAGAGAAGTGACAGGATCACAATTCTTGGAAGTGTTCAAAAATTGTGTGGATATGGCACTTCAGGATTCAGTTTGATGGTGAACGTGGTAGTGCTGGATTGACAACTGGACTTGACTGAAAGGTCTTTTCCAATCTTAATGATTCTATGATTCTATTATTGAAATTGCATTGTTTCTACCTAAATATATTAAGCAGATCTTGGTATTCCAAGGAGGGAAATAAGTGTTTAGAATGTAAGCTAAAAATTGGAACAAGAATACTAGGAAGAATAAAATAAAATTTTAGAACTACCTGCTTTATAGTATTTTGCATTTTATCTACCACCTTGATACCTTTTGCAGCATATGAAGGCACCTAAATCCTACATATCCCTGTAGTACTGAATTACATCTGAGTTAGAACTTAATTTAGCTAACACAAAAGTAGGCTAAGAAATTTAAAGCCAGAGCAGAATGTTCTTTTATATTATCAGTATTAGACTCTTTGCTGAGCTCACAGTAATTGTGAAAAATAATTAGCAGTAAAAAGCACAGCTGAAATAGTATCATAGGAAAAAACTTGAGGTCTTAGGGAGCTCTGTATCACATAGACATTTTTTAGTCAAAAAGTTTCTACTAGTTTTGATATTAGAATTGAATAGCTAGCACTTCCTATTTTGGACTGGAACCACTATAAGAGCTGACAAACTTTTCAGATTGCCTTCCCCAGTTATTAAATTCCTCTAAGTAAATCTACATAGCTGATACTGAGATTAACAAAATCAGAAGAAAAACTATGCATTGTGTGATGAACTGTTTCTTCCCTAAATCTGGAACTCATTTTCCCCTTTGGTATATTCTGCTGTATTTAACACCAGCACACACTTCCTTTTTTTTTACACTTGCAGGATCCTAATAAACATTCTAACAAGGTTTTAATAAATTCTAAGAGAAAACTGAGCCAAAAGTGGTGCTCCTTATCTCTGCCTTCACTCTCCCATGGTCTTACTGGTGTGACAACTCACAGGTGCCCAAGAGTCTAGGTGGGCCCAAGTTACCACATCACTGACATTTTGGTTGCTGTTGTCAGGTTATGTTTTGGCCAAGCAGTTTTCTGATGTAATTCTTTATAATTATTATTCCCAGCACATAACAGAAGAAAAAAATCATGGCCATGGAAATAAGTGGTGGAAATCCCCTGACTAGTCACTTGCTTTAAACTAACCCTATTGTCCTCAGAGATTTTCAGCAGTTTTTGTTTACTGAAGGGCTCCAAGCATGCTGAAATTCTGTTTTTATGTGATGCTTATATTACATCAGTAATTCCATAATGTGATCCCCCAATATTTAATATATTCATTCTCCCAATATATCTTCTAAGGTGAGTAAAATAATGTAAAACATTAAACACAGCCTTAAAAGCCAAAGTAATAAAAATTCTGAATGCCAGGACGATTTCCTTGCTCAGTCTTGTTGAGGAAAAGAAGCAGGAGAAATGTTAATGTTCCAAAATACAAATGTAACTTGCTCCTTAACAAATAAGTTCCTAAAATAACCACAAGATGTCACTATTTTACAAAACACACAATATTCTTGTCTGGCAGAGAGAAGCTTTTGATTTTTAGTCTGTCTAGACAAAAATTTACTAGGGGGCATACATAGAAAACATCTGCCTCTTAAATCTTTTGTTCAGTTCTAATGACAACACCTAAGGAGTCAGAGCTGTTAAAGTCTTAGAAGTTATTAACTAGATAAATATATTAAGCTCTTAGAAATGTTCCACAGAAAAGGAATATAAGTTTATTCTTATACATACAAGCAAACACAGAGAAGTCAAATTACAGTTGCATCTTGTGACTATATCTGGACTGTGAACATTACTGCAATTTATATCATAGAACCTGAAATGGATTTTCTTGCCTCACCTTGGCTTACTTTACACTGAAGTTTTTAAAATCCCCAAAGAAATTGCAGCTCTGTTATCAATTATAGGTGGTTGTATTTCACCCCAGCTCCAGGGTAGATGAACAAGAATAAAGCTTTGTCTTGTCAACATTTACATTGCTTAAGTCTTTCATTACAAGTTCTAAAATGAACTAGTAGAAATTCATTTTCAGAGTTTAGCAAAGCTCATAAAATTAAAAGAATTCTTACCTTGGTCTTTATGACTGTATTTTTTTTGTTAGTTTGAACAGCAGAAAATAGCACAGACAGAGAACATTGATCATCATTCAGTTTTGAAGTAGAATCAGATTCCTTCAAGAGAAAAATGATCTGGTTTTAAAACAGGTTGTCTTTTTGTAACCACAATATATGCTTTTATAGCTACATGTATATACTTTAAGATACAACATTTTCAGCAGTTCTAAGAACTTGTACAAAAACCGGGCTTTTAGCAAGCAACACTACAAAGGCATGCATATGCTTCTGAAAGCACTTCAGGGACTAAAAGCAGAGAACAAAAGGTTGCCTACCAGGTGTTTGTATGAGGCATTGCAGTGATAGCAGCAGAAAACTCAAAACAAACTAAAACCAGAGAACAGATTTTATTTAAGCTAGTATGTCAATCCATTCTGTACGACTATGTTAAGCATTGACAAGAATATGATCATCCTATGATTCTACTTAGAGATAAGTTTTGTTAGCACAAGCTACATCATCTGTAGGGCACCATGCTGAAAAGGAGACTTCATATATATATGTATATAATTTCTTTTCTAATTTAAAGTGAAAACAAATGCTGAAACAATGTCTAATTTTCTTACCTTTGCACCTAAGCTATTGTTGGACACTTGCAGGATTTCTGAAGACTCCAAACTGCATTCTGATGGCTCACAAGACCCCTGAGACTGGGATGACTGTTCCAGTTCTGTTAAGGGGGAGGACTCTTCCTCCGATTCATCACACACTACCACATTAATCTGATCTTCCTGGGATACAATGCAGCTGTTTCTCTGTTGGTGAAACTGCTGTGAAAATACAGTGTGAGGTAGACCAAGATTTCCTGAGTTACTTTTGAGGCTGCTAAACCCCTGGGAACAACTTTTCTGCATTTCTCCAGGAGGTGTAAAGACAGTCTGTGATGATTTTTCAGTTTCTGAAAAACTAGAAACATCTTCAGCTATGTGTTTTACTTCCTGTTTCTGGCTATCCTGCTCAGCATTCTGAGTTAGATCACCACCTTCCTTCTTTGCTCTGCTGTCAAACATATCTGCATCATTGCAGAAAAACCTAAAAAAAAAAAAAAAAAAGATGAAAGCAAGGGGGAAGAAAGTTACTAATTTGCATCATTGTCTCTATGCATCAATTTTATTTTCAAGGTATACTTGCAGACAAATTATTTTGGCAACAGGAAGTCCCTCAGGGAGACATTTAGGAAAAAAAAAAAAGCAGGAAAAAGCATCTGTAAAAATGGCATTCTTTGACTGAAATGCCAAGAAGATTCTTCACGTGAATGAGAAACATCTAGAAAGCCTACAAAATTTAAGAGTATAGTAATTAAAGATGATAAAGCTAGTTATGAAATACTTCAGCACCACTTATCAAAGAAAATAGAACCTTACTACTTTTTTTCTATGCTATAGCAGCAGTTCCTGAGAAGACTGAGCAGAGATTTAGGGATAAACCTATCATCAGTGACAACTCTTATTTTTTCATGCAATAAAAAAACTTTCAGTTCAGAAAAGTGTGCTTTAAAACTAAGGCATTAAGACTGCTCTGTGAAATTGCACTGCTCAGAAATATTCAGATTATTTAAGATAAAAGTTACACAATAATAGACCTACTCGTGATAATGTTTTGTAAAGCAAATTCAAGTAGATGTGACCAAATGGGACTAAATGAAAAAAAACCCAAACCTAAAAAAGTCCCTGGTCTCAAAGTGATGCTGCAGAGATCAGCAGTATCAGCTGAATGGGATGGGATAAGAATAGATATTTGTCATCGAGTATGACCAGGTTTAGCTTTACTGAAATAAACCAAAAGCCCCATCAACTTAAGTCCATGAATTCACTGACTGCTTATGTACTTGCCACAAGTAGCTATCCTTGTTTTTTTGAGATATATCACATGTCCTTTACCTGGAAAAAAACCTCAGCCAATTCCTAATTAATTTTGATACCCAGAGATATTTAATATTTTCTTGGGAGCCACCAAATTGATCACAGAGCTGGAGCACCTCTCCTACAAAGAAAAGCTGAGAGAGCTTTTCTTCTCTAGGCTGTTCAGCCCAGAGAAGAAAAGGTTCCAGAAGACCTTTTAACACCTTGCAGTACCTACAGGGGAGCCTACAGGAGCTGGAGAGGGACTTCTCACAAGGGCATGTAGTGACAGGACAAGAGGGAATGATTTTAAGTTGAAGGAGGCTAAAATCAGATGCTAGGAAGAAATTCTTCACCTTGTGGTGAATGTGAGTGTGGTGGTGCACTGGAACAGGTTGCCCAGAGAAGCTGCAGATGCCCATCCCTGGAAGTGCTCAAGATCAGGTTGGATGGATCTCTGAGCAGCTTGGTCTAGAAAAAGGTGTCCTGACTATGTCAGGGAGGTTGGAACGAGATGATTTTAAGGTCCCCTCCAAACCAAACCATCTATGAATAGTCTCAGTCTTCACTTTGGCAGTAAAAAATGAACATTATCTGTCTCCAAAAAGACAGCATGCCTAGCACAAAGGATCCACCAACCCTGGCTGAGATGCAATACAGTTGCATAAAAAGTTTGAGGTAGCATTTTTCCTATTTTCAGTATTCAGGCCATTTTAGCAACCAGGACAGCAGGTAATATTTTGCTACTTATGAAGACATGTGACATAAGCATACCTGCTTCTTGTTCCTGGAACAATTACAGCGTCCTTTTCTTTGTTTTTCCTTTGTAAAAATGAAGCAAATTTATTTCTAATTCTGGGTAGGGAGTTAGAGCTTTCTTGAGTGATGGAAATTCCTGGAGAATCAAGGCTTTGTATTGCTGACACACTGTTTTGTGCTTGACCATCATTATCATTCTCCTTCTTGATTCTTTTTGTTTTTGAAAATGAATATTGCTTCAACAGATCTCCATCTGAGACTTCTTCTGAATCTAAAGACAAATTAAGCATCAATGTAAAAGCACATTCTACTATTAAGCAGTTATGAGATAACTAAACGTTACACATTTACTCTCACAGGCTTAAAAATACTAGTAAGGTCTGGTGAGAAAATATAATTTAGATGTTCTTAATGCCATTGTTTTCTAGTACATTACCTTAAAAATAACTCAGTGAAAAGGTAGATGGAGTGAAGGGAGAACAACTACAATGAAAACTACATTTGATTTAGAGGCAGGTTGCTGAACTACCTACAGACTTTGATAAGCAAGGGAATAGGAAGATACCAAGAGTACCAAGGGAAAAAAAGAAAGCTCCAGCAGTATAATGAGAAAGCAAAGAAAGCAATGGAAAACACTTAACATTAAGCACAATAGCAACAAAAGTGCCTCTTCTATTACAAGCCCACTGTTTATCTGCGCACCTATAACTCAGGTGGCATAGAAGAAGATAACACAGACACAATAGAGAAAGTGAAAAATTTGGCATAAAGAGCATGTATAGAGGGATAGATGCAGCACAGTCTGAGTACAGAAACATTCTTTATGTTCAGTCTGGCCTAATATCAATGCTAGGAAAACCAGGCTGTTTTAACTTCTTCACAAGCCATTTTAAGATAGAAATTAAAACCAAAACTATATCAAAACACAGATTGTATTAAACATAACCTGAATTTGATACCACCAGAGTTTTATAGCAAACCAAAGAACGTTAAGATCAAGTCCTGTTGAAAGTCACCCTTAATCATCACCTAGGCTTTAATATTATGGCTTGTTAGTCTTGTGGCTTGTTGAAAATAGAATACAGACAATAACATTCAAGAATTAAGCCTCTAAAGCCTCACACCATAAAGTACAAGATAAAGCCTCTTCTTTTCCCACAGCCTTCTACTGTTGTTCATACAATTATTTAATATAAACTTACCACTCCTTGGCCTTTTTGACAAGAGCTCTTTGCCTGCAAGCTTTAGTCCTTTAACACTAATTATTTTCTCCATGCCTTTGGTTAATGGTTTCTCTGGGAAGTGTATTTTAGGAGGAGCAGGATCTTCAGTGGGGCCAAACTTGTATTCTCTACTCCAAATGCTATTGACATGATTATCACGTCGGTCATTCCAGCCACAACTTCTCTGCTGCACACGCTACAAAAAACAATTAAAAATCAAGACACGGGTTTATAATTTTGCCTTCTATATATGACTTCTTGACTCAGCATACAAGGAAGGAAATGTTGACATTTGTACATCTAGTGACATAGTCCACAAAACCCATTTTTTTTGTTCCCACAATTCTCATGCTTTTGATACTTTTTGTTGTGCTCCCATGATGTCTTCATTTCAATATGGCACAAGTGACTAACTGCTCATCTCAGACTAAATTCAAAGTTTAAAATTTATTTCTATTCAGGAAACAATTGAGGATTATTCTTGGAAGAAATCCAAGACTTTGTGAATTTTCTCTTTAAATCAGTTACTTCTGTAAGTAAATTTAATGACTTAGCAAATAAGTCTGAAAATAAAACAGATATTAAATACCATGAAAAATAAAACTTTACCTTAAAAAAAAAGAGAATTATGTGTGTGAGAGCATACAGTTTCTATAATACCACAATAGCTGTCACTGACAATTCATTTGTGGATAACACTCAATCACATTTTCCCACTAACATTCAGACCCACATCAAGTTCTTGATATCTAACTTCATAATAAAGATGTTACCTGTGTCGTGTCAGGGTTATAATTATCAATTTGTTCCATTGTATTGATATCAACATTGCCAATAGCAATTTGAAAAGCAGCATCATCACCAACATGTCTGTTCCCATCATAGTAAAGGAAAATATCTGAATGTTACATTATATTTCAACAACTGTACCATGAAAGTTAGAACAGCCGCTTTCCCATTTTTTGGCTAAAAAGTATGGCTAGAATATTAACCTGAAGGATTAATACTACTACTCCTGGCTAAATCTCATGTAACAGCAACTGTAATAGATCTGCAGCCTTTGGCAAATCATGCAAGTCAATATTAAATCCTTCAATTATCAGCAGGCAAGGCAGTAACGATCTCCTTCCTAATTTCTGCAAATGCCTGAGATCAGGTGGCTTGAACATACAAAGCTAGTAACTACTTTAACAGTTCCCTCTCTTCCTTCATTTTCCTAAACTTACATGTTGAAATTTACACTGCACAGATGTGGCAAAATGTTACCTATTCTATAGGAAGTGGGATCTGCTATAACAGGAAATGCTAAGATTAGAGATTGAGCTGAGCACAAACTGCAATAATTAAACTGGAAGAGATTTAAACACACAACACAGGCAGAAATTCAAGACAGCCACAAAGCAGTCAGTTTATATTCAAACTGTATTAAACAATTTATTTCTAAAAGAAAACAATCAGGTCAATAACTTCTGCCTGTATCAATAATAGGCCATTTAGTTACCCCCTGCACTTAAAAAAATTTGATTAAAATCAGAGCAAAGGAGAAAAGAAGAAAACCCCCACAAAAGTTTAAGACTGCAGAAAAGACACTTTAGTCAAAGCAGGGATGCAACAAAAAATCCAAGTACATCACAGATGCAATGAAAATTGTAAGATACCACATCAGCTCATCCTTATTTCCCCATTCTGCCCTTTCAACACAAAGGATACCGTCCTGCATAAGTTAGTGTTTCTGGATCAATATCATCTTCATATGCATTCAGAGGAACTAATTTTCTGTTGACAGGATCAAAAACTAACTGATACAGGAATGTATTATTAGCTCGTGTAAAACCCTCTATGTATTCTTCTGGTACCGTTATATTCATCTTCAAGTACTGCCCCATTTTCTTAATAACCTGTCAAAAAAAAAAAATTACTCAACTGTTTCATTTTAACAGATTATGTGAAAGGTTAAATACATTTCAAATATTAATTATCTTTGTTTGTAATTAAATGTAGAATGAGTGTCCTACTGCAACAAGCAGATTCAACTCAAATAGGGGAAGGAAAGAAAATAGAACTTTGTACATTCTTTTCCCACTCAAATTGTCTACAATTACAAAAATAACACAATTCAATTTTTATATCTCCTTCAATAAATAAATCAATACAAAAATGTGTTCAGAAAAACAAACTCCTTAAGGTGCATTTATTTAAACTAATGCACATCAAATTTTTATCATTCATATTATCAGGACATATAAGCAATATGTGGGTGCTCTTAAAATGGAAAAAAAAAGCAACACTAACCAGAATAAACTCTGGGATTTTGCTCAGAGATACATTAAAGCAAATAATGATTTGCATGGGAAAAGTGCAAAGTTCCCCTTTTACTTCCTCAAAAGCAAAACCAGTTACTTTGATGTTTGCTGTATATGATACAAAACATTTTAAAATTAAAAATCATAGTACTTTGTCTGTGAGAGAAAAAGATAAAATACACTAAAACACACAAGTAATTTAAAAAAGAAGATAACACACTAAGTTAATTAAACCACATATTAAAATGCTTTTATGGATTAGATTTACCTGCCTTCAGGACAGACCCATGAGGTATTCTTATTAGCTCTTAACCTCTCTACTCCCTTACTACCCAGACAAAAGTAGTTATTTCCACCCTCTTAGCCTCTGTATTTCCTAATACAAGATTTGTTTTAATTTCATACATTGAACAAGAAAAAACCAATTAATTTGTTTTGCATCATAATCACACTTTTCTTCCATACGTTTTTTAATATAGAAATGTCCATATCCATACGTATGCCGAGAAATACGATTCCAATCTCTGCCCCTCCCCCGCACAGATAAATCTGTACTTATACAGAAGTTACAGTTCATTGAGCAGTTCTAATAACTAATCTGCAGAAGCAGAAGAAAGCAGTAATGGGGGGAGGGGGGTGCAAAAAATATCAAAGTCTTACCAAAAATTAAGTTTCCCTTCAAACAGAATATACCCTCGAAGGAGTAAAACAATTCTTTATTTAAGCTTGCTTTGTTATTTTTCTTATAAATATATATCAGCTTCAACACTTGACTAAGTTTAGGCCAGCATCTTTTTTAAGAACAACTGAAAATACTTTTTAGTATTCTCCTCAAAATGGAGGAAGACAAGAATGCTTCATATTTTCAGTTCAGTGTTAAATTTCAAATATACTGATACAGGCTGCCAAAAAACAAAACACAAAGCAAAACTGAGTTTACCTTTATAATATCTGGATTATTGGCTAATTTTAGTAACTTGCATGCTTTAGCTAACCCAATTCCATGAATTGAAGGGAGGTAGTCACAACCAGAAAGAATACACATGTAGCGGAATTTCTCTTCTGTAAATACATTTCCAAGCTGCTTGCAGTTTCCCAGTCGAGTTTGGTCTATCTCTAGTCCATTTCCAAACTTGTCAATTTTCAGAAACACCTGAAAATTAAGAGGAAGTGAAAACAGTAATTTTCACCCATATAAGGTGGTTCATTGCACTTGGTGGAAACAAGAGAGGCAAAGCGCTATTCTCATCTCTTCTGTTTCCCACATTTGCTGTTAATCCATACATCAAACACATTTGGCATCTTCAAACTCTGCTTTTCAGATATCAGCAAGAAGTAAGGGTTATTAGTATTTTCTTCCATACCTTTTTACATCCAAAAGCTAAAAGATCAGAGTCTTCTGTAATTATAGCTTGAACCATGCCAATCTTATTAAGATAAGCCAGCTGAGCATCAGCTTCATAAGGAGCAACAATACAATCAACTCCCTGGGCTCGTGCAGCCTGTACATAAACGAGAAGCATACAAGTACTTTGCATTAATTTTCAGTAATTACCTTAAGAGATCATAAAAACCTCTACATTAAAAAGCCAAAACCATAACCTTTTTAATCCCACATCCATCCTGCCCCCAGTAAGAGTCCAATACTTCATATTCAAAAACTCCACTTTAAAGCAGTTTAGGTCTATATACGGTTTACAAAAACAACCTTTCCTCTAACACTATTGCCACTGCATCTGACCACCAGTGACAGCTTTGAACTCATGCAAGTTATATTCTGGACAAAGGAGAACAGTACTAGAACAAGCTTAATACTTTTTGATGAAGACCCTATGACTGCATTGGAAGCATAGCAAAAAACTACTAGAACAATTTTTAATCAGCCATTTTTTTCTGCCATCTATGCTCAGAAACTAGACAAGGGAAAAAATGCAAAAAAAAAAAATTTGGTTTGTTTGTGCTGCAAAATTAAAACTGGTTCCAATTCAGTTCATAGTGGTAGGAAGAGATGTGTTTTGTTTGACACATCATTATTTATACAAATGGGCATAATAAACTTCAAGCTTGTTAATTGTGCCTAAACACAATCCAAAACTATGCAAGTCAATTACAGAGTGAGCAGGTGGGAATACTTTTCCTTCCTATATAGAATAGGCAGTGATGGAGCCACAAAAATGAAGAGCAGGATATGCTACCTATTGCAGAGATTTTTTTTTTTTGAACTGGCATTATCAATAATGTTGACAACTTACTTTAATAACCTCATGAGCCATAGCATGGGTAATATTTACACTTCGCCCAAAACATTCTCTAGCCTCTGACAGTCTCCCTTCCTGCAACAATTGTTTCCCCTTCAGAAGACTGGCTTGACGCCTCCTAGAAGAAAGACAAAAATCATCAATCCATTATTTTTCACTAAAAAAACTCAGATTATTTTTCACTATAAAAACAACAGCAGAAGGGACTAAAAGAGACAGGTAAGAAAGGGGGAAAATCATAACACCTTCCAAATCTGGGCTACTGCATAATTTTTTAAAACAAAAGAATAACCATGTCATTGCATTGACAAGGACAACTAGATTTGAATGTTGAAACTGATAATATTTTCTCAGAAAACAGTGATAAATAGGAACTGAAATCAGCAGTGTAAAAGAAGAAACATACCCACTCAGCTTGCAGTAAAATAGATTTAATGGGAGTTGGGAGTATCTGACACTAGACAGTTATTGATTCAGAGGACAGAAAACCTAATTTACTTAATTTCATAAATCGGAAATTGTTCATTTCACGCTGAAGGAAGCATGTGTCTCATGAGACTACATAAATAACAACCACTACTGAAAAATTCTCATAGCTTCAGTGAAAAGTCCCATTTATAGGGATCTGAATCCAAATTTGAAACAACTTTATCTTGTTAGTTGTAGAGAAAGATGAGGAAAGGGGTACTATTTTGAAATAAAATTATACTGGGAAAAAATATTTTTGTCCAGAGATCACAAGTGTGGGTAAACTAAAAGCCTCAAATACATGACAGGAACTACTGCTCAAAGGCTTACTTCCTTCCTTTATAAAATGGCTTTCATTTATGAAGTGCATTTCTATTTTTGGAATAAAACCTCTAAGAAGTTTGTTTGATTTTAGATGTAAATTTAAAAAATATCACACTACATTGTAGGGTGGTTTACTAGAATTTGCTTCCTAGTTGGAGGGTTTTTGATTTTTATTGTAGTCATAAAACTGCTTTGTTTGCAAATCAATACAGTTTGGTACTTACTCTCGTCGTGCCTTTTCCACTTCCTTCTTAGAGGGTAGGGTACATCCATCAAATACCAAAATTGGTTTAATTCCAAACGAGAGGAGCATATGAACAAGTTTCATACAGAAAGCTACATAACTGTGTCAATAAAAAGAAAAGAGAGATAAACTTTATTGTTAATCACAAGACTATTACACATTTTTCAGCTGCAGGAAAGGAGAACTGTAAGTTTAGGACTAACTATTGTTCAAAAATCATAACAGGCTGTACATTCCCCCAGCATCACAAAAAACTAGGAACACTTGAATGCAGTTTGGTTGATTTTTACCAAGAGAAACAATCCACCTCCCAATTCAGAACTGGGCTGACTGCTCCTCTCTCCCAGACAAAATGAAGTAAGAATTTGAGTATAATTCAGTTGATTTTGCTGCATTAGGATTTAATAATGACAAAAACTTGACCAGTTCAAACATGGATTGTCTTTTTACTTTCAGCAAGTCAATTCACAATGGCCAGGGAAACAGGAAGCAGACAAGCACAAGTCTTGCACCAGAAATGCAGACTAAATGCACTTTGGTAGAGTTGCAAGTGATGGGGTTAGTTAATCTCTCCTTGTAGAACTATCCACTCTTCCCTCCAGATAATGGATATATCCTATGGACAAGACATACAAATGTATCTTCCCATACTAAAAATACAGGCACAGCACTGAAAATATTCCAAAAGACAGAAAAGTTTCCCTTCTACAAAAACTGTGAAGATAGTATACGGCTCAAGAGGCAACCAGCCACTGCCATCAAACCCATCCCTTGAAAAAATATTTGTTGGGTGTTGCAGATGTTATTTATTTCCTCAGACCTCTCATCTTCCTACCTGTTATTTCTACAGATCTGTACGAGATCATTTTATCAGCAGCACAGAACTAGAATCTAATAACTGCTGTAAACACTAAGCAAGCACATTGTGGATCCAATGCCCAAAGGAAAAAAATATTTTTTTATATTTTATTTTAAGGACACTGTTTAAAACAACAAGAGCAACCTCATCAACAGAGGAAGGGAGGAGAAGGAGAGTGGGATTTAGAAGCATTTAGAATGCAAGGATACAAGCACTGAAGAAACTAGATTTAGAGCTACAGAAAAATAACGATGATTTTTGAAAGACAGGAGCAAATAGCACTGTACTGATGTAATACCTCCATCCAGATGAATTTTAAAGTATGAAAGGACTCTACGCTATAGTTAAGGTGCCAGTCTAGGATCATATGTGCATGGAACCAAGATTTACCCATAAAGTACTCATTTATTCAAATTCAACCATTCCAAAGTTTCCTATGACTACTTCTCCTGAGAGTCAATTTTTTCCTCCAGCTGAAGTGTATCCTATTCTCAGGACTCTGAGGAACCTCCACTATCTTCAAGGCAGAACTGGACTGAAACTCCACAGTTCTTCAAATTACAAAAGCAGCAGTAAATATTTGAATCCATTTGCAAAGCACCAGCTCTCTCCTGCCTCCAGTCAAACATTTGATGGATCCAAGGGCCCCTGGGTGGTGCCAAGCAATAGGACAAGAGGCAGCAGGCAGAAACCAAACCACAGGAATTCCACTAGAATATAAGTAGAACTTCCTTGCTGTGCAAATAACCAAGCACAGAAACAGGCTGGCCAAAGAGGTTTTCGAGTCTCTTCCTTCTCTGGAGACATTGGAAAGCCACCTGGACACAACCCCAAGTAACGTTCTCTAAGGGAGCCTGCATGAGATGACATCCTGTGGCCCATTCCAGCCTTACCTGTATCCAACCTAAAACAAGAGTTCAAGCCACATTTCCAGAGATGGGCAAGAAATGCAAACCTGATCTAAGGTGTGGATGTAAATCTGAAATATGACCACAATTTTTTGTTCATTTCCCTACCTAGAAATATAACTATGTAAATGTGTTTTAGAAAAGCTACTTTAACTAGAGGGTAGTATATTCAGCAAAAAATCTTATGCCTATCTCTCAAAATTCCTTGATATCATATCAACCTTTGTCACAGAAGTATTTATACAGTCACTGCATACAAAAAAGGTGCCTGAAAATAGTATTAAACTTGAAATTAAAGAATTGCACATACAGAATTTCATCAGTGAAATTAGATTATAGTTGAGAGCAACTCATGCTAGGAAAAAAAACCTAACTGATACAGCCTTGGGTGTTCTAAAAAAAAAAAATTTTTTTCAGAGTTTTCCCCAATATATATTTTTTTTATTATTTTGCACAGCTGGGAAGCTGTTTATTTATCGCCCAAAATTTCCATTTCTAAAGAGTTCAACTCAGAACTCAGAATCAACAGCAAGAAGCAAAACTTCTGTAACTTAGTTTTTAGTTCAAGAAACACCAAGTTGACATAACTTTAGTTTGTATAAGGGCCGAGAGTGAAACATAAGAAAGACTTACAAATCCGTGTGCTCTCCCCGGGCCAGCTTCTCAGCACAAGCATAGGCGCCCTTGTGCAGCCAGCAGTAGGTGTCCACAGCTACCGTCATTCCTTTGTATTTTTTCACGTGGGAAGGCTCGGCAGCCTCCTTGATAAACTGGAGCAGGCCCTGGATGCCCATGATGCCGCAGAGCGGGAAACAAAGAAAGGAGCCAACACAAAGCCGAGCGCTCTGTGCTCTCGGTGCTCGCTCTCGATCTCGGCTCAAGGGCCAGCTCAGCTCACGGCCGGGGCGCTGGGCCCCAGGGCCACCAGCAGCTCCTGCGGCTGCCCCTGCGCATCCCGGCCCGGGCCGCCTCCCCACGCGGCGGTGGCGGCTGTACCTCTGTGCGGGTCGGTGCTGCCCGGAGAGTGGGGCGAGAGAGGAACAGAGAGGTGAGGGACGCGGAGACCCCGCACCTCACCGGGGCAGCCGCGGCTCCTCCAGCCCGGCACGGCTCAGCTCAGCTAGGGCACGGCGCGCGGCGGCCGCCCGGGGCTTTCAAGAAGCGCGCGCTGAGAGCGGTGGCCCCGCCCCGCGCGCGGGGACTACGATCCCCACGGTGCCCCGCGCGGATGGGGCAGCGCATTGGTGACGGCATTCCTCACGGCAGGCCTCACAGCAGGCGTGCGGCCGGCACGGCTCGTGGATAACAACAGGAACGTGACATTTATAAACGTTAAATATGCAGAAATTAAAAGGCCCCGCAGAGTTTTAACAGGACAGTGGACTGCAGCCAACGCCGTGAGAGGAGAGGGGAAGGGAGGGGCTGACGCGGGTCTCTGCCTGCCAAGGATCAAGGCGGGGCACAGATGTTGTTACTGCACTGAAACCCCGGGGTTAATGTAAGAACCGATGGTCGAAGTTACAATTATGCCATACAGGTCCTTTTTCTTGTCAGTTATTTTAAGGGTTTACTTGCATAATAAAAACAAAACTTGCAGTAAGATTCAAATATAGGCCAATATTTACCAGATAGAAGTTTCTACATGTCATTTGGAAGGCCAGTATCTACCCAATAGAAGTTTCTTTTTCTGCATGCCATTTGGAAGGTCAATATCTACCAGGTAGAAGCTTCTAATTCCACATGCCATTTGGAAGCCTGTGCAGTTCTTAGGATAGTTTGATTCTGTGATGTGGATGACTCAGTCAGCAGTGTAGAAAGCAATGTTTCCAGATAGTGGACAGCAAAGTTTAAATTCAATGCGTTCTGGAAAAAGCACATCTGAATTACAATTTCTCAGCTAAGAAATGCATAGAAATAACTAGGTCACAGTGATACCATAAGATATTTTAATGTTGAAAATATTGATTGAATTCTACTTTGCCAAATTCTTTTTTCACTCCGTGATTCTGACTACATATGACACACTCCACAAGTTTTAAATCCAACTGCAGTTAGAATCCATTTGGATTAGGTTCACTTCTCTTAAGAATATGTTCTTTTATCACTTCTGATATTTCTTTTTCTGTCAAACTGCTGTGCTCATGGGAAGAACAGTAATCAGAGTAGACAATGTATGTACCAATATAATTCAAAACCTTACATGCAATTCGATTAAAATCCTTTGGACTATTTTCTGTAAATTAAAAATAGTTAAGGTGAACCTCAGAGTCAGAAGCACTGGAGCCAATGAACTTGTCTTGAAGGAAGGCAGCGCCACAGAACTCTTGCCCAGCTCAGATTTTCCTTTTCAATCCCTTCACCTGAAAGGAAGGATACTTTGGAATTGAAGAGTTAGCACAACATGCCTTAACATTCAGTTTATTACAAATGTCTTCAGCCATGTATGAACCAATGTGACCCACCCTCATGACATAACTTCTATAAGATAACAGAAGCTTGATACCATGAGGCAAAGGCTTTGTTGATTTCAGTAGAGCTATCTCGACTTAAAACTGGCTAAAGATACTGATCTTTAAGTTCAACAGTGTCTCTTGGAAGAAGGTAGTCAGATGGTAGCATTTGGTGAGTTATTCCCTTGAAGAATACTGTAGTATTGCAGTTTTATTTCCCATAGGTACCAGATGAAACAGGGAAGCAGCACTGCATCATGGTTAATTGAGTTGTATTAATATAGAGAATTCTTTTCTTTCACAAGTAGCTCCTGTGTCAGGAGAACTGGTAAGACTAGAAATTACTGTGCTAAATCTCTGCTGTGTGTTTTTCTCTTTCCTTGAGCAGTTTTGTAATAGTGACTGGCAGAATGCATTTTAAAGAGATCCTGAAGTAGAAAGTATAGCAGAAACATTTTGTTTTCTTTGCAACTGTTTTCTGTCGTGTAATAAAAAAATAAGAGCCATTTTGAGTATAGCCCTGTTGACCCCTAATAGAAATTTGAGATAGGTGTCCAAGTGAAAAACACTGAAGTACCTCTAGAGCTGCTTCTTTCTTGACACAGCTCTCCTAAAGAGAGGAAATGGGATCACTGTCTGATGTAAGCATTTAGCTTTTACATGGACAAGTAAAGCAAAATTAAATTTGTCCCCACTGCACTACAATGGGCAAGAACATCTTACAGATTTTTACTAAACTTCCTTCCATGCAGTGTCTGGCACAGCTGGAAGTGTCTTCATGCAGAAAATTAAAATCCTTGAAATGGAAACAAACACTGCTGAAGCTCACAATCAGACCATCAGCTTTGGTGATATTAGTAGATTGGGTGTCTGCTTTACACTAATTTTTCCAAAATTTCAGTGAATTTCTTATTACTGCAACTATATTGTTTTCACTGCTTAAGAAGTTGATCACTTTTATCTCAAAAAGTTGGTTTGGAAGTTAGTTGGACTATGTAATCAATTTCTTAGAAAAGAAATTTGATTTTTCTCTGATAGGTGGCAGCATTATATTCACTGCACCCTTTATTTGCCTTTTATTGAAATTTCTATTATTGGAGTATATATTTTCATAGGTTTTTTTTAGCTTAGTTAAGAAGCCAGACTTTAATACCACCAGCAAATTCATGAACAGTTGAGAGAAGTTTAGAGGATGACATGCTTAAACCATATATAGTAGCAGAGGAAATGTTTTTAAAAGCTCCTCATTAATTAGGAAAATATTATATGAATAGTGTTAGTAAAGTTAAAGAACCTAGGTTATCTAGTTAACAGTTTTGATATGGGCATCTGCTGATTATGTTAGTGCAGTAGCTATTCTGAACTTGAGGGTGGCTGTGCTGCTCGTTGTCTCAGTCCTCTGTGAGCCTCTCAGGGACCCTCGGCCAGTCCCGGTCGGCAGACACCAGGGGGGCAGCCCGACACGGCCGACAGCGGGGAGACACTGTCCTGTGCCCCGAGGGTACTGAGGGCACCTAGGCTGGTCGGCTTTGCAGCAGAAGGGACGCCAGAGACATCGGTAGAAGACAAAGGGCCGACTCTTAGCAGGGGTTAATCCAAGGCTTTATTCTACGAGTCCCAAAGGAGTTCCCTGCAACTCAGGGGGCTGCCTGCTGAGAGCCCCGGGAGATGTGCCAAGGTTACATTTAAAGGGAGGTGGAAACCAAAAGTAGATAACCAATAAGTGACCCTAAGGGATGGGTACTGGGGGATAGACATATAGGACAGCCTATGGGGCAAGGCTTGGGGGGCTGACCCCTGGCCTCTGGCTAATCACTCGACAACCTGGACCGAAGCTTCTAGATGGAGGGATGGGATACTGAGTGATTGACAGAGAGCCAGGGTGGGGGTTTGGGGATGATCTCATCCAGGGAGAGGGATAACACAGGTAAAGGGAGGGGGGTAGAGTGTGCGATAAACCATTTGGGAGAAATATGGGGATACAAAACAAAACTACTTCAAAGTATTACAAAGTATAGAAACGCACTACAACAGCTTGTGGCAAGTTTTTTTTTTTTTATCTCTGGAAACTTAATGTCAGTATAGAGAACAAAAGCATGCTAAACTCCAGTATCCCAGTGCATATTTTTTCCCTTGTGACCTGTCGTTGTGAAATCACACATTGGTGCTGCTGCAGCCTAGCCTCTGTTCTTGCGGCTGCATGGCTCAGCCTGGCCCCTAGAGGCTTCTTGGGACACAGCCTCAGCTGAGTGCAAAGGGCACTTCAGTTTCGCTTTTGGAGGCAGGAAAACCTCTCTTAATTTGTAGGTAAATCTTCAAACTAGTCCTGCAGTCATTACTACCACTTTACTTTTTTTTTTTTTTTTTACCTTACAATAACACAGGTGCCTCCAGACTCTCCAAGTCTGTCCAGAACTCTCTCTCCATAGATCATTAAGGCATGATCTAGTAGGATTAACAGCATTAACAGCTTGATGCAATAATTAACAGGAAATTGCAACAAGACAAGTGAACTGCTGCCGATAACCTCAAACAGCTCGGCATGCTGTGGGAAAGGAGCAGCTGTGCCATCCTATTTAACAGAGAGCCCCAGACGCACAAACTTGAGTCCTCCTGGGGCAGGTGAGCAGCCTCTGGGGAATTGTTGCTGTCGATTTATCTATCTTGGTGCTGGACCCCTCTGCACAGCAGGTAAGCTATTCCTAGACTTACACACTGCATATGTAGTCTGTTTTTCTGAAAAAGGGATTTTGAATTATGTTTGACAGCGTTCCTTTCCTCAGTGTTTCTGGTAGCATGCAGTTAACTAGCAGGTGAATGTCTATGTTTCAGGGAAGTCTATGAAAACATGAACCATACAGGGCCTTGGATAAAATCTTGTTTTAAGCCAGTAGCTCAACTAAAAGGACCTTTTAAATGAAAGCTTAAAATGAAACAAATTCTTTTGTCAAAAACAGAAAAACTATCTGAGAGTCTCAGAGATCTGATTCCAGCTCACAGACTTTTATGGGACTTTCAGCCCAGAAAAAAGAGCAGAAAATAGATGTTTATTTTTCAGGTACAGGCTCCTCAGAGTGCAGTGCAGTGGACAGAAGTTGTCTCTAAAAATCCAGCAGCACTCCCTCATAACAGGAAAAGAATATTTTGCTGGGTTATTTGGGTGAAGTTGCCTACTCCCTTTCTTAGAGTAGACAGCTGATGGCAGGTGCTTCCACAGTGCTCACTGCCCTCTTAGTGGCAGTTTGCCCTCTTCAAATCGGAAAGACCTGTCAGCATCTTGTTAAATTCCAGCTTTCCAAAAAAGGACATAATTAGCGAGGGTTTTAAAATATCTTAGGCCACTTGAAGAGAATGGAGACTTGCAAACTAAAGAAAAGAGTCACTACTTAATTCATTCAATAATACCTATCTATAAAGGCCTTAAGGTAACTCAGTCTGGAGCATAATTAGAGACAGAGCTTGGTAGCAATCAATTTTTATCAGTCTCATTATTTCACACAAGTGCTGGTCTGGACTGACATAGCCTCTAGTTTTTATAACCACATGGATAATACAAAGATATTTCACACAGGTCAATGACATACAGATGTTTTATCAAGTTCTGTTAGATTTAATAAAAAAAAAAAAAAAAAATTCAATTACTTAATTCTCTATTGATCAGAGACAGATGTAGCAATCAATTTTTATCAGTCTCATTATTTCACACAAGTGCTGGTCTGGACTGACATAGCCTCTAGTTTTTATAACCACATGGATAATACAAAGATATTTCACACAGGTCAATGACATACAGATGTTTTATCAAGTTCTGTTAGAATTCTCTTACATTTCAGAGATGGAAAAAAAAAGGCTTTGATGCAAAAAAAAAAAAATTCAGATATTTTGCTGGGATGATTTTCTGGAATCAGATAGGGTGATCAAATATTGTTTGTGCTTTCTGGGGAAATGGGGGAGGTCCAGTAGCCTACCATTTCCCTTGCATCTGTTGCATCTAGCCATACTAAGTGCCCTGTTAATTTCTGTTTCTCATATAACTGTTCTTCTTTGTGCTATGTAGAATAAAACTAAAATAGGTTAATCATTAACTAATTATGCCAATAGTAGCTGAACAGTCTCATGTTTTCCCAGCTATAAGTAATCTATAGTCTGTTTTTCGCTTTTTTATAGGTACTGATATATTCCATATTGCTGAGTCTTCTAGAGGCAAATAAAAAATATGTATTTATTCCTCCTTTCCATTTTACCTTTGCTTTTGAAAGTCACTGGCACCGAAGATGTTATATTTGGTCATAATAATTTCACAGAATATCAAGTGGGCAACATGAACCTCATTCTCTCTGTCCCACATGGTGGGTCACTAGAACCCAAAGACATCCCTGATCGAGAGGCTGCCTGTTGGGACGTGAAGACATCCTCTTGTATTTTCTCTCATGACTGTCCTCCTGGAAGTATTCAAAATGCTGTGAAATGCAAAGTGTCTACCAACCAAGACAGGTATACTATAGAGGTGGCTCAGGCTCTTGCTGAAGAAATCAACAGAATTACTGGTGGCTTCTTCCCACATATCATCATAAATCATCTACAGAGGTTCAAGATGGATGCTAACAGGGAAAAGGAAGAAGCCTCCTTTGGAATTCCCCAAGCAGAACAGGCCTGGGAGGACTATATGGGATTTTTGACAACTGCAAAATCACAGATGTCAGGGGGCTTAATTCTGGATATCCACGGACAAGCACATCCTGAAAGGTGGATAGAACTAGGCTACACACTTTCAAAAACTTCCCTTAACTCGGGTGTCTTTTCTGCATTGAATTCCTCAATTAGCCATCTGGCCAGTCAGCTGGTCAATGTGTCTTCTGAGATTTTGGTTGCAGGGAACAGAAGTTTGGGCAAATATATTGAAGGACAAAATAAGAGTTATGTTTGTGTGCCTTCTCCATCCAATCCTAGCCCAAATAATGGAAGCTATTATAGTGGTGGGTACATAACAAAGACTTTTGGTTCCCGGAGTTCTGGCACCATTGATGCCATTCAGCTTGAGCTGCCCCAGTGGGTGAGGGCAGCTGAAGAGCGTCACAGATTTTGTAAAGCCCTGGCAAGGGCTGTAATGAAATTCTGGCAAACTAACTACTGCAGCCAGCAGAAGCACAAACTTCTGCCATGCTGAAAGAGGCTGTCCTTTTAAGTTGCCTTTCCTTAACAGAGTAGTGATCTGGAACAATCAAACAACTCATTCACCTGGAACATTGAAGTGCAATATAATTGTGGATGCTGGTAGAAAGAAACCGTTCTGCAAAGGAATGCATCAACAGAGGAAATCCACAGTTAATACCAACAAATCAAACCCAAAAATTAACACACCTTTGTACTTGACCCAGCATTGAAATGACTGCTGTAAGATGAGTGGGTGCAAGCATCACTTGCCTGTGCTTATTTCTTTCCAGTCTCATGATAAATAACTAATCTTATAATAAATTCTGTGCAATGCCTTAGTGGATTATCTGTTCAAAGAAATTAAATGTCTCTGCTTTTCTTCTGAAACTTAAGAATGACAGTTGGATAATTATCAATGTATAAAATGTTTGGGGCCAGGACCAGTTTCCATTTGGTGCTTAAAAGCCCTAGGGTTTGGAAGTAAACTGTAATGCTGAGCAATGACATGCAGTCTGATCTACCCCAGTTTTTTTTGAAAATATAATGAATTATGAAAAAAAGATCTGATAGCACTTATAGCACTCTAACTTTGTCACACTTTAAATAGCATAACAAAAATAGTGACTGGGTGGAAGGCTGATAAAGATAGCAAATACATATCAAGCATTTTGGACAGTTTTCCTTACAGTATGATTCCCTCCTTTCCCTTCTGAGAGCTTCTCCACTCCATTATTTCACTCACTATAGGATTAAACACTTGATTTTTACTGGCAATAGTATGAAATTATGGATAGTTTCTGCACAGTGGAGAATATAGTGGCATGAATAGCCATGACTACAAGTCAACTCCTAGAAAACATGGGCAATTAATAAAGAAAACTGAAGTGAGAAGAAAGCAAGACTGAAAAGGGTATCATTTCAAAATTAAGAACCTATGAAATCCTAGCCCAGCTAAAAGTTTGGTAAAAAGAAAATATTGAGTAAATAGTTAGTTTTGAAGAAGTAAATAGTCAGTTAATAAACTGAAGTGGGATATCTGCATCTTGCAATCACAGTAAAATAATTTAGGCCAATTATTAGGGACAATGCCAAAGAGAAAATATTACATTACATACGATAAAACATAACACATATGAGCATCAAAATAAATGGGTAAGGGTCTCTTTGAACATGAACTGTACATTTTTAATAGTCTTTGAAGAATAGGTGATTTTTAGGTAACTGAAAGAGATTTTTCTACCTTTCAAAATGATACAGGATTCAGAATTGCAAGAATGTTACCTTTCATATGCTAACTGCTAAATCATGGGTGAGAGGAAGTGAACACAAGTAGTAAATGGCAGATCACACTTTATTTGGTGCCACTTGGTTTGTCAAACAAGTCTGATTTTAGTTTTGATCACAAGGTTGGCTAATGTGGTGGGCTGACCCTGGAAGACACCGAGTGCCTGCACAGTTTCTTACTTGCTTCCTTACTTCTCCCAGTGGGATGGAGAAGAGATGTGGAAGAGCAGAAGTGAGAAAATTCTTGGGCCACAATGAAGACAGCCTAATAGGTGAAGCAAAGCTGCATGTGCAAGCAAAGCAAAAAAAATAATTCAAGCACTGCTTACCACCATTAGGCAGATGTTTGTTTAGCCACTTGCTGGGAAACAGGGCCTCAGCACACATAATGGGAAGACAACTTGAGATGACAAACACTATAACCATAAACATCTTGGTTCCCTCCCCCATTCCATGAAGATGTTACATGGTACATATACAGGTACATACCTGTCCCAGGTGCGTCCCTTCCCAGCTTACTCACTGGGTGTGGGAAAAAAAGCACCTTCCTGTTGTGCTGGCATTGCTCAGCAATAGCCAAAACACTGGTGTATTATCAGCACTTCTATTTACTAATCCAGGACACTGCACCATGGAGGCTGCTATGGAGAAAATTACATTAATCCCTGCCAGATCTGGTACAGCTGATCCTAAGGATTTTAAATATACTCCCACAAGATATTTTGCAGTTACCCTTCAATCCATCATAGCCTTGTACCAAGTTGCAGGCAGGTAAATAATTGCAAGTCATTGTATGTTCAGTTCATGAGAAGAATGTCTTCAAGAAGGCCAGCAGATCAAACACCATTCAATACCAGTGATATAGAAAACCTGCTATTTCCCCCAAAATAGTAGGTAATAATATCAATAGCTATATGCATTATCACTACTTATATGCATATGCAATTACCTTTTTTCTCACTAAGGTGAGACACTTGGCACCATTTGTATGCTTAGCCAAAGGATGAAAATGTGTTCTGTGCTCTGTGTCATGTTGTGACATTGTCCTGGAATGCTGAAATGCAAGAAAAGATTTGCAGAATCATGATGGATAATTAATTGAATATGATTTCAGCAGGCACTTTTCTGGCTTAGAGGGTGAACACAGTCTTTGAAAGCATAAGCAAGGAATGAACAGGCAGAGACAGCAGGGCATATTAACTCTTTGTTGACTTTATGATTAATCTGGCAGGAAAAAAAGCAGTGTAATATTCAATATTCAGAAGTTCAAACTGGACAAATTGAAGCAGAGAGGAAATCAGTAGTCTTGACATAGAGAGTAACTGTCAGCAAATATACATTAAGTCAAATGGGCTTTGCAATATCTAGTTATACTCATACACAGGTTTTATTAGAATTTATTCCTTTCATGAAGGATTGGAATAGAAGATCTGTTTTCTATATGTTCTACTTAATAATGAAATAGATTTAAATGTAATTGAAAAGAAAAACAGAGAAAAAATAACAAAAGAAATCTGCTAATCCACTTAAATGAAGAAATGAAACTTTATTTATTGTCTTGACTCAAGTTTTCAATGGACTCTAGATCCTTTTCCCGTCCCTTGTGACTGGACTTCTCAGCTCTGATCCTATGAAGACCTTTAAAACATTTCAAGAACTAATTAATATACTAAGGTGAATAGACCAGACTGACAGCATTTTGTAACAGCAAAGACAAAAAATATCTTTTTGGGCACATAGCTTACAGAAAAAGTCTGATTTCATTTTGTTGTAAATCCATTGCAGTGCCATTGGCTTCAGAGTATTTTATTTTCTTTTTCAGGAAGAAAACAAAAGACAGATTTCCAAAGTACATGATTGGTCAGAAAAATAGCATATGTGCCAACTATTTGAACACTCTGCTCCTGAGTTTTTTCTGACATGCTGTAATGCAGCATGTACAAGGATTAGGTCATATGTATTGGAATGCAGAGCTGGAATGTAAAGTATCCTATTAATCCCACATAACCAGCCATGTAGCATCTAACTCTGATCCAAGTTAGTTCTCTAGGTACCCTCTACAGAAAGGGATCAGCTCCTTTTCTCGGGGTGATTCTTTTCATCCTATGATATGTGGGATAGACAAGCCTTTGGAATACTCTGATCTTGCTCCATAGAAGAAAAACCCAGGAAGCTTTGCTAGACAGCTTGCAATAGATCAGATCATTAATACCCATAAAATAGTACTGCCTTACAATACTCAAAGCTTTGGGCAGATGGGAATCAATAGGTTGGGGCTGGTTAAAAGAATCCAGTCTGAGCAAAACATTAATGAGATGAGGTTGAAAAGGAGGAGTAAACATCTGCAATACTCACTGTTTGGCATGCTCACTTCAATTGGAGTCTCAAGCTTCCACCAAAGTTGAATTGGAGTTGGATAGGTAGTAATGCAAATCATGTTAGAAAATTAAATTGAGAAGCAGACAATTAACAGCAGAATGTCAGTGTGTCACTGTAATAGTGTACAAGTGCTAGTGGCTTCTGAGCTATGAACACCACCACAAAAGGTAGAAAACACTTGTGCTTACCTCATATAAAGGAAGAAACCCAAATATTGCACCAGCCTCTTTGCTTGCAAACTCAAAAGTTTCCATAGGTTTTAGCTAACCAAGGGAAGCCAAAGTCAGTGCATTAGTAGCTGAAGACAAAAGGTAATGAAGACATTCTTACTACAACTGCGAGAGAAGTTTTATATTCCCATGACTTTTAAGGTTAAAGCCAGGTAAAGATGGAAAAGCTCTACTGATATTCAATTAGAGTTGTACAAAGTATATGTAATGAAATCTAACTCTCCTGGCTTCTGATTTCATAGGAACCCTGAAAGAACTATTGTATGCAACTAGGGATTCACTGTTATTCTAGTATTTTCAGACATCCTTAGAGTAAACTTAGGATATTTAGGTTTTCTGTTGAAGTGGAGGAAAATTCTAACATTTCTTTTACATGTTTAAACCAGTGAATCAGTTTGTGCTACCTTCTAACTGAAATTTGACAATGTGAAAAATGAGAATGAAAACCACAGTCATTTCTTAGATCCCTCTGTTTTTACATTTTTGTTCTAGCTTGTCCATTGAATGAGAAAGATTTATGGATATTATTTATGGATAATTTTTAAATGAGAAATACAATTTTATTTCCTATATGTTGCACAGAACATAAATTTGTCATATATGTTTGCTACCTTTTCAGGAGCCAGAGCTCTGAAAAACTTGAAGTTGTGAACTGCTTCCTCATCTCCATCCTTTTCTAAATCTGAAGGTGATCCGGTCAGTGACTTCAACCTGTACGTACAAGACAGAAAAATCCTGAAATTCCTATCAAAATGATAGTTGTGAACACAATATTAATATATAACTCCAAAATTAAATCATTTTGAACTATGCTACAAAATTAAATTATTTTGAAGTATAAGTGATTTTGTATATATACAAAATATAATTTATATTAGAACCTTCATAGGTGTCATGGAATGCTTCACTAATATTTTGTCAATCCAGGTATGGCTGTCACCTGTAGAGGGCAGGAAATCTTAATATAAACATCATTTATAAGAGTCATGTGCTAACTCTCTGACAATGGCTTTTCAGCATTTCTTTAAGTTCTGACAAGAACACCTGAATGTGACTTTCATAACAAAGGTGTCCTCTGCCGATATGTCTGATTTGCAAATTTAGTCATGAGAAGAAATTATCTGGAGTGTCTGTTAGTGCAGATTAACAGCTGCCTTTATAATCAGAAAAATAAGTCAGGTCACCCAAGCTAAGGATCTGCTGGGAGAAACTGAGACAATTCTTCTATAGGACTCCATCTACCTGCTGGCATTTTTCAATCATTTTTCAAACTCCTGAGATGCTTGTTTAAACTGTAAGCACCTCAGATGGGTTTGTGCCTCTTCAAGTATGTGCACATTTGGGGAATATTTTCCCACACCTTTCTCCTGGAGAAGCTGGCTCGTCATGGCTTGGCTGGGTGCACTGTTGGCTGGGTAAAAATGACTGGATGGCCAGGCCCAGAGAGTAGTGGTGAATGGAATTAAATCCAGCTGGCACCCAGTCTCAAGTGGTGTTCTCCAGGGCTTACTGATGGACTCAGTTCTGTTTAATATCTTCATTAATTATATGGATGAGGACACTGAGTGCACCCACAGTAAGTTTGCAGATCACAGCAAGTTGGATGGGAATGTTGATCTGCTGGAAAGTGGGAAAACTCTGCAGAGGGACTTGGACAGGCTGGACCAATGGGCTAAGGCCAATGGTGAGAAGTTCAACAAGGCCAGGTGCCCGGTCCTGCCCTTTGGTCACAACAACCCCTGATAGCACTACAGGTTGGGGGCAGAGTGGCTGGAAAGCTGCCTCATGGAAAAGGGCCTGGAGTGCTGATCCACAGTGGCTGAACATGAGCCAGCTGGGCCCAGGTGGCCAAGAAGGATAGTGGCACATAGTCATTAGCTCAGCTGGCTAGAGCATGGTGCTCATAATGCTAAAGTTGTGGGCTTGATCCCTGTACAGGTCATTCACTTAAGAATTTGACTTGATGATCCTTGTGGGTCCATTCCAACTCAGAATATTCTGGGATATTCAATCTGTGATATACAAATAGTGTGGCCAGCAGGACTATGGGTGATTGTTCTCCTATACCTGGCACTGGTAAGGGCACACTTCAAGTGCTGTGTCCAGTTCTGGGCTCCTCAATTCAGGAAGAATGTTGAGGTGCTGGAGTGAGACCAGAGAAGGGCAACAGAACTGGTGAAGGATTGAGAAAGTCCTATGAGGAGCAGATGGGAGAGCTGAAGTTGTTTAGCCTGGAGAATAGGTGGCTCAGGGGAAACCTTATTGATCTCTACAACTGCCTGAAAGGAGGCTGTAGCCAGGTGGGAGTTGGCCTCTTCTCCCAGATGACAAGAGGACAAGAGCAAATGGTCTCAAGTTCCACCAGGGGAGGTTTAGATTAGATATCAGGAAAAATTTGTTTGCTGAAAGGGTAGTCAGGCATGGGAACAGGCTGCCCAGGGAGGTGGTGGAGTCACTGTTCCCAAAAGTGTTTAAAAGGCATCTGGAAGTAGCACTTGAGGGATATGGTTTATAAGTGAATATGGTGGTCCTTGGTTAATGGTTGGACTTGATGATCTTAGAAATATTTTCCAACCTTAATGATTCTATGATTCAATGAATATATATCTGTTAATAACACCTATATCAAGATTTGTAAAACGAGATCCTAAAATGTTATCTTGGTGATGAATACTGCATGAGTTATCCAATAAGTGAATTATACTAGCATCACAAAGATAAGTGTCTTGTCCCAAGACAATTGTCTGCATCCTGCAAAGTACAAAGCCTACCATCTGGAAGTAACACAGCCTTTTGGATGATGGTTGGCTAGCTCTCCATTACAATATTTGGTACAGTTAATCCAGAGGAACCAAATCACTCTTGAGGTGACAGCACACAAAGTTTGTAGAATGATAAGACTGAAACTTTCTATTGCATGGAGTGTGGCTGCTTTTTTCCCCAGTTCTCTACACAGTTAAGCATTTCTCATTTTCTTGCTCATTGTCTGTTTAGTTAATGTGTTTAAAATGTATGATAGCCATTCTCCTTTACTGAAATATTTGATGAATCCTCAAAAAGCAGTCACAGCTTGACACAGGCATGTAATTTATGGAAAGTTTCTTTCAGATTACCTGACTCAATAATTATTATCTTTGGTTCCAGAGGTTTCAAACTGGCTGCTGACTATTCAGAGGAACTACAGGGGTCCTTCAAACACAGCCAAGCACTTCTCTATATTGATGAGTTACTGTTCTGACTGCAGTGACACTACTTATATTAATAAGAACTCCATGGAATAATTATTAGCAGGATACCAAATTAAATGGGTTAACAGTAAAGCACCTTAGAGATTCTCCATTGTCCCAAATTGCTTTGGTTGAAAGGCAACCTAAGAATGGACATGGTGTTTGAAATCTAACCACTAAACAATGCATGACTTTTAAAGTCCTAAATATTTTTTTCCGTATTTTGATTGCTTTGTTACTTAAGACACTGTGTGTATTTCCTCTGAAGATGCCCTTTTCAATATTTCTGTTCACTTGGTTAATACACTAATTAATGAACCAGAGTGTTCCAGGACTAGAAATATGTACTTAAACTAACAGGCCAAGGTTCTCTAACTGCACTTGTAACTAACCCATCTCCCTTAAAAACTCTACCAAGAAGAAAAGCTCAACACTGCTATTGAACACACATTTATGCCAGTTTCAGAAGGCCACAATCTGTGAATCCTCTACCCATGTATCTGAATATATCCATAACATCCCAGCAAGCTTAAGATGACCATTTCTTAAACTGAAAGATTAAATTTGGTTTATTCTTCTAGAAGGATCTGTGTTTTGCTCAAAACTATTCACATTAAGCTGTTCAGATAACAAGCTGCTAGCCTGAGCAGCATATATAATAAAAAACCTCTAATTAGGCTAAAAGCTGAGACAAGCATCTAGTCACCACTATAACAGAGTTCAAACCTTGAACGTCACCTAATCCTGACTGTCACCAAGTCATAAAAAGGAAAAGATTTATCCATACTGGGTCAAAAACCAACTTTAAAAAGATTTTTCTGAATAACAAATAGTACTATTTTTTTCTGACCTTCACATGAAAGGTGTTTTTAAAGTGTATTTTCAAAACTGTTCCCCCAATCATACATGTATGTAAATGTATGAGATCTTACTTGTCTCTGTCCAGAATGAGAGGATATATAATCTTCTTCTTTTCCGTATGTTTTCTCTCCTCTTTAATTATAGCAGAAAAATTACTAACATCAGAAGGCAAAATCAACCGACTGGTATCTGTTAAGTCAAACTTCCTGGCTTGTCCAAAAAAACCAAAATAATATCCAGTCCTGGCATGCCAAAGCCTACAGACATAGTAGAAGCAGTGCAAAAGGACAGAAAAGAAAAATGGATATTTTTAGAAGTGGAACAGAAGTGAGATAGTATTTGTGTACATTATCAAATTCCGCAGCACTGTTCTAGAGTTCTGTGTGCTAGTCATAAAAAACATCAATGTGATTGTTTTTATAATTTAAATAATTTGAGAGTGAAAAAAAAACAGAAGGTTGTTGCAAAAAACAGAAAAAACCCCAGTTCATATTTGTATTTCTGAAAATTAGGAATAAATGTAGGAAAATCCTGAATTGTTCCTGGAGTAAAGTGCTGCCACCAGAGCAGGATCTACAGAAAATTTCTTCATTTAATACTTCCAGAAAAGCAAGAGAAACCCCTTCAAATGCACTTGTTAGATGACAAGGAATTATAGTTGTCTATCAAGTATCTTCAGGCTTTCATGGTCTAATTGCATACACATTGATTAGATGCCATGCTTAGGATCCAAGTCAATTTAACAAGCACTGAAAGCTAAAATAGGATTAGAACAGGAGACAACTTTTAAAATTATGTAGGCATTACCTATGTGTTCAAAGTAAAGCAAGGGCTGAAAGAAAATGACAGTCTGCAAAAGACCTGACTTCTGGAGAAGTGCTACGTTAAAACCAGCACTTTCAGGTGCAGAAGAGAAAATGCACCCAGTGCATTTTACTTAAGTGCACTTTATTTAAGTACTAGCCTATATGCAAGTGCAGCAAGAAAATGAACTTTGAAGATAGCTCAACTGATTTGCCATAGCAGTAAGAAGTGTCAGTCATTTTATACCTGACTGAACCATCAACGGATGCTGTCACTACCACATTTTTCTCCTCTTCAATAAATAAGTCAACCACTTCAGAAGCATGTGCCCTCCAGCAGAGCTCTTCCTTTATTGCCTGAGGGGAAAAAAAGCAATATAACCACATTTTAGGTAGTTCTGTACCCCACCATGGTTGCTAGCTTAGTGGATTTATCAGCATGTCTTTCTGAAAATTAGAAGAAGTGAAAAAATAATCCCTCATGAAACAGCCTGCAAATGGCATATGGTAGAAACACTACCCAGGGAACATGGATAAATTCATACTTAATATACCTTCTTTGAACATAATGAAATAATGCTAACACCATTTTACTTATGTTTTTGTTTTTTTTTTTTTCTTTTCCACAGCATCAAATTATTATTTCAAGCACAAAATATGATCTTTATATACAGAAAACATTTTTATCCCTGTAGAGCTCTGCATTATTTTTTTCTTTTTGTCTGGGTATACTGTTCAAGTTAAGAAGATCTGAAAGATAATTCCTTACATTTTTTGTATTTCGGGAATCTTCTAAGAATGAGGCCATGTTCCAGCGAAAAATATATCCCTCTGTTGCAGAAAGGAGAAAGAAAACATCAGTAATTTTCTTTAGTGCTACACCTTCACTTGTTACTGCCATTGACTCTCAGTAGACACTGGGCAGAATGAAGCAGAGAACACAGGTCAGTCAGTTTACAGTGAATATAACTATTTAATTGTCAAGCTCAGAGTAGAAATAATGGACTGTTCATTAATATGCAAAGAAACATAAGTAAGTTGTGAACAACGTGTCATGAACTGGATAGGTTTGAAATGAAGTAAGGTAAATCTTTTTCTTTAAATTATGAGTGAAAAACAAGAGTTATCTTGTCATGACAGTTGTCTATTGCACAGCTGAGGTATGAGAGCTTCCTGGGGATTACACCAGTTTTCAATCCTGGTAAAATGGACAAAGTTTAATTAATTGTATACATAATGAATGCTTAATGTTTTACAACCTTTTAGTGCAACCTTTAGATTCTAGTGAAACTAGAATCAAAGAACCACTTTCCTTATTACCCACAACTGCTCTGTTTCCTGCCTAGGCTCCCCCTCTCCTGATGAAGTTGCCTCCTACTACTCATTTCTACTACAAGACAGAGGAATATTTTGTGTAATTCCAACTTTCATACCAGTCACATTTGATTTCTAGGACTGTATATTTGTAAGCAAGGGAGAAGGCAGGCAGAGAAGCTGACCTTTTTATAACAAGGAAAAATCTGTAGAGGGGAAAGGAAATTGGTAGCAGCACTGCACATAAAAGAGAAGAGTGTGGAAAGCATGAAAAGCAAATACACAGTGACACAAACACAAAAAGGCAAAGGGAGAGTACCAAATGAATAGGTAGTAGGGTGGATACTTTTCCACAATTAATTGAAATCCTGTTTAGTGCATGCTGCCTTTCTGAACTCATTTACTCATTTGAATCAGAAAGGAGTGGAAACTCCTCATCATTTTCAGTATAAAAGTCAAATTATTGCTCAATTTTGAAAGAAAAGGGGAAAAATCCCTTGCTCCATCCAATATCTGAACACACAGGAGCAGGGAGTTGTCAGAAAACAGTTCTAATATGTATTTTTAAAGAAAAGTGACACATTATGATGGACACAGAAATGGAAAATTGCCAGGGTGATTCCAAAGGTTTGAAGAAGAATCAGACAGCAGATAAACATTCTGCCAAAGGAAATTCAGACTTGATGTGAAATTAAAGGTTTCGCAATGAGCTGCTAGCATTGACAAGTGCTTTTCCTATATAGCTGTGTACTGCTGGAGCCATTACTGTGCACTCTGTATGAGTGTTTGAATCACAGCTCTTGGTACACCCCAAGATGCAACTTTTTATTTAGTATTATTACCATGGAAGTGAAATTTTTGCTTGTTCTTAGCAGTAATCTTTGCCCTTGGGATCAGTATCATAATATAGATGGAAAGTATATTCAGGGCATATAAATTAAGAAAACTTTCATGTCTTTTATGAAAACAATTCTACTGATAACACTATAACACTAACCTTTAATCTACCATCCTTTTATAAAACACTTTTTACAATCATTTAATTATAGCTTTGATGGAGAAAACCTGGCAGCACTTGTTTCATCATTTCCACATTCTGGCACATTTACACCATGATATTTTCTTGTCCTACTGACTGTCCTGAACAAAATGACTAACAGGTTTACTCACCTTTACTGCCTGTCAAAAGAATTTTAGTGAAGATGTCTGTACACAGTGCTGTCAGAGGACCTGAGGGATGTCCTGCAAATGGCAGAAGTTCTTTCATCAAGTTTCCCTAAAACAAACAAACAATGTTTATCTTATAATACCTACATTAAAAATATTAATTCATCAGAATTTGAGTGCCATTGATTTTATCTATTCAAAATTACTGAGCTCATATCTATTCAGAAAGCTGCTAAGAAGGTAAATTCCTAAATCTACTGAGTGACGAAAATGGCTGTGTATTATTCTGGGTTGCTGTCTCTTGTACTCTGAAAGGACAAGCTCTTTAATTCTTCAGGCAAGTCTGTCTAGTTGCACCTATCCCTACTTCACCACTTACCCCTCATTTGCTATGGAATAGCATCAGTATTCCCCTCATTTGGTACTGGAATGTTGTTTTTTGCTTCAAATGGGCCCATAATGGCTCCTTCATCAACTTGTTCTATTTTTCAAGTTAGCACCAGCAGACTTCCTCCATTATTGCCTCTTCAGGACTGGGAGGGTGTGAGGGAGAATGTCTTGCTGATAAGGAGATTCTTATTTTGTCATCCATGTAATGCTGATGACAATCATTCCAGTGATGACACCACTGGCACATGGAGATTCCTGTAGGAATCTAAGCACACTAATATATCAACTGTGAAGGAAACAAAACCCAGCAAAGCTCACAACTACAATACTTGGATACATTTACCATAATTTTCTATTTTTGCATAAAACATCTGCAAGGTTACCTTCACCATCTTTCTTCCTGTGGGAAAAATTTTTCCCATGACTTGCTTTAGCTGGGATTCCTGTTAAAGCCTTACATGGCTGACTTTTTATGATCACTGTCACAATGAGCAATATTACCAATCAACCAATCATATAATGGTATTTTCCCTTCTTGCTGTATTTACTTTGTGTATCTTATTTAGAGTAACACGATGCCTGGAAAAGTCTTATAGATCTGAGGTGATATGACAAATAAGCCTTTGCCATTTGGTTGCATGACTGGCTTTTCAAGGCCATAACAGTTGGAGATGTTCTGTGTTAGGACTATATTCTAACAAACCAGGACACTATTCTCTCCTGGTTTGTTACCCTACTAGTGCTAGCTGGCACTATTTTCCAGACATATTTGGCCTTTTCTGACAGTAGGACAACTCTGCTTGCCTATCATCCTGTCTTAGAAGGTAAATGTTGTGGGTGAATGTTGTGGGTGAATAATCAAATTCTAGACGTTCACAAAAAAATTTAGAGTTTGTTTTAATTAGTTGAAGTAATGTTTCCTTGTTTTCTGCTTGCCATTAAGCCCTGCTGCAGTTACTAAAGCAGAACTAATTTGTGTCCATGGAAGAAACTGATAACCAAAAGATGCAATAAATATCTGCTGCTGCAATTGCCAGTTAAAGAGCAATTTTCCGAGATTACTGGAATTATCTTCTCAGTGTTCCAGTCCCTTCCCAAAGACATTCAGTTGGCTACCTGAATACTCCACAGGCGGATACAGCTACTTTCATGAGCAGAAGCCAGCAGAGGTGATAGTCCTGCTCTAGCCTTCAACAACTGCTCATTCACCTCCGGATTTTGGGTGTCCTTACAGCTAGTTGTTTCTTCTGCTTTGGAACACAAATGATCATACATTTTCTCAAAAGGTTTTAGTATTGCTTTTCAATGCACAGAAATTACATAACACTAGAAAAATAATTACATTTAAAAATAAAGCCCATCATCAGGATGGCATTACTCTAAAAACATTAGAGGCATAGATAAAGATAACTGAAAAGAAATGGGAACAATCTTCATTATCTTATCTAAACCAGCCAGAACTATTGCTCAGTGATGTAGGGGAAACTTAATTAGAAGAGAGCCATTTTACAGGATTTTACAGATTTTACAGGAACTGCAAGCACAAGTGAGAGTGGAGGAGGTGTGCAGGACAGTGGTCATCAGGGCAGCTACCAGGCAGATGTGCAGCCTCTGCATGAGGCTTCTAGAGATAACAATGAATTCAGCAATGAAATTTAATAACGACATGACACTTAACACTTCTGGAATCACAGATTTCTATATTTATTTCTCCAATTGAAAACTATTGCTAGATGCAAGGGGACGATCACAGAGACCCATTCTGAGTTTCTGCTGTGACTTTTCCAGAGCTGGAGATGCTGGCAGGACCTTCATAGACATTCAGTGGATGCAAGACCTAACATGAGTGTCTATTTCATTGGGCAACAAGGCTTATTGGAATATTCTGGTTTAGGGCATGCTTTTTTCCCCAAATAAATTGATCTTAAATCCATATTGCAGATGATCAAATTTATTATTTTTGGAAAATTCTGCTTTCCAGCAGAGGATTTCTAAGGGATTCAGAAGAACCTAAAGGATTTGTTTTTGCAAATTCACCAACTCATTTCCACAGCTTTAACTCTTAGGCACTAGGCTCTCTCTTGGTTAGGATTTTTTAAGGAGAGACACCATAATGAAGAATTTTCTTTCTAAAATTTCACCTAGTTTCACAGCTTTTGTCTGTGGGGCCATTTACTGATGCTTGACTCAAGTTGACTCTTGTTATACTATTTCAATAATTCATTGCTTGAATATTTATGTAGAAGAAAAGTGTGTATAGTTGACATTCCCAAACTCCAAAAGTGTTACCATGTCAATTTGGAGAAAAAAGCAATTAAGGTCTTGCATATCCTGCATCCTGGCCTGGCTTTTGGGAAATAAATGCAAATCAGGAGGGAGAAGAAGATTATGAGATCTGTCATCCACATACCAAAGGCATTCCAATTATTCTAAACAAAGTTTGCCAGACAAACTGACAAACTCAGTTTCTACAATAATCTGGGTAGAACTCATGGATCAACATCAAAAAAAATGAAAAACATCTTTCTGTACCTGTTTTTATTTCAGTATTAACTTCATCACTTGTTTCAGTATTAATTTTATCACTTATTTCAGTATTAATTTCCTCACTTTCTGCATTTTTCTAAAAGAAATATATAAAATGTAAGAGAATTAGGAAGTGGAATTTGGATGTAACTGCAGAACAGTTCACTAGTTGCAATTATTATAAGAATTTATTTTTTTAGTTTGATTATTCAAATATTTCTCCAATTTCCACTGAGTGTAAACAAGAAACACTTTTTTGAAGAGGATCAACAGATGAACAAATCAAAACCAAAATTAATGGGAATTAAGGAGCATGTTAAATGTCAATTTGGCTGAATAGCCTTAATTTCTTAAGACAAGCAACATCAATCACAATTGCGAATGTAACCGAGATCTCTTTGAGAGTGTTATTCAGAACATGCATATAGTCTCGTTACTGCCTTGAGCAAAAATTAACAAAGTTTAAAAATACATTTATACATATAGAAACATTTACTCATGTCTGCATTTTCAGTAAGAGGATTTTCAGATCTTGCCACACAGGCTTCTGAGGATCCCCAAGGCTGACAGTAATCAGTATACTGACCTCAGAAATTGCCTAGTCAAATAAGGAAGGGAAAACTCTGTGGCCTCGAGTGTTTGAGGTATCTCAGAAAGAGGACAAGTCACTTAAATCCTCATCCTACACATTTATGTGTAAGGCTTAATGTATGTGACTTTCAGGGATTTTTTAAAGGCTGAAAATCCCTTTCCATTTGTTATTCTAATGAGGACACAGCACAGTGTATTGGATACTTTAGTCTGTAGATGGCAATTAAGTCAGAGTTTGCTTGGGAATCTATCCAAGTGCCATGTTCTGCTGAAACAACATGCTGGTAAGAATCTGAGAGGCAGCAGGATTTTCCTCTTTTTGCCTACTTAATTTTTATTGCTCTGCAAGTATGGCATGTCCTTCTGGCATAGAAAGGCAAAAAGGGTCACAAAACTCATAACACTGTCCTTAGTAAAAATATCCAGATTGAGACACTGATACAGTGATGGTAAAAAAAAAAAAAAAAAAAAAAAAAAAAAAAAAAGAAGATACTTTCATTTGAAAGAATGTATCCAAGCAAGTGTGGCTGCAATGTTGAAGTGGTTCTGCTATTATTCAATGTCATTCAAATACTTCATGATTTGTCTATTTTACCTTCCCCCCTGAATCCTTGTATACCCCCATTTGAAAGTCAGAATTGCTAGTGATAAGTATCTGCCAAACACTTTTGATAGTTAGCTATTCCATGTGTCACAGAGCCAGCTGACTAACAAAGGATTCTTAATGCATGCACTGTGACAGTCAGTTTACAAAACTAAACAAAGCTTTGTTAGTTATTCATAATTATTCATAAATCTTAATTATTAATTTCTTCATAACTCATTCATAATTCATCATTCTTAATTTCTTTATAATTCTTGATACTTAGTTTTGTGGATGGTGTTAAGAAGGTATTTTAGTAAGTTGCAGTATTTTAAAATCAAAACCAAAAAGAAATCAGAAATTTGTTTTGAATGCTACCAAATCCATCAAACCACCATACCTACCTCACGTAGGTCAGAAGAACTTTCCTTCTGCTCTGCAATGGCACTGGCATCATTCCTCACAGAAGGAGCAGAGGACACAGAACTTCTTTTCCTGTGTGAAATAAATTATTGAAGATCACTGATATTCTTGAAGATACTATTTGATACCTGGAAATCAACATCACCCAGCATTAAAAAGCATAATAAAATAGTACTTAAACTGATTAGACTAATTAGACTAAGGGTTATTGGTTTTATATATTTTTCTAAGTAACTAGGCAATATTTGCATAATCCACAACCAAACTCTCCTGGCAGGAGTTTTGAGCTAATGGAATCCATATTAATTGAAAAGTAACATTGGTATTCATCCTTAGGGCACAAAAGGGAAAAATTAACTGCCTGCCAATGGCTTTTTCCCTTTCATTTTACACAGTACTTACTCTTTGATTTTACAGATTTGCTATCATGCTTGAACATTTTTGTGTGTGTGTGTATGATCACAGACAAATTTATCCAGGTATCTTCCCAGTAAAAAAAAACATCCTAAGACTATGATTTTCCAAATCATTATAGGATTCTCCTGTTTAAGAATAGCAAAAGCTTATCTTCATTTATAAAAAAATCTATTTATGAATTTTAATAACTCCTTTTTTTTATTTAGCAAGGATTTCTTAAACTCATCCTTAAGTTATAATGTCAAAAAGGGAACTTATGTTCAATTAAATAGCACTGATATCAAGTTGCATAAGCTTTTGAAGATTTTAAAGCAACATAAGGCCATAAACCAGCTTTATGGTTCACAAGAGCAAAAAAGCTGTTGAATTGCTAAAAACTTAAAGCTGCATAAATATTTAAACCATACTGAATCCTTTTGGCTACCACTGCCTTTGCATATCAATGGGAAGACAAGTGTTTCTGAAGTGAGGTACAGGTGCAATGCCTTTCTTTCAAAATGAGCAAATTTCAAAATTTGGTTACAATTCTCTTTTTATCCAATACTGCCAACCTATGGAAGCTTCTAGTTTGTTTTAAGAGGAATCTTGTGGCTACACACTTTGATGTGCTTGCCTCTGCTGAGAGTACCTAAAAGCAGGAGGATTTTATCAGGTTTAAAATAAAGAAAACGTCTGCTGCCACAAAATTATCTCATAGAGATAAAAGAAGTTATGGTACACTGGAAAACTGATACTGGGCAAAAGCTACCTTCTGTTGAATTCTTCAACATAACTGAGACTTATGAAACCATTTAGAGGAAAAAGGGAGAGCTGAATGGAAAAAATAACATATCATATTGTTTGACAAGCATTATGAAAGTTTAAGACTTGGAAAGTTAATTAACTGTATGGACCTGAATTGATTAAATACAAATAAAATCTCAATTCAAATAATCTATCTTGGAAAACATTGCATCATTTTACTACAACAAAATACCAATTTACTGTGCCAAGGAAGATAAAATGCACAGTTACCTGGAAGAGGAAACACTACGTACAAGGAATAACATGGCATTGACTCCAGAGTCCTCGCTGTCTTCAATAGTTTTACGCCTGAAAACAAAGATATTTGTACAGGATATATCAGATAGGTTGTGTATTTTCCCAGAAAACATTTCACATTTAACTTGTAATTAAAAAAAATTAAAATTAAAATTTCCCAGAATGCATGCCACCTAAAGTTGTAGATAGTTTTTCAGAATCAGTTAATCAGTTATTATGGTTTAATGTCAGTGGGCAAGACATAGAAAATGTGTCTGTCACAGGAAAAACAGGTATCTGATGGAATGATGAAAATTTCATTCAGGCAAGTATTTTCTTGAGGATTACTATTTAAGAGGAAAGTGAAGTAACTTAACTAAGTTAATGTTAGCAATGTACCTTTTTCCTGGAACTCAAACAGTGATGTGAATCCTGGGTACTCTACTAACATTGACTTTCCTGTCTTCCATGCATCAATATGAATTGGCTGCCTCATATATGGGGAAGCAAATATAAAGAAAGAGCCACTTCTGAACTGTCTGAACTGCAGTAAAGTTCTGATTATTTTTCATGGTACAGAAAACTTGTCTCATTTTCTCACAAACTTGCCAATTTTGCACATGAAGGATGAAGTGAAACTCTTGGGTAGGATAGTTAAATATTGACTTTATATGGTCCTAAAATACAGGTATTCCTTCACTAACACAGGAACATACTATACTGCTCCACTCAGACACATTGCCATTGTTCAGCTTAATGGGGATATGAATATCTGAAACCATCCTGCGATCACTCTTTGTAATTTTCTCTGAAAGATCTTTACTCTCAAACCTCCAAAATCACATCAGGTTTCTCCTCATTGAATGCAACTTCTAGTCTTGTAGGTATGGACAGTGATTCAGATACTGATAATGTAGAACATCTGCAATTATCATCTGAAGTAGCATTAGTTCCACATGTCCTCCCAAACACAAAACTTCCAAAATAAGGATGTTTCTTCAGCTCAGTAACAGCCTCTAGTCCATGACTAGAGTGATTTACATAGTGAGAGCTTCCTTCAGTGGCAGTGCTGAGTTAAATTAAAACAAAAACATTATTTTTAATGACATCATCCCTTTCCCCAGTGACCCTCCTGATCACTTCTCCTACCTGCAATATCAGGACTAGCTAGCAAAGTAATTTGAAGTGGGAGGGAGAAGGGCCACATAAATTGCTACTTTAATTCCTGCTTGTAAATCACCCTTTATATTTGGGCATATTGGAATTTCTAGTATGTCATTGAAAAGCTTGTGTGACGTACTGGACATCAAAAGGCATGAAAGTGATACTTACAGGCATGTCACAGAAGCAGTTTCAAAATCCCACAAATTTATTTCACCATTTGCACTTCCTGTAGCTATCAATCTGCCTCCTTCTACTTGCAAAACATCAAAACATCTAATATCCACAGAAGATAAAAAAGTCTACAAAGAAGATTAAAAGAAAAAAATGAGTAGGAGTAAGAGTAGGACACTATAGACAGTGCAATATTTTAACTGGTAATAGAACAAAATGCCTAAATTGACAGTGTCTACAACAACTGTATATGGGATGCTATTTTAGTACTATTGTATTTAAACTATATAGAAGTACCAGAGGAAACAGGGAGTGAAAGTATTGGGAGACTCCCTGCTGCAGAGGCCAGGGGCCTCCAACGTGACCTGCTTTTTACAGCACAGTTCCAATTTGAGCATTTAAAATCAAGTGTAAGGGCTGAAGATTAATCATAAGTAGGTATCTGTGGAGATATTCTAATCAAGTTAAAGGAAGAAGTCACTGAACAGGGATATAATGACCTTTCCATTAACACCATCCACACCTGTAACAAAGTTAGTGAAATTTTACAAGACAGAACATAAGACTTGTGGACTACTCAAGTTAAATTGAAACATAAATTGGACATTTTACTTTACTGAAGCAGTAAGAGGAGAAAATGGAATCACTCAGCTTGATCTTTACGTGCCACTACTACTAAAGGTCAGCCTAGCTATAGGAGGAAAGACATGTCATTTCTAGAGGTGTTTATGTGAGAACCTCAACTTACTATATATTGTACAGGAATGTGAAGTTTATGTTCAGAGCAACTCCTTAATTATGGTAATAACCATGCAATGGACTTCTAGGAAGATATAGCCCTTAGGAACATGATTTATTCTGTGCATTTATTTCAGTATACTTAAAAGTTTGGAATCACAGAATCACAGAACATGTAAGGTTGTAAGGGACACAGTGAAGAATAATTATTTGGTTGTTGTCCTGTGGCTAAAACATGAAATCCTTGTGAGCACAGTAAACATTTTAATTTCTAATCTTCTGTAAACGTTGTGAAACTTTGATGTGTTTCTCACCTCTTTATCATTTTTCATGGAACTGGTGTTACATAGAAGCCGAATGTCTGGAAAAAAATCTTGTGTCTCTAAGGAGGAAGGCTTCAGTGACAGATACACAACTGGATTCCTTCGTGGAAACGGCACTATCTCAGGAAGCACCCATGTGACATATAGATCTGATTGAGCTGAGTCACCCTTTTAAAATAACCGACTTAACGTAAGAGGAAGAAAAGGATTTCTCTATTCATAAAGAATTATACCAAGTGTGTATCAAAACCTTTTCTTTGACAAATTACAAAAACTGTTACAGATATTAACAGATATTAACTAATATGCCTAAACTGCAAACTGAAGTTTCATTTAGACATATTCCAGCTCCCCTTAAATTACCTGCTGTTAAATTAGAAGCTGTGCAGCTGTGGAATTCAGAGCTATTGATTTTACTCATTTTAACTACCTCTTTAAAAGTAAGCTGTCTCCTAGGTTTTAGTTGCTTATTTCACAAACATTGTTTGTGAACATATCTACCAAAACATCCCGCAAAAGTGATGGTTGCTCCAGTTGTGTGAGAAGCTACAGCTCAGCAAAAGCTCTGAGTTTCTGATTCTTCCCCATCGTTCCTAGAGTCATTGGTGCTTTTCCAGCTATAACGGATTCACTCCAGTATCTAGTTCCTGCTCTAACATTGACATTTCTGTCCATTTTGAGAAGTGTTACTGAAATCAGCTCCTTAGGTTTGCTACTGTTTTCATAGACGTTTTGAGCTGCAGAATGAAGCAATAATTGAGATTTTAGTAAATCTTATGCTATTGAGTTAATCAAACAAGAAATACCTTTAGGAAAGGACTAAAAATTGAGAGATCTGTAGTACAGTCCTGCAAAGGATCAACTGTTTTAGGCTGCTACTCCCATTTACCTTGCTAATGACTATACTTAAAGCGTTTAAAAAAGGTAATAATAAAAAAATCTGTAATTCTCATTATCACAGAAATGTTTGTGGACAAATGTAGTTCTGCAAGTATGTGAAACAGTATTAATCTACTTGGCTTTGTAAAGACTTGGAGGAGATTCAACTCCTCACCAATCAGTTTGTCATTTACATAATTTAGACTTAATGGATTGTTAAACAATTTCAGTAATAACACTGAGGAACAAGTAGTGTGATGGAGTATTTCAAAAAAGTCAGAATAACAGAAGAAAACCCTGTATAAAGCAGCTTTTCATTAGCAGGCTCGAAAGGAATATATTATTTATGGAGATGACAGCCTGTATATTTCTTTTTATTTCTCAAATATATCATCTGTCTAAACCCACATTTTCTACCTTGCACACAGCTACTCTAAAGTTTCAGAAGAATTTTGTTCCAAGTTAAAAATTCAATTTGAGGAATGTAGTTCCACGGAAATAAAGTTTGTCTGAGAAGTTAAGCCATAATTATCGTAAGCTGCGAATGCATCCTGTTAGTTTTAGCTGAAAGGAAACAGAGTAAATGCTCAAAATCAAGTCAAGCAAGTCAATCTGATTTATTACTGCCTTGTTTCTTGATATCAGTTCCTAAGAATCCAGTGTCTTAATCTAATAATAAAAAAAAAAGTATATTTTCATCAAAATATCATCTTAAGAAGTTCTTTAAATAGAATAAACACTATCTGTAGTAACAACAGCAATATGTTAAAGCTGCTGCCTCAAAGAATCTGTAACTATTGAGACCCCAATCACAAATGAAAAAGCAAACTCAAGGAAAAAATTATGAGAATGCTGGAAACCAGTGATGGACTAATAAACGTTTTGACACTAGACAGAAGGGCAAAAAGCTAAGTTGATTACATTGAAAGAATAGATTGTTCCTTGACAGTTTCTATAAGTTTATCTACTAATTAATAAAAAAGTCCTATTTTACCTCAGAAATGAGGCACTACCTAATGAGGTTAGTAGGGAAAAAGGAAGCATATTTGAAAAACCTGAATGATTTTTATCTTTCCTCTCTGTTCCAAAACAATAACTGCATGTTGACCCTCATCAGCCTTCAGATATACTATCTTCAGCACACGGTGCTCATCATCACTGTCTTGTGTTAAAGGCAAGGCTTTAATTTCTTGTCCGCTTTCAAACTCCCATATTTTCACTGTTCCTACACAGGGATGACAAAAATGTAGAAAAGGGAATGAACTTTAAGCAATGACCTGTGCTAAAAGTCCAGAATCTTAAATAAGACCAAACAGGGAAAAGAGAAAGAAAGAGAAAATCCAATTTGAGATCAAGAACTAGGTCACTGGTCTTTCAAAAATTGTAACTGTGTGTTTCTTAGCAAAGCAGCTGTAGGACCAAAAAAAACTTAACAGAAAACATCACTACCCTCTCAATTTCTCCATCTTTTATGCCGTATCTATTTTTTTTGTGCAGCCCAGGATAAAAGATTTCTTACAGTTTCTGAATAACATTATCAGAGAGCGATCAGAGTGTGGGCTACCTGGCAGAAGACTTTGGGGCTCTGAGTGACAGCAATGAGCAGAGGGACCTCATTGCTGGATTTATCCCAGAGAGCTACTGGGGAGAAGGAGCTACACAATTTTCTTAAGTAAAGCAACATGTGACTTTTCTTTTGTAAGACTTGACAACATTCACCTTCTGTTGTGGTCTTAAGATCCATAAAGGGTGTAGTCTCTGATCCCAGGTAGAAACAAGAAATATTAGCCAATATGTTGTGTGGGAAAGGCCATCATTTTGTCGTTTTTATAAGCATCACATATTTTAGAGATTCAGGTGTGTCTTCTTGAACATTTTAATGTAAGAAGAATTATTCTTTCATGTTAACAGTTGATAAAATTATTAAAGCTTCCTGCACAATTCGATGTGCACTTGTGTATTGGAGAGGCCTGATCACATTACCTAAAACTCACGCGCCCTAATAACAGACATGAAAAATACAGAAAACATATCTATCTATCTATCTATCTATCTATCTATCTATCTATCTATCTATCTATCTATCTATCTAATCTTCTAGTGTTCAATGACTTCTAACACTGTAAAATTGAGCTTAGAGACTAGAAAATTTTAAAACTACCATTCTTCATCTTTTACAGCCATTTAGTTATACATCTAGGTCCTAAGTACCACAAGGAAACAACTTTTCAGACCAAGAGCTTTGAAGATAGTAATTCAAAGAGTAATAGGCTAAAAAAAGAACCAGGGCCCAAGCAGCCCAAAATCATGTTTCTGTGAGCCACTTACCAAAGAGAACCCTACCAAGATCCACCCTGCTCTTCTACAGACTGACAGCTGTGCAATCAAAATTAATTCTGTCACTGAGACAGTCCAATGCAAAGAGTTCTGTCTGCTAATGTAATATGCCATTAAGAAAAAAAAGGTAATAAAAAGTAGTAAAGGTAAAAAAAAAAAAAAGGTAGTAATTATTTAATTGCTTTACCATCACATGCCCCAGTAGCAAGATAAACCCCATTTCTTTCAATGGCTGCACAGGTCACCTCAGTATTCAGCCCATGTGCATCTTCTATTTGATATATTCGAGATCCTGTTTCTAGGTCCCAGACCTAAAAAAATAATATTAGTTATTTTTAATACATCCTCTAAAACTGATCACACAATGTTTTCTACTGTAATAGGAGAAATTATAGCCAATAGCAAAATTTTTTACTGAAATATCAGTGTATTTTTCCTGAAAATGTCCCTCTCTGGGGAAGCTACCCAGGCAAAGGGAGGCTCTATTTTTTATGTATGCTATAATAAAGATCCTTGTTAAGTCAGAGAGACTGATATTAAATATAAAGTGTTTTTACAGTTTGAAAAAAAAGAAATTTAACTAGAAAGAATTGAGTTATACTTTCTGGGCAGAATATACAAATGAGGCTTTTCATAAACATTTGGTTCAAAACATAGAAACAAATATCTCTGATCATTATTGAATCCTTTTGGAAATTTAAGCAACACCTTTTAATGAAATACCAGTACAAAATTTGGTCACTGTAGTGGGATGGCTCAGATGCAACTGGATTTGTCAAGTAGCTACTGATTTCATATCTACTGGAATCTGATTTTCTGTACCACCAAGTACTCCAAATGATCTTGTGATTGTAATAGTGTTGCAGCCATTGTGGTCTAAGGAAGGCAGGGTTTACAGCAACAAATAACATCTTTAGAGAGAGTATAAACTGAACAAACCATTACACAAGCCTTTTTCCACAGAAACGCCATGCATCACCAACTGACCCAATAAAAGATCCTACCTCTCCCTACAGATTTTGCCATCTAATGTACCAACAGCTGGTGAAAACTACATGTTCTCAGTACCTCTTGTAATTATTGTAGAAAATGTATTGTAGATTACTGTACATTATAGATGTACAATGTAGATTACTGTCTATTATTGTATTTATGTTAAAAAGAAAAGCTGAATTTTCTGAACCCAAATGGGATCCATGACTGCCACTTCTTTGGACCCCAAAACAACACTTTGAATAAAAAATATTAGTAACTTATAAAATTTTGGGATAGCTTATTCTAAATACAAAAGCGGAGACTTCTATTTTTCAGTACAAAGGGCGACAACTTACACTCACCTTTAGTATTGACTCAGAGCAAATGCTGAGAATCTGGTGAAAAGTCCTGTTGTAAACCAAAACATTGAGGCTCTTCTCATGTGTCTGAGGCAACTCTTTTGAACCTTTTGTCACATTAGCTAGGGGATAAATATCAATGACATCTGAACCTGCACAAGGTGAGAGAAGTGAAAATACATACATTTTGAGCATAATATTCCTGGAAATTAAAAGATTTCATGTAAACCATTGGATTCATATAAGTTCTTCTGAAGAGGAGATGGAATATTGTCTGGTTTTTGAGAACACATGTTCTCTGAGTGAGAAAACATTCTCACACTGTCCCCAAAAAGTACCAGTCAAACAATGGCCAAGTATTTATCTGTCTTTTAGTCTTCTGCCCACCTTTGATGAGATTGACATCCTGACTGCAAATTAGTAGAAGCCATAAATCCCTCAGTTGCAGAGTTGGTTGGCATGAAATGGAATGTACTCAAATACATAAAACTCTAACTGGGAGATCTATCACTCAAATAAATTCTGGTTTCTGCTTTCTTAGAGATAAAGCAATTCTATGCAACAATGATGTCTTTCCAGTACCTTCCCTATACAGCACTGCAGTTCTGAATGGAGTTTTCCAAACAACTCCCAGTGCTCTCAGATCAGGGGTTGCAAAGGCAGAAGCAGACAGGGACAATAAGACAAAAAAAAAAACAAGGTCTGTACAGTTCTCACAAGACAGAGTGCATATGCAGTTTCCCATCGCAGCTCCAGTATCCCTGCCCTGGTATCCCAGCTGATCTACCAGCAGAGGAGCAGCAGTGAGTCCAGAGCAAAGGAGGAAATTGCCTAATCCTTGGCATAAATCCAGGTCCAGAGGTCAGCAGCTTAGAAACAGGCGCAGAAGGAAAGTTATGGCAATACTCAAATGAAGCATGAAGGTGAGCTGTGATTTATGAATGTTTGTGAATTACTAAGTGAAAATCTCCTCTGTGAAGCCAGATACATAGCAATGAGAATTAATTCAGTCATATACAGCCTTAGTCTTGCCCTCTGCCCTCTTCAGGGGCAAGGAAACATTCACTTAGGCTTTTAATGAAATCATTAACAGAGTTTAGGACCAGACTTTTACAAATATTTAGGCACTTATAGAACCATTGTTTATAAGGGCAAATAATCTCATTTTGTCAAGGAGCGACCGGTATAAATTCCCAACATTGCTAAACCTTGAAAATCTCACAAGCATAAATTTGAAATGAAGACAGTATCTGTATCCTTTAGTGATTAAAAATTCAGTAGAAACCATCAGGTCACTGAAAACAAAATGTTTCACATTCGTCTTCTCAGATCTGACAAGCTTTGCAAGTTTTGTGCCTTGTTCCTAATCCAAGGACAGAAAAAGCTGTCTCCAAAGACAATTACCTTATTTTCCTAGTACATGTCAGGTCTCTATAGCCTCAGAACATGTTCAAAGCTGTCCTTTTTGTGACTACATCTCTGGGGAAGACAAACTGTGCTGATTTCAAGAGTTTCTGCCTTAGATATAAAAGGCTAACATCCTTAGTGACAAATGCAAAGCTCTGGTCCCTCAGAGGTGTCAGACTCCCCGCTACAAAGTCCAGAAACAGAGCCCAGAAACCCCAGGTTGAGTTCCCACAATATCTTATTCCTAATCAGCTGGGCAGTGTGTCTGTTGACACCTCAGGTTGTAGGGCTGTCTTTAGCCACTGAATTAAATAAGGAGTTTGAATATACTTGGGAGGGCTCCACAGAGATTGAATGCTGCTGCTTTCATCTCCAAACAGGAGGCGGGTCCTAGAGGAATAGTTAGGAGGAGATCAATAACTTAACAGTTTTCAAGAAATTACAAGTCTACATAACAATCTGTGTTGTTTAATTTTACTGTGGGAAGCTCACTTTGCCTTCAGAGAAGCCTTTCTCATTTCCTCTGGTTCCTGCTGTTAATTCCCATGCTGCATATTTTCATGCCATTTTCCATATTGAAATTACCACCATATATAACCCATTTTAAGACAGTCTCAATGTGCAATTCCCTTGTCTCCCAGTATTCTGTATATTTTCATATACTTTATTCCTGTGCTCAACTTCAGCTGTATTTAATGATAAAGAAAATTGGATTCTAAGAGAAGGGACATGCTCTCACACACCAACTGCAATAACATACCTGTGAAAAGCAGGCCATGGTCATTGTCAAATACCATGGGAAAGGCATTCATCTCTCCTGGAGTCCCGTGAGCTTCATAGAAGACCTGCAGTGGTGAAAGAGTCTTTATATCCCATACTCTAAAAACCTAGAGGGGAAGAGAGACGAGAAAATCTAGTGCTGTATCCTGACTGGATTTTCAACTACTTTGTTTCTATGACCTTAATATTATAGCCTCTGGTTTATAAACTTGTATTTGAACTGGAGTATGAAATTATGTGCAACAGTACAAAGATAAATTTCAGGGGACACTGGAAAAAGAAATTCCTGAAACCTTTGACTGACAGCAGATGTTGGACAAATCAGAATCAGAGCACGCTGCAGAAGTATTATTTTTATGCATATAAATTCTTGTGCTCTCCATATGGAAATGCCATTGACCACAGTCAGGGTACAATCCTGTAAGGAGCATTAGATGCATTTAGATGTATTTGCTGTTACCGTCAGGTTCAATGGAAAACACAGCATCTGCTTTGAACTCCAGAATAATTGTATGTTAGCAGTGCTTTTCATCTGGCCTGATCAAAAGCTGTGTTGAACTTACTGCTATTCCATGCCAACTATTTTTTGTACTTCAAGAAATAATGATTTAATTTCTCATGGCCTTTAGATCCCATGGCCTTTAGTGTGGTGTATTTCTCTGCAAGATAATTTTACTTTGCTCTCAAAAGTTATGTCTGTCTTTGAGTGTATTGACAAAAATAGAATAGAGGTGTGTTACTGGTTTTACATGCTCATAAAACAAAGGCTTCAGAGCCAATGGAAAAGATTGCTCAGACTTTTTTTCTGAGTTTTAGGGCTTGAAGGAAGGTCATGCTCAAGAAGAAAATGTTTATGAATGCAAATATAGACATTTAAATTTTTCAGGGGATGTCAGAAAGCTCAGAGTAGGTCTCAGTGGCAAGAAGTCCCATTGAATTCTGAGGGGATTTGGTTCCCATTTTTTTATCAGTGTCTGTGGAAATTCCATCTATAACTATGTGACTTTGCCATTGGGTTGAAAAATGAATGACACAAGAAGAGCTCCTGAGAACAGAGGGAACTGTTCCATATTGCAGTCCTGGAGAGGATAATAAAGTAGTTTTCTGAGGCTGTTGCAGGCAAGGTAGAAGAAAGAGATGCAGCGTGCATTCCTTGAATGCCCCTGTGTGCCAGATACCAACTGTGTGGAGAAGGCTGGTCACAATGTGGGAACACAGGCAAGTATCCCTGCTCTGTTAACTCTTTAAAAAGTCTGTCTGTGGGTCAAAGCCAATTCTGCCAACAACTAAACCAAATGAAGTTTCTCATTAATGTAAGCTACTATTGTAGAAATAATGTTGATGGAATTACAGCTCAGCTTTCCCTATAAAGTTGAAACAGTGTGTTGTTTCCAATAGCATTTGAAGCACCTTCTTTCCACATTCCTTCTCCTCCCTAATATGTTTTGTTTGCTTGTATGTAGTCTGTATTTTGCATTTCAGAAGACACAGTCCAAAAGCACTCTGCCATTAAGAATATGCTCTTAGAGGTTTACAGGGATTCCTGGTATTTCTCAGGCTGCTGTGGGAAATTATTCAACAAATAAGTAGGACAATAATGTTAGTATTAAAATAACACTCCTAAGGCAACTGCCCCTAGCCACTTCCTAATTTCTAAATAAGCATGCCTTTTGTTGCTTCTCTTCATGCATGGATTCATGCACAGTCTGTGTGCTGATGCGGATGAGCAGCACTGATGTTGTGTCTCGCAGCCATGCTGGTGATGCCCTGTGTGGGAGTTACTCATGTGGAACAGTGGTTTGTGTAATCTCCCCATCCCTGCCCATAGGCTGGCAAAAGAAGGCAGCCATAAGGCAGGGAAGAGACTTATGAATGCTGCAATGTATCTAGGTTTTTTGCTGTCACTTTAAGTCACTGCATTTTCTTAATGTGCTACTGGCCTTAACAGCTGAACAAGCAGCAAGAAATAGCACAGAAGATCTTACTTATATGTTCTTGTGCTATAAAAACATCTTATCTTTTTATTGCCTTGATGTTATATCAAACCTATGTCTCACTTTTTGACCAATTGAACTTGAATAGTCCATTACATTATTAGAATTGTCTTTCTCATTTTTGTTTTGTGTAATTTCACTAACACTGGAACATATCTGGGTGATGCTTATGGGAAGGTTTATTGTACTCACTGTAGTATCTCCACAGATACCTACTTTTATGTAATTTTCATCTCTTACCCCTCTTTTACATGCTCTAATTGTGAGTGTACCAAAATTGAGCTTGGAGATCCACCTATGATATTGCCCTAACTTTCTCAATTCTCATCATTGATCCTTCTTTCAATTTTTGCAGATCAGCTGTTCAGCTGGGTGAAGGGCTTAATGATTTTTTCCTATACAAATGGATTTCCTGTTTCAAGGCTTTTCAATGACTGTTTTGCTCTTCGTAGGCTTTAGAAGTTGCATGTCTGAGTAAACTCTGAAATGTAATCAGAAGTCAATCAGAGGAATGTGATGGACGTGGTTCTTTTGACTCAGTACTGTCTCAGGGAAAATTTATTCTCAGTAAAAAGTTCTTTAGAGTCCTTTCTTTTTGAGTTTTCCAAAACAAACAAAATATTAAGGAGAAGTTCTCTTCTACTTAACATTCTGAAACACTCATCGAATTTCTCTCTGGTGCCAAAGGTGATTTGTTTAAACACTGACTGATGTATCCGTTCCTTTTCTTCTCTTCCTTTTCAGAATTCTGGTGGATCCACTGGAACATCCTTTAAAATCAGGTTGTGACTTTTGTCAAGGCCCACAACACTGAGAGTACTGATGAGAGTGTTGATGTTGTACCAACATATGTCTTTGTGTTAAAATCCCAATTAAAAGTGAAGCCATAATAATAGCACAATTGAATGAATAAAATAACTTGCACAAATGCCTACATACAATTCACCAGTTATGGCAGCTGAATAAGCTGAATTGCAGGCAGAAGACAAAAGATTCATCTTAACAACTAAAATGTGAAGAGCAGAGGGAAATAGAAAAAAGATGGAAAATAAGGCCAGAAAAATTGGTAAATAAATTTTTTACTTGCTCTCAGTACAATAAAGTACAGGCTTGGGAACATTTATCTCTTGCCAGGTTTCTATAAAGACACTACTGTGGAAACATGTTTTGACTTTGGAAGAAGGAAATCCTGTTCTTTCTGTCTGCAATTAACTGAGATAGATAAGGACTAAAGAAGTTCAGGTTTTGCCCCTCTCCCTTCCTCCACCAAAACATAATCCCTTCCAATTTCTGCTAGTTAAGAATAAGACTCTAAAACACTATGATATGGGAAATATCTCAATAATTCTCTAGAGAAAACAGAAACTTTCTTTTAATTCTTCCAAATGCTCACATTCTGCTGATACTTTTTGAAATTAAAGAATATTTGTTTTTTTGAAGGAGTCAACTTTCCCCAGTTTTACAGAATGATGATACTGCAAGTCTTTAAAAGGACTTATAAAAAACACTCATGCAGGAAAATCCAAAATCCAACCACTTGTGGGGCAGAAAGAATTTGTGCTAGCCACAGTATTCACTGTGGGCATAGACAGGAAGAGTGAGGAACAACTGAGGTGAAGCATTTAGTTTATCTGCTCCTATTTGCTACCCTGTTCACTTGTTCGAGAGGGTCATTTAAGGCTCCATGGTCTAAATGAATAATTCACAAATTCATATAGAACGTCAGGCGCCACAAAGACAAACATCACCAGGCATGAATGTCAAACAGCAATTCTGCTTACTGTGTTACTTAAGTTATCTGCAGAGAGTGCCTATATGTGTCTTGTGATCCCTGAAGATGATCCTGCAAGGTTCTACAACTCCCTGTCACAGTAAGACGACTTAGGAAAAAATGGATGTCAATGGGATTACTTGCGAGGTTAAGGCAAGGAGGATTTAGTTCTAACCACGTTAATGCAATGTGGTGCAGCAGCCAGTACTATATCTACTGCCTTACTGAGACAGCAACTTGACAAAGTGCAAAATTATGAGGATTTCAAATCACTTTCTCAGATAATACCATTAATGGGGTAGTATAGAAAATTACTTACTTTTCCCAAACCTGAAGGTCTGCTGGAAAGAAATCAAACTGTTGTATGCAGTAGTGAGTCTAATCACATAGTAATGAGCCTGAAGGATATTTACTGGCTGCTGCTATTGAGAGGGTATAAATGCTCTGCATGTCTTGTCTCTGTACTGTGTGCAGGATGTGCTGACAATAGACATTCCTGATCCCTGCTGCAAAGACAAAATAACACTCAACACTTCTGGAGAACATCTTCAGTGGACATGCAGATGGTGTGGGGGTCAGAAACAGGAAACTAGAGGTATAGAACAGAGGTGGCTGCCCATGGATACTTGAATCAGAAGAGTTAAAAACCAGTCAGGTTTCTCCTGTCAATCTTCAACCAATCTCAGCATGATTCTCTCACCTTAGACAAAGTTCTTGAAGTAATTTTATGTTTCATGGAATAACAACAGTTGAGGTTGGAAGGTACCTTTGGAGATCACCCTGTCTTATACCATGGTTCAAGTTAGGCCACATAGAGCAGGGCCATGTCCAAATGGATTTGAAATATCTCCAAGGACAGAGATTCCACAACTTCTCTGGGCACCCTGTGTCTGCCCTTGGTCTCCCTCACAGTAAAGAAATGTTTCCTGATGTTCACATGGAATCTCCTGTTTCAGTTTTCATTGTCTTTGTTCTGGTCACTGGGAGCCACTAAAAAGATCCTGGTGCCATCTTCTTTACATTCTCCCTTCCAATATTTATCTACATGAAAGAGTCTCCCTTGAGACTTCTGTAGGTTTTTGTAGTATTGGTTTGTTGGGTTTTTTTTGACTATCTAAGGCACAGTGATTTGAATATTAGAAAATGGGACAGGAAATTACAGAAAATTGAGTATCTTACATGAAAAGTCTGAAGAATATTCAGTGCTATTGAAGGATTATGCAGTGTAAGAGAAGAATAAAATTCCTAATACCTGGGAGAAACAAAGAAACCAAAGAGAATAAAGACACAGCAGTAAGAGAACTTTGGTTTCAAAGCTATAAATAAAAAATGTGTCTGATCTAGATGTGGCCACATAATTTTTGTGAAGGATGACCGGAACAGATTTCCCAACTGCCTCTTTTTCAAATTATCTAGATTAAATTTAATATTGTTATACAGTACGTTCCAGTAACGGCTGTGATTAGCAATGGTTTGACATAAAATAAGCAGTGCGTTTCCAGCCAAGTTGCTCTCATTTTTCAGGAAGACAAATGACTGTACTATAAATATATCCTTATAACAATACCATGTGCTTTCAAAACTGGTTAGACAGACAGTCACACTAACAGGCACTGATACAATCACCTGCTCAGTTCCAGACTGACAAAGACACTTATGACTTCCCACAGGGATATTGCTCAGCCGATACTAAGCAGATTAGGAGACAGAGGACAGGAGACTGATAGCATCAAGGCTTGAGTAAATTTGCAGAAGTCAGAAAATGAAAAAACTAATAACATATCTTACCTCTCTTTATCTTCTCTGAAATGCTAAAAAAATCTACCCTTAGGTTGTGTAAGAGAAAAGCTAATATATGTACAACAGAGCTACTTTAGGATAGGCAAATTTTAGCAAGGAAATGTTTATGTGGTTCCATCATGTTGGCTGCATTAGATTTTGAAGAAATTATGAATTGAATGAAACTCTCCCATGCCCAGAATGAAGATACGAGAAATTTACACTCTGCCATGTATAAATGTGTGCACTGCTCTTTAGCTACCAAAAATGAAATTACTTTTAAAAAGAAAAAACCCAAAAGAACAGTGATTTGGCTTGTTTAAAACAAGGGGTTTGTGCTTACAAATGATACTGCACAATGGTTTAAAGATTGGGAATATAGTCCTTATATTAGCCCTACTGATCATCAAACAAAATTTTGTTTTTATGAATTGAAGCCTGGAGGCTCAGATGTTCTGACTCACTCAGGTGGTCTAATTCAACCAAACCCACCACTGGAGATGTTGAGAGACAATGTCAATGAGACACCTGGTGAAGTAAATTTTGGCTTTTTGACTTCCACTGACAACTCAAGTAGGCAAGACATGAATCTGTAGCCTCCACTGTTCAAGTTGTGAATCCCTACTCTGCACTGAGAGAGAGTGGCTGTCACTGCTTCACAGCCTTTCAGTACAAGAGCTATTCCACTTGGAACAGTTCTTGTCAGTCTGGAATAGCTGGTCAGGTCTGGTCTCTGCCATTAGCCTTAACCTCCTTCTTTCCACAGAGTGTAAGATCATCCTTCAGATAATGGCCAGCTTCCTGCCACATCTCCAGGGTTAATAGCCCCTGTGCCTATGAGTGGTTTTTTTCCCTTGATGCTTCCTGAATGCATTCAATCAGTTCTGTAATATGAAAAAAATGAACTAATAAATGCTTCTTGATGCAGGATGAAAATAAGAATGGGCAAACTACAGAGAGATAGGGGCAATGAAGTACTGAGTCACATGAAGGAGAGGAAAACAATAAACACAGAAGAGATTTCCTATGCAGTATTCTTCTATCTGTGCTGAAGCATCAAGTCAGTTTTCCATTATTTCTTTACCCCACAGACTGTTGTCATATTACCATACACTCTAAAAGTAATTATTCTGTTTATTTGGCCCAACAGGAAAAAAAAAGCCCCAAACAACTATAGCAATTTCTATTAACTTAGAGTACTGGTATTTGTTGAAAAATGCATTAGTGGCAGATCGAATATCTTTATACAGGACAATCTTGCCTTGCCTTCCTGAAACATCAAACTGATGTCATAATTCATTGTCTATCAAGTGTATCTTGAAGCATCTAAGGATGCTGCTTAGCTGAAATTCCAAGTCCAAAGCTGGCTTTTTTTAAAGGACTTAATGTATTCCACCAGTATTTTTTGTCAATAAAAAAGATGTTGCTTCAGTGCCTGAATAAGCCATATTATTTTACTTAGCAAAGAAAAAGTGAAAAATAGTTCTAACTGTAGGAAATAATCACTTATTCCTCTTTTTATAGCTCCCAAATGATAAATACCAATGGTATTACAATCATAAATCTAGAAATAGGCTTTGGCAGTCATCTTAGAAAAAATGTTTCCTGAAAATGGCTTTAGTGGCTTCTTCAGAATAATTCCAATCAAAGAGTTATACACATTTGCGTTTACAGTCATATACATATGCTTTTACTTTTATGCCAATAATCTAATCTATGCCTATTACATGATGACACTTTGCAAAGAGTCCATGTATATATGCAAAGCTGAGTCCATATTTTGGTACAATGACACAAGGGATGAGTTAATATCTCCAGACAAATTTAAAAGTAATTACTTTTTGGAAATATTTTCAACCAAAATTTAAGTTAAGACAGACACACTCTAAGTGTAATTGTGATGAATGCAGTTCATGTTGGTGTGTGGTATATAATATAACATACAATTGTGATTGTGGGAAATGTCAACACAAGATTCAGAGGATGTTCCTATGATTAGGAACACACAGATCAATATTTCAGACCTTCGTGTAAATTCATGTAATTGAACTGCTGAAGAAAATGACATAGCTGTGAACTACAGCTGTAACTGTACTTTGCAAACTGTTATCTCCAAGGTATTCACAAACTGGAAGATCAGGAACAAACTTGTTTCCATGAAAATTATACTCCAGACCAAGTTCAGCAACACAGAAATATGAAAATTCCTGCCTTGGCCCTCCCCCCTACCTCAATGTCACTACCTTTGAAATATTAATTCATATGACTAAAAGTCATACAGAAATTATATACAATTCAATGTTTGGGCCTAATTTGTAGGTATTCTTATGTTATAAACAAAAAAAAATCAGCTTAATTTTTGTGATAGAAGAATTAGAAAATTTTTAATAGCTACCTGACAACTTTTTGCTATTAATTAGTTCTATCAAGAAATTTTTATAATGTTGGAGCACACAAAATGCTTATGTGCTGGAATAATTAAAGAAATCTTCATTTTTTTAAAATAGAACAATTGTTTGAATTCAAATTCCAAAATAGTTCCTTAATTGTTGTGGTAATTTTTTTTTGTTATTAGTGGCTCAGGACAACTTGTTTTCAATTAGATTAAATATCAAAGAGGTTTCTTTAATGCTTTCCAGAAAGCTGTATTGCATATTGCCCAGGATGCCACAGAGTAAATCAAGAAATTTGCTCCAAGAAGAAGACAGCACTGCTCAGATATTTCTTCTGCTGACAAAAGCAGAACTGATCTAGTGAAGTGTTCTAGTTTTGACTGGCGTAGAGCTCATTTTCTTCCTAGTGGCTGGTATGGGGCTGTGTTTTGGATTTGTGTTGAACACAGGTTGATAATATAGAGAGATTTTTGTTATTGCTGAGCTGGACTTGCACAGAGCCTGCTGAGTGATCTATACTTTTGGAATCTGCCTCACAAAGTTAACAGAATGATGCCTCCCTTCCCTTCTCTTGGGATCTACTCTCTTTTTCATGCTCTGGTATGTTCAGACTGTTAGAGTTAAGAATCTTCTGAACTAGGTGTTCCACTATAATACAAATCTCCTATGATCTCTATTTTTTTTCACTAGTGCTGTGAAACCACAGTTTCAGATTTGTTAATTTTTACATTTTTGTATAAACCATAATATATGTATATGTGTTCTGTAGAATGGAACTAAGGTTAATAACACCAAATAAATCCCCTAGCACTCTTGTAATAGATATGTAAGATTTGTGGTATCTTTAAACCATTCACTGCAGGTTTTGAGCCTCTCATTCAGCCAACATTTCTTTAGACTGCAATGCATTGCTGCAGCACAAATCTGAGACCACAAGCCAATGTGATCCCTGACCTTGAACTCCATAGTATAAATCAGTTACATGCAGGCTGCAGAGACATTCTTGTGAGAACATTTTACATTGCACAAAAATATCTTTACAAGGACAAGGAACTTTTCAATATAGTTCAAGAAAAATAGCCATAAAGTTTAAAATCAGTCTGAATCTTCAAATGTAACAATTATGTAACAAACATAACAACTGCAGATCTTAATTAAAAAAAAATACTCCCTGCTTTTCGCCTTATTTTGCAACTTTAGTTGAAAGTGGCACAATAAAAAGCCTTTTATTTTAATATGGACAGCTGATATGGTTTAGGTGAAATTCAATTTTGGGCAGGTTTTGAAAAAATGTTAATTTAATTTTCCTAAGCTTTTCCTCTAGTTCTGCTATTCTGTCAAATATTTATTGTAAAATCTATATAAAGAGATTTTGTTTCACTAGGATTCAACGTTTCTATGAGATCATTGACATGTCTCTAACTTATTTTCAGTAAAGATATATAGACTGTCCTTATTTTGCTTCTCCTTTGCTTCCTGTATCACAGTCACTGAAAGATGGAAACCAAACAGAGAAAACTATTTTGATTTTTTATGCTAGGCAGATTGAAAAGCAAGCTGGTTTTTGTTTTTTAGGTGGAAAAAAATTAAATTCTAAAGTATCATTATAAGTTCCCTGAGAAGCTGCACACCTTTATATAATTTCTGGTTCTAGACAGTGAAACACAAATGTTCTCTAAGCAGGCTGGAAGCAATCCTGTTATAGCTGACCTCCTTCTGCTATTGGGTTATACCATATATCTTCTTTACATTGCATGTTTGAGGTACAGGGTAATAAGCACTTTATTTGAAAGTCTATATTTAGACTCCTCTGTGAGGGATTCTTTATTTTTGGCATATTTTTCACTATGACCACAGATTTATCTGACACTTGAAAGTCTAGGAATTTATGTCTATTTATTTTAAAAATTTTTTTGGGGAAGTGTAATTGTAGCCTTATAACTCACTGCACTATTTAAACACATATGGCTTTTAATTAAAACAAACTTTCATATATTCATTTGCAGCTACAAGTGGTCTTACTGATGTCATTGGCACTACTCAGCTATATTTAGTTAGGATCACATGTCCGCATACTTAGAGACTTTTAAAATAGATTTTGCTTTCTCATAAATCATCATACTGAATCATAAAAAAGCCCCGAAGGGCCCTCAAAAGATCTTGTACATTTACTACCCCAGGGGCTTCATTCTCAGGTGCTTTTTCATAAGTATCTCAATGCTCATTCATTCCCCTTAAGTCATGTCTTACATCTTACTTCATTTTTCCTACATGTATAACTTGAAGCTATCTGCCTAAACCCTCCTTAATTCACAGTAATGTATTCCTTTAGCAAAGCTATAGAGGTATCTACAGAACAGACAGGTATAGATTTATAGAAATGAGGAAGGGTTATGGCTCCAGGATTATGTGAAGATGGGACATTTTAATAATTTATTTTCAGCTAGTATTAATTTTAGAAATGAGCGGTTTTTTAAGAATAAGATTTAAAAAGTGAAAATGAGGTATTTACTGCCACCACAATGAGCAGTAGTAAGCAATTATAGCAGAGGAGTAGCATCGGCAGAAGAAATAGTTCAGCAATATTTCCTACATAACCCAATAAAAATCTGGAAACCTTTGAGATAGAAGGATACCTCAGCAGACTAATTAGCTTAGGTCCTCATTGATCTATAGGAGCTATTTTCCATAATCATACCTTCAATTTTAATGACTATTCTAAACTCTACTACTTCTGCTCAAGGCCTGCAGCTTTAACCAGCCTGGCATAACTGGTTAATTTAGTACCTATTCTTTCCACTCCATCATTGTAGATGTTAATAAGGATATTGAATAGTGTTAAATATCTAAAATATTTCATTGGACCACATTGAAAGAGTTCTATAGCCATTCAAAACTATTCCTTCAGGGACTTCTCTCTTATTTTTGCACATATAGTTTTTATTCTCTCCTGAGAAGTCTCATTTTGACAAATCATATAAATAATAACCAACACACGGATTCCACCAATCACTTCTTGTATACCCATCTCTTTCCAGCAGAATCTTGCAATATTTGGTGGAATAAGTGCTATTACTGATTTTATTAGCATTCCTGTTTATAGTCAATGCTTTGGAACAGTAAGCCTTGTAAAAGACACTGGTTAGAAAGAGATCAATAGTTGAACGTGATATATAGAGTCACCAGAAAAATGCCACCTATGGATTTAGCAGGCTGGGAGGAAGAGAGAAGTGCAAAAGAACTGTAGGAAAGTTTTGCTGGTGATCACTACTGAATGAAGCATGGAATTATAGGTTCTGTTTTAAATCTGCCAGTTGCTAAAGTAATACAGAAATTATCAGAATTAATATCTACTATTGTAAGCATTCTTTTGTCACATTTGTGAAGATAATATGTGAAATAGTCTTGTTTCATTCTAGTCTTGTTTCTCAACATAAAATATTTTGGAAATTTTAAGCTAAACCCTTTTTATTAAAATAAATGAAGTGATAACTAATTACTATCAGAAGTACTTACTCAAAAACAGATTCCTACTTCAATTTACAGCATTGATTTCACAGAGTCATTTAGGTTGGAAATACCTCCAAGATCATCAAGTCCAACCTCTGACCAAGCACTGCCTTGTTAATCAGATTATGGCACTAAGTGCCATGTCCAGTTGCTTCTTAACACTTCCAGTGATGGTGATTCCACCACCTCCTGGGGCAACCCATTCCAATGTTTACCAACCCTTTCTGTGGATAATTCTTCCTGATATTAAACCCAAGCCTCCCCTGGCACAGTGTAAGGCCACTTCCTCTTGTCTTATTTCTAGTTGCCTGGGAGAAGAGGCTGACTGATCCCCACCTGGCTACAGCCTCCTTTCAGGCAGCTGTAGAGAGTGATAAGGTCTCCCCTCAGCCTTACTTTTTAGTCCAGGCTAAACACCCCCAGCACTCTCAGCTGCTCGTCATAGGACTTGTGCTCCAGACCCTTCACCAGCCTCATTGCCCTTCTCTGGACATGCTCCAACACCTCAATGCCCTTCCTAAAGGGCAGAACTCAGAGGATTTGAGGTGTGGCCTCACCAGCACTGAGTACAGGGGGATAATCACTGCCCTGGTCTTGCTGATCCAGACCAGGATGCCATTGGCCTTCTCAGGCCACATCAGCACATTCCCAGCTCGAGTTCAGATGCTGTTGACCAGTAAGCCCAAGTCCTTTTGTGCTGGGCAGCTTTCAGCCACTCATTCCCAAGCATGCCGCCTGGCATTGTTGTGGCTGAAGTGCAGGACCTGACACTTGGTCCTATTGAACCTCATACTGTTGGTCTTGGCCCATAATCCAGTCTCTCCAGATCCCTCTGCAGAGCCCTTTCCTCCTCCAGCAGATCAACACTCCCCCAACTTGGTGTTGCATGTGAATTTACTAAAGGTGCACTTGGTCCCCACATCCTGACCATCAACAGGGATATTGAACAGGTCTAGACCCAGTACTAATCCCTGGGGACACCTCTAGAGACTGGTCACCAACTGGATGTGGCACTGTTCACCACCACTCTGTGGGCCTGGCCATCCAACCAGTTCTTAACACAGCAAAGGTGCACCTGTGCAAGCTATGGGCTGCCAGCTTTTCCAGGAGAATGCCTTGGGAGACAGTCCGACAGGCTTTGCTGAAGTCCAGCAGACAACAAGGACAGCCTTACCCTCACCCACCAGGTGGGTCACCTGCTCATAAAAAGAGACCAGGTTAGTCAGGCAGGACCTGCCTTTCCTAAACCTGTGCTGGCTGGGCCTGATCCCTGTATATGCTGTGTGATTGCACTCCAGATCCTCTGTTCCATAGTTTTGTGGGGCACTGAGGTTAGGCTGACAGGCCTGGACTTCTCTGGGTCCTTCTTCCAGCCCTGTTTCCTTGAGGCTCAGAAAAGTGTTTTACCTTTGCACAGGAGAGGCTGATGACATGTTGATCTTTCTCATTTGTCACAATTTCCACAATACCATGTTTGTGTCCAAATAGCTTCCCCGTAGGGCTAAAATTAACAACAGGATTCCACAAACGAAGGATTCTGTCATTACCTGAAAGAAATTAATATATAGTCAGAAAGACTAAATAGTCACTTGTATTACAAATAAGCTTTGTAATTGAGAGCTTAGTGTTCATAAGTCTGTCCTTTCATTTGGGTAGACTACACCCATATAAGGATGTGAATTTTTCATTCTAAGGGCTGGATTGCAGCTTATGTTTCATTGCTTAACCACAAACACAAATTAAAAATGCACAACTGATTAGCTTTCCAAAGCCATTTTATTTTGCTAAAGGAATGGCAGGGACACTGAATGAGACTATGTGGACTAGTCCCAGAGGAGCAGACTACTTTAACAGAAATACAACTGGGGCTCGTATTTTGTCTCCCTCAATGATGTAATTTAGAAAAATGTGAAAAAAATTTCTGTCTAGTTAGCCAGGACACAAAGGGATAACCTCCTTTATGGAAGAAGGTAAACATCCAGAAAGGAGTGGGCATGAAATTTGAGGGCAGACAGAAAAAAGTAACTGCTGATGATTGAGTTTGCAGTAAAGTAAATGAGAATTAGGTATTTAATACTTATTTGTATGCTCTAACTTTGAATTTGCCTACAATTTAAGGAATAATCTTTGATTGTGTTATAGGTGAATGCTTGGTACTATTTTGCTAATAGTTTCCATAAATATTTCAAAACACAAGGATGCTAAAAATATATTTTAACTTTCAATTCCTGGCAAATATTGCAATTGTATGTATTGTATGTATCTAGCTGAACAGTTTATTTTGACACACAATAAATGAAACAGCCACATTTTGTCTAAACTTCTGCTTGAGTTCTACTTTTCTCTCAGCTTAAAATGAAGAGCAAAAGGCAAAAAAACCCATAGACTAGGAAGTATATGTCCCAAGAGAACCAGCTCAATTATGTTAAGCGCTCAGCTCAATTATGTTAATAATCTTCCTTAAGCTTGTTCAACCTACTGTCATTAGTCAGTCCCTCAATTTCTCTCTACAGAAATCTACTCCTTTCCTTCTTAATGCAACAAGATGTGATTTGTTTAGGAGCACCTCATTTCCCTTTTCCTCCATTCAATAATAGTGCTCTCTCAGTTAAATTGATTCCGCTGTTTATGAGAGAAGCTCACTGAAGGAATGATCCACTCCTAAAATAGCTACAACAGAAAGCCATTTTGATTTATGCCAGCTCATTTCACAAATGTGACTGAGAATTCAACTATGCAAACAGCTGTACCAGCACAATGGAGGGAGAACTGAACAGGAAAGAAGGTCACCTGACTGGCTTGAAACTTCAAGGGGAAGAGATTCTTTTTTAGGCAAAACTACCCTACAAATCTGTATGTGCTGCAGCATGGAAGAAAGTAGCCTAAATGGGTTGTAACTGCACAAATGATTTATGAAGCCCTTCTGGATGAGGAAACTTCAGAATGTGGTCAATATCCCTGATCACTTCCTCAGAGTTTGTGTTAGGCTGTCCCAGCCATGTTCTGCAAATTAGCAGAACCCTTGTGACCAAGTCAGGGTTTAGGGTGAAACAAGTCCATGGGAATAAAACTCAGCTTGAAGGCTTCCCATGTAGAAGGACATGAAATACAGTTGACAGAAGCCTCCGGTGCGACTGGTGAGATTAGTTTTAATATCAGAGGGAAGAGACATTGCTTCAACAATATACCCCTTACCAGCCCCAGATGGAAACTGTGATGTCTTAAGATGATGGAGAACTCAGAAGAAGCTTTTGACAATATCTGATCAACTTGACTACCTGCTGAGTGCACTTTTGAGGAACAGAACCTTTCTCAGTCTTCCTAAGTTCTGTTATTTATATTCCTGAAGTGATAGCAGTGATTGAAGGGAAGGATAGCGTCCTTTAATTCTGGCAAAGGATTTCTTTTAAGAGTAGAATCACTAATACATGTCACTTACTTCAGATATTAACAGGAAGATCAAGTGACATTTGGAAAGAAAACCTTTCCCTACACTAAAAAATACTGTTTGCTTTTTATGTGAAATAGTGGATTCATTTTAGTTCCTTTTACTGATGTGGAGATAATGGTAGATTTTATTATAGTTGATGTGCTCTCTGCTCTCTTTCTGGACTAATGCCAGATTGGCCCTAATATTCACTGCTACCCTGGAACATTGCCTGGAACATTTGTTCTCCCCATGCTCCAAATATGCCTCCAGGACACAGAATCCTGACACAGAAAGTCTGGGTACCAAGCACATTCAAGAAAAGCTTGAAGAAGATGATCTATTCAACAGCAATTTTAAAATTTTGTGAAATCAGTGATTTGAATGAAAACAGATTCAGTTGTGTATGGTCCTTTTCACGATAAACAATTATAAAACCAGATGTTTAGGGTTTTTTTAGAAGTCAGATTCTACAACCACAGCTCTATTCTAGCTAGATGTTATGGACTCAAGTACTTTCTTTGAAAATATGATGATTTCTCAGTCTCTCTTGCTGACACAGTTTTGCAATTTGTGTGGTATTACAAGCCTGCTGGATGTCTGCCTTCCAGTGGTGTTGAAATCCACTTGAGAACAATAACATATTTGCATGGAGAAATACTAGGCTTAGCCTGGCATCCTCAAAAGACTGTAAAAAAATATATACCTCCTGGTTTCTTTCTAGGCTGCTATGCCCACACAGAAAACTCCTTACCCTTTAAAAGAACTTGTCTTTCCTTCAAATATGTCTTATAAATTATCTTGCAATGTCTGCAAAGCCTCTTCAGAACAGTCAGACATCTGGGAACTAGTTTGTCATACTGACAAAAGTCTCTGTTTTATTTTTTTCTTTGTGCTTCCTTGTCTGTTTTTGTATGCTCTTCTTAAATTTAGATGGCATCATAGAAAAGAGTTTGCTATGCTTCTGACAGCTAATGCTAGAGGACTTCTGGTGATTTCTGTCACTGGGATTCCTGGGAATTCCTGAAAATGTGCTTCACTTGTTCCAGGAATTCACAAAGGAAACTGAACAAGCACAGAGTAGCTCCTTTTATCAGTCCTAATCTGTTACTGTTAGATTTAGAAATCACTAATAGTTTTCATTGCTCGCAGGAAAACAGCCAAACTTAAAGAACTAATAGGGTTAGAAGTTGATGTATCATTTAAAACTGATCATCTCCTGCTTTTATATGCATTCCTAATTTGATTTTAACTGCAGTCATTCCCTGAAGTGATGGTTAATACATAGCTGGAATTGAAATTAATACAGAATAAGAAGAAAACCATATAAATTTACCATTCAGTGTAATATCAATGCAAAATGCTACACAGAGAAGTTATTTTAAACTTCTCTGGGCTCCATATTTTAGGCTGCTATCATTTTAGGCTTTTATCATCTTACTCAATGAAATCTAGCCTTAAGCATGAAAAGCAAACTCAGTACCAAGTTTGTTTTTATATGATTCATTTTTATAAATTTCAAATATCTAGAAGACAAAATTGGGTTGTGTCACAGTACTGACAAACTCATGAGCATAATCAAATACAAATAAATGATGGAAGAATGTGTTAAAATATGACTTTTTAAATAGTCACAGTGATAATTCATCACAGTATGTAACATTCCATTTGTGCTATAAACACCTGCCTAAGTAACATTAAGTAGGGGCTTACTAAAATGTTGAGCAGATTTACCCCTGCTGAATACTTTAGAAGCTAGCCTGCAATCAAAGGCTGGATTTTTATTTTATGTTAATTGCCAAATGAGACAAATAAACATAGCTTTTACAAATGTTTGAACATGTCACCAAGAAATCTATATATTATGATTCCTGAATTATTTACCTGTTATGGTCTCTCATTTTTAGGGTATATCACAGGTAAAATTGCAGGCTCCCTAATTAACAGGACTAGCTTATGTTCATTTAAAATAATTTAAATCTGTCATTAATTGGCTCATCAATGTGTGTTACTCAATTAGTAAAGAGTGAGATGACTTTTAAGATACAGAGGCAAACACAGTGTGCTCCAGCCTGGTGGTATGCTGTACCATTGGGAGTAGTGTATTCTACTAACAGAGCACAGATCTCTAAAGCTCAGCTTTTGAAGGCTTTAGTAGAGGGGTCTCTCAAGAGCTGTAGTATTATTCTAAATTTTGGGTGCAGCTTCACAGTAGGCCCTGACTGATCTAACTTCAACTTGAAACTGAAAGAGATGACCCCATCCTGTCTTTGCCTTTGGACAGGCATTCCCACTGTGCTCTGGGACTCTTAGTAATACAGCTCAGGAATAACTTCCTTTCCTATTCAAGGGGAGCAGCAGGGGGCTAAGCTTTGGGAATGAGGGTGAGAGGCAGGAGGATGCCCTTCAATTCCAATATGAAGGATGGTGGGTGAACAAGCAAGACAGGATTCCAACTCAAGTACTTCCAGTACTTTTGTGCAGTCAAAGTCAAAACAAATTAGAATTCAGTGATGAGAAAAGTCATCTGTTTCTAAAATATCCTGATTAGGGATCTGTTTAGATGGGATAGAAGCTCCTGCATTCTAAGTCTGTCCTCCAACCATCACAAACAAGTATGCAATCTAACCTTTTCAAAAATCCAAGCTTCATTTAAAACTGAGAATATTTTTCTGCAACTGCCACTATTCAAAAGACTCTTCCTGAATATCATTGCTCTAATTTTTGCTCTAATAGACATCAGTGGCATTCCTTGTTAATTGTCATTTTTCTAGGTTATAGAAATATATTCTTAAATCTCTGCACAATGGTGCAGTTAGAGCTTAGGTCAGTTGGTTAGAGCCTGCTCCTGTAAACACCAATATTTTGAGTTCAACCACTTTATGGGCCAATCACTTAAGAGCTGGACCTGATGATTGTAACGGGTCCCTTTCCCCACCTTTTTCTATATTCTATGTACTTTTCTATATTCAACTAATCTTTCTCAAATGTGGTTCATACCAGGAAGACAGAACCAGCACATGCACCGAGGGCAAGGCATGCTGCATGATTGTCCTATTTCTTTTCTGTGCCACAAGTGTTAACTGCTGGTCACTGACAAAGTGGGCTGAGTGCATTAGGCAGACCTTTGGTCTGGCCTACCACAGCTATTATAATTTTCTTAGAAAGTTTATCCAGATTTTTCTCTTCTGCTATTTCTGGAAGAAGAATTTTCAATGTGTAAAAGATTTTTTTTCTAGTTCCTGTGACATTCTTTCCTATTCAGATACTTTACCCTGGTTTTATTACTACAGCAAAATCCTCCTGTTGTACCTGTAGGAAATAGTGACCACATTTTGTTGAATAGGACCTCCCTACTTTATGTCATCAATAAATTTGTTCAGACTACTTTTTTTTGTGACAAGGTAATCAGTGTAAACAGTATCTCCTCCAGGCCTAAACTTCAAAATTTTCACTAATAACTCTTCTACAGCTTTTACTTTAAATCTTGTGTCTAGAAAATCAATAGAACTGCCTAATATTTATTTTGATGTCTTTCACAGTTTTCCTCTTGGTAAACAGTTATAATTCAACATGAATTGCATTATGTCCCATATACTGCTATACATATAATCAAGGCTGGACAGCAGAGTCTTGGCCATTTTTTAGTTTTTCTTATATATAGATGTAAGAATTATTATGTTTGCTATTGCAATTTTTAACAAAGTTTTAACAATAAAGACTTGAAGAAAAGCAGCATCAATGTCACTTGAGGGCACCACCCTATCAGACAGACACTATAAACAAGGCTGCTGCCATACTTCAGCAGCATTGCTGCAGCATCAAACATGACCACAGCACTAGACAGGCCCATAAGATTATTGGCTAACAGGGAAGAAGTGGATGTAAGAGTGCCATTTCTGCAGTCTGTTTTGGGAGAAAGAACCAACAGTAACACTCTGGGGAAACATGACCAGAGAGACCAATGGAAAGTATTAAGATGGGCCTGCTGCTTAAGATATGAAAGGATGGCAGAAGAGTAATAGGGTGGGAGCTCTGCCGACACTGCAAGGAATAATGTGTATAACCTGGTTGAGGCCATGGTGACTTGGAAACATACCTTAAAGTAGTTGAACATACTGTTTTTCTGGTTTATTATATAAATGATACTTTAATCAAACCCACATGCAGCCCTTGACACATTCCTGTCAGAAAATACATCTCTTCAGACAAGGGCGGAGAGAAATTAAAAGCAAGGCCTCTGTTTCCTCTAATTGTAGGCAGAAGCCACTGTTGAAATTCTTAAGATGCTAACTCAGCTTTATTTGATCTTATTTAACACGAATAAAAAAAAAAAAATCACAATTTTTTTCCAAGAACAATCTCTTGGAAGAAAAAACAATACTTACCTCCAGTGACAATGACTTTTGCCTTTCCACAGTATGTGAAGGCATTTACTCCTTTCGGAACAGAAAATTCCTTTACAGGTCTGCAATCATTAATAAAACAATCGTGTAAGAAATATTTGGAAAATACAGTCTACGGTCATTCTGCCTTATTTTTCTGTTGTATACAAAATAGCTGTTTGCATAATGTATGCAATCTCATGTTAAAAGCAAACTGATTTCCATTAGAGATTTAGAGTGATAGTGGCATCAACAAAACAGGAACAGAGTGCACTTCCCATTAAAGAAATAAATAGTCAATCTGCACACCTGAATCTTTTAACAGGCAAACTCCAAACAGACTCCTAAAATGATAGCAGTTGCCAAAGTAAGCTGCACACAAGCTTGTGTGCTTAAACCAGTTTATCACTGAGGAAAACTACCAAAGAAAGTGTGTTTGCTTGTTTCAGACATGGAGGTCTGTTGTGATCTCAATGTTACATTAAGTAAGTGCAGTTACTTTTCTGTTGCTTCTCTATAATGTACTGTACAATGAATAGTCCTTACATGATCTATTTTGTGTTGTATGTCAACATGAAGAGATCACAAGTATCTGAATCTCAACAGTTATTCTACTACATTCACTGCTAAATCATGGGAATTCAAACAGACAACACAGACTGAAATTGACTCAGTGTCCCTTCTAAACTCATCCTTTGAGCAACTTCTGCTTGTCTCTCCAAGTTTCATCCATTGCTACTAATAAGTGAATATATTTTATTGATTTTGGATGTAGCTGTAGCAGGGTTAACACCTGCCATTCCCAGGAAACAATGACTGCCACAGTAAATAGGCTGTACAGAACTAAATGAGAATACTTTAAATTTTTTCTTTTGAAATTCAGACAAGTATTAGTTCATCTACTCTGGGCTAAAGCACCCATCAATATTAAAAACCATAAATGGGGGTGGCAGTAAATCTGACAAAAGATTCTGGAAACTTCAATGAAAGCTTGTTATTTCTAGGCAGGTGTAAATAAAAGGCTGTTTGCTTCCTATTATTTAGAGGGAGAAAATATTTCTTTCCAGAACTCTAACAGAGAAGTCTTAATTCTCTTGACAGGACAAAATAACAATTAATTGATTTAAATGTATGACTAACAGATTTCCTAAGGATTTTTCACCTTTTATATTTCTATATAACTGTCCATTAGGTTTCTAATGGACAGTCTTGATACTATTCCAAGATCAGTGGGAGTAAGGGATTCTGGCACTGTGAAGTCCTGCTCAAGCCATGGCCTTGCAATAGAAGCACCTTGTGATATATCCATACCTCTCTTTTTTAGATACTTTACAAGAAGATATTTTAGCTGTTCATCAGCCATTACTGACAACAAACTTAAGTCCTATAAGAGAGAAGATGCATTGCATCCCTTGGAGTACAAAAACAATTCCTTGCTACAAAGTTAATTGGGGAAATTTCTTTTGTTAGAACCAGTAAATCATATTTCTAAACTAGTTAGTTATTAAATGGACATTTCCAAATGATTTGATCTATAGATATTTTAGGACTATTAATTTCATTTTAATAGCTGTGTAATTTTTCAGTTGTCTAAATATATTTTCATCTATCTACTGTGAGAAACTGATTAGAGATATGTATTTATTGCATTTTGAGATGCAACTATAGCCAGTGTGAAATGAAAAAGAATTACCAATATAGTTGCAGTTTATGTTCTGTATTGAAGCATATGATGGTAGCATCTACTCTTTTGACTAGACTTTTTGTTCTGCAGACTTAGTCTTCTTTCTCTCTAACTAATTCTATTTTTCCAAAGCTCCCAAGAAAAGCAAACAGGATTTATCAGCTTTTCAACTGACACAGTATGTGACCTTGGACAATCTAAAAGTGTTTCATCATTAACTTTCCCCATCCTCAACAGACATGCAATACTCATAAAACCCAAAGTTACTGTATTCTTTCAAGAATAAAAACAAGAATATTTAGGGCATGTGTTATACAAGAAATAAACCAGATTATAATAACTGTGGCTACTAGCCTCAAAAATCTATTAATCTCTCTGCATGTACCTCACAGAGGAATTGAGAAGCTGATCTAATATTTACGATCTTTTGAAACATTTGAATGAAAAGTTCTATTTATCTATTATTTATAGGTCCTTCTTACAACAAATTGAATTTGTATTATTTAGTTGTTCTATAAAATTCTCTACACTCACAGACTAATTAGGCTTGGAATCAGTTAAATCAGATAATAGCACTGATGAGCCATATGAATTAGGACTTGGCACAAATAAGGAGGCCATAACCTCTTTCTGCTGCATGGTAGAACCACTTCACAGCCCTTAGAATAAATTGTGTTCCTGGTTTAATCTTGTATAACTCAAACTTGTGAAAATAAAACTGTAAATGAAATTTAGTAGGGTTTATTTTTGACTGGGTATAAATTTTAAATTAATGGATACATGATATATGTGCAAGAAACCAATCATTTTTCTGACTAAAATTTGCTTGCTGAGGAGAAATTGGAGGAGACAACACTGTCAACATATTTTAAGGGTTCTGAGTACTGAACATATATGGACAGTCCTCTCCTACATCAAAAGCTAGCACACAAAAATATCCAAGCATTTAAACAACTGTATTTTTGTTTTTATCAGCAATGCTAATAGAGAAGGCAGATTCAATATAACAAGATGACATCTCATGAGGCACTGATCTCCAGCAGTTATAAAGCAGAAGATTTATTTTTTTCTAGAGGATGTCAGATACTTACAAGTGGTCCTCTAGTCGTTTTATGTTATCTAAAACAAATGAATTAATACTGTCTGTGGAGCAGGATCCAAAACATTTTAGGGCAGGAAAATACTTAACCTTCCCAACCCAGTCATCATGCAGCTTGCGTTTAGGCCTAGGGATATAAATGGAGAAGTCATTAGGCTGCAGTAGCAACTGCTGTGATGTGTCTGTAGGTGGACAGGGGTTTTGCCAGTGAGATTATACACACAACCAGTGCTAACAGCTAATATCCAGGGCAGACACAGAACCACTCTTCTAACTCAAAAGCAAGCAGGGAGAAGGTTGGGGTTGAACCATTCTTTTCTAGTCACAATCACGTTTCCATCTCATGGGGCACAATAAAACTGTTCCTTTGTCAAACAGGATAACAGCAATTGTGAATTCTCCCCTTGAATTGTATTCTGCATCCTCTCAGTAAGATCTCTTGTAAAATCTTCTACTGAAAATGATGGCACTTCTTTCATGCAACAACAAGCAAATCATACTTACTGCAGTTTGAAAACTTATTTTCTTTAGTTAGATGGGCTTAAATTAGAAACAGAAGCTAATCCTCCACTTAGGGCAAACAAAATCCAAATTAAAAACAAAACATAATGCAAGACTAATAACATTTTATCATAAACAACTTACACGTCAAAAGATTCAGCGTCCATGACTTTGAATTGTGATAGTTTTCCAGCTTTAGATTGTTTCATTATGAAGTCATCACTGGTGATAGTAAGCAGATAAACATAACCCTTATCATCCCCCATTAAGATGGTATCCCTAGTCAGGTTATCTGCCATAGTCACCGTAGAAACACAGAGCAGGCAGTTTTTCATTGGTTTGATGACAAAGCCATTACCCTGTGGAATGTGGTAGAGAGTTTATTAGACATTGCATGAGGGCCCTCAAATTGAATCTATCATGATTATCTAGCTACATCAGCATTCCAATCTTGACTTTGTTTTTTCTTTAGGCTGTCCCGTGCTGTTTCCTGGTATCAGAAACTCATGGAAGACCATCACAAAGAGGAGTTAAAAGCAAATCCTAGAGGTTTAAGCAATATTTTGTTTCATGGGTAGCTTTTTGTATTTCAGTGAAAAAGTATTAATTACAAATTCTAGGAAGGATCTCTGCATACTGTATGGGATGGTTTATTTGCTAAGACTGTATATGGCTTCCTGTTCAAAACTAAGATGATCTCTACAAGAAAATTGGAAATAACCAAATTAAAGAATAATTCAAACCACAAAATAATACACAGGAAGAATCTATATCAGAGTCCTAATTAATAATACAGCCTGGGAGTGTCAAGTGTACTAATATGGGTAGGTGATTCAGTTTTTGAAGGACAGAGACAGTGGGAATGAATACAGTTGCAAGACACTGTGGTATTTTGCTAGAAGACCCAGGAATGGGATTCAGGGTCACCTGCATTACATTGTTAATTGATTCTACTGCCCAACTCCTTCTGTCATTTGGTTAAATCATCCTTGCCAACCTAAACTGGAACTGTTCACATGCCATAGGAATTAACTGCATCAATGCTGTCTGTGTAGCACAGAAACATTGGATATTACTGGATGTAATAGAGATAGGACTGTCCATATATTATTTCTGTGTCTTGAAAGAGAGCTGCATCTGTTCATCAACAGGATACCTGCAGCCCTCACTGCAGGTAATGAGGGAACTTGGAGAATAATAGGTGGAGAATAAATATTTGAGCCCTCCTCCAAGAAGTCCAATTGGATTGACAAAAAGACCTAATTTGACCTGTCTGAGCTTGGGAAGCAACCTTTTAATATTGGAAAAAAATCCTAAAAAAATCATACCCAAAAAATAATTACTTTGCTTCTCTTAATCATCTCAACTAACTCAGAATTTCCAAGAGAAGTTCCAGGAACAGGAAAAAAAAGCTAAGGCATTTGTCAGCAAAAATGCATGACATTAAAGAAAACTTTAACAATTTGGACTTACATCATTAACATCAAAATGTTTTTTATCTTAGAAAGTCCTGATCAAAACACAGGATATGAAGAAATATTTTCTTTAAATCAGGAAGTTACCTCAAAAGAATCTTTGTTATATTCCTTGTAAAACCTGTTCCTTGATTCTTAATAGATTCTGAGATATATGTATGCCCATGCACACATTTTAGGTACACAGGTGTACATATATGCACTAGATACACATGGAAAAGAAATTCTTTGTGGGTTTGTTTGCACTGTAGTGTAAAATTTTTCTTTTTCTTCCAAGCTTTTAATATACTTTAATAATCCCATTTGGCATGTAGAGAGTATCCCTCCTTTAGTGTGAATTCCACTGTTTCACTGAGTTCCTACAACAACAAAAGTGAAAAGTCTTCATCCTGTTAGACCAAAGGGATGTGAATGTATATTGGAAGTAAAGATTGATCAACTTGCAGGTTTTATTTTGGCATTTGTCTGATCCAACATAATACCTCGCTCTCTTTTGATTTATAGTCCCAGAGAATGACTGTGCTTTCAGTTACAGCCACGATATAGTTCAGATTAGGCAGGAAATCACATCCAGTGATCCAAGCAGTATCCTGATGAAAATAAAAAGAGTAGCTAAAAAAGGATTTTCTCTGTAAATTTATCAACTTTTCTATCACATAAGTACATATTTTAAACCATTTCCACATAAATCACAAGTACTCTGCACTAGCACATGTAGGTCTAGTTCCACTGAGAGTTCTACTCCAGGAATAGTTCATACATGAAGTTACAGAGGCACCAGGCTCAACCTCTGTTACCAATGACTCATCTGAGAGGCACAAATGTTGCACAGGAGAGGATACAATAAACATATAGTGTTAGTTGAACTGGAATGGCACTCTGAAAAAGCACTCTGAGCAGAGAAAGCTTAAGCTAAAACATCATAGTAAAGCAGATTAAGATTTTACCTGGATACAATTTGGTTTGAAACAAAAGAAATTTAAAGGTGGTCCAAAATTTCAGCTATAAAGACAAATTGAAATGAATGCTTATGAAAATTAGTAACTTTATTAAATAATTTTAATCCTCCCAATAGGTAGGTCAACTGTTTAGAAAAATATATACATCTGCTCATATTAAGCCATTGTTCAAGTATACCTCCTATTATACAGGTATTAATGTAAAACATATTCTCTTGCAAAGTATGGATCAGAGTCCTGATGCTTCTACTTTTATTTCCATTGTTGTACACAACATTGATTTTGCTCTTAGTGTAAAGGGTCCAAAATCCTGACAGAGGATATCAACACTCTGTTGCAGGAGAAAGCTTTTCTCCTTCCTAATGATCTGTGGGCAGGTGGTAATACATTTAGAAGGACTTTTTGTGCCATTTACTACAACGAACATGTGGAAAATGTCAGTCCTGCAGAGGCCTTGTAGATTGTTTGGTAATTCTTATGGAAGAGTTTGTTGACTGTGGCTTTTTGAGGTCCTTATATTAGTGTCAGATAACAATGACTAAATGGCTTGCAAAAGATGATTTTACATTTGTAGTCACTAATTCGTCACTAATTTTACACTTGTCACAAATTTTTTATGATGATTCAGTCAAAGTAACAGGTGATGATGCAGTCAAAATAACAGGTTTCAGCTTCAGAGGAAAGGTTATAAGAATTTCTCTTGTCAGTGCTGCTATACTTGACAGACAAACTAGGCTGCTGTACCAGAATAACCCTTTCATTATTTTCTTATCCATCCTGTCACTCAAGGGCTCTTATCTTTCCTCCTTTCTTTCACACATTTTATGGCAAAGGTGTCCTTCAATGGTCCTAATACTGCCAAAGCTGCCAAATATTGTTCTACTTTTGCAGCAAAAACCCCTTCACAGTCATTGAGGAATCATTTTAAGACAAGAGCTTAGTGTTCAAAAAGGAGAGGGACCCTGCAGCCTACTGCAGCATCAGCCTAGCACTCCAGCTTCTTCCATCTTCTTCCCCTTGACATCTCTGGGGTAGATCCTACCTTGGCATATTTGAACTGGGGAAAGTGGCTCCTACGAGCAAAGTAGAAATTACTAAAATTCACTCCTGCCACACTTCTGTAGGAGAAGCTCTAGTTCTAGTAGAAGTTTCCAAAAGTCAATTGGTCTCAAGAATATTTCTCACAGTTACCTGTCTGCACTGATTCCACAGGTCAGATTAGTCAGTACAACAAATTAAACATACCTGAGGCCCAGAGCTGTTTTCTGAGTTGGGGTAGCAGGGCCTCTGTTGTGGAGTACTTCTATTGCATTTTAGAACTTCCACAATATGTAAGAGAGAACCAACAAAATGCACTGCCTCCTGGCACAAGACACCCTCATCGACTTATAAGACAAGGGGTCACATCACTTTGATAAGACTGGTGTCTCCTGTCTACAGATCATCTGAAAGGAGCTCATTACCTAAAATCTGCAGTGATACTCCCAGAGTACACACGAGGTTTTAATGTTTACACTGTGCAGCCAATCATCTACCTAGCAAAATGTAGAACTGTTTTTCGAAACTTAAAATTTTACTTATTTAAATTTTACAGTGACAATTGAAGTTTTGGATTTTAGAAGAAAAATTTCTGGCAAGAAAATGGGTAAAGGAAAATTTTGCAAAAAAGAAGCATTTATCTGAGGTTTCATTTATCAGAAGAAAGAAATCAAGTTATTCAATTGTTTCAATAACTGATAGGAATAAATTGAAACTATTTGACCTACAGCACCCTATGAAAAATTATGCAGAAGTCTCAAAGTTAGAATTGGCATTAGAATAATGCCAACTTAGTTTCTACTTATTTCAATTTAGTACACGCTGATTTTTACTTAAAATTATTTAACAGAAAGGAGACAAAAAAGAACTTACTTCAATATTGATGGTTGTCAGAACCTTCATCTGAAAAATCAAGAAAGATGTGGTCACAATAACAAGGTAGTTCTTAATTGAAAAGTCTAAACACAGTCATCTCTTCTCTTCACAGGCAGATCAGAACAATAATTGCTAACTGAAAGAGCTGGTAGTTAAGATCTGAGAAAGATCCTTAACCTGCTTGCTGTCTGTTGTTCTTTATATTGTGAGGAACTTAAAACTTCTCTTTCCCTCACAATTGTTTCATAGTTTCTGGTTTGGTTTGTGGTTTCTACATTGGGATGCTGAAGTGAGGAAAATAAGTAAAACCCCCTCATTTTTACCACATACAGAGTACAGATCAGCTGGTCTTCTGATGGAATTGTGCTTTTAATGGTTTTTGACAGCTAAAACAGCATCAGCTCCTGTGAGAAATAGGGTTTATCATACAGAAACCCAAGCTAATACTGGCCAAATGCCACGTCAACTAGTGCCAGCAAAATGCTTGGCAGAGGCAGCACTTCAGGCTGCAAACAGGAATAACCACATTGGTACAGGACCTTTCACCACAGGTAACTACTAAAAGATAGAGTAACATGTTTTTTCAGGCTGAAAACCTGAAGTGTTTAAAGTGTCACCATCGTCCAGCAGAGACGGGGTTATTTTCTATGTCCTTTAACAAAACTACTAAGTTTTCAAAAGCAGTTTCAACCTTTTCCCTTCTGAAACACCCACAGATCATCTTTTACTTCCTCTTGCCCCTGCCCCTGCCCCTGATCAGTAATTATTCAATGGCACCTCATATCCATCCCAGCAAATCCACATTTCATAAGCCAAGAAGCTAGGATCAAAGTCTTTCTTCCCATAAAAGTGAGATTCTAGGTGTCATCATGGACAGCCTTTGAACAGAGTTTAAGAGTATTGTTAACCAAGAGATGGATATCCATGCACTGCATCAGACTTGGCTTTATCTAGAGTAAGTAAATATGTCCTTAAGGCTGCCTACTCCTACAGGTCTCATGTGCTGGTCAAGGCAGTCTCTGTCTGAGAACCTGAGCAAAGTAAGTGTCTCATATTCTGGAGTACTTGATGGTATAAAGCTATATACAGGTGTTGAGTGATATTAGGCCCACATTCCTTGCAGAAAGCAATGCTTAGCCCTCAAACAGAATCATGGAATCATACAATAATTAAGGCTGGAAAAGATCTTTAAGATGATTAAGTCCAACTGTAAAACTAACACTGCCAAGTATACCCCTGGATCATGTCCCCAAGAGCCACTTCTATACATCTTTTGAATACCTCCAGGGTTGGTCACTCAACCACTCCCCTAGGCAGTTCCAATGGTTGACAACTCTTTGGATAACAGAAATTATTCCTAATATCCAATCTGATCCTCTCCTGGCACATCATGGGGCTTTTGTAATGCCTTAGTCATTTTCAGAACACAGATTTCTAAGTGGGAGTTGAGGTCCCTAATTCACTGTGTTAAGCAGCTGGGTGTAAAATAATTTACATTGCAGTCAATGATGTCAGATAACATCAGTCCAGCCTATGAGGAGGCAGCAATTCTACTTGAAAATAGCAGGGGCAGATAGGGGTTTAGGGAGGAGAGATGTTTTAAATCTTATACTTTGGGAAATTATTTTTCATAGGTGGATAAGAGGGATAATGTTCTGGAGGACAGACTTTCAAATAAATTATTTCAGCATTTACCAAAACTGCAGTACTGCTTTGTTATTTAATCATCCACAGGAGTCCTTTCTTGGTTTAAATGCTCCCGTCATAAGCATTATGCACCAATTAGCTAAAACCCCTAGAAAGCATTCATGCTGCTTTAACGTTTTACTGCATCACCTGAAATAGATTTTAAGAAACTGGTTGCATTAAAATTGTACAAATGTAAAGCACCAATGAGCATAGATGTGTGATATTCTGGGTTTCTGTATAACACATTCTATCTCATAGCCTCTACAGGTGCATGCCACTAAATAGTAATATAACCATCAGGGAAATTAATGTACAAACTTTGGTTTAACAGCATCTTAAACCTAAATTCCTACTTATAATGCTACAGATATCCTTACATTTTACTGATGAGGGAACTAATGGTGAGCCAGTGTCATGCAGACTGTTGTGAAACTCAGCATTTCAAGCTTCTAGAGGTTGCTGTATTGAATAAATCTTATTTGCAAACAACTGTCTCTGTCCATTCTAGATATTTTCAGTAGTTGTAGAAAACAGTTGATTCTCCGATTTCCACTCTATATCTAAAATTTATTTCCACTAGCATATTTTTTTATTTAGGGAAAACTTTTCTAAACAGAAATGCAGATTATTTTCTATTTAATGAATTTCTATGAAGAATGTCTATTATTAGACATCTCTACCTTCTATCAACTTGTGTGGACTGTCTAGCAGGTTTATAATTGAAAAGAACAATGTATATTTCCTGCTGTACTTAAAAATATAGAAAAAGTTAACTTTGATAAGAAATATATGTAGGTTTTTTTATGGGAAAATTTGAATGCTAGATCATAGTCCACTCAGTTCTTCTATGTACTGCTAATGGAATAATAAAAGAGTTTGGTTTAGAATTACCTTTTTGCTAAACACAGTTATCAATCCTTTCTGAGAGGCTGTTACTGTGAGATGCAGAAGGGGCACCTTCACTATACCCTTGATCACATCTTTTCTCTTGACAACTGTCAATGACAAAACATTACTCTTCATCTTACAGAAACTGAACACATAAACAAATAGAACAATTTATTAAGGAAAACATAAACAAATAGAACTATATTAGTAAGAACAGTTTCTCTTCCTGAAACACAATTTGGTGCCATATGCAAGGCAGTGACACAAGATATCATAAATTATCCCATACTTGGTTTAATTAATCATGTTGCATTTTAAATATCATTAATTAAATAATTCTGGATATGCCACATCTTCCTCCATATTTTCAAAAAATACAGAAAGACAATGTGTAACTGCATAAATAAACAATCTGGTTCAGAAAAAATAATAATTTCAAAATAATTTAGGAATATGGAGAACTGGGAAATGCAGCAGTGGAGTGTTCAATGTTTAGTAAAAATGCATGGATTCTGGAACACAGAAGAAGAAGAAGGAAAAGAAGAAGAAGAGGAAGAAGCATGAATGGGCAATGACAGACATGTGATCTTATTAGCCTACTTTCAAGAAAGTGAGCAGCACACTGCATTAGAAAAAATACAGTTTTTGATGCAAGATGAAGTATGTCACCTGAATGAGTAATCTGCTGTTTTTCAGATACAAGCAAAACCATGCTTTCTTTCGATGGGGAAGGCATGTCAACACTTTCTCTGCTAAAACAGCCAAAAATCTAAACAAAACAAAATAGAACTAAACAAGTAATTTATTGTAAAACTACTTCTTGAAGATACATGTATAAAGTCAAATAGTTATCTCATACTTTTTATAATTGAATATTCTTTGAGTAAGTACCTTAGTATTACTTCCTTTAACCATTAGCTGTCAATATGACTTCAGACTGCTGAGATTTGATACTCAGGTACAATCTTTCTTCAATGTTTGTAAAGAAGTCAGCTTACACAGGGCTTCTAGGAATACAGCCCATCTATTTTTTAAAGCTGTTAGTACAGTTCTGCTTTGCAAATAACCATATTCAATTTCCATTTTCCAGGTCTACCTACCTCAACTAGGGAAAAAAAAACCCCAAACCCAAACTAGCAAAAGGCAGACAAAACAGACAATTCCATATTTATAAATGAAGACATTCAATGCAGCATAGTGGTTTAGCCAACACAGAAGAGCTTTTCCATAAAGATACGTAGATTCCCATTTGCTTGAAAAGAAATGTAATATAAAGACCAAAAAAAATCCTCTTTTGGCCATCTCCCTAAGTCTGACAAAGTTTCATTTGAACATGATGAAGATCTCTGCACAGGATAGTCATGTAAGCAGATTATTTCTGTTCCAGGGTGTGAAATTTTCAGTTGAAATTCCCTACAAATCTCATGCTCTGTACCCAAAAGCAGTTTAGTAATTTCTTTAGGAAGTTAGTCCCACTCAGCTGTACAGATTTTTTAAATTCCTTTCTCAAATTATGGACATTATATATACTTTGATTCCTGAGTTCTAAAAGCAATGTCCCTTTGGATGGGAAACAAAATGTTTTATTTTATTCTAGTTCAGTATTTTCTATTTTATACAATAGAACTCCCATTTTGATTCTTTGAGAGATTCGGATGTACATCTTTCAAAAAAATACTCTCACATAGCATTACTCTTCATCTTTCATTTCACAGCTCCCTCCTTTCCATACACACAATTATTAGCTATCATACATCCATGTTTTTCAAGGAAGCTTATAGGCAAGCCATATTAAAAGACTGTCATCAGTCAGCTCACACTTGGTAAAATTTGAGAAATGCCCACAGAAAGGGTCCTGGGGAATTTTATCCCAAGGAAGTCATGCACAGATTTCAAAAGGGAACTAAAGAGGCTTCACCTCTTTTACTACACCCCATACTGTGCTTGCTTGTGTAATTATGTAGCCAAATTATTTATGTAATTATGTAATTTGGTAACTAGTCTGACTGCATTAAAAACTCAGTAAGGTTTTGGAGTAAATGATCCACACTCCAGCAAACATACAGAGCTTCCCTTATTTCTCTTATAAAATAAGGAGCCTGAACATAATTTGCTACTCTTCTGCTACCCTAAACAAAGGACAATCAGTCCTTCAAACTGTCAGCTATTTTCCAGATTTGCCCCAAGCCGTCCTTGAAGGAAATCTTTAATGGCTGACATGAGCAAAATCTGTGATTAATGTGACACTGTAAGTAAAAACAATGGCTAAGAAAGGTAGTAACCAGAAATGTTCCCATACAGAAGCTTATTAAATAGAAATGGCTGAACACACCCTTTTTTAGGAAATCACTTGATAGCAATGGCTGATAACATGTAAGGAACAGATGATTGGGTATCTTCAAGGTTCCAGTAATAGCATGATGATCCAGAGTAACATAAAATGTAAATATGCTGACGAATTCATAGTTCATGTCACTTGCTAATACCCTGCTGGACTTTAGGTCCAGCAAGATTTTGCCACATATATCATGCCTCCTGTGCTATTGTAGGAAAGTCACTGTGGGCTGGGAGTTACGTCCCTTCTGCACAATTCTGTCTTTGGGTAAGAAACAACCAAAAAAGTCTTGTAGTAATATATGATGATGGGTGCTCTTGATAAGGATTGGCTCTAACAATCTAAGAATCAGTAGTTTTAAAGAACAGTTACCTGAAACACTATCCATGGTAAATACCTTAACAAAAGACACATTTCTAGAGCAAGTGTTCATTTCTCAAAACATGTGCAAATAAAAAAGAGCACCATGTTTAAAAAATCCCGACAAAGTACTTTTTCACAAAATGTGAAAAACTGGGTGCTATGGAGATAATCTTCTCAGGTGGATTCAGAAATAACTTACAAATGGACAGATTAAAAATCCGGGAAGGGAGTGCACACAGAGTGCATTTGCAACTCTGGCAGAGGAAATCCTTAATATATGTGCAGACAGACACAAAGAGGGTAAATCGGATCTACCGTTTCACAGTTACCTCATTCTTACATGCTTTTTACAAAGGTTTGCTATTTACCAATATTAGAGACTGAAAAATTGATTACAAACATCTATTTCATTTACAGGACTAAATAACATATGCATAATTCTCTGGTTCAAAAATTCTACTAAAATGCTGCCCTACCTTTAAGGCTTCATATTCAAAGTAAGGGCCAGATTTTTGCTGTGAACAGGGGAAGAGAAAGGCAAGGAGGCAGAGGTAAGAAAAAAGAGAGGAAAGGAGAAAAAGAGGAAGCATTGCTGAAGGTTTAGCTAAAGATAGACTTATCCACAGAGCACAAATGGCATACTGTCATCGTAAGAGATTTTGCATTTTGTTAAGAAGCCTGAGGACGATGTACATCACTGATGTAATTCCGAAGACTGAACACACCCAGGCTTCAGGCAGCTAGGATAAATAATGAGAGTGCCTCATTCTGCCTTGGACCTCATGAACAACAGACTGGTGAACAAGATACAGTCAAATACTGTCACCATTTAAAATTCTAAGTAGTTTTTCATATTTAAGAAAACTTTAGAAATCCTTACCTCAAGCCATTCTGGCCTTTCATCAGGGTTGCTGATAATCTTCCTGAAAAAAGCCTGAATATACTGATCTTTGACTGCTGAACCAAAAAGTGTTCGTGTGGTTTTATAGAACTTTTCATAATCTATCTCATCTGTATGGGAGGAACAATGTCCACACAGTTTAAAACTGGCAAGCTACAGATTCCTTTCTTATCCACCCCACCTCTGGTTTTATTTCTCCTTCAATACCAATAGCACGGAAGTTCCAGCTTATCACATTGTATTCACTAAAGCATTTGAAAAGAAAAAAAATCAGTCCTAATATTTGCTCTTTTCAAAACTACCTAATTTGCAATCCCAGACATGAAATAGATAAAATAATAGATAAAAAATTCTCACTTATTTTTTCTTCCCTCAGTTACCATAATTCTGATTTGTTTTTTTGCACCTGAACAGTGTATGGGATAAAGTTTATCCTTTCAAGTAGCAATAACCACTTGCATTGAGAAAAGCAAAATTTTACCCTCATTATTTACAATTAGCAACTGTAATTACATAACTTATCAAGTTTGTGTTTTCACAGAAACAAGTTAGCATCGTGATAACTTCTATATGTGGCAACTCCACTAATTATATTTTCTGAGTGATCACCATGGCCTTATAATTGGGCGAGAAATCCTAACAGAAGGAGAAAAGAACTTTCACAGTGCAATCTCTATTTCCTGTAAAAATCAAACAGTTACAGTTAGAACACTAATTTGAAGAAATTATCATCTCTCTATGATACGTTCTCTCCATGTGAAAATTACACTTTACCATCCAAATTAGTATCTCTTACCATCATCTTTAGTATACAAGCCTGAACTCTCCTTGCTCTTCTGGAGGACCATTTTTTCAACTAGATTCTTGAACTGCTCCAAAGCATTCTTGAAATCAATCGATTCAAGAGCAAAGCAACCCTCCTCCTTATCACGACCCTTCTTTCCAGACATCCTTTATGAACAGAAGACAAGAGGGAGAGCTTTTCTTACAGCCATGTCCAAGCCTTGCTTTGCTCCTGTAACTCCCACATGAGTTCATGTGAGATGCAGCTGCATGACAGGTATACCAAACATTACATAATAAAAAAGAGGAGACCCTAGCTTAGTATCTCGAGCTGGCAAACAGTGTGGAGAACTATGAATGTCATAACATCCCATCACATCACAGAATCCTACTCACTGTGTGCCCCCAGGTCATAAACCAGGATCACTAAGTAACCTGCCATGTGAGATTATTTCATTTTATCTCATGTAACTGGTGAAAGAAAGAATTCATGCTTTTTTTCACAGAATAGTTAGGGTTGGAAGAGACCTCTGGAGATCATACAGGCCAACCTCACTGCCAAGGCAGGGTCACTTGGAGCAGGTGACATGGGAACACATCCAGGTGTTTTTAGTGTCCCCAGAGAGGTATTTCCCCCCAGGCTTTTAGTAACATTTTTCCAAATGTTTATTTGGGGAGAGAGCTGAAGAGGTGGAGAGCATTGACCATGTATTAATTGCATGAATAAATCTGACCTTTAGCTCTCCTTTCACCTCCTTTATTTTACAGATCAATAAATATCAGACATTTATCACTACACTGAGCACAAAACTTTGTTCTAAAGTATAACTTGTAGTAGGGTGTCAAGTGTTGATCTTCAGATGCAAAAATATGGAGAATCCAACATGTATGTTTCAAAGTGTAATTGCACAAACTGTTAAAATTTAAGCCTCTTTGTGTGGCTTATGCTTCCTTTCAGCAGTTCTTGTAATATCTTCTAGTTTAATATCTCTCAGCAGTTCTTGTAATATCTAACTAATTTAGTTGGTACATTCTCATACCAGGGGCCTTTTTACCTGGACTACTTCTCCTTTCCCTTAGGTTTCAATATAATTGTGATTCTTATGCACATTTTTCAAATTTTCAGTATCTTTAAAGGATATTGATGCCATGTTACTGAGCTATACCAGAATAGGCAAATGGTGAATTTTGGACTGTCTGTTGAACTCACTTTTCTGTAGACCACACTGATCAATTTCTTTATAATGTTCTTTAGCTACTGATCTACTGATCTCCAGATCCACTTTGCTATTACTTCACCCAAGGTTGATGCGAGGTTTACAGGATAAGGCTTTCTTGGATTCCTGAGCGTGGAGTCAGCTCTATGGAGACTCTGTAGTTGAAAAGGAGAAATTATAATTTATATTTCCTCATGGCAATCTAGAGGATTGATATCAGGGATGTTTCAAGAATATTCCAGTCATTCCTTCAAAAAACCAAAACAAATAAAGGCAGTAGTCTTCACACACACTCAGCACATCAGCTAAATGACATTTTTGAAACATATAGGGAAGGCAACTAATTGGTATTAAACAGTTACTAAAAATAATGGAAATATCTCTGCATGAAATAGGTAGTTCTTCAGGGAAAGTGGTGTCTCATGATATGCTACCTAACACAAGCAATCCAACAGTCTGCAATTCTATAATTTCAAGGGGAAGAACCCAAAAGTTTCTTGGTACTTCTGTTCCACTGGTATGACCATTTATTTTGATGAGAATAAGGAAAAGAGCTTGGCAGAGAAAAGCAGCTATGATACCTGGAAAAGGGAGGGATAGCTTGAGGATACATTTTTGCTGTTCCAACAGTAATTCTCCAGGAAAACATTTCCTTTGTGTGTCAAGGTACTCAGTGGCTGGTCAGATACTATATATCTTGGTTAGAGTTGTGTATTTGACATACTGCCTCCAGCTGAATTCTTGTTATGCAGTGCTTCTTGTTGATTAATTTTTCCAGCCTCTCTCATCTAAGCTTGTATGACATCAGGTTATATTCTCACTTCCCAGTCAATTTCAGTAGTTTAAGATTCATAAAGGGTATTCAGCATCCACCCTCAGAATAGAGAAGCTAAGAACAGAAATCTATGTTTGGTTATCTTGCAAAAACACATGTGGAAACTTCATGTTATGTAACATAATGAAAACACAAAGAAACCCCAAATGAGGAATCATTGCTTTCAGTACCAGTTGATTCTGTTGTCTTCAATGTTTATAATAAAAAAAAAAAGTACTGTAGAATTTAAAAATAAGATGTGATGACTGAATGGACTGAAAAACAAAGTAGAGAAGATAGGAATTGCACTGGAAGATAAGCAAGGTCTAAAAGGCAAATACAATATTTAATTGATGAGTCAGGAAGTCCTTGCATTAGCAGCCCTACAGTAGCATTAACTGAATGAAAAGCATTTCCTTCACTGTCTCTCTTACTGATAGTGTGGAAAGCACTGGATATGGAATATGATATAATTGATGTATATTCAGAAATTGAGTCTCTCAACTCTTCTTACAACATAATCTTATTAGTCTCAGATATTGGAAATTCTCAGATACAAAGATAATGATATATCTGTACAGGTGAAAAGAACAGCTGCAGCAAGTTCATTGTAAGATTGGCACCTCCTTTGAAAAATCAATAATTTTCAGTCTTTATCTCAATAACTACAATAAGTCTATGAAATGCCATGCAAGTTTTAATATTCTGACCATGTAATTGGATAGCTCATAACAAATAACTCAAACCTACTGAAGAAGACAAACAGCAAAGGTGATAGATCTTTTTTCCTGCCTGTACCAGGTTGCCAGTCACTCTTGCTGGTGGTCTCATGCAAAAGCAAATTCTCCCCATGTAAAATGATGGTTCAGAGCAGCCTGAAGTGGATCACACAGTGGATCTAAACTGGCCTTACTTGTCTCTAAAGAGGCTCTGGGACATAAAGGACTGTTTCTCACTCTGATTTTGGTCAAGTCCAGTCATTTAAAAGGGAAAAAATAATCAGCCCCTGAAGATGATTTCTTTGAACTTACCCATCCTTTGCTATCTCTTCTTTATAAACATCCTGTTAAACCTGGCTGTGTTTAAGTTGCATCAGGATAGAGATGCTTCAGTTCAGACTGACTTAACTCTCTGACCAGTATGGGGCTGGGCAAGTAATAAATGTTAGCCCTGTCAAAATTAAATTTCTTCTATGGAATAGTGTTTAAGGGGCGCTATTATGCTGACATTTACATTAGCTCACTCTTTTTTTCTACTGGCTCAATTTTTCACTTGTCTTTCAATATTAACACCCCATGAGCGCTCCTTGCTATAAAGTGCATCTGCTCCTCTCTGTCACTAACAGCGTCTGAAATGACCGAGTGATAGTTTTAAAAACTGCATTTCCTATGAACTATATATTGATTTGTATGTTGGGCTCTGGAAAATGACAGCAAGGCAGTGAGCTTGCAAACTTTCCATTTATGCTTGTCACACTAACAAGAGGCTGCAGCATAACTATGAACTACTATGCAAGGTTATTCATTAAAAGAAACCAGTTTATATCACAAATGAATTTAAAAGTGTTATTGTTGCAAACACTGGTGTTGCTGGTCTTATAATGTTATACTGTGATAGTGTTTAGAGTTCAGCCCACCCTATGAGCTGTGTCTGTACAACCAAGGACATCATATATCACCACCTCTTTTAATCTAGTCTGCAAGAAACAAGTGCCACAGAGGCATCAATATGCATCTGCCCCCTAAACACATAGCACAGTCCCACAAAGGTTTCTCTAGCCAAGATGAAGTTCATCTCATCTAACTTAGGCATCTAAAAGTCAATTACTCAAGTCATCTTATGTGCCAGTCAATAAAAATTTCCAGAGGGTGATTCATCTTACTGGTCTTAAGTGTTTAACTTTCAAATACATCATTTAGGTGAGATGACTCACAGCTGCAGCTAGTACAGCTCTTTGTACACATGTCAGGTATACCAGAGCTCACACATCACAGAACAGGCTGCAGCCAACTTCCAACTGCAGCACAGATGCTCTGACTGCTCGCCATCACCTCCCAGGACAGCCTGCTTGGGTCCCCTGCCCCACTGAAAACACCTGTGCTTGCTTCAGTGAGCCGTGTCTGAGCCAAGCACTTCTCTCAGCCCAGAATATTCTCACAATCTTGCAACATAAGCACTTTACCTGCTTTATGATTTAAAGTTCACATCCCAATATGGACTAGATTATACATGTAGGATTACAAGTTCTGAAAGACAAAGCTCTAGCTTTAAACTTTTGCCATTAGGGTTGTGCACTTTGGGTTTTTTTTCAGTTAAAAATCTGAATTATCAACAAGTGTAGATCTATATTAAAAGCCTCATTTTAATGCCAAGAGGTTGGCAACAGATGAAAGATTTCTTCTGTCCACACTCACACTTGCCTTGTGGATACACCCTGCAGCTATATATAGATACACTGAATAATCACTCGGCTTTCATCTGCCTCTAAGGCTAAAAACAACCTGTAAAAAAAATATGCCAGGAGAACACTGTAAAAAACAAAAAAAGCTGAAGCTAGGTAGCCAGAGTTTTTGGGAAGTTTTGGTTTGGTTTGGTTTTGAGCAGCCTATATTGTGGCTCTATACCATGCCCTTAGAAATAATAAGCTTACAAAGCTCAAAACAGGCATGAAAACCCCAGCATTATCTGACTCCTAGAACAAATGTATTTAATATGGACAAAAGCCTGACTTTCCTGCCCACTCTCTCCTTGTCAGGAAAGATGGGAAAGAGTATGTGACTTCAAAGGCACACTAGCAAAAGACAGAGAACAGAGAAAATGAGTGAAAGCAACAGATAAGTCAGTGAACATAAAATGAAATAGGTCTCTTGAATGCCTTGAAGCACTCTTTTTCCACTCCACAATGTTCTCACTGCAAAAGGCAGTGATATTTTTAATGATGCAGTTAATAGATATTTTTAATGGTGCAGTTACAACTGGGAGTCACATTTGTGGTTTGTATTTCTACCCAAGCTTAGTGACTTGGAAAGGTTATTTACTCTGCTTCAGAATCTTCAGCTCTAACATGTGACACCCAACGCTCTGGTGTGCTGAAGCATTTCAAATTACTAAATACTATAAACTTTTAAAGACAGCCCCAGACATCTGCAAACTTTCTACTTGTTAATTATTAGTTCCAAGGCTGGGTTCTAAGGTTTGTCTTGTGCATATGTTGGCCACCTGAAAATTTAGAGCCAAAGCATTCCCCTACCCCGTGTGAATTGTGCATAACAGACAACATGTTAAAAGGACTGTTGCAGAAGAGATCTAGGATATCCCAAGTCCTTGGGAGTTTCAGAGACTGTTTTTGTAGTACAGGACTGGGGACCTTCTATTCCTGCTTCTTGTTGTACGCATCCCATGAGCTCAGCTACACACATGTGTAGTACTTTGATGCACTTCCAGTAAGTCACACACATACACTTTTAGGGTTCTGGTCAATCCTTTCATGCAATGGTAAAAATAAAGGTAAAACCCTTTTTGCAGCAGAAAAGGATTGACTAAGGAATTAAGTAGATGATTAAAACCATAGCTGCATTAGTTCTAGAATGGATTAGGTAAAACAGAATCTAGACTAGAATCGGGGTCAGGGTTCTGTTTCCCGCTTTGTCTTTGACCTGATGATACAATAAACAGGATTTGTTTTTGTTGTGCCTCATATGAGAAGTGACACTGCATGGAAAACAAATGGAACTCTGCTCATGAAGTACCCGAGACCACTTGAATAACATTAGCAATTTGACAGTGTTAATACAGTGACATTTGCAAATAAAGCATTGGAGAGATTGCACATCTATGGATCTATTTAGCTTTGCTACAAAAATTCCCAAACCAGACCTTCTGAGATATGATCTTTATAAAATGCAAGTTATGGGTTTTCTTACCTTCCATAATTTCAAAGACATCTAGAGGGAGTATTTCTAACAGGTGCTCTAGTGAAATACCACTTAGAAACCCTAAGTGTATAATGGAATCTGCCAATGGACACTACATTATCCGGAATGTACTAATCACTACATTAAATTTTTGCCATTCTTCTTGCCACCTTTTCTCTCCTTTCATTTTGCAGGGATAGAAAGATACACAATTTAAGATTTTCCTTTAGAGGCAGAAGATAGAGATGTCTTGTTCTCAATGAGGTGTAGTATTAATTTGGTACAGTCATGTCATTGTTAGACTTTTAAAATGCAGTGACTGTCCCAAACAAACCCATAACTGTTCATTGACATAACAATTTTGCACATGGTCTGTCATGTACAGATAAATTTCTTTTGTGGATGAGGAAAGACAAAATTATGCCTTCCCTAAAACTGATGCTCAAGTACTGGTGTCTATTACCAGAAATTTTGGAAGGTCATGTGTTCTGTAAATATAGCTTTTATGGTAAAAAACATATAATTGATTTTGAGAAAGGAAGCTGCCCCTTCTTTTGCAGTGAGAAAAGCCCTGTTGACCAGTGATGAAGAAACAGACTGAACCGACTTTTTAAAGTGAGTTTCAGTAAACACTTTAACAAGTGTTTAATTTTTCTGACCTACGACTTTATTCCTACTGCCTTGTATTACAGCAGTAATTTGTCATATAAAATTTACTGCCATGAGAAGGCCATAAAACCTTTGAAAGACATCAAACCTACCTCAACTTGCACCCTCAGTTCACCCTTAATCTGGACCATTTAATACCACTGTGTATAAGAGAAGAAAAAAAACTATTTTTTGACAAGACCTGTATCCACTAAAACATTAAAATTCTGCTGCTTTCACAGATGATTTTTTTTTCAAACTAGAGTAAGAATAGACCCAAACTGAAAGTTTTGTTTGGGCCCTTAAGAAGGCTGCCACGTATAAACACATATTAAAGCAAACAAACTAGAAATCTTCCCGTGAGGAAAACTGATGCTGGGTCTGGCAAGGTTTCTTGGGTGTAGAACTATGGTGAGCAAAATTCCCTGCGAAACACGCCGCGGTGGGTTGGGTTTGGAGACACCCTAACAGAGCTGGGGCTCAGGGAACACCGTGCCTAACAGCAGCTAGAGCTGTCCACAGGCAGCCACCGTGTTCCTGCACAACACACACCGGAGACACAGGTATAAAACCGGCGACTTCACGGTGCAAACTGTGGTGTCTTGCTTGCCCATGGCTGACAAAGTGTTCGCTCACACCACAGGTTTGCACGGGCCATGGTGGCGCCGGGTCGCTTTGTGGGGCTCCAACTCCTAGAGGCAAGCTGTGAGCACTGCGGGGAATCTTCTGAGAAGACACTATTGCCATAATAGGAGTTTTCCTTGATAGGACATCTGGGGAAGAAGCCTAAAGATCGGTTCTACCTTTCCCCGGAGCTGGCGGCGGAGCAGGTCTGTCCGAACGCAGTCCCCGTGAGGGAAGCGCTGCTGGCGGCAGCCGTGGCCCAGCCAAAGCGCACAGAGGCTTTTTAAGGAAGAGGAAACAACAGCCACATCCCGGCCACAACCGGGCCGCTCACCGCGGCAACAGGGCGACAAGACCGGTTTGCTCAGAAGCAGCCATGCCCGGGCCGGGCACGCCCCGGGGCAGGCGAGGGCGAAGCCACTCGAGGGCGCGCCCTCCGTGGGCGGGAAGGCCGCGGGGACTCCTCCTTCTCCTGCCCGGAGCATCGGTGCGCGATGGGGCTGGGAGCGAGCCGGGAGCCTTAGCCCCCGCTCCGGCCGGGAGCCATGCCCGCGGGGAACGACACGGGCACCTCCAGCCGCCCGGAGCCCGCGGCGCCAGAGCAGGAGGTGCCGGGCGAGCGGCCCCTCTTCAGCGCCGCTACCTACGAGCTGCTGGCGCTGCTGGTCGCCACCATCGGCATGCTGGGCTTGTGCAACAACTTGCTGGTACTGGTGCTCTACTACAAGTTCAAGCGGCTCCGCACGCCCACTAACCTCTTCCTCGTCAACATCAGCCTCAGCGACCTGCTGGTGTCCGTCTTCGGCGTGAGCCTCACCTTTATGTCCTGCCTGAGGAGCCGCTGGGTGTGGGACGCCGCCGGCTGCGTCTGGGACGGCTTCAGCAGCAGCCTCTTCGGTGGGTGCTGCGACCGCGGGTGCTGCCTGTCCCTCCCTGTCCTGCTGGGTCCTTCCTCGCCCGCTTGTACCGGCGGTACCGCGCCCCGTCCCCGCTTCCCAACCGCCCCATCCGTCCCAACCGCCCCATCCCCGCTTCCCAACCGCCCCAACCGCCCCATCCCTGCCGCTTCCCAACCGCCCCAACCGCCCCATCCCTGCCGCTTCCCAACCGCCCCAACCGCTCCCCGCCGGCTGCAGCCGCTCCATCCCCGCTGCCCCAGCCGTCGCATTCCGGCCGCTCCCGCGGGGCAGTCCGGCCCGGGGGGTTCAGTCGCCGCCCTGGTGGGGGGGTGGGACGGGGGGTTGGGGTTGGGTAAAGCCGACGATTTTTTGGTAAAAAAAGAGCGACAGTGCTGGAGAAAGCGACCCGAAGCAAAAAGATAAATTATTCGAGAATCAGTTTTCCGACCTCCCGCCTTTGCCTGTGTAAGGTGCAATGGGACGTGTAGGGAAAAGTGCAGCAGCGCTGTTAGAAGAGGTCTCTAGTTGACCGAGTGATGCGCAAAATTCATGAGCATAAAGCACTGTGTTTTGGAGGAAGTGCTGCAGTCTGTGGATAAGGAGCACGTATGACTCGGGGTGTAGGGTCAGCAGTGTTCTGCCTCCATGGAACAGGTGGAAAGCTGCTCCCCAGCAGCCTTCTCAGTGTTGCGACTTGTCTGTTTATAGAGCTACGCAGTGTGTGGCAGTGCGAATTTCCTTATCCATACGTGAAATTAGGGTACCGTCTTTCAGTCATAATGGTGTCACAGTTGGGCTTTGGGAAACCACTGATTCCCCTGAAATTTTAGCACTGCAGGAGGAGTACTTACACTATTTCCATTTTCAAAACCTGTAAGCTCTTTACTGCTTTGCCTCCTGGAATGAATACATACCCTTTGCATAAGCCTGCAGAAGAATAGGTTACGGTCCAGCTATGTACATGCAGCCTCTTAAAAGGAATATTGCTTTTTCTTTACCAGTAAAGGATGCTGCAAAAGAAGAGACTCATGTTTCTAATGGTGAAAATAAATGTTCGGCTAGCCTGTAATGAATTCTAAAGCTCCTCATGTTAGATACATCTTCTGGCAGAGGTCTATAAGCTAGAGGATCACAGTGCACTCACTGGACATATATACACTGAAATTGACTCTGGGGGACACATTAACGTCTTCAATAAGCTTTGCAGCTTTCCTGCATACATGATCGTTGTTTCACATGGCTCTGTGGTCAGCATTTTGTGGGCTACTGTGCGAAGGCGCATGATTGCTCATGCTTGATTTGACTCCTGCTGCTTAGTGCAGCAAAAATTTTATGTCTTGAAAGTTATGGTGGGTGCAGGATGTAGTTAATCATTTGTGCAGTGTTTGGTACCAGATAATTTCTGTAGTGCACAGATCTCAGATGTTTGTGTAGCTGTTGGGATGAGGAAAAGTACTAGAGCACCTTGCTGGCATGAGGTTGTCTCCATCACTCAGCCTGTTCAAATTCTTGAGAAACTCAAGTACTTGTCTGCCAAACAGACGCTGCCAGACAACTGAATGTTAATCTTAAACAGGGGATGTAAAGTACAGTTCTGTTCTTTATCTCTTCTATATTATACTTATTAATTTTGATGGAGGCATTTTCCATATAGTTTCAAAAAATGAGATATGTAGTAAGGGTAAAAAGCAGACTATAATAATCTTGTACCATCTTCTGAAATAGTAGAAATAGAAACAATGTGATATATAAATTGGCAAGGAAATTGCTTGATCGCATGTGACTTTCAATTTCTGTTTATTTTGAGGTATGCTACATAATTTGTTGCTATAACTATATTTAATGTTGTTGCTTCCCTGCATCCCTCTATTTAAGATTTTTTTTTTCCAAAAGAAATGTAGGTAAATTCATGGGTCTTGTCTAGAGAACAGTCAAGTTAAGAATCTATGGTTTGTAATATTACATCTTCCTGTGGTTGGTCATGCTATGTTCCTCCTCCATAATGTGCTTCATTGGGAAGAATTTTTTTATTACTATTAATATTAGAAAAGTGCGTGTTTGTGTACAGTTGATCATATGGAAGTGGATAGTAAATTCACAACTTAATGTTCAGGAATGATGCTTTGTTTTACTTTTTTCAGCTGCATGTAAAGCAATAGAAAAATATTTAACTTGGCTATTATAATTGAATATTCTAAATCATAACCTGATAAAGTGATGACTAATTTTAACCTCCACAGTATTGTTTTCATATTCTCATCTAGAAATAGAATTGTTCTTTCCTGCTTTTGAAGATAAGTGGTTGCCCACCTGCATAAGAAAATAGAGGCATGTCAATGAGGAAAAAAAAATTATAAATGATGCCCTGTAGGTAGCATCATACTCTGTTTTCCATCTGGATTATTGCTACCATGGCTTCTATTTTCATTTTGTAATGTGTTTATGGAAAAAAATAGTAATTTGAAGTTTTTTTTGTTTGTTTGTTCCTGCTTGGTAATGTTTTGTTGTTGTTGTTTGGGGTTAGGTATTTTGGTTGGATTTTTTTTTTTTTTTGTTTGTTTGTTTGGGGATTTTTGTTGGTGTTTTTTTTCCCTGGTTTTTATTTGGGTGGAGTTTTTGTATTGCATTTGTAAATATACTTCTCTTGTATGCAACAGCCCAAGTCACCTGTTATCTTGAGGTGATAGGGAAAGCAATGTAATGTCTTACTTGTGTATTACTTACAAGTGCTTCTGAAAGTATAACACTCTACTCAGGAACTTTTGGGAATGTGAAGTACATTTTTTGATCAGAAGACATACGAAATTGACAGCTTTCAAAGGTGAAATTCTTATTTACTAAGAAAAGTACTTACAGCTTTGCAGTGTTAATTGCTCAGTAAGCCACAATGACATAATAAAGATGTTTTTAGACTAAAGTTTGGGTAGCTCTGATACCATGGATATGGAGTCTATGAAACCATAACAAATCATGTGAGGTTACTTTAGTGGTGTGGCTATGTCCTGGGGTTGGACCCAGCCTGGCTTAATTTTAGGAGAGATGACCAAACCCTCTTTATTCACAGCTTTGTGATTTAATTCTTGGGTATGAACTTGGACATTGCTTTCTTTGCCAGCCCTTCAGGCCTGAAGGCTGTTCAGTCTTACTTTCCATCCTTATGCATCTTTTTTAATCAGAAGAACAGCCCCTAAGACCCAATACATGTTGTAAGTTGCTCTCTGCATATGTTGACTTATAAATGAGAGGTTGCCCTGATAGTAATCAAGTTTGGGACAATTATTAAGTCTGCTTTTTTTTTTTTTTAATGGGATTTTCACTTTAAATTCAGAGCTAATTCTCAACAAATTTTAAAAATTAGATTCTTCCTAATTACTGTAGTTAATCAGGAATCACGTTGAAAATCATGATTCAGCAGCTTTATTTTAAATTTTCAGGTGTTGTTAACAATGGTTTTCCTCATACTGTTTTGAAAGGCGAAATCAAGATATTTCTGCGTTCCTCTGAAGGATTTCAATATGATTAAATACAGAGGTGACATTTGTGCTTAAAATGAGCTGGTAGCATCTATATTTTCAGAAGCCTTCATTGCAGAATAATGACAACTTCTTCCCCTCCTCACAGGTGTGAGGGCACTCTCTACACTTTTAATAATTTTGCATTGAAGAATTGAGCATTTTCTTTGTAAGAGTGCTTCTCATTTTGCCAGCCAGTTGGAGGCGTGGTGAGATCTGGAACTTGGACACTGTAAGCAGATGTTCACAGTCTGAAACTTTTAAGTTAAGATGATGGCAGCATAACCATAGCATAGTCTCCTGCTTTATTGTAACTTTTTCTTGAGACAAGCCCATATAGTAACATCTGCTCTTGAGTTGCATTGCACAGCTCAGAGCCTGATGCTTTGTGCTACTGCCTATGTTTTCTGTGACTTGAAAGATTTTCATTGAGCCTTTAGAAGGTGCAGAGACCTGCTTGCTACAGTGCAAAACTGATCATTTTGACTACTGAACATCTGTGCTCATCACACAAATAACAGTCCCTATTTTCTTTTACTCATTAGAGTCTGAAGTCAAGATAGAGTTTAACTACATGTCTTCATAGCAGAGGCCCAAAGAAGGGGTTTTTTTTCTCTACTACAAAGCCATTCCTAGCACCTCTTATATTAGTGTAGGGAAAACGACATAAATGATTACCTGACAAGTCTTAGTCTAAGCTTTCCTGACGCAGTTGTCTGTTTTAGACACTAATCCCCATTTAATTTTGTTTCACTGAGTTCCAGTGTTTATTTTGGTACAGGTGGTGTATCCTGGTGTGATATGATAGCTGCACATCAATTAAGTGATATATTTATACCATGAGGGTCACCTTTCTGTGGAGGTATGCAGTCAGCTCTATGCTGGCCCTACTGCATCTGCCACCCTCTCTTTATGTAAAATGCTTCTGACTCTTTCCCTGTCTGTAGTCAACCAAGCCATAAGCAGTAGAGATCTGTGTAATCTCTTTATCTGATTTAGCAACCCGACTCATATCTGGGAGGTGTGCTATCACTGCCAGCATAGCTTTTTGGTTATGATTTCTAGAGAAGACACCTGACAGCTAAAAATCTTGGTTAGCAGACATAGATAATTTCTTTCTTCAGAAAAGAAGGTAGTTGTGAAATACAGGGTCAGGATGTCATGATCTTTGTGTATATCTGCTGGGTTCTCACAGATATTTAAAGGGTTTTTTTTGAATGACAGTGGCTGTCAGAACTTGATGTGCACAAGAAAAATTTGTGTACTGCTCACCCCCAGGCAGTGAGTGTCTGCTTTAATACCTTCTGTACGTTGAAATAGGCGCTGAGGGTTTTGAGGTAAGCTCCTCTTGTCACGTGGAGCATACACACATAACCCCTCAAGCATAAATCACTTCAGCTAAAAGTAATGGTAGTTAAACCATTGGCCAGAACTGGTGCTCTAACACCTGCTAAGTTTAATTGTGCAGCTGGAGAAAGGAGTGGAAAAGATGATAACAGGAATGGTCTTGAGGAATAGGCACCAAACAGGTTGATAACAGGAATGGTCTTGATGAATAGGCGCCAAAACTCTTTATCTGAGGCAGCTTCTTGAAAGAAGATTGCATAGTCTGGGTGTACTCTGGGGTAGGCTTTGTATCATTAAACCTTCTTTGTAATTGAAAGGCTACTGTTACTGAAATGTGATTAGAGACCTCTGTCTTTCCTAACTGCAAGCTGTTTTTGTAAGGGTAAAATAAACACTGCCAGCTTTTAATGTAAAATTATTTTAAAGTATTATGTCCCTCCTGGCCCTCCTGTACAAATTACCATTGGTATACAGCAGCTAGTTCTTAATGAGCTACCAAATTAAGGTTGATATCTGGGTGAATACTCCATTCCAGTAATGTGAACTAGAGGATGGGAAAAACGGTAAGAATTTTACTGACTGTACTGTTCTGTGAAAAGCTGTTGTGTGTCCAGCTGAGGTTCTTTTGTTTGTTTCAAGACAAGATGATAGATTGATAGATACCACCATACCCACCAAATCCTGAAGTAGGGATTAATTGCTTGAGAGTGTCTTGTGAACCTGGCTTCAGTTACAGCCTGTTCCTCTAAGGCTCTTCCCTGCACAGTGACAGTGATGTCCTGTGCCACTCTCTTGCATTACCCATGTATGTTATATGCACTGATTTAATCTCACTAAAAGCATTTTCAATTGTTACTCAGCAGATAGTTTTAGGATCTTGTGTTACAAATAGCTGGAGGCTCAATCAGCATGCTTTCAGCTTTAGCTTTTTTTTTTTTTTTTCCGTGAGTAAGTTAATCACTTGGAATATTGAATCTGGAAGAGGTGATTTATTTCACCATAATTTTATAGGACAGCTAGATATAAAATATACTTGAAGTATGCTATGTCTTAGAGAAGTGATTTTTCACCTCCCTAGATTTGAATGCAGATGTTAAAATTACTTGTAAAATTAGAAGTGATACATAGCTGGTGCCTAAATCTTATTGCAATGCCTAATTCCTGAATTCAGATAGACTGGTTATATATTTTGTAGTACAAAACTAGAGAGTGCAATAACACCTTTTCTTGCCATAGACAGGAAATTGCTTCTACTCAATTGCTGCTGTCTGGCTTTTCAGATGTGAAAAGAGGTGAGGAGGGATTGCAGAAGGATGGCTTTCTTCTGTGATTGGGTATAATACAGTTAACTATAGTGCCTATAGTTATAGGAAAAATAGTTATTTAGCACTTGAATGTAGGGAAAGGATTAATTGATATAGAAAATAAAATGCCCTTTTTTTATAGTTGAGACAGGGACAATACAAACCAACACACTCCATTTTCAGAAGGCTTCAAACTGCTTTTATTATAGCATGCATGCTTTTTATACATTCTTACAAAACTCGGAAGTTTACACTTTACTCATTGGTCATGAAGGACAAAAAAAGTGCTTATTGGAATAAGCTGTTGCAGGTTTCTCTTATTTATCCTTCTTTCTTTCTTGGTTTCTATGTCAACAACCTTGGTAGAAAATTCTTTCGGGGTAAACATGGATCCCCTTATCAAACTTCTCTCTGGCTCACAGAAGTTGCTGTAAAATCTCTTCCACACCCTGTGACAGAAGCCACAGTCTGTCTCAGAAATGGATCTTATTTGCTACATTATGCTGCAGTTGCTCTGTAGAGATGCTCAGACTTTGGGAATATTTGATATCACCTCTGACTAAATTATAGGCCATGCTCGGGGCAGGGGCTCAATATGAAAATAAGGTGTACCTTGCATGGAGAGGGCAGAAGCTGTTGTGACTGTTCAAACTCGTTGAAAGTAACGCTTCAATTCTGAAGGCACTGCAATATTTTTCTTCTAATTAAGGATTATAAACTCAGAATATGCACCTTGTGTGGTATAACGCAGTACAGCTTAGCTGTGTTTTACAGTCTTCTCTGTGATGACCTACACTATGCAGATTGAAGTATTTAATGATGTATCCAGAACTGACTCCTGGAAAAGCCCAGAATGTGGAAGAGATAATTAGCACATATGGTACATAATAAAAACTACACTAAATACAGTATTTCAGTGGGAAAGCAATGCAGATGGCAAAAATGAGAATTTTCTTCATAAACATCCAAACAACAAGAAGTAGTTTGTCACTGCTCCCTGATTGTGTATGGCTGGAGAAGAAGAGGAGTTGCAACACAGAAATTGCAAAGTAGTGGCTTAAACAAGAAGACACTTCAGTTTTGCTACATTTATCTGCAGCTTCAATGGGAATGACCCCATCTGTGCTAGGGTAATTTCCCAGGCTTAAATCAGAGCTAAAACTAGCAGCAGTTCCTAAACACAAAGAGTGTTTATGTTTATAATCAGCACATACAGATAGGGGTATTGTCTGAGATGAAAAGATGTCTGTATATCAGACATGCAGTCTCTGTAAACACTGGGCAGTAAAGTCTTTCTGAAAGAGTTAGAAAGAGTGAATTGCTGTTAGAGTAAATCAGCTCTCAGAATCTTGGGTCTTAGCCTTGAATGAAAATATGTAGATCTCCAGTACCTCGAGAAGTAAAACAAAATTTGTTTCAGATAAAAGGTAGAAATTGGTTTGAAATGCGTATTTTTGCTAAGAGGGGGCTAATAGCCAAACAATAACCATAATGGCTTTCTGTAACAGATTTGCTTTTTTAATCAGCACACATTTCATCATATTAAAATATGCAACTCAGGATGAAATTTAATAATTTCCAGAAAAGCTCCTGTAGAGGAGTGGGGGCAGGGAGGGAAGTAAAATCCAGTGCTTTCCTCTGCACTAGACTACAGAAACTGAATGAAACAGAAACTGAGCCATATGCATGCATAAATCATGTATATCTTGTTCTGTGGCCTGCATTTCCTGCCTCAATGTCTGCCTGCTGCCAGACACTTCTTGAATACCAACAGAACAGGGATTTGTATTTTGGTGCACAGTGTCCAACAGGCTGTCCAAGGTCCCATTTACAGTTCAGGGCGGAAAACTCAAGTATGTCTTTGAAGAGCAGTGGTTTTATACTGAAAGGGGCTTGATAGAACATTGTTCAAATGTGCACATACTGATTTTTAGAGATATTGAGCATTCAATGACTTCCTTGAGAATGTCAAGGACTTAGGAAATTATTGCTTGTGAACGCCTGTACTTTCAGCCAAGCATGTGTGCTTTTGATTACTTTGTCATGGCTAGAATTCAGCACTCATAAGAGGGATGGGGAAGTATTAAGACCACACAGGGACATTAGTCATTGAACCATTCAATGAAGGAAGGTGGTAAGGAGCAAAAGGTCAGTTTAGGTATTCTGACTCATCATCCTGAGGAGCTGCTCTTTCTCTCCACTGATCAGACAAAGCTGCAGTGTACTATATAAGCAAACAGAGCCTTTAGTTGGGTGATATGATTTTCCTCCATAAACATGTCTGTGGATGACTATCATAACTAGCAGGTAAACTTTTGTAATTCCTAATCTTTGGGTAAGAGAAATGGAAGGGGAACTTGTTGCCTTAACTTGTGTTCCGGAAATAGACTGCATTTGATTGGATAAAGCACTTACCTGAGCAGTGTAAATGTAGAATAGTACCTATAAAATCCTGTAGTTATTTTCTAATGCCTACTAATATTTTGCTTAGGTAGACATTGCTCAATGTATTTTCAGCATGTTAGGTCACAAAAAAAGGCATGATGGACTTTTCAACTTCATTTTAAAAAACCCTGAAAACCCCACCAACAAACCGAGCTAAGGTCGGGTCTTTGGAAAAGGTCTTTGGAAACCTTTTCACCCACATTTGCTAGTCCACTTTCAAGTTATGCAAGTGAAATTCTACAGCAATTATTTATACAAGGAAAAAAACCCTGCAAAACTAAATGTGAAAGGTTACTGCATAGCCAACAATGTCTACATCTTTTCATGATGAAGGTTTAAAGATAGCTAGAAAAAAACACATTAAAAATTGTTTCATTTTAAAGAGATCTACGAAATAATGTGGCACATTTTCTTTTAGACTGGGAAATTCCCTTAATCAAGAAAACTTTCTAACTCACCTCTTATAAAAAGGGAATCTTTTTAATAACTACAGCATAAAGTAACTTTCTTAGAATCCTAAAGGATTATCCTACTGTGAGATACTTGGTTAAAAATAAACTGCTTTTGCTCTTGAATACCTTTATAGAGAGGTTGTTGCTCTAGATTCTTAGTTGCCTTCCTAAAATCTGTGGTTTAGGTCCTTCTGTGCTGTTGGTTATTTATCTTCAACAAATGTTTATCCTTTTGCAAAGTGATATCAGGTTCCTGCTGAGTATAAACTGGTTGTTCTCTCTTTGGTAGTGAAATCTGCACAATTAACCTTCTTAGAGCTTATGGCACATATGAATGTACTTGGAGAAATTAAGTGCTGTGCATATGCATGCAAAAATAGTTGTGCTTTGTATTAGATAAAATCTATACAGATTTAGACACAGATCTCTGTATAATGTCACAGAATGCTGTGAAACGCACCTTTTTGTTATTTAAGAGCCTGTGTTTATGAACTTGATGTCTGAATCATAGCAGATTTCAGTTGTCTGGCAGTTGCCCGATGGGCAATTTGGTTTTTGATCATCAAGTGTTACAGACCATTGAAATAGAAATCCTTATATTCTAATCAAGACAGAAATGCCTTAGCTTTATGAAATTTTACAAGTGTCTGGATAGGGTAGTACTGAGAGGTGAAGATAATGTGTGATTTCTGTCATAACATGTTAATAATTGTGTACCAGGTTTGAGGTGGACAGAAAAGAAAGAGAGTGCATAAATAAACAAGGACTGATATTTTTATGAAAGCAGCAAGATAGGAAAGGACACTCAAAATAACTGAATGTCTTTCAGATGGGACACCTTCAGCAATGTAATGCTTTGCCTTCCTGGTTCTTCTTGGAAATCAAAGACTTCCAGGATATCTTGAAATAAACTGGAATTATTCTAGTAATTTTATTCACATTAAAGGTGTACATCTCTGCTTTCAGTTGCTGAAGGCTTTCTTTAATTTCAGTCTCAACTCTCAATTTACTAAATTTCTAGGAGATTTTTAATTGCTGATTATCTCTTTTATATGATAACTTCTTCTTTTAAAAACCCTAAACAGCCAAAGGAAGCCACAAACCCCAAACGAACATATAACAACAACTGCCAGCAGAAAAATCCCCAAACCTTGGGCCTTGATACCTCACTGAATGAAGTAATGTTTAGGAAGTGGTATTGGCTTGTGATGGTGTTCGCAGGGGTCTTAGGATGAGGGAAGAGATGAGAATGTTGACCCCATGTTTCAGAAGGTTTGATTTATTATTTTATTATATATATTATATTAAAACTATACTAAAAGAATAGAAGAAAGGATTTCATCAGAAGGCTAGCAAAGAATAGAAAAAGAATGATAACAAAGGCTTGTGACTGACTGAGACAGCTGGACTGTGATTGGCCATTAATTAGAAACAGCCACATGAGACCAATCCCAGATACACCTGTTGCATTCCACAGCAGCAGATAACCAATGTTTACATTTTGTTGCAGAGGCCTCTCAGCTTCTCAGGAGAAAAAATCCTAAGGAAAGGATTTTTCAGAAAATATCATGGCTACATTGGCTTAGTCTCTTTTTTCCTTGTCCCACTTCTTAGCCATTTTACATCCTGGATGAGATGTCAGCATCCTACTCTGAGTAGTTTGAAGTTGGTGGTTCTGTTTGGCTTAGTAGTTAATGAGTAATGCACAAAAAATCTTATTGGTGTTAGATTCATAATGTGAGCTAGGTCATTTTGAGTTAACCTGTTAGCAAAAGAAACATTTATCAAGAGGAGGGCAGTCCCGTTTACAGTATTTGGGAGCAATTTAATTGATTTTCTTTTTTTTTTTACAGGAATTGTTTCCATTATGACTCTCACTGCTCTTGCCTATGAGCGCTACATTCGGGTGGTCCATGCAAAGGTGATTGACTTCTCCTGGTCTTGGCGGGCTATCACGTACATCTGGCTGTACTCACTGGCCTGGACTGGAGCCCCTCTTTTGGGCTGGAACAGATACACACTGGAAATTCATGGCTTAGGTTGCTCAGTGGACTGGAAGTCAAAAGACCCCAATGATACCTCCTTTGTGCTCCTTTTTTTCCTTGGCTGTCTAGTAGCACCTGTTGGGATCATGGCCTATTGCTATGGCCATATTCTGCATGCAGTAAGAATGGTAAGTTAGTTCAAGTAAGACTTCCATTAATGTAATATTGTCAGTCAAAAATGTTGAAGCTGTATATTGAGGTCGGATCCAAGCCAAATTTGCACTCTCACTTCCCTTTTAAACTATGGAAAATTTGATGTTCATCTAGGTACCACCATGTCAGGTACCACTAGATAGGTTGTAGGATTGGGAGAGAACCAGCTGAGAGCTACTGAGGGCTGTTTGTTGTGTGGTTTTACTGGGAGGAAGTAGGGAAGGCTTATGCTTACTAATCCACATCAGATCCTCACCTGGAAATTCAATCCAAATCCTCAGTATGAGAAAGTGTTAATGGGTCATGTTGTGTGGGTAGTTAGTCTGGACCCACTCAAGTTTATGGTCAACAGTATTGGCAGAATGGATAATTTGTGGAGTATGTTAATGTGTGTGTCCTATCTTTTCTGTGTTTTATGGCTCAGGTAACATGGGAACCTGCTGCCTCGTATTCTGCTTTAGAGATTTCATGATTGTGGGGTAACATACTGTGTGACAAAGCAGTACAGAGGAATCTATTTATGATTTTTTTTCTCTAAAGATTTTTTCCATGAATCTACAGGACTGTCTAACTAGTAAGACAAAGGACCACTAATATAAACTGAATTTTCTTATGCAATAGCTGAGGGCAAGTAATTTTTCTAAAGTACTTATAACTGCAGCATACTTTGTTACATCTATGGATTTGTTGTCTTTTAGTAAATTAGCTATTCTATTTTTTCTCAGCTTGTATTTTTACAGTTAATGTAGGGATTAAAATCTGAGAAACATGATGTAAACTTCCAGAAGAATTGTGGTTTAAAAGATAAGGTGTATGGTGTCTGTGCCTTAAACTAAGAGAGTGAGTCAGTTACTTATGAATAAATATAGAACTATTCAGGTTCAAGAAAAACATAAAGCTATTTTGTTTTACTATTTCTTTCTCTCTACAGCTTCGCTGTGTAGAAGATTTCCAGACAGTTCAAGTGATCAAACTTCTAAGATATGAAAAGAAGGTGGCTAAAATGTGTTTCCTGATGATCTCCACGTTCCTTATTTGTTGGATGCCCTATGCAGTGGTCTCCCTCTTGATAACATATGGCTACAGCAACCTTGTAACTCCAACAGTAGCTATCATCCCATCTTTCTTTGCCAAGTCAAGCACTGCTTATAATCCAGTTATCTATATCTTCATGAGTAGAAAGGTGGGTACATTAAAGGTTTTCTTGTTCGAATTATTAGTAGCCAGTATCACGCTTGTGAAGTGTAGGTCTGATTTACTTTAATCTGGAAACAATTTAAAAAATTTTCAACAGCTAGGATAAATGGTAACAATCTAGAAGAAATAAAATCCCTCATGGTGCTTAAATACCACCAGATCATAAATTTAATTTGCTTATATGTTAATTTAAACATTTAAATCACAGAAGGGACAGGAAAGAGTTTCAGAATGTCTCGTTTTGAGAGTTTACCTGTGAAATTGATTGCTAGTAGAAGACCTCATATGAATCACTCCCTTACAACAGTAGAACTCCATCAGAGGAAGTTTATAATAATCAGTGTTTATTTTTTAGGAATAAAAAACCACTTCTCTCTGACTTCTGTGTTATAGCAACACAAGGACAGATACTGGAAGTGTACCATGCACATAGTAAACTTCTGAAATCAGGATTGTATAAAGGTATCTGGAGTTTAATAGAATCCCTTGACAAAGGGTAAAAAGCCATGAGTGATTGCTGGAGGGGCTTTGCTGAGTTTTCCTTCCCTTCAAACCCATTATAGAGATGGAATTTTCTGTGATTTCCTACACCGGCTTGCAGTTGCTGGGCAGCAGCCTGGGCCAGCCAGCAGCCTGTAGGGACAAGGAGGCTGATCAGCTGTGGGGGCAGCCAAGCAAAGGCTGAGAGCAGCTCAGGTCAGGACCCAGGGCAAGGGGCAGCTTAAATGCTTGCCTGAGTAAAAGCAGGAGGCCTCCGATGTGGCCTCCAATCTTGTTCTTCCCCCACAGCTCATTTCACAGCAGGCTGATCCACAGTTGCACAGCTGCACAATATCAGAGTTATCCTGGATATGGGAAGCTAACAACAGTCATGTTCAGAAAGGCTTTTTCAACAGAATGACTTTTTAAATACACCAGCACTGACTCTGTACCTTGTTGTCAGGCTGAGTATCTTTTCTGAAAAACATTTTGTGGGTTCTGACACCCAGCAGCAAATTGAACTTGTACCAGGTATAATGCCAGTAAAGACACAGCCAGGATATATGTCAATCATCTGAATGTGTTCATTGGAGATGCATTGTGAAGTTTTTTTCTCTTGCCTCTAATTCCAGATTAGGACCAAAATGATAGTATTTTTGCCTAATGTTTTTTGATTATTTTACCCTCAGAAGGAATCCTGAAACAAGTTCTCTATAATAACCTTCCTTTATCTGAACTCGTCTAACATGCTTGTACTTTTTAACTTCTTTGCTACTCTGAGGTAGACCATTACGTCTGAAGTTGTCAAGGCTTCCACATGACCATTCTTTCTCTGAGACAATCCTTCTAGGAGATCTTGTCATTAGCTACGTTCCTTTCCCAACAGGACAGACCTATTGCCTTCTCTGTGTCAGAGTAGGATTAATTTTCCACAGCAAAACCTTGTTCTAACTTGGCATGTCAGATTGCTTCTTGCATGATATCTGAGCAAACAGAGGCACTGGCCATGCAGCATAATACTGAGTAATCCTTAACACAGCTAAATGGAAGGCTGTTAAAAAGAGATGTCCTACCTCCTTTTCAGAGGAAATGTGCAGTATTTCCCACCTGCTCCCGGATGTTTGTTGTGTTTGGGATTTTTGTTGTTTTTGTTTTGAGGTTTTTTGGTATTTTGGTTGGTTGATTGAAGTCTTCATACATTCCAGGCAATTCTTGTTACAGGTTATTAAACAAAGGAGAAGTTGCCCTCTGGTTGCTTGTTGAACCAGGGTTCTTCCCCAAAGGATCATGCTTTAAATGTGTGCAGACATGGAGCTACTGAATGAGTGCATCTTTAACTCTCATACCTGGATCTTTGTTTTGTTGAAGGGGAGACCATAATTAGAGAATTAATATGGTGCTACTACTCAAATTTCCATTCTGTGTGCTGGTGTGAGCTTTCACTGAACACCTGACATTATTTAGTCACACAGTAGAATAGACTTCCTGTGTCATAGATAGCTGCTGGTTATCTGAAAGACTTCTGTTCCATCCATATTCAATGGGAACATTTGACTTCTGTGTTACTAACCATTGAAATTTCATTTTACATCTGTGACATTAAATGGTTTTGTTAAAATTCCAGACCCTGGAGTTACTTAAAAGGAAGAAAAAGTCCCTTTGTATCCCCTTCCTCCCCTTGTTGGTTCCCTCTCTATCCTCCTGTGAAGTGTTTGTGAGAATATTCTTTCCCTGCTGGATCTAATGTGTGATTTTTGAATATGGAAACAAAATCTATAACACACTGTGGAGCCTAGTCCTCTTGTCTTTTGCTTGTAGCTGGTAAAATATTCAGTTGCATTTCAGTGCCCTCTGTTGGCTCAGTGATCCTATTCAGATGTAGAGAAAAAAAGTACCCACGACAAAGGCAGCATGTTTTGTTACTGAAACTAACTCAGAAGAGACGCAGAAGTCTCTTATGGAGAGACTGTGCCCTTCAGTTGCTTGTTGGTGGTAGTGAATGCTTAGGAAGCTGAACATAATTCTGTTTATTCTCTCTTGCAGTTTCGACGTTGCCTTTTGCAACTCCTGTGCTTCCGCCTGATGAGATTCCAGAGGACAATGAAGGAGACACCAGCAACAGGGAGTGACAAACCAATACGACCCATAGTTATGTCTCAGAAAGCAGGGGACAGGCCAAAAAAGAAAGTGACTTTCAGTTCTTCCTCTGTCATTTTTATTATCACTAGTGATGACACTGAGCAAATAGATGACAGCAGTAAACACAATGAGACAAAAGTAAATGTCATCCAAGTAAAGCCATTGCAGGGATGAGCTGAAGAGACATGGGAATGAAATGGATTTCAGACACTAAACTGTTGAGGCTGGAGACTGATTTCAGTGTCTATGGGCTGCCAAAGGAAACCACACTCTTAAGCTGTGAAATACTGAAGGGACTCAGCGTCTGAAGCTCTGCAAGTGGTTCACTTTTGGTCACAGTACAGAAATCTCTGCTAAAATTGTTGATGGATGTCATTACTTTGAAATTTCTTAAGGCATATTTTATGATTGCCATTCAGAACTTTTGGTATTTTAATGTTTTATTGAGCCTTCAGTGAATAATTAAATGGATCTTATTTATATATTTTTGTTCTCAGTGAAATATTTTTTTCCCCACCAACAAGCACATGATCTGATATTGTAGCTTGTTGGATATAGCTTGAAGGGAAGTACTAAGACCTGAGAAAACTATAGTATTTCAGTGTTTCAGTTGGCCTTTCTAAAGATCAAGTAGAGAGTTTGTAAAGAGAAATTACCAACTGTTCATATTTATGAAAGTAAAATTTGAGTAATTAACAATAACAGTGTGTGATTGTTTATTAGTTGATGTACAACATATTTACCACACTGACAATCATGTAACAATATATGAAAACTGAACACTAGAAGTTGTGGTAAATTTCTTATCTTAGGTACTCTGTTTGAAGTGCAGTGAAATGAGCTGAAAATTCATGAAATTATTTTCTTTGAAATAGCAAGATTTTATTTCCTTTCATGAAAGGAAGTGAAACAAGAAATCAACAAATGAAGTGAAGGGAGAAGACAAAGAAAGGAAATAAAAGGAAATTAAATGAAATTGAAAAAAAGAAAATTCTTAGGAGAAGTTAAATTTTTGAAATGGAATGGAATGAAGTACAATGAAGTACAATGAACCAAAACTTCATGAAGTGATACTACTGAAATTGTGAGATCTCATTTCCTTTTGTGAAATGAAGAAATTTCATCACGGCAGGGTACTGAGATTACTCACTCTACACTTTTGGAATCTGGGCCAGCCACAGATGATGGGGATCACAGCAGCAGTGGCAAGTTGCCATTAGGGTTCGGGTTAGGGTTCAGAGAGCTGCAGAGCATACAGCTCGAGGAAAACTGAGGCTGGAAAAGGCATGCCAAGGCAATCCTGGCAGGGCACCAATTTTCCTGCTCCTACATCTTTCTAGGACCTAGAGTTCTAGGGACACCGGGACTGGAAAATGCATGACAAGAAGATTATAATGGGCACAACATTTCTGCCTTCACACCTTGCAGATTAGGACCGTAAATGGGGATGGGCATCTCAGCTACAGCCCCAAGATTGCTAAAAGGTTAGTGTGAAAAAAATAAAATTCTAAAATAAAGTGGAAAAACCAAAATGGAATGGAATGGAATGACTGAAACTTTGTGAAATGACACTCATTGAAATGGTGAGATTTTATTTACTTTCATGAAATGAAGAATTTTATTAAGAGATGAAAAAGTGTGGAGCCAGCAATGTGGGCACCCTGCTGTGATGCCCTTGCAATGCCTTTTTGAGCATCAGTGTCCCTGGAGCTGTAGGCTGAATTAACAACCTAAAACTAAAACTAAGTTTCTTGAACTGTTGGCGGTAACTTTTTCTTGTAGCCTGTCACTGGCTTTGTAAGTGTGGCTCTTTGAGGTTAGTGTGCTGCAGTCCTATTTGCTCATCTTTTAAATATAACTATTTCCTGTACTTACTGCAGCACTGCTTCAAAAATCACACCCTGCTACAGAATTTAACTGTTGTAACTGTCAGTCTTTGAGTAGCATCAGGTTATTCACAGTTTCATCATCTTTTTAAAAAATTAAAAATCCATCTTTGGTCTATCATGCTGTTGTCACAACAGGAAAATTTATTACTATATTAGTGTGGATAGAAAGACTGATGCTGGACCTTTCTCTCGCATTACAGGCAATGGATGATGGTTAGTATTAGCATTTGAACAATTGGTTGTTCATTGAGTAACAGACCTGGAGACTTGGATATAGGAGAAGGAGAAAGTGGAAAGGACAAAAGGATAAGAAGGGATAAGTAAGGCATATAATGAATGAAGATTTTAAATAAACTACTTGGTAAAAGCATTCATGATCCTGTCATGCAAAGGGAAATTACAGGTGTGGTGAGTACCACAATAACCTCAGAGCCAAATAATTTCTCTTACAGATGTTTTGTTGATTTTGTGCATTGATAGAAAAATACATATAATGATTTAACTAAAATACCATTTTTAATCTGCAAATGCAGAAGCCTCAGTTTACTTGTTGCCTCACAGCACCTGGTATGTCAGGACAGCTGGGAGGCATTTCAGCATCTCCTTCATTCTGGGGCAGGGATCCCCTCTCACCCTGTGTTTTGAGGCTGTCATGAATCCTGAAGTGGTGCCCACTGACTTACCTGGGGCTTCTGCTGCTGTGCTGGATCCCATGGAGGCATGAAACTGTTGGATGGCAACAGATCTGCTCCACAACCATGTGACCTTCCTCCTTTTTCAGCTCCTAGAAGAAACTAGATTTGTGCCAAATGTATCTGACTTCATGCAGAGGAGTTGGGCCTTATACTATTAAGACTTTTTTTTAATCACAGTGATTACATCAGTCAGGAGATCAGTATTCAAAAGCATACCCCTTTTTGCTTGTGCCCTGCATAACATTGGTCTCCTGCTGCTGTTTCCTGCTAGAATACTGCATCAGCTAAGTGAAATGGATATGCAGCCACTGTACTGTGCTAAACCACCCAGAAAGAGCAGCTTTTAAGAATACATTTATTCTTAGCTTATGTAAACAACCTTCACCTCAAGAACAGAATTTGCCTGTCTAATATCCAGAGGTAAGAGATTAAGAGATGAGTAAAATCTGGCTATGATGGTGGAAGATTTTGTTTGATGTACATGTAAACATCTCAGTTTGAAAATATCTGCAGTCAGGTATTTTGTCAGTCTATGTCACCACAGTTAAGGAGCGTTGTTGTTTCTCATGAAGGAAAAAAGGAGGAGGGTGAGGCTGGAACTGTCCCAGAGGATGGGAATGTCTGTTCCTGCTGCTATTTAGGGTTGGCAGTAGATGCCCCCTTGGGGTTAGCCTGGTACTTGTGCATGCCCCTGTCCCTCCCTTTGTGGCAGTAAAAGTGGGAAGAAAAGCAGGAGGGAGAAGTACACAGTTGGTCTCTGTTTTCTTCTGCCACAGGCAAATGCTGCAGCCTCTGAGTTCCACTTGCCTGATGCCCAAGGCTGCCTTGCCTGCTGCTCTGACCTGGCTCTGCATTCCATTTATCCAGCTCAAACATAAAGAATGCTCTTTCTTGCTCTCAAAATTAAAATTAATATTTGGTACAAATGAGAAGGCATGTTATTAGCACCAGACTTGGCATGAAGCAGAAAAGAGAATGAAATCTTGCTATTTCAATGAGCATCAATTGGGCAATCTTCAGGCCATATTCCTGCACTTCATGTAATCCCACTGGTTTTCCTTGTTTTCACCTTGTGTCAGGTTTTTTATTTGTTTGTTTGTTTGTTTTGCAATTTCAATTAATCTCTTTCTCTTCTGTCTCTTTGTTTCCCTTTCTTTCCTGATTTTAGGAGTTTCAAAGGGAATAATTTGGGCAAGTTTTGGTCCTTTTCCCTGCACTACATTTCATCTTTGTACAATTGGTTGTAGTCACTCCATTTCAAATTTTCGGGATTTTTCAATTTCATTTTTGATTGACCATATCTCCTTTTGGGAGTGCTTGTTCAACTCAGCCCTCCAATTTCAAGATTTCATTCCCTTTCTTGACAGGAAAAAGCTCTGAAAGACAATGAAAAGAAAGAGAAATTATGTTGAAATTTTGAAGTATCATAAAGTTTGATAACCATGCCTTCTTTTCTTTTTCTAGATATTTATTTTTATTAGAAATAGAATTTTCAGTGTAAGTAAGCGTTGTTATTTTTCTGAGTATTGTCCCTTCCCTATTCTTATTTTTTTCTCTGTTTATTTTTATCTAGTCTTTATATTCTTTCATCAATATTTTGTTCTTTTATAAAAGAAAGCCTCAGATGTGTGGACTCTGATAGGTAAAGAGGGAAGCATAACATTTTTGAGACCTCTGCCTTATTGTAAGGAGGTTTGTGAGGTCATCGTGGATTTAGCTGTGTGAAAGGGAACAGAACTGGTACATACAAAAAAATTTGAGAGAATGATGATCAAGTGAGATAGCACTTACTTTCAATCAAATATATCATATATTTATTCTGCACATAACACACAGCTGTATCTGAACACAGGGGATTCACCAATCCTGAGAATTCGAGCTGGAAACAGCCTGAGACATACATCAGTTACATAGCAAAACCATTTTATATCCTGATGAGACGTGTCACCCTGCAGAGGGAGCCATTGTTTTATCAAGCCAAACAAGACTCTTCTATTTTTATTGCAGGAATTTGGCTTTTTTTGCATGTGTGTTCTTGTTAGGTCACTGGTTTTGTTTGTTTGTTTTATAGTGAGCTTGGATGAATGATTACAGTTTAAATTTTCTTCAGTCTTTGCTACATTTTGCAGAAACTCATCACTTAAGCCATTTGTTCCACCTAGAGGTGACAATTACATGCTTAGTGCTTTCTCCACAAAGGAAACAAGATAGGAAAAGAGGTTCATCCTGTTCCAGAGTAGCAAGGACAATGCTTAATTTGTATAAAATGCAGAATATCTCACAAGGGTACAAACTATCCAAGCGTTATATGTGGCTTTAGACTGCTCTGTGCAGATGGGAGCAGAACTCCAATGAGGAAAAGAGAACAGTTTATTTTCATGGGAAAGAAGACTTACTGTCAGGGACAGTCTGATGTAACATGTACAGAAAAGGGATGGTCTTTACAGATCAGAATTTAATTAATTGCTGATTCTAATTTTAATTATACTGTACCCCACCATTGCTAGGCTTCCCCCAAATCAGGAAGCTGCACTCCTGGTTGATCTTTGCCAGTCTGCTAAGGTGACTGTGCCTGGCATTGCCTCAGATGTTGGCAGTAGACACATGCTGAATTACAATTGTGTTAGACAGTTCCTCTTGGGAAGCTAAAGCTGTTCCATTTGTGTTATATGTGGGCTGAACTGGAAGACATACAGCTAAGAGATTTTTAATTCCAAATAGAGGTTCAAGTGATGTTTTATACTGCAGCACCTTACTATTTGAAAGTTAACTTTCTATGTCATACTGTCAGATTGCAGGGTTCAGTTAAAGCATTAATTTTGCTTTCTTCCTAAGTAAATGTGCCACCAAATTAGGAACTCCACCCATTTCAGAACAAGGTCTAAAGAACATAGCAAGCAATTTTCACCATGCCTTTGTTTGTGACACTTTTTCCTTTATTTTGGAGCCATTGAGCACCTATGAGATAATGCAGCTGTGATCCGCAAGACTTTCTGTGTTACGACAGAAGTGTCTTTCTTGGAGTCTGTGTATGTCTAAGAGAGCTTCTATTCTTTTTACAAACATTATTTGCTCTAGTAAACTGTATGGTTGCATTGCCTAGATATAGTTTTCCTATATTTTCTGGCTTATCCTTGCTCTTTCCCAGTCCTCCTAAAGTTGTTTTTGTAACCTTTTTGAAGTGGTCTCCACCAGCTCTTGTATACCCCTGTTTAGATAATACTGGAGAGTTATCTCCTCATTGCATTTTTCCCTTCTAAAGAAGAGAGAAGTATGCTTTAATTTTAAAACTCAATCATTCTTCCCAAACAGGTAGTTTTCAGTCCAGAGTTTTCAAATGTGTCTAAATTTTGGTCAGGTCATAATGAGTTTTACTAACTTATAATATCTTTCCCAATTATACTTCCCAAATATAACTTGCCTAAAAATTAAGGAGAGAGATTTCTAATATTTTTTTACACTGAAAAATATATATTAAAGATTTGAAAAGTATGTTGGGGAAGAGGAAATACCAGCAGGATGAGAAGGCCAGGAATCAATATCACTGCTGCAAATTGTTCATCCTTTTCCTTTTGTACCCAGTGAAGCACATGGTTCTCCTGGTTTCCTTTCTCCACTGAGTCACTTTCTGGCCCAGCTAAAATTAATCATTCATAAAGGCAGAATAAAGGGTTTTTCCACATCCTTCTTGGACTGTACTTTAATTTACTGTATAAACATGGAAACCTCTTCACAGCAATTTCACATTCCTGTAAAACCCTATGCTAGTATTTTAGTAAGTTTGGGCTTTATTTTTTCCTTAGCTCACAAATGTCTTTCTAGGTCAGCCATCTCTATGCTACTCTAAATGGCCTTGGGAAAATATGACCATGCAAGCAAAACCTCTTGTCTTGGGTGTTTCAAGATGAGCTCATGATGATGCTCCTTCCCACTGCATGTCTGGAAGTCCTGGAAATAAAGGAAGTATTATACTCACAGAACTGACAGAAACTGCCTGCACTGATTTGAATGAAATTACAGTGTTGTTCTGTCAAACCTGCGTGGTACAGACAATGATTTTTTAGACAACCCTTTTTTGCCCAAGCAGGCTGGTAGGAAGAACCAGCAAAGCTCTGGTCTCACCTAGTTCCCACAAGGAGGCTTGGGTATCGACCCATCTACACAGTATTTTTGTAAAGAAGCAGTACTACTAAACAGAAGTATTGGCTCACTTTGTCACTGCAATTTCATTCTTAAAAAGCCAGCAAACCAACCAACCAAGCATGACTCCAGAGAGCTGTTCAGCTCACCTTGGAGCAGCTACATACATTTGATTAAATACCAGATTCAGAGAATTCATTGTATATATTGACTGAAAACTACTGATGGCAACGCTCATCAAAAATGCATGGCCTCAAGCTGTTCCACCAGGGTGCAGGTGATCTGTAGGTCCTATATCAAACTTATCATTGATGTGGATGTCTTGAATGTCCTAAAGCATCTCAGATGCCAACAGGCATCTCTATGAGTGCAAAAGCATGGAGAATTAGATCTCTGCTGCCTTCAATGAAAACCTATACATTTATCTCATACCTGAGCTCATACCACATATTTTATGTCCATATATGGGTGTCTGAATGTGGGCTTGAATTTTCCTCCAGCTGGTTTTTAAAACAATGAGGCAGTCATATCACTTCATGAGTTTTATTGAGGGCTTCTCTTCCTTTTATTCCATTTTCTTTCTTTCTTTCTTGAGCAGAATACTATGAACTTCACCTGGACACTTTGGTTCCCAGGCAGCTAATCACCTACCATGCAGGCTATCACATGTAATAATGCTTTATGCAGATGCATGATCTGGCCCAGTTTTTTACAATTATCAGGTGGCTACACAGCTCAAGGCAAGCCGTTGTCTGGAATGTGCTCTGTGTGTGCATCGTGATTGTTGTTGGTTTCTCCTATGAGTTTGACACTAATGAATGCAATTCCACTAAATGGTGTAATTTCCTTGGAATAGTATCCTCTGACTGAAAAACATTGCATTGAAATATTTTTGGCTAGCACTACTTGAGAAGAATGAGACAAACAGAGGTCTTTCAATCTTTTTTAAAAATAAAAAGTCTTTAAACATGTTTATGCCATCCCAAGTCAGTAGGGAGTTTTTCATTTCAAAGTGAGCAGCTGCTGAAGTATTATGGGCTTCAACAGGAGATATTTAATGCTACTATAAAAGTAGCACGAGAGATAGAGGGAAACTGTTGAGAGTATTACTCCTGAAATCTAACTGAAACAGCTTTCCTTAGGAACATATAATTAGCTTGAAAAAAACCAATTCTGATTTCTCCACAATGAGTAAAATGTCAAAAATTTTTGTTCTTGAGAATAGTCCAGTGCTGTTTATTCCTTCATACTTGTGGTAGTGTTCTGAATGTTAAACAGTTTTCAACTTGGTTTTATCAGTTTGTTGGCAACTGGTGAAAAGGAGATGCAGAATGCTGCCAAATCAAGATTGAAGTGATTTGCATGCGTTTAGCATTCTGGGGAAACTAATTGCATGAGATGCAAGGCATAAGGGACCCCAACATAAAGCTTCTCCAGCAGAATCTACTTTGCATCCCAAAACATTGGGTATCTCTATTTGGCTTCTCCATCACTGTACTACCTGATCACCCCAAGTTATCCTCACATTTCTGTACAGCAGGACAGTACAATATCTCATACAAGTAACCAAGCTGAAGACAGGCCCCACAGGAAAGTCAGTAGGAGCAGGAGTATATTTCTGTAGTTTAGTGAACCCTCTGACTCATGGAAGAACAATCACCAGAACAGAGATCTGAACCACTTCTCTTACCAGGCAAGAAGATATTCTTACTGCTGCTAACAAAGAAGAAGAAATCAGTTCTTGATCAGAGCACCACAGGGGGTGATTTTTCTGACACAGTAAGTTATTGTCTTCCATTAAATAACTTGTAATCCCAAACTTCAATATTGCTTTCCATAGCAGCTATTTTAGGTTTCAATAACATTTGAAAGTTAAATTTAAATCCAGTGTCTAATTATTTCTTTAATCTTAATTTTAAAAAGCTGTTGAGATAAAGGTCACAAAATGCTAACTATAAAATTTCCCAGGTCACTGCTTTTCTAGAATTCCTTTGCTGTTACTAGAATGAGCAAAAATATTATGACTGAAAAATGGATTAAATATGCTAAAATATGTTTTTTTTATCCTAGCAAACAGGAAGATCACAAGACATAATGATTTAGCAGACATTTTTCCATGGCTTGATCAACTACTGAGTTAACAGATTAATCCCTTTCAAATACAATGTAATAGGAATGTTGAACATTTCTTTATATCAGCTAATGATTTAGTTTCAGGGGACACTGGTAGACATAATGGCTATCTTTTTTCCACAGTGCAGCACAAAACAGGCCATTATCAAAATTCAAACCTTTAAAATGCTGAACATATGAAAGCTGGCTTTGTCTGTCTTGGAGACAGACATTTCCTTAATTCTGTAAAAACAGAGCACAGGGGTTGAGTGCCTTCCCAGCTTGTTGTCATAGTCAGACTTTATCATCTGTCAGATTACCCTACAAGCACCCTTGGCTCTCAGTATTACACTACACCCCTAACAGCAGCGAGATTTGGCAACTCATTAGTAGGAGGACAAATGTAAATGCTTTGGGGATGAACTTCTTGGCTTGTTTTTGTATTGTGTCCATCATGGTTAATGTTGACCCTAAGTATTTGAAAGCTGACATTACAAACCATGACATCTCTTATGGAAAGGAACAGTATTGGCACACTCTTGCATTTATTATACACGAAATCTAGCTGAAGGAAATTTTGGCACCTGGAGTCATACCTCCAAATGGAAAAGACAGATCCCCAGGGTGACTGCTTTGACCTTGGGTAATAAAACACCATTTCATGTTCATGGACATAAATCCAGCATGGAATTGTCTTGCTGGCAGTGCTTCAGCTCATGCAGGCTTGATAAGCAGAAATATTACGTGGGAAAATAAATGTAGCGTAAAACAATGTGCTGCAAGTATTTGGATGAAGAAACCACCAAACAAAATCAAATAAGAGAGTGAAATCTGTCTGTAGCTGTAAAAAAGGTTTTGGTTGGGCAAGGCCACCGGTGAGCAGTGAATTATGAAACATCAGAGCCATAGCTATGACAGGGCAGATGGCATATGGCTATGAAGGTGCTACCTAGGAATTAGGGAGGCAGGTCTGTGGCAGAGAGCTGGACAGGAGGTGAAAGCAGGGCAAGCTTAGAGAATCTGGCAGGAATCTAAACCCACAGAAATAGCTTTCTTTTCCCGCCTCAGGCTATCTTTCTGAAAATGCGCTAGCTGCTGATATTGTAGATCCTTTGCTGATGATATACATAAGCTATGTTTTAGCTGCTACTTTGCCAGAGATGTCACTCAGAAAACCTTGAAATATGAACCAAAATTAAATAAGAAACTCTACTTAACATGAGCTGAGTGGTGGTGATTAGTTGCTACAGTTCAGTTTGCTGAGTCAGAGGAGAATACATCTCATGGGTCATTTGGTTGATATCAACAGTGCTTGCTCACCACAGAAGACGTTGAAGTCAGTGGGAGATGGGTGTAGGCAGTGCCCAAACAATTATTTAAAAGATTAAATTTCTTTGACCATCTTTGGATTTTTTTTAAATGAAGTTAAACTTTTCCTCCTCCCTCTCTTTTGCATTGGTTTTGTCAGCTGCTGTTGTTTACAGGAAGCATTAGGAGAGAAGCAAAGCTACAGACCCAGCAGAGTTCCTCAAGGTCAGCTATTATGAGGCTGTTGTCTACAAACAGCATTGTGCACATGCTGTCAAGGTCCACAGGCTTTTCATTCCCAGCAACTGCAATTTTCTGTTAGTGGTAATTGGGAGGTAAATCAGGGCTTTATGACATCCAGCCACTGAATCTGTGTTGCACTTCTATTCTGTTTGGTTTGCATGAGCACTGAGAAGCAGTTAGTATGATTTTCATATTAGCTCATCTTAATGCTTAAGAGTGCTTGCATATCACAAAGGATCACTGGAATTCAAGGACAGAAAAACTACACTACAGACAAAGAAATGCATGTTTTTTGAGGCTTTAAACACAGTAAAATAAAACCAAACAAGAGAAAATTATATTAAATATTGTGGCCTGTTGGTGTCCCTTTCAAGAGAACAAATTAATAAAGATTAAACTCAAAGTCACTTGTAATAGCAAGCTCAGCCCCATGCTGGTCTGAGCAATCATTTTGCAATAACATTATGGAGAAGTAGGGCTGCCCTTTCCTGTACTCTCTAAAGATGAGCAGAGCTGGCCGCAGGGCAACCTCAGGCTTAACTTTGATGCAACAATCTCACTTGGAAATGCTAAATTGATGCCTGACTATGATGACACAGGAGACAGAATAAAAACTACAAGTGTCAACATATGTCCATCCGTCTGGGCCTCTAAGCATGCTTAGTGTGTAATTTACCCACAAAGAAAGCTGTGCTCTGTCTTTGCTTCTGGCTCTGCAGGTGGGCCTTTGCTTTTCTTTCACCATCACAGTCCTTTGGCAGTATGTGACCTGTGACTAGCAATGACAACACTTTGCTGGCATATGCTATCTGTAACACATGAGATAAAAACACATGGCTGTTTTTGGCTTTTGGGTGCAATGCTCCCAGCTCATTCCAGTACCTCCATTTCTATCTGCATTTAAATTCATGTCAGTGCTTCCTCTTTGACACTAGCAGGAGTGCATATGTGCATACTGTCCTGGATTTCCTTCCCAAACTGCAAAATGTCAGAACAGACTTTACTTTCAAACCATAGTTACCTTGAGCAGAGACAAAGCAACCATGGAGAGTTTAAGCTGTAAAGGAATATAATAAGTGAGGAGTGTCTTCAGTTAAGAAACTCAAATAGCTTTTTTCCAGTCTTGATTGCCTCTTGCTACCCCCAAAGGCCGTGATGAAACAGTTGTCTTCAAAGCCAAATTTGTGTTCTGGACTCATGCTGGGAGTTCATCTTGTTAGATATGAGAAGATATTCTTCCAAAAGAATTACAGATTTTGCAGAGGTAAAAACTGGGACAGGTTCATACCTGATACAATTCCTTAAATACACACCAATTCTAGACCCAGTGTTTAAAAAATGCCTGCTGGAAGATCAATAAAAAAAAATCTTATTTTAAATTTTTTTTCATATCAGTGTCAACATATGGGTAGTGTGCATTGTGCCCTATAGGGTCATCTTCAGCTACAAAAGGCTAATGAAGATGCCTGCCTTTAGTTCAGGAAATGCAGTGACAAAGCAGCTAAAAATTTAACCTGTTTTTTCAGTCCTCACTGTGAAAGTATTCTGTGGGACAGAGCTCATGGCTTGGGGTTACAGTATTAAGAAACAGTGGTTTTTTCCACTTTTTAATATTTTAAATATTTGGTGGAGTAGCATCCATCAACTCATTTCTGTCAAGCAGAGGTGGCAGCTAAACCAAGAGGAATGGGCTGGCAGCTGTCAGAGCAGAGATGTTACACACAAGGCCTTCACAGGTGGCATTTTGCTGTCAGCTGCACCAGAGGTGTCATGAATTGAAGTGGCCTCCAGAGTGAATTTTCCTCCCTAAGCTAACTGGGCTGCTCAGCAGCATGGCTAAAATAAAATTTTGAAATCCTAGGCATGAAGTATTTTAAGCAGAGACCTATGTGGTTGCTCATTTTCTGAGAAGCAAAGGTGTCAGAAAGGAAAGAAATGGGACCCCGAGCTGGGGGAAGGGCCTGGAGAGAGCATTTTGCCTCTCTTGGTGCTGCTGAGTGATCAGAAGGCAACTCAACAGCAACTGGCGGGTCCTACCTTATTTTGGGGGGCTGAGGTAACTTAAACCCACCTGAGAGCTGTAGTGAAAGTACCCTGCTTTATTAATTAAAACATAGGTGGAACAAAATTAGTATATTTTTGAGGACATTGGAAGTTCCTAAAGGCATTCTCAGTTTAACAGCATTTGCAAACATGATTTGCAGAATGGGTGGCTACTCAGTCACTGCCATACTTTGCTCTCTTCTTTCCTCTAAAACAACAACAAAAAAACTCGATGAAAACTGGGTTTATGGCCACTTTTGTGGGCAGTCTTGGTGTGTTAGGAAAGCATGTTCCAGTGAAAAAGGCAGAGAGGTTTTGGGTTTGCATATTTGTCCTCTGTAATTAAGTGTGGTGGGAGGCACAGAGCTGTCCAAGGACATGAGAGACCAATTTCAGTGACAGGTTTTTGAATATGTCTTAGCATAAAAAATTCACTATCATTATCAAAACAGCTCTGTCTCTTGGAAATATTTAAGTCCATAACAGCTGCAAGCTTACAAGTGCAATGTTTAGCAAGGGGAGAAAAGGAAATGTTGCTTGAAGGTTTCATTAATTGCAGAGCTGTTTAATTAATCAGTGCTGGTATCTATTATCTATTTATCAACCTGACAGCTGCTTCCCTCATCTCCATCCCACTGTTTGTTGACACCCCATTTGCTTCTTCATTTCTAGAGAATGGAACATTAAGGCAGTAAAAACTGGTGTAAAATGTGACTGGTATGGGGATAGTGTAAATTAAATCTTTCATTGATTTTTCTTGAAAGGGAAGGTGACCCTGCTCTGTGTGAAGCTGTAACCATGGCAGCAGATCTAGTCACTGGGAAAAAAATGATGCTGCTTTTTCAGTGGGAGGTGGAAATGGACATCTGAGCTGAATGTTTTCTAGCCCATGACTGGGAGCTGGAGACCTTTTCATTTAATAGGCTTTGACTTTGAAAATAGATCATGCTACTCTGTTTCTTGCAGAAAAGATGTCAGTGGGAAGAGACCACATTTGGTAATTGGGCTACACCAACACACAGAAACGAGGGACACTTGCATCCCAAATCCCTGATGATAGTTTCCAGTAGCAGGTGTCAGGGACACAACAGTTGATATGTAGGGATCAACTGTTACTTAGATAAAGGATCTTTACATCACTGGCTGCATAAAGGCACCTTTAAGCACTGATAAATGACTGTATGTAACCAGGAATTCAGGCCATAGCAGCTATGGAGCCCTGTAAATCTCTGAAGTCCTTTACAAAGAGGCAATTGTCCTTATTTCCTGGGAAAGGAGGCAGCAGAAATACTGAGCCAGCAAGGCCAGCTTGCTTGCCTAAAGCTGAAGAGAAAAATCTGTGCTAAATCTAGTGCTGGGAAGCATGGTCTTCAAGTCTGTGCTCAGAGCATTTCAGATCCTACACCACTTGCCCCCACAGCTGCCAGAGTTCTGTCCCAAGCTGTGCACCATGTGGGTAATTAGAGACCTCTGCCCTTCTTCCTAGTTACATAAAGAAAAGTTGGCTTGGACTCCAGAAACAGAAACTTGTTCCACAGCAGCATTTTGATTCAAAACTAGTTTTGTAATCCCTGCTGTGCTAAAGAACTATGGTAAAATTAAAAACACTTGGTCTTCTAAGGCCAGTTAAGAGAGACAGAGACTTACATACAAACTGCTGCTTCTGCTTTTTGGATGGCTGTTGCTCCATAGACAAATTCTCTGCAGTAATACACATCCAATCGGAACTCAGAGGAAATAAGAGAAAACAATAAGCGACTTCAAATGTAGCATTGAAAATCCACCAGCATCAGGAATTATGCCCACTGACAGAGCTGGACATGCTGCATGCTTTACCCTGTATGCTTTTTTATACAATATCTAAGGGTTCCCTTGTGAAATCCAAATATCTGATCCCAAACTTCCTTACCAGCTGTACAAAAGGCTGTGGCCTTGTTTGGAGACACATCAGGCACTTGCTGCAGAGGCCAGTCACATTTCCAGTGGAGCTGTTAAGAAATCTGTTTCTCAGGTGGTGACTCTTTTGCTCAGAAACAGAGACATCCCCTGGGGTTTGTATCTACAGCACTGTCCCCCTGGCCAAGCTAAGTGGGAAAGCAACTGTAAGCAGGCAATAAGGGGAAAGGAAATTCGCTTCAGTAGGCACAAAGGAATGTAAGAGTCTTCAAAAAAGATTGGTTTGAGGATAATGATCAAAGGAGAGAAGCAGAGGTCAGGAAAAAAGGCAAGTGTGAAGGCTAGAGAATCAGAGGGTGGGAGAGAAAGGAATTAAAAATATAGCAAACACTTGAATGATCTTGCTTGAAGATTTCGAAGGAGGAGAAGGATCACACTTCCTTCAGTGCTGGATTGTTGCTGAAAGACTTCACTCAGATGATCAGAAGATGCATTTTCCATTTTACAGCTAACAAATGATTGTTCAGGCTGACTGGCAAGCCTCTTTTTCAATAGACTAATCTGCTGTTGGAATTTCTCTGACACCATTTTTTTTTGAGTAGAAATTGGAAGAGAAACAAAAGACACAAAAAAAAAGCATATCTCTCTGCTTCCCTTTTTTCCACCTCATAACTCATTCTGGTGCAGTGTAGGGAGTGTATGTGAATATATATCCATAATAGTACATGGGAAAGGGTAAAGGGAAAACTGTCCACAGAAAGACAGGAAAAGAGAAAATAATGGAACAGAATACTCAGTGACAGGAGAACATCTACATAATACAGCACATTAGAGGACGTGAGAAGAAAATAAAGGGAGAAATGGGGAAAATGCTGATGCAGATTTAAGATAGAAAATAGCAGATACAGATATAAGCAGTTAGTGGATGCATAAGGTGAAGCAAGATTTTGTCCCAAAATTCTATTTGGGCAGTAGATAAAACTTCAAATATTCTCTCAATTTTAGCAAATAGTTTTAAACCCCCCAAACACCTTTCAAATAAAAGCTTTAATGAATGTCTGTTGGTTGTTTTTGCATAACCTAAGCAAAACTAGCAAAGCATATTTCTAAATGACTAAAGAAAAAATTGTTAAAAGTCTTTTGCAAGATCAACTTTGTGTGATTCAGACTAGCATATTGAAAAGGCATAATCATACTCCCAGCAGGAGATGAAAATGTCCATTTTTGCAGAAATATTTGATTTTTGCTGTATTGTAATCAGTTGCATATTGTAGCCATATTATGTTGGGTGTTTTTTAATTGTGAAGCCACATAATATGAAATACCTTCTAGTGGTATACGGTACCTGCATATTATTTATAAAATCCCCATTTCACTTGCGAAAGGTGATATTAGTAACACACTGGAGGAGTTGCTTTAGTGTTGAGAGCTCAGAATAGACACATCTGAAAATCTGTCCTCTCCTCCCTTAAATCTTCCTTCCCCTTTCTTCTCTGCTTCAGTGTTAGGGTATCAAAATGCCAGGCAGAATGTTCAGCAGCTAATAGGTGCAAGAATGAGCAAAATAAAATAACCAGGATCAGTGGGAGCAAGCTAACCTTATTCTGTCAGGAAAGATGTGAGTAGATGTATTAGTAGACAAAATAATGTTTGGTTGTGGATTAGGTGTACTGCCCTGAACTCACTGCACTCATTTTGGTGAAAAACAATATAAAACTTAAAAACCAGGCCACTGGCAGAAGGGAGGTTTTGTTTTTCCCCAGGGCAAACTAGAAAATTCACACATACCTTTCTATAACTTGTTCTATAAGTTCTATAACTTCCTTTCTGTGACTGGGAGAACATCCAAATGGAAATGTTTTCATGGCAAGTATGATAAAAAAGTGGCTACTACCTTAGTTTCATCTGATGCCTCTGGGTACCAGTGGAGATCAACCAATAAAAATTACTTGTTCAAAGACAAGTCAAAAATTAATTAGATTGTCCTACTGTATGTCTGTCATCCTTGATTAAAAAATTACACCCCTCAAGATGTCATAGCCGAAAAGCAGGAACCACCCAAAAATTCCACAATGCAACAAAATACCTTGGGATCCATTCTACAAAGTCGGTTAAAAATGACCTCATTAGTCTCCTTCTGAAGCAAATAGAGATTTCAGCAAGTAAACTGATAGACATCTCTAGTTCTGTTGGCTCAGAAAGGATGTTTACTTTCCTACCTGCATCTGGCCTCCCACATCAGACAAGACAGATGACTACAGTGTATAAGCTTTTTCCCACACAGGCTCTGGAACAGATTGGGATCTCTAGACAGCGATGCACATTGGGAACCAGAGGAGCTGCCCAACAGATGGCTTGGGATTCAAGCTAGTTCAAAAACAAATTAGGAATAAAGGAGCTGATGGGACTTGCATTTAGTTGAGAAATGGAATTTTAAAATCTCCTGGATCATCACACTGCTTCCAAACGTTGGCCTTAAACCTAGTTCTATCGAGGATACAGGGTGAGCTAAGAATATTCAGTGGAACTGTGTGAGTGTGAAACCATTTCCAGTTTTTACAGCTATTTAGATTACTGGGGAAGTTGCTGTATGTCTGTTTGACTTGTACATAGAGCTCATGGATTTCAAATCAAGCATTTTTCTTGGTTCAGAGCTGCTGAACCAAATAAGCAGAAGGATTTGGTCACAAACAAAGCCTGTAAAGACATTGCAAAGCAAGATAATTTGGTAAATATGCAGAAAGGTTTTAGAAGAAAATCTTCAGAAATTTTCAGGAGTTTTCAGATTACTCTGAAAAAGCTTTGGCTGGAACCCCGATTACTTATATTTGGAATTTTATTTCCACACACAGGAAGACCAGAGTACTAGATGAGAAGATTAAAAGGTGAATTCTGAGGAAAAAAAGGTAGGATCCATCTGTGCCACAGCGCAACATCTAAACTAAAATGCTGGCAGCAGTTAGTTGTCTTTGAGCTGGACACAGAGTAAATGTGACCCGCAGCCACTTGACATGAATATAAAGAATCTTCTAAGCAGAGATACTTTTTAAAGATGTATCTTTCTGTCCTGGAAAGTATGTAATATTTATCACTAAACAGGAATGGAGTCAGACTAGCAACTCAGACAATTTTCAGAAAATACCTCAGCAAGGACAGTCCCATCCCAGTGGGGAGCAGCAGCATGCCAGAGGCATCCATGGAAACATTATCAAGGACAACACACAGACAAACGTGCTCAGAAATGCCACAGGGCAGCAGCACCAGACTGCTGAACATCCCAGCAGGGCAAGGATGCTGAGGCCACACTGCTGGGGAATTGTGGCTGTTCCTCAGAGGAGCAGGCAGCTTTGCTAGGCTGTTATCCTGGGGATGTGTGAGGAAGGGATGGTGATGCTGCTGGGGACGGAGAGTAAGTCCTGAGTTCATGTGTAAGAGCGTGTATAGGTCCAGGATTGGATGGCTCCTTTGCAGCATTATCTTATCTTCTCATCCTGGAAATGAAACACTTTCATTTCCAGAAGCATTTGTGCCTACAGCAAAGAACCTTGCTTAGAAGTTGACCTAACATTAACAAAAAAAAAAAAAATCTGGAGGACACAAAGATAGGTAGCCTGAAGTATCATCAGCAAGAAGCTTCCTTGAATCACAGTAAACTCATCATTCTGTAAATTATTAAGCATTGAAGAAACATAACCCCCTGACTTTTCTAATTGTATCATTTTTCTACTACTTCAAATCTAAGTAATAAAAATAAGTGCAAGGATTTTTCACATGCCATTACTGGAGGTGATACTGTATCTTTTTGAAAACAGTTATATCTGTTTCTAATTTACTTAAGCTTTTTTATGCAGTGTAGAGGGGCCTTAAAGGGTACTCATACACACTTCTAAGGTCTTTTATATTGCCAGTGTATCAAACAAAGCCACGGCAGCGAGGAAATTGGGCATGGTTTCTCTACAAATGAACTTCATGGCAGATCTGCAGCCAGCACTGGAGAGGTGGAAGGGCACCTGGACAGTTGAGGATTAGGAGTACTGTGTAGAGCAGCGTCCATGAAGGTTTGTCCTTTAGCACACACCTGTCCTCTCCTTCCCTCTCTGCTCTCCTCTGCTGCTCATACATCTGTTGCAGCACAGAAATCTCAGAGCTAAGTAAAAGAATGAGAAGATGGAGAAAATGATTTTATCATGATTTCATGTGATCCCCTGGGTAGGTAAAAATAAAGTTGTTAAACTGGTGACCATGCATGAATCTCACAGAACTGACAGCACCAACTCCTCTGTGCTTTTCTTATATAGCAGAGCTAAAAATAAGCAATATGATATTGGCATGAGATTTCATAAGACTGTCTTCCCCTGATGGCAAAGAAATGACCTGGCACCACCTATCCCAGTGCCAGATCAGGATATGGCATTGAAGAAATTACATCAAGAACAACAAGAAATGATAGGGAGCCTTTCAACAAAATCTTTTGAGGAGATTTCACTGGGGAGAGCAGGAGACTGAGTGGTTAGTGTGAGGCTAGGAGCAGCAGGAGACAGGATGCAATCAGTGCTCTATAGTGAGAGCAGGCATGCCCCCTTCTTCCCCTCCTTCTTCCCCTCCACAGACAGAGCCAAGGTATTTTGTTTTAAATCTGAACTCTGAATCTGATATCCAAGAGACTGCTCTGGTTTCAACGTCAATGACTGCACTCAGACAGCACTAATGATCACTCTCACTATCCTGCCTTTCTTCCTGCTCTCCCACAACACTCCAAACATATCTTCAGACATATCTTTTCTTCTGGCTTTGCTCTAGAATCAAAATCTCTGCATTTGTAATCAAACAGAATTATCACATTCTGGCCAATGCCAGTGAGAATGAAACTGTGGTGAACAAGATCTGTGTGTAACCTCAGTGGAAAATTATTTTTCAACAAACACTTCAGTAGTATGAGGACTGAGAGAGGTAGAAAAATCACTCACAGTCAAGAAATAAAGGGGTCCTCTCTGAGCAGAATTACATCTCTGTAATGTTTTTGCCTTCAGAAGAGTTTCACAAGGTGGGTTGGGAGAAGTTCTGACCCAAGCAGACTTTCCATAACTGAAATCTGCTAGCAAAAACGTCTAATAGATCAATCATGCAGAAGCAGTTCATGATTGTTATTGCTTTTCTAGCCCACAGTCATGAGTAATTTCTTATTTCCTTCCTCCTTTCTTCCTGAGGATGTTACAAGGCAGAGCAGATTGCCAAGAGAGCAAATGAAGGGATGGCACCATAAGCAGCTGTCAAGCTTGGATTCTTGGAGAAGAACAGTCTGATCACCAGGAAAGCCTACAGAAATATTTGGCTTTGAGTCATTTTCTCAAGCACCATGGGGAACAGAAAAAGGGAGGGGGATAGTAGTGAAGGAGATTATTTTAATCCCTGTTTAATTTTGCTGTACAGGGATATCTTTAATTTGGAGTTGAGTTTTTCATGCACAAAACATAAAGAAGTCTAAAATGATACATAAGAATCAGATATTTCCCAAATGCTCAAATGATATTGCTCAGTTTGAGAAGATCACTGCATCATGACAAAGCTGTAACTATCTTTTGTAGTTTGAATGAACAGTTACCTCAAAAGGAGAGTTGTTCACATGCCAGATTAAGTCATGGGCATACAAAGACTCCAGCAGCCTGTTCATTATGGAAATTTTGCTACTTGGGTCAGGACTGCCTTCCTAATTTATTTCTGTGAGCTCCACCTATATGATTTGTTAATTTCTTTCAGCTTTTCCCTTTCATATCTGTTTTGTATTTCCAAAGGGTCTCAGGAGAGCAGTGTGGTCTCATGGTTGCTGTTGCTGGTCTCACACACAGTAAAGTTCAGACAGAAGAGACACTTTCAATGATCTTTCTAACAGCAATATATGTTGTTTCAATGCTGCTATGATACCAAGCATGTGGAGTGGCAGCTTTCCAGTTTTTGTAGGAGCTGGCAGCTAGTATAGCTCCTTAATAGAGCAGCAACATATTTCTCTTTCAGATTTGCTGTTTCTAAATGTCACTCTTGTACTGCGGATTTATAGAGATCTTTTCTTGTCAGACCCAACCAGAGTAGTAGATATATATGAAATAGATATTATATACTCCAAAAATTATGCTTTTCCCTTTGATTGAATCAAAAATTATGGGAAAGCCTTGTAAAATTTGTCTCCTTTTAGTCAGTTTTAGAAAGTAAATCAAATGGCTGTATCTCTTTGAAAGACAAGTGTTCTAATTTTATGCTGAACATTGCACAGTGCACTGAAGAATAAAGACAAATGATTGCTAATTTACAAACACTCTTGACCATATATTTAGTTCCTGGAAGAGACTGTAATTTCACTGCCTAATTTGATAAATTTGAATGAATAATGCATCTATACTGTTCACTGAAAGGTATGTTCAGATTTCTCTTCTAATATTTCACTTGAACACTCTAATACCCTCCAAGCCTACATAAAGTAGGAAAAAAAATCTATTATTAAAAGTACTGCAAATGAGATTTTAATTGGACAGAGCCAGGAAAGACAGACAGTTTCTCAGCAGTCTTACCCCTGCTATCTCTCATGAAGAAAGAGACAGAGTTTGGTGGTCACTCTTAAAAAATCAGTATTTGAGGGGCAAAGTTCCAAATCGGAGAAAAGCTGTGGTTTCTGCATATTTAACACAGAAGTAGCCCCTAATATTGGTGCAAATGTAAAGAGTTTTGGAGTCTTCCCAGGCTCCTGGGCTGCAGCTGAGAAACCTCCAGGGCTGCAAGAGTCACCATGGTCAGTGTCACCCAATTTGCACTGGGCTGAGTTATAAATAACCCTCGGTTCTCTGCTTGGCTTGTTCAGTTAAAATAGCTGCTAGTGATGCTCAGCAGATTTGTAGCTTTCATGATCTTTCAGGTCCCAGTTGACCTGACAGCTTCCCCTTTGTCCCAACACCATCAAACACCATGTTTGTTTGCCCTGCCCACGTGTGGGGTTTTGGCTCCTCAGGTGAACAGAAAGCTGAGTTTGTTGCAGGTAAGATTTCTGCTGTCTCCTGTCTTGACCTAACTGAAAAATGGAGCAAAAAATATCTCTTAGTGCAGGTGTAAAGACTAAGCCATGGGAATTGCAGCCGCATCTGAACTTTGCTGCCTTGGTAGAAACATGCCCAGAAGGGCTGCTAGGACACCTGTAAGACTGCTGTGTCTTACAGGCACAACAGTCCTGCACAAATGTAATCTGGTCATTCACAGGCAGCTATCATCCTCATGCAATGGACAGATTGGGCTGTAGTTTGAGATTATCTTGTTTGAAATGAACTCAATACAAAGAATTCTTTAGACAAAGGTTTTTCTTTTCTCATCAAGGAAAGCTGAGGGTTTTTTCTGTATTGAAAAAGAGGTTTGAATTTTTCAGAGAAGAATTGTGTAGAAATGGCCGTGAAGTTGCTCAGCTTGGCTCAATTGTCCTGTGTAGGATCAGCGGGAGAAAAGCAGCACTCCAATATGGATGATCAGCAGATCTCCTTTATTGATTGGTAGTCACATACATTTATATTAGATTGAATGAAGTTCATACATATTGCAAAGCTGAGCTCAGGATTGGTTGGTTTACTTATCATCCAGTTACACCTACTTCTACATTCTTTTAGGTTTTTCATTGCAACTATTGAAACTATTCTTCCTATTCTGGCAAGGCCCTACTCTCCCACATCCTCATGTTGCAGCAAGGTTATAATGGCCTGGTTTTGTCATTGGACACTGACTGCTGACTCTTAGGCCTGTGTCCTTCTCAGTTTGTTAATGGTACTGCATCTCCATGCCCTCTCTCAGCTAGCCAAATGTCTACAAAGCCCTCTACAGTCCTGCAATGTTTTGAACATCAGCTATGAGTTTTCATGCACTGTTTACCCATTCTGTGCACAGCAGCAGCAGAGAAAATGGCCACTTAGACATTTGTGCCCTCAGGCTTTCTTCCACAGACAGAGATCTTGTCCACAGCTGGACCTGGTTCCTTTCCAAGCAAAAGGGAGAAGGCAGGGGTTCCTCTCATGATGTGACTGGTCATTTGTGTCCAATGTGATGAAGAGTATTTCTACTTTTGACAGAATACCTACATCAAAAGATTAGAATATGAGGCTGTCATTGAATTATTGTATGGTAAATACACCAAATATTTATTGAAGTGTATTAAATGGCTTTAAAAGGCCAGAAAAATGTTTTTACAAACATTATGTCTTTTAGTCACAATTCAGTCTATTGAACAATTCTTGGATAAAATTCTGTAGCTAGTATGGAAGTTTAGCAATAAGTGATCTGATTTGAATGGTTGCTGAGGCCTAAAGATGATTAATTTAGATGCAGGGCTTAGTCCAAGTACAAGGCTGAATTTAAAGATGTAAACAGCTAAATGGCCAGTGTGACATAAACCCATATACAATTAATAGATATGATATTTTAAGATGTACTTGTGGATAATAAGTATGTTTTCAGAAAAGCAGCAATACAGAGCAGCAGTGAATGTCTTTCCACTCTGGTGCACTACAATGCTATTATAATTTCCTGCAGTTTTTTAATGAAGTTCAACTGCATTATCTACAGTCACTACTTGTGTGTGTTTGATTAAATTTATAAATAGACCATCAGAAAATAAAATTATGGGATATAATGGGGAACACAACAAAACTGAAAAGATGAAGGACATTTTAGAATGAATAAGAATACATAGTAGTGGATGAAGTAAAAATAAAAGTGAAAACAAGGAATTGGTAAAACTCCTCAGAGGCACTTGATTACTTTCTCTTTCTAAATGGTTGCTGAGTATAAAGGCTCAAATGATGGTTTTGCTGTATGACAGGTTTGTTTATTTTTCTCTGTATTCTGATTAGTTGTAATATTTGCAATCAAATTTTTTCTGGCAGTAACAATGCTTTTTCCAATGGGAACCTCTATCCCTTGTTAGCTTTTGTAGTTCTGTGGCCAACTGGCAACAGAAGCAGCGACATGACCACTGTTCCACTGCAATCAGAGAGGGGAGTTAGGGACTAATAAAATGTTGCTCCATCCCCAGTTCTTGTGACAAACTGCAATTTATTATCTGTGTGCATTTTAGGTAGAGCACCCAAACAGGAAGTCATGAAACTTCTCCAATATGTTAATAAAAATAACTCTGTAATTAAATTAAATGAAAGGAAATGTGGCAGCTTGTTAGAAGATAGTCAGAAGAAGATTGGATCAGATGTTTTTGTTTTAATCCAGAAAGAAAAATATCCAACACAGAAAAGCATACCAATCTTTTTTAAAAGTCTTTTTTTTCTTTTTTTTTCATGCATAATTTTTGCTCATGTCAAGTGGTCAATCCAGAAAAGCCTAATCCAAAACTGAAAAGGAAACATCAGAAAACATATTTTGATTCTAGAAGGGAAAAAAGGGAATTGAGATTTTTGACTGATGATTGTCAGAATTACTGTGTCTACTATTGATTTCATGTTTTTTGTTTTGTTTTGGTTAGGTTTTTTTAATTTATGAAAATCTCAAGGCTCTGCCGTATTTTCTGCTTAATTTTTCTGGTAATAGATATTCAACTGGAAACACAAATTTGTCAAAATGTAACCACTGGAGTTTTCTTGATCCAGTTGCAATTGGTCCATATTGAACTGCCATGTTCCTGCTACTGGGAGAAAGGAAGTTCCCCTTCCCACTGAGACACAGCAAAAAACCTCCTGACAAAGCTCCAGTGTATTTGCACTCTGTGATGCAAACCAGCACACAGTAGAGTGGGGACAGCTGGGGGAACTCACTTCGCTACAGTTCTGACCTAAATTACAAATGATGGCATGCTTTAACAACTTCACTGAGGTCTGCTCTCACCTTGTCATGGGATTTCTGTTCATGGCAGCTTGTTCTGCATCCTTTAATAGGAGACAAACCACAAATACAGCATTTATCATCTGTTTGTGTGATAACCTATGTCTCTAGTAATTCTTCCTCATCTGCTCTAGCAACATAAAAGACATTTTGGTGGCTGTAATGCTTTTGGAAGGTGTTTGGTGAGCAGTGCTAGAGTCTGGGCTCTCCCAGATCTCAGATGGCTTGCACATTACACATGTTACTGGTAAGTCCCTGAAGATAGAAGGATCACTTGTGAAAAGGGATAGTTCACATTTCTAGTGCATCAAATTGTGACTTGTCAACACTCTACAAAAACCATGTTTAATTTATCACAAGAGTCTTATTATATATTTTTGTGTTTGTTTGAATGCAAATAAATACATTTAAACAAACATTTAGTATAAATGCACACATTATTTGTACAAACTACTGAAAAGCTACCAGATTAAAATCACCTGCTCTCCCATGCAACTGACTGATACTGATGATCTAGGTGTGACAGCTTCTAGATACCAACATCTTTGCCATCTGCTCTCCCAGAAAAAAAAAAACCCTTGCATTTGCTTTGAAAACAGTTATGCCATATGGCAGCATAGTACCAATTTAAATTCTGATGGCTGAAGTATATCCTTTAGTTTTCGTGAGTGTTCTTGAAACTGCTTTGCAGACATCTTTCATTGGAATAACATCTGTAATACTCATGTAAAAGAGTGTAATTTTTTTTTCAATATTCTGATCCTCCTCTTCTCTAACAGATACCTTTTTCTTTTTCATTCACCAGACACACATAAGATTATATGTTCTCATGAATATATTTGACCTTTAAGCTGCTAAACACTATGCAGATTCAGTCACTAATGCATCATGATTACTTTGTAAAGTGTTTTGATTTGGCCTGCAGTCAGAGCACTGGAAATAATTCTAGCACCTAAGCTTGATGAGAAGTAATTGTGTTAGTTTTAGTAATTGTATCAGTTTTTGAAAATACACTTTAATTTAGGTCTAAGTAATGCTCAAATTTCAAGCAACAAAGTCCCCAGCTGACACCTCCTATTTAAGACAGAATGCCAGCTACTAATCAACACTAAAGATCAAATTGTAATTTTCCAGACTGCTAAATTAAGATGGTTTTAGCCTTGATGAATTGTACCAAAAATATGTTTTTGCATGAACTGTACATTGTCTGTAATGCATCTGTAAGAAAATTTCTCTTTCTGCATAGGCATAGGCAAAGCCAAAAGTTTGTGAGTGCGAAGCAAGGAGAAAAAAGTGCAGCAAATCTCAGTGTTAACTAGCGGCTTTAAAGAAGGCATTTTCAAACATCTTGTGGCAACACTTTACCTTTGATGTCTCTTGCTGGGCTTCTAACCTCAGTGTGAAAAACAGGTCGAGGTGGCTCTCAGAAGTGCAGAACAATCTCTGCTCCCGTTGTGATGAGAGCGCCAAGTGTGGCACGCAGGCTCTGCCAAGAGGTAGCCTGCCTGCAGGCAAATGACAGAAAATGTGCTAGTGTGAGAATAATTAAACAAACAAATCTGGTTTAGACAAAAGCAGAAACTTTCCCAACAGTAATCTATTCCAGACTGCAAGGAAGCGTTCAACAGCTTTCTTTGAATTCTCAGGGGATCACTGTAAAATCAGAACCAACAAATGACAGAGAAATAGAGGGCAACCTTTTGCCCTGGGTTAAAATTAGCCATCAGCTTCAAAGACCTCAGGACCACATCTACATGGAGTGGTCAGATGTAAGACACAGGATTTAGATGGGAGTTGTGTCACAGTAAAGAACTGCCCTGGTGGCTGTGGTCATACAGGTAATATCCAAGCAGTTCGAGCTATACACCATACAGTGGAGGTTCTTTTAACTGTTACATTCAAAACACTGGGAACATGAGCAAATTCCTTTTGTCCAAAGTCACAATTCTATGGCATGCTTAGCTGCTCTCACAGGGAAGTGACGGGGAGCAGGAGGCTAAAATATGACTGCTGCTGTCCCTGTGAGCCAGTAGGTGCCACGCTGAGGTCAGACAGAGGGAAGGAGTGCAACAAAGCACATGCACAATACCTGGAGGAAATGTCTCTGAGGAGCCTGGACCTACCAAGGCAGTTGCCATAAGCCCAGGTGTGACAAGACCTCCAGTCTCTCCAGCACATCAGCTGTTTTCAGCCTGCCTGAATTCCTGAGATAAAACAATTTCTCAGCATGGGTCGATCCAAGCCAGGCATCATTGGCTATGCTTGGAATGCATTTTTTCCTCTTTATTTAAATCATGTTTTAGACGGCAAATCTGCCAAACTCTAACTGTATGCCTTGTCAACTGCAGTAATCTGTAGAAAGAGTTTACTTTTTGACAAAAAAAATCACTTACTTTCTTCAGACAAAACTACAGGCTAAGCTAATCATCCTAGAGAGCGGTACATACCATTCCAGAGCTAAGGGTAAACTATTAAAACAGAAGACAATTTCAGCTAAGGGTTGGATCTTAATTTTGTTTTGCAATTACAGAAGTCATTAGTACAGGTAGCTGCAGCTGTGCCAATTTATCTGTTTCTTCCTCACACTCCCCGACTTTCTTTTCTCCATATTGAAAACATGTGAAATCCCATAAAAGCTGTGTTTTCCTTTAGGGAGAGAAAGCAGCCAAGCTCCAGGGATTTGATGTGCTTAAATTAACCTGGCCTAATAACCCATCTCAATCTACCTGTTTTTTAATTACCTGGCCAGCTAAAAACACCTCTTTTCAATCAAACAGATCTGTTTTGTCAGCTTTGATTTCCCTTTTCTCCCCTTCTCACCTATCAATCTGTTACTAGCTGCTAGCTGTCATCTGTGAAACACCAGTGAAACAGGGTGCAGTTTTGGTTTACTGGCATACTCTGGTAGCATCTGCTTTGGTAGAAAAGAGCAAGCAGAGACCCAGGCCCAGAACTGAGGGTCTGTCTGACACAGCTTGGTGTGATAAAGGGTCTAGCCAAGTAATGGAGCACATTTGGTGATGGGAGTGCTCTGCTAGGGACACTTGTGTGGTTAAGAATCTATGAACAACCATTATGGATCAGACCAGTATCCTTCTCCAAATGTGGTCAGCAACAGAGAAAAACCAGACAGAGGTGAGATTTGCCTAGAAATTTTTCCCTAGTTCACCATGATTTGCAGCTTGTTGAATTCCCAAGACCAGAGAACATGTTTTTAGTATTTAATAGCCCTGAGATATTTTTCATTGTATTTGCATCAGTTGTTCCACAGCCATGAAGCTTAGCACCCTGTGTCCTGTGTCTCCAACATTAAGAGAACATTTATTCCCCATTTTCTTCAGTAATTAATTTGCAAAGGCCAAATTGTCTTTTGGGGAGAGCTAAGAACTTCATCCCTTCCCTCTAGAGGGAGTTCAATCCACACAAATCTACCCCTCCACTCTCAGGCCTGACTGACATGTCCCTGTAAAGCAAAAGGGGCCTCTTCCTATATCCTCAGCAGACGTTTACCCATCAGGGTGGGCACAAAGTCCCTGAATTTGCTGCTGCAGTATTACAGATGAGGATATATATGGTTATATGGGGTATACATATCTCTTTAAGATATGCACAGATTTATGAGGAGATATATACAGTGATATGGTGTAGATCAAGGCAATATCTGAATACCTTAAGACTGCAGAGAAATCACTTCTGGGCATGCTAGGGGGAAATTTGCATTTGTGCATTCCCACCTTTGATATGGCCTCCTCTCAGCAAGCCCTTGTTCAGGAAGCCTAAAAGGCTGATGCAAATGTAGAGCCCCCTGTAACTGCTTCTGGCACAGCACATCTGGTCCAGATTTCAATTTGGTAGTCTGTGCTCCTTTTAACAAAAGCTTTGGAGAAAGATCCAGGTAAAGAAATCTTTTCACCTGTATATGAATACAGAATTGTAATTTGCCTTCATAGTGGTGCATAACTAGTAACTTTTTTCTTGGATAACAGCATAATATATTTTTTCATGGGTATACAGAAACAGTTACTGAGCCATTATCTGTCACATCTGAGGCAGCTATTTATACCAGCTGCAGAGTTGTCTGCTGTTTCATTTTCCCAATACATTTTCAATATAAATTTCCAATGCAATCTAAGCAGACCCGTAATAATTAAATCGTATTTAATTATGGTATCAGCTCAGTATAATTTTTCTAAATTATTTTCCTAAATTTTCTAGCTTTTTACAATGAATTCTATCATCTGCTTCCAGATTTTCATTCAGCTTCAACAATACTTCACCCTCTCCTAAAAATGCAATGCTGGAATGCACATGAGAGCCTAATCCCACAAAAAAGTTTAAATATATGCAAAAAAATAAGAATATTTTGCAATCAAAATGTCTTTAGTTAAGTGTTTACAGTTTACTGCCAGTCAGACTCATAATTGTTTCAAACAAGACTGCAATCACTTACGGCAGTGTGCTACAGAAATAGATTAGGAGACAGCGTGGCTCAAATAAGGTGTCAATTAAATGTGTCAAGCCATCACAACTGGCAAAGGCAAACAGTTCAGCGAGCTGCAATCACTTCTTAGTGATAAATTAGTGGCAGAGGCAAGACAACAGTCAAGGTCTCTGGGGCCTCACTTTTTGCCCTTGTTTCTTGTCCACTTTGCTCCATCCTGCAGATGCAAATTTTGGCCCTGGTCATGCAGTATTTCTTTCCAGTGAACAAACAACATTTGCTTAACTCTGAACATCAAACTTTCTTATACTTAATCAGCCAGTTTATTAGAGCATGAAGGAAAATTGGTCATGACTTCAGTTCCTGTACTGCTGGAATTAACAAGCTGGCTGATGCCAGCACTAAACTTGGAAGTGCTAATGGTAATTAAAATCTATTTTCAAATACATCTGACAGTTTTAAGGTGAAGTACTTGTTATTCATGTGAATTTCCAGAGTGTGTATAAAAGAAGGTGCTACTTTTTTCACAAAGGTGTCAGCTGTGGGAACAACATAATTAGTTATTAATTAATTATTAATTCTCTCTGATACAGCATTTGTTCCCTTTTAGTGAGTATATAGCTATACATGCCCTCCAAAGTCTCTGAGTAAGGAAAACTTGAAGCTAGAATTTACAAGCATTGCCATTTTTTGTTTCCCTGTTTTGCACAGGGACACACACACACACACACACACACACATATCCCTACATATATCTGAGAAAGATATGACAACATAGTGCTAATATTGAAGCTGACATAAATTATCAGTAGCTTTATCATCATTTGACAAAAGTCCATGTAGCCAAACCAGTCAATTTTCTCTCAGGTGCATTTCAGTAAAATACTTCATATTAACAAAGTACTCCAACACCTGGCTCAAATGAGACTTTACTCTTCTAAAAGGTAGTCTTCATTATTCAATATATTCACACTATGTGGGGTGGAAGATAAGGGGAGGATAATCCTACTTTGTTTTCCACTTTGTTTTCTAAGCCTGCTTCCTGGCTAATTCAATCTATTGGATGAGTAGGAGAGACATGGGATAGATTAAAAAAATGTTGACTGTCAGATCACCAGGGGATTTGAATTAATGTTCTTTTGCACAGAGTGGAAGCATATGGGCCACAGAGTGAAGTTCTTCTTGGAAAATTACTGTCAAAACACTAACCATCTCAATTAACATAGCTGCTGACTTGTGAAGCAGGAATCAGATTTTACTTGAGTTAACCTTCAAAAAGCAGTTTCAGAGTAACTGCTTACTAATAACCTCTTGCTACACCGATATTGCCTCATAATAGCTTATGCAAGTCACACCTGTACAACTCCACAAGTGCTACTGTAGCGTATAACATTCTATAGACACTTTAACGATAATGTGGAGGAAGGGAAGTCATACTCATCCCTGACAATTGCTATCAAGATCCCATTTTCCTCCTGTAAAACGGGAAAGCACTTTTGATCGAATACCCTTCATATAAATAATGGGAATTTCACAGTATGGGCTTACTGCTCAATTTGCCTGCATTTCAGCTGATTTCCAAGGCTGAAGCTGTTTTTGTAGCTAATCAGATACAGACATTTCTTTTCGACGTTTCTCCCACAGATGTTCTAGCTGGCTTCCCCACCAATTTCCATGAAAAATATGGAAGATCTCTTATGTGTAATTTCTTTATGTGCAAGCTATGAAATGTTTTATCTGAAGAGATCATTAACATCTGAAAGTTAAGAATAATGAGAGGCTGCAGCTAAAGCTTTATTTACACATGAAGTAAGACTGCAGCCCAGTAAACAACCTCTTTTGCAGAAGCCCCCACCACTCTCAGTATGTACCAGAAAGGGGTCATGAGGAATTCTGCTCAAAGTAATAACAACTTACACCATTAAAAAATGACAAATTTTGGTCTTCTTCACCATACTAAAGAAAAAGAGACATTCCAGCTATTAAAAATGCATGCAATAGTTGCATGAATTTATTGCATCAATTTATTAATGTCTTAAAAGAAATATAATTAAAATAAACGTCAAAACAATGGTACTTTCATCAAGAGAAATTTTTACCTTTCTGATACTTTCACAAGTGTAAAATGTAGGTCTCTGACCTCATTCATCATGCATAAAGACTGAAAGAAGTCTCCCAGACAAATGTGACTAGTGCAGATTTTTATAACGAGGAACATCAGGATACCGGTGGAATGTGCACCTTCAAGTACAGAGTTAGTTGGTTCTTTATTGTGCCTATTACACCTCAAGATCCCTGCAGCATATATTTTCCATATGCATCAAAATTTATGTAATTCATTTTTAGAGACAATAGAGATTCTGAGTGCTAAATGTAAGAAATATCTAAGGAACCTGTTTACAGAGGGTAGCTCTGAAAAATATTATTCAAAGATGTATTGACTGGGACTTTTTTTTTGTTACTGTATGTGCAGGTAAATGTTTAGGCTTGTAAGTATCATGCACATAAATATGCTCTTAAGCAAGAAAATTGCTTGAGTGGTTTGGTTTCAGTCTGAGTAAAGGGTTTGTCCTAAATTCAGGGTAATCCTATTCCATAAAGTTGCTATCACTAGGACATGCATCCTGCAGCTGTCGTTGGCAAATATATGAGGAATATCTGATATATTTTGAGGTTCCCTGTGTTAGCTATGTATTTCTGCAGCCCTTCTGAAGTAGATGACTCATTCTTCTGAGATAAAAAAAGCAAACCATTTGCTCATAATTTACTCTCTTTTAACATTTACTTTCTCCATACAATATTACAAAAAGTGTTGGAGTTTCCCTTGCTGTTAAGTGTAAAAACTTCATGGTTTCTGATGAGCTCAGTTTAGCTCACCTAATTGCTTTCTTTACTATGACAGGAGTCAATACAATGCAAGTAACACACACACACAAAGTTACTTAATAAGGACCAAGTACATTGTGTCATAGATAATTCAGCATTCCCACACTGAACCTGAATGAAATATTTATTATTGTATTTTTGCTTACCCTGCTTTTTTAATAATTGCATTTATAAACTTTAAAGCAAATCATTGTTAAATGCTGAGCTTTGCCTGAAGTCACCTGAGAATCCAGTCATGAGTCTTTGGACAATAGGCTACAGTGTAAAAATCAAGGCAAAAATTATACTTTTCTTGATTCTTCTTTTCCCTCTTTCACATCTTGTACTTTGTGCTTAAGGGCTGGTTTCAGTGCAATGTGAAAAAATTCTGCAGATGAGACACACTTAAATGGGCATTTCCACCTTTTAAAAGCAAGGTAGTCGCCGTTACAGTTTTGCAACCCATGGTAGGGGAGAAACACTTACATTGAGAAACTTCAGTTCCTAATTATCAGAGGATAAACGGACACAAAGTTATCAAGCAAAATAATTTGAACAGCATCAAAAGCAATAAATGTTCCATAGGAAATGAATATGGTAAATTTTAAGGGTATTATAACTATTCACCATAACTTGTTCAAGAACTATAACTTATTAGGTACTCCATTAAAATATTTTAACCCTTTTAAAAAATGAATAAATTATTCAATTCCATTTAACTGTGGAATTTTTTAAAAGCAATTTGCAATATCTAAACTCTCAAATATCTTTTTGTTTGTTTCCTTCAGTTTATTTCTCTTATCCAGCTTTTTATGAGTAATTTGAATTACTTCTAAATCACAAACACATTTGGGTGATTTAGAAAACAACTGTAAAAAGAGGGACTCATCTTGGATTATTAAAATGATGACTGTAAATCTAGGTTTTTTTAAAAGCCTTTTTATAGCTTGTTTATGCATGGCTTTCTCAAATCATCACTGCAGGACTGGTACTGACCATCAAAGGGAAGGTACCCTTCAGCTCCTGTTGCTGCTTCAGAATTTGAATCCTGAAAAATGATGCAGAATTGCTGAAAATTTTGCCTTCTCAAAATGATGTAGCTATTAACAAGCCAAGAATGTATTTTTCTTAAGGAAATTACTTCTTGCCTAAAAAATTACAATTCTGTCATGAATACAGTAACCTAAAATGCTGGATTTTGTAGGTTTTTGAGGTTAGAAATGCCTTTTGGCTTGCACTTGCTTTCTTTGCTAACAGGAAGGGAAAAATAGAGGTGTAGAAATGTCTGCAAAGAGTATAAGTAGGTCTATTAAAGCAATACAGAACATTGCTCTGGGGGAAGAAAACATGCTTTTTGCAACAGAAAAATGTGTAACAGATAATGGAAGGTCAGCTAAAAAGAAAAATGAGCCATTGCCTGGACATCAGCATGGGGTGAGCAGAAATATTGCACAGAAGAGCCTCTTCTGCAGAAGCTGAGTATATCCAACTCTGCTCTGGAGAATAAAGCCACATGGGCTGATTTCGCTTCACACGCTCACAGCACACACACGATGTCTTGCTGATTAATATAAAACTATGTGCAAGTGGCTTATGCCACCAGTTTTTTGACTGATACACCCCTAGTGGAAGATGTAGACAGGCTGGTGCTATAGAAATTTCTTCATCCCAGACAAAGAAGGAAATCAGTGCCACATCTGCCCCAAAAACCCAAGACACTCAAAAGAATATCCATTGCCTTATCCAATTTCTGGATTTTTAAAGAGGCTGTCAGGATTTTCACAGCTTGAAGGCAAGTGAGAAGGCAGATGGCAGAGAAAAGCTTTCCAGTGAGGGAGCAGAAACACCCCCCAATACTCTGACCATGGAAATCACAGGGAAATTGTCCTTCTAACACGTCAGAATGTCTAAACTGGGCCAGAGTGGTATAAGGACATGGTCACACCTCCTTTGGCTCTAGGCTGTGGGGTCTCAGGGGTTTCCTCTCTTTCATGTAACCACCTCAATTCCATGAAACTCAGTGGGGCTGAGAAGCAATGGGAAAAATTCACAGATTGAAATACTGTAATTCCATCTTGCAAGACAGCACTACAACCAGGAAAAGAAATCCTGCACATGAAGTAGCTGGAAATCAGTGCAGTGCTGAGGAAGAGGGCTGTCACAGGGGACCACCAGGGCTCAGAGGCAGCATGGCAAATCCACTTGGCCACACCCTTTCCCAGCGACATCAACAGGAATTCCACCAAGTGGTTGAAGCTACTTTGCCTTGAAGCCCAGCTCTATGTTACACAGTAGGGGTTTTGCTTTAGCATTGGGTGTAACTAAAAGGTGAGGCAAATATGAAAATTCTTCTATTTGGCATATGCCTATATAAACTAGATTTTACTAAAATACATTGTCAGTTGCCACCTCTGTCAAAAGCTGTGTAAATCAGATCTCTTGGATGTTCTAGAGAGTATTGATTCCAAAATGGCTCTGCTCTCCTCTCATCATCACCTGGGCACACAATTTCAAATCTTCCAGTGTCTCCTACGGGAATAAATACATTTTGACAAGTTGTAGAGCTTCCTATTTCAAAATTTCCCTTTTCTTCTTGAAAATGCTCAGTTTCCTCAACTCCTTTCATTTTTTAATTTCTTTGTAATAGCAGAGAAACAGAACCACTGAGAAACAACATTTCAAATTACTGTTTTGGCATAAACTCTAGTGCTTTTGGGACACAGGTAGCATTCTAAGTGACTTTGACCCTGCATTTGCTATTGTTAACACCCACAAAAACCATATATTAACTGAAATTTAAGGCACTGGCCTCTTATCTGGAGCCTAGCAGGAAGTAACAAATATACAAGCTTTATACATCTCTGTGATCTAAAACAGATTTATGGGAAAAACTTCCTCCATAGCAAGGGGAATAAATCTATTCAAAAATTCAAACAGAATAGAATATGCAAAAATAAATGAAAGAGTGGAATATCTGAATTCTAAAATAAATTAAAAGTCTCAAAGAGCTAATGACATAATGACCAGGTACAGGCCACAAACAGTACACAGCTAAAATGCTACTGTGGAAACAAATGAAAAAATGAACCCCACTGCAAATGTCGAGTGATTGCCTTGCCAAACACCCCACTGACCTACTGGAATGTACAAAACTGGCAAACTCCAATTTTATAACCAATTCCACCTTTATTATCTTCTGTGTTAATCTAGATAAAGGCCAAGGTCCTCATCAGACCAACACTGAGAATGAGAAAAAAGGTGCCAGGACTACTCCATAAGGGAGCATGAGCAGGAACTGAGAATGGCCCCAGCACAGGAGTCAAAGGGCCGGGCACAGCCCCACTGTCTCTGGAAGCAGCAGGTGAAGACAGCCAAGTGCAGATGGGTAGAGCCCATTCACCAGAGCCCCAAACTCGTTTAAGTGATGAACTGGTCTAGGGTATTTCCAGGGATTCTAATCAGGAGGACAGAGCTGGAGAGAGGGTTGCAATGCAGTTTCAAGACCTACACAGGAGACAGGTACCCCTGCTGACACTGTTCAGGGCAGGACTGGGCTGCTCAGGGTAACTGAGACCCAACAGTGCTTTCATGGCCTGAAACAGTAACATTTACACACAATGTGCTTTAGTACAACTTATGTGCACTTTTGTTCTAGATCAAGTGCTGGTGATATGTGATGCCACACCAAAGACAGTAGGGCTGTTTCTGGAGTTTGGTCAGTTTACTAGCGTTGCTTCAGTTTTTTTGCAACTTGTGTTTCTTTTTGATAATGTGCAATAATCTGAACAATTATGAGGCTATTAATTAAAAGGAAAAGCAAGCCTGCCAACCATATAAATAAGTAAGTATTATATCCTTTGAACTCCAAAAAGAATGCAGGAGTAAGCCACAGGCCTTGTCCGATAAACCACAGAAAGAGAAGCAGCACGGCCCTATGCCAGGACATCTTAATACTAGGCATTACAAGGGGCAAAAGGCAGAGATACCAGACAAAGTACTGGGATGTGCATACTTTGTTAAAAGTCACAAAAATAGCGGTGTGTAGGAAACAACTGAAGGCAAGGTCTCTGTAGAACGCTATGGAAACAACCAGGAGCAAAAGCAGCTGGGGCAGGAAAGCTGCGAGCCCAAGGGCAAAACTCCACTTGCTCTCTGCTGTCAAGTACAACATGTAGAAATAGGGAGAGAAGTTATGACGGATATCCCTCCTAGTCAGGTGATAGAGGTAGGCGTGCTCCAAAAACTCCCAGCCATAGAGGTGATAAAATGCCACAGTCAAGGCAGCCAGCACTGATCCGGCAACTGTTCCAAAGAGTAGCACGTCGCGGTTCAGCATCTTTACCAAGAGGTGCCAGAGGCGCGCCATGACCGTGACCTTTGCCGTCCTGTCCCCCCGGCCCCGCAGCGCCCCGCGGCCCGGCCCGGCGCTCAGGCGGAGCGCTATGGGCAGCGCGTAGCTCAGGGGATAGATTTTCATGTGCACGGCCAGCCCGTAGCACACGGCGGCCTTGCCCACGCTGCCCGCCTCCACCCAGTACAGCGTGGCGAGCACCAGCAGCGCCACCAGCGCCTCCGCGTTGCCCCGGCTGGACACGGCCATGGGCAGCGGGTTCAGGAGCCAGGCGGCGGCGCAGCACCCACAGGCGCGGCCGGAGGGGGTCCCCCGGCGCCGCAGGGCCCGGTAAGCGACGACGGCAGTCGCCAGGTCCCCGACCACGAAGAGCAGCTTCCCGAAGGCCTCGGTGAGGAACACGTTGGGCGTCAGCAGCCAGGCCAGGAGCGGCGTGTAGCGGTAGGTGGCCCGCCGGTAGGGCGAGCGCCCCTCGGTCACCAGCCGCGCCGCGTCCGTGAACACCCGGTAATCGACGTCGGTGTAGCGCACCCGCATGGTGCGGTCCTGGTGCAGCCCGTAGAGCACCAGCGCCAGCCTCGCCAGCAACCCCGCGAGCAGCACCGCGCCCACTCCCGCCATCCCTTCCGCGCGGGGTGGGGGGAATGCGGGAACGGGGACACGCGGGGGTCGGGCGCTGCCGGCGGACGGGGCGCGGGCGGCCGCGCTCGGCGCGGCTTCCGCCGGTGCGCGGAGAGGAGGCGGCCTCGCGCCTGCGCGCTGCGCGCCGGAGCCGTGCCCGGGCGGGGCGGCCCAGCGCTCCCTCCGGCCCGGCGGGGACCGGGACCGGGACCGGGCCTGGGGCGTCGCTGGGCCGGGGCGCTGTGGGGAGGGGCCCGTGAGGGGCGATGAACAACGGTGCCTCTGCTGCGGGCTGGGAGCCTGACAGGAAGGACATCGGCACCGGGGTCCGGGGAGAGCTGCGGGGCACCGCCGCTGCCCGCTGCCCCCTCACCCTGCCGGGAGCTCTCGGGCTCCACGGGTGGAGAGGCGGCAGGTGCAGTAGTAGTTAAGTAAGAGGGAAAACCAACATCTGTTATTTACCTTCCGCAAGTGGCTGTGTTTTGCCTAGACGTATGAGCGCTCTCTGGAGCGCTTAGGTGAACTTCCTGCCGCAGCAGATTTCGTGAAAATCGGAGCTCAGAGAGAGTCACTTGCAACAAAGGAATTAATTTCGCTCTATTTTGAGGGCCTATTATGTATGTTTTTCCTATAGTTTTCCTGTCTGGATATTTGCCTTCTCACATTTGAATTGGGGCTGATTGAAAAGGAGGCATTTATTACTTATTGCTATTGCGGGTTTCATATTAGAACTTAGGATTTTCTTAGAGATGCTTTATTAATCAAAAATATGAATTTGCTTGTTTAGTTGTTAATTGCAACCTCACTCTTTTTGCTGAGAGGTTTAATTTGGGAATATTTTGGGAGCTGTAGCATTGATGGCTCACATAATTTACAGAAAATCATCTGCTTTTTCTCAGTTCTGGGGACACCCATCAAAGAACTGGGAACAGATCTTTTGCATTTGGCAGAGGCGTCTTGGAGGGTGGCCTAACTGGTAGGATATTCAGGGGACAAAAGATATTTTTGTTTGTGTGCACACAGTTACTAATTTTTATCTGTTAAGGCTGTTCTTCTGTGTATAACAGTACAATGATGTATAGTCTGAGGTATCCAGTGGGAGAAGCATAGTAACTAACTAACTAACCTGGAGAGTCAGTTTTTCCTCTGTCAGATACTTTCATATTCTTCAGTAAATTGGATATCTTCAATAGGAAATCTCAAGGGAATTCTCCATTAACTCACCATATGATGTCATGAAGTCCTAAAACTGATTGTTAGGATGTTTTTGGGAAAGGGAATGAAGGTGGTTGTTGATCCTTGGGAAATAATTGCTTATTCACTATTGCTGTTCTGCTTTAGAACAGGAAAGATTAGTAACATTTTATTTTTTTTCCTCTTTTATGTGTCTTGTGTTATTATGGTTGGGATACTTTTAAAAATGCTTCCATCACCATATCCATTGTTGTACCCAAGCTTTTATCTGGAAAAGCTAGGAGATTGATACTGAATAAAATCACTGAAGCTGAAATAGCTTGGAAGTAGATATATGTAGATATTACTAATTTTTTGGTTTGGAAAAGTTTGCAAGGAAGTATTCTTGCTATCTGCCAACAGTCTCCCAGGATTGTTTGCAGTTTTGATGCCTTCATGAAAGGAACATGTTTTATTATTTCAGACCCTTGGAGGAAGCTGTTCACAGTCAGATCAGAGCACATTGCAGTTTATTTGCTTAAGTGTCCAGGTTTAATGATATTGGTGGAATAATATGAGTTTAATAAATAAACTTAGGAGTATGCTGGTGTCTCATGGTTTTCTTGTCTGTTTCTGACAGTCTGTTTTCAGACAAATCTTTTATCTGATGTTAACAGAAGTTGTTAAGCTGTCGGTAGGGACTGTTTATCAGGATTCTGAAGAAGAACAAAGTAGGTAATTTAATTCTAAAGGGTCATGATGTAAATAAAAAAGAAAATCTGCCTTAGCTACTGTGACAGTATGACATTGCCTGAGCTGGAAAAAGAACTGATTTTCCTTATCAATAATTTAACATCTTCAAAATATGCTTGAAGCTCTTCAGAGAATTAAGATTTGGCTCAAAAATGCATTTGGCTTCAGATTTGATACCAGCTTGCTTAACCTGATTTGTCATGTACTGTAGACTTTAATGCAGGAAGGAGGGCAGTCTTATTAGAGTTATAAATCTGTTGTTCCTGTAAAAAGCTGCTTTTATTTATATCAGTCACCATGAGCCAGTTTTAGAAAATGCTGGGAGATAAAAGCTAATAGAACTGCTGGGGCTGAGGCTGATTGATTCCAGTGCACATGAAGGTACAAACAGCATGAAAAAAAGTGTGGAGTCGCCATAACATAAATAGGAATACATATATACGTGTATATTCAAATGGGCATAAAGGTTTTATTTCACTACCTGCCAGGCATTTTGTTTACATGCTCTCCAAGATGGACCATCTTATAAACTGAGGTTACTTCCAAATGTGCTTCTATTGCCTACTTGTCACGGGGGATTATAAACCTGAACTCAAATATTAACTTCTCGCTTCACCTTCTGTAATGGAGACTGCTTGAGCAGCACCAGGACATATATTCCATAAACTATCTCCTAGGAGCTGCCACTACTTAAGATTTATATGGCAGTTATAGCATTAAAAGGGCTTGGCACTGGTTGTGCCAAGTGTTCTAAAGCCTAATGGAAGTTTTAACCATCTAAAAACCAAGGTACAACTGGAGGGTGGCAGCTGGAATGAAGGAGACAGTGCTGTGCTGGTTCCTGCTCAGCCAGGGGCAATCCACACATTTGGCCAGGTTCTTGCCTTTCAGGGGTTTACTCTCCACACTAAGGTGGAAAGTTATGTTTTGAGAAAGGTTAAACTGAGGCTACGGCCATCAACAAAGATGAACATATGGCTAAAACCTAGATTTGATGGGAACAGTAGGGCTAAATATTGGAGGGACTAACAGATTAAATCAGAACTTTGAGGAGGATAAAGAGGCTAGTGAAGGCTGAAAATTAGAATATGATTCTGTTGAAGTAACTAAAAAGATGTAACTGGTAGCAGTGCAAAGAAAAAAGGACAGGTGCTGAGTTGTGGTAGTGAGAACCTTAGTTAAGATCCAGATGGCCTAGAGGGCTGGACAAGCTGGAATATCTGAAAAATTATGGAAGAAAGAGCAGTAAAAGGCTTTTTAGGAGGAGGGCAGTTGGAGGATGCTTCCATGTGCTGTATTTTAGGTCATTTTGCAGAGATCTCAGGGTGAGACATTTCTCATGCAAATCTCCTCTCAAAGTGTAATTGTTAATGGCTACCTATACTTTTAGACGTTGTTAAGAGATAAAATTTGATCATAAGTGTTCTATGTTTTTCAATAAATTGTCATACTGTATGTATGCAGTGCCACAAGTCTATAGGTATAAAAGGTGGTAGGAAAGTTGAGTATTTAAGGAAGTAAGGAAGATACTGGGCAATAGCTATTATTTGGCCTTCAGACTTCTGAAAGGGGGACTGCTGTGCTGTAATGTATTAGAGTTCCCTTTTAACTCTCTAGGGTTTTGAACTCAGAATGTTTCCTTGCATGAGAAGTACTCCTGCCCAATATATTTGTAAACTGACAGTAAGTTTTTGATAATATGATAAGTACAATCTGTTTCTTGCAGCACATGAAATTCTGTAGAAAAAGTGACTAACACTTTTCTCAGATATTTCAAGCTTGATAAAATTAATTGGCTTTGCAAATAGGATTGATGCCTTTCAAATACTTGTAGTGTGTTGGTTTTTAGATACTACTAACAAAAGAGAAATATAATTAAGATTATGTAAGGAAGTGTTTGTTTCTGCTTTAATACTGGAATGAGTAATACAGGAGTGTTTGCAAAACTTATCTGAAAAACACATTAGAACTCTTCACAGAAGAAAATCACCATTCTATATAAAAAACTACCACTCTCCTTTAAGTTTTTTCTGTTAATGTCTTTTCTTAAAACTGCCTGATAAATCTATACACTTATTCACACATTGTGCTATAAATGTGGCTATTTGGAGAATGTGATTGGAGTTGTAAAGGAACTATTTTTTTTTCACCACATTGTGATTTTGCACAGTATGCTTTCAAATGGTGTTGGCAGAATTCTGCTTGCAGTGGTTATGCTGATTTTATGTCAGTGTATTAAGTACAATTCCAGCCCTTCAGGCAAAATAAGTCCTGGATAAAAATTAGTCTGTAGGGTAACCTCTTAAATTTACCATTAGAAAGAAAATAAAATATTATATCTGAGAAAACACATGTGGCAGCAAGAAGTCCACGGAAGTATGATGCTGGCCTAGGGAGAAATTGCAGAAATATGGCCTGTTTTGCTTTAAGGCCATGGAGAATCTGAGGTGTGATATGGTAAACAGGAGTTGCCTGCATCTAGGATGAACAGTGCCTGGCCCTTACTGCCTGACTTGCAACTACCAAAACAAAGCCCTTTCCCCCTTTGTACATTGCTTCTACGGCTTTAGCTAATGGTGCAGGCAGCCCCAGTGGATTAGGACTCCAGAAGTGGGAGCATACAGCCAAGGATTGTCTTGAATTTCCTTTACTTTTAAATTATTTTTCTATTCACTTCTGCCAATAAAAGAATGCAGAGAGAGAATTGATGAACCCAGGCAAAAGAGAAACCGGAGCCAAATGACAAATTATGAATTTAGGAGACTGAAGGTTCCTATCACTTGACTGCTGGTTTCTGACCACTGTGCAGAATGAAACCTCCAGTGAAATGTCCAGAATGCACCTGTGAAAGGGTAAATCTAATTGTGTTAAGCATCACTTCATGCCACCTTTTGAATGTGTTAGGGAAACATTTTGTGCACTTAGTTTATAGCTGCCTAAATTGTTTCCAATCTTTGGAAGGGGAAAAGAGACAAAACTTGAAACGTAACTTTGCTGTTCTAAGGCTGTGTTGTGTTTGCAGTTACTCACTGAGATACGAACAAGTAACTGTAATTAAAGTCTCAAACTAAATCTTGCAGAGTTGGCTGACAGGAACACTAGGTACTATTCTCATCACCTCTCTTTCTTAAGCTTTTGTGCATCAAATGGATTTCCAAGGTGCTTTATTTACAATAATACAAATATGAGTTCCAAGTCTTAAACACAAATGGAGCTGTTATTTTATTTCATGTCGTACTAAAAGGTTTATAAATTTACAAGATAAAATCAATGATGCAGTTTCCTGCTTTTGACTTCATGGTCAAACCTGATCAGTTGATCAGAAAAGTTAGTATCTTAATTTCTTTTATACTTCATGACCAAGAAATGGCTTATGAAGTGCTGCCTTTCCTTCTCACAATAAACATCTTACTGTTTCTTCTGACTGTAATCCTGATGATAGTATTGCATGTGCTTTGAATACCAGGTGCAAACACTGAAAACCATAAAGAAAAGGTCTCTTAATTTTCTCAATATTTGATGGCATTTTGATCTGGTCACAATGAAAAGAAAGGAATGATAGTTGGATAGGGATATAGTTGAAAGTGGGTATGTGGATCAGTGGGAGCCCATGCTTCCCATTGGATGATTTTCATTTTCACTGGGGAAATCTCAGACGCTTGGGCAAGGGATTGTTGTACTACCACCTGCCTTATTTGTGCAGACAGAATGCCTTAGCTGTTCACACAGAACACTGAAGCAGTGTGCTGTGAGAGAATCAGACCTGCAAGTGGTATATTGGATAATAAATAAAAATAAAAGTTGATGCCCTTTGGATTATTATTTCTTTTAATTCTCGATGATATGGTTCAGCCTAACTGTTTTTCCAGCAGTGGCTGTGCAGCCGTTTAGAAGCAGCTGTTACGAAAGGCAGAGCTCAGCTGCTAGGGCTGACTGTGCTGGAAGGGCTCCAGAGATGTTGTTTTTGAGGAGCTACAGCATGTGTGTGTATAGACACCCTGGGACTCCTCCTGTGGGAGTGGTGGAAGAGAAGCAGGGATAGCTTGCTGTTGTTTAGTGTCCTGTTCGTGACTGGGGATGCCTAGAGGAGGAGGAAAACCCCATTTACACTGTCTCCCTTGGGTGGAATGAAGAATGTCCTGTAGGAGAGAGGAGCAGCTGTTGGGCAGCTCTAGTCTGTAGAGACATGAGTAGTCCTCTGGTCTACCCAAAGCTGATTTTGCCTTTTGCTTCCAAGTGTGTTTAAGATCTATCTACCTAAACAAATATCTGGATTAAAAAAAACCCAAAAACAAAAAACCAAAGAAAAACAACAACCAAAACCAAAAACCATGTTAGTTTTTCTCACAAGACTGCTCTGAGTAATGGTTGGTACTGCTAGCAGGCATACAGTGTGTATGGAAAAATGCGAATGAAGATTATCTGGGTTTCTGCATCCTCCAAAAGTTTTGAAAAACACAGTTTTTCTCTATGTTACATTAAGCTTGAAATACTGTCTCTGGAAAGGGAAGGAAACATTCTTTTAGCTGGCTTTGGTGCTTTTGGCCTCAACCAATAAAGGGCTTCCCTGTCTTCTCTCATGAATTATTTACAACTGGTTAAATAACTATTTAAATATCTTTTGAACTCTTACTATTTTTAAACTTTTCCCCTTCACTATTTTCTAGAGGATGGCATGGTCTTCTTAATATTTTTTGGGAAAGAATCCTCAATTTTTCTAAAACCTTTCACATGCATTTATGGGAAAATAAGGATAGGTATTTTTAATGCCATTGCCTTTCTTTTTTTGACAGCTTATCAGAAACATCATTTTGAAAAGTGTCCCTGAGTAATAACTCTACCTTATTATTCCTTTTGCACTATCCTGTTGTATTCTGCATAGTGGCTAAGATGCCATTGTACTTTGCACTACAGAATGATAATGTACATAAGAATGCACATAAGAATGATAAGCTAAAGAAAGATGTCTTAGAGACTCAGCTGTACAGGATGTACCCTTCACTAGCTAGGTGGAAATTCACCTTTTTTCTTCCCTGTACCTAGGGTTTTTTATCTCCTAAATATTTAGCTGCTCTTCACTCAATCTCTGGCAGTTACTTGGCCAGATCAGTTGCTTATGCACTGTCAGACTGTCTGAGCTCTCCCTCTTGCTGTGTTAATGATCTCAGGTGCTGGTGCTTCTGCAGAGTATAATCACCTGGTAGCAAAGTCCATCCTGTCTTTGGTGCTGTCTTTGGCAATCCGAGTTCTGTCCCTTCTTCTTTCAGAATCAAATTATACTGTCCCCTAAGCTTATGTATGTCTGTCTCTTAACTCAGACTTCAGAGCTTATTCATTCTCTGCTGATTCAAAGTGACAGCTGTGCCATCAATCTGTTTGTCAGTTTTTCCCCCAGTTGGTGTGTTGGAGATGCTCTGCTTCACACAGACTTAGGAATGCTGTCTGGCCCTTTGTGCTCTGCAGGTCTGCTGCACCTGGATCCGAAGTTGGAGTGAGACTCCATTGGTGTGAGCACTCATGGTTTCAGTGGCAGAACTCCTATTATTGGAGGGAAAACCCAAGGAAGAGGACTCAGGCAAGCCACATTTGCAGACTTGGGACAATTCATACACAGTGTTCTGTATCTGCAGTACAACTGGCAACAGACATGTCACTTGTTTCAGTATTGCTTGTCTTTCTTCATTCTGGTTACTGTTGAATTTCAATATTTGTCCTTGCTGACTGCCACATTGCTGAGTTTGACAAGTTGTTGCCAGAATTTGAGTCTGCTGACATAAACTTTGCATGTATTTAAGTAGAAATTCAACCAGTGGTTATCCTATGTCAGACTAGATCCCGCTTTGTTTGTATATAGTAGAAGATTAGTAAAGGGTGTGTTTTGAGAGAAAGAGGACAGCTATATCTCATATTTATTTGATGAACTTTTCAAAGAGTTGATTGTGCCAAAAAATACAGTGTGAAAATATCCCCTGGATAAGGTGTATGTTGGGTTGAATACCCTTGCAATGAAAAGTAACCATAGTTTTTCGTTATTTTGATTACTGTGTGTTTGTACAAATTGTAAAACAATTGTTTCTGTAAAAAGAACAGATTACTCAGAACTTGGTACTTACCAAGAAGTCATGCTATTTAAGGGTGATAGAAATTGTCAGAGGTCCTTGAACAAGCAAGACTAGAATCATGCAAAATTAACATTATGTTGAACTATACGTCATGCTTCTACAGAATGCATAAATTACTTGCGATGAATCTTACTACTCAAGTGCTTTCTGGGGTAACTGTGTTATTCCTGAAAATTAGATGAAAAGATACAATTTCTACTCCCAGTAAAAATCCTGCTAGAGTAATTTTTAGCTAGGATAGTCCAGAGACAGTTGAAAAGTGAAATTTCTGCATCAGTGAACCTATGGGCTTCTTCAGGAGGACTGCTCTGTCTTTTAATTCTTGTTAAAATAATTTGAATTTTTTAAAAGATGGAACAGTTCTTTGTAAAAAATAACTAGAAAAGTAATTTTTTTGGATTTGCTCTGTATTGTTTTGATTGAGTTGATGTATAAAGACAATTTTCCTTTCAGCGAGGCAGGCTATTTATAGAATTGCATAGGAAAAAATTGAGCAGGTCTTGCCCAAGGGAATATTGCTACACTCCTCCCTTAGCACCATCAACACCAGAAAGATTCATTTATTCAGTGTCCCTTTTGACTTTCCTCTGAATTTCAGAGTTCAGACTTCAATGAAGAAGAGTATCTCAAGCAGAAAGAGATACCATACTGAGATTTGAGTTCCCCATATTCTTTGATGTCCTAGTGCAAAACTTGATGTACATTTTCCATTTGAAAAAATGGACATACCTACCTCATTCCTTGGAGAATTCTTAAAAACCAAAAATGTTCATAATGGGAATGTATCTCTAAGCCTAAGTCTAAAATGGTGCATCTCTTTTTCCTTGCACCACACAGGCTTGTCACGGTTGTGGTTTTTCTTGTCACCATAGGGGCATCCCACATTTTTGTTTGAATGGATTTAAAAAGAACACTAAGAAAGTTTTCACATAAAGTGGGGAAATTTCTAATAGATAATTCTAACCTAGGTTGTTTGTTTTAATTTTTAGGCAAATATTAACACATTCTCTGTACTGTTTCTCCAACCCTAACAACTTACAAACGAACACTGATGAAACAAATGGTATAAAACATTTTTATTACCAGAGTAATTGGCAATTTTATTTGTTGATCTTTAGGGTCTCTTGCCATGACTCTCCAGTTTTAGCGATCTATTTTAAAAATAAAAGAAATTTTCTGTTCCTCTATTTGGAGAGGGGAGAAAAAACCCCAAGTTTTCATAGATATTCTTCAAACCATGAAAAATCCACTTGTGTTGTAATCTTTGCCACATTTTCTGTGGGTTGAACAGAACCCTGTCACAAAAACTTTGACTTCTGAGGAGATATTTGAATATTCAGATACTGCCATCAGTCTGAGAGTTGTGAAACCAGTGGGTAAACAGGTACCTAGAGTGCTTTCAGCACTGTTCTGTTCTTCTTAGAACACTCATAGTTGACATGGTAGGGATGGTGTAATCACAGAATCATTTAGTTTGGAAAAGACACCGAAGGTCAGTCTGACTGTAATGGTACAGGTTCATTTCCTTCCTGCCTTTTGTAGACCTGGGATATCTGTTCTTGCTATAGATACCGCTGTTCTGATGAGAGAGGTGGATAAGAAGTTCAGAACAGAAACATACTTGGTTTCTTGAAATAAAGAAATGAAAAAAAAATAAGCCAAATATGAGACATATTCTTGTCCACATTGGATTTTCTGGATATGAAGAAGTTTACTGGCAGGTTAGGGGTGGCAAGTGATTCCTGGCTTTGATTGCAGCATAATCCTTGTAGAAGTGGCAGCAAATGGGCCTTGGAACAAATCATAAAGCAGAAGTGCACAGTGCATTTGTGTGAGGTATTTACTTTGAGGTAATATTTACTTATACAGTGGATCATGCTGCTATTGTACAATGAAAGTACGGCCAATAATGCTGCTCTGAGGAGTTCCTTGTTTTCTAAAGGTAAATATATTGTTGTACATGGGGAAAGGAGAAAAAAAGATTAATAGGTAGGAAACATATGTGCAACAGTTCAAGGCTCTTGATTATTAGTCTTCCCAGTGAGTTCTTATTGCATTATTTTTTTTTTTCTTTTTAATCTACTTCAGGTACATAATAATTTATCTTTTATTACATATCAGGGTACGTGGTGATGTTCTGCTGTAACTCTCTGGCAATCCAGTAAAAAATTATGACAAGAATTACTAAATTTTTTCCATTTTTTTTTCTTAAATGCAGAGGAATATAAAATTGAAGGTAATGAAATTAAACTTGGCAGACTGTTGCTAGTTTAAATTGTTTCAAAGAAAATGACTAGGGAGAAGATGAAAAAGCCAGTAGACTTAGAAGTCTTTTTTTTTTTCCCAAGTTCTCATTAAAAGACTTTGGCTTGGCATTAACTTTTCCATGTGACAGTCAGTTTGATTTGAATTTCACTGAGGACTGTCTCCAGCTTCTGTTCCCCCAGGGTCTAGATGAATCTTTTTGGAGGTGTACTAAATTAAAGATTAATAGCAATAGAGAAGGGAATATGGAAGGGTTAACTTCAAGGCATTTCAGGCTTGACTTAGAACCTTTCAGAGATTAATTTGTAATGAAGATTTTTATGAAGTACTGAATTTAATGAACTACTTAAGTCTGTTCCCATATAAACTTAAGCCTTCATTCTTTTAACCTAGGTTTAAAAGTTTGAATATGTATAAGTGAAGAAACACTAAACCCTGACTTTGGTTCATCATCACAAAATACAATTCACCTCAGTAATTCTCCTATTATTTTCTTTGAATGTGATAATGCAATATTTTAAGTTTTTTTTGTGTGTGTATGGTCTGTAGTGGTATCCAAGTCAAATGTGCAGAATTGTACTAGTTGACCTCAGGAGGATTTAAGAACTGAGTGACTTTCTGTATGTTTTTTGCTTTAGAAAGGTGTTTGAAACTCTTACATAGTATAGAACTGAATGGAAGTAACCTAGGGTTATGTTAGAGTCTTTGCAGTCTGAAAGTTCCATGTCTAGCCTATGCTAGCTCTCTACCTTTCCACTGTGATTAATGGAAAGAAGTCAATACCTCAAGAGAGCTGGAGCAGGTGAGTCCATCAAAATGATTTACAGAGAAAAATAAGCAAGAAAAATACTTTGTGTCTTTCATATATTCTTACAGTAATTATTAGGTGTGAAAATACAAGATAAGGTAATAAGCTAAATTTACTCCTTTATAATTAGTAAAAATGAAGGTTTAAAAGGGGGGAAAATAAATCTTAACAAAATATTAGATTCTGTTTCAAATTTTTGCTGACTGAAGAGCCTGCATTTAAAGGTTGTTCTTAAGGTGGAAAAACTGTTGGTTTGTGTAGTAATAAAGTTTATGCTATTCTAATACAGACTGCCAATCCACACATAAAACCCTATACTTTTCCCCCCATAGTACCAATCAATTTTTTTTCCATGTGGCCAGTTCTGAATATACATATAGAAGAGATATAAAGGAACACTAACTGGTAAATCATTTGTTATTAGTTCACAGCAATGTCTAGCTGATATTATTTGATTGTCCATATATAAGTAGCTCTAAGACTTCTGTGAGTCTTAAATTTTTGCGTCAATTAATATGTGTTATATAATAAAGAAGCTCTTCCTCTTCAAAGAAGGAAGATAACATTTAGACTTTGCCTTTTGTTTTGAGGAAGAAAATATTTCTTCTTCAGATAAATGGTTTTGCTTATTTTCTTAGATTACATTTTTTTCACCTCCTGTCCTCTTCAGCTTGTGAGCTGAGAGCTTGCTGGGAAATGTGTGATACTATCTTTCACCAAAATACCCTAGAAGAGCAGTGGGAATCTGCAACAGGTCGATGACTTCTTAACCCAGGAAGTCCAAGCACATAAAAATCGCACCTTAATCTTCCTTGTTCTTAGACTTGTTATAATTTGTCCATATGCCCAAATTGATTGTACAGCTGAGAAAGGTACCTTTGTGGCCAGGATTACTCAGCAGTGTAAAGCAGTATCTGTCCTCCTTCAGATTCCTGTACAATCTGTCTCTGCCTACGCACCAGCTCTCATTTCTAGCTTCTTTCCCTGTTCCAGTATCTACTGCCTTGTATTCTCAGTTCATGTCCTTTTGTTAGAACCAGTATTGCTTTCTCCTTGAGTTTTTGAGGTGGCCTTTCCAGGAGGAAAATTCTTCTTTGCTCTTCATCCAAATCTATTCCTCTCCATTTCTTTTGGAATCTTCACATGAAGTACACAACTTGCTTCTCCCTAAGGGGTAGTGGTTGACAATGTAAAATCTCTAACCTCCAGCTTGGCTGATAACAGTCCAAAACAACAAGGACAAGGAAATGCCCAATCACTGCAGCCTTCACCATCTTCTTGAAGTCTTCAGGAAAATTCAGGCTGGGACCAACATCCTTTGTGGGAATAAATTTAGCCAAGTTTTTGGTAGATTTCTAAGCAATTTCAACACTTTTAAGAGAAGTGCTAGACAGCTTTAATAAATGACTTGATGATATGACCAGCCTTTTGTATGCTTGCTTATTCATTCTCTTACCATTTTGTGTTTTAGCTTGGCAAGTGAATCTTGTCAGCACAATTACATCATGCTGTATAAGTCAGGAGCTTTGCTCACACATCAAAATTTATCCAAAACAGAACTGAGCCTTGGTTAATGGAAAGGAGAAATTATAGTCTGAAACAAATAATTCTTCCAGCAAGAACAACCAAGAACTATTTTTAGAAGATGTTGAGCGTGAACATTTCTAGAGAGCCAAGGACTGCTCAACATGACAGCACTTGTCATAAAATTGGTAGGAGGGATACCTGCTTAAATTTGGAAATGAGAAAGAGTATCTGTATTAAACTGAAAATGTTATTTTAAGGATGTAGCTCTTGCCTTTATGATTTTTTTTTCAGTATTAGATGTGTTGTCATTTTTACAAACTGTTCTAGTTCAGCTTCTTTCTCCCTCTCTCCCCTCCCATCTTTTTTTGAAGGAGTGGGAAGGAGTCACACATCTTTAGTACATCTTTAATGTGATAGTTTGAAAATAATTCTAAGTATAATACTCACAGTAACTGTGATGAATAAAGAAGCTGTTATCTTAAACCTTGTTACTTTTGCACTGCACCATCACAAATATATCACTCTCAGAAAAATTTGAGAGCACAGTCTTTTTAAAAAGACCTTGATTACAGCTCCACCAGTCAATTGTTTAACAATCTGCATGATGTAATAGTACTTCTTCTTGGGCACTAATTAAAATATGGATGGGTGAGGGAGAAATAATCAGTTTGGGCCTTAAGACTGTCTGTGTTAGGAAACTTAGCAGGGCTAGGGATTGTGTTTCAGCACTACCCTGTGTATTCAGTGAATTTTCTGGTGTGATTTTCTCCTGAGGCAATTGCTTTTTTTTGTTTCTCTGACAATACCTTGTGATGGATATCATGGACTAGCAACCATTTGCAATGAGGAAGAACCCCCCCTTGTTTTGAGGGAGTACAGATTAGCCATATGGATACAAACTGTTGTGCCACACTTCCCAAAAATAAGTGAATGGAGAGTAGCCTCTTTCATTTCCCATAGAAATGCAGTTCTGTGGCCCAGTAAGACAAGGACTTGGTGATAGGACTGAGGTTTTAAAGGATGCAATTATGAAAATAATTGGAGTTAATTTCAGTAATTGAAGTAGTAGAAGAAAGAGAAGTATCTTGGAGGAGATGGGCTGTTAACCTGATTCTCTTACAGTATGCAAATATTGAAGGTAACAAATGTGGTTAAAGTTTGAGTTCTCCAAGAATAACAATGTCTGTATTTTTAAAAGGAAATCTGAAATGTTAATTTTATTTTGTAAATAAAAGCTAATCCATCTGCAAATAGAGAATGGAGTGTTGCCTGTGGGTTTTGAACTCAGAAACCTGAGCACACTCAGGAAATTTTGCCTGAAGTTGCTGAAACAGCTTGAAAAGCAGCTGTATGTATAAAATCACCTTCACTTAGCATTGATATTCAAGTACTGATCATTGTTCAGAAGTAACAGAAAATAGCTGATTCCTTAGCCTTGTAGTTTTCCCCATAAAGTAGACTAATTATCTGCACTTGAATTTAATCAGAGCATCAGGATCTACCTTTCAATCTTACTTAATCCAAAATTAAATTATGAAGGTATTTGTTATATTAAAATACCAAACATTCTTCCCCTAAATACTCTCCTTTTACTGAAATTGTGCTCACAAATCCTGCAATAGGGTTTGTATTGAACACTGATTTTTGAAAAGCTAGTATTATTTTCCTGTAGAAACAGTAGTTTTTTAAAAGCCTACAGAAAATCCAGGTCTGCATAATTTGTGGAATGTATGAAAGTCCTTGCCTTACATGCTACATGTCTCAAAATACAAAGCAAATGCATTTTTTTCTTCCAAAAGAATACATCTTTTGCTTGAAACTGCACAGTTTTTTCTGTATTTTGGGTCTTTTAGAAGCCATACTTTCTAGTCTCTTTCCCTCAAGCAAAATATGATCCTAGGAATACCACACCTAGCTTTTTTGAAAGATTAATTTCTTCTGGGAGAAATGGCTGTCTGCATGCTAAAACTGTTTTTTCTTTCTCTTACTGTGTTCCCACCTACCTCTTTGACAATAAAATCCTATTTTATGTCCTTTTATTCTGTTTTTTATCTCACTGTACTTGACCTACCATGGGCCAGAAAGGTTTTGTACTATTGTCTCTTTCCTTTAAATTCATGGCCCTAACTTTGTCTCTCATTGTTGATCTGCTTGCTTCATACCTGCAAATTTTTCAGTTTTGTTTTGCTCCCTGTGCCAGAGTGGCTGTTTCAGTGCTGTTTGCCAAGTTACACATTTTATATTACCTGCTCCCATTTGTGACCTGGTGTAGTTGCACTTTTCTGTGCCGTAGTTATCTACTGTTGTGTTATGTGTCAGAAACAAGCTCACTGGCTCCTTAGGATGCTGCTGGAATGAGGTTTCAAAGGAGCCTTTTCAGGTGGGATTCCACAGGGTCTGGAGAACAAAGCCCCTTTCCTTACTCTATCTCAGGGAGCTGTGGTTTCTCAGGAAATTGCCATGAAATGGGACTTTGAAATCTGTGGAATTACTAAGCCTGTGGGATCTTGCTGTTCAAATCAGTAAGTTGTGGCTGTCCTGAGAAGCACTTCTGGATTTTTCTGTGCTTTGGGAAGGTGTGCCCTGCTTGGGGCCCTGTGCTGATACTCTGAGTGCTCCTGAGCTCCTTCCTGCTTTGGTAGTCTGAAAAGTCAGTGTACCAATACAGAAGGTGTCAAAAAAATAAAAAGTTCAGGACTGAGAGAAAGAAAACTGGAGAGAGGAAGGAAAGGGGATGGTTGCTGTCTCTGCACCAGCCACTCAATCTCAACGCTCTAGCTGAAGGGTGAAATTCAGGCCCCAGTGACCAAGCTGGACTTTGAGTACTCTACACAAGAAATGAGTTTTTCAGGTCAGTTAGCACTTGCTTTGTAAAGTCAGTGTGTTCTTTATGAGGGAAACAGCACAGGAAAGGAGGAAGGTATTTTCTCAGCAATCCATAACTGACTTATGCTGCCAGCAGCATAACTAGGAGTTAGAGCCCTCCAATCATCTGTTATGGAGATATTTCTCTGGTAATCATACTTTCAATCTCTTCCCCATCTCTTTGTCAAATTGGGAAGATTCAATGGTTTATATGCTTGTCCTTTAATTGGCAGAAAGTTAAATTCTTTGTTTAGAGCAAGAGACAGCCAAACAAGACCCTGCACCCAAACCTTTGTATTACATGCCACCGCTATAGGTAGTAAGAACTATGTAAATTGCTACCTAGAGGTGGATACAGTAAATAATGTTTGCTTACAAAGTGAATGGTGAAAATTCTTGATTTTTTTTCCAAGCCCTCAATTTAATTTTCAGAGGCAGTTAAAACTGTTAATAATTACAAATCACAGAGCGTTTGGTGACCTGAGCTACATTAATCTGCATGAGTAATGCAAATATGTTTCTTTTAATTAAACACATTTTTAAAAAGTTGAAGATCTGAAAAAAATTAATCATACATTATGTCCCACTTTGATGCCCTAGAAAACTCCTTTTTCCGTTCCCTTTTTTGCTGCTTCACATGTTTAATTGTAATGTTTTAGATACTGTTCCAAGAAAGCCTTCAGAAATATTTTGTCAGTGTTCAGTGAAGCCAGTTGAACTTTACCATTTGGGCAGGTTTCTTTTTTGGTAGGGATGCTCAGTGTTGCATTTGTTTAAGTGATTATTTATTTTTAAAGGAAGAGATACCACCCTTTAAATGACCTATTGGAACTTTTGAAGGTCAAACCTGATTTCTTGCCTCTTAATCATGGTGGTTTTTTTCCCTAGACATGAATTCTACTAGGCTGCTTTAAACAGGTTATTGAGCTACTTGGCTTCCACTGTGAGAATAATAATGTTTTTTTTTGGCAAGAGAGCTGGGCAAAGAAGGATCTTGGAATACTGCAGAAAAGTTGGTATGTTGAGATAGCAAAACTCCTCACCTCCTTGTGCCGATGCATGAAGCTATGAATATTTGGTATCAGTAAAAACTGTGACAGCATTTTCATTTTTAGGAAGGAGGACAATAGTGGTTGAGAAGGAAGGAAGGGCGTGTGGGGTGGGGATGCCTCTGTTATAGTCTGTAGCAAAAGCTGAAGAAAGCATCTCATTTCTCTGGAGTTGTAGGACTTACTCTTAGAGGATTTTTATCCCAGAATAAAAAGTGCAGTCAGTGTAAGTTTGGCTGCTTAGACATGCAGTCCTTGCCTCAAAGCACTCTACTCTCTGTATCCACAGGCTGCCCTACTAACTGTAGAGCAGCAGTTCTTTGCTTTTCTGCAGACTGCAGGAGTCAGGAATCAGCACTGTGTAGGAGGAGAAGGAAGTGTTACTTCTATCCTGATCATTCCCTCTGAATTGCTGGCATGGAGAGGTTATCCAGGTAACATTGCCCAAATGCTGGGTAGTGAAATGGAGAGAGGCCAGAGTGAAGAGGATGGACCTGGATGCAGCACTTGTACCCTGTGATGATGCCATTATTACCTGGTGATATTTAGAATTTGAACATTTTCACATTACTGTGAAATCCATTTCAGTTCATGACTTTATTCTCTTTCTACCCTAATTAACAAATACTGACCTTTCATTGTCACAGATGCCTGCGTACAAATTATTGGGATATTGTGTTTTGCCTTGTGGATGAGGCTGGGAAGGACAATCAATAGCTGTGTTGTGACTGGCAAAGCACTCTTACAATATTTAGAACATCAGGAACAATATACTGGAACATGCTTCTCCAAACCAAAATGATATTTAGTTGGCTAAAAATGTGATTAGCTGGGCATGTTTACTTACATTTCTATATCTGCTGTTTGCTTCCTGGATGTGAGTTTCATGTCTGATGAAGCTTGCTCTGAATGTGATTGTGGAAAGTGATTGCTGCTTTGCAAGGTATTGTCAGTCTAAATTGTAGGCTTGGTTCCATATTTCAAGGTCCTTCCTCTTGTGTGTTTGCAAATTTTGATGCTTTAGGAGAATGAAAAATACTCCTGACGATGAGAACAGAAATGCTAATATGGCCATAGAAATAATCTTCAAACAACTCAGAAAGGAAACATGAAATTAACTGGGAAGAGCTGTGGTTGAGTCTGCGGACCTAATCACTGGCCCCCCTGAATGTCTGCTGTATGCCAGGAAGTACCTTGATTGCTGCTTTTTGCTTGGTGAGCTTTTGGTCTGAGGTGAACCAAGCTGAAGCCAGATTTCACTTCTGTTTATTCTTCCACAATCAAATATGACACCACTGTCTGTGATGAATTTGTGCTAGACTTAAGTGCATTATAATGACATAAAATGACATCTATTGCAGTACTGTGTATCCAGACTGGTGAATGTAGAACAAATAGTATCATGAGGTCAAATGCACATTTGCATTGCCATCCTGTAGCACTATCAGGTGACAAAATGCACATTTGCATTGCCATCCTGCAGCACTATCTGGTGACAAGATGCTGTGTAAGAGATGGAGTGTGAAAGAACTATGAACAGTGCTTTGAGTTTGTGACTGTAAATTTCAGCTCCCTCTGACACATAAAAGCCATTTACTTAGGTTTTTAGCCACCCTACTGTGGCTTTTTCTGCCTTGAGAGAACTCTCTAAAATCCCTTGTGGCTTTGACTAATAAGTTAGCTTTTCATATTTTGCAGCCAGTTTTGTTCCTTAAAAGTTAAATTTATTCCTACATACAAAGCCATGCTGTCCTCATCTGGAAGTTGCTCAGAACTTGTTCCCTTATTATTTTAGTTGGGAAAGAGATCAATTAAATTAAAACACTGGTTGTCCTTGTTCAGTAACAGTAGACTCTTTCTGCTCTGTGCCTGTATTGCTCTTTGTTTTCTTTTTTGTCCAATCTCCAAGTATTTTGGTTTCCTATGACTCCCTGAGTCTTTTTGTTGAGGTGAATAGCCAGGTGTGTTCTTCTTTTCTATAGCGTTCAATTTTTTTCGATATTCTTGGATTAAGTTTTAGTTTTTATTTCATTAATTTTATCCTGAAAATCTAATCAATTTGCAGAGAAAGTGGGATCAATGCTTACTTTCTGAATTGTCTTCCTTGATTCCTCTCGTTCATCTTAGTCCATTCTCTTACTTTACCTCTGGAAGCTGCATAAGTTTTGCTTGACATACAGTCATTGAGATAGTGAAATCTGGTTTCACTCTGCTTCCTTATTAAATAAGTAGTACTGTCCTTCCCCACTGTGGATCATTTTCCAGTCTGGATGTATTCACGCTACCTTCCTGCCTTCAATGTTATGACCTCTTTATTCATTTTCCCTATCTCTCTCTCTTCTGTTATCCACAGGCTAAATATTTATCCATGGCTAAATATCTTTCTTTCCTCTCCTACAAGACAAACCTTTATACTGTAAAAATCTCATGCTGGACACCTGATAGCCTTGCATAAAATTTTAGTTCCCAGTCTATCACAGCAAAGCTCTGCTTTCTTTCCTTCCAGATTATTTTCCTGCTCCTGTGTGTCTCTATTCCCCTGCAAAAAATAAAGTTTAAACCATTGCTGTATTGGGAGGAAAGTAATTCTTTCATGCTAAGCATTTTATCTGTCACATACCTTATCAGGCTTCAGTGTCTGCTTCTTGTACTTGAAGTAAAACCTAGTGACAAAGCCAAATGCATGTATCCTTGTGTTAAGCAGTTCTCTGACTGGAGAATGATATTGTGCACAGTGCCAAAATTCAGACATTTTGGAAAGAGAGTACGCAAAAAAAGATTTCTTATCCTACATGTCTTGCTCATTTAATTTCCTTCTAGTTTTTCCTCACTGCCTGGGTATTTCAGGCTATAATGTCAAGGCTGCTTTGTTTTCCTTGCTTCAAGGCATTATTTATTTTATATTATATTATATTATATTATATTATTATATTATATTATATTATATTATATTATATTATATTATATTATATTATATTATATTATATTATATTATATTATATTATATTATATTATATTATATTTATTATATTATAATATTATATTATATTTGCATTTTTACTCACTGACTCTCAAATACTGAAAGCTGAAACAAGTATTATGATATAGGGTTTTTGTGAGACTTTTCTTGACTGTCTAAACTATTCTGACTGACCACTTTGAACTACTGAATCTGTAGCCAGTTTAGGCATACTGTTTTTCAAAAATAAATAGCTTCTTATGATTTTAGATAATACAGCCAAGGGTTTAACAATTTTCTAAAAATAATTTGTTTTCTCAGCCAACTGCTTTGAACTATATATCTATATTTCGGAATTTAAGGAAGTTTCCTTTAGTATTGGAGAAAATGTGTAGAAGTTGAATGTTTTCTAAGAATTCTGTAGACTGACATAAAACAATCTTGTGGTAAGGAGTGCATTCGGGGAATGACTTGAGATTATGCTGTGGTTTGAAAAAACCACAGCAAACCCACATCCCTATTTTGTGGTTCTGTTACTTTTTTGTTTTATTTTTTTGTTAAACGGGACTATTTAGCCATTATAGACACCTGCTTATTTTCTTGTTGTAATTTTTAGTCCTTTGAGTTTCAGGAGAATATGATTTTAAAAATAAAAACTCTTCTTTCAGCCTGGATGCTATGTAGAGTTTAAAAGAATGAAAACTCCATTTCCTGTTTGAGAATGACTATATTTATTGTGTGTACTTGGATATAAATGGATGTAGATTGGTTCAGTTTGTGATGCACAATCAGCAAATTGATTCTGGCTGATTTAAGCCTTTAGGAAAACAAAGCAACCTTGGGGGAAAAAAGCTGTTTTATTCTATTGTCTGTGGATATGAGGCAGGGAATTCATGAATGATAGAGGGAACTTCAAAATGAAAGGTGGGGGAAGGAAGGAAAAATGATGAACGAAGCTGGTTAAACTGCTGAGCTCTCTTTTTCTCCAGTGCATTCAGCTCAGTGAATTAATGAGATTAAGTCACATCAACTCTGATTGCTGGAGGGAATGAGCAAAGTGGGCAATTTCAGCAGTAGCTTGCATAGGCAAGTTTGATACTTGCAGGCTACCTATGGTGTGCTGCTAACCTTTGAAGCTATTTCTTGACTTGATAGCTGCCATGGTTTTTATTATTTTTCTGGTACATGTATGCTTTTCTTACAGTCTAAAATGTATGTTGTAGAAAAATTGTTTTTAGTAAGATAAAACACCTGTGAGAACTGACAAAAACATGCAGAAGCCAGACAGTATTCAGTATTTTTTGGCATTTACCTATTTAACAGGAGTTTCTAGAAAATCTATCTCTCTGTATAGAGGATGAGATCAGATACAATAAGGGACAACTTTTACTTTTCAAAATTTCTCAGTTGTTCCCTCATCTCCTTCTAAGCACTTTTAAGATATCTTCCCCTGAGACCATTTCAACAGCTTGCAAGACCCGTGCCCTGCTAACTGTGACCAGTGTGAGGGTTTCTGGATTTTGTGTGTTTTCTCCTTGTTTTCTTCTGCTGCATTATTCTTATTTATCAGCTCAGTTCTTTTCCACACAAATTATTCCTCCAGATAGTTCTCAATGTTTCCTGTTAATTCTGTTAGGAGGTCTTTTGACAATTAATCTGTTCTGGTCTGTAACCATGGCATTCTCACACATGGTACTCTTTCCTCCCTCCCTTTACAGGGCTTCTGTGTCCTCCTTTCTCTGGTCCTTTCATGCCAAAGGATTCTAAATCAATGTCTTCCTAACTCATCCTTAATAAGTGGCTTATTCTATTTTGATCTGAGCAAGTGCTGTCGTATGAATCAGGCCTGTCTGAGAGATTTTCTGGAGGAATGAAGGGGAAGAGCCTGTTCCTTGGTTTGTTGGAGTTTTTTATTGGTTTAGTCATAAAAAAAATACTATGGGTATTTTTTTTAACCTGAGACTGCTGTCAGATTGAATTAAGCTAATAGCTTGGGCTAAAAGCATTGTAGCTAAATTTACAAAACCACAATCACTGTGTTTTTTTTCCTTACTTTGTATGAAGTTGCTCAGTAATTGGACACTCCTATGTGAAGTATATGGCATCTGAAGCTGCAGATATTAATCTATAAACTGCTCATCTTTGCGTCTGGGGAGAGTGTTGTAAATACCAAGTGATAAGAGATGCTGAGAGCAACACACCCTTATTTTAATTATTTTATCTGAAGCAGAGACAAAATGTCCCATTTTGTGAACTCAGGTTCTGTTCTGTGCCAATAATAATTTTTTACACAAAATGGAAAACGTCCCCAAGAGCTATTTTGGAAGTTAGGAGACCAGGATTCAGAACTGTGCTTGAATTAAAGCTGTTAGTATGATGAGATCCAAATTTGACTGAAACCTCCATCTTTTTATTTTATTTTTTTTTCTTCCCTGCAGATTTGTTCTATCTCTCCGTGCTTGATTGATTTCTCCAGCTTGTAACTTATTGTAAGATCAGGGCTTATTAATCACAGGTCTTCCAGGCAGTTTTAAAGGAATGTGGTGTGATGTTTCATTTCTGTAAACACTCTCACTTTTTGATGAAATGATGGTGTATAGCCAGTTGTGGTAACTCTTTTAGGAGGGGAAAAAATCCTGTAATGTGTCAGCCAGCTATCGTAGCCTCTCTTTGTCTGAGAAAGCCTGCCCTCTTCTGGGTGAAGTTACAACTGGATAAATTGTCAGGACTGCAGTGGAACTGCTTGAGGTTGTTCTCCTTAGTGGGGAGAAGCATTTGGCTTTCCATGGATAGCTTTGGTGGCCCATTGTATTGATACAAAATTCTATGTAGCTGTGGACTTTCTGTTACTATAGCAGTAAGGGATAAAATTTGTTGCATTAAAGTTTCAAATGTATGCCAATTGTACTGTGTTCTCTGTGGGGGTGTGTGTCTGTCTGTCTATCTATCTATCTGTCTATCTATCTATCTATCTATCTATCTATCTATCTATCTATCTATCTATCACTTAAAAAAAGATTATGGAAATATGCACTTTCCTTATTTCTAATAATTTTGCATTCCTGTGAAATTGTCTCTCCACAACTCTTTTTTTTTTCCAATCAGATCAGAATTCTTTTTGTTAAATCCAGATTTATTTTTAGTTACCTCTTTCTTTTATGTTCTAAAAATATCTTTTTGTTGTTTTTTAGCTCCTTCCCTAGCTGACAGAATACCAATAGCTTTGATCATCAGCATCATACATTGACAAATGTAACTAGCATTTTAATAGGGTTGTAAGGTAAGTGACAAACCAAATTCCTAGAGAATAAAAAAAATGAAGAAAGTGAAGTTTCTAAGTCAGTACTGGGTTCAGTTCTAGAAAATATATACTGTGACCTGTAATCATCACGATGACATTTGAAGACCTACATTAAACGGATTGATTGCAATTCACTCCTGAAGGAGCAGGTGTTCCCATCTCATCAAAAAGGCCAAAAGCTTGCCTGGAATCACCAGGTACCTGCTCAGAGCCTGGCATTGGAACACTTGTGGATTGGTAGGGTCACAAATACACGAGTTCCATTAAAGCAGGCAGCTTGTCTCTGTGCTTAACCAGCTAGTGAAGAAAAAATCTGGGTCTTATACTTTCAGGTAGCACAATATTAACTCATGTCAGTATTTGGAGTTCAGTTAGCATGTCTACGTTATTTTAGTAAATTTGAATGTGGTTGTTTATAATGCTCTAAAGCTTTAAAAACTTGGTCATAGACCAAGATCATGCTGTGCTAAGAGCTTGCACAGCATGTTGTTAGTCCAAGGAACATTTAGTCTAGCCGTAAGACAAGATAAATTGATGGATAAAGGGGGCATGCTGACATATTGCTACAGCATTGGCCAGCAGGACAGACAGCAAAATTTTTGATTGTATCCAGATAGATTGTTGTACACATCCTGACATAATATTTTTACTTAAAAATATCATGTGCATGTGATGTTACTGGAATACTTGAGTTGTACTGACAGTGAAAGCTAAACACAGAAAATGTAGTCACCACCTTGCTCAATCATGTGTACTTTATTGCCTTGTTAGATAAAGCTGCCCCTTGGCAGCCTTTCCCCATCATCTTTGTTTTATTAATGAGTAGTTTTGCCTGCATTTTGAAAAGGCCTTTCCTCTTCTGGCAGACCGTGCTTTCTGGGGAGGCTAATGCTGGTTGTATATGAGATAAGTGATGACTTTCAGCATGGGAAAGATGTGCAAGTAATTTATGAATTAAAGCTTTTTATAGGCTATTGAAAAAACGCACCCAAGTACAATAGAATGAGACTATCCGGTTACATGTTTTTTAAATTAATTATTTTCTTTCTACTTGTATTTCTGAAAGTAGTCCAGCCCAGAGTCTCTTTCATCACAAAATGATGGCAAGAAGCAAATTCTGTTGGGCAGTTTCTGGTCTTCTGTTTAACCCCATTAGGGTTTAGAGTTCTACTTCATTTAGACAGTGGACATGCTGGTGAAAAATTTTTGTTGTGCTTCAGTGTAGCAGGTCTGTAGTTGAGAGATGCATGACTGAGATGTTTAAGGTGTTCCTCTGGCACTGAGGACAAGATTAAAAACTATGGAATACACTTCCTTTTGATGTTACTGGAGAAATACCTATTAACTTCCATGGGCCCATGTAATTGCTCTGCTTTAGACCTGCATTTATGTTACTAAAATTTGATTGTTTTCAACAAAAATATATAAACTTTGCCTACTAGTACAGGATTTTGTATTTTACTTTACTTGGAAAATAATCAGAATGGTTAAAACAAAGTTAAAGCAAAGGCAAAACTGGAAGTAGCATAGTCAAAATCTAACTCAGTTGGGTATGCTTCTGCCCTTAGTTTTAAGGACATTCTCAGAGAATAAAAGCTTGGAAGATGTTGCTGCCTGAATTAGTCAGCTTTGTTGGGGAGCTTTCCAAAGACACATCACTGCTACCAAAATCTATTCACAGAATAACTTATAGAAAGTAGTTGAAGTCAGCTTTTGTGTAACTTCATATAGGTAGTCCGAGAACAGTAGTACAAAGTGCTTTCATTTTATGTGGGGTTTTTTGTCTCTTACATTAACAACAAAATAAGGCAGAATAATAAAACAAATATTTGATCTCATTGGAAACTTGCTAATGTCTGATTTTTGTGCTCTTTAACACAATTACTATGTTTAGTTCCTGGCAGAGCAAGTGGAAAGAATATGTATCTTATCAATATTTTAAAATATTTTCCTCCTCTCCCTCTTTAAGGTTAAAATTATATTTGCATTATATTTTGTGCAGTTCCCATTTTTACTCTGAAAAAGAAATTTAAACTCCAGTCTGATAAATAAAATTTGAATTAATTTTGATGCTATACAACCACAAGGGCGTCACTTGTGTTCTTAGCAGATCTTGGGAAGCATTTCCCTTGTCTTCTAGTACACCTGTCAGACTTACAAAGTCAAATTGCTGAGCTATGAACACTGCATTGCTGCTTGTCTGGAATGTCTGTGTAAAAATAGCTGAGATCTTCATTGCTGGTTCCCATTTCTCAACAGTAGACTGGGCTGAATCAGAGAATCTGTTGGAAGATTAATATTTTTATCCTTACTTTATTAGCCTAACTGAGATGCTATTGCACGTGAAGAGAATTTTAGTGGGAAATGGGTCTTAGTTTTCTGTTTAATCTTTGGTTAAATAAATTCCACTGCCATCTAATTTCAACATTGATACTTCTTCACTTTATGCTTGTGCTGTTGAATTCTTTCCCTTGTTCTCTTCCACCTCAAAACTCCAGAGTTCTCTCTTTTCTAACACCATTTGTTTTCACATTTCCTTTTCCTTGTGACATGAAAAATTATTCTCCACTATTGAAGTTGAGACATACAATGTCTGTCTGCTACAGGGCTCCTTTTATTTGCAGCCAGTGTATCTCACTGAACAGAGTTGATTATTCTTATTGTGTCATTTCACCTTTTACAACTTCTGTCTCTGAAAAACATTCCTATTTGTGATGGAGATCATCTTTCTTTACTCTGGTGTTCATTCCAGGACCATTATCAGACTTATGTCTTCCTTTCCTCAGCTCTCCAAAAGTCCAGATCAGTTCTGTCCTTTTTCCTTAATTTTATTGTTGCCACTGTGACTTTCTGTCATTGCCTGAGCTAATTTACCACATGGTCTGTTAAAGTATCTCAAAGCGTCTGCAAAGTTTGTAGTAGTTAAAAGTAGTTGCAGTAGATGATAATAACAAACTTCTTGCAAGATAGTGTTGGTTTGAGGCTCCCTGAGATGTGAGAAAGGTAGAACGAGTAAGGGTGAAGGTGACCCAGTATTCATGGAAACCTGTGCTTGAATTGCACGATTTACCAGCACACACTCCACAAGGTGCAGTGCACAGTAGAGGATTCTTTTTCAAGATCATTCTTGTAACAAGAGCTACTTTTCCAGAAAAGACACTTTTAAATCGAAATATACCAAAGTGTAACCACTTAAGTACCTTGTATTCTTGTGGATGTTGAGTTCTGGGCATTTCAACCCCCTTGGAAGAGCGGTGTTGCAGAAGTATTCTTGTCTGCATGCGATGGGGAAGCAAGACTGAGACCTGATCTTTTTCTTTTATCGTAGCCAATGTGAGGCCTTCACAAATTAGGCAGTTGCCTAGGACATGGCAAAACAGTCCCGAGGGTGTCTTGAGGTGTCCTCAGGGTTTCTTCCTATCTGCCTGAAACAGGTTCACTCTGCTCTCTCTGTTCAACTGCTCAGGAAAGTCTGCAGTGCCAACAGAGCACAGGCTCTCCTTAGTTTTCACGGAAAAATATATATGAGGTGTCCAGTATAAGACAGAGGAAGAGGCTGTTGGTAAAGAAATATGAAGGAGGCGACCCAGTTTCTCCAACAACTCCCCTTTCCCTTCCCTATCCCATTAGCCCACATTCTCTTCCTGCCCAGCCCACCAGTGATGCCTAATCTCATTTACAGGGGCTGCTGCCAGATCTGCTGGCAGCTGCAGTTTCTTGGCCGCTGTTTTCGGTGAGGGAGCCTAGAGCACCGAGGAAGAGGAGGAGAAGGAAGAAGGAGGAGGAGGAGGAGGAAGGCTGCTGCTGTGTGGCGGAGCGGCGGCAGCGGCAGCACCTTTGACGTGCCCGTCCCCCACGTGACGGCCGCTCCATTGCGGGGAGGGAGCTGAGCTGAGCTGAGCTGAGCTGCCGCCGCTCCGGCAGAGCACGGCAGAGCCGCAGCCTCGGCGGCAGCGGCAGCAGCGCCTCCGCCCGCAGTGCGTGTGTGTGCGTGTGTGTGATGAGCGATCGCCGCGTCCCTCCGCCCGCTGCCGGCTGACACCCACCGCGCGGGGCGCGCCAGGAGCCGCAGGAGCAGCCGAGGAGCCGCGGCCAGGCACAGTGACCTTGGCCCAGAGGTAACCGAGCGGGCGGGCTCCGCGCCCCTCCGCGCCCCCGCCCCGCGCCTCCCGCCGCGGAGCCGCGGCCCCGCTCCCGCCGGGCCCCCGGGCGGCGCCGCCCGCTGCCGCCTCTGTCCCGCAGTGCTGGAGCGGGCCGGGCGCCGCGGGCGCCGCCCGCGGGGGGAGCCAGGGGCAGTGCGGTGCGGTGCGGTGCGCCCGGCCTTTGGCCGCCCGGAGCCGCGCAAACACCGCGGGCGCTGAGGGGGCAGCGAGGGCCGGAGGGCGGACGGGGGCAGCCAAGCCCGAAGGCGAGGGAGGGGACTGGGGGGGCTGGGCCGGAACAGTGTTCTGGCTTGGTTCTTCATTTTCCCTCGTCACCTGCCCCGGCGTATGTACGAGCACAGATGGGCTGGTGAATTACAGGGAGGTTCAAAGCGTCTGGTTTGCTTTTTGTGCGTTTGGATGTTGTGAAAGTTGCTGCGACCCGAGCTGCGGGCGGAGGGCACTGCTGAATCCACGTCACGGGCCGAGTCAGTCCTCCCAAAAGTGGCCTGGAAGGCGCAGAGCGTCCCTTGGTGAGCCCCGTGCAGGGGAGGAAGAAGCGCTTTGTGAGGAGGCGTCTGTGTGATGTGGTGGTTAGCGGTGTGGCAGGGAGCTGCTCCCAGTGACAATTCATTAACGTTTAAATTAGATCAACACGTTACCTCCATAATTTAAATGGAGGTAAATGACAGTAAATGGCAAATTAGCAGCTTCGCTCCCGTGTAAATATCTGTTGGAGTGAGAGCATACGCTGGTTTTGATAACATGTTTGTAGAAAGTCAGGTCCATTAATCATCAGGGAAGCAAGGAGACCTGAGGCGATGCCCTATTGAAACCACTTTTACCTTTTACAGTGCAGCATCCAAAAGCGGATCAAATTTGTGGGACATGGCACAAGGAAATAATTATGGGCAAAGCAGCAATGGGGTGGCTGATGAATCCCCAAACATGCTGGTGTACAGAAAGGTAAGCCTTTGTATTTTTCAGAAGCTGAGGAAGGTGAAGTCCTGGGCTTTTTTGCCTAGCAAGTGAAGCCATTATTTTTATTTCTCTCCAATTTCTTGAATAGAGAAGTATCTGTTGAATGATTTGAAATGGTAAAATTTGCACACGTCAACTTTGTGTCTTGTTCAGAAGCGGCTGCTTTTCAATTTGAGATACTTGATGTATTTCAGTCACTTTCTGCATTGATACATATGATATGTGGTAGTGGTGATGTGCCAGAGACTGGACCATGTTTTGAGGTCAGGTGTTCACTTTAAAAGTTTTATTTGTAAAATGATTTCATATGTATTAAAGCTAAATACTAACTGTACGATACAGTGTTTCCGTCTTGTGCAGAGAAGTCAGAACCATTGAACTATTTTATATGAGGGGACAAACTGATTAAAGATTTCACTTATCTGTGATTGCCACAGGTCAAAAACCCCCAAAACCATACACTTTAGAATTTTTATCTTCTAGTGTAGTTATTCTTACAACATCAATACAATGAATTTCCAGGTATTGAACTCTAATAGTGAGGCTTATTTAGTGATTATGCTTTAATTTAAGTGAGAGTAAATGCTTGGATATTTTGCATTATACATTTTTTAAAAAAAAGCCTTAATTGCCTCTAAGAAAAAAGAATAACAACATAAATTCCAAAAATAATGGAGGAAAAATAATTTTGCTGTTGTAAATTGAAATAAGTAATTATACAACTGCTTGTTTATTCTTAGAACACAGTGCTTCTTAACTTGTTTGTGGTTGTTTTTACCAGGTAGAAAAAAATCAATACTTTACTTTGTTAGAGGCATTGACTTTTCCCCTTACAAGTTAACTGTAATAGAAAACATTTGATATATAAACAGTTTAGTCTTTGAGGTGAACTGAAGTATAAACAGTAACTGTGGTAAGTGTTCTTTTCCCAGAAATTAAAAAATAGTCTCAAATTGAAGTCTGATGTATGCTTTTTTCTCTTCATGTTTTCAGATACATTGCTGATTTCACTTAGTTTGTTGTATCTGCTATTTTGTGAAATTAGGTTCCTTTTTAGATAAGTGAATGAACTTATAAAGCTAACTGTGGTTATCCTTCTACAAATGCACATCTAGAAAAATACAGGGTTACCCTGCTATTAACACCACAGGTGTGTTTCAAAAGGCAATTGCATACATGAAAATATGCTGCGTGTATGAAAAGCAATATACCAGATCTTATATTGCTCGTTATAGGTTTTTGATCTTTCTAAACAGAATCTTTCCACATTTGCCATTAACTTCAATGCTAGCAAAAAGGTCTTATCTCTGCTTATTTAGGACACAGAGGGACAACACAGAGGAACTGTTTTTCTCTTCCTTTGGTGAGTTTGGTAAAATTTGTGACCTGTGGTGTTTAGTATGACCTCATGCCAAAATTTATCATGGCCTCTGGGAAGCTTCACCTCTGAGCAGCATCCAGATGGAATGGAGCAGCTGAGACAAGTGATGAGAGTCCTTGTGATGCACAGGAGATTTGAAAATAAGAAGTGGGAATGGGACACACCACATCAGGTGTATGCTCAGCAAATCAAGACACCAAACACCTCTTTTGTTCTCTGTGATACATCTGTAAAGGGATGATATGAATTTGTGTCCTTCAGTGCAGCAGTGGTCCTTCCCTTGTTGTCACTAAGTCACTAAGAGCACAAGTTGTGTTCTGAGTATTAAACTGGAAAATACTGACCTGCTACAGCATTGCCTGCCCTATTTGTTTGGGGTTTTTTTTTGTCTATTTATTCTTGTAGCACAGTGAATTAAAGATAATTTCAGATTAACATTGTGTTAGAATAGGGAGAGAAAACTGAGTAGCCCTTCCTTTGGCAGTACTCAAGAAACAGGCAACAAGAAAATAATAGATAGCTTTTCAAGAAGTTGTCTGCCTTTTCTTGAAATAGGATATTGGTGTAAGCAAGCATGTTCTAAATTCTGGGTCTGGAACATAAAAGGGGATAGTTAAGTGGAAATCACGTCACTTTAGAGTATATAATCTCTGAGTATAATTCTTTAATAGGAACAACTTAAATCACAGGATTCCTTGTAATACACAAGGAATTTGAAAACACAACACTCCTCTCTCTGTCTGTCATTGTGTTGAGAATGAAAGCACTGGATGAACAAAGAACTAGATCTAGCAGCTTTGTGATGAACTATCTTTTTTGGCCAACTGAAAATGTATTAACAGTTTTTAGAAAAAAAATATAAACATGCTACTGGCTGGGTTCAGTCAGAACTGAATTTGAAGTCATATTTTGAATAATATTGTCAAAATGCACAAAGGTGGAAATGCTTTCTTCCGTTAGTTTATACATGAACAGATGGAAAAGCACACATTTTGTGATATCTGTACTGGCAAAGAGTAGATGGGATATCTCTTACGTTAACGGAGAGTTAAAATTTGGCTGTGCTGTGAAGGCTGTTATTTTGGCTATAAACCACAATTTTGTAATCTGGTAATTCTTCCAGTCTGTCTAACTTCCAGACACAATCTGAACTAAATATGTTCTGAACTACATGGAGTTACAGCCCTGTATTTCCTAAATCCTGATTCTGTCAGGAGCATTGTATAAAAAATTTTATACAGAATGAAGTCCTAGTGTTTTCAAATTTGGTTTTTAAGGCTTAATTGTTTCAAACTCTTGACAAAAAAAAGGCTGATTTTCTATTTTTTAAAATACATTTGTTTTTTGATTAGTTGCTTATTTGAAGAATTGAACAATTGGTATTCAAATTGTAATCTTAAATAATATAGACTGTAGATAGTATCTTATTCTCATAGTAGCTTTTATTCCTAGCTGAACAATGGTTTCATTACATTTTGCTTTCAAAAAAGAATTAAAAAAATCAGCATAGGATAATTCAATATTCAATACACACATAACTAAGAATAACTTATTTGAATCTGGAAAAGACAGCAGCACAGATAAATAGTTCCCTATATAATTTTACTCTGCCTTTTAAGATGCTCGTGTCAGTGTTTTTATGCCTTGGGGAATAATTTTTATTTTAATAGAATGTCAGCTGCATTATTCTTTTTGTCTATCAGCCTAATTATAAAGTAATGACATGTGACACATCATTGGCACTGACATACCTTAGAAAAAGTCCTGAATTTTTCTGCTGGTAGCCCAGGGCAAATATGAAAAATGTAAAACCCCTCCTTTCATTTCTTCTCTGACAGAGTCCATTCTAGTCAGCAATTAAAAGAGATAAGACACTGAAATCCATAGTATTTTAACATCACAAATTGCTCATGCAGAAATCTCATATTTTGGAAACACTAACTTGTCACTGCAAGCTAGGTCTTAGGGAAGAAACTTGAGATGTAGTAGTGCAGTTGAAGGCCCATACTGTGAAGTTTTTCTAAGTTTTAGAGCCTGACCAGCCTTTTTTTTTTTTTTTTAATAGTTTTAAATCTCTGCACACAATTAAAATAAGAATTTCCTGTTACGAACTTCTGTTTTAGACCTACTGCTGGTCTTGCTAAACCTTTCTTTATCTTTCTGGTCTGTGCTTTGCTTACTTTTTCAGTCAAACATATGCTGCAACTGTTAGGAGTCCTGATTTGCAAGTTTAATGGTTATTGTATTGCTGCCTGAACTAATTTCATTTAAGAGCTGATAGCTTTATTTGTAGCAATAAGATTATCCTTGTTTGAAAGGTAATATTCTTGTGGCTGAGATTTTGGCTCTCTACCTTCCTCACTACCCCAAGTATAAAAATGGCTTTTGCCAAGTCTGATTAAAATCACTGACAGTGGGGCTTTTATAATCTAATAAAGATAATGAGGTGTTTGTTCTGTTTCTGTGACAGTGGTGGAAGGTCATACATGTCAGTACTCATGTATAACAAGGGCTGACTTTGCAATCTCAAACTCCTCAGTTTTTCATGATCTGATATTCTCCACAGAAGCCATGCCTCCAAAGCACGATACTTTCCAGTGTTGATGCAAACGAGCAGTAGCTGCAGGGACAACACCTGAGGAAACAGTGACACCATCTTTTAATAACCATTCTCCATCTCTGCTTCCACCAGAGATGACTTCCAATGTAGACTGCAGATAGTGCTGTGTTCTCATGTGACCTTTATTAACTGCTCCCTAAAAAGATTTTGGAAGAACGTGATTTAATGGATAACTGTGTTCTTAAAGCCTGCGAGACTAAGGAAGGACATTTTAGGTGGATTTTTCTGAGTGCCATCACTCACTTTGAGAAGGGAGGAATCACTCTGGTACTACATGTTTCTGAGTATGCCATGACATTCTATAAGGGCATCTTGTTTGTTACTACTTTGGAAAAGTCAGGGTGCTCTAAGGTACTAGAGATAAATTGTGTGGGTTTTTTTGGTTGGTTTTTTTTTTTTTTTTTTTTTTTTTTTTTTGTGTTTGTGTGGTTTTTCCTAGGGTGTTTATAATTTAAAAAAAAATATTAAATTAAACTCTACCTCTAAATTATGTTGTTTCTTCTTCTGAGAAGAAGAGTGGCACTGGTGTGAGTCTGGTTGACAGTCATGGTATTATTTCAACAGTCATCATTATAGGATTGATGGGTAAGGGTCTACATTTGTGAACCATGAGAATTCCTGCTGTAGGAAGAAAAGAATTTACGTTCCTATCCAATAAGTTATGAGGAAGTTGTCGTCCTGGAGTAGCTGGTTGATAATGAAGTAAGCTTTTGCACGGGGAAATTTAGGAAACAGGAACTTAATAGACATGGACAGACTGGTTGCTAGATGCTGTGGAGTGCCTTTTGTTTTCCTGTATGCTCTCACCCTCATGTTCTGTATCTATCCCTGTGCAGATTCACTTGGCTGTTTCCTCTCCTGGAATGGTTACAGTTAGTGCTAGGTGTAGCATGTATCTAAATTTTGTCATCATTTGTGATAAAAGCAGTATAAAGGATTTGATTGTCTTCACAACTGTATAGAATGACTGGAAATCCCAAGGAAACTCGATTAAAAAATGTGTCTGAGTCTGCAGGTGGCTAGATTGGTGAGAGGGGCACTTGTCCTGTTTTGGTGATTCCTGCTGGTATTTTCCATCCTTTCTGTTCTCCTCTTCCTTCCACTAGGTGTAGAAATACATCAAGTGATGCTGCAGTGAGAGGTTTACTGCTGCTTAGTGTTCTGAGCTTTATGTGCTCACATCACTGGCATTATTGTCAAATGCAAAAACCCCACATTCTGTGGCATTCTGTGCCACCATGGTAATTCCTTTCTCCATCCCACATGTGCTGTCTGAAAAATGTATGTGCCTGTTTTGATTGTGCATTGTCATTTTCAGTTTCTCTGCTTCTTTCCTTTGAAGCAGTCTACATTTGTAGCTATGGAAACAATGATGCTATTGAGAGTGACGTGCAATATCGAGGCAGAAATTGTTTGTTTTGGAGTTTTGTTTTCTTTCAGTTCAGGCTTAAAACATTCTTTGTGGACTGCAGGAATTTTATAGTAATCTCTATCATATCATAATATTTGACAGGTCCCCACCAAAGCGGATAAGAACTATACTGGTAAACACAATAAAATACTTCCATGTACTTACAACTTTTTAAAATACGCTATTACTTTAAAACTTTTCTGACAGGGCTGTGGAAAGGTAAACAGTGCTGTTATATAGTAATATAGAGTGTGAAAAATAGCTGGTTTTCAACTATGACTCTAAAATCAAAGCTTTTGTGAAAGAGATACAAAGAATTATTCTCTGTGTTGCAGATGGGTAAACTGAGATGCAATAGTGACATGCCAGAGCAGAATAAAAGCTAAAAATCCTTTTATTTTTGGTAAAAAAAGAGCAAACTATTTGTGATGTTTTTTTTTTTTTTTTTTTTTCTTTTTATGGAAACAGATTTCAGTAGTAGGGCAAAAAAAGTCTGAATTTTAGTAGTGTTAATATGAACCTTACTAAAATGCATAAGGCAAGAAAACTTTGAGGATGGGCTTAGTACTAGTAGAGGTGGACCACTTCAGAGAAATATCTTCAGCTGAAACTTTGAGATGATGATGTGTTGAAGAAAAAGTACATGTGCAATTTCCCATGGTGAAGGGATCACCTGAGAATTTTGATTTTTGGCAAGAGATTGTCACCAGCTACAACTAAAAACTGAAGATAAAAAAGGTTGAGCTAGTTTTTAAAATATGTGCGGGTTATAAGAGTAACTGGAATAGATACAGTGGGAATGAGGCTGGCTGGGAAGCCATGGGGGACATTGGAGCAGAATGGTCTGAGAAGCAGAGTTGGGAACTGCAGTTTCATTTGGCACCTGAGAACAGCCTGGGTTAGTGCAGGAGAGCAGCCTGGCCAAGAAATAGAGCTGTAGGAATAGGTATAGGAGCATCTCATAAATTCATTGCAACTGTCAGGGGAAGCTTTTACTAGATAACTTATGGAATTCTTAACTGGCAGGAATGGCACTGTGGCATTTGGACTATTTAGCCTCCAAAAATGTGGGGCTGGTTTTGTGTTTGTGTGTGTATTTATCTGTGTTTGAAAGCTTCCTTTTTCAGATGCTGTTGTGGATCTTTCTCAGTTTGTAATGCTCAGCATGTCTTTGAGAAGACAGTTTTATGTGCTTAGTTTAAGAGAAACTGTGAAGGTGGTCAGGGCATCACAAAGCCAATGACATCACTCTTGCTTTCTCTTACTGTTATTGCCTTCTTACTATTATTCCCTCAAATATACTTCTGGCTAAAAGTTTATTGCTGATGATTAGAAACTGGAAAGATGACATTGTAATGTATATTTTATCCATATTTTTCCAGTGAAGAGGCCTATTTTTCAAGATTTTTATAGTTTTACTATTTTTACTCAATCAAGGACATCTCTACAGCTGCTAAATGAAACTGAAGTCTATTAGATCCATGGTGTCATTCAAACAAGAAATCCTTTTGAGGAAGGCTCTAAGAATTTATCATGTAGTATTCATATCAAACATGTGCTGGTTTGAATCTGAAAAACCTCAATCAAGAGCCAAATAAGCACCAAGAACCATCTGGATGGAAATTTATCCATTGCAGTGAAATGATCATTCTCCTCCTGGCATTCATGTACTGTTTTTACCAAAACTCAGTAAAATGGGAATTTTGAAGCTGTTTTAGCTCTTCTGCGTCACTTCTGCTGGAGTTGTGTGTTTGCTTTCTTGCTCTGACCTGTGCTGAATCCTGTTGACTAATGGAGTGTGAAGTTCTAGGGAGATTGTGCCACAGAGAAAGAGGTAGCAAGCACAGAGGATCTCTTCACAATGCAGTTTGGATGTACAAGGATTATCAGGCTGAAAGTGAAAACTGCTCCCTGTAACATCAAAGGAATTTTTTCTTTCTCTTCCACTTATTCTTGATGAAGATGATTGTATAATGTGATTGTACATGTGTGTATGTGCATATCCTCCCAGCCATGCAGAGTCCTGCTGCCCTGAGACCTATTGATTATTGATTCATTATTGAATAGAGATGACCAAATGGTTGTATTAAAAATGTATAGCATTAGTATTTAAATATATAATAGTTTTTTTACTATGCCTCATGTAAGTGACATAACACTATTGTACATTGTCTCCCATGTTATGAAAATGAATTGCACTGAAACATTTCAATTAGCTGTTTAAAACCACCCTTAATTCTGATGGAAAGCTACAGTTTTTCTGGTTTCCTTTTGTATCAGGATGAATAAGCAGTTTACTGAATGTTTTTTGAAAAACATATTAATGCTTCTTAACACCTACACTTTTCTGAACTAGAAACTGCAAGAAGTATTAATCTTCTGTGAGCTAGATTCTGCCCTCAGATGTAGATTCATGGCATCTCTTGATATCAGCAGGAGCCATATAATTGCATTTGATGTAGAATCAATATCAAAAAGAAGAATGACAAAGCTTAATAATAACCCTCAAAATTACAGAAACTTTAGTCAAGTATTTTACAGTAAGAATTCTCTTTATTTTGTATACTTCTGTCTGTGTGAAGGAGAAAATACAGAACATTTTGTGGCTGTTCTGCAAACCCCCTGATATTAGCATATTTAGTGCTGCAGGCATAAGTCCAAAATTGTGATAAAAGATGGCTTCTTAGGAGCAAATGTAAAAGTTAGTATATGAATGCTATTGTATGGGGCTATACTAAAGTTTTTGTATGTATAGAGTGGTTTGTGTTAGCTGTGCAAAATAGGTGGTCTGTGGTATAATTAAACAAGTTTTAGTGAAATTTTGTAAGGATCTGTTTGTTCTGTGCAGACTACTTTAAGTTAATCTAAGTCCTGTATTAGGTGGTAAAGTGCTACAGTTACAGGTATGCAGTTTTAGACAACCAGAATGCTATAAACAAGAGTTCTGTACGGCTGCTCACAGCATTACTAGTTTTCAGATGTCTCAGTTTCTCTAAGAGTTACTAAGCAACAAAAATTCTCATTCAAGTCACTAGGAGCTAAAGGTTTTTAGTGCTCTTTCATAAATCACATCTGTGACTTGGTGGAGTCATCACACTACCTGCCTGAAATATCTAGATTCTGTCTCCTGTGAACTGGGGGTGTATCAATGCCCATGACAGTACAGGAGCCATACTAATGCCTATTAAAATTAATCTATTGGTTTGGTTTCCAAAAGTGAGAAGAAACACCTTTGGTTTGCTTAACAGATGAATAGCTGATACAGTGTTTTATCTGTGCTCATTTCTTAAAAATCTGTACTGCAAGAAGAGTACCTCTGCTATAGGAAAATCTTTTTCAGAGTTTAAGCAATGTGTTGCTCTAGAGACAGTTGTGCCCTGAAGCACTTAAGTTTGTTTGGAAAGGAAAAAAATAGTTCTGATCTTGCTTCCTCTTCCACTCCACTTCTATAACGTTTTTTTTGGATGTTGACGTTCATATTCAGCAGATTACTGAACACACTGTTCTGTCCTCAATATAAGTATTGAGGTAGTGTTTGTATCTTGTTTTGAGGTACATTCAGAAGAAAAGACCGTGGAAACATTCTATTTATGAAGCTGAATTTGAATTTATCTGTGATGTATCTGTGGCTGTCATGCCATCAGCCTTTCAACCAACACTGTGGTGCACAGCTGGTGACGCAAGCCATAGCCAACGCTTGTTGTCTCTGGGACTCTTTTGCTTTACATTTGTTTTGCTCCAGAAATTGAGGGCTAACTTTGATTCCAAGTGACTGGACTTGACAATCATTTCTAATTCCATATTCCAAAGTTTAGGAACTTTCAATTATAAATTACAGAAAATAAGACATGCTGTTGTGCAGGGCAAAGCTCAGGGCATTCACTTGTCATCTTTATATAATATATATATAAATTTAATTTAAATGTGTTGAAGATTTATACATCTTCCTTCCCCTTCAAGCAGGAATTCTACTTTTCTGTTCTGTGAAATAATTTATTTCAATAGATCATTTTATGGGGTTTATTCTTGGTCTCTTTTGGCAGTATTAAAGGGTTTGGAGGACAGAATGCTGAACGTGAGGCACAGAGAGAAAAATTTTAAAATTGCATCATTCTGTCACTTGCAATACACTGTATTCATGTGAGCTACACACCAATTTCTTCGCCTGGGGAATATGGCGAGACAGTCAGGGACGACCGGGACCGCCAGAATTCTGCTGGTGCTTCAAGAAGCTGGAGCTTCACTAGGTGGTGCTCTTCCTCCCGGGTAGGGGACACACATCCCCCAGGGATGCTGAGAGGGGTTCTCTTGAGGAAACAATGAATGCTGGTCTCATAAAGAGGTCTTCCATGCTAGATGTTGATCTTAGTGCCACTGCCCTGGTGAAATTGTTGATCAAATCTTTAGACAATGGTTTTAATTCATTAATCCTTGTTCTGCAGTTTCCAGGGTGGGAAGTCTCCACTGTCACCATGTGTTCATCAGTCTAAACACTGCTGTTAATTGTCTGCACTTGTTTTACACATGGGAGGCTGCATGGTGTAGCATTCTGTTGGCAAGCTGAAAGGATATTTTTTCTGCATAAGATTTTCAATCTCAATACAAAATAAGAAGCGTTGAAGTGATTTGGGGAGACCAGTCAGGAAAGCCTGAGACTAAGTAATTTTTATTTTTCACCCAGTGCATGGAATGGTCTTTGTATCACCTTCTAAAAGGTATTTGAAAATCACCAAAATAGAACTGAAATTGCTACAAATTCAGTCAATCATGTGATTTCGTCCATATGTCAGTGATTTTATTTTTTATCTTGACAGGTCTTAGCAAGAAGAAATATGTTTCTGTATGTTCTCACTTTTCTCCCATATCCCACCTCTTTAACCTTTGCATATTATCCGTATAGACATGGTAAATGGATTTTAGTCGAATAGTCCATGGCTGACATGAAGATATTAGCATCAGTTTAAGTTATAGCTGTGTGGTTGGTTGCATTGATGTATTTTTGTCCTATTCTTTTTCTAAGCTATCTTGACTAGTATTTACAAGATGGACTATTTCTGTGCCTATGTATTAGCCACTTAGAATTCAGAAATGTTACTAGAAATGCATTGTTATCCTGGGGACATCTTTGAATGTCTCACACCTGTAGCTGATGCAGTTAAGGGTAAAGGTGCTTCCTCAGGTTTTTTTTTTTTTGTTGTTGTTGGGGTTTTTTTTTGTTGGTTTTTTGGTTTTTTTTTGTTTGTTTTTAAGCTAGGTTGTTTTCTGTTTACCTTGTAGAAGTAGAAGTGGAATTTTGCCTTATGTATGTGGCACTAAGTGCAGAGGAACTGCTGTTCTCACTAAAGTTATTATGGTTAATTCCTTAAAAAGTAGTACCACAAGCTTTCTCTGTTGGTGAAGTGCTACTACAGAAGTTGTTACACAATGGGGCCCTGCTGGTGGTGTACTAGAGGTGTAAATTCCAGCTTTTCTTGTTTTCTGCTGAAGTAGGTTACATTGTACAATAAATTAGATGAAACATTTAAAAAATCTAATATTTTCCATTTTCCCTTCAAAGAAAATGAATTTAATGATGACTTTTGAATTAATTGGTCCTTCTCCAGGCTAAATAAGTTCTTACAATTGATATATCCATTGTAACATGGACTACTAATGCAGTGAATGATATCTGACAAGTGAGAATAAAGGACATAATAGTAGCCAGCATAGCACCTTTTTCCTGGAAATGGATGGAGTCTTTGGAGTCTTGAGGACATAATCTGCATTAGAACACAGGGGCAAAACAGTGGCAGAGAGTGTATTATACTAGAATTCAGTAGTATCCATACTTTCTGCCAAGGCTAGGGTGATTTGTGATCAGTGCTCTGTTACATCACTGTACTAATGTCAGATTTCAGCTGATTGCATCCCTATAGGGCTGAAAGTGATCATGCAGGAGGAGACTGAAAATGTGAGAAGTTGTCTGGGTTGTGCTGCTGAGTGGTTTTGAATAAACCACTCCATATTAAGTGAGCTGAAAGACACATAGGCACTTGTGTGCCTGGATACAGATTTAAAAAAAGGTGGGTATTATTTTAAATAATATGTGAAACAGCATTTATCTTAAAAGTAAGTGACCCCTTTCCACTTCTCTAAAAAGGTGGATTGGAACAACAGAAAATCTTGATTCGTGCAGTGCTTTAAAAACCTTAAACTCCTCATGGCTGCAGAATTCTTGTAACGATACCAGAATGCTGTTTGCTTAAGAGCAAGGAGTTGGTTTAAAAATTGGGTAGTGGAAACGTGGAATGAACAATTGTTCTTCTGTCATGTTTGAAAAAATGCTGGTTATTCTCTACCTCTCCCATTTTCAATTTGGAGATAATTCAAGTGGATTATGAAGGCACACTCATGATAAGATTTTGGTTTTGAACATTGTGAGTCTTGAGGACATAATCTGCATTAGAACACAGGGGGCAAAACAGTGGCAGAGAGTGTATTATACTAGAATTCAGTAGTATCCATACTCTCTGCCAAGGCTAGGGTGATTTGTGATCAGTGCTCTGTTACATCACTGTCCTAATGTCAGATTTCAGCTGATTGCATCCCTATAGGGCTGAAAGTGATCATGCAGGAGGAGACTGAAAGTGTGAGAAGTTGTCTGCGTTGTGCTGCTGAGTGGTTTTGAATAAACCACTCCATATTAAGTGAGCTGAAAGACTCAGGCACTTGTGTGCCTGGATACAGATTTAAAAAAAGGTGGGTATTATTTTAAATAATATGTGAAACAGCATTTATCTTAAAAGTAAGTGACCCCTTTCCACTTCTCTAAAAAGGTGGATTGGAACAACAGAAAATCTTGATTTGTGCAGTGCTTTAAAAACCTTAAACTCCTCATGGCTGCAGAATTCTTGTAATGATACCAAAATGCTGTTTGCTTAAGAGCAAGGAGTTGGTTTAAAAATTGGGTAGTGGAAACGTGGAATGAACAATTGTTCTTCTGTCATGTTTGAAAAAAATGCTGGTTATTCTCTACCTCTCCCATTTTCAATTTGGAGATAATTCAAGTGTATTATGAAGGCACACTCATGATAAGATTTTGGTTTTGAACATTGTACCGTATAGTCATGGCAGTTTTGCAATAACTATTATTTCCTTATTGTTCTGACACACCCTTTTCCACTGTGATTAATTATAGATCCAAACTTTGGCTTTGGTGAAGTGATTTTGTTTCCCTTTTGAGTTAGGTTTCATCAGCCTGGAAAACTTTGTCTGTCTCCCAGTGGAGTGTAAGTGGCTAAATCTCCACATGGTGTGCTGATAATATGCTTTCTAGAGTAATTTCTTCTGTTCCTTTACCTACTTCTAATTCTTCAGTAAGTGATGACAGAGGAAAGGAGATGTACATGACCTACAGTACAGGCCCATCTGTGAAGACCAGATGGCATATTTAACAAATTTTCCAATGATTTGGTTATTTTCCCTTCCATTTCCTATAAATTGTCTAGGGGAAACTCGTGTGCTGAAAGAAGCAAGAATGATGGAAGTGCTGACCTTTATTGACAGAATGGCATTTTATGCTTTATAACCACTGCATCCTAATCTCACTCTGTAACATCTCTAAGTGCTATGTTCAAGTGTTTGTGTTTCTATGGAAGTCAAGCACATGGGTGTTGGCCTTTTTGTTTTTTGTTTGGTTTTTTTGTTTTTTTTGGTTTTTTTTTGTTTTTTTTTTGGTTTTTTTTTTTTTTTTTTTATTCATGCTACTAAAAACCCAGAGGGTATCTGTAACTGATGTGTGGAGCCATGTTTGTGAGATTTTCCTTTTCAGGAATTTAAAGCTAGTCAGAGCACTGAATAGGTGTCATGGTGAGTGACCCAAGGAACACTAATCCATGCTCCATTTACCCCAAGGTTTAATTTTTGTAACATATACTTTAATTGTATCTTTCAGCAGTATATCCTAACATTCATGATGCTGAAGCAGGCTTTCGATTTACATTCATAGGGAAAGAGTGAGTCTAATGTGGATAGTGATGATTTGAGTGAACCTAAGCTTCATAAACAGTATTCCCATGAAACATGATTATAATGACTTGTTTGCTTCTTTTGCTTGGCAGTTGCAGTTGATTTGTGGATTTTTGGTGGTGTAGTTTTGTTTGCTTGTTTCCTTTCACTAAGGTTAATGTTATTGATTTCTATGCCATTGTCAGCAAGATGCAATTTCCCAAACTCTTTGCATGCATGTGTACCCATGTAGGGTGTCCTGGTATTCTATTTTTGCCTAAGTTGTGTTCTGGAATGGTTAGCTTTGCCAATGACATGAAGTATTTTCCTCACTTTGGATTAGTGTCCAGTTTCTGTTTCACTTTTCTAAACTTTTGTAAAATAACATTAGGAACTTTTTTTAACATTAGGACTATTATATCACTTCTAAAATCCATGATGCTAAACCAATGTATTTGTCAAGAACATCTTTACCTCTCAGAAGCTGTGAGGTTTTTTGATTATAAGTAGCAACTTTTAACACTAAAATCAATATCCCTTTAAATTGTTTGTTTAGAATGTTGCTGTGTGCTAATGAGGTTGAGTCACGGTCCTAGACACTGCATGATTTTGAGTCTAATGCTATGTTGGGTTTAGTGAAGTTTCTGGCTGTGTCCGAGAGACATACATGACAAATTGCAGTTTGAAGCTAACCAAGATTTTCCTTCTGCAATCACAAAAACTTTTATGAGCCATTGGACATCTATTTTTGCAGCTTTAATTCTATTTTCAGTGTTTCAGTTCAGTACAGAAATCAAATAAATACTTAGTTTGCGTGATTTTATTGTGCTGAAATTTAAACCATATTCCTTGAGCAAGGGACCAAATTAGACACCACATACAGTTGATGTGAACTAAAAAAATGCAGCTTATATACAGAGGCAAGATTTATTTCTTAGTCTAATTAAAGAATTAGAACCCTAATCAGAGTTTTTATTTGTCCCATTATAATATTTTACACAGACTCTCAAATCTTTATCCATAATTATCCTATTGTTCTTGACTTCAAAAAGTTTTAGAGCTAAAACTCAAACATGAGCTGTTTGGTATCCATTACTTTCTCTGGTGTTAGGCTCTTGAGGGCCCTAGGGTCAATAATGCCTAGTTGTCTTCTAGAAGGATGGTGAAGGAACTGCATCCTGATAGAAACAGTATAAGTTGATGGTAAGTATTTCTTCCTCATAGCTCTTGGATGTGCTTGTATTTCTTTTTTTTGTTTGCTGACATGATCATATTGCTTGCTCTTTATTTGTTGCTTCCCAGGTTCTATTTTATGTCTGAGTTTTACCATAAAGGTTTTGTTTTACCCAGCTACTAAGTCTGCATTCCTTCACCAGGAATTTGACAATATATGATTTGTGATTTTAGTCCTGGAGCTCAGGAGTCAGCCTATACCAGTACCAGCAAAAATGTCTGCTATCATCTGCTGCTTGAACTTTTGGGGATTTCTGTAAAAAGACCCCCACATTTCTTTAACAATATTCAAGCTTTTTAAACATAAGTAATAATTTTTCAGGGCATCCTTGTCATCCCCTTGTATTAGGGTGACTGAATTGTTCACTGTACAAAAACAATGATCCAAAAGAAAATCTGTGTATTTAGTGATACATACAGATATAATGTTTTGGTAATTGATAACTGTTATTTTTGTTGGTGTATTGCCAAAAGTCCCCTATAACAGTTTTCACAAAACAAGACAAGTTAGTCTGGTTGCAAATATAATGGCCTTTAAAGTGTCTAAATTTTTGCCTTTTCTGAAGTAATGAGAGAGCCACAGGATTTGTCTTCTAAATCTTATGTAATCTACAATCTGTGGACCAGAACATACCCATTACACATTACCAGTAAAACTGAGGTAAATATGACAGGTCAAATTCATAGCTGTTATCCAAAAATAGTCACTTGTGCAGACTTAGACTCTCAGTGAGTGTAATCTAAGAGGCTGTATTGAAAACCATGACCTTTAGCAAACAAGTGATTATTACCCCTGTTTTCACTCAAGTCTTATAACTGATGTCTGACTTTGCAGCAGTTTAAGCTTTGCAATCATCTTAAATGAATGCAGGAGAAAGACCTTATTAAATAAAAAGCAGAAGCAGAATGATTTTGGACATAATTTGAACATCCCCTCAGGTTAATGACATTTACAGTATTAATCAGGGACCCTGAAAATCAGAGTTGTTGATGCCCAAAATAATTGAAGCATCTCAGCTCACAGTGTTTATGCTCTTGAATTTGATATACACAAAAGGCAGTTTATTTGCATATAACTTTTCTTGTTTCCAAGTGCACTCTGTCATCATTAACTATTTTTAAGAAAGGCTAAGAATTCAATTTCCATTGAGGGTACAAAAATATGTATTTTTTAATATTAATCAAGCAATATTGCTGTGAAAGCTTCAACTCAGTAAATCAACTACCAATTGCAAGTGATATTTATAGAAGCTCTGTTAGAACCATATGTCTTCTCAACCACTGCAGCCAATGGCTCCTGTTTGTTACTTTTTAAGCAAGAAAATCTCTGTGAGCTTATTTTAATAATAGTCTGCAAGGGCCTTTTACAGTTTTAGCTGTTCATATTTTTTTTCCTATCTTGAAGTGCTCACCAGACACTGTAGTTCAGATGAACAGAGTCTTTGATTGTCAGTGCTTCACTAATATAGCAAGAGAAAAATGCCTTTTATCTCACAGCCTGACAAATTGATTTTTTCCTGCAGGGTACTGTTGGATCTTACAGCTTAAAAGTGCTCCTGTAATGTCCCAGATATATTTCCATTTGCTATTCCTTAAATGGGATTTGCAGTTTCTGAATTTTCCCTTTTTTGGGGACTCTTTGAAAGAAATGAGACTTTTTAAATGCACAAAAAGGTGAGGAGAATGTTCTATACATTATTTCATTACTAACTTCAACCACACTCCCTCAAAGGAGGTGTATTTATTTTCCTTCACTTTTGAAATAATTTAAATTCCAGTTTTAAAATGAAGTTCCAAGGTTGCATGAAGTTTTGAAATTGTTTCTATTATGTTAGTTCATTTTTAAATTGTTTTTATTTTAGAGGAATGATTGGGTAATTGAAAACTAAGATGTACACTTGTGATTTTGCTTTGAAATACATAGCAGGTGCAGGTGTCCTAAAAATGATGTGATTTTTGCAAGCACTAATTGGATGAATTGATGATAAACAGTATGTAAAAAAAAAGCTGGATAATATTATCATGTCATTTTATTACGTGGAATTAATGTGCTTGGAGAAGGACATGTTTAGGGAAATAAATTGCCAAAAGAGCACTGGCTTTTATTACTCTGATTTGACTGATCAAATATATGACATTGTTATTCTTTTTTTCAGTTGCTGTACAGATCTTGACTGTTACTTTGTTTGAGACCCTCTTAAATTTCAGGCTTGTATTCTGTCTCCTGTGTCTCTGTATGACCACTTGCACTCAGCATTTCAATCCTTGATCATCATAAATGTTGAAATGCTGAAATACTACCTGTAGATTCTTGTTGGAACAAGTACTCCTGTAACCGTGTTGGTGACTGATCACTTAACGGGCAGGCTAGTGTATGCTTTTGAAACAGATCTACTATTTTAGTATCCCAGTTGCAGAACTTAAAAAAATAAAAATTAGTAATAGCAGCATAAACTACAAGATCCTGACTAAGTGGTCAAATTTTAAAACTGCCAGAAAATGGCACTATACTTTTAAGGAGTATTCTGAACCACAGTTAGTAGAAAATAATAAAAGATTTTTCTGACTGCATACCCATGACTATCTGAAATTTGACAAATATTAATAACATTGCACAGGTCACAGTAAGTTAGGTGACCTTTAAATGTCCCTTCCAACCTAAACTATTCTTGTATTCCATTAAGTAATTTGAAAGTGGCTTTCTTTGTAGGGGATTGGAGTGGTGTTTTTTCAGTGTGTTTTTTTCTTTTTTTTTATTGGTTATTTTTTGTGGTTTGTTTGGGTTTTTTGCTTTTTTTTTGGTATTAACACTGGTTCTCTAAGTCTCAGCAGGAGACAGACTGTTGCTGAGCGTTTATGTTGCCAAAATGGTAAGGCAGATCCATTTATTAGTAGGTCTACATGGCTATGTATTTTTAGAACCTTTCTGTAGTTTAATTAAGGTAAACTGTGTGATTTGTCTTTGACACAACGACTAACAGATACAATTTACCATGCTGCTGAGCTTACTTTCAGCATGATCTGGTTTTATACCTCCTCTTGCACTGCAGAATGTTTGGCTTAGAAGCAAAACTCTTGGCAAGGTTTTCTAGTTGTAGAATGCAGGCCTTCATGCTGGTGGGTACAACAGCTAGAGGTATGAATCTGGAGGTTCCTTATTTTCCTTCTGAAACAATTTCTGTATTCAAGGAGAGGCAGATTTTTTTTTGTTTTGTTTTGTTTTGTTTTTTCCCTGAGGAGGGTCCATCATCCAACCACCTAACTATAATAAAATCTCTTCCTGTCTTTTCCAAATGTTAATTATCTATATTTTATAAAGTAGATTATACATATTTTAACTGTACTAGTATTTTAAAATTGACTTTTTAAAGGAGTTTTAATTAAATTGTGCTTTGTTTATTGGATACAATTCCAGTTTTGTTGATAATGAGTTTCATTAATGTTGCTTTGCATATGGAACCATTTGTTGTTTGATGACTTTCTTGCAGGTGTACTAGTTGACATTAAATTAGTAGTTGATATCATTGTAATTTATCAGTGTTCTCATCTTAGGCTGCATTGTATTTATATTTAACTACCTGCTTTACCCCTGATAAGTATCTATTGGCTCACCTACTTACCTGCACATTACTGTATTGATCTCTCTTATCTTGCATTTTGTACTCTTGTACTTGAGTCAATTTATTCCAAGGACACAGAGTACTTTTCAAGTCATTTAAACACACAGCAGGAAGATTATCCAGATGATAGTTTTATCATTGATTTTTATAAAAAGGACTGTTGTTCTTTATTCTGAGCTGGCACCTAAGCCCCACACAGCTGCTCACTCTCTCTTCTCCCTTATGGGATTGGGGAGAGAATCAAAAGACTGGGGAGAGAATCAAAAACTGAAAAAACTAGTGGGTCAATATAAAGACAGTTTAACAGGCAGAGCAAAGGCTGTGTGCACAAGCAAAGCAAACTAAGTAATTTATTCACCACTTCCCATGGTTCAGCCATTCCCAGGAAAACAGGGCTCCATTATGTGCAATGGTTACTTAGGAGGACAAATGCCATCACTCTGAATATCCCCTGCTCCATTTCCACAGCTTTATATGCTGAGCATGATGCTGTATGGTCTAGACTGTCCCTTGGGTCAGATGCCCTGGCTCTGTCTCCTTCCAATTTCTTGTGCACTCCCAGCACACTTGTTGCTTTGAATTATAGTTTAGTGTATAGTGGTTCCCATGTGCTTTCAGGGTTCCACAGCTATGAGGTGTGGGTTTTACTGCTGGAGGACTGATGGTATTGTTTTGCAAGTTTGGAAAACAGTTCTTCAACAAACCTGCCTCCATTGCATCAGGAGGCAAGAAGAGCATAAAATGCTTTTTAATTGGATGATTTAATGAGGAGGCCCAGAGATAACTTACCACTCAAATTTTTGTGATGCTACTGAAAAGATTTGTGGTAAGTGGCTAAATTTTTGTCATCTCATCACCTTTAGATGAGAGCACCATTGCACCACTGGTATCTTGGTGCATCTTAACATCCAATGAATAATGGTCTTATTGTTGGTTCTGTTATCCGTCTTCCTGGTGCTTAATTTTTCTGGTTTTTTTATCTTGCTCCATTTTACCATATTCCGAATAGGGAAACTCTGTCTGAATTTCTTAGTATGCATTTGCAGAACTGGAAAGATCACCTTTTTAAAAAAAGGAAAGTGGCTGCAGCCACCAAGAGGCTACTTTTAGTTACTGTTTAAGATTTTGTGTGTCTATGTGTGTCTCCACATAACTGTGGATTAGTACAAATTTAATGACTCTTTCTTTCCCTGCTTAACATTTTCTCAAACAGGCTGTGTTTAACAGCTTCCTTTTTCAGGTTATTCATGAGAGTTGACAAAGTGACTGGTTAAGCATCTGTACCTTGCAAATTTGATGTTCAAATGGATGTGTAATGGTCTTGTCTGCTTGGTTAAGTGAGATGCTCGAGCCTAAGTTTATTTTCAGCCAACAGGATTGCATCTGCATAATCTTCTGGTGGAAGTTTAAGAACAGCTTCTTTTACCAACTCTTTCCTCACCAGTTCCTGGTTAACACAAGAAAAAGCCTTCCAGAGCTCCACAACAATTGTTTGTCCACTGTCATAGCAAAAGATTTCTTGTATGGAACCTTCTCTTTTCTAAAATATTAAGCTGTTTTCAATGTATTGAAGTAACAGACCTCCCACACACTCTCTCTAAATATATGTTATATCCAAAACATGCCAAGATGATAGGAAAAGCTGTGACCAGTTATTTTCTTATAAAATGAAACTATTCTGTAGATAACTCTCCTAATCGATCTTCTCTAAAAGAAGGCAAACATTAATTTATTGTCTATTTGATTAGTTAATATTCTCTTGCAGAATATCTCATGATTGTCTTTGTCTTGTGGAGCCCATTTGTGTCTGCTCCAGCTGACAGAACTGTTTCTGGTACCCACCCTGCTGAATACACTTTAAAGAGTGCTGCAGCACTCTCTATAAGGCAGATTATTCATTGTTGTTTATCTTTTGGTACTTTTTCTACTATGCACTTAAAATGGTGGAAAATTTTGGTTGGCTTACTCCCCGGGTGTTTTATATTGGTGAAATTATATTTGGGCAAAATAATGCCAACTCTTCCATAGACTGAGAAGTTTTCTGCTGTATTCTCTGTTTTGTACAAAGAAGTATGGGGTTTCTGTGCTGTCACAGTGCTTCTGATGAGTCAGATTCCTCCATTGCTGTTAGGAGACATCCGTGGAATTCAGGCCTAAGGTGTGCACATCTCTTTTTAATCTATGCTCTAATTAGAGAAGCTGTGTGGATGTGATGCTAAAACTCTTCACTTGCACCATCTCCTGTGTTTTCCCCTTATTCACTAAAGGTACTCACAAAGCACCCCACAGTAGACACTTTTTAAGTCCAAGTGTTTGTGATTGGAGTTCTCCTATCACCATGGCACCTTTGCTTTAGAGGCACAGTCACTGTTCTAAGTTGATAATGAATGCTCTTATTAGTTGGTAAGATAAAAATGCATTTTCTGAATTTATATAGATATGCCATAGAGCACTGGATTTTTAAAAAAAATCCAAATGAGATTCTATAAACAACTCTGAAATTTAATCTCTTGGCCAAGTCATATGCAGTACACTAAATACTTATTAAGGATAAGCTGTTTCTACTTTTAGAATAAACATTAAATGGCAGATGCCCATAATTCTAATACCAGATGCCCCTGATGGAAAGGATTTGTGACCTAAATACTCCTGAACAACTTCTTCCCTAAATGCACATTTACAGTGGCACATGACTTAACTGATCTAGGTAACTGGAGAAGCCTTTATCTCTGCTCATGTTAGGAAACATAGATTGGCAAGGTGCCCTTGATACCATTCTGTTTGCATAGAATGGAGAAGATAAAAGTACAGAAGATATGGAGTTACTCTCTGTAGTGAAATCAGTTAAAGCACTCTGACTCCAACATGGAAGCCTGTGAACCAATACTTTAATTGCAACCTGAGAGTGCTAGAGAGAAGTATATTGCTCACCTTCTCCTGAAGAAGAACTTTTGGTATTTTTGAGTTACTTCCTATTGCACACTGAAATGCCTCATAACAGTGCTGATGTATGTCAAAAGATAAGATTACTTGGAGAAATGTTTGTGAAGACAGGGGGGATGCTAGAGGCTGGCCTTTTTCCTTTACAAGCCATTTAGAAGTCTTAGGCTTCCTGCAGAATTAATTAGAGGAAGTTCTTTTGTACTTTGTTATATACAAGGTCAGATTAGATTGCCATTATGGTCTCTTGGAGCTTTGTATTAAAACAGAGTCACAGTTTAACCCTGGCTAGAAACTAAATAGCAGACAGCTGCTTGCTCACTCCTCTGCCTTCTGGGTGGGGAGGAGAATCTGAATAACAAAAAGTAAAATTTGTGGGTTGAGACAAGAACAGTTTAGTAATTGAACCAAACAAAAATTTACTAATGATAATAATAAAAACAAAACCAACAACAATAATAATAATTGTAATGAAGAGGAGAGAGACAAGACAGACAAGACAGACAAGTGATGCACAATGCAATTGCTCACCAGCCACTGACCTGATGCTCAGCCCCCTGAACAGTGATCAGCTCCTCTTGACCAGCTCCCCCAGTTTTTGTACTGAGCATGGTGTTCCATGGTATGGAATATCCCTTTGGCCAGCTCAGCTCAGCCATCCTCAGGATGCTGCCTCTCAGCTTTTTGTGCTCCCTGGCAGAACATGGGAAACTGGGAAGTCCTTCCCTTAGGGTAAGACCTGCTCCACAGCACGGAAAGCATCAGTGTCTTACCAACAGTATTGTCATGCTAAATGCAAACCACAGCACTGCACCAGCTACTAGGAAGAAAGTGAAATCTATTGCAGACAAAAACAAGACAAACAGTCAAAGGAAATTATACTTTCTTATGAAATTCTAAGATCAAGGTTACCTAAGGTAGAGAAGGTTGCTTTTGTTTCAGAATGATTTGTCAGCTTTGCCAGTAAAATATCCAAATTTTTATTCTTATATTTATTTATTAAACAGAATTTATTATTTTCTGAAAGTCTTTTCTTTTCCCTGTCTGGGGCTATATGTGTCTGCAAATGTCACTTTGAGACATGGTGCAAGAGATCTCAATCTGTGGTGGATTCTAGCATTGTTTTAAAGCTCAGTGATTATCAGCTTTAGCTGGTGGCTGTGTGCTTGTCACTGGCTATTATGCCCCAAACTTTGGGTGAAGAGGTACTTATCTACTTTCCACTGCTGTTGCCATTGAAATTTTTTTAAATGAAGAAAATATGCTGTAAACTAACTGACTTGAAAAAATTTAAAATCCACCTATTCATCTGGATCCTAGCTGATGGGGAAAATTTTGTGTGCATTTATAGTCTCCTTTAAAGTGAATGAAAAAAGGCTTGTTTTCCCTTATACACGTGTTTCTCGTGGGCTGGTGGTTGGTTGAATATTTTGTCACAGACATCATCCAGTCTAAAGTTTCAACATTGAGAACCATTTAAAATATTCCTCCTTATCTCCCTCCCCCTTTTTATTTTTTTTAATTCTCCCAGGAATAATATGTTTGCATTTTTTCCCCCCAAAAAAAAAAGTAAACCAAATTAAACATAGCCTAAGCAATGGCCTTGCTGTATGGTTAATGTCAGTCTGTGTTTATTCTGTATTTGTTTATGTGTCTAATGGTCTCTTTTAAAAAAAAAAAATCTTCCTAAACAATTGCTTTCTGATTTTCTGATTTCATGTTTCTCTTGCCTTCTTTCAAGTGTTTTCCTCTCTTCTGGGTTTTTTTTTTGTTTTATTTATTTATTTATTTATTTGTTTTCTTTTCCTATCAATTCTATTTGTCTCATTCATACTGCCAGGTCATTCAGGAATGACGTGTGGTAATGCTTTTTTGAAAATATTCCAATTTTGTCATGGATTAACCTAGAAATACTAAACTGGGATGCTTTGCTTAAAATTTGTTTACAGTGCCTTTCAACAGATCAAATGGAAATTTGATCTGTAATTATTAAAACTTGTCTCCTGATTCTAGTTATTTACTAGATGTCCATATAAAAAATTGGTGTTCTCAGAAGAGAGAAACTACTGATATTCAATGTTAAATCAGAGTTGTAATGGAAGTCCTAATCAAAAGCAGATTTTTAGAAAAAAAGAATATGAACTTTAGAAGGAAATCATAATGAATAAGTAACCTTTTCATTAGAGTTGATATTATCACTGAACATGTTCTGTATTCTTAAATTATGTGATATTTGAATTTATGTGTCTTTTCTAGAGAATAAAAATGCAATGTAGATGAAGCTGCAGTTGGTGGAACTTGAGCAGAAATTTCTACATTTATTTATTGACAGCAAAATTAAATTACTTTCTAAAGACAGGGAAGGTAACAAATGTGACTGAAGCAAATTAATTTGAAACATCTGTTAATTTGTGGGAAGTATTTTCCTTCTTTTTGCCTTCCTCTACTTTCATATTCCAAACCAAACAATGCTAGAATGCCAAAGACAACATAGCTGCTGTGGTGGAAAAGAAGAAAATACTGGGAAATCTCAGTGTGAAATAACAATAAAACATGGTGTTTTGGTCTAGTAACAAGGTAAATTAACTCCCTTCTCTTTGTAGCTTGTAATGGTACAGACAGGGAAAAATACTTTAGAGCTGTAGAAACCAATAAAAATGGACAGTCTGCATTGCAGTCTGTAGACAATCAAATAGTTGTGTTGCTAAGACCTTGGTCAATCAAATAATTTTGTTACTAAAAGTGTAAACTAAGTTATTTCTGTGACTCAGAAAGCAATCATGCCTCACGGTGTGAAGCACACATTCTCCTTCATCTTTGATACTATTATGTAACTGCAAATTTTGACTGCATTCCTTGGAAAATATTCATTTGAACAGAAATGCAACTAATTGGTTGGACAATAGGGTTGTTTTGTTTGTTTCTTTTTTTTCCTTTTAGGTGAGGGCAGGGATTTATAGGAAATTTTTTTACTATACAGGAGAAGTTACAATAGGAGAAGTTGACTTATCTCCAGCACATGCTTTAGTAAGGTCAGTGACAAATGGCAATGCTTCTTGTCGAAACAGTGGATCTTCAGAGAATTTAATCAGGATAGAATACAAGGGTTGGAGGTATCCAGTTCCTCTCTAAGATACTCAATGGGACAAGAAATTTCTAGTCTGTTTACTTTGAATTTTAGTGAAGTAGTGCCTATCCTCAAAAGCACTGCACTGTAGTTTTCAGCATAAATACTCTTTAGAAAAAAAAGGTCCCTGTGAGAGTTTTATAATTCAGGTACAGATCCATGTCTGATTATGATAAACTGGTCTTCATGATATTGTATGTCAACACCTATGTCTGCAAGGCAGAGAGTACTTATTGCACACTATGACATTTGAATTGCCTATCAGCTGCCTGTGGCACATTCTAATGTACAGCAGTACCTCTGTTATGAACTCATCTTTTTACAAGTTCAGGAGACAAAATTTTTACAAAGACCGATGAGCAAACAGAAGGAGGTGTATGATGCATGCATCCTTTCAGAACATCTTTCTGTGTACCACAGAGCTGATACAGAATAGTCTACAGTATGTGAAAGAATAGAATTCTGCCATGAAAGATGGGTTTGGCCTGCACAGTATTTTTAAGAATGAGTTTATATAGTTCATTACTTGTTAAGATGAAAAGGTGAGACACGTGGCTAACACTTTCAGTGCGTTTCTAGCTAACCCAGGAGAGTATTGTCAAGACTATCCTGGACAATAGGATATTTTTCAATACCGTGGGTTACACTAGTTCTACAGCAGGTGAGTACACACTGATATGGCTGTTTTTGTAGTGTGTGTACATACACAAATATTACTTTAAAATACATATAAAAGGCTGAGTGATGTAAAAATAGATTTGAGAGCACTTATTATTATTGCAAACATGTCTCAAGAGAAATGCAGTATATCTTTTACAGAAAACATGATGGCAAAAGGCAAATAAGTCCCTATTGACTTGTGTGGATGTAGCTGCCATAATCATGTCTAGGAAACAATTTCTGTTACTCATTTATCTACGTGAAGTATGGGGGATGGTATAAATGCAATGGAAGCATGCATATGGAAATTCAGTTCCTAATAGTGTAGCAAATAGGGAGGAATTTAAAAATATGGTGTGCTGTAACTGGCATTGCTTGTGAGAATCTGTTACATTTACTTGGTGTTCACTGTTGAAGTATCTGTACTTATAACAACACATTTCTCATCCTTCCTATAATTCTCATTTCCAGTGAGTATTCCATGAATGAAGCTATATTTTATGTATGATGGGAAAAAAATAAGAAAAGCTTTATGCTGGAAGTTAGCTGTAGAATCTGGAGAGATTGCAGCCAGACTCTTATGGGATTTCATTCCAACCTATACAGCCTTCTTGAGCTCAGTGGAGCTTGCAGCTAGTGAAAAAGTTCTCACTTCACTCAAAAGTTTTTGTCTTCAAAAAATCACAAAGAAAATTTCTTCTCTTCTCTAATGGTAATTGGAATACTTATTTTGATCTCCACTTCAAGTATTAATGTTTAGTCTTTGAAGATTGTAAAGGTAGAAATCTTTGTGTGTCTGTTCTGCATTCTGTGGTGAGTCAAATGGATTTGTGCTTCATAGAGATATTATTTGTTTATATGACTATGCTGTAGTTTGCCCATTTTTTTTCTGTCATGTTCTTGATTTGACACTAATACTCACATTTTATTTAGAGATGTATTTTGCTTTCTTGGTGTTTGGTAATGAGCTAGGAGTGTTGTAAATGAATTAAATAATCCTCACGTTTCCCCTTTGGAAGCTATTTTCTCTGCAATTATGTAAACTTCTTAAAAGGAGTGTATGAATGAATGATAATCTTAGCAAGTAGCAACTTCCCAAGCTCAATGATCGAGGAGACAGTGTGAAAAATGCTCTGCTGAGCCTCCCACAGACAAGTAAGGGCTCATTGAGAATGTGAATGGCTGCAGTGACCCTGAGATGATAGAGTACAAGATTCTCAGATAAGGGAGCAGGGCAAAAAGCAAGATCAAAGTGATGTCACTTTAGGAGAGCAGACTTTGACTCTCTGACTTCGGAGATCTGCTCAGTGGAGTCCCACAGGATAAGGCCTTGAAGAAAAGTGGGACCCAAGAAAGCTGATTAATATGCAAGTATCACCTTGTCCAAACTCAAGAGCAGTCCATCTTAAAGAGTAGGAAGTTAGGAAAAAATGCCAGGAGGTCTACATGGAGTTCCTGTCAAAAGACTCACAAAAACAAAGCATATAGAAGGTGGAAGCAGCGATAAGCATCCTGGGAAGAGCACAGAGACGCTGTTTGAACATGCAGACATGGAGTTAGGAAAGCCAAATCCCAAAGGCAATGAGACAGACTTCTGTAAGTACAAAAGTGACCAAAAGACCAGTAGTGAAAATGTGGACCTGCTGCTGAACAGGGCAAGGTAGGAAAGGCTGAAATACTCAATTCCTTCTTTGCCTCAGTCTTCTGGTAAAGACTGTCCTTCAGGAAATCCAGTCCCCAGAGACTGGGGAGAAGATCTGGAACAAGGAAAAGGTGCCCTTGGTGAAAGATGATCAAGTTTTAGCAAACTGGACATACACGAGTCTGTGGATCCTGAGGTGGGAGGCACCTACAACTGCTCAGGGAGCTGGCTGGTGTTGTTGAGTTGTGATTGAGTGTGAGGCCACTCAGTTATCTTTAAATGATTGTGTGACTGGGAAAGGCTCTTGAAAACTGCAAGAAAGCAAGTGTGACTGTTGTCTTCAAATAAAACAAGGGGTACTCAGGGGCCTACAGGCAAGTCAGCCTTGAACTCTGGAAAAGTGAAAGAACAACTAATACTTTCCAGGCACATGGAAGGCTTAGAAGGTCATCATGAGAAGTCAACATGGATTCAGCAAGGGGAAGTCCTGCTCGACCAACTTGATAAACTTCTATACTGAGTTGACTGGGATCCTAGACTAGGGTGGAGAAGTGGTATTGTCCACCTTGACTTCAGTAATGCCTTTGATGGTGTCTCCCATAAGATCCTCATAGAGAAGCTGATGTAGGATGAGCACACAGTGAGGTTGACTGACTCATTGAATGGCCAGAACCAGAGGGTGTTGATCAGTAGTACAAAACCTAGTTGGAGGCCAGTAACTGTTGGTGTGCCAGGGAGATTTTTAAAGAGTCCTAAATTTAACATCTTCATTAATGATCTGAATGATGGGCAGAGTACCTTCTCAGCAAATTTTCTGATAACACAAAACTGGAGGGGTGGCTGATATAGCAGAAGGTTGTGCTGCTATCTAAAGGGGTCTCAGCAGGCTGGAGAAATGGACTGACAAAGCACCTCATGTAGCTGCAAAGTTGTTCCTGAGTGTTGGCTGATTTTATAACAAAAATGCAATGAAAGTGCTAAGCACTATGCAATGGTAAACATTGATTTATACCATTTCCTATATATTAGTAAACATTGGAAACATACAAACTCATTTGTCAGTCAAAAGCCCTAGACCTTATAAATCTCCTTCCACTTCCCATCCTCCTGCCAAGTCTGCTTTCTTTCATGAGAGGCTGAATATGATGTGATACTTACTTTAAATTATTTCCTAAATAACTCTGTTGCTATGGCAGCAACTGCTGCTGCTGCTGGAATTTACATGCAGAGCACTCCAGTCAGGAGATTTACAGAAAAGTAATTTAAAATGGTCAAGTTTGTCAGCATTTTTGTAGCTTACACACAAAGCAGTTCATTATGCATCTCTTTGCTAGAAACCATATGATCTGTTATGACAGGCACAGTTAGCAATATAATAAAAGAGAAAGAAAGGCCCAAACCATCTAGTGTAGGGTCTTAGGTATATTTTAGTCCTTGCAGAATGTAGTTTGCTATTGTGTAGGAACAAGACCTCAGTATCATCAAATGATTAAGTGCAACAGCATTTTATGCTTTTGCTTACAAAATAAGGCTGAACTCTTTGAAAAAAAAGCTTTTTGATTTATTTTTTTTCAAATGAAGCCTATATCAGTATACTACTTTTTGAAACATTCTGACATTGCTTTTGAAAATGTTGTAGGACTTCTAACCTTGTACCCCGACACCTGCTTTCAGAGGTGAAGCCCAAGCATTGCCACGTTCACTTGATTTGCAGGAGTGGTTTTATATATAGACTGAAGAGAATATGAGTAGCTGAAAGGGGTCAGCTTGTGTTCCTCCTTAAACTTTGTGGTGAGATTGTAGCTTTTTCCTGAGTAGTAGTAGTGAATGGTGTAATTTGACTCTATGAGAATTAAAAATAAGAAAATTTTTGCTATTTCACAAGCTTTGGAATAAAAATCAACTTTAAAAGCCAACTTATTTGCTTCTGAAGTTTAATTACAGGTACTACATTGGGATGATTTGAAATTAAATTTGGTTTAAAATGAAAACTCAAAGTACATATGGCAAATGCCACCTGGTTTAGGTGTATTAATTGCATGGCATGTACTAAGCTTCCTAAGAGGGTTCAGCCTTCCTTCCTGCCTTCCTCCCTCCCTCTCTCTCTCACTATTCTTTTAAGGATGGGATTAAGGTGTATTTTATATGTTTTTGGAAATGCGACCGGTGACAGCACTGCATTCACACTGGCTGTCAAGAAAACTTGTTATGAACTTTTGATCTAACAAAACCATGTTACTTGACCTTGTCATACTCAAAATCAAGCATAACACAAATTTATGCTCTCAGAAAAACCACTAATTACATCCTTAGTTCTGTGTTATAGTATGTAAAACAGAGAACTATTAAAATACAAATGGAGGACCTGCAGCTTTAATTAGAGACTTTGAAGCAGGATTTGAATTTTAAAAATGTATTTGCCTGTGAAATCATTTGCAACAAACAGCAGTCTATCCATGAGGCTAAATGGAAAATGCAAGTGAAAAATAAATGCATTCATAAACTATTTTTTTCTATCACTATGTACAAACTACTTTCCCAAAGTGAGGTGAAGTCTCCAAAAATATGCCTTAAAAAATTTCAGGGCTTTCATTACCACAAAGAATTTTCCTTGTATGGTGACTTTTCATGCCATAAAAAGACACAGCAAGCTCAGAGTTTCAATAATATCTCTATTAAGTCTGGAATACAGCAAGTCATACTTTCACTTAATTAAGGAGTACCTGAAAAGTGCTGAACTTCTATATAAACTGTTAAAGTTTGAGAAACTCTTTGTTATGTAAAAGTAATGATGCAACCTACAAAAATGATATGCCTTTACAGGAAATGTCTTAATTTATTTCAGTTCACAAGCATTTATTTATGAGGTAATGAATTGCTGAATGAAGTAAATGTAGTATGATGCTTTATCAGTTTTGCTAATCAAAATACTCAAATGACAAGGATTGCAGAGCAAATACAGATGCCTACTAGCAAAAGTTAAAAGTCTTATGTGTCTCTAATTATACCCTCTTTTGTTTGCTATGTAGAAGAGATTCCAAAATTCTTCCCTGTGCAATCTGTCATTCTATACCTAAAATGAAAACGGCAAATCTGGAAAAGTCTTGGTAGGACGTGGTGCATTTGGTGGAAGTTTTGAAACCCGGTTTTGGCTTGAATGGAAGAACAGAATGTAGGGTGATGCCGTACCAAAGAGGTCACATCCTAAGTGCTCAGGTCTTGGCAGTGGATCATTAGTCTTGAACAGACTTGCTCTAGACTATGTAGGTGAAAGAGTAGTTTGTGTAAAAACAGACTCTCAGGACTAAATGCAGCATGCAAATAATCATTTCTGTAACTTGCAGACTTCAAAACCTCTTGCCTTTTGCCATCTGCCTTCTCTGCCTGCTTTTAACTATCTCTGACTTTACTGGCTTGCTTATAGGCAGCACTTTCAAAATGCATTATTGCCATCAATAAATCTCTTGGAAAAAGTACTCAATACATGATTGGAGGTGCATGCTGAGATTGTACCTAGGACTGGTACTACCCTGAGCAGAAGTGGGGTTTGTTCTCATTTTGTAAATTATTGTGTACATTGTTACTGTAGACATTATTATTTCTTTTTTCCTTGTAGGAGCAAAAGGAAAGTGTGAGAAAGGACAAGATTTCAATGCTAACACCATATTGACAGTGACAGAATACTAGTTGAGCTAGAACCTCAACTAGGGTTGAAAAAGGAGCCATTCTAGGTGTTAGTTTCCCTTAATATTAAAGGTGATTCTGATCTGACCTGCCAGGTTTTATACTGTGACCAAAAGATCTGAGAAATAAAAATTTCCTAAAACTTGTTAATTACTGAATCTTTCATCTGTCCTGCTTATGCAAAACTTGACTTTGTCTGCTTGGCAAGGAGCCTTAAAACATGGTATGGTAATATTTAGGGTCACTTTTCACCCTTCCTGCCCTCAAAGTACTACTTTTAAAGATATTACCTATATCTTTTATTCTTCTTTCAGTTCAGCCAATTATAAAGTTTGAATCCTGTATAAAGTAATAATAAAAACCTGTCACACTTTTCAGAGGTTGTTGGTTTTGCTTCTTTGCACATTATGGGTACTTTTGAGGAAGATTTCGAAGGCTGCCATACTTGTTGCACGGATTAAAAGATTTTTTTTAGTCATGCTAAATGGGCTCCAAAATAAAAATTCTACTCTAGGAAATAGCTGTGCTTCCAGTGAGACAATCTCCTATTTTCAGTTGTTATGTGTGGCAGCCTTTTGGAGAACTTGATAAATGGTATAATGAATGTTTTTTTAGTGTTCCTGCAGGAAACCAAAGACTTGCAGTCTTAAATTTAGTGCCTTCAATGTTGAAAGCTCTATAGAACTAGGAAGTGGCCATTGTCTCAGAAAACCTGTTTGGTTTTACTTGTCCACCTTAGAAATTCAGGGCTCTGCCTCTGAATCTAAGGTGGTCAGTAAAGATTGCCTTTAGAGGAGGCAGCGATTTTCTCTACTGCTGTTGCAAGGAAGGAATGTAAGAAGGAGGTGTTACAATTCTTAGTAAATTAAAAGCAATGATTAAAAAATAGGCTTTAACAGTAACTAGTAATTTTTGACCGGGTGCATAGATCTAACATTTTAAATACTTCTACATGGCAAGACATGCTTTTATGAAGAAGCAGTTCAATATGTGCAATTCTAATGTTTTTAAAACTGATTTTAAAAAGAAAACAATCCCAAAAGAGTAATGTATATTTTGCAATAATTACGTAATTATGTAAATGAGACCACTGCAGAGTTTTAGACTGTAAAATGTCCAGTGCTGCTTGTCAGGACAAAAAGTGTGTTGCTGGGAAGAATATATTCCTTTGAGTATGGCACAGCTAGTGTCCTTTTTATGTAATCAAATAATCTTGCAGATTTCAAGTATCTCTAAAATTCCCTTTGAAAATAATGTAATAAAAATGCAATCAAGATGATGATAGCAGTTCTTGTGGAAATTTGTTGGTGGTAGCTTACTAACCAGAATTCTTTTTTGTTTGTAGATTGTGTAGTTCAAGTCATATGCTTTGCAGTTTTGTATATTTCAGCACAAGTCACTGAATACTAATGAAATATGTTCTTTATTGAAAAAAGCTTACATTTTGGGTGTTGAAAATTAGGAGACTTCATACATTAAAAATGGCCGCTTGCATCAGCATTTTTATAAACCTTTTAAGTTGAATTTGGCTGACTTCAAAGGCAGCTGTTCTGTTGATTTTTGAGAATTATGTATCCTTGAATGCTGTAAGGCAGAGCAGCATTATGAGGAAGAAGATTGGAACAAAGCCACAGCACACCAGAGCAAATAGGCTAAATGCTAAATATTTTACCAAATAATCTCAGTGCTGTTTAGCTTTCTTGTCCTGAGACAAGGATTTCTTTTTGCTTTCTAATCCATTAGGTTAATAGATATAGATGGTTTCTGTTTATTTAAGTTTTAGACACACTGTGTCCTTCTCATAATCAATCAGTTTAGGGTAAGTTTGCAGGGTACAAACCTCACAGTGCCCAAAAATGCTGCATTATATTTCTGCACTCATTACAAGTCTGGGTAATAACGTAGGGACAGTTTGTTCTGTGGTTACACACAGCAGCCCACATAGGAAGTAACTGATTAAAAAGAAAGGTGTCTGACCTAGTCCAGAGCATGCAACATTAAGAAACTCCCTATCAAACCAGGTTTTAAAAAAGAGTTCTCAATGTCTGTCAGCTGTTTTTATGCACTAAGAACATATACTAGAAAAAAAGGTGACTTGCAATTTCAATAAAATTTCACAAAATGCCAAAAACATGTTTTCTTGGAAGAGATGGAGAAAGGAAAGGAAAAGGATGAGACTTTCTTAGGTAGTACCATGAGGGAGAAATTTTGTCCTTTTATGAAATATGAATTTCCATGCTTATCATGTGTAATGGTATGTTGAGGTCAAGTGAAATGGCAAGCTCTCTTCAGAGCTTGAAGATAGCAGAAAAATCTAAAGGAAAGAAGTGATGCATTTCAGAAAGTCCTACTGTTTATTCTAAGAGCAGAGGGAAGCTGTGATTAAACTCTTGCTGAAGCTATAGATGACCCAGTTAAGGCTTTGCTTGTAACAGAAACTGTAACTTTAATCAAGCCTATATATAAAATCTAATTATATTTCAATGTGTATTTAAGATTGAAAATGTATTTGTTCTTAGCTGGGGGCAACAAGTTGCAGCTTGCTATAGGCAATTTTTTTTGTGGGCGGTAATGAATGTAATAATGTAATTCTGTTTTCCTTATATTTTAATTGATTAAAAAATTCTTATGTAAGTCCTCATGTATTTTTACCTTGTCAAAACCACTTTTTATCATCTTCCTCTATCCACAACTCTTTGGGGCTTTTTTCTATAGATAGGCAAACTATAGCTTCCTGCAGCTTGATTTGGCTTTGCAGACAGGGATTTCATATTACAGGAAAATCAAGAGGAGTAGAAGAAACTTATGCCTTCCTGTAAGATAATTTATTTGTAAGGAGTTATATTATTGTTGGGTTTTTTTTTTTTTTTTTCAGTGAATAGTGGAACACAGTGGTTGTTAAAAAGCAAAATATTTTACTTTGAAATAATTGATATTTGCTGTTTATAAAACAATATCTAAAAGTTAACTGAAAAGGTACATGAACATTGCCTTCTAGTAAAATTAGTGAGGGAGTGGAAATGACTATCACCCTGAAAATAGAAAATTATATCACTTGTCATTAGACTCATAGCCAAGATCTTTTTTCTTCCCCACTGACATTGTTAGTTTCATGGAGCAGTCTGACATATTCCTTGTATTTGCCTTTCATGGAAAGAAATTTTATGTGTCAGATTAAAATTGTTGGTGTCACAACCATCTACTTATTAGAAGAAACTGGTTACATTTCTTAATCAACCAGAAAGCTACATTAGAGCCTCAAAACAATACCCAGAAAATAGCTCTCCTCCTTCCTTTTTTCCTGGTCTTTGTCCTTAAGTTGCATTTTCTTTAATGAAAGTTTTGTGAACCAAAGGAAAAGTCAAAGTGTAAAGAAGATGGGACAACTGGAGATAGGGGAATTGATGCAGAAGGAAAATAGGGTGATCCAACTGAACAAGTGAGCAAAAAAAAAAAGTGTGCATCTGTGTCTTCCTGCATTCAGAAGAATTTAAGTCTTAAATTCATTTTAAACAGGACTCTAACCATGATTTGTAGGTCTAATAATTTTCCTACCTCTAGCACTTTTTCATTGTCTGCCATAAGCTGGAAGAGTCTTAACTTGAACTACCTGATCAGGAGATGTGAAAAATAGCACTCTTCTCTTGGCGAGCAAGAGCTAATTCTGGAGGAAGCATGTTTCCCTATATTTCTTTGTGCAAAAACTAGGTTGTTAGCTGTTTTTTTTGGTGAGAGAGACCCTGGTTTTAAACAGTGCTCTGCTTCTGGCCAGTTCTCTAAATGAGCCAAGTGACTAGAAAAAGAATGAGTGATGAGAGTTCTAAGTGTATGACGGCTACCACAAGTGTCAGATGATCTGGCCTACATTATGCCTCTTATCACATGGTTCAGACTTGCTGTGTTGCAGAGTGGGGACATTCTTAAAATTATTGCTACATTTATAAAAGTACTTACTTTTATCTCTGATTGTGTTCAAGAACCAGAAAATAATTATCTCCAAAGCAGTGGAAAAGAAACTAAAATTGATTTAGTGTCCATGACCCCAGTGACTTTCCAGTCTAAACTGTATGTGCTCTTTTATTCTGACATTCTTTGTTCTAATTGAAAAATGTTAAAATTCTATTAAACTCAAGGGAAACAAAATTGGTAGAGGGTCTAGACCACAAGTCCCACAAGGACCATCTGAGGGAGCCAAGGCTGTTTATCCTGAAGGAGGCACAGGGGAGACCTCATTTGTTCTCTACAACTGCCTGAAAGAGTTTGTAGAAAGGTGGAAGTTCTCCCAAGTAAAATGCAATAGGAAAAGAGAGAAAAGTCTACAGTTGCACCTGGGGAGGTTTAGACTGAATAAAAAAAAAATAAATTTCTTCACCTATGGGGTTTTCAAGTGCAGGCACACAGTTTGTGTAATTGGGAGTGGGGCTGTGGCTGAGCCTCATCCCCAATGGGGCCCAGCTGTGAGAAGCAGGTGAGCAGCATTGAAGGCAATGAGACTTGGGGTGCCCAGGTGCCCTCACCCATCACCAAAGGGCACAGAGGGCACACAGGTGCAATGCATAACCATGAGGGGTATAAAAGGTTGGGCTAAACAACAAGAAGGGTTGATGCTTGCAGCTTTCTGAAGTGCTGTGGTGTTACTCTGTATGAGCAGGTGCTTGAAGCCTTCTGGTGTGGTAAGGTGTTACTCTGGATGGGTTGAAGCTTTCTGAAATTGTATGATGATAGTCTGTGTATTGTGCCTGTCTCAACTGTGACATATGCTGTGACAGTTGAGCATTGCAGCGGACTGCCCAGGGAAGTAAAGTCCAAGTTTAAATACTCCTGGAGGTATTTAAAATGTGTAGAAGTGCCTAGAAGGCAGAAGGCACGTAGGTGCATGGTTTAGTGGGGGACTTGCTAGTGCTGGGTTGATGGTTGGATTTGATCATCTCAAAGGTCTATTCTAAGCTAAATGATTCAATGATCTGAAAAATCTGGAGATTTTATCATTAAATTGTATTATGTTTTTGAGGACTTTAATTTTGCTTGTTACAGCTTATTGTCAGAAGCAAGGCTTCTGCTCTTTAGGTAAGTACCTTTGTTTTGATAAGCACAATTAGGCAACTGTCATTAACACCAACACCAGCAGCTCCCTCCTGTAACTGGCAGAAATGACAGAATTACATTTATGGAAGAATATTTGCTGGGGATATGCTTGAGTGACAGCTCAGTGAAGATCAAACTAACTATATTTTGCAGAGTAGTTAGTGTGTGGGCTTTGTTGACCCCAGCTTGAACCACCACATATGACTTGTATCGTGTCTTTTTCCTCTTGTCCCCCCTCCTTGTTTCCCTTGCCCTAATACATAATATTCCAATGTATAAGAAATAGTTTAGTGTTGTCATCTCTTATTTCCATAATTGTAGTAGGCAGTAATTATTGCAAAATGGCATCCATGGTAGAGCTCCAACAATCCTTGGTCCAACAGCTAGAAAATTACAAGGTGTCAGTGTGGCACTTTCTGTATAATTACATTGATACGGTAACTTAATTTTCATACTTTTGAGTTTGCAGTTTGGTTTTTTCAAGGGTGCCTAAAAGTCAAACATTTGTGTGCATGCCTTGAAATATGCTGCTGATAGTGCAGCATTTAACATTGTGAATTGTAGCATTTTTTAAGCATTTAATTTTTTCCCCTCATAGAAAGAAACACTAATGTGACAAAGAAAAGGTGCTTGCTGAATAATCATTCATTATTTCTGTATTTATTTCTTGTTTATATGAATACAGGAATACAGACAGGTAGGAGGTTTGAGATTTCTTTTCCTTATTCAAATACAGTGTTCTAGCATCTGCAATTTCAAGTTTAGATTGTCCTGAAAGACATCTATGGCAGAAATGAGTCCAAACAGCAGAGTGCAAAAGTAAACAGAACTATTGCATAGCTTAGGAAAAGATTTCTGGTTTGAATTCCTAAAGATTCGAGGTTATGAACAGGAATGCCCAATACAGTCCATAGGATATCAGGGTAGAATGGCCTCTGTGACTGGCCAGGTTTCAGACTGTTTTCTATTTTAAATTGCAGGAGTTGTTTTAATGTTAGCATAATAATTTTTTCTTTGATTTTTGGAGTTATTGGCTTTTCTGAAATATTTTCAAACAAAAATCTTTAGCACATGTCAGGCATTTGGCATCTTTAGCTAATTGGTTTATTTAGTATAATTTTATAAATAACTAGAAAAAGCTTCTTATTGTGGGAAATGCTGATCTGTTTTAATAAGCAGTTTTGTATCCCATGCTCTGTTAGGCAGATTTTATCACTGAGCACTGTCCAATGCTAGGCAGAATGGAAATGAAATCTTCCCATTTTACTAAATAGAGTTCCATCTTTGGGAACCATCAAAGCTATAGAAGTTTCTTTTGTTCCCACTGTGTTAATATCAGAAATTAATTTTGTCATAATGTTGGCAGACTTGATAATGAGTGCTCTCACCCCTCTGCTCTGTTAGGTAAATTTTACTGTAGAACACAGGCAGATATCAACTTACAAATGTACAGATGATGCCTGGGGGTGATATTTTTGGGTATCTTAATTATATTATTTTCTAATTTACTGATAAATGTATGTTGCTTTGCAAATGTAGACCTATTCTGTGTATCTCTAGCATTGTGTTGTCTCAGCTCTGGAGATAAATGCTCTAGATATTCCATGATACTTTTTGTATCATGGTATAATAAGGAAGATGCTTACTTCCTCTACTCCTTTGCTGTCTCTTCTTTGCAGCAGTAAACATTATTTTCATTTATGTAGCAGAATGCATTATATTCCTGATAAAATGGAATAATTCCTTAATAACAAGGATGTAAATCAGTAGGGATTCACTGGGGTTTCAGTGTTGTTGTTAATGAGGTGCAGCTTTCAGGACCTCTGGATCTGCTTCAGGCTCCCTAATATTGTTTGTAGACTTTCATCATACTGACATCTGAAGTCAAAGTGTTATATTTGGTTATCAACACATTCTGCTCACACATATAACACATATTTAAACTGATTTGGTTCCCCTGTGGTATCCAAGTCTTAGAAACTCCTGCTAATCTGAGTCTCACCATCACTGCACTCCAAAATTGTGTGCTTCACTTTGATACACCCTTCTGTGGTCAAACTTTGTCATCTCTAATAAACAATGTTTCTGTGTAATATCTAAGTGAATGGTGTAGGTGTGAAGCCAATCTCTGTTTCTCCTGGGAAGGTAAAGTTCCATCTCTTGTTGAAGATAGAAAAGTTGTTCTTCTCTAATTTGATATTACAGCAAATTGATTCTGCCATAAAATCCTGTGAGCTCAGGTTTCTGTTCAAGAATTCAAAGCCTAGAGCCCCTTAGAGGTTCATGATAGTTTGTTAGATGCTGTAGAATCTGAATAACTGTGGACTTCCAGAAAAATTAGTAGAATTGGTTCAGGGATTAAACTGGCTCTAAACTTCCCTGACCTGTAATGTAAACTTTATATTATGTCTAGCCCATTTGTAACTTCATTCTAGATTTTCTGATATCTTCAGATTGCCAATTTACAGCACCTGTTAACAAAATCTCTTGTAAAGAAATGGATTGTGACTATATATTTGAATAGACCTCTAGAGCTTATACTTATTGAAGGCATTGGGACCTCTGCTTGAGTAAATCCTTTGCTCTTTACCCTAATTAATTTTTTTCCAGTGGATCTCTCCTTCAGTTTTGCATGCATAAAGCAACTTCCATGTGTAAAGTATGCAATTTGTCCCTGAATCCTTAGAATGCCTAGGAGAACACAAACTGGCATCTCTGTCTTCCCACAGTTCTTGTTGGCATGAGATCCAGAGACTGAGATTTCTTTAGATTTATCCTCTATACCAAGAGCCAAGTAAACAGAGAGGTATGAATGTTCCTGTTAATGTAGAGCTGAATTTAAAGCATATGTTCTACTTTCTGGAATTAAAAAAAAAATCCTTTTAGGAACTACTTTTGTTTTTGACATCCCTGAGATGTTTGAGCAAAAATGGTTTTCATCTATGTTGAGGGACCTGGAGAAATGATGGTCAGATCACTTCAAACTGTAGCTTGCGGTCAGGCTTGTGTTTGTTTGAAGATTGAATTCAAAGTGATTTGCAATGAGTACAAACGTCCAGTTCTTGCCAAATTTGCCTCAGTTCTCCAGTGATTTTTAACACCACCTCCAACATGATTTAGAGTCAAAGTTATATTTGTTCTGCAGTCATACTAAGATTGCAGTGGGTAGATAAGGCTCTTCTGAATTTGGCCAAGGCTGCTAAGTGGCTGCTGGCACCCTTTTGTCAGGGATTATGGCATGTTTTTTAGAGTTGTTGTAAAAATTTTGAGTTGCAGTTGGGAAACAAAAAGCTTTTTTTAAAATGATACATGTCTGAAGAAATATACATTGTGAGAACATGTTGTGTTGAATACTGAGAACTAAGTCTTATGCATTCCTTGCAAGACAGAAAGGTCTGCATCTGGAGTTTTTAATTGATTTCGGATGAAAATGTGAAATTGAGTTCTGTACTAAAAGCTTTGAATATGAAAATGAGTAGTAGGATGTCACGTCCTTCCTGCTGATAAAGTTTTCAAAGGCAAATCAGAATATCTAAGAGTTAGAAAGAAGTAACTGAGGCTTATTCTTTGCATTCTCATTCTAAGAAGATGTAGAAGAGAGATGCTTGAAGAGCATATTTGATTAACCATGAGACAGTTAATGCTGATGCTGAAGTGAAACTGAAGAATTAATCGTTCTGAGCTCTTATGTCAGGCTTTATGCAAATTCAGGCAAACATGACTTCAACAGCTTAATTGCAGTTTATGATTTTAGGTCTTATTTCCTACCAGAAAGCTACACTAGAATTATATTTTTTCATACTACAGAATCTTGATTTTCTACACAGATAGTGTGGCAAACTGTACAGCTGCAGAATTAAAAAAAAAACCACAACCCAGGCTTTAGTATGATTTGTTATTTGATTCTGGTGCTTTACTAATTATACCTATGCTCTTTTATAAAACATTTAGAGTATGTCCTTCAGGAAAGTATGCATATTTCTTTTACTGTGTTTTGTTAGATAAAAAACTGTCTTTTTCTTCCTCTCTAGTTTTAATACCAGTTTTTTCAGCTGCTCTGTCCCTGCCTACAGGTATAGCCATGGAAGTGTAGCTGCACAGGGTGAATTCTACCTCTCTTATGCTATGCTCCCCTGAAGTTTGTAACTGTCTCTCATTATGTCAGATAAATGAAGGCTTCTTAGAGCATGAGAGAATTTGGAATCTGAACACAATTTTAGCATAACTTTACCTGTGTCAGACCATTCTTATGCCTTTGATGATAGGACATGGAATATCTTCAGCAGATTAATGCCTGTAATCAAAGAGGAATATTTGAAACCGGTGAATCTGTTCATCAGTGTTTTGTTCCATGACATGGCTCCAAGCACCCCGAACAGAAAGCACCATGTGTTTTCCAGTAGGAATCGAAATTTGTAAGTGTAGGTAGGTGCTGGTGAGTTAGAGTAAATAAAAATATGAATTCAAGTTTGATAAGGGAGACTGGCCTTGAAAACCTGTGAAGTATGCTCCCAAGTATTACTACCAGGTGTGTCTGGCTGTAAAAAGACAGCTAAAATTGAGTTGTAGGAACAGGGAGGTTTTTTTTTCTGTTTTATCTTTAACAACATTGAGAACTTAAAAGTAGGAGAAATATTGCATGAAATTGTTCCTGAAATAGAGATATATCAGATTTTTTTTTCAGGCTTAGTGCACTCCATGCAACACTATGATGACTAACAGATAGCACTCTTCCTGGAAAATGTTATTTGGCCAAAATGCTTGTGTGATGCATTATTTAGAGGTAGGAGAATTTACTGAGCAGAGATGTTTGTATCAGCATGAATATTTGACTCTGGTTTGAACCCATTTTTAATTTTTACTGATGATGGGATTAGACATGATCATCCAACTTCTCCCACTTTTCAGATGATAACTACAGGCCAGTTATCCAGTTCTGATGAGCTCATGAAACAGTTCTCCCTTCACCACAAAACACATTCCAACACTTCATAATAAACTGCATATGCTGCCAGATGGTAAAAATGTGAATCTTCAAATGTTTAAATAGTTTAAAATATGTGCTGTCTCCTTTCTCCCTTATTTTTCTCCTTCCTTAAGGTTCTTGCTCACTTCTTTCCCACACCTTCCCCCATACTTTTATGACTTCACTCTCAAGCACCAATTCTTCTTTTTCCACCCCTTCACCCAGCTGCTTCTATTGCTCCTCCAACTCTTTAATTCTATTCTCTGATTCTTTTGGTCTTTTTGCTGCTCTCCTTATTTTAAAGCTTTAAATTATTTCCTGCGTTTTTAATCTGACATTGGAACTCTTCTTCCAATTTGTCTTTATAAGGTTCTCCTTGAGTTACCCATATGGAGAGAAATTAGAAGGGTGAAGTTAACACTGGGCACCTTCCTCAGGTGTCTGGGTACTTAAACAAGATTTCATCAGTTTTTGCTTTCTGCTTATGGAGATGATGTAACACATTTATTGCTAAACTCAAACCAGTTCAGTACCTTTAATAGAGAAAACACATGTGTTGTCAGAAAAACTTTGAAAGGCTAAAGGACCACTCCTTGAAATGTATCATTCTCAGGCTCTGCTCTGCCTTTGGTCTATTTGTTCATCCACACCAAGTAAAGGAATTCTGATGGTGGGAGCTAGGGTCACTTACAAATTTCAAGGGACCTAAAATACATTTGCTTTGTTTTGAATTAAATTCTCAAACTTTGGCTTTCCCTGATTATATTTTTTTGCAAAATACAGCATATCACTCAGATCTGTTTTCTCATTTCCCTCCCCACCCCACCCCCCCTAAATCCTCTGGTTTTTATACATTTGATGCAGTGCATGCAAACTTTTACCAGTCTGAAGTACCCATTTTAGTGTCAGCTTTGCAAGTCTCTTGGAATATTGGGAAATGTGAGTTACTCTTTATGCGAGGAGTATTTTGAAACACAGAAAACCCATTGAATTCAATAGGGAGTGTGTCACATCTCTTGTTTTAGGTATGATTATGGTGCAGTGAGGAATACAATGCCTTGAAGATAATCTCTATCAGTGTTCTGTGAATATTTGTTTTCAATTTCATATTAATTAGTAAATATGCATTTGTTCAATGATTTCTTACCTGTTTGGAACATGACTTGCTTTCTCCATCCCTACACAGCCATCTCAGCCTCACAAATAAAGACCTAAGTGTAGCTGAATTTTTAATAATCAAACATAAATTATGACAGGAAATACTGTTTCATTTAAGGCTCATTCAAATGGTTCAAAATTATTGAATAAGTCAGCCTAGGTTTTAGTGATTTAATTTGACTTTGAACCTTAACAATGATGTAAGCAAACCCAAAATATTTTAGACTTTTTTGAAGCTGCCATTATGTAGGGGGATGAATATAAGAAAAGAAAGATAGTATAGAAAGTAATCTTACCCCTAAGGAGTTGCAGCTGGGCCAATTATCAAAGATTAGGAACAGGCCTGATTTTACCAGGCCACAGCTGTAACCACTGAGAAGAAGAGTGCTATAAAGGAGTGGGGTGGGTGGGAGAGAAGGGAACTGGAGTTACTTGGCTGCTTTGTGAAGAAGAAAGAGTCAGTGCTCTGAGAGCTGCCCATGAGAAACACCAAGAAAGTATGAAACTTCTGTGATAAGGAGACAACGGTATGGAACCCGTGCAATAAGATGACGCCGCCTTTATATTTCTGCATAATAGAAATGTGACATTTTTTTCCTTTCATTTTAGGACTGAAAATATGTTTGAAATTTTGTCTCTTTCTTCATGGGAAAGACGAGTCTTGGTCTAGCTCTTAGAGCAACTGATGAGTTTTCTGTTTAATTTCTGTTTAATTGTATATGTAAGAGTTGGGACTTGTATGTAGATTTGAATGGGAGCAGGGATCTTTTAGTGTGAATGAAAAGGACCTGGTTCTCCTTGTTTCTGTCTTCATGTCTAGTGTCCTATCTCCTTAGCCAAATGAAGGCTGTGTGAAACCCTGATTGAAGCAAGATGTTCTTTTGAGCACGTTATATGTTCCAGAGTTATAAATTTAGGACTGCTGGATTTTTGCCTGAGGAAACCTAGACAGACGTGCAGGTGGATGTGTTGGAGAGTACACACGATGTAAAAAGTTTTGCTAGGGATCCAACCACTATATATACTCAGTCAACTCAGCTGCTGGACTGCACTCAGAGGGTGGAATGATGCTGGAATTTCTAGAATGCTGCAGGCCACGGCTGAGACTCTTAGTTTACTATAGACATTGTTGATTTAGTGCCTTCAGATTCTCTTTATGGTCAATGATGAGAAAGAGATACTTTGTGGGATTTTTTTTTCCCAGCCGAATGTAGATGTTCTCTTTAGCAGAGGGAAAATCACACCCTAAGAAGATTGTTGGGCTAAAAAGTGAGCTCAGAAGGGTTGGCTTACAGGCAGATGTCTGCATTGCATTGCCTGATGAAACCCATTCAGATGTCAGCAAATCCAACATGAGTGTATTCCCTCGTAAGAGAGGGTCAAAAGTTTTGTGGTCTCTGCATTTTCCAGGTCCAGCTTAAACCTACTTTTGTCCTGTTGCTGTAGCAGACCTTCTTTGAGGCAAGAGAGTGTAATAAGAATCTGGTATGAGGAGCCAGAGAATAAGTCTGCCATCAGAATGAAGTGTTTTTCATATGAGAGATGTATTTCAAGGCTTAGACAGTCTGTAGCTTCCTAAACAAGTCTTTCACAGAATCTGTTTGCAGAATAGAATAAACCACATGCCTCAGGCTTTAGTTACATCATGTCAGCAATTCAGAAACATTGAGGGGAAAAAAAGGGGTGAACAAAGTCACTCAAGCACTGCAGTGTGCAGGGAGCCTTGCAGAGGACTGAAGGAAGTGCTGTCTTGGTTTTCCAGAAGTGTTTTTAAAGAACTGAGGAAAGAAAATATTTCATGATTCCTTTCAGTCCTCAAAGTGTTAATGGGCTGCTAAAATACCTCAAGGCTGATGATTGGAAGTATATTTTCCCTTTGACAGCTGAAAATATTGGGTTTTTTTTACAGACCTGTGCAATTATAAGTGTTAAATTAAATAGTGTGATAAGACTTGTAGACAGTAGGATTTTAAGTTGGTCTTGATTTTCGTAAGGAGTGGGAAATTTAGCTCTTATGAAAACCCCATTTTCCAAATGAATTTTAGTGCAGAGGTTGAAGAGTAGATTGTATTTAATAAAATGCAGACCAAATGTAGAATGGAGATTGTTATGTCCTATCAAAGGATGTAAACTTTTTAAAAGCAAATTGCTGTTTTTGACAGCTGTGTAGTCTGTCGTCAAAGGAGTTGACAAAACCCAACAGGACCTGCGATGTCACCTTCTCTCCCTTAGAAGAGTGCCACACAACCCTGCTTCACTCCAAGATTTGTGGTTAAAATCTCAAATGGTTAAAATGCACAGATTGTTAAAATAATCTCTACTGATAATTTCAGGAAATTAAATGTAGATGAACAAAACCTAGACAGACGTGCAGGTGGATGTGTTGGAGAATACAACACGATGTAAAAAGTTTTGCTAGGGATCCAACCACTATATATACTCAGTCAACTCAGCTGCTGGACTGCACTCAGAGGGTGGAATGATGCTGGAATTTCTAGAATGCTGCAGGCCACGGCTGAGACTCTTAGTTTACTATAGACATTGTTGATTTAGTGCCTTCAGATTCTCTTTATGGTCAATGATGAGAAAGAATACTTTGTGGGATTTTTTTTTTTTCCCAGCCGAATGTAGATGTTCTCTTTAGCAGAGGAAAATCACACCCTAAGAAGATTGTTGGGCTAAAAAGTGAGCTCAGAAGGGTTGGCTTTACAGGCAGATGTCTGCATTGCATTGCCTGATGAAACCCATTCAGATGTCAGCAAATCCAACATGAGTGTATTCCCTCGTAAGAGAGGGTCAAAAGTTTTGTGGTCTCTGCATTTTCCAGGTCCAGCTTAAACCTGTTTTTTGTCCTGTTGCTGTAGCAGACCTTCTTTGAGGCAAGAGAGTGTAATAAGAATCTGGTATGAGGAGCCAGAGAATAAGCCTGCCATCAGAATGAAGTGTTTTTCATATGAGAGATGTATTTCAAGGCTTAGACAGTCTGTAGCTTCCTAAACAAGTCTTTCACAGAATCTGTTTGCAGAATAGAATAAACCACATGCCTCAGGCTTTAGTTACATCATGTCAGCAATTCAGAAACATTGAGGGGAAAAAAAGGGGTGAACAAAGTCACTCAAGCACTGCAGTGTGCAGGGAGCCTTGCAGAGGACTGAAGGAAGTGCTGTCTTGGTTTTCCAGAAGTGTTTTTAAAGAACTGAGGAAAGAAAATAGTTCATGATTCCTTTCAGTCCTCAAAGTGTTAATGGGCTGCTAAAATACCTCAAGGCTGATGATTGGAGGTATATTTTCCCTTTGACAGCTGAAAATATTGTTCTTTTTTTTTACAGACCTGTGCAATTATAAGTGTTAAATTAAATAGTGTGATAAGACTTGTAGACAGTAGGATTTTAAGTTGGTCTTGATTTTCGTAAGGAGTGGGAAATTTAGCTCTTATGAAAACCCCATTTTCCAACTGAATTTTAGTGCAGAGGTTGAAGAGTAGATTGTATTTAATAAAATGCAGACCAAATGTGGAATGGAGATTACGTCCTATCAAAGGATGTAGACTTTTTAAAAGCACATTGCTGTTTTTGACAGCTGTGTAGTCTGTCGTCAAAGGAGTTGACAAAACCCAACAGGACCTGCGATGTCACCTTCTCTCCCTTAGAAGAGTGCCACACAACCCTGCTTCACTCCAAGATTTGTGGTTAAAATCTCAAATGGTTAAAATGCACAGATTGTTAAAATAATCTCTACTGATAATTTCAGGAAATTAAATGTAGATGATCAAAACTTGTCCAAGCTTTGACAAGGCAGGGGTTGGAAAATCAATCTGCGAAATACAGAAAATGTCTGTGAGGCCAGTGAAACTCAGATAACGTGTGAATCCCAAGATCGTGTGTAAGGATGTTTGAGGGGTTTGGGGTTATACCTGGAAGGCCCTGTGCAGTGTCTGTGTGCACTACCTCACTGCTTTCTGTGCCATTTCACAAGACAAAACATTGCTGTGTGTCTGGCTGTACAAAGATGACCTAAGTAACATAAACTGTGACACTGGCTAAGCTCTGAACCAAATGTGAGGCAGCTATGTTTAATTTGAGAGTAGTAGCATTCTAAAGGCTCTAAGCCATGCTCTGTCAACTTTAAGAAATGCACTTTATACCATTTTCCTTTTGAATGAAGGGTGTATTTTATGCACTGATCTCTGAATCTTATGCAATTGAGGCTTTTTCTGGTGTTAGTGCTCATATTTCCCTTAGCGTGTCTTCGTATTTCATGCTTTAACTGAGGAAGGGTTTGGCAGAAGGGCCTGTAGTTTAATGTTACTACCCAAGGAAAGCTTTTTAATGTGTTTGTCTTTTCTAGTTTCCCTCTGAGCCTTTGTTACGAGTAATTTGTTGCTGGCAAAGGAAATTTGTATAGCTCGTTTCCTTCGGTCACTGACTGGTTGGACAGATGTGTGAGATGGGTGTGTATCTGGGAGATGATACTAACTGTGAGGGTAGTTTTTCCTATCTGTAGTTTTTTCATAAGGAATTGCATCTTGTAAAGAGAAATTTTATTTGGACTTGTGCATTAGTTTTCCTCCTTCAAAGAAGGTACTTTAAGATTAAAGGCATCTTTTCTAGCAAAAAGGTCATTATTATCATTATCTGTTTAAATCCTGTATTAAAGGTATGTTTTATGGCAGTAGAAGTATGTCTGGAATACTCATTAAGCATTGTAGCATGAAAGCATTTTCCTAACAAAAAAGTATCAGAGCAGCCAGCACATCCATAGAATTGCTTGCTGGCTTGTTTAGGCTGAGCTGATACTGACCCTCACCTCAAGCTCTTATCTCTCCTGTCTCTTACTGGCATAGTGCTTAATGACACCATGCCATTTTCTTTCTTATGTGGGCTGTGTCTCAAAAAGAGAATTCAGACTTCTGCAGCTCCTAAATGATTTTGTTTTACAAAGTGAAATAAAAATAATGAAAAGTAATGTTTAGCAAGTTGGAGGATGCCAAGGGAACACCTTTTTTTGCTTCTTGGGGCTTCTTGTCAGGGACATTTCTGTCTGGTGTCATTAACTTTGATTGTTAGGATAAGTTAATGATACTTAGCTGTACAGCTAATTATCAAGCCTCTATAAAACTGGTGAAATACATCAAGATTAGAATTCTTTTGCCTGTATCTCTGAGAAATGTTTAATATCATTGGAGATTTTCCATAATATGAAACAAAATGGAGACTAAATCTCAAATGGAGTTTTCTTAATAGGCAAAAATCCTCAAGGAAGCAGAACATCAAGGAAGCAGAACATCTTTCTTTTTGAGTTTGTAAAGGGAGGTATGAGAATTGCTTGATGACCTTGGTTTTTTTAAGGATTTCAAGATACATGAATCTCTTTTTTTGCTTATGAAATGAAATCTAAAATGCTGCTGAGGGAAAGCTCAGTTATACTCTGAAAACTGGAGCTAATGGGCAGCCTGCCTGCTCATGCAGCGCTTACTGTGTTTCTAACTTGTTATTTTTGTATCAGATGACATGGTGTTATTCTCAGTGGCACTGTGGGCTTTAGGGAACTTTCTGGTGACTGGAAGATAAAGCTATCCTTTTCTTGTTTTATTTTTTTTTTTTTAAATTCAAAATGCACTTTATACCATTAAGAATCAGAAAATAGTCTCAGATTCTGAACACCTGCAGCTCATTCCTTTCTCTGTAATGCCACATATATTGTGGAAGAAAATCATAAAGGGGGTAGAGGAGAAGAATATCTTATTAACTCACATGCATGACCTAAAAGGAAGACCATCTTTAGCACCTCAAACCACCATCTTACTCTTTTTGCAAGCATCAAAAGTATTTTTTTGAATGACTAGATAAAGTCAAATCCTGCCTTTTGATAACTTGTTTTTAATGAAATTTGCTGGGTCATAGTTATCCCTTGAGATTGCCTATGCTCAAGAATTGTTCTACTTTGTTTATACTCACGTTGGTTTTATAAAGCTAAATAGCAGCATTATCATGGGAGGAGGGTTAACACTCTTTTTGCGAGGCAGTCCTATTTAACATATCAGGTAGTAATAATACCACTTTTTTTATAACTATCACGTTTAGTTTCAACACTAATATTCTCACTATTGTCACAGTAGGCATGATTTTTGAACTACCAGTTAAAGCTCAATATAAGTTGCTGTTTACTTGAAAAAGTCTGTATTGGGATGCTGTCTTGACAGTCATCTAGTCTTCTGACAGTATTTATTTATTTCTAGTACCATTTTTTTTTCTGTGACAATAGTTCTTGACTATCAAATCACTGCTGGAATGTGAGTAAATCCTTACAGTTCTTCTGTGCAATGATTTTGTCCTGGTTGTTACTTTTAGGTGGTAACTAGTTGGATACTATCTGGAGAAGGTCTTGGAGAAAGGTTTGTTTCTGGGGTAGGCAGCACAGATCCCTTGGGAAAACCCCCTCTGGGGGTCCTTGCAGGACCTTGCATGTGGACTGCAGCTGAAACGTGCTTTGATTAGACAAAATGCTTCTCACAGTCAGGGATGATATCAAGCTTTGAGTGACAAAGTCTCCACCTGGGGTAGCAGGGGGTAATGAGAGGAATGAAATAATTGCTGTGGTCCCCATCACATACACTTTAGGGACATTATTTCAGCCAGCCTCTTGTGTGGTCCCATGGTACAATGGATAATTAGGAGCATATTTTTGTGTTTACCTTAGTGTGAAAAGAATTCTCCTGTGAGGAGGCTGCTTCATAATACAAAATCTCTCCAGTTAGGTGGAAAACTTGCCTTGGAAGTAAACTTGTCATCTAAGCTCGTGCTTATGTAGATGAGTTCACAGGGAAGCTAATCATCCTGTTAGGAAATGCCAGCAAGAAGAACCTCACCCCAAATAGCTAAGCCTTGGGCATGGTAGGTATCATGCAGTTTCCACAGCTATTGATTCACTGGCAGCATCTTAATGGCTGTACTTGGAGTTATTCAAGTGTGAATACCATCCAGATGTGAAGCTTTTTAAAACCATATTTAATAAGAAGCTTTCTGGAATAAAATATGGCTTTCCTTTTGGAGAATGTTGAAATTTTAAGCATATATGTTAAGGAAAATTTATTTTTGAAAGAGAATAAAAAACTCTGAATAAATCTAAATGTAGTAAATTATTAAATTAACAATTTCAAAAGAAAAGTTCTTCAATTAATTTCTGCAAACTTTTGTGATGAGTGCTGCTACTGGACAAGAAGATTCTGTGAGTGTTGATTTTCTGTTGTCTTTGCATTTTTTGGCATATCTTTTTTATTACCCCACTTTGAGCTATCTTTGAGCAATTGCAAATGTAAATTGTCTTTTCAAAGGCAATTTTCATCCTGATATAAGAAATAAACTTTTACGGTAAGAACAAACTTTCACTGGAATGATCTCCCCAAGAACATGGTAGAGTCCCTGTGACTAGAGATTTTCAAGATGTGACTGGACAGGGTGATGAATAATCTCATTTTAAGGTTCCCTTTCCCAAAGTTTGGCCTGGAGGATTTCTTGAAGCCCCTTCTAACCTGAGCTGCTCTATTTTTCTAAAATGTACTGTCAGTTATTTTGGAATTGCTTTACTGGAGGCTCAGTGTGTTCTATAGTTGCTTGAGTAGCAGTTAGCTAAAGTTCAAAATTTTCCATCAGTCTTAAATACTGTGAATTGATGCATATAAAACTTACGTAGGCATAGACAGTTTTGTAGTTACGAACACTTTTGCTGAGTAATTGAAGTGTTTTTCTGAAGTGTAGGGCTTTATTTTCTCACTCCTTGCACTGAGTAATAGCTGTGTCCTCCTCTTGCTCCCTCGTGTAGCTTAGTCACCCAGGAATGGCTCTCTGAGCTCTGCCTCTGCAGGGTGAGCATTTGAGAGCTGTTGGTGGCTGTTCGTGTATGGTTGGGGTGGCCATAATTTGTGGTGGTTTTTAGGTTGTTTATTTTCTGTAAAAGATTTGCCTGTCTTTCAAATGTATCATATTTGAAGAATGGGAGGAAGACAAAAAGCTGCCTGTCGTGGAGGTGTTTTGGTAGAGAGCAGGTGTAGTTTTTCTTCTACACATTAACTTATTCCAGCTATTAATCTTCTTTCATGAGAAGTTTCTCTCAGATGTGTAAAAATGCTTCCACTACTTTGTGCTGTTTTAAATCATGCTGAAGTAATTAGGATATAAAATGGCTGTTCCTCTGTCACCTCGACCTAGGCAGTAAAAATCCAGTGTTTACTTGCCATTTGTTCTGGCAGGATAATGCATTTTTCAAGAAAGAAAGGGAGCTGAAGAACAAAAATAAGAGTTCAAACAAGGCTACCAAAAGTGTTTGAACTCTGTCTTCACTACAAAACCAGCATGGCTTATTTTAGGAGAGTTAGGAAGCAACTTGGAGGTGATATTTAAAAAGTATGTTTAGTATGTGTCATTTTCCTTTACTGTAATCTCATCTTAATGCACAGTTGCTCAATTGATTGTAACTATTTTGGATCTTTTGGCAGCCTTTTGAGGGAAAATGAAAAGACAGTGGCTCCTGTTGCTTCTGTCTTCTGATATGTGAATGATTATCTGATATAATGAGATGTTAAAAGACATAGGATGAGATAATTTCAAAAATTAAATCTCAATACAAGTATAAGGTAAAATTAACTGGGATTCTGAGTTTCTGGCTGATAATGAAATGAAGGGAGGTGGTGGAAAGGACTTTCAAACCAGCAATGAATGCATAGAGCAGACATCTAAAGGGACAATGTTATAAATATTTGAAATCTGTCTTTAAAATATGAAGTCTAGTGTGTGTTTTCTAAAAATTGTCTTGTGAGTATTGTTACTGGTTTCTTTGTTACTGCTCCCTCCTCCCACTATTCATGGTCCAAATTGCCTAGTATGGCACTAAAACCTGGACCTGAGCGCTATTACTAGCAGCATATTTCTACTACTCAACAGGAGCAGTTCAATGAGTTTAAGTTAAAGGTTTTCCAGGCCCAATTTGCATCTAACAAGGGTGTCAGCTTCTGAGAGTGGAATGTTTATTTTTTGCGCCTGTTTGAAAACGAAAGTTTCTTATTCCTGAATATGTTGGTGAGTTCAGGTTGTAGGGGTTTTCATGCATAAGAAGGTCTGGTTTTTGTTATTTTGGATGGGTTTTGGTATTTCAAACTAATACAATTTTTAATCAATTTCTAACCAGATAGTCTTCTCTTTCCTAGAAACACTGAAATGTAATGTTTCTAAATTTTAGCATTCTCCCTCTGTGCTGCAGTTGCTCAGTGGCATTATCAAGATAGCAGCCAAGGGTTCCTGAGGTTCTGAGTCACAGTTCTGCAGTAGGGTGCCAAAATCCTTACTAGACTTCCCAAGCTTGCCTGATTGCAAGCTGAGGCTCCTGGGACTTCTAGACTGCCAACTCTGTGACAGAAACTCTGGCATAACTTTCTTTCCTGTATCTGGCAAACTGCGGGTGCTGGATGTCCTCTGTTAGACACACCTGGCACACTTTTTCCACAACCCAGAAATCTCATTTCTGACTATCTCATGGCATGAACAGCCTGCTTGCTGTAGGTGCCCTACATCTACGGATTTCTTCATTTCGCCTGCAGTCTTTTGTGCTGAGAATTTTGAAGAACGTTTTGGAGGAAGTCCTCTGGCAGGAGAAGACCTACTTCTCTGTCCTCATTGTTCTGCAGGAGATAATAGGTGTTAGAGAGTACCCTTTTAAATTAATGTGTATTTTACGATGCCAGGCACATTTTGAAATTCATAGTTAAAACACAGAACACTATTCCGGGAATTGTACCAGAACTTTTTCACAAAAAAAAACCCTAAAAAATTTGGATTGAGATTTGGATTTTCAGAAAAAGAGACTGGAATAAAGTACTCATGAATATCAGTTTCATGCCCAACTACCTCTTTTGAAAAACTCCCCCTAATAATACAGTAGTATGTGAGTTATATACGTGTTTTTTAAATATCAAATGTAAGGAAGCAAATTCATACACATGAAGAAACTCAGAAATATGAATAAAAAAAAAAAATGTGGAAATAACTAGGAAATTACAGGAAAAAAGTTAAGAATTTCTATGATTATTCATTTATATCACTTAAATAATACATGTTATTACCTGTCTAATATGATTGTCTTACAAAACAGCTACAATTGTGATGTTTCAACAAGTTTTCTGAAAGCACCCTATATTAAGACTGATTATAATTGTTTCAGAATAACAAACACGGACCTTGATGCAAGAGCATTATGTGTTGTGGCTGTTCAACTAGCAGAACAGTAAGAAAACCCATGTCTTTCATAATGGTAAATTAATAAAACGTGGCTGTTCATGTAATGGAGATATTTGGATTTCATTTTTCAGTCAGGCTTATATTGTTATGGAGCAAAATGGCTTGGATCTAGCATCTGTCCTAGAAATTTTTCTACCCATGCACACCAGCAGTCAGAATGCCTGGGCTCATTTCTATGTATTTGTGGGTGGAGAAAAGCTAACAAGGAAAGTGTTCTAAGCAATGTCTGTTTTTTGTTTTGCTTCTGTTATATAAAAGGCCAAAATAAAATTATGATATCATCTGAGAATCTTAAATATGCAAATATGGGTTACTGTTACCTAACACTTGCTGTTTATTTTTCTGTACTTACTTGTTAGTTTCAGGAGGATTCTATTCTGTGGAAGAATGCCAAATTTTAGGTATTTTCTATAAGCAGCATGTTTAGATTGTGTATTTTTAATGAAATAATGGAAGTGTAAGTTTGTGCATTTCTGCAGCTCAGTGGACCTCATTACTCTTATATTTACTTGATGAAATCATTGAGTTCTCCATAAATTTTGCCTATACCCAATGTGTCAGTGGGGTTTCTGGCATCACAAGTCAGTGGGGTAATTTATGCTGGTGATGTCAAAAGTCAGACAATAAAAACAATAACATATGGAGGTGAGTTTGATTAATTCAGTTTATTGAATTGCTTATTTGAAATGTTTAATTGTGTCTGACAGTTATATGGCTTCAAAATATGGAACAGGAAGAGTCTTTCTGTATGTCTGGAGAGCACCTACTGCCTTGATAACAAGCTACTTGGAAGAGATGGTGTTTGCCCAGGAGTGCTGCAGGAATTCAAGGGGGAATTCAAGTAGTTAATAGCTACATTACTACTGGTGATGTGCAGTTTCTCATTTAAAATTTTCCTGGGATTAGGGATGGTTAACACAATGCCAGTGTTTAGAAAGGACTTAATATGAAATCTAAAGAACTGCAAGCCCCATAAGTCTCTGTTCTGTATAATATAGTACAAATTACTTAAAATAGACTTTGTGAACTAGTGGACAAACATTATATAGATACAGTAGGCACCCTTGGGAAGTGTTGGCATGGCTTTTGTGAGAGGTGGCCTGGCATAACTACTGTTTTGGAGTTCTCTGAGGGATTTGGCTCATTGTTGATGAGAGTGACCAGAATGATGTGCTGTACTTGGATATCCCATATATAGTAACAAAATCTGGTTTCATAAACCAGATTATTTTATGGAAATGAGGCAGTCAAGACCCAAGTGGGAACATCTTTGGCAAAAAAATCAGTGGAAAGCTAAAAACTGAGGATAGTAATAAATTACTTGGTTTGCTTCCTTGGAAGGAAGGAGAGAAGACTTGCAGGGGTTTTGTCTGCATTCTGAGCTATTCAGCTTATTTTTAAATGACCTGGAAAAGGAGGTAATGTAATGGCAAGTTACTGTGGGAATAGGGCTATGGCTAACCATGAGGAATGGCAGAGGTATGTTAAAACATTGTCTGACTGGTTAAAGAAAGGGCAGGTAAATATTGGGGTCTTTTTACTTCCATCAATTCATGTATTACATTATGGTTTCCAAGTTGGTCCTTGCTACACAATGAGTTGCTGTCCAACAATGACAAACACCAATCCATCCTTACAGATACAGTCATGGAAACATCAACTTGATGCTAAATAGTGGTAAAAGAAGGAAATAAAATGCTAGTAGTCATTAGGAAGAGAATGCAGAACAAAGCAGAACATCCTGGGCAATGTTGCAGAAATCCATGATTTGTCAGCATTCTGAATTCTTTAGAGGTTTCTGCTCTTCTCAACCTGATGAGAAGAGAGTGGAGAAAATTAAAGGTTTTTCAGTTGCTATCCTTATTATTTCTTATCAGGAAGCTTGTTGCTTGTGCACTCTGTAAGATAAAACCACAGTATTTCACCCAGTTTTTTGTCTCTTACAAATAGGAATTCAAGCTATTGCGTCCAAAATATGTCTAGTTTGATCCAAATTGCAATATGAATCTAATTAATGTTATTTTCCAAGCAGTTTTTCAGGATGCAGAGTCTGAATCAGAGCTTAATGACATCAGCTGGCTAGGTTCCTGTGAACTGCAGTGTGCCTGGAATCAGGCGTCCCAGAACAAATTACAAGAGGGTTTGGGTTCTTACATAACAAAGCAGCAAAAAATAAGCATTGTGCAGTTTTGCCAAACATAAACTGGTTCTTGATGCCTGCATCCCAATTTATAAAGGGGAAAAAATGGCTTTTTAAAAAACCTTTATCACTCTTCAGATTGTTCTTACTATTGCCAGTATCTGGGTGGGATATTCTGGGAGAATCCAATAACAAAATATGTAATAAGGAGTGAGATTGAGAAGATTTTCTGCTCTTTCTTTGTGTAAGAAAACATGTAGCATCTTGAAATGCATAAAGAGATATATTGCAGAACACTAGTTGCATTAAACCAGTGCTAGTTACAATCAAATTTTTCCTATTCTCATCTACTCTTCATGTTATCATCTGCATATAGGGCAGTTTCTCAGTTTTTCTTCTGTTTGCAATTTAAACTTGTATTTCAATCACTGGCAGGAGATATTATTTTTAATAAGTATAAGCAGATGCCTTCTCCTGCTTTTGGCAACTTTAATGGGGGGGTGGGGAAGATTTGCTAATTAATGTTTTTGCCTGCTGAGACGTCTTACCTTAAGCAAGCCCTGTTTGTCACAGTTGTGTAGCAAACGTTTTTTCCTGAGGACTAATTGGCAGGCTAGATGGACTGTGACATTCAAAAATATGGAACAGAATTCAAGAAAGTGGAATATAGCCAGAATTTTAGACACTTCTGTGCATTTAATATGAGGTAATCTCAGTGGTTTTTCATACTGTTTACAGTTTCTGGGTATTTTAAATTGCAATGGATTCTGAAGGTTTTCTTTTATTTATTTCCTTTTCCCTCCCCTCCCTTTAGAGTAAGCATCTGATTTAAAACCAAACCATTTCTTTCAGAAACTACTTAATATTTTTTTGAAATTGTGCTATAATGATGGAAAATCAGTTGTGGTTTCAATATACTCACCCTTGACTGTTGCACTACATTTGGGATATTTTTTCCCCTTCTTCCTTTAGTTTACTGAGAAATTTTATAATTGACTGCAGTGGGTAGATGCTGGCTGGATGCCACATACCCATCAAAACTGCTCACTCCCCTCCACAGCTGGGCAGGGGAGAGAAGATATAATGAAGTGTTTGTGAGTTTACATAAGGGCCAGGAGAGACTGCTCATCGAATACCATCGTGGGAAAAACGGGCTGAAAGTAGAGATAATAGTGGCATTTATTGCTAACAAAATCAGAGCAGGAAAACAAGACCTTAGAAAACATCTTTTCCCCACCCTCCCTCAAAAAACACCTTCCCCCAGCCCGGTCTCCCCTTCCCAGCTCTGTCTCCTCCCCCAGTGGTGGAAGGGCATGGGGATTGTGATCAGATCATTACCTGTGCTTTCTTCTGCTGCTCAGGGACAGAAGCCCGTGCAGCAGAAGACACCTGCTGCAATGTGAGATGCTTCCCACGGGAGACAGTTTGCTGAGAACTTTTCCAACGTGACTTTATCTCATGAGCATCTCAACTGCTGCAACCTGACTCCATCCCACGGGCATCAGTGCCCCTTGAACTGCTGTGGTGAGGGTTACTCTTCCAGGGGGCAGTCCCCCAAGGACAGGGTGCTCCAGCCTGCAAGCAAGGGCCCCCTCTCTCCACTGGGCCTCCCACCAGATCACAGCCTCCTCCAGGGATCCACCTGCTTTGGTGTGGGGCTCCTCCACAGGTGGATCCCTGCATCCCTGTGGAGCTCCAGGTGCTGCAGGGGCACGGCTGCTTCACCATGGTCATCACCACAGGCTGCAGAGAAATCTCAGCTCCAGCTCCTGGAGCACCTCCTACACCATCTTCAGCACTGACCTTGGTGTCTGCAGGTTTGTTCTCACTCTGCTCTTCTCTGCCACAATTACAACTGTGCAGTAACTTTTTTCTCATCTTCCTCTTAAATACGTTAGCACAGTGGTGTTACTGCTATTTCTAATTGTCCCAGCCTTGGCCAGTGGCATGTCCATCTTTGGGGCTACCAGGAGCTGGCTCTGCTGGACATGGAAGACCCTTCTGACAGCTCCTCACAGAAGCCACCCCTGAAGCCCTCCTGCTAGCAAAGCTTGGCTGTGCAAACCTGGTACATTAACTGATACAGGACTCTATCTGTTTAAGAAGTGCACATTATTTTACATGGTTTCCAGAGGAACTTATTGAAGAAACTTCTCTAGAAGTTTCTGCAGGTCATCACGTGATCCTGCCTAGTATGGAGACTGTGATCTGAAGCTAATACTACTCTAAGTCCCTGTAATTGAAGTTCAGGGATGACTGGTATTATAAATACTCTGCTCCTACTGACTCCATTGTGAATACTGATCTCATTCAAAAAAATTGAACCTTACTTAATATTTGCTTAAATTTGTGCATTCCTTTTGCTTTGTCTAGACCTGTCCTGCCACTCTCCCTTCATTCTCCATAGGTTTTATATCTTTACTTATCTACTATGTACACTGTTCAGAATCAAAACTCCTGGTTGCTTGGATTTTGACAGTGCCTGTAAACCTCAGCCAGGATCTGCACTTTTCTGCTCTGTGTGGCAGAAGAGCATGCTATTTTTCCCCTTTGGGAATCCTCTGACAGTTGCATCCTGCAGGTTACTTATCCCAGCAGCTGTAGGCTGGGTACACATCTGACAATTTTCCTGTATGCTGTAATACTGTTATATTTTGTCATAGCACATTAATGACCAATATGAGCCCAGAGTATTTTGCTTTGGCTTTAATGGTGATATTGACATCAAGTTTAATCCCTGGTAAATTTGAATTTGAAAAGAAAAAATTTGGTGTTCTTTGTCCTTTAAAAAAGCTGAGAAAAAACCCAAACAAACCCAAAGCAAACCAAAGAAACCTGTTGTGCTAAGAATCCACAAGCCATGAATGGAGAAGGGGTAGTTTGCTCACTTGGGGTGTAGACTTTAAATCACTTGTGCTCCCTCCAAATTTGGGCCCTCTCTTTTCAGAATACTCCAAGTGAATGCAGTAAAACAAATCTTTTATGGAACAGTTGCAAGTTAATGCAGTGATGGGCATAGAACATACTAGTTGAAGTGTAGCCATACTTCCTGTTTGCCTTTTCCTATGCTGTTGGCATATTTCGTTAAAGTGTAATCAATCCTTTTTATCCCCAGACGCTAGCCCTTTCAGTGTTTATAGTAATTAGAGAGCAAGTCTCTAAATTTACCTCATCAATGTCAAACATTGAATACCTATTGAGCTTTCAACATTATGTCTGTAGAACCTGCAATTGATGTTTTTTAGGAAATATATGGATTTTACTGTGTTTCTAAGTATTTTTGATTATTTGATCCTTGTTTAGACTCAGTTGTGAATAGTTAGCCTGAATGACAAATTAAAATAATATAAACCATGAATAGACTTTAGATGAAACTTTTTGAAAACTAAAATATTTGCTGAAAATTTAAGGTATGGGTGAAAAGTTGACATGAAGGGAAAAATTTAATGCTTAGTAAAATTATGGATTTTCAGTTACTAATAAATGCTAGTATTGTTAATTTTTTGCAAAATTTAATTTGTGGAACTGTTGTTTAGCTGACTATTATGCCTTGTTCCTTTGAAACCTAGCATTGCTGACACAAATTGTATCAGCATACCTACTGAGACTGCCTGATTCATCAGTGATAACTCATACTTAATCTATGGTTTTGAGTAGCTATGACTGTGAAGCAACAGGGGCATGACAGAAACTACGTAACATTAGACACAAGTAAGATGTGGACCAAATGTGAAAAGCTTCCTTAAACTTGTACCTCCTTAAAATAGTATTTTAAAGAATTATATGGGATCCTATCATACCTCACATGCCTGAGTGCTTCAGCATCTGAAATGCTGGGGATTCAACAAGCTCTATGTTAGAGACTGCTATGAAGACTGCTACAGCTTTGTGGGCATGTGGTTTTTTTCAGTTTTCTTGGCCCTTTAGGTGATAAAGGATTTTTCTGTCCTTTAACATAATTTAATTTTCACGTGTTTTTCTCCCACCAATTTTCAGTCTGTTATTGCACCCCTGCCCTGAAAGGATTTTGAGATGTGTCTTGCTTTTAGGTTGACTTGGGTGATAGGTTTGTGTGCATTAACAGTAGCTGAATACATTGCATATGTAATATTTGAATTCTCCACTACTCACGTGTTTTGTTTGTGGCTTTTTGTGGATTTCCTACTTTACATTCTTTGGGAAACACAAAGGTGTATTACTCAAAGTCATAAATTCTTAGACAAAATTCAAAGTGTATACAGTAAAAGAAAATCAGCTTCACTTTTTTAGGCATATGTGGGCTTTGAATTGTATGGCTTTTAACATGTAAAGTGACTTAGCAAAATTCCACCATGATCCATGGAAATATCAGTGGCTTTTTGATCATCAAGCCTCTTGAGTACTCTTTGTGAGGTATGGGAATTTGCAAATGGCCAACAAACATTGTTCATCTGCCTATAACTATGATGCATTCTGCTTTGTTTTCAAAAGTATGGAGTCCAAAAAATTAGTGTTCAAGGCCTTGGAGGCTTGATTTGTGTATTTAAACAGGGATTTAACCTAGCTGAAGACAAAGGGGCCATTGATGGAACTAATATCAATGATGTACGTGTTAAAATGAATGCACAAAACATTTAGAAATATCCTTGTGCATTTTTTCTTGGATTGTTGTCAAAAATCTTTGGTTCAGAGAAGAAAATCTTGTTTGTGTTTTTTTTTTTTTCTAACTACTAAAATTAGAAAGGCTTGGATTTTGGAATGTGTTTTGTCTGTATGTTTGATAGCAATTTTTAATTAATTCAAAGAAGGGGTAAGATATTAGTTTATCTGTATTTGTGTTCTTGGTAGGAAATGTTTGATGCTGTTCCTTCTTTCTTTTTTATCACTTTTCCTCTTGAACCACACCATGTTCCCTTCTGGTATGAAAGAAATATTTTTATTACTTCCTTCATTAACTCCTGAAGTTTAGCAGGGCTCTCTTGGATGAACTGAAGTTTGCTTCTTTCAGGCACTTTGATTTTTTGGGCAAAGCTATGAAACTCTGAGAGGCTTCTATTCATCCAGAACAGGATACAGATGAAGAAAATCCTCTGCACAATTTTATGAGAAAGCTTTTTATAGAAAAATGAGAAATTATATATCTTAAAATTATTCAAAAGACTGATATAGCAAGTGCTTATATTATCTCAGAGATTACCTTGAATGCTTCTGTAGAGTTTCAGTATGTTCTAACTGAAAGTTATATTTAGTACTTTAGCATTTTCAGTGTCATTTAGAACATTAATAAATTTGGAAACTGTATCAATTGCTTCCCAGAAATTGCAAAATTACTCTTTCAGTTGAGGCTTCCAAGTACATAATGTTCTGAGACTAAATATCAGTATTTACTGATAATAAACCCGATAAGAGGCAACTTTCAGTGGGCAAATGAGAGAAATAATGACATGATAGTGCTAGAGGTAAATGACTTAATGAAAATAATTTTTCAAGAACACCTTTGTTCAATTTGAAAAATGGGCTTAATTCAAATAAAAAACCAGTTAAGTTACCAACCAGAGATGGTATCAGACTTTTTTTTCCTTCTGTAGTGTTTTGCCACAGGCAAATGGCATCTGATGATTACAGTGGCAAGATTGCTTTTTCCCGAAGACAATTTCTCCTGAAACCATACAGAATTCAGTTTAGTTGTTTTCTCACCTTGTTGCCAGGAGATTGTAAATGACATGAATGGTTAATTGAAAATACTTTGTTTCAAAACCTTCTAGTTTTGCAGTATGTGTTTACATCTTTTGAAGGGATTTTTACCTTTGAAAAGCGTAGCACGTTTTTCATCACTGGATTCAATGTGATTGAGTTTGGATTTTTATTTTTTGTTTTCATAAATTGGAGTTTTATTCCTGATCCTTGAAGGGCTTGCTGTGAGTTTCAAATCAATGGCAAATGCTATGTGACTATGTTTTATCTATCATGCTTTGAATACTGCAAATAACATTATCTAATATAGTGGAGTCTTCTGCAGGAAGGTCCCAGGCAGACTTCCAGGCAAGGACTAATTCTTGATAGTTAGCTAGTTAATATCTTTCCTTCAGTAGTTTGATTCTACTTGTTTATGAGAGGTATTGTGGTGTCATGAAAATGGATACCAAAAGGGACGTCAGGGGATCAAGCTCCTCCCAAAAATGTGTAAGCAAGACCAAAAGTAATCTTAGGCCAACCCTGATAATTTTTTTTTTCTGGCTGGAACCTGCTTTTTGGAGATGCTTTGCAGAATCTCTGGATAGTCTTGTTCAAGAGCTTAACTGTTCTTTTCTAACCATTCTTATTTTCATACCTAGTTACTTCCTAAGATGTTACTTTCTGAACATCAAAATGCAGTTTCATAAACAGCATTGGAAACTTACTTAAGCCTGGTATCTAATATCTTCCCCTTCTTATTTAAGAATCATCTTATGTAAAGTGAAACATGGATTACTTTAATTATTGGGGAGTGGGGTGGTGGGGGTTCAGAGGGAGGATGTTTCACAAAGCACGTACTGAACATCATGTTATTTTGTATGCACCTCTATAGTTGTTTAACATTGCCCAGTATTTTCCTGAGTGCCACAGTCAGTTTGTCTCACCTTTAAGTTTGTCTATAAGGTTGTTCCCTCTGACTTTAAAGTATTTGTATTTCATGAATATTTGTATTTTATGAATCCTTTGGAATTTCATTGGTCTTCCTTGAAATGTCGGAAAGTTTCTTAAGCTGATTCTTAAAATACTCCAGATGAATTACTGAGTTCTGCTGAATGAAATATATTTAACCTCTATAAATGTATGTTGCTCTCTGATTCTGACCTGTATTTCTGGAGACAACTGTTCTTGTATTCTGGTGGAAAGGAGTACATGGTGTTAAACAGAGGTGAGGTGCAGATGCAGAACATGGAAGTGGCTGCTGCTTGGCATGCAGCACATGACTGGTTCTACCAGTGTTCTTCACCTAGTGAATTTTGACATGCAGCAGGATGTTTCAAAATTTGGTATTAATGTATTACAGATTTCTTTTGACTGTTTCTTCGATTGTTTAACTTCCTGTGCGATACAGCAATTAAATTTCACTGAAATAGGAAGAAATATATGGGGCAAGTTTTAATCCAAACAGTCTTATACAGTTATGAAGCTATAGTGCCAAAACTCTAAAGCTCAAAGTAAATAAGTAGTTACAAGACTTCCTTATACTCAATTTTTGCCCTGAACCCTGCCCTTCTTCAGTCCCATAATCAGATGTTTTTACTGAAGGAATTGGCCAGGAAATAGTTAATAATAATTACTATTTATTTATTTATGTAACAAACTGTGGAACCCCAGAGATGGGGGAAAACCTGTCACACTCCTCAGGATCTCAAAGTGTGCTTGGAGACAAAGCCCAAACTAATTCAGAGATGCGCATGTTAACAAATGTAACTCTGGAATTTCAGTAATTCTTTCTGAATGTTCATTTTGTTACTATATGGGTATTGTATGGCTTTTTGTAATGTTTTTGATAACACAAATTCTGTAGTCTCTAAGGCATCTAACCCTGAAACACATCCTAAAACTGAGACTAGCAGGTGATGCCGACTGGTATTCTGCCAGTTTGACTGTTACTGATTATATGGACTAGATCAGTATGCCTCAGAATAAATCCATGATTAATCAAAACCATGAAAATCCTTTGCAATTTTCTCTTCCCTGAACTCAGGTTATATTTAAAGCTAAAAAAGATTCCAAGATGGATGACAAATATGCTTAAAGTTATGGAATGAATTACTTGCTATTAGCCCACTATTAAATTTTGCCAGAGCAGTTTTCCACTACTTCTTTGTAATTATGAGAATTTGTGCTCATGAAGAACAAAACAGCAGAGTTTATTGGTTACAGCAAGGACAGATCACTTGTTTCTATTGTTCAGACTGTGATGTTAAAGTGTAACATGTTAAAAACAGTAATACTTCTCATGGGATAAGTTTTGACTTTCTCTTGACCCCAGATAACAAATAGTAGCATTTTTGTTTCCTTTAGCGTGAAAACAAACTTAAGTATAAAGATTGTGTTGAAAATCTCCTTTCTAGAATGCGGGTGTTAAAAAAAAAATCTGCTGTTCCCATCTGCCTGGAATGTGTCTCATGCTTACCTTAGAATGAGAGAGAAATTCAAAATACTTCTGCAGTACCTTCTGTTGGAGACTGAATTTACTTTCATTAACTAATTGGAATTATAGGACTTGAAGGTATTAGAATTTTTCTCTGTTCTGACAAAACAGCACCCAACAAAGCAAAACTATTTTTTTTGTACAGATTAGATTCAGAAAGTTTTTATTCAGTGTTTTCTTTAAAGAATTTTACAGCAGAGTTTAAGAGTAGGGAAGGATTTGTAGTGATGTAAAACTGTAGTTCTGTATATCATAGGGGCACATTTTATTAAAAAATCCTGGAGTGGCAGCAGAATGGAAAATACAGTTCTTATGGGAAATAAATAAGTGAAAATAATTATATAATAATTATATAAACAGATTCTGCACTGTATATTTTCATGCAGGAAATATAAAGATATGTAGGTGTTAATGTGGTTCATGAGGCATTATGTAGGAGGAAAAACTGTTCTTAGAACTAAGGAATATATGAAAATGGCTTGGCTGTGCTCATACTGGGGATAATGTGACATGTAAAAATTGCAGTAGTAAGCATATTTGGTCATGTATAAAAATTGTTCTCTGCTTCATGCATTTTTTCAAAAATACAGTTGATTTATCTTGACTGCATCCATACTAAACTATGGCTTGGATAGCAGCTCAGGGGTTGGAGAGCTTTAGGGATTGTGAAGAAAGCCCTTAAGATAAGCCCAGGAACGTTCCTGTGAGGGCATGGGGCAGGGTGAGCACACCAAGCGTGGCCATGTCCTTGCCACACTTGTTCTGTCTGCCCCTGTTTTGGCCATCGATATCCAAGCTGCTGACTTGTCACCCAAGACAGAGCTTCAAAATCTTATATTCCTACCTAAGATTTATTTCACATTAATAAAACCTGGTAAGAAAATTTTTGGATCACAAGTTTTGTGGCAAGGAGGTGAATACTCAAGATATTTAACAAATTCTAGTGTGAAATTAATTTTCAGACTGGCACATGTACAATAAGCAAGTAAACATAGCAATCAATCAGTAGAAAAGAAAGTTAGGTTGGATAATTAAAGTGGACCTTAAGAATTATCTCAAATTTTCTGATTGTCATGAGAAAAACAAAACTAAACTGCTCAGTATAGATTTAGAAAGTATATGAAGTATTTTGGTCGAGTTTGTATTAATAGAGCCACATACATTGCCTGATGGGTAAAATTGCTTTTGAAGTAAGTGCTGTAGAAGTGTTAGCCATTGATAAATTGAACTCGCTCTTTTTTTAGGCAACTTAATACTTCCCACATTGAATATAAGGAGTTTATCTATTAACACAATCTTGAGATTATGTTTGAAAGGAAATATAATTTGCACATGAATACTCAGCTTTCCTAACAGATGTTTAGTGGAAGAGAAAGATGCTACCTGTATGACAGAATGATTTGTATGATACTAATTGGAGGCTTAATTTTGCCAGACAGACGAAAGGATGCTCAGAAAATGTTGAGAAAGTTGGATCTGAGGCACAGCTGTGCTTACATGCTGGAAGAATCTTCACAGATGTGAATTTATGAAACCCAGTTTAATGGCAGCAAACCAAAGATGCTATGACTCATACAAATTGAAATCTGCTTTACTTATTCATCACTTTAACAGCTTTTTTTTTGGACATGTGCATTAGTTAACAAAGACATGGACTATATCTGGTTCCAGTGAGTTATTGGAGCTTTTTCTGAAAAAAGGCTGTGGGTTTTGCCAGAGAAATGCAATATTAGGGTGGGTTACTGAAATTTTAAAATCAGTAGAATATAAGAAAGGCCTTTAGGAGTAGTTACTTTTCATAGTGCACTACAAATACTCTTTCAGTAGCAAGTACCAGTTGGAAAGTATGAAATTAATATATACTCACACTCTCCATCTGACTCTTCAGATGATCTATGATTATGTAACTGGACCATGCTGCAGTCTACCTTTGGAAAAAATTCTCCTAAATTTCATAGTGTTTTATAAATGTTTTTACTTAAGCTTGCAAATATATTGAAAAATTCTTGAAAATCATAGGATGATAGAATAATATGGCTTCTGACTTCATGCTGAACAGTTTCTTTTACTGGACAGTGGTGGAATTCAGCTGTCTTGAGGATTCCTGCAGCACTTTCAGCTACACTAAAAAAGAAAATAAGTTGCATCAGTATGTTGCTGCATAGACACATTTATTAGAGGTCTGCACCTGAAATTTTAAATAACTTCACAATTTGATTGTGCATCTAATTCCCTAGTCTTGGATTATAACCAATTAAAGTCCTCAATCCAGATATCTGCTGAATCTAATAAATTTACGTGTGATTTTGGTGCCAGTAAATTCTGAAAAAAACCTCAGTCCATGTCTCTTTTACATGTCCTTGTATTTTAGGTGAAAGCTAAATAGTGTAAGTTGTTTCTATTTTCAAAATTCTTGTAGTGTTCAAGAGCTGATAAATTGCTATCCTGGTTCTGACTAAAATAATCAGACCTTAAGAATAATATGTATTTTATTGGCTTCTCTTTGTAAACTTTTTTCTACTAATTTTGAACTCAGACTTTTCTGACCTCCCCTTGCCCATGCAGAAAGATCAATTCTGTTTAGTTTGTTCTTATATGCTGTAAGGGACTAAACTTGTGTGGTTTCCTAGCAGTACATATGTTTATTAACAAATTCTATTCAAATGTGGTAGCTAGAGGAAAAAACTAGAAACTTTGATCCCCCAACTTTAGATAGCAGTTAGTCATACAGATGAGGAAATTTTCTTCCATGTGTGGAGCTTCATGAGTACTGAGTGGCCAGCACAGGAAATTAATAAAAGCTAAGGTGTGCCTCTTTCTCAAATTGGTTTCTTCTATTAGCCATGGATTCTCCTAAATTTTGCAAGAATTTAACACTCAGGAACTTTACCATTGGGTAGAATGGGCTAAAACTGTCCCTTGAATGTAGGAACTAATAGGACTGAATGAAAGGGTGCATAAATATCAAATAAGTGATATCAACTTCATAACCTTGATGTTGTTTGGAAGCCAGCTACAACCTCTCTCCCTTGCTGACAAAATTAAGAGTAGCAGTGTAAAGCAGTTCCTCCCCTCTTGTCCTCAGACTCTGAGGGGTCATTTCTGTTCTCTGCTACCAGTAAAGCCTCTTATGGTTCCCACTGGCTGAAAGGCAGAAGTGGGGCATACCTTTGACTCTCAAGCTAGCATTCACTTTTAAATGTAAACCATCTTCTTTATAGTAATTGCTGTTATTTAGTTCTCGTGATTTGTCTTTCTTCCTTTAGATGGTCTTCCTTCCTTCATGCCTGTCTGTGGAGCACAGGCCATCATCCTTAATCCTCTTCTTCAGTGATAAAGTTACAGAATGATTTTGTTTGTGATGAGTTGGACTACAATTAGGATTCCAAATTGATAGTGTTTTTCTATTTGAAACTAAATCTTCTTGTATCCAAACTAAATCTAATATACGCAGTCGGCTGGGATTTTAACTAGGAAAAAGATTTTTCTTCTAAACCTTTTAAAAAAAGCCTGGAGACCACAGGCTAACAAATACAAATGTCTTCAGTTCTGACTGAGTGAACCTGGCCATGTCTTTCTAGCACAATATTTCCTTTATTACTTTTCCTCTCCAGCTGTGCAGCATTAATCCAGACTTTGCCAAATTATACGTGTTATTGAAATACTTTTGTCTCTGTTTTGGGAAAGTGCAATCTAGTCCCACTCATACCTTTCAAATGCTTTTTAAATTCTGCCTGTTATTTTCACTATGGATAGTTTTTCTTCATTTGCCTCTCACAGTCTAAGTTCTTCAAATGTTTCAGATTTACAAAGCCTTTTGACTCAAAATTTCAAAGTAATTTATATTGAAGTCTTTTCCTTCACAGCAAAGTGTTGCTACATTTTCCTGGCTGGTTAGTGGTGACAGATCTTGTTCCCCTTTTGATAAATTTTGAAATGAGTTCTTGTTTGGAAGCACTTGTTTAATGCGCAGTTAATACTTGGGTACTCAGATTCCCAGCATCATCTTTAACTTTTTGTGCGCTGTTTTGCATGTGCTTATCCACTCATTTAACTTTTGTAGCATCTCTTCCTTTGATGTTGTGTCGCTCTGGGTCCTTCACTTGGGTATTAACCCAAAACTATCATGGGTCTGTAATTTGTCTTGTTTTGGATGTTCAGTCTGAAATATGCACTGAATTTTCAAAAGCAAATGTGTCCCTCATATTGTGGTATTCCAAACACATTTTGAAACCTAGATTAGACAATGTTTAATATTTTTACGCAAAAAAATGCTAATTGAGAAAGATTGCCATACTGCAGTCTTTCTTGAGTGGTAATCATTTACCTAGAAACAATAAGTATCACTTCATAATATTTGAAATTGTATTAGCCTCCAAGTTATACAAGTTTTTGTGTGTATTTGTCTGATTATTTTTTTTGCTATGATTGCTGTTGAAGCAGAAATGCAAGTCTTGGACAAGAACAGGAAAAGGTACATATCCACAATAATGGTACCGTCTTAGCAAAAATGCTAAATACAGCAGACTTTTGACTCTCGACAAACAAGAAATATGTTTTCCAAGTCAATAGTTGTCATTAGACATAGAGATCACATTAGAAATTCAGATAAGTGTAATGAAAACATAAGGGGATTGAGTGCATCTGTTGTTTGCTCTCCTCACTGCCGCAGCCTAATTCCAGACTGTAACTCTTTGTAGACAGGTTCCACTCAGGAAATTTAATTTAATTAAGGTAAAGTGAGGCATAGCATTCTAGAAAGAAATATTGAACTTCAGGGGAAAGAAATAGAAATACAGTTTGTTTCTTGACAAGAAACTGAAGAGATCTCTAAACACTGCATTTCAGTCCTCTTACTGGCATAGGAAAAATAAATGCCTGTGGTTATATTTAAGCCCATTACTGTAGCACAAAGTTCTGTCTTTTCATTAATCACATTATTTTGAAAATCAACTAGCAGAATATTGGCAGAGCTTTGCATCAAAATCTGCACTACAAAGTTGATAAGGATGTTTGAACATTGGTCCAAATAAACCTAGAGGAACTGATGCACTTACTGTCTCCCTTTTTTAGGATTAAACTAGACACAAACAAACACTGCTGTTTATATCAATAAGCTGGCTTTTGTTCATATGCAACACTTGTATATTCTCAGTAGCATATAGCCTCCTGGAGTTCTATTTCCCCATGTCAATTGGAAGAAATAGTCAATAATTTCTTGTCATTACAGCACTAATAAAAAATATTCAAAGAAGTTAGTGTAGAAGTTTCTCCACAGGTGGCATTAATGGTGACTGTGCAAGGAATTTTTCTTTGGAATGACAATACATGTTAGGAAAGGATTTCTAGCACAAACAGTACAAAGGTGTTTAGAGAGAGAGGGGGTTTAGTACACAACCCTAGACTAAAAGCTGCTGATTTGTTGGCAGATTACACAGGGATACAGAAATATTTTGCATGCATGTTTTCAGACTGCAGGCATCAAAGGAGTTTCAGTTTGCTGAAATGCTGTACTAAGATCTGATCATAGCAGTTACTAATTATTGCTGGTTTTCTTTTGCAGGATATACCCTGCAACTTTCTATAAGCTCTATGTCTCACAGAAAGTGAAATTTAAGGTCTTGATGTTTTTCTGAGGATACAGCATCAGGTGCTTTTCACAGTCAATCAATGTTTTTTCCTTAAGCTTTGAGGCATTGAAAAGAAAATTTGTGTAATCACCAAGTAACAAAGAGCTTCAGTCTCAAACAAATTCTAAGAAAGGAGACCAGGAGTCTCTATTAAATATGCAGGAAAAAAGGAAACAACAGGGAAATTCAGTTAATACAAAATACTATTAATTTGCTTTATGAACTGGATTTTTTTATGCTGGAATATAAATGAATGAATGCATCTATGTTTATCCTCCCTGTTTTTTCTTGAATTAAATTCCAGCTTGTCTGCATCAAGAAGTACTTCCCAACTGACATTTTCCAAACTTTCTAATTGACATGATGCTATTCTAGTTAAGTCCCCATGGTAACCTTTTAAAAGTCTACAAGTGGAGCAGCAGCAAGATTGAGCTATCATTGAGATGGTTAAAGTTCTTCAGGCCCTTCGGCATCAGGGAAATAGCACTATATAAAAATGTTAGTGGCATGATTTGCATCACCTTTTTTACATAGAACGAGTACTCTGGTTTTAGACAGATTCTGGGCATTGGATGTGGACAGAAGAGAAAATCAATACCAGCTATGTCAACACTTAGCATTGTTTTGAAGCTTGAAGTGAGCTAAAAAATATATTTTTAAGATGAACAGCTGTGCAAAAAATAAAAAATATTTGTCTAAGTAAAAGTTCAAATTTTTTAGAACTTCAGCTCCTGCAGGCATATAACTAAAACTGTCTCCCATTCATTAACATCTGTTTAATGTTTTGTTACTTAGTGTTCATCAGTAAACATATTTTTCACTTTGCTATGCACTTTTAGAGTGTTTACCATTCTTTAATTAGGTTTTTCTTACATCAATGAAAAGGTGAAAGCTTAAATAATGTTTTACTTATGTTGTATCACGCATTTCTCCCTCTAATTAAAAGGGACTATTATTTAAACCAAGCAAAGCTATTTATAAAATATCTTTGCTTTTTCTACCAAAAATGTAACAGTTTTAACTGTAAGTTCATAGTGTTCTGCTAGATAATAACACAGCACCTGCAGGAATAACAAAAGGATTTAAGCTATTAGCTTTAGGCAATGCCGTGGAATTTTTAATGCTACCACTTGCAAGTGTTCTAAAATTACTGAGTAGGCCACTGAGGTTTTGCACATTTAATTGCAATGTAATTGACCCTCTTTTGAGCAGTGTCTTGGGCTAGATGGTTCCAGAAACCCCTTCCAATCTCAGTGGTGCTCTTTGTGTCATACAAGTGAGCAATAACCAAGAGAGATTTCAAAGTGCTAGCAAGGTCCTTTGGTCTGGTGTTTCAGGGAAAGGTGTGGGAGGAGAGGCAGTGGACTAAATCTGTGTTAAGGAATGCTTTAATTATTCTAGAGCTTTATGATGATATGCTTAAGGGTCTGTTGGGTAAGGCTCAGGAGGAAGGCCAGTAAGGCAGATACCATGGTGAGAATCTGTTACAGACCCCTCAACCAGGTGAACAGCCAGATGAAATGCTCTGTGAACAGCTGGGAGAAGTCCCACCATTGCTGGTCCTCATTCTCTTGGGGAACTTCAGCTTACCAGATGTCTGCTGAAAATAGCATATAGCAGAGAGCAAACAACCTGGGGCATTACTGGAGTGTGTGAGAAATAACTTTCTGACACCACTGAAGAGACAGCTAGGGAGGATAGCCTGCTGCATCTGTTTTCTGTGAACAGAGGGCTTGCTGGTGATGTGATGGTTGGAGGCAGTCTTGGGCAGAGTGATAACAAAATGATAGATTTAATTCTTGGAGAAATAAAGAGCAGGATCACCAGAATGTGGTCTTCCAGAAAGCACACTTTGGCCTCTTTAGGAGACTTGTTGAGAGAGTCCCTTGGGAGGCAGTACTGAGGAGCAAAGGAATCCAGGAGGGCTGGGCATTCTTCAAGAAGGAAATCTTACAGGCCCTGGAGCAGGCTGTCCTCTGATAATAACTATAAATACATTGGCAACAAAATTAAGGGTAAGGAGAGTCTCCAGGAAACTCAGAGACAATGGCTGAGGTGTTCCATCCCATCTTTGCTTCAATTTTTAATAGAAAAAGACCAGTTGTTCTGGGGATACCAAGTCCCCTGAGGTGGAAGACTGGGACAGAGTGCAGAATGAGGCCCTCACACTCCAGGAGGAAGTGGTTCCCAGCCTGCTACACCACTTAGACCTGCAAAAGTCTATGGTGCAGAATGGGATCCACCCTAGAATCCTGAGGGTGCTGGCAGATGTGTTCACTGAACCCCTTTCCATCACTGACCAGCAGTCCTGGCTAACTGGAGAGGTATGATTTGACTGGAAGAGACACCCATCCACAGCAAGGGTTGGAAAGAAGATCCAGGAAAGTACAGGCCTTCCAGCCTGGCCTCAGTGCCAGACAAGGTCATGGAGCAGATCATCCTGAGTACCATCATGTGGCACATGCAGGACATCCAGGGGATCAGACCCAGACAGAATGGGTTCATGAAAGGCAGGTCCTGCTTCACTGTCCTGATCTCCTTCTAGGAAAGGGTGACCGGCTTAATGAAGGAGGAAAAGGCTGCAAATCTTTTTTTTTAGGAAGTCTTTAGAGTCTGAATGTCAAGAAGGAGTTGTCATAGGAAGAATCTGTTTCCATACATAGCAATTCCCTTTCAGGGAGGAGGGATTTGCAATGCTTTAACATATTGGTATATCATCCCTGAGGTGAACTCTTAGGCTGTTTGTTTTTTATTATTGAAACCCTTATTTAAAACAATGGTTTTCTGCCACTTCAAGAAAGCTCCCACCCACCCAACGAAAGAAAAATGAAGTAGGCATGAGCTGGACACCGAAACAGCTCTAACACAAAATCTTTGTGGTTGATGTTTTGTTACAGATGTGTCATAGTTTGAGGTAATACAAACTGGCTGCAAAGAGTTGCTTCTGTCTGCCAAAACTAAGTCATAAAAGGAGAAAAAGTTCCATAAAATGACAAATGTTTTCTTCCTACCCTTGCATTTTGCAGTTCCCCAGTGGAATGTACTCAGCTGGCATAAAAGCAGTAACTTTATTTTGGACCTATCTTCTCTCTCTTAAGCCCAAACTTGTTTCATAGTCACCACACTATATCAAACCTGATTCAGACTGACAGCTCATGGAGCAGAAAGCTTACCTCTGAGAAATGCTGATTATGTAAGTAAAAATTTTACTAAAGGTGTTTTCTGTGCATTAGGTCCAGAGTATTAGGTAAATCATAGAGGTTAAATTTGTAGTTCATTGACTACATTTGCTTTCACAAAATTAATGGCTATTCTGAGTGATTTGGGCAAGAAACTAGTACTAAGAAAGTGTTGCAGGCTTTTAGAAGTATTTTCTAATGGAAGCATAGATGTAGAAATATGGAAGTCTTCACACTTAAAAGTATCAAGATAATGATTGAGTATGTAGTTGTCAAGAAAAAGCACATAGTTACTTTTTCCCAGGGAGGCAGAAAAAAATTTCTGGTGTCAAGATGATGAACTGTTCAGTTGCCTGCTCTTGTTTGATCAGAATATTGTAAATGAGTTTATTTAGAACTTTCTTTGCTAAAGTTAACATGTTAAATATATGCAGCTGTTTGGGTGTTTTGTGCATTTTTTATTAAAAAATGCTAAGTTCAGTTCTTGGAAATACCCAATGTGTGCTTTTGACCATGGTGAAAATAACCCTGCTTTCAAAAGAGGAGCATATTGCTTTTAAAATTTAATTCAAATGATTCATACTATACTATGCTTTTTCTTAAAATGACAATTGATGCTAGCATTTAAAGACAGTTTCATTCTTACAAAGTGTGACCAAAAAAACCCCAAAACCAAAGGAGCTGGAGGGCCGGGGGGATAGTATATTTTCGTTGTAAGTGAAATAATTAGATATAATCAGAGAGCTATGTACATTGTTGTTTTTTTAAAATTATAAACATACTCTTTGTGTTACAGAACTACTACTAAAGAGAAAAAGGCAGGTAACTTAGGGATTTTCCCAAATTCAGGGAATTTTTTTCCAAGACATTAAGATTCTCTCACACTAGGATTTCTAAGCAAGCCCCATCCTTGGCTGCTTTTTTTCATTGTTTTGTTGCCTCAAACAGTTGTAAGCAAAGACCAAAGTGTTGAAAGGGAAAATGAAACTAAGGGATGGATGCATTACCTGAATCTTCTGCCATTTCTATTCTATTGTAATTAAACTTTTTCTAATTTGCATAATTTTGATTAGGAGACTGTTGGTGTTAAAACTCACCAGCTACTCAGTAGTGCATAGCAGCTTTATGAGGTGTATCATGTTTTTCATGATACTCTGTTCATTATTCTATGTTGCTTAATCTTATGCCTAATACCTGCTCCAATACACCATAGATACTTCTCTTGTGTCAAAGCATTCTTGAGTTTTCCTGATTTATTTTGATTTTTTTTTTCTTTTAATATAGGGGAGGATTCTGCTGTGATATCTCTTTGGATATTGCTATTTAATCAGCCATCTCCAACTTCCTAGCTGCACTGTGATAGGGCAGATGTTTGTTGAAAGCTTCAACAATCTGTTGTCTTCACCCCATAAAGGTGACCTGCAAAGAGTAGTGTGGGGAATGTGGTTTTCCTTTTTATGAAAAAAGAGCAAGAGCAGATTTTGTCAGGAAGAGGGGAAGGAAAACAAAATGCTATTTGTAGTACTGCAGTAGGGTAATAGTCCTGAAGTGAATCTTGGTGAAATGGTGACGGTTAGTCATGGTGAATTCTTTTGTGTCCTTGAGAAGGGTGATAGTCAGATTCATGAGGACAGTGATTAATGTGAGCTGGGGGATTACTCCAGGCTTAGACATCCTGCTCCAGGCTACCTGCAGATTCAATTCAGTATGGCTGTGTTGTTTATGCTTACTGTAAGGTTGTGATATGTCAGCTTTCTGAAAAAAAAAACAAGTCAACTTTCTGACAGAACTAGGGGAATTTCACTTGCTTTTTTATGTAAGGATGCCTCCCATTTGGGATGAAGACTATTGACAATAATGTAAATAGGTAGTGGTGTCTCTTGACCTCCAGTATTGACTGCAGCTTTTGCTTAGCAGTGGTTATTCTCATTGCTCAAGGAATAATCAAGAAAGAATATAAATGAAAGCAATAACTTGTGAGCTTTTCTGTCAGTGGGTTGTGGAGTCAGCTTGGACTGCTCTAAATCAATGCTTCTGTGGCACTTATCTTGCCAAATCCTCTTCACATGGGATCTGTTTGTTCTTAGCGGAACAGATAATCTAGAGTCCTAAGCCTCTTTTTCTTCCTTTCAAAGTAACTATACAATTTGTCCTCAGTTTATACAGGAGATTAACTTAGATCCAAATACCAATGCCTGTCTGCAACACTCACTTTGTTGATAAGGCCTAATGATTCCTCAATTCAGTAAAAGAGCCAAAAACCATAGTATGAGTCTCTGGCTAAAGGAAACAGATTGAAGAGGACTCTAGTTTATATCTTGTGAGCATATTTATAAGTCTTGTTTGTTTCTTTTGCATCATTCCTTTGTCCAAACAGAAGGAATCCATATTTCATTCTCCTTGCAGAAACTAAAAGGAAGGGAAAAGAAAAAAAGCAGAAACAGGTCTTACTTTCAGAGTAATTGTAGGTGATAAAAATATGCTCAAATTATTTACTTTATAACTATTTAAGAAAATCATAATGAAGTTTAAAATGCATGTGCATGTTTTTAATAAATCCAGAAGAATACCATCTGAAAATATAAAGCACAGACTTGTAACAGCTACATATCTTTTTAGCTATATGGAAAGAAATTGTCAAATTTTTTATCCTGATTTCTTGCCATCTGTGCATTAATGAAAAAGATGATTTTGATTTCAAGATTGTCTTAACAGTGTCTTTTCATGCAACACACCTTGTTATGGAAACTATGATGGATTTTGACTAAAAAACAATATTCAAAATGTGTCTGAAAGACATTATTACCTCAAAGTATCAATAATAAGCTTCATGTGGTTATATTTGTCACATTGTATCACCTTGATTTCATTGTGCTGATTAAAAATTCCGTTTGGATTTCTACAAAGAACAATAGTCTGTCAGCCTGACCTTTGCAGGTATCCAAAAGGATTTTTTGGTGTACTATGAATATCTTCAGTATGAAACCACATTGTGAATGCCCACTCTACATACATTAGAATTTTTTATGCTTTATAACTCCATCAGGCCAAATGTCCTTTTGTATGTCAAAGGTAAACTGTTACACATGACTTTCTCTGCTGTGGTGCCAGTAAATAAAATACTAAGGTCTACAAGAAGCCTGCCTTGTTTCTATTTTTGAGCTTAAAATGGCAAACAGATATCTCTCCTTGACCTTTAATGAGGACAACACTCATTAGCTTGTGCATCTCCCATCTCATACCATTTGTGCCCTGGCAAAAGTGTGCAGGTAAGGTTTAGGTTGAGTGCTTTGGAGGCATTTCCAGCTGTGGCAGCAGAAGGCACCTGGTTCTCCACAGGCAGAATATCTAAAAGCTTTTACAAGGAGCTCTTTGTGTATTTCTGTACTCTGAACAGATCTGCTTTAGATGGGTCAGCTGCAGAGCTTCTCATGGCCTCCTCCCTTTCTGTGCAGTGGGAGAGGAGGGAGGTGGCCTCCTGCTCCTCTGGTTGCCCTCCCTAAGCTGAAGGGACTGTTGCACTAAGCAAACACTGGTAGCCAGTGGAAGCTGTCAGTGTGGCTTTTCTGATGTCTACAAGTGAGAAACCTTGCTGACAGCAGTTGCTTGTTCTTGGGTGATGGGCAATGCCTAGTTCATGCCAAGGTCTATGTATTTTGTGTAGTTTTTGTTGAGCTTTTGTGTAGGTTTTCTTTGAGCAAATGATGGCAAATAAAATTGTCTAGCAAATGATCAAGAGCAAGATAGCATGGCATATGTAAGCATTTCAGCTGAAACAGTGAAAGTAATAAAATCAAGCTGAATACTTTCCCCCAGTGCAGTTTCTATTTCATAATTCATGGTAGATATGACAAATTGGGCTATTAGCTTCATATCCCAAAGCTTCAAGAAATATTTTGCATGTGTTGAAACTAAGCTTATATGCAGATCAGGCTTAATTATTCTTCCTACAGCCCTGACTTTTGTCTTCTCTAGGACTCCCAGAAGACTATGTAGCCACATCTAAGAGTATTGCAGATTTTGTTTAATAACAACAAAAAAAGAAGCAGATATGTACTGATCCTTAGACATATGTACATGAACAATAATTTGTAAAAGTGGAGTTGCAACAGTGGCTTTTTCCATCAAATCTGTTCAATTCAAATTATACACAAATGTTGCTTCCTTTTGATTTATGAAGTCTCTCCATTTATGAATTTATCGCTCAAACTTCTGAAAAGTTGAAAATGCCTTTTGAATTAAAATGGTTATTTTGAAAAACTCTCAAATTCATTGTTGAAAAATAGTGTTTAATTCTGACTCCTGCATGTCCAGAGAATGTTGAACAAAAATGCAGTACTGCCAAAAAACACTAGAGCAGTAGGCCGGAAAAAAAACTATGGAGTTGTCAGCTATGCCTCACTGTTTTCAGTTAGTCTTTCATCTTTTGAGGTGAGGCAAAAATAGTACAATGTCATGTTAGTGTCTGAAAGGGAGAACATGAAGGCAGCTGGGCTGTGCAGTGCTGGCAACCCTGATTTTGGCTTTGCTTGGTGTTTTTAATGATTAAATGACAGTTTGTTATTGTTGTTTACCAGTTTTTTTATATTTATGCTATGATAATATGATTATTATTTTATGCAATTGTGTGTAAGTAGATTAAAGCCAAATAATAAATGCCTTGTTTGTGAAAGAAAACATATTATATCTTTGCACTATTCAATTTATACTTAGCTTAGCCTAAGAGATTTTAAAATGTTCACTGTTTGTGTTTTGGATGTTCTTTCATTTCTTTCAGAGGTGAACATGGTGTTTCTACATCATCAAACTCAGAAACTGAAAAACAGAGTAGACAATTTATAATCTCATTCACAAATGTTGGTGTCTTTTAGATGGCAATATAATCTGGAAGAAATTTCATGTATTTTTTTTGCTTGAAATATGTTTTAGTAAGTGACATTTCATAACAATTCACAAAGAGAAAGTTTGCTGGAAAATATTTTTTTTTTGCATAATAAGGATCAACAGAATGGGAGCATTAACATGAAAAAATTTAGTTCTAGGTAGAATTTTGAAGGGAACTTCCATCATGGTCTTTTCAGTTTCTATCACTTTTGTATCTACCTTAAAATAAAGTCTGCAATATTTCAAACATGGTTTCTTGTTAATGGACCATGTATAGAGCATGTGCTAAGTTTAAGGTATATTTGCACATGAAAATCAAAGAATGAAATGAAAGAATGAAAGTATGAAAAACAAAAAATCTCCTTTGTAGTGCCAAAAAACCAGTAACATAACCATAGCAGGAAAGCCTTGCTCATTGCTGGTGCTCTCAATCACACATTTTGACATTTGTAAAAGGAGTTTCTGAGCCTGTTTTCTGTGTCAGGTTTACCTTTATGATTGGTACCACCATTCTGGCAAACCTTGGCAGAGCACCTTGCTTCATGCTTCATCTTCTGCTTGCACAGCACGCACACGGACCGTACATAAATGTGCAGCTCACGGGACTGCCTGAAAGGTGCTGTAAAACTCAGGGCAGAAGCGTTAGAAATATCAAAAGCAGGTGTGTGCTGAATTAGATAAGAATCATTGAGAGAACCAATTTAAACCATGATATTAACCATTAAACCATAACATAGGCTTTCCTTCCTCAACTCCATCACCTTCACCACAAAATCTGCCAATAATGCTTTTTGTCATGGGCACAGCTATTGCTGTATTCTAGTGAAACAATGGCTGGTTGCATTTGTAACATATCAGCCCTTCAATGTGTGATGGTTTTCACGGACCAATGAAACAGTGATCACTAGTAACCCTCCTCCCCTACTCCCAAATTACTGATAAAAATGCAAATTTATTATACCTTTTAAATATTTCAGTTTGCATTCTCTAAGACAATCTTGCACCAAAAATGTAGTGATGTTCTCAATTAGCTTAATTGGTGTAGGTTCACAGTAGTGAAGGAACTCTAGAGGCAAAACAATAGAAAACAGTATAAATATCTAAAGATTTGTCACAATACTCCAAATACTCCAGATGACACTATCTTGGCTTTGTCACTGATCTGATGGAATTAGCATGCTAATCACATTAAATGGAAATGCCTTCATGGATGTTTTTCAAAAGCCTCAGTGAGCTTTCTAACTCAGTTAAAATCAGTGCTGCTTTTGTAGATCAGGTACCCTCAGTTCTGACCTCAGATGACATGCTGGCTCAGTCTGAGCTTATAAAAAGTCACTCTTGGGGGAACCATTTGACCATAAAAACAAAGCAATTCGGGCAAGTGGAGGAAAGATTTGCAAATATGGCGCTCTGCTGCTGAGTGCTGTCTTTGGAGAGAAATATTTCATGCAGGTGTGAATGGTTTTCTGGACTTTTCCATTGAGCAAGGGACAGAGAACGGGCTGAATATCAGGCTTTGTGAATCCCTCTTTTTAGTTTTGATATGAGCACGTGTTTTTATCCCATGTCACCAACACATTTGTGGGAGGCACAAAGTAACTATAACTGACAATGGCAAAATTAGAAATGTAAATGCTTTAAATGCCTTTGCATGTGAGCTATCCTTCATCCTCTGAAAGAAAATACCTTTTCTTCTTTGGAGTTTTAGGATTAGCAATAACAAAATAGCATTGATGGACTCATTTCAAGCCCACCAAAGGGCCCTTACACTGGTGGTATTTTCTTTTTTAATGGAGGGGAGCTTTAAGGCTGTGTAAATATGCAGTCATCTCCACCTCTTCTGCCTGGGCTTCACTGCAGGCTGCCAGGGAATCCTGCCCCAGTGCAGATGGCACAACTTCTTCTGGGATGACCTGGGTATTTCCAGAGCTGTTTGTCACACTTTTGTCCCTCATCCCTTGTTGCTCTACAGGCACTTTTTGTCCTTTCTGAAGCACGCTTTCCTGAGGCACTCTCCAGGGTGGCTGTGGGACTCGGCTGGGCCCTGCAGTGGGTTGGTCGGAGCTGACTGGCATGACCTGCTCCTGGCAGGCGGCAGCTCCTGTCCCTGCTGCAGCACCCTGGTACCTGGGCAAGGACACACAGAGCAGAGATGTTCTTATGGCAGCAGAACATCAGCTCATGTTGTATTCTGCCAGTCTTCTCAAAAAAAACAGCAGTGAGAAAGGAATCTGCCATTTCAGTCATGGCCACAGATGGCAGACTGGGAGTGACTGAAGGGGGGGTACCTGTGCTCTCTACGTCATGTCTGCACTCCATGAAGTTTCCCTCAGGCTTTACATGATGTGAGTTTTAGCTGAGTGCTACTGAAACACAGAAATCTTTCAGGGTTAAAAGAGAGGCTGAATGATGAGAGCATGGGCACTGCTGCTGCGAGCTGGAGTGTGGGGAGGGCATCCCTCAGTTAGGGCACAGGTCTCTGCTGCAAGCTGTGAGAACACCAGCCTGGGCCCTGAAATGCCATCCTCAGCCTTGGCATCTACTGTGGTCAGCAGTTTTTAAGGCATATATGGTTACAGGGTCAAGTAATTGTTTCTCCAACGTGAAGCAGCTTTAGAAAAAGTAAATTAATTTCTCTAAAATCTCACTGATTCCATGACCTCCAAAAGCCTTGAAAAAAGATTTTCTTACCTGTTCTTTTTGCTCTCTTTTATGTGAGAGACTGATGACTCATTTATCTGTTAGCAAAACTACAACATCTGAAACTTAAAAAAAATCAATCCATATGGAGTGTTGCGCAGTTACGGCAGTTACTAAGAAGCTGATAACACTTAATAACAATAAATGGTAGAAACATTCAAATTTCAAATTGAAATATTAATGCAAAGACTGTTTTCAGTTATGGTTTACTGAAGTGTTGTACATCTTCATTTCATAAAAGTTGTGTTTAGACTCAGGTAGAAAGCTGTGGTGGTTTGAAATGGACTGGCAGCAGGACTGAGATCTTGGCTTGAAGGGCTTCTGGTAGGGAGGTAAGGACCAGGAGGGGTTGAGAAATTGGAAGATGAACAATTCCTGTTTCTTCTTCTTGGTGTTTATAAGTGTTGGAAGTTCTGTGCATGGTGATACACACTAACACCAAGAATATAAGAGGAAACTCAGAAGTCAAGGCATTGCTAAGTTGCTCCCTATGATGGTGTGCCCACTACCTCCTCCCCCTCCTTTCTTGCCTGCCTTAGTGCTAGGTGTCAGTGGGGATCTGACTGCCTGTCTCTGGCTTAAGCTGGATGCTGGGAAGCTACAGAACACAGTAGTTAGGGCCATAAGCCTTGCTAAATAGCTGAGGGCTATGTGCCAACAAAACTACAGCTGGTACATGAATGTAAGTATAAGCAAATCATCTTACTCCATAAATAGTGGACAGCCCAGGGCCTGCTGAACTTTTGTGCATGGCAGAAGGCTGCATGCTAGGATCTTCCCTTGAACTGGGACACCTCTCAAAGTTACTGCTTTGGGCTGTGTCAGTAAGTGAATTAGGAATAAATGTGCTGAAACTTTGAAATCTTTTCTAAGTGATGTAGGGAATTGACTGTACACATATAATTCTTTAGACATAAACCATTGGCTAACTCTGGGATTAGGTCGGGATCCAGCACACCTTCAACTCCCTCAGTTTAGAGAGTGAGGAGGTTTTTTTGCAGTTTTGTCTGACTCTCTTCTCTAGAGTAAATAATGAAGTGTACCTTGCTATTGGGTCTTGTTCAACCTCTGAGACTTTTACTATGCAGCTTTGTTAAATTGCTGCTTTATATCAATAAACTTATTGCTACTTCCCTCTTACAAGTGCAGTGCGTCCCTCCATCCACAACACCCACGCAGCAGAGTATGTGCATCCTCACGGGGCCTCTTGTAAGCAGCTCTCGTTTTGTTACAATATTTCTCACAGCAACCCAGCTCATTGACAGCAGGGTAAGTGACGGCCTTGTGGAGTAATACAAGGTCTTACATACACAGATTTAGCATTTAATCAGCATGTATGATGTGGCTACAAAAAGAAATGTATTCGTATGCTATCTTTGAAACAGATTCCTTCTTTTGGATTTTGGAACTATTAGGTTCTTTGATAGAAGCTAAGCAGTCTCTTCCTGTTTGAGTTTTTATGGGTAAACTCTGTTTAAAAGAATTTTAATATGTCAATTATTTTATTTAAAAATGTACTATAATAGATGTTACCAAGTGCTTTAAGTTATTATATTTCTAATTTTTTGATGCTATGTATAAGCATGTGCGCATAACATATATAGCCAAACCATGGCTTGTGGTGAATAAACTGTTCATATAAATCTGAATGTGTATGTAAAAGAGAATAGTTAATATTGAAATGTAATTGTATGAATAGGCAGAAATACAGTATTGCTACTAGCTTACACTGGAAGTCTCTTTATCATGTTGTGTTTCCAAACTCCTATTTCTTTCAGTCTTGTTTGCACAGAGAATGCAAGTGTAGCTGTAATGTTCTCAATACTATCTAAACCTAGTGGCAGTGGGAATTCCAAATAAGCATTGTATTGGTGTGTTTCTGTTTCCATAGCCATAGTGAGGTGTTCTCTGTTTTTAGCTGTTCTTTTGAGATCTTGGCATGGAAAAATTTGTCATATGTTAAATTACAACTGACACTGTGCTTTGGATTTTATTGGTAGATATTCTCTCATTCTATCTGCATTTACTTTTGAGTTTTTCCTGGGGCTGGTAAATTAAAGACTGAAGCTGAGAGTCCTATGCTAGGAGAAAAATGTGTTCTGGTGTTTTAGGTGAGTTAGAGAAAAAGAGGCAATAAAAAACTATTAAAACTCAGAACTACAAACAAATGAATGTGAAAGAATACCTCTAGTCTTTCTGCTGATTGCCTCCTATTGCTATCAAATAATTGGCTTGGATAGAATCAATAGTTTAAATGGATTAGGTGGTGGTGCTCTGTACCATGCCTATTTGGTGTACATTGCTGACTGGGAATGCAAACTTTTGCCCCACAATAATTTCCGGACTACTGTCACTGACTGAGATTTCTGCCTGAAATAAAGTCAAAAATCAAATATTATTTTTCCATTGATGTCAGTAGAGACGATGTTTACAGCTACAACCTTGACAACCTAATTATTCTTTTAAAGCTCTGAAGTACCTTGACCCTCCTTGTGAGGCAGGGCAGAAAACAGGGAGTCCTGGGTCTGTCTCTATCTGGCAGGGGAAAGCATAGCATTCAGGTTCTTTAAAATTGAATGGTGTCTGTTTAGAAAAATCAGTAAAGAAAATTTGAAATAGTCAGGTTTTTAGTATACAGAATTACTCATAGAGCCTGTTGTCCTACTAGAGTATTTCACTTTCATTGTGGAGACCCTGTGTTCCCCCCAAAAAATTATAGATTACCTTTGTCACAATAAGTGATTGTGACTGGTTGAAATTCAGAACTCTCTAACTCAATTGTACCAATACAAAACAAAACAACTTGAAATAAAATACTCTTCTTTTTAATTTTCATAATTCTGAATCAAGATAAACTGTTTTTATAGTATATGAACTATTTAACACTTTATATTGGTATCTAGCGACCTAAATACAATGGAATTGAAATTTTAAAAAAAAAACCCAAAAGCAAAAACCCCCTTTTTCTATAGAAGGAGCAGAAAGTGGGAAATTGTTAGTAAGAGGAAGTGCTCAGCTTTAAATAAGAAATACAGTATTAATTTGGTTTGTCTTATGAAAACTCATTCTTTGGTAACTGCATCTTGAGCTTAAGCTTGGTTTTCTTTGAAATTATGCATCATGATGCATATTTTTTGTATTAGAAAAGGATTCAATTTTAAAATGTCTTTTTAAAAATATTAAATGTCTGTAAATACTGTATACACTTGTTTAGTCTTTTGATATGGTCATATTGAGATTATCCTTCTGTAAATGATCACAAACTGTCTTGAGATTTTGTGAGTATGTATTTGCAGTTTTTAGGAAATGTGTGAAGTGCATGATTTTGTGTCCAGGTGTAACAATGTGCTGTTTCCTTTTCCTCTCCTTTATGCTCCCTTTTCTTTTAAGGATTGTCTCTTTAATAACTTGGATATAAGAAGGTTGTGGCGTGGAAAGAAAGTGAATGCAACAATTCCTTAAAAGGCCTGAATTAGCACAAAAAATGGAAAATTTAGAGCTCAAGACCTGAACTGAAATCATAATTTTCTGAGAGGATTCATTACCAGTACCAGTCAATTCTTTGTACTTAGGAGAGACCAAGCCCTCCATTAATAATAATAATAATAATAATACTATCACCAGAAGTTTTTTATGCTATTTTTTTCTGGCATTTTTTTCTCTCTCATTCTGAAGTGGTACATCATGCAGTATGGGCACTCCATAGTGTTCATTAGCTGGCTCATCATCTGCCAATAATAGATTTTTGGGTTTTTTAGGCACCTAAAAGCAACTGCAGAAATCAGTCTACGTAACTATAAAATCATTAATAATCAAGTTGGAACAGAGCTCAACCATCTGTCTACAAGTAGCTGTCTTAATTTCAAGATTTTGCATGGGAGATATTTCTGTGTAGTTTACAAACAAATTATTGTACTTGATTTGAAGATGTCGGTTATAGTCTCTACCTGATAAATCAATGACATGGGGGATACCTACTGTGTGGGAGCCTGGCACTGTCACAATTTGAATTCTGGAGGGCAGAGGAGAGTTCTGTTTGCTGTTGCTTTGGATAAAAAGGGCTGAGACTTAAGCTGAATTCCAGGATATATTACCAACAGCCAGAAGGCAAATGAGAGGGCAATGGAAGTTTGAAAGGAAAGAAGAGTAGGTTACATTTGGAAAAGCAGAGATGCACAGAGAGAAATAAAAATGCTGAAGTTGGTGCTCAGATATTGGCACACTTTTAAATGGAGCTGTTGAGAAGACCAGCTGTAAATGTTGGGTTGAATTGCATTGTACAATAAAAAAAATCCTCCATGTATATAATAACACCTGTGAAACCTTGAATCAAAGATTTGGAAGAATTGCTATATGTTATGGTAGGAATTGATCATCTCATTTACCTTCCTATCTGAGCAAGAATTCCTGTATTGCTATCACTCTTCGTTCAATTACATTTAATTGATTAAAAGAGTTTATGAACCAAAATTTTAAATCCAAAAAGAAATTTGCATACTATTAGGTGAGAGGCTCTGCTGACAAGTACAAATGAATTTATGAATTTTATAAGCCCTTAGCTGCCTTGGGAATAATTCTTTATTATGACTGAAATAAAAATTAATTCCATGGTAACATGTGCTGCAGTATAAGCAAACCATTTTTAGTGGGTTTTATTTTATTCTTTGCACTGTTATTTAACAGTATCATTTTATCATATATCTAACTTAATGAGCTGAACATTGAGCCTCAAAATAAGAAGGTTTTTTTAACTGATAAACTACAAGTATAATATGTGGATAAAAATCGACTACAATCTATGCAAAAAACCCCAAGTCTCATATATGGAGATTCAAAGCCAGGACAAACAGAGGACTTGAGTATTATTCTACTCAAGGAGGGACAGACAGGTGCTTCAGTATCTTGCAGCTTTAAGCAACAGTAAAGGATGCCTGGAGTGGTCAGAAAGTAATAAAATTCAAATAATGTTGGTGGAGTGTATAGAAATCTAAAATCAATTTCAAATCTAGTCTTTTTTTTTTTGTGTGTGTGTGTGACATTTGTGTGTGACTTGAGAGAAGGATTATTGAGTCAAAAAGTCTTCTTGGCACCTGAGCTTTGAGGCCGGTATAAAAGGTACCACTTGTTCAGTAGGAGTAGAAGAATGATGGAAACTATAAAAAATGCAGATGTTTTCTACATTTTATTTTATTCCATTTTTTTAAAATTATGGCAGACCTCTTTTGAATTCAAGTTGATCATCTCAGTCTTTGCAGTCCATGTGTCCTAGGCCCAAAAATTAGATTGCTTCAAAGCATGGGATGGTGGTTGCAAGTACTGATGGACACCACAAGAAAGGAAAAAAGTCTGACTTGATTACAGGCTATCCTTGTGAAGCATGGATTAAATTTATTGCTTTTCCCTGTATTTATTTCACAACCCTTACCAAGTCACTAATAGTAGAGATGTATTGTAGGTGAATGTGACTGAGTTTTTCCCCCACTGCCTTGGGGCTGCACACAGAGCACAGACCTAATCTCGAGCTGAAAAAAGCTGCGAGTCTGACTATGTCAGGTTCTTGCCTCTGTGTTCATGTGGCTATTTGGCTGGTCTTTACTGCAGAGCACAGACAGGGCCTGCTTGTGTTTGTGTGGAGAATTTTGCCTAGGTACGTTCTCTTTCTTCAGTGGCTTATAGATAAAATACAGATATCATTTCTCCATAAAAGGTTGCTCTGAGGAAAAAGGAAGTGCATGTTGTGAGGTCATCAGACTTGGTCACTGCTGCCAAGATTGCCCCCCAACCAGTTTTTTCTTGAGAGGTTGTGAAGCTCAAAGGGCACTCGCCCTTCTCAGATTATCGATCATCTCTGCAAGAAGTTACTATCAGTGCTCCCCAGAAACCTCCTGGGAACAACCAAGATCTCCAGCTCCTCCTGCTTGTTTCTCTTGCAGTTTGTGTTGGTGTACAGGCACTTCAGAGAGGCACCCTGTGTTGATTTCCTAGGAAAGGCAAGATGGTTTTCCCCACAATACTCTCTTATAGGCACATCCTTACTTAGGTGGTCATGTTTCTGGTGGGCTCATTTTAGTCCTGTGCTGCTGATTAGGAGGATTCTTGTGTCTGATAAATCCCAGACGGCTTTTGTTTGCCTACCTGCTCCACTACTTCCTCACTTGATTGTTGATGGTGCTTTTGCATCCCTTGTTAGTCTTAGTTTACAGCAAAGATGCTTTTGCCCAATTTAGTCAGAAATAACTTGAAATAATTACACTGCTGTGTCTGGGGAAAATATGGATTTGAAACCAAAATGTACTATTGTAGAATTTTTTCAACATTAGTGATATGAAGTTGAATTATTGGATAAAGAATTAAATAATACATTTTAAAAAATAGTGTTACTTAAAAAAGCTTTTGAAGATCAGTGGTTTGGTTCTCAAAGACTTTGATGGGATGGGGAAAGGATGAACATATGATAAAGTTGTGAGATCTGAATAGTGAAAACATGTTTTTGTGTCTGTGCACTACATAGCATGCACAGCTATGTAGGTTCTCTTAAAAAAGTGTTTCTATTTTTTTTCACTGATTCATTTCATTATTACTTGATTTCATCATAAAACCACTATCTCATTTTCTTCCTTCTTCTGTATCTGAACTGTTTTCAGTTGTATGCTTAAAAAACACAATATATATAACACTGTCATGCATTGTCCTAACCAAGCCATTAAATAGTTATTAAAGCTCTCAAAAGCAGTCACACCCTGCCAAACTTTTTGCAGTGAAATTTTGAAGATACCAAGGATGAGAAAACATGACCTGAATTTGAATAATGTGTTTAAAATAGTATAGTGCTATGCATTTTTAATAACTGCAATTGAAGTTCTTGCAACAGCACTGAAGGCTGTGCTTTGCTCCCAGTAAGGTAAAGATAATTTAAATTTTAAGAACTCCCATGTGCTGCAGAAGTTGGAGCAACCATCTATTTTATTTGTCTAAATTGAAGTTGTGTCTCACAACTCATTTGTGTACTCATTTCTTTCCTTGCCTTAAACCTTTTACCTAATATAATTTAATTTTTTAGTTTCTATGTCACACGAAATATTAATTCTCTCGTACTCATTTTATTTTGCCTTTCATTGATCAGTGGAATCACAAAAGGCTACTGAAAGGGCCCTTTAGGATCATCTAGTAAATCTCCCCTGCTGTGGACATGGATATCTTTCACTAGATCAAAAACCTGTCTATTTCTTTCACATCTGTCCTCTACCTATTTGGTAATCTTGATTCTTCCTTTTTCAGTGCAGATGTTTAACCACTTCCTTCATGGACCACATTCCATAACTTCATTTGTTCTTTTCCACACTTCCCTTTTTCATCACTACATCTTATCTAGATATAAATATTAATTAATTCTGTTAGTCAGAAGATGGAATGATACTGTTGTTTTTACTTCTGCAAGGTGAATTTTAAAAATCTAGAGAAGTTAAATGTTTTAAATGCTGTTAAGTTTGTAATCAATGTAACAAAACTACCATGAATGTTTTAATTACATGAGCCTTGCTTTAATGTCTGAAGTTCTGATATAAACTTCATGTTAATCACTTATTAATTATATTAATCTGATTTTTAGTACTGGAGTCGTGGACTTGACAGCATCTGAGATGGCATTAGGAGAGCAATAGTGAGGCTAAGAGCTAATTATTGTTTTATGTATGTGCTTGGCAAGGATGCCAAGCACATACATAAAGGGAGCAAAAGCAGTTTGGAATTGAGAGCAGCCCTGGGGGCACTGCAGTGTCCCAGTTGCCTCCCTGTGAACTGCACAGGGACTGTGCTGGTGCTGTGCCCCCACTCAAGCTTCGGGGCAAGGCCAGAGAGAGCTCAGCCCTGTACTTCATATGGATTGCAAAATGGATTTCAATAGATTTCAACAGTGTGGCTTACTGCTTTGCCAGTGTGAAGAAAACTTATTTTGAATATGAGTGAGGTGTTCTGGTGAAATTATTTTGTAGGATTATTGGTTTGTCAGTGACAATATTCAGTATTTATAAACTATGGGAATTCCCACATGTTTTTCTATATTTTGGCACCTGATTTATCTATTAATTTCTGTGTCTTTGAGGGCTATCAAAGGACATGCACTGTGCTGCTTTTGAGCTTTTGGTAAAAAATTACAGTTTTATGATCTGGTTTGGAATATGTAGCCCTTGGAATAAGCCCTGGGAATAACTAAAATAAAGTCTAGATTCCTAATTCTGCTATGTATACTGTGGAACAAATTCTGATTTGCAGTTTCCAGTTTGTTACAACTCCTGTACATGCTTTAGAGCACACAGTGGGAATGGTCTCACAGGAAAATAAGCCTGTCTGACATAATAAAAAAGGAAATAAAGCAAACCATAACTGCCTCCTTTTTTTTGGGTCCAATTGGTCTCACAATTTTTCTTAATGAACTTTCTATGTCTGGGAATGTCTCGCATGTATTTTATTTGGAAAGTACAGTTAAATGTGCAAGTGATTACTGTGTGGATTCAGAAATATAACAAAAGCTTTAGAATTTTAAGTCTATGGTTTGATAAGAAATCTAAAACCAATACAATATTCCAGCATCTTCAAGAAAGCCATTTTGCATCAATTTTTTTTAAGACATGCCCACAACTACTTTGGTATGGAGAACGGACTGCTGCTTAGGAATGAATGTATTAGACCACAAAGATCTGGTCTAATTATCTTTAAGTAGGATTATGTAGGAAAAAATAAATTCCTAGAATTTAGAAAAAAAAAAAAAAAAAAGAAATAAATGGTAAGGGTGTGTATAAGGACCATTAACTAAAATGCAAATCTACACACTTTCAGAGTAGATGAAAAGATAATGAATGTGGATCTTTCCTTTGCCCTCATTGTGATTCCCTTCTCTCTTTCTGCTTTGTCTAACACATAAAAGCCTTTTAAAATTATTTCAGTGTACAAGTTATTCCTTATGTTTCTCTTGCAACATCATGTACTGCAACAGGATGTGATAAGGTAATGATGGAACAAAGAGGCATACAGTAAATAAATGTCTCTGAACATTCTCCTTCAGAATAATGAACTTCTCAGCTAAGTTTAGCATACTAAATGCATTCAAGACATCAACATCTAAGAGGTTAAGTTAGTTGTAAGGGGGCACTATACAGAAATACAGTTTTGTGGTTTTGTATATGGAATGCAACATCTTTAATTAAATTTCTGGAACCTTATAAATAGTTTAACTTTTGATAGAAAAGGAAGACATATGCTGTGACAGTCATCAAGTACTTAATATTTAGAAGCCCAATACCTACTGATGCTAATATTTATTCCCGAAATATCAAAGGAAATGCCTTCACTGACTACAGTAGACTTTGATTTATGTCTCTGAGAAGACATAGGGTGGGAAAAAATGTCAGGACTCTGCAGCTTTCTGGAACAGAAAGAAACTCCAGTCTGTTTTAAAATCTACATGCTTTAATTTTACCTAGCATTACAATGCTCCAGCAAAGCAAAAATTTTAGAAAGTTTATTATTTAATGTTTGTTTCCTTAGTTATCTTTCACATTTCTCAGCCGCTGGAGGTTACAGTGACTTGCCCAAGGTCATCTGGTAGCAAAGTGGAGAAGAAAACTAAGGATTCTCAAGTCCTCATTAAGTGATTTCTGTGCTAAATGTAACTTGTTCTGTTTTTTCCAAATGCCGGAGGAATCATATCTGTGTGTGGGTATTTTACTTTTCTCTGACCTTAATTGAAGCCATTTAAAAGACCAGAATTAGGGACAGAATGAACAGATGTTGTACACAACATCTGCAGCCCCTTAATTTTTCCAGTTAATGGCTAGTTCTCTAATATATTGCCTCTTTTCAGCCAAAAGTAGGAATCTCTGGTTTCTGCTTGGAAGATGTAGGTGCTTGAAGACTACCTCTATGTATTATATTTTAATTTATTACTGTGGAGATCACTTTCAGTGTAATCACTTTGTATAGGAAGAAAATGCGTTATTTTTAGTAAAAGTCTCTTTTCTTCTAGCAATTTTTCATATCTATTTGCAGTATGAGACAGGTAATTCTAAATGTTTCCTAACACAGATACAGGATTAACTGAAGTTGTGCTTCAGTTGTTAAACCCGGTTACTTTCCATCCTTTAAACTGGCAAAACAGATAAACTCATGATAAAAAAAAATCTCTTTCAAAAGACTTATGATTTTTCAGGTGAGAAATGGCTTTATTGCAATCAAACTTTTCTGTTCTGAAAGTAACTTTTTATGAAAACTGCTCCCATTCATGCTAACAGTTTGATCCAACTGGATCTATTACAGAGATTCTGACTTTTCCAAGTATTCAAATTACCCAACTACATATCAGTTGAGAGATTTGAGGTTGAGTTGAGAATGTCTTGTCCAACCCTTTAGAAAGGTTGACAGAAAGGTGGCCATGGCATTCAAACTTCCAGTGAGCATTATGTGATATTTACTGTTCACTGCGCCAAGTAACTAGAATGAGTTTGTCCTTCTGACAAAATAAAATTTGACCAAAAAATAGTGTTCCATGATTCTTTCCTGCAGTGTTTTGCCTATTTTTTTCCCTAGAGTAAAAAATAATTTCACAAATGAAATTGTGGGCATTAATTCTGTTTTCTTCTGGTTTTATGTTTTTTAATTTTAGTTCACTCAAATACATTTTCGTTTTTTGGTTCTTAAGTTAGAGTCTGTCTGATTTTAATATTGTTCTAATCTCATTACATATGTATAGTAGTTTGTGAACATCAAAACTTGTTTATAACAAAAGAAAATCTCCTTTCCCAATAATGTATCAGATAGAATAAAGAAATTGTTTTATAGCCATTATTTACAATTCTCAGAGCTCACATATTTCAAATCTGTTAATGACTGCTCCTCTACTTTCTTTTGTGGTGCAAATGTGGTTTGACAATAATGACATAGAATGTTTCTAATCAAAAGGAAAATGACTGCAAAGGAAAATAAAATGTAGATACTGTAAATGTCAAACTATGACTAAATTGGACAAGTACAGAACATCCAGGCCTGATTTGCTTTTAAGTGTCTAAATAATGAGAATTCAAAAGCTCTAATGTTTTGATGCTAAGATAGCCTTTTCTGCTTTCTTTATTCCAAAGTATGATTATTTTTTCTGGAAAATATAACATGAATTCATAAGAAAAATTCGTGTTTTTAAAACAGAGAAAAATTAAATAAGAAAAAGGCACATAGTCATTTTAAATTTCCTTAATTCTTTCAGCCCAAGTCCAGTGGAGTGTTAGAGCTGATGCAATTGCTGCATACAACTGAAAGGAAGTATCATGAAATGTTCTGCTTTTCCTAATTATGCTGCAACTAGTCAAAATAAAAATTGGTTCTAATCTCATTACATATGTATAGTAGTTTGTGAACATCAAAACTTGTTTATAACAAAAGAAAATCTCCTTTCCCAATAATGTATCAGATAGAATAAAGAAATTGTTTTATAGCCATTATTTACAATTCTCAGAGCTCACATATTTCAAATCTGTTAATGACTGCTCCTCTACTTTCTTTTGTGGTGCAAATGTGGTTTGACAATAATGACATAGAATGTTTCTAATCAAAAGGAAAATGACTGCAAAGGAAAATAAAATGTAGATACTGTAAATGTCAAACTATGACTAAATTGGACAAGTACAGAACATCCAGACCTGATTTGCTTTTAAGTGTCTAAATAATGAGAATTCAAAAGCTCTAATGTTTTGATGCTAAGATAGCCTTTTCTGCTTTCTTTATTCCAAAGTATGATTATTTTTTCTGGAAAATATAACATGAATTCATAAGAAAAATTCGTGTTTTTAAAACAGAGAAAAATTAAATAAGAAAAAGGCACATAGTCATTTTAAATTTCCTTAATTCTTTCAGCCCAAGTCCAGTGGAGTGTTAGAGCTGATGCAATTGCTGCATACAACTGAAAGGAAGTATCATGAAATGTTCTGCTTTTCCTAATTATGCTGCAACTAGTCAAAATAAAAATTGGGAAATGCCACATTGGAATGGGATCCTATTTCAAAGAGCACTGGAACATACACACTGTGTCATCCACTGTCTTTTGATATGTCAGTTCACTGGTTTTTAATGAGTTAGATCTTCAGTTGCTTCCGTTTTCTTAGAAAACTTCAGCCTTAATGTTTACGAACAGTTTAAGTGCTTTGATAAATAAGCCTTTACTGAGATTGCTCCCAAATCATTACATGGTAGAGGATCCCTGTGAAAATACAGCAATTTAGAGAGGGATTGAGAACAAACTGTGTCCTTTTTCAGTGGCAGAGAAAGAAATCAGGTAAATTTAATTACAATCAATACACAAGCAAGAGGTCTTGGCTTGTGTATTTGTAAGGTGACTGTGTACAATGGAAACAGGTATGGACTGGCATTACTGCTCTTTAGCAGTGATTTCTTTTAAGAAAACTCCTGTGAACGCATACCTTGATCAAAGAGTATGGCTAACTTAGCTTTCATTTATAAATAAGGAACTTCCATTTCTGTTTTGCCCATTCATTGTGTAGAATCAAAAACCCATGTGCAAATTCTTACTAAGTCTCTTCTTCCAAATAACTCCTAAAGGAAACATTCTGTTTAAGTTATTTTTCTATTACTTCAGCAATATTGAAAAGAATGTCAGGATTTTGTGAATGCCATAGAAACATTTCCTCTGCTTTAGGAAAATAGGATTTTAAATTTGTCTTAGAGCCTGGCTGATACAGTTAGAATCCTACAGTTAGAATCTCAGCATCCTGGAGATGCTGAGAAATTATAAATAAAATAGTGGCAGTTTTGGAATTCTTTGCAAAATGTCATTTCTTATTTAAATTACATTTTATAATTTTATTTCGTAGCAAATACATTTTGTTTGTGTGTTTTTCCACAATCAAAATAAAATACATTTAAAAAATGTGAAAACCAATTCAGAAAAACCTGTTTATTTCCACAAAATTCACCCCAATGTTTTTGTTTTTAAATGCATGCAGAACTTATTTTTTAATACTCCTTTCTGAATAAAAAGACCTATGACCTATTTTTCTTAAATTCTAATGTTCTGATGGATGAAAGGCTTGACTAATTTGTGTAGTCAATAGGAGATGAAAAAATTTGCTTGACATGTAGAAATTCATGATTTTTGTGACGGAAGAGCAGGCTAATATTTGTATGCATTGCTTGTCTTGCATGAGTCTATAGTTTGCACTACAGCTCCTGAATTGCTAGTAGCGAGAGCTGCATAAAATAATTTTGCTTTTTAGCATGAAAATTAGTACTAGAGTGTGTGTGATCTTCTCAAGAGGAATAAAAGATCAGGCCTGGAGCTTCTGCTGGCTTGAAGGGGAGATGATGATAAGACTTTTAATAAGGAGGGAAAATGTACTGGTGTTATTTGGATGCTGGTAGCTAAATTTTTATGGAAAAAAGGTGTAAATGTTCTGGTTCATTTATTTCAGTACTTGTCTGGATTTTTTTTTTTTTAATTGCATAGGGAATGTACCATGATTGAGTTTTCTGTGGACCTTATCAATTATTATCTGTATTGTTCACTTGGCAGATCAATTGTTCAGTGTTTTATTTTTTAAAATTATTCTTTAAGTGAAAATGGGTGAATTCAACATGCTTAAAATGTTGAATTCTTAAAAACTGTCATGCTAAAAAACTGTCATAGCCAGAACATCCACAACTGCCTATCTATTCAGATTAGGTAAGAATAAAATATTTATTTTCAAGTAAGTTGTGTAACAGAGGGTGATCAGACTACTGTGAAACCAGTCCATCTGTCATATAATGCTACACTACTGCATTACATCAGCAGCCCGTTTTTTAAAATGCCAAATAGAATTGATACTGAAAGCTTTCCATACTGTCATACAATTAAGAGCCCTTTTTTTTACAACATGATTTAATAGTGACTTGTAAAAATTTATTTTGATCGTACCAGTTTTACTTCTGTGTTTAATGGAGTTTAATGACTCAGAGCAATTTCAATGACCAAGAGACTAGAAATGAAGTTTTTATACAGTATTTCTGTTCTCTAGGTGCTGAAATATTAGCAGATCATCTTGTCTCCTTCAGTCTTCCCCCACCACAGAGCAGAGAGCAATGCAGAAATCACCAAAATACCTAGCATTTACCCTAAAATGTTATTTCTGTCAATGTCATTTGACACATTTCTTGTAAATAATTTTTTGCTTATCAGTATTGGAAGGACAATGATATTGTACTTTTTAAGAAAGGTTTCATCCTTGGTCAACAGTGGCTGCTTCTAAAATGATCTGTGGCTGTGATGTGGCTTTGTAATGTTTGGGATCATCTGACAAGTGAGGAAAATACATTCCAGCAAGACAAATTTAGATTTAAAACCATTACTAACAGATGACATAAGAAAGATGTACCAATTTAGAAAAAAACTAATCTTTTTTTCAGTCTTCAGATTTAAATGAAAATATTTTGGAGTAAATGTAAGTTTTCTTCAGCAGAGCATCACTTTTTTTGTTAGGTGGATGAATATATCATAACTCTGTTATAGCTAATATATTTGTGACTGTTTTTTCTGAAGGCAAAATGTGCTATTGGCTAGAATTCACTTTTGCATCTGAGTTACATTTGTATAAGCTAACTTATTTCATTATTTTCCATCTCCTACAAAAATGTCTGCATCTGTTTTCTTCTTTTAACTCCCAGCCTGTGTATGCCACAGAATCTGTGCTTTGACTTTTTGTTTTTTTCTGTTGAATTTTGAAATTCTACTTTTCTTCTTTTTTGGAAAAAAAAATTGAAAATTTTGACCACTTTTGTAATATTGTGTTGGAAGGTCCATTTGGGATCTCAGAGATCAGGTTTCCATTCACATTCTCTGTTTCTGAAATGTACAGGGGACTTCACTTTTAGTGTCAGGATCCTCATATTACAAATGATCAGTACAACCCAGGAAACAGCTTGACTTTGAAAGACTGTATAGTTAAAAATTTGTATTTTGCTTAAGAAATATTATATTTATCTGTGGTAGCACAGTCTAGAAGCTCAAATCTTGGCCTGACAGACTAATAAAAATTTTTATAGGTTTAGCTGCTTTAAAAATATATATTTTATTCTGAATGAAGTATTTTGCAGAAGTGACTCTATTAATAAAAACAGTCCTTCACCAAGACCTTCTTCATCAAGCTGTGTTTTCTTCTGAGGCATCCATAGTGATGCTTCTCTTTCCTCTGTCATTTCAACCAAAATTTCATTTGTGTGATGGAAATAATTATTTTACTGAAAGCAGAAATGCAATTTCTAAAATTGTCATTGACTTAGGTGGTTTTGAAATTTCACCATCTGGATGTGTTATTTAACTCCTTTGAGTAAGCTCTCTCTGGTTTTATTGTGCAACAATAACATTCAAAGTTTGAGAAATGTATTTTTAAAATTAATTCTCATTAATAGTTTCTAAGTTCCAAAAATACAGGTAAATAAAATTTAATGCTTTTCTTTATCTATCTGGAATTTAAACATGAGAACCATTTAGTTAAAGTAGTAGTTTTTCTATTAGTTCATAGCTTTTATATTTTCTGTATCTGATTCTGACATTGACTAAATATAGGAAATGCTTCTTGGCTAGGGAAGGCCAGAGTAAAAATAAATTATGAAGTATTAGTACTATGAAAATTTTAAAATCAAATCTGAACTATTTTGCAGGTGATAATTAAAAAATAACCTTTTTTTTCTTGCTTAAGAGATCTTTTTGTTCGAAATTGCACTTTCATGAGGGCTAGGGAGCTGGAATTGTCAGTTGCCTGATTTTTCCTAGACTTAGTATAGAATTTTCTATAACCTTTTCTTGATTTCAAAGCTGAATCAGTGTGCTATATTCCTCCAAAGTTATATGATCTTTCTGTAATGCCAGTTGAGTTGTTTTTAGCAACTGCTTCAGTCTGCTCTTCACAGTCCAGCTATATAGCATTGACATACATTCAGTAAACTCCGTGAATGTCTTATATATCCAGATGTAGGATTCTTAGGTGAGATAAAAATTTAATTGAAAAGAGTGATAGTAATATAGCCCTTGCGGTGTTATAGGTTTGTTGGCAGTGTTCTGACATGTTGAGTTCTCAAAAAATTACAGTGATACAAGCAAACTTGCACTATTTTTCTGAATTAGAATATTAGAATGAGGATTTTTATTTTTTTTTTGGTGGGGGAGTGGAATGCAGTATTAAGTGTTTTCAGGTCAACTTATCCAAAGAAGTAACAGTGAGAAATAATTGTGGAATGATGGAGGAAATAGAAGGTCACTGGGGAATCTTCAGTTTACCCAGTGTATGAAGCTGAGGAAGAGTGATGCATCAAACCATGAGCCCAAGACTAGCAGTCCTTAGGAGAAAAGATAGTTACTTATTGGCATAAATTACTACCTACAGAATGTACTGTATGGTATCGTCAAGATTTCCCATTCAATCTTGTACACTTTCTGGTGACAGGGATTACCTTTTATTCAATCTTCACCTAGGGATCACTGACTGCTTTAGCTTCCAAACAGGCCACATGATTACAGGTTAATGACAGGAGCTCAAAGTATGCTTTCAAGTTGTCCTTCTTTCAAAAAGCATTATAATAGGTATTTGAAAAGCCCAAGAACTCCTTGTATGGTTTGTATTAAACTACAAGAACCTTTTAAATGAAATGCTGGGTTTGATGAGTCAGCATTTTAGTTACATGACTAAGACAAGATTGTACTTAAAATTATCATTCAAACCCACAATTTAAATCAGTGAAGTGTGCAGAGCCTATCTTATTGATGCAAGTTCAGTGATGAACATACAGGGTTGATAGTGAGGAGAAGCCCAATGGAACTGTTCATTTAATTAGGCCCCAAAAATAATTGCACAGAACTGGCATCAATTTTCAAATAAATTCAAAATGGCCTTAATTATTCTTAATAAATGACAAAGGTTTGCCCTGCACTCATTATTGTAAGCACAGGTTTATATACGTAGTACCGCTCTTGTTTTACAACCAGTCTGAAACATTACCTATAAGCTGAATCTGAAACAGTATGGATAATTAGGGAAAATAAATTTGAATCTTAATTACAAATTCACATTGACAACTACAAATGAAGCCCTAAGATAATGATTCAACACAGATCTTTGTGCTACTTCTGAAGCCAGAACGTCTTCTCCTCTCCACAAATAATTCTGTTTAGGGACAGAGTATGAATTATTTGCTCACACCAGTGTCTTCATATACAGAAGGAAAGGAACATGAGGCAGAAGTGCCAGTGTACATCATAGGTACATGTAGAAAATTAGGCTCTTCAAACTATCTCCAATGCATCTATTTAATATGATTGGAAACTTTTGTGTTGGTTTGTCGCTTGATCTTGTGATGTCAAATAATTATTTCAGCAAATAGAGGCTCTGAAGAAAATGAGACCAGTCATTCTTGTATTCTTTTAATTAAGTTATTCTGTAATTTAATGTTCATCAGAGAGTACCTAGGGCTGTTTCCTGTGTTGGTAGACCAGAGATGCAACATTGCTGTCTTAGAAAACTCATGAGTGACTGCTTTTATATCAGCAAGCTCAGAGAGTTCGTGCATGACAGTCATTAGCAGTTTGGTTAGTCTTGCATGTTTCAAGCTATCTTTCAGCACTGTATTTTTGTGCTGTATTTTGTCAAAAATCTAAATGTACTTTTCTGAACTTCTGAATGTTTTAAACTTGGTTTTCATACCAAGTAGGAATAAAGAGTTGAAATAATCCAATTCTGCATTAAATGGAAAATGCTAAAATCTTTGACAGGAAGATGCTAAACCATCTTGTTACAACACATTGGATTGAGAAAAAGAGTTATCAGCATTCTTAAACTAAGATTGTTTATTTTACTTTTGTGACATTCCCTCAAATACAGGGTAAACTGAAGGTCTCCCATTAACCTTCTATTTCCACCTCCAAAGTTGTTTGTTACTGATTTGATCTGGTAATCAGTTTGCTGTACCTGTGCTCGTCAGTGAAGCAGTCAGAAGAAAAGTGGCCCTTACTTTGTAAGAAAACTTGGATCTGTTTCCTACCCTGCAAGGTTTGTTCAGCCCATGTTGCTTGGTACATCTCTGCATAGGGGACAGGCTGAGGAAAATTTCCTGCAACCTTCTGGCCACCTGCACTAGTGACCTTGGACTCTGTGAAGTGTTAAAGGAGACGGGAGAAAATGTCTAAGGAAACATGTTGCATACTGTAAGAAATATACTGTGACTTTTTGTACTTTTTAACAAGTTTGGATCAGGTTTGTAGCTAGTTCCACTGGACTATTCCACCCCTGCATTTGTGTAAAAGGAGAAAAAAGATTTTAGCAAAATGAAGAAAGCTGTAGTGTGGGTGGACCCCAGTACACTCAACGTAAGAGAAATCCCAGTTCTAATGTATGATAACTGAGTACAAAATTATGCTTATTTCATTTTGGTATTCCTGAGTATAGTCTTAATTCCCTGGCACAGCATTTATTTATTTTTAAGGGACAGAAATTAAATTAACACATTTGTGTATGTGTAAGTAGGCCAAGGCATCAAGTTTTTATCATGTATCTCTTGAACTAGCTTATTTCCAGATAAATTACTTTTTCTAGTATTCTTTTGTCTAGTGATCATCTTTATGTGGAGTAGATTTAGGCTCAATTTTAGTGGAAGGTAAAAAGCTCTTTTCCTGCAGTAACAAGTGTTTTGTTTTGCACTTTTGTTGTATTTGAATTAATGAAAAAAAGAAAACCCAAACCAAAACCAGTTCTTAAGATGCAGTGATGCTCAATTATGGTTCAAGTTGATAATTTTTGCAAGATGTGCAGATGAGCAGCAATGAAATTATTATTTAGGTTTGGAAGTTTAAAGATCAGTGTTTCCCCCACAAACCACATGGCACAGTGGCACTGAGGAACCACAAAAATTCTGCTCTTAGGAGCTGTATTCCTCTCACCTAGCTGGAAGTAGCTAAAAGATACTGCCCCTGGTGTGCCCCTGATACTGCCCCGCTGGTTCTGCTCCTGGAGTAAGATGGGCATGCCTAGCTCCCAGTGTGTTCAGGGCAAACTCAGTTGTCATTGTTCAATAGCTCCTGTATCCTGTAGCCCTTCTATTACAGGACATTGTTATCTGCCTTCTTTTTGCTTTAGAGAAGATGCATTGTCACTGTTGTCATAGAGTCGGGCTTTGAAATAGATTTCACAGAGTCTTTACGTGTCAAGATGAAGGCTGCAAATTATCTTCACAAGGAGACAAGTGAAGTTTTAAATATTAATATTGTAAGTTTTTTCTGAGTTGTCTATGCATCAGAAGTTTAGTGAGTTTTTGTTAGGTTGGAATTACCTCACTGGTAAAAATATGGCATGTATTTTGAAGAAGACATTTATTTAGAAAGCTTTCTGTAGGATCTGTGCTTCACTGAAATGTCTTTCTAGCTATACTTTCCCAGTTAATGATGTATAATGATGACTGAAAAACTAAAATATATGCTTATACAGCTTCCTGTTCTCAAGCATATGGACCTTCATTTGCAGAGTGATCGAGGCAAATTATTTGTGGGTTTGTTTGAGTTACTTGAGAATGTTTAGCATTAAAAAGGATCCCACTACAAGATGAGGGCCAGACAGATTTAGTCAGGTAAGAGCATGTTAAATAGAAAAAAGTCTAATTCTGAGGTGAAATGAAGAAGCTTCTATTTAATTTTTGAACATTGGGTCAGGTGACTCAGAAACAAACAATGATATATCAGGAAGGAAAATTATTATATCAGGCAGCAGCATGTGTTTCCCAGATTAGGCTTCTTGAGCAAAATTAGATTAAGATTTTCTTTCATCATCCTAATTAAAATATTCTGCCCTTTTCATTGACTTAGGTAATTGTTGATGAATGACAGAGGAGTGCCTTGACTGCTGCTTCCCAAATATAATTAAATTTGATGGTTTTCAGTGGAAGAGGTTATATATTTGCTGAATTTAAAGCAGCTGTAACAGAAACAGCAACTGCATATTTTGAAAATTAAACTGTGCTCCTGCATATATTAGATTGGATAGGTTTGAATCTTTAATTTAAACTTTTTTCTTTTAATTTTCCCTTCATTTTATAGAGCTCTTATGTTTAAGATTTAAGATAACCACAAACCACAAGTAACTTCTTAGATTTCCATGCAAGAGGTCAACTGTATCTAATTAGTGGACTGCTGTTGTGTTGTGTGTTCAGAACATTCCTGCTCACTTAGGAGGTAAACTTTGCTCACTGAGTTATCCAGGCAGTTCCCAATAATGCTGGCTGCAGGGTGAGCTGCCTTTTGCACAGACAGAATTCATGCCCAACACGGAACATTAATATCAGCATGATATAAAGGGGAAGATGTAATTTTGCAGTGCAGACATTCTAGAGTTCTCTTGGCTAATCAAAACCAGAGGACTCTCCCAGAGCTCAGTCTCTCTCAGAGTTAGATTTTATGCTATTTAGATTCAATCCTGTCCATGAAGAAAGGTTAGGAAAGCATATGTAAAAGTTAACAGTTTCTTCCATGTACTCTCAAGAGATTGACTAATGACAGCACTGGGCATTTAACATTTGCACTCCTGTGTTCTTGAGCAAGCAGTAACTGCATCTCTCCGCCTGTAATGCTATGTTTGAGAAGTGTGGCCTGGGTTTGTAGCAATCCTTATTATATTGCGAATTTACCTTTAGCATGTTGCCTTATGTACAAATTGTTTTCCGTACTTTGTCCAAGTGTAATGTACATTATTCACTCCGTGGTTCTAGCAACGTTCTCAGAAGCTTACTCTGCATGTGTGGAATTTATCACCAAATATGATCAGCAAAAATATTTACTTGAATTTGAGTGAATTCCTATACACTTAAGGGCAAAATAAGACAGTTTACCAACAGAATTTGAGAATTTGGAAGGAGTTGATACAAACTTTCAGTTACTATATGGATAAAAAATGTAGGGACAGATGCCATTTCACAGACAATGGCTGAGAAGCATAGATATGCTTTACAATTTTCTATTAATAGCCTTTTCTATTTAAATAATTAAATACCATGTCAGATGAATATTGGTTATTTTCTTTTGTTACATTTTGCGCATTGCTTAATTCTGAACAATAGACTCAGTTTTCACACTTTGCTAACAATATCTACTCTTTGTGTTTACCTTTTGGTTTGGACAATGACACTGAATTTGTATCCCTTAGGTTGCTAATATGTGATCTATAAAAACATGGAACATGGGAACCTCCAGACACTCTATGTATAAGTAGCTTTTTCATGAGCAATCAAGCTAAATGATTTTGTTTTCTTTTTTTCTTTTTTTTTGGTATGGATATTTGTTCTTTTTCCCATGTACACCCCTAGTGACCCCAAATGCTGTTCCCTTTCCTGGTCTATATAACTCCCTTATTGATCCAATTAAAGCACAGCTGGTGCCCAATGCTGGTTTGCTATTTGCTAATGTGGGACATTAGCAAATTAGGACTTTAGAGGAAAAAGGGGCATGACAGAATTTTTTCTGTTATTCTGTTTCCACAGTACAGCCCAGCCAAAAATTTTAATGAAGTTTTTGGAAATCTATTAGGGGTATAGAAGTGACATACAAAAATTTTTTGAACTTTGAATAATAGAAGAGTATAAAAGACCCTGTCACATAGAGTTGTTCATAAAAAGAAAGAATAGTTGTAATTGATTTCATCATAATTTCATTGAACATTTTGAGAATATAGATATTCAAAGAAAGAAAGAAAGGTGGAAATTATCAAATCTGTAAACTTTAATTATGAAACAGGAAAAAGAAAAACTGGCCTTGTAAGCTAGTGACTCTACTTAAATTTTCTCCCTTTTCCAGTGAGAGAGTTTTCTGGTCATAGTTCACAGGAAAGTAAACCTTTGAGTTGGGCACAATTTTTAAAATGTATGTTCCAAATTAGCCTAAAAGTTGATCTGGAAAACTGAGCCAATATAAAAAATAAAGACATAAAAAAACCAGAAAATTGATTTAAAATATTTTTTTACCTACTCCTTTATTACCTATAAAGAAATCTTGGGTTTTGGCACTGCTGTCTCCAGGAACTACAACATGTTGTATTTTTTTCCCCCTTCTCAGAACAAAACAAGAAATTTTAGCTTTGAACTTAAAAGCTTTACTTTGTTTTGAAAATTCTGTTTGAGAACTCTATCAGTCCCCTAAAAGCCTGCATGTGTCTGTTTTGCTTTTTTATGTGGTGCAATACCATTAAAGCAATCAAAACATGAAGTTTATTATCCAACAATAGTTTTTGACAAGTTTTTTAGGTACTTTAACTAAATCTAACTTTAATTAAATTGTTCTGCATTGCTGTTTCTTTCTCAAGAGTACTTGAATATGTATATTTTCTACTGTTTGTCATGAAAAAATTACTTGCGGTTTTAGCCTGTTCAATAAAATTATAGAATATAAATTAAAGAAAGAAATAGAAAGAGGGGACATTTAATTCTGAGAGATTGATCTAGGATTTCTTGGAGATTTACTTTAGGAAATGATTATGGATTTATTTATTCTTTCTATTTTTAAATTTGTTTTTTATTTTTCTTTTCAGATGGAAGATGTCATAGCCCGCATGCAAGATGAGAAAAATGGGATTCCTATTCGGACAGTGAAAAGTTTTCTTTCCAAGATTCCCAGTGTCTTTTCTGGTAAGAGTTAAAGTGAATTTCATACTATTTTAAAGTTTTATGTAAGGGGATGCTGTAGTGGAAAACACTTTTAAATAAGTACTATTGAGAATTCACAGTCATCTGGTCTGGAGGAGACATTATTTATCCTTTGAATAGTTTAATTACAGAAGTCTTTGATGTTTCTCTCAGATTGGAGTGGGTTTACACAGAGATATTTTTGTCCTGAAAATTAGGTGAAGGGAATACTTAATTTACTACAAAAAGTTAATTATCTCAAACTGGCAATACTTTTATAGCAGGTCAGGTCTGTTTTTTTAGCCAGCTTCCATAGCAAGTATGAGTTTAGTGTATTGGCCAGTACATGAAGATAAGAAATTTCATAGCAGCAGAACAAAAGAAAAATCATCACCACACTCTGCAACTGGTGCTGATCAGGAACTGTGGCATTTATTACAATGTTCATAATCTGCTTCTGTAGCTCAGTGCCTGTGCTTGTGAAACTAAGTGCTGACGTCTTTGTGGGGCTTTGCATGACAGCTGTAAACTCTATAGCTGGTTCAGGTCAGTACAGTCATAGGCATAAAAATCTGTCTATTTATTAATTAATTAGCTTATAATTATTCTGCTATTTACATGATTTTATGACAATTTATGCATTTATATATGTGCGTATATACTCCAGTGAGTATTGAGTTCCTTTGAAATAGATGCCATTGTTTAATCTGATTTTTCCATAATCTGTAGTAGAGTATCCTTATACAGAAAGTATTATACAAGTTTCTACGGTCCAGAACTCCAAGAAGAATTCTATATTTTAATTTTCAACCTGTAGATTTTTTTCTAGTGAATAATCCTGTCATAAAGAAGGATAGAGTCTTAAGAGTGAATGAAATAATTTCCTGATTTTAGAAAATAAATTTTAAACTTTAGAAACTTGCATAAAAAATAGCCTCTGGAAAATCGACCTTTATTTGCCATGAGTTAGTGCAGCATGGCATCTTATTGAAGAATTCATATTAATTGTTAATCTCTGTCTTAACTTGTGTATAATAGATTTCAAAGTAGACTGACCAAAATGTCTTTTTTTTAAACTGGAATAGGCATCATACTTTTAAAGGTTGAGTAAGAATATATATACAGTTATACATAGCAGTTACTGATGCACCAACATTTCTATCAATGTGTTAACTTTATTAGCTTCAGAGGGAAATAAAAATCATAGAGCAGTTCATTTTTTTCTCTTTTCTGATTTTCTGTCTCAAATACCAGGGAGTGCCAGTAATTTTTGCTACACATGACTGAACCTCCCACCAGAACAGCAAAACTGTCATTTCGGTTCAACTAATCTACTTTCCTGTCAGTTCTCTATCCCGAATGGAATCTGAAAGCTTCAACTCTATGTCCTAAGTCACTAATTTCATTTAATGTGCTAGGAGTTTGTATATGTAGTGAACAAATATCAGCTTAACTCAAAGCTGTTGATTGCTAGGAAACATGGGAATAGTGTCTAAGGGTCACAACAACAATAATGCAAATATATTTACCACAAACTTATAGTACTGTTAATACCCTCAAAAGCATCAAAGTAGATGCTCTTCAGTTAAAATATATGTACTTACATGCTCATATATTTTATCTATATGTGTGTGTGTGTTGTGTGTGCATGTGTGTCTGTCCATAAAAGATTTCTTCTACACACCATCTGTCCTGGATTATGCCCCATAAATACTGGAGCTTTGCAACTGTTTGGTATTGTTTTTTAGGGGGAGAAGCAAAACAGGTAACTCTACCACAGTGAAAATATTCCTTCAAGCACTTAGGAAAGACTCTTCAAGTCCTTTAAACAACATGTAAAAGCTAAGGACGTCCATAAATTGTCACGGGAATAGGGTCTTATGTGATATAGTTGTTATTGTTTTGTTATATATATATATATTTAATGTACTTCTATTTCATAGTATTGCTTCTAAAAACAGCAAGTGATAAACTAGTTGAAAGAAGCAGTTACTTTTTATTGCTGAATTACTGACCATTTCTAAAGGTGATTGCATCTCAGGAGTGGTATTTGAATTTCATGGAATGTTGTGATTGTAATAAATAGGATGGTGTAACCATACTATCTCTTTTACTGAGTCATTCCTGAAATGTTTTCACAAGTAAAATATCAACAGAGAGAAACATTTGAAATACAGATATTTCCCTATACACTATATGGATTTTTTTCTACAGAAAAATATAATCCTAAATTAAAGATTATTCCACTTTGTGAAGTTTTGAAAAGATGAGGAATCATTTTGCTTTATGTTACATATATTCTATACATTCACAGAGAGCAAATTAAAATTTGAAACTTTCAAGGCTCAAAGGGAAAAAGTAGGCAGGAGATTTTGCACCTTCTATGTGATTCTGCCTTTTGATGAACAAAGGAAGGACGTACTGTTTTTGTCTTCATGCTTTTGAAATGTTTTGGAGGACTGAAAAGGATAATGAATTTAGACATCTTACTGGTCAGCAAGAATGATTGTATGAAGGTTGTCATGTGCATTCTTTATTAGCATGGATTAGAGTATTAAGAATAAAGAGGAGGTGATTTTCCTGGTCCAGGGTTCACCTTTAGACCTGGAAATGGATAAAAAAACTTGCTTGAAATGATGAATTTAGGGAGTCTGACATATGAGTCATAGAGATTAGAAGGAACTCTAAAATATAATTTTTATTTTTGCTAAGGAGGGATGCAAGAAAATGCTGAAGATTTGCTGTTCACTTTGAAGCAGAAGGAATCATTCACAGTTTACTGACAAAGCAATTGTTGAGGGTTTGTTTTGGAAGTCTTTGTGAGGTGGTGTGGGTGGTTTACCCAGTCCTTGTGCTGAAAGCTTCATAAGCTAATCAGAACATGAATATTTCATTAGTGATGTCTTGTGGTCATTAAGGAATATCAATGTGATTCTTCATAGGACTTTAAAATGTGCCATACTTGGGTGAGCTTGCTGATAAAACCTGTGGAGAATGTGCCGGTTGAGTGGTATGTAAGCTTGATTGTGGAACATGAGAATTGTTATTAAAGAGCAGGGAAAATTATTGAGAAATGCAAGTTCAGTTAAAGAATACACACAGAGGGAGAATAAAAGCCTTTCAAGAAAAACATGCTAATACTTGTTATTACTGGGTGTTTCTGATGCAGGGCTCATTGATCTTGGAATGTAGTCACAGCTTGAACGGACAAAAATAGGAGAAGGAGATCAGTAGAAAGGTGTGGTTTTGGCATCTCCTGTGATAAAGAGAAAATGAAAACATTAATTTACCTTTCACTGGAAAATATGATCCATGTGAAGTCTTAAGTTTTTTTCTCATTCCTGTAGGTGAAGCTGATATAGTATCTTTTCCATATAAATATTGTGTTTTCCCATTTTTAGGAAGATTATTGCAGTTATTACATCCATTTTTTGTTAAACGTTTGCAATTATTACATCCATTTTTTGTTAAATGTTTTTCTTTATCTCAGAAAATGCTTCTTTCCCTTTTACCTGGGAAATAATGAAAATAGTGAGATATTGCATTTTGTTTAGCAAATATATTAATATAACTATTAATTACCAGTAGCGGTATGCTTGGTAAAAAATTAAAGAATTTATGTGTCTGAAAATAAAAACATTGAACTTAAAACAGAATGGCAGTCTCAGTAGCCTGGACAGATGTTGTGAGAGACTCCAGAGGAAAGCAGTGTTATAATCACTCATCATTCTTGCAAATCTCAGGTGGGTGAGCCCAAGGAATGAGTCACAGGGGCTACCTGCAACAGTATTGCTTGTTATACTGAGACAGGCAGCAAAAAGTGAGGAGCAGTACAGTGAGAATTGGATGACTCAGGGGATTAATAACAGGAGAGTTTCATCTGTCATTAGTTTTGATCTTTTCCAGTTGAGTAATGAGTTGTTAACATCTGATGACTTCTCAGTGCTGCATGTGAAATTACTTGATTGGTTTATCCTCTTCAGTACTGGAGATTACCAACCTGAAGCACAAAATTAAATAGAAAGCTCTACTTGGTTTGACAAGAAGCAAAAGCCACAAGGCATAACACTTTGATCATCTGGTGCCTTTGGAGCAAAGTAATATTGCATTATAGGTAAATAAAAGGATTTTGGAATTTCTGTTTTTTTAGAGATTTTTGAGAGTAAATGAACCATTTTGGAGAATCTAGGATTCCCAGATCGCAAGTCTTGAATTTTATGGACCTTGTCTCCCATGCTGGGTTGATGACAGGTTCCTACTTCGTTGTTCTATCCATTTCTTCATCTCTCTTTTCTTGCATTGTCCTAAAGTATGATTTAATGGTAGAATCATTGTTGATTTCTTTGTTCCAAATGAGCCTCTTGTTACTTGCAAACCAAGGCTTCAGTGTTAAAACTGCAAGCTCACTGCCTTGATGAGGTTCTACTCTTAGTGAAATGCTTTGATGAAAAGCTTGCTGTCAGTTCATCAAAGACAAAAGCTGGATCATTTCCTCTTCTGTGCCCTCTCAGATGGGCAGATTGGAGCAGGGACTTGCCATGTTTACAGTTTCACTTTTCAAAGCAGAATGTTGAGAACAAAAAGTTAATAAGCCTCTATTCCCAAATGAATATCTTGTTTAAAGTTATACCACCAGTTTCTTGCATTTGTATTTTTTTCGGAGTGACTGATTTGCATTCAAATGTTCACAATCTTTTGGGAGTGGATATTTTTTGTTCATGATTTTTAGTCATGAGTGGAAGAGATTGACTAAGTGGAGCCATAAGATTGGACACAAAGCCATTTCCAAGTATTGACATAATTAAGTGATTAATGTGTGATGATTTGTATGCTTTACAGAAAACCAAAGTGGATATTTGAGTGCAGCCTGCATCCGTTGACCTTCTGTTTGTTTGCCTGTCTTGGCCTCCTAACTGGGATGCTTAATGAGGGTGATCTTAAGCTGCTTAAAACTTGACAGAACTTTTGTATCTTATGGAAAATCAGAATTGTGACAGCTATGCCATTGGGAAGTGAAGAATGAACAAGCTGTGGTGGGCTGGGATCAAATAAGATGAATGCTTCTCAGCAAGAAATGAAAAACTCTTTCCATTATCTTTAATAATAGAATTAAATAAGAATAATTCTATAAGAGTAATAGAATTTTTTGGGTTGGAAGGGATCCTAAAGATGATCTAGTTCCAGTCTCCCTGCTATGGGCAGGGATACAACCCACTAGATCCTGTTGCCCAGGGCCCCATCAATCCTGACCTTGAACACTTCAAGGGGTGCTTCAGCCACAACTTATCTGGGCAGCCTGTTCGAAGATGATTGTGCTCTCCATTTTCATTTTAAGGAATATGCTAATATCAGACCTTTATTAAATTACTATTGGAATGAAAAGCTTTTCAAAATGTGAAATTATTTTAAACAGAACAACAACAAATACTAATTTAAAGGTTCCTCCTTCTTCCTAACCAAACCACATAGCAAAAAGTTTTATTCATATGCTTACTTTTTGATTCAGTGGCAATTGCCACTGGGAGCTTTAGTAAAAAGAAGGAAATAAAGTAAAAAAAAAAGTCTGAGGCAATTTTGCAAAATTGTCCTAGGAAACTGAAATATACTGAAAACCCATTTAAAAAGTCTTTTAAAGTAATCTATGTGCAAAACAATCATCATAAATTTCTCTTCCCTTAAAATATGAAAAGATTATTTTCATAGACATTTGCAAAAGAGATAGGTATAGAAGTCCTGCAATGATGGGAAAAAAAACCTTAATAGCTATTCACTTGTTGTGAGATGGAAAATTGCTAGGAACATTCATCTTTGAGGTTTGTCCACATAAAACGCACAGCTTGAATTAAATGATCTTGTTTCCCAAATGCATGCTTCCTCCCAGACTCCTGTTTCCAGAGAATTAGCTCTGGGCCTTGTTGATCAGCCATAGAAATTTTTTGCTACCTTTCCCTACCATGTTGTTTCATAATGACACCACTTCCCGACCTTTGTTGCGTCTTTTTACTGATCTCCTTGTGTGTAAGATTTTGCCACTGTTTCAAGTAGAATAGGATTGCAGCTTTGAAGTGTGAGAATGTTTAAGAGGAGCAGAGGAAATCCTACTGCATTCAGCAAAGCCAAAAACGTACCTAGTTTGGCACCCTTGACACTCAGTCTCTGGACCCTGGATGTGTGACATTCATGGCAAATGTGGGGTGAAAGGGGCCCTGGATCAGCCTCACATAAACCTGAAATTATCAGAAATTCCACAATCTTTCACTGCTTCATTTTCAGTAGTGTGCCATTTTTTTCTGTTGTTAACGCTGGTTAATAATTGTGTTTTGCTGGTTTTCCATTGGCAACAGTGAATAGTACTTTGAGAAAGCAGAGAAAATAGCCCCTTCCAAACATAAATATAAGCGCTTATTTATGCCATTTGCATTTCCCTATGGAGGCAGTGCATAATATATCAGCTTAACAGAAACCCTCTTAAGCTGATATAAGCTGCATCTGTAGTAGTGATCGCTTAGCTAAAATCTGTTATGTGCAGAAAGCCCTGTAGGAAGGAAAGACTAGATTATGTCTGACGAGAAGCGAATGTACGAAAATATATTCAGGAGTTCTGTGAAAAAGGTTTTCTTTCCTCGCCATCTCTTGGAAATCTCTTAAAAATGAATATTATTGATGCTGGATAGCAATGATTAGAACAAGCGGAATAAGTATCAGTGAGAATTTGTTGGGGATGTGTATTTTAAGTAATTGCTTTAATTAGGAAGCAGAGCAAAGTAAACTATTTAACTCCACCAGTTTAAGGGGTACTTCTATGACTGCAAAGATGTTTAAATCACATCAGAATTTTAACACAGAGCAATTTGAATGAGGCAGAAGAGAAATGATTTCTCAGGAGAAAGGGTTGGTACTGTGTCTGCCATCACTAATTTCTGAGACAGGAGGGAAATTTGCAGCTCATATTTAAATGGGGAGAGGAATTGTGTAGCTGAAGACAAATGAAGTCCTTTTTCAGCATTAGTAATGTTGCCACAATGTGAAATCTGTTTCATTGTACTCTTGTTAAGTAGTCTCTGGATACTGTTTCAAAAAGGAACATCCTCTTGGACAAAAGGAAAAGAAAACCAATCTGGTTCCTCTAAGGTCAGAACCCTTGAGTCCCAAAAAGCATCCATCGTCTTGCCAAAAATCAAAACTTTGCAATGGTACATGGGATTTGTAAATGTCAGTTTGTAGAGCGCAGTGTAATCCTAAAGCTGGGAATATGGGTTAGCAGGTTTGGGTCTTGAATATATTGTCAGTTAGAGTGAAATAAAATAGTTATAGGGAATTTCTGCATGCAGTGCTGTAGTTAAGCGGGTAGTGTAGTTGTTTCATAAACAGAGACAATAATTATTGATGCAATTATATTTTGGAGTACATACTGAAAAATATCTAATTTTTAAATTTACATGATATTGTATGCTACTGTCCGGTGGTGTGTTTTTGGTTGCGTGCTGACTATTAACTATAATTTAGCAGGCAATGTAGACATCTGATAAGTATTGCTGGTACAGGCAGAAATAACATATTATTTACAGGCATCCTGCTAGGTATAATAGACTGTAAGCAAATTTTCTTTTCTCTTTAGGATGATACATATGTGTCTGGAATAGTACTGCCCTTTTCCTCTTAATTGAAGTCTAACATTGACTCCTTTTGTGACTTTTCAAGCATAATTTCTTTCTAATTCAGTTTTACTTTTTTAGTACATAATTTTCTATCTCATTGTCTTTAAATCTATTGTTTCAAAGTAATTTGAAATATTTAAACGAACTTTATGCAAAAAGAAAGCGGTTCTGTATTTGCAGATTTCAGTCTTCCATTTTTACAGGCTCATACATATGTTTGGCCAGCAGTTAAAATAATCAAACTAAGAAAAGTCATTCCCCAGAGAATATGGACCTTAAGCAAGAAATCGAGTTAGCAGGGTTTACAAGATTACTTGTGATTTAGCTCCTAATTCTGTTGGTTCCAGCTATGAGGAAAGAGACGTTGTCATTGCACTTGCACCAGAAGACTGCAGATTTGTCTTTGCAAAAGGAAGCAAGGAATAAATGGTAGTAATTGTAATTGTTTATATTTCTGTTTTTGCTGAAGTTATCTATAGGCTAGTTTTGCATGGTACTGAAGCAGTTCTGCTCCTATTTTCTGTCAGCTGCATTCCTGAATAAAGTAACATATATTAAATTAGAAAGTCACCCTTGTGGGAAGTAAAGGTAACTTCATGAAGCATACATACTGTGACTGACAATCTATCACTACGCTAATAAAGGATCCAATGATAGTAATAAATTTTCTACAAATTATCAAAATAATTTTAAATGGAATTATGGTATCAAGAACAATTTGTTAACAGGAAATAAGGGTGCTCAAATGCGCAATGAGTGTTGCTTACAATGCTCCACACGTTTGACAAAGCCTATTTTACTTCTGAGCTGGATAATAAAATAAATAATTGAGTTAATTCTTTAAAAACATACTTTCTAGTCTATGCAGTTGGAGAGTAAGTCTTGATGTTATAAAACCAGCAGGTAAGCAGGCTGCAGTTACCATGTTTTCTCTGATCCCAGCCCCACAGTTTGAGCAGTTCCTGAGGCCAGAGGATGTTGGCAGCTTTGGAGGCACAAAGCCTGGCATTCCTGCTGGGTGCCTTGCCACACAGCATCTGTGTCTTTTTGTCTTAAAGGATGGAAGACCTCAGTGGGGATGCTCTTGGTGTGCTTGTTTCCTCCTCTGGGGAAGATCACTGGAGTAGGGGCTGCTTTGTTGTGCAGCTCTCCATAGCAAAGGTTAGACCACAGTGGGAAACAGGCAGAGCTGTTGCAGTGATTGTCAGGAAGTCAGAAGGAGCAGGCTGGTGAGGAACAGAGAAACAGAGGAGAAACCCAGGAATCCTCCAGAATCCAGGTAGATGGCACAAAAGAATGACTTGGTTGTGGGAAGGAGGACACACTCATTGCTAAGACTTGGCTAGTGAAGCCAAACTAATTGGAAAGCATTAGGAATATTAAAAAAAAAAAAAAAAAAAAGGCAGGGAAATTAGTATTAAACTCCCCTCCCCAAGCAGACATATTGTGAGATAATATATTTTTTATTAAAAAGCCTGGTAATGCTTGAGTGTACAAGCAGACACGTGGGACTTTTTTGCATTCTTTTTCTTCAGAGTCAATTACTATAATATGTGCATGTAAGGCTCTTATGGATACCAGCACCCATATGCTTGTCTGATACCAGAATTCTTGCTTTTTGAGATTTTATAACAAAACGTGAGACAGCCATAATGTGGAACTAGTTTAAAAACATATAGAACTCAGTCTCTAGGTCTATATGTCAGATGCTTTGCCTTTTCATCAAGACCACCTTCTTGTAGGTTTTGGACTTATTATGGAAAAGAAGGTTGCAGATCTTAATAAGTATACAGTAAAATGCTCAGTTGTTTTCTGAGCTGTATCTCTAGTCCAGGCAATATGTTGTGAATAGAGAAAAGGCATTGAGCCAAACCTGCCTGTTAATGGTTTGATCACATGAATTCCACCTTCTGCTTTTCTTCCCACATTTTTACCCTCTCCTATTTTTCTAGTTGCTTTAATCAGTAATCAAGTTGAATTCTCATTTTTTCCATACATTTTAAAAAAAAAGACTTTCTTTGTTCTCTATTCACTTGTTTTCTGAGTAGCAGTATTTTTGTGTTCCTAGTACCTGAGTTCTAAAGTGGGTGTTTTTTAAAAAAAATTATCAATTCCTTTCATACTTACACAAGCATCTGTTCAATAGAACAAATCAGAATCTGTCTTAATGAAAGGTGGAGGTGGAGTGATTCATCTCCCTGGCTTTTGTACCTGAGGTCAAATATAGTTTACAGAAATATTTAGGCCTTGCCTGTTATTTACGTCTTTTCAGACTGTTGATATATCATCTAAAAAATTTATCATTGGTACTAATATGACAAGCCACGAAGACATGGTTACCATGGTCAGCATTTGCAGAGGGACCCCATATGTTCTGTGTGAGAGATGGGTTGGTTGCTCTGGACTGGAAGTAGGTAGAAAATATGGTTGTGTTAAAGAACATCATGTTGCTCAAGCAGGATTTATGAGGCTAATCTTAATTTTGTGTCATGCGTACAAGGAATCTTCCAGCAGGCATGATGTTCCCCAAACTCTAGACCATTCAAAGGCCAATAAGTGAGTCTATTTTCCAGAAAATGAGTGGAAAACTGGTCATAGTAGCAATTTACTCTTCTAGGACAGTTGCTGAAAGTAAATAGAAGAGTACAGCTTGTCTCATTTTTTTTCCTCTCTCTTAAAAATTCATTTCTTCACGATTGAGAAGAAAAAACAAACAAGCACCCCCAAAAAAGTGGCCATCCATCACTCTCCTTTTGACTCTAGTGGGAGGGACAGGGAACACAGCTCCAGTGTACTGAGCAGGTACAATTCAGCACTGGTTGTCCTGAGCTCTGTCACACCAGCAGAAATGTAAATTACATGAATTGGATGGTCTAATGTATTGTTTAATTTTGTGTGATGTCACTGAGATCTAGGACACTGCTTATAAATTACTTCTGCACTGAGTTAAATGACCTCTGTAATTTAGTCACAATCAGTAGAACTCGCCTCCTATTATTCTAAAGGATGATATGCCATGTTTAATCCAAACAGTCACCTAGTTAATTTTGGATTTAGTCTGATATAATTATACTTTTGATTATTCTTAAACCTTTTATTTCTAATCATTAATGATGGGATGAAAAATTTTAAAAAGTGTTTGAACAAGTTTATATGAACACAGCTATATTAAAATGGAATTGTGTATTAGACAGAGGAAGACCTTATAGGGCACTTAATAGGCCATGAAAGCCAGGCTGTTTTAGGAGGCTGGAGGGAAACCATGGTCAGTGAAATGCTAAAACTGAGAATAAATTGAACATGAAATACTCTTTTGAAATGTATTTTAGTAGAACCAAATAAATTGGTAGAATAACAAATTTAAACTAGCGTACTAATTGGAAAGTCCCAATAGAGAAATGAAGGACTACCTGATTTTAGAAAGGGGAAAAGGGATCTGTGAGCTCTCATTTACAGGGAAGAATAGAAACAGACTTCTGAACAGGAAGTGCATTGGGAAGAGGGAAGGCACCATTAAGTTTTTTAACGAGGGAAGGAATGGCATTACCAGACATTACTAGTTTAAAGGTTTCAAAGTGCTTCAAGATTTATACTTTTTGATCAAAAGCATTGCATTTTTTTTGAAACTGTATCTGTTTGCATTATTTGGGAGAAGTGATTATTCATGTATGTGTCAGATAATAGGAAAAGACTTCCTCAGTGTACATAAATTATTAAATGTGGAATGAGTCATTACTTCTTGTGGAAAAAACAGAATTTTATATGGATAGTGTGTCTTAACTTTTGAGTGATGTGAGTTTTGAAGGACGTTCATGTTCTATAAAAGGCTATTTAAATTATGGTTATCCAGGACAAGGTGTCTGTGTAGACATTGTCTTTATTCTGTGTGGTAATCTTATTATTTTTGTGAGAATTAAGTATCTCCATTACGCATGTGCTGGTGTTTTAAATTGTAGTATTATAATTGGTTTCAATTGAAAAATCACTGATTGATAGCTGAAAATTAAAAAAAAAAATTTCCTTCCAATTTTATTTCTTTTAGAGCAGTACAGAAAGCAAATAAGTATCGAGGTTAGAGAGGGAAATGTCAATTTAGTTCTATGTATTACATCTATTGTAGATCAAGTCATAATTGTTTGTCTGAGAAGAAGCTCCCAGTTTAAGGGGTTTGTTTCAAATAGTTTTGGATCCTTTGTTATAAAAAATTAGATAAAAATCTCTAGTTCAGTGTATTTGAAGTACTCTTCTGGCACATCTCTACAGCTTGGCTATTCAGGCCAATCCATCAAACTTAGACATCCATATTTGCTGAATCTCTGTGCTCAGTTTGTTACTAGTCAAGCCAAAATAGAACCTGTCTGTACTATCTCTACTCAAAAATGGAATCCTGATGTGCAGATAGATGCAGCCAGATCGAGAAGTCCAGAAATAAGAGAAAAAGATAAAATATAATTTCATGAATAATAATTTGTTACCTTCTGTCCAAGACTACTTTCAGATGCCGATAATTATTTGTTTTAAAAATTTACATGTAATTTGTGCTTTAGCAAGGCAGTTATTCATTTAAAATGCTGTATAATTTTATAATGGATTATCCAAATAGGAAATTTTATTTACAGAAAAATAGCAAACAGAAAGAAAAAAGGGCACTACACAGATAAAAAGCAAGAGTTCCTAAGTTTTGCATTAGCTTCAGAAAGCATATAAGGCACAGTACATGGCAAAAAGAAAAATGGACTATATTAGTTGTAACATTTGCAGTAGGTGTCCTCAGTCGGCTGAAATCCTTCTCAAATCAACAGATCTGTCAAATAAGAAGGAGATTATGGCCCTAGGTCTCAGATCTAATGAAGATTTGTATCATTATTGGAAATCTTTTGGAACTATCTTTTCTACCATTATTTTGAAAAGGAAAAAGTTCCTCTTGCTGACATAACTAAAAAAATAAAATGTGTTTTTCATCTGTGATTAGTATTGACTTGCTAAGAAAGAAGAAGGAAAAAAATACTGTAAAAATTTTTGCTTCAGATCCAAAATGCTTTTTTTTTTGCTGAGTATTACTATTTCCAATGTCAGATTTTTCTGTTGGTAAGTGAAGCCTGCAACTTTAATGCTAATGAAATAAATAGATAAATTTTAAAATTTTATGCACAAAAACAATACCTAAGTATCTTTTATGGGAAGACAAACTTGAGTAAAATCCATGCACATTTGATTTGACCATTCTTCACTCAGAATCTAACTAAATCTCTGAACTGAACACATACCACAGCACCAGTACATGATGTATGTGTCTAAGCAGCCATGAAACAGCCCAGTTAATTGTCTGAAATCTTTACAAAGTGTGGGTGCACCCACTAGAAGTGAGATGTTGCCTTGGGCTTCCAAAGGTGTTTCCTCTTTATCTGGAAGATTCTTTACAGTTTCCAGTCGAAGGTGTTTATTAACAGTATTGACCCTAGCACTGAATCACACAAATTGTCCTTTAGTGACCAATTGTAACTGCAAAATAATCCTGTTTTCCCCAAGCAACTTCTGTATAATACAGCAGACTGAGTGTAATTAGCAATTAAAAAAATGTAAAGGACATGATAGAAATCAAAGTGCTGGAAAAGAGTGATTGGTATTATATACGTCCTATATTTTTTCATGGCCTTTTTATCTGGCAGATACTCAGGGTAATATATGGTTATAGTGCAACAAAACCAGACAGAAAGCCTGAAGTTGAACTCTTTTCATTGCTCAAGTGTTCAGTTTATATTCCCTCTCACCTGCTTAAATAACAGCAAAAAGATAAAAACCTGGCAAAATGAATGCTAAGATTAATAAAAAAGGCATGAAAACCCATTTAACTTCTGCCCAGCCATCAACACAAATGATATGAATAATTTTCATACAAAATAAAATCAAGAACAAGCCTGATATACTTTGAAGTCCTGCCTGAATTCATCATGTTAAACACTGACCTTTATCTGTATGTTTTCCTGTATGGCTTTTCTAAATAAATAGACCAAGGGTCATTTATCATTAAAGAAGTATTGCAATAGACAGTGCAGCAGGCTAACAATCAGTGTTATTAAGGCTGAATCTACCCATTTGAAGCAACATGAATATTTGCCTGTCATTCTTTAATTAGCTTTTTAAAATATATTTTTAGTATGAGTATATTATTCTTATTGTAAATACAGCAGCCCCTGCACCTCCTCCCCTCAAAAAAAAAAAAAAAAACCAAACCAAACCAAAAATCCTGGTGTTGCCAAAGGAATACTAGCATAACCTATGGCTCTTAAGTGAGGCTTAAAATTAAGGCCCTTGGATTTTCAATATTGACTTAATTATTCTCTCTTTGTGGAAGTAGTCTTTTCATTTGGCCTGTCTGACCATTACCACAGCTACAAAGTGAACTGTGTACTCCATCAAAGTACAACTAGGGGACTTAATGCTGCTGGAGTTCTTCCATATACCATTGTACAAATTGTAAATCAATTAAATAATTTTCTGTAATTGTTTGCAGGGCACTCTGTAAGTTTTACATCTCGTTTTGGTAGTGCATCTTCTGGGGCAAACTGAGCATTGTTGTTTCCCTTGCTGAAAAGCTTTTTTAAGGAGCGATCATTCTTCTGTCAAATCCTTTCCCTTGTGCCAAATATAGTCACATATGTAAAAACCAGGAGAAACTGTGGTAACCAAATATAGGTAACCAGCTTTGGTGCAGGTGGCCACATCAGTCAAACCCAAGACAACAGCAGGTCCTTAAAATAATATTTCCCTCAATAGCCTTATCCCACTTGTTTGTACATACCCACTTGTCTTTCCTTTTGCTTTCTTTTCAGCATGGTTACCTAACTGGCCTCTAAGACACTCCCTTTTCTGACAGCCCAGAGACCTGTCCTCCCTCAGCTTCCCTGCACGCAGAGAGGAGGGAGCACAGCTTCTCCTACTTTTTACATACATGACTTTAAGTACCAGCATTCATCTTGTGAAGGCATCAATCACACATCAAACAAAATGTTTTTGAAGGAGGGAATATCACTACATTGCTAATGCCTCTGGTAAAACAAATGTGTTTTATGACAAAATAGTCGGAATGTTTCTTCTTTATAGAGTGTGATCATGCCCAATTTAGAGCATGGTTGCTTTAGTTTGCATGGCCCAGGGAGGTGCTTGAGAGATGATCAAGACAGCTTCTTAGACCATATGAGGTGTTGGAGCCATTTTTTTGCACATCCCTTTCACCTGTCAGGTAGCAAAAGTGCAGATAAGTATAAAAATGTACAGTATTGTATAGAGAAGTTTTATGTTTGAAGGAAATAGCTCTAGATGGTTATGGTTTCACCAGAGTTTTGCATGCATACTGACTTTAGAAAGAGTAAATAAATAGACTTAAAATTTCTTAAGCAACTTTAAATAGCCATTTGTTTTCTATAAATCTCAACATATGTCATAGCTGAGAAGAATTTGAGCCATATTTCAATGTCTTTTTCAGTCACTTCTTGAAACTATGTTGATTTGAAACTTCTAAAATGTTTTTAGTGACCATAATAGGGTTACTTTGGATCTTCCATTGCAACTAAGACAGAGAATGGTTTTATAACATTCCCTTTGATTTATCATTAATTAAAGAGAAATTACTTTTAAAACTAGCACCAGAATTAAAAATACATTTAAAATTAAAGCTTAAGAGGACATGATTCAAAACTGCGAAAATAGTAAGTTTGCTCTTACTCTTATTTTTGAAGAAAACATCTTTTAGAAGCTGAATTCCAGATGCTTCCCAAATGTTTTAATCCCCACTGTATATTACTTACTGTCTGGAAACTGGTATAGTAGTTACAGGAGCTGTGATTTTACAAATACACTCTCCAAATGGTATTTACTATATAAAATTGCAACAAGTGTTAGCTTTTCAAGACTCATCTGGTTTTTTTGCTACATGGTAAGAGGAGAGATGACTCATCAAGAAGAGAGAGGCGTGGTATGAGATAAGGAGAGCTATCACTGCTATCATTATAGTGTTTATTTTGCACAATAAAAATATCTTTGAATTTAGTTTAGGTTAAAATGGAAGCGGCAAGTTATTAAAGAAATACAGTGGAATAAAAATTTTTATTTATTCTGATAATGATTGACAAGCTAACACCTTAAGAGAAAAAGGCAGAGGAAATTGTCCATTATTCTCTTCTTATTTTATCTCTTGTGTCTAAAAATCTCAATGGAATGTCTTTGAGTGCTCCATGTGGCAGATCCCGTGGCTCTGTCCTCTGGTCTTGTCAAAGAGATCATAGAATCAGAGGATAATGAAGCACATCCATCTTAGTTCTGTTCAAGGTTTGTACATCTGCTTAATTTAGAAGAATTATCCATTAAGAGCATTTCTGATGCTATATCTGGCAAACCAGTTTTCTGCTGTGAAATGTTTTCAGAGCCACACTTTTTCAGGAGAAGGTTTTTGACATTGCCATTATCAGAAAGTGCTGAAATACTGAGGGGTTTTTATTGTTTTATTATTATACTAGCATTAGAGGCTGTTGTATGAGTCAGAAAGATGAAAATGAAAAATTCTGTTTGTTTTTTGCTAAGAAAAAGGTTTTGTCCCTGTTGAATCACACATTTTGATAGCATGAAAGGAAAATATTTTTAATTTTTCAGTTTGTGCAAATGTTTGATGTTGGGGTTCCACTTCATATCAAAATGAAGTTTGAGAGCCTCAAAGTTTGCTGCAAGGTAAGAAAATCTGGTGTCTCTGGTTCTGTTGTGATTTGTAAAGCATCCTTTTGAAGATGCACTTTTGACTGGGGAAAGTTAGAGAGTAACAAGTCAGGGGCTTTATTGAGCAACCACTGAACATGATAAACACAGAAAATCTTAATTATTCAGTTAAATTGTCCCATCAAAAATGCTGATTGTAGGGTCCTTAGCAGAGGGACTTGCTGTTCCAACATGTTTGAATAGCAATTAGTATAAAATGCTTCCATAATAAAATTACTGAATGAGCTCTGCAACGTGAAACAGCAGAGTAACTCTTACCTCTGCCAGATGATCTGTCTTCACTGATTTGCTTGGTTTGGTAATCATCATCTTTACTAAGTTTAGAGTACATTAAATTTAGGCATCATTAAAGCATTACATGTTTGTATTTGCTGTGTATCTAACAAGAGCGACTTGTGTGGGCTTCATCTTAAGAACCTGTGCTCAGGGCTGTAATTTTCCTCTATATTCTCTGTGCACACGTTCTTGTTTGAAGAACAAGAACTTGTCTACCTTTGTTAGCTTACTTGCTAAAAACAAGAAAACACTAACTAGCAAGGACATCTTTCATAATGCAAGATAAATGATAATTTTAAATATGTGAGAAGGAAAAATTGCTGAAAAGTAAAGTGTATTAACAGTAGTAAAACCTTGTTGCTTCCTTTCCCTGAGTGACAGTCATTTCTAGAAGCATAGCCTGTGAGGGAAAACTCAATACTATAAATAAGAAAAGAAGCCAGTTTTAAAGTTGAATCTATAAATACTTTTTAATATACTCAAACTTTTAAGCCATCACTTTCTTTACAAAAAAAATTAAAGATACAAGTATATAAATATATTCCATCAACCATTACTTAAAACTGTGAAATGTTGTTCCATAAATAGGAATGGCCAAAGACATAATCTTTGTTAAGTCAATAAAAGATGAGAGCAGTGAATTTGAGATGAAGAAATTCTTCTGATATTTTCTGACTGGTGTGAATTGCTGCTGTGTTTGTGTGCTGCAGGACAAATAGAGTAATCTTTCACTTGAGCACAGCATGTTTTACTGGCTGTTAATGTGGCTAGCCTGTTCCCATCCATTGGACATAATTTGTTGATAACAAACAGTGCTAAGGCAGGCATTTATTTGTACATTGGTTATTGACAGGAGCCCAGTTTTATGCCAGGTCAGATAGAATTGCAATAGTAGAAAGGAGGACTAAAACAGCCAAATATATTCTTTTTTTGTTTCTAAGTAAAAACCTGCTTCATTTAAAGTGAAGCTGAAATTTGAAGGAGATAAGCTGCTTAAGACTTCCCTTCTATGTGACTTATATCCATCCTGTTTTGCATCAAGCAAAGCTCTCACCAGTAATATTACTACTACTCCCTTTCCCCTTTATTTTGAGAGGAGAACAGTTCTGTTCCCAGGCTGTCAAGCTGCCATAATCTGGCTTCTTGCTAGTCCAAGTACAAGCACCCTTTGCTGCTCTCCCCTGCTTTCTTATCTGACAATAAGGTAGCAGGAGAATCATATTAATTTCTGGTGCCAGATTGAGCAGGATATATTTATCTATGAAGAAATACTTTAAATTTTTGAATTTTTGCGTTTTGTTGGTTTTTTTTCCTGTTGTAGGGGAGTGCAGCTAGTTTTCTTTTGTAATCTGTTGATGAATTCATTTTAGCTCTTTTAAGGATGTAAGAAGATTGAGTAAGAACATGTTTTTCCCAAATGTCTTCTTACTCCCCCCAACCTTGGGACCATATTTCGTGTAGACGTCACAATTTCTTAGCTGATTGACAAATGTGTATTGTCTCCAGGCCCTCAACACAAGAGTTGTGCTTACTTTTGCCTTCCACTAGTGAACAGTAATCCTAGTACTGGATTTCTATTTGCTTTATGTTTCTTCACTGATCCTGCCTTTATTTTCCCAAGAGAATATATATATCATCTTTTTCTGAGTCTGCAGTCAGTGGTTAAAGAAGAAATGGTGGCCATCAACAATATTACACAAAATTTGTAGAAGTCCTCAAAAATTACATGGAGAAACCAAAAGTCAAATAAATGATTTGTACAGGGACTGGGAAGAGGGCCAGGTTTGGATAGGTAGCTGAATGGCTGTGTACATGTTCCCTCACCAAGGGTGATTTTACATCTAGATACTATTTATTCTTACTCTGACAATGTAAACAGCAAAGACGCAACAGGTGCTAAAAGTAGTATCCACGTCACTGCATACTCCTAGGCAACATTATGAACCTAATTTTTTCCTGCATTTTGTGAAGAAGGAAGAAAATAATGAAAAAAAATGAACTACAGTCTCATCTTTACAAAGAGCTTCTGTACTCACAAGTCTAAGTTATAAAAGATCCATACTATGTCCATAGTAAGACACTATCAGTTCTCAGCTCTTTATTTCTAAAGAAATAAAATGTTAAAATGTACATTAAAATAACCTGAAGAATAGACTCCAGACTCCAGGACATGCACTATTATTTATTTCACTGATACTTACAGGTTGATCTTTTCAAAATGCTTCTTTGTTCTCCAGCCCCCAAAATCCACAGCACAGTATGAGGAACTATTATCTTTACTGTAGTAATAAATACCAAAGGTTACATCTTGGACTAGTGGTCCAGGATTGTTCAGAATGTCTTTTTGTCATTCTTCTACTTGATAATGGTGGAAAATTACTCTCTCCAGCTTTTCCACATAAACTTACAAATGCTTCCCATGAGGTTGTGGATTAGTGTTATTAAATGGCTCTGGATGTAATGAATGCGAGGGTAGGGATAGGAGAAAACAGAAGGGTTTTGCAGTGATTGTTTCCTTGTCCAGGCTCCAAAAGACATTTCTAAAATGGAGACGTTAGTGATGGCTCTATGAACATTGCCTGATACTGATGGAAAAGCAAAGTACTCTGCTTCAAAAATGTATTTGAGTAATGTGGTACCATGTTACTTGCTAAAGCAGAAAGGTGGCTTTTGAATTCCTATAAAAATATAATAGAGGAAAAGCCAATACAAGCTACAGGGCTGCAATTTATATCTTACAAATGCTGATATGAATGTCCCTTGGGAAACACAGCAGCAAGAGAATGTATGTGGTAAACTGAAACATAGAAGGATTTATTTTCTCCAAGTTTTACTTTTTGGTTTGACAAGTTCATTGTGATGGATGGGAGCACAATATATAAAATGACTGGCTTGTATACTCAAATTTATAAGTATATGCCATTGAACATATACCATACTTCAATTTTCAATATGAGATAGAAATATATTACTTATTATGGATGATATGATTAAGTTTATTTTAAATCCAAGACCTGTTGATTGCATATTAAAATAGTAGTTCTTGTCTATCTCAACTTTTGGTAAATCTCCATTGACGGATAAATCTTTTCAGAGAATTCAAATTGTCAGCAGAACTTATATTTCAATGAATATTTGGGAATTTTCTTCAAGAGCTAATAAATTTTATCTTTATTGTGCCAGGGTTCTTGAGGTGCATATGTAAAGAACTGCCATGAGAAGAACTAGGAGATTTTTATATCTTTGAGAACAGAGCCAGTAATATCTGCTTCAGATAGTTGTGCAGCACAATTATCAACATTTAGAATAAATTAATTCATAACCTCTGAATAGTGATGAAAGACTGCAAATGAAAATTATGCTGAGTTTGGTGGAAGTATTGAGTTGGAGCAAAGTAATTTTTATTTCTAACTCACTTCATTCCATACTATGTAATTTTTTTTGTTATGCCAAGCAACTAAGCATACTAAAGTCATATTTTGGTAAAAACTGGATGGGATTAGATTTTCAGTCAGAATAATGCTCAAAAATATAGGTACTTAAAATTTGAATAACTTAATTTTCTTTCCCTTTTGAAAATGTAGCCCTGCAGCAGATCTTTTGAAGTGTAAACTCTGAGACATAGGAGTGTTAAAATAATCATGGATCTGGTGGAAATATCACAAAAACATCCAGCACAGATTAATCAAGAATAGAAATTCATTTGAACTTTCTGTGGTCTATTGAATATGAAAACATTTCATATTTCAAATAGAAAAAAAAGAAGCCTTGAGCAAAGTTTTGATCAGTCAGTGACATTTCTGGTGTAACACCTGAATATTCTGATTAAGGTTGAAGGTTTCTATGCAGCTTCAGCAAACTTTCTTGTATTTTATACTTTTTTATTTATTAGTACTATTTGAAAAATAGCTGATCTGTGCTACAGGCTGAGGAACAATGGTAATAAAGAATGAAAACTGACAGATGACTACTTTGGCCAGACATAGTATTTTTATTCTGCAATTTCTTGGAATTTTGTTGTGAAATTCATGTTTTCAGACTTCGTTATATCCTGTGTCCCTACACTGGATTGTATCTCTGAAGATAATTATTTTCTGCAACTCCTGTATTGTAGACTTTTTATTGGGAAGAAGTTTCCTGTTGGAATGGTTTCTGTACATGTGAGAGTGGCTGGGTAAGGATCAAATTCTTGGGAAACTTGTGGTTCAGGAGCTTCTGCAGAGCATCACATTGTATTGTTGTACTAAGCATCACTGAATCTCTAAAAGGTGTATTTTTTTGTCAAAATAACTAAATTAAATAGATTGGATTAGTCAGGAAATCGACACTGATCAAAGGGTTTTTTTTTTTGACATCAGTTTTGAGAGTCTTATGTGAAGAGAACAGTAAAAGCATGAGTCACTGAAAGAGTGTTTAGAAATAGCAACAGTGGAAAAACCCGTTTTCAAACCAACTGTATAAATTAACTATTATTGTGTAGGATCACTTTTGAGGAAGTACATTGACATTGTTGCTGGGCAAATGTCAAAACTGCAAGTCACTGTGTCCCCACTGACTTTCTTCCTGGCGTCAAAATCCCAAATCAAGTCTAATATTATGTATATATTTATTCCCATTACCCCTGAATTAGGACTTGAGGATTTTCCCCTGTGAAAATCCTCCATGAATGTTAAAAGTGTCTAGCAGAAATTACATTGCTCCTCACTTCCTTGCATTGCCATCTGTGTGTGGGTGTCTTTTGGGGGCCAGTATGACAAGAATTGGAAGAAGCATTTCTGAAGGAAAATATTGTATTTCTTAGAGATATTAATGTGGAAATATAAAAATATACATAATTGCTTGAAGCATGGTCAGAAGTTTCACAAAGCTTTTTTGTTGAACTTAGAGGATTTTTGGTTCTACACTCTATTTTCAAGCTGCTGATGTAAAAAAATAAGAAAACAAAAGAGTTTATTGTGGCAGAGATAAACTCAGGCAGCTTTTACTGTGCTGTGAAGATTATCGAAGTGCAATGTGCAAACACTTACTGATATGTGTATGGGAGAAAGAACATATGCTTATCAATCTACCTGTTCTCTATATACAAAGTTGTCAGCAAGACACAGTAAAACATCCAGTAGATACAAAAAGAAGTCTAGATGAACTATTTATGGCAAGTAACAAATTTTTGTCTTAAGAATACATTGTCAGTTTTCCTGAAATAATCTTGGATGAGTTTTTCATTGTGAGAATTCAAGACAATTAGACAAAAGTGATGTTACTATTGCCCTTTTACATGTTATTTCAGGAATGGGAGGTCAGACTTGGCATAGGAGTCACGTATTGATTTCCTTCTCAGCTTTTCTTGAGGGTGACTGCTCTTACATTCATACCCTGCAGTGCTCTCCACCAGGATACTCTTGCCAGTGCTGTTCTACTTCCCATTAACGAGACTGCTCAGCAGTAGGGAATGGAGTCCAGGTGCTCAACTTCCCACATGGGTGTCCTACAGGGCTGTAAATAATTTATTTTCTCTTCTCATCTTCTGAGCTATTTAACAAAAAGAGCAACAGTTCCAGCAATCAGAATTAAAAGGCACCACAACCAGAATGCCTAAAAACTGAGGTGGAGACATTCAAGTTCAAAGGCCTGAAACTGCTTGTGTCTGAGCTGCCTCATGATTTAGAGAATGTAAGTAGCAGACAGTAGAGACTGTTCTCTTCCATGTGGAGTTTCTCATTAATTTTAAAAAGAAATTACATCATCATTGAGAAAGATAGGAAAAAAAAAGCCTTTTAATTTGGTGGCTAGGTACTCACCTACAAGGTGGGGCACTGATATTGCAGAACAGCCTCATTGCCTGTTGATTTACACACTGCACACTGGCGGCTGGGAAGAGCATGGACACCATTGTGCTGGGTGTTTGGAGGCTTCCTGCCCTCCACTTGGCATTGGATCTAGAACTATTGTGGAGGATGTAATTTAGCTTGAGTTCCCAAAGGTAATGATAGATGGAGAACATGATGAGTAGCTGAATTCTTGGCTGTTTCGCCCTTACAATACCCAAGTGTGTCTCCAGGTTTTTGAAAGGTAAAGAGAGGAATTGATTGAGAGAAAAAGGAAGGGGCATCATGATGAGACAAGTTGGAAATCACTTAGTTTCTTATCTTCTTTTAACATTATTTAAGATTTCTGATGAACAGAAAATCAAGTGGGTCTCACTGATAAGTCTCCTGGTCTCCTTATTTATCTGTTTATAAAAGTTCTGCTTGAAGAAAACATACAGTAGTTAAAAATGAATTGTGCTTTTGTGTTTCTCTGGTTCTGGCTGGTTTGTTTTTGTTTTGGGTTTTTTTTTTTTTTTTTATTTGGAGGTGAGGATTTCTCATAAATGAAATTTCTTCAAGGCATTTTTATGGTCTTTAAAATTCTACTTGTATTTTATGGGCTTTTTCTCCCACAGATATTTTTTACATAGAAAAAGTTTTTAAGGTTTTACATGTCATGTACACACTGAAACCCTATCATTCATCAAGATCATGAGGCTTCACGTCATTTTGAAGAAAAGAATAAAATTTCCTTTGCAGTAGACAGGTTGTACAGGGCTTTCATGCAACTTAGTTTTTCTAAACAGCATTGCTCTTGTCTTGCAAATGTTTAGCATGGAACAATGTTGAGCTCTAGTGCTTGGGATAAGGGCTGTGGGATTACAGGGTTTCATCAGTGGTTACTGGCATATTGCCAATTATGCACTGCTAGTGTCACTGTGGCTGTGGAAGAGATTTAAATAGAGGATGTCTTTTGGGAAACTTTAGAGATAAATGTTGCTGGAGTGAAGCAGCAATCCCTTTTGCTGGAGGACACAGGGACATGTGTGGATTGCCACTTTTACAATAATAAGAGGCACAGATACACAGCCGTATTTAATTATCCTTTTAGTAGTTATAAACCAGATTTCTGCTCTGAAGCTTGGTCATGAGACAGAGTGTGACTCCAGGGTTTACATTACTGAAATTTGTTGGTCAGCACCATTGATTTGTTTCATATTGGTAAGGAAATGGAAGAGATTTTTGCATTCTTTACTGGCTCTTTCACAGTATGAAGTAGATGAATTTTCCTGTCTAAACCAGAAAATCACAACAGTATCAAGCAACATGTTGTTCTTCACAAGGTTAGGCTAGCCAAAATTATGGATCCTTTCTGCCCTTCTAGGCTTGAGTGTTTCTGAGCACTGCTTACAGCTGAGAATGAAGGAATCCAACTCAAGAGCAGTAGGATGATTCATTTGAGGGTTTTATTTCTGCAAATTCCTTTACCTACCTTCACTCTGGAAAAAAGGGTATTTCAGCTTATGTTGTTTTAAAACTGAAATACTGCAATTACTTTTGTGCTTGAGTAGTTTCATTAAAATATGTCATATTCTCTCTACAGTTAGTATTATTCAGAGGACATTTTTAAGTCTGCACCTGGGTACAGTCTTCCTTAACATAACTCAAACAAGTGTGTGGTCCACCCTCAGTTATAATAGGTCAAAAGAGTAAATTTCTGCATTTGTTTTCATCAGTAATTCTAAAAAAAACAGGTGGCAGAAATATGTGTGAAAGTTGAGATGTAAATAATTTCCTAATCAAATTACACTCTGATCAATGATGTTTTTTTTCTTTTAAAAAATCAACCCACTTAAATAGTAAAGGTCAGAAAGGTAAATATGTAAGTGCAATCAGCAGGGTATTCAAATTATCAGTGTCAGCTCTGTTGCCACTCACGATAAAAATTCAACCAAGTTAAATCTATAAATTTATTTTACATTAATCCAAAAGAACACAGAAAAGAAAAAAAAAATCCAATTAACTAAAAATATAGGATGGTAAGAATTTATGGGGTATATGATCCTTCAGGCACTTCTGCTACCCCAGTCTCAGAGAGGAGTCCCTGCATTCTTCTTTCACCTTTCTGTGGACAATGCAATCAAGTGATGCAAAGCCTCTCTTTGCTCAGCTGTAATAGACATATGGAAAAATTAAGCTGAATAATCCAGTATAGGTACTGAATAATAATATATTTTTCCATACTTTAAACCAAATATAATATAGCCATTGTTTTTCTTCCCTCTGCCCTTCTGCCTGTAACTATATGGTAATTGATTTCTTTCAGATATATCCATGAAGAATTCATACACAAACTGTGTTTCTCAAATAAAGAAAAGAAATGTTAAAATATCCATGCTGGTATAACTGTGGCAATATATGCTATGGTTTGTGATTGTGAAAACTTAAGGGAGAATGCAGATAACTTTTGCCCCATTCACCAATGAAAGGCCTTTCTTGCAGAGTCCTCCTCTCCATTAGACAGCAATTTTTTGTAAAAAACAGCTAGTGCTGAATGCCTGAGAGACCACAGGCATTTACAATCTCCCTGCTCATCTAATCCACTTTCTGTGTTTCCAATGTCTGAATCAGTGCTGAGAAATGGAATTGCACATTATATTTTTTTAGTCATGATCAAGTATTTTGAAGTTTCTGTCAGTGACTAAACTTAATTTCCTGATGTATCACCACCAAGTGATGGTATTGAAGACAGAAGTTAAAAGGACTCAATACCCTCCTCTCTCAATATAAAAATTAAAGAGAAAAAATGGAAATACAGTACTGTTTCCTTGCTAATTTAGTAGTGGTCTTGTCTTAAATTTAGACAGTGATATTTTCTAGAGTCATGCTTATTAAGTTTTCTGTGCTGTGAGCTGCCCTGCTAAAAATTCTCCAGGTTCTCAAGGCAAGGTGGTGGTGAAGCAGTGAAGCTGAGCCAGCCAACCACGAGGCTCCCTTGAGGGAGCACCCAAATGATCTCCTCGTGCCTCTCAGCACCAAACAGGCACAGCTGCCCGGATTTCACAGTGCTGGGCAAACATGACCTTCGTGGCTATGTTGCTCTTGAGAGCTCAGATGGCAAAAGCCTTGATTGGCAACAGCAAAACCCTCTCCCTTGCTATCAACAATGCGGGGGAGCTTCATGTGTTGCTTTCCCTCTTCATTATCTGCAAATACTCTGAGGTCTAAAAGTAAAAAGAAGAATAGGTTTCAGTTACTAAACCAAGATATCAACAGCAAAATGCTATTTTCTTTGCAAGGTTCAACCTGTGTCTTTATGAAGTAAGAAATCATTGAATTAAGTTTCTCAGTGGTCTCTTGGTTTGTGATTCTGATCAATGAAATGTATTTTCTTGCAGCTGTCTCTTCTTCTACTAGATGTTTTTGAATTATGAAAAAGAGCATTTTGAATTTTGATTTTCTTTTGCAGTACTACAGTCACATATTTTTTTCTGTCAGTTCAAGGCTTATATGGCTCATTGCATCTGTGCATAGCAAAAATTTGATTTATAATTCCTGTGAAATTTTCTATAGGTCAGAAGCAGCACTTTCTGAAAATGTATTCTCTAAGGACTTGTTTAGAATAGGTGATTTTCTCTGAAAGGTAACCTTAGCATTGCCCTGGCCTTTATGACTTTGACTTGGAAATTACCATTGCAGAGTTGAGAGAGCATGCTTTCCTCAAAAATATTTTCTTAAAATGCTATGACAGCCTCAGCAGTTGCTATTTTTGGACCATTTCATTTAAAATTAATCACTTTTAGAATCTAGTACGTTTTACAAAGAACATGACTGAGTCTTTTTCATTTGTATATGAATATAGATGTGGTTTTGCCTATTTCTTTAAAGAAGATTCTAGTCTGTCTTTTTTTTGGACTTGAGTAAGATCTTGTGAATTTTATTGCCCTTATCAGGATAGGTGCTGGCATTTAAGGAATCTCATTTTTGGCTTTTAGGTTCTATGTCTAAAAACCCCCCCTTTTCAACTGTTTTCTGCTTTTCCTTGCTTTAAGGTATTATTAAAAATTATTGCTTTGCCTTGTCCAATTTTATTTGCTTTATAAATTGGCTTGACAACTGAAGGTTTTTCTAGGATTTCAGAATTCAGTTGGCAGTTTGACTGAAGTCTTCTACACCTTGCAGATCTAATAGCCAACTTGCCTGGTTTTGCTGCTTGCTGGAAGCGAGGCAGGGAGACCTGGAGAACTTGAGAATCTGCTTTGACAGTGTTATAGCTGGGTCTTTGATATCACAAAACAGTGTACAGAAACTGAGTATCTGACACAGCAAACATTTTCTATTTTGGATTGCTGAAATTTTCCTTTTCAGGTGAGTCCAGTACCCAGGTAGTGGCTTCCATGAAATTTATATAATCTGACTAGCTTGTTTTTTTGCTAGATTTCTGGTGATAAGACAGAATCAGGCTTGAAGGTTAAAGATTTTTCATTCTATAAGTATTAGTTCTTGTTTACAAATAATGAAGTTTATAGTCTTGAATCATAATTCCTATAGATGTGAAGTGTCACGTATGTAAACTGTCATGAACTTACTGGTCAGATTTTTTTCAAAGCTACATTCACAGAAAGTATTATTTTCCTGTTTTAATCTGTTTGGCTGCCTTGTTGGTTATTTTTTTTTTCCTGAGATAAGAAATTAGAGTAATGGTTCTGCTTTTAGAAACACATTTGCATAACTAATAAACCTTAGAAAAGGGCACAGGAATAATTAAGGGAAACAATATTGTTGATTAAACATTAAAACTAGTAGCTATAAAAACACCCAGCAAGTTCTACAAGTTAATACTTTTGTTGTTTTAGGACTAGAGTTGGCCCCAAGACCTCCCAAAGAAATATGAACTGGTTTCTCACTTGCCTTTACTCTAGAAGGAGAGTGTTGATGTTGATATTTATTCATCTGTCACGAAAGTCATACCTCTGAAATCATCAGTGTGTTAGAATGCAACAGCTGGCTTAAACTCTGTCCAGGCTTTCATGTCTCAGGGCAATGGCTTCAGGGTAAAGTGAGAATAGAGCATCAATGAACTTTCACAGTTAGATGGTTCCGTTTTCAAGAAAGTTGATTTGCCACTATTATTTATTATAAGCCAAAGACACTGGAACATATGGAGGTGAAATTTCTGATGTGCAGACCATGTATACTCAAATGTGAGTTTTCAAAAGAGGCAAAAAAGGAAAAAGTGTTTGAAGGCAAGATGAAAAGAATAGAAAACTTCTTCCCATATGGTACCTGAGAGATTTGAAAGAAGACAAAGTTAAAAATCAGTTTTCAAAATGTCATTTTGTTTTTCCAATTTTTGTCTTTGATCATTGAAGATTTAGGAAAATATTTAGGGCTGACTAACTTCACTAGTCAGCTGACAGAAAAATATAGCTATGCTTGGAACTGCGTCATTGACATTTATGAAGTTTCATCTTATATTAAACTAAAATTCTTCCTTCAGTGTCAACCTTGTAAATTTCATGTGTATAAAAAAAAGATGAAAATTTTATTTTAAAAATTAAAATATTTTTGGGGTAGGAATATCTGTCTGAAATATTTTGTATCCCTCCAACAGCATGCAAAGATAAATTCCCCTTATTTAAGGAATACAGCAGTGTAAATACTATGAGAAAATCTGCCACTGCAGTTTAAAATCTCTCAAGATTTAGATGTTTAACATAGCAATGAAAAATGCTTGCTCTGGACATGGTTGTTAAGTCTCTAGAGAATTTTACCGCTATGTAATCAAGTTTGTAATGCATACACACATGGAAAGCTATGATATAATCAATGAGGCTTTGTAATATACATGATAAAGCTATTCACTGAGTGTAATAAAATACAAGCTAGAAGGAGAACCAAATTTCCTTTATTTTCTGAAATCCCTTTTTAAAATACTGTTTTCATTGCCTTAAGAAAAGTGAAGAAAATTATGCAGTATGTAAAATACAGGAAGAAACTGAATCTAAGGAGTGATGGGGAAATATATTCCACATTCTAGTGTTATATATTATAGTACATTCAAGAGCTTTTATTGTTTTGATTTGGTTTATACTTGTGTAAGTTGTATAGATTTTTATTCTTGTTTTAAATTTAAGGTTTATAAAAGAGGTTTGTTGTTGTGCTTGGTGGGGAATGGATGAGCAACATAAATATTGGTTCTATAAGGAAATATGTGATGTCTCTCTCTACTACATTGTTTGTCTGAACTGGGGGTGGGGGATGTTTCATGAAACATGAAGAGCATGGATGTAACATCCCTCAGTGTTTCACCCATCTTCCCTCTAAGCCAGTTTGGTTATTTCAAGTTGCTCAAATTATGAATGTGGTTTGAGGTTTTTTTTGTCTGCAGCAATGCTTCATAATTTATTTTGCAAATCATGTTCATAGTGGGTAAATTTCAACTGTTGCTTTCTGTCTGAAATACAAGGCTGACTTCAGCTTGTGGCATAAAGTGCAAAGTGTGATAGAAGTGCAGTTGATAGAAGTGCATGCCCAAGAGGAGCAGATGGGTTAGGAATTAGGAGGTGAGGTTGGAAGGATAGTCAGTGTGAAAGGCAGGAAGAAATCTGGTATCAAAGGTGTTAGGAGGTAAGCAGTAGCATGGGACCTTAAAATAAGGCAGGAAATTAAATTGAAAGAAAAAGATGTGCAATAAATGAAGGGATAGAGAGCAAGGGAGACTGAAGTGGTAAGGAAAGCACTTCAGCACTGAGGGAAAATGAATTTTGTCAATAGCTTAGCCATGAGGTGGTATTTGATGCACTGGTAGTCCATATGTAGGTAACTTTGCCTTTACTGGTGAACTAATTTTTAAGCAGGGTGGGGCGGTACACAGGGAGTAGGGAAACTTAGATTAATAAAGTGTTTTTCCATGTACATTTTGTGGTACTGTAATTTTTAAAATGCAGACTACTATTGTGCACTTAATGCACTTCTCTTACTGTTTGTAAGGCTTAACCTAAAGAAAGAAGTTCTGTGCTTCACTGCTAAAAAAAGCTAAAAAAGAAACTAGACTAAAATAGAATGGCCAGTGGTTTTTTTTTCTAGACAGACTGAGCAAAAAATGTAGATCTCTTTCCTGAAAGAACAATATGAATCGCCTCAGGGATCTGAAGAATAGTGGTAGAAAACTTACTAATCTATAAATGGCTTTTGTTTTGCTCCTAGGTTCAGATATTGTTCAATGGTTAACGAAGAACTTATCGATAGAAGACCCAGGTAATTTCTCTTCTTTTCTTGTCTTCAGATTCTAGGGCTTTTATTTCAAAATTATTGGACCTGACTTTGTTTTCTGCTGGGGTGGGAATGCCAAGACACAATGTTGAACCAGTACAGTTTCAAGGGCTAAACAGACATAAAATTTTAGATACCTTTGCTAACATACTGAGGATTTTGATTATCCACTTATTTGCAGCAGGCATGAGGAAACAATATGAGAATGATGATAGTTCTTTGGTAGAAAATGCGTTTGAGTGCATGAGGAATTTACTCAGTGTTAGGCTAAATGGTTTGTTAAATACAAGCTCTTTTCTTACAAAATTATTCAACACACAAAAAATGCATAGAACTATTAAAAATACATTCTTGTACTGTTACCAAAATGAATCTTAAATTTGTACACTTCTATAGCATCTTAAATGGAAAATGAAATGCAAATAAAATCAGTGAAATGAGGAAATGAGGAAGAACAGTTTATTACTTGATCAGCTGGGTTAGGACATGCAAGTAAGGGTTTGCTTCCAAACTCTGTCTTGGTTTCTTGTATGCCCAGCAGGAAACACAGTTTGGTTATTGTATTTAGCTATTATTTATTTCCTCAATTTACAAGAATCTAGTTACCTGATCAGAAGTTTTCCATAAAGGAACTCTTTCTAGTAGAAAATGCTGAATTGTAGAAATAAAATATTCCATGGAGGTTCCCATTTTCTTTTGTTTAGAGGAAAAATAATCTTCCTTCTTTAAAAATTATCAGAAATGATCAAAATTTTTTTTTTCCTTGGTTTTTAATTTTTTTTCTTTTTAATTTTTGGGAGTATTTTGTGTCTTTATTTTTAAAATTTGTTTTTCTGTCAAATTAGAACTCAAAGTATGATCATTGCAAAAACCAAAATCACTGTGTTTAAAATTGTGGCTTGAGCAATGAAGAGCTATCAATACCTAACTTGTAATTTGGAAGTAGTCAGTTCACAGCATATTGACATGTTATGTGAGAGAGATGACTACGTTTTTAGCCAAGTTTGAACAGTGTTGTATGCTTGCTTCCTGGAGATAATGTGGAGGCTTCAAGTGACCTAAGTGTGATATTGCATTTCTCAGTTGTCAGCTAAAAAACACTCACCTATTTGTGTTTACGAGAGTTTGAAAGATTTTTAGGCTACGTTTATCTGATATGGAAGCATAACCTTTATTTGTCAAACCAGAGCTGCAATACTGAAATAGGTTGTCATTCAGATTATCTTCTTGTTGCAAAATTTGGAATAGAAAAAGCTTCTGCTAAACAGAAAACATGTCTCCTTGGTTCCTTGTGTTCATATCCAATAAAAATTAAGCAAACACACAAACTACTAACATGTGTAACCAAAACACCACAGTAATTTAACTGAAGCTGGGTTTTATCTTCTCAGATTACATGAATGGAAAAAAAACCTTTCCACAATGACAAAAATGTCTTATGTATTTTGGTCCTAGTCCAAAGTCAGCTATCTGGAGCTGGTTAAATTCTGATCTTCAGAAAACAAATCACCCTAAATGCTTCCTTTGGGTAATGCTCAGAATTGCCAGATGACAGTGAACTTGACAGATGGTGAGCAAGAGTTTTTCACATGAAAGAACTTCTGAAAATGTTCTGTTTTTTTCAAAATCCATAAGCATCTTGCTTTTCATTTCAGTTCTGGACAAGTCAGTCCAGAACCTCATGTGGAAAAGCCCTAATTTCTGCAATCTGTTGTCACTGTAATTTGGATTTCCAGTGTCTTCTGATTGCTGTTTACCTGTGTGTCAGGGTTTAACTCAGTTGTCTTTTAAAACTACCCTATGGGGTCCTGTTACAATCACTTGTGAACCTATGCAGTTTTATGATGCAGAAATAAATTATGCCTCAGTTGGCACTGAAAATTATCATCTCTGTCTAAATCTGATATTGGCCACATACCTGGAAGAACAACATAAAGTAGATTGGAGTGCATATTTTAAGAATATATTCTACTGTGTCCAGAAGTGCAACTACTCGTGCAAGGAAGGCAAGTGAATTGTGATAAAGGGGTAAATAGAGAGATTCTCAGAAGGGTTGTCAGGTTAGAAGGAGCCTCAGAAGATCAGGTGGTCCAGACTTCCATGGAGAGGCAAGCCTGGGTGAGATTACCGAGCTCTCTGTCCTCTCTCATCCTGAACACTGACAGGACCTTCAGCACATCCAGTGATTGTTGTCACTGTAAAAAACTTGAATAGATGAAAGCTCTCTCCATGCAACTTGTATTCAATGCACCTTATCCTCTCAGTGTGACTCCCTGTGAAGAGAATTTCTGTCCTCTAAGCACTGGAAAAATGTGTTGAGGTCCCACCCTGAGCCTTCTGTTCTCCAGGGTGAAAACATCTAACTCTTACAGTCAACTTGTTCTTTAATAAAACACAGAACTAGTAAGAAGAAAGTGACGCTACCACGCTTATATATAAAGAAGTAATATTTTATAATGCAATTTTCCCTTTTTTTTGCATAAGGAATACAACTCCAATGCCATTTAAGTGAGAATGAAGTAGGCAGCATTATGGATGGTGGGAGAACATAAGGCAGAAGGTTTGACAGCAACCCTTGTGTTAATAAGTGTAAAGCTTTCACCTGGAAAAAGCAATTCAGCAAAAAGTAGTAACAAGCTGGGGCTTGTAAACTGCCTGTCAATAAAACCATGCAGATTTTTAATAAATGGAAAATAATATTCAGTGGAATATTCAAAACATTTTGGCTTGCTGCAGTAGATCTCCATCAAGAAAATAAACTGGATATGATAGGTGGATTCTGCTAATTTGTACCAGATTTGAAGTTATTTCAGTGGAGCAGAGCTTGTGCCCAGAATAGCTGTGCACAATGCACTGTGCAGTTGCTGTTACATTGTTTGCTATTCAATATGTAGTTAAAAAATGTTTGTGTTTCAGCCTACAATTCAGCTGTAAAATTTTAAGGAACAGAAATTGTCCAAGTTATTTTTAATAGGGAAGTTTTATTCAGGCATAAATATAAGCATGATCTCAACCTGAAACGAAGCAATTAACTGAGTTTACAGAATTGTAAGGGCTTGTGGTTTGGCACTTAGACATGTGTTGTCGAATTGACCATTATAGGGTAAGTGCTGACGCTTCACTGCTGTTGCCAATTACTCTTAATGTGGAAAATCTACTCTGTTTTTTTACATTGTGTTTTTCTTTTTTGAAATGATCATTAATGATGTGAAATGCACCAGACTGACCACATCAGATACTGAAGTTCCTTTAATCTGTAGTGGGAAAAATAGAACAAAAAGGAGAAATGATTTAAAGGTATCAGCTCAAATTCCCAAGAGTCTAGTCCTGTACTTGGTTCTTGCACTGATTTCTTCAATGCCCTTTTGGCAAACACTTGATTTCTCTATTCCCTGATATTCAACATCCTATAGCAAATGATGCTGTTGTCTCCTAAAGGAGAAGGAACACTGAGTTTTCCAGTCTTTTCACAAGAAAATTGTGCTATTCACAAACACCCATTTCCAGTCATTCCAGGAATAATTTTCACCTAGATGTCCCAGAAAGTGCCTCTAAGTGTAGATAATATATTTTGATATAATCCTCGTGTTCCTTTAAAGTACCTTTATTCCTGGATGTTGCTTATTTAATTTTCTCATAGCTGCAAACCAGTTGAATATGACTGGGGCACTTCTTTATCAAGTGGTTGCTCCAGCAGAGCCACTGCAGCTGCTCTAGAATGCTCAACCTCTGCATTCACATTGCTTTGCTCCAGCTCATTTAGGAAGCCTGTTGAAGTAGTTTGCTATTGCTCTTGGACATCAGGAATTACACTGAAGTCAAAAATATATATGACTAAATCTAAGTTTTATAGTTATGAAAAAAGACTGCCTTGATTTTTACACCCTCCTGTGATTTTTCAGTTTCAGTTCTCACCATTTGTATGTAGTTTTTTCGTGTAACTGGTGTAACTAATCTGTAGCTAGATGCCCATCAGTATCCATGTGAACTGTGGTCACCGAGCCAGAGCAATAACAAGGGAGGGCTCAGTAGCACAACATCTGTTTTTGTTTATTCGTTTTCCCTCTTTTGTAAAGTCTCTCTCTCCAGAAGCTGGTGTACTAATAATGACCTTGAAAATACACAGTACTTGTTTGAAAGAGTTAGAAGAAAAATGTTAAGGCTTTTATTTGAGTTTACAAAAGTTTTCTTGAAAAATTGTTCAGTTCTCAGTTTTGCCTTTTCCCCGGTTATATGCAGAAAAGTAGCAGCAAAGAGCAGGAGCCAGACAAGATGTTCTAAACAATTGCCATTTGGGAAAAAGCACCAGAGAGCTGCAAGCAAAGGGGAGGTACTTCCAGAGATTGCTAACAGAGAAAATAGTCTCTTATGAGAAGGAATGAAGAAGAAAATTGAAAGGTCACGTTTATCTTTGCAGTCTTTGCACTAATCAAAACCTGTGGAAGTGGAGCAAGAGTAGAATGCTCCCTTTTTATTATCCTGACTTAAAAAAATAAGCAGCCCAAAAGATCAATAAAAGTAATTTATGCTGCCTGCACACATACCATACCCCTCATACTGGGAACCTAGGGACATCAGACACTCTCATTTTTCATATGCCTGATAGAAATTCAGGCACATTTTTTTCCATAGCAAACCTCACAAACCTTTGTCAATTCCAGTGTAACCAACTTGCCAACTTTCTTTTACTGGGTGAATTTGATCTGAGCTTGTCAGATCCCATAACATTTCAATTGAATAATTACTTTAATCTCAGATGCACAAAAAGAAAGTAGAACAAAATTCTGTTTGAGAATGGAAAATGTCAGAATTTACAGACACTCCTTTATTACCAATAATATTAACATTGTGATACTCATGCAAAAAATCTATGGGTCAGGTTTCCTATAATTACAAGCAGCATAGGGAGTACTTACCTCTGTGGCAATCAGTGGGCTTGTAGCCCCTCCTGAGGTTCCAGGAGTGCCATGGGAAATGTTCATGTGAAGAGAGTGTTTTTTTTGCCCAAAGCCTTTAGAGAAGTTTTGTAAATGGTGAACAGAAGTGTAATGTCTTCAATTCAATTGTGACAGGATATGTCAGATTTAATGGATTTCATGTTTTTTCCACTGAAGCTTCTTCCAGATTAGTATAATCTATTAACCTGTGTAGACTGCATGTGTTAGGAGTGTTTCCAAGAGCACACAGACCTGCACAGCCACCTGTTGTGAGATGTTTTTTCTGCAAATGTGCCTGTACTGTTTGAACAGTCTCATTTCCATGTAGTCACTCTTGAAAGTGATTAATATGTTCCTTGTTTGGCCATTTTATTTTCTCACTTGTGGATAAGTGGTAGGTTACATCCAGTACTCATTTTCAATTTTCTTTGATGGAACAGTCATTTCTCCTGATCTTTTTGGTAGTGTGGCATCTGGTTAAGAAAGAACAGTTTTTTACACTTATTGGGAAGATACAAATTTTGTGACTGGTACTGATGCAAAGTAGGAGATCATTGTCATGATGGAAAGTATGTTACCATGGTATTGGTGACAAAGTATTTCCTTCACATAGCCACATAGATCAAACTATTACAACTGTTTTATCGTGCTAAGCATGACTAAATCAAATTCTCCCTTTGTTATTTTGTTAAGGAGGCATTGTTTTGCAAGATTTCATAAAAATAGTTCATGTATTTTTACCCTAGTAATTACCAAATTTTATAAACATTTGAATTACCTGAGAAGTATGAATGAGTTTTGTCTGTTTAATTTATAAATAAATGTCCATCTTGGAATAATGGGTAAAGATGACAAGTGTGGAATTTGCTGCCGTCTAGCATAATATTCTGTACAATAAAATGATTGTAAAAATAAAATTATAGTACTAGGCATTGGTATGACGAAATACACATGTTCATCTGTGAGCAATCTGTCTGATAATTGTCAGTAGAATACTGATTCAAAATGGATCTTTTTGCACTTTGAGCCACCTGACCTACTTAAAGGTGTCCCTGACCATTTCAGGAGGGTTGACACTAGATGAAATTTAAGGTCTCTTCCAACCCAAACAGTGCTATAATTCTATGATTCATCTATAACTTGTGTGATATACGCATTTTCTGTATAAAGCAGATCTCTATTGATGCTTTCTTATCTCTGGCTAAAAGCAAGGCATCAACTGAATTTTTTAAATTTTAGTTTTCTTGACAGTTTACTTTTCTTTTCCTGATTCCATGGTGCTGACTTCAAAGACATTTATTTTAACAGGGAATAATATTGCCTTTAATATTAAAATCTCCAGACTATACTCAGAATTGTTTTCAGTATTCAGTATATCATTGTCTGATACTCAATTTGTTTTTAAAAATTGAAACAAACCAACAATCATCATACAATTCAGTAGGCAGCATGGGCTTTATTCCACTGAGGACTTTGAGAGTCTTATTGAGAGAAAAGGATGAAAAAAAGTACTGACTAGAATACAAAATATTATTACAAAAATAAGTCAGAATAAGCCTACTGAGATAAAAAGCTAATTGTAAAACTATTACCTGATCAAGATGATAGGAGCTGAGACATCAGTATACTTTAATTTAAAGCAATTTTATTGGAAAAAACTTCAGCTGCTCTGCTGCACCATTTAAAGGAATTATTTTCATCCTGTTACAGAACAAATTAGGACACAATCTAAATTGCACAATTGAAATCTTTACCCATGAAGTTAGGGCAAAATATGCTGTTTGAGGGAGAACTCTGATAACTTTTAGAAATAAATAAATAAATAAATATTTTAATTGCATAAGTTGAATTATAATGATCTTCTTAATAAATTATTTTATGTCATTTCTACTAAAGTTACTAGGAATTTTTGTGGTTTTCTTACTGTTTGACAGCCTCCTTCTGAACCTTTGTGATCATACCAAGTTTTGGAGGTTTAAGAGAAAGAGCATTTGTTAATTCCCAATTCACACTGGCATAATTAATTAAAAGCAGCTAAATAACTGTCTAGAGACTTCATTAGATTTCTGCTTCCTTGTTTGCCAAAGAACTGTGTTACATAGTAATGGAAAATGCAAGTAGGTGGAAGTGAAATTTTAAATCTGGCCAATTTAATTGAATAAAAGCAGCAGAAATCCTATTTCATCTTGCTGACAGCTGCTGCAGCTATTTATAGTCAAGCAAACAAAAATGTTTTGATATTTACATGTCATATGTAGAATTTGATGACTGGAAGGTTAGTGTGAGGCTTTTCTCTTGATTTTGTTAATTACTGACCTTAGGAGTGTTTTAAATTTTTCCATAGCACATGTAGAGTAATGCTTTACACACAGGGACACAGTGATGGTCCAACATTTACTGTGCAAGGTTATGGCTTGCCATTTCATCTTGGACAGATTAATAATACCTAGGCACTCTCTCATTTTTTTCCCTCTTCCTCTTTGTCTTCCTCGTTTGTCTTCCTCTTCTCTTTTGTTAATCTCCATGGTTCATGTTCCAATTTTACTGCACAGAATCTTCTGGCTCTCATTTGTTTATGGCCGGTGGTTGGATCTAATTCACGAGTTCTATGTTCAGATGTTCTCCCTCTAATGTTTCTCCCTTTTTCAAATTTCAATGGTTTTATTCAGTCATCTACTCAAATTCCACAAATTATCAGGATTTTGATTGTTTGTGTTGTGGATTGGATGATGAGAGCCATGTCAACTCTGGTTTTGTAGCTTCAAGACCACATTTGGCTTCAGAACACCTGGAACCACAAAGTATAAAATATCTAGTGTCACTAGAATTTAATTTTTATAGGTGCTAAAAAACTACTGGTCTCACTAAGTCTGAGGCTCAAGTTAATTAAAAATCAAGCCATAAAAAGACTCTATTTGCCTCAATTTGGCATGCAGAAATTGTTACAAGTAGTTTACACTTCCTTTTGAAAATTTGCTTTCTAATTACTATCTACTTTATAATACTTCAGTTAAACTGGAAAATGTAACTTTTAATAGCCTTTAAGCTTATTAGAAATGTTAATTTACCTCTTGAAGTGTTGGGATTATTTATGTCATCAAATATAATTGCTAGCATGAATAAAAAAAAAAACCAACCAAAAATATAAGAAGCAGCTATTATGGCATGGTAACTGTGGAACAGATCATAGACTCATTATAGTTTGAAAAGACCTCTAAGATCATTGTGTCCAACCATTAACCCAGCACTGCCAAGTCCATCGTTAAACCATGTCCCTAAGTTCCACATCTATGCATCTTTAAAATACCTCCAGAGATGGTGAATCAATACTTCCCTGGGCAACCTGTTCCAATGCTTGACAACTCTTTCTGTGAAAAAATGTTTCCAGTCAAAATCACCCCTTGTGCACTTTGAGATCATTTGCTTGTCCAACTGCTTGTTACTTGGAAGAAGAAGCTGACCCCTGCCTGACTGCAGCCACCTTTCAGGCAGTTGAACAGAGTGATAAGGTCACCCTAAGATTCTTTATCTCCAGGCTCAACACCCCCAGCTCCCTCAGCCACTCCTCACAGGACTTGTGCTCCAGACCCTTCACCAGCTCTGTTGCTTTTCTCTGGACATGCTCCAGCACCTCAAAGTCTTTCTTGCAGTGCAGGCTCAGAAAAACACCTCTTTTTTTTTTGAGCAGCCACAGATACCTAGCAGCCACTTACTGGGCATGTACAATTGGGAAGGTTCATATCTACAATGTTTAGCATTTATCAAAATCCAATTTTGAATGTTTTATTGTGTAATGAATCAGTATCATGTAGTTTTACATTATCTCCTCACAACTCACTTTTTGCTGACCTCAGTAATGTTATACTTTCAGCAAATTTTATAACTGATGTAATTTCATCATTCAAACCCTTCTGTAGATAATTTAGGATTATCCTGAACAGTCCAGGACCTACTAAACACAGTTACTGTGGTTACCCCTGCTTCTGTGTAATATTATTATTTCAGTGTAATATTACACTATTTAGTGTAATAACTGACCTGCTGTGCCTAACCTTTATTCCCTTCTTTCTACCTATTGCTTTTTTCATGATCTGCTTAATACCTTTAGAAAACATTTGAGGGAATCATGCCAAGAGCTCCTTGGGAATCCAAGATAATATGTCAACCAGATTTTTCATAACCTTTTATGTTCTCTATTTCCATATGAGAACACTCAGAGAGTTGTGAGATGTATCCAGCAACAAAAGTCATCCTGAATCTTCCTTTTTTGTTGCATTTATCTTTATTTTCATTCCTTCTATCCTTTATTATAGTCCATAACGTGCTGTCTGTATGGGTGTCTGTTTTGTACATCCTTTTTTCCCCTCATGTTTCCCCAGGATGTCTTTCTAAAACCCAAGGATGTACTTTTCAACTTTTTTCCTTTGGTACTGAGGATTATTAAATTATAAGTGGCACACTATGGCTAACAGTTCAGCAATTTAATATTTAACTTGCCTTAAAACACAGATTGACCATTATTTTGAAACAGATACTTCTGTTCATTTTATCAATTTATTTTAAAGACTTTGATAGTTTTTGCTGCTGCCGTTCTCATGAGTCCTATATCTTCCTTCTACATTTAGATTCTGTCACTAGAGAAGAAATAGGTCATTCATTATTGAGGCTTCTTCTCTTTTTGTGGGAAAAAAGGCACTTCTGAAAGAGTTTTCACTGAGCTATTTTTGCTACTTAATATCTGTCAGTATTTCTTTATTTTTAATAGCAGCGTTTGTCTGGCTGAATTGATAGTTTTCTATAATTATCTCTGTAAATCCATTGCAAAGGGGAGAAGTGAGCACTAGGAGTGGGAGTTATGATAATAGGAACACAGGATGGTATAAAATGGAAATTTGTATTGGAAATTTTGCTCCCTCATTTTGAGGAGGACAGTGAAATATATTTTATTTGCCAACCATATTACTACAAATAATGGACAAATAAAACTCTAAAAGTGATCCTGTTTGTAATAACTGCCTTGGGGATTCTTGTGTATGTGCATCCCAGGTAACCGAATCTGATCACATGGGGAGTGGCATGTTATTCTTCAGAAAAGCCACCTCCACACTCTTTGTTGTTACCCTTCCTGAGCTTTGATGGCATTTTTTTCTTGATGTGTGTCTCAATGACACCAATTTACCTATAAAGCTGTTAACTCCTCGTGGACTTTAAAAATCACAGCAGTCTTCCCACAGAAAAAAAGTACATTATTTTCAGTATTTTATGCTCTCAGTTTGCTGGAAGTATGAAAAATGTTATAAAGACAAATTGTTTTCTTCTTTTTTTTGAATTGAGTGCAGTGAAAGAGGCATTTTTTTTCTAGCTGTGGCTGCTGTGTGTTCTTTGTATTTTCTGAACTGCTTGGTCATAAGTGGGTGTTTTGTGATTATGATAGCAATGCATGGCAATGACACAAAGTTAATTGTTGGTGCAATAGCAATTCATATCAAATCAGACTTAGAGACTAAAAAAAAGTCATGATTCATCTTGACCAGCAGTAATCATTGTGAAAGTCAGGGCTACCTATTGCTTCCCTCACCCAGCATCACAATCTCCATGCTGACTGATGTCCCTCTGATTCAACAATATTATCTTCTGCACAAATGTTATCTTCTGAAGAAATATTTTGTGCACTGAAAAAGCCTGCACTTACTTTTTGTATTTGCTGGCCACGAATCCCAGTGGTGCATCAAGCACACTGGTTATTCACATGCCCCACATCTGCCAAACCTTAAAGACAGGTCTCCTCCTTTGAAACCCCATCTCAGATATACAACTGTCTGTGGCAGTGCCCATTGGTCACGTGCCTGGAATGTGCTTTTCTAAATGCTCCAGTGCTCGTGGTGTCCAAGCAGAGCTGACTGAGAGGGGAGTTGGCAGCTGTGCCTTCCCTGGAGCGTGGCAAACAAGGGGAGAAGCAATGGCTCTGTGCTGTGCCCAGGAAAGCACACCATCACACAGGGCACCGTGTCTGAGGGAACTGTGATGTAAAGTACCTTTCCTGGCTGATACTAGCATGCACAAATTCTTGGGTGTCATGTGGAGAATGAATCACATGCTTCCCCACAGAACATTTGCAGCCAAACAATTTCGTCATATATCTGTAGACTCAGCCACTGGGGGCGAGAGTGCTAGCAGTATACAAGAAAACCTGAAATAATAGCATAATAATTATAATACTGAGCAGAAGTAGTCCATGCCCAGTATTTTGGGTCTTTTACAGATGCTTGAAACTGTGGAGCAAGATTTCATCTGAAGGAATTCTCAAAAGTAGTGTATTTGCAGTAATTGGAATTTTTGTAAAATTTTGGTTTTTGTCTTTAGCAGGTTTGCTCAGAAGATTGCACATATGACTTTAAATATCAGCTCAGAGTTTCATACTGGAGGAGGGAATGAGTGAAGTGTTTGGAAATATCTTACAGAGATAAGTTCAGAGAGTCATTAGGGAAAACAAGACACACAGGTTTTGATTTCCTCTGTTTTGCCTTAGAGAAGCATGGGAATCAAAGCTTAAACCAAAACTTGCAGTTTCAGAGGAAGACCCAGAAGGAAAAACAGGAAAACCAAACTTCAAAGGAGTTTGGATTTCACTCTTCTATCATTTTGATTTGAAGAGAAAAGAGATATCAGTGATGGCCGAGCAAAAAGTCTGTAATTTCTACAAAACTGAAAATAGAAAAGATCAAAGAGTAGTAATAGTGAAATTGAAAAGTTTTATGAATGCTGACTTTCATTGGTACAGCATTAGATTCCACCACTGGAAAGCCTGATTGCTGGTGTGATATTGATAGGTACTTTAAAAAATTGAGGCTGGAGATGACAGGGAAACTATAAAGGCAATTCTAAACATTTTCAGGCTGCTTTTCATGACTGCATACCGAATGAACTGTGACAAAATCTAGTTACCAAATTGTGCTGTGTTCGGTTTTGTGTGGTAATTAAGCCTGTTGGTTACAGCTTGGATGAATTTCTTCCAGCCTCTGTAGCAGCATGTTTCCAATTTGCTAAACAACCACCACAAACAAATATTCCAGAGGTGAAGTTACAGCACTGCTCAATGCCAGCACCTCACTCCTTATTTGTCTGTTTCTTGACACCTCATGTTGCAACTCCAAATTTTTTTTTTCTTTTTAATTTTTGGTCAAAATGAAAGCTTTGATTATCACCTCAAGTCACTGCATTTTGACATCTCAGGCATCTGCCTTTCAAGATAAAATTTATTAAGAGAATAAAACCAGATTTTAATACAGCATAGCAGCAGTTAACGTGTTGTGAGCTGAAATGCAGTGGGAAACCATCACATAAGAAAATTAATAGGAAATGCTTAAAAAGTTTTAAAATGGAGGGTGAGTGTGTTGCTAGCTGGGAGATGCAGCTTCTTTTTAAAGGACTACTTTTTTCCCCCTCTCCAATGTGATAATTTCTTGCTTTTATTTTTCCTTTCCTGTGAGGGAATAAAGGTCTTTTGCTTTGTTTTTGTTTTGTTCTTTTCAGAAACTGTAGGCCAGCTTCTCCTTTCCTTCAGTCTTTGATGGTAATATGTCTTCTGTTGATCCTATTTGGATAAAAGTTTTTCAGATTTAGGTCAGTCCCCCCATTCACCCACATCCTGTGAGCACAATAAGGCAGGTGTCCCTGTAGCAGAGTAGTTGAGAAAATACTCTTGATCAGGCATGAGAAGTAGGACATTGTGATTGTGTAGGTCATTATGATCAGATTTATTGCTAATACAGTATCTAAATCTTGCCAATACAATATTTAAATACCAACTGTATCATCTACTACAGTTGATTATAGCATAATCAGGCTGTGGTCCTTCCTCTTGAGTCAGTAAGACTCCTCTGCTTTCTGAACTTCTCGGGCAAGTCTGGGTGCAGCTGAGTCCACTTAGTCTCAGATTTGGTCAACAGTTGATGTTTAAAGGCTTATAATATAAACAGGTGTAGCAAGAAATGTACAGGTTTGCAGTGCCTGGCCTTGCAGAATTCACAATAACAAAGCATAAATGTAACTACTCCAGGATTTTATCTCTGCATTTGACTGGATCTTAGTGCATTTTAGTCACCCATCCGAAGGTGTTCCTCACCTTTAGGCTGGAGGTACTCTTCCAGAATCCCTGCTGGGGGGAGTTTCCACCCAGAAGCTGTGTCCAGCCTTGGAAGAGCAGTTTCCCCAGTTGGACCATTCTCCAGAAGCATTTTACACCCTCTTGCAGGCTGATGTGAATGAAAGTCAGTCACAAGCATCTCATCTCCCCATCACTGGAATACACTAATCATCCAGAAATTCCTCCTGAAATACCCACTTGGCATTCTTAGGGCAAACCACACTGCCCATCAGAGACAGGGGCAGAAAGGGCAGGATGCAGGAAGATCCATCTGTCTTTCATCACTATTACAGTGCCTGTTTTGCTGCATGTTTTTGTGAAGAAAGTAGTGGATATTTCAGGTGTGCATCATTGTTTCTAGACTTGGGATGCACCTCATATTGCACATCATCTCAGACTGTAAGGGTGGAAATTACCATTCCTTGGGCAGATGGCAACTCATAGCCCATCTTTGATAGGTTTTCCTCCTTACCTGCTGAGTGATGCTCCTACCAAAGCCTCTGCCCTGTTGATGGCATCAGCAGGCACTGTCTAGCACAAGAAAAATCCTACCTATTTAGGTAAGATGCTTTGTCAACAGAAAATGTGGTTTGTGGTTGTTATCTTGAAATCAGGTATGAATCTTGTTTTAATTGTGTTTGTGTAAATAGTGTCTCTTCCTTCACCACTGGGTTTATCCTCCTTAAAATGACTCTCACCAAGTGCTGCTCCCCTTACAAATTCAGATGGGACAAAAGAGTGTGGTTAATGGTGTTGTGGGTGTTCAAGAATGTTTCTAGCTGGTTTATTTTCTCCTCTTTAAACACCAAAGTCAGGCTGAGACGGTGAGTCTCTCCTACGCTTCATGTCAGCGTGAGAAGAAGGTTGTATTTTATTACTCTAATCCTTTGCAGCTTGTGTTCACACTGGCAATGAAATGACAGCAGGAGTGAGGTGAGAGTAAGTGATAAAGTCTTGGCATTAGACACTTACAATGAATGTGTGCTTGTGAAGTTCTGACTCATTAATTCTTTTTCCAGGCTGCTGTGTGGCTTAGCAGCATACTTCAATGCTGCGATGGATTTTAGATTCAACAAATAACCCAGAATACCAAACACTTTATTGTTTCATAGAAAGGGAAGTTTTCATTTGTTTGATATTTTTGGATCCTAAAAATATGTGAGAACTGGGCAGTTTAGGATTTTCACTGTTTTTTACATCATAAAGCAATTTTAAGGATGCAAAATGCCCCAAGTTGTGTTCCATGTAGGAAATCTTTTCACACAGAATGTAAGACAGACTCCAAAAAATGACTTTTGAAAGTGGAGCACAATTGGAAAATACTCTGTTTTTCTTTCCTCACTCCCTCAGAGATTACTGCAAGGTGGTTCAGATGTTGTAAGACTATTCTGGTATGATACCATAAAGTGTTTTATGGACTTCAGAATAAAAATAAATATAGGTACCACATCACAGGTAGACCTGAGATGTGTAAGAAAAACCAGAACTCACACTAATCACAAAAGACATATCCTTTAAAGGGTTTCAAAGCACAGAAAAATCTTTATTTCAAAGAAAAACAAGGAACACTCTTCCTTTTTAATTCCCTCCTGCGGACATATCGTAAGAAACAACTTGTTCTACCAATACCATACCCTGCAATTTAAGATGAACAAACTGTCAGCAATCTATGTGATAATTATTACAGTAATGAGAAGACTGCACTATGTTTAAAAAGAAAATAAAGGCAAAACTCAACCACTAGGGTATGCTTTTCATTCCTTAGATTTTGTCAGATTACACTGTCCCAAAGCATTGAAAATATCGGACTCTTATACAACAAAGTATATTAAAAGTGACTGACATAATCTGTCAAGACCACTGTCTTTTAATGGCACAGCAGATGGCTGGGCAATATTATGTCTCACAGAAATGATTTCTAATCAATCTATGTACATGTGTTGCTTACTTCACCCACTCAACTAAATAAAGTTCAATGGCAGAGTGAACCATGGAATTTTTAGCTTTTTTCAATCTTTTAGCCCAGCAATAACATACATGTTAAGAATCAAACCTACACCCAAAGCAGTATTTTGATTTTATATAAAATATTTTGTATCATGTTGAATTGCATTGGGCTCATAAAGATGCTTTTCTGTCTTTCGCCTGAGGAATTCTTCTTCCATTAGCTATTGTGCTCCCAACACTTTCCTATTTATACCTATAAAAATTAAAACAGTGGTTTGGGTAAAATTGTTTTTTAAATGTGCCGCTCCACTTTTCCACAGTTTAATTACTAGGAAGTACCTGGAACCTTGAATCAGATGATTGATATCTTCAAAAGAGGGTCTTGAGTTGAGGAAGCCAAAGTCTGCTCCATTTTACCAGCTACACCCTCAGGAGCTTTGTCCTCCTCAGATTTTCTACCTGACATCTTTGGCTGCAGTTTTTACTCCTTGTATAGCAGCTGACTGCCATTTGAATTATGCCTTCTCGGCGAGGCTATCTAGGTGTGACTGGGGATTTTGTTTATATTCCGTTTTTTATAGAGTGATTGAGGACTGCAAAATAATAGTTGTGTAGAGATCACATTTCTGTGTGCATCTGTGTACACTTGCCATCTAAAAAACCTGTCTTTTTTTTTCTTTTATTCTGTTCCTCCAATTTTTTGAGTTTGCGTTCTGAATACATATAAACATTACCCTTTCTACCTGGCAACCAGTATGTCTAAAAACATTTCTTTCAGACTTCTTTTTTCTTCTTATCTAATGCACTTCATGGATGTTTTTGATGTTCCAAACCTACCTTTGCCATTTTTTCAGATGAAATGTGCTTCTTAAATTAAAATCCTCTTACTTCATATGCAGGAATGAAGATATAGAATCTGTCTGTATTTGAATTCTAGGCATTTAGGCATGTCACATTGGTCTGCTGCTGGCTTCATTTTCCTTTTCAAGCTCATGGGTTTATTTCCTAAATACTACTGTTGTACTTAATTGGCTTCTTACAGTAGTTATTTTCTCAGTCTGATTTCAGCAAATTGAGATGGGTATCAAAGTGTTGCCTCTGTAATACACTGGACAACCTCTTGCTTGGAGATTAGAAACCTCCTGAGAGCTGAGTTTTCTTTCTGTGCTGTAGTTCCACTGCTGCTGCACAGAGAGTATCAGTAATAGTCCTGTACCAGCCTGGTGTGAGACAGGAATACAAACTTGTGGATATTACTCACCGGGTATAATTTTGTAACACTCAAAGTGTGAGCTCCAGTGGATGTTAGGTGGATACTAAAAGGGAATATTTATGCATTTATATTTATGTAATTCTGAAAGAAACTGATCGATTGACAACCATAAAAAATGAAAATTAATTGTGTATTAGTTAAGGTAAAAAAGAAGTTTATATGTCCTTATTAAGGCTTAGTAGGTGAAAGGACAAAGATATACCTTAACATTGAATTAGTGTTGATTCCAGCTGAATGAGATTCCCTGAGGTAAGAGTATAATCACCTCACTCCCCATACATAACTGGAGAAGAAATATAGGCTGCTGTTGGGACTAATTCAGACCTTAAATAACTGTAATTGACTTGCAAAGAAGGGCATCTAACTCTTTCTATTTTTTCCATGGAGGGCTATTGTGACTCTACTTGCTTATATGACCCAGTTAGTGGGAGAAATACCAGCCCTTACAGCTACTGCATCCAGCCTTGCCTGGAGTGTAGGCTGTTCTGGCCGGAGCTTTCAAATAGTTGCTTCTCCAATTGTCTTCATCCCTTTTTCATCTTCTGTATTGCACTTCTGCTTGACCATCTAGAGTCACAGAGCTGTAATATAATTCAAGCTGAGAGGGACCTCAGGAGGACTCCAGTCCAACTCCTTGCTCAAATCAGTGTAAACTGTAAAGTCAAACATGCTGCCCTGAACTTTATCTGTTCAGGTCTTGAAACCCTCCAAGGATACAGATTACATAGTCTGTCTGGGCAGCCACTCCTGCTGCTTGACTGAAAGTCAGAACTATACCTGATTTGGTTTATTACCATTTTCTCTTTTATTTATTTCTTCTTTTGTTTACTTTATTGCCCTGCAAATCCATAAAGATTTTGGCTCCCTCATTTTGAAATCTCCTTTCAGGTATTGGAAAGGTACTTCTAGCCACCTGCAAAATTTTGGCACCTACCTTTTTTTCAGTTTTACCAAGCCCAGCTCCTTCAGCCTCTCCTTATAGGGTGCATTCTTCAGCCCTAGTGATGTTGGTGGACTCCCACTTGACTCACTCAAAGTTTGTTGGTGTCTTTTTTGTACTGCAATGGACATGTTAATCATAACTGGACATAGCAGTCCAGATATGCTCAAAAATTGCTGTGTAAAAGGAAATAATATGAGTTTCTTGTGATCTTGAAAAATATTATGATTCATAATTCAGGAAGCACATGAAAAAAATCTGGAGCCTATTTAGTGTAAGCTTAATCAAAAGAGAATGCACTCATCTGTGTCAGAGCCCCCTGGCAAGCCCTGTCACCCTTGTCTGAGAAAGCTTTTCTCTAGAAAAGTCAGCACATTTCTTCTTTGTTTTTCTCTCATTCCACCAAGATACATAATACATGCAAAAATAAAAATTTTTTGAGTTGGCAATAATTTGCAATGTGAAGAACAAAGAAAAGCTTAATAAAATTGAAAGGCAGATGAACTGAAACAGTAAAAAAAAATCTCAGTGGCTGACACAATACAGAAAGCATTGATTCAAAATTTCTGATTCAAGGGATAATAGCATTTAGCATCTTGAATGAATAACAAAAATATATAAACTTTTTATATTTAGGACAAAGTTCAGATGGGAATTTACAGACATCGCAGGCACAAGGAACAAATCAACTCCCTTCCTTTTGTTAGAGAGATTTCTTGTAGGCTTGCAACTGGGAAAAGTCGAAACAGCATTGTGAAGTTTTACATCAGGCTGGAGAGCTCATAGCCAGAGAGGGTGTGTTGTATTTTAGGTAATGGTTCTGGCTGGAGGGACAAGAATCAGTTTGCTAAACATGGGGATGACAATAAATATTTGGTATCCAATAAACCCTGTAGGGTTATGTGCTCTCAGTTCGTACTGTCCAGATCCCCTTTCTTGTTCCTTTCACATGTTTGCTGGCTTTGGGTTAGCCTAAACTTGTCCCACTGCTTCTCCTGTATCTCCTGTGTGAGTCAATGTCTTCAGGTGAGCAAGGGGTGAAGAAGGGAATTTTTTGGGATGCTAATGAAGTCTGGGTAAAAAAATAAGCCTTCTTACATTGAAAATAAGAATGGGTGAAACATAAGTGAGTGTCTCTTTCTGTGTTTGTCAGCAAGAACACAGATGTCAGGACTTGAATTTCTTTCTGTGTGATGATGCTTGACTTGCTGGTTGGGTGCTGCAGTGGTGGTTTTAATACAAGACTGTGCTAGCCATTACTGACAGCCAAGTTATAGGCAATAGGAACAAATGAGCACTTCTTAGAGGATGAATATAAATCTGAGCATTATCCAGAGGGGTTGTGGTGTCTCGCTCCTTTGAGTTATTCAAAAAATACTCAGACAAAGTCCTCAGCTAGTAGCTTAAGGTTTCTCTGCTTGATTGAGGGAGTTGGACAAGATGACCTTCACAAGTACCTTCCTACCTCAACTGTTCTAGGAACCTATTATCCTTGGCTATTTTTCCAGTAATAAACTTTTGAGGACATCTCTATCCTTTACAGTAGCTCTGATAAAGCTACTGAGAAAGATATCATGTAATTAGAATCAACAATTTTAACATGTAATCAGAAACTGTTCTGAAGAAGAAAAGCAGGCTGCACCATCAAGGTAAAGGTGATAGCTGTTTTCAGCTTCAGAACAAGTGAGTGAACATTAAGGCTACCTTTTAATGTCAATATAAGTAGTGGAACTGCAGCTATAAGTGGGACATGTAAAAGCTACTTATTAAGCAAAGTGCAGTGTTTTTTTGGTTGCATCATTATATTACACAGAAAAAGACACCGTTTTCATAATGGTAGGACTTTGAGAACAAAGTGGTTATCTGCAGGATATCAGTGAATCTTAAAACTAAATTGCCAAAAAAGTTATTTAACTTTTTATGTTTATCTTTTTTTTTTTTCTCGAAACAGTTGAAGCTCTGCATTTGGGAACTCTGATGGCAGCACATGGCTATTTCTTCCCAATCTCAGACCATGTTCTAACACTGAAGGATGATGGCACCTTTTATCGATTCCAGGTAAGTATTTTCAATATGTTCTTGACTTTCACAAATGGAGCCTGAAAGACCTTACAGATAAGTTCATAGCAAATTTAATCATACTTTGTTTCTTACATAACCTGGTAAAGAGCAGAAATTCCCCTAAAAATAAAAAATTGTAGAAGGATTTTATTTATAAATTTTCAGCAAAGTGTTGAGATGATAATGGCTATTTTGATATTTGGAAAAAAAGTGTGAAAATGCTGAGTGTGGAACTATCTGTCATGAAATAAATTAATGTACTATTTTTGAAATATAGTAAACTATATTATGTTATTGCCTCTTATTCCTAAAATAGTCTGAATTTAGAAAGGGGGAGATACTTTAAATATCAAGTCTATATCAGAAGTCTGATAAATAATGGAGGTTTTTTTTTTTTTTGTGAGAGTTTCCTTACTGGTAACTCAGTAGTATTGGAGTAGTGTGTATTCTTCTAGCAAGTGCAGAGACATTTTTATATTGATCTGTCAGTCCCATTGCATACAACCAATGGGCAAATGGTTCAGAACAAGCTGGGAGCATAAATCTGTACATATGCCTATACCTACACTTGCACATGTATTATTCAGAAACCCATAGTTGTACTTCATTATATTAGGTTTCAAACTAAGGCCCTGAGAGCAGAAGTGTTGTTTTTCTAATAATGACTAGTAGGCTAGAATTTTGCAGAATAATATTGCTAATGACTTCAAGTAAATATGACTGCAAAGTACCAGATTGTGGATTCAATTGAAAGGATTCACTTTGTTTGTCATGTGCCACTTTTGACAATGGTGGCTGTGTTCTGTAGTGATCTTTCTATTAGGTGGTATTTCTGGTCAGTACCACCAAGAGCTGCTCCTAGCTCTTGTTTGGATATTTATTGCTTTGAAATGATATGATGACTATCACTATGAAATTAGGTTTGTTAATTCTTCTCTGTTACTTCTAACTGTATTAGATATTCCGTAAAATAACATCTGGTAGAACAAAATCTATTGTCTTCAATATATATACATCTAAACTTTGTCTTAAAGATTCTTTAAAAAAGAAGCCATCAAGAACAAAATAGTACTGAAATTGTAATCTTTCAAATGCAGAAGAAAACTGGTGATTTGAGACCAGTCATAGTTTCAAACATTGTATGATATTAATCTCTCTACAATACTTTCACCAATATTTTGTCTTAAGTCTCATAGACCCACATAAGGGAAGAGAAAGACTTGTAATATTTGTATAAGTCAAAATCTTAGCATGAATATAATTAAATATGCACAGCAAAGTCTGGCAATGAAGAACGTTATTGCATACAAGCAAACAATATTCTCCTATTTTCATATTTCAATCTTGTGAGTCAGACTGAAAAAAAGTTGCTCTTCAACAGAGCAGAAAGTTAGATTTGTACATGGGTAATAGTAAGATTAAGCATTCCAAGCCTCCTCCCCTAGATCCACAGTTACCTTTGATCCTGGAGAGACTATTTGAAGGAAAAGGGGTTTTTAAGCTCATGAGGCTTCAATCTCCTCAGTGCTCAGTATAAAGAAGAAAGATAGCACATGGTTGAAGGGGCTTGCTGATGTGCTTATAAGGGAACTGGAAAGGAATCATGGAGTGGTTGAGGCTCCACTTCTTGGCTTGGTATCTCAATAAGCAGAGTCCAGAAGGACAAAATATACAACAATTCTGTGGAGAGTAGTACTTACCTACAGGAGTGCTAGTCATTGAATTCTGCACAGCTGCCTCCATCTCCAGCAGGAGAAATGAGCACCTCTGCTGGCATGGCAGTCTGACTGAAGGGAAGTACAGACTAGAATTATCTGCACCATGGACCACTGAGAGTCCTGCAGCTACCCTGCTTTGAGCTTTCCTCACAGAGGTCCGCAGCCTACATTTGGACACAAAGCTTCAGTGAGGGCTAGACTGTATAATCTTCTCAGTGTATTTACATAAGTTAAGAATTTGGCCCCTATTTGACAAATGCATATGAAATAAGATGCTTTAATCAAGTGTTGCTCAGCCTGCATCTGCAGTGTTTGGCTTGTTTGCTTTTCTGTGGCACCTTTTGCATTGCCATTCCTATGCCAGCAACGTGACTTTGCTGTTGTGACAATGCAACTTTAGCTGTTAATGTATAGGATGAGAAAAAATTCATAGTGGTGACATATTGTTAACTGGAGTTATAACAGCAAAATTTGTGTGCTTACATCTCCACGTTCCCCACCAAAATAAGGCTGGTATAAAATCTGTTACTGAACTGCTAAATTAGACGATGAAGAGAACATATTCAACGGGGAGGAAAGTTTGACTGCAAATGTGTGAATTTTGCACTAGAATAGACGTTCAAGTTCTCTGCACATAGTACCCTCATAGTACTGGACAGGATTCACAAATTTCCAGATATTTTGATAAAAAGAGAAAACCATGCACCTGCCAGCACTGAAAAGTTCAGAAGCCACGCCTGCAGAGAAATCTTTGCAGTACAAAGACCTAACCTACAGAAAACAGACTAGCTATAGTAATGTTCTCCATGTGCTTGATGTTTTGTTCTCAAAAGGGTGACACATTCCCTCCTGACAGTAAAATTATCTCTAGCTTGTTTTAAACCACCTTCTGTTGTATAGAAATAGCTAAAAGCAGTGGAGCTTCATTTGGACAAATGCCCTTTTATGGGCAAAAATTATTCTTTTCCAGTTATTACTCTTGCCATCAGGAGGCAAAAGTATAGCTACATCTGCTTTTTTACATAATATGAAATAAAAAAAATTATGGATCATTCAATGACCTACTCAGGTGTTAATTAGGTTCATTTCTGTGATATCAATTTAATTCAAAGGAGATGAATATAAATATTAATTGCCTTATTAAAAGAGGAATTTTTATATTAGACTCAATAAGAAAAAGCAGAAACAGCTGCATTGCCTTTTCCTGGTAATTTAAACCTGTGACCAAAAAAGGAGCTCGCCATCTTCCTCTACCTGAGAGCAAATAAATATGAGGGGCCCAAATAAGAAAAGCAAGCTGCATCTTGGAAAACATATCTTCCCTGGGCCAGGGATTACTCCTAGAGATGTTTCATTTATGTCCACACAAATAATAATATGTCCATCTTGGTGAGGAATGCCTGACTTGCCGTCTCAGCTGGTAAGCTTCTGTAATATCATCCCACGGAAAAATATGCTAATTTCCTCTACAAGCCCAGAATGCATAGTGTCTCCTGATGTTAATTGTGAAAAATAACATTTCCAGTATCTTTTGGCTGTAAACAAACTCATAGGATACCCGAGACTAGTGATAGTCACACTCCCATTTTTAAATGAGATTACTTCATGATTTACATTAATTAATTTTCTGAGATGAGGGTTAGGTTTTGCTATTGTTTTGTACCTTTTAAGGTTTTGCTATTGTTTTGTAAGGTGAAAGGTACAAATATCTGACGAAAAGTATGAAAACAGAAACAGTTTATTGTGAAAGCAAGAGTGAAGGTAGCAGCAAAATTAATGGACCTTGGAAAGACGAAGGACTTTGGTATCTTCTCCTGTTCTGCCACTGGGAACACTTTCTTGACAGATGCATTTAATTGATCTGGCCCTGTTTTCCCATGCCTAAAATTGGGGATAAAATTCTATAGGAATCACTGTAAGGATCTTGAAATATCTCTGTTGCAAAATAGTTTATAGTGTGAAGTGTTGTGGGCACCTCATGTCTCAGGTGGAATGACATTGCTTTACACACCTCTTTGAGCCAGCCTTACTGAGCTGGCTTCTTGGCTCATTCTGGACCAGCCTCTGGCCATTCTGAATTCTGAGTCTGTGGCTGAACATCACAGCTCTTCAGCCACTCTCCAGAGCCTTTCTGGATCACCTACTGTGCCTTGAGGGAAGGATTTTATTTGAAGCAAGATTTTAAAAATGAAAAAGTTACATTATGCAGAATTTGGCAGATTTTTTTGGCAATTGCAGGTGTGATAACTGATTGTCTTTTCAGGTATATACAGCCCAGTATATACAGGTTCTGCTAAGCTTTCTGAGGGAAAAATATTTCAAAGTCATGTGTCTTTCTGACTGCCCCATCAGTGCCACTTTGATTTTTTTAACTCCTTACTCAGACACACTTTGCCCCACACTGCTTTCCATGCTCATCCTCTTTTTGGTTAGAAAAGAGGAGTCACAGAGCCAAAATCTTGTTTCCAAATTCCTCAGTCTCTTTTTTAATTATACTGAGTGAACCATGGAGCACTACTTGCTTCCTGTATGGGCATGACAGTGCTAGACTAGCATCTTACCCTTTTATTTTACCAAGAAATCATTTTTGTGAAGTGCAATGAATGTAAAACAGAATGTCAGTGAAATCTGCCATCCATCATGCAAAGCATTTGAGGTTGTGCATAGCCACTTTTCAGCAAAGGCTTCATTTCTGCTGTTCATAAAGACTCCCTGGTGCCTGAGAAAAGAATAGCAGTAATATGCAAAGGTTTATAAGTGGTTTGAGTACTCCCCCCCATCCAAGTAATTGGATTTTAAAAAATTTTGTGGAGTGGAACGGAGCAGCTTTAGAGACAACAACTCTTATTACTATCAACAAGGGGTAGCTGAAAGATGCTTAGTGATTTCCTTCCTTGGTTATACAGTTTAATGCCTAGAAATTAATCATGTTTTATAAAAGCTGATGGGTAACACTGATTTTTACAAGTGGCTGTTTCATTAGTTCAGATATTGTTATTGATTAATTTTGAGGTAAAGCCAAAGCAGATCTATTTACTTTATCACTGGATTCCTTACAATGCATAGCAGCCGCTGCTGCTAGTTTGTTTATTGTGGAATATGTGTTATATTACAGGATTTTGTTTCATGTGACTTTATTACAGGAGGATTATGGATTTATGTGGTTAGGTTTACTTAATGATATTAGTGTATAACTCAAGAGAACCAGTATTTGTTTGGGTGTGCAAAACTAGTTTTCTTGTTAAAGGGCATGAAGGTCCTTTTAACAGTTTTGTTCTGCTTAAATGTATCTGCAATCATATCTGCAGTGCTAGGTAAGCCTTATTTCTCTTTCTCCTGACTTGCTCTGGCTGCTGATTCAAGTTACACCTACAATCAAACAAAGTGCCTCAAATGCATACTGATAAAAACTGGCAACACTATTTCTGCCTGGGCTGATAAACAGTTCTTGACTTTCCCGTAGCCACTCTACCACCCACCCACCTTCCTTCAGCTGCAAGTGGGATGTCATGGCAAAATGACAAATGTTCCCTCTTTAATACTTCTTCATGATGAACTGCTTCATATTTTCTTCTGAGGAAAAGTAAAATTCTTAAGGATGATAATTCCTTCAACTTTTCTACACTCATGAAAGATAACCAAACCACATCAGTATTTCATTACCTTCTCTTTGAAAATGGTGGTGTTATGTAATGTACATGTTAATAAATGTACATGTTATACCACATCTATAGCTCTCCTGAGTGAAATCTTCACTGAGGAGTTTCTAGATCATGAAACCAGGCAGACAGATTGTGTAATATTCATTCTATAGGAATATTTGACATTGCAAGGGATGCTATAATTATTCTACAGTGTATTTGGATATGTGATTTGTAACAAATAGCTGAACCAAGCTTTGTTTGCATAGTCCAGCAATTTAGAAGGTAATTTATGTGAGCAGAGCCTCCCTGCTTTGCTGTGGGATATTTTTAATAGATCAGATGAGAACAGGCAGCTTTTTTCCTTTGCACATGCCTCCTATTCTCATTCCTGACCTCATTCCATTAGACCAGGGTCTTCTTATCAGACTCCTTTTATTTCCTAATCCTTCTGTGTTGAACAAGGCAAATCTTTTTCCCATAGTCTTCATGGATAACCTCTCTAGCAAATTCTTCTCAGAGATTGTTAAATATCTGGAGCGTGAAATTGTGTGGAGACTTTTGGAACAGAAGTGGAAATGTAAACTCAGCACTTGCATTATGGTCACGTGTTATGTGATTAAACTGTTTGATGTCTGTAATAAGGAACAAGGTAAACTTCAGATTAAGACCAGAATTTTATGACTGTAAAAAGCAAGCAATTAGACAAGAAAACGTGGAATGTTCCTTTGGAAAAACATCAGTCATTTTAATTACATGCATGTTTATTGTTGGTGCTTTTTGTCCATACAATCACAGCATCAAAAGTCCATTAAGCAGAAACTGATTTTATATCAGGCTTTATTTTCAGTGTCCTGAATTTTCAAAGATTTTTTTCTTGATGGTTTGGACTTTCTTTCTTTTTAAATCTTTATCTGTACCTTATCCTATTTTTTGCCTGTTTTTAGGAGAGTTTTCCTTATCTCTGCACACATCGATGCTATTTCCTGCTTTGAAAATGTATGTTAGATATCTACTCTTTGAATACAACTTTATCAGCAGCTGTAGTTGTATTTGAGCACATATCTTAGGGTGATACCCTAACTCTTTACTAGCTGGTAACAAAGTAATGTAGGACTTTGCCTTCGTCAAAATACATAGCATCTAATGTTTATTTCTCTACTAGTAGGGATTTTACACTGTCAGTGACCAAATGTGCTTTTGAAAAATCCAAATATTAGCAATCTTTAGCTTTCAAAGATTGGAAACATACAGAGCATTACTGTTCAATCTAAAGAGCAGACATAGAAACATTATAAAAAAGAAAATTTTAGCTTTTTATCTTTTCTGGAAGTACACATCTTCCCTTTGCTGTAATCTCCTGAAGCTCCTCTGCTTTATGCAATATTTTTAAAAATAACTGTCCATGTTTCAAAGGTTACTTGAATGAATATTTTTTCCATGTATATACTGCCCTTCAGGTAATTGCACCCCTTTAAACATCATGCAGATAATTCAGTACTTTTGATAACTCTCACCAGTTAGATAGTCATTGTTACGAAGTACTGGAGATAGAGGAGAAAGAGAAATACCAGAGGAAGTATTTCATCAAAATATTTACATATGCATAGTCCTGGGGAACCAGGAGTCATTCTTTAGCTTGGTGAGGCTTTTTTTTTGCTTTTTCAGAAATAAACACCATTTACCCGTGTGAAAACACAAAAAATCCTTAAGCTTTCTGTGCTGAATTTCATCAGCCTTCTAACCTGAACTGTCTGACCCCATAAAAACATTTCCCTCCCTGTTTTTTTTTTTGCCCTGTGCTTTGCCCTGTAGCCTTATCTCCATGTCCAAATTAATTTCGGGCATGTTGGCAGAGCTGATTGCGGGCAGAATTGAATCAGTTCCCTGTGGGAGGCAGCTGGCTGGGGGCCAGCTCTGGCCACGCTGCAGTGCCTGAGCCATGAGCTGCGCTTCTCAGCGAGTGCCATTAAACGCATCCCAGGCGGGGTCAGGGCTGGCAGTGCAGGGACAGCTGCTGCCCGCCCGGCTCAGAGCCTCAGCAGAGACCTCATGCCTCTGTGGAAGACCTTTGTGTGCCCACCATCTCCTCCTTCTGCAGACTCAAACAAGGAAGGCATTTAATGATCTTCTGTACTTATCTGTACTAGCTGTTATTTGAACCCCTTCCTCATCTTGTAATGTCTGCCTTTTACTGGGGTTCTTCTTTGCTTGCCCTATCACACATCTTTGAAGCCTTTTATTATGGCTTATCATGTGTTTTACTAATTAAAACTCATGTTATGTTTTAACTTTTCTGCTTTTATCTGTCTGGCACAGGGAGGCTTAAACTCATCCTTAGTAGCCAGTGCATTATTTTCTGCTTTTTCCTCAATCTCTTCTCCACATTTAGGTTGCACCTTTTTATCCTTCAGAAAAGCCTTGGTCATCTCTGCCTTCTAGTGAGCTAAAGTGACAACATTTCACAACACTGAAGATGATGTCCCCTTTCCCATATTGTGTTTAGTGCCCACACTGCTTCATGCCCAAACTGCAAGTTTCACTAAAATTTAAATGTGTTATTGTCTGGCCATACATAGCTTTTCATTCATTCCAGCAGAGTCCTCCTCTACCATCACTAACATAGTTATGAATATATAGTATTTGACCATAGCCTGTTGTGAAATGAGTGCTGAAAGCAATGTTTGGGATTTTTCCCTAAGTCAGAAGATGGAATTTGTTTTTAATTTCTGTTGGGATGGGAATATATGCAATTTGTCATGAGAAATCCTAAGTATGCATGAGGAGCTTTAATATGGACTTTGCAGCAAGTATGCCCACAACCAGAAGAGTTTCAGCTGGAGAGCTGATTGAGGAGATATGGCTTCTATGTATTTAGTAACCCTCACTATACACTTTTTTCAGTAGCTCATCTTGAACCTGTAAACAGAGTTTAACCTTACTTTAGCAGAGAAATTATGTAGCTGTGCTTTTCTTCTTGGGCCTCTCTGGATATACATTTTATGCTCTAAGGAAGGACTGTTCTCACTTCCTGAGTTTGTAAACTGTGTATTTCAATAATGGTGACTTTTTGCTGTATATGAATTACTCTATTAAATTTTATAGTTGCTTCTCCAAAATGTGCTGAATACTGCAATTCATTCTTTAGGAGTTCATATTTTTTTGAGTTGTGCTTATGTGTGCTTCTACCGGTCACTTTCATTTCAGTGGCACTGTGAAGGAATGGTTGATTGGAGAATTACTTATTGTTGGTCCCTTAAAATGTAGCAAATGGCTTGCAAGAAACACGTCTTAGCCTTTGAAGTCAGCTTGTGATAGTTCATTTTTTATCCTTTAGCTCCTTGCTGTTGCTTGATAAATAGCAAGTTCTAAATTGGTTCTATTAAATTTGATGTGTCAGTGTTACAAAACCAAGAGATTTTCACAATATATATATTTAATTTGACAATTGGTGTGAATGTGTCACCCTTCAGCCCTGTTGGTTTCCAGATTAACATTAAAACAGTTTTGAAGGGAAGTGGGCAGCAAAGAGGTTTCCATTTTTACAGCTGGGAGATTTTTGAGAAAAAAAACAATAAGAAATTGAGAGTAAAGCAGAAGGTTTTCCTGAAGAACCACCTGTGTTTTGAAATACTACTTAAACCACTTCACACATTTAATGAGTTGCAGTCAACTGCTCAAATATTATGTAATTCTCTGTAGCTGTGTTTATGTGTTTATGTATGGATCACTCAGTCACAGAATATTCTGGGTTTGAAGGGACCCACAGGGATCATTGAGTCTGAGTCTTAAGTGAATGGCCTGTATGGGGGTTATGTGCTCTATAAAAATGCTATAATAAAATCCCTTTTAACCAAAAGTTTTTATTTTTAAAATGAAGTAATTTGTATGAAAAATGTCTATGCAGTCTTATATTCTCCATTTGTTTGAAGTGAATTCTTTTAACAATACATGTAGCACAGTCTTAATAAGTATAGTGTTGAAGTAGTTTTTGGTACTTTATTGTCTTTCCCTTAAAAAAACCCGCATTTTAAATCATAACCAGTAAATAATTATTAAAAAGGAGGTGTCGATGTCTGTGAAAACAGGATGTTTTTAGAGGCACTTTTAAACAAATAACACCTAGGAAAGATAATGGAATATTAATCTGTGAATGAAAACTCTCAAAAATCAAGAACCGAATGAACTTCAAAGCATCTTGTGTCTTTATACCTCTAAACAAGACTCTCCAGGACATGTGAGAGATGTATTTCTAGGGAAAATGTGAAAGACAACCCCATTATCTAGCCTTGTGGGCTTTGTTCCCTTAACTTTGAGAACAAAAAACCCACTTTTTTTTTTTTTTTCTTTTTCAATGTCATTCCCACATTAGTGTGATAAACCGGTGTACAAATGTAATTTTCTGTTTTGATGCCTATTTTAAAAATTTCAAGTTAACAGTTTAATAGATCTACCAAAAATATAAAATGATTCTGAAAACCAGTAACAATTCAAGGACTGTATAATGCTTGCATTGTCTAACTTGAGTTTCCTACTTTTTTTTTTTTGCCTATAGACACCCTATTTTTGGCCATCAAATTGTTGGGAGCCGGAAAACACAGACTATGGTCAGTGTAGAAATACTTCCTATTTCCTTTGGAAATTGTGCATTTTGTTAATGAATGTGTGATAGCAATCTGTCTTGTTTCACCATCCCACTGTTTAAAAGATAATTATATGTCATGTAATTTCTGTGCAAGAGCTGCTGCTATTGAAATGATTGTATTGCTACCTTTTTCAAAGTTTGTCAGACGCTTATCAAAGTCATATTTTGGATCTGAGGAAAAAAGAAAAAAACCCAAGCCCCAAAATTCAAGACTCATCATAACCCACCTTACTATTTATATTATCTGTTTGCTCCAGTAAGTGTAATTATTTACAATGAGAGAATCTCAGTGAAGCAGAGGAGATTTTATTAATGGTTGTGCAATGCTTATTATCAGATTGAGAACCAAAGATTTGCCTAGTTTAAAACTCTTATTTCCAATATACACCATGTGGAAAAGTGCTGATTATGGAAACTAATATAGCTCTAATATGAAATGTATTAGAAAATACAGTTTATTTTTTATTTGCCTGTGTCGTGGGAGTTTATCAGTAAAGTATATATTGTAATTACTGATGTGTGCTTAGCAAAATCTGAGGAAAATAGCTAGCAATGTATTAGGAAAAAAATATTATTAAAAATTATAACAAAGTTATGCTCTTTTGTACTCAAATAGTGACCTAATTTTTAAAGAAAGTGTATCTATGAGCAGTCTCCTGTTCATTCTAATCCAAACTGTAAGTACTGAGCTCATCTGAAGACCAGGTCACTTGTTTAGGTAACTGAGCATGTACATGATAGGTTTTGTTCTCAAAACTTCAGACCATGTATATCTCATTTTACAGCTTTTCAGAAATGTAGGTGAGTGTTCACTTGTAACTTGGATTCTCTGCCCTTGGGAGCCAAAGACTTCGGGAATGGATGGTTCCAATAAATTCTTCCTTCCTTTTTAGAGCAGACTCACTTTAATTTCAAATACATTGCCAAATAAAGTAATTTTAAGCCAAAACTCTCAGCAGAGCTGCATGTCTCCAAGGTACAGTTCGAAAATGTGACAGTTTTCTCATCCTCTAGGAGTAGAAAAATGTTCAAATTTTCACTGATATTTGAAGATGCCCAGTAAATAGTTACTGAAAGCTCCCGAGGAGGAGGGATTGTTACCATGTGTGTGTGCTTAGCCACTCCATAAGAGGAAATTGTCACTGAAGGAAAAATGATTGATTTACTATTTATTACTTCATTAAAGTCTCCAAAAATGTTAAAGATCAGCAAGTAATTAAGTATGGTTTAAGAGACATTGAGTTGTTCAGCTGTAATGTGTGTCACATTACTGGGGTGGTTTTAATAAATAATTATATGTTTAACATGTCTGAATTTAAGATCAGGCTGAGAAAGTTTATATTGCTATCCTTTAGTCTAAAGTAGGAGATACTAAATTTCCTCTCACAGCTGATCAGTGGATTGATCAATGAATTATAAACCTTAGTCAGAAAATAGAAATCTTGTATAATGTGTCCCAGTTTGCACGCCAGGAATACAGCGTTAAACTTGGAATCAGTGTCTTCATCATGAAGGGAGGTGCTTTTGTTGAACAGTAAATGTACTCACTTGAGAGCTTTTGAGATTTAAATATGTTTCAGGTTCTGAGGTAAGCGCTTTGGTTGCAGAGGGGACAAGGAAGGGAAAGCAAATCTCCCAATCCTGCCTATCACATTGCTCCTTTAATGTCATGAGCCAGAAGCACAATCCTGGATGAAAGAGACCCACAGCTTCCCCGTGCAGCAGGGCCAGAGCATTGTACTGGAGCTACCAAAGGTGACCATGTGTCACCAGAACTGGATAATGCTAGAGCATTTGCAGGAAAATAAACTTTTAAGGCACCTTTTCAATACTGTTCTTATTAGGTTAGCATCATCCAAATCCCAGAAATTAGCATTTCCCTTGCAAACAATGGTGATCAGAGGAATACAGGAAAATCAAAGTATTTAATGAAAATACTTAAGGAACCAAAATAAATCTAAACTAGGTTTGCATGTTCTGCAGATTTTCATGGTAATTTTTACTTCCTGGAAAATATAGTACATAGAATTTATGTTATTACAGATATGCAAATGCATTTCATACTTATAATGCATTATGGTGCTGTGTAGTGCTACCAATTTCATGGTCTTGTCTTGAACCAGTTTAAAACTGTGCCCTCTAAAATTATTCACTGTGGCAGGTATTAGAAGTCTCTCAAGACCTGCAAAAAGCAAACTCTCTCTGTAATCTTCCTTGATCAAAGTTATTAACAAGGCAAATAATTTTCTTTGCCCATAACCTATTTTAACAAGCCATTGGAAATACTCTAGAATTTTATTTTAATTAAAAAATTAATCCTAACCATTCGTCTTTACTCATCCATAACTGGGCTACTGTTCAGAATGTAGCACACTGGCAGGAAAATAATTTCTCTTAAACAAGAAATTAAATGGGATTGAGATACTATGTGTTAGTTCATTACCAGAACTAAAAGTAACTAATCCTTACATATTTGTATAACATTTGTTAAAATCTTCTCTAAAATAGAATTTGATCTATATGGCAATCTAATAATTGCTATCTTATAATAGGAATTTTTTGCCTTAAAAATATTTTTTTCCTGTAGAAAGTATAACTGAAAAAGATATACAAACAGAATCTTCCAATATATCACAAAACCACAGACACATTCTGATAACAAAGCTGTAGTGCACTGCTACGTTGTGGTGGCAAAAAGAGGGCTTGGATTAAGTTAATTTATGTCAAAAAGGAAAATAGCATATTGATTGTAATTTCCAAAATATTGACCATGATCATTCTGAGGTAACTGAGAAACTGCCAATTTTCATAAAGTGCTGAAATCTCCCTCCTTTTTCTTGAAAATCATGCTTTAAATGTTATCAAGAGAGATTCCTCAAATTTCAAATAAATTTTACAAAGGCAGGTCCTTAAGTTCCATCTGTTGAAGTCCCTTTTTAGTGCCATATGTCTTGGAGTCCACCCAGGCAGGACATGTTGTTCTTTGTAGAATCCCATTGGTTTTAGAGTGATTTTGTTAGTGAAAATAAGTAGTAATAATAACAACTACTGTTATTAAGGCTAGTGTAGTTCAAATAACTTTGCTTTTTCCTGTGAGTTAAGTCACGTTCCTGCATTATGATTAGGTTTTGTGACAAACAGAATTGGATCCCAATTCAGAAAAACTGGCTCTTGAAACAGACACAGCTAGTGGCTGAGCACGTGACCCGCTTGGAATTATCTTCTCTTTTCTTACACATATAATTTTGTAACTGACAGATTCTTTTCTTCCTGGCATATTATAAACAGGTCATATCATTAAGGATTAGTTAAATACTTAAGACAATTGCATCCTAGAAAGGGGAAATATAATGCCACATATGATGTTGTTATTCCATGTGCATTTGATCTCAGTTCAAATAGAACCTGTCAGGTTCTCTTGGAGGTTTAGTGACTCACAGCTGTTGCAAATTTGAGGCATTTAGTACATTAATGTCCTCTTTTTTGAATAAGTAGAAAATATGAAATGTTAGGGGAAAATTCCATTCACAACAAACAGCAATTATTTGCCTTTTTTTTATTCTTTAGGCTTAATTTAACATATTTGTGAAAATATAAGGCTTTTAAGAATTTCAGACATAAGAAGAATTTGTGATTTTTACTCATTTTCTCTTGTGAGAGTTTGCTGATAGACTCAAAAGTATCTTTGACATATCGGATTTTTTTCTTACAGATAAGTGCATATTAAAAAAATCTGCTTTAAATGCATACTAAAAAAGAAATCTGCTCAAAGGAGAGAGAATAAAATTTAGAAAGTATCACAGTTCAGTTGTTCTCTTAAGGAGGTTTGGACATAGTAGATAGTTGCAACAGGATGTTGTTAGAGCATTGTAACCTTTTTGTGCGCATTTCTCTTAAATGAGTTAGAAATGGACGACGACTGCAGAATGTTGGTAACTTATAGAGAACACAGTAAATAACTGATAATGTAACATGAGTTTAGGAGCACTTGACCATGTGATCTTTAAATGATGCTGAATGAGACTGTTTATCTTCAAAGCAAATTCTTAAATTCTGTTGCTGTGAAGAAAGACAAGTTTTGAAAACGTACTATATTTTCAGTAGCCTTCCAGGTGAAGTCATTACAAAATATTACAAAGGCAATCCCCTAGGAAATTAGAGCAATCATGTAGGTTGGGGTAAGTCTTAATTAATTGCTCCCTTTTAAAGTGTGAGATACTTTAAAAGTAAACTGACAGAAGCCTCTCCATGTTTTGTCTCTGCTGCTCTGTTCTGAACATGAGCCATTTCACCTGGCTCATTTCCCTCTTCTCTCCCAAACCCACAGTAATGCTAAAAAGTACATATTGCACAAAATGTAACTGCAGACATGTATCATGCTTTTCACATGTTGAAAATTTTCATGTAATTTTCTCTTTGGAGTCTCTTGCCTGCTTGTTTTCCATGCTTAGCTTCAAATTCCTCTATGAAAATTTGAGTAGTCCAGGAATTTTGTCTCTCATTTGTCTTTCTGTACCCTTTACCATAGAGTGACTGTTTGGAAGAACTGTGTGGAGAATGCATTATATATTTTCATTGCCCAAATGCACAGGAAGGATTTCCTTGGTAACAGCTTATTAGTAAGGAATTTGTATTTGAGAAATACTGATCCCTATTGCTTACCTGAACTCTGCTGGAACACTGCATGTTCTCAGCATCTCTGGAAATCAACCCATAACTATGAGTCAATAGCTTGGGGCAAAACTGGTAGCAGAGAAGCATTTTTGATACAAATTGTCATATATAAATATAAAAATATTTGTTAAAATTCATGCCATGAGAATTTACAAAGAATGTGTGAATAGTTTCTGCAGAGCTCTGCCATTCTATAATCTCAAATATTGAGATTATTATTTAGTTATTAATTAATTAGTTATTAATTAAATTAGTTATTATTAGTTAATGATTTCACATTTTTTCTACAGCTAATGTCAGACTATGTCAGCAATGACTCCTGCAATCAATTCTTTAAAGTCCATAATACAGATCCCTCTGTTAAGAACCCATCTCTCAAATTTTTCAGGATTTCTAGGTGTAGTAAGAAACATACTTTTCCTACCAGAACTCAAATAATTTACTAAACTGTTTCTAAGACTGAGTTGTGACTCCTTATGTGAATGACTTGCCTTTAGGAAGCTACATATGCAGAATATATTGACTAAGATCTTGGTGATAGGACTAAGTGTCACTACAGTCTAGCAAGAATAACAGCCTCTCAAGTAAAATGTGACTGGTGTCAGTGCTTGCTATGCATAAAATTTGATCTGGGTAGAGCCAAATCAAATGAACTTTAGGAAAGACAATTATATTAGCAGATAGGTGGAAGAGGTGACCTACAGTATTTTTTCCCACTCTGAACTAATATACCATTATATTTCTCTGCACAGATACATTATTCACTCATTAGAAGCTATCTCTGTTATATAAATGATGAAAGTCTCACTTCAACAAGCATGGCCTTGAATTTTGTTCTGATCCTTGCTGATTCTGACATTGACAAATCACTGCAATGAGGCCTCTGTAACCAGAAGGAATTTCCAGATAATGCTTTCCAGTCATCTCACCACTTCAGAATTTTGTGCTTACCTGAATTATTCTTTCCATAAAATTATAATTTATTCCCATAATATGAGGAGCATGGAAAATGTGTTTGGCCAATGCTCTTGTATGCACTCATAAGAAAAGGTAGCTGATGCAAGTACATATTTCTGCTGCACTGTTTTAAAAGCATTGATAATCTGCATCTAGGTCCCCTATAAATAAAAATAAAGTTTCTTAACAAAATTCTGATATTTCTAAACATACCTTGGAGTTTTTTGAACTGCTTTCAAGTTTCTATGTTGAGTAAACTGAATAGGTTTCATAGAATATCAGGAGTTGGAAGGGAATCACAGGGATCATTGAAGTCCAGCTCCTGGCCCCGCACAGGACACCCCAAGAATCACACCATTGCCTGAGAGCATTGTTCAAATGCTGCTTGAACTCTGTCAGACTAGTGTTGTGACCACTTCCCTGGGGAGCCTCTTCCAGTGCCCAACCACCCTTTAGGTGAAGAACCTTTTCCATGGATCCAACCTGAACATCCCTGGACACAGCTTCTGGCTTTGTCACTGGTCACTACAGAGAGATCAGTGCCTGCCCCTCTTCTTCCCCTGAAAATTAAGCTGTAGACTGCAATGAGATCTCTCCTGAGTCTTCTCATCTCTAGGCTGAAAAGACAGGGGACCTCAGCCCCTCCTCATGTGACTTCCCCTCATCCCATCACCACGAGTGTCCCAGATTAGAAAGGTGTGGAGGAGGCAATGTTGGTGTGCTGCTGTGATCACTGTGGCATGTCTCATGTCTGCTCCAGCACTGGGGTCCCTGTGGGCTCTGAGGCTATCTGAATGCTCACCCTAATGGAATCTTAGTGCTGAGGCTGAGGTCCCTATCACCATGGGTGGTCCAGGTTAGAAGGATGTGGAAGCAGCAGTGCTGGCACTCTGACATGCTCCACTTTGCATGCCTTGTCCTGCCCCATTGTCCCTGGGGCTGTAGGGTTTCTGACTCTCTGAAAATATAAATATAATGGCAAGTTGAAAGCATTATGATAATATCAAAAAGCATGAAATGATTCAATGGATGTAGTTTAAATTGTATTTGACAATTGGATATTCTTAGTCTGATCTTGGGTGACTTTTCTCCCACACCCATTTTTTGTCACCCTGCAGGATTTTCCAGAGCCATCATCATCTGGAGACTTCTGTATGCTGAAGATGAATTTGCCTTTTTCTAATTCTTGATCTCTTTGGTAGTTTGAAATTTGGGCCCTTTGTTTATGTAAGAAAGTCCTCTGCTTGTGTAGATCTGTAATCAATTTGCTTTCTTGAAGTGTTAAAGGAAAGAATAGAATCAAAGAGTAAAGACTAGAAATGGAGAGAAGTGTTTTCAAAAGTTAAAGTTTTGATGATTTGGCAATTTAATGTACATAAACCTGATCATGGTCTTCCTTCTAAATTAATTTTATTAGCATTTACTTAAGAGTGTGGGTCTTTTGTAGCTACACAGGGCTCTGTGTGACCCATTTTTAAGACTAAGTGAAACTCAAAAGCTGTTGCTAAGGGCAATTTTTTTCCTATTGACTAAGAGCAGAGGTGACATAAAGATGGTATGAAATAGCCCTAGAAATCCCAATGTTTAAATAAAAGAGTTAATTTCATGCTTTCCATCCTGCAGTCATGTTTTGTGCTGATTGTCCTGTAATTCTCCATCTGAAGCAGGCACTTGGATATAGAGGAAGAACTGTCTGCTCACAGGGCACTATGAAACCCTTAGACCTTGCAGTACTTGCTATTTTCTTTGCTCTTTAGATACAGACTAGGCTTATACGCACTGACTCTGAAAACAGGACTTTGGCTCAGAGATAACAAAAATTTAACATGGCCTCAGTGGAGATAACGAGTGTTCACTGAAAGCACACTTGTGTGAATCCAGCTGTGACCCCGCTGGCACTGGCACAGTTATGGAAAGAATTTGTGTGCATGGTGGTGGGGGTGTCAGTGCCATAGTCTGTGGTCTTCAGAGGCCCAGTTGAACTTCCATTGAATTTAGCTGTGGCCTTTGCTCCACTGTGGCTAAAGGGCAGATTTAGCCCCTGTTTAGCAACAAGATAAAATTCCTCAGTGTGGGTTTTGGGTGAAAGTTCTGGGTTTGTTTTTTTTGTGGGTTTTTTTTGAGTAACTATAATATAATATGTACTCAGTCCAGTTTTTTGAGCCTAGAATGAAATGTGTCATAAATCTCTATTATCTTATCTAAGGAAAAAAATCTATTGGGGTTTCTTAGGAGCTTTCAAATGCAAGTGAACTGTCAAGAATAGGAAACATGTAGTGAACCATGAAAATGTTTTTTTTTGGGTATGACAGTTTAAAAACTTGCAGAGGCAAAGTACAGACATCCTTTATGCAACTCTGGCTTTGTAGTCTCACTTGAAACTCTCAGATTGCCCACATTTTGTGAATGCCTGAACAGAATTTTCAAGAGCTAGTAGACTGTATTTACTGCACAGCTACAGAAATGTGTTTCAATACTTGTTTCTTGTTCAAATACCCATTTATAAACATCACTGACCATCTTTCATTATGAAAAGTTACAAATTAAAATGGCCTTTAAAATTATTGGCGAATCTGTTCTCTCATGGTAATCAGTCACTTCTAAAGCACAAGCTATAGCATCTAATATATAATTCAGTTTAGTAGAGGCAATTATGTTGATTGCAAAATCCATCAGAATACACTGACTCTAAAAATAAGTGTATAAGGCAGTCCATATTTAGCAAATTGAGGTTATTAATCAAGCCCTGTTCCTTGCATATCATTCATCCCCATGGTGAGCATTTTTCAGCACCCTTGTCAGGGAGTGGCAAGGAAGAGCAAGTAGGCAAGAACAGAGATTGGCAGCAGTGCAGGCAGGAAAAAGGTAGCAGCATAGATAGGCTGCAGGGCTGGTTAGAGATCTATCTACAACACTGCTCAAGCCTGTGCCAGGGGGAATCGCTAGGCTTGACCACAGTTCCTGGGTACAGGCCTCAGTGGAACCCCTGGATGGGGTCCTTGGTAGAATTACAGCTCCTTGGTGTACTGAGGGCCCTGATCAGGACCTTTGCAGGATAGATAGATAGAGAGCTATATACAGAAATAGAAAGCTTTAGTTGGAGATCCTTCCTGCAGGTTGCACTTCTTGTGAAGCTGTAAAAACACTGTCAACATGTGGGATTGGAAAAGCAGACACTGTAATTCACTGAAATTCTGGGAGATCCTGACTCTGCTTTGAGAGGGAAATTGATTGATGTTCTCAAGTCCGGCTACTGGACAAGTACAGTTGCTTCATGTGGAATTTGGTGCAGAAAAGGAGTGGTGCCTGTGAAAGGTGGGAGAATCCATATTTCAAATCTCATTGTCCTAAAAGTCCGAGGAACAAAACCTCACTACTCTATATCTTCAAATGATCTAGCTGAAAATGAGGGTAATTTTCACATTCTTGCTTTCCAACCTGCTACTGAATTTTTTACAGATTTTTTACAGATAAGCCAAATAAAGTGATTGAGAGCATAAACTGGTGAAGACAAATTCCTGAGCTGCTGCCAGCTTTTTGTGGCAATACAGTTAGCTGTTAAATAGAGGCTCAAACATGCACTTTTGTAGGATGTAATTGTTAGCACATAGCAATGGCAATAAATTGAGTCAGAGTAGGAATGTCCTCCAGCACTTTTTTCTCCTAGTGGATATGCTGTACTTCCCACAGTAGTAATTTTTCCTTAGGCATATTCTACCTTATTCACAGTGGCATATAGAAACATTTCTGGCATAAGGAATCCAAGCCACAGGTGTTTTAACCATTAGACTTCTCTGAAGGGGAAAGGATCTGGATATTTCATTTTTAAAAAAAGAGTCTGAGGGATGAATATGATTTTTTGAGTCTTGGCCAAGTCATGCTCTTAATGAAAACCAAACATCTTTATATGGACTCTTTACTATGGACTGGGAGCAAAGAGGGTCATTAAAAGAACTCTGCAGGGAAAATAACTGCAGTAGAGTTACACAGTGAAGACACAATATTAAATTAATAACATGTCAAGCTAATTCGTCTCCTGGTGAACCTGCTGGTTGTTTCTTGGTGTTAAAATCTCTGTTATCTGAAGATACTTTTTTGATGAAACCTATCCTGACAGAAAAATGAGCAGTCAGCTACGTCTGAAACAAGATTTTTTGTCGGAGGTAGCAGGAAATATAATCCCCAAATTTGCCCACCATGGGACTCAAGGAAGAAGCTAAACTAACTAAAAGGTCCTGTACTGGGACTATAAGAATGTGCTTTAAAAGTTTTGATCTAGTGCAGGAACAGGGAGCTTTTTTTTGTTTCTGTTCAGTTGGTATTAAATTGGTAGACCAATTTTGATTCCTGGAATTCTCAGAACTGTCTACACACTTATATAAAGTGTGTATTTTATTGCTAATATATACAAGGGACTTAGGAATTTTTTTCTTGTTCAATGAAATAACCAATTTTGAAGGAAAAGAGGAAAATGCTTCACCTTAAAAGAAGCTAAATGACAAAGACCTTCTGTCTCCTCAAGAATCTCTTACCAGTGTACTGATTGTGAATGCAACCTAGGTAAAAAGGGTCCAAAATTCATCCCCTCATCTTTTTGTGATGTTTCAGCATGCATGCCAATGCATTAGTGTAAGTGTATAACAATATTACAATGTATGAAAGCTGTAAAAACTCTCTGTCAGCTGTGTGTGACATGGATCTAGATCTGTCTTTATAGATTTGTAGACACAGAAACTGCCTTGGAACCAGAGGGGGTGTGTGTGGAGGGGGCAGGGAATAGAGAAAGAGACCATGGCTTCTTATGAGAGTGGAAAGTGAAATATTGTGAAAAAAAAATAGACCAAATAACACACACAAAAAGAGAAGGGGAAGAAAAGACAAAAATGGCATTAAAATATGACTCATTTTACATCAAGTAACACTTTTAACTGCAGGTAGAAGTTCTTGTAATCAATTTAACTAAAGGAACATTCACTGGAGTGGGTTTGCATGCATTTGGAGGTGTCTTGTCAGGAATAAATATTTCATGGAATCTTAAATTATATTTGGGTTGACTAACTTAATATTCAAACGTATATGTAAAATGAGCACATCCTTCTTCATAGTTAGGAAGAACTAAGTTCCTGTGTGAAGTTATTTCCCAGAGAGGCTTTGCTCCCTGTAGTAGACCAGCTGGCAGTCAGGGAGCAGGAACATTCCTAAGCACAACCAGTAACTCTATGGGCTCTTTTTGCTGGCTGTAGAGATGACAGATAAATTAAGGTTTTATCACCTAATCTGATCAAAAGATTCATCCATCTCACATGAGCAGTGCTCTGAAGTAATGAAGTGGGTAAATATTGTGCAATTAGGAATTGTACTGCACTCATTGTCTCACTGGTGGGGGAATCTGTAAAATATTCAGAGTTGTTTGGAAAGTATTTGCTGCTAAATAAGGTCTATTGAAAATGTACTTTTGCATTTTATTACCAAAGATTCTGCTCTGTCTGAATGAAGTGGAGGAAGGACAGGTCTTCTGAAGGATTCTTTTATTTAGAAAATAAATGAAAGAATATTTTTTCTCATATGTAACAGATGACACTTTTTTTTTTTGGTCTCACATTATTTTCTGGTTTAAGTATTGGTTAAGGCAGACTAATCTGCATGAGACATGAATTTTATCTAGAATTATTTTTTTAGCTAAAATCTTAGGTTGAAAGTTTGTGTTTGTGTTTTATAGACTCAAAATAAGTAAAACTATGTATTCTTGTTCTTACAATCCTGTTTGACTAATACAGCAGCAGCTCCTGCTGAAACTCTTATGCATTATGATTTATACACAGACAGTTTGAAAAATGTCTTTGCCATTTTTCTTTAATGTGCTAGTTCCCTGGCCATTAAAAAACCCTGACCTCAAGTACCTCATGAATTTTGCATATGATGTCTGTTGCATAAAGCAGATTTTATTATTATTTAATGAACCTATGTATCTGATCCATCATTTCAGTTACAATCCTGGTAGCCTTGATCCCATATTTAAAGCTTTCTAGAACAAAGGGAAAAATCAAACCAAAAAAAGCTAGCTTTAAGCCGGACATGAAGCTTTTATTTCTCATCTGCCATGTTTGTGAGATAGTAGCAAATTCTGTTTATTTTATTCTGTTCCAGCTGTTTACCTCTGCAAGCGGACAATGCAAAACAAAGCAAGGCTAGAACTAGCAGACTATGAAGCTGTAAGTACCTGGCAAAAAGTAAATTTCTCTGCTGGGCCTGATGAGCCTGTGAAATAATGTGAAGCATGAGAACTATGGACATTATGTGTGAAAATCTATTAGTTATCCAGTTCTTCCAGCTTGTGGGTCACTGCTCAGTAGTCTCAAATGGTGTTTGAGAGACGATACTGAAGGCTAACTGGACAAATATTGAGGTTACAGTCCATGTCTAATCTTACTCTGCTCAGATCCTCATGCCAGGGTCACAAATTACTTCACAAATCCCAGCTGCACCACGAGTGTTTGGAAGCAGTTGTTCTCTACACCATTTAAGGTTTGAACGAAGGATCTCTGACAACATTTCCAAAAGCTCTTGATAGATGTAGAAATGTGAATCTCATTCTTTATAAGGAATGCTGACACTTGAGCCTTTTCCCATCAGCTAGATGAGAGGCAAAGAGGGTCAGACTAGAGGCATTCCTACTCCCTGACAGTTGTGCTGCGCCTCGGGCAAGGTAAGTTAATTGGGGCCAGGAAGAGCTTGAAAAAGAGGGAGTTGGATTAGCTGATGAGGATGGCATTCAATAAGGAGAGAGATGGCTCGAATTCCAACTCTGTCCCCAAAAATTCCTGAATTTTTCATGAATCTGTCAACATAAAATTCACAAACAGCCCTGTCTCTGGGCTGAAAGCTGTCCAGCTGTGCTGCTGTGACCTGATAGCAGGATAGTCAGCCTGGCCTCTCAACACACCAGACACTCCAGCCACAGCACCATGCTGACACACTGCATTGCTTCTTTTGGCACAAGCTTGTTTTTCAGTGTACTGCGCTGTGGGACATGCATAATTTTATACTCACATGCCTTAGAAAACTCCCCTGCAATGTACAATCCATAAGAGCCTTTTCTGGTATTGACAAGATCTCTAGAAAGTCTGCTGTTCTCTTTCTGTAGTCTTCATTCTCAGTGATTATGGCACAGAGATATGTTTGCAATGCATAGAAATATAGTAAAAATAACACTTTTGTTAAGAAGACTGCATACTGCTGTTTCAGCTGGGAAGAGATTTAGAAAGCTTTGTTGGAGACAGTGAAAATGTTCCATCATCAATGGAAGAAAGAATTTTGCTATGTTTTTATAATTTTTTATAACTTTTCTTCCTGTTTTTATTAGTAAGCTGCAGGATACATACATTTCCTGTACAGTATTGAAGAACTATAGTCTGTATTTTTTAAAATGAGGATAGCTGTGGAGGTTTGGCTATACTACCAAAAATGGCAGCCAACGCTGCCCAGTGGAAACCACTTGCATAGATGACTGATGAAGAATTGTCGTGTGGATCATCCAGAATGGACATAACTGCTGTTATCTTTCATTGTTACATACTTTCTAAACAAGGATGTTTCTTTGCACTATTTCAAAATTGCTAAGACAGCACACAGTATATACAAATGTTTCAGAAATCCCATGTTCTGCTGAAGGATGCATCTACCCTTTTTATTAGAGCTTCAGAACTAAAATAGTCGAGGCATTCAAAAGTATTCCATCTCACTGGGTGGCAAGAACAACCTTTATATCAGATAAGTAAGGTCCATTTACACTGACACAGATATCATGGCTTGTATTATGTTTTGGTGAGGGGGAGGTGAGGAGAGGAGGGAAAAATAAAGCCAGAACCTATTAAAGAGTAAATAACTTGCAAGCTAACCCACTAAAATTGTGATGTATTTGCAGGAGAGTTTGGCCAGGCTACAGCGAGCTTTTGCTCGGAAATGGGAGTTTATTTTCATGCAAGCTGAAGCACAAGCAAAGTAAGTTCCTTTGGAGAGGAGCAGTTTTCATTTTGTATGATTTTCTGGGGGTGGGGGGAAGTGGTTAGACACATTTTATGCTTAAAATTACCGTCCTTGACACTGTTTCTTTTAAATATCCTATGACATTGACAGGGTTGACAAGAAGAGAGACAAGATAGAGAGGAAGATTCTCGACAGTCAGGAGCGAGCGTTTTGGGATGTGCACCGTCCGGTGGTGAGTGCTGCTGTGAGCAGGGCTGCTGATAGATGTCACCTTCTCTAGAGCTTTGGGGTGGCCTGGGCACAAGTAAAACTGCTGTAGGGTGAGGGGTTGGGGCTTGCTTCCCTCTTTTAAGGATCTAGAGTTTGTATGAATCTGGTATTGCAGACTTCAGATATGTGTGCATCCAGTTCATGATTTTCAGTGAATAGATGTGTTGTGCCTGGTTTCTTGAATCAGAAGGTACCTGTCTTTGACTATTATCATCTCAAAGGTTTCCTGGGTATGAGTCACACAACCAAAATTATCAGCATAACTAAAAATACTCTTAAATAAGTCTGACTATTTTTCTTTTTTAGTCTGCTTTTTTGCTTGCTAAGCCTTTTAACTTCATTCCAGTTATGCTTCCAAGCTATTTTTGAAGTACATAAAGATTAAATATTGGCTTTGAGCTGTGGGAGCCACTGTCTAAACAAGATTTGTCTGAGTTCTTTTTCAAGGTCCATCTGAAACAAAAGTTTAAAAAAGAAAGTTTCTTACATGCTCAACTATATTTGAGTGCTAAAATTGTGAAAAAGAATGTCAATTGTTACAATAATTCCAATTAAACTGTACTTTTTTTCTTTGCTTTACTACAGAGCAATATTGGTTTCCCTTACCTAGAGTTAAGCTTTCCTTTTCTGTTTATGTAGTTTGGTGTCATTACCAATGAAATCATATATGAACTGTATCTTTTGCTCTGACACTGGGGAAACCTACTTTTGGTGGGGGAAGTAAAATTAGGTGATGACACATGTGGGAAAGTAGAATGCAATGAGAAAGTTTAAATAAAAAATAATGAATTGATCATGGTCAGCTTACATTTGTGACTGTGGAAGTGAAGTGGTTGTAGAAGAAATGGATTTTTAGGTAGGATTTTTAATATCAGGTAGTGAAAATAACTTGATGTGAAAAATTCCAAGCACAGGAAATAGATTCAAAAATCATGGGATATTATTGTCTAATCACTGACATAAAACAAGGAAGGAGAACAGAAAGCAATTTTCCATCTGAGGTAGGTTGGAACTACACAGGGAATAAACACAAAGTATCTGTGGACATGAGACCTGGGAAGGTGCAGAGAGCTTTTACATTTGCTGCAGAAATGGATCTAAAGGTTTTGAATCTGAGAATGAGATGTTATTTTCAGGTTTGGAAGAGATGAATTGTTGAAGCTTCAAGAGAGTAAAAGGGACCAGGACAAGAGGAAATTGAATCTGATTAAGAGCTTTGGCTGAACTGTGGATAAATCTGCCTGGTCCAGCAGATGTTTTTAATCTGGCTGTAAACATACCTAGGAGATATCAGAGGCAAAAGACTGGCTTACAGTCAGTGATGTAGGCTCCTGGCTTTAGAAGATATAAATAGATGAATGGAGAGGTTCATACTTTGGTTAAACTGCTCCTCTCAAGAGTCAGTGAAATAATATTTTTGAAAACACCATTATGAATATACTGTCACAACAAAATCCAGAAGCTTCTTCTGAAAAGAACAAAATAATAAGCACAAAAAGTCTGAAAAGAGGAGTGTGATGCTAGAGCTAGTTACAATTTGTAATGGATTTTCAAGCCTCCAAAAGGCCTCCCAAAAAATTACAGAAATGCTGCTGCAATTCTGGAGAGCTAAATTTTTTAAACAGTTTTTTAAGGTGTTGTTTGGATGAGAATCTGTGTATAATGCTTATTTTTATTTACAGTGTTTCACCTTTTGATAAAAGTTCAGAGGCTAGGGTTAGTGACATCATAGTTCGAAATCCACCCCATCTTAATTTTTTTTTTTACGGAAAATGAGTTTCGAGAATCAAATGTTTTATTATTTTTGGTTGCTTGGTTGGTTGAAAGTGAGTAAATAAATATTTTTTCAGGGTTTTCTTGCAGGCATCCTGGTCCTTAGTTGCTTTATTGCTATGTTTGTTGCCTACCCAGCTATAGTACTGATACAGAAGATTTACATGAAAAATATAAATTATGAATATTAAATTTGCATTATATTTCAACTTTAAGTTGATGAAAGGAGCAGAAGAGGGAAGCAAGGCATCATTCCTAAAGGACAGTGCAGCACTACAGGAATGGGAGACATGAGAACAGCTGTATGGCACTGGAGCCAGGAGAATGGGGATGCAGAAAAAAAGGATGATTAGGTATCAGAAATTTCACTGTGACTCATAGGTTTAAAACAAGGGAAATTAACCAAGGTTTAACATATGAAGAGGATTTGCCTTAAAAAACATCACTGTTTTATAGGTCCAAGTCAAAGGCAAACCTGTAGGTGATTACAGAAGTTCTAGAAGATTTATGCCACAGTCTGAAGGACAGACAAATTCTTGAAAGTCATTATGACTGTAACTTTGGATTTTCTGGTCCATAATTTTTTCCTGGGTCTTCAGACTGAGATGATGCTTGGAGACAAGCTAGAAACTTTAGATTTGGAAAAGTTTATTCAAATAATCATCTACTGCTCATTTTTTTTCTGAGACACAGTTAAGAGAACAGCTTTGTTATCTCACTGTTTAGTTTCCATTCCAATGTTTATTTAATTGCTGTTTCTCTGTGGGGGTGTTTTTTGGTTTTTTGGGGGAGGAAGGAGTTGGGGTTGTTATGTGTATTTCGGGGTATGTGGAATGCAATCTTGGTCATTTCTGTAAATCCCAATTTCTGCTTTATGTAGAAAGAGCTTAGCTTGCAGTTAAAAAGAGTATGGCCAAGCTTCAGCTGTAGATAACTGCAGCCTGCAGACACATTCCCAAACCATATTTAATTTTACTAGTTCACATGCCAGCCATAGAAAGACCATGGAAATCAGGGAGAGCTGTGTAAACTCCTTTGCAATCCTGAGCAGCAGGCCTAGGAGAAAGTCTATGATGTTTTTTCCAAGGTAGAGCCAGTATCTGGCACAGGTCTGAGATTAGTATTATTCACATAAGTGATGCATTTCTCTTGTTGATGGCAGAGTAAACACATCTTGAAAATCTTTCTCTTCTTTTCACCTACCTAGAAAGTGTATTATTTTCATAATTTTGGATCTTCTGTTGATAACAGAGTGTGGAAATGAGCAAAAAATTGGTTAAATTGGTAAGGAGGATTAAGGTGTTAGTCAGAAACAATAACAAATCAGGCTAAATTGGGGAAGTGAGTTACTTCTAGGAGAAAGAAATTGAAAAGCTGCTTTTGCAGAAAAAGAAATGTCATGCTCCTTATTAAAGTCTTTGAAAGAGAACTTGTTTCATCTTTCCTGAATTATTATCTCTTTTAAAACTCCATAATCTTACACTTGTTAAAAAGGGACAAACAGGTACTAAAGCAGTAAATGCTCTAAAACATTCTCAAACCCACACTAAATACAGTCAGAGCAAAGTAGCTGTGGCTCACTCTAAAATTAACTCTTTTAGGTAACAAGCAAGACAGCTGATGTCTTGCTGCTACAAATTATTCACTTTTCTTCCTGAGTTGTACATTCATGAAATAATATGGCAATAATAAAAAAGTCCTTTTGGATACTTGCTGAGATTCACATTAATTCAGAAGATAATGGGGGAGGTATCCTTTTCTTTGAAAATCACCTCTATACTTTGTAACTGTAAAAACTTGAAAAAACATTTCATTTTCACCAATGCCTCTCTGACCTTTGCCATCAGTCTGTGTTGATTGTATTACAGTCACATTTAGCAGGTTTCTGTGCAGTGTTTTTAAAATGAAGATGGGAAATACACAACAGATGTGCTAGAAAACTGCATTGCCATGTGTCCCTCTCCAAATTTCAAATGCTGGCCGTGGTTTAGTCATAGTGTGATTTGATAAAGCATGAGCATGAGTCTAAGTGTGAGCCAGTTCTTTTATTCTGCCATTTATAACTTGGTTAAACCCAATCCACAGGACTTCTGTTCCCATTGCTGTTACTGGTTTGCTGGATTATGGTGATTATTTTGGTTCTCTGGGAACAAATGGATATAAAATATTGATAAGGGTCAGACTTAATGACCTTCAAGGTCTATTCCAACCTAGATGATTCTATGATTTTTGAAAAACAACAGCATTTGTGTGATTTATTACAGGAGAGAGAAGTATCTGGGGTGAGTCTGTCTGGATTTGGGTGCTCCTTACCATTGCTTCCTAGCACCAAACTAGGAAAACAGTGTTCTTCAAATAGTTTATACTTTGTCACGTATCCCACACCTTTTGCTTCTCTCTCTCTTTATGAGAGAGACTCTAAGTCCATTAATTTAATTTTCTCTATTTTTTAAAATTGTATTTTAAATGGTCTGAACATGACCCTTGACACCTGACCTGGCAGGTAACATTACCAGGAGTTGAGAGCCAGGCAGTGGGTTCTTCTGTATTTTAATAATGATTTCATCCTGTCCTTCAAGATCAGCCTCAGAGAGTTGTCAAAACAGTGCATTTACCTTGGATAAGATGGTGCATGCCTACATTTCACACTCAGTGCTAGACTTCTCTGGGCCAGTCACTTGCAGAGCCAGAGAACTCTGCTTTTTCATAATATTTTCAAAAAATTTATAGGTGCCTTCAGAAAGCAAATGTGAATCATGCCATCCAACTTCTCTAGTGATACATACACATATAATTTTCATGTCTTCTTTTGCACCTGTTTGACCGTATATCCTTACAAGGGAGTTACCTGTACAGGAGACAGGGAATGCGACCAAACCAGGAATTGTCATTCTCAGATAATTGCCCTTCTGATAATAAAACAAAACCCAAGTTAAATGCTTTAACTTCAAAAAATGGTTGTAATGTTTATGATCCATACTTGCATGTAATTAAGGCACATATTTATAAGCCCTGTATCTGGCCTACTATCTAAGATCTTTTTAGAAGATTTTGTACTCACATTATTTAGCATTTTTATTTAGTCTAACACTTGAGAAAAGGTGGGGCAGATGGGGAAAAAGAAGCCAAGTTTCTTGCAAGAGTGCAACAAAATGAAGTTTTGGAAGTTAAAATTGAGACGTAACAAGCTGTGAGATAGTTAATTGATGAGATGGTGGAAGGACACCAAGAGAAATGATATGACAATATGGTTTTGAGTAAGACCCAGTTCTGTGTGAAACTAGGAAAGTGACTTAAAGAAGTAAGTATAAAGAATTTTTTTAATAAGTGCAATGTTTATACACTGATCTTTGTATCCGTGGGAATTAAATTTTCTCCTTTAATCCAAAACATTTTGTCAAAGATCTTCTTATAAGTCAAAAGGCATATAATCAATTTCTAAATGTCACCTATATTTGCCAGCAGCTTTTTCAGAGATGTGTTAAACTTTTCTATTGCCACTTATTTTCAAGTGAATAACCTCAATTTCTTCTGTATGGAATCTGTAAAACAGCAGTTTCCTGCCTTTTGTGGTAAAAAAAAAATATTGAGAAAGCAATAATGACTCTAAGTATTTAGCAAAGGGGCAAGAAAATGGAAAAATTTAACAAGTTTCCTTATGCAATACTGGAATCTTCACATACACAAAAATCATTTAAATACAGCCTAAAGTAAAATTAATCCTACTGAAACACCATTTGAATAAATACAATGGATCTAATTTCTGTGCAACAATTTCTGGTTCTGAAAACCAGTCACGACAAACCTGAAATGGTATATCATAAATTAAAACTAATTAGAAATTAAATCAACTTGCAAAAATAATTAAGCATAGAACTTCCGTGCAGGAGTACTTTCTTAGGTACAGCTTCTTGTTTAATTTAATATAACTTGTCTCAAGAATGAAATTTTAACATCCTTTTCTTATGCATTTTGCATAATATGTAATTCTGTGACACACACACTCTACTAATGTTTTTTTTTAAAAAAAAGATGAAATCTTGTTCCCTTTAAGGTGAAAGCTCAGCTTTCAACAACATCCGTCCTTAAACAACCAAGTGTGTGAGAACATGAGGATCACTGTCAGTCATTGTTCAAGATGTTTTATCTCCTATGGATACATTTTATGGTTTCATTAATTAGTACTACATTCCTTGAAAATTTCTCTGTGTCTTTCCTGTTTCAAGCTGATCTTCTGTTTGCACAGCCAGTGGGATTCCTTGTGTGTCTGATACTATTCAGGGAAAAGATCTGAACTCTAGTTTGAGAAAACAAATAAGTATAAAGTGGAAATTGGTGCAGTGTAGGTTTCTTTATTTCAGAAAATGCTAAAAATCTTTGAAATTTTAAATGGTCCTAAAGTCTAAACTAAGTGAGACTTCACATCTCTTAGTTTGAAAATCATCTGAGTTTTACCTTGCTGCAAACATAATTAAAGTTTGATCAAACTGATTGATCAAATGTCTTTCTTTATCTCATTGTGTTTGAACTTCATTTATCTTGTCCAAATAAGAGAAAGAGCTCATAGTTGAACTTTTATCCATTAATTGCACACCTTTCTGTGTTTTGATTAGGTCAGTTGCAGAACAACAGTGGAACTACTGTTATTTTTGGTAGTAGTCAATGGTCTCCAAATCAGTCCTTGAATAAAGGATTTTACTAATTGGTCCAATGGCAAGATTCTGTCCTCCATGTGGGGCTCTCTACAGTATGTTTAACTTATGCATAAATGCAAAAATTCATTATTTCTTCATCAGTATATTTCTAGTGTATGACACAATAAGGTTTATTGCTCATTCAGTTGTAAAAAATAAGTCTGTAACTTTTTATTATTTATCTCTTTAATGAGTCAAAATGAAATTAGCTATTGAGAACAAGCATTGAGCATTTAAATTCATTCTATGCTATCTGCATAATTCTCTACTAAAACCTTCAATGGAAGAAAACACTTAATCCTAACAAAGGTTGTATTAATTCTTATGAATTAAGACAATCCCTTCCTTTGAAGGAAGAAGCTCAATAAGATTTTACATTGAACATTGTGTGGCCTGAAATATCAGTCCACTAAATGAATAAGAAAAAATGAAAAGCTTTTATTTACTTAATTAAAAGCCAGTAGGTTTTACATTATTATCAGCTGATAGCTGGTTTTAGCAGTTAAGCTGTGTACAAGTAATTTGTTTCCATTATCCTACTTGACTGTAGATCACTATTTTCAGGTGTATTTGAAGCATATCAACAGATGTATTGCATGTTTTATAAATAGATTTATATTAAAGAATATGAACAAATTTGAGGTTATTCTATGCAAGTCCAGTTCCAAGTTGTATTCACTTACTTCAGTGTCACACTGAATCCATACATTGCAACTATTTATCCCATCCCAAGTCCAAAAAATATAGTATTTGTAAGCATAACACATACATAATGAAAAGACTATAGATATTGAAAGTATCTAATGAATCAATAGGACAAGCATGTTCTAATAACTTTGCCCTGATTATCTGGCAAATTTATGAGGCATCTAGAAATAAAATATGAATCATGCTTGTGCAGAATCCTTACTTGAGAACAATCTTGGGATTTGCTTCCTAAAAAATATGTTTTATTGGGGGTAATGGAAAGATACAGCTGTACGTCTGAGAGGAGGTAATTTCTAACAAGCATGAGTCTGCAGGAAAAGCAGGTAACATTATGAGCTAATTTGAGAAGTTTGGTCTGAGGTTGTAGAGATGTGAAGTCTTGATAGGAGCTCTTTCCAGAATAGTCATCAAACTTACATACTTATTACAATTTACATTTGTGGATACCATGGCTGTTGGACTGCATTACAAATATTAGTCTCCATGTTGCTTCTCTTTAGAACTATGATGTGAGTAGGAGCTCCACAGAAGCACTGTGATTTGAACAGCAGGTTCTGGAAGTCCAGTCACTGCTTGTTTGTCAGTCACACAACTGAATCTAAAGGGCATGTTTCCTGAGAGATAGTTGTGCTAAAATTAATTGCAGAGAAGCTTGGACTATGGTACTACTACAAGTAGCATATACTAAGATAATTTAGTATTTTACACTACTATATGTGTGTATGAAACTCTAAGTACTATAACATTATATAAAACAATCATTAAGTAGCTAGACCCATCCAATTTAGTTTAGAGTTTGTAAGTTATGGGATTGTGCTGCGTAGTGAAAAAAAAATCCACCACCTGTGTCATAACACTTAGAATAATATTTTCCCTTTCTTCAGACATCTGCTGATTTACTGGGATTTGTTGCTAGCAGTGTTGTCAAGTCCTAGTGCTCACACACTTGATTTCTCAGAGTTGTTTTCACAGAACTGCTGAACCAAATGGAAATAGTAATTAAAACATACACTTTTAGGGACGATCATAAAGTTCATAAGAGTGTTTCAGATTAGGTACACCTAGCTGATTGCAAATTAACCCCATGATTAGGTTCTGCAGTTTTATGTAACAGTAGCTTTTTCTAACCAAAAGGAAGTGGTTCCTGTAGCCCAGTCCCTGTGATCCCTGGTTTGTCTTTGCTGCCTTGGGTGCTAATGGGGGCTGGTGAGATCTCCTCTGGCAGTACTATCAGATCTTAGTTCTATGGACTTGCAGGTTCTGGCAGATATGGCTCCGGGTTTTTTTTTTCATCACTTAGTTGAGGTTCATTGATTTCTAATTATAAAGTGAGCTACATTTTTTAAAAAATTAGTTTTCTGAAATTTTTATCTGAATTTGAAATTTTGCTGTCCTTTGACTGGGCTTTAAGATAACAGCCATTTTTCCAAATCCTGTAAAATGACCTGGCTGCTTGTGCTCAGTATGTTTGGAATGTTCCTCTGAGACTTTCTATTGCACCAGCAAAATTTTCATTAGTGCAGCTCTTCCACTGGAAAAGCCTCTTTATTTGTTGACCCTGAAGTGTGTAAAATGAGGCAAAATCCCAGCATACAGGGAAAATCATTACCTAAACCTCAACTTTTCCTTGTAAGCCTTAGTGGGCTCTACACACTTGAATAACTTACATGTCAGTGAAATGAAAAATTGGTGCAGTGCAGGAGAATGTATCCTGTGTTTTTCTTTGTGAGAGCCTCAGTTTTAGCCATTACTGACAACTTACTCAATATAAGATTTTAATGTCTCCTTTGATGCTAGACTATGTATGAGACAAAACAGTCTTCCCCACAGTACCAGCGTCAAACTGGGTATTTTTCCAGCTAGTAACTCTCATTTTCTTTCCAGCTGAATGCCACTGATATTTTTCCCCCTCATTCCTTTATTTTGTAATCTTCTATTTCTTTTATATAACCTTCTCCCCTTACTTTTAAACTATGTACTGTTCAGATAGCTGCACAAGTAAACTGGAATTGAAAACCTACAAATAAAAATGAACTCTGCTGCTCTGCTTATCACTCACTGCCTAATTAACTTCTTTTCTCTACTTAGAAAGTGATATGAATAGTTACTGTTGAGGGTTAGAAGACTCCTAGAAAAATGACAGGAATAGCACCAATGACAGAAATAGCAGAATAGGTTATTGCAGAATCCTTCTCTAACATTTGACACTCAGAAAATGTCAAATTTTAAGCTTATTCCTTTGTGATAATCTTCTATTTCACATTATGTAAAAAAAAGATTTAAATCTCTGCTTTTCCTTTATGTTTGTGTGTCTGACTTTTATCTTTTCCAGTGAGAGAGACAATCTGTCATGTTTGTACCCAGGTCCATAATTTAAATTTTAAGTTTTTTAAATTCTGAAGCCTGGAGATCTTAAAACTTGTTATTTTGCAATTAAACTTAACAAGTTAGCCTATGCCTCCAAAACAAATAAAAATATCTATTTCACAGTGTACTGACACTGAAATGCAATGAAAGTGCCTAAGGTATGTGAATCAATCAACTAAATATTTACTGCTTTAATGAACTCTGAATATATGGGTGTGCATATTGAAATGAGGTAATTATTTTAAATAGCACCTATGTATTTTTAGCTAAAGAGAAATTACATTTCCTTTGATCAACCTGAGTATGGGTTGGGAGTGCAGCACAGGCTGCTGCAGGGCAGGGGCAGCAGTAAGGAAGCAAATACCAGTCTTGTTTCCATTCTGCTGTTGTAGGCTGGGGAAGGCAGAGATGAATTTCACACCAATGTGAATACTTGATTGGAGTGTTCTGTAAAGTGGATTCTTTGAATTTCCCTCTCTGCAGCTTGTGAAGAGTAGGCTGCACCACAGAAGTGTAGGCTGAGAGGGACCTCTGGAGGTCTTGTTGTTCAACTTCCTGGTCAAACCAGTGCTGACTTCTAAGGTGAATAAGATTGCCCAGGCACTTTGGTTAAACAAGCTTTGAAAATCACCAAGGATGGACATTCCACGGCCTCTGTTACTTTATTGTGAAGTATATTTCTTTACAGCTGGCTGGAAATTCCTTTACTGCAGATTCAGATTACTGTCTCCTGTCCTTCCAGAGTGCACCTTCAGAAAAGGTCTATCTCTCTAAGCCCCCTCTAGGCACAAAAGGCAGCAGTTAGCTCTCCCCTTTTGCAAGCATAAAAAAAAACTCTGTTCCCCCACTGGATTTTGCCATTTGAAATATATTTCTTGTGTTGTTTGTGGGGCTCAAAAGTAGTCTTGATGTCCCAGAAGTTTCCTTTTGATAGTGAGTGAAAGAAATAAGCACTTTGCCTGCTGGCTAAGCTGTTGCTTGTGCAGCTGGGGATGTGGCTTGTCTGCATTGCTGCAAAGAGATACTGCTGACTCATGTTCAGCTTCTCCTTCAGATCATTTCCTACAGAGCAGCAATCCAGACAGACAGTTCTCAGCCTATCAGAATGCTGGAGCTTATTCCCTCCCACATACAGGGGTATATTTGTCTCAGACACATGAAAACTTCTGGTTATTTTGGCTTAAGTAGATTCACAGTTAAATTGCTGTCTTCTTTGTGAAAGATAAAAAAGACATCAAAACTTCAGCTGACCTAATTATAAATATTAATTTACTCTCTATTGAGCATTCTGCATTTCTAGAATTACACCATAGCAAAGAGATTTTTATACAAAGAAGGCATTAACAGATGTTGATTTGGGCTATATGGCCAGGCAATAAAAAGGGTACTTGTAGTGTGCAACTTTGTACAGCAAGCAGACTATAAATACTTGATACCCTGACCTGCTTGGATGGAAATGTACCATGGCTCAGGCATGCCATATTCTGTAAATAATTAATTCTTCCAAAGAGTTGTCACAGGTTTCCTAAAATTAATACACTGTAGCACTATTAGAAGGGCTTAAATAATATATTCACTGTTGCCACAGTTATCAGGGATAGAACATTAGTATCAAGTGGATTTGTTTTAAACTGAACATCCTCTCAGATGGTTGCTTCAAATGCTGGTGATAGCCAGATCAAGGGATGTATGTTCTGGTGCCTCGTCTGCTTAGAGACAGGGCTTCTTCCTTCTTTTGTGTTTCTTTGCAGAAGCCTGGTGTGCATCCTCCTAGACAGCATCAGTAGAAAGTGCTGCTGCTTGGGACTCATACTAACCTTGTTATCCAATAACTGAAGTAGGGATTGAAATTTCTCTGTATGTGGGGTTTTTTTATATTATTTAGCTGTATACATTTATATCAACAGTGAATTTATCATGACTGGACTGACCTGTCCTTTGATTTATACGAGGGCATTTGTACTTTGAGATAAGTACATGCTAATAGATGGATGAAAAAAACTTATTGAATGTATGACAGATTTTCACCCAGATATTTAAAAATTGATGAGGACCAGATTCTGCCCTGGTGATGATCTTGCTTTATGATAATTTCAAGAAGGTATTGCTGTCTTCTTTGTGAAAGATAAAAAGACATCAAAACTTCAGCTGACCTAATTATAAATATTAATTTACTCTCTATTGAGCATTCTGCATTTCTAGAATTACACCATAGCAAAGAGATTTTTATACAAAGAAGGCATTAACAGATGTTGATTTGGGCTATATGGCCAGGCAATAAAAAGGGTACTTGTAGTGTGCAACTTTGTACAGCAAGCAGACTATAAATACTTGATACCCTGCCCTGCTTGGATGGAAATGTACCATGGCTCAGGCATGCCATATTCTGTAAATAATTAATTCTTCCAAAGAGTTGTCACAGGTTTCCTAAAATTAATACACTGTAGCACTATTAGAAGGGCTTAAATAACATATTCACTGTTGCCACAGTTATCAGGGATAGAACATTAGTATCAAGTGGATTTGTTTTAAACTGAACATCCTCTCAGATGGTTGCTTCAATTGCTGGTGATAGCCAGATCAAGGGATGTATGTTCTGGTGCCTCCTCTGCTTAGAGACAGGGCTTCTTCCTTCTTTTGTGTTTCTTTGCAGAAGCCTGGTGTGCATCCTCCTAGACAGCACCAGTAGAAAGTGCTGCTGCTTGGGATTCATACTAACCTTGTTATCCAATAACTGAAGTAGGGATTGAAATTTCTCTGTATGTGGGGTTTTTTTATATTATTTAGCTGTATCCATTTATATCAACAGTGAATTTATCACGACTGGACTGACCTGTCCTTTGATTTATACGAGGGCATTTGTACTTTGAGATAAGTACATGCTAATAGATGGATGAAAAAAACTTATTGAATGTATGACAGATTTTCACCGAGATATTTAAAAATTGATGAGGACCAGATTCTGCCCTGGTGATGATCTTGCTTTATGATAATTTCAAGAAGGTCACAAGGATTTCCTCTGTGTGTGTTGGGGGGAAATTGTTTTCACACAGAACATTACTCCTGAAAGAAATAAGCACTCTATTTACACATATAGAAGACTTCTCAAGTCTTCCAGGAAATCCGTTTGAAAACTATTTACAGTATTAGTATGCAAATTATATGCCACACACTAAATGGGATTCTTGCAGCAGAGCACTCTGACAGGCATCTCACTATTTGAACTATAGTAGTACAGTTAAAAAAACAACACAAAAAGAAAACACAGCTGGATATAATTGTATTCAAACACATACTTATTATGTTAATGAGGGCATACAAATAAAATTAAATGTTGTCCAGCAGAGGTTTTCCCACAAAGGCTGTTATTTTAGCAAAATGTTCACATAATGCAACTTTTTGTGTTTATTTTAATTGAAAAGATGTTTGATATTTATTCCTAAATATTTACAGATGAAATTTGGCAGCAGCAGAAAAACAATAAAACCCATCTCGTATCAAGTATCATTTAATAAATATTCTTCAGCTGAGAAGAAAACATAAATTGTGTAAACTAAACTACATTAAACTACTACATTAAATTTTATTTAAATTAAAATGATCAGAAGTACCTAAACTACATTAGGTAGTTCTGATCATATCATTTAAATAAAATGATGAGAATGCTCTTGTATAGAGATAGTGATGCATTTCTTAAGCTCCTATTGTCACCCCAGTTTGTCAGAGTAGTTGATACACCCTTTAGCCACCTCCCCTTGTGCACTGATGCTTCCTGATACCTCCTTGCCTCTGCCTTCCTGGGGCTGCTTCCTGCCAGCTTCTCTTCAGTCCCACCTTGGTCCAGCTTCTCCCCACAAGCCTCTCCTGCCCGAGCAACTTCACTTCAGAATGAGAGGTTTGAGCAGCCAGGTGTCAGTAAGAATACACTAAATGCTGTACAAGGTCAGTACTGGGTTGGGCCTCTTTGCAACCAGCATAAGTGTTGCCATTGTTTCATTTCTAAAAGCCTCCCAGAAGTTCTTGTCCCCCTTGCATCAATCGGCACAATTCTAGCATAAAAGTTACCCAGGCAAGTTGCAAGATCTGTCCATACCAATTTGTTTCTGGTGGGCTTGAAATCTTTAAAAATAAGAGGCTTCAGATGAGGTTTATGCCTTTTTTTTACCCTCTCCATTTTTAGGACGTACTTAAAAGCATAACTTCAAAGCATGCTTAGGAGCTTAAAAACCATAACTGAAAACTGAACAAATAACAGTTTGTGCCTTATGTAAGTGTGCCTGCTATTCAAATTGCTACATTCAAAGGCTGTAGTTGTTGTTAAAGCCCCTGCCTTCTTCACTGCCAGCTGCTGCTGTAATCCTAAAGTAGATGCACTTGTTTTTTTTAAACTTTATATCTCAGTATACTGCCCTGGGAAATTGCTTTCTGCTTTTAAATTGACCATCATGCAGGACTTTGTATTTTTCAACCTGTCTTCTTCTTTGAGATTTGCAAGTTATTTCTGAGTTCAAAACTTCCCATTTTTGTTCAGAAGCAGAAAAGATACTGTCCCAATTCTAGTGTGTCAGGTGCAGTCTTAAGAATATTGTCTATTTTTATCATTAGCAATGAGGAGCTGTTTCTACTTCAAATGTTACATGATCAAATGCACATTAATTTATTACTTTAAAATAGAAACTTATTTATTTATTAATTTAAAAAAACCCATACTGGATTTAAAAAAATCAGTCTGTTGTTTAGAAAATTCTCCAGAGGCAAAGTAGCATTGCTCTGTTTAATGAAAGCCATTTTTTTCTTAGCTATATAAGATATTCTCAGCTTATACAAGCCTAAATTTTGTCTTATTAAATTTAGAGTCACATCAAGCATTGTCCATTATGATAGGAAGACAGAGATTGTATCATTAGAGCAATAATAAGTCCAGCTTGGCTGTTGGGCAAGTAAATTCAATATCTCACTACTTCCACTAAAAATACCTCAACCTACTTTCAGTAGAAGTCTGCTCCCACTAGAGAACAGATTTTGTAGTTTCCACTCAGTGTCAAATGTAATCCCTCCAAAATCAATAGATAAAACTCACCTGAGAGCAAAACATTTTTTTTTTTAAATTTGTTTCCAGCAATGGGTAAAAAACAGATTTACAAATAGATTTTGTACTTAGAGGGAATTGTCAAAAAAAGATGAATTAGGAGAAACTACAGTGCTTGTGTGCTTTGGGAGGCCACAGAGTGGTGAGAATGAACCACTGAAACCCAAATCTGATGTGTTGAGAGTAATTTAATTTAGGCTGTCAGCCTTCTGGTTAGGCTGTAAAAGCCTTTTTTGTTGTTTTGGTTTGGTTCTTTCCCTTTCCTTTCTGAAGAAACAAAACATTTTTTTAATTTCATTTAAAAACATGGTCCTCTTTAAAAATTGACCCAAAACCCCAAAACCAAATGCTCCTAAAGTAAACCTGAAGTTCACAGCTGAGGTGAATATTTCACAGTCCTGTTTATTTTGTCTCATTAGGTCAACCATGCTCATTAGAGGGATAGCTAGAATGTGAGGAGTGGCTTCCTTGGCAAAACCAAAGCAGAAACTGACTGGTTTCCACTGTCTTGGCAATTTATTTTATTTCAATTTCATGGTGGGGAATTTATTTTTCAGTCTTGCACACTAAAGAGGAGTAGCTCAGAGAAGTTCCATCACAGATTTAGCCTTTTGCTTTCCTTTCTCTTTCTTTTAATAGCCTGGCTGTGTAAACACTACTGAAGTGGATATAAAAAAATCTTCAAGAATGAGAAATCCACATAAAACAAGAAAGGTAAGTATGGTTTTTACATCAAAAGCAGGAGGTTGAGGAAATTTATAGAATGAATTTCCATAATTTCTCAGAGCACTTTTTTTTACAGCTGCAAGGAGCTTTAGGAAACATATGTTAATATTTCATAAGCTCTTAGTTGAATTAATATTAACAAATTTGTTAATGCTGAGTGAATGCTATCACATAAGATTTCAGAGAAATACAAAGATTTAGAAGATAAAATTAATTTTTGCATGCTTTATACATGTTGTTCAGTAGATTGAATAAAGCACATTAAAATATTTCTCAGTAACAAAGGGAAAAAATAAAAATTCAGCATAAACTCTAGAAACAGTTCTTGTCCTGGTCTTCATGAGAAGGGTGTCTCTATATTACAATTATGCCCAAAATGGATGACTGGAAATGATGGGTTGTCCTATCTAAATTAGGTTGTAATTAGAGTGTAACTTCTCTAGGGATGTACACATGGTTTGGCTCAACACTTTTAAATCCTTTGGACCATAACCATGTAGACTGATTCCCACTTTAATGTACTTCCTTTGAGGTGCATTTGCATGTTGACCCATAGGAAGGTAAGTTTTAAAAAGGAAAGTGGATTAAGAGAAAGTTTTAGCTTGCCTTCTTTATGGTAGCGAAAGGTCCAGATTAGTGTAATTTACCAGATAGTAATTGCAATTTTGGAAATAATCCAAATAATTTGTGAATTAGTGTACCTCTCTGGATACTCCAACTACCAGTCATCTCCTTATATATGCTATTACTTACTGTAATTGCATCTCTCAGTGTCATTCCCCATGTTTAGTATGATGCCAATATAGAGACCTAATAAAAGTAGATCCTTGGTTGTGGCTTTATGTAACTGTGGGAGTTTGGGAATGTTTATTTTACACTCTAGTGCAGAAGCACAATTTTATCTGAGTGCATAGGTTATTGCAGTTTCTTTAGGTAAAGGTGATCTTGGCTAACTTCTTGAGCACAATGTACTATGTGTGTGTGTAGAAAGTATTTTCTGAAAGCAACCATCATTGCTCCATGTTTTTTTTGCACAGTCTGTCTATGGCTTACAAAATGACATTCGAAGTCACAGCCCTACGCACACGCCAGTGCCAGAGACTAGGCCACCCACAGAAGATGAACTACACCAAGAGGTTTGGAACATAACTACAAAAATGTACTTTTAAAAAAACTTTTTAGGAGATAACTTTTTAGGTATAAACCCCAAAATTATTGTAACTGGTAAGTCATTCAAAACAGCTTTTGCAAACATTTAATAAACCTCTTCCTTGTCTCAAGGTATATGGATTTAGGCATGTAACTCCATCAAAACTAATGAGACAAAACCTGAATTTTTTGTGTCGTGCATTAAACACCTAAAGGCAGTGGGAAGTAGGCCAGTGGGTGGGTTCATTGTATAGCTAAGCCCATTAGCCCCTTCAGCTGTAGACAGCTTGCTCTTCTTTCAACGCTGATTTGAGGCTTGGGGGGCATAATTACCACTCCGTGTATGCATGTATAGGTTCACACACTTATCTACTGCTAAAACTTTGTTAATCTTTCCTGAGATGTTAGAGTCTGGAGAAGGTAAATGCCTGAAGAAGTATTAGTTCTCCTCAAAAATCTAAAAAAAGGCTAACTGGATTTCTGTTGATGAACCTTTAGGGAAAATGTTATATTGGGCACATTTTTTGTCTCTGTATGATCTTTTCTCTTTAATGGAACCTTCCATTTATTTTAGAGCTACACTGGTGAAATGTTGTTTTAATTCAGATATATTTCTCTTCTGTGCCCTAGGATAAATTAATGTTCAATTACAGCCCTAATAAAAAAAGTTATAGAAATAGAGTCAAGCAATAAATTACTCATAAAACTCTTTTCTTTCCTTTCTTGCAGATTAAGCACTGGCAAATGCAATTAGACAGACATAGATTAAAAATGTCAAAAGTTGCAGAGAGGTACGTATATTGTCACATTTTCTATTTTTTTCAATTAGACTGGTAACTATTGGGAAAAATGTCGGTGTGAAATACCTTCAAAGAGCTATTCACTGCAAATAGCTCTTCAAAGAGAGACATGAGAGCTCAGGTGTCATAGAAATAACTGATGCGAGTTTACTTTAAGTGGAGAAGTATGAAATTCTTTTAGTGATAAAAATATTCCAGATATTCCATGATACATTTCTGATAAACCTGAGTCACTGAAAGAGCCTCTGACCAAGTGATTACAAGTTTCACTTTTCATTGGCAGGGAGGCTAAATGGGAATAGGTCTGGGGTTGTTGTTTTGGTATTTCAAAAGGGCAATCACTGATGGAGCAGGGGAATTGGCTGGTGTGGAGCTCAGTCAGTGCTTGAACAAAGTGAGTTTGGGCTCAGTTTGGGTCAGAGAGGTAACACTAGTAGGAATCTATCTGCAAATAAGACCCAAGTTTTCTAGCGGCTAGAAAGCAAATAAAACAAAAAGCCCAACGTTGCAGAAAATTGAGCTGCATGGGGCTTAGTAAAGGAAATAAGGCCAAATACAAATTGCTCTTCATCTTTTCATAAACATTTCTGCATATATGCCTACTCATTTATGTGTGTGTATACATATGCAAATCCAAATAAATATTTATTTATAAAGAGAGCAGGCGAAGATTTTTTTGTTTGCTGAACAGTAAAAAAAAAAGGACACTAAATCTAATCGGAATTGAAAAGAAGGAATAGTTGTCCTCACTTGTCAACAATTTTACAAGAATTATGAGGCTAAAGGAAACAGCAAGCATAAATAAGGACAATGGGAGATGTAAATTACCAGAATACAAGCAAAGTTTTTAGTGTGTGTGACTGAGTCTGACCAATTCCTGAATATTAAAAAAAAAAAGTTTAAAAATTGGTTTATTTTTGCTGGGAATAATGTCCTTTGATTAGGAAATAATAAAAAAAATACATTTAAGAGAAAATAAAAGGAGTACTAGCAGCTGCAGGGCCAATAAATATAACCTGTGTAACATGCAGTGTTTTAGAACAGATTTTAAGGAAACTGTTGATTAAAACCACAGGGATATAAAACATGTTCCTTTATGAAAATGAATGTGCATGGAAGAGGTTGTATGATTTAATTTATTAGTGCCTAAAGGAACCTTAAATGGAGCTATGTAGAAGTATTAGGGAAGCTTATTTTATTTCTACGCTGGGTAGACCTGAGCCACCTCTCCTTCTTCAGTGGTCCACTGTCCAACAGCCTGAGCAAACCTATTTCACCCTGAGCCGGTAGCTGCCTTCCGAGGGTGTGCACACAGTTACCATGGCTGGGTTGATGCAAGGTAACTTGTTAGGCGGGGTAACCTCGTCAGGTTTCTTCTCCTCCTGACATGACAATGTTTGATGCTTTTGTTTTCCTAGTCTATTAGCTTATACAGAGCAGTATTTGGAATATGATCCTTTTCTTGTGCCCCCTGATCCCTCAAACCCTTGGATATCAGATGACACCACTTTCTGGGAACTGGAGGCAAGGTATACCATTTTATTTCTTCTTTGAAAGTAAGGGAGTATAACATGCTTTTCTAGAAACATGAACATTTCAGACAGAGGTTCTGCAGGAGAATATTGAGGCCTTAGAAGGGCAATGCAGTACCCTTTTGGTCTTTCCAGTTTTACGATTTTGTAAGATGGGAAGTGCTGTATATCAATAAATCTGTGTGAAATGTTACGGTAACCAGTTTCCAGGCTTCTAGTATGGTGGAAAACAAAAAAAAAAAAAAAAAAAGGACAGCTTTTAAAATCTGATAACATTCCTAGTCGGAAATCTCTATTTTTCTGTGTATTACCTTCATCCTAAGTAAGTACTAACAGTCTGTTTGCTCATTGCTGAACATTGCACAGATGTAAGCAAAAAAGTGAGAAAACCATGGAACTTTAGGACTTAGTCTAAATTACGAATACATTGTTGGAATACTGAAGTATTGGTCACTTCGGGTTCTGTTGTTTTTAACTCTGCAGCAAAGAGCCAGGACAGCAGAGGGTGAAGCGATGGGGATTTGGTATGGATGAAGCTTTGAAAGACCCTGTGGGAAGAGAGCAGTTTCTGAAATTCTTGGAGTCAGAATTCAGTTCAGAAAATTTAAGGTACATGGGAGTTACTTTATTTTTTAATAGCTTGTAAGTTATATTGGATTTTTGCTTTGTTGTTGTCTTTTCCCGATACTTTTCATTTTTTGACCCCTTCAAAAAATTTCCTCATCTTTCAGAATTAATTAATCCAGATTGCTACTCGTTTTCATGTGCAGGCTGAAGGAAATATTCATATGGTTAACAGAGACTCACATGAAGCATATTTTTCCATTCATATTCAACTTTTGGTCAAACTACTCATATAAGAACTTTTCTCTAAACTTGTCTTTTAAACAGGTGTAAAATGGATTCATTCAAAGCCTGTTCAATATAATTTATTTAGTCAAATATTATGAGAAAAGTAAAATGAAAATAAAAAGATTAAAAATAAAGGATCTAAAAGTAAAATTCATAGACTTTCATCAGGTTGATTGGTTTCTGGCAATCATTTTGAATGTCTCCACCAATATTCTAGTACTTGTGCATCTGACACAGCTGAAGTAGGGTGACATCTAGATCTCAAATTCCTCACTAATTGTAAAATGGAAAGTGTTCTTAGTGTATGAAGCATAGACAGTATGTTTTTAAAAGTGTGCTTACAGAATTACTTTCAAGTGAGGGGGAAAATTACTTGATTTTAAAAATGGCAGTCCATCAATTGGTTAATAGCATGTTTTGTTTTTTGCTGTTCTAAGAAAGTATATTTCAGTAAGAGTTATTTCAGAGAGATTGTTAACAGCCCTTCTACAGACAGAAAAAATAAGCTGAGCATAGTACAAAAATATAGGCAACACGTTTTTATCTTAATTCCACCTTCTTGTCAGATGTCATTTGTATCACTTTCCATTCACCAATAACATAAGTAGTATAAAATCCTATTTGCATTTACATTCTAGAACTCAGAATAATCCTAACCTACTTTTTTCCTATGCCAATTCTTACTTTAAAGTGGTGCAGCATAGCCATTCATACTAAAATTATGCTTTTGTAGCATCTTACAAGAGGCATTTAATATTTATGGTGTTGATTTATAAAGGCTGGATAATTGCACAGATCTCCTTGTTGTTAATTTAAATTTGTCAGCAGATTAATGAGTTGGAGTCCTCTAAGTTGCTGACCATGTTCATATTCAAACATTAACTTTGCATCACAAATACAGCCTGGCCTGTATGTGTATGTTGATGACTTTATTTGTCACAAATACAGATTCTCCTTATTAAAAACTCCAGTTGGTAAAATGAATGTTTAAAAATCAGAATAAGACCAAGAAAAGGAAAGGTAATTTTTTCTTTTAAAATTATTGTTTAAAGAGCATCCTGGTAATTGTTTATGCAGAGCAGCTGTTCAAACATGAACCTATTGAGCCCAGTGTGTGGTGCAGTTTGTGGTGCTTTTCTGTGATTAATTTGTCTCTTTGCCAACTAGACTGCTACCCACATAATCCCTAACTCTTTCGTCTAATCCTATTTACAACACTAAATACAGGCAAACTACATGTAACTGATCTAGAAAAATTCCCTCAAGAAATGTCTTCAGAGATGATTCCTTGACATGCCATCTACTCTTCTGTCTCTTCCTCTAAACCCTTAAATTGGCATTAAAAATATAATATCTGAGAAACAGTGAATAATATCTTAAAGGCCAGGCAGGGGATAAATTTGGTCTGAGAAGGTGCTTTCTGTGATAATTAATAGGAGGGAAACTTTCTCAGAAGCTCAGAATTATGTTTGTAAATGCCTAAGCTGTAGGGAAATCAGTCCATTAGGTTCACATAGTAAATTTGGGTTAGCAAACATGAATTTATAAAGCTTGTTGTGTATGGCTGTCAAAATGTTTTAGATGTCAATAACAGACGTTAAAAGCTCGATTATTTCAAGCATTACCACTAAATAAACCTTAGAAGGCAACCACTTTCATTGCTTACCTGTTAACTCCATCATGGTAATTTGGGGGTTTTAGTGGTATTTTTTTAATTATTATTTTGACAGCCACCTTAAGAAAAATAATTGTGTCCACCCACATATTCCCACTGCAACAAATTCAACTCAAATCAGTTGCTGGTTCTTGTACTTTTACAGATCTAATAATGATAAAATTTACAACACTGCCAAGCCTATAGTTGGATGGCAGCTGGGACCCTGCTTTTGAGCTTTCAAGTATCTGAGTACACAGGACACAGCAGGGACTGCAGGCATGACAGGAGCTTCAGCATTAGGTGATTAGGTGTCCTATACCTCATTTTTGTGAAACAAATACCAAAACCATGAATTGACAAATCTACCAGATACACCATTTCTATTCAAGTGTAATGATATTACATAGCAAGAAGTCCCAGTGTTACTGTTACATTAACTTTGACTGAGAGTGCCTAAGGTATCTGAGAGTATCATTCTTGACAGATACAGATCCTGTCCTAAAGGGTCTGTATCCCTGCCTTGGGATACAGATTCTGTCCTGAAGAACACAGCAAGGATGAAGGACCTTGAGCTGTGATTTCATGCTAAGAATTGTGCAGTGACCAGGAATATAACCAGGTTTCCCCTTCTTTGTATCTTTGTTCTTTTTTCTTTGCCTGTAAATGGGGCTTAATAGTATTTCACTCTCTGAAGGAGTGTTGTAAAGCATCTGCATAAGCAGTTCTGTCAATGCAGTAACTTCATTACAATGTGACTGCAGTTTGCAGGTTGGATTCTGCACTCACCTGATGCAGGGTATGATTTGTGATCTCTTGTTACCATGCACATTTTTTTGGAAGAATTGCTTTGTGTGCTGTTCAATACACAGAACAAATAGCTAAAGTAACATATGATTTGGATAATAGTTTTATGAAATTCCCAATGCCTATCACAAAAATGGTGACCATTGTTTAAAATTCACAAGACTAAAGGTTGAGCATGATGCAGTACTATTGAGCTTAGTCACAAGGTTTTCCAAGGGCTAAAAAAAGTACTTTCCAAAGAGAGTGAGTTTATGAAATCAAACTTACTGCAGCATGGCACCTGGAGACTTAATGTCTTTAATTTCTGCAGGTAATTGTATTCCTCTTCCTGTTCTTCCTTTGTCTCTAGTGCAGCAGAATTATTTGGAAAATTAATATTTGTATGCTGACTACAGGTTTGGTCCCAAGTGGTTATTTTGTAGAATTGTAGCCTGTAAAGATTAAATCATTTCAGATCTGCCAGCCTGAAAGCCTGTCCAAATCCTTGTGCAGTGAGTATGATCTCCAAAGCAGTTCAAGGACTGAAAAACCTCCTAAGTTAGTGAAGGGAGAGTGGTGACACGTTAGGTTCCATGATACACAGAAGGAAAAGCCACTAGGTCCCTTGCCCCTTCCTTGATGCTCATTTCTTAGGTCTGTAATGTGTGACTAGAAGGGAAAAGGGACTTTGCATTCTTGTTATCCAGAAAAAATAAGAGGGAGACTGAGAAATTTGATAGATTTGGATGTCTTCCCTCAATAATTTTTGTCTAACCATCCCCCTGCAAACTGACATTTTATGGTGTTTATCCTTTACAGTGGTGATTATGAGGCCCTGTTGTGGGTGCTAATAACCTGACCGAAATTTAATCCTCAAAGCTGAAATTGCCTGTGAGTTATTTCTCATTCAGACTCAAGCTTAAATGCCAAGTGCCAGCAATGTTGCCATTTCTGCAGAGTAGATGAGAAAAAACTAGTTGCAGGATTTAATGAGTTTCTCAGTCATATTCTTGAAATCTTTTTCAGTTCTACTATGCCTTGAAGCTTGAAGTTGTAGTGGGGCAAGAAGGTGTACTCTAGGAATCAGAGAGCAATGTTTCCAGCCCCTGGAAAAATACTATGTGATTTTATTCATTTTTTATGTTTTTGTTTGCTTTATCTGAAAATGCTGAAAGGTCTAGCCTCTTACTTGTTTTGTCACATGCACTGAGTGGAAAGTTCACATAATTCCCACTCCAGTGTTTCCACACTGACTATACCTCATGTGTTTCCCAGAGAACTACTGCAGCCTTTCTCTCACTCAGTGTTCCTTTGGGCTAAATTTCACTGATTAGCTTGGTCTGGAATCTGGCTGCACCTGCCTTTACGTCAGTTAATGGGACAGAAGCTGTGTTTATCCATGAGGCCACTGTGGTTTTGAAAGTAATTCAGCTGGAGGACGTAATCCCCAGATACCTTGCAACATGTGTTTTAGCAGTCCACGTGGCTGGATGTGCTACTGCTGTACGCTACGCACCCTCACCCTGCTCTGTGACCCAGCAGGTGGCAGCCCAGATGCTGGGGTAGAAGACAGCAGTGAGCTTTGCACTCAGCTACTCAAGTCTCTGTTCAAACAGTGCTGAGCATCTGCTAGAAAGGGTCTCCGTGGCAAAAGCAAACCTCCCCCAACAGGAAATGCAGCTTCATCCAAGGGCAGCCAGACGGAGTTCTAGTTCCTTACACAGTCTGTGTATGTCATCGCCCAAAAAATGCAACTCCCCTTCTCCCCTCTCCTGCCCTTGCACACAGTTAATGTTGCAGGCTGTGTGCTTTTTGCCACAGGAGTCTTCCCTTGCTCTGGTCACAGCTCATAAGGCAGAGAGCTGTAAAATGGTACAGGGAGCTCTTTTGATTTTGAGGCCTTGTGCTGAGGTCTTGTGACTCCATTTCAACTTCATCTGTGCTATTGGTTGCCATGGGATATTTGGAAAAGTTATTTTTGAAAATGCAAGAGGGAGCAGCTTTATTTTTGTCATTTCTTAACTTTGAATATTTGAATTCAACTCTCTGTGGGAGGAGGGCAGGCATCTTTTCTTAAAAGATAAGTAGATTAAAATCTTAAAATGTGTGTTGGCTGTGAAATAAGCACCCTAGACATAACACAGAAATCATAATTCTTCCCACTTTTACAGAGGTTTCTATATTTAGAGTTTCACATTTTTAGTTGAGTCTTTGAATGCTATTGTTAGAAGGGTAAAATTAAATTAATCTATTAAAGAACTGGTGTTTAGCCTGCAAAAATGAGTCTATACAACCTCTCCCATTCCATGCTGCAAACATAGAAGTTAAATTTATTGAAATTTATCTCCCATCTATTTCCCCAGAACTGAGATAACCTACTATATGAAAACAGTTTACTTGCAAAAGCAAATAGCATCCTAAGGCATGTTTGCAGTGACTTCCAGAGTTATTGGCAGTGATACAATGGAACAAAAAAGGAAGTGACATCTCTGAGCTAGATCTGTAAGATGTCTGCAGGGAGGCAGAAAATGTGTGTTTACAAAGAGCATCCTCTCTTTCATTTTTGTGTTCCTTACCTGACTTGGAGACACATGAGCAATCAGTCAATCCCAGAAGATGCACTTGAAGGGGTTAGCACTGCAGGATATGTGCTTTTAAATGCAAATATCTAAAGCAGCTTAAGGAAACCAAAGTAGGTTGCCCAAATTTGAGAGAGTGAACTGAATTAGAGTTTGTGAGCTTTGCAGTTTTTAAACTTGAGTTATCAGGCATTTTTCTTCCTGCATTGCCATCAGATTCTCAGGATACATCCCCAGGCTCTGTGCAGAATTATGTTCAATTCACACTGTAGTTCATCTATAAAAGAGATGCTACCCAGAAGTTTTGAAACTGGAGTTCTATTGGCACAGATCCCCTTTGTGACCTTGGAGAAGCCACTGTACATTATTACATTATTAATATATTTGCAAAACTGGGGCAATATTGCTTCTCTGCCTCTTGGAGAATCTTAGATTAAAAAAATGTGCTTATATACTATTGAAATTGAAGGTTGTAGAAATACCTAAAATAGTCTTCTTGGTAGCATGAAGCTAACCATGCTGGCTTGTGGAAAATGAACATGGGCCCCTTCCATCTGTGCTACAAAGAAATTTCAAAACAGGACTATGAAGGAATAATTGCTTCCTGAGAGGAAGTGAAGGATATCGTATAGCAAGAGTTCTATAAGGTTTGCTCTGCTTTACTATCCTCTCTTAAGCTTTTTGCAATTATTAAATTAGAATTTGGGTTGAGGGTGATGTCATTCTTGGGGGTCTAAGGACAGTTTCACTGTTCTCTCCTATCCCATCCTTGCTGAACTCAGCTAAGAGAGCTTAAGTTGATCTCATGGTGTAAGCAGGGTGCAAACCACAAGGTGTACCCAATTTATTTGTGAGCCTTGGAAAATCCAGCTGATTTCAAAGTTAAATCACTTCGAGGCTCAGTTTATCTGTTTCATACCTTCAGCTGTGTCAGAACAATAATGAAAAGTTGCAATGGTATATATTGCATGTTTACCAAAGTCAAACTTTAGTTGAGCTCTTGGATTTGGGGCAGAACTAAGTGGTCTGAACCATGTCTAACAATGGGATCCTAGATTAATTTAGGATTATTTTGTGCCATGAGAGAGTCTGAGCACCAATAGAAGAAATAACAAAATAAAGCTTACAGCTAGTTAGCTATGATTATAAAGTGCTCAGGACCTTTTTAGTGATCTTGTTCCAGACTGAATGAGGATACAGTGAACTGGCTGCACTACATATGGCTGCCCAATGTTGGTTTGCTCAGAAGCAGAAGAGAGAATGCGTAATTCCATTCAGCATTTTGAGCAAAAATATGCATGTAAATGGAATGCTGAAAAGAGAAATTAAATTACAATTAGCAAAACAAATGCTTTTTCAATGTATGCATGAATTCTGAGTAACAAAATTAGTTACAAAGTTTAGGATTTAGTAGGACTCAGAGATTCATGTAGATAGCAAGAACATAAATTATTAGTTTTTGAAGGAATGTCAAAAAGCAGTTCATTAATAAGTAATAAGCCCTTGTGGTTCAGCCAAAACAAAGCGTCTGTTTAACTCTAGCTAAATCTGGAATCTTCCTGCAAGCGCATTACCCATACATTAGTAATGAAGGATTTCCTATCTATCCCATGAAGAGCCTTCTAAAAATTTCTTCCCTGGGTGGATTGATTGCCTTGAGACAGTACACCAGAATGCTGATCCCAACATAAAATCACTCAGCTTTTTCTTATTTTAGCATGTCTAGATGAAAACTTCAGTTACTTAATTTCTTTTTTAAGAGCAAGGAAGAATGTGGGCACTTCATTAGTGGTTATCCTGAGCTGGAAGTCAAGGTGTTGTGTTGTGCCATAGGTTCTGGTTAGCGGTAGAAGACCTGAAGAAGAGGCCGATCCGTGAAGTTCCTGCTCGCGTCCAAGAAATCTGGCAAGAATTTCTTGCTCCAGGTGCACCCAGCGCCATCAACCTCGATTCAAAAAGTTATGACAAAACCACTCAGAATGTGAAGGAACCTGGAAGATACACATTTGAAGATGCTCAGGTCAGTTTGCAATTGTGTTTATGGACATCTGAAATGGAATATTGGCTAGTGAAATCTATATGCAAAAATGAGATGTATTTGGGAATTAAATGATAGCGCCCTGTTTCCTAAAATGCCATTTTGGCAATGCAAATGCGTAACATTCTTTCTTTCATGAGGCATATGAAGTTCTTCATGAAACTCCTGTGCTTGATACAGAGGTTTCAAGTGGACTTTGAATGGAGGAAAGCATGTAGTGAAGAAAACATGAAGTACTTCTGTATTAAATGCAACACTTCCTGTGACTTATAACTTAATATTTAATGTCTGAAGACTTCTGAGAAAAGCAATAGAAAATAATTGGATTCACAGTAAAAGTAGCAGAACTGGTATCCTCCTCCATTTTCATCAGCAGCCCAGTGATGAAAATTTAATTATTAATGCAAAGTGAAATGGTGTCAAAAGGAGAGATTCAGATCATATCCCTGCAGAATTTCCTGCAGTTTGATTATTAGGTCATCATCTTGGGAGTCAGGAGATGCTGCTACTGGGCCCATGAAGGAGAAAAGGGAATTGAATTGAGGCTTTCTACTTTTTGGGAGAATGCCTCTGCCCTAAATATGAGGGGGAATAATTTTACCTCCTTTTAATTTTTCCATTATGAGAATAGCAACCTATGAAGAAACAATAGAATTTTCAGGAGACCCTATGTCATAGCCACTGTTTTGAAGTACTCTGCATTAAACCACACGTACAATTTGTACTTGCATCAGGTGACCCCTGGAGATTTAAGAATGCAGTGTATAGCAAAGACAAACATGGCAATAGTAAAAAATAGAGCAAGATTAAAGGTTTTTAAAAAACTTGTCTTTGCAGTTGAGTGAGTAATTGACATTTAAATTCCTTGCCAGTACCCTTTTTTTTTCTAATAAGTGTAAAATTTCAATACCCTTTTACTGCCAGATCTCTCTTCTTGTAATTTTGTCCTTCATTTATGAAAGACATGGAATATTCAGTGTTTTTGCAAGCAGGACTTTGTCACGTGGAGAGGACCTCTGCTTCATCCAATTCAGCACAAAACCTTAAACCTGGAAGCCTCAGTTTCTGAGGAAAAAGGACAGGCTGCACCTGCTGTGTTCTTACTTGAAACTTTAGGAACTTTAAAGTGTCCCACCTGAGGTGGAGGGTTTTGTCAGGGGTAGCGCTCTGCCTCTGCCACAGTCCTTTTTTTGGCCTGCCAGCTGGGAAGGAGACTGCTGGTGTGCCATTCTGGCAGTTGGTGGGTCATTTAATTGTGGTTAAAAATGTATTAAAAGCACTTCTGGATTGGAAACACAGAAAAATGAAACTCCATCTCCAATGTAGATACATAGGTAAAATGGGACACGTAAGTAAAAATAGCCCATTTGTGCTAAATATGTGCATTAATGTGTCCCTGGCTAGCTTGTACATTAACAATACTAATACAGCCCAATTTATTCTTGCTTCTACAGGCATATTGCTTGTACAGAAATTAAATTTTAATGCTTATCACCACTTTCTGCTCTCTGTTGACTGCATTGTCTGCTTTTACAGACACTGAGTGAAAAAAAAACCTTCTGCAAATAAACCAGTCTGTTTTGAATATACATCATAATTTCTCTGCTTACTATAAGAAATACGAAGACATTTAGAATAACTTTTATGGTTTCTAATACAGCAAAAATTAAACATCAGTTCTAATTTTACCTTGCCTTAATTTTCAGACAAGGTGGGGAGTTTTGTTTGGGCTTTTTTGTTTGTTTTGGCTTTTTAGTGTTCACTAATTTTATGCACTACCAAGCTGAGAAGCAGTATTTTCTTTCCAGTTTTTTGCTGTTTCCCAATTGCTGTGCTACAAGTTTCCTACAGTAAAAAAATAGAATCTGAATAAAACAAAAAGTCCATGAAAATAGCTAATGATAGAATGGATAATGATTCAGGATTTTTAAAAAAATATTTTTGAGAGTATTTTCTGTTCTGGCTGCTTTTTCTACAAATGTTTTCTCTACCGTATCATCAGAACTAGAATTATCAAGTGTTCTACATCACAGATTTTTTGTTTTTCATCTTTTCCAGAAATTAGAATGCTCCAAAATTAAGTTTTTAAGTTGCTCTTGTCATTTATTTTCTGAAGAAAGGTTTCCAAATATTCATATGCCTCTGAAGAACTAATATTTTGAAAATTAGATTGGCCCGGAACTGTTTTTCAAATTACATATGTATTTTTCTTTTTGTATTATTTCCTGGAGAGCAGACTAAACACCTGTCAAAGGATTTTGTCAAGGGTAGCCAGTGGAAATCCTCAGTAACCTAATCATTAAATGTGGTGCTGAATTGAAAACCTCTTCTTAGATTCTTAGAAATCACACAAGTATCTCCAGAAACTAATTCAGCAAATCTGGTGAGGAAGGACCCACAGCTCTTAATTTCATCACTTTGCTAAACGAACTAATGTAAAGGAGGTTTGAAGTTGGACCTGAAGCTATGACTCAGTTATCAATTCTCAGAAAATAATTTTGTGCTGGAAATAATTTTGTGCTCAGAAAATAATTTTGTACTGGAAAATTTGGTCAATAAATTAAAGAAAGGTGTGTTGCATAATTATGCATAAGAAATGGATCGGATTTCAGCTTCAAGAATAGAAAGCAATTCAGCCTTATCTTCAGAGCTGAAATTTGCTATCCTGTAATACTTCCTATTCATAGTAGTGCTACTGGTGTACAATCCACGGCCGAAACATGTGGCTGCCTCCCATTTTACCTGTGTCCTCTTCTATGGCAGTAACAGCTCCTTCTTTCTTTTTCAGGAGCACATTTACAAACTGATGAAAAGTGATTCTTATCCTCGTTTTATACGATCCAGTGCCTACCAGGAGCTGCTACAGGCCAAGAAAAAGGTATTGGTCCATCTTGCCTTTGTCTTGCCACTGTGCAAAGCAGTGGTTATGTTTGCAACAATACTCAGTCTTCTCTCCCCTGTGCCAGTGCAACTGGATATCTGGTAGGTGACCAGCTTGGCGTTTTTGGAGGGTCACATACACACAGGAGTTCAATATACATATATGTGTATATATCCTGCATGCGGGCATGTTTCAATAAGTTAATCTAGCAAAAATTATTTTTATTTTTACATCCCATATTGTACTGTTTTCTCTGTTATGAAGCACCTTAAATTGCAAAGTGCTTTACAAATACATTAAAAAAATAAAATAAAATCCCAGAAGAATAGTCTTTCATGTTTGCAAGTTTGCTTATGTAATAATTGTTGTTCTCTTTATTCCACCTATGAAAGCTCCAGAATGTGTTTAGAAACAATCTTATTCGTACGAATAACTTCTAACTTCAACGCTAAATCTAGGGGCTTCCCAATTTTGTTTCTTTCCCTATTACTACGTGAATACTTTTGAGTAGGCTAGGAATCTGACTTGAAAGACTGATCATGTCACATTTTGGCAAACAGAGGTTCATGTCTTGGTATGTAATATTTTCTTAGAAAAGTCCAGTTATGGAATGGGTTCTGAATAGCCACAGCCCAGAGTATGTGGAGCAACTTGTACAATGCAGATTTCCATGATGATAAATAATTCTATTAGTGGGCTCTAAACAGTAATCTCCTAGAATCAGCTGGGAGCCCTGTGCCTTGCAAAATCGGGGCCCCGATTGTTACTGGATCAAGGTAGTTATTAACACCGTAGCATTCTATTGTTAATAATGACAACCTAAAATTATATGAAAGTACTGTGTGATTTTGTTTTTTGTTCAAACGTTGATTTCTGAAGATCCAATATAGAGAGAGATGTTGAAAATACCAGAAAGCTTCAACTGTCCGTGTGAAGTCCTTAAGTTTGTGAATGTCAGTTCATTAACACAAGATGTGCACTTCATTATTTCTTTTTACTTTCAGTTTTTCTTTAAATTCAAACCAGTTTGATCCCCATGAAAAATTAATTTTGTCTAGTACTGTATCTGTTTTGCCCATCCCCTGTTTTGCCAAGTCCCATTACAGCCTCATACCTGTGTTTGCTTCCTGATTTATACAAACTTTGTTTTGCAGTCCATTGTTACATCAAACCTCCTTTTCTACTCCATTGTTCTTGCTTTTCTTTTCCCCCTCCTTTTTCTTTTTGTTTCCTTTGTTTTATTTATTTCAAATTTAAGTTGGAAAACACTCTGGATCGTCGAACATCTTTTGAGAAATTCACACGCAATGTGGTAAGTTTGTTGCCTCGGAAGACTAGTAAGCCTGATGGGACATCCTTCTTCCCTTCCCCTCACTGATCCCTACTTTCCCTTTTGCTTCTCTAACTTGGTGGTTAAAAGTGTATTAATCACAGCTTGTGAATTTTCCTGGGAATGACAGCTTTATAATGTGCTTTCATTACGACCCCTCCTCCCTAGTCCCTTTCCCACTGATCTCAATAGTCACACATGGAGGAATGGACCTTTGGGAGCCATGCTTTTTCCATTAGGAAGCATGAAATTAGTCACTTTTCCCCCCCTATAATTTTAGTAAAGAATCTGTGAAAACATGCTTGATGTTGTTTCTTTTCCTGGTGCCTTCTAAAACACTAAGTCTAAAACAGTTGAATGCATTGGATTTCCATCCTGTCTTCTTTTTATTTTACTAAAAAAGACTTTGTCCCCATTTTTTCAATTGGGCACAGGGAAAAAAAAACAATATTAGTTTTCCCATCTTCCTTAATGTCTAACAGCTTCTACAGGACCAAAGAATTTATGCTGTTTATGTACAAGGGTTTGATTTGGATTCATTTTCATAATGGACTAAAAGAACTGATTTTTTTTCTTTTCATATATAACTTTCAAAAGCTATTTCTCAAAGGCAAAAAAAATGAAGGCTGGTAGATTTTGTCTGGGCATTCTTTTGCCACCTGCCAGAAGATCCACTGATTTCGTGATACTTGGGATTCTTTTTACTTATCCAGTTTCTTTGGGATTTTTTTTTCCTTTTGCATTGTGAAAGTTCCAACTAAAGAATTCAACGCATTTATTTTTGTAGGGCAGAAACATCCCTATTTTTCCATGCCATAAAAACTGTACACCAACACTGAGAGCGAGCACTAACCTGTTATGAAAAGAGGTAGAAAGATCTTGGATTATACTCGAGTTTGTCTGCATTGTCTGTTGAATTGTGCAGGTGACGCTGCTCTGTGTGTGTGTGTGCGTCAGTGGCTTTTTCTGTGACCTGGTTAGTGGAGCTGTGTGTGTTGAAATGAACAAAATGAGAGCTTTCAGCAAAGATCATGGTTTTTGTTTTTTCAGTTTTAGGGAAGGAGAAGCAGTTGTCAGAAACTGTCTCCCCAGTAATGAGGCTCAAGAGTATTGCCTCAAGTATTTAAAAAATACATCTATACTTTCCAGTAATCAAAAAAAAAAAAAAAAAAATGCAGTGAAAGTTTTGTGAGGCTGTGGGAATATCTCACTTTTAAAAACAAAACAGTAATTCTTTAACTACTTTCTTATAGGTAAAGGCTTCCTGTAATATACTTTGAATCCACTGTAATCAGGAAGAAATTTGGATTCAATGGGACAAAGTCAGTAAAGGACACTAAAAGTAAATAAACAGCTACAAAGGAAACTATCCCAATGTTTGAAACAAAAACCCCTATGTTTTGCATGGTGGTGTTGCCATAGCATGTTGCAGTGTGATTTGTGTGTTGTCTAAACAGGTTGGATCTATAAAACAACATTGTACATGATAGCACTATACATGGTAACTCCATTATAATTCAGTAGGAAGCTCCATATTAATAAAAAGTTTGTAAAAGAGAGTGCATAGAGTGGGTAACACATACGGACCTCTGTGAGCCAGACTTTTTCCCAGTCACAGTGCCTGGCAAGCTGCAATGCTACATTTATTCATGGCATTTTGAGCAGCCCAGGGGTCAGGAAATGGCTGTGGTAAACACTGTGCAAACAGGTGGCCATGAGGGGGGAAATAGAAAGCTGCATGTAGAGGGGTTGGGAATACAATGCAGAAAGGGAAAATGAAAGGACAAGACTGGGAGATGCTGAAATCCCTCCCAGAGCAGCCTTACAGATAAACCAGCAGTTCTGGGCACAAACATGGGAGCATTGTGCCCTGCAGTCAAGCCCAATTTTCGTCCCGCTAATCTCAGGGCAGAAGTACCAGAACAGCAGCATGCCAGAGATGCAAGGCAGGCCCAATAAACAAGCTGTGAACTAGAAATGGAAAAGAGGGTTTCTGGGCATTAGTAGTTTGGTAGAAGAGGGGATTTTTTTTCTTTTTTACAGAGCAATCTCTGAAATAAAATCTGTGGTTTTGCTTTGTTTCCAACTACTGTTAACCTGGGTGGAGTCTGTCAAGTTGGGTGAGGTATGAAAGAAAAACATGTCACTGCTAGATCTATAATCTCTATTAGACTGACAGCTCTCAGGCTTGCAAATTAGTCCAGAGCATCAGGATGCTCAGCTGCAAACCTTTTTTCCAAGATGACTGAATTCATGTCAACCACTTCCTCAGGATCTCTTTCCACCAGACATCCTTGTTCTTCCACTCTTGTTCTTGGTTGTGATGAGTTTATAATATGTAATTATCTATTTTGGTACAGTGGTTCCAAACAGCAGGGATGAGGGAAACATTTCTCAGAATATTCGACAGTGTACTGATTAACTTGATCAACTGTGAAGTGAGGGACTGTGGAATAGATCTGTTCTACTTATTAATGCAGAAGATAGGTGTGAAAAGGGTCTTCTGCAACCTGGATAAAGTTATCATCTCTGATTTATTGAGATGACAATTGCAGTTTCTCTTCTCTGATAGTTTGCAATATTTAGACTAATTTTCACTGGATTTTTTTCCTCAGCTATATCAAATATATTTATATCAATATATTTGTATTAAACTCAATTGGATCTCAGTTTCTTCCATTTGAAGTGTTTAATAAAAACACAGTAACCTTGGCTGTGTCTAGGGACTCAGTCTGAACAGATGGACTTGTAATTCATTATCTGATTTGTTGACTCTAGGAGGCTCCTGATCAATGTTAAACTAAATTGGGTTATACTTGCTACAGAAAGCATTTGTTAAACTAGAAAATTTAGAAACTTTGTAGAGGACAATTACTCTGTACTATTTCATGAATTACATGGAAATAACCTATTATAATGAGTCATTATTTTAGTCTGATGGAAAAAAAAAAAGAAGTGGAGCTAAACACTAGGCTCAGCTCTGCATTTCTTTGACATTGAAGGGTTTTCTTTCCAGAAAATTTTCAGTAAACTGGTGCAGTTCATGAAAGGTCTAAATGCTCAGTTTAAAAACTGACTAATTAACTGCTCTGTAGATTTTATAGTGCAAAATTGCTAATGCCTTCAGCAGTTTGCAGCAGAAAATATGGTTAGCCTTAGAAACAGGTTTGCATTCCCATAAAATATACAGAAGTAATAGCAAGCTGGCATTTGCTACATGTGATATTTATAACAGAACATTTAATAGTTTGTATCTGAGTGGTAACTCCAGCTATCCTTGGTCTGCCTCACTTACACTCCTGGGTACTGTGTGAAAATACAGAGCACAGACCCTGCAGCACTGCTGGGATGAAGCCATCAGATAAGTGGAGTAACACGGGCAACCAAGTGTGTCACGGCTTTGAGTGAGAGGCACAGAGAGCAGTGACACTGCTCTGGCTCCCCCCTGCCTCACTCAGCCCCTCCGCTTTCTCTTTGAGACTAATAAAAGTCCAGTCACCTGCAGCTCCCCAAGGGACTAGGGAAGTTAAAAATCTAAGTGATGGAGCAGGAGGATTTCATTACATGCTAAAGCAGTAGAGAGACTGAAATCAGCAGTTTATGTGACATTTAAAAACTCAAATTCTTTTGAAGAATTCACATAGGGAAAAAAACTATTAAAAAAATTAAACATTAAAATTTAAAAAGCTCAGCAAATGTACCTCAAGTGCTAATATCTAAATTACAGGGGGAAGAAGTAGGTGAATATACACTGGTAATGTTGATGGGGGCAAAGGGGTTCTTTAAGGAACAATTTTTTCTGTAATTTCTCATGTGTGTGCAGGACTTGTGACAGTGGCAGACTGAGCAGGACTAGAGCCCCAGCCTGGTGCTTAGCTGTGATTGCTGGTCTGGAACCCTCGAGACAAAGGAACCTGCTGTATAGGGGAAAATGATTTAATTTAATTTCCACCCCATGCAAATTTTATTGTCCCACCAGGAACTAAGTTAGTGAGGCAAGAAGGAGTAGCCTCTCTCCTCAGAGCTGTTGGGGAGCCACTCCATCCTCGTGCCTTGGTGCCAGGACTCCAGGCACCACCATCAGTGTTAGCATTTCATCTGTCACTGCACAGTTAGACAGAACACACAAAAAAGAGGTGCTTGTATGTTTGTGAGGTCTTAGGGAAATACAGCCAGTACAAAACAGACCAAGTTCAGTTCATATATTAAATTAGTAAGCTATCAAACTACATTTATCTCCACTCATAACCTCATAAACAAGACCCTATTTAATAATTCTGAGTTTGAAACCATTATATTTTATATTACCTGTATCCTTTCCACCTGTCTTGTCCCACTTACCTGGAAGAACTTGCTGACCAGAGTCCTTTGATTTTTTCACCCCTCCAAACCAGTAACAATAGCCCATTTAATGCATGAGGTTTGAAATGCAAAGGCCATTGAACAGAACATATTTTCATTGAGTTTCAATCCAATGTCACTTAACGTGACATTGTGAATTACTGCCAGGAGATGGAAATTAAAACTCATAAAAGTGTAACTTCCTCAGTTCTTATCAGTGGGTCATAGACTTTCCAGATGTTTAAACAAGTGTAATCTCTTTTCAGGTTAAAATCTATCCCTTTTGTAGAGGAACAAATCACATAAATAATCCATTTCATTTGTTAATCATGAAATTTTACTATATGAATAGGTAAAACTTGTGTACCCTACAGTGCCAGACCAAAAGTCCATCTAGTCCTGAAAGCCTGCCAAGGGCTAGATTTTTCTCAAATACAGCATTATCCAAGAAATTCAATGCAGTTTCAGCTCTGGAGTCTCATTCTGAATTTACTTACAGGTTATTCCCAAAAATTAAAAAAAAAAAAGTTAGCCAAAAGAAATATAAATCACAAAGCTACTTATTTGACAAATACAAAACAAGAATGAAAATAATAATTAATTGTAGAAATGAAGTCCTGCTCCATTTCAGGAAGAGATGTATTATTCATATTTGAACAAAAAGAACAAATAAAGAATTTAAATTTTTATTTTGGCCTACTAATTTGTAAAAACCCCTAGTTTAGGGAGTTTTTTTTAAGAACTGTGCCCACAGAGGAAAATTATACAGCACATGCCAATGAGGAATGGCCTCCTTGTGCTGTTCTGCAGTGACTGGAGCTAAGCTGCTGTGCTCTGTGCTGGAAGGAGGAGCTTAGGAGTAGCACTTACACAACCAGGGTCATCCAAGTGAGGAGCCAGCACAGACTGATCAGGTACTGGGCCAGTGTCTGCCATTTTCCAGCTGACAAAAATGTACCTGATTCTTAGGCTATTTGCAGGAATGAGACCTGCAGAGAGGCATGGAAACTTGAGGAGTCAGGCCCAGGACAAACATACCAAAAAATATTTTTCTTGTGTATCAGTTCCTTGGAAACCTACATTTCAGATGGTTATTCAAATTCAAACTGCCCCATCTGGGAGGAGGTTTTAGGTCAATCACAAATGAGAGCAGCTCATCAGTAAATACAAAGTGCAAAAGGAGAAAGAAATGGATGTCACTGGATTTGGAGTGAGCCAAATCAGGAAAGCAGTTGTTCAGCCACTGCCTCCTGCATCAGATCATTGCAGGAAACAGTTTGGCCCTAATGATAAAGGAACAAAAGGCTGCAAATCTCAGCCAGAGGCAGAAGGATTTCCCTGCACGTGTAACCACTTAGCACTGCAGCTGTGCTGACAACTTGTTCCCCAAATTCAGTAAATCTATCCTTGTCCCCTTCCTCACATCTGAAAGAGAAATACACCTGCACAGATGGCTGACAGCAGCATCCTGTGCTGCTGTGGAAGCTGAAGCAGAATTCTGAACCCCAGAGCAGTGCTGAAGCCATTCCCTTGTGCTGGTAGAGCAAGTGCTGCCTCACCGTGGAAAGGGATTTACTGCTTCTTCTCCCATGTCTCTCCAGATGTGCTCCTGTCAGGGGCTTTTTACCCCCAGCTCTGTGTGTAGTGCCCTGCAATGTCGCTTGGAAGCTTTCCCTGCTGATCTGGCTGAGCTGAGAGTGCGCTGCAGGTGTTTCACACGTGAGCAGATGGAGAACACTGAGACCAAGGAGGGCTGCTTCTCACCCCACATCTCATTTTGCTCACAGTGGGACTCTACCTCTCCTTCCCCATCAGATGCATGGAGTTCTCTTTTCTAGTGCTACCAGAGTAGGTCCTGGGGAGTAGCACCTGCACTGGCAATAAAGAAAGATGAAAAAAGGAACAGTTGAGGTTCCATAGCAGAAAGGAAGATAATTAATCTTCTAAAAGGAAAAGACATGATCTTTCTCTACCATTCATTTCAACTCCAATGCCTGTAGACATTTCATATTGATTTCTTTTAAGCCACATGTGTAAGGAGGTCGTTGCTGACTTTTTTCCTGGATCATTTGAGGTGTTAGGGTCATGCTCCATAAATGGGTCAGTCAGCACAACTGTATTTAGCAGCATCTGTGCATAGCTTTACAATTTTGCCCCTAAATTTGCTAGAAGTAAAGCTGAAAACTCCACGTCAAGCAGTTAGTATGTTCAAATAGGGACTGAATGCTGAGGCCAATTGATTTTGCACTTTTACACGTACTTGGTCACTTCACCTGCTGTGCTGCCTTCTCGTACACTGACTCCCTTGTCAGGGTATGTGTGCAGGGTTCCATTTTGGCAGCTGCATTATTAGTAAAATTCTTAAATAGTTGTCCAATGTGCACTAAGACAGCCAAAAAAGTCCTAATCATCTTTAGAATTTAGCCATATGCTTCTAAATGTTGATAGCAAGAATACATTGAAAATATCCTTTTCATTATTCAGATAAACATTTACTACTTCTGATTCTCACCTCCTCCAATTTTCTTTAATCTCATTAGCATGGGAAACATCCTCATAAGCTACAACTCTGAAAACTGCCATGTTAGATGAGGGTTTCCAAATTAAAATCTGGTTTATGGAAAGGTTGTTAACATTGTATCTGAAAGAAATAGTTAGGTTCAGCTCTTAAATTATGACCCACAATGGATGATTCTTACATCAGTCTGTAAATTAAGTAAATCTGGAAGTCTCCTAGAAGCAGTAATTATGAAACTCTACCACAGAGAGCTAAAGTAAAAGTATACACTGGAACAGAGTTTGAAAGGAATATTTTGTAAAGTGGAAAATAACAAGTCCCTGCACATCTAATAAGAAGATGTGATAATTCTGTATCTAGGCCTGTGTATTAAAAGCTTATTTTCCTAATCAGAAAACTTAATATGATTCATAATAAGCATTTCAGAAGATCTCTTAAGGAGGGTGTATCTTCTAAGCTGTCACTTTTCTGACTTTGTGAAAAATTAGAACTACTAAGGTGTGGAAAAAGACCATTTGTTGTTGTTGTTGTTGTTCAGATGGAGGTTTCTTTGAGGCAGGGAGGGGAGTTAAAGGAAGGGGCCATCATCCAGTGATCCAGTGATCACTGTAGACCTTTGGAGAAAAAAGTATCCAAAGATCAGCAATATCCATGGAGCAAGTTATGTGAAACACAGAAAAAAATTGTCGTGACATCTTACTGTGTCTCTAGGGGGAAATTCAAACAATATGTAGAAAATGATCACACAAATCAGATCAACTAATAACTACTTTTTGGCCTGATATTATGTCAGGACTTCCTATTTTATGTGACAACATAATTCATTCCTGAGATGCTAGAATTTCTTTATGGTCCATCTAGAAATTCCAGAAATTTTGAAACTCCTAAATAGTTGTTGCAAATAATAATAAAAAAATATTTCACAGATTTTATACCATAACAAGCATTTATGCTGCTTTCCAGTGTAGTATTGAGCAAATTTTAACTAACTGAGAACTCCTGGTTTTATTATTTTAATTAAGTGGATTATGCAGTTCAGTACTAAAGGGAACTCATGCATGTTTACAGAAAGTAGCCAGACTTGTACACCTGTGAACTTAAGTGCAAATAACCTAATGAAGGCAAAGATAAGCATATGTTCAATATTTTCTGAGATTATGTCTACCACCAAAAGTCTTGAATTGTCTAACATAATTGTCAAACAAAACAATAATCTCAGAAATGCTTTTAATATTTTGAATTGTGTTCCAAGGCCACACTGCTGTTGAGGCTCTTTTGACTATTTAAAAAGAAAGTTTGTCTTACTACAGCAGCTTACCAGCTGCATTAGAGGAAAACATAATTTAAGGGTTAGAAAGTATCAAGAAGGTGTGAATTTAATGTACATATAAAGTGGCAGATACAGGGAAGACACAGTGCCAGGAAGGAGACTTTCCATCCTTCAAAGAAGTAGGTAATAATACTGTCAGGTGATATGGGGAACTTGATGGATGACCAGTCTAACCCAACAGTGCAAATCATGAGCTCCCTTTCAAATTATGTTGTAGGAGAAGTATTCATCCTAATTTGTTCAACTTGTATTTCACAGTACAAAGAATAAAATAGTTATTCTTCCTTTTATCAAGACCCACTCTAATATATTGCATTGGAGCGAACGCTCAAGACCAACTTACAGATCCCTGTGAGCTTAAATTTAATTGATAATGACAATAGACATTAAATTGTGTAATTCCACTGAGTTATAATGCTGCAGATGGCTTAACAATTTATTGATATGGCAGAATATGTTCATTTACGGCAGAAAATGAAGCTTCTCTCCATAGTTACAGTATTTTTTACTGTATTCTCCTTGAAACCTGTTTGATATTTCTGAATTGGGCACTTAAAATGAACAATATAATAAATGTAAGTATTAAATATCTAACTGGTGAGTTAGAGCCATTTTCTATTTAATGTTTTATGGTATATCTGTGTTACATTGTCAGGGTATGCCTGTGATGTCAGCTTGCTGTGCCAGCTCTGCCTCTGTTGGATCAGAGCCACAGTAGGATGGCACTTGGAGAGCTAACTCCTTTTATGTGGCCGTAGGAGAGCTAATTCCTGTTCTGTGGTTTTTGTCTGGCTCAGATAAAGCTCAAATCTGCCTGAAATATACCAGGGTGACGTACCTTACACCATCTTCTTCATGCTGTAGACCTAGCTCTTGTGGGACAGTCATTACACCTTATTAAAAGAACTTTTTAAACAATTGAAACCACATCCTTGCAACAGGAGGAATGATGAGAAAACAACAATGTGGAAATCCCACACCTTCAAAGCAGTGTAATGCAGTCACATGTAATATACCTGACCAATGTTCCTTATAAATAGTAAATATGGTCTCAACAAACCTATAACTGTGTTCATGGAAAAGCTGCTTTCCTACCTATATGCAATCTGCCTCTTACTTTCTTACCTTAAGTCAAAAGTAGCTTTTTTGTCCTGTGTGACAGAGCTACTGCAGTTTGCACATTCATCTTTGCAGCACAATGCACTCCTGCTTGTGGTAGCCTTCAAGTTCTGGGTGTGACTGACAGCAAAAACTTCAGCATCAGTTTCTCATCAGCCAAAACCAGTCTTGTTCAAAAATGGCCTTTAAATTTGCTGGCTTATTCTGTGAAACAATCTGGCTGGCTGGCAGTGCAGGTGTTTAAGTGTAAGGACTTCCTGTGGTTTAAGATTTGACAGACTCCAGTTGGTGCCCCTAGTTATTTGAGAGTGATGTGGCAACACTGAGTGGTTGCTGATAAACAGGTTTGCAGTGATCATGCCTCTGTTTTCTGTTTTTGTTTTTTGTTTTTATCTTTTCCTCAGGGGAAATCGCTCACATCAAAGAGGTTAACCAGTCTAGTGCAGTCCTACTAAAAGGATCACCTTGTAGCATGGAAGCAGACTCAAATCATTATACATACTTTGTAGCTCACTGATTGCCTGACTCAGAGGACAGTAGAACAAGATGTTGCATGAGCAAGGACCTGACTTGTTTTCTTTTGTGTATACTAAGGCATTACAGACTCCGAGGGACTCTCTAGCCTTTCGATGCCTCCATTTCGAAAACTGTCTGCTCACTTCCTCCTTCATATCAAGCTGGATCTGTGTCTTTTTATTTTCTGCAAGCTCAAGTACAGTGAAAAAAAAGCTTCTGCTAGGCACAGTTTATTAAAAAAATACGTCAATCAAAAACTGGAAGAAATGTAAAAATGCATATATTAATAAATATACATATGGCATCACATTTATTGCACAATAAATTAGCACAGAAGGTTTCATTTCACTGATGTATTCACATTGAGAAAGAAAGCCTGTGTCTTTGTCTGTTGTCTGTATATTCTCTGTTAATGTTTCTTGCATTTATTTTTATACCATATTTAAAAAAAGAACACCTTTTACTCCAGATGTATTAAAGTTGATCCTTTCTCTGTAAATTTGTGTATGTTTATATTGTTGTTTTATCTTTCATTAAAAGATGCAGAATCTCTTTCCTTTGGGAAGTTTGAGATTTTAATATTGAATCTGAAGATTAGTCAAGAGCAAAATGATCCCCAAAAGTTACACACCTTGTGCTTTCTTAAAAGTGACATGAAATGGCATTTTCTTTCTCTCAGTGACACCTAATCAAACACACTTTATTGATAATCATTTACTTTTTCTTTTCTTTTTATCAAGCTAGCAGCAGAGAGACCTTTCCCGCTTGCTCATCATGGCATAAGCAAACCTTTCTTTAAGCCAGGCCCTGCTGCTGTGTAGCAGCGCAGCCCGAGCGGCGATTCGGCCGCTACCCCAGAGCGGATGGACTGGACTGCACTTCCTTAGGAGTGGACATGAGCAAAGCGGCCTGAGAACACAAGGCTGACCTTGCTAAACAGGAAGGACAGTGCTTCTTTCTCCTTGCCGTCACTTGCGACGCAAGGCAGCATTTTAAGCTGAAAAGGTGGTGCTTTGGGAGTGGTCTGTGCAGTAAAGCTCCAGTAGCAACGCAGGAGCAAGCTGTCATTTTAATTCCAGGGCTCTGCCTGGGGATGCTGTTGTGTGTCCACTGCTGAGCTTACTCACACATAGACCTGTTGACAGATTCATGAGCCTGTGTTGATGTTGCCCCTGAGACAGTAGATGTGGAGCTCCTGAAGCTAATTTGAACTGGAACCAGAGCTCTGCTTGGCCTAAGAAACAACGCTGTCGATGGTTAGAGGTGATGTAAGGATAGTGAGACAGAATCTCAGAGTAGAAAAAAAAGGATGGGAACTAAGTCAAATGACAAAATGCTGATACCTCCAGGGCATGGTAGGGTGCACATGACAAACAAGCCTTTTTAGCAATGCACAGAATAGACTCAGGACAGCCAACTTTATTACCATCTGTCATGCTGACTTTGGTTTCATATTGAGAATCTTGTTTCAAAGAGACTATGAATCCTAAACACGCACACACACAGTGGGATGGTCATAGATACAAGGAGACAATCAACTTGAGTGCCTTAATACCAGAGACATCTCATTGAGCATTGGAAAACCACCTGCACTGGTGCTATTAGGGACAGGAGTGTTGCACACAGCAGCTCTGGGCAGAAGGGAGCTGGGCTGCCTTCTGCAGGGAGCACTCACTTCTCCACCAGCTCTGTCAGTAGCCTGGTGCAGCCACAACCAGGAATGCAGCATCTTTAAAGAGGCAGTCTGAGTGAACCCAGTACAAAATGTATAACAAATCCATGAATGGCTGTTCCCTATAATCTGCTCAGTTGAGGTTTTTTGAGGTTTGGGGTTTCTGTCTGTTCATTGTTTTCATATGCCACTGTGTTTCTGGTTTCTAGCTAGGATGAAAATTACTGCTTTAAAGTGTGTCTGTTTTTGTTAGCACAATTCTACTAAGCTTTTATAGAAATACCCCATCAGAGCTGGGTCCTATCAAGATCTTAGCAAGAGCTCCATGCAGGTCAACTCAAAATATTCACAACCTAGGGAGGCCAGATGAATTTTAGTAAGTAGCTGCACTGAATCACAGATCTTAAACTGAGATTTAATTTTACCTCAGAAATGTGAGCTCTGAGACATGAGCTTGGGGCCAGGCAATCCACAGAAATCTGAGCTCTGCTTCACTTCTCCCTGCCAAATAGAGATATTTATTTCCAAACTCCTGCTGCCACCAATTACATCAACTGGTATATTGCCTCCTTTGCCTTAGTAGTTAACTAATTAGATACCATTGTCTGCTTCAAAGAATCACTGCCTTCAAATACTTAATGTTTCAAATTCAAGCATTAGGCATTTCATGCAACTTCACCCTAAGAAATATTTTTTTTCCAAATCACTTTGCAACACCAACTGGTCTATAAAAAGTCATGGAGCATTGGTATTCCTGAACCCATTCTGTACTTATTCTAGTTTTTTCCTTTCATGGTTTAAATCCATCTGGCAACTAAGTACCATGCAGCTGCTTGTTCACTCTCCTCTACCTCCAGTGGGACTGGGAGGAAAAGAGAAAAAAGTAAAACTCATGGGTTAAGACAAGAAAAATTTAATAATTGAAATAATTTATGTTAATAATACCAGTAATCTTAATGAAAATGAGAGCAAGAGAGGAAGGAATAAAATCTTCCACCCAAGACAGACAAGTGATGCACAATGCAATTGCTCACCAGCCACTGACTGATGCTCAGCCCCCTGAACAGTGATCAGCTCCTCTTGACCAGCTCCCCCAGTTTCTGTACTGAGCATGGTGTTCCATGGTATGGAATATCCCTTTGGCCAGCTCAGCTCAGCCGTCCTCAGGATGCTGCCTCTCAGCTTTTTGTGCTCCTTGGCAGAACATGGGAAACTGGGAAGTCCTTCCCTTAGGGTAAGACCTGCTCCACAGCACGGAAAGCATCAGTGTCTTACCAACAGTATTCTCATGCTAAATGCAAACCACAGCACTGCACCAGCTTCTAGGAAGAAAGTGAAATCTATCCTAGTCAAATTCAGGACATTTCCTTTCAAGAAATATGAAGTCTGTATTGAATGGCTGTCTTTCCCTGTATTTGCGCAGGATTTAACATGATGTCTCTAAAGTAAAAGCAGGCATTACTAATAAGGATGTCAAAGTAGTCAGGGAGCAGTGTTAAGGTTTCATTCGAGCTTTCTCCAAGTGATACAACTCCACCGTTACATATGAGTGAACCTGGCCCAAACAAAGTCAATCCTACTGCTAGAGGATTTTTAAAAGGTTTGTCTACAATCTTCTGGAACTTCACCTCATCACTGCCATCAGGCAGTGAGTGATACAATACTGGGACTGGAAACTCCAAGCAGGCACAAACTTCCTTTTGCTTCCCCACAGAGAAAAGCTAAATTTGTGTTTCCAAATTTGTACAAAGATGCACTTCAAGAATTAAGATCATCTCAGATAAAGGCATGTTTGTACAAATAACTGAACAGTGGCAGTATGACTTTGGTTACATGACAATTTACCAATTAAAAATGCCAGTGAGGCCACAAATCTGCTGAGGAAAAATGGACCGAGAGAGAAAATCACTCTGAAGGGACCATATTTCTTGTCTTCTAAGGAAAAGCCGTCAGTCAGTACCTCCTGGCTCTGCCCAAGAAGCTTAAAACCCCCATGTGAGATATTAATTGTAATAATCCTTAAAACAATTTGTTGGAGCTTGAAACTTTCATCTGACAGTTGGGGTTCTTCAGACTCTTTCCCCAGACATCCTTGGACATCCTTGTACAAAACAGCTCTAAAGCCTACAGGTGAAGTGTTTGACGATGCTGCTACACACTTCAGATGGTTTTGTGCTCCCAGATCAGCCTGTGAAGGAAAATACCTGGTGGGAGAGGCAGAAAATGCCCTGGCACCTACCTGACAACAGTAAAGCATTCACCCATTCTTCTGTAAGAAGCAAGTAAAAACAATCCTCCAACTCTGGAAAACCAAAGTGGAAGAAAAAGGGGCTTACAATAGTGATGAGTTAAATTGCAAAATGCTGAGCTGAAACAGTAGTGGAGACCTGCCAAAAGCTAATGAGTTGAAGGTGAACACAGGACTAAAAAATGGGAATTAATTGTGGTGATCAGAACAGAACCAACAAGGGAGGAGAACTGGAGAGCTGAATAATTAGGAGCAAGAGAGGCAGAATGCAGCTGGTGGATTGCCAGCCTGTTGGCCACAGCCATGCTGAGCTGGAATTAAAACCTGAAAAATCAGGCAAGATCAACTGTGAATGGCACCTTAAAACCCAACTACAACATTTTTTTAATCTAGAAAGCAATACTGAATAATAAAATATCTGAGGTTGCCTTTTTCAAATTTCACAAGACATAGATGCCAGATAGTCTCCTAAGAAATAAAAAGTGGGAGGGCAACAACCAGTTCTAGAAATCAAGACCTGTAGGAATTAATTTAGGGTGTTTTTTAATAAAAAAAATTAAAGCCAAAGGAGGTAATCCTAGTGAGGAAAGGCTGTTTATGGTATGTAACTGGAACTAGGAGTTGGAAAAGCCAGAGATTTATTTGAGACTCTTCTAATTATTTATTTTTATGCATGGTGAATATCAGCTCTTTGAATTTAGGTTTTGAAACTGACATGTTTTTTGTGTTTTCTAACTAAAGATATCATGCATAGAACTAACACTGCCCTTATTATAGTAGGTGCATAACACTGGACTTATAATAACAGGGCCATAAAACATAGGAATTTTGCTAAAACAATTTTAATAGCCACGCAGATTTAAAGAAAATAAGATTTTAATCCCAACATGTTCAAGGGAAATTATCAGCAAATTATTTAAACATATTCTATGTCCACAATTCATTTAGGCAAGTTGCTAAGTGATTGTGACTCACACCAGTCTGCCTTTTGATCTGACTATGCTGAACAGATTGCTTTATTCTCCTGTGAATTGAAGATATGCTGAAGTCCCAATATTAAAGAGGTGAAGGGGAAGAGAGGATGAGTTCTCTGAGGGTGGATTCCCCTCCTCATGCTGTTGCTGACTGTGGAGTCCTCAAGTGGTATTGAAAGTACAATTGAAAGTGTTTTGTTTGTGTATGCGTCAACTTGAGGGCTGCAGAGTATCTCCAGGCAGTCATTATCTCTGAAACGATGAAGTTTTGTTTCCCTAATATCTAAAAAGAATCTTCCTTGCTTTGATTTATCCCTTTATTTTTGACCAGGCTGCTGCACTCACTACAATAATATGTTCCTAACATAAATGGATATTGCAACATCACAGCCTCCTTTGACTTTCTCACTGGTTTTCTCTGAAGTGTTGAGTGATTTTATTATTCTCCTCTGGGCCAGGGGTTCTTATGAATTTCTTGGAGATGATTCTTGTAGGACTCCCACCAGGGTTTTACAAGAGGAGGTCAGAGGATTGTTGTTGTACTTCTGCCCATACACACAGCTACAGGACTTGCCCATTTTGCAGTAGATGGCCTCTACTGAACTTTGCCAGTTTATGTGGCACAGTGATGCCCAGATCCTGTGCAGTCTAGCATAGATGGTTGCTTCCCTTTGTATGTAGCTGACTCTCCTTGGGTCAGTAAGGTGCCTTGAGTTGTCTCTTGAACAGCATTGTCCTTTTTCAGACCATCTTTCTCTTTTCCCAAGATCTTTTTTATCATTATTATGTTTTATTCCACCTGTGCAGTATTAGCAGTCCTTTCTTCTGGTGGTATCTTTATGTGAGAGTGAGGAATCTGCTGGCCTGGTTCTTTAACACAAACACTTGAATTAGAATGAGTACCATCATCACTATTTGCTGTGAGGGATCTGTATGTGTAAATTGCAAAGAAAAAATTGTCCAGATAATAAACTCTGAGAAGCTGCTCAAATGCTAGATGATAGTCCTTATTTACAAGTATGGACATGGACAGTAAATATCAAACAATATTAAGACACGATGGTAAATGTTACCTTGTTAGTGGCATTTGCACAATTTTTATTGTACTTTGCTCCCAAAATATATTCTGCTGCATTCACCTTCATTGGATTTTTTTTTATTTGACTAGATTTTGAAATATCTTGTTAGATTCATCACAGATGTCATCTTTCAAAGGGGGTACTTACTATTTCCCACCCTTCCTCTTAACCTGGCAGCTGCTCCTGCAGTGTGGGTATCACATAAATGAGGCATTTCATTATGGCACATTATCTCTTCTATCCACCTTTTTATTTCTTTACCCCTTTCATTTTTAAAAGATGAGTGGCAATGACATATTTAATGTGACTTACTTTTCTACCTTTTTTGCTGAGAGGAATGTATAACCCAAAATCTATGAACTTTTTTGAGTTCATCTCTTTTGATACACTGTTCTTTAGACAACTTTTCTTTTAGATTCTCTTTCTTCTCTCCCCCTCCCCATCAGTGACATCTTTTTTTAGGATTCTTCATCTTTTATGTTTTTTTTTTTCCTCTTTGTTGCTCTGATTCTTGCTCTATTGATCTCTCTTGCATGGTCTTATGGTGCCCACTAATGCTCTCTATACTTACCTTCTCTGTTTTATCCTTCTTGGAACTAAAACAAATCAGAAAAAACCAAACCAAACCAAACCAAAAAAAACCAACCAACAAAAACCAAAACAACAAAAGAAAAACCTAAAAAAAACCCAAAACAGAAATCATTAAAAGAAAGGCAGATCAGCGATAGGACAGGGGCTGATGTGGATGCACAATGTGCCTTTGTCCTGATCTCAGGGGACCTTCCTTCCCCCAGCAGTCTGCCTCTTCCCTTCCCACCCTGCTCCAGGAGCTCTCCACTCCTCCTACAGCCACTGCTCCCCCAGGGTGAAGGGGAAGGACCGTGGGGCAATGTTCTGGGGGAGGGTGCCTGTGACCTTCCTTCCTCACGGCTGGGGAGGTGTCTCTGGGAGCCTCAGGAGATAACGAGGGAGGTCAGTTGTTCCTTTGCTTAGGTGAATGGAGATGGACAAAAATTGTGACTCCTCTGGTGCCCGGGACTGCTGGAAGGAAGGGGGTGGGTACTCGGGCCTTTCACTCCCAGCATCACAATTTGGAATAAGTTGGGAGTTTGAGCTTCTTCCATGGTAAGAGTGAGGTGAGGGTGTCCCCAGAGTGAGGCAGAATGTCTCTATCTGTTATCAAAGAAAGTGTCTGTGGGAGGCAGCAACGAAGATTAAAGCCCAAGACTAGGAAATATTTCTAAGTCCTGGTCCATACTGGTCTGGATGGTAGCTCCAGTGACACCAGTGAACAGGCCTGTGGAAACTCATGTTGTGCCTAAATCGCAGAAAAAATGTTTTGGAGGAGGAGGCACAAATGTGGAATTCCCTCAATGGATAGAGTAAACTGCTGATACAGTTCAGGCATTTAGATAGATACGCTCAACTAATGAGGGAATTGGTTTCCACAAAGTTGTCTTTAGGGAACTGTTGAGTTTTTAATTCCTAAGTCATTTTGGGTGACTCCATTTCTCCTTCCTCCATCCCTTCTGAAGTAGTTCAGCAACCTTTCTTGGCTAGCAAGGTTTTGCCTTATCTCTCTTCCCTTGATTTCCTTCTCAGCTGTTTTCCTAATCCTTTTCTGACAGTATGGGAGACCCCAGCTATAAGGGAGTAGCTGAAGCCACTCTCCCGCCAGTCCATTTGTGTGCAGAGGGGAATTTTCACTTCCATCCTAATTTTTTCCCTGTAATGAGAAAATTGAAATATTAGACTTTCATTTTGCTCCAAAGGGCTTTTTCCCAGTGCAATTCCTATTGTACAGACCCATACAATCTACCTTTTCTGTGTACTTGTGGTATTGGGAAAAAAAAAAAGACACATCTCACCCCTCAAACAACTGAAAAACAAGCATGGAAGATATGATTTTTAGATCTCTCTTCTGCTGCTCATCAGAGCTAAGTGGAACAACAGAAAAATACTTTCTCAACCCTCGTTGCTGTATTAAAACTGTACTCTGGGATCCCATCTGCAAGGAGTGCTGTTTTTTTCCTGCCCCAAAGCATACTTCCACTGAAATCAGAGATGTGAAACCTTTCAGACTGGCTTTAAAATACAGTTACCTTTTATTCCTAAAATTGTGCTTGCTAGCTGTATATCAGTGCTGGAATCCCTTTGGTACAGTAGAGTGGGCTAGTAGGGTGGATTTAGGGGTTTTTTTTGAAAGATGGCTTGGATTTCTCCTGCTTCTTCTCTCACCCCAGACCACAGGATGTGCTGGGAATGCACCTTTATGTCTCTAGAAAAGCTTTGGAAGACAAACTCTTTCCACAGAAAGCACGGACTAGGTGGAGTGGCTTTGATTATTTTGTGTTTTTTTATAAGAAAGGAAGAAGCAAGGGTTTACTGGCCAGAAGACTTCAAGGAATACGAGAGAGAGGAGGAAGTGATAAAAATAAGAAAACCAGCCACTTTTATTGTACATCTGAATAAAGATTTTTGAATATGTTACCCTCATAGCATAGCGAAGGAAAGAAAAAAAAAAAGAAGGAAAAAAAGAAAGGAAGAAAGAGGAGACAGGAAAAACCCTTTCCATGCCCAATGTGGTGAAGACATCTGATATTGCCTGGAGAAGCTTCATCCTTTTCAGATCCTGGGAGCTTCTGCACCAGGATGGAGGTCATTACTCCTCATTACTGAGGTCTTGCCATCTTGTGCATGCAGCAGCATCTCTACCAGAGAAAATCTGTCTGCAGCAGTCAGCATTAGTCCTTCTTGTAACACAGAAATGGCTTTTTTTGGCACATCCATCCTCTACGTAGTCCTACTCTCTGTTTTATAAATACTATAGGTGGTGACATGGTAGGACCTGCGTGGCCAGTGTACCAGCACTGATCTGCTGCACTGCTGCTGCAGTTTCCTGCAAAGGAAAAATGTGTAATCTGAATGGTACTACTATGAATTGTGTAATGCTTGCTACAAAAAATACTCATTAGAGAAATTGACTGGATGGGACTATTTTGGTATTCATTATAACACATTGTTTGAGAAAACTAAATAGAGCATAAAATCAGAAACAAAAGAAGAAAGTCAAAGCAATTTTCTTTAACACAGTAGAGCAAACTAGTTAGGTATTATCAAAAGCCCGGCGATTTTTCCCCCCCCTTTTTCCTCCCGTAGTCCTGAAGTGATCATACACCTCCTTTTTTCTATTTGGCATTTTTGGTTTGAGTCTTGCTGATGTGTGTGCTGACAACTGATCGATACCCATCGGAAACGAGTAAACCCGATATTCCGCTCCTCCTCTCAACCCTCCGCTGCGGCGATGTTGGAAGCGGCAATTTCGCGCTTCCCTCCCAGCCTGGGCCCCCGCCCGAGCGCCGTCCCCGCCGGGGCAGCAGCGCCACCTGCGGGAGCGCGCGGGAACCGCCGCACGCCCCCGGGACGCGGCCGCTGCTGCTTCGGGAACGGCGGGACCCCTCCCCTGGCCGGCAGTCACACCTTCTGTCGCGTCCCAACAAGAAAGACCGTGGAAGATTTTTTTCTTACATCAGAGAAGACCATCTGCTTTTAAGAGGATCCCTGGGAGCCAGTGTTGCTGCGCTACGCGAGCTGCTTCTAGGATGTTGGGGTTTTATCAAGATATATTTGGTTTGTAAGAAATTTTCTTCAGTAGCCAGTGGCATTTGGTTTAAGATGAAAAAATCAGAGTGTTCTGCAAACCAAATATGAAGTACCCCCAAAGGAAGAAGTAATAGTGGCAGCTACGGAGCAAAGCCAACGCATCAAGGTCTGATTCGACTCTGGAGACATGCGGAGGCTGAGGACTGATGGAGTAACCAGTTCTACTTGTATCATGTCCCCAACAAAGACTGTCCCCCTTCCAGCTGGCTTCCCACAGGGAAGGGGAGTTTGGAAGCAATGCATGGGAGCACGTGGTTGTTCCTCCTTTCCTCCAGAGCAATGAGATTTTGGATCTATATAAGCAAACAAGCTGTTCAGAAGGAAACCCATTGCTTTCTGATTTTAGGGAGAACCACTCAACAAAGGCCAAAATATAACTGGTTAACAGCTGCCAGACTGCAGCAGTATGGTCTGTATTGCTCTCCACGCTTCATTTGTTCTTCATTTGTTCATTTCTGTATCTTGTTAAGAATGAGAAATCTAAAAGCTGTGCTTGATTTTCCTGGGCTTCCACCTGCACAGTTTCACTGATTTTGGTCTTTCCTCCTCTTCTCCAGAGCCCCTACTGCCTCTGATGGGATTGCTGAGAAGCTCTGATTCTGTATTTCAACCTTTTTTAATCTCATTTTTTTTAATATATCCCATTCCAGCTTTACCAAAGAACCTGCCCTCTGCCTGTAAGGACAACAGGTAAACCAGAAATAGGCACCCTAACAACCTCAGGCATTGAACCATTTTGGGGAGGTTTTTCTGTTGAGAATCATGTATGAGGAGGATCTGCTCTCCTGTTTTGAAAGCTGGAGGATGAAAGAAATACTTTCTCTCCATTAGTAATAGACAACTAACCTTCATAACATAATGTTTAATGAAAAATACTTTAGGTATTTGTATATAATATTGTTTTATGTCTGCAGTTGATACTATGGGGAAAAATTGTCCTGGCTTTAGGGGATGGAGAGGAAGTTTGTCTTTGCTTGGATATATAGCACTACCCTTTGGGATGGTGTCATTTGATAATTCCTGCCACATGTTCTTATGAGTAGGATGTTTTTGTTTCCTTACTGTGTCTCCCCTCAAGTCCTGCTGGGTAATATTTCAGATGGTCACGGTCAGAAAAGGCATGTGACAACTTCCAGATGTGCAAATAATCAAAGCGAGCTGCAGATCTAAGGGAGCACACCAACAAACAAATGGAGGATAACTTGAAGGGCTGCAGTCTAGGTGGGGGGTCACGTTCAGAGGAGGTGTAGCATGCTGAAGGATAGTCTTTTATTACCTGGAGAATTCACTGATGTCTAGATCATTTGCTAAAAATGAGGTAGTCTGATGATGTGGCTGGGCAGGCAGTAAAAACCTAAAACATGGGGTCTGGTTGTGGTTTTCCCACAGCTTGCAGCAGAGCTGGCTTCCCTGGGGAGCGAGGAAGGCTCTCGTAATGTCCATAGCTCTGAGCTGAGCTGGTCTCTGGGCTCCAGCTTGCGTGATGCATCTGAGACTAAGAAATGCCCTGCTGTCATCCACACCACCATGGCATCTGGGGCTGCATCCTTGCTGAGCTGGTGGTGCCTGAGACAGTGCTGTGTTCGACTGGGAGAGGGGAGGGCACATCTCAGCTCAGAGAAACCTGTGTGCTTCTGTTTTGCTCCAACCTGGCTTGTATAGGCAGCTTTTAGATTTGGCTTGGATACTAATAGCTAGTTCTAAGCTGAATTTGAGGAGCCCTTAATCAAAGCCCTTCATCACCCCAGGTGACTTTTGTTAATCCACCCTCCCAGCTTTATAGAAACAGACAAGGCAATTAAAAATGTGTGGTGAGACACAGCATTCCTCTTTGAGAATGTAGGACCATTCATCACCAAGATTTAAAGAACTCATATTAGTCACTGGCAACCTGGTATTTGTAGAGGTGAACGCACATGACTGTGGTGCGGTGTGTGTGGAGCAGCAAGGAACACCAGGATGGAGGAGCATGCATGTTGCTTCTGTGGCACAGACTGAACAGTCCTGTTTCTGGTCACAGGAGGGACAATGTCCACTCCCCACAGGATCCTACAGCAAGTTTCCTGCTGCCTTTTTGTAGGCTGACATTTGTTGTCACAGTGCCTGCACTGCTGGCACATCCTTTGAAACAGATGTTCTCTGCATCTGCCTGCTCTGTGTGCGATGGGCACAGCTCTGCTGGAAGATTGCTTTCCAAACCCTTCCAGTGATGGAAAGGGGTGGGCAGTATTACTACTACTATTTCTACTACTAATAATTTGTTTGGAAACACTGCTGGCTCAAAACCTGGCTCAGCTGCTGATGAAGAAGGGAAGATCTGCTCATGTCGAGAGAGCTTCTAGGGTTTTGAACTACAGGCTGATGCTTTTGAAGCAAAACTATTTGGGACAGTGCTACCAACTGCTCTTTCCCCTTGGTAATAAGGCTTTATATGGCATTTCATGCAACCCTATATGGGTCTTTTGCTGCTTGGGGGGTAATGGTGTAGTGTGCTAGAGAATTCAGTTCCACTCTAGGAAAAGGAACAACTTTGTGATAGTTCGTCCATCATCAATGGCTGCTTTTGTCAGCTGGCTTCTCCATATGGCATTCCTGAAGCACCTGGAGAATTACTCTGACAAAATTAGTCTTTGGTTTTGTGCAAAGAATACTTTTGTATGTACATGGAAGGGGAAAGACTAATACACTGCTCTCCTGGATAATCACACTGGTGCCTGTGTGCTTGGAGGGGTCTTAGCCTGAGGAGGGCATTGATAGCAGCAAGCTGGGCCTTGGAAGAGACACACCACAACATGGGTAAACACACAAAAGGGAGGAGGATCCTGCAATGCATGAGAACACTGGTACCTGAATGTGCTGCAGGAAAGTGGTGGCCATGAAGAACTAGGTCTGCATCACATGACAGATATTTATTGTGATGGCTCATCTCTGTCCTGATCCATGTTCATAAGACTGAGTTAACAGGGTCATCTTATGTAGTAAACTCTGAAAATATTGGAGGCCTGCTAGCTGGGGCATTGGCAGCACATGCTTCCATCATTTGTAATGTGGTTGTCAAGACTGCAAGCTCTTTGCCTATGTCCACAGGGAAAGATATAATTATGTATGTATGGTATATTAAAAATGGAAACCATTCATTGCACTGGAAGCCAATTCAAAAAGGACAGATGGGGAGATGTGATAAGGGAAATACAGCTACTACAAACCAGAAAACTCTGTGAGAAGCAAACTTAGTGGCCTCTGTCTACCAACTACCCATCTGTTGGTCATCCACCAATCTCTCTACTAGCTACATATTTGGATGTTACTATTTAAAAAAGACAAGGGACAAGCATGTGGAGGTCTGGCTGGGACAAGAGGAAAGCGGCTAAAGGACCTTTTTACTGGCTGGTAAATTCATGCCTGGTCTCCCTTCAAGACTTCATAGTTTAGAAAGAATTTCAGTTTGTTCTTCAAAAGATGCGTCAGTCTGTTCTGGATTAAGAAGACAATATGCCTTCCACATTTACTCCCCCCGCAAAGACTGATTTTTGGAGGATTTACTAGTCATTTTATTTCAGACACATTTCTTAACAAGTTGTCTTTCTTCATGGTTAAGTTTAAATTCTGTCCTTCCTGAATCCTATAAGGCTCACTATGTGGTGTTTGTCCTTTCATGGTCGTTGCTGATACATACTCGCTGCACTCACTGTGCTCTACTAAAATTGTTTTGTCAGGGTAAAAATTGCAAATTAAAACATTCTCTAAGAGGGAGGACCCCAAATATAATTACATAACAAAAATTCCCCAATCATGTCCAAGCAATTTGAAATTGAATATAAATCTTTCCTTTACTACCAGATGTGATCTTCCCAAAGCTTCAGACATGAATAATGTCTCCAAATTTTCCTGCTATTTCAATATCCTATCCATACAGAAACCAGCCTGTGCCTCTAACACCTATTCAGGAAAATTTGGAAGCCAGGTCAATGACTGGTATCTTTATCCATTAAAATCAATGATCATACATATTTTGATTAATTTTCTCAGTTTTCATTCCCTTCCATTGCTTGTTTGCAGCTGAACTTCCATTTCCCTGCCCCTGACCCTGCCCTTTTTTAATGGGAATCTAGGAAGTTCCCTCTATTCTGTTTTTCTGCTTTTTCTTTCTTTATGGTCTCTAGTCTCTTTTCCTTATTTTAATAGCCATAATTCTCTGTTGACTGCAGATCTTGGGTAAATCCTGATAAAGTCAACAGAAAGGTTTTCCCTGGAATTTCAGATGTGTTTCCATATTGGTTTTTCTTTCCACTCCTCTCCTTTTTCTTCTTGATGCCTGGCTGGCCGATTTAAACAAACATTTTCAGAACAACTTGTCCTCAGCTGACTAAACTGGTAAATAACAGATAAATATAGTTTCAATTGGGAACAGCTTTCTGGCAAAGGATGGAGAACAGCACTAAAGAAGAATTTTTCTCACCTTGAGTCATGGGACCTGGTTGGTTAAATTAAAACCATTTACTTAACCTGCATGTAGAACACACAAACAGCAGAAATATCCTTTACTTGTACAGATGCCTCACAGTACCCTTGTTGTTTTGAAACACAAATAGATAATTTTTCTTTCTTTCTTTGAATCCAAAGCAGAAAAAACCAAATTTATATATTTAAGCAAAGCCTAGGCTTATTTTTTCTGTCTTTCTTTTTTTTTACCCACCACCTAGAAAGCTCTGTCACAAGCTCCGAGCTTCAACATATAATGATAGAATTATAAATTGTTTGATGTCCCAAGGCTGGCTACCTCCCATCATAACTCAATCTCGCTGTTACACATTACTGTCTTCTTATCAAAGTGCACTTCACCGAGCACACAAAAGGGATGTTGCTATGTTTGTTAAGATGATAATTTGCATATTTGCTATGAAGCATACAGAGGACTTTTATATATACTTTTATATGTGTTTATTCATACAGAGGTGCTAGAAATCTACATATTACAGTGCTTTTGATATATAGAGAGAAAATAAAAAAACAATTCACAATAGTAAGTCATTGTATTTTGAAATTTATTGTAATAAATTATAGCAATAGTTCACACAACCCAGCTATTATCTCAGATTGTTTCTCTGCAGAATCACAAAAACAATCTGAGTCATCCTGACTTGATTCATGTTCCGTTCCTTTTTGGGAAGACTTCCCTCACCATCAGGCCGCCTGGTAGCATTTTCTTTTTCTGTGAAAGCTCAAATTCTGTACAACAGTCCCACAGCCTATGGTGGGTTCCGCAGAATGAATCATGGAAAATATGCATCCCTGCTTGTTTGCAGCTGGTTATTTTTGCTGAGGTCCATGTGGAAGGAGAACTATGCCATTTTTTCCTCCATGATACGTGTCATTTTAGCACTCTGATAGGAATGGATTAATAGAGACTTACCAAACATATGAAAAGATGTTCAGCATTTCAAAGAGGGAAAAGAAGAGGAGCTGACATGTGGAGCCAAGGTTGAGTATCAACCATTTTCAGAAAGAAAGTTAATTTATCTTTATGAATAAAGCAAGGCACAAGAGAGTTGTTTCCTTTTTCCTCCCAGGGTCCTTTTTATGGTCTTTCACTAAATTCTTGTGGAACTTTTATTTATATTTGCTGTGGCTTTCATTTCACCTACATATGTTTATGAATTGGTACATGCAGAATACATTACTTTAATTAGTTCATGGAGCTGATTAATTAATATCTTGCTGCTCTTACCTGAAAAGCATGACAGGAGCACAGAAAATTACTTGCACTTGCTACCCTTCCTTACATTATTTGAGAGAGACCTCTCTGAGCTGAAAATGCAGCACAGTAACTTCATTTAATAACATAGATATGAAGTGAATAATAATGTGTGACTTCAGGGAAATGAAGGTATGCAGAGTACCAATGACACTGGCTAATATTTCTGCAGTTGAACAGTTCAGCAGTGAGCAGCCTTGCTTCTGACAGTGTCCTGAAAAATTATGGTACAAATTTTACTATTAGTAATAGAAGCATAAAATCATCACTGAAAACATTACAATGATTACTAAGATAACTGGATTCCTCCACCTAAAATGAGGACTGAAGTTGTATGACTGAGCAACTGGAGAAAAGTGGAATTTATCTGCAGAACAAAAGTGAAGTCAGGTGCAGAGAGACAAGTTGTAGGGGCTGTATGAGCTGTGGGGAGAACACCTCACCAGGCATCAATGGGCTTAAACTGGATATGCTGGTTCATGTCCAGGGCATTAGCTGGGTGTCAACTCCAGACACAAAACTGGCTGGGAACTAATGTAACCCCTGGGAATATGCATTTTTGGCATGAAGTCCTGATTTCCTCTATATGTGTGTTGAGCTCTGAAGTACAATGTTTGCTTCAGGCACTCTTAAAGATTGCTCTGAGACCAACCAAAATGCTGGAAAACATCTTCGGATAGAAGTGGTAGGTGCGCAATCATTTAAACATGCCAAGAAAAAGTTTAAGGATTTTAGTTGTAGATGGTAAGTATTTACTTCAGGACTAATGCTCTTCCAATCTAGCAAGAAAAGATATAAAAAGATCTTGTGGCTGGAGCTGGACAAATACACAGGATGAAAAGGCTACACATTTCACCAGGGAAATACTTAGCTACTGGTGTGGATTGCAGGAGGTTATTGTGGCTTTTCTACCATTAGCAATTTTTAAATCGAGAATAGATGTTGTTGGGTTTTTTTAATCTAAAAGATCTACTCAAGTTTAAACTGGATCAAATTCAAGGATGTCCTGTGTCCTAAATTATGTGGTTAGGTGACCACACAGTGACTCCTGGTTTTATAATCTGAAAATCCTATTGCTCTGACAAATAGGGCTGGAGGAGCGTTCACTGCGATTGACTTGGGTTTATGAATGCGCACTGTGTTTGCTGGAGTCAGCACTCACCTTTCTTCCTTCTGAACCAGCTCAGCACTGACTGTCCAGGCTGCAGAACTGCACTAAGCAGACCTGTCCTGCCTAGCCCAGGGATGCTCCTTTTTCACTTATTTCTCTCCTCCCAGGCTGGAAGCCCACATTCCTTTTTCCGAGGAGCCAGGAGCCACCTGGAACCGGGGAACTTCTGTAGCGCTTTGAGAGTAACCATTCACAAAGACCTTACAGCTCTGAACTACAGCACGCACAAAGAACACTTTTTTTCTAACAACTACAAAATGCTGCAATAAGCTTTGCTCCAATGAAACCTCTCTTAGTAGTAGTGGAGCTTGGTATGTTAGTCACTAAGGATTTGACTATCAGATAATTGCAATTATATGTTCTTTCCAGAACAACTTGCATTATTTAAGAAGAAAAACAAACTCCAAGCAAGCTGGTCAGAGGTTTTGAAATATTCAGATGCAGAGCTCCAAGCTTTAGCCATTGGGGTACAGAGCAAAGTGCTGCTAAGTAGGCAATAGGCTCAGGATTTATTTCAGTGACTGAACTTACAAATACAGAAAGTTCACAGAAAAGCCTGCTCTTGTGAACTTTCAACCAGCATTTGCAAACTAAGAACCCATAGATTACTTATATAATAAATGGATGCATATCTGTCCAAATGTTTAATAAAGATCCTATGTGAGAAGCATGTAACAAGTCATTTTCCTCTGCAATAACAATATATTTTTTCTATTGTATACAGGACAGTCACAATAGCAGTTTAAATCTTTTGAAGCTTCTATGTTCAGAAGATGATATTTTGACAACAATTATATCCAAAATGCAGGTATTATAATAAGAATTTTCAGGTCAGATGGAGATTAAAATTTGGTAATGACTGAATTCTCTTTAATTGTTATTGCTATATATGCACCATTTAAACAAGACCTTGATACTAAAAAGTAAACTGAACAGTGCAATATGATCCAGTAAAACCTGTTTTTATAAGTGCTCTTTGTACCCTGGAAGACATGGGGATGGTGACACTATTGGTTTTCAAAGGCCAGATCACCTGTTTCTGGTTACTTTGGCTAATGGAGTGTGCTTGGCCTGGAAGGGAGAGCACTGTTTGGCCACAGTTGCCATGCACCCTTGCAGCTGCCTGCTCCCCACTCCTGCTCTCTCTGGCTCCCCTGCGAAGCACTGATCAAGTGCACACGAGTTACATCCACACCAGCACAGTCGTGGTGATTTTCATTTTCCTGTTGCTCCCAGAAGCATGAACACAAGCTACAGCCCCAGGCTGATACTTATTGCCCAGCACAGCTGGTTCCAGGTCTGGAAGTCTGGTAAGATGAGTTGAAAGTCCTGTTTCTTCCACATGCACTCATGTTCCAGTTGCAACTCAAATATATTAAAGCAGTTTTCTCTCTCTAAATGTATCTTCAAATATCTGTGTTTCAGATTTATGCTGTTGCCAATTCACTTTACATTTTGCATTATACCAAATGCCTGCTTTAACTATGGATATTTGGGCTCGACAAGAACAGGAGGGAAGTGAGGAGAGGGAAGAGATTAAAATGACTTGTGGGTGTATTAATAGGATTTCTAAACTTGAGTTTAGGTCTACTGAATCTTTGGCAGCACAATTTCTGTCTGGAGAACTGGAGTGGTGGGTGCCTACCAAGATTGGACAGTTCCCAGGTTGGGAGCCCATTCTGTCCCACTGGCACTAAGCACACCTGGAGCATGAGGTCTGCTGTTCTGTAAGCACCAGTCTGCTCTCTCACCTTGTTTGCATCTTTTCACTAAAGCACACACAGAGAAAATGCTTCTTTTGAGTCTAGCTACTTCATCCTGAGAGAATGCAAAGTTCTTCTTGCAGCCAAAGGACTCTCAAAGCCTTGCATTTTTGGAAGAGGTAAGTGACAGAAGAGATGGATCTGCAAAGGTAAGAAAGACCATTCCTCAGAGATAGAAATTACAGCACAACTCTTGTTAAGTTCCCAAGCTCCAACTTAATGGATTACAGTGGAGAACCTCTGCCACACTAGAAGCTGCTTTACTCCTGCTATCTGTATCAGGCAAGGAAATTCTACAGTACTTCCAAGGTACTACCTGCCAAGGATACCATTCCATAGGATACCACTCCATAGGATGCTATTAGAATAACAGAATATTAGAACAGCTATTAAAAAACACATTTGTCAAGAGTTTGGTGTGACAGACATCCATTCCTGAGTTGTCATGTGCTCTAGTATCTGTTTTACATTCCTACACAGGGTTTTGTAACAGTGAGAGGAAGTGGTCAGTCCTTTCAAATTTGAGAGAGACGTGCTGGCACTGATTTCTGTGGCTGCAGTCATGTGTCAAGAGATTATTTGTGCTGGCACAGTGAACTCAATACATGTCTACATTCTTGATACTTGAATCTCAAAAACTTCACTAGAAGAGATGCCAGTAAACTGTTATTTCCTCTAAGTACCAGTTCTCCATAGATATAATCATAGTAACAGACATCACATTTGTGCTAACACTGGCCAGCAAGGATTGAAATCTTGGCCCTGTTGAAATCATTGGTAAAGATTTGGCTGAGAAGTTTAAATAGGTTTCCACACAAAAAAAAAAGTATGGAAGGAAAAAATAGAGGTCTGTGTAATAACAGTAAAATGTTTTCGATTTTCAACATCCTGGATGTCAATGTTCTTACTCTATAAAAAGTTCAAATTTGTTTGTGCTGCAAGGAAACCCCCACAACAAAAGTTCACTCCTCATTTTCATATCTACCTCCAAAACAAAATTCCTGTCAGGACTGTGTTTTAACCCAGATGGGGGCAGAACTACAGCCCAGCTAGATACCGGACAGCCCAATGAGACGTGATGGGGCAAGTCCTATGCCAGCTGAATTCCTTCCAGTGAACAAAGGGATTTTGCTCATGTTTTTAAAAGCTGATGACCCCCCAGAAAGTTTCCAGCCTTTGGACAGAAAGTTTAATCTTTGCAAGTGTGATCTAACAGGTGCCCTCTGCTAATCAAATACAAGTTTGTTCCTTGATTGAGTTTAATTGATTTTGGAAGCCAACTCTGTAAAACAAATACCTGTGGCACCAAATATCTAAACCATGAAAAACACTGTGGAGCATCAGGTCCTCGACCTAATAGCCACAGGAAATTCCAAACTAAATGCTGCCAAAAGTTGAGTTGATCATGCCTCATCTTTTTGATGACCATAAGAATTACTATTAGCATGTTACACAAGGATTCGAAAATGCTGCCAAAAATTAAAGGTTGAGATTTTCCCATTCTAGGCTCTTTACCTATTTCCCTTTTGAATTAGCTTTTATTTATTCATGATGCTGATTTATTTTAGTTGCCCATCGCCGATTTTCTCAAAAACGTGGGCAGCGTGAGCAGCAGGAGCAACAGCAGATGGCAGCACCAAGCTGCTGGATCGGGGCTGTCCGCTCACACAAGGAAAAAACGCGAACTGAGACGTTAACAAAAGTTTCTGGGAGCTTGTTTGCTTTCAGATCTCCTTCTTTTCTCCCATTCCTTTGGATTTGTTTTGTTTTCTTCCGATTTTTCTACTAAGTATTGGAAAAATAAAGAGAAAAAAGAACAGCAGATGAGGAAAGTTGCTATGTCAGGTCATCCTGTATTGATTTAGTAGAAGATGGTAAGACCTGATGTGACCTGCTGAATGGATGACATGAGGTTATGGCCTAGCCTACCAGCACTTCACGTCCTATTAAACACTCCACAGGGGCAACATCTGGAGGGTTAAACAGCTGCTGGGTAATGCAATTTTAAATACCACTTCATCAAAGTAATAGACTCCACAGGACCCTCTTGGGATCTGTACACTGATGTGTTCCAGGCTTTGTGTGCTGCAGCCCTTTTGTGTAACACATTAAGGAGACCCGGATAGCTCTCACTTCAGCAGAGTGATAGAACTGAGGTTTGCAAATTCATCTATGGAACAACTCCTTGCTGAGCCTGGGATCAAACACATGGCCTTTATGGGTTTTCTCTTCTTTTGTTTTCTTCCTCAAAGCTTGATATTTGGTGTACCCAAAATCACAGTAAGCTAAAGAAAAGATTTAAGAAGAATAGATTTACTCTTGAGTCTATTTTGACAGCAATATATGAGCTTCCAAAGGAGATCTCATCCATGCTTTCTGTTCTCCAGGATAGTTACAGAGGAGAGAGCAAATCTTCTCTGTGCTCAGCACAACCAGCCAAGCTTTCAATCTGAATAACAAAACGATTCCTCAGGCCCTTACCAGACCTGGCTCCTCTCTTGCATTCTTCAAATACAATCCCTAGCTCCAGCAACACAAATCACAAAGGAAATGTGGTCTCCAATTTGGTCGAACATGGAGGCTGGTGCCACCACCTGGCTGCAAATCAACACACCTGACAGTAGAATGGTATGCAATTTTCCAAAATAACTCCTTCCACTTTTTTATAGCTGCTAAGCAACAATTAGGAGAAGTTCCATTAAATAATTAATTAATCAATCGCTTTAGTCACATTGAATAATTAATCACTTTGAGAGACGACAGCCCAATAACTTTTTCTATTGCCTGCTAATGCAACATTTGCTTTCTGATTCTGAATCCAGTGAAACCCTTAGCAAACACCGATCCCTGCTTCTGGGCAGGCAAAATTTCATAGCTGTCACTGATTGAACTCTGTCACTACCAGGTGCATATGGAAGGACACGTGGTAACTCCTTTCCAGGGAGAAAAGCATAGGGTAAAACCTGTAGCCAGCACGAGCCAGCATCCTTTGTCCCAAGTCAATTGAAAGTCTTCACTTCTTTCTGAGAGAGTATGTTGGTGTTGTCCTCACTTGGACATCATTCTCTCTGCTGTACTGCAATCATTTCAGATTAAAGGACAGAGGAAAATTCCTCAATTACCTGCCATAGTTTTGGTTGAGATATTCTGGGTAATTTTCTTTGTGATGCCTTTTAAAAGGGATGTAGTCACAGAGGAGCAGGAGGAGTTATGAACCTGGCAATAGCTACCACTGCCATTTTATTTTTGTTATTGGGTACTTATAAACTTTGGAATGTTAGGGATAACCAGAGAAATGGCTTGGTTTATGTCTTTCTCTACTGAGCTATACAAAAAAATCTTCAGCTACCATAATGTCAACAGAGGCACAGCCCTGAATTGTCTCTGAAGTGTGTGCGATTGCCTCACTTGACATCCTCCATGCCATTCCTGGACAAAGTATTTATACCAGGCAGTTCTACACACAGATGATTCTATTAGTAACTATTCTTTAGAAATTGTAACATTTTTGAATGCACATATATGAAAGATGCCCTCTTCTCACTAAACTACTTTGTGGCCTGTGCTTTAGAAACATAATCTATTAACACTGCAGGTGTATGAGCTACTGTAATTTACTTACTGAAATTATTTTCCCTCACTCATTACTGCTGAGGACACCACGGCTGCCCTCCATCTGTGGAGAGGTCTTCATAAGAAAATGGGGAGCAGTAGGGAAACAGCATGGATTCTCCAAAGAATGCATTAGTTTATTTATTTATTTCAAATGTCTTTCATGTCTTGGCTTTGTGCATCTTTTCCAAGAAGCAAATGCTTCACAGATGGAAAGAAGCAATTTTCAGTTGTAAAAATTCTAAACAGTTCAGGTGAAATGAAAAACAGAGCTTCCTGGAGACAGGCCAGCTTTTTCATTTTATTCATTTTTTCTTTGCCCCAGCCTCACTTTGATTGTAAAAATATTCACCTACCTCCAGACTTTATAGCATGAGAAATGCCCTTCCTGGGGTCTAATCCACGCCTGAGGTATCACTGCAGATCGATCAGAAAGGAAGGCTCCTATTTCCACACAGACTTTACACATCTGCTCTGATTCTCTGCAGGGTGGATCCTCAGTAACCCTGCTGCAAAAACTGAGTCTCGTATAAACCAAGCTTATACTGGCATAGCTCCTCTTCTGCTACAATGCGATCAGGAGGAGTTCTAATTTGTCCACTGATACTCTGTTTTCTGTCAATTCATAAGGTCAGGTAGTGAAATTAGGGGAAAAGATCACAGTCAATTGGTGAGAAAGAGTAATGAGCTTGTTTTTGGATTCCTCCTGCTGATAAAACCTTTAAGGATTTATGGCAGATCAAATTAGCAGGAGCTTTAGTAGATACCCTCATAACCTTTGGATAGCCCACACTGCCAATGAGGCAGTTAAATCTACTGCACACTCCCCATGGGGAGCTTAATTCATCCTCCAGGACATCTGCCTTGGAGCCAGACACCCATAGCCAGACACTTACACATCCATGGCCTCCCATGCGGAGACTGAAGCCCAGCAGTGGACAAAAGAGTGCCTGCTTAGCACTGCCGGTGGCCATGAGGGTGGAGCTGGAGCAATCCCCACATGGGGCAGGCATCTGCAATGAGCAGAGCAAGCACAGGGCACCAGAGCAGCTTCTGGGCGCTGGGGGCGTGGATCTGGTTCCATGGGCTCTAAATCGTTTGGGACCCTCAGGATCAGAGACGAAGAAAAGTAGAGGAGGTGGCCTGTAATTGTCAGCTGCTGCCACGTGTTGGGAAGGGAGGTCTGACACACGCTAATGCCTAAAGCTCAGTCACTGGCGCCCTTTGGATATTGCAGGGGATTTTACAGCGCACATTTGACAAACATGCCGTGCGAGGGCCTGCAGGAAGAGAGTGAAACACTCAGCAGTGGGTGCTGAATCAGGGTCTGAGCGTGTAATCCAAGGTTATTTGCTATAAAGTCTAGGACATTCTCTTAAAAATGTTGAGTTGTGCAGGAAATGTCTGGTTACTTGTGTAACTGTTTGCAAGATACACAAACTCATCAGGCTCTGACTCCTAAGTCTTATGACAATAATGCATTTTCTTCCAGACATGTTCAATTGCATATCTGATACACATACTGCTCAGCCAAAATGACTTGTTAGTGATTTATTTGGAATATCCAGCCTTTACCATATGACATCACCTCCTCAACTTGATGAAAAAAAGGTTTAGACTGAATTCTTCCCATTAAAAATAATGGGGCAATAGGTTTCTTGATGCCAATATTTACTGATATCAAAGAAAAATATTGTCTTGGTTATTTGTCTTAATTTAGCCCAAGCAGTACACAAAGCACAGTGTACAAAAACAATATGTTCCTTCTTCTAAACCAGATCATCACTTACTAATTGCTATATGATTTTAATGAAAACAGAGGCATGATTCAGTTATGCTTCATAAAAATTATCTCACTATATTTGTTTCTTTTCTTACCCTGATTGATAGAGAGGACATGTAAAATTACTTTCTATATCTGCCTTCACAAAGAACCTCAGAAAAATTGTTTTTAAACTGTCCATTATACAAAATACAGGAGAATGAGACCCAGATCCTTTGCTAAGTTACGTAAGAAACAGTTACATTATGTATATGTAAGTGTATATATACAGGTAATAAAATATGTACTCTGTGTGTGTGTGTGCCCACACATATAGAATTAATTTTTATACTTTAATTAAAGCTTACAGATCTCAATGATATTTGAACATTCCTAAAATTCAGGTGCTGGATTTGGATATATTTTGCACAGACCATTCAATATATCTAAAACCAATATAAAATCCAGCCTAACACTAGGGCAAGTTCATGTGAGAGCTGATATGCTCAGAAAGAATGCTTTGCTTTTGAGCATGGACCCAGAGGCAGACACAGATGTGCCTCATCTTCCTGTGACTTTTGTCCTGTTTAGAAACTCACATGGAAACTCAAGTGTTGCAAGCTCAGATAAAACATCAGAGAAAAATAATTTCAAGGAAGGACGGACATGTGAGTAGCTGAAAGACTTTGTAAGAACTAGTCTGCTTCCAGCACACCAGAATAAGGAGGCTTGAGCCCAGATTTTTTACTGAGGACTCTAGGACACATTCAATGATGAATGAAACTGCCCCTTCTCTGTTGCCTTTCCACTGCTTAAGAAACCTTTATCAGAAGTTACAAATGCATTTTTCTCGGACCTTTCTACCACAGCACAACTCATTTATGGGCATTCAGCAGATCTTTGCTTCCATCTACATTGGGCAATTTCTCCTCCTGCCTCCTCTTGAGCAGTTGCCATTCCAGGCACTGCACCAGGGGTGTGGTGCAATGGCAACCATGTTCTGTCAGTGGCAAGCACATCAAAACCCACGTATTGGCAACTCCTGGACTTCAATGACTATAAACAAGCCCAAACCCTACCACACACATGCAAAACTAACTTTTAGCCGTAGCTCACACACTGTTACTTTGGGGAAGGAGGAGGGAGGATTTCTGCCTGGTTGCCACTAGATGGAGTGAAGCCAAAACTGTATATTTTATTAGTCTTGTGATGGAAACACATTCTTTCCCTATATAGGTTTGGGGTTTTTGTTGTTTGGGTTTTTTTCCTAAATAAGTCCATTAAGCTGAGAACCAAGCCAGTCTGGTTCTGGACTGAGAGAACCCTGTTAATGTTAGCGTGCTGCTCTGATTTGTAACTTGGGTTCATGCAAAGTATTGATGACACATGGACTTTCCATGCTGTACACCAGAGAACTGGAGTAAAAATTTTCAAATTACTTTTCTTTCTTTGTCTTCCAGCACCCAATTCAGATGAGTAAATAAGGAGTTTTAGCTGTGGAGAGAGTCCTTGTGCTGTGACTACAGAGGGACACAGGTTCTATCTTTGGGCTTCTAAGGCAGATCATTAATACCTGGTGGTGCTGACAACCTTCAAAGATTTTAAGCAACAGTCCATCTTTCCTCTTCCTCTTTCACTCTGTTAGCCCACCTTTTGCACTTGTCCATGCATGTGTCTAAACTCCTGTGCTCTGCTCAGCTAATTACATACTCATAACACATGGGGAAATCACAAGATATTTCTTCTTGGTGTGCAGTATATTATCAATCACTGTTTTCATAGCACTGCTGTACTCCCCAATGTGCCCAGCATTGCTCTACTCCATCTAGGGGGAGCTTGGTTATTGTTTTAAATGGCAGGTGACAATAAGGTAACAGCTATGGTTTCTCAAAATCTAGTACACACAGATGTGTGCTTTGAAAAGGAAGTGCAGTTTGAATGGTGAGCATACCTAAATGAAGCCCATTACACTATTGTTTTTTAATTATACCAAATCTGTATATGCCTGAAACAGCTGAAATCCCCGAAAGTCCAAGGGTGTTTTAGGAACTGTTTTGCTTAGAGAATAGAATAGAATAGAATAGAATAGAATAGAATAGAATAGAATAGAATAGAACTACTTGAGTTGGAAGGGACCTACAATGATCCTGCAGTCCATCAGCCTGATCAAGGGCTAACCAAGTTTAACACGTTAAAGGCATTGTCCAAACGCCTCTTTTAGGCACTGAAAGGGTTTGGGCATTGAACACTTCTCTAGGAAGCCTCTTCGGTGTTTGACCACCCTCTCAATATCTACTAAACTCCTAAGAACATTTATTTCCTCCTACATTGTATTTGGAAAGAAAGTCAGCAATTTTTTCATAGTCTTCCTTGAATATGAATTATAAGCAAATTTTTACCCTTATTCCTTCTGAAGCAGGAAATATTACTACTTTACAAACTTTGAAGTCCTTCTGTTAAGCAAATGAAAACCTTGCAGATCTCTGCTACTGCTAATACTCTTCCAGATGAGGATGCTTGCGTGTTCTTTTGCACCAAGTGAGGCTCCTTTTTACAGAACTCAGTGATGAAATGATTTAAGGTAATAGCTGCTCAGAAATCCAAATACATCTCATCAAGAGCCTTTTAAAAGAAAATTTTGTTGAGGAATGTTTCTGCTTGAAGAATAATCTTGTATTTTCTCCAGGAAGTTTTGAGCAGATTTAGGAAAAAATCAAAACTTTTAAACATTAATGTTTCTACTTTAAATATTCTGTTACTGTATTTTTCATAGTTTTAAGAAAGCAGTGAAATCACTAATCTAACAGAACAAGAGATTATAAATATAATTATTATTAATTGATGGATATTTTGACTCTAAACATAATTTTGTTTGAGATTTTGAAACGGATTACTGGAAATTACAGGACAGCAAAAAAACCTGACATTTCAATGTAGAGTGCATCAATTTGAAACAAAACCACTGTTTCTGTCTGAAAGAGTTTTTCAACCTTTTAGAGAGCTCCCCATGTCAAAGGCTTACCTCCCCACGTTGTGCATGCACACTTTCAAGTCTGCCAGCATTTAATAATGAGGGACAGATTGTGAGATCTCAGTTGTGCAAGCAAAGCTGATTTTTTCCATTCCAAGACTGGAATTGAAGCGAATCAGGGCAAGAGCCAGGCGTTCTCATCATGGACAGGAGAGGAAGAGGGCAGGAGCATAGGAAAGGGACAGGGAAATGCATCAGCAGTCCAGGCTTGCTGCTTCTGGGACTTCCAGGGGGAAAGGGAAACTGAGCACAGCTGGGCTGCCTCCAACTAGGATTCTGACAACTTCCCACATCCCAGCTCTTCTTCAGCAGAGCAGTGGAAACCTCCAGTTTAGCCCTCTGGCACATGCAGTCTGTTTTCTAACCAAAAGGCATGACTTTCTAAGCAAACAGATTTTTTTTACCAACACTTTAAGCTGGATAGAGCTGTCATATCGTGACTTCCCAGTTAGGAGTATGGCAAGGCTATCCCAAGTACTACAGGACATTTTGATGCAAAAAATAAAGGGTTCATCGACCCTTCTTCACTAATGATTTTCTGATTATCTCCCTCTTCCTTGAAAATCCTGCTGGAGTATTGGTTCAGTATCACATGTTACAAACATCAGATACATAAATAGCTCTTGAAATTAGCATAGGATTTCTTTCAGGGCTCTCACACATCTTCTAACTGTTCCCCATCCTATCTTCACAATAGCTGGCACCACTGCATTAAAAATGTGCTGCAAAGAAGTTTATGATTATTTGTTGCTTTGATGAAACATTGACTGTAGCCATTAGTATCCATATAAATTTCTAACCCGCATGGGTGGGGGTACCTATAACTACTTAACTTCAATTTCTTAAAAATCACATCCAACACAAAACACTTTGTAAGCTTTTTTGATACTCAGTGGAGAGAAAGAAGCATGTTTGTAGGGCAAATAATTTCTTCTGACGCCATATGTGAGGCTATGGTACCAATAACTCAAGGGGTATCTTTTTCCTTCTTCCAGTCACAAAAGGGCACCTAGGTGAATAACTTAAAGTTGATAATTAATACTTTAGAAGGCAAAATTGTGTCAGATGAATCCCAACAACTATGTTGTAACTTTATCTTGCAGTAAAAAATGAGGGTTTGCCAAGCAAAAATCTCTGTATTAGAATATAGCTATGTATATGCTAATGCATATGTGTTTAAATACTAACAGTTCTATCCAAACCCCATAAAAGCACAACTACATTATTCTAATAATATAATCATTCTTTGCATCAACTACATTCTTTCTTTTTTCATCTGCATTTCTATCTCTTTATAGTCCGGAAGATATCAATACTTAAATACTTGCTATGTGGTCATAATTTTTTAACCTATAAGAAAAATTATTTGGAAACATCTCACTCTCTTAATTGCATATTGTATGGCAATATTCTATAGCGCAAAAGGGTTTTTACATTAGGTTGCTTCCTGTAACTCATCATGCAAGCCTCCAGTCTTTATGTAGTTTTGCACCATTGAAACACCATTTCATTCTGAGGCTGTAAAGAAGATTGCTTCCTTCACCATTGTTCAGACAGGATCACCAAGCAAAGGGGAGAAAGGATCCTGCTGGGGGCTGCACTGGCTGTGGAAGGGGAAGGGGAAAGTGAGCGTCTGCAGCTCATGTGCACACAGTGTTTGCTCCCAGTGTGTTTGTGCCTGGGAGCACAGGAGCCACAGGAGCCTGTGCTCAGGACGGACACAGCTCTGGCAGTGTGTCCTTGCCATTCAAACCTGTTATTCAGCCTGCCCAGTGCTAGGCCTGTCCTTAGTCATGAAGGAAAATTATGCCAGTAAAAGCAATTCTTTTTGATATGGAAAAACGTCAGAAGGGGCTCGGATAAGATTAGAAAAACAATTTCCTTTGCTGACCAAACACAAATTTTAAGCCAGGTCACCAAAGGTGAAATGTCACTACACCAAGTTATGTAGTTTTGACTTCCCAGTTAATCCTTATTTCAAGGTAATGAAACTTAACTGTCAGCTGGAATACCATGTCCAGCCCCAGTATCTACACCTTCAAAAGGATTTTGAAAAATTGGAAAGCATTCAGGAAACCACTTCAGGAATGCTTTGAGAACTCTTTAATCCAGCAGACAAAGGCATAACAAGATCCAGTATCAGAAAGCTGTGTTTTGAAATATTCAGATTAAAATAAAGGTAATAAGAATTGCATAAGCAGGGAAGGACTTATTACATTGTCCATCACTTCAAACTTTTGAATCTAGACTGGTTTATCTTATTAAAAATATCATCATTTGCTTAGGTAGAACTATGGATTTGGATTGAGAATTTCAAGATTTTTAAGATTCCTCTTGGGCCTTGATAAGCAATAAGTCAATGTGAAGTAAGGTACTTACTTTCAAGAATTATGTCTCTTGTCTTCTCTCTTTGAGCATGCACTTAAAACTTGGTACAATAGTTGCATACCCAAAGGAAAACCCAAGCCAAGCTTTAGACAAACTTTGATCTTTGGTTATTTTAAACTATGGTCTTTGATTCTTATTGATGAAAAAATACATTGTGGTGGTTTTTGTTGTTTTGTTGGGGTTTTTTTGTTTGTTTTGTTTGGTTGGTTTTTTAGGAGGCTTGGTTTTGGAGTTTCTGGGTGGTGTTTTTTTTTTGTTTGTTTGTGTTTGTGTGTGTGTGTGTGTGTGTGTGTGTGTGTGTGTAGTAGAGATGTGAATTATGATCCAATCTTAGACATATGTTCAAAGTGCTGGGGAAGAGATCATGCTGCAAAGAACAACTATAGATAACAATTTGCTCTAAGACTCTTTCTTTCCATACTTATTCAAAGTTCACTTTAAATTATAGACTCATCAGACTTGATCAGTACTTAGAAGCACTCAGCTGTATTTTACCAAAAGAATATACGTCAGACCACTCATATTTTCTGTATTTAACATTCCCATTGCAATGGTTATCTGGTATTGTTTATGTTACCTGAGTAACATAAATAATACCAGGAGTGGATGAGTGGTCTAATGCATCAAGCACAAATACTTGTACATGTGTTCCATCCATAGAGACTTCCTTGAGTAAAATTTCATTACTTAATCAGAATATGAATAATTGCATAAGCAAAACTTTAATTATTTGAGTTCCTTAAAATATTCTCTGAGTACTTTGCACCATCCCAATGAACTTTCAGAGGAAAGTGGACTGATACATCAGAGAATTGTGATGTCCCCTTCTCTTTAACACATCATTTTTCTCAGTGGTATGCTGCCCTTTTACCTATTGCTTCTCCATGTCTTTGTATGTAACTTTGTAATTGTCAAGTTCTTCTGTGACCAGAGCTTTCGCAGACTTTTCCTTATGTCTGTTTCCGTCTCGTCCTGACCACTCCAATTCCAGATTATTCCATTCCCACAGGCCCTAGATTTAGAAAATTATGCAAACTGTGAAAATTAGGAGGCATATGTGCAAGTCCCCTTGCTATAGCTACACTATATGGAGTTTTGCTCATCTGAAGTCCATTTTTCCACTGCAGACGTCCAGGACACCTGAATGGAGCATATGGTACTTTATGACATGAAGTTATTTTCTCACTATGTGTACCCAGAGCACTTCAGGAGCAGCAGAAGTTCTAACCTTTATCTCTTGCATCTCAATGTTTTTCTTCAAAAACATCTCAATGTTTTTGAATTTCCTCATGGCTAGAGGGAATAGCAGTAAGCCTGCCCTCTTACATAACATTTAAGCAGACGATGATGATATTGAAAACAGATCTGTAGACATGCTTATATATTCAGAAGTTTGTTTGTTTACTTCTAATTATGTGAGTTGGCTTGCTAGGAGCAATATACGCCTCCCTTTTCAACTAAAGGACTCATCAGGATGTCAAATGAAAGTGCAGATCTAGGACTAGAACAAAAATAACTATGGGGTGCATTGCCTTCTGGTTTCCAGAGTGATTTAAATGGTCTAATCTTATTTCATTAGCCTGTGAATTTCTCCTTATTCCTACCCAGGCTTATCATCATATATAGAAAAGTGGACTATTCAAATCTTAAATAGCATGGCATGAAAAGAGAGATAAGTACACATGGCAGTACTGTCATTTTTAACTTGCTTAAGATCCTTAAGTTCTTTGCAGCTAGAAGCTTTATAAATACTTGGTTGTAATCAAATACACCATTTAGAGAAAATAAAGTGCTTTTCCACATGCAGTGTCAAGCACTCATGACAACTGCTGCAGAGCCTGTAAAATAATAAAAACACACCTGCACTGCCTGGACTGCTCTGTGTTCCCTATGGATGAGCCCCTCCTGGTCCCTGAATAATTTATCATAAATTAAAATAGGTAGTGTATTTCATCTCTTATTGATATCAAAATAGATAAGCATCTATGTGAACAGTAATACGTCTCATTATCAAATCTTATAATCAAATTGAATAATTACTAACTGATTGGTATCGATACCTGAAGCACCCTACCTTTGATGTTTATTATTCTGGTAATGATCCTAGTCCATCACTAAGAAAATAAAGAGAACTACAGAATATCCTGAGTTGGAAGGGACCCAAAAGCACCATCGAGCCCAACTCCTGGCCCCGCACAGGACAGCCCAGGAGTCACACCCTGTGCCTGAGAGCATTGTCCAAACACTTCTCCACCTCTCTCAGGCTGGTGCTGCGATCACTTCCCTAGGAAGCCTGTACCAGTGTCCAGCCACACTGGATAAAGAACATTTTTCTAATATCTAATCCAAACCTCCCCTGACACGACTTCATACCCTTCCCTTGTGTCCTGTCCCTGGGCACCAGAGAGAAGAGATTGGTGCTTGCCCCTCAGCCTCCCCTTGCAAGGAAGCTGTGGACTGCTATAGACCACAAAAGACCACAAGCTCACTCAATAGTTTTCTTGAACAATCATAAAGGGTAGTTGATTTTTGAGAATGGACACTCATCTGCATTCATTTAGATTCTAGCTCAGCCTCCCAGAAGGTGGCAGGTGAGCTGGGTTAGCAGCAAGCATCCTCATGGAAGTGAGGATGGCTGGAACGGGAGGATGGCTCACCTTGCTCCTAGAATTTGTGACAAAACTCTTCAGATGCCAGATTTGCTCTTGAGATGTATTTTTTTTTGTAGTTCTGCTCTTTTATCAGTTTGAACCTGACATTATATTTTTGTGGTAAAAGACATAGCTCAAATCCAAGAAATTCCTAGTCTCTTCAAGAAGAGGAAAGGACAAATCTTTATTTAATGTTTCCTTAAATTCACTCTCTTTAAATATTATCTCTTTACATACATAATTTTTATTTCATAACACACAGTACTTGGGATCACGTTTTATTTAAAAGAAGACTTCATAGTGAATCCACCCACAGTTGACAAAGATCTCTTCATAACTAACAAAAAATAAAGAAGGAACTGAAGGAATTGAGAAACAATGTGCTATATTAGTTACTACACATGTATCTCTCAAAGTTTAGGTGGATAATTTAGTCAGAAATGGACAGACATTATTGTGTGACATTAGGAGCAAAGAGAAGGAAAGAATTCCATCATTTACATAAAGCTGATAAATTAAGTATTAACTGTGCATAAACTTAAGTATTAACTGTGCATAAACTTTATAAAACTGGCCAGGTAAATTAACACAACTTGGCAAAAATAATTCAATTAATGGTCAAATTGTACAATTAAAACAAGCTGATGCTGTTGAAACTGATACGTTTCCCTTAAAAATACATAGAAATATTCCTAGATTTCCAGCAAATAAAAGACTCCTCTTATTCTGGCCCAATCTCAGTCCATTTTGTTTCATCCAACACAAGTGAATGATTTTGTAGTGATACAATTTTTTTGTTGTTATTCAGTTTTAATGGTCTCTGATTACATGTATTTATTTCCTATTATGAAAAAGTCTCTTAGAATCATAAAATGTTAAGGGTTGGAAGGGACCCTAAATATCATCTAGTCCCAGCCCACCCTTCCATGGGAAGGGACAGCTTTCACTAGACTGGGTTGCCCAAGGTCTTTTCCTACCTGGTCTTAAACACTTGCCAGGGCTGGGGCATCCACAACCTTCCTGGGCAATCTGTTCTAGTATTTTACCACCCTCACTATAAAGAATTTCTTCACTGTAACTAACCTTTTTTTCCCTAATTTTGTTTGCAAATGTTACTCCTTGTTCCATCACTACAGTTCCTGATGAAGAGTCCCTTGACAGGTTCCCTGTAGGCCCCCTGCAGGCACTGGAAGGTTGATGTGAAGTCTCACACAACCTTCTCTTCTACAGGATGAACAGCCCCAGCTCTCCAGTCCACCTTTCCAGGGAAGTTGCTCAAGTCCACCTAAAGATTTCATGGCCCTCCTTTGGACTTGCTCCAACTGTTCCATGTCCTTATGCTGGGACACCAGAACTGAATACAATACTCCATGTGGGGTGTCACAAGAGCAAAGTGGAAGGGGAAAATCTCCTCCATCAACCCTTCTGACCAGACTCCTTATGATGCAACCCAGGATTCCATTGGAGAATCTTTCTGGGTTGCCAGCACACACTGCTGGCTTGAGTTTTTCATCAACCACCACCCCCAAGTCCTTCTCCTCAGGGCTGCTCTCAATTTTTTTTCTGCCTAGCCTGGAGGTATTCCTGGGATTGCTATGACCCAGGTGTAGGACCTTGCACTTTTCTTTGTTGATCTCAGTGAGTTTTGCATCAGCCCATCTCTCAGGTGTGTCAAGGACCCTCTGGATGGCATCCCTTCCCTCCAGCATGTCAACTTCCACTCAGTGACACCACTCAGCTTGGTGCATCAGTAAATTGTTGAGGGTGCACTCAATCCCACTGCCCATGTTGCCAGTAAAGATGTTGAACATAAAGGGATCATGAGCAGGCATTATGTTTTTTTAGGGTCTGCAGAGACAGCCATATGTGGCAAACATTACATTATGAGATATTCTGTGCTCTGTCACCTCATCAACTAATTCAGAAGCAGATTAGTATTATTTCTTCATAACATTTAGCTGACATGTTCATAATACATTTGAAACATTGAAGAGGATACTGTCTTTTGTTTGAACTGATGGTTTCAGTTAAATGCTTGTATATTTCCCAAAACATCCAGGGCCAATCACTATCAGTGAGATATATTTAGGTTTAATTAAAATATCAAATTCAATAATGCCATGTGATATTAATATAACAAGGGATATTATCTTCTGCCTTGTGTGATGCATATATTAAATTGTTATCACATGTACTCCATCCTCAACATATCCCTGGCAGGATTCTTGTCACTTACAATCTGCCCCACTGTCAGAAGGAACCACCCATGATTTTATTTGTTTGATTGGAGCATCTTCTGCTGCTTGGGGTTGGGGTAGGCTCTGTTTGCTTTGGGCAGATTAAACGTCTTCCACAACCTTCTTGCTCTGTTGTAGTGAGGAAAAAAGTGCATGTTAAGTTCAAAGGAGACATGTCCTCAGTCATGGACAGCAATGGCTGTTTCAAGAGCAGTCAGGGGAAAGCCTGAAGTACTTGGAGAGCAAAAAAGAGGGAGCGTTCCTTACAAAGTGTAATAATAACAGCAGGCTGAGAATTGTCCTTTCCTCTTCTCCATAGCTGCTGGACATGAGATCCACAAGCAAGGACAATATGTTGCTTTTTGTGAATTTCTTCTCCTTTGCAACATGATGCAACTAATTAGGCTTCTTTAATCTCAGGGAAGTTCTGAATGATTTTCCTCTGAAACACTAGAGATTTGAAACACTTCAAAGAGGAAGAAGCTAAAGCAAGAAGCTCAGGTATGTTATATGAGGATACAATAATTCAGCTGTCTTATAGACCAGATTTTGAGAGGAAAACCAGCAGGAGATGAAGACCTAAAGTGAAGCAAGGATACACTAGCTGATGCAGCTGGAGACAAACTCTCCCCAGATTCTGAAACTTGAATTTTACTTTTTCTCCCTTTCAAGTTGCATGAACTTGCGCTGTTTGGGAGTAGAGGGAGACATCACACAAAAAGCACCACTTGTAAGAATCTCACTCAACACGTTTTCATGAAAGAAATTAACCAGAGACCCTGTTAATTACTCGCAGTTCTTGGAAGAAGCTGCATTGGCTGCCTTCCTGGTTCCACACATATTGCCTTTATTAGGCGTTATACAGCAAGTGAATCATACATGACAGGGCTGGTCTGGCTCTAATATTTTGAGGTTATCTGGTCCTATTTAGTGATGTTCCCTAGAGATCCAGATGTCCCCATAGCCCCTCATGGCAGAGAAGAAGGAAGAGAACTCATCTCAAATGGGCTTCTGTTCTCTGCTACTCATCTCTCTTCGTTGTCTAGATAATATTGCAATCTAATCAGAGAAAATAGAATGGAGTGGAGATTAACTGGTGACTTCATTCATTCATATAATCCCAGATTTTGGGAGGATTGTCTGCTCTAAAACCAGTAAAGCATTATCAAAACAGGGAGAAAGAGTGTCTAAGGTTAATTTAGAGAAGGAGAACAACAGACTTCAGAAAGATTAACACATATTTTTTCTTTCAATTGTCACTGAAAGTTGTTACAAGCAAAAGTCTAGACTGGTCATAGAGAGAATGAAACAGAAAATGTAGGATGTGTGATGCTTTGGCGCATGAGATCATTGCTTTCATTCAACATTAGCAGTTTTTGAAGGATACTGAGCAGCTCAAGGCCCTCAAGTTATTTTGGAGAATTGAAAGGTTTTGTAGTGTTCACAGCTTTATGAACCATAGCTTTAAAGGTAGTGTTGAGAGGCACTTCATCAGTAAAAGCTGGAATCATTCCCAGGGAAGAAAAAAATTCCAATTAAGGACAAATTTTCTTCAGGCCCTGTGTAAGAGTAATCTTATTTAATCTGGTAAACTGAGTTTGTGAGCCTTCTGGAGACTTTTCAAAGGTAGACGTGTGAGGAGCCATTATTTCCTCCCAAAGAGCAAACAAAGAAGAAACAACTTTCATCTACCTGAAAGCCTGAGTGCCTGGAGCACAGAGATGGGCTCAGGGCATCAGGAGAGCTCAAATGAAATTTTGATGGGAATGAAGTGAAAGAAGCTAAAGAAAGGTAATAGCGCTTTCTTTTCCTTCTAAGGTGTGAACAGAGTAATTTATATTTGAAGTCAGAACCAGGTAATACTAAGAATATTTCATTCATAATATGAATGTGAAATATAGAGATGGCATTTTTTCCAAGAATACATTTATCCATGTCAATGAAGTTCTTTATCGGGGGTTGTATGAAGTATTTACTCATGTTCTGGGATGGGATGTTGCCCTGTCTAGGTAGAGACATATTTTAGAGTTGTTTTCCACATAGCAAAGATAAAGTACAGAAAAAAACAGGATCAAAATTACCGCTGCTTAGAGTGCTTTCCTGGCTTAAATCCACAATGTTAGAAAGAACTCCAAACTAAAAAACAGGTGCACTATGTCCAAAGGCATTTAGGTGCCTAATTGTCTGTGAAAACAGTATGAGCCGTTGAAGATCTTGACAAGTGTGATTTATCTTGCAGGGACGCCACATTCTCCTGCATTCTTGCATCTTCTCCTAAGCCACGACCCGACATTGCCCACACGACCTATCCCACCGGCGGCTGAGTTATCGTGCAGATAAGCTGTGTGCCAAATGTTCTGCGTCAACACTGGGATATCATGTTTTGTAATTCCCATTCAGAAAGGTGGCATTGAACGGAAGTTATTAAGGAGCCACAAGTGGAATACTTGTGCTAAGTGAGTGTAGTTGGGGTGGGTCCAGCCACTGAAACGGAAGAAACTCAAGCCCAGGAGTCAGTCACCAAGGACAGACCAGCCCAAGGCTCCAGATGGAAATGCACCCAGGAAAACTAAGAAATCATGGGTACCTCAAACCAAAGAGCAAATCAGGAGCAAGGTCAAGAAATCAAAGAGCTTGCACTGAAAGTTGTGGATAAACGTGAGCTAGGACTAGAACATGGCAATGCAGGTTAGTTGAGAGGCAGGAACCATGAAGAAACAAAGGGGTATTTGTAAGGCAGTGAAATCAGTTTGTGGGGCTGTACCTGAGTCAGAAAGGTATGGCATCCCTTGGACAGTCAGGAGTCTCAGGACACCAATCTCCCAGGAGGGTATTGAGCCAGCTCCTGTCTGCAGAGCTTGACCGCTTACTCAGGGCCTAAGAGTGGAGGATATCTGTGTAACCTGACACAAATCACCAGTTTGTTCACTCAGTGCAGATATGTCAATATACAAACAGGAATAATTCATATAATCACCAGCTGCAACCACCAGATCTCCCAGGTTTCTTCTTTTCTGATTTATAGAACTGTGGATTGTGTCTTGGGGCAGAAATGAGGTTGGGGTATGTGACTGACAATACCATCTCCCAAGCCTCCTTTGGCTCTGGGCTGTGCTACAGCCCTTCGTGCTCTGCAGGCACTCCTGCCAGATGTGCTCACAGATCAAGACAAGCTCTGTGTTCAGGGCTGCAAAGCAGAACAGCTTCTGTAGTGGCGATGACAAAGACATGGTCCTTACTGTGAAGGAGATGGGCACCAGTTGTTTGTGTTTTGTCTCAGTGTGAGACAAAAGACATGGATTACAGTCATTCCTGAAGGGTGGCCACATCAGAAGTAGAATATAGTCATTAAATCTGTACATTAATAGTAGGTAAAGGCTTCAACATCTTGCTGAATTAATGGCTCTGTAATTGCCAGGGGACATTAAAAGGTTAGCCTGTTAGTTTAAGTACAGCATACAACAGAAGTCAGGCACTCACAGGGGAGGAAAGAAGCAGCAATAGCAATACAAATGTGCTTTACAGTGATATTGCTGGATAAATGCTATCTTCAGAATATAACTATTTCAGTTTTTAAAATATAAACAAAAACCTGCATAAGTAACTATTTTTGATGGCATAAAATTCTAGTTGTAGACCACACCAAAGAATAAATATGCTGTGTATTTTCCATGTCAGATCAAGACCCTTTGCAGTTCTCACTAACCAAACTGTAAAAAAAGGAAAAAAGTTGTTTAGAATCCAGAACATCTCTGTTTGCTTAGTACTTTATATGTGAAATAAATATGTGTGAAAAGCAATCATTGATCAAACAAAAATGAAAACTTTTTGGTTTAAAAATAAACCCCATAATGAGAAAATAAAAATTATTTATGAAGTCAAACGACTTTTAAATCTTTAAATTCCCCACATACCTTCTAGGATTATAGTAACCTGTGGAAGGTCATTATAGTTATAAGGGAAAAGATTAAATAAGCACTTAAGCAGACATAAATAAAACAGACAGGTTAAAAGCTATTAAATTGAACAAGACTAGAGGGAAACTTATCAGTGCTGTAAAGGAATCCAAACACAGAAGGAAACAAACACAATGTTGAAAATAGCTAATGGGAAGTAGCAACTCTGCAAATACAAAATCTTATTAAGTCCCAAGTCATCTATACCAAAGAAAGTTCTTGGTCCATAAGGAGGATTATGGCAAATATATTACATGAAAACTTCTCTAATGAGTTCAGAGCTTTTTCCCCCAAATAACACATAGCAGGATATAAAATTTGCATTAAAATTATAAGACAATATAATTGCAAACTAGTAGCTAGAAGGAAGCATAAGGGAACAGACTGTTATGAAGTTTGCTTCAGCCAGTGCTCAGCTGGAGGGCCGTTTCCCTTCCTCTGACACAAATACCTGTCTGTTCAGGGAGAAAAACAGGAGGCTGAGAAGAGGCCTTGAAAATGGAGTCTGCATTCTTCCCAGAAAAAAGTCAGAGTGAAGACTTAGGAAATACTGAAAGACAGTGTACACATATATATGTGTATCTGAATTTGCATGTGTGTATGCATCTGTGTGTGTGTGTATATATGTATATATATGTATATATATATATATATGTCAGCCAGTCACTTGGATCAGGAGCACGCAGGGAGAGACATGCCTGTGACAGAGGTGTCAGGGCTGAGGGGGTGATGGAAGTGCAGAGGCTGCTGTGTCTGTTGGGCCATGGCTGGAAATGTAGCTTGGTCTCTAAACCAGCAATTTCATTTCTCCAGGGAAAAATAAATCGGCAACATGTGATGGAAAAACATATAATAAAAAGAAACAGGATTTTTAAGTTAGTCTTTGGGGGTAACTAAAGTTCCAGAGGTGTAGCTTCACTGAATTCACTGAGGGGTGTTTCTGCTAATAAAGCTTTTAAAACGAGGGATGGATTATACTCCAAGTATGGATATTTCTAAATATGTCTGGGTTATTATAATATTTCTCAATATTTCTATTTTTATTTTTCTGACTTTTGCCTGTACAAAATATAAACAAAACCATTCTTAACTAGTTCTGTATGCCCCAAAGAGACAAAAGCATGCATGTTTTACAGGGAATGAAAAATAACATACCATTTTGTTGGAAAAAAAATTAATTAAACACAGAATCAATTAAAAATGTTATGGAGGTCACCATTAAAAAATGTACATACTGGTGCCGTGCAAAGGTATCTTTGCAACTCCATCCTCTGCTTCAAATGCTTCAATCTGCCAAATTTGGATCAATATTGACTTTTAATGGCATCTGATGTAGCAACAGGCATAGATGATGCTTAATTCAACAGCATCAGTTAAATGCAGGTCATTGAACTAATTAGGAGTGCATCTGTTATAACTCATCATTTTGTTCTCCCTAATTTTAATAAGCAATTTTGTCAGCATGCTTACTGGAAATATTACAACATCTTCTTGCACTGAGAAAACCCACAGGACCTATTTATCTGGTTCAACTGTATATTGTTTAAACAGAGGGTCAAACCAAAGGCTTGCCATTTTGCCCATAAGACAGGTCAAAGATTTGCCTTAAGATTACAGCACATCTGCAGGAGGGACAATACTTTTCCACAGGTCGCTTAAGTCATCCTGAGCAAAAGGAATGCCAATACCAAAGATGCACCAAGGAATGACAACCACAGCCGCTGAGAATGAATAACCTGAGACTCAGGACGAGGAGGCATCCTGGTTCTATTTTCTGTGCATGCCGAGATTTGACGTGTAGTTAACCCAGCTGGGGCTAGGACCCCAAACAGAGTAAGAAAAGCAAACTCAACTCAGGCAAAGAATGCTTTGTCCTACCTCAGATTTAGCCCTCAGGTGATCAAGCACTGCATGCTTTCAATTTTACCGGCTAGGGATATTTTTCTTAAATGTTCAGAGAACAAACGTGTCTGAATGTCACGAATGCTTAAAGTTGCGGGTCCTTCAGCTCACGGAGGAAGATGCGAAGGGAAGGAGGGTGTTTTGTCAGACCCAGGGTGAGAATGTCCCTACATAAACAAAGGGATTGGACGTCGTCTTAGGGAAGGGGGGGGGCGTAGTGGGGAGCGGGAGGGTGTGAGGGGGAACGAGCGGAGCTAGCAGCGCCCGCCAGGTTGGGAAGCCGGCGGGAGGAGCGGGGCGGCCGGCGGCGGAGGGGAGGCGGGCGGGAGGCGGCGGGCGGGCGGGCAGGCCGGTGTGAGCTGTTTGGCCACCGGAGCCAATCGAAAGCGGGGCCTTGATCCTCTCCTCGGGCAGTGGCTGCGCCGAGCCAGTGCCGCGCTCCCCGCAGCCGTCGGGACCGGCACGGCCGCCTCGCTCTCTCCGCGCACCGCTGGCCCCACCGAGCGCCTATGGGCATCTGCAGCCGGCGAGGGCTTCGCACCACCGCCACCGGCAGCAGCGGCAGAGGGCGGCGACCGCCACCGCGCTTCACCGCCCCTTGGGATCTATAGCCGGCGGACGGAGCGCGCTGCGGACCCTTCCCCGCCTCCGTGCAGGTATGGGGCGGCCGGGGGCGCCCAGCGCCCTGACCCGGCACCGGCGGCCGGCTCGCTCCCTTCCTCCTCCTCCTCCTCTTCCTCCCCTGCCCCGCTACCGTCCCTCCGGGGACAGGCGGCGGGCCCCGCGGGCGCGGTGGCGGTGACAGGTGGCGGTGACAGCAGCCCCGTCCAGCACCCGTCCCGTCCCGTCCCAGCCCCTGTCCGCCCGGCCCGCACCGCAGCCCCGTCCCGTCCCGCAGCCCCGTCCCGCCCCGCAGCCCCGTCACGCACCGCCCCGCACCGCAGCCCAGCGCCGCTCCGCCGCCCGGCCCGGTTCGGCGCGGGGAGCTCGGCGGGGCCGCGCACGCCTCGGGGGAGCGGCGCGTCCGAGCCCTCGCCGCCCGCGGGGCGCTGGCAGGGGCACGGAGCGAACCCAGCGAGAGCGGCGCCGAGCTCTCTGCCTGCCTCGCTCCCTGGGAGCGCCCTGGGAAGTCACCTGGACGGCCAGGTTTGCCAGCGTTCGGAGCGTCTTGCGTCGCGTCCCCACGCTCCCCCGCAAAGGAAAAAGAAAGACAAACCAGAAAAAAAAATTAGTTCGTGCTTGAAACCTGTGCCCCTTTGTACCTTTCTTTCTTTGCTTTGGGTTAATGATGGTTTGTGATTATGAAACCCCACGAGGGATCAGCTCCAAGAGCGAATAGCATTACTTTAAGTCATGACTTGGAAATATACGTGTGTGTATACAGAAACTCGAGGTTTTTTTACCTTGAACTTGAGGATTATACAAACTCATGTCTGTCTCACAAGGAGCTCCTGACTGACTTTCTGCTAAAGTTAAGGAAATATTTGTGCTTCCACAGGTCTTGCAGAATTGGAGGCACAGGTCTTATAAAAAAATTGCAGTGGCATTTGGCTGAACAGCTCTTATTTTTAGCATGCTATTGTGAAAGTGGTTATATAACTTTTGGTGGATTTTTGAGGACAAAATTAACAGCTCATAATAAGTTAAACCTCTTTTTTTTTTTTTTTTTTTTTCTTTTTCTCTCTGAAAAGGAGAAATAAACAGAATGAAATCCCAATGAGTAGAGTCAGGTGAACTTCAGCCGAATGATAGAGATTCCCTGAGACAAAGCCCCAGGTTAGGAATCCCACTGTCCTCTCAACAGTCATGAAGCAGCAGGTGCAAGACCAAGCAATGTCAGCTCAGAGCTCCAATTAGGAAGTTGCTTATCAGGCTGCTTCAAGGCTATTTCTTGCTCAACCAGGGTGAAATTAGCAATCACTTCAGAATCTTGTGTTCCCACCCGTGCCAATACAATACAGATGCTGTGTTTCCTTAGGGGATTAGATTGTTTTTTGAACTTCAAAAAGTACGGACAGCCTGAAGTATTTGCTTATAATGCTTAATGTATTTTAATGCAGATGCTTCACTTGCAAAACTTGGTTCCTGCTTCTCACGCTAGTCTTTCTTCATTACTTGCAAAAATTTAGGAGTAATGTGTTAAGATTTTTCAAAATTGCTTTAAGAAAGTAACTGTGTGGAACAGCAGTGTGCCTACCTTGAGAGCCAGGACATGAGGGTGCTGTGACAGTGCACACTGAGCAAATTGTCTCTGTCTCTCACTTTTGTTGCATGGTCCTCATGAACTGCTGTCATCCAGCTGAGGTCCTAAGTTCTAAACATTTGCAATCACTGTGCAGCTGAAAAGAGAGGACTGGTTTGTAAAATCTCTGTTGTAGGATGAGCGAGAAACCTCAAGCAAGTAGGATTTTGCCTTCTCACCTCTCTTGCAGCCCCACTGTTCAGGCAGAGCTCTTGTGTGCAAGGAGGAGGTTCGTGTGGTAGCAGGGAGTTTCACTCAGTCTTCCACTGCAGTGTGATAAGTAAATGAAAGATGTGTCAATGAAAAGCATCAGTAAGACATCCACAAGAGTGCCACAAAAATAAATGCTGCTAACCCAAGGTTTTGAGCTGATTTGTTTAGCTGAAATATATTCTCTTTTTATCTTTTAAATAGACTGTGCATGACTTTCAATGGGGGATAGAACAAATGTATGCAAAGTTGAAGAATTTAACTGTGAGGACTTTTGTTTCTTTTCATAGTATCAGGTGAGGGTAAAAATGAATATCTGAAGCACCCACTGAATGACATCAATAAATTGGAAAATGCCTGGTTTCAGTCACCATTTGTCAATGTCTATGAAAGTGTAAATCTCAGGGACCCAGATCATCTTTTGTAACAAATAGTCCTGTTTGAGTTTTGTTTAATAAATCTGGTAGCTGGTTTAATTCTAACACTATTGCTAAAATAACATAATTCTAGCCAGTCATCAGAAACTGGTAAATTCTAATTTGGGATTGGTACAGTGGTATTTACCAATTTCTGATCTAGAGTTAGAATTGTTTCAGTGAGCAGTTCCAAGTTACTGAGTAACAACTGAGCGGTTCAAGCTACTGTGTAGATTTACTGACCTCTGAAGGGTATCTTAAAGAGTAGCACAAAAAGTCTGTCCCTCTGCACACAGATGCTCTTGGGTGTGGTTGTGCAGTTATAGTGTTTTGGTTCATGGCAGGAGTGGGCTTTTGATGCCCATCCTTCAGTTGTTCCACTTATTGCCCACATCTCCGTATAGTTCATGGTGGGCCAGTTGGATTCCTTTAAGATGAATTTAAACTAAGAGATGTGCTGGAGTTGTTTCTGGAAATACAATCCATATGACCATATCCAGCTTGAAGTAAAACTCTCTAAAATACATACAGTGTCTTCTGTGCCTAAATGTTTTGCTGTGCCTGTCAGTTCCTGTTGGGCTGTGCTAGCTGCTACAGTAGACCTGGTCCATTTGCAGCATGCTGTTCCTGAGGCACCACACAGTCTGAAGACCATACTAGACATCTTTCCTGGGGATGTGGGCTATAGTCCTTGCTTCTTGCACCATTGCTCATGTTCCTATTACCAAAAAACACCTGGATGAGCTGGACAGCACTGCCCTGCACCCAGGGCTGTCCTGCTGAGATCTCTTCAGTTCAAAATAAAGATGGCTAATTTTGGGGTTTTTTTTCCTAGCCTGGCATGTGATAGGAGGCTAGTTTTTGAGTGGGAACTTTGGATAGCCTTGTGCTTGTCTGCTGGGTGTGGACCCAGCAGTTGCATTTAGGAAAGGACAGCTGGTGCTTCTTCATGGCCGTTTGCCTGTCACTGGCCATAGCCCTTCTGTGTATACGGGTCCATAAGGCTGTTTATATTCCTCATTGCGTTTGGGAGTGGTGAGAAATGTTGGCTTGAGACCTCAAAGCTGTCATTTAGAAATGTTTCACTGTGTTCCCTTAGTGCGGCGTTGTGGCTGACTGCATCTCCCACAGGGCACCAGAAGTATTGCTTGGGAGTAGATCTCACCTGTGGAGGTAGTTCCTGGATTCCAGGACATGAGAATCATGCCCTGATCCTGGAGTCTAGTTGCCTCAAGCAGGGGGGAATGTTTAGGGGAGATGTTCAGAAACATCCACTTAAAACTTCAAGCTTGACTGAAACATGTTAAACCTTTTTTTCTGCAGTTTTCACTGTAAAGGGAAAAAATTTCCATTTTCTGTCTTTTGGTTATTTGGCTGGCTTCTTACAGTTTCATGTTTTTCTTTAGTTTGCTTCTTTGGGGAAAATTATTTTAAATTGAAAAATGATTCTGTTAATTATAAAGAATTATCTCTTTTATGAAAGTATTCCTTACTTTAAAATATATTATTGGAGCAATCAGGGATCAGATCCTTCTTTCATGTAGAAACAGAAGATAGTTGTCATTGCTGCAAAAAGTGGCTTTCTTACCAACTCTTCAGTTTTACATGCATTTCCATTGGATTATGATGCTTGGTACAAATATTCTTCTTGTCCTGGATCGCTGGGACTGCTTCAAGACAGCATTTAGATTGCAGAAAATGTTGTGCTATGTAGAACAATAAGAAGTGAAAAAGAAGAGAGCATTTCCTACTCCCATGACTGCATTTCTCTTGCTAGAAGCTGTCTACTCCAAGTCTTATTTCAATGCATAGCTTCTCTGTGGGATGACGTATAGATTTTAACATGAGTTGTGTGGATGATGGTATGTCACTTGAAACCATGGTATTTCTTGTTCTCAATGCATTAAAGCTTTTATTATCAATTTTAAGAAGATTTTTGAAGCCTGTTTCAGAAAGGGAAGCAGACCATAAAAATCTGTCTCGCTCCAGGACATTAAAACAGAAGGCAATCCATCTTTCAATATCTGGTATGATACAATCATGGCAACTTCAGTTGTAACCTGTCTTTCTCAAAAAGTCATCTAGCAGCACCTACTTCTAACATTTTTTTTCTTCTTTGCTTAACCATACTTATCTATGACATTCTGAATATTTTGTTCTTTGTTGCTGTTGAGATAATATCTCAAAGAGTTATAATGGTGCATTTTAGATTAGTCATAAAAGTTAGGGGGATTTGCTAAGGTCAGTTTTTCATGTAGACCGTGCTGCCATATAGAATTGGTTATACTGTAAACGTGAGTTGTATATAGAAATATGCATGCTACTGTCTTTATTACAAGATTTTTGGAGAAAGAAAAAGGTGAATTTATCTCTCATTCCCAACAATTTTAAAGTCATTGTTGCTTGGGAAGTGAATATTTGAAGAAACCATAATTTGCAATGAAACTTGAGGAAATTAAAATTTTGATCTATTCAAGTAGAGAAAGACTCATAAAAATTTTGTTTCTGTCTATTTTGTGCTAAGGATGTGGGAGAAGTAAAGTACACTGTGAAAGAAAAATATATTATTTACCCTCCAAATTTAATTTTGGAACCAGTTTTTATTGAGTGTGATGGGCAGTGCACAAATACAGTGTCAGACTGTGGATTTAACACAATAAATCTTGAAAATTTCCTGAATTTTTAACATCTCTTAAAACTTGGAAACAACACTTGTACAGCTCATGCAGAACGCCTTGTTGACCTTGTGTTGTACAAACACTTTCTGGAGTTGGAAAACTCTGTTGAGCTGGTCTAGATGTGAATTAGTTGCCCGTCTCCATTTACATGCAGTGTTGTTGAGGATTCCAGCCATGTCTCATCTATCCTATTACCCTAGTTAAGTGCTGTTATGATAATGCTCAAATAGACTGATATTATACAGTAGTGCTAACAAAAAAACAAACAGCATTGTAAAAATTCTCCATGACCATTTCTGGCATGGAAGGGCAGGTTTTTCCCCTGGTGCAAATCTCAGACCTAATCTCATTTCCAGTGAGGCCAAAACACTAGCTTGGCTAAGAGTTAAGCGAGATCCTGCCCAGAAATCTGGCCAGTCTCCATTGAGATAACATCTGGAAAGTTGTCATTTAAAAATATGTGGGAGAGCTTGGGATAGGGGTGTAAATAGTGGGTCAGAGCTTCTATCCAAAAGGAAGCTCTCAGATATCAGACATCCTTGCTCTAGGCATGTTCTTTGTTATGATCCATCTATCGTTTGTCTGTTCCTGTTCTGTCAACATAATTTGGAGCTCAGTGTCCTTTGTGAGGAACAAAATGAGACTGACAGGCAAAGAAGATGGGAATATGTGAAGATGTTGCATGACTTAATAGATGCAACCAGTAAAGTCTACTAATAAAAAGACAGATGGCTATCTCTTGTATTTTGATTTAAAGTGTTCTCTGGCTGACACCTTTCAGATTACTACACACAATGGATTTATACTAAGCATGTTTGTTGACTTTTGTCTATATTCTTCATTAATGATGTCCATGGAAACTTTGCCTGATTCTTCAGTGACAACAGCTTTTGCTGGGATAGTCTGAAGTGTGACTACTTACAAACTGAAGCAAATTCTAAGCATCTTGGATTCCGTGGAGGCAGGGGAAGATTGTTCATCTGTCTCTTCAATACTTCCATTCCTTACTGAAGCTGAGCCTTTGTTAAAGTTATAGCTCAGAATGTGTGGCTTCTTAAATGGTAGCTGAAGATTCAAATGCTACAGAAACTGATTATGAGGAATATTTATTGTTTTGTTCGAGAATCACAGAAGATATGTGAAAATAGCACCATTGTGTTTAATTTTTGATATATGTAGTGACCCTTTCTCTGTAGAAACCCTGAAGCAAACAAGACAAATGCACACAACTGGAAATTGAGCTAATATGTGTCACCTGAAACTGTCTTGCTTTCAGGTTCCCAAAGTTCCTTCAGTCACTTACATAAAGTTATTCAACAACTCAGCCTAGATTTTCGGGTTTTTTTTGAACTGTAAGACAAATCCCACCTTTGTCTACTGTACATTCCTCTCACATGAAAAGAGGCTTTAAATACAAACTGTACCATAATAGATCCCATTTTGTTTTCTTTATCTAATTTTTTAAGGTTGTCTGCACGTGGTGTTCTTTCTTCTTGAAGGAGCATTACAAAATCTCCTTCACAAAGTAAAGTCTCCTATTTTCTGAATTCTAAATCCAAAATTCTTGTTGCTTTTTTCCTTCAATTCAGGTAGGCTGCTTCCAACTAGAAAAATATTTTTCTGTTGGTGTTTCAATAGCTGACTTTAAAAATATGATACATGCAAACACTATTTTGAGTACCTATCAGAATTTGCCAGTCTTCTCCTTATAAAAATAGCCATGGTTTTTTTCAGTCCAAAAATATAATATTTTGTGAAACTTGTTTCTTTGGAAACAAGTTTATTGTGTTATTCCAAGTTGAGCCTAATTATTTTCTGGACATCTCTAAGGTTTCTTTAAAAGAAGCATATGATATTACAGGAAGAATGTTCCTCTTGTTTGCCAGAGAGCTGTACTATGTTTACTATAATAAGATTAAAGGAAATTTGAAAGTCAACGCTAGCTCAGTGGGAAACTGATAAACACACGTTGTACTTGCAGGAACACTCTGCCCAGTAGTATTAGGAAATTTATCGCTATTTATTTAGCAGCTCAGACTCTCTCTGACAAACAGATTTGGTGTCCATTTAAAAGTACACCAGATGCTAAAAAAACTTCTACTAACATTATGGATGTGATTTGTGGAATCTGAGCTGTTATCCTGGCATAGCCATCTCATGTGGTTTAGGATTGGGAATCTCATAGCATAGTCTCTCAAAATAAGGAGTCTGTATCTTATGGATCCCGTCACTTTCCAAAGACTGTGGTTTGATTCCTGGCACTTCTGGTTAGGTCAGCTATTACAGCCACAGTCATAAACAGCAATTTTCAGAATTTGAGCAAGCTAGACAAGGGTGTAGCTCCTTGGAAAAGTTATTCTGGAAGAGGTAAAACCAGCAATATCTCTGGATCCATATCTGGCATTGGCAGTTTTTACTCTTGAGAAACAATGGCTGTACAGTCTCATATTTACTCATTGTGCCTTGGCCAATGTTTCAACTAGAGAGTGAAATCTGGAGAAAGAAAAGGCCACAGGGATGAATTTTCATTCCTAAATTTGAATTAAGAGGTCATTTTTACATGGTCACAAATGCTGCTTACAAATCAGTAAAATAGAATTAAGAAATTTTGCTATGAAATGCATGCAGGAAATCTTTTTAGAAATTCTGTGAGTAGAGGGGAATGTGTAATCACACGGTGATACATAAGCTACTATTGTAAATGTCTTCACCACCTCCAAAATGAGAATCTCTTGCTAAAGGGTAGAAACTCATGGTGTGCTTCTGAGCACCACAAAAGGCCAGTGGATTCTTCCCACCATGTGTTGGTAATTAGTAGGAACTGTGCGATGAAGTCACTATTGGTTATAGAAGCTACTGTGGTTGGCTGTTTGTGCTGTGTGTGGTGATACATTTATTTGATAAATAGGTGATTAGGGAAATTAGTTAGTTTCCACACTTGTCTCAACCATGAAATTTCTTAGAAACAAGCCTAAAAAGCAAGGATCACTTTTTGTGTGAAATTTATGCATTTGTATGCTACCTGTCAAGTCACCCCAAAATATCAATTTCTTTTCCTGGTGCTGTAAGATGTGAATGTGAGCTCCTAACCTGCTTCAGATATTAAAGTCTGATGTAATTTGTTCAAGCTGTGGAGGAATAATTTCATTCTCTTGCATTCCCCCCCCCCCCCACCCCTAAATGGTCTTTAAAGAATCAGTGGAGATGACCTTTCCATGCCAGCTGAGTTATCCTTTCATTAAGGGCCATGCCTTTCCATTATAACCATGACTGTAGTACAGCCCATCATGTTGTGGAGTCTTCGAGACTTCCAGGAACCATGGGAATTTTTATTCTGGCCTTTAGGTGATCCGTTCAGGTAGTAGAACTGCAAAGGCATGGGTACACAGCCCATACCAAAGGTTTCCTGTCTCAAGGGAGACTGCTGTGTGTAACTCCACTGGCCACTCCCAGGGGTGAGTCCTTCTGCAGGCCTGTCCTTGGCAAGTTCACCTGCAGATTGAAGAAATCTCTTCAATCTTTGTCATCAGGTACACCAGAGTATTGCCTGTTTTGGTGCTTCTGCTTAGCTTTGTCCCCATAGATAGACAGACTGCAGTCAGAGTGCTTGCAGGGTGCCCTGTTTTATACAAATTGTAACTCAAGGCTCTACGGCACACTGCCAGTTCATCTCCCCACTTGGACACCAGCTTTGTTTACTCATATAAATAACTGGATAGCAGTCCAACATGATTGACTTAAGCTGTTACTTTATCTGAATGTGTAAGATACAGGGAGTTTGAGATGCTGATGCTGTGCTTGTTGTTTGGGTTTTCTTCTTCCACACTGAAATTTAGATGTATGTTTTTTAAGACCGTTGAAACTTATTGGTCATTCTATTTATCATGGGTTTAGATTTATTGTCACTGTTTATAAAACTATCCCAAATTAATTGTTTTTCTTGTTAAATTAGAATCTGCATGGTTGGGTTTGTATTCATTAAAGGGAGGCTTATTTTCTATTATAAAAGTGAACTGCAATTTAAGATTTTTTTGGTTATGAAGTGCTCCAAATTAAAATTTTTTTCTCCAATATATTTATTTTTCCTTTAAAGACATTTGAACACTGGCTTACTTTACGGTGATTAAGGCTGATGCCTTAATTTGAGCAACAGATACACTTTGAACTTCCAGATGTGCAATAGCATATAAGCAGTCACACAGGAGTGCTGATAGAATTTTTTGGGTGAGAGTCATGCTTCAGTGTGTTTTTAAGTCCTGTCTTCATACTAATTGTAAATATTTCCTAAAACTTCTGTGATGGCCTTTGATTTCAATTCATGACCAGTTTTTTTTAGGTGACAGAATCTAAGAATCTCTGAAGTCTGTGTCGTGGTTTAGCCTGGCTACTAAGCCCCACACGGCCTCTCAGGCACTCCCCTGCCTGGTGGGATTGGGAGAGAGAATCAAAAGAGTAGAAGTGAGAAAATTTGTGTGTTGAGATAAAGATGGTTTAATAGGGAAGGCAAAAGCTGACCATGCAAGCAAAGCAAAACAGGGAATTTGTTCACTCCTTCCCATGTGCAGGCAGGTGTTCAGCCATCCCCAGGAAAGCAGGGCTCACCATGTGCAATGGTGACTTAGCAAGACAAATGCCAGCCCTGCAAACAGTTCTCCTACCTTGGCACCACATGAATATCCCATGTGTGAGGTGGCATCAGCTGTCATGGTTTTGTCCCCCACTTCTTGTTCATCCCCAGCCTTCTTTCTAGTGGGGTCAGATCAGAAGCAGAAAAGGCCTTGATACTGTGAAAGTGCTGCTTGGCAAAAACTAAAACTTAGTGTGTTATCAACACTGTCATATCCAAAATAGCTCTATACCAGCCACTGTCAGGAAAATTAACTCTATTAACTCTCCCTGCCAAAAGCATCACAAAGTATTAATGGTCCAGAGAATATCCATGTTTTGTTCTTCTGCATTTAGCTATGCCCATGTGACATCACTTTAGCTAGACATAGGTCTAAACTTTTAAACTGAAAGGGTTATCCTGCCCTTGGCTCTGCTTCTGGCCCTTAGGCTGTGCCTTAATTCTGTTCCAGCCTTTCTTTGTGCCCTCTGTCATGTCTGGTGTGCAATCAATACATATGGGAAACTGGCTCAGAAACTGTGCTGTAAATGTTGACATAAGTGTTCAAAACACTGTATATCCTCTAACTGATGAGGCTGCTAGGTGCAGACTCCTTGCATGATGTCTTGAAAACCCTGTTAGGGCCACTTGTCTTGAAAACCCTGTTAGTGCCAAGTGGCTCTAGTGGTCTGGATAGATGAGCTTAGTTGCTAAGTGTGGAAAATCTATAGATAAGATTGTTATTTAAGAGACAGCCTGGAGACCAGAATTCCCAAATCTTCTGAAATGACGTGGGCTAACGGGAGTGGTGAGACCCAGGAACAGCTTGCTGAGAGAAGCTGTGTGTGTCTGCAAATGTTCAAGACCAGGTTGGATGGGATTTTGAGCAAATTGGTCTAGTGGAATATGTCATTGCCCATGGCAGGGGGATTGGACTAGCAGGTCTTTAAATTTCCCTTTTAACCCAAACCATTATGTGATTGTATAATGCTGTCATTTTTGGAACAGAACCTTATGGTTCACTTTATGAACTGTAAAAACTCTTACTGTCATTGAGCACTTTAAAAAAATTCTGAAAGACTAACATGTTTCTCCTATTAACTGCTATTGCGGTGTGATACATGTGCATGTGAGCAAATATGAATAGTATCTAAAAGAGGTAGCTCTGACTTTATGTGTAGATACAAAAAAATGTAAATGTTTTGTTTTTCTGCAAAGCCTATAAGGATATGAATTCTAATGCAGATTTGCACACACTGGATTAAATTCCTTGCACAAAGGAGAGCAATGTATTACTTCAAAACAATGTGAATATTCTTTTATACTTAAAAAACCTAACACTTTTATCCATGCCTTCTATACAGTGAGAATTTCACCCCAGTGTATATTGCTATGCTACCTTTACTATTTAGTGTTTCTAACCTGGGACATCCAAAGTTTTTATGTATGTTTTGCACAAGGCCATCCATAGCTGTAAAAAAAATAACTGTAGCAATAGAAAGAGACAAAAAATGATAATTGCCCTTGCACTTTTCTCTTTTGAAGCAGCATATCTAAACCCAAGTACTATAAAGTAGGGAAGAGAGGACTTGCTTCTGATGAGTTGAATTATTCCGTACATAGATTGTTTATGGACATTTCGGTTATACCTTTTAGTCTGTATGATTTTCATGGTAGTTGTGAGTCAACATAATATTTAAATGGAAACTTTCAAAACAGCTTTTTACCTACCTAGGTTTTATGATAAAAGTTGTATCTTGGAATTCTGAAATTAATCAATCAGCTTTTCCTGACTTGCGTACATTGTAAAGGTCAGAATTGATTTCAAATTTGAGTTGAACTAGCTCAGGTGCTTTGAGACATGGAGTTAACCTACTAAAGATTATGTCCACTAAAGGGTTGACATTAACACTTCTGAACTTCATTCTTTAAGAGTCACCTTATTTATAGCAAGATAAATGCACTTTCAGCTCTTGCACAGAGTGGCAAAAGCATTCTTTGGGTAGCCTAAGCAACCTAAAATATATCTTATCTGGGAAACCTCAAAGGATCTATTTATTCAAGAAGTTAGGAAAATTTAAGGGATGTATACTTACAGCCTGGATTTCAGAATATACAACTGCTGCTTGCACATTTTAAGAGGACTGTTAATTTCTTTTAATTAAATAGAATGCTTTAAACATCATAAGCTATGTTTTCACAGAGTTTATAGGAATGATATCATGCCATGCTAGAAATTTATATAAGAACTTGAAAAGTACATTCAAGAAGAAAATCCAAACAGATTAATGCTTTTATGTTAGTGAAAAAAAAATGCAAATAGTGACAGAAATGAAAAGTGAGTTGAACTTTTCAGTGGTCTGAAGTTAACATCCAGACTGTTTATGGCTTCACAGTGTGTGTGGGTTCAACAAGTGTTTTGGGCTTTTTAAAGCAGCTTTAGGGTTTTTTTTGTTCATTGCAAACTATTCTGCCCACACATTCACTGTTTTTTAAAGTATTTTTACATGGCAATTTGACACGAGTCCTAAGAAATACTTACAAGATGCATCTTTAAGTAAGATATCTGGCTGTAATCTAACTGTCTCTTAGGGTATAATCTTATTCTAGGAGTGTATACATACAGCTTGCTGTCTTTAAGGCTTTTCATGAGAAGTCAAGTGGGATTTATTCCTTCATAGACTTCCTTGGTTAGCATATGTGGGGAACTCATGTCCAACCACTGGTAGATTTTATGTTGAGTAACTTTTACAAGTATTCATTGCGTGTTAACTCTTGACAGAAAAATTACTTATTCACTATTGACTTAACTTTGAAGGATGATTTACTTTGTCACTACTGAGTCATCTCCATGCTATGTTGAGACAGCAGTCTCTCTCCAGATCATCTTGTGGCATGCAGCTATTGCCCTGATGCAGAGTTGTTAGAGGTCTGCAGGAGGAACGTGCAGGAGAACAGGGAGAAAGACAAATGCTGAATCTGTGCTGAGGACAGCAATCACTGGTGTCTGCAAGAAGAAGAGTTTCACATTGTAGATCTTGCTTGCTCCTGTTCACTGGGCAGCTCTGCAGGGCGTAGTAGGGGAGTGGGGAGATGAAGGCTAAATATTTAGCCAATGTTCTCTTTCTCTCTTTCTGTTTATGGGATTGTGTTATTTTACTACACCAATAAAATCAAGAATCCAGAATTGCTGTGACATTTCTCCTCTGTCTCGGTCACCTTCTCATATCAGGTTACCCTTCAGTTAAAATATACCTGTTCACCCAACCTTGAATATGTGTGTGACTTGCAGTAAAACTCGATTCATGCATAAGTTAATGAAAGGAAGATTTTTCTTTCATTCTGGAAATTTCAGCACAATCTCTGAGTAATTTAAAAAGAACTTAAGAATAATCTACATGTATCTGACCCCAGTGGCCCTGCTTGGTTATGTGGTGGCTAAAAGTAGCCTTTGCCTTCTTTCTTCCCGTCTACTTTCACTATACAGAAGACTGAAGGAAGAAAGTCAAAGGAGTTCTACAAATAACAATGCCTAGAGTGCTAGTTTGTGAACATGAAGCCCCAAACGTTTTGTTGGGTAACTTACCTTAAATCTTTTTATTAACAGTACTGAAGTTTTCTTCTGCCTAAAATTACAAAGGCTAAGAATTTTACATGCTCCTTGGTCAGTGTGTGGAGCTGTGAAGATATACTAGCCAGACAGTCTGAATTTATTAAATCTTGCAGAGAAGCAGGAGACTAATAGCTAAGGTAAACTGCTTTGTGGTGACCTGCCTAGGTGGCTTCCAAACAAAATGAACTGTAGACTGAACTGCACAGTATTATGGAAGTGCAAGGCATAGTTTTCCAAAGCACCTGGTTTTGAATGGGAAACTGAGCAACCAAAATAATTCAGTAGAGGCATTACTCTCAGGACTCCTAAGGACTATTGAAGAACACAAAAATTAGGTGTCCGACATCAGGAATTCCAGAGGTAGGGCAGACACCTGTAGCCTTTGTGCTGCCAATAGGGAGTTTGGAGGATTAGCCTTAAAGTGTACATAAGTTAGTGTGTCAAAGTGGGAAATTATTAAACTTCAAATAATGCTGAAGAAATTAGTGTTTACAGAGCCCTACATTTCATAAGTGGAGGCTTCTGCAGAAGTGTTTGGAAAAAAAAAAGGAGGAAGAATGATTGAGAAATGCTGCAAGGTTCTTCTTAATGCTCCCATTTTTGGATGTATCTGCTGAGATTTTCAATCTGCCTGGAAAAAGGTGCAACTGCAGGCTGGGGAGGATCACTATGAGGGTTGAATGCATAGGTTAAATTACACTCTGGAACTAAAGGTGATAAGATCCTTGGAGCTATAAGAAGATGAAATTAGATCCAAAGTACAGCTAGACACATTTTGCGCCCTCCCCTCTACTGTCAAGCCCTCACATAAGGAATGGCCCCTGCTGCCAGTAGCCAGAATGTCACAGTTCAGAGCTGGTGAGCCTTTCAGGGGCTGTGGGATTTCCCAGATGCTGTTAAGGATCACTGAACATGACTTTACTTCAAGATGAGGAAGTCCCAAATAACAACCAATTTTTCAGGTCCAAAGTTCAGCTGTGCACACAAAGGAATACAGATACTGAATTCTTCACTGATACTGTATTAGCCTTGCATGAGAAGAGATTAGGATCAGCCTTTCTTTGCTGAAGTCATTTGCCTGGTACCGCCAACTGGGAGTAAGTAGGTCCTTCCAGCCAGGAAACTACCAAACAAGACATTTGTGTTATGAAGCCAACAAGTAATGCAAAAACGTTGTGGGAAAATTACCATTAGCTTCAGAAAAACAGTTTTGTGTCACCCTTGCTGAAACTGAACCTCATGACTTCACATGATCTGATATCTCTGGCTTCTTCAGCTGGTCTGGTATCTGTGAAGTGAACCTTAACTAAGTCTTAATTTGATTCAAACCAGGAGTCTAAATCAATGGAGTATGGGGTAATTCCTATTATATTTATATATTTATTGCTTTAGAAATGCATGGCAAAATACTTCTCATTTCTTTATATTTTGTGCCAGAAGAATTTGTATTACAGCTTTTTCTTCTTTTTCACTTACTTCAATGTTTTACCCACAGTGGTCTTCCATTAAGTTCTTATATCTAAGGTCATGGAAAGAGAAAATGTTAGTAGATAGCTATCTTTGATGCTGGTACTAAATCATTGTGGACTCAAAAGTCTTAGAAAGGCATTTAATGGGAGACTGAACCGTTCTGAGATGTCCTAAGTGAGCCTGCCAGGCAACTTCACTAACTTGCATAAGAAAGAAAAATCAGAAAGCAGAAAGTTTGGTTTACCTCTGGCTGGCAGGATTTCATTGGACTGGATGTCTTAAAAAGAGGGAAGTTGTCCAGGCACTTTTGGGGGATACCTTTTTAGCCATGTTTTACGGACCCTCTTGAAATACTGGTGGTTTTGTAATGCCAAGGGTTTCTCTAACCTAGATTAGGATTTGCTAGGCTAGATTTATTTGCCATTTCACACTAGGCAGAAAACATTAATCTTTGGAGTTTTCTAGTTTTCTCTTCTATTGTCCATTTTTTCCTCTTCATAGCTAGATGAAAAATAATTAAAAGTATAATATGATTTTAAATATAAAAAATAACTAAAGAAGCAGCATGGTATTAAGTGCAAATGAAAAATAATTTGTAGTAGAATTTCAAGATATTCTAATAACATAAATGTTGTTAATATGTTGTTTTAAATTACTTCCTGGTAAATGTTTTTTGGTGTCATATTTTTTCTTTTTTTTTTTTCTACCTGTTAGCTGTCATAACTAATCTGTAAGCATTTGCTGGCTACTTCAAACTGATCAAGTATTTTTAATGGCAGTACATTTTTGTGCTGCCTGAAATGTGTCAAATATCAGCAAGTCTACCTGAAGATGCATAATTGCCTGATCTAAATGACTATATATTTTAAACCTCAAGGATTTTGTACCGGTATTTCCACAGAGTAAAATTATTGTGTCTCTATTGTGTCTCTATTGAACTAAAATATTTTTTTTCCATTCACTTCAATGAAGTCAGTATTTGTCAAATAAAACCTCTGAAGTATTTTTAAATACATATTTGCAGAGAATCAACCCATCTGCCATGTTTTCTTTTCCTGAGCTTACTGAACACAGTGGGCAGGCGTGGAACTTTTTTTTGGTAGAAGCATTGCCAGCATTGCCTAGTGCATGAAGCCTTGCAGGGTGTTCTCATCCTCTGCTGCGCTGATCTGTTTAAGGATTCTGTCTTGTAATAAACTTCCCTTTGTTTCAATCCTGCAGTAATTCCTTGGCAATGAGTGATGGATTTGCTTTTTATTAGACCATGAACATATGTATATCCACTTGATTCTAGCTTTGCATTGGTTTACAAGAGAGTGTACATGTAGCATTGGTTTAAAAAACATAGCAACTGGCTTCTCTCAGAAATAGCAGTGTATTTGTTACTAAATAACAGTACATAATAAGAATGTAATAGTAAAAAAATAACTAATATGGCTTGTAGATTGCTTTTAGTGAATGACTCCTGGCTTTTATGAAGCCACACACTGCAATGTAACCTCACCTGTTTATAGTAATCAGAAATATTGGACTGTATCTAGGTAAGGAAGCAGTTCCTCATAGGGAAAATGCCAAGGAGAAGCCTTTACTCTCTATATTAATTTTAGGGAACTACCAACAGTAAGTAAATCATATTTCAAAACTTATATCAGTTTTGGAAGGATAAAGAAGGCATATGGGAAACTTGAATTCTATTCCAGTGTGTGTTTAGTTTCTGTTTGAGGGCAATTTCATTATCTTATTTGTCGTGCTCTGTGGGAAAGGGAGTGTTGGACAGTGGGTACAGCTTCACAGAGCACTGCTGTGCTTGTAGGACAAATACCATAGCTTTATGATAACAGCTGTTGACAAACTATTCCACACCTGTTAATTACAGGTATTACAAATAGAGAGGAATTTGGGTGTTTGCTGTCATGAGGACATTACAGATGTTTTCTTCTGCGCAAACCTCTGCAGATAGCCTCAGATCTTTGGGGACGTGGTTGTTTGTCAGCCTGTTCTGTCATCCTGAGACCTCTGGGTAAGAAGCCACTCAGCTGTCCCATTCAGTTTTTGGCTGTGGAATTTGGCAGCTCCATCAGCAGTGTCACAGCAGCAGTGCCATTGCCAGCCTTCTAGTTCAGTGCATCTGTCACTGCATCTGAAGGGACTGTGGGGAAAAAGTGTGCATGGCACAATATTTCTATTTTCTCATCTAACCATCCTGGCTAATTAAACAGTTTTGACTCCTCTGTCCTGACACTGAACTTCAAAGATGGTTTAAAACTGTACCCAGTTTAGCCTTATGTGGAAAATGGTGTCTGTGTGTTTTATGCATATTTAAATATGTTTTTGGAAACCTGACTTATTTTCTAATGATTTATAACTTACATTCATTTTATTCAAAAATAAACAAGGCAATGTTTCCTCTAAATAACTGAAATTTTGGAAAAGCCAAGGCATTCTTCAAAATCTTGAATCTTGACCTCCTTTGCCAACAGAGGAGCATTGCACAAAAGTTATGTATTCTGCCTGCAGCAAAAGAAGTCAAACTGAGTCTTTAATTCTGAAGCCATCTGATCATATCTGCATTGTAAGCCTGGTAGGTTCACATTTAGCAGATTGCAAGTGTGTTAAACATCAAGCTGACTTTGAGTAGTGGTTTGGTGACTCTGTAGCAAAAAGAATGATGATTTATTTCTGTGATAGCACAAAACCAAAAGCCTGGGAAGATGAGAAGAGAGATGACAAAGCTAGGCAAAAAAAACCTCCACAACCTATTAAAAATGGTCCTTTGGCAGTTAATAATTATTCTATGTCATATATGTATATGTATCTATTTATTTAAAAGGGAATTAAAAGAACTTTGGGAAGTTGTCTGGCTCTTCTCCTGCTTATTATGATCCATTTAATCTAACGTAATCCATGGCAAATGTGATTTTGTTTTTTTCCTTTTGCATCATGTTTTCCTTAATAATCCTGATGACAAGTCCACAAACTTAGACAAATCAATTCCAGTGCCTCACTATCTGTATAATGGTGCTTGCTAATAGGAATATTGCCTGAAATCTTATCTGCTAACATTACTACATTCGACTCTATGAAGACTAAAGCCATAATTTCATTTTTTGCTATTGCTTATTATGCATTTAAAAGCTATTAACATCACTCCTCTAGACTTTACTTCTTTGTATTAAAGAGCACTGATTCCTGCGATTTTGCCACATTGAGTTGGTTTCTGTGTGTATAAATGCTCTTGTCTTTCTTCCTTGTCTCCCCTTGGGAAGACTGCATGGCTTTCCGGAAGCATGGTGCTCAGAACTAGTTCATAATCTACTACTTTCCATTCTGTTTTGTGCACCCATGTTTTTGGGGCCAAAAATAGACTCTTGATTTGTCGTTAACATCTTCAGTGTACCGTGAGCAAAGAGTGGTGGCCACACATCTGAGTTTAGCATATAAATTGGATTAGCTTCTGTTTTTGGATTTTTGTTTTAAATTCCAGGTGCAGAGGAGTTTCTTGTCTAGTGTGGAATGTGTTGGAACTGATGTATTACTGTGACAACCATTGTGAGAGGCATCAGTGCACACTGAAACAATAAAAAATTGGGGGACTGTATGGAAGCTGATTTATCAAAAAGCTGTCAGTGAAGTGCAGAGCCTTTAAGAAGAATAAATATTTCTTCACAATTGATTAAAAATAAGAACTATACATTTAAGATGGCAGGCACCTTTCCTTGTTTAAATGCCAGCTGGTCCAAACTTCAAACTTATTCAACTGCTGTACAGTTTCCATCTCTTAGTTCTAATTACAGGTGGGTAGAGGGTGTGTTCCCTGCTGCTTATGACTTGCTGGTGTGCAGGATACATTACCTCACTTTTCTTCTAAGGTCTGGTAACTTTAACAGGCTTTTAGGCCTGAATGCAGGAAGCCAGTTAAGTGTTTGCTTAACTTCTGCAGTGTTGGTTTAAAGCTGCCCTGTCTTAATCAGAGTCCTAATTACTAAAATGCTCCCATACCTGCATGAGAGCTTAGTCCTATCTGTTGACTATTAATTATATTACATTTATTCTTGCATAAAAGCAGCTGTAGTTAAATGGAAATCCTTAGCCCACGTGGTTCTCAGAATCACTCAGGCTTTTGGAGAATGAAGGTGCCTTTGTACAGTATCAAAGGAGAAACTTAATAAACAGGTTCCGTGCATAAGGCATGTTCCCTTTGGCTGGTGATTGTGGTGTCTGTACGGTGGCAGACGTACAAGCTGGTGCTCTTTGGCTTTGAAGCCATCACCTGAGAAACACTCTGGGGCCAAATGAACAGACTGCTTCAGCCTTCTGCTGAATGAATGCTCCTGAATGTTTGCCTTGTGTTTTTCTTGTCCAGGTATTAGCAGCATCACTCCATCTCTTGCCATGTCATGTGAATGCACAACTTATGCTTTTGCCTAAGGAGGGTAAAAATCCATATGAGCTCAACAGCAGAACAAGTGACCAACTCATTTTACAGCTCTAGGGCTCTGTTCTGAAAGGAAGGTTGGACAAATGTTTGCATTCAAACCTGATTTTTCTTTAAAAAAAAAAAAAAAAGAAATTGGTTCTGTCTCATGAGTATTCTGGCAAATCTGTTACCTGGAAAGAGAATGGAAAAATGTTTCCTCCAACTTTTTTTTGCCAAATCACACTGCTTGTTTGTTTGTCCTTAATTTGGTTTTGTTTAATTTTGCATTGCGCTAATTGCATGGGCATATGTAGCATCTTCTCATGAAGAAAGAGCAATCTCGCCACCATCTTCCAAGTTAGATTCTGGATCAGGGTAAGGGTAGATGTAGGTAGGGTAGATTCCAGCAACAGTAGATGTTAGGACAGGTAGGATGATATTGGTAATGGAGAAAGAGTGAAGCAGAAGGCATCAGTGTTTCATATATCATATAGATAATTTTTTTGCAGTGTAACCAGTGGTTTTGTTTAATCACTTAAAAGCCATTTTGGCAGTAGAAACCTTTGCACTTAAAAGGCAAGACACTCCAAAGTCAGACAGAAGGATGGAGAAGTTAGAGTACATTTTCATGTTTCTTTTTCCATGTTTAATATTTAGTTTTGCACTACAGTTGCAGAGCATATTTTCAAGATAAGATACAAGATCCTCTTTTAAAGTACCCTATAGACTTTGAGGACTTGAGATAAACTGCACATACCATTTTTGGAAATCTAGTCATAAGTTAGAGCTGTAGTGTTTAAGACACTTGGTATAATCAAGTTCTTCTGTCTTTCTAGCAGAAGGAGGTTTTGATGGAGAGCTGGCTGCCCTAACACATGTGCCTGTTCAAATTTGCCACATCTCTCACCTGGCTTCCATTGGCCACTGTGGAGGAGTGTGCATCTCTCACAGGGTCTGTCTCTGATGTTTCAGCCTAAACAAACGTATTTGTGATGTTCTCGGGTATCTGAAATGGTAATACTCATCACATTCTATTATATTCTATTATTTTATTGCCATTATTATTATTGTTATGATTATTAATCCTTCTCACTGCAGTGGTACAGACTGTACTACTACCATCCAGCCATTTAGATATAAGGACCATGCATCTCTTATGGGAAGCCAAAGCATGCAGTTTCATCTGTCAGCGCCGCCTTTATCAGCCACACCCTCCCAGTTACATTAGCCTCCTCCGCCCTGAAACAGGTAAGTTGGGTGACAGCGTTCCCAGGCCCCAGTCTGGAAGGAGTATCAGGGTGTGGTGTGGCCACTGGTTGGAGGCAGCGCATGCTTGTAGGCTGGAGCTGGGAAGGCAGAGCAGCCCCGCACTGGCACGGGAGCCCAGCAGCACCACTGATCCTGCAGGCAAAACAGAAAAAGCCAAACCTTTCTGGCTGGATCAGCAAACTTGTCTTGCTGACTGTGTGGCTGCACACATGTGTGTGTCTTGGGTGGGGGGGAATGTGAGATCAGGAGCAGAGTGACAGTGGCTCACAGTCCAGAGGACTTAAACTGCATCCTGGACTGGGGGACAGCATCAGATGATTTAAGCTTTATCTCAAGAGGGGCATGGTTTGCATTCAGAAATATATCCAGCTGACATTAATTGCTGTTTTGGTTATTTCCCAAGGTCAAATACAGGGTTTTCTATGGGCCATTACTCTTCCTGAAAGTGGAGTTGTGCTGTCCTAAAATGACTATAGATAGTGGGAATATATATTTGAACCAATATGCTGCAGTATTCTAATCAGAATCTAAAATTGAGGGGAAAAGGCATAGGTTTTAGTTGTTTTGGTCTGTGATTAGTTTCATTTGGACTCAAAAATCTAGAACAATTGACCTTCTTAATCTGTCAAGGAGGATGATATAATACAAGGAGCTTAAATCTAGAACTCACCCTCCATACCTCAAAACCTAATGACATCAAAGCAATGTTGAATATGGTACTGTAATTCCCTTCAGGTCCATGAGTTTTGTGTATATTGCCTACCTCATAATCCAGCTTTAACTGTAAAATATGCTAAATGCCTATTTGTGTTTTCCATTTTCTCACTAACCTTTTCTGCAGTTTTTAAAGGGTGGGGTTTTTTTTGTTTTATTTTGTTTTGTTTGTTTGTTTGTTTTTTTTTTTGGGGTTTTGTTGTGGGTTTTTTTTTGTTTTATTTTGTTGTTTTGGTTTTTTTTTAACAATGGGAGGGGAACGCTGGTCAAATTATCTCTGGTTCATGTGTGTACTGAAACCATGAGCTTACATTCATAAACAGGGAAGATGTTGTTGAAAGGCTTGTGACAAGAAAGATAAGTAGCGTCCCCCACTGGCTACAATTTTGGATGACTGGTAGCCAGCAGTTTGTGTCGCTCATCTTCCACTCAGTGGTGGCTGTATGTGAAACACACATGACAAAGCAGGGCTCTTGGGGAACTGCTAAGAGGCCCCCAAATTTCATCTATCATTTGGGTGAATGGCAGCAGACAGCATCATCACCTACCCAGCTGTACGTCTGGGCATCCTACAGAAACACTAACATGTGGACAAACAAGCGATGTCACAGTCCAGAAAAAAACTGGAGGCTTTGTAGGTGTGGAAACAGGTGTTTTCTGGATTGCTGACATTGGTTCACATGTTATCTATGTCCCTGTCACCTATTTCTAATGTGTCTCTAAATCTCTTGTTTCTCTTAGATGCTTTGCCATGGATTTGGCAAACAGCTTTAAACATGTAATATTTTGGTTCTTGTGGTGGGGTGGAAAATAAATAGAGAAGACCTTGTTAAAACTATAGTATTGAAGGGAGCTCTTTATGTCTTCTGTACAGTTATGCTCTAAATCCACTAGTAGCTTGCATTCTAAAGTGTTTCTGTTATTTCAAAATCACCTGTCTCACTTTCTTTTCTATGTCTGAAGTGCCATTGCAAATTCTGCTTAAACCATACAGTTTAATGATTTAATTCTCACTCCTATTTTTCTTTCTTTTTAAACTTTCTTACGTAAGCTTTCCTCCTCTTCAAGTTTATAACAAAGATGTAGATACTGAAATGTGCACTTGCTTTGATGTAGCTTTTTGTGTAATTCATGTTGTAAAACAAAGTGTTTTATTTTGAAAATCAAAAGGAAAAAAACCCCACAAATGTCCCTGTGTTTTTAATAAGCAGAGTTTTGCCAAGTAGCAATTAGTACTCTTCAGCTTTTGTGCTAATTAAGAGCTTCTTAGGATCCTCTAAGAGCTTTTGCCAAGCTAGCAGATTTTCAGACAGGTGAGCTGCTTTTAGCTTTACCTTTGCTGGGTGCATTTTTTGTAATGTTTTTCGTAAGTATTATTCTGTTGCTCTGACATTTGCCATGCTCTCATGCTGCCCAAATCACTGATGTGATATGTATGGAGCTTCTCTATATTTGTGCTGGAGAAAAAATTGCAGAAGCTGAAATAATCACTCAAAGCAAAAGCTGTTGTTCTGAAACTAAGTAAGGGAAGAGAGGAAGCATAGTCTTGTTTTCCTAAGCCAAATTCTTTACTGAGCCTCCTTTCAAAATACAAGCATAGAAAGTCCCATGGGGCTGTGGTTATCACTGACCCATTGAGGTCCATCATACTGCAGGAATTGTGGTAAGTTCAGTTGAAACTGTTTTTGTCTCCTCACACAGTGGGAATGAAGGTTTTCAGAAGTGTTGATCAGAACTTTCTTTCAAAGAAAGAGATAGAGACATTTTTAGACTGAAAGCACCTGAAGGCCCTAGTTTGAATTGACATGCATTTTTAGGGCTTTCCCATTACTGAGACAAAAACATGTTTCATGTTAACTCTGTGAAATGTCTTCTTGGCTTTTGAGGATTTAGTAATTTTACATTGACAGTATCTTAAACCCAATTTTTGCTCACTTCACCTCCTTCTTGAAAAGAAAAATAAGGGACAATTCAGAATCTTATTATTTAGCTAATCTTAAGTGGAGACATAGGCCAGTGTTAGTATTTGCTCCAATATCAAGATGAGGCTTTCAATATGTCTAGTTCTCATAGTGCCAGAAGATATTTTCCCTCATTTCTTATTTTAGATATCTATCCTCTAAATCCCATACTACACATAACTTCTTTAAAAATTCTACTGTTTAGCCAAGACATAGGAAAAAATATTAGAAAAGTCTAGTTCATGGGTATACATAATGATTTTTGTATTTTTGATCTAAATCACTCATAAATCAATTATGTGAGGTGTGTGTGAGATCACTCATTAGGAACCAGAGTAAATCTATGGATCAGAGCATTTTCTTTGGGATGACCTTATTTAGCTACAATCAGCTACAGTGAGACTTAGCTGGTGGCACAGATGGCATCTGGTTGCTGAGCCATTGCAAGCACTTTCCTCTGATTGAAGAAAAACTTTGATCAAACTCCCTTGCTGCTTCAGTATGAAATATGTGATTGCTTGAACCAGCACTAAGTGGTTAGGATTAGTAGAATGGCATGAACTGCAATGCCTGTGTTCTCTGACTACTTTATAATAAGAGAAAAGAAACCAAAGCAAACCCTGAATGGGTCACCTTCCTGGTCACTCCTTCCCTCTCTTCCCAATCAGTTTTGCATTTACTGGTCACACATGGACTTGTTAGCTAGGATCTCACATTGCAGTCATGTCAGAAGGGAAGCTCTTTGTTGTGCTTCGTTTGGACCATTCATTACTCTCAATCCAGTTAAGCATTGACATGCAATGGGGTCTTGGTATCTTTTTCCTTCTGTTTGGTAACATGAGGTCATCCAAGATTACCAGATTAGAAGTGTTGTCTCTCTCTTGTCTAGATTCAAGGAAGAGCTGCCTAAGGTAGATCTGGGGAAGAGTCCTTGAATAGACCTGTAAGAGAAAAGGAGTTTGCAATCTCACACTGAAATTTATAGCTAGATGTTGGGTAACTCTTTCCAAGATACTTTCCTGCCCTTTCTGAGATTAGATGTTGGGTAACTCTTTCCAAGATACTTTCCTGCCCTTTCTGAAAGAGCCATAGAGAAGAATCTTCAGATTTCCTTTTACTTATTGTCTATTTCGGCTGAGCTTGAAAGCATCAATAATGGAAAAATACCCAAGCCTTAACTGTGGTGACACAGTTTGGATGGCATGTGGCCAAACACTGTAAAAAAACCAAGGTCAGAATAAGTTAATAACAAGCCTCCAGGTGCAGTTTATCTTCTGCCTGTGTTTGAGTAAAGAAGGTGCCCAGTTACTATGAGCCAAAAAAATAACCCCTCTGCCAGTAAGTCATGAAGTTGGAATCCTTCCTCTCTGGTGCTGCAAAATTGTAAGTGCAACTGAGGTTACAGAGAAAGAAGTGCTCCTGAAACTCTCTACAGAAAGGGAGCTCTGGCACTTTTCTGTGGATGTGTGAGCAGAAGTGGTTGCTGATTGCCCCTGTCAGCTTTCTCCCTTCTTCTTTTGTCATAGGGGAAGATATTCCCTGCTGTTATTAAAAAGTGTTTGAACTCATTCCGCCCCACAGGGCTCCTGTATGATGTCTGATTTCTTGTCACTTTTCATGCTGGCTTTAAAACTGGATCTACCCAGATGAATCAGAAGACTGAACTTTCAAATCCAGGTCTGATCGTCTGTTTGTCATGCAGCACTCCATTTCCCAAGTTCTGTATTTGACTGACAGCTCAGTTCTGAGACTTTGACCAGCTCCTAAGGTTCAATCATTGTCAAAACTAGCAAATGTAGATCTTGCCCTCCAAATAGTGAGGAAGTTATTTCTTTAACTCCATCAATAGCTTTGCTTCTGGTTTACTTGTCCAGTGGCACACTACTGAATCTCCTTTTGTGCTGTGAAGGGAGTCTGAAGAAATCAGCTTGTGTTTTTAATTACATGTTTGTTCAGCCTTCTGAGGATGTCAGGAGCTGTGAACAGCAAATGCCAAGTGATTGCCAGGAAGAAGGCTGCTGACTGCAGTCCATCATAGACAGAACCCTTCTGTGTAGCTACCGCTGCCTTGCCATGCACATACCGACGATATCTGATTTTGATTATAGTCTCTCCTCTGATGATAGTGTTGTCTCGGGTTCTCCTGGAGACAAAGTCTTGGTCAAGTGAAAACATAAGCAATGGTGTAGTCAAGGACAGTCAGTCTCCCCCAGATTCCAGTCTATTGACTCTTCTTTCTTCCTCATTTGGAGTGAACTGAAAAGCCAACAATCTCCCTTTAAATGAGCATAACTTGCTGTATTATGTTAGTCTAGACAAAGGAAATCAAATTAATTAGCAGAAAGACTGCAAATGTGCTGTGGAGGAGGACCTGTCATTAGAGTACCTCATTCAGGCTCCTGTGGCTTGCTGTGAATTCAGAATGATAGCTCTGGTCTTTCTCTCTGCAGAAGAGAAATAGAATAATACTAGGCTTCAATTAGAGACAGAACTATAATTCAGTCATGGGCAAGGAGAGGAGGAGGTGAGTGGGAAGACGGCTGCTCTGCAAAGCCCAAGTCATAAAACATAAAATCCTAATTTACACATGGCAACAGATCCTTCTGTGATTGAATTACAGCCTGCATATTCAGTAGTGGGTCAGGTCTGTAAACCAGAATACAGACAGAGCAAATATTTACATTCTGTGTGTAATGACAGAGGGAGAATCACTGATCTGAGCATGAATCAAAGCCACAAGAACATAGATGTGGGACAGCCACGTGTTGCCAGCAGTGTGAAGTGGGAGGGATGAAGTAAATTTCCAGTATTTGGATGTTAAATTTCCTACAAATCATCCTACAGCATTTAACTGAAAATTTGTCTTCTATTTACTTTTAGTTGTGATGTACACTGCCAATAACAGTGCATAAATGGCAGTTTTCCCTTTTATTCTGTGTGTTAAATGTTTTCTAATATTTCTGGAAAGTTAATTTGAAATGTATAGGTATTTAACATTTCATGTTGATAGTGCATATATAATTAAAATCTTATTTGTATTCTTGACTTCATAGAATCTCAAAGGATTTTTTTCTTTTTGACAGCTGTTGAGCTGCTGTGATTAATTTTGGTCCATTTGACAACTGTGACAGTCAAAAAGATTACTGTCACTTTGGAAATACCAGTAGACACATAGTGAAGTAAAAATTATTTTTTATGTATGAGAAAACAACTTAAAAACAAGGGTCAGAATATTTCCAAACTGAAGAACTTGCAGCAAGGCATCAACTGCTGCATGGACAGGCAAGAAGCCATGTAACTCTAAAGGTTTTCAACTCCAAATGTCACGTTTCCTTATGAGCTTGCAAAAACACAGAAAAAAACCCTGTCAGAGCATGTGGTTGCTGCACTTTTCAGCCCTTATAGGTGTTAATGATGTTTTAGTTGCATACATCAAGTTTTTCTTGTAGAGACCCTGAGTGAACCGGGTTCCTTTCAGGGCAAAGCCCACAGCTGAGTTGAACATTTGAAACAAAACTAATTAAACAGGGATAGTGATGGGCCATTGGTTAACCCACACAAAGTAACTGCAAAAGTAAGTCAAGCAGAGGGCTGGTGCTCTTAGGGAAAGAAGAAAACATCTGGTAATTCTCCAACTAAGTTTGTGAACAAAAGGGGTTACAAAATATTGCAGGATCAACCCAAGGATAATGCCATGTGTGGTGTGCAGCAGTGACTTGTTCCTGCTTGGCATCCATTGACAGAGAGTGTAAATAAGCTTTACACTGTTGGGCCAGCTTACACCCTGGGTGAGAGAATGTGTTAAAGAATGTATTAAATGGATTTTGAGGTGACCTGCTGCCATTTCAAGGTGTCTTGTGTTACATGTGAACATAAGAGCTCATGAACTCTGATTTTCCATGGGTGTGTTCAGTGCACCAGTCCACCACAGCAACCCTAAACGTCCCCTTTTACTACTCACACCTCCTGTTCTAAATTGTGATACCATTGATTTGTTCTGCCCATCTCCTTCCCTGAAATACTTTTCATGCCTCTCTGTGTACCCTAGGAGATAAAATGCTCTTAGTGCAATGCAATAGAAGTTCCAAACCTGCCTTGCTGTCCACCCTATTTTAAATTTGGCAGAGGGAAAAAAAAATCAATTGTGAGGAGGTGTCAGATGTGTTGCTTATAAACTGATGGAAAGGCAAAATAGGATGAGAGGATTCCCTAGATTTAGCTTTGCTTAAGAGTAAAAGTACTTTTCTGTGACACTAATAACTCTGGTAGGGCTCTTAGCTGTGTGTTTGCATGGCATAGACCTGGTTGGAGCTAGCAGGATACGTGGGGTCAGCACTTGCTTTATTTGCTCGTTAGCATAGATCTTCTGCACTCTGTCCCCAGAACTGCTGTAAGTTTTAGTCAGGAGGACTGATGCCTTGTCAGGCAAATTTAAACAGAAATAAATGTAAATGAAAAATGCTTCAAGCAATAAATCTATGCCATTTTTAAGACAACTATGTGAAAATACAGCTGGAATGGTTCTTACAAGTGACAGATTGGAAAGTAGTGGGATATATAGCTGAAATTTTGTTCATATGGGAATTTGCATACTACCTAATAGAAAGATTAGCCAGTGGGATGTTGGGATAGGAGCAATTCTTATTTGAACCATCTGTGTTTCAGCTCTATAAATAGGATACTGGTTTACAGAAATTCATAATGTACAGACTAGACCATCAATAACATTTTAGATTTTTCAAACAGGAACAGGACCAGAGTCATAATGTGGTAACTAGGATAGCATCTTGACAGAGAGCCTGAAAGAATAAAACTATCTGAATCTACCAGAAAATCTGGAAAATTTAAATATTACTTCTCTGCTGATTAATCTAGTATTTCTTTTATAAAAGATTACATGCCACCTGTTGATTTTTAGAAGTACTTGCATTTTCCTGATCATTAAGAGAACCAAGCACTTATTTTGAGCACATTTATGATGCTTTAGATACCTCAGTTTTCTCCTAGAACAGAATTTGTTCAAATGCCCTCTTTTTAGAATGGTGCAAGTACAGTAAGGAACATATATTGAAGATCAATGGTCATCTCCCTTATTGAGGTTAGAAAATGAGCTGTGCATTCTAAAAGTAGTGTGTTGTTTGAAAATATAAAGAAAGGAAGCTCCTAACTGCATCCCTGTTCTATCAAAACTCAGGGAAACTATATTGGAAATTTTCATACAAAACAATTTTCATTTACAAGAGTATGATGTTTTTAAAGAAAAGCTTGCCTAAGGGTAACAAATCTCTATTTCTTTGCAAAAAGAAGAGTATTGGTGCCATGCAGTGCAATTGAAAGATGTTGGATACAATCCATTCTCAGTTAATTTCTGACCTCCAGTAACTCACTTCCCCTCTGAGCTCAGTTCTGGTCCCGCCATATGTTGGTCACCAAGTCAGTCTACAAACATTTGAAGTTGTGTTGTTTAGTCAGGCATTGGTCTTGGATGAGATTTCTATGTTCTGTTGTAATGCAAACAACAAAAATATAATTGAGACTGTTCATTGCAAAATAGTCTTTTGTAGCATGGATTCTCCAGTGAGGAAGCAACAAAATGAGCTATTGTATTTAAATGCTGAACTTTACCCATTCTTGTGTTGACTGTCCTCCATTCCAACAGGCTGAGGGATGGTCACAAATGAAGACATTTGCTCAAGTCACCGCTTCCCTTCATATTTAGTTTTTAGTTTCCCAAGGGCAGAAGTCTGCTGTTTTCTCCTGAATGAAATGCTGCCAAATGGGAGTGTAACAGCTGCCTTCAACACAGAAGAATAAAGTTAAATGTAGGCTGTTTTTACTTGCTGTTTTGCAGTTTTACAGAACTGACTTGCCTCTTTGGGGCTCTTGACCATGTGCTGAAAAGCTGAGAAACACTGAGAAGGAGACCAAGTGTCTTTTCAACTTAGTTTGCTCTTGCGGGGAGACATTTTTTTCGATTCATAGGAGAAATATCAGTCCTTTCCAAAAAAGCCCTTCTTGTATCCATTCCTTCTACCCCCTGACTGCAGCATTCTTCAAAACCAGGTTATGAGGAAGAGAATCAGCCTCATGGACAGCTAGCAGAAATCTGGTTTTATTTTGTGGGTTTTTCCCTCCTCCCACTCCCCCTTTTTTTCCCCAGTGTTGCATATGCTGCCAGTACCGATGACTACCCAGACACTTCTGAGTAGGACATCTCACTCTGCTTGGGACAATTCACATGTGCTCACCAGGCAGACATTTGTCTGTGGTTGGTTCTAAAACCACAAGTTCCTGAAGCTGAAATAGCAACAAAATTTGGGGCTTTTAATCATAATGATACCAAAAAAACCCCTTTTTCCAGTTACCTGCTAGTATTCAATCAGAGTTAAGTGTGTTCCTAATCCCCTAAAAAAGGCATTTCTACATTACCATAGGTCCTATAGGACGCCTTTGCTTTTACATTTCTTGCAGCTATCATTCATTCTCTTTATTTCACTTTTCCTGCTTTAAAATGATAAATGCTGACACAATAGTTGAATCAAAATCTTTGCTACTGATAAATACAGGGTCATATGAGGTTAATAGTGTCTTTATTCACTGTATTACCTGGCTAACATTTAGCCTTAAAAAGAACCCAAACCAACCAAACTTGCAGCATTGTTTCCTGCGCTATGTTTTCTTCTAGTTGGGGCTTTAGTAATTGCATCTATTTTATGTGTGTGTGTTTTTTTAGGAAGCACTGGTATTTATCGTGGATGTAATCACAGAGGACAAGTAAGGTTAGAAAGAACCACAGTGGGGCATCTGGTCCAACCTTCCTGCTTAGACAGGGTCATCCTAGAGCACATTTACAGAATTGCATCCAGACAATTCTTGAATGTCTCTAGTCAGGGATGCTCCAGCACCTCTCTGGGCAATATGTTCCACTGCACCCTCATCCGCACATTGAAAAAGTTCTTCCTCATATTCAGATAAGACTTCCCATGCATCAGTTTCTGCCTGTTGCCTCTTGTCTTATTGCTTGGCACCACTGTGAAGAGCCTGGCTCCATCCTCTTGGTACCCTCCCTTCAGAATCTTTCAGGCATTGATGAGGTCCCTTCTCAGTCATCATTTCTTGAGGCTGAACAGGCCCAGCTCCATCAGCCTTTCCTCATAAGGGAGAGGTTCCAGTCCCTTAATCATCTTTGCTGTACTGGGGATCCCAGAACTGGACCCAGCACTCCAGATGTGCCTCATCAGAGCTGAGTAGAGGGGCAGGATCACCTCCCTCAACCTGCTGGCAGTGCTCTTCCTAATCCATCCCAGGCCTTTTTGGCCACGAGGACACACTTCTGACTCTTGCACAGCTTGTTGCCCACCAGGATCCCCTGGTCCTTCTCCACAGAGCTGCTTTCCAGCAGCTCAGCCCCCAGCCTGTGCTGGTGCAGGGGCTTTTCCTCCCCAGGTGCAGGACCATGCTCGCACCTTTGATAAATTTCAGTCAGTTCTTCTCTGCCCAGCTCCCCTCCCTGCCCAGGTCCTTCTGCACAGCCCTCTTGGGTACTGCCCACTCCTCCCAGCTTTGTGTTGTCAGTGAACCTGCTGAGGAGGCATCTGCCCCTTCACCTGAGTCACTGATGGACAAGGTGAACAACACTGGGCCCAGTGCTGGACCTTGGGGGACACCACAAGTGACAGACCTCCAACTCAACCACGTGCCACTGGGTACAACCCTCTGAGATCTGCCATTCAGACAGTTCTGAATCCACCTCACTGGCTGCTCATCCAGCCTGCACTTCCTGACTGTGCCCATGAGGATGTTGTGAGAGATGGTGTTGAAAGCCTCACTAAAGTTGTGGTAGCCAATATCCACTGCTCTCCCCTCATCTATACATGCTGTCATTTCATGGCAGAAGGCAATCAGGTTGGTCAAGTGTGATTTTTTATTTGTGAATCCATGCTGACTTCTCCTGATCACCTTCTTGTTATTCATGTGGCTAGAGATAGATCCAGAATGAGGTGCTCCATCACTTTTCTCAGGGTTGAGATAGGTTGACTGGCCAGGAGTTCCTTGGGTTGTCCTTCTTGCAGTTTTTGAAGACTGGTGTGACATTTGCTTTCTTCCAGTCCTCAGGTACCTCTCCTGACTGCCATACCCTTCCAAAGATGATCGTGAGCAGCCCTGCTATGGTGTCCACCACATCTTTCAGCACTCATGGACACAACCTGTCAGGGCCTATGGACTTGTGGATGTCAAATTTGCTTAGGTGTTCTCTAACCCAATCCTCCTTCCTTCCACCAGTCCTTTATGCTTGTCTCCTGGATCAGAGATGCCTGAGAGATGTCCTGTCAGACCAACGTAAAGATGTTCAGTCACTCTGTGTCCTCTGTTACCATCATCCCCATTCCTTTTAGTAATGTATCCCCATCATCTTTGGTTTTCCTTTTGCTATAGTTACGTTTGAAGAAGCCCTTCTTCTTCTCATTGACATACTTGGCCAGATTTAATTCCAATATATAGCCTTAACCTTCCTTGTCTCATTTCTACTTCTCTGACAACCTCTCTATATTCATTCAAAGTGGCCTAACCCTATTTTCATCTCCTTAATCATAAAAGTATGTCAAAATACCAGGGCTGACTTCATCAATACTTTCCTTCCCCACTCTCTGGTCTTCTGGAGCTATAGTTTACAGCCAGGTTCTTCAGTGACTCTCCTCACAACCTCCTGGTCCTATCTTTAAAAATGAGAAACTTCTCTCTATTCCTCCAGCACTAATACTACTTAAAACAAAAAACCACAGGTTTAAATTCTATGCAAGATAAGAAAGATTCAGCCTATGAAGAGCTGCATACAATAAATCAGTGATACAATATTTAGGTCAATATACTTTGGATGAGAGTGCAAAGAAGAACTGCTGGAGTAGTGTGATCCTGTAACACTAATGAAGTGACCAGCTACATTTAAGCAAGGTTCAAATGAGCTAAAGTTCCTGAAGGAAAGAATAGTTCAGTGGTTTTAAACATGAATTTCTGCTGGCAGTAAAGGCAGATAAGAAAGAGAGAGGATAAGATGAGAAGGAAAAACCCAGCATTCAAGCTGGTTAGTTTTAGTTTCAAGGGTTAGTTTACTTTCCAGTTTTCTTCATTATTCCTTCTGTCCTAAAATTAACACATGACACATTGCTGAAAGACATTGGCTGAGTTGTTAGTTCCTCTTATATTTTTGTGCATGGATCAAAAATTCTTCTGAACTCCCAGTCTTTTCAGGGAAAATTCAAGATTAAGCTCTTGGTAGTAGAAAATCTATTCAGTGAGAGCTGAATTAGTACAATGGACCATCCTTTCAACTAGCATAGAACTATCTCCATGAGTGTCTTCTACACATTTCCATTTTGTTGATAATTTACTTTATTTTTCAATATTTTAAGTTCATTGTTTGCAGGAACTGTCTTGATAAGGAGAACTTCTAAATTCTGGCATTATTGGGGAAATGCTGTCCTGCTCTGAAGAATGCAGGCTGGCATTGTTGAAACCTAACTTCATCTCCCCCTTTCAAAAAACAAAGCAAGAGCTTGCACAGTAGAGTGTGACTCCTGAGATGTCCAGCCTGCAGCAGGACCTTGCCTGGTTCCTTCAAAGCTTTGTGGTGTGCCCTGTAGGCAGTCTTGACTCTCTGGGGGAGAGGTGCTGGTGCGAGAGGATAGGATGGATCTCCTTTGTGGAAGGGAGAGAGAAGGATGGAGAGGAGGAAGGACCTCCATTCAAGCGTGCCAGTGAGGGTACTAGGAATTTATTAAGTCTGAAAGAAATGTTTTCGCCCCCAACCATCCTCTGTTAGGGCTGTGATGCAACAAAATAGCTTTCTTTCAAATCACTCTAGAAGGTTCTTAGAGGACAAGAATGGAAACATTTCTGCCTGTAAATTTCAGTAATGACATTAGATATTTGTGTTTAAATAATTGCTGCCTTTTGTGTTTTGTGCAGTGGTTTTGAAAAGTGATGCGTTGCACTGCCAGGACTGTGTAGCGTTGTACTGCTGCAGTGTAGATCTGAATAACTGAATCCTAGCTGCAGTATTGTGGTTTTTACATTTTTTAAAGTTTGGTCCCCCAGCCTCCTGCATGTTTTGTTGTTGTAGCTTGCCTCACTCTTGGCAATTTAGTAATGGGAATCTATTAATGATGGAATGACTTAATAAGACACCCGTGTCTCTGCAACAGGAGATACAGTACAGTATTCTGTTATTGCTAATGCTGTTGTGACAGGGGAGAAATAGTTTCCAAAGGATAGTTAAAAGAGAAAAGTTAGCACCAAATACCTCCTTTGCACAAAGATGCCTGATTAGTCTTTATTGAAGTCTTTATGAGAACATTGTACCATTAGAATCATGCCTAACTATTAATAAATTAAATAAATAGCGGTTTTGGCTTCCTGGTAGAGAATTTGATATTTCCTGGCTATCCACATCTGTTGCTAAAGCCAAGTTTTAGTTCTTTGAAAAGCTATTGCCTGGCTTGTCTTCAAGGAACACTTCTTGTGTCCCATCTTAAATGTGAGAACTAACCATGTACATTGTGTTCTTACATTATTATACAGATGACTGGTTTATACAGATTCTTTTTCTGACTAGGTCTAATATGAAAGTAAGGGGAGCCTAGGAGCCTAGAAAAAAAAAATGGTAACAGAGCTTCCTGCATTCAGCCATGCTCAAGTGACCTCTAAGGAGAGCTCTCATGTCTCTGAAGTTTGCAGGGTGGAAACTGGAAGCAAGTGGTTCAGGTGGTCAAATGTGGCCATCTATGTACTGTACTGTGTAATGGGACCTGATTTAATCTAGACTGTAATGCCTGCCTTTTGCTGGGAGTTACAGAGAAATATTTGTCCAAAGGAAGCTGTTAATGAAATGGAAATTTTTCAAAAAGAAAAAAAAAATCTCTGTATTTTTTTAATCATCTTCCCAGCCCATGGCTCTTACAGTACTTGAGACTGTACTTCTGATGGGTGTATGATAGGTTTATAATACTAAATCTTCTTCATGAATCCAAACTGTGATTAAGCTGAATAGGTAGAGTCTCAAATTCCATGGTAAGACAGGTTTTGCATGTTTGGATTTTTTGGTTGTGGGTTGGTTTTTTCTGGTTGGTGGGGTTTTTTGGTTGCAGTTTAGTTTTGTTTTGTTTTAAATTGCCTGTGACTTCTATTTCTGAATTCCCTCCACAAAGGTCTGGTGAAGAGATGATTGTATTATACCCATATCAGAGAGTTGGATGCTCCCGGGAATGCTGATAATGCAGAGTACTTTGTATGTGCTACAAAGTAGGTGCTAAAGCAAACAGTGGGACTCACACCTGCTGATCTCTTGAGCAGCTAACATAAAATATCACGATGATCTTTCAGTTACATCCCTCTTTCTTTCTGTCCACTTGCAACCTTGAAGTAGGCTGATCTTCAAAACAGGAATTCCCAGTAGGAATCTGCATTGTGAGCTGAGAAACTGGTCGTGACTTTGATAACTAGATGAAACATCAGAGTGGCCACTCAGCACAGATGGGCACTGGTGTTACCTCCTGCCCTGCCTTTCAGACCATAGCACCCCCTTCTTCTCAGGGAGACTTCTCTGAAAATTATGGCCTTGAATTCTGAAAGCAAATCCAATGCTCCAATGCAGAGAGAACTTCCTTAAGCACAAAACTGTAAGCTATTTTGGGGGTTACATTACTGCCTGTCCTGCTCTGGAGCTGGATTACTTTCAAGAATGCGTGAGTTATAGGGCCAGGAGGCCATATGGAAAAGGGTGCCTGGCTTGGTAGGTACTTTATGACACAGTAATTGGATACAAAGAAGAAATACAGCTAGGGGCAGACACAGTCATCCTGGGTCTTCCCCTCCTAGCAGTGACTTGACCTCTGAATGACAGAGCTGGGTTTTGACATTCTTGCTTCCATGGCCAAGGATTTTTCACACTCCTGGGCCTGATAGCCCAGCTCCAGCATGTTGGGTTTGATGAGTTTATGAACTCATACTTGATGCTGATTTCCTTATCTCAGGGAGGGAAAACTTGCCATGTGATATGTAAATGCAGCCAGGCCTTGTTGGATGTTTTGTCTAAGGTTAAGCTATTCTCAGCTCATGCACTAGAAAAAAAGGTGTGGGGGAACTGGCAGCAGCTGGCAACAATGCTTGAAGAAGTTGAAAACTGTCACAAGGGATCTGCCACTAGGTCTTCTATGGGGGCCCCAAGTGCAGCAGGAATGGGGGGCCCAGGCTGGCACTCATGCACGTTGTAGGGGCGTTGGTCTCTTGAGGCAGCTCTCACTTGCATGGTCTCAGCCACATGCTGTTTCATTCTGTTCCATCTAAGTAGGGCAGAACAGCCCTGTCCTTGCCAAAAGCCAGATTCTTCTCCAATACGTTTTGTGTTTCTTCTCATCCCGCTCTGTCTGCAGACAGACAGCATTCACTGTCCTGCTATGGGTTCAAATTCAGTTTGCCAAAATGTTCTCTTTCCCTGGGAGTCCTGAAGTTTCTCTTCTCTTTGCATGTGAGTGCTGAAAATATATGTGTAGTCCTTGGCAAGTTGCTGGCACCGTGTGACCTTGTTTGCACCCTTACTTGCTTGAATAGGGGATTTGTATGCCAGGGCTTAGAAAGGGGTGATTTGCAGGCTAGTAAGGGGTAACACTGTGATTAGAAATTCCACAATCTGACAGAATGCACATTTGACCTGCTGGTGTAGAATAGATCATTACCCCGTTATGTAAATATTTTAAGGTTCAAGTTTGATAAGGATCAATGACAGAAATAGGTGGTGTGTTCCTACCTGCCTGTAGAAGTACTTGCACATATTGCAGTGTTTGGTTTATAACTGTACAATAGTGGCTTTGATTAATAATGCTTTATTAGTTATAAACACAGACTTACTGAATAAACCCTACTTACTCTATTGAATGGCTCTCCATGCCTACATAAAACCATTTAAGCAATTAGAATACTGCTATAGTATTTCTCTATATTGTAGACTTTCTTGTTAGTTCTCTGTCAGCTTTCCTGAATTCCTACACAGGATTTCTGCTTGACCACCACTCTTGGAACAAAAAGGAAACACATCCTTTCAAGTTTCATTTTATGAAGAGAAAGGGCAGGCGTGGTAACACAGGGTTTCATAGAATTGTACAGCCATGAAAGTTGGAAAAACCCTTAAAGATCATCCCAAGAAAAGAGGAGGGGGTGGGGGAAAGGGTGTGTCTCTCCTTCTGACCTTTGCTGTCCTCTTCTATGCCAGGATCATAAAATGAAACTGGAGAGGCAGTATTTGTGTATCAAAAGAGTAGAAGAGTATGCCTGAGAAATGTGGCATAAGACATCTTGTGAAGAGCTCACCTCTGTCTTTTTCTAGAAGACAAAGGTTTGTAAATCTGGTTTCTTTTCCTTCCCTTTCTCTATAAACACAAAGCACTGGGAATCAGTTGTTTTATCTACTACTGAAATGCAGCCATCAGTGCAGAATAACATGAGAACAATTTGAAAGGAAGCATGGAACACTATATTCAACTGAAACTAATTACCTGATTAGGTTTTGGCCTGGCTGTGTGGGTTGACATCCAGTGGACTTGGCGACAATACCTGCCTATAAAGCCAAGTCTAGTCTTGCTTCGTTTAAAGACCTTGGACAAAACTTCTGGACTTGCATGCTGAATGCTAAGCAGTGTGAAAATAGGCCACTGATTTAAAGTACCCATGGCTACAGTGGGTGTTCAGTGGGGAGATGGCATAGTTGCAGATAAATGAACTTTTTTGTGGTTTAGAAGCACTGATTTCCATTTAAAGGTGGTTCTATTTCAAGCATACACTTGGGTGAAATTTAACTCTGCATCAGAACATCCTCTGTTTACATCTATAGGATTGGCACTTTTGTTTCCTTCAGCACTTCAGGCTTCTCCCCTTAGAAACTTAGCCCAAGTCTGACACTGAGATCTTGTAGACTTAGAAAATAACCTTAAGCAATGTCATCTTGTCTGCTAGAGTAGTTCCTTTTCTTTATCTCCACAGAAGTTAAACATGTTAGGTCTTCTTTATTAGGTGACAAGCATTTGTTACTGCTATTCTTGTCTTCTTTTGCACCTTTACTGCAAACACTTTTTTGATCTTTTGGTGTCATTGTTTGAAAAGTGACATGTTTTCCAGATGACAGTACCTATGCAACATCTGAAGTGTCTATAGTGTTAGACATTATAATTACCAGTGTGATGGTAGGTTTTTTTTTGTCTAGGTATCTCTCTAAAGGAAAAAAAATTAAAATCATTCCAATGATTAAAATCATTGGAAGGGTTTGAAGCTTTACTGTGAGGAGAGGGATAAGTCTTTCTTCTGTACACTATAAAAATATTCAGTAGGAATAAAGAAAGACTTGGAAGTGTTCTAGTCTCCAAATGGGAACCCTCTGTGCAGCCACTTCTGGCACTGAAGAGACCCTCTGCTCTCTTTTCCCAGGAGAGTGATATGAAATGAACTGCCAAATAAGCAGTTCACTAGTGAGACTTTATAAGGAAATTTAGTACACCTAGTCTGGAAGCACATTGAGACCCATTACTAAAATGAATTGGACAAGAGCTGGTAAGAGATGCTGCACAGAACAAGAATACGTAATAGACAACCATAGGAAAAAATATTTTTGCCATCTGGCTGACTATTTTAACTTAGCAACAAACTTATGCTCTAACCTGTTCCTTAAAATCTAAAATAAATATTGAATCCTCTCATGTTTACAAACCTTCTTAAACCATTTTCCCAAGAGGCCTTGCATTTGTGAAGCTGTGTGAAGTTGTGTTTAAGCATTTCCTCTTACTGCAAAAATAAATCCATCAAGGTTTTGGCCTCATACAAAGACAACAAATACAAGTCTGTAAGTGCCATAATAGCCCTAAGAAACTTAAGAAGCAATTTAAAATAATAAAAATAGTTTTTTGGACACCTCCTGCTACTTCTGTGGAGAATGAGGCTGGGCTGGGACTCGGGGGCTGAAGAGACATGGGCGTGCACTTTGTGCAACCTGATATTCCCTTCCCCTCTCCCCTGCCATCCCCAAATCAGCTCTCACCATCTTGGCAAGAGTTTCTTGAGCCTTTGCTAGCCAGGAGTTTGCCCAGCTGTTTGGCCCAGGATTTCACAGAGAAGGAGGAAACGCTTCTGTCGGAAGCTTTTGTAAAACCACAACTTCAGCCACCAAAGCATCAAAGTCCCTGTGGAGAAAAAACAAATAGTTGGAGAGTTTGGGGAGGGGTGAGGGGGAGTAGTGGGACTTTCCAAAGGGCCTGGCCTCTTCCTAATAAGTAATCACCTAGAATAGAGCTAATCTAGGAAAAGCGATGGGATTATAAAGACAATAAGAAGATCTCCACTTCTTCTAAAAGCATGCGTGAAGTACCAACTCCATTCCAGTTCTGTGGTTTGAAAATGTTTCTCCTAACAGCGCCTTGTGTTGCCTTTGCAGGATGGTTTGGAAATTTGTCCTGTCCGTTCTTCTGATGGCAGCACTGGTTCGAGTATCGGACGCCAAGAAAAGCCGCCCCGCAGGTGCCATTCCCTCCCCGTACAAAGGCAGCAGCAGCAACCACTCGGAGCGGAGGCAGCAGCTGAACAAGGAGGTGCTGGCCTCCAGCCAGGAGGCTCTGGTGGTCACCGAGAGGAAGTACCTCAAGAGCGACTGGTGCAAGACGCAGCCGCTGCGGCAGACGGTCAGCGAGGAGGGCTGCATCAGCCGCACCATCATCAACCGCTTCTGCTACGGGCAGTGCAACTCCTTCTACATCCCGCGGCACGTGAAGAAGGAGGAGGAGTCCTTCCAGTCCTGCGCCTTCTGCAAGCCACACAAGGTCACCTCTTCGACCGTGCAGCTGGAGTGCCCTGAGCTGGACCCACCGTTCCGACTCAAGAAAATTCAGAAGGTCAAGCAGTGCCGGTGCATGTCTGTGAATCTGAACAGCTCAGGCAAACTGTGAGAACAGGCATGTAGCTGCTGCTTGGTGTTCTCTCCATCAGCTTTACTGCTGCCTCTCCTGTCCCACTGAAAACTGTCCATTTTGTTGGTTTGTTTCTTCTTTTCCTTTTTTTTTTTTTTTTTGGTGTTTTGTTTTCTTTCAGGAGGCATCTCTCCAGCAAGGAAAGGCTCCTTGTCACTTGCCTACTGGAATAACGCTTTAAAACCAGCTGTGTTAGGCACTTCACCATAAAGTTTCATTGTATTTTAAATATCATCTGGCAGTTGGATCTTCTGGAGTGGAGCAGGCTCACAGAAGTTGGGATTGATCATCTAAGTGACCAGTTGGCTGAATCCAGCATTAAATGTTTCCACTGTGTGGAGTAAAGCCCTCTGCCCTACACTCCAGTTCCCTCCACAAGCTGAGAATGCCTTCCCCGTGTTTTGGTCTGGAGCTTGCTTCTCTCACTTGGAAGTGCTGGGGTGCTGCCCGGGACTGAGGGACACAGAAGAGGGAGAGTAACGAGGAGTGATGTGTGAAAAGCAAGTGAGACTTTCAGTGAGGCTCCTCTCCTTAAGATGGCTCCAATTGTGCAATGACAAATGATTCTGGGCTTGTTGTCTGAGCGGCAGATCAGAAGAAAGGGGAAGAGGGTGAGGCGCTGGGTCAGCCACGGTGACCGCAGAGCAGACTGAGGGTGGGTTCTGATGCTGTTGTGGTTAGAGTATATTGAACACATGGCCTCTGCAGCAGTGTTTATTTTGTAACCTAGCTATAGTAAACAGCTGTTTAAAGTATTACAGACCTGGCCATGTATATTTTTCTTGTGGCAGAGTATGCCAATGATTAAAATATGTTAAGAGACTCGGTTGCTAGGTTGGCAGCCTGGCTTAAAATGGACATGGTTTTAACTATGCTTTTGGTAGGTTTTTGTATGTTAGATTTGTGTGTGTGTGTGTTTCTTACTCCAAAAAGGACAGCATCCGTTTATGACCTTATATTTATGCCTGCTCAAACCAGGGGAGGTAGAAGGATAGTTGGAGAGAACGTTTAAGGGAATGATGTGTCCCCATAGGTATAAAAGCACTGTCACACAAAGGACAAAGTTTGGTCATTGCTGGACTGAATACAAAAGCTACATAAGTGTCATCAGGTTTTGGGAGTGGTGTCTCTCCCATGATTGGAAACCATGTTAATGTGTTAGTGTTAAAGGACAAACGCCTCAATCAGTGCTGCTGGAATGGGTCACAGCTGTGGGAGCAGGGAGAGAGTAAGTTGTAATTGCTACACTATTGGTGGTCAGCTCAGTTTTTGAGACCTGCACGGTAGTGTTGGTGAACACTTGCAGTTCATTTTAAATCATACTATGTTGTTATTCAGTTGATGGAGTTTAACATTTGTCCTGTATATCCCATTTGTTGCAGTTCTGATTTGTATTAGTCCCAGCTGCATTAAAATCCTGTCTCAAATCAGCCCCTTCCCCCAAACCAAAGCCAGTGCACACGCAGTTGTCTGAAGCTTGCAAATTAAAGATGACATGCCGACTCCTGTGCCTGTCGCACAGCTCAGCACCTGCAGCCTGCTGCCGGAGCCCTCCCCACCAGCCTCTGTGCATGCAGCCACTTCAAGGGGTTAACGTGTCCAGCACTGTCGCCAGCCAGGGCTTCAGAGCCACAGGTCCCCATTATGTGACACAGGCCTCCCTAAGAGGCTTTGAGGACTGATCTCCACAAGAGCCCCAAGCGGTTTACAGGGACTGCCGTGGGCAGGGCAAGGTTGGTCGGCTCTGGCAGCCCTGTTACACGAACAGACGTCGCCTTTCTGCTGTGACCTTCCAACGTGTCACAAGTGCACAGGGAGACTCCTGGCACAGGGAACGCTTTAGGGGCTGCTGCTGCTGCCCTGCGGCATCATGCCAGCCCCAAGATGGGCACAATTCAAGCTAATATTGAGAGTGTGGGTGAGGGTGGGGTGCAGATGGGGAAGGTGGCAATATAGTCTACTAAGACTCCGGGGATCTCAGTCTTCACCAGAAAGTCAGACACTCTGGACCAGAGAGAGAAAAGCAACCTAGTAAATTCACTTAAGAAAAACGTGCAAGAATACTTTACCTTTAAGCTATGCCCTGCCTGGGTTTTTCACCAGTTTGCAATATGAATATGCTGCAGCTTAAAGCTCCTTCTAGGAGCTGTGTTTATGTAAAAAACTGAGTTGAGCTTGTAATGGTTAAAACTGTATTTAATTCTTGTTTTATAAATGAAAACAAAAAATGAAGAAATGCTTTAAGTATAATGTAATTATTTTATAGGTCAACTACTAAATTATAGATTAAATAATAAAGCTACTCTAGGGTTATATGGCATCCAGGTGTTTTGCTTCAACAGCTTGTGTCCAACTGCTCTCTAATCAGTATATTCTCCAGCTTCCTTTTCACCTTCCCAAATATAGGTGAATGATGGCTCACCCTGACAGGTTGGGAAAACCTAACTGCTTCTCCCCTTGTTTCCCACTCCCCTCAGAAGTACCTGGAAGGCAAGAGGGAAAAATAAAATGCATTATTCTTAGATTCTGGAGTTGGTTTTGCATGCACTTATTCTGGGATTTTTGGTAAACTGACAAACAAAGCTCCACCACTGCCTGAAACACTGCCATCGTTTGTCACAAGAGGAATAACTGACCTAAATAAATTTTTTTAAAATATATACAGATTCTTATGTAACAGGCACCAAACTACTCATAAGGAAAAAAAGTTACATCCTAAGATATAGGTGAGTTTTAGTTGTTGCTATGAGCTCTTGAATAGGTTCAACATATGGCAGTCCAAACATGGGGTACTATTTTGGGGTTTGTGGCGTTTTTTTCCCTTTCCAACACAGAGATAATTCAGTTTCTCAAGGCAAAATTTCTGTGTGGAAAGGGAGCTGTCACATTGATTGATGAGCCTCCATGTCACCAGAAGAGATGCCTGTGATGGGTCTCGAAAGAAGCAGAACCCAGAACACAGCTAGCAAGGGAGGGCTATGTCCTTTAGGTTACTATGCTTGTAGGAGCCCTTTGCTGTCTTCCCTTCCCTGTCTCTTGCCCAAAACTTCTCACAGATCAGTGTTTGGAGACTTTTTTTTTAGCAGCTGTTGCTTTAGAGAATTAGAATTTGTTTTGCCTTAGCTTCCTAGATGTGGGCAGGCTCTCTGCTCAGACCTCCCAGGCGCCTCTGTCACTTGGCTCAAAGGGAGCTCAGCCATCACCTCCTTGAATGCCCCTCTCTCATTCCCACCCATCTCTTGGCCAGTCTCCTGCTTTGCAGGTCATGGGTGGCCCAGCACCCACCTGAACCTCTGCTGCCTGAGGCACTGCCCAGACTCCAGCTCCAGTTCTCTGTGTGTTGCTGCCCAGCTGTTGAACCATCGTTGTACCAGAGGCATACTCTGTGATCCAAAAATCTCCCGCTCGTGGAAGCAACCCAAGAACAAGGTGAATCTATCTGAGTAGATGGAAAAGCTGTAGGTCAGACAGATGCAGTTACTTCTTAAAGTGGACAGGTGCTACAGGACAGGGAAAGGGAGGAAGACAGTGCACATTAAGCTCAAACACAGTGGGACTGCCATGTTGGCAGGGCCCCAGTTTGGGGTGGGTGGCAAGTGATGTTTCTAAGACGGTAAATTTGAGCAGCAGCTGGGAATAAATGAGATAACAGTGCTGACGCAATAGGGACCCTTTATGTTCAGAAACACAGCAATTTTTGAGGCAATGGACTTACCCTTTGATGCTCTTTATAAGTAGGTTGGAAGAATATCAGATACAGGAAGAGATGGGTCAGTTGTAAGCAAGAGAATAACTCGGAGAACCTGTTCTGTGATGAGAATCCTCTTGATGGGTGGCAGACATTGAATGATATTGGGGCACGGTTTTCTCTTTTCTCCCTTTGCTGACTTGTTTACACTTTATTCAGAAAAACTCAACTTCATCAGTTTCACTGATTCTGTCCATAGTAGTTTAAAAATATTGTAACTGAAGTAACTAGTATAGTGGATTTGTCACAAATTTGGCTTTGCTTTTAACCTAGAGACTGCAACAAAATAATTGCAAACCAATGACTTGCTATATGTTCTCTCAATGAAATTAATATTTGCTTCCAAGTTTTTAAACTGATCACTGAAAAACTGGGCAAGAAAAAAAGTCAGTCTGTGGAAGATTCCTCTAATTATTATTCCCACTGCCACAGTTGGTTAATACTTAACTAAGTTTTGGAAGTGTTTTGGGATGATGAAAGGTGCTACAAAAAAAGCTAACCCACCACAGTGTCACGACGTGACAAAGTGCCATGCTTCTGAAAGGCTTTAATTGGCAGGCAAAATATGAATCCTCTTAGCTCCTCATAAAAAAACAAATTGTTCTTCCAGCATGTCGCATCTGCTGCTCAGGTATGAAAGTCCTTCTTTTGCTGCTGCATTTAAGTAACAGTGAGCAATATGTGGTGTTAGCAATTAACAAAGGCTCAGAATTTTGTCTGTGAGAACTCTTGTAGAATTAGGGCCAACACTTCAGTGTAGAGTGCTTGATGTTGCGGTAAAGAGGGGGATTGCAGCAAATGAGGGGAGAGGTGACCAATGGGGGGGTTCCTATCCTTTAAAAAAAAAAAAAAAAAAACAAACAAAAGAGCATTGGTCCAGAATTCTGTAAAAAGTTGAGTATGCTGCTAAAAACAAAGAGCAGAAGTGAAAGTTGTGCTGTGAGAACATTCCCTTTGGATGTTCTATGGGTCAGCTGGGGTGCTGCACATAGTTGGCTACTTTGCATGGAGGTTTGAGATAGGTTGGAGAGGAGCTGTATAAAAGAGAAGGATGTTCTACCAAATAGGCTGGGTCTGAGTAAAATGAAAGAAAAATCTATGTAGCAGCATGTGTCTTAAGATCATAATATGGTTCCATCAGCTGCAGTCAACCATTGACACTACAGAAAGAGAGGCTTGAAATAACTTCTATCATCCACGCTGCAGATCCTGTAGAAAGGGTATGTATGCATGTGACAGATATAGGAGGTTGCTGGCCCTTTTAGGAGGTTGCCAAAACACTTGTATAGATAAAAAAAGGATTATAATATGCCGATTAACTTCTCAATGCATGCATGTTTTTACCTTACTAGCAATTTCTTGAGACTGTTAACTCAGCAATGTAGTAGGACCAGGTTACAAACCTGAGCCAAATGCAAGACTGGGAGGCATTCACAAGCTGGAGAAGCGAGTTTTACATGGTCTCCTTGGATAAAGAACCTGGAGCTCTCACTACCACCACCTGGGGAAAAAGTAGCATTGTCCACATAACTGGGAATTACTGTCACTACCCTTCCAAAAGGCAAGCAAAGAGAAGTCTTACTTCCTCTGCTCTCTTCACAAAGGCTCTTCCTTGATCACTGGAGCCAGAATGGGATGTGGTGCTTAGGGAGAAAATAGTTTGTAGCACACTACAGCAATAGTCAGAGAGTGACAAGTGAAGGAAATTATTTCATTATTATTCCTTTTATTTTCTTATAAATTAACATTCTAAAAAAATTGGAATAGAAACACTAAATACAGTATTGCACATAGTGATCTTTGTTAGATGATCTATTATTTCATTTAGTATAGTAATATACATACTGTAGGTACTGAAGAGAACTGGAAGGCTACAAATGAAAACATGCTACTGTATCCTTGCACTTAGGAGCAAAGTTAGGAGGAGAAGACTATTGTTTACATAAATACAAACATGGATTTGAATCAGTGCCATTAAAATAGCTTTACTCTTTAAAGTTTTTTTTCCATAAGTTAGTCGTAACAGCAAATAATCTCTTGTTTTCTCTTCCCCAAATAGTAACGTTACTCCCATCAACAGAAAATTTTAGAATTCCATTCTTGGTAATTTATATCCCTGCCAGAAATTACTGCTAGTACAGATTTTCACATAAGTTTATCAGCAACAGGAGACTTGCTTTTCACACAGTGAAAAAAACCATCTTTTCTAGTGCTTGGTATATGTGAAGAATAACAGATTCCTGAGGTCATATTTTGCACTTCCTTTTATGACACCCTGTAGAGCATATTAGCCTCTGAACAGCTTGGAATGTCTCTTGATGTGCTAGATTAGACAGGGAATGATGCAACCCAGCAGGTTAGAGCTCACTTGCCTTACCCCAGTGTCTTTCAGGCTCCAAAGCTGTGAGCACGTGCATCCAACTGAGTTGCGCACACAGTCTGCTTTCAGGAAAAATTAGCTTAGAATGAAGAACATTGTCAATCAAACTGATTGGTTTGGGGCTCATAAATAGGGCCTGGAGGAAGGGGTTGTCATCAGTTGATCAGTCCAAAACTGATACAGCAAATTACGGATTGCAAAGAGGAAGCAAGCATGTGGTCTAAAATGGAAGCCCTAAGTAATATATTTCAATCATTAACCTCTTATTCAGGGGCACTGAAAGCCTGGAGGAAATGTCTGTAATTCTGTTAAGTGTGAAATTGATGTCAATTAGTTGGTAGTCTATGTTCTTTCACTAGAATTGGCTACTGTTTTCCATAAATGTTGTCTCCATGTGCATCTTTTAATAGCTCTCTAAAGGAGTTTTAAATTAACTGTAAAGCTAATTCCAGAAGGGAAGTCATGTACATGTGGCCAAAAGCCTGTCTGACTTAAGTGATCAGCAGTTAAAACTATACTATACCTTCTAAAGTTCATGTAAAAGTATTAGCTGCTTTATATATTAACAAACTATAATAGCCAAATCTCTCATACTCTCTATCATACGTCTGTGCTTTTCTGTATTTCTCTGCTTTTTCTTTTTTTTTTCTTTTTTTTTTCTTTTTTTTAATGCGGGATTTCTGACCCCCATACCACCTGGCATTCACCATCTGGCAGAAGATGAAGTAAAAGTATGCTGCCTTATCGATTTTAAACATAGTTACAGTAAACATCTTGTTCCACAAATATTTAGTCATGGAGGGCAACCAAACAAGTTGGGAAAGCATTGATTATACTGTATAAACAGCACTTAACAATTCAAAATACAAACTACAAATGCCAACATGAAACGGATACAAACAATTCACTAGGAGTAACATTTCTTTCCCTAAACTAAGTGCAGTGCCATGAAGTATTTGTCAGATGTTGCCAGTAGGAATGGAAATGTTTTACTGTACCAAGTAGCATTCTTATGAAGTTCAACTTAATGCAATTTTCAGCATGTTCAGAACTGATGCAGATACCACTTTTTATGCATGCTGACTTGTCCTATTTGTAATATACCATACACTTTACAAAATACCATTTTTGAGTGGCAAAGGAGATACAGAGTACAGGGAAGGTATTTCAAGTCCATACCTAGTCTATTTCTGGGCACTCCAATAAAGTGATTACATTCGTGAATGAATGCACAATAACACATCAGTTGGTGGAAAACTCTAGAGAACAAAACGCAAATTTTAAAAGGTCAACAAAGCAAATGATGAGGATGATGTAGTTTCCTTCCCTCTCACTCCCCACCCACAGGCATGTTGAATTTTGGAAACCAGGTAACAGTGGCTTTTGAATTTCTTCTCTCAGATTTTCATACTTATCTTTGCTTTCTGAAAAATAAAATAAAATTTAAAAATAAAGACAAAATTTGAGTGTACACAAAACCAACTTACACAAATATGAAAAGCATAAGAAATACATAGGCAAATGCTAGATTATATTTACTGTAGCACTGACTTCATAAATAAACTTTGAAGCTAGAACTGAAGTAGACTACAGCTATGCACTGCTTGTGTAATATTTTTGTTTACTTTCCTTTTCACTCATCAAATACTTAAGGTCCTTGTTTCAGTGCAAATAAGAATGATAATTAAACAAATACTTATTTCTTAAAAGAAATCTCTCAATGTCTTCATATAGAGCAGTATGTAAGTTAGATGGAGAACTCCCAAAAAATGTTAATTTGGGGGGTTTTTTGAAATAAAATGTTGATCTGCTTTTAAGTAAAATTGATAAAATGTAGTTTATAACTCCTTACCAAGCTAGCAATCCATTTACATTTCTTGTGGCACTAGCTACAGTCAACTCTCTCTAAACATTCAAAACAAGAAACAATAAATGCAATATTATTGTTTCCTGTATCAAATTATATTAGTTAGAATACAGCAAATTACCTCATGCTTCATTTACAATAATAAACTGCTCTTGCTTGTGCTACACCTATTTTGTGGAGTAATAGTCATAGGCAGATTTCAAGTTCATTAATTTAACACCTTTAAGAAAAATGTTAAACATTAAAGAAAAAAAACCAAAAAAACAACCCAAACCAAAAACATACATCAAGAATAACCTACCTATAAAATGCAAAGAGAAAAAGATGAAACAAGTGATATAAAGAGAAGCATTGCTACAAATTTTACTTACGATTCCAGAGTCATGTTTTGGTCTAATATTGTACAGTGACTTCCCCTTTTTCTGCCTGCACACTTCCTCTGCTTCTTTCACTCTGAAAAGAGACAAAAATCTATAAATACTCCTGTACACCAACAATATTTACAAAGACAATGCAGTATAAAAGTTACACGTTAAGGCCTGAGGACACAAGTGGATAACTTTATTCTCCATATATTCATTAACATGCTCCACAAAATAGTTCTTGCACTTCAGGGCTGCTGTAGCCATATGCTGCACTTACATGGACAGGCATAACCAATTGAATAATCAATTCTAGTTACAAAAGCAATCAGTACTTACTGCAGCTGAAGATTCAAATGTATGAGGGTTTAAAATACACTGGATGATGTAAAGTTTACATTTCAGAGCATTCATGCACATACTGCTAAGAAAACTCCTTTTCTTTTTTTATCATACTTCATCTATTCCAACCCTCAGGACTTCAGTTTAAACAAAGTTTGTCACCAAGCTGTGTTCTCCTCCACCCATTTTTGTTTGTATTTAAAATGGCAAAACAGCTTAACCTAAATTTCCAGTCTTTACTCTCAAACTTTAAAAACAAAAATGGAAAATTTCCATGGGACATGATGTTTAACCCAAGGTGATGCATGTGACTGCACATATCTCTTTAATTCCAAAGCTGAGGAACCTCAAGGCTTACATGACCACTGGGGATGAATGCACTTTGGCTGCTTGGATGTAAAGAGAGGGACAGGTTCTAAAAGTAAGGGTCCACTTCTTAGTGCTCCCTGACATGGCAAACAGTACCAAATTAGGACCTTGTGAAAGGCCACCACATTTTTGGTGAGAGAAATGATCTTTTTCATCATGCAGATAGAAAGCAAACTGTGAAAGGCAGAGGACTACACTAAGACTGGGAGCTTGCCAGAATTCAGCTGATGAGTTCAATGTCACACTGTAAAATGTTTCTTTACAATTTTCATTCATTTTATATATCAACCTTGTAAACACACATGATTGCTGGAACACTGATAATACAGCTTTTTGTTATGAATTCTCTGAGCTGCAAAGACTTAGATTAACACTTTCTATAAGAGAACACTAAATCATGTGAGATCTTTAATTTTTTTAATGAGAGATGAGAATTTTTTTGATAAATAAGAAAGTACAAAACAAAAATGCAAATTCTATATTGGCTTGATCTTGCCTAAAGTATGGACTTGAGATAGCACTTAGTCTGACTTTTCACCATTATCTAAGAGTGAAAAAAGAAACAACAGTTGAATGATATATTAATATATCATATATCCTTGGCTGGTTCCTTGCAGTTCATCTCCAGACCTAGTATGCCTGTTATGTCACTGAGGCTACACACTGAGAATCCAACTTTGTGTTACTATTATTTATGAATATTTTTGTGTGTGTGATAAGGGCCAAAATTTTGAAAATAAAACCCCAGCTAAGTCTGCTAAGCACATTAAAAAAAAACCACCTTCATATTCATCTCTACTTTATTCTACTTCACCAGACACACCTTGTTATTTTCATAAGTTTCAAATTTATATGTTCAAAAATTAATTTAAATGTCAGTTATTTTCCAGCACTTCCACGACCTGCCCTCTTCATTTAATGGCCTTGTGTGTTGTTAGTGTAGGGAGACCTTCATGCACACAGGTCCGGGGAAAAAAGTTTTGAAACCTCTTATTTCAAGCTGTAATGCTTTCTCTCTGACTGCAAATCAGATAGATTGCAATATAATCTAGAACAAAAATGTCAAGCAGCCAAGTAATACACCTTTAAAATGTATTTAAGTAGATTCGGTAAAAGAGGCAGCCAAAATGTGGTAATAGCTTCAAAAAGAAAATTATGGGAATGATGCATAATGGAGAAAAATTCAAAGACATTTTCTTTTCGCTATAACAATTTTTCTTCTGCTTCATGTCTACTTTTCTCCAAAGGAGGAAAAAGTATCTGTGACAATGATCTTCCCATGATCTTTTCTAAATATTCAGACACATTCCAGCCTACCAATAGCCACTCTTACAAAGTCAGATATAAAATAGCAAATCTATCATATAATTTCCTCTTTTTCAAACACAAGTACAGCTGGCTCCCCTCACTGTAGACATCATTTAAATAACAAAATGAAATCTTACATGTGAGTAAATTAATATCAAATCCCTGTATGTGTACAGGGACTATACAAGTACTATTGAATTTATCAAAATGACTGTTTTATCAAAGCAGTGGAATATATGCAGGTATTCAGACTACTCAACATGCAAATGACAGCATATGCAACGTAAAAAAATATTTACCAAATCAGTTCTCACAGATCTAGGTGTTATTCTTGGGAAATGCCAGGGAATCTTCAACTCCAGTCTTTGTCCCACCTAAACATCCCCCTTCCAGGATGGATTACTAACTGCCTGCTAAGGTCACAAGACAACACAGCTCCTTGTGGGTGTCACGTTAATTCAAAAAAAAAAAAATCCACACACAGTAAGGAACCCTTGATCATGCAGCTCTTTTCTAAAGACCAGGATCCATTAAGTAACATCTCTACATATTCTGCTTCAATTAGAGAAACAGCTTTTTGGAGAAAGGCTGTCTCTGCTTGAAACAGCAAAATGTTAATAACATGCCACCCTGTGAAGGAGGAAGTCAGAACTTCTGTGTCCCTGAGACAGCCCTTCAAAAAATGATCCATAACCTCCAGACTGATAAGCGACAATCTTAAGGTTGTGTTTTCCAAATTTCCAGTATTATGGAAGAGGTGCTGGTCTCAATAGTATGGTTGTGGTACTCAAGGTTTTGGGAGCTTTTATGAAATTCCTTGGAGTTTAAGCCTATTTATTCATACCAAGGGAAATACAGAAAATAAGAAGCATTACTCCCTAATGCACTTAAGGCTGAGAGCTAGCAATCACTCAGTTCCAATTCCAACCATATCCCTGACTCACTGTGTGGGTTTGGGACAGTCCACAGCCTCCTGGCTTGCATCCTGCTCTCTGTGCAGGAAGCTCCAAGTGGTTGGATAGAGACTCGGTGAAGCCCATGTGACCCATACATATGCTTCTTCAGCAAGAAATGCCCTGAGAAATGTAAAGGTAGCACACCAAAGGCTCATTTCAAGGAGGTTTAGTTTGTGACCATACTAAATCTGGAAGCATGGAGAACTGTAAAAAGCTACAGTGGTATCTAAAAATGAAAAGCCAGCAGACTGCTGAAATAGAGGCAAAGGCAACTATTAGCCTTCCACAGGGCCAAATCATAAACCAGTGATTGTGGTTAGCAATTTTGACAGTGTGCAAATATATTTTGTGAAGGCTGATCATTCAGCTTAATTAAGATTTTACTAAATGTAAAATTAAAATAATCCTTCTGGAAGAGGAAAAGGATGTGTTTTGTAGGAGCATCAGCACTGTTTAAACTGTGTGATCTAGAGAAGCAGATAAAAGGTTACCTTTGAAGTAAGGGCAATAGTCTTAGTCCAGTCAGAAAATAATTGCCACAGGCAAGTTTTTGTCATCTTAGGTTTTCTCTGTTGGCCACAAATGGTTTTTTCATCTTTCCATGAAACTAACAAGATTTAGGCAAAAGCACATTCCTTGTCAGCTCATGGCTGGTTCAAGCCGTATTTCTCACAATGGCAAGCAAATCCCTGTGTACCTTCCTCTTGCTCAGGCTTTTCCTGCACTACTTCCCACTGACTTCAGTGGGACCCTGATCAGCACAGAGGTGCAAGTCAATAATCTAAGACAAAAAAGTGCAAAAATTGCATGAACATTATTGATTATGGGTTAACTCAACTGTGGTTATTTTCCATAGAGCTTTATGAAGAAACGAATGGACCTAATTCAATAATGGGAGGAGGAAAAAAAGGATTTTTGGAGAAAACAGCACAAGACTCCCAACAGTCACCAAGAGAAGCAATAGAAACACAACAACATATTTCCAAGCTCCAGTCCAAAATGACACTACCACTGTGCCAATGCAGAGCTCAAAGAGCAAAAAAGCCAGTTAAAAAGATATTCCTAGCAAAGGGGTGGGTATTCAATTGTCAGGCCTTCTGTGGAAAAATAGGCTGCCTCTGGGGAGACTGTGGAAGAAAAGTCTGAGGAAGGTGAGTGTTCCCCAGTTCCTGAGAATTATAACCCTTAAGCAAAAGCAGGCATGTGATTGATTTATTGTTCTGAAAATCTGTTTTTACTTAAACTATTTAGTTCTTCACTACTAATACTTTTCTGTTAGAGAAGCTTTTGGTCCCCTCACAGAGCCAGCACTTTCAACAGCAACCAAATCTTCAGAAGCAGGACAGATCTTCCAGGCATGATCTGAGAGTGAGAGAGGAAGATAGAGGTGGAAAAGACATGGTGTGCTCTTGGAGAAGCCAGGTGGTACCCTTAACTTGATAAGTGTGGTGGGAATGACTTGCAAGCTTGCAGTGTGCTAAACTTTGCTAAACTGATGCTCAAAGTGTCCCACCTCATACTTTACAACCACTTCTCAAAATCACTTTATTTCAGCAAAATTACTTTGGTTCATTTACTATCAATCCCTGTCCCATCTTATGCCAATTCTGGCTCAAAAGTGAGCATACTAGTTTGACAGAAAAAATAACATTAGCTGTGTTACCTTTAGCAATTTTTGCTTCTTATTCTTTTCCCAAGTATTTTTTTGATTTTGTCTTAGCGAGCACATAATTCTACAAAAACTAGAGTTCCCAGCCTAGACAACCAGAGAGTTAACTCTCACTGTAGTAATCTGAAGAGCAGAATTATTCAGGCCCAGGGCAGATTCTATAAATACTTGCTAAGAGTGTTCCTCACTTCAATCTCCTTAAATAATAGATTTAGCTAAACCATTTCTCTCATTATTTCAGAAAGAATATACTTCCAAATAGCCCTAACAATAAGAAAACATGTAGGGAATATAGAACATTGGGCAATCAGTGGATCAGTTAAAAAAAAAAAAAAACTAAAAAATCTACAAGGGAAGGAATAGCCAGTCACTTACAGAGCCTAAGAATCATAGTCCTGAAATGTGGTACTTAATAAGATTGAGTCTATCACTTGTCACCTGTAACAAAATAAGTATTCTTATTTCCATCATAATAAAAACTTGTATCCAGCACTATCACCTCCTTGTACCTCCTATTTATTGTGAGACAAACATATAAAAATTACTATTAAGTTTAAAGACAGCCTGTAAGATGAATAAGCAAGTTTCACTTCAGCATGCACACAGGAAAAAGAAACCAGACATACTTAAAAACCCAAAAGACAGAGTGTTTTTATCTACCTTCTAGACCAAAAGCCAGCCTGGCCACAACCTTATCAAGGTTTTGAGACTTTCTGTCATCATGCAATCCATTGAAGGGGTAGCCACTTCCCTGCCACTAAACATTAATAATTTTGTCTGAAGTATCTGTGGCAGACATTCATTTCTTACTGGCTCCATCTAGGCTTGGTCACCTCACACTTCACTAGCGAGCACTGCGACATGACAGATGTAATCACAGTGAGAGGACTGGAAAGTTGTGCCTTAGATAGCAAAGCTGCTCGCAGAAACTTCCATGATAAACTCAGATAGATATTCCTTTTACAGTTGCCAGTATAGTTTATGAAACCCAAAAGACATTTTTCTGCAGATATTCTGCATTTTTTAACACAAAACAAGGCTGAGGCCAATACGCTTTATACTACCAAGTGCTTATTATCAGTTAAATAAAAGGACTGTTGCCAAAATATTTTATGTGGCTTTGTCTGGGTTGAATATTGAGTTAAACTTGTTTATAATAATAATAGTACCTTTAAATATAAAAACAAATAAAAAATACTCCACTAAATTATCAAGTGCCAAATGTCTTTCAGATTTCAAGGGCAAAAAACTTTAAAACTCTCTCCTTAAACTCTTCCAGGGTAATGTTCTTATATTTTATTTGTTGACTAAAATATTTAAAATATTTTTTGCTAAGGGAGAAACCAAAACATAAAACCCATAATGGGAAATTACAATTTCCAACATAAAAGTTGAATAAAAAAATGCAGAGCTTTCACTTTCATGCCAATAGGCTTGAAGTGATGACACAGATATGATTCAGTAACTGACTGCAAGGACTTTATATAGATAAGAAGTACACTGTAAGGTACCTGGTGCCCTCAAACAAACTAATAAAATCTAACTTCAGCCTACCAACAGAGAGATAATGTATTAAACTATCCTGACATCTCTGCTAGCTCCTTGCATGGTTAATTCAAGGACCATGAGGCAGACAGTGGCTGATGGAAGGACACAGTGATTAATCATAATTTCAACCAGAGGACCACAAAGAGATTAAAAACATTGTAATCTGGCCACTTAACATAGAAAATAATCTGTAGCAGGACCCTGAATAAGATACCTCCTCTGTCAACAGTGTAGACATTGGGGAATGCATTTCCCTTTTTTTTTTAGTGTGCATCATGTCAAATGGGCCTAAAATAAAGCTTCAAGGCCAACTGAAATGAAAATTAGACTTTCCCATTTACAGTCTCACTGTGCTTCACCAAACACAAATATTCTGAAAGTATTGTAATTAAGAAGTATTAGTCTCCCTTGGTTCTCTCTGGCAATCATACTCTTGATGATCTAGGGGTTCTGCTCTTGTCTATGAAGAGTTATGCAGATGTGAGTAAATAAAATAAAGAGAATACTGTGCAAAACATGATTTAAAGATTATAATTTTAACATTAAAGATAATTTCACATTGACAATGCAATGAAATAAAAGAATTTAGCTGTTAAAGAATGGCTATGTTTGTAATAAAATACAAACATACATATCCCCACTTAAATACATTTCATGACCTTTGTCATTAAATTGTCAGAGTGGCCAGTATTACAGGCTGTTCCTGGCTACCTTCAGGCAAGATAAAAATCACTTTTCTACAGACTTTACATATCAAAATTGTAATTATTCTAAGAAAAGTTAGCCATCACCTTCCACTGTTTTTCTTGGAACCGAAGCCAGGTTGCTCTCAAAGAAACTGGCTACATTTGGGCTATTTGGTTAGGAAATCTAACAGGAAATGATAAGGAAAGGGAAGAAGACTAGAAGTGAAGTAAAACTGGTAACATAATCAGCAAGCAAAAGAACCAGGAGCGTGAAACTTGGTGTTAGCTGTAAAATGTTTTTAAGAAGCACATGGAGTAAAAGAAGGCAAAAACTCAACAAGTAGAAAAGGATAAGAAAAGTCTTGGTAAACAGACTACATGGAGAAGATGATTCTTAAAGAGAATATGGAAACATACCCTGGACAGAGGAGTTGCTATAATGGGTATGTTGGGGCTACTACATTGGATAATTGATAGCTACCAAATTGTAGTACAAGCAAATATGAGAACTGAATGAATAGAAGGGATCAGTGAAGAGAAAACAGAAAAACCTGAAGTCAGCTGGAGAGCCACAACATTAAGAGATCTCCAGTGCATGGATGGGAAAGTAAGAGGCCTTGAACTTTGCTGCATGAGGTCAAAAGTGCCCATCCATCATCAGGTAACAACTCAAAAATTATTGCAGACATCATTAGGTTCTTCTCAAGTATGTAAGAATACCTCCTGGTAATTAGACTATTCCCTACACTGATGGCATGAGACACGCAGAGAGCCATGCACTTACACCTAATGGATGTTGCCATTTTGCCAACTCCATGCACTGGTTTAGCAAACTGCTGGAGAGCAAGGAAGTGAACATCCTTGATAGTTCAGAATCAGTCTGGGTTACAGTAGGTTTTAAGCCTTTGTGAGAATTTCAAATGTTTGGGGGCTGATATTTAATGACAAATGCTGCTCGTTTGTAAAGCATTAAAATGCTTTATTGCACCTCAAATGCCAAAGTGATCATTTTGTTGGGGAATAAAACCACTAACAAGTATAACAAGTGTAGTGCCTTGACAAAAGTTCTGTTTAATTTTTTTAATTATGTAATTATTTACACCACTATGCAAGTAACTATTGAATATGCAGCCCCTGCTTTTATCATAGACAAATGCCATTCTTTAATCAAGAGGCCATGAACAGAAAAAGGTTAAAAAGAGATTGAAAATATGACATGGTAGAAATAATGGTATCCTATCCTACCACTACAGCTTTGCCTATCACACCCAGTCTGACATTACAGTCATGAAAACAGTCTGTAAAATTCATCATGAAATCATGATTGTTAGCTACGTTCTTTTTATGCAAAACACACATTCTAAGATGCAACATAATGTGCCAGCATGGTACAACACCATCACCAGATAGATACTACTGAAGAACCTTTTGCTATTTATGTGGGGACCATTCTGGACTCTAACCTCCCACAAGTCACAAAAATTAGGAAATTTTACACCTTTGGAACTAGTTTTTTACTAGATCCTTCACTTTGTTTAAGTTCAATATTTGTAAGCACCAGTTGGCTCAAAGCTGTAAATGGAAATATTTTTCCTGTCTTATAAAACCCAGGACTGCTTAAAAATGTTAGACTAAGGTGAGAAAAAGGATTTTCTACCAAAGATCCAGACTAAGAAATGTATCTCCAAATGATTTTTTTCTCACAAACTTTTCCAGTCAAAAGCAATGCTAAAAAATGAAAATTCTGTTCACCTCCCCAAACCAAAGTACGATGATGTATTAATTTAAAAAAAAAAACAAACAACAAACAGAAAAACTAATTGCCAAAAATGTCCAAGGAAGAAAAAAACAAACCATATACATTGAGCAACCTCTTTTATCTGTATAGCAAACAGTGTTTTTGTGAGGTACTGCCTCCCAGCTAGCTGCTGAATCTTTGGTGTGTTTAGGCTTTTTAAAGTAGATTTTCTAGGGCCGATAACAGTATATTCTGATCAGAAAGAAGTTCAGGTTAACAATTTTGAAATACTCCCAAAAACTGAAGATCCGTGTAATTATTCAATTAAATGTCATGTAAAATCATCTTCTGTTTTGAAATGTCATTATAACTGAATTTTAAACCCATGCCTACCAGCTGCAGCTCAGTTGGTTAGAGTGTAATAAACACATTGAGATTAAAGCTTCCAAGAGACGTCAGCAAATGTATCTGCCCATGACTACTCACTAACATAACACTTGGAGCCTTCAGTTGGCATTACAGGAGCATGCCAAGCAAAATGTGACCCCACTAAACATACTCCACATGTTCATCATTTCCTTCTCATGTTGCAGCTCCATATACATTTTTCTTCTCTTTTCTTCCATCTCTGCATTTCTTTGCAAGTACCTATTCCCATGTCCCTCGATGTCTCACTCTCAAGTCTGACTCACTGGTTCATATTATAAGTGTTAAAAAAATATCCCTTAAATTACTCTGAGAGGACATTGCTCGTGCTATGGGATTTAATGCCCTCCTCTGCAAGCAGGAGTGGCAGCTTACCAATATGCTCCTCACTGTGCAACGTACAGATATCCCATGCCAGACTTTAAATTGCTCAACAGCAAGTTTTAAATCATCCTGCCGAGGAGTCTGTAGGGAGACATACCAGTCTTTCTGCAGAGGGAGATCAATGAGCTGTGGAGACATGCTGGCCAGGAATCTCCCTTTCATCTAGATATACACAGTGTGACACACCAGGTGCCAGCTTAACTGCTATTCTTACGGGAATGGGCAACTTCTGCATTTGAGAGACGAGTGCATTTTTCTGAGTTTATAGATTATTTTTAATGTGCCAAAGATTTATCGTGGGAGTTAAAGGGTTGAATAAAGTCAGCCAAAAGAAATTCTCAAGCTTAGTGTGATGCAAGATATCAGGGACTTAGAGAATTTTACCATCGTGTTGATCCTGCTTATGAACTCTCCTCTGCTGGCATCCCTGACACAGACTCTGCTCAGCAACACAACTCATTAGTAAAGGCAAGGGCCTTTGTGTACCTTATACCCACATTTACAGGGCACCCCTGTCTGCCCCTCGCTCCTTCCTCCTCCAGCTCTCCCATCTAGAAATACAACTAACACAAGGTAAATCTTTGCCAAGTTTCACATGCCCTCTAGAGCAGCAAACAGTCTGGAGAGAGGGAAGCATATCCAGAGTTGGAGAGGACTAACAAGCATAAGCACCTCACTCGCACCCAGAGAAAGGGAAGGGGGAACTGCAGCCCTGCACACGAGCTTCTGCTATATCATTGATCCTTTTCTAATAAGGTCTGAACTGGTACCTATGACCTGATGATATCGATACTAACATTTGACAGCAATGGAACTTTAAAACATAAAATTTCCTAGAGGACTCACTGCTTTTTGCTACTGTAATGAGCCAGGGTCTATTCCATGGCCATAATGAAAAGATGTAGTCCTAAAGATGAATCGTTGTCCATAGCAATATGAGATTTTCTGATAAATAACTGTATTTTTATCTTATTTCCAGGACCAGCAGTTGCTTAACTTTTTAATTTTTAAGAAAATTTCAAGACTTCCCTCTTGGGATGTTGCTTCATGAGCTCTTTTTATCTTTCATTCTTAGGACAGGATATCTTTTCCTGGTAGGAAAATGGTTGGGTCTGGGCAACAATTCTGCGGGCCTTTGCTGGAAGTCAAGAAAAATAAAAATACTTGCTCTCACAGAAGTACTAGACTGGAATAGTACACTTCAGATTGACTACATCTAACTACAAATGTAAAAAAATGTTTTTAGAAGCTAAAGAAAAGAGATTAATGAGAAAAAGGTTGATACATTTATAGGTCAGCTTGTAAAAGTTGCTTTTTTCCAAAACAGGAGGGAAAACTAGGCATTTGTAGATTGGTGGTCTGATTGCCTAAGTGTTTTTCTAAGAAGGGGAGACTTGCAGAGCTGTTACTGCAGCTGTATAGATGTATAGATATATATAGCTGTATAAATATATAGATAATAAGGGTGCTGAACAGGAAGCTTGTGAAGTTTAAAATCATACTCTCTCTTTTCAAACAACATCAACAAATATTAGGGAAAATATGTCAGCTCTTCAAGTCTTTCTTGCTGATTAAGCACAAAATGCAGGCTATACTGACAGTAAAATTTTCAAGAGTTTGCAAAGTCTGAATGAAAACCATAGACTATGACTTACATATTATAAATATATCTGAAGGACAATTACAACAACATCACAACTGGAAAAACCCAAAACATGCCCCAATAAGTTTGATTATGGCTCTCCTTTTCTCGTGGGCTTTTCTACCTTTTATTTTTTCCTTGGCGGGCTTCTTGTTTATTTTGGATTTTTTTTAAAGTTGCTTAATCAGAAAGTAGTATTTGAAAATTTTCACTTAAAAAGCTATGTATTTAGGATAGATATATCATCAGAAGTGTCAATCTCCACAAAATATCATAAAAAAGTTTATAAACAACCCAATATCAATTTCTGATGGAATGATCTACTTAGCCTTAACTATGATGTGACCACAAAAAATAGTACTGCTCAGAAAGCCTCTTGGCAGACCTATGCTTTTACTGAAATTTTCAGACGCATTTTTTCGTTTTATTTCTGCTGCATTTAAAAGTTTATCATGCATAATTTTCCCTACAGATGGCATTTTCCAGTTCTGCTTTACTTCAAGTGAGAGAACAGTAAAAGCAGTAGAAAACTTCAGAAAAATTAATTGTTTTTAACTTTGCACCATTTTTCTTTTCTCAGCTTCTCCTAAAGAAATACAAAGTCTGACACTTCAATGTTTATCTTTTGCATATAAATGCCTGGCAAACCAATATGCAAGTTGAAATGCCAAGTGAAAAGTGTTTAAAATAAGAACTGTTTGACTGCTTTTGTTAGAACATACATGCTTAACCTATCACTAACAAAATATAGTACCACCTCTGGAAATACCATCTATGAAAATCCTTTGGTTAAATTATTTTGAAAAAATAAGTAAGACACATATTTGCAGATACTAAATGAGGAACAGCCTCCATTAGCAGTGCATATGGAAACTGGGATACAAAATATACTAGAAAAACCCAAAGCAACCAGAGCTTGATAAAGATGATCAAGCTAAAAAAGAGAAGGGAATAAAGCTATACATTTTAACAAATAATTATTGTAAATAAAGTATGTTTCATGAGGCAGAAACCCGGTCAATAGCTCACCAAGGTGGCATACTACAGTCTTTGAAAATGTCTCACCATATCTGTCACTTGATTTTGCTGCCAACAATTACAGAAAGTTTCTCTCATCATTGTTTTAGCCTGCTCCTCAAATTTATTGGCAGAAAAAACTCCAAGAACATTACCTAAAGGGGAAAATCTACTTTCTTGACATAATTATTTATATTTTAGTGGCAATAGGCAGTTTTCAGATTTTTGTCACCTACAGATCTCTTGAACTAGGCCGACATTTTGAAAGCCATCATGATGTACATTCTTACACCTCTGGGCAACATGAATTTTTCCACTGATATTTTTCTCCTTTGATTTCTCAATACAAAGACACCTTCATAGCACACCATCTTGTCTTTTATTAAGCGAGACAGAAATGCAAAATCAAGAAAAAAAGCCTAAAAGACAACTTCAGATATCAGGTTGAACTATGATTGGAGAAAAGGTATTTTCTGTGCAAAGGCTTTGGTAAGACAGTTGTTTAACTAAAGAAGATCCTTAATTTTCAGGAAAATTATATGTCTTACTTCAAAAACTATTACTCTTACTGCTAATTTGGCCAAAACATTCTAATTCCTAAAATGCAATGAAGAGAGCTTCACTTTGCCAGACCTGACACAGCAGCACCGTACCAGAGATCTGAGAGTTGAGCACAACTAGATATCAAAGGTCCCCAAAGTCTAAACCCTGCCTCACCTGAACAAACGAAATTGAGTGGACTATTTAGACATGATGAGGCAAGTAAAAGTTAAAATTCAAACGAAAAATCTACTTGGGACTTTCAAGATGTATTGTTTTTAGTCTTAATTTCAGTGACCTCCTGGACTGAAGTTACACAGTCCTGCCTGTCCCCTGGGAAAGCCTCCTGCAACCCACCAGTTCCAAGCCCCGGTTTGAACAACAATCCCCCTGCTGTTCTTCCAAGGGATCTCCCAGTTTCCTTGCCTACTGCAGGTCCTTCTCACTGCCCTTTCCCTTCCCTGTCACGTCTTGTCCCTACAGACATTTTGTAGGTTATGCATGTTCAGATCCTTTGAGGGTACAACCACCCTTGCCCTAGAAGGGGCAGGCTGGCAGACAGCTTTTTTTTCTGCTGCTTCAACACATCTTCTTAGCATGCACATACACTGAACTCAAAGAGGGTCAAATGATTGTATCACAATCCTAGTCTTCTCTTAAGCTTTAGATGTTTAAGGAGGAAGAAGCTTTGTGCTAATTTAGTTAATATCTTTTAAAGAAAGCTATTTTCCTGTGAGAACCCTCTGGGGGACTTTTGGATTTTTAAAAAGAAAAATAGCTTAGTATTTTGAAATAAAAGGATATTTTACTTAAATCCTTTTCTATAAAATATACAAGGCTAAATTAACCTGTATTAACTAGGCAGCTAAATCCCTGTATAGGAAAATCAAAGGTATTATTTAACTGTCAGTTAAATCAGTTTCAAAGAGATATACTTAATTACATAAAATTAATTCAGACAGTCAATAATATGAGCGAGATCCCCAGAGATCTGCTGTGCTGTGTTAATATTTGCACCATGCTCTTGCTATAGTAGCAGAACCCAATTTTTTTCACCGTGAGACTTCTTGTTCCAAAACATACCCAGTTACAGCAAATACATATGGTGTACATGACATTAACTGTGTAGGTGCCTCAGGGAAGTCTTCAGTAACTTTCTAAACCAGAAGTCAGATGTCTGTGACAATTACATAGGATGAGAACATGTGAAAAAGGGCCTGTTCTTGTCAAATTACCTAATAACAGGCTGATGTTAATAATTTAATCAATCCCACCAATTTTTACGCTCAGATGTAGCTTCAACTCAAGCTGCCAACAGTTGTAGGATTATATAACAATGCGTAGAATTTACATGTTTGCATATGTTTCATTTTTCCTGATATGTCATTTATTACTTTTTAAACAACTGATTAATCGTTGGCAACATTTTTACAAACAAAGGGTGACCACAATAGACTATCTGCATGCAGGTGAATAGAGATTTCATAACTCTTCTAAAACATGGAGCAGACACCACGGCTGATTTTCAAAGCTCCTGTCTCATTTCTTTATGCCACATTATACCACACTTGCTCTTGTGTACCACATCACCCAGGCTGTGATTTGCAATATGATTCAGTCTTTTTTTAACACAGGGCTAATTAACTTATTCCTTCTGCCTTCCTTTTTCCCAGCATTGTAAAACAAATATTTACAATACGCCATGTCTTAATGCCTTGACTTTTTTTGACTAAATATACTAATGAAAATTTTTAATTAACTTTCAGGCCTAAAACCAGTCTTCCATTGCTTGGATTCATAGTAGCATAGTAGTTACATGCTCTGCCAAAAACACTGTTCAGGTAATGGACCCAAAAAACTTTAGCACAAACTGGTATTAAAATTCCATTCAAAAATTAGGATGACTGGGGGGTTGGGGCGGTGAGGGTGGGTGTCATGATCTGTTAAAAAAACAAAACCTGAGAAAACTCCAAAAGCCATTCAATAGGTTGTGTGCTAATGAAGTGTGGCTGACTGGTTTCTGTGCGATTGCTCCCAATAACATTCTTTGAGAAAAGCCTTTGAACAAACAAACAAATGTACCTTTCTTGAAGAATAAGTTTGTTTTCCTTCTTCCAGAAGTCTTTGAAGTCAGAACTGAATTCATGCCAAATACTGAAGAAAGAATGTGGGGACACCTCCTTCTCGCCCATTTTTGGTTTCATACAGAAATAGGCTGTAGTTTCCAAAAAGCTGTCAAAGAAAGCAGAAATAGCAAATGCTTCAGTACTCACTGAAATTTTTTTTGTACTTGACACTGAAATAGTATTTAATTATTCTTGGTAGCAGATCTAAAATAAAAGAATAGAAAAACATACCAGTTCTGAGCTCTTCACATATAAGTAGGTATACAATGTAAGATGATTTTTCAGTAAATTGGGATCTGGGATTTATCACAGTTTCTAGTTTTGACCAAAGTATTTTCCGTTTGAAATGCTAAAATGAACACACTGTCCACAGCCCTAAAAATCCAGATATTCACACTCCCCCATACACTGCTTTTCTGTTGTGTTTAAAGCTGTTTTCAAAACACAGAGTCAAAGCCCATCAAGGACTGTAAACAAACTTCAAGTTCTGTAGGTCTGGGCTGCAACACAATAGCTTAGGCTGGAGACTACACAGAAATATTAAAACTCAAACCTGCTTTATACTAAACAAGAAATGACACAACAGAAAACTTGGCCCAGGAAGGGTTGTGCTAGAAAACAGGTGCCCACTGTGACTCTACCAGAACAATCCAACAATCCTTTCTGAGCACAGCAAGAGCAAAACTAGTGCAGCAAACACAAACTACTCCTCAAGTAAAAGATACTCCTGAAATGCAAAGGTCATATTTCCCACCCTGAGTGAGGACTGTGACTACAAGTAAAACTTCTGAGTTTGAACTACTTTTATTTTATTTCAGGGATGTTACAGGAAGATATGGAATAATTATTTTTAAAAATATTGCTTAACTATTATTCCATTTTTCGTTGCATTCTTTTTCATTGTACATTTTGTAAATACTGGAGATTTTAAGAATGTTTTCCTGATCTGAAGCTCAACATGCAAGCCACTGGATAATTGCTCATTTTATGAAAAATGCAATAGAAAAATCTCACTTGAAATATAATTGTAGGTGCTTTGCTCACTCATCTGTTACTATTCATTGACTCCTATGACAATTTTCTCTGAATCATAGATCACAGTTTTAATACTTTAATTATGGGGAAGAATCCAATTTTGGCTAAATGGATGGAAATGTAATTTTAGTCTCAGAAGTTGTGTCTTCATTCATGGATTACGATGGTGAAAATAACATACAACGATTCAACGATTCAGAAGGGTCCCTCGCAAATTCTGCAAGAAAATTTTACCCCAATTCTCAAACCCGCATATTCCAGTTGTTCTGCCCATCCTGAAAAATAAGCATCTACATATATTATCATATTGCTGAATAAAAAAGCCTACATCTTAAAAGTTTAACATCAATTTACCAACTAAATTTTACATCACATTTTTTTTCTCCTAATTTGGAATTCATTTTTCCATCTGCTGAAGCAAACTGAAGATGTTGAGCAACAGAGTTGTAGCACATAAAAATACAGAAAACATTCTCATTTTTAAAGCCATTACATTGGTACTCCAAATGCCACCTTACCTAGTCATGTAATTTCTTCAGTTCTGTCAGCCTACCATGGCCCTCTGCTCTTTAACTCAAGTGTTTGGTCAATAAATGCCTTTTTTTTTTTTTGGCTGGGTTGTGTTGTCGGTTTGGTTTGGGTATTTTTTTCAAATGATTTATTAATGATTAACACAACTAATTAAAATACTCAATTTTACTTACTGATATTTTCCTCACAGTTTTATACTGGGAAAGGTATTTGTCATCTATCCTCTGATTCCACTGAATGACTCAAAAAGAATATCTCTGACATTGCAGTCAGCTGCACTGTTTTAAACTTCCTCCTACTGTCATATATTTTCAACTTTTTGCAAGACTACAAATGTTATCGGGAGGTATTTTTTCTCCCAGTCTCATCCCCCAGACTTACAGCTCTGCAGCTGGCTAGTGGGGAAGTCATATCAAAGGCTCATTTGAATTTTCAGAATGAGCTGACAATATTTTTGGAGGAATATGAGAGATAAACAACAAGAGAGAAATCTTGAGGCATCAGCTGAATCACTAATTTTTAAGAAGCCCTCTGAATGAAGTCCATTAATGATTTACAAAACAGAGAAAGACAGAATTTCATATAAGAAACCTTGTTTTGGGAAATATATGTTCAAAACTAACATCTATTAGTGCAAAGACTTCCACTGCTCTTCAATTATGACAACTATCTTCTGAGAGCAGGAGGAGATAACCAGTGTTTTTCCCCTGGTGACTGAAAACCTCCCTGAGGACTACTTGTATAACCATTGCAAACTTACACATTCATACGGCTGTGTCTAACAGCTGTAACACAATTACTAGGTTTATAGAAAGCAGAGAAATGCTCTTACAGGTTGCTTGACTCCCTAGCAGTTAGTTTGGGAGGTAAGGAAAATTAGCTGTCTGTGAAATGTGAAACAGCAGCAGCATAGCAGGCTGTCATTGTTAGTATGTCACACCTTTCTAATGCTCAGTAACAATGCACAAGACATCAGCTCCAACACAATAATACTTCAGCGTGTAAATCTCCATGAATCAAATATTTTTTTCTATACATGCAGATCAAACAGTTAAGACAGTTGCCATGTTTTTGCAACCATAGAGGTCTACCCTTATTTAGCATTAAAGTACCTTAGAGTTCATTTAGAAGACATATGGAAACCTGCTTGCTATACATTTGATGCTGTCATTTTTTTAGGCAAAATGGCATATTTCACACATGAAAGACAAAGCAAATAAAGCCAATCCAAATGCATCAAATAATAAAACATGGACAGCAATAAATCCTCTCTGCTGCCATGGTCTTTAAGTATCTGATTTGGAAATGTTTACATATGTCAAACTAGACATATCTCAAGGGTGATTCCAGGAGGGAACATGCATTTTAAATACAAAGAGAAATTTGGATGATATTGCCATAGCCCCAAGACTAGAAACAATCCTTTCAGACTTCAGTCAGGCAGAAAATATCTTAAATATCTTTGGTCTTTGCTCTGGGAAAGCCATTCAAATTTTCCTTTTCATTCTTCAGCAGATTTTAAAACAAAATATCTGCAAATACCATTGTTACTACTACTAACTGTGCATCACATAGATATTTTGAATCAAATAAGGAAATAGTTATCAAAAGCCTCTTCTTCCTATATCAAATTAATTTCTGCATCATACAACCTTGGGAAAATCACCTGACCTCTTTCAATTTAGTTTCACTTACCTGCAAAATTAAACATTTATTTTGAAACAAGTATTGTTTAGTGTCCATTTCTCAAGTGAAAAGGTTCATACTTCTGCATACTCTTTCTGAGAGTCTTAAAGGAAAAGAATGTGCATTAGAGAAGATCTTTGAGTCATGGAAGAGGGAAAGAAGGGCATGCAACTTAGGGATTAAAAGAGGTAAAGGAGGTCATTGCCTTTGCTTCTAACAACCTGACTTTTCAAGCATGATTAAAAATAAGACAGTGATGTTCACACTACCATCTCACCCTGACATGGCAAAAGCCAGAAATCTTTAAACAGATTTCAGACTGGGTTTTCTAGTGCTCATGTTGGCCCTGAAGGAGAATTAAATAACATCATCTTTCTCACAACAATGGAAGAGTTGCTCATCTCTGACAAGTAAGAAAGGAAATAGGATGAGGAAAGATGGCTAGTTCCTTTTCTTCCTTTTTGTCTTCTAATGTCTTTGGTTGAATTGTTTGGGTAATTCAGAAAAATCTAAAAACTTCAGACTGATGTCTGAACTCACTGCTTACTCAAATGTGGCAATTTGATGAATGAATCACTACTTTTATGTGTGCTCCCTTGAGTACAACTATGAGTCTATGAAAGTGATTTTTCTATTTGGAGGGAAGAAAGGAACGGATGTACTAACAGCCAAACCAAATTTAATCATATGAAAAAGAAAATAAGCTATTCACATTGCAAATGGCTCATTGACAGCAACTAGATAGATCTGATAGATCTAGCTAATAGATCTGATCCATTAGGAATATTTTAAGAGCAGCTGTGGATTATTCCGCTTTTTTTCTCATTCTCTTCTGAAAATAGCTAGCAAAACGTTGCACACAATTCCAATTCAAGCCTGTGGTCTGGGATGCATTGGCTGGTTTATAAATGTGTACTAAAGCAAATTAACAATACTAAGACAGCAGTAGCTTCATCTAGCATTATTTGCTCAGGTTCCCTTGGCCAAACAAATAGCAAAGTAACCATAGGTACAGACACGCCCTGGCTGACCTTTCTGAGAAATGCTGAACACACACACACACACACACAGACACACATGTATCTGGTTTCCCCACGCAGCAAACTTAATCACCTGCAAGGGTGAAGATTTGCTCCAATGTGATTTAAAAGAAGGAAAAAAGTTTTTCTATTCTGCTTAATAGACTAGATATTTTGGTTAAAGTTTGAACATGGATATTCTTTCCATTTCTCAAGTGAAAAGGTTCATACTTCTGCATACTCTTTCTGAGAGTCTTAAAGGAAAAGAATGTGCATTAGAGAAGATCTTTGAGTCATGGAAGAGGGAAAGAAGGGCATGCAACTTAGGGATTAAAAGAGGTAAAGGAGGTCATTGCCTTTGCTTCTAACAACCTGACTTTTCAAGCATGATTAAAAATAAGACAGTGATGTTCACACTACCATCTCACCCTGACATGGCAAAAGCCAGAAATCTTTAAACAGATTTCAGACTGGGTTTTCTAGTGCTCATGTTGGCCCTGAAGGAGAATTAAATAACATCATCTTTCTCACAACAATGGAAGAGTTGCTCATCTCTGACAAGTAAGAAAGGAAATAGGATGAGGAAAGATGGCTAGTTCCTTTTCTTCCTTTCTTGTCTTCTAATGTCTTTGGTTGAATTGTTTGGGTAATTCAGAAAAATCTAAAAACTTCAGACTGATGTCTGAACTCACTGCTTACTCAAATGTGGCAATTTGATGAATGAATCACTACTTTTATGTGCGCTCCCTTGAGTACAACTATGAGTCTATGAAAGTGATTTTTCTATTTGGAGGGAAGAAAGGAACGGATGTACTAACAGCCAAACCAAATTTAATCATATGAAAAAGAAAATAAGCTATTCACATTGCAAATGGCTCATTGACAGCAACTAGATAGATCTGATAGATCTAGCTAATAGATCTGATCCATTAGGAATATTTTAAGAGCAGCTATGGATTATTCAGCTTTTTTTCTCATTCTCTTCTGAAAATAGCTAGCAAAACTTTGCACACAATTCCAGTTCAAGCCTGCGGTCTGGGATGCATTGGCTGGTTTATAAATGTGTACTAAAGCAAATTAACAATACTAAGACAGCAGTAGCTTCATCTAGCATTATTTGATCAGGTTCCCTTGGCCAAACAAATAGCAGAGTAACCATAGGTACAGACACGCCCCGGCTGACCTTTCTGAGAAATGCTGAACACACACACACAGACACACATGTATCTGGTTTCCCCACGCAGCAAACTTAATCATCTGCAAGGGTGAAGATTTGCTCCAATGTGATTTAAAAGAAGGAAAAAAGTTTTTCTATTCTGCTTAATAATCTTCTGTTTAATAGACTAGATATTTTGGTTAAAGTTTGAACATGGATATTCTTTTCTATTTTGGCTTTATGAATCTCTAAGCATCACTTATGTACATTAGTGATTAAGAACAGTTAGTGTAAATGGTGTAACTTGTTACTTTTGTGAAGCAGTTGTGTTTCAGAAGCAGTTCTAAATCAGGCTGAAACTACTCAAGTACCTTTTATTTCAATTAAACTCATGAATAAAATTTAGAACTAAGCACATTCTACCAAAAGAAAGAAGGCAAAAGTGGCAGAAGACTATATGTGCCTGCTACTTTAAATCTGACATGAGTGTTACTTAAAGCCAAACTGAGTTGATGGGCTGTAAGCCTGTTCACAGTGTTGATCCTGAATTGTTGTCTATATACAGAAGGTGAGTACAATATATAAGTAACAGTATTTCCTTCCTGGATGCTAATAATTTGAATAATCATATTAGTATTTGGCTTGTTTTATAAAGAGGCTCAGGCTTTGTATCTGTTTTCCTACTGTATTCAACATCTGAAAGCAAGAGTTAATTTTCAGACAGAATACCAACCAGTTCAACAAGGTCACACAAAATATGTAAAATAAAAGAGCACCAGCATCCTGATGATTGAGATAGCACAAGACTGTTAGGAAACTTTATATGCACAGCTTTTTGTGAAGGGTGTAATTTTCTACTATTGATGTATTTTGTTGAGGATCCTTCTCTGCACTATAACTTTACATCACTTTCTTCACCCTTTCTTTGCTTTTTCAAAAAAATGTATAATTTCCTCTCCTCACTGCAAGTCTCTTGTTCTGCATAATTATAAGCGAAAAAATGCAAAAAATAAGTATAGGTTTATTCAAGATACCCAGTACCTGAAGGCTGGTAAAGAAATTTCTTCTTGTCCTTTTATTTCTCCCCCTTTTCATAAAGAAATAAAAGTAACTTGATTATATTAAAAAGAAAGTTGTGATAATATGCCAGCTTAAATTAGCTTCCAGAATCATCAATCTCATCTTTCATTTGCCAATTTATATTGTGTAACTGTGTATTTTGTAATATTGTTCCTTAGAAAACAAAGGTCTCAAGAGATTTTTTTCTTCCCTCTAAAAAAAACCTGCCAAACATTTGCAATGTTTTGAATCCTAAGTCATCTTCCTCATGCCTGGTCCCTTGCCTCCTATAAATTCATATTAAACAGAAACACTTTTTATTGCTTCAACCATAGGAAAATTAGCAGCTTCAGTAACAGCAAAAAAATCCCTCTACCTTTGAAGCACCCTTTTTTTTTCTCCCAACAAAAGCTCAACAAAAAGCATCCAATATGAGGAACAGAAAATTATGTTTTGACGGGCCAGTCTGTCTTGTTCATGAGAATTTTAACACCCTCCCTCCCACTACTAGGAATGCTTTACAACTTTAGTGATGCTATGCAATGATCAATATTATCAGCTGTACATAATTATAAGTGACATGAATGCATAACTTCCATAGTTTATACAAATGGCAGCAGACCCTGTACCTGGATGCTGTTACATAGCGCAGAGCATACACTGTGACACAGACTGTTAAATTCCATAGGTATTAGGACTATAGCTTTGCACTTAAACATTTTAGGAAAAATATATTTTTAGGAAGATCAGTGATCTCAATGTGTTAACAGGGAATAAACCCTTCACATATCAGATTGCTATTTCAACCTCAATTTAAACTGCTATTCCAGACCCTTCTATTTACTTAATTCAATGGGATAGTACTTCTTTATTCCTGTCTTTCAGGAACAAAGTGCCTCATAACAGCAGGTTGCAAATGGGCAAAATAAAATGGCCATAACTAAATTAAATCATACTTTTGTTGAAAGCTGAATGTGAGCACTGAGACTTTCAAAATCTTTATTTTAGAAAATATTTTTATCAAGTCCAGATTAAGATATATTGGTTGGGTATGATGAAATTTGCCTAATCAATCCTTGTTGCTTATATCTTCTGTAAACATTAGGCTATCAGGGGGCACAGTTAATACTATATTTAAAAGGCATTCTGCAAGATCTTCCCTCACTGTTTTTTAATTAATTATTTTTTAATTTGTATTTTTATTCTCATTCATCTCTAAAACAATAGGCTACAACCTGGTCCCTTTATGCCTTTGGGTTGATTCCAGTTTTTTTTGCATTACTCTGATATAAACAAGTGCTCCACTGATATAAAAATACCATCTTTTATCCAAGGTGGCATAGGATTAGGTGCTAAATTTTATCAGGAGTGAGCTATCTTGGCAAGCAGAACTTTTCTGGTGACAAAAAAACCACTGTGCTGAAAAAGCCATTCTGCATATACTGAATCAGATTCCAGCCATTTGAAAATCAAAGATCAGGTAATGTAGGTTAGAGGTATTTTTGCTACCTGCATTATATCACATGCAAAGCATTTGTCAGCTACATCTCACCCAATTACTGGGGTTTATGTGAACCAAAATTTTACTGTGAATATTATCAGTCATATTTCCATCCAAGAATATTATTCAGAATAAAATAGGAATTGAGACAATACATTAGAAAGAGAACTAACTTTGTATTTTCTTTGCCTCTGAAATTGTATTCTAACAGGCCACTCCAAGGAACAAAAAAATCTAAAAATCAAGTATTTTTTAGAGCAACCCTTCAAATGCATTTTTAAGTTGCGTGTGCTTTTTCCATGAATTTTAAAATTACAATTTTAAATCAGCTCAAACTTTCTCCCAAAACCTTGGCTTGAAGCAAAGTTCTCTAGATGCATTGTTGTTAGCTGCAACCTACTGTTACCTGATAAATGTATAAATTGCATAAATGTATAGGCTATCTTGGACTTTAATGCTTTTAATTCATGTTAGTGTGGATATCATGCCCATGCCTGCCAGCTAAGCTGCTCCAGACACATGGCTAGCTCTGTGTTAAGCTAGACACAGGCAACATGAGCATGTGTAAAACAATACCATGTAATTTTGTGCACTGGAGAGTCAGGCCCAGTAACATATCCAAGAGAAAACTATTTTTCTCTCTTAAAAAGACAAACATGTGAGCTTCAAACATATTAAATAACCCTTGACTGGTTGAACTTGAAGAAATAATAAGGTGCTGTTAGACACAGAATACAGTGGTAGAATGAATTTCAACAGCAGTGGGCTGACACAAAAGCTGCTGCCTCAGTGCTCTAAGAAACAGCTAAAAGCCTCATGTGAAAGCCCAAATTGACTTCAGATCTTTGTATTAACACTCCTCATGTTCACTAGAGGCCTTCTAAGCAACCATTATTACTTAAAGAGGTTATAATTACATAAGGAAGTAGTGCAGAACTGTTGTGCACTAAATATTGTGTTAAAAGCTTATTATGGTTTTTCAATTTATTGATTACAGCCTCAACCTTGTAATCTGTCTGCTGTCATGGTGTGGCTCATTTCTATAAGTGAAATTCATGAAGAAGCACGGTCAGGGTTAACTAAGAAAATAATACCAATTATATAATGGAATAATAATTTTTCTTAAATCTAGAGCAAATTATTTAGCTATCTAGATGGAAACCACACACATGCTTTACAAAATTTCAGGTACACATAAGATTAACTCATCTTTAAAAGTATAATTCAGCATAGATAAAATTTTATATATGTGCATTGACAAAAATACACTTTAAATATAGCAGGTGAAATGAATGTACAGGGCTTTTTTACATAATCATAATAATTTCTATTATGGTGCTCAAGTCGAACTTGGGTTTCAGTTTCTATTCTTTGAATTTTTATCCTTATAGAATAAAATCTGTCCGAAATACTTGAGTATTATAGAACATCCTAGCATTTTAAAGGTCATTTGATTCAGTTTCACTTTAACTCTTTGTGATTGCTCTGGAGAGCATTCTTAATTCATTGTGCAAGAACTCTCTCCTTAACATGCAACCACTCATATCATCATGGCCAGCACAACTATGAATAGAAGAAATTGATCCTTTGCTGAAAACAGAACTGTTGATGGGGGTTTTCATACTCTTAAAGTCAATTACAGAAAAATCCCATGACAGGAAATTGAAAGACTTCAAAATCTGTCTTGATGAACTGTCAGGTTTGAAAGGTCTTTATTTTCATTTTTCAAACTTTAAGCACTTGAGGTTCTCAAGTTATCCGAATATATTCTCTTCAGAGAAGTGAAAGAATCTTTGGGTAGATGAGTACAGAACATGGGCAGCATTTTCTATAAGGATTGCCTAAAATGTGAAAAGGTGGCAGCCACTGAAATTAATAGAAATATTATTTTAAATATCATATCAGATTTGGATTTGTGAATCATCAATATTCACACATGCAAGCAAAGTTAGAAAAACCATACTCCTTTGGCCAAAGAAACTATCTGTGGGCTGTTCCCATCCCTTCCAAGGAGGCTTCATGGGGTTTCTGGTCTGGGGTGACCAAGCCTTAATTGTTTTCTTTAGGGGGAGGCAGGAAGTTTTACCTCCTCCACAGACTGATTAAGGCAGAACTATCTTTCAGGCAGCAGCTGAGAAAAGAAGCAGGTGAGATTATTTCATGAGAAGCCCTCATTTAAGACACAGTACAGAGGGATCTGGAGCAAGGAGCAAACTGAGGAAGAGCAAAGAGACAATGCCTTTTTTCCTAGTCACCTAATCTCCATATATAAGAAGTGGAGTTTCAGCAGTAGAATGAAGCAATTCCTATATCATGGATCAACTTGTGGATGGCAGCCTTCCATCAGCTGGATATTGTTATGGAAGGAATGACCTATATTGTACAGATTATTACTGGATAGTTCCCAGATGAGTTAACACAGCAGTTGTGACCAAATTAAATCCCATCCCTGACGTTTTGCTTTTCTATTTGCATATACATGACAACAACAACATAATATTGTAATACTTAAAGTAAATTGTAACACGCAACAAGGAAGAAAGGAACAACTCCAGTTGCAAATCAGCATAAGAGAGTAAAAGAGACACGTTATCCACATTTAAGTCACAGACCTTGCAAATGAAAACACTGACTACGAAGGTCTTAGGAAACAATCCAACCAAACAGCTCAGGTGGACAACACGATGAAAGAAAAGCCCTGCTGAACATAATCAGAAGCTGATGCACAAGGGAGAGGCACTGGAGCTAATCACACATACAGACACGCACACAAGCATTTTACTTCAGCTGCAACAGCTCAAGAGGAATATCTTGAATTTTTGAGGGCTACTCAGTGAAACCACCTGCTGAACATAAACTGGAAGCCAAACAAAATGTGACACATCGAAAGACTTTAATTCAATGCATTATTTTCCCACTAATTTTACTAGCTACATGGTTCTTCTATTCTTTTCTCTTTTTTTAATCCTCAGTCTGATGCCATGACATTAGTTTTGGGTTGATCAGATCCAAGTTATTTTAACTATATTGTTATCAGGGTGTTAGCTGTATTGTTATCAATGCTATTTAGCTGTGTAACTGCAGTTGCACGTTAAACTAACATCCTTTACCTTTTACTCTAAGATCTAAGAATAAACCCTCTACATGAACTTTACAATAAGTTGCATAAAAATCAGTTTACATTGCAGAATATTAGATCTCTGAATTGTATTCCAGTCTGTAAAGAGTTGCATTAACTTTTGTTCATACTAGCACTGAATGCCATTAAATGCCAACTAATTTCAAACCAATAAAATAAAATTGTTTTTCAAAGCCAGTAGGCCAAAATCTTTAAAAGAAAAGATAACATTCTTACAGGCAAAAATCAATCATCTAAATGGTTAAGGACTTGTGTCATTTGGCAAATATTTTCATAAAAGGACAAGGACTTCATCTTCCAGGATAAGACCAATTACCCATATTTTAGAAGAGACTTTCTGACATAACTAAACTGCTGGCTAAGTTTCCATTACTGCATATCTATGGCCCTGATATTTGGTAAGAGACAGGATACTAAACTAGAATGATCCAAACTGTTTAACAGTCTGTAAGCTTCTTCTATACACATTTCCTCTGCTCAGCAAGTATTTACTTTTTGCTGATCCAACTAATGTATACCTAGGGTCTGAAATGTATTACCCTTAGTGATTCCAGCCTACATGCTGGGAGCCACACAGCAAGAAACAGACATAACAGTGAAGCAACCAACAATAGATGAATGGCCAAAGAGTAGTGAAAGACAAAGTCCAATAGCATATTCTTGCCTTTCAGTTAAAAGTTTCCTTCTGTTTTTTTTTTTTTTTAACTACATACCTCTTCCATTCTAAGCTTTTCACCAGTTTATTTCTATCATTAACTCAATTTTCTCTTTAACTTTATAGTTCACTTTGGGAAACAATCCAAAACATTGTGTGGAGGGTAGCAAGGTGGGAGGAACATTTAATGTTTTAAAGGATTACCAGACTTAGGTGCTACATTTCGAGGTGTTTCTTTTCAGCAGTGCCATTGTTCCATACTGTCTGCTATTTCTCTAAATGTCATCAACTTGTCAGCTCATAAGCAGGTGTAAACCTTTGTTCCTCCCCAAGTTCTCATGTTCAGTGATGTCAATGGAAGTCTGCAAAGAGTGTTGTGTCAAGAATACTGGGGTTTTTTTGCAGGCAATATAAAGGTAAACATTTTTCTTCAAAATTAATGTCATTTTGTTGCTACAGCAAAAGACAGCAACAACACATTTCTAACTGGATTATTAAAAGTCCTGAAAACAGAAGAGGTGCCTGGGAGGCTGCACTCAGAAAGCACTCAAAAGCCAAAAAATCACTGGAATGTGCAAGTAATGGAAGCAAATTATAAAATAAACCAAATAAAAATATCCAGACATGGAGAGATGAGCATTTTATATCAAGCCACACACATCCTAAATTCCCCACTTGATACTTACGTCAAAAGGCAAAAAGTCCTCTGTTTGACTTTTTATAAAACAAATACATATTCTCATAATGCACTGAGATTTACTGAAGAAAAAAATAAATTCTAGGATTTTTTTTTAAATCAGTGATGTACAGAAAGCCAGGATAGCAAATAGAATTTCTGTTTTTCCCAGTCTTGTTAGGCATCAACAGGAAAAACAGGTGAATAATTTTAAACAACCAGTGTGTGGGACTGTTGACATAGTGAATTATCACTTCAAGCAGGGTTATACTATCTGAAATACTAAAAAAAACCCCAAAAAACAAAGAAACAAAATCTTTTGTATTCTTTAATATTTCTAGCATACATTGCCTCTTACAGGAGTGGAATATTAGTTAATTATATGAAATATGAATAACTAAACTTTCAGTGCTGCTGAACTGAATTTAGAATTGAATGCTTCATTGTTACACTAAGAGATGACAGGAAAAATTGAAAATCATTTGACTGTGTCGGATATAAAAAAAAAAAACTTAATTAAATTTTTGAAACCAAGTTGTTATTCCAAGAAGAGAAAAATGTTTGCAGATAAAGGGGAAGGAAAAGATCATCTTAAATATTTCAGTGGAAGAGAGATCAGTGTTACAAGTCTGGATTTATTTGCTTTTTAAAAAGATGTGAATCTGGAAGCCTTCTAAGGAGATGGGAACTTAATACTGGGTGAGGTATTGTAAGAAAAAGTAATAAAGTTCCATGCTACTCCTCTAGAGCTATTCAGTTGGTGAGGTAGCAAGGCAGAGAATTATGACCTTCAACTTCACTGAATGCTGTTTCCAGTAACTTCAGTCAGGTTGTTTGGCTATTGGTTCTTCAGAAATTAAGTGCAGGAAGAGGAGTAACTAATTTCTGATTATAAGTCTGCAAAATGGTATTTCTGCTGTTGCTACTGCCTTTCATCCTAGCCCGGCAAATGAGGTATCACTTGTCATATTATTTGGATAATAATTTTGTTGCAATCTTGGTTTCTACTTGTTGTGGATACCATGATAAAAGTCCATCTCATTCTGAAACTGTACTAAGCATACCTGGAAACAACAGTACTTCATTTTTTTTTTTTTTTGCTGCTTAAATAAAATCACATCTGAAAAGACAAAAAATATTTAACACTAAGTAAATGAAAATACACAAAACAGAGAGTATATCTATAATACAAGTCTTGGGAGGGAGAATATTATTTCAAATTTAAAAATAAAAACAGAAGAAAAAATAAAGGGGCACCAAATAAAGGATTCCTAAAATACAGAAGGATCTCTTTCCCCTCCTCTCTCTTTTCTGTTTTACTTCTTTCACCTCCCCCCAGATGAGTGATTTTTTGCTTTAACTTGACAAGTATTTCACAGTTTCTCAAGCATTTAGCAATGAGGATGTAATTGGAAAGTGCCAGGTTCTTTCTTATTGCACTTTATCAATATTGTTAAGGGAATGATGTAATTGTTTGGGGTTTGGTGAAGACATTCCATGTCACTTCAGTGTTAATACCAGGCTGGAGCCTTCCTTGTCTGCCTGCGTAAGCTAGATAAACATAGACCTGTGTGCTTTCTTCTCATCTCAGGATACTTACTCGGAGAGATCTTGGAACATATGCCTATTGTGAGCTAAACATTTCACTTTTCATTTTTATCCATGTGCCAGAAATCCATTCCTAGGATAAACACTTTACATACTGACACTCTTAAAGTCACTAAACACGATAAATAAAGAGAGAATACATCATTTCAAAACTGATTAAACATTTTCTCACTTGTGACAAATGAACAGCTATACACTGTATGGAGTCCCTGGAGCAGACATTCCAGTTTCTTTGTCTTCATTTTCTGTGTAAGATTAACTTTCCATTTCAGCTCATCTATTGCACAACTGAGATTTTTAAAAATACACATTGCTGCATTTTCCCCAAATCATTATTCATTTCAGAAACAGTTTTTGTTATTGCTAGAAGTTCTTTTCTTTTGGATTTTTGTATTTTAATGGACACAAACTAACAAAGAAAATACTACTACTAATAAAAAATCATAGTTTTTAATGAAAGCTAAAGAAATGCTCCCATGCAGTAGACCTGAACTTATCCATAGGTTGAAGTCATCCACTTCAACAAGGAAAATCCAAGCACATTAATCACATTAACTTTGCTCTATCTAATCCATCACTTTTCCTTGCACTACTTGCTTGTCTCATCATCCTATGCACTGCTGTCTACCTATGATTAGTCAAATGCAACTAATCTTTTATTTAGCTTCTTAAGCTCCTATCATCTTTTTCACCCACTCCAGACAAAAAGGATCCCAAGCATTTTCTTTTCAAGCTAAATTAAAAATCTTACTGAAATAATCACACATAATACTAAAACTGGATATGAAGTTGTCTCCAGCGTTCTAAAGAAAGCACTAATCTGATCAAGAATTTCAGTGGGAAGGTGGAAGGAAGAAAGAAAATATCCTTGCTAGATATTCACGGAAAGGAGGAGCAATGAAGCAGAATTTTCTTCTTTGACAAATTGTGTAAAAGGAGCTGGGAGAAGAAAGAGTTAGGGATTAACGTCAGGAGAAGCAGACCAAGCTGAACAAGAATCCCCAGAGCAGTCTGCTTTCTTCCCCCATCAGGCTAATAAAACCAGTAGAAAGTTTTTGATATGATGGTTCCAGTCTTGTCAGGGAAAAAGATTAGAAGGGAAAGTGAATTAGATACCAAAAGATAGTGATAAGTCATAAGATTTCTGAACAGATTGAAGATTCCACTGTCATTAGATTTCTGTCACCTTTGGATTTGTGTTCAAATCCACTTTTGACAGGACAAATATTTTCCTTAAAAGAGCAATTAGGCATCACAACAATCTCCTAAGAGTGCCAACTTCTCCCAAAGTTTTATTGTGAAGGAAAATTTTAAAGATAAGAATTATGTAACTGAGCAGCTAAACAAACCTAAGAAATGTCAGGAATGCCTTTCATATACTTGAGCAAGAGGCATGATACTAAGCCAAAGCAATAATACCCTGATATTATCTCAGCCTGTTAGAGCATTGTGCTAACAGCACCAAGGTTGTGGGTTTGATCCCTCTATAGGCCATTCATTTAGGAGTTGGACTTGATGATCCATGCAAGAATATTCTGTAATGAAACTTAAGGCAACACAGACCAGTTCAAAGCAGCTGTCTGTGATTCTCTTATACTCCCTTTCCACACCCCTGATGCGCCACTCAAGGACCCACCATCTCCCCATGAGTAAGAAGGGAGGTTCTTGTGGCACTCAATCCTCCTGGCTTCTTTTTTCAGGTACTATCCCAAGGTACACAGCCCAAGGAAATACAGCAAAAAATGTACCAGGAAAGACATCAACCGCCCTGTGGCATTACTGCAGGTAGCAAATTTGGGTGTTGAGGCCATAGAATGGCTGACAAACCTAGTAAAAACTAGAAACTTTTATAGTGATATCTTTTAGAGGAATCCTATTGAGAGACTTCATAATTCTGGGAATACAGAATGGATATATGCATTAGTAGTTATTAAGAGATAGTTGTAGCTAGTACAAAAAGAAAATGTTATTTTCAGTGAAAGAAAAACAAATACAGACTGCGAGTTTCCCTAAATTCAGGCTAAATTTGGGCTATAAATGTTGTTCACCATATTTTGATCTCTTGCTGGGACTGATAAAAATCTTTCCCATTTAAACACTGCTGCTAGAGAAGTCTCCAAAAAAATCAGAACAAACCACATGTTGTGCAATGGAGTTTTGAAAACTGTCTCAACTGCACACAATGAAATTTAATGAGGTATTTTGCTTTCTGCCACAAAAAAAAAGTATTTGAAGATCTATTAGCAATTCTACAAAGGAAGTCACATTTAATTTTATATTTCATTTGTTTATTAAAAAAGTTTTTTTTAAATAAAATGGACATTTTATAAGCACAAGAAATGGTACCTAATAATACTTGTTTGGGGAATGCGAAATGCCTCTCAAATCACCATGATACTGGTGTAGAATGAACAGTGTTTTCTCAGTCCAAATAGTATACTCTGAATTTATTTTTACATAAGGTTAATGCATTTTCTGAAAGACAGGAGTAATGTACAATATTAATTTAAATAGTTTCAATCTTTCTTCATTTTCAAATTAAAATTGACAATAACTAAATATCACTTTTCTTTCTGAGTGCATTTCTATACCACTCAAAAACACAGTAATGCTGGCTACCAATACATCAACTGCTAAAACCCCCACATTTTTCAAAGAAAGGTATTATGACATTGCTCTTTCTTACCTTTTATGTGCTTCTGTCAGTGACTTCTCTTCATTTTCTTGGTCTATTTTGGCTGTAAATATACAATCAAATAATTAGCAACAAGGTAAAAGATAGAGATGTTTCAGGATAATTTTAATTTTACATATATGTGTAAAACATATAGAAACCACCTGAAGATATACTCATGTAGATCAATTCTGAGAAAAAAAAACAACCAACCCCCCCCATTCAACAAACAACCACACAAACAAAACTACACAAATTTTGATAACCCTATTAAAAAGAACCACCACTGCAAAAAAGAAACCAATCCAAAACTCAAAGCCTTGAAAAGGGGAAAAAAAAATTCCAGTAATCTAAACAACAGCCAAATCATGAAATTTACTTAAAACCAGATCTTAAATAATGATTCCAAAAACTCAAATTCTATGGGAACTTGTCTACCAAGAGGAGGAAAAGCTGAGCAAAGAGCAGGAGGGATTCAGCCTTACAGCTTTTGCACAAGTTGTGTGGATATTACAAATGAAAACTCTTCCCTCTCCCTGTACCCACATTCATTAGTGAACTATTAGAGCTGTAGCAGGCCGGTATTGGAAACATGACTACTTTTATCTGAAGGATATTAGCATTTGGAGATCATGTGAAGGAAATTACAACAAGAAACTGTCCTTCCCACACAATGGTGAAAAAATTCTCTATTTGCCACATGTTCTCTCATAATTTTTTGCCCACATTTCACTTAATTTAGATGACTGAAAGAACACTTAACACAAAATCTACAAGAATGTGCATGTTAACTTAGGCATCACCAATGTACAAAGCAATTGTCCATCAGCTCTGAGCATGAGCTTAGGTGAAATTTATACTTATGCAGTCATTCAGGTAATACAACTTAAATCTCATTTAAAGTCTGCATGCTTAAACAAAAAGCTCTTTTAATTTGGTACTTGATACTTTGTTCAGTCTGCTAGACTTCTGGACTGTTAACTTGCAAGGAGAATTATAGTATTCCCAAGAGTCAGAAAGTTTTGAAATATGAAAAGGCTCTGAGCTGTCCTGCTAACAAATGTCAGTGCTATAACATTCATATAGAAATCTAAAAAAGAAGAAACCTTTCAGCCATTTTTTATTCCACTTTCCAGACATAGCTCTACAATATTAACTCATTAAAATTATTTTTCTGCATCATAGATAGACTGTCTTTGAAAAATTTCAAATTTGTTGAAAAAAAGCAAAGCAATGGCATAATTAAGATACAAAGATAATCACTGTTTTTCAGTTAAAATGTTTCAATCAACAGTAATTTACAAACATACACTCAAATAGGCATGTGACATCTGTAGCAAGGAAATACAAATGGAATTGCCTTATACTTTCCCCAGTCACAGCAATGATCAGAGCTCTGTCTAGTGCTGCAAATGATTTTTATTAGTAGCAATGCAGTCTTCTGGGCAGTAGCAGTGCTGGCTAGTGCCCAGATATTTGCAGCAGGAAACATTGAATTTAGTAATCATTACTTGAAGACTTGGGCTCCACCATTGTGATCCTGAAAGTGAAAAAAAAAATCCCAGCAACCCACAGAAAACCTGAGGGAGAGATGGGTAAATATTCTCAAGGAAATTGAAGAGCACGTGAATCCTGAATGATTACAGGTTTCAATACAACCTTGAATCTTGGCCCAGATTCTTCAGAAGGTTTGTGAGGGCTCACAACCCTTCTGAGTGAAGTTGAGCCCAGTGCTACGTGAATTTGGGCTGACTTAAGAGTTTTTCTTGAAAGCCTTGCATTACTTTGGATAAGAAACCAGGTGAAATGTGGCAGCTTTTACAGAATTTCATTAATACTTTTCTTTTTTCCACACTTTAATCCTGAAAATCAAAGTATGACCAGTAAAAACATATAGTTCAAAAGAGAAACTGCACAAACTCTCTGGATGAAATGAGATCAAATACCTCATTCTGAATTAACACAATCACTAAGTATCTGTGGATCCAACTTAAATAATTCTATTACTGAAAAATGCAATTTGGACTTTCACTTAAACAATGCTTAGAAATAGAGGCTACCATATTCCATCCTACAACAGTCTTGTATACTGTTGCCTATGTTGTATTTTTGGGATATAAATATTTTTATCATTTCCAAGATTGACGGGATGGAATATCATTAGAGTGGCCTTGTTTTAGATCCATTCTTTTTATTTCAAATGTTCTGCACAGGTTTACAAACAATTTTTTACCCACCAGTAATGGAGCAAAAATTCCACAATTTATTTTTTGAAAGAGTGTAAGGATATTATCCTAAGCTTATCAAAGCATGTCAGAATATCCCCATTTGGGCACAAGTTTCCTTGAAAAAAATTGAAAAAAAGAAAGTTATCGTGGTCCAGAGAAGAAGAAAAACAAAACAAAGCAAACCAAAACCAAGTTATTTCTGGTATCTATACTTTCAATGTATTAATAGAGAATTGGTATTACACAATGAAAAGAAACTGTAGAAACCTTGAATGGCAGAGATGCATGTAATAAAGAATTTTCTCTGAAGAATTTCCTTGTAGTTTGTTCCAAATGCAATGATGTTTTTAATCCTTCCTCATTCTACCAAAAAGATATTACGCAGGTGAAAATCTAATTTGCAACCCTTTTGCATTATCAATTTTCTAGACAGAAATAGTTAAAGATATTTTGGAAACAATTCTTCTTCCACAAGTCAACAGGTGGCACCAGTGAAAGAGAAAATATGGTATATGCACTCAGATCTGTCTCTGTCCAAAGAAAATAATCAGATGACTGCTTTTGTACTAGACATAGTAAACACCCAAGAGCTGTGGAAAATGGCTAGCTGAAGATATGCAGTGAAATTTAATTGGTAAGGGAAGAAAACCTCCTGTTATCAAAACAACAGAATTTTTACTATCCTGGATACAATGGAACAACTATTAGATGTTGAAGCAGCAGGAGATTGTTACAACCTGCACAATGGGAATATTATCACCTAATATTACTGGTTATACGTACTTTGCTCAGTAATAATCACCCCATTGGTAAACTATTGCCAATTACGTTAACTAGGGGCAGGAAAAATTTAGTTATGATGGATCCAGTTGAATTGTCCCAGAATGCATTATACTTCATCATTTCACTCAATACCATGCATCTATATTGCATCTATCATGCATCACAGGTATAAAAAGTACCTGTGATGGAAGGCACTGGTTTGGCTTCTACATTCTTGGCATATATCCATTAAGTGCCAAATGCCAGCTAAAAGTTGCCCACTTTAGAGGAACATTCAGGGGAGAAAAGTGCACTTCCCTGTTACAAAGACAAGACCTATAACAGGTAACATAAAAAAAAAATTAGTAGCTATACCCAGTCCACAATGATCACAACATAGTGATCATCAATGGCCAACACAGAAAAATTAGATAAATCCTGGGACACCATGGCAGCTGACTGTATCTGAGCACTCTCTTCTGCCTCCATAATTACTCTCTATCTTCGAGAAAAAAGATTATTTCAAAAATATTATTTGATTTTCTTTGAAAAACATTAAAGAAATCTCGTAGTCATGCAGTATCCATATATGCTTTAATATATATTTCCAATCCATCAGCTAATGTAGCAGTGACTGCTTTGCAAGTTTTCTGATAGATGTAGGCATCTCTGCTTTTGGGTTAGTTTTCTTCCCAAATATTTTATTGGTTCATCATCTTTTCTAACACTCCCAGCTAAGAACTTGATTCTTGACACTAATTGCTGAAGTATGTCCAAATAAACTGTTCCAAATCTATTAAAGACTATATAAAACCAGGAAATACTAACCCCTCTATTTTGTGTAGTACATTGGTAAGCAAAAGTAGCAGGTTTATATGTTGGCCTTCACACACTGTATATATTGTAGGACTTTTCATGCAGCTTTCATAATCCTGAAGGCATATATTCTGAAAAATCTACTACAAATTATGTAGTTGAAAAATCTTAGGTCACATTGAAAAACATGGCCATCTCAAAACTCACAGAAATTTAGAGTCAAAGTGACCTCTAACAGAGTGAAGCGACCTTATCAACAGTTTACAACATGCACTGATTTCATTATATTTTCCCTTTTTAGTTTGAAAGCATCTTTAATGCCTTCTTGTTGGATGACATTCCACTGTTTGCCTGCTTTTTCCATTAAGATACCTTCAGATTATTTAAAGTTGGTCTCCTTTTAGAGCGAGGTCTATACTTCCTAAACACTTTATATATTTGGTCAAAATTCAAGTACATTCCTTCCTCCCTACGTCATTGCTTACCAAGTGTGAGGACTGTACTATATCCAAGGCTCTTATATAAATTCTTTTAACTACAGGACATATGTATCTCTTCAAAAATTACTCACATCAGATGTCCTAATTTCTATTCTATCACTTTCTTTTTTTAAATTTGCTTAAATTTACTGCTTGGTGTTTTATAATTGGGGCATAAAACTTGATTTCATGCAGTTCAAAATGAGCTTTCAAACAAGATCTCACAAATGAAGTCTAATTAACTGAATTCTCAAATCTTCTGTCCTTATCAGCACATACCCACATTCCAGAATGATACATGTCATTGTTTTGTGTGTTTGCTCTTCCTATTCATTGTTTGATTAGAGTCCTGCAAATGTTACATATAAACATCTACAAAGACACATATATGAATAACTATACTAAAGTGACCTATGCATTTATGAAAATGGGATGTATCTCACCAAACTGAATGTGAGAAATAGACACAGGCATTTCAGAAAATGCTGGTCTTCAGAAGAATTGTAAAATTCACTATTCTGTAAATACTATTTTGTTTTCAAGAAGCCTAGAAGATTAAATTAAATTGGGTCTCAAAGGCAAGGATATAAACCATTGATTGACCACAAAATTGTCCCCTCTAACCTCAGTGGATCATTTTGGATGTTACACTAAGTTCTCTGCAGAAATCAAGCCACACTGTGGATGAAGACAACTGCCAAGTATCCTCTCATTTTCAGTCCAAAAAACATTCTCTGCTAGTCTCCTCCAAATTTAACCACTGTATCTTGTGAACTAAATCTGACTTTTAAAAAAGCTAATAACATTAATATATCTATTTTCTATATGTACAGACCATTTTTTTCTGTGGACAGATATTGCAAATAACATCTGTTGTCTCTATTATTAGCTGTTGCAGTTTCTTGTTTGAAAGTGGGATATTTCACTATATAATCTCTTTCACAGGATTAAAGAAATCTAAAAAGAAATATTTGACTTACAACTAACTGGAAACTCAAATAGAACAACTGTTTTAGACTAGGATTATTGTGCTCCAATGTTATATATATATTATTAAAAAGCAGGAAAACTTATAGAAATCCTTTTTACTGAAAAAAATAAACAAATAAAAGAGAAAACAAGCCCTAATAATTGTACAAACCCTTGTTGGAGATTTACCAGGATCTTTAAAGAGGATATATTTTCTTCCGCACTGGTGATCAGTGAATAGTAGCTGAGGCTTTGAAAATATACCAAATATCTTCACTGGCAGAGGCACAATTTCAAAATAGTCCCAACAAAACTAAACTAAGAACAAAATTGAGATAAAATTATCTTTTTTATTAAAAAGTGTATGGAACCTCAGGCAGTTCACCTGTCACTTCTGACCCAGCTTCATTAAAGCCTGAGGACCTGAGGTGCCTGACAGAGGCCATGAGGATACCTTCTGTAAGTATCTCAAGCATGTGACTAGGACAGAAGGAAAATGGATATAGAGAAAATTCTGGATAAACTACCAGCACAAGCAAGAGCATGCAGTTACTCTGTAATTTTCAAGAGCTCTGTCAGTGCTTCTGAGAAAATTCCCCTATTCTCCTTGGTAGTACATATACTTTTAAACACCCTCAGGAAACACCAAAATGACACATTTTTTTTGGCAGTTAGCATACTATTCAAGACTTTGTTTTGAAAAACCTTCGAGCACCAAAGCAGAATAGCAAATACACCAGAATCAATAGAAAGTTCTTGAGAAAAGTTTCTTTCTTCCCTTCCCTTTCTTCCCTACTCCCTTTTAGACTTTTGAATTTGTTTTGACTCAATTTCTGGATTTTGTTGGTGTTTGTTCTCTGTGCATGTTTTATTTAGTGTGGTTGGGACATGAGTAGCACTAGGAAGAATTAAGCCACTTTGGATGGACACTATCAAAAAGGAAGTGGGTTTTGGGGAAGACTGAAAAGTTAGACAATCATTAATTTTTAAATAATGACGGGCTTGTGCTTAGTGGTTTTGTAAAAAAAACCCATAAAACTCAAGCTGAGAATTGAATCTGAAGTATGCAAGGGATTTGATGAGAAAAATAGACTCAAAGCTAGCAACTAATAAGAATTATCAATGCCCTCTATGTATAAATGCACTAAATAAGCACAGTCACACAACAAGCTGACCTGTTGGTGCCTATTCAGAAAGTATTCCAAGTAGACCTTGTAAGTCTATTCCAACTGCCTTCAAACACCCTGACAGAGCTTTTGTTCCACCAGAATTTTTTGTTGTTGGTTTGTGGTATGATCTTGACCGAGTGATTACTGTCTGTAGTCACCGCCTGGCCCCAATCCCTGCTGCAATTTAAGCTATTTCTGCTGAACCAGTTTCAAAGAGCTATGAGTAAGAAGATGCACAAAACTGCCATCCCTTCTGATCTCCCGATCTCTCTTAAGGGAATATCACATCTTCTCAGGTAATTGAATACAGGAATGCATCTGAGTAATCTCAGATGGAAGGCAACAAGAATCCTTTCATCTGCTTGTCTACATCCTAAATATTTTTGCTTTTTTCCTCTCTTTTTATTTAAAGTGTTAACTAGTATTTGTTTATAATTAGCTATGAATGTGCTTTCCAGTAACTTTCAAGTGGAGCCAGTTTTTTTTTTTTTCCAACAGATACAAAGCCTTTTCAATGACTCATTAGAGCTGTGTTACTATAGCCTTGAGACTTTCTATTTACACCAAAAAAAGATCCAAGTACATTTGGATGGCTGATTATTGGGTAAATTCAGGCTAAGAAAGCTTTACAAGAGAATAAAGCAGGATTTCTTCTGGAAATCTTATCAAGAGTCTTACATCCTTCTATACTTCCTATGACAAATCCATAAAAGATTGTAAGCATGAAGAATACCTGTTCCCCCTCCCCCATTTTGTGAGATTTTATTCATACAGGTAAGAGAACCATTAAATAGAACATTTTCATTTACATGTTCAGACCCCAATTTCTTGAATATAACTTGGGATAGAGCACCCAATGTGCTGAATATTTTTCTAATGTTGTTATTATTTTTTTAAACCTATGATCAGATAAATACATAAATAGTTATATTGATTCCAACCAATTATACTTCCTTATGATGTTATACCCTCACACAACAGGAATACAAATTATGTGCTAGCTCCAAAGATTGTGAGCAAGATTTATAGAAAGACACCTTAAAACTTCATTGAATATGCAAGGACAGAAACTTGAACTTCCATAAATGTTAAAAAAAAATTAAACTTAATACTCTATAAAAGGAGCTTTACTTTTGAATACTCAGTATTCATCAGCAAGTGGCCCAACCACACTACCAAAGTTGCAGAAAGCAAAGGCAAGGACTGAGAGAATGAAGGAGAAGACTGGGTTTGAGACTAAGAAACCTGAAATTACACAAGTTCATGGGACTTGATGAGATTCATCCATGCCAGAAGAAGTGGCTAAGCCACTATCTGTCATATTTGAGAAATTGTGGCTGCCCAGTGAAGTTTCCAGTGACTGGAAAAGTGAAAACACAACCCTCCATTTTAAAAAGGGAAATAAGGAAGATCTGGAGAACTACAGCCCAGTCAGTCTCAAGTCAGTGACAGGCAAGGTCATGGAGCAGATTATCCTGAAAACTCTACTAAGGCAAATGGAAAATGAGAAAGTTATTGGTGACAGCCAGTATAGCTTCATTAAAGTGCAAAGACTGCTTGACAAATTTGGTGGCTTTCTATGAAGGGGTTCCAGTGCTGGTGGGTAAGGGAAGAGTACTGATGTCATCTGCCTGGAATCATACAAAGCATTTGACACTGTCCCACATGACATCATTGTCTCTAAACTGAAGAGACATAGGCTTGACACATGGGACACTGGGTGGATAAAAAACTTGCTGATGTTCACACTCAGAGACTTGTGGTTAACAGCTCAATGTCCAAGTAGAAAGCAGTGACAAGTGGAATGACTCAGAGATTGGTTTTGGGACTTTTAACAGCACTTTTTAACAGCTTTTTTGGCAACACGGACAGTGGGATTGAGGGCACACTCGGCAAGTCTGCCAAAGACACCATGTTGTGGTGCAGTCAACACCACAAAAACTTTGTTAGTGTTAGGAAGGGATGCCATCCAGAGGGATCACAAGAGGCTTGAGAGGTGGGCCTGTGTCAACTTCACAAAGTTCAACAAGGCCAAGAACAAGGTCCTGCACCCCAGTCAGATCGATCCTAAGTACAAATGCAGGTTTAGGCAGAGAACGGTTTGAGAACAGACAAGAGGAGTGAGACCTGGGGGCATTGGTAAATGAAAAGCTCACCATGACTGGGCAATGCATGCTCACAGCCCCAAAAGCCAACCATGTTGTAGGCTGCATCAAAAGCAGTGTGGTCAGCAGGTGAAGGGAGGTTGTTCTCTCCCTCTACTCTGTTCTTGGGAGACCCCACTTGGGGTGCTATGTCCAGCTCTGGGGTCCCCAACCTAAGCAGCAACCTTTTGGAGCAAGAACACAAAGTGATAAAAAGGCTGGAACACTTCTCCTATGAAGATAAGAGAAAAGAAGGCTTTGGGACTGCCATACAGTACCTAAAGGGGGCTTACAAGAGAGTTGGTAAGAAACTTTTACAGAGACATTTAGTGAAAGCACAAGGGGAAATGGCTTCAAACTGGAAAAAGGTACATTTACATTGGGTACAAGGAATAAATTCTTCACTGTGAGGGCAGTGAGACATTGGAACAGGTTGCCCATAGAGTTTGTGGATGTCCCATCTGTGGAAGTGTTCAGGGCCAGGTTGGACGGGGCTTTGTGAAATCTGGTTTAGTGGAAGATATCCCTGTTCATGGTAGGGGGCTGGAAATAGATGATTTTTAAGGTCCCCTCCAATCCAAACCATTCTATTATTTGTAAGCCTTTGAACGATGATCTCTCCTGACAGCTGAATTCAGAGAAAATTGGGACCCAAATACATAATTTTAAAAAACTCTGAAACATAACAACAACCAAAAAACCTCAGCAAATCACTCCATCATACTTAGTTATGTATTTTTAGCAGCCACTCACTGTAATATTGTCATGTCACATTCACACAAGTAAAATACATTGTATTTTGTGTGCAGCTTTGAGCTCCTCACACGATGTTCCCTGCTACTGATAATAAATCCTATGCTGCTTAAAAAGACTCAGTCAGGACTAGGCAGGAAACAGATGTGAAGTTAGACAGCATACCTATGACTAAATATATGTCTTCAGGTACAGTAAAGATCCAGCAAGAGAATTGTTCATCTGTGAGCCTGGACTTCACAGTGCTGAAGAACATATGCCATTGTGATCAGGGCTCATGAAGGACCTAAGTACTCTTAAGCTTTAATGTCCTCTTATTTTTCATTCTCCATCCTAGGAACTATGTAATCAAAAAATCTTATTTGATTACATTTTTACTGGAGAAGAGATTTAAAATGTGAATTTTCAGCCTTCTCCAACTATCCAAAAAGTTTTTAGTAATTTTTTTCAGAAGGCATTTTTTTCATACTCTTTTGTGTTGGATGACTTGTATCATGCTATTGTGATACTCATACATTGATCTGTTCTCATGTGATGACAAAATACCTTTTTTAACTCTACCACACCTGTGCTGTCTTAAACCACTGTGATGCCTACAAAAGTGATTATGAGAAATCCTGTGCCAAAGGAACAAAACAGCTGACAACCCCAGTCTAAAAGTCTGGTCTTTCATGGACTTTGAAGCAAGGAAAGGCTAATTCAGTGAAGCCTGTCTAGTGTTGCAAATGCAATACAATCCGAATCAGGATTATTATGTAAAAATGCACACCAATGGAGGTGCTGACATCTGAAGTAGGAACAAGTTTATATCATGCTGACGTTAAACTATTTATCAGCATTAAGATGTCAGTGTGAGATTACAAGAATACTTTCACGACAAAAAGAACAAGTCTTAAAAGCTCCTTCAATAATTCAACAAAAAGAATATTAACAGAAAAATGCAAACATTTATAAAATTAAACTGCTTAAGTTGAATTCCTGCATCTTATGTTCTAATGAGTTTATGTTGCTTGCCCTTCATATTCCTCCAACATCTTATTCTCAAAAAAAAAAAATTTTTAGATATTATTAGTGAGGATATTTTGGTAATCATAATAATATTTAAAGTGAGTGCCTCCACATAAATTATTAATATCCATCTTCTTAATGTTACATGCAATTTTTAAAGAAAAACAAAAACATATTTATTCATATATCTTCCTAATCACGCTTCAGTCATATTTTCCTCAAATTATTTTTAGAAAAATTATGAACTACTGCTATGTTCTCTCTTATATTTATCAAATTATAAAAACAATATTTAATGAAAATGAAATCTGCAAAATCAATCATTCTGGGTTAGAAAAGGCCAGAATTCAGATTACCATAGCAGCACTCATTTTGCAATCATCTACAGTATTTCTGGAGCCAGGAACTTAACCCAGACATCCAAGATTCAGTCTGATGCTTTAGTCTCATTCACAATCCATCATTTGATGATGCACAGCCTTTTGCTACTTGACCTAAGAGAACAAGTCATGACCAACTGTCTCGTTGCAGCTACAGCGATAAATAGAACTCACTGTGATTTATACATTCCTTCAGTAACAGTTTGGGTTCCTGAATGCTCTTCCAGGCAAAAGAAGGAGGTAGTTACAGACAGTTCAACCAACAGGACAATTTTAGCATCTTTATTCTGTAAGATCATGAGGATGTGACTAGAATTAATGTCTGGAGAAGAGTCTATATTCTTGGGTCCAGCAGAACAAAACCTGGTGCTTGTATTCACTTACAATAGCAGAACTGCAGTATTGCAAATGCAGACTAGAAGGAACCAAAGACTGAATGGCTACCCTGTGGTCCAAAACTTAATATCACACTGGAATAATTATTATTGCTTTTAAATGAACTAGCTAAACATCAGAAAATTTTGTTTTTACTTCTGCAAACAATGCTTGTACTTCTCCCATGGCATAATGTTTTTTCTAAAGTCTAAAACAAATTATATTGACTTGGCTTCTTAATATGATGTACGACGATTTGCTCAGATTTGAAGTATGCAACATTTTCACAATTTATAGAATCTCAGTGGAAAAGCTGTGATTTCAACATACTGAATCTTCCCATTTCCCAAAAACGACTTGCTACTCTGAGGGAGTGATGGTTGCTACCTCCTGCCACAAGTTTCCTGCTTTATCAAACTGACAAGAATGCACAGCCTAGACAGCACCTCAACAGCAGACATGAAGAGACTGCTTTTCACTGCAAACTTAACCACAGTTAAAACCTGAGGACTACGAATCATTTGTGGTTCATGCACACACAATTCTTTTGGTTTCAGCTGGCTAACCTGTCCTGTGGGGACAAGGCTAAAGGATTACTAAGTGCTAATGAAATTCCTCTACAAACCACGTGATAATTAGTAGCCTCAGCATTTCCCCACTGTCTCATGTCAAACTCATTTTCACCAGAAAAAGAAGTGATTTCTGAAACTTTCTAAGCTGGTAGACGTGAACTCTCATGTATTTGCACCCCTATCTATCCACAGCTACATATGGAACAATGGAGACAAGGTTCCCAAACAGTGCTTTGCTTTCAATCTCTCTCATTCAAATTGTGTAACTTGTGAGGAATAACTCAAAGACAGAAAATGTGACTATATATGCTATATTGGGAACATGCAAATTTTAAATTCCTACTGTTTGGTATGAATAAATTTTCATTGGAAAGGACAAATTTTACTACACTTCATGGTTATATATTACATATTGGAAATGCTTACATAAATGGCAATAAAAAACTAAATAAGAAAATTATTTTGAAAAGTTTTGTATTTTCTGACTACTTATCTTCAATATCCTTTCTGAAGCAGAATTTTCACTTTCTTTTTTTATTTTTCCTTTTTAAATTGTATGGCTATGGTGAAGTTCAGAAAAAAATTGACATTTGTAAGAACAAGACAACCGAATCATACATTTGATGATTGCAGCATGTGAACTCAAAAAGAGAACTTAAATAAAAACAAGGAGGAGAAAACATGGAAGAAAACAACCTGGAAGAACAGAGAGAATTTTGTTGGAGGTTTTGAAGTGCACAGACCCTCAAAAATTGAATGCATGAGGTAAATCATGCTTGCCAATATCCTCTAAGCCTATGTAGAAAGGAGGGCACAGGTAATTTAACTTTCTGCTAAGTATATTGATCACTATAAGAATGATCATGAAGTCCCTCAAGAAAGGACTGGCATCCTGTCACTAATTTGCATACTTTAATGCACATGCTGGTTGTTGATCTTACTGACTTGGATAGCAAGGCAAATACTGAACAGCTTTCATCACGTGTACCACTACCACTTTAATCTAAAAATTTCATTATTCTGAACACATTCTTGCCTCTTTCCCTTCTTTAGCTTTCAAATGAAACCTTGTAAAACCATATTTACAATCAAGCTAGAGATATACAACCTTGTTTTGTCTCTGATGAATCTAATAAGTGTTAACATTAAAAAACTATTTTTAATTAATACATCATTAGCAGCAATCAGCTAGACTAGTTGCAGTAAACAACTCAAAGTTATCTAGCTGTGTGTGGCAGTTACTATTCTTATAAAGCATTGCCTTTCTAACCCCTTGCCAAGGATATTTAATTTGGTATCCAAGTTTTCTTGCCTGTGGGAAAACCATTTTCCATTTTAGCTGCTTGCAACATGTATAAGTGAATATGCTGTAAGTAACTAGCTCCTTTGAACTTTTGGGTCCCATTATGCACACAAGTTATCTACTACTGAAAAGGCATCATATAAACATGCCAAATAACTCAACCTTATGAAAAATGCTTTTCATCTGAATTATAAGTTAAAATTTTTTCTGACTTTAGAGAAACTGGAACTTGAAAAGAAAAAAAAACGTAAAGCTTGATTTTTCTTTGCCCAGAGCATATGTTATATAAACAAAAATCCCCAAAAGGTGCCAAGAATTGTCCCTCTGTTTTTCTAAATGATCACGTGTGCAGTCTAGCTGAAAAGACTCATCGATTATGTCTACACAAACAACAAAAGCCCCTAGAAAAAATATCTAGATCAAAAGCTTGTCAAACACTGAACAGGAAAGAGAAATCCTGCTTTAAACATGGCCTCTTTCAAGTCGGAATTCAATCCCATGAAGTAAAAACAAAGGATTTCATAATGAAAGGTATTTAAATTACTTTATTTTTGGAACTTAACCAGGGATTCTTTCTTGCTATATGTTAGCCTTTGTCTTCCTTACATTAGGACAGAATTCTGCATAATAGGCCCTACAGTCTTTAAAAATGTAGAAATTGTTTAATCACACTTTACTGTGTACACAGTACACATTTCCAATTATTTTCATCAAAATGAGACTGATATTTTTACTGACATTTTGGGTTTCTCCTTTTGTTAACCACACAACAATATATACTATTAATATGGGAACACAGCAAAGCTCTGTTGTATATCTTTGCAAAACCAGATCACTGGTGGAGATTGTATATCTTTGCAAAACCAGATCACTGGTGGAGAACGTATATCTTTGCAAAACCAGATCACTGGTGGAGAACAACTGGCCAGTCTAAGAAGGCATACTTCTGCAAACCTTTAAAGTAACATGTGTACTTAGAAGCTTTTGTATATGCTCAATTTGCTAAACATTCCCAAATGAAGAAGTTACTCTAGAAGGCAAATGATATAAAGATGATAGGCTTAACACTAACAGCCATTGAAATTAGGAAAGACATTAGTAAAGAGGTGTTAGAATAAGTGAATAAGTATTTTCAGGGGTATGGGCCTCTGCTGTACCAGGGAGGGTGAAAAATGCCCCCCTTCCATAGTAATCAAGCTTAAGGAACACAACCAATTATATTCTGGAAATTATATCCAGAAATCATAAAATAAGCAGAGGTATAAACTTAAGAGACTTTTAAAAATATGGTTTCTAAAAGAAAAACCACAATTTGAATAAATATTACTGCTGCTGAAACACAATCATGTAATCATAGAATGGTTTGGGTTGGAAGGGACCTTAAAGATCATCTAGTTCCAACCCCCCTGCCAAAGTCAGGGACACCTTTCACTAGACAAGGCTGCTCAGAACTCCATAACCTGGCCCTGAACACTTCCAGGGACAATCCCCATGTTTGATTTCCTACTCTGTTAATAAGGTTAAAATGACATGATTTACAGTACACCAACAGTGATATCTTGCAGACAAACTTGTGATTTGAATGCCCCCTATCTATACATAAAAGCTATAATATAAACCTAATGCAAAACACTTGTTACATGTTCAATCATGCCACTGCTGAAATATTTGTATGCCATATACACATAACCAGAATTTAGTTTTAAATTAGCTCATACCTACTAGTGCTGGAGACAATATCCTATTTGCCAGGCTTGGCTTGTAGACACTTGTCTTAGAAAACATCAGTTCATATTTGATGATTAAAAATACTGGGTGTGCTCAATTCATTCCCTGTAATTGAGAGTCCTGTAGCATGGATCAGCACATGTGCAGCCTGATTCAGTCCCCTCCAACCCAAACCATTCTGTAATTCCATAGGTATTCAACTTAAAACATTTGGATGGATAATCATCTTGAATACTCTAACCAGGAAGACATATCTGACAGGCCTCTCAAATACAAAGCTCATTCAGTTAATGACTATTTCTCAATAAGGTAGCTCTAGGTTAATGAATTGATGAATCAGCACTAGAAACAGAATTTTCACATAATGCCTGTTCAGGAGACAACAGGTCTTCGATTATAAGAGGAAATATCAAAGCAGAATGAGCAGCAACATGTTAAAATTACGTTGGTGTACTGATCAGGGTATTTTAACCCTGATGTATTGAATTCTGACTTGCATTAAAAAGCAAATTGGTCAATGAAGAGTAGAATTTCAAGAGATTGTCTGACATACATTAGTGAAAACCTAAACTTATCCATATTTCCTATAATCTTGTCAAAGAAAGGTCTAGCAAACCATAGTCTATTCATTTTAAAAGTGTTTTTCTACTAATACTCAGGATGCCAGTTGATCCTGAATATTTATAATATATTTTTTATTGCAGTGTTATTCATTAAACACTTCCAAATATTTCATATGGATTTGCAGTATATCTGCAAAACCTTTAACTACTTTTGTTATGCTTATTCCATGTTTTTGGCATGTACAAAAGAATTCTCATTGGAATGAAGTTAATGAAACAAATCCAGCTTCAATAATTTTTCAAGGAACAAAGGCTGTAAATTTGTTTTCTACTGGAATGTTGAACTTAGAAGATCACACACTCAAGCCAATAGCATTTGTCATTGCTGTCATGCAAAAGAGAGTGAGTCACCTACAGTACAAGAGAACAACTTTGCAAATCTGTTAGAACTGTGTGGCATCTGATCAAACTAATCCATGTCTTTCTATGATGCCAAAATAAACAGTCCTTTTCCCACAATAAACATTGTTCCCATAATTCATTTTCCAAATATTTTTGAAATATCTGAAAATGTTTTGGCATGTGAATGAAGTTAATGAAACAAATCCAGCTTCAATAATTTTTCAAGGAACAAAGGCTGTAAATTTGTTTTCTACTGGAATGTTGAACTTAGAAGATCACACACTCAAGCCAATAGCATTTGTCATTGCTGTCATGCAAAAGAGAGTGAGTCACCTACAGTACAAGAGAACAACTTTGCAAATCTGTTAGAACTGTGTGGCATCTGATCAAACTAATCCATGTCTTTCTATGATGCCAAAATAAACAGTCCTTTTCCCACAATGTATAAACATTGTTCCCATAACTTTCCTTTGAAATGTCATGAAAAGGTTAAGTGACGTTTCATTATTTACCTTGACTAATGAATTGCTCCATGTTGTCTTTGAAGGGCTGTAGGTGCTCTTCTAGTGATAGCTGATAAACTTTTGCTGCTTCTGTCTCACATGCTGAAATTGGAGTAACAGATTAGTTTAGGATGACACATCATAGCATGGATCTGCATACTGTAAGAAAAGACACTTGAATTCATATCCAGTGAAACTGCTGGAATATGTGCCTCAAACACCCTACAAGTACAAACACTATGATAATAGAGTCAGGAACAGTCATGTTCCCAGTAAAATATTTTTATATGGAGATAATTTGTGGCCAGTGTGTGAGTTTAAATAAGTGGTAGCAAAAATTAACAAAAGTATTCAATGGTTTTGAGGGAGAAAGACAAATTTAAGGGGCAGAATTGTATGGGAACAAAATTAAAAGCTCAGATTGCAGGCTGTATTGATATACCTGCCCTCAAGTAATAGTGACTGAATCAAAATAAGATTCAGATACAAAACTTGCACCAAATAATAGGAATGACCTTAATTTAGGAAGTTAAGCCTGATGAGGGCTTGATACTTGATAAAACCACAGATGTGGTAAAGAGCTCTGCATTGTTCAAGAGTAAAAGAGCAAAAGGACTAAAGTGAAAAATTGTATGAGTACTCATGGCTTTAACCCTCCAAGAGAACTTGAACAAGAACAGCTTGCTTCTTATTGGACTAAAAACCAAGACAGAGAATGTGGAGCCTAAAGCAGCCCTGACACAAAGATTATTTGTGGGTAAGGTGGTACCATCACACTTCCACCAACTACCCAAGCTAAATTAATTTGGTTAATAGAAGACCGCGACTTTTATTTCAGATGAATGTTCAACTCCAATTTCCACCATAAGGGAAATCTTTTTAGGCTGTGATAAGCTCCTATCACCCAACGAAAATGAATCCTGCTTGATTCTGTCTCAGAATTTCCAGTTCAAGTGCACATATTCCAAAATATACATTTACTTTCTTACCATCCAGGTTTTCTTTAGGAAAAAAGAATTATTACTATGTCTTTAAAGAGAGAAAATTTGTTAAAGGTTTAAAAATATTTTGAGATAGCAGAAAGAACTATCCTAATATTTAACATGCACATATACTGAAAAGCAGACTGACTTAAATAACTGGTGACTCCACACAAGTCTGGGGTGATAAAAACAATTAGATTTTAATTATTCTTTTTAAGCTTAGTGAGAAATAGAAATAATAACAGCAGACTTTTAGGGGAAAGATAAACATAAATATGTCTACTTAGGTCATCTACTTATGAAGCTGTATTAAAAATGAGAAGCCTGTAGTTTTTAAACAAATATTAGTCAATTCATGTGAAATATGGGAGGGGATCCAAATGAGCATGGATTTTCTAACAACACATGACAGAAGAAAAATAGAGGACCTGTGCACTATTCTGCAAAGGGAGATGTTCTGATGGCAATGTATAGAATTTGGATTATTCTTTTCTCTTACACAGAAATAAGTGTCAGAGCTGAAAGAGGTGATAGAACCTACCATAACATTTAATATCACCAAAATTCCATACCTTTTTCAAGAATATGGATTAAATATTTTTCAGAGCAGCACAGCATCATACTCTTGAATGGCTGCAGCTTAGTTGAACCCCTGATCTCTCAGCCAGTGTAAGAAAAGCATATTACAAAGATTCATACCCACCAAAAATACCCACTTCAACATAACATGTAATAGTGATTCTCAAAATGAAATATCTCTTACTTAACTGTTCAGATACTGGAAGTTCTCCCATAGTTGATTTGTTTGTGCACATGTGTAGTGTGGGAAAGGGTGTGCATTTAATGATAGCTTTCTTTGTCCAGTTTTTGGTGGAGTAATTTTTGTTCCTTTCTGCTCACAACCCTCCCTCTGTTAGAAGACTAAAATCAGTGATGTTCAGAAAAATAACAGTTCAGGTTCATTTTTTACCTTATTCCTGAATCGCAAACACTGTGTAAATAATTTAAAATCAAAAAGAAAACACAGGGAAAACAATCCATTTCTCTTGCTGTAGAGAGAGTAAAATATTGCATGTTGTGTCCAGACTTTAAAATTAAAAAAATCCAGTCATTATTACCATAGTAATGATTATTATGGTGCTTAAAACAAACTAGTTCATCAGTTGCTTTCTTGATTAAAGATTTAACACGTGTGTAAGCTCTTCCTAAGATTCTCCATTCTCCAGATCACCAAGACTGGAATTGAAGTCTCCCTGCAGAACCTGTCAGATAGAGCACTCATTTATTGTTTTCTATAATTTGACACTAGAATATAAAGTCCCCACTGTTCATATAAGCCATTGCTATTCCTCATTGTAACTGAAAAACTTAGAGTTTTGATCTAAATGAAAGTAGTACAAAATACCAGTTCCCAGTATTTCTTCCCAAATGAAGAAGTAAGATACTGAGTAAATGCTTGTGTCAGAAGGGTATTTAATAACTTCTAAGCAACATGGAGAAAAAATATGGGAGGAAAAAAAGTATGTGAGAATACAAACAGCCTTCTAAATTTAGTATTTTTTATCCTCAGCTTCATACTCAAACACATTTATCTTCATGAAGCTGCTCAGCTAAACATCCCAAAATCAAAGGAATAGATTGGCAAAGGGAATCTGCTGCAATGACTTTGTAAAAGTTTTGTCTAAAGCAAAAGTTTGTCTGATTACAAAAGAGACTCATATAGACAGTCACAAAAGCCAAGCACTAGGTAGAAACTGATGTCACAAGACTGAATTGCCCAAACAGGAATAAAGATACTTTTTGTTGCTTTGAAGCAAGGTGAAAGTTTCAGTATCCTCTAGTCCCAAATTATGCACTTGAGACCTTGCAAAGATCTCAAATCCTAAACAGAAGTTGGCAAGGGCAGAGACACCTTTTCTCTAGCTCTCTAAATAAATTTTAACCTATAAGCAATACATAAACAATGGAAAGGATCGATAGTACATCTAATTTCATCTCCTCTCAAGATCATGTGCTGCAGAGAACTGTAAGTCAATTTTTCACAGAAGCAATCAAAATGGATTCTTGTGGTCAATTCAAATTAGTAACTTTTTGCCCATACATACACATGTGTCTCAAATGCTCCTGAACTGGGAATTGATGTGAGATTCTGAGCTCAAAACCAGAGAGATTTGTTTAGAGATTTAAACAAATTGCAATTTCAGCTGTATCCAGTATCTCAAGAAGTCATCTCATTCTCCATTTCTGTGTTAAAATACAATTAATTGCATTTTTTCAAGCTGCTGTGTTAGCTTGCTCATCCTATATTTTTGTTTTATTTTTATTTCAGGTCAATTTAGTAAAAACATATAATGTTCCACAACAGCCAATATGATTTAAGAGACATCTATATGGAAAAGGAAAGTGACAAAACAATCTGTGCTTTGCACTAATATTTTCAGTAAGTTATTCTGGTAAGTGATGTAAAATGCACTCAGTCTCATTATCAGAAATAGTTATTTTACCTTTCTGAAAAAGAGAAAAAATTTTTCACCATTCATAATATCTGTCTAATGCACGTATTCCAGCTGGTTCTGTTGGATGCTAAATTTTAGCCCCTGGAAGCACAAATCTCTTCTAAATATAAAAGATTTCTATTTGAACAAAATGGGTGAGCAGATGACCAGCTTCTCCTCAGGCTTACTGCATTTTCTTTGGCAAGGATAACAATGGGCAACAGGAGTTTTCTTTTCAAACCCCCAAAAAATAAAAATGAAATGAAAAATAAAAGCAAACAAAAAACCCCACCAAACTGAACATTAAAAAAAGCAAGCAAGCAGACTAATGAATTATCTTGGATGAGTACTTAACAGATCCATTAAGCTGTTTTTGTTAACTAATTCAGAAACCGCATCCTTATTTATATTGAAGTCTTCTAGAAGTCAGGTGGATTTTCAAGATAGTTTAAGATATTTGAGAGCACACATTTAAGTGAGACTTACTAGACTATTTGTATTAAAGTTTTTATGGAAGCTTTGAAATTATGTCCTTAATTTTCTAAGGTTCTGAGTACTCAGGCTTCCACAGGAGATGTGCCTGTGTCCTACTTGTCTGAAAACTATAGAACAACTTTATCACTACTTTCTCAACTTCCTCAGTGCTTTCTGGATTCCCTACAACTGTAACCTGTGACTTTAAAAGAAAGTTTAGACTTTATCTAAAGGAAACAATGCTGGCCTCATCAAAAGAAACACTCTGATGAACCCAGCCACAAATACAGAAAGAGCTCTTAATTTTCTTCTATTTATTTTTTTTGGAATTGTAATGACTTACACTAAGAACTGCTGAGTCTTCAAGGACTTCCATAGACAGCTCCTTGTTTGGAGTTTTAAGGACAGTAAAATATGACTCACAGATTGACTGAAAGCCTGGCTTTAGTTTACATCTGGTTTAGGTTTAGGAATCTGCATGCGGCATAGCTGCAGCAATTAACCCTTTCAGTGATAGCAGAACAAACAGATAGAATTTGTGGATGTACAGTTGTTAATGAGTAGGCAAATCTAAAGATTTAATTTGGTTAAAATAATACCTGTTTCTGCAAAGGTAAGTGATAGAGAGAATGGAGGAATGACCCAAACCGCTACTGTTGCTATATTATTTTGCTATCAATTACCTTGAATAAGATTTGGCATTATTTTATAAAAGACTGAAGGAATTTTTTCACCAGAATATGGATCTATGGATCATAGAAAAAAATAAAGGATCTATTTCTTCATTGGGAAATATCTTCATTCACATTTGTAGCAAAACTATTAACAGAGAATGACAAAGCCACAAACATTTCAAATTCTGTATGTTTTTGATGATGCAATTCAAACTCTAAAGAATACAATTTTTTTCTCATTTCAATTCTCTCTGCTCCAGCTCTGCCTTCTCTTGAAACCTGAAATACCAGTGTACAAGCTCATTAAAATTTTTTTTGGGAAATCTCTTAGGATATTTATTTCACCAAACTTTAGTTTTTTAAAAGACAGATCAGCAGATTAGGTTCAAGGCCTAGATTGTCCCTCTCCTCCTTTAGGAGAGGACAGTCAAATTTAGAAGAGCAATCCCTTCCCTTTCCTCCACCTGAAGTGGGGCCCTAAATAGATGAAGGCTGCTCGAGTTTGTAAATGGAAGTTGCAATTAATACCACTCTAACTTCTGATCAAGAAGTGGCATTGGAATGTTGCTAGAGTCTTAGATCATTAATCAGAACTATGATGGAAGACAGTCTTGAGAATATGAAAAGATACCAGGATACATGTGTGTGTGTGTGAGAGACAGGGAGGCAAATAGAATCCTGCAATTTTTTTTAAACTTTAGTCTGAAAGCATTAATACTACTTATTAAAGAACTACAGTGGATGCAATCTTATTTTGCAAAGTAAGCCCTGCACCCCAGACACAGATTTGACCATGAAGAGGAAAATTCCATCTCAAACTACAGCTTGACTGAACTCTCAGGGTTGGGAACTTTCTAGGTATTGAGGATAACCTTTATTGAGGCAAGAGGAATGACTAGCAAGCCTGTTGCTATCCAAACTCTCTCAATTGCATATTGACACCAACCCAAATACAACCTTTGAAAGCCTTGTTATTGCACAAGATGGTACTTGCAATGCTCTTATTCACACAGCAGGTGTTAAACACAAGAGCACACAACAGCTCTACAGCTAGCAGGTCCAAACTGAATAGGTAACTTTGGGGGACTGTAAAAAGCACTGTAAAAAAAAAAGGGAACGTATATTTTTCCAAGATACTCTGGGGCTTTTCTTGGAACATACTTTTAAAATACAAAGTGTTCTGCAAATGCTTAACACTTTATAAACTTTCTCAGTCACATTTATTCCAAATCAGGGAGATGTACTGGGCCACACAGTCTAGCTTCCTTTGGATGGAGAATTTTCAATGAGTTGTAAACACTCAGAATAGGAAAAGAAAGCATCACTACAAAATTAATGTTTAAGTATGATAATTATTGCTTGTAGTCAGTTTCCAATCAAATATATTAAATATGACATTATGACATATAAACAAGTACTGAATTCAACTCAATTTCATAGCAATCTGCATTTCATTGTACTATTAATCTCTTCTTCTAGTCAGATTTACTTTCAGCTTGACATTGTTTCTAATTCCCTTTTAGCTGAGCTTCAGTGAAAGTTTTGCAATAAGTGACAAGTGATGAATTAGTTTCTGATTAGCAAGAATAAACTTAATGTTGTAAGGCTAGAATGCTAATATGTAGCCAAAGAATAGCTTCTAAACATTTTTAACTTGCTATAATTCTAAAACTCACAATGCCATTTTTAGTGTTCTAATTCTTTCCTAAACCAAATACGTCTGGAAGAATTTCATCCAGATCCACTGTGGATTTGGGCCACAAATCCAACATTCTCCTAAACCAAAATTTAACCTTAACAGTGTCAGAGCAAAGAGGGTTAGAATCTTGATTGATTTAATACATGCTTTCCACATCTTTCTGCTCTACCTGGAGCACTCTAAACTGTCTAGAAAAACATGCTGATACTAATAGTTATATAACAGAGGTCCTAATCAGTAAGCGTCACACACTGCTCCTGTGACCCTGGATGCCCAATTTTCTTTACATGGTGAGTTGATTCAAGTTATGTGGCAAGTGCTAAAGTTTCTTCTGTGGAATGACATAGGAACAGAAGTCATTGCTTGGCATGACTGCATCAAGGAACATTGCTGACAGCCAGGAGAGATCAAAAGCAGATCAAGTTGCTTAACAAACTATATGTCGCTGAAGTAAAAAAGGCTAAAGTGGGAATCCTGGAGAGCTGTGAAATCTAGGAGCAACAGATGGAGCCAAACTCACTTGATTTGTTAGTAAGAGGATCTACTTGTTCTTTGGTCTTCTATCTTACAAAAAAATCTGGTATATAATTGTTATCCTTTGGATCTGTATTATTTAAAAAACCCAAATTTCTCTCTTATTCATCTTGGAACAGGCACATGGCGTGCTTCTAAAACTCCTTGGGACTTGCACTTTTAATCTGAAATACTAGAGATTTTCTTTTCCAAAATTTTACAAACTGCCAAAGCATAGAGTTCATAAACACTTGAAAATGGACAATAGCCTTGATAGTCAAAAGGGAAGAAAGCATAGAAGTTTGAACAAGTCCTTTTTCTTTTTAAGCAGTCAGCATAATAACTCTAATACAAACAAACCAAAACTCCAAACTGCAAAAGAACACATTAACAAAATTATTTTACAGAATCATGAAGATTATTTATATCTGCATGTCTCTGTTTATACTACTGACATCTTTAGATGGAAAAACACAACAGTACTAAAATGAACTGCTATTGTTACAGCTATGAAACCTTTTATTTTTATTTAATAATAGCTGTCCTCTACTTTGTGGGTATTTTTTGAGATTTTTTTAAATTTTATGAAAGGATCTTTCTGGAATGAAATTTTCCTTTGAATAATCATCATGGAAAGTTTTCTAAGACAGCAATAAAATACCTGCAAAAGACTTTTTTCCTGGGTGAATCAGTACCTTCTTCCCACACTGTAATAAGCATGATCTCACTACATGATTTTCAGTGTATTTGAAACTAACATTAGACTGTTGATACTGCCTGCATCAGTATTATCTACAAGTATCAGTTTCTCAGTTACAAAGAATTAATCAAACACCCACCCTCACCAAACGGTGAAATCCACTCACAAAATCTGCCATCTAATTCCTGATGAATGTAAAGTCCAAGGTTACACTCCGCGTCACAGTATAAAATTCTAATGTATTCTGGGCACTTATTTCTATGCCTCTAAAGTCAGTGTTTCCCAGGAATAATCAATACTCATTTACTCTCACTGACTCCAAAAGAATAAGTTCATATTTAGAATTTTCTCAGAATTTTTTTTAGCATCATACAACCCTCTTCCTGTTCAGACATTTGATAAGGCCCTTACTAGCTCTAGTAACTCATAAGATTCCACATGTTCATTAGTAAATCTGATAGTGTACTTAAAGTAAACGAAGAGAAAAATAACCCCTTTGAAGTAATTTCATACATTCTGTTACAACTTGTACTCTATTTAGAAATTATTGTCATTGAGACAGTCTATTCTATCTCACTGAAATCATCACAATACACAAGCTATCAGAATGCACAGAATTTTTAGTTTATTACTAAATTTTACTACTACTGCTCTTCTGGTCATGAATCTTTTAACACAAATGGTTTTTAATTTATCTTGTCACTTTTCTTTGAAAAAGAAAGCCAAAACAAAGTATTTTGCATATCTGGAGACTATTAAGAAGTCATCACTGATATTTCAGTCTGGTGTTGAAACTGTAACTTCATATTCAGGGTAGGATGAAGCTGCTGGTTGTATCCCCAAAAATATTTGTACCAAATGCAATAGGGGAAGAGCAATGGTGCTTGTAGCTATTCTTCAGTTTCATTAACTACAAAACAGACTGACAACAGAGTCTTTAGCCTAAAGGTTGGATTGGAAGCACAGAAAGAATTCAACTGCAATCTGAAGTCAGATTGAAGCGTGTAATTTCCATTTTTACAGAACCCCTGCTTTGATCACTACACAGTGGGGATTTATTCCACAAGAGATTTATGTCTGTGTGCAAATTTCAACTTTGATGTGAAAATCATCAACCCTTCACATACAAAAACCCATTTTTGGTGAATGTGTGAGGAGTTTGTGAGGAAATGTATATTTGTTAACATGCACCTGAATTCAAGGATCTTTTTGAAATAAGACCTAAGTATCTTCTACATGTGCAAACTTAGATGTCAGCTCTGAGATCATCTGGAAGTTGCAAGAAATATAGAAACAAGTTTTCATGACTGAATTCTGAAACTTTCACCCCTAGGTTGTTCAGGAGCAGTAAATGGATGATACTACTCAGTGTCATCCTGAATTACATTGATGCAACTTTAAATACTAAAAATATTACATATTTTAAATACTCAAAATATTTAGAATACTTTTTTAAATATCCAAACACAAAGTTTGATAGGAGCAAGAAGAGAAGGTCAGATTTCATTTGGTAACCATGTTATATTTTTGTTGTAATAGAAAACCTCCCATTCTAGGTCGTCCAGGGATTAATGGATTACCAAACCATTCCTAGGTCTCTAGAGGCATGGCATTTAAAAGCAGAAAGGCAACAGTAATATCAATCCTTGATTTGTATCTCTCCTTCAAAGATTTAGCACAGTAACATAACTGACCAGTTTAGCGGAGATTTTTTGCAGTAATATTGAAGATCATGGATCATTTGTGCAAACTACTCTGCCTTAACAAACTCAGTATTTAGATCCCCATGTTAGTAAGAAATATATGATAAATATTCCTCATTAAATTTTAGCAAATATATCTTAAGCTTGCTGAATTCTTAAAGAAAACATTTCATAAGAGGAGAAAAAATACTTCCATTGCATATTACTGTTCAGTAAAGTCCAGATATTGAAAGTGTCTTTAACAATGGCATACATATTACTTTATCTGCTAGACAGTATTTAGACCTGGTTATAAACATTTTTTTTAAACATGGACATGACTTAACAAATTGCAGTGCTTTTTATGGTCAAATATTTGAAATCAGCTTACACAAAAGGAAAACTAAATTAATTTTTTGGTTTGGTTTTGAAACAGAAGATTTAACCTAACTGTTTTGATGCTGTTTGATTTACAAACCTCCCACAGGTTATCTACACAAAATTATGGATTATGGCATAAATGGTCATAGAAAAGCAAATTTAAAAAGCAAACTACTAATTGATAAGTTAAAAATACACAACTATTTTTATAGTGTAATCTAATTTCTCAAAATGATACAAACAAGAATAGAAGAGATATAATAGTAACATAAAATTAGCATTTTATCTAGGTTCTGTACCTCGCAAATCCTTCTTCATTTTGCGGAGATCTTTCTGAAAATCATCAAACTTCAGCTGTGAAGCCTGGAAGAGATCTTGTGGATCCGGAAGAGGAAAGATGCATTGTTCTCTTCCAGCATCCTGATGAAAAAACAAATGAACAGTTACCTAGTGATCATTACTTTTCTTCTATACTAAAATATATAACTGAAAGCCCAGATTTATGCATCTCACTAGCAGAAGAGAAAATTTAGAAACTAGGCCTGCTTAATCTGAATTTAATAGAATTAATTTTAATTTTCACTCACCTCATCAAAATTACGCAAATAATATGAGACAATGTACGATAGAAGACTTCTGCTGTTGTCCTGTATAGAAGAGGATAGAGTTTGCTGTGTTATTGAAACTCACAGGGAAAAAAAAATCAGAAAAGATAATTCAGATAAATGAAATATTTAGTATATAAAAAATACTTTGTTGATTTGGTCCCTTCATTAAAAAAAAAAAGAAACATACATAAAAACCACCCAAACCAATAAGAAGCATAGTATTGCTTCTAATTACAAAAACAAACCAAATCCTGAAGTTCCATTTAATCATCAAATAAAATGAAGAAAGAGAAAACACTCATGTAAACACACTCCTCATATTTTTAATTCTACCTCATTGCAAACCAAACCATTACATTCTGAAATTTCCCAAGAAGGAAAAGAGAAATTGTTTCTGGGTTCATGTATATACAAGTTTGTTTGCAACACTACCACTATAACCAAAGCATAGTTAAATTAAACAAAGAAAGTTTTTTAAAAAATGGAATTTGGGGGGCTGGGGGGAACATTGGGGGTTGAGGGAGCTTTTTAATTGCTTCTCCTCTGTAAGCTCTCTAATGAAACTTCTGCCAAAAAAATCTTCCATTTGAAGAGGATTTCTGACAGAATTAAATTTTCAGATATTTTCAGAAAAGGAATTTTAAAGAACTTTCCTGATTGATCAGTTGTAAATGAACTGAAAATATATCTTGCAACTGAAAGTTTAATAGTCATAATATTTCCAGCAAAATATGTACTGAAGTCTTGAGTTACCAAACTAAATTTAGTGTGCCTAAATTTCCTACTGATCAGAGCTCTAAAACTGGTGGTGTATTGGATTTAGAGTCAATTTGAAGGTGCAGCTAGAGTAAGCTGCTCTGAAGTGTCATTCACATCACTGCTCCCTTGGTTTACCAAAGAAACCAGCATGCAAGAAGGAAATTCCTCCACCCATTTAAAAAGGCAAATGGCTGACATGCTCTCTCAACTCAGGTTTAAAGCTCTGCTCACATCACCTAATCCAGCAGCTAAAATATGTATGTTTAGTGAAGGACCAAGAATGGAACCAACACTTTTTTCCTGCCATTTGCAGAATTGAAGATCTTGACAGTGACTCGCCAGACAGATGTAGCAACAAATTTTAAGGCTCAAGAGTTATTGCTATAATCTGTCACATTCAGATAAGCTTTTCCATTAGCCATATAAACTCTAAGATTGTTTCCTTGTAAACAAAGCAGGCATTTGAATGCAACCCCAAAATGATTAACTGAAGACAAAAAGTGCTGGTAACACATATTACAGTTTAGCACTGAGCAAGAAAAAACACTACTTATCATTGTCTTTACTGAGATGACTACACTAGACAGATCTTGAATCAAGAAGTTCTTTACTCAGCTGGCTGCATGTTCCATCATAAAATACAAACTCTAATCCTGGTGTACATAAAGAATGAATTTTGGGTTATCCCAAATGCTCTGGATGACTATTCGATCATTTTCAGGAGTGACATTTTCCCCCTCACAAATATTTTGAATCAGCATGGAACTCCTTCCACTTCTGTAATAAACTTTTAACAGTAAGATCACAGAATTGCTTCTAATTACAATAAAAGTTGAAATGATGAAGAGTACTGAAAATCAAATTTACATCAGACTAAGAACTAAAACATAATTTTAAGTATTTTTCTTTGTACAGTGGTGAAAAGAGATGGTTAGTTTTTATAATTCTACAGAAATGCATCCAACTCTAGAAGTGTGATCAGGTAAGCACAGTAGCAAAAGAAATCCCTTCTACATTCCTTCATAAGCTTCACACCATTCATTCAGAAACAAAGTAATTTTCAGAGACTTTAACCTTCCCAGGCCTTCAGGAAGTCTTGAATCAACTTACACTGCTCTTGACATCTTTCAGTTTTGGCAGAATATCTAGTCCAAACCCATCAGCCTGTCCTCGTGTCCTGTTTCCACCATTCATGTAATTCCCAAAGGCAAGAACCAAACCCAGAACCCGCATAACTCCTGATTCATTCTTCAATGTCTAAAATACAGAGAAAAAAATTCTGTTCAAAGTCCCATTAATATTTATGGTTAATGATCAGATTTGTTGATGTTGTGTTTAAAAATAATACTTGTATAAAGACTCAGATAAAGGAAGTTACCTTCTACTGCAATACGCAGAAGTAGACAATGTTAATATGTAATTTTATATGAATGGAGATTGTTATCTCCAAAATGGATACTTAGAAAAAATAACAGAAAATCTGTACAGTATTACCAGACATGACCTGTTAAGAAAAACAAAATAGTAATCCTTAACTGATACTGACATTATGAATGACCTATTTAATTTCACAAAAAATTTATCAACTAGTTAATAAAATACTAAGATTGAAAAATTAAAAACATTAAATAAAAGATAATACATAGTAAAACATAAAAGAGTTTAAATGGTTTTAAGTTATTAAAATACTGATGAAACATGCATTTTAAAGCTATGTATTTGTTTTTCATGGGACTGCAAAATTCCAGTGATCTCTTCTGACTAGATACAACACTGCTATCTCCAGATATCAGAGATATTACTAAGTTGCACATTTCTCAACCAACACAAGGTTAGCTGAACCGGCATTCCTTTGAAAAAGAGTGATAATGGTGACTATGAAGAGAGAAGATTTTGCTTTAACAAAAGGAGAAGGTGCACTGTTTTCCAGAGACTGATACACACTGATGGCAAAAGCATTATATAATTTAGCAGCAACAGTTAATCTTAAAATTCACTTTGATGTTAAAGTACAATCATAAAATGTACTGCTACCCTTCAGATTTTAAATATTTGAAATACCTATGTAAATAAAGTGCAAACATTTGAAATATGAGTAAAGCTTAACAAGATTAAAAATCAGAAATTTAGCTCTATTTTTTCACAGAGCACAACCTACCTCACACAGTTTCTGTAACAATTCAAGTTTGCGACGGATCGAACCAATGCTTTCTGAAAATGTTGATTGAAACAGGATGCAAAACACACGTTCTGAAAAGTTGGGAATCAGTGAGAGTTCATAGAGAAACCTGAAGATGTGATCAAAAAAAAGTTGAGTCACTGTCAGTAGGTACAGGCTTGGGGTTTTTTTAATACATATTTTACTACAGAAGTGAAAGTCTTCTGAAGTGAGCAAAACTGCTCTCTCATAAGTATGTTCTTACTGTTCTGGCTTATCCAAAGACTTGGCATTTTCTTTTTCCTTGGACGCCTTGCTATGCTTTTCTATTTTTTCTAGTTCATCTGATTGTGCTCTCTGAAATAAAGGAAAAAAAAAACAAAAATAGTTGTGACTAGTCAAACAACAGAGATAAATATTCCTTTGTAACAAATCAAATTCATAGATATTTCTTTTCTTTTCTTTCTAGCACCTGCTTACGGTAAAACTATAGGAGTCCACAAAGTATAAAGTCCACAAAGTTTAACTATAAATAGATCTGCTGGAGAATAGAATATCTTGCAAATAATAATATTGACTACTAGCAGTCTGCAAAGTATTGACTTATTCAATGATGCACTGAGACAATGATCTTCCTTCCCAATTCCTCTTCTTTACTCATTTACAAAGAGTTTGAATTGAAGGACTCCAGAGGAGTGTTATATTTCTCTTCACAAATGTGTTGGGTTACATTTGAATGTGATCTGATCTTTAAAAATGTGTTTAAATAATACATTTTCTTAAATAAATGAAAACAGTTTTGTGTTGTTTACTGCAATTTAAATTTTCTTTGGAATTTAAAAAAACCACTTAAAAAAACCCCCATATTTATAATAGAACTATCATACATATAATACATGAGAACTACTTCATAATTCTTTGAAGTAAAATTAATTCCATTTTTATCTTAATAACCAAAAAAAAAAGTACATATCAACGGCCTAGCTTCTTGAAGAACTCTGTGGCACACTGTGAAGTCTCTTTATTATTCCAGTCAATAGAAACTGAGCCTCACTTTTTTTCAGTGCTCCAAGCTATGGTAATTTTTTTTTCCAAACAGTAGTACTGAAAAATGGAATGGCATGGAAAGGACTAAAAGTGAAAAGAAAATTTCTCCTTCTGAGCCTTTTTTTGACAAGCACAGCAGTTTTCAAGAGAGATCCAAAACATTATTCTGCTCAAGAGTTAAAAAAAAGTGTATCTACCTTTATTCCTTTAAGAAAAAATTACACTCATTTTTTAACTTTCTTCACCACAGAACTTGAAGACAACAGTGGAAAACTATATTCTAATCATTCAAATAATGACAAAGTGTAAGATATGTTGCACATATCTTGAATGTTGCATTCTCTCTTGAATGCTTTTGCAGGATTAGCAGAAGAGGGATAGAGCTGTTTCAAATCATTATGCCTACTCCATCAGGAACCTGTAACCAGAAATTTGAGTTTGGACACTTTTTTCTGAAATTGTTGAACATTTTCCCATGTGAAAAGGCTGAAAATACTGATGTGTAGTAGAAAGATTATGAGATTGAAGAATCATATAACAAAAGTCCTTCAAAGTTTCTCTTAATACTTCAAGAAGCCTGGAAATAATGCAAAGTCACCTGTCTATGACATCACATATCCTAGTATTTAGTCAGCACTTCTGTGGATGTTCTTCAAAGGTCATCTCTAAAGTTGTCTGATCTTATATATGAAATACTTCAACAGGTTGGAAATACTGCAAATATATTTTTTTTGTGCAGCAATAAACTTTGTTCTGGACACTAAGAGATTAAATTTGTGGCAGTACCTGTACCAAAGATTAATAGAATCGCTGCGGTTTAAGGGACCCCTGGAGACTGTCTAGGTGAACACTGACACAAAGCAGAGGCAGCTCGAGAAGCTTGCTCAGTATCACGTCCCACCAGGTTCTGAATATCCCCAAGGATGGAGACCTGATGCCTTCTCTAGGCAGCCTGTTCTAGTGTTTCAAATTCAGGAGGCCCACTCTGTCTTGTCCTGATGTTGGGCACCCCTGAGTCTAGATCTGCGCTCTTTACTCCCCTTCCCCAGTGAGGTATTTATTTGTACATACTGGTAAGATTCCTTTGAGCTTTCTCTTTTCCAGACTGAGCAACCCAGCTGCCTCTCAGCCCCTCCTTGTGTAACACATCTCCAAGTCTTTAACCAGCTCTGTGCTAGCCTTGCTCCAACGTGTCACTGCCTCTTGCCCTGCAGAGGCCACACCTGCACACAGCATCCTAAATGTGGTCCCAAAAGTGCTGAGCAGTCACCTCCCTTGACTAGTTTGGGCCTCCCTTATCTGCTTGTTTATATGGCATCAGGCTTTTCTCAGTCAACAAGGGCTAGGCAGAGGCTTATTCACCAGTTTCTCATTTCAGAATACTGAAGTGGCCCATTCATAACACTTAGTTTCCTGAATTCCCTTACCCCAGTTTTACTTCAGTGTGGGGAAAGAAACTTGGGGATTCATCCTCCGAAAGCACTTTTCTGCATAAAGTCAAGGCAGACATAGGATCTGTGAATACAATTACTGTAGCAATTGTTTCTTGTATAATGCTATCCTGAGAAGAAGAATGTTTCCAAGATAGTAGGATCAGAAAATTTAATCAATTTTTAATCCTATCTTAGAAGACTCTTCCAGAAACAGGATGAGGACTAGGAAAAGACAACTAGCTGCAGAAGTATTAACTTAAATATTGCATGTGCTGTTGGGGAGAAGGCTTGGGTTTGGTTTTGTGTTAAAAATGCTGATGTAAATGGGACAGGTCCACACTTAATCTAGAACACTCTTACCCAGCTGAAAGTTAAAATAAAAGAAAGTTTCCATCACTTCTCAAATCAGTAAAAACTCTCTTGGCAACAGGTGAAATCTACAGATTTTAGAAGCTGAAAGGATGACAAGAGAGGTAGCATTGTTCAAGTGGTCACATCATCAGAGCCACAGAGGTCTAGGTGTTTCAAATGACATGACTGTAGGAAGAGCTATTTTATTTATTCAACTTATATTTCAAAAAGTTCATGTATTCAATTTACTCTTTTTTTACACTAATTTTTTGAAAAAAAATCAGCTTTTTGTAAAAGTAAACAAGTTCCATTATTTCTGGCCAGTGTTTAAATTATCTTCTCTTTTGTTAAACTGAAGGAAAACCACTTGACATTTTTTTCATAACAGTTAAAGAGAAGTAATTTTGCATGGAGCATAAAACTAAATGGTTATTTGCAAATATTTTAGAACAAATACTCAGAGTTCTCTCTCCCACATCCTTCTACATAGACTGAAGTATTAGAGTGCTGATCACAGCAATCTATCACATACATGCATGTTCAAGCTCTTGATGTTTCTCCACCAAATCCCACAGGCAAAGGTTAGGCAGACTCCCTATCCTTATTTAAGCCATTATTCTCAGGTTGTCTATGCAAAGAAGTAACAATTGTCAGAGATACAAAGGCTAAGCATGATCCACTCATGGGCAGAGCAGAGCAAAACTCAAGAGAGAAAGTTTACACCCTTCACCAAAATCAAGAAGTTCAAGTATACAGTCCAAGCTCAGAATCAAACCTGAATTTCAAGTCACTAATTTTGACTCTGGTATCTAGAATTGTTATTGATGGGTACTTTGAATTCTGACAGAAAAGGAATACCGCGTCTATTGCACAGGTATTATCAAAGATCATGTCTCAGAATTTTACCAGCTTTCTTTATTGTTAATGCCTATTTCTTCTCCAATTTACAGACGGATAATTTTTAAAAAAGCTTTTATATTGCCTTCCAAATATGTGTCATGAGAGAACACATTCAATAAATACTTCTCATAAAATTCATTAACCTGACTGCATTAGCATATCTTTGAATGTTACTGCTCTTTCTTTCCTTGATTTTTTGCTAGATATGTATAGCATCAAAAGTGGAAAAATAATATAATGTACTAGAATTTGATATTAACTATATCTAAAATCAGACAGCAAAAATCTGAATTAAATAATTGCAAAAATATTCTACTTTAGTCTAATTCTTTTCCCATTTTCTTCCAGATTATGAATTTAGCCAGTATTTGCTCTTACCAAAGTTCATAAGGGCCCTTTTTCCATCTCACAACATAAATCTTATACATTTCCTGGTTAGCTTTTTCTTTCCTTACAACAGAACCCTAGCTCTGAGTTAAGATCAATTTAAATGTATGGAATTTTATTTTTTTGCAAACTTGATTTTAAAAGTTTGTGTCATGTATTTCAAAAACATTGAGTGAGTTGTCTAAGGAATTTTGTCAACAGCAGATGAAACAAGGATATACAGAGATACCCTGGTTAATAATAAGTACCATATTCTTTTCAAGCTGGATCATCAGAACTCAAATACAACTTATAGGCTTTGCCAAAGAAAAAAAAGACATCACATTGTAATTGCTAGTTTAAAATAAGAAAAAAAAATTACAGGAAATAATTGAGGAGAAAGTCTGAATCTTAAGGGCAGAGAAGTGTGATGCACTTCAGACTTGTGGATGTCCTTTCTCTCTTGCAAAGGCATTTTAAGGTTTTTGAAAACACTGACCTAAGTCTTTTAAAGATAAAGACAGTGTGGGCAATTTACTGGGAGCCTAATTATAAAATTATGCATGTTTCTTTTGTGATGTAAAAAGGGCAAATCCATACGTGAAAGGTGATAAATTATTCAATAGCATTTTAACCCACTTTTATACAGCTGTTTTCATGATATAGCAAAGACACAAGCAGAAGCAGACATACATTGTTTCAGTGATGCTTAAGCTACAACCCCAGCTGCTAAGAGGCAATCTGTTTTCAAAGTAAACATTCACTGATTTGCCAGTTGCTACATTTCTCACCACAACCAATATGTCCTAACACCATACAGCAACTGGAATGAATTTTACCTGCCTTCTCTCTCTAATTATAGCTATCACCTGATTGCATTGTTATTAGAGAATTTGGAAAAGCACATATATATGTAGTTTTATCTACAAAGATTCTCTTATTAAAACTGTCTAGATATTAATACATAACTAATTATCAACATGTATTTAAACAACTCTTCATAAAGCAAGCTACACAACCACACCTAAGAGCTATTTGACTGTACAGTACAATGCTGCACTAACACAGTCTTTCTCACTTAATACAATTCAACTTAATATTAAATAAATTATTGAGGGCTTGGGTCTTTGGTGGGGTGTGGGCTTCTTAGTTTATAAAAAGTCACTAAGATAGTCACTAAGATATATACAATATATATAGTGACTTTGTGGTTTAACAGGAGTTTAATTCCTCAGTAAACAGGAATTGAACCCTCGGGACTGTGGCTTTTGAAATTAGGGTGTGTTTAGGTTTGGAGACTGCCCAAATTTCATTCACATTTAAGAAGGGAAAGCACTATGCCAGACACATGCAATCAGAAAAAATGATTACATTCTGAAGGAAGACTGTAAAACAAATGCTCCCATATGTTCCATACAGATCAAATAGAACGACTGAGAACTAGTACAGTGGTATTTAAATATCCAGAAAAAAAACCCTCAATCCAATAAAAAACCCCTAAGAACTAAAAATTAAGTTAATGGCTAAGAAGTAAATGCTGAAAAGTTATTCCCACTTACAACACAGGATGAGATTGAGAAATAAGGGAGGAATCAAACACGCCAGGCTCTCTGGTACCACCCATTACTTACAAGAGTTATTGAACAATATTGTTATAATTAGTGAAGCTAGCAAGGGAAGAAAATTCTAGGTCTGAAGTGTTCTGACAGAGCACTGAAAGGAAAAAAAGAAAACAAAATTCAACTAAAAAGAAAGCTTCTTTCAAGACGGAATTTTATCAAAACGAAGATCCAGGATTAAAATTCAGATCCCCTTATAAAATCCTATCCAAGAAATATGAGGGCTTTTCTTGTAATCTGTTTGGTTTTTGGTTGTGGTTTTGGGTTTTTTTTTCTGTTTTCTACCCAAGCAAATATAATAAAGTTGGACTGGTCTGTTTTCTATTCAAAGCAAAGAAATATATTAGACAGTCAAAAATTTGAGTCTTTCCTGAGATTTACGCATGGTATTTTCCTCAATCAGGACATTTCCTAGACATTTTCTGTAATAAGTGAAGGTAATTACAAAATGGACACAATGACATTTGGTTATTTCAATGAACTGCAAATTTGCAAATAATCCATTATATTCGGATTCTGAAGTATATTAGAGATGACATTAAGTAAAAATTTAAAAAGCTTTAGTACATTATCAACATAAGAGGAATATATTTTCAAACTGAAATGAAAAAAACCCAACTTGTTCACAATAAGAAAGAGAAGTATGCAAAAACTGATTATGACCGCAGTATCCATTCCATACTTCCCACAAGAAAATCTCTCACAGTCACACACATGTAACTTATGAAATTAATTCAAATTTTTTGCATGCTAAAAACTGCATGGCATGGAATATATATGTACTGTGTAAGGAAGTAGATTAAAAGTAATTTAAAATAAAATGCCATTGTGGAGTTAAGAAGCAAAGAGTTTATAGAGATTAGGAAAGTTGTTAGAAGAGGTTTTTCTTTTGACCATTATCTTTCTGAGCAGTGTTGGTTAACCTAGTTCTTCAGGAATGAATAGTAAAAGACCTTTCTAGCTCTTGTCAGGCTTTTGGTTTTTTTTCTGTTTTGTTTAGTTCCTCAGTTTTTCTGTAAAGTGGACTAGAGCTTACTATCTCTCTTTTTGTACTTCTAAGTGGATTATTTAGAGGGACTTCATAAACCATCAAATCATTCCAAAGCAGGTGACTAAAAGCTAAAGTCTAAAAACCAAATACCTGAAAGGCGTAAAATTAATTAACATTATCAAAACTACACGAGGGAAATTAAGGATCTAGTACAATAACATACACTGGCCTTCAATGCCATTCTGTGGCTCACAGCTTTACACCTCATATTTCCAAGGTCTTTGGAGAGCAAAGAGAAAGCCTCCTCACACTTTCAAGAGATGCCTAGCCAGACCTCTGTGTACCCAGGCACTGCTCTTACAGACAGGGGCAATGTTCACCGGCCTCAGCTGAAGGCAGAGACATGCTTCTAAGATACACCATTTTGAATTTTTTACTTTACAGGCCTTGTCAAGTTTTAGAACCTGCTTGAGCATATTCTGAATCCCTGATATTACATCCCTAAAGGTTAAATCTCTCTGTTTATTACTACCAGACATTTATGAAGCCCCTGGAAGCTTATACTATTTGTTATTACATTAACTTGAGAAATTCTTTTCCTTTCAGAGAATTAAAATTATTTTGGAGCAATCCCTGAAGCAACAATAATTAAATGTTCCAGTTCCATAAAGAGAATGACTTCTCTTATCAAAACCTTTTTTTTCAGTTGAACAGTATTTTTATATTAGTGAAATTACAAAGTAAATTAAAAGGTGTGGAGTGTAAGGTTTGGTATCATTGATCAAAGACTGACACACCCAAGAAGCAAATAAAAGGAACAAAACTGATGTCTGTTTAGTCATTTAGAAGTTGTTCATGTTACTTGTGTAGAAATACATGTACTTCATAAAACACACAATGGCAATAAATGTAATTAAAATACTTGGTATTTTCATTGCTTTTGGGGAAAATAAAGTCACTTCAAAATAGGATTTCTTCTACAAGCTTTCTGAATATTATTGATGCCAAGTAAAAATACCTTCACATGGACACACAGTATTCCTACATACTATGGACTTCCTCTGATTACTCACATTCTCATACAGGGCTTGCAGCGTCTCTAAGTCAACCACAGAGTTGTCCAAGTTCACAACAGCTATGAAAAAGAGTAAAGAAAAAAGAGTTAGTTGTTCAGGATGATAATCCAGCTGTGAAAGAAAGCTGGTCACAATACTCAGCAACAGTTTTTTATGACCTACTGGCCATACAGCTTAAGGTTTTAAGTTTATTAATGCCTTGAATAGTGCAGTATAGTATAGCTAGAAACCTGGCAGAGCCAGGTGTCAAGTGTTAAAGAATTCATCTCCCTCCCCCCAAACACACAAACATGATCCCACAAGTATGGCCATAGTCAGAGATCAGAGATAAGCTTTACATCAGACTTTCATGGTCCAGCTGAAAGCATTATAAAAATTTGTAAATCTGCACCACAGCCACACACACACACACACAACAAAGCTCATGCCTGTCGCTGGTTGACTTCAGCCTTAAACTCATTAATCCATAAGTCAGCCAGTTAACTTCAAAACACCTGACAAGGGTCAAGTCTTCTATGCACTAAGCCGACACATTTAGTATGGATACAAAATATGCCTTTCCTGTTCCCAACCAATTCTGGCGCCACACACATACTGTATTTTTTTTCAGCATCAAAAACCCCCAGTGGAACAGCTCAAATACAGTGATTTCTATCTACCTAACCTGGACTAAAAAAAAAAACATTGAGAGGTACACACACTTAGAAATGGAACCCTGACTCCCCACTTGTTATAGAAACATTTCACAAGGCACGGGAAATATTTGTGCTAACTATTGAAAAGTTGTTCTCAGCTAATATGAAGATTTATTTTTCAAATGGTGCTTTTCAGTATTCCTCTCACATATTTTTGCAAGCACAGTGACCATTCATTTAATAGCTATATAAATCCAGTTTTCCTCATCTAGATATTGAAATTTAGAATATTGCATTAGAATACATGTGATGGCAATGAATAGTTTTTATCATACTACGCCAGTCTTTTCCTACTTTGCACTTTGTTAATTTGTACCGTTTTTCTGTAATGGCCTTTTTGTGTGTTTGTAGGTTTGTGTGTATGTGGTGTATGTATGTGCACGTGTACAATAAGCTGAATAATTCCCTAGGTGAGATTAATCTAAAAATTGCAACATTGATCAGAGCTAGAGACACAGCACCAAGTTAATTTTTGTCCTATAAATCCATGTCCTTAACAGTCACAGAGAAATTCTGTACACACCTAAAGACTACAGAATATAATTCAAGCTCATGTGTTTCTGATTGCCATCTAGAGATAGCACTCTGAGTCTGGGACTTATCATGTTTCCCCTTTCCAGGCCTGAGACATAGTTTTAGTTGCAGTTTAAGAAAATTGTAAACAAAAAAGTGTTGACCTTGATTAAACGAAGAAGGTCACACTGTATCTCTAAGCAGAGCACAAAGCTAACTTTTAGGACTAAACCAAAAAATAATTTTAAAATTCTTTATTTTTTCACAAATAATGTGTTTTTTTTCTATTTTTCCCTTACCAGAAAGCAATGCAGCAGCCTCTGTAACAGTTAACAGTTCAGGAAGCAGCATGTTTTTTGTTTTCTTTTGGGGTAGGGGGCACACGCAAAAATCTGCTACTAATTATTTGGGGTATTTTTAAACTTCCCTCCCTCATCCAAGTGTAATAATTGTTGCAACAGAGACTTAAAGATGTCCTCTACACAGGGCACAGTATTATACATTGTATTTAATAGCCCCTGTTGCTCAATAAGACTATTTGTATGCTTAAAAATGTGCCAAATTTGCCTTGTAGAACTGGACAGTAAAATTAGCATGGAAATAGAAACTGGGTCAAGATAGGTTTGAGCGCTCTACTTTAAGAAAACACTAACATCAAAGCCCATATACAAACAGCTTTATTAAAGCCAGGATATATTATGAAACTCAGTTTATACTATCTAACATTTCAGCACTTTTATGCTTATGCAATGTTTTCATATATGGACACACTTGCAACCCTTAAACTATTTATTTGGAGTTGTGGCTGTCTTCCCCGTACTCCACCCCCCTTTCCTTCCAGAGACTGTCCACTCCTGAGCTAAGAAATTCAACATAAGCTCCTGCCCCGACTTTTGCTCAATGTTAAGATCACCCACGGATTACTCAGGGAGCAATAGAACACTTTTGTTTGAATGCTTGCAGGAGATAAGAGAACGTCTGGCAAACACAATGGTGCCAGGTCTGTGTACTTTCAACAAAACAGGTATGCAGAAGAGTGTACATACTTCAGGGAGCTGCTTAAAACAAATCAGTCTGAGACAAGGACATGGAGAAGTTAGATCCTAGGATATATCCTTCAAGTCTCTGCCTCCAAAGAGAAATATATTTTTATATGATTCATCTAAACCTGTATATATTCATAAGTAGCCCTCTCATAGGATTTTTCTATGTACGCCTTAGGTGTGCTCCTCATACTCTGAGGAGTGAGGATATGAGCTGCTGTTCTTAGGCAAACCTGCATCATTGCCATACAGAACATAATAGCTGGCAAAATAAATCAGAACAATTGCATATTTAATTCCATTATCTAGGCAATTTGAACTGAAAACAACAATGATGTCTCCTTATGCAGCCAAGCTTACTAGTTAAACATGCCCCCTACAATCAGCATGACTACACAAACATCTAACCAAAGGATTCCATATGTGGTGGCAATAGAACGATGAAACGCAGACAAAGATTAATTTCCTCATATGAAAATATTTTTAGCCATGCTGCAGTTCCAGTATACTTTGATGCAAACAACTGGAGAAGGGTTTGTATTAGTGTTGCAGACGGTGGATATTTTCACCCATGTCATTGGTTTAGAAAGTGATTTTTTCTTGTTTCAAAGCTGACATTGAAATTTTCTGGCCTTGACTACTATGAAAGTGAAGAATATGTATTGGCTTTTGCTCTAACAGAAAGAACTTTAATCACATAAGATCCAGAAATTTAGTTCTTACTGTCAAGATCTCACAGTTTTGTTATTTTCTTGCATTCCTGTTGCCAGTGCTGCCAATTAAACCAGCTCCACTTTCAAGCCCTAAAACTGTAAAATTATTTGCCCATATATATAATTATGTATATATACAAACACATAGATATAATTAAATCATATTCGAACCAAGAATGTCCAAATTCCCACAGAAAAAAATTAACAGAATTACAAACCAACAATTTCTTTTTCTATTTCAACAAGCCAGGGTCAACAGATGACTACAAAAAATCCACCCAGTAAAATGAGTGTTGGGGATCAATCACAAATGATTAGTTGATACTATAAATAACAGAGAAGAAGAAGAAATTTCAAAGGATTTATAACCAAATTAAATTAAAAGGTTTGGGGAACTCTTGCTGCTCCTCAGCTTTCCTGATATTGTCACTATTTTGGCTACAATCTACATGGAAATCTAAACTAGAATATTTGTGACAGAAATTATATCTTATTATCTAATGGCAAAATATGAAAATGTTAGCAGAATGGAACAGCTTTCTTTCCATTCTGTATTTCTACCATATAAATTGAATAAAAGAATATATATATATACAATGTCACATTAGTAAAGCCAATTTAGATATTAGATTGAAGCTGGAAAGACAAAAGAAAAATGCAAGCAGAGAGACAAAGATTTACTATTTTTATTAATATCAAGGGATTTGCAAGTGTAGAAGTTATGTCCCCTGACAGGAGGATAATGTTGCTTGTAAAAAAAATGAGATTAGGGAACATGATCATATTCAGAGGCATTTTTGAACTGAAAACTGATGGAAAACTTCTTCCATATACACAGAAGACAACTTAGAGACATAAATTTTAAAAAACCAAAAAAAAAACCAAAACCAAAACCAAACAAAAAAACCCACCCACCCCAAAATAAACCAACAACAAAGCAAAACACAAAAAATAAACCTAGCAATAAATTATCACCACCTCAAGTCTTCAGGGCAAGACAGTAACCAAACCAATGAGAAGATCAAATTTCTTGCCAGCAAATGTAATTCTGAGGAGGAAATGTATGAGAAAACACCATCAGCAGGAAGCTGCAGGATGCCCAGGGTATTGTTAGGAAGACTATAAAAGGAAGTTGCTGTACTTTTTCCTTTGTTAGACAGATCACTGCTGTTGATGTTCATATATCTAGGAGCACATGAACTACCAGCTGCCACTAAACCAAAGCCAATAGGCAGCACAGACACAACTCACCTACATTTCCCTGTGGCTATGAATCTAAATCCACCAATAGTATCACTTACATAAGCTGTTAGAGAAAAGACAACGTCCTACAGCTACCCGGTCCTTGGAAACCTTGTTTTGTTTCAAAGTCTAAAGCTTTGGAATTTCCTTTTAAAATGAAAAGGCCAAAATTCAAAGTTTCCCACTGAGTAGAATTTCAGAAAGAAAAAAAAAAGTGTCATAAACCAGACCCTTCAGATTCAACTTTTGTGTCATAAAACTCTCATTAGCACAATCACATATGAATGACTTCCAGAAAACTGGTATTCAGCTGAATTCTTAGTCTTAGCCTTCCCTTTTCTCAGGGCAGGTTTCAAATCACACTCCATTTCTGTGGCCTTTCCAAGTATGCTTCCTAAGATTTTCTGTCTCTGGACTCCATCTAAAATTAAGTTTCTCCTTCTTGAAACCTCCTGGAAGCACCGCTGTGTCCCAAAAAACCTGACTAAGCATTTTCCAAATCCTACTTCACTGATAACAGATTACAGTTTAAGCCCTCATAAAGAAGTGGTAGCTGAATTAAAACCACATCTGAACCTGTACTGCCCTACTCAGATCCATCCTTCAGGGATACAAACAAGCAAACTACCCATCCAAGTCCTTCCTGCTGATTTCCCCTCAATTGACTTCTCCGTGACTCTCCAAAAACCAAGCAGTATTGCTTCAAGAGGCCACTCCTTTTTTCCTCCTGCACATCTTTGCCTCCTCACTCTCACATCTGCTCTCTTTCTCCAGAAGAACACCAGGAGTTTCTGCAAGACTTCACAACTTCTCTGACAAATGGCAGAAACAGATGGTCAGTACAGCAAAATACAAAGGCAGATCTATTCTTCTTCACTGAGTGAAGGACCTCCTGTTTCTGCAGCAACTAACCACAGTACTCTTACCACACAGTTCTGTGTGTGGCACTCATCTGGGGGTTGCTCAGCTGTTACGCCCTTCATGAGACTCTAAAACACAAGATTATAGGATCCTGAGAGGTTCCAACTTCCATGGTACTTTTTCTGGGCTTTGATGCCCAGATATTTCTACTCCACTGAAATAATCCAAACCCCAGGAATATTACTGTAAGCTGAAGAGTGAAAAAAACCTGAAAAGGCGTCAAGCAGTCTTACAACAAAAAGTTGACTCTTGTTATTAAGAACCTATATCAATATATAAAAACATAGAAACAGTAAGCTTTATATAATTAGAGTCTCAAAACTGCTACATAATTTTTTAGGCACAATGGTACCATTAAAATTTATTCAACCAGATTTCACAGGATTTGAAATTATTTTAAAATATCTAAAAAGGGTATTTGCAAGAAAAAAAAAGGCACATAAGTACGTGAGTACGTCCAATGTGTCACTTTGACTGATCTTCCTTGAATTATTATTTCTGAGTTAATTAAAAACAATAGCTTCCTCAAGAAAAATGTATGGGCAGTAAATTGAAAGTGGTCAAAATCCAACACCATTAGAAAATTAGCATATTGGCAAAACCTTAAAATTTTGAGAGCTCTGATACAAGAAAAACAAGGCAGATAATATATAGCTTGATCAACTTATGCTTTTATCAAATAAACAAAAGTTGACTCTTGTTATTAAGAACCTATATCAATATATAAAAACATAGAAACAGTAAGCTTTATATAATTAGAGTCTCAAAACTGCTAGATAATTTTTAGGCACAATGGTACCATTAAAATTTATTCAACCAGATTTCACAGGATTTGAAATTATTTTAAAAAATCTAAAAGGGTATTTACATACAAGAATCTTTGGAGTTAATTAAAACTAGCTTCCTCAAGAAAAAATGGGCAGTAAATTGAAAGTGGTTAAAATCCAACACCATTAGAAAATTAGCATATTCAAAATAAAAAGAGCTCTGATACAAGAAAAAAAGGCAGATAATATAAGCTTGATCAACTTATGCTTTTATCAATAAACAAGGAAAAAAATTAGATCAACTTATGCTTTTATCAATAAACAAGGAAAAATAATAGATACAGCATACATACAGAATTGGTCTGTGAATGCAGAGTGGAAGTCTTCTATAAAAGGTGTGTTTGGAGGAAAATGCAATATGACACATGCAAACACAAGAAAACCAGGAAAAAATGTTTCAATGCAGACAATTTCATCAGGTTCACTGGCATGACTGAGAGCTGAACAGCTCAGTTCAGAAGTAGAAGAAAAAACACCTGCATCAGTGTTCTCATCAACAAAAGAGCCAAAAGAGCCTAAGAAGGTGATCAAACTGCAATGACTTCTTTTGTTCCCATAACGATTATGTTTGGACATAATATCAAGCTACTTGCAAAATAAACCCAGATTTACATCTGATAAATACTTTGTATTTATATTTTCAAATAAACTAATCTGTAAAATTTTCAGTCTCTTATTGGTTACATAGAAAACCCATGACTTCAAAACTTCATATCCTTTCGTTTGCGCCTCCTTCCCACCCCTACCTCCCAATACTGCCCCCCCTCCTCCCTTTCCCCCACCTCAGTTTTTTCCTTTCCCCCCATACCACTTTTGACATAATTCATCTAAAATTTACAAGGTCATATTTTTGTCCGTAATAGTTCCAACAACTTGACAACTACTGCTACTTGGGATTCTTCTTTATGTTAAGTAAAAGAAATGTGAATCTCCAATGCTGAAAGTTAAGTCCCAAATGGGGCTCTTTGAAATAAATGTTGTGTTTACACAACAGTGTTAGAACCTTATGTCCCTGTGGTAAGATAAATTGTGGCAACCCCACAAGGGTCATGGCTGTATAATTGTTAAGGTCCTCAGAAAATAAGTAAAAGAAAAGAATTCTTAAACATGAATTGCATAACTTGAAAACCATCCCCCTACCCCTACTAAAAATTGTTAGGTGGGGTATGGCTGCACTGAGTTACCATAAATTAATACCTTCATATTATTACTTACCTCCTTGCCCTCAGTACCTTTGTGATTTACTTGTCTATTAAGAAATACTCAAAGTTTTCATCCTGACAATGTTAAAGGGCACAAAGCACAAGGGAGACTGGGGCTCCAACACAGGTACATACAGCATGGATGAGAGGCAAGACACCACTTAGAACTGCTTGCACACAGTTTTACTGTGGCTGTAATTCACCTTGATCTAAAGTTTGTGTAAGAAACCAGAACAGTAAACAAAATTTCCAAGCAGAAGCCATGGATTAAGTTGAGCTGTTGCTTCAGACTGTTTTAAAATGACTTAAGAGTTTTAAATACCTTCAAGAACATGCACCTGCATTTCTAGGAAGCAATACAATAAGAATCAATTAAGCATGAATATATTTTGCAAAATGTGAAGTAACAAAAGTAAAAGACTTCATTGAAAGGACTGAATCTTTTGCATGATTTTTCTTTTATAAACATAATTCAACTTCCAGACAGTTGTCCTGTTCCCTAACTTGTATCCCAAATTGAAAAACTGTATCAATAGAGGTTTTCTACATACATGTAAATATATATTCACACATACAACAAAATATATCACCAGATTTTATATAGCTGCACACAGTTAATATAAACAGTTACATTACATACATTTCAAACAAGTGCCTATTCTGTTAAGGACAGCAGTTACTGATTATGTGAAGTCAAACTTCATACACCTATACAGTTTGTTTACAAAAAGTGTGCAAGTTCAGCTCATAGAGAACAAATATATTTTGTTTGACTCAGTATGTCGCCTTCTTGTCTAGGCAGGAAAAAAAAGGCTGAGAGCAATGCTGTAATCCTTTCAGAATAAAATGTTTAAATACAAACATGATTGCCATTGTAGACTGTTTAATTTAGGGAGATTGTATTTCAGTTCTGGCTTTGAGAGGTTTGCTGATTTGACTATAGAGACTACTTCAATGCTTATCTTAATTGTTTAGATAAGATTTGTTTGAATTTGGCAGGTGAAAAAAACATGGGTGTGGGATATAGGAAGGTTGAGAAAAGACTGGCATTTTGCCAGATTATATGTATTTTAAACTACAGTGCATAGAGGAGCAAACAGTCTCAATGAACCTGCCAGGGGCTGCTCAATGGGGAGTGAGACCGAGCAGCAGGATTCAAGACTTTCATCAAACTGAAAAGGATTACTATGATAACTCCCAAAACACTACTGAAGTCTTAACAGACTATATAAATGCTAATTACATAATATACATTTAAATAAAAAAAAAAAAAAATCTAACTGTCCTTTATGATTATAGTAGGGGGCTGTTCGCTAGGTTCCTGACCCTTAAATGTATTTTTAAAGTGTTTCAAGAATAAGATTTCAGTATAAAATTAATATTGGCATATAGGTATATTTTATATGTAAGAATTTATGTTACAGAAAATATAATTGTTGCTATAAAAAAACCCCAATGCCCCTTGGCTTTTATTTCAGTATCAGTTTGTACTAAGTTTTTTCACTTTCTGATTAAGGTAGTACAGCATACCACAGGCATTTCATTTAGAGGTTCTCAAAAGAATGACTGTCATACCTGTCAAGTATATATTTTTTGGGGGCAGACTACTAGAACATGATATCTGAGGAATATATTTTGGGGATGTTTATGTGTCAGTATGTATTTACAGTGCACATTATAAAAACAAACTGTACAAACACATCAGCTGCAAAAGTACATATGCAGTAGGTCTGGCATTGTGTATCAATCTGTCTGAAGACAGACAGGATTTTTAGCTTTAAATTTATTATTCAAGTGACATAAAATTTGGGTTTCCTGTGTGTTAAATTTTTCTTTTAGATCCATACAGGCTATAACACCTTTCAATCTTGGTTTCAATGGCTTTAAGACCAGGCTAATTTTACCACTGTTTGTGTAACTGGAATAAATTAGCAACACTTATTTGGAATACAAATGAGGCTTCAGGCTTCAAACTGAGACTTTGAATTACATGTGAATTTTTTTCAGAATTCAAATTTGCTGGCTTTTGATTTAATCCCACCTAATCTATTTCTATAGGAATAGCTCACAGTAAACAAAGTCATGTCTAACTCTGAGAAGTGCAGCCCATAAACAGAGACAAGCTTTTTATTTCTTGCTTTAGGGAGCTCATTATAAATTATAAATTGAAACAAAATGCAGGAGGAGAAGGAAGAAGAAGAAATTTACTGGAACCATCCACTAGTGAACTGCTGTATTTGATAAAGTTATTAGGGCAGATACCTAAGACACATTTTTTCCAAATAATAAATTCTCTGTAGTAAGCAGCTAATTTGGGATCTTAGCTTTTCTCTCAATTTACCTATAGTTAGTGCATAGTTAATGCATAGTTAATAGTGCATAGAGCTCCTGGTGTGTCTGGTTGGCAATTTAGAATACTTACATTAAATTATTTGTCAACACTAAATGAGTTACTAACAGCCCAGCTCATAGATCTAAAAACGTAATTGCTCTTGAAACATTACCATAAAGGAGAGAGTATCTTAGGCTTTCATAGGACTCTGCTCCCAGCTTACTGCAAATATCTTTATCAACACTGAAAAGAAAGATATTAAAACCAGTGTTTAATCCTCAATGAAATCCAGGTGGCAATGGTAATGGGAGAGCTGCTCTTTGCTGAGCAGACCAAAACTCACCCAAAGAACTGCTTTGATTGCACTCTCTGTAATCACGATCAATTACTAATCTAAAATTCTCAAGGAGTGGCTAGAAGTTAAAGCAAGTTTTGAACTAGAGCTAGAACCAGTGTAGTATCAAAACGACCAAGAAAGGAGACAGCAGAATAACCTCAGATCTTGTCTTTCTATTGAATTGCTTGATCTATTTACCTTACACAAAGTTAAGAAGCTACATGATTACATACTTGCATGACAAGATACCTGAAAGTAGACAGCTCTGTAATTCCACAGACCAAAAGCATGAAAGAATGAAGGGTATCTGTAAATTAATATGGCAAATTCACTACGGAAAGCATATTTAAAGTGCTAAAAGTGAGAGAAATCAACCTTTTGAACAATGTTTCATGGGATATGACTTCTCCATCACTTAAAGTATTTCTATGAAATCCTAGACTCACCAAAGCCAACTGCAAAACTTTCAACAACTTCAAAGAAAGCAAAAGGTTGAAGGGTCAGATTTTCAGCTGGAACTGAAGATCATTTATATTGCTAAAATGTTCATATTTATACAGACTAACAGCCTGAGGCAGAAATTAGCAGGCAATATTACATAACTTGCCTTATTTAGCAGCCAGACCAAATGGTTAGAATGCTCTTTCTAAAAACCTAGACTTCAGCTGCATGTCTGCCCTTTGCTAGGTCTCTCTGAAATTCTCTACCATTCTTCTGTAACATCAGCAAGCTTAAATCATTTTACACATACTACATGGAATGTTGTTACTGTTTGATGATTTACAACAGAAAGTACTGCAAGTTCTTTTAGCCATGAAGATACCTATTATCCTTCAGACACAAGCTTTTGCTGTTTATGGTTTCAGCAAGCCAGTTGTGTTTGATATCACTATCCATACCAGCAGAATTAGGAAGCACTGTGTGGAAACGTACACGGTTTCAACCACCATGCAAAGCAGGTCCTCCTTTGCCTATAATTGCTGTACAAGCAACTGCTTCAGTCACAATCCAAAATGCAAATTTTCTTGGTCAAGAACTATGAAAAAAAAACACTTGAGAGGTTTCCTCTCAAATCTAAATTTCTCTTTCCTTCTGTCAAATGGTGGTAGTATCTCACTAAAAAAAATTTACAAACTGTCAATTTATTCTCCAAATAAAATTAAAATTTTATTTTTGGAACTGCAGAGAGCATATTATTGTCGCCTAGTATTCTACATGTCTGCCCTGTCTGATGCCTGGATAAACACACCAGGGATTTCATCGTATTAAGCCACGTTAAGCCTTTCACCAAATATTCTGAAGTTGGAGTACTAAGGAGCTACAGATGCTAAGAAAGTGATGTAATGATCTTGTGATCTTGTGACACCACGTTGTAAGTGTGGTGGGATTATGAAAATAATGCAAAAAGATTTTTGGCTAGGTACATGACAGATGACACAGCTTTACTAATTCAAATCACAATACTGTGATAGCTGAGTGCAGACGGATGCCTGTGTTTGGTTTAAGTTCCATCTTTTTTCACACTCCAAAGTATTTCTCAAAAGCTGGTATTAATTCAAGGAAATAAAGGCTGGGATAACAACAAAAACCAAATGCCCATGTACGCAGAAAACCAAAATACATACATTAAAAGAAAAAAAACCCTTAAAGTTATTTGGAACCACATATGTATGTTTATTACAGTATAATGACTAGCTTTGGCCTACTGACTTTAAGATTATGGGAGGCGGTCGATATTGTTTCAGTTCTGTAACACCGAGCTATGTTTTGTGCCTAGGTAGCAAAAGCAATTGCGACTTCACTAACAACAGAAAACACATTACACTGAAACAGAACTGCACACCCATTGCTTGGGGAGGTTTCACGTGAAACACCAGAAATTAACCTGATCTTTCATTGCCGGTGGATAACAACAAAGCAAGAGAAAGACGAGAAAGCAGTAAGAAGGAGAAATCCAGGTATCTCATAAAGTGACAGGTACAGGAACACCAACAGACGGACTGCAACGTGCAGAGCAGTGGGCACTCAGACTACGCAAAAAAACATGACTGCCCCGGCACTCTTCCTTACCCTCCCCTATCATGGATGAGGAAGGGACACAGCAAACAAGCCACTCTACCATCTCTTCAGAGAGAGCATGATTCCATGCTCTCTCTTCCTTGCACTCGGACCTACTGTTTACAGGAGCTATTCCCTGCGTGAGGGCCGCGCCGAGCGGCAGCGGAGCCGCAGGCTCCAGCGCCTTGCCCGGCCGGGCGCCTCCCGGGCGCTGAGGCAGCGGCTCCGCTCTGCCGGGCCGGCTCTCCCGGGAAGGGCGGCCGAGCTGCCGGCGGCGGCAGGAGCAGCGCGGGCCGCTGTTGCCACCTGCTGCCGGATCGGGGACCGGGCCCGGGCGGGCAGGCGGCGAAGGGCCCGCGGTGGGCGAGGGGCCGCGACCGCCCCGCCCGGGGAGGAGCGCGGAGCGGGCAGGAGCGAGGGAGGCGAGGAGAGCGGCGGCGCAGGTAAGCCGAGCTCAGCGGGGAAAGGCCGGGCTGTGTGAATGGTGTGCGAGTCATCTGACATCTGCAAAGGGAATATTTGTATTTACCGGTGGGGTAATAGCTGTTCCGAGTGGGACAGAAGGGCGATAATCAGCGTGACACTGACAATGTACATGGTGCCATAAAGGGTTACATAGCAGAAGAGAGGCAGCGAATACTGAAGGGAGCATGAGCTGGGCAAGATAAAGCAGATGGTTGTAAAAAGTGCCCCGCGTTCCCTATGGAGAAAGTTCTTGCCTGAGCAGAAAAAGACAGTCAGTGCCCTCTTACAAATCACTCAACAAGCAGCTTAATAATGACTCCTAGATGGTATTTTACCATTTGTGTGTAAGCCAGTATGCCACATAACAAACATACTAGTGTAAGGTTTAATCTGTTAGCCATATTTCTTGAGTCATCATTCGGATCTAAAGTTTATGGCATCAGAGTTATTACTCAAAGCAGCTAGGCAGATTTACCAAAAGAGGCGAAGTAACGCTTGATTGACTTCTGAATAAAGTACAAAGCAATTGGAGACACCAAGCCAGCCTTTAACAAAACTTCTCTGTAGGATAAGGGAATAAGATATTTAGGAGTAAAACCATAAATTTAGATTTTACAACCAGAAATTAGCTTCAAATGAGAGGACAGTTGGAAGGCTAAAGAAAGTTTGAAGGTCAAAAGAAAGCTTAAAGACTCTTCATTAGAGCCACAGAGGAAAAAAGTCAACTGATAAATTGAAATGCACCCTGTTCCCTCCCCTGTCTTTTCACAACCTCGATATTCCTACTCCTCAAAATCACATATATGATTAAGTATAGGAGCATGGGGGACACCTGTAAATAAAAGATACTCTTCAAAAGTGGAAATCAGCCAAAGAAAACAAAAAGCAAAGTCTTGGAAGTTCAGTTTAAATTGGACAAGAACAAAAAGGTCTAAACCCAACTTGCCAAATGCATAAAGCTAGTAATAAAACTGCTTTCAAACACATCACATGTATGAAGCCTGACAGGAAACAGCTGGGCATGCAGATAATCTGGCTGTAAAAAGAGCACAAAAGAAAGAGAATCAGAAAAGGTTAAACAAACTATTTGTGTAAGGATTCGCAACCACAGCAAAGGTCAAAGGGGTTCTCAGACAAGTTCTGTACTTCTCAAGTGATATGTTTTGGGCACCGTCTCAAACTGAACAAGCTTCAGAACATACAAATAAAAATTTTAAGAGGATTCCTCAGATGATACTGGAAACTACAAACCAGTCAGTCTGATTTTTATGCCTGGAAAATGCCTATGTGTTATACAGAAGAGCAGTTTTTTAAAGAACATACAGCTAAAGCAATGTAATGAGAAAGCAAGGTAACACAATTTGTAGTAGGCACTCACGAGCAACAAATCAACAAATTAAGTAGAACAGCTTAAATGGAGTGTCCATAAAGGCCCTGGTAAGAATGATCAGGTTGATACTAAATTTACAAAAGGCTCCTCACTATCCTTTCCTAAGGTTTCAGAAAAAATTATGCTGTTGTGGTATAAGGGCAAACATCTACTTGGATTAAAAGCACCCACACCAACACACCAAAAAAAAAACCAAAAAAAACCTGAAAACCTGCTCAAAAGAAAAAAAAAAAGGAAAATCAATTACCAAAATGAAAGATTAGATTTCAAAGTAGAAATTTGCATCAAAGAAACCTTACTTGGACTTCTACAGGTTTCTGTGCTGTTTAATGAGCATGAGGCGTCAATGTTCTCAGATAGTAACACCACTTAAGCTGACCACAAATACATATAAAAGGATCTCTCAAATATTCAGTGTCAATACATGCAAAGTAGATGGGGAAAAAAAGAACGCAGACTGTAAAAGTCCTCTGATGCATACAGAATTAGCAACTGCTGCTGCTGCAAAAAGACACTCAGATTTTTTTGCAGAGTTCCCTGAAAACATAAGCTCAAAAAATTAGCAGCAGTGAAGGGCAAACAAATTATCAGCAGCAATACAGAAAAAACAGAGCCTGAAAGAAGATGATGTGACCTCTTGGCACAGGCGTATGGTGCACAAAGATCTTGAAAGCAGTGTGCAGAGCCAGCCAGTCACCTCCTTGGCAAAGAGAAGAAAGAATCATGGACTGTAGAGTGGTGACAAGGAAAAATCAAAAGAACAGATAACATGTGTGAAAGCTGTTCCAAATAAACTTTTCAGTTTGAAGCCAACTACTGCAATAAGATAAGAGACCTATGAAAATTACATAATGAGCGGTCAGTGCCACTCACCTTAGCTTTTTATTTTATGATTATCTACAGAGGAGATCAGGTACAAAGCTAGATAGATTTCCACTGGGCCAAATATAACATAAAGTTTTAATTGATTTTTCAAAAAAAGACACAAAAATACACTTATAGGTACACTGAATGTTAAAAAAAAGTTTTACCTACTTTTCTTGTGATGATATTAAATCCCCACTTTAACTACCTTGAATTTAAATTGTTAGTAGCTATATACATATTAATGGCATTAATTTTTGAATGAAAATTTTTTGTATGTATAAATGTATCCAAATCTAACAAACACATGAAAAATCACAAGCAAACTCTTGTGACAAACATCCTTTTCTTTTGAACCTTTTCATATAATGAAAAAACATGCAACTGTATTATTGGAAGTTCTTAATTAATAGGAATTTCTTAATTTTAATAATGCTAGAACCTCTATGTAGTTCAGCAATGTATAAGAGTATGACCAGTGGAAAATACTTCTGCTATAAAAGCGACACAAGGTGCTCTTTTTCTCCCTCCTGCCACTCAATTTTTACATTGTACTAATGTTAACAGGACATATTTTGTTGCTTTTATGCTAAGAATTTTCTATTAATCCCTCTTCTGAGTGAGTACACAGTTCACAAATAAGAAATAACAGTACAGGGCTTTTTTGTTTCTTTTGGGAGAAAAGAATGTTCCTGAAACTTTTCTCTAACTTTCAAAGTTAGATCAAACTTGCAAGAAAAAACCTCATGGTTTCAACTGAAACAGACAGACAATGCAGTTACATTTTCATACAAAACTTCTCTATTAAATTACATTCATATGTTCTTAACAACAACAAAAATCTTTAATTATCCAAACTGTCCAATGTGGCAGTAATTAGTATCTGCTGATTCAAATATTGTGAAGAAAACTCAATTTTATTTTCCTCATTTAAAACTCTAAACTTACGTTCTTTAAAATGAATTTTGTATTATAGAAAAAAATGGTATAATTCCATAAATTTATTTTTATGTGTAAATGTCATATGACATGAAAGATTCAGTTCCTTTCTTGATGATACTAATATTTCTGTCCTTCATTATCTTGATTTACTGTACAAATATTAAAAGAAAATTACAATTGAAGTCGTATTTTTCCCCATAACAGCTGTTGCTATTGCTTTATTGACCTCTGGTTGCTGTAAACTAAGTCTCAGAAAATCTTAGAAGTTAGGAAGAGGACTAGAGGCATGCTTTAAATACTCAGGGCTAGTTTTCAGGACCTTTATGCACAGCTCAGGGGTTTATGTCACATCCATTGGAAACTCCACTGGAAACTCCACCTGTCCCCAAGGACTTCTGTTGTCCTTCCTCCCCAACTGTGTCTGACAGGAGGGGCCAGACAAGGGGTCCAAAATCACTGCTCAATACAGAACACCGGGGGCATAATAACATCATCAAAGCAACAGAAACATCTGCAGCAATACATATGTGTGACACACTAAATTAACTCTAGCCTATATTCTATAAAAGTCATTTTGTGTATTCCTTTGTTTTTCTTCCCAATAATTCCCCAGTAGGAGCTTGTAAAGTAATTATAAGTGAATAAAATGTGCAAGCATACAATCTAACAGCAGGCATAATGTCATGAATATGGTAGCATAAAGTCAAGAAGAAGCAGAGAAATAAGACTCAGAATTATGGAGTGAAGTTTTGAGGAAGTGCTAGTACACTAGACAAAAAACTGCTGAATCAAACCAGTCTTTACTTGTGTGTGCCCCTGAAGAATCTAAAGAGGTGTTGGAAAGGCTATCAGAGAGGAAGATTAAACCATAATATTTTAAGGTGTTGGGTGTTTGAACGCACAATATTTGATTAGGAAAAAAGAGAAACATTTAAAAAATTTCAATTCTCTACAAATAATCCTGAAGTGACAGGTAAAGTTTCAGACTTTGTAATTAAGCTGCACTGATTGCAAGAACATTATTTATCATTAATTTAATAAAGAAATACAGACTTGTCGCCTAACAGAAAAAAGGTCTGGATATCTTCCTACAGCCAACATTTTCCCCCATAACTTAAATGGACAGAAATAACAAATTTGGGCAGCAGGTTACTTATACTAGTAAACTACTCAAACTAGTGTCCAGATAGCTTGATCCAATCATGTATGATTTTGTCCTCATAACTTTTTTGATCAGTAAGATACCTTTAGGAAGGTACTGAAATATTTGTCAAGAATGGGCACTAAGTTTCAAATGTTTGTGCTTGTGCACACACATTGTTAGGATAAATAATACTCAGATCACCTCTGGACTCTCTATGAAATAAACTAATCCTGAGTCTTATTTTCCAGATGTTCAGTCATTCTTTCCTGATTGCTTTCCATTTCGAGCATCTCTTGGACCTAGACTACATGATAGTTCAATACATTAATAATCCTGCTCAGAACGTGGAAATAATGCAGTGTAAGAGGTATTTTATCATCCTTCTCTAGTGAAATAATTTAGTTAAACCTCTGAAAAAGTCTCTCCTTGCTCATCATTTCTACATGTCAGCATGAGTGGCCAGGTAAGCAAACAAACCCAAGATTTTCTCTTTTCTTTTTTCACTAATAGTCAAATACTAAGAATAAACATTTCTTTTTCTTGCTAAAATTTAAAGTATGTTCACTTCCTGCACATCTGTCTTGAATTCAGGGCAGAAGATATGTTTGTTGTTCAAAGTTGTACTGCTGTTAGCAGAACAAACTCTGCTGCAGATATAACTTCTAGTAATATAAGCTCAAATTCAGATTACAGGGTTGGTTTTTACCAACTGTTAGGTGAATCTTCCTGCCCTTTCTCTAATTATTTTTCTGAGTTCATTCTTTTTTGAGGCCTTTAATGGACAGTGTCTTGGCCTTCCCTTTCTTTTCCCCCCTGCAGATACCAGAGTGGGACAGGTAGTTCCATCAAATTCTGCAGACTACCAGTGTCTCAGAGAGAGGGAAAAAATGACTTATTAAATGAAGAAAATGAAAAGTCATCCAAAATTAAGAGGCATAAATCCCCAAACTACTTCCAAAAGAGCCAGGGCAACCACAAGGTGCTATGCAAACTTTTACAGAAAAATAGTTAAGAGTATTGTAGCAGCACAGTCCCTGGAGTGACAAACCTTGTTGAGAGAAACGTAATCAATTGGAAAAGATAACAGACAACTTCAAAGGACAAAGAACTGCATATGCCATTTTTGAGAAACTTTTACTTTCAACATTTACAAGGCATGCTTAGAACTAAGACAATTTTCATGTACCAAGGAATAATTTCCAAACATGTAATGAATAGTAGATTAAAATCTCCCTGTGTAATAAATTTAATGTTTAGGTGCATAAAATACCCAATTTACCTTTTTTCCCGGCTGACATCTTCAGTTTAATTTTTTCCTTCTATTTTTATACAAACACACAGCATTTTGCTGTTCTTACTGCGCTTATTACCAGTTGTAAATACAAAGGAAGATACACTGTTTCTTTATAAATAAGAGGATTGAGGAAGGCACTGACAAACTTATTATCTGCAGCATGGCTACAGTGTCAAATAGTTGCTATATTTCAGGTGCTGACAGCTTGAACAAAGATACCTTATTTACAAGACACGGTCCCAAAATGCAGACACAGGCTTAACATGCAATTATATTTTAATGCATAAGGTGTTCATCATAGGTTGCTCTATACTGTACAGTTACACCAGAATCTTGTGCCCTAATTTGAGCACACTTTGCATCTCTGAAATGTTAATGATAAACCCCAAGTCTTTTCTCTAAGAAGAAAATCTGAACTATAAAGGAAAAAGAGGTAAGAAGTGCTTCTTTGGCATGTCTCAAGTTTTGGCCATATCATGCAGCCAAATACAGCAATATTTCCACTGGGAACATAATACTGGATAAAGGATATTTGTGGTGGAGTGAAAACATAAAAGCAAGCAAAATGCCTGGATAAAGTGTTTTGCATAGTTGATAGATGATAGCAAAAAAACCCAGGCATCAGTAAGACCTTGCGTGAAATCAGAGAAACCACGAGTATTCGTTTTTATACTAATACCAGAGAAAGGGCACTGCAACAGAAGAGGCCAACATTTCTTACAGTTCTAGCCTTGCCTGCATAAAATAGATGGGAGTTCTGTTAGCAATTAGTATCTACTAAAAAAATCCCCACAGCAACAAAAATTAATCTAGCAAACTTTGAAGCACTACTAGAAAGACGCACTAGAGTACAGAACAAATGTGCTCTGATTATTACAACTAATCCTTCCACACTGTAAAAATATTTTAAAAGCAGACAGGCTCTGGGCATTTGTCTTACTAAACCTATTTCCAAAGCTGGAAGCAGACAAATGCAATTCTGCAAGCAGACACTTAACAACCATACAATAAAATAAAACTATTTAAGATGTATTACAATATACTGAGATCTTCTGTTAAATGCCACATCTGATCAGATATGCAGACAATATTCTTGCAGACAAGATTTCATCTGTATTTTGTATCATAAAAAGCAAATGAAATTACACCAAAAACACCAACCAAAGAACAAAAATTTAACAAGACATGAAATACTACATTTGACCAGGTCTCAAGCTATTTTAAGGTCTTCATCTAAACACAATTGGATTTAAAACTTGAAATCCTGAATTTATTAGGTGGATTAGTACTCAGCATAATTGTTTTCCCTTCTGTTCATGTAGAACTTCAAAATTTTTCAAAAGCACCAGAAAAATACAATACAGTAAATAGCATGCAAAACAAGAAATGCAATATCACTCAGCACAGAAAGTTTCTCTCTCCTCCTGGGTGCCTTTCTGAGGCCAGTAAAAAAAAACAAAAACCAAAAAACCTTTCTGTGGTTTGCATCAACACTACATCCTAAAAATATGCTTTATGTTTTATATAGGGAATATTTACAAGAAAGCTATAAGTTACCTGGTATCACAAATTGTCAGGAGAGGGGTGGGGAGAAAGTTTCATTTGACTGCATTCCTTATTTATGGAAAACAATTGCTTGTAGTGTACTGAGGTATGTGTAAATTTATATATCAGTGTACATCAAACATGGAAAAACCTCAAGACCACTACTAAAAGGCCTATCCCTGGGCTAGGGGACCAAAAACACTGATCACATTTTTTACTGTATTCATTGTCATACAACTTAAATAGTAAAGTTGCAAATACATTAACTATTTTTGTTAGTGCAGGCACTTGATCATTATTTGACTTTTGTTAGTATGTTCAAATTGCAGCAGAAAATCCTAAATGTTTTAACACTCAAAAATATGTAAAACCCTTATTTTTAATAAAGAATTAACAATGTTGCACACATAAAGGTAAAGCTGAATACTTGGGGTTTTGATTCTATAATTTCTGCATGGGCTCTATGGTTAGATCACTCAGAGACCTCTGCATGGATTGACTGATGCCAAAAATACTTCTGGGCAATATTTCTATTTTTTCCTTGCCCCCACCATGCAAATATTTCCTACTCCTCACCACATTTTCTCCATGCCTATTTTATGTTCTTAAAAAAAAAAAAAAAGAGACTTCTAGCACCAATCATTTTCACAAGTTCCCTCACCAGAAAAAAGCTTTCTTGTGTTTGTTTAATCACTTCTGCGCAGCAAGGGAATAAAAGAACTATTAAATTCCCTTTTGCAAAGACTTTTGGTTTTAGAAAACAGCTATTGAAAGAGGAATATCCAAAATCTGCACACAGCTCTTAGATGATCATGTGTGCTTAATATTGTAATTGGATAAAGGTTAAGAATAATATTGTTTGACCCCTTCAACTACTGACATTCATGCCATGTTATTGTTAGTGTTGCATGTTAAGCAAGCAAATTTTCAATGAACTTGTGTTGGCTTTACCACAGACACAGATGTTAGGCGGACTCCTTTTTTCATAAGGTTCTCATTATTAACTGAAACCAAGTTGAATATTTGACTGAAGGAAAGGACCATATCATTGTTTTCAGATTTTGCTCTATGACTTAACTGAACTACATCTGCCAGCTTTGGAAATACCAAGTACTTCTTGGCGCCAGCACTGGCGCCTTGCTCTATGACTACCATCCTAAGTGCTTCAGCTTGAGGAAGTCTAGTAACCATCAAAACAGTTTAATAAAACCTTAAAACTGTGATTACGAGTTACTCACTAGCTGACAGAGTGCTCTCAAATTTGTCCTATTTCTGAATAATTTTGCAAAATAAGCAAATCATAGTAAACTGAATGCATGGCTGTAAATATGTAGGCTAGAAAGTTCACAAGATGTTTTTGTGATTTATGAAGTCTCTGTTATACTTGAAACCACATTTATTTAATAGATAGGCTGGCACTTCACAGGATAATTCAATCTGCTTCAAATCTATCCAAAGCCTTTGGGAAACATAAGGGATGCTCTGAATATAAATGCAATTCCACTTTTCACCTTTTTGCACTACTGTCTCTTAGCATAAATGTGAAAAGTATTACACTCCCCTAGAAGATCTTGCTTTGTAAAAAATGCTGTTGCAGATGAAAGAACGCCACAGTTTGTGCTAACCCAAATATAGGAACTATTTTATAAAACAAATAAATTAAACACTATAATTCACTTTTCTGGATATGTCCCAAGGTTATCTGAATTAAAATAAACAACACATCATTCTTTCTTCCTCAGAAAAACCAAAAATCAAAGTGTCTATATTATATACCACTTACACAGCTGATGCTGAAAGGGGAATATAAATGCCAGAACAAGCTATTTTCAGAAAAAAATAGTGTAAAAAAGGCCTCATTCATTTATTTTATATACTAAAAGTCATAAATATTTAGCATTTCCAGATAATTAATTACGTGATCTGAGAATAATCAATAGTTACTTCACTTACCATGCTGAATGTCCTTCATGTCTAAATGAAGGCTAGACATTAATATTCCAACAGCTTGAGATCTTTTGTTACTTAACAACTTGACAACCTGCCAAAAGAAATACAAGTGTTATTATATTATGCAGGATAATATACAAGATATTTTGCATTACTAACAACATATTCAAGAAATAGTTCTTTGTAGTCTATATACATATCCAAAAATGAGCAAATTTATTATTCTTAAAGTTTGCTTCTGCTGTATAAACCCATTACAAGTGTATGTAACTTTATCACCTAGTTGAATTTAATCCTAAAAGGTTCCCCTAGTCTTCCTTCTTCATTAAAATGCACACTACTTCACACTGATGTTCCTAAGTGTATGAAAAACACTGTCAAATAAAAAAAATTCCAACTGTGTCTATCTTGGAATTGCTTTGGTTTTCAAAACCACACAATGATTTCCATCTTTGATGTAAGTTAAAACTGTGAGAATTTGTATTTTATTTGAAATGTTTGACGTAGTAGGCGCCAATATGAATTTTATTTTAAAGTCAAAGTAACCACGTACACATTGGGGTTTTCTTTGATCAGTTTAAGGATTATAAAAGGTCACAAAAGCTTTTCTGTTTCCAAAACAGAAAAAAACCAAAATCAAGCCATCAAAATGTCTTGCTTTAGGGGGTTAAAATCAGTGATAAAAATAGACTTTCATACATGTTCGTTTTACAATCATAAGAGCAGCATGTAATTCACAGACTATCTTACAAAGAGCACTAAGGTTTTTGAATTCTACTTGATGTAAATTTTATATCATTGTTAGGAGAAACAAATAATGCCAGAAAAGGACTCTTATGTGTAAAATGACATGATTCTAGATGAAGTAATTTTCAATGCCAGGATTCAGCCATTGCATGGAAGAAAGAGGTTAATATTTACTCTACATAGGTTGCTGAGTTTTACACTGTACGAATCACACTGATGAAAACCCTTATGAGTCACTTGGAGGAAAAAAGAAACGACAGATAACTAAAACTGTTAGTTCATGTCAGGAAGCATATACATATCTTTTCAAGTTACAGCGCTACTGTTGTAGTGCCAGGAGGCTGTATCATCTACAGCCACACTGGCAAAATTATTTAAAAATGATTGAACAGAAGAGAGATTAGAAAAAGTAGAATTGGGTTAGCCAGAGTAAAGAATTTAATTATCCAATTCACATCTTAAAAGCTCAAAAAAGTACTCAAAAGATGTTTGCCATATGATTCACTGATTCATTGCCAACTTTGATTTACTTATATTTTCAGATACAGGTCTGTACACTGATGTTTGAACAGCAGAAGAGAAGGAAAAACCTGACCCTGAACTCTGCCATTGGAACTACTTAGGAAAGGAAACTTGAGAAACTCACTGTACTTACAGTATAGGTTTTCTGAGGATGTGGTTGGCTGGCCAACTGTTTAATTTTATTTTTTCCCTTCTTAAGTCTTAATAACCATTGATTATGAAGATACTTTATCCCCCTTTTCTCACAGATGCCAAACTAGCTGCAGTGGAGTGAAAATACTGTAGAAGCCCTGAAGATAAGGGACTAATGTCTGTGTCTCAAACATGAACAGCCAGATCGCTGTGCTGCCAACCAAGGAACTTTGGTCATAACATGCTGTGAGAAGTAACAGGATGTGGCTGGAGAAGGGCGCCTTACAGGGGCTCGTGGAGATAAGCACAGCATGGTACAGTGCACATGCAGGAATGAGGTTGAGAAAAAGAATTGCTGACCGAAAGCCAACCCAGTAGAGGGGGATCAAGACCCCAGGGATCCCCCCAGTGCCCTACAACCCATTTCCAGAAAGGCCTAGAGGAATGAACTGCGCATGATAACTGATTTCCATAGAAAGCAGGAAACTTATCTATAAATAAGTACCCCCATGAAGCTCAGGTATACATGCTCCAGGACCCTGGACATCCCATTAGCTGGACCAACAACTGCACCAAGGACTGGTGATCTTTGTCCCCCTCTCTCCAGTTTCTCTTACTAGCTTCACCTCTTTATTCAGAACCCACCACTGTGTGCTTATACTGGAAAATGAGGGAATAACATATCAATTTCCATGACAAGTGTATAATTTGCTAATAAAACTCTGTAAGCTTTTACAGACGTTCTGACTTTTGTCATTCTTTTTTTTTGACCATGAGCATCTGCACACCTGTGTGTTCCCTCCCCTTTTGGGGTGGGATGTCTCAACAGCAAAAATACTGCCCATTAGCCAAAAATTTTAACATTGGAAAACAAGTATGTCATAACTGATGCTCACAAGGTTAAAGATCTGAATTCAAGGCATGGCTACTTGCATCACCTGTCAAAAATTAGCAAGAAATTCCTATGTAACTTTTTAATCCATTTAATATACTATTTGGAATTTAAAACTAGGATATGACAGATTTTTTTTGAATTTAAATGTAAAACTAATGTAATTCAGAAAGCTACAACTAATAGGCTATAATCACGCTCAATATTTTTTAAAAGGAACAAAAGTTTCATTCAACCCTGGAACTGAGATAGAGCTGGGTCATTATGAGATTTTCTTCTTGTAAAGAGAAGCTGTTACCGATTTATTTCTTTGCAGCTACAAAAGGATTACAAAATAAAGTAGATCTTTGGTAGCAAGGTATAGATCAAATCCTTCCAACAATTAAATTGCAATCTGAAATAGCAACAAAACAAGTATTTTCCATTCTATAAAAAAAAAAGTGTACAAAATTTCAAAAAGAACAGAATTTCTTCAACCAATGTTGCTGTCAAACCATACTTGCAGGACAGGCAGAGCAACAAAAGAAACAATACTGTATGTTACGTAAAAAAAGTTCAAAAACTTCCCTCACCCTAAAGTTGTGTATTCCATAAACATTGAAGAGACTGAATTTAGTAAAGAAGATGTTGGGGGAACTGTTGATTTCGGCTCCTATTGTTATCTCTCAAGTCCAAAACATCTTGTATTGATAGCATAACTAACTCCCTGGTGCCAGCATATAGTGGGAATCTTTTGCTGCCTTTATTTTGACCTAGAAAACTATCCCAAAGCTGACAAATAAAGTGAATTAAAAATCAAATGCAAACTAATCGCAAAAGTGCTATCAGAAAACAACAATAGTCACACAAAGTGGCAACAGCTCATAAGAAGTAAGCTTGTATGTTTACAGTCCCTCAGATTCTGCAAAAATGGAGTAGAAATGGAACTGATGTAGTATACTATGTTATTGAGGAGTAAAACAAAAGAAGAAAATTGAGAGTAAAATAGCTTTGTGAAGTGGTCTTCCACAAAAAAATATTACAACTGCATTCAGGTGTGAACCTACTTAGAACCAACTTGACTTTTCCAAAGGAAGCAGAAATACACTGTTCCCTCTTGGAGGCCCAAAGAACAGAGAGGAGTTGGAGTCTGATCTTGGGAATCTTCCACATCTAATTCTTCACCCACATACTATTATATTTTCTTCAAATTGTGAAATCAGAGTTTCTATCTTTAATCAGAATTCTAAAGCTCAGAGAGCTACTAAGATTAGGCTTAAAAATACAACAAGCAAATCAACACAAGAGAAAAAGAAAGCAAAAAAATTAACTATGTTTTTGTCATGCAGGCTAGAACATGATTCCTGTCCAGGGGACAGGACCAGACTTAGTGACCTGGTAGATCCTTTCAAGTCCTGGCTTAAAGGTGAGCAGGAAAAAAAGATGCTTTCTCTGAAAGTGGGGCAATGGACAGAAGAATAATTAGTTTCTGAGTGCCATGACTTGACAGTGATTAGAAGCAAAACAAAAAAAAAACCACTGTCCACATGAAGAGTTGTTATCTTTGCTGCCAAAATTCTGAACCATGATGATATAAAAAGGGTGACAAAGAGCATGACTTTCAAGTGAATGGGTGCAGAACAGCAATAGATAAAGCAGTTTCACATAGCAGCTACCAAATTTCCCTGGTTTTATTCAAAATGTAGGGTTTATGTCAACTTTTGTCAACTACTCTCTATTATGCTGTTCATTCCCATTTCAGTCAATTGCATGAATACTAGAGTTTCCTCCAATAGAATGGATGTAACAATACAACACTAATTCAGAAAATATGAATATTAGCATAAATGCCTAAAGCAATTCCCACATTTAAAAGTAAAACAATAAAATAAATCAGCTGCATAGTCTGGGCCTACAGGCTACAGACAAGTGACGCCATTTAAAGGCAGAACAACAAAAGTTCGATAAATCCAATCACTGCAAGATCTAAAGCCTCAGACACAATGCAAAGCTCCTTTTTAGTCTGGATTCTGGAACTCTGCTTTAAATGAATTTTTAAAAAATAAATAAAAAGGAAGCTAGAGATATTATCTGCAGCCTGAAGTGTAGGACAAACTTTCTAATTCTTGAGTGGTGTTCATTGCTGAGTATTAACAAACTACATGCCAAATTTGTTCCTGATTGTTTAACACAAGCAAAAACAGTCAAAGAGATATTTAGTGAAAGGTAATGCAAGACACATGTTTGATAAGAACCCTGAAGCAAAAAATATGAATATTCCCTAGAATAATATTTAGTTAATGTGTGGGATTTTTCAGTGATTCTTGCATTCTATTTCTGATTTAGAGCATTTAGAAAAATTATCCCAAAGTTCTCAATGGTTAAGAAAAACTGCTGTACATTACACAAAGTGACATCCAGGAAACCCCTCTTTACAAAGACCCATTGCTCATACAACTGGCAGGGAAGAGGCAGAAGCAACAAAGTCCCAAATCAAACTTCAAGAGACAGGATCAGGGCAGTAATAGTCACCTTCTGACCAGGCTCCTTGACAAGGCTTTTCTGTATATTTAAGTGTATTCCAGGTGTAAAATGGGCAATCACAGAAGTAGACCCATCATATCTTTCCCATGTATCTCTTTCTTATAGGTATAACAGAGTAACGTACTCTTACAGGTGGGAGATTTTTATGTGTGTTTTGGGCTATAGTTAACCCTTTGTTTGTCTTATTTTAAAGGTAAATTCAGACGTAACTTCTGGCTAGTAATAGCAACTGTGAGAGTAGAAACAGAATACTTCAAGTAGTGTGGTCACTTTGGTGTAATAGGAGATCAAAATTTTTCCTTAGTATCTACAAAATACCCCTAACCCCCCAAAAACCAACACCCAGTCCCAGCTGTCTAACAATATATCCATGCTGATGGCAGATACTGATTTAACTGAACTCACAGAGCATCAATCATAAAGCCTAATTTTCAGCATCTCTCTGCCTCCCATCCTAACCAAAATGGAAAATCCCTTTTGAAATGCGCTAGTTTCTTTACCCACTGAAGAATTTCATAATCGATATCTTTCTGTTTCTCATATAATTTTAGATGTAAGTTGTTGACATGTTATGCAAATTGGTAAAGTCAAAGAGCCATGTCTGAAACTTTATGCTTGAGGGTAGCTCAATGAAACAATATTTACTTTTCATACAATTTCTCTATTACCCTGTTGTGTTATTTCATAAATAAAGCTTTTACCAATATGGATGAGAAACAATTAATGTCATTTTGTGCAGTTTTAGCACTAAAATAGCACTTTTTGAAATTAACATCATAAAACTATTATTCCTACAGTAATCTTTTACTAAGAGATTGTTACCCCAGTTAATATTGATAATTTATGACATTAGGTGAGAAAATACCTGTAGTGCTTAAATTCAGTTAGAAATTAGTTAAGTTGGATAAGCTGGATAAGGAACACATAAGCATTGTGTTCCTCAACAGGAGGCTGAGCAAGTCTAAAATGTCCCTTACTAAAAAACAAGAACCACATTCTAACTAAGGACTGTAGTGGCATTTTATTTCCAGAAGTATTCTCTTCCTTCTTAATGTCCAACTTAAAATTCAAATATCCTGAAATCATAATCTAAACTGTTTCATTGGTACAACTTTTATGCACCTAAGGCTTTTGAAAGCAAATGAAATTTTAGCAACCTACTATTTATATTCTGGGATGGAAACAGTGTTTGAAATATTAATGTCAATAGATTCATAGTGGACTTCCCACCTGAGAAAATCTTTAACTTTTTTTCATTTACATGATAGATTATAAGCAAATAGTTTGTGATTGAAGAGTTCATTGCAGTTACTTCAATAACATTTTCCAAAAGTACAGTTAGAGGGTTACCAGTAATGTTTCTAAAATGACTGTTCACGAGTTAGGGAAGGAAGTAACCTGTGCAAGTCAGCTCAGTCCATTCTATGTCCTTATTATGCTGACTGATATCAAGGTTTTCTGATTATGTACCATTTTTCCACCAAACTCATTCAATATATGCTGGCCAATGTTTGCCATGCAAGTATATTCTTAACACTGAGAATTAATATGAGAATTATCATGAGCGCATTTTCATGAGCCTTAATCATAAGACCATTTTCTTCCTACTTTACTAATTGTGTTTTAAGTGCTGCACCAACTTCTATTCAGTAATTTCTGACACAGGTAACAGCATAATTTAATAAGTAATCATTATGGACTGTGCTCATTTCACGCAAATGACACCAGCTATGGAAAGAGTTCTATGAAAAAGACTACCCAGCCACATAATCCAGACTTGTATTGTAAATACGTGGAATAGCTAAACAAGACACAAGAGTAAGTTTCACCCTCTCATCAAATATCACAGGTCTGATGTTTGACGAGATTGGCAATTTGGTTTAAAGGCTCACCCAGATCAAAACCACCCCAGTCTCTCAAAAAGTTTCTGAGTGAAATCTTTTTAGACAGAATAAGAGGCAACACAGAATCACAGCTAATGTGCTCTATATTTTCAGCTGTCAGATCTCCTCAGTTAGTCACTCCTTCCCCAGTTACTTTTATTAATCTTCCTTTGCCTCCCTCTTTTTGGCTCCTGTTTTCCAAACTACCAGTAAAAAGTCAGAGAAAAATCTTCAGGATTATACCTGAAGTCCCTCTAAGCAACAGGAACAGACTTATAACCTGTAGAGTGTCAAAATTCAAGAAACCCTTTATACAGCTAAAAATATACATGTAATAAAATTTCTCCATAACTCAAGTCTAGGCAACTATAAGGACATGAGCAAAAGCAGGCCTTGCTTCCTTTCTCAACACTGGCAAAATGAAGGAGACACAAACTGGGAAAAAAACCCAACCCAACAAAACTTGAAGTCTAAAGAGCTAAATTTTGGTAATGTTATAACAGGGACTTCTAATGAATGTCAGACCACTTTAATAGGTAGTAATGGCAGCCCCACCTACAATATAGCCTATAAAGGACTTTCTTTGAAGATTTAGTAGGCATTCCTGTTGAGTGAGCCTGCACACATTTACAGCAGCTGAGAATTTGATATATATGCATTAACAGAGCAAAATAAATCACAGTTTGGCCCTAGCACCAAATAAGAGGTGGTAAGAATAAAATCAGCTGCATTCACAAGTAAATAATAACACTTCATTCTTTCTCTTTCTTTAAAGTACTGGAATGGATTTTAGTGAAGCCTTCATTCAATGCTAGGTATAATGATTTTTTTTAAAGCTTTATAGATTTATATTGTATTACTTGCAGATGATCATGCTGAGAAAAAAATTACAACCAATAGTTGGGTAGGGTGAAATTGACTCATTCATTAACAAAGAACCCAAATCAACCCAGAGCAATAAGAATAATTTTACCACTTAAAAAGTACTCACTATTCAGAAATTATTTTATAATTCATATCTATATACATACACAACAAACATATGCACGTTTGCACATGCTCTCTGGCTTAGACAATGAAAGCCCTGTGTGGAGAACAGCAGTGTACTTCAAAATCATTAATCTTTCACCCACTAAAACATCCCAAAACTATCAAATCTTTCTGCAGATTAGCTAGAATTCCCCCTCCTGCCATGTGCAAAAATACATTTTTATTTCAGCTTGCAATAAAAAACAGTTTTATTAAAATCATATGTTTATACAGAGTACCAAATACTTTATACATTTGAAAGTTATCTGTACATTTTTTCGTTACTACTATTTCCAGTGTAGCCAGTGCTCTACATCCAATCCATCTAAGCAATACATTCACTCAGCAGACCCTGCACTTCAACACAAGGAGCAAAAACAATTGCCGGACAAGAGCTTTTTGGGAAAGCAGCAGAGTGAGAGTCCTGGTTTTGTTCTGTACAGTGCTTCTTCATAGTTCAACAGGTGACAAAACACATCTGCTTTGCATAACATGTCCCTGTAAAAATCACTACAGAAACCCCATTTGTAAGACCTTTACAGCACCCGTAACTATCATAGAGGCCATGTAAGTCAGTAAGCACTTAAACAGCACTTGGTGCTCCCTGTAAAAACATACTTGTGGAATTACAGCCATGCTTTCCCCAAGTAACTATTTCTTCTCCTAACATGGAGAGACTTCATTATCCAATGTTTACTGCACTATTGATTAAGAGAATTCCAAAATAATGCCCTGCATTCCAAATTGCTGAGAGGGTGTACATGGAATATATTTGTGAAGCTGTTCTATTTCAGTTGTCTTATGGCAACACTCTGAAAAGCCCTAACTGGATTCTCTCACATGAGTATTTAACCTTTGACATCTGCAATAAATGATAGCTCTAGCCATAGTTCTAATGAAAGCCTGTTTATCTGTTTAGTCAATCTTTTCTCCCCAGATACTACAATTCAACAAGGCAGACTTCTCTATTAGGCAATTTCTTTTTATTTTTGAGAGCAGTACATTTGTTTGATTATCAGAGGAAGAGAAACAGAATTATCTTGTGTGAATTAAGGTGGCTCACAGGAATGCTTGTCCTAGGTGACAGCAACTACTTGATTGCCTTAAACTTCAATGTGGAAATTTCTGTCAGAAAAAACTTGTTCTCATCAAAGAAGTTAAGAACAATCAGTCATTTTAACTTAGCTTTCACTACATTTTTTTCTAACTTACTGACAACAGATCTAAATTTATGGCATTGCAAGAAAAATAAATAGTTAGTATTAAAAGCCACATCTAATGTTTATTCATAATCACTGTCTGTCTTTAAGCTCTTTGTATGTTACAGAAGTAAACAGCCATGATTTCCACTCTGTTGGGAGATTTTCATCACCAAATCTTATGAAATTTTCAGGGACACACAGCATCACTTCTGCATTCCTTTTATTACTTAAACAAGCTATGATAGTAATTAAGCTATGAATAACCATTAAAAACCATCTTTTCTAGAAGGAGGAACAAGGAGCAAAGGTCTTGCACTTTGGAGATTTGCTGCAGAACAGCAAGATAGCAGTGGAATCTTTCATTTCCTCCCATCCCAGTTAGTACAGCCTAGTGCAGCACAGTGGTATGCGTGTTTGCACTATCCTTTCCATCCATCCATCCATCCATGCCTCCCCTTGGGATTATCATCCTACCTTCATTACCAGTTCTTTTGCCTGCTGCACAGTAAAGCACCTGACCAAAATGTGTCTATGGGGGCAAGATCTCCAGAACCAAAAGGTGGAGAACTAATAGGTCATATTCAGAGATAAGGTCTAGTGAATAGATATTTTAAAGAGTCCCACTTTGTATCCCATATTGGAATAAAGTCTTGTACAGCACTATCCTGCATGTCAAATAATGATGGAAAGATCTGCCTAGCTTTGAGTTGACTACAGGAACATGAAACCAAAATAAAACAAGAACCTTAATGGCTTTTTAGGAACCCACATAAGACCATCCCCCCCTCTGACCTGAAAGTTTAATTGAAAATTACTTAGCATGCCACCACAATTTGATTTTTACACAGACACCAAGAAGATTACAGCCAAATAGTCATGTAAACATTTGGATTAAATTCTTTAACTTTGGGGGTTAAACTTCTACATTTTAAAGTGTTCTTCCCATTTTAATTATATTGAACACCATTCTGTCTCAAGAAACTGGTTTGCTTAATGTTGGATTTTTCCCAGCTGTGCTTGTCATTTATTGTCTATATAAACTTCATATTCTTTATACACATAAACACAACACAATCCTAAAACCATTCTGATTGGTATAACACAAGGAATTAGATTCTGAAGCATAATTTTTCTCTGAAGTCATGGTACTTCATATGCAACTCATTATTTAATGTATAAAATTAATCAGAATATCATATATACTACTCCTTGCACATCTGCAGTCAATTTCAAGGCATCATATATGCACCTAATTATTTTAATATTATTTTTGTTAAAGTGGATAAAGCAAAGATATTTTTAAGAAAATGCATACTTGAAAAGTAATTTATGAAAAAAGAAACCTTCAGCCTTTAATATGTACAGCTTTGAAATATGTCCTACATTCTCTCCTTCTCTTAATTTTCCATAGTGTGTGTGCATATACGGTAACAATTCAACACCAGACAATTTATCTCAGCTGCATGCAAAAATCTGTCTTTATGTAAAAAACAACCTAGAAAAGATCTGAAATTAAATGTGTACTCACTTGTTTAGTCTTTGTTTTTGTAATGGTGTCCGAAATGGGTTTCTTCCTCTCTTTAACAGCTGTTTTAGAAAACAGTTCTTCAAACTCATGATAATCTATGGAAGGCTCTTCAATTTTTTCCCACACAAGTGAAGCACTAGAATCTCTAAAGTTAAGCAAAAGACCTATGTAGGGCAATGTCAAACTAAATTAGGTCATAAATGGAGGAATTAAAAAAAATAAAATAGCAGCAATTTATAAGTTGTTGCCTAAATTCTACTAGCAGCATTTTGATAAAAACTACTGTTGATTCTTCCTCATATTTCTGGGTTTTATTCTTTTTTCATGTGTGATACAGTCAGGCTTATTTATATTCACTCACTCTACATGCCTAGGAATAAAAATGGGTTGTATATGGCTATAAAATGTACAGACATGGACAGGAAGAGAAGTAGAAATAGACAGTTATTTACTGACCACCTGTGCAACAGTGGCAAGAACTTCAGAAGAAAGAATAAATTCATCATTAAATAACAGCAGATGGGTTTTATAATCATTAGTCAGAGATATAAGAAAAATGTTTATAAGGAAACTTTTTTCATTATCAGCAAGGATCTTTTACAAAAACCCCAAGAAACATCAACAACTGAAACCAAGTCATATCAAAGTAAGGGCTATCAGAATCACTTTATGCAAATAAATTGCAGATTGAATCCGAGTCTGTTGAGTGTACAAGGTGCAAAAAAAAAGTATTTCAAGGTCACTGAAGAAAGAGAAGAATAGAATGTGTTCAACATGGATTCATCTAGAAGGAAGACACTACTAAAACTAGCAAACTGCTCCAGAGACACCAATGTTACCTTGAAATTTGAGGGGAATCACAAATATGACATTTTGAAAAACATTACACAGAACACTTGGTAGCACACCATCACCCCCGGATCTCTTATCCACATGTGATATGTAGCCCCAAAGGCACTGTAAATGCTATCATCAAAGAGCTTCCATGTGCAAATAACTTTTTAATATCTAACTACACATAAAACCCTGCTTGCACCCATGTTCTCCCAAAGACCTACCAAACAGGAAAGACTTTTGCTAATGATAAACAATACTATCAAGACAACCATAAAGCAAAACCACCACTCTACGTAACTTTATGACTTACCTTTTACTGTGGAGCTGAATTCTTGTCCAGTAAAGAGGCTTCATTGGCCGAGAAGGCTCTATTACATGTTTCCTGCTCCCTTTCTCCTGATTCATTCCCATTGCAAATAAACCAGATGGTAATGGAGGAGGCAGAAAACCACAGCCCTGTGGGACGGCTGGGTAGCTGCTGCCCTGGACTGCTGCTGGAAGGGGTGGTGCACTTCCAGGCAAAGGTGGTGGGGCCGGAGGAGGCATCCCCAGGCCAGGCAGAGGAGGAGGTGGAGGAGGGACACCAGCTCCAGGTAAAGGTGGTGGAGGGGGCACAGCTCCACCAGGCAGAGGTGGTGGAGGGGGCACAGCTCCACCAGGCAGAGGTGGTGGAGGAGGTGGAGGGGGCACAGATCCACCAGGCAGAGGTGGAGGAGGAGGAGGAGGGGGCACAGCTGCACCAGGCAGAGGTGGTGGAGGAGGTGGAGGGGGCACAGCTCCACCAGGCAGAGGTGGTGGAGGAGGAGGAGGTACAGCTGCACCAGGCAGAGGTGGAGGAGGAGGTACAGCTGCACCAGGCAGAGGTGGTGGTGGAGGAGGAGGTGGTGGAATGCCCCCTCCAGGCAGAGGTGGCGGAGGTGGCAGCAGTCCTGCTCCAGGTAAAGGTGGTGCTGGGGGTGGCAATCCCAGGCCGGGCAAAGGAGGAGGCGGAGGAGGAACACCAGCTCCAGGTAAAGGTGGTGGCGGTGGAGGGGGAGGGGGGATACCCCAACCAGGCAGAGGAGATGGGACTCCTACTCCGGGCAAAGGTGGTGGTGGAGGTGGTGGAGGGAATCCAGGACATGGAAGGAGAGGAGCTGGAGGCAGCATTGGTATCTCCCCACTTGGCAAATGTGGAGGAGGAGGGAGAGGTGACATTGTGGTGCCTGGGAAAGAGTGGTACAGGTCTGTCACTGCTGAGACAGCAGAAGAAGGGAGTCCTGAGCCAGGTAGAGGTGGTGGCAGTGGTAATCCTGCTATAGACACTGGAGTGACAAAGGCATGGCCATGTGCTCCAGACAGGGGGGCAGCCTGTTCAGTCGCTGGCAGTGATGGGGGAATGCTACATGTGGGCTCTGGGGGCAAGGAAGGGGGATGTTCACTACAAGTTACAGCTACAGTACTTTGAGGCTGATGGGAAACTGTCATTTCAGTCTCTCCTTCAAATGCAAGGGACAAATCAACTTTGGGTCCTGGAAGAGGTGACTGCGGTATACTCTGTACTGATTGGCTTGCATCCAATGGCACTGAGATTAGCTTCGGGGACAGAATTAAGGAGATTTCAGAACAAAATGTGGGCTGCAGTTCTAGAGCTGGCAATTGCTGAGTAGGCCCTTCCCTTTTGCCTCCTTCTAAGTGCGGTGGTGGGGGTGGCTGTGGCAGTGCACTGGCTGAAGGCATTGTATGTGTTAAATAATCCTCTGTTGGTGACGTTTGTACAGATCTCGCCTGTGACAGAGTCCTGGGTGTGGTCTCCTCTTCATTCCTTTGAAGAGTCACACTGCTGAGTTCCCCAGAGTCTGCATGTGCGTGCTCATTTTCCTGCTCCCTGCCAGCAGTCTGTACCTCTGCAGCAGGAAATTGTTTCTCTAGTTCTGCAATTTTTGTCCTCAGATCCTCAATAGTTTGCTCAAGTTGTTGGATGACACTGGCACGCTCCTCAGATTTCACCTCAAAAGCATCCTTTCAAAGAAAACAAATAATAAGCTCAAACAAGGGATAACATTCATCATCATATAAAAATTAAATTTAGATCAAGAATATTAGACCAAGAATACTAGTATTCCAGAGGTTCAAAAATAAGCTAGTTATGTCAAGGCTTTAAAAAGTGAGGAATCATTTTGGCTAATTACATTTTAAGTGGAAGAAAACGGTTTAGGAAAATTACTTAGTTATTTATGACAATACCTTTGTCAGTACAAGGATATTTTAGACTGTGATTACACTTGTCAAAAGCAAAAATCAGTAGCAACCCCTCCCTCCCTGCCAATACCCTAACTGAGAAAACAACCAGCCGCTGAGCACAAGTGCTGCAAGCATTTGCCTGCATGTGGATATGAAGGCATGGTGGTGGGAGGGCTCAGCATTATTTGAATTCTGTTAATTGAAAAAAATGTTAAGCGTTTCTTTAAAGGGATCACCGTGAGTAGCAGACTCGGCATACTATTGACTGCTGCATTTCAATATACACCTTAATGATACAACACAGATCAGGAATGCAGAACACTACAAATGCTATCTTTTGGAAAACAGCTAAATCTCAGAGCAGAAATAATATGCTTTTCTCCAGCCAGCATCACCAGGAAAAAAAAGAAGCAAGAAAAAACTAAGGGAGAACTTTCATCCTGCCTCAAAGTGATAACACCACTGCCAAGAGACAGACTGTGATAGCTAAGATTCCTGCCTGGAATGATTATTCTGTATTTGACAGGTTTCACATATTTTCTCTCTTTCTCTAAAGCATCCGATCTTGGTTGTTGTAGACTGAGTAGAGGAACCATTAACCCTAAAGGCTCATTAATTTCTGCAATTTTAAAGAAATACCTGTGACAAACTGCACTAAAGATAATGGATATGTACTTTCATCCAAACCTGCCAATATAAGTAATCTTGTCCAAAAATAGCCATTTGTGCTTATTCAGGATTGATGAACAGGAGATAGACTTGACCTTACAACAAAAAGTCTTCTAAAAAATCAATTATTTTCTAGCTGCATACATTTACATTTTAGTACTTTTGTTTTCTCTTGCAATTTAAAATATTAGCCAGCACTTCAAGCATTTAGTTGGTCATGTAAGAGGTTTGACAAGTGGTTACAGCAAAACTTAAGTGGCTTTTTATTTCTTTTTACCAAATCATATGCATCTCAGATGAGACCATGGGCTTGCTTAATAGGAAATATTTAGAATATTCAAATTATAGATTTTGTAAACAAGCCCACAAATAAACATACAATACTTGATATACCAATTGCCTTGATTTGTTTCAGAGAAACATTTTTCTCATCTTTTGACACATGAAAGTATTAAAAATATTTTTTTCTGGAAAAGAAAGTTATAACTTCCATCTGGGGATTGTTCATAAAATTTAATGTTCAATAATACTTAAAAATGTTTCTGCACAGCATCGAGTTTTCAAATATAAAATTTCAACTTCTTATTTATCTTAGAATTTCTTAGTTGTCCTAAAGCAATCCCAGAAGTAAAACAGCAACAGCATTTAAACCAATAATTGCTTGATTTTTAAGTACCCTTATAAAAAAATCTTACAATCTCTTAGATTGTTTGAACTTTCTGGAACAGCAGTTTGAACCAAAGGTTGTGTATTACAACTAGGTCTCCCTGCCACAGGTTGACAAAAAAAGTAAAACAGAGAAAGGAACATGAAAAAATGAATAGTGAAGGAATTAAGACAGACATAATAATAAACAGTATAATAAGAAGGAAAAAAGGCTGAGAAAGACACTTCCATTACAAATTACTCATGGTGCTTCAATCCATCCAGTTTCCTTTAACAACTCAATACTTCATAGCAACAACAGTTTTGTTGAAGAATTTCTTAATAAAGGAGGAATACAATATTGTTTATCCCTTTGTTCATCTGCTCTTATCCCCCTACCAGTCACCTGCAAATACAATAAGGCCTATCAGTTCTTCAAAAGGCAACACTATCAAAGGAAATGTGTTGCTAGGATTATTAAGGCCACACACCAGTTTTCAGCTGAGATCAAATCCAGTTTCCCCAGACTGTAATTCTCCTAAGCTCCCATTTTATACTGTAAGAACACGCCATAAGGGTTTTATAGGAGATACAGTAAATTCATTTCTGCCATAAACAAACTGCAGCCAACAGGATTAGGCACAATATTCAATGGCTCTGAAGAGATTTGCCTTTAAAATGGCTGGTCTCAGAACAGTTCACTGTTTTAAAAACTCTTCTACTTGGGAGATTAGATTCAACTTTTAACAAGAAAAAGTAGTAATACTTGAATACTGTAATTCTATGTTAGCTGCAGGAGAAACCTACAATCCACTCTTCTACAAGACAATTTACCCTGCAAATAATGAAGTTCCTTTCAAGAGAAGAACTATTTTATTAAGGTTTTTAAAAATAAGCAACACAGTGAGATGAGTTGGCAGTTCAGACAAGAAATTAAAATGCCCTGATGAATTGAAGGGGCTGTTTATCCATGCCCTAAGAAGCAGCATTTCTGCTATCCTCAAGATACGGAATTTCAAACAAGCTGGTGATTTCCTATCATGTTATACCTAACAATCACCAACATATCCAGGTTTTCACAGAAACAGCATTAGTATGAACAAACAAGACTTTGATGTGAATGAAGAGATATTTATCCAGAGGATATGATGTACTTGAATTTGTTTGGTCTAAAAAACAAGGAAACCAAAAGCAAAACAAACCACAGCCCAGTATTTATGTATTTCAGTAATTATTTTAGACAGACGTATTTTTCATTTAGACTTTTAAGGTGCCCACAGAGCAGTTTAACTGGATTTTTGCTTTGTCCTATTTTAAAGTTGACCTCCAGATTTGAAAGGGCTTATCAAACAAGAAGGAAATCAAAACTATATAAAGCCAATCAGAAATAAAAATTCTACTATTTCCTTAGAGAATAAGCAGGAGAATACTCAATTTTTCATACACGTAAAAGATGGTCAAAAGCTGTTGACAAGGACCAGAAGACTGAGATTAAACAACCCACACACACAATGAAAAGAAGCTTCATTTTCCATCCAGGGGACAATTCCACAGCAGAAATCTATGGGGTTTAAAAGAGATATGAGGAAACTCTGTCTTGCCTAGAGTTCTTACCCAGGACCCAGGTACTGTGGAACAGTCTTCTTTCTGTAAAGAAAGAAAGAAAGGTGGAAGCTTAACCCTTGCTTTATCCTGGTGGCTTGTGTATGAAAGAGTGAGCAGGAAAAAACATTTCAGAGGTGTGTGGCTATAGAACAGAGCCCAGAATTTCTTGAGCAGGCTGTACATGTTCCATGTGCAATGAGTTGGATGCCCAGTCTGGGATTGATCTCTTTGGGTTGCACTGATAGGATTGTTTGTACACAGATCTGGAAATATTTGCTTTGCTGGCTAAAGGTTGTACACTTGGATCTGCACATGTACATTACATAGCATTCATTCCAATCCTGTCATGTTTTCCACATGCGCATTTCAGATGTCCAGCATAAAGCTGATCTATATAGATAGAACATGTCCAGGATCTTCAAACATGTAAAAGATCAGAGGGCAGCTACCTTCTTCTACAGAGTTGACAACCTAGTTTGTCAGATAAGTGACTGAAACCTATAGAGCCTTCTATAACTAAATTTCCAGGCAGAAAAAAAGCCCATATCTGTGAAAGTTAGCCCTAGTCTATGTATATATAGATATACATGTGTCTGTACTTGTCTATATCTTCCTATCTCAGGTTTCATTCACTTACACACTTTATGAACAGCCATAGAGTATCTTTTTTTTAAATAAACAAAATGACAGTTCTTATTGGTAATTTTGACACATTTGAAAAAAAAACATATTACACCTTAGTTTTAGAAGTTAATACCTTATACTATTACAAGTCAAAAAGTTGCATCAGCACTTTGATAATTTTCAGCAATTTGTCACCTGGTGTCATGAAATTTCCTCTCTGGAATTTATATTTAGATAATAGAATTATATTTGCTTTGATTTCTTTTTTTTTTGAAAAAAAAAACTTAACTTTTTCGTTTCTCTACATCACAATTCATGAATCAGAGTCTATGCTGCTACCTAGTTGCAAGAACACACAGGAAATAGAAGCATATAGTTAAACAGAATTAAGATGGCAAAATAAGGCCCCTCAGGTGTTCTAGTGAGTGTGCCTGGGAGCACTTGGAGGTACTAGCAGTGCACAGGAACTCCGAAGGATACTCTTTCCAACTGCTTGTTAATAAATGCTGCTTTTCTACGCGAAGTGAAACATTTTTGAACGCGCACGCTCACCGAATGGCACAAAGTAGAGCCACAGTAAGAATTTAATTCAGTCAGAGAAATGTGATCTCTATTCAGGTTTCTCTCTTTAAAGCTGTCTCATTTTCAAAGCTACTTCTTGCAACTGCAGATCAACCTTAAGAAAAGGAGACACAACATTTAACAGGCATTTTTAGTGCTACAGTAATTGGCAAATGAGAAGTACTGGTGGAGACTTGGTTTGCATTCAAACAAAATAGCATCCATCTAATTAATTCTCACATTTCACTTAATTTCAAGGCTCATTGCAGCATTTTATTTTTGCGGCAGTAGAAACTGAGTCAAAAGTTGGCAAACTTGCCAGTAGCATCAGGGAGAATTGCTGAAGGAGTAGAATTAGTATTGGATACTAGTTTCTTCCTCAGACTACCTGATTAAACCTTTTTGAGTAAAGCTTTACTATTCTGAAGTTGCGCATATGGGAACAAGGGGTACACTTTCTCACACTACTCCATCTTTCTTCCTACAACCACAAGGAAGTGATGCTCCCCAGTATAACAATGAACAAACAAGCCCTGAAACAAAAACAGTGTTGTGCATTGCCCTGTCTGAAGTCATAAAACTTATTTGGTAAGTGTGAGCTACTCCCACTCTGTGACACATTGCAGCAAATGGATTACACCAGCCTGCACAAGGCTGGCAATGGACTAGGCAGCTCCTTCGGTCCTAAAGAGCTGGGACATGCCTAATCAACCTGGTGGTTTTGTCACACCTATCGTGGGTGACAAAAAAACCCCAAACCATTACATGCAGAGATCAATAGTTATTGAAATTCAAATAGTTCAGATGAACTAACACAGAGTCAACAGGGAACATATACCTTTGAAGAAATATGCATGCATTGCAAATGCTCACTTGGAAAGCTGGAACTCAGAGGAAAAAGAGCTTAGGTTCTTGAAGTTTCTGTTCCTGAAGAGTTCGAATTCCTTATCCCTGAGCTAAGCATACTTCAGAGGATAAGATCTCAGTTCTTTACATTACCCATTTAAATAAATAATCAACTTGAGATACATCAAAGATTGAAAGAGCTTTCTCTCTTTAAGGAGTAACTCTTAACTAAGTTGGAAAATAACCTTAGGTTATCCCCAGATTTTACTATGATAGAAACCTCAAAAGAATTTTCATAGACTGAAGACAAGACAAGGTAAAATAAAATCTCACAGAACCACTGACCACCCTAGGAGACGCACAGGAGTCAACTTTAATTACTGTAGTATTACATAGCATTACTTTAAACCTTCACAAATAACACTTGTGGAACCTTAACCCTCACTTTCTATCATGGTAGCTTGAGTATGAAACAGTGAGCAAGAAAAAAATACTGAGAGAGGTGTATGGCTATAGAACAGTCCCCAGCATTTCTCAAACAGGCTGAGCATGTTCCATGTGCAATGAGCAATGTCCTGACTATCCAGGCTGAAAAACCAACCCAAATGTCCCTCACAAATTTTGAAGGTTTCTGTCCTGGCCTAGATGAAATTTCATTATTAGGGAGGCATGAAATAATACATAGATAAATAAGACTTCAAAAGGGGTTTACTATCCACATAGCTTAATTTAGCTCAGAAATTAATTTAGCTGTTCTATCACTCATCCAGTGTAAAACAAGCATGTAAATGAGACTGGGTACTGAAAGAAAAGCTAAACTTTATTAATTTTATTATAAAATTATGTTACCTGTTTCTGGTGTCTTTGATTTATTGTGCTGTGGATTGCAAAGAGACTGCTAGTGCAGATGAAAAGATAACTAGAACCTAGCCACTTATGTCAGCAGCCTATAAGCAAGAGGTACCTTAAAAGCCAGATTTCCTTAAAAGTTTGGATAAAAACTGTCTGGATTTATTTTCTCCTCAATATTAAATTGCTTGCTGAAATGCCTAACACATGATTAATTGCTTCCTTTCTTTGTCACCTGTGTTTTTTCTAAAGTATTTCAACTATGATACTAAAGTGTTTGGGTAGTTTTCCTGTGTATCCAGGCCAAGGCAACAATTCATCTCATTCTGTTAAAACATAAAATCTGGCATACCTTGAACATTACTGCCTTGACACTTTAGAGAAAGGTGTTGAACTTTTTAACACCAGACCTTTCCCTGGTTTTCAATTCCACTTCAAATTGTCCAGCGATCTGGAAAGCAGTCACTGTGAAAACTAATTTATTATTATTTTCTTGCTCTTTATATACATCAGTTGTAAGCTTTTATGCTAAAAATAACAATATGGATTCTATGAGCCAAAATGTGAACATTAATGGCTTAAATTTGAAGGGCTTGGAACACCTTTTAAGCTCTAGTAGGGGAGATCAAGAAAGGTGAAGATTTTTCAGATGAACTTTGCCCCGTTCTGATAAGCAACTGTCCAGAGTATGATACTTGTGCACAGTACTTGCCCTTTTCATCTCAGAGTTCAGCCAGACCACAAAATGGGAGGTTCACATGTTGCTTTTGTCTTAAGCTTCCAACAGGGAATAAGCAGCAAAAAATAGCCGCAGTAAGAATAAATCTTTGTAGATACACTGAAGCACGAGCCTACTACTCACAGCAGAAAAGGGTTGGAGAAATGGAAAGAGAGCCTCCACAAATATATCCATAAACATGCTGAAGGCAGGGGCCTGAAAGTATCTCATCATCTTTAACTCTTTGAAAGTGTGAAAGTTATATTAGAAACAAAGCTGTATCATTTTGAGCGAAAGAACTTTACAGAAAGTCTATCAAAATCAAGTAATCAAAAATGAACTTTAAGCATAGAGAAGTTAACTAAAATCTTTCTGGTATCATGAACATTTAAAAAAAAACAATTTGTATATTTAGAAAAAGTTGAATAACCATAAAGAGCAATTATACATTCTGGAATATGCAAGTTAGTTTTTATGAATAGTTTTGGCCTTGCTCACTAAAGAATAAATACAAAGAAAAACAGGTATTCAAAATACAGAAAGGGAAAAAAAGTGATTTTACTGCTTTTGTTTATACCAACTTAAGATGGAAAATGTAATAACTTTTGATCTAAATGTAACTAGAAGATAAACTGGTTACCTTGTATCCAAAGATTAGAAATCATTCTCAGCCTTACTTTTAAGTTCTCAGTTAGGTTTGGCAGTATGTAATTTTTTGTTTGTTTGTTTTTAAATTATTTAGGGCATTTTTAAGTTCAATGAATACTTATTTTTACTAAGAAAAGCACTTTTTATCTCCCTTCTACACAGAGAGTACTGTAGAAAATCTCAGGATTTACACCACTAAAAGGTAGCACCTGATATTTAATGCCAAGGGAAATATAAGAAGACCTTGAAAGAGTTCTCACTTTTGTGTCGAGGAGGTCTCTCAAATAGTTTAAGTCCACTTGCCAAATGAAATGTCCTGCTAGGAATGTTACAAGTAGTTTACACATACTGATATGTACACACACACACAGAGACTTACGCACATACACTTTTTCAAACTGCTTTCCTGTATTTCATGTAATTTCTTCATCTGTTCTCTTCAATTTCTGTGGAATTCTTTTTTAAAAAAGCTTGAAATGTAAATAGTATAGTACCAAAAATATTCTACATAATCCAAGTATAGGATGTTACCATTGAACAAAGAAAATCTCTGTTTTCACTGGTCTCCAAAAGATGAGAGAAATTTCATAAGTAAATAATGGAACTTACAGTACAAATCGTAGTTTGGTATAAAAGGAGTTTATGGATTTTCATCTGAAATAGGATTTCTGGTTTAGAGAATTTAGGAAAAAAATTGTATTTTAATAATTAATGAATACAGTTCATAAATTTTGCTCTAACCAGAAATTCATAGATGGCATAAGCATTACTTCAAATTTATCTATTTTAATGGGCAAGAACAGTGAGGAGTCAGAGGAGAAGAGAGTAAAAAATTTAAATAGAATTTTCAATAAGTATATAGCTATCATGCATTTGCATTCACTGCTCCCTAAGGGAGGTTACAGTGCTCTGTTATGATTTTACAAGAAACTCACTATAAGAGGCAAGAGAAAAAACACATTAATGCTTAGAATCAAACACAGACAGAAAAGTGATAATTCTTTCTATGCAATCCCTATCCCATAGTTCTCCTTTTTCAGAAAGTGAAAGTCTCTCACATTGTAGTCAAGGATTTAAAGCATTGCCAAACAATTTTTGTTAAAATAAATTATTTTCTCAGTTTTACTCTCATTCACCATTTCCTCTCATCAATTATTGCCCAAACCCTAACATTGGTGCTGGACGTCCAAGAATTTGTACCTAAAATGACAAAAAACCCCATCTTTGTCTAAGTACAAAGCATAGTCAAAACACAAAGAGAAGAATGCCTATTATGATTAAAGGATGTAAAATCTACATAATTACTATTACTGTTGCTATCATTATTAATATACATTCTCATGAGATCTGTGATGAAGAAGCTGTGAAATGAGATTAGTTGCATGAACCTGACCCACAGTTTCTTAAAAATTTTAATCAATGCCTGAAAGAAATAACTCACAGTAAAAAATACAGGTTTTTACAGCACACATTTTCATCTCTTTTAGCTGTTATCAAAACAATGCATCAGAAACAGAGCAAGACTTACCATTTTACCACTGACTAGGCAAAGCAGGAAATACATACTACCATTACCTCATACCCATGCTCAGAGATGAGCAAAGTCCTGAGAAAAAGCACCAAACATGAAAGCTAACCTTGCTTGGAGGAGGGCATTAGTGGAAAAGAGTTTGTACATCATGACCTCCTAATGTTCCACCCAACTCTGAACTGTGCTATGATTTTTGTGTTTCAGATCTATGATGTATGGCTGTCCCAATAAAAGTGGAAAAGAGAATAAAGAATCTTTGAAACTGAAATGAGCACAGAAGTAAAACTTCATCTTGACATTATGAACACAGATTAGAGGAAACAAATTTTAGTCTCACCATGAGTAGGAGGAAGAGTGCAAAAATGTGTTATTGTAACTCCACTGAAAAGAATAAAATGTATTGTTTCTTTTAAAAAGGCAAACATTGCCTTCAAGCAAAATAACAGAAGTCAATCCAAGTATTGTGAAGTCTGGATATAATACAAAACACTAATATTTGTTCTGAGAATTAACTGATTACATTTTTCTACCACACAGGCATGAAATTCTATACTCCTGTTTTTTCATTAAATATGTAGTCTGTGATTTTTATTCTATGTATTCGTAAATTAATTAAGTCTGACGCAATTTTTTCCCTTTTATTTTTTTTAAACTTCTGCATCATCAGAACTAAATAGAAAATGGGTTCATGATTGTGATTGAAGAAACAAATTTCATCTTCAACAGGATATTGACCTCTTTATTTAAATGATAGTAATTCATTTATAACTTTTAATTTATCACTTCAAAAGCAGTCATCCATGATGCTGGTAGACCAAACCAAATGTTTTCTTTTCACTGGTTTAAAAAAAACCCAACTAACTAACCAAAACAACAGTGACAGAGCAGTGCTTTCTAAATATTTAGTGTTTTGAGGAGTTGGGAAGGGAGAGGATCTGCTTTGAGAGAAGCTCAGACTGCTAAATCTTGGTATAAACAGGGCAAGTGTATGCACATTCTAAAGGCTAAGTTATTAATTAGCAGAAAGCCACTCCGACTGAGACAGGAAAATAAAAAATCCCGCTGTAGGGTGTCTGCAGGACCGCCTGGGAATGACTCGCAAGTGCCTCGCAATCCATTCAAAAATACTTAACTGCCATCTAGTGGCTGAGTAGGCAGACTTCCTTAGGGCGTCCTTCAGACTGTCTAAATAAGTACTTCTTCCCTCGCTTCTGATATTTCTATTTGTCTTCTCATCCTTCTTTCATGGCCAAAGAAACCCCACCAGTATCAGATGACAGTATTTAATTAGAAAGCGGCTACTACCCGTGTGGGAAGCAGCACAGACTGGAACAGACAGTCTCTGTTTAAGCTGTATTAAACGTCTCAACTCAGAGAATCTCACTTCATGTTTCAAAAAGTTTAGTTAATTTACCTGCTGCAGTTTTAGGAACTAAAACATCTATTTGTGCTTGTAAGGCTTTCTGAAAAAAACAAAAATAAACCTGAAAATGGCAGCACGTTTGAACTGAAAAGTAACTTCCAATATTAAGAATATAAGAATTCCATCAATAAAACTTGAAACTCCTGCATAAAAATTATGTTTCGTGAACATGAACATAAAATACTTGGTTTGACTTAACTTGTCCTGGAGTTCCACAAAGTTAAATTCCCCTTTACTGTCTAAGCAAAACAGTCTACATTTCAGCAGTTTCTATGACCCTGGCAGCAAAGGCTCCTGCCAGGTTTGTGTCACCTCGTTTCCTACAAACTTTGTTTCCTTTCTGTATGTTTCTGATGAAACATCATTTACTATCAATGCTAACAAGAAAACACGATCTATCTACATTACTTCCTGAAATTCAACTGCTTAAAGCTAAGCTACCCCAATTCTAACATTGGACCTACAATTAGAATGTAAGGTCCTCCATATCACATATTACAAATCTGGTTTTACATTTTGCAAGATAAAAAACCCCAGAGAAATAACACTGATTTTTTTTTAACTTTTTTTTTCTGAAATTTGGGTATGCTGGCATGATTTTGCAGAAAGTTTACATTGGTACTGTTCTTAAAAGAATAAATACAATTCTATTCAGTTGATTCATAAGGAAATATCCAAAAATATTCACTTCTGTAATAATCCTTTATTTCCTCAATGAGACAACTGTATATAGTAGATCCTTTTGAATATGTCATACATATTTTTGGTTGGATTTTTTTTTACCCAAGTATGTAACTTATGTTTCCCTGCTGAAATCTATGACTCTGGCAGTCATATCTTTGTAGGAAAAGAATTATTTTAGACTAACTGTTCATTGCTTCCTCAAACCTTCTCTTTCCCCTTACAAAAATTAACCTGTCAGAAAGCAAAAGGATGGAAGGGGAATGACACTTCACAGTTTTTTTCTTAATGAATATCTCAAGAAAGAACACGCAGAATCAGGCAGTGTTAAAAATGCCACAGCCACAGAGCTGTTTGCGAGGCAACAAAGAGGAAGAGTTCCCAGTTTGCCTCAGGTTCCTGTTGAAGCCAGTGGTTCACTAGCCTTGTTTATAGTTGGTCTGTGTGCTGATGAGAACTGTGTAATACCAAAATAACACAGGTTTTATACCAGACTACAAATGTCATAACAGTCTAAGGCAGGATTATAAAATCTCACCTTTTAAAAAAATTCTTTTCTGTATTTTACCATTTCAGACTAATCTTTCACCCACCTTCTTTATCTTACCTTCACCTATAAAGAATAATCTCTGAAATTTCCTTTAAGAAAGAGTTCGGGCAGCATGCATGTTTCTGAGACAAATTCTGGTGGTGACATTTTATAATAATGAAAAGTAAATTCCAGTCCCACCAATGTTTTATACTTTTTAAACAGACTGATTATGTATTTATCTTAAAGGATTTCAGAACCTTTTTTCTTGTATTACTAAGTGTCAAAATTGGAACATTTCCAATCTCACTAGGCTATTGCCCTAAGGAATTACAATAAGTCATAGTCAAAAACTAGCAGAAGAACAAAGGTCCCTACTGAGAGAGCAGTTACCAGTAAATTGGGGTGGTTAGGAATATTCTGAAGATACACTCCATGAGTCTGTTTTTATAAAGCAGAAAGTATCTTCAAGGTGGCAAAACCTGGCTTGCAATTTATTTTTTTAAGATTAGCATTGTTTCCCTATGATATTGCTGGAAAGTATGACAATAGATTACGCAGCAGAAACCTGCCAAAATTTTGTCTGGCTTTTAGTACCAGCAGAAGTACTTGGAATTCCAAAAGGGCACATCATTTTTGTTGAGCATTTATTTGTTGGGTAGAATGTGGTGAACCAAACCAAACTAAGACAGAAACATTATGAGCGTAAGAATTTTTTGATGACAAGCTTTTCTGATGTAAATAGTGTCTAAATAGTCAGTGTAAACTATCTTATAACCAAACTGCCATAGACTGCAACAGTCTGGCAAAACCTCCTCTCCTGAGGTGGGATTACAGGGGGGTTCAGGCACGAAGTGGCATGAAGTATTCATTATAACTGGATGCTGACAATTAAATAAATGTAAAAAGGGCTTTGTTTTTAAAATTGTGTGGTCCACAGAATAGACTCTCATCACAAATGATCAAACATAGAAAGTTAAAAAAATTTATAATATGGTGTATAAATCAATACTTTTAAAGTGCCTTTCAAACAACTTTAGGTTTCTGGCTCTGTAATGTCCCACTACTAACCAAAGCCTAGTTTACATGTACTCATCCTACAATTAAAGGATTTTTTTTTCTTCATCTTTTTGCTAAGAATCTATTTTTACCTACTATGCAAACAAAATCAAGCTACTCTGAAAAGTAAGATACAATGTAAGGAAAAGTACAAGGATAGTACAAAAGATCAGGGGTACAAACAGAACAGAAACTGGCTCTTGCACAAAGTACAGCTGTCAAATTTAAATATCAGGTTTGAATCTAGAGTTTCTAAATTAGGACACTCAATTTTTCTCTTCTTCTTTCACTAAAGGAGTTAAGGCCTAACAAAACATTCTCTGTTCGTATTGGGAAGACTAAGCAGACATGGTTGCTATTTGGCATTTCAAAACCAGGACTTGAAATGGCTGCCAACTTCTCTTACTTTTCCACTGCCTAACAATTCCTGTATTAAAAGCAAGTGCATCCCCAAAGCCTTTTTTTTTTGTAGCTGTAATTTAGAAAAAAATGATATTTTTTTGGACTAAAAAAAAAAAAACCTCTTAAAAAATGTCCAGAAATTATGCTGTAAAATATTCATATTATATATAATATTGTAAAGATAAGGAAATGGAGAGGATACATATAAAGAAGCTCCTTCAAGTGACAACAAAGTACACAATCCAGGCTGTGTTACTTGTGCTTTTAATTTAAAGTTATTCTGATTCTTTTGTTAATTGTTTATCATAACTGAGATAATTTATCAGCATCATGTTCCAACTGTGTTCTGGCCAATAATCTTCAATTATATTAGTGGTATGTGGGAAATGTGTTTTCCCAGTGAAAGGAGATGGAAGAAGTCTGTAAAAAGATTTAGTTGATCAATTCAAAATTTAAACTAGAGCTCTCTCATTTATGTATGAAAACAAAAGAGAAAAATCACCTACTAGGCTAACTTCAGCCAACACTTTCTTTTTTCAGCAATAAAAACTGCAGACCACACAAGAGGGTAGATCTCTAATAGTTACATGTTTGTCACTTAAAAAATGTACAGATAAAAGAATGATCTGATTGAGTACAGGATTTACCTACAAACATGATGCCCATGCTATTTTCTAGATGTTTTATAGATGGATGTAGTTAAACACTGATAAATAAGTAGAACATGCTTGACTGCTTTGGACACTACAGAAATAATTTGAACATACAGCAACATTTTATCCACATACAGTTCCTCAAAAGAAAAAAACTCTCCACCCTGATTTTTAAAATAAACCAGAATGATTGACATAATACAGCAAAAACTTCACTTTCTGCAAGTGAATTGATCCTGTTAGTCCTGCAGGTCATTGATAAATATTAGTATAGAATGGGAGAAGTTCATGTTACTGCCATAAGGGATCACCACAAAGTAAGAGGGATGGGTATCTCCTAAACACTAGCAAATGAAATTCAGGGATTGGACAAGACTAGGCTAGTTCTGAAAATAAAGAAAACTCCCAACCCCAAGTAAATGCCATTCAAGTGATCATGCAGTGCTCAAGAGCTCCTGGTTAAACTTCATTCTCATAGGAATTCTCATAATACTTTTTTAAATAGGTAAAATAACTACATATTCATAAACCTATTTAAATTAATTAAATTTCCAATAAGAAAACTATTTGTATAGGTCATTTCTTGCAATGAATTATAATACAAGAGACTGGGTAAATACACTCCTTTCATGCAATAACTCCCTGGAAGTAAAAGGCAAAAGGGCTTTACCACAATTAATAATAGAAACCATTGTTAAGGAAACCTGGCTGACTGAAATATAAAAATATCATGAGAAAAATATATTTTAGGTTAAACTTAAAATACCAGAATGAAGAATTTTTTCCTAATATTATTTTAATTAATGAGCTGCAGTTTTAAAGTGTTCCATACTATGAAGTTAAAAGAATTTACATAACCAACTAGCAGAATTTTTTAAAGTTGTTTGGCAAGGCAAGCCATAGTTATACACTCTAGTATACTCTCCCCACCCATGGCTCACAAGATATGTGATCAAACCAAAATTTCTATGTCTAATGATCAGTATTATGTATTTAACTTCATATTCCTTATTTTTCTCTGAAAAGCAAATTACTGACCATTTTCACAAATGCTGTTCGATACAGTGATGCTTGAATTGTCCTGTCACTAACACAAAAAGCCCCAAAACAAATACCAAAATCCAAAAAACCACCAAAAAGCCTTGAACCCCACAACAAAACACCTAGCAAACTAAAAGAAACAAACAAACAAACAAAACCATTAAAAAACCCCAAAACAAACACAAAGGAGGAAACAAGGGAAACAAGCTGTGAAACAGAGGAGGAAGAAAAGAGATTCCAAGAGTTTTTGGTCAGTGCTTGTTTCAAACCAAGATTTCAGAACTTAGCCTTCCTTCTAATGACTTCCAGAACAAGTGAATAGTGTTATCCACAAGTAAGATAAGTCTGTATCCTGTTGAGGAAACAGAATTTGCAGTTCCTCAGCCCCATTAAACTGCACCACCTTTAATGACAAATAGAAGAACATGCTAAAAAAATCAGATAGACTGCGTTTCTGTGGAATAAGTCCAACCCAGACTGTCTCCATTGTCCCAGCATTACATTATCTCCTTTTTAAGTTCAGCATGCCCTCTAAACCTGTTCACATACAACCCCTGCTGTATGCTTGAGGAGCGAGTCAGAAAAAAATCCCTGCCACTATCATTTACATGAACTTTTGTAGATTAGCTATGATAATAAGATCTTTTATAACTATTCCTTATTAATGCCATCAGAGGCTTAATTTACTTTTGACTGGACAATAACATTTTGTAACAACCACCTTAGGCAGGCTGGAACCTTCAATATTTATGCCTAAATCCAATATGAAGAAAATAAAATATCATCACTTCGGATTTTTTTCATACAGAGCACTTGGTACACAAAACTATTTGAAAAATATCTGAAAAGTACTGGTTTTTGCCCTCTTTAAAAAAAAAATGAAATGTTTCTGTTAGATTCTTACCTGTGCCTGCTGAACACCACCTATGCATTGCTTCTCTGTTTCTAGGACTGTAGATTTCAGCTCTGAATTTGAAAAGAAGATACAGATTTCAAAATTCTATAAATAAAAAAAATGACTGATCTTTTAAAATACACATTAAGAAATTAATGAAAGGAGTATAAAGTTAAAAGAAAACAATGGTACTGTCCCACTTTCCAAATGATCCCAAAAATTACCTGTCCTTAAAATAGATGACTCTTGCCAACTATGTTTGCCTTTCTTTCACAACATAGAAATTTGAAAACTCCACAGTGACATAGGTACTAATACAGATCTTAAAAATAGATTAAAACATAAGACACTCCACAGCTAGATCCTATTTCTTTTTTTAAAACCATTCTACTTTTCTGACCTTAAAAAACTACACTGTGTCTCAGTTTCCTTGGCCGATAGGAAATAATCAGGAAAAGGAAAACAAACAAGCAAACAGCTCCACAGTAGCTACACAGTGTAAAGATCTTTAATCAGTTTAGGAGCTACAGCAAATGATGCCTCTTCACTGATCATAGCCCAGTTATTTACACATAACAAGAACATAAATATTTTCCTCTACACCTGCCCAGAGACTATATGTGTTCCATCTTTCCTATATGTTTAATGGTACCACTATTCAACAGGGAAATCTCTTGACCATTTGCAGAAAGAGTGAAACAGCTGTGAACCACTGCTTCTGGATTCATAATTTTGGACATTTGGCCTCCTCACAGCTTTCTGACAACCCCAGCTGTTGGGAAGAAGTTTCATTGCAAGTGTGAATTATGTCACAAGGCTTCAAAATTAACAATCCACAACTTTTTTACCTGGCTGTGGATAAGCTGCACCTAGCAAGAAATAACTAATAATTTAGATTTTAGATTTTTCTGTGTTTGAGAGAAATGTTAGTATCTGTTTGATCTTTGCTCACAACAGATTTATTCTATGCTGATTTTCTAGTATTAGACATGCACCCACAATGCTGAATTTTTTCTGACATGCAAATTAGCACAACTATCTCCCTTACATAAAAGTGCTTAAGAAAATAGGAACAGACTGCTTCTATGTATTGCTCAATATTAAACAATTTGACAGAATTATCTAGCTTATTTTTACCTCAGAAATGCTATCCTTCTAAAAAGGATTCTCAGTATAAGCTGAAGTCACAGTGATCTGAGCAGTTAATTTGAAGGTTATTCATGCAAAATTTGGTAAATACAATCTACATCCAGCAAACCAGCCCTTCTTGTTAAGAAAAATAAAAAAAACCCTCAAACACTACCACCACAGTTAGAAAAAAAAGATTTGGGGAAAGAATGCTGTATGAGAAATGAAACCTTTCCTTTAAAGCAAATCAAACTTTTTTTTTTGGGTTCTTTTCTGTTTTTTTAATGTACTTTTTAAAAGAGAATAACTTAGATTTCAGGTAAACCCACACTGATATTTAGTGGTCTGAGACTGTTTCATTTTGCAGAAGCTGCATAATCTTTGAATGTCTTCAGAAGTGGTTGAACAGCCCCATGGGAGAGGGATGACTTGACTCTAGTGCCTGCTTACTTGCCTTTTCCTGTGTGTCAAGTAGAGTAGTGTCATCAGCAAAGAATTAAAATAATTGAATTTCAAATACCCTGTTGAGTTTAGATTCAGGCAATGTGCTGAGATGTGATAATGGTGGAGTGAAATGCCATAAGAAGAGACAGGAAGAGATTTGGGTGTTCAAATAGAAAATTAGTCCCATACACATTGATCTTACTGTTGATGTTAGCTCATTTTGTCCAAAACCTTAACTGAATCCAGAACTGAAAAATGCTTTTAGCATAAGTATTTGCTGACTTGAACCCAAATTTATATTAGGACCTCCAAATGTCTGTTTTTAAATAAATAGCCAACCTAAAAATCACCAAACAACAATAATTAACCTGACAAAACCCACTGCCCCAAAACCACCAACCACACTAACAGCCCCTTGCACACATCCAGCAATGCTTCACATGATACAGAGCATACAGGAGCACTATTAAATACAAACTACACTCAACAGATTATTAACTACCTTGAAGAGTTTTGTCTCTTGCCTTACTTATAGCTTGAAGGCCTACTACCTTTTCTAATGCTAATGTATTCAATAAAAACAAAGATTCTATATAAACATCCTGCTGCATCCTCTCTCAGTCAATCCTTTTGTCTAAAATCCATGTTTTTGTTCATGAGCTATTGTTTCTAATGTTAATCTCTCTAATCCAGACAGCAATAATTATATATAAAACAAAATACATCTACCCTGCACACAATAATTTAAACCTTTTAAAAATATTTGTCCCATACACACTGGAAAGATGTAAATAAACAAAATAATTTAGTTTAAAATTTCAAGGCAGGTGTTTATCCTCAGGCTTCACATCACTCACCTCCAGGTTCTTCCAAATGGCAAGCATGTGAACAATTAAAGAAAACTAAATTATTCATCTGCCTGAGTTGTATTCAAAAGAATTATAACTTTTTCTTTTCCTCCATGTCCTACACTGAAAAATCACACCAAAATTTCAATAAATAAATCTTAGGAACTACTTATATTAAGCTTAGAAAAACTCCCAATACATAATTTTTCACTTTATTTCTAGCTCTATTTCTTAATACTTTTGCAGGTTTTTCTGAGAGGGCACTAGCTGAGATAAGGAGCAGGCAAATTCTGTACATGTTACATCCATGTAGTAGGTGCAATAAACAGAAAAACATAGGATGGAAACAAATTACATACAAAATTAATACATTTTAAAATAATTAGTATCATCCTTTTGATAGAAATACACTTCTAAGTGTATCTTTAAATTTCCAAATGCTTCATGTTATCAACATTCTTCTAGATTTTAGAGAAACTAAACTCTTGTTGACTTACACCAAACTCTGCTGTGCTAAAACCTCAAAATAATTTAATTTGAAATTCACCCTTTTGTTTTTCAAGTGCAGAGTATATTCATAAATAGTGTGATCACACGTCCATTAGCTAAGTCTCCCAGCTGAGAAACAACACTCAGAGTAGATGGCATTGAATTCTACTGCTACATATGGCAGCACTTTCATTGCATACATAAAACAGGAGATCATTGGTTAAAACCTGGACTAGCTAAACAATCCAGCACTGCAGAGTTCCACACTCTTGCATCAGTTAGATGGATGGAGAAATGCTTTCTTGAACTCCAATAGAATTCCTTTGGTAAAAGGCATAGCATTAAACAGAAAAATACAACAGTATTGCATTTTTGTTGGCATCACTTGTTTTGCTTGTGAACAGTGAAATAAGTGATACCAGTAAAAGTAAAATGCTGCCATGGTAAAAGGTGTCTGTGCAAGAAATAGCTCGGTCATGTTCCAGAGGAAGTGGCAGAGAAGTGCCAAAGAGACGCAAATCTGAAATTAACTCCACCCAAAACCTACAAGTAATGCAAACAGATCTGATGACATAATAACTTAACTCTTCAAATCTGAGCAATGAAAAGGAGAAGTGGAAAGGAATGAAAAAATTGAGGATACCCAGGGCTCTCCATGGACAGCATGGGGATGAATGCAGTCCACAGTTTTGAGGGCTGCTGAATACTAATTAGTGGAAAGCAAAGCCTCCAAGGACCTGTGGTATTTATGGGTCAACACTACTAAAACAGGCTTGAAATACTCTTCTAAATTTCTTTGTCAACTACAAGGGAGGTTTTTTCTTGCTTGGTTTTAATTGTCAGTGTTAACAAAGCTCTTAAAGAACATGAAGACTGCAGAAATTAATCTGGAAGCATAACCTCACAAATTTTAAGGTAAACTGACTTTGTAAACAAGTCACCATTTTATTTTTTCAAATACATTTTTCCTACCCCTCTGTCAGCACAGGACTTCTGAATCTACAAAGGAATATCTTACACCACTTTAATAACTTTAAGCATAGCACCAGTCAGCTTCTGAAGTTTTCATATTTTTAAGAAGAAAAAAGAACTCATATCTCATAGCTCTGAAGGTATGTATACTGGAAAAGAATAAAGATTACAGCACCTGGCAAAATCCATTATTTAACAGATGCCAGGTACACATCTTGGTTGCTAACAAAAAGAATGTTTTTATTAGATTCATACTAGCTGACATTATTTCTGATGCTAATCCAAGATTCTCAAAACCAGGTGTTACTAGCCAAGATACTAAGTTTATATTTCAGATTCTAAAACACAGCAGCCTCCTATATCCTATACATTTATCTTCTCTGTATCCAAGAACTGTACCTTCTCCTGAAATTTTGAGCCTTTGTTCTTCACCTGGAGGTTTGGGTGGAGGCCACGCAGATGGAATTCTCCTTGGAAAGCTTCCTTCAATGTAATCTGTTGAATGTGTGGGTTGGCTAACTGCAGCCCAAGTATAAAGCTGGTCTTGCTGTGATTTAAAAAAAAAAAAAGTGGAAAAGTTCATATAAAAAAGACAAAGTCAAAATATCTAAGCTTCTGTTTCCAGTACAAATAACTCAACCCCTATATCAAGACAGACTTGGTTTTGTGCTTGTCAGTCTGATAAAGACTTAAGATAAATATATATTAAAATAGTTATGTTCATTAACAACAGAAAATTAAGCTTTTAGTTTTCTACAACCCAACAACATGTTAAGATACAGTTCAGCACTTTTCTGAATAAGGAGCTCTTTGCCACTTCTTTTCTTACAGCGATAACTCATTCTCTCCATTATGACTTCACTTTGTCACATATGGCCAGTTTTATGGCTTGGAGGGAAATGTTTCTTTCCACACCATATATAATCGTTTTACACCAAACACAAACAAGGAAAACAAACAGAATTATTTCAGCAGTAATTAAACTGATATATGCACTCCTTGCAGCCCTATTTTTATCCTTTCCATTTTACTATTTTTTAGAAAAAACAGGTAAAAAGGTGGATTTTCTTTTGGAGTAAAAAGAAAAAAACCAAACCAACAGCTAAAGGTATTCTTAGTCCTCTGAGCTCAAATAAGATTATATCCTTATTGCTCAACAGCTTTGAGTTTGAGTCTATGATTAAAAGTAGGACACAGAGTTTCTGATGAAAACTAGGGCAAATTTACGATTTAAGCTAACAGCAAAATTTTAGATGACCACAATTCAAGCAGTTATTCTTGTGACTCCTAGTCTGCATCAACATGCACACTTTGTGATTAAACATTTACAATACTGTAAATTCTATAGAGATCATTCATAGCAATTGCACAAGTAAGCTAGCAAATGGTCTAGAAAGATGCAAATGTTGTAGCACAAAACTAGAAAAAAAAAATAAGTCACAGGATGAAAATACAGTCATATCACAGTAATACCTTCTTACAAAGATGATGTTCATTGGACTTCATTCTATTGCCTGAGTAAAAGCTGGTACACATTTCATTTTTAGATTAAAACTATTTTTTTTAATTGACAGATAATGAACTTTGAAAAGAAATGCAGGAGTAAGAAGAAAATGGTGATTGCTTTTGGGATAATCACTATTCTATGTGACTAAGTTTCTACTTGCCTAAAAATAAATTGTTGTAAGAGTAAAAATGTTCTTTTGGGAGCAACTTACTTGGAATAGACAAATGCTGGGAGTAAAGTAAAAACCTCTTTTTTTACAAAGGGTGCCTCAGTCAGGGTCAAAGGAAACTCATTAAACCTTCCCAGTACAAAAAACATGGCAAAAACCCAGATCTGTACATTGACTTTAGAAAAAGGTAAAAATAAATGGGAAAAAAGCCTAATAAAAAAATAACATTAGGTTGTTTACATAGCCCTGAATTCCATGATCCTCGAAAAGCCTGTCCATTAGAGTAGCATTACTATCCTACTCTATTTGGACATCTGAAAAGGCTTGAATAATTTCAGTCCTTTGAGTCACTTAATTCTTTCCCTTTGTCTATTTCCAGCTTTTAGAGGATATTGTTTCTGATTTTCTGCCCAATTTCCAATACTGTTTGAATAAGAAGGAGAGGGAGTCCTACCTGTACATGTTGTGTGAAGAAAAAGTCCTGGATTTTGCTATTAGTCATGTTTCTGCACCATTTAAATCTCAAAAGCACAGAGGAAAACAACACTTGAAAAAGTAACTGAGAAAAACCAGAACAATTTTTTTCTTGTCCATTCTCCCACCTTTTACAGTCCCAGGAACACAGGGAAGAACATGCTCTGCACAGGGTTAACTGACTAAGCACAGATGACTTTCAACAGGATTACATGTAGGGTTATAGGGCAGTAAAACAAATGACAACTGACTGTAGGTAACGTTGACATAGCATAAATGAGGAGGACAAACAGTTAAACTATTCCTGGACATGACATTTCACCATGCCAGTGCTTGAAAGATATAATAGGATAATTTAGCAACAGATCCTTGAAATAAGATAAGTCTACATGAATCAAGATGCTTGAAAGATAATAGGATAATTTAGCAACAGACCCTTGAAATAAGATAAGTCTACATGAATCAAGATGTATTTAAAAAAAAAAAGCTCAGAATTATTGTACAGATGGTATATATTATAAAGGTAAGAAAATATGAAGTACCTATGTTCTTGCTGATATAATTTACAGCATATAAAATATAAGCAGTTATAAATTAAAACATCACACAGCTTGGTAAAGAACTCTTAACCCAACATGGGAGCTTTGTTTGTGAGTATAAAAAGATAGTATTTTTTGTTTGCATTGCATTTGAGGGGGATTTCTTTGTTTTCTATTCAATACAGAGAAGGACAATAGAATAGACACCTCATATAATGGAAATTTATAGATGTAAATGTAGATTTTCAAAAATGCTATGGACTTGCTCTATAATGAAAGCATATCCATATAAACAAGGTATTTAACAATAACTTCTTTTAGATTACTTTCAAGCTTATAAATGCTATTTAAAATGTGAAAAACCCTCATGCCCTCATGACAGAAAGATAGTCTGGATGGCAAGTTGATAGTCCATAAATTACACTTTAAAAGGGAAAATATTAACCCCGTCTCTACTTTTATTCCCTTCAAAAGATACAAATCATTTGAATATCCTAATTCCTATGTACTGAAGCTATGGTCCAAAACCTAATCCTCTTTTATCTTTAGCTCCTTTTCAGTTAATATACTAACCCACCTCATTTCTCCTCTTACAAATCTGATAACGCCATAAATGTGCATGATTTTTAGAACTGCTTGAAGAAGAAATATGCCATTCTGTGACACTGAAGTCCTGTTCTAGCAAAAAAACCAAAATAATCCAAATAAAAAAAAAAAGATTTGTTTTTAGTATTAATAGTTACAAGGCAATCATCCATGGACTTGGATTTCCACATTCAAATTTTTCTCCTTTAATCTTTTCATTTCAGAGGCAATTTTTCCTAAATATCATTGTACATACAGTCAGTGAATACACTTACCGTGATCAAGTTTTGGATACATCTGGAATTTCCCGTTCACCTTGCTCAGACTCCACTATTTAGTCTTTAAAGCATCTCTTTTGAGGGGAAAAAAATCACATACATGTCCTAGTAATAAATGATCCCAGTCTTATTTATTTCAGACTCATATCTGAAAGCTTCAAGCTGTCTGAGTCCAGTGCACTAAGCATGATATCAAGAAGAGTTCTTGTTTCCACACATCCTTACACAGCACTTTCCACTGGTTCTTAAAAGTGCAGAGCATCTGCACATGGGCGAGGCAAACTGCCTGCAGGATCTGATGGTACCTAATCAATATACATTTTACACTTATAGATGCTAGCACTTAGAATCACAGAGTCAGGCCTGTAGTTTAACTCACTCTCTTCCCAGGCAGCTCTCAGTATGCACAGAGGACAGCTTTTTGTTACAACTTTTCATTCTCTTGGTATCACAGCGTTACACTTCAACTATGTAATAAAATAAATATAAAATATTCACTTCACTGCTCAACTTCACTTCACTGAATGTTGGAAGCTACTCAAAGAAAGGCCCCTAGCAAATGCCACGTGGCTGGTGGACCCAAAAGTAGGGCCATCAGTTAGACCTGCAGGAAACATCAGAAGTCATTCTAGAGGGCCTGGACCTTTCTGAAAAGGGGTCACATGTTTTTCACACAGAGAGACCTGGTTTGTTCCCTGGGCCACAGACTGAATTACAGATCAGTATATCCCTCACTGCAGGAATATAATGTGCAACCTTGAATACATGCTATATTGCTCCTGGAAATATGCAGGTAGTACAACCATCTGCTCAATGTCGTTTCAGTTTTTAATCAGCTGTTTATCTGCTTCCAGCTCAAAGAACAAAAACAGCCATTGTGAGAAAGGCTTAAAAGATGAATAGGAGATGGGGTTGAAATAGCAATAGGTGTATGCACCTTCACCCCACATGGCTGCAAAAGCATGAAATAGCAATGTGAGGATCAAGGGGGAAAAAATCTACCAGACAAATTTAGAAAATTCTCAAGGAAAAAAGCCAAAGCAAAGTCAAGGTGGGAAAAGTGAGGCACTACAGCAGCACAGTGCTCTAGTATTGGGTAGCAGTAAAGGGAGAAAGTACTTGAGCAGTACCTCTAAACTTTCTTACATGATGGTGCAATGGTACTAATGTGTCTGATGGTTACTGTACTGAGCTGTGAGGTAATAGGGCTCTATTTTGCAGACCTTTTTTTTAAATAATAAACTTGAAAATTTCTTCACTAGAAATATAAACATTCAGAGTTATCCTGAAAAGGGAAGAACACGAGCATTGGCATATTCTGAGGCAAGTATAAATGGGCCAGGAATAATCACAGAGCAGTGCTTAAGAGAAGGTTCCTACTCATCAAGTCATTCTGGATGAAATTCTTTCAGTGGGAAGAAGTTGAAGAATTAAGAGAGGAAAAAGTATAACTGCATTTAAGATGTAATGAGATGAATTCATAGAGGAATTCCATTTTATGTTACTTGGGATAAGAAGGGACCAGACTCCACGTCTCAGAGATGTTTTCCAGGCTGAGAGATCCAAAGAGCTTGTCCAAATTTGTATATAATTTCTTGGCAATTAGTCTGTTTGAAGTGTGTGGAAGGAATTTCTTTTTTTCCCATTCAGGAGGTTTAATCATTCTAGTATAGTAAGCACACAGCCTCTAAAATGAAAGAAAGTCCACTGCATTTTCTCCACTGCATACAAAGAGTTAATTGTAGAAGCAAGGTTTTAGTTTGAGAAACTAGAGCCAGACTACCTCAAAATGCTCTTATCAGCAGGAGACAGCTTTATTTTAAGCAGCTTTTTAAATAAAGAAATCAATACTTTTAAGAATGGGGAAAGTGGTTTACTTTTTGAGGACAGGTTCAGTAACAAAGCTCTGTCTTGCCACTGACAGAACCCGAGCAGTGATTAAACACGGCCCTTGACTTGTGCTGCCTTGGGCTGCACTAGCAAGCACAGATGCTTTCCAGCAAGTCCTTCATAACACTGTAATATATAGCTGAAGCAGCACTTGAGCCTCGTGAACTAAATTTGTTACATAAGCATTTTACTTGAGTCAGAGGGTTTTTCTTTTCAGAGAACCAATGTGCCTCAACAATGAAGTTAAAAACACTTCAATTGTCAAAAATCATGAAACATTTGTTTCCCATTAAATGACTTCAGCCTCCTCAACCAAAGAGAAAAAACATGTTTGATCCCATCAAACTTCACTCAGGATTCAACACTATATCCCAGGAGAGGTAAAGAAAGCCAAGAGCTCTGCAGTTAGAGCTCTCACTGAGAAAAGGAAATCAGGAAACTAAATTTCAGATTTCCACATCTATTCTCATTCTGTTACAGTGTTGTCTTGGTCTTCCTGCTCCCCAGTAACTTCTACATTTTTCAGAGCTGAATAGGCTCAACTGGAGAACTTACAGTAAACTTTACCTTGAAGAAGGAACAGTGGCTAGCCTTCAAGAAAACAGGTCAAGACTTAGCTTCTCTACATGTCCAACTAGAACACCCACTTGGAAGGCCACATCCCAAGACCATCAGATTATCAGCTACTACTGACAGGACCTGAGGGTTTGCCTTCTCTTTGACTCATCAGAAAATGTAAGCTGAGACAAGAAGCTTTCTCATCAGGAATAGTTTTAATTTATACTGACACAGTTCTTCCATGAGTTTGGACTTTGAAAAGTTTGAATTACGCAAATCAAACTGCTTACTTAGAAAATTTCTCTATGCAATTTGACAATGTAATTTTTACTATTGAAAAAATTCTGTTTGAAAGAGATATGCAATATATATGCAAATTCAACCCTCAATTTATTTGCAATTCCAAGTGAGAAAAGGCATCTTTTTATGACTGACATTCTGAAGAAGAGAACTAACCTACAGAAGCCATAAAATATAAATACCTCTTGAGGTGACCACCACCTTCATCATATGCACAATGATACTAAAAAATTTAAACAGGTGGTGTAAACTTAACATTCAGTATATGGCTCTTGAGGCAGTTTTTCAGAACAACAAGCAAGTTATCAATGTTCGTTGCCAAAAAAAAAAAACCCTGAAAACCTAGCAACATCCTACACATAAAGCATCTAAGTTGAAAGTGCATATAGTAGCATCACCACAAGAAAACAGAAAAAAGAAAGAAAAAGAAGAAAACAGTAAAAGGAGTAGAAGAACTCAGGGCCTGAGCTAACAAGAGTAAAATGATTTTTTTTTTTAAGAATGGAAGTAGAGAAGTAGCATAAGAACACTACTTTGGTGCAATGATCAAACAACTGTTTGCATTGTACTACACTCAAGAACATTCAGAATTGCTCACCACAAAGGACAAAGTGCCACTAAGTGCGACTGGGCAATGAAGGAGGAGACATGGGGGCTTTGGTTTGGCCAAAATGAACTGCTATGGTAACCTGCACTAGAAACAAAGATTAAGACAGTAGATTAACCATCTGTTTTCTCTGCTCTAGTCCACAATTTTCACTTGTTCCCTTTTAAAGTCTTATTCACTATTGACTTTGACATACTAGGATAAAATAGAGTACTCCAATGTACTGCTCTGAGATGGGACTGCATTCAGTCTTACTTATTATATGCCCAAGCACTGAAAGTATGCTTGAAAAAATGCTGCATGCATTGCTGCCAGCCATGTGCTGCAGTTGAGAATTAAAGTTCTCCTAGCTGATGTCAGTATTTGGGAAAGTTCTTTGGAAACTGATCACTGGTATCTTGTGTCTCTGTCTTCTGAGAAAGGAGTCTATTTACAATCTGTTTTCCAACTAATTTTCAGACTGATATCAGCAGTGCAAATAAGTTAAAATTAAGTCAAGCCTTCATGTCACTAATTTCTCTTCCTTCCGACTTGCAAAGTCCCATCATCTGCTCCTACTCAGCAGAAAGAAAGCAGCGTCTTTATTTCCTTAAAAAGCATTTGCATCGCCACAGGTGGCCAGGAGATAATAGGAAAACAGCCATTTTTTCCAGCATTTTCCATTCATGCTGTCTGTCTCTCTGCTTCCTTGGGGAGCATTATTTCAGAAACAGATGACAGCCTAGTCAGGCATCATAACTGCAAATGGCACAAGGGGAAGTGCCTATCCCAAACTGGCAAATATGACTGTATAAAGTCACATCATAATACAGCAAAAAAAGATACCAGCCAGAAGACTTTATTTAGCCCTTTCATTATAGAATGTGCTAAAACTGTTAATAAATCAAGAAGGCATTGACAGCTGTACTCAACTGAGTAAGAGCATTAAATAGAGGCACTGAAAAGAGATGCAAAGATATAGCTGAGTCAAAATCAAATCACAAATAAGGAAAGATGAAAGAAGATGATAATTTTTAGTGCCACTTCAAAAGTAATCATTACTGGACCCTTCAGTGTGAAATAGAGATAAGTTCTTCAAACAAAGGAATTCATTATGAATATTAAAGTATGCTCAGTTTTCTTCTCAAAAGCACTTACAAAATTATAAAAGAAAGCCCCTATCACAAAATAATTTTTCATTCAGAATTTAGGTGTTTTAAACCTAATGCTCAGAAACAACACAAAGTTACTTGAAAAGCCTGTCAGAAGAAAAGTAGGAACTTGCTATGAAAGAAAAAACTGCCTGTAGCTTAAGACTATACAACGTGAACTGGAAAATCTGAAGCAGGAAGTCATAAGTAGGGACTACACATCCACAGTGTGTGTTAATTGCAACTACTGGATAAAATTCAAACATCAAGTACTGCCAGTATTTCTTAGCACTGAGATGTTAAACAAAGTTGTCTCATATTGGTAGGAAAATGCCAGGTTCTTCCTTCTTATGAACAGTTTAAATGCTCATGAAAATATTTATAATTTATACACATTATTAATGACTCTCTGAAGATAGTTATCTTATACCTTTGGTGATTATTAAGAGAGGAGCTAAGCAGATGAGATCTCTACTTATTAAAGACTGTGATCCTCCAACAGGAAAGAAAAACTTGCCTGCTGTTACATTCTTGCCAAAGATGCACCCTGTAGACATTTCAATTTCAGGCTTAGTTTACTCTACTAAGATAATATGATGAGGTACCATAATAAAAACTTAAGACTACAGCTGCACTACATTAGGAAGATAGGTAGGTCTCACAGTTGAAAATAACAAGGCAAGGGGCAAAGGCCTCAAGCTGCACCAGGACAGGTTTAGATTGGGTATACAGTAAGATTTCTTCATTGAAAGGGTAGTCAGGCATTAAACAGGCTGCCCAGGGAAGTCGTGGAATTACCATACCTGGAAGTGTTCAAAAGGAATGTTGATGTGGCACTTGGGAATATGCTTTAATGGTGAACATGGTGGTGCTGGAGTAAGGTTGGACCTGATGATCTTAGAGGTCTTTGCCAACCTTAACAATTCCATGATTCTATGGTTTATGAATGGAAGACTTTTTCACAAGGCATTAATGTCTTGCATATCATTCACTCAGAGGATATTTTGTTTTATTTGAATCTTTAGAAACACTCTTGAATAAGTCACAACTGCTGAAAAGGGAGAAATTCAAAAGGCAATAGCGACTCAAAAGGCAAGCAATTTTTTCAAAGAACATGCTTTCTGTAGGCTTTTACTAATCTTTCTAAGTTGCCCATTTACTTGCTCACTTTAATTTTCAATTAAACTCTTTGTTTTTATTCTATAAAATACTAGCAGAAGCATGAAAGACTAAAGATAGCCTGTTGAGTAAATTGTCATGACATAAATGAAACAATAATTAGCAGCCTCCCTTGCAGATGGGAAACTAGCACTAAGTATGACAAACTAGCATATGTCTAGACAGAGAACCTGCCAGTGAACATTTACTTACTCTTTAAGATGCTCTTTACCTTGTAGGAGTAGGTAGGAAGAGCTATAACAAAAGCTTCCTCCGCTTCTTAACAGCCAAATCTTAAAAACACCAGCCCTTGTCTTTTTACATTACTTTTAAAGCTTTGTTCAACTTGTATTTTTCAGATTACTCTTCTATTCTGGGCAACAGCCATCAGCTGTTTCAAAAGAACAATTGATAAAAAAGGCCAAGATTGAACATGCAAGTTTTCTCATAAGTTCTTAAACAGTTTTAAAACTTCTGTCCTTTGGGCTAATTTGACAAAGAGTTCAGAGATACTTCACAAACATGTCATCTCCAGTCATCACTAAAAGACCTGAGTAATACAAAACCTTTGGAAACTGGACACTATCCTCAGCATAAATGTGGTGACAGCTGTTGATTCTCTGAAGATTTGTGCTCTAATTTAGCCTTTGTTGATCCTTCATATTTGCCATACATGAAAAAAGGCATAAGCCTCACATCCACAAACCATAGTGTACACCAGAAAATGCCAAGAATTTAAATTAAACTGAATTCTAGGAGCCATTATAAAACTAGCCCAGGAAACTAAGAGCTGTGAAAGTTATCTTTACTTTTAATGCACTGTTAAATTGCAGCCAGACAAAAGGGAAGAGAAAGAAAAAGGATCCAAAGAGAAATCAAAAAGAGGGCTTGTACTATTTTTTAATAGCCTACACTGAAGCCTGGAATATCTTGGGACTAAAAAAAGCAAACCAGATCTCTTGCATTACTGAAAAAACAGGCACAAGATTTGGATAAACATTTCTAAGACAGGGAGAAGTAGAGGTTACCAGCAGGCATGAATAATAAAGAAAATGAGAATATAATCAAAATTTGCAATTGCAAACATTTCAAGAGATTTCAGCATTAGCCATGTTAAATTAAATTCTAGAGGTCATCCAGAAAAGGGCATCAGAGGGAGAGAATAGGACTTTTAAATAATCTGTTTACATTGATCTCAAGCCATGAGCAATAGATCATAGAGTGAACAAAACTTACTGAATTCTTTTCATAAACTGTAACCTAACATCTTCACAAATTCAAGTCTGTGGGACCACACTTAAGCAAGAATGGAATAATGGATTTAATTCAATTTAAAAAAATCAGTACTTTAAAGTTCAGATACAAGGGATAAGTTACAAATACAAGGGATAAGTCACAAAAGGAGAAAAGGATTCAAGGACAGGTTCAGTGGAAAAAATTTTGGAAATTCTGCAAAAAAAAAAAAATATATTCTAAAAGTGTGACCTAAGAGACTTTACAAGCACCAGACTAAGATGAAAATCAAGAGAGGCAAAGTAGTAACAGTAAGGAACAGGCAAGCACCATGGCTTCAAGAAGAAGGAAGGAAGGCCAACGAGGTGGCAGGGAGCAGGACAGGGCTACAGGAGCTCTGCTGAGGGCAGCTTCAGCAAAATGAAAAGGGTATCAGCCAAACTACAGGCAATTAAATTGAACTAGAGGTCTGATGAACACAGATATTAACTAAGAATACGGGTCTGGCTCTGCTCCTAATTTTGGAGTAAGGTTAAAGAAGATGTAATTCTCTTAATTCTAGATGGGTGAAATTTAGGTATTAAAGCAAGTTCTGATTCCTAAGTCTTTAAAATAAGCTGTTAGATCAACATTAAAGTTTTGCTCTAATGAATTTAAAAAACACAAACAAACAAACAGGAAAAATGTAAATAGGAAAAAAAACCCAAACACACATGGAGAGAGATGCAAGACAGGACACGACTAAGCAACCTTACATGTCCTTTTAAAGTAATATTCAGCATCACCATAATTTTTTTTCAAGCTATTTCATTCCCTAACATAACAATCAGCATTTATTCCTGTAAAATACTTCAAATTTACTCTAAGAAGCAAGGCAATGCCCAATTTTCAAGTTTTCAGCCATTACAATTTATATTGCAAGTTCTAGAAATTTTTGTTTCAGAGAGCACGTAATGAATAAACTGATAGGTGTTCCTGTACTGTCCTTGGTCACCAAGGCTGGAGTAGAAACATAATTCAAAACTCAGCATCAGCAGCTCCCAGCTCTGCACCATGTGGAATTCAGTTATGGAGATCTAGTGTTCAAGAGAGCTGTATGATCCTTTGAAGTACGATGAACTACTGGTTACATAACAGGGCTGTACACCACTTCTGATATTGTTTTACCAGGAGTGTGATCTATTTAGGGGATTTATACAGAAAAATAGTCACAGAAACTGTGACATTTGTGGCTTACTGATAGACTGAGTCACATTAAGATCACTGCTAATCCAGCAACATCTTAAATTCCTGACCTTGACAGATGGTTGACGTGGCACTCGGCTACTACCATGCCCCTCCATTTGGATGCATTAAACAAAAGATAACTGAAGTATCTGTTACTCAGAAAAAGCATGGTATATCAGTTATAAAAAAGAGTATTTTCTGTTTATTTGGAAACTTTGAATTTGAGAAAAAAATCTATTTAGAATGCAAGAGAAGGTTTTAAAAGATGTGGCGTGCAATAATCTATAGGAAATAGCTGAATATATGGTAACAGCAGGAGAGTGGAAAACATTACCGACTCTTTTAAACAACCTGAAAAATAAGAAACCTGTCTTTTCTAGTAACTTTTGTGAGTATATTTAACCACAAGCACTTTCAAATGCTGCGTGATTTTAAGTTGCCTGAGCAACCTCAGTTTTAGAGTTAAACTGCATTTTCCAATTAATTTCAAAAACCAGTGAAAAAAATGTCGCAAATGTTGCACCTTAAAGAAAAACAAAAAGTAACACCAAAGTCAAAACATAAATATATTGTTAGAGAACTTTGTAGATTAACTGTGTTATTTAGGAATGCTTGTATAAGAATTCAGTGGAAAAAATTTATTCTTGCAGTTATCCCTTTTCCAGTTGTGTTTAAATATTCTTCAGGAAAGATTTAAAGAGTTAAGAAGTTATCATGTTCTTATCTATGCCAATCTTTTTTTGAGTGTTTGTAACCAAACTTCAGCTTAATGTGTAGAGTAGGGATGATCTTAACTGTATCAGCAAGACATTAAGTAGATTAGTTAATATTGGTATACTATTTTGAAGCTAATTAGTAGAGAGAAAAACCCTAGTTATCTTTAGCCACATAAAATGGTATTAGATGCCATAGGTTACAGCAGGAGGATCCTAATGTTGAATTAATTATCCAAGAGAAAGGAAAAGTACACAAGGTTATGTCTACACCTAGGTTTGTAACAGTAGGCAAACACCGGGCCAGATAGCCCACAGGTACAGATAACACTATAGCTGGAATGCCAGCATATTTGCGTTGACCCCTGCACTGTTTTGTATCAAAAGTATTTTCAGGAAAAAAACAAAACAAAACAACCTAGCATAGACATCTAGTTTGAGTTCTGTGAAATTTTGCAACATGCTGTTTTTCTGGTTTTTCACTAATTTATATTTTTTGGTGAAGAGGCTATTAACGGAAATCTTGGAAGCCATATAGAGTGCTTGGATTCAAAGAAGACAACAATGAAAACTGCAAATGAAGAACAGACTAAGATATGAGTTAAAGAGTTATGAAATCAAGTTCTAGGAAAACATGCTTACATGGATACAAAAGTGCACATACCTTAGAAGAGAAAAATAGCTGGTCACTCTTCTAAGGGCAATTTTTATTAAAATGACAAACCAAACTCTTTCAGGAAGGATAAACTATTAGAAAGTAACGTCCTGCTTCACAAAAGAGACCAAAGACAACTTTTTCAGTACTTACATCAAACGTGGGTGTGCTTTGCTTGGCACTCTGGTTACATGGCTCTCTGAAGCAGTCAGTGAATGGAAGCAAAAGACCCATTGCAATAATGCGAGAACAGAGCTTTTCTGCTTCTTCTTGTGGTGCATTTTCCTGCTGGCTGAAGAGCTTTTCCAGCAGAGTTCGTCCTGCCAAGGTGATGAGAGAGCAATAAGAATTTGTAGCTACACACGTTACCTGAGTATTTAGGCATTACAATGTGTATTGAAAACCTGAATTATTAGAAGTAAAAAATATTAAATAAAAATATTCTTAAGAAATGTATCTGATATTAAGTCTTTAATATAAAATATTTCTACATAATGATTGTAAGTGCTCTGGAACCTGATCAATTAGGATAAAGAAAATTTTCAAGAAAAGTATGTATATATTGTATGTGCCAGTGGCACTGTGAAGTATTAACAAAAAACATGAGTTGGTATTGCAGCATCAATTTCCTATAAAATTTTTCTGAAGAGAAAATCAAGACATTAGCAAGAGATGAAACAACTTCTTCCAACGATGTCACACAAAGTTAATACAGAGTTTAGGTTGTCAACTCCTGGAATGAGCCCTTGGTTTTTGAATCATAAAATTGTTACAGTCTTTGAGAAATTTTGCTGTGTTTCTTTGGAGAAACTCTCAATAAAATATAGTAACAAAAACCCTCATAACTATTCTATATTAAAATTGTATTGTATACAGCTCCAGAGTGGCGGAGTGCTCCAAACTAAAATGCAGTGTCACAAGCAGCAATTCAGAGAAGTGAATAAAGAGCAAGAAGATATTTATTCCTCTTATAGGGCCAGATTTCATGACCAAAGTGTTTTCTTTTGTTATCCAACCAGAAAATGAAATGAAAGCATATGTTATATAATATATAAGAGGAAAAAATCTTAGTGGTTTGAAATATGACAATGCTTTGTGAGTTTAGCCAGAAATAGACTATAAAAAACAGTTACATACGCAGGTTGCAGTAAAATCTACACAGTAAGAATATTAAGTTGCTTAAGCTCTAAAATGTCAGATGTAAAAAGATGCCAAAGTTCAGATTTACATGATGTGGATAAAGAGATTAAACTGATCTACTGAAAAAGAAAAAAAAAATGGAGTAATAAAGTTAATTTCATGTTTGGGTATAAACTAGCTGGAAATACAGCTTGTACCTAAATAAGTTTCTATAGCCTGTTTTTTCCAGCCACTCATTCAAAGCCAAAGTTATTAAAAAGAAAAAAACAAACTAAAACCAAAACTGTGTTAAGAAAGCATTTTAGTGTAATTTAACATAATAAAAATAATATTGATAATTACAATTCTACTGGTTTTTACATGCAAGATTTCTGATTGAACATTAACTTTATTCAAAATGTAAAATTTCCCAGGCTTTCTGAACATACTAAAAAGGTTTTTCTTTTAAACATCTGGAAGCAATTTTAAAAGGATTCTGTAAGTCACATTTGGCTAGAAGTCTCTGTAAATTTTAATTTCATGTGGCAATACACTCTAAAATAAACAATGCATTAAAATGTTGGAAGTTGTTTCTAAGATTTCCTTCTCCACATCTGAAGATCTGATAATTATCTGATTATTAGTCCAAGTTTCCTAGACCTTTATTAGACAAAATATAATACATTCAAGGGAATAAAACAGGAGATAAGCTATGAGATAAATTTGTACAAGACATAAATTTTGTTACATCTGACAGCAAGATTGCCTCTGTTTCTTGGCTACACCACCTAAAATGCAATGCCAACAAAACTGCTTAATCAACATATCCTTCTATCAGAGTTCAGCTGTTAATTCTTTAAAATAATTTATTAGTTCAAGGCATCTTTCTTGCTGACCACAGAGGATCACTTTGCTCACACCCAAAAAGAAAGAATTATACAAGAAAATGACATATTTCTGCATGCTATGTGATATTTTGAAATGTTATCCATGACCACTAAATATCAGACATGATAGATTTTCTTTTTTTCCCCTCCCTGGACATTTCAACATTTAAATAATCTTGTCATGTTTAGAGAGTCTTCTCCTGCATATTCAGAACCAGAATAGCCCCTTCCTTTTCCTTTGACCTAACTAGCAGGAAAAATATCTGTAAATTACAAAACAGGATATGTGGATTTTCTCCCCTTAATTCACCCAGTCTTTTGCTAATTTTTGTAGCATTTAACCATGTTGCTCAAATTCAAATACATTGTTCAGAAACTTAATTGCTATTCAATTGCAGTTTAATTTTCATAGTAATTTTTAACCATTTTCTAAAAAATATTTATTATCCAAACAACAGAAAATAAGTATATGTATAAAAGAAGCCATTAATGAATTTAATTAATTCAGATTATGGTAGGAGAAATTATATCATTTTGCCCACCTGAGCATAAATTAGTCTAGGAATAAATAAGATAGTAAAAATTATTTAATTATATTAGCAACCACTTCTTTAACCTAGAAGAATTAAAAATTTGATTTAAACTGATTTCAGGCTAAATTTCAGTCAACTAAAAGATTTTGAACTACAATTTTACATTGTTAGTCTATAAAGTCTAAATAAATGGCAGCAGCAACAGCTTTTGGCCTCAGACACCTTAATCATTCATGATGTAAATACATGAAGTAATAACTTCTGGAGTTGAAGATATTTGTAAATAATTTGGAATAATGAAATTATTCATAATTTTATAATTACTAGATGATAGGCTGATTTCTGCTATGAGTTTAAATGGAATGGCAAAAAAATTCTCTTGACTGCTTTTACATGCTATGAAAACAGTAAAAATTAAAACCAAGGTCTCTGAAATCTCTTTTTTCTCTAAGAGGTTAAATTACCACTATTCGCATTTAAAACATTTCTTCTTCGAAATCCCAAGTCATGAAGTTATTAAACCCAATTCTTCCCTTTCCCCTAATTATTTTGGCAAGGCACAGGAAGCATACTAAATTTAGAATTAGACAAGAACTTCAGCTTTAGATCAAATAAGTATTCTGAGGACCCTGCCAAAAATCTTCAGCAAGTAAGATGACTATAAACTCAGAAGATATTTTTTAGGAACTTATTAGACCCAAGTGAAGGATAAAAAGACTTTCATTTTTCACCTGTTGTAAAGGATTACACAATTAATCAACTAAAAGAATGAGAACATGAGATTAAGTATCAGGTATTCTGGACTTCTGTGCATATTTTGTTATAATTTTGCTATTGTGACTCAGCCAGAATGTTCTGGCTCAGCTTCCAAGTTCCTTGTTCTCCACCTCTAGATGGAGGACTCTTTCTCCCATTCCCATGAAGATGAAGCACTACTGATCTTGTCTCCTCCACTATGACACAACAGGTCCTCATCCAATCCCTATGATCAAGAATTGAACACCACTGCTCATGAAAGCCATCTCTGTAGGATATGTGATCTATTCACTACTGAAGGAAAATTCACATATTCCAGTATGGTTTCCATTCATATTGTCTCTCTGTATGAAAAATGTGGGTAAAAGAGTGGTCAGCATTGTCCACAGAGAAATAAAAGCCAATCCTGACTCAATGAATTCGCCTTATAGATCTTTGATATGCTCAGAAGGCAAGCCTTTCAAAGAGCTACAAGGTGAGCAACAAAATCCTTAAGAAGTAGCAATACCATAAAAGTGTTGTTAGCTTTGAATTTGCCTAATTATCAGGGGGAGGAAGAGACATTAATGGAAGTGAAAAATAGGAAGAAAACTGGAGTAGTTGTACTCACAGTCTTACTGAAAATGTACACACTGAGGCACCGTGCTGCAGCAGAGCTTGCAATAATGCTTCCCTGAGGGTCTTGATGTTATAGCCTCACATTTATCTTTAAAGATGTTCTTCTCTCCTCCTTACGCTGGATTTGCAAAAGCCCAGGAGCACGGCTGGCAGTGAGCCCCAGTTGAGACTAATGATCAAAATGAGTTGTACTCCAAAAGCTCCCCCTTCTGCCAGTCTCAGTGACTGTCTCCCAAAAACCAGAGCACTACACCACTTTCACCATTGACACAGCAGTTGCATCAGTACATCTTAACCTACACACACGCTGGAGACAAGATTTCCTATTTTTATTCTTCCTAATGCAGAGTGAATGGCTTCAATATAGCAGCAGTTCTGAACACCCTATTCAGTCACCTCAAGAGCTAGCATGACTTATGCACATACTGCTCACATCTTCAAAAGCTGAAATCTGCTTGCTTCCTTTTCCCCAGTTTACTCCTCCTTTTGTCCACTTTAGTAAGATTAGAAATGCTCACACAGCAAAGTGATTTTATAAGCTTTGAAGCCAAATGTGCCATAGGCCTTGCTCTATTTTTGGGAAACAGTACAGGAAATCAAGGAAAAGGAAGAAGAAATAGACAAAATAGTGAATTTCCATTTACAATATTTTCTTTTAGTCTTGCAAAATTTGAAAAGACAATTGTAGTCTTCTTACAGTTTCTGATTTAGAAAGGATTTCAGTTATGAAAATAATTTTATAAACAAAGAAAAGCAACAAACAAAAAACCCCAAACTAAAAAAAAAAAAACAGAGAGAAAATAGGAGGGAAATAAAAGGAGTTGCATTCAAAAGTTAGGAAATGCTGTACTTCAGATATCTGCTGTTCCATATTAGTCTAAATCATCCCTTCATTCCAATTCTTTTTCTGTCTCTCTTTCTACTTATGCTGCCAGAAAGGTGGGAGCTAACTCAGGCCCCTGAACAGTGCAGCACCAAACATGCCCCAGAATCCCAGAAGAGGATGAACATGTCAGAGAGAAAAAAATACTGCAAAGATATTTTTAGCTGAGATAGCAATTGCAACTACATCCAATTTCTTAAATAATTTTCAGTACATATTCACCCATTCATTGTATTCATTGTATTCACAGGAAAAGGAAAAGCTTAATGAATAATTTTTTCAGGGCGAATCAGTTACACTCCATTTTCACCTTTTTGCTGTTCAGGGTACTTTACCAGGTCTCAAATATTTCAAGCATAATAATATTTTACATATAAAATTATTACCTCAATGACAAAAAAGTATTAAAATTCTTCAATGTTTTTATTTCATTACACAATCTTTTCAAATTTCCAGTTTTTCAGCTAACCTATACCACTCAGCCTAAATATAATGTGCAACACATGGCTGCTGAGAAAGAAGAGGTTTTCCAAGATGCACATGAAACCTGGGAATGTGCAGAATGAAAACAGAAATGGGTATTCTGGCCAACTTTTCTTCAGATGATAAGTCCAAGTACTGCATAAGTGCATATTAAATATGCATTTGCAGTATAAAAGAAGCAATTTAATTTTGTCTGCTGTTTGCCTGAAGACTGACCTTGGTGATTACACCCAAAATTCCAGGATTAGAAACTTCATTTATTGTTCTTTTTCACTGCAGAGTTTCTAATCCTCTTCTGATTTAGATTGGTAAACTGTTCTAGATGACTCATCCTGTGAGGTTGCTTTAGCTGTTTTGTTTTCTGGGTTTTTTTTGTTTGTTTTTTTGTTTTTTTTTTCTAATTTTTTAAGGGATTGAATTTTTATTGACAGATACTTTTCTAAAATCATGTGACGTATTTCTGACAGCCTGGTTACATAAAACATGGAAAACCTAGTAAGCAACAGGCCTCCATACAAGATTGTTTCATGACAAAAAGAAAAAAGAAAGCCTTCTGCTTTGAATAAACACAAAATAAAATACATTTTAAGTCTATAATTTCTAGGCAACAAACTTTAAATATAACGAAATTGGTCAAGGTCTAGGGTTAGGGCACACATTGCTATAATACTGTCAAATATATTTCTTTTGTTCTTATTAGCTGTGTAATAGTTGATCTCTGCTTTCACTGATTCTATAAAAGCCTATGCTTCTAAGGGGGAAAAACCCCACAGATTATATATATTGACATCTTTACATATTTCTACTGTATATTATCATATTATACATAAAATATTATTTCTTCATATTTACATATTATGATTTAGTATTTAGAACATTAATAAAGTTAAGGATATGTGGAAATACCAAAGAAGATTGTCCTTCCTTCTCTGATGTTCCTCCTCCAGATCTCCTGGCTATGTTCACATGGATGGTATGAACTAAACCCACACATCATCTTAAATTCAGAAGTCAAAGTAGAAAGCCTGTCTAAGCCTGACAATTAAGAAAGAAGACATATCAACATTATCTCCCTCATTCCCACAGTTTTCTGTGGCTGCCTACACATAGTTTCAAAGTCAGAAATATCTATTTATTAAATTACAGAGAATAATAAATTGATTGGATAGATTCATAGAATATTCAAACAACTAGAATCAAACTAACAATTAGTTTTACATTTCTCAGTTCTGTACTTGATTGTCACAGTAAACACTATGCTTTACTTTTGCCAAGTTGTCTGAATTTCTTGGCATCTAAATCTCACTCCTTTTACAATGTCCTATCTCTCATAGTATCTTTGTTTAGTATTAAAAGTTTTCCATGTAACTCTTCCCTAGCTCTAAGGGCTTATAAGACCAGAGTACATCAACCCCTGTGCAACTCAAGCAAGTATTTTTTTTCCTTTATTTTAGCCTTACATTTATCACTAAAAATTTAAACAGATTCTGGATTGTGCAAGACAGCTTTAATAAGGGTATAAACTGGGAGATTTCAACTCAGCTAAGAACAAGCAACATCTTACACAGAAAACGAAAGAGCATCATATAATTCTAACAGCTTCAAGTGCTTGAAACATCCCAAAGAGAGCTAAGGAACAAGTGCACATGCCCCCTTCTGGAAGCAAGGGCATTAGCTGCCACTGGAAGAGAATCCTGCCACTGCTCCCAGGTGCGTGCAGGGCAAAAGTAGCACCTCAGCAAAATGGCCCTGAAATTCTTCCAGAAATGCCCTGGAGGAAAAAGCAGAGGTCTGACAAAATTTGGAAAAAGGACTCTCCAAAATTAAAGGTGACAAAGAGAGATCACTGAATTAAGGAAGTAAATTTCACCCTGGAAAAGATGTTACAGTTTTCAAAAAACCCCGCATGTCCTCCTTGATCTATAGCCCTCCTTGACTGAACCAAGCAGCTGTATTTTAAAACAACCTTGTTCATTTGTGCTATGAGACATGACAACACTACTAATTTCAGCATATAACCCAGTGGTCTATTATAAGATTACTTAAACAGACACCATATTTCTACAAATCATGCTAGAAAGCATGTGAAAATCTAGTTAACGCAGACCATCATCCTGATGAATGAAATCCTAAGGTCAGTTCCTAATTTTGAAATTTGCGTCATAATATAGAAAGACAAAAATAGAATGAAAATTTTACTTGGCAGTAAAAATATCAAGTCCTACAAGTACTATGATCAGGAGGAAGGACAGGACACAGGTCTACTGTTGTGTTGATTATGTAATAAACTTTCCACAGCCTGACTGAGCCCATCAATCACAACACTAGGGGGGAGCAGGCTAAAAATGACACAGTTCCTCTGGTGGTAGTGAAGTAACATGGCAGAGCCCCTTATTTAAAACCACCAGGACTTCTCTTCTTTGGCTAAATGATTTGCAGTGTTACCATTGTGTATGGAAATGCAGATGAATGCCTTCTTACCACTCTTGTGTTTTCTAGAAAGCAGCTGTAAATAAAATGTTATAAATGTAGTCTTATTGATCTTTGCTAAAACCAGACTGCATTTTGTTGGTTTTCTTTACTCTTTTATACTCAACAGTTAATTATACCTTATCATTTCCTCCTTCAAGACTTGTTTTAAAGACTTGCTTGCTGCTGCAGTCAAAACCAAGATAAAACCGGCTTGATTATTTGCAATAACAATATCTTACTTTTTATAAAAGCAGGTATCATAGCTTTGCCATCCCCAGAACTTCAAAATATATTAAAATATTTGTGATAGACTGTCACAATGCTTTCAGCATTATTCCAGATTAGCAAGTCTGTGAAGCACTCTGTCTCCCTAACTTGAACAGAAGCTCTTTGAAATTTTGCTTCCATGGTGACTAAGATTTTACACCTTTCCCCCACAGTGAATTTTTTTACATATGACATATGTATAACAGGATAAGCTGAGACAGAATATGAAGCTATTCTTTTAACCCTACCTTTTGCTATATATCATATATGCATGTCATTTAGTAACATATATTGGAAAAAGTAAGAACACCTTTTTCAGCAGTTTTCATATATTTCAGAAGCAGAAGGTTTTAAAATTATTGTTAAATACCAGAAAATTCTTCAATTATGATGTAGACATTTTGTACTCTGTGCCACTGCTTTCTAAAAACATCAACAATATATCCCCCCACCCCATCATTAAATTACATGTCTCCCTCCACATGATTTCTCTTCAGGCTCTAATGCAGTACTATTGCAGCTTACAGAGGTACATTTATAAAGCTTCCCTAATTATACCAATTTATTATGAAGGAGAACCTATATGTGTCTGTCTACCAAATATTTTAGGCACCATATGGCAAATTTCATATTGTGTTTTCCAGGTACTTAGCTTCCTCTCAGCAAGTATTTAATTCTGTGTCTTTACCCTTTTAGTTTCTGTGGTGATTTGTGATGTGAAGGCAGTAGTCTGTGCCAAGTTCTCACAGGCTGCTGGAAAGCCACAATGCTTTCTGTCTAGCTCTTTTAAAGTAAGAAGCTCCTCTGATGTCTTTTTAGGCATCTATTACTAACAGCAGCTTTTGTCAGTCTAACCTGATAGAGACGATTCCTTACAGCCCAATTTTGTAAAACTTGATTTCCAATGCTTTGACATTTTATTCCACATATAATACAATCTGGCCTATCTCTACCTTAGAAGGAAATTCTCAAGTTCAAGCTTGTATGCTCACGCAGCCAAAAGTCACAAGACACAACTGAACTCAACCAAACTGGCAGACTTTAAAGTGGGACACAAATAACACATTTCGTTCAACCTACTCAATAGTTCCCAGGCATGCCTAGCTTTCTTTCTCCTCCATGACCTGTGTTCCTAAGGCCTGTTAATTTCCAACTTTAATAACTGATTTTTAATATTTATCAAGATGTACAGAAGCTTTTCTTTGTATCCATAAACAAACAACAGTTAGATGAAGAAAGGGCAAAAGCAGAAAGTTAGAACTACAGTCCACAAAACCAAAAAACTAGACATGCACACCTATGTATTTGTGCAGACATGTTCTTCTAGACTTCATTTGAAGGAAACTTAGAAACACAAGTCCCTTGCTATAACTGGGGCTTTATGTTCTTTCACTGATGTAATCAAGTATTTCCCTTAACAATTTCTCTGCATAAATTATTTCTTGAATCTTTGCATGAAAAAATAGCACTTGGATACACAAACTCTTCTATAAAGGTAATTTTTTTTCTTTATAAAAACTCCCTTTTCTTCCATGACTTTTTGTGTGAGATGTGTTAATGTAGACAGTTATTGTGATACTACAGCATAGGTTTGTTTTTTACAGTGATTTTTTTTCCTTATCAGTGCAAGGAAGAAGAAAGTATGTACCAGGGAAAAAGAAACACCTATCCTATCTCTGCATCTTCAAGGGACATCTGAGACAGATCTTCTCAGCATCAAATGAACTCTAGAATGAAAGGTGCCTTCTGTAATTAGTTCCACAGTAAAGTTATCTGTGTTTTCTCCTGATTCAAATTCACACCAGGTTCAGAGCTCTGGCATTGCTGATAACTTTTATATAGATCCTGAGACCAAAACATTTCATACTGACAAATAAGAGTGTCTCAATAAATTTCATTTGCGACTAGGCTTTTCTGCGGCTACTTAGCTATATATGTCAAGATGTCAAAAAGATGAAATTGTCAATATTTATCTACTTCTTCTATACTTATGTGTTTACATTTAGCTTTATACATAATAGGGTTTACTTTTAAAACTTGTGATGTTTACATACGCAATCTCATAAACACTGCTTCTTACTGTTGCAAAATTGCTAAACTTAATGGTTCTACTGCTGTGCAACTACAGATGAAAGAAGTCATAGTCAGTATTTATCTGAGGATAAAACAAGGTTCAGCATAAAAAAACATAACTCACTTCCTGGTCAGAAAGCCTAGCTATTTCCATCAGTGTAAAGAAAAATTCTGGACAGCAGCAACAGAGAAATAAAGGGAGGAACAGTCCTTTTTTCACTCAAGGTAAAAAAGCCCACCTTGTTGTCCCTAATTTTCTTCACATGAACTGCAGTGTAGGAATGCAGGAAGCTGCTGCTGCTTAGAGAAGATAGTAGCTCCTGAACACATTTTGCTGCCTTTTCTAAAGCATTTAATGAAATGCAACTGGCCTTCTATTATCATATCAAGAGGCAGGAATGAAGTGACACAATGTAAAGTCCTAACATCTGTCCATCACCTTCCTGTCACAGCTTCTTTTTGCTTTTGCCCTGTTCCCTTTGTACCAGCTCACCCCATTCCCAAAAAAGATCAACTGCCTGCATAAAAGTAAGTTTCTGGAAACTTGCAGTCCAGCTAAGTGGTACAGAATGATGTTTTTAAATGCATCTAAAAATAACCAGAGCTGCAGTCACCCACACCTACACATATATGGTTCATAACCGCTACTCCTTATGTAAGCTGAAATTTTGGCAGAGGTAGTTCTTAAGGAATACACTTGGGCATATCCTAAGCTTGATTAAAACACTAAACAAACAAAATATCATTAGTATTTCAGTAGTTTTTCATCACCAGTATTCACATTGAAACTTAATCCTTCATATACAGTCAGCTTAAAATATCCTTAGAGTTGCTTTTGAAATCCAAGGGTTTTTTGCCTTAGAACAGCACAGGTAAAAAAAATGCCTGTTTCAAGAAATAGGTTTTTTTCTGCAAATAAGTCCTACACACAGTTTTTTTTTTTTTTTTTTTTTTTAAATAGACCAATGATGCCCCAAGCTATTAAAAAATATGTATATTTTAAAAAAATAATAAAGCACAATTAGATCCAAGAAATATAATCAAACTTAACCTCCACATAATTATTCCCGCTGGAATGATCCACTGCTCATTTCACAGAAATGAAGTCACTGAAGCACACAACATCCTTCAATGCTCAGTTGCAGACAGGTGCCTTGTGTGATGGATATTCTAGTGGTACTGTGTCTCAGAATCAAGTAGAGATGCACACACTTCAGCTATAAATTGTCCCCTTTCGTTGTCCTCTTTGCACCCCAAAAAGACCATCTTACAACCAGGACCCCACAGTCCTACTCCAGACATGTTGGGCTGCCAGTCTTGCCTCAGAATGGGGTGCTGCTCAGAATGTGGTTGGCCAATAGATAGAGCCACTCAATCTCATGACCAAAACCTGCTATTCCCAATGAAGTTCTGGATAAAGATCAAAGTATTAATCATGAGATTCCATCAAAACAAGCCTGTGGCAGCACTGAATTCCAGTGGAATTACTCATGTTTCTCCAAATCCCATATTGCAGTGCTGGCTCAGTGACATTAAAGTAACTTATCAGCACTCAGCAGTCTTTCAACAACGTATTGCAGCCCATTTTCAAACACATTTTAGTACAGCTGAAGTGCAGTGTTGGAGTCATCCCCTCACCCCAAGTTTTGTGTGTACTAGGCAAAAAGAGGAGGATCTTTCCCCTCAGATGCTTGCTAGCAACACTCAGTGTAGCGTGTGATCACATACCACATGGAGGGTGCTGCTGGGCAGCTCCCTCACTTGGAGGAGGCTACACCCCATCTGATAAAAGAATCATCTCTATTACTGCTAACAAACATCAGCAGTGAAACTGCAACCATAAGTAATCTTAAATAACAGCTGCATGATAAACAGATACAACAGGATGCCAACAGATACAAATCCATATTGTGTGCAGCATCACATGAATCAGAGAGCTTTTTTTTTTAAGCCTCAAAAAAGGCATTTAAAAAGATCTACTTTGCATCTCAGAAACAAACTTTCATCCAACTTTTTCAAGTTTTGACATACTTATCTATATTAAACCTAGGTATATGCCTGCAATTGCAAGTGGGAAGACAACATTAGCACAATACAAAAGTGAAATAAAGTGACAGAAATCAGCAAACATGAGTGCACAAGCACAGCACTGGCTTCAAGTTTTGTTTTATGGTAACCAGGGTTTTTTGTTTGCCTCCTCTTTACAGATAGAGCAGAAAAAAATATAAATCTCTGAAGAAAAATTTAAAGATAAATTAGGCTCTGTTTGACAGAGCTTCATGCAGCAAGTGTGTTACAGCCAGCCAACAGTGATTAGGAAGGGCATGGGTTTGTCTGGGTCAAGTTTAATTACCATCTGGGGCAGCTGATGGGACTCATTGAATTTATGTAAAAGACACCCTTATTAGCTCCTCTGCAATCACTGCACCTCAAATTAATGCAAGAATGAAATCATTTTTACTAAATCGGTCTATTGGTTCTTTCACTTCAGTTATGTTAATGTTCGGAAACATCAGTTTCATTTTCCCACTTAGACACTCCATTTTAGTGCAAATTATTCACCGCCACATACCAAAGTGAGAGAACCAGCTCTTGTTGAGCTCTTGCTCTCCTGGGACCACCATATAAAAACCATGGCTCCACTGGGCATTGGGTAATCTAGAACTTGTAAATACTGTCACTACAAATTCAAATACAGCTACCCACATAAAATGTGGAATAGATCCAATGCCTGACTTACAAAATGCCCTTAAACTTGTCCATACCATTTTTCTAAGAAAGGCATAGAATTCAAAATACTGTACTTTCCTTCTTATATAAACCAAAATTAAAATATGCAAAGTCTCTGCCATTCAAGTACTTGGCTTCCACGTACATTTGACATTAAAGCAGTCTTAAAGGGTTCTTATGGCTCTCTGTGAAAACCAAATGGCACACAGCCAAACCACAACATGCTGCAAAAGTAGGCCAATCATCTGCATAGAACCTGCTGTCACTGAAATCGATGATAAAGTGCTGTGGAATATTTTACTTGATTCCAGTTGGAAATGCAGAGCAACACTGCAGTCGCTGCACAGCAAAATGGGATTTCATGCTGTAGGCAAGAAGCTGTTTTGGATTGGCTTTGCTTTATTTTTTGTTTTTAGGCTAGAAATATCCCACTAGAAAGAATCTTATTTCTAAAAGCTTGATGGTAATTCCCAAATCAATGTATCTCATGCATGCAAGTAAAATACAACATTTTTCACAAGTAGTATCAAATTACAAGGAAATTATTTCTGTAAACATTGTTGTATAGAATGGTTTCTTTAAAGAGGCTTTTCTGCTCTTACAGCAATAGCACTTTTTGGAAATAGTAATGTGAGGTTTAATTTCCCTTTTTCATGTACACTAGTTGTTATTTTTAAATTCTCAATGAATTTTAGGTTGTAAATACAATTTTTTGAACTATGAATGGCCAAACAGAGATGAGTCATTTCCAGTTCCCTCACTTTAAGCTTTTCTGCATGAACTGAAAGATATAATTGTCCTCTGCTCGTAAAGACAGCTGGTATGTACATGCAAATGAGGGTCACTGTAATTTCCATAAGAGATAGAACTACTGTTGCATTGGACACTGGTCCCTTCACAATAACAGTCTAAAGCATTGGTGGGAAAAAACCCCAAACCAAAACAAAAATTATTTTTAAGTATATCAACACCTTGTCAGAAAATGTGAAAAAGTCTATTTCTCAGAAAACAGGTATCTAAAAAGAAGTACCATATTCTTGAAGTTTGCCATATACAACTTATTTCCATCTTAGCATCACCATAAAGTCTAATTATGGATGTAGCAATTAAAAATTTTCTGAGTTGTTTATAAGCTGTCAACTGTTGATAGCTAAAAAAAAAACAAACAGTGTGCTTTTTATATGCTATTAAAGTAGTGAACACCTCAAACTGGAAAAGTTTAGGAAGCGTGTCCAAAATTAGGTCTAAGAAACAGGTGAAAGAGATTTAAAACAAATAAAAGAAAAAAAGATTCAGCTCACTTCATAGTGGACTAGTCTCAGAGGGGCTGGCTTTTTCAGTGTTAAAAATTTTGAATTCCAATTTCCTACACTGAAATTGGAGATTTTAGTTCAAGGCTACTAAAAAATGAAAGCATTGTGATTTGAAGCTAGAAAATAATTTTAGTTATTTACTTCCTAAATCATACTTTTTTGTTTTCTTTTCATAAAACCAAAAAAACCCACCTCAACTCCATTTTTCGCAAAGACCTTATACACATGTATGGTTGCTGTGCTCATGCACTGAGAACTGACTTCATTAAAAAAAATCTTATTTTGTCTAATAGCAGGTACTCTTAAGGTATGTTCTCTTAGTTCTACAGGTTCCTCATGTGAAATTATATGGAATATGCTGCTGAATTTTCTCTGTATACATACCTCCTATATGCAGAAATTTTCCTAATTCTGAATATATTACCTTTAGAAAGAAACTTCAGGTGAGGGGAAGAGAATGGGAAAAAAAAACCCAGAGTGAAGGAAAATATAAGCATCTACTCACACTACTTCATTTGTGAACTTTCTATTCCCATGTCTTTGGGACAGGATGCAAGCTGCCTAACAGGCAAGGTAAAGGTTTGCTGAATGAGCCACCTTATGCAGCATGAGCAGCAGCCTGTCACAGCTACCAAACTGTACAACCCCCAGTTTACCTTCTCCTCCCCTGTTTTTGCTGCCTTTCAATACACTGACTTTTTTTCTTCTCCTCCTCCCCCCTTCTGAAGAGGAAATTGGTTCCTTTCTGAAGTGCTGTCCATCTGTGCTTAGCATGGCTTTTTCCTTTTTGTACTAAGCAAATCCTCATCATTGCCTCAGTCTAACACCAGGTGCAGGTCTCATGTGTTTATAGTACACTAGAACAGCACCTAGCACAAGAAAACCCCAAGCAGGATCCTGGTGACAGAAAGCTTTGCATTTGAAAGATCTATTTATGCAGAGAGCTGATCTGCCTACAACAGTGCAGCTTTTCGCATTTTTCAACAAGAATAATTTAAGGCATTCAGCCTTTTCCTACAGGATGTAGACAAAGGAGACAAGTAGAAAGAAAAACTTCAAAGAGTTATGCACTTCCTTTACTGGCAGTACTGCCAGACTGATGAAATGTGACTGTGTTTGTAAGATCAGGCCTTGGATTGCAAGGCCAAGGTACTGCATGCAATAAATTAAAGTATTTTAAAAATATTGTCCAAGCTGTTGTGGGAAGAGAAAACAAAACCAAAAAACTCTTAGTACATATCACTCACCTGAAAAGACATTGGGAAATGTCTCTGTAGAAGCCTGTACCCCTGAGGACTTTCTTGAATGAGTCAAAGGCACTCTTTCCGTTTGAATTTTCTCTCTAAATCCCTTGTGCTCCAAATAGTCTGCAGAGCTCACCTTCTCTGTTATCTCACTTTTGTGATTGGACACCTCTTCTGTCCAGTCTGCAGAGCGACTGAACAAACCCTGCCAAACTAGCAGACCTCTTCTTCCTGACTGAGACTTTTTCCTTTTTGTGGAAGGACTCCTGCCTCCTTGTGAAAAGCGGGCTCTGGGATGGGGAGGGAGAAGGTGAATGGTTGGGAGAACTCAGTTGCCTAGTTGTGGTTTTGATGTAACAGGGATTAATTAGATAGGGCTTAAAACATCGGGAACTAAGCATCGGACTGTCCGCTGTTCCTTCAGAGGACAAACTGCCATTTTTCATTTCCGTGGATAAACCATTACGCAGCTCCTCTTGACTGGCTGACAGAGTGTGTTTCCCTTCCTGAGTCTCAGCAGCATGATCATGGCCTGCATCTGAAATACCAATCTCTGTTACCGAGCCCTTAAAATCGAGGGGCTGCACTTCAGCAATTTTAGCCTCATCCTCTGCCACTGGAGATGGAAAAGGTTCTGTGGAGCTGTGTGTCTGAGCCCCGTTTTCTACTGCAGTTCTGTCCAAACCCTCTTGTAGTTCACTGGCTACAGCATGCACTCCAGCAACGGGAACGGGCTGCTCCTCAGTCAGTAGCTGACGTTCCTGTGTTTCAAATAAGCCGTTACCCGGAGAGCCTGTGCCATTCACTGCTTCCTTTGGTTCACGTTCAGCTGCACAGGAGATGGGAACGCTTTCCACAATTTCTGACGCCGCTGGAAAAGCCCCCTCAGTGTCTGGGCTCCTCTCTTTGTCAGTGGTAGTAGTTACTGAAAAAAACCGTTCAAAATCTAAGGGGGTTGCTTGAGAATTAGCCATGTGTCGGCCCATTGTTTTGGTGACAGAGTCCTCAGTTCCAATGTTAATTGCCCCCTGCTGCTGCTGCTGCTGCAGTCTAATAGCTTGCTGGATATCAGAAAGCAAATCCTCTTGTTCTGCGGCTGAATGGAAACTGTATATATCCGTATCAGAGCCAGAGCTGGTCCTTTGTCCATCCTGTGTCTCTGCAGCAGCTGGAACAGTTTCATTTCTGATTTCAAAATGTTCAACATCTGTGTCTGAGAGACCCCCTTCATCTGCAGAGATGCTTATATCAGGAGTTTTGGTTACAATTGAATGAGTACTGTCCAGCTCCCCAGGCTGCAAGGCCTGGCTTTCCAAAACATCCTCCCGTGAGCTGCTATTCCCATCTTTAGCCTTGGACAGATTTTTTCTAATCCTCAGATTTGAAAACACAGAGGGCCTGGAGTCCGACTTACCCTTCTTCTTCCCCGATTCGCTTCCCTTTGCGTGCTTCCCCAGTCCCCTTCTGCCTCCCGATACCTTCTTTGTGCCGTCCGTATCCTTGGGCCCAGAGGCATCCTCTCCTCCTTCTTGCACATCACCTGTATTTTTCTTCAGCTTCCCATCCTGATTCCCCATGATTTTTCGCAGTGCAGCACCTTTGGCAATCAAGCCATCCTCCCGGGTTTCATTCCTTTGGCCTGCTGGCGAGATCCCCTCTAGCGATCCAGGTTTGTTTGCAGGCGGCGGTGATGCAAGTGAGGCAAATGCTTGCTGTGCCTCTCTCCCATCTGCTGGAGCTGCCTTTTTGCATAATGTGCTGCTTGCACTGGGCTCCGCTGGGACATGCTCAGTACAGCACTGAGAGCTGCAGACAGCTCCTTCCAATGGCTGCTGCTCTTGGAGCTGCCTGCTCGCTGGGTTTCTGCTGCTCTCTTGTTGCTTTAGGAACGATTCTGTGAAAAGTGTTTCCTTTATAAAAGTCACTTCTTTTTCTACGGTTTTTATTGCCTGCATTGCAAGCTCAACTTGTCACCAAATCATTTATGATTTCAGTACTTCAACCTCCTGAAGGGAAAAAGGAGAAAAAAATAAGTTAAAGCAAGGTACTTTAATTACTCAGCAACTGCTCAAACAAATAAACTAACAAACTTGGAAAGAGAAATATTATGATTATTTAATAGTTTATAAGGTGCTTAAGCATATGCTGCTTTGACAGATTACACAATACCTCTGATGATTTATATGCTTGCTTTCTAAAGGCCACCAAAACAATACAGAATTTTAAAAGAAGAGTCATTCTCCTTTTAAAGTGGTCAAAATAAAAATAATAAACAGAAAGTTCTTTCCACAGTTTTAAAGAGTTGCACTCAAACTTCAACACATTGTGGTAATTATGCTATAAAAAGCCTCCCACAATTTGTATTCTGAGAAGGTAGATATACTGTTATTCCCAGGAGAAATAAGCTCATCAATATTAAAACACATCACCATTGTTTTCCCTGATAAGAACATCTGGCACGAAACAAGATAAAACAAAAAAGAAAAATAGCAACATTCAAATGGTACTAAGGAAAAATATACAGTAAAGTACTCCTTTATTTTACCCAACATATTTAATAATTGATTTAGGTGGGAACACTTCCTAACTACTTTGGAAACTTGTTCAAAAGTTTTAATCAGTTGCTGCTTCTCCTTTGTTTTTGCTTTAGATGTATAAGCTTCAATATTTCATAAATACATTTCCTGAACTTTTAGACAGATATTTTCTTCCACTTTCAAAATTTAGAATTAATATAACTGGAATAGAAATCAAAAGATTTGACAATGCAAAATTGCCAAGTTGGATCAGTTCATCTGTCCAATACCTTGGTTCAACACCAAACAGGTGGTAATTATATTTTCTGTTTATAGTTCACCATCTCTAAACTGCCCAGTCTATTAGTTTCTGGGAAAGACTTTATGTATTCCTCATGGCTATGAACTTCCTCACTTGCAATTTCCCTTTCATCAGCTTAAACCAATAACTTCATTCCAGGGAAACACATTCTACTGGTTTATCTAACTCTTAATGTAATTCCTACCAGAGATTTCACTTCTTTTCTCTGCCTTAATAGACATTAAAGGAGTAGCATTCACATTTTAAAAACAATACAGGCATCCTCCCCTCACACCCCCCTGCCCCCACTTCCTCAAAGACATACAGAATTTTTTTTCCCAAAGATTTATAAATACTTTTACAAATCTAGGCTTTCACTATATAAACAGCAAATAATTACTTTTTATTTGTTTTGGAAACAATAACACTGGTAATAACACATGCAAGTTAATTAATTTATCTGGACTATCATAATTTCTTCCTTGTGCTTCTTGGTCACTTACTGCTCTGATGTAAGCCCTGTTCTGAGGGGTCTGTGGTTCAGGCATGAGAAGGAAACCTCTTGTCTACAAAAAACTTGAGTGTTTTATGAGGATCAGATGACACTGTATACTCAGTGGGATGATTTGGTTGTTTTGGTTTTTAAAATTATTTTTCCTTATCTAACCAAGTCAAACATCTGTTTTTTTCTGCTTTTAACACTTAACAACTATAAATATACTAACAAGAACTGGTATAGCAAAACCTGCAGGAGCATGTTACATGATTTTGCATTTTTACTCCATTCCTGCTTTGGCTTTCTCTTATGCTACTTATTTTCTACTTTGTTGCAGTATTTTACCTCTTACATAATTATTATGTATTCCCAAAAGGCTTTTGAAAGCCCAAATAATTTCAGTCCAACTGAAGATACACAATAAGAATTAAGACACAGTTTGAGACAACCACTGCAGTAGAATAATACCTTGATGGGTATTTTAACTGACTAGAACTGACAAACTTAAGCCTTGATTACAACTGGAGTATTTGTATCTTCCAGCCTCACTGAAAAACTCTTTTCCTGCTAAAATCTGCCAGAAATTAACATAATGCAGGAGTAATATAAAGCCACAATGGACCAAATGTGTAAGGGAACTGTAGAATTAGTGCAATGTTCTGAAACATTCCCTGTCCTTCCTTCTCTGTAAACCTGCCTGGGAGATTCCAGACACTTCCATTACAACTAATGACAAATCACCAGAAGTGATTACTCTGCAAATTGTGTTGCAAAACCAAGTCATCGACACAGGTAGACTTATAAGAGAGTCAAATTAAAGACCAATCTTCATTTCTTAATTAGATACTAGAAGCTTATAATATGTTTAATCATGCTAAGTACTTTATTTCCTAGAAGTTTTCATACAGCACATCCTGATGAGTCAGTTCTTATAAAAAAAACACCCACATAATGTATAGACACAGATATTTTCAAAATTTAAATATAATGTTAAAAATATTACTATTTTTGGATTTGTTTATTCTCAGTCAGTCTTTTAGATTCTAGAGAAAAACATGTTATCAAAAGTCAGCAAGAAACCATTTTGGCATCAGTATAAGCTACATTTTAAAAGCTGACATTGAATTAAAGCATTAAATATTTTACACCAAAAAAAAGAGAGACTTTCAACAGACACTCAGTGGAGAAAAGAAAAGGATTTAGGTGTTCAAGAAAGATTTTTCATTTTAAAGAGTGATAATAATTAATTCTGAGTTACCATAACTTATTCTTAGCTTGCTATAAATTGTCAACAAACTGCTGAGGCTAGTCAGGCAACCTGCCTGCCTGGCTCATTCAATATTTGCCAGTGCTCAACCAAAAACACTGAGGCATGAGACTACAAGCATAGAACTGAGATCCTCTTCATCTCTCCTTCTAAGCTCAGGAGATGCAAACAGCAACACACAGAGGAGAGTCAAAACTTACAACTCAAGACACATTGTCCTTGCTCTCCCAGAGACCTCCACATCAACACATTCCTGTTAAAAACACAAAACCCTGCTACAGGACTGTGATTATTTTTGAGATAGTTACCATTCCCTGCAGCCTCACTGGAAAGGTGAGCAGCTCCCCCAGCAGTGCTCCCCCAGCAGTGCCTGCCCAGCCCTTGATCAGCTGGGAGGGGAAGGGCAGCCCTGACTGCCCACACCTGGGCTCAGGACTCAGCCTCCTGGAGCACAGCCAAGCCAGAGTGCTGCCCTCCTGTCGGGTCAGCAGCTCTTCCTCCAATTCCTTACAAAAAGGCTGGGTGACCAATGGGCATCCTGCCAGTTCAGACCTATGGCAAAGGTGGGCTGCCTGGAGGAAAAGAGGGGTGCCTAGGGGAGCCTGTTCAGTGGAGACACAGCTTTCTTGGCGTGGATGGGTGTTCACCATGTCTTACTGACTGTGGTATTTCATTCTGCTCTCAACAGTAGTTGTTGAACAAGCCCCAGTAAAGTGAAGACAGCACCGTGTTACTGCCTCAGACTGTGCCTGCTGGAGTCCAAGCCTTTGGGCAGGGTTAGGCTTCACCCACAGGGCCCCTGGAAAGGGTTTAATGCACAGGAGTAAGAACATCTGTGAAAGATATTTGGTGACTGAACAAAGAGGCCTCATAACTTTTTCTACTGGTCCTAAATAAATAGTTTTGAAGAACTTGTGAAGACCTACCAGGAGTATCAAGAAGAGTGCCAGGCTAAACAAAACAGATTTTGCTCGATACATAAGCAAGTATAGGTCTCAGTTGCTAGTGAAAAGCATGACAGAGATCATAACATAGCTGAATAGGCCAAGGAGTCTCAGCAGCAATGAAATGTGGCAGCCACCTGAGGAAAACTGGGTATTCAATGTCTCTACAGTCAGAAAATGATTTCAAAGAAATAATTTAAAGTCACAAAGGACCCAAAGCAGCATCCCAGCAGTTTGCTGCACCAGCACCACTGCAGCAAAGATGTGGAGGGCAAAGAATGACCTGTGCCATGTGCCCCCATAGCACCCTGCAGAGTGACAGAGGGACAGGCTCTGTTCTCACAGCCAGCCCTTCCAGGAGCCCACAGGGGCTGGTCAGGCTACATACACTTGTGTGTGTGGGCACTGTGCCCTGCCACTTCCCTGCTGGGGTGCAGGGGAAATGAGGCTGCTGCAGCCCAGGGCAGGTGCTCTCCTGGGTAAGACACAACACGGCAGGCCAGGGTAGAGGCTGACCAGAGGGGCTGAATCTCAATCTCCAAAGACTCAGTCTCCACACAGAGGTGAGCTGAGGTTGGGGCAGCAGCAGTGGGAGAGCCTCAGCACTGTACTGCAGGCCCTGGGAGCTGGGCTCTGCTCCCCCAGCACTCTGTGCTCTCCAGCCTCTTCTCACACTGCTCCCAGAGAAGTCATGGCTGCAGGGGATCCTCACATATGCCATACACACCCTGCAGAGATTCATTTTAGTGAGTGGATCAATGTGCACGGGTTTGGTTTGGAGATAAAGGCACATAGAGTAATAGGAGGGTTTTAAAGTGACACAGTAATGTGACACTCCGGTGTCACATTACTGACTGGGATATGGTAATGCAGAGTGTGTGAAGAAAGGTTTTTTTAAGCAGATGAAAACATTCCACCCATCTATCTTAGTAAAGCTTGAATTTTCATACTCATTCTCATTCAGCTCAGTGCTGGAACCTGGTCCCTGTTCCTGGTGTCCTGTGGCAGCAAAAAACCTTCCCCAGCTGCTGTTCTGAGCATGATGCAAAATTTATCTTCCCAGAAGGCATCAGCTACCATTAAATATTACCCTACATTACCAAAGTCAGACTCCAAGCAGTTGAAAATTTTTTTCCTGCCCCTACACTCCCATCTCTTTCAGCTATAGGAATTGCCTTTTAAAACTTCACAAGGTGTGACTGGCAAGGGACAAGTCAGGAGATCAGAAAAGAGACCATAGTGGCTGGGATTAAAGCCAATCCTGCCCTTGCTTCATTTAGCTTCTAGAGGATGTGGGATTCTGCTCTTTCTTTTATTACTTGTTTAAACAGTATGAAACCATGCCTTATGCATTGTACTTATATTACACAGAGGTGATCCAGCTACTGGGAAGGCTGGTTTACCTACTAAAAGAATTCCTTTGGGAAGATTCAAGGAGCTTGAACCTAGCAAGCAATGATCCTAGGTGAGATTTGACTTGCTTAGGAACTTTTACTTAGTGCATAAAAAATTATTGACTAGGATTTTCAAATGCCTGCTACATAGTGCTGTACTTTCTTTCTGATAATTTCTATCTAGTGAGAACTATCATTTAAAATTAATGTGTCTGAAGAAGCAGTGTCTCCAGCAAAGCGGTGTTTGCCAGCTACATGCTGCAGAAGGGCACTGGCTAGGAGCCAAAATCTCTATGAAGCATTTAACCTTCTGAATTTTTCACCTAAATGCAATAATAATTTTATGCATTGTGAAATAGAGCAGTTTTTGTTTAAAAATACAATCAGCTTGACAAAGCAAAACTCATACATATTGCAGTAAGTTGCTTTATTGTTTTCCCTTTGCATTTCCATATTCTTACTGCTTCTTTATTGTAAAATATACTTTTCATCATAAAAGCTATGCAGAACCTATCACAGGTACTTATACAGGAGGAGTTGGCTGAACAGCTGCACTGAAACTCTTGCCAGCATTCCCAAGATTTATGCATTGCATTTCAGGATAAGGTCACAGAAACGGGCTCCAGAAGTCCAGGCCTCCGCAAATACTACAGCCAGAGACTCCTGTATTTGGAGCACAGTGTACTCCGCTGCTACTGTATCCAAACCCAAGCAACGAGGAAGGCTGAAAATCTGGTTTATTCCCTATTACATACTAAAAAGGGAGGTATCTTTTGGCATAGCTTTCCCTCTTCCTGGCACAAAGTTTATTTCAGACAAATTCTGTGTTGAATGCAGATTGCCAGCACTTGTTTTCTGGTACATACTGAATGAGTTCAATGCAACTCAGTTTAGGTTACACCAAGAAATAGCAAAATATCAGAAGACTAGACTGTTAATGTAAAGAAAAAACAGTTTCTACCATTTAAGCCACTGTAAAATACTATCAAAAACTTGAAGCGACAGTCTAAGTTATAATTTTGTTTTCTAAAGAAATGAAATTTAAGCAAGAAGGTTATTTCCTCAGATTTCATAATAGCTTTTGAACACAATAGGAACATCAACCAAACTTTTAAGATGAAAATCATTAAACCCCTGCAAAATTCACACATGTGAAGAATCACTGTTTGCATAGAGGGGGGAAAGATAAGCAGAACTGACTGTGTCAGTCGATCAAACAGGATTAACATAGTTTAGAACTACCCACCACAAGCAAGCATTTCATAGGAAAAAATGAGAGTGGACAAGATTTATTGTACTAGAGGATAGAGAAAGGAACAAAGAACACCAAACTGTAGGAAACTGGGCCTCCTCATTTTCATTCCTTAGAAAAGAACATATTCTGTTAAATCGAGTGGAAAATTACATATTGTCTTGTTGGTTTTCTTGGACAACTCCCAGAGTACTTAATGACAGGTTTGAAAAATGTAGACTTTGATCGTATCAGTGAACCTTTTTGCCTGCAGAGAGCCCAAAACACCATGAAACAATGGCATATTTTTGAGCCTAGTCTTTTTCTGCTGGAGACAAGGGATTAACTAAAGTGCTTAGTACTCTAATTTTATCTTTTCTACTTCAGAAATTATCTACTAGTCTGAAGGAAAAATTGACAAAGGTCATTTTTTCCTGAGATTCTTTAAAAAAAAATCTCAACTGATTGCATTGATTATTTTTTAAAATAGATGAAGAAAATAAATAATATTAATTTTGACCTTCTTATTTTAGGCATCAGTTATTGTTCTGTTGCATACAGATATGTGGATGTGTAAAATTTGGGTTAAATAAAAAAAGAAAGCATTTGATCAGCTTTCATTTCTTGTTGAAACACCAAATGTTCTCCTGTCAATTGCCGTATGTTCTCCATAGAGGGAGCAACCCTGGGGCAAACTCTGCAAAACACTTGGACAAGTTTTCAAAATGTGATAATTTTAATTTTGTACTAATTTTTTGCATTGTTTCAAATATTTTTCGCAATTAGAAAGCAGGACAATGGACATAAGCTGGTCTACAAGTCTGCCTACATGCAGAACTTGCTAGCACCCAAGCAGTCCTGGCTGCCTCACTAGGCTGAACTATCTGTGGTAGGAATTACTGCACTGAGATGGCTGCAACTATGCAAAGTGAGCCCAATAATTTATGTTTTATGTCCTCAGCTAGACCTTAGCATGAGGAACCTAAAGCCTAGTTAATACAGTGATTTCCTACTGGTTTTGTAGTTAAAAGGGCTTTCTTTTTGACTGCTGAGTAGTTTTTGTAATAAGCTGAGTTAAGGTCCTGATTGTCAATAATGATTGTACAGGTGGCAAACCGTTTAACTATAGTAAGACAGAAGAAATATAGTCCAGATAAATAACCCAGATGCCTAGATAAAGGTCATGAAATTCAATTAGGATGATGATGTTTTTATAAAAACTATTATGATATGCATAGAAGCTATCATTGAACTACAGCTTTTGTAGGGCTAAATATGTAGAGCAGTTAGTGTGATCCTGTTAGGGGACTGGGTGTTCATTCCATGACCAATAGGAAGCTAAATTTTACCAGATTGTTGATCTGCTCCCTATACCCAATAACAATGTTTCATAGTCTTATGCCTTCCTCAACTTCAACATCTTCATCTGACCAAGTATCTAATATCAACCTTCTTATAGAATTTTTTGTCCAGAGCAACTTTCCTTTGACTTAGCCTCCACCACTGCTGTATATGAGAATTTTTCATGTGATGTCTCCTAATTTCATCATTTATCCAAGGTCATTAAATCATTGACACAGGTAGGCTTATAAGAGATAAATAATTTCATGATTTATCCAAGAATATCCTCAATATGATGGGTGACCTGCTTCTAGATAGAAAATGGCACCTCTTTTTCTATATTGGTTTATCTTCATTAATTCCTTTTTCTGAAGTTGTTGATAATTTCAAACATTTACATTAATTTGCCAGTTTCTATTGCACCTCCCCTTGCAGTGCCATTTCTCCTTTCTGCTAAGTAACCCCGTTCTCCTCTACACATGATACCTGTCCTGTCCTTAAATGATGTATCATCACTCATTTTTTATCTTTTAATCCAAAATTTTATTAGCTGTACCTAGAGGCACATCTGTGGCTATGATGGAAGGAGTCACATCTAACTCTTGATAGAGAGTCAGTGATGAGTGGAAGCATGTAGGACCAAATATCACTTTCTTTCACCTATTATTTTGGGTAAGGAATACAATGAAATTATCTCACCTGTTTACAGTTTGGACATTTTAATTGTTTTTAATTTTGCCTTCCATATCTTGGCTCTTGGATAACATTAGTAAATGGTAATGCCCATGTCTTTCAAATATTGTCAAGGCATGACTGACAATGTAAAGGATATTCTGTATTCATCATCTATTTCATCTGTAATTTTTATACCATTTACTTTAGCTTCATGCAGCAGATTCATTTCCCCTTTGTGAAAACACTGAGTTAGATTCCAATCTTCTACAATGTCACAGTCCAAATAGAACTGATCAGAAAGAGAAAGGAAAGAACTAAAGGTTTGCCTCCCTATCTTTTTAAAGAGAATTTATGCTGTGAAAACATGTTGAAAAGAGATTAAGTAAAATTATAATTAGTTAATTAAAATGTAAGTTCTGAGAGACAATTGTAAAGAGTGTAGGGAGTAATAATTCAGAGAATGCTTGCTTGCTCAAGGTCTTAATTTCTCCTAAAATGGTAACATGGTCCCAGGGAAGTGGTCACAACACCAAGGCTCTCAGAGTTCAGCAAGTGTTTGAACAATGCTCTCAGGCACATGGTGTGATTCTTGGGGTATTCTGCTTAGGGCCAGGAGCTGGGCTCAATGATCCTGATGGGTCCCTTCCAACTCAGCAAATTCTATGGTTCTATGAAAATGTTGCAGCCTAGAGGGCTTTGAGAAGTTGGTTATAGAACCTGAAGTACTATGGAAGCATTAATTTAGGCAACAATTGGCAAGAAAAATTTCAAGAAAATGTTTTACTGTGATCTGTCTGCAACCTTTTCAATATCCTTACATTAACAGCTTACATAAAATTATTTAGAAAGTAGAGTTCTTCCCAACGTCCAAGTTTCACACATTAAATGGTCAGTTTCACACATTAAATGACATGATATTTCCATATTATGTTCAGGAAAGATGTTCAAATAACAAAATTTAAACACTCAGCAACAGTCCTAAATTAAACTTGAAGAGACTTTGTGTGAACTGCCCATAGAACAGCTCATCTTTTTGTATGTGTTTACAATAAGAAAAATTATGCCCTAAGGGGTCTTACTTTTCAATTTCTTTAAATAATGTACACCACCTGGGGAAAAAAGAGTAAATGTTCAATTAACAAAATTCTGATGGATTTCCCTGAGCCAGCTCACCTGGGGTGATATTACAGGAGGTGTCTTCTTTACTAAAGTAGTAAGCACAGTGTAAAGAAAGAGGAAAAAAGTCATAAGGGGGCTTTTAAATAGGATGTTCCCATTATCATCTGGCACTTTAGTCGCTTCTGTGCCAGAAATCTTCCCAATCTCCATAGATACTGAAATATTTCAGGATATATATTACCTGAAAGAATAAATAAAACCAAGGATTCGGACTGGAGATACATCTGGTTCAACATCAATCTTCTAGCAGTTAGTCTGACAGACTGCAGACAGTGATGTAGGAAACACTTCAAGTGTTGGAAGCAATGTAAAATTTAATTCCCCAAGTCTGTCATTCAGGTTAATGGATGTCCTTAGATAAGGGGGTTCATTTGTTTGTTTTAATTGAGTCTCACAGCTCCAAACAGTCTTGTACTGGACGCCTTGTTCAGGATGTGCTATCATGTTAGATGTGGTTTGTGCTCACAGACACATCAGTCAAAGGTGGGACCAGCTGCACCAAACCCTAAGTAATGTGCTACAAGAGCCCTGTTCCTCCAGCAGAGAGCTGATCATCTAAGCAGACTCACATGGATAACCTCATTAACTCAATTACATTTATTCTCTTCCCCCTGCCTTTCACCGCTTCCGCATCACAGTGCAGTGAAGAGGTATCTGATGGACAAATATCAGTAATCTTCCAGAAAATATGAGCTAGAAATAGACTCTTAATGTGGAAAGGATAGACATCCTGGCCTAGTAAAATTAAGTGGTTGTTTATGTTTATGGCAAATATGTGGAAAGTGGGAAAAGAGAGCTCTAAATCTGTCAGTATTTTCAAATCAAAAGACAGTAAGCTACAGAGGAGCTCAGGCAGTACAGATCATAGGTGTCACTGACATGGGATGAATATGACATGAAATGCTCAATCACAATATAGCATTATAAGGAAGTGTAGGAAAGTAAAGGAAAAATTGGAAAAGGAAAACTGAAGACAGATGGAAGATCTGTCTTTTCTGTAACACATCATAAGGAAGTATTGCCTTGAGCTGCCTTGAAGTCTCTGATTCCTGGGTGGTTTAACTGTGGGTGTAGATATGAGCTTCATATTCCCATTCCATCCAAATACATGAATTCTCAAGCTCTGAAAAATCAAAGACAACCTTTGCTGTCTCACAGGTACCAAAGTGCTGGATTTCTCCTGTACAATTGCAGGAACGTATAAATTACTCATGTGAATGTACTAAGCATTATTTGCAACCATTACTGCTACCAGTGCCACTTTTGTGGTAAGATACTGTAGCTCAATGTGAGTATACAAAGGAAAAGGAATCTCATGACAGGACTAATATTGACATTAGGCTTTAATAGAGGCTATGGGCTCATTGTGCACTAAGCATCCTGTAAACAGAGCAGAAGACAAGGTTTGGAGTTTTGGGGAATCTGCTTGGTGATTTTCACTGGTCATGAGTTTGGCTTATTTTATGTATATATGTTTTTAAATTTAACTTGGGGCACAAGACAATTACCAATAAGGCAGAAATATGCAATACTCAAAAATACACCTTATTTTAATCTTGTCAGATAAATATCTTATACCAGTCTGAAAAGCAAGAAGAAAAGAATTTGACAGGATATTTACAAATCCTGCTTTCTTTCTATTACACTCCACTGACCTTACTGTTATTCACTCCCATTAGGGACTATTCATGACACAATTGTTTTTCTTCTTCACCATCATGTCAATATCTGATTAGACACAAATAGGCTTCTTCTGTTCCTTTTAATTTGGTGCTAATAAAAAATATATCAAGTGCCATAACAGGCTTCTAAGCAGTCCAAAGTTTCTGTATGAAATTTTATATTAACAGTCTGACATTTCTCCCTCTGATGTGGAAATCTAGCTGTGTCCCAGAGAAAACATCACATGTCTCTCCATTAAACCACAGCTCTCAAGATTGTCTGCACAGGCAGGAATAAGTAAATTAGAAATAGCTGTGAATAAACATCTGTTTAGCAGTATGCTGGATATATGATTTTTCTGATAATAGAAGTTGAACAACTTCCACATATATATCATAATTCCTTTTAAAGATAAAAAATGCATAATATATATATATATATATATATTTAAATTCAACTTCTATAGTTCTCAGCACAGTTACAGTTCCTTAAACTGGCATTAGTCCAAATCATGTATTAATAGGGCTGCTTATGTTGCCAATTAAAGCCTTAACTGCACGGAAGATTTCAGGGAGACCTTAAGGCAAACCCACACCAAAGCCGTCTTTATAAATAAATATACATGTATCTTGACATAGCTGCCTTGATCCCTCAATTAGGGTCTGCTCCAGCTGTGTTGTAGAACTCTTGATACTCCTGTTGTAGTTTGGAATGAATAGATTCTGCCCACTGTTTTCTGGGGAAGGCATGCATATAAAAGACAGAAATACCTTGTGCATGACCTAGAAAACCATTTCTTACTCAAATATTAACATGCAGTATAGCTTATATTTCAAAGAGATAGAATGTCAGGTTACTTAAAAATCCCCCTAATAATAGTGGCTGCTGTGAGTTATTCTGTTTTGATTGTGTTTCATTCCACATTCTCTTCTGATTCTATCCTGAAAATTAGTGCAGAGAAGAGAGTCTTGAAATATTTATAATGAGTATATGTAAAGGCAGCTTTAGAGAACACAAATTTAAACTCTCATTGAAATATAGTCTGTATATAAACATAACTACTCTGTGTTACAGTGCATAACATTCAAGCAAGTCATAAAGCTCGGACAGAAAAGATCCTAAAGGCTCAGGCTGCTGCATGAAGCAGAGAAACCTCCAGATTGGAATGCAATGATTAAAGTATTGGAAAGAAACTGAGTTTTCTTTTGTACATTTGTGAAGACATCATAAGGAACTTAGCATAGGTAAGGATTAAAATTTTGAACATGCAAATTTTTTTTTACTTCAGATCTTCATATGAGACAAGGAATTATTTTCTTATGCTGCAAAATAAATTTAATTTAAAAAAAAAGAACTTTGATCCAGGTCAGGGATGCATGTACACATGAATAACAAAAATCATATACATTCAGTATGATGATAAACTTTGAAAACTGCTGGGCTTTGGGAGATTTTGAGTTGTTTTCGTCTGATGACTGAGACTGATGAAGAGAAATTTTACAGATATTTTGTAAACACCAACAATTTCAGTAACTGGAATTGAGTTTTACAAGACTATTTCAGATCTATCTAAAATAAGTTTTTTGCTACTTAAATGTCCTTTTACCTGGCACATCTAGATTTTTCTGTTATAGAACCATTTGTATATAAACTTCATGAAAGAACACTGTCTCACTTTTTTCTGTTAAAAACATTCCTTAATAAAACATCAAAAGAAGATGATTTTTAATTCTTCTGTACTCTTGAGTGCAATTGGTTTCTACAGGCACACAGATGTAACTTTGATTATGTGGTACTAGTTACTTCAACAGTTTGTGGCTTTTTGCACATATTTTACACTTTTTCTTCTTCTGAAGAAATATCCACAGAAACTGGGTTTATACTGCCACCTCATTTATCATTTCAAACCAGATAAAACAGTTCTGATGTACTAAGCCACCTACTTGGCTGGTTATTTTTAAGCACTGGGGGTATAGCTTTTTGTCTGTGGTAAGATTTCCCCCTGCTTCTCCCTCAACATCTCTAGACAGCTCATAACTTTTTATCAGTTAAAAATTGTAAGATAATGATGACAATCCAGCTTAGGGAAAACACTTGCAGATCTTGGAAGATTGAACATGAGCTGCTCTAAAGCATCATTATCTGCTATTTATTTATTTAACACACTCATCATGTTTTTCTTTGAGGATTTGTTTTTAAATCAAAATCTACATCCAGCATAGATAGGATGAAGGATGAGCACAAACAGTCTGGCACTACACCAAGGCTATTTTGGAAATATTAGTCTCCCTTTTCAAATTAATACACAACTATTTTTCCTAGTTTACCCCTACCATACATCCTCTTGGAGGCATGTAGGAAAGAACTTTTTCATGAAAGAAAATTATAAACTCCCCCCAAGAAATCCATCCATTTATTCAGGTAGCCTGGGTCACATAAATATAAGTTAGTGCAGTGTGATGTGGGCAGCCTGAAGACCCTGTCATGTAGTTACACAAGAAAAGAAGCGCTGTTCTGCCAAAGCAGCAAACCTCCTGTGCAGCGCAGCTGCTTCTCTGTCATCTCCTACTTGTGCACATGCTGTAAGCAGGATGCAGAGCAAAGAGAAGAGAAACAAAGCACAAAGGGCTGCAGCTGTCATGGTGTGAAGGTACTGCTTGCTTCCATGCAGCCAGGTACGTGCAAACAGTATGGGGTAACAACAAGAGAAGGTAGGTGGAGACTGGGGAGAAAGAATTAATTACTCTTCCCTGTTACTCCTTTCAGTAAAGTTGTATCTTAACATACACCCAAATGACCTGCACTGGCCATCCAGTGTTTAGTCTTATAAAAGGCTTATTCCTAAATGACAGATAAAGTTTAGAGAACTCATCTGAGCTTGTAATCATGATCAACCTTTTTAGAACTAAAAAACCTTTTCTCTTTTGGACTGTGAGCTTCATAGGGAGTCAGGAGTTCAGTTACAGATCTTCTGCTATGCTTTTAGACCTTCCAGTTTCTCTGAAACTATGTGCATATGTCAAGTCTTATGTCTTAAATATATTTAGCAACACCAACACCTTTGGGGGCAAATGCAAGTGCAAGTCTGCAGCTGCTCCTAGTCCAGCCATCTCTGACTGGCTCAGTTTTCTGTCTTTGATATTGTCACCCATGTGACACTCCAAATAAATCTCATTCACATGTGCACAGATTTCAGTTTATCTCTTTCAGTCTTCATGTCTAAAAGTGCCCTTTACCCTTATGCACAGCTGGCTGTTGTGTGGCATTCCTTTTACTTAAAAGGTGGAAAACCTCATAAGAGCCTAAGGCTGTTCAGAACTGGTCCCTGAAATGGCTATAAGCTAAAACCCCAAATTCAGCCTTCTATCCTGTGAGATAATTCCAATATAATCCCAGAAGAGTTTCAGATACTGCCAGCAACATGTGAAACACTTGTGTCCAGCCGAGAATCCTTATTGAGATCATTGTATTTTTCTTCAGCTCTTAGACCATTTATTTCCCAAACATACCTTAATTAAAGGTAATAATGATAATAAAGTGTTCATAATGCAGCCTTACCTTGTTTCCTGCCAAAATGTATTCTGATGTGAACTCAGCAACTTCTACTTCTGCTCAGAGAAGCATTTCCACACAGACTACACTTATACGAGAGTCAGAACGTCTGGCTTTTTTGCTCTGGGCACCATTTCCAGTCACATGAACTGGGAACAGTTTGATTCAGATGTTAACAGCGACTGACATTTGCAGGAATGTTAAAAAAAATCATAAACGCCTTAAGAAATTTCACTGCTTAAAAGACTTAGCACAAAAGTTATTGAAAATGTGGTATGTGTTTTTTTTGGAGGAACATAGGTGTTCACAGTAATATGCCACATAACTATTTGTTATGTTATGGAGCAAATGAAATTGAATAAAGTGTTCTTCCCAACTTTTATATCTTTATGGTTTCACTGAAGTAGAACTTGTGTGTAAAAAGGGAAGGATCTGACATTTTAATTTTAAATGGATATTGGAGTTTGAGAAATTAACATACTGACAAAAGTAGTGGATTTGAATAAATCTGTGATTGGCGCCTAAGCTTCCAGTAAGCTCCCTTCCCTCCCTTTATTTATTTTAAGCCCAGTTTTTAATTCTGTAAAGTGATTTATTTTTGTTGTTGTAATTTGAAGGAGCTCTGCATCAGGGGGAGGGGGAAGATGACAGATTTGTGGTTTACATTTCATAGGACTGTGGTAATGGAGACACTCAGAATACAGCTCTCTGTTCCAATTCATTTCATGCTCCAAGGAAGTCTCATGCTCAGAAGGTGACCTTCAAGGGGCATTGCTCTGTCCCTGAATCACTGTATTACAGGATAAGTCTTAGCTGACAGACTCTCACTCCTCTCAGAGTAAATGGAAGTTACACGGATTATTTTAAGCCTCCCTCCCACCTGAGACACTTGCTTTCTGCACTCTCTAGCCTTTTAGTGTGACCAAAAAAAAAAATCAAAGAACCTCATGAAGCCTACAAGGAGTGTTCAGAAGTTTTGAAAACTTTTCTCTTTAAGGTCAGTCAGAGAGGAAGAAATAACTCCAGGGCAGCTAAATGTAGATAAAAGCAATACGTGCACATTGTTCCTTTACAACTGCCACATGGTTCTGGGAGCAGAGTATTGATATTTTTCTAAGAAGAACAAATGGAAAAAAGCAATATATTTCCTTTTTCTTCACTATTCCCACAGCTCTTGTATGTTCATTAAAGAGCTAACCAAATGGTTGGCAAACCAAGATACTGTGCTATGTACAGGAGGAAAAAATAAATTAGTAAATGTGCAGTGGCAAGTTGTTCTAACTAAACCTGCTGTCCAGTGCAAGTTCTGTAGGAAAAGCCTGTACATATTTTGTGGCCATCAGACTTCCTAACCAGGCCCAGATCACCTGAATCATACTCAGATGGACATGGAGCGCATCCAACATTTGTCAGAAAGGGGATTTTTTTGTCAGATTTTTTGTGTTTGGATTAGCAAAAGACAGAAGCAAAAAGAGTATCCCTTTGTAAATGACATTTTTTTCGTTGTTCAGAAGCTAATGGTAAATGATCACATCCCTCAAAGCTGCAGTACTGACAGGAAACTGCCTCTTCCATAAGAATTTGGGACATCAGCAGCCTGTTGTACTGAATAAGAACGAGCTACACAGCCAGCCCTAGTGTTCCACGGACATGGCTGGGGTGTGGTGTTTCAGTAAGAGCTACTATCCTTTTGGTGTGGCACCCACACTGGAAAATCCATTTGATGCCTGCAAGTAACTGAGAATAGGTATGATAATGTAATTTTTTTGAAAGCTCTCCTGAAAGATATACAATTCCTGAGAATTGCCCTGCATGTACATCTCAAAAGTTAAATGCAATGAGGCAGTGAGTAGAACAGTTGTTTCATTTAGTTTGAAAGCATGAGATGTTACTATTCACTATCCATATTTTCAGTCTAGATTACAGCTAAAGTGTTACTTTGAAACAATATATACTTTTAGCCAAAAAGTGGGAAATTTCCATACTCTAAAGAATCCCAGCAACCTTCAAACACAGCCATGTGAACACCACAGTATTCCCGCCTCACAAGATTTCTTCCCAGTCTGAGATTTAAAGGACCAGATCTAAAGGATATTAATGAGCTCACTATTTTCTTCACCCTCACATTGACTGCATCATCATTATTAAGACACAGAATTAGATCAATAAGACATCATGACCATCCAAAAACTCCACAATTCAAAACAGGGGGAATTATCCTGCCCGAGTGGATTATCCAGAGTAAGTTAGCAAGATTATCATGAAGATATCATTTGAGACTATTTGACGAAGATAGCTTATGAAGCAAAGATATTGAAAAGAAGGATAGCATAAGCAATAGAAGATGCTACAGGACAGTCAGATAAATAATAAAATATATTTTGTTTGAAAAAACCTGAACACCTTCCACCCCCACAAAAAATTACAAACCAAAACAGCAAAATGACGCCCACAAATCATGGCAAGATTGCTTTAGAAATTGAATGGGAACATTTCCTTTTGACTTCATTTTGTCTATAGAGCTGTCACCACAGCAAATTAAGCAGATACTGAATATGCTCCCTCTCACAAGCCTACAGAGCTCCCTCCACTTCAATTCTAAGACTTTGTGTGGGATCCCTGAACTTACAATCCTGGTTTCAACCCTCCGTGGAGGCCTGTGCGCTGATCATTTACTGAGTCAGATGTGGGTGGATTTTGTATCTTTAGCCCTACATGAACTAATTTTACTTCAGGTGCAAGTCAAAGAAATTGCTCCTGAACCTATTTTCTTCTAATTAGTAAATGATTCTATCTTAATGTTTAGACAAATATGATGAGAACTAATGTCCAACAAGAAAAGTGCCTGTATGGAGGTGTTGTGTTTTGTCTCCCAGTGTTACAGTCAAGAGAAGAAAGTGGATTTTGGTTTTTCCTATCTGTCAGGAAAAAAAAATAATATAGTGAAGTTGCCATATTTAGTAACATTGTCTAGAAAATCACAGCAGTGGGAGACAGAGAACATAGGATATAGGACTTTGGATTTTTGATTTAGTTTTTTTCTTGGTTGGTTGGTTATGAGTTTTTGTTTGGTTTTTGTTGGGGTTTTTTTGGTTCCTTTTTGTTTGTTTGTTTTGGTGGGGTTTTTTTGTAACGTTGGTGAACTATAAGTAGAAGGCAGTATGCATTAATTGTTGCCCTGCCAAAAGTCATGCCTAGGGTAGCACTCCTGGAATGATTTTCCACTGCCCAAAGCAGGATCTCAAGTGACAGGAAATGGGAATAGTTGCCTTTCCCCCCCAGAGGCTGTTGAAGGCAAGCTACAAATGTTATTTCTTGGAAATCGAGTAACTAGGCACCATAGCCATAGCATTTTGAAGAAGAATCTTGCAGAGGTTCTCAGTATTAAGAAATCAAAACTCAGATTTTTATATGTAATACAATCTTCCTGGAGGAGAAGATCCCATGTGCTGGAAATGAAACATTACATTAGATTTTGAAGGATCACAGGGGACTTAGCTATGACAAGTTCTAATCCTACACCCATTACCAAAATGGAGCTTTAAGATTGAAAGCCACACATGTGACTTAAAAACTGTAACTAAGAACACATCACTCTGATGTTTTAGAAGTGCAAAACAGCAAACAGACGAGTTTTAATATAAGGAAATATGTTCAGTAAAAACTCTTTCCTTTGTTTGAAAGTTCAGCACTGGGCAAGCTATTTCACTGCTCTCAAATCCTGTGATACAATCTTTTATTTGATTTCTTGCTTCTGTTAGATGTGTGATGTACCAGTACCTGAGATGGTCTAGGCATTAAAATTCTTACATACAGAAATACTGAGCATTTTAAATTGAGTTGTTGATCAAGATAGAAGAGGATCACACCTCAGTGAAGGCACTTCAAGGACGCAAGAACAAAACAGATTATGGAGAAACATAAAGGTCTGCACTGTCATTAAAACTGCCCAGAAGTATATCTTTACACATACAGGGGAAGAAAGAGAAAATCTCCTAATATCCTTTTTTGTTTGCTTGTTTTTATTTTTGTGGCTATTTTGCCAGGTGAATAGCTTCTCTAACACTGAAACCCATAAAAGATTAAGTGATAAATCTCTATAAATTTGTCTTTAATTTTCAGTTTTTATTTTACTTTCTGGTCATTATTTCAAACCCATTTATGTAAATACTGCTGAATATACTGTTTTGTCAGAGCTCCTACAGAGTAACTTAAGGCAGTTGCTTTGAATAAGCAGTTTTTCATGTGATATAAAACATCCTCAGAACACCAGATGGATATTATTAAATTTTATGATAGCCCATACAGAGATAACACTCATTTTATGGAGACAGAAAGAGTCATAAACCAATTAGAGTATCAACTTGGTCTTTACATTATGTTCTGCAGTTTGAAGGCAGAGGCAGAATTCCCAGTGAAGTCCCATCAGACAGCACAAATGGCCAGAAATAGTACAGAATATGTCTACAATAACTGAACTATTGAAAAACATGTAATTCTTGCCCTCAGCCACAAACAGCAACTTCATTGCTTTACTAGCTGCAGTCAGCTGCAGGGCAAAGCACCAGGCAGGGGATTCTGAGGAGAATCATAATCCCACTATATGGGATAATACCCTATTACCTCAGAAATTAGGGGCATGGCAGTGAATATACTCCAAATTTTATCACTGTGCCCACTGGGTCTTCCATGCACCTTCTAAAGAAGAATTTGTGTGATGGGAAAGAAAGATAGCAAGAAGATAAAGAGAAGATGAAAGCTGATAATGAAGAAAATAAAGCTGTTGACTTTGTTTATAGGAAACCATACAGCTTCTTTCTGAAAATTGAAAGGATTGGGAAAGTGTTTCACAGCTCAAACTGAAACTTAATTCTAGTGACTGTCATTGTTTTCTTGGCAGATCCTGGGTAATTCACAGCTGAACTAGTATGCAATGCTCTACACACTTGGCAAACACACAGATCAGGAGAGGTCCAGCAACAGCAACCTCACTGACACCTCAGTATTGTCTTGTCCCTTTTACAAGCATGGACAGACAATGTCCCTTGCCAAAACCTGTTGAACAATTAAGCAACAGAACTGCCTTGAGCTCAAGGCCCGTGTCCAAGTCACTGAAGACCACAACCCTTACAAAAAGCCTTAACTAAAGCTGTATCCCTGTTTTGGGTCCCCAGCTGGCCCTCAGACTCCACTTGTCAGAAAGGTCTAAAGCTGTACCTGCATGGTAGTGCCAGACAAGTTGCACCAGACAAGAGAGACACAGTTTAGGGACAGAGGAGGACTGGGCTGTAGATGCATCTCCTTTTAAGTGTTTCTCAGGAAGGAGATGGAGATGCCATGTGCCAGTGGCCACACGGATTTATGTTCTCTAATGTTTGTTACAAAATCATTTCCTGCCTAAAACTGATGCTACAAGTGCTGTGATGGACTTTCTTGCATTGCACATTGGGTGAGCCAAACTCACCCCCCAGCCCGAAAGAAAACTGACAAAGTAGAAAACTGACAAAAGCACAGATTGTAATACCTTATTTGCCACTTCCTCACTCTTCAATTATTTTTCCTTCATTTAGTGCTCAGTTCCTTGTTACAAAAACCCCAACCAAATTCACTTATAAACATTTCCTCCCTCCATAGAAAGCTCTGAATATTTTAAGGTATTTGCATCAATGAAGTTTTCCATAATATTCCTGAACTTGATGACCTTCCTGCGTTTTAGTTTGAAATAAAGCAAGTTATGTTTTGCTACCAGTTAATAGGTTCCGACCCTTAAGATGTAAAGCATGGGCTGTATACATGTTTTTAAAAAGCCATAATTATTTATGTTAGCAAAAGGCTTCTTACACGACATCTCTATGGTGCAAATATAACTTTTCCAGAGATAATATGGTCTAAAAATTATAAAAAAATACCTCCTGCAAACACTTAAAAAATTCTGATTTTAATAGATATATAAAAGTACATTTCTTGAGACAGTGTCTTAAGAACCAGTAAAAATCCAAGGAATTCACTAAAATGACAGCAAATCTTACCTTAAGAAGAATCAGCAGAGGCTCTAGTTTTTCTCTTACCTCATATTCAATCAAAAGCTTATGGCAAGACTTAATGCCGGCTCCTTCCACCTCTCTAGTGGTCAAAGAACAGATAGCCAGAATCTAAGCTCTCCTATAGTTTTGTCAAACTGAATGGGAGTAACATCTGGCTTTCTGCCTCTAGTATGCAATGCTCTACACACTTGGCAAACACACAGATCAGGAGAGGTCCAGCAACAGCAACCTCACTGACACCTCAGTATTGTCTTGTCCCTTTTACAAGCATGGACAGACAATGTCCCTTGCCAAAACCCGTTGAACAATTAAGCAACAGAACTGCCTTGAGCTCAAGGCCCGTGTCCAAGTCACTGAAGACCACAATCCTTACAAAAAGCCTTAACTAAAGCTGTATCCCTGTTTTGGGTCCCCAGCTGGCCCTCAGACTCCACTTGTCAGAAAGGTCTAAAGCTGTACCTGCATGGTAGTGCCAGACAAGTTGCACCAGACAAGAGAAACACAGTTTAGGGACAGAGGAGGACTGGGCTGTAGATGCATCTCCTTTTAAGTGTTTCTCAGGAAGGAGATGGAGATGCCATGTGCCAGCGGCCACACGGATTTATGTTCTCTAATGTTTGTTACAAAATCATAGCCTGCCTAAAACTGATGCTACAAGTGCTGTGATGGACTTTCTTGCATTGCACATTGGGTGAGCCAAACTCACCCCCCAGCCCGAAAGAAAACTGACAAAGTAGAAAACTGACAAAAGCACGGGTTGTAATACCTTATTTACCACTTCCTCACTCTTCAATTATTTTTCCTTCATTTAGTGCTCAGTTCCTTGTTAAAAAAACCCCAACCAAATTCACTTATAAACATTTCCTCCCTCCATAGAAAGCTCTGAATATTTTAAGGTATTTGCATCAATGAAGTTTTCCATAATATTCCTGAACTTGATGACCTTCCTGTGTTTTAGTTTGAAATAAAGCAAGTTATGTTTTGCTACCAGTTAATAGGTTCCGATCCTTAAGATGTAAAGCATGGGCTGTATACATGTTTTTAAAAAGCCATAATTATTTATGTTAGCAAAAGGCTTCTTACATGACATCTCTATGGTGTAAATATAACTTTTCCAGAGATAATATTGTCTAAAAATTATAAAAAATACCTCCTGCAAACACTTAAAAATTCTGATTTTAATAAATATATAAAAGTACATTTCTTGAGACAGTGTCTTAAGAACCAGTAAAAATCCAAGGAATTCACTAAAATGACAGCAAATCTTACCTTAAGAAGAATCAGCAGAGGCTCTAGTTTTTCTCTTACCTCATATTCAATCAAAAGCTTATGGCAAGACTTAATGCCGGCTCCTTCCACCTCTCTAGTGGTCAAAGAACAGATAGCCAGAATCTAAGCTCTCCTATAGTTTTGTCAAACTGAATGGGAGTAACATCTGGCTTTCTGCCTGAAATTAATTGGAGAAAAGTATTACAGGCTGTGTACTTATCATCAGCTGCCAAGAAGCATTTAGATAATGCTTCTTTACAGGAGGAGAAAGGAAGATTTTTCATTACATTTCCAGAGAGATGCATGCACATTGTCAGGCAGATAGCAATTAAGGACTGACTGGTGAATATCAGAGGAAAAAAAAAAAAGTGGCATAATTTAGTTTTTTCTTTAAAAAATGTAATAGCGAGTATGGAATGGGGCACTTACATTTTCCTATGGATTCCAGGATGAAGAGCCCAGCTGATAAACTTTCAGTTTTAAGGTGCTTTGCCTATGTGCCTTGTTTAAGCACTGAAAGTCAGATCTACTTTTCCCTGTTTTCATCATCAGAAATCATCAGAAATTACCATTTCTACAGGGCTGTGAAATTGCACCTGTGACTCTTTACCACTTCTCCTGCCTCTGCCACAGGTGCCACAGTGTCAAGGCTGCATTACTATTTCAGCAAAGGATATTCCAGCAGCTGCCTCTGTGGGCTCTATTGAGATCCTACAGGGAGGAACCAGAAAACAATAAAAGCTGAAAAATATGGGCAAAGGGGAAAAGAAGAGCTCCCTGAAGAGGATAAGTTGAAAGATTTTCCTGCTAAAAGGCCATTAGCATTACAACATGTATGGTACACAAACATCATAGTAAGCTCTGTTTATTATTAGTACTATTTATTATTATATTTTATTTTTATTATTATTGCTCTTAAGTGAGAAGATTAAACCAGGCATACATTTGGATGAAGATGGATGGACATTGTGGCAGAGAACAGAGTAGGAAAAAGGAGAAAAATAACAGAAATAAAACAACATAAAAATTAAGCAGAAAATAAAGAAATTAGAATAGTACATAAAAAGAGTTTGGGTTGAAAAATTATGGCACAAACTTTTTTCTATTCCCTTTGCTTCTTGGATCACAGCACCTGTCAGGAAAGGCCTGGAGTGGTAGGCATTCCTTAAGGGCTGGCCCATCAGCCTGGCTGCCTTGTGAGGAGGGTCCCAGCAGGATGCTTGGACAATGGCTGCAGGAGGGTGTCCCCAGCCCAGGATCAGCTCTGTGCCCACTGTGACTGGTGGGGGGTCAGGGCTTAGCCAGGCACACAAGGAGACTCAGCGTTGCTAAATGAAGTGCTGTGGGCTGCACAAACAGCCACAACCTTTCAGGCAGGAGGGAGATGTTGAACGCCTTCCCATGAGACTGGCAGTCCTGCTGGCAGACCAGGAGGATTTTTTGCCTTCTCACTGGTAGCAGATCCTCTCTGCTCTGCCTGCATGGTGAAATGCAAAAATGTGAGGGCTGGCACTGAATTTTTCTGGAGCTGATTTAGGAAGAACAGATGCAGCATGGCTTTACAGTCCAGAGCCATTCACTGTAGGCTGGCAAGGCTACTGGAATGGTAGCTGTATGAGTCCCAGTCTTTTGGCATTAACATCAATGAGCAACGCCAGCTTTCCCCACACATAAAAGCTCTTTCAAATAATTCCTGCAAATTTACCTTGAGCTAGTCTGAAAAAATAGAGAAAATTTTGTTTGTGCACAGTAACAGTGTGAGTTCTGAAGCACTAGAGTTCTGCTTGGTGAGGCTCAGCAAACTCAGCTATGAAACAGGGAAGGTACTGCCCACACAGGGAGCTGGATGCAGGTAGAGTAATGCAGAGAGGAGATAGCTGTGGTACAGCACAGTAACTGGAATATAAATCAAGATTAATCTCCATGAAAATATTTTTATTTGGGTCCTGACAAATACTTTATTTCTAATCCTAATTAAAACAGTCCTATAGATTATAGGACTATCAAGTTATTCCCAAATTAATTTCCGCAAAGGTTTTACTGTACTACTGATTTAATAATTCCATATATTTATTCCAAAACATGGTATAAATGACCAGACATGTAGCAGAAATTTACACCTGCATAGAGCTGACTTTTCTATCACTTAACCAAAAATATTACAAACTAACTCAGCCATGAGAGTAAAGATGATGGTCCCAGTATGAGAATATATATATCAGCTCTTATACTTACCTTTTAATCTAATAAGGTCTATATATTAGTATAAAGGCAGGCATGTGGATGGTGGAACAGAAAAAAGCTGTAGGTTCCTATCTCTGATTATGCTTTACCAGGTACACTTTCATCAGGAAGTCATTTTAGTTAAGCTGGGAAAAACTTTGTGCATGTTTGTGCATTTTGGATGATAACTAAGCATGCCTGTTTCATTTGCTTTCATATGCATTTGTTAGGCTTTTCTGCATAGTTTGATTATCAGAACAGCATAATGGAAAAATAAACACAGTCCACAGGCATGTGTTGTTTTTTACATTTATTGATACAGCAAACTAATTAAGTGGAGCTAGGCTTAGCCACCAAATTAAATATCTAATGCTGAAATTGGGAATCAATCCCCCTGTTAGTATTGCCAGTGATGTCAGCAGACAGCACTTAGGAAAGGTTATATTGGTCTTGTTAATGTTCAACGTTATGTTCTATTCTTCTGCATCTAAACAAATAAATATGGCTAAGCTAGCAACTCTATTTGAAAAATTGGTAATATTCAAATACAGCTTACAGATTTTGAATCAATTTTCTCTCCCCTAAACCACATAAATAGGAAATTTCAGGTAACTATCCAACTCCAGACAGTGGAGCATTAGGAAAATACTGCAGCATAACACCAAACTGATGGAAGGTTCAGTTCTGCAGCTTTTAGAAATCCCTGCATTTCTCTTTCTCTTCCCCAGTTTCCCATTCCTAGGCTCCTTTTCTGATTTTTTTTTTAATACCCTAAAGATGCTCTCTTTTTCTAGGCCTTAGTTCTTTGTTCTTCCACTTTGGTTCTTACTAAAAGAGTTATCTTTTTCTGTTAAAATGATATGAAAAAATTCATACCTGGAAATAATGTGAGAAGCCCCAGATATAATGGTGGAGCTGTTAAGAAGTTACAGTGCCTTTCTTTGTCATTTGGGTTTAACAGGGAAAGCAGGCTGAAAAAATGACAGTCGTTTACTGTCATTTTGGGACATCTGGCAGGGCAGAAAGAAGGATTGTATAGTCTAGAGGCTATTAGTTCTTGGGTTAGTTGATCCTGAAGGAAGCAACATACTAAGTTAAACACTTTAAAAATGAAAGCATTTGTACTAGCAGGAAAAAAAAAATCTTTATGTCAGTGGCCCACATAAATATGCAAAGCTTTAGAGCTTGTTGTGAGGTGAATGCTGCTGAAAATCGTAATTAATTATCTTATAATATTAAAAAAAAAACTGTCTAAACCAAACAAGCAGAAAACCCAAAGCCTGAGAAAATATCTCAACAGTTTTCCATTTCTGAGATAGGTGTATCCATGTGCATGGGGTTCAGAATTTCGCATTCCCCAAAGAACAGCTTTCTAACCAAAGTGGGCATGCCCTTGTGTACAGACAAGAGGCAGAAGTGGTACAGTGCTTTTGCAGAGCAGGGATTGGCTAAACAGGTAGGAAACATGGTAAAGGTCAAGCTCCCATCAATATGGCCAGGGAAACTCCCTGGCCACCAGCCAGAGAAGGGCAGGAGCTGGCACAGGTAGGAGGCAGCTCCTGCCCACCTGCTGAGCCTGGGGCGCAGCCGGTCTGACCTGGGAGGGAAGGAAATCCAGCACAGGGGACTCTGGCTTGCTCCAGCATGGCTGAGGGTGAGCCTCTCCTTCCAGTTCTCTCTTCCATCAATGAGTCTGTTTGTGCGCTGGTTTACACAGCCTCTAGAAAGAGACACATTCTTGTAACAGGGGAGCGGATCACCCTGCTCAGGTCCACGGCTCAGCTAGTCTCTTTCACGAGAACCTGGAGAGCTGGCAGTAGGGTGCAGTAAGATTAATGTATTTTGCTTAGAGTGAAAAGATGGCACTGACCCCCCATGATTAACTCCTGGTTGTTTTGCCTCTGAAGAAAACAACAGAAGAGCAATATTAAGTATTCTGCTACAAGTTTTCTTTTCCCTTGTGGCATGTAATATTCACTTTCACATCAAGAACCACAATCAAGGACTGTTTTACCATACAGATACCTTCTTGGTTTTTCATTTGTCCAGAAGGTAGAATTTAGGAATAAATACATTTAACATCACATACTATGTTATTTGGAGAGTGCATATGGTGTACATATGTATAGATATATAGATACAGATACTCATATAGCTATACATTTAATTTTAGAGACTTCAGGTGAATTTAATGGAATATATTTAATCAATTTTTAACAAGTTAAATTTTTGAAAAATTCAGATATTAACTATCTCAATATATTTTCACGCTTTCTTTCCTTTCTTATAGGATTTCTTTTTTCTCTCAAACGATCATGCAGTGCCACCTAGTCGTTGCTGCCGAGGTTTGCAGCACTTAACTGAAAACAACTACTTCTCTAATGTGTTATTAAAGAAGTGATTTTCTTCGACTCTTGGGAGGAAGGGTGGTTATGTTGTTCCCTCCTACCTTCCCTCAATATTATTCCAATATCATTTGTTTATAGGATATTTAAAAATTTTATGTCATTTTTTAAAAATTTTGGAATGCTCACGTTTATTATTACGGCGTACAAAACGTGTTTATCTGAACAACATACAAAGTCACCAAACTTCCAAAAGACAATTAAGAAGTGATGCTTGAGAGGAGCAGTTACAACAAATATGCATGAACACAGAATAATGATTTCCCTCTACATGTTACATGCGGAGGTAGGAGCAAGAGGAAGCTTTCATTGCAGCCACAGGAAAATGTGAGAGTTGGCATGAACACGTGGCAGCACCACAGCTACTGCTTGGGGCTGATCCTGCAGTTCATGGAAGGACACCCCTCAGCCCAAACAGCATCAGCCTCAACTTAAATGTGCAGGTATAATGCAATCATAAGAGAAGCTTGAATGGTTGCTTTTCAGGTCTTGAAATTAGGGTGTGTCTTGTCACAATTGTATGAAAGCTTTTCTGGTTTTCTGTGGATCTGCATCTCAAATACTTCGGTGGCAATCAGCATCTTCCTGTAAGCAACCAAAAGGCAAACCAAATGAAAATAAATAGGATTCCAGCATGTAACAGCTACAGAACACAATCTGAAAGCACAGACATCAAAGGCTTAAAACTAAAGTGTAAAATAAATTATTTTTTCTTCCTTTACATAACTGTTTTTAAAAGTTCCAAATTCTGGGAGTACTAATGCATGACTTTTCCATTTGTAGTGTGGAAACTGATTGTATATCCTGGATCAAAATATTTTCCCTTCAGAGAGATGGTGAATTAACAGATTTTTGCAGAGGAGTCATTTTGTACAGGTTTTTGGGTGCCCTCTAGAGTATGTAACAGACTGAAAGAGTAATGCATGATACTAGTTCAAATTCAGGTCCTTTGATAAATGAATAAGGGATAATATTTCATAACCAGTATTGTCCATTCCATCTGGCTTTTAGACTTTTTCTTGATATTGGAATTTTTGAGAGGTGAATATAATGAAGTGTCTAACACAGGACAGATTATTTCAAAAGCTCAGAAACTCTATGCAGATATAAAAAACTAATCCATTAAAAATCTAACCTGACCATGAAATAGGCTTTTTTCTTTATTATTCGTTGATCTGTTCAAGACAATCCTGTTCTTTTAAGCAAAAATCCTTAAAAATGTTTTCAGTATCACCTGCTGGTTTAGAACATCTTGAAGAATATCCATGTGAAAATACACAAAATATCAGTGGATGGCACTGTTGGCTTGCATTTAGAGAATCATCTCCTAAATTAAAAAATTTATACGGATTTTTAGGTAAGTTGTATATATATGGATTTGTGTTTGCATAGTACTTCACAGATTTTGCTGTATTTGAGCATATAAATTTTTTAAAAAGTTTATTATTATGCTAAAGCCTCCAAAATGAATAGTCATTAAATTCTGAAATTTTGTGGCTCAGTTTAATCAGAAAGCGTTTGGACTAAGTATTGGACTGAACAAATCCTCCCTTACAATCACTGCAAGGAACATACTAGGTCTTGCAACACTGAAAAAATGACTGATTTTACCTCTTAAGTCTATAAGCACAAAAAGTTAGTTTATTGAAATCTTTTACCAAATTGGACTTTTTCTGACCTATAGAGTAACTTATTCATTCAGGCTCCAATCACTTTGTCTCCATTGATCACAAGTTCCCTTAGAGCCCTTGAGCAATCTTTGAAACAAGGAAAGACAGAGAAAATGATGTTGCCAGAAAAGCATCACGTGGTCGGTGTGGAGAGGTAGCACAAACCCTGTGACAAAGCAATTCCCTTCCCCAGGGCACAGGACTCTGAGATCATTTGATGCTTGGCAGCATTTATTCTGTGCTGCAGCTTCAGCCTTGCATGCCATAGGGAGGGGGAAATCTGCAAATCTTTCTGCTGTGGATCATATGGGTAGGCAAAGGGAAAAGGAATTGCCAGGTTCCTCTGCTGTGGATAGAGAGGCTCAGGGTTCCATCATTCACAATGGAGTGAATTCCACTGAAAATAAGCACACCTGAAAGTTGTACCTTGGCTTTGAATGCAAACCAAACCACAGCCCCAGTGTTAGCCTTAGTTTGAACCTACACCATGGACACAGTGTTGTACACTCCATTTGAGAATTTGCTCACAGGGGAGAGATAAAAATGCTCCTCTCTGTGTGATGGATGGATCAGGAAAATGAGGTGTATTGTGTCTGTGCTTTGGCTTTACAGCAGGATTTGCAATCAGATCACCCAAGGGTTCCCCTGCTGGGCAAGTCCCCACATAATGTGGCAATGGCACCAAAAGTTTGTAAACAGCCCAAAACTTACCTCCTTGTTCTCATGGTGTGGCACTTACCTGCAGCGGTCCTAACCTAAGATGCTACATGGAGGCGACATGGAGCTAAATCAGGAAAGCTGCTAAGGCTCCCAGAAGCTTGGAACACTTCAGAATGCCTGCATGATGATTCCAGCTATAAGGGAATACAGCTATAAGGGCCAGAACCAGTAAGAACTGAACACAAGAGAAAGATTCCCACTGAAATTAAAGGGGTCCCTTTGTCCTCGGTCCTAAATTCTAGCTGGATGGATATCTAGCTAGGAGCAGAGGGAACAGACCTTCCTTCCCTCCTTCCTATTAGGGTTTTTGCAAAGTTATTTGTGTTGTTGCATTTATTGAAACTGAAATTTTAAAACTATTTGTTATTTTAAGATAGAAAGAAACATTTCACTTTCATTTTTTAAACTGAGTGCTGTAACTCTAATGTACCAGTCAAGGCCCTAGAAAGTGGAATGCAGTCAGGCTTTGAGTAAAGGTTTGGGGATTATTTCCCATTCACTTGCTGTGGAGCTTACCCTGCCTCTCTTACATAGAAAATAATATGAGTTAAAACACCCTCTAAGGGACTTTTGTTTTGTGACTCAAAGGTCTGGAAGGAGTCTTTTATCATGTCAGATAACGCATTTCTGGCATGTCTGTTGCATCTCTACACTTTTCATTGAGGCACCCATGGTTGTCATGGCTACACTATCCCTACTCTGAAAAATAATAAATAAATAAAATCCCCTTGATCAGAGTAAAGAATATTTTTTCTGACTACATGAAAAACAGTTTTCTGCACTAGACTTATTTTATGATTAGAATTTCAAATTATCAGAATTGTGCTGCAAATTCAGTTTTATACCCCCAAATGTGAAGCTGGAATGTACATGGGTGCATCTAGTCAACAACTGAGCTCACAGCTGGGCGCTGCTGGAATAACAAGAAACACTGAACCTTGAAATAGATCATGAACAGCATCTGTTTGCGTTATCCCATGAAAAGAAATCTCCCCCAGAAATTTAGTAGGGTTTTTTATGCAGATGGGGCCAAGATTCCTTAATTGTGAACATCAAACACTTCAAGATGCAGGCAGGCAGCAAAAGATTTCTTCAATGTAAATAACATGGGAAGTGGAGGCAGAGTCTGTGGCGTAACTCCAATAAAAATTGAGGGATCCAGCTTCAGGAGTACAATTAAAATGACGTGCTCCCAAAAGTAACCTCAGAATAATTCTGCTAACCAGAAGATGACTCTGCTTTGAGCCAAATCTTCTAGCCTCAGGGATTGAAAAAAATGTCACAGAGATTTAATTCTCTCACTATTGAGTTTTGTAAAGCTATAACTACAATAGATTGACAAAAGCATTATTTTGATCTAAGTTTACAAAAGGCATTGTGCCTTATCAGACAAGGCAGACAGTCCCTGCTGCCTCTCTCACTCAGGGCTGTTGGGAGGCTTTTGTGAAACTCAGCACACTCTTCTTGTCACGCCATCCTTTCCCTGTGGCTGCTTGCAGAGGTCTCCACTTGAGTCCCACAGCCAAATTCTTACCTCAGTTGTGCTGTTAATAAGCAAATGCCTTCACTGTGGTGCATAAGATTAACTGCAAATAGGGTGTGCAAATTGCACAGCTTGCCCTTGCTTGGTGCCATTCTTCCCGAAGTGTTCAGAGGAAGCCTGCTTACATTACTGGTTGTCAGAATGTTTCTGTAAGGTCAGACCCTGGCTGCCACAACGCTTGTGCAGATTTCTTCCTTATTGAAATGGAATGGCTCCTCTGCCCTGACAAATATAAACACTTCTGCCCTGGATATTGTCATAGGTGTCTGATTCTGAAAGATTTCATTTCTTGTTGGCAATAGCAAACCTACTTGCTAATACAATTTAGTGGAGTTTTAATCAGCAGCACCAGGCTGCTCGCAGAGCAGCTCCCAGACATCTGCCATACATTTCCCCTATCTGACAGGACTTTTCCCAAGGCACATGCCATTTATCCAGGAAGGCATGTGATGCTGTCGCTTACCAAAACCTGTTCTCTTAATGCATGTGTAATGAGGTGGCTAATGCTTTGTCAGCAGGAGTGCCCAGCCTTAATAAATACTGACATGCACTAAATGATATCTTAGGCTTTGCAGTTATCTTCAAAAAAAAATCAAAACAAAAACAAACAAGCAAGCAAACCAAAATAACCCTCACATATGTATTCACATGCAAAAAGAAGTTTTCAAGTATGATTAAAAACTTGAATATCTTTGTTTAAATTTTTTTTGCTGCTCTCTGTCAATCATATGCAAACAAAACAAAAACTGCAGTCTCTTGCTGTTGTAGTAATATTGACACAAAGAAGTCTACAACACCTATGCCCAAAGAATGCATCATAATTAAACATTGTAAAGCTAAAAGTAAACATTTACAGAAAGGAAGGAATAGTTAAAGGCAATGTATAAGTTTAGGGGAAGGGCATGCTTATCTTGCCAATAGCCTTTTTCAGCTCAATACTGAAGACAGCAATCTGCTGGACTTCTGATTTTTGTGTGTTCTGAGAGAGTAGTTCTTGCCTTCTGCTATAAGCAAGAGTCTAATACTGAAAATGTTTTTAAAGGCAGTCTTTCACCTTCTCTCTGATAATCAATACACATTTTCCTTTGCTTTCTTTTTTATTAGAAGGTCATACCACTGAGTCTCCACCTTTGCTGTGCAACATTTCTGCAAGCTAAAGCTGCCCCAAGTCTAAAAGCCCATTATACCAAGCACTACCTTCTCCAGTTGCATGGCTAACACCTCTGCATTTCTCCAGAACCACATCCTGTGATTTCCTATTTTGTTCTGGGGTTTTTCTACAGCTCTTGACCACAGGCTGCTTGGTATGGACAGCTACAGTGATTTTAACAGAAGGCAGTCCAACATAGTTTTGGCCAGAAAGTTTCTTCCTGGGAAAAACTACTCCACCCCACACAATTTTGTCCAGCCAGGGCTAGGGTCTGTTATTCCCTTCTTCACAAAACACCTATTGTACAAAACCCCAAGAGCTACATCGTGTGCCTCATTGGGTTCTCCCTGAGGTGGCATGCAGGGCTACAACCACCAGCTTGGTTTAGGACCCTGGACAAGCTGCTTCATTTCTGTGAGTTGCTATCTGTGAAACTGGAACAGTCTTTGAGACTTCAGAGCCATCTACCGCTCCCTCCACAAGAACAGCGTGTTAGCCATTAACTGATCTGTATGTTTACAGGATTAAGGGCTCAGGTTTCTCTTACTAGGTCAGTTTACTCTTCTGTAATTAGCCTTATCCTCTTCTTACAATTAGTGTCACACCAAAGCCTCAGAGCTTAACATGGGCCAAACTTTGGGAGTGATCAAATTCGTATCTCACAGGTGTGATTGAAAAGAGAGTTTGTAATCTTGTATAACTCTGTATGTTCTACTTGAATACATACAAGACACTTTAAAATGGTAATTTAGGGTTGAATGTGAGAGATTTACCCAACACAGGGATGCTGAAAGTGCATAGGAGTTTCCAGAGGAACCTGTGTGAAGCACCACAACAGGGGAGCAGACAACCCACTGCTGATGACCTACCTTCACTTCACTGAAGCAAGCTGGCTAGATGTCAGCAAGGTCTGATCTGAAAGCAGGTGTACCACCAGCAGGGCTTATGGATGTGCTGGAGAAATCAATGCTTCTACTACCAGTTCTTACTGAGGGTCTCTTCAACACTGTCTGGAGCTTCACAACCTTTGCTCTGTGATTGTCTTGAATGATTTGTTGCTTACCTCCTCTCTTTGGCTAATTCTTGACTCCAGTATTGCATGTCCCACAAAAGCTAAACAACAAGCAGCAAACTGCTTAGCAGTGATATTCATTCTAAAGCATGTAAGAAGAGTTGCAACTGCTGTGCTCTGTGAATAAGGAGGTGCTGAGAGAGCATGCTCTATCACCAGGTGTTGGACACATTTCTCGGTTGTGACATTACCTGTGTTGCTCCTTATGACAGAATAATAGGGCTGTCCTGTCTTTATATACAACCAGGGATGATGCCCATGTATGGCATATAATTCTCCTTCCACCCAATACACTTGTGGCTGATGGCAAAAAGTGCCAACATAACCCAGTCCCTTCCTTGCAAGGGAATGGGCTCAGCAGAAGAGCCAGACCTCTTGGTGTGACAGCTGAGCTGGCAGGCATCCTCTGAGCAGCAGAGCATCCCAGCTTCTGATTCTTGGCATTTAATTTTGCCTTGCCCATTTGGAGTCACTGTCCTAGCTTGAAAGCAGCTTCAGAATCTAATCCCTCAAGGATCTCCCTCATATATCAGGAAAGAAGTCAAAACTTTTCAGTATTAAACCATTCCAGTTTGGTTTCCCTTATCTTTCTTAACTTTTGGCTGTCCTGTCTTCAGGTCAGTTACCTCAAAATATTCCAAGTTTATAAAACAGTTTTGCCCTGTTTCTGTAACTTCACAAAAATAGTAGATGAACTGATGGCAAATTTAACTTACCCAAAATTTGTCAAATCCATTGCTTTAACCATTCTATAGTGTAGTACTGGGCTGTTGTTAATAGATAACAATAGCTGGAAGCCAGGTTGTACAATTCAATATTATGTTGTTAAAATGGTGAATATCTGCAATATGAAGGAATTCTTGAAGAAAGTGATCACATGTAGATTAGATGATCTGCCTGTCAGGTAGCTCTAAATAAGGCCTCTGACAAAAACTACCAGCAACTGGAAATCAGCTGTTGTTAGACCACTCACTGAGCCTCATGGGTGTTCCATGCACTACTCTGCAGCAGCTGAGAGACTGACCTATGGATGAAGGATGTTCTTCACAGCAGAAAAGGTTTATCTGTCTGATGCTCTTGCAGCTCCTTTCCTTTCTGGTCTCCTCTGAAAAAGGCATTCACAACATGGTTAGCAACACCCCATATTGACAGACAGAGAATTCAAACCACTCAAAAAATTATGAGAATGATCAGAAGATTGAAAACAAGAAGACTGAAGACATTTTCTCTTGCTTTCTATAACAGAACCAGTCTGCAGCATCATAGACTTGGTCTCCATGTACACTTCCTCTATTTTTGCAGTTAATTTTTATTACAATTAAAAAGTTCTTACCATTGCAGATATTCCATCTCAACTAACTATCTGCTATCTAGTAATTCTCCTTATTTTTCTAAACAAACTAAATGTAAAAATCTGGGCATTTTATATGTTCTATTACTGTTGCAAATCACTCAAGCAAAATATATTCCTATTCAGGAGGGATCGGATTTAGGCTTGAAAATTAGGAAAAATTAATTTCATTACACTTGAAGTCAAAAAATAGCTGCTGAATCTGATACTATTTTATAAAATGAAATCTATGAAAGTCCCAGATTATTTTCTTCCATGCACCATCCTTTCTTCTTTTCCTCCTTCCCTCCCATTCAAAAAAATACTGATGTTAATTCTCACAAGGAAAGATGCTGGCAGAGTGCAGAGCTTCAAAAGCTAGGCAGTGGGCTCAGACTCGTTTTTGTACTATACAGCTACAACAATTCTGAATAATAAAAAACATAATAAAATCATAATTATACATACAACTGCAGTTGCTCTGTATCATCCTTCTCTCTGCACTCAGTAGATCTCTCTTGTTAACAGTTATAGCCACTTCTCATTTTTCCCTCTTTTCCACTAAGTTTCCACAGGGAACGCTGCTACGGTCAAAGAAATGCACAGAATTTTTGCCTGCATGGATTGGATCTGTGTTTGGGGAGTGCTGTCGTGCCCTCAGTCCTCATGCATATCAAGAGGAAAAGACATTTGGCAAAATCTTCACAGTTTGGTATATGCAGTGAAAAAAAACCACATGCTGTTTCCACAGCATCTGCAGACTTTTATTGTTATAGACAGGAGAAGCTAGAGGCAATTATTTCCCCATTTTTAAAATCTTTTGATCACATAATTAATAAATCCAAGGGACTCTTGCAATTGTTCTCATATTCTGTTCAAATAATCCAAAAGCAAGGCACATTCATAGTGTGCAAAATCCCTTCTAGCTTGTTTTGTGTAGAACTGCCATTAAGGTAATTATCTTGCAGACTGGCTACAATCAAGATGACAAATCTTTAAAACTGCAAAAGAGCACAGAAAACAAAATTGAGGGCTTTTAATCTGCATCATATTAACTGCAGATTTTTGTGCTGCTCTTTGTTTGTATCCCCAGTGGATATTTTTTGGGGAAAAAATCCCATCTTTTCTTCAAGTTAAGCACATTTTAATTTAAGCCATGTAAACATCCACTAAGTAGCCATAATTCATAGCTACAAAAAGATACCTGTCCAACATATTTCAGAGCAACAAGTCTATTTAATTAATGATAATGCAAATCCTTTCTGAAGGAACTGCAAAAATTGTGTGGTAACTTTGGGAAACATACTAATGTACTCTCAGGATCTGTTTGAACAGCATTAGGAGCTGTATTACTTTTTTTTTACTTCAGCTGAATGGAAGTAATAAAATATTGCTGTTAAACCTTTTCAATAAATCAACTTTCCATGCTTCCCTGCTGACTTACTACTTCATGGCAGGATAAACAGCGTCAGAGAAGATACAAACAACTCACTAGAATTCACATCTAGTTGCATTAAGTAGCACAGCCAAAAAGCTGTGAAGAGTTGTATCAGCTGTCTGACATAAGTACTGAAAAAGCACAGCATATGGATATTTGCACAATGAAGCAGAAGTAAATTTCCATTTTGAAAGCATCATCAGGAAACAGCTTGCTTGCTAGAGGAAAGTGAAATGTGATTTTGCATTTTCTTATTGCAGCCACCAGATGTATTTAGCTGCCATAATGGCAGCTATAACTGGTTACAGGACATATTTTATTGTTTTATTTGACAAAGCACCCTGAATGATATTTAAAATGAGAGCAGCACAGAGTGTTTTGCATTAAGGAGAAGACTGAGGATGTACAGAGAATTAGGAATGAATAACTTCATAAGGGCTGTTATCTGGGCTTCCGAACAGGAGCTGGACTTTACAACTTCAAGATACCTGCATCAGGAGCTTGCTTTAGTCCCAGTCCAGAGTTTCTTTAGGAATTCTTAAAAGCACCTTTGAAACTTTAATCCAGGATTTTAATCTGTAACTGCTTTAGCCTTACTTGAAGCAACTGACTTTTGAATACAGGAACAAGACTTTTCAAGACAGGTCTTTCCCAAGCATCCCAATAGCCAGGTCTTCTTTTAGGCTGTGCCAAGCAAACTCACCAGCCCATTCCAGCCACACAAGATACTGCAAGAAAATCCCAACTCTCATTTTCCCTCTTTCCCCTCTTTATTTCATCTCTTACAGCACAAATAGGTCAGATTGTATCAGCTGTTAAGGCACCCCTATTCTGGGTGCAGTGTTACCACTTTGAGCTATAACTGGGAGCGCGTGTTGCTGCTCATCTCCCTCCTGAGCCTGGCACAAGCAGCTCACTGTGGATCAGCTGGCTGGGGCTGGAGGACTGGCACCCTCAGCTGCTCACTGCATCCAGCTGTGCTCCAGCTGCTTGAGTTATTCTGTGATCACAGTTCACACAATTCCTGATAGGGTGACCATAAATCTACTCCATCCTGTAACAAAAGGAAGGAAAACGGTCAGGTGAAATTTGATAGTGATGAAAAAGAAAGCCTCATGGCCCAAGCAGATGCCAAATGATATATAACAATAAAATAATCCACTTTTGCAGTAACTATAAAAAGCAAACAGACCCATTTCACAACATCAATTTCCCTTTTTTATTATGTGTGGTCAATGTTCAGGGCCTTGCTTTTGTCTTTTTGCATTTTAGCTATTTCCTCTAGCACTTTATTGCAGAGAATAATGTCATACGAAGTGACATTTATTGTTTCTATCTCCCTTTACACTTATATTCCTCAGATCAGCAAGGAGAAAAAGAAGTTGCATCACTGGAGGAAACCTCTCCAGTTAAGTTCATTCCTCCCATGCCCTTTCTATTATAGTGGCTGTTAATATGAAATTTAAATGTCTGTAGATGACTGCATTTCATAGTAACTAGTGTAGATGATTGCATTTCTAGTAACTAGATGATTGCAATTCATAATAACTAGTGATAAATGAAACAGGCATTTTGCACACTGTTACACACCTGGCCTTTGGGCTGGACCAAGGAAAAAGCTGGAATTGTGCAACCATTCCAAATGGCTGTGAATTTGCAGGTACATCCCATAGTGTACAAGGTGAGGAAAGTACTTAAGACCTCTACAGGTTGTGCTTGTGGAGGAAAGTTCTAAAGCCTTTCCTTCAAGCTGAAAGGAAACTGGAGAAGTACTATTTTACTGAATGAAATCTCAACAGTGGGGCTGATATTTTAAGGTGCTCTGCAGCTTTGACCCACATTCATTGTTGTAAGAGGTCTGAATGCCCCACACTTCAGAGAGCCTGAAATGACACATGGCATGATGTGGAAACCATGAGTTTAAAAGTAAAACCAAACTTTGTAGGAAAATAGGAGGAGTTCTGACTTTTTGCTCTCCTTCACTTTCTGATGTCCTCTTGGTATGATGCCCTGGAGTGGCAATCCCTTTCCAGGACTTCTGCAAAGCCTATCCCCAAGTTCTCACAGCTGTAACAGCCCCTGTATTCACAGAGAACTGGAAGACACATAGTTAAGAACTCAGTACACACTGTGATTTAGTAAAGAACAGAATTAAAAGTATTAAAATTATGTACTGGATATAAATGACAGCTGTGACAGGAAAATGAGAACAACTTTCATGTTTTTATTGCTGCCTTAGAAGCAATTGATAAACAGTACACTTCATATATAAATGAGCATGTGTCAATATATGACAACAAAAATAAATTACAGTGACATAGTATTTAACTTTACAAGGTTGTACAAAATTTCCAAATATGAATAGATTTCAACTTAAAAATTTGAAATAAGTTAAAACTTCAACTATTCTGAAGACTTAAAAATATACATACAGTTTCACTCAATCACATCATTTACAGTATGATTTTTTCTGTTTATTCTTATACACCCATATATTTTTGACTGTATTAGTGGAATATATCCTGCTATATGCAGCTTTGCTGCAGTGGGATAAAGGGGTTCCCTGAGGGCACAGAACAGGCTTTGAGTGTTTATATTTTAAATAATTTGATTACATATATTAGCTAAAAATATAAACCCAAAGTGTTATTTATCTGTCCTATAATGAGAGACTGATTTATCTGCTCTTTCCAGAATTTCCATTGATGCTAATGAGAATTTTGAAGAGAGCTTAACAGCAAGATTGAACTAAACTAACTCTATTTAGCCAGGATGAATTAGGTCAAATTATTTAATGAAGTATTTGAAGAATATCTGTTTAGTATTAGATGTCATTATAGACTTCATAGCTAGTCCTGACTATGTACTGGCATTTTTGCTTCCACAATCAATAGGAAAATATATTTGGTATGGTACTTTGAATTAATGGGATGGATTATGGATTGGCATTTTTGACACCTCAATTATATGCACATGATTACTTTATTAAATATTGTGAAGATTAAAAGCATTTCCCAAAGCTTCTTGGCTGTTGAGTATGTGATAATTGAGAATTCCAAGGGTCTAATTCAATCTATAAAATAAAGTAAGGTGGAGGAAATTCATGCAGTGGCTGGATCAGTCCTGATAACTTAAACTAAGGCTGGTGCAAACATACTCTGTGCGCCAGCAAAAAGGCAAAGGCTTGTCAATTCAGAAAGCATTCATAAGAAAATAGATAAAGAATGAAATTTGAACAAACTGGCACATGTGAGAAAATTGCTCAATTGTCAAATATACAGGAAGACACTTGTGCAGAGGTGGGTCTTAAACTGCCTGCGATTAATTTGGTAAGAAATAAAAAATCCAAGATGTCTATTTGTGAGACTGAATTTTCTCTTCTCTGAATATGTTAAAATATCTATCAGAATGCTGCACCAGTAATCCACAATCTTTCCTCCAAACAAATAAATGTTCTGTGTACATCATTTAAATGAGAAAGGAAGAAAAGGAGTCATAAACAGGCCAGAGCTGTGCAATTCCTCATTTCCATTTTTCTCTAATGTTATTGGTAATAAAGACCACTGCAGTCTACAATTCAGCTGGAAATTGTTGGAATGATTTTAGAAGCCACTGTTTCTGTTGTGTGAATATGCTGTCATTGGGCAGCAGGAAGGAGGAAGGGAACTGGAAGGAGGTATATATACATACATACATACATATACATATATATATATATATATATGTGTGTATATATATATATACATATGTATGTATGTATATATATATATATATATATATGTAGGTATGAAAATGGATGGCTGGGGGTGGTTTGCTCTGTTTACTCTATGTTTTCCCTGGCTCATGCCCAGAGAGTGCAAGGTGAGGGCACACAAGTGGAGATATGTTATCTTGGTGGGCAGCCACACAGTCCAGCCCCACACCATGGTGCAGGGGCCTGGCTGCCTCCTGCTTTTCTGGGGAAAAATATTTATTTCTGAAGCACAGAGGGAGCCTTTCCCCGGAAAAGCCAGCTGAGCTGGGCTTGGATCAGCCCCCAGAAAAGGCTGTTTTTCACTGTCGCTAGGAGAGCACAGAGCAATTTCACTGAGCAACAGACTGGGTCATTAAGTGAATTAATAGCACAGCAGTCAAAGAATATTGTAGCATATGACTGGAGTCAAAATTTCCTTCTACAAATCCACACCTAAGGGGAGTCCTCCCACACTGGAGAGAAGAACAGTTTCCCCAAAGGAAAGCATCTACATGATGAAGACTTCAAAACACTTTCTAGATTGTTTACCCCTCTTGCAACTTGCTATTTCAAATTACTTCAATCAAAACAATTACATTTCTCTTAATTGATTGTTCTGTGTTCTGCCCCTGTTTTGGCTCCTGAGAGGAAAAAATAACATGGAAATATATCTCAAAAGTTCAAGCAACATCTAGCAGTTATGTAAACCTTACTTCACCAACTGCTTGGCACGCAGTGTATTACTGTACAATCAGATATGTCTTTTATATCCCATAATTTGTTTTTATCTTAACTAGCAAGCCACTCTATGAGCAGCAACTAAAGAAATGAGTTTATCTCCTTATATTAATGCAATTGTTATCAGGGGCATACAGGGTAAAAATAATTTGTAGATTAGAGTAATGTATTTGCAAGGAAATTTCCACACGGGAAGGTGCCACCTGATTAGTTTTCTGTGGTGAGTTAAAAAAAAAAAAAACAAGGAAAAAAATAAAAGGTGTTAAAGCATCTTGGCAGGAGAAAATCTCTTAAGAGCACAATGTTCCACCGTGATAGTTCAGTGGGAGCCAAGTTTTGACAGCATTTTGGGCTGATACCCATGTGGTGAAAGGAGGAATGTGAGCTCTTGTGGGACACTTGACCTGGACGGATGTATTGATTTTTCTACCAACACGCAGCCATCCACCTCCTGCCCTCAGGACTGAAATGGGGGCCACCATGCCAGTGGGGAGAATAAAGCATATGAGTCTCTCTCAGTACATCTTCTCTTACTCTCATTTTTATCAGCTGCAAAAGGGAAGGTTCCTCTAAAACACTGAAGCCAAGGAAAACGATTGCTCGTTCATCATTATCTGCCTCTACTCCTCCAACTACTGCGCTAGTGTTTTGCAAACTGCTGTCAATATGAGCTAGGGCCAATTATTCTTTCTGAGTGTTTACCAAGACATAGAATTTAATTAGATGGCAGAAAAAATGCTGTGCAGCAAGGCAGGTGTTAGCAAAAAAAGATCAACTTGGTCAATAATTAAAAAATGCTAATATTCTGTCTAGCACCTGAATGGGTAGCTATGACTAGATCAATAGACACCAGATTTTGAGTGAATGCTCAAGCACTGTCTTTTTACACAGCAGAAGTTGAGGGGCTCTTTCCTACTGTTTCCTGTTGTTTTATGAGTTTACAGTAAATTCAGTTCCAATGGTTTTGATGAAGAAAATCAGTTTTATAAGGCGTAAAATTAAAATTTTTTTTCAGATCTATTTCTGAGATGCTTAATTACTGCATGAAATTTCTTCATATATTTCAAAATCAGAAAACAACAGGCAAAAGTCAATATATTTAAAATTTTCAAGCCTTAAAATATGTATTCAGATATTGTCTCTGGGACTTGTTTTGCTCCATAACCAGCAGAACAGAAAGCTTTCAAGTAATAGGAACATATCAGGAAACACATAAAATATGTTCATCAGATTCCTGCAATGTTATCTCTATTTCTATCATAAAAATACCCGCTATCTCCAAGCAGAAGCAGGAAGCTTATGGCTCTTACTTGTAACAGCTTGACTGGTGTGGCCCACACCCTTCCTGCTGTGGGGTGGCAGGGGCAGGAGCTCAGTTCCAACTTCCCATGAGTGAGGCAAAAGTCCCATGACTGCTGGTCAGCTTTGAGGCAGGAGGAATGGGGTTGAGAGGCAACTGGGTGATGGGACACCTCTAGGTACCCAGGGATGATTCATTTAAAAAAAAATGACATCTTCACTGACATCTTCTAACATCTACAGCTTACAACAGAAAAGCTTCACATTATATTTATAATTTTCTTACTTCTTTTGGAAAGCAATGAATTGCAATTCAGGCTTTTTACAGCTTTAACTAAAAGCTTTTGTGTACAAATACTGTACAAACTTTGTGCACGGACTTCAATCCCTATGCAGTTTGCTTTTGAGAGCAGCTGTCCATCCTTAGTCTTTATATTACTCGAATGATGGATTCTGTGTCAGTCAATACGCATTGCAAAGACTAAAAACCAAAATCAAACAAAACCAAAAGTGGCACCTGTGCACATTATTTTAAGTCGCTTGGCATTTTTCATGCTGATCCTTCCTGTCTCACAGCAGGAGAAATATGCAACTACGTAATGTAGCTGCACTGTTTTGAAAACAAGTGAAAGGACCTGAAAGGACCTTCGATCATATTTGGTGAAGGGCAGGGGCAGAGCAGGAGATAAATGCTGCTCTTTCCTTTACACAGAGGATTTTGTTCAGACTACCCTATGGCCAAGAAATCACATTCATTTTGAATAAAGGAACAAAACATTTACTCAGATATACTTCTACAGCCTGAAACGTGGAAAGTTTTGGTCCTAATACCACTTGTAAAATAAACATCATTAACAGAGATATGAGATAATGGAATGTATTTCTGAATCAGAAAAATCATGCCAATGGAGGATAAAAGCTGCCTAACTCCAGCTATATCTGATTTCATATATCTTTGCAGATGCAAAGAAATGACATATTTATATATTGATGGCAGAGGGTATTCAGTAGGTATATTCAATAAATCTCTGGGACAGGTGTGTTCAATAGGAGGGGAGTGATCTGTGTGAAGGATAGAAGTAATGAGTGGAGAAAAGTACTGAGCAACAGGAAATACAGCACAGGCCTATTTCTTGTGATGTATCTGCATAAGCAGAGCACAGCACTGTGTAGGATTCAAAGTAAATTGGCTCATTTCTTTTGCCTCATGGTGTTAATTAGTCTGTGCCACAATGGTAATTATAATTCTTAATGTGGACACATTAAGCAGAAAGTAAGGAAAGCCATTTGGCCATTTCCTCATCCCTTTGGCAACTCTAGAGTAGGTAGTATTTCAGGAGTGACTACGGTTGCTTTGTTACCCAAAGATTTCAATACAGAAGAAAAATGGGCTCAAGAAGACTGGATGTCTTGAAACTACATAAGGAATCAGATTCTTGTCCAGAGACTTTATTTCCATGATAGTGTAAAAATTTTCAGATCTTTTGAGTATTTTCAGTAAATTAACTATGCCTGTATGAATGAATTGAAAAATAAATTTAAGTTCTCTTAGCACAATAATATCCTGTGCTTCTCTGATTGTTAGGCATGGTTGAGTAACGACTGCCAGATCATTTCAAGAATGCTTTCATTCCAGAAAGTGCAAAGTTCTTCAACTTTAGTCCAGGAGAAAGAATCTCCCATCAAATTCCTGGAAAATGCATATACACCCAGACAAACAAGCCCTGCTTGCATATTAAGGCCTTATTATTTAGTCCTAGAGTGCTATAAGAAGGATCTCTTCACGGAGGCCTGAGTGGGGTGCCAGGGTGCTCTGCCAGCAGTGAAGCTGATGGTGACGCGCGCTCTTGGCTCGCAGAGTCATTCATACACTGAGCTTTTCTGGGCACTGTTTACACGTGTTTATTCACCCTTATGCAAGGAGGATGTGCACATCTATAAAGCCTTTAAATGTCTTGGGGTTTTTTCCACACTTTCTGCCAAGTGACATAAATTTTATAGCTTCACTAGCTCAGAAAAAAAAGTTACCTCTCCTCATCACCATTAAATTGAATGGTTTTATCATCATTTTCATAAGACACTCCCTTAAGCCAGCATCACACAGTCAAGGATTTATTGTTTGAAAACTCAGAACAGGGTGAATGACCTAGATATACTGGGTATTTCTTAGTCTTACCAGGCAAATGAGGTTTTTAAAGCCTGCAAAATTCCACCCATGAGACTGGCAAATGAAAATCATTATACTATACAACAGAAAGGGCAGAGCAATAGGATGGGATGAGGGAGATGGTAATTTTTTCCCCTCTAATTTCTAATGGATGGAGTGCTGTTATTACCTCAAAGAATTTGCAGTGATGACTTGCTGTGTTTGTGACATTTGCCTCCAACTGTTTTTAGTGACTGGATTTCTCTTTCAACTTTGAGAAACTGGCAGTGATGTTCACACGGACATAGAAATTTCTCTTCTATGAACCTAGATAGAATCTAGTCTGAGAGGCCTTTTTTTCTTATTTGAAAAAGGGCAGCGTGAGTTTGAGTAATGTAATGGAGTTATACCTAGTGCAGCCTTGATGCAATAGCTCAGAAAGTGAAATATGTTCATGCATTTCTAAATTTTGGGTAATGTCTAAAAAGCCAGCTCAATACACTGAAAATACCATATTCAGAAATCAGCATGTCCAGAAATAAGGACAATTCAATTGTAAAAAATATGCACTAAGGAAAGAAAGATGTGGAAACTTTTCTTGCAGATAAGCAGAGGAGACTTAAGTACAGTTTCACTGTCCAGTTACAACTGATGAGCCATCAAAGGCAATGTTTACCAATGGCTGACAATTTAGTATAGGTTTTTACATACATCTGTAAATGCTACTCTAGATGTGGTACACCTCTCTGTATGCCCATGCACAATAGAGTCACACATATCCTTCTGAGACATACACGGTGCATGGAGATGTACAATATACACACCACACAAAACATGTTGGAATAGGCCATGAAATAAATAACACTTATCTTAATGTTTTCCCATGTTAGCTGTGCTCCTTCCATTAAACAACCCCGGACAGGGATTGGCTCTCTTGAGCCATCTTCATATCTAAAATTAAGCAAAGCATCCTCAAACACATCTAGGAATGTATCTGGAAATAACTACAATGATATTTCTTGAGAAAAAAAATACAATCTATGCTATATTTTGAATGGGCAGTGTGAGTGGTGAAGAGCAAAGTCCCAAATGCCAGTACAGCACAGGTAATGAGTTTGCCAGTTAAGATTGTGAAGAACTGTCAGTGACCTCAAATACTGCGATGCTCAATCTCCACCAAGTTGCAGTGCCATGGTGTATGAAATGAAATAAACATAGTGTAGAATTCCCATTCACACTCAATTTGTTTTCAACAAATAGCACAACTGCATTATGTCTGCCTAACTTTAAAAGCTGAAGTACAAAAATTCCCAAGTATCAGACATTACAAATTAGCATTTTGCCTGATATCTTTCTGGCAGCTCAAAAATGTAGAAGTAGAAAAGTGCAGATGATATAAATGATCTATGCCTGCTACAAGGCTACAAGGAAGAACATCCTAATTAAATGAAGTTTTTAATTCCATGAAAATCTGAATGTCATGCATGCTTTAGCTAAGCTTCTAAACAGAAGTGTTTGGGTATCATGGGAGTGCAGTGCATGAGTCAGAAAAGGCAGCCATCACTATGAACACCTCAGCTCCACCAGACATCTCTGCATACCCTTGGGGCTAAAAAGAAGCAACCTGCAAATATGTATCACTTTGACCTGCTCTCAGAAGCCAGTGCAATGGTATTTGAATGGGCAAATACATAAAAGATATAAAGAGTATATAAAATAGAAAATGGCAGAGGGTGGAACTACCACAAGGAATATATATGCTTTTTTAAGATTCCCAAATACATTAAAATACATGATGATTCATGAACTATGTGAAGTTCAAGCTAGTGGTGGTTTGGGAGAACATCGCTAGGGACGGGTCATGCCCTGGTCAGGCTTGGTGAACAGACCATTTGTGGCACAGACCAGAAATATCTGCCAGTGAGGAGCTGGCAAAGGTGAAACCTTCTCCAGTTGTTTTCGGTATGTTTTACACATCTTTAGAAAACAAAGTATCAGACCTCAACACTTTACAACCCCTGAAATTAGTAAAGTGTCTTTTGATAATGTAAGATCAGACAATTTTGCATGGAGGGACTGTGAAAGGAAAAGAAAAAATATCTGATAACAAGACAGGCTTGTAGAGCATATTTTAGCACAAGAATCCAGGAGCCACCTGGAGGAAAATGAGGGTTTAAAATCTTGAATATAAATTTGAATAGTGATGCATAGTCAGATTGGTAAGGGGTGAGTGAAAGGCAGTTTATAAATAGTATGACACTGCTTGACCATCCCTACTGTATATAGCGTTGCATGATGATAACTATTTTTAAAATTATTGATGCTGCTGATTAGGGGGAAAAAGTTTGCATTCTGTAGAGGCAAACCAAGTGTACTTTGGGATATCTACTCACTTTTTAGATATATAGGGTTGATAATGAACCAAGACTTTTCAGAATATTCTTGCAGAATAAGTAAAGAAATATAATAATGAAGACAGCAAAGTAAGAAAATGAAGCTGCACATAATTGAGAAAGTCACCAATTCTCCCAGAATATCTGTGTGCATATTCCTACTGCCAGAACCCTGTAGGCTATTTATTGTTTAGGTTACACAGATCCACAAGTTTAGATCCTGGGAACTACTCAGGACTTTCCTATATTTATGTAGCTTTAGACAGTGCCAGACTGATCCGCAGTTTACTTTTATTGAAAGTGTGTTATGCAGGAGTAGGAAAAAGCGCTTCATGCACCATGGCCCCTGCCCTCAGATCTTCAGATCTGACATCTCTCACTGCCTATACCAGTACAGAAGTAATAAACTTCTATCACAATTTTACACTGAAACAGCCAAACATATTATAATGCATTTTGTTGCCTGTTCAGAGACTGACAGTGATTGGGTCTGTTCTACAGAGCTTTCTCCAGACTACCCACTGGCTCCTGTCTGGCTATCTCTTCTGACTTTTTGGTCCTTTTCACATGGAGTCTAATCCTGTATTCCTGCAATTGACGGAGACTGGTCTCTGAAAAGCCAGCTCTCAGAGCTGTGAGGAGAGTTAATGGGACTGAGCTGTTTGTCTGCCACAGAATGACGCTTTCTACTGTGTTTCTGACTTAATTTTCCTCAAAGCAGATGAAATATTACACCATTGTACTTCCTAAAAGTAATTCTGTGTCATTGGTCTTGCATTGTTCTTCCTCTGCAACCTATTATGCGTGCCTGTGTTCCTAAATAATATATCCACTAGTGCATACAGCTAAAATTTTTGTGTGTGCAGGGGTTTAAAGCAAATACAGCAACATATAAAATACAAATTAAATTGATGCTCACTGTACTTGTAACACAGCCAAATTCTTAATATTTTATAGTGCATATTCCATTAAATAAATAATAACTAAATTGATCTATGCTACAATATGTGTATACATACACATTTTATGATACCTGTAAATAACATTTTAAAGCCTGTTCACACATCAAAAGACAGGTTGTTTATTTCTCTGTTAGAACAATCCAAGGATTTAACTCTTCCTATTATGTAAACAGTGGTGACAGATGCTTTCAAGGAAGCTTGACTTCAATAAAAATAATAGTTTCCCATTTTAAAATCAATACTAATATACCATAAATCCCCCGATGAACTCTGGCTTCCTTGCATGCTCTCACATTTTGTGTATTAGGGGCACAGCACTACTCTAGATATCAGAATATAATAATATGGCAATATATATAGATATAGATATATATTTAAATGTTAAAACATTTTTAGGTCAGCTTGAGTAATGAATAAATTTACATTATATGCTTCTTTCTATAAATAAAGGTAATTAATTTTCTTTGCAACACGGGTGCCTTTGTATGTGGGTAGCAAACCAACAAAACAATTCCGGTATCTTTAGTTCAAAATGCAACTGTGACATAGATGAAGCTTTAAATTTTTTCTTTTTTGTACTAAAATTGTACTTGCAGTAGAGTTCAATATAATTTATGAGATTACTTTAGGGTAGACATTTTAAACAACTCATACAAAAGAGATTTTTTTTTTTAATGACAAGAAAGCTAGGTATAGTCTATTCATTTCTCAAGCAGACCTTTATGAATCACTTTAAAAGGACACTACAGCTGAAGACTGAAGAGCAATATTTATCAACATTAAATAAAACATTTGGTGAAATATGTATAAATATTTCTTTATATGAACATAACACAAAATTAAATAGTTTAGATACACAGACACCATTTAATATATTTCCACTGTTGTCAAAATCATCTGTAAACACCATCTCACACTGAATACAAAAGCAGCTTTAACATCAGTTCTGTATTCACAACACTGATGCCCCTTTGTAAAATAAGATACTTGTTTTATTTTCAGCAAAATAAGAGTCTAACAAAAAAAAAAAAAAAAAAAAGCTTTGGTCAGCTCAAAGGAGAACACAAAATAATCTTTCAACGTGTAACTAAATCAGATATCAGATTTAGAGCAACAGTTTAAAGTACAATCCTTTCCCCAGGGGACCTCTGACATTTATAAATCATGTTTGGTGCAGACCACCTCACAACTACCAGGAAATACTGGTCGTGTCTAAACTATAAATATTAAAGCCCTTTTAAAATTGTCTTTATCAAAAATTGCCAGGTTACAAATTGGCAATATGACATTTTTCACACCACTGAATAACCTGGCGTCAAACGGATTTAGGTGCACTTCTCCTGATGATTTTTAAAACAGGTTGTGGAAAACAAACACTTTTTAGTGAGCATCCTTCACATGCAAAAATAAAGCATTTCTTTGAAACAAATTATTTGCATCTGAAGATCACCTGGGCAGACAGTGCAAGCAGCAGGGCTCAACCAACTTTTATCAGAAAGTCACAACTTGAACTTTCATCGGAAGCCGTAGAGGTACTGCACACAGGATCTGAGCTGGCTCTGAGAAGGGTGGTGCATCCCCACAGGGCAGCTCAGGACAGGGCATTGCAGGAGCTATGTGTGCTTTGACAGCAGCACGGCCTCCCCAGCAGGACATGGGGCTGCTGCTGATGGCTGCCCCTACCTGGCTCCTCAGCAGCTCCCTTTGAGCATTGGCACTGTGCAGCCCAGGTTCCCATCATCCCATGCCCTGCCAAGATAGCTTCATGCTCTTCCCTGAATGTAGCCTTCAATTCCTTTCCCCTTTGTATCGTTTAATGATCACTTTGAGGAGAGACTCTGCCCTCAAGATTAAGGTTTTACTGGGCAAGTACCCAATGATAAAACTCTGTAAACTCACAGGCTATGTTTTGGTTTTCTCAGTTTGAAATGTGGACTATGTTTTGGTTCCAGAGATAAACTTGAATTTCAGGTGGCAAATAATGAACTATATAACATCATTTTCAAACTTTTAAAAAGTTTCAATCACATGTAATCATAATGGGGGGCCCTGTAAAACCTAGAACAAATAGGTCACCTCTTTCCTGGTATGTGTGTATTTTAGAGGTGTGAATGTATGCTATGGATACATACACACTCACACACACACATATAACAGCTGCACACATAGATACTCAGAAATCAGGAATAAGGGGTACAATTAACAATATATCAGAAAAGAAGTAGACAGGAAGCTCTACCAGGACAAAAAGAGGTAATTTTTCAACCTATACAGTGTCTCAAATAATAATTTCATAATCCTGTTTCACTAGCTCGCTACATCTGTATGTAATTTGAATTGAAAGTTGTTGGATTCCTTGGAAAAAGAAAAGTTGGGCTAGCTAGATGTGCTTACCTGAGATCCCAGAGTTGACTATAATCAAAGAGCTGGGCACATCAGTAATGGGTTTATAATTGCTATACAGGTTCTCACAAATCCATAGGAAAATTTTATTAAATCTTTCACTCCTTAGTAAAAATGTTGAAGTTTCTTAGTTTTTGCTGAATGTGGATTGAGTTTTATATTAAACTAGATTTATTGAAAGGATAAATAAGCCTGGCAGCTGCTTTCATGTCTTGAAGTTTAAATCATAGAATCAGCACCCTGGAACCACCTTCCCTCCCCAACCCATCCTGTCTCATCCCATACTACCTTGCCCATCCTGCCCTGTCCCATGCCATCCTGTTCTGTCCTATCCCACCCCATCTTGTCCCATCCCATCCCATCCCATCCCTGCTTCGTTATTTTTCTATTTGTTTAAAAAATACTATTCTATGAAGCCTCCCTAGGGATCCGCTTATGAAAAATGACGGACTGCCTTTGCTGGTACTGCTGTTTGCGTCGTTTTCGTTTGTCACACTGGCACAGCAGCAGCATCTTGAAAGTGTTTCTGAATGTTTTGTTACACAGTGCATAGCACATGGGGTTCACTGTGCTATTGATGTAGCAAAGCCAATACCCCAGGTGCCAGAAAGTTTTGGGGATACAGCTGCAAAAGGTGTTCACCAGAACCATGATGTTATACGGGGTCCAAGTAATGATGAAGGCAAACAAAATGGCACTGAGTGTCTGTGCTGCTTTCTTTTCTTTGATAAGTGACATTCGTTTTCGTTTTGTGATCTGACTTCTGGTCTTCAAGGCAAACTTTTTTGCCAGGGTTGCTTCCTTAAAGGACAAGGGCAAGGCTGTCGATGTCTTGGTGACTGATGAGATGCCATCAGAAGCTGTGGTTGTCTCCTCTGATTCCGGTTCAATTGGAAGCTTAGTAAAGCTCTTTTGGAAATTTCCACCATCCTGAACACTTTTGGGAGGATGCAATTTTTTAGGTTTCTTTTCCTTCGATTCTGTGTCGGATTTCTGCAGTTCATCCCCTGACTCATGCAAATCTTCCGAGGAGGGTAGTTTTGTGGAATTGAGGATAGCGCTGTGACCAGGGAGCTTCAGCACGATTGAATAGATGGCTCTGGTCTCTGCCGCAATGTCTTCTTCATCAGAGGAGGCTGAATTTTCAAGGGAGGCAGCAGCATCATTGTTGTTCCAGCTGTCACTGCTGCTATGCTCTTGGTCCCCCTGATCTGTGCTGGGTTCCCAGCTCTTCATTGTGAGCCAGAAGTGGCAGCGTCTGTATTTCTTTCGGGCGGAGCGTTTCATGTTCTGCCGCTGCAGCTCGTAGCTGCTGCAGCTCCGGGAGCTGCCTGTCTGGTGCACGAAGCGCGCTGCCTCTGCTTCGCTGCCCGAAGCCTGGAGCCCTGCTAACTCTTTGGTGCGTTTCTCTGTCTCCTTGTAGATCCTCCAATACAAAATACTCATAATGGTGACTGGCAAATAAAAGGCAGCAATGGCAGTGCCAAAAGTGATGATAGGTTCACTTAGAAACTGGATGAAGCATTCATCAGGAGGCACAGTCCTCTCCCCAACAAAATACTGCCAAAACAAGATGGCAGGGGCCCAAAGAACAAAAGAGACGACCCATGCTAAACCAATCATTACCCCAGCCCTTTTGGTTGTTCGTTTGGCTCTGTATGTCAGTGGCCTAGTGATGGAAAAATACCTGTCAAAACTTATCACGAGGAGGTTCATGACAGAGGCATTACTGGCGACATAGTCAATGGAGAGCCAAAGATCACAGGCCAAGCTTCCCAAGGCCCAGTGGTCCATGATGATGTATGTGGTATAAAGATTCATGGAAAGAACACCGATGATCAAATCTGCACAAGCAAGGCTCAACAAGAAGTAGTTGTTGACTGTTTTCAGTTGTTTGTTAACCTTAAATGCAACAATCACTAAGATGTTTCCTATGATGGTCACCAGTGCAAGGATCCCAGTGAGGAAAGCAATCAAAACTACTTGCCAGATAGCGTGTCCACCAAGAGGGTCTTTGCTTGTGGCATTTAGGGTCATGTTTGCTGATTCCAGAGTGGAGAAAGGAAAACTCTCTGTGGTCTGAGGGAAGTCATAGCTGCCAATGAGTGATGCTGCCTCATCAAAGAGTCCCGGTCCATGCGAATCTCTCTTCCAGAAGGAGCTCACATTTGGTAAAAGGAGCGAGGATGAAGTGTTATTATGCATGATCATTGTGGCTCTCTGACATAGTCTGTAGCAGAGAAAAACCAAACAAAAATAAAGTGAACAGGTGAAGATGTTAAATAGTCGTCCTCATACTTGTACATTAAATCACTTTAGCACTTTGAAAGATGTCTTTAAAAAGCCAAGCTGCCTGTGACACATTTCAAGTCAAACCTGTATGTGATACCCAGACTGTGATTAATCTGAACTCTTTACAGTGATCATATTGTGTTTGCTTATAAACATTCAATTACAGAGGAACCAAAATCCCAGGAGAATTTGAATGTGCAGTAGTATTAAAATGCCCCCAAACTCTAACTCTGAATTAAAACACACCCTGCAGGATCTGTCCTGAACTCAAAATCTCAAAAATCCTGGAGCCTTTAAAAATTAAGTTCCAATCATATGAAGCCACAGATATTGCAGGTTCCAGTCAACACTGGTTCCCAGTGCTATCCTGGCTCTAGCAAAACAGATCCACAGCCTCTCTGCTGCCTCCAGCTATTGCTGATGACAAACAAAAATATTGTTCTGCCTTTCCTTAAACTATGGAGATACAAGCCAGCATAACTTCACTGTGTAAAGCTACTCTAACCTGTGAGGCTGCAAAACTCTTCCCATTTTCATCTACCTTTCAGCTATCTGATAAAAGTAGTAAAAGTTCTCATTAGCATTTTTTGCACACGCCACTATTCATTTTTTTGTGCGTATTTTTATATTTAGACTAAGGATTTCGCACATCTAATGACTTCAAAATTTCTTTGGGGGCAACACATGGTAAAAGTTCCTTTGAAATTATGGTCTCTAGAGTCAGAAAAAAAACCTTTGACAGATGTATGTCAAAGCAATCACTAAACACGTTAGGAAAATAGCAGAAAAAAGCATGAAAGGAATTCATAATTAAGCTTTAATAATTTTCCTCCAGTACTAACATAAAATGAAAACATGCTCAGACTAGGAACTTGCAATTCTCTTATTTCTTAGCTTCTCTAGAGAGCTGAGTGGATCCCTAGTAGTAAATGAATTATATCATCAAGAAGAAAAATTCAGATTAAAAAGTCCATATTGACTGTAAACATTGAGCAAAATGTGCTGTCAATGTTTGTTTGTTTTCTAAATGTGAGTCCTTTCAGAGTCAATATATAATGGCATGAGATAATAATGAGTATCACAATACACTGATTTTACATAAAAATATTTAACCAAAAGAGGAGGGTTTGGTTATGTTTTTCTAATTAATTTCTAAATTCAGATTTCCCTTGAAATGTACTTGGTTTTGTTATGAAGCCATAAAATAATGTGGGATTTTAAGTGGGGCAGTTTCTTTGACATACGCAGTATATAGATCAGCAATTCCTTTCCTTTGCTCATGTAGGATAACTAACACAAACCTCTCCCCTATTTTAATATCTAGTGTAAATGAAGTTTTGTTAGGTTACAATGAAGATGCCATATTATTATCTAATTCAGTCCACTTTTAATGCATTTATCATTGTATAACTCAGAATATGAACACAATAATAATGAATAAATATTGCTCTGGTAAATCACACAGTTAAATTTCAAGTCTTTTGCCTGATAGAATGATAGAAAACTCAGAGCAGCTCAACTTCTAAAAAGAAAAATGGTAAGACAGGACTGCTGGAAACCATCCTTCTTGCAATGTTTTATTTAGGAAGCAGGCATTTTTTCCAGAGCTGTCAGACAGGATGAGGTCTAAACCAGAATAGTATGAGAAAGATCTCAAATAATGATATTTGCTAAATATATGTCAGAAATTATTAATGTTATAGGGTGCAGACCTTTCTTGACTCACACTGGGGATGGAGAGCAGAGGATGAAAGCCAGAAAGCATCCGCTCTGCATCCATAAATTTCTGAAACCTCTGTAGGGCAACAGCCAGTCCAGTCCAGTAATGGTTGAGAACTCTGAGAGGTACATTTAGATGGCAATGATATCATTATGCTGCTTTTTCATTAAAAAAAGACAAGTTGGTATCTTCTAGCACACAAGAAAAGATCAGGAAGAATGTATCAATAAAGGAGATCAAACTTCCATTAAAATGGGTAGAAAAAAAAATAATTTAGAAGTAAAAAATAACAGTATTACTAAGAAATAAAAATAGTTAACAGTTAGGTAGTAGTTCCCATTTCCATTGTATAACACAACCATGAACTAATCTGAGTGTTAGCCTTGGAAGTCCAAAACAAATACCATAAGAGATAAGAGAAACAAATAATCTTGCAAAATTAATATGCAAATGCCACACTATCTATCAGTAAGTCCATAAACCAATTGAGAATTCTATTTAACTGTAGACTTTGAAATGGAGTTCCATTGGAAACATAGTGATAAATCCTTTCAGAAATGCCATGATTCAAAAGACTCATGATGAGGAGTCCTGGGTTCATCATAATTCAGCTGCAGTCTTTCAGACACTGCAGAAGTGTTGGAACCAAAACTTCCTTTCTCAGGTCAGTTCTTTCACATCTGGACTTCAAAGTAGCTTCTCTAAGTCATTTCAATGAAAACCTGAACAGTCCTTAGCAGTCCAGTAACTGAGGAAAAGTAGTAACTGAGAACAACCCACCATCTGTCTCCTGCTGTCCAGCACAATCCTGCATCTGTAATTTGGTTTTTTAAACTCCGCAGGGATTAGAAGGAACCCTAAACTCACACTGGCTGCACTATTTGATAAAATGGAAGTGCCAGTGGGATGATTAGTACAGTCTTTTGTTATTCTGCCTCTTCTACAAGCTCCTGTAATTGAACCATTTCATTCAATAAAAAAATGTATTAACCATATGCCCATCTGCACAGAAAAAAAAAAATACCACTACTACTACCACCACCACCACTACAACATACCAAATCAGCACAACTGGATTTTCTTGCCTTTAGGAAACTAAGGCAAGCTACATTATCCATCATTTTCCAAAGCTGCCATGCAGTTTCTGCTTTCTGTATAAGTGCTGCAGGGACAGAGTGCCCTGGGTTTGACGAGATGACAGCGGGATTCGCAGCGCAGCCGCCAGCACCTGCCCAGCGAGCCAAGCTCTGACAGAATGATGTGTGACCAAGTGGGAAAGCAGCCACACATACCTCAGTAAAACAAACAGTGCAGCACGGCCTGAGTGAGGCAAACATATCAAACTGTGACATGATTATAGGTTTACATACCATGATAAGAATTTACAAATCATTGGTATGATACACTACATTACGATTTCAAGGCAGGGAGTAGCAAAGGAAACTTCTTTTAGCCTAAGAATATATAATTTCTTACCTAAGATCATAGTCTTTTTGCTCTTGTTTTTGTTTTTATGAAAGGTACAGGCCAGAGATCATCAGACACAGTGTATACTTCCCAGGATTATTCAGGGAAAGTGTACAGGCAATGGCTATATAGACTTGCTCTCTGCCCAGCCAGAGGGAGTGAGATTTTTGATATCCCATTAAGGCCAGCTGGAAGGGTAGGAGACAGCACCTACAAAAATAGTCGATGATTTCAATAAATGCGTATAACCTGGATTTAAAAGTCTGAAATTTTGACTAGTCTAATTTATTGCACATTGCTGTAAATACAAAGCAAAATAGAATAAACAGTAGTAACAGTTCTGTCACACATTTTCAGTGCATTTAATTTCTCTCTGCTTATTTCAGATTAAAATGCTTTTGTGAATACTTCACATTTTACCAAAGTTTTTCTTTTCCTTAAACCTACCTATTCAAGAAGACTATTTTTCTTGCTGTTTAAAGGGCTCTAAGAAGCATTTTCTGGGAAGTGAGATGGCAATCTATGGGCTTGGATATCTGTGAGCTCAAAACCAGCAAGCCTTTATGGCTGAAGAATTTCACATTGCATCTGTTTACACAGACAAGAAAATTGCTTACCTTATTTTTCCATTTTCTTCTGCACTGCTCTTATATACACATTAGCCTAAACAGCAGAGAGCTCCATGCAGTGATTTATAAAAGTCTTTTCTAACACAGATAAAAGAAGCCTTCAGAATGCTTAATACAGTTACCTAAACTAGCACATATACTTTGTTCCAAAACTATTATTTGGTAAAATAAAATATATTTTTGAATTACAAGGTTTTCCTAAGATTATTGGCAAGATTATGTATAACAATTTTTCAAAACACCACAAGGGGTTTTTTTGTTGTTTTTTTTTTCCCTCAAAATACAGTGTATTTTTTCAAAATACAATAAAGAATTTTAAAAGCTTGTAATAGAAGATTAAAGCATTCACAGTTCTATATTTATAGTAGCTCATACCAATTGAAGCTAATGTAGCACAAAGGAAAGGATTCCATATGAATGTTTAAGTGGCAGCAGGAAGTACAGTGTAATTATCAGTGAACACAACCTCAGATTTACCATGACTAAATTACACCTTATATTAAACACATTACAGTAAATATATTTTGGCTTCTTTGAAGATTGAGAATACAGAACCACAGAAATCAAGCACACCAGGAAAAATCCTGGCCACTGCCTTGTACATTCACAGTAGATACAAACAGGTTGTCATATACTTATATATATATGTACATATACACACAAGTATATCTACATACAAATGTATATCACATATAATGTGATGGGTATATGTATATAGAGCTGCAGATGAAAGCATATGTGGGTATATATGTGTATATATACAAAGTATATGTATATATATATATATATATACACTTATGTCTATATGCACACATATGTCTGCAGCTATATATACACATAATTTTGTCACATTATTCCAAATATTGTTATAAGGGAAGACTATATCTTTCACTAATTAGGTATCAACTTGATAGCTATCAACTTGATACAGATATTGTTCAGTCAAACATATCCCAGTAACACTTCAACCCCAATTGCTTCCATTTTGCATCCATAAATATATTTTGTTTTCTAAATTCACCTAAATTAAATGCCAGTGCTTTAAAATTAATGAATTAGATTTGCTCATTATTTGCTTATTCTATTTGTGCTGCTAGTGTGAAGTCTAGCCCGTGCAAATTAGGAACTCATCTCTCCAACCATATGGATCCTTTTCATTACATTGAAGAGTGTATAGAGAGCCCAAGGCATAGCACTGAGCTACCTGATCCATCTCCCTTGCAGCCCTGCAGTCAGAGGAAAGGAGCATCCCTCCTGGGGGGCAGAGGCAAGGGATGCTACCTCAGTGTTCCTGCTGGGACATCTAAGGATAGCAGACTGGGAGTACCTGAGTCTGTGTACCTGGCACAGCCAGGAAATACACTCTAAAGCTGGGCCATGGCAAGAGCCTCTTCTGTGCCTTAATCTGCCAGTTAGCTTTGGCCAAACATCTACCATCTTCTTTACTAGGACTGAGAGATTTATGCTCATATTGCCCAGCTGTGCCTGCCCCATCCTCTGGGGACGTGACCGCTTAACCTGTGTTTGCTTTTACAGAATTTGCTCTTCCAAACACCTGTAGTATGAACCCTTCACTGAGGGTTTTTATATCGTGATAGAAATGCAACTTTGAAGAGTAATGTGTTTTAATGGCCAGTCACTTCAGTGGAAACATCTGCTTATTTACATGGTCTCAAAAATAAGAATAAGTACTTTGTTGCCATTAGGGCCAGAGAAGAAAAATCTCAGACATTGCATCATTGCAAAAATCCAGATTTGCATTTCTGATCTCTTTCACTTAAGACTTCCATCAAAGATTGAATTTATTATACAACCTGCATAATTTTATTGCATAGCTTTTTTTACAAATATGCCATCTTATAACAAACATACATCCTTGTCTGTATAGTTAAAGGACAGTGATTTTCACAGATTTACTGAATAAGTGTTTCTGTGCTATTTATTATTTATTTACTCCATGACCCAATACTCATTCACACCATGAATTTCAGTTTCAAAATAATCCTATCTTGAAATCCTCTAAAATGATTCCCAGAAGTTTCAGAAATGAGCTACTAATCTCACCTGTGACAAGCCCCAGGGCAGTGCAGGTTTCTCACACACAGCATCAGCAGACTTGCCAAAGGAAAGGCACTTGTCTTTCTTGGACAAGTGCACTTAGTGGTTATTGTCTAAACAATTCATACAGAACAAGGTGAAATATTCAAAAGCCTGAGTCTGGACATGTCTAGAGTTTTCAAATTCTTGAAAACAACAGGAAATCAAGCTCGACTAATTACAGTAAATATTGACTATCAGCTCAGTTAAATCTATGAGGTACAATTCTTTAAAGAGATGAAATTATTCAAATTTTGGGAAGTTTCAGTGAGCTTTATTAGAATTACACCCCATCTGTCTAATTGATATTGGAGGAAACAGACATGCAGCCTGAAGTTCATAAGAGTTACAAATACTGAGAGTTTAACTCACTTTGAGCAAACCACTGCAAACTGACTTTGCAGGTATGTGGGGACAGGAAAGTTTGGAAAAAGGATTTATTACTACACTGAATATAAGTATGGTATTAGATTTAATTGAAAAAAGGATATACGGCATTCAATTATCTCCTCTATTTGTGAGTAGTGCCTATTTTTCCTTTGAATAAAACCTGTTCATCCTAAAGACTTCATTTCAGTATTTTACTGTGTATGCACTTTTAAACCCAGGATTTATTATTATTTTGTTAATTAGTATAATGTTTGATCAGAGTTGTGATCTAGATTTTCAGCTCTCTCTTTATGAAACACTGTCCATTGACTCCACAGATAATCCTCCCAATGAGATATTCAAAATCACATTAAAATTTTCACTATGTGAAACAAAGTAATGGGAACTCTTAGGCTTAACTATATCATTTTCCCAGATGTTTTTAAATGCTAGAATGCCTTGAATAAACATGGAAAAATAGTGTCTAAAGAGAAAAAGAATCAAGTCTTGTAAGTGATTTTCCTCTTTTACTGAAATGGCATCATCCTCTATAAAAATAATAACATTTGAGCATATTGATATTGAGAAGAGCTTGTATCAATTCTAGATAAAGAAAAAAAATGCTGCTATATTTCTAATCCTGCCCTACTTTTAGTAATGCTTGCATGCATTTAAATTCCATATTTAATGTGAATGTTAGCCATTAAGCACCTCCACAGGGAACAAACCTCATAGGCAGACCTCTCTACTGTCTTAAATGGTACTGCTTTAAAATGAAGTAATCAACTGATTATGCCTTAAAAAGAAATAAACTTTTGCTTTTTGTTTGCTCACTACACAATACACCTCCAGAGGAAACCAGAACACTGTACAAACACTTTTCAAATATCAAAAAGTTCAGAGAGCGCCTGGAAACTGAGCTCTAAAGAAGCTCACCTGATACCTGACACAATCTTTTCAATTTCATTTGTCTGCAAGAAGAAAATGAAATGACAAAATATCTGTCAAGCCCTGAAACCAGAAAATTGAAAATATTTTTTTCTGAAAATCTTTCTCATGGTGGGAAAAGTAATAGCCCAAACAACAACAAAAACAACAGAACTGTAAAAAAGTCCCCTCAAACCACAGATTTTCTGCTTTTCCAGATAATATGTTTTTTACCTTCAGAAACTAATTTCATTTTCTCTCAGCTTAGAGCTGAATCTCAGATATTTTGTAACAAAAAGTGTTGAAAGAAGGTGAGCTCCATTCCATTGTTCATTGAGTGAAAATTATAAAAATGTTTGTGTTTCCATCAAGGTCTGGCATAGAGCCATCCAAGTCTCTGGATACAATGTCATGTTTACCTGGTGTCAGGTCCTGTTATAAGAAAGATCTCTAACATATCATCATTTAAATGTGTTAAAAAAATGAATTTGAACTTCCCTGGAGTGTCAGAGAATCTGAAGGTTTCCAAATTGAACTATTGCTGACCACTGGGTTTTCTACTGTAAGTATGGCACTGCATGCAAGTATTAAAAGAGCAGACTATCTTCTTTGGCTTTTGTTGATGATGGATAGTATGGCAACTTGACATAAGATGCAGTAAAGTGACTTGAAAAGTGCTAGGAAATTCTCTATTAAGGGAAATTTACTGTTATTGGCTTAGGTGATTGAAATATTACTGCTATCTACTGTGGCAAACCCTATACTCCCACACAGGACAGATGGTTTACTTAAAAAGTGAAAGAAAAAACATCACAACCCTGTTGTGAGGTTTCAGCTAGAGAAGAGAAAAATCACTAAGAAAAAGTTACTGGCTAATGAAATCTACATATCTTTTTGGACACAAACTATTTCTATGGAAAAGATAATTTTATGAGAAACTTTGTATCAGAAAGGTATGATTTTAACATAAAACAATGCTTATTATTTTGTCTAAATAATGCCTCAAAGCATACAATCATAATAATGTATAATTTTTTCTTGGTGCCACGTTATCACAGTTGGTCAGAAAATAACATTTTCAGTGTATTTATTTATTTGTTTTACAGAATGGAAATTCTTATAATCTGAGACTTGGGGATATCTTTTCACACTGATAAGCTTATGAATTGTGCTAATAATTTATTGGAATGGATTTATTGCTGGGGAAGTAAAGAGTTCCGTGTGCATCCTTTTTATGTATTAAATTTCTTTAATACACTTGCAAACAAAATGCTATTTTATGGTTGAAACAGAATATTTTTTACCTCAGTGAAACATCTTGGTAAATAATCAAGAAAAAAGGGAAGATACTTTTTGTTTCAATTTGTCACTCAAAATATTCTAATAAATACTTTGTTTCTTTATTCACCAGAATGTTTAAAGTCAATCTTTCCATCTATTTAAAAGTGCAGTTTAACACTCACTAGGTGGCACAATAGTTATTCAGAAGCAAAAGTCTGGACTTCGCAACAAAATCTTAACCAGTCTCTCATAAAGCTTTTGTCTTATACATAGAAATTACAAACCAAATTATATCCATTTCTTGATAGGGACAGCAGATAAAGTGAATGCATGTCATTCAAGGACTGGTCTCAATCAAACTAGGAGCCAAATTGCAGAAAACTGTGTTCCCTGATGTAGTTTAACTTAAATACTTTTTTTCTTCCCCATTGGAATAGACACATCTGCAAGTCCTAGTGGAATTCTGTAGATTAATCAAAATTGCCCATTCCAAACTTCAACCCCCTCTATGCATGCTGCCAGGAATTTGTAAAGTCTCTGGGAAATTGATGGTGGCAGACACCCTGGATTTTAATGCAAGCAAGCAATTGTTCTTTAGTGAGATACAGACAAGCAATCAAATAATGCTCCAATGATATGCTCCTTTTTTAGACTTTGTTTGCAGGGCTTGTGGGTTTCTTGTGGTTGTTCATTCTTTTAAGTTAACAGAGGAAAGCTGTGCCCAAGTGGGCATGTGACTAAATGGAGACATCTCCAATGAAAGCAGACTTGACAGAGAGGGAGGAGGCACTGAGGAAAAAATACTTTTTAGCTATTCTACATAAAAGTCTGTTGGTAGCCCTCATGACAGGGTCCTCTTCCTACTAAGATTTAACTGGGTTTTCTTGACTATCTCCTTTTCTGCCCATTTGAGATGTATCCCTATAATCTAAAAGTTTTGAACTACAGTTTTAAAAAATCAGTGCTAGTATAGAGAATACACATTCACAAGGCAGTGATTTTATTCTGTGTGCAAAATGGATCTGCTCTAGCAATTCACTGCAGTTACACCACAGACTATTGATTTCTTTAAGACCCTCTTGTCTGATGGTTTTAGGAGTTTTGTAGTAAAAGAGGCATAAGGCTGAGGAGGGAAAATGAAGGACTCAAGGTTAAGAAAGTTAAATGTGGAAGTCAATGTATTCCTAATTCTGTCTCAGGATCTCTAGACACTACAGGAGGAGTGATGTATGCAGATCTTTAAAATAATATCACCTTCCCTTGAAAGGGTAGTGCAAAGCTGAATTTAGTAAACCACAGGCATTTCTCCACTTTCGCATACGCAACTTTGTAAAATGAAGGATCTTGAACTATATCTTTGAAGGGTTTTGTCTACACAATTCTAAAATTTTAGGATCATTCCACCAACAAAAAATGACCATTTTTAAATCCAGCAACGTTTTCATCTATTACACTACAAAACTGCTATTCACTATCTAGCTAACACAGTCATGGTATTCTGCAGTCTCTCCTTGCTTCTGTTTCTGAGGATCTGGGCATTCTGTACATGGCAAATAGAAAGACATGGAGATATAATTACATTAGCTGTAAAGGTTGCTATCTAAGTAACAGGATTTTGCTTCTAAAATAAGAAGGTTGAGTGGACTCATGATTGTTTGCATTTTTTCTTTCAAGCCTATAAAGCCTGCATTTTGTAAACCCATAACAGTCTAGGAGAAGCAAAAAAAGGCTTAAAATCAGAAGTCCCACATAAATTAGAAGTAAAATATTTCTCCTAGCTTTGACAGGGTTGCTCAAATGGCAAATATAATATGCTATTTTCAGAAACAAAGCAGAAAGCTAGAAGAAAGAAAATCTGTACCTGGAAAAAATATCTCCTGCTCTACAAGGTCAGAAGTATTTTCATGCTTGAACTAAGAGTATGGATACATGCTGCACATCTTTTCACAAAGTCTCATTGCCTCAAAAAAGGAACAATAATGCTGCATTATTTCCTTCCATTCATCTGAATCTTCCAGCTGCCCCACTTTTATGCTTTGATTTGCCAGAGAGCTGTACTTCTAGGCTGCTGTGGGTCTAGCTGACCAATTATTTTTTAGAATCTGAAAAGAATTCTCTATTTGGTTGCCACTCAGGAGGGTATTTTGTTTGTTGTTCCTTTAATCTTTCTTGGCAGTCCTACAGGGATAGATGTGGGTAAAAGCTCCTAGGATTGAGTAGTCTTAATTAGGTAAGTATCTGCAGCAATCCATGGACGGACTCCAGAGAAGATAAAATGGTTTTGGATTTCCACTGGTGGACATAAGAGGACAAATTTAAACCTCACTTGCTGCTATTGATACCTTCTTGCCACATTTCTTGCAGGATTCAAGGCTTGCTATAGAAAGGCCAGTGCAGGCTTTGTCTTTTGTTCTCCTGCACGACCTGAGTAACAGCTCTCAGAGGTGTTTCAAACTCAGTTTGCAGGACTTGTGAGCTGGATCCTTGTGTTCAGCAAGAAACGTGTACTGCTGTGTCACTATGTTCTTAAAAAGTGTCCTGTGGGCCAGGGCATGTCCCTTGGAGAGAATGAGGTGTGGCTAGGGTTTGCATCCAGGGCAGGGGTTCCAGCAGAAGAGTGGAATGATCAGCACTAACTGCACATGCTTGTGAATGCTTGTGTGCCAAAAGCTCCTGCATGAAATTCCACTGCACAAACAAAACCAGTCTAGATAAAGATAGAAGGGACACAAATTATAAAATACAATACAAAGATGTGTGATAGTGCAATGTTGAAACTCCTCATGGTAACCTGAATTCAGGAGGTAAAGCAAGGAGGGTATGCAGGCAATCCTTCCTTTGGGATAATGATTCTTGTAACTGAAAGTAGGCAAAAGAATCACTTGAAGGAAAAAGGCATTTCTCTTAGTTGGAGCAGCAATTCTCTGTCATCAGCTCTCCTTCCTATGGTGCTCTCATGGGTAAGAGAAAGGCTATTACAACCACATGTAGTCAGGAGAGGAGTCCTCCTATAATGGACTGAACAGGTTAAGAACAGCTGGGGCTTGTAACCCTCTTCTACAGAAGAAACCATCTTCAGCAACAAATTACTCAAGAGAAAGAATTGCTTGAAAATGGCTGGAAAAATGCCACTTCCCTAAGAACTGAAATTTTTTGTTTGTCATGGCAGAAATACAGATTCAAAGAGTAGGAAGAGAAGACCAAAGGTTCTATTAATATCAGAATTTTATATCAGAACAAGACAAGCACATGGAGTTGTTTTGGCATATATTATAAACAAATCAATGTCTTATTTCTCCTATGTCTGACAACAAAAGTGCCAGTGATGATCTCAGTGAAGAGAAGGAAGAAGCCACATTGCCGCCCAGGCTTTCAGGAAACCCACGCTTTTTGTTAAATAAATACATAAATCCCTCACCCACTTACATCATTTCTATACCATTTCAGCTGAGATGTGAGATCTGATCACAGATGCTTGGTATGGTAGCATGAGGAACAGAGCTAAAATGAGAATCAGGTTTCCAAAGAGACCAGGCATTTTGGCAAAGCCAGTGAAGCTGTGAGCCAGAGCCAGGTGATGGCAGATAAACACGTGGGCTTCTGAGTCAAGTCCTGCTTGCTGCCACCCCATCTGCTGCAGACAAAGCAAATCCACCATGCTTGCTCCTGAAGGAGTCATTGCACGGGACCTGTCTGATTCAGTATCATTTTATGAGAGAAAGGAGGCAGGGAGACCTGAATCTCAATAAAGCAGTTAGACATTAAAAGTGACAGATGAGAAAAAGAATACATTTCCAGGCTTAACCTCACATCAGTCAATGGTGTTAGCTGGGAGCCTCAACATCTCCTTGCTAGCAGTGGAGGAGGAAGAGTTTATGGTATTTCAGCAAACCGATGGGCACAAGGAAAATACACTGGATTTATCTGTGCTACCTGAAATACAGGGGCAGAGGGCATCTGGAAGGAAACAAGCTGTCTGCTCATGTGGCTCCATGCTGAAATACCACAAAAGACCCGGAGTCCACATCCCAGACAGCTTCTTTATATTTTTTTTCTTGGAAGTGATATTCATATTTTAGTGAGAACTAAAGGCAAGGGATATAGCAATGTTACTAGGCAAGTGAGCATGCTAATGTTGTGTTAACATTTGGAAAACCTTGGTCTTCAGGAGATCAAACACTTGTAATGTAGTACTGGTAGCACTAGACAGGCAACTTTGAGCAATGTAGGAATGCACCTGAGCTGCTATATTTATGCACATCATCAATACAGCACAGAGCAGGATTTTCTAGATTGTTTTGCTGTATTGTGGATTTATCATCAAAATCATGCAGGATTCCCCTGACATTCCCAATACTGTGTGACAAATTTGATAAATTTTCTAACTAAATAATTAATGAAAATTAGAGCATTGGTATACTTATCCATCACTGTAAAGTACCTGTCAACTTTGAACAGGCATTTAGCAGCCAGTGTCTCCAGCTTTCCCAAAAACCCAAAAATCCTACCTCAGCAAATGTGGCCCAACTTCAGAGATTAAGATTATCTGCATTCCTGCTGAAGTTATTGATAAATTATAAATTAATAAAATTAATAAAGGAATTCAAAGATTTTGAAAGAAGTAATATTAACTACTGACACTTCAGAATATTAATTGTTGCCAGAATACTGGTAAGACTCAAAAGGCAAAATGTATTCATGAGGGACTGTGTTGAATCACAGTTGCTTTGTTATGTATTAATGTTTGCCTGAGCTTTTGAAATAGAGAGTAACACTTAAATCTCACTGCAGCCTCTTTTGACCTGAGCTTGCTTTTCCAAATGTCTCTGTGTCCCCATCAATCCCTTTCACTAATCCTTGCTGCTCCTTCACAATTTTTCCAGCTGAAAATGTATCCATGCAGGCAGTATCCTCCAAGCTCTACGTTATTAGTGAATACAAACAAGCTGTGACTCTTTCAGGATTCATGTAAACCTATCAATATTCCCATGCTGGCTGTGCTTTCAACTGCAAGAGAAACACTCCACACCAACAGCTGCAGCATATTAAAAATCAAAAATGAGAGTTTTGATGGCACTTGCACATTTCTGCCTTTTCATCTATCCTTTATCACTCATTTACTTACAGGAGGAAATGACTTTTCCTGCCAAGGTAGAGGTAAAATGTGTCAGACAAGGGCAAAAAAAAAAAATCATTAGTGCACCAGAGGAAACAATTTCTGAGATACAAAGTGTCAGCAGAAATGAGTTTGTGCTGTTGTATTCCTGTGACCTTCTTCAAAAAGGCATAATATACCACCTATTTTTTGCTACTAGAAATAATTTCAAATCATAGTAACTAGATGAATCAATGTTTTACTAGAGTCTCTCTACTTATCAATACTTGTTTTTTCTTTCACAAAAATGAGGAAAAGCTTTTCTGAGAGGTTGAAATAAAAATGTGTGCTTACTTGTAAAAATCTGAGAGTTGGGAAATAATAAATGCCAGTGTGATTGGAATATCATCCCTAATTCCAATGCTGTAAGATTTCACACTGAGTTTTTTCAACACACTCTGTTTGCAATTTAAGCTTTTCGTATATTTGAGTAATTTAAGCACATTTGCAAAACTTCTCATTTCTCTTAGGAAAGGAAAGGAAAGGAAAGGAAAGGAAAGGAAAGGAAAGGAAAGGAAAGGAAAGGAAAGGAAAGGAAAGGAAAGGAAAGGAAAGGAAAGGAAAGGAAAGGGAGGGAGGAAGGAGGGAAGGAAAGGAGGAAGGGAAAGAAAAGAGAAAGAAAAAGAGAAAAAGAAAGGAAAGAAAAGGAAAAGGAAAGAAAGAAAGGAAAGAAAGGAAGGAAAGGAAGGAAAGGAAGGAAGGAAGGAAGGGGAAGGAAGGAAGGAAGGAAGGAAGGAAGGAAGGAAGGAAGGAAGGAAGGAAGGAAGGAAGGAAGGAAGGAAGGAAGGAAGGAAGGAAGAAAAGGAAGGAAAGAAAGAAGAAAGAAAGAAAGAAAGAAAGAAAGGAAGGAAAGAAAGGAAAGAAAGAAAGAAAGAAAGAAAGAAAGAAAGAAAGAAAGAAAGAAAGAAAGAAAGAAAGAAAGAAAGAAAGAAAGAAAGAAAGAAAGAAAGAAAGAAAGAAAAGAAAGAAAGAAAGAAAGAAAGAAAGAAAGAGGAAACCAGTATGAACCAAGCCTTACTATTACTTAGGACTAAAAAATTTGGCCATTAGAAGATGGTGAACTGGAGCCATGAATATGCAGATTTGCTGGCATGGGCAATGAGAAGGTCATCTGGAAATGGGGGGCCCAAGAAGAAATGGAAGAAGAAGGAGAAATACTTGTATCAGAAGAGGGAAATGAAAGACATTTACAGCTCTAGCCGTATTACAATCTCCAGTACATGAGAGTTTTAGGGAATGATGGGGATGTGGCTTACAGAGAGCTCATGGTCAGGGACAGCACACAAAATCTCTAGAGCCTCATTTGCAAGCCCTCATTACTCCAAGGAGATGAAAAGCTGGGATTTTACTCTGTGTGTGCCAAAAGACCCCCAGGTATGGGCAGCCAGTGCAGCAGGGGCTCAGTTTTGTGACCTGAGTGCCTGGCTCCCCAGTGCTAATTTCACTGTGCTTTCCACTGGCTGCAGGTTTTCCAGGTGGACTGCTGGGTTGGGATCCTGTGCAGGAAATATCCCAATGTAACTTCCCACTGACAGCCCCCACAACACAGCAGGTCAGAGTTCACTTGAGACTGCCAGTATTTGCTAGGTTTTGTCATTTATTCATTGCAACTTCTGTCCAGAAATCAAGCCAATCAGAAGAACAAGAGCTCAAATTTGGAAGCCGTGTACCTGAGCAAATGAATTGCAGGCGATTACACTTACAGTGCCTTCCTCTGGCCTAGTCAAAGGCAGGGAGCACCAGTCATAACCTAAACACATAAGTGGAGAGAAAAACAACATTGCTAACAAAATATTTGGGGATAACTGATACACAGGAACATTGGGCAGGAGTTTGGGATGCTTCATTTAGTAGCTATTCAGGAAGGAATTCACAGGGCTTTCACTTTAATATATCTATCTATCTATCTATCTATCTATCTATCTATCTATCTATCTATCTATCTATCTATACTATATATATATATATTTCATTCATTTTGCTGGCTGCATCAAGTACTATTTCTTTCCACAGTCTGATACACGTCAATATAATCTAACCTAACTGTCTTCCAAAAAAATCTACATCAGTGTTAAATAGGAATATCTTTTTGAAAACCAGGCAGTTATAAAAAACTGATTTCTTTACTAGAATGTTACTTCAAGGCAGATTTTTCCATTAAATAATTTTACTGCAATGTATACTTGAATCAACAGAAGTGAAATGCAAGCAAATTCAGACAACTTAATTCTCTAAGAGCTGTATATTAAAAGTGGATGGCAATGAGGTTTTTCTTTCTTTAGGAAGATTCTTTTTTTTTCTTCTACCATGTAAAGAATTTTCCAAACAGCCAACATTTTTGTTTCCTTGATGTTGTAAAAACCAGTTAATAAATCAATACTTTCCAGTAAAAACACCCATTCAAACATCTTCCCCTGTATATACTTAAGCAGAGAGTCCTTGTGCATGAATAATCACATGGTCAGAGAAGTCAACAGGTTACACTCAGCTCCGTTCTCAAAAGGAGACACTGGTGTGCCATTCTGTAAATCCCTTTAATCCCTTATTTTTATAAACGGGTATAAAATCCATTTATGTACCTAATCACTATGTCCAAGTCCCATCTGAATTATTCTGCAAGACATATTCATGCCTTTGGAAGAAAAGTCCTTAAAGCTAATAGGAAACAGCTAATAGCTATTTAATTTGACCTTTTCCTTAAAACCAGGTAAATATCAAACCCTAGTTTGCATGTCTAAATGGCATTTGATTTGAGAGACCCAAGTGGAATAATGATACTTTTCCCAGGTCTTGTTATTGCACCTAATCAGGACAGGCACTCAACAGGACCCTGAATCTGCTCCCTTGGCTCATCTTCAGGAGTGGACATAGTGAAAGTAAATCTAGTAAAGAGGGGAAATTCAGATCATTCAGCATTGCAGAGGATTGCCATAAACTGGATTAATAAATCTGCACTTTTTAAACTGGACTTTGCAGGTTTCCCTCTGTGTATTTGTCTCCTGCTAACCAATGAAGCCTGAAACTTAGCCTCCAAGGGAGTTGCATGGGAGACTCCCCCTGGTTCTGGAAGCAGCCTGTTCCATGAGCTCAAAAGCTTTTCTGAGTGACCTTTCTGTCCTTACAAGGCTTCTGTTACACCACTCACGTTCTTCACTTCCAAGCTGCTGTGCACTATCATGCCCTTAATAGACTTTGATGTAGCCTTTTAGATAACAATCAGTCCTGATTTCTTTTTCATTATTTTATTCTTCTGTTTCCTGTAAAATCTTCACCTGAACCTGTTCTAAATACACCCAAATGTCAGAGTTTCTTTATATCTGTGCTAATATGACACTTTTCTAAAAATTTTATTGACCTCTTATTTTTCATTCAGCTCACTTCCATCGATGCAAAATGGGAATAAAGCCCTACTGTTCTTATTTATGATGTATTCTATTAATTCATAGAGGCAAATAAGTTCAGAAAGTATAAAGTGTGTAGAAGGATTATTTTTCAAGTATTTGCTTTCTGAAAAAACAGTATTAAGTCTGGATGATAGAAAATGGACAGAATTTATGTTTTCACTCAAAATGCTCTCAAGAGGAAGAAGCAACTTCCAAGTATGTATGTCTGTAAAGAGGTTTTGTTTCTCTACATGTTTAGACCTGCAGCTTATAGAATGGATTCTAAAAAACTAGTTACTAAACTGAATTAAAATTGCATAAAACATAAAAATTACCAAAATGGTTTTCTGTATTTTCCACATTTTTACTATGCAGAAAGAAAATTATCTGTATACTTTCTATATGCTTGGGTGATATTTGACATTATATAGCCAAGATCTGAGAAATGTGTGATATACACAACGAACAACTTTTTTGCTTTTACACTAAAAGAACTGGTAGCATATATCCACTAGATTTTTTTTTTTTTGCTGTCAGAGAATGATGAGGAAAATTAATTCTGTAGCAATCACCACTGGAAAACCAGAGATGGTTTAATTCTGAATGATGTGTCAGAGTTGGGTATTAGATAGGTGACACTTGAGTGTGGGAAACCACTGGGACACCTTTAGCTCCTCAGTGCTGTGTGGTTCAGCCCTACAAAAACCCCCTGTGCTGGCCTGTGTTCTTTGTGCATGCATGTTCTTAAATCTGGTTAAATCTACTATGGATTTAATGCGCCTAAGTCTACTTTATCAGGAGAGAGCATGTTACCAGTAGAGACCACACACCTAGTCATGAGTGATAAGCCTGGAAAATAAAGCAACCTGAATATAATGCTATGCAATTTTAAAACAAAACAAAATATAATCTGATTCATATGTTGTTTTTATGCAGGTGCTTTTAAGATTCCAAGGAAATAAATTCTGCTGAAGCTATTTTCTACAACTGACATTCATCTGAGTGTTTTATAAAATGTTGCACATATATTATATAAAGCTCCCAAACAGTAAGTGCAGCATATTGATTATTTCTCTGACTAAATGAACACTCTATCCCCCAAACTCAAACAGTAAAAAACCCCAGGATGAACCCCATTCCTAACCCAGCACATTTCCACCAGCCTGCGGCATAACTGAGCCTCATCTCATTCAACAGATATTTACTTGGTTTTTAGGATTGTGTGTGGTAGGTTTTTGCTGCTATTATTTTGGGGCTTTAATCCCTTAATCTCCTGTAGTTCGTTAAGGACTAGAGAAGCATACTACAAGGAAAACATAGTTGTTAAGCAAAGAATTGAAAAAGTTAATTCTTCTTGTTGAGGACCAAGCTTTGAGCATTTACCAGCCCTGACAACAAATATGGTCTGTGGATCACTGTGCCCTTTCAGCACCAGCCTCTGTGAATGTCCAGCCAACATTTACATGTTAAGGAACCATTCCTCTGTGCCACATCCTCTCCTGACAATGTGATGGCACTTTCCTTAAAACAGCAAATGGAAGGAGATCTCCTGAACCAAGCACAGCTGCTTCTTACACAAACACTGAACAAATCCTGGTGGGGGTCCCTTGATCTCCTTAGCCATTGCATGGTTAACCAGATACAGTAATTCCATACAGAGAATTCAACAAATCATAGCAAATCAATAACCGCTTTCTCAAATTCCGTGAAAACCTCTCCTTGCAATTTTAGTAGTTTATCTGAAAGGTATTGGTCCTACATCTCTAATGCAATTGATGTCTCCAATGAAATAAATGCCTTGGACTTACAGGAAGTCCAGCTGCTTCCAGATCTCAGCATGGAAAATATATTTCTCTCTGACTGTGCATTACCTATTTCTACTGAAGCTTTTGAATTCTACAATCTAATTTAAATACAATTTTGTGATTGATGACAGAGCTTCAAAATAGTGCTCTATGAACTATGGAAAAATACTGGCTACATCTGAAGATAGTTGTAATTTTCTTAGTTCAGAGAAACTAAATTTGGTTTCTAGGTATTCCTGAGGCAATAATTAATGCATGCCTTCAGGCAAAGGGAGGGTAAAGTGCACTTCTAAAACTATAGTTTGAGAAACAGCTTTCCAAGTGCAGAGTTTTTCCTGGTATTCTTAATGAAACCGGAAAAATTATATGGACTTATCAGTGTAAAAATGGTAAAAAACCCTGTGACTTTGAGCAGAGAAACCTTTAAAAATACTAATCCAATAGAATGTTTGGAACAGCTCAGGACAAGCCATGAATAAAAGTGGGCATGTGAAAATTCCTTTTTTCTCAGAAGAAATGTGCCTTTTTCTTCATTTTTTCCTTGGAATGGAAAGGCAAATTCAGACAGGTTTGGGACTTTTTAAAATTTTAGTTTATTTGGAATCCAAGCAGGTTTTTGTATCAACAATGTAGTAAAACTATTTTAGTGTCAAAAGACTTTACCTACATAATGTCATCACGTGTTTTAAATATTTAAATTTTAAAATATCAGTAGTCAATTAATCATTAGTCTACATAATGCATTTACGCCCTTTTACATCCAAAAGATGTAAACAGAATTGCTAGATTCCAGAGAAAGTCTTCCATTTCCTGAATAATGCATTTAGCAGAGGAAATTTCCTTACCTGAAGCTTTCTGGCTAGCTCTCTTTGTAAGGCTCATAAAAGTGATCTCTTCCTCTGGTGAGATGCAGGCACAATCTTATTAGAAATTGTTCAAAGCAGAGTTTTTCTACATCTCTTTTTTAAAAGGCTTGTATCAAGCATAAGATTTTGTTTCCATCAAGCGCTACTGCAGTGCTGACCCAAAAGGCCCACAGGAGATTCAGGAGAACCAACTGAGTTCCAAGAGAGTGTGTTTCCCTTGGTCCTCTAAAATATATCCATGCCCAAAGAGAAAAGTTGATCCAATAGCACTCATTTTTGATCCACCTGAAGAATCAGAAAAACTGCCACCAAAGGAATTAAAGCATCAATGCTCCAAAGATGTGACAGAAATCTCTGTCTTGGTGCACAGAAGAAAACCACTAGAGACAATACGTGAATACTGTGCAGTGGCAGAATCTGATATAAGGTTATGCTAATTACACTGCTATGTTTTTAGAAACCATTAACATGTGGTATAAGGCATTCAAGTGTTGTCCCATAACTGCATCTCATATTCATTCATATAATTCTCATTTGGATTATAAGTAAAACCAAGATTTCCAAACTTCAGAAAACTAGATGGAGCGAAGTTTTTTCCAAAGTCCCAGAGTTTTGGAGGATCATTTCATCAACTTCTAAGGAAAAAGAAGTTAGGTGATAATTTTAGGGCTAAACTCCCAAATCCTCCAACAAGGGGATTCTGCCACACAGCCTTTTGAGAAGAGAGTGTCCCTCATCTGACATGGCTAGCACTGATGAGAGTCAGGTCAACCAGTTAGTTTAGTAGTCAAATTTTTTTTCTAGTTCTTACAGTGACCATATGACTTTGAAGCTAAGTTTCTCATGATATAATTTCCAATGGTGCTAGCAAAGCTTTACACCCTAAGCTATTGACTTGTGTGTATGGAAAGAACAGAAGATTAAAGATGGCTCAAAGTGAATGTCAAAATGCAGGTTTATATAAACTTTATGATCTTGGCTTTTAACTGCTTTGTGCCTCAGTTGCTCTACTCAAGTAGAAAAACCAAACAAACCCAAATGTATTTAATTGTCAAGACTATAGCTAATTATTTACATAACCACAGAGTCTATATAATTAATTTTTCATTTCCTCAACTCTCAAAGAATTGCTAATTTGTCTTGAATTTTTTATTATCTCTAAACATCTCAAACTACTCTGTCCAAGCAAACATAAAATATAGTTTCATATGATAGAAAATCTTAATATAGAATCCAGCAGAGTTATAACAAGTACCACAACAGAAGTCATGGATCATGTTTTTCAATAAAGCAAAGCATTAGATGGCTATCCTTTTAAAGAAAGTTAATGCTGCAAATATTGCAGCAGGATTTTGTTTTTTTTGACAGAACACATTTCCTATCAAGGGCAATTGCCCAGGTCCTTGAATTACCAGCTCATCCATACCTGGGAACCTTGCCAGCTCTATACCTCATGGTGTTAGAGCTCTGCTTTACATCCAGGAGGAAACCTTTTCCTCAGAGCGACATATTCCTGTTACCCCACTACTGCAAGGCAGCCCTGCACTGGTATCTGGCTGAACACTATCTTTCACTTTTCCAGTCTAGCAGCATTCATGTACCAATCAGATCACTACTTTGATTTTTGCCAGGGATCAATATATTGTGCATTTTTGCATTAATACAAACACATCCAGTTTTGCTTACTGAAATGAAGAGGTTTTGGAAAGTTAAAAGTACATCATAAGGGGAAGGAAGAGAGGATAGCTTCATAGGATTATAGGAGTTATTGATTGTAGGAGTTATTACTACCAATGTCACTAAAATGTATGTGTGTATTTACAGAGACTGCTGGCAAGCTTGTCTCTTTTCTCTCAGACCACATCTTTAACTTCTTCTAACAACAGTTTATTATCAGAGACAGGTTTATCAAAGGCAGTTCTGAGTGAAGACATGCATTTGAGAATATGTGTATTCATGTGCAATATACACACATACCTTTCTATTAGAATGTTTTCTCGGGGATTAGGGAATATTCATTAAATGAGAACAGAATGCTTATCAATTTTTCTTATGGTTCTCCCAGTTTGCCTGTACTACTTATACACACCAGATTTTGCTTTTTTTCACAGCCATTTTCTGTAAGACACAAGAGAAATAGGAAATAACTAAGAAGGCAAATGAAAGAATCCAGAGATCCACTCCATGGGGCCATCCAATTACAAACATTCAGTGAGCAACACTTCACCTATCTATATCATCCATTTCTATATCTATATATCTATATCAATATCTATCTATATCATCTATATCTATATTTATTAATATCTAATCTATATCTATATCATGTACATCTATATCTATAGCTATTTAATCTATATATCTAATCTATATATTTATCTATATCTACATCATCCATACCTATATCTACATCTATCTATATCTTTCAGTGAGTTTCTGCTACAGCATTTCTTCATTTTCTGTGTGCCTAGGTGATAGGAATAAATTCTCTATAGCACGAATGCTCGCCTGGAGCACACAGTTAGCTTTCTCTCCTCTTGAGGAGGCAGGCTGCACTGAGGTTTCTTACTGGCTCTCTGGCACAAGAGGTACACTGCCTGCTGAGAAACAACAGGCTTTGCTCAGCTTGCTACTTTCCAGGAGACTGATACCTCTCTCTGCACTGGTATCACACACATCTCACTCAGGGAGAGCAGCAGCTGGAACTGTATCTCTGCATGAACAGGGAGAAGCAGCTTTTTGCAGTTTCTGTCCTTCCTGTGTTGAATGCCTGTACAAGATTAGCAATAACACAACCTTGAGTAAGATTTCAGCAACTCTGAGGAAGAAGCAATTTGCATCCCCAAATTGGTCCTTCACACTTAGGATTGCAGTTGCCCAAGGTGCCCAATTTCCTTGCATCAGCTGTAGCATACTAAGCAGAACCTGCAATCCCCAAATACCTATGATTTTGAATAAATTTAGGAATTAGGCTGGGGTAGATTTCTTTCATGGATGCTAACTGAGCTGATAAGGATTTTCTGGATGGTAATGGAGATCCTGTATACAAAGGCTAGGAGCTTCCTGTTCCTTTTATAGAGTGCCAAATGATAAGGATGTTAACTGGAAATGAACAAATAAACCAAGCTCCAACAGAAGTCCTGAGGGTGGTCAGCCCCCTTCATCTGAACACTCCTTTTGGTTTACTGCCAATTTCTCATTTACTTTTCCCTCTGCTTCTGTATCTCCCTCTGAGATCCCCAAGGGCACTTCAGCAGAATCCCTGAAGATTCTTAGATCTTTTCCAGACATGCAGGGCTGCACACAGGATTCCCTGGCACAAAATCTAACCAGCCATATGTAGCAGGTTTGGCTGTTTTTTTCCTGATAACAACAATTGTCAGACTGCAATCTACAGGTATGTGCAATGGTTGGTTGGGAGTAAAAATAGTTACTGAAACTTTACAAAATTCTAGAACAAAGTTCAATCAACACATACTTTATATTTCTATTACAGCAGCATATATGACTTATTTTTGCCCGCAAATTAATTTTGTAGCAAACAGCGTCAATTAAACAACCAGACATCAGTGAAATGTGAACTCTCTCTTCCTGAAGGAATTTCTGACATGCTGTGGTATTTAATTCTGGCCCACCTTCAGTGTACTGCAATGGCTTACAGAGCTTTGCATCTGTATCTGTATGACTTTGTATCCGTATCTTTATCAGATAATAAAGCCATGCAGTGCTTGCTAGCTTCATTTTTGTTTTCTGGCTAGTACAGCTGCCTCAATATTCAGAGGCAAGAAAATTCCAGGGCATACTGAGTCCAGATGAAAATGAATCAAGTTACCATCTATAGAGTAAAATCGACCTGAAAAATTCATATGGATTTTTATCAAGACAATAGTTCTACAGAAAGTTTTAATGCAAATATTTGTACTTCTTGGAAACTGTACTTTTACAGGTAAAAAAGAAAAAAAAAAAAATTGTCTTCTAGGTTTCCAGTGAGCCAGAATGTCAGAATACAATCCCAGATGTTAAGTATTTGAGTTAGAAAACTGTTCATATCAAAAACGTATTTCTGCATATTTTATATTTAATAAAAACACACACACTTCTAACAAAACTACTTTGTCAGATGCTTGGAACTGAGTTTCATTAAAAAAACCTATTTGACTAGAAATATTAAGGTTCTTTTCTTCCATTTGTTAATGAATCAGAATCCTAAATGCCAGGCAACAAGTAAATTGTGGGTAAGGGCTAAAATAATGGAAAGAAAATGGATACTCAGTCATTGCTAATGGATACTGCATTAACTTTACTATATCAGTGCAGGAACAATGGATAGTCCCTCTGCACTACCAAAATGCTTCCCAGTAGCATCTTTTGGAAAACCCACTGGTCCTGATCAGAAAAAAATACTACACAAATATCTGTGCAATTGCCAATGTGGAAAAAGAATTGTCCATGCTATCAATCTTGACTTCCATAATGGAATATCAGTTACAAATCTGAGACTACAGAATCAGAGTATATATAAGAAGAAAATTAGTGGAAAATGAGAAAGAATTAAAAACATCATTCTTCTGAGAAATTATTTTTACAACCTTTCTATACTTAATAGTCATATTAATTTAAAATATTAACTATCCAAATTAACTTGGTAATTCATAATATTAATCCTGAAATTTGGAGGAATTACAAAGAAATACTTTGGGAAAACATCAACTTTTGATGTGTTTCTTTTGATTTAAATTTTTCTTATTTTAGTAATTTTTTAACAGGTGAACTCAAAACATCTCAAGAAGGAATAGACTTCAAGGTAAGAGTTTCAAATTGATTCTGCAGAACCTGATATCCTTAACAATTTAAGCCAACATGGGAGCTATTTGCCTTACTCTACTTCAGCAGTAGTAATAAAATATATTGCAGTTAAGGGAGAAAGTTTTTCAGTTAAGGTTCTGAAGTTTTGACATATGAGCAAAAGAAAAAAATTACATGACTTTTTTTTTTATCAAAACAAGGTTTTAACTTTTAGTTATACATTAATTTCAGTTTACCTTAGACATCTTCATGACCCACAGCCTTATGTGAATTTCTATGATACTTTGTACCGAGAATTGAAAGGTTGAAGGATACACCTGGTTTTACCACAGTGTAATAGAGAGTTTTGTTCCAACTTAATCTGTAGACGATACTTACAAAATAAATAAAGATTCAATAAAAAAAAAAAAAAAAAGTTTGAGGAGTAGAAGTCCTTGAGTTATGGGAAGAGAGTGATGAAACATTGTTTAAACAAAATGAGAAGAACGGGAGAAATATTTAAAGTGTGGAAGGGCATCAAGTAATTTTGGAAATTGTAACAGAGTAAGTGAAACATTATTATTCTCACATTATGATTGTGTTAACATCTTCAAAAATAAATTATTCACAGCAATGAAGCACAAGTGTCTCAAAAATAATGAAGAGGCTGACAGCAGGGGCAAAACCCCCAACAGTGCAGCTCCAAGAAAGGGAGACTTTATTTAGTGTTATAAGGAGGGTGCTCAATTATGTCTGAGCAAAGTGAATATTATTTCTTGGTGTTCTGGTTTCAGCTGGGAGTTATACATCTGGCACCATGAACTATTAGTTTTTAGGATACATTTGAAACTCTAGAGAAAGTTCTTAAAATGCCAAAATGGCAAACAACCTAAACAGACTAAACTGGCAAGTGAGAAGTACTATAAGAAAGAAACTCTTAGCAAAGGGGTGGACTAGAGGGTCCAATGAGTTTTAGCTGTCTAAAATACTTTCAAGTATAGAAAAATGTATAGTTTTAAAATTTATTCTGAAAGAAAGATATATTTATCACCTAAACATTTTGCAATGGAAGAATCCAGTACTAGAGGAATGAAAGACTTGTTCTCTGCTATTATAAACTCTGAGAATATATTTACCTTGCCAGATTAAATGTTATTTGTATCAGGAACAACTGTAAGGGAAAAGGCTTACTTCACAACATTCACACCTGAAATTTAATAAAAATGTGATCACAGGTTTTTAAGTTTTCATCTTCTGAAGGTCTCTTACCTACAATAAAAAAGATTTACAACAACTTTTGAGTGGAATCAATTTTTTGTGCCCTTTTGTGCTTGTAGGAGTTTGTCAGTTTTCATTTCCGATGAAAAATACTTTTATTCCTTTAGGGCTTTTTTTAGTCAATTATGGTTTGCTTGCATTCATGCAAAAAGTACTAATAACAGTAATTTGAATAATTGTTCCCACCAATGAACACTTAGACTATATCCAGCATAAAAAAAATCCTGTTGCTTTGAAATCTACAGATGCAGCCTGTGCTATAGGACAGCCAGGCTGAGACATGAAGATCTGCTGAAATAAGAGCTGAACAATGATGACAATGAGAGCTCAACCACTTCTCTACTAGGAGTAGGGACATTTAGGGACTATCATTTTAGACTATATCCACTGATGAAGATCAGTGCTTAATAATTTCTTAATCCCACGGTTCCTCAAAGTTTTTGATTCTGGGTCTGTTCTTTTCTCTCAGCAGGAGCTGAAATTGCTGTGAAAACCTCAGGAGTGCAATCAGAGAAGATTTATAATTTTATTTGACTGGTGGAAGTGAGGAGTTATTGAAAACCTGTCTCTGTCACAGCTTAATAACGAGGAGAGAGTGAGAGGTGAAGATGTCAGCTCAGAAAGGCAGAGACACTTTTCATCTTGCTCGAGTGTGAATGGAAGTGTCACAGCACTGGGGGGGGTGTGTCACTGCTCCCCTGCTGTTAGGGCCACATCAGCTGACCAGACAGCAGGAGATTCCAGCCAGAGTTCTGCTTTTGCATCAGCCCAGTCCAACAACAGCCCTCATGTATCACAGTCACACACAAACAGCAGGAATCCTGGGAAATGCAGCTCACTTGTCTTCTGGGAATATGAGAAATCTGGATTACATGGACAGGACCTACATCAGAGATATGAGTCAGGGTCTGGAAACAAGCTGGTGGAACAATCCAATAACACCAGGTGTTCTTACCCTGAGTTATACTTCAATTAGTCTGTTGAGACAAAGGTTTAGACCACAGACTAATTTTAATTACGAGGTTTTGAGGGTTCATATTTGGAGAGGAGTTATTTAAATAACCTTTGCAAATTCAATGAGTAAAGTAAAGGATGATCAATAAAAGAAACTAAAAGGCAATTCTGAAACTCCAGTCATATCACTACTATTTCATACAGCTTATCTTTAAAAATAAGGCAAAGCAATACTGAAGAAAACTAGTAAAATACACTTTCATCAATAAAACTACTGCATTAATGATAACTTTATAAACTATGGTCTGTGTTGCAAATCACTTTGGACTTCAGATATTGAGTGCAGCAAGTCAATACAAAGTTGTATTGAGTTCATACTGGCTTCACAAAAGAAAACAGTATGAACTCAATAATTATTTATAGGAATTACCTCTAACTGCTGGTGGTACTCTTGTATGTAAACACTAGCACAGCTATATTTGGAAACTAAGTAGGAAATGTACTGGGTGTCCAGGTAAAGCCTCTATTGTGCTTTATATGTGAAACTTGATGAAAGTATAATAATGCAGTAATAAATAATTTTAAGCAAAATATATTAATCCTTTAAAAATTTGATGAATAAAAGCTTTCCTTTATTAGCATGCCCACAGACAAAATGCTCAGCACCTGGTAAGTTTTGCTACCCCTTCACTGCTACTTGCCTTCCTGCCAGTAATAGAAATGTGTCATCACAGTGTATAATTGTATATTTAACTGTGGTTCTTCATAGAAAAATAACAGATATCACTAACAAAAACATTTCATCCTAGTTTTGGCATTGCATTTCTTCTCAGTATATTTAAACCAAAACTTATGAACATATCTTTACTTTAGAGTCTGTGTACTTAGGGCTTTAGATTTATGACCAAATTCTTATAAAGATTTTGTTCACTGCAGAAAGATTTTTTTTTTTTCATTTGTGACAAGCTTTCTTGTTAGTTTTGTTAAAAACTTTGATCTTAGACATCCTTAACACGTTTTCTTCACAATCTAAAAATTGATTAATTCTACTGAAAGTGGCATGCTTCTTTTATGCCAGCATATAAACAGACTGCTGGTCTAATTGGAAATATCCTTTAAAAAGGAAGTTTGAAATACAAAATCCCTGCAGGGATCAATTACAAGAACAAGCTATTCCCAAACAGAAGAAAAATAAAAACTGAAAGACCCTGCTGCAAATAATAACGGCTGAGAACAGTAGAATAGTCACAAAATATCCAATGGCATATCTAATGACCTCTGTTAAAGAAACTATTTCAATAATATTTTCTATTTATTTGTGAACCAAAAAAGAGAATGTAGTTTGTTCGCTACCATCACTGTAGGGTGTTAAACTGTGTGCAGGTTAGTTATGCCCATTTTTTAAATGGCAAAAGTGAAAAAAGTGGTAGTCTATTACTTTTCAGATATCAATTGACATTGTCATACAGTAGCCTAACCTGGAGCAGACGATGAGTAGCCTGACTAGATGACATTTATTTCCAGAGATTTACTAGGAGATGAGATGTGATGTAAACTTGATGTGAACACTGACTGACCTCTAGCTAAGGACTGTGGCTGATTGTGAGTTCAAATGCAATGCATGTGATTTGGATCTGCAACATTTCCTGAAGAATGGTCAACGCCTTTACTGGATTTTTTGAAAGAAAAGTTGGAAACCAGTGATCCCTCACATGAGGAGTGGCTCTCTTTCCTGTGACTGCTGCACATAACAACCAGTTTCACTGATTACAAAGGGTAAAATACTTACTGTAAAGTGCTACTTATTGCTGACACAGTCATTAGAAGATTTTAAGTGTGTGACTTCTCTCAGGAAGGTTTCAGAAAGGCAAGAAGAGCCCTACAGGATATGAAAATTAGGAAACAGCTCACAACCTGAGCTGGAGTTTATTTCACTGCATCTCACCATCTCATGTGAACATACTGCATGATTTTTTTAGCTTCGGACATTCATGAACAATTGTCTCCCATTTTGTTCTCTGCACTCAACAAACCATGTAGAGTGTGGGAAAGCCAGGCCTGAACATCAGCTAAAAGCCCTTGAAGGAAGCTGTCTGCTTTTTCCTCAGGGCTGACTGCTCTCCCCACCCCTCGTCTGCTACTGTGAGCCAAGCCCACAACACCTCAGAATAAGACGATCCATGTATCCAACAGATACTCAATTACCTTTCAAATAGATGTGGCATCTGCACAGATTTCACCACACTGCACAGAGAAAATGGCAATTTTCCATCTGTGAATGGGGTTGATAAAGCACAAATCAGCCTCTCATCCAGACCCAGCTCTACATTGTGCCTACCAAAATGCAACAAAAATTGAAGAAAAGAGATGTCTCTTTAATCAGCTGCAGGAATCCTGGACATTTACAGAGTATCCAGCCAGTGTCACACACCCATGTCCTGCACTGACCCATATTGACTTGGCCATATAAAAACCCATAATATCACAACACAAACAGCATAACAGAGGTGCCTATTTGGGTGTCACGGGCATCTTATACACAAAAGTTGTCAAAAGCACAGGAGGTGTGGAATTATTGGATTTCATGACGGAATTTAATGAAAAATCTAAAATATCAGTAGACATATGTTTTAATCTTTGATGGGTTTTTCAGGAAGAGAAGAAATATAAGAAAGATCAAGAGAGAGGTTTGTGAGTGCAAACAAGCCAAGTGAAAAGTCATTCTAGTCCTAATGAAACAGGATTTATTTGTTTAATAAATATATTCAAGGTACTCAGTTCTGTACATTGTACTAAGATCTATATTCAAAACTGGGCTAAAGGCTTTTCATTTGTGTAAGCAAAATGAATTTAGGAGGAGAACGCTGCTGGGGCTAAGAGCCAGAAAGAGTTCAATTTTGATGCGCTGTTCAAGATTTCTCTACCTTTCTCTTTTCAAGCTAATTTCAGCTCAGCAGGGACCTAGGTTTTTTTCCATAGATTTGAGCTAATATTAATGTTGAACAAGGCTGAGACTTGACCACAAGGTATGGGCTGGCTTAAACTTTCCCCTACTTTGTCCAACAGGTAACACAAGCACCATAGTGGGGACTGCTCCCCCAGGCAGAGTGGAGGTGGGCATCCCCCTGCACAGAGGGCTATTAGGAAGTGGAGGGTGTTGGGGAAGATAAAGAAGGAAGACACTTCTGCATCAATCCACCTTTAAATCTAAATCTGTACATTGAGGAGAATTCAAAGAGGAAAGGATGGCTAAGGAGACTTGTAGATATGTCTAAAATACCCCAGGCAGCAAGCAAGAATTAATTCATGACCTGTGGAGAGCAGAGCTGGGGAAGTGAGTGTCTCAGTTTAAGGAAACCCAATGCCTGTGGTGCTCTTTCAGCACAGTGCCTCCTTAGGGGGCTGTAGAGCCTGAAGCAATGAGCAACACACCCCCAGCAGAACCAGAACTTTTTTTTTTGCAAACATTGGAAATGCATAGCAGCCAAATTATATTCCCTAAGTCTTAGTGTAGGTCCCAATAGAGTAAATCTAATAACTGTAAAGGAAAACAACAACTGTATAAGGAAATTTTAACAACAGCTCAGTTATTAAAAATGCTGTACTTGATACAACTAAGGTTGCCCTTGCAAAAAATGCACTATAGAGGTTTTGTATACACAATGATTGTCCCACACCTCAGACATTTCTCCACTTCTTGACTTTCAAACACAAACTAAAAACAGAAAGGGAGACATTTAATTTTAAACTCCCTTCAATTTCAAAATCAATTTCAGAACTCAAGATCTTTATGCTATGTTTTCAAAATGGAAAATGTGCTCATGCAAAAAGGTAGTAAATAGTTTATGCAGCAGCCAGGTCCCAGTAAGGTCCCAACATGACTTAAATTTTTTTCCTAAAGCTGTATTAGTCTTCTCAATAGAGCTTTATTTCTTCCTAAATTAATGTTTTAGTTCACTAATGGAAGTGAATGTGTATTAACAAAAATGCAGTTTCTCTACAAAAATACTGAAAGAGTACCAAAACAGTATTATTTAGAAAAACCAGATTTTATCTCTATAAACTGCCTTCATCTTATGCACTATTTAAGCAGCTTATGTATGTCTGTGGAGCACATTAAGTTTCTAAGATAAAAGCATCCAGATAAGAGTATAACATCTGTATTAGGGCTGTTACATACATGGTATGATAAAAGTACTGTTTTTAATTTATTATATTTTCCAAAGATATTCAAACTGCATATAATTATCACCTCATCAAAGATGAAATAAATTTAAAAAAAAAAAATTACCAAGCCTGCTCAGCTTTCAAATGTTTTATCATACACTAATGAAAGGTAATTGGAAATTTATTTATAAAATTAGAAAAACAGAACTGTGATAGCTAAAATTAATTGTAATTTTTAGGTGTAATTATAATTATAATGAATTATAATTTTAAATTCATTTAAATTACAACATGAATACATCCACAAGTTCTGAATTTTGTTTCTTGAAAATGTAGTTATAGTTTCCTTTAAGTGAGAAGGTCAGCATATTCAGCCAGGCTTGCTTGGAACGTCACAGCTTCATTTCACTAGTCCTGAGTTTTTCTGTAGGATTTTCTTTGTTTACATAAAAATATTGGCAAAATTGTGCAATGGCAACCTTAGAAACAGTAGGAACAGTTGGGACTGATGGTGCTGGTATATTAGACTTTCTGAGAGCAGACTGGGTCTTAGTGAGAGACCATTGCTTCGTTCCCTGTTTGTCCAGTGGCTCCCTGCAGTGATGGCCCAGCCTGTGACTGCCTTTGCAATAACTCCAGGCACAGCTGTGCCCTCAGTCTACAACTGACCCAACGCTTCCAGCCAAAGGAAAAAAGCTTCCTGAATCTTCATGGTGCTTCTCTAACATGCGGAAGGTGGTAAAACTTGTCATCTCTGCTTTTATCTCAAATGAAGAGAAGGCATAGTTACACATTTCAGAGTTCGGTTTTCAGATGTGGAATGACAAGTCTTCTGAGCTGTGATTAAAACTGATTAATCAGTTTAACCTCCTGAGAGACCATATTTCACCTCTTGCTGCCCACATCCTCCCTCCCCCTTCTCCCTTGGAGATTCCCATGCCTCTACAGAAGCAACAGAACAGAACAGAAAACACAATCAGTTTTCTAACAAACTTTTTAAAAATATTTATGTTCTGGCTCCCTTTCCCCTGATTATAATTATTAACTGCAACTGCATTTAAGTCTTGCTCCAAATCAAAAATAGGAAGTACACATTTTGTTCTAACAGCTCTCCTGTTGTTATTTTTCATTCAGCTATTAGCAGTAAGTGCTAAATAAGTTCTTTTACTATTATTAAACATAAAATTTTACTTTGCAAGCATAAAATGATCCTATAATACACCAGCTCATTTAAAACATCACTTAAATTTAATTGCCACAATCAAAATACACAGTTCTTACTCATGACACAAAGACATTTTTCATTAAAACAAAGAACTAGTTTGTTTTCATATGGAAAAATTATGTTTTCTATATACCACCAATAAGTATACAAGGAATACAGTGTTACAATTTAAGTTGTGCCTGATGGGAAAACCACACCAAATGTTTCAATTATTTTCTGCTTTTTACCACTATCTGTTGAACTGATTGCCTGCTTTCAGAGGAATTTAGGAATCAGGCTGACAAAACCACTGGTTATTTTACTACAAAGTGAAGTCTGATAAGCAGTAGTTCTTAGTACCTGGTTGCTGAAACTGAAATAACACGGGCTGAAATGGTGACTCTAAAGACAACATAGCAATAAAAAACTAAATAATAAATAATTGTTTTTTAAACTGAGATTAAATCACCTTCTAGGAAAGGCAAGAAGCCTTTATTTTAACATTCACATTAATTGCTCTGAATTGCACTGTAAATTTCAGGGTAGTGGCAAGACAAGCTTTGGGATATTGAAAAAAAATTTTAAGACATGCAATCTTATGAGTCAATTTATTTTCTGATTTGTATCATTGTAAATTTATAGCAATCTTACTAGGAAGTCAGGAGTCACTCCAAGCTTAAGTTGATGTCACCTAAAGGAAAATCTAATCTCATTAATCTTTCCTTTCCTTGATTTGTCCCATAAAAAAGCAGCAAAGACTAGAGGAAATCAAAGTTATTCAATGTATTTCATTTCCACAAGGATCCACAAATATGTCATTTTCAAAAGAAAAATGAGCTGCCATTAATTTTCTACCCTGCTTAGAGGTAACTGGGAAGATGGGTGGTAGGAGCTGAAGAATAATTATTCTGCTATGGTCAACCTTTGAAATCCCAAGATGAGCATGGATAATCACAGTAAACATACAGCTGTTGATGTATCCTCTAATATGTGACTTTGGAAGATGGACGAAAAGACTAAAGACTGGGCTGATCCATTTCAGCATCACCTGGTTTGATGTTCGTGTTGGTACCTGTTTGTATCTTCCTTACAAATATTGCAACTTAAACCAGCTCTGATTTAATTTAAATTTTCAAAACATTGCTCCCTCCAGTCTAAATTAATTTTCATCAATGTCAAGCCTTGTTTGCATCATCAAGCAAAAACTATATTTTACAGTTGCCATCACAAACCGATAATTAGTTTTGTTTCATTATCAGAATTATTCATCAGTGATTTACTAAGGTGCAACTTCTGCCTACAGATCCACCCCTCTAACCACATCCTAAACTGTATCCTGCCAGACATTATGCTAAAATTTGCTTTCCAGACTAGGAGTCATACTCCTTATTCCTACATATTTGATTGTGCAATTTCCATTCAACTGATTTGGAAGGAAGAGCACTCATTTAAAACCTGCTGCCTTCTGCATGTACTCTCTACTTCCTTTCCCCTTCTCTCACACAGTTCTATTAAATTTCCTGCAAAGACAAAATTTTAAAGCTCCATTTGGAGGTGAATATATTTTTGTCGTATACTTATGCAAACATTTTTAAAAACATATACTTTGAACCAATACAGCATTTCTTTTCTAATTTCACTAAGTCATCCAATCACTGTGGAATAACATAAAACAAGCACATGACTGCTGACTACAGACAACAGCAGGAATAAGGACTTGGACTGTGCATCTTCCTCTCATTTCTAAAACTATCCACTCCCAGCTCTGGTGATAAAGAAGAGCTGATTGGCATTAACATTTCCCTTTTCTGTCTGCAAAGAGAACCAGGCAGTGCATGCTGGATATTTCAGTGGAGGTACAGACCCTGTCATTGTGTAGCATTCATAACATAAACTCTGACAGCATTACTACAGCTTGGCAGAACAAACAAGATTGGTTATAGCAACTGTAATTGGGGTTTGTAAAGAAACTTGGTGGAGTGTTGTTCAAATAAAGAAAGGTCCTATGGTTATTTGCACTGGCTTATTCCAGGAATAAGTATTTTTTTTCCTTTTAGTTATGAATTCTCCTTGGAAACACAATAGAAAAATTGGTGGGTTTTTTCCTTATCTCCATAAGAGTCATGTGCAAAATTGAGAATGACAGCCCAGACTTTTATATAATTTCCTTTCATTAAATGCAAAAGCTACACACAAAGAGTCTGCCACACAGAAAATACTAATTTCATTTTCCAAACCCTAGGCAATAGAGCTTCTGGTCACAAAAAGAGACATTACAACATACTTAAAAGTTGTACTGATATATATTAATGGCCATTAAATTACCAAAGAAGTTTCCTGGCATGACACACAGAACTCTTGTCTCTTCTGGAAATGGCACTGGAGTCTTCAGTATAAACACTGCTTCTGGAAGCAAATGGCTTTCACTTTCTAGTGCAAATATGGGTTCTGTGGTTCAAAGACATCCAAAATCATCCTTTTGGATGACTCTGAAGTATCTCACTACGATGAAGAGATTCCTGCCTCCTAACCCCTAATTATCATATTCCCAGATGATGTCTAAGAATTCACACTTGTAGGTTAGACACGTAACTATTTTCTTTGGAATGACTCAGGAGATCAAATGAAGGATCTGCAGGCAGCACTCCTCCACTGCTGCTGCCTTGCTGCTTTTCCTGCTCTCTGCTTTCCCCAGAGCCTCCTAAGAGATTGGGAAGTTTATGAGCACCCTGGAAGCACTGCACTGTCTGATGATAACAGATGAAACCTGGACCTGTGATATTGTGGGATCTGTCTGGTGACTCTAGAGGCAGGTTATTATCTGCTATCTCTGATGCATTGATCTCAGTTTTAACTGTGTTGCCAGGTTTTCATGGTTGGCACAGCCAGAATAAATTCTGAGTTTGGGCAGAGCTCAGCTGCTTTTAAAATACCTAAATAGCAGCCAGATTTTGCTTCCACACAAATTGTATCCACACTGCTAGTTTTGCTTCAATGCTTAGACTATGTGGTTCACATGCAAATGTTCCAAAGCCCCTGTAACGAGTAATGTTTATTTTCTGCATTGTCCTTCCTAACAGGACAAAGGAGGAGGAGCATATGAAAGAAAGAGTTTCTTTGCTTACCTGGAGCACTGTGTAGGAAAATGGAAGGATGTGAAGTTTGGAATGGGTGTGCTACAGCATGACCCTGGCAGACTGCACAGCAGATTGCAAGAGCTCTGCCAGTCAGAACTGGCTGCTCCTCTCCAGCTCTTGAAAGATTACCTCGACAGGAAATTTTTGTTGTCTTTCAAAACAAGTTGAAAAATTAAAGCAGAACAAGATGCAATGTGGAGAGGTCACGGTGGATGATGAGGCTAGGGGTGGAAAAAGGGAATGAGAGCAGTAGAGGTGAGAAAGGCTTCTCACAGTTCAAAGGAATTATTCTTGTCAGCTTTCCTCCAGCTGCTCTTTGCGGGGAGGTTGTCAAGCATCAAGGCTATGTATCAATATGCACAAGTCACCTCAGTTTTTGACACTTCCTATTTTTGCAGAGCTTTTGATACTGGAACACTAATAACAGACCTTTTAATATGGAGTTCTGCACATAATTCTGATTTACAGCTCTTTAAAGATCAAAAGTCTGAGTTGTTTGAAGAATTCTTTCATTAAGGATTCTTTCCTGATTTGTACATATAAAAGTATATTTACAATTATACACTGTATTTTCTGTATAGTGCTAGTCTCAGTATATATTTCATCCTTGTTAGACAAAAGACAGTCATACACTGTGATTTTAATTTACTGTAAACTTAATAACAAACTTAATTGACAGCAAATCAATATATAAATAAATAAGTAGTGAAGGTCAAGGATCAAAAAGCCTGAGAGAAACCAATGCTCAGAATACTGATTTCTGATAAACAGTTATAGCACTCAAATATTTCTCAGTCTGATATTTGGCTCAAAGTTGAGTGTTGATCATACTGAAAGGATTTCACAAGCCCTTGCTGAGACAGGCAGTTCTAATCAAAAAGAGAATGAAAACCTCTAATAGGAGTTTAATCTTTTAGTAAATGAAGGATGAATGATTCTTTACAACCTTTTAATTATTTCTAAGTTATCAGCAGTCTTTTGACAACAAAGGTGATGGATTATAATGGTTGGTTTAAATGCAAAGGAAAAAATCTTTACCATATGAAGGAAACGCATTATTGCATGCCTGTATGGACCATGCAGAATGAAGATGTTGTTAGAAATAACAGAGCAAATTAGCCAGTTTGATAAAACATGTGACAGCTCCCTGGATTTGCTGACTACTTTACATAATTACAGTAGCTCTTCAACAATATCACTCTCAATAGATCATTTCAGTAATTTTCCCAAGGCACATTATTTCTTGCTGCTTTTCCAATTCATTTATCTCATTCCTATTGGTTCAAGTTTGCTCCTTTTCCCCCCTTACCCTTGATTGTTACCTACTGTTAAATGTAAGCTAGTTCTATGAATTCATGGCATCATTTCAGGATAACAGAAACCACAGAATCAACTAGGTTGGAAAAGACCTTTGAGATCATCCAAGTCCAACCTATGACCAAACACCACCTTGTCAACTAGACCATGGCACCCAGTGCCATGTCCAGCCTTTCCTTAAACACCTTCACCAACTCCCTGGGCAGTCCATTCCAATGCCCAATCACCCTTTCTGTGAAGAGCTTTTTCTTATGCCCAATCTAAACCTTCCTTGGCACAGCTAAAGACTTTGTCCTGTTGTCCTAAACGTAAGCCTCCACTTATATGGTAAATATGGTACACAAAGCAGCAGACCTGCTGCTGATGAGCTCCTGTTTCCTGAGGAAAAAAACTCTGTGCCAAAACTGCATGATAAACCCACACACTTAAATGTATGAGCACAAACTCAAGTGGCTGATTCAGAAACTCCGAGTCACTCTGTAATTGCTGGACCTCCCAGAGCACACAGACAGCATATGGACCTGAATTCTTCATTCAACCAAACCAGAAAACTCTGCTGCCTTATCTGGGTGCCCAGACTACTCTGGATTCATCTTCTGCCTCTAGGAAATGGAGGGCTGGCTGCTTTTCACATAGCAGGAGAATACATCATGATAACAATGAAAATCCCCATGAATTCTCAGGAAACCTCAAGGGAATTCCTGGGGCTCCTTTGCCAGTATACCTACTTCCAACCTTGTGACAGTCATTTAATACCACAGAATCACAATCCAGAATGATTTCCTTTCAGGTTATAATTACCTTGCAATTGGCTTTGTTTCTATCTGCCTCAAACAAAAGGCGACTTTTATAAAAGGCGTCATTGTTCACAGCAATATTGTGTGCTGAAAAGTTTATGGGCTCCTTCTGCTTGCCTGGCACAGTGAGCAAAGGAAAAAGAGAAGCTGTGGCAGAACTCCGCAGCTTGGATGGTGTTATATACTTGGTACAAGCAAATACTGACATCTCTTATGCCCAAATGTAGTATTACCTCAAAAATAATCTCTGCACCACTTGCATTGATTAATCATCAATTCCATTTTCATTCAAATCCCCCCTTTTTCAAGTTCACAAACTATTGGCTAAACTTTTTTCCTAGTATGCAGCTATCCATAGGCTGGGAACTTCATAAAGTAAAATAATTGAATGGTCTAATTTGGAACAGACAAGCTAGCCCTATCATTCCATACATTAAATGACAGAAAGTCTGGCAGCAAACAAAGACAAGAGGAAGTGTAAATAGAAATGAGTTTCCAAGAACCATCTCAGCATTCTTCTTCCACGTTATCTTGGATATGATCTGGATTGTTTGGTGCCATCAGCAATGTCACCAGCTTTCCTGCCAGAAATCCCAGGGCTCAGGGATCCTGCCAGTTAAGAACTTGTTATATTAATTGCTGCTTAAAAATTATCTTTATTAAAGAAACAAGAACAGTATGACAAGCTGAGAAACCACTTTAAGAACAGTACAGTACTGAAGACACTTGTAATTTTTGTCCCTGCACCCACAAGGATTCAGAAATGACAACCAATGTGCGCTGCATTGTACAGTGGCTGCTATGGTTGTTCTTTGCAATGCCTCAATAAACACATGTGAGTAGGGAACATCCTAGCAAAAGTTGCACCAAGTGCCATTTTATCTCTGAAGCTACTATGGAGGGAATGGCTTAAGAGGTTATAACTTCATGCAATGACCTGAAAATTATGAGTTTCAAAATATTTTCCTGAAATGAAAGAGTTTAGCTTCTACATTAAAAATCTGAGCAAAAACTGTGTCAAAATATGTGTCTGCAAGACTTACAAGCTGCTCATAACAGACAATTTTGATAATCTAACATACCTATTAGAATCTGTTTTGCTTACTTTGTTGTGAAATTGTGATTTTTTTCCCTTTAAACTACAAATCATACTGCCATATTTCATTCCTTTCTGCCATTTTTTTCTATTGCTAGCTTAAATAAATGATAAATACAATTATAACATGAATTTTGGTTGAACATTTCAAAACAATTTCTAAAGAATCATTCACTTCCTTGCAGCATTTCTTTTTGGCTAAGGCAGCTATTCAGCTTCACTAACTCTCCTACCTTCAGACTAATTGGACCTTACTCACCTTTCTTCCATCAACAGTTAGAAAAATAATTGGGGCTTGATCAATAGGCACAACACCAAAATCTGGTAAAATTCTACCACTATCCATGAAAGGCTCTGAGGGGCTTCTGACTTTTAATTGAAAAAACACATACCTGTGCAGATCTAAAGTACTTTTAAAAACCTGAGATTTCATTAAAAATAAAATATTTATATGTTAACATAATATGAATGTAACATATTTCACTATCTATATAATCATTATTGTCTTCTCAAAAACTAATTTAGCAATTTTTTTAAAAAATAAGAGGGTTGATCACAAAAATAAAGGCTTCATTCTTGCAGGCATCTCAGTAAATAAGTCAGAGAAGCTGATTTAAAAATAAATTATTTTATAAAAAGAGAACTGATATGAAATGGGCTTTCATTGAGCATCAAGGATTTGCTAAGGTGATCTAATGTCAGTGCACTTTGACTTTCAGCTATTCTCACTATACTGTTTAAATATTACAACCAGTTCTGATCTCACAGCATGAACTGTAAACTTCAGATTTACAAGAAAATGAAATGTGGGAAAAATAAACAGGAAATGGTAACACAAAGACATCCATCTGCAGCAGGAAACTGCCTCTCAGAATATATTTGCTTAGAAATAAATAAATGGATATCACAGAACATGACACTTAAGGTAACTTGCATTGCAAGCTAGTTAAAAAGGGAAGTAGACCCTGGGTGAATTGGTTTATATTCAAACCTTTCCTTGGAGACTTCAGTGGCTCTATGATCTAATGTTAATATGATTTTAATCAAGCATTACCCATTCTACCTTTAGAGTGAGTTTTGTACCACTTAAGCCTCAACAAATGGCCACCCATTCCCAAATTAAGATACAGCTGCTGCCCAGAAGGGCAGACAGTCCTGATTTAATGTGACATTAGAAGCACACTCATCTAGTGAAAAGGGGGTTGAGTAAACAGAAAAGAAGGACAAGTGTCAGTGCAATAAAATGACAGAAGGTTATCTGGAATGTTGTGTCCTAGTTGTCCTACAGAAAATGAGAACTGAAAGGCTGGAGGCAGGAAGAGGATTCAGAAACTTCTGAATCTGAAAACTGCATAGAAAAAAACAGGGTTATTCAAGGGAAAGAAGAGAGTCAAGTTGATATACTTAGTTTCAAACATTCTTGTATGTTCTTTTATCATTTCTTGATTTTTCAATGAGATTTGCCTTATATCTGCTTACTTTATACTACACCTTACTCCTTTGACATCAAACTTGAGACAACATCTCATGACATATTTAATCTCACAGGGTAGCTGTGTGTCTCAACATCACTTGCTCCTGGGCCCACTCTTTCAGCCTCTGCCTCCAAGAATAAACAGGCATGGGGACTGCCCAGTGGCTCCAGAGTGGTGACCTGGTGATTTACCCTTGGGACAAGAAGACACACTGAAAAATAAAAAGAGTCTCTGAACAACATACTCATCTCTACAACACTGATCTCATATAATCACCCAAAATTATAAATCTGTATGATCAGAGTTAGCCTTTCTTAGTGGATGGGTTGTCCAAGACACTAGGTAGGGCAGAAAGGGGCTCTCTTTATTTTTCAGGCCTCATTTCAGTCTCTGTTGTGCATGTTTTCTCATTTTGCATTCATAGGTACTGAAAGGGTTTGAAAAAGTTCACTCTAAAATTTAAAACTGTTTTACCAAATGTCACCCAGAAAGTGTTGCTGGTCTTGACCTCTTGTATTTTATCACCTAGTGGTTTTTACTAAGGTAGGCAGTACTTTCCTCAATAGTGAAAGCATTGCAAAGATTAGAATAAAAAACAAAACAAAACAAAACACCCCTTTAAAATAAAAATATAAACTTTGCCTGAGATCATGCTAATGTATACTGTTAATAATTAAACTAATGTAGTATTTATAATCTCATTAAGTTGCTTATTAGAGTCCATTAACATTTTACTTTTAGCACTTCATCTCTTATTAGAATGGTAAGGTTTCTAGATCTGACTGCTATTACCTGTATCTTAACATGTTTAGCTTTCTTGCCTTTATCACAGGCTTAGAACTTTCTTTCACTTATTGCCCTGTAGTTTAAGTTGCTCTTTTACACTCCCAGTTGCAACCTCACCTCAAGTTTATGTGTGAGTGTGTGTCTGGAAAGTTGCTGCTTTCAAACTTCAGTGGCACACTCAAAAGTTAACAACCTCTGTCTTGAATTAGAACACCTCACCCTATGTAAACAAAACTCAGTCAAATTTCAACTCACCAAGGCAAGAATTACAGTCTCATTCATAAACATATTTGGCCGTGCCCTGGTGTGGCAGCCTTCAGATGTGGCTGCATATTGTTGATTTTCTGGACTCTGAAGAATGTGGAACAGAGGCACTTGAAAGAACAAGCCTTCATAGTCAGAGCTGAAACAAATCCATATCAGAGCAGCACAGAAGTGGTTCTGAGATCCTGTCCAATGCTGATTGGCATCCTGCAGTGCCTATAAAGAAATTGTTAAAGTCTCACTGCAATTTCCAGAACTGTAAGAGAAGCAAATTCTTTTTTCCTTCAGCTTGGTCTATCAGACTTATGAGAAAACATGATGATTGCAGTTTTCTTGGGTTTTTTTCCTGTCTCTCCTCCATCCTCCCCCTTCCCCTTTTAGAATTAGTGTATGGATGAAATTTGACAAACATCTCCATTTATCTCAGCCAGCAACTAGCTGGGCAAAAGCTAGTCTGGAAAACCATGGTATAGTTCTGTTGCGGTTGATAAGCACCAAATAAACAGGGACCTGGCATGTCATTCTGGAGAATAGGCGGCATGCTGAGGCTCCAAGGATTTGTCCCTGCACGAGGAAATGTCCTGCAGAGGTGAGAAAGCTGGCTGCCAGCCAGGTGGCTGCAACCAGCCTTGTCCTCAGTTGTGCAGCTCCAGAACAAGCCCCTTCACTTGAGTGCATCCCATTTTGCAGCTGAGATGTCTTGGTTCCATTAGTAAAAGAACAAGCTGCTGGCAACCTTCTTCTTCACTTCCAGCCTTCTGACCTCCACCTTGTGTTAGCTGTTGGATAAATTCCACCTATCTACTTGTGAGATGAATTTGTGGTTGGATCGGGTCACAGAGCCACTGGTGGAGCCCCAGTGAAGGAGAGGAAGGGACAGCCAGGGCTAGCAGAGCAGCACTGCCCTTGCAGCTCCACCTGGCTCTGTGAACCTTGAATGCACCAGTGCTCAGAAAGACTGGAGACCTGCAGGCTGCTCCATGCTGCTGATCAGTTCTTTGTGTCCCAAGGATCATTGTATCAAACAGTTCTGTGTCACTGATAGGAGTGCTACCCATCATCAGGGACTAGTAACAGTGCAAGCAGTGCTTGACAGAAGACTGTAGAACATAGCAGGGAATAGTGTGCCTGAACAGTAAAAGCTCAAGGCTTTCAATGAATCAATCAATCATTAATGTGATCTACCTCAAACCTTATGTGCATGACATTTGCTTTAAAACAAACTGCCCTCAAGAAATATCCACAGCAGAGGCTTGGTAAAGGACCTGAAATCATCCACCCTTCTAAAAGCTGAGTAATAGCAAAACAAATGTACTCTGTAAAACAAGAGTGATGAATATTTCTTTTCAAATTTTAGAGATGTTAGATATGCTACAGCAATATTTCAAAATTCAGCTACATTAGGAGACTTCCAGGCTCCTCATAGGTGAAAACTAATAGCATATTAATTACACAGGTTAATGAGACAACACTTGAAATTCCAGTCAGAAACATCTAAAAGAGATGTATTCTATTATAACACACTCTCTGTGGGAGTTCTGTGAACTTCATAATCAGAGAATTTTAAAAGCTAGGTGCTGGGACCTTCAGAGTCAGCTAAAATGATAGCACAGTTCTGAAGTAATACAGGAGAAAAATACCAGACTTAAAGCTAAGTCATCAAGCTGTGAAGTTAAGAATTACATTGACTTTTGCTTCTTACCTATATTTATCTTGCAAGAGCTAAGTAAGGGCTGGATGCAGCTGCAAAGGTGATATTGACCTCTTCCCTGGGATGTGACTCTTCCCTATCCCGCTACCCACCTAGAACCACGGAGGGACCCCAGCTAGGAATGCACAGTGGGAGGATCAGAAGATTTTTCTGAAGTAAAGTCATATCAACAACAATGACAACATCAAGGCAAAAAATATGGTGTAAGAGGCACATAAGAAGCACAATTGTACAGTAGTTACCAACTGCACAAATAAGATATTTATGTCCTCTGAAAAATTCTTAATGTTTTGTATTTGATTTCACCCTACGCTAATGCAAGCAGAAAAGCTTTGCAAGTGCTTTTGTAGGAAAAGTGGAAGTGTGAGAAACTACACTGGGCAGGACTGCAGGCCACTAAAGGACAATGGAATCGATTTCCTTGATCTGGTTTGCAAGTTTGGGTCATGCTCTGTCTCCCCTTAAGTAGGCTCTCCATGCTGCACAAAATTAATGACTGTATTTTTAACCCACTTTAGTGTACATTTCTCCAGCTCTGAAGATACAGCAAAGAACTTAAGATATGGAAGGAGAAACCTAAAACTTGAGTTTGGTTTTGGTTGTTTTTTTTCCCCTCTATTTAGTTCTTGTCAGGTGCTTTAAGGGCTTTATCTTTATCCAGTTCTTTAGTGTGGCATTACTTCATTACCATTAATCATGCTACCCCTGCATCACAATCCATGAACTTTGATTTTTTGGTGCATTTTTTTAGTTTCTAAACAATTTTCAGCCTTAAAAATTGGTATAATCTATAGAAGAGTTTCTCTAACTTTTTGATAACCTGATTCATCTTTTTTTAGTTGTCTACATTGATCCCATAGAAGGCCTGAGCCATCTTCGAAGCTTTTCCAAAACTTTTTCAGTAAATCCCAAGCCTTTGTGTTCCTCAGGAAGTTGTTACAGCTCACTACTTTAAAAATATCTTTTTGTAACCAAATATATTCCCAACTCTTCCTTAAAAATTAAATGGACTTAAAATCTGATAATAAAAGAAGAATGTGTCAAATTAACTTCAGAAAAAGTTAAGTTAAAGAAATCCTCCAAGAAACCACTTTGATTGGTACTCAGGTTAGTCAGGTCAGTCATTCATTAATTGCCTATTCACCCACCTAATTAAAACACTTTATTGAAATATCGATGAGGAAGCATTACAGAAAATTTTATATTAGTCTCACATTTCCCTTTCAAAGATTGTCAGTGTTTCATCTTATAAAATTTTAATAGGATAGATTCATAAAATAGTGTAATATAGAAAACTGAGCTGAGACCATTTGATTTTTAACAGTTTGTATCCAAGAGTTTAAACAGTCCCCTATTTCAGCTTTTTGATTACTACTTTTTCCTTTTGAAACTATCTAGGGGTTTATTGATTTTTGAGAGTTTTCCATCAGGCTATAAGACTGTCAATGTCCTTATGATAAAATTCTTAACTGAGATTTACAGATTAGTCTTGTTTCTCCTTCTTTCATTCCCCTTTACATGCCTTGGGAAATTTTTCCAAAGGCACCCAGATTCTTTTCTCTCCAAATAGCCTTGAAGTTCCTGCTATACCAGCCTTACAGGATGTGACCCTATGGCAGGAGTGAATATGAGCAGGTTTTTCACCAGAAGCAGCTCCCACAAGTGGAGAGGAGCCTGGATGATTTCCAGCTGCTCCAGTCAGCTCAGTTCACCTCTGGTTATTGCTGAGGCTGCACTTTCCCTAGAATGATTTATATTAATAAATAAAGTGTTATGACCTATAAGGAGAGGATTTTAAAAATTTTGGATCTTTTGGATGTCAGATGACAACTCTCACAGTAGGTACTCCTTATTGTTCAGTGCATATCAGTGTCTCTCTTGGGTATCTCCTGTACAAGATCATTTCTAGGATGAAAGCAGGGAAAGAGTATTGATCCTAAAATGGGAGAATAAAGTTCTGAGTCTGCTGAAATATTTACTCCTTCTTTTGGAGTTTCCAAAATGTTCAGTTATAAGAAAATCTAGGTAAAAAAATATGAAAGACTCAAAAATATGTGGGAAAATATGTCCTGTCCCAGGAAATTTGGGCACCTAGTTTCAGCTAAATTGGAGAAAATCCACAGGTTGCCACCTGTGCTCCCCGCCCAGTGAGGATAGGGACCTGGCCAAGTGGAGTTGGCTGGGAGTGGAACAGATGAAGAAAGGATTGTCTCTGCAAAAGACAGTACAGCTGCCACTCCTGCCTGCACATGCTCCAGACCCCTGAAGGGAATTCAGACAGAACTCCTCCCATCGTCTTCGCTGCAGTAGTGGGAATCCCATAAATAAACCCCATAGCGTTAAGCAATTATCTAATCCTAACTGCAGGTTAGGCAGATGCCTAAAGGAAATTGTTTACAACTCTACAACCAGATCAGTTTAAAAAAAAATGTGTGAATTTGAGTTGAAAGAAGTCAGCAAGCTTTCATTTAAATTGCAAACAATCAAACAATTCATTTAAGACATGAACTTAACAGATTTCTCTTGCTTTTATTCTAGTGCTTATTTTGCCTTTTTTTTTTTTTTTTTTGTATGAATAAAATAACTTTTCTAGTTCTTGGTGTTTTTATATTGTGTGCTGGAAAAAGTTAGAAGTATTCAGACATGAGATTTCCTACAATTTTCTGAATGCTGTATGTCTTCTGCTAGTTAAAAAAACAGTTAAGTGCTGAAAGTACTGTTTTTACAACCAAGGTTAAAAAAAGTGTCAGAATATATTTAAGGATTGTTCTAAATTGTTCTAAACATTTAAAAACCCTGATGAAGCTGAAAAATTATTCATTTATAAATTGAATTTTCCCTATTTGTATTTTGCATTGGAAAAGTTAACAGGGGAGACTGAATCTCTATGAAAAAATAGCTTAGCATATCACTTTATCTTTTATTTATTTTATTTTAGAGGAAGCTCCTCAGCTGCCATGATCCATGAGCAGAAGGCTGGCTGCCTTCTGTACCTGTTTCAGAAGCTGCATGCACTGAAAAATGCATCCTCTGACTTTGGCAGACATCATAAATGGTCTCTGTAGTGGCTGACAATACTAATACTTAAAACATGCAAAGAGAAAGCCTCTGAACTATTTTTAAAAGTGAAGTTTCTACTCAAGTTTGATAATTATGTTGTTTCTTACACCATAAATTAGTGGAGTATTTGGTGAAAGCACAATATTCCTCCTGCCTGGCACTATATAAATCTGATTCATACTAGTCTGATTGCTCCATGCTCCACTTGAAAGAAACAGAAGCATTTAGAATGATTTTTCCTTTAAGCCTTATTTCTAAGCACTCTAGGGGCATTCCACAGATGCTGTGAGGATCTTGGTTTTGACATTAACAGTAAATAAAGGTGCTGTTATATGCACATTTGCAAGATGAAGTGTCGAAACCACTCATGTACAAGGAAAATAAATGTGAATTTCCTTGCACTACATTGATCCTAGCAATAGAAACATGAATTACAGGCTCTGAAACAAAGCCCCTTGTGTTTTCTTCCGACTGCTTTTCCCTTTTCTGTGTTCTTATTTATTAACCAATTATATAATCTGGGGTTGAATCTTGGCTTTTTATTTAACCACCTGCAAGTCACAGCACAAAGAGGAGCTGGTCTATGAATGTACCGAGAAATGCCACAAAGTTTCATCCTTGGTCTCCTGTGGCAGAGGCAAGAATCAACACAGGGCAGCAAACATCCAGCACAAAATATTTCCTCTACAGTGGAACCAGAGCAAAGGCTCCAAGCAGCCCTGGAAGAGATCCTCTCTGTCAATTCTCTTTTTTCACTAGGGAGGTTGGTCTTCTAGACCTGCAGCATGCAACTGGAACAATAAATGTAAACAATGTATGCTTATTGTGCTGTAGGAATGTTTGATTCATAGTCTACTGATTAAAAAAAAACAAAACACTTTGTTTTCTGAACTTTGAGAGCAGCTGAGCTGGACAAAACTGGGCAACAAGTCACCTAAAAGCACGCTCTATTAAAAAAAAATAATCTTCAAACATAGCTGACTTCCCTAGGAGCTACAGACTTTTGATAACATGCTCTCTCATCCCCTGCAGATGATGAGTTTCACTAGACCACCATGTTTTTTTTAGAACTGTAGTCAATTAGAAACTAATTTAAGAAACAAAACAGGGATCTAGTGGATTATTTGGCAGCCATCCTAAGAATTCCCAAGCAGTAAATGTTCTTATTCTTATATAAAGTTTCCTGATTTTTAAAATAAACCCCTATGGAAGGTCCAAGAATGAGATGCTACATCTACAAGGCACTATACCACCATGCAGAAGACCTCATGGCAATCCCCCTCTAAAGGAATTTAATATTTGAGTGTTAGAATTAGGAAACCTGGTAAATTCATGTCCTTCAGGGCATAAAATCAAAATATTTCTCCAGTTTTTGTACTAAAAATATTTTCAGGTAGCAATCTCTCTTTTTTGCACATTTATATGGCAACTATGACTGTAGCCTCTGGGCAACTTAAAGACTCTATCTTTTGAGATAGAGAAATGTTAATGCTCCCAGTTAGCTAGGAGGGGTGGGTTAAACCCTTGGTGATGGTTATATAGACAATTTCATAACAGAGTAGGGAGTTATGTGTTTAGGGCCTCATATGGCAGGGCACCAATAAAGGCACAGATCTACACTTCTGACTACAGCACAGATTTATCCTTGGGCTTTGGCTATCAGTGCTTAATTTGGTGACCTGGGAGAAACTTGGGCCCAACTGGAAAGGCATTGCTATGAACTTGGAGCCTAACAGTTTTTCATAATTGGCTTTTTACAGCTTCTTCATAAAGATATGATACAGTTTAAGTTGCAGCATCATGAATTTTTCTATCCATACAAACCATTTTCTCTTAAGGAAACCCAAAGGATGCAGCTAGCAACATCTTTCATAAGAAACACAGAATTGAGCACATAATGTAACAGAACAGAGACATCACTGGCTTTATGCAGGTGGGAAAATAATCTTTCTGATCCAACATTGTCCAAATAGAAGTAGAATACATTGTAATGTCTTATTTTTTGGAAAAGGTGAAAACCAATACAAATGGAGCCAAAACCATCATTATGATATTTATGTGCTAAGGAAACTAGGAATTTCCTTAATTGCTGCACTTTGAGCAGCTAGTATCTTAATTAACAAAAAATAGATTCCACACAGCTGAAACTAAATGTCATTAATCAGTGCTCATCCATTCACTTTATTCTATAAGATGTCAGGCATACCAGGGATTTTACATATGCAAAACTTTCCCTTCAGAAAAGACTAGACAGAACAGTTGCATTTTGATGTCATAAAGGGTGATGCTTTGCCCAAAGACATCACTGTTGGCACAGCTGCAGAAGTGTGGTATGGCTGGGAAGAAGGGGAAATGAAAGTGTGCTGCAGCTACATGATGATGTGTGGAAGCTGATAAATACCCACTGTGTGACAGAGATTAGAAAAGAAGTAAAAGGGCAAAATATAATTTCCAAAGTAGAAATAAAGTGGAAAAGAAATTGAGAGGATGGTCAAGAAAAGATGTGATATTAAACACAGGAAGTAGCTTCTAAACTGAAGTAGGATTATACTTATTCCATAGAAGAAGTAGCTGTACTTTTTTTGCTGGGCAAAACACTTGTTGTGAGGCCACATCTCGAGTCCTGTGTCCGGTTCTGGGCCCCTCACTACAAGAAGGGCATTGAAGTACTGGAGTGAGTCCAGAGAAGGGCAACAGAGCTGGTGAAGGGTCTGGACCCCAAGTCCTGTGAAAAGCAGCCAAGGGAGCTGGGGATATTTAGCCTGGAGAAAAGGAGGCTCGGGGGGGACCTTTCTGATCTCTAAAACTGCCTGAAAGGAGGCTGTAGCCAGGTGGGAGTTGGCCTCTTCTTGCAGGCAACAAGCTGCAAGAAAGCACAAGGGGTAATGTCCTCAAGTTGTACCAGGGGAGGTTTAAACTGGATAATAGAAAAATGTCTTAATGGAAATGGCTATTAAGCCCAGAGAAGTGGTTGAGTCACCATCCCCAGGGATATTTAAATAATGTGCAGATGTGGCACTTAGGAACATAGTTTAGTGGCAGTATAAACTTTATTATTAGACTCAATCTTAAAGATGGTTTCTAACCCAAAATGTTCTATGATTCTACAAATTTAGCAAAAAATGGTTTGGAATATCTCATGTGGTTCTGGCCTCCTGTCTTCAAGGAGGACAAACCACAAAACACAGCAGTAGCAGAGACAACATGTGAGGAGAACAAAGTGGATTCATCCTAGGAGTGGAGTCATAGTGGAGACTAAGGAGACTGACCTAGAATCATAGAGTCATAGAAACATCAAGGTTAGAAGAGACCTTAAAGATCAGGAAATCCAACCATCAGCCCAGCACTATGACTAAGGACTATAAGGTGAGGATTTCTGCCCATGAACATAGCAGCAGGTATCTTATTCCCCCTCCCCTAAAGGGGAAAATGCATAGTACCATGTTATAAAAAACATGTAAAGGGAGTTACAGTAGTATTTGACTATAACCATACAAAGGTCAAAATATGTTTAAATTTCCTCTCCATTACACATCCCAAGACAGATTGAAAATGTGACTTAATATGTAACTACCCTTTTTGCACAGTACATTTCACTTGAGTCTCTTGATATACATTTCACTAGATTTATACTCTTAGTTAAAGAACCATAACTTCTTCAGAGTGAAGAAGCATCAACTGCCTACCATGAATCTGTGCAATGATGTTCTCTTTCAAGATTAAAAGATGCATTAAATGCACTGGAGTTGAAAGAAAAAAAAACCCAACAAAAACTAGCTAGGCCATCTATTAAAATTACTGCTCTGTTTACAAATAATAGAGCAATGTAGGAGAATAAAAATAAGATTTTTCTTCCCAGAAAAGAGAGTGAAAAAGTCCTGTAAGTGCAATAGGAAAAGAAATTGATATTCAGTCAAATTTTTGTGTGGAGATGCTTGTACAGGCATCCATGTCCACAGCATGTGAGCATACGGGGGAACCTTCTGCATGCACAGTGCAGATGCAGGCACAGCCATGTGCTCTCATTCTGACATGGTCTCTGCTACCTTAAATTTCTGTTCTGTAAAATGAACGCATTAACTGTTTAATGACATACAATGGCTCTCTTCAATAGCCAAGGAAAAAATCCAGGAAGAAATACAATATTGTATTTAACATTTCCTAACAGGGCTTTCCCTGTAGCTGTCTCTCTTGCCAAGTAAAGGATGACCAGAAGCTGCACCTTTCACCCTATTTTGCATGCATAATGCTGCAGCTTACAAACCAAAACATGGCTTAATGTGTATGAATTCACAGGACAACATACAAGGGTAGGATAGAGGCACAAATATACATGGACATTTCTTCTCCTCAGGTCATATCACTGGCTATTTCCCCTCTGAGACAACCAATGAAATAACTATTGAAAAGAATGCTGTAAGCCATTCCTTTCTCAGACCCCTTTCCTTAATCTCCAGAATTTCAGACATATAAAGGGGCTATAAAACTGATGAGTCAAACTAAAGTGGCTATAACTTTGTCCTCTGCTAGTAAACAAAGATAAATCAGACAATTTGTAAAATGTCACCATCTAGTGAAATGAGAAAGGTCTAGTGAGGCTTGAAGCATTATAATATCATACTTTTAAAAGTTTTGAAACCTTAATAGCTTGGAAATCAGTTAATTCCACAGCCACAAGGAAAGAGGTTACACTTCATTTAAAGCTGTAAATCCTTTTGAGGGTATTTAACCATTTGAGATATTGGGCAATTTCAATTAAGGGTTGACAGTAAACTAAAAAACAAACAACCAGAAAAAAAACAACACACAACAAAAAACCCCTAAACCAAACTAAAATGACAAAAATACCAAAAAAAATTAGATACCTTTGGCTACCTTCTGGGAACATGAGCATGACCTCTATCATCTTGTCTCAATGCAGCATCAAGCACACAGCATTAGGACAGGATACCAGCCACACAGCAATTTGTGCAAGTTTTGTGTAAAGGAATTCAGAGAAAAAAAGGGCAAAATGCCAAAAATTTTGCAAATACTGACACTAAATTATAAGGTAGTGAAGAGAACCAGCTGAGAAAGAGAAATCCCATTATTTAGTTGAACAGTCAATGGCCTTTAGGCTTGCCTTTTTACAAATGCTGAGGTTCCTTTTAAAGAGTGCCTTTCTTGAAAAGGAGAGTTGCAAATTAGTTTCCTTCTGAGATGGTTTGGTGTGAAAGCTAACAATAGAGGGAAGAATCCCTGAATTCTCTCTTAACCCAGAATTACTCAGATGGAGGGCTCTGACTTGTATCCAGACCACAAGTAAACTTTGATGCAGCCAAGTTCACAGGTTTGTGATGCTTCTGCATTTCTGCAGGAAATGTTGGCATTTTCCCAGTCTGTCAAAAATCAGCTGTGGCTTGCCATCAGACCTGCCAGCTATAAAAGTGGTTTGCTCTGCCTGGTTTACTCCATAGAGTCAGGGCCAGCACTCCTCTTCATGGAGAGCAGCTCTTGGCAAAAACGCCCACCAGACTTTGCTAGAAACTGGCAAGGGAAAGAGTAACAAGTCTGTTGGCTAACCTGACCCTCTACCTTTCCCATTCCCCTTCAGCATATCAATTTATATCTATTTAAAATACAGCCAATAAAGACTATTGGTCTGCATACAAAACCGTGTGCAAGACTCTGAAAAACTGATATTCAAAGCTGAAATTCTATCACAGAAAAGCCCTGCATCCCCATTTTCATTCAATCCTAAGCAAGAGAAAAGCCCCAGTGAGAAGCATAGAAGCATAGCTGATGGCCTGAAGCTTGGGTTTGGTGAACAAGAGAAAACGGCTGCTTCTTCTCAGAGAACTTTTCTACCATCATGTTCCATTTGTATTAGCTAAAGAGCTCCTACCTTGCTTTTTTTTTTTTTTTTTTTAGGTAGAATTACTGAAAAGCATTGCAGTGACAGGGCCAATACTACATTGTCCAGATCACAGTGGAGGTGTCATACATTAATTGAAGTTATCTCTCAGTATTTTATCTCCTGGAAATCAGTATGAATTATATGAAACACATGTCATGCTCTTGCTACAAGAAACAATTTCTAATAGACAGAGGCTGTTGGAGAAAAAATAATTGATGGAAGATTTTTCATTGGAAAATGTTCTGTCAGACTTGAAATATTTTGCTGGAATATTTTGCTTTGATTACATCTTTGGGAACATTTCAAAACAATTTGGTTCCAATACTTTTTAAATTTTGATCAAACTTGCATTCAGCTAAAGTACTGTATGTGATAAAGTGTATATGATATGTTAAATGTCCACTTTATATCAATAATTCTATATATTTTATTGGTCATTAAAATTCTGTGTTACAGTACAGCCACATTGATACCAAGGAAAAACAGAATTAAACACAATACTGGATTTTATGTCTGGAAGCCAAATATCAAAATATCTCTTTCCAAGAAATAAAATTTGTCTACCAGTCCTTTGAGAAAACAAGAGGACTCATGGGGCCTTTGATGCCCCCTGTCTGAGAGCTTGAATTTCCAAAGAGGAGGAGAAAGAAAAAGGAGGTAGGCATGAAACATGGAACACCTCTCCTATGAGGAAAGTCTGAGAAAATTGGGATTGTTCAGCCGGGAAAAGAGGCAGCTTTGGGGTGACCTAATTGTGGTGTTCCAGTAACAGAAGGGTGCCTACATGGAAGATGGAGAGAGACTTTTCACAAGAAATGTAGTGAGAGGACAAAGGGGGATTGGCTTCAAACTGAAAGAGAGTAGGTTTAGATGCCATTTTATAAAGAAATTCTTTATTGTAAAGGTGGTGAGGCACTGGAACTGACTACCCAGGGAACTTGTGGATGTCCCACCCTTGGAAGTGTTTAAGTTCAAGTTGGACAGAGTTCTGAACAACCTGGTCTAGTGAAAGATGTCCCTGTCTGCAGCAGGGGGTTGGAACTAGAGGATCAAGGTCCCTTCCAACTCAAGCCATTCTATGATTCTGTGATTTTATGATTCCATGATGGCTACTTTAAGATCTGAACTCTGTAAGGTTTAATAGCTGAAGCTCACACCCTACCAGCCCTCAGGAGCTCTTGTCCAGTGTGCATCCTGCACCCTGTCCTGCAAAAACTTCAGCCATGTAAAAGTGGGCACCAATGGGGCAGGAAGACTTTCTAAGGTAGGTCTCGATGATCCTCCTCAAACCCAGGTAAAGCAATCCAAAATAAGCCGTTCCAGGTGGACTGTGTCCTGCAAAAAACCCCACATGTTCAGAGGTACTGCTGTTTGTATCTCTGGGAAATTGTAGACTGGACTAATTCAGGACCTCCTAGAGACAGTTGGAAACATCATCAGTATCCACCAATGTGCACTCATGTTAGCAGATATCAACGTGACTTCTGCATAGGACTGCCAAGTCTTATGTGAAACATCAGGCTGTCTTTACTCAAAATTATTGTCTTAATTATACAAACTCTGAATTTTTGTGGTAGAAAGTCAGCATTAAATTGAAGGAGCAAGTCTCCCTCAATATAACTTTTATTAAAATTGAGATGCAAATCAGTGGATGTAAAGACCCTTGAATTTCCAGCTGAAGCAGGTGGCTTTATGCACCTCTGCTCTGAATTGCAGCCACACCACACTCAGTAATGGGTGCAGGTCTGAGACCAAAGCCTGTATGAAACAATGCTTTAATTGACTAGACAGATAAAGGCATCAATATAATTTCTATAATTATTCTTATTTCTGGACTTCTGGACACTTAATAGGGACAACCAGTAGTTTTAGATTGAAAATAATTTTATAAAAATTGAGCTCCCTGTACTTGTTTTCCAGTTATATCTGAGCTAAATAATATATGTAACTCTGCAGTCATGGCACAATAATGCCTGCATCATTTAGACTCTGTCTCCAGTTTCTTAGAGTGCTTTGGCCTCAGTTATAAACCCATATCACAATCATTTTTTTGTTAAGTAGGATTCTTGGATTTCTTAGTCTCTTCATTGCCCTTCTCTAGAATACAGGAAGAATAAATACATTAAGGACAGACCTGGATTTGGAAGGACCAAAGGCATTTAAGAACTGGGGTTTTTTTTGTTTTGTTTTTTTTAAGTGCAGTTTCTAGCCTTGCTTCTTGGACAGACATGGCTTAAGCATAAAACTGTACTTATGTGTATGTATATGTGCTTTTTCTGTCCTCCTCTTTTTTCTGTCCTCCTCTGTCCTCCTCCCAAAATGCTAATTTAATTCACATTTGCTATGGAAGAGAAGACCTCAGAGGTAGGAGATGCCTACACATTTCATGAAAAATTATTATCTATTAAAAAGAGACACTGTTACATGGTAAGCAGGAAAAATAAAACCCTAAACCCTGATTGAAAAGAATTGTTAAAAGTGTTAAAAACATATCCAATATAGGAAAAACATCAGAATCTGTATCTTACAGAATCTCATCTGAACACATATATCGACTCAATAAAAGCCTCACTCATTTGGCTTCCCATTTATTTTTTTCTTTTTCCTGCTAATATGTATGCCATATTCACTCTTTGTTAACTTGGATAGCATACAGCTACAAATGAAGCAATGTATTTACCATGTGGCACCAGATCCAAATTCTCCAGAAATTTAAAATCAGACCCATATACGATAGCACGACTCATTTCAATTTGGTATTATTTGCTGCTATGCTGAGCATAACTTCAAGGAAGTCAACAGTCAAGCAGAAAAGATTGCTTTGCATATTTAATATTTCTTTGTGCAGAGATAGTGTGAAAATTGACCAAAAAGCATTAAAACCCTGAATTCTTGAAGAATCAAAAGTGTTAATTTTAAAAATGGGGGAGGTATGGCAAAACACTGCTTAGCAACTTGAGAACAGATAGAAAATGTGATGGACCAAACATGGAGCTGTCAGAATAAATTTTCGTACAGAGACATGAAAAATCTCAGAAATCTGCTACAGTGGAAAAGCTGTCTCACTAGTTTAGTATGATGTAGGAAGGCATGCTTTGCCAATAAGAGCAAGTTTCCAGAGTTAATACAATGGTATTTCCTCAGGTGTAATAGTAAATATATTAGAAATGCCTACTTCTAACGAATAATGCAATCTGTAATTATTGTCTCCATTTTTTTTTCTCAGAAAACAGAAAATTGTCCAACTCTTCATTACTTCATATCAGAATAAGTGAGGATCAAATATAACAATCTCAAGAAAATGCTTTGGGTCTAGATAATGAACAAGAGGTTATTAGCCCATGAGTCAGCTCTCTCAACCTCAGTTTCTGTCCAGCCTTGAATGGATGTACAACTGCCCTCTCTCAGAGTTCTCTTGGACTTTAACTTCAAACATGTATGTAGACCCAGTAATATATTTCAATAGATAATGAGTGCCTGTTTCTCTCCTTACATAACATGAAGATCCAGGCTTTACCAGGTGAATCAATGTACCAGCTATTCAGCTTGATTTTGCACAGTGTCCTGGTGCTGATTCAAGGACAGGAGGAACTGGGCTCTGAATCCTTCTCATGCCTGCGTGATTTAGATCTGCACCTCCTTTAATCTGACTTCTCAAAACTCACAGCGCTTCTCTAGCACTTCTAGACACAGGTCATGAACTCCCATAAGGAAAGTCATATTCTGATTACTTAGGAGTTACCTAATCAGATATAATATTATCAGAAAATCACCTAATTCCTCCTCTGGCTACATAAAATTAATCTTCTCACATCCTCTACTATTATTTAATACTTTTATGATAAAGCTTTTATTATTTGTTTAAGTAGCCAGTTAAACACCTTGAAGATCCCATAGCTAAAAGACTTCCTTTCCCTGTCAAATTCAAATCCTTTTTGTCTATTCCATTGCATCTAGCCACATCCATCTGGAGTACTTTAATCAGTTATTTTAATGCTTACACCCGTCAAATGCTTGCAGATCTCATCTTCCCCTCAGAAAGTACACTTGTGATTTGGTTGGCTATCCCCCTGAATTCCTCTGATTTTGATCAATAAATTCCACTAAAAAGCTTGCAAAAATCCACTCTGAATCATGATAAAATATGCTATAACACACTAAAATAATGTCAAATTAAAGACAAGAAGAAAGTGTACAATTCCCATAGACATAACACCTACAAGATGAGCTTTTAAACTTGCTTGTTGGGTGGAAAGAGACACTGTATCTCGGTGAAATTATTTTATTTAGGAAAAAACCAGAACACTGAAGCTAGAGGAAAGACACACAGCCCCTCCTCCCACACTCCCCATGTTTGAGCCAAAGTACAGCCAAGAATAATGTGTGATATTATCAGCAAGTATTACTGCACTTCTCTGTAGGTTGCAAATGTAATACAAGCATTGGCAACTCAGCAAATAAACTAAGGGCAATTTTCAATGCTGCAATGGAAATGCCAGGACAATTAAAGAAAGGTCAGTAAAACATATACACTGTGGCAAGTTAGGACACTTATAAAATAGCTTGAGAAAGATATTAGAGAGGTTCTATTAACTCTCTGAATATACTATCACTGAATGACAATCATAAAATGATAAAGAAATGTATGAAAACATTGATATTAATTTATGCATGTACCTAGTTATCACAGGAATGTTTCAAGGATCTAATTATTTTTTACATTTTCAGAAAGAAAGGCTTTGGACATGAAGACAGTTGCAACCTATTTTTGTTTTTAAGCCCTTATATGGTTAGGGCTGGTCTGCAATCTGCCAAAGAGAAAGTCAGACAAAGCTGAAGTTAATAGATCCCCAATTCTACTTTGACTGTGGATCTAAGGATGGTATTCCAAGATTTCATACTGTTTAAGCACACTTTTCTGTAGTTGGTTTTGAGTCAGATCTATCCCCTGTGTTCTCTCTCATACAGCTCACAACATATCAGGGAGGGACCGACTCATTGGCCTTTTTTCCCCACAGGGATGAAGAAAAAAGGCACTCAAAAAACATCTGAGTTCCCTTTGGGCATGCATTCTTCAGGAAGCATGCAGAGGCATTTATTTCTGTTCCTTTGGTCTTTGGCTGCTGTAGCATTGCAGCTAACTGAGAGACAGCTCCCACATCCTACCTCCTGCACAGGGAGCTCCCTCCCTTCTCCTCACTTAATGGATGAAGCATGTCCCTCATCATCACACATATCCAAACAACCTGTCTTGGCTTAGCTTCTCCCTTACTGTGGACTTCTCCAGCATGCAGTAACACACAAACACCTCTTTTAATGAAGAATAGCTTCTCTCTGCTGTTTGTAAAGCATAAAGCAATTTTGCCACAACAAAGTACCAAAACGAAAAAGCTCCTGTTTGTCATTTGGTTCAGTGAGTCCTTTGGTGAATTGGTCTCATGAAAGACACAACAATAAAATAAAAATACAAGTTCACATTTTGCAATACTTAAGAAGTCCCCAGTAAGACCACAGCTGTGAGAAAGTTAAACCATTTTCTTTCTAATTGGTTCTCCTGAAGTTTCATATTTTCTGTAATATCCCTGTATAGAGTTGAGGTAATGCATACATTCGTGGGAAGGGTAACCTCACAAATTTTGCATATCTGACAGATGTGGTTTGAAAAACAGTTATGCAGAGTAAGAAAAGGCAGTATCCTAAATCTGAATTGATTGATACATAAGACACACATGTACAGAGTAAATGTGGCACGGTGTGGATGTGCCATGTGGCACTGTAAATGAAGATACAAGAGGTTACAAAGCTTCAAGCAAAAAATAATAGTTAGAAATGCTAAAGAAATAATTTTCATCAGCTAAAAAATCCTATCAAATGATATAATAGAAATCTATGAAATCGAAATGAACTGCCAGTTTTTAAAAATCCATTTCAATTTCAAATTTCAAATTTTTTTTTTAAGATGCATTGAAAATATTAATATATTCAGTTATAACTTATCCCAAATAAAAAGCAGTGATTCTCAATTTGGCATTATATCTGTTTTTGATATTTGCATTACATGTTAAATTATAAACATTAGAGAATCTATCAAAATGTCAGATGATAATGCTGATAATTTCAAAGAAGATTTTATATTTACTGGGAAGTATGAAGAATTTAGACAGTGAGTTCTGATAAAAAATGAAACTTCAATTGAAAGCCCTCAGTATTTTTCAAAACAAGTTTTTCTGCCTTTTATATAGTAGTTGTTAATGTCACTGTCTTTGGTCTGGTGTTCAATCACATAAAATTTTAGATATTCTAGTATATTTTAAAATGAACTGTCTTACCAGACAAACATTATTGTCAAATATATTTGAATATATTCAAAAGAAAGAACTACAAAACAGGAAAGGAAAAAAGTGGAAAATTACTTAGAGTAATTGCATTAGGTGAAATCAATGAGGACAAAGTAGAAAACACCCAAACCAAAAATCCCAATACATTTTATTGGGATTTAGCCAAAATTGTTCATTGCTAAAAGTACCAGCCTAATGTGGAATAACTCGCTATCCAGGCTAATTTCACAACTAACAAGAGCAATTAAAAAATAAGCACACATTAATTTTCATTGTTTCTTTAAAGCATTGTGATAGGAAAATTAAATTTACCTTTGCATAGTTTTTTAAGAGAGGGTGGTGCACTTGGAAATCAGGTTCAGTTTATACATATCTGCATACCAGATAATCTGCCAGACAGGGACAGCTGCGGCATGAGGGAGAGAAAGGGGAAACAGCTTCCACATGGGAGCCCCGGCAAAGAGCCCCAGCTGCTCCCCTCCTCACCACCTGGATGCTGCAGACTGCCCAGCTACCACCGAACTTTTGCCCCCTCCCCAGTAAACTCAGCCCTGCTCTACTTGCTGTGCTTCTCTTCCTACAAGAAAAAAAAAAGCCTAAAAGTCATAGGGCAGACACACAAAAATGCATCAATAGCAGAATTGGATTCGTGACTGCTGACAGAAAAACTAATTTCATATTACTAGCCTTACACTAAGAATTGAATCAATGCTAATATGAAGTAAGCTGCACGTGATGTACCCATTACTGAGATGTTCATAATATGGGATTAGAGCTCCAGCCTCCTATGATTTTATTTGAGATGAGAAATACAAGTACAGATTATGAGCAAGCACAAGGTGTTTTGAAACAGCTTTCAGGAGATGTTTAGTAAAGTTGCATACATTTTTACATGCATTCAATAGTGGGAAAGGTACTGCTGAAGGTAAGCACAACAATTTGGATCTGTGAATTTTAAGCCACCAGCAAAAACAAAATAGTGACTATACCTACTATTAAATAAAAATAATTTATAAAATATCCAGCTTTTTCTTCAACAAATATGGGTCTTTTGCTATTGAAATTACTATTTATCTAAAAAAATTAAATTTGAAAAAGTTTAAATTTTTGTTAACATAGCTTTTCTGCAGCTGTGATGGTGTAAGTATAGACAAGAAACAATGTGAAGGCATAGATAATCTCTTTATTTTCTAATCTTCTATCAGGCAAGTTGAGATAATTAGGAATAGCAGGTAGCTTTCAGATTCAGGCTTGCATGAAATATTATCTTTGTCAGAGAAGCTAATGTGAAAAATATTCCAAGCCTTTGTTGCAAGTCCTCAAACTCATCACTAGTGAACTGCATATGGACCACAAAATGCATTTTTTAATTGATATAATCCAGGTTTAAAAAATACCCCTGTTACAGAGAGGTGGCTTCTTGTTTGCTAACACTTTGGAGTTTTTTTGGGGTTTTTTTGGTTGATGTTGTTGGGGTTTGTTGGGTTTTTTTGTTATTTTTCTTGTTCATTTTTGTTTGTTTGTTTGTTTTGGGTTGTTCGGTTTTGTTGTCTTAATTGATTCACTGATAGGGTTAAGCTGCTGTGTTAACCTCATACAAAATAATTAGATGAAGCAAAATCCTAGGTTAGAGCAGCTCAGACAAAGAGTCCTTTCCTTAAATTACAATGTTCTTCAGTTACTTGGGTAAAACAGGCAGGTAGCACAATTAAAAGCCAGAAGAAGGGATAGGCTAAGAGACTTTGTGACAGAGAAGGAGATTTTTTTGGAAACAGAGAGAAAGAGATGTGGCAGCAGAAAGACTGTAAGTAGACATAAACCCAAGGTCTGTACTGAATCCATTATTTTTTGGTAACCTAAGTAGGCTTGAATTTCACTTCCCAGATTCATCTACTAAAAACATTTATATGCATCTCATAGTGATGATGATTTGGTTTAACCTCCATCTTTATTGGTCTTTATTTGGGGAGAATCAGCCTCCAATAGGAGAAAAGTATTTGTATTCTTTTTATGCCAATTGTCTGTTGAAGTAGCCATAGCTGATGCTTTTCTAAAATTTCCAAGAGGGCATTGAATATGCAAGACATAACACAACCACTTTGGGTTGAGCATATGCAGGATTCATGGATTGTAAACATTCTTTTATAGGGAACATGCCTTCATAGATTTTGGGTCATGGCCCTGATGGTTTAATTCACTACATAAACACTTAAGGCTTCACTGACTACTGGCAAGACCACCCTTGGCCATAGTAGAAGATCACCTGCTTCATTCATATGAAGTCAGCCACCCACCTAAATTTATGTTGTCCTACTCCCATTACTTGCACATGAAGCCTGCTTTTTCTTATAATTTTAAATTGCTTCTTAAAGAATGAATAGACATGGTTCTTGAAGAAGGACCACACAACTGGAGCCCACCAGATCTGACACTGAACTTTTGAGACATTATCAGAGCACCATGTAGTGGTGGAGAGACCACAGGCTACCAAGGCAGATCTGCACACACACATGCAGGGATGTATCCAGCAGGACAAAAACCTGGAGTGGGAAGACAGGTGGGAAACAAAGACTTTGCTCAATTCTCATGCCTGTTAAATTGGCATGATGCATAGGTATCTGGTAAGAACTAACAACCAACCAAAGTACATATGAGCTTTATAAGCTCATTTTTAAAACACAGACTTGCACTGCAGAGTGAGACTTTACAAGAGGAAGTTTTTCTTTTGGGTTATCTTTTGTTCTCAGTGTTTTCAGAACTTTTGTTCTGAAATCACTGAGAGATAATGAAGGCTCATTATACAATTTTTGAGTTACTTGCAGCACAAAACCTCACTGGAATTTGAATGGTGTCTTTAATTAGCTTCTTGATTTGCTATTTGGGATTTCTGTGAATTAGGAGAGAGATTAGGAACTGCTAATACTCTTGCATGTGACATTCACTCTCACATTTTAGTGGCCTCTCTAAAGGACAGAACAAGGAAATGTGAAGGTGGGATATGAATGTACTACTTGTGGAGTTTCTATTTTATCTTCTGAAGTATGCTTACTCTTTCTCACTCTCTAGTATTTATTTGCTAGTAGTTCCCCATTACAGCTCTTCTAATTTCTAGACATAATGCAACTTTATGTTAGGAAAACAGAACAAGAATGCATCTTCTAGATCACAAAGGTAATGTTAAGAAATCAAATAATGCAATTCCTCCCTCCTCTCCACCTTCAAAAAGAAGGTTACACTGGAGCTGTGCTGTCTCTCAGTGGTATTCCAGTTAAGTTCCAGCACTCTGAAAGTCCCTCACATGCACAGTCCTTTTCTGAAGCAGCTCCTGCTGGGCTCTTCCCCTCTGCAGAAGGACTATGGCAACATCACCCACAGGCTAGTGAACACTCCTGAACATGAAGGAATCAAATTAACAAACCTGGTTCACTTTGAATCTAGAATTAATTTTAATTTTAAAAAATTAAAAGAAAATGACTGCTAATGCTACAAAGAGGCTCTGCTTCCCATGCTATTTCATTCCATTCCCAAGATGCTGTGGGCAGTAAAAATAGTTAAGATGGCTCAAGCAGGATAAAAGTGAAACTAATGTACCAGGGACATTAGGGACTGTTTTGCAGGCACAAAGCAAGTTGCTTTTTAAATACGTTATAAAAATAATACAAGGTTCAATTTTACTAATCTTAAGGTCAAGTAAACTTTGTTTGAACTTAACAAGAACAGTTTCCCTTTGAAATTCCTGCTCATTACTCAGTTGTCACATTTAGAAAATCTCATGGGTAATACGAAAAGCTCCTTGCTGTCACAGCTTCCTCCATGAAGACAAACTGAGCATTTCACTAAAAGGATAATTCGACTTTTCTTATAGTAACTGTTTTTGTTCCACTGTGCACCAATATTTTAGACATCTTGAGACCAAACAGCTTTAATTTTCTTTTTTTCCCCTTCACAAAACAGTAACAGAGGCTTTACTAAACTCAAGCATGCTAAAAGCTTGATACTGGTAGAGATAAAAACAAACCATTAAGTAATTCTATAAAATGACTAATTTCAAAGCTGTTTAAATAATACAGAATTAAAAATTCCAACATAGTTTATGGCAGATTTTTTTTCTGAAATGAATCACATTTTTTCTGGCAATGAATCACTTCCATTCTTCTCTAAGTGATTAATATTTTTCCTCTTGTAAAAGAAAAATATAAAAAGATATACTGCTAAAGAATCTGAAATGAGCCAAACTGGCCAGATACCTCATGAAAAAAGTTGTACTCTATAACTTGTGACTTCTGTGGAGAAAATGGAAGCAAGATACAAATATTTAAAGATAAAATAAGAAAATGCAGGGACTTCACAGGGATACTTTTAATTAAATTTATCTATAAAAAAAAATCCTTTAAGGTATAGATAAGGCTTTCACCTTCAGATCAGTCAAATGTCTATGGCTTTCCAATTAAGAGAAGTGATCCTACTTCCTCCTCTCCCTAAGGATATATTAATGATTTTTTTTATTGTGAAGTATCAAAAGTACTCTAGAAGTTTAATTTATTGGATCACCAATAATTTTAATTTTTAAAAAATTGCATATTTAATATATTTTTCTTCTAATGAAGCATTTGTTATTTCATTAGCCTTCATTTCTCTAAGATGATACATAATAGTTAATGTAAGAAAGACAATAGTTATTGCAATGTTACATATTTGTTTTTCTATCCTTGAACATTCACAATTTCCAGGGAACAATCTATTTCTTGTGAACTTTACTGTTTTCTAAAATATGACCATCATTCCACTATTACTATGGTTATTATCTAAACTTTGTACTGATTTGAATACCCCCAGAATTAACATGTTTATTCATCCCAAATAAAAATTAACATGTCCTTCACCACAGAGTAATTCAAAATTGCAAAAGGTCCAAATACATTTGTATTCCCTGTCTCCTGTGAGGTGAAGCTTTTCAATTACCCCTTGCTCTGAAGCAAGGCTCTGAAGCACAATGCTTCACACCAGTTGATTTCTACTCAGTCACAATTAGCCAAAATAAATGAGCATCCTTATTTTCAAAGTAGGATGAACAGCATATGTAGTAAAAATATAAGCACACATTTATTTAGAGGCAACTTCCCTGGTCAAATTTGCTGGAAGACTAACCAGTCCCTAGATCAAGTGGGATTCCTTTAAATCTGACTAAGTTCTTTAAACTTCTGTTTTTCTAAATCTTTTTCCTTTTTTTCCCTTAGAATATTAGCAGCTCCCCAGGATTCTCTGAGAAACAGCTTAGCTTTGAGCCCACTTGTTTTACCACACTACACACAAAACCAGCATCTTCATGGGATGAATACAAATTAAACACAGACGGAGTTCAAAGGAAAGGAACTAATTTTTGACACTGAATCACCAACTGTGTGTTAAATTTAAACAAATATTTTGAAAGTAGAGCATGCAAACACCATATGGAAAACCAGAATAATACAATTAAGATCCTCAACCAGACAAACATTACTTAGTTATATATTCAGAACACTACTTGGACTACAGAAAAGTTTTCTTAAAATTATTGCCTGAATACCTTTTTTTTTTCATTTTTATCATCTTAACCCATCCAAAGATTATGTACTGGAACATTTTAGGTATTTAGTTTGATACCTTGTGTCTCCTCTGGAACGTGCAGGTAGGAACTAAAACTTTAGTCATTTATCTGCTAAACCAAGGTTCAGTAAGTTTTCTTTTGTCCATACTAATTCTTTAACCCAGCAAGGCAGATTTCTAATCTATTATATTTCACACATCTACCACAATGTACAGCATTGCTCCTGCTATTACTTACTTGCTATTAATACTCTTTAGGCTGAGATTCAGCCCTTTCCAGGCATAGAAATAGGTGTAACATTCTCATAATCACTTGTAATATTCCTGTTTCAGAAATATCTTACTTTCATATTTCCATAAAACAATAGGTGCCCTCGCATAAGGATTTTCAATTTAGAAAAAAACCCTTTTATTTTTTCATGTTCTAGTATATGTGCTTTTAACCAGAAAAACACATTAAAATGTTTTAAAAAAAGAAAGGGGTTTAATTTGTGAGGTAGTGCAAGAAAGTTCTCCAAGCACCTGGGACAGGAAGTGACTGCTTTATTGAACACACAATGCAGAGGAGGAAGGAACTCTTTTTTTTGCAGACTTATGTGTAAATCAGCAGTAAGGTGCACCACCCCTTTTCAAGTGGAGAGTAAGCAATAATTTCAAGTAACCCAAAAGTATTCCTGAGCAGAATATTTTCATCCTGTCTGTACAGTGTAATACATGAAGTGTCCTCAGCCACTCACAGTTTCAGTACAAAAATCCTTTGAAAGCAAAGCTCTGTATGGACTGTAGGAGTCTCAGATCAGAGACAGTATCTACAATACTGAGCAGAGATCATGAGGGTGATTTTTTAACATGATTTTCTTTCTTCATATGCACCTAATTGTATTTCACTACATAAATGTGGTCCTAACAAATACATTTTTTCAAACATAATATCTTTATAAAATTATACACTGATTTTGATCCTCTAGGGCAGACTTCTAGTCATATTTACTGAATGGGAGGTTTGGGTTTTTAAGAGAATTAAAGTAATACTTTATTAACAATCCCTACACCTTGCTAGAGTTTTAGCATCAGGTTCAGCTCCTTTTTCCTGATCTAATCTAGATTAGTGTAATTAATTTTCATTTGATTCTCACTATGCTTCCAAAAGAGAGTTTTTGTTTAAAGTCAAGTAAATTTCATCTTGGGAAAACATCCCACAGGCAGAGGAGAGAAAAAAATTTTACTTGCAAATGCACAGAATATTCAATGGACAAAATGGAAGCCCTATCATAAGAGATGAAGGAAATGTGAGGACTCTGTCAGCATTTGTGATGCTTTGGCTTTCCCAGACTGCTGCTCTACATGGCCTTTGCATCCTGTGAGTGAAGGGGAGAAGGGCTTTGGGACCAAGCCTGCACGCCAGCAGAACCCCTCGTGTGAGCTGTGGCAAAACCCAGCAGTGCTGCTCCACCCGTTTAGTCCCCAGTGCTTTCAGTCCTCTGTCTGCTCAGGTTTACTGGCAGGAGACCATGATTTACACTCTATATGGCTTTCACATCCTTGAAAGCAAACCACTGGTTAAACATGAACCCAAATGTGCACATTGCCATCAGATGTACTCTCCACAGATGAACTGCATACTGCTTGTCCATCAGCAGAGGATCCCATGAAGAATTGAGTTCTTTAAGACTTTTGAGCTCCACTGCTGTGCTGGTGACCAAGACAGGCACTCACAGAGGCAACACTTCTGACATCATAGAAGTGGAAAAGGAAACATTATGGAAGGTTGGACTTGACAGCTCTATGAGGAGTTGCAGTACAATCTCAATTGTACAAACAGCAATCTCAAACACATTCCTTCTGTGATGCTAAATGAGGCTGTGTGTCCTGATTCCTATGAATGAGGGGTATAAAACATCCAGAGAATTCCAGGTCATCATGTTGAAGCAACTCAACCTATAGCAACTACAAATATGGAACAGTGAGATATTGGGTGTTGATACTGCTGTTGCCAAGACTGCTTGGAACATTCACTGGTTTGTGACTATAGCTCCTGACTCCTTTTAAGTGAAGAAAAATGAAGTAGCATTTTAGCAGATATTCCACTACCAGCTGGATATCCTCCCCAAATGGACAAAACTGTAACTAAAGTAACCACAGTGATGGCAGTTCTTGTGCTCTGACCCCAGCCCGGCTGCCCACAGGCTGGGCAGCAGCAAATCTGCAGCATATAGCAGCAAAAGAAAAACATGCTGGATCTGGCTGCTCTTTCAAGCTGTTGGGGTCATAGGCCTGCACACAATTAAGCTGTGTCACAGCATGTCACTTTTCCACAGTGCTCAGATGAAAGCGGGAAAATTTTTAGATGCTAGTCCAAACCTGTGGGGACTTTTTCACATTTTTCTGAATTGAGTCAGAGAAGGAACAGTGATGCATAAAAAGAAGAAAAATCGCCTGAGTAACTGCAGTGGCTATCCTGTGCAATCCCCCCTGGTGTCATTTGCAGGACATCTTTAACCAATCTCATTAGAGCTCTCAGAAGAGTTTCATTCCCATTGACTGAGGAAACGTTCTAAATACAATTGATTGGGAAAACCTATTCAAGAACATCTCCTGTAGAAGTGGAGTTATTTCTACTGTGCATTTCTAAGGCCCTTTTTCATCACTTTGATACCTATGTCCAGGTAGCTGAGATGATGAGTAGCTGATACAGATGAGACTCCCGACATTATTTGTGAGCTAGATGATAGAAATCACACACTTTTTCAGTACTTCTTCAGTGAGTGACTGTAGCTACTGTAAGGCTCAGATTTTCCAGGATGGCATGGCAAGTTTAGACTGTTGTTTTTCCTTCCCTAAAGGCTGACCATACAGTCACTCAGCAACAGTCTTTCAGCAAGTTTCCTTCCTTGATTTCTTATAATATAAATAATACTATTTATAACATATTATATAATAATTGTTTTAATGTGTTCACCTTCAGTATAACAAAGAAGTTAAAATAGGCTGTACTAGAAAACAAACAATATGTCTGAAAGGCAGCATGATGTAGCCTTGACACTAGTAGACATAAATGCTGTCCTACTTCAAAGTCGTCTGCTTGCCAAGTTTCTTTCCTAATATCTCCAATAATTCAGTCAGGCCAGCTCAGAGCCTGTGTTCAAGCCACTGCTGCTATGTAGGTACTTTCCCAGTGTGAACCACACTGACAGAAATAATGCAGGAAAAAACCTCACATTGCTTTTTCATCATTCAAACCTTTTAATATACAGACCACTAGTTCTACTGCAACCACTAGCGTGAATAATGTCTTTTTAAAGGTCAGCAGTTCTACCTAATACTACTAAGTTCTCCAAAATACTCACTCAGATTTGATGTCTCTCCTGATGGAGGAGAACATAGCAAAGACACCACATTTCAATGTCACTCTAGCCAATATATTTATAGATAAATCACCCAGCACATACTACTTTCTTTGAAGGCTGGCAGATATTATAACCTTCTTTCGTGCACAAATGGAAATAACAGCTTGACTCCCAGCATGGTTTGACTATTCTCAGCAACTGGAAACTCACAATTTTTCCAAGGCATCCTCCTTCCACATTGTGTAATAGTGATCAGAATATCCAAGAAATAGCAAAGTACTTAAAAAAAGATCTAGAAGTTATGTTTCTCTTCCCCTCTCTTTGTGCCTAACTCCAGATACCTGTAAGACCCAGAATCTGTGGTGCTCTTAACTGTTATTTTCTCTCTCATATATACATGTAAAAACTGTACAAGGTTCAATTTGCCAAGGCCATGGTTATCTCCTGTGTTCTGAACTTTTCCTTCTGGACTTAGGTTAACTAAATTTTAAAAGGATCTGGGGAAATATCTACAGATCACCTCAAAACTACTTGAATTGAAAGCATTTGCCAGAGCAAGTCATTTGTTTAAACTGACTGAACATTTGGATGTGAGACACCAAGAGGAGTAAAATTATCTACTTGTAGGGATATGCCAGATGCTGTAACCAAGGAAAGATGTGACCTTCCAATCAGATGTGCCTATGATAAAAAAAAACAAAACAAACAAGTATGAAGCAGAAAACAACAGGAAACATAAGGCAACTTTCTTCATCTAATAAAGTGAAATGATGACATTTGTGTGTCCAGCACTGAATCATGAAGGAGACAGTGCTCTGAGAGAAAAGGGAAGAATTCCTATTCAGTTTAGTCTTTTGGATTTTAAAAGTTCCTGTGCTACTGCTTCATGTAGGATACAGGTTTTTATCTTTGATTTCTCTTTGTCTGTGTTTGTAATATCACATAAAATATTCCAGGGATGGAAAGCCTTCATTTAATTACTACCAACTACCCTGGAGCTGAGAAGCAACTTCATAAATACAGTATAGTATAGTATGATATAATGCAGTATATACAGGATAGAGACCATTGCCTGTCAGTGTCTCAAATACAAATTAGCTGGACAACTACAGTTATCTAACAATCAGAGAAACATGGAAAGTCCTGGATGGCAGCAACCTTAAAGATCACCTAGTGCCAACCCCCCTGCCATGGGCAGGGACACCTTCCACTAGACCAGGTGGCTCAAAGCTCCATCCAACCTGCCCTTGACAACTTCCAGGGACAGGGCAACCACAACCTCCCTGGGCAAACTCTTCCAGTGCCTCACCACCTCACAATAAAGAATTTCTTTCTTATTTCTAACAGAAACCTACCCTCTTTCCATTTGAATCTCTTCCCCCTTCTTGTGTCACTTCATGCCCTTGTAACAATTTTCATCTTCCTTGTAGTTCCCTTCAGGTATGGGAAGGCTGCACCCTGAAGCCTTCTCTTTTCCAGGCTGAAAAATCCCAATTCTCTCAAACTTTCCTCATTGGAGAGGTTCTCCATCCCTCTAACTAACTTTGTAACCCTCCTCTGGACTCCAGCATTTCCTTCTTATGCTGGGCACCCCACAGCTGGATGCAGCACTGCAGGTGAGGTCAGAGCACAGCACAGCAGAGCAGAGCAGAGGGTCGGAATCCCCTCCCTGGCCCTGCTGCCCACACTGCTCTGGGTGCAGCCCAGGACACATTTGATTTCTGGGCTGTGAGCACACACTGCTGGGTCATGTCCAGCCTCTCATGCACCAGCACCCCAAGTCCTTCTCAGCAGGGCAGCTCTCTCTGTTCATCTCCCAGTTCTGGGGTTGCTGTGACCAAGGTAGAGCACCTTGCACTTGTTTAATCTCACCTTGTTAAACCTTTCTCAGGCTTCTTCTCAAGCTTGTCCAGGACACTAACTCTTACAACAGTGTCTACATCTAGTTTATATAAGAAAAACATGTTGAAAAATCATGGTTTTAGTCTCAAATGAATGTTACCTTACCTTTTAGTATGCACAACTAAACAAGACCTGTCAATCCAGCTTTCCCCCCTAAATGGGCATTATCCAGACTGTTGCAGTCAGATTATTTGTGAAGGTGCCACCATGTGATGTTTGGAATGAATGCTGCACAACCGAGGCTGTCCAATTCAACATTGGAATGGATGGTGCCGAGCAGACTGTGCTGGGAATTGGAGGGACACATAACACTTCATGGGAGGAGGTACCAGAGTGATGAGGCCTGAGAGTGACCTCATTGTAGAGAAAGAGAAGATTTATAGTGCTGAATGTCAGTAGTGTGTTATGCAGACAGATTCCATTCTCACTTTAAAGTAAATATAAGATGGCTTATGTTAAGCTAATTGTGACACAATCAATGAAAAATGGCCTAAAAGGGGATCTGGGTAACTCAGTTTTCTAAGCTTAGGCTTTATAAAACCAATGAACTCTTTCTGACTTCAACTTTTGCAGCACTCAGAAAATGTTAGAAAAGGAATTCTGTGCTGTACAGAGATCATCTTATGAGCCATTCTCTTTAGTGGTTGCATCTGTTTGCCACTGTCCTGTTTATAACACTTGCAAGGGGAACAATAAGCAAGAATTATGCAATTAACTGTTTGCTTAGGTGTAAATTTCCATCCTTTTTGCCAAAGAGATGGTTCTATGAAATGCAGTTCATATTTCTTAATTAGAACTACTCAACTGAGGGCAATTTGAAGAAGAAGAAAAACAGAATCTCTTTTGAAAAAAAACAAAACACTGAAGGAATGGTACTCTTGGGTTAACCTGGCAGTTGGAAGTTGTGAACGTAAACTCTTAAGACATCAGGAGTTACATAAAATAAAAAAAAAAAACCAAACAAAAACATAAAACCTCACTGAATTACAAAACAGGTTGCAGAAACTCCCTTTCTAAAACCATATATACATGACTATTGACTGTAGATGGGAATAGAAAGAGATGCTCTAGAATGCCCAAAGGAATAAATAGTTTATGGGAGCTGTAAAAGCAGAGAGAATAAAGATAACTAGGATTATGAACTTGAGCTTTATTTCAATTTAAGAATACAAGACTTGCTGCTGAAATTGAGGTGAATGCAAGGCAAGATTTGTTCCATCCTTAGAATATACTCTGAGTTCTCAGTTCCTTAGGATATATTCCCATTCCAATGACCCATAAGGGCTGTAGCAAACAGGTATTAGTGTAATACAATAAGGTCTGGCTGCACATCCACTGCTGTTATCTGCTTACAAATATTAAAATTGATAAAAATCTCAGAGATCCTGTATCCATATTGATTTGGCTTTGAACTGCTGGAAAGTGAAACAGTTTGCAAACCAATGTCCTTTTGCCTCTGTTCCCCAAACTGCACAGCACAGGATGAGAAATACCTTTGTGTGCTCTTTTATGAATTCTTCTACTCTACTTAACCTTCCACATAATGCTAATGCCACTGATGATGATTCTTGTAAAGGATTTACATATGTCTCAATTTCAAACAACCATTAGAAGTAATAAACTAAAAAATACAAGAGATTAGAAGCAATTCCTCTTACTTCAAAGCACATATACCAAGTATGTCAGCAAAAAAAAAAAAAATTCACCTATAGCAAAGACAGAAATTGCCAAAACTGTCATGAATTTCAGCTGTGGTCAGGAAAAATATAATCAGTTGAACATAACAGAAAACAGTGACTCTTCAGGAGATGAAACGGCAGGAACATATGAACTTTATAAAAGGAGGTGCACAGTTAGGCTTGGTCCTCTGAAGATAATGAGAATAAGAATCTCATCAAAAGTGTTATGATGGAACAGAAGGAAAATTGAACTTGATGTGGATTGCAGACAGAAGAGATGATTTGAGCTGAGAAAAGAAAGGACTGCTCAGCATCATGATGCTTTAAAGAAAAGCAAAATGAATTTATCAGTTGCACAGAGATAATCATGTAAGAGACTATTTTTATAATATAAATCAAGACATTTTTTCATGTGGGAAATTAGAATGTCAGAGGGAAAATACAGCTAAATTATTTCAGTTACTTTTCTCTTATTTTCCTCCTATATTCACTTTGAATGCATTTCTTTTGTACACCACACAGGAAAAAAAAACAGAAAAGCAAACCAAAAATATCTGTTCCTAAGCATGTTGCACGCAGTGTGCCTGCCTCAGTGAGGCCAAGGTAGAACACAGACATAAAATACCATAGAAGATAGAATTTTTAACAAAATATTTGCAAGAAAGCCCACAACACCTAAGAGAAGGGTATAAACTGGGTTATAAACTGGTGTAATCACTTAGATCAGTATTATGATCTTGCTCTGCTCATCTGGCATAAACCTCTTGTCTTTGGTAGTCCCTTCTGTCCACAGGTACCTTGTCACTTGCTCTCCATAGAATCCAGAAGTTAAACAAAGTCCTATTCCAATGCCTTTCAGGGACTTGTCTTTAGAACCTTATTTTTTTGTTAAACTTCAGCCTAAAAATTCTGTTGATGCCATTTCATTTCATTGAGCCTGTTGCTAAGATGACAACTTTGGGACTTCTGAGCCCACACCCTAGATTCTATCTTCTCAGGCAGCTACTTCCCCCTCTTACATCCAGAAGTTATGAGTCATCTGCCTAACTGTGCCAACAAATGTCTCTTAGCCTTTTTCAGGCCTGAGAGAATAGCAGCAGAAGGAGATCTTCACGCAGATTCTAATAACCTTTAAAATCAGAACAACTGTGTGGGACAAAATTTGGTCTTAAAGGTCTTCAAGACAACACACGTTAGAAAGTAAATGCTAATTAATATGTCATTTCAGATAGCATGTCACACTGAAACACCATCTAATATCTACCAAGGAGAACAGTTTCCAAGTCTGTCTAAACCAAGCTAAACAAAGTGAGTGTTCCTAAGCACTGGTGGCAATGATTTATTCTAGCATGCTGAAACTTCATTATAATTTTGCATTCAGAGTGTGATCTTGCATTCCTCTTCCATAAATAAAGTCAAATCACTCACCCTGCAGAGGCTGTGAAGCCAAATTAAGGCTTTTAAATTTTAAATTTCCTGAAATGCTTTTATTCTAACTTGCAGAACTTTAGGACATCTCTCATAACCATGTTATTGCTGCTGCAGGAAGCAAGAGATGCCTTAAGCTGTTCTGTGAGCAGCCAGTCGTGGGCTCTCAGAAGCATCGCAGGCAGGTCCTTTTTCAGAAGACCTGACTGTCAGGATGCCTGGACAGATGGAAAGGAGCAGAATGCTGGATAGATATTTACAGTCTGCATTAGAAAGAGTTGTTTCCCAGCAGACAGAAGGCAGGGAAATTTCTATTATCCCACAATACACACCTATGAGAGTAAGAGAATGTTGTCTTCCCACTGAGCATAAAACAGAGCTTCAGAAGAAAAGGATATCAAGCAGTGGATCCATGGTCTAATCAGCAGGACAGCTATGATACATTTGTTAAAGGAAGCATATTTAGTTCAAAACTGACCAGCCAACAGAGCTATCTGGCAGAAAGGTATGTTATCCTTTTGAGAAAACATAAAAATATAACAGCAAGCACGTCAGCTGGAGAGGAATATGATAGACTAATATTAGGAAAGCTTAACTGCCAATTTGCTTTCTTACATAAGAATATAAAGGGTGTCTATCCTGACCACTTCAGTTATCTTATGTAACTGTAAAATGCCTGCAAGTATTTAATGCTAATTTTATCCTGTTGTTAACACAAAATCACACAAAAATGAATTTATCAGTTGCACAGAGATAATCATGTAAGAGACTATTTTTATAATATAAATCAAGACATTTTTTCATGTGGGAAATTAGAATGTCAGAGGGAAAATACAGCTAAATTATTTCAGTTACTTTTCTCTTATTTTCCTCCTATATTCACTTTGAATGCATTTCTTTTGTACACCACACAGGAAAAAAAAAACAAAAAAGCAAACCAAAAATATCTGTTCCTAAGCATGTTGCACGCAGTGTGCCTGCCTCAGTGAGGCCAAGGTAGAACACAGACATAAAATACCATAGAAGATATAATTTTTAACAAAATATTTGCAAGAAAGCCCACAACACCTAAGAGAAGGGTATAAACTGGGTTATAAACTGGTGTAATCACTTAGATCAGTATTATGATCTTGCTCTGCTCATCTGGCATAAACCTCTTGCATTAGTCTTTGGTAGTCCCTTCTGTCCACAGGTACCTTGTCACTTGCTCTCCATAGAATCCAGAAGTTAAACAAAGTCCTATTCCAATGCCTTTCAGGGACTTGTCTTTAGAACCTTATTTTTTTGTTAAACTTCAGCCTAAAAATTCTGTTGATGCCAATTCATTTCATTGAGCCTGTTGCTAAGATGACAACTTTGGGACTTCTGAGCCCACACCCTAGATTCTATCTTCTCAGGCAGCTACTTCCCCCTCTTACATCCAGAAGTTATGAGTCATCTGCCTAACTGTGCCAACAAATGTCTCTTAGCCTTTTTCAGGCCTGAGAGAATAGCAGCAGAAGGAGATCTTCACGCAGATTCTAATAACCTTTAAAATCAGAACAACTGTGTGGGACAAAATTTGGTCTTAAAGGTCTTCAAGAAAACACACGTTAGAAAGTAAATGCTAATTAATATGTCATTTCAGATAGCATGTCACACTGAAACACCATCTAATATCTACCAAGGAGGACAGTTTCCAAGTCTGTCTAAACCAAGCTAAACAAAGTGAGTGTTCCTAAGCACTGGTGGCAATGATTTATTCTAGCATGCTGAAACTTCATTATAATTTTGCATTCAGAGTGTGATCTTGCATTCCTCTTCCATAAATAAAGTCAAATCACTCACCCTGCAGAGGCTGTGAAGCCAAATTAAGGCTTTTAAATTTTAAATTTCCTGAAATGCTTTTATTCTGACTTGCAGAAGTTTAGAACATCTCTCATAACCATGTTATTGCTGCTGCAGGAAGCAAGAGATGCCTTAAGCTGCTCTGTGAGCAGCCAGTCATGGGCTCTCAGAAGCATCACAGGCAGGTCCTTTTTCAGAAGACCTGACTGTCAGGATGCCTGGACAGATGGAAAGGAGCAGAATGCTGGATAGATATTTACAGTCTGCATTAGAAAGAGTTGTTTCCCACCAGACAGAAGGCAGGGAAATTTCTATTACCCCACAATACACACCTATGAGAGTAAGAGAATGTTGTCTTCCCACTGAGCATAAAACAGAGCTTCAGAAGAAAAGGATATCAAGCAGTGGATCCATGGTCTAATCAGCAGGACAGCTATGATACATTTGTTAAAGGAAGCATATTTAGTTCAAAACTGACCAGCCAACAGAGCTATCTGGCAGAAAGGTATGTTATCCTTTTGAGAAAACATAAAAATATAACAGCAAGCACGTCAGCTGGAGAGGAATATGATAGACTAATATTAGGAAAGCTTAACTGCCAATTTGCTTTCTTACATAAGAATATAAAGGGTGTCTATCCTGACCACTTCAGTTATGTTATGTAACTGTAAAATGCCTGCGAAGTATTTAATGCTAATTTTATCCTGTTGTTAACACAAAATATCACACCAAAACTACTGAATAATCAGAGAGGTTCCTTTCACCACAATAATTATTATGTTCCAGTGATGCCTACAGAATGTTAATCCCTCAAATTCTACAATGTGCTTGTCATGGGTGGGACCAATTAAGTAACCTGATCACTGCAGCTGTGTCTGTGATGCTCCATAATCTTGTTTTCCTACACCTGTCAATTGGTGTGATTGATGGCAATTGATGTTTGCAAATCTGTCATGATATCCAAAGGCAGGAGTTAGAGGCTATGGGCCTCTTGCATTTCAGCTCCCTACATTTCCCATTTCAGAACACTTTCACAAGATATCAAACAATTTATTTTTTATTGCATTATTGTAATGGAAAATAAATGGGAGGGGTTTTTCTACCTTAGTTCCACCAAAATTCTGAGAGCAAAGTTCTGACTACCTGGTTTGAAAGGGGCAACAAAGCTATCTCCTTTCTTGGTCTTTCCCCACACATTGTTTATCTTCTACCTTTTAGTGGATTTATTCCCAGAAAAGCAGACACACAATTCCCTGCTGTCAAAGAAATCCACAGCACAAGTTCTGTACTTTTTCACAGTGCTTCACACTGTTGGTATTTTAAAGGCTAGAATACAATCTGATGTTTCACTTAATGTGTCCTGACAATCAATAAAGGTAACCACTGTCCAAAAAAAAAAAACCAAACAAACACAACTAAATGATCTGCAACATTTAAATATAAATGCAAACAATAACAGGTTGTAAGCCTGCAAATGCCTGTATATTTCATAGCCTTTAAATTGGAGTTATTAATTTTATGTGTCAAAGTTAAGCATAGGGAGTACTAAAAAACTTAAAGGATAAGGTGTTTAGACAATTGAACATTACAAAGCATATTTTTTTCTAACAGTTAAAGCATTACACCAAGATTGAAGATACACAGGTTGCTTTTTGTAAGCCAGTAGCCATCTGCATTACCTGGGGAAAATATTTGCATCTACTTCTCAGGTGCCTTATCAATGACATTAGAGCCAAGGACATTTTCCAGCTTTGCAAACTGATATAAAATAGTTAAAACCATAGATATTTATGTTTTTTAGCATATTTGTACAAGACAAACAAGCTTCAATAATAACTTCAGAGTGAGAAGATATTTTTTCCTAACTAAACTTATGTGAAGAATGTTTTCAGCAACTACAAATAGATTAGGATACTAGAACATACCTAAATGCTCATTAATGGGAATCCAGTGAGGTTGTTTATGTCTGGCGTTCAGCCCTAGGAGGAAATGGCTCAGAGACAAAACCTTCCTTGGGAAAGTTATTCACCCCACATGCCCTCATTACCATGCCTTGCTGGATGAGCCACCCGTTCCACAAGCACCCTCTCTAGGGTGTCCACTGGCTGGGACAAGATGAGACCTTTTACAAGAGAAATACCAGGAACATAAATTCTAGACTAAATGTCTGTCAGAACAATCATGATACAAATATCTTGGCTACATCTACCATTATTCAGGACACCTACATTTATCTTCTCATGTGTATTAGCTATAGAAGACAACTGAGCTCCATAAGGCAATTTTAAGGGAGCTCTAGATGACATTTATAAATATTCCTACTCCCACATAACCTGAAACAAGACTTTAACTTTTCTCCTTACATTTTAAATAAATTAAATAAGGAATAATGCAAGAATCTTAGAGCAGCTATAATGTTAACTCATAGTTTTAAAGTTTCATTTTAATTTTAAGAACCCTATTAAAAATAGCAAAGCTTAACTGTCTTTATTTACCTGGCATATTGTCAGTCTGAAAATCACTGCATCATCTTATTTTTGTCATTTATGGAAAATGTCAAAAGTCTAGATTTTTAATTCAGTTTAGAAAAGAAAATTTGATTTCTGCTTCAGGAATGGGAAGCATATCCATCAGTAAGATCTTCATAACCAGTCTGGTTGGCTGAACATCAGCAGGAAAACTGCATGAGTTCTCATGCATTTAAGACATAACCATTGTGCTGTATTCCATAGGATTTTCTTTTTAGATAAGAATTGTTTCTTTCTTAGTGAAGTCATGATTTCAACTGGACCAGCAACACCACAAGCAACCCTCTGTACCAGGATTGTGAGTAGACTTGCGCATGTAATATACACAACATATGCAGATCTATATTAAGGACAGAAATTTTCAAGCTTTCACGCTTGGTCTTTGATATTAGAAAACACTTGTGAGGTATGGTGAGTCATTTGTTTTGTGTGCATAAAGAGTTGAATAAAGATGGGATTTTTGGTAAATATTAATTTCAATGTTTTCATTAGAACAACATGGCAGCATAATTTAGTTTAAAGGAAATTAATAATTTCTCTACTCATCCCAAAAAACCAACCCAACAAACTAATACAAGAAGTGAATTCTGTAATAGCTTGCAGCAAGAAACTACAACCATATTGTTTTAACAACAAAAGACCAAAAATACAAAAAATGAACATGTGAGACTACCAGGATGCAAGAGGAGTACGCACACAGGGAACAGCTATGCCTAGGACTGTTAGTAGAGCACATAAAAAGTTACCAAGACTCAGGGCACCCCGCAGCATTCTGAGAAGTAGACAGGTGTGGGTAATATGGCAATGATGTAGTGCATAAATTCTGCTTCTTTGTTCAATAAGCAGCACATGCAGCTACTGAGCTATCTCCAAAGGGAGCCATACCAGCTCCTTTATAGTTCAGTTGTGATTAGGTGGAGCTAATTTCACCATAACTTAGAGCACAAAGATGTGTCACATCACAGTGGGGTCTTTGTGAGCCCACAGCTCTACAGGGCTTTGCAAAGGAACATTGAACTTTTTTTTTTCTAGCTAGTATTAACAATTATTAAGGTTCCTGGAGTCAGTTTAGTATCCTGATAGATGAAGTCCTCAAATACTTTGGATAGAATTAAAAAAATTATAAAAACACCCTGACTTAGGCTCCTAAAAATGTCTCCCTTTAGTTTTCCACCACAATGACAACTTCCAAAAAAATCAGACAATGTACAAAGATCATGCATCTGGTGTGGGCATAGGGAGTAGTTTTTTATTCTTTCCCTAAACTCAATTCTAAGCCCACGAGACAGCTCATCTTTATATTTTCAGTATTTTATTGTGTTTTCACAAGAAAGCTCCTTAACAAGTTGTTGAGACTGCCAAAAGAGAAGGCAAGTGAAGTGAATGTGCAGAAGTGAAAGCCATCCCATCAGAACAAGAAAAGTGGCCTGTGCTCTGGGCATGTACTGCCTCCTGGATGGTGGCTAATGCCCAATGCAGGTGGCTGCAGCAGTGGAAGAATTGGCAAGGCAGGGGGAAACCCACCTGGTCTGCTGCACTGTGGCCAGACACCACTGCAGGGGCAGAAAACATGACCCTGAAGAGACATGACACAGATGCCCAAAACCTGAGCCACTGAAGAACACTGAAATAACCAACAAGTACATAAGGTGACAAAATTGAAGTAGCTCAGACAGACTTAGACTGGGAGCAGAAGCAGGAGCCGTTTGTAGCCTGCTGGCTCTGTGAGACATCAGGACATCCAGAAAGAGACACAACACACACACACACAGACAGACAGATGTGCTTGTGATCGAGGGGTGGATGCTCATTCCATCCAGTGCTCTGGCTACAGTCAGCAGTGCTGGCACAGCATCAGAGCTGTCTCTCCAACATTCCACCTCCCATCTGGTGGGTGGATATGGGGAAGTCCTGGGAGGGGACACACCTTGCTGACCCAAACTGACCAATGGGATACTCCATGGTGGGGCATTCCTTACTTACAATGTTTGCCTTCTGAGAAACCACTACACACGCTTTCTCTTCCCAGGTAGCGGACAAATATTTTCTGGTGATGGGGAAATACAGAGTACTTTTTTTCTCTTTACTTTTTCATGCACAACCATTTGCTTTTGCTTTAGCAAACTGCCTTGTCTCAACCTATGAGTTGTCTTTCATCTTATTTTCTCTGCTCCTTTGCATTTTCCCCTGTCCAACTGAGAAAGGGGACTGGTAGAGCACTTTGGGGGGTACTTCGCATCCAGCCAAGGTCAATGCAGCACACATGGTAGGAATACTAATAATTAGAAAACACTCTAACGGCCAGACAAGATATTCCACCTGATTCAGGGGCAATCTAATGAAATTCAGTGAGGTCAAACTAGTTGGATTCACTTGGTTTAAAAAAAACTAGGATATAGATCAGTGTTAAAATTTCAGCCCAGAAAAAAAAATAGAATATTAAACTATTTTGCAGAGGGATATCTACAGCTACAGTTGACAAAATACAAAGTACAATCAGTAGCTGTGTGAAGAAGTAATTTCCCTTTATGGTACAGTTATAAAGCAAGTACATTACAGTTGCTGTTAGATCATTAATCATTTTTACTACAGTAGTGCCTAAAACCATGCAAAAGATGAACCTCATAGAATTTTGTAGTGTGCAGACACACAGCAAAAGACCACAACTATCCTGAAGAATTTATAGACCAGGCAAACAATATAGGTACCTGAGGAGAAAGTGATGCAAAAAATGAGCAGTGTGAACAATGCAGTCCCAGAAAATGTTAGGTTTGCAATGGGAATGAGCACACAAAATGCTGAGAAGGGATGAGGGGGAACAAGGGGGCACTAAGAAGCTCAAGCAAAAAAGACAAAGAAATGTAGGTGAGCAGGACCAGGAAGGATGCACCTGGGACAGAAGTAAAACTGAGGTGAAGGGTGTTGGCAGAGATTGAGAGCAGACGTTCACTAAGTGGAGGGACAGAGGCAAGCCTGTCAGAAGTGCAGAGATAGCTCAAGTCTGTGGGTAGCCTACAACAACAGCTGGGTGAACTCTCTGGACTCTCTGTTTTCCCAGATGGTTGCCCTAGAGCTGGTGAGAGTTCCTTCAGTAGGTCAAGAGGTATTTGGAAACTCGATGTATCTGAGACAGATGATGCACTGATTTGTTCTTGTATATGCTCTTACATAATTGTGTTTATATATTACCACACCACAGAAAATAATTTATTTGCCATTTTGGACCACAGAACTATAAAAGTAAAGCACATATGACACCTGCCTTAAAAATTATACTAGGCTGTCACTCTTTGATTGAAACAAATCAGCTTTGTAGTCAAAACAAAGTGAAATTAGGGACTTTATTCTTGAACAGATATTACCAGTGTATCTCAAAGGATTAGGATAACTGTCAGTCATAATACAGTTTTGCTCTTCAATATTTACTGATATATTTTCTCTGCCCTAAGCACAGAGTGAGGAGACAGTGAAAATCAGACTGAAATAAAAATCTTTCCAGCAAACAGGAATTACAACTGACAGTGCAAAATTAAAAAGAACATTGGAGATAATGTGGGTTGGTTTTTTTCCTCTCTTTGGTGTCACCAGATGTGTTACACAGCAGAGAAGCAAAAGGGCATATTAAATCTAATACTGCATGCAAATTCATGGTAAAGCACACATGGATACAATTTCCTAAGAAAAAGCCTCTTCCTGTGATCAGCTCCATGAAGTGAAATCTCTGATTCCACAGAAGTTTGTGGAACTCCTCTGGTGGGACATTGTTCTGGAAGGCTCTGGTTTCATGACCTCCAAGAAAAATTATTTTAAAGATGTTCTTTATCTACTGAGCAGGGACCCAACCTAGAAATAGTGAATATAAAAACTTCTTGGTTCAAGCAGACTAAGAGATGTTCCTAGAGCAATCCTTTCATAAAGGAATATAAGATCAATAAAGCATATGAATAAGGGATGTGGTTGCAGAGATGTCTAGGAAGGAATAAATCTCCGTGGCTAAAATTGAGAAAACATAAGAAAAAAACCCATTCTGGTGGTAATATTGTAGAAGAAACAGAAAATTAAGAGTAGTGGCAGAATACATATCCATAATCTATTTAGAGTATACATTCTATCAAAAAGAGAAAATACTAAAGCAATCTTCAGTCTGTCAGCACTGGAGTTAGTGACCTGGAGCTGAAATAAATGTCTGAAAACAAGCAAAATGCACACATTGTCACGGAGCATGGTCATCCACTACAAAATCCATCAAAATAAGCAACCAATCCTCTGTCATTTGATGTCTTACTCATAATTCAGAAGGTCATTCTTTAATTTTAAAGCATTTTAGATCAACACAAGAATAACTTGGTGAAATTTAATGATTTCTGGATGTTGTGAATGTTTTCTTAACAAAAATATCTGTACTAGGTACAAAACAAATCAAAACAATAACAAAAAAAGAGACGAATGTATATCAGGAATTACTTCTCCCACAACTGAGGAAAGTTCTGCTCTCTTGCAAAAATTTCCCTGAGAGTTCCCAGCTTTTCACTGGCCTTCCCTTTCAGTTCATCCTCTACAATTTTTTTTTCTTTTAGCTCCTTTGAGGAAGATTTTTCTAATATGACTGGCGTACAACTATTTAACAATCTCAGCAAACTGTAGCTGAAGCTGAGAAGCCTTTTCTGATTGTGATTTCTGCCATTCCCTTGACTGTTTTGGTAAAAGACATTTCTCCTATGTAGATAGAAAGAGTGTTTCTTTCTCTGCTCCTTTATTCTTTGTTACCAATAGCTAAATGACCATCTTCAAATTTACTTTCCTCTATTGAGGCAGAGTGCAAAGCCAAGCTGAACAAAAAAACCCACTGCAGAGTTATGAAAACACAGTGTATCTTCTGAATTCAGTGCCAGATTCTGTGTGTTTGCAATCACAGTAAACTGCTAGCAAACCAAATTTTACAGGTTTTTGGATAGAGAAAGAAAAGCAATGAAGCTACTTAGGAAGCAAATGAAGCTACCCAAGCAAATAAAAAATGCAATCAAGCAGCCCACCCAGGAAAAAACTCTTAGGTCCTTCAGTCCATGACACAACTGCCAAAGCAGAGAACAGAGAGATGAGGGAATATCAAACCTTTGAGGTCTTTGGGAAAGGGGTGGAGACAGAAGTGTAGTGAACAGGTCACAGCTTCCAGGGCAAAGATCACAAAAGCTGTCAGCTTGATCAGGGATAATACAAGGAACCTGAAAGCAGGGAAGGTCTTTTCTGCTTATCAGATATGGAACTAACAAACATAGGGGAAAACTTTATTCTTTCCTTACCAGCTTTTATGAGTAAGTCACATGCACAAAGTCCTATTGTCGTGTAACCTTCTGCTTGCTTTTGAAGGTTAAGTAATAAGTAATGAATTATGAATAATTCATAATTAATGAATAAGTAATGATCCTTTCCAGAGTGACTGGGATTGACTCGCTGATAGCAGTGTTTCAGAAAGAAAAAGCTTGCAGTGAAAACAGGATCATTCTGTTCAAAGAACGTGAAGAAAAGATAGCTGGATAAAGGCTCCACATAAAACTCTTAACAGAGAGGTGGAGGAAGCCAGGTTTATTTCTAGGAACTGTTTTAGAAGCATCTCTGTGGGAATAGGGGATTAGGTGTAATTTCAACCTCCAAACTAAAAAGCAAGTTTTCAAGTATGAAGACAGAGAAACTCTGTTCCTGTTTTCTTGCAGAGCCTTCAAAAAAGGGAGCTTGCTAAGAATACACATAGGGAGTACTGAACAGAGGCAGGTCCCAGTGTGCCAGCAGTGTGTAAGCCTGTGCAGGCTTATAGCAATGCCTCAGGCTGGCTACACAGGAATGGTACTCAACATCACTGTTCACAGGTTTTGTAATTCTGCAGTGCTTATCTCCAAAAACAACACTAGAGAGATGATTGACTGCTTTGTATCAATGGTGTAAAGCTAAAGGAAATGCCACTAAACAAATTTCCTCTTCAAGATCAAGGAACTAGGATAAGCATTCCTAGGCCAGATAAATGAGAAAGACATTATCAACATAAAATATTTCTTCTATCTACTCTGTTCTCTTCCCAGTAATTTCTCCTACCCAACAGTTCTCCTAGCTCCTATGCTGGGCTCCCTATTACAGCTCTGGTGATGTCCACTACCCTTTTTTGGCAATAGTCACCTGAATTTTTCATTTAGTTGAAAGCACATGCCATTTGCCCCTCCAAGGGACTGAGATACACTGTTTATCCCACAGACAAGCAGAATGCACTGATGTTCTGGGTAGAAGGTGCTTACATCTATTGGAAGGAGAGCTCTTCTGGCCAGGATTTGGAGGAGACTCGAGACAAACCCTGCAGCCACTCCACTGATGAACTTTACATCACACCAGTGGGCCAAGAAGCACTTTGCTCTTCACTGCAGGTGAGCAAAAACAGGCACAAGCATGAGTGTCATCTAGGAAAATAAAATCAACAGTCGGCATTTCTGTAACAGGCATGAGGAAAAGTCCTGCAAGAGAACTTAAGCTTAAAACGGGCCTGATTTCCTCCCTGTATTAGTTCTGTCTGTTGAAAAGAATTAGAATTCTGAAACACAAATTGAGGTGAGTTAGGAAAGGAACAACACTTCTGCAAACTCATGTAACTTTGTGCATATTTACTTATCTTACTAACAGTCTTGCCCAGTATCATGAAAACTTGTAGTTATGAAGCTTTGTCTGAACAGCAGCTCACTGAAGTTGGAGATATTTTGCTCTCCTTGCAGTTCTTCTGCTGCTGAATTCACTTTCCCTTATTTTTCCGTGTGCTGAATGTCACCAGGATGTCTACTGGGTAGTTTGAGAAGCAAGTCACTCTGTAATAGGCTTTAGGAAAAATCCACAATCTCACATTTGATTTGATAGACCTAAACAACATGAACTCATGACATATGAAAAATGACAAATAGGTCATGTAGTTAACTGTGAAACAAACTCCACTGAGTATAGTTTGAGCAAAACATCTGCCATGTACAAAAAAGGTTATGTGATGAGTTTATTTATACTTTTTTTAGAGAAAAGCACACTTATTCCAACTTATAAATTGTATGAATTTATTTCACGCATGTGATTTTAATTTTGGATTTACAGATTGCATCAATTTATCGCATTTTCTTCACATCAAATAAGGAAAATGAAATATGTATTATGCTAGCATTAAAGATGTTTCCCTCAAAGCACTTTTTCCTGCCCACAGTAATTAGGGTGGCAGCACCATTATTTGCTGTTCCCACAGCTTCTTTTTTCATATTGAAATCTAAATTTGTTTTTGCTGTTGATTCAGTTACTCAAAATAAGTTTATTTGAAACTTACTTCCAAAAGACATTCTTAAAAACAGAGCCAGAGTAATTTTCCTTGCCCTGCAGGCGCTAATTCAATGCATTTTTTCAATAGATCATAATGTGGAGGCATCTTCCCAATTTCATTTTTTTGGTCAGTAAATTTTCTGTACTTTAATATTATGAGCAGAATCAAGTATCACTAACTTTTCTCCAGTAACACAAACAAAAATGTAAATTTTAATGTAATTGTCAAGTCTGGATTCCAAACTTTATTAGAAACAGCATTTTATCTTAGCCAAATACTAAAAGTGCATGCATGTAAATACACATATGTATGTGTACATACACATATATACATCTGTATATACGAACGCACACAAAACACAGAAATCGGCTAATCTGCCTGTTTATATTTAATTGTTACCCCAATGTCAACCAGTAGCACAACTTTGCTAAGAATCTTTTTGTGACCTAAATGTACAGCCTTAGCAAGAAAAAGCAGCATCTTAAACAGGAGTAAAGGGTAAGAGAAGAGGCTCTCTTGGGGTATTAAAAACTCTTTTTATTAAAAGTATAACTAAAGATATATTAAGTATGATCTCTTTACTGCACATAAAATATTTCATTCCCTTTTTCAAAACAAATTCTGGAGCTACATCATTAAACATGATTATCTCAAATTACCAGTTCAGAATACAACAGTATCCATAGCTTTGATATTTCATTAATCAACAATGATCAACAAAGAAATGCATAAAAGATGCAATAAATAAATATTCATAGAGTTGTGTGTCCACTGTATGATAAAAACCTAGTTGTTTTTTTTTTTTAAATAAATTTTTATGCATAAGGATTTGTCTTTTTTGGCTCCAAATGCATATATTGTGTCAGTGCATCTTTACATAATACAGGTTAACACATGGCCAACACTCAGAATTAACCTTGTTTTTTTTCTATACAGACACACAAAAAAGAGTTTTCACATTAATTGATTGCTTTCATTAGAGACTATGAGCACAAAATAATCTCCTCTTCCTCTACCAAGAGCACTGCATGCACACCTGGCACACCAGTCCATGCCGAGAGGGAAGCGGTGATGCTTCCCCCATATCAGAACATTCCAGATTCCTGAGAGGACAGAGAGTGCCACACATCTATCACAGGCATTTCACTACACAGTTAGATATGATGGCCATCACCTCTCAGGGCTGTCATTAATGTTTGCACAGGTTTACTGATTTCTTTTGCCATCATGTGCATAGTAAGTGCTAAAATGCCATCACTGCAGGCTTTGCCCTCTGGCACTTGCTTTCCATATTTCAGATGTATCTGCTGGTCTCATGAGTGCCTTCTGTCTCTGAGTAAAAGTGCTGAGGATGTGTTTCATCCTCTTGCCTGACAGAGCCCAAAGACACCAATCCTTCCTTTCAGAGATACATCAGTAATTCTTACACAGTAAAACTGCATTAGTCTCACTAACTGTGTTTCACAAAGTGGTGCTGAGCTCACAGGCTGGGGAACATGGGAAAGCAGCAGCTCATTTTATCAAGTAGATGTCAGCTGAAACATGACTACAACCAAAGAAATGTGTAAAAAGGCTTTTGGAATTGATCCCACCATTTTCATGTTTTATTACTGCTTCAGTGCAATTCAGTGAGTAACAATCCATCATAAAACCACAGTAAATATGGTTAATTGACATCTATTTCACTCCTCTAATATAGTGTGCTTCTGTATCTTAAGGAAGTTCCAAGATGATGAATGATATTTTCCCCCTCTCTCAGACTAACAGATGTAGGGCATTTTACTTTCTGAAGCTCTAAATGATATTGCATGCTGTAACATAACTGATACTATCCATAACACTCCTCTCAAAGAGATACATCTTTCTCAAAATGTCACATATATTTTGGAAGATGTTCTAAAATTATTTCCATATAGGAAGTATATTGCAGATATTGTCCTAAGTGTTTTTATCACTCTAATGAAGGACTAAACTGTCATACAAGCATTTCTCTTAATAACTCAGTATTTTGGGAGGATGTTTGGTCTGCTTCACCTGGAATTACCTCATCAGTTTTATGCAGGGTGTTTGATAAGGAAATAAAGTTACACATCAGCAGACAAACTTAATTCACTTGAGACACTCAATTCACTTAAGACACTGACAGTGAATTTCACACAGTAAGAGCTGAAGAGGGGGAGATAAGCCACAGAGAACACCCACACACTAAGCAAAAAGTGTACTGTGATTAGATAAAAAAATAAGCTAAAATTTCCTCACTGACTACGTGAGCCAGAGAGAAGCATCTAGTACAAATTCCACCCTGTCCTCTTCTGAATGTGAGTCTCACATTTTAATAGATAATGGTCTCCAGGGCTGGAAGCTCCTGAATTGATCTATATGACACTAATATAAAACATGTCTTTCTTAGAAAATATATAGAAGAAATATTGATCAACCTAACAATTCCAAAGAGATTTAAAAAGAAGACAGAAGGAATTGAAGAACCCAAATTTCAAAAACTTTTACATCCTTGGAAAGCGCTTACACCGAGAGGGTTGTGAGCTGTGTGGGATTTTACTTCTTCTTCATCCCTTTCTCATGGTAGGAGACCAGAATATCCCTAATAAGAGTGATATAATTAGCAAGCTGTGCTGTTTAGTCATTCTTCCTCTGATCTGCTGACTGTCACACAGCTTACATAAAAACCAAAAAATCAGTTTTCTCCCATATTCCAAACTCTGTTTATATGTCTCTGCACTTCTAACATGTAAACTGTAGATATTATGTGTGATTTTTTTTCTTCTTAACTCAGCCTAGACACTGTGTTTTCATTTGAAGTTTCAAAAATAAATTAAAAGAAGCACAAATAACAGTTAAACCTACTGAAATGTAAGGTACTTCCAATCATATTGAACTGAGGAAAACAATGAAGCAATTGCCAATAACTGAAAACCCTTTTCAGAGCTCCTTTGGCTACAGAATACTCATTTTTTCTTAATAATTGACTGAAAGTCCTCAAAATTGTTGCTGTTCTAATTTTGATGTTATTGAATTCTCAACTGAAGGCAATGGATAAACTGATAAATGATAAACTGAACTGAGTTTACTCTTACTTCCATAGGAACCAAAATGGTCCATTAGAAAAGAATGATAATCCAAAACTTAAAAAAAAAAGCTGTATTGCTTTTTGGTGTGTTAGTATTTCCATATTTCAAAGATCATCAAAATATCTTTATTATTACATAAAGAAACCATTGAAAACTAACTTCATTTTTATTTTAGTATTTCACAAGTAAAAAAAGAAAATTAATAATTAATATGTTAAGAAATAATTTTTATCTGTCTTTGCATTTTTCTGCTAAAAGCTGAAAAGCATTTCACAAATATTTTGTATCCCTCTAAGGTGACTCTTCGTATTATTGACATATTTAGAAGAATTGAAGCAAGAAAAGTACAAGTGACTGCTGAAAGTTATAATGAATGGCAAAAAAGAGTATTTCAAATTCTAAAGTCCTGATTACCCACCCACAGTCTTCATCACACAATGATGCTCCTCTTTCTCTGTGAAGACAAGATGATTTACCACTGCCTTCTCAATAATTGGAATATTCATAAGCAATTATAGCTGTGTTCATAGAATGTTCTTGGACTTAAGCTCTTGAATAAAACCATTATCAAGGAATAAAAAAAACCAAAAAAGAAATCACATTTTTACAGAAAATAGCACATGTTCACTTTAGCAGGGTGTTTCAACTCTGTTCATGAAATTCAAGAAGTTGTACAGCAAATTTACTACATCTTCTGCACTTTTAGAGAATTTAAGTCTGGTAACACCCAAGACAACTTGGATTCCAAATAAGAATTAAAGTCATTGTGACCCTGTTGATGCAGAGCCACAAACCTAATTAACTACCAAAGTACATTTCCAGTTTTAACATACAAATCCTTCAATAAGCATCAAGGAAAAAAAACAACAACAAAAACCCTTGAAATTTGCCGGAGGAAATGTAAACAATTCACAATACCAGAGTGAGTTGAAAGAGTCGCTACTTAGAAAGCAGGCAACTTTTCAACTTCAAAACTTAGACTTTTAAAAAAGCTGTAATTTGTCAGTGCCTTCTCTGGAACGTAAAAGTAAGATTTTGCTTATTTTACTTCACTCTAAATGCACAGAACCTCCAAAGGGGTTTCACCAAGTTTCAAACAGGCCCCTAGAAATCTAGAATTGAAAACTGAAATAAGTACAGTAAATAAAACTGAAATAAAAATAAGTGCAGTTGCTGCCATGATATCTCTTCTCAGTGCAAACCAGGCTGCTCTGTACCAGTGCAGCAGATCCCAGCACCATCCTGCACGAGCACAGAGCTTGGACCTCCCTTTGCTGCCCTGCGTGCTTCATCTCAGGCCGAGAGGGAAACAGCAGGGCAGCTGTGCGCCAATTCCACACTCCAGCCCTGGAGCTGCTAAGTGAACAGCCAGTCCCAGTGGGTCTGACAGTGTCTGGGTGAGAGCAGGGGCACAGGGCAGCGTTTCTGCAGCCCCCTGCCAGCACAGCTTTTCCAAGCAGCTTTTCCAAGCAGCCCAGCTGCTCTGCAGCAAAGGGAAGCAGGAGCCACCAATGAACAGTTGCTTTCCATACCCAGAGATTGCAGCCTTTATACAATTAATATGCTTTAAAATTCCACCCACAAGAACCCGGCTCTAAAGCAAACCTGGAAGACTTTGCGCCAGTGATCCTCAGGCTGAAAGGAGTTGGTTTAAAACTCAGTTACACACACACAGCCTGGACTACAGTCACAAGACACCTCCCTCCCTGCCAGGTGGCTGGGCAGTGCAGCATTCCCTAAAACATGCTGGTGACACCCACTGAAGTGTGGACATCAAGGTCTCCTGGGGACAGAGCCAGAGGGATGTGGGCAGCTCTGCTTCTGGCAAGCCTGGAAGCAGCCACCCATCGGGATGCAGAACTCAGAAAAGGCTGATGCTAAGACCTGGGAGCACAGGAAATTCACTGAAAAGTGAAACAAAGGGTGACATACCAGCTTCAAAGAATAAGTGTCAAAACCCATCGTGAATATCTCTTAAGTCTCCTTTAAGAAAACAAGAGATGTGCTGCTTACAAGCAATTTAAATTGAGCTAAACTTTTGTACTATCAATAAAGTGAACTTTTTGTGTCCTTGGGTGGGCACATACTGATAAACTTTACTATGAAATAAATAGCACTAACTTTGCAGAATGTAAGAGGAAATTACAAGACTGCTATATATACACACAGATTCTTAAATTTGCATGGATTCTTCCAAAGTGGATGGTGTCTTTTCTCTTTTGAGCAAAAATTATGCATTCTTTAAAAAACTAACTTCTAAGTGGCACAACCTGATAAAAAAGGACTAGTAGTAGGTTGTCTCTCCAGGTATGCTTATTCTCAGACAATTTAAAGAAAAATCAGATTTCCTATGTGGATTTATTTCAGATGTTTACAATAATCTAACTTACAGAGATTATTTCAGATGGGAAGAACTTACTGGTACCTGCTAAATGAAGCAATAGAATTTCTGCTTTCAGCATCTAAATGTAATAATGGACTTATTTCTCACTAGTGCTTGGTTTTAATAATGAAATGGATAATGGCAGCCACTGAAAGCCATGAAATCCAAATTTCAAATTAAGTTCAATATGCTTTCCAAGTGAATATGCTGTATTTCACCCAGAATCACATTTAAAAATCCACAGGTAAATAAAGTGTTTATCTTAGTTTTGAAAAATCATTGTGATTTATTTCTGGAAAAGAATATAATTTTTTTTTTTTATCTATGTGACTTGTGTTTTCCCTTGCAAGCATTGTGTATCAATAATTCTAAGCATTCTGGAGCATGATGGACTGGAGTAAAGCATCTGCTGTACAAGAACCCCTCAGCTGGCAGCTGTGTTTTGCTGACAGACCTTGGGAGTTAGATGTTTATTGAGTTCTTGCTGGTGGGTGGGAGCATGGCTCACAATAATGCAGGATAATCTCTGTGGACTCCACTTTTGCAATAAAGCAAGATCGACTCTGGCTGTAAGTTGTAAGAAAAGTGACAAATATAGACCTTTCCTAACCATTGGAAGGGGAAAGTACTGGATTCATTATGAGATATTTTACTTCACTGCATTTCAGTTTTAGGAATTTATAATCCTCAGTTTTTCCTTTAGAGCTGGATGAGAATGAATAGAAACAACCACCATAAACTGAAAGGGTGTAGAGACAAATTCTTTCAATTTGAACGGAAATCTCAACTTTTGGCTTGTAAAGTTACTGTCTTAGAAAACAAATAATCGAATGCAATCAAATAGAGAATTGCTCCAGATTTGGTGGTAATTTGTTGCTATATAAGAAGCAGTGGAGCAATAAATATAATTCAAAGGAAAAAGCTAAACTCTTAGCCCAAGATAAGATCTGAACTAAAACAAAACTGTCTATGAGGCTACTTAAGAATTCAGCTGATAATTTTCTCCACACGTCAAAGTTTCATTTCCACAGTTAAAATTGCTAAAATCACCTTTGAAACCAATGGAAACAGTCTGAAGTCTTTGGCACTACTCACAGCATGTACATTGTTCAACCTCCAACTTCTCCATCACCAGCAGTCTATTTGCTGAAGAACTGGTCCAATATATAGTTAAGTTACAGTTAAGTACAATACATGTACAGAAAGTTATGTAAGAGAATATCCAAGGTAAAGCAGAGATACAAAAAATTCCACATGTAATAATTAAAACTGCATAAGGTGATGAGTACTTCTACAGCATTGTTCTTCCTATTTGTTCAATGTATTTGTTCTTCATTGCGTCGCATTTAAGCAACATGTAAAGTGACTCAGCCCTAGGGAGTTCAGTTTTGGGGAAATGACACACACATGCAACCCTGAGAAAAGATAATGAAGAATGAGTCCCAAGAGATTGAAAATTCAAATGCAGTTTAATTGAAAAAGTTAAAAAAACAGGGGAAAACATATTTTTCCAATTATTTCAGCTTCTGCTATAAACAAAGATGAATGTTTCTCAAGTTTTTGCCATTAATATTATTGCTGTAAAGCTCAAGTATGCAAAACAAAATTAAATAAACAGAACTGATTCATCATTACACTCCAGTTGCTTTGCAGTGCTCTGGTGAAGCAGTAAACGCAGAAAAAAACCATGTTGTTAGACCGACTTTATGGCTGTTCTGCATCACCAAAGTGGCACAGAGCAACTTATCACAGACAAGTAGCACAAAACAATTTGAAAAACCCTTTCTTATTCTTCCCATCTCTGTCCTCTCTTGCTTTCCCTAGCAGTTGCACAAGACCAAGAGAACTGTTGCCCTCCTGCTCCTTTGATCCCTTCTGTACTTAAAGCCATATAGAATTGCTTCCACTGGAGCTGCTCCTCAGCACAAAGCTGGTGAGCACTGCAGACGATGGCTAACCCTGACTCCTGCTCTACAACTGTGCCTGCCTGCAGCCCAGCACAGAGCCAGGGCAGGACTGGGATCGCTGAGTATGAGCTGTACAAACAGATGAACAATTCTAACACTGTGTCACTAAGAGCTGTAACTAAAACAGCAGGGGGAAAAAACCCAAAACATGAAACTGAAAGGCAAAACCGCTGTAAATGAATGTGCCTATGATGCACACCTGGAATTTGTAAGACACTGCTCAGCAAAGCACTTACACTGCCATGGCTGAAGTTGAGCTTCCTGGAGCACTTCAGCACACTTCACTTTTGGATGAAAACTCTTACAAACAATGACAACTCCTAGGTGGTGAAAAAGGGGCATCCACTTCTGCACTAAGCACCGAGGAGATGGGGAAAGCAGAACATGCAGCAAAGGCGGCAGGGACATCACAAAGGTACTAAATGCACTTTAAGTCTGTATTGTGTGAGAAAAACTGATCCACAGCTCCTCAGTTCCAGGGATGCAGGTTCCCCTGATATACTTGTCTGGCTGAGTGCCAGCCCATTTTTGAGGTAAGAAGTGAAAGTGAACATCCTTACCCATTTATTTTCTTTAGAACAGTGAAAGAACTTATCACCTCTTGTCCAGGCCAGGAGGTAATAAGGGGACCTCCCCAGCTGCAACTCTGCACTCTCACCTTTACATTCTCAGCCTCACTGTGGCTCTGTATTTGGCGCTTGTATCCATGGTCATATCCACAGTGGAAACACAAAGCCCACATTTCCTTACGCTGGGATGATTTCTTTTAAGTTCAGAACCAAGTAAATCCATGTCACCAGCTGAATGAAAAATCATATTTTCCTGACATGCAGAGAATAGAAGAAGTGCTTTGTATATCCTTTATCCCCTATATTTCAAAAAAAAAAAAAAAAACCACAAAAAAACAACAGCAGGAAAGTTCCATTCTTATCAAAGTCCAGGAGAGATTAAAAGCCATGGAAAAATATGTAGCGCAACAATGTCCACCTACAACTGCAGCAGGAATAATACACAGCAATACGTAGATGCAAATATGATGGTCTAGAACCCCATATAGAGAGTTTAAATCTACTGGTATACAGACAAGGGAGACATCCACAATGATCTCTCAGTGAATGATTTTCATGTTGGATACATTTACCAGGTAACACTTAGGAGATGACAACCCTTGACATTTACCATCTAATATTAGACTACAACTCTCCAATGCTTTACACCTACAGGATAAACTAAAGGCTGGAGAATGAAGACAGGTACAGGAATGTACATAAGGAGGCTGATACTGAAAAATGCTTGAAAAAAAATTCTAGCTCTCACTTACATCACCAAAGCTTGCATTACATGTGCTTGATGCTCCTGGGGATTTGTCTGAGGGTTCCCAGTCCCAGGTTTTACCCACCGAGGTAAGGCTTCCATTATATTCAATTATAGTTTGATATTGGCATTTCTAAGGTATCCTCTAAGGCACTGATCCGTTCAGTCACTGGCAGCATTTTCAGCTCAACTGGTAGATAAATCTACAGCATTTAGAAATCTGAAAAGCATTTATTTGGTTTTCAAGAAAATTATGCACACACGCTGAATCATTCCCTCCTGACATCTTTTCATTGGCTGTGATCACACTCCTTTGAAATGAGAAAAAATCACAACTGTGCATACATGATTAACTTTAATTAGCAAGCACCTACAAATCAATTATTAGACTGTCACCTAATTAGCTGGAATAGTAAACTGTAAGCAGCTGACAGAAATTTCAGAGAGGAATGAGAAAACAAACAGTGCCAAGCACACATGAATTCAGAGCCAAGTTCAGCACCACTGAAGAGCAACTGAGATGGGGTCTAGGAAGCTCTGACTTGTCTTCCACTTCAAGTAATGAGGACATTAAATAATAGCTGTAAAACTACACAGGTTCTCACTCTGAGCACAAGAACCAGCAAACAGAGCTGTACCTAGATGTTGTGTTACAGCACTCTGCTGCTCCACAGCACACAAGCTGAGGACTTAGGTGATTTTATTGTCTATGTAGTTTAAAAATGTTACATTATCTGAAAGGTTATTTTAGCCATATTTTACCAGGCTGCAGAAACATGAACATGTTTTGCCATCCTGACCTCTATTTTTCCCTATTACATTGCCCATCTAAATCTTGGCTCAGATACAGAAATATCAAGAGGATTTGGTGGGCAGGGCAGCCAGGCTATTGACACAAATTGAGTTTTTTTGTTGAAATGAATGGGGTCCTTGAAAGAATTCCTATGATCACAATTTTGGCTGTAATAACATAATTCATAGGTATTATAATAAAGATGCTCTGAGCCACTTCATTGTGACCACAGTTTTTTAACATAGAGAATGCACATCATAAATCATTCTAGTCTAGGATGAAAAAAATTTATAGAATTTGCAATTTCTGAAAAGGTTACTGCATGAGCATATGCATCATATGCTACTCAGGGCAGAGTGTAGGTGCTGGTTTTGGAACAGTGTAGTCGGATGCAGGTACCATTCAGGTGATTTGGTCCTTACAGCAAGTATGCTGCTCAGTTTCTGGAACAAAAAAAAAATCTCAGATCACCCCCTTGGTGGATTGGGTAGAAAAGGAATTGAACTTACATCTTGGTTTTGAAATAGTTTATTCTAGTAAACAACTAATGAAGAAAAAAAAAACCAACCAAACCACTGAACCACCAAATACATTTCCTTTTCTTTCCTTTTGCCTTCCTCAAATGAAATACCTTACACAAGGATCTTTATTAATCTTTTTTTCCAATAATGCGATTTAAAACATTATCTTTATAACAAATGGAAAAGCACTAGTCATGTAAGTGGGAGTTCTAAAAATTCCAGAGTGGTTGCTCTTTATATGAAAAATCATTTATTCTTTTAATATGCAGTGCATAGAACAATTCCATTAAGTATTAGTGCTTCTGACTTGATATGAATTTGGCTTTCTTCCTCTCTCCTCTGTTTTCCTCATCTAACAAAATTGTATCAGCACAAATGGCATTATGCAATGTACCTTATAATGCTCCTAATGTAAAAGCCTCTCTTAGTCTGTTTAGTCTGCTTTCACTGGAGATTTCTGTCTATGCTTTAACAAAAGTAAATGAAAGAAAAATTTGGAGCATTTGAAACTATTTGTAACACGCTTAACATGGCATATCTTCAAAACAGGGAAAAGTGAAAATACATTTTTAGGAAGTGAGTACTTAAGAATGCTTTGCCTGAAGTACAAGTTTTAAACCAGACCCAAAGCCTGCCAGCCATTATTATGAAAACCATCAGGCAGTGAAGACAGCCATGGAAATGGCTGGGGTAGTAGCTGGCAATTTCAGCATCACTTAGGCTTTCTCCTTGCTGAACTGTACATCAAACCTGGCTTTCAGGTAGAAGAAAACATTTTTTTTTAATTTACAATCAAGGATTACTGTGAAAACTACCGATTATTCACCATATGATCAGCATTTCCCATGTTACAGAGAAGATTAAAAATGAGGATCTGTAAAAGCAAGTGTTCTCAGTCTTGTAGTATAAACTAGTGCCCTTTGTTCTGAGAGAGGTTATCACCAGAACAGTAATCATTTATGCAAACTGTATGCTAAGTTCTGAAACCCATTCTTGACATAAATATATTGCAAGGTATACGATAAGAAGATCTTTAATGCAAAAGCCAGTTCATTAACTGACTGCCTCAGTATTTAGTTATAAAGGATTGCTGTGTGAATTTCCTGGATGATTCAATGTCTATTTAAGAGCCTATGTTTATGCTGTTTTCTACAAGCTCATTTTGCTTATGAAATGATGATTCTTACTGAGGATAGAAATTTTTTTTTCACAGTATGAGAATGATTCATAACCATATTTTTGCTCCCATCAGAATTTATTATTTTTCTTGATGCATCTTGCACCAGACTGATGGGTCAGACAGACAGAACGTCTGTCATGCTACAAAAAAAAAATATACCCTCCTGTTATATTGACAACACAATTGTTCATTAACAGAATTTATGAGCAAGATAAACTAAAGCAGGTGGAGACAAGATTTTTTGCTAAAACAAGCAGCTGAAATCCCTTTCAGGCTTATCAGCTTGAATTGAGGATTATCTACTCCTCGTGCAACACTAAATATGATAAAGGAAAACATACTGTCTGTTTCAGCATTCACAGTGAGAGAAAATGCTTCTCTTTGAGCTGAAATAAAAGCGCCAAGAACATAGTGCTGCTGCTAAGTACTTTGTACAGGCAAAACCCCTTGATACAAGGAATAAACAGTCTTGCCATGTTAGATTATTACATTCCCAGTACTGTAACAGTTTTCAAGAAGAACTTGTCACAAATTTCCTTCTGGATTTAAGAACAGTGCAGTGAGAAGAGCATGTTATCTGCACAAAACTAATGTGATGCCATGACAGGCCCACACAGCTGCTCCTTCAAAGCCTTCATAAACTGAGAGTGAAAACAGAGCTTATCCCCTAATTCCACATAACAGTTATTACATTTTTAATACACAGACAGCATTTCCCTCTCTTACCTTTGACAGGCATGTGCTGAAAGGATGCTCCAAGATATTTTTCAGGATGCTGGTTACAGAGGAATCCCTGACTTACATGGGTCAGCTGCCATGGCACAACACTAAAAATGTCAGACCAAGCAGTCAGAATTACCCAGTGGCTTGATAAAGATAAGCTTACTTGGGATCTAATCTAGAGACTGCGTTCTGATAGGTGTGTGTTAGAGAAATGGCAAATGTGACAGGTCCAAAAGGACAACTGAGGAACAAGCCAGGAACTTAGACTGCTATGCCTATTAACTTGACTAGTAGAGAAATGCAATGTTACTGTTCCTGAGCCTTGCAAATGAGTACTGTGAAATTTATCATATCCACAGTTCTTTCAGCAATTCTGCATAGTTTTTATGCAAATACAATTACAATTATTTTTAAAGGATTAGCATAATTCCAAAACTGTCTCTCCAGAGAGGAATCTCCTACATGAGCTTTAGGTTCTCAATATGAAAACAAAATTCTATTTACTCTTTCCTTCCTTACAACCTCTTAAATTTACTAAAACAATGAAAACACCATCCAAGAAAAAAAAAATTCCAAGAACCACCTCCCTAATATAGCCCGTGGATCAGTGAAAAACACAGCATCCCTAAGAAATAAACAGTGGAATTTTTCAGAAGAGTGAATAATCCAGAAAAATCTTAAGAACGTTTATGCACACATAGAAGTATGTATATTATCAAGCAAGTCAGTGAGCCCTATTTTCTGTACCTTCCTGCAATGCCATGAGGCTTCTGCTGCTGGATGTAGCCATGCCTGATTTGACCTTTTGGACAGTTTCCTTTTTAAGCTGCAGCATTTTGCATCTGCTATTTCATTTGGAAAATGTTTGCATTTTAGGATCCATTAATACTGCTCTAGTAGAAAAAGATAACAAATATTACTTTCATATCCTGTTGCTGCACTCAGCAACAGTGGGACAATTGTTACTTCTTTCTGTTATATTAACTGCATTATCTATAAGTCAGCAAAAAGTAACCACAGGAAAAAAGATGTTTTTGGTTTTTGGGCTTTTTTAAAAGAAGTTATGATGAGCAGTATTTCATAAAATTAAAATTAATCTTCTGGGTATACAACCATAGGATTTTAGTGTCAACACCTATGGAAATATTACACAAACAAACATTCTGCCATCATCTCATGAGAAATAAAGTTTAGCAAAAAAATAGCATACATTGCAATACAGCTAAATAATTTGTCATGTTTGCATAAATTAAAAGGAAGCAAATTATTTTAGTGCTAATGTGCAGCAGTAAAATAAAGATTATCCTGGCACTGGTGTAGGCAGGAGTGATTCTATGTCTGCTCTTTATTACCACTTGTAGCTCTGCTAACATCAGTGATTAGGGATAAATAGATACATTTGCCTTTATTTAAGAAGTAATCCCTCTGCTAAGTATGAGGAATAAATTCAGAACACAGCAAATACCATGATAAAGTGTTTCATTAAGTGGGCTCTTTCTGGAACAGCTGGAAGGTCATGAAAGATTGAACTTTTTTCTGTCAACAACTAAAAATCCAAACAGCATAAACTATCTCAATACTCAGTCACATGCAAATGTGGGTACTACTGCACACAACTGTGAATTTGTGGTAAAAAGACAATCACTTCCTTGGCAGAGACAAAATGAAGCAATATCCTTCCATGGTCTTTGCTGAGGAATCTGGAGGATACTCAGTCTGTATAATTTTTTATTAATAATCTTATAGCACACAGTAGTTCTGCAGATACTCAACAACCCACAAAAATATGCTGCTGAAGTCCTGTTTTATCACTAAGTCTTCTTTCAAATTGAAGATGAAGACAATTTAAATCCTGCCACATATTTTGTATATACAAGTCAGGCTCCAAATCTAATCCAGGAGATTGAAGAATTTTATGCATTCACAGAAATACATAAATACTCTGAACCTAGTGACACAGCCATGTGCAATGTAGGTACCTCCCCTTTTACTCTATATTCAGATGTAAACTGATGTTTGTCTCTGGGTTCCATGCAATGATAAAATTTCTTGTAAAAGCCAAGATAAGTGGTCAACCCAGAGCTTCATTCTTTCATTCAAGCCCAGCAGTCAGGATTTATCAGAAAGGATCATTTCTGGAGTGTGAAGAGTGTGAAAAGAAATGGTGGCACATCAGTTCGTTGCTGTGATGGGCATGCAATATGTCCTGTGCAAGGGATATCTACTTCTACTTTTAGAAAAAAAAGACAAGGGATAAAGGATGTCACATAATTTTGAATCTTGGAAATAGAAGTGGAAGTTCTCTTTGGTGGCAAATTAGTTGGTCTGTCAGCTTTCTCCAGGTATATAATAATCAAAATATAAATTTTAGTGTGGCTGCACAGCAGTTACAATTCATTTAAATCAAGGATACCATGGGCTTCTGACACACCTGTGAACCAGAGGAGTGAACTGGAAACTAATCAGTGTTTGTAGGATTGCACTGCTCCTACTTGAATGTAAAAGGATTCCCAGCCTACTGTTGGATGTTGGCATTAAACATAGTGTAAACCTCAAAGAGTTGATCTTCAGTTGTATTTCAGGGAACAAAAAAACAGGCACAGTCTCCCACAGAAGAGTTGAATGCAGAGGGACTGTGAAAGCAGTGTCCTTCTCAATAAGAAATGGGTGATACTCCTGAAGTGGAAAGAGTAGGACAAATCTACCATGAGGAATGCACCCCAAGCTCCCAACCTGATGCCTCAACCATCAGTTTTTCATGGAAGATTTTAGGGCAGTTTGAGAAGTAGCCCTTGCCCAGTCATGAAAACATTGTGAGCAACTAAAAGTTACTTAAATGAAAGAAATAACAACTTAAACATCCTGCAAAAATGTAAATTTAGATACAATCTCTAGGAAAAGGAAAGCTTCAGATTTTATAACCCAGTTTAAGGAGCACAAGAAGGTGGAAGTGTAGTGCCAGCAGCACAACTGTATTCAAATTAATTCCTTGTGCAGAAAAGATCAAGAAGGGTCTTCGAGAAACACAAATGTGGGAGAGGAGAGGAACTGCACTTTCAGGAGGGTACCTAGAGAGATGTAACCCCAAAACATGGAGCAGTTTAATTGAAGCAAAGGTTGCTGCAGTCCCCAGCCCTGAGGCCTGAAGCAATTAATATTGAGCCGGGTCAGCCCCTTGCAGCCTCCTGTGGTGTCACCTTCACCACATTCACATGCTATCTATGGCAAGTAAGAAGGAGCCTTTGATTTTGCACAGATCATAACATTTTTGGTGAAACTTGCTGAGAGCAGTTGCAGTATAACCTGAGAGGTTGGAGGCACATTATTCCTCAAGAAGAAAGTATTTCTCATAAATAGTGTGCAGGACAAAATCCTAGCAACTTGGAGCAAACCTAGATTGCTCAAAAAAAAAGATGCATCTCTAACTAAGCCATGAGTGTAAACAACTGAAAAGGTCAAGTCCCAGCATATAAAAAAATCTCAGGTGTGAGCTAAAGCCCTTCGGACACAGGCAGGTGGATGGAGGCAGAATTAATTTCTGAAATGCTCCCTGGGGATTTGACAGGCTAAAGTATCATACATCTTAAAAGTCTGCAGAAACAACAGACTTTTTTTAGAGAAGCCAAAAAGTGAAATATTGACTATTCCCTAAACAAAACTTCCATCCTATTTACTGAGATTTCAAGTGAAGTTTAGATATAATTTATTGAAGGAATTCAAACTCATTTATTGTGAAGCCTTAATCACAAGATTTTAGTCTACATCTTTCAGCCCTGTCTCATTTGTTATGCTGCTGTCACTCCTACTCCTCTTCCTTCTCTAGATCAACAGTGTTGTAGAAGGATAATCAGGTCATTTGAAAAGACCTTAATTTTTACTGAGAGCTGACAAAACCCCTTCAAGTGCATCAAAAAAGTAGAAAAAACCTGATATTTGAAAATGAAAAGCTTTCAAAAAGAAAGAAAATCCTCAAGGAAAAATAAAACCATTAAATTATTCTCCTGAAGACCTCAGAGGATAAAATCCTTTAAATCCATTAATATTTTGGCATCAGTTTGCAGTTATTAAAATCACGCTTGACTTCTAAAATAACACTGAGTATAAAGACACTACACAGGGTTCAGTAACTTTGCTTGGTTATGTGCTACTGAGTTCAAAATGATGCCCTAAAAGAAAGGAAAACCCAAACCCAAAAATCCCCTCAGAAACATATAAAATTGCCCCCTAAAAACCCCAGCCTTCAAGACATGTAAAGAGGGAGAAGCGCAGAGCCCTTTCTTTGGCTTTCTCTGACACCTTTCCCTGGGGTCAGGACTTCAGAGGAGTCACCAAGACAGACGCAGAACAAAACAGATGATACAAACTGCAGATCTTTTTGTTTACATGAAAATATTGAAGTTATCCAGGAGGGAGATGAGCCCCTTGCTCTCTGAAGGCCAGGATGCTTTAGATCTGCAAGCACTGCTGAGCATTGGTGCTTTATCAATGCAGGGCTCTGCTGGCAGCACTGCTGGGGAAAACCCAACAATTGTGTTTCAGACCTGTGCTGGGACACTCTTTGGGAGCAGGAAGAATGTGTTGTCTTCAAGCAAAAGATTTTCCTCAAACCTGCATTGAAAAGATAGTTTTTTCCTCCAGCTACATTGAGTGCCAAAGGCTGCAGACTGAACATAGCACAAAACTCCCGAGTGAAGATGATGTTCCCCTTTATGATGTTTCCCTTTATCCTGCATGAGAGATGTGCTACAGATCCCACCTCCCTACTCAGCACGTTCTGGTGGTTCTTTAGGGAGAGTCTCACACACTGTGATGGCTTTTTAGGTGCCATTTCCCAAATAGTGTAGAAGGTGCTAGGTTAACAGCTTCAGCTCTCCTAAGCTGAAGTATAGCAGCCAAAAAATGCAGTTTTTCAATAGTCAGTGTCCTGCAGAGAACAGCTGGCTAAGTCTTGACATGTCTAGGGCTTATGGTCTTGCCAAAAGTTTATAAAAGAGCCTGAATAAAAAGTCAAAAGCAACTATTTTATATAATTTTAACTTTGAGGCAGGAAATATTTTGTATGCATATATTTGATATATGGTATTTAGTGGAATCATAAAACATGCAACATTATTTGATTATTATGGTTTTAAAAATTATTAAATGATTATAAAATAGTTGGTCAGACAATAATTTCATCCTGATAATTACATCTTTTCAACCCTTTGACTGAAACTAAAAATACAGAATTAACTATGAATGATCTATAAATAAGTTATCATCAAAAACAGGTATTTGAAAAATATATATATATGGATCTAAATCAGTTCAGCTGTAACTGAAAGAACACCAATAGATACAGTCTTGAGGGTTTTAAGAAGAATTGTAGCATCTGGAACATATTAAATGTAATTTGATAAATCCTGAGATTAGGGAATTTTAAACTTTCTTATTACAGATAATATGTATGTTCACGAGCTACATTTTGGCTTTCTCTTTGTCCATATAAAGCAATACATTTCAGTTTCAGTGAAATAAGCTTTCAGTATAAGCCTAAGTATTACTTGAGAAACCTACCGTAGATTAGCATCTTTGTTGCATATAATCACTTATATAATCATGTCCTGAACATTCTAGGCAAAGAAAAAGATGAGTTTTCCACACTAGGTAAGATGAATTATTTTAAAAATAGAAATTTGGGATTGTTGATTACAATGTTAATTCCTTGCCCTTTGCACTTTGTTTAAGGACCCTTTCCCCCAACAAAAAAAAAGGTAACAGTATAAAACTAATGATCATAAAGAGTAGTAAGAGATAATACTAATTGTAAGCTCTGCACTGATTAGAAAACCGAATAAATAAATAAGACTTATTGTAAACAGTTCATGGAACATCCTATAAAGCAGTTTCAACATGTTTGCCATGCCATGCAAAATCTAGGAAAATATAACTTTGTGTCTTGAAACACTTTCTGATGGTGAGTTCTCCAGGCACACCATATATTTTTGTAAAGTCTACTATCTTTTTAATGTTTCTATGTTTTTAATCAAGAGCAGATTCTTTTGAACAATATCTAAGGAATGGAAACATGCTGGATTCTTGCACAAGTGTGGATGCAGCAAAATAATGATGTCCCAGCCCCATCCTGCAGAAGTATGCTTTGAACACTGTGCTCATGCCCAGTGCTCTGCTGACACCTGAGTCTGCTTGGTGGAGTTTCTTATCCCAGAGCTGCTTGCTGCCTCCTGACTCCTGATGCTTTCTAGCTAAAATAACAAAATATCTTAGATGTGTTTAAATAGCATCAGCACACAGTAAGCCCTAACAAACAAAATCAAACAACCAAAAATAAAAAATGTACTCCAAAAGGCAACATTTAGGCCAAGCTTAACTTTCATCAAAGTTTGGAAAAACAATGGTTTAGTTTTGGGGTTTTTAAAGTTTTAAAATGTTGTAATTTTATATGAATACATATGGGTTAGTGAATTTTTAATTAGTAATTTGAGATGGAAGAGCAGGAAAGATCAGTAGAAAGAAGATTATTTTACATATCAGTTTTGTTTTGAGACAACAGTTTTCCCTTATTTGCACCCAGGAAGAAATATACAAGGGTTTTATTCCCATTTAATGAGAGTAAAAGAAGTAATATGTTCCTCTGAAAAGGAATTTGTAAAGCAAGAGGTTATTTGGTATCAACAAAGGCAGAAGACAGGCTGTCTTGATGACACATATGAAAACTGTGAATTTAGAGGTAAGTGTGTTTGAGAACTCTTAAAAAAACCCCAAAAATCTCAAGAATAAAAACAAAAGGCCAAATAAATCTAATCTAGATCCTCTTCTAATTTGAGAAGGCCCATGCAGGAGCTCCCCTTTATGCTGAAGCCAAGGTCAGCACGTATTTTATTATGAATTTCTGCTTATATTGTATAATGAGATTATGATGGGAATTCACAAAGAATTTGCCCATTTGACTGTTGTAAAGAACCGCACTTATCACAAAGGCAGAGCTGCTTCCAAAGGGCACTAAGTGATGATATAAAGTTGCAACTTGTGCACACCAACCAGGTATCAAACTGCAGACCTCATGAGCCAGAGAGAAAAGCAACCAGCACGCACATATAGATCAAAAAGCAGGAAAAGAAATTTCTCTGGAAGTGTGTGTAAGACCACTGAGCAACTTCCTGCTAAAACACAGTCCTGGATTGTGTCAGTGGGCAAAGCATGTCTGCCATTGCTGCTTAGCTGGAAAAACCTAACCTCTGAAGCTTGAAAACTCCAGAAGAGGCATATTTTATTCAGTCTGGGCTTCCTGCTGAAACAACTCAGACAGACTTTCTGTACAGAGAATACAACGTAGTCTTTTGTAGTTCAAGGCTGAAGACCCTAAATAAAAATGCATTCTGGGTGTGCTCAGAATGTAGATGTATTGTATGAAAAACAAACATGAGGTTTTAGTACATTCCCTGGTCTTGGTTTTTCAGTGCCAAAGAGAGTCTAAGAGATGCCTGAGAATACTCCCATGCATTGAGGCATCTCAGAGTAATTGGCATCATTCAAAATCTAATGTGGCCAATGTTAGAACGGTTTGCAGAGCACACTGACTTAAATTCAAAGGAATCCAGTGTATTACCATACTAAAGACTCTTAAGGGATGTTTATTCATCTTGCACCTACCTTTAAGCATAGCTATAAAGTTTGATATTAAGGAAGAAATGCAGAAATATTTTATTATCCTTTTCAGTTCTAATGTCTAAACTGTCTGATTCCATTTGGTTAAAAATCCATCGGTGTGATGGTGAGTGCACAAGTCACCTAAAATCGATGCAAAGACTGTTGTTGATGGTCCATTTCACATTCCCTGTTCAACTGTAACTCTGGAAGCTTTAACAGTTCCATGGGCATAGAGGTTTTAGTATGATGCTCTGAAGGTTAATGACGCCTGCAGTGACGTGAGGCCCAAGGTCAGTTAACATACTGACTGCACAGCCTGCCTGAGAAGTTTGCTAGATATGGATGTGGGCTGCTAACTTGAACTGAACACTAATTATCCCAGACCCAGCAATTCCAAGTGAGCTGTGAGGTGTTTATAAGAGGCACATTATCTCGAGTGATTACACTGTAGCTATAGCCATCAGTTCATCACAGTCTGGTGGAAAAATACTCCATGGCCTATTTTGAAAACAGACCAATATACATTTTGCAGGACCTTTCACGATACCACTGTGTTCTTTTCACCTTGCTAACTGAAAGCTAAGAAGGAAAAACTGGTAATTGAAATTTTCCTTTGAGATGAAATACACTTAAGATAAAATATCCCTAAACTGCTAGTGTTGCATCACAGTTTCATTTTATCAAAACTTAATTTGCAGATTTTTTAAAACCACTTTTGCATTTATTATGTTGGTTTATAATGTTGTGGACTTGAAAATACCAGGTTATTGGTTGGACTTGATGATCTTAAAAGCCTTTTCCAACCTAAAAATTCTTAGATCCTATATAACTATTTTTAAATGCTCTGGTTCTCCTTACCTTAAGTACCAATGGTGTAGACCAAGAAGTTTAGCAAAATGGAACCAACTAATCTCTAAACAATGATGAGACCTAAGGATTTCCTGCTGTTTGGTTTTGGCAAACTGTCTTCTACTCACATCTTTTGTATGTGGTACTTCCATACTATCACTGTAGACACAGATGAATGCTGAAGATTTCTCTGCAATATACAGTGCAGAAAGCAATAAAGGTATCTGTGAGCTGTAAAACTGAGAAATGTTGATGATATAGGCAAAATTTGATTTTTTGTGTTTTTTTAGCCTATATGAGAGACTGGAATTTTTATCAGACTAAAATTTTTCTTTTTTGCTCTTTGCTAGGCTGACAGCCCAACCTTGTTATTATCCCTTTGAAAATAGTTATGTCTAAGACAGCACCACAGTCCAATATTACAAGTATAGAGACTTTCTTTTAAAAAAAAAACCTTACCAGCTTCAGTTATTTTATAGTCCTCATCATGATGTCTCTAAAAGTCAGGAACACCTGTAGCCTATTGTTTTTAGGTGTATGGTCATCTCAATAGACAAACTGCACTCATTCCTACAATTCTTCAGTTTATTCACTGAACAATGCTGACAGTAACCATCAAAAAGTAATAGCTACTATTTACTGAGAGGGTAGCCACTTGTTTCCAGTCTGCCACCAAGGATCTCACAACTGCTTTCATTCCTCCAAGGAGATTCATAAAAAGAGCACCACAGGGAATTACTGATTACATGAACTCTGCTAGGAAAAGGCTAAAATCAATACTAAGTACCAGAGATTCAAAGAAGCCCTTGAAAATGCAAGCTGGCATTAGGCACTTTGTAGCTCTGCAGTACCAATAGATGCTGCCCCTTACTCTTCCTCCCTCCAGACTTTACAGTGCTGCAGGACTTGATGTCCCTCTTGAGATATGTTTGCATCTGGCAGAATGGGAGAATTACTCTTCCCTCAATGAAAGACACCAAAAAAGTATTCAGAGGCAGAACTGCAGTAAAATGGTAACAGCAGCCAGTTCTGCCAATTTCTTTACAGATAAAAATTCACAGTTTACTCTTATGAAATGTTACAGATAAGTGTAACTTTAACCTATTTTATGGATTTTAAGGAAAAAAAATAAACATCACAAAATTTATAATGGTTGCTTTCTCTAAATAATAATTCAACAGGAAATGGAGCTTTACTACAGAGAACTGAACAGCCACTTGCACAAAAGAATTATTAATAAGGAACACAAAATATGCTGTGCTGGTTAAGACTAGTAGATATCAAACTGGGCCTTTTTCACTCCGGCAAAAACCCCCTAGATATCTGCAAACTCTGCTACTCCAGTTTGCAGCAAGGTGTCATTTAGTTTCCTCAACGGCTTTGTAGACTCTAGATCTTAAGACATCTTTTGAGTTTCACGTACAAGATACAATTAGTCCACAAATCTCACAATAGATCTAACCAGAGTAATAAAACTTTCATCTGAAATCCCAAGCAGAAGCATCACAAACCAAGTTTTGTATTGGAATTTCTCCTATAAAATAAATCTGCTCCTGCTAGCAACAGGTATCAATTCTGTCCCATATTATTTCTTCCCATTCTTTCCCACTGATGGCTATTGCTATTCAAATTTAAAAATGCTGCTGACTAACAAATTACAATAAAAGCAGTGGGACACGGGCATAAGGAAAAAATTAAATAGTGACTGGCAGCAAACCAAAGAGATACTCCAAGAAATCAAAAAGATATGGAAGAGATTGAACCTTTTTTTTCCCCTGATAGCATACATCACTGCCATTATAAACCAAGGACTTATTTATACTGACTGTCCCAGCTGCCCACCACGTGGAGACCTAGCTCCCACTAAAGTTTTCCTCGCTGCTATATTTCAGTATAGACCCTCAAAGGTATTAAAGCAGCAAATTCCTGTAGAGGTTGGTGACAGAAAGGAGAACCCAAGGCAATCATGTTCATGGGGCCCAAGAGGAAATGTAAATGCTCATTGGTAAGTGACAAAAAGTGGATGGAATAGCAGGTGCTGGGTTTGAGGAGGAAACCAACCTTTTTGTGAGGTTTGTTTTTTTTTTTCTGGAGTAAAATATGCACCAAATCTAGAATTTATGATCCAGTTTTCTTAATTTCTGCAAAACCAGGAAGAGATTACATTTTCCATAGTATGAGATCATTGGTCCTTTCAGCACCTGCTTATGCCACATAAGGAGAAATCAAGGCAGTTCCCCACCTTCTTTTGTACTCATCCAAAGTCAGTCCACCTCTGGATCAGTCCTTGGCTCAGTACTTTGATTCCATGCTGGCATAATGTATTATTTAGGAAAAAAAAATGTCCTAGTCATGAATCAGAAGGTCTGCAAACATCATTTAATTGTTATCTAAATCAGATTCAAATCACACAGGAAATTAATCTGGAAATGAAAGTATGTGTGATAGGCTAATCTAAACACTGGTGTAACTAGTTTAAACTGTGGTTAAATAGAGATATGGTCTTTGGGAAAACGTCCTCTTGTTCCTGGAATAGTTTGGGATGCACAGAAAAATACAGAATCTGACTTTCCAAATAGCTCTATACATATTATAAAAAAAAAAGTCTGCAAGAAAAAGTCAGAGGCACACATCTTCACAGTCACATGCATTAGAATGTTAGAAAAACAATGGTGAGAGTATTACAGGTATCTCAAACTAATGACAAAAAAAACCCCAAAATGTCTTTCAGATTTTTCTAAAACCCATCTGCTATTTTTACTTTTTTGACTCCATCTCACATAGACAATACAAATTAGGATATGTTACTGTATATGAGATTTAAAGAAATAAACCTGGGACTTTGCTTGGGAATGAGAGAACAATGATTTAATTAACTGTATTTCTCTGCAGCTGACAGAACTGAAAAATGGAAAATAAGGCTGAAAACATGGGCCACACCAGGATATCAAGATTGCTCACAGCAGTACGCAGAGGCAGTGAGATGAGTGAGATTCTCAAATGAGAATTTGAGAGGGATTTGATTTGTAGTGAGCACATGATAATTCATTAAGCATGTCTGCATTAATGTGATAAAAAAAAAATTAGGAACAGGAAGAGAAGAGTTAAGAATTGCTAAAATGCTACAACTTTGAAAGGCAGACAGTGTTTTTCTCTAGAGCAACAGGAAGAGCTGTGCTTTACACGGACATAACAATACAATCTTAAAACTTTATCTTCTGCTCTCATCTGAAATTTTTTGGAGAAAAATGAAGGTCGTGGTCTCAAAACCTTGCCAGTTAGGATTTGGAACATTATATATGTGCAGTAATTTTGGTCTATGAGGAAAGTCTGAAAATGGCTCACACAGGCACTTTTTAGATACTGTTTCATTCTCAAGGGATGTGAAGCTAAAATTAGCATTTTTCTTACTTAAAAGGTGACCTTGCTCCAACAGAAACAGAATGAATAGAACTGATATGCATGGAAAATATCCATTGTTTAATAACTTGTTTTTTACAAATATTATGTATCTTCATCTCATCAAAGGTTAAAATCTAGTGGAAGATGAGCTTTTAATGCCTAAATGAATGGCAACATCATTTATAGTATATCAGAGATTTTCCCCAGACATATAAGAAATATTGAGTAGAGTGGAGGTTTCTGATCCCTCTCCATGCGTGAAAATCAAGCAATTTTCTCTTTCATTCAAAGCTCATCCCTCCTGAATGCTTATGAGCAGCAAATGACCTCAGTGACAGATATCTATTTGCTTACCATTTTCCTGAAGCTCTTCCAAAGCTTCCACTGTAACAAATTTACTTGTTCAGACTGACTAGGAGGTGACAAAGAGCATAGCAGAAGCTTTATTTTTGAAGGAAAGCAATTTACTGGGAAAACGTCATGCAAAATAAAAATTTTGCTGTTACATGGCATGTAATTGTGACAAGAATACTGATTTATATTTTCATCTGCACAACAAAAATGTCATAAACACTAATGGCAGTATCACTTAATGGGCAGGTGCCCAAATGTGATTACAGTTTGGCAATGCATTGCTCAGGCTGATCTCTCTGGGAGTAATATTTCAAGTTGTCCTCTAGGGACTTGGGCTTTTTACAAACATGTGACTTTACTTTGTTGGGAAAATAGAAATTTCTATGGAGATACTGATTACATGGAAATTAGAGTAAATTTTCCTAGAAATTAGCCAGAACATGAGGAATGAATTCCCACAGAAACAAAGGATGAGCACAGTCTTGCCTCAACACTTTTTATTGTACTCATCAGTGTGACTGCTTTGGGTAACACCTTCCACAATGGAACACAATACCACAGGTGCTTCTTTGCATATGTGATAACTAATCAATCTGCATCCAAAAGATATAACAATACTGCTCTGGGGAGGACAGCATTAAAAGAGATGGAGAACAGCATCTAGGAAATAATCACTATGTCTTGTGTAAAGCAAGAGGTGGTTTGTGTTTCCAAATCCTATTGCTTATTAGATAAGATAGTGTATTTGGGTCCAAATTTTAAAAATTTTCTAAAACCCCCTGGATTAAGAGGTTTGAGTAATGTTCTACTGTTGTACAGTTTCAGTCTTTATAACAGAAAATAGTTTATTAAAAAAAAATCATACATTTAGAATTACAAATCCTGGCTGCAGACATTGGGAAGGACCCTGAATACAGCATTATTACTGCACATTTTTTTAGTGGCCTTTGAAGACCATTACGCTAGAATTCACTTTTCAACTATTAAAACAGAATCATGAAATCATAGTGACATTAAACAGCTGTACTTCTGTGCAATTTTTGTGCTACAGCAACCTTAGCCCTTGTGTTGTCAGCTTGCTCTATGTCACGCTTTGAACAGATCACGCATACAGCATGTTGATTTTGTAGAAATTTTTTTCCTTGCAATGCTGATCTGTGTTAATTCTTTAACCTCTTCTAAAATCATACTGAAGCTTAGACCATACCCACTCCTGCCCACCTGTTACAGCCCTCTGTGGAGGGCTAAGCACAGAAACACACAGAATCTGCACCTGTGAATTAATAAGAGAGTGCTGTGCTTGCTGTCAGACAATGATGTTCTCAAGTCCTTGCCACCAAGATCCCATTGGAGCTGGCAGCCTCCAACAGTCTATCCATGCTTCCTATCCAGCCACTATCAGAAGCTGCAGATTAAAGTCTCCTGTGCCATTTTGAGATTAGCAGTATCATAGAAACGTTCTGCTTCCTTGATCCAGTACATTTGTGAGAGACACATGAGCCCATTCAGTCGCTGCCGGCCAAGATGCACATGCTTTTCCAAGAGAGGTGCTTGCACACATACAAAGATTTCTTGGGCTTGGGTTTTCTTTCTGATGAAAAATAGATACAGTGGACTATACCCACCACCCCACTTTTCATATGTCTGCACAGGGGTGGGAAATGAAAAGAAATAATGCACAGCTTTTCCCAGTGCAATACTATTGCTGCTGCTTTTCAGCTCCCTGTAAATGGGGCAGAAAAATCCTGGGTTCATGTCCCTCCCACTAGCACAAAGCTCAGAAATCATGTGCTTCTCCTCACTGACCTAATCCTCACTCACAACCGAGTTTGATATTCTGGGTCAGGAAACTGTCAAAAACATATAGTTCCTCTCAAAAAAAGAAAAAAAAATTCTTGTTGAGAATTTAACTTCCCTTAGATGCTTTCAGAATGAAAAAATAAATAGAATTTTAAAACAAAAAATACTGATGAAAAAACATTTGATATCTCTGATTAGCTTCAATTTTAAAGATCAGTTTTTGATGATGAAAACAAAATACTAAAATATGTGCTATTCCATTGAACCATACATTTCAAGAAAAAAGATGTTTTCATTCATGTAAGGTCTATATGATACTATTACTACAAATCTGAATACAAAGTCCAGCTTTTTTAAATCATTAAGTTAGTAACAGACCAAGAACAGTCACCTGCTTTTCTGTATTTCCATTATCATATGCTTATCCAAGCCCCATAAAAAGTGGAACATCAGAATTCCACAGACTTTAGTTATGAGAGTAAATGTAAAAAAGCCAAGTGCATGTTTACATAAATAGGTAAAGAAAAGAATCCCTTTTGATTAATCTTCAGGGAACTTTGTACATCTGATATAAAAGAAATATATTTCCTTACATTTTGGAATCTTTATACCACAAACTGATCTAGAAAGTAAATCCAAATTAATGTATTATTTGTTCATGTGAAAATTGTCCTAAATAAAAAAGGATTGAGAAAGAAGAAACCAACCAAGAGCAGTTTGTGTTTTTCTCAAACACCTGATTCTTGATCTTCTAGTTCCCTACACTGAAATAATAGAAAATCCTCACTGCCTCATGTGAGATACATTCAGTTTGCACACAAGACTTCAAAGCAATGATTTAGAGGGATTTTTGGCCATAGAAAGTAGCTTTGAGATCTAATCACTAATGTAGCAAAACCTGGACTCCCTGGAAGCTGAGGCTCAAATTCTGGCTGGCTCATCTCAACCTTTCATCTTTCACAGGTAGATTAAATTCCGTGTAGCTTAGCATATAGGGGTATCCTCAGGACTTTAAAAAGGTGAAGTCCTATCTCCTCTTAACTGTTGTTAAATATAACATCTTTTCTGCTTCCCCCCCCCCTTAGAAATGAATCCTAACAAATTTTTTCAAATTATTGAAATCACTTTTCTAAATACATTTCTCTTTTACAAATGGCTCCCCACCTCCTTGTCTTGAAGGTCTGCAGCTTTACCTCTTTGATTCTTTATTTTAGTACAAGAGACCCTCTTCTATAGAATTGTTCTATTCCATGGGCAGCATTAGTGAAATCAGGGCCCAAAGGAATACAAGCATTTCCTCCCAGTTTAAGATGTCCTCTTTTGATTTCTTTAAACTGCAAAAAGCTCATCAGACATCCTGAAAACATGGAAATAAAATTTAAAACTCTCCTTATAAAGAGGAAGAAGCCTCAGCAAATATCAAAATAACTATTGACCATCTCCTACAAATCTCTATGCGTACTGAGAAACAGTCTGAGGAAATTAATCACAGTGGCTACTACAGCTTAAGCTGAAATTTTTAGAGCTAAAACTGTTGATACATATTACAAGAATCAGCAATTGTTCATGTGTGCACTAGGGATCTAATTTAAGCATTTAATGACAACTAATGCATTATACAACCTCATAAGTTTTGGTAGATTCTTGGTACAGTTTGTCCCAAAGGCTTCTTCAGCAATTACAAAGAACTGAAAAATTGCTAATAGAACCTGTGAATACGCAAAATATCTTGGCAAGAGAGAAAGTGGGATTTGTGAATTCTTAGTCCTAAGTCTTTCCCAATTAAATGAAAAGAGTAATAAGAAAATTAAATTATCAGTACTTTAAATCTTTCTTAATTCTGACTGGGGTTTAGACATATAATCCAAACAGTCCCCAAAAGAACGAAGCCTAAAGAAAATGGATAATAATGATTGGACAACCTTGGCTGCTCTTTGGAAAAAAGGAATCCTAGGAGTGCATGCATGGGAGGAAAATGAAACTGCAGTTCATCAAAGAGGCATTGGCTTACACAATTAAAACCAGAAACTTGAGAGTCTATATCCTCTCCCCAAGAAGCCGTATGGAATACTTTGGTATACAATGCAACATATTTTCTGTCAAGAGAGAAATAAAACAATATAGTATATCACAGCCAGTCTTGGTGTTCCCACATGAAATACCTTTTGTTAAATTCCTCTGGGTCCTTCCAGTACACCTAGCTCTTATTAACCATGCAATGTCTGCTAATATTTCAAAAGGGAGGAATACACATTTTTTAAATTATTCAAAGCAACACAGCTTGAAGATCTGGCTCAATGCTTTTTGAAGATGCATATTATTACAAGTGTTGCTGACAAATTTTGTATTCAAAAGTTGCTTCTCAAGCTTTGTTTAACAAGTTGTTCAAGCTGGTAAATGCCAGCCAGTGAGCAGCCCAGTACATGTTTGTCAGCCCTCTCAAGCCTCCAGCTGTTCAAATCCCTTTGCACAATCCAGCTTGGGCTGCAAGAACCTTAGATTAAGTGGTACAGCAGTGATGCCTGAAGTGCACCTCAAAATCAGACAGCAGGCTGAGAAGTTCTCACTTGCAAGCTGTGCTGACTGCAGCTCTGTCACCCAGAGATTGCAAAGGGAATGGTCCACAACTACATGCAAGACTTTGAGACCCTGGACATCAGAAGAATGGTGTAGAAGTCACAGAGCAGTGGACAAATCACAGACCCACAGAAGTGTTAGGGTTGGAAGGGATCTCTGGAGACCATCTAGTCCCACGCCACTACCATGGCAGGGTCATCCCGAGGAGGTTACAGAGGAATGCATCCAGGTTGGTTTTGAATGTCTCCAGAGGGGACACTCCACAACTTCCCTGGGAGGTTCTGTGCTCTGCCACCCTCACTGTAAAGGAGCTCGAACTACGAGGCCAATGCTAAAAAGTGAGCACAGAGAAAAACTGAAACAAAGCTTCAAAATGCTTTGGCAGACAGCCATTTACAAGTAAAAGCAAAGGGTATTTGGGTTACCAAGTCTGAGTTCTTGCTCCCTTGCCACAGAACATCCTGCTCTCCACTGAATAAATTCTCTATTGATCTTTCCCAAGTCCTGCAAAACCTTGTCTTGGGCACATTCTGGGCCACTTGTGTGGCAACACAAATTTGATGGGCTGTTCTTGAAAATACTTTTCACTTCACTTTAAATGAATCAAATAACATAAGCATCAAAGCAACAACAGCAACTCTTTTAATTAATTATATAGTAATTTAATTAATTTTAAGAAAGGTTTCAAATTCAAGAATCATCACACATCAACTACTTTACACCTAGAACATGACCATTCCTAAGTTCTGCTCCTTAACGTCAATCTGTCAACACAGGCAACCTGTTAATATAAATTAATACAAGGTTTGTAATATCCACAACTAAAATAAATGTAGAGGCACACTATTAATTTCTTCTTTTCCATCAATCACTAGGGTAAGTCTTGCAAAGCTTTCCATCAAAGCAGTTACAGTGAATGAGAGTCTAAGTCTCCGCTCATGCACAGTGTAGCAGTGCCTAAGTCAGTGTACCTGCTTAATTTGCTCTCAAACAATGAGTTTCAGTCACAGCCACCTATTCAAAATCCTCACTAAAAAGATATTTTAAAAAATTTTGAACATATAGAATTTTTTTTTCCTAGGTAAACAATTGTACTAAGTTAGCTTTAAATCAATATAGGGACAGATGTTGAGAGTCACTATAACTTAGGGTATGATCATTTCTGCAAGAGGGTCCCAATGACATTCAAGCATTTTTTCAGAAGATGTGCACTGGCATGAAAGCATAAGCTTTGTAATTCCCCCAGCACCAGGCAAAACAGCAATGACCATCGTGCTAGAGTCACCTGTGAACCTTGCTAGGTTTCATGCACAAATGATGTACTGTGCCCAGGAACAGAGCAGAGATCTCAGTTTTATAATGGTGTCTACAATGGAAAAGAGCTTGAAAAATCCAAGAGAAACAGTACAAATGCAGACTCTTTGTCTGGATCATTTCCTTTCTTCCTGCATTCTGTTCTTCAAAGCAACATTGATTGACTGTAGCTGGACTGACACCTCCAATGTGATATCTGCTAATATTTATATTTTGATAGCAGCCACTAACACATCACACACAATGCATTCCCTAAAAAACTCATAGGATAAAAAAGAAAACAACAGAGAGATGGCTAGTCTCTATAAAAGTGTAGTATGTTTTACATTGCATCTTTACACATTTAGGTTACTTGATGCCCCTGAAGTATTTCTGACTTTAATGCTGCAGTATTTCATCTTCAATTGCTCACCACAGTGTTCAAAATGATAAAAAAAAGAGTATGATTTAAGGGAATATTTCAAGACAGTGCTATAAAATTGTGAGAGGCAATATGAAAAACACAAATATGAGATGAGAGCAGTTATTCAGAAAAATGTAGCTAGAAAAACAGACCAGCAAGGTGTTGCCATACATACAGAGGACTGAAAATATTTTGTTCTGAAAGTTTTGAACATTTTGTAATTAAAATATTTTCCATTCCACATTAATTTTCCATTTGAAAGCTGACTTTAAATTACGATGAAACAACAGATTCAGTGGACTTACAACTTTGTTTGCCTATGACTTCTATTTGGAATAAATTATCTAACAGTCCATGTACTGCCTTGCTGCCATTCAGAGCATGGGCTGGTGGCTGGGTGGCAGTGCATATGAAGTCAAGAGTGCATGATTAAGTGCTCAACTAGTCAAGTGAACAAATTTGCAAATTCCAAAAAAGCCTCACTTCAAAGTTCCTCATTAAAGGAATTCCACAGTTCCTCACTGCTTTGGCTATGCACCTCTATGACAACAATATAAATATTTCAGTGAAATCCTAAGGTTATATCACTATGGTAATGACTGTAAGTTTCTCCACAAGTCCTTGCACACAAAGGTTTACAAGGAGAACTTGACTGTCACCTTGTATGCCGTTGTTCTGGAGAGGGGCAGGCAATGCAAGGGGAATACAGCGCAAGCTGCAATGAGAGCTGGGTGAAGGGACAAGGGACTGCTGCCCTCCCACACCATGTCTCCAATGTTTGTATCAACCTGAATTTCTCCTAGAACTTTTGTTTCTTTGTTATAGTCAAGCAATCAGCCCTTAGAGCATGGGCAGAACCATCTTAGTCTGTTGAGTTTATTGGAGATTCAAACATACATATACATACAGAAATATGGACCTTGCTGCACAAAAGTTTCCAATTTTTAATGAGAAACTACCTTTTTATTCAGCCTACCACAAACATCCCATCCAGAGAACTAAACAAAATACGTGCTGATGTGTGCATCTTAAATGAATCTTAAACTTAATAAAAGAATAAAAATATACATTTGTTAAAAAATAAAATTATTATCAATTTACTGTAAACTTGGTCAAAAGGGATAGGAGACAAGAAAAGGAAAAAAGTATGGTGAGGTTAATTACCTAATGAAAATTAGGTTTTAATATCTTTCATAGAATCATAGAATAATGTGTTGAAAGGGACCTTTAAAAGTCATCTAACCCAACAGCCCCTGCAATCAGCACACACATCTGATTGATCAGGTTGCTGAGAGTCTCATCTAGTCTGGTCTTGATGACTGACTTCTAGAGATGTGTCATGCACAGCTTGTCAGGGCAATGTGCTCCAGTGTTTCACTACCCTCATCGTAAAAAAAAAAAAAAAAAATCTTCCTTATATTGAGTCTGAATCTATCCACTTCCAGTTTAAAACCATTAACCCTTGTCCTATCTCAAGGCCCTGATAAAAAGTTGATCCCCATCCTTCTTGTTGGTCCCTTATAAGTAATGAAAGGCTGCAATAATGTCTCCCCGGAGTTTTCTCCAGGCTGAACAAACCCAACTCTGCCAGCTTTTTCACACAGAAAAGGAATTCCAGCCCTGAAAATTTTCAGGTTTATGTCTTCCCTGTGCTGAGGTCTGCACAGCTGGACACAACACTCCAGGTGGGGTTTCACCAGAGTGGAGGAGAGGAGCAAAATCCCCTCCCTCGTCCTCCTTGGCCACACTGCTTTGAATGCACCCCAGGATATGTTTGGCTCTCTGGGATGCAAGAGCACATTTCTGGGCCATATCCAGCTTTTCATCGACCATAATGCTCAGTTTTGGAGAAAGTTAAAAAATAATACAGAAAAACTCCCATTTTCCCCAGTACAGTAACTTTGGTATTTCATTTGAGTTCATTACCAGTATTGTTTAGCCACCTGTCAACCATTTACACTAGGAAGAAAAGCTACTGTTGAACTGCAAACAAATAGTATTGGAGGGAAAAAAATCTGTAAAGCAGAAAGGAAAAATAGTTATTTCCTTAGTATATACAACAGAACTGTGATCCTATTTAAATGTTAATGAATAAGCTTAGAAATTTACCAAAGATTTCTTTTGTTTAGATTTTTGTGACTAAGTCTCTTTACTTTTTTCATAAAACTTAATTTCTGCATCAACAGAAGACATGTCTAAGCTTTGATATTTTGTACTACCTTTTTTCCTCGAGGTTTAGCTAGTCTACTTGAGACTCTCGGGTCAACAAAGTTTTTATTCAATCCAGCATTATTTTCAATTGCTATTGCTTTTTGAAAGCACCTTAAAAAAACAATTATAAATTAGGAAAAATATATGCATGGCCTCTTTTTATATATTTCAATAGTGTTAATATCTCGCTGTAAACATTTATTTTCCTATGTAAAAACTGTTCCAATAACTTGAAATTAAGTGTTAAGAAACAAAAAGCACATTTTATACTTAAGTAGGGATTAATTTGAAGTTAATGGCTTTTTTAAAAGTTGACTCTAAAGTGGAAATAAGTGTCAAATATGGGATTGGCCTGTTTTTAATATACAGCCTGCTTCAGCTCCTGTAAGCTTATATGTGCTTAGACTATCTCTACAGAAGCCCATACTGCAAAGCTCTCAATATTACAGAGCTCGGCAGTACAGATTTACTGCCCTCCTTGCTCTTAGGAATGACAGCCTGATTTGGTTCTGCCTGTAAAGTCTCGTCATGGGGTGAAAAAGGAAGGCAGAATAAATCACTCTTACAATTATATAGCTCACTAAGCTTTTCCAATAGTTTCCTCTCCTAGAAGACATATTATCTTCATATCCTATCAGGCTCCCATGCCTGCAAGTTATCTTTATGGAGTAGGGAGACTAATGGATTCTGTTGCTTGTGTTGCAGTCCCTGCTCAACAGTTACCCATGCAAGCACCCTGGAAAGAGCAAGCAGCACAGTCTGGATGAGCAGACTCTAAAATATTCCAACAGAAGAAAGCTTCACCCCCTCCACTGCTTTGATACAAAACTTCAGGCTGAACTGAGAGGCTCAGTTCCAGTAGGGATTTGATAAATCTGAACATTTGTGACACAGTGATGGTAATCTTCTATCACAGCCTGATTCTCAGAGTGTTAGTCACTCCTAATAAAGCACTGAGAAATGAAGGAAAGCAGGCAAATCAAACTAAAATGAGCTACTGAACACAGGGGCTTGGAACACACAATGGGAAAGAACTGCTCCTGTTGCAATGACAATACTTTTAATTATATATAGTCAATGAAAAATAAACTATTAGAGAGAGAATAAAATACTTCCAATTAATGGAAGTAATGTAATGTTCAAACTTAAATGAAGTATTTTTCTCTTGGGGTTTTGCTGTACTATTTTATTTAGCTTAATGTAATTTAAATTATAAACAGAATGGTTTTGTAAGCCCCCGGAGAAATGTACTTTATTTATAATGCATTTCCTTTGAAGTGGTTATGGAAATCATGCTCTTCCTGAAGTCTGCAGTTCACATACCACCTACAGTTGCAAGCTAGTCACAAGTTAAATATGACCTGTCTGGTGAAGTGCATTACAAAAAAACCTGAGATTTTTCTTAAATGCCAGAGGAAAGAAAATTTTGTAATTCTGCCAACTAATAGTCTTCCTTTCAAAAAAAGTTATTGAAAGATCTTTGTTGATAAAAATTATGTCTTTTGCAGAGGGAACGGAGTTCAGAAATAGTCACTTCACTTGAGTTTTTAAAGCACATAATGAAATAATAATTGTTTATACCATACCCTAGAGAGAGTTTCAGCTGGGAAAAATTATATTTTGTATACTTAAGTTTAAACACATAAATATTTCCATCTTTCATTTAAATAAAAAAATCCTTATAAATTTCATTGTAGTACAAAGGGCAGGAGGAAAATTACAAATGCCTAGTTTGTGTCACCTTTTATCCCCCAAGTATTTACACATAAATAAGCAGCTTTGAATGAATAAATGGAGCCCCAGTCTATGTGCTCTTCTCACCATCAATAGCTACTGCATCGAGTTGGTGAAATAACTAGACACGAAGAGGAAATTGTCTCTAGAGAACTAATTTTGGCCATTATTCATTTTTATAATAGTACCTTACCCTCGTGGATGAACTGCTAGCTTAACATGCCAGCACAGGCCTACAACAGTCTAAGCTGTGATGCTTCTCCTGAAATAACACCCTTCTAAGTCACTTCAAAGGGAAGAGACAATTAAACACTGCAACTGCTTATAGCATGATTGCATCACAGCCACAGTCACAGATTGCATGTGCTTTGTCAAACTAATCTTCTGCTCTAACCTACTACCAAAGTGGATAAATAAATAACTAGAGAAATAAATTAAAATACAAGTTTTCATTCATTTTGGATTAAGAGCTTGAATAATTTTTCAAGGGGTAATATATAGGAGCAAATGTTTCTTTGTAACCACTCCGTAAAACAGACTTCAGTGCTCTGGTGTCAACTTCTGATTGAGCTGGTAGATTTTATCAATATCACACACACAAAGTTGCAAGCAGATATTTAAATCCATTAAAATATTTATAATCAAATTTATGAACAAATATGAATTAATTTTTACTGTTGTGTTAATGAGTGACGCAGAGACCCCAGGCAGGTGCAAAGGAGTGCTTTTTATTGCCAAAACCCCCTCCTTTTGAAGGAGTTAGCAGGTTATCAGTTCACACAGTTTGAAGGCACAACAAGCCCAAGTGAGCCAGCCACCATACACCACGATGTGGACACGCAGCAGTCACACAGCAAATCTCTCAACTCCTCCGATTCCAGCTGAGCCACTCTCTCATAGCTCCTCTCTACTTAGCCTAAGTAAGAGGTTGGAGCTATGGTTCAAGGCCTTCCCTTTATAAAGCCTTACCTATTGGTGACATTTTAAAAATTGGGTTTTTTAAAATAATCTTTCTCCATATATTACTGTACAAGACTTTTAAGAATAAACATAAAGACGAGAGCAACCAGTCCTGAGGCTCAGGTCAGGATGGTTCGCTGTATTAGGAGGGTGACACAATGGGACTCCCTCTTTTTCCCTTCTCTCATGGAAATTTATCTCTGTTCTCTCTTTGTGTAGCTTCTCAATCTAAAATAAAAACCACCCCAAACAGAATTCATGTTTCCATCATTGCTTGGAGAAAACCTGGCCTTTTAGTTGGATCAGCCTTGTGCAGGCAGTGCTGCTGGATCAGGCAGTGTCACCTGAGGAAAGACTCCATTGGAAATGCCCCTGGATGAGAACTGTGCAGTTTGGTGTTTGGTTCCAGTTTCCCAGACCCTGTTCTTCTTAGATCAGACATTATCCACATCACTCTTGAAAGTTCCACCAATTGTGTTAGAAACTGCACTCGGTTTCAGAGATCCAAGTTGTACCACAACCTTTGCAAACATCTGTGCTCTGCTAAAAGCTACTCAAGCACAAGTACGACCTGCATTACATGACAAATGCACATCAGAGTGACCATTATCCTTCCATTTGAGGAGAGATTTTAAGATTCTGGCAGCCCAGTCTAGCTAATGTATCTGTGCTAAGCAAGATAATGCTGTTAGTCTTGATGAATGTAACATGTTCAGCACAACTGACAAATTCTGTTTACTGCTCTGCACACTTGTGGGCAATAAAGACCATTATTTTATTATTTCTTTTTAGATATGATCCCTTAAGAGGTAACATGACAGCACAGTGTAAATCTAAAACAAACCATTCGATTTATTTGCATTAATGGCTTTGTTGCCATTAATTTATTACCAAGAAAAAACCCAAACAACACATACCAATCCCTGGCTTTTCTGAAAATGGATTGTATAGCTTGGTACTTTAACCCTTCTTTTTTGGCTCACTGTTTTCACATGGTCACATCAGAGTCTAAGTGATAAATATTACATGTCCATACAGAAAGAGAGATGAGGACAGTAACAAAATGTACAAAAGTTAACTATATGAGTTTAGATACTTTCTTTATTACTTTCCTTTCAGACTAAAATTGAGCAAAGTTAGAGTTTCTTCCAGGTATCCTGAAATTTGGCATAGATTATAAAATTTTTGGTAATGGAACAGTTGTGCCGCTGAGATCTACAAAAAAGCTATTCTCTCATTCTCCTCAGACTTGATATCCTCTGCAGCATAAAAAATGTCTTTTGGGATTGCTTCCCTACCCATCAGTTACAACTGGAAAGAATTTGGATACTCAAAACAGAAAATATGAACCTCTTTTCTCTTCTGGAGATAGCAAGACATTTAGGAATTATGATCAATTATATTTAATTTTAACCACCAAACCAGAAAAAAATGTTTTCAGTATTTATTAATAGAAATACTGCCATCCTAGGAAAATAAAAGAAAATAAAGAAGGAATCCCAAACCACCACCTTTCACTTTTTGCAATACCTGAAAAACATCTGATTAAATCTGGAATGTGCTCAACACAACATAAAAGGCAGCTGTGTATGCAACAGTTTGCAATATACCTTTGTCATAATTTTAGGATAAAAAAGCAGGGATGAACATTGTTACAGGATTCATCTGAGGCACCTGTTGTTAAAACTGGTGCTAAAAAAATCATCCAGCACATTCTGAAGATGCTGCACTGAGATGACTTAGAAACCTTCTCCAGACAGAACTGAGTGACTGAAATCTCAAGACGCTCCAGAAACAATCACAATAAACTTTCAGTGTCACAGCTCCAAAAGAGAATGTGAGGAGAGCTGCTTGTTATGTGGAGAGACTGTGCTAGCACGTGTAAATACAGCCTGTCTAAACCACTGCTACACACCCAAGTTTACAGATAATTCCATAAAATTAGACATGCAAACCAAGGTAGAGCTTTTACAGTGTAAGGAATGTAAAAGAAACACCAATTACAATGTAGACAAACTCTGCAGCTTACCAATTCATGTAAATTATTTTAAGTGCCACTACAACTGAGACATAAAACAGCATAGCATACAAGGGAGAAAGCAGTCAAGAGACAATAAATGCTGGCAATTTAATCAGAGCAATTTAGTCCTTTGCCTAGGTCTGCTAGCTCAGAGGGAGGTGACTTGTTGAAACTAAATGCAACTAGCATATCAAAACAAAAAGGAAAAATACACTTTCAAAGAAACTGAATAGAAATCATGGGATTCACAGCTCTTCTATAGCAAAACTGAATTATCCATGCATGTAAACCTGTTCAGCCTACCTCTTACCTGGCTAGATCTTATTCTGGTAGCTGTGTGGCTGTAGCAACAAGAAGCTCAACATTTACTAGCTGCCCCAAAACTCGTTCAATTTCTCTGCTGGGTTTTCTGCCTAAGCTGAAATTTTCACCACTGCAGCTGCTACTAAATTACCCTACAGGAATGATGGGTATCACCTGTTGTCAGCACCTGCAAGTACTTAAAACAGATGTAGCAAGAAGACCAAACACATTGTGACAAATGACAGTCTATTTTTGTGCTTCTGTTGACAATAAAACTCATCAAAAAGTTGCAGGGTCGTAATGTTGTAAGAGCCTATAAATTCCAAAAGACCCTGACTCCACAATGTGAGCACTGCTGCCAAAACCAAGATGCTTTCCAATATGCTGAATACTTTTACAGATATAGTGTGGATATAAATAGGGTTTATTGAATTTTACCTACATGGTCCAGTGAGGATCATCAGAGCAGCTAGTTGAATCAGACACTGCAATTCTGTGAACTCCTCTTTTGGAAACAAAACTGGTACTGTGTCAGCATGTAGGCTGTGAACAAAGCAAAAGATGGAACAATTATTAAAACACATTATAGAAACATGGGGAAAGCACAGCCATATAAGCTAAAAAGCCTAATTTGGAGGAAGACAAGACAAAAGTTTTTAATATTTTTTATTGCCAAATAATACTGGTTTTTCTTTTCCTTTTTTTTTTCCCCAAACTGAGAGACCTAGTTGGAAATAGAACAATTCAAGCATGAATTAGTCACACAGAGATGTGGAGCAGTGGTAATAACATGGTACTGACAGGCCTTTGGGCTGCTCACTCCGATCTCCAAATGGCTATGTATGATCACAGTATTTTCAGATGATTTTGTTTTTCAAACCTGGTGACCAAACTGGAGTGAAGATAACAGTTTCTCCAATATAGTACAGTCACAGAATCATAGAATATGAGGTTGGACCTTTCTTGGCAAAATCACAATCCTGATAAGATAACACAGCAAACTGTCCAGCTGAATCTTAAAATGATCAGTTCTGGGGGATCCACCACTTTCCTGGGGAGCTTATTATTTTAAGGCTGCAGCTGCAGCAGCAAGCCAACAGGTGAAGCTTGTGTCTGAAAATGGACACCTCCAGCACAAAGGAATGATGTGCCCATTCAGACCAAGGAGCAGGGCACCCCAAAGGTAGCATTGAGAACTGGGGTCTCCTTTTCTTCCCCAAATTATGCAGCCTTTACAACTAACCACTTTAGAAAGTTGGTCTGGAATATAATTTTTCATGTAAAAAATGTCACAGAGAAAGCAAAAATATTGCCAATTAAAATCTGAACAAAACTACTTCCACAGAAGAAGTTGTAAATTTATGAATTCAAAAACACAGGAGAAAGACTGACTGACCACCACGTTCCATTTCATTACGTATAATTAGGGCCAAGTAGAAAATCATGTGCCATTATTATCCCATTTATTGCATGCCATTGCAGTCAAAGACTTCCAGACCCCTTTGAATAACTTAAACACAAAAGAGTGAATCTAATCAAGATGTTTCACGGTTTTTCTTTGTGTCTCAGCCTCTACCAGAATGACAAGGGGTTTTACTCCCAGGTGTTATAAAAAGGAGGCAACAGACCAGAGAGGGAATATATTCATTATGCTGCATGTTCAGTTCCTCAGGAAAAAAAAAGCAAAACCACCATCAAAACTCAATAGTAAGAGTAAGGGTGAGGTTACTAACAAAGCCAAGACTATATTCCAGTTAATTTTCAGAAGGGAAGAAAATACACATTTACTACCCTTGTACATTGCTTCATGCCAGCCCAGCACTTGTAACACAGCTCTGATATGCCTTTAACCATGAAGGTCTCTGTCTCTTCTGGTAAAACACTCTCCTGGGAGAAATCTGTTCCCTCCACTAACCTGTGCTGTCAGGAAGTTCAATGAGTCAGAGTGGAAGCCAATCTGAACACCCCCTTAAAACAAATAAACACAAGAGGGGCTGTATTTGAATGAATGAACAGAAAGGAAAAAAAAATCAGATTAAATATGTCCAGAACTTGTATCATTTATCTTTCAAGGACAAATGCAAAGCAATTCTTAGCTGGACCTGTCAGTGTGACAACCCTTTCTTAAGAGCAGGCTTTAAGAAGGACCCTTTCAGCCCAGGATCAATGTTTAGATGGAGAGACTATCACTCCAAACCCTCTTCCTGAAACATTTCTTTCCCTAGTTATTTCTTGGCCTAGCCATTACACTATAACACTCTGTTCCCACCACTGCTCCCAGCACAGCACAAGGAAGCGGGTCTGCACCGAGGCTCACGTGGCAAAGAAGGCAAAACTCCCAGATAGAGGCAAAGAGCAGCCAGGGAGATCATGTGCACCCTCAACCCCCTCCCACCTGAGAGGGCTTTCACTCTGTAAAGCTCTGCAAGGATCTCATGGAGCCTTTGGTGCTAAGAGCTTGATCTTTTGGCTCAGGAAGGAAGATTCCAGACTTCTCAAGACAGCAGTTCTGATTTTAGTTCTTCATTCCAGCAATGCAGCTGTATTAATTCGCTAATGTTGTAAAACTACAATTTGCACAGCACATCCTAAATTTTGTTTGTGGTCCCCACCAAAGGACTTTAGTGGACTGTTTTTTTGCAAATTCCTTAAAAACCTGAATGTTTTTTTTAAAATTCAGAACGTATAAATGTTGAAAAAACTAATTTACATTATCAACGCAGAAAAATAACTTTAAAAACTACTACATGATGGAAGTCACTTTTAAATAACTTGCAAACTTTTAAGACTGCAAAACAGTTGAAAAGAGAAGCCTTTTTTTAGTTAGCTGAGCCTCCTTTTAGTTGAGGAAATTAAGTTTCTGGCAATTAAAATATGAATTTTGATAATTCCCCTCTTATCAATTTATTATGCCTTTAGTTAGAAAAAAAACTAATTTGTTATTAAATTAGCTTCTCAAGCTATTTTCAGTTTAAAAAAAACCCCATCCCAATAATTTTAGTTTTATGCCATTACTACCAAGATTCCATTTTTACCCTCCTAATAATGCAGGTTGTGACTCGGAGCTTTGGAATTCATTGCCTTGATTTACAATAAACTCAGTGTCCTCCAGTTAGCTTGTGCTGTTTGTTCAGCTACAAAGCTAATACAGAACAGTGGCCAAGGCCCATTGACAATCCAGTTAAACAATCCTGCCAACAAAGCCCCGTGCCAGCTGTCAGCATGAGCCCTGGACTTACTGAAACCATCATCAGCCACCTCTAACCTCATGTACCATGACTGTGCTAGAAAATTTAATTTGAGGGGTGCTTCTAGGCATTGGCACCCAAACTCTGCCACAAAACTGTGAGCAGGGCTTTAGCTTGCGTGTGGTCTGGGAGGCAGCACTGCCGAGGAATTTGTGTTAAACTCTGCACACGTGGGCAGACTACGAAGAGGACAGCAGTGAAATTTGTAGCACCACAAACACAGCCATGATTTCAATTCTAAAAAACCACCGAACTCTGGTCAGGACATGCAGGCATCGATTATGCCTTTAGTTAGAAAAAAAAATTTGTTATTAAATTAGCTTCTCAAGCTATTTTCAGTTTAAAAAAAACCCCATCCCAATAATTTTAGTTTTATGCCATTACTACCAAGATTCCATTTTTACCCTCCTAATAATGCAGGTTGTGACTCGGAGCTTTGGAATTCATTGCCTTGATTTACAATAAACTCAGTGTCCTCCAGTTAGCTTGTGCTGTTTGTTCAGCTACAAAGCTAATACCCTCTACTCTTTGCAGAACAGTGACCAAGGCCCATTGACAATCCAGTTAAACAATCCTGCCAACAAAGCCCCATGCCAGCTGTCAGCATGAGCCCTGGACTTACTGAAACCATCATCAGCCACCTCTAACCTCATGTACCATGACTGTGCTAGAAAATTTAATTTGAGGGGTGCTTCTAGGCATTGGCACCCAAACTCTGCCACAAAACTGTGAGCAGGGCTTTAGCTTGCGTGTGGTCTGGGAGGCAGCACTGCCGAGGAATTTGTGTTAAACTCTGCACACATGGGCAGACTACGAAGAGGACAGCAGTGAAATTTGTAGCACCACAAACACAGCCATGATTTCAATTCTAAAAAACCACCGAACTCTGGTCAGGACATGCAGGCATCCGGTGCTCCAGACACAGAACTGAAAATCACATTTTACCACTTGTACCATTCCTTTCCTATATTCATGAGAATCCCTACTTAAAACAATAAGAGAGTCTGTGTGCTGTCTTTACCTTTTAATTTATCTTTGATAAAATCTCACTTGAGACTAAAATGTCAGAAAGGCCTCTAAATTAGAGAAATACTTTTGTTGAAAGCAAAATTATGGATACAGGAATATCTACCGTGTTTTTGAGGAGACAAATTTTCATGCATTGACTTTTCGCTGAGAAAATTAGTTCCAGTGTTTAACCAAATAGGTTCCTCTCCATGAAAAATAAAATTCACAGCCTGGTAAAACTTTATACATAATAAGGTAAGTATTTCACATGAGTGCGTATCAAGAGAGATAAAGGTGATTTCACGTGTTGCAATCTTTTAAATTAATTATGTTAAAATTTTTGCCTTGTTGTGAGGACAAGAAAAGGTCTCAAAAATTTGAGCTTGTTACATAATTTTTTTCCTTGCTGAAATAACCTATTAAAAATCAACACTTTTACACGTCTCATTTTTTTCAAGCTCAAAAACACCTACAGAGGTATCTAAATAGATAAAAAGCATTTTAATAGTTGGATGACTATGAATAATAATGACTATGATTATGATGCCAAAAAAAAAAGTCAGAAAAAGGCAGTTTCTGTTTCCAATGGACTTTAAAGAGCAAAAATAGTTTGGTTCTTAAGCTTCAGACATAAAAAATCCGCAAGATGGAAGAAGCATCTCTGCCTTGTGCTTCTTTCAGTGGATCTCATGAGACAGAGGTTAGGATCATTCTGGACCAAGACAATATCAAAGACGGATGGAAAAAGATTGCAACTGCGATATTTGTACACTTGAAAAGTGCTTCCCCAGTGATATGACAGAAAAATGTGCAACACGTAGGTCAAAAAAGAATTTCTTTGCAGGGACAAATTCAATATCACAAATTCATGCAACTTGTTCTACTTTTATTTATTCAGGATTGCTAAACCAAATCATTTTATGCTCCTTTCATTCAGTTTAACAGAGGTAAAAACTAGTGATTAACAACATGACTTAGGACAATGTTATTGATGAAGACATGTCAATTCACAGTATTGTCTCAGCCAACTTTTCCAGCTGCTGAAGAACTAGAAGCCTTTATTTTGGTTTGAAGTTCTGAGGAGTACAGTAAAACAAAATCCAAACATTTCAGATATGATTTTATTTCAGTAGTCTCATAGCTCAAAAATGGTTCAATCTAGACATACCACATTTGTTTCACTCTAGAATAGTGACTTCAGTGTTTTATTGACAAAGCTGAGTGCCTATTATGGAAATACTCAGTTAGGACTGCTCATCATAAAGGTGTTCAACTCAGTTCAGTTCACATACAAAGCATCTCAGAAGTGCACTACATTGTCTGAATAATCAGTAGAACAAGCAGCTAGGAAAAAGAAAAACATCAGGAAAAAACCACTAGAAGAATCCTTCAATTTAATTACTCTATTACTTATGTTTTCTACATAGCTGGCATATAACCTCAAAAAGCTTTTTAAAATTTGCAAAGTGATTAGACTTCTCTCTTTGATTGTTGCTCCTTCAGGTGCTTACTGATACCTGACTACTAATGTCTCTGACAAAGATTATAATTTTACATTGAAATCTTTTACATGTCATGTATAATTTTATATGACACTAAGAGATAATAATGGTTAAACAGACCAAAACAGGAAGCTCACTATTTAGTAAAGAGTTATCAGCATTAATAATTTAGTAAGTGGTTCCACTTAACTTTAGGTATCTTTGCAGTCATAGACATCTACCCCTGAGCTGTACAGGCTGCACAGTCAACACAAGAAAAGCTACCACACCAAAGAACCAAACAACCATTTAACAGAGCTGATGTGTTTTAGTTGTTGCCCCCAGGATGAGATGAAGTGAGCTTTAGGAGGATCTCATGCTCACCATCCATTATGCAGTACATCTAAATCTGTTTTGATGAATCCCTTCCTGAGTGTTCATTTCTCATGATCACATATTGGTGTCCTTAATTGTTTTTACCAATCCCTTCCATCCACTGTTTAGTCTATAAATATTCTGATCCATCCAGCCACTTATAGTGAGATTAGGCTCCACTATACACATGGAAAAAAAAACCATACCCCTGCTTGTGGAAGACAGCCTTATCTGAAAAAGATGTTCCAAGCAAACATATGGCTCCATTTTTTCCCACAGTTTTAATTTAGGAGTTACTTAGAAGTTGCAAGATATTCATGACTTCCATATTGACAGCCTTTTCTCCACACATTTCTGCAACTAATAAGCCCCCCCAATGTGGTTTTTCCTGTAACTGATTACACACAAAAAAAAGTCTCACAAAACAGTAGACTTTTCAATATTTGAGGAAATATTTGGGTGTGACTTATGTACATATGATATGTCTGGTGTGTTAAATCTGAGAAAGTGGGAAAGCATAAGTAAAATTTTGAATTATCATGAGGCAGCTGAATGTGCAGTGAGTAATATGCTGCTTTATCAGCTGGAAGCAGATGGACTTTCCTGAAAAGGGATTGTAAGTCTGTTAATGGAAATGTGCAGCTTGCTCACTGGAATACCCAGGTAGGAAATGTCCCATAATTTGGCCTTTCCTAACTATGCCTGCCAGGCAGTACAGGAAAATCCAAGTAATGATGCATTTCTTTCTAAACTCCATTTTGTATCACGGATACACAAAACTACCCCAAAAACGTCTTAATGAAACATCTGATGAGAAGTTAGGGGACTAATGATGTTTATAAGCAAAAAGAAGAGACAAGCTGTTGACAAGAGGTGCAATAACCTTGGATACTCACCCACCAAAATGCCCTCTTTCACATCCACAGTGCAGCCAACACCCTGGCATGGGGTCACCTGCCCTCCTCCAACCTCACCTGGAGCTCTTGCGGAGCAGGTGCCTTGCCCTACCTGGGGGCAGGACTCTGGGACACTGTGATGGAGATGTCCACACCATCTCCTGGGGTTATTCCCAGGCACCCAGAGGGTCCCTGGGAAGGTAAGGAAGACACCCTGCATGCCCTAGGGACAGCAGCAAACATGGCAGTGCTGACACAACCTCCAGGGTGAATGCCACTTGAAACAGTAAAACAAAATCAGCTAAGAAGCCTTGGATTCACCTCTGCTCTGGGCACCCCTGTCTATGCTGCAGGACCCTCTGCCAAGAGAGGCAGGGGATGCTTCATGCCAGGTGCATCCTGTTCCAGCTGGCTCCAAGGTAACCAGCACAGGGTATGGATCAGCCCTGCAGCTGCACTGGCAGTGCCCTGTGGCCCATCCATACCATACACATCCCTGTGGCCCATGGAGAGCCCAGGCTGGAGCAGGCTCATCCTGAAGGACAGCAGCCTGTGGATGCCACAGGCTGGAACAGGGAGCAGCATGAGAAAGGAGTGGCAGAGAGGAGCTACCAGCAACTGACCACAACCCCTGTCCCTGTCCCCCTGTGCCACCTGAAGAAGCAAAAACTAAGAGAAAGCTTCACTGTGGGGAAGCAGTCCTGACCCCCATGAGAGAATATTTGGGATTGTAACATGCCTTTTCTCATGTCTAAAAACATCTTAAGATCAATAGCAGAATGATTCTCTGTGCAGCTGAAGTTAAAGATCTGTTATTAGTTTTGTATTGAATTAGTATACAGAACTTCAGTACTGGAAAAAGCAGCTCAATAATTTATTTCTCTATTAATATATTGATTTTTCCTCTTTCTTTGTTTACACAAAATAAAAAGTAAAACAGCTTTTGCCTGGTGGGGAGAAGGGATGAGAAAGGGAAGAAAAAAAGAAAGGAATTACATATGGAAAGATAAAACCCCTGGCATGAGGCTTTTGTGTCATGCCCAATTCATTCATTAAATTCACAACTTAACAAATCAGATCCCAAAAATTACAAAATATACTGTATCATCCCAATGCTTTACTAAAAGTAGACAGCCCAGGGAAAATAAGCCAGTGGCTTTGCTATCACTGTTTAACTCTTCTGCTCAGATAATACAGGTTTGGCTTTGCTCAGGATTTATTTAATTCTGAGTATTAGAGAAAGCTTGGAACCGATTACTGCCAAGGGCAGTAGTAATCAACATCTGTTGTTGATATACATTTATTCAGATGAGTTAATATGAGTAAAACAGTGTAAACAGCTCAGAAGTATATAAACTCAGCGGCACAGGAGATGAGGCTCTAATGGGATGTATCCATGAAACAGGGGAATGACCTATACTCTAACCAGGACAGAGGATCAGGGCAGACCATGTGCTCTCTGGGTGCTTTGACTTCCAGGGGCAGCGTCACAGGAGCAGGCACTTCTGACTGATTCCCTGTAATCACTCCTGCCATGCTGCTCTGCTTTGCCATCCTGGGATTTCACAGGTCATTATAGCAGTGGAAGTGCTGTCACCTAGACAAAATGTGAAAGTACACATTTCTCTTGGGAACTGATGGCAACCCCAGCCATATTTTCTAGCTGGAATTAACCTGGGGTTTGCCTATGCATGTTTCCTTCTACATTTCAATTTAATCACCTTCTGAATTTCAATTTAATGAAATAGAAAGTGTTGTTTCTATACATTCACAGTAGAAGTAATGCTCCCTAAAGCACAATGATTCTGTTTTCACAGTGTTGCTTTGGAAAGCAAAGAAAATGATGGCCTTTTTCTGATAGATTATATGACTGGAGGTGAGTTAAGTTTTTTAAATATTTCAGAAAAATTAGATGCCTTAGAAACTGGGGAGAGGGATCACACCTGGTTTCTTTCTGTTGCAGGCTGAAGTATGGAAAACCATTTTCATCTTCAAGGAAAGCTTAACCATACCAATCCCAAAGTGATATGAACCAATGCTATCTACCAGCAATACTAAAATTTTCAGGTAGGTTCTGAAAAAAACTAAACTAAACCTAGCTAGATTCTGTAAAAAACTAAACTAAACTAGCTTTAAGCTAATAGCCAAATCTGAAGGGAAGATGAAAAGTAGTCTGGTTAGATTGGCAGGGACTGCTGTGTTTGGCTTTATTATTGCCTTTCCCTGGACTATGAAAAGCAGTGTTTTTCCCACAAATAATGTTTGCATCTTATCCACATCTACAGGCACTTAAGCTATTGGCAATAGCTTTAATTTCTTACACTCTCTTTCTGAAGTATCCTGTAATTGTGGCTTTTGACCCTTTAAGTTACATATTCGGTGGCCACCAGGAACATATCAGTAAAATGTTTTATGAACCTTCTGATCTAGAAACTTACTGAATAATTGCAATGCTGGGGAACAATCCTTAAAACCACAGGTACTTCCATTCCTATGGTACACAATCACATTAGCTTTATGTTTCTGCTGAAGTAATACAATTCAAGGCTTAATAACAATATTAAATTGCATAATTAATTTAGAGGCATTAAAGAACACCAGGATGTATTGAGACAATTAAGATCTTTAGCAGCATTACCTTATGATATTTTCTGCCTCTGGAAGGCAACATAATACTAGCACACCATCAGCCCAAGCAAAGGCTCTCACTGGGATAAGATTTTAAATTACTTAATAAAGACTTTAACAGACAAAAATTCTGCGATCATGTCATGAAGTTCATAAGTCAAGTAAGGTCCTGATTTATTACAAGCTAACAGTTGTAATTACAGAAATTAGGCATCTTGCTGACATTACAGAAAATGAGACAGAAAGCTCAGCTATTTTTCTAAGTGCAGCAAAAGGAAAGTCAAAGATAGAGTGAAAACTCTCAAGGCTGGGCTCAGTCTTACATTAGTATAACAAAATACCAATGCAGAATAAGCAACAGAACTCATTGTACCTTGTGTTTTCCTTGCCAAAAATGTGTCAGTATGGGTGACTTTTGAATTAAAAGAAGGAATAATAACCACTTGAAAATGAAAAGTGCATCAATTAAAAAAAAACCACAAGTTTTTTTCCATCAGAACTATTCCTATGGCTAAACTTCTCAAAGATGTAAGAAATGCTATGAAGAGAGCTGTTGACACCATGTAATTTAACTATTTATTTCATTCTGATGTGAATCATTCTTTGCAGGAGCCTCTCCCCAGGCTCACAGGAAAAAGCCCACTGACCAATTTAGATTAAACATCCAATACCTAGACAGGCAACTTTAGGCAAGTTCGATTCTACCCAAAACTAAGCCAAAAGTCTGAATAAAAATCTATCCCTTCCCTTCTTATAAAGCAGTGATACCCTCAAGGTCTGAAGATATTTCAAGCCAGAAAATATCACCCTTTTCCCCACCATCTGAAAATAGTCTGAAATCCACTGATTGCTAAGCTAAATTTCTAAGTCACCAAAGTAACTAAACTCAATCATTAATTCCTCCATTTCTACCTGATTTGTTTTGCTGTTGCTTAATTAGCAGCATTCATGAACAGAAATCTAAGCATTAAGAATGTGTAATGAGGAAATGAGTCAGATGTATATAACTATGTAACAGGTAATATTAGACAGAGAGGAAATCATACCATCAGTCTCTGTAAATATATGTTAATGGAGAAATCTGTCGGCTTCAGGATGCATAGCTAAACTTTGGTTTTTGACAAGAGCCCTGCCTCTAGATGGCATGTTGATGGACTGAGCCCTGAAGCAGGGAGGAGAGGTGTCACTCTGTATGTCTGTTCCAAATAAAATGTACCTCTTAACCTCCCTTATCCACAGCAAAGAGATTGTCCTTGCACTGACTGGATTATTCTGAGAACTCGAGGCTACAGTATCACCCTTTAGGCACCACTCATTCCACCTTTCTTTCAGCACAGGTTCTCTGACCTCCACATATCTTCCTTGGTAAAGGTAGGTAGCTTTAACCAGCTTTAGGGCAGTACTTCATGTCCTCCTATTTTTTAAAACAGGGCTGCTAGCCAAGAAAATATATTTGTTACAGACAGTAGCTCAGCAGCTGATTTTACTCTGAATGTTATCATATACTTTCTTTCTTTTTTATTTTTTTAAGAAAAAAAAAACCAAATGTATATCCTTGTTTAGAGTCCCGGAATAAGATCATAATTTTCATCTACATTAAGTCAATGAAAGAAATCCAGTGTCAACACTCATGAAGAAAAAACAATGTAAAAAGAGAAGCAAGCATTACTAATTGCTCAGTATTGGTACTATTCTGGAAGCCTGTTTGGCAAAGCACTGCTGAAAACTGTTCCAGGTGTCACCTATTCCTTTAAATAGTACAGTTTTCTTATGGGGAGCGAATATAATAGCAATATCAGTTCAAATCACAGGGTGGTTCTTTAATAGCTAGTAATTTTCAAGGACAGCCTTTAGAGCTTGCAGCAAATAAACAAATTCCATCTACAAAACTTTTGTTCCCTACTATATAACTTCAAACAAGTCAACTTTTCAAGGTTCTGCTATTTGTAAAAAATAGCTCTTCCTCAACCCAGCAAATGAAATGAACAATTGGCAAAATTTTAATAAGACTGTAAATCCAAAATGCAGTATGAAATCATAAAAAGTGTGCTGATGCCTCAAACACTGTCATACATGCATTGGGTGTTAAAATGCCGTTATTTATTTAAACGCCTACCACTCTGAAAGAGACAAAAGAAGTGTAAGGAAACTGGTGATTGGAAATAGTAAGGGTCCAGCAGTGCAAGTTCCCAGGTGGGGCTTATAAAATTTCATGTGGAATCATCTTATTTCAGGCAGAGAGAGAGTAGCTGTTGGTTGTTTAGTTGCAAATACAACTGAGGCAAATTTCAAAGCAAAGTTAGTTGAGACAGAGATTTATACTCGTGCAGAGAACAGAATTTTATAGTGGACATGACTGTGACAATTACTTTTACAACAGTCTAGCTATTCAAATGATTTGGTAAACTCACAATATTCTCTCCAGCAAATTGATGGGCAACCAATCTGTGCCTGTTTGCTTTAGACACAACCTTTTCCCTAGAATTTTATCCTTCAGTGAAGAAGCATGCACCTTGTTTGGGGGAAGGGGGGAAACTCCACTCAGCACGAATCTTCCACAGCTTGTTTCTGGTTGTTTTAACAGTGCAGCAGTACTTAGCAGATGATAGAGCAGATTTGCTGGGCTTTACTGTAGTTTTCTTCTCACAAGCCTGAGATTATTAAAAACCCCATAACCCACATTACATTACAGGAAAAAAAGCTCACCATCAACATAGTCTGCTGCTCTGAAGTGGTTGATGCCCATATCCTCACCTCATAGTAATCCCTCATAGTTACTACACTGCTGCAACCGAAATACTCAAAGCTCACCTCAAAAGGAAGAGGCACAAGAAAAGCTCACTTTTCCACTTCTAAATGTACTGTGCTCAAGTTGAAGAATGAAGGTCACTGTTTCTTAAAAGATTATTTTGATGAAATTTATGCTTATTCACTCCTAGATGCAAAAGCTTTTAGTGAAAGAAAAAAATCCAAGCAATTCACCCAAACCCCAAAAAGTACTGTAGAAGCAGAAAGCTTAGGTGATTTGTATTATAATGTTGAAAGGAATTTTTAGGTTTTGCTACAATATTTCTGCTGCACTGAGCACCCTGCAAGCCTTAATGCCAACCCATTTGGTATGGCACAGCAGTTCCGGTGGGCTCTTCACAAAAAATTGAGTTTTAAACCAGGAGCAGTTCCAGTGTTAACAGAATAAACACACATGTGCTCCAAAACAAAGCCTCACAGAGAAATTTCCAGCTACTTTTATTTCACTTTCCTCAACACAGGACAGTTTTCCCTTAGCTTACAGCACATGATCTACACACTCTTCAGTGCACCTCTATCTCTTGATTTAAGAAAGTATTTCGCTGAATTCTCCTGAAAGAATTGGGAAGATGGCAAGATTGCTACATGTTTTGCAGTGGTATATTCCAGAACATTTTCCTGCAAGTCATATCTGAAAATAAGTTGAAATGTAACTCATTCACTACAAGGAAATAAACTTTTTCTTCTGTCAGGGAACCACTGAAGTTTCTTATGTCCAGATTAATTGTATCTACTAAGTTTAATTTCCAGACACAGGATGAGAAGGTCAGCTGCTTGGGAATTCTCTGTCTGTAAAGATACAAGTCAAAAACCAAAAAACCCCTTTAAGCACATATATAATATCAAGACTAAAATATAGATACAAAAAAAGCAATAAATAAAAAAAAGAAAGGGAAAGAAGTTTAATCTCTTCAGAATATCTCAGCTGATTCTGAGAAGTGTTTTGTCTATTTGACTAGAGAAATATACAACCGAAATATTTTAAGGGTTTTAATGATGAAAAGTCTTTTTTGTTACTAAACAGAAGTTCTACTTGTTCAGAAGTGACAAAAAAAGCAAATTCCTGCCTCAGGTTTACATACCTTTAAATGCTAACATTATAGCAAGAAAAGGAAAAAGGACAATTAGAAAATGGTCTCATTCCTCCTAATGTATTCTGGGATTTCATTTTTCTCACTTGCATCAATAAAAAACAAGTTCCTCTTTACAAGAAAGCATTCTAACTCATTGTACTGTTACTGTTTGGAAGATTAAAGTTCTTTTTATTGCTAAAGGAATTCAATGAATCCAGCCATATGCAGTCTTTTCAATTAAGGCTATTTCTTCAAATAGACCTCAAGCAGATATAAAAATTTTACAATTTTATATGTTTATTGAAAGTGATTTTTTTTAGCTTTACAGTTTTTATCTATAATCAGGTTTGATTTTTTCATGAAATGTTTCATTTTGGAAAAAAAAAAAAATTGAAATGAATTTTAGAAAATAGCTGTTCAATTGAGATGGGGTTTGGGGTTTATCCCTATATTTTTTCAGTGTTTTGTTTATATGTGATTGCTAAACTTCTTCAAGTCTTATCTTTATTTTTTTTTTTTTTTTTTTTTTTTTTTTTTTTTGTCAAATACTTATCAGATTATCTAATACAATGATCAGTGACAAAAACCAGAAAGCAATTATTTACAAGTAACTGTCAAGTCCACTTGTGGTTAGGCGACAACAATTTAATTTTATTGACAAAAAGAGTTGCTTCCTATGTTTAGGTTTCCTGTTACCAAAGTTAACACAACAGCCCCTGAGACTGGCTCGGTTGGTTAGAGTCCAGTGCTAATAAAAAAAGATCGTGAGTTCAATTCCCTTATGGACAAGTCACTTAAAAGTTAGACTTGATGATCCTTGTGGGTTTTTTTGAACACAAAATATTCTGTGACCTGTGATTTAATACTAGGCTGGCACATGTTTTGCGGTCCTGAATAGTAAGCATGACATTTACTTGTAGCTGAATTTCCATACCAAGAAAAAAAAAGTAGTTAAGGTGTACTTACAGATAAACCTTCTCATTCAGGCTGCCTGAAATCTCACTGGGCTACAAAGCACCCCTAGTCATGTGCTTATAATACAGAACTACAGCCCAAGAATGCACACCAAAAAAAGAAAACTTAACATACAGACAAAACTCGCATATAAAGCAGCTATTCAGTTCCAACTTAAAAGTGCCTAAGCCTTCTCTATCTTGCTTCTACTTTGAGCCATGTTATTCCAATAACTTGTGAAATTATTTGCTACAACTCATGTATTTGAGGTTTTCACATGCTGATGTCAAACACAGCAGCCATCACAACAGCGACCCAACTGTCCACATGCCTTGTGGATGTGCAGCAAATTCAAATTACACCGAACATTTCCAGCTCCCAGCTGTATAACAATCTGCATCTTTGGGCTCTCTGGCAGTATACAGCATGCAGATCATTTCACTTCCAAAGGGCACTCGGACAGACCACATTTAAAAGGCCAAAAAGTCACTTCGTTCTGAGGATAGCTCAGAAGTTCTTCCAGCAAGACAAGCCCAGCTGCCTAAGGAGCCCATCAAGAGCCAGATGTCAGAAAATGTCTTTCAAGAACTTGCCATTTGCATCCTATGATTGCCATCCAAGAAGGAAAAAAAGGTGGACGAAGCATCTGATGGGACAGGATGGCTGGCAATCCATGCAGAGTTGTACCCTGATCAGAAGACTTACAAGACTGAAATAAGAGATTAAAATTAATGAATAGCTAATGATGGACAGCATATTTGCACCTAAACCTAAACATTTATTAGCAAGAAAAATACATTTGTTTTGTTTTATTATTTTTTTTAATCTTGACAATTAGTTACATATTTTTACAATAATGAAAACCTAACTTATTTACACAGCTAAATTCTGGGGCATTATGAATACCTGGAATGATAAATGTGATGGGAGTGCTTTATTTATTCTTTGCATTAGTTTTGTGTTTGAATGTACAAAATTAACAAGGGTTTTTTTCTTTCACTTGAGCCTGGGGACCTAAACTATGACCAAGATCAGTGTCAGGTTTAGAAGCAGGTAATAAACGAATAGTGAAATGGACAAATCAACAATGTATTTGAAAGTTCTACATATATGTTTGTTCAACTATCAGAAATAGCACCTATAAATGTGTAGATATATTTAAAAAGAGACTTAAACTATACTGTCTTTAGCTTTTGCATACTTCATAAGATTGGTTGAAACCTAAGTAAAGTATATATTCTTTCTAGGGAACTGCAACTGAATTCTACAGTTCATGGACCCAAAATAAACAGTTTGTGTAACCTTTAAATTCACTAACAGAAGAAGAATGTTGTCTTGGGCAATTTGTCTTGTTATAAGTTCCTAGAGATATACACAAGCTCCGATGAAGAGACATTCCATAACCCATGCTCTGTCCTTGAACCAGCATTTCCATCAATATTTTACTACTTATTTCTAAAACAATCAGATAACTTTCCCTTTTAATTGTGACTTCAAAGCACTAAAAGTTTTGGATCTGAAAAAGTTTTCTGATTACATACTTAATCTAATAAAAATTAGTGTACAGGACTATTTAAAAAGTATTTTCCTACAAAGGATGACAACTTCTTTGGAATCTTTCTCTTTCCAAGCAACCATGGGATCATCATTAAACTCTGGCAGCTTAAAGATTATCTCTATGTATTTACCAAATCTTAGTCCAGCTCTGACAAGATAAGATGAAAGAATAGTGTTACTAGCCAGGGTCAAGAGCTATGGCAGTCTAAAATGCAGAGCACTTTGCACAATGACAGAATTTTTTAAAAATAAAATTTTGAGTAGGTTTCTTTTTTGTTCTTTCTGGTTTTTTTTGGTCAGTTGTTTGGATTTTTGTTTTGTTTTTTTCCACTAAAGCAGGATAAGAATTCATAAAACAAATAAGTAAATGGAAAAGAACACAATTTTCTAAAGAGACAGATGAAGTAGTCCAGCAGCTATATAATGTAAAGGATTATTATAAAATGCCTGAGAGGGGAAAAATAAGAAAAACACACACTAATTTCTGTACAAGAGTCAATGCAAAACATAGGTTACTTCTACATACATTGCAACTGATGGAATTTGATTTCACAGCCAACATTTTCTTTGTGCAATTCTCTGGTTATGTTTTTTAGCATGTTTGATCAACGGTGTTTCGCCCATGAGGATGCTCAAAGCAAACCCATGACCAACCCAGTTGCTGCCTAGGCCACTGTTGTAAGGAAAGGCAGCAACCACACTCCTTTTTCCCTCAAAAATTAAGTAGGATTCATTTTCAAAGAACACTTTAAAGAGAAAAGCCAGCAGCTTTTGGTCCGAACCTGACTACACAAATTTTACCACATTTGAAAAGGACAAACTAGATTATCATTTATAAAAATACTTGCAATAATGAAGTCTGTGCATTCTGTCACCCATCTTTCAGTCTTTGATCTACTTTCCCTTCCACCTCTGTAAACAAAATTTCCATCTCTTAGTTACTTTTTCTTGATCTGCAGCATTATTTTTTGTGGATGTTGTCCATTAAGCCGCTAAATAATTTTTGTTAATTTCATGTCCTTCCCCTCTGTGTTTGCCTGTTACTTTGTTCCTCCTCATTCTTCCCACAAGATCTCAGTTCTCTGAGCCATTTCTCTCCTTTAACAATTTCTTGATAGCCCTTTTAATGATTTTTTTTTCAGCAACAAGGAGCACCTGAACTTCTGCATCAGTCCCACAGCAGTTTTGAAACTAAACAAGTTTTAAAGGGATGTTAGAAGTTCTTCTGTCACAGACTATTTTATTATTTATACTTTTAACTTTTGTATTTGACTGGGACTTTTCACAGGGATTTTGAAAGCAAGCAAAGATGGAAGCAGAGACACGTAAGCATCACAAAATTGCTGGAGACGGTTTGCAAACAGCAACCTCAAAACAAGGAAAAACTAAACATATTGCTTTTATCCCCAGACAGTTTTCACTGTCAGCTGCCCTCAGAAAGCCAAGAAGAAGTGCCTTGTAACTCAATCATGTCATGAAGATCCACCCCCATTGTTCCTAAAAGAACAAGAGCAGAGCTAAGCCTTCCTCTGCCTTCAAGTAGGGAGAAGAAAGGACACAGGATTTGGACATATTTCAAAAAGCTGCCCTAACTGCCATGGAGAGAGAAATGAGCTAATGCATTACCTCTGTTCTAATTTACCTTTTCACTATATTTGCCGGCTATTTATGTCTGCATATGTCCCTCATAAAGTATGACAAGGAGGACATAAACCTGGTGATGAGGCACACTGTAAATTGTGAAATGTGAGTGTGAAACCTGTAGAGAAAAACCCTGGGAATGTGTGTTGATATAAGCATAGGAAAGAGAAAAGCAAGCCCAAGAATTAAAAAATTTATTTAGGGATATTTACAGATTAATAATATTTTATAACTCTTGAACAGAGAACTAGTAATGCTATTTGCTTTCACAAACCTGTTTTAAAAAAATGAAGGAAAAAACCTCACAAAAACCAAAACCAACCTTCCTCAGAAAATTAGTAATAAAGGCAAGAGGATATAGTTTAGGTTATAGAGAGTACATCTGCTTCCTCAGATGATAATATGATAAATCTTGACAAGATATTTAAATTTGCACAAGTTCTCATATATTAACAGAAAAAAAATCAAGGTGTAGGAATTAGTATACCTTGCCAAGGAAAGGCTCTTGAATAAAAGCAAAACACCAAAGTGGATCAGAAAGAACTGCTAAGTGTCATTAAAATGGTTGAGGAGACTTCTACAGAAAGTTGTAAAAATCACATGAGTCAGTCTGGCAAAAAAACTTGCTGAAGAATCAGAAAACAGTAAAAGCTGTGAAAAAGCCAATCACCTAGCCAACACTTTCTTCTTTTTTTTTGGAAGCCTTCTCACATTTCTCTTCCTGTTTCAGTCCATTTAATTTATTCCATGCAATTGAATCTCTTATAAGAAATAAAACATCTCTTCCCAACCACATCTAGTTTAAGCAGCAAAAGGCAAATCCTGTGCAAAAAATGCTTGCTGTTCACATTTATCTCAATACTAATTTCCTGGGAATGTGTGTTGATATAAGCATAGGAAAGAGAAAAGCAAGCCCAAGAATTAAAAAATTTATTTAGGGATATTTACAGATTAATAATATTTTATAACTCTTGAACAGAGAACTAGTAATGCTATTTGCTTTCACAAACCTGTTTTAAAAAAATGAAGGAAAAAACCTCACAAAAACCAAAACCAACCTTCCTCAGAAAATTAGTAATAAAGGCAAGAGGATATAGTTTAGGTTATAGAGAGTACATCTGCTTCCTCAGATGATAATATGATAAATCTTGACAAGATATTTAAATTTGCACAAGTTCTCAATATATTAACAGAAAAAAATCAAGGTGTAGGAATTAGTATACCTTGCCAAGGAAAGGCTCTTGAATAAAAGCAAAACACCAAAGTGGATCAGAAAGAACTGCTAAGTGTCATTAAAATGGTTGAGGAGACTTCTACAGAAAGTTGTAAAAATCACATGAGTCAGTCTGGCAAAAAAACTTGCTGAAGAATCAGAAAACAGTAAAAGCTGTGAAAAAGCCAATCACCTAGCCAACACTTTCTTCTTTTTTTTTGGAAGCCTTCTCACATTTCTCTTCCTGTTTCAGTCCATTTAATTTATTCCATGCAATTGAATCTCTTATAAGAAATAAAAACATCTCTTCCCAACCACATCTAGTTTAAGCAGCAAGGCAAATCCTGTGCAAAAATGCTTGCTGTTCACATTTATCTCCAATACTAATTTCAGGGAAAAATTGACATCCAACTGATATTTCTAACTAATTTTAAATTAATACACTTCAAGAATACACGAAAAATGTGTAAGAAATTGTGGTTTTGGTGTAAGCAAGTTCAGTTCTGATATCAATGGACAGAATGTCTTGCATCTAAAGCAGATTAAAGCACCTAACAAAAAGATACTAGTAAATAGTAAAATGTTACTAATATAAACTGAAAATTAATACACTGTTATTGATAATTTGATAGTGTCAGTTGATGCTATTGCTTTGATTAATTTTATATAAATTAATATTTAGTTCCTTGAATCAGATTTTCAATCCATTTCAAATATAAAAAAGATTTATTCCTCCTGTGCCTGAATGCCTCCTATTAAATCTGATTTTTGTTCCACATATCAAAGAGCATGCTAGAAAAATACCATCTTCATTTTCTAGAGATTCTGTAGACCTGAAATGCTGGCTCTGTTGCAGACACTTGGAGAATGCACCATTTGGTCTCTTAGTTCAGTTCTCCAGGATGGTGAAAATAACTACAGGGAGCAGCTTCTCCATCTTTCACAGAATATCAGTATCAGTAGAACTTTGCAGGAAAAAGGCATGACTGCAACTTGCTTTCTGAAGTGGGATCAACAGGTAAATATATAGAACAGGTCATGGTAAACTATTGAAATGCCTGAGAAATACATGGGCAAGCACTGACAGAGCTTGCCTTCACACCCAGCCTGCACTCCACAGCAGCAGCTATAAACTGCTTTTCTCTCTTACATTTCATACAGCACTCTCAGAGCTCCCTGTTTGATGTTGACTTTTGCTAAGCATCTGACTCTGCAAACTGTGAGATGCTCATTTCTGGGCTAGAAATGCTTTAGGCTAGTATTTTTAACCTTCTGCTTTCACTTCCATGTGTTTCTCTATTCTCCTACATGCTGGCTGTACTGTTGTAATGTGTGCAATGATAAAAGGTGGTAGAAACTCCTTGTTACAGGGATTGAAAAATTTGAACAGAAACAAACAAAAGGATTTTGCCTCTTGGCACGTATTTGTATTTATGGGTAATCCTGTAGGGTATAGATCAGTTAATGATGACTATGAAAATACAGCCTGAGATACTGAACTTAGAAAGATCTCCATGTAATAATGGATTTTTTTTCACCTTATAAAACAAAATGCTAACAGGTGGTACATAAGGTATTAAAGTTTTTTATGAGCACAACAAAGTTTCAAAGGGTTTAATTGACTTTTGCTGGTACTGTTCCATGTCTGAAAACAGTTTTCTGTCAGTTTTGGTTAACAGCAGCTTTAGTATCAAATGGCTGCAGCAGAGTTACTCACAATTACAGTTTTGTATCCAGAGAAATAGTTTCACAGCATTTAACCAGTTTTTAAATTCACACACTCAATTCTAGACCTAATTGCAAAATGCTTCTGAATGATGCTTTAAAAATTGTAACTTACATCACTTTTGTCAAATGGATGTTTTAACCAGCAAGCAATCTCTCTAGATGCCTACAGAAAAATCTGAAATATGGTTTATGATATCAAACATTAGACCATCTCTTGGTAATTTCCTTTCCTCCTTTTCCTACCTCACAAGAAAAGAAGATGAATTGCTTTTCCAATCTGTTTCAGGCCAAACAGCTTTGGGGTAGCACAGGGACAGGTGACAGGCACAAAATACCAGACTTCATGGCATGGCTTCACCTGTTCTGTGAAAATCAAGACTAATACTGCTTTGAAGGGGTTGGTGCTGCTGAGACCACAGAGTATCTTTGCCTTTACCTGATGTTACTGGAGACAAATTAATTATTTAGAGTTCTTAAAGTTCACCTCTGCAGGAACTGTGACTGCACAATTGGGAAATAAAGCAGAATCTGCTCACTCTGAAGATCTACCCCTTTTTTAGTGCAGAAGCAACTTTACTGTTGGCACAGGTGTTAACTATTGTTAATCACTCATATTGACCGTGCAGAATCATCATATCCTCATAAGATGGATCTGGGAAATAGGTAACAATTGCCTAATTATTGTTCATGATTAAATACAGAAGAGAATCTTTTGAGAGTCATAGGTTGAGCTAGAAGCAACACCAGTTGGAAGAGAACTCTGTGTTCATAAACTACAGATATATTTCACCAGCATTATTAAACACTTGACCTTATGAGGGCCTCACCAGGAAAAATTCCACAAGAAGTACAATGAACAATTTTATAAATAGGAAAATAATTTATGAATGATGATTTTTAGACCAGTTGAATGTAAATCAACTTTTCCTTGCTAACAAGATGCAAAAAGTCAATTTTCTTCTTTACATCAACAAATAACATCAACTATGTGACTTAGCGGCATGACAAAACACTTTTTGAACCGAACTGTGAAGGACTGCATTTGATACAGTGCCACTTTGAAATTTAGAAAGACTGTGTGTGAAGGCCAATGTGAACATTTATTCGGAAAATTTACATGGAATATTTATCAAGTAGCCAGTGAATCTGTTTTTTCATGCCCTCAGCTGAACACTCAACTTTCAGTGGTCGTTTAATGTCAGTCTTGGGCCCACTGAATTGTAACAGCTGATTAAAATATTGAATGCCATATGCATGCACAAAGAAAAGAAACAGCATTTTGAGAGGTTTTGAATGCTTTTCTTTGAGTTTCATTTACATGGATGACAAGTAGGCTAGATAGTGAAAAGGGGACAAAAGCTCACCTACTCTGTTTGAAACTAATCTAAGAGAATAATCTTATTTGAAAATAACATATTATAAACACCAATAATTATGTTAGATTGTCGTGTTAAAAGATAAATTGTTATGTCTTGTTATTGCCAGAAGATTGGATTTGCATGCATCATCTGCATGTGGAAAAACTGGAAAAATGCTAGGAATCACATTAAAAAGTACATTAAAATCTTTACATCACTTAAAATTCCATTGCCATTGTCTCCTACCATTTTAAAAAGACGGGAGGTGTAACAAAGTTACTACAGTAGTAATACCATACTATAAACTTGTTTGCCCATTCACCAATTGAAATATCCCACGATGTGACTTAATGGGTGGTTGGGAAAATATCTAGTCACAGAATCATTCAGGTTGGAAAGGACCTCTAAGATGGTTGAGTCCAACCTTTGACCCACCACCATCTTTGCCAACCACACCATGGCACTGAGTGCCACATCCAGTCGTTCCTAGACTACCTCCAGGATAGTGACTCTAACTCCATGGGCAGTCTGTTTCAATGTTTAACAGCCCCTTCCGTGATGAAATCCCTTCTGCTGCCCAGCCTGACCCTCCCCTGGCACAGCTTGAGGCTGTGTCATCTCAGCCTGTCACTGGCTGCCTGGGAGAAGAGACCAACTCCCACCTGGCTCCTCTCTCTTTACTGGTACATGTTGAGAGTGGTAAGATCACCCTGCAAATTCCTTTTCTCCAGGCTAAACAACCCCAGCTCCCTCAATAAAGGGACTCCAGTCCATATTTGAAACTAGCATAACTGTTACATAAGACAGCATAAATCAGAGCAAGTCAGAAACTTGGTTTAAGATCCGATGGATCTTGGCTGCTTCTGAGCGCCGATGGAAAAGTGGGTGTGAATGGAAAGTACTTATGTACCTCCCCTCAGTGTTCCAACAGGCCTTCTATATGCCTCTGAAACAGGCTTTTAAAAACATCAACTACCTGGCTTGGGCAATATTTTTGCAAGCAACATAGTTATTATAGCAAACAGAATTTATCAAATTGTACTAGATACAAGCACTTACTAATGCAGTATTACCTTGAGAATAGCACATTTATTAGCATACTCTGCCTAAGAAAGAGAGTGCATTTTAAATTCCTATTTTTAATACCTTATAACCGTTACAAGTAAATTGCAGTTCAGTAAATTCCTCTTGTTCCACTGAAGTTTTTTTTTATATCTAATTGAGTATGTCACTGGTTATTGTTGCATTCAACAATCATTCTAACCCCTTTTTGTTCAAGCTGTGAAATGCAATATTTATTACAGACACATCTCACACATAATCATATACTTAATACTGATGTGTTGGTAGGAAGAATGTCAGATAATTGAAATATTTTCTAACAAGAAATCTATTCTCATTTCCAATTTCAAACACATTTTTAAAAAAAGGGTAATACACGACAATCTAACCTGCTTACTTTAATTTTACTGCCTTCTTTAAGGTTCTGCAAAATGAAACATATTAATTTGCACTCAGTAAATTAGCACAGATCATTAAAACAATCTGCTAAATTCCTCAAATTCAAAAGTCATTGTTAACAGCTATTTTGCACTTGAACAAAATTAAAATTTGGGCATTCAGAGTTGCCGGCAACTTCTGTGTTGGCAAAAATACACATGCTGAAAGTGGATTGAAAACAAAGGAAAAAGGGCACTGAGAACTACTTAGGTATTAGACAGAGAACAACATTTAGTCACATGGCTGCATCCTGGCAAAATCCTTTGAGTCTTTTGTTGGAGCAAGACACACATTTCTGACAAAGAAAATAAAATCTACTCCATTAAACATTTGTGGGTCAGCCATGCTTAGCAAAAAATCTTTGACTGCAGCTACATTAGTGAATTTTAAGTTGTGCCATGCATCATTTCAATTAGATAAAGTTTTGAAGAATAGCTAAGCCTTTTTTTCTTTTTTTTTCTTGTCTTCGTAATCTTGACTGGTTATTTGCTTTCTGTACCAACAGTGGATAATAGGATTCTCTGTAAGGAAAAAAACAAACTCAAATCTGTCTGAATAGTCCAGTTTCAGTTTGCTAGCAGGATGGTGTAGAAACAGAGGGCTCTGAGCAAGAGGTGACAGAAAATAATTCCTTTAAACTAGACAGACAATGGAATTCTCATATTTAATAGAACCTGAAGGCTTAGTTTGAAAACACCTCATTATTTAGACATTCCTCTATGGATAAAGAATTTACCAACACTATTCTTCACACTTATCTCTGACTTTCCATGTAGTGAAAGTTATATTTCAAGCTGTCACTGCTGCTCTTGTATTTCTCCATGTGTAATTGTACTTCGAGGGTACATATCTCTGACAATGTTCAAATTCCCATTTGTTATGAGACCACTACAAAATATGAAGAATTTCTCAACAGTCATCTCAGCAAAGTCCGCAAAAAAAAAACCATTGCTATTCAAAATGGTCCTGAGGACCAATTCTCCATTTTGTTACAGCTAAGAAAATCCTGAAGCTGTAAAAACAAGTAAGACTTGAAAACATCATTCTCCACCTTGATGTTGTTTTACCATCCTTCCCCAAACTCCTAAAGAAGACACCTGATTAATTACCCCTGGGCTGTCAGAAGTCCCTCTGTGTCCCCCCATTGCTCTGGTTTGGTAGCACAACAGGAAAACCAGACAAGATCAGAAGAGCTGAGTTTGGGGAATGGCTGCAAAAGTCAATTATATATTTGAAAACACTTGAGATACACAGACAATAGCATGTGAGATTACCCTTTTGACAGGATATACACTGTGCTCTCAGCACATCTCTGGACTGAATTATTTCTTTGAAATGACAGCTTTTCCTACCTTTTTGAACTTCAGATGAACCAAAGCAGCAAAGTCATATATTTCATATCTCTTCTTAAAAGTACACAACTAGGATGTAAGATACCATAAAAGTTGCAGTATAAATCAGTTGTCATCATCTGTCATCTTTAATATTGACATTGTTTGTCCAAAACAGAATAAACTTCTTGAGAATGACAGGTGATTTTCCCTTATGGTATGACTTGCACATACTTCGTCCCTTCCTCTTTTTTCCCCCCAGTTTCACTCTAGTTTTATTACTATTGGCTAGAAAGTGCACTCTAACAAAACTTAGCCAACCTGTGTTTCATGTTCAGTCAAACTTTCAGCAAAGCACTAGGATCCCCTGCAGTGAGCCAGTGGGGTAAAGAGGGTGCTGGGTAAGAAAGAGCAAATTATGAGCCCTAGGATGCCAGACCAATCCCCATTTCCACTGCTGCCACACCAGAGCAAATGAATCACATGGTGACTTGGTGCCGTTTATTTTTTGATATCTTTACATCAGTAACACTTCATTGTCACGCCCACTGCTGGCTACCCTGAATTAACACGAAAGGGCCTGCAGTGCATACTGTATACTTAACAGTTAGATACGATATTTACTCTTACATACTAAAAAATCTTCACTCAGCAGGCAAAAAAAGGGGAATGCAAATTCGTATCAACTTCAGGGAAGTCTAAGTTTAGATCACCTCAAGAGTTCAAAGGGAAGAGTATGGAGTCATGCCTGAGATCTTTCAAAACTGAAATTTGCTCTGGCTAATGTCAGACCAACATAAATTCTGTGGAAGCCCACTGACTAAATAAACATATATATATATATATATCAACCTAACACCCTAACACACACTGGACCCTATTTCAGGATCTTCTCATACTGCCTATAGAGACACAAATGAAAATACTAACAGCTTTGCAACATAAATTAAGGGGTTTTGTAAATATCATCATTTATCATGTCATATCTAAATGTCACCTTTAGTTCATATAAATGTCACCTAATTAGTTCATATAAATGCTTTTTCTGAAATTACATCAGTCTTAAAATTTCAGAAAGGTCAAACTGATAAGCAGAAGCACATATATTCTCTCATAGAATATTCTCTCAATTCCCTGCTTAGAATTATTCAGCAAAATACCTGACAGAGAATTTTGTCTTTGGTAGCTAATGTAAATAAGACAAACCTGAGACAATGTTTAACACAGATATGTGTTCCAGACAATCCTCAGTGGCAAGACACACATTATTCCAACTAAATTTTTGACAAGAAAAAAGCACTGAGTTTATATTCTATATGCAGTCTTCTACTTATTCAGTAACCATCTCATTAGAAAACAGAAAAAATAAAAATGTTGCCACAGATTTTATATAGATCCTTCCTTTAAATATTTTGTTTTCTTTCTTTTTTAAATACACTTTTTTTTTTTCAAATAAAGCCAAATCATAGGAGTAAATGATTTGCTGAATTTCATTTGCCTAGTCAAGTCCTTTAATTTACATTTAATATGTTTAAGCACTTCAGTATTTACCTTAGTGCATTTTAAATCTGGAGCCTGAAAATAAGTCCAATGTGGAGTTGTATCCCAATAATACATCCTTAGGAAATGCTGATTAGCAGGCCACCAAACATGACAAAAAATATTTCTAATCCTACATGTATTATATCAAAACTCCAATAAGAGGTTTTAAAGTCTTTAATCCTGCATATATCAAAACTTTCCTAAGAGGGTTTTTTGTTTCCAAGTAGACATTCATGCTTCAAGAGTGATTACATTTTTATTTCTCTCACAACAACGATTGAAACAACTGCTCCCATAAATTGTTTACAAATTAAATAAATCTAAAACTTCAAGCCAATGATAATGAATAAAGAGAAAAACAGATGATTTAAGATTTCAAATTGTCTTTTTTTTTTTTTTGTTGGTTCCCAGAAAACACTGCACTGAAGCCCCAGAAATAACGCCTGAGCATCTTACAACTTTTATAGTTTTCTATGGTTTATTTTAGAATACTTCCAAAGGGAAAGGCTTCATAATGGGACATTCTTAATATTAACATGAAAATAACTAATCAATAAAAAACTATTGAGAGCCCTTTTTCTTTATACCAAAATAAATTCTGAAGTCATTAACGGATGACTAGAAGGATTGGAGACAGAAAAAAAAGGTAATACTCCTTTCTGTTTCATTGGCATAACAGAAAATTTTATGGAGCATTATTAAAAAAACCCTCAGAAACCAAAGGAACCCTAGGTCAATACTAATGTTTGTTGGGTTCAGATTTTTCTTTTGTCTGTTTTGGTTATTTTGATCTTTATTTCATATGCTGATAACCACCCAGAAACACTGCAAATGTACTGCATATGACATTGGACATATTTCAGGCCAAAATTAAAGAATGCAGATGCAAGTGTTTTCTCCTTCATCACTCAGTGGAAAAATTCAAAGTCACAAGTGAAACATTTTGAGAAAGATGTTACAGTGAATTAAAACACATGAAATATACAAAATCTAAAAATACTTATAATTTTGCCTTCTAAACTGCACTTTTCTTGCAATTTAGCTTCATCACATATTTCTACTTTGTATACAACAAAATGGCTTTGCAACATCAAGAAAATTGCAGATGAGGAAATTTGCTCCAAAGGTGCACTGCTGAACTAAACTAAAACTTTCAGTAGTTTAACTGCCAGTGAAAGGTCACAGATCATTTCTGTCAACCACCTTACTCCTACAATTATTCCGCATGCAAATGTAAACAAGATATTTCCATGTATAGTCACATTAGGCAGTTACTGTAATAGACTGTGACATTCAACATTTGCTTTCAACTCTGCTGAACTGCAAAGTCAAAATTTTTACTGTTATGTGACAACAGTATTGTTTGTATTTGTATAATCATATAGTTTATATCTGTATAAATGACCACTGAAATCTACCTTAGAAACAATGAGAAAAGACCAATACTCACTTCAACAGAAGACAGTTCAACTGAAACAGGATTTCCTTTTCTGGCAATACAGCAATTTACATCCTAAGTCTTCTTTACTCCTTTCTAAAACTTGGAATCAAATGTGAAGAAAATATTTTAAGCTAAAAAGCCAACATCTCCATGTCTTTCTTTTAGTGGAGTGCATTATTTGATCAAAAAATGGTCATGCACCTAGGCAGGGACACCTTCCACAAGACCAGGGTGCTCAAAGCTCCATCTGACCCAGCCTTGAACACTTCCAAGGATGATGCGTCCACAACTTCTCTGGGCAACCTGCTCCAAGACCTCATAACCCTCATGGTAAAGAGCTTCTGTCTTAAATCTTAACTAAACCCACCCTTTTCAGTTTGAAGCCATTCCTCTTTGTATTGTCATTACACCCCTTTGTTAAAAGTCTCTCTCCAGCTCTCTTGTAGGCTCCCCCCAGGTACTGGAAAATTTTGATTAGGACACCCCAAAGCCTTCTCTCTTCCAGGCTGAACAACCCCAATTCCCTCAGACTTTCCTCACAGGAGAGGTGCTTCACTTCTTTAATCAGTTGAGTGGCCTCACTCCAACAGGCTGAGGTCCTTCCTGCGCTGGGACCACAGAGCTGGACACAGCACTCCAGGTGGGATCTCTCCACAGTGGAGTAGAAGGAGAGGATCACCTCTCTTTTTCACGCTGGCCATGCTCCTTTCGATGCAGCCCAGGATGTGGTCGGCTCTCTGGGATGCAATCACACATTGCTGACCTATGTCCATCAGCAGCATCAACTTTGCAAGAGGCCAGACCCCCTGAATTTGTAAGAAGAAACAAATCGTCTCTGGAGTCCAAAGAAAGTGTCTGCAAAAACAGGCCAATACTCCAATCAGGATGCTAATGTTTAACATGTTCCATATAGAAAAACAAGTTGAACATGTTAAACATACATTTAAACAGTTTTAAATCTCTGTTCTTTTTTTTCTGTTCATGCAGCAATTCATCCCTATTCCCTTATTTTTCTCTCCTGTCCTTCTTGTCTTCTACTTAAATTGTGTAGACAAGCTTGACAAGCTTAACAGGACTCTGAAGTGATGTAATTGCTGTGATAGGCCAAAATGTAGTCAGCAGCCTTGCTTCAGGCCAGGAAGTCCAGTTACTGTAATACTGCTGACCATATTTCACTTATCTGTTAGAAAAGCAAACTTTGAAGTCAGACCTCTCCATTTCATCCTCTCATCCCTTCACATGTTCTTCCAAATGATTAGAACATTTGGCAGAATAATTTAGAAGTGCTGTTACAGACATTAAAAGGAAAATAAGCTGATATGAACATTGTCTCTCTTTGAGAAACAATGCATTCTAATAAAATTACTACAGACAAATAAGAAAGGAAAATTTTAACTTTTGAATGTCAAGAATATATTTTTCTGTTTTTCTTTTCTTTTCTCATATGCCATTAAGATAAATGGGGGTAGCTGCATATAAAGATGGAAAATTCCCATATGCAATCAAATCACCTTCATGATAAACAGTGATGTGATTTCTCTTATAGAGAGATGATTCTAGCACAAAACCGAACCTTCTAGCTCCATACAATTTTCTTCTATGGGCCATGAGAGGAGCTCAGTGTGACTGATTAGCAAATGAGATAAAGAACAGACTCGGCTTTTTGACCTAAGATAAGAGACCTAAGTCCTTACTTTTATTTTACAGGCAACCTGAACCCAAATGTAAGACACGTACTTTAATTTTTCTTTTACGCTCTTTTTAATAATCTCCTGTCACAAAGTCATTTCCTAATTTACAGGTTATAAATTATATAACAATGTAACTCATATTTATTAAAAGTATAAAGCTATAATACATATCCATGTTTTAAAAATATAAACCTTCTATTTATATATAAAGTAAAACCAGATCTACACAAATTAAGTAAAAATTAAAAGCATATTGGAGAAAGTTAATAGTAAGATGCATGTATTCATGGTAAATTTTTGCAGTTTCAAGGGTTTGCTAAAAAATTTCAGATGAAAAATGGGGAGATTTTTTGGGTTTGTTTAAGATTTATATGGACACAAGTAATGGCTACCACTGCATAATTAATATAATGTTATAAAAAGATTTGGGGGTAAAAAGTGCATGCAATAATTACTAGTATTTACTACATAGCTGAATATATTTTCTATAGAATATGTAATTGAATACATATATCTAAATAGAAATTCTAATATAATTTTACAATTTAAGTTCAAGCACTGCATGAATTCACTATTAAGAAAAAAACAAACCTAAAAGGTTCTCCGTAAAAAGGATGTGTAAATGCTCACAAGAAAGCAAGAAGTCCTATCAGGATCAAACACAAGGATTACTGAAGCAACCCCTCTGCAGTGCAGAGCAGCATTTCGGCAAATGAGAAAATGTACTACTGCAGGTCACACGGACTGATGGAAGCCAAAGGCTCTGCGACAACACTCACTACAAGCAGCAGATGCAACTTCAAAAGCACTGGGAAATGTCTAGATAAAAGCAGTTGTTCTGGTAAAGCAATTCTGCTTGTCCTTTGCCCTGGCATAAATAACTTTGCAATCGAACAGTACAATCTGCTCTTTCTTCTGCCCTTGCCATCTGTCCTGCTCTTGAATCACCATGATAGGCGAATCTCAGCACATTTTTTGTTTTTTCTGTGCAAACATGTGAATTTGTCCCAATGTGATAAAAGTGAATATTTTATCAGACAGACCCTGGCAACAAATATAGCAACTCAAAGCACTGGGAAATGTCTAGATAAAAGCAGTTGTTCTGGTAAAGCAATTCTGCTTGTCCTTTGCCCTGGCATAAATAACTTTGCAATCGAACAGTACAATCTGCTCTTTCTTCTGCCCTTGCCATCTGTCCTGCTCTTGCATCACCATGATAGGCACCTCAGCAATAATCAGTGAGGAACGGGAACTTTATCAGACAGACGCGGAGAACAATATAGCAAGCAAAACACATTTTTAAAACGAATCTAATGAAATGTTGGAGGAAAGAAACCTTGCACATTTTTTGTTTTTTCTCTAAAGAAGCACAGAACCAAAATCACCAGTACAACTCATGTGAATTATGTCCCAATGTGATAAAAGTGAATATCCGGGAAAAAAAAATAACCTCAAGAATTCTCCAGAATAATGAAGTTTGAAACACTCTGCTTTATAAAAAAGCCATCATTCTCTTTGCCTACTTTCAGACAGGTTTCTGTTATCTCATAATCATTTACTTGCATTTTTCTTTGCTTCTTTTCCAGTATCTATTTCTCTTTCAGTATTTATGCTGATTATACTGACTGCTCCACAGTTGAAAGATCCATTATTGAAAACAATCCCAATTTATTTTAAAGCAAATATTTATGCTGACACAATAAAAGGCTTCTTCTTGTTGTATGCATATCCTTGCATTTAGTAGAAATCACTGTTTTTCTAGTGAACAGACATTAATTTTCCAATTAAAAACAATCAAAATAGCCTATTTTTAATAAAAAAATAGGACGATTTCCTTCCAGGAAAAAAAATCACAATGAGAACTACAGACTTTCAAAACACCTCAACAAAGTAATTTTCAGACACTAAAAATAAAAAGCAATTTACTCACTACATCTTATTAATAAGAAATTAACAAGAAACACTGTAATATAATAAGCATATAGTCACATCTGATGATGTTTTAGTAAAGTGAACATTCTCTCAATTTCACACAGTGTACTAAGTTATCAGTGGTGTTGCCCCTACACAGTGCAATATAAATGCACATAATGAAGGTGGGAGCCCTTCCCTTGGCAAACGTGCAAATTATTACTAAGAAGCATCTTCTGGGTCATGGAAGGCAAAATCCTTGAAGATCACAGCAAACTTGCAGTCCTGTATTTGACTTTTCTAAGCTGCAAAATACAAAGATGCTGACAATCATCCATTTATCTTTCCCCTGTATTTCCCTCCGGCCATTTGCTATGGGGACAGATGGATGCTGTTCAATACCTCACTTACCCTCTGTCATTACACCCATGGAATAGATTATGGGTACACTGTGCTAATGAGACCCTCAGAACAAAATATTAAATGTCAGTCACCCTTGGAAACACATAGCAAATTAAAACTAATTTCATGTGTACACCACAGAATTACAAATTGATTTTGACATGACCAGACTAAGATAAAAAGCTTGTAACAGAAAGCAGGAGGATCTGGACTTTATAATTAAATAAAATACAGATGTACATTAGAAAAAAATAACCCAGGTTGGTGGCTCAGCTACATCTCGTGGGTACTATTACAATGAATGAAGGCAGCTCCTGGATCAGTACAAAGTTCTTAATCAGACTTTCTCCCAAATCAAATTACAAGTCAGAACAATAGGGAGGCACCTCAGAATAGACAGCAGCCTGATGAATAACAGTAGTACAACAGTGAGGTGTCTTGATTTCAATACATCCTTTCTTTCACATTTACCTTTCTCTTTTCTGCCTACCCCAAAGAAGTCCACAGGACGAGTGCATCCTTCCATCTCCTGCTGTCCTGCGAGACTCTTAAATTGGATGCAACTGGAAATGTTCAGTCAGGTTGGGTGGAGCCCTGAATGATCTGATCTTTTGGAAGATGGCCCTGCACATGCAGGGGATTGGCCTAGGTAGTCTTTGAAGATTCACTACACTCACTACATCAAAGCATTCTCTGGTTCCATGATCTGTGGGAAATGCTGAGGGAAGGTTGCAAGGAAATCTCACCTATGCCCATATGTTGCCTGTGCTTACAAAGATCTGGCCTTTCATATGGAAGAAGAATTCACAGAGCCCATGAACACAGCCAATGAACTCTCAATTAGCATCATCACCAAGTAGATGTTACAATACAATCGTAACAAAAGAGAAAGCAGAGAACTGCTTGACCAACCAAATATGCTTGTAAAAAGCCTCTCCACTACCCCAGAATTGCACTGGTAGGACCCCACTGAAATGAGACCATGTTAAACAGAGTAGGGACAAAGATAGCTATCTTCACCACTCAGCTAGCCTTGTCACCCTGTATTTCTTTTACAGAGCTACTGGTAGTTGATCCAAGATGAAAATTCTTTCTTTCTCATTAAGGTAGCAGAAACATCTGAGTCACAAGACTCATTTTGATAGTTTAATGGGACTTGTGTGGCTTGCATGCCTTATCCTATCACTGCTGAAAAGTGCATTTCACTGGGAACACACACGTATCAGCCCTGTCAGACTGAGAGGTCTGGAAAAGCTGCTGCTCCTGAAATATTTTAAGCCATTTCCTCAGCCTTTCTAGTGAAGAGCAGATCACATTTTCTGAAATGACAGAAGTATTCATGATCTTGACATACACAAAATGGGGGTTTCTTAAAAGCAGAGAAAGTAATAAAATATTAATTACTTCAAAGATCATTCTTTAATGAGAGTTCTTCCACTTAAGACCTAAAGTGATAGAAATCACCTGTGATACCATAGCATAAATGGACAATGTGAAAATGGTATCATTTTGGTATGAAAGCAGGAGCCATAGTATTTCTTTTCCTGGCAACACAGCTTGAAACAAGCAGACCTGAGATAAAATCATCACCTCTGGTAAACTCAGTTTTTCCTAAATTAGCCACTACGAAATCAACTACTAAAATGTTTCCTAAGGATTTCAAAATGTTGCAATGAAGTGCACACAACTAGATTTGAAATACCATCTGTCAGAAATTGACTTTTCAGCATTAAAACACCAATTGCAAAGGGCAGAAAGATGGGGAGGGAGCACAGCAGTAAACATCCTGTCTTCTTTAGAAATTGCTGCAAAAATCTAGTTTTCAAGTATTTCCAACTACTCTTATTTAGTTAAACATGTTTCTAATTGAAATCTACCTGGAAACCCAAAGATCACATGTCCTTGAATGAATTAGGGCAAAAGGTAAAATGACTTGGAGGTATCGGTGCAGGAGAAGCTCAACATGACCTGGTAACACACACTTGCAGCCCAGAAAGCCAACTGCATCCTTGGGCTGCCTCAAAAGAAAGTCACCAGCAGGTCAAGAGAGGAGATTCTACTCCTCTTCTCTGCTCTTATGAGACCTCACCTTGAGTACTGTGCTCAGCTCTGGGATTCCTAACGCAAAAGAGACTTTGACCTGCTGGAGCAAGTCCAAAGGAAGGTCACAAAGAGGATCAGAGGGTGTTTCTCCTATGAGAAAAGGCTGAAAGAGTTGGGATTGTTCAGCTTGAAGAACTGAAGGCTCCATCGAGACCTCAGCCTTCCAGTACCTAAAGGGAGCCTACAAGAGCTGGAGAGGGACATTTCACAGGAGCATAGAGTGGCAGAACAAGGGGAAATGGCTTTCAACAGAAATAGAGTAAGTTATATTAGCTATTAGGAAGGTACTCTTCACTGTAGAAGAGATGAAGCAACTGGAACAGGTTGCCCAGAAAAGTGGTGGATGCCCCATCCCTGGAAGGGTTCAAGGCCAGGCTGGGTGGAGCTCTGAGCAACCTGTAGGTGATGTCCATGCTCACAGCAGAGAGTGGAACTAGGTGATCTTTTAAGATCCTTCCCAACCACAGATGTTCAATGATACACCGATCAAAACATCAGACCATAGAACTATGATTTTTCAACTTCTTTTCAGCAACCCATAATCCCTCTCCTGAGGCACAAACATTTACTTTTCCTAAATCTTACAGGTTCAAGGTTTTCTTTGCACAGCTTATGATTTTAGCATGAAGTAGAATATTACCAGCCTTCTATTCTTTTTCTGCAACACTGTCCAGAAGCCTACACTCCCATTCAGAAGAGCACATGCTACTGGCTGTCCTGACAAAGACCTCTGAAATAGATCCTAAGAGGGAACAGTTCTTTGAAAACATCACATGTTTCAAGGTCTAAGAGAAACTTTTTTTAGGCCTGTAAATGGGAATGAACCCTCTCTGTTATAAGCAAAAAACTCAGCCATGAACATGGACAGTAAGGGATGTCCATTTAGGAGTAAAGTTTGAGATTAAGGAATTTTAAAAGGAAAAGAGACTCTTCCCTAGCCAGCACATATCATGCTGACTGGCTACGAAGAGGCTATGCAACCTAACCTAAACAAGGCATAAGTCAACATTTATGTCCCTGAGCACAAAGATTCCAATGCTTCAAACCAATTGCTTTGATTCCTGCTCTTCAAAGAAACTGCTCTGTTACATGTCTAAGGGAACATTCTCTACACTGACAAAATCAATTATTCCTTGCAAAATGCATGTAAATAACTTAATCTAGGGATATTATATGAAAGAGAAGGGATTCCCCCGCCCCATATTTCCATTACTCCATCAGAGAATCTCTTTGTGATGATAAACAATTTTTAAATCTCAGTTTAAATGTCTATTATACTTCATAAGTCTGCTTATCTGCATTACGGTATCTCTGTATCAGATAATGCTTTTATCCTTTAAGCCGAAAATTTTTTTAAAAAGTTGGAGACAATAACCCTAATTTCCTAACCTCTTCAGGGAGATACAGTAAACTTCCTTCTCAAACAAACAAAAACCACTCAAATGAAAATGGTTTATATTACCTATTAAAAGGCTGGTGATGGCATGCAATGGAAGTAACAGAAAGCTTTGTCTCATACTACTTTACAAATTTAACAATATTCCATAAGCATCAATTCCCACAAGCAGATTCTAAGAAAACTAATAGAGAATTTCTATTATGGTGTTATGAAAATTACAAGGCATATTAAAAATCACTGTCCAGGAGAGAAAAAACGTCTGGATACAAACCCTGCTTTCAAATTCATCCTTCATCCCTGAGATGCACGGGACCAGTCACGATCTAAAGCCCAGCCATCAGCACTTCCCTTCCTGATGCTCTGCAGCTAGCAGCCTCTGGAGCAGCCCAGCACAGCTGCTTGGTGTGAAGTATCCAGGAGAGGGTAAGGCAGCTGAGAAAAAAGGAAGGTGGAGGGGTGTGTATGGGAAACAGCTGAATAAAGAGAGCAAGCTGAAACCTTGCTCTCTTTTTGCATGCAGGATGGAGAGTTGCCCCAGTAATTCCTTACCAGGTCTCTGGAGATATCTTGTAAGAAAAATGTGCCTAGAGAGCGCCTGTTGTCTCTTGCTGTTGTATCAAGTTCAATTCCATCCAAGAAAAACATAAGTTCAGTCTCAAGGCTTCAGCAAAGCTCGAAGAAATTAGGGCACATTGCTTCCAGTGACTGATTTTAAAACATGACACAGAACACTGGAAAACAAGAGCTATAATGAAAATGAAAAAATGAGTGATACTAACCTACCTGCTTTTTGACCTGAAATGAGAGAGATGAGACTCAGTGACTGGGACTTGCCACTAAGCTCAATTTTGGCATTGTGGGCAATTTCCCTAGATAAAGTATTTTCACTATATAAGCACTCAAAAATGAACAAGCATCTAAAATTAAATAGTTAGCAAGGTATCATCACCTGTCTTGGTCAACCTACTCTTTTAAGTTCAATTAAAAAAAAATAAGGGGCAAAGTGGTTGGTTTGTTCATTTTCTCCTTAAACAACAAAAACAAAACCACTACCACCAAAACAGTCCCGTTATCTCAGAGACAGCATTTGGCATAGACATGTTGTGCAAGGTGCTTTGCTTCCAAATGAGTTGGACAAAATGATGCTTTGCTAGTGTTCACCACCACCAAGTTCAAAAATCAGAATTAGTTAGAACAGGGTGTAAGGAGAGTCTAAAATATTTTCTGGTGCAGGTTGGAAAAATATCTCTCATTCAGTTGGAATCAGCTGATGATACCTCTACAGCCAGAGGACTTCTGTCATTTCAACCTTCCTTGTTGGCTTCAATCTATGAGTGATCCTCATGGTCACCTCAAATGCAAGCAAGGATATTTATACACAAAACAGGACTTTTTATCGATTAACACATGGTTTTTCAGTCCGTAAGAAGCAGCCAGAATGAAATCTGGATCTGTGGAAGTTAGCAGAAAGCCTGTCCCAGCTCGCTAGATAAAAGAATATTATTCTGTACTCATTATTCTGATCTTCCAAAAATGATTTTTGGGAATGACAAATGTACTGGTGAAAAAGTACACAAGCTATTGACAAGGTTGATTGCTAACATTAAATGACTTTAACAATTATTAGGTATTTTTTTTAATTGAAACTTCAGTGTTCAGCCCAAGTAAAACTTTTAAAGCTGCACTATTTCTCCCTGATGCTCAGACCTTTAATAAGCAACCGGTCTCTCGGCATTTTATGGGCTGTGTTAATAGTTCTCTAAGGTGTTCTGCACAGTTAAAAACCAATGTCTCTAAGCTGCATTAAGAACCCACATCAGACATATAATACATCTCTTAATGTTCAGAAATGATGCAAGTAGACTATGGCCCTCTCTGTCCCTTTTATTTCCTGTATAATTATCCCTATGATAAATTATTAATATGATCCAGCATTTTTCTGACTCATCTGTACACTCATTTCAGGACCAGAGATGTAATACTTGAACTGTACAGTGCTGTAATACATTGTCATTACCTAAAAAGAAAGTTTTGGTGAATTATTTCTTATGACATCCACACCTAGGATGATGGGGAGAAGCCTCAGGAAAAAAGATGAGCATGCTTAGATATTTTTGAGATTCACTTCGCCACAGAACAAGTCAACATATTTTTATTTTCTTAAAAAGATCCTAGTTCATAATATCAATAAAAGGCAGAAAATATTACTGAGTTTCAGTCATTAACTTTGCAGGGTCAGAAAGTACATCCTGAGTTGCTGAATGGGGTTCCCTGCTATTACATGAACCGTGTTACACAACATTTATAATCAGTCAAGTCAAGATGAGTAATTGTAAGGGCAAATCTTACCAATTATCTTTTGTATACTACTGTCAAAGCTTTTTACACTAACAAACCTAATTGCATATGTAATTAGTGACACCACAAAAGACCCAGTAAAACACTGTTTTGATGGAAGACAAAGTCAACACAAAGTCTTGTACTTACCTGCCTAGAAAGCAATTCTAAAAATCCACAATACAACAGCCAATGTCCAATGTAAAGGTTTTTTTTTTAATTTTAAGAACTACATAAAAAATATTTAAAGAATGATCTAGGACCAATGTGTCTGAAGAAACTGCCACAACAACTGTTCTAGATCTATTCTACCAGTATACTCCCTTCTACACTTACGTGACAATAAAAATATTTGAGCTGTCTGGCAGAGGTCTACAACTATAGGAGAGAAAAATGAAAGTCAGGGACAGCATCCAGCTAAAAGTCAGCATGGATGTCACAGTCTGCAGAAAAGTGCCTGGGCAGAACAGCAACGGTGACAAGGTTCATGGATTAATTGAATAGACACCAGAAATCAATTACTGATCTCAATGACACGAAAGGCAAAGGCCCTGAGGAAGAAGGGGTGTAAGCACAGGAAAAAGTCACTGCCCCTTTTCAAGGGCAGTTGTTTCTGAAAGACAGATATTGGGCTTGGATGCCTGGCATGGGCTTTTCATCTCTGGGATTCCAGAGAGTGCCTGCTGAAGATCACAGCTAGGCTTGGAAGCAAAGTTACACACATATACATACAGGAAAAAAAAAAAAAAAAAAAAAAAAGGCAAGGAAAATCTGACATGGAAGAGATTATTTGTTTCTAACATAATCTAAAAAATATGGAGCATGGAGACTGAACAGGAGTTAAATGACAAATTTTTTCTGTTTATTTCAAATGCATATTTGCAAGATTTTGACTGATGAAAAGGACTGAATCAGAGGTGAGGAATGGGAAAAAGCTGAGAGAGAGCACCATTTGTACCCATCAGACCAACTCTTCAGAGATAGGAGAGGCAAAAAGCTATTGTTTTCTGCTGTGAGTATGTGAAAAGCAGGACCCAGGGTTCCCTTTATTGTTTGTAGCTCCCTCGACCTCTCCTGGAAACCTTCAGCACATCACACCAAGCAGCTGTGGTGCACAGCTCCTGAGCAAGGGCATCCCCAGGGCTTTGGCAGAAGGGGCAGCAGGCAGCCCAGGCCAGTGCAGGGGTGTCTGACCTACGTGGCTGCAGAGCCTCAGGAGGGGAAGGGACCCATGGATGGGCAGGAAACCATGGCTGGCCCAGCGTGTCTCAGAGTACAGTGGATTTTAAGCCAGAGTTTGTATCCAGATTTCCTCTCTGTCCTGGGATGACAATTTTGCATCTCCTTGATAGTTTTTTTCTTGCTTTATATAGAAGTGGTCTATTAAGTTTCTCCAAGTTTTCTTTTGAGAATTATTATGGAGTGTTTTTTTAATACCCAAATCAGTTTGCAAGGACAGGGACTTTTCATCTGTAGGAGATTCAACGAGCTGAACATTCCATCCTCTCTTCTTTTCACTTGTACCTAAGCATAGTGGCACCTCTCCTCCTCCACTTATTTTCCCAGAACAGACTGCAGAAGTGGTCCTGTAAGTAGTTCCCAGATTCCCAGTGTTTCTTATACAGCCTCTCTGCTGTAACACTCTGAGCTGTAAGAGGCCTGAGCTGTTTTCTTCATTGCTTGTCACAAATGGAAAGTTCAGGCAGGAGGCTGGAGTCCTGCCATGCCTCCTTGCAGACTTGGACTGCCTCAGCTCTCCATTTCTCAGCTATCCTTCACCAAGGATTTGGGACATTTTTTGTGCTGGATGCCCAAGTTCTGCTCCCCCTATTTTAAGTGTGATGTATGAACTCGGCTCTGTGGAGTGTGGATGTGCACACGTGTCTATAATCAGCTAAGGCAACAACCACACACAGAGGTAAAAGCTTTGAATTCAAAGATCTTGAGCAAATCTGAAGTTTCCATAATGCTTAGTCACGGACGATATATTATCCTGACCCCAGCTGCAGACTGCAAGATTCTCACTAAAGATAGAGAATGCCATGAAAAGGCTTTAAAAGGATTCACCACTTCATCAATACTTCTGCACCAGAAAATGACAAATTACGATACAGAACATCTACAGGTAACTTATCAAAGGATGAGAGAGTTTCATTGTAGGTGTTACTAAACTCTAACTGGTATTAGAGCTATCTCTGTAGTAGAGATTTTGCCTCTCTTAGAAGTGATACGTTATGAGAAATATTACATAGATTATTAAAATTACTTCCTCCCCCCCAAATACTTGCTAGAGAACACACCCCAAGAATTCAGAAATTAGAATAATCTGCTGGTACACTGTTAAAAAACATTTATGCATGTTGTTTTCAGAGAGGAGTATCAATCAAAGATATAAAACACAGAAGCCTGCAGAAAACACAGGAAATTTAGAATACCACTGCTTAATGTTATCTGTCCCTTTTGTGCTGCTAGAACAATATTATAAATGGTAAATTTATTTATGGGTGGCTGGGACAGAGATTATTTTTGATTCAGATTTTTAGTGCCATTTCACTGAACAAAAGGAAAAAAAAAAAAAATCTCTGTTAAATAGCCACAGCATAAGGACTTGACCAAGTAGAAAGTCACTTGCTTGAAGGTTAGCATTCAGTCAGACTCTCAAACTTCATGGAAATATCTCCTCAAAATTGCATTTCTAGTATCACTCCAAAACAAACAAGATCTTTATTACCTGTCACATAAGGAAACAGCAACAGGCCTATAGCCATTGCTGGATGTACAATGACTGTAACTCACTGCAGTGCTCTGAGGCAAAGCACCCACGATGAGGCTCCTTTACAAATTTCTGTAACTTGAATTGCCGAGTCAGGCTACTACAGCTGCTTTCTGCTAGCACTGAAAGATGGGTGGCTATCAGAGGAACACTTGCTTGTACCATTTCAGAATCAATTGTCCTAACCGCAGGAGAAAGTTCATGGCGCAATTTGCTGAAGAGAGGAAACCAAATGCCCTTCCAAGAGCCCCCAGCCATGAGCAGCCTCGGAGGAATCTTTCCAGGACAGGCAAAAGGAGGCTATGGCTATGAGCACACACTTAGGTGGCCACACAGCATCATAATCTCCTCCTACACAACTAGAGGCTTTGCCCAGTGACCACCAAGGAGGGATATCAACCAGCCAGCCCCCTTCCCTCCAAGGGACAGGCCTTTCCTTGTCATCAACCCCATCCCTCCCTGGGATCAGCATGCTTCCATGCTATAGCCAGGAAAACCCCAGAAACGCTCCAGATAATTCAGCAAGATGCTTTCATAAGTGATTTGACAGAATGGGTTGAGGCATATATGGAGCTATGGAAGGATTTAGCAGGACTTAAAAAGCAAATTCAGAAAACTGAAAAAAAGTGACATGAGCTAATTAAGCGGAAGCACAAACTGCTTTCTGATATTATTATTTTGTGGATGCTGAGATTCTTCAGAGGAAGCTCAGTAAAAACACATTTGAAGTCTGTCATTATGCTCCATAAAAAGAAGGCAGTTGGCAATTTTCCTAAGCAGTCTTATGTAGGATTACTTACACCACAAGCATCACCTTCCTCTTTCTTAATACCACTTATTTAATGGTAAGAAATAGTGACTATGCAAATATTAAATATCAATAAACCATGAAAAAGCTTTTTTTTTTTACACTATATAAAACCACTACTGCAGTATCATCTACCCTGAAATATCTGTATGGTGGGGTGTTTGAGGGTATTTCAGAGAGAAATAGATATATTTTAGAACCACCATACCACAGCAAGTTACCAAGGCTTGTAACAGAGACCAGTTTTTGACTAGTGGCAGTGATAACCCACTGAACAGAGACATACAGCTAGTAAAGATTGAGCCATGCTCTACATAGGCATAATTTATTGTAATCTTGAAAAACAGCCCTCATCACAATTCATGGTATTCTGCTAAGATTTCAGTGGTTAGAAAGCTCTTGATCTTCATCATAATTATAGAAGATGAAAAATTTTTCCCCTTTGAAAGATGCAAGATTTCTTTCTTGTAAGGTATCAGTGTACTCATTCCAGATTTTAATCAAAGCAAACAGCACCTGCTGTTGGAATCAACCTGGTTATTTCATCTATTATTTTGCTTTCAAATCTTAAGGTAACATTTTTGTTCTGCCAGCTCTAAGGTGTACTGCTCTTTCTCTCCATCTCACAGGTTTCACATGGTCCTCCACAGGCAGAAGCTGACTTGTCTGTCTACCTCCTGGAGATGCAACACCACACTGGGACCAGAAGTGAGCAGAGGCACTGCCAGAAACTGGGGAGAGTGAGAGGCCCCACCTTTGGATGTGTTCAAAACATGACTGGCCAAGACTTGGGATACAGCCCAGGCAAGCTATGAAGTTAACCCCTGTCTAGAGCAGTGGACTGAAGAAGGTACCTCCAGAGGTCCTTTGCACCCACCATAAAGAAGCCTTTGCTTCATTTCTCTTTACCCCTGACAAGTGCAAAGGCCTAAGCATAACAATATTAGCTTCTGCTGTTTTCTGTATACCTATGTGCCAACTTCTATTCATGCTGAGAGTAGTATCTGCTAAGGACTACTTGAACAACATACAGGAATATCTCCCTAGAGACACGAATGCGTTTATTTCTTACTTCCTAACCTGTAGATTTTGGCAAGCACAAGTTACATATATCCATAAAACAGCTCAAAGTTTAATAAATACCTTTTTGAACTTTTTTCCTATTTTTCATTTTGACAACTTTTCTTCATCCAATATTTTTATTTGCAATCCAAGATAAAAATTTTCTCACAAGATCCCTGGAGCTCACATAACATTACTTCTTTTCCCATTCTTTCAGTGAAAATAAAAATAAGTAAAAAACTGTAGAAAGAAGGGACTTGATCTCTGCTTAAAAAGGGAGCAGGTGAAGAAAAAAGTAATCAGTAGGCTTCAGAATTACCGTGGTAAATAGGCATGTTTGGAAAGTACATAATGTTGCAGAGAGCACAAAACACCACACAAAACCTGCCTTAACAGTTGTTATTTCACTAGCTATACTATCTGAAGAGGCAAACTGTATGCTCTGTTTATTTTCATTCACCATAAGCACTCTGCACTTAGCAGATGCCAGCATATGTTTTCACTAGAAACACACAATTAAACTCCCTTGGAAATAACCAATAGGTGGGGGCATAAAGACATGTTGGGCCACTTGACACTAGCTGGAAGGCACCAGGACAATCTATCAGCCACAGTAGTCAACAGAACTTAAGGAAACCAAAATATTTGACTGTATGGAAGTTCAGCTGAGGACTGAGTAACTGTTGAGGTGAGGGGGGGAAATAGTCCCCTATATAGAACAAAAAACAGCTGCACATCCTCTACAAGGAACCCTTTGCAAATCACTCTGAATTGCTAGTGTCATTTTAGTATTATTTATAACTCTTCATTGCCACCCAGTTGAGACTGCAGTATTTCTGGTTGGTTGGGTTTTATTTCTGAGTTTTTCTGAGAAAATATCCCAAACTTTATAGGCATTCAGCTGTGGCCCTCTCCCATGTTGCATTCTGCAACTTCCAGCCTCAAGCGTGCCCCACTACCAGTCCTCTGTTTATACATTTTGGCATTCATATTTTTAAGCTTTACTAGTTCCATACACTCCATTTATTTTTGTCCTGTGCCCATAATATCTTCTGTCAACAAGCCAAAAGATTCTCCCCAAGAGACGTGAAAGCCACTTGCTCCTTTCCCATGCTTTACTCACAGTAAACACGATTCCTCAGTCTTGCTTGTGTAGCATTTTAAATCTGCCCCTGGAGATTCCTGAGCTCTGGGGCTAAATTGTTCAGCCCAGTTGGATTGCTGAAACCCCTATTTCAACATGCCAGCACTGGCAAGCGTGAGGAAAGAAATATCCTCTGGAAAGCAACAGTTCAAAAGAGCCTCTTCAGTATGCTGTTATGTAAAACTAGCTGACTGAAAAGAAGAAAAATAAAAGCTGACCAAGAGTCAGACTGGACAACTAAGAAACAGAATCAGCCACCAAGAGTTCAGTGATCAGTAAAAAAAATTAACTACTCTACTAAACACCGCCCTTCTGTCTCTTGGTATCTCACCCAAAGCTAAACTACACAAATTTTATTTTAGTGAAAGCTATTAATGGTAATTTAAAATGTTATCTTTCAACTATCCCCCAAACAAGCAAAGTTCCCTCACAGATATTGACAGAAAAAAAGAATATGCATGAAATTAAATATTGAAGACTTATTTACCAAAGAATACTTGCCAAAATGCATGTTTGAAGTATTTCCCACTTTATGTCACTATTACCATGGGGAAAAAAACCCACACAAACTACTTTAGTGATAAGGATCCTGGATACCTCTGTGGTGTAAATGAGAAGACAGAGAATGGAGATCTCCCACCGTGCTCCTCCTGATTCTTCAGTAGCAATAATGCAGATTAAACCACAAATAACATTTATTAGACACTAATGTGAAGGCATTTAAAGTTTTATAACAGGAAAGAAGGCTAAATTAATGCCATCTTCAACAACGTGTGAAAAAATAAGAGACTGTTCAGTGGCAGGAACAAGCTCACACACAGTGATGAGAAAATTAACTGACCAATTCATTAGCCACAAAATGCACCTCATTTGAATACAACTTTAAAAAACATTGGCATTGCTTCTGTTGTTGCCTGTATTTGCCAGGAGCCTGAGCCACCCCTCCACGTAGTGAGATATTTTCCTCATACTTCTGTGACACTTCCTATAGAGTTAATCCTGGGTTTTCCTGGGCTAGAGAAGACTGTACATTAAAGCAGCATGCACTGAGGGCTCAGCCCTGTAGCATGTTGAGCGCTCTGGCCCCCGGCCACCAGAGCACTTAGGCACATGTTTTATTTTAAACACATGAGCAGTTCTGGTGAAATTCAGAGAGAAAGTCACAGTATGGCCAGATTATGCCTTGGAAATGCAAAGCTATTTTAAAAAAGAGCAGAGCTATTTAACGCAATTTTTCCCTGAATCAGGTAAATCCAGGCAGACAAGATGTTCTACAACATATTAATAGGGTCAGAGAGACCTCTCAGCCCCACTCATGGCTCAGGTATGCTCCCAAATTAGACAAGCATAAAAAAATTGTGTATTTTTGCAGAAAATACAGTATTTTGCAGAAAATATTGTGAGCATTCAAAGTTCAGCAATGTCATTCACTGACACCAAAACCAGAAAGAAAGGCAGAAACTGAAACCCGAAGGACATCCTCAATTATCGTCCAGCTTGCAGGCTTCAGAGCCATGAAGGATGTGTACACCCTTCACAAAACTATTCTAGTTGACACTACCTTTTAATAACTACCCAGGTCTGGCAAATTTCTTTCCTTTTCACCATTGACCTAAGCAATAAAACTGCATTAATTATCCCTGAAAATGCTTTTAACATTTCGGTGTTAAAATTACCCTGCGTCAAGTTGCAGACAAAAGAAAAAAAAATTAGTAAGTTGAAGGTACAATCTAGAGAAAACTTCTGTAGACTTTGTGCTTTGAGGATAGTATAAAAAACAACAACAAAAAAAAGACATCAAGACCACTTTTACCTGTGTACCTAAATCTTTACATATCTTTCAGATGAAAAGAAGTACTATCGTCACTATCCTGATCATATTTTCTGAAATGTGAAGGTTACATAATGTATCAATTTTATTTGAAAACAAACCTGGCTTTATTTTTGTTAGCATATTTTATAGCTATTACTCAAACACATCAGAAACAATTTAAATAATTTTTGTTACATATTGTAATCTGCACCTTGAGTGACAACTTCTGTGCTGGTTATCATCTTAGAGGGATGAGATAATAAATAACCCCCGGCGTCAAGCAGTATTTTATAATGCAAAATGTCACAGCTCTGTAAAGCAGTGCTAGAACACCTTAGCAAATTGTTGTATCAATGACATTTTAAAACTAGAGAATAGGCATTTTAAGCTAAGAGATCAAGAATTTTCTGTGCTTGATTTTGCAGCACATTAAAGTGTAATGCTTCCACCACTGCAGCTGAGAGCACCTTAGTTTCTTCAACATTATTGTATTAAATTTTTTTTTTAAAAGAAAGGAAAAGTCTAATTAAAAAAGCTTTACATTTTGAGTAACTGCTGGCATATACAATGTCCCCACCTTTTCCCCCAGTGAAATCCTCACATGTTTTACCAAGTATGATGGGAAATAATGATTGAGAAACTTGGTTCAAGGCCCTGGGCTTCCTGATGAAAGGATGAAATGACATGCATTTGAGCCACAGGTCCTAGAGGCCTTGGGTATCTGTATGAAATCTTGCAGCTGAAAGGAAAAGCTGGGACAGGATGTTGAGAAGCAGGTTCCAGGTAACACTTCACACCAGCCCTTGGGACACAGGATGTCTCTCAGCTATCTACCTGGGCCCAGGAACACAGACCCACCACCCCTGATTCTAAGGAACTGCCCAGTTTGGAAAAGACCTCTGTGGTCATTAACCCAGCACTGCCAAGTCCATCAGTAAACCATGCCCCTAAGTGCCATATCTACATGTCTTTTAAATACCTCCAAGGGTGGCTACTTCACCATCGCCCTGAGCAGCCTGTTCCAAAAATTTAACAACCTTTCAGTAAAGGTTATTGCCAGATTAAAAACACTTAAAATGTGTAATAATTTTTTTAAAACATATTTTAACATCTTCCTTTTTAACATCTCTTATAGGTGGCCTTTGAAAATATATGTATTGTACAAGTGGCCCTTGAGTCCCAGTAAAGTATCTGTATTGTATTTGGATACCTGTGTATAGGCCTTGCCCCGGTAGGTCCCAGTTATTCTTGATGGGCTGCAGCTGTGGCTGGTCAAGGTAACTGGGATAAAAGGGGGTGGGCTGGCCAGTCAGGGAGAGTCTTGAAGGAGCCCTGACTAAGAAGACCCTGAAGCTGTGAAGATCTGCTGCCCACAAGACAACATTGAGAAGGTACAGAACTCCTGAAATACGAGATACAACAATCTCTAGCTGGTTTTTTTTTTTGTTTTGTTTCAAAACACTTGAAATGCTTTTCAGGTGCTGAAAGATTGCCAGCCATTTCTGCCACTGTGGCAGCTGTGATTCTGTTCACTGTTCAGAAGACTGATTTCAATAGACTTGCCCAGTCCTGCGAAACCTCTGTTTATAACCCTCTTCTTGGCCCTACCCTGTAGTGCTTAACTCTATCAGTTCTCATCAACACAACAGATTAGATTACTAAACCCTGACAGCCTATAGACAAATACTTAGTTTGGGACAGCACACTATCCATTCCGCTTCTCCTGGTGCCTTCTGTGGAAGAGCTGGGAAGTTCTGTATTGCCTTGTTTTAAGGGGGATCCTGTATGGATAAATAATACTGTTCTTATGCCATGATTTGGCTTGCCTGACAATGAATCTGTCCTGTTACATTGTTTTGCCATCATGTCTCACTGAATTTGGATAAACTACTGAAGGAGGTACACTCTTAAAAGCCACCTGTCAACCACTGATGGTGCAAGGTGAGCTTCAGATACTGAGGTGCTCAGCAGCAAAAGGTCATATGACTCATTTAATAAATTCATTATTTATACTGAACATAACCTATATGCAAAGGTGGCTGCATAGTTCAATTGCACTAGTGATGATGAGATTCTCTTCTAACTCCTAAACTACATTTATGGTGTCATCTTATTGCAGGGATTCCATACTGTTGTCTCCTATCACAAAAGTTCCTTATCTTCTTGGTGTCTCTTGTGGGCAGCTCTAAGAGTACTGACTCTTTCCTCTTCACAAAGCAGCCAAGTAACTCCAGTTCCCTTCTCTCCCACCCACCCCACTCTTTTATAGCACTCTTCTTCTCAGTGGTTACAGCTGTGGCCTGTTAAAGTCAGTCCTGCTCCTAATCTTTGATAACTGGCCCAGCTGCAACTCCTTAGGGGTAAGATTACTTTCTACACTATCTTTATTTTCTTATATTCTATCCCCCTACACATTTTTACATCATTTATAAAATTATTCTTTCATTTAATGAGTGTTGGCCTTCATTAAGGGAAAAAAAAAGCCAACCCAACAAACCCATCCTAAATGAGCACCACAATAAAAGCCAAAACAATTTGAAAACAACCAGTTGAAACAAACAAAGCAATAACCAGTTTAGATACATATATAAGAAAGGGGAAAATACAGTCTGCTATCTCTTTCTGTACAGAAGCAGAGGCAAAGATAAAGCAGAGACTTGATAAGTCAGAACTAAATAAATAATAAAGAGGTCCATTGAAATAACCAAAAAAGGGTGACTTTCTATTCATATCGAAGCCTACTGTAAACCTCATTTGGTCATCAATTAAATCTTTATTTTGTCAAATCACTAAATACAAACAGGAAACAAACCCAAGCCCAATCAGACTTACAAAAATACTTCAAGAAACTACTCTGCTGCTAGTGCTGAATGAGCTCAGGAGCAATCAGGCCTTACTGGCAAACAGGGGCACAGGAGCTGCACTGGACAGCAGTCTAAGTCTGCACAACATCCCCTCTGCACATCCCCCTTGCCAGCTGATATTAGTCCACATACTTGAACTTTTCTTTTTCAAATTAAAGTGAGTGATAAAATCTCCACGGTGAAGCACAAAGGCTTTGAGACAACTACCATCACTCTGCATCAGACTAACCAAGCAGAGTTAATCAGAGCAGTTTGCACATTTGAGCAAGTAGTTATAAACCAGAGATAAGGAAATATATTTACAATAGAGTCAACTGCTTTGTTTATATTTTGTATGACCTACAAGATGTGTCTAGAGAAGACTCACAGTAGGAAAAACAGCAGAGGGCTCAGACAGCTAATTAATACTGCTAATTTAACTTGTACCCTAACACACCACTCACTTATTGTTATCTGCACTCCATCAAGGAGTAGATGGTGACAGTTCTGAAGCATTGCTAGTAAATTATCTTCATTTTGTCCTTTCCCTCATAAACAAAACATCACAGTGATAGAAGCTGCTTGACCTACTTTCTAAGAAAGAGATTTCCAAAGAAACATGCCCCCCTCCTCCCTTTATTCCTGATTTCTGCTCTACTTATACCTCCAGCACGCACAAGAGCACACAAACTAGCTGCTAAAGTGATTTGCATGCTTTTTCCACTGTGTCACAGATGTTTAAAGTTAATCTCACCTATTCTTTTCCTGGATTATGTATTTGAAGGTATCCATACACTCCATAAGTAGAGAGCAAGCCCCCACAACTGTAGTGAAAACACAGACAGACATGTAGACATAATGCTAGTTTATCACTCATCCCAGTGAGAGCCCTGTTTGCCCCAGATCTCAGGGATCTGCCAAACTTCTATGACGCTGCAAAAGATCTCGGACAAACTTTTTGAGAATATCACAGAAGGGAAATAACCTCTTGAAAAAAATCATCCCCTCTCTCTTTTAATTAATTTTCTTAACTTCATTTTTTCATCTATGAACAGCTACAAGTCCTGAACTCATAAAATCATGCTATGCCATGGGGCTTGCCTTTGGAACCTCAATGTCAGCTTCTGCTGAACAGCTACCATTTCACAATGGCTAGCCTTGTTTTATCTTTGCTTTTTGTTTCCTCAGATGCCTCTTCCTTCAATTTTCCTGCACCTTGAGACCCTCTGAGACAACAACAGCCTTCTCCTACCAAGCATGTGCCAGGGCACAGGAACTACCATCCTCTCAGTGGAGTCAGGGGAGTATAATCTCTGAAATGAAGTGGGCTACAGCCAACAGAGAGGTGCTCACGTATTTGGAAGCAACACTCTTTTACCAAACTAGAGGCACTTGGAAGCTCTTACTTCCTATGCTTAGAACAATTCCTGACACGATCTGGGTGGCACGCAAAGATTCACACTGTATCAGTTAATCGTGGATAGTGGGTTCATTTCACTGGAATCCCCACCAACACTAAATGGGTGGGGGTAAAAGTGATGGTTCATTGGTTTTTGACTGACACAACAAAACAACCCTCTCTGGGAAAAACATAAAGTTTTACAGTTAATTGAACAGAAAAGCAGGGTGGATTTACTGTGGCGGAAGAAGCATTCACAGAATTTAACATTATTTTGGAACACTGCAAAAAAATTAACATGGACATGGGAAACTTACAGGAACCTCAGTTTTCAAAAACTTCACAGTTCCTAAGAATGGGTAGAGATGGGCAAAATGTTGCTGGGAGATAGTGATCTCTGTGCTGCCTGGGGCTCAGACAGAGGGGAGGAGGGAAATGTGGAGCATATTCAGCTGCAGCATGGAATGAGCTCTTCTCAAGTCTGGAGATCCAATGCTGTTCCTGGCTGGAATGGTCAATCACAAAAACATTTCTTCTCTTAGCTCAGTTTTCATTTATCACATCAGGAAAATGAAAGCTTAAGTGTAAATTAGAGAATTTGAAAAAAAAATATTATAGCTCTATAGTTCATCAAGTCTGAGAAATGATAAATTCTTCTAATAATTTAGTCCAGACTAAGTACAGGCAGCTTATTCGAACTAAAGCATTCTTTGGAGAAGAATAACCAGATAAATACAAATTTGCACATGAACATTGGTGTCTTGCTTTGACTTTCTTCTCCTACAGGACAAATTTAAGTAAAGGGAGGGGAAAAGGAGAGGAAAAGTAAAAGAAGCTTATTTCAGTCCTTCAAACAATTAGGAGCTTATCAGTAATCACACTCTGTATAATCATGACTTTAGTCCAAAATGCACAGAACACTAGGAGCAAAAATGAAAGTCAAACCTAATCAAAAACCTCTGTAAATAATTATATGGCTTGCAAAAATGTGACATAAAAGCAGCTGCATAAAACAGTTTACAAGCAAGGTTCACAGCCTTCTTGAACCAAATAGAGGGGGAAATCAATGTTAGCAGTCTCATAATATCCACTGAGGTGATAGTAATATGACAGCATTATTTATACTCTGAAATAACAGTGACTCTGAATTAGCTGTTATCTTATAAACTGCTCAGGATCATATATGTAATGGAAGAGGATGCACACAGCCCCCCCATGTATAGCCCTACAGTTACATGCACCCTCTTAATTCCACCTGTGTCACCCACAAAAGCCTGGGAGCACTGGACCATGTCAGCCCATGTACAGTCCTCCTGTCCATCCTGAACACAGAAATTAGGTCAGCCCTTGTGAATCATGCCTTCCCTGGATCTAGTTCTTCTGGTTTAAAAAAAATCTGTATTAGGACTTAAACAAATATGGTGAAATTGTCCTTGAATCAGCTCAAGTATGTGCATTTGCCAAACAAAAGAAATTCAGTGAGTATTCCTGCTCCACAGCTGACTCACATTCAAAACTAAATCCTACCCACGATTATTTTATGGCCTTGCTTGGAGTCAACATAAAGCTGACTTGCACTTAAATTACCTTCAAATCTCTTTTGGCAAGAAAACTTTCCATAGTAATGAGAACTATTCTTTAGAGACCAGATTTTCTAACACCAACACCTGAATTCATTTAATCTGAGCTTTTCAGAATAATTGCTGTCACCTGCTGTAGATGCTAATGTGTTGCTTCAGGCTGTTGTTGGAAAGTTTGATGCCTCAATTCTCACAGGATTTATCACTTTGAGGCAGGTCCTTCACTTCCTCTCCCTTAAGTATAACAACACCCACAAATCCTCTCTTCTCAAAAGCCTTCAGCCACTCTTTCATAGCTATGTAGCTGGGCAGCACATAAAAAATAAAATTATTTCTCTAACATAAAAAATCATTTCTTTTTTTAATGTTGCAAAGACAAAACCACAACAATCTTTCAGTCAGGGAAAGGTGGACCATGAGACATTTTAAATATACTTGTGGTGTTACTTATTTCTAAGCAGAATAATTTTTTCCAAGCATTCAAAGCAAAGCCACCTGGAGGAGGGGACACAGCAGCTGCTCACCAGAAGCAAGCAACAGAACAGCTTAGAGGAAGAATTAATAGAATGAGAGACTGTATAATTTAAATTCTTATAAAAAGGTTATAACACCAGATATAAACTGAAATCTGGTTGGTAACCCCAATTGACACAGTTTGTTTTCTTAGTACAAATAGTTAAACCAAACAATTGTGTTATCTCTTACTCAAAATGTTTCAGCTTTAAAGTAAGGCATTGATTAATTAGAGCTACACAAGAAAGTCTTGTATAATGCAGTCAGGCCATTAACTTCACTTGGCTGAAGGTGAGACTTGGGCTGTAAGTTTTAACTCCCAAAAAGAGCTATATATATTCTCCAGTGGGAAATAATTTCCGCACCACTAAAATGCCCACATTGCTCTGCTGAAACAGAGACTATTTAACAGAGCACCAAAATATCCATTTCATTGAGCAAAGGAAATGAAGACTGTCTATTACATATGAGTAAACATTTTCCAGTACAAGTAGAAAATGGTTCAAAAAGTCTTGCTTCTCATGACATTTTTTTTATTTATTTAAACAAACTCCTCGTTTTAATAAAGTTAACATTCTGTTTATATATGAAAAATGCATCAGGTAGCAGGCAAAATGGAAAGTGTGCATGTCAAACCGTTGAGTTCCTATCATTTTGAGACACCTCTTGTGTACCTAAAATGCACAATCCATTTGAACAAGTGTGGTTGCTGCAGAGATGTAATTACTGCAGCTCCAACAAAACAAAATGAACTATAGGAAGCATTGGGTTCTTCAGGCTTATCTTGGCCTTGCATTTTAAAATAGGAAATAACAATATTGCATGCACAGACAATTACCCAGAGGGTAATATATCCCCTTCTATGATAAGTATCTAAGACAGAAGTAAGACAAGAATTGCCTTCTGCTGTTGCCTGCCTCTCCCCATGGACAACTTAGAAACACCAGGTGAATCCTTCCTTTATTATAAACAACTGAGAAATAAGAGGTACACACTAATGGCTTCAGATTTCAGATAAAGTGAGCAACTAAAGAAAAACCGAGCATAATTTTGAATGAAAGGTTATTTTCCAAGTTTCTTCTCTTCTCCTTTTTTTTCTCCCCACCGAAACTTGTTTTTTAAAGTGCCTCTGTATAATTTAAACTATTATTTCCTCTTCTTATCTATGCGCACATTTATATATATACATACACAGTATACAAAGAAATAAGTACAGGAAATTAAATTAAGATATAACAGCATATGTTAATTCTTAGAATAATGAATATCATGTCTCATCAAGACATTGGTACCAAATATTCAAAATCAGTATTCTGAAGCATCTAAATTGTTTCCATATTAGCATGGAAAAGAATGACTTTTAATACTAAATCTATTTACTGCCTCATTTAAGCAAATAATGTAGCAGAAAAATTAAACTTTCCCAAGAGAAATGCTTATACACAGAAATGTATAGCCCAAATTAGTAGCTAAAAACTGCTGTAAAATGCACTCAACTCACATAAAATACAGTTAGAAGACATGTTTATGTAAAGTTCAAGAAAGCTGTATAATCCAAAGGGAAATAAAATGAGAGGAAACCTAATAAGAGAAAGTATTACATAGCTTTACAAAAAGCAGAGAGGGATACCTAAATGCTTTTGTCAAAACCACACCACAAAAGATACTCCTTAAACTTATCAGGATTTGAGCTGGTTTACTCCAACTTTAATTTTCTGGTAAAAACGGATATTGAAGGGGATTTAACTGAAACCAGTGAGTCTGAAAAGGTGATTATCGAAAACCATTAGTAATTCTATCAGGAAGTACAACTGATATACTTGTGAAAATCTGCACTGATATAGTTTTGATCTCATTTACATATTTCTATCCAAGCTAAAAAATTGCCAATATCGGGATGGTGAAAATTATTTGACAGCAATAAAAAAAAAAAAAAAAAAACCCCGAGCCTTACATAAATCTCTGAATAAATTTGCTCAGGTTTAATACAAACCTCATCTCAAAGCAATGAATGCAAAATTGAACTGTGGATGCCTGTTGTAACAACATGAATTAAACTTATGAATCTTATACTGCCCCTTCTCAAGCGCCTAATTAGTTTTTGAATGCCTAGATTTTGCTTCCCTGAGCTGAGAAATATAAATTGCTTATCAGAAGCTCTATCTTCTTGCCAGTTTCCTCTTTGCACCGTTTTTGCTATTGCTGATGCTGGCTACAGGAATAATCAGTTAGAGGAGATATAGACATCATTTTCATTTGATCAGTTGGAGATCAAAGAACTGCAGTGATTCTTACCTGTTTTCCACATTGTGCTTTGCAAAGGTACTTTTCACATAAGTCTTAAGATATTATGCTTAATTTGGGTACACATACTTATATCTATTCCCTGCTATTAGGTAAACTAATAGCAGGGAATCATTGATATATTGATAATAATTAAAATTAAATGAAAAATTAATTCTTACCTCATTATAAAGGCAAATTTCAGCAGCCTATATTTTAGTAATTTCATTGTTGACCTGCTGATTGCACAAGAGGCAACAACTGACAGTAAATTAGGGGGAGTGCTGACATAGCTGATGGCAGTGTCTCTAGCTGGAAAGATGTTTGCATTCTTGAAGTTTAAGCCAACAAAAACCTCCTACCCTAGGTGCCAAGGTGGGTTCATGTCACAGAATAACCCTCAGCATGAGGGTGTGGAAGGGATGGGCAGGAGCCCTGGCAAGGGCAGAAGCCACATCTGTCCTCATCTGGGTGGGCAGTGGTCCTGGACAAGTAGTTTTTAAATATCTCATTATCATATGATTTATTTCAGAATTATGCCAATATAAAAAACTACTTCCAGCATCTATATTTATATAACACAAAGCTTCAAAATTTCCTTTCCTTCAGAAAGGAACTCTACCTGCTATGTATGAAATAAAAAAGAAAAAAAGGGACTGATTTCTTTAAGCAGCATACTTCTTTCCCCCACATCCCCCCCCAAGAAGTCCCTATTGAATCGCTTCTGTGACAAACCTGGGAATTATCAAACTCAAGTTCTTCAGAGATATTGGAAGCATTACCTGATTCCAATAATCAGTGTCCAGCAATGTAGGAGATGTGCATATTTAGTTCATCTTTAGAAGATATAGTTTCAGTTTCTAGGCATATTTTTGGGTGATTAATCCTAGGTAACTTTTAGGTCCTCAACTCTTCTTGTAAGAATTTAGCATATCTTCTCAAGCTAGGAATCCAGAATGAAAACTGTGTAATTGATTATGCTGCAAACCTGGTTGCTGTACAAGTCAGGAGTGCATGCAGGCAGGAGAGGTGACACAAAAAATGCCCCCCCAGCCCAGCCACCCTGAGAAACAGGAAAGAACATCTGGCAGCAGATTTGCCTGGCACTTACACAGGCTGAAGTAAGCAAAATTCTTGGTGAATCCCTAAAACTCATCTGTTGCCACCAAGAAGAACCCAAGAGAAGTGGTGAGGATGCAGCTGCTGGCATCTCCTGGCCTCCAGACTTGGACAAAAGTGATGTTGGCCAGGTCACCTGGGCACGTATTTCAGTGCTGTGAGTGTGCCAGTGTGAGACCTCAAACCAGTGAACTCAGTTACTGATTGTCTAAAATAGGCCACCTCTCCCTTCAAAATGGCATCTGACTGGGTCAGCTGCACCAATTTAATGCAGTTCCACAAGGTTTAAACCTGAGGAGAGGAGGCAGTGCTGCTTGGGCACCACAAGCAGCTCGTCACTGATACAGTTCTGCTTGATCACACGCCATTCAAACACTTCCAGTTTTCCAGGATCCTCACTCCCCTATCAAACTGATAACGTGCCGGATAGTTCTGCAAGTTCTGCAGCACATCTTGGTTATCCATTGGAAACGTTGCCTTCATAGCAAGACTATTTAAAAAACAAACAAACAAAAAAACCCAAAACAAACAAACCCAAACAGATCTTAAGCACTCATTATATTCTTATATTATTTTTAATGAGAAGAAAACCCACAAAAAACTAGATTAATATTCAAATTTTAAAAAAATAGTCCTTAAGCTTTCTAATGTTTGCTTGTGGGTTTTTTTCACCTTAACAAAATGGGCATGCTCTTAGTTTTCTGCAGAAAATGGCTGCTGTTGCTTTTTTTCAGTAGCACAGTAGAAAAGCTAAAAATTAAATATTCATACATTGAAGATATTTTCAAGCAAGCTTGCTCAAGCTTTAGACCCAGTTTTTTCTTTAAGAGCCTGCTGCAGTTAAAAGAGAATAGAATTTAAACACAACAGTAAGATTACCACCGAACCTCTTCTGATTCCAAGCAGTTTTAAAAACTTACTATGTTTTTAAATGCAAAAATCTCACAGAAGTAGTTACTTGGTACAAATAATTAATCAATTCAGAAGAAAATTATGCAGGAATTCAAAACTTTAGAAAGTGAAAACATTTTCTCCATTCAGATAAAGAAATTGCTTGCAGCAGTTCATTTAAAACCAAACCCTGTCACACTCACACTAGAAGGATGTTCTTTAAGAGAAAATAAAATGACACACTGATTCATTGACTGGCGCGTTTATCAGGACATGCTGATAAAGAATCATTAATCAAGACTCCCTACTAATAGAAAATCATTAGAACAAAGCACATCAGCAGCAATGCCTCTCCAGTTATCAGGCCTTTCTTAAACCAATACCTAACCTTGAGGCCAGTTTCTCAGTAGCTTTCAAAGTTTCTCTGACATAATTTATTCAAGACTCTTGACACAGTGCAGTCCTTCAGTATCGCAACAACAGCTTGGAAATTAAGTACATAAAGGTGTAGGGAAACAAGGGCAAAGGGGAGTTCTTACTTTGAATGTACTGAAGCAACATGAGTTTAAATTCACCCAAACCAGACATTTTCAAGACAAATGTTAGCATTATTTCTTTGTTTCTATTACCTCAGTTCAGGCTATATCTCAGTAGGACAAGGATTACTTTAATAAATAATATATACTTCATTTTGATTTTTTCAGTGTACTTGCCATGCCATTTATTCTGTCATCCAAACGAAGCCCATGATGTGTTTGGACAGCCAGACTAGCAGGTGGCACTGATGGACCCAGGTTCACTGAATACACAGTGTGACTGTGAACTCTGATGGAGCAATGCTCTAAGCAAAATCAGTCAAGAGAACCCTGAATATTGCCACTACAGGCAGAAAGCAATGGAAATAATAAAAACTGGTTTTAATACTTATTTTAATTATGCTTTACAATTAAAATGGATCACTTCAGTTACAACACCATCTGCAAACCCTGAGGAGCCTCCAGCACCGAGAAGCTGAAACAAGAATTCAGAAGCAGTAACACAATTCAGAAGACAAAACACAAGCTTCCTTTGTTCACTGATGGTACAGGAGGTTTCAATACATGATTTTTGACAGACTGTTTTGGGTTGAGAAAATGAGACACAGGGCTAGACTTTTTCCATGTTTTCTTCTCATTGCCTTTTTTTTCTTATTCCCTTTTTTTAAAGTTAGGTAATAGAATGGTAATCTGACTTAGCAGCAGCTGCTATTGTTTCTTCAGGTGGCTATCTATTAAATATAACACTCAGAAAATACAGCTGGTAAATATTAGGAATACCTGCTATGTTTTGTTTTTTTTTTAAATTGAGCTTTCTAGAATTATTCAGTCTTCCAAGTAAATGAAGGCAATTCTATACTAAAAATTCCTTTGTTATTCATATAACTTAACATATGGCCTGAAAGAAAAATTGTTTGTAGATGTCCTGACTTTTAATGTTTTATACATTCTCTTTTCAATTAACATAAACATCTCCCAGATAGCACCTGGCTTCTGTTCTCTATGGCTTCTTTTTCATCCTGTGCTGACTTTGTATACTGAATATCTTAAAAAAATATTTTCAAAATTAAAATACCATATGAATTTTCTCAATATATAGCAGAAAATTAAGATTTACACTTTTTATTGTTGTTGGGCTTTGTTTTGGTTTTTGTTGTTTGGGGTTTGATTACTTAGGATTTTTTTAAAAATCTCAGTGCTTTCCAGCAACCAAAAACCCTTACTAAAGTTGGTATCAGTTGGTCTAAAGCAGAATGAAAATCAGATGGCACTCAACTACAGGATGATATACAAATTTGTATTTAAAGAATTTCTTCCTTATAAGAGATTCTATTTCCTTTTCACACAAGTTCTCAAATCCCACTGTGCCCTCTAAAAGCCTGACTTAATTGTAATAGGACACCTTTAATTGGTTTCCCTGGTCTATCTAACATGGCATAGGATTTGGGAGCAAACTAGAAATATTGTTATCATTACTATTTTACAGATTTTAAGTATATACTACTGCTTGAATATTGTTTTCTCTCTTGTAGGGTTTGAATTTGATGAGAAAAGCTTACTTATCCTCGAGATAACATTCGGCAAGCTACTGTGGTAAGGCTAAAAAATCCTCTAGGTGTCACATCCTGTGTGATGGCATCCAGTTTACTTCCTGATGCCCACCTTAGCTTTCTTCTGGTTAGAAAGAAGCAGTGGAGCAACTTGCTGGCCATTGGAGAGCCTGTGTGAGCCTTGAGTGGATAGAGAAGTGAGAGGAGGTGGAGGACGCCCTTACACAAGATACATTCTCTTTGTTCGAAGATTTTGACAGCAAAGAGGAACAGTTCTAACAAGAATGCCAAAGCAGTGGTTTTTAAGTTTTCAGGACAATGTATGATGAATTACATTTTTTAAACAATTGAAGATGTCATCAAACCTTGTTTTTTTCTTTTTGAAGTCCAGCCACAAGGGAAACACTGTGGATTAGAATGGATTTTGTTCTCCTGCTGATGGACACAGGGAATAAATGCAATAAAATGGCAGTAAAATGTAGTGGAGCAGATATCTGCAAAAGGAGACATAATCCTACAATATTTGCACATTTGGGATAGATAGTTTTCTCTGTTTAAAGAAGCTGGATCTTCCATAAGACTTGTCACAAAGTCCTGATTTCATGATGAACCAGTGAACACTCAGGATGTATAAACAGGCTAAGAAATGAATGGCACATTGCTGATAAGGAAAAAGAGAAAAGAACAGGTCAAGTCTTTGAAGCAAGTCTGCTAATTTGGAAAATACAAAGCTTGGTTTAAATACCCAGGGCAATGCTTCACAGAACCAAGAGGTGCTGGGTAACCCAGCAAACAATATCAGGTTTGTCGCCTCAAAAGTTGCAGGTGGAAACAAGCAAGGTGATGCTCTTTTTGCTATTTATCTGGCTTCCTGGTTTCAGAGTTTTATGGTTACTGCCTGGGAGGTGGAAAATTTGAAATGCAAAGGCAGCTGAAACTGGTAACAGAGAAGCAGATAGAAAATGCCCTCCACAGGAGGATGAGAAAATGTGCTACATGTCTGTCCATTTCTCTGTGTAAACAGCCATTTTCACCAAAAATAATAGTAACCAGTTTTGCTGGTGAACATCTCTATCCACTTACATGGGATTTAACCACATCCTTCTATTACCAAGTGCACTCCTAGAAACTGCATTGCTTCTATCTTAGTTCATTACAGCAATTAAGCATGTACTAAGAACAGCCTTGACTAAATGCCTTATGGCATTAGGCAAATTAATATTTGCCTCTTCTAGTCTCTTCAATTTTTTCACTACTTCTGCATCCTTCTAAGAACTCTGGAATCTGGAGCAGAAAAGGAAAGATACCTTATTATATCATATTTTTATAACCCAAACACTAGACAAAATTTAGGGTAACAAACATTTACAGGCAAATTTTAAAAGTGGCTAAGCAACTATTCTAAACAATTTAGTATTGTTCATAACCTATCTCTGGCATAAGAACCATATTTAAACCCTCAAAAATGAGAAGAGTGAGAGAATGAAGATTTAAACCTCAATTGCTCAATCTGATTTTTGGAGAGAAGACTGGGCTGCAGTTTCTGGTGGTTTAAGGGGTAGTCAGTGGAACATTCTGATACCCAAATTTAGTTTGTCAATGTGTTTAGCCAAATGAACAATGAGCGCTTTGGATCTCATTACTGTATGTCTAGACACAGAGCAATAATTCAGTTATAACATGAGGAGCCCTGCTTTCAATATTATTGATTATACAATACTTAACAGTGCTCAGAGATACTATAATCAGATTAACTGTAGGCACAAAACAGAGAAGCAGCACAAAAACCACAACTAACAAATTATTTCCAAATATTTTCTCCAATTATTTCCTTTACCTGTGTTTTATAGTATATTTGTAACACAGTTACAATTATCTTATTCCTAAATACATTGTGGTATGTGTCTGACCAAAAAGAACATTTGGTTGGAATCTAATTTGAACTAGACACACTAAATGAAGGTGAAGATGCTTTCAAGCTGAAGGGAAAGACAACATTTCAAGCTGAGTATCAGAATTCTTGCACAGCTCTAAATTCATCCAAAAAGAGAAAAGTTTCTATACAGTTGTTTTGAACTTAGTTTTCAGTTCTATACAGTTATTCCTGAACTTAGGTTTCATTCCTTCTCTGAAGCATTTAATATAAATGGACAGAAGCAAAACTCACCACGGGCACGGAAGAGGAGAAGTATATACCATGTTTCAGACGGCTGTATATCATCCAACTGGCAGTCCATTATACCATCGGCTGATGAAAGATTTTGCCATAACCATAAAGATCTTTAAAAAAAAATAAAATAGAGAAGTCAAAAGATAATCACACACAGAAGAAGTTAAAACTGAATGTTCCTTATTTAAAATACAGTTTCACTGCTGTTTAAAGCATACTTTTAAAACAACAAAAACAAAAGAGTCCGTTCTACATCATTACCATCCAGCAAGAGATGGATACATATTCTCTTACAACTACTGCAATGATATTTCCTCAGATACTTCATTTGCAATTATTTCACATATTTTTTTACATCCAGCTAGCTTCAGGATTCATATATTTTTTCAATGCCGTTTAACAATGGCAATTGTATGCATTGGCATTTTCTCAAAAGAGTATTTTTCAAGTGCTATTTGCCTTCCTGTTTCATTTATGTGGGACTCTACCACATATTTTCTACCAAAACACAAAATCCACATGCCAAAATTATCTACAAAGGTGGATGATGGGGAAGCCCATTGCATGAGAGCATGCAGCTGACAAAGCCAACATTTCTAAAACAAGATACACTACTCAACTTGGGTTAACAGCACATGCAGAACAAGGGACACCCACCACCCCATCAACTATTGATTCCTTGTCTCTTGCTAAACACAAAGGCTAGAGTGCTACAAAGCTTGCCTGAGGATCTGATCCCAGAGTTGCATTTTTAAACATTGGTGATGGGCAGAATGATAAGAGTTTTTGGTTTGAGCCAGTGTTTCAGTTTAAGTTGTAGCACTTTCTGGGAACTTTGAGGAACCATGAAAAAATTGTTCTGTATAAAAGTTCTTTCAAGGAGGCCTACTAAGGTTCTTGAGTTTTGTGGTTTGTGTTTGTTTGTTGGGGGGGAGGGGTTTGTGTGTTGGATGTTATTGTTGTTGTCTGGTTGGTGGTTTCTTTGGACTTTGTTTCCTCAAAGCAAAAAGGGATGGGAGGCTTCCATCATTCTAGATGTATCCTATTTCAATAGATTGAATTTAATCAGATTTAAATATTTCCTTACAAAAGAGGCTTTCAATTTTAAATATATTTAATGTCAAATCTTAGGTTAAAAGAAAGTTCAGCTTAAAGTGAAAATGTGACCCCAGCACAGTGGTTCCTCTCTCATCAAACTCTTTTAAAGTCAGATGTTCCAAAATACACTTTTCATCAGATAGAGAATGAGATTTCATGAGATTTCAGGGATCTCTCTGAAGTGAGGTTTTATATTTTCCATGGAACTGCAAAGAACTTAAAAGCTAAGAAATTGATTCTCTTTTCACCTTTTATGAGAACAACTTAGGTAAAATGCATGTAATTTTCTGACATTTTTCCATGGACTATTTTTGTCTGCATCAATCACACTGTTCTTTTGACTTCCTCTTCTGCAATTTATGTCTAAATTCTGTTGATAATTTAAGGACAGTAACATGACCATTCCAAATATTTAACCCTCCTACTCTGCTCTTCTCCTCTAAAAACCCACAAAAAATGCTGAATGATGGGTTCAAGTGCATGTACATGAGTAGAAAACATCATCACCCAAATAGAATAACCAACTCTTATTCAGATTTTTTATACAAGGGAATTAAATTCCTAGTTTTCCTAACAATGAGAGTATTTTATCATGGTGGAGACCAGCATAAAATTCAAAACAAATATGCTTGAGAAAAGGCATTTTACTCACATACAATGGTTTTCGTTGTATGTGTTCTAAATATTTTTCTGTACTCATTTTCTAATTCTCTTTCACAGGTCAAAATGATGTATTTTCAAGTACAGTAAGGCTTTTTTCAAACAACCAGCAACTTTTAGCAAGTCCTACAACAAGCTACTTATTGCTGCTATATCTCACATCTCTGCTATCTTTTCAGCACAAATGAACAGGAGTGAGGAATTGGTCCAATACAAGGAAAAGATGTGAAAAATTTTTTTTTTTTTTTAAAGGCAGATCTGTTTTTCCCTTTAGAATACTACTGGACCCAAAATACTACTGTAAAGGATGAAGTACACAGGGATAGGCACAGAGAGAAGATAATATACCTCACATGCTACTGTTACTACTGCAATGCACATCAAAATGCACCCTGGTTTTGAAAAAGCATTGTATTGGTAAAGACAGTATTTATATGACTATAATAGTATTTTAAAGCAGTATTTAATACTAACAGTCTTGCTATGTCAATGTATTATGCACTACAAGCTTTTAAAATTTTAGGCTTTGTAAAGACAAAATGAAATTCCTATCAAATGTGAAAAATATGTAACAGAATCAATACAGTTATTTGGGGTCTTTCATAGGACATTATCTTTCTCAAAGCCTGCAAGAACCATACCTATATCATAAGCTCATTCCATAACTTATTTAGATAAAGTGATCAATTTGTTATTTCATTCATCATTTTCAGCTGTGCGCCTATGACAAGGCACCAGCCTAGCCCTGCCAAGACAGTAAGGTGGGCAATCAGATAATTAGTTTTTCCTTGAACAGACTTAAAATTCCCTGAAGGACTTCCTTCCAGGTGAAGAAAGAACTAAAAAACAAAACTAAACTAAACAGCCCCAAACAATAACCTGTAAAGTTCACCATTTAAGAAAACTGAGGAGACAATTTCCCACTCTCCTAGTTATTTCCTTTAAAAAATACAAAATTAATGTTAGAAATCAGAGTCTTTTTTACATTAGCATATCTTTCCTTTACTATAAAGCAGTATATTCCACAAAATTTTCAGGAACTTTGCAGATTCTTCTTCACTGTGTGAGAAGCTGTAGAATGTGGAAAGCCATCAATATGCACAATGAACAGGGTCTGGTAAGGTAACTGCTGCAGTTGCATTACAATTTCTGAAGAACTGCACTTTTGTTTAAGTAATCACCCTGTCTTAACTTGGAGGTAGATGCAGTTTAAAGTGAAGGCACTCTCATGTCAGTGGACTAGCTACACAGAGACGATCAAGCACTGTGACTCAAATACAAGGGAATCGACAGACTGCTGTGATGTGCAAAGTTATTAAAACATTTTAACAGAAGCCCCTGACCATCATTCAGTCATACGACTGAGGGGTTTGTCTTGCAGGACTAGATTCCTGAGCTGCACTTAAGGATAATTTAGTGACCAATGTAAAAAGATGGAAAAGATGTTTACACATTCTGATGACAGCCTTAATCTGTCAAGATTTCTGCAGAGCCAAAACAATACAAGTTTTGGCTGTCCTGTGGTATTCTGACTGCCCATAAAATAAAAAGCCATAAAAAGACTTCGATGTTTTCAAATACTTTAGGAACATGAAGGAAAAAATCTTTGCAAGGACTGACATAGTTGTATTTTTTGAGTGTGCACAAAACCAAATAAGGTATTATTCCCTACAAAGAGGCTTTTTAAGGAGGCTACTAAATATTAACAAAAGTGACAAAACACCCGAAATTCAAACAACTAAATATCGGCTCACTGTAGCCTGAGTCTTAATCTGCTCCCAGCACTCAAGTGTTGCAGGTGGACAGTAAGAATTTATTTGTGACTTCTCTGCTAGGCACAAGACAGTTAGTTGAATTACAGTCTCAGAATCACATAACATTGGGATCAGCATTGTATTGGGACCACCTGTCCCTTCAGCCAGCTCCTGCAAGATCAGCAGCGCTCCAGCACAGCCACAGGGACTGACTCTAGTGCCCACCCCAGCACCAGGGGCAGCCTGCTTCGAGAGCAGAGCCTCTGCAGTCTGTACAATACAAAAAGAATGAATCTGAGAATGAATCTGAGATCTCAGAAATGTGGAAAGAGTTTCAGGCTGTGCATGTCTCACTGCCATTGCACAAAAGCCTTCGTAAAAACCAGCAATTTCCTGAGTGTCTTATGCAGCTACACAAGCACCCAGATGGAACGCAAACTAGCAATTGATTCCATTAATTAGAAAAGTTGCTTTGAAGGAATTGAACATTACTGACAGAAGCAGTTTGCAAGCATTGTTCTCTAATGAAATCTAAACTGTCATTTCAACAAAGGCAAAGGGTTTTTATTCCTAACAAGCAACATGCACAGGAAACTAATTAGAAACCATAGGTACATAGCTGTATTTCATACCCAGTGAAAGGCTAATCTCAAATAGCCCATTGCAAATGGCTCAGCTTGTACAGATAAAATGAACAAGTCACTCGAGCACCCTTTATTGTCACCTTACACAAGGCTGTCCCAGCTGCTCATCTGAACGGGCAGAGCAGAATGTGGCCATTCCCACAGCTTGCCTCTGTTGCTCTGCAGGCACCCCACCAGCCCACCGTGCATGTTGGAGACATGCTTGATGCTGGACACATGAATTTCCATTCCTTACAAGTGTAACCCTGAGGAGAACATTTTTTTTTGTACCAGCACCTCTAATTGTAAGAATAATTCTTGGCTCCTGTTCTTTTTTTCTTTCAATCAGTCAAACCAGTGGTTCCTACCTGGTATAACATAACAAAAGGAAAACACAAAAACCCAGCAGTGCTGCCAGCTACACACTGTGTAAAGCAGGATGGATACACCATGTAAATGCACACAGGTGCTCAAGAGTTTTCATGGCAAAAACAAGTAAGCTACATGTGGTTTTCAGTCATGGGCTTTATTCAAAATGATTGCTATTTATACAGTTTCCCTTATTTCAATGAAAACTTCTCATCAGGTTTAGTTCTACTAAAATTTGCATCATCAACATGATAAATGGCAGTTGATTATTCTAACACACTGAAAAATAGCCATATAATAATTATTGACAAAAAAACCTGGATGCATTTGTCTCCTTAAAATAATCAAAACTGGATTGTATTCAAATGACCAAGAATTCTGGTCCCTAAGAACTAGTAAAACTTGTTTTAATCAGATTTTGTTTTATGTTATGAATACGCAACATTTTAAACTGTAGAATAGCACATTATGGCTTGAAACTCTCAAGTTTGTTTTAAGAGTGAGACCTCATAACCACAACATCTAATGAGTCCTGATAAATGATAATGAGTCCTTTGGTCTTTAAACAAACTTTAGTAGCCACTGACCTATTTTCAAAGTTTAACCAATTAAGCTTGCCCTTTTAAGAAAAAAAAAATCTACTACTCAAAGAATATGATCTTCCATTAAAATACTATTTTCCAAAAAGAAAAAATGCAGGAAAAAATATTGAACAAAGCTGCATTGAAGCACAGTTAATTAAAAACACATATGGCAGCCTGCATTTAAAAAAAAAAAAAAAAAATTCTAGTTATTAGCACCAGTATCCACCTCCATCATGAAGGGCAGCCTGCTCCAAGGGCAGAGGTTCTAAGCTGAACGCAAAAACATTCAGATGGGATCAGAGGATGAAGGACAAATCTAGTCCTGGATTCACTTCCCTGTGTAAACAATTTTAGATTGTACCTGCATCTTACTCTCATTGCCACAAAGACCATTCTAAAAATTGGCAATTTCCTGAGTGTCCTATACAGCTATACAAGCATCCAGAAGGAATACAAATTAGCAATTTTCACAAAGAACTGGCTGATATTAACTTTCCAAACAACAGATTTTCACTCTTCAAAGGAAGAAAAAGCTATTTACCAGTGACTACGCTTGTAGCAGAGCAAGAGAAACTATGAAACATAATTTACATTTCTCTTGCATCTTTCTTTGCTTTTTTTCATAGAGATCCCCCGCCCTACTATATTCTCATTCAATGTTTGTAATGAATTTAAGGCTATTTGCCTCAACTCTTCAACACTGTGAGATACATGAAATTATTTATTATTATATTGTAATTTATTAAAAATTTCCAGTAACAAATTGGCAAAGCACGTATTTGTATCCTCCTATTATATTAGCTAAATAATATTTTCAGGAACTAGAAAAATTCCCATGCAACCTGTTGTGCTATGTAACACTTAAATCACCAGATTTTCTGTACAATGATTTCTGTACAAAAATTAGCTCCTTTTGCCTGTGTGAAATATGAATAAAGTAGAAAAAGAAAGTATATAGTCAGAAGTGATGGCTTGAACATATATTCTAGCATTTAGCAATAATAGTTCAATGCAAAGCAAAAAGAGAAAAAAAAAATAACTTCTTAACCAGAAATAATTGTGATCCAGGACTGATTGTGGATGAAGTTTGAAAGCAGAATCATCTTACTCCCACAAGGTAGCAATGAATTTGTGCTTAGCATGTGCCCCCCAAAAAATCCTTTAGGATAGTTAACAATAAACCTCTCTGCAGACCAGCTGTATAATCACTTGTTAAAAAACCAAACAAAATACAAACAAACAAAAAAACCCCCAACCTTTAAATACTCCGTATGATATATTAATTACATTTTAATAAAACTTCTCTAAGAGAAATCAGCTTGCAACAGCTTCATGGCAGCTCCTCCTTAATGCAAGTCAACACCAGCACCGTGGATTTGGACTCAGAAGTGAGGGGATGACATTGATTTTAACCTCTTCAGAAGTCATTCATCCTCCTCTACAGAAGTATGAAGAAAATCCAAACTGGTGCAGCATATACCCACTATATACACATTTTGGGATTACAAAATCTGGAAACAATCCTGGTTTCTTTGAAGCAAAAAGAAAATGTAAAATGTGGGGTAAAAGCAAGTAGTTAAAAAGGATCCCCCAAGGATCTCACAGATAGAGGTGCAGGCTAGAAACATAGGCGTGTTTCTCAAAGGATGCAGCAGGCAGCACTGGAGAGAAAAAAATAATTAAAAACTGTTTGGGAGGCAGTTAAAAATTGTTAATACAGCACTTCAACTACTTTGTTTGTGGTTGACTTACTGAACACTGGAAATGTTGATTTACCCTGAAGCTTGCCTGTTATATACTAATTCACAGGGCACCAGTTTGGAGTGCAAGTTTTGGGAGAGAGGAGGTAAGAACCTCAAACCATGGAATACAGGAACCAAGAAAATTACTCTTTGTCTCTTGGGGAATGGAGGCAGCTGCCCATTTGGCAGAACTTTTTCCTTACAGGGACCAGAGACATAATGGAATACCTGAAACAGGGTCATCAAATTTTCTCATTTCTAGAACTGCTGTATTGGAAGTAGCATGCTGAAAGTAGGAGTAAAATCACAAAAGATGGAAAGAAAGTGAGTTATAAAGTTTTGTTATTTGTTTTTTCTTGAAAATACTATATTTCAAAATAACTAAGAATCAAGTAATTCTTTTATAATTAATAAGACCTAAAATAATCAGAAGAATTTGAGGTAGCAGAGAATATTCATCAGTTCACAATACTCTAAATTGCTGAGCAGATTAATTCAGAAGATGTCTTCCATTACTAAGGCATAAGTACATATGGTAGAAATTCCAGATGACCAAGTTATATTACTGATTTCTATATGGGTGATAAAGCACAACATTTAAAAACCTATTTTTATTACTGTTTTAGCAGAATTTTTATTTTAAATTAACCCCAAGGACAGAGAGAGAGAGAGAGAGAAATAGAGAAAAAGCAACCTTTTCCCTCAAAATTCTAGCGCTTTCCTAAACAAGATGTTGTTAGCCAAATCTTAATATTCTGTTTCTGCATTACTATTGCTCTGTTTCATTGTCTAGGAAGGTCCTCTTTCAGGAAATAAGAAGGGACAGAGAATAGTTTTTCTGCTAATATGATCTAAACAAATAAGATAAAGAATTCAGATACCACAAGGATGTACTGTTCCCTGCTATGTGGTAGCTTTATTAGTAATAATTATGAGGCTAAGTTACAAAAATCATTCAAGAGAGATTAAAGGCTTATGCTAAACTTATAAAAGCTATGACCTAAAGGCTAACCTTCAGAAATTAAAAAAAATTTCCAAAAGCCAAAGAAGAACATGCTATATATGGAAAGATAATCAGTTCATAGACTTTAGGCAGATGTCTGAAATATTCAACTGCTGAAGAGAGAGAGCATGAAACTGCAACACTTGCTATCACTTAAAAGGTAACTCGTCAGAGAGGAGAGTGATTTCAAGGCTGGAAAAGGCTTAAGACAGGCTATTGGGTTTTTCTCTACATTCTATTTCAAAATCCATATTTCAAAAAACAACAAAACAATCAAAAAAAACAAACAAAAACAAACCCAGAATAATTCAATAGAACATCATCAAAGAAAAATGCTTGCATTAAAGCACAATGTTCTTCTTTGGTCACAGTTTATCCCTTATTATCCATAATCATTCATACTACCCACAGAACCATACCAGCTTGTAAATGCTTTATACAGAATAACTGGATAATTGTGTACTTAACAAACCCTACAAGAGAACAAAGCTGTGATCCTATGAGAACACAAAACACTTTTGCAAATGGTATCAAAAGGGTAAGGGGGGAAATGAAAAGCAGCTATGACTGATAGAATACAAGAAATTGTATAACTAATTCCACTTAATAATTACAATCTGTTTATTCTCTCTCTCTCTCTCTTATTTTTTTTAAATCAGATTACATGTAAAAAGAGATTTGAATTTCATTCAGACACGTTCCAGAGCATGTGGTATTCTGCAACTACAACTTTAAAAAACTTTACAAGTGTATTTTTTGAGTTTGTTTTTCCTTAAGAGATATCCTTTATGCATGGAAGATGATTAACCATATTGTTTTATCAATTCAAAATTTTTTTAAAAATAATAAAGCATTCTGAAAAACTATCCTAAGTTTTGAACACACTCCAAAATTTGCTGTGTTTGTTTCCAAAGGAAAAGTTATAGGGGTGGATGGGGGGAAATTTTTTTAAATTTAGATTAGCATTTGGTTAGTTTTGTCTTTAACAAAGAGTCGAGTTCTTGTTAAAAATATCTGAATAACTAAAATGATTTTAAGTGTTTCATTTGCATCAGTATTTCCCTACTGCTGTTATTTTTAATAAAAAGACGATGCTATTTCTAGACCTTCTTCACAGAAAGCCTGTTAAACTTGGTGTCATTTTTAAATAAAATCAATAAAAATCAATACTATCTACACCTGTATCTGCAACAATACATGACAATCTCTCAGGGTGAGATCTAAAACACAATGTCTTTTCTCTCTAAGTAGAATTAACCAGCAATTTCTCAGACACTCTGGTGACAGGGAACTGTGTTTGTATTTTAGATAGTGCCTATGATAAGCCAAACATTAATGACCTTCTCTTTCCAGGCAAAACAAACCATTTTTGTAATGGAGTTTGTTTGTCTCAATTACATTAATTGCAAATATATGATTTTAATCTCATCTTGAGGAATTTGTGCTGAAGTTCACTTTGTACATCCAGCCAAACTAAAGATTTTCATGCCCTGTGAACTGAAAACATTTGATTCTCACAAATATGCTAACATTTTTCTTTATAAATCAGAGTGTAAACCACCAAAGTGAGACAGCTGAAGACTTCCTAATAAGAAATACATGCATAAATTGTCAATATTATAGTTGTTTCTTCCCAAGTAAAACTTAGGCTCGAGTGTCTAGTTTGTTTTTATTTGCTTTCATGTTGTTTTTATTTGTTTTCATTTGCTTATTTTTCTATGTTTAGCTCTTTGTCATGCTTGAAACAGTTTTACTGGCTTTTTGAACACATTTATTCCAGAAACTTGTAGGAACATAAGAGAATTGTACTGCCTCTGAAAGGAGTCCAGTGAGCTCAGACTGTCACTTCCAACAGTGGCCAAAAGCAAATGCCCAGGCAGTAATACAAATTATCCACAAGAATGACCCATCTACTCCCCAGCTTCCAGAAACTTGACAGAATCACTGAGCCACATATGGTGGGGGCTTCTGTGTATGGTATTATCTCCATCTCCTAAAATCCCTCTGCAATTCTTTCAGCTTCCCTCACTGTCCCAAATAAGTTTACTCCATCAGCAAACCTTGCCATTCAGCTGGTCTCCAATTAAATATATGTTCATCTGAATGAGCATTTTTAATGTCAAGTAAATTGATATTTGTAATATCAGATGCAATAAAAACATGATAATACAAGATGAAGAAACATCCTCATTACAAGGGAATTTGTTATTTGTTTTCTGAGTTCTCAGAAGAACCACACCAAAAATGGAATGTGTATATGAGTCTAGTATCTAACTTGTGAGGTTTCTACAAGTTTCAGGATGAATAAGTAGTGGAAACAGACAGCAGTAATGAAATAAGGCTATTGAAAATGGGCAAGAAACACTAAGTATTAATCTGCTTTGCCCTGCATCCATTCCATCTGCTGGCACCAGGATTATCTGCAGATCTGTCCTTTCCAAATCAGGTCCACCCAGAGAGAGGATGATAGGAAAATGCAGATGACATAAGACAAAAAAAAAAATTAACAACTAATAAAGCTTAGTTATTTTCTTTGCATATAGAACAAACTTTCACAAGTTCCAGATCTACCTGAACTTCCCCCTATATTGGGGGGAAAAAACAGATGCTGGTTTAGCAGCAAAGAGTAAGAGCCATATTCAGTAATGGTTCAACTTCCTGTGCATATGAGAAAGGAAAGAGAAAGAGATAGAGCTTAGAAAACACTTTTTTTTTCTTCTATAAGAAAACATGTCACAAAGGGAAAGCTCCATTGCTGTGAAAACTATAGACAGAGACTTTACTGACTGGATGGTAGATACTTAGAGAGGCAAAGACGCAGATCTACACTGAGGTCTACCAAAAAACTAAGTGTGCCTGGGGTTGGAAGGATGACTTGGAAAATGCTCTTCATGTTATCCATCTCAGGAACCTTGTCAGTCCCCATCACAAAGTTAAACAAAGCATCCAGTGGCATGCCTGGTGAGGAGCTTGTCTATACAAAAGACTTTTCAAGCCCAATGAACTTTTGTACTGCCTAGTGAAAGCTGGAGGAGGTCTTTGTTTCCAGGAAAGATAGAAAGGCTGCAAGGAAATGTCCTGCAGGAGCAGAAAAACACAGGGCAATGAGTAAGATTCACTGGGGGTGTCAGATGGCAAAAGCCTGTATTCACACCCGGTCTCTTTCATCTTTATTCTACCTTAATATTCCAAGGTTGTCATAGCAAGATAACTTTTTAAAAATCAGAAAATTACGACAACACAAAGAAGAACACCTTAAACTTGACTCTATGGGACATCTGTTGCTTTCTTGCACTGTTGGGAAGCCTTCAAAGGACCTTTTCAAAGTCTTGGGTACAACCTGCATTGTGGCCAATTGTGCCAGAAATTAAGTAATATGCCATTGGCAGGGTTCAGGAAAACAAAGTTAATGAGGCAGTTGGGTTACTGGGACTGCTTCTTGGACCTCCCCAAATGCTGCTGAATACACAGCTCACTACAGCTGCTCCCTGTGTATGCCCATAAATATGCAGGAAGTTTTAGAGAAATACAAGGAGGTAAATACCAAATCCTCAGCTGGGATTCTGTTGCATAACTGAAATTCATGGACACCTCCCTAAGCTAAAGGATCTTAAAGACCCCTTAAAGCAACCTGAAGAATGTATCTTGAGAATAGATTTAAGGGGCCAGGAAGCATTCTTGGGGTAAGTGGGGAGGAAACCTAACCAAGTGAAAAGCTATGAACAATAATCGTATTTTAGGGGCTCATCACAACAGCTCTGTAAATTAAGGAAAGTAAAAATCAGGGCACATGCCAGGGAAGCAGCTGCTGCTGAGCAGGTACCTGCCCACCAAGTGAATGTCCAATTTCTGTACTCGATATAGGGACAAAATTTGTCACCTTGCCCCCCTGCTGGCAACTGTTGAGAGCAAAAAGCACAGCAGAAGGAAGGCAGAAACAACTTAATACTCTCTCGGTATCAACATCTTGGTACTTGTATAGTATTTACAGGGGAATGCTGCCACGACATTGACCTCCAACAAAGCCTAGAGTGTGCGCATCAGTGAGGTTCAGCACAATCCCCTCAAAAAATCTGGTGGTGAGTCACTGTCACAAACAGCTTCCTGCTTGTCTTGCAAATGAGGAAGAGGCAAGAAAGGGATGAATGAACAAATGAATAAATGGTTGGTGTATTTCTTTTCTCTGAAATGCTGGCTCCGAAGAGGACACAGGTGAAGAGAAAGCAGCAGCAGCAGTTGCTCAAGGCTATCACACATGAAAAATGGTGAAGGCCCAGAGAAGATGTAAGACATGGTTCCAGACAAAAAGATTAATGTCTTCTTAAGAGAGTCTGATTCTCAGATATATTATCAGCATAAACATTGCTTACAGTCTGAATGAACAATGTCATATCTCCTCCATTGTAGAGCTTTTAAAATATTTCTTGCCTAAAGACAATCATAAAATAGTTTGGGCTGGAAGGGACCTTTAGAGGTCACCTATTCCAATCCCCCTACAATTAGAAGGGACACCTTCAACAAGCCCAGGTTGCTCAGAGTCCTGTCTAACCTGACCTTGAATGTTTCTGGGGACGGGGCATCCACCACCTCTCTGGGCAGCCTGTTCCACTCTTTCGACACCTTCATTGTAAATAAATTAAAAAAAAACATTGACATATCTAATCTAAATTGAACCCCTTTCACTTTAAAACCATTACCCCTCATCCTATTACTATTTACCCTGCTAAAATGTCCCTCTCCAGTTTTCTTTTAGGCCCACTTTGAGTACTGAAAGGCCACAGTAAGGTCTTCCCAAAGCCTCCTTATTTCCAGGCTGACAGCCCCACCTCAGTTCTTCCACATAGGAGAGGTGCTTCAGACCCATCATCATCCTCATGGCCCTTCTCTGGACCCACTCTAAGTATGTACTCTCTTAGGTCTAGGTTGTCTTTCTTCAATTACTAAAACTATTCTGGGTTTCCAGATAAAAATATTTAAATAATTCTGCATATTGTTAAGAGTTTTATTAAGTTATGACTGGAAAAAACTCCAGTTGTACATACCCATATATCAGCAAATTAAAAAAATTATCTGTGTTTCCTAAAAGTAAAGAATCAGAGGATCTGTAAAATGCTTTAAATTTTCATTTTAAGGCATTGAAAGGACCTCCTACATACAAAGCCACCTTCAATGTCATGTGAGAAAATAAGTATTTTAAAGGACTATTTTTTCCCTATGAAGAAGTAAAAGGCAAAATTTCCCTTACAGCTTTTGCCAGGTAGAGAGCTGTAATTGTACATTTTTCTATGAAATCTGCTAACATCTCACTGGTAACTTACTAATTTTTCAGTTCATTGCTTGGCTAGAGATACCTAAATTAAATTTGGACACGTCACGTCCTTGGAGTCACCCGTTTGTACTGGGAGAGCGTCAGGAAGAGATCTGCTTTCAAAGACAGCAGTGTCAGCAGATGCTGCTGTAATTAGGGTTGCCAGACTGACTTTCATCAGTAAGATGATCCATTCCTTGCTTCAAAATACCATTTCTGCAAGGCCTTGAGAAAGTCTCTTAACCACTTACACATGCCACCTTCAAAAATTAGTCAGGTTATAGAAATGACATCAAGAACCCAGGTTAATCAGGATATACCTGGATTCAAATTAATCATATCTCCTAAAAGGGATTCCCATTTCTTAAATGTGTATATTTGTTTCTGAAAAAGGTGGTGAAAAATTTAAATAGATATTTTTAATTGCTTCCTGCTTTAAGCATGCTAAGCAACTCTGAAACACTTAAAATGATTTGGCATCTATTCAAATAATATGAAAAATGAAAATTAATTTCCATCATTTTCCTTTTTCTATTGTCAAAATGCAACTTTTCTCTGGTTTGTCATCTTCTGGGAATGGCCAGTTTTACTAATCACAGAAAGCTCATTTGGCTATTTACAATCCTCTCGTGCTCCATAAAAGGCAATTAAAACAAAACTTCACGTTAAGATGTCTTTATCTCATCAGATGCATGGATGATTCAATTCTGCTTAATTACTTTGATGTCCAGCTGGAATGAATTTGGTTTAGGATAGCAGAAAAAAATGAAGGAAACAAACCAAAATGGATGGCCAAACAAAGGGAGTCAAGGTACCCAATACTTTTACCTCAGAAATGCACATGACTATTAGAGCTACAGGAAGCCTTTACATACCAAATCATCATTGACTTTGCATGTTTCTGTCAGAAATTGAGGGAGGAGGCCTCAACTATGGGAACAGAAAGCCAAGAAAACATAAAACTACCCCACTCTCTTCCAGTGCATTAACTTATGGTGCCTCCAGGTGGCTTTCCACAACTATGCTGATTTCTATTGGAGGACCTGAAGTCACAGTCAAGAAGTCAGAGACTAAAATTGAGAGTAAAGTACTTACTTTTTAATCAAAAATAATTTTTGCAAAAAAAGATTTTTCAGTGAATCTGTGTGTCTGTCTACCAATGCAGAGAGGCGCTCCAAGGTATGCATGTTCCTCCAAGACTTGTGCCAGTGGAAGTGATGTGACATTCCAGAAATTTTTTTTAAATGCATATAAAAAAGAAGAATGGTTTCCAACAATTGAAGGAAAATCAAAACCTAAAGATGTTTCTCATTTTCAACAAATCCCACATACCATATTCAAGGTTGCATTATCAGACAAGTGTTTTTACTATTGCTTTGTACTCAGTTATTGGAAAGTAGCAATCAAACATTGTGAACAAGTTTTCACTCATTCTTGAAAACATCCAGAAGCAACAACACTTGATATACAGTTGTTGGCAGTACACAACACAGGGGGCTCTGCCTTAAAATCACAGAATAACAGATGAAACTTTGAAGTTTTCTGTATTTTTACTGTTAAAAGTTGCATTTCATACCTATTTCAGTTTTAATCATCTCACTTTGTAGAAAGCTTTTTTTTATTCCTGTCAATTTCCCCCTCCCCTTTTCTATTACATACAACACAGTATGACTCTTTCTGCACAGCAGACTTGCTGCAAGAAATGGTAGTAAGAGGAAAAGAATCTAAACTTGTCAGAATTTTTATAATTATTCTCGTGACAGGCATAAATCAAATCACACCACAATCACCAAAACTTGTTTTTAAATCTCTAATCAGTAATGGGACAACATCAATATCACATACAAGACAAATTACTTGCTCCCTAGAAGTTATAGCCTGAAGTCAGAAAGCAGGAGTTCCCTTTAGAAGAGATCTATAAATTACATTGTACTTCCTGAAAATCTTCAGGAGTGAATGAGGAACTTCCAGTTAACTTCCTTGAAATCACCTTACCAGCTTGTGGCAGAGGTAGGGACACAAAGAATTTTTTCTCTCACTATGGTGCTTATCAGGTAGAATACCTGAATAATCTGTTACAACCAGCATAATCTGTTTTTTAAATTCTTTCACACTTTGTATTTACTTGTCACAGCAGATGTTTCTAAGGCATGGAGTAACCACAAGACTAAATAAAGGACACTGTCACAACACACGGTGCAGCTTACACATCAAACAGAAGCCTCAGGATTACTACAATTTACTGTTACTGCACCACTCTGAACTGGTACATTTAGTTTTTAATTCAGGAGAGTGGCATGTGGGAAGAGTATGCGAGGACTGGTTTTAGTGGAGGGATTGATAGAAGGGAAAAGCCCTCTAAGTCACTCCTGCCCAAACCACGTCTTCAGACAAGGGCCCTAGGTGCATGCTCTCTCCATGGCTAAGAGCCAACCTTGGACTTCCAAAATGCAACTCATTCCATACACCATGGCACTGCAGCAGCAGATTGTGGGGTGAGACCCTTCTGCAGGCAACAGCAAGGCACCCAGCACTAAAAAACACCCAAAGAGGAATCATTTGTTTTGTAGGGTCTTCCTCAGGATGACAAACTGTCCATAGCCAGACAGGAAGGCTTCCCAGTCTTTGTCATCCCAGGTCTGCAGGGCATGCCCATCCTCATACCTGGCCACCCTGAAACCTCATTGCCAGCCAAGGGACTGCTCAGAAAACTTTGTCTTTAGGCCTGATCACTTGCGGAGAAGAGAAGGAGAAGTGCATGCAGGGAAAGGATGCAACTAGGGTAACTCAGGGACCCAAAAGCTAACAACTTCTCCCAGGTCATACAGTGCAAGGCTATGTCTGTGCTGTTAGCAAATGCTCACACTAGGTCTACTTTGAAAGAAAACTGGAGCAGCCACCTAGCAGGGAGAGCAGAAGCAGCCTGACTAAGGGACTGCTTTAACAATAGTCACATGGTGCCTCTGTGACACAGGAAAGGCCAGCTGGCCACACAGAGAGGATATTGTCACAAAATACATTTAGTAAATGTTGATACACCACGTCTATAATGGGAAAAACAGAACCAACAAGCTGTAGACAAAAAGGAGCCAGTCAGAAATCTCTCAGAGATGTCTGAGAGACATTAAGACATTTGTGAAGGAAAGAGAGATAAGCATGTGATCTTTATTGAAATAAAGGATGCTTCCCTTCTGGCATAAGCCAAACAGACAAGAGCCCTAAAAGCCATAAGCTACAAAATCAGCCATTGACCAAAGACTTAACTCATGTGCTAGAAAATGCCACCACTCAACAGAGAGCAGACTGGTCAGAACTGGAGCAAGCCCTTGCCAGTGACATTTCGCCATCACTGTACAGCAGCTGAAGTGTAACAGATGCACAGAGCATCTGCAGAGAGGCTGCCCTGGTGACAAGGTGATCCTTAATTAGATGCCCTTTCTGAAAAAAAACCACTATGGATGTTTTCCATCTCCTCCCCAAAACAAACTGTAATTTATTTGTTTATGAACAACATCACCTGTCAAACACACAGTTGCAATCTATTTGGAAAACCTAGTTTTATTTTATTTTATTTTCGATTGATTTTGTTAGATGGGCATAACATCCCAAAATGCACTTGAATTTGCTTGTTTTATACCACCAGACCAGCTCAGTGTGTCCAATGTGTTAAAGTCATGCCCCCTCCTGCTCTGGTAAGTGGGGAAGGCTTCTAAGTGCTTCTTCTGCCCAAGTGCAGCAAGGGATAGAAGAGAAGACAAAGAAGGCATAAGTCCAAAAAAAACCCCAAAACAAAAACAAACAAAACACCCCCAAAAAGCAACAAACAAACACCACACCCATGCCCAGTAATTCCCAGCAGAACCATCTTTATAATGACATTTTCTTTTCTTGACATAGATATTTGTCTACTGGGAACTTTAGAAGGCTCTGAAATTTGTAATTCACATAAGACACAAACTCCACCAATATAACACAGACCAGAACAGGAAGCACGTGACTTAATTAACATGACACTAAGGCTAAGAGGAAATTTTTGAACTCTTACATTCTTCACTGGAAAGCCTCCCCGTACTCATATTTTCATGAAAAAATATTTCTCAAAAGATCAAGTACATAGGTTTGTAAAGCAGGAAAGAGTGAGAGCCACCCACAAAACCCAGAAAAATTATTTAACTGAAGCTGGGTGTGTCCAACAGCACCCTACATCCCCCTGCACAGATGCAGGGGAGAAGGAGAAAGTACATCTCTTCTATTAAGACAAAATGGAGACTCCTCAATTTTCGTTTCCTCATTGGAACAAAACCACAAATTTCAAAGTGCTTTCTAAAAAGCAATATTTTGGTTTTCAGCAAGCACTAGCAATAATCCATTACATCAAGTGTCAGCTCCAAGCATTTCAAAGCTATAGATCACATCAGACATCTGCTTTTAAAAGGCAAATTGCTGACTCATTTCTGATCCACCATGGGTGACATTCACATCCTCCTTTAATGATAGCCCACCCCTTTTGTTTCTTCCCTGCACTTTCTTAAATAAGCTTAAATTAATTGCCCATTAGATATAATCAGTGTTGAGAATAATACTGCAGTATATTTCAACTCCTTTTATGAATCAAATATGCTTGTAATATTTTCTTAAAGGATTTGTTTTATGCCTGTATTATCATTTTACTTCTACAATTACCCTACCAATTAATCTTCAAGTTTACCTACACATTTTAACTTACCAAAAACTAATTTTAAAAAAGTGTTGTTTCTGAACCAGTATAAATTGAAACCTTAGCTTCCAATTCTCAAAAGACACAGGCAGAAAAAAAAATTAATTTTTCTTTAGAATATTTTTAAACAATCCACTAACTTTTTAAAGATTAAAAAGTTTAAAAATTAAAATTTGCCTTTACCACTGTGAATTTTAGATGAACCTTATTCTCTTTACAAGTGCTTCCTTCAAAGAGGCACTACCTCAAAACTCAATAATAGGAACATGTTAAAAGTTAAAAAAAAAAAAAACCACAAAAATTGCCAAACAGGAAAAAGCCAATAAAATAAAATATTAATTTAAAAGTAAACTACCAAGAGGGGGAGAAAGAAAATTATGAAGAGCAAGGCTCTATGCTTTCTGTTTCATGTGCCTTAAAAACGATTATAAGCTTGAGTTAAAGTTTCAAACAATTTTATAATTGAAGTAATGCAATCTCCCTATGTAGAAAAGAGATCAGGATAAACTCCAGTGGTGTGGATCTGAAATGGGATTTCTGATATAATTTCCTCTGAGAAGCCAGGTCATGATTGTCAAAACCATGAAACAAAGCAACATGCAGTAAGTAGGGACCCACAGGGGCTTTGAGTTGGAAGCACACCACTGATCAGGAAAACACTAATGCATATGCAACCAATGAGGGATAAAATATTGGAGCACAACAAAATTATTTTTTTCATTAAAAGACAAAAGCTGAGGCCATGGAAGCAGCCATGGATATACTGTTGTTCCTTAAAGAAATTGGTTTTTAAAGACCTAAATTAGCTTAATTAATAATTTTGTTTTAGTTACATTGGAAGAGGAGCTAGAGATATGAATCTGTGTCCTCCGCTTTCAAACTATAAACCACTTTTTTGTGCAATGGAGAAAACTGAAAATACCATTAAACAAATCCTGCTGCATGACTATATTTGTGGAAGAGGAAAGGTATGGACCCAAAAGCAGACCTCTCAATGAAAAAAAAAAAATATCCAGGAGTCATTAGCAATTCAATTTTTATTTTATTCATTTAAAAAATGAATAAAATTTATAAAATTTTATAAATTTATAAAAATTTATAAAAATTTATTTTATTAAAAATATTTTAATATATACACATATCCTGGAAGAGACAGTTTTTAGCATTTTACCTGTTACTAGATTTGATCAATGTAGAATTATATGATCATGCTGTGCCTGGTATAACTAAAGCACAGCATCTAAAATTAACATTGGTCAATCTACCTAAGCAGCCAGATTTCTAAGATACCTGGGCTCCTCAGAGCTGCCTTGACTCTCAGCAAAGTTGCTAGCTACTAAATATGTTTTCAAACATAACCAATTACTTTAAGCCAACTTATTTTGCAAAGCCCAAATATTGTCCCTCGAGGGGAAAAAACATTAAAAGCAGAGTTGACACAGAATGAGGCTGAAGCAATTTAGTCCCAAGGCTGTTGGCTTTGAACACTCCCACTGGGAAATAATATTCAACATCAAAGTTGTGTGTGGATCATTTGCCCCATCCCTCCAACTTGTTTTCCTTTAACTTTATTAAGTCCTTTTAGCTTTGTCAACCTGCTGCAATTGCTGTTTCACAAAATTGATAACATTGTGCCTAGTGCTCAACTTTCACTTTATTAACCAGAGCAAAGCACTCTCCTGTAAATCTCCACAACCCTTAACCTTTGTGATTTGAATGATCTTTTTTCATTCTCCAGCAATTAAAGGATTGTCTTATTTTGGTATACAGGTCTTCTAGAACCTGTCTAGTTTATATTTCAGAGAATGGGTTTAACTGAACGCATAGTGTAGATTCTTGGAAAATAAATTAATCCTACTTCCCCTGGCACATGAACAATTCCTTCTAAGCATACATTAAGATTTATGAACCCTCTTTGTCTGAACTGCCATTTGCAATAAAGGGTAATTACCAAGCCTTTCGAAGTAGCTATATTAATTCAAGCAAAGTTAATGCTAAACACGAAACAGTATTACTACAGGATTTTACTATATCAAAAAGATGGAAAACTTTGCACACGTAAAAGTCTAATAGTTAGCATTCTTTTAAAAATAACATTTATTTTAAACACAGAAGAGCCTCTTAAAAGTAGTTATGTAGGAATAAAAAAGTACCGCTTCATTGGACAAATTGATATAAACATTACAAGAAATATTTTTCCTGTTTTTCTTTCTCCTTTTAAAATAATTTCACCACCATCTCATGATTCTTCAGTTGTCTCTCAAGTGTGCATATAACACAGATCCTACTATGTACCATGGCACAGGAACCGAAGAATTTTTCACAAGATAACTTCATTTTCATTCCTTTGATAAATATTAGTTAACATATATTAAACCAAAACAAAGCAACCCAACAAAAAAAGCCAACCAGAACTTTTTGACATTCAATAGCTTTAGAGATTGACAATGTCTATGAAAATTTTACTTTGAAGAGGCATTCCCACACTGGCCCAGTCCTTGCTGTGCTGATCAAGGGAAGCATTATGTGACAAAGGCAGCACTAAAGCTAAACTTTACTTCACTGGGACTGAACTCAAATTGAAGCCTGCTAAACTACATCCAGTAGGCAATGCCAAGCCTGATTTTAAACATCACTTTCTCCTCATGAAGTTGAGCATCTCAGCAGCTTTAGACCTTTTAATATGATATACTTGCATCTTCTGTAAATAAAGTATTTCAAGAATTTTCCCTGCACTCTCCAAAAGAAATAAATTACAAAAAGAAATCCATATGTTGTTGAAATGGTAGTCTTTACAGGAACTGTTCTCCTCTGAAGAGGGATAATAATTTCATTCCCTAGTGTAAGCTAAACCAGTTTCCACAGCTCTTCCCATCTGCACTGCCCTTACTCTTAATATTAACCTAAATATCTGCTTTAGTGAATTCAGATAAAAATATTTTTAACTTACATACGGATAGCGTCCAAATCATTGCTCATTCTTTTATATTCAGCCAACTAGCTTAATTGAATGGTAAGCCATTACAAAGGTAAAAAAGTCAGTGAGATTCAGCAGAAAAACAGAAATGTCACACAGAACAGCAGTAAAGTAGAAGGGTGATATAAGAGATGATGCTAAGCAAGAGGTTTTGGCATGAAAACATTTTCTCCTGCTAATGATATAATTCAGATTATCTGGCTGCATCAAAGACAGGAAGAAGTTAGTGTCTAAAATGATGAAGCTACTGAAACTGTAATAAAGACTTGCATTTATGAGCAGAACCATTAGATAATGCTACATGCTGTAAATTAGCGTGACAATAACACAGCATTTGGAAAGACAGACTTTTGATCTACAATCCTTTTATGGTCTGGTTTAAGCTATTAGGGTCTTCACCACGTACCTTCCCAGAGGATGAACTCCCAGTATTGTTATTGGGTCTCCCCTACATACATAGCACAGCTGAGTTATCATGGATTCTCCCAGACAACCTCTAGGATGAAGGATTCTTTCCTATGAGCATAGGTGTGATCACACCTCTCTACTACTTTTAGGAAAATAATTATCTTGTTTTAAGTCTCTCTTTTACTTCTTGTTGCTGTCAAGCCTGAATATACGGCTCTCACTACTCAGTACATCAAAGACACACCTGAGGTATCTTTTTGTTAACATCTCCAGTTTAGCTAACCTACGGTTTTGCACCACATTCAGAAGTTGTCCTTTGCCCACTAAAATGCTTTAATACAAAATAGCAGCAGATTTCCTCTGATCCTCCGAGGAGTCTGTCCCTGGACAACTTTGGACCATGACAGACAAGTAAATTCTGAGAAAAAAGAGTTCTCTGGCCCTGCAATTTAACAACATATGAAGATCATCATAGAACCTAATCATAATTCCCCCATGCTGACAAGTGATTTTTAGACAACCTACATTGTCTCAGCCAGAAACCATTGGTGGGGGATATGCTGCTAATTACCATGTGTAGGATGCCACTTAAATACATGACTTGGTTAAGGAGGGATCTTTTTCACTACTTTAACATCAGATTATCAGGTAGGTAAATCCTCAGCTGCACCACTGCATCAAATCCTGCTAGCTAGAACTGTCCAGTGATTTTTCTTAACATTAAGGGCTAAAACTAAATGCAAATTTTGAGAAAGGAAAAATGGGTTGGTTCCTCTGAAGCTATGGCTACAAGGCAAATCTGATTGAACCAAAAACACATAAAAGAATCTTGAAATAATAGATTTCATATCTGTACAGAAATACAGCAATAGCAAGTTCCTGAACCATGAAAGCAAATACAGAAAAGAAAAAAAAATCCCTCAGCTTTTTAGTCTATTTTTCTAAGGAAGTTGGCACAAAACCACACAAAATATAAATTATATTTTCACAGGCTCTTCTTGAGAAGGACAGTTTTAGTATTTAGTCTTGGCTCAGGTTTTAGATCCTAAATCCAGAATTTAAAGAACATATTAAAAATTGCATATAATACCGAAGTATTGTAGCTTTATACAGTCAAAAATGTGAAAGCATATTTTCCAGTAGATATAGTATGTAAAACTATAAATTTGACTCTCTTTTGTTATTTCTACCAGATGAAGAAATCTCATTTGACTCACAGCTCTTCAGCTGTTTCTCACTTTGGTCAAGAAGACACATTTAAAATCAGGTTTTGAAGAAGACAGAAAGAAATACAAAATAAGAAAACCTGAAAAGTATAATTACTAAGGGGGGAGGGGGTTGTTTTTTGTTTTACTTTCAGGCATGCAGTACTGTTGCATTTTTCAAAAATCCAGCTATGCATATGTGCATGCTCTTAATGGCATAAAAAAGTCAGAGAACATAATGCTCAACATTTTCTCACAGAATAATGACTAGAAAATATCCTGAACTGTATGGGCATCCAAAGGTCAAAACTCAGAGAAACTGAGCTGAATGAAAAGTGCAAGGTCACTGATGTGAAGAAAGGCAGTTTAGTTAATATTAGCACAACTTTCCAATTAGCACTGCTGAGAGGCAGCATTTAACCTGAGCAGAACTCACATCTGACAAGGCACTGCTTATTCCAAGTTAGCTCAATTATTTTCACTTGGCAGAACACAGTGCACACAGATGTACCAGGAGTGCTGCTGAAAAATCATCTCTCACAGAGGATCCTAACAGTGGTTTTTTACTCCCTGCCTTTGAGAAACACAGGTACCACTTCCAATAACTATGTTCCAAGCAGGTATTGCAAATTACTCTTTTCCTCAGTCCTGATATTTAAGAGACAAATCAACAGATATCCAGAATGAATATATACATAGGAAAAATGCCATTTGCTGGCACTTTCCCAAACCAAGGGACTCATCTGTGAAGAACACCGATCTGTTCTGATATACAGAAACTGTACGAATGAAATTCAGCCAGCTGCAACTCCTTCTGGAAGGAGACCTTGCTGTGGTTTGAAGAATTCTAGGACTAAATTGATATTTTGCCACTGCTTTAGGATGGTATTAACAACTGATCCCTGAGGATCAGACAAATGGTACTTTCAGGAATATGGGCTCAAAGCCAAGTACTAATCTTTATTTACCAGTGCTCGCTTCTCTCTTCTGTTTTATGCTGAAGTTGCTTTGCATATACAATATCAGACTTTTTGAGTTACTTGAGCTATCTGCTGTGAAGGACCTGGGCCCAGGAAATCAGAACTGTGAGTGGACTTCTCATCAGTTTTATGGTATTTCTGGAGACCCAGGAATGAGGAGCTAGAAATAGAGCCCATTTTCCCGTTTTATTATTCAATAAAAAAATTATGTCCTTTTCCCCAATTTCTTTTTGCCCACAAACTTTTTTCATTCTAAAGAATGCCACAGCTCCTGATAATTCCAGGTTCTTGTCAGACTCCTGCCTTCAAACTGGCCAACTCAGATCTCTCAACTCAGATATTTAAAACAAGATATTTAGCCTCAGTCAATTTCCAATTTCAAGATTTGTTTTGTTTGCTTTCAGAAAATTTCTAACCAGCTTGTAACAGTGTGCATATCTATACACTGAGCTTCTCAGAAACTATAGAACTTCAGCATGATCTGAATTTCTAAATAATAATAACAAAGAATTAAATAGTAGATTAAAGCCAGGAAGATGTAGTAACATGGAAGGTAAAGAAGAAATGTGTTTTCAAATCATATTTGGAAAGAAATTTCACTAGGAAATTGAATTCATGAAGCACTACACATAAAATTAGTAGATTGGAGCAGACATGTTTGCTGTAAACAAAAACATAGAGAAGGACAAAAGTAGTGGAAAAAGTTTCTTAAGGCAAACTGAAAGAACCCTACTATGCAGAGGCAGAAATACTATTTTCAGGATATAAACAGGATAACTGTTTATACATTTGTGCTCCACAGGAGAGGGCTGGCAACTACATTTTTACATACTGGAACAGAAAGTTTTGAACTCTTGCAGGAAATGCTGCCAGGCCACCAGCTCCCTCCCACTTCCCCAGCTCCCAGCAGAGTACCAGGCACAGATTTCAGGCCATCCCCCTGAGGAACGGCCACTTCACAGGCACTGTCTGGGCAGCAGGCTGCTGCTTCTCCAGATGGACACAGGACAGAGCTCATGGCCCTAATTCAGCACATGGCACCACTTCTCACAAATTTTCTTTCAAATAGCTCACAGTTACACAGTCCATAGATATGTGCTAGCAAATTGCAATGAGGCAAGACATTTTTTTTGGTAAAGAAAAAAGGCAACACACTAAAATAAAAAACAGAGTCTTAACTAAGAATTTTAAGCAGAAGTACCAAATTGAAATTGGAAATCATCTTGTTCAGGTATGTTTTCCCCTTATAATTTAATTTCAAAAATGAAGATAAAGATAACTTGTATGAAAGTAACAGAAATCTAGGCAGAACTAAATATCATCATATAACTTTGTCAAGTTTGGAGATAAATAAACCTGAGTCAAAAGCCTCTTTCAGAAATCTATCTGGAAAAAAACTTTCACAAATTATGAAGTCGATGCATTGTAAGACTGAAATTACATCCTATGTTTTACAGAGGGCATCACACAATAGTCTAATCTTTACTCACACATATGCCCCATCTTGCAAATGAAATTCTGCTAGACTGATGTTTTAAGGTACTGAGTGTTAACCCAGAAGGGAAACAGAAAGTAAACCAACCCCTTTTATTGTTGTGCCATGCCTTTCTACAGTGCTCTAAGACAGAACTATGAGGGAGTCCAAGTCTTCCTAAACAGAACTATGGGGGTATTGGCATGGATATTTAGCAAAAATGTTTCCATGTTGCCAATACTTTCTCCAAGGTAAGTTTCTCAGAAACTGCAATCTCCAGCCTCTTTGGTGGCCAGAATGAGAGTGTGTCACACCTGCCAGAAGTTTAACAGTGGGTATGCATGCTCCCCTGAATTACGAGTCTCAGCATCACTGCTAAAGCACTAGAAAAACCCCCAAAAAACCAACTATTCAAAGTGAAAAATTTGTTTGGACACAATAATGTAGAAACTAGTTCAAAGGGAAAAGATAAGACTTAGGGTGAAATGAAATAGCCATTAGCCCTCTTCTTGCAAAAGAAAATGTCACACATCTGATCAGAAAAAACTAACAGGGAAGGAAAAAAGGTGTTTACAGTAGCTGCTAAGACTCTAAATAAGAACTAGTGTCTTTTAATACTTAGCATTTATTTCTATGGGTGGTTAAAATTTCTGTCTTTTAAAGGAAAATGCAAATAAGCACCAAATCAGCACAGCCTCCTGATCCAGTTGCATTCTCAAAGAAAAACAAAGAATGCTTGCTTTCAAAATATATCTAAGAACTAACATTTTCTGAAATATGTCCCTTGACAAGTAGAATGCTGACACACAGTGTAGGTGAAACCCTACAAGCCCAGCCTCTCCACATGCAACATGCACAGAGTAAGAAAGCGCAAATGATTAATGTGTCTACATTCAGACTTAAACTCACAGTTTCTGCTAATACCATAATACCTCTGACCTAACTTCATTTTCACGTGTCTGTACAGCATCACAACAGCCCAAAATGGTTAGATGCATTATCATATCCGCACCTGATTTCGCATTCACCCTCACAGAATGGTCCAGATGCATGCATTCAAATCCAGCACGGATTATCACACACATCTCTTTCTGATGATAATTCTTAATGATAACATAATTAATTCTGGCATTATACATAAATATTCTACTAATTGCGGCCTAATTTGTACATTAAAAATACAGCTTGAAATAAGTAAGAGAAAACAATTTAACCAGGAGGGCAAAAAATTTGGATTTCCCATTCTCTGGGAGAAGAGAAAATAACTGTTCCCATTTTTGGCTGTGGTATCTCAGAATTAAAAACTGTGTCTGTCCCAGCTGTCTAAAGGAATGTATCCACACACTGCGCTCCAAATTTATACTACTGTAGTCTAAATAGTATTTTTTCTTTTTTTACTCTACCCCTTCTCTAAGTTTCTGACAATCATTTGCCTTTAATCATTTGGGCCATTTTTTCCTAGGCATTATCTATTGCAGTGACATTGCCACAACAATTCTGAAACTGCAGATATGAACTGAGATTGTGCAATAATTTACTTTAAATATAATAATAACCAATACTACTATTACTACTACTAACAAAACCAATTCAGAGTACATGCTCATCAAGGAATAATTTTCTCAATTTAAAGGCAAGATGAATTATTAATCTATGTGGTTTTCAGCAAATTCTTGTCATATGTAACACTGAACTCTTAGGTGCTCCAAACCCCCCAGTATGTAGTGACCCTGCAGTGTCCCTACCTCTCCAGAGCACAAGGGAGCTGCAGTGTTTCACTCATGGGGGTGTTTATTGCCAAATCACAGCCCTGCAATGAGTGGTATTTGTTAAGATTGAGACATCCAGATAATGTCTTTAAAAAACAAACTTTGGAAGGCAGTCCTGCCTTTGAACACCTTTAAATCAGACTCCATGTGTAACTCCTGGGACCTGAAAAGCACTGGCCTTCTCCAGGCAGGGGCAGGGACACAGAGATCACCTGCAGGTGTGCCCATTGGACAGGGAACAGGCATGATGTCAGCCCAGTCAATACTAGGGCTTGTCAGGAACCAAAAAACCAGCAGCCAGAAATGTGAACCCAAGCTAGAATTCTAACTAAGAAGCTCTCTGAATGGGAAAATATCATTCCAAAAAAACGTGGGATGTCACACGATGTGACCATGCAGTGTGGTCATATGGTGGAAGGAACCAGAGAGGGGCTGCCTGTCAAGCCCCTGAGCACCTCTGCTGTAGCACTTGTGCTGACACCAGGAAAGAGGGATAAAAATCAGCTTTCTGTGAACATCTAGTCTCCGTTAGCCATCACAGGAGACAAGAAACACCTGCCCAAACATGCCTGGAACTAGTCCTCCCACTTGTATATCCAAAAAACCTCTTGTTTTTCCTCCTCCAACCTTTGCAAAAAAAGTGCATAAAAAGGAAACGGTATGACCTAGAGAAATTAAGAAGACTGCCATCTGTAATCAGCCTTTCAAAACATCTAAATATCCTATAGCCTTGCAGTCACTGCACCGTCCCAGGGAGGAAATACCTTTCAGGCAGAGGAAGGAACTAAGCCCAAGTTACAGAATTATTTTATTAAAAGATGACAATTACTTAATCTGCGGTAGTTTTCTTAACACATCCTTCCTTTTCTGCTGCTTTTTTTGTAACCAAATAACCAGTTCTTCACATTAGCTTTATAAAAGCTCTTCTAAAATATCAGTGGCTTCCTTAAAGAGACAAGGGCTTGGTTGTGGATAGGAGAGAGGAAAAGGGTCAATTGCATGGCACACACTGGATCCAGCTTCTTCATGGCTTCATGTTGGGATAACCAATACACATATAAAATACAGTCCACATCTGGGTTTTTTTTTCTGATCCACTATATACAACATATTGCTCATACTTTCATGAATAACCACAAAGCCTTTTTATTACAAATAAATGAGAATAATTACTTAGTCACAAATTACCTGTTATAAGACAAGGTAAATTAAAGTAACAATGACAGCGGCCAACTTATCTACTAATATCAGTATTTTTCCTTCAAATTAAAAGAAAAATCAGGAAGGAAATAAACAGTTAAAAGTTCTGTTAATGAAAGGTTAAGGTTGCCAGCCACAGTTGCAAATATCTCATTAAGTGGTAAGAGAAGAATATATCCAGAACAAAGTTTACAACCAGAAAGCCATTTAACACTACTTTTCTTGAGTAATACTCTCACAATGACCACATACAGTCATCCTTTTTGATTATTCTTTTGATGTTGCAGGACCTTTGTCAGGGAAATGTATTTGTTACTGAGTAGATTTCATTGTGGAGAAAATCCACATTTAATTTCTATTAATTATATAAATACACCTATTTGGTGCAACAAAAGGATAATTTGGGACCTAAAAGTAACAAAAATCTTTAGTTGCTTATATCACAGAAGAAAATCAAATAGTATTTTACTTTTGAGATGCTGGAATTTCTCAATCACATGGGCCAAACTTATGGAATTTACAAGGAAAAAAATCTAATCCCTTTCTCCAAAAAAATCCCAAATGTACACTTCAAAGAGAAAACAGAGTGGCATAAAAAGTTAAGGACTCTATCCCATCTGAGTGAGAGGGGTAAGTCAGGTGGGCTGAAAAAAAGCAGGGCTCAGGAGCTAAATACATGCAAGAATGAACCCCTGACTAGATGCTGCCACCTGAGATAAAACAGAGGAGCTATTAAAAGCGTGTCCTCTGCACAGGTGTCACTTCCTTCCTGTGTATTTTCACTGGGAAGACAAGTGATGCAATTTACTCTGTCACACTGTTTATAACGCTTCCTCCCTTAGTAATCAGCCCATATGTGGGAGTGGGAATCAGCGTCTCTTACAGAGTGGATCTGGAAAATGCCATCTACCCCTCAGCTCTTTATTTTCTCTCTTAGTAAATTACTGAGCACTTGCCTCTGTTATATGAATGTTACCAAGACTTTGATGTCTTCAACATTAACAACTGCAGCTGGCTTCAGCATTTTCTGGTACCCATAATCACACTTTATATCATTAGAAAACAGTAACTACAGTATAACAGTATGAAAGCATCAGAATTAGTCACCAACAAATAAAAAGATTGATCTGCTTTCTTTGTGAGTTCAGATAACACAAGCCATGCTTAACTGGTTCATTACATTCAAGTGCATAATAAAGCTGCAAAACTAAATGAATTGCCAATACAGACTAATCCTTTCACATTTACCCAAGATGATGGTATCCAAACAAGCCTACTGCATTCCAAAGCAGATTCCTTAATTAATGTTAAGTTCCTTATGTCATGTTATAAGAAGGTATCTTCATTTTATACTTAAGTCCAGAATAAGATGAGCAGTGCTAAACAGTGCAGTCATTACCAGGCTATGTAAGGACCAAAATGAGCCACCAAGTTTAACATTATAGTTTAAGGATCCAGTCCAAAAATGGGAAAGCATAGGAACCAAGAAAATGTCAATGAATATGCTGTTTTTCACGGTTCTGGGGATTTATATGATAGCAAAAAATGATGATGATTTGTGACTGTATTTTTCCTCACGAAGAGTTTAGCCTAATGTTTCTTTTTCACTGTAAATGTTCTCAATAAATATATTAAGATAAGTTTAATGTGATAAGACAAAGGGTGGTGATGTGCTGAGCAAGCTTTTACGTACTTCAACGCTGACCTGCAGTATCTCTGACACAAACCATCTGAAGCAGAAAAGGGCACTTATTCTAAATTATGCTTTATTATGGGACAGAAATTCAAGGAAGAAAATGACTAAATCTGCCAAAATTATTTTAATTCTACCCTGCAATGGACTTTAAAGTAGGTTTTAAAGACAGGAGATTCAGTACCTGAATATGCTCTGTCAGCAAAACTTCCAAATGGCAACAAAAGGGACAATGACAAAGGTATTAGAAATCCAAATACTAATAAAAACTGTATAGTTGATATGTGAGCAAGAGTATTTGGTGTAGAACATATTGTGAATTGAGGACAGGCACTCAGAAAGTGAAAAGAGTTTTATAAAAGCAACTTAATTTCATTTATTGATTATTCACAGTTCCTTGAAACCAATCTACTGAAAAGAATCTAGCAGAAATCCATACTGAAATGAAAGTGCATGGAATGGCATGAAGGAATGGCATGAATTAAAGACATAGGAAAGAACTATATTCAAACCTGAAGAAGGAAAATTAAGAAATGCATGGAAAGACACATTGACACTCAGACATCAAAAAACCTGGAAAGACAGTTAAAGGCCAGCACATGGAACTGAATATTTTAAGCTCAAGAAAACTCCAAAGCACTTCACAGAAATAGAACATGAAAGGTTACATTACACAGCAGGCTTATTTCTCAGAACACACTTTATAAAAGGTATGTGGCTATCTGGTATATGTATGAAAACATGTCTGTTTTCATCAGAAATGTCATGCAAGAAGCCAAGTTGAATGAAAAATAGATTTTTCCATTCTTCCACAAAATTTAGACCTAACTTCAACTAGTTAAGGAGGAAATAGACAACAATAAGTTTATGTATTCATGAGTTAATGAAATATACTGGGAAATATCTGTTATGATTTGTTCCTAAATATCCATGAAATGCTATAAAAAGAATACATTAAAATGATAAAATAATTATTACCATCTTGCCTTCATGCATATGTGAAAGAGCATTGTTCTGTCTTATGTTAAGAGTAAAACTAGTTCTACTGGAAAGGATCAAATGTCATCAAATAGCTTATTTATAATTGAAAAAAATCTTTCCAGTGATGGGCTTCTCTCCAGGAAGCATTTACATATTGTAAATATATACTGAAAGACCTGTGACTGTCAAGACTGTCATGACCCAGGATTCTATACCATGCAGAAGAAATGTAAAATAACTTTAACAAGCAGTAATAGACAAATGGCATAAGTTACCAATATGCAGTTCAAAGCTAGGCAATATTTATTTAATATTTATTTGCTAGTATGATAATATGCAAGTAGAATGCTAAGCAGCAGCTACAGTACTTTTTATCAGCAAATTCAAATTGTTATTTAAATAAAAAAATCATAAGATATGGCTAAGAAGTGCTCCATCCCTTGAACTGCCATTTGAATTCAGCAACACTTCCAGAAGACTGAAAGAAAGCTATGCTAGAAACATTTAACAAGATTAATTCACAAACAAAAAATACCTACAGTAATTATGAATTGATCAGACAACAGAAACAGTGTTAATGATCAAAAGCAGTAATGGAACTTAACATAAGTAATGATTACTCAATATAGGTTTTTGGAACATTACTTTTGTAAAGCTTATACTTAGAAGATTATAGACTTGGTTAAGTTTATTATGATCATAAATTTGTTTTTATTAAGATCTGGTACAACACAGTATCACAGTTAAGAAACTAATACAATATAAAAAACAGTACAACTTTCACTGAATTGTTTAAAAAAAATGAATTCTGACAATACCCTGCAATTAGTCCTAGTAGGTATTAATTTCTTTGTTCTTCCTTTTCCGAGTTGTTCAGTCATTTTAAGACAATACCAGCCAAGATTGTACCACTTGCTTAAAAACTAAAGAGGAAAAAATTAGAAGTTATAAATGATAATTCTTGATAACATAGTTTTTGATTTCAAAAGTATTAATCTCTTGAAATTGGTTTTAAACACCTATCTTTGATTAAAATTAATTACTCTTTTTTTTTTTAAGGTGGTCTCCATAATTTACATGCAGGTTGCAGATACAGTCAGGATTTTTGACCTCCCAATAACATTGTGATAATGAACTCATTAAAGACTAGAAGTGGACCAGTGGCTACAATAACACTTTAGATTAATCACCTTTTGTTCTCATATTAAAGGAAGTGAATGTTTCCTTTTCTAAATACAAATATTGTGGCTATGCAATACTGGCCAACTTAGTGTGGCAGCCTTAATGGAATCTAAAATAAAAGTCAGGCATTCCTTCACTCTTAAGAACTTCTAAGAGACCTTGCTGAAACAGAAAATTGAAAATATTAAGAGTATTTTCAAATGACTCATTGGATTTTGAATGATAACATTGTATAGGTTGTATGCTAAACAAGGAAAGGAAAAACATACTTTACACCAAAATACACTTGTGTCTCCTCCAAATGCTAACAAGTTTCTAAAAGCTTCTGAAGATTTCTGGAAAATTATTTTAGAACCCAAAACTTCCATGTAATTGTAAATAATGTCATTTGTAGGACATTTAACTGTAATTAGAATTTAGACATCTCTTAGGTCAAGGATACATGGACACTAAGAATCTTTCACTTTCCCAATTCAAGAAGCATTTCTTCGAAACTTTATACAACACTTAACTCAGCCTGAAGTAATTTTCCATTAATTACAGAAGGCTTGGCATGCACAAAATACAGGCCAATGTTGAATACCTTGCTCATTTACTGTAACTTAACCCTACCATACCAGAGATACCTATAAAAGAGAGCCTAAAATTAGTTGACCTTATCAGTAAAGAAATTTAAATATTAATTTGCAACTTCCAAATCTGAGCTGCGGAGATATAGCTATTGTTAATTCAGTAGGTTTATTACTTATACCTTCTTTAAAAGAGCTGTTAGCAAAGCAAGAATCTCATTTTTTTTCTAGACTGGGAGAAAATAAATGTCAAAAAAAAAAAATAGGCTGATCACAATTGACAAAGTGCAGAGCTCTGAAAGTAAGACATCTGGTTTCTGAGACTGACCCACTCACCGAGATTAAAAATAAAGAGAAAATTATGAAAAATCTAGTCCCTGATTCAATAAAGTATTCAACTTTGTCAACTTTACATATTTAAGTTATCCTACTAAAACTAATGAAATTCAGTTTCTTAAAAAATAATCTCTATCATCATTGATAATGCTGGAGGAGAGAGTGAAAGTAACTTCAGGGAGAAAAAGTAAGGCAAAGCATTTTGGGGACAGGCTGCACCAAGCACTGTGCAGAAACTCCCCTGTTCCAGAAAAGGCAAGGATTTGGCTTTGCTGATTTCAGATAAGCAATGAAGCCCATCCATGCAATGATCACTTCCAGTATCACCTCACACATGTTCCAAGCAGCCTTGCTGAGGAATAAACAGCAGCAGAGGTTTGAAACAGAACATCTGGGAAAAGGAGCTGTTTAGCAACTCCACAAATCCTTCCCTTGGCAAGATCAACAAGTTGCAGACATGAATTTTCTGTATTTTTCAGGATACATGAAAACCAAGATTTACTAACAATGGATACTTCTAGCACAGCTTCTTCTCCTTAGTGACAATAAAACATGCACGTGAACAACTCAGGGAAGCATTAAGGTATTACCAGCTGCTAAGGCAAGATTAAATGCACTGAAGAAATCTGTTAAAAGCAGCTTACTAGGAAAATTACAAAATTGGTCAGGTTTTCATTGTAAAATTACTAATGGTTGCAGAGTAGATTGTTACTATTCCTGTTTCAACTGTGGTAACATTCTATAGGTTGAAAAAAAAAATTAAAACAGAAATAACATCTGTCAGAAATACTTAAATAATCTGAATTCTTTCGCTGAAATAATAAATATTCCTTGATATTCCAGATGACTTGTTTCTTCTTTTCCATTTGTTAAACTAACTGAAAATTAAGTTCAAAAGCAGCTGCTGTTGAAAATTAATTTAAAGATCAAGCTACATTCTCTTATGGAAAATGCAGTTCTAGGAAGCTAAATTGAATCTCAAGAAAGCAGCATCAAAGATTGCTGAACTATAAGAAACTTCTGTGGTCAGAGAAGGATGTGTCTTGAATCAGGCGAGGCTGATTCTAATTTTCACTTTTTCATCTATACCTTTCAGCAAAGTTGAGCTGGAACATTTAGCCATAAACTATTTCAGTAGAAATAATTAAACAGCTCTCAAAAGAGCATGAAGGCAGGAAAAACAACAACAAAAGGGAAAAAGAAACAACAACAAAAAAAAAACAACAAAAAGAAACTTCTTAAGGAAAACAAGGAGTTGCCTTAAACTATTTTTGACCACTGAAATGAAATTATCTGAAATGACTCAAACTCATGTCAAGCAAGGCCATCACTTTCAATTCCCTTAATCTACAAAGAGAAACTTCAGTAATTCAAATGTTGCTATTTTCCTGATTTTGTTCATTTTAATATAATTTGCAGCTAACAGATAATGTAAGCATAGGAAATCTCTCCTCTTTGGATATGCAGTTTGTTCAGCTGTTGCTGTCTTCTACTGCTACAAAGCAAAATTATAATAGGCATTGAAGCAATATAAATGAATTATCTCCCAGATTCCAGCTCAAGAATGTCCCATTTTTAAAATCCGTTGGTTTTATGAAGTTATTTTTAAATAAGATTGGGGGGAAAATCTTTTTGCCAATCAAACTTGCTTACTTGGGTACCTATAAACCTAGGAGTTCCTCAGTACCTAGCTCCTATGTAGTCTAAGTAGAAGTCCAAAGATAATTGGTGAAATTTCTGATTTTCTTCAGTTTAACACCTGTGCTCCCTTTCTTCTCCAAATAGGCATGCACATCTTCTGCCTGTTTCTAAACTTTTAATAACAAAATAAATAATGCATTTTTTCTCCTGACACAGTTCACCTTAAAAAAAAATCAACTTTTCCTAAGGTTTATCATTAATAAAGTTAAGAGGAAAAACTCACCAAAAGGACTGAAATGAAAGCACCAAATATAAGCAAGCAGCAACCTCACTGTGCCAGCCTGCTTGTTGATAGCTATTAAAATGCCACAAATGTTTTCCACCAGTCAAGATAAATGAAGGAACAGATTCATTGAAAGGAGGTTAAAAAAAAGTCAAAAGTACATTTGTCCATAGGAAGGAAGAGATATAAGTGAGTATTTAGCTTTTTCTTTTTACAATTGATACTAAATTTCATAAAAAAATTTTAGTGACAGAACTTGCCACTCTGATCTTCTCAGAGTGCTATCTCATTTAGTAGTAAAGTCAATAAACTTACTAGCATTGTCTACCCTAATCAAATATTAACCAACCCTCTTCAAGCTATAAACTATGATGGATATATACTGCAAAGGATTTAGTTTAATAAAATGGGAGGATGAGACTTGGTAAATAAAAGATGATTTTGAAGATGATCTTCCTGACTCACACCTTGCTCTGCTATTTTTGAAGAGAATCAATTGAAATCTTCTATTTCCCTGAATGTACTAATGAAAATGAATTTACATTTTTCTCTGTTGAAAACTGGTTTACAATTGCAGCTTTAATGTCATCCAAACATCATGGAAGTAAGTGTATTCAGGAATACAGTCACTACAGCTTTTCCTCTTCAAATTACATATTGAAATTCCCAGTGACTATGTGCTGGGAGATCTGCACGTGCTGGCCCTCACTTCCCCAGTAATCTGGGAGTCAAAAGTAATCAGGTTAATACTGAACAGAACCTGATGCTTTCACATTTTTCCACCTTTTTGCACTAAGAGCTTCCTTATTTTTCAATAATTATTTTGTCTAAACAAGCAAAATGATGTTTAAAAAAATCACTCACATATGCTTATCAGATTCAAAGGAGAGATTATTGTGTCATAATCACTGATATCAAAACCAGCTCCTCAGGGTTTATCTAAATATCAAAGTTTTCTTGTGCTACTAATATTGGCCTGATTGGCTTCTTTCACCTACAAATTTCGATTTTGTTTTCACTTTTAAAAATGAATTTGGTTTGGGGTTTGTCTTTTTTTTTTTAATTATGTTCCATATTTTAATCTGACAGAATAATAAATTTAGGTACATGATGTTTATATCGTCAACGAGCATTTGTGAGTAGAAGAATAGAGAACTACACATTTTCAGAGAAAAAAATTAAGTCAGAAGAGACTTCCAGGGATAGTCTAATCCAACACAGCTGCTCAAGAAAGGTCACTTAAGGTAGATAGTACAAGTTCATGTCCAGTAAGTCTCAAATACCTCCAAGGATGAAGCTCCACAGTTTCTGTGGGCACCCTGCACCAGTGTTTTCTCACCCTGACAGTATTAAGATGTTTCTAGACGTTCAGACAGGAAGTCCTGTGGTTTAGCTTATGCTCATTGTCTCTTGGTCTGTCACAGGGCACCATGGAAAAGTCTGTTTCCCTCCTCTTCAGTCCCTCCCTTCAGGTATTCCTTCACACCGATGGGCTCCCTGAGTCTCTCCCTCTCCAGGCTGCAGTCCCGGCTTTCTCAGCCTCTCCTCAGAGAGAAGATGCTCCAGGTCCCTAACCCCATTCGAGGCCCTGTGCTGGGCTTGCTTCACTTTGTCCACATCTCTCACACTGGGAAGCTGAGCCCAGCACGGCTGCTGTGCCCTCAGCAGCGCAGAAGGGAGGGGAGGATCACCTCCCTGAACGTGCAGGCAACCCTTGTCCCATGCAGCTCGGTCCCTGTGCTCATTTCAGTTCAAACTGTAGCTGAAGGTCTCGTGGTTCCTTGAGGCAAACACAAGGGCACAAAAATTTTACAGATAAAACAAGTTAAAAGAGAAACATTTTGTCTCTATGAAGAACCATGCAGATCTTGGTGCTTGACCTACTCAAGTATCTTTTGGCTAATCATTCCCTCCTGCACTTGAATTAGGCATGGTCCAATTATACCCTTTGGAAAATTATATGCCAGTGTGAAAATGTCTAATACTCCAGGATAATTGGAACTGTCTCCTGTGTATAAACTGTATGTAAATGGAGGAAGGGAAGAGTTATGAGAAAATGCAACTCTCTAGCCTGGTGGCAAGATTAGTCTCTTGGGAAATGAGACATCTGGTTCCAATTCCTGATCCCCTCAGTGTTTAATTTTGTATACAGAGCAGCACAACAAACCTTATTTCTGAGTTATTTCTAGTCTGGTTATCAGAGCACTTTCTTCAGAGAGGGAAGGTGCACATTCATGTGTGCTTAGACAAAAATAGTGAGCTGAATCTGAGTTTACCATACATAACATGTCACCCTCATCACCAGGCTAATATTTTAGTGCACTATCAAAAGCAGAAGCAAGCCACTTTGTTCTTTCCCTGTTTCACCACTTTTATAATATAAATTATTTATAAAACTTATAAATAAATAAAATAAATAAATAAATGAAACAAACAAATAATATACACACACACAAAAAAAAATCTTCCAAAAACACATACAAAAAGTCAGAAAATACCTAACTCTAATTGTTTTGGCTTCAGGTGAATATCATATTTGACACGTTTTTTTCCAGTAACAATTTTGAAATTTTACCTCTTCCACACTGGAAGGGTTTGTTTTATTGAGAAAAGAATTGTCACTACACAGCTTTAGTATTCACCTATTCATAATGTTGAATCACCAGCAAACTTCTTAGAAAGGATGAAGAGAAGGGACTCTGCTCCCCACCAGCCCACGTGACTGATCCACACCTTATCCTGCAGCCCTGGATTAAGGCTGATTGAGTCTGTTGGTGTTGCAAGGTCAGACCAGGACCCAGATACCAAGGCCGACCTGACAGCTTGACCCGTTTACACAGGTCATAGCAATGAAGAGGAGCTTTCTTTCCAGCAACCTGCAATTTCTTTTAATGTACATTAAAAAAAAAAAAAAAAAAAAAGTCAAGATTGTATGTTATCATATTAGATCAAATATTTAGGGTAAATGCTTGAGCCTAACATTGCTTGAAGCATGAGATATAAAAATAATACCCCAGTGCATTTGACACCATTAAAAAAATTAAGAAGGCAATATGAACTGACCAGATATGTCAACAGAAACAGTTTTGAAAAGACTGGTATATAAAACACGGCATCATCTTTCAGAATTGATGATTATGTATTTTATGGAGAAAAATTGCTCCCAGTCAAGTCTGATTCCTTCAGCTTCAAAAACCAGCACAACAAAAACCCACTTTCCTTCAGTCAATAAAAGATGAGAATTTAGAGAAAATCTCTTTCCCAAGAAACAATCAATCACAGCTTAAAATTTTAGAAGCAGCCTAAGAAATTCTGGCAGCCAAATTCCATTAAAATTCATGGTCATTTGCCACTTAACTCTGACGCATCCCACCCGTAACTGCAGGAACAGCAGCAGCCCCATGGCCTCAAGGGCACTGGGAAGCAGGATGCCAGCAGTGCAGCCACCCACAGCTCCTCTCAGCACTTTGTGGATGATTGCACCCACATGCAAAATCTTCCTGAAAACTGTTTCACATGATCAGCTGTGGAGAAATGGGAAGGTGACTTTTTGCAAACAGTAAGAAATAAAAATATCTAGGTGAACTGTCTAGCCTAATGCTGACAGGGGTGATTCACAAACCCTCTAGAAAAGAAGAAAGTTTCTTAAGGAACCAAACATATATTGAAAGATAAAACCTGTATTTTGAATAATAGAATTCTCTAAAGAATTTGAATTATCCTCAATTTTAATTTACACTTACTTTTTCAACTAAATATTCTGCTGTACACATCATAATGCAAACAACATGTGTGGTATCGATTAAATTAAATATTTCCATATTCTTGTGCAACAGCAAAAGGCAATGCTATAAAACCCAGCTAATTCTTAACAATGAAGCCTTCAAAGTAATTGTGATTTAGATATGAAAGAAACTCAAAAAACGTGCTCTCTGTGCTCAGGCATCTTAGAGATTTCAACAGCTCCCCAGTGACTTTTTCTGCTCCCTACACAGGACTAACCTCTGTTTTCCTGCTTTTCTTTTCTAACACTGCCAGGCCTTTCTTACCTGATGGTCTCCATACCAAGTTGGTATACAGGGAGAAGGGGAAAAGCAACATTAGTAAGCAACTTAATTTCCTGGAGGAAATGAATTTGAAATTATCTTGAATGTTATAGAAGAGGACTACAGTACAGACAATGTATTTTATCACATTCTTACATGGCTTAAAATTATAAAGACAAGCTGAAGCTTGTTTCTATCAGACATATGACTGGAAAACTGCTTCAGATAGATGAGAGCAATAGAAATGAGCAAAATTATGGGAGAATTTACTTTGACAAAAACATAGCAAATGCACAGAGAAATATGCCCAATTCGCATAAATACACATATATTCCAAAGCCTCGCAATGCAAGAAAAAAGTTTAGTGTATTACATATGTTTAGTACTGATAACAAAGAGATTAAATGAAATAATGAAAAGTTATGAGCTTTTTCTTTTAATTTTTCTGAAAAGATAAAATCATAAGCTGAGCAGAAAAAGAAAAGAAACTTTATACATGTATATGTCAAAGAAAAGTACCTAAAAGGGATGCTCACCAAAGTGGGAGATTCACATTCAGAAACACTGACAGCAGATGTGATCCTGTGAATTGTGTTTTAAGAAAAAGTAGGGTGACATTGCCTTATGCTATAATGAAAAATGTCAAGCTCCTAGTACAAGGTCCACCTTGAGATTATAGATGTCCATCTTATTTAACAGACCTATAACACCCATATTTAGGTGTGCTAAATAAGATGAAAATTTAAGAGCCCTTTCTGTTTCTTAGTCATAGGTACCTTGATTAGGTGAGACACTTCACAGGGCTTCAGGAGACAACCCAGACCACAGGCAGCTCTGAGCCTTGCTAGGAGTCCATGGTCAGACTTAAGACAGACAGGTTCAGTAACAGAAAGTAACTAATTTGTCTTTCAAAGTATTCTACTCTTCCATGTTTGTCAGATTCACAACATTTTATAAGCATTATCTGATAAATGCATAAAGCATTCTGCTTTCAGTTTGGTTTTCCATTGACAGAGAAAGCACAGAGATGGCTGGTAGTAACAATTTATATTTGAATTACAGCTTGCAGTGCTACAGACACATTACAGAAATCATTTCAGTTCACCTTTGCCAGAAATCACAAAATATTACTATTTTCTAATGAAACTTCAAATAGGCAGCAGTTGCTGACAAATACCTTGTAATTTCTAACCTAAGTCATTGTGTCCATCTCAGATGCTAAAATGTATTTTTTTCATCAATTACACATCATTTCCTACTCCTTATTTGCTGACCAGTTCTTTCTTTTGGTCTATTGTTTTACCATTTTTAATTATGTAAAAGCCTTTACAAAAACTAGAAAATATTTCATTTAAAACCATGTCACAGTACTACAACTTTGTTATAGTAATCAAAAGAAATATCGTATTTCTAAAATGCTTTCAGATAAAGGAAAGAAACTATTAGAGCACATTTCAGGAATTTCTAAGATTTCTTGTAAACTTGTTTATTTTAATTTCTCATTTGCAAATTCTTTGCAAATTTTTAGTCCATTGAAACATAATGGGAGGCTCATTCTGGAAAATAAACTCTATGCAATCAGAATTTGAGTATTACTTAGAATACAGAGCTGAGGAAAATACTTTAAAGGATTGCGAGTTTATTGTCCCACTCAACCGCTCAAGGAAAAGAACAAGAGAGAAAAATAAAAATAAGGAAACGAAAAAATGTAAGCAAATAGTTAACCAGATAAAGGCTAACATTTTCACAGTGATCTGCTCAAGGCCACATGTAGTAGCTCCCACTGCCCAATTATTTTAAACTATAGTAATATCTAGAGTTTTTTCCAAATAACAATACTTAGTTTCATTGTGAACTAGTCCCACTACCTGCTGTGCTCAACGAGCCTTAAACCAAACCTCAGCAGTGGAGGAAATTTTTTGGAAACAGACTGAACCTCTATAGCTCACAGGACATTGGAACCAACAGCATCACACCACATATGCACAAAAACCAAGCTGTAACCAAGAAACTTGTCCAGCCAGAAGAACACAGAAATCTAAGTGTGAATGACAGCACATTCAACTGAGCATAACAGAGATGAGGTTTCCTTTGTGCTCCTAGGTGCTCTGAAAATAAACTTATGCATGTTTAATGCCTTCATGGTAGCCAGGTAAGTACCTCTGTTTGCAAGGGAGGGAGCTTCTGCAAATAAAAGAGCTGCATTATTCACATGTATCTTCAAAACTTTTGCAGCTAAGTAACTAAAACCCTCTAAATGTTTAAGCTAGAGCGTTTGTAACTTCAAATTTTGTTGAACCTGGTGGTTCATATTGCTTGATGGCATGTGCCCTCATAGAGGACACTTTGCCATATGGTGTCCTGGACACGGAGTCAGATGTTTGCAAGAGGAACATCCTTCTTCTTCTTCCCACAGTCAGGCTGAAAGCTCCTAATGAATTAAACCTGCATCAAGCTGAGCAACCAAAAGTGAGGAAGTTTACAAACAGAATAGGCTACCCTGTGTTTTGTCAAACAGCTTTTAGTGGAAAAGCGTAAGAAGTATTTCAAATTAATTCTACAATCTCTATGCAAAATGAAATCATACTTGACACTTCTTTTTAAAGGAACGGTGTTAACAGAAGGAGTTGTACCTGCATCATGTCAGAAGGATGCACCTTAATGAAAACATTGTATAAAAAGGCTAAACTATGACATTTTGCAGCCTTTGTAACTGGAGTGCAGATAACATCTGCTCCTTTATATAAACAGAAATACTTCTTCCCTGCCCTCACCTCTTGATTTATCAGCCCTACAAATTATCCTGAGACTGGAAGTTCAGGCTCAGTGTTTCCTTCACAGCTTATCTATCACCACCAATATTACAGTCCAAGTCATTCACTCAACGGCACCTGTTCAGGTCAACCAAACCTGAAGCATAAATTGACTGATTTCTGGAAGAGTAAGTTTGTAGAACATAAAGAAAAACAAAAAACCAAACAGTCAAAGCTTTATGTGTGATTCTTTCAGATCTTTTTTATTTATTTAATTTGGTGACAGCTCATCTGTTATTGCAGGGTAGGAATATATTTTAAAGAGTTACTCAATACTGTTCACAAGAACAATGAATTCTAAACACAATATTTAATATTTGCCCATTCTTTAAGTATAGGAACAAGAAGATAAGACTGACTTTCATCTGATGGTAGATTTGATGCTGCCCAATCAAAAATTTAATGCAAGCCCTTCAGGCAAATAGATTTTAAAAATATTGTTTTTCAGTTTGTAAGAAGAAAGTAAATCATACTGTCATGAGATCCCTTAATTTATCTGTATAGCAGAATTGTCAATGCAGCAGAAAGCAGTTTACTGAAATGTAAATAAAGCTTTGCATACAGTGCTAACGGGGAAAGTTTATTTAATACAATATATTACACAAAGTCCTCATTGCTACCTTTCAGTTTATACTTCTATGGTAACAAACTTAAAATAAACAGAACCCTTGTGTTAAAATCCAGTGCAAACTATCAACAGTGATCCTTTTCAAACCTTAGAGACCATTTAGCTCTTCACTTTTTAGTTATAGCTATTAGAATTAGTTCAGTTATTGAAAGTAATGGTTTACCTACAATAATAGTGTAATTATTTAAAAAAATAGTACTCCCAAATTTCAATTTAATTCTTACTCTTGAATACTCAGTAGATGTAAATTTAGTTAAATCTGACCAACTTTATAGGATGTGGTAACAGAAAAATAGTTTTGTTTATATCCCAGACCGAGAAAACAATAATGCTCAAAGTATGTTCAGATATTAACTGCATTCTACAGTTAAGCTTGATTCTGACAGTGTTGTATTCTACATGTTAGAAAAAGAACACCTGAATACTCCCCTTATGTTGGTAAGTATTCAGACACTTACAGCACTGCATAGCAGCTAAATTTATTTACCTTTATTTAAAGCCCATGTAGGGTACCAGCACTAGAAGTACCAAGGTACCCAGGCATTTGAACTCCCAAAATTGTGGATGTTTATAATTTTCTGCTTTAGGTCCTCATTTCTAAAACTGGAACAATGGAAGAGCCACTGAAGAAACCTACCAGCCTACAGCAGCTCAATTTGTGATAACTTAAAAAAAAAAAAAAAAAGAAAACTAGCTAAATTCTTGGATAAGAACTGCAAGAGAATTGATAGTGCAACCTGATGTTAAATGGGCTCCAAGAATGCAGGATATTGGAGCAGCTGGTACAATAATGACTGCATAATTATTATAATCAGCAACTCCCTTGGCAGCCTGTAATACTGCATTTTGGTGTCTAGGCCTCCAAAACTAGCAGATACTTGTGCATAGGTTTTCAATACACAACTGAAGGAAAAAGTATTTCTTCCTTCTCTCTAAACAAGAGGCATATTATCACAACTCTTTGGAAACACTCTACAGCTCAGTTTAAATTGATAAAGCACAGAATGAGGGGGAAAAAAACAACAGAGGACAAGGCATAAGGATACAGTGTTGCTTATTCCTCATCTCACAGGGGAGGACCGTGTACCTGCACAGACTCTGCAAATATTAGCTAAGAATTTTTTTAAGTAGTACTGCTTTAATTTTCACAAAAAATTGAGGAAAAAGAGAGCAACAAAAAGCACATGGCCAATGGGATTATAATATGAAAAGGAGAAAAAAAAAAAAAAGCTATCCAGCTGTTTTCCATTCAAGTGCATAGGACTCTTCTTGGGATTTATTATTCAAACCCCCGAGACTCCAGCTCTTAAACAAAAGAGCTGCAGAGAGCATTTGAGGTTGGCTCTGCAGCCTGTAAAAGGGAAGCCCCATAACCTGTTCTCTGACATGGAGGAAGAGCTGCCTCTTGACAATGACACAGAGCAATGGCAGGGGTGAATACTATCCAGTAAAAAGATATTTCAAAACTATTGAGTTTGTTTCTTTCCTGCTCCTTCTGGAAGCTCTTGCAGCTCAGAGGATTTTCTCCTGCGCTGCTGGGCTTCCCCCTGCACACCTCAGAGAAAAGCCCACCAGGGCCAGGCCCTGTTCAGAGCACCAAGACATCAGCCAAGAAGCAAACAGCACTTTGCTGTGGTTTTAAGCCACCCCAGCAGGAGAGGCAGCTGCTGCATGTGCCCTGCCTGAGGGCTGGGAAGGCTGAGCCGGTGGGGCAGGGCTGGCACTGGAGGTGTCAGGAGGCTGCCCCGCCATCTGCTGCTGGGGAGGAACCACCAACCACCTGCCCTGCCCAGCCTGCTTAGCAAACACACCTCGGGTGAGATCAGTGCTGAACACAGCCCTGTTCTGTGCATACAGACACACCGCCCAGCCAGCTCCCAACAAAGGAGCCTTCACAGACAGGCTCAGCCACCAGGGAGGTTTTCCAGGAACCAGAGTGACTTCTAGAGTTCAACCGACTCTGGAGTGAATAAAATGCCCAAACCCTTCAACTTTAGGTACTATTTCTAGCTCTTGAGACCAAGAACAACCAACACAGTGCCAGGCAGAGGCTCATGGGTTGGCGTTTCCCTGCCTCCCACCCTTCCTGCTGGTCAAGCTTTTCAAAGGCCTTTCCTCCTCAGCAGGTTGGATTCACTCTACTCAGGATGTGCCTTGAGGCAGTTCCAGGAGATTATGACACCCACTGATAGTAGCCTGGGGTGGATGGGGGAAAAGTAGGCTATCCAAACAGTGGAGAGTAACTCCAGCACCCTTTGGTTATAGGAGACACAGTCAACTAATCAAAGCCACGGCGATGTTTGGCTAGTAAAGCTCATGTTTGCAATCGAGGTGGGCAAAGGAGAAATGGACCATCTGCCTCCTGGGTTTCACCTTGCCCCAGACTCTCCCTGCTGCCCAGACATCCTGCAGCAGTCTGCAAGCAGGGCTGAGCCCAAGGACTAGACAGACAACTAGTTTGCAAGTAAGATCAGTGCCCCAGCCTTCTCCTGCTGGGGGTTTTCAGAAGGGAATGAAGTCTTCCCCCACCAACATTTACATCTTTTCCCAAACCATATTTTAACTGAACAGCAGCATACCTTCCAAATAATATTCCACAAATAGCATAAGTGAATCAATCATCTTGTTGATGTTTTATTCTCAAAAAAAGACATCCACCTTGGAAGCAGCATATAACTTTTTCTGTAGGAGGAACTTATAGTTTGTGCATGCCTGGCTACTGCATGCGGCCCATTCTTTAAAGTCAGACAGGTTTGTTTTGGAGTTCTCCTTTAATATTTTTTTCCCCACAAAGTATATCTTCACAGAACTGCAAAATTTTAGTCAATGATCAGACAAAAATAGCAACCTCTTTCTCATAAACAGGAAACAAATACACTTCTCCTGATTTTATAGTGTATTTATGGCAAGTGCTTACCAACAAATTAAAGATACTTGTACCACCAACTGTATCCTGTCTCTTCTGTTGTACAGTATCTACAGAACAGATTACTTTGTTTTTTCTTAGGAAAACAGTCCAGGACACAAATAATCCCTACGTTTCTCAGTACAGCTCTCTCCCTCACGCTGAAGCCATTTACAGTGCACAGTGGAATCAGTGTGGGAGAAAAACGGTGACAAAGGAAAAGTTTACCTCAATCATGAATGTGAGCCTTGGAGTTATGGAAAAATGGGTAGGCCCTATTGAGCTTAAGAGTAAAAAGAATTGCATAAGACTCTAAATTCTCCTGGGCAACTTTGAACCAGAAAAGTTCACCAGCTTCTACAGAGAGGTAAATGAAAATCAGGTGCTGTGGTACAACTTCAGCTTGCAGTGCCCAGGTCAATCAATGCTAGGGCTTGCCTTTACTCCAGAAAGGGTTTGTAAGGAACAACCAGGCTGCCTTTCCCACATCCTTTAGTGCAGGCAAACACCACTTATATCACGGGATAGTAAGGAAGGGTCATAGCAATCCTTTACTTTAGGCTTCTCAAAACCCACACAAGTACAGCCAAGAGCAGAGGTGACCATTACACAGAGCAGGAGTTACCAGTCCCTCATGGCTTTGGTCCCATTTTTAGCTCTACCACAGCCCACTAAACACAGCTCAACAGCGCCCATTAGGAATAATCTGGGGCATATTTCAATAAACAGATTTTAAAAGTTATTATTTCACAGTGTGTTTCATAGTACCTCAACACATGTTTGTATTTCCGTATCCTTAAAAAATGAACATTCCAATGTTTTGTTAGCACACAGTCATGAAAACTAGAAAAAAATTGTATCGGTCTAGTATTTCAATCTTTACAAAAATAGTGCAATTGCAAGAGACACTGTGACTAAAGGATAATTACAGATACAGACCAACATGATGGCATAGAATAAATTAGCTCCTGAGCTTGTCAGTGTCAAAAAACATTCCCTAGTATACAGTCACCATGTTTGTATAAAAAGATGTTTTCCTTAGGAGACAAATCAAGGAGCCCTGGATACTTCTCATGGAGAACAAGTTATCCTACTTTCTTAGACCCATACAAATCTCTTTGGACTGTGCTGTATCTTCCAGGTTTTTAGAGAAATAACAGAGCTGTAGTACTTTTGTCCTCTTTCCAAAAGTTTCAACAAGAAAAAAGGAAGCACATAAATTTTGATTAAAATTACAGTCCCAAGTAAGCAAGTTTCTCCACAAAAGGAGCTTTAGCAACACATTTCAGAAAACAAAACTACTAAAAAGTCACTTTCCAAGAAAAAAGAAAACAATTAATTGAGAGTATTTTTTTTTCTTTTTTTTTTTTCTTCTTTTTAATCATGCTCACCTGCAAGTTGTTTTCATCCACTTATCACAAATCTATTTTGGGGATAGGACCTAGTATCTGGACATGGACCTAAACTATCAGGTATTTGCCAAAGTCTTCAGAACATTTTACAGATGCTGTGGTAAATAATTTTTTGATGTGCAGTTTAAAATCAAGGTACACTAACCTAAAATGTCACAAAAAAATAGAACAGGAGTTGGACATTTACTCTGATAGAAAAAATGTTTCTTGTTAAAAAAACCCTCCAGAACTAAGAGGAACTTTTGCCACTTCACTACCACATAAAAGTCTTAAATTTCCCAAAAACATATTTGTGCTAAATATTTAGGATAATAGACAGCTGAAACATAGAAATACAAAGTTATTACTCCTGCAAAGGCTGAAATATATTCACAGCCTTGCTTCTCATCATACCTCCAAGAACACAGGGAGAAAGCAGAATATCGAGCACATCCCTTTCCCAACCACTAACAAGCTCTTCCTTCCCTCCCTGAAAGCCCAAAGGCTGCTTTAAACAGCGTCTGTGAAAGAGAGCACAGCACCTGTGGCTGTTGCTGCTATCACAGAGCTCCCATGATGATTCCTTTCTGGGAAGGATCAAAGCCACCCTCCCTGCTGTGCTCCCCTTTTCTCCTTGCCAGGGGTTTGGCATTAAATGAGTGCCATTTCAGCACTGCCTACCTCAATTTCCACTGTAAGTCCAACAAGATCACCTAACCAAGCGATTCACAGAAACACAAGTAAAAAGTAAAGGCTGCAACTAAATAATTCTTCCAAAATCAGAGAAGCAGTGCAATACACTTTGTGACCAGACCTCAACTGTCAATATTCGTTTAAGTGAAACAGGAACACCTAACAGAAGTTAAAGCTGTAACAAATACTTAGAGACTGGTTTGCCAGAAGGCAACCACCCATACCTGTGACAGATCACTTATACAGCTTTTCATAGTGTCAAGTATTTACTTTTGTCACCAAAGTGACCGTACATACTTTGTTTAAACACTCAGTACCACAGAGCCATTGCCATGAATACAAGGCAATTAATTACATCGATGGTTTTAAAGTGGTCTTCATTGCCAGGCTGAGCTTCCAAAGTCCCTTAAAAATGTGTGCCTTGTCACTTATTCAAATACATAATGAAATATAACCATGATGTAAGATCAACCAAAACACTGGTCCCTAAAATGAACAGCAAGGTTCCTATTGGCCACAGTTGGTCCCACTCATCTTGCCTGCTACAGCATGAACAAAAGAAGGCTATTACTGGAAACAGGAATAACAGGAAAACACAGTCTTAATAGGATGCAAAATCATACTTTTGAGATTAATGTGGAGATTTTGTTATTAGCTTTGCGTTTTCTGCCCTTCTTTTTCTCTATGTTTACAACACAAGAGGAAAGACTCCTGTGCTATATTAGATTAAGGTACTGACTTGGGAATGATCATTCCCAAATTGTAGTTCCAGCTCCAATACTCACATACTGCAGCAGGGCAATTCAATTAACCTTCCTCTCTATTTGCTTACCTTCCTGTGTAATGGGGATAAGACCTCCAGAAAAGATCTCTATAAAGCTTAATCTTTATAAAACTTGTAAGATTAAATAGAAATATGCCACACTACATAAAATGTACAAAAAAAAAAATGCATAGCTACTAATAAAAATAGCTACTGTATACTAGAGCAAGTTGGAAAAAACTGTTACTAAACAATTATCCACCACAGAATGCTGCTTTATTGAAATCAAAATACTGCACACAATTCATATTCATTGTGCTGACATTTAATATCAAAAGATTTCTTATGTTAGTTTTTGAAGCATGTGTGTAGGTTCATTTGGAATACTTATAATAAAAAAAATTTGGTTTTTAAATAATAAAGTGTTCCATAAAATGGCATTTATTTTTTCAGTAACTTTAAAACTGCTGATGTGCACTACATACTTTGGAAATTTTATGTCAAAAAAATTGAACTGTGCTTTAATACACTTTACTTTTCAAAATTGACATTTTAATAAAGTTCTTTGTGATCTGAATATATCATATATGGAAAACTCAATCTTTAGTTGCAGTGTTAACCACAAAATTTTTATTACACGCTACCATTCCTTCCTATGACTCTTGTAAAGTGAGTCTGTATCCTTATATTTGATAAAAACTATTCTTAATAGGAATTAAATTTTATTTTTTATATTCAAGCAATTATTTATTAAATTTAATACACAGATCCATAAAGAAAACATCATGGTGAATTAAGCCCTATTCCTCAGGTTATTTTACTTTCTTAAAAGACTACATAATCTGAACTATTGTTAAATATTGGAAGGGGTTTTTCTGCCTTTGTAGAGGTTTATTTTTGTTTCCATTAATTATGTATGAAAAACAACTACAATAGGAAGTTTTGCTGAATTCTTCTTTCCCCTCAGTTAATTTTATCGACAGTTACAAATGGAACTGGGGGTTAGGAAGGACAGATACTGCAGGCCTAAGAAGTCCTTAGCAACTTTATACAGTTATTACCTCAGACTTCCACAATCCATTATATCTTTTTACTGAAAGAAGCATGATTATTGCACCCTGAAGCACACTTTAAATGTCATAATATACCGGATTGCATTAGAGTTCATCTACAGGGGATACGTGGTTTAAATAAAATTATTAAGACAATCCTTTTTTCCTGTCATTTAGGAAAGATTTTTATCCTCTCTGCTTTGAGGTAGGTTAGAAGTTCAGGTATCTATGCAGAAAGGAGAAGACTTCAGATACCCTGCTGAGTCCCTGAGCCCCTATGGGATTCAGGTTCTCACAAACATCCTTAAATGCCCAACCTCCGATTCCATACTGGCCTTAGTGGTCCAACAATTATAAAGCAACAATGGACTTAACTCCTCACAGATCTTCAAACTATCCACCAAACTGAGCCCTCCCCTACTTTAAAAGCATTTTCATGTTTCCTTTAATTAACAAAAGAATGAGGGGCTGTAGGAGAAGAGAGTTGGTACGGTGATACCGCGTGCACTGCCCCTCAAGCAATAGCTCCCTGACCAGAGGAATTTCTTGATTATCCATCAGGGTCCCTCAGGAAAGGATGGGTACCAAGGTTCCCCCTTCTCCCATAGACAAGCTCTCCAGAGCTTCACCAAATGCTTGCCTGTTCCTAACCATGGAAGTCTTCCTCTCAAAATTTCAATGGCTTCCATTACAGTGTAGAATGTAAAAGTCTTTATTTTGGATTTTTTTTGTTTTAATTTTAACTTCACAATTTGAAGAATACAAAAACTCCAAACATTACTCATAACACAAAGAACTATCCATTTGCAAGTAGATATCTGCTGCCTGCAGGCAATAAAGACATCAGCATTCAAATCCTTTTCACTGAAAATATGAATTAGATATAAACTCAATTTGTGGAATAGTCTGTATACAGCCATCTGCATACAGTTAAAGATTATATTTATTCTAAAAAGAAGCATTTTAAGCTATACAAAAAAAAATTTTAAAAATTTTCATCTTAAACAAGAGTTTCTTTACGACAGAAGCCATTGCAACTATTTGAATCAAGTACACAAGGTTTTATTTTCTAACTATTCAAGATCAGTGATTCAGGGGATCAACATGGTCTCCAGGGTGGATACACTGTGTGACACAGTTGAAAAAAAATATTTGCAGTCAGATGTGTTTGGATAGTGATTGAAAAGACCTCTGACATAGATTTACCTTCTCGTGACTTACGCAGATGCTGCATGTCAGGTGACCAACAATCATCAACCACATCCATGACTTCAGTTCCTTGCAAATGAGGTCAAAATGCAGCTCAGGTGAACTACAGTAACCCCTCAAGGCCAAGTATTTAAGCCAATGTTTGGGTTCTAAAAAAAAGTCTAGAAAAACCTATTTTATAAACATAAAATTGGGTGTTTAATTAACACTGTTATTCTGTCATTGGTTCAATCAGATCAGAAGACCAAGAGGAAAATAAAGTTCCTCACTCTAGCCAGGAAGTATGACTGGCTTGAAAGGTTTAAGGAGATGAAATCACCAGTAATAATTAATTAATCCATATCCTTCAAAGTAGTTTTAAAATCAACATTAAATAAAAGTCATATGTTAAACAAAAAACCCAGAAGTTGTTGATACACTCTGGAGTCTTTCTTTTAAGCCAATTCTTGATTTTGTCATTTTATTTGGACAGGAGAACATGCACATACATCAAAAAGCTAGGAAGATTTACAGAAGCCACAGTAGTTACCATGCACAAACTGTGATTAAAAAAATTTATTTGCCTTTCCTTTAAAAAGGCTAAAATAAGATCAATATTAAAAATTCTGATTTATCATCAACAGGAAAATAATGGGTGTTTAGGTAATAAGAAAAAAAACATTTGGATATTTTAATCAACTTAACATTATTTGTGAAAGTCTGGCAATATGGCAAAGCTCCCAGCTCTCCTGTAAGAGAAGAACTATTCTCAGTTTCACATAGCTGGTACTTCTGCCATTCCCACCATTGGAGCTGTACCTCAGCCTTTACCACGGAGTTTACACAATGCACATCGCTCATCACAGAAACTGGATTGGTGGCAGCTTGGTGACTTGCAAACACCAGTGTCAGGCTGCACTTTTCCTAGGTGCTGCCAGAGAGAAATGCCATGATGGAGCCCCTGGAAGGAACCTGCAATGCTCCTGCTGTCAAACCAACACACACAAGACCACAAATTGAAGGAAGGAGGGGAAGGGTCCATGCATGCTGCTGATGACCCAGCCTCCAAACAGCCTCACCACAGCAGCACAGTAGGGACCAGCTTCAGAAAACACCAGGTCCAAAAAAAACCCAAATCCAAACAGTGACCTTATGTGGACCGCCTCCTGGATGCTTTAATACCCCTGCTACAGCATTCACATTTAGCTTCACACTAAAGCTGAAGTCATTTTACACTTTTTATACTTGGCTGCCCTTTCATGCCCCCATCCCATCTAAGGCTTCTGGCCCCTCTTTCACCATTTGTGCACATCATTTGTAGCTATGAAGGTTTAACTGATGCACTTTTAAGTCACGGTATATTTATTGGTTTATTTTTCTCTGTGGTGCAATGTCCTTGTGTCATTTTTGTTTTGTTTGATTTTAATTTTTTTTTTTTTATGTAAAACATCTCTACTTGCAGAATCAAATGTCACTAGGAAACAGAGGAGGCTCCTGATGTGCTCTCCAGAATTACACTTAAATGGCTTTCAGCCTTCAAGGATACAGATTTCATTTTAACTACTAGAGTATCTCATGAAAGCACTCACATGAAAATACTTTTTTGTTCAGCAGTGTCAACTTCAGCTACGAAAAAATCATGTTTCAGTGTCAAGTATATAAGCAACATCAATGTTCCATCATGCTCAAGGAAATTATTCCAACTAGGGGATGTAGTAGTTTATTAAACAAATCATTTTCCAGGATATGTGTACTTATGTTTCTTTTTTAGGTACATTATGTTCTTTTCTGCTCAGTTCTGGGAGAAGCATAACCGTTCTATAAATGCAGTCTCCCTGCCCAAAGGGAAAATAATGCTTGTGCCAGTAGCAGGCCTCTCTGCCCCATGCCTCACACTGCTCATGCCAGGCAAACTGTGTGCATTTTGGAGATGCCTCTGAAATCTTTTTCATCTGTCTTTCTTCAGTTTGTTTCTTTAGGTTAGATGCTATGCAAGTTTTGCATTGAAAGATAAATAATGCCATTGTGTCAGAATTTATTATTGTTGTCAAAAATCTAAAATACTCTTACTGTATTTTACCCACAAAATGGAAACTTGTATTTTCTTTGTTTTACAGAATGGTTCTCAGATAGAATCAAGTACAGGTATCACTAAATGCTTTGCAATCCCTTTTTTTATCAGCTAAAAAAAAAGCTGGTCTTTGAGCCTTTATATGAAGCTAAAAGCATACATATTTTGAGTGCTACGTTGCTCATAATTCTGTAATAAACTGACAGCTGATTTTTTTCCTAATTGCACACTAGCAAAAAAGTTACTTTCTTAACAAAACACAAAACTTCCAGTACATCTTTCCTTTCAGCAATTCTAATTCTCTTTACACAACACCATATGGCAGAAAGCACAAAGGGATCAAGAAATAAAAATGAAGTTTAAAAAAACTACTTTTATTGTACGAAACTTCATTACTTATCTGTTTTATAAACAAAATTCCACTTTTTTCAGTACGTTACCATGACCATAAAACCTTTAATATAGTAAGTAGCACAAAGAGGTAGATGTGCTCAAAAAGTTCTAATAACAAAATGTGTAACACGCAGGGTCAGGAGCACTGCTTATGCTTTTACAGTTTTCCCAACAAACATCTGTCCTCATTAACCTGTTCATGGAGTGGATCAGGCAGATATGAACATATCTTTTAGATCTCTCTCTCTTGCCTGCAGTGGTCATGGAGAAGCTAAAAGAGGAATGGAACACACAGCTGGCTGAGCTAGAGACTCCTGAAGTGTTCACAGCTAATTGCTAGCGTGGCATTTATTGTTTTCCTTGACAACCCTCCTGCGCCACTGCTTGTGACACTCTATGGCCACAGGACAATGGCAGGTCCAACACTGTAGCTCCTGAGTTACTCCAAAGCAAAACCCTGCCCTACTAAGGAAGTCAGATGTTAACAAATACCACTGAGGATGTATTTGGCACATTCATGCCCAAAGTTTTATGAGATCAAAGCAAGCTAAACAGCTGAGATTTGATGCCTGTTTCAAACACCCACTTCAATGATTGAGTATAGCATCAGTTAAATATATACAAAATGCTTATTACATCAACATTAAAAATGAGAGGAGAGGTTTTGGTCAGCAGGGACTGTGAGCTGCCCAGAACAATCTCAGCTCACAGAGGAGAGACAAGAGCACCCAGTCTCCTGGCTCCCAACCCATCCCACTTTCAATTTACTAAAAGCTTTTGTCCTAAGAAGGAAGAAATGAGTTGCCTTTTTTTTCCTTTTTAAATGACAGAATGTCAACACAGATAAGTGACAGCATAACAATCTGGCCAAAAATGGTTTTTTCCTTTGGTTTTCTTGTGATTTTTTAAAAACTGTTTACAGAATAAATAAAGAAATGACCAACAGCCAAAAGCAGAACTGCAAAAAAACAGCAGGGAAAAGGGTTGATAAAAGCTATACCACAGACCTAAGGATTTTGAAGCCACAAATACTTGGAAGACTTACTGAGATGAAGTCCAGTTATCTGTATTTGACTAAGAATTTCACTGGAGAAGCAAATGTTGGGGAGGCTGGAGTATCCTGCCATTCAAAGCACCTTCACAGAAGTCAATTGGAAACTTTTAGCTTGAGAGCTGTTTTTCTTTGGAACAACAAAGCATCCTTGAGAGACAATTCTGAGATTCTGATGTTTTACCTTGAACTACCACAAAAATCCCTGATAATACAATGATTTCTCTCAGCATTTCACTGTACAAAAAGAACTTAAATTTATGGTACAAACAGTCAAAAAGCCAAACATAAGATAAAAAGCACATAAAAGACCTAAGAAAGGGATCAGCAGGTAATGATTTAACCGTTGAACAGAAAATAATGCAAAAAAACCTTCTTTGTTCACATGTGTACTGACCAGGAAATGCACTGCATGAGAGGTAAAAGAGAAAAAAATGAATGATACATTTCAAAATGCTATGGAATGCTGCTTTCAATAAATACACAACACAGTCTCCTGGACTAGAAACAAAACTCCCCCAGAGTTTAATAGCTTAGTGATTAATAGCATAACAATTGAGCCAGCCATAAGGTGCACACTAGGACACAGACCTTACATTCCCTTTATCTTCCTTTCAACAAGGTAAGAGTGTAAAAGAAGAGTACCAATAATACTATTGCATGATCAGTGCTGGAAGTTAACAGCCTGAATATTCTTTCCTTAATTTTTACAGGATTCCTAGTATATTAACATATCCAAAACAGCTGCTGAATTAACATTACCTGAATTAATTTTGTATTCCTTACATTTCTTTTAAATTATTTGAATTATATAATGGAGAAGAAGCTGACAGGTAGCTGCTTTTTGACATTTTTGATTGCTCAGGGGCCACCCATCTATTCAGAGATACTGAATGAGAACTGATGAAAGTAAAGAAAACAAGCTTTCTTCTTCAAGAACTCAATCTCTTTCATCAGACAAATGGTATGGAAGTGGCCATTCCCCTCCTCTTTAGTGTTGAATGAAGAGTCACTGGCAGCATTTGGTGCAGCAGGGGAAAAACAGCATCATTTTTGTGGGTACAGACCAAAAGAGATCTATCTCCACTCTGCTGCTCCCTTTTAGGATTGTTGTGATGAGAAGCAACAGTAGTGGTTTGGGAAGTTTTAACCAAGAAAAACAATAAAAACCCAAAACAACTACCACTAGGTTAATAACTAACCCTAGTGAAAGATTCTTTAGGTAAGTAGTTTACTGCTGATGTAATATCAGAAGCAACTGAAAAATCAGCATTTTTAATTAACTCTCATTAAACTTTAAGTAAAAAAATTCCCCTGTGCTTGAAGACCAGAAAAATATTTTTAATCTTCTTTAAGTGAATAGAAATTATTAACACTCCAATTAATCATTGTTTCATGGAAGGAAACTGTAAGTTAAACATCTTCTGGTTATTAGCACAAGATCAAAGAATTGTTCCTTTATTGTTTCCTCCAAAACAACCAGCACACTGAGGCTAATGTGCCATTATCTTCAATTCTTCTGAGCCATCACAATAAAAGTTAAGACTAGGATCTTCATTAGGTCTTCCTTTGTTTTACTAAATGTTATGAAGAGCTATTTGCACTACACAATTTGTTAAAGCAGAAGCAAGGAGACACACAGATTTGGGATTATGCATTTTATTAGTTTTCTTTTTATTAAAAAAAAATCTCTGCTTTAAATAGAGCTTTCCAGATTTCTGTTCTAATAGCTGAAGTCAGAGCTTCAACACAAAACCAAAATACACTGCTAAGTAAACTCTGAGAGCTTTATCTCCACAAGAATATATTACTTTAGAAGAAATACTAAGCAGTCCTCTTTAACAGCACTCAAAGACTTAAACATATTAAATGCCCATAATATCACTTTTTAGAAACATCTCAATATGGAAACTATGCAAAGGCAAAAAACTCCAAGTTTTACCCTTTTTGAAAACTTTAAAAAAAAAATTGGTTAAAGATGAGGATTTTTTAAATCATTTTCAAGGTATAAAACCAAGGCAAAAGAAAGAATCAGACTCAAATGGAATCAAAGTTTTCTGGAAAGCTGTCTCTTTTCTTCCCATTTTATTTTGAGGTAATGATAACAGCTGTTCTAGAAGATTAACTAAGTCCTGTGTCATGAGGACACAACCAGAAAGTAATGGTCTGGGGTCAGACAGATACTGTAGGGACACAGAGAGCACGTCCAATAGCGATGCTAACTGATGCAATGCAACTGAACTATATTTTAACCAAAACCACCTCACTGGCAAGGCAACCATACAATCCCTATACAAACAAATTAATCATCAAATAATTTGGACTGGAAGGGTCATATATTGGGCTTTAAAGGTCATATATTCCAGCCCTCTCCAATGAACAGGTACATTTTCAACTACATAGAACACCAACCTACTCAGAGCCCATCTGACCTGACCTTAAAGTATCTCCAGGGATGTGGCATCTTATCACCTCTCCAGGAAACCTGTTCCAGTATTTCACCACCCTCACTGTAAGAAAATTCCTCCTTAAATCTAGTCTAAATCTAACTTCTTAAAATCCCTACTACTGTACAACAGCAGCCAATAGTCAATTTAACTGTAAAACATCTAGAACAGTCCTTTGAGGTATAAGAGAATTTAACTAAATTTAAGGTCAGAAGATATATCTAAAAACAAAGATTGGTTTTTTTGTGCTGATCTCCTTTATGTTGCAAATCTCACTTCAGTCATTTAATATGCTCTATTTAGGTCTGTTAGTGCTAGCTTACCAGAGAAGATTTGTCAGCACAGCACAATGATGGACTGCTGGGGTCTGGAGAACCTCCACCAATTCTGGCAATTTGACTCTTCTGACACTAAAATCTGGACCTTGATCTCAGTCATCCATTAGAGAGGAAAATGCTTTAATACCTGGCTTTTGTTTTCAAAATTCCTCTGTGCCATTACTGTGTTAACTTACAATTTTTAATTTTGTTAGGAAACTTAGCTAGGAAGTTTTGCATTGTTGTTTGGGTTTTTCTGTTGGGTTGTTTTTTTTTTTTTCAGTTGGTTTTTGGTGTTTTTTTCCCTAGAGACATCCTAAGTTCTTGAACATTTGCTTTTCTCAATGTTTTCCTCCTCATTCACTGATCTCAACTATGTTTTATATATATATATATATATACAAACACATAGGTGTACATATATTCCTTTATATACACAGATGCATATTCTTATACATATGTATGTGAGCATACATAGATCATGAATATACAAATACTATAAATATCACAATCTTTTTTTTCTACAGCACCACCTAGGGGACAAGGACCCTTTCAAGTCCAAGTGTTTTAGACTGTGATTTAGCCTTATGACTGGGGTCTGTCTGATTTCCTCAGTTTTAAAAACTGGCTGCTACAACTGTGAAACTCCTCTGATTTCACCATCATAGCTGTTCACTGTTTTGATAAAATGTGTAGACAGCATAATTCTCAATGATTTCATCTTTGTTTCTAGATCATTAACAAAAATTATTTCAGGCTCTGAAGAGACAGAGGCATCTTTTTGAAGAGACACTTTTGAGATGGCATCCTTAATCCATTTAGCATATGCTTTATTGGTAATGTAGTTAGTGCAATAAGGTGATGAGTACATTCCCAACCTTCATTCTTTGCTTGTGGGACTACTTACTCATTTTATATTAGGATTCACCAGAAATAACATATACCCTGTCCTGGAAGTAAGGAACAAAAGCTGTTCTACCCTCCCCAGCAAGCACCAACAGAATATTAAAGCTGTGCTGCTTCTGCTGCCTTCCTGCCTTAAGGTACCTCCCCTCAAAGGAATAACTTTCAGCATTGTATGCAGTTCCAGAACTCTGATCTTACATCATCTTCCTCCAGCAGGTGAACGGTCCTCAGACTCGTCACATGTTTTCTCTCTGTGTGACCTTCCTTCCTTTCTTGGCTGCACAGCCTGGGCTGACTTCCCAGCCAGCTCTTTCTAAACCCTCACCAGGGCAGTCAAGAATCTTCGAGGAGACTGGGCCACCTAAAGCTTTAGAATGTCTGCAGGAGTCAAGGGAAAAAATGCTCTCCAATACACAGAGAAAGGCCAACAATCAGAAAGCTCCCTAGTGCTTCTATTATTTTTTCCAGGCTGCATTCATTCACTGCAGGCAACATTAAATTTTTATCCCTCCCTTTCCCAAATCACTTAGCACAGCCTACCACACACTATTTCCCCTTTCATTGTATTGTGACAGAAATATTAGAGCACCAAGACATTTTTTAACTATCACTTAACAAGCAAGGTATAAATTTCTTTAGACAGAAATTCCTGAATTGTGAGCTGCACTTTAGGTGCTCATTTCTTCTGCTGCATAGTCTCTCTAGAGACTAAAATCACAAGAATAAAACAGAATGATTCAAAGGAACAGTAAAATAACAATACACTGAAAGGGGAGGTCTGCATCCTCCCAAAGCTGAAAGCTAAGCCACTTGACTGTCAAACTTTGCAGTAAAGTTGGGCCTTAGGTACTCTTCATAAGCAAAATGTGGATTAATTGAACAGATCAAAGTTCAGTTCACTTCCAAGATGAATTTAAAAAAACAAATGAAGAAGAACTAACTTTTGCAAAATGAGCAGTTTTTACAAAACAGCAGATACATTTTACTTTGGGTCAGCTTTAATGTCTAAACAAGCCCGGACACAACTGGCTGGTACAACACTTTAACAACTGCCATGTTTTATACAGATAAAAGCCACTACGTGAGACAGTGCAGCAGCCCTCGTGAGTAGCCCACAGCTACTCAGACAGAGATTAAAATGTCAGTCTCAATTAAACTGACCTCATTTATTTTCATGTTTCCTGAGTAAACATGCCTATTCCTTTCTCTACAAAATTTCAGAATGAGTTGTAAATTTCATTTATTCCAAGAGATATTTCAGACCAAGAACACTCATTCAATTTACATTAGAACATAAACAGAATTGGAAGAACTAAAACAAATCAAAGAAAACCTGCAAATACCTCTTTGCCTTCTAAGCATCACATGAAACATCTCCTAAATGTATCTTTATAGATCGTCCATAAACTGAAAGTACCACTTTAAAATTACCTCTATGAACACTAAATATCAACATAATTTCAACTGAACAAAACATACAACCACCTTTGGAGGTAGTTCTAGATGTTGGCCATAGTCTTAGTTGGAGGCTTATATTTCTATCGGTATTTTTCAAGTTTTCCCATGAATATCTGAAAGCAGCATTTTGTATTATTTCACATGAAATTAATCCAACAACATAAAAGCATAAGCTAAAAAAAAACCCAGATTTCTTTTTCTAACTGAAAATAAATAAATCCCACCTGTCTTCTCAATTTACTATATTTTATTTCTCAAAAATCCTGTTCATCATTTGTGTACATGGGTATTTATTTTAAAGGAAATACAGAGTTTGAAACTAAGCAATTTTTCAAGGAAAAACACTGGAAATTAAGAGCAAGGCACACTAACAGTTCAAGATGCATACATTGAATATTACTGCATGGTGATGTAACCTTTACTTATGCTTTCAGTAGAATAGATTAAGAGTCTACTTTAGCCAAGGAGGAAAAACAGTGGTACTCATGTTAAGTGAAAAAAAATGGTTTTTAGCAAAAACAGCTATCAATACTAATATATAGCAACAAAACAAGAGAGATATATATATGAGTAGGGAAATGCTGAAGCAAAGTCTCCAGCTCTTTTCTAACATGTATTAACAAATGATACCACATATGTGAGGACAGCTTCATCTAGTCCTAAGGAAAACAGCATACATAAATTTTAAAGAAGTAGCTCATTGAGTTTACAATATCTCACCTGTGAATTACAGTTTTAAACTAGCACTTTTTAAAGACATGTATGAAAGCTTGAGTGCTTTCATAGCATCTCACAATGTTTAACAAATCCCTATACTGGTGAAACATAATTACATATTGGTGTAATTCCTATATTGGTGAACACATAATTATGCAAACCATCATACAAAATAAACAAGCTAGGTACTTCACAGCATGCAAAAAGGTGTGACAAATTCTCATGTCACAGACAAAAGCTTTGGTAGGAAAACAAAAACACCCACATTTTGCATTGGGTAGATATTTCAGGGGAAGAGCACCAAGCAGTGCACATGAAATGGTCTCTTTATGGAGGCTGTGATTATGGGTGTCAGTACTGCAATAAAAACCCAAAAGCCTCTTAGTGAGAACCATCACAGAGGTGGAAGCTTTTCAGTTATACTTACAAAACCAAATCTTTGTTCATTTGTAACCAGATATCTGACGATCTTCATAGAGATAAGCTTAAACTTGACCTAGCAACAAAATTTCAATTTAGAAAACTGTATTGTGCTTGCAATTTAAATGCATCCTCACCTTTCCTGACCGGCATATGTAGATGTGAGAGGTTTACATGTCCTGTGGGTGGCCTCAGGCTGCTGTGCTTCAGGAGCAAGTGTGATCATCCTTGTAGATTTTGAAGGTCCAGCTGTACCAAAAAGCTTTGCGCTTCAACCATTCCCACAACAACAGCATCCCTCCCGCATGCTACCATTTCATCTCCTCAACACCCATGGGTATTACTAGACTAGCATAATTATGATGTATAGTAATATTTATTCCAGTTTGGAAACTAGAATGAGGTAATACTATGGTTCCATATCTGTGCCATATTTCACAGAAAAACCTTCTTGCAATGATAATGGTATCAGTAATTTTACAAGTACATATCAGAATGGGCTATTAAAACATAATATTGATAGTATCTGTTGATACACCTTCAGCAGAATAAGTATTTTGCTCACATTACACCTTATTTCCTACTTGCTCCAACTCAAAATGAGTTCTACTAAAAATAAAAACATACATTGTTTAATCCAGCTATGCAACACAAAAGAATTTAAGCCAATAAATCTTTAGCTCACCTAGTGCAGGTTTTCACTTTTCCAAGAATTTTAAGAAATGGGAAAATTAAAGAGAAAAGGTCCATGACAGAAAATTCAAACCATGTTGAAGTGGGAGTGTCATCAAAAAATTGAGTGTTTTTATTCAGGCTCCCTAGTACTGGTTCTATAGCCCTAGGCTCAAAATAAACTGAACTTCATTCTAGGTATTCTTGCTTTTCAGTCCATCATGCTTTCAGAGTTCAAAGCTGCACAGTAAAAAATATGGTCTTAGAAAAGATAAATACTTCTCTCAGACTGAGTAAAATGATGCTAAGCACGAAAACACAAGAGACCACAAACACCACAACATTCTATTTCACGTTTTACATAAATGCTGTAAACCTGAAAGATGTAAGCAATTGAAACTGCACTAACAATGCTAATATGCCTGCACAGTAACAGCTACTAGCTTTTCCTGTTTTTTTAATATTAATACCAAGAAAAAAATTTAAGTCCAACATACTAAACCAAATTGGGCCCTCTTTCTATAGAGGTGACTTGATTAATTTCTTTTGGCTCTTACAGAGGAAGAATTCAGTGCACATCCCCCTCAAGCATGTTTCTGGGAAAGGACTGGGCACAACATTTGTATCAATTCCAGCATCATTCATCTCAATTAAGCATCAGATGATCAAAATGGTATTCAACTTATTTCTTACAGATCTACACTGGCACCCCAGAAAATGCTATTCAGTATCCTAAGTGACAAATTGGGATCATTATGAGCTTTGTATGATTATTTTATGACTCTCATACCACAGATTAGTATCTCTATTTGGCTGTTATCTCTATAGCAGAGCAGCATACTAAACATGACATGCAATTGCAAGCACCCTCAGATTAAATGCAAATCAAAAACAAGAATTCAGAAGATGCACATCAGTACAGCTTCTGTCTTGACAGTGGGTAATACAAGACAAGATCCGGCAAAAATCTGAGGATATAAACAAACTGATTTTTTTATAGCACCTAAAGAGCACTTTTGGCAAGACCAGTTTTTTTAGACTCAATGTACAAAGCACTTAGAGAAGACCAAAAAATATGTGAATATGAGAAAAAAAACAGCAGACAGAGATTTTAGGTAAATGCTTTCTTCATTAGATGATTCCCACTAAAGAAGGCAACAGAGACTACAAATGGATGAGTGAAGGTCTCCAGCTCCTCAGTCTTCTCAGAAAAGTCTCTTCTCCCTCCTGTTACCTCAGGGAAACGCTAACAGTGTTTTGCAGTCATGTAAAACCATGCATCTGTAAGAAGAAATGAAGCTACAGTGAAGTCTTACAAAAGCAGCTTATAACCCCAAAAATTGAACTTAAACTTGAAAGCTAAGTTTATATTTCAACTCTTTGTTTCACTCATGAAAGTTTCCACTTGTTGCTTAAAATAGCAGACGGAACAATTTTGTTTACTTCCACTCAAGAACAAAATTCCCTGAGATATCAAGGCAATGCAGAATATATGTGCATGAGAAAATGGAACAGCTTCTGTGGCCAAATTAGTCAAGTACTTTGTGTATAGAATTAAGTATACCAGGAAGAGCTTTCTGATGTTAATTTTTTGCCTAGTGATAGAAAGTTATTATTGAATGCAAGTTTTGTGTTCTTGCAAACCTTCACATAAAAAGAATAAGAAAATTATCTAAGAAATGCAGTTACCTACACTAACCTCTCAGTATGCATAGATGCCCAGATAACTTAGCCTTGACTCATTCATCATTTTAAATGTAATTATATAGGACTCAGTGAACAGAGCTCTTTTCTTCCTACTCCCACTTGCTCATCACTGCAAGTTATCTGGTCCTACAAGCAAAAAAACCTCACACATAACTGTGCATGATGAGAAGAAGGGAATTTTGAGTTTCTAAAGACATATTACATCTATGTACATGTAATGAAAACTGAAGAGCAGCTATCACTTATGGAAGATCCTGCCAGGCTCCTGCAATATGAACAAGAAGTAGGGATTACGGAATTGTGCTTAGACAGACATGTATTTAGTCATTACTCCTGAAAGAAGGTGACAGCAAACAACTTTCAACAATATAACCTCTACCACAACTGTGCACAAAGGAGTTTGCATTGTTGGTTTGGGTTTTTTAAAATATTTTTTGCTGTGAATGTTGTCAACAAATAATTTGCTTTGCTTTATGACTTAACTTTTAATCCTTTCACACAGGGTTTGTTTTTTTTAATATAACCCTACAAGAAACTCAAAAGTATAAAATCTTTTGTCTTTTAAGTGAAACTGTAAAGCAAATAGATTCCATTTTGCAATCAACTGGTTTCAACCCAAATTACTATTTTTAAAGATTTTTTTAATGGCAAAACAGAGACCAAACTGAATCATCTTCTGTCAAGTAAATATGGTACACTCAACAAAAGGCATATAAATAAAGACACGTATCTGAAAGAAAAGCCCATGCACAGAGTTCACAGTTATCAGTCAAGCCAAACACTATCCTCAGAGGCAGCACAGAACTGAACCCATGGGTTCAAGTGTTCATTTCTGACTTCCCAAGGACACAGCTGAGACTCCACTTTTCTCCCTGGCAGGGCTTTTCTCCAAGGGCTTTGAATGATGAAGAGGAACAAGGTACACACAGAGACTGCCAGCCCCAGCTGTGCTCCTGTTCTTGCTGCCCAGACAGCCCAGCTACTCCTGAGGCAGCACCAGGATTTCTGCCTTTTACAGCTTTCAGGCAAAGCAGAGGTTATTTGAAATGCCCGAGACAAAGCCTGGCTCTTGGGAGGCTGCTTAATGGCCAGTGTAGAGATAGCAGGGGATGCAGCTACAGGGCAGCCACCCCCCAAGCCCCTCACATGCAACTCTCACCTTCCTGAGACACAGGCACTGGACCTTCCTGTTGAAGCTAAACCATGTGATATGAAATACAAGGAGGAAGAAAATATCCAACTTACAATTATGACAGGAAGAGGGATGTGACAGCAAGGCTGCAGTTCTTGCTCAGGTATGTGCCAGCTAGTTACAAAAAGTATAACCATGACCCACAAGCAATGCAAACCAGAAAAGTTGTATGAGGCATATGACTTCCATTTGAGGAGGCCTCCAGGAAAAGGAGAAATATGGAAAACTCCTTAGAACAAGGTTCCTGATGCTGCCTTGTATGGCAAATGAATGATCTGTTCTAAGCTAATCACTTATCCAGTGATGCCTTTTATCATCATTTTATGCAGGCATTGATCTAGACTGCTTCTAAGCATTCCTCATCCAAACTCTTCTCCCAAGAACACATTTTTTGCCCCATCAGCTCATATATTGACCTGCAAAGATATCCCACTCAGTCCTTGTGATAAAGAGGAAATCTACCCAATCCAAAGAAATTTTTTTACTTTACTTCCTGAGAAAGAAAAATTATCTTTTCTGTTTCCTTTTCAGTATCCAACCTAACTGCTTTCTACAGTTAAGAGTAATGCCATAGCAGAAACTCTTCCATTTACCCCAAAAGGTGATTAGGACTTCTTGGAAACATTTTCAAAATAAAAAAATTTGCTTACTGTATTTCTACAATGATTATTTAAGCCATGGATTATTTAAGCCATGGAGTCAAAATGACTCAGAGGACTTGTACTCGTCATTGTATAATTTTCAGCATGATCTACAATGTGACCAGGCAGCAATGACCTGTATTAATCATGGGCCAAAGTATAATCTAGGTAAAATTAATGCACTATGACAGTCTGGGAATTGCTGCCCATTTCCTCACCCCTTCTGCTGGCTTGCCAGACTCCTGTGCTTCTGGTGGAGAGGTGGTCTGCAGCTGAGGATCATGTTTTATACAGAGCAGACTCAAACAGATAATAATAAATTAAAAAAAAAAAAGTGGAATAAATTTGTCTGAGCATACAGCGGAATTCTTTACACCCTGATTCTGGCAAAAGCAATAGGGCAGAAGAGCACTGCTAAATAAATCTACCTAGCTCCCTGTAAATGAGTTTCCAAATGCCTTAATCCACAACCACCCTTGTGGTGCTCACTCTTTTTTCTCCAACACACCCAGTTTGCTTCTGTGCTGTGACATGCTTATGGTTCTGTTTGTTGTTCGCATTAATGGTGAAGCACATCTGCTATACTGACACACAGCACCGGCTTACATTTGTCACCTGAGGGCTTTTCAGCAGCCCAGCTTGTGGAAATATTTGACTACTACAGCCCTATAGTTTAGCAAGAAATATACAGCAGCCTCAGAAATAACAAACAGTTTCAAGAAAGAAAGCTGTAACAGGTGGCTGGGGAACTGGAAACACTCTTCCAACCACTTCCTAAAGCTAAACACCCAGAAAAAACCCACAAACATATGATCCCCATCAAGGTCAATGTTTCATTGGATTAGCTGTCACAGAATTATAGCAGATTTTTGGGAGGAGGGGAGTATTTTGTTGAAGCAAATTACCAGCTCCGCTTTTCAGGGGACAAAAAAATTTAATCCTTGAAGATTTATTAGTAACGAGCAGTTTACAAACTCACAAGTACTTTGGGATACAGCTGCATCCTACCATGACAGAGTCATGTTAAAATTATATACAAAGACTTCCGGGAGCCAAGTCTTGACATTTCTCCCTCATTGAGAAATGCCTTTGTGAATGCTTACACGTTTCCAAGTCAGGGATACATGCTAGGGAACTACTTCAACATCACTTCCCATTAGCTCGTGCCTGCCATTACCCCCAGGTATTACTACCAGACAACCTCACTATCAGACAAGTGGCACTGTCTTGTGGAAACTAAAATATCTGGATTTAAGGCATAAGGGTAATGACAAAGTTTGAAAGCATTGCACTTCAGATCTGTGAATGACAGAACTTCCCCAGTTCCTTCTCAATGACTAGAGTCATTATAAACTTTAAACTCTCTTGGGTGGCCAGCCTGTCTCTGCAGTAAGATAACTGTCCTCAGCTTCTTTCTCTGAATATTAACTAAACCTAGAGGATTAACAGGAACAGCAAAGAGAAAATCCCATAGCACTAACTCAGTGAATAATCGACAGTATCATGTCCATCTGCTATGTAAGCTAGAGAGTTTAAAAGTTTCCTGAGGTAGTAATACAGTTGTTGTGGAACTGCAGAGATTCACAGGTCATGCCTGAAAAACCAGGTAAGTTCCCTTGACTGTAGCTAGTCAAGTAATTTTTACAGTCTTTGTCAGAAGAGTAAACAAATTCCTCAGGCCAGAGTTATTTCTTTCACATTTCTTATTGAAGTTGCTATGTAATAAAGTTACTTGTAGCATTCAAAATTTAGACCATTTCAGCCCAACCATCATTACAGCAATTTCAAGGAACTCCCGAAACACAGGATTGGTAGTCAAAGCATTTATATACAAACAGGTGAATTCACTATTCTCTACTTACACACTTGCTTTTCCAGTATGGGAACTGCAACACACAGCTGACATTTTCAGGGACTTCCATCTCAGAAAGATCAACAAACATATAGAAAGAACCAAAAAGTGGGTAACACCAAAGGAAAACCAAGCAGCCGGTACACAGGCCTGTTTACAGTGTGCCTTTTTTCTTCCCTCCTCAAGAGGCCTAAAGAGCTTCAGCTGTAGTTATTTAAAATTCTCAGGGGTGGCAGAAGCTGAGTGCACAGAGTTGGTATTCTGTAGATGATTTCAGAGGAGCTAAAACTTGATATTAGTAACTGTGAGCTTACAGGACGTGGCTAATTCATAACCACTCTGATGTTAGCACACATTTTTTAAATTAAGCTCCTCAGGATAAAATGTCACAATATACTTCTATGGCTGTTTGCACATGATATTTACAATTACAGAAGTAAAACTAGCCTTTCAGTCAAACATACTGTGTACATTCAATTTTGTATTATCTTGGGGTGACGGTATAGACTCAGGAACATAGCTTCCTTATTTCAATCACCTTTTCTTTGCCCAGGTCTGAAATTTTTGTTAGCTTTATATGATCATCAATTTAGGTAATGTTCAGATGAATAGCAAACACTCAATAACTATTTTGAATAAAACTTTAACATAGTAATTTTAAAGAATTCTGCACTACATTTCTGCTGAAGCTATTTCCACATATTTACACAATATTCCAGTGGACATAACATATCACTAAATCCAGGTAGTAAGAATTCAGATGCAAGGTAAAGCCTTGCTACTAAATAATACATTCAAATAACCTATTAATATCACTGAAACCCCAAGCAGTTTTCAACAGCCTACTGATAAGAGTCACTAGCTGCTCATCTTTTTGTTCTATGTATTACTCAGCTCTCAGTCAGCTCTCTCAGCTCTGTCCAAATATTGCTGGAATGATAAAACACCAAAACAAAACAAATCCTTCTTTAATTCTACTACTAGTACAGCTATACTGTATCAAGGATCTCTCACTCTTACAGGCTGATTCAGAATATGACTTTCTTACCTTCCCATGCACAATACAACAATACAACACAACAGGGATTCCTTCCACAGAACCTCAATTCTATTTCATGTGTGACATTTCACTCAAGTTTCTCCAATAGTTCACGTTTTTTCCAAATTTGACATCTATTAACAAGCACACACAAAACCAAAACTTCCTACACCAGGTTTTATTAATAAAAACCCTATTCTTATTCTTTGTGCATAATTACCTATTTAGATTGTTTATTCCAGTTCCACGATTCTCACTAGTCTTTATATATATATATGAATCACTGCATCAGAAATAAACTTGCAAACAACATATAAACAAGAATATTTCAAAAAATTACATACAGCTAAAAAACAGAAGGAAAAAAAAGACAAGAACAGAAATTCAAAAGGGAAGTTATAATCCTCAAATGAAAGGTTCTGGTCTGGTTCTTACTCTGAACTAGGATCAGTGGAGGAATATTGCTTAAGCTTATCTTCCAATGAAAATAGCTACACATTATAGCTTTAATCTCATTTAAATTAATATAATTTAACAGCTGCAAATAGCTTGGGGATATTTATTTCAATTTATTTTTCTTAAGTTGATTAGGACAGGCCTTGAAGTATATTTTGCACACGTACACCCCAAGCACATCATTAGCTAAAACAAAACCAACTGGCCACACACTTCTAATATTCACATTTCTGTTCCAATTTAACTATGAGAGAGTAATATCGTTGGTAGAAAAAACGGAAAACTCAAAAACAATTATAAAAAGAACACACAAGTAAAACTGAGCAAAAAAAAAAAACCCTACACTTTTCCTTGTCTGAGCTTAAAAAAAAAAAAAAAAAAAAAGTACAAGAAAGTGAAATATAGGCCAAAGTGAAACCTTGATTTGTCCAAATCCAAAACAGAAAGAAAGCCCAACCTTTAGCTTAACAGTGTTTGGTGCCCCTCCACATTTTTAAGTAAGATAGAAACCTTCAGATGGTGCATACATACAACTGCCAAATCTAAGAATGCTCCAGTAGTGCTTCATCTTCATGTTGTACCTCCTAAGTTTAACCTTCTGCATGAGCTAGTCATGTTTGACTAGTGAATCTTTCCTGCATTTATTCATTGCTCTTAATCATTAATAATTCAGGGCACTTGGCATTAAAGATTGGGAGAGGGGGAGAAGGACAGAAACAGGAGGGTAAAAGGGAAGACAGTTTCTAGCAAACACATTCAGGCCCAAGCACAACCTATCATCTTAATCATTAGCATTCTCAAAAGCCCTACAGAAATGTTTCTTTTTAGTACTTCTGCAAAACCAGCATGGTAATTCTCTTACATTCCCTAAACTGACAACATTAACCTGCAAATGGCCATGGCTTAGGTGCAAAACTTTCCACGATCCATGCAAAAATTACATTAATAATTTAACATTGTAGATTGAAATCACTTACCAATGAGTCCACAAAGACTTGAATTCTGTTACTCTCAGGTCAGGTGCAGCAGCATTACCAATTGTAAAACCAAGTGAAAGGCCATCAAATGTTATTTTTACAGTACTAAAAATTAAATATATAATGGAAAATACCTGCTCAGGCTAAAAAGAAACACAACTGCATGTCCAAACACATGGTCAATTAAAAAAAAACCCAAAAATAAAAAAAGAGTAATTCAAAGGACCAGTCTGGAAATCCAGTGTTTCAGTATCCCCAGCATTAAGACTCAGAAACCCTCTCCTTAATGACATTGCAACACTGAACACCAACTAGAATCAGAAAGCAGAATCAGTCATACAAGTGACACAGTCAAAAAGACTGCAGCCCAAGTGTCCTCAGGATTCTAGGGTTCTTGTTACAAAAATCAATATATAATGCAAATAAATTATTTTTAAAGGAACCTTTGCTCTCCTTACCTTCTATAAAAACACTACAACAGCAAAATTTAAGAGAAGCAGAAGCAAGACTGCACAGCTGTTGTAAAAGGGATGCATTACTCCTAGAAACAAACCAATCCACCAAGCAACAACATATCAAATGAAAAAAGTTGATCATATCTGACACAGAAAAGAATACTGATCACCTGCATGACTCACTATACCATGGAATATTTCCAGCAGATGTAACAAGGATAAGACCTCTGTATGCCAATACTAGCAGGTTGCTAGGTATTAGATATTTAGCAATATTAAAAAGCAATCAGTACATTAAAATTGTTTCAATTCCAATACTTTCTTCTTGAAAACAACATACCTGATCATAATTATATTTGAAATGCCATTTTCTTAGCTTGCAAATATGACAACAAGTTCAAATTGTATAAATATACCAAGGGGGAAGGGGGAAAGGGAAGGAAATTAGATGAAATGAGCTTTTCTGTGTCCTATTTTATTTCAGGTTAACTGGAGATCATTTTTGTTTTTTCTCCTTATTGCTGCTGTTAGTCTACAAGAGTCACATAAAAACATTCTTCCATTTCAAGCATTTAAAAGTATGATTTTACCATAAACATAATACAAGAGCTGATCCTGGCAGATGATAGCAGCAGCGGATTTCAGAGCCCTGAAAAGCTTCAGCATGTAACGCTTCCGCCTACTGCTGTATTTATAAATCTTTTGTTGACCCTGGCTGGACAACAGGTCCCCACCAAGCTGCTCTATTACTCCCCTCCTAAACTGAAGAGGGCAAAGAAAATACAGCAGAAGACCCGAGGGTTAAGATAAGGGCAGGGAGAGATCACTCACTGACTGGCATCATGGGCAAAAGAATGTCCACTTTGGTAGTAAGTTGTAAAATTTTCCCTGTCAGAATTGGAGTAGGACAATGAAGATTAAACCCAAATCTTAAAAACACTTTTCTTCCTTGATTAGGGGAAACTCACAGTTATCACACATTGCCTCTAATGCACCTTCCTCCTTAGGGGGAAGAACTCCTCACACTCTTACCCTGTTCCAGCACGGGCTCCCTCTCACAGAAGACAGTCCTTTACCAGCTTCTACAAGCTGAGTGTGTCCCCACAGACTGCACTTCTTCATGAATTGCTCCAGCTGTCCCCTGCAAAGTCACAAGCAAAAACCAGGCTTTTGACAGAAAACCTGCTCCAGCATCAGCCCACTAGCTGGAGCCTGCTCTAGCATGAGCTGCACAGAGCCAGAGTCTCCTCTGAGCACCCACCATAGGCCTCCTGCACAGGCTGCAGGTGGATATCTGCTCCATCATGGATCTCCAGGAGCTGCAGGGGACAGCTGCTTCACCACAGGCTGCTGGGGAATCTCTGTCCTCCCCTCCTTCTTCACCAAGCTTGGATCTGCAGGGTTGCTGTCCTGCACAGTAACGTTTTCACCTCTTGAATATGTTCTCCCAGAGGTGCTACCACCATCACTGATGGGCTCAGCCTTGGCTTAGTGGGACTACCTTTGAGCTGCCTGACACTGGCTTCATCTGACATAGGAGAAATTTCTAGCAGCTTCAAAGTGAGCCTGCCCCTGCAACCCCCCTGCAACTAAAATCCAGCCACATTAACCCAATAAACCTTTTTTCAATCTTGCTTGCCTTTTTTTTTTGCCTCTTTAGCATTCCCTTTGGCAAACAAACACAGCTTTCATTGAGCTGAGTGAGAAAGAAAATTACTGACTCAGTAGTGAACAGTATAAACACCGTCTGCTGCTTCTGAAAAGTACAGTTCATCTTCACCTTCCACATACTTGCTTTCACAAAACAACCAATTTTTTTGAATGGAGATATGGAACAGGAGGAAAACTAACAGTCACTCATATTTTTATTTGAAAGTCTCAGTAGGCTTTTTGTTTTTTCCAGTGAAAGATGCACGTGGGAATGAAAAGGAAAAACCTGACAATCCAAGGCACATACCTATGACTGTCCATCAACAGGAAAGTCAGACACTGCCTTCAGACCTGTTGACGCATCCCCATATCACACTGCAAATGAACACCAAGGAAAAGGAGAACCAGTACCAACCAGTAGGTGTTGAACCGCAGTTTCCAGAAATGGGAGCTACAAATTATTCTCGTTGCTTTTCTATTTATGTGAGTTCCCTTGGCATTCTATAGCGGTATTTTTAGCAACTATTTTCTACAGCACAATAGTTTACCCCTTGAGTTGTAGTTCTACAAGTTTCTCTTTGACACATATTTGCCTCAATGTAGACTTTTTACCAGTGTTTGCTCTAAAGTCTTTTTGTTAGATTTTTTAACACTGTATCCAGATACTAGTGATCAATTTCTTGCCTCTTCCAGAGAAAATCTGTCTTTTTTTTTAAGACTGACTTTCATCTCTTTCCACAGAAAATACAGGTTTATACAAAACAATGATCAGAAAAATAATACAAAGACATTTGAAATCCAGCAGTCTCCCCGCCAGCCTCCAAACTAGATTTAAGTTTTCTTGAATTTACCTCAGCAGCTCCAAGCCTAAGGTAGGACTCTAGTCCTTTTTATCCATCTCTTCTTAAGAGACACTGCTAAACTGACTTTCCCCAGATGCTATCTGAGCTACTAGATGCTTTCTGCAGGTGATATTTTAGAACAATATTCACATGAATAAATAGACTAGGCATCACTTGTCTCTAAGAATCCTGCAAGTAAGACACTCAGAATTTCTTCACTGCTGTCTTTTGTAATGCTCTTTTAACCTTTATTTCAGAATTTTCTTTAAGATTTCCTAGTTAACAAAACCACACCACTATGCTAATAAAAGGAAGAACCAAGAGATACAACTAGAACAACTTGCATTTAAAACTTGGCTTGAAAATGTTAACTTTGACACTATTGCAGAGGGCTCTGAAGGGATCTCCAAGAAGAGGTGTTCTGACAAGAGAAAGTTGCAGAGGTGTGGCCTTGCATGCCATTGCATTTTCAGTATTTATTTCCTCCCGGTTATTGTCTGCAAAACAAACAGTCTGGCCAGGGTAACCACAGATGGTCTGCTGGTTGCTGGGGGCACTGCTAGTAAAGAAACATACTTGGATAATACACAGAAGAAGCAAAGCCTTGGTAGCCAAGAACCATTATGAAGCCAACCACTTCATGATGTGAAAGAAGAATCCACAAAACAACCCTTACCCCCCAGAAAACCACAATGTCCTTTCCAGGATGTCTACCACAGGAACATTCTCCCCTCAGCACCTAGGGTCACATTGCTCCATTTTTTTTCTGGGTCTTTCACTGTTCCTCTTTTTTCATTCCTGCGTGTATGCAAGAGTCACAGGTTCCCTGTCACACACACCCTTCAGATTTCCCTCTTCATTTCCTTAATTTCTGCTTTTATCATTCTTACCCTTCACCCGTCCTTATACCTTCTTCTCACACAACCTCTTTGCAATGCAATCAGCATCCTTAGAAGCATAGCTCCCCCTAAAGATTTATAAGCTTTCACTGCCTCAAAATTTATCACAGGTATTAACATCAATCATAGACTTGCAGTGCTAGACCTTTCCCTTTTTCCAGTGTTCCTCAGGTATTTCTCACTTCCACACCCCTTATGCCTCCCGATTTTTGCGTGTGCATATAATGTGTAACCTCCCTTGTGTGCCTGTTATCAAGGGAGATGACAAGATAAAATGCAAATAGCAATCCACTCCGATGAAAAAGATGCTTCAACTGGTGAAAAAGCAAAGATAAAGCACAATCTAATTCTGATTCCATAAACTTGGATTATTTGCTGTCCAGCTAATCCTGAAACCTACTTAGGGTTTTCCTGCACATACATTGTCAGGGCTGAAGAACTACCACACTTTGAGAGAAGATGCAGCAGTCTATGTCAAATCATTATTATCAGAGATAAAAATCTCTGGAGTATTCCAGAGTGATGCATTTTTTCTCTGAGGAGACACAGTGTGCTGTAATACACTTTGTTCAAAGCAACTATGTACCTTTGTACAGCAATTGGAGATGATTAATAAGAAGAGAATACCGAAAATTTTCAAGTTCTGTTCTTTCATGACAGTTTTGAGTATTTGCATTACTCCCCTTCTTTTTAAAAAGAAAGTTCCTTAATCCTTCCAATAGTTCTTACAATTGCACTTATTACATATCGAGATTGAATTCTCTTACCAATTGTCTGCGGTGAAGTTCAAAAGGATTTGTTGCTATAGCAATACTTCATGTTGATTCAGAAATTAATGATAAAAGAAGTGGCAATTAGCACTATTAATTTTTACTAGAGAAAAATGGGGAAGTGCTAAAAGGCTTCTGGCCCCCAAAAGAAAAAAAAAAAAAGGCAGTAAAATTTTGCATAGGTGACCATTATAGAGCTTGCAGCTATAAAAGCAAGCATAATGGATATTTCATGCTTCAGTACATTCAGCATGAATATTGCTGCCTTAATAGCTCGAGACAGACTCAGCCTCTGCTGTGTTTCAGGAATTCCCAGAAGACCACAGGGATGTGTCTCCTTTCAGGCATAACGGAACCCTGTGGGACAAGCTCCTCTACAAGAGTATCAGGAAGGGAAATTGAATACTTTTCTCTGCAGATTTGACACTGTTCTTTTAGTGTTTTGCAGGGACCTTTCTCTGGCATTTTTAGTGAATGAAAGTATGTTGCTTCAAGACAATGACCTGCTTATTCTCATCCTTGATTAACAGCCATGAAGCAGACAAGTGTTTTCCGGGTCATACAAAACCAAAAGAGGTAATTAATTTTCTACACTAAGACTGCTTATCTCTAATTATCTCACCAAATTATTTGGTTTGGTGGTAGCCCAGGACCTTCTACACGGTATTTAAGGTTTTAGGGTTTTTTAAAGGCTTGGCTTGTCATTTCAATCCTATAAAGGATATAGTGTGGCTCTACGTGACTGTAGTGCAAGACAGAAGAAAATGGAATGCTTTTCTTCTTCAGTATGTATTTAGTGAGATTTTTCTTAATGTATGATTTGACAGCCTTAATAATGTATTTCCCGCTATTAGAATCCCACATAATTACTGAACTCAAATTTCCTTATTTCATAATGAAATAATGGAGGCTTTTTATAAATCCTTGTGGATGATAGATAACATTTTTACCCTTCCAAACTGTCAGGTTTATTTCCTTTTGGTGCTACAGCTGATACCTCATACCTTCATGCAGGAATACTGGGAGGCTTTCTTAAAACCCATAATTCTAGATGCTGGAAGGGTCTTCTCCTGCTTATGAGAAGGACAGACAAGAATAATGAGCCTACCAGACAATGTATGTTGACACAACTTCATACATTTCACCTGAAAAGTTGTCCCTCCATACTTCACATGAAGTCTTAAAGGTCCTCAGCATCTGGCTCCAGTACACCTACTGCGGTCAAACAAGGTAGTAATGGACAAAATGTTACACACAAACACAGCTGGAGCTCAGCAGGTAACCAATATTGTACAAAGCCCCTTGGCCAACCCCTGGCACCAAGATTAGATTATTTTCTTTAAGAGAAGCAATGTACACACAGAGACATGTTCTAGTAGCTTCAAACGTGTTTTTAAATCTCTTCCTTCCAAATTTCTCAGTCATCTATGAATTATCTGTAAGAGGTAAACTTTTGACTTTTTTTATTACAAAGCTTTGTATGCCATAATTAATCTTCCTCCCATAGGAATGAAGAAGGACAGAGTATCATCCAAATAAAGTGAGAGGTTAACCTTACACATCATCATCACACAGCCTTCCTATCCAAAGAGGAAAAGGAAAAATAGAGAAATATGTATCATCATAGAGCAAAAATCCATCAACTTGTTGAACGTAACTCAACAATCTTGGAAGCCCCCAGTCACATTCCCTATCCCAACAAGAACTCTCTACGAACTAGCAGAGCAGCCACAACCTCCTGGAGACCAAGACTGGGCCTAATGCCTACAACAGAGAATAGACAATTTATCAGATGTTTGGTGTGCATGGAATTCTGATACTGTGGCTAAAGTGCTGTATTGCACTGGGCTAAATGAACGAAACTTTGAATTTGCTTGCAGGAAATTGCTTTAAATTAAAAAGGTTTTGTTTACACCATCTTAACCAAGAAAGCACAGAAACAGAGAAGGAAATGTAATGGCATTGACAAGTATCTGTATTTTCAAATTATACCCAGGAAAATATTTTCTGATAATCCATACTGAAGCTGTACTATTAATTATTTCTCTGTAACTATCTCCATCAGGATTAATTTAGACAAGTATGAAACTACCTCCAGCTCTCATTGCAGCAACCAATTATTTATCATTTGTAATATAACTGGCATCCTTTTTTTCCCAAAGATTTTCCAACCACATGAAAGACTCTGCCTTCAGTTTGCAAACATTTTATAAAGAAACTCACTTAAGCCTTCCCTCCTTTACACCAACAGATGCCTCCAGCATGAAACTGACTGCATACTGAGAATATGCCAGGGGGTTAATCGCTCATCGTCGCCTGTTTTACAGTCAGTAATTTCAACATTTTACATTCCCAAGAGTGGTTTCTGTCTTTGCCCTCACTGAGTCTCCTAGCCACGAGTACACGGACAAGGTTGCATTCTGCTGGCACTCAACCAAGGCACAAGAAATAGAAAATATTGCAGCCTTATCATCTCTTAAAACAAAAATAAGACACAAATAACTCCTTAGCATGAAGTCTTAATCTAATCATGGCACACAAGGCTTACAGTAAATTTATTTATGTTTTGCACTCCAACACCATCAGGAACATAGCCTGGTATATGCTGCAACACTGTGGGGTGGACTGGGAGCACAATTTTTGCTTGTAGAGGTGATGGACACTCTCCCAGCACCTCTAACAGTTTCACACGTAGACCAACCCTGCAGCCTAGCAGAACTGATATTCTTCAATAGAAAAAGACACAGAAAGTCACAAAGAAAGTAGCAACATCGTTGAATGGATATGTGAAACAGACAACTTTTGGTGTTACCAGGCTCTTTCTTTTTATTGCAAGCTTACAGATCCATTCAAACATCTGTCACCTATTCACAAATTATGGTACTTAAATACAAATAAGGATACTGAGATGTCATTGCATATCATCCCCCACATAATCCTATAGATACTGCTCCTTATTTTAAAGATTAATTATGTATCTTCATTAAATAAGAATCTGCCATTAAAGCAAAAGATACCATTAGTATTAGTAAACCCTTCAATCATATTTCATACTAAACTAAGCAGCCACGGGTTGACATGCACTGAGCAGAGCTTTCATTGCCCATTGCCTTCAGATATTGCACAGGCACTTTTCCTCCTCCTCAGAACACCATCTCCTCTTAATGGCAAACAAGATGTAATAGGATAATGAACAATATTAATTAAGGTCATCCAGATCACTTCAAATGTTTTCCTGGTGTCAAGCACCTTTTGCACCCCTTCCTTTTTGAGTCACATAACACTGCGTAAGCACAGTAATTGCTGGCACAAAGTACACAATTAGGCTGTCTGCTACAATGAAGACTGAGGGAGACGAGAAGATATGAACAGAAGAACCATAACGCTCTAGTATCCATGGGGAAGAAATTTCCACATTAGTCATCACAAGATTTTCTTTAGCATTTCAGGATTTGACCCTGAAAACATTCATGGCATTAAGAATAAAACCCAAATACTAGTTCAATAAAGGGAGGTTGGATAGTTTTAGAGCAGCTACTAGAGGTTTAGAATGAAGACCGTGGTAAGTGTGACAATTTTTTAGACCAGTTTACAAATTAACCAACACACTTTACTCCTTAACACTAATACCTAGAACTGTAATTTAAGGCACCATTGAGCACTGTGTTTATGATGTTTCATATGGTCATGGCTGGTTTTCACTGTGAAAACCTACCTCTGAGACTGCTGCTCTAAAAATACTTTAATAAGCTGTTGGATGCAGACTATATTGCTATGAGTAAGATTTTTTTTTTTTAGTAAGACAAAGAAAAATGCACTGCACTTGACAATATACAGATGTATGATATAATGTATGCAATCAGCTCCCTCCAGAAAGTGACTATTAATCTGCTTGAAAATGAGAGAAATTCACACCTCACAACAGGTTCTGTAATAAATTACGTTAGGTTCTATTTCTTTTGAAATAAATGAGAAAATGTACGAAACTGAATTTCTGGTTCTGATGGCATAGTGTATCTGGTAGAAGATGAGAACTTGCAACATGTTTTCATATAGGTGCCAGCAAGTCAGATGAATTTCACACTGGATTATCCCTGGAGCATTTCGTCTCTTTGTTACTAAAATCCAGCAAAACTGCTACATCCAAAACAATCCAATAGAATTGTTTTCAGTGTTTCAGCTCAAGTCAACAGATTCCTGTTCCCTGTTGCTGGAGTTACCCTGTTAACGTGCACATGACACTGAAACAAAAACACTTTGAATGAGATTCAGCACTGGTCTTCATATTGCTCTACAGGACAATAATGTTCACTTCTGGTAATAACAGAGATATTTAAAAACAAACAACCCAATGTTTTTTTTTTTTTTGTTTTTTTTTTAAAGAGAACACAAAACACAGAACATCAGAAAACCCTACAATACTTCTTCCATGCCGTGGAAAATTGCTACTGTATGAGCAATGTGCTTGCTTCCAAGCTGAGGCACGTTTCCGAAAGCCATCAAACCAGGCTTCCATTCCAGAAAACGCAGCATTCCCTACTCCAGTCCTGGTCCAACACAAGTAAGCAAACCAAACACTGCCAGATTAAAAAGAGGCAGACAAAATAAAATCAATATATCATGCACTAACTTTGAGATATATAGGCAGGTAAACAAACAAACAAAAGGTAGAAATAATTCAGTCAATGTAAGATGCAAACACCGGAAAATATATCTCTTGGACAAAAACATCCTCAGGAGAAATCCCAGCTTTTGCTTGCTGGTTTTGAAGTTTCTCGACCTGTGTCAGCAATATTGAAGTTATAGTACTTCTGTCTGTGACTACTTCTATATATGGTCAGCACAGATATTAGCTGGGATTTGCGTTTTTCCAAAGTAATCCCAGGCAATCAGAAGGCACTTAATCAGTATGAAAACCCACACGAGCCGATCCATAGCCCTGCACACGAGTCCATTTGGGTTTCTCTGCCTGGAGACTTACACAGCGAAGGGAATACGGCTAGTTCTGGCTTTAAGCTAACACTTGGGCTCTGCTTCAGACAGTACTGTGGGTGCGCTGGCAGCGCACACCCTGGGCACCGCTGCCTTCCCGAACTCCAGCCGCACGCCAGCCCGCAGTCCCGAGGAACCCCGTTTGATGCAAGCGGAGCGGGCACCGCACAGCCGCGGGGACGATCAGCCACCTGCCCGGGGCAGGCCGAGCACCGCCGCGCACTCCCGGCTGCCCCGCCGGGACCAGCCCGACACCCGTCGGCACGTCGAGCGCTGCTCGGGGCTGCGGGGCGAGCCGCCACACGACGGCATTCCGCCCCGGGCAGCCGCGATCCCGACCCCACCGAGCCGGGGGCGCACGGCGGGCGGGCGGCACCGCTCGAGGGGCGCAGCAGCCCCGGCCGCTCCTCCGGGTCCCCCCGGAGCGGAGCAGCCCCGCCGCGGTACGCGGAGCCCTCCGGCGGCCGCCGCCGCTGCCACAGCCTCAGCCCCCCGCCCCGGCTGGACAGAGGGTTCTGCCTTTTCTCAGCCGCTTCGAAGCGGGGACCGTCCGCACAACTTTCCCCGCGGCGAGCCCTGCTGCGCTGCCGGCGCGGGCTGCGCCGCACGCCGCTCCCCGCCGCTGACACCCGAGCACGCTAGGGAGGGCAAACACACAAAAAGCTCCTGAGACCCGCCCGAACCGGCATTTCTCCTCCGTCCTACCTGCCCAGCTCCCGGAGACCCCACACCGCCCGCTCCGCGCCGAGCGCTCCCTGCGACGCCCAGGTGGCGTTAGGAGCGCGCTTCCCACGGGCGGCGCGCCCCCGGCGGCCGGAACATCCCCGCCGGGCGCCGCCGGGAGGAGGGCGCTCCGCACCCGCCCGCGACGCGGACACCGCCGCACCTGTGCCGGGCGGGCAGCGGCACCGCCCCTTCAGCCCCGGCCCGAGCGGGGGCGGGAGCGCGCCGGGACCGCTCGCCCCGCGCCCGCCGCCGCCCTCCCCAGGCAGCCGCCGCACGAGGGACCCCCGCCCCCCCGCCATCGCCGCCGCTCTGTGCGCTCATTGGCCCGGCCGCCGTGACCTCACGGCGCCCGCCCCGCCCCGCCCGCCGACCCCGGCCCGGGGCAGCGCTGCCGGGCGCGGCGGCGCCGCCGGGGTGCGGGGCTGGGCGGCCCGACGGCCCGCGGGCGCTCCGAGCTGCTGGGACGGGAGAGAGCGGGTGTGCCCGCAGCCCCCGCCCCGGGGCGCACGGAGTTAAAAGCGCAGGGTTGCCAAAGCTGTCGCTCGCCCTTGCCAACAACCTGCGAAGTAGCCGGGACTCACAGACGAGGCTATGTGGCAAAACCTTCCATCAGTCTGCGATGGTTTCTTCTGTTTCTTTTTTTGTTTTCTCCTCCCCCCGCAAATTTTCTAATCTGTTTTTATTGGTTTTAATTGAGACGGGTGAGCAGCTATTGCTTGAAGATTGTGGTCCATTTGTGGAGAGTAAATCGTTCTCTGTTGCATATTAAATATGCCTCTTAATGAGACATCGAATCACATACCTTCATGTAGCTCTGTAATATATATTAATATGGTATTTATTCATTACTATCAAGTTTTCAAAAGGTCTGCTTAAAATATTCTTCCCTCTCAGCTAATCACGGCATGCTACACCCTCATAGGAAGAAAATTAAATTTATTAATATATGCTTATACTCAATTAAAACATGAAGAATGTAAGAAATCTGCATTTTAAAAGATCTTGTAGAAGTATGCGATAACTTACTGTGTCAAATTGAGGCGTTTTATACTGCCATGTTTCCTCTGTCATAAAAGATTAATAAATTTAACTTGAAACTCTTCAACACAGAAGAAGTTCAGCATTTAACAGTTGTTTTTGTGGGCAGCATTGCTGGCTGCCAAGTTGCTATGGCATAGGGCAGCAGGGTGTGTTCTGCTTGCCTGTGTGTGTATTTCTTGGCTAGGTGGAAGAGAAAAGTTACAAAGTAGGGCTCTGGAGACCAGAAACAAAACAGCAGTGTATCCTTTCGAGGGCACCAATTCTCTGTAAGTCTTGTAAGTAATATTGTTTAGATTACCTACTACCTTCAGAATAAAATTTTAGAAACTTGGGGTCGACCTTGCACCTTATGCGTTCAGTGAGGAAGAATCACCCGCGCCCGTTGTCCTTATGCCGGGGTTTTCACAGAACATGCCGCAGGATCCGTCATGATGGATGACCATGACCGCAGCCTGTGAAAGCACATTTAAAATTCCAGGTATCAGTTTTCAACACTTTGAAAGAAAATTTGTTAATCTGCTGGTTTTAAATTAATGCGATGGTAACTCATGACACTCTAAAAAAATACCTGTGGGAAGGAAAAGGAAAAATCGAAAACTCCTTACGTATGAAAAAACCAAGATCTCTTCTTGCTGTGCAAAGATTCCCCTGCTTTTGAGCTCTGGGTATGTTGCTTTACTGCCTGCCTGTGCTTTTCTTTTTACCTTGCATCTCAAAATAGCTTCAGAAAAAGCTCTATCCCGTGTAATAGGAAGCTGGGGTTTCAGCACAGCTGCGAGCCCCTCTGAGTCGTCTCAGGTGACCCTTCACAGTGTGGTTGTCCTTGGTGTTTCTGCGCCTCAGCCGCAGAGGGTTCAGCACCCCCACATGTTGGTGATGAGCTCTCAGGATGCACCCCTGGCTTTTAAGATTATTTTAGAAATAGTGCATTTATTTTTGTGCCACTGAAGGTGTAGCTGAAAATTTGACCATCTTTTCCCTTTTGTCACTTGTATTAGCTGTTAAATTTGTGTAAGGGCTTCCCAGCTGTACGCACACTAAATATAGATAAGGTAATCTCAGGTTGACATCTTTGTAATGCATAGAGGATTCATAAGGGGGAGGAAAACCACTCCAGATAGTAAATTATGTTATGATTAGACCAGCGTCAAAAAAAGTATAGCTTTGTATCTACCACAGCTTCATTAATTTCTGAGGTTGTGGGTAAAGTCATCTATGTACATAATGCAGAATGTATTTTAGAAATTAATTTTAATATTAAAAGCAAGCTGAGATCAGCTTGGCTTTGAATTTGCCATGTTTTAAGGCACATATCAATACTTTGTAAATCAGGGCTCTGTTGCCTAGTGTAATTGCGTAACATAAATATATTTAACCTTGAGTCATGCAAAGTGAGCCTTTGAAGCAAGTGTATACACACTAAAATCAATGATCCTAGAAAACCTGTATAGGACAATGTCTGTATGAAGAAGTAAGTCTCAATGCAGTCAACAAACTGGTTAGGGATGCCCAAGGTATGGGAATAAATTTTGCAATAATACTGCTAAATAATACTCTTTACAGAAAATATCCATTGATTTTAACAAGCTCTTTAGCTGAGCAGAGACCAGAGGTTTAAACCTGCACAGTACAGCTCCTAGGTATAATGCAGGTCTTTACATTCTATTCCTAAGAAGGCACAGAGATGGAGATGGCTGTTGGGGATTGTGTTGGGTTTTGGTTTTGTTTGTTTAGTTTTGCTGGGTTTTTTTTTTTTTAAACTAGGAAATCTTACTTGGGTACTACTGTGCTTTTTGTGCCTGTGTTCATGACATTGCTGTTCCCAGAATTTGTGCATTCATTCTCTGGATACTCTGTGGTCATGTATTTGCAGATAAGATACAAAAAAGCTCATTAAGAAATCAATTGACCACTCCTTGAAGTTATCCTTGAAGGACCTTCTTGAGTGACATCACTTCCTCGTCTGTGGTTTCATTCATTACATGGAATCAGGAATCATGTAGTTTCATTCAGAAGAACAGATGATAAAGATCATCTTTTACTTTTTGCTCATGCCCATTTTGTTCTTCTGGAACAGCAGATTCTCACATCTATAATAGTTAGGAACTTCTAATTTTAAGCTTTAATTTATTTCTGAGTACTTTATTCCCATTCGTCTTGCCTGATGATACTAGCCTGACTTGAGCTAGCTCACCATTCTCCTGTGTTTTAATGTCTTTATAATGTCCCCTCCGTACTTTTGCTCTTCTAAACCTGTGCTTTCTTAGGCTTGTTTTGTAAATGGTGTCCTTCTATTTTCTGCTTATCCAAGCTGTGGTTTTGTATTGTCTTTTTGTTTTTTTTGGTTTTTTGGATTGAGTTTCCTTCAATATAGGTGAAATTATATACCAGTTTTGGACAAGGATGCTAAATATACCCAGTTAGAAAAAGCTCAGAGTGGTGAGAGTGCCCTAGACTGTAAGCCAGTGCCCGTTCTGCTGCTTCCACAGCTCAGTTACGTTGCTGGCTAATAGCTACCTTCTGGACAAATAGTATTGACAAAGGTTTCTTTTGCTTATTTTGTTTCCAAACGATAGTGCCCAACTCACAACAGAAACTCCTGTATTTAGCTTCTATGTGTACTCTATGTACTTTCTGTTTTGCCTCACTGTCTTTCTCACTTTGTGCCTTACTGCGACCTTATGGGCACTCCGTTTTTTGGGGGTTTTTTTTGTCCAATCACCAGATACTCATCAGTCACCCTGGCAACACCTCTGAACTTTGTCTCACCAAGAGCCTCAACTGGCAGATGCCTCACTTTGGCCAAGGCCAAGCAACTGCTGCTCTGTAAGGAATTTCACCAGCAATGCATTTAGCCTGCTGATCTGTCAACACAACACACCCCATTGTCTCCTCCTTGTCCAGTGCCTTACTGTATTGACATTATTTTACTAATCCTCATCCTCTTCAGCTTAACTAACAGTTTCCCATGTGTCACTCTGCCAAAAGCTTTACTGAGTGCCCAGTAGATCAAGTCTGCAGAATTCCCCTTGTCAAGGAAATTATCTTGTATAAAGAAAGGGATCCAGTTAGGCACAATCTACTAAAACTGCCTTTTATCTGATCTTCATCATGTAAATCAGTGAAAACCACACACCACTCCATAAATTCATGTGATCCTTGTAGTTTAAGCAAAAAAAAGTCATGTTAATGGCTGATGATCAGGGTCACACTAAAGCCAGCAACTGAGCATAGGTGAAACAATAAGACACAATTTGTGCTGTTTTCTTAATACATCCAATAAATATGGTTTCATTCACGTTTCATAATGGTTTCAGAAAATGTCCAGCAAAGATGACAGTAGTCCACAATTTTCCAAATGGACAATTTCAAACATTGTTGAATATAAGATCTGACAGTTTGTGAGGAAAACAAATGAAAGCAGAAAAGTGTTCAGATGGAGCCTTGTCTATACAAAGCTAGTCTACTCAAGACAGCAATTCAAGTTCTAGACCAAATATTCACTAACATAATGATTTGGTTTTTTTAAAACTTTGATTTCACATAACGGGAAACACATCCAAAGCAATTAATAATTATTTTGAAGACATTTGTAAGCTTATATCATTATTTCCTAATTATGAAATGCATACAGTAGCAATAGCAGATATAACAATGAGGTAAGTAGAAATGAAGGGCTTTTTCTTAATTTGATAAAATAATAACTTGAAAAAAATCCACTCATCACCTTCTTCTCCTGACACCTGTTAATGCCCAGCAGAAGTATGAATTGAGTTCATGCTCATTTTAACAGCAGTTCTTCTCTTTGAAAGCAGCTTTTCCATAGCTCATTTTCAGTATTATGATTTATCATACTCTTTACCTTTCTTGTTTTAAGCTTCCACCTCTTTCTGTGTTGGGAAGAGACTACTGAGGATTCCCCACTTCAGTCTTCCACTTTGTGCAGGATGGGTGAGAGGGAATTGCATGAGATGAGACTCCAGTGGCTTGATGGGGGAATTGGACTGTAGAGCTGAAAGGGTGGAAGTCTGTGGCACCCTGTGTGTCCCTTGCCCACACAGATAAATTTCTGTCCTCAACCAGGCTATGGTGCCAAAATACAACCAGCTCTGCATGGAGCCTGACAGCCTTCATGATAGGATCCAGCATTTCTTTCCTTCTTTATATGTGGGTTGTTGTGGGGTTTTTCTCCTTTACTTTTTATTTTCTGCTATTTACTTTTTATTTCTCATAATGAGACCCGTATCCCTGCAGATGACATAGCTCCATTCCATAATCATTGTTCAGGGTCAAAAAAAGAGAGAAGAAAAAAGAAACTAGTGTGAAGAGGAGGATTGTGCAGTCTTACTCGAGAAAAGGTGTTCTGACTCTTTTCAATAGCAAGTAGAAGCATTTGCAGTTATGGTGACAGAAGAGTTTGCAATCAAAGTAGTCAGAAACTGGAAAGTAATTTTCGTAGAAACACTTTTCAAGGGGTTGGATTTCCATATTCTCTCAGGTAATGTGATCCTTTTAAGTACTGAATGTCTTCAGTACTTAAAAATATTTTAGGTTAGGTGGGGAAAATAAAAGCACTTTGTTATTTAACTTTAAAACAAAACTAAATTTGTGAAATACTAGCAATTTTATCTTCTAGACATCTTTTCAGAGTTACTAAAACCACTAATAAGGTATATATCAACCCCTACACTGCACAAAACACTGAAGCACACAAAATAAAGAAAACAAGTTTAATGAGGTAGGAAGGCTCTCAGTGTCAATGAAGAAATGAAAAAAATAGATCAGCATTGGAGTCTCAAATCATCTCCTTTTGCAAAGTGAGTATGCACGGGCTACTTAGAAAATAAATGATACACTCAAAGCTGGTAGACGAATGCAAAACACCTTATTCCCAAGCAAAACACTTATTTTTAGCACGTAATCCCACCATGGCACTTCTCAGCTACACACACTGTAAAAGGTACAGATCTGATATGTCATTATGCAGTTGCAGCACGCTTAAACATTTCTGGTTACTGCAGGCTGAGAGCTATTTAATACCACAGAATAAAAAAAATATAGAGTTGAAAAAATAGAATGTCACTGTAGTAAAAGACAGATCAGTAACTCTGTTATGACTCAGTAGCTCACAATAAATTATTTAAACAACTTGAGCTCAAGAATGACCTTTCAGCCATTGCAAGGCAGGAAAAATATTTTCCTTTCTTAACCTCCACAATTCAAATTCCGCTTCTTCCATCAAAATCAGAGGACCAAGATGTAAGAACTTGGTGATTAATCTCAGACTGTGAAGCCCTGAAGTACCATCAATCAGGTGTAAATGGTGACTTGGTAATGGAAGCAGTGGGAGAGGGTCTGCTGGGCAGAAACCAGAGGCATGTCATATTGTTTATCATAAATTTTGAAGCATTTATGACAGAATATTTAAAATTGATAAATTCTTCAGTTTATTCAGTCATTTTGAACAACTCAGGTCTTGAAGCGCATATTTTAATCAATTCTAAGTTATAAAACTAAACTTTAGGTACGTATTATTGCCATGCATTTTACAGGCATCCAACGCACATTGGAAATTTGTAGGTCAAGCCCCATTAGCTCAGAGCATCTAGACATCTGCATCCCTTTGAAACCTGACCTACTTCACGTGCTTTTAAGAATAGGCCGTGCACTTGTGTCAAACCATGGTTTAGGAGTGTCCTTACCTCCTCTGCCAGGTGCAGGTGGTGAGGTGCCGGATGGGAGGAGCTGCACGAGTTTCTGTGCGGGGCGGCAGGGGCTGCCCCAGCTGGGCACAGCCCATTCCAGCCAGGGATAGCCCGTTCCTTTCAGGCACAGCCCATTCCAGCTGGGCACAACCCGTTCCACCCAGCTCCAAGGTGCCATTGCAGGGTTCTCCTGAGTTCTGCCGCCGTGCTTCGGCTGCTTTCAGGAAAGTGTGCTTCAGAATGGGCCAAACACAATTTTTTTAAATGGTGAAAAGTCTCAGGATCTTTTGCTGGTCTCCGTGACCCCGAGAAATGTTAAAAGTCTTTTCCCAGCCTGAGCGCTTGAAGGACGAGTCGGAGCTCTTCAGTTCTCGGTCTCAAGGTTGTTTATTGCGTCTTATCTATGAAAATTTTTCTCCTGCCCTGCCGAGGTCTGTCCAGCAGGACAGTTCCAGGCACATTGCCTGCCCCCGGGGTGGTGTTATGTCTTTATACTAAAAATTACATATACAACGTTTACAATTACTTTCCAATACTTATCACCTATGTTAGACAGTGAGCTTCTACTCTAAACCAATCTAAAAGTGCCAACATCACAGCAGAAGATGGAGGCCAAGAAGAAGATGGAGAAAGGCTGGACGTGTCCAGATCCCTCCATCTTGCCCCATGGGACCCCATTCTAGAAACCCCAAAAATCTACTTTTTCACCCTGTGATAACATCACTATTATTCTACTTAAACTGTTGTGGCTTGCTGATCTTCATATAAGGTTGGTAATTTGCTCCACGGGTCATAATCAAAACCACAGGTGTTTTGGTCTCTGTGCCAGGGCTTCTGAGCCTCCTGGCAGGGGTCTTGGCCGTTCTGGACAGCCAGAGGGATGTCCTGGGTTCCCACAGAAAAACAGCAAAATGAACAGCAAGGAGGGAGTAGCAGGACGTGGGGGAAGTTGCTCCAGGCACCAGAGCGTGGTTTTCCTGCAGCCCCTGGGGAGGGTCAGCAGCGAGCAGTGCAAAGGGATGCAGCAGCACAGGAGAGCTGCAGCGCACCGACCGTGATCCCTGTCCTGACCTTCTGTGCTGCCCAGCACCGGGAAAAGGAAGCACAGCTAGAAATGAAGGAGTGAAGCTGAGCCTGGGGAAAAAAAGTGAGAGGTGGTGGGAAGGTGTTTTAATTTCTGCCCTTTATTTCTCAGCATCCAACACTGTTGCTAATTGGTGATCAGCTAAATTAATACTTGACAAGTCAAGTGTGTATTGCCCACGAGGATACGCAGTGAGTGGTCTCTCTGTTGTGACCTGCAAGCTTTCCATTTTATTTGCTCCTCCCTTGCTGACGAGAAGGGGATTAAGGAGAGAGCTGCTGCAAGTGTCTGGCAGTTGTGCAAGGTTAGGCCACCATGTCCCTACAGCTGAATTTGAAATGCTGCTGGGGGTTCTATGAGGACAGCCACAATAGTGTATGCACTATATGGGGAAAAGCCAACACATCTAGTGGCTTATTTGGTGCTGTTTTGAAGAATACCTTGGAGGAATGAAGTTCAGTAGTTTTGGGGGTGCAAAAGTTAATTCTAGTGTCATACAAATATCAATTCATTTATCCCTAGTATCTCCACATTTGAATTCTGTTTAAGGAAAGAAGATTCTAATGTTTGACAGGTTTAAGAAAATTACATGCTGTTTATGTGAGTTAAAAAAATTGTTGGGGTTTTTTGGTTTTGCTTTTTGGTTGGTTGGTTGATTGGATTTTTTCCCCCCCAGAGATAGTTTTCCCACTAATGGAAATTGATTGAGTCCAATTCTGATATTGAGAACACACTGAGGAATTTCTTCAGTGAAATATCAAATGAGTTTGAGATACTTCTTCACATTGCAACAAATCAGTACTGCCAATTCATGCAACTCCCCCTTTTGGATGTAGATATTATTTCTTGATCATTGACCTGGAAATTTTTCTAAAACTGTGTGTTTGCTACTCCTTATTTTAAATAATTTCCTTTATTTTTGCTAGAAACAATGAAAAAAACCCCATAGGAATATTTTGCAAGTGTAGTGGTTTGCACAGAAATTGTGAGAAGGAGAAAAAGGCTTTAGAGGAATCAGTGTGGAATATGTACTAAAGTAGGTATACACATAGGAAATCTGTGGTTATGTGACTGCAACTTTAGCCAGGACCTTAGTACGTCAGCAAAATATTCTGTGATAACAGCAGATATCAAAACATGGGAACTCTTCACATTGGTACCTAAAAATGATATATGAAAACCAATAAATATAATAAAAAATGTGATTCATTTCTAGAACCTTAAGGTTGAAGGCTGTAGATTTGAAAGGTATATAATTTTGATAACAATGCATAATACTGGTTATTTAATACTCATACACATCTTCCATTTCCATGGTATCAAAATAGTACAATATTGCTAACTGGGAATGGTGATGATGGATCCTGAAGGGAACTGAAGTTGTACAAGCTTTAGCAAATGCTGCTTGTATCTGCAAATGATAAAGTGAGAAGGAGAAACAACATGGAAAAGTACAAACCCATTTTATCCCATGTATCCACAAAGCAGAAGATGATGGGAATGATGACAGTGGCTCAGTTGACACACCTGAAGGACAGGATGCCATCCAGAGGGACCTGGACATGAAGTGGTCCTACAGGCATCACATGAGGTTTAACCAGACCAAGGGCAAGCACTGGGGCTGGGGAAACCTCCAGCATCAATAAAGGCTGAGGCATAAACAGGTGGAGAGCAGCTCTGAGGAGAAGGACTTAAGGGTGGTTGAGAGGCTGGATATGACCCAGCAGTGTGTGCTCACAGCCCAGAAACCAAACATGTCCTGGGCTGCATCCAAAGCAGCATGGGCAGCAGGGCCAGGGAGGGATTCTGCCCCTCTGCTCTGCTCTGCTCTGCTCTGCTCTGCTCTGCTCTGGTGAGAGCCCACCTGGAACCCTGCATCCGGCTCTGGGATGCCAGCATAGGAAGGACGTGGAACTGTTGGAGAGATTCCAGAGGGGGCCACCAAGTGGGTTAGAAAGATGAAACAACTTTCCTATGATGAAAGGCAAAGAGAATTGGGGTTGTTCAGCCTGGGGAAGAGAAGGCTCTGGGGCTTAATTTCAGCCTTCCAGTACCTGAAGGGAGCCCACAAGAAAGATGGAGAGAGACTATTTACAAGGGCTTATAGTGACAGGAAAAGTGGAAATGGCTTCACACTGAAAGAGGGTAGGTTTAGATTAGATATTAGGAAGAATTTTGATTTTATGACTCTATAAAAGTTCCTTATATATACTTTCAAAGTTTGAAGGCAAACTCTGACAAAACAGAGAAAATATTAATTGGCCTTTAATGTTCATTGCTTGCACATTCCAGTCTTCAATCATCCTGTGCAGTATCCTTTTCGTCTGAGTGAGGCTAATGCAGATTGCTGGGAATCTGGAGCTTGAGAGAAGTTTGTTTCTCCTAAAATGAGTACCACGTGAGACAAATTCATACAGCATCAAGAAATATTAATGGAACACATTTGGTACTGTTCCTTAGCTTCTCCAAAAGCAGACATTCAAGGAAGGGAAATGTGCCACTGGACCACCTGAAATTCCTGTTTTCTTTCTTTCACACAAAGCAATTTACAGAAAAGGGAGGCGGAAATCCCGCTCTGGAGACATCTCCTTTTTTACCCCTCAGAGATTTTTCTGTGGGTTTCTCTGTTTTGCCTGCCCCTGCCTGGGAGCATGCAAGTGAGTACACAGTGACTGGAGCCTGTATGCTGTGCTGTCACTGTGCACCAGCTGCCTCTTATTCAAGAAATGTTGTAAAACATCTCAGGGAGCCTGTGACTAACACAGTTTCAGTAAGGATCCAGACAGAGTCACTAGAGCAGGAGTTAATTAGCAGCCACCCAGCAGCACCAAAGTGAAATGGGAAGAGTCTGTGTTTAAAACCCCACCACTCCTCCAATCCACAAAATTCACATTTGCCACTCACTGGACAAAAGCAGCCACTTAACTCTTTGATTCTTTAAGTGCAAAACCAAATCAAGGCAAATCTTTTCATATGCTTTGTAGAGCCAGCTGCTGTACTGTCCTTTTACAGCTAATTAAAACCACATGATTTTCCAATTCACTTGCTACAGAAAAATGTGTATTTTGGTGTTATATCATTTCAAAAGAGCACGTCTTGGTGCAGATTAGAGAGCAATAACTTGAGATCCTGTTAAGATCTGAAAAAAGAGTGAACAATTATGGTTGGCCTTCATCCTCAGGAGCCTTAACAAATTCTCACAAAAGTCCCCTGAGGTATGGTTAGATGCCATCTATGCAGCAAAATCCCTGCAGCTGAGCAGTGTAGGAAAAGGATTTGGCAGCTTCCCTAAGATATGTATATTCAAGTGGAAGTTATTCAGAGGGAAAGGTTTGTCTGTATGGCTGAAGTTATTTTCAAGTGGGCCAGCAATATGCTGGCTCCAGGACTGAGGCAGCAAGGAGAAACAGCTCTTGAAAGGAAAGTTGGAAAGAGCAGGAAGGACATTTTTTTTTCATTAGTTCATGGGTTAATAAATCAGTGTTTGTGATCTATTTTGAGGGCTCTGAATAATAAAAGGCAACCTATAAGTGCTGAAATCCCACTTTTCTGAATTTGCAGTATAATTAAATTTGTGAGAATTATGCAGTCAAAAGGTTCACAAATCAAGTTGTTGGGGTTTTTTAAACAACTTTCAGTTTGAGGCTAATTAGCTGCTTCAGAGTCAGTAATGGGTTTTTCATACATTTTCTATGTTCATATTTATATTCAAAAGCCATGCCCATAAAATAATATACTCTTCTGGGGCATTCCAGCAGAAATTTTAATCAGTTAAGAAAGTTGATTAAGAAACTAACGGATTTGAACAGCACTTTGCACTAATGCAGATTAAGATTCAGGCAGAGGATGTGCCACAGTTTATATTAAAAAAACCCCAAACAAATAAAGATGGAACCTTTTCCTTATTATTCCTTTTTTTTTTCCTTTTTGCTGTTCTTGTTGTAATTTGACTGATCATAAATTCCAAATGCCCACACGTTTCATTTTTGCTCATAACAAACTCTTCTCAAAGTTTGGTGAATGAAAATATTTTTTTTCAATAAAATATTTTTCATCAGGGTAACGCATCTGAAAGAGAAGATTGACAATTTCCTTTTTTTGAATCCTGACAATTTTAAAAAGTGCAAGCAAATGGTTATGCCATCACAGAGATGGATTTTTACATGCTAGTGTTAAGCATGAATCACAGTAATAAATGTAGGATTCTATTGTGTATATTTTGTAAATATTTGGTTTAATTGTTTGTGAAGCCAAGGCCTAAAATGTACATAGTTAAATTGATAAGCATGTATATGTTCATAGGGATCATGGTGAGTTAAAAGTAGGAAAAGCACCACTCCAAATTTACATATCAGTAGACAGGGACTGCTAGAAATAGAATGTTAATAGAAATAAGACAAAATATGGAGTTATCAGATTAACTACCCTGATTAACTTCCTTCTTTTTTATATTCAGAATTATTACAGAAAGGAAACATAGACCCTTTCAGAAGCCTTTTAGGAAGCGCTAGGAAAGCAAACCCTGGATCCTGAGACAGTAGCAGGAGTAATGAAATGTTACAGTCTGTATAAATATTTTTTTCAAGAACTGCCTTGTAGCCTTTAGTTGTGCCATTGTAATATAATGGCCTTAACTGTAAATGTAAACATAATGCTTTAGTGTAAAATGCTCTGTTATCTTTTGGCACAGCAAGAATATTGAGTATTCATTCGAGTGAAGAATGACTGGAAACCTCTGATTTTGAAGCACATCTGAAGAGCTTCTGTCAGGACAAGTTATACTATACAGAGACAAATAAATATGATCTGAGAGCAGGAGATTAATTCTGTAGGTCACACACTGTGTAGTTCCCCAGGCCTGTGAAAGTCATTCTGAAGAACTGTATGCCTGCCAGAGATCAAGGTGCAAGTACTACAGAAAACATAAAAGAAACAAGTACAAAAAGGATGAGCCTATGAAGGTCAGCATTTTTTTGTATCAACCCCCTTAATGCAGAGTTTCCTGAGCAGATGATCAGAGCAGGCTGCATTTGCAGTGTTTGTTCCTGCTACGCTTCTGCTGCTACCCTTTTATTCAATGCCCATTCACTTAGTCAGTCTATAGGTGTTAAATAATATAGGACTATATAATAACAGTAAAAACATCCCTCAGTGAGAATACAATATCAGGAAAAGCTTAGGAAATGTCAGGAACTATAATAAGCAGCATACATTTGACTTCATTTTCATTTTGGTAACAGGAAATTATGTGATAGGGAACCTTCAAACCAGAAATGTTTCAGAAGCAAAAATCAGCCAGGATAAAGGTCACAAAGGTTGTTTAGGGATCTTATCTTTATATGCATATGGTTATTTTTTTATATTAGAGATTTAATTACTCTAAAAAGATTAATTTTATGTTAATAGAAAATAAATGCTTATTCAAAAATAGTGTTATTCTCATCTTGAAGCTATGTTCAAACTGAGATTTTCCATCTGTGCATCCCCCCAAACCTCTAAGAGGCTGTCCACGTTATCTCTCAGTCCTGTTGGTGCAGGGCATGGGCCAGGGAGATGATGCTGGAGCACATTTATTGGTTAGTAAGTAGCCAAGGAAGTGGAAGTTCAGAGAAGTCATGGCAGCATTTGAGATTCTTGGACAGCCTTGACATGACTATCTGTAAAAAGTTAACAAGCATTATGAAGGACTGCTTTTCAAAATTCAGTATCAACCCTTTTTAGGGCTAGACTCAAACTGAAACATTCTTCTGTGTTCAAAAATCTTGCATAACCAATTACGGATAAGTAAGTCTATTTTGTCTTATAAATAATGCCTTTGCCTAAAAAGTTTACTTTTTCTATTATCTAAATAATGACTTAAGTCAGAAAAAGATTAACTAAAAGGCTAGCCATGTTTATAATAAATATTTTCCTAAAGAACACGTGATTCATTTTGTTTGCAGCTATCAAAGGTAACCTTTGAAGGAAAATAAATAAAAAGTATTTTAAAAGCTATCAGCACAGGCCTTTGCTATTTCTAACAAATTTAATTGCTCTAGATTAGTTAATTTACATAGATTACATAGAGTTGTTAAGATTTAGCCTATTATCCAGTAATTTAATCTTTCTGAAATACTTTCTGCTCTCCAATGTTTATGTCTTCCCAAAATAAGTGCAAAATATTAAATTAGAAAAGCAACTATTCATAAACACTTACCTATACATGTCTCTGCACAAGACAGACAGAAAAGAAGCTCGCAGTCATCGAGGATTTTTCTTCATGAGAAAGGCATAACTGCACAGCTGTGGCTGTGACATAAGAGTTTATTTAGTCTGGACTACAGAAGCAATGAGGAGCCCAATGAGATAACAAGCAGATGAGTTTTAAACCTCTAAAAACTGAGGAGTAATACATTGCTAAATTAAGAAGCTAGCTCCTTACTTCTGAATCATTAGTTTTTCAGCTTGAGGAAAAGAAGAAGAGGAAATAAAAGGCAGGGTTTTGGGGGGGAAATGTGAGGCCTTGGAACTATGGCTGGGAAGTTCTGGATGAAACTCGGTCATGACAGTCTGCACTGCTTAATCTGTGTTGTTGGACTACAGTTCAAAAATTATCACTGCAAAAGCTGCAGTTCAAGCCAGCCAGCCAGGTCACAAAACTAGGCAATCATTTGTCTGGCTTAGACCTGGACAAACCTTTGTCTGATTACACCTGCAATCAGTCTCTTGACTTGATAATTAAGCCATATATTCAGAAAAATTAAGGAAGATTAGTAAAGGAGATTATAAACCCAGAGAAGAATACCTTGTTTCAAGCAGGCACTGATCAATTCCTTATAAAAAAAATTTAACTGTCCCTCATCATAGCCACTTACCTGTACATGACTACACAAGTCAGACAGGAATCAAGTTCACAGTCATCTAGGATTTTTTTTCTGCAGAAGAAAGTTGTAACTCCTCAGCTATGCCCATAAGAGTTTATTTAGGTTGGATTAATTAGAAGAAATAACAAGCATGAAAAGATAATAAGCAGGTTATTTAAGAAGTGCTATAAATGACTCCCCATGCCTTACTTGTTTACCAAGGGTGTAAAGGCAAAGTGAAAGCAGTGAACTCTCCCTCTCCTGTCTGTCTCAAAAACTAACTTCAGTCTCACTGAAGCCAGGAAAATATTAGGGGAACCTCAATTTTGGCTGAGTCAAAAACAAACCAGCTGCTGAAAATTTCAGACATCTTCAGGAGGGATGTATGAACAGTTAGTACCAAAAACAGTCCTTTATTGGTAAAAGAAAATAAACTCATTGCCATGTGAATCTCCAGGTAACCAGAAAGTAAAAAGCCCACAGAATTAGCTTTAAAGCACAAAAAAATGTGTAAGGAAACTGAGAAGTCAGTCACATTTTGTTGACTTCATCAGGAAATGAGGGAGTAAGGAAGGCATTTCAGAGAGACTCTTTGGAAATCCTATGAACTTTGTGTTCTGTTCACCAGCTTTCGGAGTTTCCTCCTTACTTATGACTATGACATTGTAGCCACTTCCATGTTCTTTATTGGTGAAGGACCCCACCTCAGGCTGTGGAGATCTGCTGTCTATGTCCTGCATGCCTTTTGTTCCGAGCTGTGCCAATTAACTCTGTAAACTGTGGAGTGTTCCTCACATCCCTATCAGATGTGTGTCGTTATATGTGCTACAGTTTGAATGAATCCAGAAATAATCCTATCTTGTCAGCTGAGCAGACAGTCTTGTCACTACCCTGCCAGTTTATACATGAGGAAGTGGGAGCTGTGTGAGAAAGCAGTGAACAATCATTTGGACTAATTAGAAGCAAAGTGATTGAAATAAATGAATGGCATTGAAGGAATTGTGTGGAGTTGTTGCTGAGAGAAAATTGTTTTGAGCTGTATATTCTTAGGAGGTTTGTCATGGATGCATCCAAGGGTATGGCATGCTGCTGGTCAGAGGCTGGAGAGATGGAGGGCACCCTCAGCAGGGAGCATGTCACGAGCTAGCTCTGTGTCTTTCACTCCTGGCCAGCTGAAAGCCACATCCTTCTGGGCACTGAAAGCTCTTGTTTCATGATAGATAGATGAGTAGGCATGTACTGATGTTGGTTTGCCAAATTTGCTCTGTGTTTTTCTGGTAAACCTTAATTTTAATGGGAAGATGAGTTTCTTGACAAACACTTTTTTTTTTTTTCAGAAAGTGATAGCATTCCGTGAAAATCCTTGATGACAATGCAAGGGAAGAGTTGTTTGGAACTTCTAACATTTTCTTTAACGTATTCAGGTTTTTTATTACTGAACATGTTTGGAAATTCTGTGATTTTTTTTGTTTCCACTGAAAACAAAACAAAAGAAAAGAAAAAAAAAACCAAAAAACCAGGGAAAGCATCTTTTTAATAGGCATTTTCTGCAAGAAAACTACCACATCATTATACCAGCCCTGACACAGACATCAAGAAATGTCAGAGATGTCGAGCTCATGTTGCAAGTCAAATGTAGAACTAGAATAAAATTCCTACCTATGTATTACTTTAAATATGGGCTTTTCATTTCCTGGTGCTCTGAAATCTTTCCTTCTCTCTATGTGTCATTCTTTAACTTCAAGTCCTATTCTGAATCCATCAAATATACTCTGATCCCATTTTTTTGTTAACTCAGGTAATTTATCTTCACCATTCATCAAAGCCTATGGTATGATTTTCATAGTAAGTATCTCCTCTGGTGATTACAACTTTGCTGAAGAAATTCTGGCAAATGCTGCCTTGCAATTTTTTGCCATATTTGATTTAAATCATATTAAAATCTTATGATCTTTTATTAATTTCAATGTTTAAGATGCTCCTCGGGATCTGAATTCTGTGTTTGTGTTGCAATGCACAAAAGCCTACTTGTTTTACTGAGGATAGGGAAGTTATACTTGAAGATGTTATTTTACGAAATCTGAGCATGACAAAATAAACTTCCTTGTATTACTGCTATTGTGGAAGAATGTAATTCTTTGTAAACATTGAGTGCATGTGAGTATTTGAGGTCACAAACCCCTGCATATGTCTGTTATACAATGGGCACTTGGAGCCATTTATCATTCATGACCATTCCTTTTCATTAATATGTTGTATTCGTCTTAAGAGAAGTCCTTATGTTTTGTGTTAGAGCAATGATTCCTGAGAATTTGAACATATACTGTCCCACGGCAGCCAGCAATTAGTGTTTTGGCATTTGTGGGAAGACTGTTGCCAATATCACTCACCTGCTATTACTAAAGCAGCAATATCAGAAGAAAGCAATAAAGAAGAGGGAAAAGAAAGTAGTCATTGTTTGTTTAACTGGCATGAAAGCAAGGTGAGCTGCATGGAGAGAGGCCAAATGGTTCCTCACAAGAGATAGGGCAGGGAACGGCTGCACGCTGGCAGCAGCACGCCAGAGCCAGCCCCTGCAGAGGGGCACACATGCTGCCAGACCCAGACATGGAACCAGGGCCCAAGTCCAGCCTGTCACACCTATTAGAGAAAGATTAGAACTTCTAATCCCTCATCTGAATGAAGAAAGAACAGGAAATTTTTTTTTTCCTGGAAGAAAGAGTACACCTAGACATGGGGGAGAGGAGGAAAAAGGGAGGTGAATACAGAAAAAGGGAAGCTCTGCTCCCAACCCCTGGCTAATACACCTCACTAGGATGACATGAAAGCTTTCAAAAGTGTTTTAGCTGCACTTTAAAGTAAACAGAAAATCAGGAATCTTCCTGGTATAACAAAAACTTAATAAATGAGTTGTCATCATAAATCAAGGCATTGTTCATTTGTAGAATACTTCTTCCAAAGGAAAATTCCAATAGTAGACATACATCTTAAAGCTGGAAGTATTTTGAAGATTTCAGCTTTTTGTTTGTTTGTTTTGTCCAGCTATTGACATAAATCCTTCTTTTCTTTGAAATGTGGGAAAATAAATAGCTTACAGCCTGATGGTGATGAATTGGGATGCTCCTTAAAATTGTCTCTCAGATTTGTCTCAGGAAAAGCAAAGATTTAAATCCTGGTCTTCCCAAAGAATCAAGGTACCACTTTTTCTCTCTATGTTTATTTTTTCCTATTTTTCACCCATGCAGAATAGGACTCCTCTTACAAGTTCATATGCATTTAAACCTCCAGAAACACAGTACCCAAGAGGAACAGCAGTTATTGAATTTTCTCTTTAAAGCTCTATGGTTTGCTAACAGTAGGTAAAAATTAAGTCAAAAGGATATCTATCAGGGACTGGATCAATAAATTGCTTTTCATACTGAGGGTAACTTAATTCATGCTCAGAGAGTGTCTTTGCTCAGACAGAGTGTCTGTTGTAGAGACACAGCTGAACAGATAATGTTTGTTGCAGACTGTGCTGGGGAGCAGGGAACAGCACTAGGTGCTGGCTTTCCTCTTCACAGATGCACACATATATGTAGTCCATAAAGGAAGCTACAGTGTAAGAGTGCTGCAATTGTATTTTACCAACACTGCCCTTAATAGGACAAATGGGGAAATTGTTCCAGTCTTAAAGATTTCTCTGAAGTAGAGAGACAGGTTCCAGGACAGTGGCATGGGGAAACTCAGACCACCACCCAGGATTGATGCACCATCCAATCTGGCCATCTGATCGCAAGAGAAAAAAAAATTAGTTTCAAGCAGTCATTATTTGGTATCCTTCCAAATGTAGTAAAGTCTCTAAAAAATTGCTAAGTCAGTGCAAAATGGAGAAGCCAGCTTCTTACTTCTTCTGTACCATTAAGTTTTTTGTTCTGAGGAAAAGGAGAATAGGAAGCAAGAAGCAGGATTTTTTGGGCTGGGATTGTAAAGGAGTCCATCAGCCCAGGGCTGAACACCTTGTTTCAGACATACATCCATTATCCCTTGTAAGAAAATTTAGGTACCCAAGGCATCGTAATGAAAGTCTTGAAGTCATTTATTTATTGAGAATGAGAAATAGATCTCATGATGAACATCCATTTATTGCATCTTTAATGACTCAAATCTCCATTGGCTGATCTATTTATCTCTTATAAAGAGTTTTTGTTAATCCTGTTCTGATTAGGAGTTTTTGATGCACAAATATATACTTGAAGTCATAAGGAAGCTATATTTAAATTATCCTGAATTAAATGAGAAGTAATAATTTTCTGGGAGGGAAAAAAAAAAGTAATTCTAGAGTGTCCCTAGTGAATAATTTTTAGATTGCACTATATTTTAAGATACTATTTTAAAATGACACACACAGAAAGCCAATGCTTTCCGTCTCTTTTGTATATGTTTGAAAGACATAGAAAAACCATAAAAACGTAACTTTTTTTCCTCTTATAAGTGTTAAGAATCTGTTGAAAAAATATATTTAAAAATGGTCAGGTAGTAGCTTTAAGTAGTTACATGATGTACATGTCTGATGCCTGAAAAGAAATAACAGCAGTGGGAAGGGCAAAGAAGCAAATCCAGAAAGTCACAGCTAAGGTAGTGTGACTACCAAGTCCATTGGCACAAGTCCAATGTCAAAGGTATGGTGAGTGAAATCTAATTTGTCTGATGACTCAGGAAGACGCATGCACAACATCTAGACAATGTCTAAGACTGGAGATAGCTTATCTGGATTTGTGTTTTTGAAGCCTCTTCTTTCCAGGCATCTGTATGTTTGTCTCAAATGCACCTGACAGGTGGATTAACAGGTATTATGCTTATTTTTCACTGCACGGAACAGATGAGATGTTGAGTAATTTCCTCTGAACTCACTGGAATTCACAATGGGCATGATTGTAGCAACAAATATTAATTTCAGAAAATTTAGTAGGGTCCATAGAAGGGTCACAAAGAAGACCAAAGGACGGGAAAATCTGTCGCTTGAGAAAAGTCTGAGAAAACTGCACTTGTTCAGTCTTGGGAAAAGAAGGCTGAGGGGACATTTTACCACCATGTTTCAGGAGTGGGGACAGCAAAAATGTGGATTTCAGGATGTTGGATGTTTCTGATTCAGCTAGACAGCATTCTGGGTCATGTTGTCTAGATTGTGTTTTTGGCAAAAAAGTTCAGATTAGATGATCCCTGAGGACCCTTCCAATACAGTATTCTATATTTCTTGTCATGCAGTTATTTTCTCCCTGAAAGCATTAACTTACAGAAGGTATGGCTTTGATGGTAGCCTTTACATTAACATACATAATCTAGTGGAATGCAAGACAAAGGAAGAAACATCTCAGAGTTTGCAAATGTCACTACTACATCCTAACCACAAAGCCTTTTTTTTCTACTGTAGTTACGGCATAATATGTCTTCTGCATTCTAATTCTTGCTAAAATCACATTCACTGTAATTTAGAAGAAGTATATTTAGCTATAACTTGAAGATCTCTTGTAGGTTAAAGATGATCTGAACAAGAAAACGCTCACAGCCCCCATCACACCATAAGAAGCTAGCCCTGTAGTAGTCCTGTACCTTGTTTCTAAGCTCAGTTCCATCTGGTTTTCCACAGTGCATCAGCAATCTGGTCTGCAATAAAATCTTCTATACAGATAGCATTTCAAATTAAATTTAATTTCAAAAAAAGTGCACATGAAAATCTCTCACTCACTACTGCACAAACAACATTCTTTTGCTTATGCTTTTACCCAGCAAAGTGCTTTGAAAACATTTCAGACTTGTTTGTTCAAGATGCTGGAAATACATACAGTAAACATCCATCAGCGTATTAGTCTTAAAAACATTTTGACAGAATTAAAGAAGGCACAAACAACAAAATCGTCTGTATTCAAATATACCAGTGGGCTAGCCTATTTCTTTATGCCTGATAAGATTCAGGAAAGAAATTTAGTGAAACTGCAGACTGCAAGAATACCTCAGTGTATCAGAAACTTTGATTTTGAGAGCAATGGTAGACATGGGCCAAGAAGGGTTCAGGCTTTACATTATCAGTAAAAGGCACTTCTGCCTCTATAAAATTAAAGGCAGTTGAATATAATCAAAGCATTTATAGCAAGCAATTTTTGTAGCAATAAACAAAAAAGGAAAACTATCCTTCGGTAAATCTCACAGTGACAGAACCAGAGGGCTGCCACTACAGCAGCCCAAGGTCCAGGTTGCATTTTGGTAGAAGTGTATAGGTCTGTGACTGCCCCTGTGCAGGTCTGCCTCTGGAACAGCACTAGCTGAAGAGCACTGGGATGGAGCCATTAACCAAAGACTGTTTATTTATAACCAGTGCTCTTGCTGATTACACAGATGATTATATCTGTCTGCTGGCAAGAATTCTGTTTCCTGTATATTTCATAGTTAGGAATATTAATATTTATTTTAAAAAGTTATAAATCTCCAGACTTCCCATAGTCAAATTTAGTTTGATTTAACAAAACATGAATTTTACCAGAAAAGAAAAACTCTCAGTGATACATTCATGTATCTCTTTCAGTAATGAGATGAGTTGTACTATTTGCAAAAGATGTTTTCCTTTGGTGAAGACTTGCTAACTTTCCTAAATGTTAAACAGAAATTATGCAAGCTTTGATTAGACCTATCAGCTTTCTAAAGGGACTATCAAAAGATAATTACGCACAAGAATGATGATCATAGGAAGTAGTGCATGTTGTTCAAAGAAAATGTTTTCTGAAATCTGCAATTACATATGTTGCTGGAAATCTTCCCAAGTAAACTTCATTTTGTAGCTCATCCTCAAGAGATGTCATTAACATAACGATACATTTGTACCAATTATCAAGGGAATGTCTGAATTTATTTTCACGCTGGGTAAATAAGGAGCACATTCCCAGGAACAGTTTATGACTAAGTTCATATTTGTTGTATTATATTGATACATTATTTGTCAAACAGCACTTAGAGTAACAGCTGTAAGAATAGCTATTTTATAAACTCGAGTGATTTTTCTCTATTTCAGATACCTTTGATGGAAGTAATTGAGCTGGTTAGTCAGATAGACATGTGACAAATAAGCATACCAACCTATCTACCATGGCTTTGGTATGTTCTGCTGATCTGCTTCTGCTGCTCTGACATTACTGAAAATTTGCTTCAGTCAATTATTGTGTGAGTATTCTGGAGAGATTTAGCTCTGTCCCATAAAATGATTACCATGGCTTCAACTACACTGCTTTCATTAAGGTCAAAGGAAATTATGAGTTATTTTTCTAATAAGACTTGGCACAGGAACCTATGTCCCCAGCCTGGGAAATTTTCAGATGATCTCAATACATTTTTGTTCAGACTACCTGAGAAGAAATCCCTTGATTTTTCAGGAATCAAGAAGAAATAGAATTTCAATAATGGAAAGAATGTGCCTGAACTTTGGGTTATACATTTGTACAGAGTAATGTCTGAGCAGGTTGTTACTTCAGTTATGCATTCTGAATATAGGAAAATAGTCTAAAATAATCTGTTTGCTCTGACAGAGCATCCAGTGTTTCCTCCGTGTACGCAATCTTAATTAGATGAGACTGGAATATAGTTTAACTTTCATTGTATTGGTTGCAGTGATTGTACCTTCCCTGTCATGGAAACCTCTTAAGTGTGATTAGACATGCCTATTTCTCAGGCAGGAATGAATCATGTCACTACACTGAAGTAGGAAACCTGACACCCTGACAGTCTTAAAAACTCCTTTTGTAATTTTTTTTATCAGTTAGGTATCCTATAAAAGAAAATTAAAAACTTGAAGAAGTGTGAATCAGATGAAACTCTCAAAATATGAAGAAAAAAGTGTGTTCATGTATGCTCATCCTGACCAGAGTTTTATTTGAGTGTAAATTACCTTTTCTCCATACTGTTAAGTGAAATTACCCTCCCTGGAAGACTTCATTTAATTTGCTCATCGTGATTGTATTAATAAATCTACAGAGAATCTTTCATGTGTTTTTCAATGAATCATTTTTATAGTTAAAGTATGTTGAACTTACCAAAGTACCATTCTTAAATGCTCTGAAAGCACAACTATTTCACAAAATTACTTTTGAAGTGGCATTGTGGATTGCACTTATCATTTTCTCTCAAAGATTGGAAGATGAAATTCTTGTTCAATTTACATGGAAAAAGTAGTCTTCTTTCCAAACACCCTGTTTAACAAGCCTCAAATAAACACTGAAATTGCACTGAGATCTTTCTGACTCCCTGCTCGACTCCCTGTTCTCCAGCGACAACATCTTCAGTGAGACCCAAAGAAGGAATGAGGAAGGACTGAAGTGGTAGCTGGGATACAGCCGTGACCCAGATATGCTTTCTGGCATTTTTGGTACACTGCCCTTCCAAAAGGATAACCAATCCCCACTCCTGCTAGGTGCCTGATATTTAACTGGCTGCTTTTAGGCACTTGATCTTCTGAACAGAAATGAAACTAATTTACAGATACACTTTCAGACTAAACCAATTTCAAATGATGGCTTTTCCTTCACTGAAGTCATAATTTTGGAGTGAGCATTTAATGTATTTAGGACTGAAAATGTGAGTCAAACCCACTGCAAAGTAGGTTCTGCTGTGAGTCTTGCATTTGCTGTTTGTGCAGGCATCGCGTTTCCTGATTATGTTTGCAGGATGCCTCTTTTTAAGGGTACAGGGAGTTAAAATACAGCACTGAAATAAACATCACAAACAAAACCCAGGGACAGGAATGGTACTGAAAGTGTTTAAACATTTCAGAATCACTGGTCAAAAAAGATTTGCAGGAGAATTATGGAAATTTGGGAGTAAAGGATACTATTCAGGATTCAACCTTGACTATGTGACATGGTGTGCAGCCTGAGCTGTATATGTGCTTAATGCTAATGTTCCTTAGGGCAACCCAAAGGGTGGAATTTAAATTCATGCAAATTCACATAAGCCTGAGCAGGGAATTTGTTCTTCCCAAACAATTTAGATTCCATTTTCAATTAAAACTTGAAATGTTTTTAGTAACCATGTATTATATTGAGTTTAAACATCTTCAAATAGTTTGGTCATTTATGTTTCACAAAGCAAACAAGCTTCATTGTACAACCTAAACATTGCTTCGTTATGTTCAAATTGTATAGTCCTTTTATGCATATATGTTTTTTGAGCTCCTTGGGCTTTTCAGCAACACTAAGCATGACCTGGAGAAAATATAAAATGTCCTTATCAGAAAAAGTAGTAAATTACACAGAACCAGGTAACTTTCTATGTGTTGCTAAGGGCAATGCAGTTATGCGGGTTTAGCAGAGAGAAATGCCTTTTGGCATATCTAAATAAAAGTCAGACATCTAGGAGCCAAATATTTTCCATGCAAATTCCCATTGCACTGTTGAAGCCACAAAGGTCAACTCAGTCCTTGGAAGTTTGAGCTGAGAATTGCCAGGAAAGGATGGGAAAGTAGCAGTCCTTTGTCACCACAGTGAGGCTCCTACACAGCAGGGGCAGGTGTGATTCTTCCCACACTTTGGAAAAGGATGCTGAAAGATAAGAAAAGTTCAGGAAAGACCTATGAGCTTTATTTGAGGTCTAGAGAAAAATTAAGGGACTCAGGGTAGTTAATTAGTCAAACATGTGATGTGATCATGGCCTTCAGAAGTACTTCAGTGGACAGAAGACTTCCTATAATGACTTCTTTAATTTAGTAAAATAAGGATAATGAAATCCAATGCCTGGAAATTAAATTTAGACAAATTCAGTATAGAAATTATATGCAATTTAGAAGCAAGAGTAAAAAACACTGTACTAATTTGCCTAGAAAAATACAGGATTCTCCAGCCTTTAAAACTTACTATCCAAAAGGTGGTCTGTCTAAAAGATATGCTGCAGAATAAGTAGAAGTTTCAATCTGCATATGCAAATTATAAGGGAACTTCTCTAGCCCTTATTATTCAGACTAGAGGATGTTCTGCAATAAAAATCAAAAAAGCTGGGAAGAATTCTTCTAAACTCATCTTGTTGTTTGAGCTGTATTTGCCCTTGTGTATGCAGGTGAACAGAAGGAGGGTTTATGCCCTTGCCTGTCTTACTCTGGTTTCATATATATCTGCTGCACAGGAAGCACCCTGGGGTGAAAAATACTGAGTTACTCCCTATATTTTTTTTTTGTTTGTTTCTGATTTGCCTTTATATATTTTAAAAATAAAAAAAGTCAGATAGAAGGAGGTGTTTTGGGATGACTAGCCTAGACCCACAGGCACAGAGCTTGACAGAGTCCCGTACGGTGAGTTGTTTTATTTTTAATTACTTTTGCCAAGTTGCTGTATTGCACTAATTTATTCCAGGAGTGTGGGTTTGGTGCTTAAATTTTAGTGGTGTGGATATTTTTAATTGTTTTTTAGTATGACAGCCTGCTGACCTGTAGAGAGGTGAATATGAGAGTTTCATCCGCTCTTGGTCAAAAGAATAAATGTATGAAATTATTTGTAAAAGGCTACTGCTGGGGACTTGCTGTGTTTGTATGAAAGATTGAAAGCAGGTAAAAGAGACAGAAGTAGCCAATTAAGCACTGTCATCAGCAGACAGGAGTCAGTGATGCCCAATAAGTCAGCAAAAAATATAATGAAAATGGTGTTCCTTTTAAGAAAGTACTTCCTGTACATTTCTGAATCTGAAATGTGGCATCCTTACATTCTGATTCTGAAGCTTTTAGGTTCTATAAGATTCTGTTATGCAGAAGATATTAATAATTAAGTTTTTTTTTTTTTTTTCCTTGGTTTAGTTGGGTGGCTTTTTATTTCTCTATTTGTTGGATACCAATAGTACCCAGTTTCCAGATACCAACCCCCCAAACTACATCATTAGCTTCCATGGAAGATACCAAACTCAGGCCCAAAAAACTTTCTTTGGTTAAGTAAAAGAACACCTGGAGCTTTACAAAAATACATTAAACCCCCTGGCTCAGGGATTCATGAAGGCACTGCTGCCAACAGGTACCAAGTCTCAGTGGTGACTAATGTCCTGGGAACTGCTATTTCCATGGATGGAACAATGACCCCAAACCTACAGTGACCTGCAGGAGGATTGCTGGAGAAAAAGTTATTATTTTCAGGTTTTTTTGTCCCTGAACACAATGCCTGAACAACTAAAACACAAGATGACAGGGACTGAAGTTTGATTGATTTGTCATCCTCAAATGTCCAGGCAACATATCCTAATTTGAAGAGGATTTTTACATATGCTAAAAGCTCCATTTGATCAAGAGTGCACCTTCAAAGCAAATGTCCTAATCAGTTTTCGCTATGTTTTGGTTGCAGTGCGGAACAGCCTGGAAGCACAGGTGTCCTTCTGGGCAAAACTAAGACAAAGAACATCTGCCAGGAGCTTATTAACTGTGCTGTAACCATTTCCAGGCCCTCAGTGCAAGTCACAGGCTTTGTAGTGGGTCGTGTTAGTCCCCCCAATGGGACTACAGCCCAGTGAAGAAAGCAATGAAAGATTCACAGTGGTAAACCCACAAAGCATAAGAAGGAATATGGCTAGGCAAACCCAACGACTTGGCTGCACTGGTTGCAGATCAGAAGTAGTTCTGGGAGTGGCTGCCAAGATTTTTTCTTTATAAATTATTTTCAAAATCCAAACCTAGCTCCTGTGAACTTCTCCCAGTGTGAACTTCCTCCTAAATGTGAATTCATGGATCCATGTGCCCTCTTTAGCCATCCCTTCTAACATGGGTAGTGATTGTGTCCCACTCCCTGTTGACAAGGGCATTGAGCTGATTCCTGATCATGACTTCAGCAGCCTCTAGCTCAGATTATGGCCATCTTCATTTTCTGGACACATTTTGCATTTAAGAACTTCTTTGGGTATTGACTGTGATAATTTCAAATGCTGCTTTAGCATGCAATTACATAATCTATAGAAAAGGATGGCTTATTCCTTCCCTATTTTGGAAATATGGAAGACAAGGGCAAAGAGAGAGAGAGAGAGAGAGACTTCCAATAGCTCATTCTTTTTAAGCATTTATAAACATACCTCAATAATTTGATCATAAAATCTCAGTATTTCATAAAAGGTTACTTCTGTTATCCCAGCACTGTCTTTAAAATTCATCCTTTAAACTCCTAGCTATTTATAGGCCATCATGCTTTTGCCAAGGTATATACATTTGGGACATGTTTTGTTTCATTTTATCCTTTTATTTTTTTCCAGGTTGCCAATTACCTTTCTTTATAAAGCAAGCACAGAGCTGTCAACAAGTGAGAACAAGAAAAGCAGTTCTCAAAAACTTAAGGAGGAAAGGAGTCAAGGTGAATGGGGGATATGGAGAGGTCTCTCCTGTGCCCCATGTTTCAGAATTTACTATGAAAACCTGAGGTCTCAGATCCCAATCAGATCCCAATCCCAGAACAAACAACATAGCATCTCAGGGTAAGGGGAAGCCAACGCTTCCCCTCCATCATTTATTGAACACAGCCTATTCCAGGAGCTGTAGTATATAGTGGAGAACTGTGGCAGCTGTATCATCTAAATGTGACCTGTGGATTGGCATGAGCAATCAGAAATCTGTGGCACCAACTATGTACACATAAACATCTGCTTTCCCTTGAGCTCTGAAATACCCCTCACAGTTCTGTGCATCCCCATCTGAGAGTCTCTTGCTTCAGCTGCAAGACAAACTCAGCTCCTTGACCTTGGGAACACTGGCTCGGCAAGGAAGACTTGAACCCAGGCTCTCCAGGGAGTACCGTTTGGAGGTAAAGATTAGACAGGAGCGCAAGGACTTAAGATTTTAACTTGTTTCTAATGCTATTATATTCCCTTCCATATCAACCAAAAGCTGCTACCTCTCCATTTCTGAGGGGCAAAATGTAAAAAAAATTCCTAAGGCCTCATACTGAAAGAAAAGAAACCTCTACACTGTTTCAGCTGTCCTTTTAGGCAGTACCTGTCTGCAGCAGTAGGAGTTACTTGCCTGCCTGCAGCAGGAGACACAGGGCAGCAATAATGGAAAATGCTATTAGCAGGCACAGTACATTAGGCTCCCTTTGTGACAGTGAAGGAATAAAAATGGCCATGGATGAGTCCATGAAGTTAGACTAACTGTGTAACAGGAATAGGATTTTTTTTTTAATCTATAAATATTTATTCTGGAGAAAGCATACTAGGTGATTACAAGTGCAGATGCTCTCCTGGTCAATATTTGACTAAAGAAAGCAATCAGTTCTTCTAATAGCAGCAAGAAAATAATATCATGAGGAACAATGAGTACATTAAAAAAAACCTTTAAATTAAACTAAACTTTTAAACAACTTAGTTATTTAAGAGCAACATTTGAATGTTACCAACAGATTTGAAAGCATATTATAATGAAACAAACGTGTATGACAACTCTCTTATCTTTGAATAGCAAAAAATCATTTAACAATGGGACAGTGAATTTAGTTATGTGGCCAGACTGCTTCAGAGTTCTTAACTTTAATTAAAATTACTGTGGCTTCAAACTCAGAATTCATCACTTCCATCATTTCAGTCTGGCAGGTAATATAATGTAGTTATTATTTTTGCCCTACATGTGCAGCATCTTTGTCAAAATAATAGAATCTAAATTGAAATTAGAAATCTCATGCTGGATTGGATCCAATTAACCTGACAAAACCATTATGTGAGCATAATTTTTTTTCTCATTCTGCATACATGTGCTGTCTCCAAAGACAGAAAGCAGATATCCTACAGACTATAACTATTCCACTTGAAAGTCAACACTTCCCTCTTAAAACTACTTGGAATATTCTATGCAGCCTTGAGTACTGCTTATCAGGGGATGGTAAGCAAATGTCATCAAACCTACATTTATGTGTCTGCAGCCAGAACGGGGACCTAGTGTTCTATATTTCTCTCAGCAAATGGAAGGTGATCTACACAGAAGAAAGACTCTCATCACATTGCATGTTGGACAGATTCCATTAGCCAGTAGAGAGCACTGATGAGTGGAGTGTGACCAAAGTACTGCTTTTTTAAAATGTAGAGATGTTTAAAAGAGCCTTTCATGCCTTTGAAGCATAAGTTTTTTCCCCTTAAAACTTGTCTCTTTTCTCTTTAATGCCATCAGCACACAAAAAACTGTGATCCTAATGCAGGATTAACTGGTAACAAAGGTGTACAAGTAAAATATAAGCTGCCTGTATAATCTCATTGCAATCAATACAACCACATCAAACTTTTTAAAAATATTTTTTAAAGTTTTGTGCATCAAGAACTGTTGCATAATATGAAAACTCCTGATAGTCTGGAAGATTTATTCTCACCTATTCCAAATTCTTTCTGTCCTTTAAATACTTTTTCCATGAAAAATGATTTTGAGAATTCTCCATCTAGAAAGATTTGATTACAATGAACACCTGTCTGTGCCCATACTAACATTTTGGATATGTTTTGTTCTGTTAGCTACAGAGATGACTTCATACATTGCTTCAATTTTCACTGTGGCAGGGGAAAATCATCAGTTCTTTGGTGGAAACACCGTCATCATCCCATCACAGCCTTTGGAGACACAGCAAGTGCTTAATTTCCCCACTTGTGAAATTTGATGTGACAAATGCTAGATTGGTACAACCCATGCTCCAGAAGGGGATCAAAGTGAAAGAAACATTAAAAAACTTGAGCTGTACTGCTCAGTGGCACATGTTAGCATCCAGGTGGCTTCCAAGGAGACATGGCTTGGACACCTTCACTGGTAGGTATTTTCTAGCCCAAATCATTTTGACAGAGAAGGGTTAAGGAGTGAAAGGCAAACAGTTATCACTTTTATTGTGTAGGACTGAGGGCATGGTTCATTAGGTGATATCAATGTGTTGTGCAGCTGGAGGTGGTCATGTCATCATCATCAGGGCTGAGCTTCAGGCACAGCAGGACATAGGTCTGGTAAAGAGTCACTCTGTGCTGAACACAGCGTAAGAAGAGAAAGCACTTGGAAAATTCCTCGCTTACTCAGATGCATTTTTTATAGTAATCAGAAGAACAAAATTAAAACCCAGAGCTGGTGTGTATTTCAAGCAATCAAGCAAGACAGACTGTATTTTCCACTTTGCAAAGCACACTCTTAATAAAGAAGAGGTGTAGTGGGATTGAATTCATTACTTATTCCTTGGCCCAGAAGGAACTATTAGGAGTTGAATTTCTGCTGAACTCACAAAATTAAACTACTTTATGAAGTTTTTTGGAGACCACAGGGAAATAATTATTTTTCTAAGGAGAATAATGAAAAGAGGACTAGCAAACAAAATGAATAATTCTTCATTTTCTATCTGAAAGTTTATCAAATTGGATAGCTAGTGGTTCTACATGGGGACAAAGGCAAAGATTTAAGCTTAGCTTTGAGCTGTGTGTGATTTGCATGATTTTGAACAAACAGCAGAAGAATTTAAGACAGAATGGATTCTAGAAGAGTGTTATTAATAATGGACCCTGGAAGGAGTTCTTCAGCATCCTAGGGGGCAGAGTTCTGCTGTTCAATCAAGAAGCGTAAAATATAAATTGCCACATGTTAGGTCCCTTTGTTTTAGAAGAAGAATAATTTTCTTACTGCTGAATTAGAACCAAATTACCAATTTTTATTTTTAAATTGTTAATAACTTACTTTCTGAAAAGCTTATTCCACCAGTTCAGCAGGGTCAAATGAGCTGGCAATGGCAGAGAAATGAGTGTCACAACAGTACAGAAAAAAAATATGATCGAGTATGCCTCCTCCAAAACTCCCTGCAGGCATTCCTCCTATCAGAAAATTCAGGTTCAGGACAGTTAACAGCACTGTAGCCCACATTAGCTTTCCATGTAAAGACTACCCCAAAAGCTCACTCCTTCCTTCCCCTCTTTAGTAATAAACACCAAATCCCAAATTCTTTCAGGCTAAAGCTGAAGAAGAATATGCTGTGATATTCATCCTTCCATGTGAGTGGGAAGATTTGACAGAGCAAAAAGGCAAAGGAGACAGGACAAACCATTTATCTGATTACTTGCTTTGATGAATTGTATCATTAATAATTTGGTAGGAGGAAATTAGTGGTCAGCCAGCCAAAAGCACTAATGCTTTGGAAGAAACTATACATACAAAATGAAAAGTGCATTTCATCTAGAGGACGAGCAAGATTAACGCCACAAACAAAGATTTTTCTTGTGTTTTAGCTGAAAATGTACCTGTTTTAAAAAGCATCATTATGTTAATTCCTGGACAGCAGCTGTGTCCTGCACAGCCCCTTGCTTACCCCCCTCCAATGGGATGGGAGAGTCAACAGAAGGGTAAAAGTGAGAAAACTTGTTGGTTGAGATAAAGACTGTTTAACAGGTAAAGAAAAGCCATGTACACAAGCAAAGCAAAACAAGGACTTCATCCACCACTTCCCACAGGCAGGCAGGTGCTCAGTATTCCTGGGGAAGCAGGGCTCTGTCACAAATTGTGGTTACCTGGGGAGACAAATATTGTCCCTCTAAACAAGTCCCCCTTCCTTCTTCTACCTCCAGCTTTATGTGCTGGGCATGATGCCACATGGTCTGGAATATCCCTTGGGTCAGCTGGGATCAGCTGTCCTGGTTGTGTCCCCTCCCAGCTTCCTGTCCACCCCCCCATCTTCTCGCTGGTGGGGTGGGCTGAGGAGGAGAAAAGGCCCTGGTGCTGTGCAAGCCCTGATCAGCAATACCTAAAACATCCCTGTGTTGCCAAAACTGTTTCCAGCACAGGTGTAAAACATAGCCTTGTACCAGCTACCATGAGAAAAGTTACTTGATTCCAGCCAAAACCAGAACAAGCACTCAGAGTCATCACAGCCACCTTTGTCTGATTTGCTATTACCACTCCTGAATTATTGTCATCACCAATCATGTACAAGGAAAAGCTTTAATTGAGGAGAGTTGTTCTGACCCTTCAGTGGGTGTAAAAATTAACTGGAGGATGCAAATTGAAAATTTGAAGGCAAGTACAATCAAAAACAGCACCGTGTAATAAATGAGGCTGACTGAAAAGTGATGAAATGTCCTGCAGTATGATGCAGTAATGTGTGGGATGAAACTCTTGCAGCTGTAGGAAATCTTCAAGTCAAGTCAAGAATGGGCAAACATAAATTGCCCAAAAGGTCAAGAGAAATTGATGTAATTTCAAGCTTCTTTTACTCGTATACTCAACAGTAAAAAACCCCAACAGGTTAGTCAGTGAAAAATTCTGTTTTGGTTTGTTTTTCCAGGCCAAATACGCCTGTACCTAGTGACTGGGGCAAAGACCACAAACCAGAAAGATGGTGGGCACACAACTATGTTTTGTTAAACTAATCTATATGTTTTCTTCATTGCAATCTTGGTCATGACATCAGAGCAACAGAAGAGAGAAAAATGTTTAAAGTAAAGCTGATGCAAGTGAAAAATCTGACTGAAGGGCTGCAACAGAGCTAAGGCCAATTAAGACAGTAAAAATAATTTAAGAGGTGAAAGGACCTGGTTGGTTGATCTTCCCCATGAGCTTTATTGTTTGCACTAGTCTGGAAATGATGATTCCTTCTTACACCACAGCAGCAGCAGCCATTAGGATTTTTGTGTCACAGACTGTTCTGGGTGAAGTTCTCAGTAGCTCTTGCCAAACTGAAAGGTAGTTTTGCAAATATTTTGAAAATATTCATAAAATTCCTTGGTAGCCTCATGTTGTGGGCTGTCATGTAGGAAGAGGACATTTTTACACCACACCATATTTTAATAACTGAATGTGAAGGAAGCTCTTGAACAGGACTAGATGTTTCAGTAGACTGATTAAAAATAGTATGTAATTTTTTGTGGGCAGCATCCAATTTAACTCTAGATTAGGCTAGTCAAGAGTGCAGGATCTTTGAAATGTATCATGCATGGCCATAATCTGTCAGTGGGGGGTTTTGCTGCATTTCAGCAAGGTGTAAGGACACAGGCTTCACAGAAGTAAGAGAAAGAGGAGATATGACCAGCATTAATCAGGTAAAGTACTTCTTGGGAGTGTCAGCATGAATATGTTTTCACTGGTAGGTCATTGTCAAGAGCTATTTCTGAAGCAATTAATTCTGTTGGGACTTTTCAATGTTTTGCCTCAATGTGATGCCACAAAGATGAAAAAGATGGAGATAGCTTATCAGAAAGCATGCCTGTGTAAATAAACAGCTTCTAGTGGCCCACATTAATCGAAACTCGTGGCCACAGTCAGGACTTGCAAGATAAGCATGAAAAATTGCTTCTCCTTGCACCCCTGTGGGTGATCCATGCAGTCTGAGGCTGACACAGACCAATTCAATGTTTTGCCACCACTTCCTATATTGTTCCCTTTGAAGACTGCAGGTTTTTAATCTCCCATCCCTAGGAAGCCTCTCAGTTCAAGATGCTCATTTACATTTTGATGACCCTCTTGGTGGGACCCTTGTAGCCTGTTAAATAAGGTTTAAATAATGTTGCTGGCAAACAGCTGGCATTGTTGATTTATTACTCAGGCATAAGGATTTAACTCCCAAAAATCATGATGTGGGTATCTCACTTCTTTACCCATACTGGAGTGGGGTCTGTGGCATACTCTGAGTGATACAGTGATGCACTGACACTATAACCTGGGAAAACAGAACAGAAAATATTTTCCCTTTCCAAAACCACAATGTATAAGATGTGAAATGAATGCTATGGTTGATGAGGCACAGCAGGCGGTAGATTTCACACAACACACAGGATTTCACTGGAATCACTGTGTGTCACCTTCTCCAGACACTGACATAAATGACTTGAAAGAGTGAATCTTGGCTTAAAAAAGGAAAAGAAAAAGAAATTGCTGCAGTTTGGCAGGTGCTAGAAATTTGATATCAACAGGCTGTTTGCAAAAAGTGTGCATTTTTTCACTGAATATACAAATTATTTTTAGTAGTTTGGAAGATTTCTTCTAACCTTGTATGTCCAAAATCTCAATCTTGAATAGTTATTCTATGAAATGAATAACTATGAAATAGTTATTTCATGAAAATAAGACAGTAGTCTTTATTAATATAAGAGAACATATCACTTTTTTATCCTTTTAAATAAAGCAGATACTTTGTTCTAAAACCATGGTCATGGTATCTGCATTGCATTTTCAAATAGCTGAAAATAAATGAAAAGTGACCACAAAATCCCATCATGTAAAACCCATTGTGTGCAGTCCATCTGTTTTTGTTAGGGGATCTTTTGGTAGGAAAATAACTGCTTGAGGCTATTTTCTTAGCCTCAGCACCTTATCTAAATAGACAACTGGATGGAAAGGTGCACGAGAGGAAAACAAAATCTCCAGTCGCAGACCCTAAATGAGGTGCTCCACTGGTGTGGGTACGCAGAGATCACGGTGTCCCCTCTCAGAAACACCATCACATGAATCCAGTGCAGACCTCTAACTTTAAAAGTAGTTAGCTGGAAAAATGGGAAAATAATTATAAAATGACATGAACTGAAAATGCATACCTAGCAATGCATACCTAAAGTTTATAGGAAAATGATCTCAAACAACTTTTCCTTGCTAAATTTCTGCCTCTAGAAATCACATGGGACTGTGAGAGAGACCAGTCCCTGATGGTGGATTTATCTGGTGAGATAACTGAAGAATACATGCATTAAAAAATGTTGCTGTCTATACCTAACACATTGAATATATGGCCTGAAATACACATTTAATCAGCTATACCAAAACTTATTTTTCATGAGTTCCAATCAACTGACTGAAATTTTTCTAGCTTACTATTTTTAAAAAGTCACTGAAAAATCATTATCTATAAAAGACAAGGACAGAGACAGACACCACACTTGCATACACACACCTGCAATTTTAGAGCTGTCACAATCTCACACATAAAGCCACAGCATTGTTCTCATCTCGGTCCCCTGGTGCTCTGCTGCCTGCCTGGGAGTTCACAGCCACACCCATGATTTCTCCATGGAAGGAAAGAGCCATGGGGCTCCCCCTCTGCTCTACCCAGGCACTGAAGGTCTTGGTTGTCAAAATTGCTTTCTGCTTCCCAGCTCCAAGGGATCCATTCCTCTTCCATGTAATAGCTTTGCTATAAAGCCTGAAAAAATCTCTTCTGCTGACATGAGAATGATAGTAACCTACATTATGCCATACGTTTGTCTTCATGCTGCAATGTCTCTCTATGAGTATGTATGTAAAATAAATAGTGAAATAAATAGTGAAATAAAGAATTGTTGTTTTAATTTCCACTCTCTTTCAAATGTGTTTCCAGTTCCAATATTACAAAAACGTTATTTTAAAAGGAAAATCAATATTTAGATTTTGAGTTGTTTGGAAAAATTCAAAATTAAAATCAAAAATTGTTTTCAAACTTCTAAGTCATGTCTCTTATTTCATTGTTTTTCACTGTCAGAAACTGAAGTCACTAGCATAATGCTAGTTCTTGTTAATGCAGTTAGGATGTTCTACTTCAATTTCATTAACATGGCTAAAGAGAGCTGCTCTCTCATGGAAACATTTCTCTTATTTTTCGAGAGCAAGCACATCCTTTTTCTCCACTTGTATATTTCAGTGTTCAGTTTTAATGGCAATGCAAACACAAATTACTTTTATATTTAGGAGAAAATGAGGTACCAGAAGAGAAAAGAGTACTAGCATGTACACTTACATAGTATTTTACTAGTCAGTTATTATGACCTTTCGAAAAGGACAGAAAATTTATGTTTAATTTAATTTTTTTCAAGAAAATTAAACTTTGGTTTAGACAAAATTAGCATGATTACTTCAAAAATGTTTTGATGAAAAATTCACAGCCATCTCTGTATGGAAGTAAACACCTACTAACAGTGCAAACACTTAGTCATTTTTGCTGTTTCTACAAATTGCATCACAGCAAGGTGTCTTCTTTCAAAATTATTATTTCTAATTATATTATTTTGCTGCTTTTGTACTGCCTTACTTTTAAAAGCCTGGAAAAACACATTCCTGCAGAATTTAATTCTATTATTAATTCCTCTGCAATTATTTCCTTAATTAATCTTAATTGTGTAAAAGATATGATGTGACAGGAAAGTGTGCTTGTGGGTAAGGCAGAACCACAGCACTGCCCTTCTCCCATCCCATACCCTGAGTTCTGTGCTTTAAATGTTCTACCAAAGCCAGGAAAATCAACACAGGAGGTTTGGAGTAGCATTAGCCTTGCTCTGAATGGAGACCTCCACAGCCATTCTCAGTGCACTTGGTGCAAATATGCTACTTTTTGAATGTGCTGCAATCATATTACCCAGGACATTTTAATTCACCTAAATTCCTTTATTTCTCACCCCCAGTGAGTATGCACATATGCATTTTATACAGCCATGCACTGGTACATGCATACGCATAGCAAGCCAGGCAGACACACCCTGCATCTCGCCAGCTTTCTTCCAATTACAGAATTATAATTGTATTTGCTGGCAGTGGGTGGTCTGCAGGATAAACACAGAATATATCTGCATATAAAATGCCTTTGAGTCATTGATCTGAATGAGTCATTTAGCTGAGAGGTGCACCAGCACGTAAATGTAGGCAACACTTTACAACAAACATATCTAATATATTTATGCACTTATAAAACTCTACTCTGTAAGGAAAAGGACAATAGAGTAGCCCTTGAATATAAGCAGAAAATGATAGACTTGTAAGCAACAAGCAGCATAAATTTTCATTGATTTCTTCTGAGGGAATTCTAGAAATCCTACCTGGAGAAAAATCAGCAAGAGTTATACTGTGAAACAATTGCAAAGGCAGTGGATGCAATGAATTGCAAAAGGCTACAGGAAAGCATTGCTAATTGTCTTAGCTGTGTGCACTTTCTGAATGAGAAAGTCTTGGGGGAACAAAAGGCTCAAGTGGTTGTACAAATAAAAAGGCTGGGCTCTTCTTGGGGTGACACCTGCAGGAGTGTTTATGGCAAGATCAGGACACTGCCTGGACCAAGGCCAGCAGGAGTGATGGAGGGGACAGGCTGGAGGCATGGTCCCCTTCCCCAGACAGTGGGAGGTGAGAGCTGGGGATGAGGAGCCGAGTGCTACTGAGGATGAGAGACTGCAGAAAGGAGAAGGGAAGTAAGAGGGGGAAAGAGAGGAGCAGCACCTCATTAGACAAGCATTGACGCCCCAGGAGAGGGCTTGGGTAGGTGCCAGGGAAAGCTGCGGGTGGCTTTGTGGTAGGAAGATATGCACAAGGTTTTCCCTTGGCATTGCTACTGTCAGTCTCTGGGTAAGGGCTTCTAGATTAAGGGGAAGGAGGAGACTAATTTGGGAGTACTGTTTTCAAAAATTGTCTTTTATTATCAAGTATAAATACTATTTTGAGTCTTCCATAACATTCGATGGCAAGTACTCTCTCCTTCTCACAAATGGTTAGTAAAAGGAATTTGAGCTGATGTATTTGCATCCCCCCAGAGAGTTGCAATGGTAAGTGAACCTGAAATCCCACATTCTTGCTTTTCTGAGGTTTTGGGTTTTTTAAAAAATTATTTTGGGAAAGTTATGAAATGTGACTCACTGTATGGGAGCTGAGAAGAAAAGAGAGATTTGCATGCATCTTGTGATGCAGGATAGACTACTTCAGCATGGATATTTGAGGAGCAAACATTTGAGCTGTAAATAATTAGAGAAAGCTCTGAACACCTTTACAGAGATCATAATGCTTGAAGGAAGGGTACACAGCTGACAGTTAGTTGAATGATTGAAAAATCAGGCTGTTGTACAATTGAAAGGAAATTTAAGCTGCTCGTGTCTTCTGCTCTAATAATTGTTCAAGTCCAAAACACTGCTTGCAAGAACAAGATGTGAAAAATAAGCAAAACAGTACAAAGAAACTGATACTGTTGTTAGGAAGATCAATTATAGATTCTTCTTCAGAATATTTGGCTCACTTCTTATCTTTCTATCTCAGAAAAGGATGTGACAGCATTAAAAGGTTCACAAACAGAAAAGGAGTGCTATCAAAAAGGCTACTCTATGGAAGGAAATTGAAATATTGTCTCATTTAGAGAGAGAATGAGTAAGAGGAGACATCCTAGAAAGATGTGCTATAAAGTAAAAGTAGAGGGGAAGAGATAATATAAAGGGGGAATCGTTCTATTGCTTTCCTGTTGAGCAGGAAAGCAATAAGCAACTAAAGCAATTAAATCTGATTAAGCTAGAAAAAAAACCCCAAAAACTACTGCAAATGAATCTAAAAATTAGTTCTGATTTGGACCTTGGTATTAGCAGCTCAGCAAGATTTTAATGCACACTTTCTTCCACTTAGTTTCTTTTAAATTCTTCTTTTTTTTTTTCTAAAATCACTTTATTATAAAATTATCTACATTTCCAGTTTCAGTTCCTGTATTTCCTTTTTCTTAAGAGTCCTCTTCTTTCACATGTTCTCATTCTTTCTTGTACTCATTTTTCCAGCTGCTTCCATTAGTATAGGAGACTGTTAATCCAAGTAAAGGACAAGACCCCAGAAAAGTCCATGATCACAGCAAATATGCTTTGTAACTTATTTTGACATGCAGAATATAATAAATCTTGAGATATCTGCACTTATATGCTGCATATATGTCAATATTAATTTTGAATTAATAAACTAAACAATTGTTGCTTACCTCCTCTTCCCCTTCTCTTTTCTTTCCAGGGAATTTATGTTTAGAGGAGGCATTCCTGTGAGTGAATTCCAGGAATAGAGACACTTTGCCTTCTACCACACTGTGAACTTTCCCTCTCCATTTGAGTTGCAGACACAGAGCTGAAAACATGAAGAGTTGAAGTACAGAAATGTCACAAGTGATTAAAATTTCAATCTTCAATCTGTACACAAAGATCTTTGGTAACAACTTTCAGCAAATGAACGTATTCTATAAATACATTTTGTATATCTATATCTATGTCTTTCAGCATTACCAGAATGCATCCTGACTCTTGGTTTATCCATTACAATATTTTTTATAATCTCTTTTATTTTTTTTCACATAATTTTTTGATCATATGAACTGAATGAAGTCAGGTCAGCATAACTTTAAATGTGACCCTTGACCAAGCACTAAGCAATTAGGTTGACCTCACTGTTAATTTCTCCAGGGAGAACTTGGTAATTTATATATAGGTTTGGATACTTAGGTTGTTATACACAAAAATACTGCTTTATTTTCTGCATCTGATAATTTTGCCTCTTTGGGTGGTGTTTCAATGCCACCTCTGCTTGATGTCCTTTCTGAGCACAGATGGCCAGGATGCAGTCCCAGGTGGAAATGCACAAGCCCTATAAGGAAGGTAACTGAGCTCAGTCTATGGGCTTCTGTGCCTCAAAGCCAGCAGGCACACAGAGCTGAAAATACATCTCATATTTTGAGGTTTTCTTGTATGACTTGGGCAGTAGCAGTGATGGTTTCTTCATTAATATTTCATGGATTGTTCCACGTGGAAATCAACATCTGTATTTCTATTCAGCAAAAAAATCAGTGCTGCTGTGCCAGAGACATTGTCCTTCAGTCTCTTCCTCTCTGCTTTGCAAACCTCTTTGTGCTTTCTTCCAGGGTGTTTCTTACATATTGAATACTCTCCTCTCTAACTGGTCCACATGGGTCCCTGTCCTTCAAATCTCTCTTTGAGAGGGATTAGATGTAGCCTTTCTTCCCATTCCTATGGTGACCTTGGGTACCTCACCCACACTTAGGCTTTCAGAGTGCTGCATATGGCACTAATTCTGGCACAGGGAACTTCTAAGCTGTAGCTCAGCTGAGAGCTTGGACTGGTGGCAGCAGAGCCTTTTAGTGGGATTTTATGGTGCAATCATTGTGCCACACTTGTACATAACTCCACACAATCCCGGCTGTGGTGAGCACAATGAACAATCTATAAGGCAGCTGAAATCTGGTGTGTCTGGTGCACTGAGGTTTTTACATTCATGGTTTAGGAAATTTTTCAAAATGTCTCTCATGCTGAAGCAATTACTTTCTCCCTGGAGATTTAACTCCAGTTGCAATTTGTTTCCTTTCTGTAAGCAGCTCATGTAGCTCTGCATTTAATGAAAAACAGTCTCAGATTGCTCTGTAAGGCAAATTATTTACCCTTCCACCACTTGCTCGGGAGAGAACTGTAAATGCACGGCACAAATGGAGAATACTGCACATGGGATTTGCTAATGGCTTTCACTGCAAGTATCTGAGCTGTCTGTAAGAAATATGAAGCTTTTTGGAACTACAGCTTGATTTATTTCAAGATAGTTAATTATACAAATAAATAATTTGAAATATTGATCTCTCTTTCCTAGTAAAGTCACATTTTCTACTGCTTTCACTGAGAGTGCTAGAGGGGCTGGAACAAGAAAAAAGTCTTATTCCTCCAAACTATAAGGATTTCTAAGTTAAGTGACTTTCACACACCTTGTTTCTTGACATGAAATGCAAAAGATAATAAATAAGAAACATTTTTCTATGCAACAGTAAAGTAAGCAAGGAGATTATTTATCTTCCAAAACAATCAAAAAGAATCACTTCATTGATTTATGTATTTTGAGTTGAAGTCAGGGTTTAACTAAGGGATTTTAACAGTCTGTAGAAATATTTCAGGAAGGCACAAGTTAACACGTGTAACAAAAAGAATCTCCTCATTTCAGTCCTGATAAAGGCTCTCCATCATAACTTGCGCAACTGACCGGAGCCTGTCTCAATTATGTACCCAGGGCTGCTACAGCTTGTCAGCTGGTCCTTAATGAATGCAATGACTATTCAAATGTAAGTGATGCTGGTTTAAGTTTGCAGAAATTTAAGCCACAGCAAAGTACAATAAATTTATCTTCAATGATTGTGTGTAAAAATAATGAAATGGTTTGTCCTTTACAGATCTGAGTACATCCAGATCTGTCCAGCGGCAGCTCTGATTATTTTCAAAATATTTTTGGTTTCTTTGTTTGTCTGAAATACCTGTTTTTATTTCAACTTCTCTAAATGTTGGTTATCATTTTCCCTGTCAGGTCTGTGTCCCATGGCATTAAGAATCTGAAGCACACCAGCATCCCAGTCTTCTCCCAAGCCATTTTCACAACCATCAGGTCAGCTCCCCAAACTCTAGAAGGCAGTGGCCAGAACAGCATTCACCTGCAGTTACTGCTCTTCTCAGCTCATGTATGCCAGGCTTTGGGTTATGCCCAAAAAGGAAATTCAGACTGCTACTCAAGGAAATAGCTGCAGTGAAAAAAAATCAGTGAATGATAAATTTGAGCTTTGATCTTCAGATAATTTGGACTTTTCACTTGTGCTTCAACTTTTTTCTTGCTATATTGGACAAACATTGATTTTCTAGCTAAGTTGTGTAGTGGACATGCTGAATTTTGTGGAAATCTTTTGGTTTTGACCTTCACTGATTGCTTGGATTTCATTTTTTTGCATTTGAACAGAAAGAATGTACTCTACATGGTTGCAAATAAAATTGGGGAAAGATATCATAGATAAGCTATGACAAAGATCATTAGGAGATAAACTTTAAAATTTTTTGTGTGGTTTCTTACACCTACTTTGTTTGACTTTCCATATACAGGCACATAAGTCTGCCAGACAGACAGTTGGTATTAGGAATTGTTTGTGTGGAAATACAAATAAATTCTGTTCAATTCATTCTGCATGCTTATTTTCCTTTGATCCCCTACTGTGTGTTATTTTATGTCAGTCACCACTCCAGACACTTTGGCTACAACCATTGCAGGAGCATCATGTGTGTTTAAGTTTCTATAACCTGTGTGAGTAAAACACACCATGAAAAAATGAACTGTGACATAAAATAATAAAATGAAAGGCAAAATGAGGCAAAACTCAGTGCAGCTCTTGGAGCAAAATATTTTAAATTAATGAATAAAGATACATTAGAAGAGATGCTAGTACCAAAATTACAGCAAAGGATAGACAAATTTGTATGTGATTGGGCATTATAAAGTCTATGTGATATTGAGTACCAAGACAGCAGATAAAAGACTGATCCTGAGTCAGATCCCACCAAAGCACAGCAGTGATTGAGGAGACATTATTATGTCTGAGAACAGAGGCTTAAATAAAAAGAAGACTAAGACACATTAGACTATTTGACTTTTTTGGGGATAATTCTGGTCCCCCTTTTGCAGCAAGAACAAAAGCAATGACAGCTACATGGAAAGAAGAGCACCAAGATATAAAACTTAGGAAGAAAAAATTACCATGGTAAAGGCTGTAATTTAAGACTTATTTTTATATCACCCAACTGAATGTATGTCTTGAGGACTGAGTTTCAGAGATAAGAGGAGAACTGCAGTAACACTGCAGCGTGTGGGAAAGAGCAGTCTCTATTCCTGATTAACATCTCAGCATCCCACTGTCCCACTTTATTGTTGTGTCTCCAAACAAATGAGTCACAGAACAATCTCTGATGAGAATGTTACTTTATTGGAAAACTCGCTCCTTTCTTCCCACTCTTCATCCTTTCCTTCTGTTCTCCTCCATCAGTCTCTTTGATTTTTCAGTTACAAAAAAATCAATTTTGAAAATTTGTAGTATTTAACTGCAACTTAAAAGAAAGGAAAAAAAAATTCAAATGGATAAAAAAAGCAGATGTCTTAGTCAGGCATTATTATCTGCAACCTTGCACTAGAATGAAGGCTGAAAGAAGAGGAAAACTTTGTTATTAAAAAAATTATTTTTGCTTTTCCTCTGTTTTCCACCTGAGACACATGTATGATGCAGAGTGCATACACACACACTGTGGGACGTGACAACAATCATATTTTGTTCTTAAAATCAGCAGTACAAAAATAATGAAATATATGTAAGTAATACATTTGGGCTCCAAGGCATGCTTTTTTTCATCTAGAGAGAACCAAATGCCAATTAAATGGAAGTACAGCTATTTATTTTTTTCTCAACTTGATAATGGTCTTACAAAATTTGTTGCTGCCCTCCCTGGCTTAAAGATTACATCAAGATGAAAAAAATTCACAGTGCTACCATGACCTTTATCACTCATAGCTGCTGACTCTTTTATCAATATTTTATCCAGGAAAAGATAAATTGCTTAATTAACCTGTGATACAGGAACTTAAGTGCATAAAAAAAGACATTGAAAATCCAAAATGTTCAGTTACATTGATTTTTAATATGATGTCATTTAATGAGATTATTTGACATTGATAAATAGCTACTATTAGCATACAAAATGACTTTAGGACAAACTAATGTTGTTAAATAACAAAATTGATGAAAACTCAAATTTCCAGCATTTTGATTCTTATTTTCAAGCCCCCATCCAAAAATATTTATCCATGTATAACCTGCCAAGCAGCAATTAAAACCCTGGTGTGTTATCAACACTGATTTGGTCACAAATCTGGAACAGCATCACGTGAACTGCTATGAAGAAAACCAACTCTGTCCCAATGGAAACCAGTACATATATACAGGTTTTCTGCCTAATTTGGTTCCCTAATATATCTCTGCTTATAATCTATCAGGATTTCAGTTTCCTTTTCCCTAGTGGCAGTCATCCCAATACTCTCTTCACTTTACAGAGTCCTGCTCTGGGATGTCTTTACAGAGGAGCATAGTCCAGAAGACAAAGCTAGATAACGTTAATGTATTATCAGTTCAGGTTTCTCTGATTCTCTGAAGATCAAGAAAAGTAATATCCAACCAAACTGTAACTCCAATCCTTTTCCAGCAACTAGCCTCTTCCTTTCACCCCAGGAGGAGCAATAGCAATACCAAGGACATGATCATGTCTAAGGGCCAAGGTGTGCCTCAGCTCACACACTTGGCACCTTACACAGTTGTTGCTACTTTGATTCATGCGGAGCTTCATTTGATAAATTTGATCAATGGAAAACTGATCTTAAATGCAAGTTTCCTTTGCTTACCCAGGCAGTCTGCTGGAGGGAGGAAGTTTGTGCTGCCCATAAGGGAAATATCCTTCATAGAAACCTCTGGAAAGAGCAGTGTCCCCAGCCACAAAGGGGGCATGGCTGGGAAGGAGTGCACACTCTGAATTACATCTGAGCTGCCTCATGAATGTCTTGTAGCTGCCTTCTGCTGTTAGCATAATGGAGAAGCAAAGCAACAGAAAGGCAATTTTTTGTCTTTCTGTAAAGTATTTTTCTGCCAGGGATGGGTGTGGAGTGACTTGAAGAGTCTCATGAAAAATGTGTGTGTCCAGGATGGTGTGAGGAGACCACACCAAAACAAAAAAAACCTCTTCACTTGGAGGGTGAATTTTTTAATTTGCTTGTTCTGTTCCTGAAATACACTCAAATTTACATTATTAGGTTTTCCATCTACATATAGACTGGGTGGCTCCCCTTCCACAATTTCATGTAGACGTTTTTGATTGGTGAGCATAGTAAATTATAGCAATACAGAGGAGAGAGTGGATGCATTCCCATTCTTCAGAGGACTGAAATAGCAAAGGCCAGCTTTGGTTACAAAAGATGCGGATATATCCAGACCTCCTGTTAAAGACACATGAAATTGTTCCAAGAGGTCAAGAAGATTTTTAATGAGATAGGCAAGTTGCTGCAAGGTTGCAATTAAAAACAATGAGGGATCCTGACTTGCCAGTTCCTAATGTCCCTGATTAGATTACTGTTGCTGAAAAATTTTGAAACATTTAAGGACAAGTTCCTCAGGGTTGGATCATTATTGTTGTTGTTGCAATTGCTGTGCATGGGGTTTTTTTTTAAGCTTTACAATATGAAATTATGTAATAGAGTGATTGAAACCATTACACAAGCAGAGAAGAGAAATAGAGAAATGAGGCTCATCTTTTTACAGTACTTAAACAAGAAGGACTGTAACATATGTATGGAAATCAGTGAGTGATGTAAATTCATACCAATATTGAAAACACTTCAGTCCAAAAACTAGACACTTGGAAGTGGAATATGTCCTTTGTTTTGCAGCAAAATTCTTTGATGCTACTAACCAGGTAGCAATGAATCTGGACAATCTTAAACCAAACAATGTAAGTATTTCTTCTGAATTCAATGTCACAGGTCTCCTATGGTGATGGTTTGTTCTAGGACATCTATAACAATGATTTAGGGAAGTGAATAATACCATGGCATATAGAAATAACAGATGGAATAGTAAAAGAAATATGGGAGAATCTATGGATTGCAGAGCCTGCTAAAAATAACTTCCTCTCCCTGACATGTAATCTTACTGTGTGACAATAACCTTATTTTTTTCTATTTCTGTGAGACAGAGTAACTCTAGTGCCCTATTAGAACACCAAGTGATTGTAGTGTAGAGTGTGGATTAATTATGTTTTCTGAATCTTTTCCAGGGCAAATGGATTTTTGTTAGAGTCAGCCCATACTGCATATTGATCCAACATGCATGACAAAATGCAGAGATGTGTATTTGCAGGGGATGAGGCCTTGGAAAATAGGTATAAATAACAGCCTCCAAGGGATCAGGTAAATCATATGTTGTCTCACTATATATTGAATTCTGTCACTGCCCAATGAGTTAGGAGCTATTAGGCATTGTTGTTTTAAATGAGACAGAATGCTTTTACTAAAAAAGAATTACTTTTATACTATAGTTTTTTAATTTCCAAAAATATACACTGAGACTTGCACATTTTTTGTGTGATTTATAAAAATACAAATATTTACAGTTCTGTTTGATTCATAAATTTGGCTTCTAATTCTCTCCAAAGTGACTCTTCTCATTAGATAAAATATGTCTAGCAGGAAATATTTTGATAGCTATGTGGAGTTATTATTAGGAATGGCCCTGCTCACAAAGGACAGCAGGTTTTCTAGGAATGTCTTGAATGTCTAGGTTTTGGAATGAGCTGCAGAGAGCTGGAGATGCATTTGAAACGTCAGCTTGTGGCATCCCACTGTGGGCACTAAGCCAACACAGTGCAAATCTATCAACCTCAATAACAGAATGCATTAAATGTACTCCGATTTTGTTGCCCTCATGTTTGCCTTGTGTCTTTTCAAGTGTTAGATTTAATGTGTTCATAGCAGGATTTAAATACTTTGAGGATCTTGTGGAAGAGGTGCTGCTGAATGCCAGGATTTCTTTTGTTCTGTAATCCCCCCATGGATATTTTATTTATAACAAAACAGTGTACAAAACATACACAGTTTCATGATCACATGTAAGATACTCTAGAACTACAAAAAATGAGATAGTCTTATAGAAAATACATGATTAGAGATACCAAATTTGAAAAGATGGTGTCTAAAAGTCATTAGGACACTTCTTGGCATTTTTCTTACAGAAAAAAAAAATTAAACATGGGCTCTGTTGTTGGGAAGAGGCATAATATGAGAACCATATATTTTCTCAGTTGATGACACTGGAAGCATTTTGAGATACAGATGCAAACTGGCAGAGAATAAATGGAAGAACAGTTTTCTGAACAAATCAAATAGGATCTGTCTTGATTTAATCCTGAAAATGTTGGAGGGAGTTCATGCGTCTATTATTCTCCATTGGGATACCACACCTAGTACTTTACCCCAAACATGTTTACCCTTGAGAATGAATTATCTAATCACTGCTGCAAAGTTTAGGGGGGGCTCAATGTTTTTTTCCCAGATGTATACTGAAGATAGCATATGAATTAAAGCCCAGTAATAATGGTGGGAATACCCTGGGGATCTGCTGCCCCAATTAGCCAGGACACCACCACTGCAGCTGCCCTCTCTTGCAGGCGGTCCAACAGCAGCACATTTCTGCTAAACGAAAAAGAAACCTCATCTCCATATGCAAACCTTCTTAAAAAAATAATAGAAATGTTTATTCAGAATTCAGTGAAATCATGCTGGAAGCTTTTGCTTTTCTGGCAGTAGCTGGGTGACAGAAAAGATGAGGGGATATGACCATGTGTAGGCAACTAGCCCACTCCCTGTATGCCCAAGAGGTTGGTGGCTTTAGGGTGGTAGGGCTGCAGTCCCTGAGGTGACTCATGAGGTGCCTACATGATGGATCTGGCAAATTAATCTGTCAGCAAACACACAAGTTTATTATACTAGGCCCCAACTCATTTAATTTGTGAAATTTTACTGAATCACAAACCCAGAGAGTGTAACAAAATTCATAGCACTACATTCATTTCTGGCATTATTTTTTTTATTGCTTTTTATTGTGACTGATTGCTATTTTCTGCATGACTGTAGCCATATATGAAGATATATGAAGTTACTTTCACTCATGAATACATCTCCACTGTGTGTTGGCTCATTGCAAGCAAAACAACTGTAAAAGAAAGTTATTCCTAGGCATAGAAGATCCATTTAGCAAAGATCTATCTGGAAAGAAGATCCCTGTGTGATATTTCTTGTCAGTTAACAAATATGATCTCAAATGGATTTCCCATAGCATGAAGCTAAGTAGGAGGCATTTTGTGACAGGGATGGCTAGTACAATGCTTGCATTTATCTTCTTCCTGCTATTTCTCATTTTCCTCCCCTCAATTCATCATTCCAAATGTTCCCTTATGTGCAATTTTCTAGTCATGCTAACAAAACCTGTAAGTTTCAGTATTTTATACTATGGATAATAAAACACAGTTCATTGGAATTGTCATAAAACTTCCAGTTGTTATAAGCCTAGACACATCTTTATCTAGTCTTTGTAGTCGTCTTTGATTGTTTAATCATGCTGTTTGAACTCTCTGGTTTCACCATTATGTGTCTACTTGCTTTGTTTCTTGACTGACCATTAGGTTTTTTTCCCGCTAGAGGTGTACTCTGAAAATTAAGTTTAGTAAACATATCTGTTAGGTACAAATGCATTTTGATAATTCCTTATGAAAACTTCAAACCTTTAGTGGGTTTGTGTGCTCAGAAATGAACCTCTGAAACATTAAGAGACTGACAAGTATTGTAAAAGGAGAGCTTCAGCTAAAAAGAGAAACAATCTTGTTCCTCTCTAAATATTTGACTTACTGCATGAAGTGCAAAGAAAACTACAGATGAATCAAATTAATATTCTCACTCAGTTTAGGGCAGTGAAACCAGTTCTGCAAAAATTTCCCGATTTTTTTTAAGTGGCATTAAGTCAGATACGATTTCCTTTTTATTCACATAAAACAGAAGATATGGTAAGACCAGAAGGGTCAAGTTTAAAAAAAAATTGTCAATGGACTATTGCTTACATTAAAAATATCTTTAAATGTTTTGCTGATTTGATGAAAAAAAGAATTTCAAGATGGTGGAAGCGTGTTAGCTAAGTGTAATTAAATGTATACCAGATATTCTTCCTTTGGACCTATTCTACTTATTTAGGCTGTATTAAGAAAATGGAGTTGTATTTAATTTCCATCCATAATCTACTCACTGTCTAGTAAATGATTTTCATAAAAATCTATTATACATTTCAAAGTGAGTATAATATTTTAACACTGTATTAAAAATAGGGTGTGCTGAAGACCACATTATACCTTTTGGACACGATACCTGAACAGTGTTTATCACTGCAATATTTTTGAAAAGTAAAGCATTCATTCAATATCCTATTGTTTTGCCTTGATTTTCACCGGCACTTTGTGGTGGAAAGGGGAAGCATTGCCAAGAGCTGTTGATAGTTTATGTTTATATAAAACATAACATGTTGCTGTGCACCCATACCAGTGCATGTACTCATTATGTACAGTATCCAGTTCTGTCCTTCTTGCTCACAACTATTATCTTACTGCCTATTCATTATTCAGGAAGTAATGGAAATTCTGCTGTTGAACCTAGGCAAAGCAGCAATCCTGTCCTTACTCAGCAAGAGGTCCTCTTGAATTCACTCAAATCACTTACAGGTCATGATACCACTCAGCGTGCATCAGCATGATAGGATAAAGCCACAGGTAAGGGAGCATAAGAAAGTGCAGAAAACAAGTTATGTCCTCAGGCTCTGTAGATACCAAACCCATTTATATTCTGGATGCTTAGCATTTCACTGTGAAACGTGCAAATTTCACATATTTTCACTGTGAAATATATTTTCACTAGTATAATATATTATTACTTTTAATCAACAAATCCCACACCAGTAGTGGGAAAAATACTACCTGTTCTTACATCAAACTTAAGTCATACACACATGGCACAAGGTTATTGCCTATTGTGGTTATTCTTTATATGTGTGCTCACATCTTCTATTTATTCTATGTTTTGATTCTATTTATGAGATGTGTTCTTCGTTACTTATGTTCTCATTCACTTCTTGACACTATATGCTTTCCTACCTCCAGCTCTTTGAAATCTTTTAATTTGCTTTGAAATTCTTCAATTACATTCTTAATTCCCCATCTTTATGCTGTTACCTTTTCTTACACCTGTTTCCTCTCCCTTTGTGCCTTTGTTTGATGAATAATTCTCCTACACCTTCTTAGACACCATTTCTTTTATGATTCTGTACTCTGAGAAAACAGACTTCTTTTTATTGATTACATTTTTCCATCTCAGTTCCTGCACCTTTAAATTTGATGCAACTCCTCAGGTTCCATTAAGATTTATCTTCTTAACTTTTCAGTCCACTTTTCCCCCTCTCCCCATTTAATCTATTCTAGTTTTTGCCCATGGTCTACTTTATTCTGACTTATTCTGCATTTTCACCCCTACCTTACTTCACTTGATCTTCTGTTGTCTTGCTCTGTTTCACAGCAGAACGTGAAAGGTGAACCTGTCATTAAAATGGCACAATAGAGGCAGATGAGAATTGAATAATTCTGTCCCACCTTCCTTCCATTCTGCTGTCCCTGAGAAGTGGGACAGAAAGGTGGGAAGATAAAAAATTTCATTTTAAATTGTCATCATCAGTGTGCTTCAGACTACATAGTTATTGCAGTCTTGATTGCTCCTCTAATATGGAAGCAGAACTCTCTAACAAAGATTTGAGCTGATAGTTTTTCTTGAGAATCTAGCCAAGACTAAAATTCATGTTAAGCTACTATGAGAACATGCACACACATAATATGACTCTTATTCCAAACAAATTTCAATTAGAAAAAAAAAAGCCTAGAATGCTGAACTAAAAGTCTGGAGAATAAAACAGACATAAGAGTTGAATGATTTTTTGCATTATGTTCTTATCCAGATATTCACAATTACTACTGCTAAAGCTTCTTATTTAATGACTTTTCAATGTGAAAATTTGTTAAAAAAATTTATAATTTTAAGAGACCCATGTAGATTATATGCCAATGACTGAGTTTTGGATAATTAAACAGGTTGGATGAAAATAGTAATGGTTTCAAAATTCTCCCTCGTTGGTAGATAAGTTTTTGGTAGAGTTTCAACAAGGATGATCAAGTTGAAGCAGACTGAGTTCATGTAAAACAGCATTGCAAGCACAGCTGTGGAACAGAAAGAAAAATTTTCCATTGAAAACCAGGGCCACTAATAGATTCTTTATTCACCTGAGCAACTAAACTCATGGAAGATGTCAGTGGTGACCACTGGGTATCCTAGTTCAGAAAAAGAAGTAATCTGAAAACCAGCTCCTTGCTCTCTTACATGTCAGAAGTAGTTTTGTCACTCCAGATGAAAATACGAGGCTTCTCTCTTAGCCCCGAGCCCACATTTCAATACTGCTCATGCATCATGAAGCCTTCTTGAAAATGTCAGCTGGGGAACTGATATATCTGCTAAGGCTATAATCTTTGCATGCCATAGCTGCTGAAAACCACCATTTGTGATAGCATGCCAATTATTTTGCAGGTGCCATGGCAACAAAGTAGGAGAGCAGCCCACTCTTCTTTGAGCCGGCAATCGCTGAAGGCAGGATCCCCAGGCTTCCTTGGGGTTAGCCTGGGAGATCCAGGCAGAATGCAAATTTGTTGAAGCAAACTACACTCTAAGAAGCAGCAGGGAAAAGAATTACTATTTTCTATGACTTACACATCCAAAGCTTGAATTTTGCATAGAGTTCTTTGCTCAATTTAGGCACAAACTGGTGCTCTGGCTGCGTAAATGTTACTGTGTTTACTTTTTGCTGCAAGAACACAACATACTCCATCATGTGTTACTTTGTAGCATGGTTAATTTCTGCAGCTGTTTCAATCAAATTCCTTACAGAATTATTTTATTATCCAGGAAAAAATACCTGCTTAGGACTTTATTTGTACATCAAGAATGCATTGGTGTATGAGCTAAAGCTGCTTTAATTAGCTAGCTAAATGTGATTCATTGTGTTTTGGTTTATCTCTGGATTCTCCCTCATACCAACAAATGTAGTCAAAACATAAAGCATTTTTCAGAAATGCAAATTTTCTATGGGCAGGAGCTGTTAATTTGCCTCTCCTGATTGTCTACCACTGGCTGCAGAATCTTCCTGTGCTGGCTCTGGCTAGACCTTAGGAATTGTTTGCAACTAAAAAATAAAAAATCATGACTTCTGGGAAAGTTGGAAAGGTAAATCCAGTACCATATCATGCAGCAAATCAAATGTACGAGTCTTTCACTTCTTGAGATGTAATTTAAGCTTTGATTCTGATGTACAAAATACACCATATTTAGATGTTTATTAATTATTGGGGAGAATGACACGGAAGTTCTGCAGGCAGGCTGGCCTGCAAGTCTCATGAACTCTGGATTTAGCATGCCATTGCCTTTAACTGAGCAAAAGACAAACTTAAAAAGATGTTTGAGGCAGCTCGCCTATCAACAAGCTGTTTTATAGGAGTGAGGATGAAAATCTTTTGCTAGGCCAATATGATGTTTCTGGCCAGAACTCTACAAACTAATTTTTCAGTTCAGCAATGGATTTGAGGGAAAATAAAAATTAGTACCAGGCTGAGAATCATTCTTTTGTCCTACTCCCTAGTAGGATATACACCAGTCTCTATTAACATGGGCAATGTTAGTGCAGTGTACATCCTTAGGTGGATTGATTTCCTCTTTCTTTCTCTTTTATAAGGCTAAATGATTTAGTTTATTTTATAGCCAAAACAATAATGCAGAATAACAGTCTATGAAATATTATCAAATATTGTAAGAAATTTGAGTTTAATCTTCTTAGGAGAAGATTGTGTATATTTTCTCAGAGTTCAAAGACCCCAATCGATACCCCCCCTGTATAGATTGGGACCTTTGAACTCTGACATGCTTTCCTCTGACCTTTAATAAATATGATTCTCTGCTGCTCAGTGACATTTTTTATTTTTTTGGTGGTGGTTTCATACCAGTTAAACAGGTAGCCTGCTGCATACTTGACATCACTTGGTTGCTGTTGTTTTGCTTACACATCAAGGAAGCATCCCCACAGGCTGGAGCGTTGTGCTTGCAGGACATGGATGTAAACATCTGAAAGTCCTCAAAACTTCTAAATACAGTATCACTGGTGAAATCAGCACAGAATTAATAAATAGAAACAAAACCAGTGAAGATGAAAAGGTATAAGACCATAAACACCCTGCTGTTGGGTGTTGATTTAGTTTCCTTATGTCTGAATACAAGGGACTGACAAATGTGGATTTTAGCTTGGTTTTTTTGGTTGGCTTTTCTATTTCTTCTTCCCCTACCTTTTTGGTATATGGTGAATGGAAATTATAATGAAAAAAAATTATTATAAATAAGATTATCTTGCTGGATTTTGTCAGCCATTTGGGTGGTAAGAGGAGTTTCGTGGTTCATTGGATAACCTGCTATGCACTGACGCATCCCCTGGTAGCACTTGATACATTCCACATATTGACCAGGGAGAGATGTCTACTTTCAGATATTTCTTCTGATTATTTTAAAATAGTGAAAAATCTCTTTTGTTTCCATCTCTTGCCCCACACCCTTTTCACTACAGACCCTATTTAACTTGGGAATGCAAAAAGCCGTGGAGGGTTTTGGAGGTAGATATGATAGTGGCACCAAAATGGTCTAATTTTGGGCATTTCAGCTAGAGTACTCAGCCCTGGATAAAAGCACCTTTTAAATCGTTCATGCAATGATTCAATTTAGTTTGCATGATCAGGAGTCCCTGAGCAGGCTGAAAATTGAAGCCTGCAAGATGTAGTGTTTGAGAAAATGTCACTCCTATTGCTTAGTACATCATTATTTCAGTGCTCTGAGGTCTTTTCCGAAAGGAGCAAAGGGTCTTGCTAAGAATATTTTCTCAGCTTGCATATTCGATTGCTGTCATTATAGTGCAAGAGTTCAATTGTCATTACATTGCAAAGGTTCCCTACTGCTAGAGTTTCATACCTCCAAGATGTTTCTTTGCAGGCAGCTCTTCGAGGCACTGACTTCCTTATCCTCACGGTACCCAACTGACTCATGTTTCCCCATCCCCAACCAACCACTCTTTTATAACACTTCTCATTGGTTACAGCTGCGGCCTGTTAAAATCAGGCCTGCTCCCAATCTCTAATAATTGGCTCAGCTGCAACTCTTTAGGGGTAAGATTACTTTCTATAATACCTTTGTTTTCTTATACTGTATCCCCCTACATTTGGTCAAACTGAATTCTAGAAATTTTCATTTTCTCAGTAAAAAACTGAAAATTTCTTGATTTTGGACCTTGCCAAATCTGTAATATGTGTTCCTGCGGGATAAGCTTTTTGCAACACATCTGCCTTCCCACATATAGTTTTGTATCTCAAACTTTGTTACATTTCTATGCTCAGAAGGTATTCCATAAGGATTCACTTACACAAAAGCAAGTTTACACTTATCTATTACACATCAGTTCTATGCCATTAGTCTATTGCAGGAGAAACACAGCCCGGCACATTTAAAATCCACCTCAATATTAGAAAGAAAAAATACTCTAAGGAAATAGAAACCTACCTGAGTTCTGCAAACAAGAATGGTTCACTGCCCCTCTTTATTAAAAGAAATATCTGCATAAAATTTTTATGTTTTAATTGTGAAAACTGTGAATAATTTTAAATTTTCATATTTTTTATAAGTATTAACTTTCCTACATTCTTAATTTTCTTTTTCAATCTATGTTTTTAGATGAAAGTCTTCCTTTGTGAAATCTAGAGATTCAAAATAAAAACAAAATATTAAGTACATGGTTCTAAAGTCGTGGTCATGATTTGAATGGAAATACAAATATCTGGAAATGTGCAATCAGAAGGTTTTGGAATGCTTCTATTTTGGTGGGGATTTTTTTTTTTGTTGTTGTTTTGGTGGTTTTGTGGGGTTTTTTGGGGGGTCTCTCTCTCTTTCTCTTTCTCTTTCTCTTTCTCTTTCTCTTTCTTTCCCTTTCCCTTTCCCTTTTCTTTCTCTTTTCTTTTTCTGTTGAAAGAAAGAAGTAAATTCTGGTTGGATGTCTTATTTAATTTGATATATACCTTCTTCTTGGTTCATTGCTACATGCACTGCACTGGTCCTAATTACTCATTTTTTCTCACTGGGAAAAGAAGAAAAGAAACCTGTTTCATTGCAGAAGGTGCTAGATTTGCAGTAAATCACACTTTCTTCATTTAGACCAATGAATATTTATGTTATTGATGTAAAGTAAATCATCCTCAATAAAAGAAATTAAAGGAGAGATAAAAATTCTACCAAATTAACTCTATCTAATTAATTGAATGATTAATTTTGTAACAGATGAGATAAAGTTTCTAGATCTCATTGAGCCCCCTTTTCTCAGACTAAACAACCCCAGTTCCTTCACCCACTACTCCTAAGACTCGTGTTCCAGATCCTTTGCTCTTCTTCAGCTTTGTTGTCCTTCTTTGGGCAACTCATTTGGTACATGTGTGTCGAGACACATGGAGACAAAAAATGCAGGCATGCTTGCAGAAATTTTTGTATTGTTTCAGATGAAATTTTTCTGCCAGGCTATATCTGACCAGGTCAAATTTTTAAATAGGTGTAGTGACTGATTCTGCCACTTGTATTTTACCAGAGCTTATATTTGATAATATTTGGCATCACTTTTTCTTCATAGAAAGGTGCAACTTTTCTGGAGAACATTATATTTGATTTACCACATCAGAAAACTATGCTTTGTTTTAAAATTGAGAGTTTTGTAGTATGCTGTACTGCATGTTCATAATATGTCCATATTTTAAATCATTAGTATAATGAAAAATATGGTAATTGTTGTAATAATTAAAAACTTTTCTGATTATGAGTATTATCACTAGGCATCTAGAAAATCAGCAGTCTGGTTCCCTGGTGTAAGGAAACCTTCATCACCCAGTACTGACGCAGTCATTTCTGAAGTGGAAAACCAGCCAGTTTAGAGATCCTAGCAGCAATGGAGAAACTCTGCACAAAGGCCTAGTAACAAATCTTCCCCGTACAGAAAATACCACACTATTTTCACACAGTTATTGAGGGAGATATAGTTTTTAGGATGGCACATGGAAATCCACAAACAACACAGTGCACGCTGCTCAATTATTCCATTGAAGTAGAAAAAACTCACTGCACATTAAAGCAGATGAAAAAAAAAAAAAGAAAAATACCCTCATATCTGATATTTAGACTTCATTAGCTCAATATCCCTAGTTGGAATTTGAACCATTACTTCTAAATAACAGAGAAAGGAAAAAATATATTTTGAGTGGTTTGGGGTTTTTTGGTGAAGGAAATTATTATTTTAAAAAAAGGTGAAAATGGTTTAGCTGTGAGAAGTGCCTTCTCTCATGTTTCCTTCATCCAAATTAGGCTCTGCAAAAGCCATGACAGGGTCCAGGAAGAGATGCCAAATGCAGCACATAGGACCTGATGCTTTCTTAACCTTTGTTCAGCATTAGATATACAGTTAAGGGAGGGAGGGGAGAAAGAAATTAAATAAAGTAGGAAAAAAGTCACTATATAGATGCTGTGGTGCAATTAAGCAGTTTCCAGATTATATTATCTTAATTTCATTTCATATGCAATACAGTATGTCCATAATGACTGGATGGGACATCACATTCTCACTGTTCTGTACATTTATCTTAGAATTCATTGTTATTGATAACACCAACTGATACCTTGGTATTATGAGAGTTAAAGTCTATAAAGTCTCTTCAAGCACCCGTCTGGTTTTGAATCTCTGTTCATCAGATGTTAAACATTATAAAACAGTTCAGGATTGTTCCCACCTTAAAGTCCAACACTCTTCTTTATGCATATGACGAAATAGGTAATTTTATTCTTTTTTTTTGTTAAGCACAATAAAAATTCTCTTTTACATCCAACAGACTCTTTTTGTGATGGTCTCTTCATTCCTCTGAAGATGGCAGTTTTCCCAATAGGAAAAATTGGTGGGTAGGATTCAGCTCATCTGATATTGGTCCAGATTTTCTGTCATGGTCCATTGCTGGATAATTTATTTTTGATTTTGCAGTTCAAAGATCATGGTTGGTAGATCCCTACAGCTGCTGCATATTCAAGGCTCTTATGTTAATTCAAACACAAATTCTATTCAAATGGAACTCTCAATGCATCTTAGTCCTATCTAGGAACAAAGACCTATGAACCCCGGATTTCAGAAACTTTGGTGTGAAAAGTAGGCAAGCCAGCAATAGACCATTTTCCCCAGTAAACTGAAAGGTCAGGTGTTGCTAGTATATAAAACTGAAGTTTACCTTTTGACTCATTTTTAAGATAAAGATCTATATCACCAAGACCTCACATTTCAGTTGGAAACTCAAAGCTTATACAATTTTAGTAATGAACTTCTTACGCACAAAGTTAATGAGACATTAAGCTCCTTACCTTCTTAGCAAACACTACAAATACCTGTCACCAAATAAATATTTATACAGGTTTTTAAAGTAAATAATTTTTCCAGTTACTGAAAGAATTTTCTTTGTTTACTAGGATTATGTTATTTCTTAGCTAACTAGCAGGATCTTGTTTCTCTGTATCAAGCATTGCTAAAAATTTCAATGTGGAGTACAAAAACTCTTTTCCAGGATTTTGAACGAGGAAGCCAAAAGATATATTTTAGGTAGAGCCAACCTTCTAATAGTGGCTAATGACAACATTCTCACATCCCTTCAGCAAGGTCTTCCTGAATCAACTTTATACTGACCTGGCAAAAAAAAAAAAAAAAAAAAAAAAAGGAATGCTAAAATGGTCTCAGGTTTCAGCTGAAAGAAGTCTTCCAGCAGAATACCTTTACTTTTTTCACTGGCCTTTTGAGCTAGGGCACCTCTGTATAAATTATACAGGAAGATTTAAAGACTTTTTGTATGTAGGCAGAGATGCAGGTTTTGCCAGTCTCTAGGTATACACAGTAAGATGTACAGAAGAGGATAAATTTTGCTCTGGGGTTTATTACATCCCCTGTTGGCAGCAGGCAGCAAAAAAGGCAGTAGAACTCAGACTTGTTTTTGAAATATAGCGAATCAGTTTGGAGAGAGGTGGGGAGTTTTGGAAGCAACATTTAGCAGTATGGCCCAATATACTGCAGAAAGAATCTAGTGTATTTTAGCTCTTACCCAGCACAGGGCTCCTCTAAGTACATTTCTTTCAAGCCCAACAAAAATTAGGTTATGTAGACTCTTGTGTTTTCAAAGTTATGCCTTGTAGAATGATTTTTCCCTCATGGTTTTAGAAGACAATAATTGTTTTCTCAAGTAATTCTTTCTCTGTAAACATCTGTAGGAGGAACATGCTGACATCAATAATTTAATTTCTCACATACTTTCGAGTACTCTGCAGAGTCTAGTTACACAGTAGACCATGAAATTAAGTTACCACTAGACACAAAAGGAAGAACTGTCTGCACCATTATTACATGATAAGGAAAGATATCACATCACCTTTTTGCCTCTCTGAACCTGAACTTCAGCACAATATAGCGAGGTTGTATTTTCTTGTATCTGTGCATGGTTGTAACTAATGCAACACCTGCATTTCATAGTTGCCTATAAATCAGATTCTAGAACTGAATACAACTTCTATAGTAATAAAAATCACATGTTGTCACAGCCTGAGATGTGAAATATCAATTACTACAAGGACTGTTTAAAGTGCTTTTTAAGGCATTTTATACACATATTAGTGTACCAAAGGGGAGAAAGAAGCAAAAATATAAAGTGGTTTATGCAAAAACGCATTTTATCAACTATGCTACAAATATAACAAGTGATTAAAAAAATGCTTTTTCTCCTTAAACCCGTTCATTCTCTGCAGTATTCTGCAACTTTTCAGCAGTTAAAGAACTATTAGTAGTAACTAGGAAGAATAACTATGGGAAAATAAAGGAAAAAGCAAAGAGCAGCACTACAGAAAGCATCAGAAGAAGATAAAGAAAAGATTAAAAAGATAAAAAAAAAAACAAGAAAAGAAAGGACAACATTTTTTTAATTTTTTTTTCCAAACCCAAACAAAGTGAATGAACAAAATCTTCCCGCAGGAAATCTTGCATAGAAAATGTGAATATCCTCTAGAAATTATTTATTTTCTTCATTATCCAATATCTCAAGAATGATTTTACCTAGACAACTCCATATAGTTCATTTTGCCATTTAGTTCCAATATGTGTCTTTGTAAATTTTTTGTTGTGGCATCAACATAAGTCTGCAGGAAGCACATTAGGATCACTTCCCAATAAATTGCTGGAAGAGATTTAGTAACATTGTGGATTTGTGTAAATCAATTTACATTATCTGATAATCAAAGATAAATTTTTAAGAAAATTATACACCAGTAGGGTTTTGTTTTATTTTTATGATTTTGTGTAACCACAGAACTAAATTATATTCTAAAAGAAAACTCTAGAATGTGAGGGTCTAAGAAAATTGAACAACAGAAAGGAAAAAAACACAGGTAAATGAGAACAGATTACTAGCAAGGAAACTTACAGGTGACTATTCTTCAGCACTTTTTCAGGCCTTTTTTTTGCCTGGTTTACCCAGACAGATGAGTAAGAATCTGTTCATGTACTGATAAAGACAGAAAGATGCTACTTTTATACAGGAGTAAGAAAACCTTGTCAAATTTCTGTAACTGAAGTCAAAGAAAGTCTCTGCATTTTGAAGTGCAGTGAAAGATAATGAATATTTGCATTTTGTTTGCCTCTAATTGCATACCATTAATAAAAAAAAGGCAGGAAATGTTTTTACCCATATTTTTGAAATATTCTGAATAAAATGAAAAATGCTAAAATCGACTGTCAGGGCATGGGAGGACAGCAGCTACTTCTGGGCAGTGGATTTGTGTAACCACGTCAGCAGTACGTTCAAGGGGGTCTGGGTCCATGTGTATTTATTCCCTTCAATTCTCCTTCTACAGCAACAGGCCTGTGACTGAGGCAATAGGGAAATGTTTGATCACATATCCAGAAAATTCCATAGTCTTTTGTAGGCCTCTCTTAGTGAACTTATTAATTTCCATATTTAAGTGATAAATAGGAGATAAACTATTATATTTTTTTTTTCCAAGTCAAACAGCAATGATCTTTACCCAGCTTCAGACATCATGATTATTTTCCATGAGAATCGCAGACATCTGACTGAGAAAGGAAGGGGGCTGGGAAGAGCCACTTTCCTGCCAGCCTGGCCTGTGTGGGATGCAGGGAGGTAGCCTCTGCTCACAGGAACCTGAGATCAAGCACTTCTTTCTGCTGGATGGATTTGAAATGTGCAGCTGTGCAGCAAGCAAGAGCTGTGCTCACCTCAGCCAGATCCAGGGCTGTGTTCAGAACCAGTATTGATTTGCTGATTTAATTAAATGTGACTCAGGCATTTATTGTGTTGCACTTCACTGGAGTTTAATTTTTGCAGGAGTTTTGCTCATGAAGCTTAGAACAACTTAGAGCAACTTTTTTGCATGGGACCATGCACTTTGCAATGACAAAGCTCAAAATCTTTTCCTATGCCAGCATTTCTTCACCTGCAACCAAGTTCATGTGTTTGTTCCCAGATGAGAAAAAGAAAGTAATAAACCAATTTGTCATCACCAATGAATTCTATGGTAACAAAAAAGCATAACAATTGTAAAAGTTTTGCTTCATTTCATGTCTTTGAGCTTTATTGAATCTCTCTTATCTTTTCAAAAGAACAGTCTGATTCTTGGATTCAAATTGTTCTTTAACATAGACTTCTTAATATCCTGCTGTTTTGAAACCATACTTTATCAGCAACATTATTGACTTGTAGATCCACATAACTGAAAATCAATCTGAATACAAATATTAGTCCTCAGCAACCTAAAATGGTGAAAAACAAATTCCTAAGTCAGTTTTTCAATTTTTCCATAAAGATCAATAGAGAGCTGTGGAAAACCCCAAATCTCCATGTTTTATTGGTTACAGTAATTAACAAGAGGAGGAGCTGAGGATGAAATGGTTTAAAAAAGTTTAAGTAAAAGCAGCACAGTAGAAAACAGTGTTGAGAATCTGTAACAAAACTCCCCAATTTTTAACATCCATATTCTGGCTTAGATGTGATGCTGCTCTGTAGACAACTCTATTGTGTGTTATATACTTTTAGAGCAGAGGAAAATTTATTTTCTTGGGATATCTTCCTAAACCTCAAGGGGAACAAAAAAGGTATGAGATGGTAAATGATCCTGTCTTATTCATCTTAGTGAAAAGTTCATTTTTAATCCCAAATTTGTCTGTTTTAATATAGATGGAACAACAGAGAAAAGCAGAATTAGTAAGAAATTAGACTTAGCTTAACAATAGTAGAATTGCGGGTTTTTTCCCCCTATATTTACAGCCTCCTTGTTCTGCAGCTACTTAAGCTTTTTGTTGTGTTACATTTTCCCTAGCTGACAAAATTTCATACTATCTTCAGTGATCTTTTCTAGGATTGTCTCTCTGGTTCTTTCCTAAGGGTGAATGAAGTCAGATATATTTTTTTCTGAGCTGCTTGGAAACTCTCTGGTGCATTACCAGCTCCCACAGCAGAGCAAACTTGGTCTTAGCATCTTATGAAGCACTGAGGGGGCTCACCAATACACATACACAACCATGGCTAGAGATATGCCTTTCATTTTTCAGCATGGATGAGATACTTCAAGCAAATGATGAGTTTCATCAGAGATCACCTGCTTTTCATCTATGGAAGATTAACTCTGTTGCTTTGCTGACTAGGATTAAAGACTGAAGTTTGTATGAAAGACGAGTCAGTGTGCAGAAGCTACAGAAATTAATCCCTGTTTCTGCTTTTATTTAGGTAAAATTTTGGACACTTGAGTATTTCAATAACAGTGGCAAGGCTCCTTTACACACATGAATTACACCATGGCATTTTGCAATAGGACTGTACAACTATAACAACCCTAACCATCTTTGATATGTAAATAAAATTGCCTGTTGATATGGTTACTTGGGCCAACTGACATTAATTGGACAATTCCAGCAGACAGCAGTATTTTACTGTCTGAAGAAAATTCTGGCAAGGATGTTTGCTTCTAGATAGCTTAACTGTCTAACAATGAAAGTTTGTGGCTTTTTAAGAAAACCTAAAAATGAGAACAAATTGGGACCTTCTACAAAAGGAAAAAAGACATTTGAGAAATAATTCTTGTAACAAATGTGTCAAAGACCACTAAAAGTAAGATGTGTATTGTCTCTAAGTGTGACTGATACATAATAGCATTTTAAATGTAGGCACAGTGTTCTAAGCAGGGATAAATCAGAACTGAACAATCAATAGTCACACATTCTGTTTTCCTTAAGTATGTTTATAGTATTGTGGGGTTGTTGGATAGGTTTATTTTCTTTGTTTTCTGGTTTAATAAATTTTATTCAATTACCTACATGGATCAGTACAGATTTTATCTGTATATGATGCAGAAGGGAAAAACCTTTTGGTGAAGACAGGTTCCTCTCCTCTCCTCTCCTCTCCTCTCCTCTCCTCTCCTCTCCTCTCCTCTCCTCTCCTCTCCTCTCCTCTCCTCTCCTCTCCTCTCCTCTCCTCTCCTCTCTCCTCTCCTCTCCCTCCTCTCCTCTCCTCTCCTCCTCTCCTCCTCTCCTCTCCTCTCCTCTCCTCTCCTCTCCTCTCCTCTCCTCTCCTCTCCTCTCTCTCCTGTTTTCATCATATGACAGATGTTAAATCTAAGAAGAGAGTCCAAGGAGCAGAAAAAGTATTCCTGGCAAATGGTTGGAACTTAAAGGTCAAGTGGATCAAGAGCAACTGAAAAAAAAATAAGAGAAGAAGAATTAAAAATTACAAAAGAGAGTGTAAAGTTCTGGAAGCTGAGGAGTAAACAAGCAGAAGGAACAGCTGAAAAATAAACACTAAACACATGTTTAAATTCAGCTTTTTTTTCTGCAAACTGATGGTGGAAACAAAGAGAAAGGATGGTAGATGAGGATAAATCCAAGCTGAGCCACAGCTGAGCTGGAAGCAGAAATCAAAAGCTAAGTCTGCTCTGCAGAGGAAAAGCAAACATGAGGGGCACCATATGTTCAAGATGTCCACTTCCTTTGTAACACGTGTATGTCCTGTCCTGCTGTCAAGCAAATAAATAGATTTTGTTCAGATAAGCCATATCCAGACCTGTCAGTTTTTGTCCTGAAGAGGTGGTCATATATCTGTTGCTTCTTCTCCAGTTGCTTCTTCTCCAGTTTGTCAATTAATTGAATTCAAATTGTTTAAAATATAAGCAAAAGAAGAGGAAGTACCAAAATGCTGACGTTTCACGGCAGCCTGCTCATCTGGCTACTCCAGAACAATGAAGCCTATCCATGCACAGCAGGAGACAACCATGAGCCCCCAGCTGTCCCAATTGCAAGACCCTTTATCTGTGTTTATCTGTTTAATATTTTCTATACAACTCTCCTGATTAAAAAAAAAAAAGTGTGTATTAGGCATCCAAACAATCTCTGTATGATTTAGCATTAAGATCCTGAGTAAAACAAAGCACACAGTGTGTTTTAAGCAACATGAGGCATTAGATGAATTCTGCTTTGTGTTGTTCTACTTGCCCTGTGGGTGATGCCCACTGGAGTCTGGCAGTGGCCTGGGACAGGGAGCACACACATTGCAGAGTGCTGCTTGATACAGAACTCCCATCATCCAGCGCCTAGCAGCAACCTGAGTATCAAAAAGCATACAAGATACAGGGTTTTCACATAACTCTCCCTTGCCTGCTGTCAGACATAACCCAAGTGTGATACAACAGAGTTCTCACTGTCATTGCTGAAGAGTACTGATGTGAAAACTAATTAACTGGTCTGCCTTTGGAAAGAGCACATATTTGTTTGGGTTAGAAATTTGTGTTCTTCTAGCCTGTACCCATTGGATGTGGTAAGAAATTTTAGAAAAATGTGTTTCTTTATTGTCTTGCCAACAACAGGTCTGTTAGATTCAAATGGCAATGTAAAAAAAAAAAAACACAAACAAAACAAGCCTGTTATCTTCTGTCATTCAGCAGTTCTTCCCCCTCCTGTTTGTTTCTGTACATGTTATTTCAGTATCTCTTATCAAAATGCAAAACATGCTGTTTCTTCATCTACATCCCAAACAAGATCATCTTTTCACATTTTAGCCATTGTAAATAGATTACAGTTGGTTTCAAGATTTTAAAGATCTTTTCTAACCCAGATGATTCTGTGATTCTCACAGGCATCAAGGCCATAATTCTCAGTGTTAGGACATACTGAGTTTTGCAATTGTTTATATCATACAGCTTATTTAAGTAGCTACTTATGGCCTAAAACTCTCCATTATTATGGCTGAGGTGTTTGAATCTGTGAAAAACTGCTTTGCCTTTATGATGATTTCTTTCAGCAGTTTTCACAAGAGTGACCACAATCTAAGCACCAACCCTCACAAATCCAGCAGCTGATAAAGCAATGGGGTAACCAACTTCATCACCAAACTGACCCTAACAGGCAGATGGTTCCTTTCCTCTGAGGGCTTGTCCTAATTACAAAATACTTGTGGTTTTATATCAATTTGATGAAAAATGCAGGTCAAATAGACTTGGTTCCATTAAAATTTTTATACCTTTTTGGTATATTTAGCAGACACCATATCAAGCTACAGTAGGGAAAGCACCAGTTACTCCTGTGGTCGCCTGCTGCCTGTGTGTCTTTCTGGATGTCTGTCATGCTCTTTTTCTACACAGCAAACCTACTGGCAATTAAGAGCTACATGGAGTTCATTAATGAGTAACAGATTTAGACTTGTGATCTTTCAGAGGAAAACTTCAATTTCCTCCTGGCTTCCTTGCTCACACAGCATATTGACATTAGAGGCAAGAGAAAGACAAAACAGTGTTTTTATAGGTATTTCTTATCATACTTGTGTAAACTATGTGAAGGTGAATGTGCTATAGTTTTCACAGTAACAAAAAGCAGTTGCAGCAATGTTTAGCTTCCTTTCCACTTGGGCAAGAACCTGTTATATCAGGAGCAATGACTAAAACCTACTCTTTCCCTTAATGAAATACTGTATGATATATAAATGCATTCTCAGAAGAAGCAGCATTGTCCTAATTACAAAATACTTGTGGTTTTATATCAATTTGATGAAAAATGCAGGTCAAATAGACTTGGTTCCACTAAAATTTTTATACCTTTTTGGTATATTTAGCAGACACCATGTCAAGCTACAGTAGGGAAAGCACCAGTTACTCCTGTGGTCACCTGCTGCCTGTGTGTCTTTCTGGATGTCTGTCATGCTCTTTTTCTACACAGCAAACCTACTGGCAATTAAGAGCTACATGGAGTTCATTAATGAGTAACAGATTTAGACTTGTGATCTTTCGGAGGAAAACTTCAATTTCCTCCCGGCTTCCTCGCTCACACAGCATATTGACATTAGAGGCAAGAGAAAGACAAAACAGTGTTTTTATAGGTATTTCTTATCATACTTGTGTAAACTATGTGAAGGTGAATGTGCTATAGTTTTCACAGTAACAAAAAAGCAGTTGCAGCAATGTTTAGCTTCCTTTCCACTTGGGCAAGAACCTGTTATATCAGGAGCAATGACTAAAACCTACTCTTTCCCTTAATGAAATACTGTATGATATATAAATGCATTCTCAGAAGAAGCAGCATTTCCAGATGAGCCTAACTCTGGCAAACGTGACCATGCATTAGAAATTCCCATTTCTATCAAATTCTTGTTTCTGTTTCTGTTCCTGGTGTGCCCAGGGTCTGTCATGCTCAAGAACAAAAGAGTCTGAAGAGCCTGTGCAGTTGTGGCAGCTTTGCACCAAAGAGTTGCTGGTGGTCTGTTTGCTCGCTGTCACGGCAAAACAGTGCTGACTTGCAAAGGGATGCTGTGATTTTGTATCTTCAAGTACAAACAAGGAGTAGGAGGAAAAACAACACCTTGTTGAGACATGCCAGTTCTTCCTTAAGGACATTTTCTTCTGCTGTGCTTGTTGTAGGAGGCCAGAAGCACAGCATAGCCCAGATCAGATGTGTGTGGGTCAGTATTAATGACAACCAGAAAAGCTTGATATGCCTATCAGATATTTTAGGACTGCTTGAGGTTTTTAAACTTAAGCAAAACCCTTCTATATAAACCTCTTACACAAACTCTCAGCAACAAAAATTATCAGAACATACATTTCACACATTTTTCAGTGTTTTTAAAGTCAAATTGTACTTGAAAATATTTTTTTTTACCTTAATAATGCAGTAGCCTAAAATCTTCAGCAGTTAGGAAAATACTTGAATACAGTTTTCTTCTGTAAGTTACTTTTGTCATTTGACCTTACTCCCAGTAAAGCCTGTTGAGCTATTGTCAGTCAAGTTCTGATTGTTAAAATCCATTTAGTCAGAGGAGTTGCTTCTGAGCTCTGTTAGGAAATGAAAGAACAGTAAGAGCAACACAGCTGTCTAAGAAGAGCAACATACCTTTCTCATTATTAGTGGCTCTTAAAAGTCTCTATCTTTTGAGACCATTACCCAAATAAAGAGATGAAGGACTTTGACTCAAGACTAACTTAATTTGGCATTATTTTGGCAATTGTGGTCACATATTTATAGCCACATATGATAATGTGCAGGAAAAACAAAGAAATTGGAAAAAGATTTGTAGGAAGTATTGTTTAGGGGAGTGTGACACCATAAAATTTCTGTAACAGTGAGATGTTTCAGTGGTGCAACAGAAAAAAAGTCTACAAGGATGTGTGAAGCATGTGAGAAGAGAATAAACTTTACTGCATCATTAGCATTTATCCCTTGCTATACCACTGAGATACATACAAAATGGCTTTCCTGTTGCTCTTCCAAGTTAAGCATGTGAAACTAATTGGTTTCTTTAGTTGGTTGATTGGTTGGTGTTTGGCTGGCAAAATTTCAACTCAGATCAAAACCAAGGAAAAGTCAACTTTTTGAAAATTAACAAGTGTTATGTTTTTTATTTTATTAAGTTTTATTAAAAGTCTTTACATTAAAATGGAAGGAAATTTCATCAAAACATGAAAAGAAAATATTATCACACCAAAATGAATGATCTGGTAAAATTAAAATGAATTAACTAATTTTCCATGTCATTGACTCTAACTCTCATAAAAAAAATGTTTAGTTAAAATAATTTTCCTTAAACAGTTCAAAGAGAGAAATAATTTCTTAGGCATATTAAGATGCTTGGCTCCTCAGTTCACATCTGCACATCCACTTTCCGCTTATGAACTGCAAACAGAGCTCAGAAATCTTTTGTGTTTAACTGACTGTGAAGCTTCTCTTTCTGTATAAAACTCCCTTTAATAATTTCTGTATAATAATGTTATAAAAATAACAATGTTTGAAAATAAAATCTGTAAAAGCCTGATGCTTATATCAGATCTTTAAGGGCATTTTTTTTTTTAATTACATGATGCATAAGGAATCTTTCTTTATATGGATGAGAAAACTCATCTTTATTCTTCTCAGTGCTTTGGACACATGTCCTCACATGATCCAATTAAATAGCAGATACTATTGAAATAGGAAGCACTAAGTTTTTGCTGCTTTATTCTTTCTGTCTGTCATTTATTGGAGAATCTCAGTGTTTTGGTGCCTGGTCCAAGCAGGCTCCCTTCAATTCCCTGTATAACTTGAATGCTGCCATGCCCATTGCACAATCAAGCATGGTAGACAAAATACTGCTCACCAACAGGATCCTAAGAACTTTAGTTTCATCATTAAAAGAAAAATACACACAAAAATATGCTGATAGAAGTCAAGAGTCAATATTTAAATGATTTAATGTTTTAGTTACTTTGCTGGCAAACAGCATTGTACTTGATATTTCTTGGTTTACAGTATGTGTGAGTCAGCTGTCATCAGGAACTCATGCAAATCTGCAAACAAAAGTAGACAATCTGCTAACAAAACAGAATGGATATGTAGATTGAAAATTATTTCTCTTTCATTTAAGGCCAAATTGGCTAAAGACAGCCCCCAAAATTGGAGACCCATCAGTCAACAATATCTCTCATCATCATTTATTAATTTGGGCCTGATTATTCTATCAGAATCAATCTGGCAGTGCATTTATGGTTACACATAGAGTGCTCATAATAAATCACAGTGACTTGTCATTTAGTTTAAATAGCTATTTACATAATAATTAATTGATACAATCTGAAAAATTAACAATACTGACATCGGACTGCCAAATATTTTCCTGCAGAACTGTTTTCCTTTTCTTATTATTCTTTGAGGAAAGGAGCCTCCAGGTCCTCTTGCTTTTAGTCTTTTCATAACTACAAAAACTCTCTTTTTGCTGCTTTATTGAAGAAGACATCTTTTCACAACCTTGAACTTACTCTTACAACCTGATTTTTCTGTAACTCTCACATCTTTCAGAGAGTAAAATTCTTCCTAAGGAAAATGACAGAGCCTGACATGATCTTATCAAATCCACAGTAATTTCTCCTTAGGCAGTGGCTATTTTACTTTTATATCATAGTTGCAGAATTTTCTCAACCATTTTCACACCTCACATTTTCATTTGGACAAGAAGTCATATCTTTGCAACTTTTGAATGCTCATCCCCAGGCTTTCTCACATGGAGATGTGAGGAGGTTGAACTTCACTCCTGAGTATCTTCACCTGTTTCAGAGGAGCCACCTCAGTAAGGCTGCCTTTCCCATTCCCTTAATTTGCAAGCCCTCATCTTTATGCTCTGTCCTGTTCTGAGGAAAAAATTAATCTTTTCAATGAATGCAGCTGCCAAGGGCTGCTTAAGCAAGCCCATGTGTGGGACACAGAATGTCACTTGCTTGTAGTTCTATGTGGAGATGCTGGAAAAAGGCACTGGCAATGGAAAACCTGGCAAGGAATAGAAAGACAGAGGGTGGTGTGAAGCTGTTCAGGCTCTTCTCTTTGGAAGAAATCATTCATCTATCTCATGCTGAAACAATATTAAAAATTCTGCCCTCTTCCAGCCTCACGGTGGGCCACCAGCACCCTGCAGCTTGTGAACTCTCTACAAGACACATCTTCAGCTGCTGGAAACAGCTTCTTTCTGACTATTGCTGGGCAAAGGAAATGGTACTTTTCTCTTAGTGTGTATTTGAGGAACATGGGAAAAGAATTGAAATCAGCTTGGCCTATAACCCCTGAGAAGTGGGATAAGTCTGTTCTGGGAATAGGGAATGGTAAAAAAAGTCCCCTCTTCCTTCTGGGGTTCAGAAGAAGATCGCCTCATAATGTCTCCTCTCTTCACTTCCCTGTTCTCACTCTACTGAGCAGCAGAAACCATTCCCACAGAATATTCACTAATTTCTTGTATTTTTCCTTTTCTCTCCCTGGTGCCACATTTAACTTTAGTTTTACAGATCAAGGAGAAAGATAGCTGTTGTTGTATTTTGGGTATCGAAGAATCAATCAAGGTATTGCTTGTAAGGTCCCTAAGTCAGTTTAGGCAATAAAACAGAAAGGATTTTGCTTTGAGCCTAAAGCAGCTGAAGGAGCTCTTTGGCAGCTTGAGATCATATATCAAATATATATTTATAGTAAGACCTCTCATAATATCTTGCAAAAGCAGGTAGAAATTATTTGTGATGGGAAATTTGGTTATTGTTGATGCACGCATGCGTGGGGGATGTGACAGAATGGGTGCAGAAAAGGTTTTGTTGGTTCTTTATATTAAATACAGCAACCTTGTTCTCTTTTTAAAGCCTTTTTTTTTTTTTTTGAATAATATCTAAAACCCACCTGGAACATATGCATCTCAGGCTGAGTTGTAAAACATCTGGAGAAAAATGATTTTTGTATCTTTAAGACAGGCTCTGCAGGCAGAAGGAAGGGCTTCTGGGTATTGAGGAAAATACACCAAACAATCACTTTGTGGTTAACCAACAAGCTACTTTTCCAGTCTGCTGGTAATTTTCTGTAAGGAAGCTCTATAATCATGAGGACAGATATTAGCACCTCCTTTGCAGTGATGAGCTATCATTTTTATAAATGTGTCCTCAGTCTGGCCTTCACGTGTCTGTAACAGAAAGCTAATATTCATAAGATCTATATGGTCTTTGGGAAAATGAATCACAAGTCTAAAGTACAATTATATTGCATTATCTGGAGAGGTCAGAGATCTGTTTCAGAAAAATTTCTCCCAATCACTAAATAGTTCTTTACAGACATAAATATGTCCCCCTGAATCTAGAAAATTCACTGAGCTATGACGGTTCAGAAGTTTCTCTCAACTGTTCAGAACGGAATTAATAAGGTGGTGAGCACTGTAACTGCTTGATTTCCTGACATCTCACTGTGCAGCATATATAAAGGCAGTAGTGGGAGGTAGGATATGAGTTATCCAGGCAAAGAAGTGAACTTGCTATCAAAGGACAGACTTAATTAACTGGGGAGATGTACTGATTTTTGAAAGAAGAATATATTATAATCAGCATACTACTGTTGATGATTTTGCCTCTTCAAATCATCATTTTCTAGTAGAAGACTATTTCGTTGAAAAATTTATGATTAGCTAATTAGGAAAAAAACAGTTTCACTTGTTCCTTATGAAAGCTTAATGGCTTTGTAATTATAAAACTACTGCCAAGTACACCTTAAGCATGAATTTTTAAGAAGCTTGAGGTAGACAAAGGAATGTTACTTGAAAATGCAAACCTTGAACCAGTTTTTAACTGCCTTTTCCCTTGTGTTCTTTAAATTTAGCTTAAAGACAGCTTAATTATTTCTCTCTGAATCTGGAGGTAATACTGGATTAAAATTGCATGTCAAACTAATTTTGTGGAATTGAAATTGTAGAAGTGTAAAAAAAGACTGACTGATTTCAATTGTAACTATAGAGAGGCTATCCATTATTGTCCAAATTGAGGAATAATTACTTGAACTGTTTCCTGTGCTCAGCCAAAGCTCAAACACAAAGGAGAGTGGGTGAAGGAGCAAACACTGAAAGTGTAGAAGCAAATGTTAACGCATTCTGAAAACAAATGGCAGTGCTGCAAAGCCTTCACTATTAATGGCTGTGCCATGTACAATTTATTAGGAGGAAAGATTGTTTCTGTTAGATAAGGTGTTATGGAAGTGCAGACATATGTCTCTGTTAATGGGCTCTTTGTAGGAGTGTGATAGGGAAATCAATGTGCCGTGCTCAGAGCGAAGCTCTGGCACAGGGAGAGGTTGGACACGTTGGGAAAGGACCTTGCTGGGTAAGGATCAGACACAGCAAAGGTGAAGCTGCTGGGGCATGGGGGGTGCTGGGGGAGGCATGGGGGGCACAGCAAATTGCTGGATGGAGGAATGCTCTGGGTTAAAGCTCACATGTGGGAGCTTGCAGTGTGAAAAGATGTCCCTGGAGGCCTGCAAGTGACAAAACAAGGGTGAAACAGTTTAATGGGGATGTCCTGAGGCTGGAGGATCTCAGGAATGTGTTTGAGTTTCTGTAGAAGATACTGAAGGGCTGGACTACCCCTTCCAAGAGCCCATCCATGCCCCTGATCCTGGCAGTGTTTGAACTTGATACAATTCCTAAACCAGCCAGAGTCTCATCCTAATACAGTGGGTAGTGAAAAAGCTGGGATGAAGGATGTGAGAGGGGACTGCAAAGAGATTGCTGCCATTGCTGCTGCTGCTGCTGGTGAGATTACTGCACAGCAGGAACTGATCCTGGCCCTCCATCCATGCTCATCCTTCAGTGCTTAGAACAGCCTTGCAGGCTGGTGCTTCTTCCTCTCCTCAGATACAGAGAAATCTCACAGCTTCCCACCCTGGCTGCTCGGGGTGTGTTCCTAACAGAGCATGGGACAGGCTGGCCAGGATGCCTAAGGGATGGGCATTAAAGGGAGAACCCACAATGCTTGGATTTGGTAGATATTTCTGCATTAGGAATGGTTTAGGTGTGGTTTACCCTTTCTTGCAGATGGGAGAGACAGTGTCATATACTAACCCCATCTTGATATTTTCTGTAATTTCTGTTTCTGGGAAACATCCATACTGTCATAGGCACAAGGAGTACAGGCAGTTTCCTCAGGTCATTTGTCAGCAGCAGCAGGCGATGAGATACTCAGTCCTGCATCACATCACTGGAAGCTTCCCAGGCTTTTAAAATTTCTTTCACCCTGCTAAGCTTCTGAAATGTGTTGTGTTTACTAACTGATATGACTGAGTTAAGACAAACGAACAGTGGCTTTGAATTTTAAGAACATGGCCTCTTGGCAGCAGTAGCTGGAGAGGATGAAGTCTCTGGAATATCTCTTGATCAAATTATTTACCTCTCAAGCAAGTCCTCTGAGCAGCACTCCCTGATCCACATGTGTGGGTTGCTCTTGCCCTTTTATATTGGTTTGGAAGTGGCCAGAGACACTTCCTGATCATTTTCAGCAGTGTTTGTAGACAGCTTAGAGTAATTTACCCGAAGCAGTGACCTGAACTGGGAGAAAAAGCACGAGTTGCCATGGCAAAATCTGCTTCTCACAGGCAAATATATTTTTCAAAACACTGAAGATTGTGAAAATAAATATTTCTCTTGGATGTTCTTTTCCTTGATGTCACCTAATCATACAAGTTCTGGTCATGCTGGTAAACATTATATCTAATAATCAGACAAAATTTTGTTTCATATTTGCTGTGTCATTTAGGTAAATACTGAGTTCCTGTTTGCTATGGAAAGATTTGAAACTGAATTAAGTATACAACACTGGAGGTAGCTGAGTGTTTATACTGTGTCTCCTTTAGAACCAACCAGTAAAACAAGTTATCTTTTCCACATATAACCTTCTAAGAACAAAGAAAGATTAACCACTTTGTTTTGCTACCATCATTTGCTTTGCTGGTGCTACACATCTCTCGTTCAAATGACACCAATCAAATACAAGCTAGCAGTAGCCACAGTGTTTTTTGTCTGATGCATAAAGACAGCTCTGGAAAGGAATGAAATTATGACACAGATCTTATTGACCCAAATTTTTTTCTGTAGGTTTGATTACTTTTACTCAGTAAAAAGAAATGTGTTGAGTTCTACACAAGTACTCTATGACTCCACAGCTTTTTTCTAGGTAGATAGGCTACAGACACTGCAGGATAGATAATCTCTCTATTCTACACAACAATGATATTTAAAATATTTTTTTAATTCCTATTCAAAAGTTTTAGAAACCATTATGTCAATAATATGAAAAAATAAGCTCAGGACAACAAGAAGGACATGAACCAGAGTTTTCCTTGTCCTGAAGAGTAACACGACTACTTACTCTGGGGGTATTTTCTGTACAACTTGTTCACTTATTTTACCTTTCATTTAATTAGAATTCTAAACTGAATCTTTCCCAGGAAAAGCTTTATTGAATTCAAAATTACTTAATTGAAAAATTCCTAACAAGCTTTTCTGAGCAGATCTGGCAATGTAACACAGGTCATATGATTTGACCTTCAGTACAGCCCTTAATTTCAAATTAATTGCAAACCACAAAATCTCAGTATTATGTGCAATGAAAAAATTAGCAGTATTACTCTAATTTAAAAAATGTTAGTGATTTCTTCATTTTCTGAAAAAAAAAACAAAGTATAAAATAAATCAATTTTAAAAAGTTAAAGGGTTATGTTAGTTTTACACTAATTCCTATTTTTGTCTTATTGAAGTGAAATTTGTAGCTACTTCTAGGATCAGCTAAAGAATATATGCCATTCTTATCTCTTAAGTGACCTGTTTGTTACTCACGTGGTGGACACTTGTGTTACCTTTAGGTGCTCCTTTTAAAGCTCAAAGATCCCAGAAATGTGGGTAATTGTGACACACAGAAAAATTCAGTCTGAGGAACCCATCAGGTGTTTTTCTCTCAGCAGCACCAGAATACAAAGAAACAGAAGCTGAATTACACCATACACACCCTACAGTGAAAACAGGCGTCTAAAGGATTTCACTTTCCATGTTTGCACAAATCTCAGAAGATGGAGAGGAGCTTGCTTTGCTTCTGCATTATAAATGCTTGGACTTGCTCCAGCTGCTGACGTGGGTGAAGCCTGTGCTCTGTGTGACCCTGCCCCAGGGCTGCAGGTTTTCTACCAGAGCTGGCCTGTGCCTGGACAGACCTGAGAGCAGACAGGTGGATCAGGACCTCTCTACAACCCTCCTTGCTATGAGCAGGGTGACTGACACTGGCAAAGGACAAGACACAGTGATTTTCACCATCTTCACTTTCTTAGGCTGTATTATTGCAGCATCTAAGAGAGCATGGACCTAACTTCTAGTATTAGACATAGTACCATGTCATTTACTGTATAATTTAACATATCCTTACAATAAATTATCTTCTTAAATAATGATCTTTATTCATGTAGTTACTTACTGTTCTCAAAGACATTTTGTGCTGGGAACTTCTTTTTTAAAAAATTCCAATTCCCTCCATTTTATTTATTCATAATCTGCAAGCCATTTTTTATAAAGGAAAAAGATATCAGCTATTATCCTTCAAAACGCTGGCTTTAGTGGAAGTCAATGATACTCTACATTTAGTAGTGAATTACTCTGAGTGTGATTATACTGATGGCAATTCTTTATCTCAGAGATTTTAACAAAAACGTGTTTAGTACAACAGCACCTTTCTCCCCATCTTGCATTAATTAAGTGGTGCAATGGCTGAAAGGAGATTTTGGCCTTGCAATGACTGCTGAGCACATCTTCTCTGCACCCCATCTCCAAGGCATCCATCCAGGCAGAAAGGTGCACATGGAGCTCTCCATGAAAGAGGCTGCAGCTCCTCAGAGCTATGTGTGGGGTGGCTTTAGCAAGAAGGGAAGGTGGGCAGGGAGAACACCTGCTGAAAGGTCCCTGCAGCAGCAGGCTTCCCCCAAGCCCATTTCTGAATGCCACTCTCAAGCCAAAGGGAGAGACCAAAGTTTGGAAATGCACACGTGGATGGCAACATGTTGATGGGCTTGACAGACCCTGGCCAAACAAGAACGAAGAATTAATGTGCCATTTTCCAAACTCCAGAATCACTTTACTGTTTTAAGAACTTTAATTTCTAGAAAAGGAGGGAAAAATTTTATCTTGTGTGGTGTCAGAATCTTTTCGTATTTCTAGAACTGATTACATATGTTCTCTTTGCTGTGTTTTTCTCTTCCCTCAGTAATTTTTTTTCCTTTTCAATGCAGAAGTCTTTTGTCCCTACATAGATGTTTAAAGAGATACTTCCAAGTAGTTTAGACATCACACTTCAGCTCACTGGAACCATCTATATTTAAAGCAAATATCTATCATTGTCTTCCCAAAATAAAATAAGTAATATCAAAACCATTAGACACTGTTAAAACCTTGACATGCAACACTGCAGCAGAGGTATTCCTTGAGACACTGCAGTTAAGTCTCAGGAGCTATGCCACTGGTGAGGAGTCATAGTTCTGATTTCAACAGCAAAAAGCATAGAAGGCACCCCTTCCAGACCTGCATTTAATGCTGTAGATGAATAGAGGAGAGGATCATATAAAGAGCTCATGCTTCACCTGGCAGATCTTAGATAGATCCTTAACATAAGTCTCAGAATTTATCAACCATATAATAAAGCTTGTCCCCTAGAATTTAATTTAATTATTAAGCTAAGAAATTGTCCTTGTCATGCAAGGTTGGTATCTCAATTGCATTGAGGCCAGGGTAAAATGCAGCTGGGATATGAACTGCATGTAGGTGTTGTGCTTGCTTTTCTCAAGGGAAGGAGGAGGGTGGGTTGCCCTGTGCATCACTTTTCAGTGCAGCTGTGATCCCGAGTGCCACTGTGGCTGTGCACTTCATGGAACTGCCATGGATGACTACAATGAAGGTCTTTTTTTTAATGATTCCAGAAAGTTTTTGTGCTGCAAAATAAAAGAAGGCTGAGGACAACTGTTGTACTGGACCCATGTCTTTCTGACCTCAGTGTTAGCTTTTTCTCCAGTTCTCCTGCAGGGTGACATCACCTAGCTCTCTCCAAATACAGTCTGAAGGTAGCTCACTCCAAGGATGGATTCTAAATGCCAGCATTCCCAAGACTGAACACTGGTTTGGCTTCCTGAAGCCCTGTGACACCTCTCCAGAAAGCTTTGTACCCTCCTATCCCTTCATGCCAGATCCCAGGGCATGCAACACAAAGCCTCAGGTTCCTGCTCCAGGAGCAAGATTTTGGTGGGCTTCAACACCACTTTCAATATCTTAAAACCTAAAATTGTTTCTGTTTAAGGAACACAGAGTACCAGAGGAGATCCAGCAGCAAGATGAAGAAGCAGTCTATTCTGGACGGAGCTAATCTTAGGTAGTGTGTGTCTCTTGACAGGCAGACAGTAACCTCCACTTCTCTTATTTAGCAGAATAAGAAAGCAGATACGCCCATCTAGTAAAAGCATTCTGGACAGATCAACCCTGAAATTATTAGATTATAGGCAATATAATTTACATTATAGCTATGGAAGCAAATGTTAGCTTTAAGGCTGATTTTCTTTTATTAATATTTCTTTTTAGAACATGAAAAACACGTTAAAAACATTTACCAAGTCCTTAAGAGTTTGTAGCATTCTTTGTTTTCCTGTTCTCACCCAAATCAGTGTCATGTTTATGAGCAGAGTTTCAAATCCTGTTAATTTTTTTTTTTTTGTAGAACTAATAAACATTGTGTTTAACCTAAAATATTTTCTGTTCAGATAGTGAACTGAAAATTTAGTTTGAAAAACTGAAACAAGTGCTTTCTGTTAATTTGAAAATATTTTACTGGAGAATTTGGCTAACCCTACTGATCCAGTAACTTCTTATGTTTTAATTGCTTGAAACCATTTTTTTAAATCTGGTCATTAATATGTTTGTTTCTTCATGCAAGGGAGCCAAAAGTTTAGAGATATTTCAGATATAATAGAATACAATTTTCTAGATATTTCAATGGAAGAAGGTATTTGTCTGATATTTTCTTTTTTTTAGACACTCAAAAATTATCTCATGAACATGTTTTATTACTAAATTAAGCAAGTAAAAACACAAAGCTTTTGTAGTGGTCCCTGCACACCAAGACAGCATATACATTGACACATAGACTAATACATAAGGCCTCTCTATGGAGATCAGCTTTTCAAATCTAATCACTTGCCTAACACCTCAAATAAAAATATGCTTTTCAGAAACAAGCTCAAATGTCAAATACACATCAGATTTTCAGCAGGATTCTGTTAGTGCAGATGGCGGATACTCTCTTCATGCACTGCCCATTTGACATAACGGATCCCTCCCCCACCTTGTTTTCCTTTTCCTTGCCTTGCCATCACATCACATCACCTTGCCTGGCAAAGAGTCCCTCAACCAGTAATATTTTATCACTATTATTGCCAGAAACTGGAACTTATGTTCTTTTTAAAGTGTTTTATATCAAGGACTAAGAAACGCTCTGCATGATAAAGCCATTGCTTTTATTACACTTTGTAATAACTAAGTTTTCAGTTCGCTGTCTGAACAGAAAAATACTTTAGGTTAAACACAATGCAAGAGTTAGGCCCATGAATAAGAGTGGATAAATTTATATGATATAATATTTCACCACAAAATTAACTACTAAAAGTTTAAATACTGTGATTTATTTTGTCAAAATATTGTGAATTCATTTTATGATAAAACCTTAGGACAATATTCAGTCTAGAAATCTATTTATTTTATTAATATTGTGTTTAATGTGGCTTTTTTTGACTGAACAAACTTTTTTCTCTGAAAAGATAGTTTTCTGCCTTTTGACACCCATATAATCTAAAGACCCATTTATATAGCTGTGTTCAAGCAGATGTGTTTCTGAACTGAGTGCTCTGACCAAGTGGTACTCCTTTATATCAAATTTTATGCAAACAATTTATGTGCATACCATTGGTGAATGTAAAAAAAAAATATCTCCATATTGGTAGTTGAAAAAAATTTTAAGCAAGTTGTAAAATGCTGTGCAAGGAGGTGAGTGCTGGGGCTAAAAGAAGAGTAAAACTTGATGGCATTCCCACCTGCCTCAGCTGTACACAGTAAAGGGCCTAAACCTATTTTCAGTAGATAAAAAATGTATTTTAGAGTCACAGAGCCTGGCCAGGAGGCAGGTTTTACTTCTACACTTACAGTTGTCATGAAATAGTGTAGAGCTAAGAAGCAATGATGTGGCAGAAGGTGAAAAAGCTGTGAGAGAGAGTGCCCCAGGCACTCTCCACTGGGAAGGTGACGTGGTGTGGAAAGGAGATGACTGGGTAGAAGAAGGTGCAGGCAGAAGAGAAAGCCCCTACTTCTGAAGAGCTGTATGTGGGTGTAAAGGCTGGCATGACAGGGACTGTCAGCATGGGAACGCCAGCCAGGAATTCCGGGTTCCCTCACCTGATGCATTTTCAAGCAACTGTAGCAAGATAATAATGATCTGCCAGTTCCTCTCATTGTCTGTATGAGAGGCAGACTGCCATTAAAATTTATTCCAGTTTTGTTGGAGTTTTGCCTCTGAAATGTGCAGGTGCTTTGCTTGTATCTTAACTGAAAGAGGTAATGTTAGCATGCAGGAATTCAAGGTTTTCAAAATATCACCACTTGAAATTTGAAGAAGACTACTCCTTGGCCAAAAAAAAAAAATGAATACAAGGAAATTACCTTTGTCTACCACACACAAGCTCAATCGAATTTTTCTTTAGAAGCCTTTTCTTGTGAAAATATGAATATTAGCACATGGGAACCATCACCATCATCTATACCCATCAAAAGAAAATAAGACAATCTTATGACTTTTCTAAACCTTTGCTGGATTATGACCATGGAAGTAGAAAAAGATCAAGAAAAAAGAATTTATTCTATAGAGTGACATTACTGCCAGCAGAGTTCTGGCTTTAGGAACAGAGACTTCCCTTTGAAGTCTCATGTTTGATGGAATTGACCTTACTTTGTGTGTTCTCCTGTTCCCATTAACCCCTTGCCAAGGAGTGTGGGCAGGCAGGACTGTGCAGACCCTTTGGGGCCAAAGCAGAGCTGTACCCATGGGCACAAAGGGCTGGGCTTTCAGCCTGTGAAAGGCAAATAGAGAAGGCTGGTGAGAGGCAATGTGCCAAGGTATCGAGCAAATTTTTATGGACTCAGGTTCAAGGTCTGTCCTTGGCTTTCTGGGTGAACCACTTTCACTTTCTGGCTTCTGCTTACAGCAAACAGGCACACTGCTGCCTATGAACACTGTGCCAGAAGGATTCAAACAAAAGGTTGGATTGTTTTCCAAAATTGCCTCAGAGGTTAAATAAAAATTGTTAAATGTTTTTATTTTTAATTTTTATGAAGAAACACATGGATGTCAATACATTAGAGAACATTAAGTAGCCCAGTGCAAATGCCTGGGCAGAGTAAAGAAGAGGAGGTATTTTGGTGCAGTCCTGTATTTTAAATAAATTATTAGACCAACCACGTATTCCAGCATTGTTTCTTTTATTTTGATCTTGCACTGAAAAAGAGCTGTAGAGCTAACAATGTTAAGTGTTTGTGGATATATATAGGAAAAACATCATATGAACACCTTAGTTTAGGAGCTTTATGATTTCATAGAAAACTTTCCAACATGGTGAAAATAGACAGAGTTGAGAGACTTCACTCTATCCACCACCGCCTCTGTCTGTCACTAGTGTCAGTGGCTGTACTGGATGATAGCTGAGAAAAAGCTCTGTGGTGAGCATGTAAAATCTTTGGATAACTCCCTAACCACATCCTCCAGCTTGCAGTCCTAACACATTTCACACAGTTTTCACAAAATTTTGCAACAATCATTATCTCTCCAAAACCCAAACTCATGGAATCATAGTATTTCCAGGAAATGTCAGCTTTTGGTTGTACTTGTCATGAGCAATTTGTTACTTGAGGTTTCTGGGACAGCCTTTAAAAATTGTTTTGCACCTAATGGTCAGGCTGAACAGACAGGAGACAATTAAATAGAGAATCGACAGCCATTTGGGCACATATCTCCAGGAGGATAGTGCATCTTTGAGTACCTGGCCCAGGAGAAAAGGGGGACAGAAGTCACCTGTCAGGTGCCCTTCTGGATGCGACTCTGCAGTTCCTGAGGCAGCCTCTCACACATTTTAGGGTAGCTCACCAACATTTCCCCAGTTTTCAAAAGGATAAAACCAGTGGGTTATGCCAATAGCATATATAGGCGAGTTTTTCCCCTTAATTTCTCTGTATGTTCAAGTAAGAGACCAAAAGGGTTCACAGTTGTCACAGCCGTAGCCGGAGAGCAGACGTGTGTGAAATCATCCCATCAAGAACTCACTGAGTGATGCACAGGTGAGACAGGAACACCAATCTCTACCCACCTCTGTGTCTTTTATTACATTAAAATGAACAGAGTAAAATTTGATAAACCAGTCAGGACCCTTGAGGTTAACTCACATTCTCGAGATCTTTCTTTTTGAAAATGAATATTTCTTTTCAGATTTGCTTTGGAAAAAAACAAAAGGTTTTGTTAAGAAATAATTTGATTCACAGAAGAAGAAACTGGCTTATTGCCACAATATCAGAGGGATTTATTCTGACCATATTTCAGATATCACTGATTTGCAGTACTGCTGTGTTGACAACATAAGTTTTCATATTTTTCTCATTTTCTTGCAATTATACTTTTTCATTGTTGTTGCATAAGGAGGTCTTAAATATTTTGTGGTTGGAATATTTTTTTTATTTTGGTTATTTTCCTGAAGTGATTGCTGTGGTAAGGGTCATAGTTCTTTGGTTTTGTTTTTTTTTTTTTTAAATGAAAATATTTTCCAAAGAGGTGAAATCCAGCATGAAAATGCCAAAACTTCAAAGGAAAAAAGAAAAGAAAGGAGCCACAACCCCCTCCCCTCAGCTTGGACTTTTCAACTCCCTGGATAATGGTTCTCACTCTGATGTACCTCTGAGGCTTCAAACCAGAAATGAATCACACACCTGCTATGTTTCAAAGGATTTTAATTGTGCTATGACTCTTTTCTTTTAAGTGACAGAGCCTTAAAGACTGACTCTCAGAGCCAGTTGTCAGTAAGTACTTATGAATCTCAGGTGGTCATGTGGAAGTCAGGACTTTGAGAGCTGGAATGTCCATCCCAGGCAGCTGCTGTGCTGGTCTTGGTGCTTCAGTGGCACTGTCGAGGTGCACTGGGCATCTTGACTGTGGCTCAAAGAGAGGATCCAGCAGCCAGATGTTTAAAACAAAGGCTATAACATTCCTTCTCACTACTTTCTTTGTGAATAAGCCCCCTAAAGGGAAAGGGTGACGTTTCTCTTGCTGGCTTGTGCTTGGAGCAGAATTTGAGGTGGGATGGATTCTGACCATGCTCCCCTCACCCCAACTGCCTCTGAATTTCTCTTGCAATAATCCACATGTCTCCTTGGCATGGAAGGAGGCTAGGCACCAGATGCATGATCCTACTCAGAGAGCATTAAAAGTAACCTAAATAGAGCCTGAATTTGTAGCCAAAGATTTTCCTGCTTGCATCTTCTATCCTGCACTGTGTAAGCATGCTGCAGCAGAGCATGCACTTTGGAAGATTTTTTTGCAATAAGAGAAGGTTAGAAAGCAGGGATTCAATTGTAAAGAACTAGGAGAATTTAAAAAAAAATGCAGCAGTGCAAACCACAAACCTCAATGTAGTGCTTAATCAGTGCTGGCAACTCGTAGCTGCTTTATTGGTTTAAAGCACAACATTCAGTCACAGGGCATTGTTTCAGCAGCTGGGCCATGTGTTGAAGTGAAACTCTAAGGAAGTGTAGCAATATTACAGGGAGAACTAGGAAGCAGACTATCAGAAAAGGATAAGGAGTTGCCTTTTATAAAGGAAATTTTGAAAGAGTCACACAAGGGATTGACCAAAAGAAATTCAGATCATATTAACCTGATTCCTCATGCAGAATGTGTCAAAAAAAAAAAAAGAGAATAAGAAAGAACTTAGCATTTCAACTTGGAAATAGAATATTAAAATGCAACCCAATAGCTGTCATGGGCAGCTAAAGGACATATAAAGCAAAAAATGGACTCTAAAAGGCATTGTTTAGACTGAGTAATGGACTTAAGAATAAACAAGAAAACAGCTGTGATTGTCACAAATGAAACAAGACTACAAGATGAGGTTGCCAGAGTGATTTTATTAGCAGAGAACAGGGGGTTAAACTGCAAGTATGAAAGGGAAATGGAAAAATCTAATCATGAAAGGAACCAATATGAAACTCTGAGCACACAGGGAGCTTTGAAGACAGAAATTTTAAGCATGAAGTAAAGAGAGAAATCACAAAACACAGAGCTACACTATAAAGGCTTGTCATTAACATCTTGCTTCAGAGAGAGAAGTAGATGTAGGGGCACAGGGATACTCAGGAGGGCAAAGAGGAGGCTGGGAGTCCCCTGCTTGCTGGTGCTGCATCAGTGACTCCCTGGGGATGTGTGCCCCACTTGGTCCCCACACAGCTCAGGGCTTGGATGGGCATGGCACAGTCCCTAGTGGCAGGGCAAAATGGAAGATGGAGAAACCCTGAACCTTTGGAACAAGATGCTGCAATCAAGGAAACCTTTGGGTCAAGGGAAATGAACATAGGTGGATATTCAAATGAAAAATAGCTGGTATTGTTCTCCAAAGCCATGGTGTTGAGCAAAGCCTTCTTGACCGCATGTAACAAGCAGTGTGGGCTGCTCAAGATCCAGCAGTGTGCAAGCCTGTTAATGTAGGATATCTGAGTTGTCTACTTTAAAACTTGTTTTAAAATATCTCCTTGTGCTGTCCTTGACCAACCTAAGAATAAACCCCAAACTTTTTATCCAAAGGAAAAAAAAAGCTATAACAGTTCTTACAGTTATTTGTATAACCTTTTCAGAAGTGCTTTGTTTTCTTTGTCTTTGCCTTTCATTTACTTTGAGGTTTGTAGGGTTTTTTTCATCATTGGTAACTTTGAAATGTAACAATAAAGTAATTTTTAAGAAGCAAGCATGAAGTGTTTTACACTTTTGAAGAGTAAGTTGTTAAAGCAAGCTTTTATTCAAACAACATGAAGGGCTAGGTCTTGTTAACAAAAGGTCAGCTGTGATGGAGATTTAAATGTCACAGGGCCAGAGCTTGTGCTTGCTGTTAACCCAGGTTTCACACTTTTGGTTTTGCAGGAGGATGGAAGTGTTTGTACATGAGTCAGAGACCATGGTTAATACTGTGGGCTAAGTCCCAGGGAGGGCTCATTAGCCCATTTCTCCATGCTGTTACCATGCATATTTTCACTGCAGCAGTGAGATAACTACAGAAAATTCAAGAACTTAAAACATATGTAAATTTTGTTTCATAACACCTTTGCCTGTCAGAGATAGGTCTGACTGATGCTAAGGTGACAGATGTCCATTATGGGAAAGGAATGAGCAAGAATCATGCTCATCTGATGTCTGAAAAAACTCATATTCTTGTGCAATCAAACATGAGAAGTGAGAAAATGTAAATTTGGGACAAGATATTGTTAAAAAGAAAATCAACTTAAACCCACCCTTTTCCCCCTAGCTTGTATTTTGTAATGTATTTAGTAGCTGAAAATACATTTTTTTATTTTCCGAATGAAATTTCTGCATCAGTCCAATAACATCCATTATTTTGAAAATTCGAATGATAAAAGAGAAGTTGCTCTGCAGAGCCCTTCTACTGAGATGCTTAAGAAAAAACTGTCCAGCTCATGGTATATGAAAGAATTTGAAAACAAAATCCAAAACAAAGAAGAAATTAAAAAAAAAAAAGAAAATATAAAAAAGAGACCTTCTCACTAAAGCCTGGACTTTTCAACCTGGGTGAAATTCCAGTATTTTGAACCTTCTGTTTTGAGTGGGATTGAGGACTGTCAATATCTACCTGCAACTCAGCATATTCTGGGATTCTGTGATTCTCTGTCTCTCTGATGGGTCCTGAATGCCTTTGCACTTCCACTCTTGTGAGCAAGGACACACTCCACCACACCAAATATTATCCAAACATCAGGCAAGGAAATGCTAGGGGGTTATAGAAACTCTATGAAATATTTTTGTGCACCAAACCATGAACATCTTTCTTTTCTGTCTTCCTACCTTTGCAAAAACCCAGTCATATGAATACTGGGATCACTATTATTTTGCAAGAATTTTGCAATACTTACAGTATAATAATAATTTTGGTGATTCAGTTATGACTATTTCAACCAACTTCTCTCCTGACCAGACTGCCAGCAGAGGCTGCCTAGTCCATTGGTGCTAACTCAGAATTTAATGTTCAGTTAACTCTGCTCTTGTGGATTGTAGATTATAGCCAGGGAACTTAATACTCTTAAAAACCAAGATTTGAATTTCAGTTTTAATCTCTTTCCCAGGTGGGACATTAATCTACTTTTCAAAATATACACTCAATGAACCATGTCAGCGTGTAATACTGATTTTGACATGTAAATAGGTTGCGCATATGAAATCCCATTTTTCTGATAGACTGGAAAGCAACATATTTTTGTTCTGCTGGTACATTTATAAATGCACAGGAAACTTCCATTACAAAATTCTGAAGTGCAATCATTCAACTCAAAATTATTACCCATGGCATCCTCCCCTTCAAACTAGTAAACTGCAATGGTACAATTTTAACATCCTCTGAAAGTGAATAAAAATAAAATTAATTCCAGTGAATAGTTGAGCAGTGTATTTCAGTGTCTAGTGTTTTCCTATCTTTGTTTTCTACCAATTCATTATACTAAACAGAAGGTGTCTACTGATATGGATTAGCCACTGCTGCTTTTCCATGCCTTTTTCATAGTTTACTTTTTGATGTTTGCAATTTATGGTTGTACTGTCTTTTTAATATTTTGCTATTTATGTTGTTGAATACATTTTACCTTTCATATATTATTTTAATAGTTCTTATGGCCATGTGCCTTTTTTTCAGGTTTTTATTTGGGGCTATTACATGTAGAACTTGTCATTTAAGCATTAAAATTGCTGTTTGTAATCAAAGGCATATAATAATCTTTTCAAGACAGACTCTAATAGCAACTGTTCAACAGCATTGATGTGCAAAAGTTGGGTTGCCTACCCATTAATATTTCATTCCTGGGATAAATAGTTTAAAATTGTTAAGGATATGTTACAGGGAGTTAAAATTGTTTCAATTCTGAAATGCTAGAAGAGAGCCTAACTGTGTAAGTGTGGGGGATGGAATGTAAGAGACTAGAGATAGTGCAGAAGACAATATCACCCCTGAGGAGTTCCACCTGTACTAATTACCAAGAATTAGGAACAGGCCTGCCTTTAATAGGCCACAGCTATGTCCAATAAGGATAAGTGCTATAAAAGAGTGGGTTAGGCACTGGAGAGGAGAGTTGGAGTGTGCTGGTTGTGCTGTGAGGAGGTGTCTGTGAGAAATCACTGAGAGGGTGTGGAAGTTTTGCAACAAGATAACATGTAAAAGCCAGAGTGCAATAAACTAAAACAGAGAAAATCTTGATGGTGACAGCCTTGTGATCCTACAAAACAGAAATCCAGGTTTGTGTTCTGAGGGTCACAGAGTGGGCTCATTCAGCATAGACAAAGGTCCAGAAAGAGGATGAAGTTCAGCCTCCTCCCCCCTAGTCCATGTCACAGCAATGATTGTTAGGGTGCAACTCTGGCTTTTTAATCGTCTGTTTGTAGCCCAGGAGCAAACAAATACAAAACTCAGCTGAATTCCCAGTCTGTCCTGGAGTTTTGTTCCTGTTTGGCCCCTGAGCCACCCTCAGCCACTTGGGGAATGGTCCTAGCATGTTTTCCAGGACTGAGTTCAACAATGAATTGCTCCCATAACTGTGGTCTTTTTGGCCATGTGGACGTGACACAGCTTAGTCAAATGCCAAATATAGGAAAATAACTCTTGGCCCTGTTTTCTGTTCTCCCTAAATTTGTGCACAATACAACTTATTTGACAGAATTGTTGCAGCTGGGACTAGAATGGGATTGAACCCCATCTACAGATTATCTCTTAGATGACTTCATGTTGGACACCTAGATTTATGTATGGAGAAGCATACAGAACTCTCCTATAGCTTTCCCTGAGTCTAGTTTCCTAGGAATGATTTATGGGAAACTGCAAAGATCAGGATATGATACAGTATTGTGGTAGGAAAAAACCCTCAGTGCTGCATCTGTAATCAGCATGACAAATCTCATCCAAAATTAAAAGTACGCAGATTAATACATGGTACAAGTTTAAAATCTAGCCCAAGGCACCAGTAATTTTTCATGTGTTTAAAGAAGTTTCTGAGAATCATTTGGCCACTGTGGTGACATAGACTGTTTTTCATTGTTCTGATTCAGTTCCTCCAACTTCAGTGATTCCACTTTTGTATTCTTTTTCATCCTTCAATCATAACTGCAGTTTTATGGTGGCAGTTTTACTGAGTGAAAAGAAATAATCTAAATTAATATCTTAATTTAGGTATATGCTTTATGATAAAAGATGTGAAAGATTTTTTCCTTAGGAGTTGCAAGGGTGGTGCTTCCCCTCTCCTGTATTTTCACACTTCTGCTCCAAGCAGGAGTTCTGTTCAAGTATCATCATTAATTTTAAATAAGGGATTTAATTGGCAGGGTGTATCTAAAACACATAGGTATTCCCTGTCCTGCTAGCCAGTATTGCATCTCAGCTTTGGAATACTTGGCTCAAGTGAGGTTTTACATGTGGGTCCATGTGTATTTCCTCCAGATGGCTTAAATAAGTCGTCTGCTTCAGGCCGCTTTTTCTTCTCTCCACTGAAAGGTGCACATGGTGTAAGCACTGTAACACAAAGTAATAGATCCTTCACTGGGTATGCTGCTAACAATTAGTTGACAAAATATGGAAAACCTACAGATGGTACTTCTATGTGATTCTGTTGGCCCTGCCTGTCTCACAAAATCACACCCCCCAAACCGTATGCAAGGAGATAAAGATCAGTCCATAACAAGGGCGTGTAAAGTCAAACTTCCACTTTCTGTCAGCGTACGAGATGGAGTTTGGACAGCCTTGTTTGTTTAGTAAATTTGCCAATAAATGTAGCTAGGGTAGAATTGTAATGACCAAACACAAGGAAAAAAACCCATTAAGATAATTTTTGAGCATTGTTGTGCTTACTATTGATAGGCAGGCATCATATCAACATTTCCAGCCTTTAGAGTCCTTTCTACTGTGCAGGAGAAGGAAAATGTTAGACAACTGCTCCCACTATCATTTCATTCTTTTCTTAACTTTCTGCAGCATATGAAAGTTACATAAAGTGTCCTGCAAAGCTGGGCACAGTATGTCTGTGTGCTTGTAGATAGACGCCTACACTTCACATGCAGGCAGATGTCCTGTTAGGATTTTTCTAAAGGCGGTTGCAATTACTTGCCTTGCATTTGTGATACAAAATATGTCTGACATTACTCTTCCTGAGCTTCAATGTCTGGCTTTGAAATGCCACTATTTTATCAATAAGGAGCAAAAAAAACGACATAAGAAAAATGTGCTGCTTCCTTCTATGCTGATCATAATAGACCTTTCCTAGAAACTGCTTCTTCATGAGAGCAATCTTGCTGCTCACAATAACACCCACCTTTAATTAGAGGCTTTTACCAAACAATTGGTAGGAAGGTGTTGGATTAAAAAGTAAACAAGCAGTCAAACAAAGCCCCTGTTCTCTTCAGAAGGCTGTTTTAAATTGAACTGACTAGTGTACTCAAGTTCAGGCAATTTCCCTCGGGTTTGATCTCTGACAAATGGGGTTTCAATTACACCTTGTATACTATAGGCAATATTTATACTTCAAAGGTTTTCAGGGATCAAGATGAATTGTTTACTAATTTAAAAACTGAAAGCTTCTTCACTTCTGCACACACTGCTTATTCCCCACAGATGAACAGCTACATGCTTTGGATGTGAAATTCAAACATTTAGCATTCATTTTTGTTGGATTTCTTTGTTTATATATAAGTACATGTAATTTCTTTGCTAACAAGGGACAACTCTTCCTGTCTTTCACCAGTGCTGTATAAACAGTTTGAAGATAAATATGCTGTGTTGCTTTAGTGAGTATCCATGCATATGTATCTTCATATCAAACTCTGTGAACTAGTCAGACTTATATAAACTCAGTCCCACACAGTATTCTATTATTTACATGCCTTTCAGCACCGTACCACACTGTGATATAAAAAGCACAATGAAGTCAGTCTGAGTCCCTCACCTGTTCTGTTGGATGTTGGAGTTTACACATGGCAATGGACTGCTCCTACACAAAATATTGTCATTGCATAATGCTTTCCCCTTGTTTATCTGTTAGTAAGGAAGCAAGTGGGTCATTGAGAAACTAGAAAACCTGATTACTACATCAAGATATTTGTTTAGCAGATGTGTGTTGAAAGTAATTATATATTTGGATGCTTTTGGAAAGGACAATTTAGTAGGTGATGTGTCAGGGATTTAATAAACTAAATCAAGCCAGTTTAAGTATCTGTAGATTAAAATAACTTAGTTGGGGAGATGTAAGGCAAAACACATGTTTAGGAGGTATAATTTCTAGTAATCACGGGCAAAAATTGGTAAATTTTAGCATGGTCACTAAACTCTTATGAAGGTCAGTAGAGTTTAGAAAATAAGAACTAAAATGTGAGAAAATAACTGAATAACATGGAAAGTAATAGATTTTTATTTTTTCATTGCAAGCACCAACTTAATTAACTGAAATAATATTTAAATGAATCCCTGTGGATAAATATTTAAAACATCACTGGGGAGCCCTCAAGTTGACCAGATTTCTTAATGAAATCCCAAGGAAAAGGACATCCAAAGAAAAACAAATGCTCTTCATTGACTCAAAGTCACTTTCAAGATTGACATCCAAATGCAGACGGTGAACTTTTGTATACCTATTCAACTACTCTTAGATAAATTATTTTGACTTTGCTTTCAAGAGCATTTCCCAAAGGATTTTCCTGCAGAGCATACACTGGGAAAGCAGAAGCATTACAGACTGGTAATAAGCAGCTGCAGTAAGAAGTAAATAAAAGTATAGGATATGTGGTAGCTCAGAAAAGGACACATTTTGGTATAGGTAAGAATGAGGTGGGTACATGAGTCTTTAATTCTCTTCTAAGCAAACTCTCATATCTTATGACACAATCCCTATTGTGAATGGTCAGCCTGCTCTGCATCAAAAAACTTTCAAAATAGAATTTAGATCTCTTACTTAAAATGATAGATAACTGTGAAACTCAGTGCTTTGAAATCACAAGTAGCAGATCTCAGTTAAAAAAACCTAACACTAGAGCCAATAAAACAGTGTAACTGTATGCTTTAATGGAAACTACATTTAAATGAAATTTTGTAAACACATACCTTTATCTTCTACACAAAGCATCCAGATCTAAGCCAGATGTGAATGGGAAGCTGTGTAACTAAGGTTAACACAATCTACTAAAATCTACTGGAAAGGAAAAGACTATTAGCATTGGCTTAGCACCATTTTAACAAAAAAAGACATGTGGCTTGTGGCCAATATGGACCATGGGAAAGCTGTGGAACACCTAAAAGAAGCCTGGAAAAGTAACCTCATGGTGGGAAATTTCATAAGTAGGTTCATAGAAATTCTGATTTATGAGCAGAAGATGCACAGAGGACAAATGGGAGATCTCTCTGATTCTTGCTTGTTTCCTTTGGAGTAAGTTGCAGACTTTGTCAGTGCATTGTAATGAACTGTTGGGACAGGAGAAGACACTATCTGTACAGGCAGCTTTCTAAAAGACAGAGATCATAGCAGCCAGTCCCAACTGCTATCACCCACACATACAGAAAAATAGCCATTCATAATTTGTAACAATACATACATAATTTCTCTACCAGAACTTCTATCTTCTTAAAGACAAAGACATGGAATGAAAATTACACAGTGGTTCCTGCATTATATTTTCTAAAAGTTGTCCTGTGAACTTTCTTGCTTTTGACTATTGCTATATTTTGATGATTATGGAATTTCTGTTACAGAAATATTCATAAACAAAAAAGTCATTTTATGTCAAGAAATTCAGTGAACATTTTCAACTATTTGGAAAAAATATTAATATTATTGCATTAGGTCAGTGTTTCACATAATTTCTAAATGCTTCTCGACAAGATGACGGCTTCTGGTTCCTATCAACTGGCCTTGCATGACAGGAAAAGTCATTATGTCATGCCACCTAGAGGTATTCTTACTGTGCTGATGTATTATCTGAGTTATGCATTATTCCCTATGTTACTCTGCTCTGTTTTCCTGGTGATTCCTTGTTTGTACAGCAAACTGGATTACACCTCAACCATATGAAATTTAGCTTAGAGAGAAAAAACAGTGCAGAAAATTTAATACTTCTGTTTGCTGTGTGTGGTCTATAGGCTGAGAAGAAAGACTGCATCTTTCTTCCATATATCATCTTAACAAAATGGACAGCACCTCCAAGAACAGTCATCCCAAAACACATTAACCCAAACCAGAGAATCCATGCTGGAAATGGAGAAAATAAGAATTTTCTTCCTCTCTGAAATGACACCAGGTATACTGTTCACAAAGTGAACAACAGTGTTTCAAAGCACCCTTCAGTCAACAGGAAAGGGAATTTTATGGGGTTTTATAATCATTTCATAATCTCTAAACTTTAAATTTAATGATCTTTATTATTCAGCATTTATATAGAGTTTGTGTTCTCTTTTACGCAAAAAAAAACCCTCTTTAAATGCTGAAAGTTTATAATGAGAAAGGAACTATATTCTTCGAAGAACAATCTAGATAATAATAGTATTTAAAAATTAACTAAGGTTTTCTGAATAGCTGCGCATGGTAAAGAGATAAGTACAGGTACTCATCCAAGCATGACTTTTATGAGTTAAGGAACATCTATTTCCTCCATTTTAGTAGTCAGGAATTGCCAGCTACTTTTTAGAATTAGGAGGCTACCTCCAAAGACAGTGAGAAAAGGTTACTGGCCTTGGAAAAAAATATGCAGAGTACTGTTCTTTGCATGGGAGAGGGGCAAGAGTGCAAGACATTTTTTTATTTTCAGTGTCAAAAAAATCACAGAAAATCACGTTCCAAGTCTGAAACTCAACCACCTGCTTACCTTTTGTCCTGGCAGCTGCCACTTCCATGTTGGTCAGCAATTCCATGGCAGACTCAGTTAAATTTAAGCTGCTGTGATCCTGCACAAAAATTTCAGAATTGAAAATGTGTCATTTCCAAATGATTTTGTAAAAAGGGAAAAAAAAATTCAACCTGCCACAGTATTAGTGGGCTTCTTTTTCCTGGTGTGGTGTTTAGAAATTGATATTGGATGGAGATGTGGAAACACTACAAGTATTCCTGCTCTGCCACTTAGCCTTGGGTTCTTTTATAGACCACTAAAGAGGAAAGAAAACCTAAATCCAGCAGTTCAGAGATCTGTTTTTAGCTCGTGTTTGAGAAAAACGAGCTTTAAAATATGTTGGATTATGGTAACAATTTCACCTGTTTCTCTTCACAGGAAGAGTATGTGAGCATTATAACATAAATACTTCTGCCTACTTTCTAACTTTCTAAATATGCTCTTCGTTTTTTTTTTTTTTTTTTTAAAATGTCATTATGAGAAGATTGTTACCAGGGCCTTCTATGAATATGCATTCAGATAGAACCAAGACAATATTCACCTCAAGTGTATGGTCTGAGTTGAGATGAAAGGATCAGCCATGAAGAAGTCAAAGCTGGGAGCAAGAGTGTCCTATAATACAGAAGCAAGTTCTATACTTAAATGTGTCTAAATATTCTCTTGGTTATTTTTAAATCTCTAAGTTTTTCTTTTCATAAGGAGCTTTTACCACACAATAAATGTTTGTTTGCATGTTTTTATCAGGTATATATATATCTAGATAATTAATTTTTAACCAAGGCTTAATTTTACTTTGCTGTTTCTCTGTGTGCTGCTGGTCTTATCAATCCTTTTGATTGCACAAACATCACATGGTCAGCTTTTGTTGTTTGTCATGGATACGAAGGTAAGCAAAGTTTGTCATAAAGATCAGGCTTCTAAAGCCTACATGACACCAGGAAAAGATCAGGCGCTGGTAGGAGCTGGCCAGTGCTGTTCCTTGAGGTTCCTGTGCTGAACACTCATGACTGAAGTCCATCAGCTGATGAAGCAGTTCCTTCCTCCAGATCTCCATGTAAAATGTTATAATGTTTCAGCAAATCACAGGTTTCCTTAGGTTCTTTCCTGGATGGTGCTCTGTACTAGCTGTCCTCTGCACCCAACACTACAGCCTTGTCTCTTGCTGTTGGTGGCTTATTTCAGAGCGCTCCTTGGGGAGCCACAGCCCGGTGTGCAGGGTGTCCCTGCAGCAGTGTCAGTGCTGATGCGCATGGATGTGCACCCTGTGGCTGCTGTTTGGGCTACAAAAGCCCAGAGGAGGCATCAGGAAGGACTGGCACATGAGAGAGCAGGTTGGTCACTGGGAGTCCTGTGAAAGGCTCTGAAATGGTCGGAGTGTCCTGCAGAGCTAGCCAGGATGCCTACCTACAGAGCAGGTCTATTTGGAGCAAGTGAATCCAAAATCTGCAGCTCAGGGACAGTCCATATAGTATCAGAAAGATAGAAAGTGCCTTGTTAAGGCCCACTCTCCAAGCTAACTGCCATCCATAAGGATTTTTTTTGAGCTTTATTGTTAAAAGCCAAAGAACTGTACTGATGATGTCACCAGCCAAACACGGGTGGCTAAACAAAACCCTTCAGCAAAAGATGGGAGGAGCACACTGTAAGCCAGAACAAAGTGTGATCTGGTTCACTGCAATCTATGAACTCCTTGGGTACATCTAATGAATACATCCTTTTCCTGTAAGGAAGTTAAAAATCATGAATTATGCATGTATGGTTTAAAAAACAAAACAACAAAAAACTGTAAAAATCAATGTGTACCACCCCTGGATATCAAAAGTGTCTTTTCAAGGCTGGGGTTTTTTTCTTCTTTTTTTTTGTTTTGCTAGTGAGGTATTAATCTGTGTGTTTACTGGCTATTTGACTGCCAGCAACCACTCAGGTAATAAATCAGACGGAGATTAGGAAGCTGTTTGCATTTCTGAAACAAACTTCAAGGTTTCCCATGGGCTATCAATGGCTTAACCAAGTTGCTTGAAACAAAAAAGAAAAGAATTTTCAAGACAAAACTAAAATGAGAGCTGGTTTGTTGTCCTGAATCAAAAAATCCCCTTGAAAAACCTTTTTTTTTTGCCACGTCTGCAATTGTGGTTAAGGCTTTGTGAAGGAATTCTCAGAGACAACATTTGTTTGGCACTGGAACCAGGTTGGATTGGCCAGAGACCACAAGTGAAAGGTACTGTCAGTACTAGGAGCAAGTTTGTTCCTGAGATTTGCACATGCTTGGAGTATAATTGCTTCAGATTACCAATATTTTTAATATTGATCCAGCATTTAAACTTTGAATCGTCTTCCACTTGCCAGTAGCACGTTATAATTCTGTTCTGATTAAAAAAAAATACTATAAACTTTCCATCCTTTTAACTGTTCAGGGCTAAACAATTTGAGACGAGTGTGAAGGTTAGAATTCTTTGTATCTGTATGCCTTTTTTCAACTATATGACATTATTAGCTTAGTGCCTCATTGATTGCACTTGACTGGAAGTTTTCTCCAAAATAAAAAATTTAGTAAATAGTTTCAAAATATTATCATTTTACAATTTTTGAACACCATTGAATTATTAATTTGTCTTCTGAGTTTTGTATTTTAGACTTGGTATAATGTTTTGACCAAAAAATAAATATAGGATTTGCATCATTTTTTCCCTTTAAAAAATCATTTCTGGTAATTATAAAAATATTGGCTGTGAATGAGACATACCAGGCCATCTACCAGAAGGATGAAGGAATGAATGGGGACACCACATTCTATGGGTTTTCCAGGGTGGCAAAATTTTCAGTCCATGAAGGAAGTTTGTAAGAAAACAACCACTGATCCTTTCAGCCCTGTGTGCTAATAAGGATGATTTATTAAAAGGTTAAAAGTGTATTAACAGTAATCTCATTGTCTCTTTATGTGTGATTGAGCTCTCTGTTTCCTGTAGCCTTGTTATTAAAAGAACTATTTCCTTAATAGATTGCATTAGGTTGTGCAGCAAAGGTAAATTATGATTTATATGCACTTGAACAGCATGCTAAGACAAATGCGGTTCTACTTAAAGTGTTATATTTATTTAAAACTTCTGAATGTAAACAATTCTGTAGAAGTAATTATTCATGAAGAGGTTTCCTGCTATTCTGAATGTGTCAAAAGGCTGGTTTCAGCTTCACTGGCAGTTTTCCAGACAGGACTAACACCAAACTAGCTACATGCACTTAATGCTTAACACAGACTGTGTATGCTAAGTATGCGAAATGCTGATTCCCAGCTTGAATTCTTAAGGCAATTTGTTCATAGTGACTTAAAATATTAATTGCCTCACATCTTCTTTTAAACAACAAGTTTTTGCAAGATTTAAATGCAAATTAAAAGCATCAGGGAGAATTCATAACTGGAAGTGACTTGGGCCCTGATTTATTAATAGCATCTCCCACATGTCTTGGAAACTCCATTGGTGCATAAACCTTTTGTAAGCACTAGGGTTTAGGAAAAGGTGATGCTAGAGGAGAGGCAGGAGCATTCTGACAGAATTGGACTAAAACCCAAGTTTTGTGAATGCCCTGTTACAGTTGGAGCAACTGAGTGGAAATTAGCCTTCTGAAGTGTACCCTAGACAGAAGGAATGAATTCATTCCAGGATGATCCATGTGGATAATGGAAGAATTAATGAGCTGGAATTTGTACTTATTTTGCCAGCCAGATACAAAGAGTCTGGAAAGGTCATCTTTTTCAAAAGAGACAATTGTTTTTTTAGGAGTCATCTTATTTGCAGAATAAGACATACTGACTCTCAGCAGATTTGTTGCAGAAGAATAAGATATGAACCATGCAGGAAATGCATTGATTTTGAGCAAATATTTGGGATAAAATTATCTGCTGCTCTAAACAGAATCTGTTAATTTTTATGTGAATTTGAACAGTTGTGCCAGGAAAAGAATGTTTCTTTATATTTGCTCAATTCTGCCTAGGAAATAATCTGAAAATAAACATTAGCTTTTCCTAAACCCAAGTCAAATGAAGAAGGAGCTGGTATAAAATTTACTTTTGGCAATCCCACTTTTTATCATATTTCCTTACTACTATGTGTTGTGTTGTTATTTCTCCTCAAACTTGAAAAATCTTATTTGTGATTATATTAAGCCAGAGACAGACAGATGCATTTGACAAATATAAATTACCTATTTAGAAGCAGTGCTTCTGATGTAATTGCTTAAATGGAGTTTAAGCCTAAATGTCAGTATAACATTCACTATGTATTTGTCTGATCTATTCTCAGTGTGTCATCCAATAAGTTCTTTCAAGGTCAATTTATTTCCACAACAGTGAAGATTCGGGTTTTGCTGATATTGACTGTAAAGGATTTTTTTTTAATGTATCATTCTAGTGAGCAAGTGAACACACACTTTTAACCAACTTAGCCATTTTCAACTTTGAAATTCCTGAAATGTTTCAGGAAAAGGTAATTGTATCAGGCTTTACACCACCAGCATTTTTAATAGGGAAATGTCTGTACCTGCCTTGCAGTTCTGCAGCTGAATATTATTTGCCCAGTCAGGGAAATGCAAAATCCTCTGCCTTGTTCTACCTTTCCAGATCTTCAGATTTCTTCATTTGCTTCAGAAGAACTTTAAAGACATTAGTATGGCTGAGATTCCCCTCACCACCTTTCACTGTGCGCTGACTGACATCCTTTCAAGAAGACAAAGTAAATTGTTTCAGTCAACCAGCAGGTTGATCCATCACTATGTGTTACTGAGGAACTCCTGAAAATAGCAGCATGTAGAGCATCTGTAATCAATCAGTCCTCTCTTCTTCTGACCACAGTGAGTAAATGATAAAGATAGATAAATCCCTTAGAACTTTTTAGCTTAGGAGTTTTGCCATTAATCAATAGCAAATAAAATAAGGTATAAAAAAGCATAATGAAAACTGTCTGGCAAAATATTGTTTGGAGAAATTAGAAAATTGTATTTTCCATGAAAATATGAATCCAAAGCAATATGATTTTATTGTGAAAATAGATTATGTTCATTAGAATGTAATAGGGCTTAAGCCATGTCCATGAAAAGACTCCAAAATTCTGCTAACAGAGATGGGGTGAGATATTCATATGGATGGATTGCAGCAGAGTGTTTGTATCTGAGAGAAAGAGCAGAGACAGGAAAAAAAAAAACAGCAGCAAAAAGTAGTGGGCAGCCAAAAGAACATCCTAAGCATAACCTGAAATGAAGCTCAAACCGAGTTTTTGTATATTACTTGTTATCAAAATACTGGTATAGGGAGGAAAAACTTTCTCTTCTGTTTGATTCCTGTTGCTTTCAGAGGGATCAGACTTTGACATAATAATTTATATTTACAAAGAATGTGTGCAAACACATACATGTCCCTGCTATTAAGCTCTCTCAGTACAGAAAGAGCACCACAAAATTAGCTTTGATGAACTAGTCTAATGGAATGGGATAACAAAACACTACTAACATAGCAAATAACAAGTTCAAAAAGTGTAAAGGAAGTCAGTTTTAACATGCAACAGGATGCTGCATGCAAAGAACCTCAACAATTTTTGGATGAGGATATGGACATTTCTGAGAAGTAAATGTTTTACTCACTCACATTTGTGAGTGAGTTCCACTGAAAAGGAAACCAGCCTCATACTTTTATATTTTTAATGCTCATTATATGCTCATATGTTATCAGCTATTCCTAACAATGTTCCCATGACAAAATCAGAAATTGTGCATATAATTACATGTTTATTTTTATTTTAAAAGAAGACTGTGGGAAAAAGTTCTTTACAAATATCCCAAATACCCTCTGGGTTCTGTGGAATACAGTGGTTAAGATCAGTGTGCAAAGATTTCAAAACAGACTCTTTCTGATTTCCTTTTTTCCAGCTAGGGCAGTTTGTAGTGAATAAGCGCATTTCAATAAGCCTGCTCTGATTTTTTTTTACACAGAGCCAGAATTTGGCTTTGACACACACTGAAGCAGCCCAGAAATGTCTCCAGGGTCTTTATGGACTCCATGTCAATGGAGAACAAGTGTGTGTCCTCTTTCTTATACTTTTGCCTTCTTGGCAGCCTCTTCTGACAGCTTTGAGACACAAGCATGCAGAGCAGGGTGCAAACAGGGAATTCCTGCCTGACAGTAAAATATTTGGTTACAGGTTTACAGCAGGATTACAGAGCCCTTCATACTGCAAGAGCCCTGAGAACTGACCTGTACAATAGATGATGTCCTCCACCTGGTGCTGTGCCTATACAAGAGGGTCATATTTGCGAACTAAACAGAACTTTACTATAAAGTGGGGAGTAACCCTAAGGTAGAGCAGCACTGCTACTTTATGTGCATTTCAGATCCATTATGACTGCTTGCTTAACAAAAGACTGAAAGAACTTGTTGACCAACTCAATTATTATTGGCACAAATTTTACAATTCAAAGTTTTGATAAAATAATTTTGATAATCATTAATTATTCTATGAAACCATTGGCCTAAGAATGCACAGTATTATAACACATATTAATATTAAATAATTTAGCACTTTTACAAGGCAACCACATTTCTTGCCTAGCAAGTAATACCACTGCTAAAATTTAAAAACTTGCTGTAGCTCAGTCAAACTAAACATTTAGGATTTTGCTTTGCACCAAGATGACAATGAAAAAGAAAATTTCAGTGTAAGAAAGTAGCAAATTTATTCCACTATGGTAGCTGAAAGAGGAAAATGGAAGCTGTTAAAGCTCATTGAATTCATGGGAGTTGCTATAGGAAATTTAAGAAAATCACTGGCTTTAGTAGGGCCAGGTTGGCACTAAATAGAGAAATCCTTTTCCAAGATGTAGAGTTTAGGAAACATTCAGAAATTATGAAAGAAATACCTGAATAACATTAATTAAATAAAAACTACTCAGTATCCTCAGTACCCAAACAAGCCAATCAAGCATAGGACACCTCTATGTTCTGATCTTATGGGATTTATGAGTTTTGAGAAGATACAAAAAGATAAGCTTTAACCTTTACAATTCTGCAGCTGTTCAGACAAAGCAGTATTTCAGTGAATCTATATTAATTTTGTCAAAAGCCCCACTCCTGTGACAACAGGAGGCTCTGGATTCATTTAGAATAGTCAAATAAGGAAAATCTAACTTAATAATTTGAACCAGGGGCTTTAATTTAATTCTTTCACATCCCAATGACTTGAGTAGTTAGAATGCTGTTGTCTGCTCTACAGTGAGTTTCTCAATATTTGCTTTGGAAATAGGTTACTTTCTGTCTGTCTCTCTGTCTCATTATTCTTCATATGGAGACTGGGATTGGAGCATACCTTTAAAAGTACAAGTATGGGGTGGCCTGCACCCCAGCTTATGCCATAATCACCAGTGGGGATTGTGGTGGCTGCATCCACCTTACTCTGTACTTTGGGGGACAGGTGACAACCTGGAAGCTGGGCTGCAAGGGTGATCCAGGCATCATGCAAATATTGCAAATATCACTATAATTAATCATCTTATTCCACAAATAGTGGCCATGGGGCCATTGAGCTCTCATGCACTACAGCAGGTGGCACATCAGGATGTTCCCAAGTATGGACACCTCTTATGGTTACTCCTCAAGGCTGGGAGAATCCTTATGGTGTCAGATATTCAGCAAGTGATTGATAGCATGTTAAAGTTTGAAATCTTAGCTATTATCTAGAGGATTGATCACACATATATAATCCTTTAGGCATTAACCCTTGACCAAGTCTGGAGCCAGGAGTGGATCCAGTCACACTTTCAATCCTCTCTGAGAAGGAATTTGGAAAGCAAAATTGTCCTTTCTGAGCAACAATGGGAGGGTTTTCTTGGTAGTTTTGTCTAGTCCTGCCTTCTTTGCAGTAAGTAAGCGTACCTTGCCATTGAAGCATTTACCACAGAGTTACGTTGTATCAATAAAATAAATTGTTGCTTCTTTCCTGTGACTGAAGGGCACAATTCCAACTGTGAGAAATTCCTGTGGACTAGGTAACTGGAAAAACAATGATCATTTAGTGAAAGTTCCTTAATTTGTCATGCACACTTGGGGTGCTTCTTCCAAAAGTTCTGAAATTGCTCAATATCAGTCTGCATATTTCTTCCTTTAAACACACACCACATATATATGAAAATTAATTTAAAAAATAAAAATGAGGCTTGCATGATGCACAGGGACATTTCAGAGAAAATTGTGCAGGGAAATAAAATCTGTTTCCCATTACTGCATTACCAAGGGTCTTAATTGCTATCTAAAGGTTGTTACAGTATTTATCTGCTTGTAGTTGCTCAGTATTTCAAGGTATTCTTTTTTTTCCATTTAGCAGTCTACACTCTAACAATTCCTCCATCATGACTTGCATGTTCTGAATCTTTCTTCTTCTCCCTACGTAATTTCTGTCCTTTTTCTCCAAATCCCATCATTTTCAAGATCATGTAGGTGGAATCTGGGCCAAAAATTCATAATTCCCTTTTCAAACTGGGGCTGTCTCCTACACTAATTTGATGATTCAGAAAAACATATGTATATAATTAGTCTGCAGTAACAGTGTGAGTCCACTGTGAAATATGGTCTGAGAAGGACAAATATTAGAGCATTAACCTGTGTGTGAGGGGGTGGTGTAGCCCTGGAGTGCAAGAGTGATCAAGAGCAATTGATGCTGTCAGGGTTTCTTGCGGAGTTATTTTCAAATTTAGCTGTGTACCCTTTACAATTAAGAAAAGTACAACAACATCGCACTTAACGTGATCGTATTATTTACTAAAATTGCCAGTATAAAAAAGAAAGTGTAGTTGCCACAAGGAAATCCATTTCTTCATTTTCCTAATTATTCTGAAGCAATATTTTTGATAGGATTTTCCTATAATTCCTGAGATAAACCATGAGAGAAACAAGAAACCATAAGGAATGCCATGCATTGTGTATTATTTATGCTGATTCAGGGGACAGAGGGATTGCACAATAAGAAAAATAGATTCACAATTTAAGATTAAAATATGTTGGTATTGTTTATTATCATTCAAAACAGCAGTCTGTTGCCACTAAAGGACAGAGATTCGTCTTGACCAAGGAATAGAAAGAAGGTGTCTGTTGGGGTCCACAGTATTTTTTTATTCAGCCTCTGCCAGGGATGATCTCTGTAATGGCAATATACAGAGGAGGTTCAGAGCCATCTTTTCAGGACAGTTCAAACCAATTGAATCTCAGTGTTCATGGGTTTATGTTCAACATTAAAATCCTTATTTTCAGCCCAATGAGTGCCTATCAAATTTTATTAGTCATAAATTCAGCACTGTCTGTAGCTCATTGTCTGTGATAGAAAAGCCCAAATACTAATACCTTGTGTTTACCTTAGGATAAAAAGAATGATTGTAAGCAACTAAACTATTGCTTTCTAGATAAGCCATCAAAGCTGGTTGTAATCATGGTCTTAGCACATTACAGGTGCTGAATAAAATATGTTTTCTTGCATCAAAAAAATAACTCACTCAGCAAAGGCATGGTGCACCATAAATACAATAACAGGATACAACTTTTTAATGTGACTTAGTTGGAACTGTTGATCTAAAAGCCACAGGAGATGGAGTATATTTGTGAAACTGAAATCTGCTGAATGTGTCTTTTATTATTTTTTATATGCAATGATCCATTATTATTCTCATTAATGGCATTAAACCTTTTTTTTTGCATTCATTTTGCATCTACTGCATGTAGACACACATGAGCGCATGTATGACCAACTATTTGTGTGTAATAATAAAAAGGTATTCCAGTGGAGAATATTCTTGTTCATTTTATATCTTATTAAAATATTGATAGTAAGTCATTCTTAAATGTAAACATTTTTAATGTTTTCATTTTAAACTTACTGATTTTGTTGATTTTATGCTTAATAAAGTCAGTTACTGAAGTTTTCAGTAGCAACTGTGCAATACCTGCCAACAGTTAGATAACAATTAAGATAACATTATTATCAGCAGTAATCTCTGGTTTTGAATTTTAAGTTTCTGGTAGATCTTATTAGCTTTTATACCTTAAAATAAATATTAGAATTCAAGAAGGAAGTAAAGAAGATAAGAAAGTTAAAATAGAACAAAAGGGATCAGAAAGGAGAATGGATGGGTGGGTTAAACCTAAGAACAATGGATGGGTGGGCTTGTCCCTGTGCATCTAGCAAAGATTTTATTTAAAATTAAGAAAGGAAAAGCAATCATGCTTTCAATGCCGATTTTAGATCCAATGTACATATATCTGGATTCCCTGATGTCAAGAAAACAATTTCAATCAGGTTCAAATTTTCTTCAGTTTACCAATCATCAGGATGAGCCAAAGCAGGTTCTGTCTTAAAGTCAATGTATCTAGAAAGAGAGTTTTAGAACATTGCTGATGCCACATTACTCCATTAACATCAGCATACATGTTTCCATGTGTTTTGGAAGTCAATAGCGGGGTTTTTTAAAAATTATTTTACATAACAAAAGGAATAGGCTTTTTTCTTATGCAAAAGTAGTGAAAAATCACACAGAACATGTTTGAGTAAAAACCTGACCAGATTGTGCCCAAGCCACCAGGTTCTTGTTTAATTTATTTGATATTAAAAACTATCATCAGGATATTCTGCAACATTCCTTTTCCATGCCTGGACTTCATCATCTTTACTATCAAAGGTTTTTCCCACTCCAAAAGCATCTGAAATTTCTGTAATTCAAGCCTATTTTTTTTGGCCTGTGTCAAGATGGTTAGTTTCCTTCCTTTGTAGATATTTTTTACATGTTAAAATACTTACTGTCTTTTCTCTCTCTCTCTCTTTAACATGCTGAATAACCACATTTTTCCTCTTTGAAGGCTACTTTTTCTAAGCTAATGACAACTTTTTTGGTTTGGTCAGCACTATATATAAGACCATCGCTTGAAGTTGGCCTGTGGAGTACACCTGAGTAAAGCTAGAGGATTTCTTCAAATCTCTGTCTTCTTTACATATCTGTGAGATGCTTTTCTTTCTTTTCCAGAGCAAGCATCACTGTTGATACACATTTAATTTGTAAACCACAATGAACTGCTTAGCTTCCATGCAGAACTTGGTTGCCTGGCCTGAATATAATAACCTGTGTTCATCTCTATATATAAAATCTATTTCAAACTAATTTGAATATGCTTTGAATTGAAGTATTTTTCAGGAAGGTGCAGCTAAATATTAATGTGTGAATATGAACAAATGTGAGGCATACAGTGACCTGTTTAAGGAAAGTGGACTCTAACGATACTATGGTGGCAGCATCTTTTGGTGCTCATTTCATCTGAAAATGAAAAGGAATGGAATTATTTGGCTTCCAGCACAATAAATTTGAGTCTTGACTGTAGTCAGTCCATGAGCACAGGCTTCTACTGACAACTACTCCCTTAACACTGATTTCCACCTGCGTTCCACCTGCTTTCCATCCTTGTCCACCTTGCCTTGGGGACTCATAGGAAAGTGTCAGCTATTAATGAAGATACATAATATGAGCTTGCAGACTTCTCAGAGATGAGTCAGCCTAATGACACAGAGTGTCCATCAAAGAGTGAGATTTTAATTTTTTGGAGTTTTTTTTTCCTCTCTAGGCTTTTCTTGCAGTTGACCCAGAAGTTGTGGTGAAGAGGTCTGTGTAGGAGTAGTAGTATTTATGTTCATAGGTTCCACAGCCAGAGGTAATCAATCTAAGAAGGAAATGGGTTTGGACTGTGTCCCAATTACTAGACATATTTGCTATATCTGTATATTAATAATCTCTTCTTAAACCACAAATATTATTGTACATTTATGATTCAGAATTATTTGAGGAATCACTGACATCATCAGTTTAGACAAATATAATGTAATATGTGAATATCAAACCATTCTGTATGTGTTTGTAGAGAACTACCCCATTATTTCATTTGAATTATTTCAGAACTATTGCAACTGCTCGGGTCTTTTACATGAATAATGAGAAAACATTCCAATTTTACTGTTCATTGAGCATGGGGGTTATGAAGCCTTCAACAACACTAGTGTGAAACTCAGCAGGTTTCAGTAAAATATTCAGAAATTCCCTTATGCTGTATTCATTCTGCTCTGATCCCAGATGGATGTGGTGTGTGCAGTGCCATCCACAGAGCTGCTGTCTGTGTCATCTGTTCTTCCAGACACAAACCCTATTTATGATTACAGCTCTGTTAGCAGTGCTGTGCCTGCATCAAGGCACCCTTTGCATACACTGCAATTACAGATGAGAAATGTAGGAAGATTTACAAGTAGAAGATGCAGTAGAGAAGCGGGCAATGGCTTTTTTTCACTTGCATTAGCAGTGTAAGCATCCTGTGGTGAGACAAAATTCTTTTGTACTCAGTGAAACTGTGTTATATCCTATCCATAAGTTTTATTTTTCACTGCTGTAGGTTGACCAACTTAGAAATCATAATCAAGGAATGACTGTTTCAGCTTGGTAAAGAAGCCTTTCTGCTTTTTTTTTATGCTGAAAATTTCCATCATACTCAAAATGAATCTTTCAGGAAACATTTCTACTCTTTAAATGATAATGAAAATATGGACCTTATTTAAGACAAATCATTCTCTCTGTTATCCTTAGATCTCAACAGTGGATAATCCATTTGGATACCAAAGCTAAAGTGCCATTAAAGTTATCACCAAAAAACATTCATCCAGCACAAATATTTGTACCTTTTCAAAAACAAGATAACAATCATACCTGAGACACTAACAACCAATTTGGGATCATACAGGAACTATGATTGTAATGTGTGATTTACCATAACAGATATGTTCAGAAAGTAATGGCAACCTGCCTGAGATCTCTTGGGAGTACATGCAAATGCTAAAATCTACCTTCAGTGTAAAGTCAACATGCTATAATTATTGCAATTTTCATGAAATCAAGGTGTTTTTATAAACTGAATAATTACAGAAATTATGATGACATTTTTTCTTTTTTTATCAAACATTTTGAGACCCATCAATACTCTTGGTATTTAAAGGAAAAGCAACAATTCAAAAAGCAAAAAGAATGTTAGGAAATTTCAAAAAAACTTCCCTTTTTCACTCCAGTAATACATAATACACCTTTTAAGTTTGTGGTTTACTTGCAGTCCTGAATCCCATCTCAAAAAGAATATAATAATTTTATGAAGTGTAAATGGAGAGTTACAAATATGACCAAAGTAACAGTCTTCAGTCAGGTAGGTATTGAATAGATCTCTGCATTTCAAAATGAAAGAGGCAGTAAATAGACCTCTTTCACAGGATTAAAGTGAATTTTCTTGCCATGAAATGTTGAGGATGTCAAGAGGCTGTTAAACTCAGAGGTCTACTTCTGGCACATTAAATCCCTACACTGTAGTTTATCCTGTCCTGATAATCTTATTCAGTCATCCACTCTTCACTGCTATGCGAGAAGTCAAGACAATTTAGATCCTAAGCCACCGTGCTGTTTTTCTCATCTGCAAACAAGAACTATCAGTTCCAGAATGTTCCTTGACTCTGTTCTGCATTCCAAGGTTGACCTTGTTCTTCATATTTTATAGGAAGTGAGAGTTTAATCTTATCCCCTCTAGTGGAAAGGAATAACTTTCTCTTCTGTGCTTGTTAGGGGCAGAGTTAATTTTCTTCCCAGTGGTTAATATGGAGCTATATTTTGTATTTGTGCTGAACACAGGGTTGATAATGTGGAGCTATTTTTGTTATTGGTGAGCTGGACTTACACACAGATTTTTTGCTTCTTGCACTGCCACTCTGGCGAGGCGTCTGGGGATGTAGGGAAAATTGGGAGAAGACGCAGCCTGGAGAGGTGACTCCAACCGACCAAAGAGATAATCTAGAAAATATGACATCATGCTCAGTACAAAAAATGAGGGAAGAAGGTGGAAGGGGGGAATGCTCAAAGTGATGATGTTTGTCTTCACAAATAACCATTGCATGTGATTCTGCCCTGCCCTCCTGGTGGCAGCTGAGCCCTTTCATGTCCATAGGAAGCAGCAAAATAATTCCTTGTTTTTCTTTGTTTGTGTGTGCAGCTTTTGCTTTCCTTATTAAATTGTCTTTATCTCAACCCACATGTTTTATACCTTTTATCCTTCTGATTCTCTCCCTGATTCTGCTGGTGGGAGAGTGAGTAGACCAGGTGTGTGGGGCTTGGCTGCTGGCTGGGGTTAAGCCATGACACCTTCCAAGAAAGCCCTGCATATATCTGAGCTGTTGCTTGGAGTCAGGTGGGAAAGACAGATTCACTGAAATCTGTTCCGAGAAATGCACAGAGTGTAACATCCATTCTTAACAAATTGAAGGTTTTGTTAAGCTGTGTCTGAGAATAGGATTAGATGTATTTGACGTAGTTATGATAATTTGGTCTGACCATTATTATGCAGGTAGATATATGTAAGGCTAGAACCTGGGTCAAGAGACCTGCACTGACTTTTCAGATTTCATTGGAAATGGCTTTAAAAAAAGGAAAATTGTGTAGACACAGTATTTTGCATTATTTTCTTCATGTTTGATTTAAGATTGACTCAAAATCTTAAGCCTTTCTCCAGTCCTCCTGCACAAAGCCTCCAGAAATATGTATAAGAATTAAACTGAGATTCTCATGTAGTTTTAACAGCTTGTTAAAGGGTCACAAATGAGAAGCAGAACTTGATTATATAAACTGAGATGATTTAAAATAAAAGGTTGTCCTGAAATATGAGACTTTTACACCTAGTAGTGATGTGTTGAGCTTATATAGCACATCAAATGCATTCAGACCAAATAACTGATTTTTTGTGACAGGCTGATGATTTCTTATTTGGTGTTGGGGTTTTTTTTTTTGTTTTTTTTTTTTTTTTTGAGGGGGTGGGTTTCTTGGGTTTTTTTGGGGGTGGTTTGAGAGAGAGGAGCAATGATTTTAGATATTTGAAGAAAATATAAAGTAATTCTTTGGGCACAGAAAATATCTAGGGAATATATTTAGAAGATATATGACTTTTCATCTATATATGCATTCTACAGAATTAATTTTAAAGCAATGGAATAAAATTTCACATTTAAAAATGTGTGGCTGATGACAATTTCAGGAAACGTTAACTCAAATTTTAAATCATAGTGAGAGCTGGTCCCCTAAATGATTCTGTGTCACTTGGCACAGAGCATTTGAGAGTAAAGGACTATTGCTTCTTTTTGCACAAAGGATATTTCCTTAAGGTTATTTATTTCTCCCTGAATAAAGGAAATTTAGGAAATTGTTATTGCCTGAATGTTTTTTTCCATTGAAAACAAATTTTACCTCTGTCCCTCCTTGAAAGTCTATAAATTCCTTCTGTACAGAGTGATATCTTCACCATTTCACCTGCAAAGTGAGGCTTTGTGCCATTGTAAGTTCTTTACGGTTCATCTCTACCAGGGCACAAGGGGAAAATGGAATTGTGACAAATGAGTTCAAGGTGGCTACCAATTCTGACTTGCAAAAGTTAACATGAGAAGCATTTCCTTGAATATTCTTGTCTCTCCATGAACTCTATATTTGCATTTTGAAGAAGTCAGCTGCCTTTTGTTTTGCCTCAGTTAGTGTCACTGTGAAAACACCGACATGAGGATCTTCACTAGGAGTTTCCAGGTCACTAGTCCCCTTCCGTGGAGATGCTGTGCAGCTACTTGAGGGTTGCCTGCCAATGTCAAATAGATAGACTCATAAAGGGGCTTTGGTGTTCAGTTTTATCCTGAACTAAACAGTAATTTATTATAACATAAGCAAACAGAAATATGGCAACCAGTGGTAGTGCTGTATCTTGCCTAATATGTTAATGTAAGCATGGTTCCTGCCTACAGTAACATATTAGCTGCTTGTGAGCAAAGACAGAACAGAGACCTTTTTCAAAGCAGTTAGTTTAGACCAGCTGCCACTTCCTATAAAACAGTGTCCAGTTAATTTAATGAGTCTAGACATTCAGCTATCCATGTGTCTTTACGTAAGTCAAAAATTCCTAAATCTAGAAGCAAGTGCTTTTTGTTGTTTTTCTTGAGTGCTGCATGATGAGCTTGGGGACAGAAAGTCCTAAAGAGGAGTGTCTGAGCACTGAAAGTGAAATATATGTGGGTTGTTAATAGTACAGTCTTGATTAATTATTTCATTCTTCCCAATGACTTTTCTTTGGCAGCACTCTCTAAGCTTTATCTAGGATTCTAATAATTCTTGTGTTCATGCAATCATTTGGGTGTGTAGTTACATGGCCTTCATCTGGGCCAGCATATGCAGGAATCCAGTAACACCAGAAAAGACCTGAAATTAGCAAAGAATCCAGGTATTTTCCCCAGTCCACCTTGGGAAAGCACATGACATGGAAGCACATGTAAGTCTAGGCTCTGTTTAAACATTTTATTTAGAGTGGGGAAAGCCTTTAGATTTCAAGCTTTAAGTGTGTAAACTGCTTTCACTATTTATGAGTGGGTTTGAGAACAGTACTACCATATTGGTGAAGCAGAGAATTCAAAATTTGTGAGGTGCAGGGTATGAATGCTTTCCCTGACACATGCCACTGTTTATATTTCCTGACTGGATGCCACAAGTTTTTGAAATGTGAAATCAAAGAACATCAACCAGACATTTATGACATTTACTAAATTTACTAACCTTTTTTAGATGTGGTTTGGAAGAGAGAACAGCCTAGCCACATGAGAAATAGGTATTATCTCAATATTTAGATAGGAAAATAATTCAAAATTCATTTTTGTATCCTCTCACTCAGGAAAATTTAGTTCAGATTAATACAGTCAGTCTGCTACTAACACATACTCTAAAGAATATGGAGTTGTATTATAAGGTTGCAGCATCTTGAAAATTTAAGTTGAAGGTGTGGAGGGGATTTTGAGCATTATTCTTTTAGCCTTTTGCTTATGTTTCATTTGAAATACAAATATTTTCCTTTATATTTAGCACCAGAGGTTTGAATACTTAAAGGATTATGATGCTTTTATAGTGTGTTTCCATGTCTGGTTATCAATGCAGTTATGAGTACAAAGAGTGATATGGTCATGAAATATCCTTAATTGGAAAGGACACACAAGGATCTTTGTAGTCAGATTCCTGGCCCTGCACAACACAGCCCCCAAAATCACACCACGTGCCCAAACTCTTCTAGAACTCTCAGTCTTGGCTCTTTAACTACTTCCCTGGGGAGCCTGTTCCAGTGCCCAACCACCCTCTGGGTAAAAAACCCTGTCCTAATATGAAAACTAAACTTGGCCTGACACAGCTTCATGTTGTGCCTTCAGATCCCATCCCTGGTCACCAGAGAGAGGCAGGTGATCAGTGTCAGTCCCTCCCCTTCCCTCACAAGGAAGCTGTAACTGCAGCGAGGTCTCCCCTCAGTCTCCTCCAGGTGGGACAGACCAGGTGACCTCAGCCACTGCTCTTGTGGCTTCCCTCAAAGCCCTTCACCATCCTTCTGGCCATCCTTTGAACTCTCCCTGATAGCTTGATGTCTCTTTTATAGCGTTTTGCCCAAAACTGCACAGAGGAGTTGAGGTGTGGCTACACCAGTGCAAAGAAAATCAGGACAATTGTCTCCCTCAATTGGCTGTGCCTGATAAACCCCAGGACACAACTGGCCCTCCTGGAGGTCAGGGCACACAGGTGGAATCTAGCTTGTTTGTTTTCTTCATTCTAACTTGTTTGTTTTCTTCATAATGATGTCACTTTGAACACAAATATTATTGATGACTGTGCAAGGTTGGTTTTTTTTCATTTTTATCTATTATTGGTAGAAGAGACTGTTGGAACCCTTAAAGGGAGGCCACTCATTCCAGTGTTCTCCTTTAAACTGTCACAAACCAAGACAATGAGTTAAATATAAAACATCTTAGAGAATCCATTCTGTCATCTTATTTCCTTTTTAAAATTATTTTTCTGTCCTAGTATAAGATGTACTTTTATTCATCATAATTGTTAAAGGAAATATGGTGTTCTTAAATGAGTGAAATATATACCCTGCAAAGTATTTTTTATCTTGTATAAAAGCCAGTAAACGAGAAATTGCAAAATAAGCTTGAGAGCTTTTTCATAAAAAGGCTTATTTTCATATATTATGCAGATATGGAATAAAACAGAAGTATAAAAAAACTCCTGAAAATGTATGGAAAAGTGGCTTAAGGTGATAATTCTGTATTTTGACTGACTTGCCATTTTCAATGCAGACGTAATGCACAGAGTCCTGCGGGGAAGGAGTGAGTTTTACCTTATTTGGTTTAGATATATGAGTCAGAAAGGCTTTCCTTTAAGGAGTATGCATTCTAATTTCTTTTTTTTAAAGCAGAAGTTTTCTGGATGTAGAAAAAAAATGCAGAAATTAGGGCACACTATTCAGATACATGTTGGAGGAAATCAGGAGCTCATAAGGCAGATAATGTTATCATATTCTTGTTGTCATGGACACATGGCCAAGATTGTTAAAACTGAAGAAAGAAAGACTTTAGCTTTTTCTTTTGAAAGTCTTGTTTTCCAGAACCCTGAACATATTTTTGGAAGCTATCTTGCTATTTATAGGATGAATAATACAGACCATCTCTTAAATAAAGAGAAGATACATTAAATCTAATGCATGTCTCCAGTCTTAATGTTTAATTATGTTTGTGTGTCTTTGTTTTTTGCAATGCTATATCTTCCTTTACAACTTTTTGTGAACAGCTTTTCTCTTTAAATGATTGCCCAGCATCACATAGACCATGCCCATGCTGTATATCAAAGTGGAGCCTTAATGTTACCAGTATTGAATTAATTTCCTTTCTCACTTTCTTTCAGTGATTGGTTATTATTCTATTACAGTTATTATTATCAATAAATAAATATTGATTGATTTATTGAAATTTAATTTTTTTCCCTGTACAGATTTCCCAGAGATTGGAACCCTGCAAACTCTCCAGAACCAGGGTAGGCCATACTGCCCCTTTTTTCATTTGCCATTAATGACCTCTGAATCACTCATATCCCCAGCTTTCAACCCTCTTAGGCTCCTCAGTAGCATGACAAATGCTAGCCCCACAGGAGCATCCCAGGTCAGCTCTGGACACCCTCCTGTTGGAGCTGACCCACAAGGGTGCACACTTGCTAACCCAGAGCAGGGGTAGCAAACAGCCATCCTTGGAGCTGGCTGCTGGGGGACCTTGCCTCAGGTGACACATTCTGTGTGGTTGAGATACACATCTCAAATGAAACTAATCAACAGTGAAAGGACTCCATTGTGTCTCCACTCCAGGGCTGACATCTAGTAGGTTGCTGATGGACATGGTAACCTCTGAGCTTTTGTGCAAGGTGCTGCTCAGAGTTTGGGTTTTTTGCATGAGAACAGGTTAATGCTGTGTGGCAGCCCATACAAACAGACATCAGACTTCCTCATATCTTTGCATGGGAGTAGCTGCTGCTCTCCATTACCTGGTACCATTGTGCTCTAAGCTTTATGTCACGTCTTTTGTATCTTTATCTTCCTTTTTTTAGTCTTGGTTCATGTCCACAGCCTTTTGTGGCCACAAATAAATGACTTAGTTAAGTGCTCCTACAGTCTTTCCTCTATGCCAAAACCTCCTCTTTTTGTTCCTCTATAGCTTTCTCTATTTTCAAATCTCTTAAATACCTTTATATGATATGCAAACAAAAATAAGCACAATGCTTTGAAGCATGAATCTTCATCTAAATTAATTGTTTATATTTTAGCTTTACTGGTATGAAAAAATCACTTTTAGAAATGGAGATGGCAAGAAATTTCATTTTACTGTTCCCTAAATGTGTACAGTGCTATCATTACTCACAGCAACCCAATTGTGTCAGAAATCCCGCCCACAAGGAAAAACTGCATTTCTTGATTCCTTTGACATGCATTAGAGGCTGAAGTTTGGCTTAGTTTATAAGTTGGATTAGGTATATCTAAATACAAAACCTATTGAACCTGGAGGTCCAGTGGTCTGGGTCTGCAAGTAGATGGAAATTGTCATGACAAAGTTAAGCACAGGACAACAAACTGAGTTTGACTTCTCTGGTACATGCAATACAAAAGAAAGGCAAAACCATAGAGCATTACATTGTTCTAAATGGATTCATATTTCAGCTATTTCAGCTCTTTTGCAGAAGTTTTGTGTAATGTGCCTACCATTCTCTGTTAGTTCACAGTTTTACTGCATACCTCCTTGTGAAAAAGCCCCAAAAGTGTGATGAAATAGACATGCTATCCAAAAGATTACAAGTGAGTCAACACTGCATTGTCACTGCTCCTTTAGTAAAGGCAGTTTGTTTATTTGCTGGTTTTGATCATATTGTGTTGCTTTCTTTACATAAGAACAATTCTCTCTCAGATGCAGATGTGGGTGGCTGCCTCTTTGTGACTCAGTCAGTCACTTCTTCCACCAACAAGCAGGAATATCTCAGCACACCCTGCTTTCCTGAAGCATAGACACCTGGTGCCAAGGCAGGATTGACAGACACCTGGTGCCATGGCAGGATAAACAGAAATCTTTCCTGTAAGAAATTTTTGACAGGAATTAAAGGTAACTCAGAATTATTTAAAATAAGCTTTTCTTCCAGATATTTCCTTTGTGCAGTTGAGGGAAGATCTGAAGTTGATCTTAGCAACATGACTACTGCGCTAATATTCTGACTCTGAAATTACTCCCCATTGTGGTTTATATGACAAAGAAAATATTAGTTAATAGAGTACTTGTGTTACTCTATCTGCAGGATGTCAGAGTCTTAGGATTAGCATTTGAGATTTTCATCTTTTACAGAAGAGGACATAACACTGTGTACAAGTGTTTTTAAAATGTCCTCATGAAAACATTGCTTTCAATCTAAGTTTATGAATCTGCGGTTCAGCATCACAGGGACATAAAAAAAATCAATTTGGTGACTGTGGAAAGCCATACAGCCTTCATCCACTCTTCTCTGCTATCCACTATAAGCTCTAAAACTTGGTCCTTGACAGACAGTAAGGTAAATTTAATGCCTTACTCTAGGAGTGGTTGCAATAAATCACAGTGATGACAGCTTAATGCAAGCAAACTCTCTGCTGGCACTGCCTGGGCTGTATGGAACGCTTGTCTGCACTCAGATCCAATCCTAATGGAAGAATAGGACAAGAAAATGGAATATGACTGAAATGTAGATTAACTGGATAGGAATCTGCAGAAGGAAAGTGAAAATAGACGCACACTGACAAAATGCAGGAGAGTTGCTTCCACTGGCAAAGGCTGTTGCACTTTGGCTTTGCTTCATGCAGCAAAAGATCATTTTACTGGCTAGCTTTATTTTGAAAGGAGGGTGAGGATGAAGATCTGGATTTAAATTATTATAGAAATTTTTGTAAACAAAGTTATTGTTGGTACCAATTTGGGTAAAAATTTTGAAAAATTATTCCTTTTGACTTTAATTTAAATAAGCACTTATGATGTTTCTATTTTCTTTTTTTTTTTTTTTTTTTTTTTAATTTGTGTGGGAAGGTAATTTGCATTCAAAACCCTAGTTCAAGACAATTTAAAAAGCAGGTTTCTCTCTTATACAGACTTAAATACACAATGTACCTTTTCTTACTGGGCAATTGAGAGGCTGCAATAAACTGATCTCCATGTTTCATTTAGAAGGAAGTGACACATGCAAGAGAAAAAAAACAGTTGAACTATTTTTTCTATATTGTTACAATATGATTATTTTAATCCAGCAAAAAGAAATATCACATGAAAGAGAGATGTTATCCATCAATATTGTATAAATTTCCCCCTGGTTATTGCAAAGTAATGAAACAGAACATGTACATTTGTTATCATACATGGTTATCATTCAGGTGTTCAATTTATGCTGGAAAATATTCTGTTGAGCCCTGGTTGAAGTGTTTTTCAGAAGAAAATAACAGCTGGGAAAATGGAGTTAGATGGGAAACTTTTAGTTCTGCTCCATTTATGATAAGTTTATCTTTATTTTTTTATGAATGTAACAATAGTAATTGAAAAATGTGGATTTCTACATCATTCCTTTCAGCTGCAGAACATGCCACTCAGAAATGCATTAACTACATTAAATTTGTATGATTCTTTACTTTAAAAGGCTTTTTATTACCTAATAGGGTTTTTTCACAGGATTTTAAATCTGTGTAATATTATAAAAAAGGAAATAATTTTACCATGTGATAGTTAATTAAAACAAGAAATACCTTTTTTTTAACCCCAGAGGCAGTAAACACTGAAATATTAAATATATTTCTGACAGTTAAGGTAGATGTAGAAATTGGAATACTCAATGGCTTTCATACAAGGACACACTGCAAATTGCACGAAACAAAATTATCAGCAGAAAATATATAATCTGTAGGAATAACCTGACATCATAAATGTCTGATTTCTCAAGAAAATAAAAAAGAAATATAAGTTTAAAGACATAATGAGGAAGCAGAAGAAAACAGTTTTTCAGACTGAAAAACATAATGGCTGCTTTCATAGAGTTACAAAAGTTCATGTCTTCCAGGTAAAAATAGCTAACAGTTGTCAAAGCAAAAATTCAGACTAAACCACTTGGGTGTGGAAATTGCACTACAGAAAACCAAGATCTCAGGCTTTCCTGGAAAATATCAACATGCTCAAAAAAATATGTACAAGCTTTGATTGCTTTTGGAAGCATCCTTTGGTGTTTTTCAGGAATGTATTAATATTACAGACAGGTAAGTCTGTTTCTCAACCTGTGTTCTGAGCTGAGAATATTCTTCCCATGGACTCCATAAGGGAAATAAAGCACAACCTGAAACATCAAAATGTTACACTTGAAGAAACATAAGGCTCTTTATTGCAAAATACAGGCCAGTACTGGTAATTGCTCCATAGAAGAAATATATGCAGCATTTTATTTTTCCATAGTGCTGCTTTGCAGGCTCCACATGGATGATGTAAATCAATGTGTATTAACAGAGGATTTTCTTGCAAAATTTCCTGTTTCCCAAGTGTGTTTGTTTGGATCCTTCCTCTTATAAGGTCAAGTGTTTCAAGTGAAAGATACAAGAGGAACCCTGCAGTTTCTGCTGAATCTGAAGTATTTCAGCAAAATGCAGTTTTCTCCTTTTTCAGTTTCCGGATATTTGTGGATTCGGGACTTGTGCAGACAGCAGACAAAGAGGATGCTGAGCCCTCAAAGTACTGCTAGGGAAGAAAGAGACTCTGGCTCATGGAGTTACTTTAGGTGGCCTATTTCTTTGCAATATAGATTATTGCTTTCTGAGGCAGGAAATGTTCTTGACACACAATTAGGAATTGCTCTGCTAAGACAGAAACCAGCAGTAATAAAACCTGATAGCTGGCACACACAAGACAATAGTCAGCTCTTTGTCAGGGTCACCCTGTTTGTCTTGATGTTGGTTTCTTGCTGGTGATAGGGGAAAGAAAGACTGATGCTGAAGAACATTTTAATGATGAATTTTCAGCAGTAAGCATTTTGCAGTTACCCAGACAGCTGCTAGAGCAAGCCAAGGAGCAGCAGGGTGCTTAGCTCCTGCCTCTCACTTTGGCAGCCACACATCGTGAAATGTACCTGGGGCCCTCACACTGGGAAGGGAGGCATTTAAAGCTCCCTGAAAGAAAAGGGTGGAGAAGCCCTCAATGGGCAGGCCAGCAGGTGGGCCTGGGGGCACAGCACAAGGGGACACTGAGTCCCTCTTCTTCACAGAGGACACAGTAGAGATCCTTCCAGGTCCTCTCCATCCGGGCTCTGAGACTACCATAAGAGTAGTGTTTGTGTTTTCATCCATGACCAAGGAAGAGAGGAGCTCCCCTGTCACCCCCCAAAGACTGGTGGCCAAGGAGGGGAAGCCCTGACAGTGTGATACCTGGCAGAGGTGATTTTCCCTTCCTGCTTCTCCCTCCTGCATCTTCCCTCCTGCCCCAGCTTGGCCAAGTGTCTGCAGGTGGAAGGGGAAGTCACCTCTGCCACCTCCCAGATAGCAGCAGAGCTAATTGCAGTCTGGTGGGGTACTAGTTCAAGAACTTAAGGAGCAAAGAGGAAGAGGAATAGCTGGCTAACTTAAGAAAAGCAGCAAAATTTTTAATGTCTTCACATTGCCAGTGTAGCTATTGAGCATCTCTTTCAACAAATTGAGAAATAAAATTCTTTTTAATTACTCTTAAATTGTGGCTAATAGCAAATAGGGGTGGTATGAGATGAACTATGAGATGTATCATGCTTATGTTGAGTCTTATTCTCAAGTAAATCAAAAAGTCACATTATAAGGGGAAATTACCTTATATGTAATATATCAGTTACACTGATATTTTACTAGTTCTTTTAATGTAGGCATCTCTGATGGTTTTTTGCAGATGATGCAGTAATCAGTGCCTAGAAATCCTTTGATTGAATATGGAAACATATGTAAACTAGTTTTTCAGAAGAAAAAATGAGTGAATATTTCTCACTGCAGGCTGAGATTGCATTAATGCATAATCAGATAAATATTAATTTTATAAGATATACTGCTTAACTTACATGTTGCTAATGATGTTACCATGCAGCTCTTCAATATGGTATTGCCACTGTTAGCAATTGACCAAAAGTTTTCTGAGTTTGCAAAGCCTATGGTCTGAGGATTTTCATGCCTGCACTGTCTGAACTTTTATTGACCTGCCAGCAGCTTTACTTTAATGCAGTTTAGCTGGAACAACATATTTCCTAATTGCAGATTGTCTACAGCTAATTTGTTTTCCTTTGTTCTGATGACTCTAACACGATGATGTCACATATAGAATCACAGGTTGGTGAGGCAGCAGCTGGAGAAGTGGAGACACCAAACACAGCTGACTGGTGAGACAGGGAAGAGGCTGGCACTAGAGACTGCAAGGCCTCCAAACTGCTTGGGCATGATTGGTCAAAGAAATGCACACCTGGGTGTCGAAAGGAGAACAAAGAAAAAGTATCCAGAGTGGAATAAAGACACTGTAGGCAGTAAGTTTGGACATAACATGGAGAAGCAGACCAAAGAGGAAAGAATGAGGTGTGAAAACATGATAGCAAACATAGAAAGAGGAGGCTAGGTGAGGCGAAACCATGAACGTGACAACAGTGTTCCAACTCCAGATGCTCAGAGCCTGCCATAGACCTCCCACTGCTACAACAGTGAAAGGGGGAGCATAACCCTGGGGAAAGTGATAGAAACTAAGATGTGTGTGCATACCACTGCAATTCTATTCTTCTTCTTTCTTTTTTCTCAACAATTAGATTTGGATGAAAAACTGTTACACTTTTTCAATTTTGATTATGTGAGCAATAAACTTTTGTCTTTATATACATAAGGAATGCTTACTCTGAGGCCACAAATAAGGTGTGAATGTAACTGTAGGCATTGACTTCCAAAAATTTCCTCTCCTCATTTCTTTCTCCTTCATATATATTAAACTTGGTCATAAATAGGGTGTGTGATATTATATTCTGTTCATCCTTAGTTTTCAGCATGACTGTCTGGTCTGTAATATTTCACTGTGATTGAAATTGATTAGCACTGCCTCCTCCAAAGGCCAGCAACAGCCTCTAAATAATAAAAAGCATAGAAGTCATTTAACATATACCCAGAATTAGCAGTGACACCTTTCCTTTGATTGAATATGGAAACATATGTAAACTAGTTTTCAGAAGAAAAAATGAGTGAATATTTCACTGCAGGCTGAGATTGCATTAATGCATAATCAGATAAATATTAATTTTATAAGATATACTGCTTAACTTACATGTTGCTAATGATGTTACCATGCAGCTCTTCAATATGGTATTGCCACTGTTAGCAATTGACCAAAAGTGTTCTGAGTTTGCAAAGCCTATGGTCTGAGGATTTTCATGCCTGCACTGTCTGAACTTTTATTGACCTGCCAGCAGCTTTACTTTAATGCAGTTTAGCTGGAACAACATATTTCCTAATTGCAGATTGTCTACAGCTAATTTGTTTTCCTTTGTTCTGATGACTCTAACACGATGATGTCACATATAGAATCACAGGTTGGTGAGGCAGCAGCTGGAGAAGTGGAGACACCAAACACAGCTGACTGGTGAGACAGGGAAGAGGCTGGCACTAGAGACTGCAAGGCCTCCAAACTGCTCGGGCATGATTGGTCAAAGAAATGCACACCTGGGTGTCGAAAGGAGAACAAAGAAAAAGTATCCAGAGTGGAATAAAGACACTGTAGGCAGTAAGTTTGGACATAACATGGAGAAGCAGACCAAAGAGGAAAGAATGAGGTGTGAAAACATGATAGCAAACATAGAAAGAGGAGGCTAGGTGAGGCGAAACCATGAACGTGACAACAGTGTTCCAACTCCAGATGCTCAGAGCCTGCCATAGACCTCCCACTGCTACAACAGTGAAAGGGGGAGCATAACCCTGGGGAAAGTGATAGAAACTAAGATGTGTGTGCATACCACTGCAATTCTATTCTTCTTCTTTCTTTTTTCTCAACAATTAGATTTGGATGAAAAACTGTTACACTTTTTCAATTTTGATTATGTGAGCAATAAACTTTTGTCTTTATATACATAAGGAATGCTTACTCTGAGGCCACAAATAAGGTGTGAATGTAACTGTAGGCATTGACTTCCAAAAATTTCCTCTCCTCATTTCTTTCTCCTTCATATATATTAAACTTGGTCATAAATAGGGTGTGTGATATTATATTCTGTTCATCCTTAGTTTTCAGCATGACTGTCTGGTCTGTAATATTTCACTGTGATTGAAATTGATTAGCACTGCCTCCTCCAAAGGCCAGCAACAGCCTCTAAATAATAAAAAGCATAGAAGTCATTTAACATATACCCAGAATTAGCAGTGACACCTTTGGCACTATCAGTCCCATTTCTGAGGTGCTGCACAAATATGAGTGAACACCGTCCTAGCTCTCAGTTCACAGTTACAGTAAAGAAACATGCTTCCTATGAACTAATACTATTTCACCAAGTAAGTCACACTCATTTCTGGCCCTAAGTTATTAATGCAATAGTGTATTTTCTGGGCCTTAAGGACGTTGTTAGTCTGTCCTTCTCCAATGTTTCTCATTTCAGCTGCTGCAATGATTGCCACTGGCTGATCCAGACATGGAGCTATGACGTGTGCCACATCTCTGTTACTGGGATACAAATATCTCTTTTTTCTTTTTCTAAATATAGCTGCAGCCACAAATGGCCAGCCATTAGTAAACAGAATATTCAACAATTTCAATTAAATTCATTGTAACTATACTTCAGTTTTTAAGCCTATCTGTGGTATCAGAAACACAGAATGGATTGCAAATCTCCTCCAAATATCGAGCTATATTTTCAAACCCCAAAAGTGTATGTGTTTGCCATTAAAAATAATAAATAAAGCTTTAAAAGTCACTACATGCTTAGAACCATCGTAAGATTAGAACCTATGATTCTACAAAAGAGCAATTCTTTAAACAGTCTGCTGTGATCCCTAAAATTATAGGAGGCTTGAAAGAGTCTATTGATTCTATGGCAGAACAATAGATGTCCTGTACTTAACTCCTTAATTGATTTTAATGATCCTGATGGATACCAGCCAAAGAGTTGGAACAAGTTGTAAGGTCAAACCAAATTATTCCTTTTGAACATTTCCGCAATCAAATCTTCTTATGTTATAAATTAATTTGAAAAGGAAAATGGTCAATTATAGCACTTCATAATTAGAAACCCACATGCAGAAAAGCTAATGAGATGTATCTGAGATTTTCCATGCTCCATGGAGGCTTGCAGTAGAAGAAATTGAATAATTGTTTTGTGCCATATTGCACACAGAATTTCACTCAGTGTGGAAAGAAAATACACTCAGGTCCATTACAAGGGGGATTTTTTTTTTGGTCAGAGTATAATTAAATGTTTCATACACAACAGTTTTAGGAAAGAAAAACAACTTTATACTTCAAACCAATTTTAACATTTAAGAGTATGAACTATTAAAGGTTAATATTTTACCTGATAATCAGGTCATCTGCAATATGTCTCTGTGGCTAGGTACACTTAAACCAAGAAAAATGTGACAAAATTCAAATTATCATATCTCTGTTCCACTGTGAGATAACTATTTCACTTTTCCAGGAAAGTTGCTTATCTTTCCTTCTCTGTCCTAAACCCTGATGTTTTCTGGTCTTACCTCCTCTATTCTGAAATGTGGTGGGAAACTCAGGGGAGACTGTATTTGAAAGAATCAGTGCACCCTTCAAACCACATGTTGAGGACAAATGTACCCCTACCCTGTACAGATAGGGCTGCAAGGTAATCTGTGTGGCAACTGAGGTCTCAGTAACCTTCTACTCGTGATGGAGGTCTCTGATCACGCATCAGGACACTCTTGGCTTGAGTACAATTTCAAATTAACCTGTGCTTCAGATGAAGTTTGGAAACATTTCTGCTTTGCTTTTCTTCCTCCCTCCCCATTCCTCTGTCCCTTCCCATTAATTGTCCCTCCCTAGTCCCTCCTTATAATACTTTTATCAATAATTAAAATATTTATAGTGAAATGCAAACACTGAAGTTAAATCAACAGGAACCTTTGTGCCAATAGTACGCCTTTATGAGTCACCTTGGTTCAGGCACATTTTACAACACAGAGACTTTGCAAATAAGCTGGGCACAGCACAGAGAGCACAGTAGTTATTTACAGGGGGCAGTGCATGCAGTAGATGGCCAAGAACAACACAGTTACAGATGAACACTAATATGTTCCTCTGGACAAAACACTTCTGCAGGCAGCTCTCTATTGGGGATGAATTGGAGAGCCTTTGCTTGCAGAGAAGGCTGAGCCTTGGTCTTACTGTGTTACCGACCACAGGCGCCCCCTGATCCCTTTTCCCCCCCTTTTTTTTTCTTCACTTCTTCCTATCAGGTGTTTTGAGTCCTGGAGCTGCTAGATGTTATACAGCCTCTGTGGCTGTGGGACATCTTATCTCTTACCTGCCATCATTCGGTTGCTCCAGCCCCAGCACCTTCTCACACCAGTGCAGCCACATTGAGCCCAGGTCATGCACCAGCGCTGCACAGACACCAGGCTTTGAGTCAGAATGGCTGCACCCTTGGATGCAACATATATCTAATGGTTTGTTCACCTTCTTATTCAACCTACCTTCAAAAGTGTGGAAGCCAAATTAAGTTTTAGAATTGATCCTTTCCTAGAGGAAATTCAAACTGGTTTTGCTCCTCCTAGATGGAGGGAGCCCAGTTGATCAGGAAGGTATCTGTACATCTTGCCAGTCCATACTTGACCTTTGTGACAGGCAGGATCCCTTGAAGAGCCACAGGTAGATTATTGTCTGTTGTCATTGGGAACTGTATTGCTGCCTTTTGGGGGGGAAAAAATAGAGCAGCATCCCCTGTAGCACAAGAACCTGAAAATTATTTCAATGAGTTCCTGTTGCTGGTGACCCCATGAACTATAAAATTCTGTGAGAAAAGATCTTGTCATAACCACGTTTTTATTTATGTGGCAAGATACATGGAAAAAAGCACCAGCAGCCAAGCTGACGTAACTCCAAAGGTTTGCTGGTGCCACAACAATCTATATCAGCTCAAAGCCCTAAATCTAATAAATCAAGTATTTTTAAAAAGTTTTGTTGAAGTTAGATGAAATGAATTGGGTGCATGACCTTGCTAACAAGAACAAAACGGAAGTGCTTGTACTTCAGCAACAAATCTTGACCTTTTTCTGCAGTTCATTTTCTTTGGTTTAACAAATTCAGAGCTATTATTTTCACTTGCAACTCTTTATGAAAAGCTTTGAGGCTGTAAAAAAGTTGGCAAACTTTCATATTCTTATCTTTCTCCAATCTGCTGCTTAAAACAAATCACCAGAGTCCTGTGAGTTGACAATCACTTGCAAATGAGATACTGGTTTCTGCATGTCAGAAAACTCTTTTCTACAAATAAGCATGGACCAGAAATCATACAACATATTTTTATTTATTTATTTATTGGGAAGTGCATGTAGTGGTTATGGAAGAGTAGTTCCAGTAAAAACAAACTCAGGAGACATTGATATTTCATTTATATAAGATAGATATGGATAAAGTGAGATAAATATTTTAAAATACTAAAATGTAAGCAAGTAAGGACCAAGGGAAAAGATTGGGTGACCAAACTATGGCAAATAGTTAACATGAAGCTGCACAGTCCCAACTAAAAAATAATTTTGAGACTTTTTGAGCCTCAAAATAGGTTTTAGGAGTTCCAATTGATTTTATTGTGAAAATTTTATAAATCACTCAATAAGATATAGAGCCAGTTCATGTAGGCTCATAAAGTTTAGTTTTTATGTAAAGGGAGAAGCCCTGTTAAGGAAGGTCACTTCGGTGGACAGTGAAGGCCTTTTATTCACAGTTTTTGCACAGGAAAAAGTTAAACAGAATCTGTCATTGCAGAACAAAGAACAACAATTCTCCTATTTTCATTTTGGAAAATAGAAAAAGAATATTATTTGAAGTCAATTTCATCTATATATTACCTTTGAAACAATGCTACAGTATGTAAAAATCAATGCAAATACACAAAGTCCTGGTGAAATTAGCATGCACTTGGGAAGTGAGTGTCATAGTGAGAAAAACCTAAGAACCACAAGGACTGCATGCTCTACACGATTGGCTGCTACCTAATGGTCTCTGGAAGTACCATAACCACAGCTGGGTGTGAAAATTAACATTAGCTCTTTGATCTTCATAACACTGGAGTCTTGCAGAAGGGTAAAGAGTTCCTTAACAGCATGAAGAACACATCAGGTTGATCCGAGAATGATAAAAATTTTCATTGAAGTGAACCATTCAGGTATGGTGAGCTTTCAAAAATTTTTGGGTAGTTTTTTCCGAATTATTATTTTTATTTTCTTTATAACAGATATTTTTATAGGGAACGCTGTATTTTTGAAAACTTTGATGATTCCTAGTGAGATAAAGGAAGTTTTTAGCACTCAAAAAAATCTTTTTCATAGGTCACAGAAGTTGTTCTTTCCAACAGAGCTGTACTGCAAATATCAAAGTTGGAGAATACAAAAAATAAGTTAAAAACCAGATAGAAAGCATGAAATAGGAACATGATTTGATAAATATATTCCTTGTTTCTACTCATATCTCAGACACAGGATCTGCTGCTAATTATTGAAAAAAACGTAATTGAGGTTGGAAGAGAGCTATGGAACTGGTCAGATCCAACTTTAGCCCAATGTGGGATCAAACTAAAAGTTATTAGGAGCAGGTCACATCTTTTCCCAGTTGAGCTGGCAATCTCTCCAAAGTGGGAGGTTCCAGAAAAACATCTAGGTAAACGATTTGACCAACACTAAGAATATTTTTTTGTTAAAAACTAATTAAAATATTTGTTGATGAAATAGGTGCCTGTTATCTCTCAGACTTTCAGGGTGGAGCTTCTGTCAAGGTCTCCTTGCTCTCTACCTACACATTAGGGAGTAGAAGGAAGAAAAAAGACCCCTTCCTCTCTCATCCCTTTTCCACATTTGCTGAACCACACTCAGACTCTTCTCAAAAAAATCACTTGCTTCAAAATCTATAAGAGAATATTGGGAAATGCCACAGGCAGTGTATGCAGACTGCATATGAGACTCTTAATTGGGTGAGGAAAAAGAGATTTATAACATTTTTTCTCCACTTTTCAACAATTTTTGGGCTTCTTTGTTATCCACATAACTTCTTTAGCATACTTTCAGGAAAATTAAAATATTTCAGGAAAAAGAGTACTAAGAAAAAGGGGAGGCAAGAGACTATAGCAGAGCTTCTATAGAGATTTGCTGGAGGCTAACACCAATTCTAATCCAAATACTGAATCTGGCCCAGAGTAGAGTTCACATAACATTAGCTTTTGGATCTTTATTTAACACATTTCTAATTTTTAACCAGGTCTCTCTGGGCAGAAAGAAGCAAAGACTATTTTCCAGGAAAGTTTTCCAAGCAGTAATTTAGTTCTAAACAAACTCTTTTTAAAAACTGTTTTCCAAATGGTCAGAAGCAAGATGAGGGGACAAAATGAATAGCATAATTAGCAAGCTGAATATGGCATTAATAGTCTGGCATCTGAAATGAGCGTACACTGCTTGCTGGATGAGAGATTTGCTTCAAGGCCTTTTTTGCTGTTTAGTGTGAAATGTCCTGTGAAAAGGAGATGGACCCAGAACCTCCTCCCAGGAAGAAATCATGTTGCCACAGACCAGTAGTTCTCACCAGTTAAAGTAAATTGCTATTAAAGAGTCCTCTTGAAAGGATGGCTGCCAATGACTGAACAAGAAAAGTATGAAATGATTGAACCTGGAAATGTGAAGCCTGTAAAGTGAAATCTATCCCAAGATAGCACCATTACAGAAACTCTTTGTAAGGGCACATAGGTACACATAGGAGTGTGATCAGATATCAGGTTAGGGAGTGGGAATTAAGGGGTAGAAGATGCAGGGTTGTACAAGATTCCACGTTCTGTGGCTGACCAAATGGGTTTGAATAAATTTTCCCAGGATTGTAAATAAGTTGTTTAGACTAAAAGAATCTTAGAACCTGTGTACATGATTCAGAGGGAGTTTTGAAGCATGCAAAGTGCACAGTGCTTAATTGCAATGAAGTAACAAGACAGCAGAATGGCTAAGATTTCACCCAGTTTTCTTGAGTTCACCAGTTAAGGTGAGGCACCCCTTGGCATGGGGATCACATGTGGGAACATCCTCCAGCAAGTCCCAGGTTTGAACTTTCACTTCCTGCCAAGCACTGCAAAGTCTTTTTTTCTGCCACCATACTCACCACTTAATGGTAGAACAAGCTGAAAACTTCACATCCGAAAGGGTCTAAATAAAGTCTTAGGCCTAGACTTTTGGAGACATTTAATGGCCTTGATCTTTAAGGAGTATTTGCATAGAAGTTTGTTTACATAACTGCATACACGTGTGTATCAGTTAACTCAAACTGCAAACATCAATGACATCTGAAATCCAAGATGGGGCATGAATTCTTCCTGTTATGAACAACTGTGGATTTAGAGTAGAAATGGTCACCTATAAATACACTGTATTAAATAGACTGAAATTAGTCGGCAGATTAACTTCAGTTTCCTAGGTACATAGCCTGGGGAAGTCATATGGAGTATGGCAACATTAATTGGTCTATGCTGTAAATTATTCCCAGCCTTAAAGCCTTTAGGCTTTACTACCACTCATTAGCTGGGTTTATTTCCATTATTCCAGTGAGGCCCACAAGGTGGTTATCATCTTGACTGCCTCAAGAAGGAGAGTTTCCACACCAGGCCTGAGTACAGCTGCAGTTTCTACTCTGTTTCATTGCCAGAAAAGTGTTAAGGGCACACTGTGGATCAATTCGTGGCACAGCAATAAATATGTAGACTTAAATGACACAATCAAGCTGTAGATGCCTCTTCTTCATTTTCACCTGGTGTGAAAAACCCAGCAATGGTAGAGAATTTTCCATAATTTTTCCTTATCTATATATTCTAAGTGGTGTCTTCTCATTTCCATTACTCTGTTGTAGCCCTACCTTGAAGTTCAGGTTCAGCTGATGCAGGCTCTCTGTTTCTAGAGAGTCCCTGTGCTTTAACTGGCCTACAAAAGCAGAGAGAAGAAAGCTATAAAACAATGTACATCAATGTAGGTATGCAAGAATATTACTTCAGAAGTTGGTATTTAGGGAAACAGAACTTTCATTTGTTTGGGATAAAAAAAAAGACAAAACGTGGGTTTTTTTTTTTTATACCCAGTTTCTGTTCATTAGGAGAAATTCAATATTAATCTCTTATGCTCACTAGTTTTGTAATATTTAATGCCTTTGAATGCAGCACATGCAATACATATGTTCATAAGCAGAACCAGACAAGTTTTACAGTTTCAAGTTGCATTTGAATCTTTCCAATAGCCAAGCCATTATTTATTCTTTTTTTTCATCGAATGTTGACTTCCTCTGAAATCTAAATTCCACCTTCTGTTTGGAGCAAAGCTGTGTATCTCACAACAAAAGTTTTCTTTGCTACCTGGGTATTCATGCAGACATTGCTTTTTTCCAGGCATCATTCAAGTCTTCAATGGAAGTTCACTGGAGCTGCAATCTCTGCTCTTGTTTTTTCCTCAAAATGCCCTGTACCATCTAAACAGACTTGTTTCAGCTGTAGCAATCCATGCAGCTCTAAGCCCGACACTCCCTGACTTAAAAAAAAAAATCCAAAAGGTATGAAATCACACTTTGAAGCGACCTAATATTATTAATATCCAATATGTACAGCCCAGTAGGCTTTAATGAGAAGGTATAAAAAAGAGAAAAGTTTTTCATTAATGCATCTGAGAAGAGTATTGTACACCAGACTGCATACCAGATGAGGTTAACTAAATGAAGTTACTTAAAAATGAATGAAGCATCAAACTAAGACATTAAAAATAGCTTGCTGAGAAGAAAGTACTTCAAGTGGAACAGGTGTTGGTTACCTGATTCTTCCAAGTTACCAGGAAGGTTAGTTAACCTGTCACATTGTACCTTTAAGCAGCATTTTTAAAAGTTTTGAAGAAAATTTATAACTGTCTGGGGGGGATTTTAGAAAAGTAACAGCAGCAGCAACAATGAAAACCAGAATTTTACTTAGTAAAATTTATGTGATGCAAAAACAAAGGAATAAGTGTCCATGTTGCCCATCTAGCTTTGTATTAAAAAAAGCCGTAAACAGCAAGTCATTAATATTTTTTTAAGTATTTTGCAATGAAGCACATTTTATTGTTATATGAAATACTAACTAATTGAACATAGATATTGCAGCTATAAAGTATTTGAACTAGACAAGCGTTATGGCAATACAGCTGATTTGTTCTCACTATTAATACATATTGCCTTATACAGGAAAAGATACATCGTCCTAAAGAGTACATAATAAAAATATAATAAAAGATGACCTATCAAGCTGTGGAGAGATATTACAATGACAAATACTTCTTGCAATTTTAGCACATCCATTATTATTGAAAAAAAAAAGGAATAATAACTCCTCAATATTTATAAATTAATTTAAATTTTAGGTTTTATTTGGTTTGCTTGGCAAGGTTTTGGTAGTGGAGATTCTACAGGTGTGGCTTCTCTGAGAAGCTGTTACGAGTTTCCACTGTGTCCAATGGAGACAATGTCACCTGGCTCCAGCCTCAATCAGCAACGGAGGCAACAGACTTAAGAAAGGGAAAAAAAATGGTGCACAACTGCAGCTGAAGGAGAGAAGAGATACAATACGTGAGAGAAATATCTCTGCAGCCAGCAGTGTCAGTCCATCAGTCCAGATGCCAGAGCAGAGATTCCCAGGCAATCTGTGATGAGGACCACGGTGGTGAAGACCATGGTGAATCAAGTGTGTCCTTGCAGGCCATGAACGTCCACAGTGGACCAGACATCCACCGGCAGCCCATGGACGACCCCATGCCAGATCAAGTGAATGCTCTGAGACTGTGATCCTGTGGGAAGACTTTGCTGTATCAGGCTCCTGGCAAACTGGTGAAGAGAGGACATTACTCTGGAGCAGGTTTGCTGATAGGGCTTGTGACCCCATGGAGGACCCATGCTAGAGCAGCCTGCTCCTGAAGGACTACATTCTTTGTAGGAGTGACCCACAAAGGAGCAACTAGTGAAGAACTTCAGCCCATGGGAAGGATCAACCCCAGAGAAGCTAGTAGAGGACTATCTCCCATGGAATGAACCCCATGCTTGAGCAGGAGAAGAGAGAGAGGATCCTCCCCCTGTGGAGGAAGCAGTGGCAGAGAAAATGTGAGATGAACTGTCTAAAACCTCCATTTCCCATCTGCCTGTGCTGCCATGGCAAGGAGGTAGAGAATTCTACCTCCTTGTAAAGAAAAGGCCAGGAAGAAGGCTGTGGTGCAGGGAGGGTATGTTGTCATTATATCACAAGAGTTCTATTATCATTATATTGCAAGGGTTCCACATTGCTGGAGTTTTGTACCTCCTTGAGGTTTCTTGGAGGGAGCCCCTCTGGGCACTGACTCTTCCTTGTCCTCACATCAGCCAACTGACTCCAGCTCCCCACAGTCCACTCTTTGACTGTGCTTGAACCACTAGACAGGAAATATTGATATGTAGCCAAGAAGTGTGAAACACTCTTCTTATTGGCTACAGCTGCAGCCTGTTAACATCACATCTGATCCTAATCTCTTGTAATTGGCTCAGCTGCAACTCTTTAGGGGAAAAGATTACATTCTATACCACCTTCATTTACCCATACTGTATCCCCCTACAAGGGTATTCTTAAGATCTAGGTATATTTCTCATTATCCTACTCTGATTTGATTGGTAATAAATAAAATTAATCTCCTCAAGTTTTGTCCATGAGAGTAATTGGTAAGTGATCTCTCCCTGTCTCTACCTTTGTAGAGACAAATGAGCCTTTGTTTTGTATTCTTTCACCTGAACAGTTGAGGAGGGGAGTGACTTCTTTGGGCACCTGGAATCCAGCCAGGGTCAGCCACCAAAGACTTAGAAACATAAAAAGTCAAGGACAGAACAAAAAATCTGGGGAGATTTGAAATTCAGCCAAATATGTCTTGATAAGTATTTAAGAATCTTATTTTACTATGTAAAAAATTATCAAAAGAAATTTTAGTGAAAGGTAAATTGAAAAGTTAAGCAAAAATACAAATATAATTCTGTGATAATACAAGAGAGAATGAAGTGCAAATTGCCATTGAGGGCAATTGCTGCAAACTGGTTGGAGGGCATATATAATTTCAGTTCCATATGTGAAATTACGTTAAGAGATCAGCTTGGTAACATTGCTTGGTAAACATTTAGATACTGTTTTCTATTCTGAACATAACAGATAAAAAACCCCAAAGTCATAACTTCTGGTATTCGAGATAAAGCAGAGAATAAAAGAGTGGTAGGGGGTTTTTTGAGGTCAGAAACTGAGAGCTGTATTTTGTGCAGCTTGAAATAGTTACACTGAATTAAATGGATGAGAAGGAATCAGCAGTGGACATCTTGACAAAGTGCATCTTCAGCAATGAGGAAAAGCCCCTGACAGTAGGGAATTTAGTTCATATACAACCTTCTTAAATAGGTTTGGAAGCCAAGCAGATTAAGATATTAAACATTTTACACTAAAACATATACAGTTGTGACTAATCTCAGCTGAATCTGGATGGGTACAGGTTTAAACAAGGGCAATTTTTGTCTCATCCTGTTTTTAAGAGTGTGAAACTTGGAGCATTGAGCTAGACCTAGTATTTTGTAAGCTCATTTTAATACGACTGTTTCCTAAGCAATGTTTTCTTGTGTCTTTTTATAGCTCCTCAGCATTTGGTTGTATTCCACTTGTCCTGCTGTTCTTCCACTGAGAATTCCATTAAAAACCCTGTATTCTTTTTCTCTGTTTGCCTTTTGGGATGAAACTGCACTTTTTAGGCTGCTTCATAATTGTCTAAACCTTTATCTGTCCTTTGCTGGGAATGTCAATGAAATTATTTTGAGCTTTTTTTGTGTCTTCCTCTTTCTGAGCAAAATTTTACAATTTCCGTTACAAACAGATTCAACGTTTTTGCTGATTTGGATAACTGATGCTTCTGTGATAGACAACAGTAGGTATTTGACAAAGTAAATGCAAAATTTAGCAAATAAAATTCAGAAAATAAATGTGTTACTGAATTGCCGACTCCTATGGACAGCATGTCTGTGATAATGCCTTGTCAACCTCTTGGAGCAACTTCTTAAAAAGCATTTGGTCTTGTAACTGGCAACATCATATTTCTTAAAATAACTTATCCTGAGGCTCACATAACAAACAGAGACAATCAGAGACCTGCCTCTCTGTAGTAAGGCGTACTGGTCAAGCTGAGCCAAAAGCAAGATGCAGTCAGTACTCATCAGATGCCTTACTACAAATTTAAAAGGTGCAGCAAAACACCTGTGAGATTAATTTGGGTATCAACTGGGTACCAGAGTGGTCATGCCCCAAATGACTGTGCTTGAACCACTAGACAGGAAATATTGATATGTAGCCAAGAAGTGTGAAACAAATGTTGGCTTGCTTAAAATGTCAATAACAAACTCTCTCCAATTTCAAGAAGAAACAATTTCACCTCTGGCTCCTTCCTAGCTCTGGCAAGAACATCTTGTTCAAAGTTTAAGTAATAGCATCTCTGAGTTCCTAGCCACAATCAAAAATAAATACAATGACAATTTCTAATCTTGGTATATGTGCTTCTGCTTTATAAATGCCAAGAGCCAATTTTTTAATATAGTCTAAATAGATTTGGTATAGTAAAAAAAAAATCTTAATTAAAATTAAGACATTTCCAGTACTGATATCTTTATTAAAAAAAACCTACTATTATATGCATGTTTTTACAAAATGTAAATTCATTAGTAATATACCGAATGTAGACAATAGGAATCAAATAGATTACATATTGTCCTAAAGACTTATGAATAATAGAATATTATATGTCTGCATATAATGATTTCTCTAAAAATAAGATTTATATGCAGTATCCTGAAACTTCACACAAATTTATTATAAGATTTCAAAGTGTAATTTCAATAATATTTTAACTACATTTTTTGCTTCAATGATGACTGATAGAAATGCAACTCCTTGTTCTTACCCCCTTTTTACAGAAAACACTTTCAGAATAGCAATATGTGTAACTTCAATTTTTCATAAATGTTTTTGTCTCTTGATTTTTACAGTTTGAAAACAGAATAGAGCTAAAAAATTAGTCCTGTTTGTATGTTCATTTCAAGAGGATGAATGACCTCTGACATACTTGTTATAACAAGTTTTGTGATCAAGATGGACTAAAGTTATGGTATCTGCAACTGTGATTTCATTTGCTTCCAAAAGTAGGTTCTGAGCTTTTGTCTATTCTGTAACAATCTTCAGAGATAATCAATTTAGCCATCTCACATAGTTTGACAGACTTTCCGAAGCAGAAAATAGATACAAGTTTTTATATTCTAGAATCAAAGTATCATAGAATGGTTTAAGTTGAAAGGGACCTTAAAGATCATCCAGTTCCAACAACCTGCTTTGGGCAGAGGTACTTTTCACTAGACCTGATTACTCAGAGTCCCAACCATCCTGCTCTTGAACACTGCCAGGGATGGAGCATCCACAATTTCTCTGGGCAACCCGTTCCAGTGCCCTACCATTCTCACAGTATTTTCTTCCTAAACCTAATATAAACCTACCCTCTTTCAGCTTGAAGCCATTCCTCCTTGTCCTGTCACTGCATGCCCTGGTCAAGAGTCCTTCTCCATCTTTCTTGTGGTCTTCTTTAAGGCACTGGAAGTGCACAATTAGGTCATCCCAAAGCCTTCTCTTCTCCAGGCTGAGCATTCCAATAAATTAATTCTCTTAGCCTTTCCTAAGAGGTCCTCCAGCCTCTCCTATGATGGAGAGGCTTCCTTAGGTGGGAATTCAATCATATAAAGGCACAAGTTTTGGTATACCTTGTAAGCAAAAGACTGCAAAATACAGACTATGGTGTTACCACAAGGCCCAGGAGAAGTCATAGTGCTTTCACAGTTCCGGAGTGTTCTGCATTATAAGAGATATGTTAACCATGAAAGCACACCTGTGAAGATAAAATGTAACACTGCCAATAGGGACAAATAGTAACCCTGTAATTGAGCCCTATGGGCAATTAAACAAACAAATAGTATTTCTGTGGTATTGTAGCATAGACCTTTTGTATGGATTTAATATTACTTCTAGTGCCAGCCTTACAGCCATCATAGTATTTCCAGTAAATCCCTCCTGACATTCACAAACCTGAGAAAATTGAATTAAAAAATACAATGTTTCAGTAGCCAAAGGGAAAACCAGCTTATGAGTTTTCCCATCTTCAGATATCTCAAGTACTCTTCTCCATCTCAAAATCTCACTATGTTTATAATTTTACATGTCTTTGAGACTGGCAGGACTAAAGGTATTTTTAATATATAACATTGTAGAGTCATCTGTAGAGTTAGGGTGGCTATTATGATAAAGCAGTGCATCATTTTCATAACTAAAAGCAAAATGTAATTCGTCTGTAGTGTAATATTTCCTTAACTCTATCATGCTTATCAGTGCCACACACAGATAAAGGGTCTGATACTTCAAGACATCCAAACTCTTCAGTTAACACTTAAATTTAAGCATAGATACTAAATAAGCTCTGTAAAAAATAAATAAGCTCTGTAAATTAGCTACTTATGGGATTGCTCTTCAGATTACTTCATTTCATGTTACTATGAGGACAGGTTCTGTATTTTATCTACCCCCTTCAAGACTGTTAAGGTTACTGAAAAGACCCCATATTTCCTATCTGGTTCTCTGGTAAGAAAACACCACTCAGTGGAAGAGATCATATGGGTAAAAGCATCCCAGGACAGATTTGCATTTTGTACTTTCAGTGTTCCTTGACAGTGAAGACAAATGAAAGAAGACAAACAAGGATCCAGCACCTGCTTCCTTGTTTGGCTGAGTCTGTGTAGCCATGGCTCTGGTCACAGTGAGTGCTCAGGTTTGCCTGGGCACTGAAGCTATTATGGACCTGCAGCCAGAAACTTTGATAGTCAACAGAAGAACTCACCCCAAGACTGACCAGAGATCAGGTGAAATCAACTGCCTGGGTCAGCAAGCCTGTGGCACAGACAGCCTCAGAAGCTGCCTGCATCCTATCAGCTCATCCCTTATTTGCCCTGTGAACTTCTGACAACCCTGAGCCACAGAGCCAGTTGTCATCTGAGAGAAACATCCCGTGTCAGAGGTCCCCAGCAAGGCTAGCAAATAGCCCCAGGAGGCCATATCTCTCTTTTCTTCAGTTCCCTCAGTGGAATGGGAGCATTTCTGTTTTGTAAATATTGATTTTTTAGGGTCCTTTATGTGATTTTGTCCTCTTTTTTCCATTGGTCATGATATCCAAATCAATCAGTGGCTTTTCCTCACTGTTGCAATCCCTGGACAAGGAAGTTATCAGTCATTGACTAAGAAGAGCTTTAAATGAGTAACTTGTGCTCAGTCAGGTTATCTCAATAATTAGTCACTCTTAATTATCCTTAATTGCTCAGCATTGCTCATGGAAGAAGTCACAGAGGGAGACAGGGCTATGGCAACTTCTGTGACTTTGGCAGAAGAGCATGCTGTGATCAGTGCTGGCACAGGACAGAAACCTCTGGGAAGACATGAGAGGCACAGTGAACAGCAGAAGAATTATCCAGGCAAAACAAGAAGTTGTGACATACCCATTCTACAAGCTTATAAAGGTATTTGTATATTATGCAATATCATCTCTAAGGATAGTAATTTAGGGCAATAAGGTATTGTCACTTTCTGACAATTTCAAGCATTAAAAATGTCAGTTTACACAAATGCATTCCTATTTCTGAGATTGCAAGGTAATAAACACTTATAGCACAGTCAGCCTTATGCAGCATGCAAATAAGGCCTCTTCAATTTCCTTTCAATACTCTGAACTTTTGACAAAAGATAAAGACTAAATATTACTTATGATCACTACTGGTGTATGATATTCTTTCCTTTTGTATAAGTGTATCATACAGTCATTATTCTGACAAAATTCCTCTTTAGAAACAATGAATCTCTTACATAAGGAAGGGGAAAGTGCACTTCCTATGGAGGTAATTGCTTTACATAACTTGCTGCTAATTAAATATTTACTTTGCTCTCTGAAAGCCCACTTCATTGTAACTTTGAAAAATAAAAGCCACAAACCAGTTTTTCTGGTTGAAGAATTTTGTTTCCTGGGTAAATAAAATTAAATTATGCCAATAAATTTGACACTGCAATTTGCCAGGGAGAACTATGTAATCAACTATAACACAGCAGAAAAGTATTGGTCTGGGAAAGGATAATTTTTTTAGTGACTTATCAGGGATGGAGAAATGCTACATTAGCTGATGAAATATGTGAATGATCATAATATACAAGCTGAGGCCTGTACCAGGCTGGTTTAGCCCTTTGCTTATCCATTTATGTTTATTATGTGTGAATTTGTGATGCTACAGAGCTGAAGTGCCCCTAAAGTCTGCCTGAAGGGCCCCTAATAGAGTTACCTGTGAGAGAAGTGAAACTCAAAGTGAAACTAATATATCACTACTTTATTTTCTGGGTTTTAGGAGGATAACACTATAACTGTATTAAAAATTAGTATGTCCAGGACACATGGGTTGGCACTGAGACCAACAGGTATGGGACAGCCCATATTTTTCCCATAAAATGCCCTTTTCCTCCAGAATAAGGCAGCCCCCCTTCTGCCTCTGTCCTTGAACCAGGCTGACATCCAGATTGCTCCCAGGACAGACAGGGGACAATTTGGCAATAGAGATTATTGATTTTTACTGCCCAAGAAATGTTCACTGGCAATGCTAATGTAGGTAGATCCAGAATTACTGGACAAATTATTTCTAAAACACTAATTTTCAAAGCACTTACAACTGATAGAGAAAATAGGGATAGTTCATTAAATGTTTCACTACTTTAAAGTGTATCAAATTTTGTAAACTGAGATTTGTCAAAGCAATTTCCTGCTGCTTCCTTACAAATTTGAGATTTTCTTTGCCCCTTAGTTTCCAGAATCCTTTGCATCAACTACTTCTTTTTGTTTGTTTTAATTTTCCCATTTCTAGTGGTCCATCAAGAGTCTAGGAGAAAAGAGCCAGTGAGACAAAGCTAGAGAAACCAGTATGGAAGCAGCATATATATCTTCATATACCAGATATCCAAAATGGGCCAAACTTAAAGTTTTATATCCTATTCTTGTCTCAGGAGGCAAGAAATAAAATGGATGTTGTTTATCTGTTTAGTCCTGAGACTGTTTTCCTTCTATTGATTAACTGGATTTGATTTTCCTGTGTATTTTGTGACAAGATCAAATCATTAGTGGGTTATGGGAATTCTCTTGTGTGATGGATCTCATGAAGAAGATCTGTCAGTCTGGTAGAAGTTATTGCTGTATTTACCATGTAAATACCATGTAAATAATAATCCTGCACAAAAATTCTTAGTAAAAGAAAGGTTTAATAATTGCCATTAGTGTGCCACAGTGTATAAATGGGTAATAATGTCTGCAAAAAGAGAAACCTGCTTAACAATTTCAGCTTGGTTTGCAGTAGTTTTTTGTTGCTGTTCATACAAGAAAAACACAATTTTGGACAGTATTCTGGACAAGAACAAAGGGAAGCCAAGGCTTTTTTAATGGCTTGGAGCAAATATTAAGAAGACAAAATCATAAGAGATAACTCGAGGCTGCAATTAAACTGAGTCAAAAATTACCTTTATTTAAAAAAAAATTAATAAGCATGCTGTGTCCATTTATGTTCAGATCGACATGACATAAAAACGCTTATGCTAATAGATTAATCCAGGACAAGATGACTTTTCTAACTTTTTGATGCCTTTCAGGGCTGAGCACACCATGAAATAATTGAAAAGCGGTACTTGAGTTAGTAGTATATGAGTATAATCAACAGCTCTTGTGAAAATGCTTTTTCATCAGCAGACTTTGTAGGAGGATTTATGAGAGGGTAAACCATTAGAATTGTCTGAAACTCATATTTGCTGATCAACATGCAGCTCCTCCTTAGATTCCATAAGGCTGGCTTGCTTGGGGGGCAACCTCAGCATAAAACTGGCAGCATGTTCTCAGGAGAGAAGATCCCAAAGACTGAAGTGAGCACAGTTTGTACCCTATTTTATGAACCAAAGTCGATTCTTTATGTATTTTATGTCAAGCCCACTGGTTGCTGTTGTGGTTTTGGGTTTTTTTATTGATCATTGTCTAATGCCATGGTTGCTTTAGTCTGCTGGCTTCTGAACAAATTCATACAAGATTCAGCAGCCGTGCAGGTAAATTGTTACAATCTGTCTTTCTGATTTTGAGGGGTCTTAAAGGGTTCGAAAGCCATAAGCCATCTAGTTCATCTTTCATTCTCTTGAGGAAAAATGATTTATAGGTGTGTGTGCAAACGAGCTGTCTTCTGTCCCTGGGCTTCCACTTATACATGGACTTTAAAAAATTACCAAATAATAAGCTAAGAAAAGGACCTATAATGGCACTACATTACTTCCAAGCTGATCGATTGTTTTTCTTCAGAAAATAAAGGTAGCCTATGCTGCTGTACTTATTCATGAGTTTCCAGAAAGCCAGTGGTTGGAAAGCAAATTGACTGAGTTTCTCTAATGGACTGCAGCAGTTAGAGTAAGAGGGACGTGGGAATTTAAGAGCTCACAGGACATTTCAAGCTCTAGCTACCCATCAAGAAGAGATTGCTACATCTGAGCTGTCCTTTCCTTGAACCTAGTCATCTAGATAGTACACTACCCAGTAGTCAGCGTTTTACCAAGAGAGACCATCACTGCATTGCCTGGTTTGGTAACAGGTCTGCATTCCCCTAAGGCAGCCAAATGGTGATTTTGTGAAACAGCTTTCATGTAGATTTTGAAAATGATGAAGAGGAGAGAACAGTAACTCCTTCAATAATTTTTAGTACTTGAAGCTGAAAAGAGGCTGTTTAGGCAGTTACTTAATAAGGTAGGTATAAGCTTTACATTCAAAAGCCAAAATATTGTATTCCTGTGATTTGCAAGGGCTTTGTCTTTTAAGGGAAAGAGCGATTCTACCTCACTCAGCTTCACCATACAAGTAGATGATGGGGTGATCTGTGAACAATGTCTTCCTGAGGACATGCACCCTTTCTAGCATTCTGCAAAAGAATGTGCTTAACTGTGATAGCAACCTGAGGAGGGAGGAGGTGGTTTGGGGCTAGTGGATGCTGGCTTCCTAGATCTTATGGAAAAAAGTTTTATATATTGGGATCACACTCAGAGAACATCAAAACAGAAGAAATAGATAAAATCTGTTTAGATAACACAATCTAAATCTGAAAATAAAATAAAAAGCAAACATCTGAATTCAATGTGTGAAGATCCTGGGAGAAAACCAATAGCGACCTGATTGCAGTGCTGGGGTGGTAGGATAAAACAGATAAAACAACATTGATACAGCTCAGCCCTGACCTGGCAGTTCTTCTCAGGGGAAAAATAACCACCAACCAAGCAAACACAAACAAAAAAAGTAAAGCAAAACAAACAAACCACCACCACCACCAAAAAAAAAGACAAAACAATTCCTCAAACAACTCCCCCCCCACCTTCCCCCCCCCCCCCTCCCCAGTTAAAAGTATCCCTAGTCCATTATTTCCCAGGATCAATTTTGAGTTCCCTAGAAAATACTCATTCCGTTTGGGAGTATTTGATGAATGAAGTTAAGCCTGTGTGCACCTGTAGCTCCTGTCAGGGTCATGCAGTGTTCTGTGCAAACAGACTGAGAGAAAGTCACTGCCTTCAGGGGTTTGCTTGCTCTTTGAAGGCAAAGTGTGGAGATTTGGGTTAGCAAACAAGTAAAAGGAAGAGGAAATACTGAAGGATGATGGCAGCACTGGAGAACTCATGTGCCAGCAAGGTAAAATTGGTTAACATCTATGAGAGACATAAAAACTCATAAATCTGTAAAATCAGAAGGAATAATGATGGACACCTGTTTTGTCTTCCTTCTTCACAAATACCATTTCTCTCTGATTCTGCATGGTAAGAAAATACTGTTTCTTGCTCTATTAATCACTGTTGCAGTTGTTAACTTCGAGAGTTGGATTAGTTACTTTGCTCAATATTTCCTGGGAGAATCTCTGTCTAAATCTCTTTTTAGACTAAGTATTTGAATTTTAACACCTGACTCCCATGTAGAGAATTTTTCAAACCTCATCCCTGAGGTTTCATATCTGAAAGTATTTGTTTCCCTAAGCAGCTGCATTTGTGCCATTTGTGGACACCAGAGGTTCAGCCCTTATATTGGTTTGAATCTCTGCACAACCCAAAATTATTTCCTCTGTACAAAGTGCAGAGGAAACATTTCTACAAAAATATTTCTACAAAATGTTTTTCAAGTAGTGTCCTTTGGAAAGTGCAGCCTATGTCTTAGTTTTTATTGAAGCAAGTTTCTATTTTTAGATTATGCAAGAAATATTCCAAGAGACTGAAAGCTCTTTGAAGGAAACTCCAACAAACTCTTCAGACACCCCTGGTTGGACATAAGTGACGGAGAATAAGAAACTTTCAGTTTGTTCAAAAGTTTCAAGTTACATGCAGTATTTAGGGAGTCATTGAGTGAGAAGCAGAAAACTAGGAATATTTTTGAGCTATGATGAAGAAGAGTCTCTTGGAAGTATATCTCTCAACATGAGAGTTAAGTGGAGATGAACCTATTACTTTCTTAGCTAATCTTTTGTTAGGTTGCATTTGCTACATAAGTGTTGTACAACAATTACAGGATAAAACTTCCTTTTAAACAGTACAGAATGTGGATATATGATTTGATGTTGTGTTTTATTGTCTTTGTGAAGAAATCTGAAGAGCATTGCTACCCATTGTGGCTTTTTTCCCAGCTGAGAAAACAGGATGTGCGTGAGCAGGTGCAGAGTTGGTACAACACAGAGGGAAACCACTACCATGTTTCCTGAGAGAGTGGAGATCCTTGAATTAATTTCTTTCCTTGGTCTGGACCAGACAAAATCTACTGATAAAAGTGTGCAAGTTTTCCACAGGCATTTGAAAAAACAAATGTGGAAGAGCTTTTGTCCTACAGGTACTACCATATTTTTCCCAGAATTCTTACTGCACACTGCAACACCTAAGAAGAAATTATACAGCTGGACTGCTGACTGTACCGTGGACAATTATAAGTGTGCTGTGCATAGCTTTGGTCTTTTCAAAGCAGAGTTCTGGTGCTTGTTGTCTTAGTCCAGAAAAATGAAACTCCAAATCTCTTGCTGGTTTTGCCCTGTACAGCCTCATTTTGTATCATAACAATGTTCTCATGCAGCCATTGGAAGTATTTCAGGTGAGAGGGATGTTAATAATTTACCCTTTGAAAGGCACCTGTTCTCAGACTGAGGGGCTCTGGGGAAGTGGGGGCTGCTTTTCCCCCACCTGCACTGTAGATGAGCAGGCAGCCTGTACAAAATGCAGGCTCACACCACGTAGGCAGGTTTCTCACAGCAGGATGCAAACCAGCATCTGAAAGGCAGTGTCTGCAGGCTTTCCACACAGGTGCAGTAATGATTGCTCTGGCAATATTATCCTTCCCTGTGCAAAAGCCTTCTTTAACCTCTGCTTTCAAATGGGTTTAAGCTGCTGCCACATGTCAAGCACATAACAGCTAACACGTTGTTATAAGCACACATGCTAAAGCTATTCAGCGCTGACAGCTTGAGCAATAAATGCTGTACTTTGGAAGGGAGAGTGATGCTGCTTACCCGTCCGTGCAGCCCTCATTATCCATAATATGCTTATGGCAGAAGTGTTCTGTGGGTGATTACCAGAAAAGAAAAAAGCGCTACCTAAATTTTTTCTAAAATTATTATTGCAGGGTTGTGAAGATAAGGTGATGTTTAGACTCTGTACACAGGGATTTGCTATAGAAATTTGAAGTGCCTCTTAAAGCTTCAGAAATAAATTTCTTCTCTTTTTTATGGCTGTGATGGTGTATTGTAGAAATTAATGGTCAGGTTTTTAAGAGAGGGTCAATTCCAAGATAATATAAGGATGACCAGGATAACTCCTTCAAAACAAAAGGAAAACCTACCTCATTCTCATACATCATTTTATTCCCTATAGAAAATAGGTTTGAAGAGTTTATGAAGTTTCATGTGATAGCAAAGACTCTTTGAAAGGCAGCCATTTAAATGACAGAAAATGTATCATCAGAAGGTTTTGTAGGTATAGGGAAAACCTTGACATATACTTTTTATGTTAGAAAATATAAAATGCTATAATATTTCATATGGTGTGATATTCCTATTGAAAACATAAAAAATATGACCTTGGTAAGCAGTGTTATTTTAAAATCAGAATATGTCCAATTACATGTCAGGACTTTATTCTATTTAAAGATCATATGAGTCTCTATTATTTTTGATAAAACTAATTTCATTCTTTAACAAAGACTGGTTTTACTGAAAACAGTCAGTTGTTTTGATTTTTCTGTAGGGGAAATGAGTTTTCTTGTGTATGATTGTTGAAGCTTATTCATATGAAAATTTCAAATTAGCATCACTGTGATTTAACTTTGGCTTTAGGTATATCTTAATTATATTGTAAGGTGACAAACAGTTGAATGTTTAGACATAAAACCACTTGAAATGAGATATGAAATCTTCTTCCCAGTTGACAGTTTTTATTCTTGGTGCTACAGACTTCACAAATAACAGATTTTTTTCCAAGTTTCCCTTTACATTATGCCTGATTATCAGTACAAATAGTTATCCTAGCCAGATTTAGCTACACAAGTTTAATTTTAACTTTGAGTTCTATATTCACTCAAATATCCCACTTTTGATCTTAAAAGGTTAAAAAAAAGTTTTTTTTTTTTTTGGCTGAGTGGAGTTTGGCAGTTTCAGGAATTCAGGTCTTAAGAAAAAAAGAATATGACAAAATAAAATATGGGTGGAAGTTTGAATTTCAGGCTACAGATACAAGCTCTTTTCATATAAGAATAGTGAGATCCAGATAGCCAGTATATAAGGTATATAAGGGATTGAGAGAGGTGACTTCAGTAACAAGGGTAATGAAAAATATGTTGTATTTTTTAATCTTTGCTTACTTGAATTTGACTGAAAATAAATCCAATTACATAAAGGATATTTTTTGAAAACAAATGGAACATTCAAGCTTCCTCTGAAGTTAATCCAGGATTTTTGTCTCTGAACATACAATTCTCAACATCCCTGTAATTCTACCACTAACACATTCTTGCAGACAAGCAAGATTGGACATAAGCTCTCATCCTCAATAAAGAAAAATAATTGCCTGTTATTTCCCTAGCTCTTGTGGAAGTACTTGCAAAACTCGCATCTCTTCAGATGTCACATGAAATTTTTCATCAGTTCACTACCTTCTTCTGTTAATCACTAAAATTTCTAATTTTAATTTCAGCCTAAAAAAGATCAAAATGTGCAGGAATAACTACTAGGAATGACTAGTTTTATGCAGAACTAACTCTTGTGAGCAGGACTATTCCTGGCAAAGGGAAATTTGATTAACTGTGTTTGCATAATATTGTAGTGATATTGGAAGTTTAACTCCAGACACCTACACTAAATGCCTAGGAACATCACTTTTTCTGGATAGTAATGCAGAGACAGTTTATTGTAGAGCCCAGTAGCATAAGGAATTTTCCTCTCCTGCTCTGGAGCATATGGAAGGAAAGCTGTTTAAGTCAATGAGTTGCATCTGGTTGGAAGGCCTGATGCTTGGCACTGTAGGTGTGGGCAAAAGTGGCATTTTCGTGGCCCAGCTGAGTTCTTGGGAGCAGCAGATGTCCCCAAAAGACAGACTGCAAGTGGTCTGTCTTGTCCACTTCACCCTGCAACACACAGCTGCAGAGTACAAAACTCTCGTTTCCAAGCAGTGGGCCAGAGTCTGGGAAGCAGCTCTGAAACAGATGAAGAGATGGAGATAAAAGGAAAATCAGAAAAAAGAAGGCACCATGCAAGCGACAGCTACCTGCTTTTACCAAGAATTCATATTTGCTTCCACCTCTGAGAAGCATTCCACAAGTCCTTGTCCCACTCATCCTGCTGACTCACTTCAGCCATGGAGTGTTTAACCTGCCCACTGAAATGCATCCTCTTAATAGTCTCACTTCTTAATTAATGCTATTGGCAGTTACTTTAATGCATTATTAAATCAAAGCCACTTTCAACAAAATGCTTAGCTTATTTTGAGACAACAAATTTCAAAATATCATTTTTATGTTTTGATTCCCAGCACTGGGAAATGTCTCTGACTTTGCATTTTGAAGCAATGAAACATGTTAGCAACCTGTAAGAAACTCATCATTAAAATGAAAACAATTAGCTCTCTTACACACTCAAGGGCATACATCTCCATTTAGTAACCCTGGTAAGAATGCAGATAAGTCAATGGAGCTGCTCTGCTCATGTAGCAAACCCAAATTCAAACATGTGAATAGGCTGATAATGCTTAAAAACTTCCTTTTCAGTCATGATCACTCCATGACTGAGGATATTGTAACTCGAAGATAGTCTTTAATCCAGGTTAAGTGGTTGCTTACATTTTCGTTTATGTAAGTGGCTTACGTAAGGAAAGGGGAAGTCTGATTTCAAATAATTCTGCTTCTGATTAGCTCTGCAAAGTCAACAGAAGCCTTGTATTTCTCAACAGAAAGATGCAGGGATACTTTATCACAGTCATGACCTTTTCACATTATTTTTCACTGCTGTCTCAGTGAAGTTGACATTCCAGTTCTAGCACTGGCTACTTGTTCACAGAGTTACACAACACCTGGTTTTGTGGACTAGAAGGGGGAAGGGTGGAAGGAGAAGAGATAAAAACCACAAGCCATGGCAAAATAAACAATATATCCATTTTTCCTCAATAAATAGTATTTAAAAAAATCTGTTGGAGTGATTTTTGGGGAAAAAAAAAAAGGTGCCAAAAGGCTTGAGATGTCTATTGTGCACAGGAAAGGGTGGCAGGAGCACAGAATGATGCCGAAGGAAGGGGAAGAAGGAATGGGACAGTGTTTTGAGGTGGCTTTTTTACCTTAGTAGGGTGAAGCACCTTTGGGCTTTGAGCGCATACTCTACTGTCTCTGTGAGGGTAGAAATATATTGTCCCTGATTTCTGTTCCATGATAGCAACCCTGACTCTGGCACCTGAGTCATCTCCTCAATGCCAGCTATTTCTGCAATGAACCCACAGGATTTACAACCATGAGGTTTGAGGTGAGCTGAGCATGATATTATAATGACTCTTGCGGCAGCTGGTGTTGTCCTTTCAGCCATAAGTCCTGAGTCTGTGCCAGTCTTAACTTTCAGCTAAGAAGAAAATTTGCCTGTAGTTTCAGAGAAGAGCCTAAAAACGTAACCTTAGTGAACTTGACAGGCTTCACATGAAGAAAATAAAAAGACAAAAGAAAACAGCTTTTAAGCCAATAATTTTTGAATATTTGTTTACTTAGATTGCTTTTACTTGTACGTCCATTTCCTTTTTGATGGATATTAAGGAGAATTTGCATTGGAGAGTGTAACAGTACGGCATAATACACACCACATGGGTTTTTTGCATGACTATCCCAGGCATTTAACATTTCTCATTTTGATTTTCTAAAGGAAGGACTGCAACTGTGTTTTTGGATGAGGAGATCTATTGTCAGAATTACCCAGAATGACAGAGAACAAATTCTTGTTGTGCAGCAATCTCCAGTGACCTCATAAGTAAAATTCTGTAATTACCTTGTTAAAAAATACTCTTACACAGTCTGCTCACAAGATGCTGTGAAGCATGTTTGCATGAAGAACCTCAAGCTTTACATAGAGAGCCAGAAATTGCTGGTTTTAGAAACTGTGTCAATAGGGCTAAATAATTCAACCTCACCAAAAAAAAATCTGTTTACTTAGGAGTGGGGAAAATCTTTCTAGAATTCTGGATTGCTGTTAGTGACCTGATTTCAGCTTTTTAATGTTGAAAAAGTGCTCCCTTGAGGAACTATGTGGGATAGTCACATACACACAGTCACAAAACAGGCTGACTCTCCTCAACCAACTGGAACAGTTAAATAACTGGCCTTTTGTTTTCTGCCTTCTGGAAAACATCCGTAACCTTGTCTCCTGGTACACATTTCTAACCTAAACTACGTAGTCACTAGTTATTGCAGCAATTGTCAACTTCCTCTAACACTGAAATTGTTGTGAGGAATTCACCTGCTCTTGCATGAGAGCCAGCTGTCATGGATAATATCCAAAGGTTTATTTATACACCAGCTGCACATATTGAATTTTCTTTTGTTCTCTCTTTAAAAAATTCAGGAGAGGCAATGCCTATAAAGGCCTAAGCAGACATTAAGGGATCATTCCTTTGCCATGCCTCCTTTAAATACCGTGCTGACATTTCCCTAAGCAAATGAGTAAAACTGCACTTGTCAAAGTTAGTTTTCATTTCAATCAATACTAGTAAGGAATATGAGAGGAAAATATGATTTGTTATTTAGTTCCAAAGAAATTATTTCAGACAGAGATTGTAAAACTAACAAGGCTCAGTATTTTTAAGATAAGCTCCTGCTTGAGGAATCATTCATTCTTTCTGTAGAAAAGGATAGATTATGAAATTAATGCTATTTCTTCAACCTAGTCAGGATCACTGACTTTGACCTTAATAGAGGTTTCTTTGTTTTCTGTGAGTAGAGGGGTTTATTATCCAATGGTCAGAGCTAGAAATCTTTTCCTCACCAAAAAACCTCATTCCCAAAGCCTAAAATTTTCTGTGGAAGAAATCTGGCTGGGTGCCATACCTTCTTAATATTTGGATATATGGACCTCAAGAGCCTGTAGGGATACAAAAAGCTAGCACTGGGCAGAGTCAGCGCCACAGAGATGATGTTTATTACAATTCAGCTGTACAGGTGTTGGTAATTGTGGGATTGGACCATGTGTCTGTGAGAGAGTTAAACTCGGGTGCAATTTCAGAACCTTGCCCTGGTGATGATGTGCAGGAGGAAACAAATGATACCCTGTGGGGCTGGTGGCGCCCGCTTGCACAGAGGCAGAGGCGGAAGTTGGTGTCTGATTCTGAGACAAAATGAATATAACATTTCACACAGGAATGTGTTGCCTTTTTTATCTTCTTCCTTACTTAGTCTCCTATGTTCAGTTTAGCCTCAGTCTTCAGTGAGATACTGCAGCCTACCAGCACTCAGTCTGTGTTCAAAAGAGAGACAGTGCTTCATTATTTGAATATGCGATTGTGCTTTTCTGTAATCAAAGCTAATAGAAGTAGCAGTCTTGTAGAAGAAATAAAAATGGCTTTGTAAGACAGAAAGACAATTATTGGGAAATTTTTAACAGTTTACATTTTCTAAAAGATATGGAATTCAATAATATTTCACCATCCTCTTCTTTTGGCTACCTTGACTACTTTGAAGTCCTGCCCATGAGTAGATCTGGGGGAGGATAGGTCTGCAGCATTTTGTAGCTACATAATAGAAAGTCTGCAGACTGCAAGTTGTGAATCTTACCATTATGCAATTGGTCAGAGGAAACACTTCTTGTATTTTAGACAATTCATCGTTTCATTTTTGTCATTTTCCTTACAAATTGTTATCACAACTTCATGTGAACTTTCTGATAATTACTATGTAGGTGTGCATGTTTTGTGTGTTTGTGTTTCAAAGATGTATATATATTGTGCATAAGGAGAGAAATTCCAATTTTTTTTGTCATGTCAGGACATTGAAGTATTTTGGCTCTGATTTTATCTTCCAGCTTCAATGTACCAATTTCAGAGTAGAATTTCAAGTCTTTGTGAGAACTCCTAGAGGTCAGGTCACCCGTAGACCAAAGATTTTTGTGTCAGAATGAATAAAGCTGCCCTCAAACTTCCGCCATCACTCTTTCACACTCCACCAACATTTCAGCCAAGGTGCAGTCACTTTGGTTCACCATTTAGCTCTTTCCAGGGACATTCAGTTTTAAGAGTAATTAGACATAAACTTCACAAGACCTCTTTAAACTTTACCATTTGCTTATGTGATAAAGCCTAAAAGGACTGTTTGAGTAAAGCATCCAACCTGAACACTTGAACACAACCCTCCTTGGCTAATCTTTGCTTACTGACATTTAGCACAGTGCTGTCTCTCATTGAGCACCTCCAGCAGCTCCCTGTAATTTGCAACCATCAGGAAAAAGTTCTGACATCAAGCCATTCCCTGTCCTTTTAGCATGCCTTTATTAATGTTGGTGTCTGTTCCTGATCCTTTTCTGAAATACAAACAAGTTCTTCTGGCTATAAACTATCTAGAATCACAATTCTCTGTGTGCTCCAGTGCAATAGGAAATATTCAGAGAAATCAAGAGAGACAAAACCCAATAAGGATTTGTAAATGAGTATGAGGTCTAACAGAAAAAGTTTCTAATATCAGAGAAATCAGAAGCCTATTCTCCAGATCTTCACAATTTTTTCCTGGTCTTTTGCAGATGGTTGTTGGCTGCTGGATGATAGCCAGAAGCATGGGGGACTGCAAGAGCAGAGAGACCATTGTATTGTGAGGTGATCTACTAATGTATATTCTGCTGGTGACTTCATACTTTCAAAAGATAGTGTCTTTGTAACAAAAAAATAGGTCAGATATGAATTGGGGAAAAGCATAAAATACGTGCCTTTTTAGCATAAAGATTTTAACTCCATTTGCAATATCTGTGTTAGAAATGCCTGTTTTGGAAAGTACTTTCAGGAAAGATGAAGAACTGTGATGCCTAAGCAGATTTCTGGTGTGTATTGATTTGCCTTCAAATAAGTGAATCTCAGTGTTGGGAGTGTTTTTTTCCTATCTAGAAATAGAGATGCAAGGACATGATCTAATACAGTATAAATATTGTCTAATAAAATTATTCCTGCTGTTAAATGGGACTAAAAGGTGCTTATCTTAATTTATGCCTCCCCTTTTATTTTCCTCTGCTTGATTTTCCTTGTATCTGGATTCAGGATTCAGCAGATTCTGGCTGCATCAGCAACTTATTCCTATAACCAGTAAAAGCCTTAAATCATGTCTACACTAGCAAGAAGGATGTTCTAGCGGGAGAGGCTCTGTAGAGCCAGACAGATTGGGTAAGGAACTTTGTCTGCACTGCAGTCACTTTCCTCCAGACCAATTTAGCATGACCCCATGAGATGATTGCTAATTAACAGTTAAAATATATTAAATGTGATCCCAGATTGCAGCTTTCACTTTAGCACTACCTAAAGGGAACAGAGCTTGTGCCTCAGCAAACCAAGGTGCAGTGAGAGAACTGTTGCAGAATTCACTTGGTAATCATATTCCTGAGCCAAATTAAAACAATTATGTGGATACATGCTTAAATACCTATGCTAAAGTTCCAAACTTTGCCATCCAGAAGGATGTACACAACTCTACTTTGTCTGTCTAAGCGTCTGAAGAGAGATTATTTGATCTGATTTCTTCTCTCAATGTAAGATTAACTGTGTTTTTCCTGGTATTCTCCAGCTTGCTTGTAAAGATGTCCAAAAATTTAGACTTATCACTTCCCACATAAATCTATTCTAGTTTGTTCCCTCTTGGATATTACTTGCTTTACAAACACTTCTAATAAAGGTTAAGATGAGACTTCCTTCACACTCTTAAATCCACTTCTGCTCATCAAATCGACAACAGACACAGATTGTCCTGCTCCTTTCTAGAATAAGCTTCAGTATCCTTGAAAAGTGTATGTTGTCGTGATGAAACTTAATTTGTATATTTGTATATATTCATATATTTTTAGCTCAAACAAGAAACATAGAATTTGTGAGCAGTCCCATTCATCCAAGCAAACATATGGAAAATGGGAATTACTTTATCCCTTGATAAAATAACAATGTCTCATAAATTTCAGTTACATATTGAACCATCAACTCTATGATTTCTCTCTGTGTTCATAAGTTTTCTATTGTGGAACTTTTTTTTTTTTTTTTTTAAGAGCATATATGGGTTATTTTTAAAAAATATATGTTTTGTTTTTGTTCTTTTGGTTTTGTTTGCTTTTGAGTTTTTTTCCTTTACCTGGTTCAGAACCTATCAGACTTGATGAAAACAATATACTGGCTTCTCAGCAAAATAACTAACCTCATTTTCATTTTTCTTCATACCAGTGTAGGCACTGGTATCTGAACATTTTGGTCTTTCTAGTACATTACTCAGAAAATTGCTAGGGTTCAGAGATGAGCTTAGGATGTTCTGCTGGTATAAGAATATAAGTCTTGGCAAATTTTGTGTGTATCAATTGTAGGCAGAAAGCCTGAAGTTGCTGGTTGCATCCCTGGGAAAAAATGAACAGAGGACTCTGTGTTCAGCCATTTGCTTCCTTTAATTCTTATATCTGAAAGAGAAGGGGGTTTGATGTTGGTTTTAATACTTTAGCCTGTGGGCTGTTGAAATAATTTTTAATTTACTACAAGATGATTCAATAAGTCAGTGTATTATTGACCAGATTTAGTATTTTATATTGTACCTCTAATGTCTCTTAATGAAATTAATTTTTTTTTTCTGGTCTCTGCCAGGAAATGAAGACAAAGGATGAAAAATATTCTATTTGAAATTTGAATAATTAAAGGAAGATAATTTAGTGAGATGTTCAATTTTTTACATAGTTTGTTGCAAGGAAAGGGAATCCAAAAATGTCTAGAATAAGAAGGCTTTATTGAAGGATTTAGTTTAATCTATAATCCCAATATTTTTCTAGGCTATTATATGCAATTAGTCCAACTATAGCAATTTCCCAACTGACTTAATTTTTATTTAACTGAATTGCAGACTATACCATGAACTCATATTCCTCAAAACTAATAAAATTTTTATTTAATACCAAGCCTTACAGAGTTAAGACACTTCACAGATGGCTAAATAACTGGCTAAACCCGCATTATAATTCTGTGCCAAGTGATAACATTAATAAGAGGAAACCCAGTAAGTTGCAGCTGATAATAATTATGGCAGCTGGGAGACCAAGTATTTCCTTATAGCAGGGTTGCTACAAATCTAATACTCCTCTAGCCTCTCTCATGGAAAAAAATGTATTGGGATGACAAACTGGTGTTTTGTGTTGTTGCATTATACTGCAATATCTAAATTTCTGGTGGCAAGAGACCAATTAACTTAGTAAGGAAAATATAAGTTGTTAAAAAATGCAATTTTCTTCTCAGTGTATGCAATATGGGTATTTCCTTCTCCATTCCTTTGTCAGGTTCTTGTCAGAAACAAACTGGTCAGAGTGTTATACAAAAACAAAATAGTCAGAGACATTATTGGAATATGTGTAGTTGCAAGAATGAGAGAAACTGGTAAATTCAGTGCTACTGCATCTGTTGTGATTCATGATAACTTCAGCCAATGCATCTTGCCAGTTTCATCAGAGCTGCTGGATTGAATTCTGCAATGAATGGATTCCTGGATTACGATATTTTTAGAAACCTTTAATAATTTAAATCACATTGCATTCACACAGCCATTCAACAATATTCATACTGAAGAGTATAACTGCAGGTGTAACAGTCTTCATTTGACAACAAAATTTTCAGTTTTTTGTTCAGGTGTAAACAAGAGAATTTGACAGAGTTCTGAAACATTAATTCTTCATTTCAAAATCAGAAAAATTTTATGGCAGTTTTTTTCCACTGGATATAAAAAATAAGCTGAGGAACCCTGGTATAGAGCCATAATTTTCAAATTAAGCTCATGTACTAGATACTCTTACTGGTTTTCACTCCACATATCACTACTTATGAGAACCTGTTTTCCAAACATATTTTTGAGATATGAAGATGATAGAAAAAAATCCAAACTCTTTTGGGGGGGACAGACACTACTTCTGGGAAGACAATCAAAAACATGATCATGATTTCATGTTTTATATGTCTTTTTTATATCAGACATTAAAATAAATTTGATAAAATCAGGAGAAAACTGGAAATGTTCATGGTAGCTCTTGAATTTTTTGTGTCTTCCTACAAAAATCCAGTTTCTTGGCATCCTTGCATTACTGGGGACAAATATAAAGTGTTATTCTTCATCCCCTGTCTGTCTGGAAGGTCTTGTTCATACCATCAATTAAGTAAATGAAGGAAAACACTAATGCAAACTGTCCTTTTTGGCAAAAGGACAAGAAGTTTCTGATTTCCTTGTTCTAATGTGGATTACTACCACTTTTTTAAGCCTTTGAGCAGTAGAGCTCTCTGAAGGAGGTTATGATGGAAGGAAAATGGCATGTGTGTTCTATCAGCAAAGACTCCTTAATTCAGAGAAAAGAAATCTTAACTTACCATTATATCCTTCCACTGTGTGAGGGATGGACTATGAACACTGAGCAGTTAATCTTGATGTACCTTTTTATTTTCTCTCTCGTCCTTGCTTTTAATTTAGTAGCTCAGTCATATATCCCCTTCGGTGATCACAAAACTTCCAGACAAATGTAGCTAACATTTTTTTCAGTATTGTAAATATTCTTGCTGGAATACCTCATTTACTAGCGGACCGCAACTTCATTTTTCCAGAGAAATGGCTGTGGATTCCATCCTTTGACTAAAAATTGAAGAACAGAAAGATTTTTTCTGTCCCAATTACTGCTTCTTGTTTTAATCAACACAATTTTAAAGTCTGTTTTAAACAAAACTTAAAAGTCTCTAAAGTCTCATTCACCTGTTCTCTAAGACTTTGGGAAGAGTAATAATTTATATGCATGGGGAAAGTTTTCATTCCGCACTTATTGTGGCCTGTATTTTGACAGGCAGACTTGGCTTATTTCTTTTGAGCAGTCCGCGATCCCTTAAATATAAAAAAAATCTTCATAATTTTCAGTATTAAAATTTTGAATTTAAAAATGTGACAGAAAATACAAAGAGATGAGTTATGTAGAAGAAAAGTAGATTGAAATGGAAACGTGGTGAGGATAACATCAGGGAGCCATCAAAGTCAGAGATGGGGAAAAATTCATTAGGTCATTTTTCTCAGCAAGGCACAGCATGAGATCCTGGCACAAAGGGCAAAGAGAGAGACTGTTCACTGACTTCAGTGGATTCACAGCATATTCTTGTTTGGACTGGTTTATTTTTTAATGCACAGAAACTGCAGTGTGTGTGGGAATAGTTACTAAGTGTGTTCCCCAAGTATAGTTATTAGTGTCAGCCCAGGAATACTCACGAAAGAATGATTCAGTTTGTGTACTGTATCTGCTCACCACACTGCTGAACAGCTTCTCCCAGCACACTACTAGAGACAAAAGAGAGAGTGCTTTCCTTCTGAAAGGAGAAGAAAGGAAAAATCCCATGGATTCAGCTGGAGATACTATTGCTTTTGGCAGGCCTGACCTGACTCACTGTATCTTGTTTTGAGCTACTCTTGAAGAAATGCTGCACTGGCTTGACAAAGAATGTTCTGCTTTTCATGTGTGACTTAGAGTCCTGACCACACAAACAAGGGAATGCTTACTAGTGATTAATTCTTCATTTCAAAATCAGAAATAATTTTATGGCAGTTTTTTCCACTGGATATAAAAAATAAGCTGAGGAACCCTGGTATAGAGCCATAATTTTCAAATTAAGCTCATGTACTAGATACTCTTACTGGTTTTCACTCCACATATCACTACTTATGAGAACCTGTTTTCCAAACATATTTTTGAGATATGAAGATGATAGAAAAAAATCCAAACTCTTTTGGGGGGGACAGACACTACTTCTGGGAAGACAATCAAAAACATGATCACGATTTCATGTTTTATATGTCTTTTTTATATCAGATATTAAAATAAATTTGATAAAATCAGGAGAAAACTGGAAATGTTCATGGTAGCTCTTGAATTTTTGTGTCGTCCTACAAAAATCCAGTTTCTTGGCATCCTTGCATTACTGGGGACAAATATAAAGTGTTATTCTTCATCGCCTGTCTGTCTGGAAGGTCTTGTTCATACCATCAATTAAGTAAATGAAGGAAAACACTAATGCAAACTGTCCTTTTTGGCAAAAGGACAAGAAGTTTCTGATTTCCTTGTTCTAATGTGGATTACTACCTCTTTTTTAAGCCTTTGAGCAGTAGAGCTCTCCGAAGGAGGTTATGATGGAAGGAAAATGGCATGTGTGTTCTATAAGCAAAGACTCCTTAATTCAGAGAAAAGAAATCTTAACTTACCATTATATCCTTCCACTGTGTGAGGGATGGACTATGAACACTGAGCAGTTAATCTTGATGTACCTTTTTATTTTCTCTCTCGTCCTTGCTTTTAATTTAGTAGCTCAGTCATATATCCCCTTCAGTGATCACAAAACTTCCAGACAAACGTAGCTAATATTTTTTTCAGTATTGTAAATATTCTTGCTGAAATACCTCATTTACTAGCGGACCACAACTTTATTTTTACAGAGAAATGGCTGTGGATTCCATCCTTTGACTAAAAATTGAAGAACAGAAAGATTTTTTCTGTCCCAATTACTGCTTCTTGTTTTAATCAACACAATTTTAAAGTCTGTTTTAAACAAAACTTAAAAGTCTCTAAAGTCTCATTCACCTGTTCTCTAAGACTTTGGGAAGAGTAATAATTTATATGCATGGGGAAAGTTTTCATTCCGCACTTATTGTGGCCTGTATTTTGACAGGCAGACTTGGCTTATTTCTTTTGAGCAGTCCGCGATCCCTTAAATATAAAAAAAATCTTCATAATTTTCAGTATTAAAATTTTGAATTTAAAAATGTGACAGAAAATACAAAGAGATGAGTTATGTAGAAGAAAAGTAGATTGAAATGGAAACGTGGTGAGGATAACATCAGGGAGCCATCAAAGTCAGAGATGGGGAAAAATTCATTAGGTCATTTTTCTCAGCAAGGCACAGCATGAGATCCTGGCACAAAGGGCAGAGAGAGACTGTTCACTGACTTCAGTGGATTCACAGCATATTCTTGTTTGGACTGGTTTATTTTTTAATGCACAGAAACTGCAGTGTGTGTGGGAATAGTTACTAAGTGTGTTCCCCAAGTATAGGTATTAGTGTCAGCCCAGGAATACTCACGAAAGAATGATTCAGTTTGTGTACCACACTGCTGAACAGCTTCTCCCAGCACACTACTAGAGACAAAAGAGAGAGTGCTTTCCTTCTGAAAGGAGAAGAAAGGAAAAATCCCATGGATTCAGCTGGAGATACTATTGCTTTTGGCAGGCCTGACCTGACTCACTGTATCTTGTTTTGAGCTACTCTTGAAGAAATGCTGCACTGGCTTGACAAAGAATGTTCTGCTTTTCATGTGTGACTTAGAGTCCTGACCACACAAACAAGGGAATGCTTACTAGTGATGTGGAATTTTAGAGTTTATGAGAAGTATTAGCTACTAATTGATATCAGTTCAGAGCAAATTCAGAGCAATTAATAGCAGTTCACCAACCATTCCAAACACATTCCTAACAATGTGGGTGGGATTTCCTACTGCACTTTTACCAGAGGTAAGGGTGTGCCTATGTGAGTTTGCTCCAGAGTATGTAAGCTTCCAAATATTGTACCTTAGTTTCCATCCCTGTAACACCTGGGTGCATTTCTGATTAACAGGCCAGGGACATTACTTTCATGGACACTGTTAAACGTTTGACTAGTCTCCATGTCACAAGGGCACGTTAGGATGCTCTTTTTCACCCCATTTTCTGAAACTGAAAATAATTAACAGCTGAAACATACTAAAAGATGTAGGTGCTGCCTGTCACCTGACCCCTCATGGTATAGTCCAGAAGTAAAGACACCTAATTAGGTGTTTTGGAATAATGGAATGCTTTCCTGAAATCCTGTAGTCATACAAGAAGCACAACTTATTTGAACAATATAGTCCCCTAGTATTTATTAATGTAATTTTCCTTGGTAATATTTGTACCTCATTGAATGTAACTGTGTGTTTGTTCAAGGCAGCTGCATTTAGGTAAGAAATAAATTTTAAAAGAACAAAGTGCAGTGAATCTGCATCATGTTTTATCATTGCAAATATTTTGCAAGAAAATAAATTGAACTTTTGACGGTTTTTCCTGGATTGTGATACTGCCCCCTAAGGGGAAAAGCAGCCTCCTTTTCCCTTTTGTCACGGCTGTGAAAAGTCTTCTGCCACAGCAGAGGTAGTGTTGCCACTAGGATAATGTATATGCTGAGCCACATGCAGGCAGCTGTCACCACCAGACTGAAAACTACCACAGATCTAATTAACACAGTAATGGGTTTTCCACTCTTATACTCTCTGAGTGACAGTTTAATAAGGAGCTCCACAGCGGTCCTGTAAATCAGAACCAAACTTCATCTTAACAAGGTACAGCTAAAGTGTTCCAAAAATTAATTCTGATGAATTCCGTATGTAGTGTGTCCAGTGTATAAACATTACCATTTAATTACATTAACTTATTTTATTATCTGTATTTGAAAATCATTCCATGAGTATGTGTTAGCAGTTTAAGAAAGATGCATGTCTTTATGAACTAAATGTTAGGTGAAAAGAATTGAATCTGTATAATTTATAGAATTGTCTAATAACAGGAACTCTTCCGCAAATACAGATTTGCACTGCAGACAGCTATAGAGCCAAAACCCTTTCGACCATAGGTATTCTTCAATTTGGCCTCAATTTTGTACTTAATATGTAAATTTAATATCTCTAAAACAGCTCTATCAGAATTAATTGGATCCTGTGCTTCAAATGAAATAACTTGAAAGTAAGTCACAAAGCATGAGCTTTTTGACTTTTGATAAGGTCCATTTATGTTTTTGAGCAAATTAGGACCTCATCCAATAAAGCAATTTTGAGCATACTTTGAAGTAGATCAGGTGTTTAAAAGCTTCATTGAATCATGATTTTAAGGGCACAGAGGATTAAAAATTATAGTTTGATTTTAATGAAGATTTAAATTATAATTCCTAGGTACTCCAATTCCAAAATAGAAAAACATTATATTTTCTCAGTCCTTTGCATCTTTTATATGTTTTGTTTTTATTTGTCTCTCATGGATAAGATGCTTAAATGCAGACTTATAGGAAACATGAAGCAAAGAAAATCAAACTGTCTCATTCCAATTCTGAAGCTTCTAAAGAAAAAGAAAGACATAACCAGAGACATATATGGTAAGGAAAAAGCAAAATTAAATGCTTTTAAAAATTGAATGTAGAACCAATTAATCAATAAGAGTTTCTGAAATTTTCTCAGTTTATCTTTTGCTAAGATAATTTTTTCATTATTTCCATAACAGGTAATATTTGAAGCATTTTAGAGGTTGTTGCAGTCGCCATACCATTCCCATGGATCTGCCAGCTGTTCCTAAAGGTTTTTAAATCCTCATATTATAGGCAGCTTAGTTGACGTTTTTAATTCTAGAAATCAAACATTCCTTTGTCTGTTATTAATTAGTCTCCTAATGTAAAATCATTCTCTAACTTTACTATTTGAGTAAGTGCAGGCCTGGACATGTATACACCACAGACAGACAGAGGTTCACTGTGCTGGACAAGTAGTTAGAGGCAAGATGGTAAACAGTAAAACAAAGGAACTGGGTAGAAATAAGTGTATTGTGAAAGGATATGGGAGACACAGGGATGATTATTTCAAAAGATTGAATTCTCATCTGTATCTGAGGCTCATATCTGCCCCTAAAATGGAAAATCAAAGATACTGAAATAAAAGATGTCTAAGTGGCAAAGTGTCACAAAACATAAAACTAGCCACAGAAAAATCTTGAGCAGAAATATTCCCTGTGAGTGTAAGCCAGAGTAGGCAATGTAATTTGGATAATTTAAAACCCTTAAAAGAGTAATTATCACTGGAAATTTTAATAAGAAACAGAAACAAGGACATGGCTAGACCCTGACTGCCCTACAAGTTCTTCCAATTAGTAACAAAGCTATAGGACATTCATTATGGAGAAAATCTATATATTGTTTCAGCCACGAGGGAAGAATTACGAGGCCATCAGATTAAAAGATATCTTGGGTATGGGTGAAAACAGCGTTGTAACTTCATGACCCCGACAGAGTGCACAGAAAAGGCCAGAATGAGAACAGCAGCTTTCAGAAAGGCAGACTTCAATAACACCAGAAAATTAGAAGGAAAGAACTTTTAAATTGCTTGTATTAGTAGAATGTGTAAAAGAGATTAGTAATTTACCAGAATATCAAGGGCACAGAGCTGAGAAACTGTAATCTCATTGTCATTTTAATCACAAAGTGAACAGCATAGAAAACAGACCCCAGGCCAAACTTCTGAGGATGGGTGCAAAAACGCAGCATTACAATTAAACTTTGGGTTAGGAAAACAAAGTCAGAAGAGGAAAATTGTGGAGAAAATTAATTCCAACAGAAACCAGCTACAAGTAAGTACTCCAGAAGAAGGATGAAAAAAAAGAGAGATCATTAGTTTCCTTCTGCAGAGACTGAAAGTGATTGGCATGCGATGCTGGAAATTTCTGAGCACTTAATGACTTTTTCCACTCTGGCTAAAAAGCTCATTTGCTATCATGGTTAATATCAGGCGTGAAGGATCAAGATTTCAGCCTGGTAAAGCAAGGAACAAATTGATGCTTGACTTAATCAGATGTTTTCAAACTGCCTTCATTTGACTTTTTTTTTTTTCTCAGAGCACTGAAAGAATTAATAAATAAAAGCTCAGTGTTTGGTTGCACCTGAGAAGTTATGACAGATGGATATGAAAAAAATAGCAAAAGGCAAATATGGTGCATTGCTTTATAAAGGATGTTCTTGAAAATTGCAGATATCCTAACTCCCTCTGCTTAAAAAAAATGTAGCCAATAAGCAAGAAATCTGTGAACACACTGAGTAAACAGAGGAATGAATAACCACCAACCTTTGTGTCTCTGAAATGAATCACCCCTCAGTAGCTTCACTTCCTCCTACAAAAGGTAAAGGCCTTATGCATACAGGAGGAATATCACAGGTCTAATTGCAATTTCAGTAAGATTTTCATCACAGGTGCCTTTCCAGGCAGAAATATGGAAAAACATTGTTTAGATAAAAATACGTCATGTAAATGGAAAAATCAGCAGTTTCCAGTCTTCAAAAGATTTCTGCAGGATATAAAACTATAAAATACTTGTATGAATTACCTAGAGAAGTGAACAGAAGGTATGCTCATTAGGTATAAAGGGCCACAAAGTCAAGAAAATTGTAATTATCATCATGAAATTCAAAGAAATCTTGTCAGATTTTGGATGGGATCGGAAAAAAATGTTACTTTTCTAGTGCAAGTTGTTACATACAGGCAGGAATAAGCAGGATAGGGTATTGACTGAAAAAATACCTGCAAAATGACCTGATTTATAAAGAGAATAAGGATGAGTAACCTTTTTGCTCTTGAAGACTGGGGGAGTGTAGAGAGGGAAAAAAGCAATTTCCATGCAGAAAATTTGTGCCTATGACATTTAAAGTAGATTTTCTCTGATGTCTATGTTACACTGATAAGGTCTCAGCTGGAATATTACAGCCATCCTTAGATGCTACAGCAAAAAATCTTTGCTCAAATGAGTTGTTTGGGATAAGCACAGATCTGGAAAGCATGACAGGTAAGTATCAAGAATACTGGTTTTGCTTAACTTGGAGAAAGAAAAAAACAAAATGAGATGTGCCTTTCTTCATGTATAAGAAAAAAAGTTAAGACAGAAAAACAATTCTGTTCTATTTCTCTGTGTCAGATGGCATTAAAATACTTGGCTTAATTTACAGCTTGTAAATAAAAAAATGTCTTTAAAATTATTAGACTGCACAAATACATTGATTAAAGTGATTGTTACAGTCTCTCTCAGGAGGTCAGGCCATCTTCTACATCAATGGATAAACTGGGGTGGGGTCTCCACACCCACCTTCAGATGCCTGTCTAGGCTATTTAGATTCCACTTTCTGCACTCAACAAAATATAATGGACAAATTTAATTACCAATTAATCTGGTCTGCTGCAGACCTTTACTTTAGGATGGGATTGATTTCTCCCCAGGCTTATTCTACTGACACTTAGGAGACTGTAGACAATGAGACAGATGCAAATATCTCAGTTCCAAATACCAAGAAATGTTGAATTCCTCTCTTCAGATTTTTTCAAAGCTTGTCAGTTTGCAGGGCACTGGTACACCCACCATGCAGATCCACTAGGGTGCTAGGAGTATTAATGAAAAATTTAGTCTATAGCTTGGGTGCCAGGCATGCTGTGGCTGTTTCATGGTGCTCTGTATCATCCCATCACAGACCATTCCTTCAGCCAGAAAGGGGAGAGCATATGCTTTTGCTCAGCTTTTGCTCTCATTTGCAGTGCAAGATTTGAAAGTATTACTAGTGTAGACATTACACATACACAACTCAGTCCACAATAAGTCAAAATTCTATACCTTAAAGGAGAAAGAAGAAATGCAATGTAAAAATAAAATCTATTCTGTTGGTCCATCTGTCTGACTTTTCTTCTTTCTTTTTGATTTACCTAGGGCTTAATAATTCCATTTATATCTATGAAGATTGAGATAAAAACTTCAAAAATTGAATAACTTCCTTTTATATGGCCGTACTACAGTAAGTCTTAAATACATTCATGTTCTTAATTTTTGTAATTTCAATTTACTAAAGTTTGATTGAACATCTACGTATTTGACTTCAGCAGACTAGAAATTTTGGCATATTCAAAGACAATTAAAAAAAATTCAAGTTAATATTAAAGAATAATTGCTATTCAAACTTTCAGATTCTTCACAGATTTTTATAATTTTATCAAGTATTTAATGTTTTCTTTGAAGTCTCCTTCCAAATATCCCTTAAATTATAGGTCTTATTCTATTGAATTGTGCAAATAATTCCCATTAGCACCAGTGGGAATTACATATGCAGATCAAAGGAACATAATTTTTATTTGCCTAAGAAAATTAGAGAAGCTGTTTAGAAATGTAAGCTTAGGAGTGTGCCTTGACCATGTTTTTCTCTCCTTGACAAGACTATAGGACTTCTCTTATTTTTTGTCTTTTTCATTTGTAAGGGCAGTTTAAAAGGCTTTCATTCAGAGGAATAGAATAAAATGCTATTCATATGTATATATACATATACACACACACACTCGCATTCCTCAGCTCTCCTGAGAGATACTGACTAAACTGCCCAAGGGTACGTAAGGCACAAAGGAGTTGTGGCCAGAAATGAAGTTATATTGTGAGCTACGCTGTAGTCCTAGTCCTAAATTTGGGATTTGCAGAGAAGTGAGATGGACTGCAGAAATCCATAGAGCCAAGCTGTGCATTCTTGCGCAGCATGAATCCCTAAATAAGTCAAAAGTGTTTAGTTTCACTTGTGCTTTAACATATGGTAGGAGTCATAGCTGACTCCTAGAGTGAGTTAGGCACAGTGCACGTTCCCTTGACATCCTTCCTTTTCACTCAGTGCTTATAGCCACCCACAATGGAAAACATTCATGCCCTTACTGTAGGTACCCACATTTGGTGCAGTTCAGAGCACAGAAAGTTAGAGGTCTTGCTCTCTAAGCTCTCAGTGGAATAATTAAAGTAGCTGTGATAAATTTTCCCCCAAGGCAGGTGACAGGAGCGCAGTGTATAGTCAGTGCCTGCAAAGGTACAATACCTCCGTTAGGCACCTGAATATATAGGGTAATTGTATCCTTGCTCCCAGATTGTTGTCTCTTAATGAAATTCCACCTTAGAAATTAGCCACAGCATGCTCTGAATTTCATCCCCAAGCCAGCTCTTCTGCCTCCCAGCTGGAGAATAGCTCTGAAAGTCTGGGCAGCTAATGGACTCTCAAAATACAAGATTATTCTCAGCAATACTCATGCAGCTGTTTATAGCATATAACCTGGGGTTATAGTGAGAGCCTCTGTGTCAAACCTGTGAGCTGAATCACAATCATCTGCTCTAACACACCTGTTCTGGCTTTAGAGAAATTAGTGGCCTAATTTCCTTTTGTATAAAATATATTTTAAATGGAAGTATATTACAATATCCTTTAAAACAAGTAAAGGAAAAAATGCTATAGTCCTTGCAAAGTGGTTGCTATTATAACTCTTGTCATTGAAAAATTACATCTTTTTATTTCTTTAGTCTGAACTCTTTTACACTAATTTGCAGCCATGGGACATCTAGTCTCCACTATCAAATTCCCATTTCCTCGCTCTCATAGGCACATATGAGAGTTAATCAAATAACACATAAATATTTGCTAAGATTTCACAATCAATGAATGACTTCTCAAATTCTCAAGCATCTTTTCAGTCTGTTAGCTGTTCTTGTGGCTTGTCCATGAAATTCTCTCAATTTACCAGTGACGTCTTTAATCAATAATTTCTGGTCCATATAAAGAATTCCTACGTGAGATGGAAACACTGACAAATACAGGTACTCTGACTGCCTCTAGCTCCACAAATTGTACATGCATTCATACTGTTAAAACCTCTTTTCAGTGATGTTTTTACCCCTGAAAATCTAACCATTATAAGAAACCTATTGAGAATAATCCCAGGCTCCTTCCTCACTTGGGAAGGTTGAGGAAAATAGAGGTAAAGCAGATAGAATATTTGAAGAGTTACTCCTTCGATCTGACTGCTCCAGAGAGATCTCCTGTTCCAGTAGGCATCCTGTGTGCATCAGGCCAACAACTTCCTACAACCCATATGAGGCCTCAGCCTTAGTCTGTATCCATAGATTGCTGCTTGCTTTTTTTTCTATAGATAATTTGGTTTATTTTAAGCAAGACAAAGGTATAAAGCTGGTTTGAAAAGATCTGTCTTCCATAAACATGGAATGCCTACTGGCACTGAGTACATTACTTTCCTTTACATCTTTATTAAGAAATTAGTATAATAGGTTGGTCCACACTTTATGTCAGGGCTTATGATAAGCTGACAGACATAATTACTTTGATCATCCCAATTGTCTTTTTTCAATATTGGCTGTTCCATCAGCCATTGAAAATCAACATTAGCTAATGTTAATGAAGGATTCTTCCTGAAGTACGCAAGTGTAAGCGTTCCAGTTATATGAGAAATCCTCATATAGATGTCTCCCTCTTGTAACTGCTGTTAAAACCTTTCAAAGTTACTGATGCCATAGAAAATACTTCATCATATGGTATGAATGAAGTACTCTTCTGACATCTTTTATCATAATATCTATTTCTGAATGTTTTATCCTGTCATGTAATTCAAAAGGGTAGAGTTTGCCAAATCTCATTGATCAGCTAGATTTATCAGTCAAAAGATGAACCCTCTAATCAAGCAAAAGTGTGATCAATATAACTCACTTCAGTTTCTTTTTTCATGCTCTTCGAAATATATTTTATCCTTAAATCTCTCTGTAGATCTTATGCTTTTCTAGAAAGTTTACAGGTTTCATGAGTTCCTAGCTTTAGTTTATTGCTATAAATACCCTATTCCTTTTCTTTATATTTCTCCTTTAAATTGTATTATAGCTGGCTTTTCTTCCAATTTAGTCTTGGTATACTGTGACATTATTGGATGTCTGTTAAAGCATTCTAAATGCAATTAAAATGTTCATCTTTAGTTACATCCCTCAAATTATTTGGCTCAGGATTTATCATTTATTGAAATTGCCTTTTTAAAGAAAGACAAAAAAATTTAATTTTATATTTCTTTCCATATAACAAAACAAAACATATTATGACCTCATGTACCTCAGCATCAGCTCAACATGAGGTCCACAGAAGGACTCTTCTTACTCCAGATGCCACTTTGTGATTAAACTCTTGTTTTCCAGATATTACATAAAATGTTTCTGAAAATCCCAAAAGTTGAGGGTTGGTCTAAGTGCACCATCAGCATTAAGCAAACTGAAATTCTTCACAATGACATTTAATATAGAAATTAAATATAAAGCCGCAGATTAAAAGTTTTGTCTGGCTTCTTATCAGTTTCTTTATTTGCTTTTTAAATAAATTTGCTTATTTTAAAATAGGCCTAAAGTAGAAGATAAAATCATTTTTGGCATGTGTAATTTTATTTTCCAATTTTCTGTTATAAAGACATCTACCAGAGAAGATAAAACTAATTCAGCCACCAAATTCCAGAAAGTGAATTTTCAAATGTACCCATTCATAATGTATTTATGACCTTGAAGTCATACTCATGCTTCTTTGTGTAAAGCAAAACTTTTCTGTTATTTGAAATGAAAGGGGATTATTCACATATTGAGGTGTTAATTAGCAGTTTCCATTGATATCATGGGTTATTTTAAAAATTTACCTGTTGAACAGAGAGACGAATGCAACAGTACAGTTCTCACAGTAAAACCCTGATTATACTTCAGAGGAAAACAATTCTTAAAGGATATTATATTCTTCACAATAAAAAAAAAAAAATTAAATGTGATGGAGATGGAAAATAGTTTCTCTTACAAAAGGAGCATAAAACTTTCCTCCCAATCAGGCAGATACATGGACTATACTGGTTGGGCTTCTTGGCTGCCTCCCACACTGAGCGTCCTGCTTTACCCAGTGAAAAAACACAGTTTTAAGATCGATAACTGTTCTGTCCTCAGTTGGAAACTGGCATTAAAAACGTTAGTGGGTGATTGCCCTCGTTTCACTTCCAGTACTTCTGTAAGGGGAGCAGACAGTACGTGTCCCAGCCTGGTGAGGCACTAGGAAGGTGTTCTGGGACACCCAAGATGAGGAAGCTTCCATGGGGAAGAAGTGACATCCACCTTCAGGAGATGCCCATGAGCAGGGTGTAGGGTGACCTCAGAGGCCAGCTGAAGCAGCAACCCCTGTGGTTCTGCCTGTGGAGCTCTGCCGATGCCCACCAGGAGTTACCAGCAGGGCTCTGCCTCGGTCTGACGATGGTAAATGCAGACGGACAGTTTCACTTGTTCAGTCAACTCCCTGCTAAATCTAATTGCTTTTAAAGGTAGCAGTGTTCTGCCTCTGAGAAAGAGCAACTTCTATCAGCATACATAGATCCCATAATTACAAGTATAATCATCTGTGTGAGAGAAAGTGTGAACTAGAGATCCATTAGTAAAGAGTGTGTTTTGGGTACACACTTTCTATTTTCTCTCTAAACCACGCAAGTGTGAATAATTCTGTGAAGTGTCATCAGTATCCTTGTTACTGTAAGTAATTCTGTAATAGCAAAACAACACACTGCTGTAATGGAGGAAATTTTGAATGGCTTTTTTTTCCCAAATTGTTATTTTTACACTACTCATCCATGAGAAAGTGTGAGAGTAAAAAATAGTTTGGGTTTCCAAACAGTAGACAAGATAATTATAAAAAGCTACAATACATTATATTTGCAATTGTATATAAAGAATATATCCAATATTATAGATGATATATATTATATATATATTTTATATATACACATAGATATTTCATACATATATACATAGATCTATTATAATATGTTTGCAAGTGTCAGAAAGTTTATATTAAGCAATTTGCTTTTTCAGTCTTCGTCACTATCTTGCCACTTACTAATCCTACACAACTGCAATTCTGTTTTTCATGGGCGTCTGTGGATACCAGTTTACAGGAAGAACAAAGGTGATAGAAACCTGCAGGTGCAATTTATCACTGCTCAAACAGCAGTAAAAGACAAAAGCATGCAATAATATGATCAGCAGGAGTTAACTGAAAACCTCACCCCCAGCAAGAGTGTCACTTGCTCTTGTCTGTCAGGGAATGTTGTTCTGCAGAAGTAGCGGGTGTGGGGTCGTGCTGGGGACATCTGCCACCAAACAACTCCTTCCTGCCCTTGCATCTGCAGCTTGAGTGGCCAGCTTGGACAAAGGACTTCCCCAGGGGCTTCCATCTGCAAAGCAATAGTTACTCAGCACTAATGCTATCTTTTATAGATTATTCAGGGCTACCAACATGCAGAACAAAGGAAGAGAGAAAGTACCAAAAGGTTAATTTTGTCAATCTTAAAAAAAAAAAAAAAAAAAAAAAAGTGGAATAGCATTATAGCTGTCAGGTTTTAATTTTAAAGAAAGCCGAGCAAGGAGTCCTTGTTACCCACCTCCAGTTACTCTCACTGCATTCCAGCCAGGACTGATGGACTCTGAGGGATGCACCAACCCTGCTCATTTTCAGGATCAGAGCAGCTCTTAAAATGCTGGACCCCTGAGAACTTTGTCAGAGCTAGTTGAAAGAGCTCAAACACTTTCACTTGTCTACTATACAGCAGGGCAGACACAAGACATAAAGCACTCTCAATACGTCAGTAGTCTTTATGCCTCCATCTCCAATCCTAGACAGATTAGAAAAAGGGATTCATAAATTGGATTCTTCTCTTGAAACATCTAGGATAAATAAAGTAAATCTATAGCTTTAAAAACATTTGTCCGTAGCTTTTATAATATTTTCTGTAGATGTCTATAAACCAGAACTGGTTTATAGACATTCTATAAAGCAGAATGGAAATGAGTATTTCTACAAATTCCACACTAATATTTGTGAAGAAAGTCTTCAATAATCATATAGATTTGCTTAGGTTCAGAAAAAGACATCAGTAAGGGAAAATTATTTCCAATTTTTTTGCAGATATCTTATGAATAACAAAAAAGATAATTTAGTTACCTTTTATTTTCTGTAAAGCAATAAATGAGATATTTCAGATTATAAATGAGTTAGAATGGATTAGAAAATATGATAAACATATTTGCAAAGGTTGTCAATGTTTTTTCCAGTCATTTTCATTATAACTGTGGATTCTTGAATTGCAATAAAATTTTGATAATTCCCAGGGCCATAATTTTACTGAAAAATAATTGCCTTTGTAGCACAAGAAATTAAAAGAGGTACAAATAAAAGCAGTATAATAAGGATTCTTGTAGTTGGATTCCGATAGTTGCTTTTAAGGACACTGCTGATATGTGCCTGAAGAATCATCTGCAGTGATGAAGTTGCAGTAATTTCTAATTTATTTATGAGTGAACAGAGTAAAAATTTTGATATGAAATTGAAACCTGTTAACTTCAGAAGTAAGTCTGAGAACTATAATCATTACACAAAGTTTAAAAGGAGTCAGGTGTACCTAAGTGCTGTCATCTTATTGAAAAAGTCCCATACCCTTTTAGTGATTGCTCATGGGCAACTCCTTGCAACACTGACCCCTTCTTCTTCACAGCTCATCCAACAAACTCCATATCCCTTCACAGCACATCCAACAAACTCCAGCCCTCTCCTCACCCAGCTATCCCACTCTTTTGTAGCACTCATCCTTATTGGACACAGCTGTGGCCTGTTAAGGGCAGGCCTGTTCCTAATCTTTGGTGATTGGTACAGCTGCAACTCCTCAGGTGTGAGACTGCCTTCTGCACTATCTTTTCTTATATTCTATCCCACCACACCTAATGACATTTAAAAAGTTTTATTCACTAATATCTGAGTATGAAAATAATTATTATACTTGAAGTCTACTGAAGAATGAAAAATATGGTATTATCTTTTCATTCTTGTTGCTCATTGTATTCATACATGCTTTTTAACCTCTTTGCTTTAAATGTCCTTCAGGAAAATATTATTTGAACTACCATGAAATTCAGGAATTACACACAAAGATACTTATTGCCAGGTTTGAAGTATGATATTTGACTACAAAACTTCACTTGTGTTAGGAGCGTGTACAGAGCCATCAGCAGTCCAAGTTCTGTTTCAGTCAGACACGTTACTGGGTTTGCTGCATGTGCTGGGATAAAGTGTAGTGACCACGCTAAAGTCATTACACAGAAGATGGAATGCTCCTAAATACAAAAATTTGGATTATGTCTTAAATTCCAATTTTGAATAATTTTTTTAATTCCTGGCCTTGATGCTTTGTAATGAGGATACTTTTGCTATTGTATTTTTCATATGATAATACAGGATATTCTCAGGAAACTGATAAATACAGGAGCTAAAAATGACTTATACTTTGAAAATATCTTTCTAACCTGGAAAGCTAGCTCCTCTTTCTAAGGGAGTGTTACATGGAGTCCTTCATTGCTGTGATACTAAATGCACAACACTTCAGACTTAACTGAGGATATTTTCTTCTCTACAACATAAATTTAGATTTTATCTAGAATACTAAAGAACTAATAATGCCCAGAACTTCAAAACCATCAGGTAAGTTTACTTCAACAACAGTGGAAAAGCTATTTGCCAAATTAAACACACTGAAAACAGTCTTTATTAGTGTCTAGCATGTCACAAAAACTGGCAAATAATTGATGTATGTAGTGGGAAAAAAAAAAAAACAAACTAGGGGAGAAATCTTGTGGCTTTTGCCACAATTATAAGCAGGTGCAATTATAAATTTGAAGTGAATTGAAAATGTAAAGAACAGAGTCAGATGCAAAAGACAGGCCACTTTTAAAATTAAATCAGTGTAAGATGTCATATGTCTTTTCAGAACAAGTCTATCCCTAGAAACTTTGGCAATGAACTGGGTGAGAAAGGAAAACTCCTGATCTAATTCTCACTTCAGGTGAAACTGTTGAGTCCAGCTGTTAAACACAGATTCAGAGTGACATAAAAATTCAACATTCTGAATACTGAAAAATGCTGGAGTATTTGATTCTGTGATTTACCAAGCAAAATAATTTAAGAAATTCCATTTTTATAATGCAGTTAAAATTTCAAAAATATCTTTTTTTAATACTTTAGGGAGGGTATTGTGGGACAGAGTTAAACACCTAAGTCTTACCTTAAGTCTAAAGGTCATAACAACAGACTGCTTTGAGGAACTATTAATATTCCAGGGGTTTTACCTTAAAAACTCATGGATATACAGGCCCTGTCCAGTTGCCTCTTTTCCTGACATTAATTTGTCTTTAATTCCTTTCTCTACCTCCTATTCTCCTTCACTTTAGACTCTCACTTTCTTACATATTCTCACATATGCATAGTACATAGATGCATTGAATGTAACACAGGAAGTTCAAATGAAGTTCTGTAGCTGACAAATGGATGCTATTTTCTCAAGTCCCTGATTTTGTTTATAAGGTAAATGTAAAAAATTGAAAATTAATTTATGTTACATGTGGAACTGCATATGACAGTAGCAGCAGCACAAAATTTACGGGAATAATCTGTTTAATTAAGCTTTCAAGTAACAGTGGAAATCAATTTGAAATATGTACTGCCTTTTCATACCATTCAACTAAATTTTTATGATGTCTTTTTAAAATAATTACTTTTTGAGAGAATATTTATAATAATTTCTCATCGTTCCAACCCATACTTTTCTCACTTTCCCAGACACAAAGACCTCTACCTAAGTTACAAGTTAAGGAATGAGTTGGAAAACACAAAAGAACATTTTTGGTATAATAAATGTCAAATTATACAAACTCCAAGCTTGCAGACTTAAGTTCAATAGAGAAAGCAATTCTTGGTATGTGTCAAGGGCGTGAGACCTTCATGAAAAACCAGTCACAAATATACTAGGGAGGTCAAACACAATGATTGAAAAACTCCTGTTCCCTGAGATCAGAAAGATTTGTGACACAAAAAAAAAATTATTTCTACTTTTATTTATTTTTATTATTATTATTTATTAAGTCAAATAATTCCTGAAACATAAGATGATTATATTAAATGCTTAAATCTGTTGTGTTGTAATTCTTATAAGTACAACCCTCCAGCAATTAAAAAACTCAATTCAGAATTCCAGTTGGACCATCCAACTAAAGAGTAAAGTTTAATCTATTATTTCATAGGGATTTATGGTCAGATTATAATCTATATATTTTTCCATATATATCCAATCATATGCTGTTGTATCAACTGAAGCACTAATGTTTTGTATATCAAACTCAATGGCTATGAATTTGAAAGTCTAGAGGAAGATGTTTTAATTCTATGAACTAAGAACTTTATCTGCTAATACTAAAAGACAAAATTTCAAATGGAACTTTTCTGAGTCCAAGGTCTAATTTGAGGATGTAAAGTTTATACTTTTTCCCTACTTCCAAATCTATAGAAATATCTTTTTAGCAAAACCAATACAGCAGTCCAATCTGATTACAAAAAAAATTATCCAATTGCATTAAATAATGTTTAAGAGAAGACCTACTTTGGTCATGATGGTTTGGACAAGGACAGTGAAAAATGAAAGACATTTAAATTGCTCTTTTTCACAGAGACAGTTAAAATGTAGCTGCAAAACCAACCCCAGAATTAAGTGAATCAACTTGGTGACATGTTCCTAAATGTGTGAGATTTCCAGACTAATCAAATGCAGCTGGCTATGATTAGCCAGTCTTAATAAATGTGTGAGATTTACATTCCAATCAAATAAAAAACTGTCTTTTCAGATTTCAGGACATCATTTAAATAACAATTAAAATTATCTTTTAATAATAACGAAATACATTGCAGTGCAAACTGTCTTTTCAGCTTCATACATCTTAAACTGTCGGTAACAATTTTTGAGGTTTAATTGTGATTGTAATTATAGTGAACAGTATAATGAGCACACAATACATCATTTGATGACAATTCCTTTATAAAAATGCCTAAGAGCCCGAGTTCAGGAAAAGCAAAAAGCCTTGATTCTCATTGTTCTGTTGCACTTGTAAAGTTCTAACATTTAAAAAATATTCCTTAACAAATTACCTTATTAAAACCTATGTATAAGTTGCCAGTACAAGTTAGAATTTTATTGCACTAATGCAATGAAAGCAGAGAGATGGGACTTTTACCATTGAAAATGAGCTGGAGGTATATAAAAGCTCATAGTTACTAACTCTTCTAATGAATCTAGACTACCAATTGACATTTCATTCATACACAAGCTGCAGTCTATCACCATGTGCACTTACTGTGGTTTTTAACTACTACAAAGATCATGACAGTGACTGAACCATTGAGATTTCATTGCAATTCCTAGATCTGCAGGAGAGTGACAGGGTTTCTGGATGTGCTTCCCCTGTTTTGTGTTTATCTACATGCATCCAGAAGCAAATAATAGCTGTAGTCTTGATAAAAGTCCTTCTTTGCCTATTTATTGCTTCTCTCTTGGGGTGGCATATGGGCAAGAAGCACAAAGGAGACAGGAACATTACTTGAGGAATGTCCATTCTCAACCAAGGAATCTTTAAAAAAAATTAAGTCCATGCTTTAAGTAGTTTGTATTGCAATGACCTCCCTGTCCCTTTAACATAAATCCAAGAATAAAAGGCAGCATAATCTAAGCATTTATGAAGGACAGATCGATCAGACAGCTCTAAGATTCTTGATTAGCTTTGTGTTAAATGACAAAAAAGTCTGGGCTGTCACCTTGTTGAGGGAGGTGCTTTTTCCCTTTCATTCAGCACTGGAGAGACCACAGCTGGCATGCTGCGCTCAGTTTGGGCTCCTCAGCACAAGAGACATATGAAGCTACAGGAAAGATCCAACAAAGGGCTGTGAATGTGATTAAGGGACTGGAGAACCTCTCCTATGAGGAAAGAGAGATGGGGCTTTTCAGCCTGGAGAGAAGGCTCAAAGGAAATCTTGTCAGTGTATACAAACACCTGAAGGGCAGTAGTAAAGAGGACAGAAAAGGCACTTTCCAGTAGAGCCCAGTGGCAGATGAAGTGACAGTGGGCAAAACCTGAAACACAGAAGGCTCCATCTGAGCTTCAGGAAACCCAGCTGCTAGGAGGGTGACTGGACACTAGCACAGGTTGCCCACAGAGACTGCAGAGGTCTCCAACCTTGGAGATATTCAAAAGACGTCGGGACACGGTCATGGGCAACCAGACCTAGGTGACACTGCTTGGGCAGGGGTGTGGAAAATGTGAACTTCAGGGGTCCCATCCAACCTCAAATATAGTCTGAGGCAGGCACAGGCCAGCACTTGGTTTGTACAGCAATTTCTGCCAAAGCCAACCTGCAGCATCATGTAAACAACTTCTCACATGAAGACATGAAAAGGATTTATGGAATCCATCAGAAAGGCATTAAAGAGTATTATCCACTCTGTTCTAGTAGTCTCTCAAGCAGCTGGTTGCATCTAATACAAATAGAATATGTATTATGCTATTAAGACATCTCTTTTTCTGCATTAAACACATTGTGCATGCATGTAATTTAGTAAAATAAAAGTAATTTCCTTGCACAGGATGAGATTAGACTGCTTATTTTTCCTTTTTAATATCAACAGAACAATGGCTCTTCAAAAAACTAATTGAAATTGGCATAAAAACACTATAATCACTATTCATTTTGCAGAAAAAAAAGAGGTTCTGGAAAGCAACCCATCTACCTTAGCACTTTCCATAGCATCTGTGCAGTGTATAAGACAAGGGACATGAGTATTCAATAAAATTGTTTCCTAAGATTTATACACATGGAAAATAAACACACTCTCTCCTCTTAAGGTGCTTGCAGTCTATCTGTGTGTGGTAACAAGTGATTAAAATCAACATCAGCAACCTTAAAGCAAATATAAGCTTTTATATATTTCACATTTCATATGACCATAAACAAGAAAGCAACAATTTTCTCATTGTTGCTGAGGTTTTTCTGGAGCAGCCTTAGGGAAATTTCCCTGGTGCATACCTTAAAACAGCCACCACCCAAGCATCTGGCCAGATGCTGGTGACACAGAGAGGAGAGGAGCTGCAGGGTGTCTTTGCTGTGGGACCAGCATCTGGCCTGCTGCATTTCACTTGAGTGAAGGCACCTCCCTAGCTCAGGCACCTCTGGTTTTATTCATCTTTAGTGGAGGCAGCTGCATGCTGAGAAGCAAGGTCAGTAATTACTGCAGCATGGGGAAGCTCTTTGAGCCATGCTGATTTCAGGGCAGGATCTCTGCTGGTTGCTTTTATTCCCACTCAGTCACTTTTTTGGTCTTTCCTTAGACTCAGCTTCTGATTCACTGATCTGTTGCCCATCACTTTCCTGGAAGGAAAACGTACCCCAGAAAACATCCAAGCATTGCCACCCAAAAGGAAACAATTTACTTTTTATTTTTCACTGTCTTCTGGCCTAGTGTCCTTTATAAAGCTCCAAGGAAATGGCTATTAGGTTTCTCTCTTTGCTAACCTATGTTTTAAGAAAAAGCAAACAGGCACATTTTAGTACGTAAATAACCTCAGAGCAGATTTATGTTTCTGCAGGTGTTTTCTAGGTCTGGTAAATTCAGGGTAGTTTGCCCCTTGTTGAGACAACCTACCTGCATTTTTATAGGGCCGGCCAATGAAGTCCACTGGCTGATTTTTTTTTGAAGAAGAGGTGTGCTGTAAATTAATATTCAAGCTATCTTTGCTGTATCTTTTCTTATCCATGCCCTCTGTTCTGTCTTTTTCTGACTTCTTCAGTCTTGGCTTCTTGCCTTTTTGGCTCACCTACCTGAAAGTTTTAAGTGACACAAGTGGAAGGTTTTTTTGTCTGAAGGTGCCCTATACTTCTATTCTTCTGTTCTATATATTCTGACAACAGTTTTCCTTCAAGTCTGTTAGTAATCAATGTTTCCTATGTGGTACAATTGGGTAAATATAATTTTATAATTGGTAAATATGGTAATTAATTTTATTTTACAAATTAATAAAATGAATGAATCTGTTGATTGATTACTCAGAAGGTAAGAAAAATCAAACCAAACCACAACCATCCTCTCCCCTCAGCCAAGAATTTGAGAGGTAAATATACATAAAGTTTAGGAAAGATTTTATTCCATGAGTACCCTGATGTTAAGGAAGACTAATTTTGCTCAAAGAGGTGCAATTTGTAACTATAAATGGTACTTACTTTTTCTGCACTTTTTCTCCTGAATAAAGACAGCTAAAAATGGGCATTTAATTTAAAGTTGTCTACAGATCCTGTCTCATTATAGGAAAGAGGGAGGCATTTCTAAACTGGCATACTCATTGCTCTCTGGGAAGTTCTGAGTGCCAGATCAATCCCACCAAGAGCTGTTTTCCCCAGGTTGTTCATGTAGGAAGCATACAGGATGATTCATTTGCCTTATCTTTCCTGACTCATAGACCCTTTATGAATCTTGCCCAAAGTGCATACAATTTTGGGTGAAAACTGAGATTGTTGGGGAGGGGGTCTTTTGGTTTACTCTAATGTGTACAACATTTAACCTCTTTCTTAATCTGAGTCCAAATGTTTAAAGTCAAGGTTCTTTTATAAATATAGCAAAAAGGAATGGAAAATTTTAATTGATCTTTGTAATCTCTAAATCCATATATCAATGCAGAAGACCAGTAAGGATGTTTATCAAATGACTAAATGAAAAATTAGACTTATCATATTTGTCAGTATGGCACAGCTAAGAACACCTGAATTTACAGCATTTGGAGTTTGTTTCCTTTAACCAACAGAGTTTTCTTCTACTAAGATAGAAAACTAACATATGAAAGACAACTTTGAAGAAATCATCTGTGACATACCATCAAAATAGATCATAATTTGCATTTGCTTATGAAATAGTTCCATGTGCATTAATCACTCAGAGTCTTTGGCAAGGGCTCCTCATATCTGTGTTTCATGGAAGATCAGTTCCTGGCAGCTCTAACTAGATTCACAGAAATAGCTGACTTGAAAAGTAAAACCCTAGAACATAGAAATAACAGTGAAAAGAATCTGTATCTCTGCTATTTTCCTTTCACCCCATATTTTTTCTTAGACTTTACTATGAGAACTTCTTTAAAATTTAATTTTCAATGGAAAGAGGTAGAAATAGATGCAGAAAATATTTGTTACCAATTTTCATCTGTTTTGCTGTGGATTATTATTGCTTCCAGTCTTACATATGGTTAGTGGCTAGTGGCATTGCCACTCCAGTTTCAGTCTGCCAGGCAATGGAAGTGAGCCAGATCATTTATAGCTTCAGCTGTGGTACAGAAAGGAAGAGGCAAAGCAATGCTCAAGAAGACAAGCCCATGCTCAGTTTTGAAGTGAGACCTATTTATCACTTCAAGAAATGATCTGATACAAGTAGAAAACACACACAAGAAGGCATAACTTAGATGAACACTGAAGAGAAACAGTAGCACACGGCATGATGCTACTGCAACAGAGCAGATCTTCTCAGAAGTTTAAACTCAGGTAAATTTGTCAGATAAGTTTGAAAGAAACCATATGGGAATTGTGTTTTGTGTGTTCACAGCTGCCACACTGTCAGGTGGGCTACACATGGGAAGTGAATGCCACTCAACCCAACCCAGCCAAGCAGTGACATCTCCACCACTACCATCACTTCATTTCCTGTAAGGATTTTGTAATTTACCTCCTAATGTGCTTTCTGGTAGATAGGTCACTCCACCAAAAAAAAACCAAGTCAGATCATGGGTGTAGCAAGCCATTTGTCTGGGAGTGACTGCTAATGTAAGATGAGAGGATAAGAACAGATAATGGAAAATTTAGCTTATTTGATCTTCCCAGCAATCAGTAGGAAGATTTCTAGGAATTTCCTGACCTAGAATTTGAATTCAAGTCATGATGTACAATAGCCACAGTTGAAACTACTTTATGCTTGATGTATTTAAAAATATTGTGTGAAAATAGTCTCTTTGTGGGAAAAGAAAGGCTTCCTTTTGATTTCAGTCTGGTCCCAATAATAGCACATAGTTTACAAGACAAAATAAATAATCAATTTTATCTACATTTACCATAACATTCACAACTGTATAATTTCGTAAATCTCCCTCCAGCTAAATTTTTCTTCTAAGCAGCAATTTCAAATGAATCATCCTTAATATAAAAGCATTCCCACACCATATCTATGTGTTAATCTTATTACTCATAGTTACACTTCTTCCTGTTTTACTATATATATTGATTTTAGAAACTTCTGTGGAAAAATGAAAACATTAAATCTATAAATTTTAACTGATAGAAAGAGCAGACTCCAAGAAACAGCATCCATTTAAGTAATTGTCTGGTGCCAGATATTGATCATACCTGAGGTAACTAGAACATTTTTTCAAATAACAGATATAACTAATATAACTAAGATCTGTTAGAGACACATGATTCCCTGGAATAGTGGTTAAATATTGCAATGCAAAATCTAAGTTAATTCATTCAATATTTTGAATTATTTAATCTACTTGAGGTTGTCTGGTGATCTCTACCCTTGAAAAAACTGTTTAAAGGCAGAGTATTTGAAATGAAAATTTTCTGACAGCTCCAGTGACCGGTTTTCCAAAAAACAACATTATCACAGATTAATCTTGCACAGAACTTCTCTGAAAGTAATTTTTTTTCTATTTTCTCAGTCTGCAGTTATCAAGGCAAGAAACAAGGTAGAAATTAGTCTTTGCTTCAGGAAATATAAGACAATCACATGTGAATACTGCCAACATGTGCATTAGAGAGTAAGAAAGGAAGACTATTACAGAATACTTTAAATATGACAGTACCCATCTAGGTATTTATTATGACAAAATACAGACTCATAAAAAATCAAAATAACTATTCTTTGGAATTAGTTTTGCATACACATTTTTGATTTCTGAAAAGAAAAAACATAAAAGTCAATTAGAAATGGGAAAATGGTTTTGTAAGAAAATAAAGGAAAAACAATTTCATTCTTCTTGGATGCTTATGACAGCACAATGAAATGTGAGCAATATTTCCTTCTGGCAAGCACATATTCTTCTGTTGCTTAAATGTTCACTCTTTACTACTACAAGAATAAATATATTGGACTAGGTTACCTGCAAAGAATAGAATTTTAATTGGGTTCCTTTTTTTTTAATTTAATGTTCTCTTTTGTAACTAAAAAATAATTAATTCACATCCATTTTTTTCAGTATTTATACCTCATGAATGGCAGTTTTTCAGGTGTTAAGAAATCGGATGTGAGAAAGTCATTGTTTTTCAAGTGAGTCAGCCCTGACAAAGGGCTAACATTTATAATTGATATGTATGAAGAAAAGTAACAAAATAGGACCCAATAACATTTTGACTATTTTCTAATTTCCTGGATTCAGTCCTTTGGAACAAGAGCTTCATAGTTGATATTCTTTTTCTCATTTCCATATTATCAGTAAGGTATTTTATATTGCTATCACTGAAGAGAAAAGCCTTTTCCAGTTCTATTCTGTCTCTCTTTAAGCACTAAGGCTATTTCATTTCATTTGCATAGGAAAACGAGTCAAGGATATGGAAATTTTTGTATCTAGCTATTTCTGATTGAACAGCAAATTCTTAAATATCACTAAATGGTGACTTTATTAACAGATCAGCTTCATATTCTCACAGCACTGCTTACTTGAAGTTCTTTGGAATAAGAATATTTTTAGGAAAAAATTTGGTTGATTGAAAATCAATCATAAAAAGACCTTATATGATCACTCAACCTGACTTAACTTTGGTCTTGGTATTCAACCTTGCAGTTCTACTGAGCCCAGTAGCTTGTGATTTGATTGATAAAACCATTCTTTTTGAGTGAATGATCCAGCAGAGTTTAGCTGAATTTCATATGAACTGCTATGACTAGTGTACAGAGTTCACCTGTTTCCTTAGTGACTATAGAGATCCATTCTTCATTACATGACAATAAAATCCTAATATGCTTAGAAAATTCTACTAACGTCCCATATATTTTGTTAGATTTCTCTTGTTTCTATAAAACATCCTTTCCTTGTAAAATCTTTCTTTTCAGTACCATATAATGTTTTTGCCCTTATCATAACAAGGATATATATATATATATGCACATATATTTATATCTATATCAATCTTCTATATGTATATCTATAATATTTTGTGTAACTCATGAAAACAAAGGAAAAAGCAAAACAGAAAATAAAGCAAAGATAGAAGATGACACAGGAATTATTAAGACATATTTGTAAACACTAGAGGACTGAAAATAATTTTATCATTGAGTATCAAAATGCTTTACAGATTAAATTAAATTTAAATAGATATTCTTTACCAAAAAATTAATACCTTAACATTTAAAAATATTAAATTTACCCAAGTGATCTTGAAAGCTCTTTACATTCAGTAGTTCTTGCAATGTGAATGAAAAACAGGGTACTTAGTCAGAATCAAGTTAAAAGGACGCAGCTGCTTTGATGGGAAAGTTCCAGAATAATTTTTCAGTACCTCTTAGGAACAAACATATTTAAGCATGAAACCTTCTGGTTTTCTTGGGTAGACAGAAGCAAAATTTCCCTTTTTTTTTTTTTTTTTTCCCTTCCCCAAATGCTAATACAATTTATTAGGGAGGAAGGGTTGGGTCACTGTGATATTCATTTCTGGAATGAAAGTCCCACTGTCTTCAACCAAGCCTGTATTTAACTCCTTGCATTTTGCTTTTAATTTCCCAGTGGATTAAATCAGTAGCTCGCTGATGAAAACCAAGAAAATAACCAGGAAAATGTCTGGAAAAAACTTTCACAAAAACCAAACAACACAGTTTCAATTTTTTTTTAATGTGACCATACAATTGGCCTCACTTACTTAAACTCAAAGCTCAAATTTCCAGTTCTTCCAGGAAATTTGATACTGTGACATCTCATTATTTCCAATTCTAATAAAAGTGGCATGATGTAAAAAATCTTCTGGAAGCTAAAAATAATCAGCTACTGTGAGTTTATGGTGCAGGTTCAGCTTCATTGTAAGAAAAATCTGCATGTTTGTATAAATTGAACTGCGTGAAAAAATCTCCACTCAAAAATCTCCACTCATACCTAATCTTGCTTAGGTAACTTGTTAATAGTTAAAAGAACTGAATTTGGCTGTATATTTTGGACAAGTTAGTTCCATAGGATGAGTGACAGAAAGCAGTACAATGAGAAAACACATTAAAAAAAATAAGAAAAGAAAATAGTAACCTAGCTTTAAAAGTTTCAGTGTTGAATGGCTTTTCTTACTTCAGGGAAGACTCAGATGATATATCCAGTGGAAGGGGGAGCAAGATGTCTTTAGATCAGAGAGGCAAAACAGACATTCTGAGGTCTGAATTCCCAATAGGACATTTAGTATCTTGGTTTCAAATTTGGTTTTTAAACAGTAACAAATCTTTTGGTTTTTTTTTTTCCTTGACAAGCTCAAGCCTAACACCTGTACCTCTTGTTGAACTTAAATCCACCGAGTCTTCAGCTTTTCTCTGCATATCTGTCTTTGAGAGCTCTTCTCTTCAAGAACTCTTGGCTGTTTTCTTGTCTTATGACCTCATGTGCATATCTCCAAAGGCAGTACTGACCCAAGAGTTTGTGCAGGGGATTATGCACATCTGCTGAAGAGTCCTACCAGAATGATGCAGAACTGTGGACTTGTGCTAGATCATGGAGTAAGGGTCCTCTCTCTCGCTGCTTCTCCCACAGGAGAATATATGGCATCCTAATTAATTTTTATTTTCTCCCTAAAAAGGAAGTTTAGTTTTAGTTTGTGTCCTTTGCTACACTTTTCTGTGTTGACAAAGATAATGTCAGAAATAGAAATGCTCACTTCTATAGAACTGTCATAAACCCAATTGCAAAATAACAAAGAAACTAACAGCCCTGATTTTTAGTTTGCAACTTTAACCATGTTCTTTCATTAATCTACTTTCATGTAATTAGCTTAAATAGCAAATCTATACCCCAGGTAGATACTCATAGAGCTGATCTTTTGAATCCCATGATACTAAGGTCACAAGTTCTTATATTTTCCTTGATCTGAATGGATGCCTGATACAGTCACAAACTATATAACCCCATCAGCAGAGAGAATTTTACAACCTGGCTTCCCTAGAGAACCAAACCCAGAATTTCAAACAATTTGAGTTTTCCCCATTTGCCAGCCTTACAATCACTGTGAGACTATACTTTTCCTACATTTCAGAAGTACCCATTAGTAGAAATAAAAATGCCTCTTGTTTAGACATTCTGTAATCAATCACATAATTAAGAGAGGAAAAATATGTACGCAGCTACAAACTATGGACATTCACTCTCAATTTCTTGTCTTAGATACCTAAACATTCTCAAATGTGTTTTAGTCGTTGACCAAATGAGTACTGGATCCTTTTATAATTTTTTAGTGTCTGTCTTTCAGAAAATAATCTCTTTCCTTTCTTTGCCAAGATCCCCTCTTTTCTCATTCTGACATTCTCATAGAAGCACTTCATTCTTTCCCCTTGTTGTTTAGTCAGTAAAGGATAGGAGTAAGAAGGGATTATAGTTAAAAGATTCTTTCTTGCACTAAAGATTTTCTCGTGTTCCACTATTAGTAAAGTCACTATTAGCAATTAATCATTGTACTACATAATTTTCTTTTTCTACAGTCTTGTAAGCCTTGTTGGGAGGCTGTAATACTGACATTTTATTCCATAGTTCATCATGGAGAGAAAGCAATTAATTCTGCTAAAAACAGCAGAAAAGCAGAATGCTTATTTATTCCTTGGTTTTGTGAAGCAGAAAACATTTGATTTATAGTAGAGGCTTTTGATTTTGGTGGCATTGTTTAGCAAAAATTCAAGGTCACAGAACCTGTTAAACCTCTTTTCAGTGAATATCCATCATTTAGAGATAATTTTAACTTTGAGCAGTGTCAAGTAATATTCCTTTGCTTTTCTGTTTTCAAGTTTAAATGCTATCCATGTGAACTTATTTTTATAACATTAATCAATTACTGTTTCATTATCAGGAATCAAAATACTACTGAAACTGGAAAACAAAATCAGCAGAAAAAAATAAATTCATACAGGAATTTATTAGGTTAACATGAGAAGTTAGGAAAAAAAGATGATGAGAAAAGCTACTGAATTTCCTGGGTTTTGTCTTATTTTGTCATTATTTTGTTATTTTGTCATTATTTTCCTCTGAAACTGATTTATTATGTTTGTATCTTCAGCAATCTTTGTGGGTTCACATAGTTTTATCTCTTTAGGGTCAGGTAATTCATTCTATACTTGGCTTTAAAAACATAGAAAATAAAGCAAATTACAGAAAGAAGTGAAGAATCTCATATAAAATAACAGCCAGAATGGAACATAACCTTGAAATTCAACAGAATAATAATGTATTTTGGCAGGTATTGTGATGTGAAACAGATAAGAACTTGCTCAATTCAAATAAAGTTCTCTGTTTCTTTGCTTAAGTACCAGACTTCAGTTTCCAGACTCTTTTCTGGTGTTTAGGCTTCATTTTACAGATAATTGAGCTGGGCCACTAATGATGGTCTAGGAGATATTATGCTGCACTCTTTGTACCATGTTGCCTAAGCTGTGTTTGGAGCACACAAAGATTTTGCTATTACAATGCCCATCTTATTGTTCTGAACAGAAGTGATAGAATAGTCTTTGAATTTGTAGGGATTGCTATGCAGCTAAATCCTCTTTCAAAATGTCAAATCTAGAGATTTTCATTCAGGAACTTTCAAATGCAAGAAAAACCTCCCCAAAACACCGAAAGTAACTCTTCCTTCCCCACAGATGTGTCTGAGGCCCTTCAATGCATCCTTCTCTCAACAAGTAACAGTCTGATTTTTTGTCTACAAATGCTGCATATAGACATACCTCTTCCATTGAATTACACACCTTTGCTTTCTTGGTGGGTATAGCACATACACAGGACTCTTGCTCCATCTTCATCAGCCCAGAAAAACCTTATTTGTATGAATAACCCACAGTCAATTCCTCGCGTTCTTCTTCCTTGTATATAAATATCAGACTACATCACCATGGCACCTCTGACTCCTGGAGGTTAGTTAAAGTACAGACAACATGCCAGGTTGCTGACTGGTGACAAAATGCTTCTCTTTGTGGGAATAAAAAGGGTTTGCCACTGATTATTTGAATTAAGCAGTTAGGGAAGGGTTACATGTTAAAGACTATTTTACTTTCACACTGACTGAGTTTTCAACTCTTCCCTCCCCCCTCTCTCCTTGAATTACATGAAAACCGATGGTTTTGACAGAGCACAAAACACAAGAGAAAGATAAGGACCTTTATTTCAAAAATAGCTTACTCAAACCTAAGTCTTGGTTAGTCTGTCCTCATGCCCATCATGGCATCAGGGTTCCTGTTTATTTAGTGTTTTTTCTTTAATTTTTTTTATATTTTAACACTAATCAGCCTTATATAGCCTTATCAGCAAATTTACCTGGCTGATAATTGCTTTTCTAGAACATGTAATAACCTCTCTTTAGCATTTCTTTTTGAAATGAAATGTATCTGAAAATCTTTCATTCCTAATCTTTTTCTCTCAGATTTAGAATTACTCACTCACTGATACTTATCAAATACAAGGACCAGTTTAAAACAGAAAGTATACCTGTCTGAAGGTGACTTCTCTCAGTTCTCAAAAAAAAAGAGCACTTTTATTTTATGACACAAGCTCACCTTATCCATTTGAAGACCTTTACTATCCTTTACTATCCTTTACTATACTTGCATGCAATTACACAGGTAGGAGGACTTGTTCAAAGATATTACAGAGAAAAGTGAGTTACTTTCATTATTTGCTCAGCAAGATAAGTGGAAATACAACATCATACCACTTTTCATAGAGTGTAAAGCACTACCTGTTGCAATTCTTTCATCAAATCACCCCACAATTTTCTGAAATGGCATCTTTGTCATTGTAAGGAAGCATTTGCTCTATAAAGACAACTACAATAAGGACTGCAGGTAGGCAAAAGCAATGAATATTACTCCAAAAAGACTGTAATTCTACTGTTTCAACTTTTGGGAAGAAAAAGGCAAAATACTATGGCATGTGAAATTTTTTCTTTACTTTCCTTTAATGTTAACATGAGATTAAGGAATTAATGGCAGATTCTGAATCTAATGCAATGACATAAATTGCATTTTAGGGGAGAAAGTAATTGCTCAGTGAAACAACTTACATGCTTGTAATATTTCTATCTTCCTGTTTTGATGGAATACTGTAGTTTTATGAGGAGCCAGGAATCTCCCATTTTTGACAAATGTCAGAGACGTGCTCAGACAGATAAAATAATGTGTCTGAAGCGAAGTTTAAGAATGGTGCTGTATTTTTAGAGTCTCTACTACTAATCAAGTCTGTATAGTAAAGATACATTACTAGGTAGTTGCCAGCCTTCAAGCTGACCAGCTGGTTTCTAGTCATCTCAGGAGAAAAAAAAAAAAAAAAAAAATTCCCCCACAGTTTCCCTCGTGATCTGTCTGGTCTTCACTGAGGCACCACTAATGAAAACTTTGCAATGATTATTCAGTTGCAATAAGATAGAAGTCAAAGTTGATAGATTCTCTATTCAACAGCCCTAAGAGGAGCTGAAAGTTTGTTTTAGCCCCCAGATGTGGTAAGCAGTACTGATAACTGAAGTATTCTGAAGTCTGGCTTCTGGTTGGGCTTATTCATGTCTCTTGTAGAAAAAAACCCAGATAATCCATAGTCCCTTCAGAATTCCCATCCCTCCAGAGATCTCTGGGAGGGACTTTGGTTAGCCACTAGATATATGGCCTTCCCCCACCAGAAATTTTCTTACTCTCACTGATTAATAGACTCACCCATCATTATCCTGAGCAGCCATCATGGTCAACAAGAGCATCCTCTCTGAGAACATTCAGAATGTTGGATTGACCCCATCAAATCACAGCTGAATCTTATTTTGACACAAGTACACTTTGACAAAGTGAAATGTGGGGGATTATATTGTAGGGATTAAGATTTGATGATCTTTGAATCTGTTTTTTCCTTTCTTGAGGTGGGAGAAATAAACATTTAAAAATATTTTTATAACCCTCACTTTACATTTTATTAGTTTTCTTTTGAAGCTGAAGAGCTTTCTTATCTAAACAAGCTAATTTTTAAAAGAATGAAGAAGCCCCTAACCTTTTACATGGATAATTATTATTTGCATTGTAAATGGATACATGATATCTGCTTTCAGTTTTTCAGTTCAAGTCTAAATGCAGTGAGAAAAAATTAAAATGTGTTGTTATCTTCTGAAAGCTGTATATTGGCAGATGTGAAACAAGCTTTCAGCTTAAAAGCAGGAGTGGTTGCATTTGCATTTAGGTATTATGAGTGAAAATAGCAGCAAAATTCAGCAACATGGACAGCTAAAGTGTTAACCCAGAGTGCTTATCAGGATTTTCCAAGCTATAGTAAGATCATGAGGCCATGAAAGCACCTTCTATATAATGTTATATATGAGTGTTTGTAGTAAAATATATTTCAGAGAAGATGTATTTAGGGAACGTATTTTCAGGATTTAACAATAGCAAAACAAGGTGGTCAAATCCGAGGGTCAAAGAAGAGGGGATAATTCATGTTCTTAAGTTGTAGGACACGTACCTGTCTCATTAAAAGCAGTTTTCCTTAACTTATTGTCACTGAAGATTTCTCTAAGGAATAAAATCTGAGATTGTGTGGGGCCTCCTCTCTATATATTTTATAAGGATCCCTGCAGGAAAAGAAAAAGAAATAGCAACCAGAAAAATTGTTTGAAAAACACTGTCTACATCTAAATTTTAAATGCTGGACTTTGAGTCACATCTCTTTATATTTCTAATGACTTTTTCAGGGGAAAGAATCTTCCAGCTAGAACCAGGAGGCTCTCCCCCTTTCTTCGCATAAACAGTTATGTTTGCCAGAAACATGTTCCTATCCATTTTTAAATCAGTTAAGAGAAGTTCAGAGAAAAGGAAAAAATATGATCCAAATGTTGATTACCATTTAGAATGAGAAATCTGCTTGAAATACAAGGGTCTCAGATTAATTATTTAAATATCCTGCTTTCCAAAATAAAGGCAGGGAATGCCACCACTATATCAGAGGTTTTAGATATTTATTTTCTCTTTTTTGAATATGAGTACCCCATCGCAAAATGTTTGATTAAACAGAAATTCTTCCATTCAGCAAGGTAAAAATGAACAAGAATGATTGCGTATTTAAATTAAATTGTATTGTATGAATCTGAATGTATATTTAGGGAAAATTAGTTTAGGATACACATGCAAAAATGTTTAGAATGACCCCTCACAAACTACTTTTTATGAAAATTGAAACTGACTTGTTGATAAAGAAAAAGACCCTGACTAAAGGTAGAGGCAACGAAACTGGACTTTTCATGAATAATAAATAGCTTTGTGGCTATTTTAGTGAATGGGGGAGTATATACATATATATGAGCACACATGTGACAGTGACTCATAGAAACAAGCTGGCACCTAACAGGGTCCTGGAGTCTTGCTGGGCTGTGAGCGCAGGCACTGCCGAGGGCTGACACTGCCCACGCTCCCTTTCTTTAAGGCTCTTGTCTCTGCATTTCTTGAGGTGTTTTGCTCCTTCTTTCTGCCCATGAAACCATGACTTTATGGCAGAGGCAGGTATCTAAACCCACACTACTCCCAGCTTGCTTTCACATTTCTTACCAGGCTGTTGCCATGCTTCCTAACCCCAGAATAGCATGTAGGGCTTGGGTAAGGTGAGAATGGCCAGAGCAGAGCTGTAGACTGCGGTTTCCTTTTCTGCTCTTACATTCTGCAATAAACTTTATGGACATGTGACTTATGCAGGTTCTGCTCCCAGCTGGTTTCAGGTTGACTCAAATTTGGTCAGTTAATCTGCTGCTTTACTCCTTCTACCCAGAAGTCTCCCTTTCTGGATATGAAGACCTTATGACCATGGGAAATCTACTCCACTCCACAATTTGTCCAGTGATTAACCATACTCACTGTTTAAAACTACACATTTCAGTTGCTCTGGGCTAGTTCTGCAGCTACTATTCCTTGCACCTCCTCTCTCTCCTGTATTAGTGAGCCCTCCACTTCCTAGTGTTTTCTCCCTTTAAACTGGCTTTATCCATCATTCAGCTGACTTCTCAGACTTGTTTTTGAAAGTTTAAACAAAATAAGCTCTATGTAGTTCCTTAAATGAGACTTCCTATACCTCCGAACTCATTCCTACATCTGTTATGACACCTCTTCAGATTTTTAACAAGTTTTTAAAAATGTTGGTAATAACCCTACATTACTTCCCAGGACAGAAGCAAAATCACTTCTTTTCTTCTATTCAATATTTTTCTCTGTATTTATCTGGGGATTCTATTAGGCCTTTTTGACCCAGAATTGTAATGTTGGTTCCAACTGAGTTGTCTATCCAGTGTGAATCCCTACATCACTTTCTCTGAGACATTCTTTTCCAAGACACCTATTTTCCTGCCCTATTTGTATGCTTTCCTTTCTTTCTTTTCTCCAATTATGCAAAACTTCTCATTTGGCTGTATTACACGTTTTCATTCAAATAAGCAGGGTTTATCACACAATTCAGACTGTTCTACCAAACAATATAAACCCCACCAGTGCCGCAATGCAGTAAGCCATCATATGGTGTTTGATAAGGCCTCTCCAGAGAAACTTCCCTCAGGATGGGCTGGGAAAAGCTGTCCTGCTACCATACTTTTACACTGGTCCTATGGCCCCACTCAGAGAATAATTGAAATACAGCATGCAAACACTGAGATGAAACAAGCACTTGCCACTTATTTAGTCATTCATCAATTTCTGCACAGGTTTTTTCTCTTACATGACATTTCCTTATTTGTCTTCTAAGTTTGAGACAAATGCCTAGAGCAACAACAAAAACAACAAGCTTTGATCAATTCTTAGACAAAAAGAGACTCAAGCTGAGGATGTGGTTAAATAGTTACTAATTTTTAAAATATATTTACCATCTCTGAAGAAATCTAACAAAACTTTGGATATTCCACAAGAAGGCACAACCCAGGAACAAAGGCACCTGAATACTCATAACTAAATTGTATATATATTGTGTATAAACAGAAGATTACTGTCCACAACAATTTAGACAATTTTTTTTCTAATAATATATTTTATATGTATGTATTTGTGTATATATTTTACATATATATTTGTGATATGTGCTTTTATACATAGGACATATTGAAGAGGGCTAACAAGACACTTGCTCTGGACAGCTTTTCTTTTCACACTTTTGCCCAAATCCAGAAAAAGCAAATTTCCTGTAAAGTGGGAAATTTTACCTGCTTCTATAAACAAACCCCCAAATGCCATGCATTTCTACAGTTCTACATTTGCATCTTAGGATTTAGAATTTTAAAGTGTAATTGCAATTTTGGTACGCATGTTTAAATTAAGAATTACTGCAATAAGCCACAACAATTTTAAAATGGTGCACTAACATAAAGCATGAAAAAGTTCATTTTAAGTTAGCCTCTCAGTCCTGAATGACCATCAGCCTTTGACCTCTAGAAAGTCAGATATTCACAGTACTATGTTTCGAATACAGAGTAAGACTTGGTAGAGAACAGCTATTCTGGAGCACTCGTGATAACAGATATCCTTACTTATGAGTAGATTTGCTTCATTCTAGCCTGGATTCACACTCACAGTAAAATTCACACACACGTCTTTAGTTCAAATTATCTTCCAAAGTCAGGAAAACCTTTATCCTTAGCAAGCCTTCTGGTCTCAAATTTCGTCCACATGGAAACTTCTTATTCTCATTCCTGTTATTGCACATTTAAGGGATCAATTTACTCAATTTTCAGAAAGAGTATGTCAGAAATGTGAGATGACAGAAGTATAACCTGTCCCAATATGTTTCAGAAATCTGAGAATTTGAATCTGAGTTTGGATTGGGCTGGGAGATGAAAGAAGCAAGAGAAGAGAAGAGAAGCTTAGAAGTAGATGAAATACATGGGAGGATGATACATAATTTATGTTTTAACACTGTTCTTTGTTTGCTTTGAACTTCTTTTCAGCTATGATTTTGAAATATCAAGGATCTCCAGATCATGTTAAAACATCACCTTTGTAAATCTTTCAGCTCAAGCTTTAGGAAGACCTTGCCCCCAGGGCATTTTGAGTTCACCTAAGACACCAAAGTTTCCCCATAGCCCTGTCAAGGTGAGATTGTGAACCACTCTGAAATGTGGCTTTGTAAGTGCTTTAATAGGAATCAGATGAGCAATGGCTTAAGTACTCACCCACAGCCCTAACAAGTAAATAATTCTGTGCTTTGTAGCTCTAATTTCGACTTTTCCCTTCCAATGATAGCTCAGGTTCATTTCTGACACAGGAGAATACAAAAGAAGGTAGCAGAGGAGAAAGTACTGTCAGAAAAAATTTTTGCAGAGTTCTGAATCCCAAGATACAGGTTAGTATTTACCTTATTCAATCATTCATTCTCACTTGAAGCTTGGGTATTCTTTTCCTGCTTTCTACTAGGAAATTAAATATTATTTTCCCATAACATTCTGTTAGCATCTTGCTCTCTTTCAATCTTAAGTTTCAATATTATTTGGGTTTATGCACACCCCTCTCATGAAGCAATAGTGTATTTTTATGGTTTTATTATTTTTTTATATTTCTACAGAACATATGTCCTGAATAAAATTACAGTGAATTTGAGGGTGAAGTATATGTAAATATACATGTGGTATTTGTCATTACTTATGACAATGGCCCAGAAGAGTTCTAGTCAAAGGCTTTGTCTAAGCTCTGAGTTAGAAAATGCTGGTACAAAATATAGCAGTGAAACGAAAACATCAAATGTGTAACTAGCATTTATGACTGATTATGTTGCATCCATGTATCTGTAGAAAGCAAGATGAATGTGTTAACTAACATGAAAAAAAAGAGAATTTAAAATCAGGATTCACTTTCAGCACAGTTGTCATCTTAATAAATTTCTCCATGACAAATTTGGTTTTCCATATTTTTATTTCACACATACACTTCCATAATGTAACTGTTACATTTTTACAAAATAAAATCTGTTTATGTTTCTTTTATGTGTTTCCTGTTGTTCAGGAAATCAAACAAGTAATTTTTAAGAAGCATATGCTTGTTATCTTTCATTATGGAAAAATGTTATCTCTTATCTTTGAAATATTGTATGTCTGGAATAGTTTACCTAGAAATTTAAATGTTATTCTATTTTTCTGGCTTTGTGCTATTACTATTGTGCATCATATATGTAGTTATAATATCAAAAGAATAAAAAAGATGAGCCTAATTTTTTTTTTTTTTTGGTCAGCAGCAGTAAACTGACTTTCTTAATAATAGGAGACAAATTTTGGAGATCAGGTAGTGCTTAATTTTGCATCAAACCAAGTTTACTATTAGTAAATTTTGACACATGGTTTTGAACTGCATGCATTTCAAAGAAAAAAACAAGAGTCTCTGTTGTTCACAATATTTTGTAGACTTCTTCATCTGTCAATCCAAGACAAATATACTTAAAAAAAAATCAGAGGTAATTATAAAAATTTTTTTTTCAAGAAATACAGTTAAAGGGAACTATATAAATCCTTTTGGTTCTTTTTGACCATTTGCACATAACTATGCTTAATTGGGGTTTTTTAATATATCTCGAATCTTAATGTTTTTAAACAATTTTCAAGAAGGAGATTGACATCTATTTGCCAATTGTACTAATACTGTCTTTTATAATCCTAAAGATACAATCAAAATTTTAAAAGGATCTAGAGGACAAAATAACATTTTTCTTCTTTATGATTAAGCTACACCCTTATGGGAGTTTTTAAATACTTTTTAAATGTGTTTTTTATAATTTCTGGATCAGTTTTGCTGCTTCCCATTACTAGAACTTTTTAAGGAAAGATTAAACCTGCATAGCTGGATTATAGAAAATCCATACAGAAGTAGATCTTGTTCTTCTACACCCAAGGTTACTGAGCCATCGTGCTGGATCTCAATGATATTCACTTTCCTCAGTTCATGTCTGTAATTTCTTAAAAAAAAATAAACAGAACTTGGTTCCATCCTTTTGTGTCAAGGCATTTAATTATTTTATGAAATAAATAAAGATAGGCTATGAATAGCATGGGACAGGAGATGAAATTGAAGAACAGTGGCTAGTTGCATAAGAGTAAATATATGGATTCAGTGGAAAGTTTTGTGCAAGAGTAACCTGAGGATAGGACTTCAATAAATTATGGATCTATTTTAACAGCCATGTGTAAAGGGAGAAGACAGCTGTGCTAAAGACAAGAATAGGATTAAAACTTTGATTAGTGCTTGCAAAAAGGGAGAAGGCTGCTGCAATGATAGGTTTACTCAGATGTGTCTCTCTCCCCTTATAGTTGTCATCATTTTGAAAGAAACTACAAGAAAGCTGATATCCTGATGTATGACATAGACCAAGGGAATTGTTACCATAAGCCCTTGCTGGTGAAAAAGGCTTTTCTGTGGAACGAGACCAGTGCAGAAATATAAAGAGTGAATTATATGGAGAAGCTTCCCCTGAGCTAGTTTGCAGTATTACACAAGATTTTGTGCCTCCTCAGCAGGTTTGTTGATAACAAAGAGTTAGGAGGAGGGGCAGTACCCAAGAGGGCTGTGCAGAAGGACCTGGACAGGGAGGGGAGCTGGGCAGAGAAGAACTGACTGAAATTTATCAAAGGCGTGAGCAGGGTCCTGCACCTGGGGAGGAAAAGCCCCTGCACCAGCACAGGCTGGGGGCTGAGCTGCTGGAAAGCAGCTCTGTGGAGAAGGACCAGGGGATCCTGGTGGGCAACAAGCTGTCCAAGAGCCAGCAGTGCCCTAGTGGCCAAGAAGGCCAGTGGTGTTCTGGGATGGATTAGGAAGAGCATTGCCAGCAGGTCAAGGAAGGTGATCCTGTCCCTCTACTCAACCCTGGTGAGGCACATCTGCAGTGCTGGGTCCAGTTCTGGGATCCTCAGTACAAGAGAGACATGAAATTCCAGGTCCAGAGGAGGACTACAAAGATAATTAAGAGACTGCAGTATCCCTCTTACAAGGAAAAGCTTAGAGACTTTGGTCTGCTCAGTCTCAAGCAGAGATGTCTGAGAAGGGACCTCATCCAGGTCTATCAGTATCTAAAGGGAGGGTGCCCAGAGGATGGAGCCAGGCTCTTCTCAGTGGGGCTGAGCAATAGGACAAGAGGCAACAGGCAGAAACTGATGCACAGGAAATTCCACCTGAATATGAGAAATAACTTTACTGTTTTGGTGACCAAGCACTAAAAAAGGCTGTTCAGTCAGGTTGTGGAGTCTCATTCAATGAAGACTTTCAAGAGCCACCTGAATGCGCCCTTGTGCCAGGTGCTCTCACATGGCCCTGCTTGAGCAGGGAGGTCAGACCATATGACCAACCCCGGTCCCTTTCAATCTTACTCAGTCTGGAATTCTGTGATTTTTATGGTCTAATTTTGGAATTCACTTCTGAGTCTGCAATATGTTTACTGAGGCTTGAGAAGAATCTAAACACATATTTGGAAGAGGGATATACAATGGGCTAGTAGCCAACCGTATGAGTCCCAGGAAAGCCTGGGAAGAGAAAGACAGGGGATGTATAACATTTCCTTTTCCTTCCTTAGCTGCTTTAGAGGCAATATGGGCTTTGTGAACTCTTAATGATATCTCTCCAAATGAGCAAATCCAATTATTTGTTCCAAAAATGGTTATATTCTATAGTGGATAGGTTATTGTCAAAATAACTCTTCCACAGAAGTGCACTGTATCAAACTCCAGAAGTATAGGCAAGAAATTACACAAAGCCACTGTATTTTGTTGACTGCAGTGTAATTTTTCAAATTGCTCTGTCTTTAGGGCACATAACTTCAGTTTCACCTCTGATGTGCGCTGGAAGAAGACAGACTCCTACTACTATCACCACAGTTGTCATCCTGACCTAAAATATCTGGAACAATATTTCTGGAACTAATTGCCTTGAAACCCTTGATAAAATGCTTGAAAGATGTGTTTTATATTCATAAATATTCCTTTTAATAATAAACTGAAAGTTAATCTGTATACAGTGAGTCTTTGAAAGTAAGAAGTTAGTAATGTCATATCCTTTGAGACACATCAGACTTTTCTCATGTCATAAAAGAAATAATTGCCTGGGCTATTCAATTCCAGTATTCTTTTAATATGCTCACAGCTACAGAATCAGGCTGAGATTGATTGTCTTTGTTTGAAATTTGTTAGCATAATATTGATTTTAATGTAGAAATTTCTTTTTATGTGTAAAGAGTATGTTTTTGTTTGTAATGTTTAATAACAATGTCTTCTTACATTTGCAATAATATTTGTGCTCTGTCAATGAATATTGCAGTGTTTTGCATAGACATTTCTTATTCCATGGCTGAAATAGCAGAAATTAAATATAATAAAACCAAGCACTGTATATAGAAGTATCTGTTACACATTTGTTTTTCAAAATGATCCATGACTTTTTATTTTTCTGTTGGATAAAGGATGCATGAGGGTATCCTGAAATCTTCCCATGAAATCACATCAACCTGCATTACATTACAGCTACTGTAGGCCTCAAGCATTTTTGTAAATGTTAGAATAGTCTGTGCTTCTAGGTTGAGCCTGGAAAGAGGAAACACTCTGCACCATGACCTGGAATTGGTATGGGATTTCCTTTTGCCTTCAGAGGCATGGGGGCAGCAGATAAAGGAAAATAAGCATGAGAGATTGTGAGTATTTGATGTTTCTGTGACCCATAATAACAATGAAGGAATTGGTGGGATACAGGGACTTCTGACACCAGGCTGACTAGAGAAGAATTTTGAACATTCCTCCCACTCACAAGCATATCTGCATATATTAATAATGGAACATGTTTATGTTTCAGTAGAAATAGAAAACATAACAGGCAAAGAAAATAAGAATATGTTTAAAAATCTGTTTACTTTGCTGTTTTATAAATATTAAACAAAAAATTGAGGACTTTTTAAATATCAGAGTCAAAGCCAAAACCACACATTTAATTAATTTTCCTTATAAGAAGTTGATGTGGCACAATCTTAAGCATTTCAATAACTATTTTTATTATTCTACATACATATTCCACTAAATCACAAATTCCTGTTATAAGCACTGCCTAAAATCTCCAGCATTTATTCCATGATCAGAAATTCATAGTTTTATTTTGGCCTCCCCATTCAACACATCTTTCATATCTGAACCATCATCTAAATTCTATTTAGATTTCTAACCTATTCAATTAATTCTGACAATTATATAATGGGATTTTATGGCACTCATCAGAGCAAATGATGATGGGATTCACACACAGCTCTGTATTTCCCAACATCCATGGGATGTGAAGACGCTTTTATGCTTTGTGAGGGTTTGGAGATTAATTACAGAGAAATAAAGCATGCTGTCCAAGAAGAGAATCCTTAGCCAACCACCTTGAAAGGTTTGCTGTTGATGTACATCCTTAATTTTCTGCATAGAGCAAGACACAGCTGACACTTGTTTCACAGTGAGCACTCTTGGTCCAAAGGCAGTGTGGCCACCTGAACTCTAAATCCTTTGCAGCTCCATGACATAGCACAGTCAGCAGTTGGACTCTTTGAAAATGCAGCTGGAAAGCTTAACAAAGACTATCTGACTATGTGAATTAAGATTTTTCAGGTAATCAGAAGTCTCAAGTTGGCTAGAATTCTCTCTTGCATACAAGTATGCAAATGTAGAATCAGCGGGATTCTGAGCTAAGCTGTGTGCAAGCTGGCCCTAACTTACTGCCTCTGGATACAGGGGCTGACAGAATACACATCAATGATGCTCCAAAATTGACTGCAGATTTGGGTGGCTTGTATCATTATTTGAAGGCTCACATTTCAGTTAGCTTTAGGCACTCACTTGCTGAAAAAAATACACATTAAAGTACAAAAATCTCCAGCCAGCCTTGCTGGAGCTCAGACTAGTAAACACACACAGGTAGTAGCACTGTTGAAGTATCACTGCTCAGTCCTGGGGAAAGAAGTGAAAAGCTTTGTAATGAAAACACTCTGGAACTCAACCTAAATGCCTGTCTTAGCTCTCTGCAGGGAGACAGCTGGTCACACTGACATGGCAACACATTTCACATTCATTTCTGAGTGAACACACTGCTGCGACAGCCCTCAGACACAGATCCTTGAAGGCTGGATCTGGCAACAGGCACTTTGTTGAGGCTGCTGTTGTCAAATAGTCCAGGTTTGTATGCTGCTGGCTGTGAAATCCCAGCTGGCTTCTGCTGCGTGAGTCCCCAGCTTTATGTGCTGCTATGAAATGATGTTTTTTTTCACAGGAATTCTGCAGATTCACTAGTAATAATTTGATTTGTACTATGTGATCTACAGATGATACCCATTTATGTGGCATTTTCCCCCTATATTCTTATTTCATTAAAAAATTAAAGATAATTCATAAACATAAGTTTACTGGTGGCTTACCTCCATTGTAACATTCTTTACTTCTGTGGCACCTCAGTATTCTATCACAATTCACCTTGTATAAGTCAGGTTATCCTGGAAATTTATTCAGCCACATCAAGAAACAACAAGAAAAAAAAAATCTAGTGAAATACCAGCAAACCCCAACTGCTGCCCAAAAAAATTTGGAACACTTTCTTTTGTGTGTTGTCTGGTGCAAATACATAATATTAACAGTTGATGAAAGAAATCCAAAGATGATGAATGTCTGGAAAACTTTACCCTGACAGAAGCAGCCAAGAGGAAATGCTTGTGCACCACTAGCACAGGACATGGCTTTTACTTAGGAGATTTCAGGAGCTCCTGCTCCCAGCATAGAGTTTATAGAAAGGCAAGAAGCAAAGGACATGTAGAAGCAGAAGTAATTCCAAATTAGACACAGTCTCTGGTGAAGCAATGAACCAAGAGACAAACACCCACACAGACATTTCAGATGGTAAAAGTGCATCTCGGGCTCTATGGAAACGTCCTGTCACGCTGCTAAACCCTGCAGTGATGGGAGAGCTCTGCTGCAGCTCACAGGCAACAGGGTGAGCTCACCACATCCAGCAAGCACGCAGCAATCACTGCCCTGAATGTGCACCAGACCACAACTATTTTGCAAACTAATATCTTGAAGAAAATAGTTGCTGATTGTAATTGCCCTGCAAAATTACACTCATCATTGGCAGACAATGATTAGCGTTCATTTTGGAGCTTATTTGAAAATTAGTGGCAGACAATGCTTCTTGCTAATTTCCTAGGAGGACGGGGAACATTTTGCATGACCTCTTGCCACAACTGTCTACGTGAGCCAAGAAATAGATGTTACACACTTGGTGTTTTATTCATTGCTGAATTTTATATCAGCATTGTCTTTTGGATTTTGTGTATAGATTTTAAATTCCAGGTCTTGTTTAAAACTAAAAACAAATTACCCCTATTTCAACCTACCATAGGAGCTGCAGTTTGCTAAGCTCCAAATCAGCACTATACTGACCTGAGATAATGTAATTACAGTCCAAAAATTTTGCTCTATGCAAAACCCTAAAAACAAACCTGGACATGCCATTCTCTCCCCACATGATTGATGGATGTTTGCTTCAAGTACAGAGGAAAGCTCTCTCACAAATAATAGAATTTAATCAGACAGACAATAAATAAAGGCATTTGTTATTCCCATTTGTCTCAAATCTCACCCACACATTTTATATAGATATGAGTATCCATCAGCATAGTACACCTAGATGATTGTGTGACAATGGCAGATTTTTCTTAACAAAATGTACTGTTCTCTGGGTCATAGACTGATTTCAAATAAAAATGCTCCAAAAAGTAATTTTAAGAATAATAACCAACCTTATCAGAGAACACAGTTTTTGTCTAATAATTCTGACAGCCATAATCACAGAAATGTTATTTTTTCAAAGTGTTTTGTTTGTGGATTTTCTAATTCTATGATAATATTTTTGTGCTACCCAAAAGTGAGATGCTGAATGAAGTCCTTAGCTCTGTGTTTTCTGGTGTGGGTGAGGTCAAACCACATCACATATATAGGTGACCTGCATCACCTTCATCTCAAACATTTGGTACTTCACTGATCCAATTTACACTTGCATTCATATTAAACAAGTAGGAAATTTGCTTCTTTGCACCAATACATTTGCAGGTAATGATCTTATTCCCTCAAAGCATCTCTGGACACGATCTCAATAGTGTGGATTTGACTTAATTTTGGGTGATCTGTGGAAAGAAATTTGCACCACAAACCTCATTTTGATTCAATTTTGATGGTAATCTGTTACTCAGCAGGAGTAACGATTGCAGAATTTATCCTATAGCAACCTTAATGAAGAAAATCTTATGTACAGGGGTTTTTATCTTCACAGAACAGTGAGACAGTTACATGAGGTCTCTTGATCTCCCCAGTATTAAGGCACCTCACATTGCCTTGAGGTGGCTAACAAGCAATTTGTACCTGTAGGTCCACAAGCTCTTCTGAAGATGGTGTTCTAAGGTAAAGTCACAATATAATGTACCTGTTTTCAAAGTGACAATCTCCTTGTGGGACCCTTCAGTGTCTGGGAGATTTCATATACCTTGAAGTGCACTATCTAGAGCAGCCAAAACATATGCAGTCATTTTCTGTCTTTTACATACATAGCTGAGTAAAAAAAAAAAAAAAAAAAGATTTGCACAAAAGAATGCAAATCTACTTTCTTTTAACCTCAGACTATGTGTTTATGTGATTTGGGATGGGTTTTTTTTTTTGGGTTTTTTTTTGGGGGGTGTATTTATTTTTAAATCTTACCTATGTTCTACTGTGAATGAATCAAACTGTGCATTGCAAAATTGTGAGGTTTAGGGGTTTAAACAAAATTTAGGGATTTAAACCTTTTTGTTCTAAAACACTTTGCTATGTGTTTTGTTTTAAAACAAACTTTCCTATTTAATAATTCCTTTAATGACTACTAATTATTTGAAATAGCTAATATCTTTAAAATATTTGTCTTGACCTTTTATTCTTGGCAGAATTTTATTGTGGCAGAATTGGAACATTCTGATGATTCATTCTTATTCATCTGCAGTGGATAATTCAACTGCACCTACTTCCTTCAAAATATTATCTGCACAATTGTATTCATTATTATTTCAGCTGGTGTCACAGGTTTCAAAAGAACTTGCTATTCTGCATATTGCCCATATTATCCTAAGCCTGTTTCTCATCTTAAGAATGAATGATAATTTGAAATCATAAAACCAACAAAAAATGAGCAGAGCAGAGCCAGCTCTTTAGTAAGATTTTAACTTGCTGCATTGTGCATTTCTTTTCAGTGTTGTTACAGGCAGAACTGGTTCATTCACTCAGGTGCATTGCATTGGTTTGCAAACAGTGAAGCAGCAAAAAGGCAAAGGTAGCAGAAAAAGCAGCATGAAATGGAATCAGAGAATTGTTTGGTATGGAAGGGACCTCTGGAGATCAGCCAGTCCAAACATCCTGCAAGGGCAGGTTCACCTGAAGCAGGTCACACAGGAACGCAACCAGGTGGATTTTTAATGTCTCCAGACAAAGAGACTCCACAACATTCCTGGGCAGCTTGTTCTACTGCTCCATCACCCTCAAAAGTTCTTCCTCATTTTCTTTGGTTTTAGTTTATGCCCATTGCTCCCTGTCTTGTCCCAGGGCACCACTGAAAAGAGTCTGGCATCTCCCTCTTGAAATCCTCTTTTGAAATATTTATATGCATTAATGAGATTCCCCTCTCAGCCTTCCCTTCTCCAGTCTGAGCAGGCCCAGCTCTCACAGTCTCTCCTCCTAAGAGATACTCCAGCCTCCAAATCATCTTTGTGGCTTCCACTGGACCGTCTCCAGGAGCTCCTTGTCTTGTACTGAGAAGCCCAGAACTGGACACAGCACTCCAGATGTGGCCTCTATAGGATGGAGTAGAGGGACAGGATCATGTCCCTGAGCCTGCTGGCCACACTCTTCCCAAGGCACCCCAGGATATCATTGGCCCTCTTGGCTGCAAGGACACTGCCAACTCGTGGTCAGCTTTCACCCACCAACACTCCCAGCTCCTTCTCTGCCAAGCTGCTCTCTAGTAGATAAGCCCTCAGCCTGTGCTGGTATTTGGAATTATTCTTCCCAGGTGCAGGACCCTGCACTGGCCCTAGTTTAACCTCATTAGGTTTCTCTCTGCCCAGTTCTCCAGCCTATCAAGGTCCCATTGCATGACAGCACAGACTTTAGGTGTATCAGCCACTCTACCCAGTTTCGTATCAGCAGCAAACTTGCTGAGGGCACATTGTGTTCCTTTGTCCAGGTCATTGATAAACAAGTTGAATAAGGCTGGATCCAGTACTGATCTCTGGAAAATGCCTCTGATTGATTACAGGTCTCCAAGTGGATTCTACTCTGCTGATCATGATCCTCTGAGCTCTGCCATTCAAACTGTTCTTGACCCTCCTCACTGTGCAATCACCTAACCCACATTTCCTGACCTTACCTAAAAAAAACAGAGAACACAATCAGAGAGTTAGCATCTGGAATTATGAGAAAAAATGAGAAATACCATTTGTTGTTCCATCTGAAAGGTGTTTAAACTTTTTCTCTTCTACCTCACAACCATATAAAATGTTTGTATTTGTAATTTTCTTTTCTCTTCTTGCCTATTTAATTTGCTGCTCTATTCCCCTTGTTTTTCCTTCATTCTCTCTCTGGTGGTAATAAACCTCAATGTAATTCCAGTAACATTCAGTGTCATTATTTCTATAATTCTTAATCTTGCCATTCCTTTGTACTTCATCATAGCCCCACAATTATGTAATGAAGGGGTCAGAAAAAATTCCCTAGCATCAGATTCCTTGTCACTCCTGTCTTTCAGATCTCAGGAATAAGGACTGCTCCACACCAGGTCACCAATTGAAGTCACTCAGTAAAATTTCAATTAAGTCAACTGCTGTTTGCTGATCTGTATGAGAAGTGACCCTAGTCCACATCAAATCTCTGGTGTCTGAGGCTATATATTAGCACCTTAATTACTCGTGACATTGTCAGCCTCACAGCTAACAAGAAATTAAAATATCATAGAAACTGAGCTTTCTTCCCACCTAAACAGAGAGATGGTTAATTTGCTCTTTTCCCACACAAGTATTGAAGCACACCTGATGGAAGATTATTTGCAAACTAAGGAATGGAAAATTCATTATTCAGTTCAGAGAATACTGGATTCATGATTAGATAATACAATCAGGATTCTGACACATACTTGCTTATAAAGTGAAAAATTCTGCTGCTCTTCTGCAAACATCAGTCACTTAAATGTCCAGAATGTTGTTTACCTTTTCTTTTTTTACACTCACTGAATTAATTTTTCAGAGTGCAAAGGCTAAAACTGAAGCACCTTTTTTTCTTTGGTTGGGATTTTTTAAACCAAGAAATAAAGTGTGGGGATGTACTTGTGCACATTATTTCAGTTCACAGGATCTTTCTGAACTTGAGTTTTTTCCACTGAAATTGAGAATCAAGTGTGGCTGTAACAGCAAAAAACAAAACATGACTTTTCCTCTTTGTCTTGCTCTGTAGTGGATGGTATCACATTCCTCTTTAGCAGTTAGTGACATTTTATGAATCTAATCTCACCCCATCCTTCCCTGAGGATTTCTGAGAGGATGTAGCCTTTAGATAAATCTTCAGTAATGAACCTAATAAATACTACCAAGGCAAAAAACAGAATCCTTCCTCTTACTCCCTTTTTAATTCTAGGAAAAAACCTACTCCTAGCAAAGAAAAATTCTGAAATGTAAGAAGGAAACATGATCTGGTGAAAGAATATTAGTTTTAAGCTATCATGCAGGGACTGACAAATCCATGATTTCTCATAATGGCAGTGCATCTTTTACTATGAAAACAAGATATGGTGACTGCTCTGAAGAATAAAACCACTGTAACTTCTACTTTAATTTCAGAGGTGATACATTTAATACAGAAAATGCACTCATCAGCAAAGTACCTACTGGCACAGGTGGTGCCCAATGCAGTCTTCATGCTCACCACTTCAAGGGAGCTCAACTTTCTGAGGATAGAAGGCCATGATTTTGTTTTGTCAGTTTTGTCAATCTTCAGATAATAAACATGTAAAGAACTTCTGTATTGAAAAAAAGTAGTAACTCACCTTAAGTGTGAAATATGCATATAAGAAATATGGTTGTTAATAGCAGTAAAGATTAGAAGCTGCATCGTGATTTCCCTCTTGCACAGACAGTAATAGTTTGCACTCCATGTGGTGTTAGCAATCTGACTTGCTAACAGTAACGTTCCGTGAAATAGGAAGAACAATGGATTTTTCTGAATCAGATTTTCCTTTTTTTTCTTCACATTTACAAAAATAAAGCACATATACTCTTCAAATTCTGAATTGTAACTCAGGAAAAAGAGTTTACTTTGATAGAATTTCTGTTTCTAGAAAGTGCAAATACTCATTGCAAAAAAAACAGTTCTTCTGCAAAAGGAAAATAACCTCAGTAGTCTATTGATTCATACACCCTCCTAGGGTGTGACAGATACCAAAGTCTCTGTTTCAAAGACTTCTCTGACCACTGTCTCACAGATGTCAGTGGAAGCAAACAATGCAATTAATTTTTTTTACATATCTGAAACTTACGTTTTAGGCATGCTCTTAAAATAACTACAGGACTGTCCTGTTTAGAGAATGCCTATTCTTGAAAAGCCAGCCAGAATGTGAAATGCACCCCAAGCTCTCCAGTGTTATCTCAACTATAACAAGTGGGAGGGGCACATAAAAAACAAAACAAAACCCTTCTCAGCACCTTCAAATCTAGGCATTGACAGAGCATCTGAGAGGGAAATTTTCAGCCCTGCTGCTCCTAAATAAAACAAAATCTCACTTTTGAATCTGGTCCTATGTGACCATCTAGTAGGTCACAGACGCATTTATCATGAAGACAGAAACACAACAGTAATTGTACTTCTGAACTTCTTGTGGGAAACAAACTATTGTTTTGTGCTGTGAGCATAACTCATTTCACCAAGACATATTTCTTTGTCTTAATGACTGTTGATTATTTATCCCTCCTAATAAGTAATAAACTCGTTTTTCAAAGCTATAACGGAAAGGCCAAGGGTAAAAGGGCATATGGCATTTCTATGGTAGTTTCTTTTATTCTAGAAATAAATATGGTACAAGTCATTCCCATAGAAGCAATAGGGCACTGAAATATTCCTCAGGCAAAATGTGTAACAATTGGAAATTACTTACTCTAAAAGTCAAAACAACAATAATAAAGGAATAATAGAATAAAAAAGCTTTGCCCATATCAAGAAATCCAAAACAGACTGGCATAAAATTTAACATTGCCAAATAGTGTTTCTATCACTGTCCTGCTTAAAAGCATGTAGAGCTTTTTGGATATCTCCATTTCTGCTATGACATGATCTATGACCAATGTAGGCTGGCAGCACAAAACTACATAAGCTTGTGATAAGCAAGTAAAAAAGTTCCACATGATATTCATGATATTCTGCAGAGAGCTATCATAAGATACAGTAGGGATGCAACATTTCTACTTCATAGAGCTTCTGTCATTTTAGCACAAGGTGAAGACAAAATGGAGAGCTCTGAGAGGTTAATTCAAGTGCTCAGAAAAAGACAAGAGAACCAGAGTTAACAAAGAAACATTATGAGAGCTGAACTCTTTCTAAATAATGAGGTTAAAATTTAAATTTTTCCATTTAGGAGGGCGAAGGAAAGAACCCAAGAATAAAACCCGATATAGAAACCAATCATCATTTGCAAAAGATAAAGAAAGCTTAATGTCTTATATTTTTGCGCCCAAAACTGCCCCCAGTGCTTGAGGTGAGGCTTCCCCAGTGCAGGGCAGAGAGGGACAATCCCCTCCCTTGCCTGGATGGTGATGCTGTGCCTGATGCACCCCAGGACATGAAATGGGAAACAAATGAAATAAGTAAAATTTTAAACTGTAATTTTATACACCGTGTCAGATGCTTTCACCCTTTGGTTTGCCTGTGAGTACCACACCATCACACTAACTCTATAGGGGTGAAAATGGTGACTATGGAGCAAGGCACATATTTTCTACCACAGCTTCCCTTTTGTCTTTAACTGATGCTAGGATTTTAAGGTGATTAGAGTCTGATAAACACCATAGCTGTCATCATAGGTAAACCATATGAGTTTATAGGGTTCAGTGGAAACTATGGAAGACATGACACAGTAAAATCAGAAAAAAACTAAAATTAGAAAAGTTAGTAAAAATCAGAAAGGAAAAGCATAATATTGTACCATTAACATTTTTTAATATGTGAGGTTTAACTTTCAGTTAAAGAAACACTTTTTTCAGGATAGATTGTTGAAGCATGCATCCTTAGCTTGTGTTTTGTTTTTGAAACTGTTACTGAGCTATCAAGAGAAAGTCAGCAGCTCCTATCAACTTACATAAGGAATTATTTTCTTGCAACATACATATCTTTTGGTCAATATAGTAAAATTCATAAAGAAGAAAGGTACAACAATATGATAGTGATTTTTCCCCAAGATGCATCACACATCTCTAAATGAGCAGGAGAAGCAGTTTAAAATAAGTGACTATAAAGAGCCCAAAATTAAATTAACAGACAACACAATAACTTTCTAGGGAACCTGACCCCTGGTCTCTTCTAACTATTAAATAGTTAGCAAGTAGTCATATAATAACTTAATACACTATGTAAATTAAATATATTTGCTTACCTAAAAGTGAGAGAAAAACTAATCTAGAAACATTTTTAAGCAACACATTAGGCACCACATTAACACATGACACTTCATGCTCTTCAGTTTCCATTTTCTAGCTCATTGGAACATATGAAATTGCTTCAAGACATTTGTAGGCAGCAAAAAAGGAAGCGTTATCTCAAACTCCTTCACATTTATCTTGCACCTTTAAGGGTAAGTTGTTCAGTAGTTGCTGAACCATTCTATGAACTCCAATCCTGTTTCTGGTCATTGAACTCCTGAACTTCTTATTGAAGGTGTTGATTTTCCCACAGTGCCACATGTACTTTGAACAGGACTGAGGTAAAGTGACTAAAGTGACTTATAAAAATACTCCAGTAAATTGCAAGTGTGTAAATCCTGTGGCAAAAGTTTTGTTGAATATGCACATATTTATAAATATACTTACCAATTTGAAATTTAAAGATCAACACAACACAAAGAAAGCTCTAAGTGATGCCTGTCTTCTGCCATAACTTTTTCTTCAAATGAGTAGACACAAGTGACACTTAGTTTGCAGTTTTCTCAGAATGTCTTTCAGTTATAAATTTTATTTCTATATAAAATCACTCCTTAAAAAATCGCATAATAGTTTTTGATTGCCCTTTGCATGACTGTCTGTGCCTGACAGGGAAACACCATTTACATTATTCAATTAAAGCTTCTTTTTAAAATCATTTGGGAAAAAACCACCATAATTTTTGAAAACATGTCAGTTAAGGAGAAGCAAGAATACAAACAGAGCTAAACAATAAAATAAATCACAATAAATGCCACTGACAGCAGAAAGTCATTGCCACTATGTACAAACACAGGTCCAAATTATGCAGAGGCTTTCAAGTACCTTTTTTTTGTATTTTGAGTGATATTTAACAAGCAAGTTCAATGAACATATCCTCAAAATATTACATTTTACTTGAAGCTGTATTTATAACACATTTGCTTTCTCATGACAGTAAAATAACACATCTCAAATACCATTTTTGTAAGCATATTTGCAGGTTGTCAGGGAAAATAACATCAGATCAGAACAACTCTTTATTGTAAATTCCTACCTATCTTAGACTAGCAAATCATTGATTACCTGGAAAAACAACAACTGAGTAGTTTAGTGGCATCACTACAGGTTCTTACACTGGCTTGCCTCATTCATCTTAAGTAGGAACTATAAGATATCACAGAAGTGACAATGAACCGTAGTTCTCCTGGATCTGAAAGTCTCCTTTCTTCAGTACTCTGTAGAAACACCTTAGACATACACAGAGCACAAAATTTACCTTCATTGTAAGACCGATGTGTGGAGTTACTCCAAACCTAAAGTGAGATATTTGTAACAGCTTAGAAGAGAGTTTCAAACAACTCTGTGTAACCTTCCTGAAAAAACACAGTCGCTATCAGGATATTACAGTCAGTGTAATAAATCCCCCTTCCAGAGGGGCATTTATTGAGCCATTGCTAAAAATGCTCCTTGAGAAGGGTGAGTTCTGAAGGAATCATGTCACATCAGTTCATGATGAAGCACAGATGATATTATACATGTTGCTTTTCAGAGGCTCTTCTGAGACCCTGAACATTAAGGACCTATGCAAACTTAGTGTCCAATTTTTCCTCCTCATAGTGAAAAAAGGGAGAAATGGTTATATTAATCACATCACCCCCTTTAAGCTCTCATGCATGCTCATTAGATTGAGGAAAAGGAATTCTCCTTTTGGTAGAGGAGTCTGTTAGGACAGCTACAAGGACTTGTCCTTTGTGTGATTTTTAAATTTTAACCATCACATGCAAACTTTCCAGTCAGAGCCTGCTAAAAGTTGATCAGAGGGAGCATAAATGCACATGGGCATGAAATATCAGCTAACATGCTAATCCAAGACAAATTTTGATTAATATATTTTTTTAAAGATTCAAGTAACATTATTCAATTATTTGCATTTCAATCTTTTAATACTAAGTATATGATTAGCTACTAATTGATTCATTTGAATCAAAGCTATGCTGTGAAAAGATTGTCTGCACTTTCTTTTCACTCCCAAGTAGATAAGAGATCTTTGTTATTTTTTTAACTGATTTACCCTGTGAAGCCTCTGCTCTCACTTTGCACAGAAAACTGGTATACTTGGCGCATTAAGAAACCTTTTCCATTCCTTCCGAAGTGCCCTGCTTTCAGCTTTAAGGACCATGAGTGGGTGGGTGATAGCTTCTGTGGTTTGACCATCATATTGATCGAGGCTCTTCAGGCTGTCAGTAGTAGAGCTAGATGCCAAAGCTGTGTGTGAAAACCAAAAAACAGCCTAACAAAATTACTTGACACCTAAATCCAAATGGAAAGCAAAGATCCCACAGTAGCTGTACCCTGTCTTGATCTCCTATGCCTCTCATATCATTTCCATATCAGACACTAGAAGTCAAGGCATCATTCCAACAGACACAGTAAGGAGTGCAGGGCAGAAATAACAGCACTAAAAGCCTAGGTTTAGCTTTTACTTCTTCTCAGGTTTTAACATTGTCATGTCCCCAAACAAGAAGGAATTTGAGTGCAGAATAGGAGGGTATCAGGGAATGTTAGACATCTTTACATTAACTTTGATCTCTCTCACTTCTTGTTTGTGCCTAAGTTCATCCATCTTTAGTTGCCTGGGGCCAAATAATAGATATGGAAATCAGTAAAGGAGTTTGTGAAAAGAAGAAGTAAGGATAAGAGAAGAATAAGCCTCTGTAAGGCTGGAGCATGATTTAAAGACTGTGTTTCCTCAAACCATAAGCCTTCCAAGAGACAGAATAAACATCACTTATACCACCCGGCCAGCCATCCTTTCCTAACCTTGCATTCTCTTCTACATGCAAAGACCACAGATATCAGAACTCTCAGATTAAAAATCATTACGTTCTATACATTATCTTCTACAGAAAAGCTTTCAGAAATGAAGTACTAGGAAAGTTAGATACCAAAACCAGCAAGTTAGATTTGAGCTGCTATTCAGCTTTATTTTCTGGTTTGCTTTCCAAGTAAGGAAAGAAGTGGACAAATGTTCAGGGATATATATGTTGTCATTATATTGCAAAGGTTCCATATTGTTGTCTCCTTATTGCTAGAGTTTCATACCTCTTTGATGGTTCTCACAGACAACTCCTCTAAGCACTCCCTCTTCCTTCTCACAGCAGCTAACCAACTCCAGTTCCCCCTCGTGCAACCAATCTGCTCTTTTATAACACTTTTCTTATTGGCCACAGCTGTGGCCTGGTAAAGGCAGCCTGCTCCTAATCTTTAGTAATTAACCCAGCTGCAACTCTTTAGGGGTAAGATTACTTTCTATACTACCCTTATTTTCTTATATTCTATCCCCCTACACATATATAATAATTCACAGGAAAAAAAAATATTAGAGGGACTCAGAAGTACAATTCTTCCTAAAGTTGTCATGAAATATAAACTTATAATGCAGGACAAATACATGTTGCTATACTGCTGGAGGGTTTTGAGGGAGGTGACAGAAATATATATTCAAACCTGCAAGTGCTGTAGCTTGTTATGGCAAGACTGATGCACAGTTCCATGGTGTGTAAGGTTTTGTTTGAGAATATAAAACACTACCTCCCTAAGCAAATTATCGCTATTTCCCCAGTGAGATTATAGCCCGGTCAGGTAAGCTGGCATCATCACACATATTCCCTCTGCAATGTGCTGCTCTCAAATGAACTTAGTGGGAAAAGACAAAACAAAAAAAAGCAACAATCTCCCTCTTTAAAGAATGCAGACTCACCCAGACATCTTAGATGAAATGAAGGTGGAGGCACCGTCACACGCAGTTTTGCCAGTGGATGTGAGGACGCAGGGACTCCTAGTAACAAGAAGGCTGTGCTCAGGGCGCAGGTAAGTGCAGTAGCATCTTATTCTGCTGCAACACAACTGCAACCAGAAGTCCTCCATGAACTCTGCTAAAGCGGCACCATCAGAGTGCTAAGAAAGGAAGTCAATAGCTTTTGCATCAGCTCCATGGTCTGCAGTACCAAAAACCTGTTCTGGTGCTTGGGCATGGATAAAGGGCACTGAAGGGAAGTTGATACAGAGAAGACTTGAGGTCACTTTGCACAGCAAACTCACACCACAGAGCATGCAAGTACATGCCTTTCCATGTAGAGTTGGCAGTGTTTGCTATATTTTCTGTGGAGGATAGAGAGTTGCAGGTCAGCACTGGTAAACAACATTGTTTTTCATTTCTCCGCTCCAATTGGGAGGGAAGTGCTTTGTCCATAGGCAGTTTTTTTTGTGATTCAGGGCTTTTTTATCTAAAGAGTGGGTCACTGCAGTGCAACATTAAAAGTTTGAAATTGAAAACTGGGCAAATTGTGGAATTTGATGCTTGATACATCAAATTTAGTGGAAAAACTGGACAGGTCCATGGTCTTCAATTGCTACTGATTTCTGATCCCCAGATTTTTGGGTGGCATGCAGGAATATTCACTATGAATGTCATACTGCTTTGAAAAGCCCTATCTTCTTTTAGACAAACTTCTTCTATTGTCATCTTAAGGAGGCCGCAGAGCCAAATTAATGAAGAAATTACTAGCTGTTGAGAATTAGGACGGCAGCTAAAACATCTTAAAACATCTTAAAAACCTCTTGACCTGAAAGAGAAGAACTGTAAAACAGGCTACAAGAAAGGCTGAGAGATTTGTTTGAGTGCCTACTACTTTGATTACATCTATGAAATGTTCACTTAGGTGACATTATAATTATAAAAATATGAAGTTAATTTGTATGGTGCATATAAAACACTAAAAAATTAAATAACAGAGAAAATTACCTCATGTTGTCACAGAGGAGGTTTGGATTGGATATTAGGAAAAATTTATTCATGTAAGGATTTGGATTAGGCTGCTCAGGGAAGTGATGGAATAACAGTCCCTGGAAGTGTTCAGAAACCATGTAGATGTGGTACTTAGAGACATGGTTTAGTGGTGAACATGGTGGTGGTGCTAGGTTAACAGCTGGACTTGGAGATTTTAAAGATCTTTTCTGACTTTGAAAATTCTATGATTGTCTGAAATTTTGTTCTTAAATATCCTTAAGAAAATTATTTTTATTATTACAATAATTTTCCATTGAAGTAACATTATTCTTATATTGCCTCCTAAAAATAGATAAAATACACACATGGATGTGCTGGTTTTAAAATGCTAGTTATTGAAGTATGAATATTGTAATTTTGTTTAGGAAACATTTCATTTAATATTTTAGCCTGTAGATATGTCTAAAGTATTAATATATGTCACAAACTGTACAGCAGGTTATTGAATTTGATCATTGGTGATTAATCTTAAAATGTCTTTCAGGTCTTAAATTCATTACGTATTCCTAATCTGTCTGGGATATTCAATACTGGATTTAATTTGGGAATACTTGTTATCTCTGATCATACCCACCATCATTCAGCATAACCTTTTCCTTCAAGTTCATAAACCACACCTTGGGCAGACAATTAAGGATTTGTCCGGAGGCACATAATAATGGTGATTTCCAGGGCATGGGCTTAAAGGAAAAAGAAGAGGCGGTAAGATGGGTATGTGTTGGTTGGCTATGCAGTCCAACCAAATCACAATAGAATAACTCTGTGTCCCTCAAATTGTATTCTATTAGGTACAAGTGTCAAAAAACATTAAATAAAATGGTTTTAAGAAATGTGACTCTAATAAATGTAACACAGAGACAGCAAGAAAAACAGACATTTCAGTGCACAGTTCTTACCTCTATTGGCATCAACAGGCATTCCACCTTCCTTTCAGGTGTCTGCGTACACAGAAGATATTCCTTCATTCTCAACAGTCTTATTACCCATGTAGGCATGCATTCCTGGATTTTGAATTTTGTTTTCTTCATCGCAACAGAACCTTGACAGCCAAGGCTCCACTGTAGTCCTGGCCTCTGCAGCCCTTTTCTGAATCTGGAAATGTATAATGACAGTAAGCCACAAAACAACTTTTTTTCAATGTACAGCTACTCTCTGCCAATGAAGATAGAACTTTTTATTCTGAAAACTGTGAGCATCTGAACTGCTACTCCCACCAGAAGTCATTTAGCTCAAACTGCTGCCTCCCCTGGCAATATCAAATGCTACAGACAAGAAGACAAGAGCAAGAAAGGAGTGATACTTCCCAGTGCACTCATCAGCATCTCCAGCTCAGAGACCTCCCAAGGAGAAGTATTATCTTCTTTAAAAGGAATCTCTGATGGATTTCTGTAGCATTTGGAACAAACGCATGACGAGAAGAATGTCTAGAGCTGTCTGAGCCACAGAAGCCATCACCAACCACCACAAATGCCATCCACCCTCTCAGCCAGTGCATGCTAAGGAGTTTCTGCCTCTTGCTGCTCCCCCCAGAAGGCTGCTCTGTGATCCCAGGTAAACCATTCCGAACTGCTGCTGATGTCACGGGAACTGACCAGGCACAATTCTTCACACCCACTGGCCCAGCTGCTAAAGGTGATACATGTTACTTTAAATCAGGTGCCTGTGCAAACCTGGCAGGATTACAGTGAGAACCAACCAGGTTTCCAACAGGATCCTGCCTGGTTTTCCTTTCCTTCAAGCCTACGAACAGCACACCTGGAGCCACACTTCCAAAAATACCAAGCAGCAGACAAAGGGCAGCCACGACTGGCCATGGGTATTTCAGTAGGCAATGTGTCTGTGCCCAGCTTTAATGACAGTAAGATCCTTGAAGGTGCAGAATTACAATAACCAAGGAAAAATAATAATAATAATGCATTTGGAAATGCTGAAAACTAAAATGAAGAGGCAGGAAAAAAAGCAGACAGTCTAATCTAAAATGAAACTATTTCCAGCAAAGAGGAGGTACCTCCTAACCAGTTGATCTCCTTGGCATGACAGAATGGGCCCCTCCTGACTCCCCACACTAAACACTTCTTTTCAGCAAACACACTCAGGAAAAGGAGAGACTGTCCTTAGGAAATTCAAGGGAATGGGGAGAAAGTACTGAAATAAAACAAATCATTTGAGGACATCCATAGCAAAGTTTTCTGGTGATATCCATTTCATCATTGTACAGCAGTCTCTGTGGGAAGTATTAAAGCCCTCAAAAGCATGAGAAACAAATTCATGCCAGAAAGAAACAAGAATAAACTCTAAAGAACATTCCTGCTCTGCTCTCCAAGAACAGCCACCTCTCACTCCTTCCATGAGAAAAGGTACTGCTCCTTTTAAACGCCGGAAGGTCAACGGAGACAACCTCTCCAAAGGAAAAACATTTCTTTGGTTAGCACACAAATGCACTGGCTTCTCCCTGACTTCCCTTTTGAGATCAAAGTCCCATTAGAACAAAACCAAAAGGCACAAAGCAAACATGAAGGCTCCAAGCTACCTTAAGTACCCTCCCCTTCAGTTTCCCTTCATGCCCTTTGTCTGTCACTTCCCACCAGTCTGGTGACACCCTCAGGTGTCAGGAGCCCTGCACACACCTTTTCTGATGTGGTCCAACACTCCCCACCTTCCTCCATGCTGCTCCTGTAAGGAGGCTACAGCTGCAGCCCCAGTACAGATGTTCCCTCACAGATCCCAACAAACACACACAGCTATTTCAACACAACACTGAGGTACAGGTAAAGGCTTCCTTTCTGAAAAGCTCACCTACCTGGCAATAACATTGTCAAAATCAGGGAAGGCATTTCAATGCTAAGCTGTTCCACATGGGCCCTTTCCCTTACTCCCTCACTGCTCCTCACACTGCTATTACTGACCACTGGCCATAAAGAGGAGATGCAACCCCTAAACTGTAGTTTTCCAGTCTGCAACCAAATCTAAACTTAGCAAAAACCAAAACAAGGCTGAGAAATAAGCCGCACAGTACCATACATGAAACATCATCATAACCCATTATACTGGTGTCCCTTCAAAGGACACTTTGGGGCATATTGTCTTGAAATATTAATGAGTTAAAACTATTGTCCCCTCTAGCAGCACTTGCATTACTCCATATGCCTACAATGTAATCATGGTTTCCCTCTTGTAACAACCCCTTTATTTGAATCCATAAAGATAAATCTCCAACAAATTAACAGAGCCTTACACCTATTTTAAGTGATGTGGGGTTTTCCCCATTCCCTGTTCCTTCTGCTTTTTACAGTCAAAAATGGGCATTTGGAAGCAGGGCTATCCAAGCCACAAAGTGCAGCACTTTTCCTTCCCTCAGCACAACAGGGCAGTTTGTGGGAAGCCTTTCAACCAAAGATTAGAACAAGCAGCAGCAATGTTTGCCTCGAGCTGATATTTTGCCTGTCAATCACAAATGTATTTTAAGATAATCCTGATGCTAAATGAAGTACATGCATTGTAATCTTTCCTGTAACATTCTTTTTTACAATAATACACTTAGAGACTTTTATCTTAACCAATACTTGCCTTTTTCCTTTTTGTAATGTTTTTTTGAGTGCTAGGAGTTCCTTCTTGTTTTTAAGAGATAGAGTTCTACACCACAGACTTTGTTACGTTTTGGTTCCTACAGTATTTTTGTAAAGGCATTATTGAATATTGTAATTGCAATAATTATACTTGGCAAATAAGCAACCTAAGTACACAGTGGAATGTGCTCTCCCTCCTTTCTTTTCCAACACTGCTCAATTTCCCACTGGTTTGCAAATGTCAGTAGTCTGCTCTTCCATTACCATGAATGAGGAGGTTTTTTGAGTACAAGTAACCAGGCTGAGGTGGTGCACAGCTTTCTACCCTACACTAGCTAACCTTATTTCTATTTAACTGCTGCCCCTCTGCATTCATGCACTCCTGGGAACCACATGCAATAGCTCAGATCATTCTTATGAAATTGGCACAGTTCCTCTCAAGACACTGCTCTGCAAGAATCAATCTCCCCAAGGATGAACTGGGAGCAGCCGTGTCTTTGTCCAGGGACAAGGAAACCTCCTAACTCCAGCAGAGCATGGTTTTCCCCAATATGGAGTTCAGAGTTACACACTAATACAGTATAGGATGTGAAAAATATAAAAGCTAAAACCTTAAGGAGTCACAATGATGTTAAATCTGTGGTGCTGGGACAAAGTCTTGATCTCCTCTTGTTTGTTCCTCATGCTGCATGCACCAGTGTAGAAACTGAAGAGGTGATTGAAATGGTGCCTCTTGTGAAGCTCATTTTTTTTCCTGCTCAAATAATAATTTCTTTTTATTGTATATGAATACATATTTCATTTGTATGTCATTTTCCTGCTGGGTTTTTCACTACTATAAATTCAGAAAGGACTAGATGTGTGCATAATTTGCATACTCTTTTACAGGATTTCTGAAGTACAGATACCATATATTCTGGAAATTGCACACTCTCTCATTTCTTATGCTTTTTCTAGATTATTCACAGTAATGAACACCTGACCTTTGTGCACATAGTTTATCTTTCTAAAAACACTATTTTTAAACCCTCAGAATCTTTTCATTGCAGGAGCATGAAGTCAAAGAGAAGCAAAAATAATGATAAAAATTCTCTTCATCGGTATGTAATGTAGTCTCTAAACTAGTTTTTCTTTGCCTTTTTCTGTTGATGGAACTTTTATTTGATAAAAATTTAAACGGCTATACTTCTGTGTTAGGTATTTCTATGCCACAGCTGAACATTAGTCTTAAGTCAGAGGTAAGGTTATTCAGTTTTTGGTATTTGGAAAGGTATGACTCAAGCAGTATAGTATTTGGTTGTGACGGTGTTCACAGGGGTCTTATGTTGAGAGAAGAGAGAGAGATCTGACTCCATATTTCAGAAGGCTTGATTTATTACTTTATGATTTATATTACATTAAAACTATACTAAAAGAATAGAAGAAAAGGTTCTCAGAAAGCTAGCTAAGCTAAGAATAGAAAAGAATGAATAACAGAGGTTTGTAGCTCAGGGCTGAGAGTCTAAGCCAGTTGGGCTGTGATTGGCCATTAATTATAAACATCCAAGATGGGCCAATCCCAGATGCACCTGTTGCATTCCACAGAAGCAGATAACCATTGTTTACATTTTGTTCCTGAGGCCTCTCAGCTTCTCAGGAGGAAAAAAAATCCTAAGGGAAGGGTTTTCATAAAAAGATGTCTGCGACATTTGGTACTAGCAGCTAGTGGACTAGTCTTCAGACTACTTATCAGACTAGTTTTTCTAGTTTCCAGAAAAAACACAGTCACAACACAGTTTCTTTAGCTTTTCTGCATTTTTCTTCATTCTTCTAGGAAAGCATCAGTGATATCGTGGACTTTTCATTTGCTTTTCTTCAGATTCTTCATGCAGCAAGTTCCTCAAACACATTTAGTAACAATTGAAAACTGCATTTGGTTTTATTTATTTTAAATAAAAATAATGGTTTTTCACCTGAGATTAATAATAGTCAGTATTAGAAGACCAAGGCTGGCAAAGCTAAAATGCTCCCTAAGTATTATTTATGATTTGATGAAGTTACTTTTAGGCTGATAGGATCAAAGAAAGCACAGTATGGGATATATAAGTCAACCTAACTTAACTAACATATTGTAGCAGGGCAAACATGATTAGGCATTTGGAAGTAAAACAGATTGATGAAAAAGGAAGACTCAGGGTCCTGTGTGTAGTCAGATCCAAAGAAAAAAGTTCAGTAATTAGGTTATTTACCTTGATTTGAACTAATTAAACCTCAATCTCCGTTTCTTTCTATCCCACTGCATTTTCCCCTTCTCTTCCTTTGTTATCCAGGATTGCTCCTACTGCCACCTCAGTTTATGCTACTTGCCTCCAATTTTTTTCCTAATGCACCTTCTCTATAATGGACCAGCAATCTGACTATACGTAACTCCTGTTTCAAAACAGTTGCTGCTTCTAATTCTCCAATGACCCATTCTCATTTCCCAGTAAAGAAAATCTCATTTTAACTACCCATCACACTTCCATGTTATTCACATATCTGACAGGTGAAATATTCTCTATGAGGTAAATAATGTCCTCAATTTTTCTGCTCCTGACACTATTTTAATGAAAACTGTTCAGAGTTACTCTGTTCATGACCTCCCCACGTAAAATGAGCTTTGCTCTGATTGACTGTGTCTGAGGAGCTGAGCAGTGTCAGCCAATGTATGAGGCCCATGAGACCAGCACATATGCTGTGCATGCCCACTCAAGCCTTGTAGTTATTACTCATGGCATATTGGCCACAAAATAGGAGAATCCTGACCTCTTTACTATCTCCTTGTGATTGCTGCCAGATCTCCAAATGCCCACAGCCTGCTGCTGAAGTCTGCTGTGGACTTGCAGCCTTGTATGGAATGGTGGTGTTATCTGGCCATTCAGGAATTAGACCTCGTTCTTTGCCCAGAGTATTAAGATAAAATTAAACCAGCTGAAAGGTACTGCAGGCAAAGAAATGCCGAGAGGGCAGAAGATTATCAAAAGAAAAAAATTGAGTAGCAATTGGGTAGCTAGTGTACACGTAAAAATGTGTCAGAGCCATGAAGTCAGTGTTCTGACAGATGATTTGAACTTCCCTTGCCCTCCATCTCATCAGATTATTCAAAAATGAAGAAAGCAAACTGTAGAATATTTCAACAGCATAAACAGCTTCCACTTTCAGGGCTTGTCTGTATTAGAGAAAGCATCGTTTGAGCAATCTAGATCACAAAAACAATTCTGAAGAGGCTTCATACACAAAGGCATTCTATGCTCCATTAAACTTCTTGCTCATTTTCATTTTAAAACTGAAATGAAATGCTTGAAATAAGATGCAAGTCAAGTCTTGCAAGTGAGGAAATAAAAATGCAAAGATGTAATAATTTTCTTATTTTTTTATATTTTGTTTCAGGAATCTAATATTAATATCAGCAAACTGGTTTATTTCAGTCAATAACCGAAAGGGCTTCCAAAATGCCAGGACCCAGTGTGCAGTAGAGCAAAAGCTGAAAGGAGATGAGGAGAAAGGAAGGTAAAATGTTCTCTCTTACATTTGTGTAAAATTTCTCCATATTCATACATATCAATTACAGTTCTTACAATGTTCTTAGTTCCAGATATATATTCTCACTCTACCTCTGGTGGTATTTTCCTTACAGATCTTTCTAAAAATTAGCAAAAAATACAGAATTTACAGAAGATTATAATCTTTTGAACAATTGAATGTTGATTTTACTGCAGGCAAAGGAACAAATTTGGGCCTCATTTGTTAACCTCAGATGAGCTAAAGACTCTCAAGATGCCTAATTGATGGATTTCAACTGCTGAAGAATCTGTCAGCATTACTATTCCCTCTCTAGGTAAGATTTCTACCTGTGGGAAGCTATTGACAGCTGTCACCTGAATATAGGCCATCATAAGCCTATGTCTCTTGTGATCTCTGGGTTTTCTCCAAGAATCCCTCAGCTGCAACTAAAGATCTGTCTCCTAAACCTCCTTCCTGTATCCCAGTCACGCCTGAAGAAGCACTGTTCCATTCCTAAGATTTGTTAGATTTTTGCAGCCTTCATTTTTTTCCTTTGAAGAGAATCCTTGGGGTGACATGCAATGAGGAGAATCTTTAAGTTCCAAGTTTTCTAATTGCATGTTTGAGCTGAGTTTAAAAGTAGAAGTAAAACTGGAAGGTGTCAATGGTAAAAAAAAAAAAAAAAAAAGGTAAACCAACCTAAAATATTGAATTATATTTCAGACAAAATAAACTACCCCAGTTTTGCAGGACAAGCAGCACTACCTGTATAAAAAGTTCTCTGCCAATTTTAAATAGTATTTTTGTATCCTAATTCTCATTTTTTGAAACTTTAGAAAAAGTAAGTAAAAATTCATAACTACACTGGTAGAGATTAGTGTAATTTTGTATTACAAACCCTTATAACCTACCAGATCATCCAACAGTTCATGTTTTGCAGTTCAGTGTATGATCTGTTTATAGGTCTCAGCAACACCAGAATAAACAAATCAATTTCTTACATTAGAGTGTCTAATCCTTCCTAATATCACCACATAAATTATCCAAAATAAAGCATGAAATGAATGCAGGAAGCTGCTCACATTCAGAGTAATGCTTCATAACAGTTACAAGGGTTTCACTCCCATTTCATAAATCAGAAAACTTCATTGAGGAAGACTAAGGAAGACCTTGAACTCAGAGCTGATCAAGGAGAACCTCACCCCAGGTCCTTTTTCTCACCAGGCTTGGTTATATTAATTCTGTCAGATCAAGCCAGACCACAAGGTGGTTGTCTCATGGTTGACATCTGTTTTTTTCTTTTTTTGGCAGTCCCCTCGGCTGTGTCTGAAATGTTTAGTCTAATGGCTATTTTCTGCACTAATTCTGGCAAAGCCACTGTAATTATGGCTGGGTACAGAGCCAGTTCATGTCCCCACCTGGTTCCTGGTGACTGCAACTCAGGGAGCAGCAGCATCTCTGCCCCATAGAGGCTGCAATCTCTTCCCTGCAGGAAGAGAGAGAGGGACAAAGTCAAAATCTGAGACCTCATTTATCAGTGGGATTTGGTGTCCTATTTAGTTGCTCAAAGCTGGTACTGGCAGTGGAACCGCCAACATTTGTGCTTTCTTGTTCTTTTACACATTATTGTAAATTGTGTCTTAATGATTTATTATGCTACCAAAAAAATAGACACACACTTCACAGAAAAATAGGAACATTTAGCACATCTGACTAATATAAAAGTTCCCTGCTAAGCCACAGAATTCATTTAACACTCAGAGACAGCTAACAGAAATGGTTCCCATAGGAATGGTTTTGCTATAGAATTTGTACATAAAAACTCCAGAGAAATGGCTCATAACTATAATAAAAATATTTATAAATTAAATTAAAATCTTGGAAGTTTTAAAATCTGTGACTTATCATTGTTGATGTAATCTATTTTTCAGTTCAAGAAAAAATGAGTTTCTTTTCCAGCCTCCAAAATTACTTATAATTACTCTACTCATTCACTGTATATGACTGTGAATGTATATGATAATTTGTAGTCTGATTTTTAAAATCTGTTTTTTTTCTATATTTTTGCATATGATAAATAATTTTGAAATAATAATATGAAGGCGATACATGTTGCATGTAACAGCCCTCTTTGTTCTACTACTCAGTGTTTTATATCTAAGGATCTTAATATGTAAGTATAATGTTATCTCAGTTTTACAGGTCAGGAAGTGAACAAAAGGAGGTCAAACAAACCAATGTCACAATCAAGATTGGAAGTCATGGACCTTGGACTGTGTGTTAATGATCAAATGTTTCTGCATCTGATTTTCATCTTCCAGTTTTCTCGAATCTTTGTAATTGTCTGAAGAAAGAGAAGATAATATTGGCAACTGAGCACTTTGAATTGCCCAGCACCAGCTATGTGAGATAAAATATCTAATACAACAATGACAGAGCTGCACCTGTCAAGCGCAGGACTGAGCTTGGCCACTTTTCCTTGGTAAATAATAGTGCACTGTTAATAGCAATGGCATCAACAAAAACCTTTTCCTTCTACTCTTGTATCTTTGTGTTCCAAATTTATTAAAATATAGTGGTATGTAAGTACTGTGTTATGCATGCATTATGTTTTTCTTTTCCCTAAATACTGTTCCCTTGAAAGGTACCATTTAAGAGGAAATGGTGGACTAAATGCACCCACCTCTACATTTTCCTGTCTGGAATTAAAATACTCTGGGTTAATGGTGTTATTTAGTTGAGTGTTAGGAAACTGAGAGCAGAGCAAAACAAGAGGGAATTCAGCTGGGGGCAGAAACTAGGAGGCTGTACATCACTGCAGTGTGTCCTGGCTGCAGAGGGGGTGAAGATTAGCACCCTCTGGGCACAGCTAATTGCTCTTCTAGACCATGCACATCATTGTGCATTTCTGGGGGGAAGAAAATATTATCACACCCCTGAAAATCTGTTATTTTGCCTCTGTCTCTACTAGGAAGGTTGTCAGGATCAGCCCTACAGACCCTGCCCTCACCATCCACCCCTTACCCATCTGTCTGAGCTGTGGCTTCAAGCTGTGGTGCTGAAAAGTGGAGGAACATGGAATTGACAGAATTGACAGGGTGCTGAAGGAACAGTAATGATGGGAGAGGATTCCACAGGGAATCCAGGTAGGGGAGAACACCATGCAGCTGAGCTGAAGGGAGCCAAGCAGAGCTGAGCAGAGCCAGGAGGAGCAGGGCTGAGCAGTCCAAGCATGGTGCTGGTAGCAGCCACACGGGATCGAGTCCAGCACCCAAAATGACAGCAGAGAGCCAAAACCGAAGGGGACCCAAGCCCTGCACAGCAGAGCAGTGGTGCAGCGTCACACAGAAAATACAGCCTTCACAGGCTCAGGGATGGGAGAAGGTGGCAGCAAGGAGCAGCCTCCACCCTGTCTTTGACCCAGGGGACCACTTGGACACAACCTATCAGGAGAGCCTGCCATCTTGTCTTTGTCCCAGCGGTCATGCAGAACTACACTGAGGTGGTAAGCGCCTTTTGTGTGTAAAGCACCTTCTCTTCTTCTATACCTTTGTCATTATCTTGCTGCTGTTACTGTGCATTTTTTTTATTCCACTGTTTTTTTGCTTTCAGCAAGTTGAAAAAAGAAAAAAAAATAAGACTAATAAATTTCCAGTACCCTTCTCTTTACGTCTCCTTAAAAAAAACCCCAACAACAACAACAAAAAACCCTAATTCTCCATAGCCAATATAATTGAAAAGAAAATAATTGGATGTAGAAAAAGCATGAGATAAGTTCAAGATGAACATAGACAGGGACAGAAGCTGTAATGATAGAGTTATGCCAATAAGGCTTTGCTGGGGATGATCATTCATTCTCAGTCAATAATAGAGTGCTACTTCTAGGTGTCAATCAATTGAGAAACAAAAGTTTCCAGTTTTAGACAAAAGTCATGACTGTCAAAGTAACTGTAAAGATGATCTCCAGTGTTTTAATAATTCAGCCTTGCCACAGAGCCAAACACAGCAGTTTTAATCTCAGTGAAAATTTTTGAGGTTTCCTTCAAAGCAAAATGCACATTTTCCATTGTTAATTATATGGTAGTTCCTCTTATTCAAACTGCTTATGGCTTTCCACCTTGTTCTCTATTATTGTCTTCAGCTGGCAACCATAACCTCTTTACCAGGAACTTTAATCTCTGTTTTGGGATGCTTGATAAACTATGTCTTACCTCTGCCTTCAGTAATGATTGATATACATCTTACTGTCAGAGCAAAGGATAATTTTTTATATAGAACAAATATAAGCAGAGATGTGCTGTCACAGTCAACATATTGTCCCATCCCATCTTTTCTCTGCTGAAAATCTAATTTTTGCATCAGGGTGAAAATGGGTTTCTGTGAAAAAAAAAACCAGCTCTCCATCTCCAACCTCCTTCCTAGAGCTCTAGCTCTGCAAACAACAGGGAAATAGAAAGACTCCTTAAATCATGGAAGGACAAGATTTGCAAGATTATGCATCAATTGCCAAAAATTGCTACTGTCTGAATCTCTCAATCTATTAGGCTCCAATCATAATCTTATCAATTAGGTGCAATCTTAGGGTCTCAACACTGTTTAAGGAAGTATCTCAGACTTAGATAAATTATGCATATTTCCAATAGTAAATGTATGACACATCTTTTTGCCAAAGTCAGTGCTATGAATTTTTTTCTTTTATCTGTTTTCACCTATATGCTTTTGAATGTGTGAATACAAGGATATGCTGTAGCTTCCTTCTCCCTAAGAGATGTAGAAAAGCAAAAAAGGATTACTCAAAACATATTTTACTCATATCTAAGGTGATCAATGAGGAAGAAGTCATGGAAGTGAGTCTGCAAGTGTATTGAACAACTAGAATCCTTTAGTAAAACCACTTCTGCAGATGCTTTTCACATTCTTTTATTTGTCTCTAATATATCTAGACAGCTAGATTCAGAAGGCTGCTCACAGAGAAAAAGATAAGGGCATTCACCTGGGAAAACTGCTGCTCAGCTACAGTGGATAATTGTTATAAAATATTTAAACATGTTCTGACACCTAAATAAGTGCTCTAACCCTTGTGCAGGCCTTTTGTTCTTTCTTCTTGGCCCAATTAATATTCAATTATTTCAATTAGAGTGGAAGACTTTTACTCCCTTTAGTCAGAGGAAGAAATTAAACCCTTTTTATGTGTTCTGGCTGAGCGTGTTAACCACAGAAAAGATTGCTTACCATAGCCAGTTCCTCAGGCTGTGCTGCATAAATAGGATCTGAGGACCAGTCCTGGACAATGTTTCTGGTTGAAAATCCCAGTTGGGAAGTATTACTTCTTGCTCTCTGAAGCAGCTGAATTACAAGATCCTGACATTTGATTTCTTCATAATTTCTTTCTCATTAACTGTCTGGGGATTCCTCTAGAGCCTAGATTTGTAATTAAAGGCTGGATTTACAGAGATGTAGCATGGCTGAGAAGAAAATGATTTAACTCTGGATGTTTTCTTGCCCCCAGCCTCCCATGGACCTCCTCTTTGGTGTGATAATGTTTTCCTGGGAGTGAGGTCTGGACCCTTGACCTCCAAGGGAGCACCCCTGGCTGCATATGTGGGTGCATGAGCCAGTGGGTGCCACAATTCTTCCAGCCCATAAGGAAGTTTCTGCCTCATATGACAGCCCAGTTGAGCAACTGTGGAGAAAAGGCCTCTCAACACAATCTGTTAGACTGAGATCCCACTCTAAGCATTCCACATTGAGGATATTGGCATGACAATTATAGAGTAAAAATGGAATATTGACAAGACTTTATGGAAATCCAACTCAGACCAGTCTTCAAGTGCCATTTGTGTCCTACTGCTACAAGCACATGAAGGAAAGTAGTTTGAGGAAGGAGAAATGGCCCAGAGGTGTAAGGGCTGTCAAGACAGACAAACACCAGTAGATCTGTTCTTGCACACAAATGAATAGCAGCACACACATATCTGTCTAGGTCATAAAAAACTTTCTAAAACTCTAAGGTGTGCAAATACATGGCAGTAGAAGTAGTAGAAGTCTTGGGTAATGAGTGCATCAGAGAGGCCAGCTTGTCACACAGCACAGGACAGTGACTCAACAAGGGGTGTCCTTAGGCATGCAGGCCAGCACTCAGCTTAGGTATGGTACAGACAGTCAGCAGATGAACTAACGATCTATCCTGTGGATGTAAAAATAAATTCTTCCACAATAAAAGTGTCATTACATAACAGAGGCAGGCATAAATTGAAATGAAAGAAACATAAATAAAAGGGAAATAAGAAAGAAAGCATGTTACATGATTTATTCTTGTGCTGTAGAAAGTGAGAGATCAAAGACAATAAAGGCATAGGTTACCATTTCTCCTTTCAGTAATTTCATAGAACTTCATTTTAAAATTTTGTATATGTAAACAAGTTTCTGTAATGAAAACACTTGGTAACTCTGTTCTCTAAATAACAACACATAATGCACTCTACAGTGAAGACAAAATATGAACAGGGCATATATTCAAATTTTAGCAGAATTTCAAACAGGCAAGAATATGAGAAACCTGATAAAGATCACACAGACTATACATTACAGACAAAACATTTTATGTCTCTGTCTATTAGCAAACATGTTACTACACGTTTGAAAACATGAAAACATGTTGGTTTTCAGATTTCTTTTGATTAACGCTGTAAAATTTGCATCTCTTTAACCAGGTATATTGGACAGATCAGAGCAACTGGATTCAAGCCCTATATTGGATTTCTTTAGTCTTATTTTCATTTTTGTAACTAGACAAACTTGATAAATAGGTGCATTTACCATGAAAGAGGTTTTTCCATTGTATGGTAATAGAAGCTGTCAGTTTTTAGGGTAAGTCCTTTATCTCTCAATGTTCACTTCAACATTTCCTGTAATGAAAAAGTCTGAATTGTTATTACCTGACACCACTTGACAAGAAAGTACAAACATGAATTACTGAAACACCATTCAAAGTATGCCATTTCTTCAACTTTATCACACACCACTATCTTATATTTCTGTACCTCTCACTCCCACTATCTGATTGTTGGATTAGAAAAATGAGAACTGACAAATTTTATGGAGTATTTTAAAACTGAGTATTTTCATGGAGTATTATAAAATATGAAGTGGAAGAACAGAAGAAAGAAATGTTATAATTTGTTTATGTAATGAAAATTGGTGGTAAGGTAATCAGGGTTAAGACAGACCAAGACTCAGTTTCCCTCCTGTGACTCATGCAAGCAAGGTGGAGGTGACCTAAAATTTACTGGTTGTCCTGCATTTTAAAACAAAAACAATTGTCCAAAGGCTGACAGCACTGTTTAAAGGCTGAGATACAACACATGTGAGAGGGGTCATAAATATCACTGTCACTTAGAGAAGAGATCTGAACTGAGCTGAGGAGGATTTGAGAATCAAAGATATTTGGGAAAACCACTTCTTCTTCTGTTTAGATGAACTCTCATATACATCAGCATTGGAGGCAGACACCTATGCCTGGCTTTCTTCAGGGTCTTTCTCCAGACCCTTTCCCTGGAGAACATGAAGTCACTCAGTCTCTTATTAGGTTCCTGTAAGGTGTTATAGCTGTGTGAAATAGTCAGAGTCTTGTTTCAAGCTTCTTTGCATGAGTATATTCACCATACAGGGATGAAAGATCCTAGTTTGTCTAGGTTTTCAGGATGAGAGGATGTAAGGACTCTCTCAGAATAAACAGAGACAGAGAGAAGATCTAAGAAAATTATTAAATCTTATGTAAATTAAGTAATCACTGGGAGAAGATGAGCATTCCTTAAATCTGAGATGCTTATAGAAAACCTCATACCTCAAGTTGAGTGGGAAAATCAGCAGAAACTTTATCAAAACCATTCAGAAGAAATTTTTAACCATGGGTATTTCAGGGGGAAAGACCCATAATCAGAACACAAATACTTGAAAAAAAAATGAAAAAGCTGCAATTTAATAAATGATAGAAAGGTTTAACAACTGAGGCACTACAAATACAGATCAAATGGATACTGTCAAAAATATACCTGATATAAGCCAATGCTGAAAAGAAGAGCATGTTTTTTCATGGTGAAGCTTTTGATAACAGCCTGTTCTTCAGTTCTGTTCATCTCCCACATCTCTTCTTGGTTTTAATCTAGCTTAGAAGGACTTGAAACTTTCTCATTCTAAGGAAGATAAGTAATAAATGTGCACTGGTATAAACTGAGAATCAAGGAGCAATACAAAGGTGAGAGGCAGGGGAAAATGTAATTTTTGACAGACAATAATCATCAATGAAACAAGTCTGGTAGGAGAAATCCAGAAATATGGGAAGATCTGTTTTCTTAGCATAATAATCAGTTTGGTTCATGATCGAGTTTTTTAACACCAACAGTTTATCAAATTTTAAATAATCATGCATAAGATAATGTTTGAGTCTATAGCAAGAGCAGTTAAGAGTCACAGGGATCATGAAAGTAATGTCCTTGAAGAAACAGGAATATCACTGGTGGAGGGTATATGCTTATTTGAAAAGCTAACAAGACCAAAGGACACTGTGAACTTAGTCCTAGGAATCAAGCCAGGTAAAATAAGTAATATTAAACCTGGCTGGAATTCAGAATCTGATCTGTATTATCAAACTAGAAGTCCTCTGGAGTGTTTAATGGAAGGTGTCATTTATAAGACATTTTAAAAGCAGGCTCATATGAAGTTGGTTCAGAGGTTTGGATGCAAAAATTTTGAAAGCATGTGGAACTTTTATAAATCAAGGGTTGGTTCTCCTACATTTTGTACAAAATTCACAGCTGATTAGTAATTTGCAGAAATTCCATGTAGCTCTGATCAATGGGAGGTCATACCATCCACCAAACCGCTGTTCTGCCAATCAGGCACAGAAAAATAGTATCTAAATGTATTCCATCACATGAAATGGTGGAAACAAAAAGAATGGAACAACACAGGAAAGTGTCTGTCACTGTACAAAGCCAAGAATTTAATGGATCAGTTAACAGACTCCCAGACAGTGTATTAACAATCTGACATTGAGAAAATGGGCATAAGCATTTTCCTGTTTGTGTTGAGAAGGTATCTTAAAAGATTTTTGAGTTCTTAATGTTGTAAAACTGATTTTGAAATGTTTATGTGCAACTTTGCATATAAAACATGTTTTTTAACAGCAGAGTGAACCCCTTTATATTAATCTTATTGGCAGCTGGCTCTTGGGTGCTGTATCTGCATCATGGTCTCTTGCAAATTAATTTCTCTCTTTTTTTCTTCTATGCTTCTGAAAAATTAGTCACCTATTAAAATGAAGTTTGGAAGAGTGCCTTATTTTTGCACAGTGTTTCTTCTGTGTTTAAAGTTATTTAAACAATAAAAAACACTTAAAAATTATAAGTAGTTATAGAAATGTGAATCATAGCAAAATTTATTTTCATAAACACAGGAATCTATGAAGATATTGATTTTAAAACTTGTACTTGTGATGTCTGTCCAATTAATCACTTAGAAAGATATTACCAACCATGTTTTGGAAGATAAATACAAGCAAGGTTAGCAAATATGATCATATGTGATGAAAATAAATGGCTTTTTAGAATTGTATTAAAAATTTAAATCCAATTTTTAAGAACCCAAAATTTAAGAACCCAATCTCCTTGAGCTGTGACCATAAGGTAAATATTCAGGAGATCAACAATATAAAATGCCATTTTCTAAAATCAGATTGGATAGTAGAGGTAGGGATTCAAGGCATGAAATTTGAGATAGATACTTTTTGAATAAAATTTATAAAATTTTCATTATGTTTTACTTTTTTACCAGGGTATTTGGAGTGTTTAATTTATATTAACAGTACCATTTTTGATGCAGTAATCTGTGATTGGCATGAGGGTATATTTTAACGTCACCTGGTAATTTTTCAGATTGAAACAGCTCTTCATGAGAAAACCCCTTTGTAAAGCAAGTTTTTGTTTGCTTTTCCTAAGTTTTTATTAAAAAGCTTGTGGCAGGCAGATGACTCTCCAGCTGCACAAAAACATTTAGACTCTTGATTACAGTCAATTATTTGCTTTAAAAAAATCTGCAGAATGGGAGATATTAATGTGATAATTTGAAAATGGATAGACTATGATCATGCCACTGAAGATTTAGAGTCAAAGGCATCAAATAAGATAATAGAGCTAAACAAAGTGTGACTAAGTGGGATTGAACACAGTAGAATGACAACCTAATAACTTTTGAAAGTCATAAAAGCTATGATAAACAGAGCAATCAGCCAAATAATAAATAAGAACAACCAATAAACATTCTTCTAACCAGAATGTAATGAGTTGTTTTTTTTTTTTTTTTTTGAGATGGGAACGCCTTTAGATATGATTGAAGTGAATGTGAAACTGGTCAGAATAAGCTGATCGAGCACTGTGCTCTTGATGTAAGGTTACTGCTGCAAAGAACATATTTTCTTGTTTTGCACACAATATCAAATTTAAAGTGCAACTGGTATTAAGAGTTATTTACCCAAATATTTCTTTCTCAATACCCGATCATCTATTCTTTGTTTGGATATTTTAGTCTTTCCTGAATTTGGAGCATTGTTCAGTAATCCTCATCTTGGACCCATGTTCAAGGGTTGAAGGTAATCCTGCTCTACTCCTGGATCTAATTAATGGGTAGTTGAAGAACTAATCTGATTTTATGGAGAAAGGAAAGCAACCACACAGGTAAAACTCTGATCTAATTGTAAACTATTTGCTCCATAGTTCTTCCCAATATTACAAGTACATTTTCAAACCAGGAGAAAAATATGAGTAAGAAACAAAACAGAAGATAAGAATACATACATAAATACGACGGTGATAAAGACCAAAGAGGTAAAAAGTGTTACCTCTGATATAGCTTCATCCTCCAAGAAGTTAAGGAAACATGGTATGATCAAGATAATATGATAATTTAGAGTCATCTTGTTCACCAGACTTTTGCTATGGGAAACTTGAAGGAATTTGCCACTGGCACACGGGGAAGGTGAGACAGAAGAGAAAGTGCCTTGCAGGAAGGGATTGGTTTAGATATTTATTAAAAGCATTACTCTTATGGCTAGTGGAGAAGTCTAAAATGAAATCTGAACAGGAGAAACTGGGAGTAAACTACCTAGTTACTGCAGAAGTGGGAAGTAATTCTGCTCCTATTCAGGTGGTCAAGATCTGCTTCTGTGATTGAAGAATTTTTTTTAAGTTAATGTATCTGTGGGCAAAGGAAAATAATGTCTGTTATAATAGTTATTTTTCAAAGCAGAGGGATGCTCTCAACAAAAAAGAACAGCTTTTCTTTGACTTAGGACAGAGGTTGAAAATTTTAGCTTTTTTGGGTTGTAAAAGATGGGAGTATGGGCAACTGTGCTATAGTAGGAACTTTCAGGAGTCAGGAAAGAAGTGTGAACCATATTTACTGAAACTAATAACTTAGGGATACTTTGAGCAACATCTCTATGTAATTAGCATAATAAGCATAATAAGAAAAGGAGTTTGGTTTCAAAGACAAGAAATATCTGAAGCCAGGCTGCTGTTTTTACTAGTACTCCATCCCAATGAGTTAGAGAAATAAGAAAAGATAGATGTCAATTTTATCGTGTTTGAGATATAACAGTGGTTCTATTTCCAAATTTGTGCCAAGGATCAATAAGGGAGACACTTTGTTTATTGGACTTAGATTTTGAGATTGGTCTTCAAGTGCTTGCATGGAACCAGGGGAACAGCTAGTTTGTGGATCTAAGTGAAAAACTGAATTTCAAGGTGGTGTACAAATCCATGACACCAAAAGCACAGATAATTATACAAGTTAATGTTCATGCATTCTGAAAAAAAGGAGTGGTGTCTTTTTTTTTTTTTCTTTGGTCACCTATTTTTGAGGGCAAGATATTTCAGTATAAAGTGGATTCTACCTCTTAATTTTCTTCATAGTCTTTATGAGCGAATGTTGACCATAATAAGGAAGGGGGAATGAGAGAATAAGACCTTAAAGTTCATTACTTTCTGGTGCCTCTATAATATTGAAGTCCTATTTGATCATGTTCCCTCTATCTTTTCTTTCTCCTAAGAAACTCAATGCTATTTTTCTTCCTTTTTTTCTGTCTTAATTGTAAACCAAATCTGATTGATAATGTGTTTCCTGTAAGTGATAAAAAGCATTAAGGAAATTTGTGAGTAGCTTTATCTGCTGTCTTTCTCCTAGAGCATTTCTTATGATGGTTTGTTTTAGCAGTCATATCCATTGATGGGTAACTAACAGAATGTGGGTAAAAGTAAATTGTCTTAATCTTCTGTTTTCATGGGGGATGGAAATTACTTTTGCTATGTGCATCTTCTTCTGAAAGAAGGGAATAATGAGTGTAAGGCAGACACTCACTGTGAATGATGACTTTTCTACTTATTGCTGCTGTGAGGTATGGTGCAGTTGCTTTATCCCTGTGGCTTCCATTACTTCCAAAGAGCATTCCACTGTTTTGCAGATGTTCCTTCTTGCTTTTTGGAAAGGTAAGTCCTAATTTGTTTTCTGAGCTAAATCAAATTTAAGCTTTTCCTGAGTAAAAAAGTGCAGATGTTATAGAGAATAACTTTCATAGTCATTTGTGGGTTATTATCTTTTAGCGAAGCTCTTCTTGTTTCATTTCAGAGTCATTGTGGGGTGGAGATATTTTCAGCCACCTCAAGAAAAATATATAATGCCATGTAAGCCTAGGGTAGATATTGGTCTCATCTGGCAGAGGCACCAAGTATGGATTAAAAGGCATGTTTGCAGACATGTATACATGGGGAAAGTAAATGAAAAACTCAAGGCAATAAAGCTAAGACTACCTATATATTAGCTACAAATTTACCACCAATGGGGTGGTACATGCATCATCCTCACCTTACTGTATTGTCCTGCCATTTGATAAATTTCTAATTGAATCACTGCAAATTAGCGGAGAAAAAGAAAATTTCATCTTTCTGGTTGACCTATTCTTTAGGGAGATTTCTGTCTTTTGCTAATTAGTCTCACAGGATGCTGTGGTCTATGAAAAAAATGTAGCAGCACTTCTAATTGCACAAATTTTTTCCTGATTTGTCAAGATGGAAAAATACCAGAATCCACCCCCTGGATTTTCATTCATTGAAACTGTTATGTGTTTGCAGGATAGATGGACCCAAGGCCAAGCCAGGGCTCTAAGCCCAAACTCCTGCCTAAGGCTTCATCCCCAAGGGCAGACACACAAGTTCTATTGACTCAAATGCTGAGCTCTCCTGCGTGTGCATGGCCATCTCAAAAGCCTGACAAAACTCACCTTGGCCAGGGAGTGCCAAAGCAGGACCATGTTGGGCAGGGATTGTCACACTCTCTTCAGGGAGCCTTTGCTTTGAGATTTTCTACATGGTGCTGCTTTCGGGGGTGAAAAGGAGTGACTAGGACTGGTTTTGTGTTTACTTCAGAGCTGGTACTGTTCTATCCTCAAAAATACAAATGCTGATGGGCCCATATTTCCGATGTGAACTTCTTCCAGGTGTACTTACCTCTGAGACAATCTCAAAGCAAAGTCCTGCTGCCAGGGCTCTGAGGGTATTTTCAGGTGTTCCTGTCCCTACGTAGCCTCACAGCTATGGCCACGGCTGCCCACAGCCCAGCACCCCATGCCAGCCCCCCAGAACCATCATCTCCTGCCCAAGAAACAGCACAGCACGGCTGGACTCCAGCTCCCCACATCCCTGTCCTGCCTGGCCATGGCCTCACCAAGCCTGGCCCACCTGTGGCTCACATCCTTGTTCCCAGGGAGGTGCCCAGTGCTGGGGCTTGCCTTTGCAGAGCAATGGATGCTGACATCTGCAGCTGCATGGCAAAGATGTCAGTGGGCTTCACAGAAAGACATGTCTCTCATGAGTGGCAGCTGTCCAAGAAAATCCTCCAAGCTATCAGGATAAACCTGAGTACTCTGGCATAAACCAGATCACCAAGTGGTTTTGTGTATAATAGGTTTAGTTTCTACTGGGAGAAAAGCTGGGCTGGTAAGAAAAGGATTCTTTTAAATAACCTGTGCCCTGGAGAGTGTCCTGAAAATCAGCAGGAGAGCTGGCTGTTCAGGCACTGAGCCACTTTTAGTGTTCTTCTGAAAACTAAAACTGTGCAGTGGTAGTGTGCAAAGCACAGAGATAGCAGAAGACAGAATGGTGCTTAGGCAGGGAAGGAGGGAGGTAGAAAAGGGTGGGAAGGGCTCAGGTGGTGTTTAGGTAGAGTGGGGATCCATAAATGTATGTGGGAGGGGGATTTCTGTAGCTCAAAGACTTTCACTTAACTAACCAGGAGATTTGAAAAGCTTCAGGCTCAGAAGCATCTGAATTAGTGCTTTTCAGACTATTTGAGACTAATTTCTAAGATTATGTATTCGCAAGCACTTATTCTAGCAAAATGTACCACTCCAGTAGAATTGTTTCAGCTGTGAAACTACTGCTGTAAGTCAAACAACTGAAGCATGTGGAATGAAGCTCTTCTCAAATTAAATAAACAACACTCGTGGTAAATCATGAGAGGAGTAAACATTTTCTGTCTTTATTGCCTTGAAGCACAAGACCAGAAGCTAGATTTACAAATATTTAATATAGCTTATAAATAAATTAAATAAGCAAAACCTGAACACCAGACTTAGGCAGGGGTGATTTCACTGTGCAAAAACCCACAGAATTTTTCTCACTTTTTTCTACACAAATAAAGGTCTGTTTTTCATATCTTATTTTCTTTCAACTTTGAAAAGTTATCAAGGTTTCAGAGGAAAGATGAAATTGACAGAAATGTTTCTGTCTGCCATCTTGTCCTCCTTAATGTCCTAAAAAAAAAAAAAAGAATCTGGCAGAAGAACCAATTGATCAGTAACAACATCATTATTACTCAGGAAAATCCCTTGCCTTTGAGACAAAGGGCAAGTGCATGAAATGAAATGCACTATGATACACTAGGAAATAACTTAGTGTATCATATTTTAACAGCAAGAGCATTGGTAAGTACAGGCAGCACCATAAACCTCAAATAAAGTTTCAGTTTCTTTTTAGTTTTCCCCCTTATTTCCCCCTTTTAATTGAGAATGAAGGGTTTTCCCTAATCTTTTTCCCATGGGATTCATGCTCGTGTTGCCTTTTACAACTGTTTCAAGTGTGCCTCTCCTCTTCTCAGAGACAGGGCAACATTGGCATCATGGCCACAGGGTTTGTAATCAGATGAAATGCACCACAAAAGCATGTTTGTAGATCATGGCAATGATCAGATTTACCAAAGACACATTTGCAGGATGCACATGGGACTGTGATGCCTAAAACAACTGGAAAGACAAGTTAATATATTTGTACAAGCAGGTTTAAAACAGTGTATGTACAGTGGAGACTGATATTCTCAAAATATTAATGACAATGTTCAGAATTCAAACAAGTATTACACATATGTTCACATTATTTTGGACCAGTTTCACACAGAATTTTTTGTCCTCACTTAGGTCACCAAGTTTGTGTGACCTGTTAAACTGCAGGAACTCATCGCCTCTATTGTAGTGAATGTTTATTTTCATGGTTTTTTACAACGATTTTCTATTAATAACTATGTATCCATGGCATCAAATCTGACTGCAGATCTCCAGGTCTGGGTGGGATTTCACACACAGCAGTTGGGCTGGCAAGGAAAAACAGCAGCTCCAGTTGATATGGCCTCTGTGCTTTGGAAGTCCCCTGTTTCCAGGAACTTGGTGTGTTCAAAGTTCCCAACTTTATTTTGAAATAATCTCTGACTCATGAATGCCTTTTGGAGAAGCAATAATGAAAAAAAAAAATTTATGAAGTTACAAGAGTGCAAATGCAGGAAATTCTCTAAGTCATCAGCATACATGAGAATAGGGTGTCTGCAGTTAATAGAACATTTTTAAAAACATTTTTATAGCCAGGTATTCAAAGTCTGAATTTCAACTCCTGAAGGAAGATATGGAAACTCAGTAGGTATTTTCCTGCACTTCAATGTTTTGCCTAATTTTATTCTGATGGCAGTTGACAGCATGACCTCCTCACCATCCCTGACCATTCAAGATCAGGCTGGACAGGGCTCTGAGTGACCTTTCTGGTTGAAGACCTGCTGGAGCAAGTCCAGAGGAGGGCTAGGAACATGACCACAGGGCTGGAGCAGCTCTCCTATGCAAGCAGGCTGAGAGAGCTGGGGTTGTTCAGCCTGGGGAAGAGAAGGCTCCAGGGAGATCTTAGAGCAGCCTTCCAGTACCTAAAAGGGGGCATGCAAGAGAATTGGACAGGGACTTTTTACAGGGGAATGCAGTGATAGGATAAGGGGTAATGACTTTAAACTGAAAGAGGGAATATTTAGATTACATATTAGGATGAAATTCTTTACTGTGAGGGTGATAAGGCACTGGAAGAGGTTACCCAGAAAACAGGATGCCCAGTTCAAAGTGTTCAAGGTGGATGGAGCTTTGAGCAAACTGATACATTGAAAAATGTCTTTGTCCATGACAGGGATGATGAACTCAAAGATAATTAAGGTCCCTTCCAAATCAAACTATTCTATGATTTTATGCTTCTCCAATAAGATAAAATAATATGCTTCTGAAAAATACCATATGATTAATTAACTGTTGTTTGGCAAAATTATTAACAGAGCCATCAGCAGTACCATTCGTGCTAGTGGGTTTTTTTCTCTTGGATTTCAAAATGTTTCTCTGAGGAAGACAGTACTCTTTTCCAGATGGGGGAAATGATGCACAGAGAGGGAAGTGACTTTGCTAATTTTGGAACTTACATTTTAACTAATCTGTATTTAAAAGACTATAATAGTTTTTTTAAATTTTCCTCACAAATATTTTTTCTCACATTTAAAGGAAGAGCAGTGTTAGAAAAAAAATCCTAGCACAAGAAAGATTGCTATGTCCTGGATTTATTTTGATTAAATTATTTCAAAAACATCAAAATACATCTATATAGGGCTTAAATTTAAATAATCAAAACAAAAACAGCTTGCACATCACATATAGTGATGCGTACATAGACACATAATCTTGTACTTTGGTCTACAAGACTAGATTTAGCTTTCATATAGTCTCAAGTTTCATTGCTGGTAAGTTAGATTATCTAAATTGATTTTTGCCTGCAGCACTCATGACTGTAAATCAGCTCTGAGCAGACCTGACCAAAATATTATCCTTATCAAATTTCTCTAAGTGAAGAATTATAACTTTGATAGCCTCAGCCCTAATTCCTAGAAAAGGCTGGTACTGTCGTGAAACCTGCACTCATTTAGTGTATCTTACAGAATAGGACTTGTCGAGAGGCCAGAAGCTTGGGAAGCAGCTCCTGTGACACAGAGGCTGTCATCTGAGATAAAGTGCCAGAGCTCAGCAGAGCAGACTCCTCCGTGCAGCTTTCTCCTCTCTTCCCATGCCTTCTGCAAAGGACACTTCAGCTGGGCAGAAGCTGTTGGGGCCAGACCTTGTGTCATATTCCATGGCAGTCACGAGCAGGTTTTGAAGGCTGATACTTTCTCTGCTCAAGCAGGAATGGGTGAGAAGTCCCTTTTGACTGGCTGAGAGAAAGAAAAGAAAGATAAGATCCATCAGCTCTAGAATCAGAAAACAGCTTGAGCTCTTAGAAGGCTTAATATTTTTTCAGATATGTTGACTGACTGCTCACAATTCCCAGTGAAGTTGTAGAACATGCATCCCCAAAAAAACCAGCCCTTCCTCTGTCCTTGCAGTTGCGTGCACTGCATATTTGACCTCTCCAGCTGACAAAAACTTGATAATTTTATTTTAAATAATTTTCAGCCCTGTCATCCTCCATTCTGAGGAATATCTCAGTAACACATTACAAAAAAAATCCCCACCTTTTCAATTCAATATTAAGGCTGCCTTGTGCTTTTCCAAGAGATGGAAGTTGGCAACAGAAACTCAGGAAATTAATGAAAGTACAGACTGTGCTTCTCTGGAGCTGGCACTGGGCACAGAGGGCTTCCTGGATACAGGAGTGGAGTTGGTACCTCAGCTATGGCTGTGCTGAGGATTGATTAGCTGATTCAGCTTGGCAGGGATATGATTGTAATTTGAATAGACCTGAGAATTGTTTCAGGGAATGAGGCAGGGCTGCAATTACTCTGCAGTTGTGGTAGAGAGTCCCTGTTCTTGGATTTTGTGTGTGACAGTGATGATGTGGGTGAGATCAAGTCTGTGCAGTGAGGAGATGGGGAAGCTGTGTGAGTACCCACAGAGCAGGGCTCTCTCTGCAAGGCAGGACAAGACACCATGCTCTGCGATAACAGTGCCTGGTCAGAAGCATGGCAATACACTACAGAGGCAGAGGAGTACCTAGAAATCTGTCAGTTGGTGAGGACAGCATGCAAAGATGACCACTGTGCTTGAAAACATGTTGATTATTTATTTATAGCAGGAAAACATATTGATCATTTATTTATAGCAGAAAGTTCAGTGTTCATGGTTCAACAAATGTATGTTGATGACCATCCAGAAGAACTTTTTTTTTAGCAAAATATGTATGGCTTGCTTTGAGCTCTGCTGCATGCTGTTCAGAAAGGAGCTACATGGATTTGTTGGGACATGGTGAGTGGTGACTCAGACCCAGCAAGGGAAGGGTTTCCCCAGCAGTTACCCTTCCCTGTGCTCCTCAGCTTTCAGGTCCAAGTCACTGTGCTCGTGTTTCTGCCAGGTCCTGCCTGACTAACCTAATCTCCTTTTATGACCAGGTGAGTGAGGAGAAACTTGTGGATGTTGTCCGCCTGGACTTCAGCAAAGACTTTGACAGCATCCCCCATAGAACACACGTGAAAAATCTGTCAGCCCACAGCTTTGCTGGGTCAAGAACTGGCTGGGCAGTTGAGCCCAGAGAGTGGTGGTGAATGGTGCCATGTCCTGTTGGCAGCCAGTCACCAGTGGTGTCCCCAGGGATCAGGGCTGGGGCCAGTCCTGTTTAATAGATTCATGGGTGATCTGGATGAGGGGATTGAGCCTACCATGAGCAGATTTGCAGATGAAACCAAGCTGACAGGCAGTGTTGATCTGCTGGAGGGCAGGAGGGCTCTGCAGAGGGACCTGGACAGTCTAGATGGGCCAAATCCCACAATATGAGGTTTAACAAAACATAAGTGCAGGGTCCTGCACCTTGGCCACAACAACCCCTGCTGTGCTACAGGCTGGAGACAGCGTGGCTGGACAGCAATGGGCAGAAAGGGACCTGGGGGTACTGACTGGCAGCAGACTGAAGGTGAGCCACATGTGCCAACATGGCCAAGAAGGCCAGTGGCTCCTGGCCCATATCAAGAATAGTGTGGCCAGCAGGACCAGGGGAGTCATTCTTCATCTGTGCTCAGCATTGGAGAAGCAGCACCTTGAGTACTGTGTCCAGTGCTGGGCCCCCAACTTAGGAAGGATGTTGAGATGCTGGAAAATGTCCAGAGAAGGGCTACAAGACTGGTGAAGGGTCTAGAACACAAGCCCAATGAGGAGCAGATGAGAGAGCTGGAATTGTTTAGACTGAAGAAAAGGAGGCTCAGGGAAAACCCAATTTCTCCCTACAACTGCACTTAAAGAGGCTGTAGTCAGGTGTGGGTCAGTCTCTTCTCCCAGAAAACCAGCAAGAGTACAAGAGGACACAGTCTTAAGCTGTGCCAGGGAAGTTTTAGATTGAGCATTAGAAAGAAGTTATTCACAGGAAGGGTGATTAGACATTGGAATGGGCTGCCCAGGGAAGTGATACAGGCAACTGTCCCTGGAGGTGTTTAAGACTGGATGGATGTGGCACTCAGTGCCATGGTCTAATTGACATGGGGTTGTTAAGTTTGACTTCCTGATCTCAAAGGTCTTTTCCAACCTAGTTGATTGTGTGATTCTGTCAGGAGCCTGGCACTACAGGGCAAATGCAGTTCTGCCTCAGTGGAGTCATTTGCAAAGAAGGTTTCAATTGCTGGGAGCACTGAAATCTTGTTAAAAGGTCTGCTGAGTCTTTGGATATTAAACTAATATTAAAGAGAAACAGATACTGACAAACATCTGGATTTGAAGGTTTAGTTGACTTTTCAGGGGAAAAGTGATTTATGTTTTACACTTGTTAAACAAACAAACAAACACATGGCCTTAAGGTTTCTCTTCAAGCTTAGGAAGCAAGGGCTTTCTCCTGATACTTTATTCTTCCTATTCCAGGGAATGTTAACACAAGTCTGAAAGCATAACAAGTGAAAACTAAAAGTAAAACAGTAGAGAGAGAAAGGAAAAATGTTGTCCAAAGACTTCTTCAGAATCTGGTAGTAATTCAGAATCTAATAATAATAGTTGCAAAAGCAAGCAATAGGCATAGTGTGGTCTCTTTTGCTTATTTGTGATGGCAACAGGTATGTGTGAACTCATTTTTATTTCTTAGTTATTACTGAATTTTTCTGATGTCTATAATTCAATATTTAGCTTTTTCTTTTCAATGGTGCTTTGAAAATCACACCAGTTTTGATCTCAAGCTTTGAGGTACAGGATCCTGCTTGCTCTCTTTGGCTGATGCAGGATTTGAAAGTGTGTATCCAGCCACCTGGGAGGAATTCATCTGTCTGACATTACTGCAGCATGATTTCCCTATGACTTTACACAGTGACTGGGCACAATCAAAGCAGCAATTCTGAAAAAAAAGTAAAGGTATTTTGGAAACATTACAGCTTCTGACTATGAAGCTGTAGATTTCCTCAGTGTTGCAACATGAGGTAATTATTCCCTGGTTAGACCTGGAAATGTTTGAAACCCTAAACTCACTAGAATAAATATTCATGAAAATGAATATTAATTTTATCTGCCCCCTTGGAATTCAGTATTGGCTATTTACATAATTTATTTATCTGGATGTCCTGGTTCTCTGTCTGATCCAGAGAATCTTTTAGGAAATGTCTGAAAGTAACAAGGACTATGGAGACCATTGAGTTTAGAGGCTTGAGGTTAGGGCTTGGCTTAACTCCCTGCCGGAGGCTGTGAACTGCAGTGTTGGCTGTGACCCCTAGGCCAGGGCTGCTGTTCCTGCCTGTGTAGAGCCTATCTGAAAACTGATATACAGACAACAAAAGTGTGCCTGCAATGCTCCTCAGAAGAACAAAGAGGGTTCTGTCAAACGGGCACCTTGTATTTCAGTTGACATAGAGAGCACCTGCTCGAATGGTGGCACTTTCAGTCTGTGCAATGATGCATTTCTGCTGCCTTTGTCAGACAAGATGACAAAGGGAGAGGTTTGAATCACAGCCCTGCTGTGTCATTTCTATTTCTTCCAGGTCTGGTAGGGTCTCTCCCACCACTCAGTCCTTTCCCAGAAGGAAGTGAGAATTCCAGGGAGAAGAGATTCCCTGGAGTCATAGGATAAGCACAGCTGGGAGGGACCCAGAAGGATCCCCAAATTCCAGCTTGTGACCCTGCACAGGACACCCTAGGCATCACACCATGCACCTGAGAGCAATGTCCAAACACTGCTGGGACTCTGACAGTCTTGGTGCTGTGACCACTTTCCTGGGGAACCTGTTCAGTGCCTGAGGATGAAGAACCTCTTCATTCCTACCAGACAAGAACCTAAAACGTGAAGAAAACAAAGGGACAACATGCAGAATCAGTAATGTCTGTTCATACCACCGTGCAGCAAAAAGGATGGGTAAACTGGATGTCATCACACTTAGGTGAAAATAGAAATTGTATTGATCCTAGCTATTTTCCCTACTAATTTCTGATTTTATGATAAGCAAGCAGGTATCGGAACCTGAATAAAACAGTAATGTCATCTCTGGTGTCCGGACTGTGCTGTGAGATTTTACACATATTTAGTCAGTCATGTTAGAAATGTGTAGATAGCAATCAATTTATTTTCCACAATGTATTACTTTTTAAATGGAGGAAATAATTATAGCATTTATACATTTTTCTTGGCAAAGGAATTATACAAAGAACAAAGAGGAAATATATGGAAGCTGTCTTAGCATTTTTGAATTTTTTCTCTTCTATGATAAAAATTCTTTTAGGGTGTCATAATTTAATTTTAGTGTGAATATGTTTTTGGAAATGAAAAATGTAATTCTTAAAAAATTCCCATTTAACAATCCTAGTGCTTAATTTTCTTTTCTCCTGTTTACAGTCAGTAGATTACACAGGGCCATTATCATGTCAAATCTAGGAGAGGTTGAAAAAGATGAAGAAAAAAGGAAGAATGAAGAATTGATAAACATTTATTTGAAACAGACATTTATACTCTCTGAGAACCAAAGCCTGTTATGCTCCAGAGAAGTCATGATGCCATAAATTAAGCTTAGTTGGGAGTTAAATGTATTAGGAAGTACAGATTTACACATAATAATTATTTGTAAAATGAAAATCTTTGCATAAATGAACTGATTTCAAAGGCTTGGTGTCCTAAGCTGTATCCTGTATGACTAAGAGATTGGTGACTGAAAGAAAGTGTGTTGAATGATAGAGAATGATTATGAATTTTTAGGTAATGCTACCCAAAAACTAAACATTTTTACTTTTTAAACATTGTATTTCCAGTCTTTGTTGATTTAACAAACCAAAGAGGAAAGTCATGGTTCTTTTGAGAGGAAAAATGAGGTACAGTTTTAAATTGTCACTCAAGGTCACTGCTGCATCATAATGCAGAAAACTTAATGAGGAAAAGATGTCAAATATTTCCCAACACCCATTCTGCTTATTCTGGAGAAAGAAGGGGAAGATGAATTTGTAAATAACTAGGCATTCCTTGTGGCTAGTCTAGAAAATTGCATGTGTATGGAGTGTGCGACTCTTACCTAAGAATCCTGCTTTCACTCAAGTTAATGAAAGTTTTGGTAATGATCCTCTACTGATTAATTTTAAAAGGTGAACCATATTTTCTTATTATCTGAATTAGGAACTTGCAGAGAAGGGTGAGGATGCCATGCAGTGAGAGAGCAGCATACTGAAAACTGAAGAGAAACAGGACTAAACTAAATATGAAGTCAAGAGTGCAACCAGAAATTTTGGAAGGACCACTGGCTAATGGGCATGAGACACAGTAATCAAATATGTTTCCTGACAACAAATTAATTTATTGGAGCTGACTAAAAGTAAGCAAAGCTGTGAATACGCTTGGTATAGCCCGTGCCTACCCTGGTTCTTAGGGCATGCACAGAAACCACGACCTGACACATTTGTTTAAGCTTGCTTTTCACCCATTTCAGTGTCACAGAGCCCTCATAACTCTGCTGTGGCTTGTTTAGACTTGTCCTTGGCAGAAAATTCAAAGGCCTGGACCTTGTGCTAGAGCCTAAAAGAGGTAGATATGGTTACATTAAGTGCTGTTTGGTATAGTGTAAACTCTCATTTGCCAGCAAAGAGTATTTTTCAAAGATGGTGATGTACTAAGTGCTTGTAGTTGAGATGTGCTGAGCTAAAGTATTATGTTTCTTGAAATAGTGACTCTGGGTGGTGATTAAAGGGAATTTTTTTGTCTAAGTCATTCTTCCTTAGAAGGTAGCATTGCCCAAAGGCTCTGCACCAGGGAATGCCTGGTTGCCTTCAACCTGTTTTTTTATATATTTTCAACCAGTTTTTTTATATATTTTTGACCATATTGATCTTCATATGATTTAAATAAATTCCTCCTTTAATTTTATGGAATGGTTTTAGAACAGAAAATCTGGAGCTCTGTGCTCTAAGCAGTACAATTCCTGGAAGCCTGACCTTCTGCTGCCAGTACTTTCTGGGAATACTACACATGCTCTACTGACTCACATAGTTTCAGATGAAAAAAAAAAAAAACAACAACAAACAAAAAACTGCTGGTAGTTTTTGTTTTTCCCTTCAGGGCAGAAGTGTTTCTGTTCAGCATGCTATCATAAAGGTCAAAGGGAACACTAATGTCAGCCAGCTTCTCTCATATTGTGACCAACAGGAGATTTCATTCTGCATCACATATAAATTCCTAAAGCTAGAGAACAGTTTAAGGGAAACTTTGGATTTAAAGATTTCATATAAAACCAAAACTGTCATATCTTCTAACAAAAGGGTGACAAGCAGACTAATTTGAGAAAAGAAATAAGGTTACTGCTTTCAATTAATTACTGAATAAGAACTGGTGGAGACAGACTTTCCACTGGGATCATGAGCTAATACTTTCAACCGTTTTTTACTCTATGGATTATATGCATGATGCACCAGCAGGATGATAGAAAGAATATGCCATTCAAACACTGACTTTCACCTTATATTAAGGGATGTATTTCTGCAGGGATTACCATCTCCCATAGGAGAACCTAATAGCTACATCAGGACCACCTGGACAATCCAGCACCAAAGAGCTATGGCTATGGAGGAATCACAGCTGACTGACTGGAGCTTTTGCTATCAAGGTCCTGCTATTCCTCTCACACTCAGTTTACATCATGTTTATATCTTCTGACAGCTGTGCACAGTGAGAATTTACTACAGGCATTATATTTGCAGTTGCTTAGGCTGTGGTTAATAAGATCTTGGTCTGTAGTTGCAGTTGCATTTATTTTCCTCTACACAGGCCATCCAGCAAATAAGGAGCTGTTTAATGTGCAGGATTACAGTGAGGTTTAAAATTTGCTGAATTCAGTTATTCTTTTTGTTTCTGCCTTTTAATAGCACATTGTCATATTTGTTTTTCAGTGTAAAATAAATTGTCTTTTGAACCTTGTGAAAAAACCTATTTTAAATACACCGCAGAAATGAAAAAAATCCTCCTGACTCGGTGACAATATGCTATGGCAAACATAACTCAGACACTCACGTTGACAAAAAATTTATTTTAATGACTGAATTTGCCTCAGTCTCAAAGATCCAGGGTAATAACAACAACAACAACAACAGTAATAAATTATGATAATAACAGCAACATTAATAGTAACAGTAGTATTATTGTTACTTCCACACTATACACAGCACTATCTTTTTAATTTCAGCTTGTTACATCCTGGTAACGTTTCTCAAAATCTGACTTCCATTACACTGACTTCCCATGAAAATAAATGAAGATTAATTTTGTACATATGAGGGGGAAAAAAAATAAAGGCTTAAGTAGTTTCAAATATCCATTACTGTTAAGTGGCACTGGCTGTTGTTTTTTCCTGCAAGTCACAGTGAATGAAATTAGCTTGGGGCTATGTAGATTTGGTGAAAGCAGAGAGTGCCTTAGAGACTATTCTGCCGCAGCCCAGCATAACTGGTTATGTTTATCCTGGAAAGGAAATGTCTTTTTGTTATTTTTTATCTTAGTAATGATGCAATTTCCTATTGGAACTATCCCCTCATTGCATAGACATGGACATTTTTTTGTTGCCAGAAGACAACTATCAACATTGGTGGCTGGGTGCACATAAAGGATAGATAAGTAATGCATCCAGCTGTTGCATTTAGTGTTAAAGCATTTGTATCATTATGATCCACACAGAGTTGATGGTCACATCTCAATCTCATATTTCTCTACAATGATCAATTAAAATAAATTCCTGTTTATTTTGTTTATTGTATTGTTGAGCGCTACCCAGCTCTCAAATGAAATTTAATGGGATCTGAATCCCTCTTGTTATGTTTGTGTAAAAGCAAATGCAATTTCCAGAAGTACACCTAATGGTATCACAGGGCTGCATCCAGTACACAGCAGTTTCCTATTATAAGTGGAAAAAAAAAAAAGGAGATGTTCTTTACAATATCTTGATGGTAAAGTGGTTTACATTGTCTACAAATTGCTTATGTGGGAAATAGGGAACTGTGACAGTTTGTGAGGCACAATGAGAGCTCTATTTGTGCATGAATTGTGGCCTAAAAGTTTGAGGGAGTTACTGTATGTGTGACGATATCATCCCTGGGATTCATTTGGAATCTGATCTAATTTGTCATGGAGAAAGGACAGGAGCTGTAACTCTGGATATTAGGACCAATTTAATCAGAGAAATGAGTTTATGTGGTTGAGAGAGCTCTGGCAGACCTGTGAAGGATGGCTTTCCACAGGTAGGCAGGTGGACCTCATGTCTGCAGGGCATTTTCTCAAGCAGAAGGGAACAGAAATGTCTCTTACTAAAAGACACTGGGAGAGTGTGAAATTCTTGCTCTATGATCTGATGCAAGAACTTTATTTCTGTAATGAATGAATCTATCAGCAATTTAGAGACAGAATTTGAAATTTTTCTTTACAATTGAAAGTGGTTATTTGCTGCTTCTGCAGTGTGGCCGGGCATGCACATGACACTGAGGCTGGTGAGAGTTTTTCCCCTAGAGGATAGGGTTCTATGACTCCTCTTTCCTGTAGAACTGCTTTTTCTTCTCTCCCAAATGAACTTCCCAACATGATTTTCCTCTTTGTCAGGTGAAATATAGCACATAGAAACATCCTGATGTGTTTCACAATCTGCATTTCTTAAGGCTTTCTACCCCTAACACTCTCTTACATTGCTTTGGCTGTGAGAGAAAGCAGTCCCATTTCACTTGTTTACAGACATTCACAGCACATGCTGTAATGCCCATCTTATATGTGTGATGTTTCTTACTAGCTGGATGCTTAGAAAAAATACCTTTTCTATTACTCTGTGGAGAAAATCTTATGTCCAATGGTGCTGGTCTGGGCAATTAGAGCTCTGTTGTTATAGTCCTGCCACTATACCTGTGTCTTATCTAAAGGCTATGTCTGTTGTCTAAAACATTATAAATTAAACCTATGTATAAAAATCAATAAAGCAGGCATCCTTTTCTATGACCCACAAAGGTTTATCAGCACATTTGCTCACTTGGTAACCAGTGAGAACCAGATAAGTTTCTGTGCCTCAGTCATTATTGTTAGTCCCAGTGTTTACAGACAATAAAATGTCAATCAACCTTACATTAAATATTGGTGTGTGTCAATCAATCATCTTTTTTATCCTTTATTCAGATATATTAAGTACAGCTCCTTATAAACAGGAAATGACAAATTTACCATCTATCAGGATCCTGTTAGGAATCAATGAGGCTGAGATGATGCTTCATAAGATGCAGCAAAGCTGCAATTATTATTCTTAAATTTTAATTAAGTATATACTTAATGGTCTACAGTAAATGAGTTTTCCTCTTTTTAGTGATTGCAAAAATCTGCAATTCTCTTCCAAACAAAGCTGTGTAATACAGATCTTAAATAAAGGTCTTAATAACTTTCCATTCATTTAATTATTTATTGAATCTTCTACACCTTCATGTATTAAACTTTGAATAATCAATTCTACTGATAATGGAGCCAAAAATCCCTATCAGTGAAATGCTTGTTGTAGGATAATATTGTTTTGTTTAAGAGTCTTCCATTTCTACACAAAGCTGAAAAAGCCACTGAGCAAAAGAACTGGTACATCTTGCCAGTAAATTTGATGTTGCAAGGATGTTTTTATTCTCATTCTGCAGTTGGATTAGTGCAGAGAGTGGTGAAGAAGAGAGAAAAAAGCATTTGGTTGATAGGGTTCACATGTGTTCACATTTTCTTCATCCTCTAAATTGCCTGTCAAATTGAAGAGCAAGTCTGAAAACTTCTGTAATTATCAAAATTATTATCTCTAACAAAGTTTTACATGTCTTCCTACTGTGTGAAATAAGAGCAGTTTCAAATCATTAAGCTTAAAACCTTCTGAGAGATGCAGTTAAGAATATCCCAGAGCAAGACAGCTAGTTACAAATCACTAATAAAAATTTTCAAGCAGAAGTCTAAGGTTTACTTAAACTGTATAGATACTGAACTATTCTGATCTAAACCTTTAAAATCCTTACCACTCCCCCTCCCAACCTCATCATATTAAATTGATGATTTATCAAAGCCAAAATTTCTCTTAGTTTTTTTTTTTTTTCCCATGGTGTGTATTATATTTAATGTGTATTAAAATACTGATTAGTCAAGCACCAAAATATTAGATACAGATTTTATAACAACTAAAGGTTTGCAGGTATCAGAAGCTAATAGTAGATGCTTTTGCCTTTCATTTATCATAAATAGTCTTGAAATAAATTTTAAGATGCAATCCTCTTCCTATAGCTGGAACATAGATACATGTATTATTTCTATAACTTTGCTGTAGTCACCTCAGAAACTGCAGAAGACAGCAGGATTTCTGTAGTGAAGTTTATTGGTAATACAAGGCTGTGATTTTTTGTAGTTTTCAAGCTTTGACAGATGCAGTTTTTTCTACCTTACCTTCATTTTTTAAAATTTATATTATCTCTGTCATTATATTATTTTCTTGCTGCAACAGAACCAGAATCTGGTACATTTTTGGGAGTGATTGGTTTATTTAACCTGGATAGTGAAATATTTCCTGAAGATAATGACTCATTAAAGGAAGATCTTGTATAAGTAACATTCAGAAAGAATTATTTATGAAATGTTTATGAAGTTCTTTCATTATCAGTAAAGATAATGTGGGGAAAACTTATTAATAACTCAATTAAAATATTATAAAAATTCATTTAAATTATGCAACCAAATTCCATGTAAAACTTTTACTATTCCATTAAAACCAGATGTCATAGCAGCATCCTTGATAGTTTTGCAGTGAATTGTAAAACATGGCATTATTAATATACATACATGAATCATGGTTTTGCAGAGAGAGTCACTTAATTAATGGAATGTCAGGAGAAAGAGATATTTTCACTATAATGATGTTGCAGCACACTGAATCAAGATAGATGTGAATTTTGAATCAGAATTTCATTCATTTTTTCTAGTGACAAAACCAATAAATATTCCTGATTAGAATCAATGATGATTTATTACGTAAATGAAGGTTACCTAATTGCAACTTCAGTTTAAACAATGCCTGAATTGCCCAACTAAAAATTTTATGCCTCTTGCTTAAAAAGCAATTGCTTATGAATTGCTGCTTTACCACTCTGATTGCTCTTCTTAAAGTTCTGTAAATTACTGAAGCTCAGAAGGCATCAAGAGGGCAATATATGCAGGCTAGCCTTCCTTTTCTATTGAAGCACACCAGGAATTAGTTTTGCTATGAAAAAATTGAAGTGTTTTGTACACAAGGACATCTCCATGGTTATCCATGGAATGCTACCTTTGCTCTTGCTAATGTAAATGTATACACCATGTTATTTCAAGAATCAATGTGGCATTTTGAGGTCACTAGAAAGCCAAAAATTAAAATAATGGGCAGAAGAAAACATCATAGCAAGATAAACATGTAGTTAAACAGTAATCATAGTGCACTGCAAGGTAAAAACAATCAGAGAATAAATTTCTAAATGGTTCTAAGTTGGTTTGGACTCAATCAATTTTTTTTCCATTTCAGTTGAAACACTTTTTAAATTATTATAAATAAGAAGCAATTCTTCTTCTTTTTTTTCCCAATCAAAATTACTATCAACAGTTCACAAGGAAGAAGTCAGATTTTTAAGAATGTGTACTCCATCAGATAGACTGTTTTGTCAAGGGCTTTCCTCTGTCAATAGATGTCTAGATCCTTACTTGTATCTCTGGTCATATATACCAAAATATTTTGTCTTGTTCTGTACTGATACATGCATTTGAATGAAAATGGTTGATACACAAAAGGCATATTAATATTATATAACCTGGTCATGTAGGAGAAACAGTTTAAAGTATAACTCTCCACTATCACATACACAAAATAATGAAGTGCAGAGAAAAAAAGTACTTATTTTGGTGTTTGGGATTTTTTAGTTTCATGAGGAAACAGGAACACCAAAGTAGTTTGTCAGTTGTTTACTAATGTTTGACCTTTGTGAAACCTAGAGTTTCATTGCAGCATTTCTCACAGAAGTACAATCTGAAGCTAGCCTTATGTCATGGCTGTGATTGCCTCAATAGCTTTGGTGAGCTCTTCAGAGAGATTTCCTGGCCAACTCATCCACTATTATGGGAAAATGTCCATTGAGAAACATGTTTTGCAGTCCCCTGCAAGCAGTGTCGAAATCAGTAATACTGTCAGGTGGTGCTGTGATCTCTAGGCACATGGTGCAACTGGGCAACAAAGACAAATCCATTGTAGAATCATTTTGATGCCAAGTGCAGTGCTTCATGTTCAGATTTAATGGAAAAAAAAGGGAACAGCAGCAGTCTTGGTGCCCAACCTCCAATGTGCAAGGGTAAGGGGGTAGCAATGTGGGATGCCTGGGATCTTTTTTCTGATCATGTATTTCTACTGCACCATTTAATTCAGAACCCCAGCAGATATGTTTAGATTATACATATCTAGAAATAGGGCTGTCCTGGCTGCCAAAATAGTAATTCCATTTTACAGCTTCACTTCTCTGGATGCTTGTTAAGAAACTGTAATTCTTTCATTTCCAATAAGAGAGGGAAAACATAAGAAGGGAGTCAGAGAGGAAGACAAGAGAGAAATAAGAAGTAAGATAAAGATCAAATCAGATTAGGAAAAACATTCTAATGCTGAAGAATTATGAAATTTAGTGGCCAGCATGAACAATCTTTCCCAATAAGCAATGAAACATATGCCTTTTTAGAATTTCCAAGAGGTTTTAAAAACACTGTACTCTGGTGTTAAAAGTATACTAGCAACCAAATCCCTTTCCAAGGATTTCATTGGGTTACTTGCTTTCATAACAATATCCAGCTGACAAAAATGTGGCTTGCTATCAGAGCGTTCTCTCCATTCTCTTCTTCATCATTTGTGTCTATGACATTGTGTCTAGTGGCATGTGTGTTTACTAATGTCTGCTAGAATGAAGTAGCTGTGATTAAAGTCTGATTAACAAGGAAAGATGTTTCTGCCAATAGATGAAGCTCTGGAGATCCACAGCAAAGGTTGCAGATTCCTCTGTCAACTCTACTGGACTTAACTGAGCATACATAGTAAAACTTCCTAATACATCTCTTTTAGACTTCCAGTGAGGTTTATATAATCTGGCTGTGTAGCACATGTTCTTTTAAGTAATGATGTCCCACTTATTTATTAATATAACCTGCAGTGAACATCTCCATGTCAATGGGTACCTACAAATGAAATTTGTGATCAATTTTATATATTAGAAAACAATATTCAGCACTAATGTAATTTGTGATAAGCATCTTCAATGAATGCTATTTGCCTCTTTCATATCCACTCAGTTGCTGTGATGGGAAATAAGGATGGGTTTGGAGAACATCCAGGTCTTTCTCCAGTTATCTCTCACTACATATCACTTTTGTATGTATATATATATACACATACAAAATATATATATATGTGGAGAACTTAATCTGCTTTCACTGGCTGCATATCAGTAACATATCTCTTCTAACACAATCTCTGAACAGAGCCATTGTGATAGATCTGGGACAACCATATCCAATACACAGTCATTCTTACACCTAAAATTTTTATTTGAAGTTTCTAGATGGAGGCATAAGTTTTAGATATAGCTACAACTGATCATCCTCTCAACCATGAGAGGATGGTAGAGTAGGTAGTGTTTTCACCTCACTAGAGAGTACTGTTCCCTGTGGTCTCTAGGCTGTCCACAAGCACCAAAGTGTGTAGAAGATACTGAAAGGTGCCTCCTAAACCAACAGCCAGGTCCTATCCCCTTTGTTGAAAGGAAATAATGAAAATGTATTTGGAATGCTAGATGGATTTGATTTACTCTTAGACACCTGACCAGCTCTGGAATCATAAATTTTGCAAGAAGACCTTTGTGACATCCAACTTCATGAAACTCAGACAATGGAAAGGCCAAAAGCCCAGGCAGAGCAAGACTGAAAATGTGTAAAGGCAGACCACAAGGGAAGGTGCCAAGGGGGGTCCTTACTCCTGATTTTTCCTATGGGAACCTCCATAGAATCTTACACTTTGCCTACTGTTGGCTACTTTAACAAAAGCTTCCTAAACAGAAGAGAATTTGGTTAAATTCAATGATTATGTGTGTGTCCTCAGAGCAAATAATGTATATATTAGTAAAAAGCTTTTTAAAATTTGTGGTTTATAATATCCTAAAGGAATCCACTTGGAAAACATACCACTTTTTACTCTGTATACTGTATCATAGTTGAATGCAAATAAAAATATGCAAGGGTGTAGACCTTGGTTTTCATTTAGACAAGGAAGCTGATAGATGTAAAGACAAAGATGACAAAGATTGATGCTGGGGAAGTAATCAGTTATGTGTGTGTATATGATATGAAAGAAAATGAGATGATTTGAAGTCTATCAGTACAGATTATAAAAACATGCATGCAGAAGTTATGGAAGTTCAATCTTAAAAATCCTACAGACAGGATTAGAATTTTCTCCCTAGCTTGAATCTTGGAAAATAACTTAGAATAACAATAACTGTTTTAAATAGTCTCATTGCTCTTATCTGAAGTGTCTTTAGAAAATGAAATTGAGAGCTGAAGAACTGAAGTGCCTCAAGATACCACTTTAATGTTGCTGTCTGAATACTACTCACATTGTCCAAATCCCAGGCCATGGTCTATTCTCTGAAAAAATACCTTTATTTTCTATGCAATTTAGAGTCAGTAAGTGCTACCTTCTCAGACTATCTGAATGACCTTCTTTCAAGTGAACTTGGTCAAGTGGCACACGTGTCTTGCATGTTCTCTTGCATTTCTTAGGGAAAATAAAGAAAAGCGGTGGCTATGAGTTTTACTTGCAGATTTTATGTGTGCTGAAAAGGAAAGAAGGCTGAATCATCAACCCACAGTGAGCGGAAGCAAATACACTTTCTGATAAGAGTGATTTGGAATTTTTCATTGTATTTTTCTCTTGTACTCTCAAAGCTGCACATTTTATTATTTAGGGCTTAACCTCTATGTGTGCTAATTAGTCTGGGAGAAAACACACATTTAATTAGTGTTTGCTGTATCTCTTTTCTCATTTGTTAGGTTCCCAGGCATTGTTCAGAAATATGAGGTCAGGCACTCATATTGAGAATGCCAAAACCCCCTAACTTAGTGCTGCTGAATATCTTTCTGCTGGCTACTACCTCCCTCTGTCTTTGCTCAGCACCTTACAGAATATGGGCTAATCTTCATCACAGTTTATGCTTTCAGCTGTTTTCCCCATAAAAGACAGTATCCTTGACAGAGGAGGACAGTATCCTTGTTTAACCCTGTGTACATTTCCATATGAAGCCTGTTTTCTGGCACATACAGCATGTATATGACAACACATTCTATCTTTATATACTTACATGTAGTTATATAAAAGATGTTTAAATAGCAAAAGATTAATAAAATTATGTATGGAAATCAGACCCAAAGTAGGAGTACAGCCTGAAATGTGATGTGAAATCAAGACCCTCCAAAATGTCTATTTTGCATGAATCAAGTTTGAATATATTCCTTACAGGTTTACCAGAAAGATAGTGATAATGTCATGTTGAAATGGGCAATTTTCTTAGGCTTCTTGGTTTGGTTTTTTTTCCTTTTGCATAGAAGCTTTCAAAAACAAAAAATGGGAAAAGGCATGCTCACTTTCATTGCATTTCTGGCTTATTTAGGAAAAGCTTATATACACCAGGAAAGCCTTATGGAACCATGATTGTTCTTTTTTGAGTTAAGCTTTGCTCTCAGCACTTTCTTCCCTTTTCTAGATTTATCTGTTTGTTGAAAGATGTAGGTGCAGCTATGGATGCTGTAAAGGAGTTAATAACAGCAGGGCTATTGGGCATGAGACACAGGAGATTGCAACTCTTGTTTTGAGAAATATTTTGAATACATTGTAGGGAAAAAGTGACTGATCGAAGATATGACCTTTGGCTGAAGACTAGAAAACATGCACCACATGAAAGAGTTCTTTGTTACTGTACCACCTTTAATATTCAAGTTGAGACATTGCATAATACATTATGTCATGTAGGCAGCCCCAAGGTGAGAATTTTTTCTAATATACATTAAGGGAAATTGCCCTTCAACATAATTTCTAGGCAGACTGCATTTCCTTATTAAAGTAGTAAGAGTTCCCCTGCTCTTAATTCAGAAAATCAATGTGGGAATTTTTTTCTAGGCCTATAATACTGTAATCCCTTTATGTCTTTTCAGATAAAAGTTTGTAAAGATCATGCTTATGAGTGACTGCTTTCAATTACAGAATCAAAACCTCAGCATTAGATATTCTGGTTGCTCAAAAAAAACCTCCATTATTTCTCTGAATAATTTTGAAATTCCTGCGTAGTCCTAGAGGTGAGAGTTTTCTGAATTAAAAGACCAACAAGATTAGCAGTAGCCGCTGATGTTAAAGAGAAAAATCAATAACTTACTTAAGCACATTCTGGGAAATGTTTTGTTTGTATATTGTTTCCATTGTGTGTGCAATCCTTTTGTTTGCTTTCCAGGTTAGCTGATGTTATAAAGTTGATTAGTTTGCTTGCTTGCTTTTGTAGAAGATAAGAAATAATAAACTGAAAACAAACAAACAAACAAGCAGAACCCAAGTAGAAAACATGCAACAGCTGATAACAATTTATACCACTCTTACTCTGCTTTCAGGAAGAAGTGCACTTCAGAAATAATAGAAAAGTTTTGCTTTTCTTTCCAGGCACAGTCACAGACCCAAGCACAGAGACTAAAGCTTTTGTTCTCACAGTTCATATGGACCCAGAGACAAACAAGCATCCACCTATTCAGAGCACATTCATGGTAAGCCAAACCTTTTAGACTGTCAGACTCTCTTAACATTACATTGTAGTTTATTTTACAGTGTCTCATCCTCCCAGAAGAGGCAGAGCACAGGCTCATACTCTCAGTCCTCCAAGGAGGTACAGCAGAGCTGCCAGATGAAGTTGTGAGTCCCTCCTGCAAGTGACACCCTGGGCAGATGGCAGAGCAGCTGTGCCAGTGTATGCTTCTCTATATCACACTGCCCCCCAGTGCTTTGTTAAAATAGGTATTAAAACACCTTCTCATTTTTACCACTGAGGTGAATATTACCCACTCAAGCAGCCAGTCAGAGGATGGTCTTGTTTTTTGCTTGCAAAATACCTGGATATCTATCAGACACAGGCTAGGCTAAAGTAAAGCAAAGTTTTGTGAGCTACAAGCACAGCGCATTGATGCAGCAAAACTTAAGTGGCCTCGCATGGGCCTTATCACATCCTTTCTGTAGCCCTCCACTCATACTTGCTACTTTGTTCAGAAGGTCCCTGGAGAACTAGGTTTGAGAGAGAGAGAGGAAAATGAGGAAATGAGATTAGGAGTGGGAAAATGTTAACGTGAATTTCAGTTTCCTTTTTCTTGTGCAAGAAGTGAAGAATTTTGGGACAGATCCCATTCTTACCAAGGCCAATGACAAATTATCCATTGACTTTAATGAGAACATGGCTGATTTGCTTGGTTTTTATTGTTTCTTATTTTCTAACTTCATCTTGCAGCTGGCCAGAAAGTTTGGGTATGGTTTCAGGTCCTGAAAATAGCTTTCATGCTATTAATTTAATACAGAGAAATCCCATTCAATCCTATATGCTCATAAGATTCAGCCTGACTCAAACTGATTGCATGTAGTCTGAAAGCAAATCTTACAGCCAGGAATCAGGCTGTTGTACGTTTCTGTGGCATATTCCTTCTTTCTATTTTTAAATGGATTAATTAAGAAGAAAAGGATTTTAAAGGGTGATCTAGGAGAACTATAGCAATTGCTACCTTATACTTATTTGGCTTCAGAAACAGTTCAGGTCTAATGGTTCTGGGTTCCTGCTTGGGCTGAATTCAATGTAGTAAACACCACCATATACAGGTGAGATTTTGAGGAAAACATCAAAGAGAAATCAGGCTTATTTTGTAGACAAAGCAAAGTAGACAAACAGATTTGTTCTGGTTGTTAGATGAAAGCCAGGAGTTTTTCTGACAGTCACATAAACTGCAAAACTTCTCATCTATTTCGCTAATAAATTTAATATAAAAGCATATTTTTTCTCAATGATTTAGACACTCTTCTTGGAGTAATCTATGTGGATATAGAGGTATAGAGGGACAGACAGATAAAAAGAAAAAGAAGATATTTTGACATGACTATTGAAAATCAATATGGGATTTTAAATGTGCTTAGAGATGTTAGTTCAGATTTGAAAATCTGCTGTAATCCATAAGCCCTCAAAACCACTTCTCTTTTTTCTTGGTTTTACTAATGGCACTAGCAATCCTTACAGCTTTTTAGACTCAATTCTAACAGGAAATATCTTTATATGTGTCTACTCTTGCTGTTAGTCCTTATATTTCTGCTTACTGGTCAGATTTCAGTTTGCCATCTCTAAAGCAAAGCACCAATTCCCAGCAAATTCCACAGACTGTTCTGAAAATAGGTGAATAGACACAACTAATGTTGGCTTCTTCTTTGCCTCGCACTTACTCACTGCTGTGGGCCTCAGGGCAGGAAAGCCCAGCAAGCTGGCTTCTGTTGTTTCAGAACCTGTGGGGTTGCTTTGGGCATATTACACACTAATACTGAGCTTGAAATGAAAAATGCAATTCCAAGTCTTGCCAGCATGACACAAATTAAACTAAACAAAAGTTTCCCTTTATTTCATCATTTAGTCCTTATGTCTAAACTACCAGTGACACAGCTGAAGAATGTCAGACAATGACATTCATCATCTCACATTGCAAAAGAAATATTAGAGCCGTGTCCTGAGTGTTGACTGGTTATAAAATTTCTCCTGATGAGTGCTCTGGGTTTGAAATATAAGGTTAACTTATGAGCATTTGAATAACTGAGACATGAGGACTATCAGAACACAACTAGTCTTTTTTTTTTTGGTAATTTTTTTACCTATGGGTGGTCAAATTTTCAACAGTATTTTCAGTTGTTCATCTGGTATTGTACTTCTACCCATATGGATAGGAGATTTGAAAGAGGACACAAAAGAAGCATGTCTGAGAAGCAGTTTTACTTAAAGTTTGGCATTATGAGAATGAACATTATCTTCTCTGACATAAGGGGTAACTTTTTTCTCCTGTCTCTCTACAGGAGTTTGTGGCCACAAAATGACTTGTATTGGAGAGAATGAAAAACAAAATCTAGTAGCAGATCTTCTGGCTTCACTTCTCAATTAAGATTTCTTTTGGAATAAAATCCAAAGACTGTCTCTAGTGTTATGGAAGAATGTTTGTGTACAGCAATGGAACAAACCTAAGAGTAGTTCTGTGTCTGTGTGTTATTTTGGCCTATAGGGCTGATTGTTTCCTTGGATGGAGTCATAGATTTTTCAAAAGGAATAAAGAAAACCCCACTGGCAAAAAGCATTTAACGTGCGCTTTTCTTGAACACCTCCAGCTTAAGGTGAGTGGCTGCAGGTCATTGGTACCAAGTGAGTCCTTCAGGCAATCAGCAGAGCAGAGAGCCCCACAGCACTGTCCTCCTGTGAGCAGTAATCGCTGCTCCACTCTTGTGAACAAAACCAGGAATGAGTAAAACAACTCAAGTTCTGAAACACATAAACAGATGAAGCAAGAAAACAAATCTGCTTGATGAAGGCAAGGAATGTTGGCCACTGTTAACAACTCACAGGGAGAAGGGAGAGAAGCAGAAACAAACAACACAAATGAGATTGACATTGAAAAGAAAGAGAGAAATTACCCTATTTGTCAAATAAAAATAATAAAATAATATGAATGAAAAGAAGCAGATATAATCCTGTAAACATAATGAGGAAGTAATAAATGAGTAATCAAGTCAGCTACAAAGAGCCAATTGTGTCTTCTGTTCTGATCTGGTGCCTAAAAAGCTTTCCAGGAAAATACTCAACATTCTCTTATGAAAGTACATAGCAGTTCTGTGAGAGAGGATAATTTATTTACAGGTTATGGTATTATTTGTAAGAGGAGCCTCAGAAAAGCCTTAGATTTTCCATTACTCAAAATGAAATATAGAGAACATTTTGTTAAATTCTTGCATGCACTAAAAAGGAGAAGATTGTGACTGGGAAAATGGACGTGCCTATGCTGAAAATATAAAATCCAACCTATTCCTACTGTTCTTTAAATCACATTATTTGGCTTAAACTTTTTTTCATCAATAACATCTGATTACAGCCAACAGTGCCACAACTTTGAAAATGTGCAAATTGTTGTCCAAATAGTTTCAAGGTTTGATTTCGCCACTTGCACTGGTGTTGAAAATTTTACAATCCACAGAAAGTTTACTGGACCTAGAGGCTTTATATAATGCTGTGAGCATAACCATAGCAAAAATCTTTATTTAAATGGAAAAGTATATAATTGGGAAAAGGAGCCCAGAATGTTAATTCCCTTTTTTCTCAGCATGAAAACTAGCCAATATGCCCTACATTAAATTTAGCATTTTCTTCTAAATTAATTTCTTCTGAGCTTCATTTATTTGGTCCTTTGGGGCACTGTCAAAACAAATTGCAAAACATTGCATTTTAGCCTGGTCATTATGGCACCTTTCTTTTCCCTATAATTTGCACTTAAACAAATTGGCATGTGTCCTTACTAAGAGCTTATTGAAGTTTTAGTTACAAAAACTTTTTGTCTCCTCAAAGAGGCCTTGCCACTAGATACAATTCATCTCACTTCCCTTCTACTCTAGTAAGTGCAGAATGCTCAATGTATACACTCAATTATCACATAGTCTGACTCTATGAAAAATCCTATTATCATCAAAGGATATCATATTGCAGGAGGGCAACAACAGAAAAAATATTTGTCCTCTGAAAAGAAAATGAGATCATAAAGGTGGGTGAGACAATTCTGTTACCCAATTCCATAAGAATTTCTTGTACTTGATGTTCTCTTTGAAACCCATGTAGCACTATTTTTCCTATGAAGACTAAAGTAAGCTGCAGTATGAGAGCCACTACTCAGACTCATGCTAGCTAGCTGAGCTTTAACTCACTTCTACAGAAGCTCATGAGGTGCACTTCTAAATAAAAAAAGAGATGCTGTCAGGGTAACTTTATTCATTGCCTTCAGAGAACAAATGACAGATGTTAACCTGCTGGTGAATATTTGTTGGTGATGAATATTAGTTGTAAATTCTCTTTTGTTTCAATTTGTGAGATACAGGATATGTTATTAGTGACAGAACGAACATATTTAGGTTGAACTACCAGAGCTGCTGCTCTTGCCTGCAGGACAATGTTCATTGCAGATGAGAAAGGCCCTTCCAGAACTCAAACTGTGGCACCAAGCTGCTTGAGAAAGGGATGACAGAATCTGCTCTGCACTGTCAGGAACATGCTCTGCTGACCTTCACTGTCCCCAGCCTGCAACTCCTGTCAACTTGCATAAGTGTATTTGATTTGAGTCCTTATCACGATGAGAACTTTTTAACAAAAAAATAAACCTTGATATAAACAAACAAAAAACATTCTAAAACTTCTGGAACTGAAACATATTTAAGATTATTCTCTGTTGTCTTCTAGTGCAAGAGTTCTACTGTCACTGTATTGAAGGGTTCCATAATGCTAGAGTTTCATACCACCTTGATGTTTTTTGTAGGCAGCTCCTCTAGACACTGAGTCTTCCTCATCCTCACAGTAGCCAACTGACTCCAAACCTCACCAATCCACTCTTTTATAACACTCTTCTTATTGGCTACAGATGTGGCCTGTTATCATCAGGCCTGCTCCTACTCTTCAATAATTGGCTCAGCCCCAATGCTTTGGGGAGTAAGATTGCATTCTATACCAACTTCATTTACCCATACTGTAGCCCCCTACAGTTCTCTTTGTATCCTAGAATCTGGGGCTGTTCAGATCTTCAGCCTTTAGTCTCTTCCTGATTCAGTGCTAAACTTCACCTCAGTAGAAACCGTTTCTTCACAGATCCCATAGTAAGCTGCAATACCTATGTGAAAATAGCAGTAAAAACTAAGGCAGCTTGATATTTTTCTGCTCCTAGACCATGCTTCTTTCTTTGTGAACAGTCTTAGCTTTTCTACATAAAGTACGGCATAATACTAAAATAGACCACAGTTTTTTTCTGAAGTTATGGATGTTTTTGTGGCAGAAAAGACAGGAAAATGGTTATCAGTGGGCTATTTTGGCCACATAAAAATCCTATCTATTATTGTTGCAAAGAAAATACCCCAGCATGGCTACAGATCCATCCCAGAATCACAGGAACATCAAGAGGCCGTAGTCCAAACTCCTGCTCAAAGCAGAATCACCTTTGAGACCACATCAGTGTTATGAATTTGAACGAGGCCAAACTTTCTCCAGAGAAAGAGGTTCTCATTTATTAAAATAACTACAAGGAACGGAGTGCCCAGGATAAGCCCAGGCACCCACACAGCGAGCCAAAACCAGCAGAACAGTGCCTTAACCCCAAGAGCACTGGGTTCTTCCCAACAAAAAGAAACAAGCATCTGAAAAGAAGAAGAAGAACCCCGACCCAACCGAACTGCCCCCATTTATAGCCCCCCTTTGGGTCCAGGATTGGTGCATTTTGGATCCGCCTGACGATTGGTCCATTTCCCAGCTTTTCATTGGTCTTTACCGTCGTTCATTCTGGACCAGTCATTTCTGCAGGGCGTCGAATGATTGGTCAGATCTCGTGTCCAATCCTTCTTTGACCTTGCCTTGCCCCGTCAGACCACTGTTACACCAATCCCTGGCCCCTTCTCCTACCATATTCTAATAACCCCCCCCCTTAACATAATACAATTAATATAACATAATTAATACAATATAATGAAACTCCACCCTAATTTAACTTAACTTTTACCTATAACATCAGGTTAATCAGGACTTTATCCAGCTATGTCTTGAACACCCATAAAAAATGGAGACAGCACAACCTCTCCGAGCGACCCCTTGGCCTTCCTCAGGATCCAAATCTGCTCTGAAACCCACCCAGCAGTGCAGACAAAAGACAGCTGTGCTGATGCTGCCATGTGTTCCATGTGCTGCCCTTCCATTCACCCCATGGACTTTCACTGATCAAGGCCATGCTGCTCCTGCAGTGCCCGCCCAACAGCTACCTCTCCAGCTATGGGGATAATTCCTCCATATGTTAATCCTGTCACTGATGGCATCCAAATTCCAGCTCTGATAGTTGTTTCATTGCTCAAAAGAACAACAGGGAAGAAGACATACTACCAGGAAAAGCTATGGAGTTTATTTGGCAAAGATTTTAAAGCATATGGGTGAGATGAAAGAAGGCACAGCTGGTTTCAATTTTCTGTAGTGGAATTTAGCATTCAAAAGTATGGCAAACATTGGTAGAAAGAACAATTTCAAACTCAGTTTGGCATCAAACAGATAGATGGCACAGATTTGGGTCAATATACTTGCTTCAAACTCAAAACACAACTCAAATTTTCATTATTCATAAAAAAAGCGGCCCACCTGCACTCATTTGTTGGTTTTTGTTCTAATGATGGCAATTTATGGAGCTTTCATTTACTTTTAATGTTCATCTACTCTTGCAGACAAGCACTAATACTTCCATTTTACAGCAGTAAGTTAAATAGACCTAAAATTTAAACCACTGTATTTCCTTAACTGTAAATAAGACTGGAAATATTTCCCCTCAAGGAATTCACACAGAAAATATATATTTTGGTTTAGAGAATGCTGCTTAAAAGGACATGAAGGATAGCACCTCAGGGTCTTTTTTTTTTTTAACACAGAATTATGATTATTGGTGACAGGCGTGGAAAGTTTATTTTTGTGTGAATGACTGATTGTTTCCCAGTAACATATTCCACTGCTTGGGAGGATAAAGGCAGTGGGGCTGTATATGATTTTTTGAGAGCAGACAGATGGAGAAAAATTACCTAGTAACTATCTTTATGCCACCGAACTTGGTAAAGTTCATTTACTTTTTTTCCAGCTTCCCTGAATATACCTATCTATTTTTTACCTTATTATCTTTCCCACAAGCTACCCAGCCTACATCAGAGTGGGGGAAAAAAATAATGTTCCTTCAGTACTAACAAATACAGAAACATAACCTGCAACATCCAATGTGGAACATCTTCTGGCCATTGTGGAAGATTTTCACTAATTGAAGAAATACAGATGGTTTTACAATGGTTCACATCATCTAAATAAAGGATTACGGAAAACCTTGGTAAAAATCTACCAGAACTTCCCACAAAAGCCATGTGAGATGGAGGGAATTTCAGAGATGACACGTGCTTTAAGATTTATTATTCCTAGGTAGGTAGGTGTTTTCATTCAAAGTCTTGTTATTCTCATTCTCAATCTTCCCACTTCTGAAAAAAACCTTCATTTCCTCCCCTCCCTTGTGGAGATAAATCTCTGTTGGCTTCCATCTATCCAAAGCTTTCCTTTTTGTCACCACCAGGCCACTTTTCTAGCTGTCATGTCGATTTTGCTGTGGATTGCTGATAAGTGTGGATTTCCCAAACTGCAGATTGATAGTGAAATACAGCACAGGCAGCTGCCATTTGTCCAGGGCAGCTGCAATCTCCTGTTCGTAGGTCCCAATCCTGCACTGTGTCCAAGCTGCAGAGTTCTTCTTCCTCACTGGGAAAGCAGCCTGCAGGAGACTGCAATGCCTGGTACCCCAGTTTTGCTAGGACTGCTCAGTATTTTCAAATCTCCCTGCTGCCATGCAAGAGGAAAAATGCATCTCCCACTCCGGAAGTTGCCTCTCAAGCAGGATGAATCCAAGAGAGAATGAGGGCTTTGATTCTGACTCAGGAGAGTATTCACAGACACCTTTACTATTTGTTCCAGCTTAGGATTTTTTTCAGCCAGCTGTATGTATAATATTGAGATACACCTAAAAGAATTCATGTTGTCTGCAAAAGACCCTCAAGGAGTGCAGATGAAGGGTTTGTGCAGAGGGAGAGTGTTCTTCGTACCTTGTCATTGATGCAAACTGCGAATTCAGAATGATTAAATACAATGTGACACTTATAAAAGTTTTCATGTTACTAGTGGGTTCATTCTTGTGTTTAAAGAAATGTGCTAACTTTAATAGTTTGTAATTAAATCACTTACTTCACTTTATTTTTATGTTGATGTGTAATTACTCATATATTTTACAGCCAAAGAAGAGTTTCAAACATTTTTAGAAAAATCAACATCGTGTAATCAAACATGACATTAACACACATGTCCTTTCATATTATGCATTCAGTGGTCATAGTTACTCTAGGTAATTGCCTTGTGGAAGCTTTCTTCAAAACATATTTTTCCTTTAAGCCCAAGTCACTTTCATTTAAATTCCAGAAAAACTGGTACATGAACAAAAGTGATTTCATTCCTAGCACACAAATGGTTAACCAAAGCCTTGAAGCAAGAGAAAGGGCTTTAAAATGAGTTATGAAGGAGAACGTGTGTGGGAACACTGGCTCTCTCCTCTGAAGAGTGGGAAGGGTTTGTATGCACTGCTTCTGACTCAACATTACCATGTTTGGTTTAGTGCTGGTGAGGATTTCCATGTATGAAAAGCCCCTTCAGCTCCTCGTAGTGGTCTAATCCCAGACCTGGCAGCCCACCGGCTCGCTGGGTCACGACACAGGAGGAAACAAATCTCTGCTTTAAAGACATAACCACAGTTACTGCTGAACTCCACTCCAATCTGTGCCACTGCATGAACTTCATAGAGTGCCCTACAGCCTTCCACTGAAGGAGTGGGATAAAACAAGCTGCTTGTACCCAACCGTAAAAATTCGGGTGCTTCGGGAACTGCTCCCTCCTAAATGCCCAGAACTGGTAAATCAAGTAGTGAGAGGGATCCCAGACACATTCAAATTTTAAGTTCTGAATTACTGGTTATTGAGCTATTTTCTCATCCCTACAGTTTGCAGGAACTCAGCTGTGTTTAGTCAACTTGACATGTCCTTTAAAGGAATTCTAGTATATAATAACTATAGTATAGTATACAGTTACTATAGTATTTACAAACTTAACCTTTGCTTGCATTCTTTATTTCCTTAGAATGTGCCCCTATCTAATTTTTATTTCTTTTCTTTTGAAAGGTTAAAACCACACTAATATCAGTAAGTAATTATAGTGACATTCATACCTCAAAGTAACAGAAATTAAATATATTTCTATGACTTGTCTTGATAGGGCATGTGCAGATACAGGAAGGCATTCTTTAGTCATTAAGGATATTATGTAAAGTTCTGCATATAACATACATATGTGTATGTACTGTCATTTGGATAATGGTGTATGTGAAGCTGAGCAGCATTTTCAACCCTTTGTGGCATTTTTCTAACGTATTTTCTTTCACCTCAAATACTGCAAAGCAGTTTTAGTCTCAGTCATTTGGGATTTAAAAAATTAATTATTAATCCCTTCTTCCCTTTCTGGGTGTTCTGTCATACTTTTAATTGTTTTCATCAGCTCCCTCTGGCAAACCAGGTGCTTCAGCATCTGGAAGGTGTCAAGCAACACCACAAAACTAGAAAAAAAATTTCTGCCAAGAATGAGGACCTTGAAACTTGATGCCATGGCTAGATGTTTGTATTTACCCTTACAGAACTGCAATTCTGACGTGCTCTTAAAAATATGTTCTTTTTTAGTGAAAAAGAAAATGAAAAATGGTAGGGTTCCTATGTTTTTTAATAATATTTCTTCTCACCCTACTCAAGTCAACTGCAACTTCTGTTAACTCATTGAAAGCTGCATTGCTGAAAGATTTTTTTCCTTTTTTTTTGTGGGGGAGAGTTGTTTGTTTGTTTATTTAGGAGTTTATGAAGAAGAAAAGAGGAAGAAAATTACAGAATGGAGTAAGCAAGTCTTCTAGATAAAACAGAGGTGTGAAAAAAAATACCCACTGTATTTGAAGTTCGATTACTATCTTGGAACATGATTTCTTGAAAGAGTAAAGAATATTTTTTCTCTAGATGTCTTTATATTATTCCCTTATTTAATACTTGAAATGTTTTCTAGTGTAGGTTGTACAGTGGGGAATCCAAAACAAGAATCAGTTATTATTTCACTTTGCCTGAAATGATGTTATTTTGTTCTACAGGACTTCTACATTAAAAAGTATCAGTGATGGACTCTCTGGGGGCCTCTAGGGGAAAGGTCTTATCATCATGACTTGTAATAAAATAAGCTCTAAAGCTTTTTCACAGGTTTTTCCTTTTCTTTGCTATCTTGCCTCTTGGAAGATGCATGACATTCTTTCACTGCCAAATTCCACTTTGCTAAAAACTACTAAGAGACAAAAATTACCATCAGAAATGGCATGTGAAAGGCAGAGATTTTCTTTTTCAGTGTGAAGACAAGTTAGCTTGAAATGGACTCCAGATCAGACAGCTATACTTTCACTGAAAAGTATATACTTTCACCATTTTTATCTCACAAAGTGGGTTTCCTACAGAAAATTATATCTTGCCTTCTGAATGCTTTAACGTGTCTCAGGTACTTTGAAGAGAAAGAGATCAAGTATTCTATGTATTCTCTCTTACATGTTTTGAGACTTCTTTAAAGATAAAAAACTGCATCCTACAGGTAGAGTTCCAGTGCTTGTCTCCAGCTCTGGAGATGGGGGAGCTCCCCAAAGAGATTCTGTATTCTCTCTTACATGTATTTATCACAACCTACATTTAGATTTCAGTACCATTCCTTGTTACAATAGGCAGGGATATCCATCGCTTTCCACAGCAGTCAGGCACACGGGGGGGGATGCAAAAGGTGCCACTGCCCAGGAAAAGGGTGCCACTGCCCAGGAAAAGGTGCCACGGCCCAGGAAAAGGGTGCCACTGCCCAGGAAAAGGTGCCACTGGCCCACTGGTGCTGCCCATGCAGGCAGGAGAGGGCTGGCTGCTTTGGGCTTTCTTGTGTGCCCTCGGCCCTGCCCCTCATTGGAGCTCAGCAGTCGCTTAGCAGATGCCAGAGCTGCAGCAGGCTGCAGGAGACCTGGCTCCCTCTCGGTGCCAGCTGCCGGGTAAGGAAGGGCTCACACAAGCCTCCATGGTGCCAGTGACAGCAGCAAAAATGAAGATCTGTATTAGTAATGGTGCTGCTCAGTCCTAGCTTGCGCCTGCATCTTTCACAACTGGAGCCAAACTACAATCCACCACACATCCTGAGAGGAAGGCTATGGAAAAAACAGAACAAAGTTAGAAATAAGGCAGGCCCAGGAGCTCCTTTTCAAGTTTTTCTTAATACAACTCCCACTTCAGCAAGTCTGTGTTTGGGTTTTCTGTTCATTCTTTTGCTATGACTGGGATAAATTACTGTTATTGGTATTATTTATTGATTAGCAGAGGGTGTTAATGAAATGTTGATTGGTTTTAGCCTGAAGCAGGTTTTAGCATGTTATAGATCATTTCATCAGAACAAGATCTATTTGTTTACTCCTTTGTGGGTCTTGGTGGGGATTGTTTTAGTGTTTTCTGTTTGTTTTTCCTCTGGCATGCTGTAAATGAATCAAGGGACCATTTTTATATTAATAACACTGTTTGTTGTTGTATCAGTGGCAAGAAAATTTGACTGATATTTATTTTAGAATGAGAAAGAAAAAAAAGCAAACAAAGCAAAATAAATATCAAATATTTGTTTTATAGGAGGAAGGGAAAGTATGTTCATTTATGCAACTTGAATTGTGTTTACAAAGGAAATTGAAATATTTGTTGTTCCTGGTAGGTAACTCTTTAATGATGACGTATTTTCAACATCTTCCTGAAAAATGCAGCAAAATAATTTAGCATTTCAGAAACAAAGGCAGGAGTCACTGTGGAAGAAAGGTAGAAAAAGAAAGGAAGGGAAAGAGAACATACTCCTGGAAGGCATAGTCTGGTAACAGAATATGCGCTAATGAAGTGCTAATAGTACTAATTAAGTGATAATATCTCTAATTATCAGGAAAGAAGTGGAAAAAATAGGAATTTTTTTAATCTTAATTTTCTAATTAATTTTATTATAACACCTCAGTGTCAGACATTGAAATTCCTTTGTATTGGAGGTAGCAGGATTTGCACAGACCCTTCCTGCAGGGCAAAACCTGTCCCTGGGCAGGCAGGAGCAAGGGCTCCCCCATCTTCAGAGCTGAATGACAAGCACTGGAACTTTACCTGAAGGATCAAGCACATGGTTTTTATCTTTTAAGGAAACTCAATTCTTTTTCCCAGATGTTTTTTGAGTGAGAAATTTCTGGGCCTTTAAATGTGGCATAAACATTTAGCTCCCATTTTCTGGTGTATGTGCCTGCTTGCTTTTAAATATAGGTAAAATGCTTGGAAATTTATAATTTTGTTCTTGTTTTAATATCTATAGGGTCTGTTGCTGATTCCTTAGCTTTGCTTCTAATAGGGTTGCAAGAAATTAGTATCCTCTCAGTTTTAAGGCACCTTTCAAGTTATAGCATGCTCTACTTCATATTTTTCTTTGTTTTATTGAATGGAAAAGGAATACATTATTTTCTTTTTTTTTAATAGGAAATATTGCTTCATTGTTTTATCTATTCCTTTAAACTGCCTCAACAAATAATTAAAGGTAATATCAGAGAAGGATGGTGTTGAATTTTTCCACAGGGAAAAGTATCTGACCATGTACCTTTGTAGTGATTCCATCCAGTGGGCTGTTCTGAGTCACTGAGATGAAAGCTGTGGAAAGTAATTTGGATTATTGTACAGACTCACTCAACTGGCTGATGTTCTGGAAAATTTCTTTGTCATCTCCAGTTAAAGCAGAGATGTGAAATGTGACCAATATTTATACCTCTGCACATACATACATACATATATATATATATATTCATATACACTTACATATACATATAAACATACAGATGGTTATAAAGGTGTTTTTCTAATATATAATCTGTCCTTTTTTTTCCACCCTTGTGTAATATTTTGAAATGTCAAGGGCCTATGCATTGTGAAACCATCACTGTTGAGCTTAAAGGTGGCTCATAAGCATTCCCAGGCTGCCAGCAGGATGTGGATGGAAAAGCCAGTGGACACATGAAATGCTTTGTCCTTGGGTTTGCAGCAGATGGCTCCTGCTGGTTTCAGCCAAACACCTGGTGAAGGCTGCACTGGTGCCAGAGGGGCAGGCACAGAGGTGCAAGGAGATGTGAGGGGGTCCCTGTCCTCAGCCATGCCCACTTGGGGCTGAACCTCTTCTCTGACCCTGTCACTGGGCTCTGGATCCTCCTTGACTACAAAGCTGCCTGATAAGAAGTCGGTCAGCTCTCTGCTCGTAATAGATAACTTCAATTTCAAAACAGCTGAAGGGTCATAGCAAAATACACAGCTGCACACATGCACCAAAAGTCTTCCACAAGTCATTCAGTCGTAGCTCTACTCCATTACTACCAGATCACATCCATCACAGTCATGGCAAGAATGACAGCCAGGTCATTTCTGTCTTAAGAATAATCTGAGGGGGTTCTGCATTTTGTTATGTTGTAGTTTTTTTGTTGTTGCTTTGTTTGTTTGGTTGGGTTTTTTTAACAAAAGCTTATTCATTATAATCCACATGTCACAGGTAGAAAAACCTTTGACTTTCACTTGCAGCAAGTTTCTTTAATGGAATTGATATCCATTCCCAGGTTATGTTTGTCTTGTGTATTGATCCTGCAACTCCATCTTCTATTTTATTTTCATGCTTCAGCTCCACAGTCATCTAACAGATTCCTACATAAAAATGTCAGAATTTCAAATTATCCTGATAAGGCTTTAAAGAGATTAGGGATAGAATAGAAAAATGACTTATGTAAGTCACATGCACACACAAACACACATACACATGACATTGGTAGTGTAAGGACATGCAGAGTTATGAAACCACCCTGTGTGGCTGGCAGGAGCAATCCAGTTCAGTGCTGAAATCAAAAGGTGATGCTTGAACTGAAGTAGAAGAAATATAAATAAGTATTTGCAAGGATAGGGATGGATAGGAATTTCTACAATTTTTTCTATTTTTATTTTAGATAAAATGATTTTCAAGCTTTTCCAGTTTTTTTCTTATTCTTTGGAATTATATGCTTAATATGTCTGGTAAAAAACTCTGTTTTACAGTTGGGGAAAGAAAATTTCCACAATTATGTTAAATAAATCTAATATAGCATTTTTAAAATTACAGAAATATGTTAATATACACAACTTGCATTGTTCATAGTGTAATTTATGGTTAACTGAAATCCATGAACTTAAAAGAAAAAAAGATACAGGATAAAAATCTACTGCAAAGAGGATGAGAAAGCCAGATGATGCTAAAATCTATTTATCTTGGAAGATATCCAGATTTCCATTAAATATCTGAGCTCTCATGCTTCCTGTATATAGATTTTTGCCTTATAAATGCCAATCATTCCATCTCTGCTCCTTAACAGATGCAGATTATAGATAGATATATATACATATATATATATATATATATATATTCTCCAGGCTAACTACTAAAAAAAATAAAAGAAATTCAAGAAATAACAATTACATTTCCTTCCAGTGAAAATAAAGGAAACAGAATGATCTTCAGGAAGAATCTTCCTGAGGCATCTGTATTTCTACCAAGAGAAGTTGAGAAATGGGAATTTATGAGCAAAACATCCTGGCAAAAAATTAGCTGTCCTATTCTTCCTCTTTAATTATTATTTTTCGTATTGTGAATTCCCAGGGTGTTTATTCCTGCATGTGCTTCCCAGATGGCTGTCACACCAGTCAGATTTTATAGGGACTTCTCTACAGACTAATAGGTGTTTAGTGTGAAAGACTTTGTACAAAAACCTTGTAATCCAAATATGTGTGGTGCTGCAGTGGCAGGGCAGAACTTTAGATCAGAACAGGGCAGAACAGTGACTTCAGCAGAACCAGGAGTGCGGTCCAGCCGTGTGCCAGACAAGGTGACATCTCATCATCAAGGGGACAGGAAATGTCCATTGTTTCAGCTGTTTATTCATGTCACAGCAAGGGTCACCTTGTCTTACTGTGAGTCTGTAGGTGTCCATGTTACATTTCATTTACTTTGTCAGCTATTACCATTTGACACTTACACAGAGAGGATGAATTTTGTGTCCTTTGTTCAGCATCTTCCCTTATGAATCTTGTGTGTAAGCATCACTTTTCCTGTGGTCTTTCTGAGGAAAGAGCAATCACAAAAGTCTCCTCCACAGTCTTGAATCCCTTCAAGATGATGAAATTTTTACATTTTTAATAGAATTTTAACTTTATTTTGTGTAAAGTAGAAGGGTTTTACTTTTGCTCAAAAATGCTCTCTGCTTCATTTCATACGTTTTTCCACGCAGTGTTCAGTAAGTCAGTCACAGCCTCTGCTTTAAAGCAAGTCTGCCTTCAGAAACACTAACCCACCAGGCCATTAGCAATTCAGTGAATCTTTCTGGTACACACATCATAAAACCCTCAGGGCATTTCAATATTATCTCAGAAAAACACCAAAGAAACAAACCAAAAAAACAAACCCAACTTCAGTCTTTCCTTTCAAAGTTCATATATTCCTACCTAACAATACCAGTATAATGAAAAATAGTCAGTTCACCTTTCTGTAGAAGAATGAAGAGCAGTTCAATTTATCCTATATCTAATTTGGAATGGATTTTGTATCTATTCCAAAATGTATATATAGCACTTTTATTTTCCACATATTCTGAAGTTTTAACTAAAATCTGATAGAGTAGTAGAAATGAAGAAGATCTATTAGGATTTTAATATAACTTCAGGAAAGATATCAAGTTCCTTGAGTTACAGCATAACAGTTCCTAGTGCAAATACTTTAATGATGTGCTTTTTTTTACACAGTGCCATCCTATTATTCAAATACTTCAAAGTTTCTTACTAAAATAATTTTCACATGCATAAGGAATGCCAGATAATTCTTAGTCTAACCGTGGACCAAGCAAAGAAGTTTTCCTTCAGGCTAATATACATGATAATTCACACCTGTACATATAATAAGTATGTGTTATGAAACTCTCTGAGAGCTCCCTTTTTAATATTTTGAAGTTCAATTCTGAACATTGATAATCTGTGTATGACATAAAAGCAGGACGTAACCTTCCTATAACTGGTATTCGAAAGGGAGTCCTGGGTAACATCCTGGAGAAAAAAATAAATCTTTTCTCTGAGGTGCATTTGCCTTGCAAAAATGTGAAGACAAGGGTTAGCATGAGAATACATGTTTTTGTCAGCAACACCATCACCAAAGGCTCATGTTCTGCTTTAATTCTCATTGGCTGTGCTTCCCAAGCTTGAGGACCATATGTCACATTAGAGGTCACCTTGGTCAGGGCAGCTCCACCTCCACCTAGTTTGTGCTGGGTAAATCAGAAGGTGATGGGCAGAGCTACTCCACCTCTTTGCCAGGGAAGTGGTAATGATTCACACAACATCCCCCACCCTGAAAAGACATGGCACTTTTTAATTCTTACATTACCAAAAAACTGCAATTACTAAAGATGGCTGGTTAAATCCACAAATTTATATTCCCACATTCTTCAGTCTTAAAAAGAGTTCATTCTTTCCCTTCTTTTTTCTGTACTTTCCATTCCAGTACTAGCTGCAATCTTTTTTGCCATTTTAAAGGGATTTTTTTCTGTGTTTTTTTTCTTTCATTTATATAAATACTGCAGAAATATTTAGTTACATTATAGTCATGAAACACAAATTTTGAGTGGTAGAATACTAACCTGAATTTAAAAAATCTTGCTTTATCTCCCCTATTCAGGGCAACATAGAATAATTAGAAGTTATAATTTGCATTAATGCCCATTGTAACACAGTGTTTTCATCCATAAAGGTTTTTGAAAAGTGGTTTGGTCATCTGCTTCCCCCCTGCCTTTGGCTCTGCTGGACTGGCTTACAAGAACAGACTTTTTTAAATAGGCCCTTTTTTTTTCCCTCCAGAAGGCAACCATTTCTCTTTTACAAAAACCCTCAGAAGGGGGCTGCTGGAATTTCTCCATCAACAAACCAAATGAAAGGGCACAGCCTAAAAAGTTTATCATACTGAATGCAGTGCCTGGAGAACTGAGAAAACCCACTGGGGTAGCAGTAATCACAATAGGAGGTACCACAATTTTGTAATAGAAAGAAAGGACCTATAATCAGCATGGGTTAACCATGAATTAAAACACATATTTTTTGACTATTCCATGTTTAATATCCACTTAAATTTGGGTCTAGTGTGTGATTACTCTCCCTTTTCTTCTTCTGGATAAAAGATGCGGTAATTTTTCTGAAATAATTAGGACTAATCATCACCACAGCACCAAGGGTGGGATCAATGTCCCACAGTGCCGTCCATCACACATGGTGAACATATCAACAACATATCAAAGAAAAGAAAATTTCTTCATCCTTATTACACACTTTTGCACACTTTTGCTGTTTTTTTTTTTTTTTTTTTTTTTTTATAGTAGTGTAAGTTTCTGGAAGCCCTCCAAATATTTCAAAATTATGAGAAAATTAGTTTTTAAGAGAATCTATCCTCTATGTAAAAGCACTGTAAAAAAATATTCCCACAGAATATTTTTTATATTATATAATATAAAAGAACTATTTGATATCAAAATCTCTGAACCTGGCTAACCAGGAAATATTGGTACAAAGTCTAAACATGCTGTCTTCCCATGATATCACTGACATGTTGGATCTTTCCTTTTTTTTTATTGTGTAGGAAGCTGTTTTATTGAACAGGCTTGCCTTTCCGTGAGATTTCTGATGGTATCAGCTGACTTCTAGTATGAGTGCTCTTGTGACACTTTGTGGATTACCTAGGATACTTGGAGCAATCCAATTCCACCTCCTAATTCAAAGGTGACTGTCCTTGGCCTTTCTTTCTGAGAACTCAGGACTTTGTGTTCTTGCTGTTATTTCTCTCAGGTCATCTTCCCCAATTTTTTCTACCTCATGTAGACCACTGGCTCTTATAGGTTTCTAAAATAACTCTGATAAACTCCTTGGTTGGATTTTGAATGTTTTTTTCTTTTTTTTTTCAGGGGAAGTAGGAGGAAGTGGTGTTGTCTTGCTGTTTCGAGAACAGCATTTCTTGAAAATAAAACTTATGTGGAAATGAAAGCTGATTTTGTATACATACTCTTTTATGTAACACTCACCCATCTTTTGCAAGGTTGCCCAAAAAAGTGCCAAGTCCTAGGGGACAGATTTATTTTCATTACTATTTTTACCTGTGGATTCTCTGATGGTGTCTCTCTTTAAGATTATGGCAGTACTCACACAAGTCAACATGATTATTTCTAAATAATTATAACTGAATATTTCAGAATAACCTGTGACTATTGTTTCAGTACTTGATTTTCATTGCGTTTCAACACCTGGCATTATGTTTTTGATTCATGCAAGAAAAAAATAAAAGGTTATAAAATTAAATTAATTCTTTAAAATATCCTTATTAACATGGTACCAGATTTTTCAAATTTTCCATGTTTTTGCTCGCTAAAACACAGAATTCTTGTGTTTCTTTATATATTATGTTATTTATTCCTGGAGTGAGATTCTTAAACAGTTGCCATAGTTCTCTTCATTGTGGTAAATGAAACAATCCAAAAATGCAAATGCTATTCAAACCATGTTCTCTGCAATATTTTCTGAATCCTCCTGGGTGAAAGGCTGTTGTGTAAGTCTGTCATCATTACCTGTCTCCAAAGTATGGATGCAGAAGATGTTCTTAGCCAGCAGTCTGATTATGCCAAATACCAAAACAGTTGACAAATTGAAATGAGATTTGCTACTGGCCTTCCATCAATCAGACAATGAGAATTGCATCCTTTGAGCAAACAATATTGTAGGCAATTTGCATGGAAATTAGATATTTTTAAAACATTTTAAGCTGGTTTACTATTCATAAGAAAGCATAGTACAAAAGGAATGATACAAAACCACTGTCCCTGCATGAGAATATTGTAAGTGTGGTGTTTCCAAAACATATCATGCAGAAACAAGTGACAATTTCCTGATGGGCAAAGATATGAAAGGATGTTTGAGGAAAATTCTAAGACTAGGAAGTCTAGATATAAGATTAAAATGACTCAACTATTATACCAGAGACATGACAGACTAAATTAATAGCAAAATATTAATGTAAAAGTATGTAACTTGAACAACTAGTATTGTTATTCAGACAGCAAACTAAAATTAAAGGACTGAGGTATTTGTGTTCTATCTGTCATGATGGGTGCACTAAAACATGTTGCAGATTACTAAAAGAATTAGTTAATGAAGTAGCATTGTCTTAGCATTGTCTTTGAATGTTCAGTAACAATAAAGAAAATTGAAGAGTGGCACTTTCTTTAGAAAGGATAGAAAAGTATGTGTTTGTGACTTGAAGATATAATCAGATTAATTTTGACCTTATACAAATATTGAAACAGGTAAATTCTGAAAATGTAGAAGGAAAACAATTAAATGAGTAATGTTCAATCTGGAACAGAAAATAAGCAAATCACATCTGGCAAATCTCAGAAGCAATCTGTGGAAATGATGTTTATATGGAAGCACTGCAGCATGGATCCAGTGACTGGATAAACCTTCCTGACAGAAAGTATTAGTGTACCAGAATAGAAGGATGTGCAAGTGAGATTCTCCAGAGGGTAATATTTCACTAACAAGCAGGATGAAAGAATAGAGATTGTACTAATTGCCTTCCTAGATGCATCCAAGCTGGAAGTGGCTGCTGAAAGATGATCTCAAATTCAATATGAGTTTGTCAAACCAGAGACAAAAACAAAACAAAATTCAACCAGTAGAAGAATCTGTGGTTCTGCAGAAATAGTTGCTCATGCCAGATTGGGAATACCTAGCTAAAGAGCAAAAAACATCCTGAGTGTAATAGCAAATCATATTTAAACATGAACTGACAATATTATATGTTGCAATATTGTGTTACAGCAAAAACCAGATCCCATAGAGGGATTTATTTGCAGGACTACATCTATAGGACAGTCAATAATCCCTTCCTTACACAGCTTTGGGAAAGTCTCAGCTGGAGCACCTTGTCTATATTCATTACTTTGAGACAGACACAAACCAGATGGGAAGGCATCAATCTGGATGGGTAATGGCCATCAGAAGATGGAAAGCAATCATCATAGTCTAGGAAGTCTGATGGCATGAGGAAAGGATCTGCAATTTGAATTATGTCTTGAGGAAAGCAAGAACTGACTTTTAAACTTCTAAGATGCACCAGCGAACATAAAGCAAGGGTAAATACTGAAAGGAATTCCTGGGGGAGGTCTAGTACTTTTTTATCAGTAGATTTTTAGCACCAGCTTTTAGCCTCTCTCAGGTCTCTGATTCCAGTTTGATCGTAAACTGGCATGCATATTTCTGCTGCCCTTCATGTGTTAATTCATTTTACACAGAATACAACAGATAGGTATTTATACCTGTTTGAATAATTAATTCTCAATAATTCTTTCAATAATTTCATTCACAGGAAAGCAAATCTCAGAATTTATTGCTGTACCTGACAAGTACAGGAAGCTCACTTGAATACCATAGTATTTGGAGTCAGGATTTCATCTACACCTTGGATACCAAGTAGTAAAACTTGGCTATGGTGAAAATAGAATGAAGTTTTGTTGAATGATTTAGTTCTATCTTCTTCTGGATTTAATTTATTCATTCTTTACCCATGTAGATAATACAAAGGCTGAAAAAAATAAAGTATGGAAGAAGGTTTTCCTATTACTGCTTGGCCTCTTGCACAGCTCACAGCTTACTGGGAGCCAAGTAGGACAGTCAAGTGATATGGGACATTTAAGTCTTTGCTGTAATTGTTTCCATAACACTGGTGTCAGGAATGTGACCAATTGATGCTTCCTCTAGTCTGAGATCCTACAGGTACATACCATGGTTAGGTACAATGCTGCAATAAGATGCCATAAATTGTCCAGTTCTGAAGTCTGTTGGGAATAAACCTTACAAACTCTGATACTTGCAAGAACTTTCTGTCTACTGATTAGCAAGAAATGTAAAGTATTCTTTGGCATTTAAGAGAATGTCAGTTTTAGGAAAAAACCAAACATTTAGGAACATGTACTATAGGATAAGGTTTAGGCAATAGAAAATGATCCAGTTCCATACCATATAAATACATAGTATTTTATTTGATTAAAACAGTTTGACAGACTTCTTCATCACCTTAAAGGTCATAGTCAGATAGCTGATGCAGTGAGAATCTGACGCAAAGCCAAATAGTGCAAAGAAAATCTAGCAGAAAATTATGCATAAAGATGACTCATGCATCATAAGACACAACAAGAAGGAGTTAAATAAAGAAAAGAAAATAAAACTGGAGAAAATCAAAAAATAATGATTTAAAGAAGGGCAAACTGAAATTTCATTAATGCATCGGACAGCTAAAATATCTTCAAGATTAATTTTCTCAAAATGAATTATAGTAAACATTGTTAATTATAACTAGGGAATTTTTAGTCTAAAAGTTATCCTATATCAGAACTTATTTAGGAAAGCAAATCACTGTATATCATCCTATGGCAACAACCTGTGGCCATTTCTGCATTCTCTCTTGATATTCTGCTGAGATTTCTGTCTATAGACTCCTCTAAATTTTATTTACCTCAGAAAATCTTTAGTTTTGAATATAGAACATTTAGAACTATGGATTTATGTATCCCTTAAATGTACTTAAAAATTTAAAATAGACAGAGTTTTGTAAAAACAAAAAAGTATATTCAGTGCTATCCATTCAGAATTTTTTCTGGTTATTTCAGGAACACTTTTCACTTAAATTTTCCTGTTGATCACTGAAAGCTTTGGTATCCTTAACCTTTGCAGAGGTTGAAGGTGGTGACAACGTAACATCTCTGAACTCTCCATGGCATTTGATGGCACTATACCCATATCTCCTGTCCACCTGACAAATAATTGAGGCTCTATATCATGCTTCAGAGTCATGTGCCAGATGTAGAAATAATTGACAGTCAAGCCTCTAAGTGAATTAAGTGGGTGCATTTCATAAGCCCATATGGATCAGAAATAAAAATATACTAACTGACAAAACTGATGAATGGTTTAAAATAGCAGGAAGGGGAAAGATTAAATCTGCATTCTATCACATATTGCACAGCAACTTATGTTGACACTGGTTTCTCAAGAAATGTCAGGACACTTTCATTTTATCTGATTTTTCTCAGATATTTTGGCAGAAGTTCTGGAAGAAATTACATCAAGTGAATCTAATTGAAAATGCCATCATAAAATTGATATTTCAAGCTCATCTGATGGCCGAGTAGTTGCAATACATTGGAAAAACCATCTATGTTGAGGATTCAAACTTTATTACCACAACACTGTAAAATACTGATCAGATTAATAATTCCTCAGCTGTTCAGCAAAGATGGTTGCATGCACTCATAAAATCTTCAGACACAGATGATTTTAGATAACTCAGTCGTGAAAAAATGAAGCAACTCCCCTTTCTTAGCCCCCAAACCTTCCCCCCCACAGATTGCCCAAGTATACAAAAACAAGAACAAAAGACAGAGTTTTAGGTTTGCCTTTAATCAAGTGAGCAATTGATTCTTCTGCCAAAAAGGGTAGAAAGTATCTCATTTGCTGCCTTCACAGTGGTTTCTACACCCTAGAGTTGGATGTTAACTTGACAGTGGGTTGGATATTCCTGATGACAGAGCTGCTACCAAAGGAAACAGTTTCTGCTCCCAGTGGCTAATTCATTTTGCAAACTTCCTGCCCCTGCCTTCTTCTGTTCATTTTTCCAATTTCCCTTGTCACAGATCTCAATATCTTTAGCTGCTACACTTGAGAAACTACAGAACATAGGAATATTTGTAGGTGATTTTTCTTAATGCCTGAAGATTTCAAGGAGAGGAAGGGGAAGGGGAAATACATGCTTCCTGTTTTGTTTTCATTTCAATTCAAGCATGATTAATTCTTACTGTCAAATTGAAGGCAGTTTTCAAAAGATACATTTTGTGAGTCACTGGATTAATTTCATTAACTTCACTTTGCATTAACTAGAAGTTTATGTCAAAATGTTAAAATAATATTGCTTCACTATGCAAGTGTGATGAAATGCTTCAAGTAAAAGTCTCTGAGCCCCTCAAAAGAGCCAGCAAAATAAGGAAGACTAAGTTGATCTCTCTAGAAATGTGTCATATTCAAATGAAGAAAGAGAGGAGCTGATATTTAAAATTAATGGCACCTTTTGCATATCACTTTTGAATGCATTTTATTCTAATGGAGACAGATAAGAATTAGAGGAAAATGTCTGGGTTTTTGAGTGGTGTAGAAAACCACTGAGTTGAGAGGTCTCCTGGTAGTATTGCATGTTTCTCAATAGCTCTGTTTTTCACACCTAGATTCTCTTGATCTTGTGGGAATCACGGTTTTATTCTTTGTTGAAGGTGTTTTCAGCTTCAAGATTGAAGAGAAAGTCTAGATACATGAGTAGATTCAAATGCATCTCTGTATATGGCTAAAATAAATGCACCTGCTTCAATTTTTTTTCTTTAAATTCCCCAAATCCAAGATCTCTCAGGGTCTTTGAATATGTGGGAATGACAACCATTTAGGTATTACTGTGATCTTGTTTCTACATTCCTAGTGTTTTGTCATGTTTTAAAATTCTAAATACAGGAAAAATGTATCCTGAAAAATGTAGGTTAATTTCTTGTATATTACATTTTTGAGAGGCTGCTGATCTCATCATATTTTAATTAATGTTTGCTCTTTATTTTAATGTGATCAGAAGGGCTCCAGAAGGAATAGATAAATAATCAGGATGGACAGTTTGCTGAGCATCTGCCAATAATTTGATTGCTGACAAGAAATAAAGTAGCACTCAAGAGAAGAATGTTCTTCCAAAGATATTTGAATTGAATTCATGTTTTCAGATTCTTACTGGGGAAGATAAAATCTATTTTCCCTATTAAATGTTCCTAGAAGATTTCTAATTTTCATATGGTTTTTTTTTTCTTAAATTCATTGTACATGAAAGGATTTTTTTTAAATATATAGAGTCTGTGATCCTAAAACTGTCCGGTGTAGGCAGAGATGCAAAGATGAGCTGCTGTTGATGGGGTGGCAGCATCAAATCAGGTTTTGACTGCTGCTTTGGTACCACTTCTTTCTCCCCACAGTTACAGATGCTCAGGATTCTTTTATACTTCCCTTCCTCCTTTGTGTTTCCTCCACAGTCATTCCTGTGCATGCCATTTGCAAGCTCTGTGAACACTCATGTTACCTCAGGCAATCATTATCCAGGCACTTTTGTCAAGGCTGGGCTTTGTAAGCACCCCCAAAATGGTCCTTTTTAAAGAGAAAACATGAGAACAGGCTCAGTGATGTATACATTCCTCTCTGCTTGAGCAGCCCATTCTTGTCACTTTGCTACCTCTAATTTTCAAATATTGATGGGGTTAGAACAAATATCATGTTTGAGTGACTTACTTCAAGTGTTATTCTAGGGTTCAGGCTTTTGGTTTTCTTTGTGCAATGTTTTAGTTGATTTCTTAAATTGAAGTTTTTTGTATTTGTTCAGTTTAAGTGCTAAACAAAGTTTTTTTGATACCTGTCAAGGTAATGAATAAATAATGAACATCAAAGGGTATTATCTGCCTTGAAATATTCCATAATTATTGTAGTGCTGAGAAAAGAAATGGAAATTATATCCCAAAGGATGCTGTGAGTCTACCTGATCATTTTTGCCTGCTCTGGTGGCCTTCCAAGAGCTAGTTTGACCACTGATCTGCCAAAAGAAAACTTGCTTACTGGCCTGACAATATTTGGCATGGAATGGCTTTCCATGGAACATCCCCTGGTTCCAGAAACATCCAGAGATGTTCAGAGCTTGCACAAATTAGAAGTCATTATTCCCTCTTTACACATGAGGGGCTGAATTTGAGCTAGGTGAACTGAGGAGTTTTTAATTTAAATTAATTGTTTTGGGAATAATCTGACCAATGCTATTTCCATTTCCCCCACAAAATTTTTATGTAAAACAATGGAGTGTGATGAACATTTGAATTGTGCATCAAAGTGGCAAGGACCCATTAGGCCCCTAGTAAGTCAGCAGGAACATCACTAATTACAAGATTTAAAAGACAATTACTTGCTTAGAAGAAGGCATAAAATTATATAATCAGTGCTAATCTCTAAATGCTTTGTGTGGTGATCGGTACCTGAATGGAAAAGAGACCAGATGTGGACACAAAAGTGTCCTTTTCATCCAACCTGTTAGTACTTGAGACTGATCAAAGCCAGAAAATTCCTGAAATTGTGTTTCAGCTATGAATTGTCAGTGCACAGTGATCACCAAAATCACTAACCAGAACATTATGTCCCCAAAGAAGGAGTGTCTCAAAATAGTAGAACTGATTCTCAAACATTTATATCAAAAGATGTTTCTTTTCTACATGCAGTAGTGTAAATGTGACTATTTTAACTATGGATTTCCATAAGCACAGAATTTAATGTATGTCATCAATGATAAAATTCTCATTTCTTTCTTCTCAGAATCACACCCAATATTTTGAAACAACAGCCAAAAATTCTCATACTGTCAAATCAATTATGTTTTCACAAGTGTTCTTCTATGTCTCCAAAACAAGACTTAATGCAATGCTTAGTTTGCATAAACAGTTTCTTCCATTAAAAATAAAAAGGGACATGTCCCGAAATGAAAAGCATCTTTCTTTCAGCCTGGGCTCATATGCTGTCTTAAGATGGTGACTATAATAACTATGTTAGAACAAAGCAATAATACTGTTTAAGAGTAAAAAGTGAAATTTCCCATGCTGCTTTGCTTGTGATCCATATTAATAGTTTTTACTCTGTATATTTGGCCAAAACTGTGCTTCAGTTTATTTATTTCTCCTTGAAAGCACTTTTGCACTTTACTAGTGAAACAAGGGTAATGTCTAACAGAAATAATTGAGCCTGGCTAGCATTCATTTTCACATTAGCTTAAGCTAGTGAGCAAAGAATTAGGATATTTATATCTGACTAAATATTTTACAATATTTTGGAATAATGGGGCATGGTACAACATATAAATGCTGGAAAATTGATCTGTAGTTTTTGGCCACCCAAATATTTTATAATTTGCCTATTGGAACAGAAAATAATCTGCTAATGTGTTTTTAACAGACTGCAGAATAAAAATAAGCACAAATTCTATTCAGTATCACAGAAACTTTGATCCCTGAAATATGTCCAAAGCTCTTTCTTAAACTAAGCAGGCTTATATGTCATTTGTGTATAGCTGTAAATGCAGTAGTGCATCTGTTACTTTTTCTCGCCTAAAAATTATTTCCTTTCTTTCAATGACTGTGAAACTATTTTGTTTGAAATTATGTTGATAAGTGTAAAACCATCAGATGCTTAGCAACAGCATCATGAAATGATTTCATGACCTGAATTGCTCCATTGGTTGTCAATGTAACAGCAAGTCCTAACAGATACAGATATACAACAGTATTGTGTTAATTCACTGAATGTATAATCTCTTTTTTCATTGCAGGACTAAAAACTACCAAGATTTTTTTAATGTAACTAATCTTTAAAGCTATAATTTCTACAAATTCATCATCAAAAACTCTTAGAGACCCTAGTTATCTGACACTTCATTAGCATAGTGCTACATCTGAGTTAAGATTCACATGAAAATGCCAAAAGCAGGTGTTAAATGTTACTTTGGATAATGATGAGAGCAATTGGGAATCCCAGCTTTTGTGAGAGGCAGCATAGGGGGGTCTGCTTGAAGCATCAGTCTTGTGGCAGAAATCTGGGGATCTCTGGAAGGCCTCAAGAAACTTTCGCTGCCTGTTGAAAAAGGCAGCATCTTGTTTGGGTTTTTTTCAAGATTTGGTGAGAGTACTCAGTATTAAAAATTTTAGAGATAAGAGCCAAAGTAATGCAGCCTATTTGCAGAGAGGGAAATGAGGAAATCACATGACTTCCTGCTGAGCATGAATTCTGTTAGCAGTAGCATTTAGGGAATGACCCTCTAGCAGGGCATAGAGCATCCCTTTCAAATGGAAAGTGTCGCAACTGTGGGGACCAGGAGCCTTCCCAGGCAACCATTGCTCCCTGAGGGACGTGCTCTGCTCCCACAGCACAGACCCCTTTCCATTTAGCTGCTGCTTGGCTTTGCTTTCCACCCTGCTTTGGAGTCTTGCACAGAATGAATAGGATGACTTGGTTTCTGTGACAGCATTAGGAAGGAATTTAAATATCAGCTGGGTGGGTGAGAGGGGATTTACTCCATCCACTTGAACCTTAGTCAGCAGCCTCACAAAAGCTTTGTGAGTCTGATGTGGCTTCAAAGTGAGTCTGAGACTCACTTTGTGAGTCTGAGGTGGCTTCAACAGGAATGCTATAATTTTCATTATATGGAAACAAAGGGGTAATAAAAGCCCATAACCACAGAACTTGTGCGAATGGGGCAGAAAAACAGTACAAGGACAAATGTTAGGATTAGTTTTAATATCAGAGAACATGGGAGAGTTATGAATTACACATTAACTGAATTTCCAAATGAATGCTAACCAGGGAGTATATTCAAACACTTCCATGTAGGCACACAGTTTGTGTAATTGGGAGTGGGGCTGTGTCTGAGCCTCATCCCCAGCTGTGAGAAGCAGGTGAGCAGCATTGAAGGCAATGAGACCTGGGGTACCCAGGTGCCCTCACCCATCACCAAAGGGCACAGAGGGCACACAGGTGCAATGCATCAACATGAGGGGTATCAAAGGTTGGGCTAAACAACAAGAAGGGTCAGTGCTTGCAGCTTTCTGAAGTGATGTGGTGGTGTTCTGTATGGACAGGTACCTGAGGCCTCCTCAAGTGGTAAGGTGTTGCTCTGGATGGGTTGAAGCTTTCTGAAATTGTATGATGATACTCTGTGTGTTGTGGCTGTCTCAACTGTGACATATACTGCACCACGTCTGAGTATCCATGAAGGAAAACACCCTTTTTAAAGTGTTGGGGAAGTTATTGGCTTATCCTGCAGGGACCCAAAGGCAGAATACCCAGAAAGATACCAATATCATTGCATTCAACAGGAGAAACCATCTTTCTATCCAGGCAGTGCATCCTGTTGTGCATTCTTGTGGCAGACTACAAACTGGACAACTTTATTCTGACTTGATCAAGAAAAAGAGGTTAAAAATCCAACTGCTTAATATATTAGTACTTTTCCATTTTGGAGATTTGGAACAATCCTTTATTATTGTACTTTCCAGCTTTTGAAGCAATATGACACATGCAGATAGAGGAGCAATTGGTATTATCACAATCTTTTCTGAGTTCTGCAAAGATGTTCATTCTTGTGTTTTAGCAGCCTTTCTCCTGCTAAGAAAAGCTCATTCAACAGTAGACAGATATTAAAAGTTACAAGTCTACTTTTCATGTACAACAGGATTATCTTTTAAGAAAGAGGGTTTCTACAGAATTTCTAGTCTTTTTCACATAGAGGAAACAGACATCAACTTGGTAAATGTCTGGGCAGACAAAAATGACTCAATGCTTTCTGCTGCCCTCCGTAGAACAAAACTGATATTCCTAATCTCTTGTTCTTTGGAGGACATCTGTCTTTAGGGCACAGATTGCTAGTTTGTTGTCACATTTTTAGGTTGAATCAATGACTGTAAACATACACACACTTTTCAAAAATTTTCCTTCCTTTCATTTTTTAGTATTTTACTGCTGTGCAGCAGTCTCATAGTTTTCATCTTATTTTCACCAAGTTTTTATAATGTATGAAATTCTTAAACTTAATTTCCCCCTGATACAAGGAAGATTCTATGGCTTTACAGAGAATGAAGGATGCAGAATTTGAAAGAGAAAAGTCTTGTATGCCCCCATTCTCTAGCTGCATTAGTTGCTCTAATCTAATACTTCTCCCTGTAAACCTTGCTTCATGGGAGAGGCTTATTTTTGAGTTTAAACACTTGAATCACTTCAGAGCTAAGATTTTTTAGTAGCCATTTGAGCCTAACAAGCATTTGCTGGCCCCTTGCTATACAAAGTCTAATAAAACATAATATTTTATTAAAATTTAACAGGTCTAGGTGCCTCTGCTCTTGCTTGAACCAGGATGACTTATGAGGAATATCCCTTCTGCAGCTTACACTTGTTTTCTACAACTGAGCAGATGGTGTTATTTCAGTGCAAAACAATTAAAATATTTTTGAAGCTGCCTTAAGGATTTATTGATGTTCTTACTAAAATTATATTTGCTTAGATTCCAACCATATGAAATGCAACAAGATAACTGCAAAATCAAATGCCGTGAAAACCAGGGTATGCTGGAGGTCCACAACAATATTGTCCAACTTGTCATATTTTTTGTTTTCTGCTTGAGTGCCTTCAAGTATTGTTTTTCTAGTAAAAAGTTAATTTATGCTATATGGCATCTAATGCTGTTAAATTTTCACTTTCAGACTGCAATACTTTAATTTTTTCACTCTGGTTTCTAATCATCCTATTTTTTTGTCTAGAGTTACCAGTTAAACAGTGGGGGGGGAAAAAGTAGCTATGAATATTCATTTAAAAATAAATTTATTCCAATCCTTCTTATGAATCTATTGTATTTTTTTCCTCTGGTCCCTTAGCTGAAATTAATAAGCATGAATGTTTATGTAAAGACAATTTGGAAGTCACTTGGTTGAACACACATTGATGATACAATCTGAATTTGAAAGTAAAAATGTCAGGAGTACTTGATCGGTCATCCAAGCAGGGAACAGAAACAAAACCCTGGGCCTATTGACAGCAACCAACATGGAGAGGCAATAAAACTAAAAAAGGAGGAATGAATGGATATTTAGGAATGAAGGCAGTTGATATCATGTGTAAGGTGGAATCAACAGAAAAACTATTTTTATAATCAATAAACAATAACCCTTGTCATAAGATAAATTCAGCATTGGGTTAGTGTCTAGCTAGAATTTATAATTACTTAGAATTTCTGGGTAACAGATAAAGGTAAACAAGTTATACCCACTTGTGTTGTTTGGGAAGGTCACCAACAACTTTTCAATTACAGAAGGTTTCAGCTATGGCTATTGAGGTGGAATACAGCTGCAGTGGAAGCACAGCTTGCAGCCATCCCTTCCAGGAGGAATTGGATTTAAGTCTCCAGTCAGAGAGAGGTAAAAGGAGGGTCAGAGCATAGAAGGATTGGTTCACCTTCTAAAAGTCTAGCTCAGTAATAAATGGAGATATTAGTAAAAGATTAGGAGTAGTCACAGGGAAAAAGAAAAAAAAATCAAAACAACTTTTTAAAGAGGCTGATTATTCCCCACATGCTGAGAAAGCATCCCTAGGTGTAAATGTGGCTGGCAGATGCTAAAAAACCCAAAGAAAATGGTTCTTTGACAGATCTTAAGTTAACTACCTACTATGACTTAACCCAGACAGTAATGTTTGAGAAATTCAGATGAGCAGATGATAAATAAATATTATAGAGCAAAGAAGTGCTGAATGTGTGAGTTTATTTGACCTGAGAAGATTGAATGAGGTCTTGTTCTCCAAAAATTTCCTATTAAGCTGTAGACATTGATATGTAGGAAATTGTGATTTAGGGAAAGTAAAATCATGCTATAGAAAGTATATATAGAAAATTGTCCTTTTTAAATCATCAGAGAATTAATTTATATTATTAAATCTGTGTTTTTCAAATGAGATTTTTGCTGAAAGATGTAACTTTTCATTTTATGCGGAGGGCACTTACCTCTAGTGTCTTTTATTTACAATGAAGAATATGTTGCAGTGGCTTCTTATTTTGAGACTTACTGAGTATTTAAAAGTAAGGATAGACCAGATTTTATATTCACAAGAATGTTTAGTAGTTCAGGTAGCTATTTAGAGGGCAATGTCAAAATTGTCATCTCCACAAACCCAGGAACTGTGTTTTATCTTCTGACTTCTGTGACAGTTCTGTCTATTTTTGCTTGGAATTGCTGAACTCTTATGACATAGTGTAAAATTTATAAAAAGGAACAGGATCTACGCTGGGACCTGAAACTTTCTACTCATGAACAAATATCTGAGCCAGGCTACAGGCTAGACACAGAGGGGAAAAAACAGCTGGTGTTTTGTTGAGGCTGTACAAAACTGTTTAGCCAGGAACAGTCTCCAAGAGGCTGCATTGACAAGTACTTGGGATGTTTTCCTCACATTGCTGTGTATTTCATCCAGCACAGCATTAGAAGCTCAGGTATCAAACACTGTGGTCTGAATTTCACTCTGGAAGTTACTTTAGCACTGAAAACCTTTACAGGATTTGGCTATTAATGACCTAAGTTTCTTTTAATGTAGGGTTTTAATACAAAAAGCCTGTAGAAAAAACAGTCTTTTTTTCCCTCTTCTTCTTTCCCACATACTGCTGTAAATGAATATATTGCAGTACACACTACTTTATTAGGAAGGCAACTGCATTCATTAAAGGCAGAAAATGTCCTGCTCTTGTGCTATTCAATGAATCTGCTAGAATCATTGTCCCAGCAGAAAAAGCAGAGTGTATTGTAGAAAAAGGAGAGAAAAGAAGCTCAAATATCTCACAAAGGGATATTAAGTCAAACTGGTAAGTCTTTTATTCAGCCCTTAATAAGCTTAAACAATGATAAGCCTGAATGGGAGAAAGGTGTAGCCCAGAACGTCTTAAACCATTTAAATCTTATTAGAAGTATTTTTAAGAATAGGAAACATTTCTGTCACTTAAGATTTGGATGATGAGAATAAAAAATCAATTAAAAAAAAAGAAGAGGAAGGAATTAAAAAGGCAGAGTTTAAAGAACAATTTCCCATTCAAAAGAATAGTATTTTATTTCTTGAAGGTCTATTTCTGAGTCATAATTAAAATCCTTCAAGCATAAAACATGTGTGAATACTCTGGACTACTAAGTGCAGACACAATGGTGAAATTTTCATTTGCCATTATTAGACTAAGGTAATTTTCAGGCAATAGAATGGGCATTAAATTATTTGGTGCCAGTTTCACACAGAAATAATAGTATTGTATAACTGAAACCAGTGTTAAAGACCTCATGAACATTAAGCAATGTTTTTCCTTGTCCTAGTATTAGTTATTCTTCCTGCCTTTATACCAGTACTTAATTTGCCATTCCTTTTAGCAAGAATATGCACTATAACAAAAAGCAAAAAATTCTGTTTCAGTTAGTTTTATGACTTCAGGAGAGAAGAGAAAGGAGGAGTATTGAATTGGTATATGCATGTTTTCAGTTCTGTGTCCATTTTGTCTGCATTAATAATTGGCTGGTGAAAATTGGGGAAACCTACTTGTCTGGACAGGCTTAAACAGCTGCTACTGGGAAGACAGCATACCATGCTCTGTTCATGTAAACAGACATGTTCCTTGTCCTTCAGCTTAGAAAATAAATAAATAAAACTAAATTCTTCTTGCTTTCTTAGATGGCAACAGGTTGAATATGGAACAACAGCATTGCAAAGTGATAAACAATGGCAGTACACAACTCCAGTGATTTTTCCCTTTGAAAGCATACAGTCAAAAGGTATTTATAATATGGGGGAATTAAAGCCTGTGGATCATGTGAACTTTGATACTAATCTTCAAAACTTCCTCACACTGGCATCAAACATGCTCACACTACAGGATGGGTATGATTTCTATCCTTTGGGAAATTCCCTAAGTTGGCCTTTTCCTGCAGACAGCCAGCTGCTTCCTTTTCCCAGACAATTGCAGAGGTTTAGAATAGCTCCTTTTTTGACAAGAGAGTGAACAGGAAAAGTGAAGTTAAAAGTGGTGCTCTGCTGGGAGTACTCAGCTCACAAAAAAGAGTGGTGAGTGATTTATAACTGCCTTGTGGTCCACTCCGGAGGTTTTGTTGCTTTCTTTGAAAGCTCAGCTTGGGAAACATGCATGGCAAAGCTTCTGATTCATTTCTGGTGTCAAGGTCTGAAGAGTTCTGGAAGGTGCTGCTGCTGAAGCCAAACTGGTATAGCTGTGATAAAAAAGACAGTATAATTCAATTTCTCCAGGCCTTTTTTTTTTTTTTCCCTGAAGAAGACTGGAGATCAAACAGTAGATCATCCCATGGGTTGTCCCTGAGAGACATGAAGAAAGCCTCTCGTATGGGAGCAAATATTAGATGTGTTCTAACCTCAGACTAGTGTTATACAGTTTGAGAGATGAAGGGTGAAAATGTGCAGCAGCTGAAAATTGCAGGTGGCAAGCTAGTTATTCAGTGAAACTATTTCTTTCAGCTTCAAGAGAAGTGTAGAGGTTCAGCCAGAAAGCTGGAAGGAGGGCAGGTGTGGGTAACCCAAGTGTCTCGGAGGCAGATACTGTGGAGCTGAGTGGGCAGCGCTGCATGGCACTCGTGACCAAAAATTCCAGCTGGGGATTGCCCAACTTTGAGTGAAATAGAAGCAAGCTTTTATGTAGGAAAGATGAAGCTTGAAATTCTGTTCACATTTTAACAGAGGGAAAACACTTGATTATATTTTGTTGTGTGGGAAATAAGAATAGCAGTGAATGGTATTCTTTAAAAGCAATGTATTCCTGTGTTTACATTTATGTTATTCACAGAGATGAAGGACTGGCTACATGGCCTAGAAGGCCAGCACTTAATGATTGCAATCAAATCTTTATGAGGCCCCCAGAAAAGCAAGTGATTGATGAAAAGCAAGTGATAGATGCCTTCCAGAGTCTGGAAGGAAGGAAGTCCTAGGGCTTCAGCAGGAGAAAGAAACCTCTTTAGCATATCAACTACATCTTGTTAGTTACAATCCTTAAAAAATACATGTGTTAATGTGTGTGAATTCTGAAGGAACAATAACACATAAAGCATGTCCTGCTGGCTTTCCAGTGTGAAGTGTCTATATAATACAGTGAAATAAATAAATGCAATAAGTGAGGGTTTTGCCATAATTTTAGCTTTTTTTTTTTTATTCAGAAAGGGCATACAAGCAGTTATATACAGACCATAAGGCAAATTGATTGGAATCCTGCAGTGGATATAATACTTGTTACTCAAAATCAAACCTTTAACCCAAATACTTTTTCATCTCTCAGCCTTTTTTGTGTCATTTCTTTTGAAAGCAAAATTTTTAAACCGTATTAAAATTAATTGAAAAAAACTTTATCTCCAAGAGATGGAAGTGACAGTCTGCCCAGAGGGGAAGAATCATTAAAATTATCTGAAGTCAAGGAAGCTTAACGGAACTTAATACATTGAAACCAATGTAATGTGATGTCTGATATTTCTAAAATAATTGATTTCCATTTGTTAAATTAAACAGCTGCACCTCAGAGTCATGATTCAGAGGCATTCTTTCCTTTCTTACTTTCAAGGAACATGGGTAATGTTAATAGTGTACTACTGGGTGTAAAATATATAGCTTGTGGAAGAGAAAAGACTTCAAGAGATTCTATAATTTGATTTAAGGGATAGGAAAAGCATCATCAAACTTTTTTCACTGCTAAGTTTTTATGCCTCATGGTACATCATGTGTCTGTGGTTTTATACTCAAATTTTAAGGTATCAAAAATTTATTATTTATTGCCAAAATTATTCAGTGCAGTGACTTTGAGGTAAATAGCTTCAAGATTGTGAGAATTAAGTAACTTTTTGGTTCATCTGCCAATACTTCATGACTTGCAAAATACCTGGGGTTTGAGCAACTTTCCCTGACATAAATCAAAATCCTTGACATGAGAGGGGAGCAGGGCAAGCAGCGGATGTGAGACACAGCACTCCACCTGAGTGGTGTGGAAGTGGGCTGTTTGCCCCCATGTTTTTGTAAAACAATAGGTCTACACCGACGTCGGTAACTTCCCTCCTTTCCAAAACAAAACCTACATCCATATCTCAAGGAGGATTCTGGGTTAGGCTGGGTGACAAGCAGATGTGGTTCCCCAAGTCTTTGGCAGCACATTTGGTGTAGCAGGTACGACAGGCCAGTCTTCCTGATCCCTAGCATCCACACTCTTGGAGAGCTTGCATCCTATGGCCAGACAGGAATGCATAGGGGAGTGGTGCTTACCACACACTTTTAAAACCTGTTGGACTGTAATAAATCAAGACTAGATCTCAGTAATCTTTTCTGAAATGGGCATCAGATCATCACAGGAAAATATTTAGTACCTTAAACTGTATCATTACTTTTCTCATTGCTTCTAATTTTCACTCTGTTTAAGATGCTGAAATTTTGCTTTGGAAAACAGAGAATGATGGCCAGATCCTGACATCTCCTTGGGCTTGTCCAGCAGAGCACATCAACTGGAAAAATACATTAACTTCTACTGAGAAATACTGCAGTGTCCTGAAGCAGAGGAGTTAGATACTCTCTTTATTATCCAGCATCTGTCCGGTACAGATACATCAATTATTATTGAGACAAAAATGTACATTTGATTTGATATCATTTGACTTGTTTCAGCCTTAATTTTTATAGTCTCAGACCCCAGCTCTTTAGGACAACTGTAGACAATTATTTCAGAGGTCTCACTTTTTCTCTTTCTTCTTTTTCGCACCACATAGAGCTTGTGGTCAAGCATTTACACTTCTCTAATCTTGTGGTGAGACCCCATGAGAACCAAACAATACATCTAAAAATGTATCTGTGTGATGCAATTCTTCTTGCCAATCCATTCTAGCACAAGGGACCTTTTTGGGTCACAGGGGTAATTTCCCTGTTATTTTAAGTGATTCCTAATTTATTTTTTTTTCACATCAGTAGTGATCAAACTTTGTCTTAAAATAAGATATGTTTCCCTCTGTTCTCACTTCCTCTGAAATAAGTTTTGTTTTTACAAAACTCATCACTGACATTATTTGAAACCTTCTTCAAGCTCCCTTTTTGCATTTACTGGGATCAGTAATACAGTTAATACATTTAACAATTAACCTCTTTTAAAAGAGGTTACTCTCCTCCTTCTATGATAGGTGATACATTATGGTTGCTAATTATCTGAGAACTAAAAAAATGATTGCATTTTTATTGGAAGCTTATGTAAGCTTGCATCATGGCTTAATCTTTCATTTAGTTTCTTTTGGGCAATTGAATTAACATAAAATGAGGTGAGGAGATAAGCCTTGGGAATGAAGCAATATTAAAATCTATAGTTCCAGGTACAACCAAACTCTTAGATAAATTCTGACTAGACCTTGGGAATGTATATGACCTTTTCTCTTTTTTGAGCAGTTATTTAAAATAGTCAGAACTATAAAGTTTATAAGTGTTTTACTTTAGGAATAGCACACATAAAGCTATTGTATAAAATGGGACCCTTTTCTGTATGACAGAGAAAAAATTATTAAACAGAAAACATCTTTTTTACCTCTCCTTAATATTGAAAGGACGCTGAAGGCAGTATTTTCAAACATTTGTAATAATGATTCATACACTCCTTTAAAATGGTGGAAAGAAGAATTTCCAGTTTTGGCTTCTTCATTTGCTGAGGTAATTTCTGTTATATGAATAATCTGGATAATTGTCAAAATCTACATAGCTTTCTACAGTGATTTGCTTATACACACACTGTTCACGTGCATAAAACAGCTGGCTATTCTAAGTCAAGAATTCTTATAGTTGAGGAAAACTCCACTTTTCAAAGAATGATTCAGCCTTCCATGCCTGGTTTCACACTCAGATTCCTGTGGCATTAGTTTTGACAGCTGATTTCCTCTCTTTACATCTCTCCTACCTTTTTACAATGAACTTCAAGATAGGTTGTCAGGGGAAGTTAAAGTCAAAGGCTTTCAGAATTGGCTTTCTATCTGTCAGCTCTTTGTTGTTGTTTTCTTTTTCTTCTATTACAGTTTGCTTGTTTATTTAGTGTGTGTCATTTTTCTAATCAGAAAAGTAGAAAGAAGAGGAAAAAAGCCATGACATTTCTGTTCATGTATTTTACTAAGCTTAAGCTGGCTAGGTAGAATTATCCTGTTTTATGGGACAGATGAGCAGCACAAGGATGGTGTTCGCACAGTTACAGTAATTATTGGCCAGTATTTTGAAACTATTACATGAAGAGAATCTTTTTCCTGTAGTGTTTTTTTTAAATTGGTTTTCATTTAGGCAGCTGTTATTGTTGTTGTTGTAGTATTTGGAAGCTTAAGTGAACTAGTCATTGTCAATGTACCAGAAGGAAAAAAAAAAAAAAAAGGTTTCCAGTAAGAAAGAAACAGAAAATGTGCCTTGTTCTTCTATTGGAAAAATGATCTGCTTATTTTCTGTGTTCGAACTTCTCTCTTGAGCACAGATTTTTACCAAACTGTGGGGACATTCCATGCCTCATTAGGTGACTTTAAACCACATGGGGTTGACACGAATTTTCTTGTAACCAAGGGATTTCTAAGGCATGTCATTATTGGTGTATGAATACAATCATTATGAGAACTACAAGTTTAGTCAAACAAATTGCCTGTTAAAAGGAAAATAAGCATATAACATTTTAATGGGAAAATATAATTAAACAAAAATCATCTTAATTTAATAAATCAATCACAATAGAGTCACTGCAGGAGCTCAGGTTTCATAAGCTGCTGAAAGGAAATTCTCTAACTCAGATTTATTTCTAAATCTACTTTACAGTCCATACTACTTGTACATCCAAATAACTTTTGGTCAAAGTAAAACTTTTTCTTTATTATGTGGAGTATACAACTGTTGTTGTAATGTGTGCTCTGCCCAAAAGACAGAGCACACATTAAAGCTGAGCAAAGCAAAAATCAATGTGAGGCCACACTAACACAGGTTTTTTAAGTTATGTCTACACTTTTTATTTTATCTTATTTTACCTTTCTTTTCAAAATAGAAAGCACTTGTTTAAACACAGTTGGACAGAATGACATATAAACATTGTTTATATAGTAAATGACATTTTCTCACCCACATAGATGGCAAAGATGGCTTGTGCAGACAGTGGCATTAACTATGTAAGATCCAATGAATTAGGACTGTTTCACATGAACAAGGAGAAGTTCTGGATGCACACAAATATCTTCACTTTTTGATAATGGACAAAGGAATAGTGCAGGAAGGGAGATGGCAAGTGTCTTTCAGAAGAGATTAAATTGTAGGTTGCAATACTTCATGTTATGATTCAACAGCTATTTTGTATTACTCTTCATACATTTTTCTGTCTCAAACTTTGAATTCACAAAGCTCTTTGCACACAGGACATGTTTGCATGTCTACATGACTACAGAAGTAACATGTCCCTTCTTTCTCAGAGAGATCAAAGGAAATTGATAAGCAGAGTTCCCTGTAGATCCATCTCATTCTCACAAGCATACCTCTGAAAGTACATAAGGAAACACAGAGAGTAAAATGACAATAAAATAAAATAATGACAATAAAATTACAATAAGATACATTTTTACTGATACTTTCCAGTAAGTATATAGTGATATGATAAAAGTAATTTTATGTCTTTAAAATCCATTGAGAAATACTATGAACTATGACAAGGAAATAACAATTGCAGCAAGCAAAATTAGAAAGAATCAAGCCTCATAATCAGATGTATAATTACTAGAGGGCATTTTGCAGCAGATTTCATTTTGTGACCTGAATAAAACAAATGGTTCAATGATTTTCACTTATTGGATGCCTGAGGCTATGTGGTGATATGTATGTTTTATCAAATTTCAGTATGTACAAATTTTCAAGGACTTTTATCTAATTTAGAACATGTCCCATTTGGGGGAAAAAATGACAGAGTATAGGGGGAAGTAAAACAATTTTAAAATTATTTCATAGTTTTTTTTAAAGACCAGGCTTAACTTATGCAGTTATGTGTATCACAAAGTTTTCCCAGCTCACTGATTTGCCTTAGTATTTTCCAGAGAACTCAAAGAGTTTCTCATTCAGAAATACCTACTTTTTTTTTTTGCTCTTTTATATTTCTTTTTTATCCTCTATGTTTTAATTTGGTGAAACCCTAACAATCACCTGAGCTGGCTAAATCATTGACTTTGCAGCAATAGTGTCAGAGATTTAATCAGAAAGCCTTGACATTTTGTGTAGGAAACAAACAGCAAGCCACCTGGTCTTTTTGGAATAACCATCTCTATATTGTACACAAACCTTATTGCAGTAAGACTTACCTTGTCTGATCCTTTTGCAGGTTACAGTCATAGTGAAAACAGTTTACATGAGAGTTTGATGGCAAAAGAAGCAATAGAACGGGACAGGAAAATCTGTTGGCACAATAGCTTGTGAAAATGGAACTTCATTTCTTCTTTTTGCCTTGGAATGGAACATCTCTAAGTCTATCACCTCTTAGGCTTAGACAATTCTAAATAAGGATAGGCTAGAAATTAAAAACCATATAGCAGATGACTTCCTTTCATTAATCATATCAGCTTAATACACAGATTATTATTGTACTTAATTATTATGATGAGAATTAGAGATCATGTAAAGCAATAAATCAAGCAAATGACACATTTGGATCTGACCTCAAATGATACTGGCTTGAATGGAAATTTATTTTTTCAGATTTAAAAAAGAATAATGAGAATTAAACTAAGGCCATTTCTTTTTCTCTGGTAGATAAAAAAAAATAGGATTAGATTTTATTTAAAAGTTTACATTATTAATATTAATTTTTTATTGATAGTAAAATTTTAATTTTTTTATTTTAATATTATGAAAATATAATTAGAATCAGGTTTGTTCTCTAGATGCTCTCTCTCACCAGCTCTGTTGCCCCTCTCTAGACACACTCCAGCATCTTTAGGTAGTTCTTGTAATGGGCAATCCAAAACAGAACAGAAGACTCTGGGCACTGCCTCACCAGTGCCAAGTACAAGGGGAGTGTCACTACCCTGGTGCAGGTGGCCACACTATTGCTGATCCAGGACAGGATGCCACTGTCCTTCTTGGCCACCTGGGCCCAGCTGGCTCATGTTCAGCCACTGTGGATCAACACTCCAGGCCCTTTTCCATGAGGCAGCTTTCCAGCCACTCTGCCCCCAACCTGTAGTGCTATCAGGGGTTGTTGTGACCAAAGGGCAGGACCGGGCACCTGGCCTTGTTGAACTTCTCACCATTGGCCTTAGCCCATTGGTACTGTCAGTCCAGACCTCCCTGCAGAGCCTTTCTACCCTTTAGCAGAACAACAGCCCCACCCAACTCAGCTTTGTCTGCAAACTGATGGAGAGTGCACTGGATGCCCTCATCCAGATCACTGATAAAATTTAACAGTGCGCAGCCAGTTTTCACAGGAGAGTGCTGTGAGAAATGGTGTCAGACATTTTACCAGTGTCTAAAAAGTCAACATCCACAGACTTTCCGTCATCCCCTAAGCAGGTAACCTGCCACAGGAGTAGATCAAGTTGGTCAAGCAGGACCTGATGCTCATAAACCCTTGCTGGCTGGGCCTGATCCCTGGTTGTTCATCATATGCCACATCATGGCACTCAAAACTACCTTCTCCATGACCTTCCCTGGCACTGAGGTCAGACTGACAGGCCTAGAGATCCCAGAATTCTCCTTCTAGATATTCCATGTAGATGAGTGGCACACTGGCTAATTTCAGTCAACTGTGACATCCCTGGCTGGCTAGGACTGCTGCTAAATGATTGAAAGTGACTTGGTGAGCTCTTCCACCAGCTCCCTCAGTACCCTTGGGGGTGCTGGTGGAATTACTCACCAATCCACTCTTTTCCTTTTTTTTTCTATTATTATGAATTTAGTGGGTGTGGTTTACTAGTTGGGAGCTAGTTCATAAAATTATTTGTATTTTTTATAAAAAGAAAATACTGTCACCCACTTCTCATTTTCTTTGTCCATAACCAAAATGCAATTGTTTTCATGACCCTGGATCTCATAGTCTGAAAAAGAAGGTATGACTACTTCTCATAGTTGATAACTGTTTGTGTAAAAATGCTCCTAATTACAATGAACCACTTACAAGTCTTTCATTAGAAAATCCCACTTGGCCATTAGGCAGTACTAATGTTTTCCTATTGTGCATAAAAAATGAATAATATCCGACATGAGAATCAACTAGGAAGATGAATAACAGAACAGAGCAAATACAGTTGTATCTTATTTTATATATCTTATCATTTGCTGGCTACATGTGATTTTCTGCCTTCTTTTTTGTTGGCTAGGGTCAATTTTATTAATGTGTGTGTGTGAATAATAGTGTGTATATGTAAATGGATGCATGTATCAAAAGTAATGAGCTTCAGCAGGTGTTTGTGAACATTTCACACACAGACAGATGCATACACATATGCTCAAGTAACTTAAAAAACTTTTAGGAAATAATAAAAACTTGACAATACTTTTGATCATGGAATAGCTGCTTGGAAAATCTCAGCTCTTTTATGCCCTGTCATTTGCCTGAACTGTGTCATGGCTGTAGGTACAGTGTTTTCTGTTTTTTTTGTTGGTTTTTTTCCCTGCATAAGTAATTTTCATTTAGAGTTTTCAAACATTCTCCAACATACCTCACATGAAGAGGGGAAAAATGATGAATGTAACCTCACATTCCTGATTAATCATGACTATAATTCTTCCTTCATACTTCTTGCCAACTTATTCATTAACAAAAAAAAAACTCCAACAAATAAAACCAGCAAATAATCCCTTTAGCGGAAGAGAGGACCCATCCTGCCATTAACCCTAAAAAATTTAAAAAAAAAAGAAATTAAAAATTTGTTTCATTTTGACTAATAAAACATTACTGTTAGACCGCATCATTTGTTGTAATTCTCCACATCTTGGAGTTGAGTAACCCAAGTAAGAAAATACTCTTACAGCAGAAAAAGAATGTATGTTTTTTCATGTCTGACATTTCATGCATTTTCATGAGGAAACCAGAGCCTAGTCTGCTATTCCTTCTGCAGAAACTTGGTAGTTCAACCTTTCCTGTTGATTTCAGTTATAACTGATCACACCGTGTTATTGAAAAAAGAGAAAAAATCATTTGAGAAGAAAGCAAAGCCTTCATTTAATTCCTAATTTACTCTGTTATACTACTTGTTGTAAACAAGAGAAGTAAGTGCTGGTTTAATTAACATAATTTCTGGCCCGCAGGTTTTGGAAAAAAGAATTAATCCTGCAGGATGTAATGGGGTATTAAGGTTTGATAAAACTTCTGCTGCGAGACCAGTTTCCTTGTAACACATCCTTAATTAATGTAAATGTTGCCAAACACCAGTTAAAAAAGCCAATTCAAGTTGTTTCAGTTAATTAAACAGTGCTGCTGCTCCCGATGTTCTGTTTGCAGAGAGCAGGCGCTCTCATCCCTTGTGCTTCTCCACTGGGGCTGTTGGCAGCCACCCCACACCCTGGGGATTTGGCCACGGGAGGCACAGGCAGGACTGGTCCTGCTGAGCAGAGGCCCCAGGACCCCACATCCCTGGATGCTGCCAGACCTCTGTCAGTCACTGTAGCTGGGCTCCTCAAGGAGAGGCCTGGCCCTGGCCTCCAAGGCGGCACAGGAGCCATGGGCTCTGCAGTCAGACACCTGTGCTGTCCCTCCACGTTGCACCGAGTTTAATCCTGTCAGAGGAAAGGAAGGATCTGAGGGTGAAGGAAAGAACTTACAGGGGCCCCCTCATATCGCCCCTGTAAATTCAGATGTGGTTGGAAGCTGTGCACTGTTTGGCTAACACAGTCCTCCTCCACCACACTGCTTCTTTTTTTTTTTTTTTTTTCCTTTTTTTTTTGGTCTGGACAATTTAATTTTGAAATTAAAAGTTGTAGGGGGATACAATATAAGTAAATAAGGTGGTATAGAATGGAATCTTACCCCCTAAAGAGTTGCAGCTGAGCCAATTACGAGAGATTAGGAGCAGGCCTGATGTTAACAGGCCACAGCTGTAGCCAATAAGAGCAAGAGTGGGATACAAGAGTGCATTGGTGGGAACTGGAGTCATTTGGCTGCTGCGAGGACAAGGAAGAGGCAGTGCCTAGAGGAGCTGCCTACATGAAACATCAAGGAGGTACAAAACTCCAGCAATATGGAACCTTTGCAATGTAATGACAACAAAAAGTTGTTCTGAAAAAGTCTGTGGCTGCACAAAGTAAATGAGGAAAAATTGAAAAGAGTTTATCAATTGATGGAGCTATCAGATGAACCTGATAAGGACTACACTTTGGTGTGATTAAAACAATGCTCCCAAAGTCAAGGTGTAAGGATTATTAGCTTCTGCCTTCTGAAATTATAGATCATATTTATAGATATGCATATACATTTGTATGCCTTTGTCTATGTGTATAGGCACAGAAAGGTAAGCTTTCTGTCTTCTTTGTGTCTTCTATGCCTATCTTTTTCATTTGGATAAATAATGCTTCTCGGAATAGCACAGTAATCTTAATCTATAACAAATAAAATGCATCTAGAAAGAATCATCCATCCTCCTGAATTAACATTTATTTCTTATTGTAATGGAGGCTATTCCTCTCCAGTACTTTTGCTGAATGCAATATTTTACCACAGCAATAAACAAATTAGAAATGTTGGAAGTCATTCTTTGTCATCATTGTATCTTTTTCTCCAATTCCCTTTTGACAACCCAATGATTTATAGTATTTAGATTAATGTTTATGGAAGATAATTTTTAATGGCAATATTTTATAGCCTAATCTGCTCACTTTTTTACTCAGACGGTTACGTTTTTACTGACTGATGCTTATTTCATATGAATCTTGTCATCCACCAACGCAGAAAACAAAAAAGGCATTGCAGCCAGAACATATTTCTTTAGGTCACAGTAGTAATTTAACAGAGAGGGTACTTAGCTGTCTTTGTAGATACAACAGATAAATGAACCTATCATTGGTGAAAGTGAAGAAATTCCATGCCTTCATAACAGATAATTGATCTTTGTTTTTGCATGGTCTTGCTTGCAATCAAAACAATTTTTTCCAGGTTACCTTTTAACTGAGAGCTAACATGAAGTGAGAGACGTCTAGATTCTAACCTTAATTCTGCAGTCAGAAGGTCTTTCAGGAAAAAGATAGGTGTATAAAACAAAAGCTAATATCAACCCCGAGGATCCATATTATGGATATGCCTGTCTGCAGAGGGTTCTGCAAAGCAAAAATGCAAGAAAAAACACTTCCTTCTCTGCTAAGGTAGATATGTTTTATGATTTATGCCTTAATTCACTGAAGTCTTTAGTTTGCAGGGGTTTTTCTCTGGTCCCGGCATAGCAGGGTAGACAGCAAGGGAAAGCCACAGCTGTCACTGTTTTCCCCCCACACTGTGCAAGTCCAGCAGTCTGTATTCTCACAGGAGCCCATGCATCTGGGTAAAACACCAGCACCCTGCTGAGAAAGGCTGAAAACCTGTCTTTAGTTTGCTCAAGTTTTAGAAGATTTTCTCCCTTTCCTCTCCTGCCTGGTTGTGAGCTTCTGCCTGAAGGCTTTGGGAGGGGTCAAGGAGATGAGACCAAGTGTAATACAGGGAACAGATTGACAACAGCTCAATGAGTGATTAGAGAGAACAGAAATCACAGGCAGATATTTGACACCCTATTACTGGGAACCTAACAGATAGTGCTAATTTCATCATACCTGTAAGTACTGGCCAAGGGCTTAAGGGATGTGCAGCTCTAAGTAGCACAGCAGTCAATTGAAGAATAACTGGCATCAGGCCAAAAGCAAGGATGTATAGTTCTGTGTGAAAAAAATAGCTTCAATAATAATACAATAATATAGTTTTTAAAATTATGGTGAATTTGTTCTAGAAGAATACAAGAGAAGACAAAAAGTTAAATTCTTGTAACGTGGGAAGGGTAAAAATAAAACAGAATAAGTATGGATATAATTAAAAACAAGGTAAACATTAAAGGTAAAAATTAAACATGAGTATAATACAGGCTTTAAGTGTAGCACAGATAAAATTTTGGTAACAAGTCTAGAAAAAAAGCTAAAAAAATCTGTTCTAAACTAGTTGGGTTTCTGTAGACTTATGAACAGTTAGGTTTTCCAGATAAGGGTTAGGTGCCTATGTTGTTGCTTTTTTGGAATGACCAGAGTTCCTGTTATTTTTATTGCACTATTATTCATTGTCTGGATATTTACCTTACACTGAAGTCCACTTAGGGTTGAAAATTTAGGTGCCCATATCTTAATATCCTGGAAAAGCTCATTCTACTAGCATTGTAGAGCTGACACTGACAGGACTGAGGTCACAGAGCAGCGTACCTCGGTCAGATCAATGTTCTTTAAAAAAAAGACCAATGCAAGGAGTGGCGTACCTGCTTTGTGTCATAGCTCAAAAAACAGCCTTAGTGGAGTCTTGCAGTGCTCCACCACTTCACACTGCAAGAGAAGGCTCAGTTGCTTTCAGGCTTTTCTGCCTGTCCACTCCTAGCAGGCTGTCTGTCAGGAAAAAATGCAGAGACTAACAAAATTAACAAAATCTTCTAGCACTGTAAGACAGTCTCAATACAGAACCTGAAATGTCTGAAACATGTGGACAGCACAGGCCAACTGGACTTGCCAGCTACACATTCACACCAACAACAGAGCTCCTGCTTCTGCTCAGCTCTGGGTTCCTGTGTGTGGGGACCCCTGCCTTTAGGATCTTACATCCTTTCACCTGTCTCAAAAGCTTTCCTTGAGCCAACAACCTGAATTACATAGACAACCATGGAGTCAATTTCTATGCTGGGGAAACACAAAGGTGTTCTTTCTGTAAATGAAAATCCACATAAAAGATCGAGCCTGCTCATAAAAAGTTTGCTCATAGAAAGCTTTCCCCAGAAAATGATTAGTAGAATGCATTTTCTTATTGACTGTCAAGTTCCAACTTGTGAATATTTATACTGTACATTCAAAGCTTTTAAAAAAGATTAACATTTTTATTGGTTATGTCAATTATAATTTCAAGATAGCCTATTATATCAAGTTCAGAGACAAGGCCAATTTTTAATAGATGATACATAAACTAGAATAACTCATTGAAGCAAACAGGACAATGAAATGCATGAAAGTGGTTCCTAAAAGTGATCATTTTCCATCCTATTAGCATGGCAAATAAGAATAATATCCATAGCAATCAAGAAGGACAGCGGATAACTTGATGGCACATCATCCATCAGTAGAGGCATTACTTTGCAGAATTTTAAGTAATAAGAAGTTCAATAGCAGCAAAAAGTGAGTACATGGCATTACAGTAGGAACTGATAATGTTATAATTGAGAAGGAACTCTTTCCTATTTCTTCTTCTAAAACTACTCCTGGGTTTCTGAAAGTAATTCCTTTTTGGATGAAATTTCTCCATTCCGTATTTCAGGTTTAAAAAAAATTCTGTCTTAAAAGACCAACACTTTTGCTTCTCCTAGGTACAAGAAAAGCACAAACTGATTCAAAATCAGGTTATTTCAGGTGCTATCATTTAGTCCTAACTAAGATAAAAAACTTAAATTATTCAGAAAACTGGTACTTATTTTATGGTCTGTATAACCATCTGTTAAATGGCAATGTAGTATTTGGGTTCTTCAGTCTTCATTTGATTACTAAAAGGATTATGAGCCTCATCAAGTTTGAAAAAAAAAATCTTGCTTGGGTAAATTTAAAGCAAGGGATAGTTAAGCTGGGTAATTTAATTTTGTTGATTAAAATGGTCCATTTCCTTTGCATTCTCAGTTTGTTTTTTTCCAAGGAAGAAGTTTAGAATACAATGGGTTGCAGAGGTTTGAATTTTGCTCAGGCTGTGTGGATTTAAAGAGAGCTTTAGCTAATGAAGTCATGCCCGGGTGATAACAGCATTGCACATGAACTCAGACTGTCCCTGCTCAGACGCTCTCATTTCAGGACAGAAATTGAACAGGCAAAGGCACAGTTTGGCTCCACATCCAGAGCTAAGACAGTTATACAGTAATACATGGAGTTTGTTATTTTTTTTTTTTTTTTTAATTTCTTATTCTAAAGCTGATTTTTTTTTTCCTTGAAAGTATATCTTTTGGCTGTATTTAACTTTGCAGAACATCTCAGCCCAGGAATAATTCAGAAACCTAACTTCAGCAGTGAGACCTTGGGCATTTTTGTGTAATTTGAATGCCAGTCTTTGTTTATTAAAAAAAGAACCAACACAATAAACTTTTCCTTTATCAGTGTCAGCATTAGAATATTTACAATTAAATAATTTTTAGTGACTTTTCTCCAAATTAAAATGAATTTATTCTCAGGCTTTTTGTTAAGACTATCAGCTGCACTGGGCTACCTTAAAATTTGATGGAGGTCTATTCTTCTTAGGATACCACTCTTTAATCCATTCTTCACTACATTGCAATGATCCCAACTCATCTATGGCGTAAACCTTTTTCATTTCTGAAGCAGTTTTAGAGGTTCATGGCAATCAAAACCCATGTTTTGTTTTGTAAACTTTTAAATATGCACAGAGCAGTGCAGCAAAGCAGATCAAATCTTCCATACTAGTGTGAAACTGAGAAGAACTGCACAAATGTTGATATCTATATAACTGTTTCAGCAAACCACCTAAAGATGCAAGCATTAAGTTCTTCAATAACACTGCAATACAGCTTACAAAGTACCATTTTGTGAGAAGGTATCTTTTTTTTTTTACCTGACTTTCATGATAAAGAGTTTATTCTACAGTCATGCAGTAATATGAGACTGGAAGTTTGGAAGAGCCAAGTGAATTTCAAAGAGATTACATATTCCTTGGTATAAAATTTCCAAAAAAAAAATTAACCTGGGTTCAATGAGGAAATACTTTAAATTTTGTTTGTCATTTCTAAATATCTGTTAGGACAAAAATTATTTTTGTCCTTTCTCTTCAGTTGTAATAGGTAGCATTACACCTACTGGCTTTAAAATACTTTAAAAGTATTTTTAAATACTTAAAAAAAAACTTTACTGGCTTTAAATAAGGTATTTTTAAAAAAGTTGAGATCACTTCTAAGAGAGGCCCCTTTATTTTTCATTTTCCATTCTATTTATTTTTTAAAATATAGATTCCCCCTGCTATGCCAAATAATTGTTTCTTACAGTAATTAGAGAGAGTACATGCAAATATATTATTAGTGCTGCAAACTATTATTTTTAGGGATTATGCACTCATTTTCTGTCTGGTTTTCAAGGATTAGAAGAGTTTAGATAAATTAAACCAATTATCATAGGCATTACAGAAATTAATTTATTACTACATTATTTTCATAGCTGAATTACACTGTTGTATACATTGTACATATTTAACAACATAATGCTGTTATGTTTAACAACATAATAGCAATTATTTTGATTTATCTCAACTTGCACATCCAGTAGTAGGTGCAAACTGCTGTCCTTTTGATTCTTTGAGCAACAGTGGCAACAGAAGTCCATTAGTTCAGAGATAGGGGAAAATAAAAAGGAAGCTCTGAATTAAGCATTAGATTTCTAATCTGTAAAATATATTAAAATCTGTTTTTATTTACACTGGTTCAATTTCAAAGTTTTTATCTATCCTCAAAATTTAAAATATTTTATTCCTGACATACACTGGGAAAAATGTACTATAGCTGGGGATAAAGTCAGCTAAGAGCTTTCTTGTAAATATGCTCTTCTCTACAAAGAATGCACTCTTACTTGTAAATAAATAGTCCAGCTTATGCAAGACAGTAAAGTGAGATATTCATGCAAAGCAGAAGCCCAAATTAATGCCAGGATGGTAAAGATTAATGTTATATGCATCAAATTAACTTGACTGAGTCAGGGTTACATGGGAAAAAAAAACCAAAAAAAAGTCTTGATAAATTCCTTTGTTAATATTAGAGAAAAGATTTATGAACCATGAACATTACACAGTATTTTGCTAAGCAAATAGAATAACTAATAGTACAGGAAATCAGTGAAACTTTAAATGGGTGATGGTTTGCAGAAAATAATCACATCAATCTCTGATATAAAAACACTTCTCTAATAGTTTTCCCAAATGTGTGCAAGTTTACGTAAAATGTTTTTACTAAGTCTAACATAATGTGTGCATACATATTTATGTTTAACAGGGTAAATAGGCAGAGCAGTCGCCTTCCTTAAATCTGACTTCACAGATTTTCTTTTATGTAGTTATTTTAATGATTAAAGAGGTAAGTATTGACATGTATCACTGGTTTCTTAACTAAAATCTGCATTAGAATTTCTGCCTTATATCTTCCTTTTACTTTTCTTGATTGCACTTCCCTGGGGAGAAAAACAACCAATAGACACACATCCCCAATTAAAATAACAAACAACAAAACCCAATCAACAACCCAACAAAAAAAACCCTTTCAGTTTATTCTTTACAAATGTTTTGTGCTTTTAAGATAATTTTGAAGAATTTTGAAGTTTGCAAAATATGTTAACATTTATCATAAGCTGTCTTGTCTGTGATAACCATGAAACGAGTCATTCACATTAGGCTTCTCTTCCATGGCACAGTTAATATTTGAAGTTGTATTAAAATTTATAAATATTATGTATGGAAGGTTTAGATAAGATGATTTTTTGTTTGCAAAAATCATGATCAGTTAAATAAAAGTTTTGAAGAAAAGACATTATTGTGGAAAGAGGGAATATTTAAAAGCATGAGTGGTAAAGACAGAAAATTTTATCAGACTTCAATCTTATTCCTTAGATACTAGTAAAATATTTCAAATTGCTTTTACAAATGCAGACATTTTTTCTGAAAAGGGGGAGTCTTAAAATGGATGAGTTAAAAAAATAATACCCAAGGGTACACTAAGAATGAAAATAAATCCTCTGATTTGTGAGCATGGGGTGTAATGATAGTGTGGTACTTGCAATCAGAACAATAAAAACATGAATACAGTAGTGCTTAGTTTTGAATGAGAAAACTGGTTTTTGGATTGTTTTCCAAAGTTAGCTGTGCTTCAAGAATGTTGCACACCAAGAACACAATAAAATCTTTTAGGAAAAACCCAAAAATTGTCTGACTAAAAAGGATCTCTTTGTAATTTCTATAAGTAGATCCTCTCAGTCAATTACCCCTTCTTAAATATGCAATCTATTAATTTAAAAATTAAAGAACAAAAGATTACAGAAGAAGGTATTGGCCAAATACCAATTCACAGTGGTCTGAATTTATTTTACATTTATTTTAATCTCATCAGAGCAGAATATTTTTATTTTAGAAAATTCTAAGTAGTGAGGGAAGATTATGATTTATACATTTGTGTAATATATGCACACTAAAGTTGTCATGATGGCACACATAATTGATTTGACTGTAGTAATGACAACTTAATTTTTACATTCACAATACCCTGCCACTTGTTTTTTTCCTTATAGCTGAGACTTGAAGCATTTAGTTAATTTTGAATGTTGGAAAAACCTTACTGCATACACGGGTATGAAATAATTGACCTATGTGAATGCTAATTACACTTTAAAGTGTTGGCTCTCTAAAGACAGAAAATTAGCCTTGGCCATGAATTGATAATAAACTGGATGTGATTGTGAGTATCAACAAAGACCAATGAAGAGAAAAATGTCATTAAAAGATTACAGGATATAGGAGACCAGGGAATAAAATAGATTCAGATAATATCAGATTTACTTTGTGATCCAAAATAGGTAATGACAGAGCTATGGTTACTAATGTACTGGTATCCTGGTTTCCTGGTGTCTCCAGAGGTCAGAAGTCATTGATAGAAATGTGTAAGAGCACGAGAGACGGTGTCACCTCACTGTGTTTGGAGTTTAAAGGACAAATTCTTTCTTCTCTTTCTCTATCTGGAAGCTCCTAGGCCTGCAACTTGGTCCTTTTTCTCTGTCTTATATTTAAGCTCAAGGAAGGGTTCCATTTATTCAGCTTTCAGAATACTGGAGGTTTTCTGGTTGATAAGGGATGCCTTTTATGCTGATGAGCCTCAGTATATTCTGTGGCATTTCCACTGTTTGCAAAAAACATAGTTGTTGTAGCATAGGGTCTCTCAGCAGTCAGAAAGCACTGTCCAACTCCAAGGAGGACTTGGGAAAAAAGACAAAAACCACCTCAAACTGGACTCTCATGTCTGTGCCCCAAACCATGGCAGCAGGGGGAAACATTAGTGCAAGATGAGCATTGAGAGCTCTGCATGAGTGAATCCCTGATTTCTTTTCTCCAGATTTAATGGAACAAGTTTTCTGACCATAGATGGATAAGGGAAAACACTTTCCAGTAATGTATCCAACAGTATCAAAAATTCAGAGACTCCTAGTTCAAAGAGAACATGAAAAGTAAATGCCATTAACAAAACATTACAAAATATGAGAAAACCTTTGGAATAAATATTAAGAGACAATACTGTAGCAAAATGAGTGGTTTGGGCTCCTTAAAGCATCAGCGAAAAAGGTATCGGTGAAAGCAGGTTTTATATACATTTGCAAAAATATGACAAAGTTTGGTTGCAAGGTTCACTCTACTGATTGCTACATGGATGTAATGTACACAAGAATATGAAATTAGGATTTATTTAGAACAATTTATGTGTAGACGGGGTTTAGAAAGGGGGTAAAGTTTTAAGAAGGAGACCCTCCATTGAGTCACAAGATTCAGAGAGGGCCCCCTTGATTTCTTATTCCTCACAGAGTCCAGGTGTGACTGAGTCCAATCCTTGTTCCAGATTTTGTCAATGGTTTATGTCTAAGAATTTAATAGGGAAAAGCAAGGAACAGGGGAGACAGTCCTTTTGGGTCATGAGTTTCAGAAAGGACCACCTTGCCACCTGAACTCCTTGTCAGAGGGAATTCTGTTTGTGTCTGTTTCCCATCTTATTCCCAGACCTGGTAAGTAGTTTATGTCAAAAGGATTGTGGCAACAGTTTATTACTGACTAATTTATGAAGTGGTTCAATAGAATTTGCTACAATTATAACAGTGACCTAGCCACGTATTCCTCATATTAATGCTATGCTTGCTGTAAGGCACACAGATGAATGCCCACACAGATGTAGGAGTATGTACAAATGTGAATGTACCTGTGAAAAAACACACCTCAAGAGTTATTGAAATGCCAATGCTTTGGCCTTTCTCAGTGGGCAAAGCATTGAGCATCAAGAATTGAGGGTATCATCATCAGGTCCTCTAAGTATTCCACACTGGAGAGCTGGCAAGCTCTGAGAGCTGTGCCACTCACAGGCAGATACTGGCCACAGTCCACTGGGATCCAGGAGAGCTCAAAACTTCTCATTTAGGACTGCTGTTAATGGGGTCTCAAGATGACTTGCTTTAGCCAACTGTATTTTTCTCCATTCTCAGGTCAGCAACTAGTGGAGTTTCCAAAGGAATTGGAATACCAATTGGTTCCTAATACCATGGAAAATTGTTTTTCAAACTCCAGCAATAACAATAATGCTCACCTTAGGCTACAGCTCCAGTAGAGAAAATTACAAGTTTGTCATGGAATGACTGATTGCTCTTTTGTTCGCTGTAGGAATTCCCGGTGTGACCAGTGCCATTCCACCTTAGCTGTGTAAGGGTTCAGTCAAAGGATGTTTCACCACTCAACTCATTACACAATGGCCAGTGGAAGTCCTGAGAAATACAGATTCAGGGTGGCACTGAGCACCTCCTTTGTGGGTCTTTCCTCAAAAGACCCTTAAGACCATTAAGAATTATTGAAATCTCTGAAAATGTATTTTATCAGTGGATTGAGTAATCACAAATTATTATTATTTATGAACGACAAGCAAATTTAAGGAAAACAGGTGCAGGAAAAGCTGTGCTCAAGACATGAATCTGCAGAAACATATTTGTGTGTCAAACATAAACAGACTAGGATTATTTTTTTCATTTATCCTTTGGGAGGGATAAATTATAGACAGACAAATACCACTGGAACCTAAAACAGTTTTAAATGGAAATATTTTCAGTCAGTAAAAAACAGTAAAGACAAATCTCTGGTACAGCCAATTATCTCAAACACCAGGGTACTGCAGCTCATGTCATGTCATTGTCTAGTCTATCAGCTTCTCTGAAGATGTCCTCTTTCAGCTTCTCTTTGTGGACTAATTATCTTCTGCGGTACTAGCCTAAATATATTTTGACACAGGCACTTGAAATTAATTCTGCTAACTCCCTGATCACAAAACATAATATGCGCTCTCTCTTCTTTTCCTATCTGTAGTGTTCATGCCATTATAAACCTTCAATCCAAATTACTGTAGAAAAGCATATCATAGGTATTTTTTCTCATAAGTTTTCATTAGTTTTCTACTACTATATTTAAAAAATACTAAATATTTGTAAAGTAGAAGAACTTCCTTCCCAGATACATGGAGGGTTGGGAAATTATACTAGAAAGCTACATAGAAATTGCCACAGAGACAGAAAGGTAAGAGGTAGAAGAGGATACAAATTGTCCCTGTTGCTGATGGGGGCTATGAAACTTCATGAACTGAAATCTCTGCACATTTTCAGAGGCACCCACAGCCTCAAAGACTCATAACATATTTTATCTGTTGCATTTGTTACTGAGAATCTGAACAAACTATTTTCAGTATCAGGATAAACTGTGTATAATACTGGAAGACAGAAAATAAAATCCACTTGGTTAAAATGTTCTCTTAAGAGAATGAAAGGTTGGACCACTTTGCCTTCAAGTACAGTTCCATTTAATTATCTGGAAGCAACTTGTTTACAGATAGACAAGTAAAACATGATTTGTGCAGTAAAAGAGCACACTATCTCAGAGGAACTGTACACTTTTGCTCATGGCAGTTTTCCCTAATGCTCTGGAAGTCAGAAGAATACTGAAATATAAATTACGTGGTCCTTAGAATAGTGGGATTCAGAATATTAATTACTTAACTAAAGAGCTGGAGCTGAATATGACTAAAGCCAATGGGAATTCCCCAAATAAGACTAATAAGGTTCGAATGAGATTCCAATTTAATCTCTTTGAATAAAGAATGGGGTTTGTCCTTATTAATTATTTTTGTTTCTTCATGACTCCTCTTTTTCTTGCCCACACAAGAAAAACAACAATAAAACAGCATAGTTTGAACTTACTATTCACCAGGAAAGAAAAAATGTTAAAGTTTTATTTGAAGTTTGGTTTTCATTGTAAAATATGAGAGCTGGCTCCTTTATATATATCCTCTAAAAAGTCAATATATATCACAATATAATTTAATCTTAGAAAGCTCATCAGGAATTTATAATTTGTGACATTACTTCTAAAAAGTATCTATCTAAAAGATATCTAAAAAGACATCTAAAAAGATAGCAACTTTATGGTGGTAATGAACTTCATTAAAGAAAATCATTAGCACCAAATTCTCTTATGATAATTTGAAAAAAAAAAACAAAACAAACCAGAGGTCTCCTAATAAAGAGTCACAATAGTTATTATAAAATGTCTGGAAATGTTGCTGTGGTCCTCAAATTTACTATCTCACTGGTTTCTCTAATAGCAGTCCAAAATATTACCTGTCTTCTGCAAGTGTAAGGGTCTATTACCATCCTCACCTTTTGGGTTTGTCACAAGAGTGGTGTTACCTTTCCCTGAAGGGCAAAGGAAGAGCTGCTGAGAACATCTTTCAACAACTTGAGCCATGCCATGCTGCAGCCTTTAGGGCTCTGTATGCAGAGGAGTAGGGAGATAACGCAGAAGGCCTTTAGTAGCTTTTCCTGTTTTGGGAAAAGCACCCAGCACTGTGAGGGGTGAAGATCAGAGCACATTGCTTACATTGTCTGCTGAGTCAGAGTTCTGTATTTTACGTTTATGTGGAATTTTGGGTGATTCAGGTTAGAATTTTTTTTTTTTTTTTTACATTTTAGCCCACATGCCACTTCAATGGATTAATGATACTGCATAACTCCTGGGGCACTTCATACTTCAGCTGCTGTATATTGGCCCTCATAGATAAAAGAGGCTTCAAAAATTCCATTGTGATCTCATCTCACCTGTTCCCTTTAATATTGCCTGCTCTACATATTAATATGATACTCTTGTGATGATCCCAATTACACATGTTTTAAAGGTGACTGATAAAAAGAGCCTGTCAGCATCTTTCAGATTAATTCCAGTGTTTAAGCACTCATGTGGGTTAGACTTCTTAATTTCATTTGGCATCACTGAAGACTAGCAGGTGTCTCTTATTTCACCTTTCTTCAAAACACAAGAGCACATCTGAACACCAGTTAGCCTGCATGGGCTGAAGGCTGAGCCTGTCTGAAACCCTGGCTCCAAAAGGCATCTTCAGGAAGGTGCTGAGCACCAATGGTATATAAGGAATCAAGACTTCCCCTGTGGCAAGGGTGGCATTTGAAGGTTTTCAGACTGCGATGTATTTCCATTTGTTTCAAGGTAAATTGCCTTCTAAACCAGGCACAAGTGTGGTGATGAATTTTCGATTACTTTGGTTTTGACCAGTATGCAAAAAAATATAGTTAACTGCTCTTCCTTAAAGACTGCTAGGATTGCCTAATAAATCTAATGGCTAAATTAGGAGGTTTTCCCTGGATTGCCCTTATAACTCTTTCCTAAAACAAACTACAGACAGTTTTAATTAGAGAGCTGGAGACAAGAAAGTAAGACAGAAAATACAACAGAAACTAGAGTAATAAAATTAGGATGCAGAGGGATGTAGATTTACTCTGGAATATAAATCTTTTCAAAAGTACATAAAGTTATACATTAAAGTGAATTATGTAATTAAATAACCAGAGAAAAATACAGTAAAATCCAGCGTGTAGGATCACAAACCCTCCATATTACTAGAAATTCATATTACTGGGAACAGAGGCTTCCTCTACAGATACATAAACATGGAGAAAACATTATTAAAATCAAATACAAAGAGAGAAGTATAAATAAAAATTATTTGAAATAAAAAAAGAGGCCGTTAAAAGTATAACCTGACTTTAATAAGACTTAGAGGGGAAAAAAAGACCTAAAGAGTAACACTCAATGTATTTGAGCTATTATTTCAGTCAAAATTTGGCAAAGAAAAAGAGAATAATTAGGTCTCTAAATGCCACTGAATTCTAATGAAAAAAAAAGTTCAAACATCATATATCATGTAATGAAGCAGAGAAAAGGGTACCCAAGATGGTGTCAACAAAGATAACATCAAACCTCAAAAGCACAGAAGAAAGTAAAATTCAATGAGTACCTACCTTATAGTAAAACATCTATGACCATCATAAGGTACTCAAAACTAGAATGGCTGAATTGATGTGCAAATACTATAAAATGTTATATAGAAGCAAAAATGAATCAATACTCAAACTTTGTCACATTATTGTCTTTTTAGGCATATTTTACTCTTGCTGCCATGCCATATGTCTATGAAAATGGACTAGAAATCACTGCCCTTCGGGGACATGCATTCAAAATAGTCTTTGCTATTAAATGGTACCAAGAGATTCCTGTCCAAAAAATCCAGAACAACCAGGATAGATAACTCAGCCATTAAAGAGCAAGGGAACAGTTGTCTCTACTATATGCCCCTTAGTGAGACAGAGTGCTGGATTGAGAACTAGCAATCAGCATTTTGTTGTTACTTGGTTTAATTGTTAAAAAGGTCTTTGGCTTATTTTATGAACATTTATGCCTTACTTTATAAACATACATCTATGCTGCTTACAATACTTACAAGTCCCTTTCCTGTGTGCTCTTTGGTAATGAAGTACATGGCATTTTCTTCATATGAAGTGTCCTTATTGGTCCTTTACTACATGTCCTGTAACACTTTATTTAAATTTCAGACAGTAAAACAGGGGATTATATTCCACTATCTACTAAGGTTACTTCAAATAATGATAATTTCCCTGCAATTAGGGAGCTTTATAAATAATGACTTGTTTTAAAACTGATATGCAATCACACAATCTTCAACCTCCCTTTCCTTCTCTAACTCCCTTGAAATTTGTCTGAGAATCCATTAAACCTGAGACAATTCATCAATTCATAGACCAAACAAAACCATTTTCTTCCTTCCCAAAAAGTTACATGAGCAACTGACTCCACAGAAAAACTTCAGATTAAAATCATAAGTCAAGCAAGCTTTTGTATGTTGTCTCACAGCCTGAGTAATCCCTGTGGCTCACAAAATTTCAACAGACTAAACAATTTCTTTTCACCTGAGATCAATGAAAATGCTTTATTTTTATTTTCTCATTCTTGATATTTTCACTAATGCAATACTATTTATCTGTATTTGAAAGGAAGCCTGAAAACCTGACTGGTTTAAAAGGTGGAGATGTTTGGATTATAAAAATTTCAGCAGATATACTGGTAAACACATGATTCTGTACATGGAAAAAAAAAAGCTAATTAAATCATTAAATTAAATAAATAACCCCACCTAGCATCACTAGATAATATTACTAAAAATGATACTTTCATTTCCTTCTCTATACAAAGGCATGTAGCAAGAGCATGAGATACAATATTTTAAGTGTTAAATAAGCTTTAATGCAACCAATAGTGGATCTGATTTACATTTGAGGAATAGGTTTTCCTCAGAATATATTATTTATAGTTTTGGCAAGGACAAACTACTTTTAATTCTATTTCAGAGCCTAATAAATATTGAAATTCTGTAGTTGGAATCACAGAAAAAATTAGTATTTTTTTTCTAGAGGATACTTGTTTTAATGAAGTCTACCAGAATTCATTATGCAGACAATATATGCATTTGAAAATATTTTCCTCCTCACTGTAGAGAATAAAACATTAATACAATATTTGATTTTATCTCATTCTAATTTGTTTCAGCCCTGAATTACTGAGCAGAAACCACCCATTTTCAACCTTCACATAATTTACATTTAGATTTTGATATGGGATTTTCCTTCTGAAAAACCCCATGAAACACTAATAATGCCTTTAAATAGTCTGATAAAGGTTGTTGTAAAGCTGAAAATTGAAACCTATCTTTAGACATGGTAAATGCCATCTATTTATGAGAAACAAGCATTTAAGAGCAACTGATCCAATTCATTGTGATTTTACTCTGCTGATATCAAACCAAGTATCCCAAGATCTCGGCTCTTTTACCTCAGTACAAAAAGATTTAAATCTTCACCTTTCACTTTTGTGGACAAATGTAGAAACTGGGCTGGGAAGGAAAGGGAGGGAAAATACTCTCTCACTCATTTCTAGAAAGAAGTAACAGAACAAGACAGGAGGAGCAGCATCAGCTCCAAGGATTGTCATCAGGCAGCCGTCTCGCAAAATGCCTGTCCTTCAGCAAGTGCTAAACTAGCCTAGTCACACGACTTAGGGCACAGCTGAGAAATGAAAGAGAAGCTGACGAGGCCCTTGAACCTCTTTTTCTTCCGGTGTTATGTGGGGTAGCAGTTAATTAATAAATGAGAATGGCAATTTCTACAGTGATAAGCACACTGTATGCTGGGAAATAGTGGAAAGATCTTCATGTCTTTTCATTCCAGGATGGTGGCTGCTCAGTGAAGGGTGGGAAAGTTCTATTCATTACAACTTCAGCATTTAGAATTGGGCATGACCATAAGAATCACCATCAGTAATTGGTGCCTATATGCCATGTGCATCTAAATCATCTGGATCTAACAATTTCCATACTCAAATAGCTCACTGATATTTAACTTTCTTACAAGTTGTTTTACTAACACTGAATTCAACTACAAGTGGTGTTAAAACATCCGTTAATTCCTTGAAATTTTTGCTGTAACATACTCCCCCTGGTTAATAGACCTTGATAAACAACACTTATTTTGGATTTGGTTGTTTTAATCAAGGTTTTATCCTCCAGGAGTGAGAATGACCCAGGTTTTCTGTTCCCCTTCCTCAGGTAGCTCAGTGAGAAAGGGCACATAATTATTTGGTTGTCCAAAGACACATACAGTGTGACACAGATCTTTCAATAACTCCTCAGTGTGTTTGCTTGGCAGAAGGGAGGGAATAAACACACCATGTTCTCTAATTTCTCTCATTTACTGTCTTCAGTTTCCCACCATCAGGACCAAACCTCTGCCTGTCCTTGTCTGTACACTGTGGAGGCAAAGAGCAGGTATTTTGGATGGGCTGCCATCTACGCTTTCGCAGTTTCCTTCATTTGAGTGAGTGAGAATGAATCCTTAAGCCCATGAGGATCAGATGCCTGTGGTGTCACTGCACCTTTCAAAGGAATGAACCAAGTGGTGTATCTGAGCTGATATTAGAGTTTCTCACACCAAAACCACATTACAAGTGTGGTGAGTGCAGGTGTGAATGAGGAAGTCCACTCTGTTCATAATTTCATCCAAGGATTAAGGCTAGATGCCTAGATGTGATACAGCTCAAAACCACAGAGGCACCAACGATTTTGCTCTAAGCCTAGCTCTCTATTTGTTGGTTTTCTTTCCAAAATCACTGCTTTCCATGTGTGACAAGACCTATCAAACTGATTACTCTCTGACAGCAGAGCAGCAGCTTGCCGGTTGGGCAGCCGCAAGCACTTAGCTGGCCCTTTTGTCACTCCTGACATCTGACTCAGATGTTCAGGCACTAGGTTTAGATGAGATTTCAGGAAAGTGCAGAGTCCAAGCCTGACACATTCAATATGCCATCTCATCAAAAATAGACAGAACAGACAGCTTTAGCTTTTTGCTAAAGCTCTGTTGCAAGGGAATAGTTTGTTTGCCAGCTGTAAAATCCTGCCTCTGTGGAAGAGGAGTGTGTGCCAGGTTATTACTTAACATAGTTATTTTCCCTTCTGTTCACAAATCCGAGGCAAACTATAGAAAGGACCAACAGCCTGGGTTTGTTCTGTCTTCCTTTAGAAGCTTTTCTAATGAGCAAGACAGTGAGATTTTACTTTTTAATTTAAATTGTTTGAAGCAAAATCGAGGGTCAGTCAGTATTGGTATGCCTTAACATTTGACAAGAGTCATGAGCTATCCATGTATTCTATATGCACCTACTCAGAATGTGAGTTGTTTATTCCATGGTTTTCAAAGTGGCTTTTTTGCAGCAATATGTTCTTGAAAGGAGATATCCCTCTTGATGCTGAAGCTAAATCTCAAAGTTATACAGAAAATAATAGATTCATTCTCCATTAAAAAGAAAATTAAAAGTTTTTAACTGAAATAAACCCAGGAAAATACATTAAGTAGTATAAACACCAAAAAATATTATTAGTTTTAGGCATCGAAGAAATAACATCAGGAAACACGAGTTTTCTATAGTTTAGGCTTGTTAGCATACTGGAACAGAAATATCTATAGAGGAAGCTGTACAACCCTTTCACATAAGAATTTACATGGTATCTCACCTAATTTCTGTCTTTGGTTCTTAAATGTCCTAACTGGCTACTTTCAGAGATAATGCTTTCCAGATTAGTGGGCTTGACTTTGCTTCTATTTCTGATTTTGTTCTTCATTAAGTATAATCCAAAGCCAGTCTGCATCCTGTTTTCTTGTTAAAGGTGAGGTTTTATTCAAATGCATAGTCTTTACAATATAAAACCCCCCAATATTGTCAACAACAGATTAAGGAAAAAGCTCTTATATACTAACAATGTTTACTAGTGGTGCTGCAAACCACTGTGACTAGTTAGGGAAATTGGTTTTGGTTTAGGTCATATCCAGAATTGTGCTTGAGATGTCTGTTTCAACAGAAGCTGAACAGAATCTCTCTATAGCCCCTCAGCTCACAAGCTGTTTTGTTCGTTGCAGTTGCTTGTATTTCTTTTGTTTCAGATTTGGAGTTTTCACATCAGCTCCTGTTAGACAAGAATTTCATCCCAGTAGATACACTGGAATGCTTTTGCCTGATTCCTAAAAACATTCAATTACATACACCTGTGTTGATGCCGCAGGTTAAAATTATTTAAGTGGCATTAAGGTTGTAACCCCTTAGTGTTACACATAGAATTTTACCTTTTTGCAACTAGTAGCTCATAAACCATAAGTAACAAAATATAGTGAGTGGTTTCCAAACAGAAAAGAATCAATATACCCTGGGTATGAATAATGTAGGCATGAAATTCTGTATTAAATGATCTTACATGCAGAATCCGATCACTCATTGAAAAGCTTAAAATCTCTACCTTGAGTAAATGCTTAGCATGTGTTCAGCCTAAACTCCATCACTGTTAAGTCTTGTTGTCCTTTAGTCAGTCACAACAATTAATGAGTTAGTTCTCTTGTCCCACACACCTGCATGATGCACTGTAAGCCTGAATTTCAAGCATAACATTTAAGAGCTGGTTTCAATACCAATGGAGTATGACGTTAGAATGGAAGTGTAAAAATACAGTATGGGAGGAACCTCAATGTCTCTCTTCTTTTCTTGGTGGCAACAGACAAGCTTAGTTTGCTTATTTAATGGTTAAGCAAAAGTTATTGCAAAAATACTCAAAGGGGTGGTCACTGTGACTGTGTAGAAAGCAAACACCTTGAATTTCCTCAAAGCACTGCTCTCCTATAATGTTGAATGGGTAACTACTGCCTTTTGAGGAAGACATTAATCTCAAGAAGTTAGCCATTTCTGACATTAATGATCATCCTATCTTTTGTTTCTTGAAGTCTTTACTGGTTTTGTGTTTGCTTTTAAACACCTCCCATCTCAATTTAATTGTAGTTGCAATTTAATTATAACAAAAGTAAGAATAGAGCAGTTATTGAGGAAAGTTAATGGAGTTTAGTTAGTTGAAATGAAAATGCATGGAGATAAAGAAAAAGCAAACTAACTTACCAATTTTGCTTAATTAATGAGGTTTCCAGATAAAGAAAGCACAGTTTGAATTTAGGACATATATTTTTGCAATAAAAATATAACAGTATATTTCCTTCTTACAGATAAAATGAATCTTTATTTGGAGCTGCTTAATCCAGGAATGTTTGTGGTGATTAACAATCCATCTGTTAACTTCTTAGGGATGTGGTTTAGTGGTGATCATGGCAATGATAGGTTAATGCTTGAACTCAGTGATTCTAGGGGTGTTTTCCAACATAAAAAAATCATAGATAATTCAGTGATAATAATGTTTGACTATGCCTTTGAATTAATTTTATGATCAGTATTTTATTTAAGAGAGAAATTAATTCTAAGCACAGGATAATATTCTCAGTACTAACTGGTTTCTTTACAGGTCTGTAAGCACACAGACAAAGATATAAATAGGCACTTCTAATGTTTGTCATCCCCCACTGGTAAACAGTATGTTTGTATTTTACACAGTGTCGGGGGAAAAAAAGATTGAAAGGATTTATTTATTTGCTTTCCCTTACTAATTAGAGCCAGTGAATGCAATCACCTCTGAACTCCGTGAGAGATGAGAGACTTCATTCTACAGATCAGTTGAATGCTGATCTGCTGAAATGCTATTTCTGACAGCATTTCTGTCAACAGCTTCCAGGCAGCCTGTAGTAAATTAATGGACACCTGGCCACTGGGTTGTGTAAGTTTTCTGTGCCATCATTTCACCTCAGGCTATAAGCAATTATTGGTAAACTCAATTTTTTTTTCCTTTTATATTTCCATTACTTCTAGTTTAATTGGGCTCTAGATCTCTCTTTCACTTACAAGATGTTTGTAGGTTACCTCTGAGTTCTATTTTGAATGACGTGTGTTTTGGTTTCTACTCAAGAGTGTAGCTCTATTACATCATCAGATTGTCAAGCATTGCTCATGTACTGGTCTTGGGTAGCATCCGTAATTTTTTGCCGAAGAGTTCACAAAGCAAAAAGAAGTAACCATTATTCATGCCAAAGCTAATCATATTTTCAGAGTTCATACATAATTTTCTTGAACATATTTTTGATAAATGAATAATGTCATCCTAAGAAGAGACTTTCCAGAACTTATCTCTTAGTTCATGCAAAAGCACATAATTTTCTTCTCATAAATCAGGAATTTCCATGATAGTACGCTGTGCTGTGAGGTAGTACGTGAAAGTTATATAAACTAGCACATAAAACATCCCTGTAATCTGCCTTGAAAAACCATGCACAGCAGTTGGCATAATTCTATCAGTAGGAGGTATCAAAAAGGCCAGGACTATGACCATAATTTTTTTACAGAGGACTGAAATTATGTGTATTACATCACTGTTCAAACTATATTGGAAGTAGAAACATCTGAGTCACTAATAAGTTTTGAGCAAGCTGAAGAGATACAGGGGAAATTGCTGTGTTGAGATATGAAGATAGAGCTTGGATTGTGAGGAAGGCAAATGGAGATATTGTTGGTGTTCTGGAGAGGCTAGTGAAAGGATTTGCTGTATTATTAAAGTATTAATAGCATATTAGGTGGCAGGGATGGCATGCCAAAGCTGGACATACATTGAGGTTCTGTCAGCAGTGGTTTTTCTTCAACTCCTGGCATGAGGAAAAAAGGAAAAAAATATTAGCTTGTTGTGTTCTATGAGAAGAAGAAAAGGGTGATTCATATTACCTTCTGGTTCTTGGTCTTACTCATCTCCATTATGTTTCTTATAAAGTCTAAAATTATAACCTTGAAAATATTGTAAACTAGTTACTTGGGATGACTATGGAGATAGTCTTTCAGAAGATCTCACTGTACTTCGTAGTAGAAGCAAGTAATACAGAATCAGCTGCATATCATAGCAGGAGGATATCCTTGACAGCAAGTCATCAGCAGGAACTCAGATATCATGCTTTTTAGATATAGTTTATCAAACAATTTCTCTGGAAGAAGTTAAGTCACAGAAATTTAGTATTTTTCAGATTTTCTAGAATATGCCTTAATAAATCATCTTAGATCACCAGAGGGTCTCTATAGACCCTGACCTCAAGGGCAGGAAGGGATTTTAGTACAAGTATTGTACATTCAAGTCTTCAAATACTATAGAAGGAAAAAAGGGGAATGCTGAGATCTGTAGGCAGCTCTCCCAGGTAGGAGGTGAAAATTTCCATCTCAGAATCAGGAGCGTTCCCTGTAACACATTTCTTGATAACCTCATCAGCAGCCGAGCCTTGAACTTGAGTTCTGCTGAGCTTGACAAGCATTTACACTTTGTGTTGCTGCTGTTTGCATTACACATCCATTACAGGATTCTGTTGTAATTGACACAACCTTGTATAATTTTGGTTGATGGCCAAAATTTTCTAGCAGGTCCACAGAAATGGTAAAAAATAGACCTGGAAAAAACAGTGCTTCATCCTTTCCCATTCCTTTATGGTCAGACCATCTTTAAATGATCTTTACTGGTTTTTTTTAACCTATTCTCAGACACTTCAAATGATTTCTACAGCACCTGAAGCAATTTGTTCTAGTGCATTACTACCTTTATTGTTAAAAAGGTTTTCCTGACATCTAAACTGAATCTTTCTTTCTGTCATTTAGGAGCACTATTTCTTGCTCTGTGCATGATAAAGTGCAAATTGTTCCTTTCCTCTCTGCAGCAGTCTTTAATGTTTTTAAAGGTACTGTCAGTTGCCTCTACAACCTTATCTCCCCCAGGTTTCAAATAAACATTTCAAATTTTTTCTTGGTTTTGATGCTACTAAACCTTTGATCATTCACTGGATTGTGCCCAACTGGTCAATATGTTTCATGAATCAAGGTGCCTAAAATTGAGCAGTGATCTTAAGAAACAGCTACACTGCTGTTTGTACATACTTTTTATCTGTTTATGTGCCCTTTCTAAAAATGTCAATGTTTGAGTCATGTTGTAATCCATTTTACCAGAAGGATTTTTTCTGTAGCACTGCTGCCAAATGAGAGCTTTCATAGCTTGTAGTTATGCTACAGAATGCTCATATCAAAATAGAAATATTTATATTTGTCTTTACTAAATTTAATCTTATTTTTTCAGGCCTTTTCTTCAGTTTATCAAGGTCCAGTTCAATTCTATTAACCTGTTTTCTTGAAGTTTCATTTTGCTTAACTGCAGCAGCCAGTACTCAAGTCAGTAGGCACTTGTACAAGCTCAATTCATATGTTTTCCATTTGATAGTGATCTCAGTTACAAGTTTTCTAGCCAGCTTCTGAGAGTTGTATCTAGAACACTTGTCCCCAAGTTGTTTATGAAAAATACCATCATATTAACACATGGCAATGGTAATGAATATCTGTTGCTTCTTCCCTTCTCATGAGTCCTATTTCTCTATTATAGCAAGAAATGAGATTTATTTCATATGGTTTGTTCTCAATAAATATTTGTTGATTGTTAAAAATCTTTTTTTTCTTCTTGGTACTTGTTTGTTCCTACATTTTCCTGAAACATTAAAGTTACGTATTTATAATTCAGTTTTCACAAACCATACTTTGCTCCAGGGAAGTCTTATTTTGTTTCTCATTAGCCATCCAGTATCACCATATTCCAATAACTCTTTAGAATAATCACTACAGTATATTAGGTCATCTCCTTAAATTATATAGGATAACGGTTAAAATAATTTTGAAGTCTCTGACTTTCATAGGTGTTCACTAAACCCTTTCCTTATTCTAGGTTAAAGTAGTATCTTTTTTGTCATTAACAGAACTTGCATCAGTTACCCAGCTGCAGATCACATTCATTCTTAGAAAACATTGAGGCAAGGAATGTCATCCATCTGTTCACATTCTTTATGCCATATACAAATAAATTTCCATCTTTGTTTAACTATAGCATGACATTTTCCTGCAGCATATATTACATTTCGCACATCATTTCCTCTTATCACTTATGTTGCCTCTCTTGTTAATTTTTATGTCCCCTACTAGCTTGTGCCTTGTGCCTCCTGATTTTGTTCCTTTGTGTTATTACTCTGTCATCTTCCCCTTGAATCTGACCTTCTAGTCACTGCTTTCTGTAAACTTCCCACTTAAGTCTTGAGGTCCAAGAAGAACGCATTGTTTAGCCACACTGATATCCTATTACACTCCTATGCATCCTTCATAATAAATGGTGTTTCTGCTTCTTTGTTTGCCTAAATCTTATGTCTTAAACTTGCTATCTATAGTATCCTAAATGCTGAATATGTAAGACAAAAGAATTCTGTCTTCTTGGAAATGTTACAACATACAGAAGTAAAAAATGCTTTATGAGAACATCAATAATATGTTTATGTACCTGTTGAATGAATCTTAGTGACAGTCAAGGAAAATAATGTCACAAAAGCATAATTTTCAGTTCTTGATCTTACTGGATCAGTCATAAAATTCTTTACCTCAATGATAAAACTTTATTATTATAGCCCAAAATATTGATAAAGCAGTATATTTAAATATTTATATACTGAACAAAACTTAAGCACCATAAATGCAACTTTAAAATACTTCTTTAAAAGTTCTGTTTTCCTTGACAGAATTTATAGCATCTTCTTGGAATGGAATATACATTGCTACTATCCCATAAATATAAATACAATTCTTGTTTAGAGAATCAAATTGTACAGCTATGAATATCATACAGTGTTCCCTCTAGTGTGAATCAGGTGCCACTTAGGAAGGCACTCCGAGTCAGTTATAAGACCTATACCACAGGTTTAATACATATGGAATTCTGGATCTCTTCTTGAATATATTCAGATAGCTCAGGGGCAAATCTCTGTCTGTTGGATTCTGAGGATAAATTTATTAGATTTTAAATAATTAATCTATATTACAGGTGACAATAATTAAGAATTGGTAACTTACTTTCAGGAAATGTTCTGGATATCCCTATAGCTAATAAAACATTAGCTTTCCATTTTGAAGTTCCAACTCTAGGAGCTCTTAATAGAATATTTTAATGCCATGCTAAATGCATTAACAGAAATAAACCACAAATACTGTTGGATTCTCATTCTCATATTGCTAATGTTATCTTAGCATATTGCATATTGGCATTTGAAGGCTGCATGACCAGAATCTGAATAATTTCCACCAAAACAAGATGCCCATAAAACCAAGTTTAGAGAGGTCTCAAAAATTATTTTTAGTGCTGTCCTTAAAAGGAGGCAATAATAATATGTACCAGATGTGGTCATGTGAAGTAGTTCTCAATATACTTGCTATTAATTCCATTAAATTAAAAAAGTAATACTATATGCTTTAATATATAGTGAGCCTTCATAAGGCAGAGCTCTTACTTGCATCTCCTTCCATCTGTTGTTAAAATGGTAAAGAATAAGTTAATGAAGCAACTAGTCACAAACCTAGGTCTTGTCTGAAAAACAGATTTGCTGAAGATGTGTAGGAGAGATTTACTTTCAACTGTATAGTTTAAACAAAGAGGAGGAAAGACTTAAAAATTTCCCATCATGTGGTATTCGCTTGCCTTTGAACTTAGAGTGTAACTCAAAAAGGATTGGAACAGTTTTGAGACATTTCTCATTTCTGATAAGCAGAGCTGGTTTTAGGAGGGCAGGGCAGCTGGATCCTGTTCACCAAACGTGACAGATAAGAATCCAGCCACTGGTGAGTTAGACTGAAAGACCCAGGGTTTGTGCCAACTTGTACCAGAGAAACCCAAGACACATAGACCCAATACATGACATAAAACCAAAAATGAGCTATGGAAGATCAGGGGCATTCACAACACCCTGCAAGGGAGGTGCTGCTTACCTAGAGGAGAACTGGAAGCAAATCCAGGGAAATAATATTTGAGGTTGCCGGAGAAAGTCTGCGTTAAATCAAGTTTGAGTCTAGGCCCTCCAAAATTGCTGTCCTTACAGGAGTCATTCTGCAAGTCTTTGCAAATCAAAAGTTGTGCTGAGGAATAATTAGCCACACTCTGCTGTTACCATATTCAATTTATAACAGTCACTGCAAAGTCAGCAACTTGGAGCACAGGAAAAATATGTAGAAGATTTCATGTCTCTGGGTTTCAGAGAGCTGATAAAACTTGAAATAATCTTTCACAGAAAAAAGGGCTGGGTTTGGAGACATTCATAGGCTGTATTCAGCTAAAGGAAAGATAAGTACAGGCCATTTCTTTTCAGAACTGTACAAATCATTTGGCAGTCATGAGGAAATTCAGTTATACACAAAGTATGATTGTGATTGTATTTCAATCTTTTCCTACTGTAAGGTAAAAAGAAAGGTCGGGTTTCAGGTAAGATGTCAGAGGCTGTTGATTAAGCCAGTTGTGAAATAGTAAAAGGTCAAGACAGCGCTTCAGTTTTGTTTAGTTGTAAATCTGTTCTCCTTTCTATCACCTGTTACACAGCACTTGCCATGCAAGTCGCCCCAAATTGTTCCATCACCACAAGTTCAGATGTGCTGCACCACTGAGACAGAGCAGACACAAAACTGAGGCTGCTTGCTGGGTTGTGTTAGATGACTGATGGATGATTTGTCCAAGACCCCATTGAGACTCAAGTCACTGTGGAGCTTCTGTGTCTTCTCTGACACCCTAACTGCTCTGCTGCCTTAATATTTGGCTTTTTTAAATGTTCCTTGTCCTTCAACCAGAATTTAAGAAAACCCAAGATACCTGACATATTCATTTGTTGCTAATATTCTTTTACTAATGATGGTTTTTCTTGGGCATTTCTATGTTGCTTTTCTAGAAGTATTTGCCATGCAACATGGAAATATCCAGCCTCATATTTCCTTCAGCATGAACATAAGAATTATTTATTTAATCAGAAGGAATATGCAAAAATATCTTCTTTTTAAGGTGGAGACAGAAAGGAAAAGATTGAATAAAGAAAGGAATTTCAATATCAAGAAGTGCAGATGCTTTCTGACCATGCCTTATCTGTTATTCAGAAAAAGAGCTTTTTTTGTAGGTTGACAGCACTAGGACACAAATATAAGACACTTTAGAAATAAATGACAGGAAGAGCTTAAACTGTGATAGTCCATCACTTGGCTCTTTAACAGCAGAAGGAAGCAAGTTATCCAGATTAGCATTAGGCAAGAAATTGGTGGCACTGCTAGAAAGCATCTTGGATTGCATCACTGCTACTTAAGCCTGGCTGACAACAGAATCTTCACTGAACAAGATGTCTTAACTTTAAGGAAATTACAGTTTTTAACAGCCACAGACATCCTGCCCAGATCACTTAATTGAAATGCCAGTGAAGGGCAGTGACAGAGAAAGGTGTTAGAGTACCTAGTAATCTAATCAGTTAATACTCTCCATTCATTTGCAGAATCATAGCACGCTAATGAAGAGAAGTAGAAGCCTAGGCATTTTTTTTCTCTTTGTGACCAAAGAAAGAAAGAAAGGTTTGTCATAAAAAACCTTTCAACTTTCCTGATGGAAAAAGTAATTACTAAGATTTTTCCAATTTATTGAGTACTGTACTTGAAAATCTCACTTTATTCTGTGTTGCTGACCAATCTTGCATTCATAATAGATGACTCTTCAGGTGATGATCCTCAATATCAAGTACAAGAAAAACACCATAGGGCCAGAAGGAATTTTTGGATCATCTAGATTTATCAAGATCACTCCAATCTAGTTGAGGCTTAAGGTCTTTCCTATAAGGTCTTTCATTTCCTTTTCTCCTCCTCCCTGAGTTAACAACATTATATGCACTGCCATCCTGCATGTTCACATATTTGAAGCAGTGTCTCTATATAGGACACCAAGTGTATGACTGACTTTTGAAGAAAATGTGCCAATTCCTCTTGCTGAACATGGTCTTCTGTCTTGGTTCTAGAATTCAGGCCAAGGCCCTGTACTGGACAGTATGTCCCGTGATCCTTTACCAAGAACCATTTTATATAGCACTGACAAAACATATTGAACTTCGTGTAAAAACAACTACATTTTTTCTACCTTAAACTTCTCTCCTTTGATCAGTGATGTTCTATATGTGAGTTTCAATTTATTCATAGCCAGCCTATGCTTTTTAGATTTATCATATTCTATCTTGAATAACTTCAAAGCAAAAATATTTTCAAGACTTCAATTTTTTTTCTATCATAAAGAATGGAAAGCCAAGCTATTGAGCCTTTCTGCAGATTTGTTCATTTTTGTCTGGATTATAACTATGTTCATGTTCTATTTCATTAACTGTATATGCACACATAAGCAAACCTTCTTTTTCCAAAATCTCTCATTTCTGAAAATGAAAAGCAAAGAATTGATTGAGATTTTGCCAATCCCTTTAATAGTTTTATATCACAAACACTTCTCTCTAAAGTTGTCACTGAGGCAAATAATTTAGAGAAAGAAATAATTTTTAAAATGTCTTAATACATGGGCAAGTATTATTTTTTTAGAAAAAAAATACCCAAACAAAGAAAACTTTTAAAATCTGGGTATTTAGATGGACAAGTAATATTTTTTGTTGGTGTAATACATAGTAAGTAATGTATGTTCAGCCAATTAACTAGAAGATTTGAAATCTGTTGGGAAATAAAAGAGATGAAGCTACATAAATCAACAGTGAAAGAAAAACCTTTTAAATTTTGCTATTAAGATAACACAGTACTTGAATGTGAAACCCTACTATTGAATTTGCTATTGAAGTCTCCATATTAATTAACCTTCAGTTATTGTTGATCCTTTCATGCATTATAAAAACAGGAGAATCTTGTTTTTGTCTTACTCAATTTTCAATAATGAATATTTACACAGAGAGCAATAATTTATGTTTTTCTTGTCCTCTCCTAATTTGTTTTTGCATTTAGAGCTCATGTCATTGTAGGACATTCTGCAGAAGGTAAGATATTTTCATACTGTTACTCAGAAGCATATTAATTATGAATATCTATGTTTTTATAAAATTGTCTGATAGCCTTGTTTAGTTTTTCTGGAAAATGCACTTTCTCTAAGGTCACCAAGTTCACTTCAAATATTTAGAAATAGAAAGAATACAGCTATTGGGAAGCAGTGGTAAAACATGTGTGTATCCAAAGGACATGATTTAGAGATCTTTGTGAAAGGGTTATAAACAGGGATCTTGGCCTATGGTTTGGAGATGTGTCAGCATTTCCTATCCAGTGTATGTATAAGCAGTAGCATGCAGGGAAGTCAGCAGCAAAAGGAATAGCCAGTGAAAGACAGCTTGGAATGATTCATGACACGCTGATGGTACAGGTTGGCTGGAAGTCACATAACACCAACAGGCCATGGTGCAGTTGTACTGCAGTGACTGAGAAACAGCTGAGTTTGGACTGTAGCTAGATTGGACATGGAAAACATTGGTGTGACTCTGGAATGTGAAACCAGGGAAGTCTCTGGAGGAAGCAGAAGAGATGTAAAAGATCCTCCTTTTGAGTTTGTTACTCAACAAACTCTGGTTTGTTTGAGGCTGGTTTACAAGCTTTTGATTTTAGCAGTTAGATAGGAGCCCAAGGAATTTTTCTTGCCTGATCTTGAGTGTTGTGGTAAAAGAATCATTGTTCTTTTTTCCCTTTAGGATTACACTAGGGAAATTAGGCACACATGAGACTTTAACTGAAGTCTAGGCAGAATCTAATATTTATTTTCTTCATTTTCCAAATTTTTAAAGATTCTGAAAGAAACTAACAAAACCACAAAAAAAAATCTTTTAGAAGGCCTGAGCCTCATTAAAAACAGATATGTCTGCTCATACTGTAGAGTCTGAAATGCATGCTGTAGCATGTCAGGATACAATTTCTTTAGAATCTGCAGTAGATGATTCCTGATTCTGACCTCCAAATAGAGTGTATACCTGTTAAAGACTGTGCTTATCTCACATGCTGAGATATACTGTGCCTCCCAGTGCATTCATTCCCAAGGATTTTTTTCAATGAATACTGGAACAGAGTGTGTGATAATTAGTTCACTTCTAGCTAGCATGTTCCCATTGAAGACACAGGTGAGGCAGAGGAAAACACAGACAACACAATATCCATCATGCATTGCTAAAACCTGTTTCATTGTTTGCAGTTAGATCTTGATTTTTACTTTCCACGAACTAAACTGTGGTAGAAAAAGAGTGAATACTGTTCAGCATTGTTTCTCATTTGTGCTGATATAGAAATCTATGTGTTTGGAGGATCATTGAGTACTGTAGGACAGCTTTAAGAGAAGCATTGGCAGTATAAACTCAAAAGCTACACTACTGCAGAATTCAAAAATCCCTTTGGTTGGATGCTTGAAGTGGGACAGCCACTTAATTCCAACATGTATCTAATAGGAACAGCTTTGTATTATGTGTTTGCTTCAGGTTATGCAGGCCTGGACACAATAATCTGAGATCGCTCTTGATTTAGTGCTAGTTTTGAAGTGGAAAAGTCTTTTATCTTCTGATAATCCTGCCAGTTCTTCCTGGAGCTAGAAACTGTAGAACCTGGTAGCCCAACTTCTTACATGACCCTATCCTCACAACAGACTCACCTGGAAAAACCTGCCATGAGTTCATAAATCTCAGGTGAATTAGGTTCTTTCAATATATTCAGTATAAATCCTTAATTTCTGATATTTCTGAGGTGTGCATATGTTTAGCACAAAGTGTCTTCTTATCTGGAGTTTTCTGTATTTTAAACAGTAATATGCTCTTCTTTTTGCTGAATACTTCACCTAAATAATTAATTTGAAGCCACATATCAGAATATTCCTTTGTTCTTAACTTTCCAATAACCAAGTGAAAACCAGGTGTCAGGCTATAAAAAATTATTTGGTTTATTTTCTTTTTCTTAGCCTTTTTAAAAATAGTTTGTACGTTATATTAGAAAAATATTATATTTCCAAGAAAAATAATTAAATGGGTTAATTTAAAAGCAGTCATTTAGAGTGGAGAAAAGCAGACTACATTTTTCTGATTAATTTTCTCTGCATTTGCATTCTACAGCCAAAAACAAATTATTAAAGTACAATGGGGACCTCCCCACATGATTATACACCCTTCCCATTTTCTATGCATATTAGGAGATGTCATAGTCTTATAACACAAACTGATTCAAGACCTTTAAGTAAGGTCTCTCAATTTCCAGTAGTTGTCAAAAGTTAAAATGTTACAAATTTTTAGGAAAGACATTAAAAAAACCTAGGAAAATGTCCATATATGTGCCCCCATGTTAAGTACTGGATGCAGTTCTGCTCTTTGATTCTCAGTAAGGATATTAAACTGAAAATGAAAGAGGAAAGAAGATAAAGGAGAAGTTATGACAAGTAATGAGAAATGATATCACTTAAAATAAATGACAAAGCAAAGATTTACTCTGATTAATTAAATACTGGTTTTGTAACTTTTCTCCAATTTACTAACTTCTCTGTTTTGCTACTTTTGTATGTCTAGGAATTTTATTTTAAAAGGCAAATAATTCTATATTGATCATTATATTTACTACTTGATTGCTCCATACTCACCTATTTACCAATGGCAAAATTAATGAAATGTATAGTCCAGAAAAATTTTGAAGGGAAAATGTATAATCCAAACCCAAATCCATATTTTATTTAATTTATTTTATTTAATAAAGATATTTGAATAATATAGTAGGACACTGAGACATTATGATAATCTACATTGATGTCTGATGAGACTTTCAGTCAAATTCTAAATCCACATACAGTTGCATTTATTTATCTTCATCTTTTCTGGAAGCCATCAAAGACTTTGTGCTTTTTGTGGTCTTTGAGAGAAGATTTCACAAGATATTAAATGTCCATAATGTTATTTTTTCACATAAAATTTTCCCAGCCTAAATGTTAGGCTCAGACATTAGAATGAGGTGATCATCTGGTCTTCTCAGACTGCTAAATATGAGAAAGAATTACGGAGAAAATTTTATTCTTCAGTGAAACAAGATCTCTTTCTTTCTTTTCCTATATAGTTATGGCACAGACATACCACATAATCAAGAATTTGATGAGTTTCCAGGGATCTAATAAAATATAGTACAATTACATTGCAATCAAAACACCTGAATTAAATAAAACATTTGAATATTACTCATGAAGTTATCTTCTGTGTTTAAAGTGAAAAATGATAGAATTTCAGGGAGATTTGATTAGTTATGTTTTGGGTTGTTTTGAAAAAGTTTTGTTCACCTGTCACTCTTCAAATTCATGTGATTGTTCAACTGTTTTGCACAATGAAGCATATAATTAGCACTAAAATTGACTTTACAATTGCTTTTCAGAATTCTCCTGTTCAACATAATGAGCATAAATAAAAAGGAAAAAAACCCCCATGAACTAAGTAAAAATGGAGGAGAAAGATCCATAAGGAAAGGAAATATACCTTTGCTAAGTTGGCTGAAACAATTGGAAGAATTAAGCTATTTGAAAGACATGAGAGAATTTAATGAAGAAACAGGCCATCATACTTTTTCAGTTTTGTTTCTTGTTTTCTTCCCTCTCTTTCATCCTTGCTTCAGGAGACAATATTTTCTTCAGAAATGTTGCCCTCCTCACATGCCTTGATCCTTTCTGTTACCACAGCATTACTTCTAGAACTAACACCGATCCCAGTGCAATGCAGAGATGCTGGGAAATTAAAGAAAAAAAAGCTTATGGTTTACATACATCCTTTTTTTTTTCAGAATTGACCTATTTGTAAGGCATTCAAAAGGAACTTCTTTAATTCATATTCTGAGTCCTACCCTGGGACTCCTCTTGCACCAATGCGCTTGTAGCTGTCTTTGGAACTCATAATTTTTAATGTGCCAATTCTTGATGACTCATTAAGTGGGGACTTTTATTATCATGCCTTAATCCCTGGTTTGTACCTGTTGGCAACAGAAGCAGATTTGATTAGGAAATTCAAAATTGTATTATTTCCTGAAAGGTGAAATCTCTTGCTGTGTTCTCTGCAACATCTTGCTTATTTTTTCACTTGTTGGACATTAAAGTAAACATTGTGGTATAAATAGTAGTGTTTTAATATCACAGAAGATCTGTAACAGTAGTTCAGCAATTGCTTATATAAGAAATCTGAATTGTAGCCTGAACATAGAAAAATCCCACTTTTTCATGAATAATATAAATACATTTTCAGTCAAGGCTGTCTATTTATCAGTAAAATATTTTGAAATATTTATACACTATTTTTTGTTTCAGTACAAGCTTGAAAAAATGTTATAGGATCAGATAGAAAACAGTATGTTATTATTAGTCGTGAGAATTTATTTTAAAGCAGATTATTCTAAGAAGCTTTGTCATGCTCTGTCAATTTTTTTCCTGTATCCATAATTTTTAATGTGCCAATTCTTGATGACTCATTAAGTGGGGACTTTTATTATCATGCCTTAATCCCCGGGTTGTACCTGTTGGCAACAGAAGCAGATTTGATTAGGAAATTCAAAATTGTATTATTTCCTGAAAGGTGAAATCTCTTGCTGTGTTCTCTGCAACATCTTACTTATTTTTTCACTTGTTGGACATTAAAGTAAACATTGTGGTATAAATAGTAGTGCTTTAATATCACAGAAGATCTGTAACAGTAGTTCAGCACTTGCTTATATAAGAAATCTGAATTGAAGCCTGAACATAGAAAAATCCCACTTTTTCATGAATAATATAAATACATTTTCAGTCAAGGCTGTCTATTTATCAGTAAAATATTTTGAAATATTTATACACTATTTTTTGTTTCAGTACAAGCTTGAAAAAATGTTATAGGATCAGAAAGAAAACAGTATGGTATTATTAGTCGTGAGAATTTATTTTAAAGCAGATTATTCTAAGAAGCTTTGTCATGCTCTGTCAATTTTTTTCCTGTATCCATAAAACCTTCTTTTGTCTAAACATTTGTAGTACCATGAGAAAAGTAATTTTTATTGTTTTTTCTGTATATCTTGAAAAAATCAAATCTAATTAGAGGCTGGTGAACCTTTCTTTTTCCTTGCTCTCGCTTAAAAGGTATGTATTTTTTGATTTGCATTTTTTTCTCAGCATCATTTTTAGAATAGAGGTAGGATTTTTTTCTGCATCTTGGCAAGCAGGAAGTTACACAGTTCTCACATCAGGCCATCTGGTATGAGGGAACTTTATTTATTTTATTGTATTTATTTAAAAAATATGACCCTCTGTCCAGTTTTCTAGACAGCCAGCTCCATTGTCCCGTGAGACTTTCTTTTGTGCTATGGATTGACATTTCTAAGATTTCTATTCTTCACATCTGGAAGAAAACCTTCACACATCATTCAGTCACCCTATGCCTTGCCAGTTACAAGACTGATAGATTGGTAAGTAAATTTTGTAGTTTCCAGTTATCTAAAAGGCACAGTGCCTGGTTCTAAATCAAATCACCACACCTCGGAGCTGGCAAAATTAGTAGCTGAACTCCCAATCTCTACAGAAAGAGAATTCTGATGTGCTGAGAGTGGTGGAGAAACTCAAGTACTCTTGAGCTTACTTTCTATTAATTTTTCTTTTATTTCATAAGTTGAAACAGAATGAGAATTCCATTACAATGCAATAAATGTACCACAATCTCAGTTTAATTATTCACATAGAATATACATGGGCTATTTTGGAGGAAAAGCCATTTGTCTTTTTCCCAGTATACTCTATTTTCAATGTATTTTCAAAATTTTCTAAATAAAAAGTTATAAAGTCTCAAATGTATCTCTTTGCAAATACAGGTGAAAATAAATCTTATGTCTGAGTACATGATTCCAGACGATTACTTGGACTTCTCCTTGAACCCATTCACTGGGTGGAGGAACACCTGCTTTCCAAAACATCATCTTCAGAAGAATCCCAGCTTGAGGCAGATGTCACAGAATTGTCACGTATTTTGTCTTGCAGGTAGATGAAGAGGGCTTGGATCTGTTTGCACTCTGGCTTCCCATCCTAATATTGTAAACCTCCATTTCATCCATCTGTTGTTACTGAAACATGAATAATCAATGACTAAGGTGGAAACAGGTCTTCTAGAAACTGAATCATCCTACTAAGTAGAAACAAGTTTTTCTTCTTCTAGTGCAGCCAATGTGAGCAGAACAGCGAGCATCTCTTACTATTCAGCTAAAACACATCCCATAAAACAAGTCACTTGTAAATGAAACAAATAATTATTTGTAACCAGTAGAGGCAGGTAATTTCTCTAACACATGCACATTCACTGACAATTTTGTTGCTGTACCTAGTACAGCAAATTAAAACTCAGCCAGCAACTACAGTATGGCCATGTATTGAGAAAACTGCCGCAGAGTTTCCAACTGATAGCTTATCCAATCTAATATTCCATTTCTAGAGGTTAGTACTAAAAGCTTTATAGGAAGCCATAACCAATGATGCACGAACATATGCCCCCACATTATATTTCCTTCAAAATCTAATAAACTTGGATATAAACCTTTAGGCATAAGAGTTGATATTTTTTGATGTTCTACTTTTAAATTTTGCATCTCAGTGTAATCTTGTCATCCATTGAGTGTGCCCTTTGGGTGACTAGATAAGGATCTTATCAATCACAAACTCCCTGGCAAATCTGTATTGTGAGAAATAAAACAAGCAAACAAACCCCCTATGTTTTGCAGCATTGTTTTCCTTTTATTCTCATACTTCTGTTAAACTCAATTGTCTTAGAAAAGATAGATATATAAGAAGCTACTATAGTAAACTTCTTTTTCCTAAGAAAAGCCTCAATGCCTTTTCTCTTTTTTTTGTCCCCACCTATAGGATAGAACAATATTTTTTTTGAAAACAAGCATTAATTCTAATTCCAACGTTGTTATTGAAGTAAGTACATTGTCACTAACACGGCAGTGAATATGTGCCAATATCATATCTTCATAACTCTTAAATTGAAACTCATTTTACTAAGGACTCCTTAATAATATAATCTATAAAACCTACAGCTGCAGCATGTAAATTCAGATGTTTTTTCACAGTCACTGGAGAGCTCTGAATATAGTACCATGGCCATTCAAATATAGTGCATATAGGGTACTCTTGTTTAAATTAAAGGCTATCTAAGACTCATTAACTTTTCTTGCAGAACTTTTTGCAAAATACTTTTTTAATATGCTTAAGAATCTGGGTATCAGTCACATAAAACCTCTTGTGAGCCCCAAATAACTGATTATTTTTGAGAAATATCTCAGTTAAAAGAGGTCAATTGCAAAGATATTAATATAGTTTGGTTTTAATCCATACATTGATAAAAAATCTAAGGCTTGCTGAATTAATCCAGGTAGCTGCCAAAGAAGAGATCTTGATGTATTAAGGAACTTTTGATTAGGCAGTTAAGTTGAGGAGACTGCTAATACAGCAAAGACATGTCTACTTATCACTGGCAGGGAGAGAAGACTGATTCCCCATAAGAAGAGTTTTGAGGACAAAATACTTAATAGAGTTAGAGATTGGAAGACTTTCAAGACAAACCCGGCAATAAAGCCCAACAAGCTTTTCTAAAAAATAAAAAAGGGTGTGTTCAAAGCCTGAACCCCATGGTTAACATCTTGTTAAAAAAGAATCTTTGTCACAGGAGAAGATTAAAATCTCTGAGTGATATATGTATGTCAGGTCAAGTGTAAAGATGACCAAGCTGTTAAGTTTGAAGTGGATCAGAAAGCTGAAATACAAGGTGTTCAAACAGTGTTATAATTGCTGCTTTTTAGGTAAAAATAGTAGAACAGAACATTAACTACTGATATTCCCATGAAAGCAAAATCTCTGCATTGGACAAAGTCTGAAGTAATGGATAAATAAATATTGGTTTCTTGATCACTGATTTCTAGGAATTAAAATTAATCTTGATCCTCCCAACAAACTGTCACCAAAAGAATAAGTTCTCAAGCTTTGTCTTCACTTGTAAAATGTCATGTGTTAGCAGAGTCTGTAACACATCATTTAATATGTTTTAAGAGCATATGAAACAGAAAATGAAAGGCTGCAGGTATTCCGTGTTCAAAGGGCTTGACCCCATTGCACTTACAGTAAATCAAGAGGAATGCCTTTCAGATTATCAGCTGAATTGGTTTTAAGCAATATGAGATCAGAGTCGTGTCTCTGTTATTAAAAGAGAAACCTTTTTTACACTACTCAATACTGGAACAAATTCAGCAATTACCACATCTCAGTGCTGTAAGAAAGAGAGAGATAAATTAGACCCTGGTTAAACTAGAATGCCACAGAAGATAGGAAAATATATCTTGAAGCAAGTAGAAGGAAAGAAAATAAGAAATTGCTAAAGCAACACAAAATATGGATTATGAGGAAAAAGAAGTCTCAGTAGAGACATATGAAAGAAAATATTGAAAGAGAGGAATGAATATCCTCTCTTGGAAGGGTGTGATATAAAATTAATATCAAATTGGCCTGAGGTCAGATCTAAGCATCAAAGCTGGTGCTCATTATCCACCCACAGCATCTGAAAATTTATCATCAAGGGCATCTGGTGCAGACTCTCCCTGCGACAACTGGTCTGTGATCAAATGGTTTGCTAGGTCCAAGAGCATGCCAGAGCCTTTCATCTTCATCTCATGTCATGCTGCTTCTTGTCTTTGCATCAAAGGATATCATGCCCAAACATCCAACTTCTCACATCTTTCTAATACCAGGAATGTCCCTGATAAAATAAAAGAATAGATAAAAATAATACTAAAATCTTTCCTGTGACAGTATTACCTGGGGTAATGGTGTACTAGGAAAAATCAGAGCACTCTACTGGCATGATTACAAAGAGGAGAGTGACTGGGAGAAGAGTCTCAAAAATTATATGGAGAGCAGCACTACAAAACCTGCAGTCTTCAGAGAGAAGAGGCAGAGGGAAGGGAAAAGGAAAGCTTTGCTTGTTCTGAATTTTAGAAAAGTACTCAATTTTCTCATGTGAGAATTCAGCAGTTATTGATTCATTGACTATATGTGCAGAACTCAAAAAATACAAAGTGCTGAGCTTATGAAATGGAAGCACAGGAAAAGCTAATGATCCCATAGCTGGAGAAAAACATTCAGCAAAGAGTCACAGGGTGAAGTTCAGGTCCAAGAGGATCAAAGAGTGCTCTTTAAAAATTGTAGAAAATAAATATTTTGTGAGTGAAATAATTCTTGAGTCAGAATAAGGAATAAATGAATAAGTAAAAGCAGTTATGTGGAAAGAAAAGAATAGAACATGATATAGAGCAGATACAAAAGGATAAACAGGAAAATGAAAATTAAAAGAAGCTGAACTGGTGAAAGAAGGATATGAAAATGGGGCTAAAATCAACCAACAGACACAGATGAAGCTCAAATGCTAAAGAATATTTTCAATATTTGTATACCATGAGGCTATCAAACGATATATTCTCTTGAAGATGATAAATCACAAATACATATATGACTCTCATAAATTCAGGTTTCATGTCTTTATGGTAACTATTGCTTTGTAGCATCTACTCTCCATTATGAATAATTTTGTATAAAAATTATTTTAATTGTACATCAAGTTGAAGTCTCTTTATACTTTGTCTTTAAAACAATAGCAAAATCCAGACTAGTGGAGTACAAATACAGACCTACTGCATGAATTATTTCTTTCTTAATCATTACGTCTTTTAACTACTGATTTGTTTTGTTGTAAATCAAAATATTAACATTTATCTTCAAAAAAATACCCATTTGGGCTGAAGATGATCTGCCTATCAAATGCAAGTGCTTTATTTTCAAACATTGCTGCCACATATCGAAAAGGAAGTGAAATGTATACCTGTGAAATGCTTTGGGAAACAATTAAGGGATGTACAAATGTAAACAAATAGATCCCAAGATTAGTCCACTGATCAGTATTTAATTTGTGACATCTAGTCATCATCTAATCAGATAACATAATTAGAATGAATCCTTCTGACCTTAAAATCTATGCCTGTCCAAATACATAATTGATAATCATGCAATCATATGTCTGTGGGGAGTATTTTTTTCTATTCTGTTAAATGGGTAATTTTATATTTTATTGCCCGTCAGGACTATTGATATCCATTCTACATTTCCAGCTTAGATAATTCAATTAGGTACAATATTAGTCATATATCCTATTGTTTTCATACTATTAGGCAATTATCCACAGTGTTTTCTGAGAAGCAGTTTCACTGACTAATTATTTGCGGTACAAAGAGCATACACATTTTTATTTTTATTAAATTGAATGTGATATTAATTCATTTGGACTAGGTCCATTCTAGTATTCAATGCCAATTCAACATAGGTAACAAGCTTAAGCATATGTAAATTAAACCACAAAATGTCTAGAAATTCTCTTATTTATATATAGTCTACGTATATCTTTATATATTATGTATCTTTATAATATTTATATATATTTTCTAATTTATATATATTCTATATACTATATTTAGACATAGAATATAAATTTTATAATTTATTAAATCAGCAAATTTTTAATAACTAAAAGCTTTGCAAAAGTTAGAGAATATAGCAGTTTGCAGCAATGATGTTCTCATCACATATATACACATATGTGAACACACACACATAGAATACATGTATAAAGAGATATATTTGGCCCATATATACATAATAATATAGTATTATAAATTCTGTATATGCATATATGATATGTAGTTGGAGGGGTTAACAGACACACTCTTCTGTTTTCAAATGGCTCCTGGGAAATTGCTGTGGCTATTATAATAGCTTGACCTTGGACAATGAAGAGAGGTAGAAATCTTCTATCATTTTATGGTAACATTATATATACACATATGTATAGATGTATGCACATGTACACAATGCATGAATATAAACTTGAACCTCTTAAACACATATTGTGCATGATAAAAATAAGTAGGCCACTGGATATGATCATCATTTTCAGTTATCTCATCCTCCTTGCTTTGATAGAACTTATCCAGTCAGTGCTGTGCTCATAATTTTTTTAGTTATAAAGCAGCTCCCACAGCAAATGGATTGGAAGAAAAGATCAAAATTCAGAATGTTACAAAGATAAAAGAATAAACAAAAGGCTTGGTTTAAACACCTCAGTTTAAGAGAATGAGAGCTCAAAACAACTAAACCATTTAATGAAGCCTATAGGGAATTTGCACTGTGCATTGCATATGAAACCTTTTGTATCTGACACACATGCAATAAATTATATATAAAAGGAAAAAACATTCAATGACAATATATAATCTCTATTTTATTCTCCCTCAGATTCCAAGGCCTTACAAGTGATCCTGGTTACATTCTGTCCATTTTACATTTTTCTCCATCTTACATCCAGATATAAAAGATTGTGCTAAGTGTTAATCGTGAGATCCACAGAGCAATAAAGGAAACCCCTGGATCATTCTCCAAGTCCAAATGTCCCATGCCATGGATGTGGTGTGTCAATTGTATTCCTCTATTTCCTGGTACCACTAAAAATTTTTGCTAGAGAAAAAACCTTGCCACACACACTGAAACATTCATTCTCATTCTGAAAGTCCTCATATGACCTTAAGTAATAAGTACTGAGGAAAAAATTATTTTAAATGTTTCCTTTCAAAGTCTAAAAAAACCCCACCAAAAGGTAATAAAGAATGGAAATGAGAATTCAAACATTTTTTAATAACAAAAGCCTTATTTGATCACTTAAATTATGTCCAAATAATACCTTCAAGCATTACTTCACCTGTGGGAAATACAGCATACATTATTTTGAAAGCAGTTAATTTTGTGACAAAAGCAGCTTGCATAAAATTGTATTTATGCCAGTACTGCTGCATCTGCTTATCCTTGAAAGTACACTTTTCAAATTAATCCCCAGAAAAGGACTTGGATTTCCTCTTTTGTTTTCTTCAAACTAAGCATTTAGCTTGATTTTTTTGGGGTGTTGTTTTGTTGCATTCTATACAACAGTGCTGTAATACTGCTGCTTTTCTGCAAGAACTAGTGTGCTTTTTTTTCTTTTCCTTTTGTTTTTCATTAAAAACAGCCTCTATAAAGTATAATATAGGCATATGTTACATGTCCTGTTTCATCCAATTGGAATAGATTTAATAGTTACATGAATATAGATCCAATAATTTCACTGGTAAATGAGCATTGGCACAGGTTGCCTGGAGGGGCTGTGGAGTCTCTGTCCTTGGAGATCCTCTAAACCAGATGGGATGTCCTTCTCTGGGTGAGCAAAGGGGCTGGACCAAACAATCTCCAGAGGTGCCTTCCCACCTCAGCCCTTCTGTGATTCTGTGAACTCTTCCACAGCTTTCCTTTTGTGCCAAAAAACCCCAAGGCTTCCTGGTGCAGCAGGCTCACTGGGCAGCTTTTGTGTGGCTGTTACAAACACAACTGAGAACTATCCAAAACCATCAGCAACATGAAAATGGTAGGAAGAAAAAAGGCAATGAGAGAAAGCATGCATATGTTGATTTTACAACTGAAATCCTCATTACAACATAAATCCAAAGTATTCATATTTTTTAAAATTCTACAGAACTATGCTTACTATAACAGCAGCCTGTGCTCAGCATCCAGACAGCTGATTTGAGGGTGTGAATAGTCCTCTGCTACTTTAAACAGGGCTTCTTAGCCTTCTGGAGACTGTGCTATCATGCAGATAAAACAAATTCATTCTTTTCAGATGAAGAAATTCCCTTTGTGCCCCCTTTTCTGGTAAGAAAAGGGCTGAATGAGAAAACACAGCAGTAAATTAGAGAAGAGGCAGAGTAAGTCTTCTGCCCTGCAGCCCACTGACATCAACATTAAGTGGAGCCTAGGTGTGATAAATAAACAGCAGCATTCCCAAGAGTTATATAAAAAAAAGTACACAGACATAGAGACACAGCAAAAAGAATTTTAAATAATTATAACATAATAGTTCAGAGTCCTCAGTGAAAGTGAAAAACCTATTTTGCTAGGTGATATATGAACTTATACAAATATACATCTCCTACTCCAAAGTATCCTGTTTATGAAAAGCACAGCACTTATGACAAGTACCAGATTTGAAATATGTTCTTTCTCCTCTTATCTTTTCTCAGTCTTTTTCTGGAATAAATTGACAGATCTCTGAAGAAGAGAGAAAAGTACACCTATAAACCAAGGACCCTGGTAAAAAATCACATTGTCCAGAAAACCATTTCCCCCTTTTCTGATGTCTGGGATGGCTGCACGTATAGTACAGATTATTTATCTTCTGCTTGGCTTCATTTGAATTGAAAGGTAGGAGGAGAGACTTTTCCCACTCTGTTTGGTTTAGCTGCCTCTAAGAGTGAGAGTGCTGGAAATGGGCATGGCAATTTAAAATACATCAGAAATAAGAGGCTAATGTTTTCTTAGCATCTTTCTTGTAAGGACAGTATGCTTACATTAGAACACAGCTCTCTGCACATGTGTGTGCATGTATCCTGACAACTAGCACTGCAGATATGGAATGCTCAGTGAATCCTTAGAACATAAAGGAAGTAGTCCAGGTGTGTGATTTTAATCTGTAACAGAATTTGCCTGAATGTAAAAGCATTGCCCAAAAAGACATGAGAGAAATAATTATTGAGTCTCTAAAATAAACAGCTTCAAGGGGAGCACATAACTCAGAGAAGTGTAGAGTGAAGATCATAGAGACCACCCTTTGCCCTGCTCTCCATCACTCCCCTGGAGGAAGTGCTGTTGGGTGATTCCTGACAGGCATTTCTCTAAACTGTTCCTGACAACCCCCACTTCACTACATACCCATTTACATTTTCTTACAGCCAAAACAAATTCAATGCCAGTGAATTATGACTCCATCTATGGGTGGGATAAGGACCTCCCAATTTTGATTACAACGCCCTCTTAATCCCAGAATTAAAAAATTAAAATCTGAATGCTAAAAAATCAGGAACTATCTTGTTAAGCTGTAGTGAGAATGGTTTAACAGGAATAAAAGGTATCCAGGATGCAGCTGTATGATGCAGAAACAGCAGTAACATGCACAGATGTGTCAAGTGTGCTAGAAGCAATGTCAGTGAATGTGAGAATTAAGCAATTTCCTTCTAGGGACATACAAGGCAGGAGGCCAATGAGGGCACTTTGCTTAGAGAAATGGAGACAGAACACAATTTCCACTTCATTCTCTTAGTAAAGAATTCAAGTGCCCTTTCTACTCTTATTGACAGGCAAGTTTCTCCCAGCAGGTAGCTGCCACATCATCTTTCCTGGGGCTTAGGTCTTAGTTGTCAGGTGTCTCAAAACTGAAGGATATCCCTGAGATAACAACATGAAAAGGAGATTCTCTTGGCTTACTTTGGTTTATTTTGCTATTCTACAGTAAGCCAAAGAGTGCTTCAGAAATCTTCCCAAAAGGACTCCTTTAATAATATGAAATCATCAGAGAATACTCATTACTAAATATTTTTCCTGAAAAGGAAAGATCCTCAACAAATTTCATACTCGAATCTTTGCATTAAATAAGGAAAGACAGTTTTTTGTCACACCTATTGATAGAGAGCTTTGAAGACTTACTACTTTGCTATTTCAAGTTCTTCTACTAAAGTAATTATGTAGGACAGACCTCACAGCCACAAGAAGATCCAGAGCAGATTCATTGCCTATGCCAGCTCATTCTTATTTCAGTGAATTTATTCAGCACTGGAAACGAATTGTTTTAGGTATTAAGTTATTTTAAGTCCTTTAGGTGAATGAAAAATTAGGATTAATTCTTTACAATGAAAAAAAACATATAATCTGATCTACCTATGTTGGACTGGTTGTTACAGTTTTGAAGCTATTTTCACTTGACCTTTGTAGCTCATATTTTGTCTTCCAGGATAAGTATAGGTACAGTCAGATGGTTCCATGGAACCTTCAAATGTTCAGCAAACCAAGACTAGACTACAATACTACAGTGCAGAATTTTCAGCTTGTTTAACTGCAGTTAAGCAGCAAGAGAACAGGATGTATCACTCATTAACATGCATGGAAAATCCCAGTTTTGGAGCTGAGTAAAATTAATTTCACAATTTTATCAGATTACTTTTCATGAAGTTCACATTTTATAAACTTACCAAGAATAATCTTATGCATGTTTTTCTTAGCACAATTACACCCGAAGAAGGATGCTTTACCTATTTTTAACCTTTGTGCTCCAAATATTAGGTATAAAATTTAGATTTTGATTACTATGTATTAACAGGAATTGTAATTGTTAGCTAACAATATGCCTCACAACAGAACCAGTATATTAATGAAATATATCTTTACGTCTTGTCACCACAGTTTAAGTTTATTTTTGCAAATGAACAGCCAAGCTGGTAATCAAAACACCAGAAAGTAAAAGAATACTTTTACTATGTGTCCTCCATGGGATCATCAAAATTATCCTAATTTTTCTTATTACAGCATTAATGTAATTATTGCAGATCTGTCCATTCTTCCTTATGCTGTGAATAGGAACATTTAAGTCCTTGAAAACTTGAGATTAAGGCCCTGACAAACAGGAATGGTCCTTTCATAGGCCTAAGGAACTGATCCTCCCTTAAACTAAGGAGCATTAAGGTACTTTGTCAAGGTAAGGGATGGAGTCCTTCCAAGTGCACACGTTTTACAGGCCTTTCCCTTTGCTGGAGTAGATTAACTGTGAAGAAAAATGTAGTCAGCTGAAGTCATTGGGTCTGAGCAATATTGTGTGAATAAATATTTCTTGTCAAAAAATAAGCACTAATACTTTTTCTTTCACAGCATATAAAGGTGGTGAAATTATTATATCCATTTCCCTGAGCATGCAGTTACAATATTGATTTTCTTGTTTTCTGCCAAAGAATTGTTCAAATTTATTATGAAGCAATATTTCCTTCGAAGAAATGGACTACATAAGCCAGCAAGTTTTTCTAGGGTGGGATTTGCACTAAAAATACTAGTTAACACAAAAGCTCTGAAAATAATGGGGGTGAGGAGCACTTTGTCTGAAGAGAGCTGAGAACACCATGACACAGAGCTCCTTTAGGTTTCCATCTGGCTCTCATAACATGCTTTTGCTCATTATTTTCTGCATGTGAGCACAACAAATTAGGCAACACACAGAAAGTATGAACCTTGCCCCAAACATTGTGCAGCTTAGAGGAGAAATATCAAATACATATTCATAATAATTTTCCATTAAAGTTGATGCTTTATGTGCTAAAATATATCCAAGTTATTATTAAGATCATTACATTATTTTCAAGACTACTTTGAGATATTTCTATTGCTATTAATGTCCATGTCCACACTTTGCTACTTCAGGGAATGTAGCAGAGCAATATAGCAAATACCTCAATGCTGTTTAGCAAAAGAAGGCAATATGAGTGATTCTATGTGCATTTTCCAACCGTAAATGTTCCAAGTGCTTAACACTGGCAAGATGGCAACATAGTTTTTCAGCTATGACATATTATTGTTCTTACTTCAAAACTGGTGAAATCCAGGGCACATCAACTCTCCCCTCCAAAAGAGGCTATGCAAAGAAATTAGTGAGACATCACATTATAATCAAAGAAATCAAGCTATTGTAAAAACTTAAACTTTGTTATTTTTTAAAAGAGAAGTACAAGCACAGACAAACAAGACACAAGCACAAGGTCATGTTGACAAGGGAGATGAGAGAACCTCAACTCCTATAAACTGCTGTCATTTATTCTGATCAGTGAACTGAAAATCTGGGGACAGTAGATCTTGTGCCAGCATTTTGTGGGGTTTAGCTCTAGCACAAGAAGCAAAGAGGAGGCAAAATGGGGTTTTTACTGTAGCTTAGAGCTCCCTAAAGAGCACCAGAAAAAAAAATCCAAAACATTTCAGCTGTTGTCTTCCCCCTTAAATATGGCATCATTGAATAAGGGGAGCCATTTACTGTGTTCTGATTTTTGCTTTGACAAGAAATGCTGAAAAGATTTCACGCTACATTAAGATCTACTCTACTTTTACTCCTAAGCCTTCTGCCTGTTTACTTTGGTTTATCATTGCTGGCTTTAATATCGATAACTTTGTTAATCCATTAAAAAAAAGTGGAGCCTAGTTTTCACAAAGCCTTTTGGTTGTTTTATATAGACAACACTGTCGTAGGTCACTGTTGTCATTATAGTGCAAGGGTTCTATTGCCATTATATTGCAAGGGTTCCATATTGCTCGAGTTTCATACTGCCTTGACATTTCTTGTAGGCAGCTCCTCTAGGCACTGACTCTTCCTTATCCTCACAGCAGCCAAATGACTCCAGTTCCCACCAATCCACTCTTTTATAGCACTCTTCTCTTTGGCTACAGCTGTGGCCTGGTAAAGTCAGGCCTGCTCCTAATCCTTAATAATTAACTCAGCTGCAACTCTTTAGTGGGTAAGATTACTTCTATACTACCTTTATTTACTTATATTCTATCCCCCTACAGGTTACTCCTCTTAGAGTGAGTGTATTTTTGATTTACTTGTATACCTGCTTGGTCTTCCCTACTAAACTTTCTTTACCTCTTACTTTTCTGCATTTCAAAGTGCAGCAAACACTGATCAGCTGGTATATCTATAATGTACATAAAATTGTATTGGTATGTGAAAAGAATAAACATGTGCAATATCTAATCTTCACATGCAGTGATTGGTAAAGAAAGATAGTATGAATCAGTCTGGAATGATTTATGTACATTATATCTATAATGTACAAAAAAGAACTGTAAAAACACAGTTCTCTAAATTTCTAATACTAAATTCATATCTATCTTGAAATGCTTTTGTGTGCATATATTCATATAATAACTATATTTATGAGTCTCAAAATTTGCTCTATGATGAAATTCATTATTATTCCAATGGCCTGAGTCACTTTTAATTTACACACAGGTTTTCCTTTTCCTTCCAAAAAAGGAAGATAATTCTGTCAGCAATGTCCATTAAAATATATCTGATGAAATTTTCTCAAATTGTATTTACTTTATTATTCAATCTCAGCCTCTTGAAATTAATATTTTAATTTATTTATTCAAGGCACTCAAACCTCACCATGAATTATTCATTACCTGAAGCTGAAATAAAACATTAATTTTTTTCCCTTCTACTCTGTAACTCAAAGGTCACATGGTCCAAATGGCTTAAAATCTCAATTGGTTTAAATATTAAATATGAGCAGCTTCAATCTGCTTGCAAGTTGAGATCAGGCTTTCTATAGTAAAATCTAGAGGTAATAGGATTTCATAATTATTGTCCATAATGGCAAATCAGATAAACCTCAAAGTGGTATTTCCATTGAAATTAGTTATGGCTCACATTTCTAAAATATTATACTTTCAGAATAGTTTTACTTTTCTCTTTTGTTTCCTTTTTCTTCCCTCAGTCTTCTCTCCTTTTTTTTTTATTTTTCAATGTCATGTTTGCAAGATGAACAGAGTAACAGAAATTAAAAAGGAAAGGAAAAACACTAAACCTTTAAAAAAAAAAAGTGTGTTGGCTGATTTTGTTAAACATCGGTTTCACTGGGGGAAGAATGTTTGTTTTTCTCAGTTTTTATTGACAAAGCACTTTGATTCCTTAAAAACCAATCATTCTTTAAAAATCAATTTAATAAAATGATCAGTGTCCCTATTTGTCTCATATCTTGGAAAAAATGGTTGTGGATACCCTCAGACAGAGACATTTTTAAGGGTGCTTTTGTACCCATCGTTGGCAGGCACAGAAGAACATTTATATTACTAGAGGCATGGGCACAGCATCTCAGATATAAGAGCTCATCATGAATGCAAGGGAGGACACACATTATTTTCATCAAAGCGGTATGAGCAACCTTATACTGAATTACTGTAGCGTGTCTAACTTGTGAACAGAAATCCACATGTAAAGCAGATGTTCTTGGTGATAAAAGGACATATTTACATACATTTACACATCCATTAAAGGAGAAGCTGCTTCCACATGCTGAGATATCTGATTTGTGTCCTTTTAATTGTTCTTGCCAAACCAGAAAAGTTGAGTAGAATAATCATGGGGTGTTCACTTGACTCTTTTCTAGATATATAGACAAAAACATTTAATTGAATTTTTTAGGTGTTACACTTTTTTTTTACTATTTTTCTTCTAATAGCATCGGGATGCCCATTTGAAAGAATGAATTTCATTTAAAAAGTATCTTTAGAAGGGATATTTAGGACACCTTCCACTAGACCAGGCTGTTCAGATCTCTACCCAACCTGGCCTTAAACAATTCCAAGGATGTGGCATCCACAGCTTCTCTGAGCACCAGGTAGCTGTACCTCAGCCCTCTTGCAGTAAAGAATTTTTCCATAATACCTGATCCAAACCTGTATTCTCACTGCATATAGCAGACTGAAATGGGTTATGGCTTAAACATTGTTAAGATTACTGAAGGACTTTGCCCTTTATGGCAAAACTATATAAAGAAGCTGTGACCACCAAAGCCCACAGTACAGCAGCTTGATAACCAAAAATATATTTGCTGAGGGCAAATGAGATTCACTTGCTCATCTGACTGCCTTTGCACCCAGTCTACATCTGCTGAGGGGGAAGAAAGTGAGTTTTTGAGGGTGTGATGCCATGACGTCTGATCAGCTCAAAACAGAGGGAGTAAACACCTCTCTTCACTGACACAAACTGTCTTGGTTGTACAACTTCCCCCCACCCTGTGAAGGCCCCCTACATATGGGACATTTATGTGAGAGACAGCTGAGGAGGTGTCATAAAGAATCAAAGACCCCCAAAGTGCCACTCAGACTGATTCCTGAGGCCTTGCATCAGACAACTGCATGTGATCCAAGTGTTGCAACAGATCCAGAGTCTCTTACAAGAGACTCTAATATTTCCCACACACACCACAGGGAAGGTATCTGGGTGTTCCCACCTGTCCTGAACATATAAAGAAGCTGTGACCACCAAAGCCCACAGTACAGCAGCTTGATAACCAAAAATATATTTGCTGAGGGCAAATGAGATTCACTTGCTCATTTGACTGCCTTTGCACCCAGTCTACATCTGCTGAGAGGGAAGAAAGTGACTTTTTGAGGGTGTGATGCCATGACGTCTGATCAGCTCAAGACAGAGGGAGTAAACACCTATCTTCACTGACACAAACTGTCTTGGTTGTACAACTTCCCCCCACCCTGTGAAGGCCCCCTACATATGGACATTTATGTGAGAGACAGTTGAGGAGGTGTCATAAAGAATCAAAGACCCCCAAAGTGCCACTCAGACTGATTCCTGAGGCCTTGCATCAGACAACTGCATGTGATCCAAATGTTGCAACAGATCCAGAGTCTCTTACAAGAGACTCTAATATTTCCCACACACACCACAGGGAAGGTATCTGGGTGTTCCCACCTGTCCTGAACATATACTAATCCATTGAACTCTTTGTTTCATAGGACCCTCATCACTGAGAAGAGCAGAAGAAGAGGACTAAATGGACTCCATCAGAATGCATGGAGTAGTGATATTTTTGCACTTACTCTGCCTCTCTGTCACTTTCCCTCCTTGCTCCCTGTTTTCTATTTCCTTCTTTCTATTTCTTTCTCTCTCCCTCACATTTACTGTTAAGTAAAATCTGTACTATTAACTTAAGTATGTGGCCCCATTTGCCCTTAATTTGGGCAGAGGCATCTCTCCAATAGTTGTAATAACCTTACCTTAACACTGACTGATTTTTTTCCCTTTGAAAACAGACTGGCAGTGGCTGGCGGGAGTCAAAGCTTTTTAAGTCAGAATATTGCTGATCACACTTGCTGCTGCTCCACAAGTTTTCCATGCAAGTACTGCTGAAATCAGTTTGACAGCTCCCACTGAGTTTTCCAGTAGCTTCATTATGGTAATTGGAATCAGGAGTTATTTATTGCTGCCCACATTGATTTTGTATAGCACACAGATAAATGATACTGCTGGAGAAAGTCGTTCCCTAGCAAATCAATTGAACTGTTCAACAAAAAGTCATCTGACTTTGCACTATAAAATGCTGGGCCATTGTTGTTCAGACTGCAGATAACCTCATGATATTGTAATGGTTTTGGATGCCTAAGTCATTCCAGACTGAATCATACCATCTTTCTTTACCAATCACTGCATGTGAGGATTAGATATTGCACACGTTAATTCTTTTCACATACCAGCTGTGGTTTTTGCCAATCTGAATGAACTGAAATGCTTGAAGTAATATATCTTTGGTTATCAAGCTCCTGTACTGGAATTGGGATATCAAGAACACTTAGGAACCATATTGCTGTCCTGTATATCATTCTGGTGACCAAAACATTGTGTAGAATGTACTAAGAAGCAAAATGCCAAGAGCCATGAAGAGATAATAGTGATTTGGTGCTTTTACAATGGAGTCAGTCAGTGTTACACCACACTTTAAGTTGACCATGAAGCCCATCTTGCCTCTTCCACAGCAACACTAGTACTGAGGGAAAACCTGAGATGAGCACAAAACCATGAGTCTACTTTAGCCAAAATTTTATGCTTCTGATTACTTGTTATAATGCAGAATGGGAGGAAAAAATGGCTGGGAAAAGGGAAGAAAGGAAAACTTTTTTGACTAAAATAGGAGTGACATAATTAACATCTCAGGAAGAGGTTTTCTCACTCTGATACAGTTCTGAGGTTGAAGCTTGTCAATTGTCATTTCAGGAAAGATAAATGAGATAACAGTATGACTTCACTGTTCCTGTATGAGTCTATCCATGCCATACCCAGTTAGTGTATTCTATTTAATCTTGATTCATTGCATCCTGGATATGACCCTGTAAAACAATTTTATTTTTCTAAAATTCATCAACTTTTCTTAGTGTTTTGACAGTATTCTGCAATCTCTCTAGGGCTTCTGTGGAGACAGAAATCCCTTGACCTTTTGCATGAATACTGTTTATTTTTTTTCTCATTTGAAACCAGAAATCCCTTAAAAGTTTAATTACACAAATTTTTAAAAATTAATTTAAATTCATTAATCTGTCTGAATTTTATATTAGAATTTTTCAGAGAAATAGTTTGTTCTTAGAGTGATGAGGAAAACTGGGCTGAGTGGAATTTTTTCTTCACAGCTTTTTGCAACCTATATGGGCCAGAGCAATATGTTTAAGCACCAGCTGGGGAAAAATGGACTTGAATTAATTTCTGAGAAAATATTCATATTTTTCTCAGACTTATCAAACCAAAAATTCATATTTTCAGCCTGGTCCCCTAAAGGTGCATTCTTATTCGATTGTTCCTCAGACTTCTAAGAATGAAGCATCTGTTATTGCTGCCATGGGCCTCTTCACAGTGCTGCAGCTGGGTGAAATACCTGCAAATTTTCCTGCTGCTGATTCAATAATGAATTATTTGGAGTGGGATGGAATTTAGACATTCAAATACAAATTTGTTACTTGGAAAAACACTCTGCTTTCAACTACTAGTAAACAAAATCCATCAGTGCTTTGTTGCTTTTCAGATCTATCAGCTTAAATTGCACTTAAATTGTCTAAACTAGACAGAATCCCAAATCCCAATAGCACAGTAGGATCCAGAAACAAGACATACCATGGCCAAAATCATTTTTGGGAGCTCAGTCCAGGCAAGAAAGCGTCCAGTTACATTCAATGTACCACAGATTGCTGTTCCAGTTATCACTTTTGAAATGTTACCTGAAGGAAGGAGTGTGGGATTGAAGTGTAACACTTCTTTTTCTGTAATAGCCTCATGGCTGGAGAGCTCCTTGAGGGAGGACAAGTGCTTGCTTCCCTTTTCTTCCTGTGAACTTCAGTTCACACACACAGACATGCCTCAGGAGCCAAACAGGGAGGTCCTGTGCTTGCCATCGTCATTCCGAAAACATACTGTAGGAACTTGCAGTAGAAGATTTAACTCCTTATTCAAGCGCTTTTCCAAATAAATACTTAGATATAAAACCAAGATATTTTAAAACCAGTTAAGCTGTAATAAAATACAAAGAAAGGGCCACTATGTACTGAAATCTCTCTTTAAAAGAGAAAAACATGGCACTTTATCTAGATTTAAAAATGCCTATGTATGATCATCTATCCCAAGGAACTGGCAAAGGTAATTGAGTTGCATCGTTTTATTTAAACATCTAGCTTCCAATTCCAGCTAAGGTTGGAAAGGAACAAGAAAATATCCCCTATGACTAATGCCATCCCAACATTTTAGGGGTCTGTCAAAGCAGTGATGGCACATGGCTGAGTGGCACCTGGGAATCTTGCAGATCTTGCAGAGTTTCCATCCAGTGCCAGAGGGAAGAGCTCAGGGGACAATGACAGCAATTAATTTCTTTGCCATCTTATAGTCACACTCTGCAGTCAGCTATGGTTATGTTTTGTTTAGATGGTTGCTTGGATTTTTTTCTATCCATTTTATGGTCTATTTACCAACTCTAGTGTCAGAATATGTCTTCCATAACTGACACTAAAATTGTTTGTCTTGGGATTTGAATTGGAAAGTACCAAAATCACTGGGCCAGAAATGCCTACAATGTATGTTTTTTGCCCAATAAATAGTAACAGATGCTCATCTGCAATAAAATAACTAGAGCATCACAGTATACCAAATATACCAAACAGCACAAAATAGGAGAAATTTTCAGAACTTTATTAGGCCAGTTACCTCCTCTTTGCAAAATAAATATACTAGGGAATTAAAATTTTTAGAAGCAATATTTATATTATTGGGTAAGCAGATTATTTCCATTTCTATACTTTTAAGCCTATAATTTGTCTTAAACTCATTTAACATTAGTTGAATAATCTCCATAATACTTTGCTAATGCAGCATGGTCCCAAAGTTACAAATAAACTACTCCAAGTTCAAAGACTTTTAAACCAACTTTTCCAAAACTTTTGTCCTAAAATCAGGTAACTAACACATGGTTTTGAGTTATGGACTCATTTCAATATTTTCTGAATGCATAGTAAAGTGTCATTCAAATCAATTAGAACTTGAAATTCATCTACTGTAAAACTCAAGACACATTTTGCAGTGAAGGGTCAAGGAAATTTCCTTTTTTCACATGAGAACAGCTGTTACCAAATACGTTCCTCTTGGGACAGCCTAAGGCTTTGTTCCTTGCCTAAGCCTTATAACTAAATATAGCATTTAAACTGAGTATAAAATGAACAACAATAATAATAACAACAATAATAATAATAAACTGTATATAAATATATAAATAAAAATGTATATTTGTTGGTTTCTTTGGTGTGAAATTCAGTTATACTGACCTGCAAATGTCACAAGATTTCCCCCAGAATCAGATTATCAAACAGCTTTTAGGTTTTTTGGTTGAGTTTTTTGCTACGTTACCAGAGTGGCAACAAGTCTTACATAACAGACCTATTTCATTTTTTGTGAAAACAAATTCAATATGCCACAGAAAAGAAATCATAGAGGCAGAAAAAAAATACAAATACTAACATAGCAGAGTTAGATCTCAGGCAAGATGCCTTGCAAGTCCTTACTCAGCCACCCCAGGCAGTTTTGTTATGATTGATAGGACTGTCAGACCTGAGGAAGAAAATCAGTGCAACATCACTAGGCATTAATGAAAGACAGAATGTTATTTCATCAGAGCACAGGCATTTCTAGAGTCCATCAACTTTCTAGTGGAAGCCACAGGTGATTCCTTACAGTTCTCAACATGAAGTAGCAAACTCAGCTTCACTGTGTTAGTTTCAAGTGAGGGCAGATTTTGAAAGCCAGGAGAATGATTTTCACATGAAATAATAAATTCTCACATGCAACAATCCCCAGATAACCCAATGCTTTATTTTATGTAGTGCAAACTGTAAACTGGCCTGACCCTTTTGGTTAGCTCTCCTAAAACAGCAAACTGCAAAATTTCTCTGTGCCTTACGTTAATGATGTGCAACACGATCAGGATCAGAAAGCAGCACAGTCAGGAGTCAGAGCAAGAGACGGGGCATGCAGTGTTTGGAATGCAGCTATGTGAAAGCTTTCTTTAAATAGATATTAGATACCAGTTGATATGTTTCCTTCTTTCTTTTCTTGGTGTGCTTTTTGTTGTTGTGATTTTGGTGGGTTTTCTGTGTTTGCCTTGTTTTGTTTGATTTTGATTGGGGTTTCCTTGGGGGTTTGTTGTTTTGTTTGGGTGGTTTTTTTTGTTTTTGGTGGGTTGGTTGGGTTGTTTTGTTTAAATACAAAATTGTCCATAATGATTCTAGTAACTGGGACTCACTTTGGCTTCGAAAGTCCAAGGGAAATAGACAAACATCTATTCAATTTTTTATACAATATCTGTCATATCTTCTGCACTGAAATGATTTACAGGAAATGCAGGCTTTGGATTTCTTCAGAAAATGTCCTGAGTTTTTAGAGAAAAAGTAGGATAAAGGAACAGGAAGGAAGGAAACAGGCACTATAGGAGGATGGACTATATACTACCCTAGCCCATATGGAGAAAGAAACTCGTGTTGTTCTGAAAGAAATTATGAACCGCCCAACAATTCAACCTGGATTCTCTTTGGATGTCCTCTGCAGCACTCCCTGCTGTCAGGTGGTAGGAATCCTAGAGTGCAGAGAAGGATACCCTTCATACATGAAGTTCTTTTATTCCATGCTGCAGATGTTGTGAATTTTTGCTCTTCAAACTAGAAAAACAGAACAATGGGATTTAACAAAGCAATTTTCTTGATATCCATTGAATATAGGCCAGCATCAAGACTAAGTCTTGAAAGAACTTTCCTTATCATAAAAGAGTTGGTAAGGAGTATAAGATGAGTTCTGTGTGTTGATCCCTCCAAAGGTCTCCTTTAGAAGGCTGAACATTTTTCTTCTGTTTTTAATGAGAAAAGCTAGCAAATTAACCAATAATTCATGACAAAAATACATTAAATAAATCTCAGCCTCAATGGAAGCAAAACTCTCAAAAAGTAGATAACACAGAAGTACTGAATCAAAGACAGAAAAAAAAAAGATGGCAAAAAAAGGGAAAGAAAACTTTCAAGTTAAAACTGAACCTACCATAGGACAGGTTCATTTCTATCTGAGTGTTAAACCTGCATTTTTTGCCTGAGAAAAAGAAGGCTAGGTATCAGAAGAGCCTTGGTAGTCTCAAGAATCACACACAAAGTGTAACTATGCCGCAGTAAATGATTCAAAGATGAAAATCCATACATTACTATGTCAAATCTTAAAACAAATTAAAGGTTATATTCACAATGCAGAAGGAGGCAATAAAATATGATTCTCCTGCTTATAAGTCAAATGTGCCTTTTGCAGTTTTCCTGCAGAACATGTAATATAAAACATACACTTTAGCATTACCCACCTTAGGATGCTCAACAGGATCTCACCTGCTGATTTTCCATGTACGAATTACAGGTCTTCAGAAAAAAACTGCAAGTACAAGACACAAATCATTAAAAAATATCATTTTAGAGTTTGAATCTCTGCTTGAACTAGTTGATAGAAAAAGAAACAAGCAACAAAAAGATCAAAAGATAAAAAGCTGAAGTAACCTGCTTTTAAGTTGGGGGAAAAGAAATACATTTCAACACTTTGCTTTGCCTTCAAAGACATGGCAACACACTGTCAAGCTGAAATGGTATTTCAGCAAATGAAGCAAATAATCAAAAAATACAAGAAGCTTCTAAGGAGCTTTTTTTCCTTCCCTCTTCCTGTCTTCTGCTGAAGAAGAAAGAATAAGAGAGCAGAAGTACTTAAGGCCAGTTAAAGAACTCTGTGTGCAACTAGAGTACTAATCTCCATGTTTCTGCTCTAGTCAATACACTCACCATATGCTATTTTCTCTCATTTTGGTTTTTGTGTTTCAGAAACCATTCCTCCCTAGCCTTTTGCCATGAGCCACACAGGAGTGACTCATATGTTCTGGGATTTAAAAGGCACATTCTGTAAGCTCAGTTAGTGAGTCTTACCTGCCAAAAATAAAGCTCCCCTAAGTTTCTATAGAGATTTGTCCAGTCTCCCTTAATGCCCTGACTTCAAGCACAGAATTGGGATTTGCAAGTGGTTTATCTGTTTTTCTTTTGTTTGAAATACTTTGTTTTGAACTTCTTGAACTTCTGAACTTTTGTCAAAGTGAAACAGCTGTATTGGGCTTGACACCAACCCTACAGAAGGAGGAAAACTAGGAGGAGGTCAATGCCATAGCTGTAAATGGCACTCAGGATGTGAAGAAGTAAATATATAGTTGCTCACTTTTATTGCCATTGGGAGGGAAATGTGTTTTAAGGCCTTGAATACTATGGTCCCTGGACTAGAGAATTAGGTAATTGCTCCTCATTGCTCGCTCAGAAAAAGAAAACACCATCAGGATTTGTCTTAATGTGACATCAAGAAAGAGAAAGCATTGGGCCTGACCCAGGATTTTTAATTTCCTCTGTCATGAGCCTTGAAACTCCTCTAAAAATGAATAGAAATCTTTTTATGCACTGTTGTGTAGCTCTCAAAAATGTGTCAGCTGAGATAGTTGGAATATAATCTCTTCAGAGCACACTGAATTTTACCCTGTGTAAGTCAGCACCCACTTCAGAGGATGCAAATGGCTTGTGCGAGAGAAGAAACACGTAAGCCTGAGTACAATCTAAAGGGGACCACAAAAGGTGTTACTTGGCAAAGGAGCACAGAAAGGAAAGCCTTTTACAGGACCAAAATGAATAAATGTTAGCAGTAGGGAAAAAGGTAAAGTAGCTCAAAGCTCCACCTCAGGACAATATTGCCACATGCTTATATTTCAGCTAATTTGCTGGAAGTCAAAGTCTTATCCACTTTCTTCTGGAGAAGAAATTCTATCATTAAGAAAATGATTGCAACATCTTTAAAATTAAGACTGTTATCATACACCATGACTTATATGGAGGATTCTAACACATATATGCATATATTCCTATTAAGGAGAAATATGTTCTTGTACTAGTTCAGGGGAATAAGTGCAAAGAAATACTATATATAAGAATAGAACCTCGAATTTTTAGGATAAGGTCAGTGCAAATTTATTTCTCTTGCTTGCCTGAGATCCTTTTCCCTTCAAAGCTGACCTGAATACTAAGTTCAGCAATGGGAAAAGTTCAGGAACTGCAGGTGTTTCCTTAATTGAACTCTGATGAGTACTCGCAGCTCACTGCACAAGCAGTTATTTAATCACTTATTTTTCTTTTCATTTTTTCTCAAGTAACCATTATTTTTAGGAACTTCCAAAGACCCTTTTCTCCCAGAAAAGTTGCTTCTGTGCAGTGGTTTGTGTAAAGATGCCGCCACACAGAAATCAGCAAATTTACTCTTTTCACTTAGCAGCCTCTGGAAATCCAGAAATGGAAGATTTGCCAACAGAGGAGAACCCTGGCACTACATCTCTCAGTGTCAATCTCATGGCCTTGGACACCACATGGGAAGATGTTACTGTAGAATCATATCTTTTGTGTATGAGAAGTATTGAGCCATGTCCATCCCATTTCTCCAATCTCTCACAGGCAGCTTTCAAAGGGAGCAGGAAAGTTGCCTTTCTGTGAGTAGAGAAGAAGCCCACTGAACTGGCACGTAAGCCCATGTTGGGGCTCAGCATTACTGCATAAACGCTGAATCACTTCACTTCAAAGTCTGAGCATACTGAGCATACCTCATTTTAGTGAGAAAAATATTTTTGGCACCCATACACATTAATTTGGAACAGGTATTTGTGATTTTCTTTGTAAGTTCAGGCATTGCCATGCATCATCTCTTTAGTGTGAGGATGAATCCAGCTGACCTCCGTACCACTTGGCTGGAAACCTGACATTGCAAAATACATAAACTGTCTTTGTTCAGATTTCGATTTGGATTCCTGATCATGGCATTTCTAAGTTTAATAGTGTACGTCAAGTATGTAATAATAGTATAAAATCTAACCATAAGTGAACATTTTGACAATGCCTTCAGTGGGAGAACTGATGCAGTTAAATCGAGTATGCTAACAAAAGCCAAGAGGAAAAAAAAAGGCAAAGAAAAGGCAGCCTTATGGAGATTCCTCATTCTGTGGCAAGATAAAGGAATTTAGGGCTTTGGATTTGAGGTGATAGTTCAAAGTACATTTTTACATGCTATTGCAAAACTCACAAACATTCCTGGGCTTTTGCATAACATCTGAAGAAATATTTATGAAATGTCAAGTATATTCGCATAAAAAATGTCACAGGACTTCTGAGAACCAATGATACTCCATGTCATTGTCTTATTGTCTGCTTTTTTTTGGCCAGCACTTCAAAATTCTTAGACCCTGTCTATTCATGGTGGAAAACAAGCATGATCTTAAATTTTGAGTGATGCAAGGTGTCACAATGAAAATTAAGGACAATGCTTTGTCTCTGAGCATTAACCCTCCTGAGAACATCATTAAATTCTCTGAAAAACAGAGCAGAGCCAATACCTTTTCAGATGTACTGTAAAACATATTTAAGCTTAGATTTTCATGTCAGCAGCTTTGTAAGCAAGAGGTCCCATTAAAAAGAACTATCCAATAATTCCCTTTTCCTCTCCCACAGTAAAGACACCTTCTCACACAGCTGTGCCTCATTCTCTCAGCTACAGGACATAGGATGCCATCACATCGGACTACAGCATCTTAGCATCACATCAAAGAAATCATCTAAGAAAAAGACAAAAAAAAACCCCAAAGTGTGATTTCTTTTACCTCCTGACCCTGTGTAAGAATCCTTGCTGAAGTGAGATTTTTCCAGACATGTGGTACATCTCAAGGCCTGTAAATTTATGGCAGTGTTTCCCAAGATTTTTATTATCCACTAATATTTCAAAATATTGCTAAATGATGTCAGTTTCTTTACCCAAGATAATTCACCCATATCATTACAACACACACTCCATGGAAAAGAAGGCTTTTTTATACAGCATAAGTTTTATGCCTATTTAAGATAATATATTCCCAAGATGACCTGGCATGCATATGAAAATTTTCCATAACTGATTCAATTTTAAGTACACCTTTCCACAGATATTTGCTGATTACTCCTACTTTCACCACAGACTTTAAAAATAATCCTTAGTTTTAGATTATGTTCTTAAGCATGCACTCTTTCTTGTTAAATATTTCAGTATATTTTCCTACTAGTAGCATTGCTGGCACTAACTGCCATCAATTTCCTTATCCTTAGGGCCTTGCCATGCCCATTGCTAATTCAACCAGTATGGCTTGATGAGAAAACACTGTTAGCAAACAGTATAGAACTGCAGAAGGATGCCACAGACATTAAAATTGCAACTTGCAAACAAATCCACAACACAAGTATTCCTGCCTTTTTTCTGTTTCCTCCTGGTATTTTAGGAAAAGAAAAGTGGCAGGAATAGTAGCAGAAATAGTGTTTAATCACATATTAGACTAGCCACAATCTGAAATTTGTATTTGTTGTCATGGTTATTTACACTACAGTCTGCTAACAGAATGGAAACAAAAATATGTGAGTTACATGCCCAACGAAAACTATGTAACCCAGCTCAGATACTTGCAACTCTCTCCTCTCATTTGGTTTACAGTCCACATCTCAATCTCCCAAAGGCAATAAGCTGATTTTTTTTGAGGGGGGGTGTGGGGAGGGGGTTTCTGACTGAGGAATGCTATACATCAGATCATTATTGCCCGATAGCAGTCAATGAAAATGGTACCATTTATAAAGGCTTCAGGTATGAATTTAAGCAATTAGCGTTGTATTAGCAGCCTACAAATGTGATTTGAAAAGAATCCCTAAAGATATTCTCTGCTATCAAAAGCCATTTCTTTATTCTTTCTTTTAGGTGTCTATAATAACCTAACCAAAAAGAGGGGATTTAATGCCTCAGTCCCAAAAGGATAAGTTAGGACACCCTATTCCTAAAATAAGGAAAAATGAAAGCACAGTGACAACACCTATACACTCTTCAGAAATGGGAAATTAGCTCTCATCATTGTGGTGATGACAGCTTTATATTTGAAGTAGTCCCAAGACAATTTCTTTTTATCCTTATTCTCAGCTAATCACAGGAAAAAGTTCCTGGGTATTCACTTTAAAATGCTGCAATAACTCCATAACAGTAAAGCTTCACTTTAGAAGGACACAAGACATATTTTTTCCTTTCCATAGAAAAAGATGAGTTACTGGTGGAAACCCACTGAAAACTCATATACTTTTTCCCAAAAATTGTAATACTTTAGCTGCAAATTACTATCATTAACATCTCCTGCTCTTTTCTCTGGACAGGCCCTTGTGGTATCTGTTGCTGCTCAGTGTTTCTGCCCTTTTGGTTAGGAAAGTGACACACCAAAAACAGTGAAGTTTTGGCCTTAGATAAGGGTACACTGAGGAACAGCTGACCTCTGTTACACACATGCCCACGTGATTGCATGAGAGTCTTGCTCAGAGATTTATTTTTTTTCTCTTAAAGAAAAAGAAGTTATTTACAGAACTATAATACAAAACAAAACAAACCCCCAAATAAAAATACCATAAAATAAATAAATAGATCTTTTCCCCCTGATCCTATATCTCCTAGCCCTAATCAGTTTGGAAGCTCCATGGGTTGCAGGGAGATAACCTGAATCACCATGGTCTTCTCCACTGGACTGCAAGGGAATCCCTACTCCAGTGCCAGGAGCCCCTCCACTGCTTCCTCCTACTTTAACCATGGTGTCTGCAGGGTTTTTTGTTCATATATTCTTATTCCTTTCTTAAAGATGCTGTGCAGCATGTTGTTACCCTCTCCCAAAGACATTATTACAGAGGCACTGCGCCCGGCAGCAGGCACTGCCTCAGCTGTGTCCAGTGGCACATCCATTCTGGAGCCATTTCAAATGGCCATTGGCCTCTACAGGGGCAGCTCCTGGTGTCTTGCAGGACCTGCCCCTATTATTGCCCCACCACATCCCAAAAAAGTCCTTTCAATGTAAACCAAGTATTATATCTCTGAATTTATTTAAAAGAGAAAACTCTTGCTCCATTCTACATGCTAGCTATGGATTTACACAAAATCATGTGCAGACAAGGTGTCAAAAGCCACCAAATGAGAGCAGAATATCACATGTGGGAATAGAAGGGCTACGAGAACCCAAATATTTGGGGAAATACTTGGTGTCTCAAAAACATTCCTGAGATCTTTAAGAAAATAAACTCACAAAAAAAAAAAAACCACATTACCCTATTTTGCAGGTATTCTTTGAATAAATACAAAATGTTCTGCTTACTATTTTTCTACTTACCTAAAATGATTTGCTTAAAATCTTTCCCATTATATATTTATTTATCTGTCATTTCTTTTTCTGCTCCTTTACCAGTTGTCAGTGTTACATTAAGCTGATGGTGTGGAAATTTCTGGATAATTAGCTTTGGGCAACATGACATTTGCTGCTGAGTGATGATGGACATGTAAAAAAGCTTCAAAAACAGAAGGAAAAACCACAGAGATAGTCAGGGTGTCTGCAAAGGAGAGATTTGAACTGTTCTCCTTGAGGAAAGGGAAGCTGGGCTGCAGGCTGTGAAACTTTCTGTTTCAAAAATGGCAAAAAGGAGTTGGTGGGTTTGGGTTGCTTGCAACCAGGTTCTCTCTCACAGAGAGGCTTGGATGCATTGGATGGGACTGGGTTCCTGGTTAGCTTTTACGTCTGGTCACTGAAAACCTGTGTTATGCAGCAAAGTGAACAGCCTTCCAAGGAGGACTTGGTTAGCATTCCCCTTGTCCCCAGAGCAGCATATTACAAATTCTCACCAGCATAGGCACAAATCCGCATTCTGTGGATTACACAACCATTAGATTGGGACATAGTATGGTTTATAACTAGAGCTGTATATTTAGGAGAGGTTTATATGAGCATGCATAAACTGCTTATGTGTAAGACTTGTGCTGCTGTATCACTTGAATAAACTTTGCAATTTTGTTCTTGATATTCTATAAAATAACTGTGAATAAAATTCTTCCAATGCAAATGTCCTTGTCAATTTTGATAATAACCATAAGTAGATTGAAATATTTGGTATAGCTTTGGAATCTCCCTACTAAAAATGAAAAATATTAAATATACTTTTCAGTAAGAAGTGGATGAATGTTAATAATTTTGCTGTTGTTTGAAAGATCTGTTGAAAATAAATACAATATATGAGATAAATGTCAATTCAGGTAACTGCCTCTTTTTACTCTTCTGCTGTTTCCCTAAAGTCAGTTGTATAGCAGTACTATCTTTGTTTCTCACTTTCTGCATTCCTACTGCTTTATCTTCATCTCTAATCATGACATCTCCATTTTTAGCAAGAAAACACGTTGTGAAAAATGTAAGGCTATGGTTTAAAGGAAAGGACAAAAGAAATACTTTTAAAAAGAGCTGTTTTTAACAGGAGAAGAAAATAGTGTTAATAACATAGCTGAAAGACAAAAATCTCTGGAGAGCGTTCAGACACAGTTCAAAACCTTCAAAAAGCAAATTATTCCACTGTGACTAAATAACTTCTATTGATCTAATCTGGGTTTACCTCATAATGATGGAGATGGGTACAGGTTTCACTGTTTATAGGAAATAAAATTGGTCTTCAATTTCTGCAGGAGAATTTTGCTCTAGAAGAAAAAAATCTTTTGTCTGTATCCTAGGAAAGGAAAGTACTTTCTAACATTTGGATTTCTGTCTTTTTCACTGTGTCTTTAATGACACTTTGCACTTTAACATTTTGAACCTGTATCTCTTGTTCACCCATGACCTTCCCTGTGCTTCTGTGATTGACCTCCTTATCTCTCCAAATTCAGGTCTTCCACAGAATTTTGAAGACCAAAAGAGAAAGAAAACAGCAGAGCACTGCAGGGTCAGGGGCAGCATTCCAGAGGTCAGCAGAATTTCTCACATCTATAGCCTGGCATCCTTGAAAACTCTGGGGAATGTTTTAGCAGTAATACGAATATTAATTTACAGCCAAAAAAGATCACCTCCTTGACATCCTTTTGTAGCCTCAGGTGAAAGAGAAATTTCTGTGCCTACAGAGACAAGCACTTCTGTGAGACCACAGTGGAAATTGCAAAATGGTTTCAGTACTGCCGTGAGGCGCCTTCACACACCTGCTTTGGAATCCACCTTTGAGCAGGGGCACACTCAGCCTGGTCCATGTTTAACAGCGCTTAGAGGAAATCTCTGTTTACCACATGAAATCTCCTTCAAAATGTCTTTGTAAGAGGTACTGAGAGCAGCCTGGAGAACACTGGAAAGGAAGAAAAACTACAAAATCAAGCTTTAATAGGGCCTGCTAAATATGTTTAATGTACAGATATAGCAGTTTCGGATAATTCATCATCCAAAGTTCCTAATGCATAACTGTTCCGCTTAAGACCCTCTTTTGGCTGAGCACTCCATTGAATTGGGAGTGCTGGTTCATACTAGGTAACAGCAGCTCTTATGCTTCCTCCTCAACCCGTACTGGGTTTAACAGGAACAGACTGTTTACTTAAACTAGGACTGGTCTCAGAGTGTAAAACATACAGGTTAGCCCTACCTTGCAATTTCATTGTGGCTCCTTAGGAGTTCATTCTTGTTCTTGATCTGACAGCTCCTGTCAGGACAAGGATGGCAGTTTTCCCAGAGATTTGACATGATGAAGATCAGCTCACAAGAGGCATGCAGATTTTAGTCTTCCATCAGAAATACCATCAGTCACTTAAAGTACACCCAACAGTCTAAAGACTTTTTTTTTTTGTTCATTAAAATACACTGTGAAAAACAGCATTTTTAAAAGAAATAAAAAAGAAACATGCCTTCACCCCTGTAATTGAACATGTTAACTTTTAAAGTGTCACAAAAAAACAGAGTGAGATCTTCAACATAGACAAAGGTAATAATTTTTAGTATCTGAATCATGTACTTTCTCTATTTGCTAGTCCATTATGAGAATGTAAAATAGCTAACTCCATGACGTGACATCTTTCTTGTGCATTTCCCCCCCCCCCCCCATTTCTGGTATACCTACCTTCTCATACATATCTATAGGATCAAGAGTTTTCTATCTCATTATGTATGTAATTCAGTGAGAAAACTTGAATTTTCTTTTAGTATTTTTCTTCATTAATCAGATCAGAAAGCAGAAGACCCTTAGGCAGGCAGAAAATCAAATTACTTTTGAGGGTTTCAGAAAGTAACTTCTCAGAGGATAATCCTCCACACAAAGGCTTTTATAGCTTCTCTGTATAAAAGCCAACTGAAAGTTCACAAAAACCCCAAACCAAAGCAAAAAGAATTCTCTAACAAAACCTTGAGTTTACTGAATAAAACTTTCCTGTTGAAGGATGCTTTGACAAATTGAATGAGAAAGTGGTATCTTCCTTTTCAATTCCAGGACCACTAGATCTACCTCTGTGTATACAGTATAGATTTGATTATCAGCACTAAAATATTTTATGTAAAGGTTAACAATGAATCTATAAAAAATTCCTGAATAAACTTCACAAGTTTGGTAAGTGTTTTCACCTCCTATTTTTCATGGTCAGTCCTTCCCTTGGTTAGCATCTTGTCTCATTTGCTGCTGGCTTTCCATTGTTCATGTGTTTTAAAATTTTTCTCTCAAGTTGTCTTCCTCAACTACATTTAAAAAATTGTCAGGAAAATGTGATAAGGTGAAGAAGCACAGAATCATAAACATCTGCATCAGTAGCCCCTGATAGCTCATAGCTTTGAAGGTCATGGTCTTGTCAGACAAAAAAGATAGTTTGAAAAGTAGTACAAGAATAAGTGTGTCTGCAGGGTTTTTGTTCATATATTCTTATTCCTTTCTTAAAGATGCTGTGCAGCATGTTGTTACCCTCTCCCAAAGACGTTATTACAGAGGCACTGCGCCCGGCATCAGGCACTGCCTCAGCTGTGTCCAGTGGCACATCCATTCTGGAGCCATTTCAAATGGCCATTGGCCTCTACAGGGGCAGCTCCTGGTGTCTGCAGGACCTGCCCCCTATTGCCCCCACCACATCCCAAAAAGTCCTTTCAATGTAAACCAAGTATTATATCTCTGAATTAATTTAAAAGAGAAAACTCTTGTTCCATTCTACATGCTAGCTATGGATTTACACAAAATCATGTGCAGACAAGGTGTCAAAAGCCACCAAATGAGAGCAGAATATCACATGTGGGAATAGAAGGGCTACGAGAAGCCAAATATTTGGGGAAATACTTGGTGTCTTCCTCTCAAAAACATTCCTGAGATCTTTAAGAAAATAAACTCACAGAAAAAAAAAATCACATTACCCTATTTTGCAGGTATTCTTTGAATGAATACAAAATGTTCTGCTTACTATTTTTCTACTTACCTAAAATTATTTGCTTAAAATCTTTCCCATTATATATTTATTTATCTGTCATTTCTTTTTCTGCTCCTTTACCAGTTGTCAGTGTTACATTAAGCTGATGGTGTGGAAATTTCTGGATAATTAGCTTTGGGCAACATCACATTTGCTGCTGAGTGATTATGGGCATGTAAAAAAGCTTCAAAAACAGAAGGAAAAACCACAGAGATAGTCAGGGTGTCTGCAAAGGAGAGATTTGAACTGTTCTCCTTGAGGAAAGGGAAGCTGGGCTGCAGGCTGTGAAACTTTCTGTTTCAAAAATGGCAAAAAGGAGTTGGTGGGTTTGGGCTGCTTGCAACCAGGCTCTCTCTCACAGAGAGGCTTGGATGCATTGGATGGGACTGAGTTCCCGGTTAGCTTTTACGTCTGGTAAAACCTGTGTTGTGCAGCAAAGTGAACAGCCTTCCAAGGAGGACTTTGTTAGCATTCCCCTTTCCCCAGAGCAGCATATTACAAATTCTCACCAGCATAGGCACAAATCCGCATTCTGTGGATTTCACAACCATTAGATTGGGACATAGTATGGTTTATAACTAGAGCTGTATATTTAGGAGAGGTTTATATGAGCATGCATAAACTGCTTATGTGTAAGACTTGTGCTGCTGTATCACTTGAATAAACTTTGCAATTTTGTTCTTGATAGTCTATAAAATAACTGTGAATAAAATTCTTCCAATGCAAATTTCCTTGTCAATTTTGATAATAACCATAAGTAGATTGAAATATTTGGTATAGCTTTGGAATCTCCCTACTAAAAATGAAAAATAATAAATATACTTTTCAGTAAGAAGTGGATGAATGTTAATAATTTTGCTGTTGTTTGAAAGATCTGTTGAAAATAAATACAATATGTGAGATAGATGTCAATTCAGGTAACTGCCTCTTTTTACTCTTCTGCTGTTTCCCTAAAGTCATTGTATAGCAGTACTATCTTTGTTTCTCACTTTCTGCATTCCTACTGCTTTATCTTCATCTCTAATCATGACATCTCCATTTTTAGCAAGAAAATACATTGTGAAAAATGTAAGGCAATGGTTTAAAGGACAAAAGAAATACTTTTAAAAAGAGCTGTTTTTAACAGAAGAAGAAAATAGTATTAATAACATAGCTGAAAGACAAAAATCTCTGGAGAGCGTTCAGACAGTTCAAAACCTTCAAAAAGCAAATTATTGCACTGTGACTAAATAACTTCTATTGATCTAATCTGGGTTTACCTCATAATGATGGAGATGGGTACAGGTTTCACTGTTTATAGGAAATAAAATTGGTCTTCAATTTCTGCAGGAGAATTTTGCTCTAGAAGGGAAAAATCTTTTGTCTGTATCCTAGGAAAGGAAAGTACTTTCTAACATTTGGATTTCTGTCTTTTTCACTGTGTCTTTAATGACACTTTGCACTTTAACATTTTGAACCTGTATCTCTTGTTCACCCATGACCTTCCCTGTGCTTCTGTGATTGACCTCCTTATCTCTCCAAATTCAGGTCTTCCACAGATTTTTGAAGACCAAAAGAGAAAGAAAACAGCAGAGCACTGCAGGGTCAGGGCAGCATTCAGAGGTCAGCAGAATTTCTCACATCTATAGCCTGGCATCCTTGAAAACTCTGGGGAATGTTTTAGCAGTAATACGAATATTAATTTACAGCCAAAAAAGATCACCTCCTTGACATCCTTTTGTAGCCTCAGGTGAAAGAGAAATTTCAGTGCCTACAGAGACAAGCACTTCTGTGAGACCACAGTGGAAACTGCAAAATGGTTTCAGTACTGCCATGAGGCGCCTTCACACACCTGCTTTGGAATCCACCTTTGAGCAGGGGCACACCCAGCCTGGTCCACGTTTAACACTGCTTAGAGGAAATCTCTGTTTACCACATGAAATCTCCTTCAAAATGTCTTTGTAAGAGGTACTGAGAGCCGGCTGGAGAACACTGGAAAGGAAGAAAAATTACAAAATCAAGCTTTAATAGGGCCTGCTAAATATGTTTAATGTACAGATATAGCAGTTTCGGATAATTCGTCATCCAAAGTTCCTAATGCATAACTGTTCCACTTAAGACCCTCTTTTGGCTGAGCACTCCATTGAATTGGGAGTGCTGGTTCATACTAGGTAACAGCAGCTCTTATGCTTCCTCCTCAACCCGTACTGGGTTTAACAGGAACAGACTGTTTACTTAAACTAGGACTGGTCTCAGAGTGTAAAACATACAGGTTAGCCCTACCTTGCAATTTCATTGTGGTTCCTTAGGAGTTCATTCTTGTTCTTGATCTGACAGCTCCTGTCAGGACAAGGATGGCAGTTTTCCCAGAGATTTGACATGATGAAGATCAGCTCACAAGAGGCATGCAGATTTTAGTCTTCCATCAGAAATACCATCAGTCACTTAAAGTACACCCAACAGTCTAAAGGCTTTTTTTTTTGTTCATTAAAATACACTGTGAAAAACAGCATTTTTAAAAGAAATAAAAAAGAAACATGCCTTCACCCCTGTAATTGAAAATGTTGACTTTTAAAGTGTCACAAAAAAACAGAGTGAGATCTTCAACATAGACAAAGGTAAAAATTTTTAGTATCTGAATCATGTATTTCTCTATTTGCTAGTCCATTATGAGAATGTAAAATAACTAACTCCATGACGTGACATCTTTCTTGTGCATTCCCCCCCCCCCCCATTTCTGGTATACCTACCTTCTCATACATATCTATAGGATCAAGAGTTTTCTATCTCATTATGTATGTAATTCAGTGAGAAAACTTGAATTTTCTTTTAGTATTTTTCTTCATTAATCAGATCAGAAAGCAGAAGACCCTTAGGCAGGCAGAAAATCAAATTACTTTTGGAGGGTTTCAGAAAGTAACTTCTCAGAGGATAATCCTCCACACAAAGGCTTTATAGCTTCTCTGTATAAAAGCCAACTGAAAGTTCACAAAAACCCCAAACCAAAGCAAAAAGAATTCTCTAACAAAACCTTGAGTTTACTGAATAAAACTTTCCTGTTGAAGGATGCTTTGACAAATTGAATGAGAAAGTGGTATCTTCCTTTTCAATTCCAGGACCACTAGATCTACCTCTGTGTATACAGTATAGATTTGATTATCAGCACTAAAATATTTTATGTAAAGGTTAACAATGAATCTATAAAAAATTCCTGAATAAACTTCACAAGTTTGGTAAGTGTTTTCACCTCCTATTTTTCATGGTCAGTCCTTCCCTTGGTTAGCATCTTGTCTCATTTGCTGCTGGCTTTCCATTGTTCATGTGTTTTTAAAAATTTTTCTCTCAAGTTGTCTTCCTCAACTACATTTAAAAAATTGTCAGGAAAATGTGATAAGGTGAAGAAGCACAGAATCATAAACATCTGCATCAGTAGCCCCTGATAGCTCATAGCTTTGAAGGTCATGGTCTTGTCAGACAAAAGATAGTTTGAAAAGTAGTACAAGAATAAGTACTTAGAACAACCTATCAAATAATGGTTTTCATGTGAAAGAGGGATATGCATAATTCTTCATAGGAAAAAAATACATATTTTTAAATATTCTTGTACAAGTTCTAAACTGCATCCCCAAAATAATATTGATTTTATTTAGATCTTTTAGATCATGGCTAAGGTAAATTACTGGCTGACCTTATGAACTTGTGGCTCTTGGACTTTTTCCCTGATAACTCTGGCTCACTTTGCTACAGAGCATAAGGCATATGGTTTTAGTATTCTTATTGATCAAACAGAAACTGAGGCAATTCAGAATGACTAGTAACCTTTGCCTTTTTAACTCAATAGCTTTTCTATTCTGTACCTCTGACAACATTGCTTCAAACACAAAACATCTTTTCAGATGTATATACTACAAGGAAGGTATAGTATTTCCCTGAAAAAAATCAATTTCATCTCTTATAATCTGTTAAGAAAAGCTCCTTTCACTGAATTTTTATTTTTGGTACAAGAGGTAAAAAACATTGCTATTACTATGCAGCTAACAATTAGCTCTATTTCCTTTCCTTGATAGCAGTCATCTGCTCTGTTTTCAGGGTTCTTTTTTTCCACATAGCTCTAAAGGTACATATCTAAGAAACTTTTCCATGAGAAAAAATTGCAGTTTTGAAAGCAAATAAGCCATCAAAAAAAAAAAGCAAAACTCAAAAGTCTATAGGCTTTTTTCCCACAAGCAAAAACTTGCTCTGCTTCCCAACATATCTCACACTACCTGACAGAAATCTTTCCACTATGAGGTATCTAATCCCACTTGGAGTATAACAGAGCACCAGGAGAAGAGGAAAGAGTTTACCAAAAGCGCATAAATCACAAACTAAATCACAAACTGCTTTAGGCTTCAGCAGATAGGTTTAATTATTTCTTTGCTGTTATTTGAAAACTTAAACACTTCATGCAGGCTGAAAGACTGACATGTATTTTCACCGTTATACTTCTGTCTTCAGTCAGAACAATCACAATCGCAACTGGGAGCTGGAGCACCCCACTTTCAAACAGCCATTGTGTGATGGTTAAATAGGGTTCAGCTTGTAGCAGCAGTATAACTTATTGACTGTGATCTAGGCCATCTGCTCAGCTGTTATAGTTCTGTAAAAATATTTGTTGTGGGCATCACACAACAACTGAGCTAGTGTCAGAAACTACTAATCAGTAACTAGGGTTAGTAACTAGTTAGTACAATAGCAGCATAAAATAACACCACTGGCAATATGTTATTTTACATTGAGCGGAAGTGTTGACAGGGTAAAAACACAGAACATTTTGAATTAATTCTCATTTCTTGAGATAGCAATTATGGTCAAAAGGATTAAAAGCCTACTCAGTGGCCCACTAGGTAACAATACAAACCACTCTGTAATGAAGACATCCAATTATACAGTTGGTCCTGAGCTGAACTCAGTACATTCAGCATGCTGTAATTCACTTTTTGCAGGGATAAGAACACATTTGAAACAAAATTGCTCTAATGCAAGGATGCAGATTTCCTAAATTCCAATCCAAGGACATTGAGAAGAACCATTATGTTTTCTAATATGATCATTTAGTCAACAAAAGTAACAGTGAAAGCTTTAATTAATTCACAACAACAAAACTAATTGCCCCCATGACTGCTACAGTCAACTACCTCTCTTTTTCCAGTGCCAAGCACAGGGCTGGAAGAGTAGTCTCGAATTTACAAATCTTCATCTTAACTTGTCAGGCAACCATTACTTCTCCTTTCATTCCAGATATATCTCCAAAATTTTGGGCATATTTTGCCATTCCAAATTTTTTTCATGCATAAATTGATCTGAATTCTGGTCTCTGTCTTTTTGTTGTTGCTGCTGTTGTCATTTTCACTTTTTTTTCCTCCCAGAAGTGCTTGGCTCATGGCTTGAAACCCTAGAGTCTATAAATGGCCTTGAAAAACAAGCTTCAGTGAACTGCTTTGGCTTTTTCCATGTAGTGTGACAGGTCACTTAAATTATGGAGCATTAGCTAGTCTTCCTCACTAGATGATTAAAGCTTTTTTGGTAACTACAAAGAATGAATCACAGACAGACAGAGATGAATATCCACAGAGTTTGTGAAAAGATAAGCCTGTTTTCACTGCTGGAAGCAAAGGCCTATTTATTTGCATGGCAGCTCACAGTGAGAACATGGGTGACCTTCTGTTCCCCAAGTGATATTAAATAACAAGCTCTATTACTGCTAACTCGTGCAGGTGGGAATTTCAGCTTTCCTATGCTGCTAACTTTTCACCAATCATCTGCACTTCCCTCTACATTTGTCCTGCTTTTTACATTGGGCCAAAATACATCTAACTCCACAACTCCTCCTATTTGAGAAGTTGCATGAGTCTTGAGAATATGGAGTCTAGGTCCAGCTACAGGCTTTACAGATGATTGATACCAAAAGGATACATAACTTTGTAGCATATGAACCAATTATGTTATTTTTAGAATAGGGAAGTACAGTATTAAATGTGTAGAAATTCCTGTTGTCTGACAACCAGCTACTGGTTCTACCTTTTTATAATACTGACCTAATAAAAATTCCAAAGAAAATTCACATGGATCTCAGAGTTGAAGGTTATACAAACCCTTGCTGGAATATCAGGTAGATAATTTATATAAATATTAAATTTCTATTTTTTTATATCTTCTAGTGCATATATAACTGAGCATTAGTCACAATTATTTATACCTTAACCATGCTGAAAGATTTTTTGCAAAGAAACTGCTTCATGAAGGAAACACATGAAAAAAACATTTTCTCTAGCAAAATGGGATCATTTAGCCTGAGGAATAGAACCGAGTTTATTAGAGTATGTCTGATCGCTTTTATTTGGTTTTGGCCCATTTACTCAATGTATATTGCTTCTCTCTTACAACCAGAGATTTCTATTTCTTCCTCTTCAATATGAGGTTACTGATGCATTTGAGACATCTGTTAATGGATGCCACTGCCTGACAGTGTTGTCTGAACCTCAAAACTGGCAGTAAGTCCTGTTCCTTCCTTCTCAGAGAAACTTCAAAACAGTGTTTGGACTCCCACTGTCCAGCTCCATCAAACCCTGGCCTTGAACCAAGTGTGACAGAGATGGAGATGAGTGCATTTAACCCCTCCCCAAGGCACTGCTCCCCACAGCCTCCCTGTCCAGCAGCACCCGTCCCATGGAAGAAGAGCCCCTGCATCATTGAACTCCCAGCCTCCAGATACACAGCAGCACTGGACCCCAGCCAGGAGCAAACATCTGCCCTAGTGTTGTGCACTTCTGCTCAGTAGCAATGAGCTACTTCTCTCCCATCCAGAGTGCAGTTTATCATTGGAAAAGCCAATCGGTTTTCCACCTACTTGCTTGCAGCAGGTGTTTCCCCTCCCCACCAGCTAATGTGGATTGCTGTGAAAACAGTCCATTGGCCTCAGTGTCACACCAGCAGAGAATCCCTCTGGACCCTCAACTGGAGTTGAGGACAATCCCCCTCCCCTGCCTTCAGCATCACCTTTCTGGGATAGTGACTCTCATCTGTGGATGAGAACCTCCCAGGTGGAACTTAAGGTGGATGTGCTGATACATTATTCACCAAGCAAAGTGGCATTTATAAGATAATGAGGATAAATTCCCAAACTGTCAAAATTTACTGAGAAAAGTGCTGTTACACTTTTTAGGTGGGTGAGATGAATTCTAGCATCTGGGGAATGTCCCAGTGAAAAGGAATGACTGTTTCTATTCTATTATATTTTAGAAAAATTTAATTCCTCCTCCTGCCCCTCTCCAGGTGGTGGTCCTTCCCTCTGCTGATTCCTCTGCCTGAGACCTAAATGCAGGCAGCTTTCACTTACTTTTCTTACAGCAGGATAGGGCTTTATAGTGAACTTCAGTATCAACTGGGAGAAATAAATATCTTGCCTTGACAAGCTAATACCAAATACCCTGATAGGTACAGCTTTAAAGACATAATTTGATGGGCAAGTACTAAGGATGAAATTCTAGCCTGAGAATTTTGCCTTTAGTAATGCCTTACTTTAGACTCCTTGCTTGCATTGCTGCAGGACAATCTCTGCCTGGTTTGATCTACTATTTTCGTCTGTGAATAAGTAACTGATATTTTCTAGGACTCAAACTTGGCAAAAATATATACATATGTCAAATACACTTTTTTTAATATCTAAAAACAGTTTTCATCATATTCTCCGACACATTTTGTGTAAAACTTTTGTACCAGATGATCCACTTTTCTTTGCTTAAAAAAAAACTAACCAGCAATAATTCCAAACAGAAAAGTGTACCTACAGCAAAAAAGACTAAGCATGTGGTTGAATACTGTCCCAACCAGTGCTTTTATGGAGCACAGACAACCATTCCAGGGATTCTAGGAAGCCTGAACAGTCTAACAGCAGGGTCTTTGTTCTGTCTTGCTAAGCACAAGAAAAACACCAAGGTCTTGCCTGTGTCCCATTCCACAGGCTGCATCCAAATAGTGTGCTGAACAGAAGCCAGGCTTCAGAGTGAGTAAGGCTGCATTATTGCCATCAGATCCAACTTGCTTTCATTGTGTTTGCTTTCATATTGTTTGATTGGTGGCTGCAGAAGAGAGAGAAATGAGAGAAATACAGCTCTTTTTGTACTCTAGAGCAGAGATGGAGCAAAGCCACTTGATTGTCTCATTTTATCTCTCTCATTCCTTATTATATCATCCCAAATTCTCACATCTCGGGGAATTGCACCTCATCCATGAGCTAGCAGTGTGCCCTTGTGGCCAAGAAGGCCAATGGTATCCTGGAGTGCATCAGGAGAAGTACTGCCAGCAGGTCAAGGAAGGTGATCCTGCCCCTCTCCTCAGCCCTGGTGAGGTCATATTTGGATTGCTTTGTCCAGTTTTGGACTCCTCCTCCTCAGAAGAGACACAGAGCTTCTGGAGCAGATCCAGCAAAGGGCTGCAGAGTTCATCAAAGGACTGGATCTTCTCTCTTATGAAGAGAGGCCAAGGGAGCTGAACCAAATCAGTCTTGAGAAGAGATTACAGAGGGGACCTGATTAATGTCTAATAGTATCTAAAGGGAGGGTGCCAAGGAGATTAATCCAGGCTTTTTGTGGTACCAACCAATAGGACAAGAGGCAACAGGCAGAAACTGATGCACCGGAACATGAGGAAAAACTTCTTTATTGTATGAGCAACTGCACACTGAACAAATTTTCAAGGGAGGTTGTGGAGTCTCCCTCCTGGAGAAGTTCAAGAACTGTCTGGATACAATCCTGTGCCAGGTGCTCTAGGATGACCCTGTTTGAGGGAGGTTGGACCAGATGACCCACTGTGGTCCCTTCCAACCAGACCCATTCTGAGAGATACCATGATTCATTCTGCAACTATTCCCATTGATATAAATTAAACATTTTAGAGAGATATTAAAGGAGGGAAAAAAGAAAAAGAACTGCAGCTGATAGATGTTAATATAGAAGGCATTGATATTTTATTAATGATTCATGAGGTACAAGAATCATATGTAAGAGAATAGTTTTTCAAGATTGGGAGAATGAGGATTTGCAAGATTTTGGTCCTCTGGCAGGTGATTGAGGATATAAAAAGAAGATGTCCTCAAAAAATCTTAAAAGCGAGGTTATGTAATAGTACCAATTATAGAGGGTTTTTTACAGAAAGCAAGGAATTAAGGCACAAAAGAACCACAGATGCAATATTTGCAAACTCATACTCTTCCAAAAATAGACATTGGGGGCATCCTTTAGAGGGGAAAATGGGTAATATTCCCAGAGAAGCTGCCAGCTATCATTGAAGCCACCCACAATCTGTCAACATGCTGCTAGCAATTTTTTCTTCAAACTAATTAACACCTTGGTCAAGATGTACCCACTTTTGTCTCTTGACTTACCTGACTTTTTTATGATTTAGGTCAGAAGTTTGAAGAAATTCTGCAGTGAAAAATTATACATGCAGGATGATCACCATGTGGAACAGGACCAGTCTTTCCAAAAAAGGCATATTTTTCCCACAGCTGAATTTACTGAGGAAACAATGACAGCCACATGACTCTGAATCTTGTTTAGCATCTCTCAGTGCTGCCTTCTCACAACATTTTCAGATTAAACTCTTCACACCTAAAATGTTGCAGCTACTATTGTTTCATCAGAGGGAGTGTGAAGGGTATTTTTGTGTAAATATCATAGTTACTGAAGGCTGCTCATTCTAACATTAGTCCTTTTCTGACAAATACTATTCATACAGGATTTATGACTACTAGTTAGTATAATATCTCTGGGGTAAAGCTTTGCAAGGGTCCAAGGCCTAATGCCCTCCCCCTGACTCTGGATGGATTTTCTTAAGAGAATCCACCAACTCTTCTTAGCTGCCTTTCAGGTCAGAAGACTAAAACTTACAGAGGGAGGGTTTGAAAATTCATCTCAGATAGCACATGTAACATCTTCCTGGGCCAGCTCCTTTAGCATATACAACAAGAGAGCTGTCAGACCTAAGTAATGTAGCAACCATGTTAAGTATTGTGGTTCTCCAGTTTTACAGATTTTAAAAAGGGTATCATTTAAATTTTGTTTGAATACCAGCAATGGAAGGGGCAAGGGAATAAATTCCATCTATTTTTTGTTCATTGAGCAGGCAACAGGCCCTGCATTCTGCAGTGGGTAGAGAGAAGTCAGGAAGAAGCAGATAAACCTCACTGTGTCAGACAATTGCATATATCAACAAGTCTCAACAGCAAAATCAGAGTTTAACCTGGATAAAGACAAGATTAAGAAAACCAGAGAGATGAGTCAAACATCTGGAGTCTTCATGTGGATGTTCAGTCAATTCACTTCAGTTGTCCCCAGCCTGTGCCTCATTGTATGAAGTGGGAAAGCTGCAGGCATTCACCAGGCTGGGGAAAATAAAGTATATTTCCCCAAAAGATTGCACTTCACAAGCTTCAGGAGGTACTGCTGAGGCTGTATTCCACACTTGCTTGACAGTGATATGGTCTCCAGCACTACATCTATCAAACATTAATGAACTCATCTTCACAAACCTTTTGAAAGGCAGGGAAACATTATCTCCTTTTCACACATTTCCCTTTACAGGAGAACTGAGCCACAGCAAGATGTGAGTGATTTGCCTAGAGAAAAATCTGTAGCCAAGCCAGAGACTGAACCCAGACCTTTCAAATTTCAGAGAACCATTCTCAGAGTATGCAGTTCCAAGTCTGATATACTGGCAGTCTTTGGATTCGCAACAGAAGATTTCAATTTTTTTTTCCTTTTTTAATTGGATCCTGCCTGCATCAGAACAGTCTTTCCCTAGGTTCATAATGCTTCCTGGTGTCTATAGAAATGAAACAGTTATAGCAGAGAAAAACATTTGGAATTTCACTCTTATTACAACTTTTGAGTCCAGTCATCATTGTATGTCTAGTTCCGAGCCATTAGCCTGTCATCATCATTGCCATTATTTCTAACACAATACCTAAATGTGAAATTCTGTTTCGATAAAATCTCTGCATCTCCTTTTATGACTCCTGAAAGTAAAAAGGGTTCCAATGCTGGTATCATATGATGTGCTGAGCACAGAAAACCTTGTCAATTTGAGTGAACTTTGATTTATAAGCTTTAGAGATGCAGATTATATAACTTCAAACCTTTCACTTTAGCATGCCAAATTATACATTTTTTTTCCCCACAATCTGACCTGGATACTCAGCCAAATAGCAAGTACAAGTAACATTGGTATATTTTTTGGTCACGCCCAGTCAGACATTTAAAGGATTCCTTGTCAGGCAGAGGAATCAGACTCCTCAGAAGCTGCCAGTGTCACCTTTCTATGAAACAGTTCTTCCACTTCTCAACAGAGAGATTCAAATCACCACACCAAATAAAACAGATACTCACATTTGGTATTCTATTATCCCCAGGACAGCAGTGAGTTCTTTCTGTCTCAAAGAATTCCCTTCTTCATAACGTTACAGTCACCATATGTGAATAAAAAATCCAGGCTGGACAAACCAGAGACAAGGGCTCAGTGCAGGTTCTTGGAGATATCTGTGGACATGGAGAGAGTGAGAGCACACTGGTTATTGCTTATCAAGGTAACCTTTAAAACCAGAAAGGAAGGTGGTTACACTGATATGATCTAAAATTTAAGGATTCCTTTCTTAAAGATCAATGTTCAATGTGTTGACTAGAGCCATCTAAGATAATGGGGGAATACCAAATTTTGATCTATGTTTGTCATACAGGTAAAAAAAAGTGTGAGTTATAAGCTGACTGTTACCCTGAAATCAGCCCATGGTAAACCGGAATACCTGAAAAAGAACAGTAAAATATGTAACAAAGGTCTTAACGTACCTCTTAATAGAAAAGGCAGTAAGATTTCTCATTTTCCTTTGATATTTAGGATGTAATAGTAAAGACATTCCTATAATTGCAACAGCACATACAAAACCCAAAGGCTATAATTCTAATTAATTAAATAACTCTGTACTTGCTGATGCTTTTCAGCTACAATTGCTAAGTTATGTGCATTTCAAATTAATATTTCATTTTCTGAACTGCTTGTTGGCACAAGGTATGTAGTAGCTATTAGCAATATTACTGAATATAAGACAGTTAACAAGGTAGCAACCTTAGCAAAAAAGCTTGATGGCAGAAAAAGGAAAAGAGACTTCAGCCAAGAACTGCTGTCAAATGAGTGATATTTCTAAATTCAATTTCATTTGAAAGATCAAAGGAAAAACGCAGTATAAAGTACTCAATGGATACCATTTGAAGTTGTTTTAATATTATCTTACAATCAGTGATTAAAAACTATATATCAGGCTACAAATCAAGAAGATAAGTAAAATCAATTAAAAAAGTAAATTCTGTCCTGCTACTCAGCTTCTGCTGTGGTTGATACTCTTCAGAAAAAAGTGAAAAACTTTCCTTCCTTCCAGGAAAGAGGAAAGAATGGAAACTAGCCTATTTGCCAATTAGAAGTATGAAAAAATAGGTAGAATCATCACAGTCAGCTTAGAATTGACATAGGCGGAGCAACCAGTTCCCTGAGGCGTCTAATGCCAAACATATACTGGGCTGACCACAATTAGTAAAGTTATTGATATAAAGTAATATTCAAAGTCATCAAATTATATATAGCTACAGCCTATACACCATCTATAACCATCTATATTCAAAGATCCTTTTTACTGATGTATATTTCATAGTTTCATCAGTCTTAAATCTGGTTCTAATATTTGATACATATGTGTATGATTCTCTTGAAGCTACAGCTCTTGGCTTGGTATAATATGGGGTTCAAAAAGGGATTTTCATCATATCAACAATTTAATGAAAATCCAGTACACACAAGGGCAAACCTTAAACTGCTCAAATTAATATATTGTGCAGCTGCTATAAATGATAAGCTAACATAAGTTCATCCTTATCAGAGACAGTAGTCCAGGGTGAGGGACACAGTAACTATAGCTAGAATTTTGAAAAACCAAACGGTTCCTGACCTTGACTATCCAATCAGCCACTGAAATTTTCTTTCAAAAAATTTTAGCCTATTCTTAATAACAATTGTTATTGTAAGGTTTCCCAGTTTAACTGATTATCAACTTTTCAGAATTTGCAGATTTTGACTCAGGAAAATCTGCCCTAAGTTTTGCAACATATGTAGTCCAATGCTTACTTTGAAGTACACACCATGAAGAGATGTGCACCACCTGAAAGAAATTTCAGTCACATTTAAATGACATCAGATACAGTGAGCAACACAGGAACAAATGCTCCTGTTATTCTCAACACACTGTTAAGAAGCACTGACAATCTGCTTTATTTACATATGGCATCTCTTCAATGTATTTTTCATTCTCTGGATTCACTGGCAGGAACCTGGGCTGAGGTTATGATACTTTGCATATATAAACGCTGGAAAAATGATTTCTATAATGCTTCTTTCTGAATGTTTTTGTGTCAAAAGTATGGGATTACTCACTGTGTTTTCAACAGCAAGCTCATTGTAGATGTCATTCAAAAAAACAAAACTGCTTTCTTATTTTACTGTGATTGTATCTCTAGTGTTTCCTCCTATAAGCTGCACTGAAATATTATATTCTGCAAGGAAACCAACATAATACAAATATCTCCTCTATGCATGAACATTGCATTATCTAACAGAATAATATTACTGACATATAAAAATAAGCAGTCAATAGTTGAGAAAAATCAAGATTAAGGATGCTTATTTCATACTAAACGAGTTTTTTCTTGCAGCAAATATTAATTACATTATCACACAATGCCCAGGTCTTGCTTTGCACAGCCATGCATAAGAGAACAAGTGCAAAACCATTAATTTATAGAGTTAATAAAAGTTCAGGATAAATTTGAGTTAATTTAACCAGAAAGTAAATTTAGTAATCCATTTCATCATTGCAATATTCTGATTTTAATATACAAAGGGCATATGTTATTTGTAAGTCATGACAAAATATTAATTTTTCTCCCCAAATTCAGTATTTCTCAAGCTTATCAAGTCATTGAAAGCACAGACAGTCAAATAGACCATTTGCTCTGCATCACTTTTCTTTCTTCATAAATGTAGGAGGTAGAATTCGAAGACCAAAGGGAGAAAGGAGGGACAGCTGGATACTTTTTTATTTCATTGGTGTCAGCTATCAAAATGGCCTGTCATGCTCTGATCTCTATAAATGCAAGATTTACCATCTGGACATGCAGTGCAGGCTACAATAAATGGGCCCAGCCCTCATGCTTTTCAGAAATGTGAAGCAATCAGGATGGTATAACATGTAAGTGGGCCCAAAAAAATCTCAGAATAAAAATTCACTGTTTTCTCACCTGTTGTCTGAATTGAAACAGAATTCTGAGGGCTGGGTTCGTGTTTGCTGTTTATAGATATGAAAAAATTACAAAAGGACATTTCTGCTATGTTGAGGTCATGTCATGCTGGGTCTCTAAAGCAAGTATTTGGCAAGATATAAATTAGGTAATTAATTTAAACCAAAATTTTATCTAAATGGAATCAAGCACAGAAATATGAGCCAAAACTCCTGGACTCTCTTTGATATCTGTTAGGCATGGGATGTGTTAGCTTTTCCTTGAATGAAAATCACAGTGTTGGTCTTTTTTGCACTGACATTGGGCTTGTTATAATAAGAAAGTCGAGCACATTAATAGGCACATGAAAAATGGCAAATAGAAGTTACTAGGCCTGGTTTTGCATGTCTCTATGTCTGTTGGTCTGGCCTTATTAAACTACTGTCACCAAGTCAAAGTGCTTGACAAATTTTACAGAAAACATCTAAACGCAGAAGGTTCTGAACACAGAAATTCAATTTTTGGTAAATTTTGAGCAAATATTTTAGACAAATTGAAGAGCTCTGAAAAAGCCTCTTTTCTCACACATTCATGCTTTCTGAGCCATATAATCAGTTGCAAAACCAATGATTGAGCACTCAAACAATTTCAGAATATGGACTGAATTAATTGTAGAGATGATAATAAAAAAAAAGATGTTACTGAAAACATTGAAGAATAAGGAATGCTTTGCTTCAGAAGCTTTTTTGATGTAATGTATTAAGCAAACAAACATTATATTACCCATGCATTTGGAAACATCCAGGACCATAGGAAAAATGTGCCTTCAAAAGAGTCATTATTTACATCACAGTAATCATACTTGAATCATCTGGTACTTAAAACTGTCTGCACCCATATGTTCTGTCCTCCCCAGACCTTGATTTATTACATATATTGAGATGGCATGGTTTATCAACTTCTGTTCCGCATGGGGAAAGAGAATTCTTCGGGGAGACCTCATTGTGGTCTTCCAGTACCTTAAGGGGGCTCATAAAAAGGAGATCAAAAGACTTTTATACAAGCAAATAGTGACAGGAAAAGGGGCAATGGTTTTCAATTGAAAGAGGACAGGTTTAGTTTAGATGTCAGGAAGAAATTCTTTACTCAGAGAGTGCTGAAGTGCTGGAACAGTTTGCCCAGAGAAGCTGTAGGTGCTCTACCCATGAAAGTGTTCAAGACCTGGATGGGGCCCTGAGCAACCTCATCTAGTGACTGGCACCCCTTTCCGTGGCAGAGGGGTTGGAACTAGATCATCTTTAAGTTCCTTCCAACCCTTAACATTTTATGCTTATTCTATGATTCTAGGGTATTGTCAATTTCAGCTGATGTTTGTGAACCAAGATTACCTGGACTTAAAAGTCATAGAATCTTTAAGGTTTGAAAGGGACAATCAGGTCAAACCAACAACATAACTACCATGTTCAACATCAAACCATGTCCTCAAGTGACACAGCCACATGTGTTTTGAATACTTCCAGGGATGGTGACTCCACTTCCCTGGACAGTCTGTTCCATTGCTTTACAACTTTTTCTGTGGAACAAAAAAAATAAAAAATCCTACTGTTCAGTCTATACCTCTCCTGGTGCAACTTGAGGCCACTTTTTCTCATCCTGCCACTTGTTACTTGAGAGACTGACATCCACCTGTCTAGAGTCTCCTTCCAGGGAGTTGTAGGGAGCCATAAGGTCACCCCTGAGCCCCTTTTTCTTATGGCTAAACAACCCCAGATTCCTCAGTGACTCCTTATCAGACCTGTGCTCCAGACCCTTCCCCAGCTCTGCTGCCCTTCTCTGGACTCACTCCAGCACCTCCATGTCCTTCTTGTAGTGAGGGGCCAAAAACTGGACATGGGATTTGAGATGCAGTATCATCAACTGTTCTAATTAATACAGTGAAAAGCATTTCTCCTTAAATACATGTGCTTGTTCTGCCTTGACCCTGCAGACACAGAAGTAGTAGTCTGAGTTTACCCTCTGCAGATGGTTTTGCATTTTAAACACCACCTGTGACATGTGGTCAGAAGGTCAAGGAAGGTGAATTGCCAATTCTTTACTACATTTTCAACATGACAGTGTTTTACCTTTAATTTCCTAAAGCTGGATTTGAGATTCACTGAAATGTATAATCTCTCAATGCAGTGTCTGTTACTATTATTAATAATAATGTATGCATATAAGTACCTATATAAAATCCTAACTCTATATTTATAGAGTATCAGAGTTTGAAAGCCTACATTAGTCTGCCTCCAGAACACACCCCATCACTCTCAGTCCTGCTGACCCCTGGGTTGCACAGCTCTACCAACTTGGCGGGGAAGCACAGAGCAGTTCCTGCACCTCTGCTGCCTTGCACTGGCCCACCTTCCCTGTCCTCACTGCTGCTTTTATAAAGCACATACCCAACATTACCTGAGGATTTTTATGCATCCTCAGCTTGTCTTCCTTCACTTCCAACTGACACATACTTAGAAATCTGATACCTATTTCCCTCATTAATTTATGTGCCAATTTTCCACTCTGAGTGTCTTGCTCCAAGGACTGATTCACAGCGGTCATGGATTTTATGACAAGAACAGCTTGCCTTACCACAGGTTAACCCATTCCTGCATCCCTGTATTGAACACCTTCTGGTCTTTACTTCATCACAGGTTTTTTTTCACCATTCTGAGTAACCCACATTAGCACAGATACAGTTTATCTACACCTGTCATTCCACCTTTTTTCTCATAGCTGTAAATTTGCTCTAGTTGCTTTCCCTGGAGACTTCATTCTCCAGTTTCATTTTAGGCACTTTCCAATTACAATTCAAAATCATCAAGCCTTTTTTGGTTTTTTAAATCTGCATGGATTTCTCTTCAAACTGCAGAACCTGATCAGTTTCATCCATCTGGACCTGTCAGCTGTCTTAGTACTACCCAGAAACACCATTTCCCAAAATATTACTCACTGTTGGTGCCCATGACACCATCTTCTAATTTTCGTTCCCTTTTTCTCTCTCCAACTGTTTCTTTGGCACAGCCTTTAGAAATCCACTTCTGTCTTGCCATCGTTTTCATTGACAGTTTCCATTTTTTCATCTCTTTTTATAATTTAATTTTGAAATGTCCAATTACAAAAAAAAGCAAAAAACAAAATCAAGACCAAAGAACAAACCACAAACAACAACAAGACTTTAGAATCCCACTCTATTTCCATCTTTGACACATGATCTAGGATTTTTATCACTTATCTTAAACTTCCCATTGCAAAAGCAGACCTCTGTGTTGGCCTCATCAAATTGTGTACTGAAGGTAGTTCTTGAATTTGACAATCAAGATAAAATGACAGAAAAATTAGGTCATGTGTCTCTGAGAAAAAGGCCAGCTAGGCTTCCCTTTTGCAGAGTAGTTTAAATCAAACAGTTTAGGAAAGCACATAATTTTTATCTGGTTGCAACACATATTGATGACTGCCAGTAGGTGGAGAAGATGGAAAAATCGTCAGCTGCATCCTGTGCAGAGTATTTTGAACTTCTGAGTGATCTCAAGCCATGTATTCCATTAGTAATCACAGTCAGGGGGTGCTGTGAATTTAGAAAGGGCAGTTCAGGAGGTTGCTGTCCCATCTGTCCACACCATGTTCCTGCCAAGCACCCCTGCCATAACAGTGCCAGAAAAAAATGAAAATATGTAAGCAGTTGCCATGTGATTTTAACCACAAGGAAGGCTGGAATCATACCAGTACAACAGGTTGAACTGCAGTAAGCAAGGCACACTAACACATCTGTTTCTGCCTTACTATTCAAAATATGCCTAACAGCTGGTGAGCAGCAAATTGAGCTACTAGGGGGAAAAGATTGTTTTAAGGTACAGTAGCTTTTTGCCCTCCTGAACTTGAGTCAGAATATCACCATTTCTTTCTTTCATGCTCTTCCCTGCTATTCTCAAGGCATCAGTGTGGCTACCTGGGTCAGTGCCAGGACAAGCACATCAAAAGGGGAGTGCACACTTACAGTTTTACAGAATTTTTCACTGCCTGGTGTCCATCAAGGGGAGGAAAGAACCTGTACTCAAATACCTCGCTTAGTGATACACAGCACTTGGAGCCTGTTCTGTATTCTGACCCAAGACAGCCCAGGCAAATCTGCACCCTGGCTGATATACCAGGAGCAGGATGCTCTGCTTCCAGCCTCTCAACACCCAGACACCATCAGACCATTAGTACACAAACTAATTATTAAAGATGTATCTTTTACACAGCTTAAAAATGGCAATGACTTATACACAACACTAACTAAACCTAATTTCTTCATGTGTTTGCAGGCATTAACGCTCATTGCTGAGGAATCCATTATTTATCTACTAAAACAGTCCTCCTGTTCTTGGCACAGAGTAGCACCAGATGAAAGGTTAATTTTTGCACGTTTAAAGTTTGGTGAGGGCAGCATAAGCATGAAAATCAATTTCAGCAAGGCAGCAAAACAATAGAAAATGCACTTGCATAGCAACATCCTTTACCCTTTTGACTAATAAGAATTCATCATTTTATGGAATGAAATTCATGGCTGGGGTCATTCCTGATAGGTTATGTGATAAAAGCTCATCTGCAAGCCCAGAAAGAAGCACAGAGGCACAAGTGTTAAAAAGTCCCTGGACTCTTTTATTGAGCATTTTGTTATACAGCAAGCTCTTCTGTGCCCTGCTGACACAGTAGTTCAGCTTTGTAGAAATATCTTGTGCTTCTTGAGTGCTGATGAGAGACACAGATTTCCCAGAGAAGGATAGAAGTGCCTCAGACAGACCAGTGAGCCAGCAGAAGGAAAATAGGGGACAGCCTTATTTCAGATCCTGCATCTGCTATAAGACACAGGGGCTGATCCCTTGAAAGCCTTTGGGCTGGGACTTCCAAGAGAGTGTGAAAACTGATCACAAATGCAGAGGAAAAAAAAATCTCTGAATGAAGCATGGCCATGTTTAGGTATTTGCTAACCTGGTTAGTCCTTCATTTAAGCCAGTGGAATAAACCAATCACTCAGCATGGGCAAAGTGAAGTGTCAAGAACAGTAAACAAAGGCAACTGATAAATGATGTGTTGGAAGAAGGAAGCCACTCCTGTGGAGAACAAGGCCAGCAACGTGGCTGAAAAGGAGAGCTTAAAGCTGATGCTGGTTTTGAACAATATTTGCATTTGTTTTCTCCAAACATGTGTCATCTTGAGAAATTGAACTGTGTTTATACTCAGCATTCTCCTTGAGTTCATTTCCATTGCATCACAAGGTAATAATTCCATATTGCAGAGCTCCTCAAAGGCATCACACAGATCAAATTATCAATTTGAAAGCGGAAAGCTGACACTGAAATCTGTTTGCTGCACTTGCTGGAACTTAAAGAACTTTATAGAATTGTTTTAGTATTTCAAATTTTTTTCTAGCTAGGAAAATGAAGCATTTAAGCACCAATGCAAAGGAAAGTATTTTGAAGTTCAAGGGCTCTTTGATAAATGACAGAAGTTATAAATGACTTAAAGCTGTTATTGCATTTCCCCTGCAGTCCAGTGCTATTTGTATAAAGAGATAATTGTCACTAGGAATGCATAAAATCCACTGTGTTTGATTCTCACTGAGAGAAATCAAACATGCCTAAAGACAACATTATGAGAAACCCGATCAACTGTATTTGCATAACAAATGCTTTGCAGCCATTTTACTTGCAAATAAACACACGATGCCTTTAAAAAGTTGAAAGGAGCTTCTTATACAATTATCCAGTAAAAGACAGAAACATAAAATACACAATTATTGCTAAAAGGCACTGAGGAATCAAATAATCCAACAGTCAAGTTGCCATGCCATGACTGCATTTCTTGCTGGAATACACAAGATATGGAGTGCGAGTTTTGACTTCTTTCAGGTATCAAATATTCTCTTTGTAGCAAATATTTGTTAAGCTTCTCTATTATCAAAGTACAACAGTTGTAGCACATTACAACCAATTTTTTTCCCACAAAGCATCCTGAGAATGAGCCTGTCATTATTGCCTAGAAACTGTTGAATAATGTCATGATATTTCTGTGGGACAGGACTACTAAGGGATTTTCTTAGTACATGATAAAGATTTTGAATTATGGATGGGAGTCTACAGAATTTAACCTAAATGAGAATTATTAAAGAAAACTAAATCCTAAAGAAAAAATAAAAACAGCAGGTAGAGTAATTTACTCACACATATGAATGGCACTTTTATGCCTTTTTTTAAATTTAGGAAACAACATATGAATCATAAGTTTTTCTATATAACAAGCCTTGATGTGTTACTTAAATAAGTAAAATTAATATTGTTAGCTGAGATTTTTTTCATACAAGAATACTGCAGCTTCTGGTCAATCTGCACTAAAAGTTAAATATGTGAGGTCAAGATGAATTTTCTGGAAGCTTTGTTTCTAAATTAGCTTTTAATCCTTCCTTTTGGAAATGCCTTTCTCAGCTCTTTTCAAATGAAATGAAGACTAATGAAAATAAGGAGAGGAATTCAAGTCCAAATATACTGAAATAGTTCAGTAGCTGAATTCTGAGGAATTATGGGCATCATGTCTTTCTATTGACATTAACAGTCAAACCTTCTGGATGACTTAGCATTTAAAAAATCAAATAAATTAATGCAAATGCCCATAAATTAATGAAAAAGTGGCTTTATGACCCCTCATACAGACAGCTGGACATGAGGTGAAAGACTGCCATTAAAATTTTGATAAGTATTATACAGTCATGCATTAGGTTGGACAAGAATAAAACCAACTCCCAGAGGAAATGCATCATTACCAATGTTGAAGGGTATGTGAAAGAGTTATGAAACTTTCTTCTTTCCTTTTATATTTGCATCAATAACTCAGATTAAGATGCCATGCCCTGATGCAGTCCCAGCAATTTATCTAAATGCTGTCTTTACGTGTCATAACTTATTTCCATATTTGGCAGAAACTCTCAGAAGTGTTCTTGTCCACAGCTTCAGATCTCAGTGCAGTAGTGCCATGAGATTTCAGCTGCAAAATTCAAACTTCCATCTTTGTACATAGACCTTGAACAAGAGTTTACTTCATCCTTCAAATGTCAGAGTTCTGACTGTAGAATGCATTAAAAAAAGGATATGCTAGATGGTTCCCAAAACCAGCAGAGGTTAGTGCATCCTAGGAGCTGATCCAGTCCAACAAGTTCCCAGAATTGTTCCCACCTCTGAGAGTTACTGAAGCACACAAGCCTGAGTAACTGATTTATGAAGAGTCGGAGGATTTCCTCTACTTCATGAAAATGAGGAAGAGTGAAAGGTGGAGTGAAGGAAGTCTCATACTTGAGAAATGTGTAACAGGAGGAACAACTTAAAAGTGAAATAGGAGTATTTCTCCCCTGCAACTTCTAACTCTTGCCAGTCTCTTTAATATTTGACAGGAAGCACAAAAAGCAGTATGGCCAGTGAACCATTAACTCGTGTCACCTCTCCATTACAACCTTTTCAGCTACCCTTTTTGCTCTCCACCTATTTCTCTCAGCTGTCCTGTCTCTCTGCTTTACAGAGAGCAAACTGCAAGGAGTCAAAGACAAAAAAATTAAATAGCATCTATATTTCTGCTGAACTCTAAGGTAGCTCTGACTGCTGACAAAACAGTTTTGCATGAGAAATAGAAAAATAAAGCAAGCTAGTGAGTTTTATTTCTACCTATAATCCTTGTGAAATAGAGACATTCTCTTTGAATTTCAAAAAAAAGATGGATTGCTTTTATACTCATTTTAAGAGGGCAAGGCCAAAAAACTGTATCCATGTGGATTGAAGCCATAAAACTTTACTTCCTGTCAAATGAAGAAAAATTCCCTTATTTGGCATAAGATAAACAAATTTCTAACAAAGAGAAAATTCACTGTAAAAACCTAGGAGACATTAAGAAATGCCAATAGTTCTAAGAATATTCTTCCCTGGTTTTGTTCCACTTTTCCTGTGGCTTAACTTTGTTTAATTTAAGCAACCAAATAATGAGCTTATTTTCTTTGTAATTTTAAGTAGCGGAAAACAGGTGAGATTTTTCCCTCCCCAGCTGATGCATTCACAAGCTTTCTGAACCCTCACATGTTCCTCTTACTAAAAAAAAATCATCATCTTCAAAGAATGAGCCTCTTACAAGGCTGCAACCAAAAACAGACTTGAAAATGTTGCTGACAGAGTGAGAATTAAGTATTTCTGACCTTCAGGCTGCCTGTCATGATAAGCCTAACAATACTTTTAAGCATCAGATATGCCCCATCAGAAACGTCATTTATTCTGTGAGAGGAATGTCTGTTAGTCCCTTAAATTGACACCAAATCTTGCATTGACTGTAAAGCAACTTCTTTCATGGAACACATTAATTTAAGCTTCATACAGTCCTTCAGGATCCTGACAGAGCATTGTAATACTGTGGGACTAATTTTTGTTTCCTTCCAGCTGACTAGAACAGGAATTTAAAGTACCATCTAGCTACATGGAAGAGTGTTTTACTGCAAAAGTACACATTTATAACAGTAGCAGTGAATTACGTGTCTGAGATGTTTTCCTGCCCTTGCCTTTTCTGCATAAACCCCTCCATGAGACAAGTGCATTCTTTAAACAACTCTGTTCTGGTACAACCATTTATGCATTTCCACTTTTTCAAGCAGTATAAAATAGTTAGATACCCTCAAAAGCTTTAACATCAAAATTTTTTCTATAGGTCCTAAATTTGCTTTTATCATTCTTTTATTCATTGGATTGATTTTATCAATAAAGAATCTAGGATAGTCCCAGATGCTTGTCACAAGCAGAAAGACATTAAAAAATTACTTGGAATAGCACACATGGGGGATATTAATATGCTGTCATCTTATTGCAAAAGACCCATACCATCTGGGTGATTTCTCATGGGCAGTTCCTTCACAGCACAGCCAACAGACTCCAGCTCTCCTCACCCAGCTAACCCACTCTTTTGTAGCCCTCCTCTTCTTATTGGACACAGCTGCGGCCTGTTCCTAATCTTTGGTGATTGGTACAGCTGCAACTCCTCAGGTGTGAGACTGCCTTCTGCACTATTTTCTTACATTCTATCCCTCCACTTTAATACAGCTTTACTATATTTTAAATGTTTGGGTTTTGTCCACCTGACTACTATGCCATACAATAACTGCAAGCTGAAGTATCATAACTTCATTAAGGTCTGATTTTTGTCTATAATGTCTTCCTTTACTTCTTAGGTTATTTATTAATAAATCTCTCAATATCTGCCCCCTTCAGGGGTACTGTAGACATAGAACTGTTGCAGCTGAGTTTGAAACACAGAATCAAATTTAGGACTTCAGGAGACAAGATGATGTTCCAGGTCAGGTCTGATCTAGATTTAAACCTTTTATTGCAAGTCACAATCAGAACACTTATCTTTAAAAATAGCAGACTTTGAAACTGAATGTGTTTCAAATAAACCATACTTAAGATACAAGACAGTGAGAAAGTATTTATTCTCTTCTTTTTAAAGGCTTTCCAAATTCCAAGTGGAAAGTCTAACTTTCGTTAGCAAATATGATAAAAAAACGTAGAGGAACAAAAGAAAAAGGAGTGTATGATTAAATAAAGAATAGAACTGCTTTGTCCCACTTTCCAATGTCCCTGGTGCAGGGACTTTGTAAGATCTGCACCTACCCAATCACTTTGGCCCTATCTCTCCAGCTTGTACTTGACAGAGTTGGGGAAGACAAAACATCAAAACAGGTTAAGAGGCAGGTTAAACCTGCTTCTGTGATTCAGAAACAGAGGCTCAGCAGAGTCATAGATGGAAACTACATCGGCCCTACAGAACTTTTCTTGTTTCTCCCACTTTGGCTTTTAGATATCTCCTATTTTTTTTCTTTTACCTCTGACTCAAAAAAATTATTCAGGCTCATTCAGCTTAGCATGGAACAGCTGAAGAGTGAACCTGTTCAGAGGAATGTCTGCAAAGACAGCTTACTGCTGGATAACAAATTCCAAATATTTCGTATACCATGTTCCAAAGCAACCATAACAGTCCACACATTCAGTGAAGTCATTATGTAGTCAAAACAAAAATATTCAAATTTGCTGTAACTATTTGCAAGAATACGACATGCCTTTCATGTGCAGTTCCATGCTGAGAAATCCAGTAAACAACATGCTGTCTTCCAACCAGAAAAGTGTTTCCACTTACTTAAAAACCACAGATCAAAGTTCCAGCTTGAAAGAAGGACATGCCTATTACATCAGCTTCTGACAAAAAACACAGCAATTCTTTGAATAAATTAATTTCTAAAAGTGTCAGTGGCACCTATCAGTCAGACAGGTTGGTTTGTTAAATATTCATAGGAACTTTGCAGTAATCCTTAAACACCTTAAACCTTTTGAATTTTCATTAGGTCAGCTACTCAAGTCTGATTTGCTGGCAGCACTGATTTCTTCCTAAAAGAGGCTACAGGAAATGGCAATAAATCATGCCATTTGTAAATTTTCATTATTCATCTTAAATATTGCAAATTTTCACTTTAACCTAAAACACATTATGAATTAATTACTGTCTGTTAAGCTTGCACAGAGTACATTGGCCATGTTTTGACTTCAACATTAATTCACTCAAGTAGTCTAGATACATCTATTTCAGACCATAAAATAATAATTTAGATTATTAATAAAATTGGAATACAACATAGAGTCTTGATGTTAGTATAAAAATAACTCCTAAGATTTTAAAGAAAACTCTTAATATTCTTGGTTTTTATATATATTACAACACCTCAGAAAGCCCTATGCCATCCTGCTGGAACCCAATAATAACTGTATTACAAATTAGTTATTTGAATAGGTGAGCATTGGAACAGAAAATACAAAGGCCTGAGTACTTTATTTCTAAAACTGGACCTGAAAGACATCAATGATTAAGACAGATTTTCATTGGAGAACTGTATCTTGTTAAATAGGTGCAACAGTTTATATTAGGAAGTCTGGTTTTAATTTGCTTATAATGTTTCTGTAATTTAGTTATAGGCTTGACTTCCATGTGATGGAGTCTGAATTTGTCTGAAAACTTTCAGCATGAAAAACCCCACACAGAAAATAACACCATGGCAAATGTTGTGTTTTGTGTTATCTTAAAAATTGAAACATAACAGTTCTGATATTTGCTTCATTTACAACTTAAAGCAGCCTATTCAAACTTGTCAAAAGAGCTATTTGACATTGCAGGTATGTGTGCTGTTTTTCCTCCTGTTCCAGTAGCCTTTCCAAATTAAGGAAAAGTACAGACCCCTGAGGACACACATTGTCTTATATATCAAGAGTTCTAGCATCATTATAGCACAAGGATTCCATATCATCAGAGCTTCACACCTTCTCAATGTTTCTCATAAGGCAGCCCCTCTAAGCATTGAGTGTTCCAGGTCCTTGCAGTAGTAATCTAACTCCAGATCCCACAAATCCACTCTTTTATACCACTTGTTCTTATTGGCTACAGGTGTGGCCTGTTGAGATCAGGCCTGCTCCTAATCTTTAGTAATTGGTCCAGCTGCAACTCGTGGCGGGATAAGATTACATTCTATGCCACCTTCATTTACCCATACTGTATCCCCCTACAGACGTGGGTTACTGTACAGTCAGGAGATGAGCCTCATGTCCCCACCTAAAATAGTTTCTCTATGCTCTTGCTAGTCGTGACTAGTAAATTAAACATGCTCCTAACCATTTTCTGCCAATGAATGAATGTATGCCACAGAAGTGCAGAACAGATGAGCAAAACATCATTTAGATGATCAGACGCTATCCTTGAATCAATAGAAAGGAATTATACCTGATTAAACTCTTGTATCATTCCTCTGCCATGATGGAGGCTCTCCCAGACATACAGCTTCCATTCTGGCAGGACCTAAAGGAGGTTAATTGGCCCACAGAAAGAATCTGGGATATACAAAGCTCCAAATGTTCTCAAAACACTTTTCTCCTGCCTTGTTACACCCTAAGTTCACCCAGAGTGTTTTAAATGGGCTTAAGTGCTTTGACACCACTGGGTAGAGTGCAGGAGAAGATGACAAACTTCTCAGGAGGTTGAATTGCAAACTTTTACTTGCAAGCTTCAGAGAGCAAAGGTCTTAGCAAATTTTAAATCAACATCCAGGAAAAGTAAGGCACTCCACAAGGCACTGGCTTAGCAAACTCTAACTCATCCAACTTTAAGTTACACAAATTTTGAGAAAAGAATGTTAGAAGAAAGAGAGAGAGGGAGAGAGAAAAGAGAAGGGAAGTCCTGGGAAGGGAAGTTCCAGGAAAGGAGGGAAAGCTCTGGAAAGAGAAGGGAAGCTCCAGGAAGAGAAGTTTGCCTTTGCAGGGATTTTCATTCTAGTAAAGGAAAAAGCTGTGTCACTATTCACTAGATGGTTTGCTGGAGGTGTTAACTTTAATTAACTAATTTCATGCTCTGGCATTTAAATGACAGGATCAAGTTTTCAAAAAGGACATTGAGAATGGCGTGCCATGTGTAGAGGCCTGAACTAACTGCTGGCCATCCCGTAAAAGTACACTGTTAGTACCAGCATAGCAACTGGTTTTGAAGATGTGGAACCTCTTTTCCATACTGGAGAAGGAGAGGAAGGAAATTGCAGCTTGGATGAGGATCACAGTTGTCTACTTTCTGATTATGACAGGGGCTGGTTCAGAGAAACAAACCAAATCAAGATGAGAGCCAGACTTCCAAAGGCAGAACAGAATGTTTAGTGTGCAACAGTTCTGTGGGTCCCAGCTCAGGAAGAGGTCAGTTGCCATTTGGTCTGAAGAGGACATAGACAAAAACCTGAGTAACTGGAATGTGATGAAGACTTAAAATTTGTATTTGAGACAAGAAATCAATCAGATTTTGAGATCATGAAGAAATTCTAGTTCATCCCAAGTCTAATATAACTGAAAAAAATTAACATTACTTTTAAATGTATTATAATTCAAAATTACATTTTTAATGGAGAATGTTGTCAATATTTGTATTTAAACATCTCATTGTAGCTTTCAGGAAATAATGTGTAATTTTTAAATGTTTGGAATAATTTTCAATCTCTTCCATATTGACTGAAGTACTTCTTAATCAAAAGTTTCATATGTAATTAAAAAACTGTATGCCTGAATATGTGCAGCAATTATATTTGCAGCAATGTACATTCTTGGACATTTATATCATTGAAATTAGTTGCCTCAAATGTTTACACTTATTATTTCATTTTAAAATGTTATCAGAGACACTTCAGTTATAATAGAAATCTATGCTATGTTATTAGTTCATACACATACAGTATGAACTTTCCTTTTTTTATCCATCTGCGTTTACTTCATTTTACTCTGAAGTCAGGGTAATTAAAAATTTCAAATTATTTCATTTTATAACAGATTTTTTGCATGTGTATGGAATGATGAGGAAAAACTTCATTGCTTTGAGTGACATATCTTTTATTTCTGTTTTGAAAAGCACCCTAGTCACATGTTCAAAGACTAATCTGAATTCCAGGAGTGTTTTAGCTTTGAGATGTGCACAACTGTCTTCCATGTCATGACTAACAATTATGTTAATAGAAAATTATATTGATATGTAACTTGGACAACATTTTGAACATTTGTGAGTTTCTCAATCTAACCAAAGAATGTATTTTATTTTCTAAAGTTCTATGGAATTCTTATGCATTTCTCAATGAATTATTGCAACTTTGAAACATACTGTTTTGGAAGAATAGGTTTGGATATATTGTTAAGTACGACATTTTTGGAGTTTTTCAAATTTGTGTATCTAATGAACTGAAAGGTTACTTTGATGAAGCATTGATTTCTGCTCTGATCCCATATTCATTAAAAATAAAATATGAGAGTTCTTCATGATGAACTGTTTTTTGTTTTACTGGCTGAAGTACCTTTGGTTGTTGAGCAGGGCTCATGGGGCATATTTTCTGTTTGTGCTTTCATCACTCAATATTCAAACACAACTGCTAAAATTTATAACAGATCTCAAATCAATGACAAAGTTACACTTTCCACGAACCCTAATTATTTGTACAACTTTTAAAGTTTTATTTTTAATATGCCATTTATTGACTTAACCAGTTATTCACTTTTCTCTAGTAATAGGAAAGTGGTTCTAAAATTTGTATTTTGATAATGTGGTTCTTTGCCAAATATGGCTATAATTGAGAATTAAGACAATACTCGGCATTGTTTACGTGGTGACTCAATATGAGTGAAATATTAAAGGAACACAAGGTCAATGTCTTTTCACTTTGATAATTGCCTTGATTAAAAACTCAGACAAAACTGTGTGGATGTATTTGTGCTTTCAAAGCAAATGAACTGAACCAAGTAAAAAAAGAAAATTTTCTTCCCAAGGAAAAAAAGGCTATCTGTACATCTGTAGTTTGAGATGAAAGGTGGCACAAGGACAATAATGCTTTCATTGGTGGTGCTCTTCTCCCATATAGCTTGGCCCCACAATGCTTCATTTATCAGGAATGTATTATGGGAGATTGTTTAAAAATATCCAAGTGACAGATATTATTTTCCTGTTGTATTTAGAATAAATGGCTTACTGTAATACCGGAATTGCAGAAGAATTTAGTTCTGAAATTTTGGGAAAATGAACTTAAGAAGCCCTTAAAGCATTCATCTATTTCTAAGCCTTTTCAATATTTTTGTTAAAATACTAAGCCCATTTCAAAAATCATTGTCCATATTTTTCTAACATTTTTGAGGTATGAATGACAAATGCACATTTTCCTCATTGCAAGTCCATTTTCAGACCTTTGTGTGTATCACAAATCTCATTTCTGGAATAGGAAGTCTATAGTTTTATCTGCTGAACACAAGTATTTGCAGAGTGAGTCCCATTAATTATACATTGTGATAAAAAATTAGTTTTACAAATTACTTGTAATACCTTTATGATGATTTCTGTTGCATTTACAAGTGTTTTTTCTTAATTAAACCATACCAACTAAGATACATGTACCAACACAGCAGTGTAGGAATATTCTGGGGAGAAATCAACTGTAATATTTAACAGTATGCGCCTCTGTGAGAATATCTATCCCTCTGCCACTTCAAATTTTACTGTGTATCTCATTTGAAAGTGAAATCATGAGACAGAGACTGACATTGAAGGTACACACTGTAGGGCTGGGAGCTGAGGGTACCCTGTTAAGGCTGGTCCTCAGCAGGCTCAGGCTGAAGGGTGCCGACAAGGCTTGGCCTGTCAGCCACAAGGCTTTACTTCAGACATAAGGAAGGGCAGCTGAGACCAGAGAGAAAAAGTAGTCTGTTTTCCTTCAGATCACCCATCAATCACTGGGGGATGAGTCCATACAGAAGAATGGGTAGGACTCTTTAAAGACAGGGATTCCCTATGCACGTTTCTCAGTGTCCCTTTCTGAAAGCCAGCCCACCATACTTCCCGGACTGGAGAGTTACTGAAATTTCTATCTTATTGCAATTCTCTGTGCCTAGTTTCAATGCACAGCAAGGACCAGCTGATTTATTGTTTTCCTGAAAAACCCATGCACTTTGCTATCCAGCCAAAAAGGATTTAATCTTCTTTACTGAGCAGACCACCAAAGCACTGGGAACTATGAGTCAAAATGCACAGCAGCTGCAGGGATCTGAACTCAGTGGAAGTAGGCCTCCGCTGGAGGGAGATTGGACATTGTGGGACAAAGTACCAGGGAAGGAGGCAGGCTGAAGACAGCTAAAGAAGCTGATGACCAAGGCAGCAGAAAAATCAGAGAAAAATGTTTAGCGTGACTTAAAATGCAGAGTTTGTAGAGAGAGAGTTGTTAGGGGAAAAGAATGGAGATGTTAGAATTCAGCAGCATGAGGGGCAAAGGGTTAGTCTCCCTTCTCCATTAAGAAACAGTCCTTGGCCAGAGATAGCTGAAGTTCAAGATCCCTGGCAGTGCTGGTAAGGTTCAAGATCCCTGGAAATGCTGGTGATTGATCACCTCAGGACCCAGTGAGTTGCAACAGCTCAGCCTAGAGAAGACCTTATATTTATGGCATATCAGCTCATCTGACTTGCTTTAATTGAAGCAGAGAGCACTTGACTGAATAGTTATGCCAGCAGGTCCAAAAGTCAGTAGCCCCAGCAAACAGTGCAGATAAACAGCTGGGAACAAGGCAGGGCTGGCAATGTCTTTGCTTGGCTCTGCTGCAGTTAGGTCAGGATGTGTGACCACAGCCTCAATATGCTGGTCAGCCACTCTGGTCAAAATTACCATCGGAGATGCCTTCTTACTTTGGTGCCCATGTGCTAGGTTGTGAGAAAGCAGCACAGCAGGTTTTTCTCCTTTACTAGATTCTTGAGAAAGAAGGGGACTCTTCATCATTTCTCTGTGATTACTATGTTCAACAATAAGCTTCACTTCTCTTTATTAAGAAAATCCAGCATAAATTACTGAAAACTTCCTGCAGTTTTTTTAAATAAGCCTGAAGTTTGCTGAATGTCCATCACCATCATCACCTGCTAGAAGTTTTCACCTCCCTTTTGATGAAAGTTTGTCCTCTCTGGTTACTCTTCTCTGTGGTGGGGAAGGTGATGACCTCTCCATGTGAATGTTGCACTTCCTCTGTCACACTCAAGGCTCCGCATTGTTACTGTGAAGGCACCCACAACAATTTTTCCTTTCCTCAGCTTTCTGGGTGTATCATGTTTTTGTTCAGTGACCACACTTACCGTGTCCCTACCATTCTGGCTTCCCTTTTCTTTTGGCATGTGTGCATTTACCCCTGCAGCCTCAACTTATTCTGTTCACATCCCTTTCAGGATTATCTGGTGCTGAAACTGCAATGACTCAGAGAGTCACTCTGGACAGCTGGAATTGCAGCAGAGCTGAGCACTACAGGGGGAAGGACAGAGGGCTTAAGCCAGGCATGATGCTGAGCTCTGGAGTTGGGAGACTGCCTGGCAGCCTTACAGGCCACCAGGGCAGCTCTGGGACTTCTGTCTGTGTTTATTTTGATTCTGGCTGAGCACTTTTTCCCAGTCAAGTCATCTCTGATGGATTTCTGCAGTCATCAGAGAAAAAAACTGAGGGTTGTTTTTTTATTTGGAAAAAGAAAAAAAAAGACAAAAGGTGGTAGATTTAAGCATATTTTCACCAAATTACATAGTTTCTCAAAGAAGGCTCTAGGAAATTGTTATCTATAATGATGAAAAATTGGAACAGAAGACTTGTGGTGAGCTGATTGTGAACTCTTTGTTGGTCAGAGTGGTACCCTATAGATTTCAGACTGGGAGGAACTTCACCCTCCCAGACAGAAACAAGGGGAGTTCCAAAGAAGCTTTTAATTTTTGCTACTTGCTGCAAGTTTTACTTGATGATACTCAGAAGGAACTTGCTGGTGGCCAAATAAAGGTTCAGATACATAAAGCTAATGTAAAATGGTTCAGATATATAAAGATTCTGAAAAAGAAACTATCATTCTCGTTTCTCGTGGCTTTATTGAAGGAAAAAACCTTCAATATATGAAAAAGGTTGATTTTCAAAATTTTATGACTTGTAGTTTTGATCATAACACTGTAATACTTCTTTATGTGGGTTTGTTTTAATAATGTCTGAAGCAGGTACACTGAAAATGTGGCTCTTCTATAGGAATGAGGCTGTTTCTCCCTTTTATTACAAAACTTCTTTTAGTTCCAGATTTATGAATCAGTGTTGTTTTCTTGTGTCAGATTTACTTGCAGTCAGGCTACTTGTCTGAACTTCTTTTCCTATCAGTAGAAGGGAATACAATTTGCTCAAATGTGAGTCATCTTGTCCTTTAGCAGATTTCTAAGGCAGGTTAGATGCATAATTTTTCTTGGTACCTACTTCTCCCTGATGACAATAAGGGGAATCTAACAGAGCAGCTCTGATATATCCCACACATGTTTTAAAAGTAAAAAAGTCTAAAGCTACTTGAGATGAAACCCACTGTCAGTGTTTGTGAGAAATATACACAATCTCTCAAAATGAATTGGCTTCTAGGTGAAATGGAAACTATGGGTACCTAACCTTCCAGCAGAGGTCTGCCCTTCAGTGAGGGAGTCAATGTAATCCCATTGCCTACAGTCGTGAATTTTGTCTCTTTAATAGGTTTGTTGTGCACCAACAATGGCCTATGCAGAAAGGCTTCCTGCTATGTTTCAGGGGAAATAAAAAAGGGTATTTTGCCTGATGAATTTGATCAAGTGTATGGCACTTTTCCAGCAAAATCTCTCATGCCTATTTTTTTTAATTGGAAAATCCTGGCCTGTTTTATTTGGGGCATTTTCTAACATGTAGGAGCAGTAGCAGTAACATCTGGCTTAGATGTCCATATCTTTGAATAGCTGAACTTGGGGCACCTGCATGGTACTTAATCAATGCAAATAATTATGTTGTGGGCTTAATTAGCAGTAACAGACTATTCAGTAATGTTAGTGCACACACACAGAGTCAAAAAGATTAATTAATCTGACCTGCAGCTTACTCTATCATTCATTATTAAACATTTGAGAATACAGAAAAATTCATAATGGGCTAATAAGATACAGCCCTTTAAAATGAAAATATGGACTACATTAACTGAAGACCAAAGCTGTAAGACTTGGACCATTCCTGTTTGAATCTTAATCAAAATTGGGTCCTAAAGAAAATGTGAACTAACTGTCAAAAGAACTAGATATTTTCTAAAAGTCACAGTCTTAAGTGTTCCTGGTAGCAATCAAGACATTCTGTTACCAACTCCATTCAGAGTTCTCATTTTGCAGTGAGAATTGCTGCATTTTTTTTCCCATGTTATAATTTATAATACTTTTCATGGATTTGTTCTGCACTTAGACCTTCCTTTAGAAAATAAGAATATATTCAGTGGCTTGCATAACCCAAAGGTAATCATGAGAGCACTTGGGAGATGGCCTTCCATGGGATCTCACAGGTTGGAAGTGATCTCAGATTGGCAACTGCTCTAACATCCTGCTCAGAGTTAATAGTGAATTCAGCATTTAGACCAGGTTGCTCAGGGCTTTGTTGGGTCAGGCGTCTAAAACCTCCACAACTTCCTGGGCAGCCTGTCCCAGTACTTGGCTGTCCTCAGAGTGATCCCAGGACAATTTGTTCCAGTTGGAACCTCTCCTCTTTTAGTCTGTAACTGCTGTTTCGCATTCATCTACCATGCCTCAACATAAGAGGAATTTACATTCTTGCTAACTTCCCTGTGGATATGGGCAGACTGCTATAAGGTGGTCCCAAAGCCATTTTGTCTGTGGGATGAGCAACTTCTCTCTTGCAGATTCTGCTCAGAGGGCAGGTGTGCCAGCCCTGATCATTCTGTTGGCCTTCACTCAACCCACTCCAGTTTACCAATGTCTTGCACTGGAAACGAAAACTAAGAGTATTCAGAATGTGATCAAATGAATATCAGACAAAGGTGAGTAACCATTTTCCTTTGTCAGTCGGCTGCAATTATGTTAACAAAGCCCTGTATGCCAGGACAGTGCTGCCACATGCTTAGACAGAAACATACATTGATGTAGTACCAGACTATTTTGCTGCACCTCAAGGATTTGCAGGCAAACACTGGTTTTGAGCAAAAAATAGCATCTTTGCCTAGACAGTCTTGGATGTTTTTGTGAAAATATATGACAAACAGACCTGGCTGTCTAACTTCAGCCCCAGTAAATAAGATGGCCTCACAGCAAACAAATCTAGTGTATAGAACACAGGCCAAGTTTATGTTTACTATGCAAGTATAAAATGAATTTGATGCATCCACTTTTTCTATGGCTGCAGATGAATCATTAAGAAAATTACTCTGAAACAAAAATCCCTCACCATTTCAAAACAGTTGCCCCCTACTTATGGAAAGGGCATTCAAATCTGTTTAAAAGAAGAAACCAAGAAAATACGGGAGGAGCTCTAATTACATTCATGGGCAACCTGGCTCCTGGAAAGCCACAGGGGTACTAATTACCAAAGCAGAGGAACAGGCTTGCACTTAATGGGTTGCAGGTATAAGTAATTAACATTAGGACAATAAAAGGGTAGATTGGATGGTCAGGGAATACCTTGAGAAAGAGGGCCTTGATAAGGTAGTGGAGTCTCTTCTCATCTCCTCTCCTTCTTCTTGACTACAAATTACTATGTAGAAATGGATGGCAAGAACCATGCCTCTCTCCTGTCCTTGAGTACAAATTGCCTTTTGGAAATGGAAGGTAAGAACTCTATCTTTCTCTTCCCTTCTCTTCAAGAATGAAGAGCCATTTGAGAATGGAAGGTGAGGATCTTGCCTCTCCCTTTGCTTCTCCTCAATTGTGGAAAGCCATTTGGAAATGGAAAATAAGAACCTTGCCCCTCTCTTCTCCCTGAGTGCAAATTGCCTTTGGAAATGGAAGGTAAGAACCTTGCCCTAATCCTTTCCCTGAGTACCAAGAGCCCATTGGAAATGGAAGGTAACAACCTTGCCCCTGTCCTGTCCTTGAGTACCAGTGATCAGTTGGAAATGGACGGTGAGAACCTTGCCCCTCCCCTGTCATTGAGTATAAATTGCCATTTAGAAACGGAAGGTAAGAACCTTGCCCCTCTCTTCTCTCTAAGTATGTTGCTATTGGGAATGGAAGGTAAGAACATCTCCTCTCCTTTAATATGAAGAACCTTTTGGAAATGGAAGTTAACAGCCTTTCCCTCTCTTCTCATCAAGTAAGAAAAACCATTTGGAAATGGAAGATAAGAGCCTTGCCCCCTTCTCCTTGAGTACCACGAGCCTCTTGGCAATGGAAGGTAAGAACCTTCCCCTCCTGTCACCTCCTCTCCTGTCCTGTCTTCTCCTTTACAGAGGGCTTTCTTCTCTCCTCTCCTGCATGCAGAGGCTCCTCCTTTCTTCCTCTCCTTTTCAGAGCCATTTGAAAATGAGATGTAGCACCATGCCTCGCTGGGCTTCGCCTTGCCATTTGGGAGTGGAAGGTGAGAACTTGCCCCTCTCCCCAACTGCCTGAAGGCATTAGGGAATGTAATGCGAGAACCTTCCCCCTCTCTTCTCCCTGACTCCTAGGAGACTTTTGGGAATGGGAGTTGGGAACTTGGCCCTTCTCTTCTTTTCTCCACAGGTAAGAAGAGCCATTTGGGAATGGAAGGTGAGGATCTTGCCTCTCTCTCCACTTCCTCTCAATTGTGGAAAGCCATTTGGTGATGGAAGGTAAGAACCTTGCCCCTCCTGTCCTTGAATACCATTGTCCAATTGGAAATGGAAGGTAAGAACCCTGTTCTTCTCTTAAGTTCTCTTCAAGAATGAAGAGCCATTTGAGAATGGAAGGTAAGCAACTTGCCCCTCTCCTCTCCTCATGTACAAATCACCATTTGGAAATGGAAGGTAAGAACCTTTCCCCTCTCCTGTCCTCAAGTACAAATTGCCATTTAAAAAGGCAAAGAAGAACCATGCCCCTCTACTCCTCAACTTCCAAGAGCCATTTGGAAATGGAAGGTAAGATCATTGCCCATATCTTCCCTTTGAGTATGAGGAGCCATCTAAAAGTGGAAGGTAAGAACCCTTCTTCCCTCTTATCCACTACTACAAAGAGCCATTTTAAATAGGTCAGAAGCTTGTCCCTCTGCTCTCCTCAAGTACAAAGAGCTTTTTAGAAATGGAAGGTAAGAGCCTTGCTCCTCACTTCTCCTTGATTACAAATTGCCTTTGGAAATGGAAGGTAACAACCTAGCCCCTCTCCTCAAGTACCAAGAGCCACTGGGCAGTGGAATGTTAGCATCTTTCCCTCCTGTTGTGTCCCATCTTTTCCAGTATGGAGAGGCTCCTCCTGTCTTCTCCTGTGTGCAGCGGCTCCTCCTCCTCCTCTCCTTTCCAGAGCCATTTGGAAATGGGAGGTAAGTCCCCCGCCTTGCCTTGTCTCGCCTCCATTTGGGAATGGAAGTTAAAAACTTGCTCTGCTGTTTTCTGGAAATGGAAGTTAAGCAACTTTGACTACTTTGGTTTTTGCTTTTGTAGACAAAGTTTTGGAAGGTATGCCTTAAATCTTCAGCTATCACCTTATAAAATTGTCCATGTGTAAATACCATATTTTATAAAACCTGCAGCTTGAGGAGCTTTGGCTTAACAGAAACCATAGAATATGTATTCAATGTGTCTGGGAATCAACACCCCATAGACACATCTGTACCTCATGCAGGTAGTGGGGTTTTGCAGAGTCTTTTCCCATCTTTCTAGCAAATTTTCAGGGCAAGAGAGAGATTTTTCTGTTAGAGCAACAGGTAGCAATTTATAGTCAGTCACAGCTCTTAAAGTTCAAATATTTTCTGCAATTTACACTCCCCTTGAACCACAGAGATAAATTTCACCAAGTCATTAAATCAGGAGAGACTTATCTTGTTTCTTTCCCTGTGTTCAGATTTTGATGTTACTTGATCAGCAAGTTTATGAATGTCAGAACATTAAATGGCTGCACTGTTTATTTCCAGCTTGAACAAGGAACTTGAGATTTATATCTGCCTGATTTTGTGAAAATGTGCTTATTTACCTTTTCTGTATCATACATTTAAATTTAAATGAAATAACATGCAGGAAATGTGTTTGCTGGCATTTGTGAGAATTAAAAACTTTTTTCCAAAATAGCACATCTTTTTCAAATGCTGTCTGAAAAACAATATTTGGAATATAAGTTTTTGGCTATTTGAAGCACAAGTAGCTATAAAATCTTTGGGATCTCCCCAAGAATGAAATTTCTCATTCTGACTTGATGCTGTGATTTCTTGCAAGAGCATCTGTCTTATAAACTGTGCTGTCTATGCTAATTTATGCACCATTTGACTAAATAGACCCCATCAATAAAACAGAGCAAAATATTTACATCTTTTGTGCCAGTGCAATTGACTTTTGGTTTTTTGTTCTTTTTTCCCAAAGAACTCTCATAGGCATCAGATTTGCAACTATTCTAATAAAGGTTGGTACAGGTAATCCTCAGCTAGGTTGGATATTCACTGTTGTAGATGCTACACAAACATCCAGTGTGTGCCAGGCTGTGCTCCAGAGCAGTCATAGTTTGAAAACAGAAGATGTAACAGGTGGGTGACAAACAAGGAGAGAAGTAAAATAACTCTTACAGCAGAATGCTTTAATACAACTGATTAATTGTGCAACTGAAAGGCCACTGGTGACAGCAATGGAGAAATGTTTTGAGAAAGACAGACGTAAAATTCAGTATCCCCTTCTGTTTGGGTTTCCTGATAATATACGCAAACCTACTGTCAGTAGTACTTTAGCAGCAATTGTCCATTTTTTGGCAATAATGAAGGCAGTATGATTTACCCTGCTAAGTAACCTGCTTTTGGAAGACTCATTAATCTTTTCTAAAGAAAGGACTGTAAAATAAAAATGAAATATTAGTTTAATAACACTAGACTAACAGTTTAATGTGCTTATAATTTTCAAAGAACCTAAGCATCAAGAGTTTTTTTCTTCTGTACAAATTTATCAAAAGAGTTTCTCTGCTTCTTGACCTTTTTGGACTATCAGATGACAATAAGCTAGAAACAGTAAAAATATTCCATGGCTACTGACATGGGATTCAAGGCTTTATTATGTGGCCTTGAAGAGGTATCTTGCCATGGTTAGTAATGGTTGTTAGAAGAGGTCCTGAGTGCTATGATACAGTAGCAATTTGCCAACAGTAAGTTAGACTAAAATTCTTCATTTTGCTTTATAGAACCACAGACTGAAAATAAGCATGGGAAAAATAATTTGCATCACCTTGTAATTCCTATTTCTATGTCATGGCCTAAAGTACCTGAAGAGTTGACATTTGTCAGCCCTTATATATGAAGTTATTCTAGTGCTGCTTATTTCAAAACAAGTGAAAAAAACAAACAAAAAGACCACCTGCTCTGTGGTAGGGTTCCCATGTAATACAGAAGTAATCTCAACTATTTGATCAAATTACAAGTAACAAGGCAAAACCTCTTTAAATGTATTGGTGTGTGAATCCATTTAGTCTTTCTAGAAAGATGTATTATGGCACCCTTCTGTAAAACTCAAGAGCAAGGAGAGGTTCTGCCCCTATTTGTTACCTTCTGCTGTTCCCATTCACCCAGAGCCTTAGAGAAGGGGTTTTCCTGCCAATTCTTTTCCAGATGGTGAAGATGCTGATGACTAGCTCTTCTTACAGGGTGCAACCTTATCGGAGTGGATGTTATTTGAGTGATACTCTTATTATTCAAAGAAAAAGACAACATTCAGCTTTATTGCTAAGAAGATACTTTGGCTTTGGGGATATGCTTTTCCTTTTCCTTCCTAATGGGTAGAACTGAATCTAGACCAAATGGAATTTAACTTTTGTCATGTTCTGTGAAGTTATCTTTTGCATAAGAAAGAATAAAAATAATAATTCCATATTATCTTTGATACTATTCACTTCCTTTTCTGTGGCACTGATACTTGGGAGAAAAGTATAAAACTTATGTTTCCGGAGATAACAGCATGCCAGAGAATATGTATGGAATGTTTGTCTAAAGGAAGGAGAAAAATTCTGCAGCTTCAAGTACTCTTCATAACTTTTACTGTATTCCATTAGCTTGTCACATCATGACATCCAAGTTGGAATTAAATAGAAAACTAGAGCTGTAGTCACACTGCCGTACATGTTGCAGCAGCCTGTGATGTTCCTTTAAAAAAAAATCAAATATGTAGATAATGCATCCATGCAGGAAGAGGTAAGAAACAGAGCTACTTGGGCAAAGCTACAATGAAGGGTATGCACATGTTTATCTCAACATTATATCAACTTTCAATATCAAATATATTTATTACTTATATCTTATCTTGCTAGTAGTGAATAGGCAAACATAAGTGGAATATCTGTGCTTATAATTTTCAAAGAACCTAAGCATCAAGAGTTTTTCTTCTGTACAAATTTATCAAAAGAGTTTCTCTGCTTCTTGACCTTTTTGTACTATCAGATGACACTAAGCTAGAAACAGTAAAAATATTCCATGGCTACTGACATGGGATTCAAGGCTTTATTATGTGGCCTTGAAGAGGTATCTTGCCATGGTTAGTAATGGTTGTTAGAAGAGGTCCTGAGTGCTATGATACAGTAGCAATTTGCCAACAGTAAGTTAGACTAAAATTCTTCATTTTGCTTTATAGAACCACAGACTGAAAATAAGCATGGGAAAAATAATTTGTATCACCTTATAATTCCTATTTCTACGTCATGGCCTAAAGTACCTGAAGAGTTGACATTTATCAGCCCTTATATATGAAGTTATTCTAGTGCTGCTTATTTCAAAACAAGTGAAAAAAACAAACAAAAAGACCACCTGCTCTGTGGTAGGGTTCCCATGTAATACAGAAGTAATCTCAACTATTTGATCCCATACAAGTAACAGAGGCAAAACCTCTTTAAATGTATTGGTGAGTGAATCCATTTAGTCTTTCTAGAAAGTTGTATTATGGCACCCTTCTGTAAAACTCAAGAGCAAGGAGAGGTTCTGCCCCTATTTGTTACCTTCTGCTGTTCCCATTCACCCAGAGCCTTAGAGAAGGGGTTTTCCTGCCAATTCTTTTCCAGATGGTGAAGAGGCTGACGACTAGCTCTTCTTACAGGGCGCAATCTTATCGGAGTGGATGTTATTTGAGTGATACTCTTATTCGTCAAAGAAAAAGACAACATTCAGCTTTATTGCTAAGAAGGTACTTTGGCTTTGGGGATATGCTTTTCCTTTTCCTTCCTAATGGGGAGAACTGAATCTAGACCAGATGGAATTTAACTTTCGTCATGTTCTGTAAAGTTATCTTTTGCATAAGAAAGAATAACAAATAATAATTCCATATTATCTTTGATACTATTCACTTCCTTTTCTGTGGCACTGATACTTGGGAGAAAAGTATAAAACTTATGTTTCCAGAGATAACAGCATGCCAGAGAATATGTATGGAATGTTTGTCTAAAGGAAGGAGAAAAATTCTGCAGCTTCAAGTACTCTTCATAACTTTTACTGTATTCCTTTCGTTTGTCACATCATGACGTCCAAGTTGGCATTAAATAGAAAACTAGAGCTGTAGTACACTGCTGTACATGTTGCAACAGCCTGTGATGTTCCTTTAAAAAAAAAATCAAATATCTAAACAATGTATCCATGCAGGGAAGAGGTAAGAAACAGAGAGCTACTTGGGCAAAGCTACAATGAAGGGTATGCACATGTTTATCTCAACATTATATCAACTTTCAATATCAAATATATTTATTACTTATATCTTATCTTGCTAGTAGTGAATAGGCAAACATAAGTGGAATATCTGTACATGTATTTGAGTTTAAAATGCTTATTGCTCTATTGACAAGTTGATTCATTTTACCCTGGAATTCCTGGCACTGTTATAAAAGTATCCAAGATATCAGCTGGTCTCTTTTTGAGAGAAAATAGCTTTTTTTCAGGCTACATTAGTGTGACATTTTAAAACTCATTATGTTCAGTAGGATTCTGAATGAGATCATGTGGTTTTGACATATGATGTTCAATATCTGGCCAAGATAATGTATGCGTAGATTGTAGGCCTCTGTGAAAAGAGGGATTTACAGGTTTCTTTATGCTTTAATGACCTGAGATTGTGCATGATTATAGTAAAGTTTTGCTTGTCTTATTTTCCTCTGCTGAATTTAAAAATATAATATGCATCCCCTAGAAAACCTCACAGATCAGGGCAGAGAGATAACAATCAAAGTCTACAAAAGAATTCCCTGTAGTATGACTTTGAAATTAGAGTAAACCCATCATTATGATAAGTAAACAATTCTGAAGCATGTTTTGGGTTTGTTTGTTTTTCACATGCTGCTACACAAGAGGAAATCAGCATCTCAGAAAGTGAAACCCATGGATGCTTGGGTTTGGTTTTGGTTTCTGAAAGGAATAGAGCTTATAATAAACCCTGTGGTTTCTATTTAGACAAGATTGTTTTCTTAATATATTGTTTATTCTAAAAAGAAATATGGACATATTCAAGTCTACTTGTTGCTTTAAATGAGAAGATTTTGTTAATTATTTTAAATAAGTGAAACACAGCTTCAACCTCAAAATGAAACATAAGAACAGCTGAGGCAGTAAGGATGGGTTACAGTGGACTGCAACTTGCTAGTATCAGAAACATTTCCTGTGTCATGATGATGACTTTGTAGATAGGTTCTCTGTACTCTTTATCAAATGTGAAAATGTGGCCTTTGTTATTATAAAGCTCTTGGCCAAGTGACAGGTTTCTACTTTATTTTATTTTTTATTGCATTTCATTTATTATTTTAACTTTTCCTGATGAGTGCATTTATTTACCAGTTTGATCATTGTCTATTCCTTCAAAAGCAAATGAAAGTTATGCTCTTAATGTCATAGTAACTGGAGGGTTAAGATTTATGTTCTGAAAAAAATTCAGAGTAAATACTGCTATTTCTAAAGTAGCTACGCATCTATAGATTTGGTGAACTCTTGAACTCTCCTTGAGTTCTAAAATGTAAAGTTCCCTCTTTGAGCATAGTGTCAAACTGTACCAAGAAAACAGAAGGAAACAGGAGTCTTCCTGAACCCCTCTTGACCTGTGGAATTTGTCCTTCAGGATGAGTATGAAATTCTCAAAAGTCATTAGGGCATAGTAAAGGGAGAAAAAAATTTAAAAAAAGAAAGGACAACAAAAGATATAGGAGTACATTTGTATGCTTTAGAGATAATGAAAGAATGATGTGCTGCCTGCTGTAGATATCCTAATTGTTTCTGTTCTCCCATTCTTGCAGTGAATTTGAAGGTCAATTGTCTTCACTGGAAATGAGGTCCCGAAGTTGTCCTAAAAGCAAGTTGTCTTGAAGTACAGTTTCTGATCCCAAAAGAAAATTCCATAATTTTCAAATGAAAGAGCAGGTGAATGTGCAGCTTACATACTGCATCTGCCACAGCATGGCATTTAGGGAGCTCATTGTCATAAACAAAGAGAAATAAAGCTGCAGTTCCTGCACAGAGTGTTCTCCCAGCACCTCCAGATCAGCTTGTGGTGTTTTTCTGACTAAAAAAACTTTCTTTCTTGTCCTGAAATTTTTCTTCCTTACTTCTTCATACACTATAAATGCACAGCCATGAAAATCAGCTGCACTTGCTTGGAGCAAGGAGAAAAACTAATGATTTTGCAGCCTGTTTTGTTGAAAATTTTCTATTTTAGCAGGAAAAGAACCCTACCTTCATGTGCGGTGTTAGTGTACTAGTGTATATCATTCTACCAGGAGAAACAGATGATAAACAATATTTTAATCAGGTACAAAAAGAAATGCAGATCTGTGACAGTGAGGCTTCTAATAAGAATGCTATTAATGAGATCTTTATATTTTTATACCACTGTGATCATGATCAGCATAGCTTTCCTTACAGCATAGGTACTGGTATAGTATGTGACAAATATAAACGGATTCGTATGAGACAATAGGTCTTGGGTGATTGTATACCACACATCTTATTAACTAGAAGTTTAACTATATTTTCCAGAATTATTTTCAGCTCCCCAATCATTTTCATTGATGATGTTTCTTTGCCAGTAGCTAGCCAGGAAACAAACTTCAAAGCAAAGAAAACAAAAAAAATTACAGAATCTTAGGTTTTCTTTTTTAATTCATTAAGGATTAAAGCAGTCTAAATATACATTCCTAGAAGAAATATCTAATTGGAAGTTAAAAATCGGTTTAAATACCTGTCCTCCTTTAGCATTGCTCTTAAAACACATCATTTTTATGTTGTCCTTCTACTTATTAAAAGAGACACTGTGTTTGATGCACAGTGAAAGTATAAATCTGACAGAGATAGAAAGTAAAACCACAAATTGTTCACATAATTGGTAGTGTAAAATAAATGTTTACTGAGAAAAGTTATAACAGAATATGTTTTAAATATAGTTGAAGCACAGAACATTGAGATTTTTAAATCAAAGATGATTTTGTTTCTTTTTTCCATCTCTTGCTCATCCCAAACAATACAGCACACATGAAAAAAGAAAAGATAATTATTTTGTTCTCAGTTTTTTTAAAAATACCAACATTCACTCCATTAATAATTTTTGGACCCTTCTTTTTGTTTAGCTTTCTTTATTTGTCTATAAGACTGGAAACAGTTTTCTTTGGAGGAGTTGTATTAATGTAGTCTTTTGTAGTTATAAACTCTCTGTGAAGATACATTATTTATAGTGTTTCTCTAAATAGTCACCAATCAGTTTGGAATGACAAGTAAAATGTTAGGCTCATCTGTGGTTTGCTTCTGGGTTTTTTTGTTGAATTTCAATCTAGCTAAGTAAATCTATTGGTTAAAAATATTTCACAGAGTCTAGACATCCCAGTGTTATCCAAGCTATACAAGAGGTAGCCTGTGCTGAGATATTGTAATAAAAAGCTCTGTATGTCTCTTTCTTTGCCTGGATGACTGTTCAAATTATAGTAAAATTTGACAGGGGATGAAAAAATTCCATTTCCATAAAATAATAATTTAATTTTAGATTTATTTGTAGAAATCTTTATTAATGTAAATAGATAACATTTTAAAATAGACTATTACTAATTTGTGCAGCAAAGAAAAGGTGCTTTATGCTACTCTATATTTGTGAACTAATGCATAAATCATAGAGACCATCAGTATACAGGTAAAGACACTGGAATATATTCATTTATGTTTCACCAAGAAAGAGCTGCAATCCAATTTTACTTTGGCCTTCCATGTTTCTTTCTGTAGTGCCTTATTAATAGTAGATAGTCAGATAATGAATTGCAGAAATTAAAAATGAAAAAGGATCAGAGCAGAATAGCTTCAAATGTTCTCAGGGTAACTTTTGTGAGAAACACCTTACCTTGTGTAACCTAAAATATTAACATGAGAATAACGGCTCAGATGTTGAAAAACTATGGTATTCCTTTGCAAAAAATAGAAATAAGGGAAGTTCCAGGAAGGGAAGTTCTGGAAAGCAAAAAAAAATGCAAGCAAGAAAGAGTATCTTGGATCCAAACACAACCCAGCTCCTATGTCTGGGGCAGTAGGACTTTATAAGGGTGCAAGCCCCTTTTTCAGCCTCTGCTCTGCTCTGGATCCTGCCCCACAGGATGGGGCTTTTGTTGTGCCAGCGGCTCTGTAGCCACTTGGAGCTGGACCAGAGGCTCCAGTGGGTAGGGTGTGGAGCACTGCACTGCCCCACCTTCACTGAACTTGCCCTGGCACTCTCCAACCACACAGTTTTAATTCTTTTGAGCTAGCAATTATTTCTCTTGTCCCTCCTTATTCTTCCTCCTTCTGCTGTAGGGAAGTGATTTCTGTACAATAAAAATCAAGAATTTTATACAAATTTATAGAAGTGTGATCACATTTAAAGTATTTTGAAGCAGTGGATGCTAAGCAATTCCTTCTTTCCAAAACCACTATTTCAATTTCCTAGCTTTAGGCAATTTGACCAAGAAAACTTTCCCTTTTCCTTCCTCCAGCTTTAAGCACTGCCTCTGAGGAAGACAGATTTTTGTCCTACTGTCAGGACAAACTAGATTGTCACCTAAAATTCCATGCAGCTATGATCCTATTATTTTCCTCTTCTAAAAGTCTTCTAAAACCTTTCTGCTTAATAATGACTTCATTATGACTTTTCTGAAAAGATAAAACCTTAGATAAAGATGACTTTCAAAGTAGAAACACTTTGCACATTGACAATGGAATGATGAAGAACCTCATAAAAAAAAAAAAAAAAATAAAACCAGCTGAAACCATACACCACACTTCATTTGCTTTTTTTCCTCTCTTCTTCTGTGAGAGTTTTGACTGGATGCAATTTGCTTTCTCCTCGTGTCTTGCAGGGGACAGCAGATTTGTAGATTACCTGATTAGTCAGACAGAGATGCTTCTCTCGTTCCTCTCATTTTTCTCTGCCACCTCAAGTGAGGCAGAAGTCACTCTCTGTGTCAGTGCTGTCACTGCTGACTGTGGCCCCAATGATTAATCATTTTGCACAAGTCCCTTGTGTTCCTGACCACCCCCACAGGACCTATTCAGCCACACTTGTCTTTGTTTGCAGAACCTAAAACATTAATCCTGAAATCTATAATGATTTTTCATATTGAAGTATTAATTTTAAAAACTAGTGATTACTGAAAACTCTTTATTCAGAAAGAAAGGAATAATAGCTGTAAGTGTCAAGAGACCAAATTTCTTTCTCCAGTTTCTGGCAGTTAAACTTACCATTGGGTTCTCTGGAATATGATATAACAGAGAACACATTTTAGAAAGCACATTATCATGTTCTGTAGCACTGAGAAAGCATACCTTTCCTTGCCAGAGGGACATCAAGTTTGTTTGGAAGAAAGACTTGTAATGCATTTTGCTTTGACATTGCTTTCTGTCTGTAAGATCTAACTTCCTCCTTCTGGCTCCTTGGACCAGACCATCCATCATTCTGCATTCTGGAAAATAGAAACAAACATGTTTCAGGAGCTGCCTTTAGGGATGTGTGAATGCCATTATGTATCCAAATAACCTTCTATAGAGTAGTCAAACACTGTATTTGCTGCCACATGCTGTAAAAAGTTGCATTTGTTCATGATACAACCTGGCTGAAGTAAACATGAATAATTTCAGTCAAGCACCATGCATCCTTTAAGTCTTGAAGGAATATTTCTCACAGCAATTTCTGAGGCTCATTAGTACCAATTCCTTTGCCTCCACAATGGTGGGAGGGTGTCTGAGACAATATTTATAGGGAATAATACTATCCTTCATCAACTGAAAAAGTGGATAAAGCTGTCTTCAGGTAATGTTCTATTACTTGATTTCTGCCAGTTTTCCTAATCAACTACAATTTTTTGCTTCAACATCTTTTTTTGAGTCTGACATTGCTTTTTCTTGCACAGCACTTCAGTTCTATACCCATGAGTATTTGGAACAAGGATGGTCCTTTTAAAGTTATCATCCCTGTTTGCAATGGAAATATATTTACAATATGCATACATACATACTATTATCTTCACAAGTTCTGCCTGAAGGGTAAGAGATCTATACACAATTGATTGCTTGAAAATGTTTACAATAGAGTGATCTTCAAACAAACTACCCAGGGCTTAAAAATAAAACAAACGAATCCTGTTTACTGTACCACTGTATCCTCTAATCGGGAGCAGAAGAGAAGGCAGAACTGTTAAAGACAGCCCTCAGTGGTGTGATGAAGTAAATCATTCATTGGGGATTGTGTTTCTCGTTAATTACAGAAATTACTCAGAATACAAGTTATTCCCCAAAACAGGGAAGTAATTACTCTCTTCTGTGAGTAGATGTACCTAAACAGTACAATTTTTTTTCCATAAATATAGATGCTTGAAAACTGGATGTTCACCTTTACTAATTATAGAAGCATAGAATAATTTGAGTTGGAAAGGACCTTTAAATGTCATCTAGTCCAACATCTGCTGAAATCATCAGGAGCATCTTCAGCTAGGAGACAGACACAACAACCTTGTCTCAAGATAGCCCCCAGAGCAGGCTACAGGAATTGCCATGTAGAAACAATTATCCATCTCCTACGGTTACATGCAGGTTAATTGGAGTCTAAATAAGAACAGAATGAGGCTGGATAACAACGAGTTTGTTCATTTCTGTGTATGCAGAGATGCTTTGACTGTACAGAGGGAGAGCAGGAGCATAGGGACATGCAATCCAACTGCAGAATTGCTTTCAACAATCATCTGTAGGAATACAACCAACTTGGCTCTGTCACCCACTCAAAACTGCAAAGAAAAAAGCATCTGTGCAGATCCACAGATTCTTAATTGCTATTAAAAATCTTTCAATAATCAATCAAATGCAGGAAATTGTAGCTCCCATGTATTAAAAAAATAAAAGAAAAAAAAAGAAAAAAAGATGAAAGAAACTGTCCCTGTTTGGAAATTTAGTCAGGAATTGTACTATATATCTGTAAATTGCATTTTTTTTTTTTTTTTTTTTTTAAGTCTGTAATATTCTGTATTTTTAGGTTTTTTTAATAATCATTATTTATTCAGGAAGACGTGGGAAAGGATTTTTTCTGCTTGTTTATCACCTACAAAAACATGTTGTGCAGTCAATTTATCAGTCTTTGCATATGCTTTTCCATCATCTTCAAGAACTATGAGTGATTCCACACCCCAAACTCCCATTTCTGATGCCCCACTAAAGAAAATCTCAAAAAGTCATGTAACAAACCAATCAGTCCTTAAATGAAAACCATCCATGCATGTACAGCCCTTCATAAACTAAATACTTATAAAATCATACTGGTTTGTTTTGTTCTTACAACTCATTTTCGAGGTGCTAATGTTGGTGCTTACAATATTACTGATAATAATATAATAAGTGACACATATTTCAATGTGGTAATTTTATTTTGTCAGTATGGTTTCTTCTTCAATATCTGTGTCTCACCTCTAGAACCACCTCCAAATACTAACAAAATTTTTGTTTGATGAAATAATCATCTAGATAACTTTAGCATTTTAAAGACAGGCCAAGACTGAAGATATCAAATATAGCAGCAAAATAATTTCTAAAAAGTCTAACTTTTCAAGCCTTCCAAATAAGTCCTATCACAACTGATTAAAGAAATTAAAAGGATCTCAAGTTCTGAATAGTATTTTTTGATATAGAAAATATAAATGCTCTGTTTATCACCATAAATTGTTGAGTGAAAATAATTAAATGACTGCTGTCTTTTCCTCTTTTCAGTAGTTAGGCTGTTAAAAAGGAAAAAAAATCTTATTTACTATAGCAAGATTTCTCGATTATGAACCATTTGAAGATACTTTGGATAGATAATTCCCCTAACTGAAGGCTTTAAACCATGTTTAGGATGGGGTTCCAGAGACAGATGGAATTCAGATTACTAAATATTCCACATCTGGTTTTGAGGCTTTTTTTCCCCATCTTACCTGTTAGCTGTGATGAAGAAAATATGCAGCCTACATTCAACTTTCTCATGCAAATTTTATGTGAACAAATTTGAATAATACAAAAATTGTCCAATTTTGTGAGATTCAGGGATGATCAGTTACTCCCAGGGAGATAGTATCCCTTGTGAAAGTGGCACTGTTAGAGCTGCATGGTAACACCATTTTTAAAGGTAGAGCTCGGTTGGCTCTACTCATAATTTTTAACTGGCTCTTAATCCTGTAAAGGGAATAAATTTATTTAAAATAAAGATAGGAAAACAGGTTTGAATTCATCCAATACCCTTTTAGGCTTACTTTAAATTAAGATTTCTGTACTTCTACATGAAACACAGAAAATAAGGGGCAAGCAAGCACATGAATTACACATGGGGGACTCCCTATGGAAAAATGGTGACATTTCTTGCTTTGAAAAGCACTTAGTGTTAGCCTGCATTTCCACTTAAAAAAAAAAAAAAAAACAAATAAAAAATAGCTGAATTTAAGCACATTCTTAAAGCTAAGTACTTGCTTGAGTGCTTCCCTGAATTGAAGCCAAAATTAAGGATATAAAAAACTAATAGAGGATAAAGGAGGAAACAATGATTTGAAATCCATCTAGCATGCATTCCTGGAGATTTTGTGAAACCACAATTTAATACCTATGTATTTCTGACACCAATATAGTAACACCATAAAATACATCTGTGAAAGCTCAGAAATTTAAATTTTAAGGCATAAAACCAGCATGTGAACAATAGCTTACTTCACACCCCAGAAAGCCAAATCTGACTTAGGTGGACTAGAAAAATCAGAATAGGAGTTTTCACAAAAGGCATTAGAAAGAGAAATTATATACCAGTGATGCTGTAATTTGCGAAATTGAGCATTTCTCTTTGTTTCATGGAACAAGTCATCTAATGCAGAAGCACATGTCTGCGTGGTTAGTGATAGCTCATTTAAAGATAACCAGGATAAACTAACATGAAGTGATACATATGTTATATGGTATAAAGCATAATTTTAAATATTCTTTTGACAGTTAGAACATATGCGTAATTTGAAATTATGTCTGTCCAATCTGAAATATTTGAAGCAGGTGGAAGCAGCATCCATCTTCACCTGATTTCTGATACCAGCCTGAACAGAATTTTTTCTCTCAAAGGATTATGCTGACCTGATGCTGCCTCACAGCAGGCCAGACACCACAGACAGCAGGCTCCATAATTAAAGTTGTATAATTCCTTTCACTTCCATCCCCATTGGATTTCCTAATGCCTGACCTCACACGGCAGAATTTCACAAATTCTATTTCTTCTAAAATATTGGAGTACATGTTAGAAAGGTACAACATCTGCTATCAGCCATGAAAGTTGGGGTGGGTTTTTTGACTTGGAAAGTGTACAAATAAACACACTTCTTCAAAAGCTGAGTTTGGCTTGCAATTCTGAGGCTTAAGGTAGAATTTGGAAAGCTTGGTTGGATCTTTTAGTGATTCCTCAGAAATCAACACAGAGCATCTGTGTTTCTTGGGGTATATCATAAAGTTAGTTCTGCAAATTATTTATTCTGCCTTTCCCTGGGAGTTAAGAACACTCCAGTATGGATGTCTGCATTCAAGGCACAGCCCCACTCCCAAGCATAGCACCTTCAAGATGGTGGCAGACCATTTTTTCTAGTGAGAGAAAAAAATCCAGAAGGAAAACAGTCAGCAGGTTGTGCAAATTAGTACATCAACAGGCAACAGAAAATTCATTATATTTTTCCTCTTTCTAGGAGAATGAGAAAACATTTTGGACTGACCATTTTTCCAAGTGCAGATCCAGCAACTCTCATTGTACCTCTGCTGTATTGTTCACTGTCACATGGCATTAACCATATCACAATCCTCTCTGAGTTAGGAAAGACCTTTCTGATTTGAGCCAAATGGATGCTATTTTTAATGCAGATGCAAACAGTTTCATCTAAAACCGTTACATATGCTTGCACATTTTGGACTGCTCTGTGAGGAGCCCTTTGGAGGCACAAGGCAGAGGGTACTGCCTGAGGCGGAGGCTCAGAGCCTGGCACCCAATGCCTTGGTGTCCAGAGAGAGAGTCAACAGCATCCATGGCCACATTCTCTTGACAGATGTGGCTCAAAACACTCCACAAGTGGAAAAACTAATACATCAAGGACAAAAAAACCACACTGCATAGCTGTACCATTTTCCCACTCCCCAAGACACCCAGGGAAGTGTGGACTGCATGGGTAAGCAAGGTATGGCTTAGACAGACCCTAAGAGTCTGCCTTAATATGGGGCTAAAGGCACAGACACGACACCAGTTTGTCTGATCTTGGTGAATTACTTCTGTGTGCAAAATTCGGGTTACAATCAATCCCAGTAGCAGTGCCTTTGCCCAGCTGATAAAAATTCATTTTACTCCAGGAAACTACAGCTAAACACAGCACAAAGTCCCAAGCATAAGGGAGCACACCACACTTTGATTTCAATAGGTATCAACCCCATATTAAGAGGAAGAAAATGCAGCTTTGACTAAAGCATAATTATGCCAATAAAAAAGGACCAGTCCATCCTGATAGCAATATATAGTAGATAACAATACACCCTAGAGCAAATTTTGTCCTGTGTCATCAAATTTGCTGATACTATACACTGTATTTTAACAATGCATGTAAATGGTCTCATTCACGAGATTATTAGTCTTCCTTATAAGTTTACAATTATTTTAAACATCATAAGAAATACCTTCCCTTGCCACGTACTTTCACCAAAATATTTATAGAAATTTTTCTTGCCACAAACATAATATTTTATCCACCTTGTCTGTAATCAAAACAGCTTTAAGGATATGTCTCTCTCTGCAAATAAATTAGCTATCTCCTTGTGCAAGTCAGAGAAATTATTAGCATGAAATCAATACCGCGCTGTTCTCTTGATTTTAGGGAAAGCTGAGTGAATTAATTTCAAGAATCTACTTGTGAGATAGAGTAGGGAAGCTGGGGGAAAAAAAGATGAATAGTAATAGGAAAAGACTTTTCATGTGCTCCCAGAATATATATCATACCTCAAAAATAAGACAGGTTTCTGTAATGCATGTCAGAGAGCATTACCAAGAGCTTGACTTTTTTGTAGTTTCTCATTCTGTAAGAGAACTTACAAGAGAAACAGAAGTCCTCTTCAGTTTTCTTCCCTGCTTTATTGATTTATGCTGATTCCCTTTCATGGTCTTCCTTTGTTGCAAGAGAGGAGTGACCACTCTTAGGATCTTCCCAAAGACTATCTCTCCACCCTTCCTATTGGACAGTGTAGCCCTTCCTTCTCACCCTTCTCCTGCAGGTAAAGCCATGCAACTTGAAGAAGCGAAGCAGGTGTCAGTGAGACAGAAAATCAAGAGGTTTTACAGACTCCATGGCTGAAAGAAGCTTTGTTTTAACAGGATTGCTTTCCTATTGTAAAAAAGCAAAGGCGCTCTTTGGAAGGAGCTGGGACATTGAAGAAAGGCTCAGTTGAAAAGTTTTATGTTGCAGCCCATGCTTTATGTGTTTTGGTATCAGTGTCCGTATATAAGTGAGTATTTTGTATATCAGCAATTTTTTTCTGACTGCATGTCCCAGGTTGTAATATAAAAATATTTCAATATGTACATATTCATTATTTCTTTTCCTTACTGCCACTTTTCAGTTGATTTTGAAATAAAGCGAGCTGAGCAGAGCCAAGATTAACCTTAGCTCAGCATAATAAGAATTACAATATTTTTTTCCTCACCATATGTTACTGAAATCCAAGGATAGAAATTATAAACTTAAAGAATTTTTTCCCTCCCAAAAAAATTGTAAATTGCCTCACAAAACCAACAGCTTCCACAGATATCACATGCTTTGCCTGAGGAAAATTGATACAAAGCCACTGCAGCAAGAGACCAAGCCAGTAAAAATGACTCCACATGCCCAGTGCCTCTCCCTTTAACTTGTGTCTCAGTTCTGTAGCTAAACCTGGTACCCTGGTAAGAGCCCCAGCACAGATCAGCTGCATCAAGAGTGGTGGCAGGGTTGAAAAGGAGAGGAGGAATTTTTTTAAATAAATAAACTCTCTAAATATTGTCCTTCTTTGGGACCACTGGTAAAATTCCATGGACATCACAGGGAGAAGGTAGGTAGAGGAGAGACTTGCAACTAGAAATAAAAACACAACAGCTTTCTTGGCCTTGTGGTGGAACAGGAGCCAAGAAAGTAAGAACAGTTCCACTGAACTACTGGTAGAATACAAATACTGCTATGCTGTAATATTGTCCTGTTTCATTGTTTCCTCAGTAAGAGCTAAAGAGTGGTGTGGCACTCTATTTCTCTGGTTGTTAAAACCACTACCTAGTAACTGGATGGCAAGACAAAAAGAAGATAGATATGGCTGTGGCAATGAAGAGCACAGCTATAGCAAAACAATTTCAGCTCCATTTTGATATAAAACAACAGCAATCTTCCCTTAGTTATGAGGTCAACATTTAGTCATCTCATAGTATAATTGTTACAAAAGAAAACAATATTTTTACTTCAGCTTCAATTATATCCACAATATATCATTATTTGCTGAGACTGTCAAGCATTTCATAGGGATTATGAGTGATTTATAAATGCATCCAGACTAAAACAGATTTAAAGCATGGAGCTAAATAATTGAGCATACTTGATTTCCAGGTGGCTTACATAAATTGGTTTAAAAGAGTCTCAAAATGAAAAGATGTAAGAAAAAGTTAATTAATCTAACTTTTATAGATATCAGACAGTAGAAGAATGGGATTACATCCTCATACACAACTGTGACTGTGTGAATACACATTGTCCTACATGCAGTGACCTGGAATTTTAATGTTTTTTGGCCCCTGGACAAGGAGCAGAATTTATGAAACCAGGTGAAATAGATGTAGTAGTGGAAGAGAACAAATATGAATTTTTCAGTTCTTTTTCTTTTAAATCCTTCAAGTCTTTGCTGTTACGCTTCCTAAATTCATTATTTCTGCCACATTCCAAAATTTCTGATTGCTTACAGGTGTACATCTAGAACATCTCAGAAGGTATGATTGCATGCTTCACAGAGATGGCCCAGGGAGTTCATTTGAGGTTTAAGGATGACCTGAATTCAAAGAACTTCCTTTTCCTACCATCACTGCAACCATTAGCCTGGTGTGCTTTCCTGGTCCAGTCTAAACCTCTTTTTTTTTCAATCCACTGCCACTTGGGCTGTGTATTAAGCCTGCTATAGGTCTGACAAACTTTTGCAATGGGAACTGCCTGTTTCACTTTTGGCAAAAGAATTTATTTAGTCAGATTCTCCCTAAAGCACTCATGGACCAAGACATCGCTAGACTGTCACCAAAGGACTCAGCCATTTGGTGCCTGGATGACTGCCAGCTACTTTTGAAAGAAAAAATGCCACCATTTGAGCTAGTGAAAGAATGGCTAGGCTTTCTTCCTCTTAAAATATCTATTTATAAAATATATAAAATAAAACGTGTAATATATGCTTTCAATCATTCTCTCTGTACGAAGTAAAAATTTACTTCAGCAGGGAATTTGAGAGGAAAGTGACAAACACCTCTGAGGAAAAAATAGAAGCATACTTAAATTTATGTGCAAACATCTAACCATGGTTTTACAGACAATTTATAATGTCTAATCAGAACTTGGTGTACTAAAAGCAATAAAAACTTTAAATCCTGCCATCTATCCAATTTAAATTAAACACAGAAGCCCTTCTGGAGTTTACAGAAATTAAAATCCTCTCCTGAATTCATGTTATTGCAACAGGACTTGGAAGACTGATTTTCAATGAAATGGGATTGGCCATTGCTGCTTTTAAATGTCAGCTCTGCTTGTCAAAGCACAGATGAAAACCAGAAAATAAATAGAAATATGTAGTAATATCTTTATCACATTTTTTTATAATTTATTTTTTAAATTAATTTATCCTTAAAAACATTTTGGATTTCTTTAGGCTTAACTTAAAAACTGTGGAAATATGCTTGCAAGCAGAGATAACTGACTGAATTCCTGCAAGCAAAACAAGAGGTTTGTAATAATGCACCACAAATGCATGAAAGTACTCCTTGGTTTGGCTCTTTCCTCCACTCACAATGTGACAGCATCAAAAATATTTTTATTTGGTTATCTTTTAGATCTTTACAGTATGGATTGATCACATCTGGAACTTTACCCAGCTGCACAGGTTTAGAGACAGTTGTACAATTACACCCTCTTTCTCTTTGCTTTAAAGACTAGAGAGACCTATTGCATTTCTTTCCCACAGTAAATGGACATTTTATTACAATGCCAGGCTGATTATCCATTCTGGCTCCTGGGTCTCTTTTTCGTACATGGGGCTCCCTCTTCCTCCCTGACAGATTGGCCCTGAGCAAGGTGTGCAGGTGCTGTCTGGTTACCCAGGGAGGAAAGTGCTGGCAATTTCAGGAAAATTGTTTTGAAATCCATTATCTGGAAACGTTTTCTCTAGAAACTGCAGAAGCTAAACGTTTGTGAGAAACAAACCCAAAATTAAAGTGAAGGTGGATGAACAGAATTCATTTTAGTCTAATAACTGTGCAAGTATTTTGGCTACATTTACTATATCTATCAATCATCATGCCATCTGAATAAAAACAAGCCAATTACATAAACTACAAAGTGGGAAAACATGTTAAACAGTCCACACAAGCTTAAGAGGTAGTATTACAATATTACATGATATTTCCACTTATGGTATGATATTCAATTCATATCCATAAACATCCTTAGCCTCTGAAGTATATAATCAAGTAGGATCAATTTGGGGTATTTGAATCCACATGTACGACCATTTTGCCCTGCTAGGCAGCTGTTGATTTAGACAATTTCCAGGTGCCAATAGCACAAGCTGCACATGGTTACCAGCAGCTGGCTGTGCTGCACAGTTTGCTTGTTTCTATAACACTGCAGTTTCACAGCAAGAAAGAATCTCAAATACCTATTTACATTGCTTTCTGCTCTTGGATGAAGTTTTTAGGTTAATTATTAATTATTTTAGGGAGTTATTAGTGCTATTCATTGAAATAGAATGATAAGCTGCTGACGAGTGTCAGCCAAGAAAACTGATCTGGTTGACCCCTCAGCCAAATGGCTTAGGGTTTTTTATCTGCCCTTCCCTCTGCTCTGGAACACAAGGCGTGGATCTGTGCCCCAGTCCAAAGCACTGAAATACTGAGAAATGAACTGAATTTGCACTGTGGCAAAATTTATCATGGCACATCTCCCAAAGAATCCCCCCTTGACAATGTCTTTTAGAGTTCTGCTAGAAAGGAGGCAGATAATGAAAATCTTAGTTTAGTTCCTGTACCTTCTACAGGTCATAAAACTCCTGTGCAAAAAGACGCTTACACTCCTTATATCATTATAACCTGACATAATACAGCAGGAGAACTAATAGTTTTGGAAGTCACTGTAATTATGATGGAGAGATGGATTGAGTGTCAGGAAGTCTTGAAGATTTCTGATTGTTAGGGAAATAGGAGGATAAGCAGATCTCTACATAATGCTGTCCCTAAGTTACAAAGAGGTCCTGGACAAATTGTAACACTTCAAAGAAGAAGCTAGGACAAGGGAATGAGAAGGGGGAAGGATAAAGGAAAAATGTTTTATTATTAGTGATGTCTCTCCTGATTCGAGAAGAAAGTTACTTCCAGAGAAATAAAAATGAACACACTATAAGGTGAACAGTGAGGCAGCCAGTGCATGCACTGACTGAAGCTGCTGCCCCAGCCCATCCCCAGGTAACATCCATCAGGAGACAAAGCGCAAGAGTTTAGCTTGCTGCAGCATCCCAGGCTCAACAGACAGGCACAACACTATTCCTGACAGTGTGGAAGCCAGATGGCCACCAACCAGATGGTCAGCTTGGCCATCACAGCTTACCAGCCCTCTGTCCAGCCAACACAGACTAATTCCTAGGTCTCTTGGTTCAGCAGAACCTACCATAAGTTGGCAAGTGTCTTTGCTACATGAGCTATTAAGGGAACTAAATAAAAACCTGCAGCAGGAAAGAGGAAGTAATGCCCTATAACATTAAGTCCTGCAGTATATCAAATGCTCTCTATTTCTGAAAGAGATTGATGCCTCCCATTTTATCAGCTCTCTTGAGAACTGCAACACTTTTGCAGGAGATCTCATAAGCTGCTCTCCCCAAGTAAAATGTTCCTGTTGATATTTCTTTGAAATGCATCAAAGAACAGACACACTACAAAACTCATTTTTATCAGGGTTTCATGCAAAGCCCTCACTCTATGGAAACTATAGAAAAAACAAAAGAAAACAGAAAGCAAAACCCAAAACAAATGGACCCCTCTTAGACAAGACTTTTTGCATACACTGGTATTAGGACAATGAGTCATAAAATGCCAAAAAATCATCCACAAATTGTATACCACAAAAGGTAACATTTGTTTATTTGCATACATTACATAGTAATACCAGCAGTTACTCCATTCTGCTTAGTAAAATAAGCACCAGATTTTAATTTTACAAAGCCAATTAATGAGTCACTGATCATCACAGAATTTGAAGCAAGATCAGTTGCCCTTTGCTGCCGGTTAGAATACAACTTAAATGTTTACAAACTCATCAGCTGTACAATCAATCTTACAGCAGAATTTCTGAAAGCAATTTCTAAAGTTTTTGTTTATTTTCCAAGGAAATGTTTCATTGCAGCCCTCTCTCACAGAGAGTAATTTTCAGCCTTTAATGATTTCTAAGCATCAAGCAGTCCTTTCATGTCTGGAATTTGTCTCAATTACTGATCCAATCTCAAGCATCACTAGGTCACCTCACCCTCTGTTTTCACTAATCAGCAAGAACAAAACAAAAAATAAAACAAGGGTTTTAATACTCTTGTCTGCATGCCTATGAAAATAGCAACCCATATCAGTATCTTTGTTATCCTAGCGTCAACTATGACACAATCGGATTTTCTCTATTTTCCAGCTTTACAGAGCCAGTTTAAGAGTGTGACTACTTCCTCAATATCCCTGGTGGTAGGACTCAGCTAACCAGGATGGTACTGAGTACATCATAAAATTGGGCCTTTGAACTTTTCAGGTGTAGAGAAAGTGGGGCTCTTAAGCATGTACTTTCTGTAAATCTAAGAACTAAACAAAAGGATCCAATTAACTGGAAAAAAAATCATAAAATCTCTTCTATTATTCAGGTATCTGACACAGAAGAGACAATACTTCTCTGAGTAATACTGTCATCTTAAGTTTCTGTTCTGGGGATTTGCTTTACAGCAGTTCTCGGCTCCTCTGCTCACCTAGACCTAATACAGTTACCATCCATTATACTTTTTTCTGCGAAATTTGGCAATATTGTCTTTGTTGGGTCTTCCATGTGGAGATAAATAAAATCAAAGGGAAGAAAATTTACAAAATAATTGCAGCAAGATTTTTGCATGATGATCAAAACCAGATTGTCTGCCTTTACTTCTGTTTCAGCAGGGCTTTGAATCCCTAGCAGAGGCCAGCAGCTGGCACAGGGCAGATGACCAGAAGGCTTGATGAGCCAGTGCACACACACAGTCCTCTGGCCCATATGCTGGCTAAAGATGCTAAAGCTCTTTACTGACCTCAGTTGGAAGACACTTCTCAGTCACATCTGCTGACCAGCTTCTCTGAGGCAATCAGTCCATAATTTGTTTTTGTCAAAATCACTTAGGTTGCTTTAAGCAGTCAAACCACAACATGTCTGCAAGTGAAGTCATTTGAATTGGAGCAAACTGAAGAAAGCACACAAGAATCTCTGCTGGTAGGTAAGGTAATAGAGATTTTTGAAGAGAAAACTTAAGGCAAGAACAAAAACAATAACATTACCAGAAGTTTTCATTTATATAATAAGATGTAAATAACCACAAATAATCATAAATTACCTTCAAAGTGGAAAGGGTGCAGGAGACTGAAGCTGTGACTGAGGTGACACCTTCGCCTCAATGCGTCACAGAGATCAGTACTTTCAAAGCAGCTAACCCTTTCCCAGCCTCATTTTCAGTTCCCATTAAATCAGAATTTCAGGGACTGGCACAGCACTTTGGTATCTGAATTGCCTCATGCCAGGGGAACTTACTCACACAGCACAGAAAGGGCAGGAATTGTGGCCTGAAAACACCTAACCAAATCCAGGATGAAAATCCTGGCTCTACATCAGTCTCCTGGTTGCTTGCAGAGAAATGGTGAAGGACATTCCTGCACATGTCTAGTGGCTGGACACTTGCTGCAGCAATTATATTCAAGAGTAGTTTTCTTTTAGGTAACTGTAGCAGCCTCTGAACAGTCAGTCTGTCATATCAAATTAACTAAAGAGCTAATATCGCCTTTGAGATGCTTGACAATGTTTGCTTTTCTTTATTTTACTTTAAAAAATAATAATCATAAAAGCTCCCAAGCTCGCCCAGTTTCTCTTGTAACTCCTGACTGTCCTGTTGTTGTGACAACATAAACCAGCTGTACTCTCTGATGGAGCCCTGAGCAACCAGAGCATACCAATGAATCTGATCCCAGGACTTGGTCTGCTCCCAGAAAGGTATTGTTTTCTATTTGCCAAGACTAAGTCAGCCGTAAATACAGAACATAATAATTCTGCATGTGCTGTGGTACTTTTTAGTCTTTGATGGCATCTGCACCAAGAAAACTATTTTCTTCACAGTAATCATTGAACTCTATATGTCTAAATTCCCCCATCTGCCACATAGTAATGTGATTACTGAAGACACATTTGACATTAATATAATGAACAAAGACTAAAAAGCTGAAGCATTTTTCAGTTAGTGGGGTCAAGGATATCAAGGTCTTTATAGCCTGACTGACTGAAGCATAAAGATCTGGCAAACATCTGTATGCATTCTTTGCCTCTTTGAAACAAACTGCTTCACCATTTTCTATTAGCAAAACAAAAGCCAAGTAAATATTTAAAGACCTTAAACTTACTGAAACAGAGAAACACACAGCCTGGTGGGAGAACCAGCACGCTCCAGTGTGGTTTTGCTGCCAGCCATACAAAAAAAAAATGGCTTGTCCATGGAGCAGCTGGATCCAGCCCTGGCTCTGCACAGAAAAGATATAAATTGTAAAGGAGCCCAAGCATAACTGAAAACTGTAAGATTTGCTTGCACTGTTTCTACATTAAATAAACTGTGCTTTTAAACCCAGGAGCTAAGTTTGGGGACACTTACCATTCAACATTACCAGATGGGAAGCAGCACAGACACATTTCTAGCAGGGAAGAATTCTTTCGTCACTCAGGGGTCTCTTGATATTGTGGACATGCCTTCACCAAGTTTCTGATAAGTTACTGCTCAAAATCATTATTTCTTTACCATTTTTGCTTAGGTACCAGAGCCACAGCTCTTCCTCTACTGGACCCTGGCACACACAGAAGAGATGGGGTCATAGATCCTTTTTCCCTACGGAAATAAGAGTCTTGAATCCTACCCAGATCTAACACAGCACGTCACTGACTCCAATTAAATGTCCACAGCAAACAGTGCTTCAGACATCTGGCCATCTGGCTGCTATGACCAGCAAGTGCAATTAGCTCCTTTTTTTTTCTCATTTATCCTTTCTGGACACCATCAACATATTCATAGAGGAGAGGAGTGGCACTTCCCACATTCCAAGAGTCTTTTTAGATCCTATCTCTGCTATACTTTCTACAAATCTGTAGAGGAAGGAATTATTTTCACAATTAATATTATTGTGAAAATCAAGCAGAAATAAAAGAAGAAAACTAAAATATATATTATAGCAATTGCCAATAAAAAACAACCTAAGAAAATATGTCTGTTTTCTCTGAAGAATCCCATTTCTTTCTTTTAAAGCTGCCTGGTGCACATTTCCCCCAATATCAGACACATTTTTCAACAAAACAATGAATATTTCTTATTGCTGTCAACCTTAATCCAGTGATCTGGACTCAGAATCACAGACATTTGATAAAGTACATTTTTTTGTATTAAATACATTCTGTATCACTTAACAACACAAAATTCTTGTTAGTTTCTTCCCTTTAATTATATGCACCCGACACCTATCCCAATCACCCAATCAGGTTTCAATAACTTAACAAGTTTCACAGCCCAGTGTTTATGCATCTTAGAAAGATATACATCATCCCTTGGTCTTTCATGCTGTCTCTGCTATCAGAAGGAGCATGCTGGGAATCTCAGTTTGCTCAAATGCGCTCAGAATTGGTGTTTGTAAAGATGTCTTTGATCACTTTTCCTCTTGGTCATCGTGTAAAAGACTGTTTGTAGATGCACAAGAAAGGCAATCCAGAGCACAGGGCATCTTCAAAAATCTTTAAGTATTTGCTTTTCCAAGACAGACAGACTAGAAGTGCCAGGTGGGATGGGATTCTCATGAAGAGGATAAAATACAGACTGTGCAAGAAGTTTAATGCTCAGAGAGCAAGCAAAAATCATATGTAAACATTATGATTGCCCCAACTACTTGCAAATAATCACTGAGTGTTGCAATACTGATTCTGCTCACAGAGATTAAATCCCAAGTCACATAAATTATTGCACACACTTCACCAGGTTAAGACCAGACCAGACAGTCCTTACTTGTGGGTGCTTTAGACTGTTCTCCAATTCAAACCCTTTGACATCTAGTATTCAATAGTGAGATTTAGTGATGGATTATATCTCAGTCATTATTTTGATAAGGACAAATTAATAAACCTCTCATTGACCCTTTCAACACAGCTCCCATGTGATCTTGCATTAGAAAGAGAAGATTGTTATGGTGGTATCTAGATCTGTAGTACAGTATTACCAGAAAACAAGCTGTTCAGACAAGTTTACTTCTTCTAAAATGTTACAGATAAATCCAAAATTTCAAATGTCTTTGAAGAAAATGCAACCTAGAAAAGAGGAAACAGTTTTCACAGCCTTTCACCAGAGGTACTAAATGAGGTGGTGCAGCCTTTGTGTAAATGTTATTCAATACAAAAAACTATGCCTACAAAACCTATTCAAATTATTTTTATTCATATTTATGTTTGTGTGACCTTTCTTTAGTCATTAAACACTGCAAAAACCCAGCCTTTAATAGGGGCAGACCAAGTATGAGCTGATGTATGACTGCCTCCAGAGATAGCTGCTTCCCTGAGCTACTGACACCAGTGCAAATTTTCAACATGCATCTGTCAGAAAAAAAAAATCTAGACACAATAAAATCTTCAAGAAATGCACTGGCATCTATTTAATCTGGTTATTTTGCCCATGATGTGTTTTCATAGCCATGTACCCAAAAGAAATTTTCCCATATTGCCCTAAGAGTAAAATAACAGTAAAATTTAGTTGTTTAACCTGTCTGAAGAATGAGAAAGCATTTTCTTATCATACCTGTCTGTGTGAACACAGTTCCTGAATATGCTGTATTTATTCCAAACTATATTCTATCACATACCTTTTAAACTTTTCCAAAATCTGGCTTGCATTTTTGACAAAAAACACAATTATGAAAGTTATAAAAAAGGAAAACAAAATAAACATTCCTACCTTTTTTTTTTTTTTTTTTTTTTTGCAGTATCTTTCGATGTTTTTGACAGGTTAGGGATATTAGAATTATGGTAGCTTCACTTTTTGCTGCTTGTTTCTGGCAGATTGTTTTAACACTTTGTGATAGCCTTTTCATCAGATAAAAACAGTTCTGAGATTAGCAGAAAAAATAGAAGAATCAACAAAAATCTAAACATAATCTGTTTTCATTGTGTTATAAAGTAGCAAATTTATTTTTCTTATTCTTTCACTATTTTCCTTCCAGTGTTTATAAAACCTTTTTCTGTTTAGCTTTGAAAAAATGCTCTTTGAAAATGAGTAAGACTAAAGTGAATCTTGAATATAAAACACCCTTTTAGTAAAATGGTTCAAAACAGTAGAAATGTGAATTGTCTTGTCATGGGATATTCTCTGGGAATTAGTTTTTGTCAAGTGATAACATTTGTGCAGTTTCTACAGTTCACAGAGTTTAGTGCATTGGGCTGTCTCTGTACATAACTATGACAAAAGAATTATTAAGCAAAAGGAAATGAAAGTAACTTCTAATACAAAGGCTGCCTTCTAGTCTAAATGTTCTCTTTTGATATAATTTTGTTTTTCACTTGCTTTGCCCACTGCTGTATCATAGTAAATAATGCAATTATGTTCTGAGGCTCGGAAGCTCATCGGGGTCAGACTCTTTACCCAAATAAATGGTTCTGCTGAACAGCTCATCCATTAAAGAAAGGCAATGAAACCTTTTGTTTTCTGTAGATTTTAACAGTATCATTGTACAAATCTTGTTGGCTTAAAGGCAATCATTTGATAGGGCGCTCTTGGCCAGTCCAAATGATACTGTAATTTAAACGTAGCCTACTTTTTATACTAGGATACAAATTCTGTAAATGCTTGCAAGTGCAGCCCAGCTCACAAAGGGGCGTAGGTAAAACCCTACAGCGCAGAGTATGACAAGCTACCATGGTAACACAGGGCAAAAACTTGTAAAAAGCTGATTTGAGTCTTTGAATATCTAAGATCCAATCACAAAAAAAGGTAAGTGCCTTGTATTTTTAAATTCCATTTTTTATCTTATTTCCATTTTAAAGTTTTAAAATTTGAGTTGGGGTCAAATATTTAAACTTTCAATATTGGTAATTATAAACCAAATAATTAGGATGAAGCTTGGAGAAGGTCCATATAGATTGAATATTTGGCTAAGTCTACCTGATGGTAAGGTCTCTGAATATGTAGAAATTCTCAGAATCTGTGGAATATTTTTCCAATGCAAAATGAATCCAGATCTGCCTTATGCCATATTTTAACTAAATAAGATAGCATCAAGTCTGTTCTGAAACTTTCCAAATAGTGAATGACTGAATATAAAGCTCATGAAAAAAGTGCTTGGCAGAGATTTATTGCGTCTAATCTTTTTTTATAGTCCTTTTTTTTTACAGTGAACATATCATAAAAAATAATTTACCTAAGCCAGTATCCAAGATTCATCTTCTGGTTACAGCATTTTTTATACTCACAGAAGAAAAAAAGAAAGTAATTACCCCAAATGAATAAGATATTGCATTTGAAGTTTGCATTTACCAAAAGAGGATGATTTCTTCTGCTCATTTTGGGCAGTTTTTTAAGTCAGTTATAGAAATTTGCAAAAATTTTCCTGGTGAACAGTGAGGATGGTTGCACAAGTCTTATAGTGGAGAACTGGGGGGCTTAAGGGCCATGTATCACAACAAAGTATTCCCAATTCCTTTTCCTCATGTGTCTGAAGAAACGGGGGGGTTTACAGATGATGATGCGTCTGGTAGATTTACACTGAAAAAAACCAGCAGAATGTTCCCTTAAAGCAATCTCTGAGCTGCAGATGTAGAGGTAGGACTCAGTAATTACATTTAATTTAATTTAATTGAGACTGGTTTATGAGTCAATTACTCACAAATTCAGCAATGAGAAATTGAGGAGATGTGAAAGAAAATAATTCCACAAATCTGTAGGTTTTTTCTCTGATTATGGAATATAGGGGATCAAAGTACTAAACTGATATAAATTATCATAACTTCATTGAAATTATGGTCTTATGCTCAGTGCATAATTTGAGACTGTAGAAGCTGGCAGTGCATTGGAAGCAGCTAAGTTTGCAGAAAAAGCATCATTTTATTAATATGTTTTCAACACATAAATCAGAACTCTCCTTGGTTATCTGGAACACAAATCAAGTTACTGAAACATACAGTGGTGCTATTGAGAACAATTTAAACAAGGTTAATTTTCTTGACAGTTTAACTATAATTGTTCCAGTTCATAGAGGCAAGAAAATGTTTGCCATAATCTTGGTTCCTGTAGTGCCCAGTGACTCTGTCAATACTCAGCATTCGTTGGCTCTGCTTGTTTCAACATTTGGTGAGTGTTCAGTAGAGTTCATCTCTATTGCACTATGTGGTTACACTGAACATACTGAAATGAACTTCCTATGGTCTTCTAACAAGGCACGGGCACAGTGACTGTAGCCAACAGGAGTCACCCAGTCACTTAATTCAGATGCTGGCCCCAATCTTTTCATTTCTGAAATGACTTTGTCCTCTCAGGGTTGACCCAAAGGAGAGATCTGAGGGAAGTCCTTCATATCACAGGGAATATTCATTGCCAGTCTAATTAATTCTTGATACTGAAAACTTGACTTTTTACCCTCCTATGGATGGGCCTAAAGAAATGCTCATTTAGCCCCATCATTTAGCTAGCAATGCCTTTTCCAGGGGAATACAGTCTCCTTTGCCCTGTACAACAGTGAGAAGTATAAATAAACACATATTTCAGCAGACATTTTTCTCCCCCTTTAGGATCACTATATCTCAGACTACTTGCCAACCTAACATCAACCAAATTTCAAATTTCCAGTCGAGGTGATCTGTATTTCAGCACTTGCTCTTTGCACAGACAGGATCTAGAATATCAAATGTTTGCACACAATAAAAAGTTCCAATGCTCTTTTTTCAAATATGCTGAAAATTTTCATTTCAAAAATGCTGAGCAAAAGAAAGCTCCCAATTCAGTCTAGGGCAGACGCACAGGATTTCAATTTGAGTCTGTTAAATTGCAATGGTTTTCAGGAGCTGAAGTGCAACCCACCTCGTCAAACTCTCTCAATTTTTATGCTCATCTCAGAGCATATAGCACAACATTATTCAGGGGGGAATTCTTCATTGTGTTCTGGGCTGTATAGTCCCCTGAGCAGTTCAGCTCACAGAGAAGAATGCACTCCCAAACTACACCCCGGGAATTGCTAGGAAATACCATTTAATTTAAGCTTTTCCAATTAGCTAACCAATTCAAAGCTTTTGGAACTGAGTTGAAACAAAACAGGCCTTTTTATTTTCTCAGTGTTAAGGCCCAAACTTTAGCAAAACAACAGTTTAATTTTATGTCTTTAAGAGATAGAGTAACAATCTTTACTTTCTTTCTACCTTTATTTGGACATTCAATTTCATTATAGGCAGTAGAACCCTGCTATACAATTAAAGAATAACATATTTCAAAATTTCCCTTTATTTTTCCCATTTGACAGCTTAAAAAGTGCAATGGAAAAGCAATGCAAGTCAGGCATTCAACATCATACAGAAGTGTTTGTACAAGCAATGTGCTAGAAAAATCTGGCCTCTGTGATAAAGAGCTCATTCACTTCCATTCACCATATTTTTAGAGCACAGTTCTATTTTTTCACCATTTTAATGACTATTGTTATTTTGCCTCTGAACATACCGGTCATTTCCTGTGTTGTGAGTGAAAACAAAGGGAAGACTTAAATCTGAAGGCACCTTCTCCAGTCAGAAAGAAATCTACGAAACCACCAGTCATTTCCCAAACTCCAAGCTGCACTTGAAAGCTTTGACTACTCTAGGTAGGGCTTTTTTGACTTAATAAAAAGTAGCTGGATTTTTTTTTTTTTGTTCCATTTTTATTTCTCCTGTATTGTCCATTACCATCTTTGGTGCATGTTTCTGTACTACCTCACCTCTGTTTAGACACAGACAACTTGGTGTCATGTTTGTTCATTATCATAACTTGCTGCTGTTGTGGTTTCTGAGTCGCCCTTTTCACCAGGTTCAGCAAATCCTTCCCACAGGAGAAAACTGAAATTACAGGAAGTTTCTAACACTTCCCGTGGAACATTATTGAGCTTGAAGAGGGAAAAGGTATTTTCCAGTCCATTCTGACAGGCAGAAGCACTGTAGATACTTTCATGGGTAAATGCAGTTAAATTAATATGAAGCATCCAGCTCTATCTCAAGAAATATTCACAGTCTCTAATAAACAATTACTTGCTCCTCAATCAGGTGATCCACCTTACAAATTTAGCTTTCTGTGAGAATGAAAAATTAGGATTATGTGCCAGTTTTCAGACTGAGTCAGAAGGCAAGCACACGTCTCAAAACACCTTGTGCAACTAATAACATCAGCTAAAAACTTGAGTTTCTATGAGAGACCTGTCTTTTCACAGTATTGGTCCTCTGTTAGATCTATCTTGAAATGATGATGAAATTGGAAGAATTGATGAAATTTGGAAGAATTTCACTGTGTGTTCCCACCCTAGAACACACATTGTAAGATGCACAGTAATACCAACATCCTTTAATCATTTAGGCATTGCTACTTGTGATCTTGAAGCTCTTCAAATTATGTGTGTATTTGATATTCCTGTTTTTTCAGCTGGAGACACTGCAATAAAACTTAATCTTCACCTGCTAATAACAGAACTACAGACATGGCCCAGGTCTTTTAACTTCCTCCGGTACAAATTCTTTCTCCCTGCTATTTCCTGCCTACAGTAATACATATGTGTTACTTTAAAAAACTTGTTTTTTTAAAAAATGTTATTTTTAATGAAATTGCTAAAAGTACTTCTACATTTTAATTATTTCTAGCTTAAAGCAACATGCATTGCCAGGTAGTTAAGACACTTGCAACTGTTAATTTTTATACTGAACAAAACCAATTTTTTTCTGTTTCACTTTGTAATTTCTTACATTTGATAGAAGAAAATAACAGAATTTTTCTCCAAATCCCTCATGTTTCTGAAAATAAACAATTTTGGATGACATTTTAGATTACAAAAGAAGTTACAAAATTGATGAATATTCTTGAAGTTATTGCCAGCTTTTCTGGTAGAAAAATAAAAAAGGAGAGAATTTTTGCATATATTCAGTATTTTTGTCTCTTTTTAGACTACAGTGGGTGTAGAATAATGATAACTCTATGTGATAAAATGACAAAAGTAGGGCACAGCAATAAAATGAGAACAACACAAGAAGTATATGGCAATTTTTTAAATGGACCTGAATTAAAATTTTGGTTTCTATTACTCTATCAAACATATCTGCACATAATTCATTAACAGTAAAATGCAATTTGATGGCTTTGCATTATAAAAAAATACTGATTCATACCAATACCTCTGATCTTCCGCTGACTGGGTTGTATTCCTCAGCTACTCCCTTAGACATGTCCAGACAAGTTAGCAGGACTAATGTATGTGTACTGTCATTTCCCCAAGGTGTTATCTTACCATTTATGGTAAATTAATATATTTATGGAAATAACTCTGTAAGTACCACAAGAGAAGACACATTCCTATATTGAATGTCTTCTCAACCTCCTGAATGTCTTTGGCAGTAAGGCAGCAGCAGATGTGTTTTCTGTGTGATTAGCTTCTCAATTATTCCAAAAAGATAAATAAAACCAGCTCCACTGGCTCTGGGCTCCAAACACACATTCCTGAGCATCAGGGAAGCTTGCTTTGATTTAAATCACCCTGCATCTCACTTTAGGTTCTGTCCAATATAAAACCAGCAGATCAGAGTTCATTGGTGGAGAGGAAAAATTACAATACTATAAAATATATTGGAGAAAAACACAGTAGGAGGTGCTGGGATGGTCACAGGGTGGATTTGTTATGACTGGAAAAGACATGGGTGTAACAGAAAGCAGCATGTGAAGGGGACCATGCAAACTGCAGGTTTCTCCTTATTGTGAATAATCCCCACAAGTTCTGCCTTCTGACAATGAAGGGACAGCCAGAGCCAAGGGCTCCCCTCTTTTCCAAGCACCTACAACCCTATCCCCAGTCCCCCTCAAACACCCCTTCCTGTCCAAGAGCTCCAAAGAGCTGCAAAAGCCACCTGAGGCACATGCCCATGTCCCCTCTCTGATCCCTTCCTTTAAGTTTATTCTGTTCTTAATCTTCAGCATATATTTGATAATGTACAGAACACTGCATTTGTTACAAAAGAATTCCAAAGGATTATTTTGCTTCCCTCTGTCTTTAACACTTTTGAAAAACTGGGTGCATAATTGCTTGTAAAATGTCTCAAGAATTTCAAAGCATGTATGTAATGTTCCTTATATACCTTACTGCCTATTGCTGTCACACAGATAGAACCTTTCATGAGGTGGCCACAAAGCACTTTCAGAAAGGAGGAAGAATTCCATAGTCACGGTTAAAAGGAGAACAGTTTCAACTTCCTTTCTGTGTGTTTTCTTCTGGTGTGTCAGCAAGGTGAAAATTTACGGGGTACAACTGCAACACAATAGTATACATGAACTTGGCTTCAGTAAAAGCACTGGAATGTGAAGCCCTGAATGAAAGCAGGAACTAATATAAAGTGTGTTCACAGGTAAGATATGGCATCAAAACATATGCTAGCCTCAGGAAGTTACAATTGATAAAAATTACAGTGAAAGCCCCATAGAATTATCACAACTCTACACAGTCATAAATAACAGCTCATGGAGCAGAGCTTATTACATAAGCAAATGTTATTATTAATACATACAATTACACAGTATCACAGACTGCCAGAATTAAAGAGTACCTTCAGGGGTATGCAGCCAAACCTCGTGGACCATGTGGAGTTTTGCATTTGCTGCCCACAGAAAGCCTACACAGATGCAAATAGTCAGAACACTCCAATAAATCAGGGCACCCATCTTGTTATCAACCCTCGATTCCTGTGTATCCATAATAAACTAGATTACTATGCAAACAAACAGGCTACCACAAAAACCAGGAAGTCTGGCACATGTGCTGAAAGATGACTTAAGGATATATGTATTGTAATGAAAGACATCATGAGTGTTAAGAAAATGACAGAAATTACTTAGCTGCTAATCAAACATATTCACTAAATAATAGACTTGTCCATCTGCCGCAAAGCCCATTCACAGAGGAAATTAATGGCTAGAAGAATTGAAAGTATTCAGTCTAAAGCACTAAAGGGGAAAATCTATAATCTTTGTTGCAGGCAAATGCTACCTGTTCTAATTTTAAAACTGTTGAAACAGTTATTTATATGTAATGGAGGAAAAAAAAAAAAAAAAGCCCAACCTAAACAGAAAAAAAAGGAAGTACAATGTCATGCTTTGTTCATGTCATGTTGTCTATTATAAAGTAAAAGCTATACCAAAATTGTTGGATAGTTTTGAAGCCCCTCTTCATTAGGTGTACCCATCACTACTTGAAGTCCTGAATTGTGAATTCTACAAAATTCCATTAATTTTATTTCTCAGATATCTTTCTAGGCAATGCATCCCTTTTACCTCTCTTGTTTGCCTTTATACCCTCTAACTACTTCACACCAAGTGAGAAACAGATATCTTTGTCTGCAGACATTACAAGTCACCTTTATATATACTATCATTTAAGCCATTCCACTGAGTTAGTCCCAAGTTTTTTTGTGAGCTGATTTATTACCTAAAGAGCACAGGGAGAACTTTGCAGCAGCAGGTATTAAGCAGATGTAGACTGGCAGAGCTCCCCAGCATGATTCATCTCAGCTGAACCTCTCTTCATGTGTGCCCAAAATAGACTCAAAAATCTGAAAACACATATTGAATGCTTTCTTAAAATGTGACTCCACTTTTGATCCCATTGAAGTAGAAGCTTATCTGATCCTTCTGAATCTGCATAACAAGTTTCCTCATTAAGCTTCCAACTGAAAACATCATCAGTGTTATCATTAGGAGCACAGCCTTTCTCACAGTACTTAGGAACTTGCTTTGCTAATATCAGGAAGGGAGGTACTATGAAAATGGAAAATAACACAAAATAGGGAAAGTGACTCACAATAAATAGAGTTCTTAAAAAGTGTTAGATAAAATGATAATAATAATAACCTTCACTCTCCAATAACAGAGCCAAGCCTTTTCTTTAGCCTCAGACTGAATTCATTTCATGTCAACTGGCTTCTGACTCACTGGAACATGCTTCATCTGCTCTAATATGTACTGCCTGATGACTTTGCCATGCTATGGAAACATATACCTCCCTGTAGAATTTTCCAGAGCAATTAGGGTGAAAATATTAGTCAAGAGAGACTTCAGTCTTCCTTTTTTTTTTTTTTTTCTCATATACTGCAATAGACATCTCATTTGAACTTGCGTGGTTTGAGTTAAAGGCTGCTTGATTGTCTTGTTTTCATGGACAACTGTGTTAAAAGGATCAATCAATAAGGTCTTCAGTTAGATATATATGTTACCAAGGTTAAAGGGAGGAAGAGAGCAGGTAGCTAGATATCACAAAAATATAGTTAAATTCAGAATTTTCAAATACAGCTTTTCATACAAGTTTGGTTTTTCACGTGGCTTTGGTTTGTTTTGTTTTTTCTTAACTAGTCACTTGCAGTATGTTGTTGGAGGGTTGCAAGATTTCCTGTGGTGCTTCTTCCAACTGAAATGGAGCTCTCTCACATGAATAACTAATGTGCAGACCTTGAGAAAAATCTGGATCAATCTGTTATGGGGAATAGCCAATGTCCTGAAGCCAGCACCTGAGGTAAATGCACTCTCTTCTGTCACTGCTGCAGCTTGTATCTGTGCCTTCACAATGAGACAAGGCCCAGGCAGCCAGTCTTGGATCAGTAGTTTCCAATGTTTTTTTTCTCGGATCTCCTCCATGGGAAGAGACTTTATTCCTTCTCTACTGTGTTATTTGTTCTTTCAAAAAACACAACATAATCAACATTTCCAACTAACCACATAACTTCCACAAATTATTAAGGAGGTCCAAAGTCCTTTTTGTTTGTTTGTTTGTTTGTTTCCTGAGTAATTGCAACTTACTACTGTCATGGAACTTTAAATAGATAGCAGATGATTTAAGCACAAACATACCTTTAAGCCATTGCCTGGGTGTAAGGGAACTAATGGAAGGTATAAATACTTACGTGAGTGATTCAGGAGTTGTGAGTTCATGCCTGAAAGAACATGGACATTGCCTTCTCAGCTGGCAAGGATGAATCCACAGCTACTTAGACACAGCCAGGAGGAAACAGGAGGTACAAGGATACATATTTGAACTCCTATCCTAGTCTCTCAGAAGGGTCCTGACTCAGAACCAGCTGTCACATGCACAGGAAACAGCCATGAAGTTCCAAGGCTCTGCTGATCCCCCTGTAGCCCTGCATGGTACCCAACAAGCTTCACCCACCTACGCACTCAGCCTGGCACAGGCAAGGAAAGGTTTTGTATGATGTTACACAGCTGTCAGACAAGAGAGGTGACAGAGCTGAGTCTCTGCAGCACCTACACCACTGTAACACACACCAAAATCTGCACTCCAGCAACTTGTATCTCAGCACACAAAGCCAAAATGTGGCTGTGGATTTTCCCATGGCAAGCTCAGCTGTATCTCAGAGCAGTGCTGATCTGGAAAACACAAAAACACAGGAAACACAGAAGTGCCTGCACTTCTCACATTTCTCTGAAAAATTCCATCAATCATTCCACTCCCTAAGCCATAAGGATTTGCTGCTGGCTAAGAAAGAAAACATTCTAGGGTAAGGTGATGACGATAAAGGGAAAAGGTCCTAAGTGGGAAGAAAAAAAATGCATTTTGAAACTACAAACAACTTTCAACTTGTGCCTTTTGGATGAGAGACATTCCTCTCCTGAGCCTCAAAGTTTTTATGGGTTAGAACCAGGACATGAAAAATATATTCTCTCCTCTTTTCCAGTTCCCATCTGTGAGTAATCACAAGAGATCTGCAGATCAATTCCACTTAAAAAGATGCCCTTCAGGTTTTGGGACAGATGTTCTGAAGGATCCAGACCCTAAGGGTTCTGCAATGAATGACTATAAACACTCCAGAAGCAATGTGCAAAGAAGAAGAAGTGGTGGGTTAGCCCTGTATGTTAGAAAGCTAGGGCTTTGTGATGAGGATGATGAAGTTCAGAAGAGGAAGGCCAATAAGGCAGATGTCATATTAAGAGTCTGTTATAGACCTCCCAACCAGGTGAACAGGCAGATGAAATGCTCTCTAAGGAGCTGCAATAAGTCTCACAATTGCCAGTCCTTTTTCTCATGGGGAACTTACCAGATGTGTGCTGGAAATGGCACACAGCAGAGAGAAAACCATCTAGGGCATTCCTGGAGTGTGTGAAAGACAATATCCTGAGACAGCTGGTGAGGGAGACAACCAGGGAAGGTGTCCCACCAAATCTGTTGCTTGTGACAGAGAAGGACTGGCAGGCAACAGGACAGTTGGAGGTTGTCTTGGGCACAGCTACCATGAAATGGTAAGAGATTCTTGGAAAAGTAAAAAGAGATAGCAGAACTGTTCACTTCTGTAGGGCATACTTTGGCCTGTGTAGGAAACTGGTTGACAGAGTCCCTTGCCCGCAAGTTGCACGGGAGGAGGTTTAGGTTGGATATTAGGAAAATTTTCTTCGCCAAGAGTTGTCAGGCATTGAAACAGGTTGCTCAGGGAAGTGGTTGAATCATCATCTCTGGAGGTATTTAAAAGATGTGTAGGTGTGGAACTTGGGGACATGGCTCAGTGCTGGACTTGTCATTGCTGGGTCAGTGGTTGTAACTGATGATCTTAAGGGTCTTTTCCAAGGAAAACAGCCCTATGATGCTGTGAGGAGATGAGAAGGTGGCAATGTCTGCCACATTGTTTGAACAACTCAGTTCAGCAGTCATAATCCACAGTTCAGTTTGTCTTCCACTTCTGCAGCCTCAGAAGAGGAAGATGGACCATACAGAGAGCCCAGACTGCAACAGACTTCCCAGATCCATCTCACCCTTCCTCTCCATAGAAGTGTAAATCATTTTCAGTGATCAATAACCTTCTAAATTTACTTCTGTAGCTTAATTAGTGCTATAGGTAGTACAAGTACTTTATTTTGGATACAGTAAGCAGTCTTTAGATATAAGTACTACTTCTAAGGTAGATGACTGAAGAGAGTGGAAAAGTACCAACAAGTAAGTGAAATCTGTAATAAAATAGGAATTGTTACAAATTTCATACATAAAATAACCAATGCCAATGAAGGATTGATTCCATAGACTCATCTTCAAAGGCACAGGCTTTGTTTAAATCAGAAAAAGGAACAGAGGAAAACTGGCTGTTCTCATTATGGCATCACATTTACTTTGTGAAAGAGATACAAAATCCTCATCTATCCCAAAAATATTAAAAATAAAAAGGATAATTTAACATATTCTGAGGAGTAATAAAAATGGCCATTTATTACATTTCACTTCTCATTAATAGGTTTCAGGGTCAGCCTTGTTTTTCCAGAGGAGAAAATAAAGCACAGAAGGTGGAGTGACTGCCCAAAGTGATCCATCAGGCTGACACAGATTTGGAAATAAATCCAAGTTTCCTGAATCCCAGCCCAGTGTTCTGTCCTTAGCAGTAAATGACTCGATAGCTTAGCCACCAAAGGACAACTTTACCCAATCATTCACGTCTCTCTGAAACCAAAGGCCCTCTGGAAAACACTGGGTATTTGCAGTTCTGTGGTCTCTGCAGTGTCTGACACTCAAGTGTTTGTAAAGACATTTTTAATGCAAATTAGTGATGACCAAGAGGGAAATGGCTGAACTCCATAATTAGTTGTAACAAAATTTGCTACTCAGATGCTTTCCTACATATTAATATGGTTTTGAAGTTTTCATTCTGGAGGCTTGTTCTCATGAGGCTTATTTATCTAGCCATTCTTTCATAGGTGAAATTTTAATTCAGTAATACTTTATGTGCAAAAACAGATTTGACAAATGAAGCATCTGTGTGAAAAATGTGAATTAAATTGCACATGGAAAAGGCAAATCTGAGGATCTCTGAGAAGAGATTATAACAGCAGTATGATTTTGAGTATAGCACTGGTGAATCTTTAAGGAAAGTACCCTTCCTTTATTCATGAAAAGATAACTTGTAGGCAGATGTGTATGCATTTTTGAAGTCTGGAGACTCATTTTCTTTACAGAGTAATTACTAAATAACAAAAGTATAATCACTGCCTGGACCATTAAATTTTGGCAAAGGTGACTGAAATAATCTCGGGGGAATAAAGAGCTTGTTTAGAGCAGGGATATTAAGCAGAGTAATTAAGTAACACAGTGGGAGTGGGAGTCCCAAGAGAAAGTATGTTACAATGACAATTTTTATTACATATCTCAATTACTTCTTACTGTACACTTTAGCTTTCTGCAGCAGAAATCTACCACTCTTTAGGACCTTCAGAACCCTGAAGCACTCCACAGATGTCCTGAGCCCTTTCTCTGGTCCTGAAACCAGGTGGCACAGTATAACCATATCCACCCTGAAATGGTAAACTTGTCCTGAAAATAGGATGGCCATATCCAAACTGTCCAGAATAAATAGTTTTTCCTATATTAATTCTAAAACTATTCCAGGAGTTACCTGGAAGTCTGCTTATGCACCATGGCTGTGCATGGGACTTTTGAACATTTTAACAGTGCAGGCAACCTAATTCTGTCCTTCTGCCTTTACCCTGGCACTGTTCATTTAGCAGATAAAACAGAGCCAATAACCATCTCCTAGCAAAAGCAAGATGCTTGTGAGGTGTGATGGGCAAACAAAGAATGGAAAAAAGATGAACAAAAGAATGGCACATGGAGAGGGAAGATAAGTCCAAAGTTCTAAACTGGCAAAGCAAGGAGCTAGCAATGTTATAGATAAATGTCAGCAATGCGAGATGCAAGAAGAGGAGGCTGCAATAGTCAAATTAGAAAAGGCTGAAGGTGTAGCTACTGGAAGGTATGGAAAGTCTCTGTGTTTTAAAGCCAGTAGGCAAGAGAAAACTGAAGTTCAGGTCAGCCCTGGGCAGGGGCTCGGTTGAAGACAATTCTGAGATCCAAGAAATGTGGTGCTTTCTTGGTGAGCAGAAAGGAAGTAGCAGGGAGGGCTAAGGAGACCAGGTACTCTTCATTGTGGTTATACATCACTAAGCAGGATCCCCAGAAAGCAGAGGCAAGCACACATCCTGAAATTCATCTGTCTAGACTTAGATACCTAAATACCTGGATATTCAGGAGAGAGTGTCTTCCAGATGTTGCCAGCTGGGAAGGAAGCCTGCAGTTTATCTTCCAGATCATCCAGGATGAACATCCAACAGTCAGAAAAGAGCCAAAGAGGTTGAAAGAGAAGCTGTCTAAAGGTGTCTGAATGGAGAAACACCTCAGAAACACACAATAATCTGATCATCCCTGTCCTGCTGATGTGCTGGCGAGTCACAGCTTCAGTGCATCTGAGCTCAGGAGTCAACAGCAGGTGCTAAATTCATTCAAGATGCCCTCTTGGCCAAGCTTTTGTTGTTTGAGGTGCTGCAGTCCTGCAAGACGAGGATCACAGAAGCACCAAGTACCCCAAAAACTCTTTGAGAAATGGGTTGAGAGTCCCTCTACCCAATCATTGTCTAAAGGACTGTTGAAAAAGACCACAATGCCTACTGTAGTAGTCCAGCTTCCAGAGCCTGGGAAACTATTCTGTCCTTTGTAGGAGCAGTTAAACCAGAAAAGAATGTATAGACCATAGCAAACAGTCACTCTTTCACAGGACAGCACACAAGTGCTTTTATACTCAGATATGATTCTCATGCTGTAGTCATCTAGAAAACTGAATTTTAAGAGGCATACAGCTCTTAAACCTAAATGGGCAAGTTCATTAATGTTGGCATCTTGGTACATCACTGCATAACCACGGGAAGACAACCTGGGGTTTCTGATGAGTCAGGGACCATTTCCACTTGGTTATCTGGATACAGCCCTTCTGTTTTGAATGCTTCAAAGATATAGGTACAGTCAAAACATTCTGGTTAGTTTCAAGGGCAAAGAATGGGTTCTGTGTTCTATTCCAGGTGTGTCCATTCTGGGATGAATAACAGTTTTTCTACTAGCAATTTTGCTGTTTCTTAACAGAAGTCTACAGTAGGCAAACTTCATACTAGTGGCTAAAGTTGTCATTTTGAAGTGTGATGTGGGTAGAAATATGATACATTCAGTTGGCCAACAGCTGATGCTTTGCAGTTCTGTGAATGCTGTAATGCATACATAAATATTTTGGGAAAAATACATTATAACATTTAGCTTTGACTGGAAAATTATGGTGCAATTTAGCATGTGTTTCACTCTGTTTCCACATACTGACTGACAGTCACATGGACAGGCAGCATGCTGGGGATTTCATTTGTGAAGAATGTTCCTAGGGAAAATGATCTTAAGGACTGAGAAGCTCCTGGAAGCTTTTCATGCATTGAGGTGCCAAAAGAAAACAGGAGATCTGAAAGCTGAATCCTGAAAGTGTTTCTGCTGGCAGCCAGCATATGACTCAAAGTTTGCTGTTATCTTTTCTCTCAACATGGAGACACAGTCCTGTAAGGATTCAAAGAGCAAAGCTGCCCATCTCAGACACTCTTAAGGCCAGAAGAACTTTGCAATGAGACAAGCACAGAATGGAGCAGCAGGATGGCACTAACTGTAGGCCTGGCTGAGATCTGGTTAGTACAAACTGTGTAATGCATCCTTACAAAAATTCCCCTGCGGCAAACTCTGTAAAGAAACCACTGCTTGTGTGCATAGCACCAGTGAATCAAAGATGACCCCAAATTATGGGACAGAGGGCAGCTGTGACCACCACTGAAGCTCACCCCTCCCAAATATGACTTGAAATTTGTACTGTAAGTTAAGCCACCACAATAGGAACTTGAGATAAAGGTAAAGGTGGTACTTTTGTTCAGAAGTTATCTCAGGCCTAGAAGGAGGTTTAACAAAGATGGGGAAAAGGGATGTAGAGGCACCTCCCACCAGTCAGATCACAACAAGCCCTCATGCTCTACCCAAGTAGAAATGCCTACCAGGTCACTGTAATACTTGCTCTAATACATGCACCCTTTTATACAGTTGTTGACCAACTACAGCCACCAGTAATGACAGGAGTAGCTGTGGCCTGATGCTGCCACATCTAAACATATATATAGAGAGAGGTATTTTGATAAATATTGATAAAAATCTTGACAGTGATAGTGTTTTTGAGGCTGGAGTGTGCTGCAGTGTATATGTACATAAAAGAGTTACAATTCTGCTTCTGCTTATCAAAGCTTTAAGCCTTGAAGGGTTTTGCTCTCTGGTAGCTGTTTTGCACATTATTCAATATCAATCATTCTGCTGCAGAGGAACAGACACCCTGTCCTTTCATGGACAACTCTGTTCTGCTTTGAAGTGTTTCACAGTCTCTACTTACCTTCTAAAAAACCCTCTGATTTTAAAAACCTGATACACATTCTATCATTGATTGAACCAGTATTTCTTTGTACTTGTAAATATCTGCAGGTAAAAACTTGGAGATTGACCTAAACTTCTCTTCAGAAACTGGGAAAAACTGGGATTAACCTGAGTCTTACAATAAATAATGTATCACTCATTCCCTTTAGGAAAATAAGGGGACTTGGATCAAAGCACTCTTCTGTATGATATATTTTGGTCTAAGGAAAGCACTACTATTTATACTGAAATAATGGTAATAAAGAAGCTTTCAGGTGGCCAAGGAGGGATTTTTATGACTCCGAGGCTTATTTAAAATAATTATTATTTATTGTTACTTTAAAAAGCTTTTACAGCATTACCATGACAGATTTTTCTCAAGGATCAACAAAACCATAAATATTTTCTGCCCTTTAATGTACATTTGGAATAAAGTTCTTCTGAGGATGCAGGTACTATCTCAGCATCCTTACACTCTCTGACCCCATTCCTTCCACCCCTGTAGGTGCCTCCTTGCGTATGCACAGGACCTTATCTGTGGAAGAGTTTCCTCACTGCAGAGTGCTTTAGTGACACAGAAATATAGGAGCATATTAGGGAGAGGAGGGAGGCAAGTCAGAAAACGGGCTGCAGTGTTTTGATCTGTATACAATTACCACCTACACATGAAATGAAACAGTCCTGAGAAAGTACTTTAGTCTGATTTCGAGTTTGGGTGGGTTTCAACCTCCTCCATCCCAAGTAGTTACATACCAAAAGATTGTCCCCGATTTATGTAGGGAAGGGTAGTTAAGCTTCTTTGTATTTAAAAGAATAAGCCAATGTCATATTTACTGCCACTTCATTGTTTTAACAACTAGTTAAATTCTTACCTACATTTCTACAGACATAATTTTCTGCTTCAGTGGTATTTCTTTGTCTGGTGTGGGAAGATGGTCCAGCTTCCTCTCCTGTGCTACACCTCATATGACCAGCCTGAAGACTGATTGGAATGTACAGAAATATAATATTCTGGTCCAAATCCATTCCCTAACAGTCAATTAGGGATAAGGTAAATATCTGCTCACCAGATAGCAGATTTTTTTTCTTCCTATCTGTATTCAAAATATAACCTCAGTTAAGGATACTTCTGTCCACCAATTGTATGGCCACTCACAATGCAAAGGCAGCTCTGTTATTAGCCACAACATAACAGACACATCTTTCTATATATTAAATTAATCTTCTGCTCAAAATGGGAATCAAATCAAAATAGCAGTGTCAGAACAGACCATACTAAGACACCAAAAAACATAGTGACTAATAGCAGGGAGAGAATACACCCCTGTAAATTCAGAAACTATTTTATCACCTCTCTGACTCACTGATACCTTGTTTTCATGTTATCTATTTATGATAGAAATTAGCATTTATGACCAAAAATTAGAAAATCGTGACAATTAACTGAAAACAGAACAGGACCAGGTAAGTCACCATGCTTTGTCTTCCATATTCAAAAGTTATTTTGTCATAGTTTTTAAGTCCCTATAATTCCAGAAGGATAGCCATTCCCCTCCCATACACTCAAGGAAGATGGTACTCATATCCACAGCATGTGAGTCAAGCCCTCAGTGACTGCAATGCCTTATGGAAGCAAAGATTCAGAGGCTGGGGTAGGGGCTGCTGCTGGTTGTGGACCCACAAGTGGGCAGCTCTTGAGGCTGCAAAGTGAGATGAGGCATCATCTCCTCCCTAGCATCATGCTTCTTTCAGACAGGGAGAAGAAATAAAGAAACCTGACAAAAGAAATTTTATGTGTTCCTGTGCACAGAAAATTACTTCTGCCACTGGTAGAAAATACCAACCAATAACCATCTTAAATTGGAATAAGCATTTCAGCCTGCCCATTGGGATGGATTTTGCATGAACTAAAGGCATCATATGAGCTATAGTCATTATCAGGCACCAAGTTACAGAGGGAAAGTTAAAAAAAAAAAAAACACCCAAAACAAATGACAAAAATCCACCATCAAAAACAAACAAAAAGCCTCCTAAACCAACCCACAAAAAAACCCAAAAAATACACCCCAAAAAAAAAAAAACCCAAAATAATGAACTCTGAAAAATTCCATGTATTTAACAGGTATTTCTCAGTGCTGTGGGACTCGTTTTCTCCTTTCTTTTTAACTGTAGTTTATATGGCACCTTGTTTTGCAGAAATCTGAATTAATGATCAGAAGCCAAATATCTTTCTTGACCTGGAAGAGGTTGGAACCTATAACTTATTACAACAGGTAAACATAAATTTTAAAATGATATTCAGACATGGAGGTGATCCCCTGGGCATGCAGTACAAGATAGGAGAACAAAAAAAAAAAAAAAGCCATGAACTTCTCACTACCTCTCCAGTGTCTCCTGGCCTTTCCTACAGGTGCTGGAGAGCTTCAGGTAACTCCAGGGGTACATTGAAAGTATTCAGAGTTCCTACCATGAATTTCTACTCAATATCCTGGACACTTGGAGAATACAATCATGCCAGAGAGAGCACATTTTCTCCTGAATAAAAAAAAATCAGAAGTAAAACACTCAAGACTGAAGATCTCTGAGTATACCCCAGCCCCCCTACAGCTAGAGTGCCTCACCTTACTGCTGGGAAACTCATATAGTTCCCTGAACTCAAAAATTACTCCAGGGGCAGAGTCCTGCAGAGTTAGAGCTACATTTACAGCATATGCTACACAAAAGACTGCAAGTTAGAACCCTGCTTTTATTTCTACATTTCATGGGCTTCTGCATAAACATTTGAGGGGGGAAGTAGTTTGGTTTTGAACAAGTAGAATGAAACAGGGCCACAAATCCCTACCCCAGCTCATTTTAATGATATGCTAAATCCAGTTCTTGTTCATTTTGCAGCCTCAGCCTTAACTGAGAAGGATTACAGGGGGGTGGCACCAGTTTCCTGAGTTCATACTGCAGAATATAACAACAATATCCACTTGTCTTCAAATTAATTCCCATTTATACAGTGTTCTCATTCCCAGAACTTCCAAAATAAAAACATGCACATAGCTCCATTTTAATTTGTGCAAAATCCCCTGAAAGGTATGCAACAGAAATATGCAAATATAGCAAGTAGTACAATGACACCACTGAGTGAAAACAAATAAATTACCATAGTCTTTAGTAAATCCTCTTACTTGGGCAAATTCTATTCTTTCAGACAAAGAAAATGTCTCCTTTTTTTAAATAAAGAACTATCTCTGAAAACAAAATGCCTCTGCAGGCATAAGCACAGGATTTCTTCTTAGCAATCACAACTAAATTTATTAGAGCATTTTCTATTCCACCACATGTCCCAGTGTACCTCCTGGCTGTTTTGTGAGCACCTTAGAGACTGGAGAGAATCACACTTTCAAGCCTATAAATTGCTTTTTCTTTCAACTCAGCTGGGTTATGATTTGCTTGAACAGAAAAATGCCCAGTTTGGAAAAGAGGAAAAAAATTAAAGAGACCCTTAGCAGAGTCAGAGGATGGAGAAGAGACAGCAAAGGCACTTTCTAAAAGTAAACCCTCGGTTAAAAACAAAAAAAAAAAAAAAAAAAGATTGTTTTCACCAGCTAAGACTGCAGCACACAGTTTCTGTCTTGAGGCAAAGCCAAGGGGATCTGTTTTCACCAGGCTTTCCTAAGGGCTTTTTGGGAAATTGGGAATGCTTCAAGGACAGATCCAAAGCAAGATAAAGCAGAGAGCACACAGAACCTAGGCATATGACTCAATTATTTGAAGTGATAAACCATATGCAGGCTCCCATTTTAGCATGATCTCCTGAGCAGAAATATGAGCAGGCACACCATGGAAAAGAACTGGTGGCAAATGCCAGATTCCCAGAGAGCGCTGACTTGCTCTGCCTGCCCCAGCCCAGCTAAGCCCGTGTCTGCACTGACAATTCAGCTGCCCTCGGCAGGCATCTGACTGTACCTCTGCCACCAGCAGACAGTCAAACAGGCTTCTACCTGAATTCAGCTTTTAGCTGAACCGCTCCCAAATAACCAACTTCCCTTCTTCCTCCTGGGCAGCAATCCACCTGAAACTGGGATAAGGCTGGAAGGCAGTGAGGCTAAGTAAAGCTTAATTCCCATTTTCATTCCCAGCTTTTAAAATATATGCATCTAAAGCCTGTAACACTTGGTAGAAATCTTTCAACCATGGATTTTATGATACACTTCCCAAGGACTTTTGCCACTAATTCACTTTATTCTTAAACATACACACCTAGAAAAGACACAATTATAAATTCTGTCGAAATTATTGAAGGGTTTTTTTCTACTTCTTGACCTATTTTACTCATGTTTACACTTATTTGATCCACCCAGCCTTTGAAAATGTTGCAAAGACATACCATAATACCACCAGCAGGATAAAGCCTTGGACTTTTTTGCAGGCTTTGCTGTGACCTTGAATGTCCAAAAACTTGAACACCATGTTACACAATGAACTCTTGACAGGGGAAGAATTATGAAAGAAATAAGTCTGTACACTTTAGACCTGTCTTGAAATGTTTATTTTAGATTCTTAAGCCCATTTTGGACTGGGAGAAACTCCAGCACTGGTCTCTGTGACATCTGCTTGTGTCAATAATGGGTAAGAGGCTGCAAAACTGTACAGATCTCTCACCCTTACCTGTGACTTTCATTACAAGTGTTTGGTTTTATACAAATAATGTTGCTTCTAACTTGTTATAAAAAACCTGTATGACAACAAACAAAACAGAAATTAAGTTGGAAAATTACAGAGCTGGGTTTTTTTTTTTTTTTTTTGTTTGTTTGTTTTGTTTTGTTTTGTTTTGTTTTGTTTTGTTTTGTTTTGTTTTGTTTTCCCAAAAAGCCTATGCTGGCTGCTGGGGTTTTTTTTTACAAAGACCTGGAAGACCTAAAATTAAAAAAAAGAGAAACAACTTTCACAGATCTAACTTATGAAACTTTGTTTACAAGAAATTAGAAATGTGACAGTTCTGCCACATTTGCTGGTGCTATAGATCTGAAAGTCAAAACCAACAACCTATCTTTCATTGCTATGGCAAAATGCTTCACTAAGCCCTCACCAACCAAGTTGATACATATATCAGAAGAACTAAGAAAGCAAGACATGGTTCCAGTCCCAAGTTATCTAATCTGCTAAGCCAGACATCAGACCTGCTTTCTCTGTTCTTCAGAACTGCAAAAATGAGACTATAAAGTCAAATATATATATATATATATATGTAACTTTTATAGAATATATAATGTGGTCTAAAGCAAATAGTATTTATCAAAAAAAATGCTATTTATGAAAAATAGAAAAGTAATACTACTATAAAGATAAATGTGATTGAAAATGCAGGTGACTGGCATTAGGTGAATACTGAGGAACAGTGTTGCATTGTTTTGGATGCCTTCTTTGCAGTATTTGCTTTTACTTTACAAAATGTTTGGGACTTGATGATTTCTTTGTAGCAGTAATGAGTTATTTTTTTTTCTCCCTTGAGCAATCTTTTTCAATACTCGGTTAATTAGATTTTCTCCTATTTTGCATGGTGCATACTGAAGATAAAAAATGACAGAAGAAATACTGTCTCTAAAAAGAAAACAGAAAGAAGAGAGAAAGGAAAGACATGCAGAAAGAAAAGAAAACAGTGTCACTGCCAGCATTGAAAATGAATGACATCTGCAAAATCTATTTATATCTTGCTGTTTAAGGGTTTAAATTATCTTCAGTATTTTTAAACCAATAGTGTACACATTTTGGTGAGAAACTCACACTTTAGAACTTAATTTATCTTATATTGTAAAACAATGCTCAGAAAGGAGCATGCACTTTATGAAGAATATGGCTGTACCTTTCACTTTCCAAGTCAAAGAGAGCAGTGCTCAGAGTCTTCCAGTACTGAGGTCAGTGTAGCTTTACTTAGTACAGTCAAAACCTGACAGCAGGATTAAAATGCAGGTTCTAATACTAATAAATATAGGAAGAAAACTCTGAAAAGAACATAAATATTTTTTCTTTATATTCTTGACCACTGCACTCAAATCTCACGTTGGCTACAAGTAATCTCTTTTATTATGTTCAATTTTTGGTATTTTGGAAATTACATTTTATTTTTCCTGGCTTAGGAACAAGGTTCAAAAAGAGAGGGAGGAAGAATTTTAACTTTGATCTTACTTTTCATAGTGCCATACTTTCTGTCTCATATATCATGCACTCTTTTCTTCATGTCCTCTGAAGATTTTCTGAAGTCCACAGATCTTTTGGCTTTATTTGAAATTTTATTTCCACATGTAGTAAACCTCTAAATTGAACTGAACCAGCTTTATTGACCAAGATTTAATTCACAGATCATAAATATATATTCAGCAGTAACATTTTTGCTTAAGTTAATCTTGCCGTTGAAATAACTAATATTTTTCTTAGTAGTCAATTCTAAACTAAGTTTAGCTAATTTAAAAGAAAGCAGACAAATTAAATATTCACATATTTTGTTCAAGTTGATAGATTCAAACCTACTTGAAATACCTAAAAAGTTTAAATATGATACAGCTGGCCCATATCTAGTTTATGGTAGTGAGATTTTTGTAAAAAAACCTAATTACAAGATAACATCTTTATAGGAGAGAGTTTAATGCAGACAAGGAGTATTATTATAAGTGAAGATAGAAAATTAATAGATTTGGGCTGTAGAGTATGTAAAGAAAAATTTTTCTTCCAACAAGTATTAGTAACTTTCAGACAATTTGCCTGGCTGTTTCCCATGGCAAACACTAGTGGGCAAAGGATGAATTCAGGCTTGCATACAGAAGGAATTCTTCCTGGATTTCAGTCAAAAAAAATCAAAACAAGTTGTATGATGTATCTGGTCAACCATGTGTTTCCCAGATAACCCATTCTTTCTTCTCATTCAGTTCCCTTTCATGCTGATGAAAGTTTTGAGAAGTGTTACCACCTGGTCTTTTTTTATTGGGAGTCCCAACCACTATAGCCACAATTAACCCATGTGGTTCTATGCTATATATCCGGTATTGTGCAACTCCACAGCTGATGCTGTAAGCAACAGAGGCAGTCTTGCATGAGCAGTTCTTTCCAAAACAAAGAAATCCTTACAATATATTTTAAGTCTCATTCCTCGGGAAAACTCTCTATTGCCTTTTCCAAGTCTATGGCATTTGACCTCAGTTCCTGCTCCTACTTCTTATTAGGATGCCAAATTACTCTATGTCCCTGGCACCCTCTTCCTTTTTCTTCAGGAATCATGTGGAATATGAAGAAGAGGGGGGAAAAAAAAGACGCATCATCAAAAAACTAAGGAAAAAGAAAATGGTCAAAGAAGAAATTGGACAAGAGAGCTTCCAGCAGGAAAGAAAAAAAAAAAAAAAAGACATTCTATCTATCAGAAATTTTACAAGAAGACCAATTACCGGCATCCTTTACCAAACAATACTTTGTTTGTTTAGAGAAGCATACAGTAATAGAAATTGTATTTCCAGATGTTCATGCAGGAAATTCTAATTGTTTTTTAAATAAAGAAGGCTATTGGATGACAAAAACCAAACAGGGTTTGGTTCCAAAATAGGAACACTTACCTTTGCAACAATGCCAAAAAACAATGTTTACATTTTTTTTTATTATTTCAGGTCTTTTAGGAAATAAGGGACACTTGTCATTTGCCCCAAGGATTGTCTGGAATTTAACAGCTGCCAGGTGCACAAATAACAAAAAAAATCCTGCTAGCATGTGTTTTATATTTGCAATGTCACTGTTACTTGGCACATCTGGCCCATGTCAAAAATACCTCTTTCTGATATCCCTTGAAGACCAACCATCTGTGATGCAATGTGCAAATAATCTATAAAATGACCAAACTTCATTAAACAAGAATGATAAGAAATTTTGTGATCCATGCATACATTTATCAATAGAGAGAACAGGACATATGCCAGCTTCTTCAAGGAGAATGGACTAAAGTACAGCACAAAAGAAAAACAAAGGATCTAAACAGAATATTGCTAGTGCTTGAAAAGTATCAGTAAAACCTAAGCAATGTATCAGCCTACCCTTCACCAATTTTCCAGAGCTTCCAGTTCAGATAAGCTGTTCCAGAGGGCAGTTGCTCTAGTCCAAGGGCTGCTCCTAAGTGCTTCAGTGGGAATTATGGTACAGCACCCTGTGAAATAATCCAGGGGTTATTTTCCTGTCACCATTATCTTGGGAATATTAGCACAAGTTTGTTTCTTTCAGATCCCACCAAATCCTGTGAAAATCAGAGTTTTAAATAGAATGTTCTACCATTCCAAGCGTTTAAATTATCTGTATTATTCTCACAGACCCCTAAACTCTTAAATTTCTTCATCTGCACAGTACTTTGACTTAATTTTTAATATTTGGTAAATAATTTCTTGATAATAAGTGGATTTACCAATTTGAAAATATTTTGGCTAATAGTTAAATTTGTGTACTACAGCAGAAATATTGTAAGAGATATCCCTATGGAATTCCCTATCTTTACAGCAATTTACAAAAGGAAGATGTATCATTCTGCTGATGCCAGTGTGTCACATCCTTTGAGGACAAAATACACTATTATTTACACAAAACATTGACAGCATCAAAGCAACAATTATTCAAGAGAAAACTTCTATTTTACAGTTGAAAACATTAAGATATAGTCCAATCTGGCATATTCATCCTGGATCAGACATTGACTGCCCTCATAAATGTAGGTGCTATTGCTTTTTTCTAGCTGATCCATCCCCCACAGCAGGCACCGCAGCTCTTCAGCTCTGTAATCATAGGATCATAAAATTGTAAAAGTTAAAAGACCTCCAAGATCATCAAGTCCAACCATTAACCCAGCACTGCCAAATGCTAAGCCATGTCCTTATTGTCACTAAATGTCACTATGTCACCAAGCCATATAATGCAGCTCATGCCTCAGGTTTGCCTGGTGTCATCCCTGAGGTTTGCTGCTTGTCCCCCTCTGCACCTGCCAAGTTCTGTGGCTTCACTGCTGCTTGGCTTAGCTGTAAAAAACATTCTTTGTCTGAGAATAGCACCTACCAAACTCGTCATATAGAGTACTGAGGGACCTGGGCTTTCAGAGCAATGAAGAATAGGATGTAAAAACTTGTAAGAAAAAATATAAATACTACCCCAGATAATAGAATGAAGCAGATAATAGAATGAAGATGAGGAAAGCATTTACTTGAACACCATCTTCCTCTTGGCAAAGGGCTCAGGATGCTGATTTCCCAATGTACTCTTTCAAAGAGACCCCACCATCAGCCTTAGAACACAAAGGGCAGTGCCATGAGGAACATAACATCTGGGAAAGGATATATGGAAATATGCATAACTATTTTCACTTACTTTTTATTGTTGAGACCTTTTCTGTGCAGTAACATCCTTTTATTTTTTCTGCTTAGATCTGAATTAACAATAGTTATCTCATTAGAATGTTTAGGTTCCAGTCATAAAAATTCTTATCCTTATATGTAAGAATTCCTTTTCTTCTTTGAATGCAATAGCAGGCACAAGAGGTTTTCCAACTCAAATAGACATTAACTGAAATTCGCTTTTTTACATCTGTTGGCTTGGGTACCCTGTTGGGATCTGTAAAGTAGGATTGCATTAAACAACCATTTTCAACACAGTGATCAGCTGGAACCAGAAACTTTTTTCCAGCTAATTCAAATATGGTATTACAGAAATCTCAAACCAAAATCATTTACAAATCAAGTGGTTCAAAGAAATGCTGTTGAATGGTGTAACTCAGCCAGCCTCAAACTTAACAGCTTAAGCCTTCACTCCAGGTACTTAAAGTCATCATTTTTGAGCTTCTGGTTATCCATACCAAGCAGAGCAAGTATGGCTGGGTTGAATCATTTAGTTAATTGTTAAAATTAATTTTTTTATTGATAGGCAGTGTGCTGGCATGAAAAAGCACAATGCTCTTTACATTACAGTATATTGGAAAGTGTTTGCATTGATAGGCAGTAGGTAATTTCAAATAAAATCAACATTCTCTGAAGTGAACATAAACCATGAACCTTCCCCATCACCTTTTTGATCTCCTTCAGATAAATCCTGAACTTTGTTTGCATACCATAATTGAATTGAAGACAAGTCCCTTTTTCATATCAAAACATATATCTCCTGGGAGCAATCAAGGAGCAATTGATTACAAAGATCAGTGTTAGTTTATCCGCTACATGACATGACTCCTTACACAAACTCATTGACCAACACTTGAGATCAATACAAGCTTTCTTCTTCCTCTCTCTGTAATTTGCAAGAGAGATGAGCAAGGAAATATTCCCATAGAAATTGGTTAGTAAAATAGCTGGCAAAATGCAGTTGCATTCTTCCTTAACAGTAATCTTTATTAAAAAAAACAAACAAACAAACAAACAAACTTTTCAATAGGGAAGTCTTAAAATATAAACCCACTTATGGCAAAGAAAACCCTCAAGGTCTCCTCTTCCAGCAAAGGTCACAATCACCCATCATTCAAACTGTGACAGCCAGGATTTGTCCTATTGGCTTGAGCTTAAACCAGACAACGTGGCATTAAAAAATAAAAAGACTGACTCAAAATCAAACGTCAGAAATTCCCTCCTAGATACCCTTAACATTCGGCTTTTCTGCACTCTCCAGTTCCCAAAACGTGTGACCACAAACAGGAATCGTGGCACCTGCCAGCTGTGTACCACATCAGACCTGATATTTTCCCTGCCAGCAGCTCAGCAGGCTTGGCCAAGGGCTACATGCCCACGCATCCCAGAGACCTTGCAGGTGTCTGACACCCCGACCTGCGCCTCTGCTCCCTCACAATGGGAGACCCTTCTCACCCTTTGCTGCAGCTGCATCAGATCCTGCACCCTAAAGGGGGACTGCACAGCTCCCACTGACATCCCTGATCACCTCCCAGTTCCAAAACAGGGAAACAAGCATAGATGTGGATATTCCGGGGATGGCAAGCAGCAAAGGTGAATAGGTGAAAAAATGATCCTGTCTGCCTGGCAGTGGAATCAGTACAGGACATTCCTCTGTCCTTGTCATGCTACAGTGGAATAGAATAATCATTTAGCAGCAGATTGCGGTTTTTATACTAACGCCACGATTTGCAGCTATGTTTAATGTTTTGAAAAAAATCATTAGACTGGCACAAAGCGTAAAGGTATAAAATAGACTTAAGGCACTTTTATTTGAACCTAAGGGCAAAACATTCTGTGGGTTTCCGGGGTCCTAGCTGCTGCCAGGAGCCCCGAAACTGGTGGGTGTGAGCAGACCCCATCCTCGGCGCGTCCCACTGTGGAGCGCCTCTGCCACGAACGCCCACACAGGCCCGGATGACGGAATGTCGGCACCACCAGGTAAAGGGACGGTTCAGAGGCTCCAGTGTGTTCCAACAGGCTTTTTGATATCGGGAAGTCCGAGGGCGCAGGCGGGGAGGGAAAGCGGGGTACAGCTCCGTTGAAAGGTACCCGAGCCGGGGTGCTGAGCCCCAAACCCACATGGGAACGGGGTGTGAAGTACGTAGAAAGTAGGGAATGCAAATAAAATTATAAAAAGGAAGATAAGTGATCAGTGGATACTATTAAGATTTACGAAGACAGATAAGCATTAGCTGACTCAGGTGTGTGACTTCAGATGACTTTCAGTACCTTTTAATTATCTCCAGAACATTAGTTTCATAATCCACATTTTAAAATATTTAGAATATTCTGGGCAACTGGGATGATTGAATCTAGGTTCCGTCATTCTTTTTATAATTTTAGGATTAATTTTACTTCCTATTTCTGGGATAATTGCAATACAAACACTCCTATGTTGTATTTATCCTGTGATAAGATTTCTGAGACATTTCTTATACGCGGGGGTTCTGTTTATGTGAGAGGTGTCACAAACACAGGATGTTGTTTGAAAACCCCTTGCACTAAAAACTTATCATTACAGCAGCTTTCAAGTGCACTCAAATAATAAATGAATATTTTTTAAGAGAAAAATAAAATTCACAGGAGACATTTGTCCTCAAGAATTTGTAACACCTTATGAAAATATCCTCTGTGTTCTATCAGTCTTCATTACCAATATGCATGTCTTAAAAATCTTGACGAGAAAGAAAATGTGCACAGGACATCCATGATGAGGATTAAATATTCTCAAACCCAAACCATTGCAACAACTTTCAGAAGCTTAAACGAAAGACATTTACATGATGTGAGGATTGAAAAGTGAAAATTACCTGATCGGTCATCTGCATTTTAAGGTCAAACTAAAAGGTTCTGTGGTAAGGCAGACTGAGTTTTTTGCTAGGCAGTGTCCCAAGTCTTTCACACCAGACCATTCTGTTTCTCAGCCAGTGGAAAGAAAATAAGCTAATTCAGACACTGCAGTGCATTTCATTTCAAATTGACTGGTGATTAACTAGTGAAATATGTACACAAACCAGCCCATATGGGCACCATGGTTTTTACAGCATTAACTGCTTCCCCAATCCAATTTGTTTATACTGAATGAGAATTTATTGATCCTCAAGAGCTTATTAACATGTGAACAAATTAAATGATGCATTAATTAACCCAAACACTGTAAGGATTTCCAGATTGCCATCTCTGGTCTAGCTAGAATTAATTTTCTGAGCAGAGGCTTGTTAATGACAGATTATCTATAAATAAGATCACAAGTTTAAGTAAAAGAAAGTTTTCCCAACATACAAAGTTTCAAAAATATGGAAATACAAACGCCACATCCAAAATTGTCAGCTATGTTCATACCTTGCAATTCTGGCATTCATTCAGTATTTCTGTTATATAAACAAAACAGGCAACTTAATTAACTGCTTCTGGTTTCTTTAACACAAGTAAACCTTGGGTATTATAAAATGTGAACATAATGCACACCAACATAGAAACATACTGGTGGTTATTTCAGAGACTGCAGAGTCTGGCACAAGACTGTTCCAGGCACACAAGGTTTAAAAGGACCCATGCCTTTGTCAGGAATCAGCAGAGACCCAGGCAAAACTTCCTAGCCCCATGATGTACAGGGAAGGAAAAGGTTTCAAGTCCAAGTAGAACAGGATTTACCAGAAAATTCACTCTCCTTTTGGAATATAGACTCACATTCAGTATCCATCACTGCCATATCTGAGATCTCTCAATCTACACAAGTCCTGCTGGACAGGAGCATTCTGCATAAGGTCACCCTGCATTCCAGGCTTTCTTTGCAAGTTTTTGGTGGATTTTTTTGTTGTTGTTTGGTTTTTTGGGGTTTTGTTGTTGTTGTTGTTTTTAGTTTATAAAAAGGTTACTCTACATTCTATGAGTAGAGTAGGCAGAAGAATATTCTGAAATAGGCAGTCAAAGACAAGTTGCCGTGCTCTTATCAGGCTTTCCAAAGAGCACAGTGCTGGATATCAAAGAGCATTTTGAGCCTAAATATGTTTTTAATCAATGAGAAATTTAACATTTTTCAGCTACCTGTAGAAAAACCCGAGCCTTTTGGGTTTGTTTTGACCTTAAAAATAATTAAATTAATTCTCAAAGGTACAATCTCCATTTCAAATCAAACATTTGAAACCATATTAACTTGAAATTTGAAACATTACAGGTAGTTTTCTTCCCCTTTGCCTACCTTAAAAACTTGGTGAAATGAACCCCAGCTCACCAAATGCAAGTTTGTGTTTCTTTATTAGGAAAGTGACACCTTCACTCAGTGCCTCTGCCAACTTCCTTGAAAATCTAGTTTTAAACATTATATAAGGAGTCGCTGAATGCTGAGCTCCAGGGCGTGGGCTGAGCAGCTGAGAATCTTCCCCCACATACACAGAGGTGTCTGTGTATCGTATGCCTGCTTTAATCCAAACCTCCTGGTTCCCTGCATCTCCCTCTCTTGAGCCTTATTAGTAGAACTTTTAGATCAGCTTCAGCATTACCTGCCAGCCAAGTTTCTGTACATGGGTTTTTTTCCTCATTCAGCCTGTCAAGAAAAAAGGAGGCACTATTGAGAACTTCTGCGCTGATTTGAATATTCAAATCCATCATGCTTGGAGGACCTTAAGAGTGGGGGGAGGGGGGGATAGTTGACTCAATTTTACATTTATTGCTAAAAACAGTAGGACAGATTCTGAGAGAATATGTGAACTGAACTAATATGATTCAAACAGCCAAGTTAGTGTAGTGGGTGTGCTCGATCCCCTTAATCAAAATAGCCATAGTTTGGTACAGACTCCAAAGGAAGTGAAGGCCTAAGGCATAGTCAGGCCGACAACTCCTCCAGAAATCCCACAAATTAACCCAGTGGGCATCAGCATGCATGAACCTGGAACACTGTGTGACCAGTACATGAATAGCAGATTCTTTTTCTAAGACTCACAAACAAAAAATGTCAGTAAACAGCATCTAATGTATGCCCTTCCCATGCTCTTTATTAGCCAAGCACTTTATCCCAAAAATGTTACAGCTGTCAATAACTGAGCCTTCTTTGATCTCTCTCTGAACTGTAGTGTGGATGCATGGCTGTTGTCTCCCTCACTGCTGGGACAATTCTCCAGTTTTGAGATTCCTTATCTGAGGCTGAGATCCTTCTTTCCCTAAGGCAGAGACCCATTATTCACAACAGATCCTTGGTAAGTTGCTGGTAACATGCTAAATCAACACTAATGAAATTCATACATTTCTTCCACTAGATATAAACCATTTTCCAAGTCTGAGACTAAGATTAGACCTAGCTTAACCTAAACTCTATCAGGAGTTTAGAAGGTAAGGGGGTCTGCTCTCAGCCTCATGACTCAACAGGAGGGTGGGCCTTACCCTTTTGCATTTTCAGCCTCTGTGTAATTCACTCTGAATCAGTTGGTACCGTATTTTCCTTTGTGTGTTTCACCCATGCAGTAAATTACAGAACCTTGCCATGGAACTTTGTCAAGTCTCACTTTTATAAATTCATGTTAAAATTACTTTTGCTAATACCATTGAGGGCAATCCTACATCACTCATTCACAAATATGGAGACCACTTAACTGAGAGGAGGAACAAAACTCAACAAAATTAGTAAAGCTTCTTTTTGTCAAAAGTTATTCAAAACAGCATTTAGCCTTTTGGAGAAAGGCTTTTATGTTTATTATTCCGTTGTTAACTAATTGGCTGCTTTTTTGACAGCTATTCTACTAACACCTTTATTAAGCGCTCGAATGACAGCTGGATGTCACACAAGCTCAGCATTTTCATACCAAAATCCACCCCTGATATTTCCTTCCCAGTTCTAAGGGATTTTTGTAAGTCATAGAAAGGATATAACATTCCCACCAGATTTTAATGTCCCAAGGAGGTGACCAGCTGTGAAAAGTAGGAAATACTAATTCTGAAGCAAGAGCTCCACAGAGGAGTAGGCATGGTCATGTAGTGGTGAATGTCACTAATGGGGTGGGTGGTAGTGCCTGGATTTTGCATGCCTCACCATGCACAGCCAGTGCTGAATAGGTTTGGAGGTCATTGCTGCTCAACTAGGTGCCTGTGTTCAATTAGACATTTTTCAATGACAGGGAGACAGACAGGTGGAATGAGTTGATTTAACTTTAAAATCACCCCCCTGTCTGTTTTTATGTCTGGTATTTTCATAGGTCCTTGCTTCCAGTGAGAAAAACTGATAAGAGTTGGCATCTGTCTGGAAAGCAGAAGACTGGAAAAAATAATGTGTAACTCATCTGAAAGTTTTAGATGTTAGCAGATTTGAAAGAAAGGAGAAACCAAATGAAGCTTAGTAAGCACTAAAATCACAAATCATATTAACATAAACAATTCTCACAGCCCACTAAGAGAAGATCTAAAGGCAGAAAGAAGTCAGTGTCAAATCTCTAAGATGCTGTTGTCTATTCTTCACACATTTCTGAGGCAAGGAAATTACTTGTGATTAGTTTTAATCTGTCTCTACTGGCTGAAACTCATTATTGGGACACTTCTAGTTTAGTTTAGTTTAATTAAAAGAAATCTAAGTTTCAGACTGTGAAACCATCCTTTGATGTGAGACAAAATACCACAAATGGGGGGAAATGTAGAATTATTTCCAAAATGCATTTTTGGTTCAAACTAAAATGCTTATGGTGAATGACTGAAAATTTTCTAAGGTCGGTTGCTAAACTATTTTGAAAAATGTTTGTGAATTCCCTAACATCAAATCAGTTAGTTTCAGTTTCTTCTTACATCACCACTGTTATCTTGCCTTATGACAGAAAATAATTGTCAAACTTCAACCCTTTCCTACTTCACTGGTAAAGAATCTTTCTGAGCTATAGTGGTGTCATCAGGATAGTAGTACCTGATTAGCCCTCTTTCAACCTGGTGGATATTTTTTAGTAATAATTTAATCACTTTCCTACAAAAACTTTAATTTTTAAAGGCCTTAAGCAGGTAGGAGATATAGCAACTCTAAACTGATATTGCTTCACTGAACCAAGGCCAGATAGAAGCTTGTCCAACAACAAAGAGTGGCAATCCAGTGCATAATTATTTCATAGATCTATGAAGAGTCAATTTATTGCATCCCTCATGCAGAACAGTAATAGCTGCTATCAAAATATGATGTATTCTGAAAAATGAAAATGCCAGCACAAAACTAGTCTCTGTTTATATCTGTTGTGTTTGAGAATTGTCTATGCTCCACACAATAAAATGTTCAAATATCAAGTGCCCCAGGAGTAGGCTCACAGAAAGATACAGAGGAGAAGACTACATGATTACTGTTGGGTTTTCCAGCAGTTTTGATTTGTGGCGGCACTTTTGCCATTTTACAGTAAATAAACTACCTCAGTATCACCACAGACTGAGTGCTTTTGCTAGCAGTACCTATCTATAAGGCATGTTGTAATAGGATGAGGAGTGCTGCCCATAGCGTTGTATTTTCATTTGGATAGCATTGATCTGACCACAAGGGCTTCAGACTTGTCACAGCATCCCCAGCAGAACTTGACACCTATCCCCGCTCTATTCTTCTGCCTTTTGACATTTGCAATCAATATTTGCCTTGTTTGTTAGCCTGTTGCCATTGCAGTTCTTCCATTACAAATCCAGCTGTTAAAGAAACATTAGAAAAGATTTGCTGTAAATCTTACTTGTCCTAATAGCAATCCATAGAACAGAAAAGCCAGACTGTTATAATCCAATATAGGATGGATGTTTTCCCTTTTAATTTAAAAAACTTGAAAGATTAAGACTGATGACATCTCTGTTTTTCCCTTTTAGTCATCTTTCTTCAAATTTCTTAGGTAGCAGCATAGAGGTGCTGAAACTTCTGGCCAGGTTATGGCCACATCCTCTCTCATAGGAGCATTCAAGAAGAACACAGCACTGTCAGTTTTCAGTTTTGGACCAGATGTGTGCTTGTCCCAGAGCCAACAGGCACTCCTGACAGCCATTCATGATGTGCAGTTGCCTAATGAGCTGGAAGTTCATCTCTAAATGGTTCATTTGCAGTGTGATCAGGGGGAGGCTGGTGCATCAGGTTGTGCTGCCATGGGCCACTGAGGAAAGAGGGAGGAAAGGAACCAGCCATCAGACCACTGAACTGTTTGGGCAGGCTGCATTTGGCCTGTGGCAGAAGTCAGCTGTTCTTTCCTGTGGCACAATTTGCAAGGAAAAAACATGTGAGTTCTCACACATACTATCCTCTTGCTAGTGTGAATGTTTATCATTCTCAGCTCAAAGCTGAAACTGTGAGTGCAATCCCATTGCACCAGTGAAACCTTCTGGATCAACAAATCACTCCTGCCAAGAAAGTGTAAAATTCTGCTTTATGACAAATGTAACTTTGTCAAAAGAGGCAGAAAGGCATCAGCAATTACAGAGTTAAACATAAGAGAGTAGGTAAATTTGAGATGTAGTAAACTCAACAGTGAACTAAATACCCTTTGCCTCCTCCAGTCTTTCCCAGACAGGTGACAAGAAGGGAATACAGCCATTTCTTCTTGTAATAACCAGAGTGCTTAAAATGGTGCTGCAAAATTGCAGTGCATCAGTATTAAAAGTTCAGAAGAGCATCGCTGTGTACAGAAAGAGCTAAAAATTCCTGAGGGCTGACATAAACTGTGTAAGAACCCAATGTCTAAGCATTAGAAACAGAGACAGAACTTCTGCTGTGAGCTTCAGCCTTAGAAATTGAAGCAATGAAAGAGGAAAAGTATCTCTGTATAATTGTCAGGCAAAAAAAAATCATAGATCTTTGATGTTATACGTGCTTGGAAAGATCAGTTCCAGAACCCATGTTAAATACATAGAGGAAAGAGAAAGCCCAAGGACAAAACTAATGTTATAGAATGAATAGATGGATAGTGGCTTTAAAATTTCACTGAAAATATTGAGGTATGACTCAATATTCCAAATTACTTATGTTTTGGAATAGTGTTTAATTGAAACTTGTGAAAACAAAACCAAAATAAAAATAATATTTTCATTTTAATATGATAGTGACCAATTTACAGAAACAAGGTTCTTAGCTTGGATTCAGGCAGTTTGGTGTGGATGACTAAACTTTATAGTCAGGAAGTTGTGCATCAACAGATTTCCCCACCCACCTCCCATGCCTCCCAAAGCACTTGTAAAGAGGGTGGCAATGAGTCAGTTCCACATCTTTGTAAATCGGCCTGAAGTCCTCTTCTTTCTCTGCCCCCTTGTCTCCTTTGTGCTGCAGATCAGTCAGATAAGGCCGTGGGATGCAGAGGAGCCCTGCAAGTGCACTCACAGTCAGCCTGTGCTCATACCCAACCTCCTAAGAAGTTCTTGTAAATAATTGAAGGGATTAATGATGTGGAGTCTCATGCTCAGGAGACTCAATATTTAATCATTAATCTAACACATGCTTCACTAAGGCACGGAGCCTATTAAAGACAAAACTTAAGAGGAATATTTATTGATCACTGCAATACTTCTGTGATATTTTTAATTGCTAGTTTTTCTTTGCAGTTATAGTCGCTAGAGCTGTGGAAACAGCCAAGTAGAACTGGTAACACTAGTTCAACTAATTAAAGTTTAAATTAGTTTGATCTCCATGTCTTTTGCAGTTAATTATCACTCTAATACCTACAACAATAAAGTCAAATTTAATCCATGAATCACACTGGATTATCTCATGATAATAACAGCAATAAAGGAAAATGATACACAGTGGGAACTTGGCTCTCAGAACCAAACAAGCTATCAGGAATAAAATACTAATGAATAATACACTTCATTACAGACAAAACACTACTCCCCATCAATAGTACCATCAAATTATACAGTATTACTGACAATGATATCTGAAAAGACATATCATAGACATTAAATCCTTCCAAGAAAAGGGTTGAGTCATCTGTATGCTTTTTTTGCTGAAACATAATTATTTCACCCTTGGAAAGCAAGGAGCTCTATAACAACAAGAGCAAAATCTTTAAATATTTCCCTACATGTAGAGTGGATTATAAGAATCAGTGTGTCATGCTGGGTTTTTTTCCCTCTTTCATTAATTTTTAATTTTTCTTTTTAACTCTGGGATTTCAGGCAGTTTATAGATTTTTCCCTTCAGAACAGAGGCCAAAACACAAGGTTTCCAGAAATTAAGGTGGTAACTTCCCACAGACTCAGACTCCATTTTGTTCCTTCTGCAAGTAGTTTCATTATTTGGTAATTTCAGATGGACTGTGTTCTACCTTCAGCTAGACAGCATGAAAGTACCCTGCTGCCTCATGTCTTGCTTTATTACCCAAAGGTTGGGGTACTTCTAACAAAGAACTTGCAGCCTCTCAGGGCTGGAGTACTTGATCCACTGCTATCCCTGTGCTAAGGGCAGTCTGGCCATCACAGTGGCTAACTTATTTTCAACTGAAAAATTCGAGAAACTTGCTGATTAGCATGTACAGTTTTCACATCATCACTAGACTCCTAGGTCTCCCCATGCACATCCTAAGGGGATAAAAAACACTTTCAGAGCAGGGATCAGATTTATCACATCAATTTGCATGATGACCCTGGCAGTTCATAGCATTAAACAAGCTCTTTACTCAGCATATAACTTTAGGTCGCTTCTCTGGTGAAGGGCCTGGTTTTCCAGTTGCATTACACCAAGCATGGCACAGGCTGGGCTTTGAATTCCACATGAGCATGTGAGAATCAGGGATCTTTCTCTTCTCTGATGGGAAACACTCTACAATCGACTGTAAGATAAATAGAAGGCATTTCTTACCTGATATAACTCATGTTTTATGACAAGATTAGAAATGAGCAACATATTGCTATTTAGGCAGCTAGCTAAGACAGTGATGGAGCCATCTCCATGCTTAAAGGGAGGCATTGACCTCAATTAATGAATTATACTTTAAGCCATTATAGAATACATCTCCTACTGTGAATTACCAAATTAATGATGTGCAAAAGTGACAACATATTAATTATCCCAAGAGCTGTGGCAATATTAATGAGGCAAACTGAACATAGAGGAGAAGGTAGTATAGAATTTCCTTTTTTTTGTCTTCTGGGAATTACCTTTTTTCAGGATTTGGCATTAGGGCAGTGATCGTGCAGATTGTTACACTGTTGGGTTATATTCTCTAATCACAGTGGGTGTGACGGTGTTCACAGGGGTTTTCAGGTGAGGGAAGAGACGAGAATGTTGACTCCATGTTTTGTCACAGACATCTTTTGTGAAAAATCCTTCCTTTAGGATTTTTCCCTTCTGAGAAACTGAGAGGCCTCAGAGACAAGATGTAAACAATGATTATCTGCTGCTGTGGAATGCAACAGGTGCACTTGTGATTGGCCCATCTCTGATGTTTATAATTAATGGCCAATCAAGGACTTCAGCTGTCCCGGACAGAGCCCAGGATAGCTGCTTTGTTATCATTCTTTCTATTCTATTCTTAGCTAGCCTTCTGACAACTTCTTCTACCTTTGTAGGATAGTCATAATGTAACATATATATCATATAATAAATCAAGCCTTCTAATTATGGAGTCAACCTGGAGACTGGGATATATAGAAAATCCACTACAGTACACCCCACAGGCCTGCCCTTTGAAAACAGATGATTGCCTTTACCAGTCCCTTGACTGCAGAGAAGCCAAAGATGGTGGCATTCCTCAGGTGCGACAGCCATGTGGAAGGATGAGGATCACCCACCCACCTTGTGGGAATTTATAGTTCCCCTATTGATTCCCCTTGATTCCTGCTGAGTTTGGCCAATCTCTTTGGATGGGGCCTTGAATTCAGGGGAGAGTCTCATGGTGGAAGTTAAATATCAAAATGATGGAAAATTGCTGCCTAGCATTTTGGGTTAAACCCTTCTCCTATTTAATGGCTCCACAACTGTCTTGGGCAGCCCATTCTGCCTGACAACCTCTTCAATCAAGAAATCCATCCTAATGTCCAGTCTGAATCTCTCCTGCTAAAGCTTGAGGCTATGTCCTTTTGTCCTGTCATTGGTTGCTTGGAAGAAGAGGCCAACCCTCACCTGGCTACACACTCCTTTCAGGGAGTTGTAGGGAGCAATAAGGTCTCTTCTCCAGCCTAAACACCCCCAGCTCCCTCAGCCACTCCTCATAGGGCTTATCCTCTAAATCCTTCACCAGGAAGGAAGGAATAAGTTGAAAAATTGTCACCTAATGAAATTAAATAGAGGAATAAAGTAAAAATTGCAATTCTTTCAAGTCAACACAATCTAAAGGTCTTTTCTGAACTTTGTGAAGCAAAATCAAAAAAGGTTATTTGCTAAATCCTTTCTCAGTTTCAAGGAGAAGAAGATGCACATCAAAGACAAAGATCATCTCAAATTTTCATGACTAACTTTCCCACAGCTAATTATTCCTGCTAAGACAACTCATTACTTCTTTTGATCTTCTTGAAGCAGTGGGGACATAGCTTAATATGCATCCTTCTTTATCTAGAAAGAATTTAAATACTATTTTCTTGATGTATTCCCAGCTGATTTGGAAATAAAACTAAAATTATTCAAGAAACACACAATCTTAAAGAGCAATGTCATCTTGCATCAGAATTTGAAAAAACTGCCAAAAAGATTACAGAATTTCACTGCATTGTGTTGTTTCAGAGCCAGCAAAAAGGCTTCTGTCATAGCGAGCCAACATTCTTCCTTTTTTTTTATCCAGATCACTGAGAAAAAAGAGCAGAAAGCTAAGCAGCCCAGAGGAGAGCTGATCCAGACCATCCATGCAGCTGCTCTCTGGACGCAATCTGGGGGTCAGCAGGGCAGAGGGGCTCAGGCAGGGGCCAGGGTGGTGCCTCATCCCTTCACATCAGCTCACCTGGCTGGGAAGCACCAAAATTTCCCTGGCTAGGTGAGGGAGGGGAGAACCTCCTGGAAACCAGGGAAGACTGGAAGAACATGAGGCAGGGGACAGGACCAGTTGGCCCATCTTCATATGAAGGTTTGGATAGAATCAATAAATTATCATGAAGCACTTTGGATTTTGTGAGATTGGTATTTCTCAGATTTGCTGAGGTAAGGAAAATGTGCAGGCAGAGCAGGAAAAAAGGTCAGTGAGGACTGTGGTTTTCTAATAAAGCATTAAATAGATTGGCAGGGAGAGTGTTCTAACTTCATTGCCTTAACAGTGAGTCTCCAAATGAAAAAAATTGTTCCTCATCACATTCATTTGTGACATAAATGACACAGAGGGGACTGGGCGGGGAACTCATGTACTACCACTCCAGTATCTTTGAGCATGAGGCAAGGGGAACAGGGCTTACTTGGAGTCTGATTTTTGTATTGGCAGGAATGTCAGTTCTCAGATTCCCTGGAGAAGACAGAGAGGGAGAGGAAGGAAAAAGAAGGCAGACCTGTCAATCAAATAAGTTTCTTTTTTATTTTTCAACCCTAAAAGCAAAGTAAGACAATTTACCCTTGTGCTGGTCATGACTTCTGCTGCTTTCCTCTGTCAATATCCTGCCCTCCTGAAGTCTTTTGTTTCTGGACAGGAGGAAAACATCACCAGGATATATCTGAAGTCTTCCCTGTAGCAGGGCACTCCCACCAAGCCATGGGAAGAGACAGAAAAGGAATAGAGTTCTCTCAGTAATGTACAATCAAGTCCAAACTGGACATGTCAAACTTGTTATAATAGTAGCAATTATTTCAATAATTATATCAATGCAAATGCAAGAGCTCATCAGGTTTACTCTTAGGAGAACTAATTTAGAAAAATTAATGAATGTTAAATTTGGGAAACCTGTAAAGAGAAAGAAAAGAATCAGCATACAATTTACCATGCCAGATAAAATCACATCCAAATCTAAGAAAATCCATTAAAATGCTACTGATTATTACAGAAAATATGCAGCTCCTTCACTAATACAAAGAAAGACAGAAAAAGATTCCTGAATTTGTATGCTAATGAAGATAAATATACTGATGTGGAGTTATTTTTCATATGCTAGAAACCTAATATCAGATCATAATTATCCAGGGGCACATCACTGTTCACACCTAGCATACAGAAAGCAGTCTTTATTTAGATAGACATGGCCACTGACAAAGAGGCTCCGGAGAAAACGTAATCTAATCTCAGCACAAGGTGACTCTTCCAGTCGATGACTGCCACCTTATTCAAAAAAACCTTTCTCAGCTCTGGAGACAAAAAGTGTTAAATAGTATTATTTTATGATGACAGTTGCTGATGACAGTTGCTGTTTTATAGTACCAAGCAATGCTATTTCTTTTCTCTCCATGCAATCCTGTGTTTTCTCTGTGTGAGCTGCAGAGCATATGCAGATCCTGACTTCGAGAGGTCAGGAGTCTGACACAGTCTTTTTCTGTGGGAGGTTTTTTCTCAATTTGCATATGCTGTTATTGGTCTTTTTCTGCAACCCCAGTAAGTGAGTCCAATTATGGAACCCTGCGGTGATCAATAAACATTGGAATTGTTGCAAGTATTTGGGGAATAAGATATGAGGCTTTCTAGCATGAAGTCTGTTCAAAATAGGAGAAAGCACAGTAGCTGAAAAGCCTATTTCTATAAAGGAAAAATCTATTTATTAAAAAACCCTGAGATTTGAGACTTTATGTTCTTTTTTTATTTCAAAGAAGTCACTTTTATGGCTGATGAAGGACTTTTTTCAATGCACTTTGTAAGAAATCGGGAACTAAATAATAGGGACATCTAGCATTTGGAAGGCCAATTAAATGCTTATCTTAACTTACACTGTAAAAATATATACATTTACAGCAAGCATATAACCCTTGTTGCTAATTTGTATTAATATTCATTATAGCTACTAAAGTGAATGTCATATTAAAAATCACCAAATTATTCAAAATTCTAAGAAAAAGACTTGTGTGAAAGAAAGATAAGATTTTTTTTCTGGTTTGTTCAAGCAAACTCATGGATGCAATCCATATGATCATGTGAAGTCAGTTGTATGGCTATGAGAGCCGTATTTTCACCTTATTTTTAGGATACAGACTCCCTTCAAAAAAAAGTCACAGTGGATACATAGGATTGCTGGAACTCTCTCTGTGCCATACTTTTCACCTAATGGAGTGGTATTTAAATGAATGGCTTTATCTTTAGGTGGACTTTATACCCAAGCCCTAAAGTCAGTGAGCCTTTGACAGGTTGCTAAGAAGATACGGTTACCATTACTGCAAGCAGGTACAGTTTTAGATGTTTAAAGATATAAAACACAGAAATCAAAAAGAGAAGAATTTCAAGCAGCACAGAGCTGCAGTCAGTCCCCCACAAAGGATCAATCCATCAAGGACAAAATCATATAGAATAAATGTAGATCAGCTTTGAAACTAATTCTAGTCTTCCTCTAATCCCTCCACCTACCCACCTGTGCACGCACCTTTTCAAACTGCTTCTCCCAAGTGGCCATGTATCACCTCTGCTAATGACATGAATAAATCTCAGAGATGATAGCTAGGAATTTCCCTGATGTCACCATGAGTGATTTACTCTCCAGCAACAACTGGCAGCCAACTAGCTGTCAAGCTGCTTGCTTTAATACAACGGAATAGGAAGCAACAGGCTTAGGAGAAATAGTTTAAATAAATCTCTCAAGTGTCATGAATACATTTGGTCAACAGATGACAGTGTAATGTATTGTAATTTATAACAGTAGAGAAATTTCAATTTGGGGTCCAGATCCTCACCCCAGTACAGTTTCAGCAATGCTTTGATAGTACTGAAAGAAAAATTGCTCAATGTGCAATATATGCTTTTAACAGGGAATATCTCTAGCCAAGGTAATGATGCAATAAATCCTTTCAGCTTTGCTATATAGTTTGGAAAGTCCTAAGAAGGTATCTTCACTGTAATTCTAACACAGACTCAGGCTATCATCATTCATCTCACAGAGAATCCCAAGGAATTTTCCTGAGATGTGTTCTTAGGCACATTTTGTGGGGCAGGAATCAAATGCAACAAAGAGTGTGCAGTGCTCCCTTTGGGTCACAACGTTCTTCTGAAATTATATCCACCTCTGGTTAAAAACCCACCCTTCACTCTAATCTGCTAAGTAGGGCAAGAAGACCTCTGTCCATTCAGCCATGATTTGAAGCAGATTTTAAAGCCTTCCCCTTTCCTTCATCTCCCTTCATTTATTTCATCACTTTTTCGCAATGCCAGCAATCACTAATTGTGGCACTGAGAGCCATGAGGGAACTGATCCAGCTTAAAAATTACTTTTTGCTGTTACTGCTCTGTTTATATTTTTCAAACCCAGAGCTGTTCCCTGACCGAGTTTTTATTTTGATTTTATATGAAAGTTAAGCTACTCTCAACTTTTTATACAGATATAATATTCAGATAAATGCAATGTAATTTTACTCTCAAATCAATAGAAAATCAAAGGCTTAATAACAAATCAAACACATTACCCTTGAAGTTATATAAATATTGAGAAATAAAGAATTTGACTAATAGCTTAGCAGTGAGGCCAAATATATTATGTGATGTTTAGACCATGACCTGGGTACCCATTATAATGCTTCCTACACAGATTTTAATCCTCATCCGGTAAATAACCCTTTGCTTCTGCCTCAGCCTTCTAGTGATATTATCTTCACTTTCAAGGTTCTCAATGTACATGTTTGATAACTCTTACTTACCAGAAATTAAGGATGACAGCTTCAAGTGCCTCAAGTCTTTAAGCTATAACACTCCATTGAATAACTTTTTCAACTACTTTCAAATTCTTAAAAAAAAAAAAAAAGGAATGATCTTTCAAGCAGCATCCTCATCCAAAATCAACACTGAAAGGATACTCTTGTTCTGAGCTAACATGCTAGAAGGAGAGAAATCCCTACATATTCTGCTCAGTAGATTTCCCCTACCCACAACCTTGAGGTGGATTTGAGTCAATACATTTCAAATTAGTTATTTCCTGGCCATGAATGAGTCCAACTCTGACACAACAACGGAGAAGCATACGACACTTCAATTTGTACTCACCTGCCTGGGAACCTACACCTGCCTCAGTCATTTGCAGCCTGGAGAAATCTCATTAAAGACAGTGATTTTTAAGAAAACACGTTAAAAAAAAATGCAGTCTCCCAAAACAGAATATGGTAGTACTAAATAAATTATTAATAAACTTCAGTGAAAATAGTTGTGATCTATGATAAAAGAAAAAAGCTGTTTTTCATTCAGCATCCCTACATCTCTACATTGCCACAGGCCCTGTGATCTGTCCCTTATGTTGCTCTCTCTGCCTTAAATCCTGCATCCCTTTGCCTGGTGCTACTGTGCTAATTCTGATGGGAAAAATAGGCACAAATCTTAAACTCTTTGTCAAATCTGTCAAGGATAATCAAGGATTCTACAGTCTGATAGTGCCAGATAGTGACACTAAGCAAATCAGTGGAAGAGTGTGATATATAGAAATACATAGAAACATCATCCATCTCAAGAGCTTTTGGCAAGTTTTCATGAGAGAAATACACCTATCTTACTCTTGAGCTGATAAGTATCAAATTGTGGCTGTTCTTACATTCCTAATGTTCTCATGCAACAGGTCAAGGCATTTAAATCCTGGTTAAGATTGTGAATGCAAACTTTTGATCTCCTTTGTGAGTGGGAAAACAGACAACATTGTCTATTATTCTTATATTATGCTTCAAATGAAAGGAAAACGATTGAAGTATTGAATCTGGTTTGAATTTTAACTGTACATTGTGATTCTCTATGAATATAGAAGCTGAGAGCTGACAGAAGAACAGGAGGAAGGACTTTCCTCTCCTCTTCCAATGGTTCTATGGATGATACTTGTGGGAGGCAAAAGTGTGATATCTGCTGTAGTATATTAAGCTCCACTTAATATTGTTACTAATGTCAAATCTACACACAAAGTCTAACAAAAACAATTACAAAGATGATAAGGCAATTTCTGCCTCTTAAACTGTGATGTTTTCAACACAGTTTGGGGAGAAATATTGACAGAGCACAGTTTTTCCAGGCTCCAAGATACCAACTGACCTCCCCTGGGCCATACTGGTTCTCAGATGGTTTAGTTGTTTACCTCTATCTCCTTTTTTTGCCACAGATACAAAGAGGCATATAAAAAGTTTTGACTCCCCCGAGTGCCAAAGCCAGACTTCTGCAAAATCTGCAGGGAGCCTTAGGGCAAGATAAGCAATAAGGAAGAGATCAGATCAAATGACAGTGAAAGAACAAACAAGGTCAAGGATTCAGCTTTCACTTGTGTGCTATTCAGGACTCTCTGACACAAATGGAGGGGTAACAAGCACTGTGGTGCAGCATGCAGCAGGCTGCAGCTTCCTGAGGGGTGGAAGAGCAAAGACACACAAGTTTTAGACTCAGCTCTCTTAGACTTTCTTCCTATGTCAGATGCTCAGATCCTTTCTTCCTATGTCAGATGTTCTATGATCTTCCACTGGACTCAATCCCCTAAAGTTTACCCAGCACTCAGTGCTGAGTAGAGGTGAATCACCTCCCTCAACCTGTTAGCAACACCATGATGCATTAATGCAGCCCCTGATGCAGCTGGACACCATTGCTCCAAGAGCACACTGCTGCTCATGTTCACCTTGTTGACCATAAGGTCAGACCCCTGCAATTTTTTTACAGAGCTATTTTTCCATTACAACAGTGTATGTTCCATGGGGATTATGCCTCCCCAAATGCAAAACTATGTTGAGCTGCATGAAGTTGCTCTTATTCCTGTTCTCCAGACTGATGAGATCTCTCTCAATGGCAGCAAAACCACTTGGTACATAAACCACCAGTCCTTCTTTTGCATCACTTGTGAACTTACTGAGAGTACATGTTGCCCCATTGTCCACATCATTCCTGTGTGTTGTTCCAGCATTGACACCTGGGGAGCACTGCTAGGGACTGGCCTCCAACTCATCTTTGTGCTGCTGGATCACACAACCTTGAGCTTCACCATTCATCCATCCAGTTTGCAATCTACCTCCTGCCCACTTCTCTAGCCCATGCTTCATAAGTCTTTTTTAATGTTGCACACACTTGTGCATGTCCACTTTTTTAAAAGCATTACTTAACCAGGTCCTGTTCCACCAAGAGTAAGGTATGTTTGTGCCAGGGTCCTGAAGGCCAAGCTTCACATTCCCAACCAGTTCTTCTGAAAGTGCAAGGTCCAGCAGAGCATCTTCCTTTATCAGATTCTCCATGTATGTTCATAAATTTTCCACAAAGCACCACAGAAACCTCCTGCATTTTTTGTGTCCTGCTGCATTGCCCTTTCCCTGGAAAGTGATTGAAGTCCAGCAGTTGGCTGTTGTTAACCACATATTAATTTAGGCCTAATGTTAAGAGAGAGCTGTGTGCAATTTGTTTGTAAAGCCAAGTCATCTACAATCTCATTTCCTGCCCTCCCCGAAGAAGCCCCTTCTGTTCATTCACTACATCTTGGAATGAATTTTAAATTTCTTTGGATGCATTCAGTCCAGAGCTGCTGAGTTGCTCTGGCATGTACTTCATCATATTTGTTGTCTGTGGAGTGATTTCTCCTTAAGGCAGGACAGCTTTGAGTTTACACACATAGGATAAGAAATTGTTGAGTGATTGCTTCATACCTTCTCACATTTCTCTTTGATTGCTTTGAAGTCTACCTGAATATCACCCAAGATATAGTTTGAAAATATTGTCAATACTGAAATTTAAATAGTAACAATCACTCTCTGCTGCCTGTTGGATAAGATAGAAAATTAAAAATATAGAGATTAAATATGTTTTCACTAATGGAATTTAAGTGTCATTCAACACTGGGTCAGGAGTGTTTAGAATTTTGAATTATACTTTTTACCAAAATACCAACTACTGCAATTCAGTCACATAAATATTTATATTAGAATTTTTTTTCCATAATCTTATCTTGTTGCCAATTGAGGATGAGCAAAACAATTACAAAAATATAGTAAAGCCATCAGTCATTCTCCCAGGCTTCAGGGTGTGTTTGTTGAAGTGCAACACATCTTTATTGTGCACCACTGCTTCTTTTGGTCAGAAGGGAAAAGAGAACAGCTTTATGTGATATTCCTGCTAACCCTGGATTTCTGGCCACCATCTCAATAAGGGCTTAAAGCCTTTACTGGCCTGAACATCTGCCTTAAGGCAAAATTCTGTGCTCCTGCCTCTGCCTTCTGCCCTCTGCCTGTCTCCCCTGCCCTGAGGGGGAGCAGCAGTGATGCTGCTCCAGTGATGCTCAAATCCACACTTACCTGTTTCACTTCCAGGAAGGTGCTGACTCTTAGAGATTTATAGGTCCTGGGGAACCCCCTTAGGTTAGAGGGGAACTCCTGTGGTACATCAGTTAACCATTCTCTGGCTTCTCTGTGCCATGAAGAAAATATAGGTGACAGCTAAGGGATCAAAATAAGACCATTTCCCAGCTCCTTGTGTCTATTGCTCCTAGTGGTTTTGCTGCTTCACCAACAGAGTAGGATCTTACAAGGGACAACAAGAGTAGGAGAACTGGCAACTCAGAAGGTAGAGCCTCATTACCATGAAAGCAGAATCTTTATAAATAGTAGTAATAATAAAAACGTAGAAGTAAAGTGAATTCAAAGTAAAGTATACATTTATACTGTTCTAAATGAGATCAGGCAATTATAGTTGTTCAATTCAATCAGCACTCTAAAACAAAGTGAGTTTCTCTGACTGGTCACAGTCAATAGCAAGAGTTCTGTATAACTAAAGGCAGATTTCACAGTACCGTATTACAAGAATTGTTATGCACTTCCTTCCCGATTTCTGTTGAATTTTTTCCAGGTAACAGCAAAGAAAGAACTGTGAAAGAGGATTTTTTTCCATTAACTTCGGGCTTCAAAAAAGGGCCAACAAAATCTCAAAAACACAACAGTGTCAAACCCTACACGTCAGCTCAAATATGGCAGGAAAATAAAAACAAGACTATTCCACACTGCTCTGACAGCTATTTTAACCAGGGCAGTTTTTATTCTGTAACCTAGCTGAATCTTGTCTCTTGGGTTCATGAGGAAGCTTTACTTTCTTGCAGAAAATAAAGACAGCTCTCTCCTTGCCTGGAAGGCAAAAGGGATTAAAGAACAAAGGCAAAAAACAAAAATCTTCGCTTTTGTTACTGCACCTCTGTTTATGAAGTGCAGAGGAAACAAAAAGATATACCATTGTGGAAGAAGAGAAAGAGGTGCAGCTCAACAGGTTAAGCCTGCTTGTCCCCACGACTATGCCTGATGCACCACATTTCATAAACTGTGCTCTCAGACCTCCATTTTCAAAGACACTTCAATAAACTCATGACTCAGGACTAGACCAGACAGACTAAAAAGGAGGCAGACTAGTTCCAAACTCATCATTAAAATAAAAAAAAAAAAAAAAACCTTCTTGTCTAGCTTCAATCCTTTCCTTACTTCTTTTCATTACAGACACAAAATCTCAAACCTCCATTGCTGCACTGAATTGATTGGAGTCCACCCAGTTGGGATAGGATAAAGAGCCAGGATAAAGAGGTACCAAAATATATGTATGTCACTTTTAGTCGTCTATTTCACACCTGAGAGTTCAAAATTGATTTGTAAATTTGGTTTCTCTTGACATGACAGGACCAGCTGTGACTCTGCCTCTCTACATAAAGGTCACAGGCACCCAGAATGCACATGCAACACAGGGCTCAGTGTTGAAGGACACAGACCATTTTCTGCCGGGGTCTAAAGGCTTCCACTTGCATTGACTGCAAGAGCTGGCAGCCATCAGCATGTAAAAGAATCTGCCACAAATCATCACACTTTTTTTTACATTGAAATTGTGGTACTTCCACCTGGTTATATCAGAAGGAATATTTAAATTTTACTGCTCACGGTAATGTTCTCAATTGCAACCAAGCAGGGTGCCAAGTTATTAGAATTCAACATTTGCCATTGTGTTTGGAAATAATTGTTATTCATGGGTTTAGATTTAAATGAAGTCTCAGCAAAATCAGAATAAGAGCTATCTAAGTCCAGTAAACTGCCATGCAGCATATATTTGGAGGAACATATGTTCTGCTATAATTGCAAATTATTTCAAACATGTCTTCAGGTTACACAAAAGCATTTCCATGGGAGGATAAATTGAACTTAAGCTAGTTATATACACAAAGGTAGAACAGTCCTTATTTTCTTGCATGTTTTTTTCTTAAAAAGTAAAATAGCATCCTTCTGTAGAGGCAATGGTAATGGTTCGGACAGTGAGAGTGTAACTCAATACCTGACACACAAGGTCTGTTTGGAAATAACTGGAGCCATGTGGCTAAAGCCCAGGCCTGCTGGAGGATCTGGGAGAGGCACATGGCCTGCCAGAGTGGAGGCTGGAGAACAAGCAGGATGCCTTAAAGCCACTGCAGTTCCATCAAACACGGTGTTTAAGAAACTGAATCCCACCATGTCTCTTATTTCAGTGGACTTCAGTGGGAAGAAGGGTTTCAAAGTGCCTAAAGACCTCTTCTCTCTGTTTTCCAGTAAACAATAAAGTATATAAAAAATCCTTTGAAAATGAAACAGTGAGTTTCTATTGACCTGAAAAGGCACTGGCTCTGTCTCATAAAAATCAGTCAGCTGGGCCATATTTTTTTTGTTCTGATGTTGCTTCTTAGATTATTTGGCTGGATATTGCCAGTTGTCTTTGTTGTGAGGAGCAACATATCTTCAGATGAGTAACATCTGAACAGCTTTTCAGAGAAGAGGTTTGCAGGGATGAGTACAGAGAGTAAAAAAAAACATAATTACAGGAGTAGATGATAAATTTTCAGTTACTCACATTCACGAACAAAACTAATTGGCCAAATTTGGGTATTTTCACACGTCTCTCTGTACAGGAGTCAAGACTGGAAAGAGCAACTCGTTCATCTTGTCCATTTCTGGCATTCACATTTGTAGTAAGAAAAGCAAAACAGCAGGTTGATTTGTCTGACTTTATCTCATTTTATTAATTTGAATTTTTTATACAGGAAAACTCATTAAATATTCCACATATGAACAGATATAAAGAAAAACCTATAAATTACCAGAAAGTGTAAAAAATTTTTTTTCACACACAAAAAAATTACAAAAACAAGGCAAAGAAAAAAGTACATGTCATAATATTTTACAGGTCTTTTTCCTCTGCAAATTACATGCAAATATTACCTATTCTTAAAAGCTGAAAAATATAGATTAAGCAAGGAATCTCCTAAATCATCTCACATTATGTTAGGAATAGATTTGTACAAGCATGTCTGGATCTAATTTTGAAGTCATTGACTGGACAAATGATTTTCATTCTGTGGTGCTTAAAATCTCAGCTCAGAATCCTAGAAGGAATTGTAAGGCACTTGATGCACATGCCTGAAAATGGGTTAAGGACAATGCCTTTAAGAGACAATAGTGAAAAGGAAACATCACCTGGGTGGCTGAATGTTGATAAAAACAAATCAAAGAAAGCCAGAAGGACAACCATAATGCCTTGTTTACTATTTGTCTTCGGTGTCTTTAGGACTGCAGGAATAATTTATTGGCTGAGCATAAGCATTCCAAGTGATCCACCCACCTGAGGCAAAAACAGATTTTTGAGGAGAAAATGAGGGAGATGTTATCCTGAAGAAATACAGAGTAATTTCTCTTTAAGAAAAAGTAATTTTAATCTTCTTTCATTCTAGCTCAAAACTAGAATTCTTGAAACTATTGTGGACATTTCAAGCTCAGTAGCAAAGGTATCACCTTTCTAATCTGTTCCTGCTTCTCCACACTGCTTGCAAAAGCAGAGATAAGCAATGCCTATAGAGAGTTTTAGGGATCTAGAATAAACAAATTTCTCTTTAGTTCAGGAACAAGGTTCTGACTGAGGTGGGAATAGATGGACCCATGGATTTCTCACAGAAAGTGAATGGATTAACTCTTGTGCTTGTGGTTTGCAGAGTGTTCTGTAAGAGGAAAAGCTGAGGTGTGAGAAAACAGTTCGAGCACCTGCAGTAATTAGGCAGTAACAGACCACAGGTTACAGAATAGCAGCCCCTTACCTGGCCACAATTGAGTCACTTGTCAGTGATGACACTGTCCTTGTCAGAAAAGTAAGCAATAGCTCATCAGCACCAGCTTTCAGGGAATTCATTCCTTTGCATTTAAGATGTAGAAAGCTGAAGCAGAAGACTTGGCCATCTTTAAGAGGGCTTATTTTATAGAAATAAAGCTGGCTAATAAAATGTTGACTTAAGAGCTTCTGTAGCACCATGGGATTACTTTCATTCAAAAATAAAAATGTTTAGGAAACAGGAGATGGACTCTCCCTCACATTTTTTTACATGAGAAAAGCATTCAATGAATTACCTACCTTTTAGGAGATAGCCCTACCAGAATTACCATCACTTCTTTCTGTTAACTCATTTATCTTTGGAGTTTTCTTCACTCCAGCTTTGTTTCCACACAGTCAGCATGTTACCTTTCAAAAATCTAGTGACACACTTTGACTGCTCTTCAGAAGCATACGTTGTAGAATCTCTTCAACAAGGCCACCAGCAAGATAAAGATTCCCTGTGCTCCCTGTGAAGAGAAACAGTCCACATTTCTCCAAGGAGGCTAAGAAACAATTAAAGTACCTCAAGCCTATGAAATTAAGGCATAATTCTTTCCCATTTTATATGCTGTGCTTAATTTACTATGACCAGATGCCACCATTCTGATACTATGAATGAAATAATATTTAAAGAAAAAAAATACTCTAAGGTTGTCCTGGTTTCAGTACTTACGTGTTTCAAAAAGAGTGTGCTGTATCACAGCCATATCACTTTGGAATTAAGTGCTAATCACTATGGTGTTAAGGTAAGCCATGTAATAAACAGCTGTCATGATAGGTCTGAAAGCAAGTTGAAGCTTTAATCAGCTCCAAAAACTGAGCTTCCTCTCTATTGCTAGACAGATAACTAAAACTCAAGTGCAAAGTGGGTGACATTAAAATTAATGTGCTAGAAAATATTTCTGAAGTAATTTTCAGAATAAAATTCTGCATCCCAAAAAGTCATGAAACAGCACTACAATAATACCGAGGTATTAAGAGTAAATAATATTAAATAAATTTTTGATCAGACCATTTTTCTAGTAAATGGGTTTTTTGTTCAATTTTACAAAGTATAAGGAAAACATCCTTTACATTTATTATCTCTTGTTCATTAATTCCATGCAAGTTGCTTTTTTCTCGGCCCATCACAAATTTTATATAAGGTCAAAATAACACCTGCAAGAGTTTAATTTGTCCCCAGAATTTTCGTGTCCACACAAATGACACAACAAAATTTTTTAAAGTGCAATAAGCATCAGCATTTCTATATGGGCAAAGGAAAAATAGAGTGCTTTACGATACCAGTTGTGGCTGTGCTTCTTAACATTAACCCCTCTAAATCAGAACACATCATTAGTCTACAGTTGAGCCCACTTACCCCACAATGCAGTAAATAAATTATGTAATAGTATGCCCTATTAAGCTGCAGATTGACAGAAGCTTGTTGATATGGAGCAAAGTAGCTTAATGGGCACATTTACAAAATCATTACAAAGCCATAAAGAACTTTCCAGGTGAAAGATCTTTGCTTCTTTCCCTCAATGTTCTACCAAACATCTGTTTCAGCTGCTGCATGTAAAAAAGCACAGGTATCCTGAGTGAAAATCTGTCACCTTACAGACCCAGGAGGAGCCTTTTTTTCATTACTAAGCCTTGGCCTCAGACTCTTTCTCATGAGCTCAGGGTGCCCTATCTTTAATTTCAGTTTTCAGTTAACACACCTTGAAGTGTTCCTCACAAAAGCTCCATTGAGCATTGCTACATTCTTCCACAGAAAACAAAGAAAAAATCATACAAATCAAAGAAAAAAACACACAAAACAAACAAAAATCTCCCACAAATCTCCACAGAGTGCACCACTTCTAGCAAAACTGTTCCTTCTGAATCTGTTGTCTCACAGCAGAATGGCCTGGGGATAAGTTGCTTCTTACAATGTTCATTTAGGGTGAAAGCTATAGCTTAATAGGTTCATGTGAAAGTTAACCATGTATAACATCACCACACACTGGGAGTTTTATAAGCTTTTTAACTGCCTTTTTTTTGATAAAGTCCTTTCCTCAGCTGCAGCTGGGCTCTGAATAATCTGAAAATCCCGAGCTGTTTATTAGGTGTTATCACCTGTCTGGGTGGAAGAGCACTTAGCAGATCACAAAGGACTTGGTGTCAGCATGTGTGACCCAGACATAACAAGCAGGGCTGCATGAACTTTTCTGGGGGGGAAACAGTAAGAATAGAATTCCATGCTGAGTCTTCAGTGGAAGCAAGACTTTATCCACACACATGCACACAAAGTAGGATTGTGCATTTAACACCACCTTTTTTTTTTGCTTATATCTCTATTTAGTTAGTGGGGGAAAAAAATATCTCCAGAGAGCAATTACAAGGATATAAAATCAGCTCCTGCTTAGGCTGACCTTCAGTAAAGATTTATCCTTTCTATTGACCATCTATCCTGTGCTGAGAAGCTGAACTACCTAGCCAGCAAAAAGATGGCTGATAGGAATATGCACTGCTCAATTGCACCTTTTTCTACACACTAGATAGCAGACTCCAGGGGCACTACAGGATTCTTGATGGCCCTAAAAAGGAGAGACAGAAAACACGGAAGTGACCAAAAACTGACATCGTGATACAAACCCTTGTGCTAAACAAAAGAGAATTTCATGTCTCTCTGGAAGGTTTCCTAATAATCTCCTCCCTGTTAATCATCCTTCTAAGGTAAAATGAGCCAGAGTTTATTTTTTCACCTGGAGACTTCTTTCTACAAAATCATTAGCTGAAGATGAAGTTATTGCTTGAAAGCAGACAAAGAAGAAAAGTCAAAAAGTGGTGCAGTGCTTTATCAGGCTTTCCCTATTAACAATTTTTTCTGTTTAGCAGCTCCCATACTATAACTTTGCCCTTATTAGGAGTAAAAATGTTATTTCAACACATTTAAACTGCTATCTGAATAACATATAGAAAAAGAAAAACATTAAGATAGATTTTTGGATGCCAGTTTCTAATTTGAGAAGACACCATCTAATTTACTATTTGAGTTTTAATGACTAGAACCTATCCATCCTGCATTGACTTTGCAGCAAGGCATAAACAATATAATTTTTTGCATTTAGTGCTTTTTTTTTTTAGTTTTAATCTACGGATATATAAAGTAGCGAAAGGATTTACCCTATGCAATTAAAGTCAGTTTACTCTCATTTCAGTGATTATTTAATTGGTATACAACAATGCCTGATTAAATCCAAAGAAAGGTTGATTACAGGTGGTACAAAGGTGGGCTACAGCTTTGCCAATGTTTCAAATCAAGTAGTCTACATAGACTACTTGATTTGAAAATTTATTAGCACCTTTTTAAATTGCAAATGTTTGATGATTTCTTGCTTTATTTATTACTGGAAAGAGAGAAATGGTCAGCTTTCCCTAACTTTTCTCTTTATTGTCATCCAACTTCTCCAGTATATGCTGTCACCATTGACTTCTGTGTTTCCTGTAGCATCACTTTCAGGAAAATTCTCTATTCAGTAGGCTCTGAAGATTTATTCTTCATTCACTCTTATCTTTCTGCCCTATTAAGCTCACGACAGCCATGTTCAAAATAGGAAAGCATTGCACTGACTTCTGGCACAAAAAAAGAAGTGCTTGGCAAGACATGTGAAAAACCAAAGGGGGAATAACTGGGCAAGCAACAGGTTGGAGACCTTTACAGAGTAGAGTTCCTGCCTCTGGCTAGAGCCCACTACTTGTTGTTCAAAATGCATTGAAGACCTGTCCCTTGCAAACAAGAAACTTGTGGCCAATTCTAGCAGCTGAGCAGAAAGTTTCTGCCATTCACTGGCTAGACATGTGCCGTAAGATGGAAAGAGAAAATGCTCGTGGCATTGTCTCAAGCTCTTCTTATGGTTCGCAAGATCCACACTAATCGAGCTTCACAGGAAAACAGAGGTAAAACAGAAAATAATATACCCCTTTGGATAGGATGGCCATTCAGTAGCAAGACAGCATGACAATTAATGAGAAAGAGAAAAATCTAGTCTTTCACAGTTTTGGTTATCCATATTATCTACTCTAGGACAGTCACAGATATCCACAAATAAACTTGAATGAAAGCATGAAAGAAAGCATGTACTATAGCACATTATCTGTTCTAGGTATTCTGAACAAATTTATACCGTTTTCTTTAACTTGACCTACATGTAGGTTAACAGAATGGAAACAAGGCACTCCTCACACAGGAGTGTAGCAAAATTACAAATGGTTAACTGGGACACTGTGCCTGGTCTTCCCAGCACAACCAAGATCCCCTGAGGGTGATGCATCTGAACTGCCCAGATGTGGCAGAAAGCAGTATTGGGGTAGGAGGCTCAGAAACACCCTGCGAGGCTGTTGGTAACACCTGCCAGCTCTCCAACATATAGTAATAAACTGGGGGACAGCTTCAGTCGTAGGGGTATCCATGAAAGTACATCTTCATGCCTTTGCTCTGTCCAGCTGACATATTCTCTCTCATTTTTTTCCCTGAAATGTGATGTTGTTTCTTTCTATTCTCATTCTGTTATTGCTGATGTCATGAACTAGACCACAGCATCAGTTCAGTGACTAGAATAATAAGGCTTTACATATGAATGTGGGAATATTAACACTCGTTATAGTTAAGGTCAAATTCCACAAATGTTATGTTTTTAAGAAAAATAATAAGGGGAAGACATTTTGACAGCATCAAAACATTTTGTTTCAGCATGCTGAAAATAACACGCTGAATTTCAGCCTTTTGGAACACTCTTGTCATTTCAATGGATTTGCAAGGGTCAGAACGAAACATGTAGTTGAGGTTAAACTAAAACCCTTCAGTGCAACTAACAGCTGTCCTCCTCGGATTATAACAGTAAAATTTAAAGAGGATTTTTTATTTGAAATAGAGCTCATCTTCATTCAAATGTATATATGAAACTGTCTGCACAGCTGGATCCAACTCTGTTTGGTGTTGCAGCTTTTGAAATGCACCACAATGGGAGAAATAATGAACTTGGGAAGTGGACTAAGAAAGAAAAATTGAACTTTTGTTTTAAGGCTACTATAACATTATGTGTTTTGGTTTTGGTTTTGAGGTTAAATTAGAATTTTAAATGGTTGATGGGAAGGTAATTGTTTAAGTAAAACCAACACTGTAAGAAGGAAGAAACACAGGAAAAAAACTCTAGAAAATTGTATTTTGGGTTAACTTGAAATATTTCATTTAGACATGAAAGAAAAAGGTTGCTTTCATTTCTCGGTTATGTGACTTATTTCCTCACACTTATCTTTTAAGGGAGCTGACTTCAATCAAATTTTACATGAAAGATGCAATTTCTAATGGAAAAAAGTCAAAACACTGTAACTGGCTTAGAGCTCGAAGGATAAATATTTGTACCTCAATTGCAATTACAGCTTGTTCTCATTCCTTTCCTACAGACAAATTGAATTTTGTCTGATTCAGAACTGCAGGAAAACAGAAATGCTGAAAGAAGGTAATTTCCTCAAAAATAACAGAACTCCTGGCCTTCTTTTCCTATTGCTCAGAGGCAGCAACACTCCCAGCTTGTCTGCTGAAAAATAATTTATGACATCTTCAACTTTGTCTTTCTTTAAAATAATCAAACTTTTACTCTTTTAGGGAAGGAGAACTGAGGAGCCGAAAATCCAGCAACAGATAATTCATGTAAATCCAAAGACTGTGTGTATGTGTGCTTCTTGTCATTAAACCTTGGAGCAGGTATGTGAAGAAGCTGCTTGCTCATTCTTCTTCCTCATAGTGCAAAACACCCAGCAGATCCAAGCTACCACTGTGCCTCATTACTTAGAGTGGAATCTCTGCTTTTGTTTCATTTCTACAGTAATCCCCATATTGTTTTCTGTATTAAGCTCTTGTTTTCAAAACTCCAGATAACACCTGACAGCAAAATATTCAATGTTTCTTCTTTATTGTCAGCAATGCTTATGCATCTGGATTGAATCCCCGAGCCAAAGGAAAAAATGCTTTTGGAGTATTAAATTTCAATTTTTAAAGAAATATTTTTCCTAAAGCTGCATTTAATTTCTTTACAGGCTCTGTAAACCACTGTTTTTCTGGCTTGAAGAGTTCCTCTGGGTTGCTACAAAACTGGTTGGTGGAAAGATTGCCCATTTGTCTCATCTTTCTGGAAGAAACACCACCTTATACTCTCAGCCACATTTTAACTGTGTGGTTTGTGTACCCACTTAACTTTTCAGTCCCTGCACATCCAGCTGTTTCTGCTGCTAATATTTACAGGGCTTTGAAGTGGGACTTGTGTTATAATTACTGGATTAGATGCCCAGTACTCAAGTGCAATGAAAATGATGCCAGCATATCTCCTGGGAATAGCAAAGAGATTGCTGCAGGACATCCTGTCCCATCCTGTCCCCTCACATAATCTCAGCATGTCTCAGATCCTCTCAGATCCTGCTAGATCAACACAGAAGGTATTTTTTACTGTAGTTCTCCCTCCTCACACTGCCAGTGCAGGAGCACTCTGGAAGACCTGCACCACCAGGTTTTTGCTGTTCAATGAGAGACCCTCACTGTAGAATAAGGCAGCTTGAAGCAGACACTAGTCTTTTTCATGTAGGACAGGCAACAATGGTAGGCCAAGGTTTTGTTGCCTTTTAGTGTGAGTCACTCTTCAATACACCATCACTTTACTTTCCCTCTGTATTTTCATCCATTATGAATGTTACCGAAAAATTTAATTTTTCTTTCCCAGCTGTCACTCCTAGCAAAACCCAGTACTGTAAGCAAAAACAGGATTTCTTTTGAGCTCTCCAAAAATATTCCTATCTGTAGAGCATTAATCTCTTTATGACTGCAATTAAAAATGTGTCCAACACCATGTACATGTCTGCATACAAAATAGTCCTAAGTGGTGCTATGAGGACAATGGGCTTACTACGACCTCATTTTCTTCTTTGCAATTTATTGAACTACTGATACAGTTTATTCAATTTGAGATTGAGAATAGTACACAGACTACTTTTGCCAGGTAGTTTATTCTTAGTGAAATTATGGATTCACAGTTTAATTACTCTAGTGTTTATTATTCACAATTTACAATTACCTGTCAGAGTGTCTGTTGTAAAACTTGGCTTTCAGGTGTTTATCTTTGCCACATTTTAATATTCAAGTTGGATGTCTTCTTTTAGATTAAAAGTCTTTGAATACATTCAACTGAGATCACTTATCTCTTTCTAAGGAGAGTGATAAAAAAATAAATTCAACACTTTACCTTCAGTAATGCTCTAATCCCTTCTTCACTCTCCCTGAATTATGGGAGACTATGAATTAACTTCTTTTCTCTCTTTGGATGACTTTCAACCACTTCTTCCACATCCAGTGTCCTCATTGTATGTGTGAGGGGAAAGAGTGGAAACAATTATAAATGTAAATGTTAAACTTGAAGTGTCACAGAAAAGGTGTTATCACAAAAAACCTCCAGCAAAACAAAAAAAAAAACAAAAAAAACCACCCCAAAAAACAAACAACCAGGCAATCTAGAAGCAGTCTTATTTTTTTTTTTAATATGAAATATCTAGGTTTTAACTCTGCATAAACTTTGCCAGACTCAAGAGATATACACATTTTATTTTTATAGTGTAAATACTACTCTCTGGTTCTCTTCATTGCTTAAAGCTATGTAGTTTTTAAAGTTAACAATCCTCTCTTTGGGAACTATGACATGTCAGGGATATCACTCATTTCTGGTCTCTCTTTGTACAGATTTCTTTCCTATCACAACTGACAGCATCACATACTTTTAAAATTTTCATGGCTGTCATTGCAGCTGCTCTGCCTTAAAAGGACACAGTTTTATTCCAACACTTAGGAAGTATAAATTTACTAAAAAGTCTTAAATTACTGTGTTAATATTTACCTGAATGAATTCTCGAAGCCAAAAATGCCCACATTATTTTGGTACAGTAAAGAAGAGAGTGGCAATTTAAAATTAGTTACTCCAAACAAATTTGAAATAGTACCTTGAAGACGAAATCTTTTTCTTATTTCAGGTGTTTGCTTATATTTCCTGGAAGTATTTATTTGGAATTTTCTTGTGCATTGCCATTACTTTAATATGTGAAAGTCTCAATTGTATATGGATTTCATTCTGATTGAAATTACTCAAAGTTTTTGAGTGTGAATATATGTGCATGTGTATAAAACTGAAAAAAAAAAGTAGGCAAAGAGAGGTGAAATGCTCTGCCTTGACCATATAATTTATTCATAGTGTGTCTTTGTACACTAGCCATTCCTAACCATTTAAAAAACATTTGCCTTGGTCTTAGAGTCCTTTTGCACTCTGTTCCTTCACTAGAAATTTAATTCAAGCTAACAAATTTGGGCCAAGGTTACTTCAACAACTGACATGAGATGTTGCTGCAGAGTGAACTAAAGAAAAGAAAATGCACTGAAAGCCTTGGAAAAGATTAAGGCACAGACTTTTCCTATTGGCATATATTTTAGCTTCTCTCAGCAACTTGAACAGCTTTTAAAGTGGATGGCAAATTCATGACTCTAAGATAGCCATAAAAACTGTTTAAGCATTTTAGAGCAACTCAGGTTATATTTTCAGAAGCACTAAAACCATTTTTTTGTACCAAAACTCTGCCTTTGGGGTTTTTGTGTGCACGTCCCTGTAGACCTTGAAGGAGCCAGAACTCTAATAAGCAGACTCACAACAAATCCTTGCCTTTCAAAATTATTTAAATTATCTGACTGGTACAAATCTTCTCAGTGCTCTTTCATCCACATTTCTTCAGGTATGCGTGGACTTTTTTGCAGATCTGCCAAGATATCCATACAGGAACATACCTTGCCATTCTTTATTTGCACTGTTAGATACAGACAGGTTCCAGGTGCCAGGATCACCAATTGGCTGCTAACTCACATCAGCTAATCACTGAGATACTAACTCTCATTGTTTTCAAAAAAGAGAAAGGAACTTGATTTTGGATGAGAAGGTTGTTTTCAGTGAGAGTCCTTTTGACTGCTTGTTGTTCTGGAAGAGTCTGTGCTGCAGTAAGTATCCCCCAAGTGGCCATAACCCCAGGGCACACACATCAGAGGCAAGAAGGAAAGCAGCATGACTTGCAACTCCTACACAAGAGCTGTTTCCCACACTAATGCTCTTCTAGGGACATGAACTAATTCTCCTTTCCTAGCCTCAAGGAAAAGGCTAACTTTTGTTTTTTCTCTTTTCTCTCGTATCTCAACTTTTGTCAGTAGGGCTACTGACAATTTATCAGTTTTGCTTGTAAAAGGAAGCAGGATGATTGTTTTGAAAACTCTATCTAGTCTGTTGTAGTTTTTCAGCTACTAATTTTCACAAACTGGTACCTAAACCAAGAGCAGAAATTTAATCAAATTAATTGCTCTGAAACTGATGTAATGAGTGAGGCAAGGTTTTCTTTAGTAAGTGCATAAAACAAAATGTCAAGAAATAGTGAACAGTCTCAATGATGAAAACTAAGAAATATTTTAAACATATGCTGGATTTCTCACTGAGATTGTTTTCTCTGATAATACTAAACAGTTTCACTTACCTGTGATTTTTGCCCTGAATTTATTAGGAATTGAGTTTGAATCTCTTATGAAAATAAGCTAGAGTAAGAAGGTAAAAGAGCAGGAAGGTAGAGGGGAGAAGATATTAGATCACAAGTAGAAGAGAAATGAAAGTCTCTTGACTCTCATTTTCCAGGGAATTATTTCAAGGGTCAATATCCATGACAGGCTTAGGAGACAAAATTTGAATTATAGGAAAATTTAAAATGAAAATTCAGTCCTGAGAAAAACTCTGATATGTCAACTCTTGCTTCTATCCTGTACAGAAAGGGAAGGTTTTCATTGGAAAGCTAGTTGGTGAGAGATTAACAGCCAGTTCTTGTTAGACTGAAATGCCCTCTGATGCTGGCTAAATCATTTTCCTTGGCCGTGCAGAACACCACAAACTGCCCTTAAATTTCACTCATGCATAATGAAAATTTAGTGCCTCAGTGACCCTAAGAGATTAACAATCCTAACAGTAACACTTGTTTCCCTAAAGCACTGTGGAAGAATTCAAAACTATAGCCACTTTTAGGAACAGAAAATTAGCTAGTTTTGACATTTCTGTATTTTAGAATAAGAAAGGTAATAAAACAGAATTTACTAAAACATAGGAAGTCTCAATGATCATAAACTAAAACACAAGTTCCAACTCAACATGAGGGAGAGCTTCTTTGGGTTGAGGGTAGCAGAGCACAGGAACTGGCAGTCCAGAGAGGTCATGGAGTCTTCTCCTTCTTTGGAGACATTCAAAACCCACTTGGACATGTGTGTCACCTGCTTGACATCACCCTGCCTTGGCAGCAAGGTTGAAATCAATGATCTCCAGAGGTCCCTTCCAACCCTAGCTATTCTGGAATTAATTGCAACAGAGAACTGTGAGATAATATTTCAACCCAGACCAGACTCAGTTTTGTGGGACATCAATTCTAAGTCAGGCAAGAAGACCTTGGTCTTGACAAAGGTCAAAAGAGAGTGGTTTTTACCATGAGTATTTGAGAATGGGGTGAGAAAGTGTCATACGGATAATCAAGAGCATATTGTGAAAAGATTTATCATTGGGGCTTAGATGAAATGTCCCAGCAACAGTAGCAAAAACTTGAAGAAAGCTGCAGTAATTTCCCTGAGTATAAGCTAGGTAAGGTACTAAAAAGAAGTTACTAAGCCAGGGAAGACATTAAAACCTCAGCTTTTGAAGGATAAAAAGGGCAGATATTTTTCTTTCTGCAGGCAGTGCTCTGAGGGCTCTCGATCTGCCAAGAGTCTCTCAGAGCTCCAGCAGTCACCACATAACATGATGAGTGGGAAGGATCAAACAGACCAGCCAGATCTGGAGGAGGAAGAGGATAAGATGCAAAAGAAATGAGGAATAAATGAGGAAAGTGGCCAAATTATTACAAACAATAACATACGTTTTTTTAAAGCATTTTAACTGCAAGGTTTTCAAGAGGGGTGAGGTTTAAAAGGGAATAGAGTAGCAGGAAAAATAAAACTGATGTGAAATGTGTTTCATTTTCAGGTTTTGTTGTGAAGACACAGAACATCATTCTTTAGTCCTTATTATTACAGGTGTGAAAAGGAAAAAAAATCTTTTCCATTCCCATACAGCTGTGCAGCCTTTTTTCAAGGTCTGTGAAAGGGAGTCATCATAGGAAATGAATAAAACAAAGAGTAGGCCAGGACAAATTCATAATCATAATTAGATGCTTAAGGGATCTGGATCGTCAGGGGAGCAACTTCAACACACTTCAAGAAAGAAGAAAGTAGGGTGACACAGGAGAGATGATGCCTTTCCCTGGGGTCCCAGACAAGCAGCTGGAAAGATAATAGGGAGTAATTAAGGAAGACCAAAGTCAGAGAAGGACAGAAAGGAATTAGATGGAATCAGGGAAAGAAGCAAAAGGACCAGGCACATGAGATGTTTTTAACAGGAGAAAAAAAAACTCGTTAGGTCAAAAACCAGAAAAGTGATATACCCAAGGAGTCCTATGGGTATGCAGAGTAGCACCATCACAAGAGACCTGGGCAAACAGAGCTGTAGGTGTCAGTGAGGACACTGTCAGAAAGGAGCCAGAGTCAGCACAAGATTGGTGGCAGGATCCTGTGGGTGAGGTGATAAGTGAAGTAGGCATAGGCACATTTAGAAAGCAAAAAGCCTTTGTACCAGTTCATTTCTTTCAGAATACTGGAAAAATAACATGCTGAATAGAGTGATTTAACCCCCTATAAATGATGGTGGCACTGTGTATAATCAACAACTGCATCTACCATGCTAAGTAATAATTCTTCTGCATCAGTCAATAAAAAATTCCTAAATTCACATAACACACACTAACTGTGCCCAAGGAACTATTGCAGTGTATCACATCAATATTTAACAGTCCAATGTCTCCCCAAGCAGGCATTGTCAAGATACACCCAAAGGGCCTCAGCAGAGCTGTAACAGCATCCTGTATACAAAATCTGTGGACTAAACATTAGCTTAATAGGCTGCAATGTGAGAGAATGTAGCAGGTACTGCCTATAACACCAGTCAGCCATGGGTAATGGGAGAAACTTCCAGATTCAAACAAAACAGATTCAAACTAATGGCAGCAACACAATCATTATACCAGTGATTTTCAAACACCATATTGGGCAAAAATTTGCTAATATAGCCTGAATTAGCTAACTGATTATGTTATAACTTTAAATTGTAGTGTAACTACAAAAAAAAAAAAAAAAAAAAAAAGAAAAAAGAAAAAACCAGAAAATCCCCAACTTCCCAGCATCATGGAGAACTTGACAGGAGCCCTTGAGAGGGAAAATTATTAATTAATGTAGCCCCATTCTTCTGTTTTAATTTTGTGGAATGCACGGTGGTGGAAGAGATCATGCTGCATCATTTCCCCCAGTAAAGATTCTTTTGTAATAAAAACATGCTTGCTTTCACTCAGAAGCATTTCTACTTGCAGTAATGGCTTCCAAACCTCTCCTTAGCTTTCCTCAGAAAGAAGATGCTATTTTGGAGGATGTGGAAGTGGTACAAATGCAAAAGAGCTGAAAATAAATCGGAATCCTTTAATTTTTCACTATTAATGATTTGGCTGCCTCTGAAGTACTTAAAAATTTATGTTGTTCCTCTGATTATATTTATATATATATATATATATATATATACACACATATATATATAGAGAGAGAGAGAGAGCCTCTTATTCCTGCAAACAGAAACTGTACCATGTCATACTGCAGGAAGGACATGAACAACATCTAGAAACTTCAGAGAGTAGTTTGAAAAAAAAAAAAAAAAGAAGGAACCAGCCCATTTTCTCAATAATACTTGACCTAGATGAAATAAACAGCAGGAGTTATAGTACAGACCCTAAACCAGCACCCTCCCAAGCAATCTCAGTGTTACTGTGGTACTATAGAAAGTCACAGGACAGTGAAGATGCAGGATGGTGGCTCCAAATGGATGGAGATATTCAAACTAGACTTTGTGTCCCTCCCCAGCCAACCTCAGCAAACATTTTCAGATCACAGGATATTCTGAGCTGGAAGGGACCCACAAGGACCATGAAGTCCAACTCTTAAGAACCTGGCACATCTGGACTGAACCCACAACCTTGGCATTTTCAGTATCATTCTCTATTTCTTCATGGAGAACTGTCATTCCAAGAGTTCTTTCAAACATTTGAAGATGCACTTTGGAACAGACGAAAGGGGCCTACTGGGTTTAGAAATTTGAGTCAGATGTTCTTCAGAATATATCAAGTCCATGTATGTTGAAATCTCATTTCCACACCATCAAGTTGTGCTTTCTTTTTTTTCTTCATATATCAAGCCCATTATATGTTGAAATCTCATTCTCAAACTAGCAAAGTTGTGGTCACTCTTTTATTTTCTTGTGAGCTCTTAGAATTCAAGCTTTCCACTTACTTTCTACAATGAGAACCATCTTTTGAAAAAAAATATTACTCAGATTCCCACAAAATCACCATTCCAGTGTTCAACACACAAGTGTCATGAGATACCTGATAAAGCAAGAAACAGCAATCTCCTAAATGGCAAAGCCCAGATTTCTTTAGATGCTCCAGAGACTTAGATAGGTTTTATCTTATTTGTTTACCCTGGCCATCAAAAACTGTCTGCAAGCCTATCTCAGAAGATCTGCATACACCATTTATGTTTTGATTCATTTTTCCATGACTTCACGAAGAAATGTAGTGTGGGTTTGGGTTAGGGTTTTTTTTTTTTTTTTTTTTTTTTTTTTCTTGTTCGCTCCATTCTCTATTTCTAATGAAAGGGTAAAGAAGGGAAGAAAGTGTGATTGTTTCCACACTTGAATTTATTTGCACGGACTTTATGCTTTGGAACTGCACAGCCAAGAAATACAGAAGTACCAGAAAGGCCTCTGATAAATGTAACACAGTGGCATGTTTTTTTGTTTCTCTTCAATCAGCCTCTTCCCCCAGATCTCTGAGTTTCCTTAAGACTTTTAATTGAGTAAGTTGTCTGGTAATAAAAATTTTTTTCCTAAGTCTGTTCAATCAAAAATAAAAAATAATAAGCAAGTAAAAATGAAGATTCATCTGGTAGGTTCCTACAACAGAAAAACTCAACCATAGATACCAAATGACTTGCAAATGCTAAATATTTTCAAAAGTGAATGAATAACTCGGGAGTCCGAGTTCCATATTTAAGAGACAGTTCAGAATCTTGCTTCCACTGATTTCTGGTGAAACTCTAGATATGTCTTTCTAAATTTGTGGTGTTCAAAGCACAAATACAAGTTTGGCCAAGCTTCATTCTGCCCTGTCTGCCTGGCTCTGCCTCTAATCACACCCTCTATATCCCTGCCAGGGTACCTTTCTTCATCCAAACAAAGACTTACAGAAAATCCCCGAAATGTGTCTCTCTGTCCAGGAAGTTTAAAGTAATTGCAAACCCCCTATAAGTAATTATGAGCATATCAGTGCCTATGAGAGTTTCTGTGAGAGATTTGCAGAACATCTTGCTCTGGCTCTTCCTCCATGATTTGGATATATATTAAAAAATAACACACTTTTAAACCGACTCTCAAATAAAAATATCTATACCTGATATCACAAAAACTTGACAAAACCAATTTTTAGTAGAGGTTTTTGAAGGGAATATTAATACAGCTCTCTGAGGGATGCTTCATAACAGAAACAGCTATAACAGCTGAGAGGAACCTCATCTGAATGGAAAGCTGGAACTTAAAAAGACTTCATAACCAAATGAGACAGCTTTACATTGTGACATAAAAGAGAATGACATAACAGCAGTGTCCTCAGACTGAACTTTCCCCTCAGAGTGCAAAGACTTGACAGCAGAAGTGAAAAGAAGCCTCAGTTCTCAGCACGCTTCCCCCCTCAGCAGTGTACCGAGCTATCACACCTCCACAGGGATTCCAGAAGCCAGGAGTAAGGTTATCTGCTCAAATTTGACTACTGATCTTTCTTCAGAAGCAATGCTTAACCTTTATTTTCTGAAAAATGTCTTAAAAGTAACACTTTATCAGCACAAAAAACCAAACCTGCCAGACTATCTAGAGGCACAACAATGAATATGTAACTATGATTTCTTTGATGCTGTGAGTGAGGTTTACTCCTTTTGAACTCAAGGTCTCAGCTCAGGCCTTACCAGGGTAGCCAGCCTTTCAACTGTGTGAGGCTCATGTGCAGCCAACCCACAGAGCTGTCACTGCTTTAATGTCTCTAACACTTTCCAGTACTCCCAACAGATGAAGATCCTCAGCTATTTTAGCACAGCTGCCTGAAATACATCCTGAAAACAGAAATAGGACAAGCAGAGCCAAAGATAAAATAAATTATTTCACGTCCACTGAAATCTGAGTAGATTTCACACTTTGAGTTCTGCATAAGGTCCTTGATAACACCAACAGTTCCAGCACAGGAAACCTCACAGTTACTAGCTGTCAGTGCAGACATAACAACATTTGTTCAATGCCACAGCACACTTGTGAACCAAAGGTGAGCCTTGCCAAACAATGTCTCTAACATTAGGTTCTAAAGCACAATGGAGCAACAAAAAGATATTTGAATACCGACAAAAAAGCTAATTATTTTAATCCCTTTTTTTTTAGCAGAAAAAGATTTATGCTACAGTTTTGAACCCCAGCTTTAACAAAACAGATAAAGTATGCCTGGTTTTTGCCTGAAATTTTTACTGTTACCAAAATATGGCCATAGCAGAATAATGGCATCTAAAGTAGTTCCCAGTGGATATTTCTGTTCAGCAACAGATGTGTGTGTGTGTGTGAACATATAATGAAATGCCTAGCAAAGGAAGCCAATGGTACAATGAGTGACAATAAAAATAATACACAACATCAAGAGAATCATGCTTCACTAAATTATGTCGGAAGACTGGTGCTGAAACCATTTATGGGGCACCAGTGGAGCTGCCTCAGCAATGAGATTTAAGGGTCTGCATCTCAATTGCTTTGTGGTTCACAATGCTGCTATTGCCAGCACAAGGCAAGCATGACACAAAGATTGCATGGCATTTTTTCAGTTATACAAGATGATTTAAACTCTGACCCAAGAAGCCTGCCACCACTTCACTCTTCTGATGTGACTGTGCCAATTTAATAATTTATCCTTTCTCTGCTGGCTAACAGCAGAAAGAACAACAGCTTTGCTCTTGAATGCTCTCTGCCCACTTGGCATCAAAAGCTCACATAAGCACAGAAATGTCAGATGATTATCTAGAGAAATTATGGCAAGGAGGGTGGAGAGCAAAACGTTGCTATTGTTTCTCATCTCCATTGGCAATAGAGAAGGGGAACTGAATAAAGTACTCAAAGAAGGAGGACAACAAGGCAGAAAGCTCCAGATGGTTGTCACTTTCACAGAGCTGCCTCAGCTGTTTGTGACACATCGCCTGTGCCAGTGCCAAGCTGTCAGAAACACAGTGTGAAATGGACAACCAGAATCATAAATGGGGTCCTTGAATGTACACAGCGGAGTGTCAAATATGAACTTAACACTTTCTCTCTTGAGACTGCAGTCTAGTATGTCAAAGTACATACATCAAATGAATTCCAAAAAGAACTGGAAAGGGCAGAATATTATTTAACCTGCAGGATAATCTACAGTGGAAAACTGACCTATAGTATTCATAGGTTATCATTAGCAATTTTTTTGTGCTCCTATTTACATACACTTGCCTCTGCATGCTCTGGCCCTTACAGATTTGATGGTAATAAGACTCATCTATAGCTTTTCTATTTTTCATGGATTTTTTTGCAAATACTTAACTGTGATTTTCACACTGTTTTAAGGGGGGCAAGGGAAAGGAAGAGTCAATACCCAATATGTATTGACTGAGGGTTTCTGCAAAGAAAGTACCTACAAAATGATTAATCAATGACTCATTCCATAAGGCAAAGATGTGATTTGCACCATTAAAGGAGTAGTTCATCATGGCCATATTGGACATGCTCCTGCTCTCAATCAGCCACAGCAGGAGTTTTGTCAGGAATAATTACCCACAGGACTAGCCACAAAAATCAGCCTCATTTCATGGAAGTCCCCAAAGGATAATCACCTCACTGTGAATTTTGTTGACTACTCATGCAGAATGAATCTAAACAAGCATCTCAGTGAAAGAAGGCTCTAAAACTTGGTTCAAAGCTGTGAAATTAACTTGTCTTTCAGTGAGCTTTAAAATGGCTCTTCTCATATTCAACAAAGGATGAAAAGAAATTAAGTGAAACCCTACCATATGCCTATGGGACTTCTAGAAGGACTTTAGGATCTCTATAGAATGGTAATTCATACATTCAGAGAATTAAATATTTTCTTACTTACACAATAGGAAAAATTCTGAATAGGTAGAAGAAATTCAAGTAGTAAACCAACATGACTGTAAAAAGTCCTTAGAAAGACAGAGGGAAGACAGAAGACAGCACATCAAGTTTCAAACTGTGCTAAGAAGCAGGCAAGGCTGTCACTTCTCCACCTGTCTGATGACTGCCTTCCCAGCAGGAGTTTGTGCTGGGGCTGCCTGCACAGCAGTGTCTTTATCTCAGCCTCTCACTCTGTGTGTTAGCCAAGAAAAAAACCACAATGTGTGCTTATAGTTTGGGTATGACCCTGTTTGCAAACAAGCAAAGCTTGCCCAGGTGTGTACAGTCCACAGAACTCCAGGTTCCAATAACAATGAATTTCATGCCTACTACCCTTTTTTGCTCTCATGCATCCCACATACTGCAGAGCAGTCTGGCTGCTACTCAGTTAAGCACTCACAAGAATGTTGAGCTTAAGTCTAAGGGTAATCTACAAGGGGGATATTTGCATACTTGAAGAAAATATGGGATTAATTTCTTGGAGGTAAGCGTGATCAATGATTCTTTTTTGCCAGCAGACTTGAAAGCATGAAGGTTTTCATCAGTCTGACTAAACTCTCTAGCTTAAAAGGTATACGAAATATGAGGAAATAAAATACAGTCTTCATGAAGAGTCATACACAACATGTACTTTTTCTTAAATCATCTACCTGAATTCATAAAGTCATCTTTATGGTAACTTTTACTGAGCAACAAAACCAGAAAACCCTTTAGCCACATTCAGTTCTGTTGTCAGTTCTGGTTCATACCTCTGCTACTATAGCTGTACTCACAGCAATACATACAGAAATCATAAGAATAATAGATGACATCTGTCAGACTGTAGTGCCTTTGTCACATAAGCCCAAAGTGCTAAGACTCAGGGAATTCAGTGTTCAGCAAATATGTTCTACAGAAAAGTTACTGGAGGATCAGGATTCGGAGTTACATGTCACTATAAAATGGGCTATCTGCTCCATGCACTAGGAGAAAAACTTGAAGATATACATCAGAGGATAAACCTGCTTCCTCAGGAGATTGCACTGATGACCTGACAGGGTATCTGTTTCCATCAGCCAAGACTCATTCACTCATTATATTGATTTGTGCATCTCTCCTGAACCTTGTGCTGAACCTAGTTCCTGTAATTTACCTTGAGTTTAATCCCTGGACTTTTAAAAAGCAAATCCTTAAATAAAATTTCTATTTACAAAAGGCAGCTCCTGGATTTCTAATTCAGGGGTTTTAAAAGATTCCCTAAGCTCATGCAGAGCTAGGGCTGTGCTGTACTGACTGTTCACTACTTTTATTAGCAGAATTTATATTTTCTTCAGTCTTGCTTTCTGCACCAGCAGTACAGCTGTGTGTATGCAGGCACACACCTGTGCATGTACAGTTGGAAAATATTTTCAGCTTAGAAGTTGAAATATTAATTGTAAATGTTTACATGCCATTGCCCATCACAACTTTATACATACAGTTCAAAGAAAAAAATTTGCTATAGGAAATGAAATCATTTGAAAAATTAAGAAAAGGGGAAAGAAATAAAGGTGAATTATTAAATGGCCTGTTTTGTGGAGGACATCCTGTCTTACTCTGCTAAGTAACATTAACAAATAATAACAACCAATAAAGATCGCTAATTGAGAACAATACCTTTGTTATTTCTTAGCTGCTGAATGAAATGTAGTGAATTAAATCTACAGAGTAAATGAAACACTAGCAAAGAAAAACTTTACAAGAGCTGAAATGTGAAAGCATATGTAAACTTTCAAAATTTCATATTTTCTTCCATATATCTGGCCTTTGCCAATTCTAAGTCATTTCTTACAGTGGTAGATAGGATCCCTGGTTCATAGTCTTTCACAAATCAAAATTTTTTTTTGCCTTCTTGCTGATGATCTAACAGGGACCCTGTACCCATTATGCAATAAAATTATTCCCACTCCTGGTGGAAACTACAGATGGAGCTGGAGCACTCAACCAGAGAATGGTATCTTCAGAATAACTCTAGCCATTGTAAACTTGGCAGCTTTATTTGGGTCTTTGTGGGGTTTTTTTGGTAGGACAGTCACGAGATCTGGCTCAGTAACTTATAACTTCCATGTTCCCTCAGAGGTCCGGGATATAGAAATAGAAACACATAATCTCCTCTTCAGGCAGCTGTAAACAGAGCTCACCAGCCAAGTACAAATGGCTTACACTTGCATTCTTCATTGGGATTAGTAGATCCAAAAAAGCCAGACAGGAACAACCTTATCACTGCACTCTGGTCTTCCACTTAACACTTGGACTTTCCCTGATTTTCTCCTGGTGTCAAATTGAATTGCTGTTATTTGAGCCTTTTTTTTTTTTAATTTCCAGTGACAGAACACAGCAAAAACATGTGTGAGTTATTACAACAGTTAATTGACTTCTCAGCTAAAGATATTGTCTGAAGTTTTCTTGTTTCCACTTCCATGTGCTGCATTTGACCAGACAGTAGGGTCACCACTCAACGTCTGATATCCTAATTTGTCTTTTATAGCAATATAATCACAAAAGAAATGTTGGCATACATTCTGCTCAAAAATAAATTACATTTTAAAAACATCTACAATGTCTTCTTGTTTATACAGAGGTATATTCTTCTTAGAATATACCTGTTTATACAGCAGTATATTATATTCTTTGTAAAATGGTTTGAATTTTCACAGAAAATTAATAAGAGCAAAAATCTATAGACACAATGATTGCCTCCTTCCTCAGAACCAGTTTCTACTTCATAATCTTAGGAGTTCACAAAACAAGTCCAAAAGAACAACAAACTTTCTGCTTTTCATGTAAGAGTTAATCACAGCCACAGACCTTTTTCTCCACCAAGGTACTATGGAGGGAAGATGTAGTGCTTATAAATACTGCATGGCATAAGAACTTTTACTATTATTCTTACTAATTTTGGGGTTTTTTTTGACAAAATAACAACCTGTAAGTTAGTACATTAAAATGGTAGAACTTCTAATAGTTTTAGAAATTGAGACAAAATGAATCAGCTTTTACATGCTTACTGTGCCTCCTGATTTACCTCACACAGCTCAAGAAGCAGTTACTGTGGTGCCCAGGCATATCATGGCATCTCTTCACATGTTTTCAGCAGATAGGGTTGGTCTGCTACGTTGCCATGGAAGCTCCGTGTCTGGAAAAGTATAAACTTTCTTCAGGATTTGCTTCATTTTCCCAGGCAGTTACAGAACCTCCTGGCTGGAATGAAATGCCTTCTCACAAACAGCAAATTCACTCACACCATGAATTTCATGCTGCTCATCTGTTGAGCATTGGTCCAGGGCTCACAGACCAATACTTTGTCTTTAGTGCTTTTTGACTAAATTACTATACACTTAATAAAGCAAAAATAGTTTCTTATTAGTAATATTTTCATACATCCATGTTACAATTGTCCTTTGAAATTTGGAGGGAATGCTATGAAATCATTGATGTGAGAAGCTGCAGTTATTTATACAAACAGTTGGATAGGAGGTGTCTAGAAGACATTTTGCCCCTTAAAAAGAAATCAGTAAACTGAATAGCCCACTGCTCTAACCGTGGATTTTTTTAACATAATATTCATAACTAGAGGAATAGATGTCTCAAAACTGCAGGATGATGATGGAAGGAGCAAGCAAAAGCAGCAGCTGAGCTGTGAAAGAAAATTTTATTAAGAGAAACTTGACAGTCTGATTCTGCAATATTACAAACATGATTACTCTGAGGAAATTACTTTTTGTAATCATATTTTCTCATTGTAAGATTATTGTACCATGAAAGCCTCCTTTTCAAGGAGCTGAGCATAATCAGTTTGGGGCATTTTTTGCTTTGACTATTCAGGATAGAAGCACTTTTAGAAGAACTAAAACCTACAATAATCCATCTTCTTCCATACTGACAGCAGCAACCGTGGCAGAGCCCCTTCTGATGAAGCTTTATAGGCTCAAAATGTTTGCTGAGATGGAGGAGATGGGGTAGGGGATGAACAGTGGAAGATCACATTCTTTCTTAATTTGGTAGGGCATAGATTAACACATCTAAAAGTTACTAAAATCATATTAGTAACAAGCACTTGCATTTGCTTTTGAAAGAAATACTTTCAGCTGATACTTGAGGGGGCATGCTCAGAGAACCAGTATGGACAAGAAACTGGAACTAATACAAGGATTTCTGCCTGGCTATTTGTCTGTCAGAGGTCAGTAAGAAGCTACCTAGCTATAGATAGAGAGAGATAGAGATAGAGATAGAGATAGAGATAGATAGAGATAGAAATAGAGATCGAGATAGAGATAGAGATAGAGATAGAGATAGAGATAGAGATAGAGATAGAGATAGATAGAGATAGATGGATGTCTGCTATCATAATTTAAGTATCAGCCTCCGAATGAAGTTTTTCCTCAGCTGTAACTTTTACATGATAAGGCAAGAGAGAAGACAGCTGGAGCACCTAAGGAGGAAGCCAGAGGCATAGTCTGGTCAACAAGATCGTAACTATACCAGATGCTATATTTGTTACCACACGCCATACCTATAACTGTGATCTCTGCCACTTTACCTGAAGCAACAGAATATAAACAAGCATTGTTCAATCATCAGGCTGAGTTGGTCTGTTAGCATCGACTAAAAATCCAAAACATTTTTAACAAAACCACTTACCAGATTTGAGAATTTATTCTCATTGAGGACTTGAAGACATTTGAACTACAGGAGGAAGTTTTTTCCATCAGGTCTTTTTCACTCTTTGTGGAGGTTTTTGGGCTTGGTTTTTGGGAAGGTGGGGGGTTGGGGGGGGAGGTAGCTGATTTTTTAAATTTATTTGTTTGGTTTGCAGTTTAGGGGGTTTGGGTTGGGGGGATTGGGTTGGGAGGTTTTTTGTACAGCCAGAGGATAGTCAAGTTTCCCAGAGACAGCTTCTAGAAATTATGTTTGTATTTTATAATAAAAAGGGATAAACAAATATCACCTAAATAAAACATCACCTGTAGTTAAATATATGTTGCCTCACTTCTTGCACAGTAATTGTCTTTCATCTCTCTCCTGCTCTTGATTTTATTTCTTATAGAACGCCTTCATTTCACAAGGATCATCAAAAAATATTTTTAACCTGTGAAGATTTATTAGCCTTCACATTGGTAGAAAGGTTTAAATGTTATTGGCCTGCTCTGGATGCAATCCTACTACTCTTGGAGGACTCTGCATAATATCTGAACTTTCCTCAATTCATCAGTTGAAAAGATACTTGTCTGTAACTTTCAATAAATTTCTCCCTGCAGTTTCTATTGCCTCAGGGTTGTTCTCTTCGTTTTCTGAAAACCTAAAGGGCACGTCTGAGAAAAAGTATATTCTGAACTTGAAAGTTCAAAGAGTTTTTTTGAGTTTCACATACCTCTACTCATTTTTGCATGATTAAATTCTTCAAAATTCTGACTCTGTACAGTCATTTACAGTTGTACAAAGTGCAGTCATGCTTCTATAGCAACTTGTGTACATCTTAATAACTTGTGTACATCAAAAGAGGCATAGCAAAATTAATTACAAAGCTGGATTTACACATGTATACTTCACCATATCATTTATTTACTAAAGGTTCTTATAACTGAAGTGCCTGGAGTATAACTTAGTAAAAGGTCCTGTATGATACCAGAGGGAGCAAATATTTCTGAAAGGCTTTCTGTTTTCTTGCCAGGAAATTCAATGAACATCTGCCCAAAAAAAAAAACCCAACTCATTTTACAGACATAATAGCATAGAATTTTCAATTTTAAGATATTACATTTTTATCTTTAGTGTAAAGATATGCATCACATATCATAGAATCACAGAATAGTTTGGATTGGGATCTTAAAGATCACTGAGTCCCAGCTCTCCTGCATGGTATGTCTTGTCCTCTACAATGAACACAGTCTTTTTTAAATATTGTAAAACCCAGATGGATATTTAAGGTGTTTGACTTTTAGTTTTCATGAAATTTCTACGACTTGAAAAGAGACATGCACATCTAAAGTGCCTACACTTTACACTGAGGACACCAAAACAGTAAATCAAACAGTAAAATTATCAGAAGTGGCACACAGAAATTTGTCTCATTTTCAGAGAGCTCTAGTCTCAACATCATAGCTGTCCTACAATAAGAAGGTTACATTCTCACTAAAAAAGCAGCATTTGTAAACATATGTAGGCATGACCCCAGAGAAAGCAAGCACATGCTAGGAGTATGTGTAAGATGATGTATTTTAAGGAAGAAAACTACCAATATGTGAAAACAGAGGAAGTAGTTTTTCAAAACGTTTAGTGGCACATCAGTTTCCATCTACTGGTATCTCTGTTCTTGAGTAATTAATGCATTTGGACTTCTCTCACAAATAGAAAATGGAACTAAGAACTCAGTCATTAAATTTACAAATGCAGAGGAACTCTACCATTCACCTCAGCAACATCCACAAGAATATCTGATTTTGTACACTGGTGCTCTGCAACACCAAAAATTTTCAGCAGCCACAATTATGGTTAATCTCAATGGGATCCTTACTCTCTCACACTATAGCTTCTGCAAGAGGTGACAAACTACAGCACTGTGGAAACACACTCTTGCCAGATTCTTCAGCAGATGACAAAATTATGCAGTATTTATCTCCTAGACTATAAGATACTGAAAATGTGAGTGGTTTGTCTTCACTACTGTTGAGAGTACACACAAGTAGCTCTACCAGCAAGCCAGGCCTAATGCAAATAGAAAGAGAGAGCTGTGGTTTTGGAGTATATAGCTCAGCCACAGGCAAAAGTGCAGTGGGAAAAAGGGAGACCAAAATAAATATGTATGTCTCTTGAATTGTTTTGGTTTAGTTAAATTATTTTTATTATGAACACAGTGTTTATAGCCACACATAAAATAATTTCTTCAGAGGGATTTGAGCTATAAAGGATTATGTTTCTACAAGGCTTCCCTTTTTGCATTTAGAATTACCTCTAATTTTAATAGTGAGAGGCAACTGCTCTAACTCTCATTATTTTACAGGTCCTTTCTTTTACTTGTAAACTAAGTATGCCTCATTATCACCTCCACTAGGCTAATGTATTAATAAAATTTCATCTGCAGTTGTGGTATGCATGGGAATAATATTTAAGCCATTATGCCATTTGTCCTTATTAAGCCTTTAAACTGAAGTTTAAGTTTAAACAAATTCAATCCCTTCATATTTTTCAAGTTTAGACGCAAGGCCAAATCACAACACTAAAGACAATCTCTCAGATTAGAAACTGTGCTTACAAAGGCTAGATATGAGGACCATGAAAATTTTTGAAGATCAGCTTTTGAGTTGATTACAAGCAACCTTTCCCCTCTAATTTTTCATATCCCGCTTCTCAAATATACTTTGTTTCAAGAATCTGCATTGCAATGGAGGAGCTTCTGGCAAATGAAGAATGTTGTAAATCATACAGCCATAATGAAGGGTAAAAGGTACATTAAAATTCACTGTGCTCCTCTGCAGGAATTTGTAGCAATGATATGTGCCTGCACTAAAATAGTCTCTGCTGTACATTCATCCATTATTGGAGGGAAGCAGAGTGGTGCTTAAGTAACACATACAGACTCTACAACTGCTCAGGACTGAAAATAGATGCTGATGCAATAAATCAGTTTAAAAATGAAGACAGGAACTGTAAAATTTCAAATCATAACTTTGTCACAACAGCAGAACTAATCTCAGTTCTGAAGTGAAAAAAAAAACCAAAACTGGAGAATGATGAGTCCCCAATAATGCATCTAAAACCAATATACTTGACATAAGCAACAGGACTCACTTTAATACTCTGTCAACCTCTCGTGAGAGTAAATCTACTCCATTACTGTAATCCATGTAAGTGCCTAAGAGGTCTTTTACCCAGACATTGATTGAGCTTGACTTTGCTTGTTTAGGAATGGGTCACTAATTCAGCATTATGGAAATTAAGGAAAATAGAAGACGCACAGAAGGTTCGCTCTCATCAGGAAGGCTGTATTGTTGTATGTCCTCTTGGGTTTGTGAACTTTCAGTAATCCACAAGTGTCACAATTTTCTCACCTTTTTATTCCGCTTCATTTTTTTTCTGCTCCATTTAATTCCTTTTTGTTTCTCTTGCTTTCAGTTATACAATAAAGGAGACAGTTCTGCATGACAGGAACACAAGTTACTCAGGAGTTAGTCACATCCTTGGTGTAAAATCATTCCACAGATTTCAGAAACCTTAAAAGGTCAATATTGTTTACAGGGCAACAAGATCAAACCATGAAGATCAATAAACAAAGTACAGCTTCAAGTGCAAATAATTCAAAATTTAAATGCACATCAGAGAGGTGAACGTCAGAGGCAGTATTGAGAGGTGTATAAAAATGCATGGCAGTCAGACAGGTGAGCATGATAGCTGTGTCCAGCATCCTTCATACTGGGGAGGAAGATAACTCTATTCACCAAGCCAGCATTATAGATTGCCATTGAGCCTTTGTGTGAGATCTCAGTTTATGCCCCAAAGTGTGAACTTCAGTTTCCCTGATTTTATTTGGAATAATGTTGCTGGTAATAGAAATTTGGCATTCTCCCAAATCCAATAGAGATGTTATTTTGATGATGGAAACATCTTCCAGGTCTATGTTATGCACTGTATAAGTGCTATAGAAAGACTGTGCTTTGTGAGATGGTGCATTGCTACACATATATTCACAACTTTGAAATATACTCCTTGGCTACATTTCACAGATATGGTTAATACTTTTTCTAATACTTTTTTTTTGGTTAAATCTTTTATCCTCTCACCTTCTGTGCCTTAAGTCAAAGTTTTCCAAGACAATTTATTTCAAGTTATGGACAGCTTTGAAGAGTCATCCTTAAAAAATGCCTCTCTGATATATATTTTTTCCCTTACTCACTGTATATGTATAATACTATACAGATGCAAAGAGAAAAAAGAAAGTAATACTTCCTTTTGGTGTGTAAGCTCTCCCTGTCCTTGACTCAATCCTCAACACTTTGGTTATATTTTCTCTCCCCTGTCCAGCTGTGGAGGGGAGGGACTGAAAGGCTTCTGTGGGTTCCTGGCATCCAGCCAGCATCCACCCACTCCAAGTTCAAACACAGCAATTAATAAAGCTTCATGCCTACCTTAGTATCTTTTTCACTGATCAAAAGGTGATGGTGCTGCCATCACCTTCTTAATAACGCTGGCTGTTATTAAACTAACATAAAACAGCTAATGGTAAATGTAGGGTACTTTTGCTATTCAGTTTGCCGTTGCTAACAAAAATATATTCAGGCTTTATATCATTTTGCATCCTTTTTTTCATCCAAAGATTACACACTTCAGCTGACATATCTTGAGACAGGTGAAAATACAGGACATTCATGAAATACAAAGAGTATACAAGGAATGCAGGGTGAGAGTCCTGAAAACAATCACTTCTTTTCCCTTCCCAAGGTCATACATAGATAACACTGAGAGACTGTTCACTGGGGTCTGTAAAAGCCTGCTAAAGGGTCCCCATTTGCCTTTGTCAGGCAGAACTGCATTAAGAAAAAATACAGTGGTAATTACCATATTCTGTAATTTCTATGCAAATCATATGTGGGGCTTCAAGCTGTTAGCTGAAAAAGGCTGAGGTTCTCTTGCATTTGTGAGTTCTTGTGACAGAAGTCACCCGCAGTAACCAGGAAGAAACCAGTGTCTCACAGGTTCTGTTTTTGTCCTTAAATAGTAAGGCAAAACTTGCTTTTTCTCTCTTGCATCCTCCATTGTTCATAAAACTTTGTTTCTAGAAACTAAAAAATTAATTCCAACTGAGTATCAACATTTCTTACACATTTAGGGGAGCCAAGTTGTATCTTCACATCTTTTTATACAATTCATCATTCTTTAAGTTGTAAAACGGTGGAAATACAGGCTGGATTTTTAACATCTGAACCACGTAAACAGGACATTAATTCCACTTGCAGCAAAAATAGTGTCTTTGTGTGCAAGAGAGGGGTGTTCAATAAAATGGATGATGACTATGAGCTTTAATAAGTCAGGAGAAATGAACTTTTAATGGTTTTATGCTAGATGCAATTTTTAAGCAGACAGCCATATCTTGAGGCAGTCTCTAACACTTCTATTCCAATCTGTTCAGTGTGTTCATCATGTGATGAAATTGTTATTACACTGTATAAATGTTCTTCCCATTTACCCCAAAGCAAAGAAACCCTTAAATTCTGACTGTATGAGGCATTCAGAGGTAGTACTGCTCTCCTTCAGTGTAACAGAAAGTCATCTCAGTCACCTGGGTGAATGGTACCTACAACAAACATCCATAAAAAATGAATGATAGGAGCTGTTTCTTCTTCTGTGGTTGGTGCTCTCCAGAGTTTCAGTCCATGTTTCCCCATTCAAGAAAGTCAGTTATATTCCCTGGCTTGCCCTGCAGGACAGCAGATGTATTGGACTCGGAATGCCCTTTCCTCACCCTGAACACAAGCTGCAAATCCAGCAATTGCTTCTGACAGGCAGTGACCCTTCCTGACAAGCACAGTGAGGCTCATGGGTCCAGCTTATCACACAGGCTGGGGAAGCTCAGCATGTTCAGAAACAGCAACTCACATGCCAAAAGTGTTGAAGGGAGTCTCACCTGGAAGGTGTTCATCTAATAACATGTTACTAGAAATGTCCTTTGACTCAGAGATTTGCCAAACCTGACAATGAAAACAACAAATGAAAGAAGCAATATCTTTTCAATTTTGTCTAACTCAGGTTCTCCAGAGGAGAGAAGAGCAAATAGGAACCAAACAAAACTAACATTCCTATAGTATGCTAAAATAGAAAACTTCTTAAACAATTCTTTGTTGGCAATGTTTAAGGGCACATCAGTTCTTACAGTTAGGAATCCTGCAAGTAGTTTTATTTTGAACATTTAAAAATAAAAACAGCTTCTGCTACATTTTAGTCATGTATTCCCTTCTGCTGAAAGAGTCTGATTTCCAGTATTGTTCTCTTACCTTAAAGGAAAAGAATCTTCAAAACTCTGATTTCTGGCCTTTACTGCTAAGAAAAACCCATACTTTTTATTTCTTCCTCAGCTCTCCTCTAACTGCACATGAATATGTATTAAGGAAAACTTGGGCTTTGTGTCACCTGGGCAAAACATTTCTCTCATGTTTTAGTTTTAAAGCTGATTCACTAAGGCCCCAGGTTTTGGAAGTGAATGCCTACAGCTTGACATCTACAGTATATGACTCAGACACCTGAACAATTAGCGAGAGGCTCCTATTGAATGCAGAGGAGTACAGCAACACTTACAACCAGCACAGTTTCAGATACTTTGGTTGTCATTAGGTAACCAATCTAAACACACTTTCAGAGGCAGTGAGTAAGCAGAGAATCTCAAGCTCATGCCTTGTAGTTTTCTGAAATGGTCTGAGGTGTCTTGAGGTATAACATATGCACTCACTAAGAAAACAGTTTCAATACTTAAAGCATAAATAATGGGGATAACTCACTACACCATATCATGGTTTAGCCCCAGCCTGTAGCCAAGCCCAATGCAACCACCTGCTCATTCCCCCACCAGTGGGATCTGGGTGAGAGCAGAAGGGTGAAAGATAGAGAACTCATGGGCTGCACTAAAGACAGTTTAACTGGGAAAGCAAAAGCTGTGCATGAAAACTAAGCAAAACAAGGGATTTAATTCCCTACTTCCCATGGGCAGGTGGGTGTTCAGCCATCTCTCCAAATGTCCACTCCTTCCTCCTTTTTCCCCCACTTTATGTACTGAGTGTAATGCTATATGGTCTGGAATGTCCCTCTGGTCAGTTTCTGTCACTTGTCCTGGCTCTGTCTCCTCCCAGAGTCCCTAGCAGCCCCAACCTCCTCACCAGCATGGCCTTACAAAAAGCAGAAAAGGCCTTGGCTCTGTCTAAGCCCTGCTCAGCAATAACAAAAACATCTCTGTATTATCAATCCTGTGCTCAGCACAGACCCAAAACACAGCTCCATACCAGCCACTGGTAAGAAAATTAACTACAGCAGCTGAAACCAGGGCACACCACCAGTTCTGTATCCTAATGCATGGAAAGTTGCAGTATCATTTCAGAGGTAAAACTGGTACAGCAGGAAGAAGGGAGGAGAGAAGCCTTCTTTTATTAGCTGGTATGCTCATTATCCAGCCTTATGAAACCTAAACTGTCTGCTCTCACAAAAATGCAGCTTCTCCCTAAACACCATTGGTGTCCATCTTATACCATAACTCAATCATCTCTTCTGTCCCTTGTGCTGTACAAAAACATCTCCAGTTTCCTCTCAGGTCCCCAGAGCTTTCATAGCAAGAGCCAGAAAAGCCAGCTCTTAGGAAGCCAAGCTAAAGATAAATCTAATGTGGTATGTAAATTAACAAATGCGATATCCCAGACAGTTTAATCCTTTTACCTTTCTCTGATTTCTGGAGATCTTCTTATCCCGGGAAGACATCCACCTAAAAAATAGCAAGGAAACTTCATACCAGTAATACTTCAATAATATGACTGCCTGGACAGAGATAACCAGAAGAAAAAAATGGTCAGGAAAGTAGAATTATGCACTTTGTGGTGTCAGGGTCAGGAGGTGATATACTATTTCTGCTATTCATACTTTATCTGACCTCTTAAAGAGGGAAATGGGCTGCAAGTCAAATCAGATGTTCGCTTTCCCCTAAATGCAGGAAACAGAGGAAGTTTCATAAATTTATAAGTTCTGATCACTACAGAGAAAATAAAACATATCATGTCTAAAACGTGAAGGCCAATCCTTCAGACCTGCCATTCTTCAGGAAATAACAGACCTTTCTTCATGCCAAAAACTGAGCCTTCTTGAGTCATTATATAGTAGCACAGCTTCAGAAAAACTGAGGGGAGGTGGGCACCAGTGAGATGTGCGTTGCTAGGAAAGGCAAAAGGTGAGGTTTGGCAATTATGTCATGTTCTTATTTTCTGTTCTAGGAGTAAAATGATATTTTGAGGAATAAACTGAATTATTAAAAACAGCATATTGATTCTGCCTGCCAAAAAGACACTGCAATATTAATTTTTCATTAACAGCTTTCTTAATATACTCTGTGATATATCCTAACAAAGGTGTTCATCAAATCAGCACCAATGTGGGGAATTTTAATAAGGCAAGCCTTTCCTACCACACAGACTACACCCATTTATTATCTAGTACCTCAGCCAATTTCAGTCTCTTTTCCCAAAATAATTTGCCTCCAGCTACTATTCAAATTTGTCCCTGTAAAATGTTATCATGAATCTTGAAAAACTGTGAAAAACAAAGGAAAAAATAGTTTGGTGCCATAAGGATTGATACAATGACAACAAGATAAGAAGGAATATTTGTACCAAACAAAAAGTGTCTTTCCTTTGCAAAGTCCTCTTGTACACATCAATATCTTTAACTGTACACACATGCTCCAATTCCAATGGCTTCAGGAGGACTTTATAAGTTACTTGCAGTTAATAACTGCTGAAATATGTTTCAGAACACTGATGATTTTAATCATATGCCCCTGTGTTTTAGCAGAATAGTTTTGTGTTTGAAAATATTGAAGTAAATACTATTGGCTATGACTGTCCATTTTATCCAATTCAAGCCATGGAAGGCAAAATGTAAAAAGAAAGAGTCTCTGGCTTTTTGCCCATGAAACACACATAGTTCTAACAGCCACATTCAGGTGCAACATTAAAGACTGTGTGGTTTTGGCTGTTAATAATTATGATAGGTTGATGGCTTTATCCACTCATCCCTCTTCAAGATGGCTTTCTTTGCTATGCAAGATTGTTTCTCTGCCTTTCTAGATGAAATGAAATGCTATTAAAACTAAAAAAACTTGTAAATTGAGTAAATACAATTAAATTGAATGGGATGACATGAGGTGCAGTAAAAAGGACCCAAACATGCTGAAATGATACTCACTGATATCTAGAAATCAGTTAAAGAATTGAAAGGAACAGAAGAGGAATTATCATGACAAATATTCTAGTGGCACAGTGGGGCTGGAGTTTCAACTGATTGGCATTTCATGGGGTCTGCACCTCTGGTTTGGTTCAGGCCAGGTCTGGTCCTTGTGTTTCTTCTCTTGGCAATGTTAGGGCTTGACAGGCTTGAGTGAGCTCTATCCAAGATTTTTGATCAGAGAAAGTGACATCCAAAAGATGACACCACAGAGAAAATCTGTACATACACCCACACATCTCTGTGTTTATCTATGTCTTTTGTCATCACTAACTGTTCTTTCAACACAGTCCAATATCCCTATTATAAAATAGAATACTGAAAAAAAACCCATGGTGTCAGAAATATGCCGGTGAAAGACTAATTTCTATGGCTGAAGGGGAATTCAGCCTTCAGTAAATTCACTGTTACACCTAGGAAGTCTTTAGCAGATATGTATGTATCTATATATTTAAAACTAGATTTTAAATCTAGTTTTAAATGTTTTAAATAAAATGACATTTTCATAGGAAAATTATTTAAACTTTTAACATTTCTAAACCAGAGATAAATCCTCTTCCTTAAATACATACATTCTTAAGGAAAAAAAACATATTAGAAGGTAGGAGACAATCATTTTGTCTCTATATCTAAATATTTCTTTATTGCACTTAATTACCATCAAGCCATTTACTGATTTCCAGCAAAGGCTATAAATCCTTTCCTCTTCCAATCCATGCCAAAACCCTCCCTTGCTTGGAAGTGATCCGTGTGCAACCAGGCAGTTAGAAAAATGCAGGGATTTTTGAGTCTGTGCAAAAACTCCTGGTTCCTTTGCACTTAGCTGAGTTCAGAGAGCATTTTAACAGTCTGGGCATAAGCATGAATACCATGAATGTATGTGTGTGGGAAATAGGTACTTATTTATGTTACCAGAATAATCAAAATGTTCTTGTTAAATAGCATCCAAGATCTTTGTGTTTCACGAATCTCTGAATAGCCAGAGAGCATATATAAAGATTAATATATGTACATAGGAGAGTGAAAATTAGTCCTTTAATTTGAAAATTAAAAGATATTAGTTCCTTCAAAAAAATTACAGAATAAAAAAAACAGATTTAGTTGGAGATAGATGGAGTGAGAAAAGTCAGTGGTAAATTGAAAACATTTAAAGTGCAAGGATTACTCAGACAGAAAGAACAGACTTCCTGACCTTGGTAAATATTTCAGAGAGATTTCTGACACAAAGGAGAAAAAACCCATAAAATTTCATATACACTTGTTTAAGCCAACCAAAGAAACTAAGGAAGGGAAGGAAAAAGCAGCTTTCTATTTTCACAGTCCATGGTTAATTACTATTTGATTTTGAACACATCTCAATGACCACATCATCAACATTGCTGACAGATGAGTAGGGTGTGATATATGCAACCACTGTCCTTCTATTAATTCTTATCTATTCTGAACTTCAAAACAAATACCATTACTCAAAATTTGCCATTTACTCCCATTTGAGTAAAGTTCATATTGAATTTTATTCTTAGGCTTCAATAAGATAATGACTTGGAACTCATGCTTAGAAAACTATTATTTAAATAACTTTCAGAAATTTTTGTTAACAATGACTTTGTTGGATCTAAGCCCACTGATGAGTTGTAGAGAACACATGAGAGAGCATGGGTATGAAATTGATATTGTGACCTTTATAGAAAAAAAATTGCCCTAGACAAGAGCCTCAGAAAAGCCAAACTGAGAGCATCATATCAACATAATTTACCTGGCTGTATGCATGACTGATTCATACAGATTCCCTGTTTTTCTTCCTCAGGACATGCATATTAGAGCAATATAAATAACCTCAGTATACTCTATGACTTACTGCTGTTGTTTTAAACACCTTAACTTCCACATAATCCCCATTAAAATATTTTTAAATTCAGTATTTTGATAACAGATATTTGTTTCTGAAATTAATGTGTGCAATTTTATCTCTAGAGCTTCAATAACACTATTTTGAGTCGGTCTGCTTCTGATGTCTCACAATTTTTAGTACTATTAGACAGTCAGAAGCTTGCAAGACCTGCTTATGAGCATTTAAAAAGATAAAGATTTGGATTAATGTTTTCAAACTTCATACTTACAGTAACAATAACTGGATATTTGTTCAACAGCCATGAGGTTGAAAAATATCCCAACAAAGCAAGAAATTTTCATAGAACAGAAAATTTTAAGGCGTCTAGAGACAAGAAACACAGCATGTGAAGAAGTCACACAGCTTTCACCCTGCTGGGAAGCACTAAAGAACTCCATGGAGAATAAAAGATTGAGGATCACCCTGATGTCTACATCACTGCAGCCACACGTTTTTTGTCCCAGCTAACAAGCACAATGGAAGAGGAAAAATGCCCATAGGCTGAACACAAACCACGAAAGGCAGAAATTACTCCACATCAAAGATAATGTAATATTAAAATCTTCAATAGAAGGCTCCTCTTTATCCATCAAAAACCAGCTGCCAGCTCCCTCTTTCCCCACACCCCACACAGGAATTTTTCAGGTGACCATGAGACTTCTCTTTATATACTTTGCAGCACTAGCACATTTCTTGAGTCTTTCACTTTGAAGGCAAATTAGCAGCATGTCAATCTGAGCATCACAGGCAAGTCAGAATAATCTAGTACAGCAGTCAGGAAAATGGAAGCAGAAATGGACTGACCTCTGGCAATAGAGCAAGCACCTGTTAAAAGGAGATGAGCTCATGGACAGTTTATGAGGGGAGGATAATAGGATTAGTAACCTTGCTCTGAACCTTGCTCTCTCAGTAAGAACTATTTCTATGATTTGCCAGTCATCACATTTTGCCACTGTATATTCAGCAATCACATATAAAAGTAACAACTTTTACTTTATAAATAGGGCTAAGTCAGGATTTTAAGGAGTGTATGCAAATTTTTGCTTTCTGCTTCAGCCTTTAGACACAGCAAGATGGTGGAGGCTGCAGCACTGAGTAAAATTTGATATGGCCACTGCCATTTGGCTTTATCTATACCCTCACATTAATGCTTCTCCCAAATCCTATCACTATTTAATCTCTCCTGATCAATGTGCTGATGCCATCTAAATTCTGATTGCTAACCTGTCAGTGTCTCCATGCCCATTATCCACTCCCACAAAGGCCCAAACTAGCTCAAGCTCACCTGTGATGCCCAGCTCTGCCCTGTGGAGCTGTTTCCTGAGCCCTGCTGACATGAGATGGTTGCCATGGGTAGATGTATGGCCGCATGACCTGGATGATGAAGTTACCAGAAGCAGGGGGAGAACAGAATGTGATACCCTTGTGCATATCAGAGGAGATAGGTAATACTTTAAATACACCCCTGTGGCTGACCATGGTTTGAGATGTGAGGAAGGTGGCAGAGCTGAGGGTGGAGGGACCAGCGCAACTTAAGCACTGAGACGTGGTCTGCTTAATTCCTGAGTGGAAATATGAATCCTTCCCTAGTAGTGTAGAAAAGTACTGTGTATTTTATTTTAGCTTATTTTTCTAGTTGGCATTTAGTTTGCTCCAGAGCTTGGCTTAAATTTCCAAGACAATTCTGTGATAGAATACAACACTCCTCCACCTGGGAATACTTTTCATGCTTCCTATTGCACTAAAACTGCATTTGCAATGAAAATCACATCAAAATATGGGGAAGAAAGAATTTTAAACCTTGAAATATTGCATTTTTAGACATGTACAATCATGACACAGAAGAAACAATTTAATTTTTTATAATCATATTTTCAGATGTCTTTTTCCCTTAAAAATATTCAAACTAGTCTTACTGTTATGCCTGGAGAGTACTGTATGTTTACCATACAGATTTATCACAGCATAACTAAAAACATATTTTCACTTTCATTTCTTACATGCCAACAGTAATTTTTACAGCCAGAGTTATACTTATTCCACAAAACTGTACTGGTAGCCATAGTGCCATGACAGTCTATAAAGATTCCAGTTGTGAATTAAATTCAATTTCTTTTATGTTTTTACAGTAAGTAGTAAACATTTCACTTTGTTCTTAATGATCTTAATTATTCAGTTAAAGAACTTTATATCTCAAGTTACAAAAGAAAACCATAATAATAAGATCTGGTAGGTGGCAATCAGTCATAAAACTCAAATATATTATATTTTTTAAAGCCTTTGAAAAAGTAACAGCTTGCAACAATTTTTGAAACTGAATTTTACAAACTGGCATCCATCACACGGCTTTTTTTCACCTTCATTTGTATTTTTCTCCTACTGCTGAAGCTAAAACAAGCAGACAAAACAGTCTATTTTGACAACAGAACTGCTTAGGCAAATTTATGTACCTGAGGTTATTTAATATGTGTATTTGTATTTATGCATACACACTCACAGAAGTATGACTGCTTGTATATCCAAAGGTAACTCCATCGGTAAGGAATGGCAGGCAAGCTATTTATCTACAATTTAATTTTCTATATTTAAATCAGAATCACAGATAAAAAATTAATATATTACTGACTTAGTTTCAGCCTTCTCTCTTGTGTTTCTCTAAATGAAGCTTTCACAGGAACCAAATTTCTGGGCTGAAGAAGAAAAAGAAAAGCGAAGGGAGAATGATATCCATGCTCGTCCTCACAAAAAGGAGTTGAAAACAAGAAAAACCTGGAGTTATTATTAACAGAAGAAATCCTGCACTGTTCCTTCCCTTTTGCTACTAGACTTAATGAACCCATAGCATGAACTGGTTTAAAAGAGGCTAAAACAGTACTCAGACTTTTGGTTATTACAGCTCTGCTTATAAAACACAATAAGGCAGCAGACCAAATGGCATTTAGTTCATCCAGAAAACCTTTCAGTCAGGATATATGACCTACAGCTCTGCAAACACTCAGAACAATTTCCTCAAAGTGAAGCATTTAATCTACAGAAATGGAACTACACATTAAAATGGATTTAACACAAGAAATGGTCTACATGCACCTAATTTATCAAATGTATTTAATTTAGTGGGTTTTGTAAGCTAAGATGGATCTAGGTCCTTAAAGGACTACTGCACAGAGTTCGTTCATCAGCCTGTTCCCTCAAATCATACCCTGATAAACCTTTATTTCAACTCCTCTGGGACAGACTTTTCCATTTAAATTACTTTGTTCCAGAAAATTTTCTCTTTTTACATCCCAAGACCATAAATGAAAGCATTTAAAGCTCCAATGCTAATAAATATAAAATTTCAATCGTGTCAAATCCTACACCTGCAGGTGGAAGCTGAAAAGATACAGACAGTTGAAAAGTTTCAGCAAACAAGGGACAAAATTTCAGTAACATCAGGTGTTTCTGTGGGTTGTGAAAAATGTGTGAGGGTTGTTTTGTTTTTTTTTTAAAGTGCAGAACTAAGTTGATTAGGCTGTATTATCTCAATGTTGTTTAAAACTTACAAAGTCAGTTTTTTAGTCTGTGTGTCTTCTTAGAGGTTTCTTTTCCAAAACATGGGCCATCTGTGTATTAGTCACTGCACACTCATAAAACTAATTCCCCTATTTTCACAAAACAATCTCATTAAAAGCAGGAGAGTACAACCAAAATGGTAATTATATCACTTCAATGCCCTAAACCAAGTTCAGATTCTTTCTACTTTTCTGTAAACACCACTTCATTGTACTGACTTTGTCTTGCAGTTTACATGTTGTGAAGAACCAATTTAATTTTTATTTATGCCTCAGCATATGTCACAAATCTGTTTTCTGACATGGGGTGAAAAATGACTACAGGGGTTGTACGTGCGCTGGGACCCTTAGCAGGTGCCACATGTTTAGGGAGCATTTGGGAGAAAATCAAGGGAGGCTCTGTCCCTGGGGAAATTCTGCCTGACAGACCCTCAGGGGAGAGAAAACTTCCACAGCTGAGCTGCCAGTGACTTATATCTTGGAGGCAGGAAGACCCCTGGATGCCTGGGAAAAAATTCCCAGGGAATTGAGCTGTGGGAGGAGCATTATGACATAAAAGCAGTGAATCCCCCTCCTGTCCGGACCATATCCTTTATCAATAAACCGTTCTCAGATACAATATTTGCCACTTCTGGGCTTTATCTTCATCCAAGAAATGTATCAAAAAGGAATCCTCTCCAGCTCCCCCTACAGCAGGATGGGACACATGTTCTGGCACAAAGTAGTAAAATGAAATTTTCCAAACCACTTGCATTTTTCGGGTTAGACAACAGAACTATCCTTTTGGCATACAAATTGAGATTTTATAGCCTCAAAATTTACTCTGTTATCCAAGAACTACCTGAAGCCAGCAGGCCCTTATTAAATAGGACTTAGTAATAAATTGTGTTTGATTGATTGATTGTTTTAATACCCAAAGATCTGTGTGAATCTTGGTATTGGTGAGCATGGCAGTATTTCTCTAAAATAAGTTATTCCTACAGCTAGGTTCATACATGGTTTAAGTAAGAGAAGTTACTCTTGGTTCTGTCCCCTTTGCAGGTCAGCAGGTATCCTTTCCCAAACACTGGAGAGATCCTTGAAACTACCTGCAGAATAAATGCCAAAACCATTTCCTACCTTGAATTTGGATTGGTCTGTCCCTGTTACTGTGGATTTCCATCTTACCTCACTTACCTCACTGGATTAGAAGAAGAGTGAAGGAATATGACATTTCAGCATAGTGGTGAGATCCACCAGCAGAAATACTGGAGTTGAGATGCTCCTGTCAAGTTACTCTCTAAGTGCTTACATCAATATCATGAATTGCACTGTGGAGCTGCCAAGAAATGGACCTTAACTAGGGTGCTTAAGCCCTAGTGGGTATCAGCATTACATATTCACTGCTTCTGACCAGTGCTTCCTGGCTATGGTAGACCACTCTCTTATATAATTCAGCATTTCCTGTTCACAGCTTTCTCTGCAAAAATATTGCAGTCTGCTTCTCTGAGGACCATTAAATACAGAAATGCTTTTAAAAGTTAGGTGCTGTGACAGAAACCTTCTGTAATTAATCCATAGAATTCAAATCCTAAAAACTTTGTTCTTTATCCTGTTTTTGAATCCTACATCCTCAACATAAAGTTTAACAAGGAGGATGTTTCAACCATGTGAGATTGCCAAAATAATGAATGAGTATTTGCATTTGTCTCAGAAGACCACACAGATGAAATCCTGTCCTCCTGAAAGTCAATAATAGTATTGCCACTTCATTACCTTTGGGGACAGAGGCTCAAATGCAACCTTAAGTGAAGAAAAGAAGGCTCTACTGTCACAATGACTCTGAAGACAAGGGGAAGAAAGGAAAAAGATTTGGACTGAAGGAGAAAAAGGAAGACATTTCTAATTTCTAATATTAAACTCATAATTCTAGTTAATAACTCACATATGTAGTACATATAGACAGAAGTGGAGCTCTGCAGAGTAAGGAGGGCCTAGGCAGTAGTTTATCCATGGCACACATATTAAAAGATTGTTCCTGTGTATTTCTACACAGCTCTTCATAGAGAACACAGACAAAACTGTTTCACTTGTGAAAACCAAGCTGGAAAAGTAAAAGTTGGTGACTAGAGTACATATTCTAAGATTGGATTTAATTGCTGGTACAAACTATAAAGTCTTTCTTCCTTTTGACAGAAAAATGCAGAGAGTTTGGAACTAGGTGATCTTTAAGGTCCCTTCCAAAGCAAAATATTCTGTGATTCTATAATTTTATAACCTGGACTTAAGTTTCCTACTCTTTGAGTACAAGAGACTTCTTGGAGGATTTATGGACTGCTCTTTCTTCAGTTAATCATTCTCCTTTACATAACATCTGTATCTTGAAATTACATTAACATGCCATTAACATTACCACTAATATTGGTATCTTAATACAGAGATTAATCTTATGGAATAAAATTAAAATAAAACTGCACTTCTCAGCATTAAATGCGTGAGCTAATGTCAAATTCAGCCTCATGTGGTGGGACCACCATCATCCTGTCACTAAGACTCAAAGTTTTGCAGTATAAGGCTGCACTGGATCAAAATTGTTTAACTGTCCCTGTTTTGTCAGTGATTTTCAAGACAGATGGTTGTTCATCTATGTTGTTAACACCTTCTACTAAAATCCGCTTTAATTATATCTTGATTAGGATTTTGCTTTGTAGGAAACATACTAATGAGTTTCAGGGACAAGTACATGAAGTACAACCAAAGGGCAGGAATTCTTCATAATTTTAATTCTTTGGTAATATGCATGAAAATAAACAAAGTCATTGATTAGTACATGTTTTATAACGTTGGAAATTTACTGTAGTATTCTTCATGTCCATACAAATATCCTTCTGAAATAATATTAAATTCCTAATTCCCAAACTGGGCTTCTCAGATGCCTTTTCCTATTGAAAAAACAAAATCTTTTGTTATTTTGAAAAATATTGTTTTTTATTTTCCTTGGCTAATCTCTGATTTTAGGATTCAGAAAAGGTGAGCACCTTTAACTCCTTCTGGAAAAATCCATTTCTACTTTGATTTCTTTCTTTATCCCTTTCCTCCCCCCAGTTCTATCCAATTATTAAAGATATTCTTTCAAAAGAAACCTGTGAAAAGCATTATATTAAAAAAAAAAAATCAGACAGTTCAAATAAGCCACATCAATAACAAAAGAGGAAGTTAAGTGTTCCAAACAAGGAGCACATTGTACTGTTTGTTCTGCAAAGTACTGGATTTTGGCAAGCTTTTGGATAATGTAGAAGTAATAAGACCCAAGTCTCTTGGGTGTTGTTTTTTTTTTCCTACAGCTGCTCAATAAGTGATTTTTTTTTGCATATATGATCAAGCTTTTTCTGAGTACATGAGAGCCAAGAACATTCAGAGAAGTCACCTACACAGGTTAATTATTCTCTCTTGTGTATTTCATGTAATGCATTGTGCTGTGACATCAGTGACCTTATATTTGGCATTCCTTATGTTGCAATGACAGGGACTGAGTATGTGATTGTGCCTAGCTTATACAAAGCTGGTTTATAAAAGACAGAATTAAAGCAAATTCTTAATTTCTTTGGTGAATGTGCAACAATATATTAGTTGCATTAATTTTAAAGTATTCAGTATTTGAAAGCTGCTATAAGTAAAATAAACTTCAAAGAGAACACTGGATTTGGGCTGCATTATCTACTCCATGGAAAGCATATAATTTTCTGGTGGCAACTAAACCAGGAACTTTTCAGGCACAGAAGCGGCAAATATGACTATTGAAAAAATCATTTTTACATGCTTTGAGAACTTGGGAACTTTTCCTCGTGAGGCAAATGCAAACACATAGTGATAGAACTGGAAAGCTGTGTTCCAGCACTTCAGTCTCTGAATATCTGGTTCTTTCCTGAAGAACTGAGGTCCTTTTAAGAGAGAAAAGACAAGTTGAGAAAACAGTTCTCTTGGACACATGCAGAAGATCCAGGAAACAGCAAGCATCCTTGGCTTCCTTCCTTGATAACTTATGAATTACTATTTTCAAGAATTGAAAATACTCTAATTGTTGCGTACCATTTGTCTTGTTGCAGGGAAACTTGGGCACTCAATATGAGTGAACAGCTAGCTTCAGTTTATTGATAGAGCACCAGACATTTATGTACAACAGTAATAAGCTCATGCATATTCTGTAAGCTAAGCAATCTATTGGTTATACTACAATATCAGCTCTTCCTCATACTTGAGGGGTTACATCTCTCTCTCATGTCTCTAGTCTCTTAACTACAGCACTTTGTTATGGCAACACAGCTAGGTTCAAGGACAGGCTGTTTTGCAGGTGTAGGGACTAGATTAGCTACGGCTCTGTACTTTTTCAATTTTCAGTTTAGCTATTTTCCCAACACTAATAATTTGATAAATACCAAAGACAACACAAAAGAGATTTCTAAGCCTGCCTTTTGTTAGGCTGCTGTTTTGGTGGAAAAAGTTACCATTTGTAGGAAGTTTCCCCTTTGCAGTCATCCTAGAGAACCAGAAAGAGTTAATCTTTCACCCTGACAGTGATACTGAATCACTGGTCCTTCACTGGTCTACATAGATTAGAGGAAATGATGATTTGTTGAAAAATAATGAAAATCTGCTCCAGGGTAGAGATTGGACTAAATGGGCACATAAATTTCCCTGCTGGTATAGGTAAACGTGTATAAAGAAATGCTTGAAGTGACAGAGGTTAACAAAAAATCAGTGTAGCATCTTTATAGACAGGTGTCTCTTCCTGGAAGGAAACAACTGAGCGGAGATATTAAGTACAAAGAAGCAGACTCCTGCCACAGTATAGTGGGTCTATTTGTCATATTTACTGTGGGACTATCAGAAGCACTTCTACCACAAACCAACAGGCTGTCTTTTCATCCATCATTCATACTGGGTGCAATACAATGATCCTTTGTCATAATGAAGACAAAGATTTCACATCTCTGTAGCATCTTTCATCTAGGTGAATGACAAGTCACTTAAATTTCACACTACTTAAACATATTACATTTAGATATTTTTTGCCAGCCACTGAAACAGGGACATTATTTCTTCTTGTGCCAAGACAAAACTGAAATGGATGGAAAATCCAGCTTAGTGACCCCTTGAGGCGTTGCTCTCTGCCTCCTCCACAATACAGTAACTGAATTGTGACACCTCTTCATTTTGAAAATAACTTCTGCAGTTCTGCAGTTCTGCACTTCAAGCATCATAAGATATTTCTTGGAAAGCCTTCTGTTGCAAATATCATGGGCCCATGATGGGCATGTATGCATGATGGCAGAAGATTCTGGCTATTCCCACACTATCTGTCTGAGACCAGTCTCCTAGAATAACTGAAAACAAACTGCAATAATTTTGTGGTGATATTCTTGTGCTTGGGAAGCTAGAATTCAGACCTTTGATTCTTACATTATCAGAATGACAAAAGTTATTACTTTTCCATTTTTTCTTCACATAATTTTAAAAGTCGCTTTACATCTTGCACCTTTTTGACAAAATAAGTTCGAAGCACATAATTTTCCCAGGTATTTTCTGACTTCTAGTAATAGGCTAAGTGTTTACATTTCCTTTTTCAGTGCTGTTTTTGTCCAAGTTACATTTTCCATCTTTAAGCTTATTTTACTGAAAATAACTTCAAAACTCTATGGATTTAATTTTTTGCTGCCATTCTACCTGTTTCTACCCATGCTAAAATAGCAGCTAAAGGCAGGTAGCGTCTGTTAACCTCTGCAAAACACTTTGTTTCATCCTATTCCTGTATGACAGTTAACTACTTTACCTCTGAACAGTAAGGGAATTTTTTTCACAACGTGCTACAAAATCCCTCTCAGATGGTTCCCGCCCAAGTACAACTGTCATAGATTAGTTTTGGATTCTTTATCAGTCTTAAAATCATAAAGTGTTTTTTGATTTCAGCAGGCATTTTATTTTTGTGTGACAGCATAATGTCACCGATGAACATTGCTCCAGTAGTGGTTACAGATATTTCAGTTTGGAGAATCCAGAAAACAAATTTCATGTCAGAAAAAGTGTTCTTAAAACCTGAGAGTGATTTTAAAAAATTAATCATCAAGATCCCTTTTCTTGATGGAATTTTGCAAACAGGGACTTAACATGGAGTCACTGATGAAAATTAATTCAAATTATCTAAAGGTTCTCCTTCTTAATGTTTTTATATACCATACTAAAGACTATTTCAGGATAAAAGGGCCTTAATTAAATTTTAGTATTGTTATTTTCAAAGCAAATTTAAATGACTAGCATCAGAACCATTTCTGATCTGACTTGAGGCATCTATATAGGCATTCAACACTGCGTAATTAATCCATGTAGAAAACTAATTAGGCCTAATTTTTTTGAATGTTCTCACATAAACAAGCTGACAGGCACTGAGCAAATCCCACTTCATATAAAATATCAGAGTTGAACTACAAGAGTGGAAATGCCTGCACTATTTTCTCAGACAGAGAACAGAAGAAATCAAGTGTTGATGGTTGCAGTCAGCATTGCTTGAGGGATGAGCAAGAGGTAGTTTATAAAAGCCAGTTCTGTTGAGCCAGACCCTGCTCTCTCCAGCTCAGACCTGCTTCCTCACATCCTTCTGTCAGAAAAACAGTGAGAAATTTTGAATAAGACCTATTCTTCTAACCAATTCCATTGGTAAAGAGAAATTTGAATGGCTGAAATCTACCTGGAAAGTAAAGAACAGATTCCTTGGAGAGACAAAGCAGAAAGAGTAAAGGAGAAAGCAAGCTTACACAGATGGAGTTTAAAGGGAAAAAGGTGACACATTGCTAGTAAAAGTAAGGTCTGCTTAAAAAAGTACATGGAACAGGTTGAAGAGAAAATGTAACTGAGAGGTTAGTATTGAGGCTTAGGGATTAATTTCTTTCATGACAATTTGAAGACAGTCTGAGGTAGCAGCACATTGATTTTCTTTATGGGAAACAAATACAGTACATTACCTGTACTCTACTGTCTGCGTATACCATAAAAATGCAAAAGAGAAGAGATATAGAAGAGGAATTAGAAGCCCAACCTCCTATTTATCAGACCTGTCTTGTTGGAAGAATTCTAAGAAGTTTGCATAGCAAAAGAATGGACCAATCTGAGCTGATTTGTTTAGAAAACAGGAACTCATAGCAAAATAAATATTTGTGTTTAATTAACAAATTTTGATCACCTCATTTGTGATAGCATATTTAGTACTTCAAATTAGAGCTTTCTATTTATTATGCCAATGCTATTTAAAGAAGGAATAAACAAAAAATTCACAGCGAACTAAAATTTACAGCAAAGTATCTGCAAAACAAAAAGGGTTACCCAATGGCCCTTCGTGCAATACAACTATTTATTAGGAAAAAAAAAAGCAGTTGAATTTCTTTACAGAGTGCTTCCCCTGCAATGCAGTTGAGATTTTCCTTCATCCCAGACTACCAGAATTAACTCCAATCATGCCTTTGTCTCGACCATCTAAACAGAAATAACACGGGTTTCTAACACTAAGATGCCTAAGATGAAAGTCTGTTCGCACACTAAAAGTATACACTGTCTAGCTAGTGAGGAAATGAATTTCTATATTTAGGAGCACTTTTCAAGCAACAGGCTGAGGGTCTTACAACACAAGAAATAAGCAAACACCTTTTTCTCCCATTCAGGTTAATAAGAGTTTAAATGTAAAACACAAATCTGGAACCATACTGTACCTATCCACATATCAACTATTAATTCAGAAGGCTGTGGACTCAGAGATCAAATATAGTCCATAAGTTGATTGCACCAAGATGTCAACAGTGCAATGACTTATAAGAACGATGATGGACCTCTGTGTCTCCGTCCAGTGTTTAAAACCACTCCCAGGCTAAAATAAGTGCCTGAGTCAATTGCTTCTATGTTGACATGTCCTTGGGACTGACTTCCTCTGCAAAGGAAGAATTCCAGGCACATTCAGTGCTTAGAGTAACCTACAGTGCGCAGCTATTAGTAGCGTGAATGGTGCGACACTCAGACTCTAACTCCTGTGTCCACCTTGTGGGGACAATCTTTCTGGAAGCTGAAATACCATAAATCCTACACATCAGTGCAGGCTTCCCATCACAGGCTCCCTACCACAGACATTACTGGCACCAGGTAGCAGTTGTCTCCTTATCAAACAGAAGGACAGCAAAACACTGCCCTAGGATTATAGCACCACATTATATAATTTCAAATGATAAACCTCTAGGGGTGGCTAAATTAAACCTGGCAAACCTGAGCACACAGTTGATCATTGTAAATCTTCACCAGCTTTCTCTCTTTGTCCTGGGAGGCAGCCTGGGAAAATGACGGTCATTCTACTGTTCAGAAAGGCATTACTTGTATTCTTACTCCCATGGGATTGCCGCCCAGCTGCTCACAATTTGCTCCCACCCATGCAGTCCAAATGACCATACAGCATGCCATGGCTGTGAGTCCACCTCTGGAAAGGGTTTATTTCCATCATCTGTGTAATAATCCAAGAGATAGTGCAGAAGCCTCTTCCCCACTTCCCAAAAGTTTGAAAGACGAGCTACAAAAGTGAGTGATGAACATGATAACAAGTGTTTCTTTCTTCCACTGTCCTGCTTTTTCTAGGGATTAGATGGGAATGCTGATTGATGCTTTGACGACTGCGTTGAAAATAATGTAAAGGGTACCTAGAGCAGAGGGAGAGATGTTCTTTTTATGAATAATAAACATGCAGTAAGCAAAACATGGTCACCAGAGACTGTAATTTTCCTTTCTCTCCTAATTGCTGCTTAAAGAGCTAAAGTTTTAAAATTTTATTTCTTAGTCACTAAAATGTCAAGAAAAATTATGCAGAAAATAAAAGCCATAGGCAATCTAATATCTAGAGAAATTGCTGGTGGGTTTGGGAGGTTGCAAAAATTCCATTCAGGAAAAACCCCTTCTGGTGAAGAAATCTCTTAAATCCAATTCCACAGAATGGATCATGATCAACTCTTCTTCCAACAAACTTTTAGAAAATCTCCAGAAGTCCACTAAAGGCAAAAAAACCCCAAAACCCCAAGTCTTTGGAAAAGATCCACATCCCTCCATTATTCAATCATTGTCTACAGGACTGTGAAAACAGAATTTAACAGGCAGAAAGATGCATAGGATTGGTTTTGAATTTTTGAGAGAATAAACAGTTTGAACAAAAGTTGGGTGTACTCATGAACTGATGTCTGGGTTCATTCTGAGGCAAGGAATTTGTAATAGTAGATCTCTCCTTCTCCATGTTATGCTTGAGTTACCTTGGTCTCACTGGAGACTGAATCAGCTTTACTTTGCTTTCAATTCCTTTATTAAGTACAAAAAAGTTAAAAATTCAGCCAGAGGCATTATATATTTCTGGCAATTGGCAAGAAGTATGTATCAGAAATAAGACAAGATTAATCCTAGTTGAAAACAGAATCAAGTACTCATTTTATGCTCATTTTGCATCCTAAGATTGCATTTTTTATCTTCATTATTGCACTGCCCCCATTATTGTCTTAAGCCCTATAGGAATAATTGTGAGACACTGGTTTGTAATAACAAAATAAAAGTCCATCCAATGTAATATGATGAAAAAAAACTTTAACAAAGTTATATCAGTTTATTTCAACTAGGGAACTAGATTTGCCGCTTCATAAACTTCTGCTCTTTTACACCTTTGTGAGTTAAATGAAACAAAACTGAGCATACATGAAGAGACTTTGATTGTTTCCCTTTCATTGTTGGTAGAACAACACAGTTGAGAGCTATACCAACAAAGAGATTTAAGTATCTGAGCAAGGGGCATGAAGCCTAATCCTGATGTTTCTATGTCCAAACCAGCTGCTCTTAATTAACAGCTGCTGAATCCTGGAGTTACTTATGTGTCTGCCAATAAACGACAGGAAAGAACTTAATGCCTACTTCTTCCTCATCAACAAAAGTCACACCAGGCATTTTCTCAGTCTCTTTCTCTGGACTCTGAACACCTCAAATTAAACATTATAAAACATAGCCTAAATGTCCTTAATGCATTTAGCTCTTAAACAGAAACTAATCTAGAGAGACTTTACAAGCTGCTAACACAGGACTCTGGAATTCATATCCTAAATGGAAGACTCCAAATTCCAGGCTTCAGGAGCCAGAAAACTTGAGGATACTACACAGATTTGGCACAATCAAATTGTGAGACTCCTGTGCAGACAAGCAAATGACACAGCTGAAAAGTGAGGTGGTAATATTTGAAATATCTGGTTCTCAGTTAGAGTCATGGGTGGGAAAGCACAGACCCAGCAGCCACTGGACTTAGCAACTACAAATTGGTAGCAACTGGAAGCAAGGTTGTTTAGCCACTTTCATTGAAAATGCTGCTCACTTTTGCATGAAATCCCACTCTCCCCATGCCACCTTTAAGACCTTTCCTAATCCCAGGGTATTCCATTGAGACATGCAGCCAAGAATACAACAGAAAATTGCCAGAGAGAAACAAAATGGTGTGAAACCTGCTTCCATATGAGTTTTTAATGCAAGGTGTAAGACATTTAAAGCACAGAAAACTAGAGTTTCCAGATTTCCTCCTTCTTCACTCTCATCCATAGACTTTAGCAGCTAAGCTAGGCAGCCTAGCTTTTCCCTGCTCAAAGCAATACCTATGTGCAGCAGGGCTAAAAATCATCCAAATGGAGGATAATATATTTTAAGCTATTAGATCACATGTGCCTCTATTATCTAGGTAAGAGGAAAGTCAATAAATAAGATCTTAAGCACATAACTTTAAAAGTCTGCAGAATCAGAGAAAAGGGAATGTTTAAAAGTAAAATGCAGAAATACAATCTTCTTCAGAGACACAAACACAAAAATATATTTCATTAAATGTAACCTTTTGCTATCTTCTAGGGAGAAGCCTTGTCTGGCTGTAACATTTTTTACAGACAGTAAGGGATGCCTAAGAATAGGTCATGAAACAAATACAGGTTTTAGCTTTGTTTTTGCTAAAAGAAAATGACAATTTATTGGCAATAGCAAGTGGTGAAGGATGTCAGGTTTTTTCACTCCTTTCTTTTCCAATTTTTTTCTTAACAAGGTAACTTTGAGGAAAATTTGCAGTAAGATCAGAAGGCCCACCCAGCATAAATCACTTAGGCTCTTTAAAATCATATTGACTGTGAAGAATAAGAAAGAAAAGGTATTTAAATTGTTTCTTCTCTTTTATCATCAGCATGTACAAGATTCTCAAGGCTCAATAACAAACCAGATGGTTGTAAAATGAACCATTTTTCCACCAGGCGTTTTTTTACTCTTTAAGGCTAATTGGCACTATGCACTGAAGAATTTTCCAATCTCAAATTAGCCACTTCTGGTAGCACATCACATCTGTTTGTCTGTCATTCTCGTGATACACTGGGATTGTTGAATAATTTGTTTACAAATAGGAGAACAATCTGTGCTAAAAGTTTTGCAGATGAATAGGGACATCTGGAGAAGAGCAGCACTGCATTGATTGTTTCAGAATAGCCCCAGCAGACTGAAAAACAAAAACCTTTGCAGACCATTAGCCAACAAGATGGTATGTCTTCACAGCTCTGTTAGCTTGAGGTACAATTTAACTGTTGTTCCAAACTCCAAACAATGCTGTTTTATTTAATTTACAACCTGTGTTTCCTGCACTAACAGTATATTTTTTCCCAGTTTCAGTCTCTACTCTCAGATTGATTTTTGTGAAATTGCCTGCACAGTTGTATGCTTGACTGGACAGAAAGTTAAGGGCCACTAAAAAATAAGATCTTTCGTAAAAATATCTGACTTGGATGGAGGAAAACAAGCATCACCATTAGGCCATCATTGGTGAGATAGAAGAAACATTACTTTGTAAGCAGAGGAGGGAAATGAAGCAGTGATTTCAATATACTCCATGTTTAATTGCCTTTCCCTATCAGAATGATATATCCTTCTGTCTTTGATAATTTCCTGTGCCATCTTAAAGGTTATAGCCCATCACATAAAGGAGGTGTACAGAGCATCCTAGGATTTCTCCTTTAGCCAGTGTTTCCTTCAAAAGGCACAGCTAGTATTTTGTGAAATTAGCAACAACAAAAACCTTTTCTTTTTCTGATTCTCTACAGGGCAAGTGGATATCATGGATATCTTCATATTAATTTCAGGATTCAGTTATACCAGATCTAGAAAAATCTTACATAATAAAGAGAACTAAGGTTCGTTTCTCATTTAAAATCAGCTTGAAAATAAAACCAAGTTTGCAGAATCCTGTGGATACATAAAAAAGAAAATATGCTTACCAAAGTTTTTGGTACTGCTTTTATAAGAGAATGTCCTCCCATAAGTTCAGCTTGCTTTAGTTTTTGGAATACCTTCTAGTTACCTTGCATGAACTAGATAAAATTTGACCAGCAGGTATTAGGTGGGAAGGAAGTATTTGACATTTATAAGGTGTACCACTGATGATGGAGGGCATGGGAAAATGAGCAGAAATATCAGAATCCATATCCCATAAAATATTACATTATTTTGAAATCCTGCTGTTTTAAAATAAAAAAAATATTACACATTACCATGTGTGAATCCTATTCTACCCATATCCATGCAAGATATGGCTACTTTATTTCTTCTATCTGTCTATCCCCTGTGATTTTACTAATATATATCAGAAAATTTTGATTTTTTATAGTTCTTCTGCTGCTGACAGGAACAAAGCTTCTGAGCATGCTAAAATAACGTTAAAGAGTCCCAAGACAGAAATTGAAAAGGTAATTAAATACGCAGGCATAGCAGTTCTGGGGATGTGACACCACCAACCAGCAGCACAGGGCGTTAATGAGCAGGATCAGATGCACTAGTGAGAGTAAGAAAACACTATATTAGTGGCAAACAGTTCACACAATGCAATATACACAGGATAAAAGGCTGCTTGTCAAAAGAAAAAGGAAAAAAGAAAAAAAAGGGAAAAATCTCTATTTGTCTTGGATAACCTTTACAAATCTGAGGTACTGGTGACCTAGGGGAGCACTTGTCCAACAAAGAGATCAATAAGCCCTCTTCCCTCATTTGCAACTAAATATACATCAAAGCTGATCCAATAGATGCTAATACTTAGCACTGTGTGACCTAATCAGCACCTTTATTCCAAAGACATCAGGAATTGAGATTTATGTGCTAGGCATGCTTTGAGCATTGAGAAAATCATTATCCTTGCATTGATGGATGCACAAAATACAGAAAGCATAAAAAGACATGATGTGAGAAAAGAGGAGAATAGTATGTAACTTATATTTATCAACCAGATCCACTTAAAGCAGTACAACTAAAGCAGTTATGAAAAAGTAATTTTGTCTAGAAAACTGAGGCATCTTGCAAATAAAAAGCAATAAATTCTCTAGTGGAAGAACATTGTTGGTGAAATCCACACACAGCACTTTAATGATCAAAAAAGGAACTAAGTGAAAAGGTTAAGTTACATTTAGGTAGAACATGGATTTATAGTCATTATCCATAGGTGCTAATACACACAAAGAAGAGGAAAGGTACAAAGGCAACAAGCAGGGGAATATGGAAAACTGCTCGTATTTTCTTTATTTATTCTAGAGTTGGGGTTCTTCTAAACTTATGGCTAGAGTTACCATGAAGTCCACAGAGCAAGCTCAAGAACAGACACCAAAGAGAGGCTGCACTGCAGGACTGAAGAGATCTAGATGAGGTAGCACTGGAGACAGATCATCAATTCACCAGTGAGGAAGAAAGCTGAACAAAATCACCTGATGGGACAAGATGACAAAGGAATTGATGACTTGATGACTTAACTGGAGGTGGAGACAGACAAGGGGCAGCCCCTTAGGGCAGTCAAGCAGCCAGTCTAGTTTCTGGATGTTCTTTCTGGTGTCAGACATGAACACAAACCGTGGTACCAACACCCACACATGCCCTTCTCTCCTTGCACAGCTGCAGCACAGCTGTTTCTGCTTCACTGTCAGCCTGTGAGCACCACAGCAGCTCCCCTGACACAAACCCCATCTGGAGTGGCTGCATCCTTGCCATGGACCTACAGCAACAAGTGCAAGCCCTGGAGAGGGGGGCTAGCGCTGTCTGTCAGGTTTAAAGAGAGTAGAATCAATCTGCAGTGTGCATTTTTTCCTTGAGTGCAATCTTTGACACCATTATTGCTTATTTGGGACTTAGAAGTGAGGAAGATAATGCTTTATTCAGAGCAGGACTGCAAAATTACCATTAATTATCAAAAAACCAATTGACATCAAAAGGAACAGAATAAGATACTTCTTTGTTTGATCAATATTACTTTATACAACTACTAGCATAATTTCCTTTAAATTAAGCAAAGCAGTAAATGACAGCCCAATACCGAGAATCACACCTGCTGAAAAAATCCTGCATATAAGTCTATGTTTATTAGACAATTATCTTATTTACAGGAAAGTACTGCTAATAAATGATTGTTACAGACAGATAAAATTTTAGAGACTTAAAAAAACCCACTGTTTGCTGTGAAACTAATGAGATTTACCTGTAGAGCAAATAACAGTACTAAGGCTGAGTGGTCATTCTCCAATCTGAGAAAATATATATGACTTGAATTTCACACACAATGACATTATATTGTTAAAGGAAAAATATTCTAATTTAAAAAATATAAAAATTGCCTATATTTCATATCCAAAATACTTCAACAAGATGGAAATCTCCCTCTTTTGTAGGACATTTACTTGGTGCTAATTACTCAGAATGGAAAGAGCCACACACCTAGTAATTATAAAACTTCTTCTAGCAAGAAAGGCACAAAATGTGTTATCTTTGTTTGCAAAGAACAACTTCTCAGTGTCCTGCCTTTGAAAATATAATTTGCAGCTGTTTCAATGCCTTCTTATCCTGCCACATGATGTTAAATTCTTAAACAGAGAGCATCTCATTCATTTCAAATAAATTCTTGAATTACTTGTAGTTGTTAAAAATAAAAGTTCAAGGTAAGAAACTGAGACAATCCTTTCTCAAAACAATCCGTTTCCAGAATAGACTAAAAAAACAATACTTTTGTTGGCATTTCACAGAGGAAGAACATTACTATGGTTAAATTTATGTTCATTTTACTCTGTAAGCTTTTATTCTGCTCTTCTCCTTGTCTTTGTGTAAGCACAGACTGAGTTTCTTTTTTGCTCATGTTTAAATGTTGTTGCAAAACCACTGAAAGCTGTGAGTGAAACAGACATCAGGTAGTAAAAAGCAAACTAGCTTCCTGAAATGAGGCTTCCTAAACCTACAAGGCAGGCTGATTCCAGTTTAATGGATGGCAGGCCACGTATCCTTAAAACAGGGACAAACCCCAAATGTTCAAGAGCTGTTTCAAACACACCCTAACTTTTCCAAAAACTGCATCACATCTTCTGCTTAACATTTAGCAGAGCAAGTAGCATCAAGCCCATCACCACATCTTTTACTTAGGCTTCACTGTGATGAAAAAGAAAAAAGACCCCTATAATGACTCATTCTGACATCAGTCTAGACCACATCCCTCTGTCAGACAGACCAAACTCCAAAGAACCAATCTCCAATTCCACAAACAAATCCAAGACAAACATTCAGTATAGAGACTTGTATCATTTGGGTCATGGACATAGAGCTCATGGGTTTGATTGACATACTTGGTCATAAAGTAGGCAGATTTTGGCAAATAGAAATAGACACTCATGCAGCAGAACAAAGATGCTTCAAGTGTTTTCTAGAAACAAAAGCACCATAGGTCTGGTAATAAAAGACAAAAGAATTATTCTTGCATCTCTTCTGTTGTTTATTGCCTAAAGTTAGAAAAAAATCACTCTCCCAACCTGTGCCATTGCTTCTCAGGTACAGGCTGAAAACAGTTAGTTTCTTGAATTTAGGAAAAATCTTGGAAGGTTCATATATAAGATTTTAATGAGCAGGAAGTTTGAGTAAAATGTAATCTTGATCTCACAGAAGTAACACAAAGCTGCAAACAAACTGAATCATAACTTCTACAGCCCGCACCTTTCTCATCTGATTGTTGCAAGCCAATGCAGATCTGTCAGCAGCTACTGCATACACAACCACAGAGAAAGATAACATAAATATCTTTTTGTTCCATTCAAGCAAAGATTGCTATTTAAAAATCAATGTACTAATATCTCCAAATTATATCCTTATCTTGCTAGTGGCTATAATCCTTACTGAAATTAAGCCAGGATTTGGCACATTAATAATCAATAATTAAGTAGCAAAGATAATTATAGAGTTGATGGGGAATTTACAGAGAGGAGTTATTAGTTTATAAATTGATTTGCATTCTAACAAGAGGTTTTATATTGAGGCTTGTGTGGCTGTCACTAACAGGCACCTGGGACATGATCCATGACTCTGCCACCCTCAGATTTTAGACCATTACAAAGCAGAACACTTGTAAAGAAGGAAAAGGAAAACAGTTGGTTTTGCTAACAAGAGTGATTTCCAACCAAAGATGAATTCTGGCACCCCCCCAAAAGTGACAGAAGAGTGTCATGAAGCCAGTGAAGCAATGTTGCTTGTCTTCTGTTTTGCCAGTGTGATTCATTCATTCACTGGGCTGCAGCTGCCCTGTCTAATAAGGCTAATGAACTCTCCACTACATCTCTCTGGCATTAGTGACATACAGAATTGAATACCACAGCACCACTCAGGAAAAGTAGATCTAAAATGCATTGAAGCAAATGAATACATGTTTCTGAAGTAGCAGAGCAGTCATTATGCTCCTTGCTCTTCTCATTTGAACATTCCTTCTTGCATGTTTCAAAAGATTCCACTGGCAATGTTTTTAAGTTTCTCAAATTGCTAGTACAGATCTTTAACCTCAAAGTTTCCGCAGTATATCCACCACTAAAGTATCCATGTGTCTATATAAATATGTAAATATATATTCATCAAGGATTTTATAATGGTAGTTATTAAGCATTCACTTCAACACTTCAACTCATTTTCTGCTGTACAAGAAGTTGCAACAGTTCCAGTGAATATTTTCACAGATGTCTATTTCAGGGCTGGTAACTCTGTTGGGGAGTGTGATTCCCTGCAATGCAGAATGGAATAAAGACTTGTTAACACACGCTGTCTTTCAGATTGATGACTGTGTGAAATCAAAGTGACAAAAAGGTATGGAGTTAGTGCTATGAGCAACAATCTTCTCACTGAGCTACAGTAAACTGGAAGGCTGTTCCACTGACAGGGGAGAAGTCCTTAGACAGCTTGTTGGACAGCACCTCTCCTCCTCTGGCAGGCCTTGAGGTCTGGCACCACTGTCCTGCCCTCTACCCCAGTCACACAGAATTGAGAGCAGAAAGAACAACCTCAGTGAGACCTCAGCTGGTTCACGAGCAAGCAGGACTCACAAGATAGCTCACTTTGTCTATCTGATTCCCAGTGGAAAAGTGCCACAATAAGATTAACTTTTGCAACAAATGAATTTCCAACATTAACACAGCAGCAATAAGGACAAGTTTCCCCTGGGATCCACTAAAATGAGCACGTCTGATCTGTAAAGCCAAGACAACATACAACATACACACACACTTCACATGCAGAAAGAAGTACTTTGAAATACCAATATAACCACTAAATGAAGCTAGATCCATCTCTCTTTAAGGGCAACAATTTACTCTAATGCATGCAGACTATCTCAGCTTCTACTGAATTAAAAAGTGGGATTCATTTTGTCTTCAGTTAGTGCCAGCCTTTGATATATTACCTCTGACCACAAAATTAGGTCTTTACTGGTGTATTTATAAAGTCATCAAAAGAGCATTTCTCTAAAGGGCACTATGTCAAACTCTCATTTTAAATTATTTGTTGACCCATTTTTTCACAGGAGAAATCTGATACATTTCCATAGAAGAAAGAAAACAGAAACAAGATGGGGGAAACAAGCTCTAGGTTGAAGAGAGACGATGAGGATAAATAAATCTGACAGATGTTGATTAATATGATCAGACAAACACTCACTTTTTTGAGACTCTGAGTAAGTAACTATTATTATTGCATGCAATTCAAACCATGCAAGAGTATTTTAAGACAGAGTAACATAACAAAAAAATCCCAGAAGAGAATGAGCATTTTCTTCTAGTCTGTTATTGTGTTATTGACTCAAAACATACCATTACTTCACACATAAAATAAGATATAATAAATTATGATATTGTATTTTCCTGTGTGAAAGTATGAGCAATTGATGGAGAGCATTATGGTCTGAAGTGAATGTAAAACCACAACCAGAGAAAAACATCCTTCTCCAGAGGATGGGCCAGAGAATCTGAAGGAAGCTCCATAGATGCAGTGCATGGAGACCACTTGGCTCTTATCACCTCAGCTTAACTAAAAGTTAAGCAATCTGTAATGCTACTTTCAGACGCAACTAATACAGAAATTCAGAAATTTCAGTTCATCGCCAGGGCTTGGATTCCTGATTTTGGTGTGCAGCAGTGTAATCCAATTCCAGAAAAATCTGAAATATATGAGTTATTTTTCTGCTAGTACATCCTGGTCATTAGCTTGCCACTAAGTTTGGTTTTGATTACCTACAAGTGAAGTCAATGGATACTCAAAGGAATGTGCATCCAAACTCTTAGGCACACTTTCATAAAATCAGTATCTTTCACCTGATTATATCTATCTTTACATACAAAAAATAACTTATAAATTCTCTCTCTTATTTTTGTGATTTCTCATAGTAATTTGTTTGCATTTGAAATAATAATTACTCATCTTTCAAATGCTTTGATGTTCTCACAAAGGAATCTGTACAGAAATAAAAATTCTTCACATTTCTCAACTCTTCTGACATTGAAAGCAAGTATTTTTATTAACATGACATTTCCCCTAGGGGCAATCACCTCTTATGTTTCATGATACAAGTAATTAATGTTTTCATTCAACTTACCTGAGACTATGAATAGTATTTCTAGTGGGTTCCACCCTCATGTATCTGGTATCAGCCATATGGTAGGAAGGAATAATTACTGTTTATTAAGCCTACATTAAACTTTCAGAGAACAATTTTATGAGATGCCATAAGGTCGTATACTTACTGCAGTCATTAATCTTCTTTGGGCATCTTTCATCAAGCAGTTCTAGCAGAACCATTAAAAGATGTTAGGCCTACATAAATGTTTAAATTATTATGCAGGTTTTTGTCTTTAAGAACCAATATGCTACTGAATTATTTTCACATGTGAAATTGCTCTGTTTTAAGCTCTGAAATCAGGTTTCCTTTATAAAGGTAATTTTTTAATGGTTTCTGAATCTGTAGTGAAAACACCATATGAACATGACACGCTGGTTTTAGAATTAATGTCAAGTATTCACAGCAAGAGCTCAGGAGTTGGATACAACATTTCTAACCCAAAGAAAAATAACAGCAATCAAACAACTAACATCGAAAGTCTGTAGCCAAAGTTCATGGAAGAGATAAGTACAAATTGTCCAGTAAAATAGCCCTGAAATATTAAATAGAACAGTCTTAGGGGTTATTGGCATTGCTGTATGGTACTTGCAAACAAAGTGGAGAATAGAACACTGCTGTAAAGATTATTGATGGCACCTCTGTGGTCCTGAACAGAGCTACTGAAGACATTGACCTCTAAGTCTTCCTGCTCTGCCACACCACGGCAGGAATTTGGCAGTAAATGCCTCTGTTACAACTTACACTTGTGCTACCAGTGAAACAGTCTGGAGGAGGCAGGTCTGACACTTGGTCACATGCTTTATTCCACAGAGGGTACTGCCTTTCCTGAGGAAGATGCTGTGGTTGCCACAATTCCACAGGGAATTCATCTGGTGCCACAAAATATCAGCTAAAATATCAGTGCAGCTACACACAGAGGAATTAATTTGAATGAAAACAAGAACGCCAGACATCCAAAGCAAAAAAAGAAATTAAGTTAGTAAAAAACCTGACGTCCAAATGTCAGCTAAAATGTCTTTTCCTCTGGGCCCCCTAAGCATTTTAAGATGAATTCAGGAGGGGACAATAACAGATGTCAATGAAAAGATCAGATCCTTCGAAGAGAAGTGTCATCAAAAGAGGTGAAGTAGGGCTTCTATTCATAATATAATTCTTGAAAATGCATTATCAGCCCCTTTGAGGAAACTCAGCTAATGTTAAGCAAAGCACCCTTTTCATACTAATGAAGTTCCTAGGTCTCCAATATTGAGAAGTCATTACCCAAATGAGGTCCTCCAAAGGAGCTCTACAGAAAGCAAGCGGAAGGAAAGGAAGATAAAGCACCTAGGGGCAGTGGGGCCAGGCAAGGTAGGGAGCTGCTGGATTGGTGATGAATATTGATATCCAAAGGTTTTTCAGACACCTTTAAAAGACTGACTACTTGCATAAACTATTAATTATTTTCCTTTTATAAATTGAACCTAGAATATTTTCTTGCAGCATTTTAGAAGGCAGAAGTTTCATAAGGTATTCTGTTGGAATTACTGTTCAGTAACCAGCAGCAGTATTTTAATGGAAATTAGTTTAAAAACTGTTGCCAAACAGCTCAAATCCTCTTACAAGAGGAAAACAGCACAGCAAGGAAGACAAGACAGTCACATAAGGGTTTGTATATTGACTGGTCATTTTGAATAATTTGAGATCGCAGGTTCACAAATAACATTGGGTTGGACTCAATGATCTTGAAGGTCTCTTCCAACCTAGAAATTCTGTGAACCTGTGATTCTGTGAAATCACAGGTTCACAAATAACAAATACAATCTCACCTTAACCTGGAAAGCAGTGGGGTTTGAAAATATGCAAATGTGATAAATATGTGTTTGAGCAAATAGAGTCATGTTTTCAGCATGATGCTTCTTTCAAAAGGATTTAACCAAACCTTGACAGCATAAAGAATTCTCTGTGTATGCTTCTGCAGTGCATGTGCTTCTCATGCTTTTCAAAAAATTGATGAGGTCTGAAGAAATCATCTTACAGAGAAAGGTGTAAAGAATTCAGTGTGCTTAATTTATCAAAACAAAATTGAGAGATGACTCAATACACCTGTGTGGGCATGAAAAATAGAGTATGAAAAAGTGCTTTAGAAAAATGAAGTTAAGATAGGTAAAGTATAGAAAAATTCTTTTTTGTTGTACTTGACAAAGCACCTTTATAAATAAGGTTTTAATTTCTATAATTGGGGCTGATCTAGCATTGAAATAAATAAGGAAAAGTTTGTTTCTGTACAGTCTGTTACCTTAATATAAGAAAAGTAGGATGTTTAGAGATATGCTCTCTTCAAATACAATATGTTATGTGCAACTGTATAAAACATAAGTCTATTCTATACAGAAACCAGAACAAAATATTAAATATTCGGTCATTCTTTCAAAAATTTCTGAAAGAATGGGAGTTCAACATTTTCAGTCAGGGTAATCTTACAAAATTCAGAGGCCACTCCTTCTCCCAACCTGTCCTCCTTTAAAGCTGTCACTGAGCTCCTTGGCTGGAAAAGGCTGCAGGAGGGTCTATTTGAACCAGAACAATCAATTGAAGGAGCCAGCTAGTGTGAATGCATAAAACAGTAATAGTGTGCAAAGAAAATTAAATATATTTCATAAGGACAACATATGAAATGCAAAGTCCCACATCTGAATGCTACTATTTTCATGTTCAAGATTTTTTTACTTCTTTTAGGATTTCTAAAGTCTTTTCATATCAAGAACTGGGATCTCAGCTTTATAAATATATATACGCACGCACATATATGAGAAAATCCACCCCACATCAACACATTTGGAATTTTTTAAAGAGTATTAAATTAACAAGTCTTCATTGCTTTGATACAACATAATATTTTTAAACAAAGCATGAAAAGATACTAAGTAAAAAAAAGTGAATTTTTGACTCGTTTCTTCACTGTCGCTTTTTTTTTGAGGCATGAAAAGAATCTTATAGAGGGAATTCTATTTTATTGGTTTCTATTTGAATCTTTAAGTGAAATGTATGAATACCTACACACAGTTGACATTAACAGGAACACTATAGCCTACTTAAGACATGTTTTCATTGCAGCTGTAAGTATGTGATAACATTCCAAATTTATTTATTGTTGGAGATAATAAAAATTTAGAATGGCTTTGGATCCTTATTTTTAATTGCATTCTCTTTCTTAATGTCTGATACACAATACATTCATTTAAGTGGTAAGCATGTTACTCTAAATTTTCTGTTCTAAAACTTTGGTATCCAGAGAGAATTTAGAGATTACTAAATAATAATTTAAAAAAAATAAGAGAAATAACAAAATGATAAATACAGATATGAGAAAAAAAGCCTCACAAATTTGCAGGTGAAAAAGTCATAATTCTGTTTTTCCAGGAGACAGTTCAACAGCTTTATGACTGGCAAAATCCTTAGGGGGAAAAGGTTAACCACTAATGAAGAAAAAACATATGACACAGAAAAAAGAATTAGCATTTGAAACAATGAAAAAGGATCGGGAAAAGAAAGCATTTGAAGCAAATTAACATACATTTGCTATTAAGTTTCAAGAAAAGGTAGGTAGTTCTGAATAGAAATCTTTTTTACTCTTTTGATAGTCAAGAAATTATCACAAATTGAAAATCAGTAAACAGGAAAAATACCAGAATCTCTTTGCACAGCTTGTTGACAATAGGGAATTGGTTTCCAGACAACAAAACAAAAAAAGTAAGTATTATGTATCTACTTAGACAACACAGTTATATATTGCCATGGTTTCTTAAGAATAAAAATATTTAAGAGTATAAGAAGCAACAGTTGCTTTTAAAATTATTTTCTTTCTGAAACAATGGAGTAAAAACTAAAATCTGTATAACTGTGCCTCATTCTGCTCCGGGGTGCCAGGGTGTTCTTCATTTAATTTACCAGACTGATCTCCCTGAGTTGTGCAACACCTACACATCAGGGACCCCAGGAGGCTCTACCACAGTCACCCCACGTTGGTGCTCACCAGGGTCTCAGCCTGAATGGCAGCTCATGCTCAGCTGGGAACTCACCTTACTCTGGGAATCAGACATTCCACAGCTCAAATGGACTTGGAGTTTTAAATGAAGGGGGAAAATGACAACCTGGTAATTTTGCCATGATTTTTTAAAAATAAAATATGTTTTTGTCACTTTCCCAGAGCAATTATCACATTATTAAAAGGACTGAAATTACTTGCAAATATCAAGCTTCAAGTTTTATACACACAAATTATTTATTCATTATTCTTATGAATCAGAGAGCTCAGGTTACTTTTATATATTTCTGTCTTATATTGTAATGTAAAGAAGGAAGTTTTCAGTCGTAACCATTCACCACATTAGCAGATAAATTCTTCAATATCCTTTCCAAAAAGTGAAGGGGTCTCCTCAAGCTGCTCACTGTCATAAGGGCTAGAAGCCTGTTCAGAACTCTCTAAGATGTATGGAAGGCTTGTACTTTTTCAGTGGTTTTTTTTTCCAGAACTCTTTTAACAGTCGGGCTGCATGGTTCAATTATTTCATTTTGGTTGCAAAGCCTGCAGAGCTCCCAGTAGGTAAATCCTGGTAATAATTCTGTTCTACCTGTGTCTGTAAGAAGCCAGAGAAGCTGAGAAGATAATTTTTATGTCTCTAATTCCCCAGTGGCTGGTCTTTGCTGCATGCCTGGTGATGGCATGCAGTCAAGCATATAAAAGAAGCTTAGCATTTCTCAGCATGCAGGGCAGCTGCAATCTAGCCCACAAATTTCTTCAGCCACGAGCAGGAGGCATGCTAGAATACTGCCACAAAACAGTGCTCAGGGGTATATCTGCCTTTTATCAATCCTGCTCATTTCTAAAGCTGGGGCAACACAAACATTTTCTCATTATATTCTAGATTTATTTTTCCAAGTCCTGTTTAGCTAGAGGCTGCTCCCTGTTCTGCTTTAAAAAAGAACCATTCTAAAGAAATCTAATAGAAACCCTGTATTTTAAATTATTTTCCCCAAAGAAAAAAATATATTTCAGAAATGTTATTGCTTTATAAATGAGTTTTCAGTTTTGAATGCTTTTCTCCACTTCTGTAGAACACATCTAATTGTCTAAGTCATTAAATAAATTTTCTAAGTATTTTGCTTTTCCTAGAAAGGATTTTGATAATAATTAGTGATCTTTTTTTCTTCCATTGCTAATGATTTGTTTGTGGATCTTATTTTACTGAATTCATCTATTTATTTTTGTAACCCCATGAATGCTTAGACATGTTTTATCCTATAAAATCTGTTGTGACCAAAGGACTCCCTTAAACATAATTTGCAATTTCTGATAGTGTTCTTTGCAATTAACCTTGATAGGGGGACAATTTGCATTTTTTAAAAGCATGTTGGTCATTTTAGCTACCTGCTCTTTCTGGTTTTATGGATAAACAGTTTCATGCAGTGAATAGTAGTGTAATAGGAGGATATTTTGGGAAACCAAATTTTAAAGACCGTGACAGCTGAAAGGGAGCAGAAGAAAGCAGAAATAAAAGTTATTGCCAAATTTATTTCCTAAAAGTCTTCTGTTAGGCATTCTAACTCTTCAGTCAGACACACTTCAATCTCTTTCAAACAGGCACAGGCCCACAAGAATGGCTTTGTCATCAAATTATATATCCAGATTATTACCTTCCAAGAGAAGTTGTGCTATTCCACTTCATGGATTAAAGTAATAAAATTTAATTTAGAGAATTACTTTGAAATTTTTGAAAACCTAGACATTTATTTCAGGTTAAAAAAAAAAAAAGTTACTTTAGTTTTTAAAGCCTTTCCTATTGTCATGACCTTTTTAAATCACAGTGAACTTCTGGAGAAAAAAAAAGTTCTATACAAAATTTTAGGACAGATACTAATGCATAAAAGTACAGTGGCTTTACTATATGTGACTAAATGGGCATGAAGCCCAGCAATTTGTATCCAAAATTAACTGCGCCTCTAACTGGAGGCTTAGGAAACAGTGAGAACACTTTTGATGTCTCTGTCCAACAGAATCAAAGCAGTCTTGCTTGGATAGCACTTTTGAATAGCATTTAACCTCAGGCGTCTACTCAGAGATGAACTTTGAACATCTCCAAGGATGGGAGTCCCTGGACAACTTTTCCAGTGCTGCACCCCTGTCCTAGTGAAAAGATGTTTTTCTAATTTCCAGCCTATATCCCATGATCCACTGTTTAGTTCCCTTATCCAATGTATGCAGGGTTAGAGTTAGCACAACCAATTCCCAGACATTCTGAGCAGGACACTCATGACTTTCTAGACTTCTGTTTCTTTTATTTAATTGTCATATATTTTTCCAAAATCATTTCTTTTATAAATGGAAGAATCCTGTGCAATGAAACTGCCCTTCCTGCAAAGCTAGTGAAAATGCTCAGAAGATGGTTAGTCAAACCTTTAACAAAACTAAGTATGAGATGTAATTATTATTATGATTTAATGAAATTAATCTTCATATTGTTATACTGTTGACTTCCCCCCACTACCCCCTCAGAAAAGAATTGGTTTTAATAACACAGAAGCAATAGTTTTCAAAGGCTGTTCTCCTTGGAGAAAAGTATGCAAAATTTATCAGATCAATACACTCCTCATGAATTTTCAGAAATTAAGACAGTATTTTCCTTAGAAATTTATTTCCTTTTCTGGCTGCAACATTGTATCTTCTCATTAATCACGAGAAAATCTGGGAAATCCACTCTTTCAGTTAAACTGTAAAAAGCTCTGGGATTACAAGACTCAAAATGAAATAAGCATTTCTTCCCAACATTATTCTTATGCTTATTTTATGCCTCCAAATTAGACCAGATTAATTGATTTGAATCATATTAAGAATACAGGTGTATTGCAAAACCAATATACAGAAACACCAATCTTATCAGGTCCCATACTGAGAAAGTTAATTTTGAATATTAAGAGGTTACTATATAATTTCACTGTGAAATAACAGTGATAAAGCATCTAACAATATCTGTATGCACCCAAAAGACTTATTTTCCACTAAAAAATGTTAATTATTCTCTAATTAGGTATTTATGCCAGAATTTCCCTTTTCCAGTTAGTCATACCACACATGTTATAACACAGGTAATGGTGCGACATAGCTAACTGTGCCATCCATGCATAGCATAGTCATAATGTATACAGTAAGTCTGAGACTTCCCTAAATATCATCACACACTTTAGTTCTTCTATGTTCCTCAGCTGTCTCTGGGTATATCTTCTGTCTCTGTATATCTTCTATATATCTTCTGTCTCACTAGAATAATGCTAGTTTTCTCAAAACAATTCATTTTGCCTGCTCCTGCTCCTTCACTACCCTGGTTTGTATAAAGTTTTGTGAGTTGGTTCATTTATTTTATAAGGGATTGCCACTTCCTGCTTTTATGATTGTTTGAAACTGTCATTGCTCCCATGCAACTGGTCAGGTTTGTATAATTATTCTGCGCATATCTTATCCACAGAAAAGGGCATGTGACTTCGAAATATGGTACCCTAGATCCAGTTGCCTGAGCCACAATCCATCTTATCCCAGTATCTCCCTGTTCAGTTAGTTCTGGTGCATCACTTAGACCCCCTGGCTATACTCTTTCAAGTTTCTGGAGCATGTAACAATTTACATACAGTAAAGAAACTTTAGAGGATCTCAAGTAATAAAAGTAATCCAAACTGAGAGAACACAAATTAAGCCACAGCAAGATACAATGAGGATGTGAAGCCAAAAAAAGACATCAGATAATGAGAGTAGGGCTCTGGGACATCTGAGCTTCACCAGCCTCAGTGGCAAGACCACAAGCACAGCAAATAAGCTTATTTACTACAGTCTAGGTCAACTTGGTCAAAACAATGCCTGCACAGATGTTCCTACACACAAATAATGGTTAAACTGCAAACTGTATAATTGGGCCACAGTTTGTCAAGAGCTGCTCATATATGCAAAATGTTAACTATAAACCAGCCTTGAACAGTAATTTCCTTTCAGAGTTACAGTTCCTCGTACCTAAACTACAGCAATTGACAAATTAAGCAGCAAACAATAGAAGGAGAATTTAACGTGACTTGTTTTTTAGCAATTCTTCCAGGCAGAACATTTTGAGCAGTATTATTCAGATTGCTCCTCGCAAACTGATTTTAACCAGCCTTTTGTAACTCTGTTGGATTCCTACAGCAAGGAACAAATAGCCTGCATAAAAATGATGTAGGTGAAATGTGCATATTAGTCTTGCAGGCATAATAATTACTTTGATTATTTTGGTTTTTTAACCAAGTAAGTCCAGATAAGAGGCTACTGTAATTCAGACTGCAAAAAGATTCCTTATGAAAACATGATAACTAATTAGTAAGTAATTATATATGAGCTCCATGACGCATATAGAAGTGAAAAGTGTATAGATTATTGATTATATACTTTGGAGATTGCTAGTAACACTCAGTACTGAAAAGTCCCTGATTTATATTTGCATGCTTTTTAGATGTTAAGGATCATTCAGACAAATAAAGATTAGGAAAAAGATAAAAAGAATGATTTCCAGTCCACAGACTGGATTTCCAGTCCACATACAAGAGGGTTTATGAAATCATTTGCAGAAGAAAAATTTAAACAAGAAAGGATTTTGTATATTGCCAAGGACTACCAGTTATGAAAATTACATTGTATTTTTCTCTGAAATGATCCAGGATTATTTTGGCCTTTTTATACAATCACTTCCAAGTAGTGCAAAGTATGCGGTATTAACCTACTGATATGGGGCAGAAGTCTGAACAAATAGAAATAAAAATTGCCTCATTACAGTCAAGAACAATGAAATCTAAATCAGGGAGAGACAAATTCCACATTCTATGGATGTATCTTTACATTTTTGTATTTAAATCATTATTAATTCTACTTGTCCAAGCATAAAGAATGAGTGAAGAAGATAAATTCAGTGTCAGTATTTCCTGTTCAAAGCTCATTCCATTTTGTCAGATTTATTTAAACACTGAGTGGTCTTCCAGATGTGTACAGAACACTCTGAACCACTGCTCTTTTCTAAAATAAGGTTATTATATATTACCATTTTATTATTTTTATTACCATTTTATCATTATTTATTATTTAGGGTTACTTTGTAAATCCCTTTAAAACAGATCAGTAGTTACATCAAAACTATGAAGCAACTTATTCTAATATAGATTGTAGATATCTAAAGAGTTCGCAGTACTTTACTTAGTGCCTGAAATTTTATCTTGTTTGCACAGATCCAAAAATCAATTGCCACTATATGGTCTAGTGGTATTAATTTTTTTCTATTTACTATTTACTGAATTTACAACTTTCCTTCCATTAGGTAGACCACACGATAAAAGGACATGCCTTGTTGTCAGCACTGAGCAGCTGTTGAATCAATTTAACTTCAATTTGTTCTCATGAGGAAGTGTCTGCAAGTGTGTGTGTATCAGCAGGTACAGCAATGCACAGCCTGGTGCCAGAGGGCTGAGCCAATAACACAACCAAGAGAACACAGATATCCACTTGTCTTCCTTTCCCAGGAACTGAGGGAGATGGGAAGGGACCCCTTCAGAACGGGATGCACCGAGCATAGCATGAGCACATTACCACAGGAGGGAAGAGCAGCCCCTCTGGAGGATGCCACAGTCTAAGGCAGATGCCATCCATTCTCCTCCCTTCCTGCTGATCTGCATGACAGGCACAGCGTGGCTCACAGAATAATGCTTCTTTGAGCCACGCTGTGCATGTCGTGCAGATCACACTGAGAACAACACTTCTCCAAAATTACTGCAATTTATTAATCTCCAAAGAAATACAACAACAGTGTGTCACCCCTTACACTTCTTCCATTTATTCACTTGTAGGTAAAGGACAGGAGAACTTTCCCTTCTCTGATTCCCCCAGCATGGTTCTATTTTTTCAGTGCAATCAATTCATGCAGTTTCATTCTATCCTCCTAGCACTACATAAAGAACAACTAACCAAAACCTTTTGATCTCAGTTCTCAATTTCCATGATCCAGAATTCTTTAGCCATCCTTTCAGCATTTCAAAGGTTCTTATTAAAACATAGATCTAGAGAGAGAGGTGTTTAGTTTGTGTAAATGCAACTTCTACAAAGTCAGTGACTGCATCTTGCATGCAAACTTGGAGCATTTACACAATGGACCAACTGCAAGGACCTTCAGTTTATTTTAACTGTGAGGTTTCCAACTTTTCCCCCTTCCATTCCAAAAATTTCAATACATCCTTTTCATGAGAACTTTAGCTCAGATGTTCCCATCCAGCAGCAAATGAATAGGTTAAGCCTTTGTAACTGCAGATTAGCCCGTAACCATGTTATTAGAGAAGCAAGCTGCTCATATCAAGAATTGCCTCAACTCCTGACCTCCACTGACATGGCAGAAGGATGCTGTTTGGCTGATGGAGATCTTCAGTAGCTGCTGAGAAAGGTCATCTCTACCACATAAGAGAGACACTTCCTTTTGCCTAAACATCCAATTCACAATATCTAAACCAAAAAGATAACTGCAAAGTAAAATGGAAGGAGTTGCATGGAACATTTAAAATAGTATGCAAATGAAAATGAAAACTGTAATCCAGAAAAAAAAAAACTACAAAAAAAAACCCTTTAAAAAAGGTATAAATATATCTTTCTGCTTAAATATCTTGCAAATTTTCTTCAAGAAATTATTTAAGATATGTATAGTCTGAAATTCAATTTGTAACCTAGCTTCTATGGTTTGGCGTGGCTTTAGAAAAGAAAACTGATAAAGAAGCAACTAAATATACAAATAAAATCAGCTATGACTTAAAGGAGAGAGATTGCAGAAGTTGTATTTATGAGCATAAATATTAGACAGATTTAATCAAAGAACATACCCCCCCACGCTCTCTGTGATAGATGTCTTATCATTTCACAAAGATTGCTTTGGACACCAGTTTTATTTGTTTTGGCTAATGAAAAAAAAAAAATTAAAATATTCTAGTCTAGAAAATATAAAACATCCTATAAATACTTCACAGGTGATTATGTAAGTCAACTGAATTATTTATTGCGTCTGAAGATGACAGGAATATTATCAGTGCTATAAAAATAAACATTAATGCAATTCCTATTAGTAAGAGCTCTGCAACAGTAGGAAGAGATAGAAATTAAAATACTGAACAACTTAAATAGCATATTAATGCTATTAGAATTAATATTGTATCCATGCAGTGGCAAAGGATATTATAGAATCATTATCTTCCTTTCAATTTTCTGTGATTGTCTCAGTAAAAAAAAACACAGATAGGCTTCAAACTTTAAGGCACAAAGAAAGACACAATAACAAATAATCAGAAGAAGGTGTAAAAATTGTCAATTCAAAGAGAGAAATATAAAAGGAGGCAACAAGTTCCACAAATAAATCACACCTCAACTACTCTTCCATCTTACTTTGTTTTTTCATTGCCTTTCATTTCTTCATTCCTTTGCATGGATGTACTGGGATCACCAGTTTTGGAGGTCTTCTCAATTTTTTTGACATTCAGATATAAACAGCAAAAATTCTGTCTTTGATTTTTTAAATAAAGGGTGGGAGAGACACTTTATTTCCCCTGGAAAATTAGTGTTTTACTGACACAATCAGTAAATTTAAATAACAGCTGAAAAAAAATTAGCATACACAAATGTATGTGTAAGTACAACCTTACCTGAAATATAACATGCATAAACACCAATTTTTTAATTTCTTGGATTTAAAAATGTAGCTTTCAAGTGACATGTTATTATCACCTGCTCTTGTACATTGTGCTAGTATACAGGACACTTGTGTCAATGTTGATTTCTTTTGATGCAACTACTAAAGGCCTGAACTGTCTGTATTGGTTGGCTGTTTACAACATAAAAACTTAAAGAACTTGCATTTGGAATAGTCACATGAAGTTCAGTAATTTTCAGTAAAATCTAAGAATATTTTTCAACTTTGTCTAAGGCTAAAATAAATTTAATCATATTATATTGTATTATATTATAGTAATATATTATATTATATATTTTATATACTATATACATTATTGTATATATATCATATATTGTATATACTATACAATATATTGTATATATTGTACATACTATACACATATTGTATATACTATATAAATAGTACGTGGACTGCTTGAAGAATATTATCCTGTTAAAAGTGCACATTAGAGGGTTTTTGTTGAATTTCCTGTTAAGATAAAGGGTCTCCATGACAAACTTAGTGCATCAAACAGGAAATGCTAAGTTTCTGGGACTCACAGAAAGCCTACAGCCACTGCAGAGGGGACTGCAGGGTCATAAACCAGAGTCTGAAGGTCTGCCAAAGAAAGTCCAAACCCTTTTCCCGCACTGAACACTAATCTTGTAAACTCTCCTGACCAGCTCCTAGATGTAGGAATTTGCTTCTGTTAAAGCTATAATTGATTTAATAAATGAAGATTTTTCATACCTAAACTTTTTGCACCACCATATAATCAGTTGATCTCATCATAAAAGAAACCTCTATTGTTTAAGCCTGGCTTCACAAATATTTGTTAGACAGCATACTGGATTCATCAGGAAGGATGCCCCAGGAGTTTTTTGACTTGGAACTTGAGGTTAAAGAAACATGTCACATTTATTCTGGTATTTACCTACAAAGCCCATTTGAATTTGTTTTGAAGATAAAGGAATCTTGAAATATCCCTCAGAATCATTAGCTATATATTTTTCTACAAAATGTGCAAAAACTGAAATAGTCTGTGTACCTACATGCGTCAAATAACAACTATTCTCACGTTGTACATCCAAAAGAAACATCACTACAATTCCCCATTTCTAAATCTTATACACAAATCCCAGAAAGGCTGAATAAAGGTGCTTTATGAAGTTGTTCCAAATAAGGAGGAAACAGAAGTGTACTGAACAGTCCAGTCTGGGTGGGAGTGGTTTAAAAACTGGATACAAATTGTGGCCGCTGTACCTGTCCCTTGCACTGTCACCAGTCTGCCTAGCCTCTGGTTTCAAATCTTGCAAAGTTTGAGAGAATTTTACCAGAACAATAAACAGGATACCAAATTCAGCAAAATTCACAGGACGGAAAGCTTGGCTTTTAAGAATACAGCCTTAGCATTTCTTACAGGAATAGTAAGAATTGTAATTTTTTTCTTTTTTTTTAGCTATAACTGAATACTGATACAGAATTTTTTTTAATGACAAAAATGTGTCCTGTAAAGAAATGAGGGAGAGCAACAGAACAGCAAGAAGTCCAGCAGAAAAGACCAAAAACAGTACGAAGACGTTTCATTAAGGAAAGAGTAGCTTAATCCTGGTTTAAAGTAGTTGAAATTAATTCAGGAATTGATAAAAAGACTCTATAACAAAGACTTCAAATGCTACCGAAACCAGATTGTTTCCATTCTGAATGTCTCTTTTTATTTGTAAAGACTGGCATTACAATTGAAAAGGACTCAAAATGGAGTAATGTACACATCATTGGTGTTTCATGATGTAACTGATGGAGTCCCTGAATGGATATTGCTTCAGCTTTGCTTTTAAAAAATAATTTAACAAGAAAATCTTCAACTCCACTATCGATCACAGGTGGCAGAAATGAAAAAAAAAAAAAAATAATAAACTAAAATTACTGTTAAATTCATAACATATATTCATATTGTTGGTTGATGACACTTGTTCCAGATGTACAATAAAGCCCACAACACTTTATTACTATGGATATAATTATTGTGAATGTTTTTTCATGTTGATCAACTTGTTTCTGAAGGTTGTTTTTTGATTGTTTTAAACTTGCATAATAAACATGCAATGAAACATTTCTTGTTAAAGTGTTTTTTGCAGCTGTCTTGTATTCATACAAAGATTTCATAAAGTAGCAGTGTTGTATCAGAGCATTACCAAAATAAGAGCAAAAAGCTAAAGAGGAAGGTAAATGTGAAATGAACTTGATGACAATAACCTAATCTTGTCCTGAGACACTCCAGTCTTGTTAAAAAGATGTGCACAATCAAATCCCTTCCTCCCAAACCCACCAAAACCACAAAATAAATACTAAATTGGAAGGGAAGACAAAGAAAAAAAAAATTATGTCATCATGCACTCATCTTCTGCATAGCTCAACCCACATATAGTAAGGCACTATTTCCCCACAACTTAGTGTCCACAACAATCTTTTTATGGTGCTCTGTGAACTATATATAGTTCCTTCCAGGATGATGAAATAAACAGACCAAATGAGTGTTGCTACCATGTCACCCCGTGTGTGATCTTTTAGACAAGGGTATCATCTGGCAGTTTCAAAAATAAGCTGTCTCAAGTCTCTACTTGTGTGTGCATGTTATGTATAGGGACATCTTTTGTCTGTGCAAGTGGTTGGTTTGGTTCCAAAGTTGCTGTAATTTTTCATTGTTCTTTACTCCAGTGTTCTCAACGCAAATACACAAGAAAATAAAAGCGCAGTTGGGTCATTAAAAACAGAGCTTTGGTGCTCCAAAATGCACACAGCTTTGGGGAGTTAAGAAATCTTTTAGACATTCCAAAAAGAGCTGGGAAATACACGGACATTTTTGTCCAGAAATCCTCATTTTTGCTTAGTTGAGCTGGTCTTCATATTGTTTTCGGAAGCAATCACCAGCAGGGAAAAACTCCCAGCACCGTTCTTGATACATTTTCCAAACATATGATTCCTGAAAGAAACACAGTTTAAATTATTTAACTTGATTTAGTGAGAAATCATCAACCATTACTTTTTTTTCTCTTTTATTTATAAATCACTTCACTTTTTTTGATTCTGTGCACACAAGGTTGTTGAACATCAATCTTCAAAAATCATGCTAATGATTTTGATTAGTTTAGAATAGCTTTTAGGTTTTTGTCACCTGGTCAAAAAGCACTATAGAAATGCACAGAAGCAAACCAGATAGTTTATTTCTTTTTGCACATCAAGGAGCACAGCAAAGCTCAATCAAAGCTGGCCAAAACAGATAGCAGGGTAAGCAGAATATTTTCTGTCATAGAAATTTGATTGAATTTCTGCATCAGTCATTTCAAAACATGTCTACAAACAATACATAAATCAAAATGACCTTTATAATCAGTATTTTCTGAGTCAGTGGGGTTCAGTATTTCTTCCTTTCTGACTATGTGTTTTGGTAGGTTTCAAAGAATAGTGAAGAATATGTCAGTTTATTTCTATTTTAATCACACCACTTAAATGTGGTTTTTATTATGAAAATTTCATGGTAGAAATGACATATGTTACACCAGCTACAGAACCATATAATTATTTAGGCTGGAAAAGACATTTTACATCATTGAATCCAACCATAAACTAGTGCCAAGTCTACCACTAAATCATGTTCCTAGAAGTTATGTAGTATGAAGTACACTCAATTTTCAAACTATCACCTATCCCTCTCACAGTATCAAAACTGAATAGTTAGTAGAAATCTGTCTTCAGTGAATACAGTAGGATGCACTGCCAAGAAAACAGAAAGTGCATGTAAAAGAAGACTTTCAAAAATCTCAGCATGAAATTCTCATGACACATAAAATCTCATACTGGACAAGGCTGAGATTTATGCAAAGAAGATGATTAGAGCAGACATATCAGAGTTCAGAAAGAGTAAACTACATAGATTTATAGCAAATCATCCTTCTGACCCAAGTCTGTAGGGGTATATATGTGATACTATTCAGTTCTTTTGTGTTTTGATCTGCAACACAGGAACATTTGCTTAGGCAGCTGAAAGACTATCACTAGGAAAGAAAAAGACTGTAAATGTCATACATTTATTAGTGACTTTTAGCACATTTAAAGGAAGTTGAAGGGGACACCAGAAATTTGAAAGAATGAAGAACACAGCAGAAACCTCCAGAGAAAAGTTCACATATTTTTCATTTTAGATATATGCACAAGTTCTTTCATATGGACTTATTCAGGAATGTAGACATAGAAGATTATATACAGATGATAACAATAAAAGACAAAGACTATTAAAAAAAGGATCAAGAGAGAGAAATGAAGAGTATTGCTTTCACAGAATACTTCAATGCTCTGTTTGTCATTACTTTTGTTTATAGTATGTATTTATATTTTGTGGAAATAAAAATTTTAAAATACCATGTTCAGATACCAAAAAAGGAATAGAAAGTGCTTCAGAATTGATAAGCCCTAATATAAAGCAACCAAAGTCTTCAGAATTGCTTAGAATGAGAATTAGGTTCCATACCATATGGGGCTATCCATCAGAAAAATCTTAGTTTTTCCAAGCCTGAATGATTTTTATTTTAGAATCAGCTGACATTAATAGAGTTATTCAACCTACCTGTCCTGTATGCTCAGTTTCATCTTTGTTAATAAGATACATCAGAAAAAACCTACAAGCAAAGAAACAGCTATCAATAGTGTGTTTGGAAACATTAGGCAAACCACAAGGAGATGGATATTCTTCAGCATGTACAATGATAATGCTATTCATGGACTTACAAGTTCCAGATTTTTATCTATGATAATATTCTGGGAAAGATTAAACACTTTCTTGTTGACATTCATTTTTCAACAAGTGGTATATTAAAATGCACAATAGTCAGATTGATTTACTGTAGTTAGCAACTCAGTTTAAATGAAGATTTTCTAAACTTTCTATTCCAAAGCTTATAACAGACAAAATTTTCTTGCCCATGAAAACCCACTTGGAAGCAGACAGAAAATGGTCATTGGAAATTTCTTTTTTTTCTCTTTCCACACTGAATAAAAAATGCTGAAGATATCTAAGAGATTTCTGCTGCTGGAATTACAGGTTGGGAATATTTTAGTAGTGTATGTAAGATCAACATGAGCAGAAAAGAATTTGTAATAAAAAAAAAAAACAACATTAGTCTTGGGGGTTTGAGCTGACATTCACTGGGTAATAATTTCAAAAATTCACTCATAAGAGACATTCTCTCCAAACGTATGTAAAAACATAAAATAGGATCATGCACAAAAAAAAAAAAACCCAATTCCTCAGGCTGAGGCACTTTAAAGCAAATATGCCATAGTATGCTATTTGTTCAGTACTTATTAAATAGAAACAAAACCCTGTATGATAGTGCTTCCAATACATTTTGTTTGAACAACCTGTTTTTCAGATGGAAGGTTTCTATTGCCACGTTTGACTTTGCAGTCTCATTATCTTGTGCATATACAATGCAGTTTAAAAACAGAAAGACACAATCCATCCCTTGCATCATACTGACAGCAGTAGTATGAAATACACTTTGGCACTGGGTTTTAATACACGAGAGGAAGAGTATGACACAGTGGTTGTAGACCTGATAATTGGCTTTATTTAGTTTATAGTCACTGGTGCTCTGCTTGGATTTTCCAGAGGTGGACCCGATGCCCTTGGTTGATCCCTCTCATCTCTAGCTCCTCATTACAGTTCCTCTACCTCCTTTTGTCCCCAGTTTTCTTGGTCAGCCTCAGCAATCTACACAAAATATTTTTTCCAATGTAAGTTTTTTTGTCTTACTGCTGTGTTTGTTCTCTCTTTCCATCAGTCTCCAGGCCAGGTCATACTGCTCTTCTGTACCTTACACACCTCATTCAATTTTACAATTCATGTGGCCTCTGCAACCACATATCTAGTTCATTTCTACCTACAACCTCATACAAACTTCTTGTGCCACAGCCAAGCTGGAAAGCAGGATATGAAACTTAATTAATTCCTTGCTGTCACTACCCCAGAATAATGTATTCAGAAAGTACAGGGGCACACCAAAGCTGAATAGCACTGACTATTACTTATGCAAAAGAAGTAACCAGGTACCTGTGGAGGCTGCAAGGATCATGAGTTAGTGAGGAGTGCATTTTTAGAGTACTCACAAATAATTGGCCAAGTTGTGCTCCTGTAGTGTGTGTGTTTCAAAGCCATGAGGCACTGTATCAAAGTAGTCATTTCCTATTCCACAGATAAAGCACTTCGTCTAGAAGAAAGAATACAGAGCACTTCAACACTACATATAACACCTGCCCTGCTTTCAGAAAAGGCAAAAAAAAAGTAACAATTTTCTTGAAAATGGCAATGCAGCATATATATTATGTGCTGAACAAAAAGGCTTTTCTTTAAATGATTCAGACTGGATACCTCAGTAAAAAAAACATGAATAGCAGCTTACCTACCATCAGAATAGCTTCTTACTGTTTAAAAAAACAAATCTTTGCCGGCTCTAAGTGAACAGGTACCAGGAGACAGAATGGCATACAATGATCACAGCTGACTTTTTTAATCTTAAGCAGCACTTACTGTGACACAGGACAATATTTACCTCAATGCTTGTCCAGCTGAAACTGAATATGCTCCAAGTTCACATTACAAAGTGAAGCTGGTTTGCAACACTTTCCTGACTTCTTACACATATACTTCAATGACAGAATAGAAAACCACAAAGCACAAGATACTCTCACACATATTGAGCAAAGAAAATTACATCTCAGAGGAAATATAACATGACAGTGTTAACACCCTGCTTTAGAAACCTCTAGTTTGAAGATCCGAAAGACTTAAATAGCCAAAGACATGCAATTCATTATAATTCCCATTGTATGGTATTAGACCATGTACAGGACTGTATTTTTCTCTCAGTTTGAAAAACCATCCAATAGTTAAATCATATTTTGACTGAAAACACATATTCATGAAATCTGAAAATATGTATGGTTCAGCAACTGAATGTTCTTACCTCCATGTCTTCCTTAACTTGCTCTTGCTGATCTCTTAACTCACCAAAAGCATCAATAATTAAACCTGGGGTTTAAGTTAAAATGATAGTTAATGCTCAATAACAATCATGACAAATAATATCTGGAAATCCAGGGATAACACATCTCTAATAAAGAATATTAAAGGAGAATCTTTGCAGAAAGAATAGAAACCAATGTACATTCTGAAGACAACAAAACCATGAAAGAAAAAAAACAAGCCAAAGAAACACCAGCAACATGGCTGGCAGTACCATTTTGAAGTATAAAATGGGACAAGCAGACTTCTTTTTATTCCCAGTGCTCTAATCTTGACTTAGTGCATTAAGATATACGTGGGTTTACAGTGCCCAATAGAAAAATAATACTGTACATTTAACAGAAATGAGATATTTATTACGTGGCAGATGCAGAGGCCCAGAGCTCCATGCATCCTCTTATCAAGATGGTTGTCATGTAGTACAAGGTTCCACTATTGGAGCTCTGACAAAAGTAAGGGGTCATTTGAGGGAGATAGAGAAAGAAGAACAAAAAGAATCACAGACTCTATGGCTTACACTGTAGACTGCTTCTAACCTTCCCTTTACTTACTCCAATACAAATAAGAACTAACTCCACAATGACTATTGACACTCCTGTACCCAAATCTGGACAGTTAAGGACTCTATTCTTCATCCACTCATAAAATGAAGAAATGAACCTCATGAGATATGCCAACTCAATAAAAAAAATTTTCCACCCTCCCCAAGCCCTTTAAAAAAACCCTGTTGCTTGAATAAGATTAATAACAATTTACCAGAACTTAAAAGTTGCCTTTTGAATTTCCTCGTAGTGAGGGAGATATTTTACTGCTGTCAAAATTATCCTAAGTTATCTGTCAGCTGACAGAAAACAATGAGGTATCAGTATTTATGACAGCAAGTGAGCCCAGCAAAACTGTTCATCAATTTTTCCAAAATTGAGAATATAATTCTGTTAACTTGTGTGAACTCTCATAAAAAATGACCTAGGGCATTTTTGACAATATTTTAAAGGTATAGAAGGGAAACAAACAGGGGTTTAAGTACTTCAGGTAATATCAATAAGCATAATTAATGTAAACATAATTTAAAAAATCCTTTACATGCCAAAATATGTAATCCTTGACATGCCAAGGTATCCATTATCCAGATTACAACGGTGAAAAACACTATCAATCAAATAGTATTGCTGAAATTCCAAAGCTAACTAATGGCAGCTAATTTTCCACTCTCATTAACCAGGCTATACTAAAGCTGTTTCATATCAAGCACTTTTTTACTTTTATACATTGTTCAGATAAGGAAGCATTGCACAAAAGATCAATTTTATGTAAGAAAAGATTTAATCACAAAGCCGTGGTTCAAGTTTCACACCACTATTACCAATCTGAAGATCTGCCAGCTGATCAAGAATTCATGATGTTGGCAAAGGGACTATTGACAGCAGTACTGATTTTGACCATGAAAGCTCATGTAGGATGGGTTACACTGAAGGACAATTTTAAGTTGTGCCACAAGATTTCTATAGGAGGCTTTTAGAAAGGGCAATGACAAGACAGAAACTGCAGCCATGTCAGTATTCTCAGGACAAAACATTTATTTTGTTTCTATTGATCCAGTTAGAGCCTGCTGATTTTACAAAGACTCAGAAGAGCAGTGTATGAGAGTCAGCCAGGTGTGATTTTCTTTATAAACCTATCCTTTGTGATCTGCCCTGCTGCTCTGTCTGAATCTTAGGTTTGTGATTATCACAGCACTGAGATCTTTGTACTGCTAAATAATGCTTTCAGTCCCACTGTGTATTACAAAAGCATACCTTGGATAATTGCTAGCAGGATGACAATCACAAAGAAGAAGAAAGTGATGTCAAAGATAATCCGATAGATTTCATATTCGTCTCCTGCTGGATCTTCTATTTCATCACCAATGCCTCCTCCTGCACGTACTCCAACGTACATATGAAACATGTAGCACTAGAAAAGAAAAAACAAAGGGATAAAAAGGCTGTTTGCAGCTAAAAGCAAAAATACCCAGTGTTACAAATTCAGTAACTGGTAAAACTGGTCTATGGTCTAGGGTCTAGGAACGTCAAACCATCTTTTTCTCTCCTTTGAGATTATGCATATTTCTGATGGGGGAAATGCTAGTGTGCAGCTGAAGCTGCAGTATTTCATGTTCTATCATTATGTAGCAGTTCAATAAGATCAAAAGTTCAACTACCAGAAGCTAAGCAGCACTCCATGATTCATGTAAAATCACTTCAGCAATGTAAATAGGAAATATCATCCCCACCATAGCAATCTCCTTTTCCAATCTCCCAGCTCAAAAGTGAATGATTTTCCCTGTTTTTAGTGTTTCAAATTCACATTTAAAAATAAACAACGCTCCTCCTCAAGCCAAAATAAAACAAAAAAACCCACAACCAAGCAAAACATCTTTGTGAATGCTTGTGCAGAGAAATAGCCTGTTCTAATTATTGAAAATATCTCAAAATAATACTGTGAAACTATGATTTGAAAAGTGGTATAATAGGTCTTTCAGAACAGGTGCCTGGAATGCTGACAATACAAAATTTCCACAGATAAAACATGTTATAGTTTAATAGAAAATTATGGTATCACTCTCTAGAGGTCTAGAGCAGGCAATTGCTTTTTTTCTTTAAGCACCTTTGCAAACTGTAGGTCAAGGGTTCTCACTCTATATCCAAAAATAGTGATGACCATAACTAACTCCTAAAACCTCACCATACAAAAAAATCCATTCTTCTATTTCTATGCCACACTGTCCCCAAAATCCCTTCTGTAAGAAATTTATAAAGTACCATATTAGCTGAGTGACCTTTGCCTGAAAAATCTAACAATTTCTAAAGATAGTTTATACTCCAAGACTAAAAAGGTAATAATTAACTTAATGAGCAAATGTAGTGTTACTTATGTAAAAGGTTTTGTTTTTTTATTTCTAAAAAGTTATGAATATTAATTTTCTTTTAAATCCCATTTCAAGTCTTAGTTTTTTACAAGACACAACCCTGATTTTACAGCATATCACATGTTATTCTAACTAATTCTTCTACAATATTATAGCCTTGTGGTATGAGTATTGTCAGAGAATTACAGAGCAGGCCAGATCAGGTCACTTCATGAAATCTCTACTCCAAGCAGGGCCCACTTCAACCTCAGAAACAAATGTTTTAGGCTTTATCCAACTCAGTTCATTACAACGTCCTAAGGATGGAGATAGCAACAACCTCTCTGAGCAATGGGATCCATTTGGCTCCCCTCAGTCAGAACACATTTTTCTACTTTATGTTCATAGTTCCTCTTAAGAACTTGGATGTGTCTTCCCAATAATATTTCTGCAGACACTGGGAACTCCTCTTACTCACCCTCTGCCCTGAGACTTTCTCTTCTCTAAGCCAAACAAGCCCAGTTCCCTCTGCCTCTTCCCACAGCAAGTGCTCCAGCACCTGACAGTTTAATGGCTCTTCACTGATTTGCATTCCAGTTTATCTGTTTTGGTGTTTTGTCCCAAACCACACAAAAATAAACACATACTACTCTAGTTTATCTATTTCATTTAGTTTATCTATTTTAGATATATCTATTTATTTTATCAAATAAATAGTTTATCTATTTATTTGGCTTTTAAATGTTGTCGATTCCCTGGAAGAGATTCATGTTACATAGCACACTGAAATACATTTACCATGATTTTTTACACGATGCTTTTGAGAGATATTAAGGGCAATGCATCTTGGAAATTCTTTTTGGTTTAAACTCTACCAGTAATAACTCCAAAGTCTGTCACTATCTTAGTACAAAATAATTTAAGACATTTCTGAACACTGTAGTTACCAAACTGCCTATTAAAGATAACTATGGCAATTCATGGTAAGAGGAACTGATGGATTTCAAAGCTTAAACAAGAATTTAAGTATTTTCATTACCTATGAAAATGCTTGCCTATGAATGATCTGTTAAATTTCAAGATTCAGAAGTGCTGCCCTTTAGCCAGCTCAGCTTCACAGCTTGTACTTGTTTTGCATTTTTCGAACAGCTATAGCAAAGTACAGTACCACATTTCTTCTACTCCTTTATAGAGGAGGATTTTGAGCATACACAAAATCTATCTATTTGTTGAGGACGTTCATCATATTTGTCCCTTTGTTTTCCACTGCATTATTTCCTGCCTGCTGTCTAATGATATTACTGTATGAATACCAATTAACAAGAAGGTCAGGACAAAACCACAACAGCTTGAGGGGAAAAAAAACCAAAAAACAAACAACTAAAAACCAGAAAGCAAAACAAGACTTACTGTTAGCATATCATCACATTTCATATCTGGCATGTCACCATCTTCACTCTTGTTGTAGAACTTGCGGAAAAAATTGAACGCCACTACTGTATACAAGTATACCACTACTGCCAGTAATCCCACTGTTAGGACAAGCTGGAAGACAAAATTACAGAATGGGTGTAACACCACTACGGAATTGTGATTTCTCTTTTCTTTCAAAAATTAAAAAAAGGAAACTAACAACAAACTGTATGTAGTAGCAGCAGGAAAATTTTTACTCTTTATATATTTTTGTAATACAGAGTAATATATCTGCATATTCTTATGAAAAAATTGTGTATTTCCTTTCTTTTGATCAAACATAATTACAAAGACAAATTACACAGAAACATAACGACAAAGAAAAATCTTATGGACAAATAAAAATAATCATTAATCCAATTATTAGAATCATAGGGAATCCCCAAAATCAGATGGAAGATCTGAAAATTCACTACCTAATATAATAACACTATCACCTAGTACATAATTAATTGAAATAGTTATCCACTAATTTAATAGGAAAGCAACTTTATGTTTTACATGTATGAAATTACATATAAAAAGAACCCAGTTCCTAATATTTTAATATCTTAGAAAAGCAGCAACAAGTAGTCCACTCCTTAACTGCAGCATCATTCAGATTTCACTCTGAGCTTAATGGAAAGCAGCTGGGAGGGAGATTCAATATTCGGTAAATTGATATTTAACTTGTGTAGCTCCCAGATCTAAAAAGTTCCTCATAAATAATCACCTTTTAATTCACAGGTAATTTGCTAAAGCTTCAGGACTATTTTTAGAAGGGAGAATACTTTTGCTTAAAAATCCCATTGTCCAGTTTCCTCACCAACTCAAGTTCTAGAGCTCATGATGAAAGAACATTTCTGTTGTCAACCTGCAGAGCACCTGACTCGAGTCATGAAGTGATCTTTCTGGTGTACTCCTTAAGTAAAAGAACTGGAAAGAGATGACAGTTGATACCTGTTTTCCATTGTGGGTAACTGATGACAGGATAGTTCGTAATGTCTTGAATCCCATTGCAATGTCAAGGAGATGAGCAGCAAAGAAAAAATTGTTGTAATGGCCAAGGACTGACATGGTCATGTACCATGCTAGGTAAAGGAAAGACTAACAGAAAAAACAAGTACATTCAAAATAAAATTCATGGCTTTCATCTTAATTCAAGACAATAAGGAAACGTAGAAATTTCTCAAACAGGCTTTTCTTTAAATAAAATAAAGTTCTTCTTAAAGAGAGAGTTTTCTAGATATCATTGAGAATTTTCTATTCATGCAACAATATTAAATCCTCAAACACAAAGTCAACAAGATATGGGCAAAATCAAGAAATTCAGAATTTATACTATAAAACTAATTTTGGAATTCTTAAACTCTTATTTGTTAAATGTCTCTACTGTAAAAAAAAATCTAATTTAAATAACTTTTAAAAATAATTTCTAAATAATTACATTAAAATATTAATGCCCAAAGTTAGCTAATGACAATTACAGAACTGTGCAGGCAACAAAAGGAATTTTATAATTAAGTATATTTAAGTAACTATGAATTTAATTTCATCTGATACTCTATCAATTAATTTTTATTGAACTTAAAGACAAGTATTTATAAGAGAAATTATGCTCCATCCCTTAAAAAATACTAGTCCCAAACAAACACTGTTTACAGATCATGATGTCTTTAGACCTGGAGGGTTACTGTTCCCACTTTTCCTGAGTACATTCAGATTACCCTTTCATTTTCTATGTAGTAGTTCCAAAATAATTTTTCCCAACTGTTTTCCTTACCAATTAAGTAACTAGGCAAACAAATAATTGTAAGACTGAAAAATCATATGATGACTGAATTCAACTGCATTTTAACATTCTTGTTTATCCCTCCTTGTTTTTTTTCTTTTAAAGACTCTCTTTTTCAAATTATTGGATAATTTCTATCATTCTGTTGCATATCTTACTATTGGTTTCAGTGATACAAATTCAGCAATTCAAGATACATTATCTATATTGATCTGACTGTGCTCCAGGAATATTCAAGTGTTCATAATATTTATGAACAACAGGAAAAATGGCAATTAGCATTTATAAAGTCAGTTTTTTAATTCTACAGTGCAGTGCTTTCTTATTGCTTCTAATAAAGCTATCAGAAATAGGGCAGGAATTGACTGAGGTTCTATTAACTGCTACCAGTGTAACTGAAAATATTTTGACAATGTCTCTTTAGACTTTCAAGATTTTCTTCTTGTAGTAAAAGCATTTCACACCTCTCACTGAAACACTTTGCATTAACAAGTGCTTAGTTCATTTTAGAACATGAATATATACATATATGTATAAACTGAGAAACTTACATTATCAGTGAAAACAACTCCTAATTTCCACATCTGATACTTAACATCAATGGAATTTAACCTGTAAAAATTAAGGAAAAAAAAGCATTTAATAGCAAAACACAACTGGAAAACATTAAACACAATCTGTAGGAAGTGCATTGTCACATAGCAGGAGTCAACAGCTGATCAATTTCTTCAAAAGCTGAAATACATTAGAACCTTGTTCTAATTCAGACTTTTACTCTGGAATGAATCTGTCAAAAAACAAAAGAAGCAAAAATCAAATTCAAAAGCACTGTTTTGAATTCATCAGACCTAATACTGATTGATTTTGAAAATGTTATCATGCATACAAGTGATATAAGCTGTCTTTAAAATACATGGACAAAAAATATTTTCTTTTTAATGCAACCCACCTAAGTCTGAAGTATCTAGTGAAAAAGATAACCAAATTTTCACCCTAAAATGCCAATTCTTTACCTTAGTTATTATAGCATACCTTGAATGACACAATTGGATGACATTAAAGACAGACAAATTTAGATCAAATGGATCTCAGAGCTTGTTCAGAAAATTGACCCATTTTTCTAAGGATATAAGGAAAATCATTCATGAAAACAGGATAATTCTTGCCATTTAATGAGTTTTGACATAGGTACTTAGGAAAATCTTCTATTAATGTTACTTTTTTTAAAATAGAAAGCATCCTATAAGATAAAAAACATTCTTTATTAACTGTCAACTACATAGAAAATACCATTTATTGCACTGTGTCAACATTTTGTGCCAGACACTGAACAACATCAGCAGGTGATACTTCATCAAGAATGGTGCCACTTGACCATTACAAAAAAAGAAACCATTGAACCAAAACAAACCAATGAGTTATAGGGCATCTGTCAGCTTTCTGTGTGTCTTGAAGACAGAGTACAGAACAGATTATTTTGAGGTATCCTGCACAAAGCCTCTGCAAGGATCCACTAGGCTTAAGATTCCCAAGTAAATAATCAAAGGAGGAGTTATTTTACATTAGCATCCATAAGGGGAAAGGTTTGAAACTGAGATTCCTATATTCACATCAAAGGAACAGGCTGGGAATTTGGACATTAACAGTGACTGTGCCTGCCTCAACCACAACAGCTGAAGTCGCTACCCACCTGCAGATATACACTTCTACTTAGACAAACAGGCCCATCCACACTTTTGTAAATCCTATAGTGTCATCATAGCAAGTATAAATCTTGCGACTTCAGGAGAAAAACTACTGCAAGTAAAATTCCTTACTTTTTCACTAGACATCACTGGCAAGAGATATACTGTCACTTGAGAAAAAAGTCTACCATTTTTCCAGGAACAATCCTGTTCTCTGAGATACTACATTACTAAAAAGGGGTTACCCACTCCAGAATATTTTGAAACCGAGGTCATTGGTTCTCATGGAAAGGATGAGTAAGACCTTTTAAATTCTTCCACATTCTGAGGACAACTTCATTCATTTTTTGTACACTTCACATTTAGGATATGATTTAACTTCTCACCAACCTATAAAAACTTCAGATCTTCCAGGAGAAAATTATTTACAATTTTTCAGTTCTTGAAAATGGAAGATTTATTCTTCAATGTGAGCATTTGACAGAAGCCCTGCTTATTTTCCAAATGAGCTTTATGTCAAAGCTTGCTGCAGATGCTTAAGCTTTATCTGCCTCTTCTATTAACTCTGACTAAACTAATGATCCCAGAAACAACAGCATTTAGAAAGGTAAAGGGACAGGGAAATAACAATGGCACCTCTGAAAATTAACTTTCGTGTTTGTGTCTTCCATATTTTTTTCTCAAATATTCTACACCCATGATGCATCTAATTTAACACCATGCACCCAAAAGAAGAAACAAATTCAATGGAAAAACAGCACCACTGTGTCAATCTCAGTGTGCAAAATTTAACTGTCTTTACTGTCTAATCTACAGGAAAGCTCCAACCACATCATCCTTCTAAGTTGGTTACAGTTAAATAATACTGCAACATATTTAAATAATTTAAATATTAAAGTATTTATAAATTTAAATAAGTACACTTTTAAAATATTCAAGACTGCATGAATGAGCTGGATGGTTCTTCAAGAGTCAGTAAAATGCAGAATTTTCAAATGCAGTATATCACTGGGACAGGCAGAAGCTTTTGAAGCATGGTCACCTGCAAGTAGGGTGCTTTGCAAAAAGACAGATGCAAATCCCAGGCTATTTTTCCAAAGGAAAGGGAGAGCTAGGGGTCAAGGAGACTTGTTCAATTGTATTGAAGATGAAAATGCTGCTCAGTGCACTTCCCTCCTGTGTTGTGAGACACAGCTATCCGGTCTGTGCCACCTCCTCCTGGCACAGGCAGAAGCAGAAGCACCAGAGGTGAAACCTACACCAGGTTACACGATTCTCTATTTTCTTCCCAAAGTACTGCAGTAAGGGATCAGTCCCAATGCTTTTTCCACCCCTCTCTTCACTGCATGGTAAATACATGTCAAATTTGGAATCTGGAATACGTGTTAAGTTTTAGTAGCTTCATTAGTATTCATTTTTGAAACTGTTAAGAAGCAGATAAACATACCTTCCTGAAGAGCACGTTTTTTATGCGACTGGTTCTGCAAATTTTTAAAATAGTTTTTTATTTTCCTTCAACATTTTAATCTGTTATGAGTAGGAAATTATTCCTCCAGGGAGAACAGGAAAGATGAATGAGGTCATAAATTTTTTTATTGTATACAACATGGAGGAGATATAAGGGATGTTAAAAAAAAAAAAGCATCCTTCAGACATGATTCTTAAATATTTCATCAGCCTTCTTTAACTGCTTCATTCTGGTCTGTTTTTTCAAGATTACTCACAGAAACATTATTTAAATGTTCTTCCCCTCATATGAGTATGAGCACTTTTATATTTCCCACAGGGAAGAGAAAGTAGTTTTACTTTGTTTTTTATACCAATAATAAAAACAGTAGGTTTTTTCCTAAACTCAAGCATGGGTCCTACTGTAATCCAGCAGGAGCAAAACAGTATGGAAGAAAGCATTCAGGAAAGTACTTCTGACACAATACTAAATTTTATTCAGTACGGAAATGCCACAGAGTCCTTGAGCCTTTACACTGCACCTGATTGATTGTTGAGACAGACTCCTGATTTATTATTATCCATCTTTTATAAAGATGGATAAAAGAGCCATCCTTACAAAATCAGATCTTGCTTCAATGCATTTCTACCAGTAGTCTCACTGCCTACTTCTCATAATCCTTACACACCCATTGATAAAATGTTTCTAGAGAGAACTTGAAATAAACCCTTACATCAGAATCTCTGTAGCATCAAAATTCCATCTGTTAAAATATGTTTTATCTAGTTGAATACCTTTTTTATAATGCAGAACTGGAAAAAACGGTTTTTTGCGATGCTTTATAAAAGCCTGTTCTACAAAGGAGAATTTGCTACTCTGAATGTCTAGGGGCTTCTCTTTATTTCTGTCTCCCAAATGATATACACATGCATAGTTTAAGGAAAACAAGTTATAAAAGGATGTGAAGATTAATCACCCAATTCCCAGATTTTACTGGTCACTAACACTTAAATTTATTTGATCACCTCCTTATAATCAGAACACATAGTGCCATTTTTGCTCATTCTTTCCAGCAGAGCTGAACTGAGAACTTGAAAAGGAGATTCCAGCCCAGCTGTGATGACACTATCCAAAGAGTGGGAATGTAATGTATTCAAGCTGCTGTGAACTAAACTGAATCTTCACACATAAAAAAACCAGATGAATCCTGCATATACATTGTCTATAATTAAATAAATTTACTGTATCACACAACATAAGAATTGATTTCTTATGCAAATATAGATGAGTAACAGATGTTTTGTCTGAATGACAGACCTTGAATGTTTGATTTTACCTTTCAAAAAACCCCAACAAAATTTAAAAAAATGAAACAAACAAAAAACCTCAGTCACAAACAAAGTGTAGGCAAATGCTTACACAGCAGAAAAGGAGCTATCCTTCTTTGGTTTCTTCTTTTCTCGAGCATCACTAAAATCAAGAGCAGCTTTGTCCATTCCGAGTAATTCACTGATCCTGTCACGGCCATAGAACTCACCATATTTATCCATTACCTAAAGTTAGAAGGAATATTCAAAAACATTTGTTAGTGGGGTAGATCAGCAGTTATTTGGCCTGGATCTGAAGACAAGAGGTTTAACATATAAGGTGCCTGAAAACAGTGCTTCATGACTATGAATGACATTGTGATCACAAGATCTTGAACACAGAGTTGTGGCAAAAAACTATTTTCACTAATCCAAACTAGCCCCTATCTCTTTCTTCCAAAATTTAACATGTTTCATAAGTAATTTTGCTGGAAATAAAGATTTACTTGCTTTCATTCTGATTGAACATACAGCTCCTTCCTAAATATAATCTGTCTCTTCTCATTTCCAAAAGAATAGACAAAGGAATACAAATTTTTCAATAACAAGATCATAACTCAGTGACTCCTGCAGGTGACTAGGTATTTTACCATCTTTCTAATAGGAAAGGCCTTAAATATTTATTGATATTTTTTCAGATTTTTAGAGAAGCTTTTTTTGTAGCAAGCCTGAAAACACTGCTTCATTATATGTATTATTTTGTAGACTGTGGATTAAAATACAAATATATATAAAAGAAGACATTCATTGCAAAATAGTATATTTGAAAACAGTTAAATCATACAGTGCAGTTCCTTAGTCAAAGCTAAAGTCTTCCACACAACTTAAAACCATACTCCTTTCCTTTTGATTTGAGCCTTCCTTGACCATCCACATTGACAGAAGCAATGTAGAATTGTATTTTCTTTCTCAAGGACTCTGTGAGAGCTAATGCTTCCCCTTTGCTTAGACAGACATGTAGAAATCTCTATATAATAACCTAAATAATGAAAAAAAAAAATTTCCATACCAAAATGAGTGCACAATTCAAAGGAATTTTTTGGTCAGGTTGACCTAAGATTTACAAAGCAGAGGAGCTAAGACTATTAAAAAACAGGTTTCCAAAATTATGATACAAGATTGGCATTAATGTGTGTAGGAGGGATAAATCTGATCTAATAACATGCACACCCTCTTTTTCAATTATGACCAAACACACTAAAAAGGTTCTTTTTGCTGTAGGCTATTGTACAAGCATTAGATTTATTTCTTAAGAGCAAGCTGAGAAAACAATGAGCATTTGTAAGAATACTAGAGCCTAGAGGACTACAGTGGCACAGGGGCAGGCAGGAACCCAAACTATGGATTCAGAGTGAATGGATGCTCTGCCTGGACCCTCCCACGGCAGCCCCAGGAGACCCTCAGACCCAAATTTGAAACCCACCAAAATGAGTTGCTGGTAAAAATGCTCCAGATCACCTGTCAGACTAAGAGGATTACTGCCAAGGGATGCATAGACTATGCATCCCATAAATGGGATGTTATAGGATGTTACAGGGAGAAAGCAAAAATGGAGAAAAGGATGGATTTAAGTGACTTGGGGAAAAAAAAACATGGGAAAATAGAGAGGTAAGGGACAAAAAAGGCCAGTGTGTGTATATACCTTCCAGGGAGTTAGAGGTGCCTGATTATGCCCTGTGCCTAAATATCTCAATTTGTCCTGTCTTCTTATTAATTACTTTTAACCTTCTATTGGGTGAGGGACACCATTCTCTGTGTATGGAGGTGGATACATAAACACAGACAAGACATTTTACATAATTTGCATTATACATACAAGCACACACAAAATTCTTCATGTAATTTCATGAATGTATTTGAATTCCTGTTTTATACAAAATCTGTATGTAGAAAAAGTTTGAAATGTATAAAAAAATAGTTGTAAGAATGTGGTAAGGAATTCTGTGTGTGTCAAAATTGTAAATATCAAAATCTACACTGAATCAAAGTTATATTTCAAAGAGGTATAGTCCACATTCCTCCCAACATGAACAGAAATATGCATTAGAATTTTATTTTAACCTCACAAATCTTTTTAAAAAGAAACCCTACCTTTCTTTTCACAAACTTGTCCCAGTAGTTATTTGGAAAAGACCTGAAAAACACAGATAAACAAGAATACATTTTAGACAAATATATACCAATTCTGTTTCTGTGGGTCTCTATGTGGTGGCTACCACCAGTCAGTCACTTGTGAACCCTCTGGAGTGAAAGTTGCCAAATGGTGTTCAGCCTACCATGTAAATGTGAGAAGCACAGCAGAGCCAATGCCTGCACGCAGGATTCTAGAGCAGCTACATCCCACACACAGCCCACCAGGCAGAGAAACAGAGCTTTAAATACGTGATGCAAAGCACAGCTCACTCTTCAACTTACAGCAATGCACAACCATCATCCATCGCTGTCCTTGCCAAAACAAACCCATCCCGCTTCTTTTTTCTTTTATGAAGAGAAATGATTTTAAGGCAAAAATTTGGGAATGCATAAGATTAAATAGTAATAGTAAAAATGACAGTAAACATTAGGCTTGAAGGCGCCTGAAAATTTTGTATATCCTTGCTAGAAATATATCTCTAATAATTGTTTATTTTAGACAAGATGGATGATAAGTATGTAATTGGGGAAACAGAAGAGCAATTACTTACAGGGCTATAATGAGACAGAGTAAGTAAAAACTCACTGTGTGTTGATTACAAGTCTATCCCACTGTCCCTTAATATCATCCTCTGATGGTTGCTCAGTTATATATAGCCCATCAAATTCCAATTTCCTTGCCACTTCCTTTTCTCTCTTAAAAATAACCAGTGGAACCTGCATTTGAAAGAAAATACAGGAATTTCATAAAATGCACTGATATGTCTGCAAACTAAGAAAAGCCGGTTGTTATGAAGAAACAAGTATCAAAACTGAACAAAGCAAAAATAGTACTTGAAAACAATTAAAAGATTTAACAATTCCCCAGAACACAAAAAATATACTGATACAGTAGGGTCAGGTAATTCAGATTCATTAAACTGCAGTGTGCTAAACAGTTGTAAAAAGATGGTCAAAACACCTGAAGAGTGATCCTTCAAATAAAAACAGTTTTTCAGTGCCACAAAAGGATTAGAGGTAGTCAAGTGAAAGAGACCTAAAATATTTTTTTAATCCTTTGAAATTCTAGTTCCAAATATTATTTTGGGATGGTATTTTTTGATTTCATTTTGATACCCAGAGATGTTAGAGGCTCCTTTTATTTATTAAAGAATTTTTGAGGTTTCACAGTGGGAAACAAAGTGTTTTGCTGCAGAGACCAAAGAGTGTAAGCAACAAAAGAGAATTGTCAGCAGCTGAGACACCTAGCCAGGCTTTATCTACAACCCTCTCTCATCAGCTGGATGACTTCAAAAGTACATTTCAAGAGGGCAGATGTAAATAATGTTCCAAGTTGAGTGAATTTTCCTATGAAATGTACCAAAAAAAAAGTAAACTTTTTACTTTATCCTACTCTTTCCTGGAACTATTTCACAGATCCCCAAAATTCACCCACCTTGCATTACCCACCTTGACTGCAATAGTAGTCAAGATTATTACTATTTCAGTATACTCATGGACATGAATATATTGAAATAGCAATAATGAAAATCTAGACTACTCCAGCAATATGGTGATTACATTAGATACAATAAAAAAAGAGTTCCAACATGATTTTCAGACAGCTAAATGAGAAAAATGTAATGGATTTCATGCTAAGCAGTACTTAGAAGCAAACTTATCACACACAGGCCTGCAGTTCAGAAGATTTTGGAATAAAAGATCTCCAAAATTGAGACTGAAACCATATTTGGACCATATTTTAGTTTCAGAATTGTAAAGAAGTCAATTAATTAAGATAAATATTGATAACAATATTTTTCCCTTCTAGTAAGAGAATAAATGTTCCAAAAAAACCACCATAGTAGAAACAAAAAAAAAGTATGAGGCAGGAGAAGAAAACATCTCAAAACCCAGAAACCTAAGCTTTCATGCTGCATTTCTAATATCATATCAAGGGTCCATTTAATTTAGTACTATCTTGCACTTTGACTTACAGCTTTTTCCCTGGAGGTGTGCAAAAAATGGGGGAAGTACATGTCAGATATACTTCATCCAGCTCCTAAGATTTATGGAATTTGGTTTTCTTAAACCACAATCAGCATTTTGCCAGCCAAAGTGGCATCTTTAGTTTTCAGATCCCTCACAGAGATCTCCAAGATAGTCCTTTAAAAGATGCTTAGGCTCCTGCCAAAACACTACCAGCAGAGTGTGTGTGCAGGAACAGCAGGCATTTTACAGAGTCACAATATGCAGCAGCAGTAGTCCAAAATGCTGCATTCTTTTCTAATGACCTAATTGACAGACTAGTAATGAAGCATTTAAAACTGTCATCTGTGTCATGAGTGTTCGTATCTTGTCTTTGGCAGCCACAAGCAGCTTCTGAAGCAGGTTACTGCTGTAACTGTCTGACTGACAGCAAATCAGACTCTGGCCTTAAGCCTCCTGAACAGACACATCACCTAATACACTTTCTGTGTACATTACACTAACAACCCAGATTTCTTTACATAGTGCCCCAACTCGCTTAAGCAGGTTGACTTTGTTCTAAGTTATACTGCCAAACAGATTAAAAAAATTATACCTAGAAAAAACAGGGGTTTTTTTTCTTACTTTCAAACAATAATACCCTATGATGCAGAAGAATGAGATGATTGTGTGTAAGATGGCCAAAATCCTCAGTGTGGGCTCCATGTAGCCACTGCTTTCTTCCAGGACATAATGCACGGCAATGACCCCTCATCATCATCATCTTCCAGGATGTTTAACTTGGTACTTTCACCATCAGATACCATAGGAAGCTCCTTTTCTTCCGTCACAGCAGATGTGGAGACCTGTTTAAAACAATATTGCAGCTGTATTCCTTTGACAGGAGCTTTACAATACTACAAGCTAAGTTGTTGAGTTGAAAAAATGATACCAAAGACAATATAACTGTAAAGAAACTTTAAAGAATTTTTCCTTTTGCATAAAAATATCCACAAAGAATACCTCAGCAAGACCTTTTCATCTTGTTACACCAGTCTGTGAAAATGCGCTTTTTCTTTCCCTTTTTTCCACTGTCCATGTTACCAAATCTGGTCCCTGATGAATTTTATCACTTCAAATTCAAGAAAGGGCACAGCCCTCTTAGAAGAAATGCCTGACAGTAAGTAGTCTTTATCATCACAGCTCTCTGCCAGAAAATTATTCAAGTCCAAAGACTCTAGAGTTGCATCAATGTTTTTAAAATCTTGACAATATCAGTGATATTCTAGGAAGCTTAAGATGAAGTGACTCCTGGCTGTAAAACCCTTTCAGGAGAGCATAATGTCACAAGAAAACATCTCAACAGACATGGATTAGTTTAAGTTACCTATGAAGGCTCAGCTTGGCAGGTTCACTGTACTGGGAAATGAAGCATCTGAGGCAAGGGTGTGCCTCTCAGACTGCTGCCTTTGCCATAGCACAATGCTCTGTCAACAGCTATTTGTGCCCTGGAAGTCTATTTTTACTTCTCGCAAACATTTCAGCTGTCACCGTGTTAGATTTCTGAAGTGGTAGGATGAAGCAGGTATTTAACCTGTTAGGCTAGGCAGTTTTACCATAACGTATTGACTACAAAACCCAGATGTTTTCCAGTGTGCAACTTAAAAAGTAATATTTTGAGAAATTTACCTTATAGAAAAGAAGGATGAAGTTGATGGCAAAAGCAACAAATAATGCCAACATCCTCATGTTGTAAAAGTTTCGTGCAAAATAATTCTGAAAAGAGAACAGAACATAAATATACTTTGCCTAATAAAGATTCAACCATCATTAGTAAGTTGCTGCTGAGAGAGTTTTTTTGTGGGTTTTTTTTCCCTTAGGGAACTTTTAAATAGAATTATAAATATAAAAAAAAACAAACCAACAAACATTTTGAGTGATGTACAAGTTCTCTCCTACTGGAGATGTGCTATAATGAATACAGAACCTTTCATTTCACTCCATTCATAAAAGATGAAGGATTTCTAATTGCCTCTTACATATTTTTCATTATCCTCTCAATACACTAGGAAGCAACACAGAGACATGACAATGTAAGAGGAATGTAATAATACAGAAGTCTCTATCTTTCCTGTAGTTCAATACTCATACATATAGCAAATTGGTACTTTTACCAAAAAATAAAAAACCCTGCATATAAATTTATCTTACATATTTTCTACTCCTAAATCAACTGCACTTTTACCAGGCCAACAAAAATTCATATGTGACCTGAGTACTATGAATAGAAAGCTTTTCTAACATTTTGATGCTATCAAAAGGACTGCAGAAATGTACCTTTTCCCTCTCCCTGACAACACACAAACCTTTACAGCACACATTTTGAATGTTTTAACACTCCAACAGGAATTCTGCCATTTTTCAGCCCTAATCACAGATGACTATAAGGGAAATATAAAATGAGACTATTCAAAAAAAATTTAGCTAAATTCACAAGATTGCAATGAGAATTTTAGCCTAAAAATGTGTATCAGTTCAAAAGCCAAATTTAAACACTTAATTTCTTAATAAGATTTTGACTGCAGCTTCGTAGTTTTGCTATGTTCTCATACTAGAAGTGGGCCATCCCTACACAATTATATACTGTACACATAGCAAAAGTGTATTTCTTTTTGTTTTGTAATTCACTCTGGCCTCAGAGAATATGAATGGATTTTAACCAGTTATGGAGCAAATATTATCTGATATTTTACTGAGAGACTCTCAGATGCAGTTTTACATTTTCCTAAAGTCTTATTTTCTCCAGGTTTTGAAAAGCTTGACAAACGCTGACTTGCTATTTCACACACAAAAAAAACCTGCAACATCTTTTCTTATTCACTTCAGGTTAAGCATTGTATCTTAGCTGATTCTTTTTAAAGGACAGCTTGCAATTTCCCAAAGGTGTGTCTCAGGGAAGGACAAATCCTACTGTCTCACTGGCTGCTGTAAAAATTCAGAAACTTTACTACCATAAAAATGCATGGATGTTTTCCATGATACACAGGCATCTCTGAATGTCTAGGTTTGAGACAATAATTCTCTTCCTAAGAATTAATATCTTGTATACTAAGTTATTTTTGCGTTTCTTTTCTCTAATATTCCCATTAAACCTTTGCTTCATTGTCCTTTTTACAGACAATGGTGGATAGAAGAATGTGGTCCAGCAGATGCTATTTGTCTTTATATTGTTAGAATATTGTGGTACATGTCTCAGCCAATAGCTAAACACATAAGTTAGATAACAACTTACAAGAAGTTTCTGCTGATATGCAATGATATTCTTCCAGAAAACTGATTCCTGAACTTCTGGTTCTCCATATCTGTGTGTATGCAGTTGTCTTAATTTCTGTTTCCCTTTGTCTTCCTTGGTTTTCTCTTCTTTTTCTCCATCTTCTCCTCTTAGGATACAAATGAAGGTAAAATAATATATCAAATTAATAATATTGCTAAATTAAAATCACACCCTGAAATAGCCTTTTTTTGTGAAAAACACCCTGAAATTCCATCTTTTAATCAGGCCCAAGTTGCCATGACTCATGCAGTTCATGCACATGACAAATAACCCTCTTCATTCCAAAGTGCTGGCAAGGGTGACAGTCTGGTTAAGGCCACAGATGAACTTACTGGTTTGGCACCCTGAAGTGGGAATGCTAGTTGGTAGAGGCAAGTAATCAAAAATCTGCCAACCCTGCTATCAGAGGTTTTTCATAACTATGCAGCTGATTCTTGCAGTGACAAAATGTCTGTAAGCTGGCAGCTCTATGTCTGCATGAGTGCCTACATGTTTAAGTGCTCCCCTCCAACCTCATGCACTTAAACAATCCAGTTCCCACAAAGGCTGCAGAAATCTTTGGTTCTTCTTGCACTTACAAGTCAAGCCTCAAGTTTTAAATTCTGCATTTCTGCCCACCTGATGAAGCCATAAGTACCCTCTCCAGGGGGAGATGAAGTAAGATTTTGTCAGCATCTGGTGGGCAATATCACCATGCTGTCTCATTAGAGAAAGTCAGAGTTCACAGGCTGCCTTCTCCAAATACATGATCTAAAGAATTGCGAATTGTCTTAGAAGTTAATTTGAACTGTCAGCATGATAGATGAAAAGATCACAGAAGTCTATTTGAAGCCAAACCAGAGTGAGAGACAACTTCTAAATTACATTATTTATTTCTCTGTTCCTATCTACAAACAGAATGACTGATGTCCAAAGCAGGTTCCTCTTCCTAGAAGATATTTGATAAACTTTCACTTGAAAGTTTGTCATGTCAGGAGTAGCTTCAGGGCAGCTAATAGAGCCAGGCACTGTACTCTTGGCAGAGAATACAAGTAATACTGCAACTCACACAGTCAAGCAGAGCAATCAACAGTGAATGACCTTCAAAAGTCAGGAAGACTCTCCCTCACAAGGTTATAGTGGCCAAGTTAGAAATTTGCTGCTCTGATTAAGAAGAGTTTTTGTCATGGACAAGTGCTTGTCACGCCAGAAAAGCAGTAATTATTAGAGTTTGAGACTAAGGGATCTTCTTAGAATTTTGACAGTAATAAATCAGCTACAGAAACTGTATATAGAAATGCACATGTATCAGGAACCATATAACACTGGGATGGAGATTCACAGTTTTTGCAGGTTAAAACCAAGCATTTCTTTCCGCTATTTTATTCTGAGCTAATGGCATTAACATTAGATTTTAACATGTCCTAAAAGGGTTTAAATTATTTTGATCAAATATCTTCATAAAGATGTGAGAGTGCTCCGTAATTCATTAAAATTGTACTGGAATGTTAAGGTTTTGAAAAATGCAAATAACTCTGAACATGTCATAGCAAATGGGAGAGGGTAAAGTAGATTCAGTCTCTATCACTGATGGATAGCAGGTCTCTGGAAGTCAGGTGCTCTTAGAAAGCTTTCAAAAATTTTTTTTCCAGTTTTAGGATTTGCCAAGAAAAAAAAATCAACTTAGCACATTCTAAAAGAAATTAAATAGAAATTAAATGGGCATTACAAAGGATGCTTCTGGGAAGGGAAATTATAGAATCAGAGTGGTGCTTATAGGGCATTTCCTTGCAAATGTGCACAGATGAGGAGAATTGTTTAAAAAACACCCCAGCCTAATTGGAATGAGAACTGACAGAAAATTAAAGGCAAAGGAGTACAAACAAACCTAAGGTTTTTTTCAGTAAAACAAAACACTTTTTTCTTTTTTGTAGGATCAGAGGTTAAAGTAATACATACTCAGCTTTTTCAGGTTCTGATTTTGTTTCTTCTTTCTCTTCCTTTTCATCTTCTTTCACCTTCTCCTACAAAAAAAGCAGGATTAAAAACTGTGTGTAAATATTATTATACAGTACAGAGTTAGTTAAAAGAAGACCCAGAATGCAGAATGTTAGGGGGTTTTGGGATTTTTTGTTAAACAATGGAAAACTTGGAAAAAAAAGATGATAATTTGATTTATATTAATGAAGAGAGGTAATTTAACACTGAATTAAAAGCAGTCCAAAACATTATGTCCTTAGAGAAGGCTGTGGAAATTCAAGTTTGTGACATCAGAAAGAGTAAACACCAGTAATTATACACGGTTCTTTAAAAAAAAGTCAGAAAACCCAGAAAAACAAAGATGCAAGTTTTATTTCAAGACATTTAATATATGAAAGAGAGAAATAGATATCAGAAATAGAAGATACAGTTACCTGGATTTTTTCCTGTACCTCAGGCATTGGGGCTAAGGAGGGAGTGCTCAGTAAATCACTCAAACCAGCATTTGGATTGTGAGGGATCAATTTATACTGTCCACCTTCTCGTTTCAAATCCAAACCAAATATATCTGAGAGTAGATCACTCTCTTCTGTTAGAGTCTGCAGATCCGTCAAGTCTTCTGCAGGCAATGCAGCTTCCGTTGGTTTCCTTTCCCCTTCTTCTTCTTCCCCACGCACTTCATCCTGAGTGGGATCTGGCATATTAGCCAACAGTTCAGCCACCTTTATTTTCTTGGCTCCTTCTACTAGGCTTCCTCCAAGCAGCAAACTGCATATGATGCGAAAAAAGCCCCGGACAACACTACAAGCAAAATGTAGTAAGCCCACCAAAATGCTCCAGTAGGAAGAAAACAAAGCCATGACCATGTCCTTCATGGTCATTTTCTTCACTTTTTTCATTTGTTTCTTTAGACTCTTCATGCTGAGCATTTTCATAAGAGTCATTAAATTATACTTGAGAGCTACTAAAGCTGACTTCATGGTCACAAGAGAGAAGAAACCCATTCTAGGATCTTCTTCCTCAGGATTATCTTTCTCATTCTCCTCTTTATTAGCTGACCTTTCGTTCAGATCTGACTCAGAGATCTGGGCAGCCAGTTGCATTTCAAAGATGGTATCCTCACAGAAGTTAACAAAAAGCTCCATCTTTTCTTTCTCTCCACCTTCATTTACAACATCAAATATAAACTGTCTCTTGGACTCTTTTACCTGAGGTTTTTCCCACTGAGTCCGACTTGACTCGCTTATTTCAAAATAAACTCGTTCAATGCGCTTTGCACTGCCCATGATTTCTATACGTCCAAGGAAAGGCTGAAAGTAATTCAGCACACTCTCTGAGAGCTCCAGGAAAGTCTGCAAGCGCGTATCATGGGGCATGTGCTCTGACAGGTTGGTCAGGAGAACAGCAACATTGAAACCAATGTCTTTTGCAGGCTCGTGAAATCGTTTCACAAACTCCTCGTAGTCCAAAGTCTCATTCTCATCTGTTTCAGCACATGACAGCAGAAACTCTGTTTCAGACTGAGTGTAGTGCTTATGGCTTTCCATTGCCCTGTGAAAATCCCTCTTTGAAATTATCCCTTTACCATCAGGGTCATATTCTTTGAATGCATCAGAGGAAGTCAAATCTTTCAATTTTAGGAACATATCAAAAAACTTCAGAATCATCTCCACATTGTTTGATGATTCCACAAGCATATCGACCATCTGCTTTCCAATAGTTCCATTCACAACATTACCTAGAGATAATGACAGGATATTAGAGATAATATCAGCAAATATTTTGGCAAAGAAAAGTGTATTATAATGATTAGTGAAGCAATCAAAGAGTAAGAATGATAAATTATTGGATAACACACTTACATGAGGAAGCTAGCTACAAAATCTGGAGTCTTTTACTATCAACTCTACCCTAATACTTGGAAAAAATGTGATTAAGTATTTGCAGTTACAGAAAGGAAGAATTAACAAGGACTGTAGAGAGAGATCATACATTTAATGCAGTACTAAAAGTGGGGTAGCATATAATAAATTCCCCTATAGTGCAGCACAGACAGATCTAATGTCACTAGTTCACTAATATTTAGATGAGCAGCTCAGTAGGTTCCATACAGAGCACAGCCTACAGTACTAAGAATTTACTTTGCTTTTCAGTAACGTTCTATGAGCCCAAAGCCTGGGGAATCAAAATTTCAGGACCTTGAACATAGTCACTAGATGATTAAAGCCTGTTCTTTATGGATAAGATCACTACCAAAATAAATGCAATATATTGAGGTTGTTAGTAAAATGACTGACCAACAGTTTCGTGCCCAGAATTCCAGATTTCAACTTAAATGTAAAAAGCCATTTAACCATCTAACCCAAAAGGTAAGTCAGGTTCACAGAAAAAAACCCAAAACTTCTGTTAGCTCTGGATTTTATAAAGTTCTGGCATTCAGAATTAACATAACATGTCTACCACTCTACTTAAATCTCCCACGTACTTTCAGACCTGAGAGGTCTTCTCACAATTGAGACATGAAAATTAAAAATGCAAAGAAATATAGAGCACTGTCTCTCAAATGAAGAAAATTATGAAGGTAAAAACTTTGCTAGAACAACTGTGAAAGAGATTTCACGTTTTTACTACCTTCCAGCATAGACAGCAACATGACAACCATATCTTTCTGAAGATCCATTAATTCCTTCAATAGTTCAATTTGACTGGAATCCTAAATGACAAAACAGTATATAAATATAAATGATATATTGCTTTCTTTGACATTTATTTATGTGCATGCATATTTCACCTTGTAAGAAGCAGACTTAGAAATTAACAAGCTAGAAGTGTCAAAAACGGTAATACAGTGAAAATATACTTAATTGCTTAACTCCTCACAGTATATTTACACCATCATCTGTTTAGAAAGAGTAATTTAATAAAGACAAAACTGAATGTGATAAAGGATTTACAGCAAAAACTGGATATATCAAGGTCACAGATGGCACTTCTGTAATGTTTCGTGTCAACTAAAATATTGTCACTTTTGGTGTCATCAGGTTTACAGCCATGGAAAATTGTAAAAACAGCAACAGCACATAGAGCTCAAAGTATAATGTGATTCAAAATGAGCAATTTCATTATAGGCCACTGAATGGAGGGAAAAAAAAAAGTTGAAATAAAATTTTAAAATATTTATTGATAAAGTTCCATTAGCAGATCCTTAGACATGCATTAAATTGATTTTTTTTAGCCACCTCTTATCTCATTGGGTTTACTGAGTTTACTATATCACTTGCCTGGAGTCTGTCTGGATAGAATTATTCAACTACTTAATTTCTTCCTCAGTGATACACTGCTGTATCATGCCATTGATAACAAATACTTGAGCAATGCTGGACTTCAGTGAGTGGTACAACAAACTCAAGGTACTTTATGGCTGTGGCAGGATGCTTTGCCTTGATAAAGCTTATCTGCTTGGCCTGGAATCCATTCAGGAGGTAAAGCAGTGCAAGGCATCTGTGGTGAGCTACCATAGTGCTGCTTCTTAGTGTTGAATATGCTAAAAGGCTGGTCTGGCTTACCATCTTTAAACACACACCTGTCCCTTTGAAGTCAGACTTGACAGATAAGCTGCTGAACTGACCTAGAGGCCTATGACTGCCAGCCAACTTCTGTCTGCTATAAAAAACCCGTGCCACTTTCATAGTAAGATTCCTCCACAAACTTGATGTATATGGCATTTCTCCCTTGAATTTGGGACAGCTCTCCACAGTTACTTTACAAGGATTGAGAGAAAGAGGAAGAAGCACACCACAAAATGGACTGTGGTAAGATTCATTCAACTCTATGCAATATTTCTTCTGCTAGCTTGTATATAATTGCTTTAACAGAATTGCTTTCATATGGTCTGCTTTGACAATTAGTGTTATAGTTGACCAGTGGTTTTAGTTTTTATACTATGTAGTAAGTAATTCTGGTTAAGATCTGTCTGTTCAATTTTCTTAATAACTAACTCATCTTTTATAAATTTATCATCATTAAAACTCGCAGGACATTGATTTAATCACACCTCTGTAATTCTCTAAATTTAAACTGTCAAAAAAATCTGAAGCTAAGGAAGGGTTTACTTTCATTTAAACCCCCTTCTGTGAAGGAGGTTAAATACAAAAATATTTTCTTTCTGTTCTTCAGACTCAAATAAAAATCTTCTATAATAAACATTGTCTAAAGCACCCACTCCACCATCAACAATGACAATTTGGATCTTGGATTGAAAACTGCATAATTTGGAAATAACAGGATTTTTAATTTATTTGCCCTGTAAGTTTTCATTACAAACCTTTTAACTACAAAAGTTATTTACAACCCAGACTATCTTTATTCATTTAGATTGAAACCATACTTTCTTTTTCTACCTTAGATTCTTAAGAAGTATTACTATTATGACATTGTTGCTTCCTGCTACAAAATAGAGAATTTTGCATTAAAATGCAAAAAAAACCCAAACTGCAAAACCCAAAAAAACAGTGATTTAATTTTGCTCCTGTTAAAACCTTACTTCAAATGTTCTCCAAAAGTGCTCTGGAAATTCATGATTGAAAACAAAACCCAAGTATTTAGCCTAGGCAAGCCCCTCTTACGGACAAAAGCCATATGGCAACTCTTTATAACTCCACTTAGCCACACTCAACACTTTCGGAAACTGGTATTTCAATAGAATCTGGAAAACATATTGATATATTCTTGTAATAAATATAAAAGAACAAAAGAGCCCAAAACTATTCTGGTATTTCCTGCTAGACCCCATAAAGAGCTTCCAAAAGCCAAAAGCTTGATCTCCAAGCAAGAGAAAGACACTATTTGTAATGATACATTTAGAATGATATACTTGGAGTACTCTGTGTTTCTGTAATCCCACAGAACATCAGGAGTAAGTGCACACTCCTGTTGTGCACAGCTGCTGGGCTATCTTTGAAGAGGTGGGATGAGTATTGTTATTTTCTAGATTCAGTAATCAAAGATGCTGTGAAGCCACTCTGGGCACTGCTTAGACTATAAACTTGTCATTACTGTAAAAGCAAATCTTGCCAATAGCTACATCCTATTTCATAAGGAACACATACCTACCACGTTTGCCTTACTGTCAGTAACTACTTAAATACCTCTTTCCAGTTTGCTTTAGTGGAACAGGAAGAAGCACAATAGCCTTCACCATGGCCTACCCAAATACTGACTATTGAAAAATTCTTTAAGTAACAAAGATGTTTCAAAACCAGTACAGTATCAACAGGCACTTTTAAATGCACTTCAGGAGAAATTCAATGCATTTATCTTGAAAATCATGTTTGACTGTGATGCCATTTGTGGGAAGTAGACTTCTATGTAGCCATAAAGAACGAGAAGTGTACCTGTAGCTCAAAGTCCACGAGTGTCAGCAAGCAGCCTACTTTCATCCATAAAGTTCCAAGGGCAGGGAGAAAAATAATTTGATCAAGACTACTTCCATTTATGCAAAGAATACTTATATGGACACCTCTGGAGACAAATAGTGAAATCTAAAACCTCAGAGACTTCAGAGCTGTATTTCTAAATAACACTTTCACAAGCTTATGACATTTTTCTTTAAACATATTAAATTATGCAAAAAATCAGAATCAGTGGATTCAATTAAAATGTGTAATTCTTTTAAAATTTTAAGTTGAAAATTGCACTGCTTAAGGATAGGATTCCTGGCACCTCATTTTCACACTCTAAATAACTGTCTCTGCCAGTCCCCTTCACTCTTTCTACAGCTTATGAAATAAGTACTCACATCTGAAAGAAATTCACTCATTATAAGGTCTGACTACTCTCTACTAAGAGTGAATAAGGTTTATATGAAAAAGGTTTATAAGACATGTGTTCAACTAGGGTTTAATAATGACGAACCAGGGTTCAGTGCATGAACATGATGAGTCTCCCATAAAAGGAAACTGCAGAAAACACTGTGAAAGAATTTTGGTATAAAAGACCAGAACTGAGAGTTTTTTTGAATATCAGTGATGTACTTTGTTTGCAGTTTGATCTAATCTGCTTTGTACCTGTAGCCAGTCATCCCATTACAGGCCTGCTATTCATACCCATTCTAGTTTTAAAATTTTCTCCCTCAATTTTATTGTATTCTATCATCTCTGGCTTTTATTTTTCCTACCAACTGTTTTTATTAATGTTTCTCTTTTACAAAACTGTTAGTGACTTATGAAGGAAAAAGTAAACCAAAAAGATACCTGAGAGAGCTTCATCTGCATGTGGGCAAACACATGAAGGAAACCAACTACAGCATCCCACAGCCTGCTGTGTGCCAGACTTTGCTGATTACCAGTACATGGCCCCTATTGTTCAGGAAACATAAAAAAAAAAAAGAAATAAGAAAACCAAAGTTTGTTTGCAAGAAAATCAACAAAAAGAGGAAGAAATACACATAAGTGCATAGCTTAGGGGTGTCCTTTAGAAACTCCTATGAAATATGAAACATATCTAGAATTATGTATTCTAGATTATGTAACACCACTGACTGTAAAAAAATAACCTAATAATTACTCCCAGTAACTGGGCCTGTTTTAGCCAAGTCTCAATATACTAATTCAGACCCCCAAAGTGTGTATCTGTTTGCAACTTCAAACAATAAGTGCTGAAGGGATACAAATCTTCAAGCTGTTTCTTCTTTATGCAGTTCTGTAAATTAGGAACTAATTTAAACCCTAGAGAAAAACCCTAGAGAAAGTTAATGCAGAATTCACATAAGGGATTAGAGAATCGGTTTCCTGATTTTTTCCCCCCAGCATATTGTACAGCAGAGTGCTAAAAAATACTTAAAGAAAATTCTAAAGGTAGTGACAGTTATATACATATATTTCATTCTTTAGTTTCATATATAAACAAATGCACTGAAATAATGTTGAAGAATAAATGCATCTTTATTATATTTCTATGTTATACCTAGGTACTTTATATCTTCATGCTAAATGTATGATTAATTTTCTTTCAAGTTCATAACATTCTGAGGAAATTAATTTACCTGGATATACTCTGTGAGAGTATTGAAAACTTGTTTTGCAACCTGGATAGCTTTGGAAAAATTTCGTTGTCCTTGTTCATCAATAACATCCTTCCCAGAATAATACCAATAGAAATCACTGATGGACTCCTAAAGAAAAAACAGTTGTGAGAAGCATAAAGAGATTCTGTGGCCAAACTGGCTCCAACTGGATATTCATCAATATAAGAAAAAACAGTGTTAGAGAGTTCTAGTTCTAGAATTTATTTTGTTTGTAAAGGCTTTAAACGAACCACCCAGTGATTCTCAAGTACTACTTCAAGAATTGTAGTTTCATCTCAAGGGAATCAATAGGAAAACAAATATAGGGAAAGAAATAACTTAAATACCCCACAGCAAACATCAAAATAAAATAAATTAAAATTAGATGACTTGGTATCTGATCTTAGAAATACAACAACCTGAATTCTGAAAGGGAATGCTCAGTAGTACTGCCATGCTGCATGCTGTTCATTAAACAATGTCTCTTCATACTGCCTGCTTGACACCTAGTCAATAGTGGGAGCAAATGCTGCTTTGTGTGCATGATTCTGCTCCCCATATTCTCCAAAGGCAAGCTTATTAAATTTTCAATAAAGTAAGCAATGGAATGAAAATCGTCATATTGTCTCCACAACTTCTACAGAGTGCATAAAGATAGAAAACGATGTTGATAATAGCAGCAGTGTAAACAAAAAAAAAGAAGAAGAATTTTCAAAGTCTGGAATTTTCAGAGCAAATAAACAAATGGCTAAAGGGAACTTAGCTAGATAAATAATTTTTTAAAAAACAACCCTAATATATTATCATGTGCAGTGATTTTCAGAAAGAAGACAATTATAGGTAAAAATTATGAACATTTATCACAAAATATGTTTTCACACCACTCACATGCTACAATCTGGATGCAAAGCAGATTTTTTTCATTAATTTTTACAGTCTTCCAACAATGAAATGTTTTCATATTGAAAGGATTTGGGAGATAGTTAAAAATAGATTATTGAAAGGGTTTTTAACACACTGCCTTTTGCAGGTTTTTTTTCCTTTTGTCTTTTTTTCCCTTTCTTAGAAAATGTGCTATTCTTATGCTTCACTCCACTCAAGTACATAAGCACTCATTCACAGAGTAGGCAGTGCTCAGCCTAAATCAGAATATAGTGGAAAAAGCAGCTGGCTGAAACTGAACCTGAGCAATACAAAAAGCCTCTCATTCACAGGGTAATTTCAGTCAACACCTGCATTCAGGGACCCACTGAGCACGCCCCGTCTTCTGCTGCTCTCCTTGGTTAACAGCCTCCATCGCATTCCTGAGGACAAAGGCTGGAACCAGTCCTTCACAGGTATGCTGCCTTTCACTCTCCCTGAACAAGACAGCAATTCTTAAAGAACTGCAACCACTAGAGAATTTCAGCCTTTATCGTCAGCTTGGGCTAGAGGGACCAGAATAAGTATGATGACAAATAAATGTGCTCCTCTAATAAAACTTGTATAGAAGTCATATTTTCATCTACATACTCAGTATATAAATTACTTACCTGAACTCTCAATAAGTAATCCACAGTAGAAATTATAATATTAACAGTCGTGTTGTTACCAGTTTGAGTTCTCAGGTAATTCTGAAAATCTAAAAATTCAAATAGAAGTTTAATTTAAATTTATTTAAGTTTTGAAACACTTCTGAAAATTAATTCTGATTTATGACGGTCTAGAAAAGTTTTGCTTAGAGTCATGGATTGGGTTTTCTTCTCTTTCTTTGGTGTTTTTTTAGTTGGGTTGGTTGTTTGTTTGTTTTTGTCAATAAATCATTGTAAGAGTTTTGACATCTTATTGCAGAGATCACATACCAGTGAACTTCTGTAGCCAGAACTTTGTCTATATATTTCACCTGTAAAACTAAACTTGGTCATACTTTAATCTATTTATGACTAGAACTACATCAATATCAATGCAATTATACTTAGAATATATTTGTTAAGTAAAATTAAATAATTATACCAATCCTGATAACTAAGTCAGAAAGATGTCTAATGCCTAAAAAGGAAAAATATCCCTTTTTTTCTCTTTTCATTCCTTAAGAATGACAGACAGAACACATGGAAATACACTTAATGATAAAAAAATAATTAAATTATGCATTTTAACATGTATTTTTTTATTTAAAAGATATGTTATTTCTTCAAGAATGGTATTGTGTACCTTGTAATTTCACATACAATTCTAACTGACATTAGAGGGAAACAGTGGGCACCAGAAAGCAGACACATGCCAAAGGACAATCAATACAACTTCCTCTTATATTTTCCTCTGAATCTTCCATGTCTAGAAGTTGCAAACCACGTACATTTTCCTATGTAAATTTAACTTTCCTAGTAGGTCAAGATCCAAAACTCATTGTTTTGGAAACAATTATCTTATCTATAAAATTAGGGCTGTTAAAAAACACTGGCAACTTAATTCCACTTAAAGATTCTCCCTTTGTGTACAGTCTAGCAGCTATTCCACCTTTCACAATCTTTTCTTAAGGCTGCCAAACCTCCAACAATTAAAAGCTTTTATCATCAGTTACTGTCACCTTGACCTGGCCTGCCCACAAACCTGAATTGTGTCCTTCACAAAGCAACTGGAGGAAGCGGAAGAGGTCACATGTGAACTCATCATCTTGCATCACCTTTTCTCCTGTAGAAAGGCCAGATGGAAGCAGGTTAGCACAGTCTGTCAATTAACATCACACAGCCCCTGAAGAAAATCTCCATAATTAATATTAAGAAAGAGAGAAGGGGAGAGAAAATTTATAACCACCATTCTATCTGAAGCACCTATAACTTGTGCTTGGCAGATAGTTATTTGGTTATAAAAAAAAATTCAATTACAAAACTTAACTTTTGATTTATAAATATGGCAGCATGAGCTTGGCAACATTTTACAAATAATCCCTGATTTACATTCTTGTTTGACTTCACTGGGCATGGAGGCTGTGTCACATACAAAGGTTAGGGCTGGATCAATTTGATTCCCATTGATCACAAAAGAAGGTACTTAAAATACAGAATGAGATTTAATCAAACAGTTATGAAAATAAGTCCTCAAATAAACTATTTGATTTTAAAATATTCTAAAACAACCCATGAAATTTACAGCTATATGCACTCTCAAGAACCATTTAGACTGAAATATTTGAGGATTCATTATCTGTCTGCTGCTGACACAAAGTAGAAGTGTCTCCTTTGACAAAATAAAGCATTACAAATATAATGAATTAAGACCAACTGCCAAAATGCTTTACTGAATTAGGCCCTTCAGTTAATTTCTTGGTAAACAACAACTAATATCCAAATGAATAAAGCTTCAAGCCTTCCCCCCCCTCCCCCGGGAAACAGTATACTAAAAAGCCCTCAATTAACACATCATTATTTCAAGTATATCAATACATACAGTTAACTTTGTACAGGGACATGTGAAGAGGAGAAATAACCATTCACCCAGGAAAACAATCACAACTGAGGAAAACATAGAACAGCTTATAAAATGACACAGAAGGACAATACTACAGGTGTTAAAGCAATAAGGGCCACCTATCAAAAGTCAGAAAATTCCCATATAGAACACTGGGGAAATATTTTGACTATGTATGCAAAGGTGGAAGTCACGAAAACTTCTATTATTTAACAATACACATAATTTTAATATATAACAAGCACTATTTGTAAACAAGAAAAAAAATGACGGATATAAAAATGTAAGCAAACTGCAAAACAGTTTGAAAGAATTTTTCTTTGAGGGGATATAATTTAGGGTCTACAAAGACAGGACCTTTAGTGTGTGAATAGGAGACCAGAAAAGTGAGTAAAGGCATTAAAATTAAAAAAAAAAAAAGATACCTTAGTTAAATTAACAATTACTTCCATGCTGTTCTACTGGTAGATAATTCTAATTACAATATCCACATTTACAGATTACTATGTTATTATAATTAGATCATCACTGTTTGGGCTAGATTTGGCTATGATCAAGTTAATTTTCTTTGTACTAGCTAGCTGAATTGTAAACAACATTTAGTGCAATTTGGAGTAAAAATAGACATGATCAGAAGATTAATTTCACATAAAGTCATGAGCAATTATAATTTCAAGCTAATGGATTTATCAGTCTACAGACTGTGAATTTTAAAGTGAGAATCTCCAGTACACTAGGAACAGAAATCAAAAGCATTTTGAAAACTGATGTGAATATTTTATAGTACAAAATTTCACACTCTTCTGTTACTCTCAAGACAAATTTTTGTATTTAGGGTATATATCCCTAAGGCATATGCCAACATAATTTCTTGTACCATAGGGAAAGATAAGATGTTTTTCCTCCTAACTCTAGACGTGCTCAGGGTAGTCACGAAAAAATACCCAATTGTTTCTCCAAGAATGAGTCAAATACTTTAAATGACATTCCATCATATTTTTCTGCACTGGAAATATAACTACCAGGCACGCAGTTTTTCAGTCACAGGAGACTGAAAACCCTTTCAGCTAATTAAACAATGGAAAATAAATTACTATTTCTGTCAGTGCTGATGAAGGTATACATGCAATATAGGCCCAAGAAGGCAAAAAGCAGGAGGTTGCTGGGCTCCTGGAAGAATATTATTCAATTTTACACACAGGTTCAGTCCTGCAAGAGAGTTTCATGTGCTGCTGGCCAAATGCCAGAGTAGAGAAGATTTCTCAGGGTTAGTTACTTTCTTCTTTTCAATTTAACTGGACTCCTGTCACACCTAAAGTTACATGTGGGGTCACATGCTTTGTTGAACTAGGGGTAAAAACAAGAATTACAGAAAGCCAAGTATTTGGTGAAGCTTCTATCACACACTAATGCTTGTAAGTTGACTTCTGAGATGGCAATGACTTTATAAAATAACTCATCAGGAAATTTGCTTGGAAAAATCAAGCCCATGAAAGGCCCAATAATCTATTTCTTGTGTATTAAGGCACCACTGAATCAAAGCCATTTGTAGGAATAAGACTACAGAATAAGTTACAGTTTAATATTTTTGGCCCCTGTATTTCTTGCTCCTGGAGAGTAAGATATTCCAGAAGAAGAAAGAAAACAAGTCTTAAGTTAAAATGTTATACAGATCCTGAGTTTTAGTACAATTACTGGACTTTGGGAATTTTTATTAAATAAATTCCATTCTAATTATTGGAAGGGCCTGGAAGGGTCTTTTAATTAGCTCCACTGTAAATAAATCACAACTTGATCACAAGTTATTGCAAAATTCCTAAAAAGCAGAAGGTGTTAGGTGCATCACTGCACAAAAGACGAAAGGCCTGTTACTTTTAAAAACATTTTTACCTATTTTAAAATGAAGCAAAAAAAGCCCATTTCAAACCACCTGGCCACACTAAGATTTACAATATCCTGGTTTTCATTTCCACAGTTTTTATATCTGATCAAAATCAGACAAGAACCAAGGTTGGTATGATCAGGAATTTTCATTTTCAGATTGTACTTACTGACTACAAGTGGTACCTCACTGGCAGCTACAGAACTGAAACGGAGATCCATTTCTTTCTATAAAATTCGGAGAGCAACCTTTGCTGCTGTGCACACAAATTCATGCCAGTTCACACAAAGATTTGCAAAGAATGTACTTAGAAACATACACACTACATATGGAATTATTTAGGTTGTTATGAAAAAACACTCTTTAATTTTTGTTGATATTGGATATATTCTGGCAAATATTTGCTCAGATGTTAAAATGCTGCCATTGCTCATGCTGTAGGTAAATGGTATGGCTGTACAAACAAAGGCTTTAAGCCTGCAGCTTTTGCAAAATTGGCAGTTTTTGTTTGTGATATACAGGAACAGAGGTATCATGTGTAGGAAACAAAAACAAAAGTCAATAAAAAATTAAATACATGGGGTTTTTTTCATTGAAAGTGCATGTGTCAAAGTTCAATGATTCTCTACCACCTTCTGGATTTTTTTTTTTAAATCCCCAGTGGAAAAGATCTGTCTTCTATGGCTACTCAGAAACATGGGTTCGATAGTACATATTACAGAAATATAAAAATATTTTCAGCTTTCAAATGGGAACAGGACTTTTGTGGTGTTAAGCAAGAGCAAACCTGCCCCATAATAAAGCAAGTGAATTTGTTGTTATTACAAGACAGTACTGGGTTGGATTGTGAATGCTGCATGCCTTTGACATCTCAACAATCTAATTCAAGTAAGAAATACACTTGTTTCCTCAGTGAGTGAAATTCTCTGAGGTTATTTAAGTCCCCTTTTAAAGGCAAACACTTATACAGTTTTATGAAGGTGGAAAACACCTCTCCAATACAGGCTACAGTGGATTACACAGAATTTAAGCATCTACTTTAGGTGTGACTAGGCTGGTGAAGGCCAAAAGCATATTTATTAGTTCCACATTATCAATGGCTGAAAATAGCCCTGATGTGAAAACCCATAGCACAGCTAGTACCACATGTACCTCTCAGATTGGTAAAAATCCTTTAAGAGCTACTATCTCATTCTAAAACTGTATTTTATTAAAATAAGACTTCTGTGAACTTACACAGAGAAATTAAAGTAACACCTGATAAAATATTAAAAAATTGAACATATAAAAAGAGCTTTCCTGAAAAAGGGGGAAAAGAAATAAAATAATCTAAGTGTAAACTTAACAAACATCTTGAGTTTTGTACTTCATAGAAAACAACTCTCTCCAAAAGGGAAAAACATTGCACTTTCAAGATTTTTGTGACTCACAGTGAAATGGCAAGGAGTATGAGTGTTAAATGAAAAAAAACATTGCAAAATAGAATGTATTTCTACATGTCTTTGATTATGAGCCCCCCTTTTTGGAAAAGGAAACAGAACAATCAAAACAAAATACATACAGAAGAAACAACATTGAGTACGCCACAAAAACAAGTAAGAAACACATTTGCTAAAGAACCATCAATGTTGTTACCAGTGGGGGTTCCAGGGTTTGGAAAGGGAAGGTAGTACCAGTCAGAGGAATATCAGGACAAGGCACTTACGATGTGGACAGCACAAAGAAACAATTGGAATAGAGCAATAAATTTCACATCCATGTAGACTCAATAAAGGGGTTTCTATCTATTGCTAAGGCTGGCATGGGACCAGAAACAAGAACTGCACATGAGGAAAGGTTGACTTTATTCCCATAAGTCTCAACAGTTTGACTTTGGGAATAATAGTTTTGGGCTTGTAGCTTGCAAAGTCAATGACAATTACTCATGAATCTGCTTCTGCAGCCGATTCAGATGAAATGAAAAACAGGCTAAAATGCACATTTTACATCCCATCATTTCCTTGGGAATCAATGAAATTATTTTTAATTGAGGATTAATTAAATATTCATAGAATAAGCATAATTCTCAAAAAAAAAACCAAAACAATAAAAACCAGTGCAAAAATCTTTCTCATCTTTGGTGCTTCCTTTGTAGTATTTACAGATGGTAATTCACAGGATGGCAGACATAGGAGCTCAGATATCCTATAAAATCTGGGATACTTTGAAACTGTTCACTACAGGAGTTCCCTCACAGACACACTGGCTTGGCTTTCTTAATGCTATCAGGTATTAATACCAGTACCTCTACAGCTCTTAAACTACTTTTCAGTTAACTGAAAAAGGCGTGCTTCATAATAAATAAAAAAAATTACTATTTGAAGGTAGCATATTATCAACAATCATGTAACTTTGAAAGGGAAAAATTCAGTATTTTTTGGTTGGATTTGGTTTTCTTTTGTCTTGAATTTTCAGTTGCTGGATATTAATATGTAGGAAAAGATGGTATTTGCAAATATTATCCCTTTGTGCCAAGTAATCTTTGACGCAGTGATTGCTGTATCTTGACACTGCTACTGCTCACTAACAAAGAAAACAAACAAAAAAAAACTATCCTAATCCCTGTGAAGACTTTTGTTAAGTTGCCAAACAGAAAATTTCCACTTAGAAAACAAATAAAACACCAGATGATCCTCCTCTCCAACAGCTGGCTAATGAAAAGACATCTGCTGTGTTGGAGTTCATTGTTTCTGCTGACTGGTACACACATTTTGTATTTTAAAATCTCTTTTCACATGGTGAACATCTCATGGCAACTGCTCCTACAAAGCTCTTCCTTTACTCGAAGTAAGGAAACGTTGAGGTATAGCAACCATAACACACCAAGTAGCTTTCGGAATAAGGAAGAGTAAACCTGTAAACAGCATTGATTTCCTCTAAACGAGCAATGCACCACCTCTTTCTTGTATCAACTCCTGACTGCATTAGATAAACCTAGCCAGTGGCAAGTCCTCTCCTCACTAACCACCCTCAAATCCTCACTGGATCCACCACTGATTTCCTGTGCTTGCACAAACCAGTGCAGCAATAAAGCCACATTCAATACACAACAAAAAGGCTACAGGAGGACTAAAGCACAAGGCTTTGTGTATGTATATATTACTATTTTTTCCTCTTCACATTCATCCATTGCAAATATTGGGCTCACTAAAAAGAAAACAAATAAAGAACAGGAAAGAAAAGTATAAAAAAGCTTGTTGCTCTTACATCTACTGTGTCAGTCACTGTGCAAATCCTGAGAAAGAGGAAGACCAAAATGGGAAGTCTGGATGTGTAAACCAAGAATTTTAGTATGAAAATTTGTAATATTAACAGAAAAATCACACTAGTTTAGCAGCATTACAGGGAAAAATCTAGTGATATTCAGGAGCTGTACAATGCTGACACAAAGCTAAGAGCAGGGAAAATAAGGAATAGGCAGTTGTTTTTAATAATTACCACGCTCATGGGTGATGACTGAGGAAGGGAGGACAGGACAATTAGTTCAAAGAAAAAGAAACAGGAAAAAAGAAAAAAGGTGAGAATTTGTTTTAGGAAATACAAAATATAGTTAGTATTGGTTTTGCCAAAATTAGTTCTGTACTAAAAGAGAAACATCAAATAAACAGAAAACAAAAAAAAATCCCTCAAATGAGGAAGCACAAAAATACTCTTAACATCAGTAGAGTCAATTATGCAGCATTTAAAGATTTATTTATATTTGCATGCAAAAACAGTCATTTCTAGAAACAGAGTCAGAGGTCAAAAGAATAATGAGCCAATATCTTGAGAGTCCATTTCAGAATCCAACATTTTGAGTACGTTTAGTTATGTACTAGTAGAAATGTTGTCCAAAAGAACAAAAGATTTTGCAGAATAATCTTCAATAAAACATGAGAGTAATGGCCAAAAATTATATGCCAGATAGCTGTACCAGCGCTCAATTTTCTATCTTGTAACCAAATTTTATCCGGGTTCACTTTTTTAGCACTCATATAAGTCTAGAAAGATTTAATCTATAATTTAAACTGTGAGAGCACCTTCAGAGAAGCAGAATTTTTGACTGGCCTTGAAGTCATTACATTCATGTAAATGTAATAGTTAGCGAAAAATCATTATTTAAGCAGTAGAATATTAAAGAAATAGGCCGCATAAAAGACCTACAGGTACAAGGGACAATGAGATATGCAGTGTTGCTGGTATGAATTATGATCCCTCAAATGCAATAGGGATTATACAGTCAAGCTTTTTTACCTTGCTTTTAAGATAAAAACATGTTAAAAGGTTAGGTCACTGTAGGATTTAAACATAAAAATGCACTGTAAAAAATTCTGAAGATAAGGGAAGAAAATGTGCTTTAGTAGCTCTATTAAGCACACAAGAACGAACCTAATGTACCCAGACAATCACAGTAAAAGAGTAGTAGAAGAAAGAAATTGACAAGTGAAGTAACAACACCAAGGGTAGAAAGCCAAATTGGTTCAAAGTCAAAAGTAGAGAGAAAATTTTGCAATATTTCCCCAAAGACAAATAGAAAAAAATCAAAGAAAAAGCTTTTCCCAGACTTTTTCCCACAGAGCAGATAGATTTCTATCAACCTCTTATATTTAATTTATGGCTTAAGTAAGTGGTGTGGTTTTCAGTTCAAGAAATCAGGTGGGAATTTTTAATTTCATTCTATGCTGAAACTGGATGAGGACTTCTGAAATGTTTTACATGCATAAACACTGCTGTTCGTAACTGGAATATGTTTTCAATTTTACATATAATGTCTTCCCTTCTTCAAAAGGATGAGAAAGAGTCCTCTGAGACCATTCTGAAACTCAACACATGCTAATGATTTACTGTTGACAAGGACTGGCTTAGGTGTGTCAATTAAATATAAATCACTTTTAGGAAACCTGTTTTAGTTTCAGCCTCTAGATATATATTTACAAGGTTCATGGAATCATAGTCTATCCTGAGTTGGAAGAGACCTATAAGCATCTTCAAATTCTAAATCCTAGCCCCACATGGGACACCCCAAGAGTCACACCATGTGCCTGAGAGCATTGTCCAGACAAACACTGCTTGAACTCTGCCAGGCTGGGGCTGTGACCACTTCCCCAGAGAACCTGTTCCAGTGCCCAAACACCCTCTGGGTGAAGAACCTGTTCCTTATGCCTAACTTAAACCTCCCCTGGGTTCTTTCAAATTCAGCTTGCTTCTGCAAAACTTCAAAAAGGTCATGGATAATTTATGTTGAATCAATAGTACCTGATCCCTCTTCAGTCACCATGCCAAGGCCTTCTGCTTTGTTCTGACGTTCAAATGCATTTAGGTCAAGAACACTGCAGTGAGAAAAATTACATTTGTCCTGTGATTAATTAAATAAATGCAATATTTAATTTTGTGGAAGTTAAAAAGGATGTGTGATTTCATTGAAGTTTACAAGCATACTAGTATGAAAAAGATACATCTCTGTGGCTTGATGTATGTGTCTGTTAGGAGACTACAAATCTCAGCTAAACAGCCTGAACCTGCTTTTGCCCTGAATGTGACCACAGAATTCAGTTTTGTATGACTGGCCAAAAAAAAGGGGAATGTATGCATTTGGAATATACATACTCATTTTTAGGTGCTATAAAGAAACCAAGTTATTGACTACTTTTGTATTATAGCCCAGTTCATACCAAGCAGCAAGGTCCATTACGAAACTGTCATTATTGGTTTCATTTAGTGTTTCTCTCCTTCCACATTCCGAAAAACTGAAGCTGCCAAAAGGGAATATATTTTCAACTAACCAGATTGAAGGAAGGATGATACCTCACATATATAATTTTGAACCTGTGAGATTCTTCCTTACAGGGCTTTGCATGACAGCTGGCCAGGGATAATTTTGTTCATAAGCAAAAATGGTTTTAAAGTTAGATTAACATAGAACTATGACTATTAACATAGAACCTCTGCTGGCAAGAAACCTCACTGATTTCAAAATGAAACTTGGCCACAGATGGCATTAAGAAAAAAGAATACATAATTAAGAAAAAAAGAATACATAACATGATACCCTGGACATAAAAAGAAGACTGAATCACCTGATCCAGGTAGCCCCTTTTAGTCCTATGCTTTATGTTCACTAATACATCATTTACTGATATAGTTTATTCTTAGAAATTATATATAAAACATTTAAACACATACATTTATATATTAAATTAATATAAATAATAAATAAGCCTGAATTAACAAAAAAGTCATAGTATCACCTCAACTTATTAAAATTCATTAATTTAATATGAAATTAAGTATTTCATTTCTTTTTCTGATTTCTAAGAAGTCCTATGACTAATTCTAGCAAACCTGGGGTTTCCCAAAATCTTTTGTGCTTACTTAACATTGATCATTAACCTGATCTCTGCAGGATTACTGGATACCTCCAGATTTAAGGATTTACCTCTGAGGAATGCTCCTAACTCTGGAGTTTTTTTCTGCCATATCTTAGGTAGACTCAAATTCTGTAAATATTTTTGGAAAGAGCTTTCTTACAGAGGCAGATCCATATCACCAAGTTTTTTCCACCACAAGTATCAGCCTGTCCTTTAACCCAAATCTAGCTTATTATAAACCCCAAGTGCTGTTTGCAAGGACTATGTAGAGGATCATTCCAGAAATATAAATCCCACAGAATAAAACATACATGCAAAATAATAAATTTTTCAAGTTGATACTTTCTTACCTACAGGACTGCATAAGACCAGCAAGGCTCTGAAAGAACCCTACATCCTTTTTATCCTTGAGGTAGTCAAGCATTTTCTGCAGCAAACACAAATAATTTACACAGAGAGTTAATATTCCTATTATGTAATAACTTAGGTAACTGAAGACTATATGTATTCAATACTATTACTGATGTTGGTGTTTGGAAATATCTCTAATATTTAAGACCCTTGCAGAGAAAAATCCAGATATCAAAACCAAAAGCAGCGTTTAATGCCTATGTACTTTATAGGAAAGGTCATACATTTTGGTTATGCCTTCCTAAAGCATGGAAAATGAAGATAGTAACTAAAGTCAACACAGCCCGAAGAATTTAGAGTTTAATAAAAATGCAATCTTGCTACTACTAGGCTAAAAATTTATGTTGACACTATTGTTTCAACACCAAACAAGGTTTGTCTTAACCTCAGTTTATTTCAAATTATTTTATCTGTAATAGTATGCTGGCAGTAATTTGAGCATACTTATAATTTGTTTAGCTTTATTATAATGTGGAATAACTATCTGAAAACAGACTGCAATATCAAGAATTTACTGAGTGAACTGTGGTTCTAGAATGCAATGCGTTGTTGAGCAAAGAGATAGGATGATACCAGAGCTCTCTGTTGTGAAGTAAACCTAGAATACTAAAGGCCAATCTTAGTAGGAAAGCTACAAGAATTAATGTTGTGAATGAAGTAAAGCTATTTTTGCAAAAATAATAGAAAAAATGGATAATAAGTAACCTCCAAAATGGGCAGCACATAGGCAGACAGCGTTACCAAAACGTATCAGTGTAAACCCAAGTAGACCCAAGATTACAGAAAAAGAAGACCCCAATCAACAACATTATACCAATCAAAGCAAAGAACTCCAGAGGAGGATGATAAAAATGACTTCTAAAAACCACTACTGTTCCTCTCCCCCACTCTTCTTAAGGAAGACCTAAAAGCTGATCTTAGAACCTAAAGGAAAATTGGAAAGTTGAGCTTAACACCAGGTATAAATAAAGCAACTAAAAAACCCAAGAATTCTAACTGTACTACTGATGCTTTGATGTTTTAAGAATCTAATTTAGACTAGTAGCATTTCTACCAATCTAAAAATACTAATTGTTTCCTGCATTTTGATTCATTAAGACTTTACTAAATTATTTTTTTAAATAGATTGTAGGATTAGAAATGTCATGATTTTCCAATTTAATACCATGACATCACAAAGAACTGGCAGTGGTTCAAGCAAATAATTTCTACACTACTTGTAGTCTTTAATATCAATTCCTATCAATGACAGGCCCTGAAAAGAACATTATTTTGGTTGCATTCAGCAGCTTCTCTTGGGACCTTAATTGCTCCCAGTTGTCTGTATTCTTTAAACTGTACTGCAATAATTTAGTAATGGCAACCCTTCTCAACATAAGCATCTTCAGCTAGTACAGAACCCTGAACACACCCTATATCAGCCTCTTCACTTCAACAATACAGGATTCTTTTAAAATATCAGACTTGTCCACTGGGAACCAAATTATCTTACAATGGATGAGTTATTCAGGATTTTCTCTGCTTTTATCAGCAAGAGTCTCATTGCATAAGCTAAGGACTTCTGAAGTTGTGAAGTTAGTGAAGACTGGGGTCAGCAATTTTGCTCTACAGACTATAGGACAATGGCAATCTCCCAAGAAAGCCCTTCTTCCCTAAGAATTCCTACAAAACTAAATGATTGATATAACATAAAATTTCTGTCTTTCACCTGAAGTGCAAAACAAATCTTTTAGCCTTGTAAACAAATAATGAATACCCATCAAACTTTTTATACTTTTGTATACGATTTGGTTCTGCAAACAGGAGTAAGAGGATAACAAGTGTGTGACAAACAGTCACACTACATAATGTGCTACATAATGAGCTACTACAGCAATAATGACCATGGTATAAAGACCCATACTGGCTAGAAAGGGTAGAAGAAACTAGTACCTTACCTGCTGAACAGTAGAATTTCCTCCATTTAGGATTGCAATTCCTAGCTTTAGGGTTGCTGCAACCATTGGCCCCATCTCACCTTAAAAATATCCAAAAATATATAATTGGATCATTAAAAAAATAATAATGTTTCATTAATTATTTTATCCATTCAATGAATTATAAAACTGACCTATTTTTCCTTAATTTCTTCATGAGTGCCTACAGACATAGTGCAATGCATACAAAGTACACAGAAGAAGCAACATATAAAGCAGGAATAACTAAGTTCAGCAAATAGAAATCATGTTTCAATCACTAGAGCATAAAACAGTTGATTTAAGGGTGGGCTCACAATGATAAGCTAGCTTTCAAAATTAACAATATGTCCTCTCTGCATGAAAATCTGGATGTTTCCTTCTGGTTTATTCAGAGAATGACTGCGACCGAAGCATTTAACTAAAGTAAACAAAATTTGTAATCATGAGTTTTTAAGACATCACTATTGTGGAAACAAATAAACAAATCACAAAAGAAAAAAATGAAAGCATAAAACCTTAGAATAAGATGGTTTCTAAAGGAAAAAATCATCATTTAAACTTCTGAAATGTTTTATCAAAGTACACCAATAAAGCAGTTATTTGACGAATGGGAAATAACAAAAGAACTTAAGCCCACACCTACTTCAGAACTGTACACATTCCAGAATTTAAGGATCATTTTGTCATTCAGTGCTGCTAAAGCTATGAAGTAATTCACACATCCTCAAAATTAGCACTGGAAAAATTAATTACAACTACAAAAGAAACAATAATCTCATGAAAATCATTCATTATACTTTTCTGGATTAGCTGTCAAAAATTTTGAAATTTCAAGTTAATTTTGAAAGTGAATCTTAGAGCCAAACATATGCATGTTTGTCCAATAAGAAAGCAAATTACTTCAAAGTTCATTAGAAATAAGGTTTAAAGTTTAATTTACACACCAAAACCTTACCTTTACTTGCACTGATTGTCTGCAGAACCATCTCAGCAGCACCTCGATCATGCAATCTGGCTTGTTGATACAGAAGTTTTTGCTTTTCCATTTCTTTTTCCTGAATAAAAATTCCGGTCATTTAACATGAGATTTGAGTTACTATCAATCCTCCAAAGGTTCTTGGTTTTCTCTTAGTATATGGGCTCTATGGCAACATCATTAACCATTTTAATACATACAAGGCTATTGGACAAATAATTAACAGGTTCAAGTAATAATCTCCACTTGGTATTTTTCTTTGATTTGCTTTTAGCAGTTTATCTGGAAAGAGTCATCTCAATTGTTAATCATTAGGTTAGTTCATAGCCCATGCTCATGATATATACTGCATATATCAAACTTGCACTTTTTTGCTGTGTTTTTGTGCAACAATTCATACTCTTAATAATCTTCTATAGTGTGACCATAACTTCATACTGCTCAGTATGTGACTCTTGAGTTGTAAGTTGTTGCTGAATACCAGAGTAAAAGAAACATCTCAGAATTTTTTTCAAAACATATCATTATGTTACAATATAGATTGCCCCCTACTTACAGAATATTTACTAGAATACACTGTGCTTTTATATTTTGTATTCTCTAGCGGCAACAAACAATACTGCATGGCGTTGCTTGAGCAATGGTGAAGTTTCTTTTTTGTAATTTAAACTACTACCGAAAACATAACGAGCATAAAGAGCAAACATAAAGGCACAGTTAATTCCAGAAGAGTTTCAACTTTCATCAGGTTAATTGGAGTTTGCTGGAGAATTGAGGATGACTAAGCAGTATAAGTTGCAAAATGGAAGTTGCATAGAGCCCTATGACAGTGAGTCCATCAGATGGCGTGGTAAAAAGCTTACTCAAAAGGAACATGACACAATCAGTTAGTATCATGTCCAAAAACACAACGCCCAAAACATGTATGACCTAGAAGCAGGAACAGCTGCAGCAGAAGTAGCCAGAATGACAGCTTTGCTGCCATAAACTTTCCATCCAAATTACGGAAAAATACATTGGAAGATGGAAGAGGTTTAAAAAATGAAGGCTTGCTAAATAGAGGATATGAGTAATAAATTAAAAAGAAGAGGTAAAAAAGAGAAATATGTTCAAATGAATGAAAAAGAAACCTTTAACTCAAAAGCAAACCAACACAGACATTTATGCTGTTACCAGAGAGTTCTCGCCGAGGCTGGCAAATTTGTTTCTTAAATCTTTGATAATATCGTGCTGCGGAAACAAAATTCATCAGGGTTTTTTTTTTCACACTATTAGCTCTCCTGTGGTTAAATTGTATCTTTCTTTTTGCTTTAAATTATGTGACAGATCTAGATGGAGGCACAAAAAGGAAAAAAAAATGGCAGCGTTGCTTTGTATTTAGCCATGCTAGGGTTTGAAAGTTTTGCCTTCATGTTTAAACCTCTTCCTGGGAGTTCAACAAAAACAAAACAGAAACATACACACACGCGCACACACACACCACACACACACAAACCACCAGAAAACCATGACATCACAATAAAATATTTTCATTTGCTTCAGAAGCCACTGAAAGTTGATCAGCCTTTCTTTTCTTAAAAACAATTTCCTATTTCTAGATACTTTTAGTTTTAGACCCAACACGCTTTCATCTTTCTTTAATTGCAAAATTTACTATTCACAGGCCTAACACCAGCTATACTACTTTCATTGTGCAACATTTTTTATAAGAATATCAAAGATTTATAAGAATGCTTACAGTGAGGATGAATCTGCATAATCTACAGACTAACTTCTTGCAACGGCAGTATAGAAGAACAGTAGAAAGAGGCATTGCCAAACAGCTTAGCATGAGAAAAGTGGCATTTCCCATGGAAATCAAGATGCATAGGATATTAGTAACAAAACAGACCAAAAAAAAAAACAAAAACCAAACCAATTCACCAACAAAAACACCACAAGCATTTTTCTTAGAAGCAACCATTCTTTGATGATAACCCATAAAGATCATGGTTCCTTCTTCAGCTTCACAATGCATTTTCACTGTTGCTTTCTCCCTGCCAACTCTCTGTATATAAATATGTATGTGATGGCAGCATTTACATGAAGAGGGCCACCTACTGCCTACAAAGTATACTAAATTTGTAAGGTTATCCCCTTTTCCCTAAGATGTGCTTACTGTTTACACTGTCATCTGTGCTACCAGTTTCAGCTTTTTGCACTTTATCCCCTTGCTTGCCAGTTGAAGTCAAGAAATGACCAAAGTAATTAGCCAATGATTTGAGCTTTCTGTCATTCACCAAACCATCACAACAATAGCAAAAATACTTCACAAAATGAAACATTCAAAATAACTGAACAGAATTTTTAAAAACCAAAACCAAAAAAAAAAAACAACCAACCAACCAAAACACAGAAGAAACACACTCCAAACCCAATCCTCAATGAGGAACAAATCTATTTCATCTTTAATGTTTTCCACTCATAACTCATATAGGAAAAAGTTGACCACTTATAAATGTACATAAATGTGTTCTCATATTATAGACTTTGTCCAGCATTCTACCAAACCAAGGAAAACTCTAAATCATATCCTTTGAAAGTAGAGATCCAAATATTTTCTATTTCGTTCTGGTTTTTGGGGTTTAAATCATCATGAGCAATCATATGCCAAAATAAATCGGGCGAAACCACAATTTTTAGTTTGAATTTGTAGGCAACAAACTTGCTAAAACTAAAGAGAAATTTAACTGACAACTGAAATTCTTAAATTTTCTTGTAATTCATACAGAGACTGATTATTGGAGTCTCCCTTTGCGCTAGGACATATGGAGAGGTTTGTTTGCTGCCACTACTAAGCTCCAATATACAGACTGCAGGCATAAGGTCCTACTTTTACTGAGCATTTTTTTTTCTTTTTTTCTAACATGAAATCATGAAATTAAATTTAAGAAAAAATATGTAAAGAACAGAAATTGCTTCCAACTCAGCTATTAGAAGATGAATGCTTCTCCTTTGAATTGTCTTCATATTTTTTCAAGACTTCTGCTTAGTCTAGAGAACAAATCCTATTGGGCAGGACTTACACTGGGAAAACATCTGTTCATTTCAATTTCAGGCATGCATAAGTATAAGCTATGTAATTAAAATATCAAGTACTCATGCATAATACTTGTGTACCTTTTTATATATACATCTTTATAAACTCTTCAATCCTTTAACTTCAGTATATGCTGGTTTCTGTTCTATAAAAAAATATTATTTTTTTCCTAAATCCCTCTTTCAGACTTCATCATTGAAGCATCACTACTTGTTGTGAGAGATTTGGACTTAAGGACCTCTAAAGATCCTTTCCAACCCAAACTATTCTATTAATAAATAACGTATTCTGTAGTGTAGGGAGTGAAACCATATATTAGGTTCCATACAATCCATTACATGTAGGAAAAACTGATGAAAAACACATTTTTACATAGTTATTTGAATGTTTACCTTCTTAGAATTGATAAATTTAATAAGGAGTCTGATCTTAATTCACAGAATAAATAGTTACTTATAAATATGTGGTATATGGACACTCAGCATTTGTGATAGCAAGAGATACAGGGAACCATCTTCAAAGGGCTGGACCTTTATGAGGTTGCATTATTTGTACGTAAAGAAACATGAGGTAAGTGACAGCACGATGTATCATTTTGTCAAAAAACTTGTGAATAAAGAAGTCTACTAAAAAAGTTGCTACCAATAACAGGAATGAAAAGAACTGACAAAGGAAGCTGTATTTCCTCAATTTCTTTTCTTCCTGTGAAGAGTCAATTCAAATCAATTTAATACAAATGAGTTTAAAAATAAGAGCTCAATTTTGATTCCTTCTTTGAGTTCCCATCCTACAAGTATTTAGTGCACATTAATATGTAGGAGTGACTCAAATGCAGTAAATTATTTGCATTTAGCTAGTGAAACAGTTAGATTTAAAATAATTTCTTATCAGATGGAATCTCCTTCTTATCAAACGAGACAGTGACACCAACTTTACAGGGGGTCAATTGAGCATCTGTTCAGTAAGACAAAAAGTTAACTTAGAAACAAAAGGGAAGGGGGCACAGACATGTGTAATAAAGCAAATACTAGCAGGCAAATGTTGACAGGAACATACTACCATACAGGGAACATCACTGTCACATCTGTTGTTCACACTATTAAGCCAATTCAAAATAATTGTACAAAAATAAGACTACCCTGCATGAGATATGAGCAACAGAATTGTCAATAAAATACAGTAGGCATTTTCATCACATTCTAAGCTTGCCCAAATATCTCTCTTGTTCTGAGTGCAAAAGGATCCAAGACTTCAAACACCACACATTTTTGAAGTCTAGAGGAGCAGTAGACTTTTATCCCCAAACAAAATGAACAGTCACACTTTTCACATGGATACACAGGATAGAAGAAAAGAACTGCCTTCAACATTGACATTTGATCACCAGACAGAAAGAAACACACAAATACACACACAAACACACGCATCTGGTATGTACAGTTTCACATCTGCACAACTGTTTGATGCCATGTATGAAGAAAGCAAGGATTATTTCTTGTTGTGCTTTTTTTCCCTTTTAAAATATTTCACAGTCAGCAAGAAAAAAATTTTATGGAGCATGTAAGATTTAGTGGTAACAAGGTAAGCAGAGTGATAGATATGTAGTATTTGAATAGCTGAATTATTGGAATGAAAAAAGAAGAAATTATCAGATTCCTTATATATTTCCTTTGGGGTTTTTGATATGCACTTTGTTCAAAATAATTACAATACCTTTTAAATAAATTTTTGTGACCACATTCATCTTTCAGGATAATGTCTTTATCATATGAAGATGGAACAGACCTGTACAAATTTTTGGAGGTGTAAGAGTAAAGTTGATCCTGAAATACATCATCTCTCCCCACAGATGCCGGGGAACGTCTTTCTTTTGTGATCTGAATGTTAATAGAAGGCTAGCAAACAAAATACCAAAATCCCCTTGCTCCTTTCCATGGAGAAGGTTACAATTGCCATAGGAAATGAAATTTGAAGTTACTGACTGAAGTCTGGCCATTAGCTAAATCTGTGTATTTCAAATCTCAAGCAAGTCATCTTTACTTACTCTAGCTGTCATTAACCAGAGAACAAATAACTGTATTTAACCACCTCAAAACCAAAAACTAGCTACTCCACACACCATACCTTCTCCCAGAATATCAGCCTTGCAGCACCACCAGCAAGTGGCCTGAGTCAACAGTGGGAACTGAGATTTTGACCTGCATGAAGCAGGCAAATAGTCAGCTACATAGCCATGGAACACCTTTCAGAAACAAATGGTGAGGCTTTCATGATGAGACACAAAAGGCTGAGTAAGAAACACAGCCAATAAAAAAATTAACAATGAAGTTTCAGAGCTATTGCCTCTATGTTCTTAGAAAAAACATAGAAGAACTATGAATCATTTAAGGTAAGGAGTATCTATGGAGTTTCTGTCAAATACTATAATGTTGAAGGCTGAGAACTCAGTTCCAAAGGATCTAAATCAGACATGAACTATGATTGGTGCTCTCTCTGTGACAAATATTGGAAACAGAATTCTACCACTACATCAGAAATGCATCTCTGCTAAGATACAGAAGAAAAGTTCAACTACTTTCCCTTAATAACCACATAAGTTGTTTTACTAATTCAAATTAAGTTAAAACCAGAAACCTAACTGATGCACAAAAGGCATGAACAGCAAAACAACATGAACAAGCCAAACAACATTCTGTTTTCCCCAAAACAGTATCACGATTTTACATGGCATACTCGGCATAAATAATTCCTGAAATCTTTAAAGAGCTTGCGCACAAAAACAGTTTGGTAGAGATGTCATGCTGAAACTGAAATGTTAAAAATTATATCAAGACCCTTTAGTTGAACTTATCCAAGATGTTGGGCCTGAAAAATCACAAAATTAGACCCAGACAAATACACACATATTTTTTTTGTTTTACCTTGCTGCGTTGTGATCCTGTCACCTTAAGGAAGGGCAAGGACAAGAAGCGAAATAGTAATAAGAAAAAGAAGTCCAAATTTTTTTTCTGCAGGTGACTGACCAAATACATACACAAAATTGTCTTTTGAACATATAAATACATTATTTAAACATAAGTTTCACAGCTACAGGAAAAATAATAAAGAGAAACAAAGTAATAGGATCTTCTCCCAAGACAAAAAATTGAATGCTAAACAAAAAACCCATTACAATTTAGGTAAGGAGCACTAACAAATTTCTTACTGATAGATTTTTCATACACCTCAATGACTTCCTATTTAACAATTTTCATATCTATAAGCATGAGACTTCTGATATCTAACAAGCACATAGAGGCTAACTGCTAAGACCCTATAGGAATGAATAGTCTTTGTCAGTGGTATGTCATATACTGCATTCCCAGGGGAAAAGAAAAAAAATCAGAAAAACACGCTGAAATTTGGGTTCATAATGACGTATTTACCAAGAAACAAAACTTTATATTTTGAGGATATTACTTGTAACTCAACTGGACTTCTGAGTGATTGAAAAGAATTTAGTATTTATATTCTTTCTGGTTTCTTTATACAGTCAAATAGGGAATATGTACTTAAATAATTCAGTGCTATATCATGTAGCATCATTTAGAAAACATACAGAACACTCTATGTCCATAAAACAATGGAGTAAAAGTAAAAATTACTCAAACCACTCCTCAATAATCAGAACATCACAGATAGTTTTACAGCAAACCAATCCTTATATTTAGAATTTTAAAAAAAATAGTAAAAATATTTATTTCATGTTTCTGTGTTTTAGTAGAGATATGAAATGTAAATACTAATTGATTTGAAAGACACAAGAGACACCTTTTAATATCAGAATTGTAATATGCCAAAACACCTAAAAATATTAAAAATATTAAATAGCTAATTCCCTCAGTGCCCCTCAGAAGAGACAAATTTCTTACAAATGCCATTTTATTAATGGAAAAAGAGAGACAGATCCCAGAGCAAACACAGGACAAGGACCCAACTCTTACACTTGTAATTAACTCATGTGCATATCCTTAAACAGTGATGATCACTAAAAACTCAACATTAAACACAAATAAATCTAGAGCTCCTATTGTCAACACAAGCAAAAAGTCTTAGCAGTACCAATGAACAAAAGCTCACCAAATTTTATTAAGAAGCACTAACACATATGTGGACATAAAACTACTGTATGAATTATAGGTACTGAATGTAAATGACTACTGCAAAAAAGTAGTATTATGGTATTTTTAAAATCCAAACTAATGGTAGGGCAGAATAATTTACAAGATACAGTCTGTTATTATCAGACTTTTAGACTAAGTTACTATCTGCAATACCTAACTAAAAAGTTAAAGTTAAATGAGATAAATACATAAGATCTACTAAATTATTCTCTATTTAATCTTATATTATGTAATACTGTGCATGTTTTCATTTCACTAATATTAATCTGGGGACTTTTATCTGCCATATCCAGCTTGTGACATGCAGTTCACTGGCATAATAAGCTGCAGTAAGCCATGAACCAAAAAACATAAATGTCAGCTGGAAGCTATGAAATAATGTCTAACATGACAAGAAAAACAAAACCAGTATAATCTTACTTCAAAACTCTTCACTTCTTCTTCTCCATCATCATCTTCTTCATCATGGCAGCTCTGACACCATGTAGAAAGAAAACATTGCTGATAACTCACAATTTACAGATCACACTTTACAAATTATTTATCTTGATCTTCTAAACTAACTTAATTAAAACACAAAATAAGCAACAGGTATCAAACAAGTTACCTTTGCCATAATGTCAGCATAAGCCATATACAGGAAATCTTCTTCCAGTTTGCTGGTTAGCAGACAGAGGAAAGGTAAAAAGAGGAAGATTAATTACAGTAGAACTGAAGTGCCAAAATATTTTTAAACATCTTAAAAATATTTTAAAATAACTTCTATGCTCATAAATAATTACTAAAGTATTTTTTGAAAATGAACACTCGATTAACTTATACAAATAGAAAAGTACAGCCAGCTACAAACACAGTACTCAGAAATTCATAAACACCTTCCAGTAAAGTGAATATAGTTAATTTTTAATTATACTTAGAATGTATTTCATATTCAAAATGTAACTGTCAATAGGGAACATAGACAGAAGACAGAGGAGTAGTGAGCCCTGAACACAGTATCCATAACTGTGAAAAAGTCATATTAAAATCTCTTTACATACCACAAGCTAAAGAGGTTTGAGCGTAACTCAAACTCACCGTATGTTCATACACACGTTTTGGCCTAGCTTATGCAATCTCACTTGAAAAGAGACATATATGACTTCAAATACAGGAGTAATCTGAAAATCTGCATACATTCTGAAGTCTCTCACACCATCCCTACCATTTTTCAGTCAAGGCTGTTCGACTGAATAGCAGAATAAGTTGATGTAAAGGATCAACTCTTTTAAGGCTTTCATCTTCTTCTGGTGGCTCCTCTCCAGGTTTCTTTAGGGAAAAAAAAATTTAAAGTATATTTAATTATCTATAGTGAAAAATGTTTTACTGTGTGCAATTTTCCAAACATTTAATATTAACACATGTAATTTTGATTTGAACAACCAGAAGGAAGCAACTTCCAAGCAAAGTATGACAAAACTGAACCCCGACTGTGTTTATGACCATGAAGACTTACAAAGATCATGCCACTTGAAAACCTTTGGATTTCTTCTCCTCATAAAAATCAACTCTCTTCCCTAGATTCGGAAAATAACTTCAGTCTTACTCTATCATCCAGAACTAGTGGTAACCAGATGCCATCATTTATTATTATACTGTCTATTGCTATGTTAACCAGCTTCATCAGATAAAAATGAGAATCCTGTTTCAAGTCTATGCAAGGTATAATGTTCACTGAGAAACTCAGAGAGACTTTGAGGGAGAAGAAAACCAAACCTGAAGATTACCAACAATTTTAGACAAAAGGAGATCTATCGACCAACCACAGTAATGTTGGTAGGATGTAGAATTTTAGGAGATGACTAATCAATAATGTACAAAAATTATTATACAGGATCAATAATAGATATAAATGCATAAAGAGGGTTCATTTTTCAGTTGGTTATTTTTCTTTCAGTTTTAGACAGCACTAGTTGATTTTCATTGAAAAAAAATGTAGTCCTAAATACTATAATGACAACAACCAAAGCAGTGTTCTGAAAAGCATCTATACAAATCTCTGACTTCCTATTGTTTGCCAAAAGACATTTCAGAAAGCAAGTTTTGCCTACCAAGTTATTAACAAATTTTTTTTCATCCAGACACTTTTTTCTATGAAGAATCTGGTAGCTCAAAGAAAATTGGTGGTATAAAATATGCCCACTCTTTGCCCTTGATTTGATCTAGCAATATACACCAAAATACAGATAAAATAATTCCATGCATTGATAAGACAGCACGAGTAATACATTATTATATCACCACATGTTATCTGTTAAGCATTAAGGATGGGTTGGCCACTTCAGAGATACGAGGAAAATGGATTGTTGTCTGTTAAGAAAACAACTTTTGCATGCCAGGCAGATTCCTGTGGGAATGCCTATGGCTTTCTATGAATAATACTATTTCCATGGGCCTGTGAAGTCCACCTTTCCCATGCAGCCGTACCAAAAATGACTGGCTGCAGTTGAGAATTCCCTTCAGCTGATGTCTGTGCAGTGGTTGTTCCATATGACACTCTGTGATGGCCATATAAGGTTCATTTCACATTTTTCATTGTGTGATAATATTTACAGTATCAATAACAATACCAGAACAATTATGGATGTCTTCCCTGCTCTTTATTTCAATCTCATTTAGAACGCTGACCTTCTCTTTAATTAACTGGCAGTATTCTGTACTTCATTATGTTATCAACCAGGATATCTACTTAATGCTATAAGAACTGATGAAACAAAAGGGCAAAAGTTGTGTTAATGTGTTGCTAGTTTACATAGATTTATTGAAATTAAATGGAGGATCAAATTCACCAATTACTAAGTTAAGTAGAACTCATTATTAAGCACATCATGAACACTAGAATCAGTGATTTTCTGACATTTTTGGCAAATAAGTATGCTTAATTTTCATTGTCTTGAGACACTTGCCCTATAATTATTTAAGGGTAAAACAAAAAGCTTTACCTGAATGTAACATAAGAGGGTAAAAAAATAGGTTGGGTAAGTTTTAGCTGCCATTTCTAAATCTTAAAGACTTAAAAATATTATTTTATATAATGTAATTATATTATTAATATTTTACATAATCTAAATTTCTATTAAACAGATTGTTCTTACAATTTATTATTTCCAATAACATCTACCAACAAAACAAATCAACAATTATGTCAAATAAGCCTAAGTGTTCATATAACCTATTTATTTAAGCAAAGGCATTTTTACAATTAATAGAAAGTGTTGAATACCTTATGATGCTAACATCAAACATAAAAATCTAGTTGCTGGAGAGGCTTGATATGTTGAATCAGAATTAAGAATCAGCACAATTAAACTCTTCAAAAAGAACACAAGTGAATTCTTTTATCCTTTAACTTCACAAGTGGAAGAAGGAGACTCACTTTTGTATAACAGACTTAAGGAGAGAAGATTCAGGGAGCCAAAATGCAAGTGTAAGTTCAGTTCTCTGCTTTTATGTGAGGGAAACGCTCAATCCCCAAATCCCAGAAAAACTCTTACCACCAGTATATACATTTCCAGGATCTGGCAAAGTCAGGAATAAAGCAGCTTTGACTGTATTTGTTCCTTTCGATAATTTTTACTTAGCAGAAAAGAATAGTCAAGGTTCTCAGTACTGAGAAAAAACTCACTATGGCATAAAAGGCTGTAGTGTACTAACTACAGAGAGTTAAAGGACAGGAATCTTCCCTATAGTTTCTGGGTCCTGGATTGATTAATCTTCCTATTTAATATGTGAACAGTCCAGAAACCTCAGACAACTCTTCAAGAACACATCAGAGAGCCAAAGGCTCCCCCCTTCTCCCCTTCCAGATGAGTTCTGCTACCCTAGTCTAGGCTGTGATTCCATCTTGACAGTTCAATAAACTTTTAATTCCTTGCTAAAACAGGGTATAGTTTCCCTAAGAGGAAACTTCACCAGCAACACAACCACATCTTTCATGATGTCCACAAAACATTCTGTGTCAGATCCACAAAGCTGAAACTCAAACTGTCCCTTCTGGGAGTGAGTGCTCTAAGGCAGCAAGAATGTGATGCAAATTTATTTAAAAGACAGATGGAGTTTTGTGCGCTTTTTTTAATGAGAGGTGCAATACATGTCTCCCAAAGAGAGCAATGGAAACACATATCCATATGTTTGAGGAATTAAAAGGGAATTCCTGTAGGTTGTTTTTTTAATAAAGGATGATACAAAAGCCAGGCCAGTCTGTTTGTGTCCTCTCTGAGAAAGTTTTTCACTCAAGCTACTGGTTGGCAAGGAGTTATTAATAAACTTAGAGGATATATGGGTTCATCATGGAGGTAAGGAGACAATCCTTAATGTTAGTGTGGCCAAATTACCATGCTGGGCTATTTCTTTACATACACACACCTGCATGTACAGGTGTGTGTATGATCACTGCACTCTCACACGTGCAGAGACCTATGTTGTTCCACTGCACACTCATGCTCCCAACTGCCAAAATAGAATTATTTTTGAGACTGAACTTGTACTATTTAAAACACTTGCATTGTGTTGGGATACATAAGGATATCAGTTTAAAAGGCTGTATATAAAGTAAACATTTGTAGAAGTCTCTTGTATTTTCAGAGTAAGGATAATATTGTTCGTAAAATAAGGATGCCACTAGAAATTAATTCTGCATGTGTGCTGGCAAAACTGAACTTCCAACGTCTGTTTGTGTTGAGCTCATTGCTGTTGATTTCCCTTTCAGTATTTTGATCCTGATTTTCAAAATTGTTTACAGCTTGGGTGACTGGTTTTAAGCATAAGCTTTAAGCAGTAAAAGCAGATTTTTTTTTTTCTAATAGAAATTTTATGGTTTGCTTCCTCTCTCTATTACAGAGTGCAGGCTCTCCATAAAATAAAAAGGCTGATTTCAGATTGTGTTCTGTTGGACTTCCCAGGGACTGAATCAGTTCCTAGTTTCTTGCCCAAGCTATGAAAAAGCTACCTTTCAGAGAGACAATTGTAAGGGATGAGGAACCCCAGACTTAAATGAAAATCATTGTAGGTATTTGCAAGGCTAAAGACATGGCTCTAACCCTTCACCACTGGGAAAAATCTTCATGTCCCTGCCAAGAGGATTCTTCTGTGAAGAAGACAACTCTGACAGCTTCTAAGGAACTGACTGATCTAAGACTAAATTCCTCTAGTTTCATATTCTAACCTTTTGACTTAAATGGCTTTAATGTGGATTATGTAGTCCTCAAATACACAAAGGTTAGCTGCAAAACAGGAGGGAATAGGTTGTTCCAGTTCTCCACAGGGCAGAAGATAAGAGATAGGGGAATGACAGCAATTGATATGTAATTTAGGAAAAAAAGCTTTATAAAAGGTTATTGAAGCCCTGAAGCAAAGAGCCTGAGGGGATTTTGGAATCTCCATCATGTGTAATTTTTAAAAAGCTGTCAAAGTGACTTGGTTATAGCTCATCCTTTTGGGTAGAGATAGCTTAAGTGATATCTTAGCTACTTCAGAGATTTATAATTGTTACTATACAAGGAGAATGTTAATCTATAATACATTCCTATGACCCTTTCACCCAGACGTACTGCTAAGTCTTCTATCAGTTTGTCTTCAAAGTAGTGTTCTTCTGTCTCAATCCAAGATTTGTCATAGCCTTGAAGAAAGAGATTGACTGCTCGGTGTCTAAAAAGGAACATTTAAAACAAAAGGTGTCAACTTTTAAAAAAAAGATTTGGTCAATATGAATTTCATTTAGCTTGAACAACTCTCCAGTCATTACAAAAATAATTTAAAAGGGAAGAAAAAGTTCTATGTTAAAACCTATCAAAGCATCCATTTAAAAAGAAAATTTACATTAAAATGTTTTATTTAAAACTGTGTCACACTAACTTGTAAAGCTGATGTTAAAGCACGGTAATAATTATTTAGGAATAGACAATAAATAAAACTGTAAAGAAATTTAAATGCAACAAATTAAAAAATCACATTGGTGAATTTTATGTTCTTTATATATAAAATTTTATTATATTTTTAATACAAATATTAAGATTGTGCTCAAATAATTGCATTTCTTAAAGTTGAAGATTAGACTTGAAATTAGAAATTGAAAATTTTATTTTTTGTTATTCTTTTCTGAAGATGGGGAAAGTAATTAAACCTAATAAATAAAGAAATATACAAGCTATAATGCCAAGTTTATCAATTACTGGCTTTCTTTTTTTTTTTCCTTTTGAGCTTGCCAAATAGCTCTGTATGAAATTTAGTACATTTGTGAAAGACAGAACAATACAGCCCTTACCTTGGGAGATTATATAATGGTGCCATTCTAAAGCAAGCCACTACTGCTCTTTTCCTCTGTTTAGACAGCAGCTTATGCCACACTGCTTTTTTGGACCGCTGAGGATGTTCAACCTGTTACAAAAAATACACATGGAAAAATAATGGGGCAATGTCCCTAGTGTCAGGAAACAGTAATATTAGTAAAAAATATTAGTTAACAGATAAATCAAGTCGAAAAGCAAAACAAGAAGAATAGATCAGAAAAAGGGTTCTAGACAGAGTTCAAGCATTCAGACAAATCATGGAATCAGAATTTAGAAAATAAACTTAAAGCAAAAATCTCCCTTTCTTGGTATGATATAGATATTCTTCTTTTTCACTTCATTCTACTTTTGCTATCTTTTACATAGAACACTATCATCAATAAGGCCACCTCTCAGGAAGCCTTAACTTTCAATGCAAAGAGCCTTCTTTCATTCCATCTTTTGTGCGTAACTCTTTACACATGTACATGTAAATTGTACACACATTGCCTCAGAAAATATTTTAAAAGAAATTTTCATGGATACAAAAAAATCTTTCATTTGTAATATTTACCATGATCAGTTACGATGGAAAGGAAGTAGCTTCAGGAAAGAGTGACAAGTATGAAGACTTAAGACTAAATCTTTCCTGTGAAGTAGCACAGACAGAATGTACATCAAATGTACATCAATACTTCAAAACACTTTAGCTAACATTTCAGGAAACTAGAGCTCTGTCTTAAAATATATTCTCTTTCTGCATCTTGGCTCTACAGTAGCATGAGATGAAATAGGGTGTGCTCCATCTTTATCTTTTATGCCTTTAGCGTTTCTTCTTCTACCTGTTATTCTTTTTTCCATCCCAAGAAAATCACTGCTGTGGTGCTGAAAAGCACCTGCATACTTCTGTATATAGCCTGACTGGATAACTGGGAACCATGACTGCAGACTGTGCTACAGATCACTCCTTTCCCCACAGCCTGTTTAATCTCTGTGATTTATTTCACACATCTTCCATAAAAATTATGTAATTTGATTTATCCTATGCAGCTGTTGTAGAGTTAAGAGGAGTTAAACTTTGGGGTGGGCTGTTTGGATTTTTATGGGTGGTTTGTTTCTTTTACAAACAACTACACTTCTCTGTGTTCCAAAGCATCAAAGAAGCCATTGAAAGTTAGCATTTCTACCCCAAAAAGTCTTGCTAATGCTCCCTTGCAATAAAATCAAGCATTATACGAAAAAAATGCAATGACAATTCTGATATTTATGTAGACTCAAAATTCAATCCAAATTTGGTTATCCAGTTTAGTGAAATACAAAAAATATTAACAGTTAAACAATGAACACTTAATTAAACAGACAAAAACACTGCCATTCAGTGAAATAGAGAATTATACTTGTAAGATTAAATGGTAGCAATCTCAAATAAGTTCCTTCTAAAAATTAAAATACAAAAGAAAAATATTTTTTAAGAGGAAGGACAAAAACACACTGCAAACTGCAAACATGTTTACACTCACAAAAACAAGTGCCAGCACTACTAATTTAAAAGTCAGACAAATCCAAATGTGAAAGTTAGGTAATTAGTAGTATCTTCACAAACAATTATAAAACCCCCAATACTTTCCCAAAAGAAATAGCCTCGGCCTACGCAGGCAGATTTCTGAAAACAGTAAAAACAAAGAAGTTAGGTCTTCATGGAAAGAAAACACAAAGAATGGACTGTTCATTGCCAGTGCAATACAGAAAACATTTAAAGTATATATGGAGAACAGAGTATTTGCATACAGAGAGCAATGGATTACTCAAGACTATAATAAAAACAGATGCAGTGCTCATATATTCATTAATTTTAAAGACACAAGATTTCCCATTTCAGTAACAAAAGCTCCTGAGCATTTATCTATAGAAGATAAAAAAAGCTGTAGGGCTAAATCTTTAAACAAATAGGTGCAAGGCAGACATAAAAAAGAAAAAGCATAAAACTTGTCAACAAGTCATTGTTTAAGTCTGATCAGAAGTACTGATCTTTAATGTTGATCTGGATGGGAACCCATCCTGTTCTGTACTACTGCTGGATCATCTCAGTCAACTTTGATAAAACCAGGGTAGAAGAGAGAACCTTTCCCTCCCTCCTCCCACATTTCTAGTTTTCTCTAGTTTTCTTTCCTCAGAGCAAACCTACATACTTTCAAATCAGCACCCCTTCTCCTCTCTCTCTCTCTCAGAGGCAAACCATGATTGACAAGGATTTACTTCCATACTTCTATCCCTTTTTGCTTGCTCCACACAGCAACAGGTAAAAATTAGTGATTCCTCCTCGTTCTCTTCTACCAAACTGTATAAGGCTGTTGAACTTGCAGCAAATCCATATCAAGGCTGGCAAACTATATGAAGGAGAGTTGTGTGATGCAATAGACAGGACACTGATATTCACATCAACACACCTTCTGCAGAGTGTGTACACAAGCACATTCACATATTTCTCAGGTTCCTATTGACTGAACCAGTGACTACCTCACAGTGAGGAAACTTCTTGTCATTGGATCTGAAAACTTTTTGAGGAAAACCAACTAATCTAATGAGAGTGTAAGAGAACCTTGAATTTTAAAATGTTCTTTGAAAAGGAAATAAAAAAATAGTAAAATTTATATGAAGACAGTTTGTAGCCTATGGTGTGCAACCAGCAGTGTTCATCTCTGCCATTAAGAACACCTTTCAAGGTAATGTCCTTTTTTCAGTACATTTTAAAAATGAAGAAACATAATAAATCTAAAGTGCATAATAGGTGATATTTCAAAGAGAAAAGTCACAAAAATAACTTATTAACAAGTCTTTGACCTGTAATATGTACCCATATAGGAGATTTTTTAACTTCATATTTTAAAGTATACTGGAAATGACACAAAATAAAAAACACGGTTACTTAAATAAAAGTTTCTGTAGTTCAGGCCATATGGGAAGCTCATACATTAATGCAAAAAACATTAAATAATACAATTAGAGCTTTTTGCCTGATTCTGAAGCAACTTAAAGTTTCTGGCAGAACTTTTTCAGAAAAAAATTATTCCTCCATCCTGCTTCTGCTGTTTCTTGAATGCAGCAAGGAATATATGAGTTTTCCAGATTGGCCAAACAAATTGTTGGAGCTGCTGCAAATACACTGCAAGACAGATATGACCATGATACTGGACTACAAAATAGAGGATTAGGCATGTAAACAGTAGCTATCAAAAGAAAGAAAAAAGATTATAACATTAAATACAGCAGATGAAAGTACAAATGAAAGGGTGAAAACTTTTTTTAGATTAAGAAGCAATGAAATTGGTAAAATGTGTCTAACCTGTTCCAGGTGAAACAGCACATTAGCTATATCAAGAACCCTTTCCACAGTCTTCTCTGGATCTGAGGAATCTTCAGTCCTGTTTGGCAAATCTTTGTAAAGTGCCATCTGCCATCTAATGGCAGGATCCTCAAGCTGCAGGAGAAAGATTTCACAAGTCACCAAGGTAAGATGTTCTGAACAGTTTAACTAGTAGCAAAACAGCTTCAAAGGTAAACTGAAACACTTTATATGGCTAACCCACACATTTACATAACCCATCCAGCATCCACTACACTGTGAGAACAAGACTAATTTGTGCAATGCTTTTTAAGAGCTTCCAGAAAACATAAAGTGTTATGGGTTGGAAGGCAACCTTAAGGCCATCTACGTTTTCAAAATGATGTCCAACTTGGCCTTGAATACTTCCAGAGATGATTTATCCACAGTTTCTATGGGCAACCTGTCCCACAGAACCAAAACACTAATAATCATACAAATAGCAAAAAATCATTGGTCAACAAATAACACTCGCACCAGCAATGAACATAATATTTGAGGAAAAGTAATGAATATGAGGTACACAGTCATAACTTAGTACACTGCCTTTCTCATTATTAAATGAAACAACATTAAAAGTGTTGCTCTATTAGTTGGGATTACTTAGTTTTCAGTCATGGAAATTAGTAATATTGCTATTATTTGTATCTATTTAAAAATTTTTCTTTTGTTGTTAGAAAATCCTAATTTTGCTGATTAATAGCTAAAAAAATAAAAGTTAATTTGGAAAACTGAAATCCAGATGCATTTGCTTATCAACCTACAAATTATAAAGAACTGTAAGGAAAATGGTTTTTATCAAATTTTTCTCTTTACATTTCATTTTTTCTACTTCATTAATCTGTTATTCTCTGTTTTACAATTGGTGATTTCTTTTTACTTTGTTTTGTCTCCCCAGTCCTTCTTTAATCAAGATTAATGCAACACACTTTCCAACCATTTACTGTGCCGATGACACTGACGACCCATCTGACTGAGAACTGTGGCCAGTGGTCATTCCTCATTCTGCAGCTCCTGCTGAAAACACACTGGCCCAGATGGCTAGAGAACTTGGGGGGCTAAACCCTACAGATTTCCCTAGGGCTTGAACTCAACACTTACTTGTCTAAAACTCGTTTGTGGATCCAGATTTCAATTTGCGCCTAAGATGAGACAATAATGCTAATTCACCTCCTCAAAACATATTACGATGCAAGGTTTACTCAAGTTCCAGGAATGATTAAAAACTTACACAGTCGTTCATTAATAGTTTATTATAACCTAGAAAGCCACATTTTGCAGGCATTTCTTCCACCTTTCGGCTTTTCCATTTCTTAACAACTGTCACATCCACAGTCTTTACGTGAGCATTTGACTGGATCATCATTAATGGATAGTCCACAAAAGACTTTTTAATCACAGGTGGAGATGTCTTTTGATCTGAGGACTCCTCACATTCTATCAAGGTACAGCTTTTTTGTATAGGTAGTTTTCTAAGGGTAGGAGTAGTTGGCATTTCAAGGTGTGAATTAGAATGGCTGGAAGAAGATTTTGGTGACTTGAGCTTCATCCATGTCAAAATGAATGCAAGTTTCATCATCAATTTCTTGAAATAAAAGGCTTGGTACTGAGTAACAGCATGCAGGCATGCAAGGAAAGGAAAGACAGAAACAGGGTGAAGACAAATGTAGACAAAGGTAGACAAATGCATGAAATAGACGCCATAACGTTAATACCTAAAAATTCAGAAGGATGATTCTCTAACAGTGTAGTACTCCAAAAAGGAACTAGATAAACTACATTTTAGCTCTAATGTAAATAACAGAATGTTAGGCATCTGTGAGAAGAATTTGTTAACAGAAAATACCATTTAAATAAAGAATATTGCTATGGTTGGAAGGAAACCAGCCTTTCAAACAGCAGTACTTTTCCTATATTTTGAAAGCCACTTTACCCAAATACCACAATAACTAAGTTACATATTAATTCCTAGTAGAAAATAATAATTTTAATTTATAAGACCATTTGGCCCTCATTTCCATTATATCTGATTCAATTAGACAACAAAAGGGTAGTCTATGCATAATAGCATCATTTTTTGTAACAAGAAACATCATCCTTGACTGTATAGTGACTGAACCCTAATGACATCAGAGAACTACGGAATAAATTGTATTGTTATTTGCACATAGCTACTGAATTTAATTTTAGACATTATACTTTAAGTAACTAACTACACACTTACATTTAGTGTTAATTCTAGAATGTGTCACTGATAAATCACTGTTTTGTCTACAGTTAAGTACTTGTCACATACTGGTCTAAATCAGAGCTTTTAAAAGTTATTAAAGCAATATGTAAACAGCTGTAAAATAAAGCCAACTACAAGAGCAGTTTAGTTTTGTTATGTATGTATCATGTCATTCTCTTTCAGATTTTTATCTTCCACTGGGAATTCATTTAAAAATAAGAAATTCTACAGTCACTGATGAAAAGTTTACAACTAAAAAATTCAACAGTGTGGATTTAGGATTAGCTAAAATTACTTTTGCCTTAATTATCAGGGCACTGTGAAATTGCATCAATCTAAGAAATTTAAAAGCAATTTTATTCTCATGTAATATAAACAGAGAAGATGTATGTTGCTTAACAAGAGCAAACTTCTAATTGAAGCATAGGAAGCTTCTGAAGAGAAAGCACAGACCAAGGTATTAGGATGTATCATGACTTCCAGGCAACAAAGCAGTAACAGACAGAAATTTCTTAACAGCAGAACATACCACTGAAGAAACAAAACAGAAACTGAAGTAGTTAAAACAGGATAGTAAGCGCTAAATAGCAACATGAAATCCCAGGCAAGACTTTGCGTGGCTCACAAAATTACAATGTACACATACTGAAAATGCCAGAACAGAAATATCCATCACTGTCACTAAGAAAACACTATTGAAGTTTATACACAAAATCACCTCATGTTCAAAGGTTTTATGTTCGTGGCATTCACATTGTTTAAGTACTGTTGCTCATTAAGACCTTCAGAAATACTGCTTTCTTCTAAGTACTTTGCCTGTTGGTTTTCTGCTTCTCAGTATATAACAATATTTGATATATAAGGATAAGTATTTCAAGGTTTTAGAATTTAACCAAATCTTTTGCTTTCGAGTAAACTTTTCTATGTGCAAACCCTATAATTTAAAGCCACTGGATTAAACACTTTTGTTGTTAACATGGCAGAGACATATGGAAAAAATGATGGGAGAAAATTAATCTTCACATATTATTCAGGAAGAACCAACCAATTACCAGCTCATCAAAAAATTATTACTGCCATGCACTGATTGCAGTGGAATCTAGACTTCTGAATGATTGTTAAATAACAGTTCAGAAAAAAAAGCACCAGATTTTCAACTCACGTTTACTCTTTTGTGACCTTTTAATAAGCACAGAAAACAGTAATTTAGTTTTCCCTTGAGGTGAATAAAAGATGGGGATGGGGGAGGAGGTAGAGGCTAACCCTAAGTAAAGCAACATCCATAGGTACAATTCCATCTTTCTTCAAAGATGGAGACACATGCATAATTTTATTACACTTCCATATTCTGGCTTCTTTTTCTTTATTTAAAGCATTAATAAAACAGTTTCATCACACTGGCCATTTTAAGACTTTTCCCCTAAAGCTATTCACCTGGAACTGATTGGAATTCAGTATAGAAATTTATATTTTTTTCCCAGAATACCTTCTTTTCCCAGGGCTGAAAAGCAGGAGCCAAACAGAGGATACTGGAGATTTTTCACTTTAACAGAGTATGTCAAAATGGCAGCTTCCTTTTCATTTACACTTCAAGTTGATACTAAGTACCTTTGAGCATTTTGCAGACTTTATCTCAAATGCTAGTAGGTGCAGTTTAAACAGTGATAGAACTTCCTTCCATCTCTAATTTTGTATTAATGGTGTGAATGGAGAGAGATTTGAAGGGCCATATATCATTGTATATAGTGCACATAAACACACATTAAAAACCTCACATTTAACAGTTAATATGAACAAGTTACTTGACAGAAGAGAATAAGGATTACAAGTTATCCTAATGAACCAAGGTAGGTTGCCATTATACAGCACCATCAAATGAATTCAAAGGAAGAAAAACTCAAATTTAATAACTGCACATAGATTACCTTGCCCTGAAGGTGAAGATTACTGCGAATGACATCTCGTACTTCATCTTCAGTGTCTTTCTGCCAATAGATTACAAATCATATAAATTAAGAATAGAAGGTAATTAGGAAACATTATGATTCATATAAATATCAACCTTGGGCTTCATGAGATGATGAATGAAAGTGACAATGTGAAAGATTGAGAAAAATATCAGAGACAAATCTTTTCTTAACCAAATTTTCAGGATCAAGTACTGGATGGCATCATACATATCTGTTTCACAGCAACACACTAAATGTGAGTCTGAATCCAAATTGCTAAAACACACATACCAAAAGTTTGACCAGAGCCTTCTATGATTTGAGCTCTCTTTTTTTGCAGAGCTCTTTCATAGCATCCTTTATAGGATTCAGTTCAGCAGTCCAATGGTCCTACAACCCCCTAGAGTGTAGGAAGTATTATAGCTTGTGAAAAGGAGTATATTCTGAATTAAAATCAAATTATTGCACTGTGAGTATATACCCAAAAGAATCACTTCTGAAACAGTCTATCCCTACAGAAATTCTTTCATTCACATGAGAGTGATTAAAAGGAATTAGTTATATTGGGCACAGAAGTTAGGAAACAGCTAGTTCTAAATTTTATGAGAGTCACTGAATCAACTAGATTAGAAAAGACTTTAGAGATCAACTCCCAACCAAATTCAAGCTTCATAAAAATATAACAAACTCTATTTTGCATTAAAAATTAAGAGAAAGAAATAACTAGTTCAACTACTGAATGCTATCTCTGTTCATATCCTGATCTTTCTGAAATACATCCATACTGATCACAAGTATGTTCAAATTGAAATGTTTAAAGCCATGAGGAAAATATGTAGATATAAACCATAATCACCCACTGTGCCCTTATAAAACAGAATTATACTCTTGATTCTCTGCATCACGCTGTAAGAATGAACACAGGGTGAAACATTAAAAAAATTACATTAGTAAATATTTTTAACTTTTAGAAGTGCAAAAAGAGCACCTACCATGCTAAAACGATTTTTGGCCAGTGCAATTAGCTCTTGGTCTCCAGGAGCACAAATGTTTAGGCCTATTGGAAGCAATCTCTTCAGTGCTGCCACAATGAGAGAGGTCTGCATAGAGTAGCGGTCACCTTTTCGCTTCATCTTCTTCCTTTCCTGGTCAGAAACTGCTGCCTGCAGAATAAAGTAAAGATTAAAAAGGAACCAAATCAATATTAAATAAAATATTAGTACTAGCAACTTTGTACTTGTCTCTGGTTTGACAATTTCCTTATTACCTACAGGTGTGACCTCATCCAGGGGAACTGGCATTTTAACATTGCCAACATTTTGCAATGTGTTACTCAAATGACTGCGCTTTGCATCTCAAGCCAGTGTTTTCAACAGATTTCTTCACCAGAAAATAAACAAAACCAAAAGCAAATCCCTCCCCTCCAAAAAAAGCAAACAAAAAAAAATTAAACAATAAAAGCTGCTTCTCTGGAATCTTGCTGACTCCATCCCTTCGCAAAGAGAAAAGTATGATTACGCTACCTTAGACATCTTAGATTTGGTGTCACTGATAAGGAAAGACATGTTGTTGATTTCATTTTGTACCACAAAGTTCTGCTCTTCCCTTTTGAAATTCTGAAAATATACAGATCTCAGTTAGAAGCATTTATATGAGTCCTCTATCTAAACATACCTTAAATAAAAGTACAAATTAAGTAGAAATCTGTAAAATCCACAAGTTAAGACAAGAGCAGTAAAAATTAACAGATGATTAACAATGTCCTTGAATTTCAGCTTCATTTACATTGCATAACTCAGGTAGTCTATGTCTGGGGATTTTCTCCATGTTAGAGAGAAAGAAACGTTTCTCTCGCTATGAAAAAGACATGATAAAAATCTCACCCCTCCTCCAATTCAATATAAAAATATTGTAAAGGTTTTCCTTACTAATAAATTAATAATTCATTTTTCCCCATTATAAACTTCCACTATATTCAGGTACACAAGAAAATACTTAAATAAAATATTGAAATTACAAATACACAGGTGATTTCATTAGCTGGTGTCTGCCTACAGTGCAATCACTTTTTGTGCACAGTGTTGTTTATAATAAATCTTACAGCCAAATTCAGGCACAAGTACTGAAGTTATAAGGTATCATGTTCCCCAGACTTGAGGCAATTGAAGCTATAACAAATAAAGAAATTTCATATAGACAAGAGTCTATACAAAGATCTAATGCCTTAAAGCAATTTGATTCTTTTGGGTTTTTAATTCTTTGTGCTCCAGTATTTACTGAATCAGGTTTTATTTAAAAGAAGTATCATTACTTACTAGGTGTGATTACAAAAAGGCTATGGGGTTAAAATAATTTAAAAGAATAAAATGGTTAGGATACAAAATGCAATGAGTTTAACACATTAAAATATCCCAAATAACAAACCCATAACAAACAAACTAGAATCTGTAAGAAAAATATCTTTGATCAATTTACTATGTTACAAAAAACCTATCCAACTCTCTTATTTTCTATGCCATTTCAAAAGTATTAGAAATGTGACTCATTAATATCTTCCCATCTGCAGTTTCACTTCTGTCATTAAATGTGTCTGACAAATATAATCACTAAATAACTGATCTACCTATTAAGAAGCCTCATTAAAAAAAAGTATTTATCAAGGAATTACTTACATGAGATTTTGACCAGTAAATGAAAACCTCAGCCACCATGCGGAACAACTCTTCTGCTTCAGGATTGGGCTCTTTGAGCCATTTTGCCCTAAAATTTGGTAAAAAGGTGAAAAGGGGGATAATCCTCATTGTCTTAATGCTTTGAAATCACTTTTCAACATTTTACAAGGATACAAGTCAACAAAACCAATAATATATGCTTTTAATCCTTTCTGGTAGCAGTGGCTTTTTGATGTCCTATTTCAAACCCTTACAATCCTTTAATATTAATCCTAATTCTAATCCAATAGATCTGGATTGAAATTTTGCTTTGTTTTCTTCTCAAAAAGCCCCCAGCTCCTCCTAAAAGTCAGAAAGCATTAGCTTGAGCAACTGCAAGATTGTCAGAATGAGTAAAAGCCACTTTAATTCAGTGCTAGGCACATCAAGGGACAAGAGGCGGTATCAATAAAAAAGGAAGGTTTTATGAGATTAATTGACCTATTCCTCTCCACATACCTGTTATAGTCCACAAATCTAATCAACAAAGGGTAGAAGGCATAGAGGTCCCGTGCCAAAGTGGTGAACTCATCTAGGATGAGCAGTTCAGCCTCCGACATGTCACCTCTGCCTTCTGCTCTTAGATGTTCTTCATCCGATACAACCACTGCTGCCTTTTTCTTTAGTTTATCCATCAGTGGAAGGAAGTGTGTCTTTAAGAGCTGTGGCTTCGCTTTACTTATGATGGGCTGGGAAAACACTATTTAAGGCAATGAATATTATAATATATACCTGGCCAAAAAATAAAACTAAAATCTTCTACCTTTTCCTGCTTTCTTGAATCTTACTTCTATGCTACAGAGCCAAATCCTGCCCCCATTGAAATCAGCAGAAATTTTGCCAAGAATTAAATGTGGTCAGGATTTCACAAAGTCAATTCACTTTGTCTGAGGGCAGAAATTGCAACTTCACAGACTAAGGCTGCAAGATCATAAAACTTGAAACACCTCTTTACTGGAATTCTGTCAGCATGGTATTTGTCTGCATGGTTTTATTGAGCAATGCCAAAGTTGTTTAATGGTATGGATGGATACACATCTAGCTACATAGTGCATGCACCAAGTTTTCTCAGCTGCTGGCTCCTGCTTTGAACCTTGCTTGAGCAAAGGGGAGCTAGAAAGCATGCTTTGGTTATTTGAAAACCCATGGAAATATCTTGCCTGTATTTCTTCTGCACACTAAGAAGTCTGGTATGTAGACACAAATGGGAGTGATTCAACTGATTCATTTCAGACTTGTCAGCACAAGCTTTTTGAAAATCTACTCATAATAACAGTTATGTAAATTAGCACTTCAACTGGGCCCATTGGTACCAAACCATTTGTAACACACTGATTAAATTACACAGAATTTTAGGCACTTGCTACCTATTCTTAGAGTGCATTACACTGCTAACTCTCAAAACACTAGGCATTCTGAATGCTGCCATGAATAAAATTACTGCTACAGTAAATACTGGAAAGTCATAAGAAAGTCTAATTGAAAAATTGAATTCACACCACTGAAGTGACTTTTCCTCAGAGATTGTAACACTGAGAATTAAAGTGTTTTAAAATTAATTTCAAGTGTTCACAAGATGATAGTCAATGTAACTATTACTAAAATGACATAAGAATTTCAACATTTCATTGTAATGAATATATGTTAGATATATGCCTTCAAATCCAGGTTTTAAGGATCCAGCACTCATCCAGAAGAGCAAGGAACTGTATAACACCTGCAAATGAAAATTTGCTATATAATGAAAATGGGGCTAAATTACTATAGTCCTTGAATTTAATATACTGCAAAAGGCATGTGTGTATATTCTGTGGAAAAAGAATTGTTCTAATGTACTTCCTACATAACTTATAGAGAGATTAAAACATACCGCTTACACTGCTTTTTCTTTATACTTGGAATTTCTGGTTCATCCAAATCTGTATTGTTTAAAAATGTAAAAATACGACTGTTCTTCTATTCCAGCTTTAACAGGGTAAATACAGAGTGATTCAGAGTCTCTGTGTGTGTATATACATTCTGAATATACACACACATTTGTTTGATAGTTGATTTATTTTCACATCTTACCTGCTAACCTCTTCATCCAGGCTCCTTCATCAATACCAAGGTTGTTATAGATGATTTTCAATATGTTACCCAACAGAGTGTTCATGTGCTCTGACGTCAAGGCTGTGCAACACATTTCAGCCTTGTCAGGATTGTTCTCAGGCCCATGCTCCCACCAGTGTGACATGTAACTACACAGCATGGGCAGTATGACTTCCATGATATGTGGCATTTGTGTGTAACGAATACCGGATTCTGCCAGTTCCACTATTTCTTCCATGAGCTTCATCAAGGAAGGAATATTTGGGCAAACTTCTTCTACACTAGTTGGCAAATTGAGAACTGTTGAAAAAAAATACCAAATGTCAATAAACTAGGTCATAAAAAGAGAACAATTCTCTTCAGCTGCTATTCAATACAACTTCTCTTTTCTGTTTACATTTTCACCCTTGTGATCCAAAGGAAACATACCCAACACAACAATAAAAAACACATCCTTTCATACTGTTGAGCAATAAACTGTTTATATTAACAGTTCTGTAATTAAAATTTCTATAGGAAACCTTCAACAATGTAAATATTGTGGAATGAATTCATAGAAATCAGAGGCAATTTTCTATATACAAAATATATCTTAAATTTCAAAATCCCTTCCAGTGTAAGTTTTGCTGTTGAGAAAAAAAATTGATACAATGAAATATCTCCCAACAATACATCAGATGAGACCTGGAATTCTAATAGAACAAACAGAAACTATTGCCTATCTAACAAATTGAGCAGATTTGAGAAACTGATTCTAGAGATGGATATGTGATTATAAATGTTTACTTTTGAATTAATTTGAATTTTTAGTTCCTTCCTCTGAAAAGGCACTGCAGTTGCCTTGATTTTTGAGGCAGTTTCTTTCATCTACAAAAAAATCTCTGCGAGCACCATCTGTAGCTCCTGAATGTGTAGCATACTAACAGACACATACCATAGCATATACAGGTATCCATAGAGCAAAAATTTAGCCTGCAACTTGTGAATACAAGTGTCTCTACCAGCATCCCACAACTCCTTGTTGTCTTTTTTGCCAAGCAGTATCTTCTCCTATTTAGAGCAAATATATTTTACACTGACATCACATAGTCTCCTTTAAAATTATGCAATTTTGGACAAAACACTCAAATTTCTGTTAAAAGTCATGACAGTAGAGTGGACTGTATATGTATAGAGTAAGCATGCATAATTGTTGATATTTTAAAGTTTGGATACTAGAGCTCCTTGGAGAAAAAATCAGTTATGCTCCCTTTTTTAAAAATAAAGGTGAAGTTATAAAATTATTGCCATTATAAACTTACATCTTACATGAAATACACTGTCATGTCTGTGTATCTGTAATATGATACAGACTCAGCATATATGCAGAGCTGGTGAAGTTCTACTGCAACTTCTATTTATTTCAGGAACAGTTTGTGCATGTGACCTTATTCAACAATCATGTTGCAGCATAAGAAAAATCAAGAATGGAATAAAAATATATATGTAAAGTAATCATACATAATGTCACTGTAAAACATCTGTACTGCCCTTTATGTCCAAACAAAATTACAACCAATCTACATACTAGTCTGCTATTTTTTTTTACTTTATGAGGGCATAATATGTAATTAATACAGCAAAACTATTTTTCTTCAGTTGCAAGCATGTTTTAGGGACCCAAAAGTGTTTATGTAAACTGAGGAACCAAAGCTCCTGACAAGAATGCTTAATTTTATGATCAAAAATAGAATATCTGAGGTACTAAAAATGTGCAGTCTCTTCATTAATTAAATTCCAAAGTGGTATTTTAAGAATGGTATCTCAAAATTAACATATCAGTAGCATTAGGAACATATAATGATCAGTTTTATCAGACTGAGAAAAGAAATTGATTAGAAAAATGATTTAGAAAGAAAGATTTAGAAAATAAATTAAACCATGAAATTACAAGAAAATTCCTGCATTATATAAAATGTATGCAAAATCACACGTCTTAAGGCAAGCAGCATTTATAGTGAAATGATGTTTTCATAACCATGATGTCAGTTTCTGGAAATACCTGCTCTATCTCTTGCATTCTTGGTATTGTAGATTGAGTAGATATTATGTTTGTTCAAATGGGTTTCCAAAAAAGCCACTGGAAATGCCCCTGAAAAAGCAGCCAAGCACTCTCCTAGTGCTGATCGTTGCCTGTGAATTAACAAACACCATTAGTGACACGTATCTTTGACCACAGAGCCACAGAATGGGTGAGGTTGGAAGGGACCACCAGTGGAGTCAGCAGGTAAGTTCTGACTGACCACACCTTGGGGTTGTGTTCTGAGATCAATGCATTTCAAAGAGAAGCCATGACATTACTGGGATCATCAACACAAGAACATGCACTTGGAAAAGAAGTCTAGCAACCCTCTGCTAATATATGAATGATATGTAAAGACATAAAATGTCAAAGGTGGCCTACACAGCTTATAGAAAATGAAAAACATGCAGGGGAAACCAAAGTAATTATAAAAATGCCTTCTGTTCTATTACTTTCCTGTCAACTTTACTGACTGTATAATCCCTACTATTAAGAAAAAGCTACTGGATAAAACAAGAGAACAAAATCAACTATCATTTTATCTAAGTGATATTTCACCTTTCTGAGAAATAATGATAATCACTTTTATGTTTAGTCTAGTACGAAAGTCAAGTTCTTCAGTTAGTGGAAAATTGTTTCTAATGATCAAGAGCTCTGAAATTTTATCACAAAGCCATTGCTTTAATATCTTCAACTATATGACATTTATTTGACAATCAGAATTCTTTGATTGTCAAAATTTTAAAAAGCCTGTTTCTAGGAAGAAGTAAGTGATGCCCCCCGTCACTTCACTTGGGTTCTTCACATGACAGCTATACTAATCTCTCTAATTTTCAGTTTAATTATCACAGCAGAATTTAGAAAGGTGAGAAATCCCTAGCTGAGACCAAATCACACATGTGACAGAAATTCAAGAGAATTTGAACTCAGGAGAACCATGAACTTTCAAGTAAAAAGGAAAAAAATACCTCAAAACTGATCTTGTGATTTAACAAGGTTCATCCTTGGTCTATAGTTTATCTCTGTCTTGGAGATTTTATTCTTTCTAGATCTAACTCATTAAACTTGATTTTGTCAAATCTAACTTCATTCCCATTATCACTCATACAGTTTTCTCCTTCCTTTTTTCCCTCTTTTCATTAAGTATTCATAGCAAAACATACATCCATCCAACACACCTGAGAACAGCATGTGCTTTTTGATTTTGGTGGCCGACAATCATATACAAAAATTGTCAGTTACACTGATACATTTTGTCTTCAAAAGAAATCCTATATCTTTTATTTGCCAAACAGCAAAATAAATTAATTTTATGTCCTTAATGAAATCAAGGAGACCTGATTTTCCACAGATTTGGGGGGTTTCTTGACTTAAATTTTGGTCCCAATGATTTTTCATACTGTTGCCTGTGATACCACCACCAAGTAAGCAAGAGTATGTCATGGGGGTGCTCTGCAGTTATGCACAGGTTGATCTGCTCAAGAGTGTCACTTCCTAGACAGTGAACTTCCTAGACTACTGCTAACAATATCTGAAATTAATGCATTCTGTTTGACCTGCCTCCAGAACAGTGTTAGTCACTGCAGTGCAACTCTTCGGTTTTAAAAATTGAATTCTTCTCAGTATCTCTATTTTATGACCAAACATGGCTTACAAAGACCAAATGTAACTTGGAAGGGGGTTAGCAAATACAGAGATGTATAAAACAGCAATTGCAATGCCTCATTTGCCTGGGTAACAGCTAGAAAACAAATAGTGTTGTACAAGTGACAAAATTAAATTTAGGGTAATGAGAAAGAAATATACATCACAATTAAACATTATAGAAGGAAGAATATAACAACTCCTGAGCTGAACGACATAATTTTAGAATACCTTAGATAACACTCAAATCAAGTGCTGTTCATTATAAAGTCAGATACTTTTATTTTTAATTTTTATTTAATTAGGAAAAGTATTTTGAAAAACATATAATGCAATATTTCAAACATATTATAGTGAATGCATCTGCATTCCACTTAACATCTGAGCACATCTATATTTTCTTTCAAGATATCTTCCCAATAATACTCTTCTATATTAATTTCTGAACTGAACATTCAAGATGCTAATTATAAATGCAAATATTAAAAACAGAAGAACTATTTTCCTTCTTACCTCTCAACATAGATACTCTTGCTGGTTCCCAGAGCATATAAACTGGCCAATATTCTGTAACAAGAGACCTGAACATCTTCCACTAAAGAGAAGAAGAAAACTATATTTACAAAGAGATTTTTCTTTGCAACACATTCCCAAAGAATTAAAATAAATTACAACAGACAATAACAGAATTTAAAATATTAAGCTAACAAAGGCAATTCACAGAAATTACCCACTAAAGACAAAGTCTTTGGATGTCCAAGTGCTATACTTTTTACTCAAAGTTTCCATTTACTTAAATATCATGTTAATATCTAAAATAGTAAACCTATTCCACTAGTACATTAATTTTATTAAATTAATAGCATACTAATTCTTCACACATGACACCTTTACAAACAGAATACCACTGTGCAAAATAAAGGCAATCCTGTTAACAGATATTAAACAGATATTTAATTATTTTAATAACAGTTTATAATTTTTTCATTTAGGCACTGATAGCAGATAATACCATGTATTTAATTTACACTTTAAACTTAAAAATTATTAAAAACAACAAATAATTCTTTATTCCATATGAATACTTCACCAAAAGATGTTTTAAAATTATCAAGTAATTCAGTCATAAAACTATGAGTAACCTTAAAAACTATTTGAAAAAATGCTTTTGTAATGCCCTCTGCAGTAACAGTGTAACAGTGTAAGTACCATCAAGAAGGACAACACTTCCATTCGTGCCATAGATATCTTTTGTAGTCTCTCCTACAGTGCTGATTTCATCCCTCAACATGCAACTAATGAAATATTTTGAGTAAAACAGGGTAAGACTGCATGGTCTGGGAGAGCCTACAAGACATTCCATCAAAGCTACAGGCCCAGCCCTTTACTGTACTGTGATTTGAGTTCAGATCATCTCAGAGTTCAATGTTTTTTACATTGTAATAGTAACCTCAGGTAGACTGACCCATCTTTGTACATGACCCACCCACGGAGTATACTCTAACCAGTACTCTCAGGTACAAGCACCAGGTCAAGACTCTTGTACAAATAAGATAAATCTTACTCTTAAAAAATGTAAAGAGAAGTTGTGTTTATGAAAAATTAGTCTTTCCACTATGCTCTAGACAAAATAAATAGGCCCAATTTTAAATAATTCTTCTTTCTTAGTTCATGAATTCTAAATTTGATGGTTTAAACTGGTGTGATGTATGTAGAATAGCTGATTAAGAACACCAACTTGAGTGATAAAGAATTCAAAGCTAAATATTAAGTTCCAAAAAATGGGATACCAGAGTCCAAAAATTATACAAGGCATGAACATGTTCATGCCTGAAAGAGGGGTTTATGACAAAAAATTTTTTTTTTTTTTTTTTGACACCATCAAAGTCTCTGGAATTTTACAGAAATAGTTTAATGAAAAAAGGGGATGTTTACATCTCATGACTTTCAAATCCATCAATACAACTCCAAATTTTTGAAGAGCTCTTTTAAGGCTACTTTAATTAATATTTTTACATATTCTAAAAAGAGAAAAAACGTAACTCATTATTCTTTTCCTCCAAGTCCTTCTCAAGGATTTTCATAACTGAGTCACAGAGTTAGCTATGCAGGGTAGGATTTCCCCCTTTAGTGCCATCTGGACAGTAATATTTCAGTGAGTTCCTAAAATATATAAATTTCAAGTTTTGTGTGCAGGCTGCAAAGTGGCTGCAAAATTTTGGGTTTGGGAAAATAAAGGACTACTGAAACTACTATAACCAGAACTTTTACCAAAATCCAATATCCAGACTTTCATATACACTCCCTTCTCTGGTGTCTGAATTCTTCAGGAGTTCCCTCCACTTCTCCCTTTTCCCTTAAATTTTCAGAATTTAAGGACCCTCTAACTGAAACTGAGGTGCATGGATGATGGTGCAACACCATTCTTTAGTATAACCTTATTTATAGACAGAGTAAAGACAAAGTAACTTACACAAAGTGAATTCTCCCACATGAAGAAAGTTACAGTAAATATATGATAAAGTTATAAACAAAACTGATCCTTCTGACTTTGTAATCATGGACACATCTGTTTCAATATTTATTCAGAGTCCACTAAAACTGCAGACTGTTTATGGTCAATTGCTGCAAATGTCTATTTGCTGCAAATGTCAATAAAAATAAATTTTTGTCAAAATGACATAGGATTTGTCTTCTTTAAAAGAATTGAGCTTACTGCATGACACTACAGATATTTCAATGGCATGGACCTTCTATATATATATGATAATATGATACATACATATCAAATCTTCCCCAAACTGGTGCTGTCCAATATGCTCAAATAATGAAGATAGCACTGGCAGGAGGGCAACTGTGGTATAATTAATGATCTGTGTAACTCCTTTTGGCTGGTTTCTGCTGTGTGTAAACTGGCCTTGCTTAAGATTTTCCATCGTTTTCTCCAGATCCTCAGCAGCATTGTCCAAAAATGCTCTCAATGCCATCCTAACAGATTCCAGACCAGTTTTCATCACAGTCCTGTTTATATCATGCAAAAAGAATGAAAAGGAATATTATGTTATACAAGCATGGAAGAAAGCTTAGTCTTGGATTATATGAAATAGATAACTGAGATCTGAAGAAAAATATTTCATCTTTTAACATGGTAAAATCTCAGAGCAGAATAACTGTCTGAAAACAAGTTTCATGGGTATCCTGCAGAACACAAGGATCCTTTATCTGTTTTCCTGCCATGCAAATGGTCTTTCAGAATTTATAAAGTGATTCATTTGCCTTCAGAGAGGAAAAAACCAAAAAAACTACATAACAAAAATGAGAATTAGTAAGCCTGTGATTTCTGACTCTAGAAAGAGAAGAATCATCTCAAGATAGAAGTCAGAAAATCTTCCTAATTAAAGCAGTCACATTTCTATCTCCAGAACAATGGCATGAGAAAGGAATTATTAAAAACAACCACCTATGTTAAAATCAAATCAATCAATCAATCAATGAATTTATTATGTAAATATAGCACCATAATCAACAGTGTAAAGATGCATTCCAGGAGAATGATTACCTCATATGATTTAAATAGCTCAGTTACAAAGATCCTTTGTTTAAAGAAAGTATCCATTTAGGCATGTGTGAAATAAATTGAGGTGATGCTCTTTCATGAATTCAGTATGAGTACAGTTCTTTAGTCTGATTGTTTATTTTAAAGAGTGGATATATACAGTTTCAAGACTAATATCTTTAAACTTCCATGTTACCTCCATTAATTCCTTAATCTCCATCTGGAGCTATTTTCACATCACTACCCAGAGCAGAATTAGTGACCTTCACTTGTGTCTGTATTCTGTCTGTGTGATTGCATGGAACCCGGACAATTTAAGACAAAAAAAAAAAAAAAAAAAAAGATATTGCAAACTAAAGGCATACCATGCAAGAGGTGAAGCATATTAATGGCCAGGATCATGATTCTACCCCTAGCAAATGGAATGCAAAACTTGTCCATAAAAGCAACTGCCAAGATATTGAGAAAGAGAACTATATGCACATACTACAGACAATTGTTTTGAGACTTAATGCAAAGTGAAAAAAATTACCTTAAAATTTCCATGGAGGCAGTTTAAGCTATCATATTTTGTTTAAAAATGCAAAAATCTAAAAATCAACTCTCAGCAGAGATGGCTGACTTTACAGCAAATGAAAAGCAACACATTACTCTCCAATATATCAAAGTTGTCTCATCCACAAACCTCACAATAATAGCTCAAGTGGCTCAATTCAACATAAAAGTAGCACTGAATTCAGGCAAAGGTTTTGGGGTTTTTTCAAATTAGAACCTGAATTATTTGTAAAGAAGACACTCTATGAGACAGATTTACTGTACATTTAACCCTTAATTTTTTTGATTAAACAGGGTAAGGAAAATAATAAAATATTTCTAATTTTATTTTGGTTCTGAGAAAGTCACATGATGAAAACCACATAAAGCAGCAGGCAGAAGTTTCTGGACACCACTGATCCATAACGAAATTTAAAGCGGAACCTACTGTCCTGTCAAATCCTAGTAATTGACCTGTTTTGCAATGGGAATTCTTCTCAGCACTGTAACTTCTCAAGTGCTGAAATTCTGTCACCTTACACATGTAGCCCAAATGCAACCGCATGTTACTTTCTTCAGTGATTTTCCTTGTACTTTAGAAAATGTAATCAGTGTTACCTTGCATCCAAGGTCTGTCCCAGTATGTGAAGACAGTTGACTATTGATGTTGCATCATTTCCTAGAGAGGGAAGAAAATTATCCACCAATTAAGCTGAGCATAGCATATAGCTTATTGACACATTCCTAACTGTACCCCTCAATTTAATGAAAGAATAAATGACATAGCAGAAGAGCAACTGAACTTCTGCATTGTTTCATGTTAAAGAACATGCAGTTTTTTGTCTTAGCCTTGTTTACACAAATGCAGTAACTAGAGGCAGGAAAGCATCTCATAAAATAGCTGAGGCAGTCAAGATGGAAGCACTTAAATGTGGGGTTAATTAGAGCTCCAGTGTATTTTCTGGTTTTCCATTTGATTTCTCTAAGTTTTGCTTTAATTAATTCAAGTTTATCTGATTATTTATCTTCCCCCTCTCAGTAACATAAAAGCAGTTAATTTTCCGAAGTTGCTATTGCAACTTCCTGCTATGGCAGGAAGAGAACACTTATAAAAAATGTCATTAAAAAGTTCACTCCTTGGTGTTCCCCATAGTCTGCAGCTATTTATAGCTTAATTGGGTCCACATAAATAAGAGTCCCTGACATAATACACATATTCTGTATTTTTTTCCCATTTAGGTATGTAAAAAGAGGACTTACATACAAGAAGCTTTCTATACATATGTACATCCCACAATGCTGCCATGTACAAGCCTCTTTCCTCTAAGATCACTTTTTAAATCCAGAACAGATGTATACTATACAAATTTGAACCACATTTGAGTCTATTTTAAAACATACTTTTAAAATTAAATTATGCAAAAATAAAATTTTTTTTTGTTTTTCTTTAAATTTTCTTGAAAAAAAAAGTAGAAACAAATCGAATGTTTAAGAAAGATTTTTGAAAATACTTCTATCTGCATACAGTTCTACGGCATACTGTATTTTCTCACTGGTGGTTATTTCTTAAAAATGCAAGCAAACATTCAAGTAAAATTAGTAATTGTTTCAGTGAACTAGATGTTGTAAAAGATTAAGTGCAAGGAAGGTGGGGGGTTCTTTGCAGCACTGAGAAAGTTGTTCTTTGCTACCAAAATTAGGAAATACTGTTATGGTGTTCATCCACAGCAGATTAAAAAAACCTGGATGACAACTTCCACAGCTGCCTCAGCCAGGCAGCCTCACCTTTTTTACACTGGCACATGTGATCATGCAATGGTACAGCAAGCAGATAAGAAAGCTGAGGCGACCTAAAAAATCCTACCAAAAATCACCCCAAAAGACTAAGGTTTTTGTCAGATCAAACTGTTTTCCTTATTATTTTGATGCTCTGGTGATAGGAATGCCCGTGCTGACGAAGAGAGCGCAGGACTGTGCTAATAACAGCAGGTATGGAGGGAAGTGCTCAAAGTACAGCACACTGTGTGTTAAGACCATCACAGGATCATGGAATGGTCTGGGTTGGAAGGGACCTTAAAGATCATCGAGGTCCAACCTCCTGCTGTGGGCAGGGACACCTTCTACTAGACAAGGCTTGCTCAAAGCCCCATCCAACTGTCCTGGGTTGACTATATGATGCTTTTATCCCCAGTCGTCTCATTCTGTTTATGTTGAATAATAAGTTTTGCACCTTTAAGAGTGTTCCAGAGAGTGAAGGGGGACAGAAGAAGTGGCAGGATTTTTTCAGACACTGCACTCACTGTACTCATTCCTCCACATTCCGGCTCCTGGACTGTGTTGTCTGCGGATGGACAGACAGCGGGACAGAGCTCTTTTTTGCTTTTAGGTAGTGTCTGCTAGCTGAGGCAAAGACGTTCCATGGACTTTAGGTTTTTTTCCCTTTTCTTTGGACCTCTTGAAACCTGCTCTGGACTGAACACCCAGGGGAGCACCGGCAGCTGCAGTGTGCCTGGCCTGCGACATTCCGTGCACCAGAGGGACCAATCAGAGACTGAGTGAGCTGAACTGCACCCCGGGGAGGGGACTTCCTGAGTTTGTCATCTCTTTTGGAATGGCAAGGGATTTTATTGTTTGATATTGTGTAGGTTTTATTGTTTAATAAACAGGGTTTTTTCCACCTTTCTCCAAGGAGATATTTTCTCCTGGACCAGTTGGGGGGAGGGGCCGATTGGATCTGCTTTACTACCGGAGCTCCTTTGGGGGATTCTCTCCCAAATTTGCTCTAAACCTGGACACCAACCCAGCCTGAACACTTCCAGGGATGGGGCAGCCACAAATTCTCAGGAACTTGCTCCAGAATAGAATGGCTTACTAGAAATTTAAACAATCAAGCTACTTAAATTTGAGAAAATATAAAATAATATGCTCAATTCACCAAAATTATTCACTGAAATCTTTCCATTTCTACCCAGTAATACTAATGAAAATAAATCAATACAGTCTTCGTCATGTACAGCCACAGCTCTCAAACCATAAATTATTGTCGTCAAAATCTACTTTCACATTGTAAACAAATAATGATTCCATGCTGAATGATAATTCCATAATCTCAAGGACACTCTCAGATATCAAATTTGACTATTTAAGTTCACTCTGTAAGACATGCATGCTTAATTTCCCATTTTAATAAACTACTATACACACCTTAAGCGATATGACTTTCACTAATGATTTTCAGAAATGCAGCTCTATATTCAGAAGTACCATTCATATTCACAGTAATAAAAAGTTCCTGGACAGCAAAACTATATAGAATTTTGATATTTTTTATAGCAAAATCCACACTATACATAAAGCTATTATTGAGCAACGCTTGCTCACAGAAGATGCCTTCAAAATGCACAAATAGCTTTCTAGGCCCCAAGTGTGCTCAGTTATGAGCACTTTCTCCTCTTCTGCACAGTCTTTGTCTCTGCTGGAATAACTGCAACTCTCTTAATCAGATTTTCTCATATCATGCAGGGGAAGGCAAACTATAAGGTGACTTTGACTTGAGTTATTAAGTCCCTAGTAAACAACCCAATCATGCTCCAATTCTCACATGACCTTGTCACAATTCATGCCAAAACTACTGTGTTGGCTTAAAGATTTTATAATCTGTTAGTTATAGTAGTCTAGGAAAAGAGTTAAAAAACAAACTGTAGCTATCACAAATAATCAGCTGATCCTATCTGACTTATCTCCTAGCTCTTCAACCCAGCCAAACAACAGGAAATAAGCGAGCTGAGAAGTGGAATAGAAAAGATCTTTTCTTTGGTACTGAAGAAAGTTATATTGACTTAGGTTTTTAATTTCAACCATGACTCATTTTAGAAAAAAAATATTCTGAAAATCAAATGCACAAATAACAAAAAATATTTCCAAAATTTTAGTAGTATACCTGAGCTAGTTCATTCTTTGAAGAAACAGCCTAGGGTACAAATCAGAGCTTATTGGTAGCTCTTGTAGGTTTGTGATATATTCCACCCTCCAGAAAAAGCTGGAACAATGCCACACAGCTGCAGAAATAACTCCATTCCTCCTATGATCTTTTGGTTTTATAGGCAAATCCACTCAGCTCCTCCCAAAATATCTAAAAGTGATTATGCTAAAAAACCTTCCAATCTTTCTTCTTAGTTTAACGGTTTTCATAACGGTCTGTAAAATTTTTAAACACCACACTGCTTCGGCAAGTGAGTTCTTTCCCTTCAAACTGAATGAAATATGCAGGAATTGAGTTAGGTGCATGTTAACATAATCAGATTCTAATTCACTAGATAATTATCCAATTAGGTATGTTCATGGATGCTGAAGTTTGCACTGCATCCATCACTGAAGCCATGTATGCATAGGATGTACTATTCCAGCTCTCCTAGCACCACAGCATAAGAGAAAATTGCAAAGAAAATGACTGTGCCATTGCATATAATGTATACACTTGATGGGGACTTCAGATTGACTTCAATTCAGTGATTTTCACATGGCATAAGACAAACACCAAGCTCCTGCCAAGGTCACATAATACCAGAAAGAGAGAACACATGCGTATGTGGAGTTAAGCACATCTGGGAATATTCAAGAATTCCACAGAACATAACTAAGCACTTCAGCCCACTTTTAATTTTTCTTAATGACTTTCCAATACAAATGTGCAGTTCTGATTGTCAAATGTTTTTCCCAAATTACTCAGAATAAAATTACAAATCAGTAATTTTAATTTACTCATCAAAATTCTTTGATATGATAATGAAACTCAAATATTCGTTAAGACACACAGAAAACTAAAAAGCCCCAGTCAGCCCCCCAAACTGAAAACTACAAAAGCTTTTTATTCCATCTAAAATAGTCTTTGACCTACCAGTCTAAACAATTGGTGGTCTGTGTAGACCATGCATTTCAGCCATGCAGCATGCAACAAAGCAGCACTTAACACAATGCAAAAATGGCAAAGAAAACCAAGTGATGGCCATGCTAGTATTTGTCAAGGGTCTCCTTACCAAACAGTGAAATCCTATGCCTGACAAGAACTCCAAGTTTGCAGAACAGGCTGAAGACAAAAGAAAAATAAAAGAGAAGAGAAGGGAAAAGGAAAAAAATAGGGGAGGGAGGGGGGGAAAGAAAGAAAAAATAACAGCTGATATATGAGCAGGAAAAGCAACATGATGTCACGCAGAAAGAATCAATTGTCTGAGCAGAATGTGGGACAGAATACTAAAGAAAGAATTTTCAAGTGCATATCCTTAACAAACATGGTTAAATAAGCACATATTATAATTCGAAAAAAAAACAAACAAAAAATTGAAAGCAAAGCTAATTAATATAAAAGCGTTCTATACAATAACCCACAAGGAAATAACCATCAAAGCTTTAAAAAGTAAAATGTGGTCATTGTGCTACACAGGATACCACTAACAATTTGAAAACACAAGGCAACGGAATCGAATTAATTGTGGTGTGTGATGGCAAATGTTTCACTAGTTCAATTAGGATCTTGTAAACTTGAACACAGCAAGAATTTTTCTTCAAATAAGTTTTTTTTTTTTAATATCACCTCTTACATGGTTCTAAGCAATATGATCAATGACTTTGTTTTACATGTTTGAACTACTTCCTGTGCTGATAAGCAGCACTCCACTAAGAAAAAAGAAGAGTGAATTTTTCTGTTAATTCATAGAAGCAGGAGCAAACTACCCTACCCAAATTGACCTGGGCTCCAGATTGAAGTTGGAATTTTATCAATCTTCAAGATCTGGTTTAGTATGAGAATTTTCACCATTAACGTCCATTTTTGTCATCTTATTTTATGCTGCAAACCCTTTCATCTGCTATAAATGACATGAACAATATCATGTCATTTTATTTAGCTACATAATTAATAGGCATACTGGCTATTTATTAGCCTCTGATTTAAAAGCAAAAGATACAATAAGCACGTCTGCACAGCCTATGGATGATATCTGAACATGCTGTTCCATTGACAGATAAGAGCACGGTGTCAAATGGAAACATTTATGTCCAGAATCACAACAGCCAGATTAATGTGGGACTGAATCCAGCTAATTAGCCAATGCACAGTGATCCACTCTAGCAACAGCAACTGCTCTGTTTTAGAAATGAGTCTGCTTGGTGCATGTTCGGGGATCTCGGTTCCCTTTTTATTCCATGATGCAGACATCGACTATATATTCTTTTATGAGGATCTTGGATCACCAAAGTCCAATAGGAAAAGATGTAGAGAAGCACGTTAGCATCATACAGATTTTGTGTCCATTCTGGAAAAGACATAAATAGCTCACCATTCTACCTTATGTTCTGACAGACAAATGTTACTCAAGCGACTGTACCATTCAGCAGATGCTATGCTTTCACAAAGTGCGACTGAAACTATTATCTAAAGTGTCTTTTGTTGAGGTCAAATAAATAAACAAATAAATAACTCCAAATTTCCCAATACCTAGATTGATATTCAGAACCAATTTCATTCAACTATAGTAGTTCAAGAACTTGTAATATAGTCTACTGGAAGAAAAATTCAAAAAACCCAATCATGAAGAGGTTGGTTACAAATACAACAGCATCTAACACCACCACATTTCAGGAAGAAGCCTGACCCATATTTATCAGCAAAACAGATCTGGATTTACTGTATTTTCTGAATATGGAATGGTTGTTGCATATGCTAAGACTTTCACTGCATTTTCAATATCCAAAATTATACTCTTCCACAGCTTAATGAATGCAAGTTTATCTTCAGTGGAGAAGGAAAGCAGCCAGGAACTGCCCTTAGCTTAAAACAAATTCTGTGTAGGAGGTGCACTCAATGGAATTAGCTATTACTCCTCCAAGATTTCCCTGCATTGATTTTCTTCTCCTTGGCTGACACATCTGAATGGCACATAACCCAATCAAATATGGCAGCAGCTCTGATCTTTTTGCAGGACTATAAGTTCTGGAATCTCACACAGCTGCAGAGCATATGTGCATAAATCCTGGATCTCTATGCAGCAGGTATGCTGACATAGCTGACATATTCCAGAAGTAGGGAGTTTATTAGCATGACTCAATATCTGTAAAAATACTGTTATCCAGGACATTACAGCCAGAAAATTAGCAGGTCATAAGACTGGAAAATTATTTATATGCATGCATTTTGATATAGTTTTTAAATCCCTTGAAGAACATCATTCAGATAAGCTGCCAGTTCAGATTAGTCCATGAGATGATCCAAAGTCAATACAGCCATTACCTACTTGAGCTTAATATTGTGATAAAAACTTCATTCAGCATTCACACAATCTTGCAAGCCCTGCATGTCTGAATGACCACCAACAGGCTGTCAGCCCCAAAATGCAGCAATTCAATATTGCATGGTTCATGCCCAAGAACAGCCAAGAAGGCAACCATCATACATGCCCATGTTACAGGTACTCAAGAGATCCTGTGTGAAGCTTGTAATCCACCTTACTAAATGTGAAATGTGGGTTTCAATTCAATCAGAAGTGAAATTAAATTAAAATATCTTAGAGAACTGGTCTGAAAAAAAAGAGTAACTTCAAAGAAAGAATCAAGTATTTTTGTGATAGCACTACTCATTACTATTTATAAAACTATAGAGCAGAAATAATGTAACTCCCATATTTTTATGATGGACATTAATAATGATACTTATTGAAACTCGGCTACAAATAAGTTTGGCTTATAAACCTAACATTACATTTTGCAGGAATAATGATTTCACTATATACCTATTTCTAACAGTGAAAACTGATACATAATTTTATAGCCTGTGCCACAGACTGTGCAAGTGTTTTGCTGTTGAATATAAGGATAAATTGAAGTTCCCTGCATGCTAAAACCATCACCTTTTAAATAGCATATAATAACTTTGTACTCCTCTCCATTTTATACAATGAATTTTCCTAATGGGAAAAGAAAGTGAAAAATGCTTAATTTGTGTGTACATAAAAATATCTCTATGCCTCCCACTTCTCACTTGCCCACAATCAACTGCTGCTCTTTGAAGACCAACACACAGATGCATAGACATGAATATTATTTTAAGGTTTACCTTGTCACCATTTCTTTCTCTTTATTAGAGGCATGGCCTCCACTGCTGAGAGGTCTACTTGCTGAAGATAAGAAATACAGGCGATGATTTTTAAAATACTGATCAATCAAAGGGAGCACAACCTGAAATTATATCAGAAAGAGTGGTTATCTCAGGTTATACCTTCTTTACTAAGTTCTGTATTATACTTTTTAGGTCCCAACTAAAGACAGGAGATTTCAAACAGGTTTTCTGTCTTAAAACTTCTGTCTGTTTGGATTTTATTCTTTAATAGCTATTTCTCTGAATTTATTTAATATTCAAGGCACTTAATATGTCATCAAGTAAGGCAGCAGAAAAAAAATTACATTATCACTGGGACTTATCTGTGGGGTTTTTTAGGAAGAGTACAAGGCAGAATGTATAATTTAATTTTATCTCACAATTTAAGATTTTTCCTATACCACATAACAAAATACCATTATTGCTTTTTGGTCCTTTTAATGTAGGTTTAAAAAAATTCACCTAAAACTGTCAGCAGGCTAACAGCACTTATTTCTAGATTTTTCAAACATCACTTACTAAGGGCTTGTGCCAAAGAAGTTTTTCTGTTTACTTTCTCTGGTGATTATTACTCAGTGCCCACTACAGGTGTCAGACAGCAGCTGATCCAAAATAAATAGCTGAAAAGAAAATATGAAATAGCTTCCTTTTTGGAGCATGGTTCACAAGAGAGTGGGATGCTAGCTTCTGAGTCAATCAGCTTGACAAATAATACCACATGGAAGTACTCTAAGGCATAGAAATAACAACTTACTGCAAAGGACACCAGAGTTAGAAAATGCTGCAAACAGTCACCTTTTCTTACTCACTAATGAATTCAAAAGGCATTTTGAATATGCAAATGTCATACAAGATTTTATGTATGAAAGGCAACAGCAGATTTTCTTGGTTTATAATGTCTAAAATTGTGACAGAAAAGGGAGAACTGAGCTGAGAGGAATTTCATGGCTCTCAGGAGGAAGGGGAAGGGAAAAGTGTGTTGTCCTGTACCTGGGGAGGAATGAGTTCAGTTACCAGGACACACTGAGGGCTAATCAGCTGAAAAGCAGTTTTTCAAAGAAGGACCAGGGGATCCTCAGTGGACAGCAAACAGACCATGGGCCAAAAATGCAATCTTATTGCAAAGGCAGCCAACAGCAGCGTGGATTGAACTAGAGAGAGTGCTTGTCAGCAGGTCCAGGGAGAGGGTTCTTCCATTCAACCCTGGTGAGAGAACATCTCAAGTGTTGTGTCTGGTTCTGGGCTCCCAAGTACAAGAGAAACATTGACATACTGGAGACAGTCCAGCAAAGGGTCACAAAAACTATTAAGGAACTAGAGGATCTTTCAAATGACAAGAGAATGAGGAAGCTGGGACCCACACCTGGAGAACAGAAGGCTCAGGGATGATCTCATCCATGTGTGTAAATATCTGAAGGGAGGGGGTAAAGAAGATGGACCCAAGCTCCTTTTAACTGTGACAGGACCACAGTCAATGGGCACAAACTGAAACATGGCAGGTTCATTCAGACCATCAGGAAACATGTTTTTACTGTCAGGGTGACTGAGCACTGGCACAGGTTGAGCAGAGAGACTGTGGAGTTTCTACCCTTGGACATATTCAAAAGATGTCTGGACATGGCTCTCTGAAAGTGCTAAGCAAAGGTTCCTTCCAACCTCAGCCATTGTTTGACTCCATGATCGAGACAACAACACGGTTTTAAAACAAGAGAAATAACTACCATGGCACTGAGAGATACACAGCCGTGTTAATTCCAATAACTATTGTTCACATTAACCCACCTGATGACTGCAAAAGAGAAAAATCTTAAAAAATTAGACTGTCAGAAAACAGAAAATGTAGGGAGCTTCTGAATAACATATGAGTAACTGCGTATCATGGAGCAGGAAATAATGAGAATAAAAAATATAGTTTTGTCATCTTCCCACATCTATACTTCATCCCACATTGTTTTCAAGCTATTTTTATTATTGCTGGTTTTAATTAATAAAAGAATGAATTTAACACAGAAAAGTACCACTATAACAATAACAGTCACTAAAAAATATGTTCTCACTTCTGTTAACCACTATGTTGACAAAAATAAGTGAAAATATACTGTACTTTGGCAAAAAACTTGATTTCTTGTTCATATGGGAATTGCTCTCCTTTGCCTCTGCTGCCACCATCTGCAGAGAGAAGAAAAATAAGTTCCTTGTCCTGTATTCTTATTACAGTCTACTCTGCATTTTTCTTAGGAAGTGTACACTACAAACAAATAATACTGGTTATCTTATATGTTGATTTAAGGTTCCTCAAACAGTATATGCACTAGTAAAGTGGCATTTTATGAGTACCTCATTAGAGAAAATGTAACAGCAAATAAAATGTATAAAGAATAACTGCCCAAATCTTCATAAAAGTGTGGGCATCTCATAGTACAAAGAGATATGGATGTTTTTATGAGATAAAAATCTGGTGCTGTGTTTATCTTTTCCTGTTACAGGTGATAATTTCAAAACATGAACTCAGATTCTAATAAAACACCTTTCTCCAGTTGTTCCCAGGAGAAATGGAATTAATGAATTCTCATTCCTTATTTATGAACTTGGTACTAAAGAACAAAATTAATGGTTAGATCTATCCAACTAAAATTTAAATTGCTTCTCTCCTCCCTTACCATAAAAAACAAAATCTCTTTCAAAATAAAATCTCTTACAGCTCCCAAACTATTTCTCATTTATTTAATGTCTTCTTTCCATTAATCTCCTGGGGGACTCAAATGGTATTTGTTCCACCAATGTTTCTAGTGTTTCAGTATTTAATCATTATCATTCTTGCAGTTATCCCAAATTTATGTAATTAAGAATGATGAAGCCATGGTAATCAAGCATTAGCAGCAGAAGTAGCCTGGTGAGTTATCAAGACCAGACTTTTGCTACTGTAAGTAACCATGGCATATAATAACTCCTAAATTTGCCAAATTTCCACATTAAAACTAGATTGAATAAATCAATGCTCACCTAAAAACCAATCTCCCTGGTGTCCCTGTTACTGTCATTTACAGCATTTATTACTATGAGGCACAGCATATGTTATAATCGTTGCAACAAAAAATGGTCACAACAGAAGCAGCATCTGGCCAGGTGTTTTGGCTTTTACTGCTCATGTGAGAAGTTGGCTTGGGTCACCAAACTTTCATATTTTTTTATCTTCACCAAAAGCAGATAAATCCTTCATAGTGCTGTTAACAAAACACGTGCTGGATATTTGTGAAAGAACATTCCCATTGTGGGAGTTTGTTGAAGATGTTTCTCTATTCCCTTTTTGAGAGAACATTTCAGAATGGTACAAATAACTGGTTTCATTTGCTCTCTGAAAAAGGGATTACATGTGAAAAAGGGATTACATGTGAAACTACTATTGTGCACATGTGAGAGATTATAATTTTGTGCATAAATGCAAGGAGGCAGCTAGTTTTCTTTTTCATAGAATGAAAGTCATAAATTTTTGCTGAAAATTTTTAATCTGATGAATGAATATGGGAAATTGGAATGAATGGCAGTTTTATAACTCCAAAATTCATGACCTTCATCAACTATGGGAAATTAAAGGTAAAACTACTCCAGAAATGTACCAATCTTTAAAAAAAATTTTCTGGTTGTTTTTATAACATTAGAAATCTTAGCTAACACTTGTTTTTTAAAATGTGCAAGGGGTACCATACCAAACTCCAAAATGTACTGATGGGCTTCATCCACATATCTTATAAGCTGCTGAAGGAAACTATAGGCAAAGCGTTTCTCAATGGAAGGCGTGTCTAATTCCAGGTCCTTAAGTCCTCTGTAAAAGGAAGCAAGTAAATTTTTACACATACAGAAGGACTCCAAGAAGTCTTACCTCTCCATGTATTCTGACATAATTTTTTCTGGTGATGAGCATGTGCTTATTAATGTAAGATTTTTTTGTGTTTAATGTAAACAGCACTCTGACACTTACTTAGATTTTGAGCAATTTGTTAAGACACAAGTAGATTCCCAACCAGAAGGCTAGAAAAAAAAATTACACTTGTCAATCAAAATATTCCATTATTCTTGTAATTTCTTTCCATTACTTGTACTATCTTCCACTTCCCTACAGGGATTGATTCTTAGGTGAGGAAGTTTGGAAGCTGAAAATACTTTTATTTAAACAATCACACTAGAAGTAAATCTAAATATCCATCACTATGACTTTTCCTGACAAGTCTGCTTGCAGTGGAAAATTTTTGAATAGCTATGCAGCATTTCTGAAAAATCAGAGGAAAACCAAAACAAAGTGATGGAATCACTGTTCCAGCATGTTCCATCCATGTTAGCTACTAGTCTGGTATAAAACACACATCATCTTTCTACATGAATGAAACTCCAAAGCGTGACTCTATGTCATGGGATGACATCCCTAGCAACAATCCGGCATTGGCACAAGCCTTGTTTATGCAGGATCAGGAGTTAATTGATGGCACATGAAACAGCTATTCTTAAACAGCGAGGGAATCAGTCACACCTCATCTCCCCCTGACTCATGCACCAAGTTAAATTAGTACTCAGCTCCGTTGCAAGTTTAAAAAGTATATCTACTGCATATATACAGAATCAAATTGCCTGTGTATTGCATATTTATGTTTTAAATTAAAGCACATGCCTAGAGACACAAATCTGGTAGACAAAAAATTAAAGAAAACAACACTGGAGAACAAAATTCTCAAATTTACTAACTAAGGGACTATTAAAAAACTTCAGACATAACTTTGGAGGAGAGGGCCACCTAACCTTTGGAACTCCTAAGGAAAGGGACATGAGAATTCGGATTATTTGAGGCAGGTCAGTACACAAAGCAACGATAGACTGTACGGGGGGAAGAATAAAAAGCAAAGCACAGAAGGGATGAAAACAGATTTCAAAATAGCTGGTCACATGTAAACTGTCAAATCAATTGACTGACTGAGCCCTGTACCTTATCATTCCTATTAAATGCCTTAGTACCTGTGTCTCTGTGTCTTGTCACCCACTATTCCATCTGCTGTCAGGAGTAGATGGCAGCTACTGTCAAGACCAGCATGAGTTGGACACTGGGCCAGCAAATGGAGACAGGCTTGGGGTGTAGGGACCCCCAGGTCTGTGACAAGTGGGGTGAAAGAAGGTCTCAGGAATCAGTAGTTGGAGACGCCACAGCTTTGGGGAAGAGCTCTGTGGGCCCTACAGCCCAGAGTGGCAGCTTCAGCAGGGGACTGGCATAAGTGCATTTGGTCATAGCCATGGGAGTCAGACAGTGAAGGGCATAGAGCAGCATCTGCAACTCCAGCAACTGGAAGTCCCAGCTTCCTGCCACTGGGGTGGGACTGCTGTGGTCTAAAAAATTCCAGCTAATGAAGGAGCAGTGTCAGTAAGATGATTGAGGGCTTCTGCACCAGCAGCTGAAGTAGGCCAGAGTGCCATATGCCTGGTAGGGGGCAAATGCTTCCATCTCTCCTGAAGCCATTTTGCATGGGGGCGCAGAGACCTGAACAGTCACTGTCAAATAAAGACTGTAACGAAATGGGAGCAAGGCATATGTGGGAAGTAGAGTGGTGAGCAGACCAAATTAAAACATGAATCAGGCCCTTGTTTGATAAGGTAGTTGTCAAAGGTACAGCAAGTACATAGTGGAAAAGGCTGCATTTAACCAGCACAGGAGGTGTAGCCAGAACTAGTTACAAGAGTATGGATGTGTCCAAGTTAATGGTTATTTTACCATCCCTCTTAGCCTTCCACTCCCAAAAAAACCCTAAAAGCCACTTTTTACTTATGTTTAACAGGAACAAAAAAGGTTGTTACTCCTGAATGCAGCTGATCATATTGACAGGGAATAAGGAAAGAAACCTTTGCTGTCTGGCGTTCCTCTTTGTACATCCTGCACAGTGATTACTTAAATTGATCTCAGTGACTGTTTCATTCACTTACTAATGTTCAAGTCATGCAAGGTTCAGATAAGCTTTCAGCCTTTTCTAGAGATTCTGATTTCCTAAGTCATGCTGATAAGGCAGAAAAGACTCCAAATTAATTAAAAATTTATTCATGCTACATTTAGAAGGTATATACACCACATTAAAATGAATTATGCATGTTATTCAGCAGATTATTCACTATTATTACCTTTACACTGTGAATTGTTTAAAAATATTTTAAAACATCACTTTTCACTTTTAAAATATTTTGATAATACTGTAAATGAACTCAATTGAAATAAATTAGTTGTATGTTTCAGAAATAAAACTGTCTTATCTTACCAATTGTCTAGAAATTCCTTTAGAGAGAGACATGTGTTTGAAGATGTGTATGAACCTGTAACTAAGACTTAATAATTCCATCACTTGTAGAAAACTAGCAAGTTTACTAACAGTTGGATGCATGGAGACATGCCAGAAAGAAAAAGCTGCAATATTGAGAGGGAAGGTAGAAGACATGCAGACATTCTGGAGAACTCTGTTCACGCCTTCCAAAACCTCTGTTACTAACTCTGTAATTCATTTCTTCCTTACAATGTTTTATATGAAGGAGCTCATCCTTATTCCCAGGTACTGAATCATAAAAAATGATCATAGAGTTCTGGTTTGATAGAAGAAACCTCAAAAAACAAGCAATAACAGAAACCAAAAAAATCCACCACAGCCAAGGAAACCACAAAACAAAACAAAAAACACCACTGAGGACTATCAGAAACCTACTGTGACATTAATACTGAACTGAGAATTACCTGGAGACAACATATCCATTAATCTGTAGAAATTTCAGAATATCCTGTGCTTTTTCTCTGTCCTTGGCTTTTTCTTTGGCTGTAAGTGTATCATAAGGGACAAGAAGGGGATGGTTGCCTCCTCCTACTATGGAGCATTAAGAGAATGAAAAATTAAAGAGCTATCTGTTGATATGGTAAGTCACAGTATGTAAAAGTACAATCACACTAATACACAACATGTTAAATTCTAGTCTGAAATAACAGAATACTTGTCTGTTTCTAGTCGGAAAGTTTAGTCTGAAATAACAATATATTGTCTCTTTCTTTACACAAACTTTAAAAAATATCCAGATAGAAACTGCGATATGGTTACATCATTCTAACATATTTGCTGCAAGTACAAGCTAAATATGCTGAACCTATTGCAAAAAACCCTTAAGGAAGAAAAAAATGTTAACATTACAAACATCTATTACAACTACAACTCCACTTAATGAAACTGAAAATATTTCAGTAAATAATACATCATTTCCTAGAGAAACCTATATATAAACACATATATAAACAAATATTAAGTCCTGCTTTTAAACATTCTAATGACAGGGTTTGTCAAGTTTAGCAAGATATCTAAATATATAAAGTATCAATTATCTAAAAATATATTAAAGTGATACAGTTCTACTTTATAGTAATAAATAAAAGACAGAAAATTAGAATACACCATTCAAACATGGTTCACATTACTGTCCAGTAAAATCAAAAGAATGCTGCAAAACCACAGATAAAAAGAATAAACCTCATTCATAGCTTACTAAAATCTGATGTATTGGTATTGACTGCATGTAGATAATTTGGAAAGAAAATAAAGTTGCTATTTATATTCAATAAATATCTGCATAAAAAGCAACATTCGTAGGAGTTCAACTTCTAAAATCACTACTGCATAACACAACACAATAAATTCCTATGGCAATTTCTCTGAAACCCCAGGAAACTGTAGGGGTAATGATAACATTTATCTCTGAAAAAAAACCACTAAAGAAAGTATCTAAAAATAATAATCATTTTTAAAAGGAATGAATTCCCTGTAGAAAATATTGGAGATATACCACTGGATGGTTTTGGTTTTTTTTAATGTACATATTCTGAAGTTTTCAATTAGTTTTGCCTGAGACTATTTAAGTACATGCAAATTGAAAACCTGGTAGGCAAGTCTGATGGTGGAATGGGTTTTTTTGTTTAGTCTGGATTTGTCTTAGGAAGTACAGTCTTTAACATTGGGATTGATTGGATTTTATTCTCTTATCACCAACATGATATAATTATACCACAGGACAGTTGAAGACAGCAAAATGCACATAAGTCTACATTATTAGTTTTTTTCTTTACATATCAGTAAAAAAATTAAAAGACTAGCATATTGAATATAATGGAGGAAAACCCTCAGAATTTTTGAAGGCCAAGTTTTGCTCAGCTGACAAACTCATCAACTTTTCATATACAAAACCTCTCTATCAGAAGCTTTCAATCACTACAGCCACCTCCAGCCTTCCCATAGTGCGCAACACAACAAACACTATACAGTATTCTCATTGAAGTGCTTCTCATAGGCAAAATTCTGCCTTCAAAGCTGTGAAATACAGTTAAAATATTGAAATATTTCATCTTTCTGTAGTCTATGACTTTCCAAACTTGGCCCATCCTGAGGCTACTTATCCTGAGGAAGGTTTTACAGAAAAGGAATAATATAAAAATTATATAAAGTGGAAATATAATTAAAGGCATGGAAATATAAAGTGATTATCAAAGGCATTTCCAGATAGAATTTTGCTTTTATATAAAACTTTAACTGATATGCCTTTTCTGGAATTTTACAAATTTAGACCAACTTTGGTACACACAATATACAACTAGACACCTTCAGATGAGGTAAAGACCTAGCTTCAATAATTTGCAACTGAGAACTTGTTTTCTCCATGTGCTAATATAGTGTTACATGAAAAAAAAACTAAATCAGCTTTACTACAAATAAAAAAATGCTTTTAACACAGATGAAAAAACAGATAAAAAAATTCATTTAAGTAAGCAGAGATCATGAAGCACATGCAATTTTTATACGGAATCAAGTATCTGCTCTAGGTTTTTCCCTTTGTCAATTCACCACACAATATGTGCAGTACTTAGTAAACACCCTTCAGATCTACCTGGAATAAAAGAAGCAATACAAATGAAATCATAGCCCATTGGGTAATAGTCTGAAAGATTAATGCTAAAAGGAAAATGGATTAATGTGCTTAAATTTATTTACAACCTTTGAGTTTTCTTCCCTTGATATATTTGAATTAGTAGACTACTTAAACAAGAAGAGTTATAATGGTTACTATAAAAATTTTCAGGCACTAAAAATCAAAGTCAAGAATAGATACTTCACTGCTTCTTCTTTGTCAATTTAAATTCACTGTTCCTTTTTCTTATTTTTAATTTTTTTCTGAAATACATGACCTAAGGTAGTCACAGAAAACTTAAAATATTGTAAATATGTATAGTTAACATTACCTTTTGCTTCAAGCTCCAGTTTCTTTTTCTTTGCCCATATGTTATGGTAGTTTTCAGCCATCATCTCAGCCATAGCCTTAGGAAAACAGAGAAGAGCTTAGTGACGTGGGTTTCAATGAATTACCCTCAAGAAGGACAAGTTTCTGGCTGATATTGAATAACAAGTTTTGTTCTCTGGGAAGTGTAATACAATTACACTGTAATGGTTCACCGGAAACAAGTTTTACTAAAAAATATTGTCTAGAATTTGGGAAGAATCAGCATGGGTATAAGAGTCAAGAACCTGGTGCTGAAGAAAGAACTCTCATTGGAGAAAATAAGGAACCACAAAGAGTAGTCTGGAAACAGTACTGGGGCGTCAGATGGGGGACTTCATTCTGAAAACAAGGCCAAAAAAGAACCCTCTGAAGGCACTGTTAAGGGATAGAACAGCAAGCCAGAAGACTGAATCAACATTTTTATTGCTGGCTGTGGCAGATTAATTATAAACTCAAGGATATAGCTTCTTTTCTGTGGATACTGTGCTCATTTGTGTGACCGCACTGTTAAAACCACTGACCACTTTAGAGCATAAATTATTCTATATATTCTTCCTATAAAACAAACTTCTTCAGACTGATGAACTAGAAGCTAGACCCCAAACCAAACAGACAAGCTCTCCAGTGTCTACCTAGCAAGAAGCGTTTCAACATGAAACAACTTTTTAAACCCACCTCTACTGTCCTCCTGGTTGTGTACTCTCTAATTGTACAGTGGTAGAATTTATTGCAGCTTTCACTTTACTTTCTTTCACTTTTCTTTCATGAACCTACAGAGACCTGCTCATCTTCAAGAAGGATTTTGAATAATGAGTATTTCTCAATACCAATTTATTTATTTGTGAGAATACTCAAGAATTGAGAAATTTTTCAGCCGTATCTTATCTGTGCACAAGACAATTTCTTTCACAAACTTTTTTCCAATGAATAAATGATGGCATATTTCTGTTGTGTATGGTAGGTGCCTTCTGTCATGCATGTTCTGATCCTGGTATTTCAATAATCCCAATTAGGCCCTTAAAAGCATGCACAGTAGTCTCTGTTTTCACAGAACCTAGCAAAGCAAAGTGCTATGAAGATGTTTTTAGAGCAAGATCTAGGTGCTCATGGAGATAGGATGTGACCAGGTGACTTAAGACCAAAATGAGGAGTATTTTGCAGACTTACAATTTAAGACATGGTCACAATTCTTGCTAGCTAACCCTGAACTCCAACTTGAAAGGTATTAAACATTTTCTAAAATGTTCAAAATTACACATAGTTAATTTTTAAAACTCAGATCTCATTAATAACCAACATGTTTAGATTTTTCCTCAGTATCTGTATCAGGACAATTAATAGCTGAAATTACATTTTAATTAAATTTCCTTAGCTTTTAAATAACAGATTCTGAAGCTGGTTTCAAAGAAGACCTCTCTTCATAGGGCAAATTAATCATAAAGCCAAGAAGCTCTGCCTTATATCTAAGGGCTACAAAGGAAATATAAGTAATGACAAGAGTTTGAGGGTACAGCATGAAAACAAAAGCAAGGGACAAAAAGACATTCCAATGCCCTTTCTATGTTACTTGTGACAGGATGGTTACTTTTATCTGGGCTTGGTTTACTGCATCATAATATTATGATGATATTCACATCATGAGTTGTTTCCCAGGCATTAAACAAAGTCTGCCAAGCCTTTCAACTATACTGAGTTTATACAAACATTAAATGTCGTAATTGAAAGGAGTCTTTTCATCAATTTAAGAACACAATGGTAGAGGCAGTTATTCAATTATCAATTTTATGAACTCTGGAATGATCAGTAATCTACTGACAGTTAACTGGCAGAAAATTCTTTTAAAGCTAATCAGCGATCTAAAACTGCTACAACTATGAAACTGGAAACTGCAAGACAGAAATCAAGGAGTGGAAATCCGATGTGAGAAGTTTTAGAGGTACAGTAGAGTATATACTGCACAGTTAGTCAATTAATCTACTACCACTGCTTGTTTGCACTATGGCAAAGCTCAGTATGGGCAAAGTGAAGCCTGTGTTTCAGGTCTCAATTGTAGTCAGCTTTGAACACCATGTTGCCATCACTAGGCTGGCACAAACACTCCTGCTAATGAATTTAAAGCTATTTGATACAGGCCTACATTACATTCCAATTATACTCACAGGAAATTAGCAGACTGTAAAACCTAGGACCATACGCCAGCAAACGCCGTGAAAAAAATCCTATCTAATGACAGGAACAGACATTCAACTAAAAAATACTGGTCCAAATAAAACAACCTACTGACACATCTGTCAAAATCCTACCCCCAATTCCTTCATTCTCTATTCTCACAGTACTTAATGGTTTCTGATTTTCATTCCTTCAGTTTAGAGAAAAAAAGAGCATTGACAAAATACTCTGAAAAGACGGTGGAGAAATGAATGGGAAACAGAAAAATTTTACATCATTAGCCCTTCTAAACAGGATTGTCTTCAAAATGGCAAATGTTCACAAAAAAACCAATCCAGGACTAAAGAAAATTTTGAAGGTTTTCAACATGAACCATGATTTTAAGAAACAGAGGATCAGAGGGCAACAATGAAAAAGACCAAAAAGCCCCCACCAAACCCAAAGCACATCAAAGCAGATAATATTTGGTACCAAATTGTTTAAAATAAACTAGCAAAACAAACAAAATTAAATTGTAAAACAAACCATAAGCATTTTAGGTGCTTCTGACTTACATGTAAGTCTCTGGAGAGGGTGACATTGCTCATGTCAATTGCTCGAGGAGTGTAACCATGGGCTGTATCTACAGAGATCTGAATGACAAATGTGCAAAAGCGGGGAGTTACACAAGCATTTAATATGAAGAAGCTAACATTAACAAGATACTGAAAGTAATTAAGAAATTTAAAGGAAAAGTCACTTGTAGATCTCTAGTGAGCAAGAAGATTTTTGTGGTCCAGCTGAAAATATATCAGGGGTGTTAAACTTCAGTGAGAATTAGGCAAAGGGCAACAGAGTTTGTTCCCAAAGACAGATGGCCATCAGACACAAATCCCTTTCATTTAAATACAAATTTCACTTGAAGTCATTTAGAGTTTGAACTTACTGTAAACAAGGATAAAGTTATTATTAAATCTCTGCATTATCTAGAGATTCTTTTTTTTTTCCTCAACAATTTCACATGATCTAGTTTAAGGTGAATTCAGGCAAAAATCAAACTTTTAATTTAGCTTTTCAACCCTATTTCTTCATTTAAGACTAGAACCTATAAATAGTTCTCTTTTATCTTCTGTCCTTCCTCCCAACCCAGAAAATATCACCATGTTTTTATTCTCTATTTTTACCGTCTAAATTTGTCAGAGGTTTGTTTATTACACTCACAAAAATGGTCAAAGGAGGATAAAAAGTGACAGAGGTCTCCCATATGACAATGACACAAGAAGTGGGGCTAGAAAAGAGGCATTGACAGGCTCTCCTCTATGGATTATGCAGTAACTTTATTAAGCAGTTACTCTTGCTTTAAAAAGAGCAGTGTCCAGGCTTTTCTTCCTGTGTGACTTTATTTTCATATGCATGTATATGAGCATATAGAGCCCTAAAAGTTGAAAGGCTTCCTTTCAAAAGGCAGTTATTATTGATGGATAATAAGACAAAGTTTTCAGGGAAGTGGCTCACTTGACTGGTTTGAGATATGCGCCGTGTCCGATTATACAGTGCCATGGAATCTCCTTCCCGTGTTCTTTCAATTCGCCATCCCCATGCCAGCATGGTTTTGAGTGATTCTTTGATTGGCCATCGATAAATTTCTTTCTCCTAGAAGAATGTACATGCAATAATTAACTTGTTTATGCTGTACAGAGAAAAAAGTAACTATTGGACTTTTTCCTGGTTACACCGTGAGATGCAAAGAAATGTCATGAATTCAACCATTATGGCTCAGGGTTATTGAAATGATGCAATAGATATTAAAAAGTTTATTTATCATTCCAGAAGCAGGGAGAATAATTCTGGCCCTGCAGGAATCTGATGATCTCAGGGAAAACTGTGTTAATAGAATGAAATCAAGGATGGCACAGAAATTATCAGGAGTAATGCAGTGTTTTATCTGCTACATGAACCAAAAACCATAATCACAGAATCATAAAGACGTCTGTGTTGGAAGAGAACTCTGGACATCTTCTGCCTCCACCTTCTGTTGAGTTCAGATAAGATACCTAACTGGGCTATCAAGATTAGGATATATAGGTCTTGCTGGGTGATGCCTTCAACATGCAGCTGATTTCAGCACACCTTTTTGGGTGGTTATTTCAACATTTAAGCTGTCAAGATAAGAAGAATTTTTAGAAAGCATTTCTGCTAAAGAAGCTTACAGCCATCGCCTCTTGCCCTGTCACTGTGCACCCTGTGAAGAGAATACATCCATCTGTCTTCTCTGTAATTAATGCTTAGGAACCAGGAAACAAAGACCATATCTCCAGCAGCTTTCTCCCCTTTAAGCTGAAAAAACCCAGATCCTTCAGCATTGTTTCATTTATATCAAGTTCTCCAGATGTCGTGATTTTCTGCTGGAGACCAGACAAAGGCTAAACCTAAACCACTAAGCAAGAAGGCATTCCTGTATGACCTCACTGCAAAAAATAGTGGCAATATCACATTTTGGTTACACTGTAAGTTATGCCACCTAGATTCAGCTTTGTGAGAAAAAGTTTGAGTGGCATATTTATAATACAATGGAACCCTTCTATATCTTTTCAGGATTTTGAGGAAGGCAACAACCACACATTAGCTGACATAGTGTAAGCATTTTTTCTCTTAAAATGATAAAAAGATAAGACAATATTTTCAGTGATATTTCAGCAACCCTCAATCAAGCATGAACAAATTCCTTACCTTTTCAGACAGTAACTTATATTGTTTCATTAATGGTTGCACTTTTGCAGATTCAGAAAATGTTTCACCATAAGTCCATCCATTGGCAAACTGAATAAGAAGGATAAAATGGGGAAACACAGAAAATTACGAAAAATCCTTTCCATTGGTAGAAATTAACTGTATAATGCATCTGCAGAGCTGTTCTCTTAAAGTTTCCTTTCTACTGTTTCTCAACTAACATTTATATTTACAAATTAAAATATTAATCATGCAGCATGCCATCTTTTTACAAAATAACGATTACTAAAGCAACCATATGGATACATTTTTCTTTCAATGATTTTTATAAAGTAGAATCCTGTACTACAATTGAGGAACTATTTTTTTTAACACTGGACAAACAAAATGCACAAAGGAATAAAAAGGATAAAGAGCTTATTTGGTTAAAAAAAAGAAAAAAAAGAAAATTCAGATCCATAAAACTGATAAACAATAAGCAAGTATTTTTACTCAAAAGTCAGCAAAAAAAAAAAAAAGAAATTATTAAACACTATTTTGAAATACTCATACGCATTTAAGAAACTTTCCCACAAATGTATCTCAAGAAAAGAGTATATCTATATTTTACCTGCATACCAACTTGTAACATCATGAAAAATAAGAACATTCAGAATAAAATATTTCAAAGATGAAATTGATTCAAATAAAAATATGATTTTCCTTTAAGAGGAATGTAGATTTTACCTTTTCCATTGACCATTTGTCATGAGCATGTTCTGCATATTTGTTAATGAAATATTCTAGCTTTTCAGGGATTGTAATGCTGAAAGTGAAAAGAAAATCAGCATTATGTAACACAGGCTACAATTGAATGCTTTTGTTGTAAAGAAAACTTCAAAATAATAAATAATGCACACACCCTTTCCTGTGCTCTTCTTTTCACATACAGTTTGCTCCAAGGCCCAATTAAATCAAGGAAGATATTGGAATTATTTCATGGGCACTGAATGACAACCACAGTTGTTGTAGGAATTTAACTTCTTTGAAACATGTGCACGGGGAAAAATCAATAATAAGATCAAGCACTAGTGCTTTTTGTCCTGTATTTTCTTAGTATTAACGCCATAACTACAATGTATAGTTTCAGAAATATGGTAGTAACTTATTGCACATGTCCATTATAAACTTAAATGTGCTAACAGTCCTTTTTGAAACATTATCTATTTTATATATTCCAAAAATAATTATCAAATATCAGTTGCTTACTTCATCAGCATTGCTACAAATAAAAGGGAATACCTACTTTTGATTACTGAGGAAATAGTAATACCTTGTCTCCTAACATAAAGAATTTCAATACGAGTAGTGTTAGAGTGCCATCTACTGTGAAATAGAAGTCTGGATTTTCAGTCTTTTTCAAAAAGCAGAAATGTAAAACCAAATTATGTCAGAGTAACAGTTTGCAAGAGCCTCACACTCACACAGTGGTCAGAAAACATTTATCCAGCACTGTCAGCAGGTTTTTGTTGTTTGTAAGATCGTATTTTGAGGGGAACCCTATTAATACTGTAATACTTCAAATAATTTCAGAAATGCAATAAAATTACAAGCACACTAACATCCTATTATCTACCCCTTCATACAAATAGGTCCAGTACTAGTAAGCAATGCAAAGCTGGATTTGCTTGTTAAAAGAATGTATGTGATAATTTGGATGTTACAATGATAGCAACAGTTCTGTCTTTGTCTTGAAACATCACAGAACTGTTGACTCCTATAGCAATGAAGTGACATATAATTTCAGTAATATCAAGTAGCATTTTCTGATTTTTTCAAATCTATTCCAGCCATCTACATTTTTTTCTGAAATGACACCAGATAAAAACTCAATTAAATGATAATATAATATTCTTAAGAAAAACTGTTAAAAACCTTCATGTATTTTAGCTACATCTTAGAATAATGAATTTAAATGGTCACTGATGTCCTTTCTATGCTCCAGATTGGATTATGACTCTTACTGCAGTATTTAGACGAGCATACATGTACAAACATGCTGTAAGGAAGGTGTCAATCTACTGACAGCATCCTGTGTGTTGAACAGGCAGAAAACTCACAGGGCCAAGTGAAACAAATGTCTTAAAATGTTTTAAAACATAGTCCACAGCCATGCTTCTGTAAGCCTATTCTATTCAAAGGGAAATGGCATGGCTGCTATAGTCAAAAAAATCCGAGCAGAAAATTTCCATTCAGATACGTGCTTTCTCGGGCTAGTATACTTTAAAAAGCAGGGCCAGAGTCTGGCTGCCTAGCGAGAATGAAGATTATTCTGTCCAATTCCCATTACACATATTTAAAAAGATTATATGAAGGCACAGTCAAACAATTTTCTGTAGGTACACTGTCATTCACACAAATTGGAATTAGTGTCTTGACATATGTTGATCATGACAGAGATGATTTAGACCTGTCTACTTTTTCAGCTTCTAAGATCATGCTGGTTTGTTTGCAGTAGACACGTAAAGACAATTGGATAGTTCTATCTCCTGGGTAAAAATGCATTAAAAATATCCTAAGTGGACCAAGAAATTAATGATGTAACTTGCTAGTTATTGCTTTACTTGATTTAAAATAAATACATAAATAAAAATATTAAGATCTCCATTTTATCTATAAAGTAAGCATTCAGAAGAGAAGCTTTAAATTCACATCACACCAGACAACAGACTCTCCCTCCCTTATACACACTCATGATCAAAAAAACCCCAGGTGCAACAAAATAATTCCTTACTTTGAGGTATCAACAGGTTGAGGATTAAAGTTCCCATCTGAATCCATTGAAGACTGTTTTTCCATCATATTGACATAATTTGATTCCATATAATCTGGAGGTAAGGCCCCTGCAACTGCACTCAGACATGGCAAAGCCAGTTTGAAGAGTTCTTGTTCATATTTCTGTGGAACACACAGGGCACAGAAAGTGAGGAGTGAATGGGAACCCTCAACACCACCGGTGAAACTGATGCAGCTATAGATGAACCCAAGCCAGAGAATGGCTCTCTTACTCCAGTGTGAAATTGAGCTTTTGTTCTGACAGTAAAGAGAACTGACTGTCCAAAGCAGAAAGCTAGATGTAAGTCTTAATCTTGCTCAAGTAAATCGGAAAAGTGTTGACTTCACTGGTAGCAACACTAAACATTTTTCAGATGCTGGGAAGACAGCAAAGCAGAGGAATACGCACAGCATTCCGTAACACTTAGATTTGGAATTAAAATCATGAAATTTTAAGCAAGTTTGTTAAAAATAGTCACAGAATGAACAATAAATACATACCAAGACATATTATTAAACTTCTGTTTGATACAGAATTGATTCAAGGGTGCTGGAAGTACAACTACTAAGCAGAGAAGCATACAGATCTGTACAGATACATATCAAGATCATTGCTTCAGTTTTATAATTTTTCTAATTAGGAGATAAAATTGTATACCTACATTAAATAAGAAGCCATAAAAGAAAGATTTAAATTCACTAAAGCCTGATTTTTTTCCCTCAAAGTGCATGATACAGTGTTGATATAAACTGGGTAAAAATTACAGATTAAATTAAATTAATTACAGATTACAGAAAAATGATTACACAGTCAGGATTTTACAGTAATAGATGGATACTAAAATTACTTACCTTTTGAGATAAAGCATCAAAAATACCCCAGAACAACTTTCTGGATAAATGAAGTTCTTCTTCCGAGGCAGCACCAAAGTTACCCCATCCACTTGGCAAACAATAATACTTCCAGCATCTTTCATAATGATTTGTCAGTAACTGAAACAAAACATATTTTGAAAGCAAATAGAAATATAACTGCTGAGGTTCTTCCATTCTGGCACTCAAACATTAGACAGATGCTAACAGAAAAATTTGTACTTTTATCAATAAGCCATGTTGTCTATATATTTTTTTTAATCACTGGTGCATATATACCCAGAATGAGCAGCTTTTTCATCTTTGTTTCAATACCATTTTGCAAAGCTTTTTTTTTTTTTTTTGGAAAATACTGCAAGTCACAGTCAGAAGAGAACTGACATGATTTCCTTTTTATAGTCTGAACAAACTTCAAGTTGGAAAAATGCAGATATTTATAACATAAATGTGTGTGCATAAAAAAAAGACAGGAATTAAAAAAAAAAAAAACCCATGTCTGATATGTAGAAGTGAGGATTTTGGTAGACAAAAATATAATCTTAATACTGCACTGTTCTTTTACACTTTCAACAGATCAGAAAAAAATCCCAGAACAATACATGTAGTGTATTTGTATATCTTCATATTTAAATAATCTGTTAATATTTATTTACTATTTAAATTGTTGGATGACTAAAAAAAAATGCCGAGAAGAACTTAGATGCATATAAGATGTAAATAGACCAAACTTTTATCATTTATGCAGAACCACAGGAGTCTCAGAAATATGGACTCTAAGAGCTGAATGTATTTTAAAATATTTTTTAAAACTATATTCAATCATGTAATGGTCAGACAAGTTTGCTTTTTGACTACATGTGTATAATAATATATATGAATATGTTTTTAAACTTAGTCAAAGAGTAAGGTAGGTTTAGTCTTGGAGAAATCCCTGATGAAGCACTGAATATTATTTAAGAGGAAATAAAAACAAGGCAGTCCTATTCCAAAATGTCTGAACTATATGGAATTCAGGAACAGCATCACAGATTTGAATTTGCATGCTGCTTAAAACCTGAGGCAATTTTTAACTGTAGAAACCAGCAAATGTATTCACAGTAGATAGCACTGTATTCTGATTTGCCTTCATCATTTTCTCCTCTCTTCCCATTTGAAATTAGATTTTCAGATGTCTGATTAACTTACAGCTGCCTCTTTACATTATTATCTGGCTTGCCAGCCCAAGTCCGTAAGGAATGCACACCACAGTACTACAATACTTTCAAATCAGAAACACAGCACATATGGGTAGGAGTCCCTTGTTAAATCACTGGAAATGAGTTTACTGTCAGTGAAACTTTTAAAAGTTATAGGTCTATCTTTAGATAAAGAGTTCAATTCTTCAGAAGTATTAGCCTTTTTGGTGTGAATGGACAAAATCCTTTGCCCAAACTAACACCATGGTTCTCTTCACTTCTGTAAAGCCTGACTAGCCAAAAGGATCCAATTATTATTTCCTTACAGTCAGTTCAGCAACAAGGGCAGCTCAATGCAGTCATGACCCTTGGTACCATAAAATCTCTTCTTTTAGATGAACAGATGCCAAGAAGCTGGGTTTTTTTCTTCCCACCTCAAAAAAACAAACCCCAAAGCACCACAGCCATACAGGAAGTCCCAAGTTACTATTTGGTTTTAGCAACACATAAATGCCATAATGCATCAGAAGGGTCCGCTTCAGGGCAGTATATTGAATTATCGACTGTTTTTCTCACAAGCATGAAAGAATGGCTGCTCCAGAATCTTTAGTTTGATTGAGGGTTTCTGGGGGGGATGATCAAATTATGAAGTCCTTGGCAGGACTTCAGCAGCAGGCCCTGGCTTTGAGATTAACATTTTAAATTCCTCTTCTCAGATCAGAGTTGCAGATGTGCTGATGTGCTCTTAAAGCATAAAAATACATTAAATAAGAAAATATTAAATATCCAGTGCAAAACTGTGGTGGGAAAGCATTAAAAAGGACTGCTGAAAAACAGTAGGGAAGGTGTGGAAGCAAATGTTTATTAAAAGTGATGATGATATCAGGAATCTTTAAAGAATGTGTCAGCTCCAAAAGGAAAAAACCCTCATTTTTCTTCTGAATTAGGAATCAGAATAAAAAGATACAGCTAAACTTTTGGGAGCTGAAAACGAAATGCAACATTACTACTAAATATTATTACTTCACAGATTTCCAGCTACCACCAACAGAGTCCTTTTTCCAAAAGCAAGGAAAACCAATGCAGAGGTGAAATGAAAGGGCACATACAAAACTGTCAATTGTTATGTTTTGTGCACTGGTTTCTGCACCCTGACCCTAAAGATTTTTTTATTCTGTTTCCACATAGGCTGAAACAAACAGGAAGTAATCAAAGGAGAAGCAAACATTAGACCCAGACTTCATAATTCCATATGGATGGATGTAAATCAGACTGAATTTCTCCCAAACCAACAATTTATCCTTAAAAACAACGGTCTTAGATTACTGCAGAGTGGAAATAACATAACAAAGATTACAGAAAATCTTTTCCACACAACTATTTTCTGTTGCATTCGGTTATAAAGAATGCTGTTGAATACTATTATTTACTTTTACCTTGAGAGGCATCTTTGCATGTTCATTTAACAGAGGTACATCAAATACTAATCTCCTCAGCAGATGCTGCATCATGGAAGGCCGCAACTGCCTAAAAGCAGACAAACCATTTCAAAAGGGTGTACCAGCACAGCTTCATGTAAATAATTGATAAATACATTAAAGCAACATAGCAGCTCCATGCTGTTAAAATTCTTCAAATGCATAAAATAATATTTTCCTTGTGGTACCAGGGCACTAGGGGTCCAGAAGAAAGCAAACAAGTGTATACCAAAGAAAATATTCTGAACAAGCTGAAAATCAAATGCTTCGAAGAAGCCAAGAAAACATCTGATCTACAGACAGAGAAAGCCAGGAAAAAAAAATCAACTGAGTTTTGATAATGTGTATTAGGATCACTGTGCTCATGAAAAAAGGGTATAATGTTAATTTCTTGTAATATATGTCAATGACTCTTAAAATATCTCAAGCTAATGAAGACGTAAGAGCACTATCTCTTTAGATGTCCCAAACAAGACACAGCAGTGGGCACCAACCAGAAGGAGAAAATGAAATGTTATAATAGGAATTTTAGAATGGCATAGATATTAAAGCTTTCCAGATAAATAGCAAAATCTGGTCAATTTTATTGGTTCCTATCAATGCAATGTATATATTAAATGGTCATATCAAATACCATCTAATGTAATATATTTTTACACTTTTTTTACAGTATTATAATATAAATGTCTGTCATTTCTGAGCACACATCCACACAATTAAAAAAAAAGTCATGATGAAATACTAAAAAAAAAAAACCAAACCAATTCCTCTGGTGAACTTAAAGCCTAAATGCTAACTGTAATTAGAAGTTGAATTCATATTTGCCTAGTCAGCTTTTCATAACTGAGTCTGTGGATTTATAAAAAATCGGATAAAAACCAACTGGTTTTGACCCTGCAGACACACAAACAAAATCTGTCACAAAGCTGTTCAGTAGAGACATAACAATACTAGCCATTGATTAGGATTTCAAATGGAACACACCAGAAATAAACCTCTACACAGAATTAGATAAGTTACTGACTGTAAACCAGAAATCTGCACAGCTAAAATGATTTAAATGGCAATTCAGTCTATGTATAACTCCACAATTCCAGAGCTTTTTCTTTTTGCATTCTTTTAGTTAATCACCAAAGTTTTAATTTAAAAGATTTGGTGACGGCAGAATAACTGAGGACTGAATGAATGAGAACTGTGGAATGACTGGTAATTAATAAAACTGTAAATTGAGTACAGTATCTTAACAACTACCACAGTCATCTTATGGGGGAAAAAAATCTTCTTAATTATGTAACTGGTGGCATAGTTCTGCATCCTGTGTTATAAATATCAAAGACTGCTTTATCACTTAGCATTTCTGTGCAGCCAGGAGTATTTTCTTACCCACAGATGGACAGCAAACACTCTTCAATAGAATCTCGCTGAGCTTTGGTAAGAGAGCATCCTTTTGAGAGTCTGTACACAGTGTGCAACAAGGAATCGATGAGGGAAGCATGGTGCTCCGTGCCAGCAAACAGGGGAGCACATCTGGTCAAGAGAGGCAAGACTGCTGTGCACAGGTATCGATTGAGAGCCAAAGCCATATCTGTAGCACTTAAAGCAGCCTATAAATTAAACAGGACAGAAATTAGACTTGTCTCATCAGTGTGGTTACAAATGAAAATAAATTGTTGTTTTTGTTCTGCAGTTATAAAAGGAGAAATTTCCAAAACACAGAAATGAGCATGTGATACCTACTGGAGCTAGATGCCTACTTTCTTCTGCTGCTTTTAAAGTCTCATAGATAGCTTTTCTTTTGTTTTTAATGAACAAAAACAGTAAATGTGACCATTCAAAAAACAATTTTCAAGATTATATGGAAGAATGTCATAGTTTCTAAACAGAACATTCCAAAATCAGGTAATACAATACAATCTTTTTGCTATGAACAAGGCCAAGGTCCATGTGAGTTAAAAATCCTCCCCTGCTCTTTCCTAAATATCTGGCAGAAAAGGACCTGGGGTGTTGGTCAACAGCTGAACACGAATTTGTGCCCAGGGGGCCAAGAAGATTGCTGGCATGCTGGTTTGTACCAGCAATAGTGTGACCAGCGGGAGAGCGATCATGGCCCTGTACTCAGCACTGGGGAGGCTGCACCTTCAGTCTCAGTTTTGGGCCCCTCACTGCAAGAAGGACATCAAGGTGCTGGAGTCTGTCCAGAGAAGGACAATGAAGCTGGTGAAGGGTCTGGAGGACAAGTCCTGTGAGGAGCAGTTGAGGGAGCTGGGGCTGTTTAGCCTGGAGAAAAGGAGGCTCAGAGGAGACCTGCCTGAAAGGAGTCTGTGGTGGTGATGTGTCAGTCTCTTCTTCCAAGTTACGAGACAGAACAGGAGGAAATGGCCACAAGTTGCACAAGGGGAGGTTTAGATGAGGTATCAAGAAACATTTCTTCACTGAAAGGGTTGCCAAGCATTGGAACAGGCTGCCTGGAAAGTGGTGGAGTCATAATTTTGGAAGTGTTCAGAAAAACAAAATATATATTCCAAAAAGTGGATATGGCACTTGAGGATATGGTTTAATGGTGAACATGATGGTGGTGCTAGGTTGACAGATGGACTTCATAATCTTAGAGGTCTTTTCTGACCTAACAATTGTATGATTCTGTGATCCTAAATAACAACGTAATTATTTTCAGAAAACAATGTTGTCATAAAAGTTCGAATAGGAAAACCAAATTTAATGTCTTAGCCCTCATAATAGCTCTCTAAATCTAAGCTTTCTGGACCAAGACAGCTAAAAGAAATTAGATAGAAATAAGACTCACAGGAGAAAAAAAACAAAAAAAGGCAGCAACAGTGAGGAGGAACTAAAATAGAAATGTGGTAATTTTCTAAATAACAGTGTAGGTGTCCCTAACAAATGCACAGAGATGAACGCTTTCTGTCTATCTCTGGAAAGAGGCTCCCAGTCACTTCTTCCCTGCTGCTTCACTGGCAGCTCATCTGATTTGGATTCCATAGCTCAAGCTCAGAAAATCTCCTGGGGAAAAGCATTGAAACTTTTGTAGATAAGGGTATCAGTGCAAGTTCTTAAAAAAGTTACACTGGATGATGCATCTTGAAAAATTATTAAAGGTCAGAAGCAACATGCAATTCAGCCAGCATTTGAGAAACACAGAAGATGTAAAAACATCAAAAATGCTTTTCCAAGGGATGAAAAATTCTGTAGTGTTCAATAAGGTAAGAGAAGCAACACAAAAACAGACTAAAACCCTTACCGTATCTAATGAGGCAGCAGCACGAAGGTCTGGCAGAAAGCCAACTTCAAGAAGGTGTAGAAGAAAATCCTGGTCCTCAATTCCATAGACCCTGTCAAGGAACAAAACCATGGCTGCCTTGTGATCTGGGCAAAACCCCGCAGACATGTCAGGTTCCACCACAGTACCATCTAAAAGGAAGAAATAAGATTTCAGTGACAAGGATTCTCCTTCATCAGCAGACTAGGCAGTCATGCTGCTACCTGACAGAGCTTTTGAATCTTTGTTAACACCTAGGCATCTTCTCCATATTTTTGTTACACAAAGAAAACATATTTGCAGTTAAATCAAAAAGAATGCATAAGACAAATTCTACCCAGAGACCTCAAAGTCCCTGCATGCTTTTCTTATGCATGTTTATGTTCATGCTTTGTGTATTAAGAGATTCTTAACAGTTGATATTCTAAATGCTAAGTCCCTAAAACATAATTATTAACTCACATAACTACCTAGTTCTCAGCAGAAGCAGATGGAAAGTAAAAATTACAAGAATGCTACATCAGAGATCCTGGAAATGCAGCATTGGTGAGCATATCTTTAATGTAGGACAAAGAATTAGGAATGCGCTAACAAGTCCTATCTTAAAACTTTCCAAATATCTGAAAGGAATTCATTGAAATATTTTAAAACTTTGGTACTTTTATTTTGGAAAGGAAACAAGCATTTCTGTACCTCTGAGCTGCAGATTGCTACTGAGATCTCACCTATAGGTCTATCCCTATTTGGAACATTAATAAGTAATATTAAAATATACTTATTGATCATCTTATCTCTTCCACTGTAACCTATTGGAAAATCTTGTGCTGTGAGTGTCTAAACAATCTGGGTTGCATTTATAATGTTTACATTCCAGCTCCACAGAAAAGCAAAGGCAATCCCTTTCCCTTTTATATAGATGCTCACATAGCTCCCACTCTTGCAATCAATTTTATATAGGCAGGAAAAACAAAGAAATGCATTGGCCTATGTATGTCACACCTATCTCTTCACCACAGTTGCTGGAGAACAACTCTGGTGTCTTAGTAAGATCTGCTAGAAGCAATTGATAGGGTTAGAACAGCAAGAGCTAAGGATTATGTTATTGAGAAATGAGACTGCAGTATTTTAAAATAGTTTTAAAATCAGAAAGCATGCATTTTAAAATTTTGTTTTAAAGTTGTAATAGATTTTCATAATTCAATTTAACAGGATTTATATCAGTGGTTTGGGAGCACACAGAATTGTTGACTACAGCATGCAAAAAGATTTTTGAAACATTTATGAGATACAGAGTATCTGTCTTTTAATTCTCATAATAAATAGTTGAATTTCTATCATTTTTTTTAAATGCTGAAAAAAGTATGAGTGTCAATGTGTTAATAAATTACAAATCATAAGAATAGGATGGGAGAAAAAGTGTAGAAAAATCTTACCTTTTGCTATGGTTGGCATGTGGAAAGCAATACTGATAACTCCCACCAAATCTTCAAGTGGAATCAAAGACCGTAGAATTGATCTGATTCTAATGGCTTCCCCTTTACCAGCATGGATTAGCTAATAAAAGATAAATAAAAATTTAGCAAGATCTTATTTTATCTTCTATACAAAAGAAAAACTGCTCTCAAAATTGCATTATAATTAACAATGTAAATTTCATGCAATCTGCATGGATTTGCTGTAGTTTGGATGCAAATGTGCAGTCTAAAAATCTACATATTTGCTTATTAAATAAAAGTAAGTTCATTTTCAGAACAGAAATTAGGTAAAGCTGGTGAACAAAGCCTTAAAACATAGCAGCATATGGTGGGAGGGGTGGGGAGGAAAACAAAAGCAGATTTTCAGATAGAAAAAATTAGGGGGTTTTGTCATAGTCAAATAAGACACTTTGAAGTATCTCAATTGTTTGGGTTTTTTTAAAAAAATGGAGAAGGAGAAGACAAGGAGACAACAAGGAGACAAGGAGAAAATAAGACAATTTTTTTATTCAAACAAAACAGGTATTCATACACTGACCTTATCAACTACATATATCTCTCCTCTTTCAAGTTCTCAATCCCTGCACATATCTGATACTGATCTATACTAAAGTATATTAATTAGGGCACATTCCAGGGTGAAATGAGAAACTATCTATAACTAAATTTCTGAAGAATAATAATGTATATTGATCATAAACAACAAATATTTTCAAATAGTTTCAATCTCTAACATTATAAGAGATACAGTTTTTATATTGTTTCTAATTCTTTGTATCTAATGCCTGAAATAGTGACATCTTTTCTTTGAGAAGGTTTGTCAGTGTGAATAGATTTTGAGATATTGATATGTATGTCCAAGTATAATGCTTATCCCTACATTTTAAAAAAATGCCCAATAATATTTAAATTTACATGCAATTTTAAAAGTCTGTTTAAAATAAGTATATGAAGAATAAAACTTTAGTTTATAAGAAATACATCACTCTACATAATTCCAGCAAATAGGGACATTTGAGGAATTTTATTGTCACAATGGACAGTCAAAGCAAAAAAAAAAAAAAGCAATGGAATAATTCCTTTAAAAAGAAGAGCTTCTGAGGATCTTTTCCCTCTTGCCAATTAATAGAACAGGACATTATGTCCCCTAAGATACTGTGTGGCTATACCACTGCTTTAATACCTGATAGCATGATACTGAGAAAAAAACAAATGGCAAACCCGTAACCTGTAAACAAGTATGCCTTTACCTTCCAGTGTATGAAGAACATAAAACTTACATGCATTTCAGGGGCACAACGTCCTAAGAGATCAATCAAGGCAGCATAAAATGTCATTATTGCAGTTTCCCATGTGAATAGTGTCATCTTCTTGTTCTTCTATTTCACTGCAATTAGTTAAATGTTACAACAAACAAAAGATTAAAAAAAAAAAAAAAAAACATTTTTAACAACAGTAATAAATAAAGTTATCCCACAGATGTAACAGATTACAGAGTGGCTTCTGTTAACAAATGGACTTACAGCAGACTAAGACAGAATGTATTTTGTCCCTAAAAGATTGCAGCAACATCTCCATCTCCATTGTAACCACTGGTACCATTTCTCTATCTCATTCTGCATCAGTAGACTGACTCTTAATGGAATGAAAAAGAACAAACAAAATTCTAGAGATGTCTTAATATTTAGAGTGAGTTACTTAAATTAATAGTGCAGAGGAAGCACTGTTTAGCAAAAGATAAATCTCTCTCCAACACAGAATCCAAGGAAGAATGAACTGATAATTCAGGTGTTAAAACAAATAAGTCATTACACATCTAAGATTACAAAACAAATAAATATTATGGCAATGTAAGCAATTCTACTGCACCTACAGGGTTTTACTAGATCCATTACTTGGGGAAGGTCCATCTCTTGTTCGATCTTCTGATATTTGTATTGCTTCCTCCATGGCAGCAAGCAGCCCATTGCCTCCTTCTCCTCTTAGAGCAGGACCAAAACACTCAGGTCGGCGAATAAGCAGTCTGACTACAACATTAGCATTCTCCTCCACACTCTCTCCTACCACACAGAACAAATATCAAGATACAAGATTATATCAAAAAAAGTTCGGAAATATAATCAGAAAAAAAGGCACACAAAAGAGCAGAACACATAGATACTTTTTACTAACAAACAGTTTAAATATCACAACAGAGTTACATAAACACACATACTCCTCTATTACTGCAATTAAATGAAAAAAAATAAAATAAAACATTTTTTTATTCAAAATGTACTAAAGCCAAGGAATTAACTATGTGGTAAAGGATGTTTGAGGCACCACTGAAACTAATGAATTTTAGTAAAGATTCAGTCAAGTGCAAGGGTTAATGGGGGACCCATATAATTGCTTGGACACTAGAACTGGACTATCTAAATTTTCATTAAAAGACAGGGCTTTGGCTCTGTATCTACCATGAATTTATCACAAAAAGATTTAGGAATCCCTGTTCTATTTCCAAAGGAGACATAGGCATTTCAAAAACCAAAGCTGGATCCACAAAATGGGGCACAGGTTCACAGGACCGTAGATGCCCATTTACAAGTCATATAAGTTAATGTATGACCTGAATAATTCTACTCTTTCTGCAGGTCCTTTTAATTCACAGTAACTTACCAAGTTAGCTTGTCTTACTATTTAAAATTACAAGCTTATTTGGATATTGGAGGAAGTTATAAAATGTTTAGGCTTCTACTCTACCATTGCAAAAAACAGCAAAACGAAGAAAATCCAAGTATCGTTCTCCTTCAACTGGATTCCATCCGATATCTGGGTAGCCTTTACAAATCAACAAAGGACAACTCTGCAACCCACATCCAGCCAAGTAGCGAACCACCTAAAAGCAAAGTTGGATGAAAAAGATATTAAATGTGAAAAAAAAAGAAGTGCAGCTTCAGAAGGAAGCCTCGTCATACATTGTCGGGATATGGTATCCTCAATCTCTTATCCCTGAAAAACCATATCATGCTTTGGGCAAATCTGAAGAGCACACTCTTTCTTAGCTCCCTTTTCCAGCCTTTTCTTACTCCTGCCATGAACTGCACAACCTACTTATCTCGATTTCATCATCTGTCTCTCTAGAATATGCTTCTCTACCTGTTTATTCATTTTTCTTGCAACTCTGAGCATTAAAAATTAGTCAGTTTTGCAATATCCTTCAACCACACACCATCCATAATCAAAAACGTATATTTTCTTTCATGAAGAATAAAAGGTCCACTCCTTTATTTTGACCATTCATTTTCACCTGCTTTTTTTTTTCTTTCTTTCTTTTTTAAATGCATAGCAGTAATTACAGCACAAATTACACTCCTTGTAACTCAGGACTATAGGCTCAGTAGTAGTTTTCAGTTGGCCCTTTCCTTTCTGAATTGTAAGCACAGCCTTTAGCCAGTTTTGACAACTTCTTCTTGCTGAGCACTTAAAAGAATGGTAAGACTGAAAATGTCTTTTTAAACACACTTTAAAAATGTCTTTTTAAACACACTGGTCCATCTTCCTATTCCAAAAAAGGAACATCTACACTTTTATTACTTCTGACAGATGTTTTCCTATGAAGATTATATCATTTCCAGAATTTGAGGTCTTCAATAACAAATTAGATATTGCAATTCCTCTGTCTTTTCTTCAGAATGAGTTTTTAACATCTACCTTGAATCTGTCTCTTCATTATTCAATCTGCTTTTTTTATCCACTACTGACAGAGTAACTATTATTCTATTCCTCCTTGCAGCAGCAATTGAGACGTACTACACAATTGTCACAGATTCTCTTGAGTGTTTCATTCTTTAGTGTAATTAATCCACATTTCTTAAACTTTTCTGAAACAGGTTTAAATGTTAGGGGAAAATACAACAGATATAGACAGATATCTCTATGAAAATTTGTCATATATTGTAACAAGTTGTCACAAAGCTCCTAGTAATCTTTATTGCCTCATGTCACCACTGCATGTCACCATTCAAAAGAACAACAAAGAAAGACTTTAGCAACTGAGTTTTGTTGGATATGGACTCCAGTACTGCAAAATTAAGAGCTGCCTTTGAAGCAATTCCTTTTGGCTACAACTGTGTGTGTAATCACCACGAACTCTGTTCAGCTCTTCAGACCACCAGCAGAAAGAACAACTAACAAGGTTCTCAGTCTTCCCCTGAAAAGTACCAGAAACTCCCATATAATCTTGGATTTTGCTCACTCCAAGAAACAGGTATCTTCTCCTCTCCACAGGGGAAAAAAATGCTTGATGAAGAAGCTACCAACCTTCTCCAGATCAGGCTCTCTTAAAGCCAGAGCAAGCTCATTGTTATCCATTACAGATGCTGCAGCAACATCCAAAGGAGTTGACCCTCGCATAGAAGGAGAGGCTGTTAAAATAACATTTAGTTTTAACACCAATTTAATAGACCCCAACAAAGTCACAGGAAATGTATTAACTTTTTTTAATAAGATGCAACATTTTTCATTAGTTAGGACATGATTATAAATATATAATTTATAATCTCAATAATACATCATCATGCCCTTGCATGAAATTTGACACTGATATGAAATGAAAATACAATATGAATGTTCAAGCTAAAAACAGCTTGTCTTGCACATTCCTCTTCTCACCATATACTTTAAGATCTCATTCTCATTTTCCTAACTGACATAACTCTTTTTTGAGGAAAATGCAGTAATGATTGTCTAATACTTGGACATGCCACCAAATGCATTGAAATAGAAAATATCTTTACACTTTAAAATAGAAGATTATAAATTATGTATTTTTTCAAAATGGCATTAAATATAGCATTAGAAAAATCTAAGGTTTTCATATTGACTCTCCAAAGGCATTTGATTTGGGCTCTTCCTCTTCAAAAAGATTTTGAGTTTATACTTCTGTTCTATGCCTTTACATTAAAACATTCGTGATCATTTAAAAAATTACCACGATGATTCCTAAATACATATATATTGTCAATTTCAATTTTAAAATTACATAAGGATAAATATATTTTCTTTACAACACTTCAGGCAAGCAAAGGAAAGCAAACATGTTGAGAAAGCTTCAAGGTTCATTTCTGGGCATCAAATCACGCATCTAATCAAGCAAAAGAGTTCTGTGTTTCTCCCACTGCCATAGCTATATACTGACCAGTACACAGACAAAAAGTGTAGGGGTGAAACTTGAGCAGTGAGAGGTCAGTCTTGAAGAAATGCTGCCAAAACATATCAATGATTCTCTTTGTGAAAACAGGAATATATTCTGTTCCTCAGCATTAGCAACTAATCACTGAGCCTCTTTAAATGTTCAGGCATATACAACAAAGGGTACTAAATTAGCTCAACTTAATGCTACTCAGGGGAGTTGTCTAGAGTTAGCAATACAATAGTTAATAAAAACATTTTGCACCTGAAATAGGAGAAATTTAAATACATAGTGAGTAAAGAGAGGGATGAAGAAAGATACAGGTGGTTTCACATATAAATCAGGAGGAGGTTTTAAATTTTAATACTTACCAAGGCCAACACTGCTGTTTTCCAATAAATAACTAAGATGATCAAACATAGCTTTTTGATTCTGCCTGCTGATGCGGCAAAAATAACACAGAAAACGACAGCAGTTTGCCACCATCTTTGGGAAAGTGATTTCCTAAGAAGCAAATAAAAACAGATTGAAGTTCAAACTCTAATACAGACACACAACATGAAAAGGATCATTTTATATAAAGCCTTCTAACATACTAATATGTAGGTGGTGTACTCATTGCCCCTCAGGGAAATTAACTGCTTAGGTTTCTCACTGGAATCAACAGGACTTTCCCAGGTAGATACCAACACCTTAAGCTTCAAAGATCAAGGTGGCTTTAAAAACTAAAGCTGGGATCACCCAGAGATTCTAGATTCAAACATGAAAGAAGGTGTATACTCAGTTTCATAGAGTAATACTGATTTGTTTTATTAATTAGTTGATAAAAAATCTCCCCTTTAAAATATAATAAACATAGAAAGTTCTACAGTTTTTTCTTTAAAGCATCTAAAATTACAATGCTAATAATACCTTCCTCTGGAATGGAAAGACAGATTCTTCTAAAAAACTTAGTCAACTGTTATGTTAATGGAAATTAGTAAGAAGTTATGATCCCAGTACCTCCAGTGACAGCTCAGTACTTCATAGGAAAAAGCTTTGAACAGGTCTATTGTAAACCCTCTGCCTTCTAACAGTGAAATGCTTTACCTTGGATTCTCCTCCACCAAGCACATTCACCATCACTTCCATGACAGTTTCATGCATGCCTAAAGCTCTCATGAGATTTGGATGTTGGTAAAATACTTTATTATTCATGATGTCTCTACAGGAAAACAAAATTAAAAAATGTTATGGACAAGTAGTTTACCTATTATGTTACTTGCAAAGCAGATTTACTGTGCAATTTTTCACCACCTTCTGAAGTAGAAAATTACCTCAGGGATTTTTCCCATTGAGTTTCAATCTCTCCTGTCTATTTTTCTATGCAGACTGTGGAAGAACGTGATCTTTATTTTCCCATATTATAGTTAGTGCACTAATTACCCCTTGATTACACTGGAGTAGAAGAGTCTTCTACTCTCATTAGAAATTCTGCTCAGATCTAAAACTATGTTCTGACAAGCGCATCATCAAAACTGCTATATTGTTTTATATTTTAAATTCAATCATGCAATATTTTTGACACAAAATACCTTTTAGATTATTAAAACATGGAGACATTTGCTGCCTGCCATTGAAAGCAATAAAAAAAATCCTAGGGGAAAGAGGTATCCAGCTATCTTCTAAGTGTCAAAACCAGAAGCTGCACAAATATTATTCACAATTTACTGTTCAGCAGAACTCTTCTACATATTTCATCAGAACAGATTTTCATATTTAAAATCAGACTTTAAGATCATAATGTCAATATTTTATTTGACATGGTATATCCCATAAAAATGTCCAGTTTAAAGAGCAATTAAATTTCTAAAAAATGTAATTAGTCTTGAAATCAAATTAAACCCATCAATAACCATGAAAGCAATTAGGGCATGGGAGAAAAGGATTAGCAGGTCACTAGAGAAAATACTGTTGGCAACTGTTCAAATTTCACTGTACATTTTAAACAGTTTTGGTTTTTTTTCTTCCCGACCTAAAACTCCTTCTCTCAGGCAGGGAAAATTCAGCCTTTTAAAAGATGAGATGTGAAGAAGACTATTTGACACTGAGTTTTTGACTCCAAGTAACTTTTTCCCTAAAAGTGAATTTCATATCAGTAATGATGTCTCCAAAAGCTGTCTCATCTCCTTTCTGCACTAATGCTTCAGGTTTGAACAAAGACCTCAATGGTATCAATCTTCAAGACATTCTAAACTCCTGATTATCTGCAGCAGCTTTCTTTTACAGAGAGCAGTACAGAAAGTCAAAATGTCACCTCAAGGGCTGGCTAGCAACATTGCCCTACTTTGCAAATTACATCCATTTTCAGTGTTCTGTTTAACTGTGAACTGCATTATAAAATGTCATACTTAGGGAAAAAAAAATCTTAACAGTATTTCTGAGGAAACTGAGTTTTAAAGCAGCAATAAGTAACACTTCCATTTCTCAGCTGAAAGAAAGGAATACCACTCACAGAAAAAAAAAAAAAAAACAAAACAAAAAAAAAACAAAAAAAAAAAAACAAAAAAAACCCCCTGGCATTTCCAAAAAGGTAATGGAGCACAGTTTAGCCTATAAAAGGTAAAAAATATCACAGCTGGTTATCTTACAAGTTAAACAAGATATTATGGAGACTATCAAGAAAGGTGACAGGAAGAGGTAATGACAACAGTGGTTTGAGTTACAACAGACTTTCACGTATCAGCAAAAAAAAAACATTCACATTCAATATATTCAGAAAATCTTGGTTCTTAATTCACAGTAGAAAATCTTGAGAAAACCAAATCTAGCAATCACTCACTCATTTTAGACTTCCTATCCTGAACTAAAATCAAACATTTTCAATCTGTATAAAAAGGTAGATTTAGAAATGCCAGTACTTCATGTCTCTTGAAAGATGTCAAACTCTGCCTTTTGCCAAAGCCTTAGAATGAGTATGCCAAAGACTTCAGCAACCATGAAACACTGATAAGACCTGCTGGTAACCTGAGAAGTAGGCATTGTTTATAATGACAATACAAAATTATGTATAGACATTATTTGGAAAAAAAATATTTTGCACAACAAAATTTTTGCTTCTGTTTGCATTCCTGGCATTCTTTATATAAGGCTATCTTTCATTCTCATTGCTCTTGCTGACTGGAGATTTTTAATAGATCACAGCTGATGCTTACAATCAAAAGACATCTCTTTGAAAAACATGAAAGAAAAAAACCAACTAACCTCTTTCCTGCTATACACTATCATGTTTGCTTTACTGTTTCCTCCAATTGACCCCTTTATTAGCCTATACTTCACTATTATTAATCATATAATTAGGAAGAATAACAGTGTGTGAACTACTTCCCAGCTCAAACACACTATCTGCATTTAGTGCAATAAAAATGATGGCATATGTACAACAAAGGATGGATAAGCATAAATCCATTAACCTGACTGCTGTGGGAAATCCTATGTGCCAAGAGCCAATAGTCAGTGCATTCATAGAAAATGGGTAGTATTCTTGACAGGATTCTTCACAGTCATCCTACTTAAAATGCAGTAATAAGATAGGTTCTGATATCATAAAATATTATATACATCTTTTCAACTTTTTTCAGAAGTCTTACAGATGTCAACTGCTTTTCCCCTCATATGATACCTAAAATGCTGCAAAGGCTTTATCTTACTACTGAGGATACTACATAACAGAGAGCAGTGCCTGCATTTACACCCATATTCAGATTCAAACTTCAGGTGCAACCTTGGCCATAACCATACAGCAAATAACAAAATCTGTAAATAAAGAGAAGTTACACTCCAGTTATTTACCCTAATCCACGAATCATAAGCTTCTCCTCCTCCTTCCCCATTCTGACACTAAGCAAAGAACGGATTTGGCCAAGGGATGCCAGAAGATTGATGGTGTCTTCCACAGAGACGCTATTTATGGTGTAGGTCTTTGGTAGGGCTCGAACCAGACCACCAATACCATCATACTGGCGATGGAGCAGCACAAACATGGCCCGCACTAACTCTGGGTCTTCTATCACTGACTCCTGGGCCCAACGCACCATCGTGTCTGAAATCAACTGCTGGAGAGTAGCTGTGAAGAAAATAAATAAATCACAGAATTACCATTAATTGCTCATCTCCCTGCTGCTAGTCCCTCAGAACCCACTGTGCAACATTAACTGGAATTAATTTAATTCATAAGAAGCATCTTTTTCTTAGTATTTCTTCAGCAGTCAATCAAAGAAAAATAAAACCACATAAGAGAAGCTAAAATATCTCAAAACCAAAAGCTAAAAATTAAAATGAAACACAAAAATTTATGAAGGCATACACGATGCTTATGAAGTCACCAGATTTATTTCTGTATATTGCTTTCAATATTTTTCTACGAATACAGGTCTGAGGGCTCTTTTAGCCTGTTATGAAGTAAGGCTGAAAAATTATACTGGTAGCACACGTAAATGATATTTATTTACATGTCTAAGCTCTGTATCCATTCAAAGTTTTATAATGTACACAACAAAATAATTTAACTTATTCCTTTGCCAAAGACAAAGGCCTTTCAAAAGAAATAAAGACACTAATATTAAATAAATGGCAAATCATCGTTTGCATATTCCCAGTTCAGTCTCCAATGAAACAAGAAATCTGTATCTGGTAGTGCCACTGATAATCTTTACTAGTTGGGGTATATGTATGTTTGGGAAAGATATGTTCATATAGACAAGCTGTGTAATTGCAGTTAAGGTAATTCCAGGTTAATTCAAACTAACAAACAAAAAGAAAAGTAATTTAAAAAGATACTGAAGAAATAGGGGCTTACAGAAAACAGAATGTTTAACAAAAAAGAGAATTCGTGCTCATACAGGGAAAGGGGTAAAAAGAGCAGCAATAATGTATTTAATTGTTACTGTCCAGGCACTGCACTCTAGATGTTCCCATTGACATAGAGTATAGCATTTTTTAAGAATAGAAACACTTTTAAATAAGGTGTCTGGGCTGATACTTCAGAACATCTGAAATAATTAATAACAAGAAGGGACATAGTCCACTTTTTGGATGGGTTGGTTTGTTCTGTCGTTCTGTTTTGGTTTTTATTTTTTTAATGAAGAATCCTTGGAGCAGGCAAGCATTTTGTTCCTGTTTTGATAACTGCAATACTGTATTTCACCTACCTGTGGGTCTGTTTGTTTAATATAATAGTCTTTCTACTAATATGAGAAACAGAGAATCAGGTTTTATAGAGCTTTTCTGCTTACTACAAGGAAAAAAAGGAAGAGATAAGATTCATCACCAGATTCTGCACAGACAAGCCTCTAATTGTCACATAAAAAATAAGGACATTTGAAAGTGCCACGTACCACAAAAAGGAGGAGAAAAAGATAAAAATAAAGGCAACACTGACATATAAAAAGATATATAAAATTTAGTCAGTTGGCACCAACTGGAGAACTAGGATGCCACCAGCAGCGATTCTTATCAAGATGAAAAGGCAGAAAGTATCAGAAAGAATGACAGAACAGCAGTTAAAGTCAGCAAATCTTGAATTTTAGGTTGGGTGGGGAGGCTTCTGCTAATTACAGTCTAATGGGAGGTTATTTCATATGGCAATATTCATGCAAATGAATATATATTCATGAAGCTGCTGCAGCTGAGGAAGTTCTCATAAAAGAGGACCTTGCTACAATTATTAAGACTGTACTCATTCTATTAAAAGCAAGATACATTCTGAAAAATTTATGAGCTGACAAAGGATATGGGGCAAAAGTGCTGCTAAAAGAAATTTTCCTCTACATCCCACTGGGAAACAAATCTGCCTAATAAATCCATCTGTGCTTGTTTTGAGTTAAGCTACAAACTTTAAAATGCACAGCTATTTCACTAAAAATACACCCTGTTTTGGATGAAAATGTGTGAAGAACTTCCTGGTCTACTTCTTTTCACTTTTGTAATTAAGTTGCAATAAATTGATTTAATTTTACTTACAGGATGTCTTATCCTCCTCATCAACCGTCTTCTCATCTTGTTTCTTCTTCAGATAAGTAACTTTTTCCATAAGATATAGGAGACGACCCCTTATGGTTGAATCACTGTTGCCATCCAAGTTTCCATCTTCATCTAGTTCAATTCCTGAAATTAAATAAATGTACCAAGTAGTAAAAGAATAAAATTAAGCAAGCTACAGACATCTTGTGTGTAGAAACATAATTAAACTGTTGTTCTGCTCTGAGAGTTTTAATGGGACATGCTTAACCAGCACTTGGAACGAGTATAGAACAGGCATACGTGCCAAGCAGGAAAGTGCAGGTAACCTTAGTAATTTAGTGTATAAATTGTGTGATGTTACACATAAAACATACAATAAATATATGTCCCCCAGTATTCACTTTTCCACACTAACACTCATGTCTGTGATTTGGACATATGTAGCCCAAAAGTGTAGATAAAGTCCCTAGAGATACAGTGGTTGAAGTGATAGTAGTAAAGATTTTTAGGTAAAGCATATAAAAGAAGTGAAAGTACAAGTGCTACAACAAATGTACTTTCCAGTGATCAGTCAGAAGAAAGTAGCTACCCTCACAATACAGTGCTCTTTCACAGCATTACTGTAACAAGCTATAAAAATGAAAAACAATTAATGTGAAGATACACAGAATCACAGAAAAGCTGTGTTTGGAATAAGCCTTTAGATTTCAGCCTCCCAGCTCAAAACAAGTCCAACTAGGGCAAGTTGCCCAGAGCCATGTCCAGTGAGGTTTTGAATATCTCCTAAGGTGAAGAGACTCCACAACCTCACTGAGCAACCTATCCTTGAGTTCCAGCACCCTACAGTAACAAAGCAGAATTCTCTGATTTTCAACTTGTGTTACTAGACAACTCTGAGGAAAGTGTGTCTTAGCCTTCTAAACTCCCCCTGTCCAACAGGTATTTATACACATTGATACCATCCCCCTTTGAGTTTCCTCTTCAAGTTAAACCCCAGTGCTCTCATTCTCTCCTTGTACAAAAGATGATCCAAGAATATAACTATCTTTGATGTCTCCTCCCTGACATCACCCGTGTATGGCCATGTCTCTCTTGTACGGAAGACTCCACCTTTTGTGCAAAGCTGCTTTCTAATTTGATTCCTATCCTGTCCTTGCTGCAGGAGCTATTCCTTCCCAGGTGCAGAACTTCATACTTCTCAGTGCTGAATTTCATGGGATTCCTATCAGCTCATTCCTCTTAAACTTATTGATTCATGCATACAATGCAGAGGAATTCAAAATCTCGACCTGCACCTATTACTCACACTAAATCCAAGTAAAAATGTCATTCAACCATTTTCTGGATTTTTTTAGTTTCCAAAATAATTTCTGAAGTTAAGGGCTTTGTGGAGAGTTCTTTAGCAATCTTTTACTTTATAGGATGTTTCCTCATGGCACAACATCATTCTTCTCAATTTATTGCATCTGGTTCTAGTTGTCTGATTTTTTTGCATTAGATACAATTCCATTTATATAAAAAGTTGTTTTGTTACACTTTGTTGTAAAAGGGCAATGGACACTACACTAAGCAATGATCATCAGTAAATCGTATTACACACGAAATCATATTACAAAATTATTTGGATAGCAGTCTTCTCTACCAAACTAAGTAACAGTAAAAACACTGAAATGTCTTATCAATTGGAACACAGAGATGGTCTCAAATTACCCAAATGACATGTCTGTTTTCCCAGAGTTGTGCTACTCCCTGAGCTCTAGTTGTGCTTTTTTGATTTGCAAACTTTCAATACATTGTCTCTCAAACATTCCATAAAATGTGAATCCCTAAGTGATGGCTGACTAAGCAAACATTGGACTTAGGATGTGTAACTGTTTTACTTATTTTGCAATACATGGAGTAATTAGTTCTGGTCTATGATAATGCACCCTCTGATCCACAAAATTCATTTTCTACTTGTAGATAATGCAAATTCCTGATTCCCTCTACCAGAAAAAGGTAATGAAAAAAAATATGTTAAGTAATTTGAACAGAGGAGAACAATGGAAAACAACTAAAGAAAAATGGAAAGAATCAAAAGATAAACCTTGTTTTCCTTTCAAATATTTATCTAAATTATTTATTTAATCTGCATTTCCTGTTACCAAACACAAGAAAAATACTGAAAAGCTGCAAAGCATCAAACAATGGCCCACTGATGTCTGGACTGCTTACCCCATAAGGACAGAATGAAGGAACTGAGTTTGTTAGCCTGCAAAACAGATGCTTATGAAACAGAACATACAACATTCCCTTCTAGTTTAACCAGATAAGGATAAGAATATTTCCTTGATTTTGACTAAAAGCTAATTATTTTTATTTGATAATAATTAAAAATTTTACAGTGTAATTTACAGACTATTCAGCTGATGTTTCTTACATAAAATTTCTTATAAAAATTGCTTCTAAAGCTAATAAAATTTAAAGAGTAAAAATATTCAGTAACAAAACTTACCACAGTGTGTCATTAGGTCTTCATGGAAATCCAAGAGTTGATCCCGAATTTCTTCAGGGCAAGGACAATCATTTTTATCATCTTTAAAGTTCAGCAGCATGTTAATCTTAGAGAATACAAAGAAAAGACAAATTGCACTGATGTCCAAAAGGAAAAACTTTAAAATCAAACAGAACTCTGCAACATAAAAAGTAATTAAAGTGCAACAAGAAAGAAACTGTCCATTGTAAGATGTACCTGCTCTTGAGGAGGGGATCGGAATTCTTTTGTTTTCCTAGCTGTCAGGGCAGCAGACATGTTCAAGGCCTGCATCACTTCATTGTACCGGAAGCGCTGATTCTCCTGGAGCTTGGCCACGAAATCATCAGAAAATGCGACAATGGCTTCTATTCGGTGTCGCACTTGGCAGTCACACAGGTACTGGAGCAGGTGACACATCTGAGAAAATATTGTTGTAAGAGACATGAGTTGGCAAGCTATGAAATATCTTCTGCATATTAGGCAAGTAAGGTTGGATTTCCTACAGCAAGTTACTATCAAATAAAGTGTCTGGATCATTTAATGCTGTTATTTACTACACATAAAGCAATCTTACACCAGGAATATCTGGCATCTGCGAGGCATTAATGTACATCAGACATAACTAAAGCTACAAGAGAATGGATATCCCTTTCTTCTAGGGAATTTTTTTTCTGTTTGAACTCATAAAAAGGAGGAATTCTCTATCAATGGCATTGAGCAAGTCATTCTTTTCAATGAAACCATTGTTTCTTCTTCTATGGTGAGCAAGTTTATATCATCAGAAAGATACTAAGTCTTCCCATTTTCTCTAAGGAAATTACATCTCTATTTAAATGAAAACATTAATTTCAAAATGCTTTATTCCTTGGAAGATAAATAACCACATGAAGAAAACAGGAACAACCACTATCAAGACAGTATTTTTACCTGTAATTTAACAGGTTCTGGAAGTTTCATCTGAAGGAGTCCTTCCTTTGGTATTTGCTCCCCTCTGGTTTCTTCTTCTCCTTCTTCTGACTTGAGCTCATCTGAACTGAACTCCTTCTCTGAGAAATCAATTTCATCCTCCTGGCTCATTGCTTCTTTGAAAACTCGGGGCTCAATCAGCTGCAAGATGTGTTTCAGATCCTCATTGTGGAAGATTCCCATAATTAGGAGGGTATAAAAGAGCTTGATGAGAGGAACAAACAGAAATTCTGTAGAACCTCCAACTGGATCTCTGACGTGGAGGCTTCCCTCCTGGACAGCTTCAGTCAGCATCTCTATGGTTTTGGCCTTCAAAATTTCCAGAGGGAATTCAGGACTGAACTGAAAGCATTCACTGCTAATGCTTACAAAACTCGGAGAGGAAAACTGCATTCTTGGCCGTAATGAAGTGCTGAGTCCTATACCAGGAAGGCCGTGCTTTTTGTTTTCATCAGGAAACAAAGTAATACTCTTGGTCTCATCTGTCATTGGAACTATAAATTCATTATTCATCATCAGCCTGGCAGTTGCATAGGTATTGAGATGGATGTCAATGAGCAAGTCATAATATCCTGCACGTAATAATCCTGGCATGTATTTATTCTCAATAGCATAGAGGAGCTGAGATTCATCCACATGGCTGCACAGAGCATGGGCCACTCGGTTGTTGCCTAAAGCACAAACAGCTGAATACAATCGGAGGGTGTGGTAGTGAAATTTCAGCAATTCCTCTTGTTCTGTCAGCTCTAAAATATCAATTGTTCTGTGGAGAAGAAAAAACAACACAGCAAATCACATATGCAAAAATGTCTTTTTAAGGGATTCAAACTTCTCCTTGAGGATAACATCAGCACAATATCAGTTCCAGGGATGGGTTTTTTCCACATTTCAGCTTTCATGTGAGAAACACTGTCAATGTAATAATCAAGACTAATAACAAAATTTAATCTCAAATTTATTTAAGTCACTCCCAAAATCATTACTTAAACTACTTTCAGTGGGAAAAAAATTGCAAATTATTTACTTAACACAGAATATTTTTCCATACTACAAACAAGAATTCACGTAACTGAAAATTAGGGTTTTAAAACCAGTTTGGGTTAAGATATTTATATCATTTACTGGCTTTAAATCTGGGGTGCAAAGTGGCACAGATTAACCAGTGAATTTGAAGAGGGTTCAGTGTTGGGGATCTCAGCAACCTCATTTTCGGTTTAGGCACTGGCAAAATGCTCAGATATTTGGGTATCAAGGAAATCACAGAGTTAAATTCTTCAATTGTTTCAATTAAATTTAGGAAAATTAAGGGAACAGAATAATTAAATTGGTCACAAATAACTTGAAAAATCTCAACATAACCAGATTTTTGCTTATTTTACAGATTATTTTAATAATTTATGGGCAGAGTTTCTTTCATTTTCTTTGCAAATCTACATATAATATTGACTGTTTGGAGAGAAACTGGGAGAGTTTGGAAACAGAGTAAAAGGAGGGAGATTTTAAAACACTGAAATTTGTATAATTTTTAATATTAAACACACTGTCTGTATTTACTTGTGTTATAAACACAGAGAAGACTTTGGGCCTTTCTTACATAGATGGATATACTTGATTAGGTTCATAATCCAAACATAATTCTGGTACAGTACAAAAAAAACATCAACCTGTTTTCCTCAGGAATATGAAGGGCCATGAACTGCAAAGGATTCAGGCACTGTATCATCCAGCCTTGACGTTCACTGATCCGAGACACGTCCACCTTCAAGAAATGGTTTGGCACTCTGCTCCAAAGCACATGAGTCAGAAACTGGACATGGAGACGTGGGGGACATTGAGAGACTGGGTTTTTGTGTTCACTTTTGAATAATCCAGCAGATAATGGCATTACATTCTGGAAAATTCCAATGGAAGAGACAATCAGTTTCCTCATCCTTACCAAACACTGCATTGATTTTCCATAAATATATTTAAACTACAGTAAAGTCAAGTAAAACAGGAAATCAGCATTTTCATTAGTTTTTAAAACAAGCAACTGTTGGAAGATTAGCAGCAAGACACCATTTTCCATATTTGTTTTTTCAGAACAGCCAAATTTGAAACATAAACTTGACTGCCATAAGTGGTTACTTCCTTGGACTCCACTTTTCTTTTACCTCTTCAGATTTCTTAGACATCCAAGTATCCAAAGCAAAACAGAATAATTCATCTCAGTTTTCTTGTGTTCTATCTGAATATACTTTAAAAATTATTTCAAAACTCTAACCAAATTCTTCAGATACACCAGTCATCCATTCTTTGTTTGCAAAACTAAAAGATTTGCTTTACCAACACAAGTGATTTTGTTTCACCATGAAAGACAAGACTCAGAAAATTTTGATCATTTTCAACCCTTTTCATTCAATGTACTATATTTTAAATTCATTAAGTATTGAAAAGTGAGTTAAGAATAAAAATAGCAATAGTGCAAACACTTGGAATCATAGAAATGTCCCAAATACCAAGAACACATCACATTAAATAAATGGCAAAAATAAAATAAATTTATTTTATATGATTTGTTAAACCTGCACAAAACCCAGCATTATTTACCTTTATTCTTCCCAATTCAAACTGGAAAACATTGGGGCTTGTAGCTTGAGCAAATACAGCAGGAAACAATTTTGTACTTGGTTCAACCTAGATTAAACAAAGGGAAAAATTACTGCCCTAGCAGTGATGATTACCTTTTCTCTACAATCTTCTACTAAAGCCTCTAATGCTGTAAGATAAGGATTCAGTTTCCCCCTTTCCCACTGCAATACATCCTAAAAAAATACTCACCTGATAGTATGTGCCTAGCTCCTTGCCATTAGCTGTGAACGTCAGCAGGCCACTGGCAGCATCAACCAAGCAACCAATCTCCAGACCATTATTATTACGTCCTTGTCCGGGGCTCAGGCTCTCTCCTGCGCACACCATATAGCAGTTGCTGCGTTTTATACTGAATTTAAAAGATAAATTTATTTATGAATGGTGTGCACAATTTCCGCAACGTACTAAGAACACCCTTGCATGGCTGCAAACATACAGGACCTTGTGGCCAAAAACAATGGATCACATCCTAACCACTGTAAAAATTCAATGAAACATGGACATCATAACTGAAAAAAAATAAAAACTGAAAATGACAATGTATGAAAAAGTCCAAATTCGCAAAAGTTTGTAAAATACTAAAGATGCATTTTTAAAATACTAAAGATGAAACTGACTTTGCAAGTGAAAGTTTTAAATCGTTTAATGTTAAGCATCAGAAAAGCTTCTGGTACACACAATAACATGAAGTGCTGAGACGAGCTCATGTACTGATACTGGCCTCACAAGTCAATATTTACAGGATCGTAATTTCAAACTATTCAGAAAGCTGCACAATTTTACTTTTCAGTACCTATTGATTTGACTAGACTATTAGTCCACTGTTTCTTCACAAGCAAGGGCACATAACAATTAAATTAAGACTTTTTCCTACTACTGCTGTTTTAATTATTTTTTCTACATCAATCCAATTACATTAAATGGAGTGGATTTACACCTTATAAATTGCAAGCTGCTTGTACAGGTATAAAATATAGGTCTTTTTAAGCAAATTGTAACCAACCTCTCATGAACCTTCCCTTTTTCGTCTCCCAGTGTAACTGTGACGGTACGCACTCTGTCCAAGTCAAAGCTTGTGTCATACTGGTGAAAGTCTGATGTAATCCAGCCCACCCAGACATTAGCAGGTTCTTGACCAGGAAATATTCTCACAGAGTAATAGTACTGTTAATGAAAAAATAATATTATCAAATGTTAGTGTTTGTTCCCCAGTGTATCAGTTTGATTCAGAATTTGCTGCCCTAAATCTGAAAACATCATCTATTTAAAAGTAGCATAGGCTTGTTCAAGTGCAATTCACCATGCAAAGCAACAAAGACTATAAACACAAACCAAAACATGGCCAACAAAATATGCATTTTAAAACAAAAAAATGGACAAGATTAAATATGAAGCTTATATGCTTCTATTGAAGGCTTCTGCATCATAGCATTGTAAGTTGCATTGCTACAGCAACTATAATTTTTATACTGAGGTAATTCAGTTTCTAATATCTTTTAGAAAGAGAAGAACACATCCAGAAAAGGAGTGTTTGTTTTCCTTTGAACATTGAGGAATCAGTACTTATGGAGCTGATGCTGTCAGAGAAAGATCTAAAAAGCCTGCAAAAAACTTTCACTGGGAATTCCATTAAACAAATGGAATTTATGGAATCCCATTAAATAAATTTTCTGAAGAATTAGTAGAGAGATTTTCAAATGGTCCTGAGCACTGACCTACTAGTTTAATGTACCTTTTCCAATTCATTCCATTATTCTAAAACTGTTTAATTGTCCTCTTTTACGTCTAGCATTATCAACAGTAGCTTCAAATACAGATTAAATCAGTCTTTAGGTTTTCATTTGGAAATGGCTTTAGTCTGACAAATCAAAATGAAATGAACAAAACAGTCTCAACTTAAGTAGAAGTTCAGAACTATCATAGACATTTAAACTGAAAATCAGACTGTTTCTGGAATTCTTACAACAAACAAACAAACAAAAAAGTATTTCAAAAACCCAAACTAAACAACTAAAAAACCCCAAACAGCTAAAACATCAATCCTATATTACAATACCGTGGAAGTTTGCATCAAATAATCATAGTCATCCCTATCATCTGCTAGCACATCCTCAGTAAGCCGTGCAGAGTGACTCATGCTATAATCTGGCTTTGTCCTCCTGAGCATAAATCTGCAATAAAAAAAAATATAGGTCTTTTTAAGCAAATTGTAACCAACCTCTCATGAACCTTCCCTTTTTCGTCTCCCAGTGTAACTGTGACGGTACGCACTCTGTCCAAGTCAAAGCTTGTGTCATACTGGTGAAAGTCTGATGTAATCCAGCCCACCCAGACATTAGCAGGTTCTTGACCAGGAAATATTCTCACAGAGTAATAGTACTGTTAATGAAAAAATAATATTATCAAATGTTAGTGTTTGTTCCCCAGTGCATCAGTTTGATTCAGAATTTGCTGCCCTAAATCTGAAAACATCATCTATTTAAAAGTAGCATAGGCTTGTTCAAGTGCAATTCACCATGCAAAGCAACAAAGACTATAAACACAAACCAAAACACGGCCAACAAAATATGCATTTTAAAACAAAAAAATGGACAAGATTAAATATGTAGCTTATATGCTTCTATTGAAGGCTTCTGCATCGTAGCATTGTAAGTTGTATTGCTACAGCAACTATAATTTTTATACTGTAGGTAATTCAGTTTCTAATATCTTTTAGAAAGAGAAGAACACATCCAGAAAAGGAGTGTTTGTTTTCCTTTGAACATTGAGGAATCAGTACTTATGGAGCTGATCTTGTCAGAGAAAGACCTAAAAAGCCTGCAAAAAACTTTCACTGGGAATTCCATTAAACAAATGGAATTTATGGAATCCCATTAAATAAATGTTCTGAAGAATTAGTAGAGAGATTTTCAAATGGTCCTGAGCACTGACCTACTAGTTTAATTTACCTTTTCCAATTCATTCCATTATTCTAAAACTGTTTAATTGTCCTCTTTTATGTCTAGCATTATCAACAGTAGCTTCAAATACAGATTAAATCAGTTTATAGGTTTTCATTTGGAAATGGCTTTAGTCTGACAAATCAAAATGAAATGAACAAAACAGTTTCAACTTAAGTAGAAGTTCAGAACTATCATAGACATTTAAACTGAAAATCAGACTGTTTCTGGAATTCTTACAATAAACAAACAAACAAAAAAGTATTTCAAAAACCCAAACTAAACAACTAAAAAACCCCAAACAGCTAAAACATCAATCCTATATTACAATACCGTGGAAGTTTGCATCAAATAATCATAGTCATCCCTATCATCTGCTAGCACATCCTCAGTAAGCCGTGCAGAGTGACTCATGCTATAATCTGGCTTTGTCCTCCTGAGCATAAATCTGCAATAAAAAAATTAAAATTAAAATATCTACTAAAAGGCCAATACAAAGGCAAATTATTCAGAAAATAGAAAGAGACAAGCTTATTTTTAAAAGCACTTAATTCTGACCTTAAACTGTATACTCAAAAGTTACTTAACTGGTTTGTCAGATATGAGTGGCATTTTCCTCTGCTTTGAGAAGCAGAAGTGGGAGGGGTGGGAAAAGGTAGCAAGCTACTAACCTTTGTTTAAGTCGTGAGGGCTTTTCTTGAACATAATCCTTATGGTTATTCAGTTCTGGTTTTGTGGCATCTTTTTCTCTTTCTGTCCGGTCAGGAACTAGATGACCATGAGCAGTTTTCATTAGAACCTCAAAATCAGAATCAGCATCATAATCTTCCAAGTCATTTTTTGGGCCAAAAAGACCAGAGCCTGGTAACCCTCCTGCTGATCTGGAGAACACCTCAGCACATTCAATGGGCATGCTCAATCGAAAAAACATGACATCTGTTTTACTGTTCTGTGAACCAAAGGACTTCTGGGTGACCTTCAGACAGGGGCAGCTGTCTATGGTGCCATCAATTCTCATCACCTATGAAACATAAAGATGTAGTTTTTTTAAAGCTGATACTTTTTCTGCCATGTAAATATTCAATCTCTATTTCCACAATAAGCATCCATGACTTGCAAAACTTGCAACAGCATTGTGCCCACAGTCTAATGCATTGAAATCATGTGCTACCATTTTGAAGGGGAATAAATACTATGAGAAGATGGTTTTTGTTGCTCCATTATTAAAATGTAAAAAAAAAGTCACAAAGAAATTATGCTTCTCACCATAATCCTTTCCAACATAAATCCAACTCAGCCCAGAACAACACAGACCCATGAATAAAAATTATGCATGTACATATGAAAGAACATAAACTGTTTTTAAATACCACACATGAGCTGAAAAAGAGTTCTTATTATACCATTTCAGAAGAATTTCATGGAAAACTTACAAGGCATGAATTCAGTTCCATCAAGATTCACAACTGATTGGGACAAGTGTTGACACAACTGGCTAATAAATATTTATTACAATCAAAACCAATTAGCTATGGAAAAATTAAAAAGTGTGTGCACTAGAACACATGGTATCTGTTATTATAAAATGCTCTGTTTCTGGAGGTTGCTTACACAGCTCTTACTGCACAAGGAGCTCTTAATGAGGACGTCTTGTATAATTTGTCTCTCAGATTGTCACATTAAGCCAGGTCACAGGTTTTGAAGGAAGAAAAACTACCAATCAAACAGTTACATTCTTTGCAACCCTACAGAATGTAAGAAATTTGTAACAGGTGTAAGATTCATCCAGAATTGGGTCAACATACCACATTAAAATCTTGTTTGGAAGTACAAAAGTAGAGATGTAAACTCAAACATATTCAAGTGTCTAGAAACATTTCACTAGGATCACAAACCTCAATATGTTCATGGTTTTGTGGCACTGGTAGAAACTGAGGAAGCCTTTTACTCAGCCATATGGTGATGTCTCTGTTTGTATTAACAGCAAAGGGTTCATACCCTTCCTGTAAGCCACATATAGTGAAATATTTTAGAGTGCTGACATCTTTTCCAAAGTTCATTCTTCCCACTTGAGATGGGCCCAGGCTGCACACAGGTAGAAATCCTTAAAACAAGAGGAAAGAACACGTGGGTTGTACAGAATGAATATCAGTGAACTGCTCTCTTCCGTAACTGAATTAAAAACCATTTGTGGGGAAAAAACCCAAAAACCCTAAGACTAACATTATAAAGGTATACAAATCATCAACAGCACATCACATCTTGCATGTCACCAAGTCATGTATCTTAAACATAATTCTAATAATAAAAGTCCTCTAATAGTCATGGATATTTTTAGGCAACACTCAACCTGCTTCAAAGAGTCAGATAGCCAGCTCTTGGTTAATCTCTCTGCTGAGCTGGCATAGTATTGCCAATTTTACAAAAGTCTCACTACTTTTGGTATTCCTCCTAAAATTGCATTATTCATTGCATTTTGAGAGAATCTTACTTCAAAAATAATATAGTGCTTGTCCAGGCAGCTATAATAGTGGGAAAAAAACCTACAAATATGCACAAAGTGTATGTCATAGATTTTTAAATTTTTTAAATAAAATTAATTAATTCTAAAAATTTAGAAAACTCTGGCTCTGGAAAATGGGAACTGACAATATGACACCATAGCTTAATGAAACTTAAGGCACTTGGGTTTGGGATTGTGTTTTCTCTTACCTTTTGAATCAGCTTTGTATTTGAATGCATCTTACTGTTTAAAAGCACAGGGAACACATTTTTGACTTCTTTTTACAAATTTTTTTTCCCCTGATTCCCCACAATCGGCAAGGGCACTTTCCCCATACAGCTGTTCTGCAGGCACATTTTCCTTTTTTTTTTTCCTTGATTTCAGCTTCACAGTTTAAAAATCTAATAAAATCTTTTATTTCTTCTATTTCTTTTCATCCTGATTTTCAGTTTCCACAGAAACTGAAATATTTGACCTAGTTATTAAGAAAATGTTTTCTTCTTTATCAACAAGAAACATGAGGTTCTGTTCAGTGATTCTGATTCACATGAACATAACAGGTATTGAAAAATATAAGGACAAACTATCAATAGTTCCTCACTTTTCTTAAGGCTTCCCAGATAAAAAAAGTATATTCTTGCTGTTTGTTCTTCAGAGACATGGCAAACTCCAGAGCACCATCTACAGGAATTACTGTCCATCAGATAAATTATCAGCCTTCAGTACCACTTTTGAAAGATTTTAATACATGTACACAAGACTGGTTGTCATGTGTATTTACATTAGACATGATAAATTTAATGACATAACACTATTAGCCATAATTTGAAATCCAGATTTTTATCGTCAAACTTGGCTCTTAAATGACAAGGCATCAACTCCTCAGATAACATAGATAAATAGACAATGTTAAAAATGTAAATTCTGCCAGTGCAAATCTAGAGATGGACAATAATGCAAATATTTTCCAGCACTAAACAGAACATAATTGTATTAAACAACACATAAATAGGGAAATCACATTTACATATAGACATATGTGCCATGATAAAGCCTAGCAGCTCTAGTAGGGACAACTCACTAGGCTCCCTGTTTAGTTAAAGGAATCCACAAGCTGTTGCATAAGTTGCTAAGCAAAGCCAAAATCAAATTTGTTTTCAATAACCTTACAATTCTCATTTCCTCACCCAAAAAAATAGTAATTCTTCTACCTATCTGTGGTTTCAAAAAAAACCCCAAACCTCCCAGATAGATTAGATGTGAAGCAAGTATCTTAAACACACACACAAAAATAAAATGTCAAAATGTAAATTAACATTTGCAAGATTCCCTGAAAGAAAACAAAGAAACATGGGGAAAACTACACAAGTAAAGTGGTCATTGATGTTTTTACTCGAGGTAGTGTGTCCCATGAAATTTGCCAAGGGAGGCAATGTGAAATCAAGATGACAATCCCTCTCACCAATACAGTTCTCACTGATAACAGAAGGCACTGTACATGTACCTGATCCCTGTACATAATTGAAACTGTAACTGTGGCTCTGTATAAATGGAATATAAACACCAGTCCCAGTCCTGACCATGAAAAACTTCCTTCCATCTCTGGTGAAATTCTGCATCAATTTGCCAATTATTCAGTTGTTATTTAGGTGTTTAGGGCCATTCTATACATGGTAAAGACAGAGTATCTCATTGGGGATGCACTGTTAAGACAGCTACATATCTTTCTACAGAATAAAAATGAATTTTAATACCCAACTTTGAATGAGTATCCAGCCATTTTAAATATTATTATTCACAGATACCACGTAACCCTTGCAAGCTGAAGCTACATAAAAATATTATTTACCCCTAACCTGGCTCCTCATCTCCAGATACATAACTGGGCTATGGAGCAAATTTTATTTCACTGTATGAAACAGCAAAACAAGTAAAAATACTTAAACACTACCAAGAACAAGAACCCTCTAGCACTGTCTCTCACACATAGCAAAAGCACAGGAGAACAACACTTTCCATAATGTTCCCTACTTTCAAGAATATAACATGAACCTCCTGGTTCAATCTGTCAAACACTACAAACAGTTTCTGCTCTAAGAAATCATGACTTGACAAAATAAAATTTGGGTTGTACAAGTGTACCTGTTCATATCTACAGTCAAATTTATCTGCTACAAATGCATAATAAGATGCCATTATGTTTATCCATTTTACTACTGAGATGATATCTCTTAAATAAATTCATCTGCCATAATCCCAAAGAGCTCTTCTTGTTGGTAGTACAACCCAACATGCAGCACAAGCTGTATTACTAAGCTGGCAGAGCACCATATCCCCTTTTCATTGTTCCTAAGTAAATTAAATCTATAGGACTGATTTACTGTACAGCTGCATCATAAATTCTAACTTTTTTCTAAAGAGAAAGATCCCTTTTTGCAGCAATAAAACATACACATGAATCACTGATTGAAGTGACCTGCAGAAAGGTCTCAGTGCTGTTAAGCAAGAGCCAGTAACAAAATCAAACCAAAACCAGCCTTCCAAAAAGAAAAAAATACAAAAAAGCTCCATAAATTTATTTTGGGTATTTCATATGTGTGTTTGCACATACACACTCATATTCAGTTGTCTTCCCTTCCCCTCTCCTTTTGTCTCCAATATTTGTGTATTAAACACCCACAATAATTTCAAATATAGCCTGGAGTTATTAAATATAAGATCAATCAGCACATTCCCTTGAAAACAGACTAGGACATCTTATTTCAAAGGCAAAACTCTTTCCTACAAAAACAATACTAAAGGAACTTAATGTGAGTTACAAGGATATTGTGGAAAACCTGAGACATTTGACATAAAGTCTGTGACATGGATACCAAAGCCTTCAGGCTCTGTGTCAAGCCAGGAACTCCTTTAGCAGAGAGATCTGTTTCAATTTGGACCTGCAGCTAGAAACAAGCACCACAAAAAGTACAGCACTGTGATTTCATCAGCTTGGAATAAATGCAACCTACCCTCAGAATTTCATGGAATTTGAGTTTCTTTCAGAATCTCCTATTCCTCAATGGGAGTTTACTAACTAATAACTGGAAAGCCACTAAAATTTAATGGCACCAAAATGATTTTTTGCATACAACACTAACAGCAAGCCAGTTCTCTTATCCCTTTCTCTCATCATGCTACCACAGCATCTAAGGAAATCCAAAGGCAGTAAAGTAACAGGCACCAATCCAGAAAATTAATGGAAATAATGTAATTTTAAATAAAATAAAAAATATTTCTGATTCCTAATGTATGGCAGAGGAAGGGGAAAAAAAATCTCCTAAAGCACTCCTGAAAGTAAAATACTCTGAAATCTAGATGAAAATAAAGTGGTTAAAATTCAAACAGTGAATTGCCTAATTAAGAAGTATGAAATTCATATTTCCCATGGGAATAGGGTAGGGATGAGTAACCAAACAGTAGCATGTGGAGCTCTTATTGTTCAAAAAATTTAACTTAATCTCTCAGCTACACCTGTATTGTTTAATGGATGTATAATATTTATGGCAGAATATATGTACCCACAAGTAATGAAAGCTTAAAGCTTTATTTTTTTTAACATTAGCACAGTTCTGAAGTTTTAGGCAGTTAACTTACAATTTCTAACCCCTTTTCTGTTTCTATCTGCACACATGTATATAATTAAATTTATAAACAAAAATACTTCTTTGGTACAGAAACCATCTGCCACCTGACAGACCCTTACAATCTTTGCCATCTTTAGCAAGCTCTTGAGTTATGTCTTGACAGTAAACTAGTACCTGCTTGTGGATGCTGAAACCTGCGCCAAGAACCTTACAATAAGCACAAAGCTCAATCTGCTGGTTTAGAATTAAGCAGAATATTTTGGAGGATAGTTTTGTATCAGCTGACTCAATCAGCTTCATTTCTCCTCCCAGTGCTAAAACAAAACTTTAAGATGGCTTAAACTGGCCACCAGTTTCTCACTAATTGGACAGACATTTTTGGTATTATTTCAGTACTTCATCTAGATAAAATCTGATGTCCTTGCCCCCCATGGCAGGGGGTGGACTAGGTGCTCTTAAAAGGTCCCTTCCAACTCAAACCATTCCATGATACCTTCTATAATTTTATTACATCATATGGCGATCTACTGCAGTGAGGATGAAATATTAAGTCATTAATCTGTCTCTTCAGACACATCCCTGAAAAACAGTTAAAGGGCCTCACAATAAAAGACAGCCACAAAGATCACTACAGAAAAACCCCTTCCTCATTGTCACACCCAGCAAATTCCCTTTCCAAAAAGCTAATACTAATCACATAGAAAAAAGGACAAGTCAGGGGAGGCAGGGTCAGGGATGAGAACAGGGAGATGAAACACAAAAGAAATACATTGAAGTGAAGTCAGAGAAAAAAACAGGCAATAGCAAGTTAACAGCATGATGTATTACAGTACTTACCGTCAGCAATCTCAAAGTCCTTGAATGCAAGTTCTGAGCCTGAGTCATCAAGCAGGATTTCACCATTTAAGGTGAACATCATGGTGTGCTCATTCATGTCAACCATACATCCAACAACATCTCCTGCCAACCAAGAGCGGCCAAAATGCTCATTACCTTGATGCCACCGCTGCGCCTGAAATAATTGGAAGCATTTAAAAGGAAAATAGTGACAATGCATGTGTTCTCATCCTCATGGGTAGAACTAATAACTAACTGCCTCAATTAAGATGGCATTAAAATTAACACTTTCACAGAATATCATACCAAAACTGTGTCTGTGAGTACTCCAAGCTGACTCTGAATATGGAAGGACAACAATTAACTTCTTGACAGCACCCCTCACGTCAGCATTACAAAACATTGCTAAGAGAGCTGACAGGGAAAATTGCTATTTCAACATTTTAGTAAAAAGTAAGAGTATGGGTTTGTTTTCTGCAGAAGCTCCACGAAAGACTTTTAATCACAATAACGTGCTATCAATTACAATGTTTAATAGCTACTGCACAAACCTTTTTTAAGCAATTGCTTTTATTTACTTTAGCAGCCTAAAAATTCATTACTTGCAAACTATCTGTATTGTTTCCTTAAGTATAATTTATAAAATATTTTGTGCAAAATAAATTAATCTTTCTGTCATATCAGATTTTGGAAAGAATAGAACTGTCTGTGAATGAGACAAGCACTGGGTTTCTGAGAGATTCCAGAATAGCTGAGGGCATGATTCCTCTGACTGACTTTCAGTGGGGTCTTGGACTGGAGTTCAAATAAATTAACATCTGTTAAGAACTACTGTAGCCAAGCACAGGAAAAAAAAGTTTTAATAACTAATAACAGATAGGATTCCCGTCAAGTATTTCATCACAAGTAGGTGTTTATGCACTGTATCCATCCTAGTAGCTGTACAAAACCAATGAACCTTTCTTGATATCTTGAAGGTCAATTTTTTTTTTCCAACCAAGGAAAGAACCCATTAAAATCAAACACAACAAAATAGCTTTATGGACTGAGACCTAAACATCAAACCCTAAGATTCAGAAGGCAAATATACAGCTATTCCAGTAGAAACAGAGGACTCAAGTGGTTTATGTTAAACACTTTATAAAAAAAACTTTCCAGTTCTCTTTTCAAGGCATCTTCTCACGCAATGCAGGAATGGGAAAGAAATAAATTCCTACAGCATAAATAAAATGCATCTTGAGAACTTTATCTTGCTGGGAATATCCAGGACTTTTGTTGATTTCTGTTACAAATTCTAACAGTAAAAAGGAAAATTAATTCCAATACCAGATACAAGAAATAATTTGACAATGAGTCATCAGTAGCCTTAAGAAAAATTAAGGTTCAGACAGCAGTTGCACTTGACCCTCATACTGAAATTAAAAATTTCAATGAGTCATTTAATCTATTCTGATGATAGTCAGTAATAGAAAGGTTTGTTTTCCTACATATTTTTACTACTAGATTTAAATCAGTCTTTTTTTTTTTTTTTTTTTGTGCAGAGTTACATTTGAGCAAATCTTAGTGGTTCTAAAATACTTTATTTAAGCTGTAAGGATTTCTTGGAAAACCTAGCTATACTCTTTGGAACACTTACATTTTTACAAATACTTTGGGTCAAAGTTTGCCTCAAACACTTTGTGTTAATAATCTTAACCATATTTATTCCCTAATGGCACGTCTTATAGAGAGAACAACAGAGTAAAACTTTAAAAAATTATTAATAGCTAATTACAGCTCTGCCAGTATTTTGAATTTGATTAAGCCACTTTGGTTATCAATTCTTTATTTATAGTGTAGAAACACGTGAATTTGTAAAAAAAAATTACAAAAATGCCAGACCTTGCTAATTAATTTTTCAAGTGACACTGATTCTATTTATTCTGCCTAGGCCCTCAAAGACAGAGAAATAATGTCATGAAACACCAACGAAAGCAGAGAAGGCAACTGAGGCAATGATACATGGAACGAGACACAAAAACTAAAATTTTTGCAGCCACTCATATTATTACGGATAAACACATACAAACCTTAAAGCCATCAAAAACAAAAGCTTCTTCATCTGAACCAAGTTCCTGATCTGGCAGACAACCAGGCCTGGTCCAGCCAACTCTCATGTCTCCTGCAGTAACCGCCTCAAACTCAAAGTACCACTTCCCAGCCTTCACTGCATAGGTCTTTTCTGTACGGAAGATCCTGAACTTTTCCATTATTCCATTGCACACATCCAGTCTTGTTGCTGTAAGGTTTAAAAAATAAAAATAAGTATAAAGGGACAAAAAAAATCTATGCAGAAAGTACTGTTTCCAATTACTGACAAGAAACAGTGAAAGCAAAAGCAAAAGGTAAAGGAATCCCTTTGAGCACAGACATGAAAAGAAGAATGTGCCTGCAGAACAGCCATGCAGACAAAGTGTCCTTGCCCAATCTGGGAATTAGAAAAAAAAAAAAACAAACCAAAAACCCCACAAGAAACAAAAAAGGACAAAGAAAAGATTAGTTAGAAATGTGAATGCAGCTACAAATACATGACTCAAGGATCATTCCAATTCTTTTTCTCAGATAAGGGGGGAAAAAGGCCAAATGCATAGATCTTTTCTCACAAATTTGTAATGTATCAAATAAAGCCTGTGCAACATTTGAAAAGTCAGCATTCCAGTTTAATCACCACAATTCCACTTCTCCGTGAGCTTGTTATAAGATCAAACTTGTCTGCACCTACTTACACCTGTTTGTTAGGCCATGCTAAGAACTCCTCCTTTCCTCTTCTATTTTCTCATACACATCAAGGTCAACATTTCCAATATCACTAAGACAGCCTATAAAATTGCATCCTTCAGAATTAACCATCAGTTCTCATCCCACCATGCCTGACTTCAGTTAGGTGAGATTCATTAAGTTTCCTCTAAGCAACACATCTCTCTGCCACATAATTCTTTATCAGTAAAAATTTCTCTTTGATAGTCTATGCAATTAATGCCTTAAAAACACTTTTGAAGACCCTCAGTGCCTCACCTATACAGATGAAGCACCACAAAGCATGGTACCTGAGAAATTGTTTTCTTTTTGGATTCTAAATAAGAAAATGCTTTCTGGAGTCTAATCAATCCCCAAAATACCGCTTCTGTGGGAAATCAGTAAGTAATAATAATAAAAAAATATAAAATCAATACTTAAGAACTTTGTAAATTAATGTTTAAGTAAAATTGATTGGAGATGCAGAACACCACTAGAGGGCTCTAAATCCCTTAATAACAGTATGAATTTTGGCTCATGAACGAGGATCCTTGTGACAAGTTTTATGCATCTCCATAACTTGAAAAGCTCATAAACTGCAAAATCTAATCCACAAAAGGACTAAAAAAAACTTTTGCTGAATACAATTCCAGTCTTTGTAAAAGACTGATTCATGGAGAAAGACCAGTTTGTGGGATACTGTTCTGCAGTTCCTTTCCTCTGGGAATTTTGCAACAACTTTGATCACATCTTTAAGACTCAAGGATTGTACTAGTGTTCTTTACATTCCATTACTAAATCCATTCACAGAACCAGCTCAACAATCTCTGCATTCTAAGGAAAAAGAGAGTGGTTTTCAACAGTCCAGTCCCAAGGAAAGGAGGCAGAATATGGTTCTCAGAGCTGTAAATGAAAATGAGGATTACTATTGTTCAGCAGGATGTGGAAGAGACTGTGGAAAAGGAGTGTGCTCTCTCCCCCTCTTGCCTACACCATAAGACAGCCCCTATATTTTCACAAGAGGCAAAGACCCCCTGTACCAGCCAACCCACCTTCTCAGAACCAAGCAGAAGTCATGCTCAGTCTTTCTTTGAAGCATATCCTTCCCAACAGTGGGAGGGGAAGAAATTCTAGGGTTATGCAGCAGGGTTACGTGCTCCAATCTTGGCAGATTTAAGAGTGAGACCACAGCATTTTGCCACCAACACTGTCCACTCCACTGAGGACCATTGTTCTACCTATTCAGCAATCCAGCCTTTCCACACATTTATGGTCTCAGTAATGCCCCATATTTAAGCGCAATTTAATGGCAGTATCTCATAAAACCTAAGGATCAGAGCATGCATGTGCTTTGGAAAACAAATTCCAATTGGTAGGTTCCCTGTGTACAATTTAGGTATGAGTTATGTTTCCTGCAGAAATGCTTACTGAAGGTCTATGGCATAAATAGGTCAAAACTTAACCACTGTCACTATATGAAATGGGAAAAAATAAGGTTTAGACACATTTCTCAAAATTTCCAAATTTTGCTGAGATCACAAAGATGCTAATTTCAATTTTGTTTATTTCATAATTCCTTATCTTTAAGTGAACTTCTAAAATAGAGTTGATAGGGGTTAGATCTATTTATTTTCTTTGTACATTATGTCTCCAGATTTCTTGTATTTTATAAACACTATATATGCTGCAGTTATTGAGTTAAATGTTGTGTACTTTCTTTTAAAAATTGTTGCTATTAGTTCATATATTTTTTTCTTCTCTAGGATGTCTCAAACTGAAAATACTACCCACAGTATAAGTAAAACATTCAAACTGGCAATGATGCAAGTTCAAAGAAAACTTTGTAAAAAGTGAATGAAAATTTACTTACAGTCTAATTCAACTTCCAAGAGCTGAGGAAGTCCAGGAAACTTAAAGGCTCTTACAAACTATCTAATTATAGACTTGCAGGTTACCATTCACAGAAATTTGGTTTGCAATCATTCCGTTTAGAAAATTTCATCTTGTACCTTTAAGTGTTTAAATACAAGATTGTACAAAAACTGTAGAATTCTTCATTATTTAAAGTTAAAATTTTAGGAACATAAAATTCACATCTACTGTGTTTACAGAGGTTTTTTTTTCCTATTTTTTCTTGAAATAGCAAATATAGCATTAAATAAAACTATTCCAAAAAAAAATGTTGATTGGTTTAAATTTTAAATAGTTGCTTTAAAATGTAAAAATGTTACATTTTGTAAATATTCATTTGAGGCCACAGGACAAGGAAAGGAAAGGGAAAGGAAAGAAAGAAATTAAGATCTAAGAGAAAAGAAGATGGAGAAAAGCACCTATTATATTTGGAAACATCTGTTCAAAATGTTTTATTGGACCAAAAAATTCAATAGCAGAGTGAAAAATTCTAAACTTTTTTTGAGAAAAAACTCAAAGTTAATTACCATGATCTTGATCAGGAGCTTCCAAATTGTAACCATAGCCTAGAAGGGTGCGGACTGCTTCCCGAAGACTGTCTTTGTTGGACTTCTTTGTTCGGTCATCCAAAAGAGCGTATGGAACGAGGCGAGGATTCCGTCGGTTTTTCACATCCTGCATTAGTATGAAAAAACAGTTCAATTTCAGAAACCGTGGTTTTGATCTTACAGGCAAGATTACTCTTCAATAACACCATAAAAATTACCGTTATACCAACTGAAATCATATAGCTTCAAACATGGCAAGGAATCAGAGAAAAATAGTCTAGAAACTACAAGACTGAATTCATTAAAAAGAGTGACACACGCAAATAAAAAAAGCTCTTATTATTTTACTTGCTGCAAGTTTCTGTCAAATTTACTTAATAAAGTAACAATACAAACCACAGAAACAAGGATAGAGCCAAAGAGAATACAGAAAATCAAAAGAAATATATTTTATACACTATTTATAAAGCAGCTACCATAAGAAGAAACTTGTTTCTAACTAAAGCTGACATTACTGTACCATAAATATACAAAATGCCAAAATAGTAAAAACAAAAACAAAAATATATCTTTTGTGATAAAAACAAAAGAACAAAATACGACTAATAAAAAATAATAGAGGTGTGAAACACTAATTATTAAATTACAAAATAGGTAATAAACGTGTGCCTTACTATAACAACTATTTTTCAAAAATAAAGGGGTTTGCAAGAACACGATTTATGTGTTCCATGTGTAGAGTATTTGCAATAGATAATTGAACTAATCACTCTCCAGCTGAAATGAAAATATTGGTTAAGTTTAATCTTTGAATTTTAGGTCTATTAGAAAACATTAAGTTTTCCTCTACTGCAAAGTGATCTTATTTGAAAGCACTGTTTAACTGGATTATTTAAGTGGCTAATCTAATTTTTAGTGACTAACAGAATTCTTTTCTTGTCTATATTTTCTTCTCACATCCCATCAGAATTTGTTGGCAATGAGAGAAACCATGCAAAGAACTCTCTGTGTTTTTCCTAATAACTTTATCTATTAAAAAAATTACAGATGGAGATAGCATATAAAAATAGCTGCTGTTGAGAGGCTTTTATTATTGGTTAGATTTATTATGAAGTCCAAAACCAATGCCTATTATTTTAGAAGACAGTGTCTACAGTGAAATTAGCTTACTTCTTTTACAGCATTACAGCTTTTATTTTAGGAACATATGTGGTTTCAACTCAATCTTTTCAAGAAGAGAAGATATGGAACATCCATTCTGAGAAAATCTTGCAGGCATCTTTTGCTACTCTTTAAATGCTTAGATGTGAGACTATCTGCCTCTTGCCTTGTCATAGTAAGCAGATATTGAAAGGTCAATTATAAACCAATGCTTGATGAAATCTGGTCCTATAAGTTATTCCTCTAGGAGAAGAAATATTAAGGCATTACCTACATGCTAAAAGTGCTAACAGAAAGATAAAGATAATGCATTGCTGGTGACACAAATTACAAAACCATATCAGCTCTAATTATATTTCGTGGAAAGGACAGTGGCAGGGCCAACAATAAAAGCATTTGAGGGATCCACTTTTCATATTTGTTCCAAATTCTTAAGCTGACATCCTACTTTGTCCAATGTTTAATTTGGTAGATGTGAAAAAGGGCTGTGTCCTTCAAGCAAATGCTGAAGTAAATGTTATGAGGAATTACTTTTTGATATAAAAGTATTCACATTAACATCTGAGTTAACCCCAGATCATCTGAGGTGATGCAACACTATGAGTTTGCTTATTTGTGATTGAAAGGACACAAAAAGATAAATAATTTCCTATGAAGCACTGTACATCCAAAAACCATTGTGAAATACTTTCTTTAAAAATATGATAGTTTGGAACCATAAATATGTAACTTCTTATCAATGATATAATGTTAGACTAATGCATTTGTAGTTGCCATAACAACCATTAACACAAATTAACATAAAGGCAATCAGCTGATACCAATGTATAAAATGAAATACAGTATAAGTGCTTTTAAAATGGCTAAGCACAAAATGAGAGCAAGGAGGGAAAAAAAAAAGGAATACAGAAATTTAATGCATTATACCAACTTGATTTTACAGGTTTTTTTCCTTGGATCTAATTTAATAACATTGTGACCTTTTTTCTAATAACATTGTGACCTTTTTCCACCTATTCAAGACTGTGGCTACATCTTTAAATTTGAATGTGAGAAAAGATTTTTCTTTTAACAACTTGGTTCTTTTTTTTTCTTATTACACATCTATTTAAATTTTGAATGTGTTAATAATTTCTGAATTAAGCACTCTTATTATATTCATTATAAGTTTTAGTACTAATGACCTTCTGCACCTCTCTGGTGTAAGTGTAGAGAATGATCCTGTACAGTGATTGAGCTTTGCACATTCACAATCAAGTCAACAAGAAAACTGATTAGCTAAGAGTGGTAATTTTTACTGAGTACATTTCCAAGCAGTAGAGAGACTGAATTCCTCCTACTCGATACAAAGATGTTATTGTAGACTGTTAAAATAAGTTTTAACATTCAACCTAATTTTTAAGGGTTTTTTTGGCAAGAATTTTCCAGATTTGACAGTCTAATGATTCATCAGAAGACTATTTGGTACAGAGCTTGTCTGGCAACTACTTGTTAATAGACAAATGGTTTGAGCTCGGTAGCATACATGATATTTATATAATTCTTTTGTTTTGAAATCAGAAATCTATCATATCACAGAAAAAAAAAAAGGGGAAAAAAGCCTATGAATTTTATTATACAGCTTTGTCTTCATTTCATGTGACAAATACCCATTATTAATTTAGAATTTCATTTACTTTACTTAGGAAAACATTGCAACCATAAAAAGTTGGGATGCCTGGCAGAATCTGCCCTGGATGGAAGAAATAATGTTAAACATCAGTGATATAGCACTGACCATGAAAAGTCAGTATTACTTTTCACAGTGTACATGACAGATTCTGATATTCATAGCAAATGATAGGCAAACAACTATTTGAATGGGCACTCATACACTTTTTTGTAGGGTATATAAGGATATCAATTAGGCAAAAATTGGTCAACAATGGGCCAATTTAACTGCATAAATTTTTTAAATTACAAGTAGCTCTTAAAAGGAAAATACCTACAGAAAAAACACCTAAACACACATACCAAAACATATCAACAAGCCTCTTAAAACTTCCATGACAGGTAAAGAACACTGCTGCAAAGTAACTCCAAGGAAACACATGTCAGATGTAAAGTGCATTCTTTTGCTCAATGAGTCTGTGACGTGTCTATAACTGATAACTGATCTTGAGGCACTGGACTTACAACTGGTCTTGGAACTTGCACAGACAGGTCTCATGTAAGAACAAAACAAGAAAACCATAGCCAAATTCTACAAACAGCTCTAAAAGAACCTATTAAGAGATGCAGTGTGTGTAATTCATTTGTGTGCTTCAGCACTAATTCAGTAGCAAAAAAACAAAGCATCATATAAACCTCTAAAAGACATTTGAAAATAATCATGTAGTTTTCAGAGCTATAAATAATGTATTGCAAAGCTGTGCACTCCTGAACCTTTCCCAAATCTCTAAGAAGTTCAGGAATAGCAGAGACCTCTAGACTAAAGGGAACAAAAAGTCACCAGAAACATATGTAGATAAGTGCTAAACTGAAAGAAGGATAGGAAAAGAATGAAAAGTTTAAACATATAGTCAGAAGAGTGAAGGAAAAATATGATAATTAATTGGGAACACACATTTTGTGATTTAAAGTATAAGAGCTGTACAGATACATATTCTGTGTGGTACTAAAATGATTTTGTTCTCATAAGCAAGGATGTTAAACTACAAGCACAAAACAAATGTATTTGAGCACATATCCAGTGAGACAGACATGCTGTTGTTTTCTCAGCTCCCTCTGCACCATTAGCAAACCCTCATTCCACAGCTGTGAATTGATTCCACCTGCTGCCATATCTCCACCAACACCCAAAATCCACACCTCTCACTATCACAAAGATTTCTGAGCAATTGCCACAACAAATGCTACCAGGCAAGCTTGCCAGCAGTGCTGCCAGAAAACCAGTGAGCCACCATGTACATGTGCAGCACAGGCACTGCCAGCAGGATCATTTACCCACACCATACCTTTCATGCCTTGCTAGCCAGAGGGCTAGCCTTTCCACACCTATCATAGCAGCTCGTGTTTAACCAGAAATCATGAAAAGTCATAAAAAAGGAAAAATACAGTTCTAAATTGGTATTTACTAAAAAAGTAATTTTCAAAGTCCAGAGCATTAGAACCAGAAAGCCCAACAAAGCTGTATTCTTAGCAACATTAATAATCCAAATGCACCCAACCAAAGAAGAGGTTGTATTCCTCACCTGGAATACTACTAGCAGCTGAGTTCTAACCTTGGAAGTATGTGTATCCTTAGTAATACATGTACAGCTTCTCCCATCTTCACTGAGGACTGTAGCCATATGGAATGCCTGGCAGAATGCGCCCTGACTATAAATGGAAGGAACTAATTTATCAGTATAATGTCAAAGTGAGGTAATATAAGTGTTTTTTGCAAGGACAAGATCCTGGCTTTATGTATATTCAATGAAAAAATAAGCAACAACTTAATTTTTCCCATGCATGCATATTTCACCCAGTCAGACATCCCAGAACAATGCCTCTTTTGCATTGCTCTTAGGCAGCCTGAGAAGACCAACACCTGATCTTAATTGATGATGCATACACTTTCCATACATCTGAAAAAATAAGATCTTCACTTTAAAAGACCAAAATGTTTTGCATTTTTGGGCCAAAGAGAAGATTTCATGTAATTGCTTAGCAATACCAACTGACTATTCTAGGACAGGAACTTCAGAGCATCTTTTTAAAGATGTTTTCATACGGCAGAAGGAAAATTTTAAGTTGCCAATATTTACAAACAATTCTTAAAGCTGTGAGATTTTTAATACTTTTTCTTCTTTCAGTATAAATGGCGTTTCTGATTCTTAGCTTTTCTAGCCAGACCACAATGCAATATGAAGAAAAAACAAGATACCCTTTGATTAAGCTATCAGGATATGTGCCAGGGTATATAAGCAAAATGTGAAAGAATTTTTGTCTGTGATCTCTACAATCAGTGGGGAGACCTAGGAGTCCTGTATTCAGGAAAAGGGACAAGGCAGGCAATGTACTTTAAATTATTGTCATTTGCTTCCTGATCTCTAAGCTTGACTCTTTTCTTTTCTGTCTTTCCCTTATTCATATGGATGTTGGGATTCCCCTGTATGTATAAAATCACAATTTTATGAATGTCAAAAATACAGTAGGTTCATGGATATGCCAAAATATAACCTAAGTTCATGGATAAACTTAAATGAGTTCTGAATATTTTCCATTAGATTGTGAATATTTAGTCATAAATGCATGCTTTTACTTCAGTGCTATTTTTCCATTATCTTGTTATGAAAAATTCCTTAAAAGTAACCAAATGAAAAAACTCATGGAGTTACAACAGGACTTAATATCAAAATCAATAAATCCATAAACGTAAAAAAAAAAAAAAAAGGCTTCTTTCATAGCACAAATGTGATTATTTTAATTCTCTTACAGCAAGGCTACATTTGCCGGGATCTAACTCCTGTATCTGTCCTTGTACATTTACCATCTCGTCAGTTCCAAGACCACCAACTTGCAGGTAATCATGTTCTCCCTTAAAGGGACACTGTCAAGTATTTTCATACTGATTTTTCTGCCAGTTTTTCCACTTGCCCTTGCTACTGAATGTGTTCTTTTAAGCAGAAATACATGTTTTTCCTACCTGTTTCACTCCTGCTTTCTCCCTTCATGGAGCAACAAACAACTATGAGTTTATACTACCAAAAATTACTTGTTTGTGATCAGTGTCATTACAGCTGTCAAGGACAGTTCTGGGAACAAGATTTGTTAGCTAACTTGTGCTCCCTCTCCTGGCTGGCTCTGCAGCAGCAGAACAAAAATACCGTATATAGTCATGCAAAAAATGTAATTTGTTCTATCTTGTTGAGAAAAAAGCCTGACAAGCAATAATGGATTTAGAAGAAGGAAAAAAATCTGGAAGTTGGAAGGCATTTTCCTCAACAGTTTTTAAAGAAAGAAATAGTTTATACTTTAACTACTTGAGAGTATCCCTTTAATTTTTCCATTTTATATAATCCCAAAATGATAAGGCTCCCATACTGAGCAGACCTACTAGATTATTCAATTCATTCTACAGCCACAGCATGATTGCTGCTCATAATATATTTCCCAGTGATTAGTTCATCTACTTTAAAACATCTGTAAGCTTCTTTCCCCTAAGAAACTATTTTACAGCTCTGCAAGATCTGTTTATAGTATTATACAGCACAAGATCATGTCACTGTACCACTCCAGTACCGAAGCATGTCACAGTAATTTGATGGGATGACAAGATGTAGCCCATGAAATAAACACATTAGAGTCAAGCAGAAGCATGTAGCAGTGTGGATAACACCTAGAGCAAGCAGCTTGCCATGAAATATGTATGCCAGCTAAATGAGAGGCATCTCTGCACTGCACCCAGAAAGGAGCACCTTGCACTTCTGCTCTCTTCCCATGGGTTTTAATAAATAATATTTTTTATCTGTATATTGTAAGCACTCCTGAAACTCAGCTGTTGGTCTTTTTTCCAGAAGAAAAACATTTGAAAAGAGAAAGATTATGGAATTAAGAACAAATCAACATCAATATCCAAAGCGTGGCACCTTCTGCAAGTCATGCTATTGTTGAAAAAGGTCATAATCTACCTGTTTAATTATCCATGAGACTGTGGTAACTTGTCTGCCGGGAATTAGGGAATAAAGTATACTTTTGACCTTGTAAATCTGCTTCCTGAAGGTCATGAATATTTCTGAGCTCTTACCCACATTTACAAACATACTCTGCTGAAAGCATAACTATGACACTGCTCATTGCACCACTACACTGCATTCTCAACAACAGTGCACAACTCAGCACACAAAAGTCTTCAGTCAGTAAAAAAATTCTTGGATGTTTAAAGCATAAGCACTCAGGACTGCAAAACTCCAATTAATTTTCTTTCCAATTCCAAATGTGATCAGTTTCATACACGTTTAAGCTTTTTAGTTTTAAATTCTCCAAACTCTTCTCTGCATGCCCATAACTGTCTTTGTCTTGATCAGGAATTTTAACTCTTGATCAAGAGTTAAATATTTATCATTTATACCTAAGCCCAGTCAAGATTTAGAGCAGAAGCATTTGTCTAAGACTCTTTCAGAGCATAACCTGGTAGTCGAAATCAGAGCTTGATACAAACTAACTGCTTAAAAAATATCTGAAAACTTAACTAGGGGCTACCATTCCAATAACGTTTTTATACAAAAACTTGTCCTTGGCATCAGAATGGATGTAGATATGTAAATCCTATTTGCCTAGACAAACATCTTTGAGACTATGGAGTCAATCTTTTAAAACTCTTGAAAAATGGCTAATGTACCACTCAGTAATTACAAGGCTAAGGGGTTTTAAACAAAACCTCTAGCTGCCGTGAGTTTTCTCACAGCAGTCTACAAATTTTTAAAAGTGAGCAGAGATTTAATTTTCATGTTAAACTTCATCATCCAGCAAGCAGGACATTTATTAGGAAGGGTGCCTAGGGAAGGCCAGAATTCCCAGTTTCCCTCAGGAAAGTATTTCAGGAGTCAGTAGACAAAATACAGAGAGCTGTTCAGCAAGTAGATCACAGTCCTCCTTTTTCCACTCTGCTCTCTTCTGGTGAGGCTCAAAAACGTCTCCTCACAGGGCTACAACATTTTAGGTTCAAAAGTAAGTTTAGTCTCTTTCCCTAAGCACAGCACTAAGAACATAAGACAGACTTTATGATTCTTCTCATCTTCTGAAGTGTTTAATTTTAGGTTATATCCCATACTAAATTTGTCTGATCAATTTTTTGGAGGGTTTTGGGATGTTTTTTAAAACCCAAGTTGTGGCCTTGAGCAACTCCACTGTCTTTTGGGAGCCACAACAAAATTAATGATTTATAACTATCACATCACACCTTGTCAAATGCAAAACCTTCTATATCAACAGGCACACCAAAACTTACATAAAGACAGTGTATAATAAACATATTGTGAAAGTGTAAAGGAGACATTTTTTCATTGCCACCCACTCCCATTACATATTTTACATATTATTCCCAAACCAGTAATACTGGGAAAGTCTTTGACATCACAATTTAAATGACTTTCTTACTTAATACCTCACGAATTCAGAAAACATGCAATTTAGCTGCAAATTCACTCCAATAAATATGGCAAAATTATTTGTGGTTTTTTTCAGAGACACAGATACAAAGAGTAGGTTAAATTGTCTTCAAGATCTAAGAAAATTTATTCACTAGATGTGAGTCATAAGATTAGATTTTCCCAAAGCTAGTTAGAAATATAATTAGCTAAGAGATGCATTTGATTCCAGAAACTTCTTAACTTTATCTTAACCAATAAATTCTGTTGCAAAACTAAATTTAATTTTGGGCTATTTCAAGTTTCTATCAAAGTTGTAACAATTTCCCAACTTTCATTCATTTCAAAGCTCCCAGTTGGCAAGGTCCCGTACTGAAAATCATTAGCTTCTGGAAGAATAAAAAATATGGAAGACATGGTATAAATTCTTGAATGCCTTCTTTTATATATCAGAAATATTTCTTTGAACATAGAGTTTTTCATTCTAGAAATGAATTGTGCACTGACTCCATAAACACGAGATTGAAATATTGAGTTCAAAACAAATTAATCTCCTCCCCCTACCTGACAACAGAAAACCATCACTTCCAACACTTCTTATGATTCATGTTCCATCAGAAATGTTAACAGCACTTCAAAAGGCCACCTCTTACTTAAAGGTGCAGTATTAGGGAAAAATTTGATCCTGGGGAAAGCAGGGGAGTTACACAAACACTGAATTATGTTCAGTGTTTTCCTAGTAGAGAATATACACATATTCTAATCCGCAAACAGAAGAATTGACTCACTGTCTGTCTAGACCCAAATACAGAAGAGAGATTTCCTAAATAGTTTACGGAGTAACACAATGACAGCTTCATAGTAAGATACTATAACAAACAATACTGAAATGCAGATATGCAGCGTATTTTATCACATAAGCATACCTGTATGTGATGAGGGGAAGTGCTTAACTTAATATATAAAAACAAAGATTATTTTATTATTTTACACAAAGGTTTTGCAAATAAAATGAATTTTGGTCCTGTAGAAGAACAAAATTTGACATATGTGGCACTGAAATGTATAACTCAAATTTTTGTGAAAAATAAGGAAGAGAAGGGTATGTCCCTGCAAAACAGCTCTATCTTATTTTTGCAAAAATAATGACCTTTTATGCTCAGCACAAGACCATGAAAACTCATTTATTCCCCAAGGGTAAATTGTCTTAAAATTTCACTGTGAAATGCTACCATACATTTATTAATGCAAATGAAGAGACCTTTCTGTATATAAAATTCACAACCAATCACAAAAATATTAGAAAATCTTAAGGGAAAACAGGTATCTTGGAAAATACTAAATTAGGCTCATGGTATACCAAATTGACTGGTTTCATGGTTTAAAGAAACCAAAGAACGTGAGTTTTGCTTTTAATAATCCACCATGCTTTATTCTTACTCTCCTCCCTTGTAACACATTGGGATAACTACCAAATAATATTCATATTCACTGGAGCAGAACTAAAGTAGGACTGGAACTCTGAGACTGACTTAACTATGCTCAGTTCATGGCTTCTGCCAGAAATACAACATACCAGCAAAGTGATTACTAGAAGCTTACATTCTTATTTTCCTGGATAAACAAAATTATTCAATTCCCAGAACTGCAAACATTCAAATGTAAAATTCAATATTTACATATCCTAATATACTGGAGCATGTTAGCTTCCTGCATGCAATTTTCTCACCCTGAGATTTAGATAGCATACAAGAATACACCACCAAGTTTTTTTAATACTGTTTGTAAAAGAGTCTTATACTGCTATTTAGCGAGATTGCTATAAATTATGTTGTTTGGTTTTTTTGACTGACAAACTTGCATTCACCAGCTGTTTTTTCCTGACTGTGTGTCACCATTACTTCCATTTGGCTGTGAAATATCTCAACAGATAAGTGTTGTTTTAAGTGTCTGAAGTTAGCCCTTACCTGCTGGATGCCATAGGTCCAGCCTTGCCTTATACGGTCCCTTGCCCACACATTGTGAGCATTCTCTGCTAGTTTATCCACCATAGCTTCTTGAGAGGGGGTCAGTTTGATAAAACTCAGATCCATGGGTGCTGGCTTATATCCACTCAACAACTGATAGCTGTCGAACAAAAACAGAACTTGCAGTTACTTTTCAGCAAGAAAAAAAATTAAGAGAAACAACAAAAGCAAGAAAAAACATCTATGCAACATATCTATATAAATATTATATCTGCCTTTGAACATAAAGAATAATAATTTAAATTTGATTACTGATTTGTGTTTGATTTTGATTCTGTTTCAAGCTGATTGCATCATGATGGGATGAAGTAACTGGTAATGAAAGCTACCCAACATAGTCTAAACTAAAATTGTTCTTAAAGTATTTTACTAATGCCACATATTCAAAGTAGTAGATTAAAATGTGTATCTAAATGTGTATATCAAAAATATAACTTCTACCTCTGAGAAGATGACAATACTTATTAAATTATATCTACTTCCTACTGAAACAAGAAAATATATTCTTTCTGTTGCATAAAGGGATGCTAAGAGACAGAGCAGGTCAAATGGCTTAGTCAAGACCTGTTTTGAAATCCACCTTAAAATGTCTTCATAATAATTCATACCTTAACTCTCCTTCAAACCATAGGAGCAAATGCTTAAATTTAAGCATGACTTCAGAAGAGAAAGACAGCTTCCTCACTTTTTTTAACACTCCTAGGAATGCTACTTTTATAAAGTTATTCCCTTCCCATTAATTATAGAAATCTCCTACTTATGAGCAAACCTTCAATAGAAGACATAAAGTATTAAAGGTCTTTTCCAACCTAAGTGATTCTATGATTCTATTCCTCCTGCAGCATACAAAGCACTACTTTGGTTGAATCAAAAGGAGACTGTGGAAATAAGCAACAGCATTCTCTCATTGAAATTTTATACCCTGGGGTGTATAAAGAATGGCTAGTTTAAATAATTGCTCAATTATTTTCTAAACAATTTGGTAATTTTCTTTATTTGTGCTGACAGAAAAAAACCCATAAAATTAAACAGTATTTATCCCCTTTTATATCCTTAAATATTCAAATACTTTACCAACCTTAATTAATTCTTTTCTGTAACAACCATCTTAAAATACAGTTAAACAAATTATTTGTTGAAAACAATAATTAAAAACAACCAGGTATTTAAGAGGTATTACATCTATAAATAAGAGGTTTAATCTTCCTTCAAAATTACCACAATAAAAAGAAAAAGTTTAAGCTAGAAAACAACAATTCAAGAACAACATTCCAAAATCAGCCCTCTACATAGTTCCCAATCTGCAGGTTTCTATTACAGCGAGCCCCCACAGAAGTTCACTGCCCTCACAGTTACCTCTCATTAGGTTTCTGTGAAGTCACTTCAGTGAGATGAGTAAAACAAGACAGTGATGGAAAATGTGAAACAAATGGAATTAGCACACTTGTCAGGTTGGCAATTACTGTGCTCTTTCCGGTCACACTCCCCTGCACAAACTTTTAAGAATACAGACACAATGTTTTCCTCTCCTTTTTGCTAGTTTTTCCAATCCATTATATGTGAAATATCAAAATTCTAACTTTGTATGTATGGTATGACTTCAAGTTTCTACAGTTATGATGGTTAATGACATTAAAAAGTCTCAACATTATCTGACTTCTTATATTAGAAAGTATAATTTGTTCAGACTTGAGATTTAGCTGCAGTTTTTCAAAAGCAGGAAATTTGATTCACTTGAACAATCTTGCAAATGCACATATACTTCTGCCCAGGAAATTCAGAATGAAAATACAGAAGGCTCTAGATATCTTTTCTTCTTTGAGAGATATACAATTATTTTGGGATACTGAAACTGAAGAACAGTTTGGGGGGGAACTTAAATTAATACCCTGCTTTTATTCCCATTCATTCTTGCAAAGCCACTACATCAGGGATTCTGAAACTGTAATATCAATGGTATGTAAATCTGTGCAGTATGGTAGATACCAAAGACTTGATGGGCCAGGTTCTTACAGCTACTTTGTAGTAAAGTATTATCTAGAAGCCTGCAGGGATCTTGCCAGAATGAGGCACAGGCTTTTGGCTCACAAAAGGAAGAAAGAAGATGTGCTTTAGTTAAACATGCTGGAGGTTGTTACACTGGCCTCAGGGACTGCACGTAACACAAAGGTATGGGTCAGTGAAGGATTGCAGTGAATAATGGAGATATGCAATACCAGAGGAACAGCAGTCTCTGCACACATCACATTCCTGCAAAGAGCAATGAGTTTCTACCGGTGGCAGGAACTCAGCAACCAGCACTTACCTTTGCTTAGAGTCATAACCAAGGAAACTAAGTTACTGTCTTAAATTCAGGAATAACAGACCATGCAGGAGTTCTCCCTTAGTAAAACTGTGTCATTTACCTTTCTGACTTTTCACATATGATATAATGTTCCTTCATCCCCTGGGCTCAACTGTATGTCAGGCAGTAAGGTTGTCAGATAGGAATAGGAAACTAAAGTTCCATTATCTCAGCTGTGTCCAAGATCCCAAGTTCTTTATTCCCAAACTCTGTGTGTGTATGCTGGTGCTAAGAAGCCAGGGCAACTTGGCTGGGCCATGGAAGCTGTTTTCAGAGCTGTGGTAGTGGAGGCCACTATACCATACCAGGCTAAGCCCAGTCCTATCAGTGCTGATGCCAACATCCAAGATCACTTGGAAAAAGTCAGGCTCTCTACACCTCAAGTCATGCCCATTTGAGAACTTTCAAAAGGGTCACCTTTAAATATCTGCAGCACTGTAAAATACATTGGCAAATTTACTGTAAAAATTCTTTACAAAGCCTCTGTAATACACACAATATATAAAAGAAACAAATAACTGTGAATGTCAGACATTACAATATAGCACAAAAAACCCTAAAATTTGTCTACACATTAGGTGACAAAAATCTGGAAGAAAAATTGTCAATTATGGTATGTGAAAATTGCTGAAAATTCCTGAGAATTCATGCATGTACATGCATGCCCAAAAACTTAGAATAAAAGTAGAAGTGTAAATACTGAATTGTTAAAATAGAATTCACTTAATTCACACTGCCTAACAAGAAGACACACTGAACTTACTTCTTTGGAAGTTTCATTTTTTTCACTTTTTCTTCAGCACGTTCATCAGCAATTCCAACATGGCAACCTAATGCCAGCAGGGTTCTAGGGCACAGAAATCAGAGAATAATTACGGATAATGTTTTGATATTTAGAGTTCCTAATGTTTATAGGCACACTATAGTGCCTACAAATGGCACTATAAAACAAATTAGACCTATGGAAATTATTACAGTATAATATGGAAAGACCAACACCAGCCTTTTTGTATATGTAAGAAGCCTTCTGATAGTGTTAAGAAAATGCCACAAGATGATCCAAAAAATATGAGTAAGGTACTTCAAAATGTTGTATCATGTAGTATATTTAATTTATGAGGTATCAGTTTGAAGACTGTCCTTGAAATCTTATTTCTGCTTTATATACTTATTCATACTGCTTACATACTCACTCATACTGCTTCATACCCACATATTTATATGTTTCGTTACTTATATCAAAGCCATAAAAAGAAAAAAGGCATAAAATATCACTTATCCTTAGAATGTATTTATTCTGAAGAAGCTATTATTTAGAGGTTTCAGTCAGATCTGGGTTTTTAGGACAACACACTTCTGAAGACAGAATTCACAGCAGAATGCATGATAAGCATTAGGCCAAAAATGCCATCTTATTTGATCTAGACAGTGTGTCTTGTACCTACCATGAGGCTTATACTACAGAGCTACTGAACCAGCCCATTGTGGCCTGAATCTGCAAAATTCAGGTCATTTCAAAAAACAAACACTAGTTATATAAACTTAAAACAGGGTCAACAGTACTAATTTGGTTTCTGATTACTTCAGACTTCTTGCTTTCCTTGTAGCCACACTGTTCAGGAGCATAAATTTTAAAACCCCATTTGTCTTCAGGATTTGATCTGTAAATTATTAATTATTTGTTCCTGTATCTATAGTCAATGTTGGCTTATAGTCTTTCTTAAGACTAAGGTGCATTGATAAAATATTGACATTGACATTAACAGAAATCCTAGACAAAAGTCAGAGACTTAACTTTGGAGCCAGATGTGAATTTTCTCAAAACCTGAGGGTGATAACCATATTTTTGAAAGAAACAGATTACAGAAGGAATCACAGGTGTAAATATCTTGGACTCCATTCCAAATTGTCCTGAAGTGGAAGAAAGGTGTCAAACAAGGTTTTTATTTGTTCTTGCTGCTAGCTAAAATGATATTTTCTAGTCATGCTTCAACTATATTTACTGCTCTTGAGCTGACTGGGGGGGGGGAAGAGCATAAATACTCTTCTGACATTATTTCTTTTGGCAGATGAATTGTCTGTTTCAAGGAGATTCTTGCAGCATATTTTTAGTGCTAGCTACATGAAGTAAGTCCTCCTCCTATGGATTGTGAACCCTGATTTAAAACTAGACAGTAAAGTCAGAAATGAGGAAACTAATATCCAGTGGCCCCTTCCTGCAAAACCCACTATCTGCTAAGAATACTCCATGCAGCTAAATTTCAACTGGCATAAATAGTACATGATTCCTATAAAGCTATCACCAGCAAAAGTAGGAGAATATATCTAATAGTGAAAATAGTACAGAAGAGCTAACCTCTAGTAACCCTAATTTTCCTGTAATGTAAGCCAGGAATTATCTCTACCCAGACAAAACAAATTCAAATAAGAGTGCCACAGGAGAATAAAATGACAGACTGTACTGGCAGAATCTGAAAGACCATTAAAGTTCTTCAAACCTCAGCAAGAAAATGAAAAGTGGCTGAACGTAGCTCACATCATCACAATGATGATGTAATTATCACACAAGACTGATTAACACAGAGAAATGGGAAATTCAGTCACAAAAAAAAAGCAACAACCAAAAACAAAGCAACAACCAAAAAAACATGCAAGACCAAACTATAAAACATATACAAGCATGTGCAGAAACAACATGAGCAAGCATATTTTAATCCCATGACATTTTCAGAGGCAACTCATTCCTGCATCTTGACATTTCCTACAGTATGTAATTTTTATAGCTCATAAAAGTATTCAATCTTACTGAAAATATACAAAGATCCCAGTATATGGAAAAGAAATGTTATATCAGATAATGTGACTTAGATCTTCCTTGGTTTCTAACTCTCTCATCTGGCAGCAAAACTGACAACAAACCACAAAGGAAAACAAAATTACAGTCACATTATTCTGCATGTTTTGCAACTATTTCAAGTATGCAATTTGATGCAAATTGTAAAGAAAATTATTAGAAGTTTTAAAATAACATTTTCTTTCCTTTCTCCCCCCCCTCAAGACTGACAGCTAGTAGACTAGACACATCTACTAAAGAAGGCTACAATTCAAGTCATCATCTATGGAGCACCTAGAACTGACTAGTTCACTGATTTTTCAACATTTTCAAGCATGTAGAAACAAACTGAGAAAGAGGCTCCTGAATCCCTGCACAACAGATGTCTACATGATAAATACAACTACTACAAAATTAGAACTTCATTTATCAGAAAAAGAGGACTATTACAAGGAAGTAAGGAAGACTTAGTTCAGTAAGCATACGAATTTTAAAACACGTAGGACTGAATGCTTTATATTTTGGATATTACCCACTTAATGGAAAGACTTTTTCTCAAGCAAGCAATAAAATTAATTTTTAAAAAGAGTAATCCATAACTTGTATGGTTATAAAACAAAAACATGGGGATTTTTTACAGGGTTAGATTAGAAAAGCACTGGATACTGAACCAGTAACCATCTAAGGACTCATTAAATTTGTTCAATACTTAGTGGAACATTAGCAGTGTGCATTTAATTACAAGAGCACGATTTTTCTGCTGTTTGAGCCATATTATATAGAGATTTCTAGGAAAATATCTAACCATAGTGAAAGTTAATGACATCATCTTTTGTAGTTTCATTAAAAAGAAAGGAAGAATCTATTCTGAATCCTTAGCACATTGCTCTGCTAGGGAAATGCTCAAAAACTTGCCTTTGAATTCTAATATTTACCCATTAAAAATATGAACTTATTTTCTTTCTTCCAGTTCAATTTCTCTCTGGATGCTTTACCTCTAAATAATGGCAAGCTATCCCTCCAGAAACTGTTTAGCACTTAGGGTCATAAATATGACCCTAAGTACTCAGTTTCACATTGAGTAATTTATTTACTGTGGGAATGGTAGATCAGTAAATAGTGCAGAGAAGCTGGTCTGAAACGAAATTGGCAAGAAGTTCTGGAAGGAGTGTTCTACACAGCTTTCTACCATGAGGATATAAATTTCTTTTCTTAGGAGTATAAAGAGTATATTGCACTATCAGTTTACATGGCAAGGATTTTAACAATATAGGACAAATTTTCACAAAAAGTAATATCTAATGAGGACATTCATCCTTTGTAATCTCTCTGAATAGTAAAAAGCAACTATATTCTAACAGGGAAAAAAATAGAAAGAATAGATTTCAAGTATGTGTGACTGGAGAAACACATCTGCCATCAAGCATTTATCAGTTTGAGAAATATTTCTACGCGTTGGCTACATGCAATCCTACATATGGGAGAAATTACTTACACAAACAGATTTTTCAACTAATTCACAGCAAAGTAAGAACTCACACCTCCTTAATTGAAAAAGCTGAGGTGAGGAATTGTATCCTTGCAAACCACAAAACTAGATTACTTCAACAAACCCTTTAATGTCCTATTAAAATTTTCTAGCATTCCAACTGGAGAGCTTCCATGACATTCACAGATCTAACCACTCATCCACAAAAGGAGGGAATGCCTGCTGCTGTTTGTTCTGTGGCAACATGCACAGTGACACAGAAATAGCAGCAAGGGATCCTGAAGCAAATTTCTTAATTTAAATATCTATTGAGTGTCAAAGTGTGTTTTATCAATAAAGAAAATTGAAAAAATTAAACTAAATTGAATAAAATCAAAGAAGAAGCAAAGATTTTTTTTTCAAGACTTGGATCTATTTCTTTCATCCTAGATGAAAACTGTCTGAATTTTCATTTCACAATCAGGATTACAACAATAGTTCTAAAAAGACTATCAAAGCCATTTTCAGCGCCAAATACATAATTCATTAATGTATCTCACTCCCTCATTTGCATATTATTACCCTCTCCTACACATCAAATTTTAATTCACACGTCAATTTACAATTCTGGAAACTGCATCTCCTTATGAAACTCTAACTATAAATTTCAAAAGTTCTAGCAACTTACTTCAGTGTTTCAAGCGACATTTGCAAGTTATAATTTCTTTCCTGCTCCGGCAATTTTGAGAACTCCACTAAGCATGGGTGTTGTCTTTTGTTGTCATCTCTAACCTAAGAAAAAAGTAAAAAAATTAGCTTAACATGCCTCAAAAACTAAAATAAATTTAAAACCAGTCCAATCCACAAGGTACTTAAAGTTGGTCCTGTTAGAATTACTCCAACTGGACGACACCTCAAAACAGAAAGTAGTCTGTATTCTCAGAGCATGATCAGCGTTCAACAAGGCAGAATTTGCATTTGCAGATAAACTTCAGATCTGCATATCTCAAGTGGAATAAATGCAAATTTGTGCACGCTATTATACAGATGTTCACAGGAAATATGCAAAGTTCAAGAACAGTGCAATCTATATTGTTTTAACATACAGCCATGAAGTACTATCTCATCTTCAGCCCCATGATTCAAAAATTCTACATCCAGTTTGTATAAATATGTTGATACAGATAGTACTGAAATCCTTACCCAATGAAAATAACAATGTAAAGAAAATCTTCCCCGTATCTTAATTCTGGAAATGTTTGTTTCTAAGTTATTTCTATTACATAGAAGCAGAATTTGACTGTTAGGAAGTCACATATGAGTGGAACATGAATTTATTTTCAGTGTAGTGATAGGAGAGACATACAGACTATAATTTACAAAATCCTACATATTATAAACTTTCAAATTTGATCAAAAACATTTTTAACCTCCTCTGTTTTACACAGTTTTAGTCTACCACTGCCATAATCTAGAAAGGCAACCTCAGAGGCTGTGATAACCAAGCACTCTATAGCTCTCAAATTAGCATCTCATGCTAGAGTTCAGCCAACCACATCTACAAAGGCTTGATAAAATACATTAGTTTGAAAGTACTACCTGAAAGTCCCCAATACAATTGTTAACATCTGCATAGTAACATTTTAGTGTCAATCTTATATAGACCATAGTTCACCATTTGTATTAACCTTCAATGGTGCAAAGTGAAAGTTAATGAAAAATATCATTATTGATTTTTGATCAATCAGATAATTCTTCTGGAAAACTGAATGCTAACAGTTGAAGTTAAAAAGCCTAATTGTTATAATTTTTCAAAATTTTTATTTACACTACTACTTAATCTAGTTTATTTAAAGTCATGAAAAAAAAAATCACATTTCTCTATAACATTGCTGAGTAACGTACTTTTTGCATTTTGATCCAAGTACATAATTTTCAAATTGAACAGCAGTCATTTATTTGTGTTTTGGACTGAAAAATCTTTACAGTCTCCAGGAATTATTTATCTTGATTTGATAGGATTAATGTTCTTTGGACAGACAACACAGGCAATTTAACTGTCAAACTACTTTAAAAATTTAGTAGATGAAAAAATGAGAAATGTCTTTTACTGGCACTGAAAATATTTATTTACAGATTCCCAAGATCTTTGTTAATCTGTATATTAAAAATTGAGTATAGTCTCTGAGTTTAGATCTGTGTACTGCTAATTTAAGTCCTGGATGTCAGGTATTTTCCTCAGAAATCCAAATTATTTTATTTCCCCCAGTGACACTATTTCTGTCCTACGACTACAATGTATAATTCTATCATATAGCTAACATATTTGGTGGGTTACTTTGTAGTTTCCTGGTTTCTTATGAGAACAAAATAAAAATCTACTGCCTTGTAAACAAATTACATTAGTGGCAGAACTCATCCATCAATTAATAATTTTTGTGGCTGGTTTTAAATGTGCAGTGACATTGAACAGAAACAAAGATATGCAGATGCATCTGATTATTTCAATAGCATGCATATTCAGAGTTAAATTTTTCTACATTAACTTCCTATTTTACTTTGTTACATGCATAGAACGCAGTAGTAATAGGACATGCAATAGTGGGTATCACTTTGGTGATACAACATACAGATCTGATGATGCAGATGTGTAGGAGGAATATAAAAGGCTACAGCAGAAATTTTTAATAATCTGGAGGATCATTTTAAAAGTCTGTCTGTTAGCCTTTAAACTTTTAGCCAGTGAAAAAACACCACTAGCTACTACATACAATGCATCCTGCTCTGAACTAAAAAGACAAAATCTAATATTAGAGGACTTATGCACATCTAAGCAAGGTAATTTCTGTGCCATGCCTTCCTCCACTACTCAGTAACTGCAGTGCATGAATTCAGATAACTAGAATTGGCAACAGTGGCTTATATGCAGCCAATACAAAACTGGGAGGAGCTGTTGACCCCTGGAGGGCAGGCAGGCCCTGCAGAGGGACCTGGATAAATTACAGGCCTGGGGAATCGCTAACCCCATGGAATTCAACAACAGAAAGCACCGGATTCTACACCTGGGGTGGGGCAACCCTGGATGGATGGACAGACCAGGGAATGAGATGCTGGAAAGCAGAGCCAGGGAAATGGACCTGGGAGTCCTGGTTGATGGCAAGCTGGAGATGAACCAGCAGTGCCCTGGCAGCCAGGAGGGCCAACCCTGGCCTGGGAGGCATCAGGCACAGCATCACCAGCCAGGAAAGGGAGGGGATTGTCCTGCTATGCTCTGCACTGGGGCGGCCTCACCTCAAGCACCAGAGCCAGTTCTGGGTTCCACAACCCAGAGAAAGTCCTGACACTGTTAGAGAGTGTCCAAAGGAGGGCAATGAAGATGATGAAGGGCCCTGAGGGGGAGGCATTTGAGGAGCAGCTGAGGTCACTTGGTCTGCTCAGCCTGGAAGAGACTGAGGGGAGACCTCATTGCAGTTACAGCTTCCTCAGGAGGGGAAACAGGGGGCAGGCACTGATCTCTTCTGTGTAGTGTCAGTGACAGGACCCATGGGAATGGCCTGAAGTTGTGTCAGCAGAGGTTGAGGTGGGATATTAGAAAAAGGTTCTTCACCCAGAGGGTAGTTGGGCACTGGGACAGGCTCCTCAGGGATGTGGTCGCAATGCCAAGCCTGAGAGACCTAAAGAAGTCTTTGGACAACACTCTTGGGCACGGGGTGGGACTCTTGGGAATGGTGCAGTGCAGGGTCAGGAGTTGGACTTGATGATCCTTGTGGATCCCTTCCAACTCTGGGTATTCTGTGAAACTGATAAAATCATTTGTGAGGAACCAGTATGATTAAGAAATCAACCTCCAGAAAACGATCAGCATGTACTCTATCAGGATCCCTAAGAGAGTGCATCATACACAATGCATTAAAGCAAGGTAATTTAAAATAGTCAACACCTATTTTCATTTTAACATAACTAACTTTATCACTTGGTACTTATCACATATGTTTTAAATAGTGTTCAACTGTACAATTAGACTCTCAATATGTAATGGTACACTAAGAGTTCCTGCAGTTTGCTGCACAGCTGGTATGATTACACCACAATTAAAATGTTTTGACAAGTTAATTTAACTGAAGTTTTGCATTTGATTTGGTGGGGAAATTAACTACAACAAAATCAAGAGATTTTCTCTGTTAAGCATATATTTTTAAGCACTGCTGTATGCTAAACCAAATAAATACCTATGCCAGTTACCTATATCTGTAACGTGAACTCCTCAGAAGTCCAAAATCTTTTTAGTAACAAAAATAGAATACATACATGTTTTTACACTTATATTTAGTACATATAGGAAACTCAGCACACAGTTTCTATATACTCTTCACAGCAGTATTTCTTCATAAAGCAGCATTTGGGAAACAACAAGCATAATAATATGATCATTTTTTACTGATGAAATTTTGAAAGAAATTTTTTTTTCCTACTCCATGAAAAGTAGGAAAGAGATAAGAAAATAGTTACATACAGCACCTAATACAGACATGAGACTAAAGAAGTGGAGAAAAGGAAAGCAAAAATCAGATTTAACGGAATTTCCTAGAGGCAATACTTATTTGGGACTTCAAAAGAGTAATGTCAGTCAGCACATGTAAAAAGAACCAAGAATAACTGTTTTCATTGTCTTACTTCACCAGTCAGTTGAATATCTTGCTCCAAGAACAAACAGGAGGTGAAAAACTCACTATGTGCTTTCTGTGCTGACAGACTGAAAGTTTCAGCACCAAATAGCTTTAATACCAGAATTTTTGTTCAGAAATGCCCAAGTGCCATTGCTTTCCACATGCTTTTGGTAGGATAGTGTTTAAAACCTTACTAATTTTGGGGGCAATGATGAAAATGCAGTTCCGTTAGTACATTGAAACCAATGTACTGAATCATACAATGCAATTAACAGAAAATTAAGTTGGAAGGTACATACTGGTCCATACTGCCAACCAAGTTCAATCTTATTCATAACCCAAAGTTCATGGATGTTCTCTGCTAATTTTTCTCTAATCCTTTCCAGATGAGGAGGCAAAACAATCTAAATAGAGAAAAGAGAGGAAGAGGCTATTACAAATAAGTTGCTTGACATGCCACCCCAGCTTTCATAATAGACAAACTTCATACAAACCAGATCTCAATAAATCCCAAGAAAAAAAACAAGTTTGGGATGAGGTGCAAATTCAACCAAATGAAGTAAAATAGGCATGTAATACATGTGTGTTTATAAAGGAAAATGCAATCTTCCCATTGCCATACCTGGCTAGTATCTACAGGAACTGGAGTGAAAGCTGCTTGTGAGAGAGAGACAGTGGGACCCAATAGGTCTCTTGTGTAGCTACGATCTTGTTTGTACTCTCGGCTGTTCTCCACTTTCAGCTTCTCTTTTGGTAGGACAGCTTCAAAGCATGGAGCATATCCAGGTGGAGGCAGGAACTTGAACTCTCCATGGCGACCTCCAAGCAAGAAACGAACCCTGTAAACATAAGAATTACTTTAGATAACCAAGACACCTCTGGTGGAAAGCCTAATCAGCCTCTAAGCCTAAAGAACATTAAATGTTATTTAAAAAGGAAAAATAAAAAGGGGGGGGGGCAATGTCAATGTTGCAACTTCTTTTCATTGTTTACAGTTCAATTTTCTCTAACTGCTGCTGGTTTATGATGTAGGAGATTGAAAAAACACAGAAAAAGTAAATGATTCTTTTTTCTGAAGGCATTTTAAATCACAAGACAAATCATCTTTGAGAGACAGAATAATCAGTTTACTCAGCACACCTGTAAAGTAAGCAGCAGCCCTTTGAGTCTCCAAAGGCAGAGATTAAAACCCAAAGTAATCAATCAAGCACTTCTGAACTGCATTGAGAAGGTCTCCATTCAATCTCATTTGAGAAATGAACCTAAAACCCTGTGGTTCTTTCTTTCTTTTCTCTCACAAAACACTTAATCTTTAAGACACAATACAAAAACTCCTCATTTCCTTCCCTAAAACTTTTGTCATATTAATAGAGACTCAGGGGAAAGCACTCTTTTATTAATGGCAAAATGGTAAATATGTCATGGCCTTTTATTACTGAAAAATTCAGTCAATGAGGTAATAATGGTGTAGCAATGACATAATACCAACATGACATAGCCATGGCATAATACTGAAAAATCTTCCCAGAACATTGCCATCCAGAACAAATAAAAAAACACCCAAAAGACTAGCCTTAAACCAGAATAATTTTGTGTCTTTTCTGTTTACTGAATATCTTAGAATATTTTTGTTAATGCTATACCGGTACGCATTCAAAAACTGCATGCAGCACACATATAATATCTATCAGTAATATCTCTGATAACAGAAATTAAGCATGCAGGTTTATAGTTTTGCATTTTGTAGCATGCAGATCTATGATTTTACTACATTTTCTCTCCTGTACTATCAAAAGCAAAGTCTAAAGGAGTGTATTCTGCATCTGGAGCAAAGGATGGGTGTGTGCTCTGCATGATAGCTTTCAGCTTCTGTGGTATTCTTTGAAAGATCCCTCAGAGAACATTGCTCTGCCTCCAACAGAAATCAGCTTTCAGCCTCCACCTTTGCCAGTCCTGATAACATTGGTCTCCCCACTGGAACACCATGAAAACTTTTTTAATATTATAGTTTCAAATTGCTCAATACATGGAAGCAGATGTTTGGCACCTCAAGTGTGACTTGAAATTTTATAAAAAACAAATATAGCAACCAAAATACAGATTAAATTCGTTTTAACCTGTGCTGCAGAAAAAGCAAGTGTATGACCACTATTTCTTAAGGTAAGTGCAGATAACGCCTCTTTAAATAATAGTTACTACCTCATAATAGGTGAATTAGGGAAAAAACATTTTTAATATCAAAGGCTGATGCAAAATGCTGCCCTGAAATGAATGTGTAGCAATGTGTCAGCAAAGAAATTATTAAGAAGACGTTTCTAATATATGTCTGCAAACCATCAGAGTACAATACACTAGTGTGCTAAAAAGCAACAGATACACTGTGTCTTCAGGTCTTCTTTGTAGCCCTCACTATCCAAGAACTGGAACTTTGCCAAAAAAAAAACATGTTAGAAAGAGAAATGAGAGCAGACAGCCAGGGAAATATTCAGCATATTCATCTACAGAAAAAACCCCCATCGATATCTACTCACACACAGGGAAAAAAAAAGAAAAAAAATGCAGACTCAAAAAAAACCAAAAAATAACCCCCAAACAATTCCATGGGATGCTAACTTTATTCCTGCAGAGAAGCTGACAACTGGAAAGAAGAGGCCATCTATGTTGAAGTTTTCAAACATTCCTTGAACTGGCTGACCATTTATTCGGAAAGAGATGCTGGGGGCACTCAGGTCCAAACAGCAGCTAATAACATCATCAGTTCTTAACAGGTGTTGGTTGGGAGAATTTACTGATCGTGCTACACAACCTGTGGAAGTAACAGAGACACATTTAGTGAAACTTATGAAAACCACACTGGTTTTCACAGCAGCCTTAAAAAGAGAAAAACATCACTTTAGAGCATAAACACATTAATACACAAACATCTAACCTATGACATCCAAGACCTGGTTTTAAGCTGGCAATATAGTGAATAGCAGCATACAGTCATATCAACACAGCTCTCATCATTCTGTCATCAGCCCTTTATTCAAGCCACATCTCCAAACACTCAGCTTAATCCTTGCAAACCAAAATAAACAATAAAATAAATAACAAATAATAAAATAAATAAATAATAAAACTCAATTACATTTAATGTGAGAGTAATTACTGATGTCCATATAAACAGTCAAAACTGAGAAAACTACGTTTTATTCCTTACATTACAGCCATTAGTACCTAATATGAAACCTAGTATACTTTTCTAAAGAATGCTTCATTATTTAGACAAAGAAAACTATCTCACTGAATTATTTATGGAAAATTAGGTACTTCCTGTTAATGGCCACATCATGGTACTCTTCCAAACTTGTATGAGAGTATACTATTCAGTTTCATCGTTAAACTGCAAACCAGCACTTTTCAGCAATATACAGACAGCTGCATTTTGACGGCATATATATTCAGTAATATATATATATTTAATGTTTTTATGAATTCTAGAGGATTATTCTATCTTACATCAAGTTTATACAAACACACTGCTTCCCAAGAGAAGCAAGCTATAGAATTCAGAAATAGAAAATTATTGTGTCTGAAATTTACTACCATCTACAGTACAAAATTTTTGAAAAAATGTGGAAGCTGTTAGAAAACATGTCTACATTTGTTTTCCAAAAATAACTTATGCACTGTCTGCAAGAGATACTTCATGATGCATACTAAGAACAGAGCACTAACTTTTTAACTAGGGCATCCAACTTTTGTAAACATGAAAGACTTAACTAGCACTATGTTTCCAGGAAGAAGCTGAAGGCATATGGTTTTATCAGAAGCAGAAATAATGAAATCTCAGTAATTTTTCTACAAGTGTATTTTCTTGCACATATCTCCCCAAGCCCTGAGGAAAACTAAAATACCAATACTTTCAAAACTCTGTATATGAAAAATGACTTTGTGATACTGCCAGATGAAAATATCACAGCTGAGATTTAGTATAAAATAAATCACAGAAAGGAAGAAATAATAGCAGGGATAACACTAAAAAAAGCTACCAATGAAGAGTGGATATTTCATCCACTTAAAGAATACTACTTCAGATCAGATGCCTTTTAGACACTAAAATTTTGGCAAATATAGGTTATGGAAATCAATGCATGCTGACTGGTAACAGAAATACGTGTTTGTCATTGATGAATACACAGTAGAGCAAATTATCTAAATGCCTTTTCTGGCCCTAGGCATTAAGGATCTATGAGTTCCACTTCTCCACAATAGGTTATTACAGGACTGAAGAACCAAATGTAAATTATATGTGATTCTCATACATGCTTAGTCCAGAACAGAAACCTGGGGGCAGAAATTATTGTTGCTATTCAGCAATACAGTAAATGTTTCATGGTAAGAAGGTTATTCTTAAAATGCTATTGCAGAGATTATCAAGATGCAGCCTGGATTGTGGAAGCAAAAAAATGCCATGATTTTCAATATGCAACAACTTAAAGTTCTTCCATGTTTGAGAGGTAAGTATGTGTTACACAACATTAGCAGCAAAGAAAGACAACACAAATCTTTTCAAACCTACCAGCCAAATCCATAACAGATTAAAAAAATTGCAGATGCATTTGTGGTCTGACCTTTTTTTTCTTTGGCAGGACTTGAGAACCAAAAACAACTGTTCATTTTTGTGTTGTTACATTTCTGACTGAAAAGTTTGCAGTGGGTAGAAAAATAATTTTGATTTTCAGTAATCCTTTGTTTCCTCCCTAAAAGTGACCTTAAGTACAAAAGCTGTCTTGGTTAGCTCATTATTTTCAGGTTCTTCTGTAATAATAATTTTTCTGTCAAACTCAGTCACGACACTTGTAATGATACCATTAATTATGCATCATTGTTCCAAAGTAATTCTCACTACACACAAGAGGCTAAGTAGCAGCTTCTGTCCTAAGATGCCACTCCAGTTTATATGCTATTATTTATTAATAAAATCCATTGCTATTTTGATTGAAAAGTTCTTTTGAAATGTAAAACCATATTATTTTCCAAGTATCAAGCTTCAATGCCTCAAAACTGCAAAAACTTTGGATTGATGCAGCTGACTCACTAAATTATCTCTCTTGTCTGCTAAGGTGCTTTAGAAAACCTGCTCATTACTTTATAGTGGAAAGAATTGCCAATCCAAGGAGCCATTCCCAGTTTCCAGGCTGTTCTCTAGTTCACCACTACCCAATAAAAAAAAATCAAAAGAAAAAAAATTCTTCTCAGCAAGGTGAAATCACAGTAAAATCTCTTTTCAAGGAGTTCAGGACTGTCCCACTGTAGGACTACCCATTCTAAATGATATCTGGGAATCTTTTCACAAAAGTCAAAACTTGTGAAAAAGATTAGGAAAAAAAAGAACAAGCTATCATTATTCTGATTTTGCTGAGCTAACCCAGTCTGAAAAGAAAATAAGGTATTTGTGGAATCAAGAGTAAATAAAAACACTTTAGATACTGAGTTCAGCTTTCTCTAACACTAGAATCTTCATGCATAAATTACTATTAAGAATTAGATCCAAAGTAAGCCAAGAACATTTTAAAGATGAATACCTGAGCAAATGCATCATATATAAGCTAGGAATGTGATTCTGCAAGTTTTGCAGTAATCAGTCCTAATGTATGCAAATAAAACATCACAACATAAAAAATATATTGTTTTAAATGTATGGTAAAAAGCATATTTAAAAATCATCTTCACCTCTAAAGTATCTCTGAACTTCAAATGACTCATAATAAAAACCTGGCATGGAAAAAAAAACAACCAACAAACCAAAAATGAAAAATTAAAAGTCCTGTTACTTAAATCTCTCAAACTGTTCTCACACTACCACAGAGGAATTACAAATCCAGACGACTCTTTGTCGTACTTCAATTTTTGAAGCTTTGAAGTTTTAAATAAAATTTTCAAAGTTACTATGAACACACAGTCCCCCTATCCACCCCCCCCCCCATCCCTGCAAAATCCCAGGCTGTAATGTAAAATTTTAGTCTACCTGCATTACTTCATACAAACCAATTTTTTTCAATGGACATTGTCATTTTAAATTGCATTCTGATATAGGGTACTGTTTCTGTATGTTCCAAGTGTTAGCTGAAATAAATTATTCACTTTGCTGCTGTTGAAACCAAATTCACTGGCATTGCAAACACAATTATAATGTTTAAACAAAAATAGTCAACAACCACAAAATACCCAAGAGAATACCTGACCACAGATGTAGACCATCAAAGCCATAGGAATATAGGTCATCACCAACACCATTTCCTCCCCATTCCGCTCCTCCCCCTGGGTAGGGTGAGTAGCCTTCTGTGGAAGCCCAGCCCACTCGCAGGTGAGTTGATTCTGCAGTCACAAAGGGCTCTAGATGGTCCACCATAAGTTCATAGTACCATTTTCTGTACTGGGCCGAGCCTTCACTAATCCCCAAGAAGATGTTGGGTCGCATGCTTAAACAGAAAGAATAAAAGCAGTTATTAAAACCTTATCTCATGGACAAGATAAACTGCTGTGTATTTTTCACTGACTCAAATTTCAAGCTAGTTTTGTGTGATTAAAACAACGGAAGTCATTTTACTTCATGGAAACACACAGATTACCAGGTTGGAAAATACCGCAAGGATCATCTGGTGCAACCTCTTTTGCTGAATCTTATACATGTCCAATGTTGGGTAATCCACCATTTCCCCAGCAAGATTATTCTAATGAATGATTCTTCTCATCCTGAAAAATGTTACTCTTTTCTCCAATCAATATTTCCCTAGGAGATACTTGTACCCATTACCCTTTGGCTTTTCCATGTGACTCCTGGCTGCACCTGTTCCTCTAACTGGAAAAATGGAAAAAAAGAGGTAGCTTCAGCTCCAATACTTTTCACTTGCACTCCCAAATCTGTATAGTCCTTCTTGATTCTACCCAGGTTTCAGCTTGCTGCGCCATTTATGCCCCCTTGAGAAGAGTAACAATGGATAGCAATCTGTGCCCTGGACAAGCTGAGGCACTCCTCTAGGCAACATCTGAGACATTAGCTCCCAGAAGGCAGTATATTTAGTTATTTATTCATTCTTTTATTCTGGTGAAAAAAATGGTCTGTAGATTTTAAGTTTAAAAAATGTGTGCTTCGGGAAATGAAGCTGTATCCTTACTAGATGCCAAAAGTAATTGGTAAGTATGTTTGAACAATTAGTAGATGTTAAATCCTGCAAAGAAAAAATAATCACAGCTATTCACCAGTTAAAAACTCAAGTGTAGTAAGTACACATTGCAGGTTTAATTTTACATAACAAACTGCATTCTGTAACACTGATTATCCATTCAAGAGAATAACATTTTAAAAGATACAAAAGTGAAGAGTCATTCTATTTCAAAATTCTCTTGTAACCCTTCCTTCTTTGTTCCAAGTCCTGTATAACTCAGTAATTTGCAGTGGTTGTAGAAATCCTTAATATCAATGTGATGCTCCTACTGCTACTGTGTGGGAATTCAGCACGTCCCTCTGGGATGTTCAGAGCTACCGAGAACCCTTGGTGGGGGGCTTGGAGGTCCTGGAATGTTGCCAAAAGCACCTGGTAGCTTGACTTTGACCCTTTTAGGGATCTGCCACCTGTTTGTGGGGACATGGGAATCACTTGGGTTTGAATGGTTTGTTCATAGGGTGAAAAATGTAGATTTTAGGATTTTGGTACAGGGGCGTTTGGGAGAAAAGATGGAGGATTCAGGCCCCGACCTCGTGGTCTTTCTTCTTCTTCTTGGCACCCATCTTCTCAGTGATGTTGGCACTCACAGATTGGTTTAGAGTAGCGGCTCACTGTCTAACATAGGTGATGGGCATTGGAAGGTAATTGTAAATATGATATACGTAGTTTGTACTATAAGAAGACACGGCCGCCCCATGGGCGGTCAGAATGCCTCAGACGATCCTGGTAAGCTGACCTCATCAGGGCAGGAGAAAGAATTTTATAGATAAGAAATAATAAACAACCTTGAGACCGTGAAATGAAGAGCCCTGACTCCTTCTTTAAGCGCCGGGCTGGGAACAGAGACTTTCCAACCATTTTCGGGATCACTCAGGCCAACTAATGATCCTGCACTACTGGTTTTACAGTACTTCACAAGACTACTTAAAAAAGGCAAGCTACTACTGTACTTATTCAATATCTAGCTGAAGAGCAATATGTAGAGTCATATCTAAAGGTCATGAGGGAGAAAAAAAAAAATGGAAGAAACCGATGCTTTTCTAATCTGATTTTGAGCATAATATTGAATATAGACTCTCATACCAAAAAAATCTCTCTCCAGGCAGTCATTTCTGTGTCAGCTTTGTACTAAGAAAGACATTCAATCTTGAATTAAAACCGTAGAGCACAGAAGCATCCAAAATCAATAGTAGCTATATTTCTTCAATGGCTCGTTACCCATATTGCACAAAATCTTTTAAACTTCTAGACTGAGTGTATGTAGTCTTCACATTCCTCCACTAGACTGCGTTATTACTTGTATAAATATTTTCTTTCTACATTCATGCTGATTAATTAAAAAACTATAGCTCTAAGCTTGTCTCAGTGTACTTTCTGGTAGAGGGAATGCAGGGGGAGGAAGAAAGGCTGGTATGGGTGGCTAAATACAAGTCAGTATAAAAGCAGGCTCTACTGATCTGGTTGCTTATAAAATAACAAGTTTTATCAGGTAAGACCAATACACTGTCCTTCTAGAAGCATATGGGTTGTCTTTTGCCAAATGTTTAAGTATAGGTACTATTCACATTATTCCAAGTCAAAACTTTAATGTACTTAAAAACAAAATGTGTTTGAGAAATGTAACTTCCAAAAAATTAATATTATTTGTAAATTATTACTCTTTTCAGCCTGAACACAGTAGCACCTTATTATGTTTTTGCCCAGACCCCACAATTTAATCTACCTTATCAGCCAAATTCCTCTTGTTCAAAAGAGGCTTGTGAATAGAATTTTTCATTAAAAAGTATGTTAAAAAGCAATATGTTAGAAAGTTCCAGTAATTCTTTAGAAACTTCTTTTGCCAAATATTTTTGGATCAAGGTATACATGTCTACGTCTAACACTAAATTTCTTCAACGATTCCTTGTTCTTATTGACTTTTGAAGAAAATATTTTTTTCTTATAACTGCAAGAATAAGAATCTTCTCATTCACACCTTTCTAATGCAAAGCAAAAATATGGAACAACTAATTTGCTTTTTCTACCACCTTTTTTGGAAAAGACAAGTCTGTGTTCTTTGTATAAGATCCAAAATCATCCCAGAAGCTCAATCATGAATTGCAGAGTCACTGAGGCTGGAAAAGACCTCCACGATCATCAAGTCCAACCTTTGATCAAGTATCTTCATGACAACTAAACCACAGCACTAAGTGTCATGTCACGTCATTTCTTGAACACTATCAGGTATGATGACTCCACCACTTCCCTGGGCAGCCTGTTCCCAAGCTTAACCACCCCTTCCATGAAAAACTTCTTCCTGATGTCCAGTCCTCTCCTGGTGCAGCTTGGAGCTATGTCCTCTTGTCCTGTCACTGGTTTCTTGGGAGAAGAGGCTGACCATAAGCTGGCCAGAGCATCCTTTCAGGGAGTTGTAGAGAGTGATAAGGTCTCTCCTGAGCCTACTCTTTTCCAGAGTAAACAAATCAGTTTCCTCAGATCCAGATATATGCTCCAGATCCTTCCCCAGCTCCATTGCTGGGGAACACATTGCTCCATTGCTGGGCGCTGGACATGCTACAGCATTTCACAGTCCTCCTTGTAGTGAGGGACCCAAAACTGAGCACAATATTCCAGGTGTGGCCTCACCAATGCCAAGTTAAGAGACACAATCAGTTCCCCAGATCCTTTTGCTTTAAGTAACCTCCTTATAATACACAGTGTAGGTTTTTTTGTGGTTTTCAGCATCTAGTAAATCTTATGCACTCTGAATTATAACTACTGTTTCTGTATTTCAATTTTCATTCTCAATCAATGATTGAGACTTTTAAAAATAAACAAGTCTGAGACGGAAGAAGATCCCACAGATCTTCTCACCAGGCCACATTCTTTGGCCTCAGCATCAATTAAAACTCTGGAAAAACATTTACTTAATAATATTTGTAAATGATACTTTACCAATTTAAGATGGTACAAGCTTCATCTTGTTATTAATGTCTGCTTGGAGGTAGCTTCTAAAAGTGAAAGGAAGGGTGAAGGCACTCTCTAAACATTCTAGGCAGTGATGAAGGTGTTTAGCACTAAATTCTTAACTTTGACCAAAGATCATAATTTTGTCCTCAGAAGATCATAAATATAAAGGCAATCACAGGACATTAGTTGACAATACTTTGAATGCACAGCTAGATCTAGACCATAATCTTTAGAAGAGACAACAGCTTTGCAGATTAAAATAGTTTAGGGCAGTTATAGTTTGTGACAGCTCTCTCTGAGCCACGTTTCAAATTTAATCACTACGGCAAAGGGAATTTAAAATCCTGGTAAGAATAACAGATCATAACAAAAGTTTTGGAAGTAAAAGAGATTTTCTGTAGTGACTATTTCTTTTAAACACAAGTTGGGTTTTTTTCTTTGTTCATAGAGAGAGATTTTTTTTCTTTTTCTTTGTACCTGCTCACATGGTTGACAAGGCGTGTCTGCAAAAGCAGATCTCTTCCTGGCAGGAGATGATCACAGATTAGATGTTGATTAGACCGTACAGCTACTCCATGACAAACACAGAGGGAACACAAAACATCCAAAACCTGAAAAAAAAAATCCTTTTAATCTTAAATACTTTTTCATTGTCATGGTTAATTACTTCAGGCAATGTAATGCTCTATACCTTCTTACTGGAAGACATGTAATGGTATGTCATTCATCCAACACAGTGGTTTTATTTTAGAACAATTCCGAAATTCTCCTAACATTAAAACATTCTTCCCACTTCCCTCACAAATTGTTATGTATCAATGTTTTTTGCCAAAAAGAAGGTAATATTTCTCTTTGCTTCTTAAAACTGCTTCTATAGATTTTAGGATAAGTTTCATTTCTCTTTATTGAAACAGCATTAAAGTATTTGAAATTAACTTCCAAACAGAAGAATGAGCTTCCTTTGTTCATCTAAATATACTTGTTTAGTCTTTACCTACCTTATGGTTTCTTCCATGCTTGTCCAAAAGACAGATGATTGATTTAATATGTCCTTCCTTAATAATGTTGAGAGCTTCTGGGCTTTCTACCAACACACAGTGTAAAACCTCTAGAATTCCTGGGGGGAAAAAAAAAGAATTATTTCATCGATGTGCATAAAATGTCATAACTATATATAATAGTTAGCAATCTGTTGCTCATGAACATGAAATAGTTCCAAAAATCATTGCATATGACAAACAAACCCAATAAAGCAGCAGTCACTGCCATAAATAATCATTAGCCTTAAAACACTTCTCTGCAATGGGGAAATAAAACAAACTCCCATGTGTACTGGACCAAATCAACACCTGCTTTGGGATCTTCTGCCTTTGGGAAAGGGAAATATTGTACATATAGTTCATCGTTATCTGTTGCTACAGTTGTGGCAACCATGAGAGAAAACAAAGGAGCTGAAGGAAAGCTGAGAAGCAGCCTTCAATCTAGAGATATGCAATTCGTATTAGCAATGTACAGCTCTCATCATTCTGTCTTCAGCCCTTTATTCAAGCCACATCTCCAAACACTCAGCTTAATCCTAGCAAACCAAAATCCATAGCACGAGTCTTCTGCTCTTTGCCATGCCCTCTTTCCATTTAAGGAAATTGTAGCACTGCAAACTCCCCTTCATGTGGGAAAAATTGTGGTTTTGTCTGATGGTTCTCAGTGAGAGTACTCTGGCCCTTCTTTGATCCTAGTGAGGAACAGAACATCAGCTGCTACAGATAACCTACATACCATCACCATTTATCCCCATACTATTTACTGGTTTTTCCAGAGGTCTGAGGGACATAGGCTGTCATCACTAATAAAGAGTAGGGATTACTCAACAACTGAAATATAGAAAAGGTGAAAGACAACAGATAAGTGATCATTTGATTCATCCAGTAAACAGGTTTCAAACAAAGTGTGTTGATTAATATATTTGCAGACAAAAAAATGCATATACAAATAGAAAACGCATGTGGGTAATGAGCTAGGGGTGAGCTCCCAAAGTGATTCCGTAGCCCTGAAGGTTTAAGCACAAGAAGCCTTAACTATAAATAAAAGAACATACTAAACTTGATTTTGGCAGTGGTATAACCTGTGTTGCAATGGATGTGCACTTCCATTACTCAACCATTCTATGATTCTATGAATACTGTCAGTAACAATATTGTTAAAAAGGGTAAAAACCTAAAAGTCACAAGAGCCAGCTAAAAGAGCAGATGCTCTGTAGCAACATAGCAGTAGCACAGTCCACCCAGCCTACAAACTAGATGAGGTCAGGGGTCACTGATCATGGTAAACCTAAGGAGGTTAGAAAAGTGTTACAAAAGGATCCTTAATCTAGAGGGGTAATCTAGAACAAGATCAACAATTTTGTGTGTCACAGTGACCTGGGAATTCACAAAAATCACCATTCAAAATTGTCATTCAAAACATGGTAACTGGACGTTTACCACCACTCATTCTACCACTGAAACATATTTTATCAATATAAATAGTAATTCTGTATTAAATGACACCCCGTAAGTGTGGCAATCATATCCTTGGAATTTTCTGTAGGTAGAGTCACACCTTTTGTCTTAAAATAGTACACAGGGTTCATTTTGTAGTCTTAACATTTTCAATAACAGAATTTAAAAATCCTTTGAAGATGTAAACATTCAATAATAAATGCATGTTACCAATTAGGTCCAGCTGCCCCAGCACCTTCTTGAATTACTATAGCATCTGAGTGGTAATTACCAAATATGCTTTGTTCCCTCTGTTTCAGAAAAAAATTGCATGTGAGCATACGGTGTCTGTTCAGACTGATTCACTTTTAGATTATCTATATTAAAGACAATCAGTCTTGTTCCATTTTCACTGGAGTTACTCAAGGCAGTAAAGCAGTAAGCATTTGAATCTAATATAATTAAAGAGGATGATATGCAGAGTTCATAGTAGAGAGAGTGAAAATTTTCTTAATGACTAACAGATCAAAGGAAAGCATGTATATTCAGGACTCTTCTAATCTCATACTATAGAACACTAGAATAAAACACACTTGAAAAAATCGTTTAAACCTCATTTCATCTGGTTCCAAAAACCTTTAGTTGGAGGATAATCTTGTTAGAGAAACTTCCCTGTCCAACCATTCAGGAGCTGCTTTGGTAGTCACTCTTGCACCACAGCCCCTTTAGAGCTACACACCCCGCACTTGCAGAGTCAGACCAAGTTCCCTTGCCAGCTCAACCCCAAGTTTCTCATAGCAGAATCTCAGATGTCCCAATCCTTAAAATAATTTCATTGTGATACAATGACTAACAAACTAACTCCAGTTGGGTGCTTCCAAGAACAGATCCCCAACACCAGAACCTGGTATTATCTCAGCTGGTTAGAGCATGGTGCTAATAATATCAAGTCTGTTGGCTAAATCCCTGTACAGACCATTTATGTAAGAGTTGGACACAGTGATCCTTTTTGGCACCTTTCAAGTCAGAACAGTCTGTGAGTCTGTGGGCTCCTGGGCTTTTATACCCTTACAGTCTAAGCATGCAGAAATCTGGGGGTCCTTGGCTCCTTCTGTGTATATGAGTGTCAAGCTGCCTGGGCTACAGGTTCCTTTGCTATGCTAAGAGTCAGCAGTTCAAGGCTTCTCATCTCACCCAGAGATCAACCAGCAGCTCAACTGTATGCTGCAAACAGAGCCTCCTGCACTGAATGTATTCCTCAACATTCGATTACTAACTTGATGTATTCTTTTTATCTATGTTTTAATGCCTATAAAATTATAGTAAGGCTAGTTAATCCCATCTGGAATATATTTCAGAGTGAAAGACTAATCTAATCTTAATTTATGGATTGAAGAGACAGCTGAAGCATTTACATTGCAGCTGTGTGATATCTCACTTCTAACATAGTCTACTCTCAGACATATTTCTATTTGAACAGATCGTAATTTTCCTTGATTTGCTTCAGTGAAGCTTGGGAAATGAATCAATTTCTGATCTAATTTGTACAATCAATTCACAGTTGCTGTTTATATGTTTAATGGCTTTGTTCTGTTTTTATAACGCTTTTAGTTCCAGGACAATAAAAAAATGAAAACAGGAATTTTATAGATAATGGTAGCATCAAATCTTTATTGCAATACATTCAAGAAAACACATGCAGGACATGTAGCTGACAACTTTAATGTTGAAGATGAACATTTTGATGTGATTAACAGAATGTGGTTATAGTCTTCCTCATAAACACTTTACCTTCGGAAAAAAAATGTTATGAGAATATATGTATCCAAGTATTCTTAGTTTAAAGGTCTAATATAAGCCAGTATTTCTCCCTATTTAAGGTCTACCACTGTAAGTTAAAACAGTGAATATCCTCAGACCATCAAGCCAAATAAAGCTTAAAATCTGGCAAGCAAGCATCCCACAAAAAATCAGAAAATTACATTTACATACTAAAAGCTAAACCTACTGTGCCTCTCAAGACAACAAAGGCACAGCCTAATTAGCATCTTTTATAACTGACTCCCTCAAAACCAGAAAAAGTCTTTATTATAAAATCAGTTTTGGAGGCAACATGGAAGTTATGTTACCAATACACAAGGGGATGGAGTACAAGTGGCCTAGTTCCTAGCAGAAAACTCAGAACAAAAGAGTATTGCAAATACTAGTACATTCAGAGTTCTTGTAGCACACCAGGAGGTTCACTACCCAGAGCAACTAGTGTCAGAATACTCTGCAGTTTACAGAATGCATCTCATACCTTACTATATTATCATAAACAATTAAGTTATCCATTCTCAAATCTTTGTGGTTTGAGATTAAAAATTAAAAATACGTATGTACATAACAGAAACCATGTAACACAGCATTTTTAGATCTGTCATAAAAAATTTCATCTTGAATCTCCAAAAGCTGAGCAAAAAGTTTTGCATTATTTCTGAAAGCCATTACCCTCAGAGTTTCAGATGTACAAGTTGGTCTTTTAGGAAATAGTTTCCCCATTAAGATCTTGTGATATACATTGAAATTAAGCAAGTTGCAATCAAATCCCATGCAAATACATAATTGTGAGATCATTCTCCTTAAATTAATGCTGTCACATGAAAGGTGGAGCATAGTGGAAAAATAACCTATGAATTTGACATTTTTCCTATGTCTGTTTCAGTTTAAATTCAGTTACTCAAATGCTCAATAGAGCAAGGAGATCACAACATCTGCAGAGCAGGTTCCCCAAACAATAATGTAAACCAACACAAATTATGTCCAGTTATGACATCTATTTAGTCAGGATCACCAACCCTAGTGTACCAGCTGCAAGGACAGGATGATCTGCAAACCTCTAACTAGACACCCGTGCTGTAAGCAGCCATCTGTCTGAGTCACCAGCTGAGAACTAAAGTAGTGATACAGGCAAAGACTCATGTTCCTGTTGCCTCATCTTTTGAGCTGCTCAAGCATTCAGAGCATAAACATACCAGGCTGAAAGAGATCACGTGCATGCCAGGAGTACAAAGTAATCCTGCAGTAAAACAGGCCCCCTGCCCTAAGGCCATACATCTGCATTTAAAATGTGGAAGAAAACTCTGCAAAGGTACTTCCATAAAACACGGCTGTCTGGAGGGGCTTATGTGGGCAAATGCTTCAAAGTCTCTGTACCACTCTCAGCTCAGAGAATAACTGACTTTTAAACTCTCTGCTTGCCCCAAGAGTTGACAAAGGGAAAAACACGCAAGAGAAGCATCAGTGTGTAACTGCTCTTTACAAGAGCAATGAACCACTGCAGATCTTGTCAATCAGCTAGTGAATGCTGTGCCAGTTTACCCTCAACTCTGAGAGGGAGAACACTCCTGCCACTGACATCTGACAATATTTTCCCACGTTGTTGGTCAGTTCACCTCAGGAACAGATTTATGGCAAATAAACAAAATGCCCATGAATGTTTAATGACAAAGCTGAGGGGAATACAAACACCTCGTTTACTGTAGGACACATCTGTTCTCACAGCTGCTGATGCATTGAATTCAACCAGGGTAAGAAATTTATTAATGCATGCCAAATGGTGACCTGTACTGAGACAACTCCTGGAACTATGTGGAATACTAAGCAATAGCAGGGTATTTTTCATTTATGAATGCCACTGTAAAAGGCTGTGCTATGCCTATGACTTTTTTTTTTTTTATGTTTACAATTTTTTAATATAAAACAAAGAACTTTTGCAATGGGGGACATACTTCCTTCCTGGCCTTAATATTTCAAAGACTCCTGAGCACACCATCCATCTGTGGCAGACACATGACTGAGGAAGGGAAAGAATTGTATAGGGAAAGCAATTTCAGTTCCTGAGGACAACTGTTTCTTCAATCATTATGTTCCTTCCAGTTCATGGAATTACACATGATACTAAACCAAGAAGATGACGGAAAAAGTCACAAATATATAACTGGAGAGGATATGTAACACTGTTATTGTATCTATATTTCCCACTGGTTTGACTACAAATCTTCCTGGTCTTTGAACTTATTCTAGCATTATTATAAAAAAGAAGTCTTGAAAGGGTCTCAAGAGGCTACCTTCCAAACAAATTGTAAAAAGTAATGTATTTAAAGCAAAACAGACTCTACTGCTACTGGAAAAACATTTATTGTTAACTTTAAATAGGAATTTATACCTCAGGAGCAAAAGAGGTGATTCAAAAGGCAATGTATATGTATTACACAGGTAAACACTGTTAGGCAGAACAAATTACATCCATCCCATATGATTTCTGTTATATTTAGTTTGATGCAAATTTTGGAAAACAAGCAGACTTACAAAAAAGGGAAGATACTAGAATTAGAAAAAAACTTAATACTAACTTACACTATTGAACAGCTATTATCAAATGCTTTGTTTGTCTGAACTAAAAGGTAACACTACATCCAATTGGTCAAGGAAATGGCAAGATTGCCAGAAATTAAAGTAGAAGTACAACTGCAATCAGTAAAAAATGTTACAAATATAAATCTTACTTTATTAACATAATTTATGGTCTCATAAGAACTTCATTATAATTAGGCTGAACAAGTATATCAAAATAATTTAGAACTGGTCATATAAGGAAGTTAAAATACTAAAAAGCATACCAGAAGAGGCTTCCAGTCTTTCTAATCTGCTGATCAGCCAATCAAGAGATCCAGAAAATTGAGCACAGTTTTTACGATTTCCTCGAATCAGAGCCGCTATTGGGAAAAGAGAGCAAGAGAGAGAGAAATTAAATGAAAGTAATAAGTGCATTTAAATTTAAAAAATTCCTGTCCTCTCTTGTCAGAAAGGATCCAGTAAGGTAGAGTCTTAACATCTAATTACTGATGTTTAGATTTAAATTTAAATAATATAAGTGATAGAATTCAGCATAAAAAAAACCTTTGATAGCAAGCTGACCTTTAGAGAATTTGAATTATTTTGGCTCTACAATCATCTCAATAATCCATACAAAATGCTCTACATGAAGAAGCCCATACTTACACCACAGAAGCCAGCTGCTACTATAGAAACAAGTTTCTGTAAAACAGTATTCTTGTAATGACAGAAAATATTGCAAAAGCAGAGCATGAAGTCAACAACACAGGTGATGAATGCAAATTATTTTCTACTGTTACAATACATTTGTTCAGTAATAATAAGGAGTAAAACAAGTTATATGTCTAGGAACTGTTTGCTGTACTTTTGAAAAGGTTGTAGGGAGGAAAGAACAGCTTTGAATCTGTTTCACCCTCATGCTTTAAGCTGAAAATTGAAGTAGACTGAACCATGCACTGACTTGGTGGGTACAAGTGAACTGAAAGCTCCCTGAACACAGCAGGCACCCACCAGCTTGCCCTGTCGTGGATTATGTGCATCTGCAGGTATGTGCACGAACACAGGCTGCCAGAAAAGCCTCTGCTCTACTCCAAGAAAGGACTGAGGCACAAAGATTTCTGTTCAGTGTCTGGAACAGCACAAACTGGTTTTCTTAAATTTTTTTTCGAATTCCACCACATATTTCAACCTGAAGTTTCTGTGATTATTTCCAGCAGAGACTGTTGGTCCTGCTAAGAGACAATGGCCTCTTAAAATCTGTGTTTTGTTGTTGCACAAACTCACTGTAGTATATCTTTACTAGGTTTTTATGCTGCTTTATTTATAACAGGCTAAACTAGTTTAATGTCATATATATGTTGAAAGTCTCTATCAGCAAAGAGGAAGAGCAATGTTGGAGCACTGACAGTTCTGTAAACTGGCAGTTTCCTCACCAGTTTTTTCATGAGGAAAATCAAAACCTAATAGCAAAACAAACAAAATCCATTTTATTGCTGTATTATATAATAGAAAAAAATAGGCACCCTGAAATCTTACACCTTTGAGTAATCATGACCACAGTTATTTGAAAATACTTGGGAATCATAAGAAGGGGAACATCTTGTTAAAACACCCAGACCAGAACTAAGGAACACCTGTTTCTGACAGTGACTTTTTTACTGTTTATAGGCAAGCCACACGATCTCATTGTGCTTCAGGTAGGAATATAAAATGAAGGCAGTAACACTTCAGTGCTTAACACACCACTAGATTTAACTTCATTAACAGCAATGAGACACAGATGGTTTCATAAATGCTGCTCAGCACAAGGTTAGTATTCATTGGTTAAAGCTATGCATTAAATGAGGCACACAGACACTTCAAGCTGCAAACAAAAAATAACATCCTACAGTTGCCTCTCTTATTGCCTACTACTCCGAACAAGACCAACATTCAGTTTTAAAGAAATAAAAACCAGGATGTAGTCAGACATTAACATCACATCACTGCATATACTCCTGCACATTCTTTTGTAATGCATAAGGATCTAGTACAAGTTCACAGTGAATGTAAGTATTTTGTAATAGAGAATGGACAGATGCTTTTGTAGACATATGCCAATTATTTCAAATTGGAAGACAGTAGACTTAGATTGAATATAAGGAAGTACCTTTTGGCAATCAGGGTGGCTGGACTAGCTGATCTTTAGAGCTCTCTTATGACCCAAACCATGCTAAGATTATATGATTTTTATATGCCATAGTATCCAGTCTCAGCATCTATAAATGCCTTCATTCTCATCACAGTGAAATACAACACAACGTCAATGACATGACAACAGACATGAATTCTGGCATTACAGTTTACTGTTATTTATGTACAGACTCAAAAAACAAAGTACTGCTTGCTGAAGCAAGACTGAGCAAGCAATATCTATTTGTCATCTGTGTAATTACTGTACAGATCCAGCCCTATTCAGAACAGAGCAATGTACAAATTCATCACAGCCAGATCAAAGCCAAGCTTCCTGAGCATTAGCTGCCAGAAGATAATGCAGTTAGAGAAGTAACATGAGAGGGCAGGAGGGGCACAAAGACTGGGAAGTCAACAAAAGCTTGTGTGTTGGTCTCATCACTACAAGTCCATGGAAGCAATGCTTTGTACAAAACAGGCAGACCCCTCAGAAGGAATTTTCTAGCCTTGCCTATTGGAAATCAAGCTACTACTCCCTCCAGTCTGCACTGTGCTTAATGTAAAAAGAGATTAACTAAACTGTGACAAAAAAATTCAACTCTGCCCTACATCTTTGAATAATCAAACCACAGAATTTTAGACTCCACCATCTACCACCTACATCCCAAAAGGTCACAATTTGATTTAATGGTGATGATCACTCTCTGGACCTGGTTTGGATATTTTAAAATGTTTATAATTCTTGACACAACTTCTTTAATTGATTGTTCATACATCAAATACCTACAAATGCAAAAATCTTACTTAATTTGTCTTCTAAGTTTCTACACAGTGGAAATTCTTCTGTACTACAACAGTTATGTAATTCTTTATTCTTTACTATTTTGAGCTAAAAATATCCAAGTAATCCATAATATGTCTTACCTAGTAATTCATACAAAGAATTCAGAATAGATTTCCATGCTTCTCCAGCCTCCTTCCCAGCTACATCTGCAAAGTGAGCTGCACTGCTGTATACATTCAAGCGATCAATACATTCAAGAACAAGGTTGATCATACCCTAAAATAAAAAAGCTTATATCATCAGAGGGAAAAAAAGTAGTTTTAGATGCAAACATAAAAGATTTTCAAAAATCTAAGAAAACAAAACATGAAAGACCAGATATGCAAAACACAAGAGTATGTGCATGAAGTCAAACAAGCAATCCCAACAGAAAATTTTCCTTGATGGAGGTAATAAACATCTCCCATTTAGAATGGTCAAATTAAAGCAAAAGTAAAAAGTATTACTGAGATAATTTTAGGCAATATTTGATTCTGTAGGACAGTTAGGCATCTGACAAAGTATAGGCAACTATTATTATGTGTTATTTCTCTGGTAATATTAAACAAAATGCTTAAAGAATGCTTAGCAAACCAAAGCATCTTTCTACATCAACAGATTATAACAGAAAGAATTGATTCACACATAAGGAGAAAATTATGGGTAGAGTTCAAGGCACAATCTAACCCTATTAAAAAGGGAAAAAGAAGTAAGGCCATAAATGTATTCCTTCAAGTATGCAGGAAAAACACCCGATCTAGAGAGATTACAAACATAGCAAATAGTTTGACTCTTATAGGATAAAAAAAAAACCACTGCAAGCGTAATCCATATTAGACATCAACACTACAGATACTGTGAAAGTATACTTGCAGACAATGTAATAGAAAATCAGGAGTAAAATCGAGAGAAGTACCTCTTCTTGGAAGAGGTTCTGGCGATTCTTCAGTGCTCGGAGCCTGTTTTGTTTGTTTTCATGCTCCAAATGTTCATCAGGGGGGTGAAAGTAGCCAATCAAGTCCTGAAGGCTCAGACTGACTGACTCAATTGGCAAATCAATGGTGGAAGACTTCACTTTCTTGCTGAGAGAATCAAGGCCCCTGCAAGAAGATGCAAACTCTCCTGAGAATTGAAAATAATTTATTTTATCATTCAAACTCTTTATTTATTTAAAAGCAAAGACTGTTTAGATGCCAAAGCTCATTTTCTTTCAGCAATTTGTCAAAAATTCTTCATATCTGCTCATTCTCCATTTAACAACCTAGTCCTTCTTTCCCAAACAAAATGTGAAAGCATGAAAAATGTTATTTCTGCTAATATTTTTTCAAATCCAAAAAACTCATTTCAATATCCTACCTATGGATGCAGCAGTTTCAAAACATGAAGTTTGTAAGCCAGAACAAAGCATTATGAAACTGGAATGGGTGCAAGTTAAAAAGACCAGTCCTGCGGTGCTGTGGAGGGTCCAGGCTGCCTACAGAGGCTCTCAAACACATCTCTAACCTGTTCTTAAGACTTTTTCAGAGTGGAAAGATGCAGCGCTTCTACACACACTGTCTCAGCACTTCATCAGCCTTTTTGTTTCCCTGATATCCTATTCAAGCTTGGCCTTGCTGAAGTCTATGAACATTCTCTCTTAGAAGTAAAGGGCTGACTATTCTCATCCGGGTTACACCTGTCCCTTGCCCAGCTGAATCCCTGTGCAAATAATGCAAAGTTCCAAAAGGATAGCTACAAAAGTTACCTTTAAAACTTAATTTTTTTATCATGAGCACGTTATCCAAAGCACAAATTTTCTACTGACTTCAGTAGGAAGAACTGGAGCATATACATAAAAGTAATTTTCATCCTCTTCAATTGAGCTTTTTCTTCTTGAAGTAACATCCTGCAAAAACTAAACTGCTAAACACTGCCTTGGACTCCCTGTGCACTCCACAAAAGTCTCCACTGTAATTTAGCAATATCTTGATTTGTGAAACCTTATCATTAAATTGCCTTTCTCTGTCTTTATCTTTTATAGCATTCTTAGAAGCTTCTATGAAGGTGTATTATTTACAAAGTGACCTACAGCTTACATTTCCTTTGTATTTCAAATGTCATACTGTAGACAATTCTCCTGACGGGTGATTTTATCCTGCCTTTTTTAGGTACCTTGTTATATGCTTTTCAACAAATTGATATGTCTGGGTCTTTGTCTGTGCCCTTATTTAGGACATGTTTGCTTCAGGTCACCATCTCCCACATTGTGTTTTTCTTGTGGCAAATGAGTTCTTATGAAATTCTTATCATTTCATACAGTCTTACTGCATATCATTCTTTTTCTAATGCAAGCTACACTGATGAAAGTGCCTTTAATCAATTACTGAAATCACAAGGATTTGAGAATTAGCATTTTATCAGCATTATTTAGGATTAGGAAGATAAATGCAAATTGCATACATCTGACAGGATTTTTAAGTGGCTAATCACTACAAAATTTTTCATGTTTCAAAATATTAAAGAAACAAGTAGCATTAAAAAGGAAAAAATAAGCAAAGTGTAATGTGCTGGTAGAAAGAAGGTATCATTTTAAATAAAACTTCTCCTTGATACTATGAATTTCTTCAGTATATTTGTGGTTTTTACAGATCTGCAGTTACACAGCTATCTCACTCTTCCAGGTTTTTCAAGGAAGATCACCTTTAAAAACTGTACTTAGAAAAGAAAAAGCTAATTTATGCACCACATGGCTTAAAGCAAATTTTGGCAGGGAAAACCCTCTTTATGGTTTGTTTGTATTTTCACTATGTTTATGCATTTAAATTAAGATTGAGCAATAAATTAATTTTAGAAAATAGAGGGGAAAAAAAATGACCAGTATCTGCTGAGGTGCTCATCTGCTGATAACACAAAGAATTAACATAAAGTCCAGTTTGAGAAGCATTGATCTATTTTTTCTGAAGGATAAATTGTTCCCTGTTGTGTTAATGGCAACTTTGAATAAAACAGAAAAGGAAAAAAAAGTGATGAACAGATAATTTTAAAAACACACCTTATGAACCTGTTGAAAAGGAAGACTGTACTACGGATGACACGTGCTGTGCGGGATTCTTCATTCTGAGATCTGGACAGTGTTAAACCATCATCCATGTGCCCTTCATGGTGCATTATTGCCTGGAAACAAAAGCAAGAAGCAGTCACTGCAAAATGAGACATTAAATAAGAATTCTGAAAACTCAGATAGGAAGGCAGGCTAGGAAATTATGAAGTCACATACAAAAATAACGATTTTATTAAAAACAGATAATACCCTGGTTTAGTTTCTCATGTCCAAGGATGCACCTGTACTGAGCCAGCAGGTTCAATGCCATAATAATTTCAAAATTACAGCTTTTGCAACAACATGCTTTATTAACAACAACAAAAAAAAAAAAAAAAAAAAGGGGTTTTTGTTTGCTCTTTGTCTTTATCAACATTAAAAGCAACTCCGTTACAGAGAAGCAAACCCTAAAGCAGAAAAGGTCACAACAGGTATTCTTTACTTGTCCTCATTTCTAAGGGTGCCACTGGTCTTTTCTGACCATGCTTTGAGTCATTTCCAATAACTTAAATGTTTTTCATGGCTCAATCCAATCCACATAAATATTTTAAATTTCTGTTCTGTGTAGTTCTGCTATCTAAAATAGACATGAAAAACACTACAGTGTTAAGTTGCAAAAGAAACTATTCCCTACTTCATGATGCTGAGCTAGCATTCAGCTTGGCTGTGATTATTCTATAAAGAAAGAAATCTCTCAGGACTCAAGACTTGAATATTCCAGCCCAAAAGGTAATACTCTTACAATATGGAAAAAAATACTTTCAACTAAAAGCTTCCACAATCCAAACCACATTGAAGAAAGGAATCTTAGCATATTCTATACATTGTTACTAATATTTTAGTTTGAAATCAAATATATCCAGATTTATCACTATTTGTGAGATAATGTGTACAGATTAACACACAGACTTCATCAGGTCTTCAGTCTGAGAATTCAGTAAACCATTTAACTTTTCAATATGTGACTGAAAAACCCCAATCTTTCATCTGGCACGCATGTTTAAAATACTTGAAATTCAGAAATTAGCTGGCTCACGTAGCTCCCTTCATTTCCCAACCCCCAGCCCCCACCCACCCTATAAGTGAATGAAATGCATTCCTGTTTACAGCCTCACCTTTCGTTGCAGAGAACCCATCCTTACAGACTTTGCATCAGCAGACTGGTACGTGAGCCACAAGCCTGTATCTACATGTTGTATGAAGCATATTGAATCCCCATACTTTATTTCAGGTGCTCCCATTCCATCCACCTCCTTTCTCGTCCCTATGTCCAGCTTTTCCTGATGAAGAAAAAAAATGTATACACGAACAATAACCAATGTGTTAATATTTGCATAAAAAATTAAATATTAGGAAATTATCCAGAACAGGACCTGAAAGTATATTTGAGATCCTTCTTTAAGATATTACTAAAAAAAATGGGAAAGTGCAACTTTTAGACTTTAAAGACAAAGAGAAATCTTATGAAAAAACCTAGCCTGTTAAACTTGAAAGGCTGTGTGTATTCATTTCACCTGCACAGGAAAGAACTAGGATTATAATTGACAGTACGTATCATTATTGAAACATACAAGCTTGCAAAACAACCCCAGATACATTGACTCCCCTAGATGTACAAGGTATTAACCTCCATAAGCTTTTCTTGAGCATTTGGGGTTTTTTCCAGCCTGAAAAAGGTAAGCTCCATCCAACAATCACTGAGAGATGGCCTTTAACCTGTCATTGCCCAACAATGGGCTCAGTAGTTCCTGAAAAAAAGTGATCCATTTCTGCATGACTGGCCTGCAAACTATTAATGGCATGACAGCACGCCGTTCCAGCTGGTGTCCTTAGTTCTCCTAAGCAAAAACTACTTCTGAACAGACCTGTGTGGACAAACAGCCCATGCACCCTGCTTCCTGAAAGATCATCCATTTAATCTCTCCAAAACCAAAGTTCAACTGACAGATTTACCTTCTTGGCTGTACATTCTGTATGCAACTTGACCCCCTTAACCGGGCACAGCTTCAACATTTGGGGTTTCTCCTGATCAGCAGGAGATGACAAGCATCTTCCTGCAGCTACTCAAAGTAACGTTACAAATAGTGTGACAAAAACAACTTCTTGTTCTACCTGTCTACCATCAGGAAAGATCAGAAGAATGATTACTTCATACACATGTATCCTGACAATGTGGTAAGACAGTTTCACATAAAAATCAAGAAAGATTGGGGTTTGTATATGTTGCCATCTTATTGCAGGGGTTCCATACTGTTGTCGCCTATTGCAAAAGCTTCATACCTTCTTGGTGTTTCCTGATTTCAAGCTCCAGTTTTTTGAATTTTCTTTATAACTAGAAGATACTGTGAACACATCCTGTGCTTCTACATTGTAAGATTATCTTTTTTCAGGTCTCACAATTAATTTCTTTAGATGTGAATACAAGAATTCACAAATTTTCTCATAAAGCACTGTAAATAAGATGAGGCATTATTCATTTAACATATTTTTGCATTCTTTGTTAAAAATCTACTGTCTGTAACAGAAGGTGAAGGGGCTTGATACTGAAATCTTCATTCCAATTAGAATTAAATTTAATTGGCATAAAAATTGCAGTGCCAACAATTTGTCAAAGAAGATCTCTGTTCTCACTGATGTATCTCTGCGTGTATGCTTAAAGCCCAGATTGAAATCAATCCCATTAAAATGGGCTCTGCAAAATAAATATTGTAGCCAGGAAAGCTATTATATAGTGTCAAATCTGAATTACATGTAGGAGAGAAACAAAAGACTAGAGGATGATGTGGGGGCAGCAGGCACTACACCATTCCTTTGGGATCTTCAAGACATTGAGCTTTTTGTGGGAGTGAACAGGAACCACAAATTGTTTATAAAGGGGAAGATTTGAATGGAGTGCTCAGTTCACATCAATAAACAGCAGGTAGTTGAAAAAGTACACAATGAATCAATCTCATTAGCTACAGTACAATAGCTCATCAGTGAAAATGAGGATCTGAAAAATATCAGAAATCACCATGTCACTAATTAGTAATAGTGCATTGGCACAGACATTACACAGTGTAAGTTTCCAGCCACGCTCTTACCACATATGTAACCTGTCATTACCAAAACATCTGCTAACTCTTCCTACATTTCTACAAAGAAAACATTGAGTTTTATTAGTAATCTAGACCCATTCTCAGATGCTAGCCTTGTCTAAACAAGGATCAAAAATCTTCATTTATTACACTGGACCAAACAGCAACAAATGGGTTTTGCAAAGTCTCTAAATCATCTCAGAAATGCAAAACAAGAATGCATCAGAAATGAACAGGCTTACTGAACAATAGGCCAGATTTTCTCCAGAAGGCTGTTCTCTTTATAAACAGTGTTTATTCCACGCATACAAGAGCACAAGCCAATCCTCCCACTTTTCTTGTGGGCTAAATGAACAGTATCTTCTAATAATTATTTATTCTAATGTTGAAAAATTATTCTATGAAGCCTCACCTTAACTGTTATTTCAGTCTAATGTTTCTGTTTAATTCCTTATAACATTCCAAAATGGATTGCCTTGATTAAGGCTTGTCCTTTCAACTTTACCTCTTGTTATCCAACCAAACCCTTACTCTCAGAGGTACACTTTCAGGACTGATATTTTAGGACCTCACCAACTGCAAGAAGCTTATTTATGGCTGCTTTTTAATTTAATATAATTTCCATTAAATTTTAGACAAAAAAAAAAAGAAGAAAGAAAAAGCTGAAGACATAAAAATACAAGCCATAAAATTATATCAACATTGATGTGTTCCTGTCCACTGAAAAAGACTACAGACAGGAAAAGCCGACTTGGTACAGAATGTACAAACATTACTAAATTGGTAAAATTACCTTATTTCAGAGGAGTAGTGATATTAAAACAATGTTCTTTATCAAAAAGAATCAATATTGAGTAAATGGAAGAGAAAAAAATCCACAAAACTTGATCTCTACAAACACAAATCTATTAAAACAGCCATATATTTGGAAATAAATTGTAGATATCTGTGGACATCTGGTGCTGAATGAAGCAGAACTACTGGAGGAAAAAAAAAAAAAAAAATAATTTTCTGAATTTCAGATTCTTGAAAGGCTAATATATTTTGCATTTAATGATAACTATTCGGGTAATATATGATAACCAGAGAACAAAGGCTGATTACCAGAAAGAAAAACTAAGTGACTGTTAATTGAGCTCCTCAGAAAACCTTTATCTTCTGGCAACAATCTTTTGGCAACATTTTGTGATATTTTCAAGCTTTCATAAAAAAAGAAATAAAACAAAACAAGCAAACAAATAAAACCCTTTAGCTTTCTAGTTCTCTTCTGAGCTATTTTTTAAACAAAGTACTGGCAAGGTAATATGTTTAAGATGATGAGCCCTTGCAAAAATAGGGTATGAAAAAATAAATGCTGAGCCTCTATACTTGCATCCTCAGGTTTGCAGGTGATACATTTTCAGCAGAATCTCTGCAAATATGGAAGCTGCTTTTCATACAGAAATTGAAGTTATCTACTCACATGATTGAAGGAACTGATCCCTTAACACTTTCCTCTCCCTTGTTTGTTTTTGCCTATTTAAAGCTAACTTACTATTGTGCAACAAGTGGGAGCGTCACAATTCTTCCTACTTCTTTCCAGCAACTGCCAGGAAGAATTATGACTGTGGCAAGAGAAGGAATGAAATTTCAATAAGAAAGACCCAGCTACTTGAAACACCCCCAGGTTTTTATGGTCTCTACTCAATAAAGAAGATTAGGGGGTCTCTCTTATCCATGATTAATTTTTTTGGGTGCTAAGCACATACAACAATATAAATGAAAATTTGGATGGTTTGTTCAAACACAGCCGGAGGAAAAGAGACCCTAAATCTGCATACCTTCTTAACAGAAGCCTTTCTAGCACTCCTATAATTTGAAACCTTTTTTTTAATACTCTTTCCCAGAGAGGGAAGGCACCTAGAATTTTTAAAGGCCACTAACCTAGTGAAGTGAAATATGGCACTCCTATAACAAGTCCAGAGCAGGAGATTGAATCACAGAATGGGTCAGGTTGGCAAGTACCACACTGAGTCATCTGGTCCAACTTCCCTGCTTAAGCAGGGTCATTCTAGAGCACAGAATTTCATCCAGACTTGATTCATCTTCAGCAAAACATTTGCTCCTCCTCCCCTGTGGTATATCTATAATTCCCTCCAGGTAAGTCATTTGTTAAAATGAATATTTGTGGGAATGCACAAAATCAGAGGGTTTTGGGAAAGCTGCAAAAGGAAGGCCCCAGAGGCAGTAGAACTGTGATTAGAGCTAAGCAGCAGCCATGTGATAGGTCAGCAGAAAAACTATTTAAAATGTAGAAAAGCAAGGACAAATAAAACAATGGTCTGTGTATTAACACTTGTCTAGAATAACTCTCTAAGCTACAGAAAAGTTTATCCAGCAAGATATTAGGAAGTTTGAAGCTTAATAATGGAGCTCTGTATATTGTGTTTTAAGGCTTACAAGTAGGTATTGTATTCGAAATAAGCAAGCATTGTTTTAACCAAAGGTACGTGTGCTTACAGTGGTTGGATAGAACTACTGTCAATATGCTTTTGCTTTGTGTGATTGGTGAAAAAACTTATAAACTAAGTTGTAACATTAAGTTCTTTGTCTGCTGCCTGGGATGTGAACTGATGGCATCTTCCCATTGTCAAAACCATGTAATGAGACTGATGCTGAAAAATAAAACAGCTCGAGGCACGTTCCTAGCAGTCCCATCCTGTTTGTGATTTGTACATAGACCCCCAGCCAGCAATAAATATTGATATCCACAACATGCACATCAAATATGATCTTCTAGAATTCCAATTTCTTCAAAAATCCATATTTAAACAGTAGCAAGATTATATTTATCATGTGCTGATTAGCTTATATACCCCTCTTAAATTCTTCTCATTATTTCAAGAATTGATTACCATAACAAGTTTCTACCTGCCCTAAAGCCTTTTGTCTCTGCTCTGCTCAGCATAGGATTGGCCACTAAAAAACAAAATAAATGTTAACCTTTCATTTTGAGCATGACAGAACAAAACCATTTCAAAATATAAAATCTCAAAATAATTTCAAATGAGACTTCCAAATTCAGGCTGGGAAAAAAGAATAAAAAGAAGAAACTCCAAATGCAACATCACCTAGTCTCCAAAGCACATGTGCATGTGCTACATAAAAAATAGAGACAAACCACCTCATCCAAATCAACAGGTAACATTCTTTATTGCTAAAAATTCTTGCCTTTGAGTATTTTTTTGACTCAATAAACCATGTAACAGTAGAGCACAATATATTGTTCCACTCTTTTTGAAGCAATCCCTGTTGACCCATCTTAAAAATCAGTGAGTGAATTACTCTACTCCTCTTGCTTTCAAGTGTTGAAATCTATAGTAGCTGCAACAGGAAATTCCAAATATGGTTGCACTGCATTGTCCTAAAATATTTAAGCATTTCTATGATTTTCTAATTAGTTTCAAAAAAGATATATTGTCTGAGTCTCAAAATCATTGCCTTAAACTAGAGGTTCTTTGTAATCAAATTGCAAAAGGCTATATACCTTACTTTCTGTATCTTTTCTTATCTTCCCAAGCAGGCAAATAATTAAAATATATATATAAATTAAATGGTACAGAGAAGTTATTGAATAATTCTCTTTATTGTTACTTTTTATTTTAGAGGACAGTTTTTAAAATAACAAAATTTTTGTTGAAACATTTTCAGACAAAATGCTACAGACAAAAAGTATGAGAAAAAAGGATATTTAACAATTTATCAGAGTATTATTTACCTACTACAAAAGTACTGGTTTAAACTCAAAATGCTTATTGAAGCTGTCAAAATGAAAAGTCAAACTCTGGTAACTTCGTATTAGACTACAGAAAAGTATCTGCTCAGAGAAATCCTGAATTTCCCATTTAATTTCAGTAACTCACAAAATTACAAAAATTTCCTATGTCAGACAGCAGATACAAGCAGTGAAGCAGCAGAGAAGCTAAGCAGAACAACAAATAAGAAATTAGTATGCTGCTCAAAAGTGGGAAAGCAGTACAGAAAAACCCCAACTCAACCAATGAAACAACAACAAAACATCAAAATATTAACAAGAAAAAAAAAAAAGAAACCCACAAACAGCCAGGTAACAATACACAGAGAATGTAAGGTAAAAGAAGCTTTCTAGTTATTGATTATACTGCATTTTGGAATTTTTTAAATCAGTTTTTAAAATTTTAATAATTAATGCAATCACAACAAATAGAAAGTATCTCTTGCTTTCTAAAGCAATTGGAATTATTACTAGTAATATTAATGCTGCACTGATTCCATACCTTGGAAGACCGAAAACAGAATGCTGTAGATTTTACATCTGCCTTCTCTTTGTCTGTAAGAAGAAGACTCTTGTCATCCAGGAGACTTAAATATTTTCCTGTTGTTATATGTCTTAGCCTGAATGGCTGTCCCCATCTAATGTGGCTTCCACTCCACCTAAGAGAGTCCATAAAAAAATTATTAATGGGTTTTTTTTAAACTACTGGCAATAATATTTTAAAGTAAAATATACTGCCAACTAATTGCTATAAAATATAAAATTCCCATGTTGGATTATCAGCAAGATAGTGGCTACTTCATGGTTATTCCCAAATAAAACCATTCTAATAAATAATCTTAAGGTCTTCCTTTGCACAAGCTGTCTTTGTTCAGACTGAATTCCTCTTGAGAGAAGGTACAGACCGCCTACAGAAAAGGAGGCTTATGCTGTACACAAAGAGTTTAGAGCTGCCAGTTCCCTCTCCAACATTTCATCTACCAGCAGCTGCCATTCTTCACTCTCCCAGAGGTCTTTTAGCAGTCAGCAGATTTTAAGCATATTTTGAATGCTGTGCAAAATAAAATGCCTAAAAAAAAAGAGAAAACTTCCTAAAATAAATATGAAAAGTTACTAAGCAAAGTATGGCCCGGGTTCTTCCTATTCTATAGGCAGAAGAAAGGGAAAGCTTAGCTAAGCTCCCCAAAAATTATTCACCTTAAAAAGGTCACAGCTTTCCAACTTCTTGCTGTAAACTGAAAATTCAGCCCTGCTGCTCTTCCTGTTTAATTCTGAACTTGTGTAGGGGTTACTAAGGAGCATGTACTTTACAAAGGCTTTTCAGATTGGAAAACTTTCACAACTTTTTCTAGTCTTCACAGAATTTTCTTCAGTTATATATCTGCAAAAGTTTGCACTTCAGATGTATGTGAATGTTGCATTTTGGAGAGGAAATCATGTGTTTATTCTGTATATCTGTGTATATGTTTTTCTATGTATCCACATGGGAGTCTGAAATTCCCTTCAGCTAGTACTTACACAGGTTTAACTTAAAGTCATTTTCATTTTCCCTGACACACAGATGCAGCAGGTTAAAGCACTTACCTATTTAACACCAACATCCACTTGTTTAAATGTGTCTTCTTTAGAGTTGGCCATACTGGATGCAAAGTATGCAAAACCATTTTGGCAAACATTTTCAAAGTGCATCTTTTAGAATGCTTCTTTTTTGTAACAGGTTTTATTACACTTCAGTGATTAAACTTCTAAACCTTTATAATTATTTGTTTTAAAGAGAACAGAAGAATAAATATGTTTTTGCCCTCAATTATTTTTTTTTATAATCTAGAATCTCTTGTTTCAATTGAGGGAGCTTTGGGGTAGAAGGAAATAGGGAAGCTTTGTATCTTAGAAACACATTTATCTTTTTCTGTCTTCTGCACAGCAAAGTCCATATACTCTACAAAAGGACATCTGAGTCCAGTGTTCCTCCATAACTTCTGTTTCTCCAGTCAGTAAAATGTCAGGTCATGAATCTCTGCTATTGTGTTGCCGAGTCTGGTAAATTACATAGGTTCTGCACCTTTTATATTACAGGTCATGCTGGGGAGCTGCCTTTTCTCTTGTCTGATTCAATTTTCTTTTGGCCCCAGTAGCTACAGACCATAAGAAAAAAAAAAAAAAAAAAAAAGGTAGCATAATTGAGCCATGCTTCTAGTTCATGCCTGCAGGATAGGAAAAATACCAATCATGTGCACTTACAAAAAAAGCCTTTTGAGCAGGAAGGATCTTGTGAAGGCATTTCTGGCTACTAAAAATATATTTTGCAATGTGTGAGCATGAACTCCACCACCTTTTGAGAAAGAAAGCAATGCTGAGCAATAGTATTTAGTGTCCCACAGCAGGGCATCCCAAGGGCATCTGTCCATGTAAACTGCTGAGGCAATTTTTATGAGAGTTCTCTAATAATAAACAGAGTTGAAAAAAAAATTTGTTCCTTTAGAAACATGTAAAATTCACATAGAATTATATCTGCAGTCATTATGGGAAGGACTACAACTGATTGAGAACTTCAGGCATGCATACACAAAGCTACAAATTGAAGCATTTGCCTGAATATTAATTGACTGCAATTCCACACTGAACGTATATAGCAATTAGAGTATCATACTGGAAAATAAGTTGGTGAGGGAAGTGTAGGAAGAGAGTGTTATTCTTGGGATTTTATTTGGTTCTTTTTTTCCTGGACAAGAAAATCCTGATTTTAAGAAGAAAGATAACCACTCCCCTTGTAATAATTGTTTTGACAGTTCTTACAATTTCTTTCAGTCATGTATGTTCAAATGTTTACCCTTCAAAAGTTTGTATACAATGCCTGTCAAAGTGATATATATGATGGTCATAACAGAAACCTCTCATTACTTGATTCCCTGCATTAATCCTGTACTGCTTATTAGGGAAGTAAATGCCATGGGAAAGCAAAAAGCCAGAGATCCTCCCGCAGTTTCATTGCTGTCACCACTGTCTTAATGTCCATTTTAGTCCAAAGGAAAAATCTCACTGCCCTATCACTGACATTTAATGTCATCCTATTAATAAAATGCACACAGAGAAAACAGCATCATTGGAATGTAACCTTTTCATAAGCTTCTCTGATTAAATCTCTAAAGAGCAATCATTTATTCCTCACTAGAAACTTTATCATAAGCACATATCGTGGATATGATTTAAATTCAATTTTACACTGCATTTACCTTAACAAACAAGGCACAATTCCTTACTATTACTCCAACAATTCCAATAATGCATGATTGGAATTTTTTCTTTTAAATTTTTTATTTTAAAGTCTTCCAAATGACTTAAACAAGCTGGGGGAGGAGTGTCACAAGTGATTTTTATTTTAAGGATACCAGTCCTGTTTTTGTAATTTATGTGGTAAAAATGTTAACTGGGAATTCACTGACAGCTATAACAACTTAAAAAATAATCAAAACACACACCCTCTCTCTAGGAACTTGTTTAATATTCAATGAAATTCATATAAAGCATTTTTAAAGGCTTATTTTAGTTTTAGTCATCTGGATTTATAATTATCATTTTGATTTTATAGGATTGCTCTTACTATTCAAAAAGTATCCTGCCAAATGTCCTTCTTTTTCTGAGATAGATTTTACTTACGCAACTCTTAGAGTCTCTAGTCGCCAAAGGGAACGAGCATGAATGGACACAGCACCACCTTCATAATGGACAGTTCTGAAAACCAAGCAATGGCACAGACGTTCAGCAGAATTCATCATCATATGTGTTTGTTCATTTAACCACACCTCTCATTTTTGGATTGTCAAAAATAATTATTGCATTTGTCAGATTGAAAGGCTATTAGATTCAAAACCCAGTGTTGTCAATTAAACCTTCAGACTTGGTTATTTAAATTTTGTTTTTATTGTCCTTAGCATCCATAATTGTAACATTCATACTAACAAGGCTTATACAGCATTTGCTTAGACATTTTTCCTAGTGTTTTAATGATAAAGAATCCAGGGGAGAAAATAGTAACAATAACCTGATAATTACAACATTTCTAGATTCTAACAAAAACTGAGTATCAAGTAATGATTAAGATTTGTGAGCACTGCATGTATCTCCCAGGAAAGATAGTGTTTTGTCAGAGCTTATACTATTAAAATAACTGCAACTTATGACACTGAATTTTGAAGATGTACTTATTTAGCACTTTATTTTAATACCATAAGCACCTATGATATAACAACCACACTGACACAGTCTTCATACATCTCAGATGTTAACAGCTTCCTATTTACAATCCTTTTTATGTAATGACCTCTAAAATTCCTGGATATACCCAGAAATCTAAGTATCACTAGAAAAATGTCAATTATGCCTCAAAAAGATATTTTTCCTCCATTATTCTACACACAGCTCTATACTGGATGCACAACATGTTTAAGATCTATGGTCATTGAAAACCTTGAGCAGATAACCCTATTTTGCTTCAATGCAAACACTAAGGTTGGATTGTGTCCTGCCTGTGCCTATATTTCTGCCCCATGATATGGACAGAATTTAAAAGCCTAGGCCTTTCCTTTGAGGAAATACATAAAAGAGTCACTTAAGCAAAGGAGTGATGTCACTATGCTTATCAGATCAAGCATGTCAGAGAAGACTGCCAAATAATGGCCCAGTTTGATAGATCCTGGAAGAGCTAATGTTTTCAGTAAATGTTGTGAACTTCAGTCAAGATCAGGCACCACCAAAAATAGCCAGCAGCATAACCTAAAGGAATATTAATAACGAAATTGTAGGCATTCCCCATTCTTTGTTAAAAGCAATTTTTGGCAACTACAGTTTTGGAATCAAGTGCCTACTTCTTACTAGGCTTTAGCTTTCAAAGTCCTCCTGCGGATATAATAAAAACAGACTGAACATTTAACATAGAAGGAAACCCAGCATTGAAAGAAATGGTTCAAAACCAAAAGAAATATGTTTCTCAGTACTGTAAGCATACATGAAAATATATATGTGCTAAAATTCATCTTGGAATGTATTAAAAACTATTATGAAAATAAACACTCCCAGACATTGTGAAAGAACAATGAATCATACAAGAGAAAAAATTAATACATCTCACTAGAATTACAGAATCAGAAACACTGAACATTCATGACCCAGGTAAAAATAGAAACTACAGCACATGTTCCACATAGCAAGAAGTTATAGATGGATATAAATATGTAAGATATTCACCTCTTGCCCTTTATATCCACTATTTTCTCCAAGTATTATCTTAGTCATTTGCTGCAATGGTTTTTGATGCTAGGAGCAGCTAGCAAGTATTAGCAAATCACTCATTTCCCTCTCACAGAAGGAAATGAAATTCAAAGGCAATCTTATTTTTAATTGAAATTTACCTTTATTATTACAGTAAAATGTAACTGCTAAAGAACCTTGAACTCAGCTATTTCTCTATTCAGATATTCTCTTTGCACTTCAGGTATTTGTTGAAATTCTTCTGCAGCTAACAGAACAAGACTGGATTTATGTGGCAATATCTCAAGAATAACACATCAGATGTCACCCTGGTTGGTGGGTTTGGATTGGGAGTGGGAGGGCGTGGGTTGTTTGTTTGGGCAGCTTGGGTGGGGGTTTTTGGTTTTTTTCAAAGCTGAAGCATTCTGATTACATCCTGGCTTATTTCAATATGAACTGCACTCACAAAAATGCATTTGGAATCCTTGAACTTGCATATTGCATAATATTAAATTGAATTTTATTCTGAAGTTTTCAAGTCATTGATTGTATGAAAAATCAGGTGGAAGCAAAGGTCTAAATTAATAATAATGTTTCATTCCTAAGTTGGTACCTTTTTACTTTTCAGAGGTTAAATTCTTTCTCACAATGGAAATCCCCAAGCTGTCACCAGTTTCTCAGTTTGATTATCCTTTTGAAGCTAGTTTTGGATTACATATAGCTGTTGGGTCAGGGTAACACTAAAGATCTAAAAAACCTCCCATTTTAACCTTAAAAGAATGGCTTCTCATGGATGAAGTAGTTTACTTTTACATTACTATCTGTCCATTATTTTTTTCTCTCTTCCTTCAAAGGGGAGCTATCAGTCTTAGAATGGTCATATAAGATGAGAAAATGGGAAAGAGATAGAAGAAATCCTAAATAAAAACATATGACCTGTTTACTAGAGGAAATAAAAATGATTATAAGGTTGTCTGTTAGTTCCATATAAATGACCAGGTATGGCAGCAAGAGAGGGAGCAAAGGCTAAAAGACAGTAACAGAACTTTAAAGACAAAAGCCAAAGAGGCAGAAGCTGAGCCTCAGCAAAAGAACAGCAATCTGGAGGAGGACTGAAAGAGAACTGGGGACTGGAGGGCTAGGGATAACGAATTCCTACAAGGAAGCAAAAGGATAAGCCTGAAAACTAGAATAAAAGATGAAATGGCAAGACTTTGAAAGAACAGGAAAGAAGATACATGCTAGAGAAAAAAAAAAAGGCAAAAAAAAAGCACAAAGCATTAGAATAGGGTGTAAGCTCCTATGTTTTTAACTAGATACTGTCTTTGCTATAGAAAAGATGAATAAAAAATATTTTGAATAAAAGATTTCTTCAATGAAGGGCAAGTCATTTATGCCTTTACCATAACAGCATGCATGCTGAACATCATCCCAAAGCAGATGAATAAGTTTATAACCCAGACTATCTCAAAAGTTTTTATGCTAAGAAATTGGAAGTTCCCTTTTAGTTCTTTTCATAAAAATAAATGTAGTAAACTGCTCTGAGATCGCTCAAATCAACTTCCTTAGTACTTGCTCTATATATCATGATTTGATGGGATGCACCTCATTTTTTTTGTATACTTCTGATGACAGTCCTGTGCTGAACAGGAAGGATGGTTCAAAACATTTTAATTTTTCTGGAAGCTGATATTAGTAGATCATATCAGGTACTGGAACTGCTAGGTCAAATGAAACATTGCTTTTAACGACATGAAGTAACACACAAAATTCTTTGACAATCTAGATTTACTACAGATTTACATTGACAGGATGAAAAAAAAAGGAGAGGACAAGAATATGAGTCAATTTTCCTCAAAGCTTGGGATACCTGGTATCTTCAGAGGCATACCCACCATATTAATTTGTGACATTTTTTTCTATTTTTTCCAATGCATTTTATCCATATATTCTACATGTATAGATTAAAGATATTAACCACCTTTATTTCAAAATAAAGTATCTATAAGCAATTCAGAACCTTTGAGACTTTTCAGTAAATTTTTATTATTAACATTCATCTAATTAATTAGTTGGTGTAATTAAGCCATTTTCTGGTCTGATCTATGACTGTAAGTTGAATTTAAAACACCATCCTTTTCCTGACTATGTCGTTCATCTATTTAATTCGCCTTTATCCAAACCAGAGCTGGGAATGGACAGGGCGTTTGTCTCCCTGAGTCCGGGTTGTGTGTTCAGCACCGCGGACAGCGCCACGGCCCTGGCGGGACCGGGTCCTGCTCTCCCCAGCTCACTCTCAGCGCTCTCCCCCAGCTCTCCGAGAGGGGATGGAGGGGCAAAGAGACAGTAAACATCAAAAAGAAAGCTCCAAATCTGACTCTATCATCTTTAATTTCAAAAATGAATTAATTACACAGGTTTAAAATAGATACCACGTGTCAACCACCCTGGAGAACCATTATTGAATTTATATTCTTATTAAAGTATTGTTCAGCAGAGAGAGGGCAATCATTTCACTGAAACTCATTGACTACAAATGGGAATTAAATGAGGTTAAAAGAAATTAGATTAAATGACAGTGTTTTGATACTGCTGAAGTAATCTTGGTTGAAGAAACTGCAAATCCTATATTCCACACCAAGAAAATAATTGAACAAATCTCAGTTGCTTGGAATGAACCAGAGCAATATAAAGAAAAATAGTGTACCTGGATCACACACAAACCAATAAATCCAAATAAGATGTCAAAGTTCAAGTGAAAGAATTTTTTCCACTCCTCTCAATGATAGGCAAGCCTGGTTTTAGTTTGAAAAATCAGTCACTGAAGATCTCTATGTATGTTTTCAAAATAATTTTTAAAAACACAGACATCATTATTCAAGGCTCAAGGGTTGTTTGGGGTGCAGGGGAAAGGTTATTGACTTGTGCTGATTGAAAACTTTCTGAGTTCACATTTCAGTGATAGACCATGCTCCACACATCCTGGATCCAAATTTTCTGAGGTAACACAGACCTCATTAGTGCATAGTGCAATAAGAAAAGGTGAAAGAGAATGGCATGGAAAATAAAAAAGGGATTAGCTAAGTCATACTGATTTTGACCATCACTCTAAAAGCCTGTCCATCTCTGAGACTAACAATAAGTGTTCAGTGTAATTTACAAAAGCCTTAAAATAATATGAAAGAAAGTCTCAAAGGTAGGAATGGTAAAACTGCTTCTGAAATTGGGCTACATTTATCCATTCCCTCATGAAGGCCTATTCTGAATAGATGGTTTGAGAAACTGGAGTCTGCTCCAGCTCAAATGATATTTTGAAAAGCCAGGAGCACTTTTCTCTCTGCCACAGGTAATTTCTTTCCATAATGAAATATTTCTGAAGGGTCCAAAGTGCACTGCAGTCATCACTTTAAAGCACGTATTGCAAATCAAAATGCAAATTAATTGCAGAGGAAACACTCATAGTTCCTTTCTAGACTGGAAACTATGACTATCAGAGCCCTACTTCTGTGAAGTATTTAAGTTCTAAAGGAATATGAAAGATGGTGGTATAATCAAGAGCAAGCCCCACAACCAATCAAAAAATAAAAACCCACCATATAATTTTGATTACATAGTTCTACTTCTACCTGCCATTAGCATTTTTGGGGACATCTAGAAAAAAAAAAATCACAGAAAACCAACCAATCAACCACCCACCAAAAGAAACAAACCAACAGCAAAAAAACTCCCAATGCAACTACAAAACATGAGAAAGCAATCCAAAAGCAATCCAAAACTCTACAGTCATGTCTGTATTTATAACCAGCTTACATTTCTATAGGAAACTAAGAATAAAACACATAATACAACCATGTCAACAATGTAAAACAATTCCACTTAATTGAACTGCAAAAAAGGGGGGGGGTGAACTGCCAACTGATTAAATTGTGGTAAATCCATTATGAATATTTTTAAATTTTTTTTTTCAGAGATTGAACCAGTGGAAAGCAACTTCACAGAAACACTTTAGTATATACATGCTCTAAAGATCAACTCTGATCATAATTAAAATAAATGCATTCATTCCTTTGATATTATAAATTCAAAATGAAGACTCAGAATTATAATTACCAAATAACAGGTTTAAAAAAAAAAAAAAAAAGTCACAATTTCAACAGGAAAAGATGTCAAAGGAAAGTAAAGAGCATTTCAAAGTACCTGTAATACAAAAAGTGGTTTAAATCTGCTGGATAATCATATATAACCCTCCAACCAAAAAGAAAAAGCAGTATTAAAAATTATTAATATATTTCTCCTATATGGAAACTGGAGGGAAAAGGTGGAAAAAGAAGACTATGCAACCCTTTATTGAAATTTAAAAACCATATGTAAATCAAGGAAATCATGGTGGGTTTGCCTCATTCCTACTGACAAACTGCTTATATCAGCTCCTATGCTGAGATCTACATCACAAGCCACACAGACAGAGACTAAAGGAAAAGGAGTCAAAATAGATATGGATTCCCAGCTACTGTGCTGCTGCAGAAGTTTCCCCTGGCTTTGCAGATCAATGGAAATCAAAGTAACCACCATAAGAACCCCAAACTGATGATACTCTGCCTTGTCTTGTCTGTCTATAACTGTATGTATTTTTCAATCTACCTGGAAATGCTTCTGAAATTTCACTTAAAGAGATACTCTGCAAAATTTGGTCTAGATTGCTAGACATAACTAAGACACTTTGAAGAATAAAAACACAGTTTAAGGATTCTATGCATAAGGCTTAAACCAGCTGCCTTAAAACAGCAACATACCTAACTAGAATATGAGCAAATTGTATTTATTCAGGGAAAATGCACATACTTGATCTTTTGTCTGTTCCTTTTTTTGTTCTTTGGCTGCATCAGTGAGTGAAGACTACCAGATGTCTTTCACCCTGCCTGTGGCATTTTAAAAATAATACCACTGTATTCCTCTACTGTAATATAAAGTAAACCATCATATTACGACCAACTGCTCCATTTGTAGTGCTTCCAATTAGAATGTTTTTGATTACAAAGCAAACTTAATCTAGCAAAACTTCACAGAGCTTCTACTTGAACTTGCTTCCTGAGGAAAAGTTAAGTTTCTGACTTGACAGCGAAGTCCCTCTTCCACAATACAACGAGTCCACCCCACCTTCTAGGGATCGCAGTACCACAATCTAAGGCCCACATGGAGGGACACACAAGCTCAACAATTAGGCAAGGAAACACAGCACAGACTCAGAAAAAAATTGAGATGCAGAAAATTATTTTATAAGCTTTTTATGTGACTCCTTCTCCCACTGTAGTAGGCCTCCTTCAGTGTAGATTTAGATGACCTTGACTCAGAGGAAGCTTTGTTAGGTACTGTAATGATGAAGACAGTGCCTGCACTGTCACTGCCTCATAGGCCTCCACTGTGCTAAGTGAGAGTATCAACTCTCATTTGTACAAGAGCATAAACAGCTTGAAAATGTGTGGTTTAAGTTTAACTCCTGGAACTCTTTGAAACACTTTTATACTTAAAACTTTTGCAATTGTATCAACATCCTAAGAATAGAGTAAAACTACAGTTATTTTTAAGCACTGCCTAGGAGGATACTTCATGTCTAAACTATTTATTTATTCCCTGAAATAGATACCAGGTGACATTATAGAATAAAACTGTTATTTTAGGATTGTCTGATCTTTTATCTATTTGAAAAGGCAAAAAGGGAAGCCTCTGCAGAAAAAATAAAAATGAGATAGAGGAATTAGTGAGTCATAACTGGGATGGTACTTCCAGTGCTCCTTTATGCTGTCATTCTGCAGAGCAGACCTCTCTCCAGGTGTATGCTGGAACAAAACAAACCAAACAAAATCACAATAATCTGTCTTCAACCAGATTACTTCAAGAGGCAATGACAGCATAATATGGAATTATTGTACTTCAAACATATCACACATCATTGTATGCCTCATGTGCAAATGTTACAGAACTGAAACTCAAATGAAGGAAAAATAATTTGTCTCAAAATTTCCTACCTGCCAAAATTACACATGTATTTACACATAATTCTGCCAGATGCTGAATCACAACCATCAAAATGATGTATGCATACATAGTGAAAACTGAAAGGAGACACAATTTATTTTGAATAGGCAACAGTGTTATTTAGAGGTAGAAGTAGAGATGCTTTAAGCAATAGCTAAAATTACTAATAATTCAAGAGGAGAAAACATGGGTCACAGAGTGATTATAACTAACTCCATATAATTAAAAGTAAACATAGATTATATTCTAGGTTTATTAGTAAAAAATACTTTTAAATACTTCAGAAAAATAGAAAAATTGCAGAAATGACACTATGGAAAACAAACAAACTTATTTTTATTTTGCTTGTTTATCAAAGAAAGTTCTTGAAAAACAGTACATTTCAGAAGATCAAATCTGTTTTTAAGAAGCACATAGAAGCAATGTTTCTCAGTATTGCTATGAGGAAAAATAAAGGCAAAGACATACATCCTATTTGTTGCTTACTGGCTCTGCTTCTTTTGGGGTTTTAGACAGATACGGGAAAGGTATAAAGAAACACAGAACACTGCAGACACCACAGAAATACAATTTTCTAATTTGTTTATAGGCACTGCTCTGCAGATTAAGAAATTAACCATATTCTTCCCATGCTATAGGACAGAAAAATGTATCATGTGAATGCACAAGTAGAGCAAATCAATTTTTTCTTAATTTGCAACTTCACACTCCATTATGGTGTTTTACATATGATGGTAGACTTGTTGAAAAGAGAGAGATTTTTAGTGTGTTCTTAAGCACTGAAATTCATTACTGAAGTGTTTGATCACCCCATAAATCTGAAGTTACACTGCAACTAAATTTTTTAAGGAATTTTGCAGGATTTAGACTGATGTAAGAGCAAACACTACAGCATCCTATTTATTTATCACCTTAATTTTTCCTCAGTTTCAGGCTGAGGATAATAATAGCAGTGATCAAGAGTAATGACTCTCACATGGTAACTAAAATTAAAATGTGAACAGATCACATTTTAAGTATCAGCATTACAAAATATCTTCTGCATTCAAAAACTATTCCCCTGTATCAAATAAGAAATATCCATGAAGTGTTGGTCACCAGCTGTATAAGAAAACTCTGAGGTTTTTTCTCATTAATATTTAAAAGTTCATTTAAGAATTTTGCAATGAGAGCTTCCAGAGTCTTTTCCTTATCTTTAAAAATGAGAAGAAATAAAATAAAAACACATTTCTATTTGCAAACCAAGAAAACTCATTTTGATGAGTGAGTTAATGAACAGCACTTCCTTTGTCATGGAAATGAAGCTAGCCAATATGCTGCATTAAGCAAACTATTCTAAAATACTGTTTAGAAACATTTAGCAACATTTAACCTGAAGGTACAAATAAATTATACAACTCTGCCCTAGTGGAAAGAATCTTAGGGAAATAAAGAGGACTGGTGCAATCACTCCACTGAGACATGCCGCTCACTGTGTCAGTCTTCTCACTATTTCGATTTTTTAGTTAACAGAGAGAGACACAGACCAGGTTGTCATCACTACTTCCATTCCAGGATCCCTTGAGTCAAGAAAATAACCATAAATTAAATTCTAGACTGCCCTGTCAGGTAGACCTGAGATTAAGCCCAGATTACTTGCCTTGAAAGATTAGGCAGTATTCTTACATAGCCTGTCTTGAGGAATTTTTTTGTAATTACAGAAGAAAACAGTGATGAAAAGTCCAACATGTTTAATTCACAGTGCTTTTAAATCAGGAAAAATTACAATAAATTATCCCAAAAAATCACTATTCCTTTTACATCTGGTAAGTGAAATCAGACTCAAACAATATGGAAAAGAAAATACAAAAGGCAAATATCCATAGTTTACCTCAACAATTCTTGTTCTTATGAGTAATAAATATCATCACAACATCTCTCATGCGTCTGTACTATGACTGACACATTCAGCAACATTCATGACTATGATTCTGTTATAAGCTGGAAACCCACCTTCTTTGTTCTTCTCCATGTTCACCTGAAGGCACTGTCAAGCATTCATCCATGTGACCGTGCAATAACCTCAGAACATCCCCTCCTATCAGATATCCTTGAATAAAGGGAGAAAATCCAGTTCATTTCTCTAAACATAGCAACATGTACAACTATAGTTCAATCTGTAATAAATATTATCAGGTTGATTTCAGTTTTTTCTGTTTGAAACTTTATATTACTTTTTAAAAAAGAGTCAGAGGGGGAAGATATCTCATACTCTGTGGAGCTGGTTGAACAATGCCAAGTGAGAAAAGCTCCAAGTCAGCAGCTTGGGAAGGATGGATCAGGATAAAGAGAAGCAACAAGCAGGAGATCCTACACAGTTACCACAACCCAGAAAAAGACTGAGCCAATCAAAACAAGGAATCAAGTACTCCTCTCCCAGATTACAACAGAAAAAGTGGGAAATTCTTCCATCTTACCTACTCTCTTTTCATTTTGTTTAAGATAAGAATTCTAGTTAAAATACAAAAACAAAGACTGATTTAGTTAGTTCATTATTTAAAGCAATTTTTTTGGAGTATTTGGAAGTTCTCTGTGAGAAAAACTTCTGGGAAGATCCACTCTAAACTCTACTTGACAGAAAGTTCAAAACAAATAACCATGATTTATTTGGACTCCAAAGGGAAACTCCTATATTGCAAATAGTTCCACTGCATGTGCAGGTTCACAGCCAAACACTTTGCTTTACAGTGTACAGGTGTGTGTGTTCACAAACTAAGGCACAGACCATACACACAGCATCATCACAATATTTGAAGTCCCAGGACTGAGCAGCCAGAAGCTGAAAACAAGGCCAGAATTCGAATCTGTAACGGTGCTAACAAAATAGATCTTTTTTCATCAGTCTTTTTGCATTAGAGATGTGACATTAAAAACAAATATAATTTTATATTATCCTACAATTACTGTATTATAATCAGCAACTGAAGAATACTAAAACTTAGTAGGTTTTAAGCACAATTCCATGGTATTTTTTTCAGTCTGACAAGCTACATGTAAACATTTAGTTTCCTTCCCTTCTTGCTAAAAACAATTAATATCAAATTCTACCATTTGAGTGGGATGCCATAACACAAATCCTTGGCTTTATTGTTACAGCAACAAGATTTTTAAAAAGTTATACCTGGAATTGTATTTTGAAGCAATATCTACACTAATAAGTAATGCTGTGAAGTAAGACAGATCTTTACAGGGAAATGGTGTTGAAGACCCTTCAGTCACACTGCACACCTTTCATGAATTTACTTTGAAACTACATTAAATCTTTTTTCTGAGTAGATCAGGTAATATTTCAAGATATATTTTTTAAACCTTTGAGATAAGCATAAAATTGGAATTTATGTGTCAAATTTTAGCACTGTTTTTTTAAATTTGTGATTTTGACACAGCAGGGTATGCCCAGGTAACTGTTGTTATATACATTACTTTTTACATGGACCTGTGTCAATATAATTCTATAATTTAGGTTTTGTCTTTAAAGTGACCCCCATCTACTTCATCGTACAGAATTAGCAGAATGACTTGATTTAACGCTAAAGCTCTGCTTCAACTTAAACAATAAATTGACTTCTGCATAAGCCAATTTTACAGAAACGCATGTAAAAACAAATTATCTTCTTTGAACTACCTCAAATATTCTAGTTCATCTTACAGACTAATTATCCATTATTTTCACTTTGAAATAATTTCATTTAACAGAATAGTTTAATTTATTAATCTATTTTAATGGGATTTTTTGATTAAGAGAGGATATTGTAGAGCAGTTATTTCTATACATTAATATTTTAGTTGTGAATATGACAATAATTTTACAGATACTAACAAAAATAGGTTTATTTCCTCCTTCTTCCCTTTTGAGGTAACTTTCTCTGGCTTTGCTACTGTTTTACAGAGGACATAGAGATAAGGCCTTAGTGTGAGATTCACTCTCCCTTCACCACAGGACTACCTTGATTACAGGAACAGTTGCCACTTTTTCAAGAATAAGGCCTTAGCTCTAATCCTCTCTGACACTAGCCAGCTGAACTTCTCTAGAAAACATGCTTAGCTTAAAGATAAAGTCTCTATCTAAGCAAAGTGAAAATGGAAAAGTATAGCAACAAAGAGCAGGCACATACACAGATAAATGCACAGCTACAAAAACCGTATTAGATCATTTTCACATTATTTCCTGAGAGTATGAGTACACAATATGACACTATGTCATTGTGGATTTCTGCTCCTCAAAGAGACAGGCAGGTCTCAGTAGTGAGGTTCACCAGGCAGAGATGTGGCATAGCACAAATCTGGGTCTCAGCACATAAACCATGCAGGGATTGTTAGCAAGAATGACACACCAGTGCTGCCAGCAGTGGGCAGACAAGGAGAATGGAATAAACAGGAAGGAGCAAAAGGAAAAGGTCTTCTCTTCTCATTAACAGAAAGGTTTTCTCCATCAAGTTATTAACAGAATAGTTTAATTTATTAATCTATTTTAATGGGATTTTTTGATTAAGAGAGGATATTGTAGAGCAGTTATTTCTATACATTAATATTTTAGTTGTGAATATGACAATAATTTTACAGATACTAACAAAAATAGGTTTATTTCCTCCTTCTTCCCTTTTGAGGTAACTTTCTCTGGCTTTGCTACTGTTTTACAGAGGACATAGAGATAAGGCCTTAGTGTGAGATTCACTCTCCCTTCACCACAGGACTACCTTGATTACAGGAACAGTTGCCACTTTTTCAAGAATAAGGCCTTAGCTCTAATCCTCTCTGACACTAGCCAGCTGAACTTCTCTAGAAAACATGCTTAGCTTAAAGATAAAGTCTCTATCTAAGCAAAGTGAAAATGGAAAAGTATAGCAACAAAGAGCAGGCACATACACAGATAAATGCACAGCTACAAAAACCGTATTAGATCATTTTCACATTATTTCCTGAGAGTATGAGTACACAATATGACACTATGTCATTGTGGATTTCTGCTCCTCAAAGAGACAGGCAGGTCTCAGTAGTGAGGTTCACCAGGCAGAGATGTGGCATAGCACAAATCTGGGTCTCAGCACATAAACCATGCAGGGATTGTTAGCAAGAATGACACACCAGTGCTGCCAGCAGTGGGCAGACAAGGAGAATGGAATAAACAGGAAGGAGCAAAAGGAAAAGGTCTTCTCTTCTCATTAACAGAAAGGTTTTCTCCATCAAGTTTAGGATACTGCCAAGCAACGCACTATTAATTTTTAATAATGGTTTGTGCTATAAACCATGTCAGAGAATCCGTATGTGCAGAGTGATTCTCATATGTAAAAAAGAGATGATGCAATGGTCTCACTAATATCTTAATTAGCAAAGTTGCAAGAACATTCCATGACTGAGTTTTAAAATATGCCAGATAAAAAGAATTGATGTGAAATTTCAGAGTATTGCCTCTTTAAAAAACAGTATCCAAAAATCACACAAAACAAAATGACCTGCAGCTTTAACCTTCTTTAGATTCTATTACAACACCCACTCAAAACAGTTGGTCTGCAGGAAAGCAGAAATCATTACGCTTTACATTGTGACAGACTTTTCAGAAAAATGTTGTTCTTCTCTGTGGAACCAGTATGGCATAAATTCAGGGATCCTTGTCCTTTCAATGTTAGAAATTACATTAAAACTCCTTCCTAATTCCTAAATAAAATAAATAGTTCTGGAAAGCTGTTCTCTTTCTGTCTTTACCCTCCTCTTGTTTTTCTTTCCAACCATATGTTACCCATAAAACTATTTCCCATCTTCAGTCTTAGGATTTCACATCCTGCTTCAAAGCCTCTTGCCCATTTTTTACTCAGTCTCAAAAACATGTAACCATGACTGCATACATTAGAATAATTTGAGATAATATATTTAACCAGGACCAAAAGCCATTTCAAAAAACATATTACAAATGTTATCATATCTTTAGCAAAATGCGATTTGAATGAGCTGCTTGGAATTCAGAAAAAATACATAGAAAACTATCAGTGTTACTTTCAGTATAACCTTCCCTCTGTTTTCAGAGAAATATTCAGGGACTATTTATTTATTTATTTATTTATTGTATTCAATGTTTACATAGGACAAAACCACTCCAACACTTGGCATAATAATTTGATTTTTTAAGTATTTAATTTACTATCAGTCTTTCAATAATTAAAGTTGATTCAATCTTACCTTGGGCAACTTCACTTCCAGAACTGATTGGTGCTACACTCCAGAGCGTCTGCTGGAAGGCTGCATCAACATGTAAGCTACCATTGCCATAAGAGAGATGCTAGAACCAGGAAAGAGGGAGGCTTTTATTTGAGGTTAGTTGAAAATCTCATTACAGTATACAAAAATAATACCAAACATTCTCTTGTTTCTTTCAAACATTAATTGTTCTCATTGACTGTATAAGTAAACACAAAGTTTGACCTGGGTACTCCTCAAGAGACATTAGAAGTAAAGCTAGAATAGTAAAGCATATTTCCCTCAAAAAACTACAGGAACAGTACAGAACACAGTCAGCTGCTTGGCACTGTAGACTTAGTGAACACTCTAAAGAACTAATTGTTAAATGCTGTGGGGTTCTTACTGTAGCGTTCTTCCTTCTACATAAAACTGGAATTTCCATGAGGTTTGAATATTGGGATATCACCCTAATCTGCATTTCAAGTGCAACTCACCACTTGAATTTTTCTTGCAGGCCACTGGCTTCTTAAAACTCCCATTAGGTCAAAGAAATTACATAAACAAACTACTGATTTTGTAAATGACTTAAGACAGTTCACAAAATATATTCTTGAACAAAGTTCTCAAGATGTGAGCAAAACTGAAAGAATCTTTCCTTGGAAGGCTCACCTCCCACCTATGCATTCAATGGATGCTCTTTGGCTGTGTTTCCCTACCTTCTGCCAACGTTGCAGATCTTTGCCATAAGTGCAACAAGTGCTGTCTTTTCTCAGAAATTCTGTGTGTGAGTTCCTGTTAGTTCATTGGCATGCTCTCAAAAATTCTTATCTCAAAGCATCTTGTATTGCACCCATGTTTGTCTGTCCCACACCATCCCCCACTTCTATTGTCAGAGCCAAACATAACCTTACAGAAGATTATGGAACCAAGCATTCTGTGAATAAGCAGCTGTTTTGAAGCATACTGTTTATCTTACCAGGTACTAATTTTTCAAGTGCAGTAACATTTAGATTTTATCAGAATTTTATTTTATACTACTGGAAAGTAACTCTGATTATAGAGTAGTATTGGTCTCTGTTTCCAAATGTTGTGACCAATATTAACAAATTCTGGGTAAACTAGTTAATGATACAAAAGACAAAAATGTCAGTGGAAGTCAGAAGAGGGTAGATTCTCATGACGTGCAAAGTTCTGTCTTCCTGACTGCACACCTTCTGGCTGCACACAGAAGTACAAGAAATAGAACATCAGCTCATTTAGAAGGGTCCCATAACAGCTAATGACCTACAAAGAAAGACTCCTCACAAAAGCCTTGTTTACACTGCACCAGTGCCACTCAGCACATCATGGAGAAAATTAATGAACAAGTTCTTTGCCTTTTATTCTTCACTCACTGCAGTTATATAACTTAGTGAATGGCAGGCCATGATGGGAGATTAGGATCTGCAGCACAGCTGTTTTATTTTTGCTCTGTGCATCTTCATTTTGTTAGGATTCTTCTAAGATCACCACATAGATCCAGTTAGTGGCAACAAGCAATTCAACCAAAGCAGAAATATTAATTTAACTTCATTCAGGATAGACAAAAGAGAAGGAGGAGAACTCCTCTGTCATCTAGAGCATCAACAGAGCACTTCTTCTAACTGGGTGTTCTGTACATGCTAATTAACTTATTTTCACACACAGTAGTATCAGTTGAATGAGTGTGAGGACACTGAACAAAAAATACATTGCTGACATCTCTCTTCAGAGTATTTGTACTTTTTATCCATTTATTGAATTCCAGTTCCAACTCTAATCCAGATGTCTCAAGGTGAGTCACCAGTGAATTATAACTTTAAAAAATATAGTTCAAATTATAAAACATATGATTTCAAAGCAGAGTATATTCTGCAATTCCCTTCTTATCCTCACAATCCTTGCTTCCCTAGATTCTTTGCAGCATCCTTAAATTTACAACTGACAGCAGGGTTTCTACCATTTACAATTCCACAAACTATGGTGTTCACTCCCTGGAACCATTCATAGAAAATGGCAAAAGGAAGCTTTTACCATGTACAGAAAACACATTGTTAAGGGATATCCAAGAATTCAGTTATGTCAAATCTATTGAAAAAAATCCTGAAAGATTAGAGATGCCAGTATTTATCCTGGCATTGCCTAAGCTTTTACTGCTATACTCTAACTATCTCAATGTTGTTTTAAAGCAATCTGCTCTCTGTCGATAATTTACTGGAGTTTACCTGCTTGTTTCATACTTTCAGCACAATAAAGCTATCAAAATGAAACAAGTAACACGATGTCCAGGACGCGGATGTAACACTCAGACTGGTGCAGAACAGCCTCCATACATGCTACACAGATATTTGATAGCTGGCATATCAGTGCATCTGGCAGAAGTGGAAGGTTGCCATTGTTGATGAGGACCACATGCTTAGCGCATCTTTGGGTATGTAGCAACATTTGAAAAGCAGAAATATGTTGGGTTCAGGAATCCGACTGTCCAGTCTAATCTTCATATGGGTCTTCCCCAATACAGGCAGGTTGCCTCAACCAAATAATATATTTTCTGCACTAATCCAAATTCAAGCAAAAGCTAGATTTGTCTTCCCTGCTGATAGACTGATAATCTCCTAAACCAGCATTTAACCGGCAATAGGGTTTTCATCACTTTTCAGATTCAAATCACGGTATTTTATGAATATGGGTTAACATTACAGTCCACAGGCAGTTTATCTCAATAATAAACTCGAAGACTCATCTCTCAGAATACTGCAGGTTTCCCAACTGAATTTAATGACATATTGTAAACTCTGTACTGCTTCGCAGCAAAGTAAGATAATCATAACTCTGTCCCTAGGTCTTCAAAAAGAACACAGTGTTTTTAAGCTCACTGAAGAGCTTGGGAATCAGATGGTAATTTCCACAAGAACCCTCTAGCAATGATTGCTGCAGCATAGCTGCATTTACAAGAGCTCTGAATAACTAGAGCTTTTAAATTTCACAGTCTGCATGAAAGTTTCTCTTCTCCTTAACATGCACGTGTGAAAAGAAAAAAATACAAAGAATGAAAAACTTTTGCTTCAAGCTTCCTCTTGGCTAAGGTGTGCCAATATTGATAGTTCATCTAGCAATATTATCTGCAGTTTAATAACTCTGCCTTCAATCTCAGGCCATTTGAAATAGCAAGAATAGCTAAAAAAACCCAAAACATTATTTACTGGTAGATTTCGAAAACTATGTATAAAGCATTGCATTTCTCAGAATGGTTAAGTACTGCACAATAACAGCATCAACCACACTCCTTCATATTTCTTAGTACCAGCTGGTGCAGAGATAGGTGGAAGCTATTTCCTTTCCAGTACACAGACACTCTGACAGCCCTTGATTCCTGACTTAAAATTACTACACTGATCCCAACAGAAAAGCAGTTTCAAACTGTTTAGGCACCTATCCTCAATTGACCAAAGAACCTCTGAGATGTTCCAAGTCCTGGACAGACACCATTCCTACAACAGGTGCACAAGAATGTACTCGTACCTATAACTAAAGCAAAACAAAATAGTAACAAAATAAACTATACTCCTTTTCATTTTTTTATTTTTTTCTTTTTTTAATTAGGAAGAAAAAAAGAATTTGCATCAAAACCCCAATGAATTAGCAAAATTCAGTAAAAATTCAGAGGTTAAACTAAATATGGTCTCTAGAAACAAAAACACTTTTTAACTTCCTACTTATGATATGTCATTTCTATTAAAATTTATTATCTGAGTCATTTAAAAATTATTCTATTACAGAGAATTATGTAGAAAAAGTCAAAACAAATACAAATACTTATTCACAATAAAAGAGAGATACTGGACAGAACTAAAAGTAATAAGTGCATCTGTGTGAAATTTTTATAGAATTAGGGGTTTGTGCTTATGTTTTACACTGGCAATATATTTATATTCATTGAAACATCTATGAACACTTGAAAAAGTTTAAATAAAAATGGGTAAACTTACACTGCTGAACAAAAAATTGGTATCTAAATTTTGATCCAAAGAAAGCATAGCCAAATAAATTCCAAAGGGTTTAAAGTACTAAAAAAATCCTGTTTTCTTTAATTTTCTCCACAGTCCTTAAACAGCTGGCCCACAAAACCCAAAAGTAAAGGGAAGTTTTTCATTGATAAAGACAGAAACCTACAGCAATGTCCTAAATTATTCAACTCCTTCACTCATCATAAATTTACCATCAGTAAAGGGAGACTAGAAGCTAAAACCCACAGATACTTGGAAATTTACCATTACAACGAAAGCCATCTACTCTACTACCTCACAGCTGAGCATGGGTAAGTGCAGATGCATGGCAGGAAAAGCATAAAGGATCCATGGAGGGTAGAAGGAGGTAGTTTGCATTCCCGCTCTTCATAACAGCTTTCCTTCTGCACTGGATCATGAAAAGTCTGAAGCACATCAGCTACTGTGCTTCCAAACAACAATCATTTTGCATGATTAGTCACAAGAGCTTTCATTAACAAAGCATTAATTTTACAGAAGCAAACATTAAAAGTTTGGAAATGTCAAACAACCCTATGGAAAAAGAATGGCTTCTAGTGAACACATCCCTTTACAGTCTCCAATGGCATGATATATTTTTTGCACATGTGCTGCCTCATTGTATATCCAGGATAATGGAGCTCACTTTGTCAACAGCTGCTCAGTGCTTTGTTTTCCCCTCAATCTTCAATTTGCAGCCTCATGCTTTATTCAATATAGACAATTCTTCAAATCTTTGAAAAGAGAATTATTAATTTCCACATAGGTTTTTCTCTTGCACCAATTACAGTTTTTCACAAAACACAACAGTTTTTCACAAATCACAACAAATATTAATGATTTCATTTTCTCAAAACCCCAAAGAAGTAGTATTGTAGCCCATTTTCCATTGGGGAGGGAAATACAGAGATTAAACTAAGAAATTTTCATTAATCTAGGATACTGAGGTTGAGGTGACTGCATTATATGTAGTTTCTTGGTCAAGCCACATCTTACACTCATCTCAGCTGCAGGTTTCAATACTGAGCAACTCTGAGGTTTCAACCACTAACAGAAGGAGGAGATGCAAGAGACACAACTCCAGGATGGAATATTCCCAGTAAGGGATGAGTAGTGACCACTTGAAAGTAAGCCTAGTATACAAGATCATCTACTCTGCAAATTCCACTGCACAGTCTGGTACAGAATTTAATTCTTCAGGAAAATAATTGTAGCAATACTTCAAATGCAATTCCCAGCTTGAAATTTTATCTTCAAAGTTGCTTCATACCACAGCTCTCCTGCTACACAATCCTGACACATCCATTGAACTTTTATCATCACTAAAATAGCATTCCAAAAAAAGCCAGCATGACTGTATACTTAGGAGATGTCCTAAAAATATACCAGTACCAAAACTTCTGCATTTTTGAATGCCTGTGACTTTTTTAAATTTAAGAAAATTATTTTTATGTTATCATTTATATGTAATTTTCCTAAATTGAAAAAAAAGTTCAAAAACAAATTCCACCATTACAGTTCTCTACCTGTGGTTCACATGGGTAACTTGAAAACCCTTTTTCAGACATTTCCTTCTTATACTACTACAAAAATAATGACAGGAATTTTCAGCATACCCCATGTAAGTGCTGTGCCTGAATACAATGGGTTTCCTGGATAGTTGCTGGTAGTAGTTAACATCTAGCATAATTAGTCCAGGTCTTTACCACTCTATTTTCCTTTTCAAATCTTTACCCCAGCCTCACTAGAAATTTGTGTGAGGATGGTGAAGCACAGGCACAGGTTGTCCAGAGAGACTGGGGCTGCCCCATCCCTGGAAATGTTCAAGGCCAGGTTGAAAGGGGCCGTGAGCAACCTGCTCTAGTGGAAGATGAACCTGCCCACAGGAGGGAGGTTGGAATGAGATAATCTTCCAGGCTCTTTCCAACCCAAACATAGAATCTACAATTCTATGTCTCCCATTTAGCCAAACCAGCTTCCTGACCTAATTACAGCACACATTATCACCCAGAATTAGGACCTCCTCCTACTTCAAGAAGTTCTCCTTAGACTTACAAAGCCTAAGCAGGGTATTTTAGCTTCTTTTCCTTGCTCAAGCTCTTCCTCACCACATCAGCCAGCATTAGACTTCTTTTCAGAATCTCACAAGAATCTCAATCTCTCTCCTAACCCTCAATCCCCTTTTCATTTTTTGGCTTCTCTCTGGATCTTTGTCCAGCAGTTTTGTTCTCCCCAGAAAGCTCATTCCTCTGCAGATCTCTCTTCTTTTCATCCTTCATTTCCATTCTCATTCCACTGGTTCTTCTCTCAGTTCCCTCTGCCAAAACAATACAGTTTTTCTATCCTTAATTTTGAGCACAACTTTAACCAGTGGATGCCTACTCTTCCCTTGTCACCAGCTTCTTGTCCCAGACAATTTGGATAGTCCCTATCTACCTGCCTACCTTCAGTTGACAATCTTTTCAGCCACTCATCAAGTCCCACTCAGTTTCCCTCCTTCCCAATTCAGTCCCACTCCTGTCACTGATACATCACCTGCCTTTTGTTCCTTCTACTTTGTCACAGCTTCATCCTCCACATATCTTAAATGACAGGAGATCACCAGCAGCACACACAACACTGAGTTCTCAGCTGTCAATACAGTGCCTGGCTTCATTCCTGCCTTGAGCAATCCATTTCAAGGAATATCTGCTCCCACCAGGGTTGGCATGTATGTAATTATTCACTGTAGAGGGAGTTTAAACAGTTCATTAACACACAGGAGGTGCTAGCTTATGTAAAATAGACAAAGTCATCAGACTTCTACCTACTCAAAGAAAATTTAGATACTCTTCCCTGGTCATGATCAAGCTCCAGTGTTTCAGGAGAACATTTCTTTACTAAGTTGAACCAGGGAGAGACTTGTTGCCTTTTTATTAATTTTCTTGGTTTTTTTGGTTTGGGGGGTTTTTAGTTGGTTTGTGCATTTTGGTTTTTGGGCTTTTTTTATAAGTTACCAAGTAGTACACAAGAAAATTACATCAATTTTCTTAATCATGTGGCTTTGTTTTCTTTCCTGTCTTTGAGCTCAATAATATCTGATCTCTTCTGGATGAAATAAAAAAATATCTCAGACTGATTATTAAAAAAAAAAAAGGAAAAGAAGAAAACATTAATAGATGCTTCTAATTCTAGTAAGTGACTTTTTACATCACATGTACTTGATTATAAGCACTTGGAAGCAGGACTCCATAAGGCAGAGCAGCTTGACAACCTTAATTATTGGAAAGTCCTACCAGCCTCCACAATAACATTTCAAATCATTGTATAAAAACTCCATGGGAACTGCATTATGATCAGTGTAACAGAGCAGCTCAACACTACCTCGGTTCCACTAATTTCAGGTTTGCTTATGCAGATTAAAATTATTCTTCATAAAAAACTTTTTTATATTTTTTCAACAAAGAGAAACTATGGAATTGTGAATTTACACAGAAGAAAGTAAAGTCCAACACTGAGTTTCATACTTTTAGAAAAAATGTGAAAGGGAAGAATATTTTTTTTTAATGTTTCAAAAAACAAACCCTCACACACTGCTGTTTCCTGATACTACTGCACCAAGATGCAATACAGATACTTGGAAGCTGTTCCAAGCATATGATGACAGGAGAAATAAAACTAGGAGCTGAAAATAAACTATTTATTTCATGCAAAAGGATACAGAAGTGGTGCCTTTGCAATATTTAGGAACCTGTCCTCCTTTCCAGGAGTAATGGCATATATCGACTCCACCTTTAAAATAGTTCAATCTAATTTGGATGCTATTATTTTTGAAAGGGAGCTCTGCCATTGGTTCCAAATTAGTTTATTTTTAGTTGTCAGTAGCCAAAAAAAAAAAGTCCTATCAATCAAATAAATGTCAAGGCTTGTTCACAGATCTGCATAATGCAGCGGCAGGTCAGCATTGCAGTCACTGAGACAGTAACTCAGTAACTACATATAAACCACAGGGTATATATAACTGTTATATTATACTGAAATCTGTGCACTGTAGATTCAAAGCTGGGGGGTTTCCCTCTTTCCTGATTTCTCAGCCAGAATAACACCAACCTGATGGATAACAATTTCCAGTTTTTTCTTCATTTATGCATTTTGTATTTCAGCTTCACATCTAAGGACATTTTCTTGAATTATGTTTAAAAGAGACTTCATGAATTTGAAAGAAATTGCAACTAATTGAACTTCTAAGTTATTGAAAATATTGAAAGCAATCGGGATATGAGTTAATAAGAGGCATAGGCAAAGCTCAGTGCTGAGGTAGACACTACTATGTACAAGTTGGGGAAACATGCTGGAAATATCACATCTGTTCTTTGTCAGGCTGTACTGCCTCAAGAAAGGAAACATAGCATCTCTGGCTTGAGCTTAAATGGTGGCAATATTTATAGCAGAACATCTTTTTGCTCTATGCTAACAGAGTTCAGCAGAGCCAAGTTCTCCCTCTGAAGTATTTGGCAATAGCACAGCTCAGACATTATATAATGCCACAAGCACTTATGTAAGTGCTTCTCCTCAGAAATGCTACACAGCATAATAAGGATCCAAAATCCCATTGTCTAGATAGATAATGAAAGGCAGAGAAAGTGAAGGACTTGCCCTGGGACATTGCTGTGAGTCAAAATCCACCTCTCCGGACCTTTAGCTTATCATTTTAACACTGATCTTCCTATCAGTTTAGTACTTGGTTGGTGTAAATAGAAAGAAAACTCTTTGGGGAAAAAATAGAGCCAATTGTCCCAAAATATTTTATTTTGTGGAAAGACGAGAAGGGGTACTATAACAAAGTTCTGATATTTTCCTAATACTTAAGAGTGTTGCCAATCAAATGAGGTCTGAACAAAAATCTACTGATTACACTGAGATCATAAAGTGTCAAAGTCAATGTTAAATTAATTAAGCTAAAGCCAGACAACTGGAAGATGAACTTTGGAAGCTGACATAGCTCTTCTTTCCTCTTGCATTATACAAATTCAACTAAGAGCTGACTACATTTTGAAAAAGCCATGCCCTGTGAATGAACTCTTTTCATCTGTTATTTTTACACACACATCTTTGCCCCAGGATGGTTAACCTATTTGAATTCATTCAGAAATAATTAGCAAATTACTTGAAAACATAGAGCAATACTGCAATATACAAAGGTGCCATCCCAGTCCTATTCCTAACAGCAAATTTACATAAAACATTTGATGGAGAGCTTACATTTTCCTAAGATTTTAATTGTAGAGTATGCAACATACATAAACCCAACCCTCAGCATCCTGATGGACATCATTTTCTGTCAAGGAATCCATATGAGGAATTCCACTCCCTTAGAAAAAGCACTCCTCAACTGGATTCAACAGAGATTATTTGGGTTCACTATTGGAGCAGATTCACAAAAATAACTTCATCTCTCTACAGTCCTATTTTTTGTAAAAGATATCAGTTGCTACATTCTTTTAAGAACTGTACAAAACAGCAGCTACAAAATGACACTGCACTCAATATGTAAACAATAAATTGTGAATATTTTCAAACTTATATCCTTTGAAGTTATTTTGGAAACAGCCAAATAGTTTAAGACAGACAGATTTCATGAAAAATATTGGTAACTCACTGATTATTCTTTCTCGAATATTTCAATTTTCATAAAAACTTCACTGCTTTATTGCCAGTGCTAATATAATTACTGAATACAAATATTTTTATGATTGTGGAGCTACATAGTTTTCCATCTCTTAATCTAGTCTTGAAAAAATCTGATCATAAAAATTTGTCAAACCAGAGCTATATAACTGAAATAGGCTTAATAACTATTCATTAAAATCTAGATCTAAAACACTTTAAGAATGTAATACAGTGTTATTTCTCTCTGCACTGAAAATATTATTTATTTTTAGTATATTGATATTTTGCATGAAACACGCAGTACATGCATTAACTCCACACCTTAAGGAAAATCAGTCTCTGCAGACAGAATTGTGCTTCTTGATGTATAAAAGTACATGTGACAGCCTTGAGAATCAACAGCTGAGGCACAAACCCTAAATAATAGGCTGAGCTGAGTATTACTAATTAGAGGCCAGGACGTGCCTACACAGAGACACAATCTGTACCAAAATTCAACTTCAGCAACTCAATTCAGCAATTCAAAGAAATCCAATGTCTTTGAATAAAACCTTTCCATTAATTGGATTTCTCAAAAATTCAATCCACAAGAAGTTGTTTTTTCACTATGTGTAGTTACAATTGTCATAAAATTAATTATTTAAAATAATTTTTAAATGCAGAGATGACCAGAAAGTTTTCAGAATATCTAATTACAAAAAAAATAATTAAATGAGCTATTGAGCTTCGAATTAGAAGTTACAATTATGTTCTAACAATTGTATTCTTATTTTCCTATGTGTTTCCAATAGAAGGGAGAATAATTTTATGCTTGACATCTTATTAAACTATTCACTTTCTTCTTAAATACTTTTAAAAAAATTAAAAACTCATTTTAAAAAAAGTGAATAATAGAGAATAGACTTTAATGTTATAGGCACGTCTCATAGAGTCATAGAATACCCAGAGTTGGAAGGGACCCACAAGGATCATCGAGTCCAGCTTCCTGCCCTGCACTGCCCCATCCCCAAGAATCACACCTGCACCCAAAAGGGATGTCCAAACTCTGTCAGGCTTGGTGCTGTGACCACTTCTCTGAGGAGCCTATTCCAGTGCCCAACCATTCTCTGATAAAGAACCCTTTTCTAATATCCCACCTAAACCTCCCCTGACTCAGCCTCAGGCCATTCCCATGGGTCCTGTCACCCACAGAGAAGAGATCAGTGCCTGCCCCCTGCTTCCCCTCGTGAGGAAGCTGTAATTACAATGAAGTTTCCCCTCAGACTACCCCAGGCTGAACAGACCAAGTGACTTCACCTGCTCCTCAAATGCCTTCCCCCAAGGCCCTTCAACATCTTCATTGCCCTCCTAGGTGTGAGACAGATTTTTGACAAACTCAAAAACATCCTCAATAAAGAATCTTTTTTTAAGTTCTTGGGCCAAATCACTGGGGCTGATTTTTCAGAAGCTTTCAGCAAAATTATTTTCTTCTTCTTTTCACCTTCTTTTTGCCATAAAGAGTTCAGGTGTTTGCAACACCAAGAATAAAAAGGAAATGCATCTTAAAGTGTTGACCTTCTTTGTTACAGAGCAAATGGGAGATCCTTTTGGGAAGAAGACAGCTGTGTAAACCAGTGATAGCAGCTAGCACAATAACTTGTAAAATATTTCAATTGTATTTAATTATTGAGTATTTCAATTATATTTCATTTGACATGTCAGCTCTATATATTACACTGCACATCATTTCATTAACCTTCTAAGCCCACAAATCCAATGTACCTACACTAGGTATCCCAAAATGTTGTACAAAGTTTTAAAATATATATGATAGTGTTGTTAGCCTATGAACATCCACACGGATTCTACACATCTCAATCATGACATTTGGAAATTATTTCTTTTTTCTGTAATCACTTATTTTCATCTAAGCAAATTTTTAAACTCCTATTCCACTACTGAAATGAACAAAAATTAGATTAGCCATATATCACTCTTTCCAGACCTTCAGTAAGTTGTTTTGCAAATATTATTTAAGAAAACAGTTGAAGAACCAAAAGTTTTACGTGTAGGAGGTGGAAATGTATGCCAGATTATACAGTAAAACTTTCATTAACTGTTTTTTTCTTCCTGTAGAAGAACCACTGTACAGATCATTTTATACAACTTACCAAATACCTTTCTGAAGAGACACTGACTAAAATCAGATCATCTCCAACGCGCACTTTTTCTCCTTCTGATCGTTGTTTGGAAGCAGGATGTATGGTCCACCAGCAAGCCTCACCTAATGTCAGTATTGAGTACCAGCAAAGAATGAAACAAGAAAGGAAGAGCCCAATTTTACTGATGTTACTGTCACACTTTTTTCAGCCTTAAAAGTTCTGATCCAGTTTTCACTGGGCTAAACCAAGTGTCCACGTGTTTTCCATAACTAGAATCATTCCTGCATCACCTTGTTGGAAGCTCAGCTCTAAATAATACACATAAGCAAAAGAGTAACTGGAACAGTCACTCTGGAACAGTGACTCCAGAGTTGAATAATGTGATGGCTCTCTGTGTTCTCTAGGCAAGCTGGTCCAGTCCGCTTTCGCTAAAAAATTCCCTGTCACCTTTATAACAGATTCTGAAAAAGACATTGAAGAATATTCTACTGAGAATTTGGACAAAGAAATAGAGCAACCCATAACTAAGGGCAATGAAAAGAAGCATTAATATACTGCTTAAAATAATATTTGAAAGATCACATTAATCCAAATTCAAATGTGTTCTTCAACTTTTACTGACTGTTAGTGCCTCTAACCCCCCACAACATGTGCGAATACTGAAGTCACAAATTCTGTTCCCACGATAATCTTGTTTTCAGATGGGCTTCTTTAACTAAAACCATGCTATTCAGAAAATAACTCCGATGTGTGAACTGTTAAATTGTTGCAGCTGTTATTTTTACTACTCCCGCCTAAAGCAAAGCTTTAAAAATCAAGCAAATAATCTAACTAAGCAATTCTTAGACTTTTATTTTTAGACTGACCTAATTCTTCATCATATAGTCTTTTAAACTAGTGGTTACCTGTTGTGTCCTCTTGCAATCCTACATCAAATGCCAGTTTATCCATTGATGATCGAGATGTAGAGAGACAGCATAGATACTACCAAAAGAAAAAAGCATACATTACTTGCTCTGCTCACTTTTAATAATATAAAAAGCCATCAACCTAGTAAAACATGATTAAATATTCTTAGATTATCCCCATTAGTTATTACCAAGAACATGTATGCCTGATAAGCTGAAGTGCACTCAAGGAGTCTTGACAAAAACATGTGTTCTAAAATAATCTCTCAGTCTACCCAGGTTATCTTTTCACTGAGAAGGGAATACTAAGAGTGGAAAAAATGTAGTTAGTTGCATCAGATTTCAGTTCCATGAAGCCTCACTTTTAGGTTAGGAGTTTGGAACCTGTATAATTCATCAGGGAATTTCCAACTAAGACTTTTGTGCAAAATACATGTAAGAAGAAATCTCCTTTTCCACTCAGTCTCTAACATGCTCAGATTGACAGCAAAGTGCCAGCTGTAGATTCAGACACAGCTTATGCAATATGGAAAATCCAAGAGGAAAGTAATGAAAAGTCACCAACTCAGACTGACAAACAGGGGATTCAGCACTATGGGAGCCAGACTTCGTTTTGGCACTTAGCCAGATACAACCAGCTTGGGTTTTTTTATTTCTAAGAACCTACCCTTCATAAAGGTTTCTAGGAACCACAGTAAAATGCCTCTGATGTGAGGAATTCTCCATATATCAGTAAATGGCAATATTCTGGTCACTTTCAAACATAACCTTCATACAAAAAATGAATCACTGCTGCTCCCAACTGATGTAACACAGTTACATACCATGCCGCTGTAGGAATGGCGCAGCAAGATTGCATGCCCGTAGAGCAGTGTTCGATGTCCACCACCTTGTGCAGACTGAAAGGCAAAGAGAAACGATATACTGGTATGTTTTAATAAAATGGAGCCTTTTGAGAAAGAGAAAAAAAAAAAAGAAGATGAAAGAACACTGTGTACTTTGAGCCATCACTTGTTTGGTAAAAAAATATGTTCTAGAATCTCAAATCCTTGTTCCTTGTGCTGAAAGGAGTTCAGCTTAGAGGCTGAACTGCCTCTAAGAGCAGCTTTGACACGTGTCATGCTACCCTCCACAAACTCACCAGTTGTTAAATGACTTCATATTCACCCATTTTTCCTACAAATTATATCCTTCCAAGATAGATGGTATGCAGAGGGAGATTTTTGAATATTCTCCTTATTTTACCAGAGAGTAATGTGGTCTTCAGCCACATTGAAGATCATCAACCTGCAAATTGCTTTGTCCCACACTGCTTTAATACCATCAGAGAGAATTCTTTATCTGCTAGGATAGGTAAATGTTCTAAGACATCGAAGCTAACTCAACAGTATTTGCGGGTTCTGAAAATTCAGAAATCACATCCAAATAATTCTTCCTCTTCAGAAACAGCATAAATCTTGAGTAAAAGAAAATTAAAGTGATAAAATTCACTTTTATTCCAAGAAACTACGACCCAGTATTTTTACTACAGTTTCTATTAATCAATAATCAGTTTAATCACTCATGAAAGAATAAATAAATCTTGTTAAGGCAGGAGTAAGCCTTCAATTTCTTCTGAAGATTTATGTATTCCTTATGCTGAAATGCAGATGACTAGCACTGGGGAGGAGCAGATACTGTCTGACAAGACACTGTCAAGAGCATAAGTTCATACTTCTCTGACAGAACAACTCACATAACATTATGCACAGCACACTCTCCAAGAAGCAGTGATAAGTAAATATTTTATAAGTCTATAAATGTGACAACTCCATAAGCAGCATTACTCTTTCATACAGGAATCCTACATTTAATTTCAAGGAGCTTAACTTCTTATTATGTTATTTATACCCTTTCTTTTACCATAGAAGACTGATCTTCTGTTTGACTGAAACATCAGATTCATTACAAAATAAATTTTAAAAAATCATACTGTCTTCCATCTCTGGCAGCTACATTCAGTGCTGAAGATCAATTTAACTGAATGGCTATGATAGCAACACACAATTATTTCCCTTCCATGTTTATTTGTTGTCCTCCTTTATCTTTTATGCGTTAGCATTTATTGAACTTTGAATTACTTGGTCAAGGAAAAAAACAAGAGGGGTAGGTGGTGAACCACCAAGCACTTCAAAGGTAATAATTTTATTATTTTCAAGAAACTGCCAAGAGTTTCTGGCTTTTATGTTTATTGAGAAAAGAGCAGCTTGATGGACACAAGGTATATTTTGACTGTCAACAAGCTGCACAGCAGCCAAAATGCAGGGAGGCACACTGAAAAATCTCTTTGAAAGACTGAATGACATGAATTTTTACTAAGAAATAGTCAAAGCCATAGAGTTTGTCACAGACACTGTCTTGACAATAAGATATGACGACTTAGCTGTAAACTACCATTAGCACCACCACTTTTTCCAAAGGCACAAGGAAAGAACAAGGCATTTGAAAATACCAGGCCCACTGTGAGAAGATGAGCACTGAATGACTGCTGCTCATCACACTATGGAAGAGAGAAAAAAACTGCTGTGAACACACTGCCCTACCAGCATTTGAGATTTACCTGCAAACTTAATCAACAGCACACATAGGTACCCAACTAACAAAGTCAGTAATACAAACAAAATGTCAAAATTTCACCAGTATTTTTATCAAAAATATTCTATTTTGTTATCCCATAAATTTGATATCTAACTTAAAGATTTGATTGCCTGTTGCACAAAAGCTGAGAACAGCATAACCCACAAAATCACAGCAACATTAGCTTGCCCTTACTTTGACTATATTGATTTGTCTGTCTAGCACCTATTTTGTTAAATTCTCACTAGTAGCTGAACAGAAGAAAGGTAGGTTCTAAAAAATCCAATCACTTTTGTGAAAAATGGAGGATTTTCCAATCCTCTTTTTTCCAAGAGGATTAAAGCAATTCTTTTTAATTAGTATTACTTTGTCCTTTAGAAGAATGCAACCAAGTCTGCAGTTTGTTTCTTAAATATAAAAAACATTTACAGCATTTTCCACTTAAGCGTTTCTGAGAGGCAATCATAATCAAACCATTCTTTTGGAGACAAAGGGAAAAGATTAAACAGAAAAATACAGAAAAGGATAGAAAGCAAGGGTGGCTCTATGAAACTGCCTTCTATTTTGGAGCTTGTCTTCCAGGACGTGTACATACCTGGAAGTTCATTTCCTATTTTAACAGCTCATATCATAACTACATACTCAGCATTTATCTTCATGCTAGAAACTGCACAGCAAGTAGCTGTTGGACCATGATTGCCTACTGAAATACTCTTTGATTTTTAAAATGATCCATTCCATTTCCAGGAGAAAACTTTTAAATTTTCCACATAAAAAAAAAAATAAATTAACAGCTGGACTTCTGTGGCAAAGATGCAACATTCAAGATGATGTCTGACACTAAAGTCTTACCAAATTTATTGTAATATTGCAATAATAACATTTCAGAAGACCCTGCAAGTAAGAATACTTGGAAGCCACAATGCTGACTAATTCAATCCATAATGCCCACAGATTTTTGCACATATGTATGAATGGCATTATAATGCAAGGCAGTTGCTAACAACCACATTATTTATCATGATTCTTATTTTCTTTATGTTTAAAATTTCCAATTTTCAGAGTAATTTCCAAGTTGAACAGTACATTCATAGTTATTCCTCAAATAAAACCAAGCTGAACAAAAATACATTTGTTTTCAAAGAATAACTTTTCCATTGAAGTACTACAAGCTATGCTATTCAGGAGTGTCAATTATATTAACACAAAACTCTTCACATTTTATTCCTCAAGAATGTGGGGTATACAAAAATACTTTAAAGTTTTCAGAACTGGCAAATACTAAAGGTAATTCCAGATTGACAAATTCACACTGCTTGTGAAAACTTCATGTAAACTGCCCATCTCTAATGCAATATTTCTGCAGCTGGAATACAAGATTAATTTGGAGTCATCTCATTACCCAAAAGTCATTTCTAAAGAAAAGGCAATTTAGAACAGAACAACAAGAATTAGAGCTGAATAAATTAGCATTCAAAAAAACATAAACAGCTTTCAAATTCAATACATTGGAAGACCAGGAGATGACAGATTATTAAGATCTGAGCTGTTTAATTTGATGTAAAGAGTGTTATCGTAAACCAAAATCAAAAATAATAAGCTAAAATTTGGAAATATATTTTCCATGTTTTCATAATAGAAAGAGGATTAAAATGCCAAAAAGCACTCAAAACCTACAATCTAAAAGCTATGTAGTAAAATGTGCAAATATAGAACAAAAAAAAGATCAATTTTACCACAAATACCAACCCAATATGGAGTAAGATATGTTATACCTGATTCAACCACCCCTTTGTAGCAGTACAACTTTGCACATACATGACTGTCACAGGCACAGACATGTAATCAATCACCTCACAGACCAAAAAACTCACACAACAGCACCTGCACTGCTGTGCCTACAGCTGCACTGCTGCACTCCTGGAAACACATGAGAAGGTGCAGGAAATTAATCACGGTCCAATGAATACATGTTTTAAAACCATTTGTGCTTTTGGGAACCTGGCTATGAGACCTTTTATAGGATGGTGAATAACTCTGTGGCATCCATGATTCTGAGTCAGCCATTGCCCTTCCATTCTTTTTATACTAACAGCCTTATTTCTACTAGACAAAAACATCCCTTAGATCAGTGAGAACTCTACTGCAAGCAAATGCTGGTTTTTTTAGCTGAATTTTCTTCACAGGTCTGCACAATCTTCAAATGTGTGAGAAAAGAGGAAAAAGCTCTGATCTTCAGGGAGATACCAGAGAGAGAACCATGTGAAAGCATTTAGAAGTATTAAAAAATAAAGTTATTTCAATGCTTTGTATATGTAAAGAAAAAGCTTCTGTAATGTTATTATTGAGAAATAAAATGCTTAAGAAAGCCTGACAGCAATTGCATTTAACACATGACTATTCAAACAAGTCACCCAAAAAAGCAATTTAAAAATACTGTGAGTGTCACACAGAACTGATTCACACTCTAGAAACATCCATACAAAATAACATAGCAAGTTTTTTAAGAAGAATGCAAAGGCTTTTCCTGCTTCATTCCATGAGAGGTCCGTATTACTAGAATGGAGTTGCTGATGTGCTATATGGAAAATGACAGTACAAAGACTAAAGTGTAAGGAAAAATACCTTTGATAGACTTCAAAGATAATTTTTAAAAAATCAAAAGAAACAATGAACTACATCAGTAAATCCTTCAAAACTGCAGTCCATACAACTCACAGTTACGGTATAGCATGACTTAACCACAATCAGCTGTACAGCCTTGTATTTCCTCTGTGCCCCAGATCCAGCCCAAACAGTCTAGATGGAACTTATGACCACTCAATATTGCTTTAATTGGGTTTCTAAAAAAATACTACACAACTGCTTTCATGGCACTGAATATGGTAAAGTGATGGTACAATAAAAGAAGCAATATGTGCCCCATTTTTCTTCACAAGTGTTTTTCAAGGCAACTATTGTAAGACACCATTAGAAGCTACAAATATGATTATTAGTGGTTGTTTCATATGTACATCAGAGTAAAACAATGTCCTTTAAAGTTCTGACTACTCACACTTCATAAAAATGGATGGCCATTGACAATGGCCATCTTGAACTTAAATCAGATGCTGGAGACAACAGCATGTTAAACATATGACACCAATACTTCCATAAAAACACTTGCAAATATGAATACAAAAGGCATCATGTTCACCATCATAAGGATATTCCAAGTGTCATGGAGTTCAGGAGCTTATACTGTTAGAAAACCACGAAGTTATTTTAATACATCCATTTCTATATCTAGACACTTAGACTAAATGCATAACCAGAATTACAGAATTAAATACAGAATAGCCTACAATTACCTGTTTTGAACCCTTTTAAATGTAAACCTACCACCACTACAGAAATAAACCAAGCAGGATATTGCACCCACCCCTGATGGAAATGCTAAAGAATTATATTTAAATAACAAAGGAAATGTTCTTCCAGTGACAAAATCTTTTCCAAGTCCCTTCCTCAGGACCCACATTGAAGCTGTCAATTTTTTCATTCAAGAGAATTTATTATGTTGTGAAATTCGGGGTTTGATCCTTTAGAAAGAAATCCATTAGGAAACCCAGGTCTGACCACATTTACTGGCATGAAAAAAGGCAACTACCATGTATTCTGAGTGATTAGGGCCTGGTGTCCCAGTCTGAAACAACCTCTGTCAAGATCAGAGATGTAAGGCTGTTGGCATCAATGCCTTTATCAAGACACTGAAGAAAGCTTTTAAAACCAGCAGGCTAACATAAGTATTTATTCTGAGCTAGTTACTGGGGAAAAAAAACCAAACCAAAAAAATAAAAACAGTGACTGCACAAGAAACGTGTTTTGTTTATATAAAATTCTTTGCAACTTTCTTCAGTTAAGCAAATTAAAGCTTTCTATTTAAGCAACCTGCAAGACAAAACAAAAGTATTGAAAGGATGTGGAATACATGTAAATCTTGAAAATTTTGAATCCTTACTCAAGGAAAACCCCAGATGGCAGAATTAGTCATGAAGTGAAAGGAATCAGGAAGTGAATAAAGGGACTTGGGAGGAATAGGAGGGAATGATGTCCCATGGTTTAAAATCATCCCACCATGATTCTACACATAAATATTTGCATGACACTACAATCATTTTTGTAGAGGAGATGATTCTCAAAATATTTCCATAGCAATGTAATATCTATTCACCTATTGATTTCATTACTAATGTGCAATATCTCAATCTGTTGTAGATCAATATTGATGGTGGCCAGTATTTATATAAAATCAGCAATGATGCAGTTCTACAAGCTGCCTAGAATAGGAGGCCACAGCAGGTAAGTGTTCAATGAGACCTCTTGCTTCCCACAAGTACATACTGTCCAAACTGTTTCACTCTGAACACAGCTTCAGATGACGAAAGAGAGCTTCTTTCTGAAATTGAGCAACAGCCAACTGGAAAACACAGGAAGGCTTGTTCTCTTAACACCACTATGATCAATTACATGAAAAGCTGGAAATGAAAAGCTAAAAAAAAATTTTGATATGGTGGGTTTACTTTGGCTAGATGCCAGGTGCCCCCTTAACTGCTCTTTTACTCCCTCATCTCAGCTGGACAATGGAGAAAAAGCAAGATGGAAAACAGGAGAGATAAAGCACTTTACTAAAGCAGAAGTGAGAGGTCATGTGCACATACAAATAAAGGAAAAAAACAAACATGTTTTATTGCTATTCCCCATCATCAGGAAATGTCTGGTCACTTCCCCAGAAGCAGGCTTCAGCATGCATCATGGTTGCTCCAGAAGGCAAATGTTGTAAACAATAAACACCTCCACTTTCTCCTTTTTGTAGCTTTTATATATGAGCTGACATCATATGGCATGGAATATTCTTTTGGTAAATTTAGGTCTAGTGTCCTAGGTGTGTCCTGTCCCAAGATCTTTCTGACATCAGCCCACAGATGAGAGGTGGAATGTTGGAGAGACAGTGCTGATGCTGTGCCAGTCCTGCTCAGCAACAGCCAAAACACTGGTGTGTTATTGACACCAATGCAAAGCACAGCACTGTGAGGGCTGCTGTGGGGAAAACAAACTCCATCTCAGCCAGACCTAATACACTTGATGACAAAACATTTAGACTAATGTCACTGAAGAGGACTAAATAGCCAGGGGTTAGAAAAAAAGGCCCTTTTGGTCTTTCAGCCCACCTAAAATCTGAGCATTCTGCTTGTGGTTACACAGAGAGCTGAGGATATCCACGGCTCTAAGTCTGGCATTTCAGTTTTGCCAGATGAGTGCCAAGCAGAGTTCAGAAAACCCAAGCAGTGGTGAAAAGAGAGTGTGTGGAAACAGGCTGAATCATTGCAGAACTTGTGAAGTAACCCTGGAACAGAGCTAGAAGGCTTGCGAGACAAGATTAGTCAGGCAAAACTAAACAACTGATGCTTGGAATACTAACACTGGGAAATTAAATCTCTAGCAACATCAGACAACTTGAAAATGCTGCAAGCAGTAAAGTCTACAAAGCTACAGGGAATAAGCCAAGAAGTTTTACATCTCGTTCTTGCTCATAGAAGTATACATTTTTATTTTAAAATCTTGATACAAAACAGACAGAATTTCCTTTCCAAAGTCACAGCATCCAGGCCCAGAACCCTTGAATTCTTCTGTGGAAGAAAACAACAATCCTAACCCTTTTGCAATCACTGTGCTCTTAGGTTGCTGTTTCCAGTGGCTGGCACCAAACAACTAGCATTTAGTTGCTTAAAATTTAAAGATACAAAGTAAATCAATTGACAGTAAGTCAACTGACATGAGGCATTGAGTTAATATTCCCTCACTCTGCTCCTATCGCATAAGAGCAATATCAAAGGGTGAATTCAAACAGTCTAAAACCCCTTTCTTTGTCTCACTGTAGCCTACACACCATGTTGCATGAGAACAAACAGGAAGTTGAACCTCTCAAGACATTATTCATGTCTTTATACTTTAAACACTATAGACTTTCTGTGAAATTCACTACCAAACAGCAAATCCTGCAAAAATTCAGCCATAGAGTTTTGCATGATTGATGACTGCTGGCAGCTACTCCCAGAGAATGATGGCCACTGTGACAAAAAAAAAAAAAAAAAAAAAAAAAAAAAAAAAAAAAAAAAAAAAAAAAAAAGTAACAAAAAAATCAAGAAAAAAGTAACGAAACAAACTTCTTTTATTAACTTGATCAGCAGTTACCTCTGATTTTGTGGCAGGCCAAAAAAACAAAAAAGACAACAAAAAAAGACTTCAGCTAAACTATAGGTTTCCTAAAAATGGCTTGAATTTAAAGCTGCATCACAACATGTAATTTTGTTCTACATAAATATCACATAAAAATCTGAATTTCAATAAATCAGCTGGCCAAAAAAACCCCATAAGCATGTCTTATTCACAGACCACAGAAATATTTTACTGTCTACATTAAAAAGATTGGAAGAATTAGAAGTTATGACAAATATTTGTGCCAGCACCATGCTAAATGATCCCAATTTTGCTAATATTGACCTGCTGGAAGGCAGAATTAGAAACACTTCAAATATACTTCATTATTAATATTTTTGACACTACATTTATGTTACCACTTTCCTAGCAATGGGAAACTTCACAACAATGAATAGCAGACACAGCAGCAAAAATTAATCAGAAGTAAATAATATTGATTGTCTGCTTCCAGATTTATATGTAAAACAAAGATTTATATTTATACGTGAGGTGATATTTCCATTACAAATGCCTACTTTCAAGCACTTCCAGTGTTTTGGAAAAGAAATCACCCAGGAAGATAAAATTTATTGATTTCTCCTTTAGCCTAGTGAGGATTTCTCTTCCCCCATTCTCCTCCTCCTTATCTGCATAGGACATAGAAGAAATAATAAAAACCTTCCTGGTTATTTTAGAGCTAAATAAGCGGAGGAGGGAGGCATTTTTCACAGGTTAAGGATCGTGACTAAGCTTTTTCTGTTGTTGTATGGTACAAGGAATGTGAATCATCCTTGTCACTCGAGAAAGAAACTCACAGATAAAGAATAAGACAGCCAAGTGGGAAGAAAAGATGGATCAGCAGAGGAATCATGCTAAGAAAACTCCTCTGACATCATTAAATCCAGCCCTTGAAATAGAACTGCTTATCTAGCTGAGAACTGCTCACTTTTGGAGAGTGACAGTGGAGCAAGACCATACCATACAAAAGAAAACTCTTAGGGGATGAAAATCAGTAAGGAAACCATTTTAGATGTTCAATTGGGAATAGACTGGTAATTAAAGTAGAAAATGGATAAGCAACACATTTTGGAGAAAGCTGCAGGTAATTGTTTAATGTCAGTTATTGAAGTGCTTTAGTGCTTTGTAATATTTTTAATGAGACCAAAAAAAAAAAAAAAAAAAAAAAAAAAAGAAGATAAAAAGCAGCCCCAAGAAACAGAGCTCCAGCAAATGCCATGGGCATCCCAAATGCCCAACAACCCCACAGGTGAGACACAAAACCATCCAAACAGCATTCTTGTGACAGAAGAAACAATGTGCTGCCCCTGCTTTCCAAAATGTTTTACTGTAACTTCTGTTATGTATTCATTGTGTCAAGATTTTGTATTTACCATGTACTGCTACACTCTCACTGAAAGGATTAGTATGAAGTGAAAATTAGAGAAAGCATACAGAAGTCCTTTCTCCACAGTCTGCCTTTGGTCCTTCACAATCATAAACCCAAAGCAAACTAGAGTCACCGTGGTTTCAAAATTCAATTTTTTTTTTAAAATTCCATATGTTTTATGTTCAAGAAGGTGAGTTTGATGCTGTTGTTAAAAATTAATAAATAGAATTATTAAATTGTAGTAATACATAGGAAGCATAATATCAAATGTTTAACTTCCTTACCTTCATCATAAATTTCTGTAGATCCATGAGAAGGGGAAAAAAAGAGAAAATGTGAAATGAACATTTGCTTTCAGGTGCATAAAAATGGGATTTGTTTCCCCTGAAAAAGTGAGTGGGATACACTCACTAGAAACCACATTTAAAAGGAACATTTATCATTGCAATTAACATAATTATAGCTTGTGCTAGAAAGCAAAACAGCTACTCTGAACAAGACTTTATCCTTTTTTCGTTGCTGCAATTGTTTTCTCAGATTTTTCTTAACTTGAAATAATATAGCACATGAGACTCCTATTGCTTAAAGATTCAACAGAGTACAGGTAAAACAGGAGCCATGTCTGATCATCTCAAACAACTTGTTCTGATGAGTTTCTAACAAGTACAATGTGAGATGTCAAATCCTGCATTCAAAGTGCACTGCTGAAGGGCAACACCATTATTGTAGTAACATATTGTATGTAAATGCAAAATAAATTAAGAAAATTTAAATATTAGTAAGACTTCATGCACTGGTTTAAAAAAATTAAGTGCCACATGGCTGATGCGAGAAAATTATGGAAAATTTTAGGTAAATTTTCATGAAGGTTGCTTAAGAATAAAAGGAGAGTGATGTGTTACATGCAGTGATTTTCTTTTCTTTGTCAGAGATTTATGGCCACCTTTCCCCTTTTGACTTCATCAGTTCATGTTCTGATATCACAAAGGTTGAAACTGAGGACTGAAGTTTGTCTCTATCCCAAATGAAAAGATATTTTAGCTGGGGAGCTGCCAAGCAAGGTTGGCTGCTTTCATTTCGTGTGTGCTTTTTTAAAGAGAAGTATCTGTTCTCAAAGATGTACAAGATGTTCTAGATAAAAGAAAAAAAAACCCTATAATCTAATAATCTTAAAATGTTCAAAGACTTCTCTTCTCTTCTTTTAGAGCTATTTGGTTGTTATCAGTATAGCTTTGTAGTTTTCACATAAATTTTGCTGCTTTTACTGGGTGGTTCCAGAAACTAACCAGGAATCTTTGCTGAGCTTACTGCAGTGGGATGTGTGCAAATTCATTACTACATAAACAATTTATGTAGATGATTAATTCAAATAAATCCTTTCCTATTTGTGAAAGTCGGTATTTGTCAATAGAGACTTTCACTTGCCAACATGCTGTCAGTTTATCAAGGACATTAGATCTATCAAAAGACCTCAGCCTCTTCCAGCAGTCATTCATATATAAAATTTTATAATGAGGATTACATGACCCCATTTTTTTTCTCATATTACAAGTACAGTAAACAATAGCCCTGTAAAACCCTCTGGTTCTCTTTTTGATAATTTATTTAAATGCTTGATTGTAATTTTTTAACGACCTTCAAATTAAAGTGAATAGTTTGTATCATCTATTGATTAATAAAATGATACAGCAGCTTCTTGTGCTGGATTCTTTGAAAGACCAGATTTAACAATTCATTCTCTTCAGTTGATGTATTAAATGAACTAAAGCAAATGAGAGAGAAACAATTGTCATCTATTTGGGTCAATCATATCATGTGCTTTAGAGCTACTTTGGTTCCTTTCTAATTTTTAAGATAATTTACACATCATTCTTAGAGCTAGAATGTGCTATCAATAAACCCCTCAGGAAAACCTGAAAGACAGTGGGTGAGGGAAGTTTGAACACGTGTGTATCTATCTATCTACCTGTCTATCTATCTATCTATTGCTTTAAAAAACCATCATACTCTGAAATGTTACCACAAATACTTCAACATACCTAATGCCCACAAATGCAAAGTGAATGCTCCTGTGAAAGTTGAGGCCAAGCCTGAGAAGTTACATATCATGACCTGTGAGGGCCCCAGCTGCAAACAAATGGCCAGCACAGAGGGTTCTGGACACTCCAGTCATACTCCCATCATACAGTTCTGCAAGAACATTCTCCAAGGTTTTTAGACCAAATCTCTTCCCAGCTAAATGAGAATGGTTACTTTGAAAAACAATACCTTTCAGCTTGGGAAGAAAAAGAAAAGGAGAGAAAAAAAAAAAAAAACCAGCAGAAATTATGTACTTTATGTATGCAACAAGCTGTTACACAAGAATTTTTTTCAACTCATTCTCTGCAGAGGGCAGAACTTCCTGCTCCTTAGCACTTGTTCTCTGTGTCTCAGGACAATTGTGCACATAGGTTTCTGGACTAACATTAGCAATTCAGAATGCATATATGAAAATTAAACAGATAGAACACACATATAATTTCAAATTTCTTAAAGTCATTCTAACTTCCTGTCCTGGTTTTGTCTGGGACTGAGTACATTTTCTTCCTAGTGGCTGGCACAGTGCTGTGTTTTGAATTTAGGATGTGAACAGTGTCAGTAACACACATATTCTAGCTGTTTCTAAGCAGTGTTTGTAATAACTCAAGGACTTTTCAGGTTCTTTTATCACCCTGCCAGGGAGCAGGCTGGAGAGCACAAGAAGCTGGAAGGAGACGTAGGCAGAACAGCCAACCCCAACTGGCCAAAGGGATATTCCACACCATATAGAGTCATGTTTTGTATACAAAATGGGGAGAAAGCTGGCCTGGGGCCACTGCTCAGGAACTGGCTGGGCATCAGTTGGTGAGTGCTGAGCAACTGCATTGTGCATCACTTTCTTTGAATATTCTAATTATTTTTTCATTATGATTATTATTATTTTGTTTTCTGTCCTATTAAGCTGTCCTTATCTCAACCCACAAACTTTACTTTTTTTCCTCTCAGTTCTTGCCCTCATCCTATTGGTGGTTGGGGAGGCAGTGAGCTAGCAGTGTGGTGTTTAACTGCCTGCAGGTTTAAACCCATCAGTCTTCCTGGAGCCCAAAATGGAGCACAAAGGGGTGAGACAGCAATAGATCTGACCAGAGCGTGCTATAAAAATTATTTATAAGCATTCATTTTATTAGTTTCTTAGTCTCTGGTCACAATGTTGACTTATTTGCTCTCAGAGTCCATGGAAATGTAGAATCATATAATGTTTTGGGTTGTAAAGGACATTTAAAGGTCATCTAGTCCAAACTCCCACAATGAGCAGGGACATCTTCAACTAGAACAGGTTGCTTAGAGCTTCATCCAATCTCACCTTGAATGTTTCCAGGCATGGGGCATCCACCACCTCTTTGGGCAACCTGTTCCAGTGTCTCACCACTCTCATCATAAAAAACTCCTTTATATATAATATAGAATGACCCTTTTTCAGATTAAAACCACCACACCCATCCTATCAAAGCCAGCCTTGATAAAAAGGCCATCTTTCTTACAGCTGCCGCACATGTTCTCAAAGTTGAATTATGTAACATCTTACTTGCGGTATGTGTTCCCTGCCATACTGTTTATCAGCTCTGGGGGCTGGATTAATGCCATTATTTTGTTGTATTTTGTGACACTGCATTAGGACAGGTTAAATTGAGGGTCATGAGACTAACCTGGGGTTTGTACACAGCATTGCCACCACCTCTGTATTCCAGGAATCATCTATTAGAAATTATTAATAATTGCATCTTTTATCTTTACTTCCAGGAGAGCCAATCTATGGGGGAAATGCCTTCTTCCATCTTCCTCTTCTCCAGGCTAATTACAACAGTGCTTGAGAATTCTGAATATTCTCAGGATGTTCGAACCAGTATGTTCCTATTGCTAGGGCTCCTGAATGTGTTTCAGGTCTTGTTTAAGGTTAAACAACTATTTAAGAATACCATCCACAGATCTGTGCTGAGGCTGGATAGCGATGAGTGGCAGGGTGTGTGGGATAGAATACACAAGTGCCTAGGACAATGGTCACCTCCAACATTTTGGAATTACACCTCTGAACAAGTGCAGTATACTGAGAAACTAGTAAAATATTTGGAAAAAGTATTCTGTCATCCTGGCGATTCCAGAAAGACACGAATCACATACTTTAGCCTGACTCAGGCCTACTGAGCCCTGTTCAACATTATTCAGTACCCTCGAGGGGCAGAGAAGGTCTCTGGATCTGATGGTAAAAGGACAGGCTCTGCAGCTACCACAGCCCTGGCGCTGCAGCTGAACCAAAGAACCAACACATGCCAGTGTCAATCTTCTCAGTACACAAAAAGAAATATTGGAAGCAAAAGTGAGGTCATTTAGTAAGGGATAAAGGAGTATCTTCTAAGAGGGAGGAGGAGGAAAAAATGGACAAGGCAGACTATCCCAAAGCAGGGCCATCACAAGAACAGAAGGAGGAAGAGAGGCAGACACTGAGAAGGGAGAAGAAAGAGCAAAAACTCACGAATGAGGTACCAACCACTGATCTCTCTCCCTAAGTGAGCTGTGAGATGTGTGAAAAGATTTTAGCTGCTGTCCTGTGTCTAGGTAAGCCCATTGTCACCTTGCTGCTCCTATGTTGAGAAAATGGGAGCAGCAGCCTGGAATTAGAGAGTCAGGAAGCAAAACAGCTGGGATTCCTTTCTAGGTAATGAAGCATAGACAAAGTGGTTGGAAAAGGGGTACAAGTCCTTAGGTTCTGATGGCAACTTCTGTAAGATGTGAAAGAAAGCTATTCCTTCAAGAAAGATATTTTATGTCACCTAGGCAAGAGGATCACCACCGAGAAAGGTATCCAGTACCTGAGGAAATTAGCCATGCTGGAGGTGGATGAATTGGCTGGCCAACTCCAGTAAAATGAAGAAAATCTTTTTTCCTTTATCACGTCAGCTGTAGAAAAACTGGTCCAGGAGCACAGAGATCCAACTCCCCACCTGTATGGAGCAGTATCTCAACTATTAGGAGTAAGCTTTCCTTTGCTCAAAAGAGAGGACGCAGCAAGTACACACCACCCTGTAGTTCGACCTGAGTGACCACAGAGAGGAGAACTAAGGAGGAAAATCTGCCTCAGTCCTAGAGGCACAATATGGGAGTTGCAAGGAAAAATAATCACAAATGGGGTTCTTCCAGGAAAACTGCTGGTCCAGTTTCTTGTGGGAAAATCCCCAGAGCAGAAGGGCTGATCTTACTCTTAATTTAAGGGACTTTTGATTCATATTTACAAAAAGTGAGTAGCCAAAACTATTGCTAGGATTACAAGGACCTCGCCCACAGAAAGGTGGATGAAAAGGACAATTGGACTTTTCTGGACTTTACTGGAACCGTGTGGATCCAGTGATCTGTCTCATCAGACCCACAGTGATAAAAGGCTCTAGTATATACCAGTGTGCAGTTGTAATACCTTCAATTCCCATTTGTGTTTCTGGAGTGACAGGGATATCCCAACAACTGACTGTATTGGAGGTCAAAGTGAGCCTGACTAGGAATGAGTGGCAAGAGTACTCCATCATGACTGGGGTGAGGGGAGTGAGTAAGCAGTGAGTACAGTAAATCCTGTACAAGTGAGACCAAGACAAATTTGATGACTAAATGCAATGAAATTTCTCATTCTCTTGTTAAATAAGTAAGTGTCCTCTAATTTTCAATGCATTTCTTCAGTGTCCAATTTTTTCAAAAGTTGTCCTGAGAGGTAGGACTGGTAAATGAATGTAACCAACAACAGGATAATCATATTCCTCTGATTAAGTCTTCATTTGCATAAGCTATCTGACCTTTCAGGGACAAATACTTATGTGAGTGCTTAGCATCAAACAGATATCCTCATGAAGAAAATGCACTGAGCACTCAGCCACTGGAATACCTTACTGGCTTGGAACAGGACTTGAAAAAGGAAAAGTTATAGAAAAGCCTTTGCAGAATTTCAAATCATTATATTTGAGGAACATAACACCCATCATTCTATTCATCCTCCTAATTACTTCCTCCTTCTCAAAATAAAGCAGATAATTGACATTTAAAACCTACTGAAGGTTTATTTGAGTACACTTAGGATGTGTTTTTAATATAAATATTTACAGCTGTTTGAGGCCATTATGTTCCTCGGCTCCTTGGACAGCTTTCAGGTAGCTTATCACTTACCATTCTAATTTATCATAATTTCCCCTTAATTCTTGAGCTTTCTGGCTAGATGCAAAGAGAAAATATATTATTTCTATTTTATTTGGAATTTTTAATAGAAAAGTTGCCAAAAATCCTTTAATTTAGAGATCATCTCCTGACCATATCATTTGTGGAATTCTTATAGCATTTCATTTGCTCTGTAAAAATATTAGATCTTTACACTAACCTATCCAACAAATACTGAAAACAAGTAAACTGAGACACTTTGCTGTAATTCACAGAAATTACTATTGCTACATAGAACACAGTTTGAAATTCTCAGCTCTGTAATAGGGACTGAAGGAGAAATACCAAAGAAACCCTAGCATGCATTTGGAAATGTCACTATTTGATTAAGTTTAAATACATTTGCACACAGATTTCTTTTGAAATTAAATAGTGTACATTAGAAAATGTTTGTATCAGTTTCTTTTGCTGATGTGAATTAGACTTGGGCTGCAATTAGCATCTGCTAAAATATACAATACTCTAAGGACAGATTGCAGATATGGTTGAAACTACCACTGTAGGTGTGACATTAAGCAGCATTTCCATAATCACTCCATTTTGATATTCCTGTTCACTTTAACATCATACAGTATTATCTCATATTTTTCTTCAAAACATGTATTAGAACTGAGTTCTCAGTATATGAAACTGAGTTAACACTGCTCATATTACTCTCTACATTGAGCCACCTCTGCAGTCTATGTTACATCTAAAGTTTGAATGCAATTTCTTTATATTTGAGGATTAAATATTTGTGCACAAATATTGTATTTTCCCACAGCAATATGGAAAATCAATCTATATTTAAACAAATTAACTGTGAGCAAAAAATTATAAAAAAAATTTGTCCTTATATAATTAATTTAATGCTTGAAAATCATACTGATTATAAAGTACTGATGTGCACTTAATTACTTTAATAGAACTGAAGATGTATTACTTGAATCATTTCTCTTGATGAAGCCTTGTTTTGTGGCTCACTCCAGCCTCCACAAGAACCCTAGGTTGTTTCCACTAGTCAAATTCCATTTGTTATATTTATCCAGTCCATACTATCAAAGTGAAAATTGATTCACTACTTCTCAGCTTAGAAGTCTCTATAATGAAAGCAATTCTTTTGAAAAGTGTCTAAAGTGGGTTTTCTTACTCTGCAAGTTTCTTTTCTCCAAAGAAATTGAAAATTAGCTTCACTAGTGGCATAAAACTGAGCTTACATAGTTACTACTTGAGGCCAAGAGAAAAAAATTTACCATTACCCTCAGCAGAAGATGTTTCTCTGTCTGAAAAACTGAAGACAATCCTACAATGTTATAATTAGCACGCCTTTGCCATTAGCCAGGGTAAACATGAAAATTCTTGTACCTTGCACTCTGAATTTTAGAAACAACACAATTCATTGCCTTTCAGGTAAAAAGCTCTTCAGGGTAATCCCTCCTGAAAACAATTCAGGATGGCTCTTAATGCCAAATTTTCAAACTAATTTACCAACTAGATGTAGTCAAAAAAGGCCAAATTATTACATCACCAGAGATACCCAAGAAAATTTCTTATTCTTACACTGAAACCTGTTGTAGAGCTAAGCAGTGATCTTGAAAGCCAAGGCAGACACTCAGGTGCTATTATGAGTGCATTAGTCCTGTTGTATGCAAGTATACAACACCTCCCTTGAGATCACATATTTGCAAGCACATTGCTAATTCACAGAAAAAGACACCTAAAGATTATTTCCCTTATTTCATAAATACATTAAAAGAGAAAAATGTCAGGGAGATTAAAGGAATTCCTTTCACTATGTGTTATTCAGTTTCATCTTACTGCATTACTGTCATTTTCTCTGTAAAGAAAACACATTCAGTCTCTTCTAAATTTTGGTTCAAATTTAATAAATCCCTTTGATCAAGTACTGGGGGTTCCCCATCCTGGTAGTTTTATAAAAAGCAGAAAAGCCATCTTCAGATATGAAATGGGAACCAGGATGCCTTACTTCCTCAAGGTTTTAGATTGGGCAAGATGTCTTTAATCTATTTCATCCTGCACTGAAGCAGATCTACAAGCCTTCACACTCATACCTGCTCAGAGACAAAGGGATGAAGCCAAGAGTTCAACAAGTATCTTAAAGCCATTTAATTTGTACCCAGCTTCAACTGAGAGCACATCTCTACAGCAGAATAATGATTTTGGAACAAAATCACAAGAAAAATTATAGTCATTTGACAGAAGTACACAGGAACTGGAGTAATTTCTTCTAAAACTTTTGTTAGTACACTTCATAGGCTAGAACAGCTCAGAAGTGAATGACTTTAGCTTATCCTTTGAACAGCATGAAACTGCTTACAGCAAGTTCAGCTACTAATTTGCTCATTAATTTGACAAGACGTTTCTCTCTGGGCTTGGGCTTTAAGGTTTCCACAGATAGATATAACTAAACACACTTGCATTAACCTTGTGTGCTCTATGCTGGGAAATGGCTTACCAAGAAATACATGTGTTAGAGTGAGGTGTCTGCCCCTGTAAACACACAGCTTTACAGCAGCCAGCTTTCTACTGCATTAATTCACTGTGCCTCCAGTCCACCATATAACCTCTGGCAACACTCTGGAGTTACAGAGGGAGTTAAAAGCTGCTTTACAGGCCAGACTGGAGCTTCATCTGGGAGAGAATAATTTTATGTATGACGGTAAAGCCAGTATGCACTCCACCCCCACCAGAGAGGTTGTCTGGATTATAGAATCAGTCTATTAGGAAAAGTCTTTACCCAATTTAACTTCGGAATGACACATTTATCTTTGCTCTCATGGGAACCAGTTCTTTTAAAAATGGTTTAAGAACGCATTTTGATGAAGCAGTCTTTCTGAAGCAAGATTTTGATGTTACTAAGTTCTGAATTTAAAAACAAACAGCCAAAAAAAAAAACCAAACAAAAAAAAAAAAAAAAACCACCAAAACAGCAGATCTGATTTCTATTTATGCAAGAAATACTGCATTTTTCATTAACAGATTATGAATGCTTCAGTCAAAAATAAGCCATATCAGTGTCACCAATAAACTTCTGACATATAATATTTCATGTGTTGTGGAATATGAGGAGAGGTGTCTGTACAGTACTGAGCATGCTTTTTATTTCTGTTTTTTCTCTTTATAGCAAAATTCTTCATAGGAAAAACAACAGAATCTAAAGATGTATAACCAAGCTTTCTCAATCATAATTATAAATTGGACAAAATTAAAAGATAACCTGATCATCAGTATGTCTTAAAAACACTTAAAATCTATTGTATAACAATTGATGGTTGTCATAAATACCAGATCCACAGAATATGGATAATGCTGTCATACCAATACAATTAGCAAAAATTAATACTTAACTGCAGTTATTGTTTAATAAATATTATAAACATCTACCTATGTATGTGAGATGACACAGATATTTTTGAGTACAGTAGAAATGGTGCAGAAAAGTCTAAGCCACTATTTAAACAATGTACTTACCTACAGGAGTCTCAGGCAAGCTCTAACTTGAGTCACTACTTACTACAAAGATGTAATAATCACAGATTAAAATTCTGTAATTTCTGGCTGAAATAAAATGAGACCAGTGCTATAGTTGCGCTATTGGCCATATTTCAGAGGACACCTGAGGGTGTCTTTGGTCATGTGCAGCCCAAACTAAGTAATATGAAACCAAGGAGACCTATTATAGTCCAAGCTTTCAGAGAGGCCTCAAATATTTTCAAGGTGAACAAACAATTCTACATACATTTTACGACCACTAACTCTTACATAACACTGGTTTTAGAGATTACATTGAAGAAAAACACACATAAACATGTCCCACAGAGGGGAGTTATGTCAGATGCCCAAACAAATATGTATGGTATACACAGACACATTAGGAAAGGCCTTAACACATTAAGCAGACAATTGTGCTTTATTTGCTAAGATCAAGGAAATATTGTTTTTATTCTATAGCAGCTGTTCTGCATCACTAAATATATTTTGTATATTTGCAGCTACACACAGCATCACACATTATTTATCAGTATTAACTACCTTACTGTCATGCAGTTTAAGATTACAGTGTCTATACTGGAAAAGACAGGGTGGGTTACAGAATGGAGTTATAACGTTAGACAGCAGGGCTCAAAACTGAAAGGCAGTAATCATACATTTATACTACATGACTCTGTGATCAAATTTTAAAGAGATAAAAGTCACTGTGGTAACATGAAATTTGGTAGGACAATTCAGGAGTGACCAGATTTTACATGACCATGCATTCACCTCTTTTTTTGGTTTTTTTTGAGCCGTGCAAGTTGAAGGGTCATGAACACACAGGGTTTCAAAACAGACAGGTTAGACTCAGTGGCAACATGAAACATTTGGGATCAAGTGAATAAAAGACAGAATCACATACCCATTTTTCCACATCAACTAGCTGTAGAAAGAAAAAGCAAGAAATCAGTAAATCTCTTTCCTTAAATACAGCATATCAAAGTCTATTTTGAAGTTAACATTTCATATTTTCAGAAATGTATCTCATATGAAAGAAAATGTGTTCTATTCTATAGCTTATAGTAATGAAGATATTCTCCTAGCCTCTTCTCTTTAAAATGCCAATACCTCACTTTCTGTCTTTATTTTGTGGAAAGCACTTCAAATTCTAGAAGTCAAAAATGTTCATCTAAAATCAGGTAACAGGCAGCAAAGGAAGACTGATGCTGAATTATTTCCACACTGGAAACTGGTTAGTATTCAGTACCAACCAGTCAAAAATGCAAAATACAGTATCCTCCAAATCATCTCTCCATTTCCTCTTGAGTAAAACTCTGACATTAGCGAACATCATTCACTTGAAAAGGTTTCATTGCTGCTATTCATGGTTTGTCATTTTAAAGAATGTCATAATATTAAAGTTAAAATTAGGGGTACCTGTAAAACCCTGACCCTACAACCTGCAGCATATGAGAATATCTTGCATAAGAACAGAGAACAGCACATAAAAATGTTATCCATTTCTTCTACAGGGAAAGTGAGAATAACTCCAAAAGCTTAAGGTTTTATATTACCAAAACTGTTTCAGGACTCATTAAGGAAACAGATTTTAAATTATTCTCTCTGAAAAGTCTTTGGACTATCTTACAGTCTCAGAAAGGATTGATAATATCTACTAGAACACAATTCAGCTACTTGAACAGTTAGTATGCCACTACCTATTAAATACTTCGGTGGCACCAAGAGCAGTATATCTGTAGTAGATTGCTCTCTGGACTTTGCACAGAAAATGCTGCAGAAAATAATGCCTTCAGTTGTTTTACAGTATTCACATATTGACCTTTTGTTAGCAGATGCCACATAGAAGTTAAATTATTTAAGATAGCTTAAAGAAAAGCAGGAGCAATTTTCAAAACCAGTAATATCTGGATGTCAACTTGCTTGTGAAATTACTGTAATTAAAGGCAATGTATTTAGTTCTCATCTGTTAAAATAGCTCAATTGAAAGTGAACTTTCTCACTTTTAATATACATTTCAATTAAAGAGCAGCTTTATGTTTTTGTTCAGTGCTACACAAAATTCTGAATTGGCCCTATTTATTTTCTTAGCAATCTTTACTGTGACTTTTGTTATCAACCACAGCTGCAGAAATGCCTCCTCAAAAATAGCTAACTGTATTAAAACAGATGCAAGATAAGAAATTATTTGATAAGATGTCAGCAAGTTATAAAAGTAAGCAATGATTTAAACCTAAATGCAACTACACAGTCTTAAAAAAAAGGAGTAAGGAACAGCCAAGTTAGATTTATGTACAAGTATTTCTTTTATTACCTTGCCTTTAGATACATCCTTGGTTTTGCTAAAATTTTACATGCTCTGAAAACAGCACTGCAAGCAATTTGCCTGTGTGACAATGCTAGAAAGAGGTGATGCATGCTTTATTGCCCTGCTTTGAGAAGAAATTGCTGTCCCAAAGCATAAGTGAACAAGGCAGCCTCAACTGTTATCAGAGAACCTACTCAAAGCTCAACAGCCATTATCAGTTTTACAATTAATTGCCTTATAATTGCTGAATTGCCCATTTACTTTATTTTTATGGACACCAGATAGCTTCATGAGTCATGTGCAATATTTTCCAAGTATTTATACACTACACACAGTAATTCTGCATTGGTACATTCATGTTTAAGTAGAATGTTTCTTAGGACAGCCACTTGAATCCTGCATGTACACTTGTCAAACCGTACAGTTTGACAACTAGATGGGAATGACTATGAATTTATCCCAAGATCTGATTCTGAAAGTGTGGTACACTGCACAGCACAATAAGATCCCCATATGTAATTACAGCTGTATTTTATAGGCCTTCTGCTGTGAGCTTCGTCAGAGCCGTCCCAGGTCTTGCTGTGCTTCTGTTTCATCTGTGGGAGACTCCTTTGACTGACTCAAGTCACAAAAAGACATTTCTTTCTTACAGGCCACTTTGTCACAAATTCTAAGACTTTTTTGTGTAACTTATGGAAATAAAAGTTTTGTCTGCTTTTGGAACCTATTCTGGAAGACTGTGACCTTGTCATTTAGTATCCCCCTTGGAGGAGGAAAAAGGCATAAGCATGCTAGACTATTATATTTACTCATCTGGAAATTTCTAGGAACATGGATTAGGTAAAGCTAAAGATAAATAAGATTACTCATATCCAAGAGCAATGGTCCTAATGTAGACAAAATAAATGCAAAGCTCACATAAACAGAAATGAAACGGTTGATACCTCAGTTTAGCAAATCTATCTAAGATCTAAGCTATGATTCAGAAAACAAGCAAGCAAATGCTTCACAGCACATCTAAATACAGATTCTGTTTCACACTGACACCTCCATCTTTTGTCTATCTTCAAGACTAGAAGCCACAGGAACTCTTTTCCCATGGATTTCCCAGCACCCATCCAACCATCCAAATTCAGGAAACACTAAGATTCAAAGTTTCTGTTGCTATATATGCATTGGTCATTAATCCAAGAGCAGAACTAAAAAAAAAATAAAAAAGAAAACCACCAAACCAAAACAAAAAACCAAAACTTATAAAACAAAACAAACAGAAAATTCACATACACACCAGAGAGTGAACAAACAAGCAAACAAATTCTAACATTCTCTTCTAACAGACCACATTTTATTACCTCTCTTTTTTGGAGTGCTTAATGTTCTTGGACTTGAAATTACCTGTTCTACATAAATAATTCAGGTTTTGCTGAGTTGTTCACCTGTTGGGAGGTGTAGATCTTTCAACTAGTCTAGGAAGATTTAAAATTCAGGAAGGGCTGGGGACATGATACAAAAGGACTGGCAGTCACTTCTGAAGTTACCTCTCACTGTGTCATCTCACAGTAACTGCTTCGTTTCAATCATACATTACATTAAACACAGTCCAAAATAAGAGTACCATCATTTCTTTCATAAAACACAGGAATTTTTGCCTAGTCAGAAAAAAAATCCAGATCTCTGGAATTCAATAACTTTTTTCATCCAGCTCATTTTCTCTCCTGACCATTAAGTCACATTTTTTGGAAAAATAAAATGTTTAGGTATGTATATACTGATTTTTTCTCTTTTTCTTTACCCAAAGAGTATCTGGATTTACAACACTTCCTCCAGCAGAAGATGCAGGATCAATATTAAAACATATATATACCGCAAAAGCAGTGTGCTATTTAGACATATTATTTCCTCATATTCTTTCCTTTCAGTACCTGGGTACTCAAAGATTTTCTGAGAAAAAAAAAAAAAAGAACATGACCGTGTCTAACACTGGATATCATAATTTAGTGAGTACATTCCCATATGACAATTCTGAGTACAGGAATTATAATCTTGTCATGAGAACATCAGAGTTAGCAAAAGACTGAAGGATATATAATTTCTGCAATATATTTCGTGACTGCGAACTACTTATTATAAACTGATTATACTACAATAATCACTTTACAGAAAGCTGCTAATTTGAACTCAAAAAATTATTTCACTGCCTACTGCTAGCAGGTAGCCATCAACCTAAATTAATGAGTAAAAATTATGACACTTGAAACTGGAGAGCAGTAAATAATAAAATGGTACAGCACCCATATATCTCCCATATATCTGGGCATCTAAATATACAACTAGTGCTATAAAAACAAACTCAAGGATTACAAGTTTTGTTCTAAGAATCAAGCAAAAGATCAAAGATGGCATTTAGGATGATGAAATAATCTCCCTCCCTAAACTAGAAGAGAGCACTATACTACAATCTTAATACTTCCTTTAAAATTTCAGTTTGCTCTAGCAAGAAGAACATACAGCCAATTATTTGGCTAATAATTTACTGCTATGCTAATCCAGAAATCTCAGATTGATCTGCACTTGCTGACTCCTCTTCAGGGAGTGCCTCTTCAGGGGCACATCAGAGCTCCAATCTTTTCAGTCAAGCTTTCATTTTAAATGCATTTAATCCAAATTAGAAAGCTGGTTTTTTTCATCATTTTTCCCAAGCACTGCATATACCCAGAACTACACTAACCAGACATAAAAGCCAGTTAAAAGAGCAGAAATGTTATTCTGCTACCCCTACTTTCTCTTTATCATAAGAAGCCATGAACCAACTGCAGAGAAATAAAGAGGGATCTTGTTGGCATTATAAGGAGTTTTTTTTCATTTTTTAAATTTGACAGAAAGCAAGATCACAGAACATGTGCTGAATTTCCACTAATACAGAGGCATTAATTATGAGTGCACAAGCTACAAAGTAAGCTACTTTAAGCCATGAAAACAACCTCCCTTTCCTAATTCTGGCTTCTGTATTCTGTTTTCTTTCATCTCCTTGAGCAGCACACAAAAATACTAAGGAATTTTATTTCACAGTATATAGGACAATCTCAGCTGACTCTGGATAATCACATTCTCTGCAACAATTTATGAGGACTGCCATAATTATAATATATTGCCATGATCCACACATGGGATTGTGACTGAAATCTCAATGAAAAAATGTATACCATTCACTAGTAGATGTTATACCTTCCCTTGCACTTAAACTCATTTATCTTAACCAAACTCTTATTTTCAAAGTTGCTTTTTTTTTCATTTCTCTCTTGTGGAAACTGAGAACATATAGCAAAATCTTTGTCTAAAACTTTAATAAAGATAAGCAAGGTGAGAATAAGTAGAATTGAACTACATTCCAAATTGAATTGTATTCTTTACTTCTATTAGAACACTTGATTAGCTTCATCGCCACCTTGACTTCCTGAATTTAATATCTAACAAGCTAATTAATTATATGCCTTCTGTTCCAGCCCAAGGTTGTATTTCAGTGTAGGCTTTTGTCATCAAGACACTTCAAGAGCTGTGCTTTCATGTCTATTTGCTTTAACTCATTCCCTGCATGTAACTTAGATCAGAAAATGTTACTGGATAGAAACAAAGTAACTTCTCTCCCCCCAACATCATTTTCTACTGACCATCACTCTAGAAAAAAAACTTTGAGACATTAGCGCTCCAAGCGTCATGGTAAGGCCAGAAAAAGGCTTGCTGCTATCTACCTCCAAAATAGGAAACTTGTCTAGGATAATAAAAATGTTTTATTTCATGCCACGCATCCTCATCCCAAACATGGTACACACACTAAAGAAGGGCCGTGTGCCAGGCCAGAAGTATTTGTGTGTCACAATTCTGTGATTTGAAATAGATATTGATTTTATTCCTGTCCTTGCTTGACCCTGAGGATAAGCAGAGTGCAAAAACACTGCGCCTGCCATTCTTGATCTTTTCCAGTACTTGCAGTTGATCAAAGTGCAGTTGATTAAAGCCAAGCCATATTCTTTTTGTGCCTTATTTGAAATGGCCTGCTAACAATCACTTCTGATGCTGAATAAGGTGCATTGAAGAAGAAATGACAGTACGTGTTTCTCTTTAAAAGCTCCATGCTTTTTTCCCCACTGTTTTACATCCAGTTCCTATTTGCAGTATGGCATCACTAAAATGTGTAGTCAGTATTTTAAGTAGAGAAGACTCTAGCTCATCTTTTCATAAAGTTTTCCACTGGTATCAAATATGTATGTCCATCTACATGATACAAAAACCCACACAGCATTAAACACTAAGATCCTCTTCCTCTCCTTCCTCTTCCTTCTGTCACTTTATTTCCTTGCAGTAAGAAGCACTTGGTTCATGTAAACTCAAAAGTCTGGGATGGCCAACCTTGCAGTAAGGACAAGCTAAAGTTGTTGGACGTAGCACCTCTATCCCTCTCTATGACACACCACCATCTGATAAAGATTTACTCAAATAATTTATTAAGAAAATTACCGAATTTTGTTATTTCAAGTGAGTTATGACTGGTACATGCAGCCCACCCTTAGACTAATGAAAAAAACTCAAAGTATAGATAAAAAAACCTGTAACTTGGCCGTTTTGCCCAAAAGGTTGATTAAGAAAACTTTCAGGTCAGTAATAGGAAACTAAAACAGCTCTGGTTTGTTATATCAAGAAACCTCTGGTTCATTTCTGATTCTTCCTTCCTACATGTGGGGGTTCTTCTGGCAAACCTGAAAACATTTTCAGCCTGTCATATTCACAGCTGCTGTTAGCTTTCAAAGAGGTTATTAACTAGGCTACTGTAGTGTGAATCAGAGAGCTTAAATTTTCAAGAGTGCATTTAACTGCCAATCTTCATACTTCTTTTTAAGGAAGTACCTTGGTAACTTGGCTTATTCATTAACACACAGAACACTTATTAAAAGAAATGGGAGGTGTTGCCTCTTTCCACTGGCATGAGAGATGAAATTACTTTTGCCCTCCTCCCATGCTGAGAAAATGACAAAGCTGCCAGCTCTCCATGTTATCTTGCTGCTTACTAATACAAAGTAATTAATGAATTCAGAGTTCCACAGTTGGAGATAGGTGATTTGAATATTCAAAAATCCACCAGCTACAGTTGCGTTCCTATCCCAAAATGGCTGCATTCTGTCTTAGAAGCACAGGAATGCTTTTCAGCTCTGTGAGGACACATACACTTTCCCTATCCCTTAAACACAGAAGGATAACTATACATGCAAGACACTTGCATGTGATGATTCCTTCACACAGCCCTTCAGATCAGAGGATAAGGGCTTCACTTTAATCCACAGCAAAGACTATCCTACACATGAAATTAGACAGCAGTTTGCTGGTCAGTGGCACAGAAAACAGATTTTAATAAAACAAGGCACCAGGAAGAGTGATTAATCAGCCATGACTGGATGATTAGATGGGAGTTAATAAGCTCATGATGCAATTTAGCTAGAATGTTGCCTTACCGATGGGTATTTTGCAGACAGCATTTTCCTGAAAAATGAAGTTGTCAACTATTGGAGTAGAGGTTGTGAAATTAAATTTTTTCATATTACAGAAACACTTCAGCTTTGAATTCACACACAACGCATGCAACCAAATGCTTTCATTCTCCTAATAAAATCTGACATAGATTTATGAGTACACAAGTCTGAAAAAACTCCTAGCCTTAATTAAAATGCTTTACCATAATATTACTGAGACTTTTAAATGAAAGATATTTTTTGATCGCTATTTTCTCGTGTTGTCCATGAGTTATTTTTGTATCCATTTCAGTGCTTCTCTAACATAATTGGATTGGAGAGTAGGGAGAGGGAAGGGGAGGGCAAGGCAAAGATTGTGATATTTGGAAGAAAATACAGACATTCTAGAAGTAATGTTACTAAGGAAGGAAAGAAAATATGGATATTATTGTGAGTAAGCAGACAGCTCTGTCAGTAAGTCAATCAGCTCTGCACCAAATTTAAGCTCTCCTTAGTAACAGGAATGAGACAACAATGTATAGAAACAATCAGTCTCACAAGATAGGGAAAACCATGCAGCAGAGCCAAAACTCACAGTATAAACAAAGAAAGTAAAAGCTATTAAAATAAATTAACAAAAAAAAAGGAAAAAATGTATATTGACACTAAATAAACAGATACCTGTTTTTAAATGTTGTACTCTAAAATCAGTGCAAAAATCAGTGTCAGGTTTATATTAGAAAGACAATTAAATCAATAGTAGTCCATTTATTTGGTTATGCCAAGGTGCAGAATAAATGAAACCTTTAGCTAAGCACTTCCTCACAGATTGAAGTCTTCACTCAGACATGAGTGAATGTTACATGTTTGCATCACTCCCTTTAATAATCACATTCACAATGTGAATGTGAGCCTGTTTTGGCTCTCTGAATCTGACTTCACAATTAGTCCAGTCTTGCTCTCAGTTTGAAGTGATCCAATAAGCCAAAAGTAAAAGAAACTGCTGGAAATGAAAAATCCAGTCAGAATAGGAAGCAAAAGAAAGGAAATTTCCCTTTGTGGAATGCAGTTGGACTATAAAAAGGAGATGGTTATGAACCAAAATTTCCTAACTGTTTTAAATGCAAGCAGAATAAGCATGTAAGAAAGAATATAGAAAATGCCTCCTACTCTACTATATTTAAACGAACAGCTATATTTGCAGCTTTGAATCCTCAAGAGATTTACATGTCAAGTTACATGGAAAGCCCCTAAACACTATCTCATCCTATCTACAAAAGGTTTCAAAGAGTGGCCTGTGGTAAAAGACATCATGAATAAGATGCTAGGGAAAAGATGAGAGAAAAATGTTTTGGCATGTAGCAAAATCATTTTTGTACTTCACTGATAAACTATATCAAGCAGAAATGATCAATTTTAACCATGAAGATCCACAAATTAGATTATTTCATTAATCTCTTGCTTAAGCTTTTACTTGTGGTAAGGCATTATTTTTCTTTACCCTTTTTACATCAAAACAATAAAATCTTGAAATCATTTATGAAAATTATTCTAATTTCACTGGGAAAAGTTGGAAAAGTTACTGGAATTAAAGAAGAAATCTCAGTACAAAGCTTATTGCATGTGCTATTTCTTCTCTCAACTCATACCATGGCATACATGAGTTGGGAAAGGACTCAAACTGGGTAGGGTCAGACATCTGAGGTACAAAAAGGCTGTGCAGTCTCAAAACTCAGCAAGTCTGTGTTTTTCCACCCAAAGCTCTCAGTTCCCTAAGCATGTTTTATCTTATACTTTGCAGCATCCTGGAATACTCAGGGTTGCAAGAAGCACTTGAGTCTCATATTGCTTGCAGTAACACCAAGAAAGCACACAGAAAGAGAACTGTGGTCTTCTGGGCACAGGCAAATCCCAGCTGCCTCACTTGTCCCTAAGATGATCTCCAAACCGACCAAGAAGCTGTTTCTTTAGGACAAAAGTTCTGTATTTCCCTAAGTAATGCGCCTAAAAAATAGTGACATATGGCTGAGGAGAGAGAATACAAAGCCCCACCTGAAATTTCTTGGAACAGCCACAGGATTTAATCAGTTACTGACATTATTAAAATTTGGGCAAATGCACAAGTTCTTTTAAAGAAGCCAAGCTATACCCAGTAAATCACTTATATTCTAACAAACAAACACCACCTGGAAATGGAATTTTACAGGAAGAGCAAAATGCATGAATACCTAGATAACTAAAAAGTTTGTTGCCAAATGACCTACATACACACTAGACTATGTCAATTTACTACATTAAATAATCACCAGTAAGAAAAAACAGGATTTCCAAATTTGTCACTTTCCTTCTGCTATTTGCATACCGTTATCTTGTGACTCATCCCAATATTTTTTTAAATAGAAATATCTTTCAAAAAAAAGTGAGTGTTCTGCATATTTGTCAACAGACTGTCAGCTATCAAAGGCTGCCTCAAGAGTGGAAGCTGCATGTACCACCATCATTACAAGCACAATCCACTCTATCAGCAGTATCTGCAGAAACAAGCATTAACTACAAAAATCATATACAAGAATACAGGACTCCCCAAACTGAAGCAGATGACACCAGCCAACATAATTAGAACACAGGTTTACTAGCAGAAGCCTGAATACTCTTTATTCTTGTCAAGTTTCTTTTCTTTGCTCTGTTTACTTAGAAGTACATCATTTCCATAAAGAAAAATAAGGCTTGAGCTTTCACCCCTACCACATAAAAAAGGAAATCAATGCCTTATCTATTTATACACAGAGGGATATGGCTATTATTTAAAAGACTATAGGGTTAGTTCAACTAACTGTTGAACTAGCAAATGTTTAAAAGACTGTAGCCTAGGCAGAAAGAGAACACTGCAGGGGAAAGGGAGGAAAATTTTCAGAGCTCAGCAATTACCACGTTTGTAAAAAAAATGTTTATGGATCAAGATCAAAAACCTAACCATGTAGGGATAAAACCTCCCCCTTCTCACTTACCATGTACTCTAAAAAACAGGTTTCAATTTTCACTGGAAAAATGAAGGACATGTGCATACAAAGAAATCAGGAAGCATCAGAGAGAGCACATTCCCTCTTTTTAAACCTAAATGCACACGCGCGTGTGTGTGTGTGTGTGCACCTGTGTGTGTGTATACATGTATATTTATCAGGCATGCTTTTGAAGAGGAAGAAGGCAATCCAGACTGCCTGCAGGAACACAGCAGGAGCCTTAACTGCTGCTGAGATCCTGCAAACACTCCAAAATGGATCCTCCTGGTGTGGGACCCACTCCCCACCACAGAAGCCAGAGGCAGCTCAGCAGGTTCGATGCACATGATGCTGCAGGCAGGGGCAGCTCCCTTCCCTGTCCCAGAGCCTGCAGTTCTGACTGAACCTTGAGGGAACAAGGCTCTGCTCACAAGAGCGGCCACTCAAACACTAAAAAACTAAAATCCAGGTTTAGGAAAAGCTGAATGATCCTGACACACACTGAGGCAAACTCATGGTCTTTAGGTGGATGATCCTACCACTCAAAAAGGTAAATCAGTGCCCCTGTGAAGAGGAGGGGTTCATTGCTCACGGGGGTTTCTCTGCTGTGCTCAGGTCCCAGACTCAGCTGCAAAAAAGGCACCCGGAGGCCAGGGACAGAACCTCACCTCTGCCTACAGAGCTGCTCCCCATTCCCAGCCTCCCTCTGTTTACTTAACACTCCTGGTCTTAAACCCCTTCATTTCTTTCACTTTCCCTCCCTCCACCCCCAACTGAAGAGTTCTTACCATCCTGATAAGTAATTAAAAAATGGTAATCCTCTATGATAAGAGAGAAACAAAACCTGGGTATTTTAACTTTGAACCTGAAATAGCATAGCTCTCACACTGCAGTAGTATTTAGATACAAGACTCATACACTCACCTGCTTGGAAGGCTCTTGTCTCATTATAATCATTGAAACAAACCATTTGCTGCCTCTCCAACAAAATATTACATATTACAAAACCAGAAACCTTGTTGGTGAATCAACACTACCACAGTCCCTAAGGAACAGCTGGGTATCACAAGAAATAATTTCTCCACAGACAAATGGTTGCTCCAGGGAGAGGTGAAATAACACCTGTTCTCACTAAGTCTATTATTTTACTAAGATATCATAGATTTGCTCAGTGATGTAGCTACTGTGGATTCAAAATTCCTATTGCCCTGAGAAGATGCAATTACATGTATGCAGATGAATCCGCATGCAGAACATCCCTATCCAGACTTGCTCAGCAACAGAGTTCACTGACAGCAGCAACAAATTGTGCATGTTTATCAGCAACTCTGACAGATGCACCACAGAGGCAATACAGAGATGAACCCGCCCCAAAATCAAATCCTCCCCATTTCCTGTTCAAGACAGGAACCCAGTCTGTTCAGTCCTGCTCAGTCTCACTACACCAGTTCTAGCTCTTCTTTTAATGCTACCCTTGTTAGTGTTGCTCAAGTGTTACCCCTTTGGGGAGGACCATTCACATTCAAACTTAAATAATATGGGAGTCTATGATGCATATAGAGCATCATTAGAATCAAAAGCACCCCAAGGTGCTGAACCCTGCAAGATAAGGAGAGTTGGGAACAAACTCCCATTACAAAAATCTTGACTGAATGTGAGGATAAGGGTGCTTTGATGTTTTCTTTAATTACCACAGAAGGCATTGGTAACTCCTGGAGGTTGAGCACACTGAGCACATTTCCAGAGGGAGGCTCCCATGTGTAATCTCCCAGCTCCAGCTGCTGAGATCCTATGGAGCTGGCTGATAGGAGTCTACTTTCTTGCTACATAGTACTGCAGACAGAATTAACGTTTTCCACACTGCCAGCGTCTGTAGCACTGCTATGCATTTCCTACACTGATAACATTTTACACCACTCAGCAAAATATTCTTTTAATTTGCTATTATAAGTCACTGAGTTGGAAAAAAGGATCCTTCCTTTTTTAAATTTTAAACCAACCTAGCCCAATATTTCATGAAGCTACCCTTATAAGAAGCCATGACAAGACAAATAGAGATATGGAGAGCTTTCATATATATTATGAGGTGTTTATTGAGTATAAGTAGTCTGTTTAAAAACACTGAATAATTATTACTTCCAATCTCAGTATAACTAGACAAAAGTAAAAGTTATGTTTAATTTAAGGTCTTGGGCTTTACAAATAATTCATCTTACAGCTGTGCACATTGCAACAGAGGATACAACATTTGAGTATCACTTTATCCAGGCCTTGCCTCAGCTGAGATATTAATGTAAAACTGCATTTTGTACAATCAGTAGTAGTAGTAGAATCATAGAAGACAAGAATCATACATAACCATGAACAATTTAACATCTCCGAACACTTTTGACTAAGCTAAAGTCTAAGGTTTTTGTATTTTCAAAAAATTATGCTAACTTTTAAAAAAGAGGTAAACAAATTTAAGACAAACAGAAAAATGTCACTGTTTTATGATGCAGCCTTTCACATGTCCATAATATTTTTAACATCAAATCTTCCTCATGCAAAACATAGATGAGAGTGTGGTCACTTACTATATTGTTTCATTCCAGCTTGTTGGGCAACCATTGGACTAAATATTCATTTTAAAAAGTCTTCCAAAGACAAAACAATCAAATCCTATTCATTTTATGATATTCACTACCATAAAGATAACCTGACAAATATTAATTCAATTTTCACAATAAAATATTTTCACAACATTGTGAAATATTCATATGTCACAATATGACATACTAATAGATTTAATGAATCTACTAAAATCAATGTGATACACAAAGCAGGGAAGTTGGTCTGAGATGCTTAGGACCCAATTTCTAGCACTATTTTATGTGTAGTTTTCATCAGCTACAGTCCTCAACACATGCATAAATCAGTCCTGAGGTATGAAGACAAATAAAATCAGAAAAAAAATGCAAGCATCAATCACTGCTTAGCTTATTGATTCTAACTGCTTATCTACACTGGCCTGGTTTTAAAACTCAGTATGTTACTATCTATGTTGAGACATCTGGTAGAATTAACAAAATTAATGGTTTAGGAGACTATCTCAGCTTTATTTAGGACTGAGCAGCAAAACTGAGACTCTTCACCATTCTAGAACAGCATCTGAATGTGAGGATTTGGTGCAGTTTATCTTTTCATCATTTTGCATAAATAGCCTTTAGTAAATCAATTCCAACTGCTGATTTAAAAAAAAGTATTTGATTCTGAAGATAAATTTAACTGTATCATTTTCAATTTTGCTGTGCTTAAATTTCATCCAAAAAAAACCCCAAACTCTTTCAGGAATTAACTGGGAATCTTTACTGAAAAGCATCAGTATGTTGCCATACTTCAACAAGCCATAGCTTATAGATGGCAGAGGGATAATACCTTTAGAATTTTACCTATAGGTAAAAGACATAAAAACAACCAATCTTTTTTCACCCAAGGTAAAAAGCCACACACTACACCCTGAGTTCCTCCTTCTAATCTCTCCTGCCAATATTTCTCAGCTGTCCTCATGGCAGCTCAATACATAGAAATGCCCGTTTCAGTGACTTCTACATTGCTTATATTCAGTCAGCAACTTTTAGTCCAACTGTTTTCAGTTTGTTCCCTAGGACCACAAGGAATCTGAACCAATTCTTGTTTTAATCCTCACTTTTCCATTCCGCTTCAATGGCAGAATTGAATTTTCTACAGTTCTCCCTAAGTTAGACTGCAGCAGTGCCCGAGTACTCCACTGAGTACTCATTCCACAATCAGATTTTTCCTTCCATGACCAATGTTCTTCTTCAGATGGGCTGGGAGAACACCCAAAAGTATCAAACAGAAGAAGTCTGCTTCCAGCTCTGAACCTGCAGCTCTCTGGAAGACCAGCCCTCAGGAGTAGATATTGGCGAGGACAGTTTCACATCTTCATTACCAGCCACAAGGACAGGATGGAGCTGCCAAGCACCGTAAATCTTCATGGCACGCAGTATTAGAATAGCACAGTTGCTGAGCAAATAAATATTGGGGAAAATGCGCAAACTGCACACTGAAGTGTTCAGTAGTTAATACAGCAATTAAGATCAATTTGCAGGAAACTAAAAAGGGATTTAACCCGTCATTTCATTTTGCCTAAAAGTAAACAAATTTCAAGCTTACTAAGGTAACTGAGAGCCAATTTTTCATCTGTATAATGAAGTCTAGAAAGACAAATAGCAAAAAAAAAATACTTCAAATTTTCTCAGAAGTAAAAAAAACCAAATACAGTGTGATTTTCTGAATAAGCACTTAAAATAATTTCAATATAAATTTTAGAGAGTCCTAAGCTCTCCTGATGTATTCTAGTTCCTGGTTTATCATGTCATTCGAAACAGAAATTGTACCTACTTATACATTCAGAATCTTGCTACACATGACATGCAAAGAAATCCTTACTTATTTCACTACTACACTCTTTTCTAGTAAGCAATCAAAATGCTGACACTTGAAGTGAAAGCCCACAACAGCAGCTGAGGGAAATCCACTGGGTTCCATTGAGGATAAGTGAGTTTGGTGTATCTGCCCTGCTGGAGTCATTAAAACACAATTCCAAAGGAAACACATTACACTCTAAGTGCAGATGATTTTACCAGCGAGCAGTTCATGTAGCATGAAACCTAGCCATTAGCAAAGGAATTTAATGTTCCAAATACTTTGCTGATAAAACTGGGGGAAAAACCCAACAACAACAACAACAACAAAACCCCAACAAAAATTAAAAAACATCCTACAGGAGTCTCATACTCCTACATATACCTGAACAAAAAAAACACCCATGCATATACCTTGTGTTGGGAGAACAAAGCACAGATCAACAAACTGCAGCTCCAGAAGCTCTCACCAAAACAGATGTCTCTTACTCTACACCCTCCCAATGATATGAGATTTTCCTGTGGATGTGTGGTACAGCAGTAGAATTGGAATGGTTTGGCACTCACCAGTCTTCTGGTAGACCAGAGTGAAGAGAATGTTTTACCACTGCTGACAAAAACTAATTAAATCTCTGTAAAAGACAATTTATTAATAGAGTTCTCAATCACTCCATTGGGATGGTGCAGTTAAGAACAATCCTCTGTTTGGGATACAAAGTCTCCCATCCACACACAGATGTACAACACACTGGCATGTGAAAGCAAGTCCTGTATACCTGTATTTATACGTCATATATAAATACACACATATGTATATAGTCTATTCATCAGGTATGGCATGTAAAATATAATCCAGAATCTTCAAATTTCAGTGGTATCATTGATTACAATTATCATGAGGTACTATAAAAGATATAACATGTGGAAAAAATAGTATATTATTTACATAATGAGACTGTTGGATATATTTCCGAAAACACAGGCAAACCAAGTGTAACTCAGCATAATAACAAGAATTCTTTTTTCCAGCCAACACAGATGATAGATGATTTTGTGCTTGTCCACTTACAGAAAAATTTCCTTTAAATGCCAAACTAATTTAATTTCCTGTACCTAGCCACTGTGCACAAAACTGCTTTTTATCTCTTTGAAGTAACAAAAGCATAAGAATGAAAGTTCAAACGAGCCGCTTTTCATATAAATACTGAGAGTAATGGTGTTTTGAATACTCAGATTATCCCATTAGAAGAAATAATTTGTATTTAATCATATGAAAAACCCTCTGAAATATATTTCAAATAATAATTAGTAGCAATGGGCTTTATGAAGGTTACTTTACACTTAATTTTAATTTGCACACCGTGTTGGCAAATTTTTATCTGAATACCTATTTTTCATGCAGCATGTTTGCTTGAGGAATATTTAAAAAGAAAAATCTTTCAGACAAAGTCTTAATCATTTTTAAACCAACTGAGACTAAGTTAATACCTGGCATTCTTCTATGTCAAATATGTCTGGGTACCTTTTCTTCTGGATACCCTTTTCTACTGGGTATACAGCAGCACAAAGGGAAATAATTCTCCTTGTCATAAAATGTGAGACAGGTAACAGCATACAGTGTACAGGTCTGTTGCTTAACTTTCATGAAAAAGTCATTTAAATCTCAAAACTGAAAGAAGCCACAAAATTATAAATCCCTCCCTCACACCTGAAACCTGGCAACTTCCTTCCCATGTCCTTGTGACGCCTTTTCTCAGTGAAAAAAAAACTGCAGCAAGTGCAACAGCACAAGAGCAGTTGATGGCAAAAGAGAAAACTCTGCCTTCCTTTCCTCTTACAGGATATATAAAGTTAGATCCCTTTCTCCCACCCAATATCCATCATATCTGAAAGAACTATCTAATCCTGTTTCCAATATTGTTCATATTGTCCAGAAATTGCAGAAGTTGCTGAATTCAAGAGCACTAATGGATAGATGGCCAGGCTTCATTTCTTAAGAAAATTAGGGAAAATTTCCAGGAACTGATTTGATTATGGCATTTAATCACTTTTACTTTAAGAAGAAAGTACTAGATGATAGAGGTCTTGAATCTAGGAAAGAAAGATGTGATTTAAATTATTTTTTTAAAAAGAAAAAAGCATCAAACTACCCAAAAAGATAATCAAAGGAAAAAGAATCAGAAGCAAAACAGTTCCAAGAAGTTGCAATGACCATTCCTAAATTACTCCAGAAGAAATGGATTCACCTTCTCAGGTGAATCACTCCAACTAATGAGCTTTAGTGAAATACCAGGCACTTGGGTCCAGAGAAGGTTCACTGGAAATAAAAATGAGGCTAAGAATAGATGGCCTGAATGCTTTCTATGGTCTTAAATGCCTTATAAAAACATAAGAAATTCCATTTTCATCTTATGTCTGCTTTTCTAATAATAAAAAGTTACACTAAGAAAATAAGCCAAAAATATTACAAAATAATGCCTAGGCTGTAGGTCGCCCTTGTGTAGGACTGTGCACCTGTAATTCTGCTTGCCTAACACACCATAGCCCGCACTATGTGATGGTACTCCTCATTATACAATTATTTACTATTCCATCTCCACAAGATTCCTCCTTTTTTCCTCATCTATTTCTGGTTTGTTAGTTTTTGTTTTTTTCTTTCTTTCCTGCTAATGAACTGATGAGAGTGGTACATACATGTAGCACTCCACACCCCATCAAAATATAAAAAAAAACCTGTTTAAAATGAAAAGTGAAAATAATGCTACCTAAGCAAATAAACTAGGTTGTCATTTTATTTTTGAAACCAAAACCATTCAAACAAGCTATGAATGTCAGTGTTTTAATAAATTGTCAGAGCTAACCATACTATTTTACAGGGAAATGATGAAACTTCAGAGTACAAAATAACTACTCAGTGCCTAGAAGAAACACAGCACTACATGCATTCTTTCTTAGGAAATTCCAGTCATTTTCCACTGTTGCCTTTGATACTAGCATTTATCTGGTTCAGAAGAGTCAAGTAGGTATACTCAGATGGATCACTGATCTCACAAAGTATGGAAATTCTCATTCTGGGATTCTTGCACTAAAAATGTAGGTATTTATTGCAGAGCAAACCTTGCACCTTTAATGCACATTAATTGAGAAATAGCAGTAAATCCACTAAGTGCACACAGTTATTCTTTCTTAGGCACAAGAAAGCTGCTTATTGTTCTGACTCAAGTCAGCATGAGATTTTGTTCATAGTACTCAGCCATTACATTACTGCTAACTTACCTGTTATATAACAAGAATACCTATTATATAAACATAGCATTCAAGAGATTACACAACACAAAAGGCAAACCAGCACTCTTATAAGCACAGCATCTTAATGATTTCTAATGCAATGAAAAGTAACTGAGGACTGAAAAGACCTCCTTTTGCAGGATTCTTTCCACTAGAAAATTGAAGTCACACTGAAACCAGTTTATAGCAACAATTTCTCAAAAAATTGCTACACTTTCTTCTACTAAATGAAATGAAGCACTGTTATTTTAATAAAAAGAATTGATGCTTCTCTAGGAAGGTGATAGTGCTTCAGGCAAGACAAATTACCTCGTATCTTAAAACATTTTTAACAGTTGCTTCAAACAGATATGAAGCTGTCTATATAAGTACCTGGCCTATGACTTACAAATATAAATGCAAAGGCAAAATTTATGTATATTTCATAGAAAGCACATACAGATACCAAATGTCAGTTCTATTAATTTATCAGCAAGTACATAGTCATTCATTTTAGTACCATCTTGGCTTTCAGAGACTTACTAAAAAGAAAAATATAGACATTGAAAACATTACCTTGTGTTCATCTACAAACCATTATTTTCAAGATTGTTGTCCTCTAATATTAGTCTATTAATATGCAAGAGACACAAGCAGATTCCTAATGCATTTCTATAGAAGCCATTGCAGTGGAAACATATTTATGATTTACTGAACACCACCTCTCTCTGTTGGTATAGCTGTAGCTCTGTATCTTCTGCTAGTGTTGGCATTTAATAGGTGCTGAGAGCACAGTAAACTACTTTGTGAACAGCCAAGAGCCACATAATGACCACACTCAGAACTTTGCTTTATCTTTCCTGTGCACATCTCAGAAGACCTTTGAGTACAGAGCACTGTAGACCAGAGCAGCTGCCATCAGTGTTATTTAGGCAGGGGCGTAAGTGTCCAGAATTGTGACCTTCATGATTATACACAGAAAACATCAGTAATTTTTTTCCAGAAAATACCAGATTACCACCAAAAATCGTTTGTCTCATTGGTCAGTGTGTCCTACAAAAATATTCTTCTACTCACATCAAGTGCAGAAAATAGTCCAGAACTAGTGCAAATATTCCACCTAAGACCCCTACAAAGATCTCTTAAGTCTGCCCTGTTCCCAGCAGAATACCCGAGCTCACATTGTCTAATCATTCTGCAGAAGTTTGTTCATTCTCCAAAGTTCTCTGGGTGTGATCTCTGTATCAAAAGCAAATATTCTCCTAACACATGGCCCCAGCACTCTACTAAAGACAGTGCAAGAGAAAATCTGCAAGTTGATTTTATGATTTAAAGAAAAGTTTCAAAAATTGAATGCTTTTTCATTCACTGCATTCCACCCTATTGCATTACTTTACCACACATTCCCCTATACTTCCTTTAGTTCATGCCCCTGCTCACATCTGTTGGTAATAAACAGAAAGAAAACTGTTGCTCTACTTTACACATGTGGCCATACACAGTTATCACTGAACATCCTGGGGATTGGACTGTGATTTTTGACATTCTGCCTGTGTATGCCTTTTCTCTTGATTTTATTTTTTTCCCATGTGAATTTGCTTGCTCCTGGTTTCAGTATTCACAAAGTAAGGGAAGAGGGGTTTAGAAGTCTGTATCTGCTTACTCTGGTACCACCACTTCTCTCAGATACGCTTCTCATTCTCTTGAAACAAATTTTCACTGCAGAACACACTCTGGTTCATCCATGGGACTGCTCCCAGACTTCATTTCCCAAATACCATTTTCAGTCTAAGTGCCTGGCATTTCATGGGACTGACTACTCTAGATTAGTTTGGTTTCTTGAGGCATCCCCATAAATATCAGAGGCATGCTTATCTCTTGCCAGCTTTTTTGACTGATGGACTTATGGTTAACAACTACTTGTCTTTTGCCTGTACAACTCCTATGTTTACAGTCAATCTTCCTCAAAAATTAACAGGATTTGAGCTAGAGCATAGCATTCAGATGAACACTATAAGGTGCATATGGAACACTCAATTACAGCATAACAAATCAAATTAACTGCACTGCAGGGAACAGTAATTACTATGATTTATTTGTAAACAACTATTTGTTAGTCAAAAAATTAATTCCTATTAGGAATAATAATAATAATTCTTATAGGATTTAAGTGATTTCTGTATCCTTCATTTCCCAGACTGCTATTTCTTGTCCACCAAGCTCAATAATATTTTATCTTCAGCTTAAAGGTCTGTCACAGCATATTTAAGCTCAGGACATACACAGGAGTTTGATTATTTCCAGACACAACCAGCATACATCCAAGTCATTTTAAGACCTTTTGACAGTCTCACCCAATATAGTCAGGAATGCCCAGAAAGTTTATTTCTTCAGAAGAAGTGATCAAGCTTTATATGACATGTTATGAGATTCTCAAATTAAAACACACTTGTAACTCTATACTGACTCAGAGCACATTGAAAGTGTGAATTTACAACTCTGGCAAGCTTCACTGGATACTGCAAGTGCTTATAATTTCCAAAAAAAAAGACATTCCCATAGCAAAGGAAAATTCAGCACAATCATGCTATAAGTATGTGACAGCCATGAAATCTGTGGTACCATAGGAAAAAAGCACAATTTTGCAAGATAAAGAAAGGTGAATATTTAATAACTTACCCCTTCTGCCTTTTCTTCTGTGTTAGCCAGCATTTCCTGGAGGGCCCGTACTGACAGAGACTGCTCCAGCACAAAGGTGCAGATGGACAAATCAGGTGGAACATTCTAGGTAAAAGAGAACCACCAGATCACATTAGTAACACATTTGCCACACTTTCCAGTGGCTCTATTTTGCCTCACCATCCATGGATCTGAAAGATCTAATACATCTCTGAGGCTATGAAATCCAGCCACATACTGGGCTGCAACAGTTAAGTTTTAGCCAGTAAAGGGAAGCAATGCTCTGCTCAGCATGTGCCTGCTGATATCTGGGGTATCAGGTCCCCTCTAAAAAAGGAAGAAACTCTCAATAAAAGAAGAAACCAATGAATTTCATCAAGTTCAGCAGAGGATCGCCATGAATGTCAGGGCTAGTGCACTCCCCCTGTGTGTCTATAGAGAGGAGGAGAGGGATCTTGCAATTCTCTTTAAAAATCTAATAGTAATTACAGGGGAATAGAGGTAGACTCTTCTTGGATGTGTCCTTGGAAGGAACAGGAGATGCAATACAAGTTGTGTACAGAGAAATACAGAGAAAAAACTGGGAGTGGAAAGGCTCCTAAACAAAGCAATGATGGGTCTGATTGGACATTAGCACATGGGTCATGTGTCCCAGACATTATGCTCAGATTGTGAGGAAAACCAAGTTCAGTCTTTAGGCTACTGGTAGTTAGCCAGAGCTCAGGATTATCATGAAGGTCAAGATGAATTTTCATAGCAGAAATAGTGGACACCAAGAATCAAGGCCAAGCCAGCAGCTTCAAAGCCTTGCAGGGCACTATACTTCACCACAGGCTGCTCTAACCGGGATAAAACTAAAAGTCTTACAAAAATCATTAGTTAACTCGACATGCTTGAAATAAATATCATTGAACTATTGAAAAGTTAATTTTCCAGACGATCATAAAAATTCATATAAAATTGAAAGAGGTTTGTAATAGCAATGTCTAAGTTACAAAGTAGCAAAGTAAAATTAGATTTCATGTGGGGATCTTTTCTTCTGTTAATAGAACATGCAACTCCTACGCACCTTTACTTGCTCCAGAAATTCTTTTGCATCCCTTCTCTATTTTCTTTTCATGTTAGTTGCATATTTTAGTTTAGGAATACTTTTATTGACTGCTGGAATTCAATTTTTACACCATGAATTCTTTTGCTGCTAAAGCTGTAAAACTGCACACTTACTCAAACTGTGTACAAAGTGAAGAGGTGACTTCCAAGGCCAAATTGTAAAAGTTAGTTGCAAAATCCTTCCCCCCCACACAAAAGTTTGTTTTCTTAGAATGCCTCACAATCTCACTAGCTTATTATATTTCTGTTCATCCCTACTAAACACAGCAATTCAGGTCTGTTTAATACATAATAGATCTTTCATTATTTTCCAATACCTATATTTCAATGAAATTAATGTAAAATTGTACTTAAGTTTCAGCCAGATGAAAAAGGTTTTAATAGGCTCTTCTGTTGCATGGGTTTTGACTGACTTATGCAATGATACTTTGCCATGAAATATTTTTTCAGCCAACTCCTTCAGAATCAGGTCTCTCATTATTTATCAGTGTTCTTGTTACCATTTTCTTATGTAGCTAGTCAGACACTACAACAGTCCTTTTAATGGTAAGACTGGGCCAACAAACAATCAATTAGATTGCCTTCAAAACATCCTTGTAATGTAAGTACCATCACAAGCCCTTATGTTACAAAGCAGGAAAGAGAGCACTCAGAGATCTCAGGCTGCAAGGTGCTGCTTCTCAGTTAAGGTAAGGACAGTTTTCCAGTCTAGAAAGCCTCACAGCCTAACAGTGCAGCTCGCCCTCCAGTCTGCCCAGTTAAACTGACAAACAAAAGTACAAACAACAGAGAAAAGATGCTCCATACACTGTGCTCAGACACAAGCCAGGCTACCTTTTCTGCATCTATAACCAAACCAAGTCTCCTCAACAATATTCCCACTGTTTTTGCAGTCATGTAAAGTAGCATTTTTGCTACTTTACATACAATTTTGGACATATTAAATGTTCTACTATTGAACCTACCCCAGAGGTTATATACTTTCCAATATGGAAAATCCTGCAATTGTTCCAAACACTGATCAAACCAACATATCTAGGACACTTTTCCTTCATCCATTTCATTTTCTTTTATGTTCAAGACAGCCATGAGTACTTCCTTTCCTACCCATTAAGACTAAGGCATGAAGTTCCAATGAACTTTTCAGCTATTCTCATTGCAGATGAGTATGGCGGACTTTTTGCTGCTCAGGAGTAAAAAAAGGAGAAATGTATGAGATGTTTTGATTTAATTAAGTGAAAGAAGTACTGTGTTACAGTCTAACAAAAGGTTAGAGCCATTTCTTTTCATGAGGCAAAAGGAAGAGCACATTATCCCACCTCACCTTCGTTGCATGAATGCCTGGGTACTTGGTGGCCCTCAGAGAGAAATGTTTTTCCCTTAAAAGCTTTGGAAAGATGCACCTACTGATGCTTGCAGGAAGCATGTGATTTAGACCTTCCTCTCTGGCACTTCCTCAGTCAACTCTGCTCTACTGAAGATCCAACAGGCCTGACTGCATCAATCCCAGCACGTACAACAATCAAAACATGGAAAAACAGGGGAGGGATGCAGAACTGCCAAAGTATTTAGCTCAGTTAGAGCTCTGCTCATCCCTCTACATTTTATTTCAATGCTGATGCTTTTAATACTAAGATTTAAAGGATGAGGCTTTGGGCCTCAGACACAGACAAAAGTTTTCTCTCTTGAATAGCCCCTCCAAAGTCAATAATTCCAAGTAATTTTAAAGCTGTCATTTAAATATAACAAAAATTATTCACAAGTCTCTTTTCCATCTCTTCAAAGCATAAAATAAAAATGAGGAAAGAAAACCAGTCTTTGCCAGACCTCTGATTATCGATCTTATTTTCTGTCAAATTATCTCCCACACAGAGAGAGGATGGCATATGAAAAATAAAGGTATTCTATGGCAGTCTAACATTCTCTGTTGAAAAATATTTTATGCACAGTACATAGCACATTTTAGTACCCAGCCTGGAGAGCAACTGCATATTTTAGCAGCTGCAAGGAAAACCTGTAGCAATTTGTTTTCAACATCAGGCTTTTTTGATGACAGGTGAAATGTGTTGGTAGATATTTCAGTGACTGCTTTGCTAAACTATAAACACATTATTAAATAATTAATAATTTTAAAGAAAATATTTTGCTACATGTTTAACAACCCACCAATAAACTTTCAATAAACACAAAACTACCAGGTTTAACTAACAGTTAAAATGGTAATAATACATGTCTATTTTGATATCAGAATACAAACCCCAAAAACTGATCAGCTCAAAAGCAGAGGTCTCATCAGATATAAATAACAATATTGGCAAACTTCAACCTTCTTTCCACCAATTTTCATCATATTTGTATTTTCTGCAGTAACTTTTTAAATGAAGATATAGAAAATTAATTCATATTCCAAAGCGGGGGTTGGTTTGTTTTTTGACAGAGCATATAATGTTCTTGGACAATCCAGGGAATCTGTATCACTTCAGTTCATATGATCAGTGGAAAATTTTGATAAGCAATGGCAGTATTCAATACCATTTATTTTCAGTTCATTTCTGAAATATTTGAAGAATCAATCATACTTAAATGGGTTTGAATATAAAATATACTCACTAACTTATAAGGTAAATAGTAGTAACTCCAGTTTATCTCAGTATTAATTAAAGCATTACTGATTTGGCTGCCAGTTTATATTTAGATTTGCCCTCTTGTCAATTTTCCTTTTTAGAAAATCTACTCAGTCATAATTACAGCCTTATATGCAAGTAGTTCAATTTTTTAAAATGTTATTGCATAAATAAATAGAAATTGTGTATTGCATTTCAAAAGGACACTCAGTACCTCTAGGAGAAAAGCAATAAATTATTATTACCTTTTTCTATTGCTCCTTCATCATGGCTTGCAATAGCCCAATCAGCAAAATTAGAGAGGTTAAAATAAATGTAATGGTCATCTGGAATTTTTAAGGCATACCCATTACTGAAGTAATTACTGGATTATTTAGAAAACTGGTGAATTCCTTATTCTTTCTGTCATTTTAAACTACATTTATTGTGTACACTAGTTTTCTGTAGTAATATTTGCATATTAAACTACGCTTTACTCTGTGGGAGGCAGATTTGCAAATTAGATAATCATACCCTTTATTAAAAAGATGTTTCAAGTAAAGCTTTTGAAATGTATTTCAAAATAACCCTAACTGCATTCCAACCCACAGGTGAATCATGGGTACTGGATGTATTAATTATCCTCAGTTTCACTTTCTAGAGAATTTCTTTTGACACACTCCAAGGAAAGCAAGAGGCTGAGACACAAAACTCAGTGTTGTTGTCATTACTCTGACAATCACACAGCGCTAACAAGCCACTGGAATGTACAACCTGCTCATATAATATGTTGCATATAATCTTGTGAATGTAAACCAAACTTCTGCCTCTCATAAATATTAGTACAAGACTGAAGGATAATAAATTGCATCAGCAAACAGAATTCTGTCTCTAAGAATAGGCAGCTTCACCTCAGATTTATTTGTCTTCCTAGATATTTGCAAGCTTCTTATTTTTCTAACCAAATTTTCAATTAAATGGACTTGCAGGTATTTTGTTTTTAACCATATACTGAGAATTCACACAGCAGTGCCTAATCAATCACCTAATTAAGCAGCCTGATGTCAAAAAATGAGATGTGGGTGTTCATAACTCTTTTTAATGCTAGCACATTTACTAGATGCCTAACTTCAAGAATCCAAGTAGGAGGACTCAGAAAATTCATTTTAGTACAGAATTTAAGCAAAACATCTGTAGTCCTATTTGTGGGAGTAGCCTGAAAGAAACTGAACCCGTCAGCTATTTTCAAGCTACATTTCAATTTATACATCTCTATCTTTCTGGTAGCCCTTTCTATTTAAATGAGATTTTGTCTGGTGACAGTGATGAAACACACTCAATAAAACCAAGAAAAAACTTCTGGTTTTAGGACTCTACATAGAAAACCTAGCTTTCCTTGTTTTCAAGCTTGTCATCAAAACAACAGACCCAGAACAGAAATATATGGGTCTGACAACCCAAGTCCCATCGGCAAACAACATATTCATCAAACATATTCATCAAATCCCAAAGCAGAAACGACAGAGAATGAATTATGAGCCTTACAGTTTCAGTTCTGTAGAGTGCCAAATAACACTGTCCTCTCCCTAGAACTCCTCCAGGAGCAGTGTCAAGCTTCCATGTGTTTACCATGAGCAGACTGTGAAGGTTGCCTGGACACCTCCTACAGAGAGTTTGCTATCAGCTGCTTCTGACTATTTCAGTCTGAAACCATCACTTTCTGTCTGAGACTTTTATAGGACATTCCATCCCAAGCAGTTGTCTCCCTCAAAAGCAGAGAAATTCTCTGCATTCAAAACTTTTATGTTATTCTACCTAAAACTTGTAGTGCCTTCAGGTTTTTGGAAGAGTAGTTTGACAAGGAGGTGGCTTTTTGTCACAAGTACACTTTTTTCTAGGAAAAACTTCAAAAATCCAGGCACATTCTACTTCCTAAAAAACATCATTTTCACATAATGAAAAGTTTCTTGTTAACATCTGAAAGCTCAAAAGAGGAGTCCTTTTTGCACGGGAAAACTGTTTCAGCTGTTTCAGGAGATAAAACTTAGCAACTGACAGGAGGATAAAATCAGAACACGGTCTAGAATTAAAAAAAAAAAAGGAAAAAGGAGACAAACACAGGGAAAACCAGCTAGTGGTGGAGCTGAGGTCAGACATATATACATTGCAATCATTCCATTTTCAAACCTTAAAATACAAGACAGCTCCATGCCCTCAGTGGTTTTCTTCAGTTGTGTTGGTTGCCTATGCCACATGCTGATCTCCTCGTTAATCTGACCTAAACAACTGACTGTTTTAATTTTCTTAAAAATACTCTCTCTGATCACATATATAATGTTTTACCATCTTGTCTAGATCTCCAAGTGCAGAAGTCTCTCATAAGGGAAGTGTTAGATTGAATAAAACCAGCAGTGGAAGAAACATTGATACTCTGAGCATACTTTCTGTTGATATATCAGACACTCTTCTACAGTAGTTAATGTCTGATTACAGGGAGTTACTGGTTTTTATTCTCTATGAGTTTGCACAGCAGTGAAAACTCCTTCCCTGCTTTCACTTTCAGAGAGTGAAATGTCATCTGCTGGTCACTGTGCAGCAGAGCTCATTGGCAAAGAAAATTGCATGTGCCTGAAACTTAATCACTACAAACTTGAAGGTATAGAAGGAAACTGCTTCTTGGGGTTTTTCCTGCTCACAATCTTCTTTTAAAATCCATAAGAAACCTACCTCTACTTAAGATATTCTTAGTAAAGTACAATTAGAGTATTTTCCTTTATGTTGAAAACAGTTTCATCTTACAATTTTCCAGTTTTTGCTCTTCAGAAATTATTTTGATCCTGAAATCTGTCAAAGGTCTTGAGGCCATTATTAACAGAGCAGACTATCTTAATCACTTGGAAGCTGTAATTCCTGGTAAGGTATTTGCTTTCTGTATAGATTAAGGGCTGCATACATTCCATCTTTGAATGGATAAGAGGCTTTTTCCTCTTACTCTCCATCTCTTCCCTCTAGTCTCCTTTCTAACCTAAGGACATAAGTCCCACATATCTACATTACTGAGAGCTGTTTCCTTTTTATCTCCTTTTTGAAAATTTAAAAGTCTTTGCAACAGATAGAAGTGATATTAGGTAAGGAGCCATACAACTACACTGCAGCATTGATGGATAAACTTGGTCAATCAGCCCAACTCCCATCACAACATTTGCTGCTGTAGCCAGAAGCTTAGATGAACTTAATTAATAGTGTATCACCCTAGTGCAGTGAAAATGTGTTAATTTTTAAGGTAATTAGGAAAATTTCATGCTGATTAATAAAATAAGAAAAGCTCATAGGATCAACAGCACTACAGAGGGTCTAGGCTCACATCCAAATTAACAAAAACATGGTTTGTTTATCTTCATATTAATGCTGAAAATTCTATCTTGTTATGCTAATCTTATGTTTATAATTCAAAACTTTAACATTCCCTTTTATTCTTAGAGATTATGTTGTATTTGTAGCTACTGCAACGATTAATGGAAAAATCTAAGATGATTATTATCATGGGAGGGTACTGTTGCTTTAGAACATGGAAGAAAGCACTCTACACTTTAATTCTTGCAGCATCAGAAAGATGACCTTTATAAAATACTATTTTGTCCCTCTCTGAAAAGCATACCAGATAGCCAAAAGGAAAATCTTCCTAATCCCTGACCAGATTTAATATAAACCAAATACATTACAACAGTCATATTTCTAAGTAGCAACCCTGTAACCTTTCAGGATCAAACAAATAGGGCAGACATGCACATGTTTTGTGCCTGTAATAAGTGACACAGCCTGACCTGTGTCAGTGGAAGTTCTTGCCCTTGCATAATAACCAATAGTCCAATTTTTGCTGAGATTCTCTTACTGTTAAATTTATCCTATATCTGAAATCTTCACAGTAGAATTGTCACCTTTAAAAGTACATCCAAATAAACATAAACACTAATCCTTCCAGAATACCTTTATGAGCAATTCATCTATGTTGCAGTAAACATGAAAAACTATGTCTAAGAAAAGTAAACTCTGCTTATTTGTCTCACAAATTATCAACTAAAAAACATAACAGACATCAAATTTTAACTTTTAAGGATTTTGTTGTAAGTTTTAACTATTATATTCTCCATTGTATGTTGCTGAAATCAGTGGTCAACCTGTGTACCTAATAAAATCAAATATTGCTCAACGGGGCACTGGGAGTTTATGCTCTGATTCACCCCCGACTTGCCCTTAAATGAAGGAAAGGAGATGCATCATCAGCTCTCTCCTGGGCAAGACCGTTTAAAATTATATTTTAAAAATTCATTACCTTAGAAGATATATACATCCACCTCTGAAGTGTAAAGCAAATCAATCAGAATCATATATTGAAAGTTTTTTAGTAAAAAAAAAAATCTATATTTAATAATGAAGTTCTTGTAGCTCAAGAGAGACTCTAGCAGATAATTTGGGCCAGGGACAGGATTTGAAAAGTCCTAAAAGCAAAGACTGCCTGCCAGGAAAATTCCCAGGAATTAAGGACTTATAGTGACAAGGTTCCACTGCTGATAAAAAGTGCAATAATACTTTCAGGAATAAACATCTGTTTGGAAAAAAACCCTAACCGTGTATACTTAGAAACTGTGGCTTATGTATCAATGTTGAATGTCTATATAAAGCCCCTGCTTGCCTGGGCATAGCACTACATCTGAACATCCACTCCACTGCATGATGTGAAAACAAGCACTTGCTTTAGTATACAGTCCTATTAACTACAAAATCAAAAAGAATAATTGCAAGAGTAATTTGTCCTTAATATTCAAATCTTGTTCTTTCTTGGTCTAGGGCACCCAAATATTGTTAATGAACTGTTAAGATAAAACCAACTGCTGCTTTAAATAATTTTTTATTTATCATTCAATAACACACAGAACAAACAGCTTCCACAAAGTACTGTCTAGACAGAAATACCCACATGCATTTCCCACCTGCCTCAGAAGTGAATTATTCAAGAAGCAATAAAGCAAGAGGCTTAAAAATTTAGATATGGTAAGGACAGTCTCAAGGACCTAAACAACCTGTGGACTTTTTTTTCCTGCTACACTTGAATACATGTTCAGTGAAGAGTATAATGAGGAGGAGTATAACAAGTTCACAGGTATCACCCCTACATGAGAGTATGGCATTCATTCAGATCATTGACCAGCCTGGAGTTTCCTCCTTTATCACAGCGTCAGGATCTTCTTTTTCAAAATTTCACATTCTGGCATCAGATAAAAAGATAACTACAGAACTTTGCAGACACCCATTACACACAAGCACATATTTTCTAGATGGTTCTAATTTTAATTTGCCAATACCTTAACTTCCAACTAACCAGGCAAAGATGTTTCAGTCCCTTACTCAGGTACCTGTCTATGCAGGGGTTTAAAATAACCTTTCAATTGTCTGGTATTGGTTTATTTTCTAAAAAACAGACCAAAAAATCCACATAATTGTAAGTTCTTCAAAATAACCAAAATTCTTTTTCATTAATTCTTCTAAGGAACTCCCATTTTCTATAGACAAAAAAAAATTTAGTAAGAATTATGTAGACAGTTATGTGTATCACCTCTGTGATAAATTAGCCAGAAACATGCAAAACAAAAAGGAATTATTTTGCCAATTTGAGCTAATGAAGACTTACATAGTCATTAATCTATGATTGCATTTTTCAAATGTATCAGCCCAAAGAGGCTTAATTTATTGTTAGTGTACTTCAGACCAACCAAATCAAATATCAGGTATGGCACTCAAAGATTATTAAGCTTTAGTCTTAAAACAGCTAATCAAAGTAGGCATGTTTCTTATTTAAAAATAAGACCTTATTGCAATTTAACTTAATTTCTATTGGCCTTTTTATTTGCTAATACTCAATCAACTTACATACACTAGAAAGAGAAATTCTGTATTGATGGGCTTTCTAATTTATTGAATAATGGGCACTCAAATGGTTTCTTGGAAAGTCAGTTCATATTTCATACTGCGCTGAGCAGAATATTTGTTTGCTTTCTGGAACCTCTGTCCAACCTTCTCATGCAAGTCCTGTGCTAGCCCTGTTTCTTTTTCTCTCACAGTACTCAAAATGTCACAGAGATTTGCAATTTTCATGTAGAAATAGCTTGTCCCTCCCATTTCCTTTAAATATCAATACATACCTTGGTTGTTTAAAGCATCTTAAAGTAACAAAACTAATTCATCCTACATTATCTAAAGCCATTTGAACAACTCTGGATTCTGATCTGCAGTTCTGTCAATTATTGCCTTACCACTAGCTGTAAACTTTGTACTATTCAAATATAATTGGTCAATACTAGGAGAAACACCAACAAAAGCTGAAATTCTTAAGTCCCTGTTATCATTAAAAGACATTTAGATGTGGGATAGAAGTAGAGTTTGAAGTATTAAGGGAAGATTGTATCAGATGTTTGAAATCAGCCCAGTGACATGGGTTTCCTGATTTTTAATCACATGTAAAAAGTCAGTGCTCATGAAAAGGCAACACTTTTGTGGCAGGTGTCTTCATAAATATGCCAAGACAAGAGTACAAATACCTGGAAGATGGAATAAACTTCCCACTCCTAAATATATTCTTTATATCCAGTAGGGAAGAAAAAGAGAACTTGGAAGGAGTTAAAGCTCCATAATATCCATTAGCATTATTCACATATTCACATTCATCTCTACTATGTACAGGTTTTCAAATAAACAGCAGACATTCAGCAGTTATTCAAAAATAATTAAACACTCAGGAAAAGCAGCTTGAACTGTAACCTCGAGCATTTACGCATAATCTTTAGGAGCATAATAACTTATTTTAGCATCTGGCCTGTGGTTTTTTAATGCAAAATAAAGCAGCTGTTCTTTTGTTTGTGAAACCAGAAAAAGTTAATCTTGTATTTGTATATGGTAACCCAACAGTCAGCACTAGGAAAGTTACTAAAAACAACTTGCATTTGGGTTTCAAGCACAGTGTCACAAAGCATACATCTTCAAACTACAAACTACTTCCACTTGCCCAACTTCCCTCATCCAATTCAGACTATTTATAAACTAAAACTCTTAATTTAATGATGAAAATATTCTTTTTATGATAGCAATTTACAGCATTTGTCAGTTGCTACAAAAGCACAAATAATCTTCCTCCTTTTTCACGGGGAAGTAACCAGGAGGTAAAGTCTAAAATCTTGAAAATCACAACCCAAAAGGTCTGTTTCAAAAAGTCTTAAGAAATAAACAAAAAAATACTCTTTTTTCCATTTTATTTCAGATATGACCAATATTAGATACCTCAAATAAACACAGTTTCACTCATTAATAGGTCACATTTCTTTGCCCTAATTTCTGAGAGCCCATTGGGCTAAGATTATTCATAAGAGTCTGCTGAACCAGATTTAGACTAACAATTCTTAAAAATACTGAGTATAAAGTAGTAATACCACAAATTGAAGTGCAAAGAAGGTACAAAGCTAATTTGGAACTGCTGTTTTAGACAAACATTCATCTAAAAGGTTTAAAATAAGCATTTATACTTTTCTGCGCTCTTAGCTTGAAACACAGATTTATTCATGTTTTTTCAGGTTTTTAGATGCGTAGCTACATATCAGTCTAATTAAAACTCAAATGACTACTTTGTAACTACTCTGCATGTACTAATGAAGTACATTTCACTCTAACCCTTCAGAGAAAATATTTAAAATGCTGAGCTCCAGGGGACTTGGAAGAACATGCCAGCTGTGTAACCTTGTGATGTTCAGTTTCCCAGGGTACGGCAGCAAGCCTGAAGCTTCTAGGGGCAGCTTGCACTGAAAAGCCAGCACTCTAACTTGCATCAAACATAAATGTACCCAAATAAAAACTCCTACCTCAAAATATTTTTTATTTCCTCTATATATCATTTATTTATCTTTCAAGGACTTTCTTATTGTATTTTACTAGAGTTACTGCATTTGGTGAAGACAAGTAATCTGTTTGCAGTCCTTAACATATAGTCCCAAGATTATTAAAGATAAAGAGTCACAAGGTTTATATACTAAATTGGGAAAAAGACAAACCCAACCATCAGAACCCATCAACTGTGCACTTGGATGAAGGCACTGCTTTGAACAGACTGTTCAAAATGCAAATAGATAAACCAATCATGCAATGATAGCAACTTTCCTTTTTACCAGGAACTGAGTTAAAAATGTTAGGACTCAGAAAATAAATCACAGCAAACTGGCAGGCATTTAGAAGCCTCTAGAAACTTACCAAACCAATTACAGGACTGTACACCGCATATCTGACTTCATTTGATCACAGTTTATGTGTTACAGCCATATCTCAGGCAAGATTTTTCAGCATAATATCTACTTCTTTTTACATTTTAATCTTTAAGTAATAAGATGCCTAAACAGTTACTGGGATATATAGTTACAAAGGAAAACTGATTTAATGGGATTTTTCAGGTTTTCTTCACTTATTTTAGACCAGAAGTGGAATTCCTACATCTATTCTACAAAAAAAAAAACCAAACAAATGAAAACAAACACCAAAAAAACAACAAAAAACAACCCCTACACAAACAAAGAAAAAACACCCAAAACAGCCACATCATATGCGGGTTTGTAAACATTTAGGGTTTGTTTGTTTTTACCATACATTTAGATAATGATGAAAGTTGCAAACCACATTTTGTCTGGAGAAATCACAACTCATGTTTTGTTTATTAAATTTCATAAATTTTATAACTTTGTGCTAAGTTTCTTCAGTGGATGGCCTATGTCACCAATAATGTGAAAAAACTCATGAATATTTTAAAAATGAGATTTTGAAATCTTTCTTGCATTGTAGTTGATAGCAGACATGATGCATGCACAGATATCATATGTACTATACTTTCATTCCGTGCCATCACTTGGAGTATTATCAACTAACCTGAACTACAATATTACTTTGATTCTATCTTTCAGCTTTTGTCACTGCATGTTTAGGTTACATGTCATGAACTCTAGCAGCATATTTAGCAATTCAGAACTTTCCTTTGTAGGTTTTTTCCCAGGTTCTTTAATAATTACAGTGTTACATATTTACAAAATACATTTTGACTAGAAAACCCCAAGTACACAATACATTTAAAATTTTATAATAAAACTCCATGGGTTCTAAATTACTAGTATTAAGCATTTCATGGTTATCCCCAAAAACAGAGAACTGGCCTATAATAATGTCTTACTTTTAAAAATATTAAGTAAGTGAGCATCATTTAAAAATAAACTCTTTCCTATTCATGAATGAACAGATTAAAGATAGGAAGAGCTTTAAATTCATATTTCATAGCAAATAATGCCTTATTAGGCTAAAACTCAATGTGTATCTCAGGCAAAACTAAATTTGATAAAAAATATTTCTTTAAGATCAGAAATAATCCATTCCTGTGTGAATTTAAAACTTCAAATATCTGCTTCAACAGGAATACAAAGAAAAATGAAAATACTAAGGTTTCACAGATTGGATCTATGATTATTACACTGTTTAGTCTGCGGTGACCTGCTTGACGCCACACATTTTGTTTCCTTTTTAAAAACTACCTGAGTTACAGGTGACAGTACAAATATTCTAAACTGTATTGCTATGCCTAGTAACAATGCCCACAGTTTTCAGCTGATATAAAAGCCATAATTCTATTGCTGCTTTACAGTCATGGAGAACTGACAGTGTTTTTCACAGTCCAAATGGTTCACATTAATTTTAAATTATTTAATTTCCATCTCAATAAACATGTATGTTGGCTTCTGGGACTACTTGCAAGGATCACAATCAGGTCTGATGAATACAACTACCAATCTGCATTTAGGCTCAAAATTTATACAATATGTACAAGAAGTAAAAACTGATTTAGATATACATAAATAATAAAGAAAATATTTAAAAATTGTAAACCATATTTTGCATAAAGCTATATACAATGCTGTGAAACACAGTTTTTATTTACATTACTCCTAGAGAGCATTTTACTGAGAAAGAATGACTCTGAACAAAATCCTGTCTAATCTACAACTACAAAGACTTCATCTACCTATGTCTGATTTATGTATGTCAAGTAGACTAAGTAATGTATAAGTATTCATAAATTCTCTTCATTTAAATTATTGAAATCACCAGTTTTAGTCAAAGTTGGCTAAATGGAGTCCTCTGAACAAAAGATTACATAAGATTAAATGCCATCTTTATCATTAAATGGGAATAATAATTGCGGCAATATGACACAAAAGCAATTTAAATGGCCCTGGAGCTGCAGCTACAAAGCCCTGACAAAATTTTCTACCTATTATAAAAGGATGAAATGGAAACTCATGTACAGAAATGAACCAAAGCAACTACATTAAAAAAAATTCCAACCAACCACATTACTAAATTACATATACACAGAATGACCCAATATAAACACAAGCAAACAACACTAATGTAATTTCTGAGAATGAACTAATTTTTTAACTGCTCAAAAAGTATCTGCTTGCATCCATATATTAATAGACACCACATGATTTTTTATCTATTTGGATTTACACAATCAAAAACTGTGCACAATGCAGATACTGTTTCTCAGCTGTCAGAGAGAGTTTCAGACTCAGTCTCTCTGGAGACAGATTTGTCTTGGCCACTGAAAATATGCTTGCTGTAAAAGATAAAAAAAGACGGCAACCCTTGCCTTCAGATCTTACTCTCTGGAAGACAAACAGAGAAAAGAGTTTTTATCCCAGAGGCTATCAGGGTACAGGAGTTCAGGCCAATGTCCCACCATTCAAGATGACACCCTTCTCCAGACACATCCATACATAATTTGACTGCTGGCATGGAAACAGCTTGCATAAATACCTAAAGAATCATACTTCCACGCAGCCTTGTCTGTGCCAGTCCCCGCCCCCCCATTCTCCTCTTCCCTTTAAGCACAGCCACCTGTCCAGCCCCAGCCAATTCATCTGACCAATAAAAGGGCAAAGATAAAAATCAAATTATTTGTATTTTTCAGCACAAGAAGCAGTATGTCAGTCTTACCATCAGGCTTTATTTTCTACTCCCTTACACAGCAGTAGCATCTAGGGGCCAACAAACAACAGAGCATCACTGACATACTCTGGATAATGGAGTCAGAATTCCCAACCAACTGGCATACACCAAATCTGAAGAACCTTTCTGCTCTGACACAGAAGAGACTTTTCAAAAGCAAAATGGAAAATAAGTTATCCAAGTCTTCCATTTGAAATAGCTCCTTAACTTTACAAATAGAATTATTATCAGTTTCTGGACTCTGCTCTCAGCACTGTAACTTACTATATGTAAAAAGATCAAACCATAGGATCACACACTGCACAGCCTTCTTGCCTTCTTCAGGAAGTTAAATGAAGTTCAAAAAAAACCAAAAAAAAAAAAAAAAAACCACCAAAAAATCTTGGGTGGCCTTTTTAGACCTTCAAAACCCCTCACTATGTTATCCTCCCCTCTCTCAAGTCCAAATTACAGAGACTTCAAGAGGGAAAAAAGTCCCACACATAGTTTTTATCAGTACTTTTTAATGATGTAAAGTAGGTCCATACCTCAGGGCTCAATGAAATTAATATGAGTTTACCACCTTCCATAAAAAACAGGAAAAAAATCAAACCCTTATGCCATTTAGAAAAGCATAACTTAGTTTTCAGTGTTCTGCTGTGTAGTGATTCACAAGGGATCAACACCACCTTTGTGACTGACCCAGAGCTGAGTATTTTTCGTTCTGCACTATGGACAGGAATAGTTTTCAGAAGCTGTTAAAACACAGCTCCACCTTGTTTTCTTTTCAGCAATCCATGCATTATTTAAGTCTAAAGAAAAATTACTTTACTAGCAAGACAACATCATCTTTTAATGAATAGACTTCCTCATATGACCAATATGTTTATAAAAAAACAACTAACATTCAAAAGTAAAGAAATAGATCTCACTGATCTTGAGATAATTTAATTTATGTTTTAATAAAAAGAATGAATTTAAAAGTACAGCAAACAGTGAGGAAACAAAATTACCTATGGACAATTGCTGAAAAGGAAGTTTACAGGTCTACTGGTTTTGGCTGGAGTCAAGGTGGTTTTCTGCCCAGTGGCTGGTACAGGGCTGTGTTTTGGATTTGTGCTGAACACAGGGTTGATTATATAGAGATGTTTTTGTTATTGCTGAGCAGGGCTTGCACAGAGCCAAGGCCTTTCTGGCTTTCTCAGTTTAACCCTTCTTATTTTGTCCCTGGTCCCACCCCTGATTCCACTGGGGGAGTGAGCGAGCACTCTGTGTGGGGCTTGGCTGCTGGCTGGGGCTTAACCATGAAAATGAGACTTTTTTTTTTTTTTTTCTGACAGCCATCCCTTATTTTCTTCTTCTTCTTCTTCTTCTTTATGAAATAAAAATTCATGCTATATACATGACAAAACTTGCTGAAGAAATAATCACATGAGGTAAGGAAAGTAAGCATTTTCAATTTTGTCTTCAGCATGTCTTCTTTGGGTTTTGCTGTTCTTGCTGCTGCAGCTTTTTCAATGCTAAAAAATTTTGATGGTTTACAAATCTAATATTTTTATACACTTGACATCTCCAACCTATTCCTAGAAGATCTCTTTTGAGACAGATTTGCTTTGAAATTGGTAGAAAATGAAATACAAATATTTTTTTCTTGAGCTACTAAACCTCTACAGATTAGGTAGTCATGAGTTTATCTTGGGCAAGCCTGTATGTTTTATATTCAGGACTGTCTCCTATTAGTAAAATTACATACAATTTAGATTTGATGTCTTGTTTATCTGTTATCTTGCTCTTCAATATATGGGGTCAATTAGTACAAGGCTGCAAATTGCTCAACGTCAAGACCTTTTCTGGTCCTCAACCCCCTGCACCAGCGAGCAGGCTGAGGTCACAAGGAGTTGTGAGGCGACATTGCCAGGACAGCAGACTCCAATAAACCCAAGGGATATTCCAGACCATATGACCGCATGCTCAGGAGGGGAGATGAAAAAGGAAACGGGGTGATCAGAATGACAGCATTTGTTTTCACAAGCCACCATGATGCATGGTAAAGCCTTGCTTTCCTTGGGATGAACACCTGGCTGCTCATGGGAACAGGTGAGTGAACTCCTTGTTTTACTTTGCCTATAAATCTTCTGCCTTATCTCCCAGTGTTATTGCTGTACAGAGATAAGTATTAATAGTCAGCTGTTAGCAAATTATTCTATCAAGATATATCTTCAATTTGACCATTACTTAAGTAGTATGAATTATTTAGTGATCCTGGGGCAGGAAAGTGCACACAAAGAAGTTGTACTAATAAAATGTCAGCTACACCATGAGGACCCACATCCTGAAAGATATTGGAGAAAAGCACTGCATAGCAACAAGCATTCTCAAAACCACAAGTCCAGGATGATAGCTGAAGTCTATTACCCTTGATCCCTGCCTGTAAATCAGATGCCCCACTTCTATTTGCATTAAAGGGCATCACAATCCCACCCTACTTGGAAAACAGCCTCTAAGACATGCATTTTAACAGGCTCAAGAATTCTGTTGGAACTATTTTCAAATTATCACACCTCTTTGAATGTTTCCTATGTTCCTCCTTATATAATGCAACAGTAACATGCTATGGATACAGACATGAGGGATAAAAAAAATTATTTACTCTTATTTATAGTCAACTTTGCTTTAAGGATTTGATAATTTTATGGCTCCCTCAGTATTTATATCTATGAATGACTTCAGATGAGTTCATCCTAGCAACTGTCATCCCTCAAAAATTAAAACACAGATGAGCTGCATGGGAATTCTTTTGTTTGTTTTTTTAGCCCCAAGCTCATGAAGAATGAGAAGAATACAGATTGTTTCATAAAACAAGGAGAAAAAGCAGCATCAGCAAACAAGCATACAAAACTGATATGAAATCTACACTGTATTCCTTAAAGGCAGGAATATTCAGGAGTTTTATATGGGAAGAGACAGACTGTAGATCTAATATCCAAACCTACTGAATGATAAGAAATTCATTAAATAAGTCTTTCAGGCCTCACAGGCAACTAGAACTACAACCACTTCTATCCTAGCACATTTTTATTGTTAAAAAGATTCATTTAAAACAGAGCAGCATGAATTACTTAATCAAGATCACTGCTATTATAATGAATCATTAATATCCTAGTGAAAAATTTATTATTATGAATAATGCATTCAAAATGATGAGACAGAAAATGAAGCATTACTCTGTGAAGTATCAGAGAAAATCAAAGTGACGTTATGAAAGCTGGCAAGATAACCATCATTTTTTGTTCTAAATCTTTCTAGATGTCTTTTCACATGCTCTACCTTTATTATATTTTCTTGTTGAATATTTATATTTTAACTAAAGGAAAAAATATGTTAAACAATATTCTTCCCTATCTATGAAAAAAAATGTCCAAGTATATCCATTTCTTTGTCCACAAAACCAGTTCTGCCCTCAGGAGGCCCATTTTTGTCTTCATAATATTTATTTGAGCATATGTGATTGTGAAACACAATCCCTTCTTTGCAATAAACAGCGAGTTATTTTTTGAAACTATCTACTGCATATATACCAGACTTAAAGGAGACTTAAATAAAATGTGTTAGATGAGGTAATTTTGATAGTTGCACTATGCTCAGATAGGGAATCAGGTCTCGAAGTAATAATCATTTCAACATAAATGACACAGAATAAAAACTTGCTACAAATATAATAATTGCTTTCTTTTCTGTGAAGTTAGAATCAGAGCAATCAACTTGTCTTTCAATTTGCAATACACAAGTTGCTCTGTGGCTTACTGCAACTGAGTTCAGTCAAACAAAATAACAAGCATATTATTTGGGGTGGTCTTCTGCAGCTAACTAGTTTTAAAGTAAACTAGTAAACTAATTTTAAAGTAAATTAAAATAAATTGAAAACACCACACTAGAGTCCAGACAAAGGACAAAGGAAAAATTATTCTTTTAATGGGCATTAAATATTCCTTTTATTCTTGATAGACTTGATTTGTCCCTTCTCCTTGACAGATTTGTGTATATTACATCAAAGCAAGCAATGTTACAACTATCCTTGCTTTGTGACATGAAATGACAATTAAAACACTCAGTGGTACCTTAGAATTTGATGTGGATTCCAAAAAGCAAAGCCTGTTGCCAAATCCTTCTGCAGCAAGACACAATTTCTGTTGCTCCTTGTGAACGGTTGCAGTGCACTGCAGAACCACTTCATCATCCTACCAAAAAGAAAAAGCAAAAAGAGAAATACGATTATGTTTCAGACCCAGTAAGACCTATGGAAGCTTTTGGAAAATAATTGTTAAATGCACAAACTGCTTTCCCTGAACACAAGCAGAATCAAACTCCAGCTTTTTTTTTTTTTAATTTTGAATTGTAAATGTGAGCAAATCAATTAAAATAATTTTTTCTGTTTACCTGTCCTGGTAATAAAGTCAGAGCAGGAGTTTTATTTTAACTACAAACAAAGTACACAGGAATTAGTATTTCTCTCATAGGTCAGCCATACAATGCAAAGAAGTAGAAAAGCTTCAAATCAATTAATTGGTGGGTACCATTTACATGTGAATTAACTTGTTTGTGTATATACTGCAGATATTCTAGTTAGTACAACTTGCTTAGAAGGTTGTAAAGAAATAAGTAAAAAAACGAAAAAATATTCTTCCTATCTTCAGAGTCATTTTGTACATATAGTTCATAAATTAGTGGTTTTTGCAGAAGGTTGAAAAGCATAATCTTGTGTAAATAAAGGATTTTACTTCCAAAAAGCTAGTGCCTACTCACTGCTGCTCCTTGTAAAAGCTGTGGAGAGAACTACCCACAGTTTCTTAACAGAAGGAGGTGTGGTGACTTGCTGAGACTTTTGCAAGCAAGGAAGACTGTGACAGAAGATAATAAAAGTATGATGACTAAGCAGAGTGCTGAAGCTTATCAGGGAAAGTACTATCACTATCTTATACTGAGTTTAATAGATATTATGAACTTTTCAATTAAGTGCTCTTTGCTTATCCTAATGTGCAAACATATAAAGACAGACAGGAAATACTCAGAATTAAAAGGGAAAGTAAGTTATTGGGACAGCTGTCCCACAGCTCTGCTCAATATTTCAAAGAAAGGAAGGTCTAGGAGAAAGCAATGATATCTTGCACCAGCAAAGCAAACAGTGTGTTCCTTAGTCCTTAATATGTATTAACTAAAATTTTACAGGACTATTTACTGTGTAGTAACAGTTAAAGATCTTATCAACAAGCCCTAAAAAACAGAGGCAGACCCTTATTTATATCACAGTTCTTCTACGTAACACAATCAGCAGCTTAAGAATCTCTATAGAAGCATGGTTCCAGTTAAAGAAAGAAAATTTTGTTGCAATGAATCTATTTTCTAGCAAAGATTTTCTGTTTTAGAATAGAAAAAATAGCATCTCCCTATGCATTCTGCCAATTCGTTTATGAGTTTCCAATAATAAATTTGAAATTAATGACTATGAAGAGGCCATATTGAACACTGTAAATAAAATTCAATAAATAGAACAATAAAACTACAGGATGAAGCATGCAACTGGAAGCAGAACAGGCTGAGACCTCAAAAATGCATGCATTAAAGCAGGAATGTTTACCAAAGGAGTTGTTCTTATAGGCAGTTTGCTACAGAGGGACATTCCAAAAAGTTCATCAAATTAAATGAACGCTTGAATTTAAATTGAACTGAATAATTTGAAGCCACCCATAAACACTCATCCTGAATTAAGCTAGTTTTTCATTTGGTTCCATTTACTACACTCAAATAATTTAACCAGACTAAATTAAATTTTATCTCAATCTGAAAAGAACAGGGGCTTACATAGCACTTAATCGGACACTCAAAAAAATTAATTTCTGTTACCCTTTTTAATTGTCCCCATATGTAAAAGGTAAGTGTAGGTAAAGCAATTTTCCTTGTATACCAGCAAAAGTGCCCATGCTGCGATCCACAGTCAACTGCAGAGGTGAAAAGTAATAACTGCTTCCAGTCAGGCATTAAATCCGAAAAACGCAATACATGCATACGTTACTGCTGAAGTTCACAACGTAAAATCGCAGCTAACAAAGAAAAATCCCTGAAGGCCAATATCAAGGATGGAAAAGACCACACATACAGACCTAACAGCTTTGTTGTGTACTCTTTGTAAAAGTAACATCATCTATTAAAACCCAGAGCATTTGGGGGAAAAAGCAAGTGGTTGGTTGTGTTTATTTTTTAAAGCACTAAATTACTATTTCCTAATCTTAATTACATTTGATTCAAATGAAGTTTCTTTTCAGGTTAAAAATAGTGGTGTTAGATTGAAGCTATATAAATACACTCTCCTTCATCTTTCTCTTCCTAGCCTTTCTTCTTGAAGTAACTACCCCAGCAGAATCAAAATTTCAGTAACCCTGTCACCATTGTCCTAGAATTGTTTCCACAAAGCATCACAAAGAAGATTCGAACATTGTACCTCCACAGCCAGAAGCAAACAACATAATAAGGCTACTTTCTACTGAAATGAACCACTAATTTTGTTTTGTATTGCCTTTTTCTACCATTGTAAGCTAGGTTTTTAGAGAACATCTGAAAAGTGTTTGACATACCCCATCTACAAAAATTATTGCTTGCTGACAGCAGCAAAATGTAAGTTGGTTTGGGGCAAGTCCCTGACATACTTAATTTTAGTTAATGATCTAATGTATCATACCCTTCCCTGTAAACCAATTAAGCTCAATTACCAGGCACACATGTATAATGCAGATGCTGACTGCCAGTGGATCAAGAACAGGAATACAGCAAATGCTAAATTTCTTGACACACAAACTTACTCGATACATTTTGCAAACATTTTCCTCTTCCTTCTCTGTGCAGTGTATGGCAAACACAGATTATTCTGTTACACACTTGGCAAACAAAAAAAGACATTTTATTAATAAATGCTTACAAGTTAATGAAAGTCAATCACTCTCCCATACCATTTTCCAAAGTTTGTTTCTGGATTGGTAGGACATGTTCATTAAAACAAACCAAATTTCAACTCTGTTATATCTTCTTTGTTTTCTATGGAGAAGTTCACAATAAATGTTCTCTTAATTCAGGCCTCAGAGTCACAGTGTTGTGGAATTTACTATTCTAGTCCAGGTGGTGTTGAAACAACTGGCACAGAAGGTTAAGAAAGATGTGATGCCATTGTCAGATCACATGAAAGGTAATTACAGATGAGTGTCACACACACAGAGCTCTAAGCTACTTTGCATTTCTGTGCCCATCATTACGACCCGGGGCCGGGGAACAGGAGCAGGAAAACAGGGGTGCAGTGAGTCTCTGGGGTGTAAACAAGGCAGTTTGCACAGCAGTTTGCGCAGGCAGGGCAAGCAGGCAGGGTTGCCCGCTCTCTTGCCAGTAAGGAGTCCTCCGTGTTGTTTAAGATCCTTCTGCTGTCTGGTTGTGTTTGAGGTGCCTGTTACTAATGGTTTCTACTCGGTCAAAAACTGTGGCTGGTGTAAATGACCAAGGTGAGCCCTCCAAAAAGGATGTGTCTGTACAGACCCGTCCGTGCCCAGAGTGTTTGAGCTTATCGGTGGCTTCAGGGAGTGTTGTGGAGGAGACCTGCATGCGGTGTGAACAAGTGAATGACCTCCTTTCACTTGTAACTGAGCTTAGGGAGGAAGTTGAAAGGTTAAGAAGTATCAGGGAAAGTGAAAGGGAAATAGACTGGTGGAGCTCAGCCCTTCCATCTTTAAGGGAGGCCTCTGACCGAGAGACTGACGACTTATATGCCTCCTGTTCTCAGTCAATAGAAGGACAGCTGGTGGATGAAGTAGAGTGGAAGTGGGTCCCCACTCAGGGAAGTAATAACAAAAACTCCTCCCCATCCCCATCGTCCAGCCAGGTACCACTTCAGAATAGGTATGAGGTCCTGGATCTAGAGACCCAATTAGATGATTTAGGAGAAAGTTGTCTGCCCAGTGAACCCCTTAATTATGATTCATCTGTAAGTCAGATCACTACCTCTAACATCAAGAAGAAAAGAAGGGTAATTGTAGTAGGTGATTCCCTTCTGAAGGGAACTGAGGGCTCCATATGTCGACCAGACCCATCCCACAGGGAGGTCTGTTGCCTCCCTGGGGCCTGGGTACCAAATATCACTGAGAGACTTCCTGGGCTGATTCAGCCCTCTGATTATTACTCACTGCAGGAACTCCAGGCTGGCAGTGATGAGATTGAAAAGAGTGTCAAGGCAATTAAAAAGGACTTCAGGTAAGGTACTTGATAGGGCAGGAGCACAGGCAGTGTTCTGCTCAGTCCCTTTGGTGGCGGAGGTTAATGATGAAAGAAACAGGAGAACCTGCATAATCAACAAGTGGCTTAAGGGTTGGTGTCATCGGCAAAATTTTGGATTCTTTGATCATGGGGAAACTTTTACAGCATCTGCTCTGCTGGAACCTGATGGGGTTCACCTCTCTATTAAGGGCAAAAGGTTTTTAGCTCACAAACTGGCAGACCTCATTGAGAAGGCTTTAAACTAGGTTTGAAGGGGGAAGGGGAAGCAGCTGAGCTATCTGAAAGCAGGCCCAGGGGTCTCAATGCTAAGTTAGGGGTGAAGTCAGTAACCCAGCTGAGGTGCGTGTATACCAATGCACACAGCTTGGACAACAAACAACAAGAGCTGGAGGCCATGGTGCAACTGCTGAGCTATGATGTAGTTGCCATCACGGAAACATGGCGGGATGACTCACATAGCTGGAGTACTGCACTGGATGGATACAAGCTCTTCAGAAGAGACAGGAAAGGAAAAAGAGGTAGAGGGGTGGCCCTTTCTATTAAGCAGACTTTCGATGCCATAGACATTGAAACTAAGGAAAATGGAGTTGAATGTCTTTGGGTAAGAATCAAGGGGAAGGCCAACAAGGCCAACACCCTACTGGGAGTCTGTTATCGTCCACCCAACCAGGGAGAAGAGGTAGATGACTTATTCTATAAACAGCTAGGTAATGTTTCAAGATCATGAGCCCTTGTTCTTGTGGGTGACTTCAACCTACCAGACATCTGCTGGGAACTTAATATAGCAGTTAAGAGGCAGTCCAGGAAATTCTTAGAATGTATGGAGGACAACTTTTTGTCGCAGCTGGTGGGTGAACCCACCAGGGGAGGGACTATGTTAGATCTGCTGTTTGCAAATAGAGATGGGCTGGTGGGAGATGTGGTGGTTGGAGGTCGCCTGGGGCAGAGTGATCATGAAATAATAGAGTTCTCAATATTTGGTGAAGTCAGGAGGAGCACCAGTAAGACTCTTGCATTGGACTTCCGGAGGGCAGACTTTGGCCTGTTTAGGAGACTTATTCAGAGCACCTCTTGGGAAGCAGCTCTTAAAAACAAAGGAGTCCAGGAAGGGTGGGCTTGTCTCAAAACAGAGATCTTGAGGGCACAGGAACAGACTGTCCCTGTGTGCCGAAAGATCAGTCAACGGGGTAAACGTCCAGCCTGGCTGGGCAAGGAGGTTTTGGAGGAACTTAGGAATAAAAAGAGGATGTATCAGTGTTGGAAGGAGGGTCAGGTCTCCAAGGAAGTATTCAAAAAGGCTGCTAGAACATGCAGAAAAAAAATCAGGGAGGCCAAAGGTCAGTTTGAACTTAGGATGGTGACTTCTGTAAAGAATAATAGAAAATGTTTTTACAAATACAATAATGCTAGAAGGAAGGGTAAGACCAGCCTTTGTTCTTTATTGGACAAGGAAGGAACTTAGTATCTACAGATGAGGAGAAGGCAGAAGTGCTTAATGCTTACTTTGCCTCAGTTTTTAGTGGAAGATGACTTGCCCTCAAGACACCTGCCCGCCTGGGCTGGTTGATGGTGTCAGGGAGCAGAATGGTCCCCCCATTATCCAAGAGGAGGCAGCCAAAGAACTACTGAAATGCTTGGATGTTCATAAATCTATGGGACCAGACGGGATCCACCCCAGGGTAATGAGAGAACTGGCAAATGAACTTGCAAAGCCACTCTCCATCATTTACCAACAGTCCTGGCTCACCAGTGAAGTTCTGGATGACTGGAAGCTGGCCAATGTGATACCCATTCACAAAAAGGGTGCAAAGGAGGATCCTGGTAATTATAGACCAGTCAGCCTGACCTCAGTACCTGGCAAAATAATGGAACAGTTTATTTTAAGTGCCATCACACAGAATTTACAGGATGGCCAGGGTATCAGAACCAGTCAGCATGGGTTTAGGAGGGGTAGGTCATGTTTAACCAACCTGGTCACCTTTTATGACCAGGTAACCCGCCTGGTGGATGCAGGGAAGGCTGTAGATGTTGTTTATTTGGATTTCAGTGAGGCCTTTGACACTGTCTCCCACAGCACACTCCTAGACAAGCTGGCAGCCCGTGGCTTGGACAGGAGCACTCTTTGCTGGGTTAGGAGCCGGCCAGGCCCAGAGAGTGGTGGTGAATGGTGCTGCATCCAGCTGGTGACCAGTCACCAGTAGTGTCCCTCAGGGGTCTGTGCTGGGGCCAGTTCTATTTAATATTTTTATTGATGACATGGATGAGGGTTTAGAGTCTTTCATTAGCAAATTTGCAGATGACACTAAGCTGGGAGCGTGTGTCAATCTGTTAGAGGGACAGAGTGCTTTGCAGAGGGACTTGGAACGACTGGATGGATGGGCAGAATCTAATGGGATGAAATTCAATAAGTCCAAGTGCCGAGTCCTGCACTTTGGCCACAATAACCCCCTGCAATGTTATAGGCTGGGGACAGTGTGGCTGGACAGTGCTCAGGTGGAAAGGGACCTGGGGGTGCTGGTTGACAGTCGGCTGAACATGAGCCAGCAGTGTGCCCAGGTGGCCAAGGAGGCCAATGGCATCCTGGCCAGTATCAGGAATAGTGTGGCCAGCAGGAGCAGGGAGGTCATTCTTCCCCTGTACTCGGCACTGGTGAGGCCGCACCTGGAGTATTGTGTCCAGTTCTGGGCCCCTCAGTTTAGGAGGGACGTTGAGATGCTTGAGCGTGTCCAAAGGAGAGCAACAAGGCTGGTGAGGGGCTTGGAGCACAAGCCGTATGAACAACGACTGAGGGAGCTGAGGTTGTTCAGCCTGGAGAAAAGGAGACTCAGAGGCGACCTTATCACTCTCTACAACCTCCTGAAGGGCGGCTGTGGTGAGCTGGGGGTCGGTCTCTTCCTCCGGGCAACAACGGACAGAACAAGAGGACACAGTCTCAAGCTGCGCCAAGGGAGATACAGGCTAGAATTAAGGAGGAAGTTTTTCACAGAAAGAGTGGTCAAATACTGGAATCATCTACCCAGGGAGGTGGTGGAGTCACCATCCCTGGATGTGTTTAAAAAAAGACTGGATGTGGCACTTGGTGACATGATCTAGTTGAGGTGTTAGAACATGGGTTGGACTCGATGATCTTGAAGGTCTCTTCCAACCTAGAAATTCTGTGATTCTGTGATTCTGTGATTTGCAGGACCATTGTGTTCTGTCTTTGATCATTGAAGTCATTGACTTTGTTTCTCACTTTTAAGTGCATATGTATTGAATGCAGGGCACATCACATGCATTCCATCATTATGTTTTTTCATTTCAAAATCTCACAGAAATATTACCTGAAAAATGAGATCAAAACTAAAATTTAGTTGATTTACATCTGTGTGGCCTTCAGTAAGGCTGCATGTGTACAGTCAAGGATTATAAGTCAATTGGAGCCCCATGTTTTAACACTTTAGTCTTATATCTATATTGAAAATATTTTTTGCCAGTGTAAGAGCTTTTTATTGCATTTCAACCCAAAAAAGTATCATATTACTGCAAAACTGACACTTTTCAGTTAAAGCCCTTGTTTATTAAAAGCTTTTGCAGCTTATTTAAGTGAAAGTTCAAATGCTACTTTGATCTGAATATCTATTTTTGGATTTGTATAAAAACAAGTTAACAGATAACCTGTTTCCTCAAATCAAAATGCCTTTATTTCCTTTCCCATCAGAGAGCATTCTTCTTTCAAGGCAGCCTTTAGAAAAATTGCATTCGGATTCTTATCCTGATTGTTGGTATTCCACTATTTGAACAAGCTGAGCAGCAGCCCCTATGAAGTCATGCCGGAAGCCTGAGATAGCAGTTGCAGAGTTAGTTGTGTGTGAATCAATATGACCAGTCTCAGAGTTGTAGTTGAGCAGGTTGTGCTAATGACTGAGGAGAGTGCTGAGCAAATGTGAGGCACTGTCGGGCAGACGAGAAGTGCCACAGGAGCCGAAGGTGCTCTTCAGCTGCTCCAGTCCCTTCAAAGAGGAGCAGCCCCACAGTCCTGGGATTGCTGGCCCTGGATCCCTTCCTGGTTGGTCTTCTCAGCAGTTCTGGGCAGGCAAATAGGTGTCTCTGACATGGCTTGTGTGTGCTTGGTAAAAATCAGTCTCCTGTGTCCTGGCTGCTGCAAGCTGCAGAGAGCTTTGTGGATATTTGGCTAGCTGAGAGAGGGCACGTAGACGCTGTACCATTAACAAACTGAGAAGGACACAGGCCTAAGAGTCAGCAGTCAGTGTCCAATGACAAAACTAGGCCATTATAACCTTGCTGCAACAAAACTCAACATAGGAAAAGCCTACTCATCATTATATAAAAGAACTACCTCAGGCTTTGAAAGAAAGTGGATTCTCTTCTCCTTACTTTAACAGTGTGTTGAAAAGTACTTTTAATTCTTGTGATTTAGTGCCTGCTGATTGCAGAAGTCTGGCATCTCTGATTTTAACTTATTCACAATACCTGCTCTGGGAATTACAATGGAAAAAACTTCTTAATAAGTTGATTGAAAAATATGCAAATACTGTTTATAGAGATTTAGATGTTGTTCAATGGCCAGGTGATTCACCTTATTACAGAGCAAAAATTCAAGCAGCAGAATTACCCTGGCCTGTATTAGCAGACATTAAAGATGCTGCTAGAAAAGCTCTGTTTTCAGTAGTTACAGCCTGCAGCCTGCAACCAGCCACAGCAGGGAGTCTCGGACTGGACCTGGCAGCAGCAGTAACAATAACACTGTTGACTACTCAGCTGGAAATGGTTTCCACTGGAATAAAAGGACCTATAATTATTGATGGACACCTTATGGGAGCGTTATTACTGGGAAGATCTTCAGAGACTATGATGAGGTTATTTGTTTTACCTGGAGTAATAGATGCTGATTTTACAGGAAACTTTGTGTTATGGTTTATACTCCCTTTTCCACCAATACGAATTGAGAAGGGACAAGACTGGTAAGTGGGCAAGCATCTCATCAGTGTTTTTCTAAACCTGTTTCTAAATGAGCAAATGATAAGCAGTTTCAGTATCAAGAGAGTTAAAAATGCAATATTTCCTTATCTTAAGTCACACCACCAAAGAGACCCTCACTGAAGGTCACTTTGTTCTTGTACAAAGAACACTACAATATGCATCATACTAAATGTCTATTAAAGAAAAATATATTTCAGATATTTTTACATCTTGAATTATGAGATGTCTCAAACTGGTTCATTCCTTCCTATTATCTTCTGATATTAGATCATCATCGCTTGTCCTGTCAGGTCAACATAATTTATAGTTCAAAGGGCTGTAACTGTAGCCTTCAAAAGTTAAGAAAATACATCAACTCTCTTCATACATGACTGAAAATTCAGGGTAGAAGAGGCAACCCAAAGTTCCTGACTATAATGCTGGTGCCTTTTAAACATATCTGAGAACATTATTTAATATCACAGTAAACTAAACAGACAAAGATCTGAGACTTCAAGAAAACAACTTCAAGCACAGATGTTTAATGCTAAAATGTAATCACTTGTACAAACTTTTTATCCATATGGAATATAAACTCTTGGACAGAGTGTTTCAAGACATGTAGAAGTCTGTGCATGTCTGTGCATAGCTGCACTGATGATATGAAGTGCATAGCCAAAAGAACAAAACCTAGTCTTTTGTAATACAGTTATAGGTCTTTGTAATAGATCAAGATAGCATACTTTGATAAAAAAATAAAATGTATCAATAATTTTGAAATAAATTAGTTTAGTATATACTTGATTTCATTAAAATGCAAATAAAAACCAGTATCTATATGAACGTCAAGTTTATTTTAAAGTTCATATTCAAAACAACCACAACAGATAAAGATTTTTAAAAGTTTCTCATAGTCTTGAAAAAGCTTCAGTACAGCTTGGAAGAAAGAGCAGTAGCAGAAACCCAAAATCCCTGTAGTCTTTTCCACTGACAGGTATTTCTGCTACTCTTGTTTTGCTGATTAATCATCACTTTGGTAAACATCTGCCTGTTTCCTCCATGGAAATTGGAAATGTTACTATTTCCATCCCAATTCCCTGTCATCACAGCAGCTTTCACTAGTAAGTCCAAAGACACTGCTTGGTCTTCTATTTTTCCAGGGTGTGGATATTGAAAGAAGAGGCATCTAGAGAGCAAGGGAAAGTAGGTCCCAAAAACCACACAAATTCTGTGCACTCAATTATCAAATGTACAAGGAAATGTCAGTCACTATAACAACAATGGAGCACAGTGCCAGGTGTATTACATTTACTGCATCTAAGTGTGAATCTAACTTGGGAAGCTGTCCATTTAGTTTAGATATTTGAATGAATGATTTTTCTATCCATTCTCATTCATCCTTCAGTTCACAATCTGAGGTGCTTCATGACACTAAGGAATTCAGAAGAGCAGTAATTAATCTCCATCCCAAAGATGCAGATGTGAGGAGCAAAGAGGATACTATCTAGCTACAATAACAGAGCATGCCTACAGGAAGACAGAACTGGCACTCACAGTGCCCAGCTGATTGGTAACCGGAGCCAAAAAGCTATTCTCCTCCCCAGGTTTCAGGACTGAAGCACCATCTCTATGAAGACAGGACTGGAAAGTTGAGCCTGCTCAGCCTGAAGGAGAGCTGCATGGAGACCTCATGGCAACCTTCCATCATCTCTACGTAGATATGTTTTTGTCATATTGTTCACACATATATGCATGCATATATTTCCTTTTAATAGTCTTACTATGTCCTGTTAAACCCTGAAAATTGTCATCTCCCATGTAAAGTCAGTTCTGACTAATCCTTAACCTTCTCAATGTAGTTCTATTAAAGAACAAGTGTCTGGCAATTCCCACAGGTGGGCACATCTACAGTGCAATAGCTGTTAGTCCCTCTCCAACATGGATGTATCTGGGATTCAGAGGGTGGAGTACTTGCTGTGGCATTTTCCTGGAAACCTGATACTTGTTGGTTTGTTTGGTTGGGGTTTTTTAAAATACCACATTCATCATGTTTGATTTTATTTTATTTTTATTCTGCACATTGTAGTCCTTTAAGCTTTTAATCATTTCACATACTTCTGTAACTTGTGAATTCATTCATATCTGGTAATGGTTTAGTGGGGAGTTAAAAGATTGAATAATTTCTTTTTTTCTCCATTCTCTGGGAATGCAAATACATCTTCCTACAGTATGTCATTCTCCTGTTTTACAAACTATCCCATTACTACCTCCAAGTGTTTTACTTTATCCATACAAGAAAAGCAGAGTATTGGAGCCTCTACTCTTGCTACAATCCTCTGCAGAAAAAGGTGAAGAGAAATAAAGTAGCAATATACCACAAGTAATACTTTTATTTAGAAACGCCGCCATATGCTCCAGCCTGAGGTGCTTAAACTTATCACATCATGACTATGACATTTGTGTTTCCCTTCCATTTCATGACAAAAACAAGCAACCTTTTCCAAGTATTTTCCTTTATTTTAGATTTTATACTTTATATTTTACTTCTTTGCAGAGAATGCAACAAATAACACGGGTTATTACTAATCTAAATAAATTTCTGTGCTCTTCACAATCTGATTATATATAATTACCTCTCAAAGATATAATGCTGACTCTGTGTTTCTGTGTCCTGACAATATATCAATTCTGAATAGAGAACAGAGTGTCACATTTACAAAATTCAACATTCAAAGATTAAACTTTGTAAGTTATGCTTGTACATTCAGATTCCTACTGTAGTTTTTTAATGACAAATACTGTAGTTAGTGGAAGGTTTCCTCAACTTCCATATGCTATAAATCAGGATCTCAGGATAGACTTTATTTTAATATCTCATTTTTAACAGGTCACAGAGGCAGAGTTCTGCTTCACTGCATCCAATTTACTGTTCAGCTGTGCAACTGAACGGCGCAATGGGAATAGGTGCCACACATACTTTAATCTATTTTGTAGATTTACAAATAGAAGTTTAGCCAGTACAAATTGCTTTCTGCCTAGGGAAACTGTAGAATACTTCTTGACTTACAAACTTCACCTCAACTACCCTTTGTCTTGCTGGGATAAACACTAGACTGCAGAGTAGAATAAAAGGTCTGAAAGACCTATGGGTCATCAAGCACAAGAGTCATAATTGCAGGCAACCATATGCTATATGCTAGTAGGATATAGTAGGATAATAGGGTCCACAAATCAATCCTTTAAGATGATCCTAAGCATCTGACCAGCAAAAAAAAAAAAAAAAAAACAAAAAACAAAGGGATAACCAGATGTGACTTTTTTATGATAGGCATCTGTGTAACATACACAATGTGCTCCGAGTCTTGACAAAAGTCCTACTACTACTGGTTGCCCCAGAGCTTCTGACATCTGACATCTGGACACAAAGACTGCCACAGAAGTAAGAAAAGGCCACAAACTTCTGATTACTCTATCTGAGCCTGAACCACAACTACACTATCTCCTTGGTTGCAGATCACCATTGCAATCCTGCAGTTCAGCCATTTTGACTCTTCATTTTGCATAAGGGAAGTACAGACAGCAAAAAGACTAATGATACCTACAGAAAAAGAAAAAAGGAAATATTCAGGATTACTGCTGGGATGAAGTCTGCTTAGGTGGTGGGAAAACTTGGCAACACTGGTATTTTTGTCACTAGAACATGGAAGAGGGGACAGGTTAAACTGGCTCTTAATGAATTAAAGAAATAAGCATTAGACAGTTGGGGAAAATTTTTCAGAAAATAAAGCATTTTTATAGACCTGTTTAGAAGCCTAATCATTATAAGACTGCAAAAACTGCACAAGAAAACTTTTTTCAGGATGATTTATGCATAGGTGAACTTGTCTTAATAGGATGAGAAGAAGAGATGACTTTTCTGGTCACGCAATTCTAAATGGTCTGAACACGTTTAATTGTACATGTTTTAGTTTTATCCTGTAGGAGGAGTAATTTGCTAAGAATTCAACCTTATTCCAATGGAATCCTCCTTTGAGAAAGAAAACCCGTGGCACAACAGATGGAATTCCAAAGGACCAGATTAGCTGGTATTTCTCAACACAGGACTATGAAGCCAGCTGCTAGTACAATAACCATGTTACCTCCTCCTCCTTCCCCAAAAAGTTCTAACTTAGTCATCAAAACAATTTGCAACATTACAGCAATGTCATAGCAATCTGCAGGACTAAAGACACATGGCAGAAAAAAAATAAAAAAGGAAAACCAAACCTGAAGAAAATAGCCCATGTTGAGTCACATAGATTCCTATTCTGTACTTGTCAGAAAAAGTCTTCACTAAACAACAGTGACACAAAGAGCTTGTCAGAAAGCAAATACTAAATACAAGGGAAAAAAACTTGTTACACCACATGGATAGTGTGATGGTATACGGCAAAGCAGAGTTTATCTGGGAGCTGTGCTTCAACACTGCAGAGATCTCAGACACAGCGCCCATCCCAGTCTGAGCATTCCACAGCCACCCAAGGGAAATGAAAGGCATGATCAGAAGGCAATGAACAAACAGAATGCACAGCTCCAGCACAACCAGGTAACAATGCACCTTGTGTGCTCTGAGAGGTGCTCCATGGAGAAACAAGCATAGCACTGGCTTTGGTCTGGCTCAGCACTGCTGTGGTGTTGTAGGTGACTGTAACCTTCAGCAGCACATGCTAGCCAGACACCTTCTCAAGCAAACTACTTACTAGTGATAGCAACATGCACACAACACTGAAAGCAGATGTTCTATATGCACATAATCCAAATGCTTCCTCTCCAGTTCTTTTTTCCACTGAGTCATCATGAAATAGTGTCAAATTTAGTTTCAGCATTCATGTGCATGTGCTAGCATGTTCTTGATTGACTTCTACCGTATCTGCTAATGATCATATTCCCAAATTAGATGGTTTGTTTTATTATTTCTCATCTTCTGTGGTCCTACAGTCTTAAAAAAATGCCAAGTTCAGCTGTCAATGTCTAATAATATATTTGTCTGTTACCATAATTAGCAATGGCTAACTCTGCATCTGACAAAGTTGACAGAGGAGTGGTGGAAAACATCTGCAATGAAGTGTAGCTACTAAATTAAACACAAACATCTGGTGAGCTGATTTCAGCTTCTTAACTGCCTCAGTACTTCAAACTTATCGCTGATGTAATTCACCTATTTTAGGAATTTGGTAAGAATATATTGTGTTACACCCTCACTCACTAGTTCCAGGCTATGCCTCTTCTGCACTCAAAGGTTTGATAACAGCATGGGAGATCTCCACGCTATATTTGATTTTACTGGTGTTAATAACAGTAGCAGTAAAGACAGAGGTGAGAGCATGCTAGAAAAGGTGTCCATAATATTCTGCAGGCAAACACAAGATTCTCTCTATTACCTGACTCAGTTAGGAAGGTAGAAAACTGTCTTTAACAAATATCAAGAACTTAATAACCCCACAGCACTCAATAGCTAATAAATCCTGAGCCTCACCAGTATCTGAAAATGCTGCATCTGAAAATAATCACTGAAGCGTTTTCATTTTATAACACTTTTCTGAGAAATACCTCATTAATCTCAGCTGAAAAACAGAGGCACTTGCTAAAGCAAATAATTTGTTCAAGGTCATAAAATACTGAGACTCAAACTGAACAAACACTCTTTTTTTTTTCTGTACATTCCTACTAGTGAGTTCCAGAGCAAGAAGGCTCTAGGAACACATCTTTCATGAACCAGGTCCTCTCACTCCAATTCAGACTGTGAAAATTTCCCCTCTACATTATCCCTTTCATGCAAGAATACATGAGAAAAGGTTTATCAGCCCCCAGTCTTGGATCTTGTGAGCAGTCTCAGGCAGCTAAGTCTGTAATATGACCATCTGCTTGAGTCTGCACATTCCATCTTAGTTCACTTTCTTGCCCCTTCATCTTTTGTCAGCAATACTTCTTGAATTGTTCCAATTCAGTGCTCTGACAAACAGATATTTTTCAGCAGCCCAATCAATCATACGACTTTCCCCTCCAATTCCCAAAAACTCACCTATCACTGTTTATTTTTGAAGCAAGGGGAAAGATTCATTCCCATCTTCATCTGTTTCAGCCATGTAATCCTCTGTCAATATTTTCCTTGCTTTCATTCTGAAACTGCTGTAATTTATGAGATTAACCCTTTCACTTCACACATTTACTGTAAGATACTTCATTTCCATGAGAAGTCTATCACCTTTCTGAATTCTTCTTAGATCAAATCCATTTTTAAAAATTCTCTCAGACTATAGTTCACAACTTCTCCTCTGAGCATCTTTGATTTATGACCTATTCTTTCCTGTAGACCATTAATAAAATCATTAAGATGAGCCACGGTACCCTCCCACGAACATGTCAAAAAGAGCTATTGCCAATATTCAATCTCTATCCAGCTTAAAATGCCACCGAGGGCCATCACACAGCTGGAGCTGAACCATATTATGAAACCCCTCTAAAAACCCAGCTCCTAGACATCTTCACTATACAATCAAGTGCAAAAGAGATTTTCATTTTCTCATTAAAGATATTGTTGTACCTTCAAAAAAGGTACTAATATCCACTGTCTCCAAAGAGAGCTGCTGTTCAACATTTATCTCTTCTTAACCTGTCCCAATGTACCTATTTTACAAAACATCAACGTACAAAATAAAAACTGCATCAGTCTTAAAACACAACACTATAAACTTTATACTTAAGAAACTATAGCACCTAGACACCAGGAAATAAATGTCTTTTATAGGGACAGTGCAGCTGACAGGAAAAACACTAAATTGACAGAAGTGGCAGATGAATTTCATTCCCAGTTCTCCCACCAAACTTCTCATTTGTCAAGTTACTCCCCTGTGCTTAAGACCTTTTTCCCAACTTAAAAAAGGACTCTGAAAAAAAGCCTCCATAAATACAGTGCTAGGAAAATATATACAACACAATAAAGCAGCTGGAAGCCTGCTTGGTGGTCTTACCTGCAAGGCCCTGGGACCTGGCAAAAACGAATAGGTCAAATGCTTGGTTCCAAGGCTGCCTGCAGCCTGTGGCTGGGATATTTTTCCTGTTTAGCACAACTATCATTAGGTTTGAACAGTACTCATATTCTGCAAAATCATATTATTGAAGTCTTACTACTCTTCTCAACAAGTAAAGAAGGTAAAAAGAGGTAGCATGATAAATGTGGACTGATATATTGAAACAGCACTGATTAGTGATTTTGACTACACGCAGTGATTCAAGTCAGAGCTACATACAGCAGGAGACCACCATCCTCCCCTGAATATGGAACTCTTTTTATTAATTGAATTTTTAATTTATCCAACTATCTCTGAAAAAAATTCCATGGCATTTGCCTCTGGATTTCCACGTATCTCGTAAAAAATTCTTCTTCTCAGGTGTACTCTGTTGTTCCCTGATTTTCTAACCCCACCACTTTACAACTTCAGTTTTAAAAGCCTCACTGATATTTCCTCTGCCTCAGTTCTAATGATGCACACACAACTGACCACACTGAGCAGCTGGAAAAAAAGGAGAAGTGTTGGCCTTTCCACACACACAGCGTTGTCACTACAAGAAAGACAAAATGCCAAACAGAGGCAGCCAGATCTTGATCTCATTTAGGAATAAATATATACCTAGGATATTACAGTTTAGATGTATATTGTGTGACAAAAATAAAACAATTTTTGTTTTGGAGGGAGGATGTTCTACCCATAATACCAGGTGCCAGTCAAGGCAGCAGCACTGGGATAGCCAAGGATGTGAAACCTGCTAGGCAAGGTTGAGAGGGCCCTTTTTTTTATTGCCAGGCATTTTAGCTCCTAGTAATGGTACTCAGCTTTACAAGGAAAGTGTTATCAGGAAAATATTCTTCCAGCCAGGAACTTCAGACCATATTGACAGTTCTTGTTAACTTTACCCCAGTTTTGAAACACAATAGTTAGGCTGTATTTATTTTACAACTTTAATCAAATTATATGACAAACCACACCATTAGAGCCCTGTTTTTAGTGAACTCTGCTTCAAGAAAGATGTTCTGGACAAGAGTAATTGAGCATTTTATTGAACTTGCCAGCTCTACTTTTACCACACTTTTATGACAACAGAAAACTTGAAAAAAAAATTTGTCTTTAAAATTGGTTATAACCCAATTGGTTATTGGGTTTCAAACCTATGCAATATAATCCATAAAATTGCCCTGATATGTCCCAGGAAAAATATAATTAAGTAAAAACTCTTTGTTTTATTTGAGACATCATGACATACCATGATCACAGAGCTTACCTGGCAAGAGCTCTCCCCAGAGGCAGTTTCTAAACCACTTATGACCCATTTAGTCTGTATACTGTTTAAAAAAGTGCATAATGGCTGTAAAGTGACAGAACTATTTCCTAATAGCAGTAGGGAAGATGCTACATGGTAGCAACAAGATGTAATAGGCAAGGTGCAAAAATAATCCCAAAATATTTTGACATGAGCCAAGTTCTCTAGGTGGCCTCTGGACTTGCTGTTTCTGACATTAATAGGCTACTTCTTGGCAACTCCTGAAATGCTGTGAAATAGGGGATGAGGAGGCAGATCTGTGGCATCCTGAAATGACACATCTCCAGCATCAACACCTTGAAAATTGAAACACCTGAACAGGTCATATCTGCATCATTCCCTCCTCAAACGGAACATATTTTTGCATTTTACACTGAAGCTGACAGGCAGGGTCTGCCAAAGGTCACATTTCTATGGCAGGACTTAGGTCCAGATTATCCAGCCACCACATAGCCATGGGTTTTACTGAGCATGGGATATTGCTCTGTAGTTTACCAAGTGTTGCAACTTGCGACTCTTCAATCAGTACTGAAAAACACCAAAGAAAGCCTCCTGCAGAGAAGGACACACTGTTTATTTCGTAGCAATTGCATTGCCATTCCATTTCCATTTTTTGTTATAGAATGAAAAGTAATTTTCGTATTCAAAGACTGAAAGATTCAGTGCAATAGTAGCATAGGATTGACAATTTCTGCATAAGAAATGAAAGCACCCTGAGGTAGAAGACTTGGTTATTAAAGACTCTCTGAAGGTATTAACAGAATAGTAAGCAGATCCCCATGCATTCTGTGCTGATCCTGCCTTTTGAAATAGTAAAAAATTATGGTTTCCTAAAAGAATTTTTCTTTACTCCAGTTTTCAGGGTACTCAGTTATTTAATCATTTATCTTGAGTCCTTCACAGTCTTCCTGTGGAGCAGAACAGTGTATATATATATATATATACACTGCTAACTTAGAGAGATGAAGGAATTTTCAGGCACACAGGAAAATGGCTATCACCATGTTCTCAAGCCAGCAGGTAACTCCTCACAGATTTTAATCAGGTGCAGTGACAGAAGGCTGCAGTGAACTGTGAGTCCCAAAAATATGTTATTAAGCAGGTGCAAAAATACCTTTCAGGCTTGTGTACATGTTGCAATGTAACATTAAGAGACAGCTCGATTTTATTTCCTGTTTATTCCTTTGAACAAACTCACCAGCTATTGTACATGAGCCAGTGATATGGAAAATTATCACCAAGAATATTGAAACAGCAGGAGTATGTTTTGACTACTTCAACTGTTTCAAATGCTTCAACACAAAGAATTATGCACAAGGACAAATTTAAACCTATAAATCATAAGTTTATATTTTTATATTCATGTTTTGTTCTTTCACACATAAAAATTTTTTTTTTACATGACATGGGATAAATGATCTGCTTCACTTTGCTCCCAACTAGGAGAAAAGGCAAAAAAGCCAAACATCAACAAATTCTTGCCATGTCTGTTTATACACTGGAAATAATATTTCTGTGTTACATTTTTTAAAAATCCTCCATTTTCCCAAACAAAAAAAAATTAAGTAGATTAATAGCGGCTAAAAGGAAAAATTCTCAAATACTGATTTCATGATCATATGCTGAATGCCATTTTTCCCATTTTTCTTTAGAATAAGAAATTCTGTCATTGCTTCCACTGTACTTTGAGAGTACTGGGACAGTAAAAAGTATCATGTTATCACAGGAGCTGCATCTGAAATACTAGAAAGCCTTCCAGAATATGTCAGAATTGCTACTAAAGACAATAGAAAAATAAACATTTTAATTTCTAGTATAAGGCTCTATGTATAGCTTGTTTTCCACAGGCTGCTCTTTATCAAGTACCAGACTTGCTAAAAATCGCACTATTAGTTGTAAATCTGAGATGTCTGAGAAAGAGAAAAGAACATTTTAACAAGGGAATGGATTTAGAATAATGGCTTCATCTGAGCCAAAGAAAATCAAGCCTGGATCTTTTAATGTTGGGCAGTTTTTCTCTAATTTTCTTCATTTGTTACATGACTAAAGAGCTGTGCTGGAATATTTTTAAATTTTAACTCTTGATGTAAGGTATGTCTAAGTTACAGAATACAACGTAATAACTCCTACACTTATTACAAAGATTTTCACTTTTCATTACTACTGTTCTTCCTTCATTTTAACTGATGCTTTAACATCTGTTATTAAAACAAAGACATAGTCCACAATTTCATGGAAGTTCTCACATTGCCTCAAACACAGTACATTCATGTAAGTTCATTTTGGGACACAATTTATTTCAGTGTTTGTCCTCTAAACTCACTAACTGTAGTGTTTATTAAACAACTTCTGAGTATTGCAGCAAAGCTGTGCTGACAATCATCTGTGTACCAAAGTGACTAAGAACCATGAGCCCTTACATTTTTCTTTTGGCTCTACTGAGTCCATCTGGTTCACCAAGCCCCTGCAAACCCTGTAGACCAGGATTTACCACCCTTAAAGGACCTAAAATTCACTCAGCTAAGTCTGTTTAACTACATCTGTCACTCACAGCTACTCAGCTTCAGCTTCCTTTGCAGTGGATGGCAGGAGATCAGTTTTCCAGAAAGAGAGACACCTTGTGAAACCGGGACTAAAGAGAGCCCTGGTAAACCACCCTCTGCAGGTATCTACTCCTCTCCTTGGACTGCCTCAATGACCAGCTTAGGCTGGTGTGACCAACACTTGGGTGTCCCAGTTCAAGTGAGTTGAATCCCAGCCAGAACATGCTTACAGTAGCCAGTCCACAAAGAGACAACAGGGAAACTTTCACCTTTTGCAAGACCAGTATTTTCAGTGAAGAAGGAGGATGAAAACTAACTCACAAGAGCTGAAGACATCAAATGGCAGGAAATTTAGACAAGCTTTGCAGAACTATTGAAATTACAGCTGTCTCTTAACAACAAATAACACAGTGTGAACTGGATCTTCACATTCTTTCGTTTCCTAGTGCCTCAACCAAATCAAGTAAAGACCAAGCAAAGAATACTTGGCTTATTAAGTTCAACCTGAATCTCATGCAAATCTGGATATTCAAAGAAACTCTCAGTCATTTATTCCATCTCTACTCACAACCCCCAAGTCCTGGGTCACAAGGTCATTTTCTCCCCAGTTCTGGTATTAACTTAAAAGCACATGCAATGCAGCTTTCAGCCCCCAAACAGCTAAAGGGTGGCCACAGCCAACATGATGGCAACCTGAATAAATCCTGAGGCAACTCAGGATTTACAGACCTCAGCTAGCACAAACTGTGAGCCAGCCAACTCTCCAGGGCTCTGTCAGCTGCTCCAAAACATTTATATGAACCAGGAAAAGCATAAGAAAATTCTGTGAAGAAAGTATAAATTTTGTGAGGCTTTGGCAGTCCAGCTTCCACACACCTAGCTGTCCCAGGGTGAGGAGTGGAATTGCTGCAGTCAGGCTTTAGTCATCTATGTCCAAGCTTGTGCCATTAGGAAAGAAACCAATGTCAAGGAAAAAAAAACTGAACTGAATAGCTGGCATAAGTCCTGCTATACTTCTCATGTTAGGTCAGCATTACCAGCTGTCCTCATGTCCAATTTTTATGGGCAGGCATAAGATAATAGAACTAAAGTACAGGTCAGCAATCACAAATTCTCACAGTAAGAACCACAGCAGAAAAGGATATCTAATAAAAGCTGGCAAGCCTGAGGCATGACAGAGCATGCTGGTAGGATTACAATACACAGACCATGGAATAAGATTAAAGTATGCATATGTACATACAGACACATTCACACATACACATATATCATTAGCAAATCAGTATCACTAGCAGTTAAAACTTAAAATTCAAGATTTCTGTTTTGACTTGGCTTCCAGCTCCCAATAATTCATCTTAAGTAATGATAAGACTTTAAAATTTTGGTTTTTCCCCATGTGCTGTCATAAATTTTAAGAATATTAATGGCTAGGTAGAGATTTTCTTGACCCTTGTTGAACAGGCCATCGATCTCAATACTGCAGAGGTAAAAAAATATGAAAAAAAAATTTCTTTGGAAAGAAAGATATATAGACGAGGGCAGATAATTTGAACCACAAACTTTGCTTACACAAATGCAGCTTATTCTCTTCTTCAATACCAACCTCCTTTTAGGTTCACCCTAAAGCCCACATTTACTATTGAACTAGAAAAATGGTGAAAATTAAAGGAAAGTGAAGCCCATAGAATGAAATTATATAGGCCTCTTTGTGCCTTACCACCTGAAAACACTACAGCATGCAGGAACTAAATCAATTTAAAGCAGTAGGTCGCTAGCACAGCATAGACAACCCTACAGAACAACCACTGGCCTTAGTGCTCCAGAAGGGAAAGGCTGCTATGGTTGCTCAAGGAACTACAAGCTAATTGACTAGATACTTTTCTGCTATGGACAACACAAATTCACAAAATATGAAACAAAATTTTGACATCACCAATACATTGTTTATTGCTGCTGATGACTCAAACATGCAGGTTCTGCATTTGAACTGTTCTGAAAGGGGTATTATTTTTTTTCTGAAATGCTCAGTCTTGGTCTTTACTTAAAGGTAGTGATGTTTTTAAGTTGGCTTTTTAGGACCTGAAAGCCTGAAATCTGTCACACATACTTAACTAGGAAATTAAAGCTAATATTGATGTAGAGATAAGAATACTGAGGCAAAATCACAAATCGCAAAAATAAAAAGTGCTCAGATGCTCCAACTCAGTTTTGGCCTCCTCAAGAAATACTTACATTAATAATATAATATTGTAAGACTGATTGTATTTCTTCTATGACATGCTGAGAAGCTTTCTGGAAGGTCCTGCTTTTGGCAGAAACACATTGCACTATATCACATTGCTAATGGTAGGCAGAGCCTAACAAAACCAGACTTAAATATGGAATAACAAACTGAAAATAATCAAGGTGTGCCTTTACAAGACATATTCTATTTTAAAAAAATAATAAAAGAGAGATAGATAGATTACAGTAATATGTTTATTTCAATTTATTTTAGCAACTTGAAGAATATCCTCTGGTGACTGCATCTGTTCCATTTACCCAGACAGGTCTACACATCTGTTCAATTCCACTTTGCAGCTTAAGAGGAGGAAGAAAAAAATAATTTTTTTTTTTTCTCTTGGTTTGACTTAGTTGGGTTTTGATGTTTTCCAGTTAAGCTGGGGCTGGTTGGAAGGATTGTCCTGCAACATTCAATTCCCTTTAATTCTTGCAATTAGATGTGCTGTCTAATTGTGTTGTCACACTGCAAACACTGCAGCTTCTAATAATGTTTACACAAATTCAGAATGCTTTCCAAAATCCTGAAGTGTATACCTATGTAGTTTCACCATAAGCAAAATATTTTGTTTAAAAAAACAAACCAAAACAAAATATTTTTAGGCTTCCTAATGGTCTTCTCCAAAATACATGATTCAATTCTCTCAATCTTATCTCCAAAAACCAAAATCAACTTTTTTCAAGTCCTTCTTTCATGTTCCTTCCCCTTCTATTTTCAAGTCATGAAATAACAGTCTATAGAGTTTCTAAGACAGAGAAAAATAACAGACCAGCAATATTTCTCAGAAACAGAGTTAAGTAACACCTTTGAATTAAATATTTCATTGCAGCATGCTGATCAAAAAGAAAAAGATCTTACAAACCTATTCAGAAGTACAAGGGCAATAAGCATAAACATTCATATAAAGCAAATACTAAGAAATAACACAAAAAACTAGTGCTGAACACCCTTACCTAAAACAGACTGATTCTCTACATGACTTGCCACAAAGCTTAATGACTCTAAACATACAAGCCTTTGTTTTGTCCTCTGTTTATTTGACGGACACACTTTTCTAACTGTCAAGAAACTGTCCATAACTATCAATTCAATTACCATTTCCAAACAGGTAACACCTGACTTGATCTTGCTGCATCAGATGTGTTCCCTTCTCGAAAATAAGGTATATCCTTCTGCATATCTGTACTATAAAGTGCCAAACTCTTGATTTCTCCAGGCAGGCAGAGCCTCAACTCCTTGCGTCAAGCTTGGAGCCCTCACTTGCTCCTCAGCCATCCCAACTGGTACTCTGTCCTGGCTTTTCTCAGGAACATCTCTCTGCCACTGCATTTTTTTCTGCACCAGTTTCTCCAAGCTTGTGTTCCTTTGCATCTGAATTACCAAACCACTCACATCTCTTGCCTCAACAAACACATTCTCCTTCAACTCCTAACTTGGTAAAAGGAAAATATAAGTTTCCTTAAACTTTTGCTTTGAGCCTTTGTCACCTTTTTCATCACCTTCTTGCTTTTCCTCATGCCAATTTTTAAGTATAGCCTAATTCTGTTATTCATTAGAAGTGGTCAAGGAATGTAGTACCTGGTTAATAAGAAAATTATTGGGGAATGGGGCCTAAGAAGGGCTAAGTAGCAAATGACAAGAAAATCACTTTTACATTCAAGAAAACTTCATGTAATTTCACACTTTACTGCCTTCACATAGCTTTTAGGAAAACTCCATAGTGCTCAAAAAACACTTGTAGCAGTTTTATGCAATACTGAAATCCTTAACATTTATTGGAAACATTTTGTATTAAAAAGCAAATATAAATTCCTAATTCCTATGTAAAAATAAGAGTTTATGCGCAAATAAAGCCCAAACATTTTATTTACCATTATTGCTGGTGGCTGCCTAAGAAGCTTTTACAGTTTAAAAAGTTTATATAATTTTCTAAGTGTGCTTAAGCAATCTCCCTGGCAAAGCCAAAAAACAAGTTACTTCTCCAAGAATAATTACACACAAGTTAGATGCCTTTTGGGGGGATTTAGATCCTTAAGAATCATACCAGTTATAAATAGATATTTGAATGTGAAAGTAAATATTTAAATAAAAGTGGGTGGTTTGTGCTTATGCAAAATTCCTATTAAATCTCCAACCAAATATGAAAAAACACATCCAAAGATGGAGAAAAAACCCTCCAGAACCTCTCATTAGCTGGGGTATTTCGCAGATCTTTCCACACAGACACAGTCATCACCTTCATGCACACCAATTAGCAGCACTTATCCAGAATGGCAGGTGATTCCCAAACAGCCAGTAAGGATGTAGGGCCAATAAAAGACCACTTGCTATTACAGATTAAGACTAGGCAAGCCCTCAGGCATTTCTAAAGGACGCAGGGGGAAGCTACATCAGTGCAATGCCTGCAGCTCTCGAGATGTCTTGCTCCAAATCCCCCTTTCACCTCAGTCTGCCTCTCTCATCTCTGGGAGGCAGGAGCATATGCAACTATGCAAGGAGGGAGGAAAAACACTCTGCACTGCAAAGCACAGCAACACAGAGCTTGGGAAGATCCTTGTGCCTTCCACACCATGGCTGAGACAAAATCACCCGCAAGACTGGCGAATGGAACTACATTAATTTTTTTCCCTGTGTCATGAATACAGCATGATACTGAAATCCTCCTAAAATTTATGGCTAAAAAAGGTTTCTCAAACAAAAATAAAGTAATCAAGTAATCACTTTTTCCAGGTATTCCTGGAATAGGAGAGAAGTAAGCTGACAAAAATAAAAAGTAGATTTATTTTTAATTCAACCAGTATTTGTTACTTTCCCTTTCTTAAAATAGGCTTGGAGGGGAAGGGCTTTTTGTGGAGTTTTTTCTGTATGAATGTTCATTTGTTTTTATGATTGTCTAAATAATACTGCTGGCTTCATATAATTTAATTAGACCCATATTTTCCCAATTTTAACAAGTTGATGTTCCCAGGATAAACCATAGATTATTAATCCACTGTTCTGCAAAATTCTGAATCTATAAAAAATTGTGGGGGTTTTTAAACAACACCCCGTAAACATTGTTTGTTCTGAAAATAAAACAGCTTTGACTTATCTACTGCTAAATCCCACAGCCAGAAGCCCCCAAAAGTTTAACCACAAGACCTTCTCTATACAGAAAAGAAACAAAAAAATTTCTTCTTTGTAGGGCAAGCAGGGTGTTCTCCTTCTTTTCTTTACAGTAATTACAATATTGAGCTTATTTTTAATCCTAGAGTTGCCAAGCACAAATTTACAGAACTCCATAGAAATTAATTTACTGTGAGTAACTTTTCCTGAAGGTTATTAAGAGAAACAGATATTAAAATCCTTGGTTTCGCAAACTGCCCTTTAAAAAAATACCTGCCTTTTAAAAACCCATACATCATTTTCTGTCTTGTATAAAAATTATAGATTTTAATGGGAATTGAAACATTTCATTCAGAAAGAAAAATCCTTTTAACATTAACCATTTTGAGGTAAAAATGTCTTCAGAGATATTTTTGATGAGCTCTGATACTATTATAGCTATAAAACTGACCTCCAGTTCAAAGAAAAAGAAAATTCCATCTGCTTCTCAAGAGTTGGAGATGACTCATTTTTGCCTCACCACTGCTGCTATCTTTTGGCATAATCTCCTATATACGTGTTAAATTTAGCAAATCTCTCAGATCTCCAGATAGAGAAAATGACTATGATTGCATTTAGATGTTCAGGTTTTGCCAAATTCTTACATGCCTTTAGTCTCTTAACTTGCAGAACACAGCCATTCAGCAAAGGCATATATAATGAAGCGTTTAAGTCACAGCAACAAGCAATGCAAGAACAGAATTTTTACTATTGCTCTGGTCCAATGGCTGACTGACCTGACAAGAGACTTTTAAGATGGTGTTTCATTGTTTGAGTTTTTTAAAAATATATTTTCAGGAACTCTATTAACAATCTATTCCAGCCCTTGGCAGGATGAATAGCCATCACAGAGCACAGAAGACAGACAAGCTGCTTCATTCTGCTTCTCCATATTTCTACTCATTGATTTAAATTCAAGATCCTAATTCCTCTCCATTCACACTGTGAACTAGGATGGGGAACCCCTTCCTTGCTGAGGATCAGGCAGCTCTCCCAAACGCCCTGAATGGGCTGTGCTGCCACATATCTCAGTATTATCAGAGTTACTCAAACACAGGTCTTTCTCCAGCATAGTGAGGACACTTCTATTCAGACCAGCATTGGTGGAAAGTGCACAACTAAACACCTCCGACAGATCTTGGAGAAACATCCACGCTGAATTCAAGGGGCTGCAATGGGCATCCCTACTCAGAGCTACAGAAAGGTGAAACCAAGTCAATCACCTTGACCTTCATCTGTGTACCAAACAAAAATGGAACTTAAACAAGATGCATACCAAATGATGCTAACAGCAATATGACCTCTATGTTATGATCATATGCATCAAAGAGCTACTTCCATTCATTTTAAAATCTGTAAGTAAAACAACTGCCAGATTTCATACAATGAAAATTATTTAAGTGTAAAACTTAGGGTGATGTTCTTTCTTATTGGCACTGAAAATCTGCTAAGATCTCAGATTTCTTACATTACTAGGGTAAGCTTATTTGCTTTTATTCAATGTCATTAAAATGAGAATCTAAAGAAAAGCTGCATCAGTGGCAAGCTATGATAAGAAAGCACTTTATCACACTAATGAAGTTGATGCTTTAGTAAGACAGTTGAAATCCGAAGCAGTAAATAAACAATTAGCAAAAATGCTGGAATAGAGGAATTAATGGGCTGAACAAGATGCACAGTCTCAAGAAAATAAAAATATTATTGATCTGTAACCATGCAGCTCTCAAAGTTTGGCCCTTGAGAAACTGGCTTCCATCAGTAATAAAGAATGTGGTAAACTATAATTAAATTACTTAAATCATTGCACAGTAACAAGATCCCCAGTATTCTGTTGAGTTTGAAAGCAAATGTCTGTACTTTAAGCTTGTACATAAATTGAAGTAATCATATGAATCAGCATTATGTAAGTTGTCTCTTTTCAAATGTCTTTTTAGACAGAGATCAGGTATTTACTAAAAGTGATTTTACTGTTAGGAAACCTCATCCAAGAACCCCACACAGGGTTGGCAATGTGCTTTAACTCTGCAGGAACACACTGGAGGGAAAAAATTGAAAAAATAAAAGCCAGGAAAAATACTTGAGCTGATATCAGCAAAAGAAATGAACTACCTTTCACTGCAATAATCCATTAGCAAATTAGTAATTAGTAAATTAAAGGGAGGATATCACCCTCATACGGCCACTTGAAAAGCTGAAATGCAGCATTTTCAGAAAGGGAAGGAAGCCAGGCAAACTCACTGTCACTGCATGTAGGATTCAGGTGACTGGCAAGTCAGTTCTGTTAATAGACACTGGACTCTGTCCACAAAATGCTAATGGGCTTGTCCATGCACACCCTGACATTCCTCCCAGCAGACAGCTGAACACTGTTTACACTGGTAGATGAACTGTATTAAGCAGAAGGATGTCACCTCTGACTCCACAGGCTGCTAATTGCTGGAGGCTGAAGGAATCTTCTGGCTAAGCACCACAACATGATTGCACTGTCCAACACCAAACACCCCAAACATGAGTCGCCTCAATCTTACTGTGTTTATTTCAAACTCAAATCTCATAATCATGACTGGACCTCAGAAATGCAGCTTTGCAAATCCTCTCCTTTGTGTTGTGTTATAAACTTCTGCAAGCACTGAAGGGCAAGAAAATATGACCCTTCTTTTTTGTAACTGCTGGAAAACAAGCAGATAAAGTCAAAGACAGGGAGACCATTCCACGCTGAATGAAGGGTGGTGAGATAGAAGCTCTAAAGCGTCACTTAACCGATTGATGCATCTTCTTCTCTCTTTTAATGAAATCCCTAGGTCACCCCAAAGATGCTCGTTACAAATAGCAGAAAGGCAAACCTTCATTTCCATCTCATTAATGTAGACATGACATCAGAGACCATCCTGGTTACAGTCATTCCTGCAGCCAGCTTCACGGTAATAACTCCTTAATGGCAGGCCTCCTTTCCTTCTGACAAGACAAGAAGGCATTAAGAATACAGAGTAGTCTGGGGGACAGGAAACTGTAGCTGTTCAGTCCTATCTAAACCAGTCACTCGGGACAGTAAATGACGGCTGTCTTCTGATAGCTGCCTTACAGACCCAAAATAAACAAAAACAAAGAAGAAACAAACAGAGATAATGTTCACATCTCAAAACAAAGGCACTACAGCTGTCAACTCCAGGCAAGGCCTTATAGCTCTTACTGAGATGCCAGTGACAGAGTTCACACTGATCCTCAATTCTTCAGTATGTGCAGAATGGGCCCTGTCAGTCAGGGCTGAGGCTTTGCCACCGCAAACCTTGAACAAATATCTCCAGTCCTTCCAGACCTGGCTCTCTGGGTAAACCAACTGTCTCTCCCTTTAGAATTTTACACCTTAGTTCTAATACAAATATGAGCTATATTACTGAAATAAATAATCCACAATAAAAATAAGCTATTTTCCAATTCCTCTTGTATACTGGTAGAATAACAGGTGGCTTCTTCAAATTAAAGGAACTAATATCCAGACATATTCCTCCATCCAACTCCTACATCTACAATCACTTTTTTAGACAGAAGCCAAAATGAACACAAAAATAAAAGCAGTTCACCAGAGTTGTGGCACTTTCCTTGGACTTCCTTACATTTCAGACTGCCCTAGTTTAGAGCCCCTCTTTATTTCAACCAAAGTCATACAGGAGGTAAAAATTCTTTTTAAAAAATCCACAAACCTTCCTTGTCAATGCAATAACATGGGAAATAGAGGTCAGGGATTAATACACTACTTACTGATTAAGGAGAGTACAATGGAAAAAAACATTCTTCAAACCACAGTATCTGGAAGCTTTAAGATATGTGGCCACATGACCACTACCAGCAGCTACAGGAAGGTGTCACAAACATAGCTTAGCAAACTGAGGACACCATACATCCCAGGCCTGGCATGCTATAGAAGGATGCTATAGACCCACCTACAATCGAGGATTCTACAAGATAACACCAAGAGTCTTTTACAAAAAAGAAAGGAAGAAAACTGTGAAATTCTAATACTGAAATTTAGGGTGACACAACAAGAAAATGCAGGAAAGACAGAATATTTTTGTGTTTTCTGTCTTCTTGTTGTTCAACCCAGCCACAAAATAGGGGCTATGCAGAATTAAGCATGTTAGGGAAGACTTGGATTCCAGTATGCTTTCTAACAGCTCCTCAGGCTCAGCATAATTAAGGATTATGGAGAAATTATTTATATATTCTTTGCAGAAAGCCACAAAAGCAGGAAATTATCTGAAGAGTCTTTTGATAAATTTAGGTCTTGAAACTTGCTGAAACTCAAGAAAAGACTTACTGCTTTGGAAGGGTAAAAAACTCACAACTTAATATGATAAAATTTTAATTTTAAAAGGGCTTTTTTTCCCTTTTTTTTAATCACCACCCTCCTGCAGCAAAAAGGAGATTAAAATAATGCCTGCAGGCTTTTAAGCATGGTTATACTTTAATGGTAAACTGTGTTCTCTATTCTAGAACATGCACCATAATAGGCAAACTCTTATAAATGATTACACTGGAACCAATGTAAGCAGGATAGACCATTTCTTTTTCCATCCTTTCACCCACAGAAAAAAACAGATCTCCTTCTTGAAATCAAAGTGCTTTAGTCATTTTTGCTATTACACAAATTTAACATTAAACTGTTAATATTAAACTGCCAAACAACAGACAACTCTCAGAAATCAAAACAGTATTCATATGCTAAAAAAATTTCAAAGAAAAATAAAACCTTCTACTTAAACACAGAGGACAAGTACAGATTAAAACTGCAACTATCTTAAAAATTATATACCATATTATAAACATGACTTTCAAAATAGTACAGAAGGAAAAAAGCTGAGGTGGAATTGGAGAGGAAACAATTCTGGTTCTTCAGAAGACAACACCTGCAATTCCAAGTGGAAAATCCCTGACATCCAGCAGTCCAATGTACAAGAAATTCATAATTAGTCACCTGGATGGATGATGGCTGAAATGGGGGAACCTCTCTTCTTTTGATTCAATCAGCAGATCCATTAATTTAAAACTGTTAGGAGACTGTGCCTCCTCCTTACAAGAGAGAGGACTATCTGTGGAAATACGTAGACTACGCTTGGATAACTGGACACAATTAAAATCTATTAAACATAACTGTTTAGGTAAATGTCTGTGTTAGTTAAGCAACAAAATGAGCAATAAGGACACAAAAATAAATTTCTTTCTTCCAGCACATGTGTAACAGTCTGCAGGAATTTGATATGCCAAGCAAGCAGCCCAAACAGCTGATTTGTCTTCAGCAATTCATTAGATAATTCTAGAGAGCAACCTGCCTGTAATATACTGAGTCTCTTTGAAGGATTCTGAAATAAAAAAGAGAAGACACCTCCAGAGGCCTGGATTCAAAGAAGGATTTATCTCTTCAGTGTTTACATCACTTCAAATACATAGGAAGTTAGTAAAAATATTTTGCTGAGACTGGGCTTTGTGTAACCACAGGTGAAAACAGAACCAGGCTGATGGGAAACCATAAATAAACAAGTCAGTACACAAACTTTATTAAAGTATGCACACAGTCATCCTCACAAGATCATGCTTCTTCTCTGCATCCCTCTTTTCCCATTCACATTAAGGCTTCTGCCTCTCTTCTCTGAAGCAACTTGAGATAAAAGAAATAAATAAGCAACATTTATTATGACTGTCGTTCTATGAACTGAGTTCATCAACACTTCAGGAGGTTTCTGCATGAGATTTCAGATACAGCTCAAATCTCATACTTAAGCTGAAAAACCACCATAATAAAATGATCTGATTCATAATGTAATTTCCAAGGCACTAATAGTGAAAATAAAATTTTCATTCCTCAAGATCACCCAGTTCTAAGTTCTCCATATTAAATATGATTTCCAACTAATAAACACACTAAACCAAAATTTGAAATGGTATCATAAATACTGTGAACTGCAAATAGTTGAAAAACAGAGCTCATTTTAAAAAAAAGGACTGTGATTAAATTTAATTCTTTGTAATATGGACTACAAACCAAAACAATTCCAATAGCTTTAAATATTCTGAACTGTGCAAGAATGTTTTTCTAGGTACATGAAGGAAATAAAAACATCTATTTTTTCCTATAACAACCCTAATTATTTTTTTCTTTAGTCTCCTCGAGAGGTGATATCCATCTCATAATCATAATGAGGTAAAATCAAACCATACAGAAGATATATTTAACTCACTCACATCTTACCTAGTCAGACAAGTACAAATATTCTAATAATTGTATTCCTACCCATTTCTGGGTTTTAGATTTAATCCTAATGTATGCTCCAAATAAGTAGTACTACACTAATAATATAAAGTATTAGCTAAAATGTTGAAATTAGTGACATGGAAAATAATGATTCACTATTTCAATATCAGAACATACCAGCATATGGGAGCAATAAATAGAACCAATTATGTGGGCTTAATAAAAAGAAAATATATTGAATCAGAACAAGAAAGATTGGCATAGGTTAAAAGGTACTACTCAAATTCATCCAAGTTTAGAGACTTATTAAAAGAATAAGTTTAAATATTCAAAAGTTCAAATTTATGACCAGCTATCAGTATTAGGCCAAACCTAATGTTTCAGTGCAATCACAGAGATACTTCATCTTACTTTGTATGAGTGCTTAAGCAAAAAAATTACATGAAAAACATACTCAGAGCACAGGCACTTTCTATACAATGATCACTTTCATTTGCCATTGTTCCAATTTATTGTGAAGCAAAAAAAAAAAAAGATTTGTTCATATGGGTTCTTTGACAGAAACACAGATGACATTTTGAACTAAGAAGTGATACCTGTCCTATCTCTTGCATATTTTTACATGAGTACCCCTTACAAAGATGTGCAGACATGAGATGGTTCAAAATGCTGCAGCAGTAGTGGTGCTAAAGCTGGATTCAGAGGAAATACTGCAGCATCCCCACATACTGAAGGGACTCTGCAGTCGTGGGAAGTTTCCACAATAGACAAAAGCCATTGTTGGCAATGGAAGATTTTGAGAGATGGTTTGCAAAGTCCCAGTGGAGTGACAAATAATTCCTCCACTGAGTCTAACGACTGCAGCACTGGCCAAAAAGTTAGATTACTTATAATTGGGCATCAAGGAGAGGCAATCATGGTCACCATTCTCTTTGGTACTTTCGGAAGAATGGGAGTGGAGGAAGGGTTTTTGAAGGCTACATTCAGTTTCTTAGTTGGAAATTGACGTTAAGGACCTCCATGGCAGCATTCACCAAAATGCTTAAAAATCTTGCCCAAGGTCCAAGAAATAGGCTGCCTCAATGAAACCATGAGATAAGGGGGGAAAAGAGGAGATATACAAAGGACTGGGGAAGTCAGGATTAACCAGAAAAGCAAGTCTGACCTCCTGCAATGTCAGCTGATCAGCACCTGCAATAACGAATAACAAAGTACAGGTGAAATTTGTAAGTGCTTGTACAACAGTATTCGAAGCCTAGAAATGTGTTAGATAGGAGACTTTGATCAGGAGATTTTATCTGAGACACAAAAAACTCAATATGCAGATGCAGCAATTTTTATCACTCCACATGCAGTATGGACTAATGTCAGATCAGGACAAGATGAAGAAATACAATTTTTTGGATGCAGTGACTGGTTTCTATAAGAATTAGTCTTAAATCCCCCAAGAGAAGCTCTTCAGGCTTTTTTCAGAAATGAAACTAATTACTTGTATCAAGTTGTGAGTGGGAAAACACAATGTTTAAAAGTGATCACAACAAAATGAAAAATAACACTGAAAAAGAAAAAAGGATTATTCCAATAAATCCAGTATAATGATATTCAATTCCAAGAAAGGACACAAATAGAAATGGTACAAGAAGACAAATCAAATTAACAAAATCCAAAAGGAGTGGTCAAAAAAAAGCATAAGAGAATGCAAGCATGAGCTATTCAAAAAACAATGTGCTAGATGACCAGATAAAACTGTGTAACATTTCTAATAGAAAACAAAACAGATAGAGACCTTCTTGGCTCAACAGGAAAGTAGAGGAGATTATCTCAGTGAAAAAGCCAAGAGTTAAAAAACCAAACTCACACAAAAAGGGAGAGGAAAGCATATAAACCATGACAGATCAAATGTACTGAAAATAAAGGAAAAGTGGAGGAAAATACAAAGAAATCCTTGCAAAGTTTACAACAGATTAAAAGAAATACTCCCACCCATTTTAGGGGTTGTGGTTTTTTTTCTTTTTTTTTTTTTTTTTCTGAGGTGTTTTTCTGATTTTGAGAACAGGCTCTATAACTAACTTTTGGAATTTTTCACAGGATACTGCATAGGCATAAAGGGAACCTAAGGAATAATAATCTCATGTACAAGGACAGGTTCAGGGCTGATCTGCTGGGAACCAGCTCTGATAAAAAGGACCTGAGGGTCCTGCTGAGCAGGTTAACCATGGCCTTTGCAGCCAAGGTGGTCAATGGTACCCTGGGGGGCATTAGGAACAGGGTGGCCAGCCAGTCAAAGGAGATGATCCTGCCCCTCCACTCAGCCCTAGGGAATCTCCATCTAGAGCACAGTCTCCAGAGCTCCTCAGGTAGACAGAACAGTGGTCTTACCTAACAGAGCATTTCTTAACTTAAGGAACATGTCAAAATAAAAACAGAAAAGTCTAAGAGTCTTCATAAAAACAGAAGACTGAAAGTTAAGAGGTCACAATTACTATGGTCAGAGTATAATAAGCCAGTCCCTGATATAAAGGGCTTCACTTTGTTACCCAGTTTTTGGAAATGCATCCAGCAATGTTCTTTTCTTGATTTCAGCTTTTTTTTAAATGAAGAGAAAAATCAGCTTTGTGTATTTTTCTACTATAAGATGGCAGAAAAAATTGTGATAGATCACTGTCAACTCAAAATTAATTTAAAGAACAAAATAACCATAACAGGGAAACATCATTAAAAATAAAAGCAATAGAAAAGCATGCTATACAACTCACAATTCAAATATTTGTTACTTAACATTAATTCTTTCCATGAGTAAGCAATTGTTGCTAGTGCTTGCTATGCAATTGTGGTAAGGGAAACAAAAGGGTCCCCAAGGCAGCTTCTTCATAGGAACATATTTGAAGGTTAAGTGATAATTTCATTACTAATGAGCAATAAAACTGATGGCATTTGTTCATTTGTGTTATAAATAATTTTCAAAGTGACCGTTTCACTTAGAAGGGCATCAGTGTTCCTGGACATAAAGGATTTCTCTCAGAAACCAAGTAACTATTCTAGCAAGAAGCTAGAAAATTTAACATTCACCTTATGTAATGCAAAATCAGACAGCCCAGCTAAATGAAAGCAGACTCCTTTATGGGCTACATTGCTTAAACATTAATTTTTTTTATCTGTCACCTTTCAAGTGCAATGTGATCAAAGCTAATCTCCCACCACAGTGTTTGCTCCTTCTCTGGGCAACCGTGGCAGTCTGTGAAGGGATCATAAAGATAAATCTGTTTGTGTGTATGTCGCTGCTTTTCCTGTGTGCATCTCTCCATCCCAGCTGCCTCTTGAATCCATCCTGCCTTATGCTTGGGACATAAACACATAGCAAGAGCTGGACTTTTGTTATGCATCTGTGCAGTGTGTAACACAATGGGGATCTGTAGTATGATGAATGTCTCCAAGGCTACCTCCCTATAATTTCCCAGGGTACAACTACATACATCTTTCATAACATTAATAGCAATTGAAATGTCTCATCATACTGGGAAGAGGACTTTTAGGACTAAATTATCACAGCCCTTTATCCCCCAAAAATGAGAAACAAAGAGATTCAGTCTAGCTTTTCCTGTTCTGCCACCCTAACCATCCTTCCCCCTGTGAGCAAATTGGTGGAAAATCAAAATAGTAATTTTATTCAACCTACTCCTCAAAACAAAACACACAGTGTAAGCTCACAGCATAAACATGTTCTGAGCCAGGAGGGAGCAAAACAAACTTGGCTGCCCCTTTTCCAGGACATGATAAAAGCAGTGTCTCAGTCCTGACCAAGCAACAAACAACTTCTACAGCAGACAAGAAGCACAGCTGCCACCCATACGGAAGCAGCAGCTATCCTTAATCAGCTTGATGCTCTTTTCATTCATTATTTTGACAAAGTAAAAGGAAAAAATTGATTTTTTTCTATTTCACAAACACTGTATCACAGGAAAAGTGAGTGAATGCCCATTAACTCTTCAAATACTACAGTAGCTGAAACAGAAAATGCACGCACAGAGAAGTGATGGCTTTCAGGCTAAGGCAATGGACTAACTATTTTCTCCTTTCAGATGACAGTAAATATTCTGTCTCAGTTCCTTAACCCTAGAAATATTGGCCCCTTATCTTATGGGGATAAGAACACAGTACATTAATACATCATAACACCGTTGTCCTCACAAATACATAGAACATTTTAAAATATGACACTGCTACGAAAGATGACACAACAGGGCCACCAAGGCCATCCATAACTTGCCAAAACCTCCAAAGGCAGGATTATGTTTCACATCTGTCAACTCAATCAGCTTGGTCAAATAAGTAATATAAAAAAGTGAGGTATACAAAGGATGTAATTAAACTCATTCTTTTCTTTCATTCTGAAAATCTTTAGTTTGGGACTTTGTGACACAAAGCTAATAAAGGCTCTCAATCATCCTGTACTGGGAATTACATTAAAATAATGACACTTGATTGCAAATCTATTACTAAGTCTGTTTAGAATTATGTAAATCTGCTGGGTTTGGGTCACCAATCAAGGCTGGGTCTATCTGCAAATTCCATGAAAAAAGATTATCCACAGGACCCTGCTTGGCTTGGACTAAGTGAGCCATCACTTAACAGATTCCACTGCTTGTATTGGTGGTTTTTAATGCTTTCAACTGACTTGTTTTATGCTTCTATCAGAGGCTTTTTGACTTTACATGCAGCTTTCAATGAAAATTTACTGCAGAAAGTACTGCCCTATTTTGTCCAAGTCCTCATATGGATTGCCTACCTGACAGCAGAAGCAGACCTGTCTCTTGGGTTTTATCAAAAGAGTCATAAACTCTTTCTCCTTATAAATTTGCAGAGAAGCACTGGTCAGGGTCACTCAGAAATCACTCACTCGCTTTCTGTCAGGCCAGAATTCATTGCCTCAATGGTACAGCTGAGTAGCAAAATCTTGTATGGTAGTATTCAGCATGGATGAAAGATCTGCATGAAGCACTGAAAGACTGTCACAAAGCCAACAATCTAATAAAATATTTTCAGAAATGAATTTTATTGCTTAATCCATACTTTGTATCATGTAACATTAAAAAAATAGGTCCTGTGATAGACAAGGATATAGAATAGGAAAAATACTACAAGGGATTCCCTGGATCAGTGAATAAATCCCCGGGTGTTGCATATATCATATTTTATTATTTCCTTAAATTCTCTCCATCTTAAACACACCTACTTTCTCTTACACAGACCTGAAATGAGAAGTTAGTAATTGTGAAGGTTACGGAATTTATTAAAATATATTTAATTTTATATAATATATATGGTCACATAAAAAAAATCTCAGGGTTCCATAATTCTGTTTTTTCCCTCCCTGATGTATTATTCATCTCAGAACAATTAGATTTACTTTTGGCCTTAAAACTTTCCTCCACTAAGAAGCTGCTGTCCTCTTATCTACCTCATAAAATAAATTCTCCATCATACTTTCCTCTTTCTCTGCTTCATTTTGCTTGCAGTTTCACTAAACAGATTGAGTTTTGCTAACAATTTGCACAACAGCATTAATATTTCTCTACTGGGAGATTAATACTCTGAATGGAACACAGAGAATATAGGATTTACAAGTTTAAAACTGCAAAATAAATCTGGTTGAAGTGCAAATTATCTTTGTTATTTCTATCACTTTAATGGCATAGAGAAATGAAATCCATGTCAATATTTAATATTATTATACAATTAAAAAGCTGAATTAATAACTTTAATATCACAATTACCACCTCCCTGCTTTGGGATACTTGGCTGAATCCGTAATCAGGTTTGCAAACCCAAAGTAGGAGACTGGCAAGGTCAATGACAAAACAATACACCCACTGTTTTTAGATATAAGCATCTAGAACAGCTTTTTCCCTTCTCAAATCCCTGGATGTATTTACTGAGCAATTGCAAATGCTGCTTTTCCTTTGCTACAACCTGCAACCAAAAAAAGAGGTATTTCAGCACTCCTCGCATACCAATAATATTACATTTTGTTAGGGTTTTCTTTTTTAGAAAATCAAAATCCCAAGAAACAACATTTTTCCGTACATCAAACTTTTTCTCTTAATGCCTGTTAAAGGCTTTAAGCTGCTCACTACTAGCCTGAACTTTTTATTTGCCCTCCTTCATAAGACTTAAAAACTCCAGCCACTTAGATTGCAGAACACTTCATTTCTTCAATTCCTCCCAGTATCTCTGAGGGAAAAAAAACTCTCCTTGACACATCAATCAGTTTATTTTTCAGAAAAATGGTTTCCTGACATCATCTCAGTTTATACTAAAGGTTATCTGATAGAACAGGTACTGGTGTATGCACTTTCAAAGAAAAACAGATTTGGCTATATTATAGAAGTATTTTTTCACCTTATCTAGCAAAAAAAAAAAAAAAAAAAAAAAAAAACAAACAAACAAAACAAACACAACACAACCTGATTCCCTTCTGTCTGGCACAAAAGGCTCCATAGTTCATATTTTTGGCTCCCCGCCTTGATTTAGTATTATTACATGTATTCCAAGGCTATGTAAGAGGCACCCATAATATACAAATAAACCTTGAGAGCATTATGTATAAATCCTGCCCATTCAATCTAAATGGAGCAGTGACTGCAAAACAGCATTTGCTTAATGGTCCCCACGGTCTTTTTTGAATGGTGATAGGGGCAGTTAATAGCAGCAGGTAGGACATATGTTACAGCTCTACAGAAACAAAACCAATTCACTGGAGAAAAAACATGCCAGGTAAAAGGCAGATTCCAAATATTACACTACTTTCTAAATATTATAATCGACATAGTAACCTTGACTTAATCAATGCACATAAAATATTTCAAAGATTATATCAGAATGAAGTACAAAATTACAATTAGCCTTATGGAAACGGATAATTTACATAAAATGCCAACAGATACTACATTCCCTGTCCTTTGTAGCTACAGACATGTCTAAGGCACAGGAAGTAAAATTCTGTTGCACATTACAAACTTGTTTGTCAGTTCACAAAATATGTATTTCTTTTCAGTACTGAATTTGGAGAGTGGCTGCAAAGATTTCCTTTCACTAGATGTTACAGGGAAAACTAACACCGTCCACGTTCTGCTTAGCAAATTAAACTAAAAATAACTACTATCATTATATTTAATTAGTACTTCTGATAGTAACACTGTCAGGCATCCATGTCTTCAAGCAGTCAAAAACCAACCAAATTATAAAAAAGGAAAAAGGGGGTAAAAACATCTCCTCCCACAAATCAGTAACAGAGAAGAAACAAAACAAAAGAACACCAACCACCATGACAACTATGAGTTTTCATCCATGCATATGGTTCCTCAGTGGAAGAGCTGTGGACCATAAAACAGACCAAAAAAATCCATGTACACTGCAGGATGCTCAGACAGATTTCTGTCAATAACAATAACTTCCTGAAGCCTTTCATAAACACTAAATTGACTTCAAATGCAAAACAGGTCAATGATGATCGAAATTCTTTCTGCACCAACAACGGACTAGCTTTTAGGATGTAGTGAAAAAAAGAATACTAAGCAAGAAACACTAACTACCAACTATCACATTTCCCTTCTACAGTATCCAACATTCATGCATTACATAGAAAACACACATCTGTCCAATATTGCTTTTAACAACAAAACTGACAGACACCACTAGTCAGTCCTGTTGAAGGAAAACCTGCAGAAAAGCAGTGTCAAGAAAAAAAAGGAAGCTAACAGACAATCAACAAGCATCAAGTCAAATTCAGTATCATTCAAATTCTAAAAAAAATCAAATCATGATGGATGGAAGTGCATTGCCTCTCCATCCATATCAAATAAATTTCACCATCCCCATCAAAAAAATTGTATTTTTGATATTCACCCCAGACAGCAGAGTTGCACTGACAATTTATATGCAAAGTTTTCTCCACTAAAATGAATCTAAAAGTAATGGTCTAATATTAAATAACTCACATAAATTTTCTAATTTGTCATCCATTTCACAAAGAAACTATAATCCTTAAAAGTGGCCTTAGAGTTAAAGGCAATACCATTATTTATAGCTACAAAGTGGGGAAACCTGGGAAAAAAGGTCAAATGTCCCAGTTCTGAGAAATGGCCAAATTTTAGTACAAAATTATACTCAGTGATCAATCCATGACCTTCTGACAAGCACTGTAAGCCTCTATTATTAATATCTTACTCCTTACTTATTCTCTTACAGCCTTAATCAGATGTTCTAAGGACTACTGGAGAACTTCAGCCAGTACCTCTGGGAATCACTTTATATCTGCACAGTAACTCCTTCCACTGAAGTTAAAGCTCATTAAAGGATATATTGCATATAAATTCCTCACATAAATACATATCCCTCACATAATTGCTAAAATTGCCAGATGTCTTGTATGCAACTGACAGGGAAGAGCAGTGGTTCCACAGTATAAACTGTTGAAATGCAAGCTCTGCAGTTAAAAAACCTAAGTGTCTTTCATAAAAGGCTATGACTGAGCAGTCACTAACAAATTTTATAAAATTCTGATACTCATATGCACTGCTGTGCATTTTAAACTCACCTTGTGCTATAAAGTGCATACTTCAGTTCTTTGAGCCTGTCATACTAGCAAAGGAAGAAAGAGAATCAGAATTCTTTCCTCGTCAAGAAAAGGCAGACAGAAAATCTCTTTTTATATTATCAGTCTGGATCTTCAAAGCTAGATGACACAGCAAAATTTTGTGAATACATTCCCACACTCAGCACAAAAATAAAAGTGAGGCAGCTAATGTGAAAATAATGTGACCAAGAGTTTCACTGCATTCCAAGGATTCAATTTACACTTGTTTAATTATTGATAAAAGTAAAAAATTGTTCAAAAAGCTTGGAATTGGAGTCCCCGCCATACACTTACAAATAGATTGAGCTGTGTTAATCTTTTGCCATACCTTTCCAATCTAAGAGGGATAGAGATGTTTCAAAACTGAGATAAATTTATCTGAAGTATATTTTCTATGCCGATTTTGATTGGGTTACACACAAGAGAACTGCAATTTTCAAATGTTAGAGAAATTACTTTTGTCTAGCTAAAATATCAACCACACATTTATTCTAAGGATTCATGGGTGACTTTCCTGGTTTTAATATGAGAACCAGCTACCACAAAAACAAATAGCTTAGACAATATTAACAAATAATGAAATAATCATATTGCAATCTAGTTAATTGCAGGCAGGAAGCAAATGCTGCAACATTTGAATTACCTGAGTGATTCTATACCCATGGGAGTAAACACACACAATCTGATGGGACCAGAGGGTAATCAAACCACTCCCCATCTGTGCAGGGCTATAGCTATGCTTCAATTTTCCATTCTTCAGTTCAATGGCAAAATAAAGTTTACTGCAATAACAATAACATCAGACTCTCTCTCATATAATTCTTCAAGCATTGGTAGTATGACTGAGAATTAAGAGATCGTATCAGAAGTAGATCTGTCTGTTAGAACAGGCATGAAAAACATTTCACATCAAATTGGGCCACTAAAACAAGCAGGAGCATCAATTCTTCCAGCAGCCCATTCCTCCCCTTGGACTTTATCTCCTCTTCATCCTGTCCCTTGGCCTCTTCCTGTTCCCCAGCCATCCTTGCTCACCCCCACCCACACTGCCCCCAGAGAGCACAGCCTTGGGGCAGTGAGCACCAGGGTGAAACAGCCCAGTGACAGAAGGAAATCAAGGGACAGCATTAAGTGACCACTACTTTAATCAGTTGCAACAACACAGGCACTTGAATCCTTGTAGCAAGCCCCAGAAGGAGGCTGGAAGGAAGCAGTTAGGGCAGCATAAAAATACTGCCCACCAACTACTCCCCCTCCCAAGTCAAAAGATAACATTTTTCTGTCTTGTTTGTTTCCAGCAAGGCAGAAGCCAGATTCATGGCACATGTTTACTCTTTAAGCTAGATCAAGAAAAACTTTTACAGAAGTACTGAGCACATGTGGGTTCAACTAATGTCAGTGGAAGCTGTAGGCAGGTCTAAAACCTAAATGCAGAGACTCCCACAAAACATGTTTTAATTTTCTTCCACACGCAATGGCAGCTTCAAATAAATTAATCCTAATGAAAGCTCAAGAAGAAATAGAATACTAAAAAGGTATAACTATCTTCTCTTCTAATAAAACTTTCTGCACCATTAGACTTCTGCTAGCCTTTTCACAAAGCTCTGAATTTTCCCTGAAAGCAAATTACATCCTTATAAAACCATCTGTACACATTTGCTTTGCTATCTGTGCCCAATAATGACAATCACCGTAAAAAGCACCAACAGCTTCCTTTGCCGCACAACACTATTCACATGAGTATTCAGCAGGGCTCCCCACCAGATGACCAAAAAGTGACCATGTGAAACGTGACTCAACACTGCCACTACTCACACAAGCACCAGGCTTTCCAGTCCAAAACAGGAGACATTTTTTTGATGTGAAATAATTTTTTGTCCCCCCATAATAACTAATGTGTTACAACCAAGCTTTCAGCAAAATCTCTCTTCTACACAAAACCTAAAGATCACTTTGAGAGTACTGGCACAAGATTATCATTATCATGCTGACATATTTGTCCATTGTTTCTTTTCCTATTTTTAAACTTAGACCCCTTTAGGGCAGGGACTATCTACACTTTCTCTGTATTTTTTACTCCTGAAACGTTATAGTCCTGGGTCCTAACAAGATAGAAAAAAAGGCCTAATAAAAGAAGTGGCAGGACAAGACCACATACATGTTTTGCAGTAAAACTCTCTATAAACAGTCTCCTCTGAAAAGATGATTGAAGGTTTAAAATAAAAAACAATGAACATTGGCACAAGAACTCTGTAAGATGCCTCCCCTACCTGAATTTAATCAAAGGGGATTAAACATATTTTGTAGACAGCTATTACGTATGATATCCAACCTATTTACATGCAGCTCATCTTCCCATTTAGAACAAAGAAAATATATCATATAGGGTGAAATTTATTTGATTGTCAATGTCTACATCAAGGTAAAATAAATTCCACCCAACATGATTGGCAAATTTTCAGAAAAATTATATAAACTTTTAGTAGGTAGACTACAAATTTTCATTTTATCATTGAAACTCTCCCTAAAGAAGGGTGCACTTGTAAAAATTTTGAAAAAATCAATTTTTCATTTGCAACTTACTTTAGAAATAGAAACCTCTCAACCTTTTTGTGGACCTAGAGAACACCACACATGAAAAGGAAAAAATCGTAATAAAAATAGCTATAAAGAATTAGCAGATTAAGAAGATCTTTGATCCCTTGTTAAAATGAGTAATATCTAGAAAGTAAAATCTTTAATTCTTCTGCAGCCTGCATTCTCCAGTGCTACCAAAAACTGTGCCCAAAACAGGGAAAAAATGTTATTACCTTCAGTTAAGGTCATGATTAATGTTGATACATCATGTCATTGCTTATTTAAACAAAGGTGCTTCAGGCAAACAATTTTCCTGACATCCCATGTGCTCAAGAAGAAGTTAATCATCTGTAATTAAAACTGAATTAGCATATTATCTGGTCCAAATATTAGAATAATGGAAACACATAGATTTTATTAAAGCTTTTTCTTCTCTCTGAAATAATTAGGCGTTTGTGTACATGGTTGATCTTCACCACCCCTTGGTTTTGCCCTTCTTTCTCCAGCAGAGACACAAGAGACTCTCTGTACAAGAGAACTAGGATAACAGCTTTATACATCCTTGATGGTAAAGAAAAATGTCATTATTCCACAATTTCTCTTCTGAGTAAGGTCAAAACATTTGGAAACCAAGGACATTCAACCCCTAACAGCAATTTGCAACAGTTAAACTGCAACACCTTCACTGTAAAATTTTACTTCCACAAATAATTCAGCCTTTTATAGGTTTTAAAAACTTAGGACAGAACATGAGTAGATATGAAATACAACACCATTTGCTTGAGGTTCACAGTTTCTTAAATTAATTGTAAAACTTCCTTAATCCAAGAATCAATGCAGTTTCAAAATACTTCGTTATCTAAGCCTCAGAGCAATTGATTGCCCCAACTTGTAGACAGCACTGCCACAGAAGATTAAACAAGAGGTGCTGATTATCAACAATTTTACACTGTAAAGCTGATTTTGAGACTTTTACTATAAGATGTCCCAGCCTATGAAGAACCTGAACAAGTAAAATGAATTTTTTACTCCTCACAAACACAGATAAAGAACTAAAACCTTAGTTAACAAATCTGTACTACAGAAGGTATGTTTCAGAAACGTCTAAGACAGAGGAGTGACTATGGTGAGTCTCACTGGGATGGAGTTAACTCTCCACAGTGGCCTATGCAGTGCTGTGTTCTGGATTTGTGTCTGAACTGGTGTGGGAACAACAGAGGAGTTTTAGCCAGTGCAGAACAGTGCCTGCACAGTGTCACAGCATCTCTGTTCCTCACTCTGACACCACAGCAGGCACATCAGGGACAGCTGAGCAGCTGGAGGGGGCACAACTACACCAGGTGAACTTACCTGACCAAAGACATATTCCACCTTATGCAATGGCACACTCAGCCATAAAAACTGAGGGATAACCTCTCTCAAGCAGCCATTGCCTGGAGACTCATGAGGCTCAGTCTGCATCTGAGAGGTGGCGTGATGGCTTTTGCATCACTGGGGCTAGAAAGGGTATTCCACCTCCCACCTCTTATCTTTACTTTACACTCCTTCTAGTTTGACTCACAAGTCTTTTATTCTTGTTTTTGCTTTTCCAATTCTTTCCCTTATCCTATTTAAGCTGGGGAGTGAGCAAGAGACTGGGCTGGTCTTGGACAGCAACTAAGCCACACAGTGAGATTTGGGGCTCATGAAACTGTCTTTACATTGGAGACACCTCCAGTCCTATTGCATCTGTACAAGGTTTTCTATCTTCAGATTTACAATGCAGTAATTAATACTGCACGCACCTTTACCATACATTAAGAACCATATCAAGGGTAGTATCTGACCACTCTTTACCATATATTTCATTACTTTGCATGATGCATCCAAGCCATTTCTTAGAATGTGTGTGTGCTAATGGATGCTCTTGAAAAGCACTTAAACTTCAGTACTACAGTTATCAAAAGAAGGATCCTTAAATCATTGCCAAATTGCTTTTTATATATCAGACACTGTCTGCATTTGAAGTTCTGTTGTTACAGTACTTGTTTTGTATCTGTATATGAACTTCTTTCATTAATGCTATACTCAAGTGGTGATAACATCAAATCAGTCTTACTACAATAACTGTTTTTCTATCTAGTTTTTATAGTTTCCCATTGCTTTTCTAATACTAAAAATCTAAGGAATGTTTCCGGATGAAACCTCCTCAACCAGGAAAGTGCAAAAACATACAGGCTCTGAATCATAAGAAGTCTCTCACTTGTGTCTTTGTTAAATTTCATCTGCCATCCTCTACTAAATTTCTTGGACTAAATTAACCCTTCTGCAGATCCGCTTTTTTTTTAAATTCACCTTAATTAAACTTAAATCTGAAATACATGGTTCTTAGTAAAGAATATAGAGCATTTTATTAGGTCTGCCTTCCAACAGTGTTTATGCATTTACCTCATCCCAAGGCAAAGAAAAAAAAAAAGAAAATCAAGTGCACCATAACAAGATAAACTTCACACTTGAACATAATGTACTTTTCACAGATGATTCATACAAATAGCAAAGGAAATACTATATGACAGCTAATTTATTTTTAATAAAGACTAGATTTTGTGCCACAAGACATAATCTTTTTGTGGATTAACCTTGATCAAATGGTAAGTAAACACCAAATCCACTGCAGTCAATTTTAAACAACTCATGGTCACACAAATTGACATTATTAATGAAATGTTTTTAATATGGATTCTGCCACCTTTAATCTGAAAATCATTGTACCTAGATGACTTCTTACACTTTAGCCATTGTTTAATCCAGAACACATTAGTGTTGCTAAGTGATGTGCAGGATAAATACCACTCACAAAAAGCCTGGGTGCTTCTTCAGAAAATTCTGGGTTAGAAGGAGACGGCAAAAAGCATTTGTCAGCACAACAAAACAGCAAAACCTTGCTAAATAAGATGCAGGACCCAAAAATCAGCAGGGAAACTCAGATCTCAGGTCTTCTCTCTCTGCACTGATATTCTCACCCTTCCAGGCTTGATTCACTCAAATTGATATTGCCATCACCTCTCCTACCCTGAATTTTACTTTCTTCACAACAGAGACATTGCTTTCAAGGAAGCGTGAGAAAATATTACAGCTGCCTCAATTTCATCCTTCCAGTTTCCGTATTATGAAAAAATAATCTATTGCAACAGTTCAAAATCCCTCCTGAGAGTTTCTAATAACATATGCTAAGCAATCAGATGACTCTTAAAAGAGCATACTATGCCTAAAAAAACCCCAAAACAATAACAAAAAATGAAGAAACAAAAAACTCCCACAAACACAAATGCTAAAAGCAGTAAGCAATCACAGAAGCTCTTCAGATTAAATACAGAATAATAATGGAAAAATAGAGTTCATCAGTGTGCAAAAGACTTCCATATAACTTTATCGTTCTGAGATTTTAAAGTTAAATAACATATATTAAATGCTAGTAAGAACAATTTCAGTGTAAACATTTATGCATATTTGATATGCAAATATAACCTTATATGGGCTCTATTATAAGACTAGGAAAAAGTACTTGATTAGAAACTTTTATTCTGTTCAAAGATTAGAGACAATTTGGGATTAAATTTACTGAGTGATATTCTTAATTCTGTGCTAACCCAAAGGATAGACAACAAAATTACAATAAATCCTCCTGGCCATGCAGCCTGTGACGTCCCAAAATATGTTATGCTACCTTTTATGCTGTTATTGTTCACTGTGATGCTGCCATACCCACAAGACACAGGCTAAGAAAGCAACAAATATCAGAAAAAGAAAGCAAAGGAAGAGCAACTGAACAGAGAGCCTCAGCTAACAACCAGAATTACTTCCCTTGCAATGGAAACCAAGTATTTGTTACGTTGCTAACTTCCTTTAAAAACTGAACAATAAATCTGACTCCTTTACCGCATAATTTTTGATGATCTCTGCTTTTTCCATATATTGCACTTTTGATCAAACACCCTATAAGAATCTTTATCAATAGTTCTTCAGAAAGAAATACTGGGGGGTGGGGGGGGTGGGGGGGGGAGGTAAAGATAAATAAAAAAGTTTCACTTAGTTGAATGTAACCCTACATACTCCATCCACTATCACATTAAACAAATAAAAAGTTAAGCAAAACATCAAATAGTCCAAACTACAGGTAACTAGCACAGTCCTCTTGCATTTACTAGCTAAATTCTTGTTTATTTATTTGAGAATACCTACATGCAACAATTTGCTAGCAGTGAGAAATACCATCCGGGACCTGAAGCTCACTCACTGCTTCTCTGCTATGCTGATATTGCAACATGTATTCACAGATTCTGGATGACTAAACAGCTTGCTCCTTTTTCAATACATACATCTACAAATGTGTTTAGTTTCCACTGCTCCTTTCCATCTCCATTGTATTATCCTGGCAATTTCACAAAAGCAGTTGAACTCATTTGTTTCTTATGAAGGAACATCAGATAAGCATATAATTTGCTATTTGGGCACCTGGAATTGTCATTAGGAGATAACAGACTGAAGTTGGCAACAGAATTACAACTTTTAAATATTAAAGCTATGGAGAGATTTTTAAAGAGTGTAAAGTCTCAAAATAGCCATCTCTGTTTATTATCTATGCTACATTTCTGACCACACAGGAAAATTAAACTCTGCACCTCTAGAAGTTTAATACCAGAAAGTGTTTGTGTAATGTTTTCACTAAAGGAATTGTAATGTGGTAAGTTTCATTTTGTTGTAATAGCATAAACCAACGTTAAAAAAATCTTGCTAAATTTCCTAGTATGCTGCAGTGATATACCAGCCTGGGCATAATCAAGAAAAAAGGTTGACAGACATAATAATATTAAACAAAATAAATTTTGAAGTGTTATACAATTATTTACATGAAATCCAAAACTTTCTAAATTTACATAAACTCTTATTCATAATTTTCATAGTCTCCATATAAAAAAATACAAAGGCACAAAACTCAAACATAAGAAAACAACAATTCAACAATGTTCAAGTATAACCAAAAAAAAAAAATTCCAGAACTACTATTTCAAGATTTATTTATTGAAAATCAAATACAAATCTGAAAGTCTATGGGTGCTACAGTTTTTACTACTCCCACAGTTTGTTTCTCCAATATCACTTCTATCCTTATTCCAACAAAGGCACTACCATCAAGACTTCTAAAAATCATGTTCTCTTAATACTTTTTGAGAAAATGAGCCTTTCAAATGAATATTTTCTGTTAATAAACAAGACACCTTGCTAACAAAGGGCTAAATATTCAAGGGTTCCTCTGCAGCTTTGAGCTTCAGGATGATGGGAATTACAGAAAAAACCACCAATGTCTCTACACACTGTGGCAAACCCTAGGATCAAGGACTTAAGGCTAAAACAAGTTAGCATTTGTTAAAGGCACTCTAAGTACTTGCACCCAGCTCCTGCTGCTTGTTACTTGGGCTCTGAACCTGCATCTTTTGAGAGGGCTAAAAGCAGAGAGTAGAAACACTTCTTTGGAGAACTACGGAAGTGCTGAGTCAAAGCTTGCAGTCCAATCACTACTTTGTGTTACCAGTCCTTATTCAGAAACTGAGAATCAGTTTTTGTAAGACTGCAGACTAAAATACCTCTCTGCCATCACACCACCAAATTTTGTTCAAACTGGGAATATCCAGAAAAGGTCAAAAGCCCTAATTCTTAATGTACCAACTTATGTGGTTTGTTAAGAGTATGGGAGCATCTGACACAGCCATACCCAGGGGCTAGTCCAAAGCCTTGCTGGTGGCAATTCTAGGCAATTACTCAGCAAAAAAGCAAAGGAACAGACAAACTAATTCCAGACCCAGTGTTACCCATATTTTAATAGCTAGGCAGGGATTTGCATTACATTTCTTTATTATATAAGTTATATCAACTTATTGGTGGAAAATGAAGAAAAGCAATAGGAATTGAAAGTACATTCAGTACACAATACCTAAAGAAAGGCAGGATACATTTCTGTTTCATTAAAAAATGAAGTAATAATGCAGCCACACTACATGTGGTTTGCTACTGTACCCAGATTAAGGTTGCCAGGAGCTGGGGGAGCTAAGACACTTGCAAAACAATAACATTTATTTTCTTGCAAAGACAACACGGATGAAAAATTGTGAATTTAGTCACAGACCAAAAAGCTCTTTCATGCATTGTATATCTCTCTAACTTAATCTGGGACTTATAACATTGCTCATTTCTGCTCCCTTTATTCTTTGAGATGCGGCAGTGGAATGAAGCTTGGTTTATCAGAGCAAAGCTCCCTGAAGACTTAACAATGCAGACTGCATCACCCGCAGCCTATTATCACTGCAGCCGCTTGACACAAATACATTCAGAGGCTGAACACTCACTGCAGGCTTTGGATACGGTCATATGCCCTCTAAAAGGGAAAATCAAAGAAAACAAGACAAAACATGGGTTTTCCTTAGATGTTCATCTTAAGAATAAAGGAAAGGTAGATGGTTTCCAGTGATAAAAACCCTTCATATACTTTATTGAAAAAAGTTCTAACCGAATATGGCAGAACAGAAAAATTATGTAGGTGCAGCCTTATTGCAATTAGATATAGTTAAGAAAAGCATTTAAGCGTTGTCCTCACTATTTCTGCTGCTTATCTGCAGACTTGGACAAGAAAAACAATTTCTAGGAATTAAACTGGACACAAGCAGCCATTAAAAGCAATAATGCAATCAGTAACTTTGCGTATGTAAAAAGAATTAAAGATATCTAGTTTTTCAGTGTATTTACATTCAGATTACTGTTGTGTGACATTATTTTTCCTCTGAACAATTAAAAATTTTTCAGTAGACATTACTAAGCACTGCAGATATCTGATCCTGTCAAATATTACTTCCGAGAAATCCTTTTGCTTAGAAGTCAGTTGAAAGATTTCCCATGACATTTTAGACAACAAATTTTTAGGAAAAGAATTTTAAGGCTGCAGATTATGAGGGGGAGGAACAACAGAATTATGTAATATCAATATAATTCTGTCACAGAATCAGATTCATATGAGTCACCATCAAATAATGCTAATATTCAGGGCAGCCTAAACATTTATTACAAACAAATCTTTAATTTAGAAACACTTTTTCTACTCATATAAAGACTTTCAGTAAAGCAGTAATATGTACAGTGTTCAACGACTTCATTTCTGACAGCCAAAAAAACAAGATTCCCTCTTAGAGGTGCTGGTCATCTAATTTAGGTACCATTCTCAATTCATGCACAAACCAATAAAGAGATGATATACTATAATGCAGGACAAGTACACAACTAAAAATTGCATGGTTACTTCTATTAGGTCTGCATAACTTACACGGCCCAATATTTTTTTTTAATTTACTTCTGAAGACTTGCAGCTTTTGGTAAATGGAGATGCATAGCTTTAAACAAGAATGTTCAAAGAAAAGAAAGGAGTGCTGCAACAAATTCCAGTAAAGGTTTCCTGCAAACCTCTGCAAAGGCACTTACATGTTTGAAGTTTGAACAGCAACACTCAAGTCCCTTGTGCATGAAGTCAAGCACAATGAAAATTTCTGCAGAACCAAGACGGTACCAGGCAAGGATGCAGGAATGAAGTACCTAGAGGGTCATGCAGCACAAGGCTTAAGGATCAGAGATACGAATGGATGTTTGTTTTGTAGGATAAACTCACTCCTTTTATCCCTGTTACTCTACATAACTATACTTAACTCACACAGCTGCCACAAGGGTTGCAGCTTTCACGGGAAATAATACAACACTACTCACATCATTAAGGTAATTACATTACCTTTAATGTCATTATCTACAGCAAGAAAATTATATAAAAAATTTAAATGCCATGAATCTCTCATATTTTATTATACTGCAATAAACATCTTATTATCAGCATAATTGTACATCCCAGAAAGACAAACACATAGCACAGGAAAATTAAGGAGCACACATTTAATGACTATTTAATTTTCAAGAAAATGAAGGTTTCTTTTTCAAGGCATTTATTCTTAAACTATGGAATGTAATAAAATATTGTAAAAGAAAAACAGCACATGAAGCTGTATTAAAGTTTTGACTTAGTTGCTTGTACATAAAAAGAATTAAGTTCAATTTCAAATTTTTAAGTTTTGAAATATCATTTTTCTTATGAAATAAGGCCACAAGGTGAAGTCTTATGACCAAGCATTTTAAAATTACATTCCAATTTTAGAGTCTCATTCTAGGCAAGTAACACTAAAAAATCCCTACCACAAATTAAGAGGTAAGGCTAAAAACGGCCTGTTCCACTGAGGCTTAATATCTGCTCCTGATAGATGAACAAAAACAGTTGTCAAGAGAAGCAAAGCTCCCTAGTTTTTCAGTGTGAAGCCTATGTTGATTTTTGTGGTTTCATACGTTTATGAAGGTTAAAGTCTTTACTAGCTAAATTATAAAATTTAATAACATCATTTTAAGAGGCATCTCTAAAATAAAAGACTGCTCTTGAATGCTACAAACTTTACTGGCCTACTGTGATGAGTCAAAATACTAAAAAAAAAAAAGTGTAGTCAATTATACATGGTCATATTTATATGACATATATAGTGGCAATAGAGCTAGATTCAGGAAAACCATACTGTAAAAGCTGTCATCACAATGAATATGTTGTATTTGAACTGGATGAGATCCACATAACATGACAGAAGAGTTGAGGGGTTCCAGAGTCTGTCAGATCAATATCCTGGGCTCAACCTGCAGCTGCTCTTGAGTGCACACTGCAATTGATGAGATGCTTTAATGTCAAAAAGGAAATTGTAGAGTCAACTTCCCATCTGCTGCACACTGAGCAAAGCATTTGAGAGTGTTGGTGCTGATCACCACAAGTCTCAATAAAGACAAATAAAAGCTTTGGAAAAGAAAGTTTATTCAAGTCCATGTGTTATTATCTGAAACCCAGGTAAAGGGTTTCCTTTCCTTTCCAGTTAGCACAACCATGCAAAGTTTTCGAACCCAGGAAATATGAAATGAGATGTCCAACTCTTGAAATTTAGATTTCCTGAGTGCTTCAGTTATCTATTTATTTTTTATGTGATGAGAGCTGAAAAGTTTTTGCCAATTGCTGACTAACAAAACCAAATGCAATATTTGGAAAATTAGCGATAAAATTACAGACTAAAAATCCTATGCCTATTTTTCCAATTAAAACTAAGAGCCAAAATAATGCTGAGGGAAACTGCCTTTGAGGATTTTCAGAGCACTTAGGATTATTTCTGGGTTATTACACAGGTTGAGAAAGAAGACACATAAAAAATGATTTTTACTATTCACTCCATTTATAACTTAACCTTGTTAATTTAGGCAAAGGCCACCTTTTTTTTCAGTCTCACCTTTCAAACTGAAATGGGACAGAGTCCTTAAAAGAACTCATCACTTTTCATTTTAAGATCTCTCCAGAAGAGCTTAGCTCCTGTACATACATAAAAGAATAAAAAATTATAATTAAAAAAAAAACCACCCACCACTCTGAAAATTATTATCCAACATAGTTTGAACATGTAAAAAAAAATTTTTTTGAAATATACCTGAAAAAATGACCAATATGCATACATGTTACACAACTGCACTGTGATGTAGCTATAACTGGCTAAGAACATAAGGTAAGGCAAAAAAATACATTGAAAGAAAACAGTGAAACAATGCAGGGATTGTACACACAAAATCTCATTTTCTCCCTGTCCAGTAAGTTTAATAGGGGCAGTGTAAGACTTTGTATCTCCTCTCCACCCTGATGAACTCAGGTGCCATATAAAATATTTCCTCACTGCCTACAATTCTTTTACATCATATAGTATTTTTCTATCTGCAGTTGTAGTTAATGTTTATGTATGTTGCTTACTACAGCATAGCCAAATTTTATAGAGAGACCAGGAATATCTTCTGCATACTTTACTAAAGCAACATTTTATTGATGACTTGACAAAAATAACCCATTTCCAATTATACTTTCACATAAATTTAAATTACACTTAACTGAAAAAACTTCAATTGGCTAAATTGAGCTGCACTACTGTAAGAAAAGCTGTGTTAAAAAATAAACTACCAATTGAGTTCTCTTCTGGAATCCATCAATCCTTATTTCAAAAGTTCTTGAAGGCTAATTTGACCATCTGGAAATGTCTCTTGCACTACTGAAACTCATTAGCCAGTGTCGTGCCAATTAATAGTCTTATTTATACATGCCTAATTCTCACACTCAGGTATTCACTGTAGTGTACATCCAACAAAAAAAAAAAAAAAAAAAAAAAAGCACCATGAAGCACCATGAACAAAGTCACTTCACAGATACCAGTGTAGCACACAAAGTATCCAAAGCATACAGACATCTCATCCCCATGAGCTCAGGCAGTAAAATCTCCAGGCTCAAGATTTTCCAGCTACTTATTGGAAGATTAAAATACTCATAAGATATTCTTTATTCAAATTGTGAATTTAAAAGACAGAAAATTGATACAAGTGAAATGAGCATACCAGCTAGATCCTCCATGCTTTGCTTTAATAACAATCTCTTTATGCATACAGATTTTACTTAAGCTACAATTTCCTAAATTATTTCGCTCCAGAAATCATATTTCATTCTAATAATGTTTTTTAAAAGTCCTGCCTCATCACCACTCTTCTGCATTCCCCACCACCTCATCGACACAGCCCTGTAACTACTGAAAAATACTGTTGATAGAGCAGCAAAAGTCAGGTCAGAAAAATGCTTTTGGGGGTTCTTTTAGCGACCACTAAAATCACAATATGGACAAGTTTTGCCTATGATACAAAAATAAAGGCCTCAATTCATTGCATCCTGTGATCAAGTTCTCATATGTTTCCTAAGAATTTCAAAGGCCTCCTACATATTTACTTTTCAGAGGTTACCTGAAACACTGTCAAAGATGATACAGTTCAATAACTACAGATTCTGGTTAATAAATATCACTACACTAGGCACAACAGAAAAGCAACTCAATCCCAGAAGGCTCAAATCCTCATATCAGATGGAACAAACCTACAGATGGAGGTGAGGTGGGCCAGAAAGAGGAACAGAACAAAGGGATGCATAAAAGAAAAACAGTACCACTGCATATCCACCCTCCCCCAAAGCTTAAGGAAAAATACATACAATTCTTTTCAAGCTATCAAAACATGCAACTTTCAGGTCAGGATTTTTCCACTAAAATACACTTTTCTTTCTTTGGGGAAAAATTGGGTATTATAATAATAATAACAACAACAGCAACAATATCATAGAATGGCATGGGTTGGAAGGAGGCATCTAGTATCTTGGCCACATTTACCACCTCTCTGGGCAACCTGTTCCAATGTTTCGTTCTCATTACAAAAAATGTCTTCCTTTTTGCCTTAATAATAAACAATGATCACACACAAAGCCTTTGATATTACTTGAAAAACTTTGCATTTTCTTTGGGACAGCTGAAGATACTTCCTACCCTCTCTGTCTTGAGGCACCCAGGGATGCTGGCTCCCAACTGCACACCTACTGAACTTGCCCACTCCTTCACTAAACCTAATGAATTCCTGGACTTTCCAAGCCCCTTGCTCACCACTTGGCAGTCAAACGTTCTGGGCTGGCAGCATTCCTGCTTTCTTGCATTCTCTGCCCTTTTTCTGTCCATGGGGCTGCCAGATTTGACAGACCACCAACCAAGTGTGGTGTCACATGGGCTTGTTCTGCCAGCTGCCTGGCTTTACAGCAAGGCACACAGATTCTCTGGGATTCTGTCTTCAGTTCCTCTGAATCCAGAAAGAGCTTAAATTTCAAGTCACAATGAAAGCTACAAACTTGCAGCAATATTTCTTTTCCTCATGAAGGAAAAGCCCACTTCCTACATGACCCTGACCCTCTTGTCAAGAGGCAAAGAAAATATTCAGACATATTTCCTTTCTTACACACTTGAAAGACACTGGAGAAGTATTTATATAAATACAGAAATAGTGCTCTAATCCTCAGCTAGCTTCCAGGCATTTGCCACTGATAGTCACAGCTATCTGACAGTCTGCAGTGTGCTTGTGAGCATCATATGAGCCCTGGCAAGATGCACCAGGTCTCCGCATCTTGCCAACATGACCCTATGCTAGGTGAAGAGCTATCTTGTGTTATGTCACTGGCCACTGCAGTCAAAGTCTTGTTTTCTGGCTCCCCTGAATCTTCTCCTTCACTGTCTGGTTCTGTTGGTTCTGTTTTTCTAGTGGAAAAGAGTTTTTCTATTTTGCTTTACTAAGTCAAAAAGTTGTCTATGTGCATTTCATTTAACATCCCTTTCATTCTTTCATTTAACTTTTTCATCACATTCTGGAAGAAGAACTTATCAGTAGGAGCCTAGATATTAAATGCAAGGCCACAGAAATTGGTAGAACTTGCCCTAGATGACTGCCCCTACAAAAAGAAACTTTCAATATCCATTATATTCATGACAGTAAAAAGAACACCTCCCTCCACAACTAAGAAACAGTGGTGAGAGTCACAGCATAAAGTAACTTGAGTTTAATGTCCAGAAAGGAGGGGTGGGGTGAAAGGGTGGGAAACACCCACAAAAATTAATTTAAAAGCCTGTCTCTCTTGTTTTCCCTGAGGTTTTTCTGAGCAGGTTTTTGGGTGGTTGGGTGGTGGGATTTTGGCTGGGAGTGTGTGCTTCTTTTGCTTTGCAGCAGCTGCTTTTTTCATCCCCTCTAAAACACTTTGACCTAATACTCATCTCTTTTCCCCCGCTTCCTCACAGTTAATCTAGGGAAGATTATAAAAGCAACAAGGATGTGCATCTTAATCTTTTTTGGATAATATTGGGGGAAGGAGCTTATAGATGAAGTTTTCTTAGTACAACAGAAAATCAGTCTGCTCTGTAGCAGGTTTTAGGAGATTTCCTTAGAAAAGTCTGAGCACATCAGATCTCACAAGCTAAGAGTAAATCCTGTCCACCAACATTTGAGCACTGCTGGCATGACAGAGCTGTTACAGCAGGGAAGATTAAGGATTCTGCAGATGGCACTCTTCCCCCTGAATCAACACAGATAATAATGCCCCAAAATAAACTTTCTCAGCTCTTACCAGCGTCATTTTTTAATTAGGAAGAAAAAGAGTTCCATCTACTACTGCTATGCATCAGTTGTATTTTACCCTTCACCAAAGAAGAATAAATAACATTCAGGTAACACTTAAACTTTCCCTTCATGAATTAGTTAGCTAATCACCACTGTCCTCTGTCATAACCCTTAAGTGCCAATTACATAACTGTACCCTGTTCAATAGATATTTATACTGCTTTCTTTGGGTTTTGCACTGATATGGCTAGATAAACCTCTAATCACAGCTAATAGTTACACATCCTAAGGCAGCAGCAAACAAAATTCCATCACCTTTTAAGGACTACAAAATGGCATCCTTGTTAACTGGCTGAGAAGAGCTCTTTCAGCTATCAGCTGCATCCAACATTCTGAGAGTCGCTTCTTGTTTTGCTGTTTCCTGGAGTCTGTCCTAAAGGCTCACTCTAATGTAACTCCTGAAGCACAATACAGCAGAAGAGTAGTTCTGGGAGGAAGAGCAAGAAGCTCTACATTGTAAAACCAGAAAATCACCAGATTATATAAGTCATTCACATTCTTATATAAGCTTAAGAAACCAGCTGTTAACAAAAGTGATTTGAAAGTGACACAAAAAAATGTGAAAAAATACTCCTATCTTCTAACTTGACAGCATGCCTTTAAATAAGGCAATAATCTTTGATAACTACATCCATATAAATCGCTCACACACATAATCTGTGTAGTCCACATATAATGCATAACATTACTCAGCTGATCTGTAAAAGAATACACAATATAATGTCTACTCTTGATTTAACCTCATATAGTCAAAAGAAGTTTGTAGAGACCACCATTCTGTTTCTCTCTTTTCCTCCTCACTTGTGCCTTGAAAATGAGTTGAAAGTTGTCAGCATTTTGTCAGTAATAAATTATTAGGACATGCTAATTTATATATCTATGTCTGAAAGACTAGCGTAATACTTTAATAAATGTAGCAAATCCTTTGCCAACAACTGTCACTTCATTATTATTATTATTATTACTTACAGGAAGATCACTCTTCATGACTGAGAAGCAAAACAGACAATACACAGGAACCTCCAAAAATTAATGTATCAAATTCTACTTAAGGCAAACAAGACCTTACACCAAAGGGTAAAGAATTGAAAAATCAACATTCTTTTTCAACAGGTCCCTTTCTGACATCTGCCGTATACACGGATATGTGTGCATATACATCCTTATCATCTATGGGATTTCTTCAAGGACTTTACAGCATCCATTAGGAGCCATAACACACTGTGCTGTTTTTCCAGCCCTATACCCTGATAAGAAACTGAGTTCTATGAATTCTGCATTATATTTTCTTTTTTCAGACTCTCTGCTTTGGGTTAAGAGGGGAAAAAACAGAGCCAGGGAGCTCAAAGAAAAGGAAAGGCCTAAATGGTGCCTATTTGCTCAGGGGCTGTCACTGTCTTACACAAAAGTTGGTTTGTTTTTTTTTCCTTAGAGATGGTAAGGAAAATCGGGCAAAGAATTCAAGAGCAGAGAAAAGGAAAAAAGGAAAGACATCACCATACTACTTAAAGCTGTGGATTTAGTCTGGACTGCATATAACAGCCAGTCTAGTTTGGTTTTTTTGTTTTTTCCCAGATATAATAACTTGTTGAAAATAATCAATATATTACACCTGTCAGAGTCAGATGTATATGGTCATTTTATAGAGGTTTGTGTGTCCATGTTAAGACAGCTGAGGACGGGCTGCTTTCCAGGCTCCACTGAGGAAACTTGTGTCATTTTGGGCCTGCACGTCCATGTGCAAGAATAATAAAAGAACATCCTGCTTCCTCTACAGAGCTTACAGCAAAGAGTTTCTCATTAGAAGGCTTGCATAATAAGCAAATCAACTGTGCCCCTACTAAATGAGGGAGTGCAATCAAGACATCAATGGTTTGCATTTCTTGCATCCTTCCATATCTCTTTACTCTTCCCACTGTTGGAGGCAATGTGAGAGCAGAGTCACGACTCACAAGTTTGGTAGAGCCTGCACTAGCTTAAGTATTTCAGCCTACTACAGTTCACTCTAAATGTTGGCACACCCATGAGGCATTTGTCACCAACTGACAAGTATGGATCATAGGCATCTAATCTCATTATTTCCTCAGTAGTTTGGAATAAAAATAAAACAAATAGAAATCTTATACAAAAACTGTCTTCAGGATGATAAGCAAAGTACTCCAGATAACCCTAACAATCTGAGCCTTTATTTCCATCCTTGCTTCTATCATTACAGACATCATCTTAGAATATCAACCAACCTACTAAGGTCTGCTTTTACCATCGTTTTCTTTTGCCCTTCATCTCTGTATCCAGAAGCAGCATCAAGTCCTACTCCTCTGAGAATCAGAAACCATCTTCTAATTTCAGGCTAAGCTTATTCAGGGTCAGTTAATTCCCTTTGGGTTTAGTGCCAATATTGTCTTTAAGATTAACTAATTTTTATTCCTCCTTGATGTTTATATCTTCAACATTTAAGGCCACAATCTAAGTTTCATTGTTCTAGGCTAAACAAGGCAAGCTCTCCCCAGCCAATTTCCCCTTTGTTATAACGAGACCATAGTCAAATTTTGCAGTTCTTGAACAAAAGGGGAAAGAACTACTGTTAAAATTATAGAACAGTTCTCATCAGTGACTTAATACGATAATAGTATGAATATCATTTTCTACTGGAAATATCTTTTGTGACATATTCTATATTTGCATTTCTCTTCCTCTTAACTACATTCCATTACTGGTTCATACTGAGTCTTATAAATTAGGCAATTTACATGCCTTGTGCTGGCTTGGCAAAAAAACAAAACATCCAATTTGAAATATTTCTTCTGTGTCTACACTGCGTGTGCAAGTGTGTGAATGTAGTTCAAGATTTATTCTTGTTATTTTTATCATTACTAAAAAAAAAGGAGATGCAATTTTCTCTGCATATGCAGCACAGTATATTTCCCCACTTCCATAAGTACTTCTATTTTCTTCAACTATGAAACTTTCAACTGTGCAACACCATTTACACTCTGGTCTGGAGCTAAAAGAAAATAATTGGAGCTATCATCTTAAGTACACTGATAAATTTAGTATTACTGGAAGCACAGTTAAGAAATTTCCTGATCAACTAGCAAGAAGTAAAAGTTTAAAACAAAACCATTTGGAGAGAAAACACAGATTTTTAGTCTACAAATAAATTAATTCTGCATGACCAGCAAACCTTCTGTTTTCTCCCCACAGCTCACCAGCAACACTGCTTCCAGTAACTTTCCTCAGAAAGAAAAGCCTTCAGCTGTCTAGTGGAATGTATTCTTTTTTAGGAGAACTCCCCTCCAGTTTTGGGACAGTACAAACAGCCTTTAGGGCTTTGGGAGGCAAGGGCAGACCCAGGACACCTACTTTACATCCAAACATTATGCTAGCCTAATAAATATATGGTGCTACAAACTTCTCCTCTGACTTGGATGTTCCATGCAACTCAATCAGCATTTTGCCAGTAATTAATGAATGCCAACAACAACATTGCTTACCTCACAGTGTTTTAAAGCAGCTGAAAAAATTAATATGCTACCAAAGGCCAATCATGTGCATGCCAAGACAAAGTTCCATGGGTGCCAGGGCCCAGGAGCAGTGGGAGATGCCCATGAGGGGTATGCCTCTAGGTCTGGTAGCCAAGGCTCATGCCACCTCCCTGGGCTGGGATGTGGGCCACCAGTGAGCATGGCTCAGCATGGCTCAGCATGGCTGTGCAGAGCAGGGCTGGGGACAGCTGGAGACTGACCCTGCTGCAGTGCTGCTGGGGGGGCTGGCACCAGGTCCCAGTACATGGACAGGCTGGGAGGGCAGCCCTGAGGGGCTGTGCAGCTACAGCAGTGTCTGAGAGTGCCCACAGGGTCCTTACAGTGTAGACAGACAATGAATGGATTTGTGGTGGGATGTTTTCATAAAGCTAAACTCTTCCTGACCTTTTCTTCGTAAGGCAGAGATCTCTTTTTTCTGCAGTGTTGGTTTCTATCTAATTTAGTTTCTCTTTCCCATTCACATGGCTCCTACACAACACTGGCTGTGGAATCAATGAAGGACCATTCACTCTCTAAGTGTGGAGGTTCTTTATCCTTTTCATCCATTTCTTTACAGGAGAGAAAGTCCTTCCACATTATCATCCTTCTGCTATGTTCAAATCTTATCCTCTAAAGCCTTACTCACTTTTTGTTCTGGAATAGCTTCCTCCAACTTTTGTTTTTTAATCTCTGTTCACTTTCTTTATCTTCCTATTGCTTCCCTTTTTCACCTGCACCTCATCCAAAGAATTTCCCTTTTCTCCAACCTTAACATTTTCCTGTTCTTCTCAGCCTACTCTGCTCCTCATCTCTGTCTTGCTGATAATCTTCATCATGTTTATTTCTTTTTCCTCGTACTTTACTATTCACTGACAACATCTTGCATTACAATGGTGTCCAAAATTCAGGGACCATAAAGACAGAGGAAAATGTTTAGATGTCTGGTCTTCTAGTTCTTTTATTCCCTGTCTGCACTGAGAGTCAGAGAGAAGGAGAATGAAAAGAAGTTAGTCAACTGTGATTCTAAATGGATTGGACCACTAAGTTTTCTAATCATTTTTTAAAATTAATTCATCTGCACAGTTTTGTATTTTGTTTTTACTGATTTTAAAGGACAAGAATCACAAAAGAATTTTGGAAAGAAAGTGATCAATTCCCCCTGCCAAAAGTTGCAACTAAACAAGGATTTAGAAATTTAAAATAAATTACTGCAAATTAAGCAAATGCCAAAGACAGAAATCTCAACAACATAAGTTCTTTTTTATCACCATTACACTATTTTTACTATTTATGTCTTCATACATAATCCAGTCATCTTCTACTCATGTAGATTCTCAGAATTTACTAGTTCTCCACTCTTAACACTGCAACTAATGAGTAAAGGCCACTGTATAGGTACATCCATTTTTGTCACAGTCTTCTCATTTTCCTGGGATATTCAGTAAGTTCTCTCATGCTAGGCATTAATTAACTTAGTTCTCGAACACTATACATTTTACTAATGATAAATTGATGATACACTGTTCTCTGGATCTTCTCACTACGCTGTCAAAGAGATCCAGGAGGGGAGGGGAAGTGGAGCTGAGTAGAACAGTCCCTGCAGCAGGGTAAGCTTTAAATAAGGACAAGAATATCCAGCCAAGAGGCTGGCTGCTTCTTTCTCCCAAAGGTTTTGCTGTCTTCTTAGAGAATGTAGGACATACCTCACTAGGTACCTTACAAGCAGCAGCATAAGCACTGTCCCAGGCATGACCTGTTTGCTGCAGCATTCACTGCATTCACAGTAGTTGTGTGCTGAGGGGCTTTAATTCAAGCTCCATTTGATTACTGAATGCAAATGTTGCCAAGGGGATACTTCCCCCATTATATTTTAAAGGGACTAATCCAGGGCTCTCTCTTATTCAAGGAGTAATTTCATAATCCTCAAATGACCTCACAGCTTTACAGCTTTGCCTGACACGCTTTTTAGAAAAGCAATGGGACACTGTACTGAGCTTGTCTTCTCCTAATATTCCATAGTGAACTTAAACAAATGCTGTCAGGAAAATACAGCAATTCTGCTGGCAACTCTTCCAAATATCTAGGAAACAACTGCATCATTGTAGTCTGGGGTGAGAAAGATCCCAGTGAGTCACATGCTCAATGACCAAGGGGTAAACTTCTTATTCTGAATTTTTAATATGACCATCCCTCTCATAATGGTGACAAACTACAAATTCTAATTTGCCAAATTACAGCACAAATGCTATATAAGTGCATTTCTGTTAAAGTTTTCTAACTCATGCACAAAAGTTATGTTATGAAGAGTGTTACAATTTTTCAAAGCTATAGAAGCCACAAATGCCAAATTTCCTATTGGTTACTCTTTAGAGCAAAGAGAGTAAAGACAGAATGTAATCTGATTAGATTATATTACAGAGAATTTCTAATACAAAGACCCTTCTTTGAAGGATCTTAAACATAATCCACTAAGCCCCCAGAGGTAGGCTCTGTACAAATCAATCTCTCTCATTTTCAAATGTTCTTCTCCCTTTAGCTGTAGTGATTTTCTGAGTGTCAAGATTGGCTAAAGCCAAGCAACAACTAAGAACTCCATACTAAGAACTTCACATTCATCTGCACATCAGCATCACGCTCTTGATTTCAGCAGAGCTCCTGAATACTGCAATTAAAAGGAAGCTGGGGTTTCTAACAAGGGTAGAGTTACTGGAAGTATTCTTAAGGGAGACAATCCTGAGCTAGGCTGGCAAGGAGCCTTGCCTCTCCCAGCAGGAATTCTGCAAGAGCAAAGATGCTGACAGAGCTTGCCAATGTAGCTGCAAGGAGAGGCATCAATTAATTAGTCCTGTTTCAAAGAGGAGTGCAAGGGAGCTATGTCATCATCTAGTCTTTCTGTTTGAAATGGAAAAACAGGTAGTTTGGAAAAAAAAAAATATTAAAGTGCTCCAAAGAACGCAATTCTCGTCAAGCTCTGAGCTTGAGTCTCTTTTCAGCTTTAGAATATTCAGGTCACAGAAGGGCTCTCCCTGCTCAAGAGAACAGTGCCTATGGTACAATGGCACCAAGAAATAAGAGTCATGACTGAAGGCAAGTTTTAACCACAAGACATGTTAAAAAAGAAGGGAGTGAATATGATGATTCCTCCACCACATTGGGATAAGACAGCTTAACTTAGGAAATTTAAGAAGTAAATATATGCCCCCTTTATGTGGCAGATACACATGAACCTAGAATATGCTGTGCAGAATATCAAACTGTTTAACTGAACAAAAACTTTAACAAATAAGTATAAACATCTCTGTCAAGATTTCTCATTCCAGAAATACCACATATCTTACTCAAGTAGATAATTCTGCCTTTTTCAAAGGCAGCACTGTCTCTTGGATATTCTTAGGCTTCAGAGATGCAGTGTATAATGATTGTCAGAGTAAAATGTTGCTTTTAAGTTACAGTGTTCTTGCTTATATCTCTTAAGTCAACATGGAGGGAACAGAAACAGCTAGTTTCATGTTTAATTAATAAAAGAGAAGATTCTGTTTTGGGACTTTAATTTTCACTAGAAATCTTTGATTGTAGTCAGCTGAATGCAAATTCAACATGTCTGAGTATGATAAAGAAGGACAAGGCCCTCTGGCAAATGAAATTGCTTTAATAAAGACTCTAGTCTGGTAACAGATGCAATTATTAATATATACAATTATACACTTCCACCAGCAAGGCTTTTAGGCAAAGTTTTTACACTAGACTAAGAGAGAGAAAATAATCTAAAAACCCACCCCAAACAAACAGACAAAACAGCTTCCAGAAAATTTTGAACAGTCAAATACTCCATATGAACACAAGTTGCATAGCCTTCATAGAAACAGATTAAAGAAGAATTAATTCAAACCTCCATATACCCACAGAAGGAGATACATGAACTTAGAATATGCTGTGCAGAATATCAAACTGTTTAACTGAACAAAAACTTTAACAAATAAGTATAAACATCTCTGTCAAGATTTCTCATTCCAGAAATACCACATATCTTACTCAAGTAGATAATTCTGCCTTTTTCAAAGGCAGCACTGTCTCTTGGATATTCTTAGGCTTCAGAGATGCAGTATATAATGATTGTCAGAGTAAAATGTTGCTTTTAAGTTACAGTGTTCTTGCTTATATCTCTTAAGTCAACATGGAGGGAACAGAAACAGCTAGTTTCATGTTTAATTAATGAAAGAGAGAAGATTCTGTTTTGGGACTTTAATTTTCACTAGAAATCTTTGATTGTAGTCAGCTGAATGCAAATTCAACATGTCTGAGTATGATAAAGAAGGACAAGGCCCTCTGGCAAATGAAATTGCTTTAATAAAGACTCTAGTCTGGTAACAGATGCAATTATTAATATATACAATTATGCACTTCCACCAGCAAGGCTTTTAGGCAAAGTTTTTACACTAGACTAAGAGAGAGAAAATAATCTAAAAACCCACCCCAAACAAACAGACAAAACAGCTTCCAGAAAATTTTGAACAGTCAAATACTCCATATGAACACAAGTTGCATAGCTTTCATAGAAACAGATTAAAGAAGAAATAATTCAAACCTCCATATACCCACAGAAGGAGATAGCACATTCAGTGTCATAACTGCTTTTCCATTTTGAAATGCCTACTAGGACTGAGAAGCTTTTTTAGAAAATGAGCCTTTGAATGGGCTGCCCTGAGAGGTGGTGGAGTCACCATCCTTGGAGATGTTCAATGAAAGACAGGATGTGGCACATCGCTGTCATGGTCCTGTTGACATGGGGGTGTTCAGTCAGAGGTTGGCTTTGATGATCTCAGAGGTAATTTCCAACCTAACTGATTCTGTGAAAAAGCTTCACAAAACTCCACCATTCCAATGCCTTAGCATTTCCCAGAGCTGCACAAAGGCCATATAGTTCCCTCTCTGTTACCACTAATTGTAGCTGTTCTGCAACTGGTTTCATACAGGCTCCACTTTCCGTTTCAACGGACAGTCTAGCCAGAAAACACAATTCTCGGGGATCATGCTGACATAACCATCAACTAAATCTTACCATTAAGTTCAATCCATACTTTTCTAATTAAAGAGAAATACAGATCTATCAAGAGCATTATAAACACTGCAGCTGAGAGCATGCTATCCACCTTGCATTTACAGAAGCCAAGGTATGTAACATTTCCTAGCCCAATCATGCAGCCCAGTGCTTTAGGCAATGTTACCTCATTATCATATATAAATTTAATAAATCAGTGAGATTTTGAAATCAAAATATTACCTGTTTAAAATTAGTCAATAAAAATGAAATAACTTTTTAATCTCTATACCTCTTCCCAGTTTCTTACTAAAAGGACTGTAATCAAGTTCTGAATTACTGACTAAGTCTGGAAAACAAAACATCTCATTCTTGTTTGCATCTTAGCAATACATCCCTTGTATAAAACTTAGTGATCTTAATGTATGTATCTTCGAGAGAAAATTCTTCTATCACTAAGAGATACTTTGTGACTTAGAGTAAATTTGTGAATACTTGAATACTGCTTTTGAACCTACTGTAACAGCAATGACAGTCTTGAAAAACAAACAAAATAAATCCCACCAACACATTTAGCAAGATACTTAAAATGATCAGAACCTTTCCTGGTATTTCTCATGGTTCATCATTAGTTATTCTGAATCCTAACACCCTGTTATCTTGACCAAAGTTCAGTTCAGCACTCAGATGGTGTTCCTCTAGAAACTGAGATAAACTGGAGCATGTCTGCTATTTGTGAGCCTGGAAATTCTCTAGAACCACTTACTATTTTTAAACACATCCTTTAGATGGAACATACTGGCAATGCTGTCATTTTTTCCCTAATGAAAGGCAATATCCAACACATTCTGACTGTCATGAACTCACGTGAATTGTTTCTTTGTGACAAAGCCATCGTGAAATATAGCATATATATTGCTAGGTTATACATAGCTCTTGGTGATTGTCTCAGGAGAATGAGCAAATCAAATACAGTGTATACTTGGGAGAAAAACTAATGAGAACTTGAAGAGTGAGCTCCTGAAGAGATTCAAAACAAACAGCATTCGTTCTTGCCTATACTTTCTTCATCGGTACTCCAATAATTGAGTGATTCATAATCCGTTATCTCCTACAGTATGAATACTCAGGTTGCAGACCCTGCCGGTTTGAAGAGTAATTACACTGTAGATTAAACCTAATGAACCCATGGAAAAACAAACATTAAAAAAAGAACTGCATGACCTTGTGCTGAGTTCTGCCAAAGTACAGTAACACAGGCTGTTTGGCAAAACAGGAACACTGGTGGCCACTGCTGCTGCAGTCCAGTAGCAGGTAGGAGTCACCACAGGCCCAGATTCAGAGCACATTTGACAGAGGGCACTCAGTACTTGGCCACAGCATCTGGTATTATGCCTTGCAGGCCTTCTTCAATTCATGCTGCCAACTAACATCTTCTCTAAGTTCAGCTTTCTCAGCTTTAATTCAGGTCACTCTCATCCAACACTCAGCAGTTTTACCAACTGATCTGGCTGCACCACAGTGTCATGAGGGCTGCATTCCATCTGCTTCCCAAACCTCTCACCAGCACAAGGTATACACACACTAGGAGTGGATGGTACGAAGGTGTAAAGATTGACAGAAGATTTCCAGTACTCCTCCTCACCTATGATAACCAGAACAGACAGGTAGCAGTGAGGTACTGGATTTAGGATACTGAATTAGCATTTCACTGGGATTTGCAGCCCTACATACTATCAGAGCCCTGTTTAAAGGAAAACACCTGAAGACATAGTCTTTGCCTATCTCAAAAGGCATCTTCTAATTCAGCAGTCCCTTGAAATAGTTTATTATAACCAAAGAAGAAACAAAAATTTGAACATTTCAAAATGAGATGCTGACATTTTCCAGCTTGGAGAAAAAGACACCTCCTGGTGCCCATCGCTATCCTCCACTCCTAAATATTAACAGGAAAATAGTTTCAGATTACAAGCCTGGCTGACTTAAATATTTTAATCACTACTGAGCTTACTCACATAAAACCCTGCATTCTGCTTCAAGCTTACCTGCCCAGAATTTAACCTATTCGGTAATAAGATTGTTTCTTATCACTTACCTGAAGGGATAAGATTATTTTACTTCTCCAAAGCAGTGTTGCATGAAGGCATTTAGTGTTGTCTTGTATCTGACTGCTATTATCTTTACTGAATCCTGATATAAAGAAGGAAATTAATTCTGCAAATAATCCATAAATAATTTTATTATGGGATTTGAAAAAACAGGAAGCATATACTGCCCAGATACTGACTTATTATTTTTTGACCTAAGGCTGGATGAAGTAATGCATCACTGAAAATATAACTGCGCCCACAGTAGTTTTCTAGGCTTTTATGTGACTTCAGGAGCTAATAGAATCTAACTGGTTTTATCTCCATAATGCCATTTGAACAGATGCATACTGCAAGAAACAAAAATTTGCAGAACCAGTCGGTTAATAGCTTTATTCTATTAAGAAAGAGTAGAGCTCTCATTAGCCTGCCATTGTTTTTTGTTCTGAGAGAAACGAGCAGTATAATTTGGCTGTAATCACACTGGAATCATTTCAGCATTTCTCATCTCATTTTTTATCCCTATTGTACAACAGTCCTTAAGGGTGTAAATTGATTAAAATTTACCTTTTGAAAATCAGCAAGCTCTCTCTCTCAAAACAGAGCTGTCTTTTCATAGAATCATATAGAATCATTATTATTAGTACATCTGTCCTGGTTTGAGAGAAGTGGGTTTCTGGGAGTGAGTGTGTCAGTCCAATTGAAGATGTAGATTTGCGATTGACACCTGTTTTGACCACTGAGAGTTGGATACGCCTCTGAGAACACACAGGGGTTAAAAGCAGAGCTCTGCCCCTGGGAAGCTCTCTTGGGACTTCGGCGTGGAAGAGGAAGGACCTCTCCCCCTGCTCCAGCTGTCCCGGCTGGGCAGGGGGAGGGGCAGCCATGTGGTAGGCCCGGGCCTGGATCGAAATGGGGGTAGGCCTGGCCTGGTTCCCCCCCCCCAGGGTGGAAGGGTGGAGGAGAGAGAGAGAGACTGGGAGCTACTGGGCAGCCCCCCCCTCCCCTGGGGAGACAGAGAGGCTCACTGCCTGAGACTGAGCTTTGGCCTTGAAGCTCGATATCGTGAGCTGCCAGCCTGCCCGGCCTGTGGAGAGGAGGGGGGTTGAACCAGAAGGAGTCCGGCTGCTTGTGGGTTGTGAGCTGTGGAGTTTTAACCCTTTTCTTGGACAATGAAAGCTTTTGCAGAGTACTGACCCTTCCGGGAGAGGAAATGAAGAAAGATTTAAGCAAGTATTTTAAAGGACCGAGCAGGGGAGAGACTGTGAGAAGAACCTAGGGTGGAAGAGATGTGGAGTGGCATTCTTTGCTGGACGCTTTTTGTAGAGCCATGGACTGTTCCTGAATACAGAGACTATTTTCAGGGGGAGCCACCGTCTTCCAGAGTTAAGAGGGCAGTGTGGGAGCCTCCCGGCCCAGGAGGTGAAATAATGGGGGGACAGATGTCCCAAAATGGAGACTGTGCCTTTGTTTTGGAGTGGGACGATGGAATCCTTAAAAAGACAACCCTCAAAGTAGCTCTGGTCCATGTTCAGTGGTGAGAGCACTGAAATGGGAGGAAGGGGTCACGATCTCCAATCTGGGTGGTGATATGTGACCAAAAGCCCAGGGCATACAAGAAGGACTCCTCCTCTTAAGGAATTGATGATTGAGTGTTTGTAAGGGTGGTTTCTGCTGGACTGAAAGATGTAATTGTATTGGGAATTTGGTGGGGGGAGGAGGAGGAGCTGTATTCTGTAGAGTTTTCATTTTCCTTGAGATTGTCTTTTCTTTTCTTTCTTTCCTATACCTATGTAGTGTGTAGTTAATAAAGTTCTGCTTTCTATAGTTTTAAGTAGAGGACTGCTTTGCTTATTCCTAGGCACATCTCACAGCAAGTACCAGAGAGTAAGTATTTTCATGGGGGGCACTGGCATTTTGCCAGGCTCAAACCATGACACAGAGGAAAATATTGACTCATGGTATCTGTCTTACAAAGCTCTCCCAGTCCAGAGTTTTTTGCTATGCTTTTCTGTTGGACATTTAGGAAAGAAATTCACCTGTGGCCAAATTGTCTCACTTCTTTTAATGCTCAATGCCTGAAAACTTGCAGAAAATAAAGCAGTCCTATTGCATACCACATTCTGTACCGCAGTATTGTCAAAGCACTACTGGAACTTAAAGGGCAAGTGATGGTTTAATAAAAGAACAATAGAGTTATTTATCTGATTGTTAAATATATTTTAAGCAAGAGGCTGAATGTATGGCATTAGAAAATGCTAGAACAGCTCTTCTTAATACCTTGAGTACTGGAATTAATTCTTTCTGGTAATTATGTCAGTCCACAATTATCTTGACACAAGCCTCCAATAAAATCCTCATAAGAACAAATGCTCACATGAGAACATCATGTGTCTATACATACTGGGTGGGGTCATCAATACAAAGATATTCCTATATTAGTTTGTGTATAAACTCTATCATGCTATTTTAGAGGTAAATTTCAAAATGTTATTGACACAACTGGAAATGTATTCACACAACAGGAAAAAACTTTTCCAAAGTCCCCCTAAAAAGAGATGATGTAAAGTCTACATGTCCAGTGCTAACATCAAAAGAAACAATATAGATGTACTGTACTTCAATAACTACATTTTTCTCATTAAATAAGAATTTCACAAGAACACACAAAATAATGTTTCTATTCAATTCACTGTGGAGACATGGCAGATGTTAGAATGATTGGTATTAATTCTAGGCTTCCATTCCCATTTTTTCAAGTCTATTCATGCTCCTGCTATTTATTTTTCAGTGGCATGCAATTTTTGACTAACAAACCCCAAAAACTAATATGATGCAATGGGTGAGAAATTTTTTTTAAGTAAATTACTAGATTCAAGATGAACTTTCACTTCACTATAAAAATAAATATTTTAACTCATCCCCAAAATAACAGGATCATCTAATAAATTCTGATATTTTGACATTTTACAGATTTAAAAGATGTACCTACACTCAGCTACATCTTCCAAATGATTTTATGAACAAGTGATGTTTTGCTCATTTCTACCAATAAGATTCTCATATAAAGTCCTCGTTTGAATACTGATTTTATTCCTTCTTGCTGCACAAATTTGGAAGTTATGTGGGAGAACTTGGGATAAAAACTTAATGTCCTCCAGGTGAAGCAGAATGCAGGCAAGTAATCTACCAGAATATAATGGCTGCTTCAATTTCACTCTCAGCACCCGCTGTAATATACATCTGTGCTTCTGCCGTCAATGCACATTTATTATATACTATATATTTCCTCCATAGTACTGAAAGCAGCAGCATTTCTCTTCCTTCCTATCCTTTTCTAAAGTAGAGGAAATCGATACAAGCAAATAAAGAAGTTAATCAGACTTTTTAAGGAATATTAGCCATCAGAATTTTCACTAGTGATCAATTCCATTAGTTGGCTACAAGGCCTAGAAAATGAACTACGGAAAGGAAAAGGTATTATATGGTAATTACCAGTGAATAGACTCCTGACAAAACCATGTATCAGAGATAAAATGGATCCATGGTAGGATGGCTGGAAGAAAATCTAGTCATGTTTCTACATCAAACCCAAAGTGATTGTAAGTAAAATAACTTCAAAGGTCCACAGATAGCACTTATGTCAGCTTTCTCACTCTACAATTAAGTTTGAAAAATTTTCATTTTGGCAAAATATTTATTCCTAAGGAAATAAGTAATTCTTCCTAGTGTGAAAATCTCAATCATTTTTTAAAAGCAGTAGACACTTAACATCCAGTTTAGTCTTGATAGTTTGCAACCATTTTTGGATGCAACGCTAAAGAATACGAAGCAAGTGTCTTTGTTTAGAATTAAATCTCTTGAAAAAATAAGTCCAAACCTAATATATTTTGTTGAAATCAGTATCCAGGAAACACAAAAGAACAATAATAATGAGAAGTGTCCCTTATTGTCCTAGTGGGTATGTTCTCTACTCAATCATTGAAAGCCTGAAAATATAATATTGTCTAGGGAAAGCATACTAGAGTAACTATTTCCTACGTTCCTGAAAACTTTCTGGTAGGGATGGTATCTGAACTAATATTAATCCTAACCATCGTATATCTAAAATAGAATTCAAATTCTAGCTTAATGAAATAAAACACAAAATCACCGACTTGTTTTTTACTTTAGCAGCACAGAAATCAAGTGAAGCAAAAACCATTTAAAAACTGAGTCCAGAAAAACAACACCAGGTCCAGTCTCTAAAGAAGCCCGGCAGTTCTTTTTGCTGCTAACAACTGCAACAGTTTCTCTCCTTCAGTCCTCTCCTGCAGCCTGGGGACCAGCTGGACTCAAACCCAGGCCAGAAACAGGTGCTAAATCAAGGGACTTGCTACTCTTAACAGGAGGATGAGTTAATGTTTAGCAGCTGGCAGTGCTAAAGAACAGATAAAGAGTTTAGAATCTAGTTCACTCCATAAACCCCTATCACACTTCACAGAAAGGAAGCTTTGCTTTTATAATTCCTTCAGGGTTCGCCAAAAAAAAAAAAGAAGAAAAAAAACAACACAAAAACACCATCTGAAAAAGTGAAATAGCAATTTATTCAAAAGCTGCTTAATTTAGAGAGGTTTTCTCCCATTATAAATTGGATAAAGAAGCCTACCACAGCTGTCCATCTAACAAATCATTAGATTTGTTACTTAACTTACTTACTCTTAACTGTAGCTTACTCTGTGGTAAACTAAGTTTTTCTAGTTCTGCTTTATTATTTTATCCTCCTTACTTTTAATATCTTTAATCCATTTCATTCTGTGTAAAATGTGAATTGTATGCTCTAAAGATCAGTAACTAGGCTTTTTTTTCCCATTGTTTTTAAGTGAATCACCTAGCACAAAGGGGGCCCACTCTTTCAGTGAGGTTCCCAGTAGTTACCATATTAGAAAGAGTAATTTTCTCTACATTCCAGATGGCAAGTATCCCAGTGACAGCCAGAGTCCTTTTAACCAGCACACTAGGGTGAATGTTATGATTCTCTTGGGAAGCATTTCCTGTAAAATGTTGAGAAGTTGGCAGATGGGACAGAAGATTTTAAGACTTTTTTGCATGAGTCAATTTGGACAAATTAGAGATGCTATGAAAGCAAGCTTTCTGGAGGCAGAGAATTTCTAAAGACCTCTTCCAAGAGACAGTCAAAGTAGCCAGGAGTTCATGGGGAAAAAATAAAAATGAAAATTGAATTTATAAACCTCCTTGTTTGCCTTGGAATTTTTTTTCCGTCACCTGGTACTGCTTTGGAGTAAACAGAACAACAGCTTTTAAATTTGAGAGTTTTATCTTAAACATCTAAGCTAATTGTATAAAAAAGAATCCCTTAAGACTCACTGTTTAACCTATCAACCTCTCCTCAAGCAAAAATGTTGTTACAATACACAAGAATACTTGCTTAAACTAAAGTGTGTGGAATAGAAAACAGAAAAACTGTTCTCAAAAACACCTATTTCTTAGGCAGTCATCTAAAAAAAATATGCACCAATGAACAGAGGTAAACTCTTCAATACCATCCCATTTACTCAGCTTCCCCTTACACAAACCTGGTCCACATGTTCCAGAAGACAAAGACTGCCAGAAGAGACAATGCAGAGAAGCCAAGGTGAAGAATTCACCTAATGTTTCTATTTTTCCACACCTAAAATCTCACTTGGCACATATTACAAATTTGATTTCATCTCTAAAGGTCTGTTGCTCTATAAATCAGTACAGGTACTGACTCACATGTCCTTTAGTTTTTAATCCAAATCTGTGTTAGAAATAAAATTGGTTATTTTATTTTAGTGATGCTAGAGAGTAATAAAATGCTTCCAAATATTCATTTTATTCACCCATTGTACCATTTCTTAGAAAACATTAGAGCAAAGTCTGTCTTCGAAAATGGCAGGGAGTTCGCGTATTAATTTGCAGCAAATGTTTAACTTGCCTAATTACTAGAAAACCCACCACAATTAAAAAATGCAAACAAGTTCATTTCCTCTGACACAGCATAGGTATTGGAACTTATGCTTTCTGTTAGGGCTATAAGCCTAACTGCTGGATCCATGCCTGGTAATACTAGAAAATAATGGACAACTTAATCCACCGTTTTCTAGTACCAGGAATGGGAAATACAAGGCACACTTTCATATACCAGATGTAAGAGTGTAGCTACTTGCACAAAAAGAGATGCAAATCTTGAACCTCTGTTATCCTGCACCCTGTAAAATGTAATTTACACTTATGCTAAATAAGTAGAAACACTTACACTGCACTTATTCTACACTTACTTTCTGCTATGCTAATGCCTCCAGCAACATGAAAGGGAATGAAAAAAATTTTAACAAGTCAATCTTACATTGCCAAATGTACATGGAGATGCAATTCCTGTAGATATCTTTATTTCTCAGAGTTAAATCAAGTTACTGTACATTTTATATTTCACCCATGGTCAAGAAAATTATGTAGAACCTGCCTTCAACTGAAAACACAAATTAAAAAAGCATGAAGAAAAGGATTGTAGATAAGGTAGCAAGAAGGAAAACACCAGACCAATGCACTAGCACTGAATTAACTGAAGGGAAAGAGAAAGGGAAAAGAGCTTATAATCCTATTCAGGAAGCACAGACTTCTCAGAGGGCCAAGCTGTGCATAATAGCTGTAACTGCTCCAATGGACCATTCTATATGTGTACAATTACCATAGCATTAGACAATTCCCTCTGGATTTTCTGCAATTAGTATCGCTGCATCCTTTGTCTTATACAGATATGGACTACAAAGTAGTTGTTAATTAATTTTATGAGCAAATATTTTTCCCCACCCCCTACAGAATGAAGTCTTGTAACAATGCAGAGTGAAAGATGTTCAATAGATTGTTTTGCCTCTGGTGTTCAGTACATGCCTCGATGTCTTGCTACCTTTACTGCACACCACTTCATTCCATCCACCAGTGTATTTCATATTTCATATTCATACCCTGCCAGGCAGACAGTGTGACAGCGGTCACAAAGGTTCCTGGATGAGGGAAGAGACGAGAATGTTGACTCCATGTTCAGAAGGCTTGATTTATTATTTTATGATATATATATTACATAATAACTAACTAAAAAAAATAGAAGGAAAGGTTTCCTCTCAGAAGGCTAGCTAAGAATAGAATAGAAAAGAATGAAAACAAAGAATGAAAACTCGGACTCTGTCTGAGATAGCTCGGCATTGATTGGCCATTAATTATAAACATCCAAGATGGGCCAATCAGAAGTCTACCTGATGCATTCCACAGCAGCAGATAACCATTGTTTACATTTTGTTTCTGAGGCCTCACCTTCTCAGAAAGGAAAGAAAATCCTAAGAAAGGATTTTCACAAAAAGATGTCTGTGACAAGACAGCACTCCAGCACCTCACAGCTTCACAAGCACTGCAGAATCCCTTGCAGAAGACCTCCAAGGTAAAACGCCATTGCCTTAATTTGCAAACAGGGAAAACCAACTGAAGGTAAAAATGACCAACTAATTTTGAGTGTCCAACATGCATTGCCTGGGGCCAGTGCTTTTGGAATACTTATGATTAAATAACAATTTACATGTTCCAAACGCATCCCATTCAGGATTTTGTGAGCACTCAGCACTTCTCCAACTCAGATCCAGGTATTTTGTAACAGATAATCAAGAAAACACAACCATCTATGAAAGTTAGTCCAATAGTGGTCAGCATTACACAGAAGGGGTGGAGGAGCAGCAGCTCTAGCTACCAAACCCTGATGGTGCACAGTTTCAAAATTCCCGCTGTTCAGGCCAGGCCTCCACTCAGAGCAAACAGTCAAGCTCTTGGACATCCTAGAGACAGAGAGGATTTAAGATGGAAGACACAGTCTGGTACAATCTGAATCCAAAAAGCAAATAATTAATCCTAAATTTCCTAGCTGAAGAGACTTAATCCAAATTTTTGGATGTATGAAAAACAGCTAGCAATAACTTCAATTTAGCAAGCAGGCTGTGACTTGGTCTGATGGCAAATCAAGCCATTGGATTTTGTTTATGTAAAAGCAAAATATGCTTATACAAACGTAGCTCCTGCTATCAGAGATGTGAAATTTAAATTACAAATCCACTATATATTTCATTCTAATTGGGAAAGGGGGAAATAAAAAAAATTAATTTACAAAATTTTGCACACACTTACATGATTTTTAAAATAATCTGATTATAACTCAACCTATTCTAACACTGACAGAAGAACTTAAAAGACAAATTTTAAGAGCTTTCAGGCAGACTTCACAGACATGCAGACAGAAAGCCAAGTTTATCAGTGTCCCTGTTCATGCCACTGATGGTTTTAAAACTGAAGAAAAATCACCATTTTGTGCAGGATGGGAACCCTGGATTTTTCTTGTTTACACTGTGTATTTGGGACAGCTGAGGGCTGACAACCAGAAATATACAGCTTTGGAAGTTGTGGGTTTTAAGGCACAGGGAACTCAAATCAATGTTGCTACTCTTGAATTTCATGATGTCTCAGCAAGCACAGCATGCTCATGTCTGTTACAGAGGGCAGATTCAGACAACAGTCTAAATGTTGCTATTCTTCCCACAGAGGTCACAACAGAGAATGTCAATAAACTTTTCAAATAGATTCAAGGGCCTGAACTTATGAAAATCTTCCTTTAATAGGTTAAACTTGAAGTCAAATTGAGGACATACAATCAAAAGATAAGTGCTCATCTGACAGCCCTTAATGATAGTTGATCAATAAAACAGTTGGTCAATAAAATTTTTTAATTTTATTATTCTTCATTTCTCACAGCCAGATATCAATAAGACAAGGCCTAACAAACACCTAACACCTAGTTAAATGGATAATAGCTTTCATTATGAAAAGAAGAACAAATCTCTTAAAGTGCCACTGAAGCCCTCAGTATGCTAATTTATGCAGAGTACTTCAGGGAAGCTTGATAGACCTAAGAATAAATCAAACTTCAGAATCAAAACTGAACTGTATCAACCCATGTTGCAGTATATCTGCCTCCTGTATTCATGTCACTGAGGGATTCAACACTGGAAAATCCAGTCCCAGAACAGAATATATTCCAACATCACACCCCACAAGAATGCCTGGAACCAAGGCAAAGCCAGCCCAGGGCTTGGAAAGTAATCTTGGAGTTCTTGGTTTAATAATTGTTGACAGAAGGAAAAAAACACAATCCTCATTTATGTCAGCACCTGACCCAGACAAACCATAATACAGCTGCACTGAAAGCAAAGACCCAAAGGCAGAAGCCTGATTTTATCCAGCCTGGGTGAGAAGACATACCAAGCATATCCTTTGCTGAAACACACTGCAAAGAATGCTAAAAAGCATTGGCTTGTCACTTAAGCAAACAAAGGCTCTGGCAATGAAGAGACACGTCTTCATCTCCCCAGAGAGAGGAAGCACATGACATAGGACATTTGAGTTTAGCCTAGGAGAGCAGCCTTAGTGCAACACCTGTTGACAACATGGGTAGCAAAGGAGAAATAACTTCAGGCACGGTGAAGACTCAGCATCATGAGATACAGCAAAGGGATGCTCTGATAACATTAACATTTTGTAAAATTTTAAGTAGCTCATGAATATACTATTGCTTTTAAGACATAAGAGTCTAAAAATTTCTCTGCTTCAGTCTCTTTTGGAAGGTTTCATAAAATTTAAATCACTGTATTATTGATCCTGTCTATGACTACAGAATGCTGTTAGCACTTTGATCTCAAGCTATACTGTGTGCCCTGATCACAAGAGAAAATGAAAGAAAATGAAAAATTAATCATAAACCAAGCACAGTACAAGTACAAATGTGACCATGGCAAGGGGTACAGTTTTTGAAAAGGTGCCCTTACATTACTGTGATTTCGGCCCACTTCTCCAGCCCTAGCCTAGCTTAATTCACTAATAAAAACTTAAAGACCATATTGATGCGCATATTTTGAATCTCAACAATTTCATGTGTGCATATGCATGCACCTAATTTTAAGTTAGTGCATGCTGGCAAGTTGCAGATGTACTCAGCCCCCATACACATTTTTCTCAACTGACACAAGCACTCATGCACATCTGGGAGCTTCACACTGACATGAACTAGGTGAGATCACCATTATGTAAGCAACAGCAGAAAACAAATCTCCAATGTCAATGGATTTATTAAATCAGTCACGTAACCAAAGTCCTACAGTTTAATAAGTCTAAATATACAGTGCAACACCAATTCTCATAAGCTCGTTCACTTTCTATCTGCATCTAAAAATTGAAAATTGAACCAGTTTCCAGCCTTCCTGAGCTTGCCTCTGTTCACAGGCACTGCTGGGGCACATTCAGCATGTCACCACCACCACTGCCTTCAGGCTTGCTTGTGATATTACAATTCAAAATCAATACACCAGGCTTTAACAGCAGTTGATTGATTGCTGCAGAGATCTGTAGGACAAATAACTAAATAAAATTTATATAGTCACGCAACTTTTAAAAAATCCTACCTTTTATTTTTTTTACTATGCTACATAACCTGAATTGTGTTGGCACATTCTGACACCTACAAAAATACTGTGCACCCTACTCTTGAAAGATGACATGATTTTTTTAAGATAAAAAGCACATAATGCATTTCTTCTGAAATACATAGATGATAATTTAATTATTCCAGATAAACAGAAAATGTAAACAACCTGAGAGATGTAAACCAGGAAAGAAAAGAAACCCAATATTAACCCATTTACTTCTCAGTAATTAAATATCTAAAAACTTAAAATAATACATCAGTGATCCTTTATTTGAGAAAAAAAATTATAACAGCAATTAAATTAGAAAGAAATCATTCTATTTTGGGAGGAAATTGAAAAGTTAAGATCAACCATCACTGAATTATATAAGAAAATTGAAACGTTAGTTGGCACAATAAAGAAATTACAGAGGAAAAAATGCCCCAAAACACGATTTATAACTGGATCAAAACTAGAGATTGTTCTAAAGGACAATCTACCTCTACTACAAAATCCTGAGGTAGAAAAATTTACTGAAAGCAGATGAGATACACATACAATAAAGGATGTGGGAAGTGATTCTGTCTATTTGAATATAATGTGTGGTGAAGCCACTGCATGGAAAAACCAACTCCACACAGGAAAGGGACAAATGAGCCTGCTATCATATCTACAGAGAGACCATAAGTATTTATACCACTGTAGGTTATAAATGCCTTCTAAATTTATCTTTTGGTAATTAAACATCACCAGAGGACAAATAAGGGGTAAAAAGTCACAGGAAAAGAAAGCATGATTTTTAACTGTGAGGGTAAATAGCCACAGGAATATATTGTCAAAGGAAATTACTAATTCATAACAGAATATTATCTGCTTAGGGGTTTGGGCTTTGCTTTCAAAGAGATGTGACTTGACTTAGCTGTTTTCCAGTGGACTTAAGAGTAGTCACTGAATATTCAACCTTAGACGCCTAAGATGACCTATCACAGAACAGTGGAATCACTGGGCAAAACTTTGACTTGTGCTGAGATGGGAAGTGAGACCAAAGAGCAACAGTGGGCTCTGCAAGCCCCAACAACCACAGCTAAACCTAGGAGGTGTCTCAATTCAAAGGTGCTGTGGCACTCTCAGAAAGAATTAAAAGCTCAAGAGAGCTTTTACAGGCTGTTTATGGAGTGCAGACATGGCAAACTCTGCCTACCATAACCACTTTTAGACAGATCATACATATTCAGGATTTGACTTTCAAAAACGGTAGCTACAGCTGCCAGTAAAAATCAGTGAGAGCCTCCAGCATCAGGCAGTTCTGAGATAGCATCATCTCAGAGAAGATAACAGCAAAAGCCTCAGTGAGAGACTGTTTCTGTCCAAGGTACAAAATACAAGTCTCACAGGCTTCTGGTGAGCAATCCAGGCATTCTTAGCCCAGTTCAGAGCACTGTGTCAAAATCTCCCAGAGCTATTATATTGTCCTAGTATGTTGTGGTTTAGGAATGGTTCTCCCCAGTTCAGTGCCCCCACCAGAACTGTTCACGCCACACTGCCTCTCTCGTGCTCCCCTACCACCTTCCCCTCCCTCTCACCCCTGCAGTGGAATGGTGAGGAGGATTTGAGGCACGTAAGATAAATATTACAGGTTAAGAAAATAACGATTTACTAGAAACAACAATGAGATAATAAAATGAACAGTAACAGCAAAAATGGTGAGGACAGAGGGTATAACAAAGCAGCAATTCATATATAAACCCCTTGAAAATGGACAAATACCAGATTTTTTGGCTTCCTTCCATCATATGTATTCAACCAGACCAGAACCCTTTCCCCCAGCCCTGGCAATGATGTAAAGTGGTATAAAACAACCTCCAGGTCCTAGTCATTTCCCCTCCTGGCTACTGCAAAAGTTATCCCTGCCCTGGCCAGAACCAGCACATTTTACAAAGTAAAACTAAACTGTATTGAATAGTACAGGCCAAATTAGACCAGAAAAACAGATAATTAAAGACTAAGCTTTTACAGAATAGCAACTGACCTCCCTCCATTCATTCATGCAACACTCTTCCCATGAGTTCAATAGAGGCAACAGAATACTTCATGGCTTCTTTGTGTAGGAAAAATAAAGGAAAAAATTTTAAAAAGGTTTTATGCTTCTTATGCAAGGATGACTGCAAGGGACTACAGGGAGGTGTTTCCACAAAACAAACCAGTGGACAAGAATACCAGCAGCAGCAAGAAGCAAAAGAGCCAGAAGAGGATTTCTAGGGAAAACAGTGACTGCTTTTGTTACAACCCATTTCTGTTTGCTCACCCTAACACACGAACTACATTATCTACTTTACCAACAAGCTATGGGTATGGTTTCACATGGGAAATTGTATTCTTTATTATTAAAAGCTACTTCCTCAAAATCACCCCTGCTCAGTTGTCACTTCGTCCCTGATCAAATGACACCACTCATTGTTTTCCACAGAAGCAGCAGCAGTTTAGTGCTGAATTCATGCCTATCCTCCTGAAAACTTGGCCAAACTTTTAAATACTGCAGATGCCATTTGGGAATAAAGTATTTATTTCTTATCAAAGGTTATTGTTTAAATGAAACAATAATTTAAATGCATCATTCTCCCTATTAGCCTAAGGATGTGAGAAGTCCATCTACTGAGGAGGAGGGGAGTACTTATGATCCCTCAGGGACATATGCCTCCCATCCACAAAAATACAGTCCAGTGGGTAAAAAAACAAAAAAGGAAACAAGTTGGGGGCCTCACATAATTCTGTTTCAAATAAACAAGTTTGGTTTTTAAAACCAAAGCTGAAATGACAATAACACCCTCAAGGCCAAAGCTGAAAACTTTACTGCTCTAATACCCTAATAATTAAAAATAACGTGCACTTTTTCTTGCCCCTAAACTACAATGAAATATTTTCTTTCCAGTAAATACTGCTTTTGAATATGGAATGGAGATGCTCTGAAAATCTTAACCTTAAATCTTATATAAGAAAAAGGATCTACTACCAAACTTTAAAAACATGGCTTTCTTAAAATCATCACTAAATTGAAACCTAAAACTTAACAATTCTTTCCACCTGAAATTAACAGTATTTTTAGCCAACCTTGTATTTTTCAGTTTTCATCCCTCAGGATCTCCAAGTGCTAGGGGCCACCACTGAAAGGTAAGAATTAGTGACCTCCACTCCAGAACTTCAGAAGCCAGAGATGCTCACCACTCAGCTACCATCCTCGTACTTACAGACACTTTCATGTGCAATGCACACCTAACACCAGAAGCAGCTGGATTTTTCACTCTTCCCTAAATCTTTGCTGTGAGACTAGCAAACCATGTCTGCTGCCTGGATGGAAAAGGAGCAATTGAAGGAGGAACATCATTTTCTTTGCTACCTGAGGACATTCTCTTCATCTCGCTTCTAACCTCACACTGGGAGCTTCAAGAGCCTTCATTTGAATATTTGACTGGGAGGAAGTTCTCATCACAATTAAATTTAAGCATATAGAACAGTAGTAATTATTAATGTTTAGTTTTAATGGAATTCTTATTTCTTACCATTGTTACATTCAAGACAGCAGCCCACTTTGAATATTAATCAATTCAGTAATCTTTCAGAGTTCCTTTTGAAAAAAAATATCCACTTTATAATAAAGAGTATGTTGAATTGTAAGAGTCCAATTAAAAACACCTATACTGCTGTTTGGGTTTTGCTTGGTTGCTTTTTTAAACAAACTGCAGCTATCGGAATGATAATTTTTAATCATTTTTCACCTCTAAGATTTACTTTGAACACTGGCAGTAGCTAATACTTTCCAGCACTCAAAGACAAGATATAATTGCTAAGCACCATTACTGTAAAACTATACAGGATGCAAGAAGAGACTTTCACCTTTTTACCTTAACAATAAAGCATTTAGACTGTAAGTTTGCCCTCCACTCTGACTAAAGGGTGAGCATTTAGCTGTGGCATATTACAGATTGCCTGTCCCCTCACAGCACCACATAATCCACCGCCTGTTCCCTGTTTGCTCTGCTCACCTACACATGTATGAAGGTCAGGCTTTGAATCCCTTCTCATCCTGCCAGTCCTCAGAACACAGGAACGCCAGGGGGATAATAAGGGATGGATCTCCTTTCCTGCACTGCAAAAGCAGCGCAACCCGTGCAACCATGGAAGATCACACCTTGCTCCTCCATATGGCCACAGTGTTGGTCACAACTATCTGACCACAGCTGCTGTTGACTTCTTAAGTTGTCCTACTAAAAAGAGCTGCACACCACAACTTCAGGTTTCTTAAGCTCCAACTCAACCACATCTGTCTCAGCAGCAACTTTTGAAAAGGGCAAAGGAGAGGGTGGGCAATTGGAGCCCCAAAAAACATACTGGTGCTTATTCCATACCATTTCACTTGAGGCACTCTGATCCTCACTGCCCCACCCTGCAGACTGCATTTCTGTGCCCAAACTGCATCAGCCACCATGGCCCTCTCTGTGCACTCCCAGAAATGCTTCTGTGGGCTTTCAAACACAAACCCCATCTCAGGATGCAGAAACAAAAGTGTGCAGCACCGCATCCATGAGGAAAAATATTTCAGCACAGCAATGAAAGCACAATAAGCAAGTAGCAATGATCTCGATTCAGGTGTAAGTCATAAGCATGTTTGACAATATTCCTAATTCCCCAAACACCTTTCCCAATAGCCACAAAGAGGCTGCTGCTGCTACTAAGGGCCAGGAAGCCCCCAGAATGCAGGCCACACACAAATGCAACTGTTAGGACTATAAAAGTCAGAAAATCTGGAACTGCAAAGCCTTCCACATACATACAAATTAATAACTACAAAAAGGGAAAAGTGGATGGGGAATATGAGATTACAGAAAAAACACAAAGTACCCCACTTACTGGTAAAAGAAATCCCACTGTTTTTTCAATAGTGGATTGTTTCAAGATTGAACAACAGATTTAAGAAAGTACTGAACCTTTTGTACAAGCTTACAAAAAAAAATCACAATAGTTGCAAACACATGTAGTACTATTTTCAGTTATGATTCACAGCCCCTTCTAGTACCAGAACTAGAGATTATCAATCAAAAGTGGCGCACAGAGGCTTCAAAACAAACAAAAAGCAATGCTTCCTCACTTAACATCCACTGCAGCTGAGGAACTCAATTTGCTACCAAATTCAGCAAGCCTGAGACTAATTCCCCCAAGACACAAATTGCTACAGGCTGACAGCACAACAGAGACAGGGAAAGTATATTCTTGTCCTCTTCCCTTTCTGTTATTGACCACTACTGGAGATAAAATACTGAACTAAATGTACCCCTTGACCTTCAGTTACTCCTTCAGTTATTTTTATGCTGTTATGTAATCTGTAATAAATACATAAATACAGTAAATACAGGACCCAAAAGCACTGCTATTAAGGACAAAAGCAGTCTAGCCTATTTCTCTGGGAGCACTGATAAATGGTATAGAAGATACATAGATTTTTGGAACAAAATATGATAGCAGGAATCAAAGAGTTTTAGAATAGCCTTTCCTTTCAGATAGCAGTGTCTGCTTTGGACAGGAATTTGCTTTTCCTGAGTAAGGTAAACTTCTGGCACTAAATCACAAGTAAAAAAAATGCAGTCTTGCATAATTTGTTTTAATTATTCCTTTTAAGGCATCATTTTTATATTTTAAGACTACAGAAGGGATCTTTAAAAAAAGACTAAAAAAATCCCACAAAAATACAAACCAGCAAGAGTAATTGAATACAGTTGTTACTACTATTTTTAAAATGTCTTTCTGTCACCTGACGTGAACTAAATACTTTGGCAATTTTATGTAAGGCATTTTAACTGTGAGTCATCTGCAACCATGCTCTTGCATACTAAATAAGCTGAAAACAGTTGGTACTGCATGCTGAGTGACATCCCTGTTTTGCTTAAATCTTCAGACTCCATCTTCATATGGTATTTCTGTTCATTTTAGAAACAATGTATTACACGTTGCACATCTCTGCTTCTGTTTGCCTTTTTTATTCACTAGTACAGATTTGCATTCCAATTTCAGGTGAGTCAGTAACTCCAGTTAAAATGCCAGCCTTGGTTCTCAACAGGACTTAATGGCAACAACAAAACTATCTTTTCTTCTTCTTACAACCTAGTAATACCTTGAGAAGACATCTGTGTAGTAACTTGACTAGGACAAAGACTGGCTAGATCTGGCTAGAAGAGCATCCTTGAATGTACTGAAACAAAATGTGAAAATCTTGAGCTATTCAAAGCTTACTAAAGGCAGTTTCCACAAATTAAACAAATCCATTGAGCTAAACCACTCAACATTTTTCTTACTCAAGTTTTTAACTACAAACTCACTGCTTTACCAGAACACAAGCCCCAAAACCTGTAAGGTCTTATAATTCATTGCTCTTTCATTATTTTGTTTGTACCAAGAAATCACAATCTCAAACAAATTAAAAAAAAATCAAACTGAAATATCACAGTTTTCACAGAACAGACAGAAGAACCAGATTGTAAGAATTCATTACCCTCACTTGAAATATTTAATCCAGAATTTTCTATAATCATGATAATATCCTGAAGTTCAGGGAGGGAAACGAATAGCTAACTACAATTCAGGGTTTTGGAGTCCAAATTAAGAGTTTAATTTATTCTAGCATTAAGGGCCTTTCTTTCTCATTGCATATGTCTTCATGACTGAGGATGGTCAATTCTACATCCAAGAGCAAACTGCAACGTGCTTTGAGTTCTCATCTAGAAGGTATCGTGTATTGATACATAATACAGCAGCAAGGAAATAACATTTAAATAAGCCAACTTTTAAGTACAACTAAAATCCAGACAGACCACCTATAATATTGGTACATATACAACACAGGATGAAAAAACAATTCTATGTACATGGAACACAACACATTTTGTAGGTACACACAAAAACAAACATAAGAGTTAAAAATTATTCCAAAGTCATCTCCTTGAAGACATTATCTGAGAATTCCTACATTTATTCAATTCTAATTACAATTTCTTTTTAGGCACTTCAGGAAATTCCAAATCCGCCCACCTTGTTAGCCTAGCTTCCTTCTTCTAATGGTTACATGAAATCAAAAGAAATAACTTTTGACAAGTACATTCATAAAGACTATACAGATGCCAAAGTTCCTTTCAGGTTTTACAGTATATGGATGGAGCAGACATAGTTTATCCATTAACACTTGAAACTCTGGACAGTTAAATGAACAAATTGGTTGCTGTTTCTGCTTATTTATGTGAAACATTCTACTCAAGTGTTATTTCTTGTAAGGATGTGTATGCTCCCACACGACCCAGTACAGGAGGGCTCAACACTTCCAGGTCTGTAGGATGCATGTTTTACAGTTTTATTTGGCTATGCAGTTTTTCAGAATAACTGCCATGTTCCCCCTTTCAGTTTTTTCCTTTAAGAATAGCTTCTCAAAAGGAACTTCTAGTCTTTTTAGCTTATTATGCCATGAACACAGGAATTGCAATGCATTCTACTTTAAATTAAATATTACCATTAAAGATCGGGCACTCTCAAACCAAACAGGCAACCGCAATTTAGAACTTTCAGCTCAATAACTGCGATGTATCTTTTATCCAACTATGCTATTATTAGCAGTATTACACATTTTGTACAAAGACATCATCATGTTTCTGATAACCACAGAATAAGTTGCAAATAAATTCACCTTTTTTGGTTCAGTCTTCTGTCCATGAGGCCTTGACTCTCCGCACTGACTTCCAGCATCCTCCCACATAATGTCTGCATTGTATGTCCTCATCTTCAAAGGCACAGCCCTCCAATTCTCCATATTCAAATTCCCCAGGAATCCAGAGGAGATTGGAATGAACCCCAAGATAACCTCTGTGTTCCTGGGCACACTACCTATTTCCCTGTCCCTTGGTATAATCTCAGCGTTCCTCTGCTCTTTGAAGCAAGAATTGTGACACGCTGTACATTTGTACAGCAGCATAGTGGCACCCTTGCCTCAGCTGAGCCCTCCAGGCACTACAAAATGCAATCAATAACAGTAATTAATTTTGTGCTTTGTTTCTTCTTTTATCCAACTGCTGTGGTCTTTCCTCTGATAACTGAATATACATCATAGCTCCTCATGTTTTCTCCCATTAAGAAAGATATCTATTGTTCTCCTCTCATAAGACCTGCCTATAACAAATTCTTTAAGAAAAACACAAAAATTGGTTCTCTTTATTCAAATTCTGTGCCAAAATTAATTTCCTTTAGATAAACTTTAATTACTAATTTAAGGTAGCATGCACTACTTCAAATTTACAGGTTAAACAACTAAGAGACAAATACAAGTGTTTCAGAATTAAAATACCAATGTTACACGGAAAATTGGGTTTTTTCCATATGTATATATTATCTCTTATTGAACTAATAGGTGACAAGTACAAATCTGAAACCACGGCAGATCTTCCACTACAGATTGGGCCTTCTGACAATGGTTTAAGTTTTTGCAAGATTCCTATTGACACTAAACACAGGAAGATGCACAGAAGAAACATTCGTGTACTTTCACCCATACTCATAAACACATACACACCCACACAAGCAGTCAAGAGTCCAACAAAGTCAGAGCTCTTTTGGCAAGACAAACCTCAAATCAAAATTAGTGTTTTGTGCCAGCACCAGTCATTTTTCTAAACAGAAAATTCAAGTTCTTTCCACGTAACCATCTCTAACATGACTATTTAAGAGCTCCCATTATGCAGCAGAGACATGAATGTAGAGAAATCACAAGTAACTTGTGCTATTTTAAGTGACTGCCAACAGGGCACTTTGAGCAAAAATAAGTCAAATTCAGGTTAAACCACAAGCAGGTCATCTGCACTAGCAAATCACATCACTACCACTTGGTTGCTTGGTCAACCAGGGCAGCACCATGCAAGAAACAGTAAAACATCTCATGAAGATGTTTTAATGTTTTAGTATTTGCCTTAGTATCACGTTGAGCACTGAAGCAATGCCAAACAAAGCCAGATTTGTTACAGCTTGTCTGACAGCTTAGGGACCTCATCCTTACCCAGGAAACTGACAAAAAAAATAGCTTCAGTTTAGAACCCAAAACATGAAACTTCCCTGCTTTGGGTTAAAAGTGACAACTCAGATGGTGACAACTCATAAACTGGACTTAGACCATTCAAACAGTAGAGGAAATTCCAGCTTTGCAAATGCGAAATGATGCAATGTATCTGTAACTATATGAAGACTCCGAATATTTCTCTGCAAAAGATGCTCCAACATTTACTTCTCTCAAATCAAAGCTGACTTAAACACTTTAAATTTTCTATCTTCTTATTTATATATTTGCAGAAATAATTCTGCTTATTCATTGTGGCCATCAGATTAATTGTGCCTTTTCATTTCTCTGATAGTGATTAAATATTTCACATACATATTTTGCATTTTCTAAATGTTCTTTCCTGTAATATTTTTCTTCTCTTAACAAAGTCTCTTCTGAGGATATATATAGCAGTTAGTTACTGCTCTTAAAAAAAAGTAGTTAGCCTCCTAATGAGAAATAATCACTTTTTTTGTTGCTTTCTAGGTGTTGTTTCTGGAAAATAAAGAAAAGCCATGTGTCAAGAGGTCCTGTAATTCACTCCAATGTCCAGAGCTGGAACAGGGTAGATATGGACTGACAATTGGAATTCTGACCCTGTAAGAGTACTCTAATCACTGACTAATTCAATTTTGCATGTGAACAACTTCTCTTAATTAAGTTTTTCTAAAATGGTACTTTTATTCATTATGAAAAAGTCCTATAGTCACGTTATAGGGCTCAGTACATGATGTCATAGACATTTCATGACGTCTTGCTTGGACCAATACAGGTTCTAAAACTATTGGTGAGCCCTGAGATGAGACAGGCTGAAGTCCAAAAATTACTTTTTTTATCTCTCTCTGGGTAGACATTCCAAACCCTGGAATAAGTTGCTGCAAGACACTGTGAACTGCATTTGGAGAGAGCTCAAAAGCAAAATGGACTAGGTTCCTTTCATCCCCAGTGGTTCTGTAAAAAATCCAAAAAATGTCAAATGTTGCATCAGTAATAATTTTGACTATTCAGACTGCAATAATCACCAGGACAACCCCAGTTCAATTCAAACACCTGCTCAGTCTCTTGGAACAGCCAAAAATCAGCAGGAAAACAATGATAGTTATAATTAATTTGGACTTGATAGCTTTGATCAATCAATCAGTCTCCAGACAATTTATAGGGACTGGAATGTGACTTCATACTATAGATGGAAAGCTGGGCTTGAATTCCCACATTGATACGCATTTTACCAAATCCAGTTTTAGCAGCAGAGGTAGACGATATAATGATTATATGTCTTAGTTTAGCTGAGGTTTTCAATACCTAATGAGGGTTCTGAGGATTGTTCTACTTTTCAACAACACTGTACTTAAGCTGCTTCTTCAGAGGACGAACTTGCAAAAATCAGAAGCCAGACTGCCTTAGCCAGTGTGCTGTCAGTTAGACCACACACTCTCTCTAGCAGTAAAAATATATTTTGTCATTGGATCCTCAGTCTTGACTCATAAACACCGATACTCATAGAGGTGCTTTCTACAGAGATTCTTAGCAAAGTATTAGGATAGAGTGGCAAGAGCTAATTGTAAACTAAATTTTTTACTATATTTCAAAGACCCCAAATTCCTTATGCAACAAGTAGCCTGAATCCATAATACTTGCTCCACAGGTGATCTTTATAACCTCTGACTCAACAAAGTGGCACTTTATGTCTCAGTTTCCTGGACCCCAGTATCTTTCAAGCCCTCCAATCAGATTGCCCTCCCTGATCCAAAGGAAAAACTAAACCCAAGAGAAAAATGAATACCACAATATTTGTAGTTTAAAAATCAATGCCTATTGAAATGAAATAGTTTAGAGCAGTCATAAATCATTACATTGCTCACGATTTAATTATCTTCCAAAAAAAAAAAAAAAAAAAACACCTTTTTATTCTTTATCTTGCAACCTCCAAAACTAAAAAATTGCTTGACTCACTCCTTTGTTTAACCCAGTTGGCCAGCAAAACCATGCCAGGTGAGCTGTGTAACTAATGCACTGAAATGTATCAGAAAAATGCAATAAGATTTCTAATGGCCAAAGTCTGCAGAATAAAACAAAACAATAAAAAAACAAACAAAAAACCCAAACATACACAAAAAAACCCCACAATTCTCAGGAAGCTCAGCAGTTTAACAGCTCCCTGAAGCAACCTTAAAAACATAACATGCTCTTAAAACAAATAAAAAAGAACTCAAAACGCCTCAAAAACAAAGCCAGAATCTACAAGTAGTACTTCTGCATAAGAAAAGTCTTAAGTTTAAAACAATATTGGAGAGAAGAGCTACACACTGCATTGCAAGCTGTACCACAGTTTCAAAGACGTCATGTTGACCAACGAGGTTGGAGCGATACCTCTGTAATCTCTAATAATACTCTGTTTGTCCCCTGGATCATCTCCAAATCTCCTAACAGCACCTTCTGTCAACATCCAGAATCAGCTCATGAGCACCACATTGTGCTGCATCAATTACAGTATTTTGAATTGACACATCTCTGACTGTCAAAACCTCATGATGGACTCTGTGCTAGCTTCAGCTAGGAATGTGCCTCCCTACAATTACCAACATTCTGCAGCATTGGGCTCATCACAATGCTCTGGCTTTTGTATGCTCCTTGCCTCTACTTGTTAAAACTATTTCAACATACAGCATGTAAAAATCCAGTCCTTGGCACAAATGACAACTCTGAAAATAACACAGGCAAACGACAGCTAAGAGCAGGAGCCACCATCCCTAGACTAGATATTAAAAGAATTACTATTGATGTAAACAAAGTTACACAACCAAAACCTAGTGAATTCTAACACTGCTCATTTTCTCATCTGAATTCTCTTGCACATCCAGAGGAAAAAAAATCCTTGGCCACCAGGAGTTGTGAACTCAGGAGCTTCTGTTAGAGATGAAGTAAAAGGTTCACGTTTCCAGCTGAACCAGACAAAGCTGCCTTCCATAGACCAGAGGGCTGCATGAGAGAAGCACAATCCATTTCTGATGAGCTTTCTCTTCCTGATGAGAACTTGATGCTACTGCAATTAAAAGCAAATGGGGGATAAATTCCTCCTGGAAGTCAGCACCAAATCTGTGTAGTCCAATTCTGATCTGTTTTCCATCCTGCAGGATTGAGTGGAGTGACGTAACTCTCTTCTGCAACAAGATCTCCCTCACCTCATAAGGTGTGGGAAAAGTAGGTATTTTGGGCTACCTTCTAGACCTGTAGAATTGGAGTCCACCCAAATTCTTTTCTATTCACTGACACAAACTAATGTCAGAGAATAGAAAGATTTAGTACATCTTTCAGAAAAACATGACCAGTCTTAAAAAATGTAATCATTTATGATTTTAATATGCTATAGGTCCTTACTGAGAAACACAAATTACAGACTAGAACTTGCTTTCCACCCTGAGGAGAAAAAAAAAAGAAACCTATATTTGTTAAATTATAAAACTACTATGAGTTTAAGAGACAATGCTCTTATCTCTTTACGGTATAAAGTCTTTATAATAAAAATATATTACACTTTAAACAAATGTTAAATTTAAATCAAGAAATATATTAACCTTTACTTCAGCAAGAGTTGGGTTAGAAGAAGAAAAGAATGTAGGTCAGTTTATAGCAAGAGGTTGTTTATACATGCCTCAATTTTTCTCAAGATCATCCTCTTCAAGACAAAATGCTACCATTTTGAGCTCATCTCTCCAGCTTTTCACAATGAAAGAGATACATGCTTTAAAAAGAAAAGTTTTAATTCCAGATACGAGTTAGTTCAGATACAAAAAAAGATTCCAAAAACCCCATATACAAATCAAAAAGCACCAAGAAAACCAGGACAGAAAACAAGGCACATTTTCATACAAGTATCACTATTATATTAACTCTGATAAAATTAACTCCAGCGTTTAAGGAGGGGAAAAAAAAAACCACCACAAACTGCTACACAGCATTTCAAGCAAACACAGTCATGAGACCATGGCACAGTTTGGAGTAACTAGTTTCTGATAGAAGTTTTTGAACAAGATAGCTGGAAACTGTAGAATAAAACATATGCAAGGGTTCAAGAAAGTTTGGTTATGTGAATGGAAATACCAGTAAATATGAAGAAATTTACAGACTATTTCAGCAGGATATAAGCTGGAAATGGTCTGTTACCAGATACTGCCATGCAAACCACGTGGAATTAAGAAAACTGGTTGAAGTTCTTTCCACCTAAGCCTTGCAGTTTTAATAGGAGACAAAAGCTCAAGTGCTGGACTAGGCAGATTGGACAAATGTGAGCAGAAGGCATATTCCTATGCCTATATTCTGCTCTCATCCAAGTGCAAGGCAAATCACTCAGATGAACTCAGAAAACTATCAGATGCATTTTAATGTTTACCTGATCTCTACAATGAATTTGAAAGTGCACATTATTTTAGCTATTTCGCCACTGCCATAGTTAATACATGAGGCTGAAAAAGCAATGTTGCACAGCAAGAGCTCAGCTCCACAAAGTGCTGATATTCCTAAAATGGACTTTCCTTAGGCTTGCAGACACCAAATAAAACCACAGGTGCACTGCTGATGTTTCAGAAACTTTGTGACAAGATAATTTCTTACTTTGAAGCATAATTGATACTTTCCTCAGTAACTAAACAAAGTAATTGCAGTGGTAAATGCTTCAAGACAAATCGATCTCACAACCTTGTAATACAGACCCAGTAAAAAGATATATTTTTTAAAGGTAATAATTAAAATATGACATTGAAAGTGTAAAAAATAAATAGTAAGAAGCAGCATTCTTGCATGTATCTAGTACCTAAAAAGCAGTATTCCCCCCACAGCATAGATAACTTCCTGAGAAAATTCAACAGTATTTGCAATCTCAAATTCAGGCTAGAGTTGACTTCAGGTTCCATGGTGGACATAATAAATTTATGCTGGACACAGCAAAAGCACACTGTTAACAGAAAAACATGCAAAGGCAACTCTGCAAGAATATTTATCTTCTTAACAAAGACATCAGGGAGATTTGTAGAAAAAGAAAAACCTAACTTTCTTCTCAGAAAAGAGAAGCATATAAGACATTATTACCTTTTCTGAATTGGACAAGATGATATATCTGAGTAGCAAAGTTGGAACAATTTACCATTAGATGCAAATATTTTGACAGACAGCAACAAGCACACAATTTTAAACTAATTTTGCAAAAGCCAGGTCACACACTTGTGGCACCTAAGCAAGATTAATATTAATTGTCTTTAAATGGCAGATAAGGACATGAATTCAACACATTTAGGCCATTACATACAACAACACCCAACACAATTAGTGTATGATTCAGCTCTGGTTAAAATCTAGAGAAGGTTTGACATAAACATCAGTGAGAACAGAACCAGACTTATCAAAAAACATACATGGCCATATAGAGACATCACAGTCATAGACCAAGAAATCATTTTCATTTAAACATTCATTGGAATGTTTAACAGATAAAGAGTAGATTATTCTGCTAGACAATATACTAAAATCAATTAATTTACATTTGATTTGCAGTATCATTTAAGCAAGAGGTAAGAGAGACAGGTTTTTATTTGAAGCAGTCTTGTAATACAGGATTTGTTTTTAGGCCTCTGGCCAAAAAGTGTATCTGTGCTATAAGTATTTTCTTCCAGTCTTTTGTTAATAGAATAACCTTTAACAACCTGTTATACCAATCTGCCTGGTTTATGTATTTCTTTCATTTAAAAGATTTATTCCTTGGGCAAGGAAAATGTGATCCAGCTAGAAATTTTTTTTTTTTTCAGCTGATTACCCTTTAATTGAAAGGTATGCAGTAAGGTTACAAACCCATTTTACTTGCAGAACTCCTTGTTTCTCTGCCCCCCCAAAAAAAAACAAATTACTAGGGTACAACCACTAATAGCAAACCATAACTTTTGAATAAGAACTTACTACAACAAAGTGCGCTTCCCAAGCTCTAGATGTGGTTCCAATTGTCAAACTGTAATTCTGTAACAGACATAAATCATCATAAAAAAACCTCACTCATCAACAGAAGTTACAGAGCTACATAAAGAAGTAATTTTGTTAGCACTGAAAAACCCGCACAGTTCACCACCAATTAACCTCATTCCTTCATTGAATATGTGTTCTGACCCATGTTAGTTTATTTTGTTAGTAAATCAAAAAGTGCAGCAAGGCCTTCCTGTGTAAACAGAAGTGCAAATGCCATGCAAAAGAAATAAACATCCCCCATAGAGCTGGGAAGGTTGAGCACTTCTCATACACCATTTTAATTGGATTACTTTACAGGATTACAGCCTGAGAAAACTGATATAGTAACTCTCACCTCGAGGTTTTCCTAGCATCAGCAGAAGGTACCTTTGTGCAGAGGGCCAGAGTAAACTATTCTGTAAGTCAGGCACAGGATGTGTGCAACGAGCTGATTTATCAAGTCTGGGGGACAGCCCCCCAAAACAAACTGGTTTTGAAGGGAAAAATATTGTCACCGATGTTCTTTTATCTTTACAGCTTGTCAAGAAAAAAAATAAACTGTAGAACAGAAAGCAGAATAAAAAATGGGCATAAAATAGAATGCATCTAATTCTGCTTCAGTAACAGATTTCTAGTATAAGAAAGGAAAAAATTCAGAAAATTCAGCTGCAATCGCAGCTGACATACAAATTATGAGACAGAATCCAACCAGAAATTTCAAAAGAAAAAAACAGCAATACATGACTTCTGACATAATCAGAATAAAGTGATGCTTGTAACATTTTCAACAGAATATGTCAATGTTGCAACTTGATATATCTTTAAACCACATCCATTTAATTTACAGTAGATTAAAAAAGGCATGAAAATTCCAAGGTCAGTTGGGAGAAAAAAATAAGTCAAACATGCTTTCAGTTGCTTAAAGTCAATAAACAAGTGTAAATATTCCACTATTTTAAAATGCAGGTATACAGTATTTTGCTGAACTGAGCAACACATCTCACCTGGAAAAAGATACCTCCATTCACCTTTAGGAGCATGAAAATCTAATTCTCACTACCTAATACTCATTTTTCACTTCCCACTCATGGAAAATTAAGTGTTTCTTCTTGCACCTAAACTCAAATAACATGTTCTATGCAAAAACTGTTTTTTTGGTTTTTTCTCTTTTTTTGCCCTGAAAAGCCAGGCAACAAACTATGCCTCTCAAAAGGATGACAAAGTTCACCTGCAAATTATGACATCCCTCCCTCCTACACTCCATCCCTTTCCCTTTCTAGACAAATTCTGTTTCATTGAAATTGAAGATTTTAGAGTTTTTCAGTTCAATAAGATGAAGCTTTCCAGAGGTGAAGCAGGCAAAGGAAAAGGAGAAAGAAAATGCAGACCAATCATACATCAAGACAAATTATATTCTGAATACATTTTACTGAAATTCTTGTGATAACTTCTGACATCTTAGTAAACTTTGTGTGACATTTTTAAAACAATTTCTTGTTCTGAGAGAACAAAAGAACAAAACCTTGACCTTTGTCAGACTAAGAGTAAAATTAAAAAGTAAAAAAGAAATAAGACAGAAAGAAATTCCAAATTTAAGAGACCCTCCAAAAAATAAACAAAAAAACCCAAAAAAACACAATCTTCTATCAATTTGAATTAATTCCTAAATTCATAACTATAGACAATAGCAAGTCCTACCACAGGCTTAGGTTGAAGCTGTGCCATACTTAAAATCAGGAAGAGCCATCAAACCCAATACAGGAAGAGAAGGATCTCAGTGGCTCTGACAAGACCAAGGAAAAGTTACAAGGATTAAACAAAGTTTTGTACTCAGATCTTGAAACCCCAAAGAAAAGCAAGTTAAAATGAACTGGGTAGAGAACAAACACAGTACCCTTTTTGTAAAAGATACTGCTAACAGATTCCAGAAATGGACTTGGAGGCATAACATTACAATATACTGAAACGATCCAAAAATGCAATGTTTCTTCTGCAGGATTTCAGGAACCTTCTCAAATCAAATAAAATTTACAGGATATTTCTACAACAACTCTGGTAAGATCAAAATGAAGACCAGGCCTCCATTGATTCTTCTTCCATTGACGTACAACTAGCAAAAGTAGTAACTCTTTAAATGCATAATTCATTACATGAGACACATTAGAAGTGATTAAAGACTAAATAATAAGGCTGACATATCTGATCAGGCAGTCAGACCATCATGTAAACACCTACTGAAAAACATCTTGGGGTATGAATCATTAATTCACAAGCTTACCCTACTGAAATTCGGTTAACAATTATGACATTTGTATTTTCTGGATTTACCTGTGCAGCTATCACCTTCCTGCAACTACTGAAGAGTAGACTAGTGGTTTTTCTTTAACTCATAAGCTTTTCTGAAGGACCCAGGACCACGATAGGCTAGGCACACTGCTGACGTAGGCAGCTGAGCCCAGCACAGCCTGGTGGAGCTGGTGTGGCACAAAGTCAAATCCCAGCAGACTTGGCATGGCCAGGGATAAACCTTTGCTTTCTGTGTTAGCTGGGTAGAGTAAAAAATACAAAAATCACATTTATTTAATACAAGCTTTTAAGAGAAAATTAATCCAACTCTTAAGCAATGAAGAGCTATTACATTGCCTGTAACACCAGAAGAAAGAAAGAAATAGGGATGGAAAGAACTTACTGAGTACATCCCTGCATCACATACTGTGATTTTTTTTACTTTCCACTTGCATGGAAAAGGGAATATGCATTCTATTTCCCTGATACTTGCCATAAAGACTACAAACACACAACTATCTGTGCATTAGCATTGTAAAATCCACTTCATAAATGGGCAGAAAATAGACAAATCCCCAGTGTTTAGAAACACACAGAATTCTTGTGACTGTTGCAGGGCTAGGGATTCTTATCTACCTGTACAGGTATTTAGGTTGCTTCTGTCCCCATTGGAACCAAATGCTTTCACAAAGGCAGCCTAAGGATGAAGACCACGCGTCTGCAGAGAGAGTTTTAACGATCTGGCTTGTGCTTAGCGTGTTAGAACTAACTAAATTATTTCCTAGTTTCACAACTAGGAAACAAACAGTAGGTGATGTTCAAATGTTTATCAGCATGGCTGCATGCCTGATGTACAATGAGGGTCTGTTACCAGTGAATGGATCCTACAATCCAGAAGTTTACTGAGTCTTACTGCAGATCTATCCAATTGCCTAGGCTTACTCTGAAAACTCTACAAATTCTATTCATTCCTCCACCTAAATTTATATATAAGAAGTTCTGCTTGCCCATCACAGGAATGAAGATGTTCATACACTACGGGAAATTATCTGGCATATTCAGCAAAGGAAGATACATTTCTCTTTCTCATTTTCCTTTTTCTGAAGCCAAAGAACACGTCCCACACAAATCCCAGGTACTTGTTTTTTCCAGCTTTGCCTGGTTTAAAAGGAAGAAATATAGCTGTAAGAGACAGCCATTTCTGGCTTGATTCCATTAATACAACTGCACATTCTGGCAACCTCCAGGAAAACTCACAGACAGCCAATGCAAATTTTGTGTTGCTTTCTTTCATCATTCCTTTGAAATAAGGATTTAAGCAGAGATATACTTCAAATTCAGTACACCCAGTTTTCACATCAGAATTCCAGAGAGGTTTTCAGAGAGGTAGAGAGATAAGACATGCAAGTGTTCCACATTTGATTCTACCAGCTAATATCCTTCAGATATTATTTCCCACAGTCAAGTAAAGCACAACTAGGTAACACAGGTCTGTTGTGATGCAGCATTATTACCCAAATCCTCTGGGAAGCTGTCTCCCAAAATACAATGATCTTGTCACTCCATCTCAGTGACAAAAAAACTTGTCCTGAACCAAAATGTCATCCACGTTTAAATTAAATGACCCATGCATCTTACAGAATGATACCTTGTAGATTTTTGCCAAAGTCTCTCTGGGAAGTCTGAATTAGTAGGACACCTAATATACTTTTTTCCAAGCACATGACAATTACAAGGAAGTCATTCCTTACTAAGATAAACATTAAAGTATGCCACAACACTGAAGGAATGACATTTTTTTTATTTAAAGTTTTATGTAGTTGTTAGTGTGAATGTTCTTATAAACAAATCAATATTATTTTAAATCTGACCATTTGAGCACTACATTTACAGAGGAATTGCATCTGTCACATAAGTTAACACATAAGCTCATGTTATGACACCTTATCTACCATATCTTTCCCTTTACTAACAGAAGGCCTTTAGACACTAGTTTGTTTTTATTTAGCAATGCTGAGAACTATGAAAAGCTTCTACTAAATCACATGCCTCAAAAACATTTGTTCCAAACTATAGTAGCTGAGTAACATCACTGGGCTCAAGAAGCAGCAACACATTTAAAGAGTTTAAGCCCTTCACCTCACAAGCTGGTGCATGGTCATTATGTAAAAAAAAAAAAAAAAATAACTGAATACATAATTAGTTAATGAATCTCATAGCTAATAACAAGGGACTACAGTATAAAACTACACTGCAGTAAAACCACGAGAGCTCTTGCTAGTCTTTGTTAGGAAACTGGGGTGACCTCTTGTGATGGTGCAGGCAGTGCCCTTAAGCTGCTCCATTTCTTACAAGGAGAACAAAGAAATACCACAGCCGTGCCTCTGATGGTCACAGGATGTTGCACTAAGTTCCATATTGCTGTGGTTGCCTAAAAAGGCTTAAACTGTTATCAAAACTAGTTCCTTTATGCCTTTCCTCAGTCACTGAGATGCATCAGGCAGACTCAGAAGCCCTCCATTGCCAGAGCGATACAGACAACACAGCCACACATGGCACAAGTGCCATACACCTGCAAAACATAGTACAGGTCTTTAATGGAATACAAACTGGAGACAGAAAATGATGCTAGGCTATCCTAACTTTGCTACAGGGAGAAATTCCAGAGTATAACTGTGTCAAACAAACACAGTAAGAAGTTCAAATTCTTTCAATCACCCTGGTAAAATGTGGTCATTTTCCAGTTCAAATTTATTGATGTATTATTACCAAATGAAAGAAATTTATGGCACTGAAGTATTATGAGGAAGTATAGGAATATATACACTTCTTGACTTTCCTTCTGACATCCACACAAAGCTTCACTTCAGTCAGATCAGGAAATTTAAGCAAAAGCCTAGAGGTAATTCAGAAAACAATACCAAAACTAATGCAGATTTTCAACATTAATCAAAAATCAGAAGAAAAATATTTCTGTCTTTTTAGTTTAATTCACATACTTCCTGAGGTCAGCCCACTGTCAGTACTTCTCCACACAGCTTCCAATTTTCTGTCTTGATTCAGAGAAATACTTTAATAAATTCATATTGCTGCTTAAGAAAGACTGGCTTATTTTCTTGAATTAGAATCATCCTGTGCACTTTGCACACAGCCATGTAAGAGGAAAATCCACCTTTAAAATATTCCTGTAATAATACAGCACATAAATAGAGAAGTAAAAGTCAGACATCTTATGCCCATTTTAAATCTTGGGTCAGAAATAAGTGGTATTCTCTCTTTACAGTCTGTCCACATTTTAAGTTCTTACAATGGATTTTCCTCAGGTTTTCACAATTCCAAAAAGCAGGATGCATCAAAATATCTTCAGACTCTGACAGGAAATGCAGCTCTAGCTCTCAGAATATCAATCAGCCAACTCACAGGGCTATCAAGAAACTTCCCTGGTGGATCAACTATTAGCTACAGAGTTTCCCCAGCCACCTTCTCACGCATCAAATACAGACAACTTCCAGATGCAGAACATGGGACAAGACAGAAAACACACTAGACAAGTGATTTCATCCACTAACATAATCTTAAAGGTGGCAAAAAATGTTTGGCAACCAATTATGGAATCAAAAAAATTATACCTGAAAGGTTCACATGTAATCTCCAAAAAAGAAATGGACTGCATGTCCTATCTAAAACTCCTTCACTACAAACAAGCTGTCCAGCTCAATTCCAAAATAGAATTTGAGATCATATTCAGTATCTGTACTGCAGTGCAGTGCCTTAGAGAGGAAGGTACAAATGCTGCAATCTCAGCCACGCCATCCCTCACATGAGCTGTTAAACAGTGGTCTCTTGTGCCAGTCCCTGGTGTATCTTCAAAACACACATACTGACAAGTACAAGAAACACTATTTTAAAAAAACAAACGATATCCAAAGTGGGTTTCAGCATCTTTTAATTCTAAAATTACTTCTAATGCTTTTGAGCATTCTTTTTGTGCATTCTGAAAATTGTATGTTTGATGACTGCAGCTACCACAATCTCACATATTTTGATAAACCCCTTTAAAAGATAAACAGCACATGAAAAGCAGTGAGAGATTAAAAAAACCAAACTTTTCTGTTTCACTGAGAGACTCACATAATTCTTCTACTGTTGAGTTACGTATCTTAAAATAATCTTCAGATCTTGTTTCTTCTGGTTCCTTTCATGCCCTCTGATTCCATAGAATCTTCACGTAGGATGGCATGTAAGCATACAACTTTTAGTCAGATTTAAAGTAGCACAAATTGTTTAAATGCTGCCCTAATGAGGAGTATCTGGAACAGAAGAGACTCTAAAATCACAGAACTTCTGTCCTTGAAATGCAAACACAGCATTCTTCATTTCAAACTTCTCTGTCATAAACTTCATTCTAAAACCGAGCACTGAGTGAATAAAAATCTTTTGTATGTCAAACAGGAATCCAAAGTAACATTTAAATTTGTTTCAAACTACTCTTCCAGTGTTGCAAAGCACACTTACACTTTCCACTGGCAGTCACACTCAGAACTATTAAATCCATGTAAAAAATAAGGCAGGACAGAATACATTCACGAGGTTCTGTTTTACTGCAAGCTAATTTAAAAAATTTGAAAAAGGCATTAGAAGAGAGTGCAACATAGAATGTTAGCATTCAAACTTAAAAAAAAAAAAAAAGAGAGATGGAAAGAGATGATGACTCCATCAGTCCTGGGGAACATGTGCTGCTCACGCTGATTACGCCTCTGATTCCTGACAGGCATGGTAGTCATCACTGTCTCAGAAGACAGTGAAAAAAAACATAACCCTGTCAGCCCTACTTCAGCATGTCCTGTTGGTGTCTCCTACCATAAACAGCTAAAAGCAGACCTGCCTCTAATTTAAGTAACTCCACAACTCTAGAAAACCAAACTGGCACCAGGAACATCACAAGATCAAATAGCTAAATTACACATTTCCCATCACTTTTAGGTACATCTTGCTCCTCAAAGTCAGGACACTTTCAAAAAATATAAGGGACAAATACAGGCAATATTTTTTTGGAATCTTGCAAATTGGTTTTAATCCTCTCACCAGCTTGCCACCCCATTTCTTGCAAAGGCCTTCCCTTATGGGGGTTCTATGCCACAAAAACCAGTCCTTGCTCGTGTATATTAAGGAAGGAGCCTATGTATTTAGGGGAAAATATTTTCCATTTTCTCCTGGAACTTGGAATTATTTTGACTCTCATCAAATTACACATCGGAATAAAAATAAAACCACACAATTAAAACCAGGTGATTTCCGTATTAATCATGAATGTTTTAGATTCTTGACTGTAAAGACCAAACAGTGAAACCTACATTACATATACCCTTGATCTTTCTAGCATTATAAAATACAAAACAAAATTCCCCTACAGGGAAGAGGTCCTGCCTGGACACACAACTAATAAACACACAGCAGGATACTTGTTGCCCTTCACTTCTCCTGGACATTACGTGTTTATTCCGTGGGAGAAGTCAGGAGAATGTATGTCCAAGCCTAAAAAAGGCCACACATAATACAAGGTCACCTCCACCTGGAGCATTTGGCAAACTAATGAGGGAGATCCCTGTTTCCAGAGAAGGAAGTAATTCACAGGACTACAAGAGCTCCTTGAGGAGAACTGAACAGCAGAGAGCTGAGCTCCAGTCTGTCCAAAATTATCCCAAACAATGTAAGCTCTGATGCTTCCAGAAATACAGGGCATAAATAGGTTGTGTTCACGTCTCAGAAGTGATATATCAAACTTAAATTATTCCCAAAAGAAACAGAAATATATCCTAGCAGCAGAATTTGCCAGAGGTAATGCTTAATGCCACTTTACCAAAACAAAACCAAACCAGGGAAAAAAAAAAAAAAGGTAAAGAAGAGGAATCATTAGACATATAGGAAATTGTGAAGATGAAAGAAAAATCTAAATTTCCAATAAACGTGTGGCAAAAATACAAATTCAGTCTAGTAGCGTCATGCAAATAAAGGGCATTTTTAATTGAGTAAAATCCCATGTGCAATTTTAAACATTAAAAAAATACAGTGTTTACATTCCAGGGTAGAATCTAAAGATTTTAGGAAGTTTATCAAGTCCTCCCAAAAGAAGAAAATACGAAGAGCGCTGTTTACATGTAGTAGGCCTACAGATGTCATCCTCAAAGTATTGAAAGCACAGAATGCTTTTTGCTTGCATACAGTGTTCTTTGAAAAGTTCTCATTTATCTACAAAACATTTATGAATGCATCTGCCCCTAATTAGTATTTTAAAAATAAATTAAAATAAAAGCTGCAGTAATTACCAGGGTAATATCAAATTTCCAGTGCTTTCTATGAATGGCATGCAGAAAGTTGCACATATCTAATAGCTTCAGAGACCACTAATCCAAGCCTTCTAACAACAGAAGTGGAAGACTACATTAAAAAAAACCATCTGAAAGCAGTCACTTTTCCAAGTAATGCTCATAACTTGGACAAAGTGGAAGGAAGAGAAGAGTAAAAATCACTGCTTACATAGCACTACAGATTACATGGGTTTCTCAGGCCTTTCTGATTAACTACACAACATGCCTCCCCAAAGCCTCAGTTTACCATATTCAAGGTCATTTTACCACTGGTGCAACATTCTAAACATTTTCAAGTATTATCTAAGACTGGGTTTGCCAAATCTGTATCAAGTCTGACACACATTATCAGGGGTGCTGTTTTACATAACATGCTGCTGCTGTCAGGTGCTGGAGTTTAACATCACTGTAGATGTGCTGAGCTGTATTAGCATGCTCAGTGCTTCTCCTTCCTATTAAGCATTCAGATAACATGAACTAAGCTTAACATTCATGCCTGCAGTAAGGCTGCCATGGTACAAGTCTTCCAAAAATCTTTACCAGTGAAAAGTACTAATAAAAAAACCACCCATAAACTGAGATGACAAATTTTCTTTTACAGAAATATTTTCCTGTTTTGTCTTTAGGTGTTAGGCAACACTACAATACAAGTCACATAATGCTGACAGGAAAAAAAAGTTGCCGATCTTCATTACAATGTTGCGTAACAGCTGTATTTTCTGTAAAAGTAGATTTTCTAAGAATCCTCAAACAAATAAAAATTCATATTAAGGTATACATCTACTATTGTGCAGTTTCTGATAGAAATGGATAGATTCTTGACTGTAAAGACCAAACAGTGAAATCTACATTACATATACCCTTGATCTTTCTAGTATTATAAAACACAAAACAAAATTCCCCTACAGGGAAGAGGTCCTGCCTGGACACACAACTAATAAACACACAGCAGGATACTTGTTGCCCTTCACTTCTCCTGCACATTACGTGTTTATTCCGTGGGAGAAGTCAGGAGAATGTATGTCCAAGCCTAAAAAAGGCCACACATAATACAAGGTCACCTCCACCTGGAGCATTTGGCAAACTAATGAGGGAGATCCCTGTTTGCAGAGAAGGAAGCAATTCACAGGACTACAAAAGAGCTCCTTGAGGAGAACTGAACAGCAGAGAGCTGAGCTCCAGTCTGTCCAAAATTATCCCAAACAATGTAAGCTCTGATGCTTCCAGAAATACAGGGCATAAATAGGTTGTGTTCACGTCTCAGAAGTGATATATCAAACTTAAATTATTCCCAAAAGAAACAGAAATATATCCTAGCAGCAGAATTTGCAGGAGGTAATGCTTAATGCCACTTTACCAAAACAAAACCAAACCAGGGAAAAAAAAAGGTAAAGAAGAGGAATTATTAGACATATAGGAAATTGTGAAGATGAAAGAAAAATCTAAATTTCCAATAAACGTGTGGCAAAAATACAAATTCAGTCTAGTAGCGTCATGCAAATAAAGGGCATTTTTAATTGAGTAAAATCCCATGTGCAATTTTAAACATTAAAAAAATACAGTGTTTACATTCCAGGGTAGAATCTAAAGATTTTAGGAAGTTTATCAAGTCCTCCCAAAAGAAGAAAATACGAAGAGCGCTGTTTACATGTAGTAGGCCTACAGATGTCATCCTCAAAGTATTGAGAGCACAGAATGCTTTTTGCTTGCATACAGTGTTCTTTGAAAGTTCTCATTTATCTACAAAACATTTATGAATGCATCTGCCCCTAATTAGCATTTTAAAAATAAATTAAAATAAAAGCTGCAGTAATTACCAGGGTAATATCAAATTTCCAGTGCTTTCTATGAACGGCATGCAGAAAGTTGCACATATCTAATAGCTTCAGAGACCACTAATCCAAGCCTTCTAACAACAGAAGTGGAAGACTACATTAAAAAAAACCATCTGAAAGCAGTCACTTTTCCAAGTAATGCTCATAACTTGGACAAAGTGGAAGGAAGAGAAGAGTAAAAATCACTGCTTACATAGCACTACAGATTACATGGGTTTCTCAGGCCTTTCTGATTAACTACACAACATGCCTCCCCAAAGCCTCAGTTTACCATATTCAAGGTCATTTTACCACTGGTGCAACATTCTAAACGTTTTCAAGTATTATCTAAGACTGGGTTTGCCAAATCTGTATCAAGTGTGACACACATTATCAGGGGTGCTGTTTTACATAACATGCTGCTGCTGTCAGGTGCTGGAGTTTAACATCACTGTAGATGTGCTGAGCTGTATTAGCATGCTCAGTGCTTCTCCTTCCCTATTAAGCATTCAGATAACATGAACTAAGCTTAACATTCACGCCTGCAGTAAGGCTGCCATGGTACAAGTCTTCCAAAAATCTTTACCAGTGAAAAGTACTAATAAAAAAACCACCCATAAACTGAGATGACAAATTTTCTTTTACAGAAATGTTTTCCTGTTTTGTCTTTAGGTGTTAGGCAACACTACAATACAAGTCACATAATGCTGACAGGAAAAAAAAGTTGCCGATCTTCATTACAATGTTGCGTAACAGCTGTATTTTCTGTAAAAGCAGATTTTCTAAGAATCCTCAAACAAATAAAAAATTCATATTAAGGTATACATCTACTATTGTGCAGTTTCTGATAGAAATGGAAGACAACTGAGAACCAGGATTCTTAATGCTGCAAACAGCACATGAATATATTATTCATACACTATGTTGCTTTCTTTCCACCCCCATTTAGATGTATTTTCTTACATGCCACTGAACGTGAACGTTTTCTAAATCAGACTGTACGAAATAAAAGGGAAGTTAAGCTTTATCCTACACTCTCAGTGTTTCCAGCTCTACTTAAAAAATGTCTCAGCAATTTTTCCTCAAATAGTGGCACGGTTTGTACACACCACCATTCTAGATGCAGATGCCTATCTGTAAACTTGCTAGGATTGTGCATATAAAAGGCACTTGGGAGATGACCGAGAAGATAAATAAAAGCATTGCTTGAAGAAACATAATCCAGATAAGTATTAGATGCAGCAGTCCCGATGCATTTATTAAACGGAAGGAAGAAGCGCTCTAGCGCCTTAACATGCTCTGGACCGAAGTAACGAAAGGATGCGCACGCCAGAAAAAGCCGTATTAGTCCGTGCCCGGCGAGGAGAACGCCTGCAAGTTAGTGGGAACCTCCGTGGGGAGGGGACAGGGTGAGAGAGGTGGGGTTTTTTCCCCAAGCCTATTTTTGCCAAGGGAGCGTGACTGCAGTTTTCGCGCTGGGGACGGCTGCTCGGTTAGTCTCTGCAGTAGGCGCACACATCGCGGCCGGGAAGGCAGCGCGGAGAGGGGCTGGGGGCTGCTGCTGCTGCTGGGGAGGCGCCGCTCGCCCCCGCCCGCCCGGCCCTCACCCTGCCCGGGGTGCCCCCGCCCGGGCCGAGCACGGCCGCCCGCCCCTCCCGCTCCTCCCGGCGCGGCCGGCCGGCTATCGCCCCCCGCCCGGCCACGGGGCCACTCGCTGCCAGGTGGAGAGGGACGGGGCCGGGGCTCCGGAGCCCGCTCCGAGCTGCCCCCGCCCGGCTCCCACCCCGGCCGGTCCGGGCGTCGCCCCCACAGCCCCGGCCCGCCCGGCGCCCCGCCACAGCGCGGAGGTGAGGGAGGCAAGCGCGGCGCTTACAGTTCGCAGGAACTGGATCTCGTCCTCGCCCTCGCCCCCCTCGGCCATGGCTGCCCCTGTCTCTCCTTCTGCCGGGCGCTGCTCCCGGTGCCCGGGCGGGCGGCGGCGGTCGCTCCCCGCGGGCCGGCGGCGGCGGCAGGAGGCTCACGGCCGCGCCGCACCGGGCTGGGGCAAGTGCGAGGGCGGCGGAGCCGGCGGCCCCAGCCCGGCCCTGGCTGCGAGCGGGGTGCGGGTGCCCGTGCGCCTGCAGCAGGTTGGCAGCGCTGCCCGGCTGCCTGTGCCTGCCGCGGGGAGGGGGATGCGATTAACCGGGGGAGGAGGGGAGGCGGAGCTCCGGCCCCCCCCCGCCGCTGCAGGTGATCCGCAGCCCGCTCCCTCCGCACTCCAAAGGCGCCGCCCAGCGCCCCTTGCCGGTGCTCCGCGGAGAGGCGGCTGCGCCCGGCTCGGGGCTTGCCCGGGGCCGCTGCCCGACCCGCCGTCACCTCCGCGGGCCGAGCCTCGGGCTGCCTCCGCTCCTCCGGGAGCCAGCGGGAAGGCCGGCCGGCACCGTGCCTGCCTGGGCACGGCTGTCCCGCAGGAGTTAGGCGTGATGTGCTGCACTGAGAGATGCCTCGGGAGAGGGGGAACTAAACGGCTCTGAGCCAGTTATTTTGGCAGCCGACTGTGCTGTCGGGGAGAAGAGATGGAAGGTACAACATGGCTTCAGCGGGTGTTGTACTTGAACCATCGTGTGAGTGAGCTTAACCCGGGGCAAATGTAAGGCTTTAAAATACCATTTCCTTGAAGGATAGCTACCATGCGTTTTCTGTAGGGTGATGTCAAGGGTTGCCAGGGAATAGCTCATCTTTCATAAGCAATCGTGCAGATCATGCCTTTACAAGGACACCTATGGCCCTCAGGGAGGATGATTGGCTTCCAGAAAGAAGTCTGGCAAGCCAGAGAGCCACCAGAGTACCAACAGCAACAGCACTCTGAAACAAGTGTATGGCAGAGAGCCTCTGTTAATGCATGCAATGGTCATGAGGGGAGGACAGCAGGCTATCTCAGAAAAGAGTAAAATTAACACTGGACCATCGACATAGTGAAATGTGTGGGGGATGTATAACTGCAGAAGGCTTCTCGAGGACCAAAACTGGCAAACATAATGGAATCACAATTATTTTGCTAAACAGACTGTGTGGCTAGCATAGCAAAATACATGGAAAGTGCTTCTAGAGAAGTTATACCCATAATCTGTAACTTTATACTGTTCGAGGACATCATGAAAAAGGGCAACAGTGTGAGATTTTATCATTACTTCCAGCAGTGGAAAACCTGTTCGTCCAACCGATTGGAAACTGCAAAAGCAGTCATGACCCATAAGACCTCTAGAGCAAGTAATGTATGAATGTTTAATATAGAGGTTCTGAAGATGAACTCCAGAGTTATGACAGCTTAAGCTTTTCCTCTGTAATATCCTGGTTTCAGTTACTACTGACTTCAAGTGACTTTTACCTCTCAAGATTAATACTGACTGAAAATATATTTTTTTAAGAATGATAAAATAAAGACATTTTTGAGGTTGTTCATTCATATTTCACTCAAACCTCTTAAGTATCTCTTCTCCAAATTATTTAGACTGAGAGATATTTATTGAAATAGACCCCAGTTATGAAGAAAAGTCCTGAATTTGGATAAGTTTAAAAAAATTAAGTTTCCATGATATAGCCCTGAACAAATGTATTTTATCATACTATCCTATCTCTTTCTCCTGCTCAGCACCCAAGGCGATTCCAGAACAACTATTTGTCAATGTAGTTCATATGGTTGTAAATTTCAGTTCACCTGGTCAAAGGTCTGGATCATAGAACATCCAGGATACTTTCCATAAGGCTTTGAAGATGAGTATCAGATTAGATGCCTTTTTTGTTTGCTGCATGTAAAGCAATGACATTATAGAGAAAGGAAAAAAAAAAAAATAGTTCACTATAACATCAGTGCCTGAAACATTTTGTAGTTTTCAGCACATTATGACATCATGGAAGTTGTTCCAAGAACTGTGGAACTGATCATACCTGGTTTCTTGCAGATTTGGAGCTCATAATTAGCTCTTACCTGCTTTATATTTATATTATATTTATATTTGGAGCTCATAATTAGATTCCTTGGTGTTTATGAAGATGAAAACTCCATCTGAAGCTCTTCCATGCTAGGACAGTAATATTTCTCTAACACACAGTTTTGTTGGTGTCTAATATGAGTGAAATGTATGCTGCAGTTGTTCAGACACCAAAGAGTGTTATCTGGTATCTTCTTTACCCATGCATCTGTTCTAATGAAATGGCTAGGAGCATGTATGATACTATTAACCTTCTGTGAAATTGTTGGGATTTTCCACTTAGTTCAAAAGATACTATGCAGTAACAGAGACACATGCATCATATCTGGCCACATTAGATAATTTACTTAGGAAGTAAAGTTAAAAAGTAGTAAAGATTCTCCCAGAAACTTTCTGAACAGGGTCATAAACACCTAATGTAGATGGAAGCTTCTGTTAAATTACTCACCGAGGACAAATATTCACATGTGCAAAATACATATTAAATATAGTTCCAGCATTTTAGCTGATGTGAGGTTTTAATCAGCAGTTATGGTTAACTGCACTGAATAATTAAAAGCAACTGATTGGTTAAAACAATGGAAAATAATGGTTAAAAATGGAAAAACATGATAGTTTCTATCATAACAGGAAGTAATGTAGAATTCACAGAATTATTTCTTAGATGAACTAGTGGGAAAAGCAAAAGAATAAACATCCTCCATGGCTGATATTTACAAGTGGAATCCAGGAGAATTGCATATATTGTGTGGGTGAGGAAGAACAGGGCTCCCTGCTCCAGGACTGGCAGTCCCAAGGTTCAAGATGTCAGTCAACCCTATGGAAATTCACTTTGTGTTCCCCACTGTTACTTGATCATTTTTAGTCTATATTACATCTCATCATACCCACTGTTTTCCACAACTTTCCACAATGTTTTCTGACCATTTTTATCACTGATAACTGTGCTTTCCAGAGAAAAAATGCAGAACCAAAGTTTCTACTTTTGCCAAAACAACCCTGTACTGGTATATGAATTTAAAGGTCCTAACAGAACCTCTGAAGCTTAACAAAAAGTTTTCACAAGAAAACTGGTGTTCCCTTCCAGCTCCAGTTTATGTTTTGTTAGCCATCTAGTTGTGGTGCATGACATGCATGTACTATGTCTACTTCTTTTTCACCCGATCTAGAAGCAGCCTTTCAAATTTTTTGTCCAGTTCTCCCACCTAATATGACCTTAAGCTACTTACTGTAGACTTTTTGTGGTCCTGTTCTTGCTATGTTCTTCTTAAAATCTCACTTGAAATCTGCCCATGTCCGTGCTGTTTGTAATTGTCACTACAACAGGTACTTTACTTAGTGCATTTTCCCTTTGCACAGCAAGGGCTTCTTGCTCCTGCAAGCCTAGATTATCAAGGCAGCAGCACTGTGAAGATCCATAATGTGCCCTTAGCAATTTTCACAAAAAATCCCAGGTTTCTTTGTGTGCTGCAGAGGCAGTACAGCAGCACCAGCGTGACAGTGCTTCTGAGGTATCACAGCAGGACTCTGAACTGAACATAAATTTACACCATTATAAGGATTTTAGCACTTTCATTTCATAAATTTTAATCATCTAAATTAAGTATTAGAAGAAGATTCATAGGTAATTTTGTGTGCACACACTTACAGTAATAATCTATGTGAAACAAACAATGTTTGCTATTTATAATAACAACAAATATTGTGAACATTCAGTATTCAGTAACATGAGGGGAACTCCCAGGTGTTTCTTTGTTTTTTATAGCAGAATATACTACCACACTATTTTTTCTTCTTGGGAGCACAGAATAAGAAAATGCCAATAGGAATTAAATGGGGTGGATACTATCCTTTCTTCTTGGTGCTGCTCTTTTTTGCAGCATGTCAGACTTTTCAGCCAAATATCAATCTTGCAAACATGTTATTCCAAATACTGTAAAACCAGCAAGGTGGCATCTCCTATCACATGTCATAAATCAACACCCTGTGGTCAATGAAATTCAGTCAGTGTAAAATCTATGCCATTTTAGGTCCCAAATGTGACTTGGAAAGAATAAAATTAGTAGACCCAATTCTGCACAGAATTTAAAAGATTTTATTGCAGATTAGCAGAGTTTAAGTGAGAGTAATTATGTCTAAGATCACATAGTTATATGCTTGTCATGATCACCCTGGAGTTCAATAATATACTGCATTTTCTTCAATTAGAGTTTATCCTGAACCCATAAAGTACAGTATAAGTGTTAATTACATGTCTGTCATCAGGTACATGTTTTGTACTCTATATATAGCCTGTATGCAAGGATTTATACAGGGATACAGCATTATAATAAAATTTAGACAGCAAAGCTTTTCCTTTTATAAAAACCTCTGTTCTGCAGCTACAGAGCTCATGTCTAAGCATAGTCTGGAACATGGCTGTGCCAAAGTCTGGAAATCACACTTCTCACCAAGAAACCATCACTGTCTGAAGCATCCTTCCTGGCAAAGTTCAAAGCTTTTAATTTCTCTTTTCATTATTTGAGGGGCGGGGGCAGGGGCAGAAGGGAGGGGGATTATTAAGATTAAGGGGGAACTATGAATCTTGTGGCTTATCTTTTGGGGAAAAATAGTTTGCTTGTGTTTTCATGTTCCTGCATCCTTTGAGGTTTTTATTGTTCTTCTAATCTTTTTCTGGTGTAGTCTCTGATAAATTCACTGGAAATCTGTGGTGTGGAACAAATCCAGAAGAAGTGTTTTTTTGAAGATGGCCTCTTTTTACCCTTTGTCATTTTGGGTTTCGGGGGCAATAACATATTATTTTTCTTTTAAAATGTTGGTTTAAGTTAAAAGAGCACATCAAATAGCATCCTTAAAATAGAATTTCCTGGTTTTCTCACTCTTGTAACAGGTTATGTCATTATGTAACTATTCACATGTACTATATGACTATAATGTATATAAGGATATATCCATCTCACACCTTTATGGATAAATGGAGATGTTTCTGGTGCCTTCTTCAGCTTGCATTCTTGCAAATGAAATACCATCAGTTTTTAGTCAGTGAAAGGAATCAGTAGGAAGGTAATTCTAATTTTGTTAATAATTTATGTTAACCATATGTCAGTCTCAAAAATCAATGCTTTTGCAAATAGTTGGAGAAAGTCAGCTCTTCAAGGTTTTCCAAAATCTTTTAAAGTAAGATTCTAGATACTCCATGTTCTTGATTTATTCTGATTAGTATCTGAGGACTTAAATAATTCCATTGTTATTTTAAAGGCACAACAAAGACAAGGGAAAGCCTTCCTTCTTATTAATATGCAGCAATCCACTGCACAATTTTCCAGTAAACTTATAAAGCCAGAAAAATTTCATCCCCTGTCCCTACCATGACAATCTTTGCTGTGAAGTTCAGTTCTGTGATATTCAACAGCCCTGTTTCTAAAGCAACAGGCAGTTTTCTGGGAGAGATTTTAGTAGCCATAGGGCTACTCTGAAATTTGTGTAATGCAAATAATTGTTAAGAGATTTGTCTTCCTCAAAAAAAAAAAAAAAAAAAACCAACCAAAACTTGTTTGGGAAGGCATTATATTCACACTTTCATTTTCAAAAAAATGAAATTTCAGCAACACAGCAGACTTGCATTTCTTCTAAAGAGATAAAGCATACTTTTTCCTTGGCTGCTGAGACAACCAATTGTAGGTGGAGGAAGGATGGACGTAGACAGCACAAATACTAGGAACAACATGAAACTTCTGCTAGGATGCATTACAGGTATTAATCAGACACTAGCTATGAAAGGTCAAAGTTTTTGGCAGGTTCTAGAGAAGCAACTAATTATTTTGTCTTTAGAGGCAATAAAAAGAATATTCTTCCATGGGGAAATATTTACATTACTTAAAATGTTTATAAATTAGTAATTAAAGAATTTGGTAATCAATGCAAAACTCAGACTGACCATTCTGCAACTGGATATCCTTTATGCCATCAGGTGAAATGTATTTTTCTCATAAATATTATGTGAGGTGATGAAGGGGTATCCTGGAGAAGCTACCAGAATAAAAAGTGGGGGAGAGGAAACAAAGAAAGAGAAAGGGAAAACTTTCAAAGTCTTCCAGTCATAAACATTGAACCTGTGTACCACAACATTGTTACAGTAATATCTTAATTTTTACCCTCTGTCTGCCTTTCTAGTACACTTCTTCAATTGTATCATAACATAAAGCCCAAGATTTGAATATTCACACAAGACACAAAACCATCCAGCATGTTAAACTGAAATTTAAGGTGGTCATAATACAAACATCTTATTTGAGTTGTGATTATGACAACACAAGTGCAGAACCACGACTGTTACCAGGCAAACTATTCACTGTGAACAAATTATTAGAATCACAGAATATCCTGAGTTGGAAGGATCATCCAAGTCCAACTCCTGAATCTGCACAGGACACCCCAAGAGTGCCTGAGAGTTTTGTCCAAACACTGCTTGAACTCACTTAGGCTTGGTGCTGTGACCTCTTCTCTGTGAAGCGTGTTCACCCTCTGGGTGAAGAGCCTGATTTAACTTTTTTTGAGTCAAAAATTTTGTGCTGAGTCATTCACCAATATATTTTGTTATTCAGCATTGTTAACAAAATATAGGGCCATAGTTTTCAGAGGTATACATTTGGGGTTTTCCTTAGAATACTTCCCACAGCTTCTGTGATGTCTGTGGTGTCATGTACATGTGACAGAGTATCGTTTCTGCTGCCTCACTGGGTGACAGAGTCAGGACAAGCATTACATACCGTACGTAAGCGCAAATAACACTGTGCACATGCCAGCGCAGATAACTGAGGAAAAAAAAAAGATATTCCCCACATACTCCTCAGAGAAATCTGTAGCAAGGCTACTTTTTCCCACCATTATTTCACAGGCCAGCATAAACACAGGCTCCCAGTTTTCACACACAGTTAATTATTAATTTCTTTAATATAGGATAATTACACAGGTTACATAATTTGTTGTTCTTTATAATTATTATGAGTTTATTCCAGCCTTCCTTTAAGTTATTCTAATGTCCTCTACATGAGCTATTCTGCTTGGAAAGGCATGCATGAGCTATAATTTCATTTTGACATTAAAAGCCACAAATCTAAACATCATTGCACTATTGCAGAGGAAAAAATGTTTGGCTCTTAACTCAAGATTAGTCTCTGTAGCCATTAAGAAGTGAAAGCTCCATGGAGGTAACAGAACCAAAACCACTGAGATTACATTCCAGTCACAACAAGCACTTAACTGCTGTGGATAAGGTATCTGGGAAATGATATATAGTAAATAACCGACATTCACTTGTCTGTTTCAATAACGTGAAACAAAATAGTCATTAACACAACTGTAAAGAAGAAACAAATAGATTAATTTATTGGAAAATAATAGTTATTATAAAGGAGTAGCAGAATTCCTGAATTGGAGTCTTGTATCACACTCCAGGAATAAATTAAGACATTAACAGTACTTACAGCATTCTTGCTAGAGCACAAAACTTATATTTGCTATGGTTCAGTTACTTCTATAATTAAAAAGCAAACCATTTTCTGAAGCTGTGTGAGGAAACTATCTTACATAAATATTTAGTTTAGGTACCTAGGATCTTATCCCATAGCCCTAATGAAATTCCTCACCTCTAGAAACTGGAAACACCATCTGTTTGTGAGTGTTCATTGAACTAAATAAGGACATATATTGAAATGCACCTAAATCAAAATTTATAGAGTACAATGCGCTGAATTCTGAAAAGGAAGGATTTGGGGGTTTGTGTTGTTATTTTAAAGACAGATACAGTTTGCTGTGCTGAACTGGACCTAAAATCTGTGAGAGCTATTTTCTAGTCAGCTTCTGTGGCAAGCAAAAAACTAATGCAAATGGAAACCGTCTAGTTCTCCCCTCATTTTCAGTCATAAATTTTTCATCTTGGTTGAATATTTTGTACAGTTGATTTTTTAAATGGATTTTCCTGTTTTGTGTACAAAATTCTAATTTAATCTTGCTTAAAACCCAATGACGCTTGTTGGGTCCAACAATACACAAATCATTAACTGTTTCAAAAATGTTTTTTCTACCTCTTGATTGCATCATTTTGTACTGTCACAAAAACTTTAGATGTGACTTTTTGGCATTTGGTAGAACTGCTCACATAATTTTCAGGAATACCAACTTCTTCCAGACCTTACTCTTCCTGTTCAGTTCTCCCTCCCAGTTCTTGGATTTTGCTGTACTTCTTGTAGCTCAGACTGATTCCATAGGCAAAGTTCCATTACATTTCCCAGAACATGGCGTTTTAAAAGAACAACTCTTGCCAGTTGCATGGGTATCTCACCAAGCGACCACTGAAAACAAGCTGAACTGTTTCCTTTTTGCATCATCTCAAATTCTTAACTAAGGTGCTTCTACTTCCCTGACTGCAGAGAATAATTTTGTAGTCACTGAAACAGAAAGACAATATTAGGTAATATATATCAGGTGTTTCTCATCTTTATTACTGATTTTCTCTCCTTCATTTTAATAGTATATAATATTAATCAGCATTATAATATCAATCATAGTACTGTAGTATCTTTCTTTTCACTCCTTTTAGTGCACAGCTCTTCTTCAATAAACACTGTGCAGCCTGTTAAGTCTGTTTATATGACACTGCATTGTGTGCCTTAGGACACAGCAAAATAATCACCTAAAATCTGTATCCATGAAGTAACGATTGAAAATTGGTGTTAGTGAGTCACTCTGAGCAGTATGATTTTACTTCATTAAAAGCAAGAAAATCTCTCTTACTCCACTTAGGTGATCCACTTAAAATCATCTTCTCTTTGAGGTTACTGAGGTCATTTCAATAGCTTTGGAGATTGTATAACTCCAGTTCAGCTGGGCTAACTAACCTCCTGGTAATCACCGTGTGAAAAGGGCAGCTCAGGGCAGGATGATTCGGTCTGAGCCGAGCGAGTGTTCTCACACCATGGAATGACTGAAGCATCATCCAGTTCCAACATTTCTAACAGGCCAGCATATTCCTCAGCAAGGAAGGGAAACTGCACTGCAGTGTCACCCACCTAGAAATTAGAGAAATCCATAAACGTACAGATATTTATAAACCATACATAAGTAAATTGCCATACGTCATTTCAAGGCAGGCATGGATGGTTCCAGTTGAAAAACGCAGCTTTACATTAAAGCAGAACCCCAGGCTTTTCTGCATATCATAAATAGGGATTTTAATTGTCCAATTAACATTTTCTTTTCTAGCAATACATCTTGATTTCCAGCATTAACAGCAGCACTGCAGCTCATGTTTCTCTGACAACTCTGCCTAATCTGCTTATTAAATGTTTTTTAAAGGCTTGATTTCATGCTTCCCTCTCAGCATATATAGTCACCAGCAAGAAAAGTGGGTGTAAAGCTCCCTCACAACAGACTGATAGCATTTTACACACACACATTATCCAGATGTATATCACTACAAAGCAGCAGAGCATAAGGATTTTACGCTTTGGAACAATATTGGTAGATTTTGAGCTAACTGTTACAGGAAACTATTAGGAGCTCATAAACAATTAACAATGGGACACTCATGTTTCTGCTGATTTAGCAGAAGGCAACAATTTGCTGGTGATTCACTGCTTGTCTCTAACAGAAACACATAATTTGCTAATCCATTTCAGTCCCTGCCTAGTGATCCTAAAGTATAATGTTAACATTCTTCACCTGTCTTAGCACACAGAATAGATATAATGAGAGTACAAATGCACACAGATAAGAATGTAGGTATACCCATCAGCATTAAGTGAGGATGGAGATCTCAGTACAAATAAAGCAGCACCAACTGCAACATCCACTCTGAATTAGACTTTAGGAGTGACAGAACTAAGACTGTTTTTCTCCTATTGCAGAAATGTGCTTTTATTGCTGGTCAAGAAGACAGATCTTTCCTACTGGCAGCTGAACTTATTTTAATTAAATCCAAGCAAGACTATAAGAGGGGAAACTGTTTTAATAATTTTTGCCCAAATCAAGTAACACTAGCTTTAGGATCAGTATTTTCTGCAGTTATATTGCTGTTGCCTACAGTCTCTTCACCCCAGCTTGTACAATCAGTAGTTGGTTGTGGGGTTCTTCAGCTGTATTTTGATGTCAGTTGGCCACAGGGGAAAGAACTGTGACTTTTGCATGTAGTAGCCCCTGCACTTTGGATCTGCTCTCAGTTCATAAATACAATTTTTCACAGACAAGATAAAAATCATTCAAATGAAACATTAGTGCTGGCCAAGGACAAAGGAGGGCTTTTAGTGAGTCCTGACATAAAGTTCTGTCATTCAAATAGTCACATTGGTAGCGGTAGTTCCTCTCCCATTAAGTGTGATTCCTCATTGTCCTTTCAATGTTATTTTTGCAAGATATCACGGTTCTGTTTCACTTGCAGGTTCCCACAGTCCCTGAAGTTTTATCCTTCATTACTGGTCAAAGAAAGAAACAACCTAGGAACAAAATATATACTGGATTTCAAGGAGGTAGCTATTTGTAGTGATATTTCCATTCATTTATTTTCCTTTGTGGTGCTTTTAAAACTACCCCTTCTGAGCTCTGCCCATTTAAAGTGCAAGTGCAGTACTATTTAGTCCACTTGAACTAACACAGAAAACTAGCTGCATCAACAGAGCTGAGTTTATTTCTTTCATTGCATATGGAACATGCACAGCTTTAATTTTTGCCAAACTAAAAGAAAATCCCTCGAATTTATGTAGTATACTTATGCCCCATGCTCCAAATAGTGGAGAGCCAAATCTTACATCATACTTACTGTGTGCTGAATTTAAAAAATGAATGTTAGAGGAGATTCCTGCATGTGGAAGACATCTTTGTCTCTGATTAGGGCTGGGCAAAAATTACTCTAAGTACATTTGACTTACGTCTAAGATTATGTAACATTTTTTGGTATTGAAAAAAATTGCTCTTGCTAGTCAGAGCTACAAAGTAAGCTTTATGAAGAATCCAGGGTGGGACACTAACCAGCCAGATGTCCAAGGGGTTTGGTCATTCCCCAAACACATTCCTTTCTGTCAAATGATGAGAGAAGTATATTAAGTTTGATAGAAAAGAAGGGAAAAACATCTTTATTTAAATATGACAGTCTATAACATCAGGATTAAGAGTTTCAAACTATCCACTTGGTTTTACAGTAAAAATTAAAATGCTTTGACTCTTTTTAATGGGGGGGGAGGGTGGAACACAATAAAACACATTAAGCAGAATAGTAAAGGATTATCCTTTGCCTTTCCATAGAGTCCTTAGGTTTTATAAGGGAAAATTTTACTTTGTGTGAAAGAGAGCACCAAAATTACAGTTAGTTGAAATCAGGATTGCTAAATCAGTACTACTTCCTTGTAGCAAACCAGACCCACACAGCAAAGGGGAGCAAAGCACGGGAACTAGAAAGGAAAAATAACTTCTATTTCAACTCACTTGCCCTTGGAAAAAGACAGACCCAGCACATGGTCTTATCAGCCACTCCAAAACCTGGCATACTCTGAGCAGCATCTGATGACTACAATGCTGCTTTTAGCTGCCCTTTTAGTCATGGGTTCATAGCAGGGAAACAAGACATGCCACAGCCTTAATCAGCTAAGTCACACATCCTAGGAAAACACCCACACACAAAGGTCAGAAAAAGACCTCTAAGAGGAGGGTAGAAAAGAAAATGAGATAGGAGGTGATGGTGAAACTCAACTGTTGTGTATTACATAGATTCCGTTTGGTGCTATGGACTTAGCTTAACTCAGGGGAATGACAACACCCTTCAGTCTCTCCTCAGTGGAGGTGGGCAGAACATCTGTCAGGATTAGTTGACAACTGTCCATCAGCCTCATCTGTCCCTTCCCTTCATTTCAATATCTGTAGGCCCAAAGAACCAATGATGGTGGATTTACTTACGATGTTTAATTATCTTAGAAAGATCCGTCACTGATGTATTTTGTTTGTTTTTACACAATGGAGTATTTTACATATTCTGCTCCCTATTATTAAAAAGAAGAAAAAAGACTTAATCAGACATGGCAAAAGGAAGCAGATCATTGGAATTGTACTAAAGGAAACAAGAGCTGAGATAACTATGTCATTTCCTTAAACCCTGTAATACTCAGTAACTGCCTTTTTCAAAGCACAAAAGCCTGTTTTTCTCAGTTTTCTTAGATTATCAGGTTTGCCCTTGAGCACACAGAAGTCACTACTTTAAAGTCCAATTGGATTTGCCTTTGATTTGTTCTTGATCCCACAGAATCTTGACAAAATAAAGATTAGATCTAGAGATAAAGATTTTCAGCCATCCCAGTATTATTGCCAGTTGCAGCTTCCTTAGTATTTTGCTGAGATTTATTTGTATCTATCAGCTTCCTTCAGGATATTAATTCATGTAATAAAAACTGTATTGCATATTTTAAAAACTAGTTATCCATTCAAAATATCTATTAATTTTTTTGCTATTAATTCTTCTTAGTATGCTAAAACAATCCTTTAAAGTATAATTTAGGATATTATTACTAAGGGTTCTGCAGAATGCATATTAGAATTTTGTTTGCTCACACAGGGCCTGTTACTACAACTCTTGCTCTTCTGGATGGCTTTGTTATGATAAGACTGCAAAAATAAGACTTTTTAATGTGACAAATCAAAAGATATGTGAACAAGTTTTTGACTCATATGCAACTGAAAGTATACAAGGATCAATTCATGTGCAGAAACAATGGCCCAGCAATTGAACATGTATCAAGAATAGACAAGACATTTGACTTTAAAAAACCTATATAAATACATGAGTCCCATCTTTTTGATCAGAATATGAATCACACAAACTACATACTCCTGAAAAAGCCCTCTCTCACTACATTTAGTGGAATACATCCAATGTAGATTTCTCAGGGAAGCTGTGCTCCCATCTGTGGTGACATTGCAGCAAAAAAAAATCTCTTCATATGCTTGCTACCCATTTTTTAAAGGGAAACAGAAGTCACTGCATGAGGGGAAAAGGCAACGTGACAGGCACAAGCAGGCATGGAGCAGCAGGTTACATCTGTGGGATGAGGGGCTGTGCCCTGTGGGGAAATGCAGCAATGGGGCAGCTCTGGGCTGTTTGGAGCCACACTGGCCAGGAGCACCACACCTGCCACGTCTGCATCTCAGTGTGGCAGCAAGGAGTTCCTGCATGTGCCTTCACAGAGCTCCTTCCCCAGAGAAATCTACAGTGACAAGGAAAGCCGTTCTAGCCCTGGATACTCAGTACACCTGGGACTTGTTTTCTCATGCCATCCCAAACATTCAGGGCTTGGACTGCAAAATTTTATTACTTCAGGTAATTTAACTACCCAGTCAGTGTAGTTGGAAGCACATAGATGCACATGACTGTAACAGAGCCATCGCCACTGAGGACAACCAAAGCCGTAAAGGCAACAGCTGGTACAGGAGCATCTATGAGAACATTGCTGCATAAGCACACTTAATCCCATTATAACAAACAAGACTTTCATCACAAGATGAGAACTTCAAGAACTCCCACTGTCATGGGAGGAAGACCAAGAGACCCAAGAGGATATCAGCAATGCATTACTGATCAAAGATCAACTCATAAAACAGTTTATAAAGGTGATGCACTTATGTAACGCTTAACGACAAAGCCAGGAGGAAGCTCCTTGCCCCAACAAACTCTAATGATTGCTCTTAGCGTGTGCATCATAGGAAGCAACAGTAGAGCCTGGTGCCTGGAGCAGTGTTTGAAGCAAGAGGTATTTGACAGCAGCAAAGTGTGAAACCATGACTCGTTTGACTGTGGAGCTGTACACCACGTGCCACAGGAGGAGCAGTAGGGCTAGAGAGACACCAAAACAGTGGGAGAGAGAAAAGTGAGTAAAAGAAGGTTTGATACTTTCAAAGAGTGAGGAAATCACAGAAGCTTAGATATGAACACATATTTTGCTTGCAGGAAGAGTTTCATTGTACAGATGGTTAATATTTCATCTCAAAGTAAAGGCCATTACACTGTATGTGCTGGCTTCTGCTCAACAAATACATTCTGTTTCTTTCCTACCCCCATGAATTTCTCATTTTTATTTAATATGAATTTTAAGACATGGGAGCTTACATAGTCCCAGCCACAGATCCAAAAGTTACGACTGAGATGTAGCTCCAAGCTGTTCTCTGGCCCTCCTTCACCCAGGGAGAGCTCTGGCTAAATACAGAGCTATAAAATTTCCTTTAGGTGACCAGAAGGCTTTTATATTTGTGTGCCTCCTGACTGATAATCTTCTCCAGACACTCATACATGTATTTAGGGATGGCAGCAGACATAAAAACAAAGAACTGAAATCTCAAAGTCTGCTATGCAACTGACCGAATGTTTCCTTCTCGGTTTGGTATTTGCTTTCCCATTCAGTGTTACATAAAACAACCTTATAGGTTTGATTCCATTTAGTTGTCAGCTATAGTGGATATTTTTAGCACAAAAATTTCAACACTATCTTGAAACAGTGTTAAGCAAAGGACAGACAGTGACATGGACAAGTGTAACTTGACTCTACTTTTCTAAACAATAGAGATACTAAAGCTGAAGTTCATTTCTCATGTTGTAGCTGTTTTTAAACTAAACCTGCCAAGAGGAAAGGAATACAGTAAACATATTTGAATATACAAACACTGTAGAGAAGATGACAGATGACAAGTTTCTTGAAAGATTTTAAGAAATGCAGATGTGGAAATTTATCATCTCCTAAATCATCTCCTTATTCGTGACTACTTCTGTGTTTGTCTCAAGTAGCAGTCACCTTCTTCTCATATCCACATGCAATTTGCTAACTTTTGGTAAAAGAAAATACGTTATTTCATGCCAAGCCTATCGCAGACACAGAAAAGAATCACAATAAATACACTAATGCTATCTAGACCTCTGGTAAACTTTACAAAGATACTGGAACCCAGACAGGTACATCCTGTGTAACAGTGATGTTTGCACAAACACTTGAATTTCTGATAAAATTTAAGCAACGTGAAAAAACCCCAAACCTTAGTTCTCTGCTGCCCTTCACAGTCACCTGAGCCAAAGCAGCACCCTGAGAACAAGCTGCAGGAGATAGAGATATCCTTTCTTTTTAAGAGCTCCCCACAATTAGGTGAATGACAACAGTTTTTGTTTGTAGCCTGAGAATGGATGAAGACTAACAGAGGAAATCTTAATCTCTAGGAGATGTACTCTTTTCTTTTGCTTTAATGGAAAAAAATTTAGTCCTGTTAAAAGAAGCCTTTCAATGCAAAGCAGACTTACTTCCTTCAGTAATATTATTCAGTATTTAGATAACCAGTTTAACAAGAACACAAAGACCTAATTTCAGAACTGGATATCAGGTAGACATGCAATTAACAGCCCAAAGAGAATTACAATCTGAGCCTATTTAAATGTCTGTTGTGAATAAGATGTTTGACTGTCCTGTTTCTTTCCTATTTGGACTTATTTATAGCCCCTATCTCAGTGATTCTATCTAGGTAAAGGGAACTACCAAAGTGTTCCTTTCCATTTTCAAAAGGTATTTTCTAGCATTGTCACTCTGAAGCTTCATATAACCATGTAAAATTTTTGCTTACCTATCTTTGGTATTTTTATACCAATTACTGTTTCAGATTGCCTGTTTTTTCTTCCACTCAGTATATCATTATCCAAAATTTGATTCTACCCACAAAGGCCATTGATTTGCTATTTTTTATCACCTTCAGATTTGTTTCTGAATTGTCAGTGGTACACATATATATATAACCACATGCTAAGAAACTGATTGTTATACTCCCTATATAATAAGAATTGCATCTAGTTGAACAGGTATTTTTGGTGACTTGTTTCAAAAATATATTAGATATCATTTTGATTAGAAATACTAACTTGTCACATATTGAAGCAAGAACTATGTTTGTCTGAAATTGAGAAGGTGGCTGGCTGTATATCCAACTTTGATATTAAATCCTACATGTCTAGTTAGCCTTCAGAGTAATTTTCCTAAGCTTGAAGGGCTATATGAGAAGAGGAATGCCAAGCTTCCCAGGCAGAATATTCAGCACTTTTAGCCTATCATTTTTTTACTTTTACAAGATTTTTTTGCTAATAACAGGCCAAAGTGAGGGCTCTGTATTTGATTTACTGTTAGCCAGTTTAAATATATAATACTGTAGAGACAGACTTGAACAGTAAGGATGCCTAGTCTTCAAAATTTGTTAAAGACAGCACAATTACAGCCATGCCCTCACCAAGACAGAACATGATTTGTTTGGATTTTATGCCATCTTTGACTTTCCAACTACTGATGAATAAATGCATAGAGGGAAGCCCCTGCAAATCTAAATTCTTAAGGAAAAATCTAATTGCTTTAGTCTCAAAAGCTAACTTTAGCATATTTAGTTTTTCCTCCTAGAAAACTTAAGTGAAGCCTCCTTATAATTCCATGAATCTAAGAGTTTCTCCTCTTATATCTATAAATATTATTCAGAGGTCTCAGTGTGACAGTGAACAGATTCTGATGACTGAGGAAGCTAGCAAGAAATGCCTGTAGTGTTTTTCCTGATCTTGTCTTTTTAACAGAGCACAAGTCAGCAAGAATATATTAAAGAATGGAATTGCAAAATTCAGGAGAGGAAAACTGTAGCCAGAGGTTTCCCCCTGTGTCATTGTCTGCAACCACATGTGAAGAATCATACTATCCATAGATAATAGGTATTTCTGAAACAAAGTCAAGCACCATCTAAAGACAGATATTTTAATCCCACAGCCTACATGGCTTTCTAAGAAAGATGCAATTTCAATCAGAGGTAAAGGTATTATGCCGAATTAACTGATAAGGTACCCTAATCTTCTTCTGTAAAAGACATTAGAGTAACTGGTAATTTTAATAGTCTCTTCTGAGCTTAAAAACCATGAAGGCCTTGCTCTGCATTTTTTTTTCTGAAGTTTATCATCAAGAGTGCAGTGCCTCTTGATATTTTTGGACAAGTCCTAAGATAATACAGATATTGCACAGATTATCAAAATTTAGAACATTCCCTAAAACTTTTGAGAAAAAGAAAATATTGAAAAACTAGCCATACAGAAAATTTAGGTAAGAGGATGAATGTATTAACAAGATTTTTCATGCACAGCATTTGTCTGTTCTCACTGCACTTGCTGTTTTGCTAACTCTTAGTGTGTCCATCAGGCTGGCAATGCTCATGTAAACTTGTTTTGCAGCAGTTCAGTTTTTAGCTTTGCAGCTTGGGGGGGCTGGGAATGCTTCTCTTCCAGCACATAGAAACTATTAGAGTGATGAATTATCCATTCCCTCTGCTCCCAGATGTAACCATCTCAGTTACTCGTACAACTAAATATTTGTTGTCATCTCACATTTGTAAGTCTTCTACCGTGGCCAAAGTAGGAAAGCAGCAACACATAAATCAAAAGTTTTAATTTTCCATTCCATATGCCACAGTCTGGTAGAAGATCCAAAACAGACTGAAGTAGCTGTAAAGAAACACAGACCTTACAGCTCTGGGTAAAAGACAGCAAATGTAGTGTTTACCAGACCAATTAATGTTGTGTAGGCCTTTTATAACAATTATTTGCTTAGAAATTTTAGCATCTCGATTTTATTGTGCTGAATGGAAGAGCAGTTCAGCTGCTGTTCTGAATCTCTCTCCAAATAAGTATTTTTCTTTCCATAGCCCACACAGGGAACCGAGCACAGCTACATTGCTAAATTGGGTGCCCATAGGCAGCGTGACTGCCCTGTGCTCAGCACAGCACACACTGCCATCCACAGCCAAGGCAGCCTTTTGCCATTTGAAGCAGACAGCAGAGCACACTCTCCCAGCAGGCTTCTCCCATGCACTGGCAGAGTTTAATTCAGCAGAAACCTGTGTGCACTACATGCATCTGCCAGAGAGTGCTCTATGGCTTTTGCCCTACATGGCCAGCTGGGAGCCCAGGGAAACTTCATCTCTCAGGATAATACAAGGTCCAGGTGCAGCAGTAGGCTTAGAGACCTTCAAAGCAAGTTGTCTGTACTTACCTATTTTTCCTAACACACATTTCCAGGAGAATGGAGAATGGCTGGGATAATGTCACTGTGCTGTAACATCACTCTTTGGCCAGCTCTCGCCTCTGCCAGCAGCACACTGCGACGTATGAGGGGAAGCTTCAGGCTGGAGGAGAAAGAGCTCAGACCAGACAGCAGCACGAAGAAGGGAAAAACACAGGAAAGGGAATAATACTATTTAGGACCAAGGATTAATATTTTACAAGGGATTTGTTTTGCTGGGCTGCACTTTCAGCAGTAGACCTGTGAGCAGTTGTAGAGCTCCACTCTAGGCTCTGTCTATATTCCAATTTCAGCCCCACCATTTTCCCTTGATTCATTTCTGTGGTGAGGAAATCCCTAAAAGGGAAATAATCTATGCTTCAGGCAGCCCCTGGATGAAAGCAGGATGATGGGGTGTAGGGCATGGGGATCAGTCTGGATACAGCCCCTCCATCAATTCTCTCTTCCCCCACCTTCAGTCTGTGCTCCTGTCTCTGGGTATGACAAGGAGGGAATCCTGCTCTTTGCATGACCCATGGAGTAAGGACACAAACCCACTGAGAATCATCCTTCCAGCCCTCAAAAGTATGCAGAAGAGCAGCAGAGGCTGCTTGGGGAAGGGATTTCCCTAGCAGCAGCCCACACATTCTCCACTGCCCAGGAGAATTTAACGCCAAGATGGCCCTTCCTGTCTGCTTAACCTCTGTCTCCCCTCCAAGAATTCCATTCCTTTCCTTCCCTTCCTAGTAAGTAAACTTGATGGACTCTTTTTGCCGTATGCCAAAAGGACTCTTTCTTTTTTAATGAACAAATTAAAATGTCGGTGACCTGGACTTTCATGAGAGATTTAGTTCTTTTGCCCTTTTATTTGGGTGCCATTTGTGCCTTTCTCCCTTTGCTGCTGTTGGGAAGAGGGTCAGGGAAGCACTGTGAAATGACTGTGTTTCTGCTATGCTCCAAAGTACAGTCTAGGGTGCCTTCCTATTGTTTCTAGAAAGTTATTCTGCATCTTAAACTCTTGTGGTTTGTCTCCATGCTTGGGAGTTTTGGATTGCCCTTTGGTAAGTCAGCAGAGAAATATTTTGGGGTAGCAGTCCTTTAGTCTGGCCAAAAATAAGTACAATTAAGACAAAATAAGGGAAAAAAGGGACAAGTTTTTGCCTAAAATTAAGTGTTAACAGAGCCACCACAATGAACCATCCCAGTTACAAGTTTCAGATTTTGACTATATTATGTCACTTCTTTATAGCACAACAGAGATTTCACTATGTGGCTCTTGCAGAGTAATTGCAGACAAAAAGACTGATATCTTTCAGTAAATTAGTTGTGTTAGAAAATCCTTAGTATGTCAGGACTTGGTGGCTTGTTGATCAGGTAGTTACTGGAGTGTAAAAAATAAAGGTTGGTCTTTCATTTCCTGTTTAGTCCACAGGCTCCTGCCAGCCTTGCTCTGCAAGATGGGGAGGAGGAAACAGAGTCCTCTTTGGCACAGCCTGGGTGACAAACCCCTGACTCCAGCCACAGTTGCACCAGGAAAGCAGAACTGGTCTTGGCAAAGCTTCTTTGTGCCATACAGAGCAAATTTCTTATGCTGTTGTGCAAAGCAGAGCCCTCCCCAGCTGGTGTTTGCTAACTCACAAAAACATGATACAGCTATTCAAGACAAGGGTAACAGAGTCCTGTGCTGAATGTGGGAAGGATGTAGCTGTCCTCATTGAAATATGGCTGCTGCTAACATTTTGGCTCTTATGAAAATCACTGTGCTCCTGCACTCTTCCATATCCGTATTTGGGCAGGACTTCATTTCAGATCTTATCTTGCCACAAGAACCTGACAAAGCTTTTGTTTCTACATTTACTCCTTCAAATACTTCAGAACTTCTGAAGGCTTTCATTTTCAGTGCTTAGAATAAGTGCAATGCAAGAAAGTTTTGACAGTCCAAAATATTTCTTTGCACAGTACTTGCTGTTATAATTTATAGACCAGCATGTGTATTTTTACTATACTTTTTAATTCATAGCAATGCCATAACTTGAAACATGGTCCTTGGATGTCAGTGGTTCAACATGAATAAACAAATTTGAGCAATAAGAAAAGTCAATTATCCTTTTATTCAAAGAAGAATGCATGGCTGAACTGTGGACTTCTCAGCTGGATCTCATTGACACTCTTTTCAAGCATTTCAGAATAGTTTGAACACCACCAGCATGAACACTGGCAGGGTAAGACAGGTGTCCTGTCAGTAGTATCATACCTTCCAGCTCAAAACATGATGGTTTCTTTTACCCTTTCTCCCACATTTCTAACCTTAATTGCTGTGGAGTCAGGGCTGCCTCCACAGCAAACTACTTGAGCTATGGGTTAACATGTATTTAAGAAGACATTCACTCCTACAAAAAAGTAGTCCTCACACCCTGCCCACCTTGTCTCTGCATCTCCCTTGAACATTCACAGTAAGCAGCTGGATACTGAAACAAGACAGCGTTATTTAGGTGCTTTGGCTTCCCAGGCAGTGTGGAGAGAGGGTCAGAGTTGCAGCCACTGAGGTGGCTGAGGCACCTTCCTGCAGCCACGAGCACTGGAGCCAGCAGGGATGAGTGGGGAGGCTGGGGATGGGGCCAGGCAATGACAGCACCAGCTCCCAGGCACGAACACCACCAGTAGGTCACTGGCAGGCTTCCACTTAGAACAGCCCACTGTGCATTAGTGCGGTCTAAATAGGCATTTGGCAAGCCTCACACACCTCATAGGAGAGCATCTCACTCCTTAATGTCATCATTAGTTCTGCACTGAGAGCATCCCTTTTCAAGGAGGAAACAATAAAGAAAGGCAAAATTCTTGATGCAACAGTGCAGAGAAGCCTCAAGAGTTGTGGTTCCAGAGGACAGATCTTGCTGACAGCTCCATTGATTTCTACAGGATTACTATAATACAGTGAAAAACAAAAAAAGGGGAGTTGAAGCAGTCAAAAAAGAATATAAATCTGAACACAATCTGATCCAACTCAGTCCCATGTTAGGTATTAAAAGCAAATCTTGAAACTCCCAACAGTTTGTCTTCACTACTCAAGAATAAAACTTCAGGCCAATCTCTCACAAAATTCCATTATAAGTCATGATGTTGCAGGAGACACGTATATGCCCAGTTCTAAGAAAGAGAAAATATAAGTGATTTTAAATTGTGTGCAAAGAACCTACTAAATTACTATAGTAATGACATGCATGGGAATTTAAATATCCAGTCTCAAAACCAGAAGGTTTGGAAACAAAGGAACTCAAATTGCATTTCTCTGGGGTAACCACTAAAATACTATAAAGAGGTACAGATAACACCATTCAAAGGATACCTGTGAAAGTGTGTTAAAAAGGTGCTTCTCTTCACAATTTGTCTATGGATATCTCAAAACCTTTATTTCTAGTCAGCTAGGAGGAGGTTCAAACTGTTTATCTGACTTCCACATGCATGGTACATGCATTTATTTTATTGCTTACACTCTGATGTGCTGATGCCCAGCAGCTTCTCAAATGTGTACCTGATAACACTGCGCTTCCTATAAATTTGTAATATTTATTGCAACATCAAGAATGATGAAAGAAAAAAAGATATAGTTGCTGTCAGCTCAAAGCAAATGTATTTGGTTGATGGATGATAAGAATTCTTCAGTAAGAACCTTAATAAAAGGTTTATATTGTTTTTCCCATGTGAACAGCACCTCTTGGTAATTATCCATTCCTAGATGGCACTTGGATCCTTTACATAATCAAAAGTTGTGAGACTAAGTTCCCACTCCAGTAGAAAAATTAATCACTTCACTTAACATTCCTGTGGCAGAAGAGGCTGGTACTCTCCATTTCACATGCAACAAAGAATATAATTGCCCACAAAGCATGTGAAGAACTCTGCTTAGTTCTTTTAGAAGAACTCAAAAAGCATATTGTATAAAAGCTGTAAACTCTCAAGCTGAATATAGAATTCTCACTCTTTGTAAAGACTATTCATGCTGATTCACACAAGCATTGATGATTAACTACACTGTGCTCCTCCAGCTCTTCTTTATGGAGCATAAGGCTGTGCTTGTAGGATGGCACACACCTGCTAAATACATATTTATGGAATAAAATCCAACCTGTGTGTTCACTGTCCTTACCTCATGTACTTACATATATACTGCCCAATTATCTCTCTGGAAGAATGAACTATGTTATGCTTGTACGCAATTTTTTCCAGCAAAACGTAATTTCTTAAAACTATTGTGCCTTTGAAAATATAACAAGCTCAGCAATATTTTTTGTCTAATAATCTAACACCCACTGCTCACACATTCTAGAATTCAAAAAGCTATGTAGCAGATCTCAGATTTTGGGATCAGTAAGAATTTTGCTGGCTAAAAAAGCACAACCTTGAGTTCAGTATATTTGGCTTCTACAGAGTAACTGGGTAACTGTATTCAGAAACATTTCATTTTACTGGGAAAAGGCAGCATGGTTGCTCTCTACCAACAGAATATATTTTAAAGTCAGGCCAATTGCATTCTAAGATGGATCAGGTTTATATTATAAATTGGAGTTCAGCCAATCATTGAGTTTTGACAGAAGAATCAAAAGATTACAGGGACTACATTATCTACAGTTTTTCATTAAGGAGCCATATCCATGGGTTTTAAAAAACCATCTTGGGGCTCAAATTGGAACACAAATTACAGGCTGCAAAGTCATATCTCAAGTGTGCTGTTGCAAGGTTATCCAGCAGTCAATTCCCCAATCCTATAAGCAGTGGTATCTTCCACACTGTGCTGCACTAGGTTGCTTCTACAGGGAATAATTTCATGCAATGTTGCAGCTACTCTGTGGCAACAGCTGGTCAAGAATCGAGAATAAAATTCACACAAACTATTAGAAGAAATCAATCTGCTTTGTGTGCTGACAATTTTCCACAGTAGCTTCATAGTAAATCAAGAGGTGACATACGGGAACTGGATTTCACTGATCCCTAGCCATCAGATGAGTCTACCTCATTCTCCAAGTGCACACTTGGCTCTCCTCCCTGCATACATTTGGGCGAAGGGCCATGCTGGAGCTGAGTGCATCAGAAACTTGATGCATCCTGCAGTCTACACCCAGCCCATCACCCCTTGCAGCAGTGTTGCAGGGCAAATGCTGACCCATTTGCACTCAACAGGCTGAAACGAAGTCTTGTCATCCATGGATTCTTTTGTTTGTTTGCAGTTTTTTAATTGGCTGAAAACAGAAATGCTGAGGTGTAAAACCAGGCTGACTCCTGCTCTTACCTCTGCCATCAGAGTGATACCAAAAAATGTCAATCAATATAGATATTGGTGTTTTATATAAATTAATACTGACTTGTCATTACCAGTAGCCATCTAGGAATGATTTATTTGAAATATTCCCTTGCAAAGACAGCTGTTACAGTTCCACGTATATTACGTAAATGCAGGTGAACAGTGTACCAGTTAATGGAAATTCTAACTGGACTCAAGTACCACAGACAAGCCTGGAGATAAGCATTTAAATTTATGGTGGTTTGCTGCTGGGTTCTCTGTGTTTGTTTTAGTTGGTTTGTTTGAATTTTTTAATCCAAGACTCACAACCATTTAAATATGTACAAGCAGAGGCCTTAATGACTGCAGTCTTCAAAAATTACTTAAAAATGTATCAGAACTCTCCACCATATTGTGCAGAACTGAACCCAGAAACTGGCTCTTGTGGCTATGAAAGATGGAAAAGTATCTCCCAGTCACAGATCCAGTGACAGATTACATTTCTCATTCCAAAACATTTCCCTACTTACAAGGCTGTTTCCAGGGACTGACAAAGCACAGTATGACTAGAGGACCAGTCAGCTGTACTGGGTAAAACTAACAGATGACCAAAGCAAGTATACTTAAATAAAGTGCCTAAAAGTTCAATAGCAGAGTTGGACAAATCTCACATTTGATAATGTGGGATTTTTAGCCCTTGAAAAGTAATTCATGTGGATATCTGCTATCCTTCAATCATAGCTGTCACAGCATCAAGCCTGGGAGAGTTCAAGTGTCTGGACAATGTTCTCAGGCACATGGTGTGATTCTTGGGGTGTCCTGCACATGGTCAGGAGCTGGACTCAAAGATCCTGAAAGGTCCCTTCCAACTCAGTATATTCTATGATTAAATAATGGCTTTTTCCCAATACCCATCAACAGGTGTACTCCTTACAGCAAGGGAAAATATCTTCCACCACATATACTAAAAAGTTTGTAATGTTCGTGACATAAATATTTTAAGTGCATCAGAGGAAACAGCCATGCAGCCACACCCACAAAACATCTTATGGAAAACTTATTTTAGAGACAAAACCAAAACCACTCATGTTTCTCCTTAAGTTAATTTAGGACTTTTTAGTCAAATTAATGCAAAGAACTATATTAAACTTTAGCAGCAGTTTCAAGTTTAATTTCCTCAAATCCTGTAATTATCAGCTTTGTAGTAAATAAAGTGATTCTTACCTGGGAAAGAGACAGGAGCACAGTTCAGGCATTTATTTTTCTAAGCAATCAGTGAATACACTGTTACAAGTTTTGGAATATCAGGCCTCCTTTGTTGTCATTATATTACAAAGGTTCTATTGGCATTATAATGCAAGAGTTCTATATTGCTAGAGTTTCATACCTCCTTGATGTTTCTCATAGACAGTTCCTCTAGTCACTAACTCTTCCTCATCCTTGCAGTAGCCAACTGACTCCAGTACACCTCAACCAACCAATCCACTCTTTTATAACACTCTTCATATTGGCTACAGCTGCAGCCTGTTAAAGGCGGGCCTGCTCCTAAGTCTTAATAATTGGCTCAGCTGCAACTCTTTAGGGGATAAGATTATTTTCTAAACTACCTTTATTTACTTACGTTCTATCTCCCTACGCGCCTTCAGTAAAAAAGAAATCCCTGTAACCCAAATGCACAGAGATAAACATTTATATTGTTCACACACTTACTTCGTCCACCTAATTTTCCAGCACCCTCAACTCCTCAGTCAGCAGTTGGCTTAGGAAGATTCCCAGCAAGAATAAAGCTGAGTGCAATGCACGGACTCTGCAAATGGTGGCATTTCCTACAGAAGATACAAAAACTCTTAAGTATGACATCCAAGACACTTGGCAAATACGCATGACTGAAAGAGAATTGTAATGGTCTAGAAGCCAAGTAAAAACTCCAGTGGCAAGACTGGAAGCAGCAGAGGCAGCAGAAATATGATAAATTAAAAAGAGAAAAGTTCCACAGAAGTATAGAGCCAATAAAAGTACCATATGGAAATGAAAAAGCTCTCTCAGTTTACTTATAATCAAACCATATTTTACTGACAGATCAAGAGACCACATGATAAGATGTCTTATATAACATTAAGAATTTCACCTCATTACAGGCTTCATTTCAGCTACAAAAGCAAGAGATTTTGTATACTTCATGCTGACAGTTCTGGAGAGAAACTGCAATAAAATTCTCAAATTTATTCAGATTGATTAGCAATAACCATACTGCAGCAGCTGCCTTGCCATTGCTCAGCACTTTGTGTGCATGAACAGCATGAAATATGTGACAGTATTGTGATTTTCCTTATATTTGCAGTTACACAACATGAAACATATATTTAAGGAGGAAGTTTAACTAAAAGGCAGCTCTCGTTTAAAAAATGGCCAAGTGAAACTCCAGGAGTATGTAGAAAGTTAGCACAATGTATGATCACAGCTATCAAAGACTCTGAAGTTCAAACTCTCATTAAACAATATTTTTTTTAAATCACAAGATTTAAAAACATAGAAATATTTTTGGAGTATTTGCCAATCTTCATGTGCTGAACCAAGGCATTCTAACACTTTTCATCACTCAGAGTACAGAATAGAATCAATGCCCACGTTGCTGGTCCTGTTAGGCAATCTCCCTCAAGCTTCCCTGAGATGGATAGCTACCATTAATCACACTGGACTGGAAAGCTCATCTGTTCCTGGCTTGATAGGGTAGCACTTTCTCTCAGGTAAGTGCTTCAGAATGAGAGTAAAAATTACTTTCATAGTCCTAGCCATCTATTTCAATAAAGCTGAGCACTGAAGGAGGTTTAGTTCTCAAGTATTTTCGACCGAATATTCTTTCCAGATTACTGCACTAAGACTGATCAAACTGGTGTTTTGGAGAGGTAGCAATTTCTCCTGACACTTTAATAGCAACTGGCTCAGCACTAGAAAACCTGCTAATAGGTGTTCTAGCTCACTTCAGCTCTCAAGCAATGAATTTGACACCTGAAAGATAATGCTGATCAAGAACTGAGAATAAAACAGTACCACAAAAAGTCCTCTGACTGATATTAACTCCCTCCTCCAGCTTTGAGAAAATGCAGGATATTTGGTTCTGTTCACTAAGAAATAAAAAATGTATCAGTAGCTGGGAACTTTTTGAGGAAAAGCAAGTATTTATGGTTCAAGAACTTGAATCATTTATCTCTAGTGTGGTACTTTAAACTTTTGGACAAATAATCCTGCAAATGCACATAAACTTCAACAAACCCCATGTCTTGTGGAATAACCAGGAATCTGGATGCAGTACCAGGTTCCAGTTGTGGGAGACAGTGACACAGAAAGTGGCAAAGCACACAATATAATGCCTAATAAAATACTGCTGATCCAACACTTGAAAGTCTAAAATCTTCATGTACCCCTAGCGGACTGCTGACTCCTGTCTTACACCATTTTCAGCTAATGTTTATCTTTAGGGACAAGATGATACTTGCTAAGTACCCTGTACACTCCTACATCATGTTAAGTTTTTAATGTCTTACTTTAGTAGTCCTTATCACACATGTATATCTGGTATTATAACAACTGAATCAAAACTTCTATTCCTTTAGCTGCCCTGAGAGGTGAGGAACAATATTTGGAAGAAATAAATGCAATAAACCCAAGTGCTTACATTTATTTCCTAAATAAAGCACAAACAAGGTCATGCTTTCGTAAGTAGCAAATCCTTGACCACATGAGTAAAGTTGTTAGGTTAAGTGGTGATAGTAAAATCTGATCTTATGGGCCTGAGAGAAACAATGTGTTTATATGCTCTGCATTAGTATTCTGAAGAAAGCCATCTATTTGGTTACAGAAAAACTAAACAAGGCCAAAACTGTACCAGCAGATAATTACTGTGAAGCCAGCCATTACAAATGACCGATTATGCAAAGAGGGCCTCGTGCAGCGCTTAGCAGGAGATCTCACAAGTAGCAGCTTCCTGAAATAAAAGCAGCTGAGTACAGACGAGCTTGAGACAGCAGCTGAAAACAGGCCCTGAGCAGGCAGGAAGGAGCACACATTGTACGAATGCACCGGCAAAGGGCAGCCTGCCAAACAAGTCCTCTGGCCGTACAGGGCAGCGTTTCATCTCCCGGACTTGGTGTCCCACCGCCGCCCTCATCGACAGAGAGAGACAATCACAGCTCTTCTCACAAGGTCACAGCAGGAACAGAGGTACGGAAGGAGTCCACCAACCACAGAGAACTGACACCTTTTCTAGACCTCATATTTGCGCTCCACTTCTGAACCTCAACCTAGATTTCCATCTGATGGCCGGATCAAAAGGAATAAAGTTGTCCACTTCCTGGGAAGAAGCTATGTGGCAAGAACCTTGATGAAATTCAACAAAACCTGAAAATAATATGTATTTTTAGTTAAAAACACAAACATATGGCATTCACAGCCATTAGAGAACTCTCAGTCACATCTCCACATCTTTATTATGAAGCCAGAGAAGGGGAAACAAGTACAGATAAAGTATATAAAGAAGTAAAGTAAGAACAAAATATCCCCCAAAAGTTGCACTCTAATGGGAAAAATTGATCTTTTCAACACCTTGAGTAAGGAAAAAAAGTCCATTACACCTACACACCTAGAGCCATTTTATCTGCTAGACCAAAGGAATTCTTGCATCAAAACTGCACTGACACCTACCTATGTGCAGCTACAGAGCTGATGCAGAGTTTTAACTTTTGAAAACTGTGGAAAAAACTGGCTAGTTTGTTTTAATTTCTCCCAATATTTTTCCAGAGTCAAGGAATGCCAGTGTCACTGAAAATCGTTTCAGAAACAATCATGTAAGTAATGAATGCAACAACTTCAAAATGGGGGGAAGGGTGTTGTGACATGGGCTATCCTTTTTTTTCAACAGCTTCTTACTTAACCCCAGAACAAGTTCACGACCTAATTATTATTTCCTCCTCCTTCTCCCATTCTAAACGTGCAAATACAGCTCATCAATCCCAAGTATGCATTAGACTTATGAAAGCTCCTTGAAAATTATTCTCAAATTATTTCCTACTCTTTGATGTATACATAAAAATGTTTCCCTTATTTTCATTTACTGCAATTACTAATATTGTGAATATCTTGGTTTTAAGAGACTTACATTTGCCATAACTTAATCTTTCAGTTCTTCCCTGAAGAACTCCCTGTTCTTCTGCAACTAAGTTACCCTCTGTGAATCCCACACTACTCTATCTTCTTTTGTCACATGTAGTACATGCATAGAAATTTCTGCAGCTAGTGCAGCGAACTTTCCAGTCTCATAAATAATTTTATCAGCTATTTCTAGAAAGCAATGATAAAGCCTTTTCAATCAAATAATAAGTGTTTTGTAACCTGAGTTTTTACTCAAGATAAATTTTGCTTCATAAAATATTTAAGTCATCAGCTGCCTAAAGAATTTTAAAAGCATTTGTTATAACAGCAAGGCACAGATAAATTCTTTATTTCTTAGTATTTCATACCATTAAAATACTTCAGTTGAAAATTACATTATTTTATTTAGTTTTACTATCAGCTTATTATTAATTGTGGGCTTAGAACAGCACACTGACAAAAGATGCAATTAATACACATTTTGGTTTTGCTATCTAGATGAAAGCCACCATGTAACTAAAGATGCAGTTAAAACACGGGGAATAGTTTATCACATTGTGTGGCCTTCTCATTGGTATTTTAGGAATGACTGACATACACAGTATAAGGCTGTAGACATAGACTTACACATATACACACTATAGGCAGAGCTATCAGCACCATTTATTAATATTATCCAATGCTTGCCAGGAGAGAAATCCTCTCTCTGGAACAGTAACTTGTTCAGACATAAAAAAAGACTTTTTAAAAAGACTCCTACAGTTTCATTTTGGCAGAACATACAGAGAACCCGGATGTGCAGTTATAAAGGAGGACTGCTGAAGGCAAAAGGAGGAAGAGGAGGCCATTTGACAGGGAGATGGGACAGGAAAGACCATGAGCTAAGAATTAATATGGGGTCAGTTTGAGTTTCCACACTCCCTCCACATACTTCATGCTCTTTCTGTAGGAAGGAACAGCAGAGACCACCCCACCCCAGCCTGGGATCACTGCCCTTTGCCTGCTCAGGGAGCTGTAGGCACAGGACACACCAGGGCAGTGAGGAAGAAAACGATGCCTTTCATCCTGCAGTCGTCACCGCAGCTTCAGGCCAGCAAGGATAATTACTAGCTTGCTTTTGCCATCCTGGCTGAAGTTGAATCACAAACCCAAAACACCAAGTTTGGTAATCTCAGCTGAGGTCTCCTTTGCACAGCTATTTATCTCAGGCACGTGGCATGGTCAGAAACTCGCAATATTCAGCCATGCTGGTATTATTAGAACAAACATGGGGGGAACTCCACTGGGTTTTCAGTGCTGCCTTTAGCTGGGCAGCTTACAAATGCTGGGAGAAAGCAGGGTGGACATGTTTGCATTCTGTTCACAGCGCATCTTCATTTGAAAACTGGCACCTACAGAAGCCTGACAATCAAATGAAAGAACTTAGTAGCAGGGCTGAACAGGCTTTGCTGTGACAAGGCCATGATAAATTGAGGGCACAGGAATCCATTTCTCCAGGGACTGAGAACATGTGCTACTGTTTCTGTAAGGGAACCACCCTCCTGAACTAATTAATGGACTTATTTCTTTTCCTGTTCTTCATTTTAAGACCCTGAATCCACTTTTTCAAGGCATGCTCAGGTAAACCAGACAAAGATTTAAAAAGGGAAATTAATGAAACCCAGTCACAGTTACAAGTAAACAAATCCTTTTAGAAGAGGCAAGGCACTCAGTTTCTGGACATGACTTGTGTTTTAAGAAGCAGAAATTAACTGAAAGGGTGTATAACTTTCACACTGTTAAACAAGAAAGCAGAAGCTTCACAAAAAATGTACAATACTTGCCAAAAAAAAAAAAAAAGTGAGTGTTAGGGGTTTTTTTGAGACATGAACTGACCTTGCTAGCACTCTCATGACAAAATGAGCTGCACTAGATTCTTCCCAGGAGTAACAGCAGCACTGAAACAGACCTGGTAATGAAGGGACAGGTTTAAGGGTAATATTCCCTCCTGACAGTCAGAAAATATATGTGCCTCAAAACTTAATCTCCAGGCTGCTGGCCTGACTTACAAGAAAAAAAATCAGTATCCAAACTCTATTACTCACAAGAACTAAACCAGAGTAATTTACAATGTATTCTAAATTTTCCATCATCTCTTACATCTAGAACCTTTGTTAGTAGTATTTAGAAAACTGCAAAAAATATTTTATGCATTCTAAACTTGTCTTTCAAGTAAAACAGCCTTACCTGGTACAATTATGAGACTCTTTTGCTTCACATTTTAACTTAGTTCTGGAGACAAGAATGAAAATTTGTCTTACCCAAAATGTCAACTGACAATTTGAAGTAACAAAGCTTTAAAGTAATTGTCCTTTATAAAAACATTTGCATAATAACAAGGAGTAATTATTCCAAACAGATTCTCCCAATGACAAGTTTTGCAGGCAAACATGAAGATTTTCTCAGTGTGTGATGCCATGTGTGAAGGGCTAAAGCAACTGCACTCCATTTGAAACCCTCTCCTTGTACACCAGGTAACACCACCACTGTTACACAGCAGGGACCTCCTGCTGCCAGCTGTGCTCACTGAACTGGCTGCCACTGATTTCAGGAAAATAAATCAATAAACAAACCAAGCTGAGCAAGTCAAACTTTGACCCCATTCACACAATCAAATTTTCAGAATAATAAGGTACTTTGCTTCCAAATGTAAGAATATGGAAGAGTGCCGGAGAGGAGAGATTCCAAGCATTAAATTGATCAGCAGAAGTGCAATTACCAAAAACACAGCAGATAGGATTGCAATTTTCATATGCTGCATATTTCAGGAACAAATAATCTTTTATATTAAGAACATTTTACTTTATTTTTGGCAGTCTAAACAAGTGTTCTACTGAGAAACTGTTCCCACAACAAAAATCACCTGCTCAGCAAGGACTTGTCACAAGTCCCTTGACATGGAGGGAGGCAGGGGGAGGGGGAGATCCATTTAGAAATTATTTTTGTAAGTCATTAAAGGATGAGCCCTTCTAAAAGATTCAGTTAAGAACACACTTACACAACTACATTAAAAACCCCATAGCAGCCTCTATAATTTCAGGTTCATGGTACAAGCACATATTAATTCTGACATTATCTGTTCAGATTACTGCATACATTTTATTGTTGCCATTTAAAGGATTCTAATAGGACAACACCATCTTTATTAAACTGCTGATACAAGACAATTCTTTCAGCATAAAGTTAGATGAAGACATTACAAAAATTATGTAGCTATTAATAGACAGCAATAAACTATTAGAAGAACATCTTCCTTACAATATTGGTCTTTTGTTTACAATTAGACACCAAAAAAATGAGGGGGTTCTGTCGTAATATTTTACAAATTAGCATTTAAATAATACTTGAGACACTTTTCAGAAATTATTGAAAGCTATGAACGATTTGCACACTCAGTTAAATCCGAAGAATAGTCTACAATATTAGCTGTTACATATGACAGTACTATTTGCTTTTAAAATCCAGTTTTCTAGAAGGTTAAAATTTTGTAAAAGTCAGCTCAAAGCTTTCTAGCTATCTACAGTAGCAAATATGCTACTCTCATAATTTTCATGTACAAATGATTGTTTATGTATTAATTAAGCTTGACAACATTAACTGTAAGGTAGGAAGTGCCAGTACCCTTTATACAGAATAGACAGATTGTGACTTGCTGAAAGGAAGAGGAAGCACAAAGAAGACAACTCCATGGGCTCTGTCATCCCATTTCCCAATACAGATCTCTGATGCTACTCCAGAAGATTGTATTATTCTTATAGTTCTACCATTGAGAACAATGTGTATTCCCAAGCACAAGACTGAACACTGAGCAGATGATTTTTAAAAAGGAGATCTGTTGTACTTCAGTTGATCTTGATCACTCAGTATAAAACGTTTTGTGACTTTGTAGAAGAATTGCATCATATTTCTGTCCCTGGACTTGCCAAAACACACTAAAATAACAGAAGTCAAATTCTGTTCTATGCATATCCATAGCCATGGGAGAGAAATTCTTGTCCCTGATTTCAAAATCTTCCAGAGAATGGGAAAGCTTTGCAGTTTCCCCATCTCACCCTACACCTAGCTTCTCAAAAAGAGTCTTTGTGAAAACATAAAAATAAATAAAAGTATGCTGTGTGACTGAGAAACTAAATACATTCATGGTCCCAAGCCAAAGGCACCAGGCAGACTTGATTTGAAATATTAATTTCCTTGTTTAAAAATTTAAGACAATCAGACAAGCTATTGGGGTGGATGGAAGAAAGCTGTTTCCAGTGGGAAGAATTTTCTTGTTCCTTCCGGCAAACAAGACCATCAAAAAAGGAAGTTCACCCACAAATATCACAGTTGTTCAGTATCATATCCCAAAATGGGTTCCAGCCACTTCTCCACCTCTGCCACAGACAAATTTTTTCTCAGCGCATAATCTTCAACCTGGAAAGGGATCACAAAATATGATGACAATGTTGAAACTCCAGCTTTAAATGTTCACAAAATTTTTAAGACATCTGCTCATAAGATGATTTTGAATGCTCTAACACTACTACAATTGACGGTGTCAGTTACCTGATCTTTACATATCTTGCCAACAGCAAAATATTTGGAATTGGGACTGGAAAAATAGAGGCCAGAAACTGCAGAAGCAGGTATCATTGCTAGTGATTCTGTTAGACCAATTCCTGGAAAAGAGAATGAGGATTTTATTATTCTTTGAATTAAGAATAAGAACAAATTCAGAGGCTTTTTTTATGTTGGGCGGCTTCAAGCAAACTCAAAAAAACCAAGCAGCTTTCAGATGAAAGCTGAAACCAACTCCTTTTTCCACTTGTTAATCATTAACAAAACTTCAGAACTTTAAACATACCACAGACTTTCATTACAATTACTGTAGAGTAACTCTATGGTTTGAATGAAAAAACTTGGACATTTTGGCAAATGAGGTTTTGAAGCAATTAATTTTGACAATTAATTTTGGAATTGTGGAAGTAACAGTGAAACATCTGACATGCAAAATATAAGAGGAAACAAATGGAATGAATCCCTTTTTAAAAATTAGCATCTCAAGGCTCCTGTGGACCAGGAAATTACTCTGCTGAATTGACTTTTTTTTCTGTTTCTATCTGGAATGTCTTCTTACCACCATAAAGATGCCAGAAATTTTTTCTGTGCAGCAGAACCCTGTTTGCATGCAATCTGCTAATTAGGGACAAAATTCCTCCACCAAAAGCACTGGCAATGTTTTGCAAATTCTTCCTTGAATGAGGCAAAATAAAAATGGGAATAAAAAGGGGAAGACAGCAATTCCCAGAAGCACTTCAGTTTAGTATTTTATGTAATTCTGCAACAGCCAATTTATTCTGTTGTTGGAATTTTGATTTCACATAAAAAGCAGTTTAAGAATCTTAGCAAAGCAGAGTTACCTGTTGTTTCCTCAATGTTTGCAAGTTTCCACATGGTGAGTTTTTCTGTATGGTCAGGCTGGCTGGGATATCCAGGGGCAGGGCGAATTCCCTCATATTTAATTTTGCGTAGGCCAGAGAAATCCAGCTGCTCACTACTACTGTAAGCCCAGAATTCCCTTCGAACTCTTTCATGAAGCTCTTCAGCAAATGCCTTGGAATAGAATGAAAAGATTTTTTTTTTTTTTTAAACTTGGTACAGACTGATGCAATAGCTGATTGATTAAGATGAACAATGACAGATACTTTCTTCCATTCCCATTTTCATTTTTAAGAGAGCTCTTTAACATAGGTGAGATATTTGAAAGTAATAAAGTTCACATGAAACACTTATTTTGCTAATTCAAGTATGTTAGTTACTTCTCTTATTGTAGATGTGTTTTTTTGACTGTCCTGCTTTAAACAGGTAAAGATGTGGACAAGTAACCCAAAAAGACAAAATTCATTAACCTATGGTAGTGACACTTCATTATAGCACTGAGGTCATTAGGTCTTGACTATCTGGGTGACTCGCCCAGGTCTAGCTATGGAAGGCCACATCATACTTGCTATGATCAGATGCAAGCATGTGGTGCTGCTCCTTCTAGCAGAGGACTTTTCCTCTAGCTCAAAGTGGGCAACAGCTTCTCTGAACTGCTTCTGCAGCCTATGTGATTTTACCAGCACCAGCTGCCCTTCAGGAAGAATTGCCACTTCAGTAAATATCTTCAACAACAGCAACAATAATAATAATTTCTGAAACCCTGCTATAGCTTGAAAACCCCAGCTAGAGCTAGCCCCACTTGCATTGTACTGAAGTGGCCCTAAGTTTGCTGAAAGTTGCAAGGAAACACCTGATAAAACCTCATACCTCTGCCAACCGATCACCAAGAGCTTTCACCATTATGATGTTGTATTCATCCTCCTGTTTCCTAAATTCACTGCATAAATCATCTACACCAAAGCAGGCCACTGCAAACAGGCCTAGGTAGTCACAAATGCCAGAATCCAGTGGTGCTATGAAGTCAGAGAGGCAGTAATATGGATCTGTGCAGGCAGAGTCCTTTTCAGCCTGAAGTAACAAAATCAATGCGATAAATCAGAACATTTTAAAATACATCATTAGTGCAGTATTAAGCTAAAGACCGGTATTTTTAAGACTAAAGGGCCTAGGGCATTTCTGACAAACACCTAACTAGTCTTTGAGCCATGGTAGTTTTTCTGTAGTTAAATTAGAAGAAAACCATCTCTCTTACTCTGAGGATGTTTGGACCACTGAAGACAAAACATCAAAGAAGACGGATGCAGCACTGAACACACATTTTGCTGCTATTTACAACTACTAAGATTTAACAGCTGATACTGCAAAAAAATTATGACAAAGTAAGGAGTAGTCTTGTGCCAACAACTGGGTAAGAGGAGGAATATTTCATCTCTGTCCTTAACAGATCCACATTTGTTAACAAAACTGATGGCTGATCTGCAAACTGAAGAATTCTTCAGCAACCCACTGTAGAATGGTTATGGGTTTATAAACACTCCTTATGCTACAAACTATGTGCTCAGTAATCCAGACAAAACAGTGCCCAGGATGAAGACTTCTTACTAATCACACATAAACACAAACAAAATGTATGTATCACTACTGGAAAGTTGAATCCTAAGCAAAGTTTGAGTGTGTTTATGCAAAGGGAAGGGGCCCAATGGAAAAGGACCCTGAGGTGCTGGTCAATATCCAGCTGAACAGGAACCAGCAGGGTGCCCAGGTGGCCAAGAAGGCCAATGGCACCCTGGCCTGCATCAGAAACAGTATGGACAGCAGTACCTGGGAAGTGATTCTTCCCCTATACCTGCCACTGGTGAGGCTGCATTTGAATACTGTCTTCAGTTTTGGGATCCCCAATTGAGGAAGAACACTGAGGTGCTGGAGCAAGTCCAGAGAAGGGCAATGAAGCTCATAATGGTTCTGGAGCACTCATCCTATGAGAAGTGGCTGAGAGAGCTGGGGATAATGAGGCTCAGGGGAGACCTTATTGCCCTCTACAACCACCTGAACAGAGGCTGTAGCCAGGTAGGGGTTGGTCTCTTCTCCCTGGTAACAACTGACAGAACAAGGTGACACAGTCTTAATCTGTGCTAGGGGAAGTTTAGGTTGGACATTTGGAAGAATTTCTTCACAGAAAGTGCGATCAGATACTGGAATAGACTGCCCAAGGAGGTGGTGGAGTCACTATCCCCAGAGGTGGATTCCATTTGAGGAACGACTGAACATAGCACTCAGTGCCACGGTCTAGTTGACATGGGGTTGTTCAGTCATAGGTTGGACTCAATCTCAGAGATCTTTTTCCTAATTGATTCTGTGAAATATGGAATTATACTGCTCACTGGATCATTTTCCAAAATGGAAAAAAGCTAACAAAGGTACCAAAAAGAAATCTTGAATCATATCAGTATATTTATTCATTGTGGAAGCATGATTGCTACTAAAGAGGTGGCACAGTTCTTGTAAATCTACCCAACTTACAGAGAGAGTAAAGTTATTTAATGGCTATCACTTAGCTGAAGATTCATTTTTTTAACCTATGACACTATTTTAGCAATGTGTTTCGCCCATTCCCAACTGCATCTTAAAAGCAAATAAAACACCCCTACCTGTAAAAAAAAAACAAAAAAATTCTATTAACCTGAAAAGTTACAGAAAGTATCATAAAATTAACAAAATATCCTTTTTCCCCACAGGTGAAATTTATATTAATTTTAAGGTTCATTTGCAATTTTTAGAGCTAAGGAAAATATTACATGCATCCCTAACTTTTAGATTTATATCACATCCTTAATTAGCATCAATGTCATGGAGAGAACTCTGTGTACTGAAAGGAACATTTTATATAAGAAACAGAAGACAATTATTCTCTTCTACTTGGCTCTGCTGAGAACTCTCCTGAGTTTCTGTATACACCAGGCTGGAAGAGATGCAGCTAAAATACATGAAGTCCAGAAGAACAGTGTGCACAGAGTTTCATGACCTTAACCTTTGAGAGAAGCCTGAGTAATTGGGATATACAAAGTAAAAAAGGCTAAGGAATATAACAGTATTCCAATAATAAAAAGCATTACAAGAACAACACCAAATCAGCTATTTTCTTTGGGAAAATCCTGGGGAAAAGCCAGGAAAAGAAAGAGTAGTAAAGCTGATTTACATGGCATATCAAAATGTTTAACTAGGTCATAAGTCTCTGAAACAGAGAGTGCTTGTTGAGAGCATTTTATATAAACATCTGCCATGGACTGTCAAGATGCACTGGATCCATCTCAGGGAACTGCAACAGATAAACCTAAGAGCCAGGTATTTCTTAGCACAGTTCTGCAATGTTGGCACACAACTGTGCTCAGAGTATTGTACTCCAGAAATGTAGGTAGTTAAACTCTTTTTCTGCCACATTTAATGACTCTGAATATGTGAACTATGAAGAAGCCAAATCAGAAGACAGGGAAAAAGGAGAAGCAGAATATCTTGCAAGCTTAATCTACCAAATTAAGTGCAAATCTAAGTAAGTATGATTCTCTCCATCAAAATTAGCAGCCAAAAATTCTAAATGGCCCCTTCATATAGTGAATTTTACACAAAAATTAAGCCTATCAGAAACATTTCTCTCCATTGGGCTTTATTTTCCAAGTTTTTTTAATTCTAATTGGATTTAAGCATTAACACATTCAAGCAGAATTCTTCATCTAAAGTAGAATCCAGTGATATTAGAGAACTAAGGTTCATTAGGTTCTAATTTATCTTGAACACAAGATTCATGTGATTAATTTATGCAACGTACTGCTTTAGGACATCTTAAAATTGAGACAGAAAATGCACATCATAGCTGAAGATGTCAAACCTACAAAACATTTTGTACAATTATTACAATGCAAAATACTAAAACACAAAGACCTGGCTCATCACTAATAGGATCTTGTTATTATTGAAAGAAATTACAAGACAATGGCTGCAGAGAGATTACAACAATTTTCTACAGATTTTAATAAGGCACTTCTATTACATTCCTGAAATTCAGGGGGAAGAAAAGTCACTTAACAAATGTGTTGTCACTGTACCTGTTGCCTCAAACCATAAAATTTTGCTATTGGCTCTGAAGATCCCACTGCCTCTTCTGCAGCATACAAGTGGATATCATCTTGAACACTTCGAGCTGGCCAGAACCCAACCACACCTCTGGCTTGTAATTTCTTTTCATTAATCAATGTTTTTAGTAGGTCTTGAGCATCGTTATAAACTCTCTTTGCTTCTTCACCTATTAAAAACAAAGTAAACAACAAAATTGCCTTAGAAAAGGCATGTTTTCCTAACTGGCTAAATAGATTTAAGAATTGTTTGAAGATTGATTCATTTTCCACATAATTGTCCAATGACTGCAATGATCTGTCAGCTACAGCAATAGGAAAATTGCAGTGTGATCACAGGGCTGTAACAACATGTATCTTAGGGAATAAAAAAACCCAAATAAAGCACAAAATGTTTCAGCCAGCACCTAGTAGAGGAAGAGAACACAGAATAAAATGAGCAAGAGACCCGGTGCGTGTACCTACATTACCACAGTGCAGCAGACCTAGAACATTGCTTTCAGTGTCACCCTTGCATTTTTATCACCTATTTCAAAGCCTACTGAATAGCTTCAAAAGGAGCTTGCCATCTTCACCCACAGACACATTAAGTGCTCTGCTGCCATTTTCTGTTAATAAAACACCTCCCCGTGCTTTGGCAGGTGAATGCTAAATAAGACGACCAAGCATTTTTCCACACTTATTTTTCAGCCTTACATGGCAACAGTTGGTTCACTAAGCCTTGCTTTGAACAAATTATTTCAGTGACATTCTTTGCATTGTACTTGTACTATTCCTAATGTATTTCATTAAACATTTGGAATCTTACTGCAGCACACTGGGCCTGTTAGGATTTGTTATATGAAGTAAATGCAATTTCAGTACTCACCTACAGTTTTATCATTAAAGATCTTAGGGAAACTCCGGTTGGGATACTTTCCCCTAAGTTGCCAGACGTCAAAGAAGGGCTTCCAGTCAATGTATTCTACCAGCCTCCTCAGGTCATAATCTTCAAAGACTTTTGTGCCAATGAATTTCGGTTTAACTGTAGGAATCGGAAGTACAATTGGACATGATGAAAATAATTTAAAATTGCTTTAACATTTGCAGTATAACTGATGTTCAGCAGTCTCCACCCCTGCAAATGACCTCTTCCAAACTAACCATCCTAAAATTCTCATAGTCATATTTTCCCAAGTCATACCATAATCCACAGTTACAATGTTACCAAAAAAAAAGGCATAAAAGGCATATAAAGGTGAAATGGAAAAATTAAGGTCTTTTGTTCTTCCACATAAATAAAAAGCTTTTAGCTGCTGGACTTTGGAACTTATTTAATTGTTCAGGATACTGGCCAAGACACAAGACCAAACAAACCTACACAACTGATCAATCCCTTACATATTTCATGGGCCTTTCACATTTACCAATTCCTTTCTATACACAGACATGTACTATGACACTGCAGAATATTTCTGTAAATTCTTATGTAATTTCTAAGAACTTTTGCACATTTAGATGCACACACACAAGTGATAAAGCAAGATGGATGCATCTGTGTAAAGCCAGAGGCTTTGCACTTGTTTTGTCTGTCCAATACTTTGTAACACATTAAGACAAGTTATTGAAAATTTGAATCTTGTTGAATCTTGTAAATGAAACAACAGAAAGCAGTGTTAATGTCACTGCAGGATGAAACCTGAATGCTTTTTATACTTCTAGTATAATTTAAAAAAAATAAAACAGTACAAAAACTGATGGGGGAAGGGTAGAAAAGAATGTAAGGAGGAATTTGATTAAAATGCCATGTTACAGCATGTGTTCCCAAATATGGTACTGTAAGGTGTGCCATGTAATGAGCCAGGGAGACAGTACTTTCAAAAGCTGTCATTAGTGTTTTCTTTGATTATATGTTGTGATGGGTAACTCGTTGTTTGGGGATTTTTTTCAGTTACATTTATTGAATATTATTTTTAAATGAGCTGTAAAAAAGCAGAAACAATGTTAAAAGTAATGCAAAAAAATCTCAGCTGAGACAGATACCAATTTACTTAAGCTGTTACACTGCTACATTCTGAAGTTTAAAGCATATTTTAACTAAAAATATATCTAAAATAATCACACAAAATACAATAAAGGCACAGCAATCACAAACAACAACAACATATAGCTGACCTGGTACATGGCCTGATAACCAATCATTATGGAAACCTTTTCTTCTAGCTTGCTGTAGAGACAAGTATCTTCTTTCCTATATAGACATGAAGGTTAATTTCAGAACACCACCTTTCAGACACAAACTGTAACTGCAGACTTCATGGTAGAGTTTTACTCAAAATACTCTTCAGGATAAATCTAACAACAGATATTTCAGTCTCAACAACTCTGAGTTCCCATGAGTAAAGTAAGATTACATCACAAGCACATCATTATTTTTGTCTGTATAATGCTAATGAATCTGGTCTACAAGATTTCTGGTTCCTCTCAATTACACCAGAAGTTCTTTTATGACTTCACAATAAACCAAAATACAAGCAGAGAAAGATATTCTCCTACTGCTCTGATCACTCACCTAAACAAGACTAAGACATTAGGAAAGCATGGTGGTTTTAAAATTCTCACTGAGTGTGGCTCAGTACCAGCAAAAGCTACCAGTACCATTTTCACTACCCCAGCTGAAGCTCCACATATCCTGCTACTGCTCCAGGACAGCACTGGTCTCCCGCAGGTTGATTAAGATGACATGACTGCCAGCTCCATGGAGGTCCTCGATACCACTGATTAGCCATTGAGGACAAGCAAGAATTCGCCAAGCATGTGTTAAGAGTCACATGGCAAAGTCTTATAGGTTAGAAAATTTGATTTCTTAAGCACTTCTGGAAGTTTTTAATCCATTTTACTGCAAGTTTTAAATCAAAACAAATATACCTGAAGGTCTTCACAAGGAGCTGAACAGTAAGAGAACAGCAAGTTATTCATAATAACTGAACAGCAAGTGCCAACCACTTCAAACAAGAAGATAATCAATTATATTTGTACCTTGAGAGACTCATAGTGTTCTTGTCTAATTTCTTCATATTCTTCTAATATTTCTTCAAAGAAATCATCCTTCATACTGTCATCTAAGAGCTGGGAGCACTGAAAAGAACAGGAAGGAAAAAGCACTAAGTACCTACTGTAACACACTACGGGAAAGACAGAGTCTAAGTTTCAGACTAGGCAACCTGTCTTTTGGACTCTCTTGGCAACACTAAACTAAGCCTTATCATTAATCTGCAACCTCCATTCAAACTATTCAAACTAGCCATGTTTAGACTACAATCATTACTGAGATCTCTGCCCTACTACACAGGTTACATTAGCAGAGCCAAGTCTAGGTCTGCAAAGACCTGAGAGGAGAATACTCCAAAACTTCACAGACTGAATAGTCACAGAAGCAACACACAGCTGAGCCTACTCTTCACCACCATGTATTTGCCAGCTAAGACCACCCATTTCTCTGAAAGAGAATCCATCCCAAAAAACTCCAGCCACATGTTTCTCAGTACAAATGTTGCTACCTAACTAACTTCAGAAATATATCCAAATTAGCCAGAATAGCAGTACACATAGAACTCCATCAGCCTTCACTACAATACTACAGTCAAGGACTCAGTGAATGTCACTCTCACTAGAGTAATGGACATTTAAATGAAAGTGCCCAGTGACAATAACTGTCACAAGCCCATTGAGAACCATGCAGCAGCACAAAACAGCTGAAGAAATGTAATTTAGAAACTTGTCTCTGATGTGCCCCTTTTAATTTTCTGCCACAACACTAAGCCTTAGAGGAAAGGATGAAAGGGACAACAGAAAAACAGGAACGTATCTTTGCATGGATAAGAAACTATTATTTAGAACTTACAACCACAACACTCTTGGATGCATCCAGGACATGAACCACAGGTGCACTATATCGTGGGGCAATTTTAACAGCTGTGTGTGTTCTTCAATGAAAAAGAAAAAGAGTGAGCATTTCACAACTAAAGCAAAAAAACCAACAAAACAAAACAAAAAACAAAACAACAACAACAAAAAAAACCAAACAAATCCTGACTTAATACACAGACACATAGACCAGAACTTCAAAAGAAGAAATTCATTCATCCATGAATCATTAAACACAGATTTTTAATAACAGGTACATAAACATTTTCCTTCAAAGAGTATCAGAACACTTCATAAATAATGTGCCAACTCACATTCCCTCAATGTCTGCCCAGCTGAATGAAAATCAGCAACTCATTAGTTTTGAGTCTCAGAAATCAGTAAGAATATTCCAAACTAAGCCTACCAAGAACTAGCAATTTCTTTAATCCTTTTTGCTCATCTTACATTTTTTCCTCCCGCATGTTAATTTTTGGGTCTGTGGATTAGCATTAACCTAATTCAGTGATGATTATCCCACTTCTCAAAATCAGAGGCACAAGTCCTCTATACACCCGAACAATGAATTCTGCCAGTGGTCAATAAATATTACAAACTTGCACCTTGAAGATGCAGTGAAATTTCCATTGTAACTACAGATGCAATGAGGACAGACCCTTATCTTCACACTCTGTCAAATTATGAGACTACTTGCTGAGGCCACAAAATATTGACTCTAATAAATCTACTACAATATGTATTGCTCTGATAAAGAAAGCAATGCTGCTAACAGTTTCTAGGGATGCAAAAAGAGCTCTGCTCAGAGTCCTGCCAAAACTCTGCAAGCAAGTGTACGAACAAAGATCTTATAGGCCTTATAATTTGCTTTCTTATATACTAAGGTCAAACAAGATATCTAAAATTAAACTTGAATCAGAGCCCCTAACAAAGGTAAGATCCCCCTTTTCTTCAGGTTCTGTCAAATATTTAAAGCACTTGGACATGGAGGTTTACTCATGACTGTGCAACCCAGCTGTGTAAACAACTGTCCAGCATCCCCTGAATCTGCTTCTAGGAGACGCATTTTTGATCTTGGCAGCTCCATTTTTTACAAAAAGGTATCTCATCGGTTTTGATAGGAACAAAAGAAGACATGGTCCTAAAATGGCACAGTATCAACCATTACATGCTAACTTTTGTGGTTTTTTAAGTAAGTTTTATGGCAATGAGAATGTCATTATTTCTCAGCACCTGAATTTACCAAAGTAGAATAATATGAATGGAAAAATCATCATTACTATAAATTATGAAGAAACTCTTACTGTGTGAATTCTGGAGACTAAATCCAGCCTCCCTCTCTCTCTCTCTTTCAAAGTACTCATGAAGAGTACACTCTTCCAAGTACTCATGATCTCCTTCTTCCAAATAACATTGCCTATTTATTACAGTGAAAAAAATGCCAAAGGTTCTTCGTTAGCAACCTCTGACATATACACAACCTTTAAGAATGCACATGGGAGGTTAAACTGAAGACTAGGATAGTAACATTAAGAATCCAGTCTTCCATAAAGAGTACCTTTACTGGACATATATTTTATAGACACTGCATTGTATCTGGGCATATGTGCAAGTATGTATTTATGTAAAATTCACATGAATAAAATCAATTTTTGTACTCAAAAGTATACATATATTCTCTAGTAATTTCCATACTCAAGGATAAAACTAGTGCACCTTCCCTGTTAGCTACATTCCTCTCTGAATAAATTCTGCAGAACTGTTTGATGCTGGTTATTTGACATCAATTACTAGGCCACAATGCCCTGGGTGAAAAAAACTGAAAAGAACTGAAAAGGCTCTCCTAAGACCTCCACTTAGAATAAAGCCTTCCTGTTGACTCCCCACATTTTTGGTGGGTTTTTTTGAGGGGTGGTTTTTTTTTTGTTTGGTTGGTTTGTTTTGTTTTTGTAAGAAAAAATCTTCCACGTTTGCTCTCAGTATCAAAGCAGCAGGAAGAGGCTCACATGGAAAAGGAGAAAAGGGATACAGTGAACCTTGCATTATACATGCAGGAACAATAAAGGCAGGCACTTGGACATGGAGGTTTACTCATGACTGTGCAACCCAGCTGTGTAAACAACTGTCCAGCATCCCCTGAATCTGCTTCTAGGAGACGCATTTTTGATCTTGGCAGCTCCATTTTTTACAAAAAGGTATCTCATCGGTTTTGATAGGAACAAAAGAAGACATGGTCCTAAAATGGCACAGTATCAACCATTACATGCTAACTTTTGTGGTTTTTTAAGTAAGTTTTATGGCAATGAGAATGTCATTATTTCTCAGCACCTGAATTTACCAAAGTAGAATAATATGAATGGAAAAATCATCATTACTATAAATTATGAAGAAACTCTTACTGTGTGAATTCTGGAGACTAAATCCAGCCTCCCTCTCTCTCTCTTTCAAAGTACTCATGAAGAGTACACTCTTCCAAGTACTCATGATCTCCTTCTTCCAAATAACATTGCCTATTTATTACAGTGAAAAAAATGCCAAAGGTTCTTCGTTAGCAACCTCTGACATATACACAACCTTTAAGAATGCACATGGGAGGTTAAACTGAAGACTAGGATAGTAACATTAAGAATCCAGTCTTCCATAAAGAGTACCTTTACTGGACATATATTTTATAGACACTGCATTGTATCTGGGCATATGTGCAAGTATGTATTTATGTAAAATTCACATGAATAAAATCAATTTTTGTACTCAAAAGTATACATATATTCTCTAGTAATTTCCATACTCAAGGATAAAACTAGTGCACCTTCCCTGTTAGCTACATTCCTCTCTGAATAAATTCTGCAGAACTGTTTGATGCTGGTTATTTGACATCAATTACTAGGCCACAATGCCCTGGGTGAAAAAAACTGAAAAGAACTGAAAAGGCTCTCCTAAGACCTCCACTTAGAATAAAGCCTTCCTGTTGACTCCCCACATTTTTGGTGGGTTTTTTTGAGGGGTGGTTTTTTTTTTGTTTGGTTGGTTTGTTTTGTTTTTGTAAGAAAAAATCTTCCACGTTTGCTCTCAGTATCAAAGCAGCAGGAAGAGGCTCACATGGAAAAGGAGAAAAGGGATACAGTGAACCTTGCATTATACATGCAGGAACAATAAAGGCAGGTAGTGATCCTACTCTCCACTGTCTGTCAAATGATGAGATGATTTGCTAAAGCAAAAAACACAGAATACAGTATGTGTTGCTCTGATAAAGAAAGCAACACTGCTCACAGCTTTTAGTTAGACAAAAAGTGACCTCTACAGTCTTCTGAGCTGTCACCTCCTCAAGTATACTGTACACAAATCAGTCAGCAAAGCATGAGCCACGGCTGTTATACATGCCCAGAACACATCTGCAGTAATGCTAATACTAGGTGTCACAGAGCTGTCAACATGGTGTTCAGGAAATCACAGCAGCTGCATTATTTGATTTGAACAGATCTGAGAGAACAAGATTTTAACAGCTCGGTCTATCAAAATCAACATGATAAGTACTTCACAGCAAGCAGTGGGGCTTTATCCCCTACCAGCCTGCCTGAGCAGCACTGGAGGCTCAACACAGTCATCACCACATTGAACAGTGATCCAGGAAAATACAGTAACTTCCCTAAAGATAACAGCTCAACTATTTCTAGTCTCAAAATCCTGCATTTTTGAAATGCTTTGGTGAATCAAAATAGATCATCCAACCCCTCAGAAGAACAGGACTATATTTATTTGCATATGAGCAAAAACTTTTAGAGAAAACACAGTACTTCCACATATAATATATACTTGCAAAAATTAAACATTTAAGATGTCCATTATTTGTTATGTACTAACTAGATTTTACCTCGATAATCTAGGACTTCTGAAACAAGAAATAACAGTCAGTTAGGGTGAATACATATCAGTATGTGTGTTGCAGGAAAATGAGAGAAAGGGGGAAAGAAATGGCTATAAATTTTCTTTTTCATTAGTTAACTAGTGAAATAGTTTATATATAATACTGTTTATATATAATAATGATATTGTTTGCATACAAGCTGCCCATCTTCCCAACAGAGATATCTTACTTAGAAGTAGTTGCTCCTCCAATGAGCAAAGGAATCTTTATTGCCAATCTCTCCATTTCCTTGGCGACAAAAATCATCTCATCCAAAGATGGGGTGATGAGACCAGACAGGCCAATTATATCTATTCCAAATTTACAAACACACATGCACAAAACTTTTAGCCAATCCATTCTAGAAAGACACAGAAATTACTACAGAAAAGTTTATTTCATACATCAGATAGCTTCATGCATCAGATATAAAATAATGAGATGAAAAGCAGGATAGTCACTAGTCTAAAAGGGATGTTTGACCCAATTAGAAAGTGAAAGCTTTCCAAGAATGATAGCAATTCCAAACCCCCAGTTTATGATATTTCTCCGTCTTCACAGTTGCTGAACACCTACTGCTCTAGTTTCAGCAATAAACAAACAGCACTTTTGATTAGCAAGATCCAAGTCTCAGAAGTTCAGCACTGAAGAGGGAAATAAGACAAAATAATTATAAGTTCTGCTCTTAGAAACAGCAAGAGCTTTCAAACTTCACCATGTTTCACACCATTCATCTTTTCCAAGATGCAGTAGACTATTCCAAAGCAACTGCAAGTTGAATCAGGAAGTTCATTATTTATTAGAACAATTCATTCCTGATTTCACACTCACTGATCTGGCAGGCTAAATGCCAAGTTCTTTTACTGATTTAAGATGCAAAAAGAAGTTAGTTAGACCTTTTCAAGGCTCCATTTATCCATCTGTAAAAGAAATACTACACCATCTCTCTCAGAGTTGTCCATCTGATACAGGGTTTCAGTTTCTCAGGCTAAGTTTCACAGAAGTGCCAAATGCTAAATAATTAACATGGTTAAAGCAGAAGTTGTGATTTTTCTGAAGATAATCTGATCAAATCATGGACAGTAGAGGAATGCAATAAGCAGCAATAAAAAATGTGATTTAAAAGTCAAACAGTTCAGAAGTACTAATGAAGTCTCTCTATACCTGCTTTGTTCTCAACAGCAGCTCTCAATATCTTATCACATGGAGTCATGACTCCTAAATCAATAACTCTGTGGAAAGAAAGGAGATGACACAAGATGCTTTAAACAGCAAATCAAATTTCTGTTACAGGACAAATGCATTCCTCTTACTGTAAACAACTGACCTAAAAATTGAAATTAAGATTGAGATTTTTGTTTGTTTCTCTTGAGAATATTTGGGAAATGGGAAATTGGAGAATCTTTATATAGGAAATACCTCTGGGTCTGGTAAAATTTTCAGTAAGAGTTCCAGAAGGCATAACAGTTAAGAAAATTTAAGTGTAAGTGGAGCTTTTTCTTTAAAATAAATTTTTGTGGTTGTTTTCTGGCTGAGATGAGTTAATTTTCTTCACAGCAGCTGCTGTGGTGCTGTGTTTTAGATCTGTGGCCAAAACAATTCTGCAAATTAAAGTTTTAACTAGTGGTGAGCAATGCTTTCACAGCATCAAGGCCTCTTCTGTTTCTTACTGTAGTCCCCCAAGAAACAGACTGTGAGTAGACATAACTAGGCAGATGACCCAAACTAACCAAAGAAATATTCCATGGCACATGAAGTCAGGCTCAGCAATAGAAAGGGAGAGTAAGTGGCATAGCAGGGGTTAGCCATATTTTGGTCAGGAACTGGCTAGGCACCTAGTCTGTCCACAGGTGATAAGGGGATTGCCTTTGCATCACTTGTTTTTTCTTTCCTTCTCTCTTCTTCCACTTCTCCTTCAGTTATTACTTTTCTCCACCCACAATTTTTCTTGCTTTCTTTCTCCACCCCCAATTTTTCTTGCTTTCTTTCTTCCTTTCCTCTTTTCCCATCTCACTGAGATTGGTTGGGTGGAAGTGAATGAATGGCTGTGTGGTGCTAAGCCACCAACCAGGCTACCCACAGCAGTAGCATTTCTAAAGGCATCTGGATAATACAAAAATATTGTGTGGACATAGTGTCTTACATCAGGAATATAAGATGATTCACATCAAGATTTTTTGCCTTATTAAAGCATACATTTTATGAAACGGGACACTGAACTTCCCTTTTTAGTGTTTTAATCCTATTAACCCTAGCAATTGCTGAGGTTTTTACTTCTTCAAGTAAACCACCCCAGCCTGCAGATTTCACTCAGCCTCACTCATATTCATGGTGACAGAGAACACTAAGGCTCCCTTTCAGTAAATCTAAATAAAGCTCAAGAAAGCCTGAATCCAATCAACAGAATTTCAAGACGAAATTCAATGGAATATATTGCATATATACAGCACTGCTACTGACTTCAACACTTTGTGTTTTGAAATAAAGGGATAATTTTGGCTCTTTCCAGAGCAAATGACAACCCAAAGTCAAAACTAAACTGAAGGAATGAACAATAAGACAGAGTTCCAAAACCAATTCAGCTCTGCACAATGTCTGACACACCCTTGAAAAGAACACTGATGGAAACATGACCATTCATTCCAACACTGTTGCCAAGCCTTCTGCACATACACAGGCCATGAAAGACCTGACTTTTCTTGAAGTTCTAACTTTTGAAGTTTAGAAACAGAATGAGAATCTCATATCTTATTTAAGAAAACATACCTCAGCAAGTTTTTAAACCTCATAGTTAACAAACAACGTGAAAAACACATACAAGATTCATTTGAATCTTACAAGACTATTTTTTCCCAACACAACCCATATTTAGTATTGCCTACTGCAACTGTCATATCTGATTTCTTCAGACATTATAAAAACATCAACATTATTATATTTAACTCATATAAAACAAACAAAAATTGATGTTCTCATCTATATTCCAACTGATGTTAAACTGCAGAATCACCTCAGACATTAATTTGTTCAGAAAAACAGTATTCAAGGAGGATGCAATACTCCCTCTTGCCTCCTCATTTAGTAATAGCTGCTATGATCTGTGTTCCCAATCACAACCTGGGGAACAGAGGACAATTCCCAAGAAATGCCAAGTTCTGTTATCACCACAGCTGCAGCTACAGAGGGGTACTATTTACTGACCCTTCTACAGTTGTGTTCTCAGCTACCTGATGTCTCTTTACCTGAAGTTGTTGCAGCCCAGAACAACTCCCACAATGTTCTTGCCGATATCATGTACATCTCCCTTCACAGTTGCCAACACTATTGTACCCTGGTAAGGATCCTGAAAGTTGAAGTAGCAAAGAGTTAAATTACTCAGAAGCCTTGGTATGTTTGAACATATCCTTCAACAGTGCAATCCTAATCCATGACCCAGACTTCTATTATAGTACTATAAACTGTGGCACAGATAATACACTAAGTATTAAAAACCATCTTAAAAGATCCAGGTAATAGAAACTTGCACATGAATTATTCTTTTAAAATGCATGGATGTTATTCAAAAATCTGTGTCTGAAAAAACAGAACAGCAGATAAAACCATTTCAGATCTGGATAGCATTTTTTGCAGTGCAATAACTGAACTCCTAAGGTACTTCTGCTCCAAATACACACCTCGCCAATAAAGAGATTAAATATTTAGAACAAAAGGGTATGAATACTTATAATTACACGTCTATTTGTGCATCAAGATCAATCTTTCGATGCAATGCTGAGAAAAACAGGTCATTAGCAAACTTAGAAGAGAAATTAGAGGAATTAGAAAAAGCAGAAGAGGCTCATTTTTATGCAACACAAATAATAACGGAGTTTTCAGTGCAGTGATCAGGCTACTTCAGACTACCCAAGCTGAATAAACAGGCTGAAGAAGGATCAGCTTGAAGAAAGGAAGCTGTTCTGTCACAATCAAGTCCTAGACTAGATGGCATTCAGTCTGACAAAGGGTGCTGCCAGCAGCACAACAGTGGAACTCCCCACAGCAGCTCTCCACCAGGACACAGGACTTGGCAATACCTTTTTAATTGTATAATCACTGCCATCATTTGGAACAGCTCCAGGCTATAACAGTAGTATGTCTGAGCTGCTGCAGCATCAGATGCCAGTAAGCAACTACACAAATTGCACAGAATTTAAATAAAGTGGAAATCTGAGCATATTGTATGTGAAACTACAAAATATTTTTTCAGACAGTATCTCATCCTCTTTGCACATGGCAGAACTGGATGACTGAACCCTTCTATGAAGCATGTTATATTTCTGGACATATAGAGCAGCTCTCTATTTCATGAACCTACATTGCTTTTGTAGTTGCAATATTATGGGTCAAACAATCTTGATATATTACCAAGAGTGACATTAGTATTTTCCTGTGATTCTAATACATTTGTTGAATAAAATCCCTGGATCTCCACCAATGTTGCTGTTTACTAAAATCTAATATCTCCCCAGTGCTTCTGTTTTACAGAAGGCCAGAGAATAGAGGAAGTAAAATGGAGGTCTGTAAGTCAGCCATCTCAGTACATCAACAGAAAATTTTGAAGCTGAAAATATACTGCAGGAATGCAAGAGAAAAATGAGGAAAGAGATTAATCAACTGGGAGAAGAACAAAACATGCTGGCCCACATTAAGTATCACACCTAATCATACCTAATAATTACTGATTATTTAATTAGTGATTGATACAAAAGAAAAAAAAATTGGATTTGCACATAAGAAGGAAAATCTTTGCTGGATAGCAAACAACATGGGCAACAGCACACACCACTTTAAATAAATCCTATTTAAGGCACGCTTATTTCAATTGTCTTAAGCAAGGAGGTCCTCAAGTTCTGGGCATACATCCAAAGGCCTTCATTTGTTTTCATCTTTGATAGCGATCCACAGCCACAGCTATTTATCCTCAAATGTAACTATCAACGCTTTGCGTTTCCTGGCAGTCTGTGACTAAAACTGTCCTGGAGGGTACAGAGGCCTGGCTAACAACAGACAGATCAGTTACCAGAGTCTGCAAAACTTTTTCCTTCAAGCCAAAGTACTTTGGGAATAGATGCAGCTATTTTATCTCTTTCAATGTCTTTTTAAGAGGAAGGAACTACATCCCTTGCGCAGCAGAAGGCAGAGAAGGCAGGATGACAGAAGCCCTGCGTTTTTCCCCTGCTCTCCTCAGCCACACAGAACATCTACCTCACTCTCTTAGAGTGCATGCTATCTTTTTTAGAACGTCTCAAATTCTACTTCACGTCTTTCTAGCCAGAGAATTAAGTGCCAGAGGGTTCACAGAAGATCCTAATCCACTGCTCATGGAATCAATGGGGTAGCAATTTTAAACAACTTCAAACAGGATCAGAACAAAACAGAGGGTGTAAAATACCAGCACTGTTGTCTGAATTAAAAGAGAACAGCATGAGCTGGAGAGAGACAATGAAGTGAAAGGTGATTTGTGACAGCCAGAGAACAGACTAACTTGAGATACAGGAGAGAAGACACCTTCATATCTGGAAAGAGCATGGGAGAAGAGACAAGGCATTTTCCTTCTTTCATGAAGATCAGTCAGATTTAATTATCAGGCTATTTTTCTTTCCAAATTATTTCTTCTATTTATTACATTTGTGCTGGACTATCACATAACAGATGCACAGCAAATACATTGCAAGAAGATTTCAAGCAAAGAATTAGGAACAATTAAAAATTTTAAAGGAGAACTAGAGAGTTTGCACAGGGCAGAAGTATTAGAAGTAAGCAGCAAAATCTGACATAAATAATGTTAGAATAAACACCAAAATTAAATGCCTGTAAAAGTACAAGAAATTAATAACATTGGCATAAAGGGCCTACAAAGGCTCACTGGCATAGTTCAGAAAACTTTGGGAGCTTAGGCACACACCAAGCAGAGTTCCACAAAATCATGAATTTCGAACCTAATTCAAATTTTGACTGAGATTGTCAGTCTCCATGTGACTGTATCAACTCTCCAGCATAATAAATATAAATACCAACAAATAATTCTTATATTTGTCATAGCACTCTATGAAAGAACTACAGCACAAAGGATTGTATCTTGCCTCTTCTTCTGTGCTGCCTTGCTTGGCTCTCCTTTCCTCTCTTTCTTTTTCCATATAGGGAATAAGGTGGCCAACTGCTTTCTTCATAACTCGAGCAGACTTTATCACCTGCACAGGTAAAGGTGGGGGCAGAATAAACAATAAAGACAAGGTATAGGAATAAACTCAGTTTTCTTTTAGCTTTCTCATTCAGCCAATAAATGAAATTTGATTTGCAGCTCCAGGTGGCAGTTTTCAGATCACTCTGTGGCTGCAGGCTGCTGGCCTTACTGGGCTAAGGCTCTACACAAAACACTTTCTCCTACAGTGCAGCTTCCCAGACCAATCACAATAGAACTGAAAGCTGCAGACACACCCAGACTTGGAAGGTGCTAAACACAGCAAATTTTATTTGGGCTTTTACTCTCTTGCACTTTTTCATGGGCTAAGACTTAAAACTGCATTTCAGATAAAGCAAAAACACTCAGGAAGAACAGAAACAAACAAAATCATACACAAAGAAAGTCGAGTTTCAAAGTAAAGTAAGAAAATGGCTGCTTCTCAGCAGTACCTGAATTTTTGCAATTCCTACATTTTACAATGCTAGTTTTTGTAAAGTAGGAAAATATATGACATTATTTTCTCATTACCTGAGGTAGAAACATCTTTCCAGCACCAAAAAGATCACCAACAATTTTCATGCCATTCATCAAAGGCCCTTCAATTACATTTAGAGGTCTAGGATATTTTTCCTGGTTTAATCTTGCTTCTTCTGTATCTGCAATGACATACTTCTCAATGCCCTGAGGAAAAAAAAAAAGAGAAGCTTTTATCTTGCTAGAAATACAACTTTTATTTAGTTGCCTTCTCCCCAGAAAAACTCCACAATGAAAGTACAAATAGATACTGTAGATACTGATAGCCTTTAAAAATACCTCAAATGTGTATTGAAAATAGACTTTCTTAGGAACCAAAATACTGCAAGTCTTAGGCAGATAAAGTTACTCACAGAATTTCCCCAGTATTAACAGATTTGTTTATTTTTCTTAACTCTGTCATCAGAAAAACCCAACACCCAAAGGCTGCCTCCTCAGTCCAGCTGCCACTCAGTGCAGTACTACTGAAGGACTAAAAACCAGCCCTAGGAAGTAAAAGAAGTGTATTCCAAAGCAAAAGCTGCATGTTTCTACCAACACTAGTGGAATAAAATATTAAGGGTCAAAGACTTCAACTTCTGAAGCTTAAAGACACACCTCCAGGATAAGTTTTCTCTAGTTTTCTCTGTTATTGAAATTAAATAGATCAGTTGCCTTTATTATTCATCGTTAATTAATAGCTTGTGAAAAAATGGAAACTGAAGAACTTTTAAAGGCAAATATGTCCCTTAGGGTCTGAGCTGAGCTCATGGCTCTGAGCTCTGATGGCTAGAACATTTTTCCACACAAATTCACCTTGATGAGAGCATATTCCAGCCTTTCCTCCACAGAGCCTTTACGCCACTCATCAGTCTGTACAACTTTTTTTCCTCCTTGGGCATGATTCTGAAAAGAAAAGACATCCATAGGAGCTTGCATGCATAAGAGGTACAATTATGGACTTCACATTCAGAAAAACGAGGATATTTCCAAGTAATGACTCATAAAATAATTTTAGACTATACAAAAGGTTTATATACATGCAAATCATGTTGCAAACACCTCTGACGTAATACATGCACCCAGAGTGTCTGCATGCCAATAGGTATACACCTCAATGAAAATCTAAACAATTTTTTTTTTTTAGAAGAGAGAGCAGTTTGACAAATTTTATGCTCATAAAAATGAGGACATGACTAATCCTAAGGGATTTACTTCTGGGAACATATTTTAAATTGATTCCTGGCCCACACATTACATTTAATTTTAAAATTCTAATTAATTTGGCACTAATTCAGTTTCTGCTGGAATAGGTTATGTTATTCCATATCACAGACATGTTTTCAATCAGTCAGCCTACAAAACTACTGTTTGTCACATGCATAGACTGCCCCAAACTACCACATATCTTCTTTGTCTTACACTCATATTCCCCTTGGCTATGAACACAGAGGTCAAAAAGGCTTCTCATAGAGCAAGAAAGTTCACAAGCACCCATCCCAGGAAGGCTTGTGGAAGAGCACCTTATCCAACACACTTCAGGCATGTAATTTCTTTTCCTTACTCAGTTATTAGACATAATCTGACATCTCTCAGGCCTTATGAACTTCTTATACTTTGGAGTGCTCATCAGCAAGTTTTTAAAGATAAAGCCATGGAAACAAAACCTCACTCATGGGAACATAAAACAGAACAGCTTTCATTGATGTTTATACAAATATTAACTAACTTCACAGCTTCTTGTTTCCTAATCTTACTCCCCTCATATGTCTATATTGCAAAAGGGAATGAAAGAAGGAATAAAATGTTGCCTGGAGACAACATAGACTTATATTAATTCTTAGGTTTGTTAAAAACCTGACTGGACATGTCCCTGAGTAACCTGATCTTGGCTGGCCCCTGGTTTGCATAGGGGGCTTGTAGTAGATTATCTCCAGAAGTCTCTATCCACCTCAGGAATCACTTTACGTGATTCACTGAAATGATATCAAGTGCTCTTCAACCTCTGGCCAGAAAGTTTAACAAGGGAACCACTCCAGCCCAAAAGTAACCCATGACACTGTAAGGTGGACATGCAGGAGCAAAAGTGTTCGAGAATGTCTGCAGTTACATACATCATGGAAAATTATTTTTCATCTCAAACTTCAAATGAAGACTGATTCCCTAAATCTGCAAGGATAAAGTTCCTCTTTTTTGCCACTAGACTATTCACTCCCTCAGTAAAACTACCACCACTAATAAAAGCAGATTTTCCAACAAACTTACAGACCTAGGACTCAAAATCCACTAGGCTTCCCAAACTTACAGACCTAGGACTCATCATCCATCCACTTTCATTTCTACTTTTAAGGCTCCATTTAAATTCACGTTCAGCCTTCTGCAAAAACATTTGCTCAAGTAACCCCTTTCTAACTCTCCCTTTATTTTTCTTCTTCTTTAGGCAATCTTGAATACCCCAATGGTGCAACTCAGCTAAAACAGACAAGATCACTCCTAGGTGAATTGCTTGGACACCAAGAACACCATCTGGAATAGCCTAAGCACAAGGGATAAAGAGAGTCCTCCTGCAGGAGTTTTTAACATGTTGCCACTGTTACAATAAAGCATGCACCACCACAGGGCAAAACAAAAAACAAGTAAAGCTCTGCTCAGAAATACTGCCTCCAGGAACTATAAAACACCCATGCAAATCTTGTGCATTCAAATCTAACAGCCACCTAACCCAGAGAGATTTTTGCTGTATCTCCCATTCAGAACAGAATTTCACCAGTTACCTTACAGACAACTGTAACCTTTGTCCTTTATCACCACCATCATTAAAATATCTCAAAACCACTAAATACCTGATCCTCAATCTTGACATGTTACATGAACTGGAAGTCTATGCAGAGCCACAAATCACAAGCAACTATTTCACTTTTTTTATATACTCCAAGCAAACCATTACCACTAGAGAGAGAGGTTTCCTCTTAATCTCCTACAGTGCACTTGTCATTTAAGTTCCAGCACCAATATCAGCTTGCTTATGAGTTGGCCTTTTTTTCTGTTTTTGTTCGTTTTTGTTGGTTTGTGAGCATTTTCTTTGGGGGAAAAGTTTGCATGGGACTTTTGCTTCTTATTTTTTGAGGGTTTGGTTTTTTCTTTAGAGAATGCCTATGCAGCTTGGTCTCCTGAAGCATATGGAGAGCTCTGGCACAGGCTCTTCCATGGCATGAAACTGGAGAGGTTTGATCTATCACAGATTACTCACTTTATTCTGTGTTAATAACGGAACCACTTGTAGTATCATCAGTAAATTCTTACACCCCCAGTTATACTGACACATGCAGTTTATAGGCTGTTTTACCTGCAGGGAGTCGGTGAGGCTCAGGTGCTAAGCTAACTACTGTTCAAAGCTTAAAACTGGAAGTTACCTGAGCATAATGTAAAAGTTTCTCTGTCGCATCAGGATCTTTGTTCCAGATTAGATTCTCACACAGCTGTAGCAATTCCTTGTGAATATCATCATACACAGGCAGACTCCCAGCATTCACAATTCCCATGTCCATGCCATACTAGAAAAAACCATAGAGAATCCTCCAGACAAGGCTGTCAGACATAGCACTGCACATCTGCCAAGTGCAAACATACAGAAGCCAAAAGCACATCGTACCTTAATCGCGTGGTAAAGAAACACTCCATGCATTGCTTCTCGAATGGCATCCATTCCTCGAAAGGAGAAGGACAGATTGGAAAGACCTCCACTTATCCTGGCTCCTGGCAGTGTTTCCTATAGGAGTTGCACACAGATTTTTAGAGAAGTGCTTTCCAAAAAGGAAATGTAAGTAAAGCATTCAGTTCATAAAACAGTTGGCCCCTGAGCTCTGCGCATTGGCTATGTATCCTTTCTCTTCTCCCTCTTCCAGATCCTTCTAGTTACTCAAATTCATAAAAATCAATTCAAATCTGCAGGAAAATTTACAAGTAAAGGAAAGATCCAGCAGCTACTGTGGTTTCCATTGTCACAGGTGCTATTCTGAACACATCAGTTCTCCCACTGCAGCATTCCATATTTTCTCCATGCAAACCTACTTTTGGCTCTTCCTGTCCCCACTCCTCTGGAAACAGGAGCAGCCAGTTTGCCTGCTTGCATGTCTCAGGAGCAGGCTGCAGCTGAGCAGCCAAACTCAAGGGTGCAGCTCTACTTCCAGGAGCCCTGTGGTGACAAAGCAGCCAGTGGGGTGTCACCCCCAGACAGCTACTGACAGAGCATCTCCACATCTATCAGGGTGTCTTGTGAATCACAACAGTGCAGTTTCCTTGGCTGCATGCAGGTGACATTCCTCACTGCTATACTTCTTTACACATATTTTGGCTACATAAAAAGTCAGGTTGCCAAACAAATGCCTTCCACAGAAAAAGAAATTTTACTGAAAAAAGCATTTTTTGCACATCTTCAAAGAGGTCCTTTTAGCTTGCACATAAATGCTATCATTACCTTATTTAATTAAGTATATTTACAGTACAGAAAATGGACTGAAATATATTTGTAGAACTATCTGAAGTTGCTCTGCTGGAAATACACCAATATTGGGGAATGTTTGGACTTCAGAAGAGTAGTCCTCCTCACTAGGATAAAATGTGTAACATTTTTCAGCAGTGTTTTGCTGTTGTCTGAAGGGGGTGGGTTTTTTTTCCTGTTTTATGGGGGTTTAGGGTTTTAAGTCATCTCTGCAACATACTTAAAGTTAAAATAACCTTACAACTCACTTTTATGGTTTTAGTAGCATTGATAAAATTTATGGCATAAAGGTTATGTTCTTCCATTCCAGTTCCTATGGTCAAAATATTAGGGTCAAATATTATATCATTTGGGTTGAAGTGCACTTTTTCCACAAGGAGATGATAAGCTCTGGAACAGACGGCAATCTTGGTTTCTGTTTCTGTTGCCTAGTGAAGAAAAAGAATTCTGACATGAAACTTACAGACCACACAAAAAATATACTCTCCAGAAATCATTTACAGTTCCAATGACTCAAGACTGAGAATGTGAACATCACAAATATTAGAAAAGGATTATACATAAGAATATTGTATTTAAAATATCACCACCCCTCTACCTGGAGTTTTTACTCAGCTTATAAAAAGCAACCCCACTGCCCAATGTTTCATCATCCTATGCAAAGCTTAATATGTAATTTTTGACATAACTAAATTAATTCACAAAGATTTCACTCTCATGAGAAACAGTTTCTGAACTAAAAATATATTTTATGAAGGAACAGTTCAGCATGTCTGAATAGCAAGAGACTCTCTTGAACTAAGAGAGGTCCACTTAGATCAGTACATGGATTTCAAACATTTGAGCAGCATAAGAAATACTTATAAATCAGGGTCAAAATTAAGGTCATAACTGCTAAGGTCATAACTTCTATAAATCAACTGTGTCAAGGAAACAAAACTTTGTATTGAAAAAGAGGAAGAAAGCCTTACACTTCAGAAGAGAAACACTTCTCCTTTAAAGTGACACTCACCTGCCCCACTTCATCAAAAGCCATAACAACCACAGCTGCTCCATACAATTTAATTTTCCTTGCTTTCTCCAGAAAGTCTTCCTCACCTTCCTTTAGACTGATGCTATTTACAATGCATTTCCCTTGGCAACATTTCAAACCTGCTTCAATCACTGAAAAATTAGAGGAGTCTATGCATAATGGCACCTGTAAATAATAGATAAGTAAGCCAGGAGAACACACAGAAGTTATGAATTACAGTTCTATGTGCTGTTTGTCCATTTGGACATAAAAATGCACACAACATTAATCAGCATTTATGAATAAATTTTTCCACATTATATTCAGAGATTCATTTTGCTTTAAATGCAAAACTCAGAGCAAATTTATTTCAAGAGCTTCCATGGCAGCTCCATCATATATCATACAGAGATCACTACTTCTCCCTGTAATATCTTGTGTTTCTGACTTAGATATTCATTTTTAGAGAAAGCATATTGCAGAACTATTTTTTAAAGCTATTCTATATCCATAGCAACTTTAAGGTTTGTGGAAAGCAATACCATTATGCACTGCTAACATATACATTATGGCTTATAACTGCTCCAGAATGAAGCTGCATTCAGTTTTTCTAGCCAGTGAAAAGGACTGGCATATATTTATGTGAGAACAAACAGAAAAGCCTCTGTTTCACCCAAAGGCCTTTCCTATTACAGTGTCACTTCCTCTCAGGGGACAAATACAACTGCCTAAGCACATAAACTGTTTTTTAAACTAAATGGTATCAACATCTCCTGCACGCAATTTACAAGTCAGTAACATGTTCATTATTGTGACTCAGTTACAACCTTGGCAATATCAGGTTCCGAAGAAATCAAGTTACAAAATCTGGTCATTGCAGTGGTGCCATCCAACATCCCATCATCCATATTTATGTCAAGAATCTGGGCCCCCATCTCAACTTGCAATTTGGCTACACTCAGGGCTTCCTAAAGAAGAAAGTCAAAAACCAAAACAACATTGAGAAGAAAAAAAATCCTAGTTATTCTCAGGATAACATTTCATTTCTCCAAATTAAGCATGCAGTCAAAAATTTTAAAATTTGTAAGTCATCCTATAAGAAAATAAGGAAATGGTCTTTAATGTACAAAAATACAGAAAAGTTGCTGATATGGAACAATCTATAATTAATTTGTTTACAGAACATGACATCAGAGACCTGATGTGCTAGTAGCACCACTGACTGTAGAAAGTTGGTCATATGCTTAATTGAATAATTTAAGATTTGCATGGTAACAAGGACTTGTGACTGCACAAGATGACAGGAAAATACAGTCTCTGTGATGGTATGAAATAAGGGCCTTGCATTACAAGCTCTGGTGTTTTGTAACAGAATACTTAAATTTTGAAGGCTGTTCAACATTTTTGCAAGCTGCAGAATAATCACAAGTGCTAAGAAGGAAAACTAAAGCTTTTCCCCCAGCCCAGGTAACTGTCTGAACACCCATGTCTGTTCACTTTCTCTTTTCTGTCATTCTACAGTCCCTACAATGCAACACAACACCACAACCCATGTTTAAAGGTCTCTTCATTTAATAGGCCTAACCTGCTTCATGACTTCTACAAGCCTAAGAGTCAGTCTTCCAAAAATACCAACTAAGGCTTTCATTCTGATATGATGTAACATCAGAGTATACCCTGGGAAAGAATCTCATCTCTCAAGAAAAGTCACTCTGCTATTTGTTTCAATGTTACAGCATCAATTCATACCAGTAAAGAATGAGTCTTCCAGCCCCTTAATTTCTGCCCTGCGGTAGTTTCAAGAAACCAATTACCCCCTAAGCATCTTTTTCTGTACCAATGCTCATGCACCATGCTGGAGTCAGAGGTCAAAGCAGGTAGCAATTAGATGTAATCATAATGCTGAACAGAACTGGGGAAGTGAGGAAGGGGAGACAGAGTGAGAGCTGCACAGTGCCACAATCTATCCCAAGTCAGGTGTTCCTCATAACTTGAAAGAGGGGATTACACCTACCTTTTTCCCCTCTTCTCTGTAAACCAACCCCCTATATGCAGCACAGACCAGGACATTTTCTAAACCATTACCAGCTGTATAATTAAATTAAAAATTTAAAGTTTCCTGTAACCCTTGTCAAAAAAACAGAAGTCCTTGTAAAGTCCTTCTCACAAAGTTAGTAGTAACTGGCAAGCAGAGAAACAAAGAACAGTGAAAAAATAAATCCTGCACATTTTCTTACTCTTGTAACTGGTGTAGAATAGTGCTTTGTGCCAGCAAAACAAACAGTAATAGTGTAATGGAGCAGGAGAAAATCAGAGCATCAGCTATAAAGATTATTGTTCATATGAGATTATTGTTAATAAGTATACTTCATAGTTGCCTGCCATGATGAGTTTAGCAAACTTCCGTGATCCTGCAACATTGCAGCGTTCACCAATATTAACGAAGTTGGTGTATGGCCCAATCCTGAATGGCTCCAGACCTTAAAAAGATATTTTTGAACGTATTTGTTAAAACAGAAAAGAAAAAATAGCGTAAGAAAGACAAAATCTCTTTTCTGAACTGCAAAATAAAGGTCTCTCTCCACAAATAGTGATTTCTCAGTACATCAGTGCTCTAATGAGTAACTAGCAAAGCAATGCAATGAAACAGCTGCCAATACATACACCAGATCTTTCTGTTTTTCCTCAATGACAGTCAATAATTTACCTGACCCACAAAAAATAACGACCAACTTTTCCAATACAGAAGTTAAGCTAAGATTCTTTGGACATCTGTGTGTATGTCCTCTCAACTTTCAACTATTTTACCTCATGCATGACACCCTGAGAGAAGCAACAGCCCACTGAATTGACTGACCAACAAGAGCAGCTCATAACCACATACCCTAGTTCAGAGAAACAAGGCCTGTTGGGCGCTTGGGTAGCAGGCAATGCAGAAGCAAACAAACTCTTCAGCAGAACCAAATAAGCTAAGGCATGACATCCCAAGCCAACCATGATATATTTTATTTATGCTAAACTGATTTGACCTGAGGTTAAAATGCCAGACTGAAAAGATGGTTCTGTTTTATTCAGGTACATGGCTCAAAGGCTTAAAAGAATGCCTAAAGTGTAGAACACACAGATCTAGACTTTATTAAAACAAAACATGTTCTCGACCTGGATATATTGCTGGAACACAGTCCCAGTATGAATAAGCATCTGAGGTGAGACAGGACAGCCCTCACACAGCTGGTGTACAAGGCTCTCATCCCAGCTCTGCCAATAACTGGTCTCTCTGTGTTTCACCCTCCCTGTTGTAAAGTGAAGATACTCATACACCATTACAACATGCCTGAGACTTGCAGAGTAAATATCCTGGCTTGATTATGTTATACAAGATGGCAGCAAAAATGTTCTACTACTCCTTTAGGCAAAACAGTAAAACTTAGATGTGGTTACACATCCATAAGCTTGCTGGAGTCAGGTAGAACCAGGCATTTACAGCATTGTTCTGATCATCAGAAAACAGCCAATAAATTTATAAAGGAAACTTGCATTAGTTATGAAACTAAACTGTTACACACTTTACCTGACAGCAGCATGTATCCTTGAGAAAGAGAAGGTGGAACACGAGGCTTACAGAATTTCACAGCTTCAGCAATTTTTCTGAGTTACAGAAATAAGAAAGTTTTCAATTAAAATTAAATTACTCCAGACAAGACCCAAACAGCAGATATACTAGACATATAGCTACATTTCCAATTTAGCCCTGTAGAGACAAGACTAATTATGTAGTTTCACTTTGTGAGACCAAAGACAAAAACATACTCCCAGAAGATTCTAACATAGCTATTTGCAGGAAATATACAATGCTGGAGGTTTTTAAAGTCTAGAATGAGATACAATGGGACATTTGAAGGATTTCAGAATCAGTGCTCAACCACACTGACTCTTACCATATTCATGACTTGCTGAGCTGAGCAACTGCTAATGACTGAAATACCAAAACCAACCAACCAAAAAAAAAAAGCCCACAAAACCCCAAGCAAACAAAACAAACAAAAAACAAGCCCAAACAAACAAAAACAAACAATCCCCCAACACATAACAAACAAAACCAACAAAAAATCCCAATCACCCTCCACAAACAAACAAACAAACAAAAAACCTCAAGGGACAAACATTGCTCTGTACTGAGACACATTTCTCAGATGCCAGAGTGACTCATGCTGTTCACATTCATTTTCTCTTCACACTAGTCAGGACTGACACACACTGTCCTCTACATGTTTACATGTCACCTCTTCTCAGTTTATATCAGGGTAAAAATTAATCACAACAGCCCTTTCTTTTTCAAGTTTAGGTGAAAAAAGGAGGCTTTCCCACTGACCTACTTGCAGAGACAAAGACATCATATGCTACTTCTTACTAGTCAGGACCAGCATCAGCTGTACAGCATTCATAGAACTTCTGTTTAGGAATTTCCCCAACAAACACACACACACACATCCCTTTCTTCCATCTACCATCAAAGGAAACCTTAAGTTTCACCTTGTGGCTAAGATTGCAAAAAAAAAGAAGATACAGTGCAATGAAGGAGAGAATGAGAAGTCTATTTTATTCATCAATAGAGAGGGAGAAGTAATTCCAGAACAATTTTAGATGACAAAACCAAAGAGGTTTAACCCTTGTCTGAACCAACCTTGACTCATTCTTCATGATATGAACAGGTTGTTCCCACTTCATATATTGCTGCTATTGGCATTCAAGTGATCCACCCCTTTTAAGACAAGCCATGGAATATTGTGCCAGAGAAGCAGCACTTAAATTTACTTTGCAGTCCAGAGCTGTTGCACATAAAGTACCTGATATGTGCTGGTGTGGTACCACAGCAACCTCCAACTATGTTGACCAAACCATCCAAAGCAAAATTCTGTAAGAGGAAGGAACATTTTGTTCAGAGTTATTACAGCTGTTATATACATTTATGCATATATATACATTGTTTTTCTCCACATGTGAAGCAATTCAGGGAACACAGAAGAAAAATACTAAATTAAAAAAACAATTTGCACTATATTGTCTCTTTGGGATTTGTTTTGCGATTAGATTCCCAAGGCTAACCAGCAATTTCAACAGGTAATTTCAAGAGATTATATTTGAAACTGGCCAGACACACAATTTTGTCTTGCACAGATCCAGTGGCATGGGGAATGACACTCTGCACTGGAACACCCCCAACATCAGCAGTTCCTGTACACACTCTCTGTAAAATTGTGCCAAGTTCATAAACACCACTCAGCTTTTTGAACAATTCCCAAATAGAACAGCAAGAACACAGGAGTGCAATGAGTAACATGCACAGATCAAGCAGCAGGAAACCTTAGCTTAGTACATAGAAGTAATTAAGGTTTTCAGTTTCCTAAGTAGTTTTCCTAGCATGATACTTCAAATCACTATCATTGAGCAAATTGTCTATAAACAATCCAAATGACATACAGAGTATCTGAAGGGAAAAAAGTCCATCCCCAATATTGTAACAGGTATGCACAGGATACAAGCAGAGTTCTTGTCTACTAGTACATCAGATGTGACATGATCAGAAGTATTTTATACCTTTATATGCTTGGCAGTCACTTCTGGAGTTTCATCATAACCACCAAAAGTATTGGGAAGACCTTAAAACACAATTTTTTTTTAGTATTACAATTTGTTTAAAGTCCAAAACAACAGAACTAAATTTCATAAAAGGCACATTGTACTGCTACAATTGTATGAGGACTAAAATGCCTCATCACCCTTGCAATCACTACTCAGCAGATTATTAATTATGCAAGAAAGCATTCTGGATTCATTGTCACAGAACTAACAACAGTTACTTTCAGCAGTTTAAAATATTCTTACTTTCTTTTTAATAGTAAAATCAATCATCTTTTTAAGCTACTTCAACTCTATTATTGCTAAGGAGATGGATCATGTTAGCTACATTTCATGTGCCTGTAAGCATAGGAACATGGGCACCAACACACCTGCGTTGGGGTAACAGATGATGTAGGCGCTTGTACATTTTCCAATTGTTTCAATGAATGGACGCATTTCAACTGCCCCTAAAGCACAATTTAAGCCAATACTGGAAAATAAATTTTCAAAAATTATGTTGAAGTAAAAAACACCTTTTACACACAGAACAGATAAATGTTAGTGCTGGCAACTGCTAACTCCGACAATCATCTAAAACAAAACCAACCTGATCTCCAATTTCTTTAATCATCACCATCAATACAGCATGACTGTGCAAAAGGAGAACCCTCAGATGGAAGAAAAGCACAAGAGGGAAGGGGGCTGGGCTGAATTGAACTGGGAACAATAAATCAAGATTTCATTTCAAAATCCAGGAGGAAAGCGGCAGCATTTTGACAGCAACTGCAGCAACATGACGGCTCTGTTTTCTAGGTAAGAGAGAGAACAAGTGGAATGAGAACAGCAGATGGGAAAGGAGTCCTGTGCTACAGGAAAAAAGTATGAAAAAAGGTTGAAAAGGCAAGACCTGCTTCAAGCTGCTAACTCATCATTTCCTTTGCAAATTATACATAAATTCTGTCAACTTTGGAAGAGAGCAAGTGCCTCCCCCAAGCAGCCTCGTGGCAGCACTCAAGCAGAAGCTTGAGCAACTGAATCTACAACATCTTACTAACCAAGACAGCACTACAGCAGAAGAATTTGTCCATTAATAAGTTTCTAAACAATTTTACCAGTGTATGAGATATAATCATTTTTCTTTCATTTAATGGCAGATACATAAATGAGACTTGCACTCAAAATATCTCCATTTGTATTAAATACAGAAATTTCTCTTGCAGAAAGTATGTAAGATATCTTTTACATGTTTCCTGATCTTTCTGCACCATTCTAGAAACCCCCTTGTGAGCACTGCAGAACTCAGAAGGTGTTCATAGAGCTGCTGGAAGAGGAAGACATAAAAAAGCTTTCTCCTTTCCTGGAATAACGGTCTCAGGGAGGATGCAAGCTAACCCACTGAAACAGGAATGCATAAGAGACACATCTCCCAACTGAGTTCCACAGGCAGCTGAGCTAATTAAGTGCCTGTACACCCGCTTAGTTTCAGAGGTCAAAAGCAGAAAAGTCCTGCACAAGACTGGGAGCATAAAATGGTTTTTGACTTTTCTCCTGTTTCCAAGGAGTAGGCAAGGCATTGGTAACTCCATAAGTAGTAGCAATTGCAGTCAGATTTACTTGTTGAACAGAATGAAAAACTTGAAATCTGAGGGGCTCACAGCAACATCCAAACCAAGGATCTTGAATATCACAGTCACAGATCACGATCAAATAACACACAAACCCCTTCTCCCAATAACTTAGGGATGAGACAGTAAAGGTTTGGTTATATTTTTGGTTTGATTTGGTGTTTGAAGGGGAGGGTATATGTTTTTTAAACAGCAACCTCTACCTTCAAAGTGCTTTCTCTAATACATCTTATACTAGCCAGAATATTTTGAAAATAACCTTTTTTTTCTCACATCAAGATTTGATATTTACATATCTTTAAATCCATCACACAGATTCCCTGGGTACAAATAGCAAGCCCAAGGAATACACAATTCATTACAGCAATGAGGTTCTGGAATTCATTTCCAAGTATGGGCTCCCCCACACTCAAGATTTTCAAAGCCAAGCAAGTCCAGAACAGTTAGCGAGACTGCCCTTATCAAATGCAGACAAATGCAGCATATTTCCTACTCTGGTGTCACTCAATTTACTAGCTTCCAGCTCATACTCCCCACACTCCAAACAGCCTGAATTATTACCCATTACAGGGGCTGCTGACAAGTATATTCATGAGCATGACACAATCCAAGCATTACTTGTCTCAGAATTGTACCAAAGACATACACATTGATTCAGAAACAAAAAGCAGCTTCTGTGGCCAGTATCATCTCCTCACAGCACTCAACTTCATGCAAGGAAACATTAGAGAAAAGAAAATTGTTAAGCATGCCATAAAAGCCAGTAGCCTTGAGCCAAATAGCTGATATTCTGTCACTGCTACCCTAGTATAATAAGCATCACACACCCATCTTAAACATCACATCCCTCTCTTGCTCATTTTTTCCACAGCAGTCATACATAAACTCCTGTGAAAGATAAGGCTGCAGATCACCCTTGGGACCAGAACAAAATCCACATTATGGTCCAAAACTCAGTGTATGTCTTCTTAATGCTGTCACAGTAGAAACAATCATAGAATCTGAAACAACACATCTGAGCATCTTTCATGGCAAGCAGCTTGACACATATCTTTCAGCACTTATTAAGTACAGTTCATGAGTTTCTCAGCTACCACTTCCCTCATCCAGACACAAAGTACACATTTTTAAGGGTGGGACCCAAACCAAACGGAATTAAGGATGACACATCATTCCAATCGGTATACACAACCCAAACAGAAACACATGAACACGTGTAACACGATTCCTAGGATCCTACCATTAATCAGCTTTTTTACAACCCTAAAGCCACTTTGCACCAATTTGGCCACAGAAACAACATTAAACACAATCTGTTCCAACCACTAAAACCCTTCTGCTACAGTGCTGCATAGTAGCCTTTTCACAAATGAGAAACAGGCCCTAAACATTGAGATCCATAAGACAGCTTTTATGAAATATGCTTTAATAAATTCTTGATTTCTGCTCCAGTGCCCTTCTCTCTTCTTCAGAAGCAAAAAAGTTAGAGCAAAATTATCTGAGACAGACTCATGCCAAATACGGATCACGAGGCCGTGATGCTGAGAGAAGAAGTCAACTACCACCCTGTTCCAAGAGGCTCCATATGTTACTTCTGGAACACCGTCTGGTCTGGGAAAGTGGAGCCTCAAGGGCAGTCAGGAAAACTGTGAATGCAGTCTTCTGCTTCTGCATCACTGAGATGACAGATTGCGTGGTTTAGCTGAAATTTTGTTGTAAAAACAAACAATAGCTCATCATAATGTGCATGGTGTGCACTACTAACAGTGAACTAAGTGCTTTCAATTAGAATATTCTAAGAAAAAACATCTATTTCTGGTGTAAGCTTTTGTGTGAAGACAACCAACCAGAGAGTGAAAATAGGCAAAGAGGGAAGTGAAGACAAGGAGGTAGAACAGGGTAAAGAAACATAGAAGAGTAGGTAACCAAGGGAAGGTATTAAAATGAACATGCAAAACCCTGCACAATGACCAAATCTGACACATTAACCATTTGCACAGATCTTAACCTCACATTTATTTGAACTTTTCTGTCTGGAGAGAAAAGAATTAAAGTAAATGGAGGCATCAGGAGCTCTCAAAAAAACCACGCACATCCTTGAAAAAATCACTCAGGCCATGTTATTCTAAGAGTTCAGTAAAAAGAACACTGCAATAGTATTTTATGCTTTGTTCTTCCAAGACACCCTAAAACACTCTCAGATGGCACTGCTTCCCTCTAAGAGAGACAAGTCCTGCCTGTACCAGGGATTGGCTCCTTTTACAGCCCAAGACAGCAGGAGATGGCAAACTACAGTTTCAGATTTTGACCTAATTGTGATTTCAGTGTAAACACAAAGCCTCAGATTATTTAAAGCAATGAATAAAAAATTCAGCTTTCTTTGGAAACATAATTTCTGTTGAGGGAATGATAAAAAAAAAGACATTAGCAATGCACATGATTACGAATTATTACAATTTGTATAGCTTCCATTTAGTTGCAAGCAATACATTGCAAGCAATACAAAGACACAGGAGGGGAAAAAGACCCCAAACTATTTACCTCTGGCTTTACAGTGACAGTCAATGTAAAATAATTCTGACACCAAGGTAAGGGTTAAAATAGAAAAGAATAGTTGCAAGGGTTAAAATAGAAAAGAATCCCAATCTACAACTAATTAACTAAGAGAATGAACAATACATTTCCTTACCAAAGTGGCTTACTGTGGGAAACACTAATGACAAATGCCTCTCCTGTCTGGCCAGAGAGGGTACGCCCACTCTTATCCACAATAGTTCCAGAAACCTAAATATCAATTGAACACAGAGAAAGAAGAATTAAATGCACAACAAAATGGAAAATTAAAGCGGATGAACTGCTTTTATTCAAAGTAGAGAGACCTGTGCTCCACTCAAAGTGATGAGGCACAACTCAAACAGAAAAATTAAACCCTTTTCACCATATAAATGTTTAAATATTTTTCCAGGAGAAAGAAGACTGGTTAAAGGGTTTTGTCTTTACCTCTCTCTCCCCTTTGAGTTCAAGAGGTTAAGTTAGAAATGTAGTTAGCAAAGATCACATACTGTGATTAGAGCTTAACAAGAAAATCAATCAATACCAGGTGGGGATACCTGAAACAAGGTTGGGAATGACAGGTGATATATGAAGTATTGTAAGAGTGCATAAGCCATAAATACCACTGACTTCTAAAAATGAGAGCAGGTTTGGACTGTGATGAGCAAAGGAGCCCCGCCAAGTTGACACAGGTGAAGAGTTTATCATGAGGAAGATGTCTTACTTCCTCCCCAGAAGCCCACTGACCCGATTAAAGAGGACAATTGCACAGCCATAAGGTATATTCAGCTGATTATAATAGGAAGCAGGCAGGTAACAATTATGTATTACACATCCTTAGAAACCGCTCGCATATGTGAAACCTTTTCTGTAGGAGCAGGAGCCTCCAACTCCTCACACATGTCTTTGGAAAAGATTCCACATGCTTCTGGAGCTGTAATAAATACCCTTCTTTTCAACTTTAACTAGTTCTGTCCACGCTTCACCTCCCCAGGGGGGAAGAAAGAAAACAAAAGAAAAGAAAAGGGAGAAAACTACTCTAAACCATCCAGCAGCCAGGTAGCATGAGTACCATGATATCATTCTGATGGCAGCCTCTGAACCAATCCACACGTTTTTTTTGTTTAGGCAGCTCTCAATAGTCACCTTCTCCTCACTTAATCCCCATTTAAGTTATTTCAGATCTCAGGAATGCTATTGTTTGGTGGTGGTTGGTGGGAGAGGTGGGTCTGACCTTACCAAGTTACTCCTTTCACCACAAGGGAACATCAAATGTTGCAACTTAGTGGTGGAAGTGTAACCTTTAACCTGTGTAATCACACTTCTTCAGCAGTATTCAGACAGATGTGCAAATAATATCTTGACCCCAACTAACTATGAAGTCAAGAATTTGGGAGGCATCTGGATGAGCCAGGAAAGGCTCCTCAGATGTCCTGGTTCTGGCTAGGACAAGGTTAATTCTTGCAGAAGACAGGAGGGGACATGGCTAGGACCACAGAGGTTATACCACATCATTGCCAGGACCACAGAGGTTATACCATATCATTGCCAGGTGTGGGAGAAGGGAGATTCTCCAGTGAGAAGGGGCTCCTTCCAGTGGGACAGAGTGGTGGGGTAACATCAGCTCCGAACCAGTTCTGAGCCGGAGATTTGGGAGATGCCGGTCCCAAGCCAGAGGAAGCAGTCAGGGTGGCATGGCTGCAGTCAGGTTGAGCTCCATGGTGAGCATCTTTGCATGTGAGTCACTCACTCTTGTATACACTTTTGTTATTAATATTGTTGCTGTTACTGCTCCTTTTCTTATTGCTGTTTCCAATAAACTGTTCATACCTCAACCCCTGATCTTTGCCTTTTGGGCTTCCAATTCTCCTCTCCTTCCTGCCGCAGGCAAAGAGGGAGGGGAGGAAAGTGGAGGAGCAAAAATTGTGGCACATGATTTGGAGAATCTCAGTGAGGGCACTGATTTGCAGAGTACCATTCCTACACCACAACACCAAGTCTAAACGCCTTTTTTTCCAGAAGATGGAATGGGTTTAGAAGACTCCATGCAAAAGTAAATCCACTATTTACTCCAAAGCATGCTTTAATATTGATGCAACTTCCCGCCCTCAAAGTACTCAGTCAAGAAAGGTGATCAGTGGAATCTTAGAAAGCTGTGCTAAGGGTTGTAACTTCTCACGATAACTGAACAGGGAACAAAGAATAAGGAACCAGGCTCAAGGACCTCTCTGTTCAGGTCAATGAAGACAAAAAGCTAACTCAGAAAACTCCCTGTGCTAACTGGCCAAGTACTAAGTTGTGAACACAGAAGTTCTACACAATGACACCTCCAAACCAGTCTTTAATGTTCTAGAAGCTAAATAAAGTAACAAAAGAGATTTTTATGAATGAAATTTCCAAGCTCACTAGCAACGAAGCGAAACATCAGAAACTACAAAGAAAAAAGGGAAAAGGCAGAGAACATCACTAGGCTATCACAAAATCCCTGACGTCTGCACTTTGAATTCTGTGTTCTGTTGTCATTCCACTCTGACTTGAGGAAATAGAAAACAAAAATGGGACAATAATGAATGAACCAAACAGAACAGGCAGATAGAAGTGGACTCATCAGGCTGAAAAAAAGATGACCTAAAGGAGGCTCTCACAAAGCACTACAAATGTCATGACTATGCAGCAAAGGGAACATAGAACAGCTGCTCATTATCATTCTCCAGAAATAAATGGCAAGATACAATAGAAGTTACCAGGTGGACAGGCCAAAAGTAAGCAAATTTTCAAACCAGCACATTCATAAGCTGTGAAAGTTACTGGCAGATTATTTTGTAGTTGCCTGGGTCCCACATAGGTTTGAACACATTCAACAAAAGCCTACAAACAGACACCAAATGCAAATCAGAAAGCCTGGACTGCAAACTGTAGAAAACTGGAAGAATACATCACAACTTTGAAAACAATCTTATTCATTTTCTGTATTTCTTCCAATGCATTCATGAGCAGCAACTATCAGAAAAACAAACATCCGAAAAAGAATATGGAATAAGACAGATTTTTCTGACTTCAAATGGCCACTCATTCTACTTGAAAATATGTCAGAATTTGCTTAATTTTCTCCTTGAAGCACTAGTTCCTATTGCCCTCAAGACAGCAAGCCTGAAAAAAACCCCATGATTAGACCTTTTCTTGTGGAAATACACTGAATGAATACACACTGGAATAAAGTCATTCCTTAAACTACAGTTTGATATGCTGAACAGAGCTATCCAAGGCTGATTTGACAAAACTGTAAGAGGTTTTATTTTCACAATCATGTGGAAAAAAGTACATTTCCAATAAACTCATTTCCTTCACTTCAAAGCACTTTAATCAACTGCCATCTCAGCTAGTTCACAAATGAAGCTTAAGGCTATGTAAAATATTGAAATATACTTACAAATATGGGTCGGGAAGCATACTCTTCCTCAAACAACATCTGGAGTGCAAAAAGAGCTGCCTACAGAAAAATATGTTGCAAAACATTAATTATGTTTTGAGAGTTCTTCAGATTGTTAATTTCTTTTTGTTTCTGTGGGTTTGATGCCCTTTTTATTTATTTATTTATTTATTCTATGGCTGTTTATGCAACTTGCTAGCTCATATTGCCTGCCAGAACTTACTACACTCAGGAAGTTTTACCCTTACCCCCAGTATCTTCCAGATGTTCCAAAACATGTTTTGGTAACGAGTAGAAAAGAAGCATCACAGGGAAACCGAATAGGACCAAGACTACCCTGAAACCCAAATCACGTCAGCACATGGTTCCCCCTCACATCTGCAGCACAATCCCCACCCCAAATATGGTTGTATATACTCTTCCCAGTACACATTCGCTGAGTCTGTTTAGAACGTAGTTTCCAAAGGGTTCCAACCACCACAAATTTGTACGGTAAGAGCTGCAAATTACTCCTTTGAAGGTCCTGAAAATGTCCTCCCTCCTTAGGGTAAGAAAGTCATCCATGAACATGCCCTTAGCATTATGTGAAGCCTACAGGCTCCTAGCCAAACCTCCATGATGACTGGTCAGATCTGCAAATGGCAAGTGATGTCACTGCACACGTTATTCAGCCTGTGGCAAAAATCTAAAGAAACACTGTGTACACATCCAACCAGACTTTCCCAATAAAATCACAAGACAGTTTTAAGTACCCTAACAACTTCACCCCCTGTGCTGAGCAGGTATTAGATAAAGAAAGAGGTGTCAAAATCCCACGAATTGTGGCATATTTCAACATTTTATTCCTTCTATTTTACCCTTCTGATCTTCTATTCCAAATTGTTCTTTCTTAAAACTGATGGGAGAGTTCTCCCTCAAAAGGGAGAACTTTTAATATAAATGCCTTACAAGCCTTCCCATGCCTGAAACCAGATTCACTGGACATTCCCTCCCCAGTGGGCATCACAAGCATCCCTTGGACAGACATGCTTACAGTGAAAAATACAATCAGAATTATTTGGAGATGTTGAGCAATAACAGTAGAGCTTCTGGGAATAAGAGGACAGCTGGCACAGACAGCCAGAAAGATACAAATGGCACATATTAAAAGAAACCTTCTGGGAAAGGCTAATTAAAAAACATCTCCTCACATTATACCACTTGCTATCAACTGAAGAGTCTTTTCATGTATTTAGTAAACAGTAGCTGATAGCTCAAAGAATATTATCCTGAATTGCCTTAGGTAGTACACCAAATACTTACATTAGTGTGGTGGGGTGTTTTCCCCAAAAGTCTCACCTTAGCATTAGCGGTGTCAAATATGGTTTCCACCAGTAAGATGTCAACGCCTCCATCCAGAAGTCCTTTGGCTTGTTCTGTATAGGCTTCAACTAGTTCATCAAAAGCTGTAAAACAGGAATGGTGTTAACTTCATCTGGAGAAAAACCTTTCAAGACTAGTGCCTAGGTCAAATAACTTGATGGTTATAAATACTTACTTATGTTCCTGTAATCTGGTCTCTCCACAGATGGTGACACAGAGAGTGTCCTGTTTGTTGGACCCATGGCTCCAGCAACATATCTCCTAATTCCTAGACCAAGACACAGGAGGGGAAAAAGACCCCAAACTATTTACCTCTGGCTTTACAGTGACAGTCAATGTAAAATACTTCTGAGGACACCAAGGCACACATATCATTCAGGATGAAGAACTATAAAACAGGAAACTCTTGTCTCAAATCTAGAGTTTAGTCAGCACAGGATCATCCAGCACAGCTATCTTTTTTTATTTCAATCCAACAGGATGTTCAGTGTATACTCACAGGACAGAAGAACATTTCTGAAAAGGTCAGCTATCTCATTTAATTTTTCTTCTAAGAATCATTTGTCTCTAACACAAGAAACTTCATTTAATTATTCTAAATGCAGAGCATAGAACTGTCCTGTCATTTTTCACTACATAACCTTATTTGAATATTCTGGCATGTGTCATAAAAGCCCCACTCTTTAAAAGCACATTCCAAATCTTACTTTTTTATGCATACTATGAATCACATCAGTAAGGTGCTATCTGAAGAGCAGCAGCACTGTTAGCCTGAAATACAGTTTGATGGTAGAATACAAGCAGAAATGAGTCTTGAAAGACAGCATTGTCTACAGCAGTGTAAAGGAGCTCTAACCCTTCTCAGATAATGCCTGGAAGGCATCTGTAGAAATGAAATGAAAATACTAAGATGATTCCATTAGTTGCTATATTATTAGTTGAATAAAGCTAAACCATTAGACAAACACTAGGATTAACTGGTAATCCACATTTACCTACAATCAGCTATTCTAGTTCTGGAGTACAAAGACTTCTGCTGTACAAATCTAAGGAACTTCTAACAGTCCCCGCTGAATTTACTTTCTCTAAAACACGTCTGAAGATGTGTATCACCTGCAGTCTACACCAGGTGGGCACAGGACAGCTGTGCTGAACACCTTAAGGACCAGATCCTTCAAACATAATGAAATTACTGTGATATAAACAGAGATATGAAATTGCTGTTACTGTGCATAACTTGCAAACATGCACAGCATCATTTTATGTCCCCATAATGTAAACCATCAAGTTATCCTCTAGTGAGCAACATTTCAAAGATTGCAGCATTGTCGAAACCACAAACAAGTAAAAAGTTAAAATAATACTAACCTGTCTGAGCAGTTACAGCGTCTGCTGCTTTTCTGGCCACCTGTGCAGAGACTCTGTTTAATCGATATGCCTGGAACAATTACAGAAAATTACTGAGCCACCTTTAGCTCAGTCCAGAGTAACCCATCCTCAAAGAAACACAACACTTGTATCCAGCAGCTTGAAGTACACTCTGAAGGTGCCAAATCACACAAGTACAGCACTATCAAGAGGCTTCAAAAGGACAGCTCAATACATCTCAGCAACAGAGTTACATGGCAGGCTCATCCTGCACACGCCCCAGCCTACAGCTGCTAATCATAAAATTTCATTCTTTACGGTAGTAAATAAACCCTGCTGAGGTCAACAGAAGCTGAAGGACAGGACTTTGATGACAAAATTAGCCTACTCTTAAGTCCACTTTTTATTCAAGTAGAGTATTTCCAAGTATTTACTTTTGCATATTTTCCCAAATGCTCAAAACAATACATAACAAAGAATAGCCACAAAAATGCAAACTAGAAAGGACTTCTACATACACCAGCACAAACAACATATAAGAAATATCCAGGAAAAAAGCAGTTCCATTGTGGTATTGTTAAGTTGGAAAGACTGAAGCAAACATCCCTGTTCACAGAACTGAGAGATCCTATCAATGGTCAAACAAAATCTAGGACTGATTATTATTGCCTGTAAGGTGCACTTGCCTGTATTACTGCCAACAAGAAGCACACTGTGTCTGGGACACAGCAAGTGCAATGTCCACAGCAGCAGAAAGGAGCTACAATCCCATCACATGGCTCCAGAGGCAGCATGCAGCCAAGAAGCACAACACCAATGAATCCTGGGACTAAGCTAATCTTGGCTGCAAGCACATAATTAATATTTAATTTGTAAATAGTTTAGCATTCTTACCAAATGCTCAAGGCCGTAGTCAGCCTGTGCAACTCGGGTGCTGCTGAAAGTGTTGGTTTCAATGATGTCAGCGCCTGACAGCAAGTATTCCTGCAAGGCATGAAAGAAACAAAGCCTGAGGTATGGAATGCAAGTAATCCAACTACTTTGTCTCATCCAGTTGACAAAAAGTCACAAATCATTTCCCAATTGAAAGCTGATCAAACTTTAAAGGCTTTATTCAAAAGCACAGGGCCAAAGCAGTAGAAGTGTTCCATGTAAACAATTTTCAGAATTTCACTGTCAACCCCACTTTCTATTAACAAGTGACATTTATAGAGTCACCTCTGCCACTGGAGCACATTCTAGATTTCTGCACAGGTCAGACACAGTCCAATCACCTTCAGCAAGCAGGGGCTGCTGTGGGCAGTCTCAGAAAAGGCCCAAATTAAACAACAACAGAAAATATTAGAAAATGTAAATGTTCTGAAGAGATTTGTACAGCACAAGAGCACACTGGGACCAAATAGAATCTTAGGAGAATTATGTTTTATGCAGATCTCATTTAAAGTTTAACTAATGACAGAGATTCACAAAACATTTAAGACTTCTGCTCCATTTTGGTTGGCTAATTTCCACTGACATAAACTGAAATAAATGCAAACTTAAATACTTTTGCAAATTCTAGCCTGCATTTGTATAACCTCTATCAGTTGCCTTTTTCCCTAACTCATCTTTTTGATCCCTTTGAACCCTGCCATGATCATATTCAAGGAAATTAAAACACTTGGACTGCTAGTTAATCAAAAATACTGATGCCACCATTAAACACAAAACTCTCAGATTTTCCTACAAGAAGCAGATGAACTCATTGAATTCAACGGTGCAAATAAAGTATGGATCCAAATGACAGCTGAAAATAAATTTGTTTTAAAACATGTTTTGCTGCAAACAAATATGCTTTCTCTGAATTCCTCTTGAAAACACATAACAATATTTACAAATAGAGATATGAAAATATACAACCTCTTACATGTCAACCAACAATATATTAATTTTCTAAAAATTAATTATCTAAACATGTTAAATACATAAAAGCCCTCCAACTTTCCTGTCTGCAGCTACAGAATGAAATAACATGCTCAAAGCAGGAAGTTAATCTTTGCCCTTGAAAATACATCACATTTCTAACCTTTGAATCTGACTTTGCCAGCCAAGGCACCGCTAACATTCACTTTTTAAGCTACTGATATCTGTGAGATCTAACTCACTGGGTCATTAACAAAACAAACAAAACAAAACAAAACAAAAACTACCAAAAAAAAACCTAAACAAAATATTTCTTTGTAGAAATATTTTCATTTATTATTGCAAGTTCCTTCTCTCCAGTTCTCAGAAGAACTAACCCCTGGTAGCTCTAAAATATGAAGTCACTACCCATTGCTCAGAAAGCCTCTGACCCAATAGTTGTTGCAGGGATGTTGACCACAAAAGACATTCCTCCTAAAGCACCTATAACTGGCCATTACAGACCTAACAGCAGATTATTTGGTTTGAATCAATACATATATTCTCAAGTCACATCACTATTGCTCTGCTAAACCTGCTAAATTCAACTGTTAAAACAGTTTACCTTATTAAAACCACAAACTAATATAAATTCCAAGATTCATGAGCACTATTGCTCAGTTGAACTCCGTCTACAAATACTTCCTTCATACTTCCTTCTGAAATTTTTATAGGTTGAAGACTGATTCCTTCCAGCTTATCACTCTTAAAATCCAAAGAATGGCAGTTGAAACTTAATTAAAAACTACAGATTACCTTTTAAGTTTAACCAACATAAGCCAAATATGATTCTCATCGATGAAATACAGATTTCAACTGAATAACAAATAGCTGCAACACCATTCAAGCATTCCAATTATTACAGTAAGACCTATGAATACCTGCAGCTCAATAAATAGACTTAGGAAGTTGTTTTTTAAAGTCTAATTGAAGACAGGAAAACAATGAAATCTGTTTGCAAATTCCTAATCATCAGCAGATTAGACTGTTTTATTCTCTGGGCCTCACATTAATATTCTAGGGAAAAACAAGACTGTGGAAGCACATACACTCATTAGGAAGCTCATATACTCATTAACTACACAGGCCTGCTTCAGGCTGCCACATTTAACAGCCCTTTAATACACAATTATAGAAACACATCTAGAATTCAGATACGTCCTACTTAGATGTGTTTCAAGTGCTAGCTGAGAACAAAAAGAGAAAGTAAAAATGAAATAAAAAAGAATCTACAATTAATAGAAATACATCAGGGACATAAGTCAAAGAGGGATTTAAAAATAGCACTGCCTGGGTGATATCAGAATCCAAGATAAAAATGCTGTGCTCACACAACCAGAACAGTCAAATCTGCTCATTCTTTTTCACATGGCTACCTAGCTCTCTCTTCCCTATCCCCAAAGGACAGTGGAGAGCCAGGAGCCTGTGGTACGGAAATGGGGAATGCAGAGGCCAAGTTCTTCCTCTTTCTCTTGTCAAGAGACAGAAACCAGAACCACCTACCTTGTGTATGTCACATATTATATCAGGCTGAGTTATACTCAGAAGGTCATTATTGCCTTTCAAAGGCCTGGAATGATCTTTAAATTCATGCCCTCGGAAATCCTCTTCTGTCAGCGCATGTTGCTGGATCATGGTCCCCATGCCCCCATCCAAAACCATTATCCGCTCCTGCAGAATAGATTCAATTTCATCTTGCACTCTTTTCTGGGGATCTGCTGGAAAAAGATAAACCCAATATTTAAGTAATTCTGAAATTCCCTATCTATACACATGGTCAACCTGAGTTCTTTCCATTCAAGAATAAAGTAACTAACCCTCTACTGAAATCAGACAGTTAACTGTTTACTTCACCTGCAGATCCAATCACCTGATGTAAGGTAACAGCTGCATCTATCTAAATACAATTAGGCTCAATTGGTCCTTTACCTAAGGACAGTCACGCACACAGTCAACCACAGAAAAAATTAACAGAACTTCACAAGCGCAAACATGAAAATCTCTACATAAACTAGTTTCCAAAACTGCAAAGTGTGATAGTTTCCACCAATGTCTGAACAGCAATACAGAGCTGCTTCTTGGTACCAGACACCACACTATAAGTGGTACACAAGCACAAAGCGGAAATTAGTAAACTTCATTCAAAAAACTAAACAAACAAATACCCACATCTACTCTAATTGCCTATGTCATAATGAGAAAGAGAAATAAACTGAGCAAACAATTTTTCAACTGAGTCCTAAATTCCCTCAAGATTACAGTAGTAAATGACAACTTGACAAACACCAAGATATGCCAACAGATAGTATCAGGCTTTACTTTCTTTTGCACAAAAGTAACAAGATGCTCTTTTTCTCTGCAGTAATGACAGAGGAAAATAGATCAGGCAAATCACATGGTTAATTATAAGACACTAATCAGGGTAAATCTAACCATGACTGAAACAAAATAACTGTAGACATTTCAGCACTATCACTAGAGATGAATATGCAGTACTGCTTCAAGATCCCAAACACAGCCCACCCCAAACATTAATAAAAAGGCAAACAAAAAACCCAAACATTAATCTGAGGCAAGCAAAGAACCCAGATTTAAAAAAAAAAAACAAAAAAAACAATAAAACCTCCAAGACCACAGCAAAAGTAATTCCACTTCTCCACTTTAGAACACACACAGAATCATTTCAGAATGCAAACACACATACAGAATCACTGAGTGGGTCAGGTTGGAAGGGACCACAGGGGGTCATCCATCCCAACCTCCCTGATCAGGCAGGGTCATCCTAAAGCACATGGCACAGGATTGAGACCAGGCAGTTCTTAAAAATCTCCACAGGGAGACTCCACAACCTCTCTGGACAACCTATTCCAGTGCTTGTTCACCTCACAGTGCAGAAGTTCTTCCTCATATTCAGGTGGAACTTCCTGTGCATCAGTTTCTGCCTGTTGCCTCTTCTCCTGTTAGCTGGCACCATTGAGAAGTGCTTGGATCCATCCTCTTGGTATCCCCCTTTAGATACTTACAGGCATTGATAAGATTGTACATATAGCAAAATAATCAAACAACCTCTTTATCAAGAATCCAAACTACAAGTGTAGGACTCCACAGATGTTTCACAAACATGTGAATGACGTGCTATTCCTCATCTGTTTCATTCATTCAGCTTTATCTTACTCAAAGACTTGTTTTGCGTTTAGGTTATGAACTATCATCAAAGCCCTTGTAAAAAAATGAATGATTTCCAAGGCACAAAAACATTCTCATGTCTCATTGCAACTTAACTTACAACTACACACAATGGTACTTAAAAATCACTGGCAACTGCTAACTGATTTGCCTTTTCCTCCTCCTGCATTTGCACAAATGCATCTTCTGTTTTGACGTCAGTACTGTTAAAAAAGCAATGTGCTGCAGAGAAGCTGAGGCCATGAGGAAAGCATTACAAGGTTACATTTATACCAACACGGGAAAAACAGCTTGAAATCAGAAGTAGGCTCAGCATGAAGAGAAGTCAAAGAAAATGTGCTCTCTAACAAGTATGAAGCATTTGAAGGCAGATTTAAATACCAAAAAGTAAGCCACTCTTGCTTCAAGTTGAAAGTTTTAACACCACACAGGCAGGCTCAGCAGGTTCTTACATAAGAGCTTAAATCTACTCACATTAAACCATCAAATTATTCATGAAAATAAAATGAATCCTTGAGCTAAAGGCTTTTAGAAGCAAGACACGAAAAACTGTATCTGAAAGTAGGTCTGCAGTGCAGACTCCTAATGGAGTGTAACTCATATGCTTCCAAGAGCCACAGCCCAGTGAGACACACAGGCACTGAAGCTCACTGGTGCTTTAACAAGCCTCCTAAGCCAAATCCTTGGCCCTGAGAGCTGCATGCCAGGCAGCTGAGACAGGCTATTGGAGTCCTCCCAGAACCAGTCCTGTTCTCCAGAGGCTTTAACTTAGGTGCTTCCCAACTATCTCCTCATCCACACTGGGAAGCAAAGATTTACCCTTTGGCTGAAATCCTGCACCTCACCTGGTCCATCTTGTTTTCTCTACTGCTTCCCTCATGGAACAGAAGCAATGAGCAGTCTGCAGTTTTCTGCTCATAGGAGCACAGATCCTGCCTCAGCACTGCAAGAGCCTTACTCTGAAGTTTTCAGAATCTGCACTTCTTCAGCAGCATCTCAAAAAGTTGCAGGAAACAGGGTGGGAATCATGAGGGTGGCCATCAGTGCTTTTCAGAGGGATGCAACAGCTCCAAGCCCACCAAAACCCAATTTACCTGTCCTGGCTATGGTAACAACTGACTCTTCTTCCAATAGGAGCATGCACTACTTGTCATGCCCTGGAATACTGATGGTGCAACTTCAAGTTGAAAAAAAAATCTGCAGACAAAACACTCCAGAAATCAAAGAAGATTGATTCAAAAAGCCATGCTAGGAAGAGCTGAACTCCGTCCTCGGAACAAAAGTAGGGAGGAAGCTGGGAGTCAGTTCTACCAACAAGTACCATAACCTTAATTCAGCATTCAGCTCAAGCAATTCCCCTCTCCAGCACAAACAGGATATGAGAGAATATTACAAAATAAAAGAAAAAAATGTTTGGACAAATTCCTAAGCGGGGAAAACTCAGGTCAGCCTTTTCTTTTTTGTTGTTTTTGCTTACGTACCCTGCTCTTACCTCTGCTCAGCCAGCAGCTGATGAAAATTTTGTTTAATAAAGGTTACTGGTGAGCTTTGGGAAATGGATATCCTTTTCCATTCAGAAGTGTCCAGGAAAATAAGCTGCTTCTCTAGCCATAACAGAAATAGAAGGAAACCAGCAGTGGTAACAGGACCCAGGACCAATTACCTTGATTTTACACTGCACTGAAACTTAAAACATAGAGCCTATTACCACAGAGTGCTGTAGGGCTGGAACTAGTTTAGAAGACCAAACCAAATGAACAAAAATAACAGCACTGGCCTAAAAGTCAATGCGATACAGAATGCAAAATAAAAAATCCTAATTCCCAGCTTCACTACCCCAAGGTAAACAGTCTGTCTTGAAATCATATGAACAAGGGAATTACTTGTCTACAACAGAGAAATTATCTGAGTTACAAGAACTTGTAGAGTAGCTGCTCACCCCTACAGTCATTCACTAACAATTATAAACTTCTCCCAACTGTAACCTTTCATTTTTTCACAATGTAAGCAACTAAACAGTCAGGGAATAAGGCAAGATGATGTTCCTTCATCTCCTTATCCCAATCCAATCACATACAGACCACATGTGCAGAGTTGAAGGGATGTGTGTTTTCCACAAGAAACAGGACTTCAAAGATTGCAATTTGCTCTAAACCAAACTTTTGTGATGCTTGCAATGATTCTCAAAAGGCATTGCTTTTTATTATTGATGCACTTCCATTACAAATTTATTTTTAGTATAAAATAGTCTGGTATAGAAGTACTTTGAAGAGAATAAAGGATTACAAGTTGTTTCCAAAGCTCTTCTAAAGGAGCAAGCCAACTGTGACAGTATTAAAGTATTAAAGTGTTTTCATCACATTAATGTGCCAGAACACAAGTGGAGGAACTACACACAGAGAGGCATTTACAGGACCCGCTGTTTCCTAGGTTGACCAGCTCCTCTCTTCACTGGAAACAGGGCCTCTCCATATTTGCACATCCAAATTCAACAAATCAGCATTCCCCCCAACAGCTCCAAGCACAAGTCTCCCCATCATTCAAAAAATTACTGTGCAGCATGCAGAATTTACAGTGTTAGTACCTAGAAAGGATGCTCTTGCTATCAGCCTAGCACAGACAGCTCATGATAACCTCAGCATTATTTGCTACTCAATTAATTTAATTGTCTCCAACTGGATGCCCTCTGGCAACAATAAGAGCTTCATGAACTGTAGCAACAGATGTTACACAGGTCCTCTGCAACAGTGGGCAGCAGCACCCTGTTGCTATGTTGTTACACAGCCTATCCAAGGAGAGAAGTATTGGATCTTACCACTTCACCTGGGGCACTTACGTGCACCTTGCTAATATTTCCATGTCAGCAGCTGTCTTATGAACCATTCAGTTCTTACCAAACAAACAGACAAGATACTTATGTACCCAATGCCTTCACAAAGTTAGCTTGAGAGTTAGGTTGAGAGGCAAACAACCACTACAAAAGTCACTGAATTTTCAGAATAGCAGTGCCCTGTTAGCTGCACCCACTGTCTCTAGCCAAACATGCAAATCCCAGGTTTAGAAAGCTCCCTGTGTTTGAATCACAATTTTTCATCTTCTGACGTTAAGCTGTCCACAACAGATATTCATTATAGGCAGAACTCACAGGGAAACAGACCTGCATGGCCTCACTTTGTGGGATGCCCTGCCCCTCAAAGGCTAGTGAGGAACACTGTGCTCAGCTTCGCCATACCCCACTCCTGAACCCAGCTCCTTTGCCTCGCTGCCAGAGGGACACACCACCACCTACTGCCTCTTGCCTGCTCACTGGGGCTCCACAAATACCCCCGTCACGCAATTTGTGCGTCTGTCTATGCCGAACTTCTCTCCCACTGCCACCGCTTCTCAAGCTGCTGCCACAACACCTTCACACTTTCCATTTCAGCCCAACCCATTCGGATCTGCAGCTGGGCGGTCACTAGCCCACGGCTTGACCCCAAGTGTCACGAGAGAAAGGGCAGGGCAGGTCGCTTCAACACCCTCTTTGCCAGAGGAACCTGGAGAAACCCCAGGCCACAGAAGCTGGCTCTGGAGTGGGTGCCGAGCAGGACTGCAGGCCTGTTTTCACATGCCGAGGGATGCAAGCCCAAGCTGAAGCACAGGCTCAGCACAAGGCACTCCCTCACGAGTATTGTTATAGATGGATAATGAGATGATTGGCTCTCGCAATTAAAGGATAACTATTGTGTGAATATTAAGAAAAGCTTTAGTGATGTATAGCTATGTTATTGTAGTTTAGATGTCCTCTGTTCTCCCCATAGCTCCCTTTTCCCCCTGTATTGTGACCATCAGACAGCCGGGGTTGTCTAGGACAGGTAAAAAGAAGGGAGGCACAAGTGTCCCTTACCTGGGGCAGTTGGGAAGGGAAAAGCTTATTGCTTAGGGGTTGTGGCATGGCAACACCTGATCTCCAGTCAAGTTACAAGAAAGCGGTTTCCGCCGATAAATGGCAAAGAAGAGCTGACTGACAGACTTTGGGAGGGGCCAGGGCTGGCTGATGCACCGCCCAGGGGGTATAAAAGACTCAGCATCCATCTTGAAGCTGAACCGGCCACGTGGTGTCCACGAGAGTTTCCAGCGCTACGAATTTTTTGTTATATAGTCCTTTTGTTGTATTTTGTCAAGGTTTAATAAACCTTTTTAAATTTTCAAAGTGAGCAGTTGTTTCTCGCAAGTATTAAAAGGAGAATTGCTTGGGATCTCTGCTGGCCGCAGCACTAGTGAAAGCAGCCACTGACAGACCAGTCCACTGTAAAACACCAACACCAATTAGGAGCTCTAATTTTACTTATCCTCCCCATCCAGCGACTTCTGTTTAACCTGTGAAATGGCACTTTCGACTCAGAGTCCCGAGCATCTGGAGCACACCCAGCCCCTCCCACCGAGCCACTCTCCCGGCATAGCTGCGTCGCTGGACGGGTCGGTGTGGGTACCCTGGAGGTCCCTCCCAGCCCTTCCCTGGCAGGATGCAGCTGCTCCACGGGGCCGGCACCACAAAACGCCCTCACTCATTCTTTGTCTCGCTGGCTCACTCACTCACTCCCGACACGCCACACGCAGCTTGTGCACAAAAGTTACATGCGGTGCGTAAGTGCCGCCCCTGCCTGCACCCAGCCGCGGGCAGCTCCAGGGAATGTGAAGGGAGGGCGCGGCCGCCGCCCCCTCACAGCCCGCCCGGCCGCCCCCGCCGCGTCCCCCCGCGCCCCCCGGCGCTCGCGGCCGTTACCCGTCGGCCCCGTGGGAGCCATCGCTGCCGCCGAGACGTCACCGCCCGCGGCCGGGGGCCCGCGCGCCGCCCGTGACGCGCGAGCTCCGCCCCGAGCGCGGGGCAGGCAGCGCGCGCTGCCCCTGGCCTGAGGGGAGCGGCCGGCGTCTGTCGCTGGCAGAGGGTCAGACAGACAGACAGACAGACAGACAGACGCACAAACAGACCCGGCGACAGCTCTGCCTTCGAACTAACTCAGCTAACGTTAAATGCCCCGGGGGGAGGGATGATTTTGGAGCCAGGCCGAGTTCAGTGAAATTGAGTTGTCTCTCGTGGCGGGGTGAAGCGGGGCGGGGATGTGGTGTAGGGGGACGATCCTTTCAGACTCAAGCGACAAATGTGCTGCAATTAGAGACAAATGTAGTGCTGGGAGGAGGTTTGTAAATGTGCCTTAGGGAAGCTGGAAGTTGGACATGCCAGTGATGTATGGATGCACGTTACTGTCATGTAAACCTGGTAGTAAGATTATACTAAAATCAAATTTAAGTCACAGTTTGCTTGACAGACGAAAAAAATTAAATGAGATGTATTTTGACACAAGAGTTTCACTTCTGGTGGTATATCCTTTCAACTGCTTATGTGAGCACTCTCCTTCTAAAAGAAAGAAATATTCACAGAACAACACTGCAATCACCACACTGTGTACAGAATGTACTGCCAAGAGTTGGAGTTGCTCAAAGGAATAACCAGTCCTCTCATTCCGTGTTAGTAATTCAAGTGCCAATAACAAGCATGGGGAGCATTGTCATCTAAACAGGTTCAATGGTGAAAATATGAAGAAGCCTGTAAAATCGAAGCTAAACATTCACTCTTGAATTTTCTTTTGAGACACAGAAACAGTGATTAAAACTCCTTTGAGTCCAGTGTGATGTAGGAACTTTCATAATCAACTGTCACTTTGGTCAATAGTAAATCAAGTATATATATAAATAAAATTAGTCTTATGTTTAAATAGCATATATATCTCATTCATTTTCAGAATAAATGCTGATAGCCCACAAATCAACTCAGTAATAGTCCAACTTCAGTTTTAGGAGGCCATGCTCCAGTTTTGAATGACAGATGCTGGAGATGCTGGAGAGCAGACCTTACCTGTCAGCAAACCACTGCAGTGGTCAGCCTGAGCTCCTAGTGCAAAAATGTGTCCCAGAATTCCAGTGTAAGATGTGATTGTCAGGAAACCCACACTCTTTAAAAACCTAACAACAAAAGTGAAACACACTAAACAGAAGCAGAAATTAGGTATTCCTAATGAATGCCTAGTTTGATCCCTAATACACACAATTTGCATGTATTACCGAGATGGGCAATGCTTTGAGAACTACTTGTTGTGAGATTTTAGGGGGTGCATTTCCTTGCTTGACTTTTTGACAGCTTTCAACCTTTTTGTCATGTGACATAACACAGTGACAATTTCCTCTGGCAGCAATGCAGGTTACAAAGCTCACTGTCTACACAGTTGCTTTTTGGCGACAGATCTTTGTACCACAGCTCAGCACGTCCTTGCATGTGCTGATGCAGTTGTTTGTGTAACTGCTGCAAAGTAGGTCAGTGGGGAAAAAAAAGAAAAAAAGCTGCAGATTTGAAGGTGCTTTTGCAAAGGATCATTTCACATATCCCAGTTCCTTTGCAGTTTCACAATAAAGTGGAAGGTTAATTCCAAATGCCACCCTGTGCCATCCTCCTGTTTCCATCCTTTCCCTTGTGTGGGTGCTAGCCCTTGAACACAGTTCTTCTGTAAAAGTCATTTTTCAGTGGTAACAGATCTCTGATCCAATTCATCTGCAGCAGAATGATCTCCAGGGCTGATGTAGGAACAGCAGCAGGAAGAGAGGGCAACAACCCTCCAGCCTCAGACTGTGTTCAATCCGCTTGAGAAACTGGAGTTGTACAAACAACCAAAGGAGCACAGCTGAAGCAGGATACACTTCAGAGGGTGAAGGGAAAAAGAATGAGCGGATGAGTGGTAAAGGTAGCATTCATCCAACAAAGAAGTAACAACACAAAACTTCAGCCTTAATGTGTTTTGCAGTGTTAGAGGATCTCAGGTCCCTTTTCTTGGTTTCATTTCAATGCTGACAGTATTGCGCAGTGCTGGGAGTTCCAATGTGTGTCCCTATCCCAAGGCTAACACACACCTGCAATTACCAAGATTTTTGAGCTGTTTATTTGAGACGCTCTAACACATGGTGTGTTTGGAGGGAACATTCAAGAATTTGCAGTGAACATGCCCTTAAGCTTGAAGTGTGGTTTGTTTGTTTGTTTGTTTGTTTGTTTTTTTTTGTCTTACAGAGCAATGTTCTTATTTTGCTAAATTAGCCTGTCAAAATACTGTTCCATTTAATACATTCCCTTTAATACCAGGAGCAGCTTAGAGTTGCAGAGCAGTGAGTACAGCAGGGGAGAACACAAAGTTGGCATCATTTCTGTGTGTGAGAAACCAGACCTTAGCACTGTGGCGAATTAGCCCTATTTAAGTATCAGGTGCCGACATGGAGTCACTCACACATCATAGTGAGAATCCTGGTTTCTGAAGGGGGTTATATGTGGTGGTTTCGTGAAGCTAGCGTCTTCCTAATTGCAGCAAGACTAAATCCAAATTCATATCCTTAGCAAAAGAAACAAAAAACTCTTCAGTCAGATCGAATACTGGTGTTTATTCCAAGTGTATTTGAATGTGTTTTCAAACCACTGTTTCCCCAGCTCCTCCCACACACAGAGATAAACTCTCACAAAAAGATCTTTTAAAACCAGGCAGTGTTTGAAGCAAACAAAGCCATCCTCATATTTTGATTATTTTTCCAGTGCCAAGAATCAGTTCACCAACTTGTTACTCTACTTGCACACCCATGCATTCAAATAACACACTCACCTTACACGTGTGTAAGATCAAACATAAGTCTTTAGCCCACTCTTAGCTTTTGGAGTTGTGTTTTAAATACCTCCACAATATTAATTACAAAAATATACCTCTCCCATATTATCTGCCTTTATTTCTGAGGATTCAGTTCCTACTGGGTTTTTCACATTAGTAATCCTTATTTAAACAAGAACAGTAGAATTATTCATGTTACTATAGAAGAGTTGGATTTCAGAGAAATATATCCAAGCGAAGCATTCACAACTCCATGCAGAAGTCTGAAGGGGAAAGCAGATTAATGTGATTTCAGAGTACAGGTCTTGGCACTCTCTTCTGTGAAATTACCACTTGTGCTGTTTTGCTGCAGCTGGATTCTTGCCCTATTTTGGATTAGGAAGTTGCACTACTTGTTTCATATTTTCAGAATTCCCTCTGAGCTTAAGAATAACTATTAATTTTTTCTAATTTTGTAGTCCCACAACTTAGAGGGTGATTTTTTTGTGATCCAAATACAAATTATCTCTTCTGTATAAGTCAAATTATGATCCTAACATTTTTCTTCCAGGATCAAAATCTTACTTGAAGGCAAAAGAAAGCTGAGTGCTTTGAGTTCAATTCTAAGCACACTCCAAATGTCAGATTAGCTTATTAAAGATATTAAACCAACAACTTTATTCTACATATTTACCAAAGATTTTGGACTTCACTACTTAAAAAAAGCCCAAAGTCTTCATGACAGTGAAATCAAACACACTATACTGAACTGAGTTTAAGCTTTTCCATCACTTTGGAGAATCTTTGTTGATGAAAGAATGTATAAATACCCGGAAGAACTAAAATGCAGGCATGAGAGGACTGGGAATTCAATAGGGGGTGTAGTCTTGCAGCTTATTCATACTGCTGGCAAATTGTGTCAACTGCTTTCAGCTAGTTACAGATTTGTGCCTGTAATTATTTTATATTTATTTCATTATGAAATTTTGCAGCATTTTTGAAACTCTAAGTATGAACCTTTCAGACATCCACATCAAAATCATAGAAGAGAGGCTGGTGGTGTTCTCTGGGCCATACCAGTGGATAGACAAGCTCAGAGATACAGACTCTAGGAGCTGAAGGGAACTGTCAGAGCACAAGTCCTAGGCATACTTTTGCTGCCTGTGCACTGTAAATGGGATTACACTTCTCCTGACAGGCATGTCGGTTTGTGATCAACACAGCTTGAGATCTATGAAAATGTGGTGACTGAGGAGGGTTATAGAAAGGTTTGAGCAGCTTTGAATGGTGGACAATGAGAAAACAAAGCCGAGCAGCCCAACCATTTTCATCCTTGTAGCGCAAGCATGGCACAATGAGGCAGAGAAAAGGGACGTGCACAGGTCCTTCTGTGTGATGTGTCAGTGGCACTGGAGAGCTTCCAGCAGTGCATCCAGCTGTCAGGCATGGCTCCATCTCTGGGAGAGAGCAGCCTCAATTCTGTCGCTTTCTTTCATTAAAAAGAATACAGTCTTCTGAGATTTTTTTGCAAAGGCAGAGGGAATCTTTCTGTGTAAAATACCTTGAAGGACCAGTGCTCTACTTGCTTCTCTAACTTACACAGAGAAAGAGTCAAGTATGTTGACAACAATCTCTTAAAAATCGTGTTTTATAGGCAGTTCTCTTTCCGTTAAAGGACTTTGAAACCACATGGTTCATTCAGTTTGGTTTGAAGTCTAACACATTAGGTTTCAAAACTTTGTGGAAGACCTAATAGTGACATTTTTCCTACCCTTTCTATAGGCAAGCACCATCTATCTCCCTTACCTTGAGAGGGATTTGAGCAATGCTATCCCCTCCCATGCATTCAATTCATTCTAGAAGAGCAGAAACAGAGAAAGGAGAAGGAAGCTGATGAGGTCGGGAGCACGGAAACAGTAGAATGGATTTAAGTTCCAGACATGAATTACAAAATAAGTTTAAGGAACCTCTTTCAGAATTACAAACCCTTCTTGAAAGTTTCTTTTGCTGGAGATACTATGACTAAAGAAAATTATTTTCAAATCAAAATATTAAATAAAAGAAAAATGCAAGTGGTACAACAATATAGAAAAGATCAGACAAAAAAGAACCTTAATGCTGAAAGTCTTGTGTATGAATGAAGAAATGAAGAAACATGAAAAAATACTCAGAGGTAATGGTGGTTCTAAATTTTGCCTAAGCTTCAGAAATAAAATTGTGAGGAGGAAGCAGCCTCTTACACCAGCAACAACATGGGCAAGAGACACTGACAGGGAACACTGCTCTAGGGCAGAGTCTTTCTTTAGTTATCAGAAATACACATTTACATTTTTAAAAATGTCCAGAGTGTACTTTGCCATCCTAAAGGCCAAGTATTTCCACCCTTTTGGTTACTGGTACCTGTCAACTCTTACTCTTTGGCAAGTTCTCAACATAGAAGTGGAAAGTTTGTTTCATTATCCTGTGGTCTACAATAATTCAGTTTGGGTTTTTCTTTTCCTTAGGTATCTCTTTTTTTGCCTTGTCAGACTAAAGGATTACACTTCAGGCCTTAACATTTGTTAAGCCTGAAATGTATTAAGCAATCTAAGATCTGCTGACAAGTCCTCAGAAGTCTCTATTAGCATTGCTACATCATGTTAGCATTTTCCTTGTATATTTTCCAGGATTAGGAAAACGCTGCTTTGCACAATGCCTCATGTAGTAGAGTCACTGTCAATGAGTTGAGCTTGCATGCATAGAGAGCATGGATGATAAGAGAGCTGCAAGAGAAAGTAGATCCAAGTCTCCCTGTATATTCTTGCACATGCAAATACTGTGTATTGTCCTTCCCTTCTCTCCTGTTTGCTCTCCCACGTGCAGATAGGACAGGTACATTGGGAGCTGGCAAAGCCTCCAGAAGGGTATGAAGAGGGTAGAGGTTGGGGAGTTGGTTAATCACACTTAGGTCTCCCATCTCCTCTTTACTATGTAGAGCAGAACTCACTGCAAGCACGTGGGTTTTGATGCCAGCAAGTGCTGGTGGAGTAATCTGTGGTTTATATCTTAAATTTTCATGTGGTACTAAAACATCTTTCCATGTAGAGCTGATGACTGAAGAGCATACTATCATTCCTGTCTATTGATGGGTCCGATAAGTACTTCAGGAGTAGCAGGTAAAGCTAAAGATACTAAATAAAAACAAAGGGAAGAACACTCTATTGCCATAGGACAAATCAAGAATAACTGCATTCTGATCAAGCAGAAATAAAGTGTCTCCCTTTAAAGTCCAATTCAAGGCAGCTTTGAAATCATTAAACTAGATTTGAGTCAACATCTCCAGTCAGAAACATTTAAGCTTTAAGGGACAGTTGTTAAAAGCGGGAAGAGGGCAGTGGCAGACAGAGGCTGGTGTCTGAGTTAGAGGGGAAAGTGATGTGCCAAGAGACAGTAATGCTGGCAGGAAGAGAGGTGCCTCTCAGAAAAGGCAAATTAATGACCAGGATTGCTAAAGGCAATCCTGTCTGCAGAGCAGCACTTCAGTTAAAGGCCACCACTACAAGAAGGGGTAATGACCCTGATCAGGATATTGCCAACTATTCCAGTTGTCCCTTGCAAATAAGGCTAGTCAGGCCATCTAGGTTCAGGGTCTGGCTTGAAGAAACAATGAGTCTTACAGAAAATCTGCTTAAACTCCCAGAAGAGCAAGAGTGTTGGGGCAGTCAGGTGGGGCCATAATTGAATGGTTTCAGTTTTTAATGCTGAAAGAAAATGAAAAAGCTAGTTATTAATTTTTGATGGATGGAAGGTGTTTGCACAACTATAATCAAGGCATTTAGTTTGTAGGGCTGTTGGGACAAGTCTTAAGTTTTGGCAGCTGATAGAAATGTATTGCTTGTTGAGAAGAATGAAAAATGTTTAAAAATGTATTGTCTTTTTTTTACATAAAGTTTACATTTTTCTTTTTGCTACAAGCATAATTTCTGCTTCTTACAACTGCATATGCAGCTATATTAAAATGAAAAATGGGAAAAAATTAAATGTAATTCAATGGCTTAAGAATGTAATAATCCTTGTACATTTTTATTTACATATTAAAATACTGACATTTCGAGCCCATGAAGTGACCCACTTCAGATAATGAGACAGTTAATATTTCCAAGTGCCAAAATTGTTTGCAGGACAGTATGGGTGTTTGCCAGCTTGCTGTGGCAAATCAGGCCTTGTCACCTTCCACTGGCAGATAATGAAGGTAAAAGTTGGAGCTGCCATGGAGTGTCGTCCCAAGACACTGCACAAATCACAGCAAGACCAGCCAAGTGTTAGATCCCGTGCCTTTGGTTTAATGACAGCAGCAATAGACAAGATGTCAGGAATGTGGTGTTCCACCACATCACATCTGCCATACACGTTCATCACACTCACCTGGGCACCTCCCAAACATTACTGGATGTCTGATTTTCATTTAAATAGGTTTGCTAAAGACTTTGTCACAACTGTTACTGGGGTTTGTTTCCTGGGAGGTAACATTTCCTCTCTCCTGGGCTGCCTGTGTTTTGCAAACATTTAGTCAGAAAGATGGAATCACATCCATATTAATTCTGGTCGGTTACCAGAAGATAAAGAGATAACCAGAGCAACCAAAAAGACTTTGGGAAACAGCTTGAAAAAGATAAAGGAATGAAAAGTAAATCTTTTTTTCAAGCATATCCAATAGGCTAGTGGAGGGTTTATAGCTGCAGTTGGTCCTACTGAAAGGAATACAGAAGGAGCTCTCAAAGCAGATATATTACTTTGGAAGAAAAACAGACTAAATCTTTGGCATCAGTGTGCAGAGTTCTACAAGTTTGTGATCCACAAATTACTATCAGCTTGGAGACTTTTGGTCACACATGACCACCTACCATCTCCTTTTCAGACTTTTCCATTATTCCTCCAGTTCATAATGGTCAGAGCTAGGAAACAAGTCTGAAGAAGATGTTTGATACAGCCATTCTTTGCTTTTCTGTGGTGCCTTTTTAATTATAAGAATTTGCTGTGCCTGTACTGACAGTTCCATTCAAGTCAAGGCCAGACTTGCTGGCAACTTCTGCAAACATTTCTTCTTTTTCAGTCTTATCAGCAGACCAGCTAAAACCTGAAACAGGACCGTCAGTGTCTGAGCCAGAGGAGCTGTTCTATACCTGGGCTTCTGCCACAAGTATCCCTTATGCAGCTGGAAGGCTCCAGCTCAGGAGAGCACACAGGATAACCACTCCTCCCAAGGACAGTGCTCAAGGTCGTTTTCCAACTAAAAGCATTAAAAGGAATCCTGAAAGGAAGAAAGTTTCCATGTGTTGGGGCCAAGTGAAACAGCCAGGTTTTGAAACAAAACAGCCAGGTGCAAGTAGATAAGGGATGGATGGGTGTTAAAATAGCCTCAGGACATTTGTTGTCTCAGGACATTCATCCAACATACTTGATTTCCAAGTAATTAAAGCAATATGCTGATAAACAAATTTGTGAAAACCAGTATTACAAATGCTAATGCAATTTCCCAAAACCTAGCAAATTAGCAGAGGAATTTCTTTCAAAGATTAGAATATGAAATCCTAGTGAAGCTCATATATGGAAAAGACTTGGCTTATTGTTTAATATAGCTGCCCTAATTAATGAGGGGAACAACTGGCACTCCTAGTACTAGCTCAAGGTTTGTTGTCTGAACATAAATGTTCTTTTGTTGGGAATAATAAAGGACTTTCAGTGAAAGTAAGTGGCTCGGTCCCTAATTCCACAGTTATACAATCACTTTACGGTAATGTAAATACAGGCTGCTGCTCCAGGGGATAATCTACAGTTCTAAGCACTCTAGATATGTATTCCCAGCCAGCATGGTAACCAGACCAGGGAACTGTTCTATTTATAAATTAATGGGATCATGGAAAAAGCAGAGATAGACTTGTCCTTTGTGGTGGCAGCCCACACCTTGGGTTAAAATTAGAAAAGAATTACACATTTTAGAAAGAGACTAATGTGAAATAAAATCCAGCTTAGAACAGTTAGTTTTCCTATATAAAAATATTTGATCTAAAAAGTAGAATCTCACCAGAACATGCTAACAACTGTCTGTAGTCCAGGCTTAATACTGCTGAGGTGGCACAAAGAAAATACCCTCTGAACACGAGCAGAATGTAGACTTATGCACAAGCAAACAAGTGCGCCGGTTGTTAACCAGAAGATTTGGGGAAGAGGGGCAAAGGTAATGAATAGATATTATTTTCTCATTAAATATTATTGGAACTATTTGTAAAAGCCTATCAAAAATATTGATACCATTAAAGTGAGGAAAGCATGTTCATTTATTAATGATGATCACTATTACTTCCTTACAGAATTAGCCTCAACTACAAGCTGTTTCAGTCAAGAAAGGAAACTGCTTACCATCCAAATCCAGCGGCTAACAGGAACTCTATTCCTCCTTCAGTGAGACCACTTGTGTCTGGGAAAACCTTTATAGACACCGTGAACAACTTGAATAAAAAAATATGATCTCAAGAATTCAGAAACTGAGCATCAGGATGTTCTGATGAAAATATAAGCCTCTAGGAATGGCTCTGACCCAAGCCTTTTGTGGTCAGTGGATAAAAAAACAGTGATGGAAACTGCACAAAGAAGGGAGGTGTGAAGGTAGCATAGAGATGACAGCAGATTTCTACCTGTATCAGCACCTTTTCAAAATCAGTGTCTGAAAATTATTACTATGAAATCAAAATTATCTTGGCAGGAAGTTTTTCAAAGTACTGTTGTGTTCATGTAAAGTTACAAGAAGACATCTGTATTACAGTCATTTAAGCAACTTAAAACCTTACCAACTTTTGTGAACTGTAATTTATTCTACAATCTTCATTCACATCTTCATCAAAATAATGCTGTACCTCCAGCTACTGAACCTTGATTTGGCCCCTGTGATTGACACATTTATTACCCTTGACTCAGCTACTGTACTTTTTTCATGGTAAAACTAGTTTGCTGCCAGAATTATGTGGACAGAAAATGTTGCTGTATTGATTCCCAGTGGGAAGAGTGATCCTGCAGAAATTTACAAATGCCACCTACTAAAAACAGAGCCTTAGAGGAAAAGAAAATGTCTCTGTAAAACCCACAGCCCCTGAATGTGATCACAGAACATTTTAAAGGACCTTGAGGATTACCCTCTCTAGGGTAAAATAACACAGTTTACTTATATTGATCCTGGGAGAAACATTTTATGATACATCTTCATTTTACACAAAAGACATGTTAAATAATTATGGTATAACATTTTTAGGCAAGTGTGAATGGATAATTAATCCCTGCAGTTCTCAGCTACTGATTCTGTTCATTCTGCTTTAGAAATTAAAAACCTGATATAAGATTGGAAAAATTACTTTGCAAGTTTTTCTCTTGCTGCTGATAACATTATCTCTTACATGCTTTGATCAACAGAACACAGCTAAAGGAGGAGCTTAGAAGTCCCTTCCATACTATCAGAAACAGGAATAATATCACAATATAAAAATTAGTGGATAGAGAACATGAACCTGACAGAGGTGTCAGATATAAACTGTCTTTGTGCCAATTTTTTTTGCATAATCCTGCCTGTAGCACTGACATTTTGCTTTTGTGCCACATTCAGAAGTGCAGTGTTTTATTCTTCCAGTTGCATTAAACCGTAACAATGAGAGCTACATAGATTTGTTTTTTAATAGGTTTCAGCTTGACCAGCAGTCATTTAGCTTGAAATGGCTTTGCTTTAAGGCAGAGCTTCCTGACTTAGCTTGTACAGGCACTGTGATCACAGAAGGAGATAGCACTGCACCATGTCATTATCAGCAGTGGCAGTAGCAGCTTCTGGCTGTGTGCAAGGCTCCACGTGCACTGTAGGAGATGAGGTCCTAGTCCCAGCAAGTCCTCTGCTGCTCTTTGTACAGCAAGGGAGAAGGAAGAGGTATTTGGTCATTGTCTGTCTCCTCTGGGAGTGTTTTAAAACGCTCCCACTCCACCCACCTCAACTTGCAGGGTCTTAGGATTGAAATCACACACAGAATTTTAATGCTTGCCATCCATAAATTTCCAAACAATGGCCAGCAAAAGCACCATTGCACACTTAACATCTGCTTTTTTGCACATGAGGAAAAAGTGACATACAGAAAAGTTAAGGCCAATGTCCTCAAAAGCAGTAGTGCCTATGTCCCACTGAAATCAACCTAAGCTTGGAGTTAACTAATCTAACCCAACAAGTTATGGACATCTGTGCTCAGGTGACCTAAATGGAAACTCTCCAACTCATTCGGAGCTCCATCTCTCTTCATGAAACCAGACCTGTCTCTCCAGCACACAGAGACTGTTGTTCATGCATACACAATGTATTGAAATGTGTGACAGACTTGGAACTTTTTGCATCTGAAAACTCCTTTGATGTTCAGAAATGCTTCCAGTTCATAGAGGGAGCCACTAGGTTAATTGCCAATGACAGAGTCTCATAAGATTTTGAAAAGCAGACTTTATTTAAGAGGCACATCATTGCTTTAATAGCACTGGGCTGCACAGCTTGCTTCACCATTTGTAAATGGTTTTGTTTGATTACATTGCATTTCCTCAGTGTCGGTAGGATTCAAGTAAAAAAGTTACTGCTTTTATTCTTTGTCATTTCTCAAGATGGAAAAAACCAGTAAACGTCTAGTGCACAGGAGCAGGCTACAGACAGAACCGCCTGCAATGCAGCAGAACTCAAGACAAACTGAATTTTGAGCACTGAACAGTTAAAGCTGCAAGACAACCATACTACATTTGCTCAGATGGGAGTTTGCTTTATGCAGGATAGAGATGAATGTTGCCCACTAATACATACAATGATGCATTCTTATACTGAGAAACAAAGACTGTCCAACATAGACAAGAATGAGGGTTTCATAACAAAACAGTTCACATGAAATTAGGTTTGCTGATTATAAAAGTTGCATTCCCTCAGCTGTAAAAGTTAAAGGCCTAAAAGAAAAGAACTGCTTACAGAACTCTAAAACTGCACTTTAATCAGCTTTTCCCCCTTATATTACAACTCTTTGAGACAAAAGCATAGCATTCTGGATTCTTTTTGTAATTAAGTAGTTTATGTGGTTGTTATATTACTTCCCTGAAAATCTGCATTTTAGTATTTCATTAAATTCCACCAATAGAAGCAGAAATCATGAGAGGAAATTAATATTGCTCTATGAAAGAAAAAAAGCATGACTTCTAACACAGTTTTCTGAACATCATAGAAGAAGCGCATATGGCATTAAAACATTTTGAAAATGGAGAAATGTTTTGCGAGTTTCAACGTTTTTAGGTTTTACATTTGGTTTTCTGAATGTATATTTCCAAAACTAGTATCTTTCAATTTTTAATAGGTTTTCTAGCATTGCATAGGACAGACAACCTAAAACCAACAAGGCAGGTATCTAGCGTGCTGCACACTTTAATATACACTGGTTACTTCAGTTACTAGCACTTTACACTGACGGTACCTACTGTATTTGTAAAATTTGTTTTTAAATCAGCTTGCCAAAGCTTTTGAGAAGCAATCTGGGCAATAAGGTGGGTATTTTTAGTGTCTACCATGAATACAGCCAATTACTGAATCAGAGGTCGCTCTCTCCATACAGTGCTGATGAAAAAGAGGTGTAATCCAGAGCCCCAGGAACAGAGCCCGGGCCGGTGTATGGAGGCATTCTCTTGATGCAGTACTGAGCCTGCTCAGGAGGCAGCTCTCGGCGCAACTCATCTGCCAGGATATAAGGCTGGGAGGGGGAAAAGGATTGACAAATTCAGTATTTGTTCTGCAAAAACACAAAATATATTTATTTTCTGTAACTAATACATTTGTGCATCTTGCCTATTTTTCTGAGACCAAATATTTTCCTCTGTAAATTTCATCACAAATTATGAGTTGAAGGGGGCAATTCCACCAAAAAACTGATTAGGTCAAAATGCAGTGTCAGGATATGTGACTGTGTATGTTAGCTACCAAGCACTGTGCAGCCATGGGCAGACTGCTACAGATACAGCTTATTCCTAGATAGTCAGTATCTCTGCAGTGCACTACTGCCCCTTTTGCAGTGACAGGATAGATGCAGGTAGCTCCTGTTAGTTTTAAGGTTCTAACATATGTGTAAAGAAAGATGCATTATTTTTCTTAATGGCATGCATTTATGACATGAGGGATACCCTCTGTTAACAGACTTGACATTGCTTAAAATAGCAATCTAATTAAACCACTTTTTCCTGAGACCATCTTCCACATGAATTGCTACTGAGAACACGTCTGGAATTTAAAATGTGGTCCACATTAACTGAGATCACAAAATCAATACAAGCAGCTGGAATGAGAAAATCAATAGAGTGAGCTTGGGCAAATAGACCTGTACTGCTGTGATCTCTCCTTTCTCCACAGCACAGGATTGGTTTTGTGGCAGCACTGTTTATGGCCCTGACTCCTCCAGAAGCTCTTGTGTTGCCATTATACTCCCTTACATCTTCAAACACCACTCAGTCACAACTGCATCTGGCAGTGGGGATGAAAGTATGCCAAATTCAGGAACTTTCTCTCCAGTAACTACAGGAGGCTTCCTCCTACTGCTCCTTCTAGGAGGTGGATACACCACATTGCATCATCCTGTTGAGTGAGCTGTCCAGTCACAATATGGCTCACAATCAGGTGTAGCCTTGTGCACCTGATCTAGGCTATGTTCCAGAGAGCCAAACTGCATTGAAACATCCAGTCAACAGCATGAAAGACAGAACGAGTTCCCCACTAATCAAAGCTGTGGTGTGGAAATAACCTGATGTACAGTATTTATCCAATATACAGATCAACCATCTAAGTCTTGTCTAAGATGCCTAATTTTATGTTGGCTCTCTATGATATGAGGATACACAGACCAAGCCTTGTGTTCTGCACCCATTTCAGGTAAGAGCCTTGGTTCCAAACAAGAAGAAAACGCACATGCTTTCTCTAAGTCTGACAAACTGCAAACAAAGCTGCACTATTACTAACAGGCTTGTAACAAGAAAGGCTAAACAGGAGAGCAATTGAATCCTTGTAGCAGCAGCATGGTGACTGACCTTATCTGAAGCCAGGATTCTGAAGGAAGCTATCACTTGCTCAGCCGTGTCCGTGTCTGCCGTTTCTCTGGTCATGAAGTCAATGAAGGACTGGAAAGTGACAGTTCCTTGCCCATTGGGGTCAACCAGAGACATGATCCGGGCAAACTCAGCTTCACCCTTTCACAAAATCCAAAACAAAGAAAATGGTCACCATAATACCGATCTCCAGCAGCCTGAGCCTCTCATGAACCAGTCGGAACCACTGGCTATAGAGCTTATAAAGCATCTTCCTGACTCAGGACCATCAATATCAGAGCCGATGAAATCTGCTCCTTAAATGCCCACCCCACTTCTGTAAAAAGGACTGTGCTTTTGGAAAGCATATCCTTTGTCCTAAATACATAATTTGTACCTTTCAATTAAATGTCACCATCTTCTCTCCCTCCCACCATCACACAATACTTGTTTAGCTTGTTCTATCTTAACACTTCATTTTCCATCTCATCCTAAAACTATTGCATTTAGGTACCATGCAGGGAAATGAAACAATAGCCCAACAAGCAGGGTAGTCACAGACCCACAGAACTAAGAAGGGAAACAATTCTGAAAATTTCATGCCAAATACAGGACAGCTTAACTAAGGATAATCTCTTTCTTTTCCATAAAAAAGATGAATTTCAGAGGAAATTTTTAGAATAAATAATTGAAGCAAGGAAAATGTAACCCCCAAGGCAAGTTTATAAAAATTAAACAGTATCAAACTCATTCTTCATCATGCAGGTAGAATAGGAGAAATTTACAAAAATATCACTTTAATAACTGTTAATTTCAATTTTTAAATTTCATTAATTCAAATAACAATGCAGTGCACCATAGAATATGGTTTTTGAGTGTCTTGTTTTACTTTTAACTTCCCTTTTAAACATTTGAAAATAAAGAAAAAGCAGAGAAATTACTATCTCTAGAGTGAATAACATTAGTATCCTCTCTATTTAGATAAGCTTTAGTATTGCTGTGGTTAATGTTTTAGCTGCAAGCAAAATCAGCTGACATTTTTTCTTAAAGCTCGTACCAAATCATAACCCATTGAAATTAAGCAAGCTCTGAAATCATCATGGTCCATCAATCCATTCTTCCTCTATTGACCAAAACAATGTAAGGAATATAGAAGGGAGGGTTTGAAGAATCCAAGGTAATTTCCAGAGAGATGATGAGTTTGGACCATTGGTATATTGGATCCAGTGCATGAACAGTGTTCATTGATGTTGCCCGATCAGGTCACCAGAACCATAATCAGTTTAAAAAAAAGAGGAAGAAGTAACTAACAAATTACACACAGGAAAGAGACATTTTCACCACAAAAGAAGTAACATCAGGAAAGGTCAGGGGAGAGATAAGGGAGGAGATGAATGGGACAAGAATACAGAGAACACAACCAGAGAAGACAAAGAGAAGAGCAAGGAGAAAAAATTGTTACTAAATTAGTAAAATTCAGTAGATGCTCAAACTGCCTCCCTGATATGAAATTTCTTTGAAATGCTCTGCGTGGAATCTCTAGCAGAAGTACAGCCAAAAGTACAGTGAAAAACAATTAAATACTTCATTCCAAGGCCAAAGTAAATACATTATGAGAGCAGTCTGCTGATATATGGGAAATAAGAACAGGGATTTTCCTTCTGACTGCAGGCTGTCAAGACCCTGAATATAGCAGAGATGTGCATACTGGCTTAAAGGATGAGACCTGCAAGACTTGGGAGATCAGTTGAAGACCTTGTATGAAATGAGGTTGCTCATTTTGCAGGCAATAACATATCTGCAACATTCTAGACTTGAGGCTGAGTAAACACAAAATGGCATAAAAGTAAGAAGGTAAATAAATCTTTCCTCTGTGCTGTGATAGATTGCAGCAGTTTGGAGAGAACTGTGTCATCCTATATTAGGAGAGAGCATAGGAGAACTTGTATTGAGTCTGAGGAAAGGAAAAGTGACAAAAGTCTGAATGCAAGAAGCATAAGAGCTCTCCTGGTTATCTAGTAGCGTCCAAATAAAATATCTCAAACCAAGTAAAACAAACAAACTGAAAAATCTTTGAAAAATGAAAAAAAATACAGCTCAAAGTGATGCTGACAGTCCATCTAAACCAGTTGTCTTCCCAGAGACAGGATCTTTTCAAAGCATTATGACCAACAGATTGAAGTTTAAACATGCAATCTTTTTGACTATTTTTATATCTGAAAATAGAATCATTTTAGTTTCCTCTACCTGCAAGTCATTTCCAACCTGTCCTAGACTGATGAGGCAGGCTTTAAATTCATCAGACTGTAGATTGTCAGATTCGTCCTAGCATCCCATCACAGGCCATGCATTTGGGAAGGGGAAAGGAAAGAAAAGTCACAGATCAGGTTAGTTGGTTAGTAAAGAACCTTCCATTCGCAAATTAATAATCACATTCTTCCAGAATTTCATGGAAATGTAATGTCAACATATGCAATGAATTACCTAAAAAGTGTGCAGTTTTTGTAGTTTCATACTTTTGACTTTTTCTTAGTAGAAGAAGGTCCTCACTTCAACTACAGAGTTAAAACTCTGCTTCCTTCCATCTTTTTTTAAAAACACCTTTGCTGACAAGGCAGATTTCATTCTATGAACTTCCATTTGCTTCCTTCATTTTCTGTTGTCATGCAGTGTACTGGAAGTACTGGAATGGTCTGCCCTGAGAGGTGGTGGAGTCACCATCCCTGGATGTGTTTAAAAAAAGACTGGATGTGGCACTTAGTGCCATGGTTTATTTGAGGTGTCAGGGAACAGGTTGGACTCGATGATCTCGAAGGTCTCTTCCAACCCAGTGATTCTGTGATTCTGTGATTCAGTGTATGTGAGATGCAATAAAAATATCACTGAACCCAGGCAAAACATGTTTTCCCCACTCAATTGCACTTACTTCATTCTTGATCTGGTAATACTACTTAATATAATATGCATATCACAAATGAGACAAGTACAAAATAAAATCATAACTGACAACTTATTTTCAGTTATCTGTCTTCTTTATCAATATATATAGTCAGGTTTTGCTTTGAAAACTGACTTTAAAAGTGCCATTGAATGCCAGGTTAAATGGTTCCTAGTAAAACCATATCAAACTGGAACATGGTTTTGAACCAATATATTTTTCTATTTTGCAGGTGAAGAATGTCACACTAACTTCTTAAAAACAGAATGGCTTGTCTTTTTCTTCCTGTTCATACAAAATGGGTCCTATCAGAGGGGTACTTTAGAGTGAGTTAACATAAATACAATTAAGGAGATATTCCAAGATGAAAAATTATTACACTTATTGATTTTAGAGACAGTTTGGAGAAGATCCAAGGTTTTCAGTCTGCTACATACTTGCCTGCTAGATGAATAATTTATTTTTGAACATTTGTATATAGCTATGCATAGGTAAAATTATATTAGTTTAACAAATGCACTGGGCTTATTTAATATACTAATAAGATGAAGTGGTGCTTTAGTAAGTTAATAATACCATGCATTTTAAAAATATCATGCTGTTATTGACTCCCTCTGCATCAACATCCACCAGCCCCATAAAAGAAAGATGAAAAATAACAGTGGGAAGTCAATGAAGAGGAAAAAAAGCAAAGTTATAAATCTGGAGCAGCATTTAGTTAAAAGCCATAATCACAGTAGTTTCTAGCCTTTAGTATTTCCATTTTATATGATGATTCCTATAAAGCTATGATGATGCTATAAAGTATTCAAAATGGCTTATTTTATCATTCTCCAAATGTTAATCTAGGCTGGTTTGGAACTTTCAAAAGCTGTCCAGGAGACAGGCTATGGCAGGTGCCACCAGGGGTGAAGTTATTAATTTTACTTCATTTCTAAAGCTGAAGATCCTTCTGTGTGACTGCAAACAAAAATGGGAGCTAAGAGCCAAATCCTGGCCCTCCATCTCCTCCAGCTGGTGTTGGGGGAGGATCACCAGCTACCACCCCATCCACAGCAGGTGGGCAGGAGCTGCCCAGCCAGGCACACACAGCAGCAGGAGCTGAGGCAGTGAAGGGCAGATGGGAGTGAGGGCTGGCACATGCTCCAAGACACCATTTTCTTTAGGAGAGAAGTGCAGTGGTTGTGCTGCAGCTCAGAACAGTCATATGGTAAAGTGGGACTCCCCAGTGAGGGTCCAAGTAGTAGTGCCAAGTGCTATAGCAGGTTTTCACATTCTTGTAGTGAGATTTTCAAATCTTCATCATATGTTGCCTAAAAAAAGCATCTTTGAAGTATATCAGAGTTTCATGGAATTCAAAGGCATTTTGCAATTAAAGCATAGATCAAGCCCATGTGAATGTTTTCTCAATTAGAAATGGTTCTTGATATTTACTTTTATTGTTTGCAGACCAACATTAGGAGCTGAAAATAATCTTTTAACAAATATAAATAACTTTGCCTTGTTTATCTTTTCCTGCCAATACAAAGAAAAACACTAAAATCTCCTTCATGTTTCATTATTAGTCCCCAGAAATTTTTCCCTTCTTCTTGTGATTTATATGTGACCTTATAAAACCAGCAAATTTCTGAGTCAAACTAATCCATTCTTAAATATGTCCTTAATTTTCCTGAATGCTAATGACCTGCATAAGCCTAAACATATGATTCCTTTAACAGAGAGCTGTTGTTTTTCTGTTAGTAAAATATAGGGTGGCATGATGCTATTTTTCTGCATGCAGAGCTCCTACTTGAAATCTGTAGTTTGCAGAAAAATCAATAGTAGAATGTATTAGCAGCCATTAAAATAGTACAGGGAGAGCAGCTGCAGATATTTCATCACGTACTTTGCAATCTTATTTAGAATTTACTAAATATACTGAATCTGAAAAAGGAATCCCTGCATAAAGAGATGTCAAAACCAGTGACTGACAACGTATCTGTGTGGTATCCTGATTTGGCTGCATACCATTATTCAGCTATGCACATTTTGAACATTTCTAAACTGCTTCTGTGATTCAGACATTGTGTCCCACTTTCTCTTTTTTTCTCCGTGCAGTCACATTAAGGAAGGAAATATAGCAGCAATGCTAAAGATTTATATTTATAACTACAACTAGACTGTGCCTTCAGGCACAATTTCTAGCAAGGAGTGGGGCAGCAGTGGTAAGCAAGGGTAAGCATCAGCACCCTCAGGAATAACCCCTGGGGCACCAGCATGTGTACATGCCTGCTGGGAACACAAGAGCCAAGAGGGCTCTCACCCCCATGAGCCAGGGGAGAGAGCCTGTTTGCCACTTGCCTTTTCAAGGATGACTTGTAAAGCTCTCTGTGCCAGCACATCTCTGCTGGGGATGCACTGAAAGAAGCGTGACTCTTCCTGCCCTTGTTATTCTCACATGCACTGTGAGAATTTTTTAAAATATATTCTTCCCAGGGAGGAAGACAGGGGTTCCTTTCTCAGATTCACAAGTAAAGGAAGTTGTTTTTAGAAGCACTCTAAAAAGAGTTTTTAGATTTATGTGTACCAAAATACATACTTTAAAATGGGGAAAGGAATTGCATATTAGTACTTTGCTGACATCCTCAGCACACACTGTCAGACATTAAGAAATGTCTTAAATGTGAGGAATGCCACACAAGTCAGAGCTATACCATGCATAAATTATTCTGTTGTACTTAGATATTTAAAGCCTCCTTGTCAGTGACAGTATTAATTTTTGGGATCCTTTCTGGCTATTCATCAGGGTGAACAGCAATCCAATCCTTCAAGTGTATTTTTAAACTATATCAAGCATTCAGAAATGCTGCTAAGTGCCACAAAATTTTTACATATATTGTTAATTCCATCTGACATGAAGAAGACAGTATTTTTTCATGCTAGTGCTTATGTTCAGATAATACAGTTTTATCTTAAATTCTATTTAAGGAAATCAAAACCATAAAATAATCCATTACTGCCTTCTCTTTCTAAAGATGAACAAATATAAAGTCTTCATTATTTTATGCAGACTGAAGTAACTCCAAAGCACCCTGAATTGCTTTCATTCACCAACACTAAATATTCAAATGTGCAAGGACACAGGAAAGATAGAAAAATGAAAAACAAGCCTGTCTTTCTCCAACATGTTTGTTCAAAGTCTCCTTCTAGCCTGTGCAGATTGAGTTGCATCTGTCCATTAAGTAACAGTGTAATTGAATTCTTATAAACTTCTCTTTTCAGTGTTTCTACTATCTGTTCCCTGCATAAAGCCTGGCTTGATGGTTGAGTCATTTTAGATCTTATCTTCTTCCTTTCTTTAGCTTGCATTATGCTACTGAGAAAATAATTGTTACGCTCTGTCAGCGCAAAAGTCCACCTTGACCAGTTCCCCTTGTTTGATTCTGAGGGATAGGGTATACTAAAGAGGACATTTGTAAAATGGTGCTTTCCTTATGTGATCCTTCCAGACCTCTCTTTTTAAGCCATTGGATTATATCTGTCATGGGGAAAGGCAGGGTCTACAGCTAAACTTGCAGACCAGGCCCAGGTTGCTGAGGCCGCAGAAACAGATGAGGATGTATGACAGATAAAACATCTGTCGCCTTCTGCTTCTGACCTGGCCATTCAGGCTTCCTGCAAGGAGCCAGGACAAAAGGGACACAGCCTGAAGCCATGACCCATTATAGCCTGAGGAAAGAGACAGGGACAGGTAAGAATCTAAGAGCTGGGAAGCAATTTAGTGTTACACATTATTGTTGTAGCCCATCTCCAGTGTGCTAGCAGCTATGTGACACAACCACCTTCTTCCAGGACATACAGCCTTTTCTAAGGCTTGCTCTGTGTTATGCTTTGCTATTTCAGTGTCTTATTGCATCTGCAAAGCCTGAAAATCCATGACAGTAGGGCTGGTTGGTGCAGGATTTAGTTTCTCCCTTCAAGCAGTCTGAGGCACCAAGAGCTGACTGTGATATTTCCTCAGCCACTGAGCCAGCCTTGCTGTGAGCGGGACAGAGAACTCACCTATGAGCTACAAAGGTACAGGGGTGCTAGAAATGATCATCCAGTGTAAAATAGACTTGGATTCAGGCACTTTGCCTCTTTATCTTTAGGGAACTGTCAAATCTTTGTGCAAAGACCTTGGTTTCACTTAAAGAAGTCTGTCAAGTACAGGCATGTAATTTATCCAGGCCTGGTACTTTGTCTGCTTTTAATAGCTCTAATTGCTCAATTACTTGCTCCAGTGCATTGGGAAAGCCAGTTGGTATGCTATTTCCTTCCACCCCAGGAAAACTATCTCTGCTTTTGGGATGTTATATTCTGCTTTCTTAGAAAATACAAAAAAGAATTATGCTGTACTAAAATCATATTAAGATTTTTCCATAGAATCCATTCCTAGTTCTGTGTAGCTACATTTCCCTATGCTTGTATGTGTCTTCAGCAAGCAGAGGTTTGATAATTCTAGTCTTCTTCCTAAACAGTTAGGTGTATTCTAAAGAAGGCTTAGTAAATTGACTGTCAGCATCCATTCCATATCAAATGAAAGTGCACGTATTGGCAACCAATTTGAGTTCGAGCTGGACAAACAGGATGTAAGTGAAAAGGAAGTGGCCTTTTGCTGTACCCTGAAATCATCTGAAGGACTGACTTGACAGACTGGTGCTGCATTATAAGTTTTCAGTATTTGAACTGTGAACTTGGTTTTAAAGGTGGGATCATGTGAACACAGAGGCATCAGAACTAACTCATGTTCGGATTGTTCTCCAACTGCAAATGTCAGATCCCCATCTGCATATATTTTGCTATTGTGTATATTTATAGTTATCTTTATAACACTCTGTCCATGAATACTGCATAACTCACAGAAGTGAGTTAAGTTTCTTCTCAGCACTATTTTCCTTCCTACTTTTTTATTCATCCATATTTAGATAACTAAAAAATGTAACAGCCTCTTATTTCCCACATACAGCCAGAAAAATAAAATATATTCCTGGACAGGTGTAAGTGTCCCAACTATATTCCCTACAAATACATTTCTAGGGACACAAGTTGTGATTCAAAGGGGAAAAAAACCTCTGTGATATAGATTACAGCTAAATTTAATGAGATGGAAACAACAGCAAGTACTTAGAACATACTGTACAGTCTTAAAATGAAAGAGTCATGTTATTTTCCAAAACACATGGATTTATGCAGTTCTGCTTATTATTTGAACAAACACTAAATCATATTAGCAAAGCTGTAATTCTGCATTACATTTAAAAAGCAAAAATTAATCTTTAATTTATGTGCACAATGCTACTAGGCTGTGGGGAGCCCTGGGCAACATGATCTAGTGGATGGCATCCTTGCCCAAGGTGGGGAGAGTGGAACTAGATGATCTTTGAAGTCCCTTCCAACCCATGCCATCCGATGACTTTATAAGGCTATAAATTCTTTCTTAACTGATTTTTTTCTCTTTTAAAAAGAGCCCATTACTAGGTCATTTTCAGGTTTTTTAAAAGGCTTATCTTTGGAATGCCAAGAAACTCACTTTTGGGAAGAATAAATATTGCTAGTTGAGAAAAAGCAGGAGTACTGTACCCTGTCAAAGTGATTGAATGATGCTCTGAAGTCATTCATCTGTTCCTGGGTGATACCCTTGGCATCTCTTGTGAGGATCTGAGTCTCAACCTCATTGATAGTTCGAGCAATGGTGGTAAGCAGGAGCTCCCATCCAACACGGATGTGCTATGAGAGAGAAAATTCTGAGTTATTACAGAAGCAAATATATCCTTTTAAGAGTATAGAAAGTACAATAAGAAATAAATCAGCTCTAAATATTTATGGGATACTTATTCCATACCACTAACTCTGTATTATGACCAAGGATCACTAAAAAAAAAACGGCCTCCAGAAAAATACAAAACTGGTTTCTAAATGGGTACTTCTTCACTAAAAAATGAAAATAAATGAAAATAAAACAAGTCTTACGAGATTGTCAGAAAGCCTGCCAAATTCCCTCTGCTGTGGCAGTCCCTTTACATCAGGGAAGGTAGTTACACAGCACACGATGACAGAATGAACTAATAAATACAAAAGGGAGTAAATGGCTACCTCCATGGTATAGTTGGTGTGCTTGTTGTCAAACACCAGGGCTTCTTGTATAAGCTGATGATCTCCTTCCAGTTTGTCAATATTGTGTTTATAATTAATGATATTGTGCTCATATTGCTTCAGCTGATTCATCTGGTCCTCCAAAGGCCCTGTCATTTCAATAGAACTGCGGGCAATTTCCTGTCAAAAGAAAAAAAGACACCCCCCAATCCCACAAAATTTAAGCTTCAGCTGTGCTAATTTGACCAATGTTCACATAAATATGTTGTATTTTTATACTAAGAAGCAACAGTAATAACAACTTCATACAGTGGAGATGAGAAATTTTACTGTAGAAAACACATTTCAAAAGAAATGTGTCACATTTATATCTGGAATTAGTGTTGAGACCCCAGTGAACCCGGTATCTTTTCTACAAAAGGCAGAAGCTAAACAGTAATTGGTTAGTGACTGATTTTTCAAAGCTGAATCTCCTGGTTCACCATCAAGGTACCACTTGTATAAAGTTTCACAAAGTTTTAAGAATAATTTTAACAGGTGCTAAATAATTTAGGCTCAAACAGCTGGCGAGCTGTCATTGACTTTGCTGTTGCCCTGTATATAAAGATGAAAAAATTAAAAATCACTTTGCTCATCAGCTTTGGCATGAGGGTCTGGCACTCACCTCCATCTTGGTCTGGATCCATGGCCCGATGACATTGGCCTGAGCAGCAAACTGGCGGCGCAGGCGCTCGTTGGCGTGCTGGCGGGCTAATTCCTCCTGCAAGGATTGATCCCTCTGAGGCACCAGCTGCTTCACCTGTTACAGTGGGAAGGCACTAAAGGTGAGTAGGCACAATTCAATAGTTTAAAAGCAAATGGAATGCTAAGTCTACAGCTACGAATTTTCATTATTGGTCTGAAGGTCGGTATCAGAAGAACAAGCCAGAATGATCAATATTTTGTTTACAAAATCTGTGCTAACATGAGAAATTTGTAACATGGTCTTAGGCAGCCTGACCAGAGAGACTGACACACAAAGAGAAGAAATTCTCACCTGTGTCTGGATTCAAGTTCGAGACAATTTCACTTTAACTGCTCTTAGAGCAGTTACTTTGTTTTTATTTTGAAAAATGAAGGTGATTTTTCAGTCTCTAAGTATTTTTTCTAAGAAAAGTCAGTGCAAAACATTTTATTTGAGCACCTCCATTAGAATAGGATAACATGAGACATGTTCTGTCTGTCATGCACATCTTGAGGTGTCTAATTCATTGCAAATGCTTTTGTCTGGCTTACCCTTCTGAATTTCCCAGGGAGATTCTAACCTTAGTACTTACTGCTTTATTTTTATTACCCATTGAGGGTGTGTTCTTGTCCGTGTAAGTTTCTGTAATTCTACATTTTACACAATTTACCTGCAGCATTTTTTCTGTCTTGGTTCCTAATGAAATTAAATTGGTGTGAGTGCTCTAGGTGCCTCTCTTTAATTCCTTCCCAGTACTTTTCAGTTACTAATGCCAATTTTAATCTAATTGGACAGAAACATTAATGGTTCCAAAGATGCCGATTTTATACAACATATTTTGAAAAGCAGCATCTGAGTAGAAGAAACACAAAAATTACTCTTTTTACTAAGAGAAAGAATACAATAGTTTCCTGTTCTTTTATCAGGACCACTAGCCAGGCACCAGCTCTGCATTAGCCTCAACACATATCTCTTGTCCTGGCAGAAAGCCAAAGAGGGGACAGGTAACATTGCGTGACAGGAGCAAGGGATATTGTGAAGCGAGCTGGGCAAGCATAAGGGAGAGCACAAGGTACTGTAGAAATTCATTCTGGCATCTGATGATCTAGAATAATTTAGAGATGTATTGTAAAGTTCTCTGAATATTCTCAGTAATTCTCAAGTGGAATAATGTGTTACAATGTCCTTTCTGCATTTAGCATACATTACCTTTTCCCACTTGCTACGAATCTCTTCGACTGTAACAGTGCTGTAAGGATTGGTTGCACTTATTCTCATGCTGTAACTCTGGATGACTTTTTCAACTTCATTCTGGATTGACAGTATGGCCTGTCGTTCACCATCTGCCTCTGGCAAAGTAGCTTTAAATTGATCGTGTGCAGAGATTAAACTCTAAAATCAGAAACAGAGAGGGAAAGCATGAAAACTCTAACATTTCTTCCAGCATCTGGAAGATCGGCTGTAAATAAGCACAGCTCCTCTCTTAGGCTCTCAAACATCCTGGCTGCTGGGTGTAGATACAGGAAATAATACGATTACCTGAATTTCCTCTATGCTATGAACAATAAACATGTCCTGTAGGTCTTCCATAGCACCTTCCATCCAGTTGTTGAAAGGAGCAGCTCTTTTGGCAAACTCCAGGTGAAGCTGATCAATTGTTTCAAGCAGTTTCTCTGTCCTCTGTACAGGTTGGGAAAAGTGCATTCTTTTGTTATTTGGGCAAGATCTAGCTCCACACATGCCACATACCCACCCAGAAACAAAGTCATGCCTCATCTTTTGAAATGCATTTGATTGCATTGACTGATTTCACCACCTGCTTTAAATATTCCCACTTAAGGCCATAGGATAATTGCAGTAGTACTCTCATCCAACACATTAAAAGGAGTGGGTGTATGCTTGTGAAGTATAATACTAATATTTTAAGTATTTTAATGTGCATATATATTAAATATTTTTGTTATTGGGATCTGTCTGCAAATTAATTAAAATCTGCTGATTTTGATTTACTAATTTCTTTTAAGTAAAAAAAGGAAGAATTACACATTTCTCACCTTGGCATTTATGTGTGTGACTTCCTCTTTTCCAAAAGAACAAGGTTTTGCAAGGTATCTCAGTGCTTTGAAATACTCACTACCAAAAATGAACTTACTGCTGGACAGAAAGGTATGCAAGACTGCAAGTTCAGACTGGTATGAAAAGGTAACCAACCAATAGCTTTTTTTAGTCTTGCTGGACATCAGATTCCCACAGAGGGGTGCTACAAACCACATGACATTTGTTGCTGCATTAGAACTGTCCATGGCAGCTCAGTACTGCCAAGTCTATGAGTAGTTCAGTCTGTTTGCAAGAGTAACCACACAAAAACTAAAAATTATCTGAGGAAAGGGGTTTTTGCTCTTTGGACTCCAAAGTGGATGCTCAAATGCACCACTTCCAGATCTGAAATAAATGGTTCATTTCCCTCTCCCTTCCTCAGCTGAGCTGCTGATCCTTATTATATGGTTTACCTCCAGTGCCTCTCTCCTTTTCTGAGTGAGTGTTCCCAGACTGTCCCATTGGTCACATATTTTTTGACATCTATCATTGACACTTGCAGCATCGTGGTAGTCCAGTTCACTAGGAAAGAGCAAAGGCAAAACTCTGTGTGACTTTTTGAAAGACAGGAACAGTGTCCACACATTCACTGGCCCTCTACAATTCTTCCCCTCTTCTTTGCAATATTTCTCCTAAGGTAAGCAAGTGTTGCAGTACAGACATTGTGTTTAAGCATTCAGCATTTCAAGAAGCCCAGCACAGGAACAGGATCAATCCCCTGTGTTCTGAGAAAAATCAAGTGACACCCAGGTATTAATCACAATTAATGTGTCCAAGCATCTTTGTCATAGCTATTCCTGTGACACAAGCAATTTGATCCCCTGATGGCCAGAATGCTTCAGTCTTGGTCTTTAACAAGTTTGCAAAGATTAGTACCTTTTAAAATTAATTGGCCTGAAATATCCACTTGGTTTTAAATAATCCAATGATCCTTTCCTTATATGCTTTGAAATTATTTAACTGAGAAACACAAATCAGGTTGCATTCAAAGTATAACCTCTCACAAGCCTGGCAGTACTAATAGGGGCTCCCAAGATCTGGGGGGCAGAGAACAATTTTCATCTTCCTCTCCAGGATCTCCTCACAGATCTGCACCCCAGAACTGGCTGCTTCAGAAAACAGGGATCTTCAGACCCACATATGCCACTAGGATGAATGAGTGTATTCACAAAGGACAGCAGTTACCATTGCTTTTTCACCTGCTTAATAGGCTAGTATCATCCTGAAGAAAGCAACTTACTATTCTTCTGAGACTGGAATAAATTTTTGAGGTTATGTCCTGGGATTCTGGACTGACTCTTCTTCAAACTGAACTTTTGATCTCAGTGGCAAATTATAATCATCCATAATACATGTGTTTGACACTTTGGAAACTCCCTTTTATTGGTGCATCACCATCCATTGAATTTAGCTCTTGGCTTTGCCTTGAGAACACTGTGCCCAGTACTAAGCATTACAGGGACTGTAAATACATGACACATGGCAATAATGAATCTAAGATTTATGCTGAGGCTTGAACAAGACAGCAAGTGCTGATAGAATTTGTTCCCTTTTGTTTGAGCATTCTTCTCTAGGCAATTGGCAAGAGGAATGAACAGATCACACTGCCAGTAGTACAGAGAATCACAGAGGACAAAATGAGAACAGAGGCAGCTTTCCTCTGTGAAGCCAGAGGCCAGAAGCCAGCAGTTCTGTAGGCCAGGGGCAGTGTTCATGTTTCCTCTTCTAAGCCCAGTCAGAGCAATCTGGTTTGGGAAAAACCTGAGAAGTATGAGAAGCATTCAGTTTAAAAGAAACTTAAGATGTGCTGAAATCAATTGACTGTTGAAAGTCAAGAATGGTAAAACAGGTAAAAAAATACCATAACAGAATCACAGAATTACAAAATCACATAGTGGGTCAGGTTGGAAGGGACTAGAGTGTGTCATCATAGAGCATATGTTACAGGATTGAGGCCAGGCAGTTCTCAAATATCTCCAGTGAGGAAGACTCCACAACCTCTCTGAGCAATCTGTTCCAGTGCTTGATCACTCTCACAGTAAGAAGTTCTTCCTCATATTCAGGTGGAATTTCCTGTGCATCAGTTTCTACCTGTTTCCTCTTGTCCTATTGCTCAGCTCCACTGAGAAGAGCCTGGCTCTGGGCACCCTCCCTTTAGATAATGGTAGACATTGATGAGATCCCTTCTCAGTCATCTTTGCTTGAGGCTGAGCAGGCCCAGCTCCCACAGCCTGTCCTCACAGGAGAAGTCCCCTCATCATCTCTGTATCCCTCCACTGGCCTGCTCCATGTCTCTCTTGTACTGAGAATCCCAGAACTGGACCCAGCATTCCAGGTGTGGCCTCACCAGGGTTGAGCAGAGGGACAGGATCACCTTCCTTGACCTGCTGGCAATGCTCTTCCTAATCCATCCCAGAACACCACTGGCCTTCTTGGCCACAAGGGCACTGCTGGCTCTTGGACAGCTTGTTGCCCACCAGGATCCCCTGGTCCTTCTCCACAGAGCTGCTTTCCAGCAGCTCAGCCCCCAGCCGGTGCTGGTGCAGGGGCTTTTCCTCCCCAGGTGCAGGACCCTGCTCGCGCCTTTGATAAATTTCAGTCAGTTCTTCTCTGCCCAGCTCCCCTCCCTGCCCAGGTCCTTCTGCACAGCCCTCTTGGGTACTGCCCCCTCCTCCCAGCTTTGTGTTGTCAGTGAACCTGCTGAGGAGGCATCTGCCCCTTCATCTGAGTCACTGATGGACAAGGTGAACAACACTGGGCCCAGTGCTGGACCTTGGGGGACACCACAAGTGACAGACCTCCAACTCAACCATGTGCCACTGGGTACAACCCTCTGAGATCTGCCATTCAGACAGTTCTGAATCCACCTCACTGGCTGCTCATCCAGCCTGCACTTCCTGACTGTGCCCATGAGGATGTTGTGAGAGATGGTGTTGAAAGCCTCACTAAAGTCAAGAGAGGCAAAATCCACTGGTCTTCTTCCCTCATCCATCCAGGCAGTTGACTCATTGTAGATGGCAACCAAGTTGGTCAGGTGTGATTTACCTGACTACTCCTGATCACCTTCCTGTCTTCCCTGGCTAGAGATGGCCTCCAGAATCAAACACTCCATCACCTTGCCAGGGATTGAGATGAGGCTGGAACTACCAGCTGGCAGCTCCCTGAGTGCTCTTTCTTGCACTTGCTGAAGACTAGGGTGACATTTGCTTTCTTCCAGTCCTCAGGCACCTCTCCTGACTGCCGTGGCCTTTCAAAGATCATCATAAGCAGCCTCACTATGGTATCCAAAAGTTCTTTTAGTATTCATGGATGCCACCCATCAGCCTATAGACTTGTAAGATGTCAGGTTGGCCTAGATATTCTCTAATCCAATCCTCTGAACAATTTTAATAAATAAAAACAACAAAGAATTGTGAAAGTAAACTCTTGCATGTGAAGAGAAAACTGCCAGCAAATCACACTGTACAAGGGCTCTTTAACTGGAAAACTCACTTCCTTGTTTGGAAGCCTTTTCATTAGCCTTCAAGGGGTACAACAAAAGTCACCTATCTGCTAAGAAATTTTAAGTCAGAAGCATAGTCTTGGATGAAACAGGCTGAGATTGATTTTGCTGTCAGGAGCTTTTGGCTGAAAGTTGGGGTTTTTCTCATTATAGCATATTAGGTTTATTAGATTACGTTCCTGAGTGAGCAAACTTTATTTTTCCTTCAATGGATCACTTATCTCCTTTTGTCAGTTAAGGGTAAGGGCAGGTGTCCTTCCATGAAAGTGAGGGACTGATTGTACCAGCTGTGGTCAAAGTCCTGGAAGGTGATATGCCAGGGATCACCTTCCCTGCCAGGGAGATTCAGTCATTCCCTGTAAGATCTCTACTGTCCTGTTCCTTCCAGGGATATGTGCTGTGGACAAATAGGTAGGAGAATAATATCAAAACAGCTTTACAAAGGGCACCCATGGTGCTAACTAAATCCTACATTAGTTTACCAAGTGGCATTAGGCAGTGTAGTTCCACTACCTTTCTGGGCCTGCTGTGGTTTACTTCAAGTAAGTGTATTATAAGTATCAAAGAATCAAAGAACATTTTTCTGCTCAAAGCAGGAGCAGAGGAAGTAATAACTCAAAGATTAATTAGTTGGAAATAAAACACAGACTTACATTCCCTGTCCTATTAATTTTTGTATCTTTCTCAATGTTGAAGAGACTAGATTTACATTTTGTAAAAATTTTTACTTTGCAGTGTGTGAAGTACTGCTTCTCATGTGTTGCAGACTTTCTGAGAGAACAATCTTTCTATTTGTTTGGCCATTTGAAACGTACAGCCTTGGGAATTTAAAAGTCATTAAGTTACCACTACTGATCTTAGAAGTAACTCAATCTTATCTGTCAAAAATTAAAAATTCAGTCAAATTTTGACCTGATCCAGAGAAGCACTTAAGTGTGAGCTCACTTTGGGAACAGTGATAGTGCCACAAAAATAACCCGCTGAGCAACATGTTTTAGCAGTGCTTCACAATAAGGCTCATGTTAAACGTGCACGTAAGCACAATTTGAGACCAGGTCTCCAGAATCAAAATGACTCTAAAATCAGTCTTACACATAATGGTCTGCTTGGCTGAAAATCAGTCACTATACTACAAATGATGGATATACAAGAAACTACATTCCAAAATTTTTGTCTTGATGATTGAAAACATTGAAATGAGCATATAAGATCATAAATTAATATGGATTTTTATAGTACAGCTCACTCAAATGAGCATTTTCTATGTCATAAATGGCAAATTTCATTTTAGAAATGCCTGTCCCCTTCAGCTTTGTATAAAACCCTAACCAAGTCCTGTCATGCCTCTTTGCCAAGGAATATCTAATTTTATATAGGCTGGGAACACAACAATCTTATAGCAAGCATCCTGGCTGGAATTGCCTCTTTGCATACACACATAAATTCTCTATCTAAATAGCATCAATCAACAAGCTTTAGCAACTTTAACCTTAAGCACACAGTGGACTGAGCTGTAGCAGAAAATACCAGGACAGGAAACTGTAACTAGTAGAGTTCAAGGTCATTCAGCAATAGTTATTGTTTGAAATTGCAACATTAGGCATCCAAGAGATTGATTAAAACAAAACATGGAGGTGTCCTGACTTGGAATTTAGACACAATGATGGTTTCCATAAGGGCCTGCTCCAGTGATGAGAAAAAAACAACCAACCCACCAACCAAACAAACAAAAATCAAGAAATAAATACCCACATTGACTTCAACAGGCTTTGTATCAGATGCCAATGCACATTTCTTAGCATTCAGATATTAGTCCTTCTTTAAAAATATGGATTAAGAAAGAAATTAGCATTTTCCTCCATAATTTTATTGTGGGAGGAATTATGTATAAATAATTAAAATCAGTATTTAAATAGAAGCTGCCCATTTGCTTGCAGCCAGTGATAAAACCTGACCTTTATGACCTTTCATTCAGTGCTCCCCATGGGCATTAAGCCTAATTCAGTCACAGTAAAAAATCAGGCACTGATAGCACCACTGTATGGAGAAGCAGAGAAGTCAAATTAGAGCATCTCTAAATGCAATCAGCTTTCAGCACCTTTGCAGCCCAGGCCACAAATAACTTGTTTTACTTCACACAGCAAATTACTGAAACAACTGAGAAGAGACAATCCCAAAATAGACAGGATACAGTGCTCACTGGCGTCACCAGAGGTAAAGGACAGAGGGTTCAAAACACTGGTAAGCAGATGCTGTGCTATGTATGCTACATTCCCAAAGTTTCTCATAATTCATAAAGCTGAAGCTGAATTAGCAATGATTAGGTGTTGCAGAAACTTTCTTTAGTATAAAGAGAAACAAATCTCAGGGACAATCCCAAGCACAAATAGAGGCTGGGTAGAGAATGGATTGAGAGCAGCCCTGGGAGGAAGGACTTGGGGACAAGCTAAATATGACCCAGCCATGGGCACTCCCAGCCCAGAAAGCCAAACGTGTCCTGGGCTGCATCCAAAGCAGCGTGGGCAGCAGGGCCAGGGAGGGGATTCTGCCCCTCTGCTCTGCTCTGGTGAGAGCCCACCTGCATCCAGCTCTGGCATCCCCAGAGAAGACATGGACCTGTTGGAGTGGGTCCAGAGAAGGGACACAAAGATGATCAGAGGGGTGGAGCATCTCTGTCCTAAGAAGACAGACAGAGAGTTGGGGCTGTCCAGACAAGGAGGTTTTGGGGATACCTTATAGCAGCCTTCCAGTGCCTAAATGGGATTTACAGGAGAGATGGAGAGGTACTTTTAATGAGGACAAGGGGGAATGGTGTTAAACAGCAAGAGGGCAGGTTTGGACTGGATATTAGGAAGAAATTCTTTACTGTGAGGGTGGTGAGGCACTGGAACAGGTTGCCTGGAGAAGCTGTGGATGTCCCATACCCAGAAGTGTGGGGTGAGGTTGTATGGGGCTTTGAACAACATGATCTAGTGGAAGATGTCCCCACCCATGGTAGGGGTCTTGGAACTGAATGATCATTAAAATCCCTCCCAACCCAAGCCATCCTATCAAATAACTCCACAGAGTTACAGAGATCAAGGCATGCCAGAAAGTGTTTCATCATCTCACACATTCAGGGCAATCTCCATTCTCTGTGTTTTTTTCTGATTTCTTTTGCATTAACCAAAGCACAGTACTTAGTCTGCCCACTCTGCTTAATTTTTCTTCCTTCAAATAATCCTGAAGATGGGATTTTTCTTTTAAATCCATTTGAATTACACAATTACTGTAAGTGCTGCTGCTATCAGATATGAACTACGTTTTTAGACAAGGATCTGATTTTTAATTGTTAATGAAGATGGAGCTGTTTGTGAGTCACGGTCCTTCACAAAGTGAAAAAAGGGCATGTTTCTAAGATTTCATTTCTGAGCAGTAACTGTTCTGCCTGTTCAAGGTGAGAAATTGAAACTTGGGGACCTGAAGACAAGGGCAGAAATCTGAGAGCAAATTATTTCCTTTCCAGTGTCCCTTCTCTAAAATGGAGACAATGGCACTTCCAAATATAATACCAAGAGATTGAAAATAAGCATATTGGAGACAGTTAAATCTGCAGGAAGTCAGTGCATTACTCAGTATTATAGGGATAATAAAGGGATGTGAAGCCTTTTGAAAGGACCAATATTCTTGTGAAGATACTTGATCTGTAATTTGTGTAAGTGAAATTATTTTCTAAGTTAAACAACTCATAGCCCATACCTCTCAGCAGACCATATGAACTGAGAAATAATCACCTCCAGGATTCCCATCAACCCACAATGGACTCATGGGTAGAGCTAATCTAAAATATTACTGTGAAGTCAAGTTGAAAATGTTTCTTTTCAAATAGGTTTGTTCAGTTGAATATCTATATTTGGTTGGGGGTAAGGGGGAGATGAGGGAAAGGTCTCAGTGACCAGCTCAGATAATATACTTATGAAGCTATGCCTGGAATTCCTTCGTTGGTACCTATGACACTATCAAATTCATTGGAAAGAGTTTATCGCAAAGTTAAATGTCAGCAGCTGCAAGCCTTTAAATGGAACATACTTCAGCTCCTGGGCAATGGCAGCGATCTGTTCCACCCTGTCCTGGTGAGCAGCCAAATCGCTCTCAAAAGCTTCATGTTTCCTTAACATGGCACGGACTTCTGTCAGAGAGGCAGACTCATAATCCTTCTGAAGCAAGGTCTGCTCTTTGCCTGAAAGAGGAAATGAAAATATTACTCATTTTTTAGCAATTTTTTGTTAGGAAAATTGTAAAGTTAATCAACTTTTTAGTTGAAGCATGGTGAAAATCAAATGTATGAAATTAAATCCCACCCCCACTGAAATCAGCAGCAAATTGTCAGCACATGTTAATTAGAAACATATCTTTTTAAAGCTCTCACAGTAATGTCCTGGGTTTTGCATAGGCAGCTTATACAGGTCTAAAATAGCGAGTACTACATTGCTGGAGAAACTGGCATAAAAATGGTATATTAGCAAAAACTGTATCTCTAAAGCACTGTGATAGTTTTTTGTAGAATAGACTTTAAAAAAACATGAATTACACTTCTATGCTCAGCTTCATTCTTACTAATGATTTGTTATTCTTTTTTATGTTCTGCCTTCAATTCATTAGTCATTTTAGCACTCAAAAAAAAATAAACTTGAGATGTGTGACTGCCTTTTGTATCAAACTCTGAATTTTAAGTAGAAAATGCCAAATTATCTACAGAAGTCTAGAGAAACAAAGATTAAGTAGAAACTGAAATACTACTGCTGAGTATCTCCTATGTTGGACAACTGAATCCACACAGACAGGCCCTGCAGCTGCACTCACCACATGGCATTTGCAGCTCTGTGAATCTTAGAGCCAGAAGCAACTATTGTTCCACTTGCTGTGAACCAGCCTATGTGAAGTTTTCCCTACACAACAGCTATGACTTGCCACCATGAGTAGTTTATGCTCAGAAAATCAGCTCTCAGGGCTGATAAATGCTGTAGTTTCCCTTCTAGTATCTGCTTGGCAACCATTTACAGCCTTGCATGCCTCCAGCAACTGTTAGAGGATGGACTCTGATTCATTTTCACAGTGTCAAAAGAATCTAGCTGGGAAAAGCCAGCAGCATGGCAGAAACAGGAAGACAGTCGTCAGGATGATAGAGCAGACCTATGTTTAATAGACCCCAACAAAACTGAATGTCACTGTAAGGTCCTACAGGTGTCACAACTACAGGTAAGGTTAGGTTACCATTAGAAGCCAGAACTATAAATGGCTTGTAACTCAGGGTTTGGAGCCAAGCAGACACGAGTCCACTATCATGTAGTTTATCTGGAGTATTCAGAACATCATGATGACTAAATAATAATAAACTCAGAATACTTCTGTTAAGAATTTCACACACAGCCAGTGGTAGGACTGCATTCCTGGTGTACAACTGTGTAGGAATACATTAGCAGTAATGGCCTCTATTCAAATGCAGAATATTCCCATTAAGTTTGACTCACTGCCTCAAGTATGATTTTTACAGTTACATCTCATTAGCAACATGCCAACAAGTTAGGACCGTGACTTTAGTCAACAAAACCTGACATTTTATCTGTTATTATTTTAGATTGTCTGAAATTGTCCAAACCACTCATGAGTGAGTTTGTAGCTGGCAAATACTCAGCACTGACAGTTCGACTTCAAACATTAAAATACTAAAAATGTTACAAGCCATCTCTCCTCACCATATGCCCACTGTTCATGAGTGGAAGCCTTCTGCCTAAATTTCTCAGCCAAGTGTTCCAGTCTTTCCAGTCGTCGTATTTCATTCAGCAGCCACTCTTCATAGCCTTTCTCAGCCTGCTCAAGTCTCTGCCAAGCGCCGGCAATATCCTGTGAAGAGAATACATGGGAGAGACGGATGAAACGATAATCTCTTTTTATCTAAGTTTACAGATTTTTTTATTCATTCACAATTTGGCTTCAAAAAGAGAAGTTTTTATGTGCAGATTTTATAAAATCACAGAATTATATAAAACATTGTCAGGGCGTTGGGTTTTAGTGCAGACATCTGCCCCTCATAGTGTGTTGTGTTCAGGGGCATTTATGACAGGAGCCCCTGTATAAATGGTTTCCAAGCATGGCTACAGGTCCAATGTCTCCACAATTTATTGTTTTTACCTCCCATTTTACAACATGTGTGTGTTGCTTTTATAATATATCTATGTGTTATCAAAATGAAAGTGCTTTGCTTTCACAAGTGGACAACAGCAAGGTAATTACTATCAAGAGGATTTGGTGCATGTTTTACCTGGAACACAAATTCATTTCACTTTCTGTGGTACACAAAGTTTGGTGAGCCTCCTTGCAAATTCAAAGACATGAGTGGGAAGCTGAAGTAACAAGGCCCTTATTTTCTGCATATGGAGAGTGGGCAATAACCCTTTCCAGAGCAATTTTTTTTGTTTATGAAAAACAAAACACAATGACAGAATAGAGTTCCAAAACAGGTTTGCTGCATTCCACAGGAAATGTTTTGACCCAGTCAAGTCACAGTACTTATCAGCAGATGATAATTCTTGGTACAGACTATTCTTATCTTCATAGACATAAGAGAAAAAGCAGAATAGAAAAAATGTAGAAACATGTATTGAGCAATGTCTGTTTGTTTGATGATTAAAATTTCAGTGAAACAACTGAGTTTTGCTTAAATAAGCAATCATTGGCCCAATGATACACGAGTATTGATAACACTGCCAAAGGAAGCTCTATATCATCTTTCATCTCCAGGTAATTTGCTTTTGGGAAAGCCTTCAAAGAGGCAGGACCATGCTTATTAGAAAGCAAGATTCTGGAACAAAAGGGAACGTGTAAAAGGAGTGTGGTATTGAAAAAGTACAACACACTGATGTTTCTGAGAATGACTTAGAAATCCTTCACATTGGCTTTTTTGTCAGATCACTGATAAAACAAACAGAATATTAAAGCCTCCTTTACTTACTGAAACCATTTTCCCCTCTGATGGCATGAAAGCTGGCCGATTGCTGATTCTCAGTTTTGTCTGCAGGGTGTTGAAATTGATCTCCAGCTGACACTTCTCCTGGACTTTGGGAGGTTTGTGCTTGCGGCGGTAGTCCCGGAAGTCCTCTAATTTCTTCTGCATAGCCTGCATTGTTTTTTCTGGGGTCCTGTTTTCCAGCCAAGGAATTGTCCGGCGAATCCATTCCAAAAGCTTTCAAGCCAACAAAAACAAGTCAAATAAAGACAATGGAAAAACAACCAAAAAAAGATTATATTGAACATATACATCTTAAATAAGTTTGTGCCATTTTAATATTATTGACTTCAAATGGTACTGATGCCTTAATGGTGAGTAAGCACAAGATATTCAAAACTAAACAATATTTTTATATTGTATTGCTTTATACAAATAACAAATTTGCCCAGATATTCCAGGCATTTCTAGAAATAACCTGATTTTCAGAAAGATTAACACACATCTAAGGTTCCTCTAATTACTCAAAATCACAGTTACCCAGTATCAACTGCCACTTTCAACTATTGGTCTTGGTGTTTCAGGTTTGTCACAGTTATGGGATCAGGGCAGAAACCAGGCTCAGGTCATATAAAAATCTTCACTCAGAAGGTCATTAATGCAAATTTAGATACAGAAAGTAGTGCTGTGATTTCAGTTTATTTTTGCATTTTAAGCAGTAGAAGATAAGAGATCTGTCATTTCTTCAGTCTACATCTGTAGTCCTGCTCTGCAGATTTGCCATTAAACAAGAAAGGACAGGAGGAGCACATTCATCTGTGATTCATCTACTGTCCTTGCTCACAGATGGATTGTGAACAACCTGACAGACCCACTCCAGGTGTGCTCTGCAGTACACAAAGCCAAGGGGCTTGCTTGATCTGGTATGTTCCTCATGTGGTCAAGAATGGCTGTCTTTGAAGATTAGAGAAAAAGGAGCCTGGTCTTGAGGCAGATGGATGGCAATCCTCAGGTCAGCCTTTTGGGCACATTAACAAGACTGACTGATTTGCTGAAGGTCACACAGGAAGTTGGGGCAAAGGAGTCACCCAAAACTTGATATCTTGGGTATTGGCTTTGTAACCTGCCACTGAGGGATTTGCCCTCACAGTGTCTCCGCTTTACTGTCTTGAAGAGAGTGCATGAATCTTTCAGCTTTCAATATTTCATGAACATTGTTGTCACCACATTACAGATAGAGGATCCTTACCTCACTTGCTAGTCTCTCATACTCTTCCATCAACCTCTCATTTTCCTGATTCACAGCAAGAACCTTACAGATCCGGTTAGCTGCAGTCTCAGCCTGCAACACACAGCAAATAAACAGAACATATCCATAAACACATTCTGAGAAAGGTGTAGGCTTGGAAAGAGAGAGAATGTGGCTGCTGCAAATAAAAGATCACTTTTTTTAATAGTTGGTGATTTGTGCTCCTATGGTTGCTTAGATACTCACTTTCCCTCCTTCTGCAGCCATAGATTCCAATGGCCTGAATGAGGCACAGATCAGCACAAGGCTCCCTTGTTGTACAATGAAGCCTTATTATATAGTTGTCTAATAAATCTTTTCTTTTTAAAAACAAGTTAGGCCATTCTTAAAGATATCCTATTAGGTTATTTTTTTAAGTCATATCCAAAAATATTAGATTTGTTAGCCACACTGGATAGACACCACATGTGATGCAGGAGTCTCAGACCACTCTATATCTGCATATCGTATGTACAACCCTTGAGAATAAGTGCACCTCAACCACTGACAGAAAATCTTTTCATGCCTCCTAACAAATTTATATGTGAAGGCTCTGTGTAGCTCTGCCATATTTTAAATTTACTAGTTTGATACCACAAAGCAGTACTTTCATTAAAATATGGCTCTGGAATATATCTAATCAAATAAATATCCATGTAGACTCCCATGTTACAGAGTATTTGGAATTCCCCTTTTGCATGAATAGCAAAATCCTCCTACCCAGGAATGAGAGAGTGCAACAGCACAGCTGTGCTGTGGTAAGGTACAGGGGACCTAGCAGACAGGAAGGAAATTCAGTCCTGAGGATGAAGGGAAAATATCAGCTACTTTAAAGGTTTATTGCTCGTTTTGTGAGGTAAGTTGGATTATGTCCATTTGTAGGCTAGAAAGGTATGAAAGAGAAGAATGGAAAGTGCCACATTTATAAGTGACTATCCCATTAATTACATTAACGTCTGCTGCTGATGTTCATGCCTATTATATTAGTACTTTCATCCACAAATAATTCTGTTGGCTTCAGTAGGAACCAGGCACAAAAGCTGTGTTGGATGTCTTCTGTGCCTTTCTGTCTCTTTGGGCATCTTTGAAAATCTAGCCCTAAATTACTAGTCAGCATGCATAAGTCTCAGTCTCCAAAAGTCAAACATTCTGTTATGTAGCAAACACATACGATGTTGTAGGAACAAGCAACAACTCCACTTAATATCTGCAAATCAGTGTTTTCTGAAACAGTCCTTAAAATTATAAAATAAAGACCCAAAATTAGAAACAGACGGTCTATTTGAATTAAAGAAGTTAACTTGTTACACACCATTTAACTAAAACAGGTTTGAGAGTTGGTTAAAAACAAAATTAGTGCTCAAGTGATACTTGCAAATTAAAACCACATAATACTAAATTAGTTGAGGTTGCTTTTTTTAATAAACTAGTGGAAATGTGAAACAACCAGCCAAAAACACAGCAACCTGAAGAGACAGTTGATTAATACCTGCTCTGCTCCAGCAAAAGCATGGTAGAAGCAGGACACATATGTCATGATAGCTCTCTCATCAGGTTTGGGAGTGTTCACAATATCTACAAGAGGGGGGAGAAATTAAAATAAAACAAAAAAAAAAGGAACTGAGGAGTAGAAAATAAGATGAATAAATAAATGCATCACTTCATGTCCTTCTTAGTGCTTTCTTGTCCTTAGCTCTGTATCCGAGAAATTCTACAAAGCTGTAAAAAATTTACTGTTAGATTGAGGGGTGCTGATGGAATAAAAAGTAAACTAAAAATTCAGTGTAAGCTCATACAAAGAGGAGGATTTTTTTTCATTAAGCTCCATCCAGCAGTATTGTCATAGGGGGAGTGACCCAAATTTTACCAGGACTGTCTGCTTAAGAACTGGCACATATGTCTGGTGACTGAAATTGTGGGGGCTTTGACTAATACACAGGAAAGGCAGACTACATTTCAGTCTGGGGAGATGTTCTCTGCAAGTTGCATGTTAGCATTTTTAGCGTCAGTATTTTTCATATTACCAATACCTGAAGTAAGCCCAATTCCAAATTGCCTTACTTTTTAGAATTTTCCTTCTCTTCTTTAGGACATAAATGTTTCTGTTTTGCTTAGTAGCATCATTTGATGTTGCTGTTTGTACTTACCATTAAGCATTTAACACTTTAAAAACAATCCTGAAAGCATAAGAGAAGTGTTTATTTTCTGAGCATGTTATGATGATTTTGACATCTGTAGCAGATATAATATCCAGCAGAGAAAAGAAAGATGGAATTCTACAATTGTTTTTCACTCTGAGCTTATTTTCATCTTACATTTTTAATGGTGCTTCAAATGAATGCACACAAATTCATTTCAAGGGAAACACCATCCTCTCCCATTCAGTAGCTGTCAAAAACCTACTGGATATTATTAGTAAATATGCAGGAAGATGAGACAGGAAGGTTTGTTTCTATGGAACAAATGGATAGACTACTACTGGCTCTACTGAAACAGCAGCTCACAGAGAAAAGAGGCGACAGGAAATGAGCTCAGCTCTAAGATGCTGTTCTAGTAACTAGTGAGAAAAAGATCAGAAAAGCAAAAATTGCTGAAAAAAACAAGACAGAAGGTGAAGGATGAGATCTGATCCATCTACAATCTCACCTTCTGAGCACCAGCAAATGCATGGTAGTAACAGGAAACATAAGTCATAATGGCTCTTTCATCAGGTCTGGCAGTGTTTACTACATCTGTGTGGAGAGAAGAGGGTTAACTGCTCAGAAATTCTCACAAGGTACTTTCATCTGATTATGCTAATGGTGCCACCTCAGTGCTGTAAGGATTTCAGATAAATACACAATTATTCAGGTTGAATCTGTTTACTGATATGATTGCAAAGCCACCTAAGCTTTAGGAGTCAGCAAACACAAAAGATACAACTCTCCTGAAATGGCAAAACATCTGAAGGCTGAGACTGTACAGAAGGGTATTGCTACCTTCTGGTTTATGGAAACTTCCAAGCAGATGGCATGGCTGGCAGATCTGCTGGGTTCAGCTTCACTGCCACTCCAAAGCAACTTCATCTGAATCACTGCAATTACTGCAGAGCTAAATGCAGCCACTGACAGCCACAAACCAGAACTGCACTCAGTGTGTATCAGCACAGGGTCCCTGAGGCTGACAGGGTACTGGCATATACTGGGAACCTGTACAACTCCTGCAGGCCAGAAATACATTTTGTGCTAAGAAAAGTTGGACAGTAGCAGCTCTGCAATCCCTGTGCCAGCCCATCTTTTTTGTTAATACCATAAATCACAGGAGGGTTTGGCTTGGCTGACTACTAGCTTTGTCCCTACCATGGCAGGAGAGTGTAAATATAAAGTGGGTGCAATCAAGGGATGCATACATGGGTAAAATGGACCTTTTCAATACTTAACAGAGAAAGGCAGGAATGGTGTTTTTATAGTAGTTATGGCTGAGAAAGGAATGATTCTGCTGGAACCTGTCAATGAAAGGAGTAGGAAGATACTGACTTGAAAAGACACTGGAATGAGTGAAAATTTCTATTGTTAACAGTAAGATTTCAAAGTTCAGGATCAATATATTTACTGATTTTGCATCTACTTTATGTAGCTGTGAACAAAATTTTGCAAAGTTTCCATGGAGAGTACAGTGGAAATAAAGATGGCAAAAAGTGACCATGAATACTTAAAGGGTATTAGAAAGAATATAATTTCATTACCTCCTCCCCTGCCAAGAGAAGAAGATAAGGAATAGAATGTGCAGAAAATTTGGTGAGGAAAATAAAAGGTTTCTTATATTGATTATGAAGAGAAGAGCAAAAAAAATGTAGAAAGCTGTTCAGTGGCAAGGGGACAGCACTTCTCTGTTTATTCCTTGCACAGTACTTCAGAACAAAATAATTAAGTGATGTTGTTGAAAGGGGAATTGCAGTTCAAAAGATGAGAACAATTTGTTTTAAAGCATGAAAGTGAAACTAGTCTTCAATGAAGAGATTACAGCCTGGATTTTCTAAATCATCCTGTATAACTTTCCAAATGAAGACTTCAAGAGGAGCAGGTGTAGTCAGTTTGAGTGCTCTGAATGATTCCCATCTTATCACTGCTTTATTGAGAAGCCAGCAGAGCTGAGTCTCCATTCTTGGGGAACTATGCTTTGAGCTAATGTAGGCAAATTCCAGTAGTTTGGCAGCATTTTTTAGCCCAGAGTATGAAAGTTTGATTATCTTGAAGAAATTCAGGAAATTCTCAAGATAATTGGGGACACATTAATTATTTGTGAAAAGTATTACTGCAAAAAGTTTACAACTAAAATGAACCAAAAAATGCTTCCCTCAACCTAGCTCTCTTTCAGAGGAGGTGAGGCATGTGTTAGTATATTTTGAAGGCTGTGAAAGTACTTCTACTATCTCTATTTTTGGCCCCTTGCTTAAACGCTTAAAAAACTGAATATGCTTTAAGCTGCTAACAGTTATATTTCCCTTTATCAAATTTGAATTATTAAAAGCAATGATTAACTTTTGATCCTGCATTTTACCTCAACACAGTGGGACCATGTGCTGAGGTTAGGGTCCAAAGCACTACAATAAATGCAAACATTAACAAACAGCAAATAATAAAGCAAAATGTGAGTGAAATTATCCAATGCATGCCAGAAAGGAAAGAAAATATATTTTTGAAAATGAAGCAGGTTGCTACATTATGATTCATATGGAAGGAATACTGAAAATCTTTTAGGGAAAAAAAAAAACCACAAAAAAACACCAAAAAAAGAAATTTTACTGTGTCCTGCTTACAAGCAACACAAACTTCAGTAAGGTATAATTCTCACCTTCTGCATCCAACATCTTTGGGATATCCAAATGCTTTTCAGCAATTTCCATGGCAAGGTTGATATTCCCTATGGGGTCATCCTGCATTAAAGAAAAAAATACAATGAGTCAAAGATAGAAGTTTTTCTTTGAAGCAAGACTAGAATAAGTACACTAAAACTTAGCTGCTATTTTTCCAAACTGTAAACTGGAGTCACAACTATTGTTCTTCAAAAAAACAGAGACTAGGTATATAAACTTTTGGTCCATCTGCTGCTATGTTTTCAAAATAAAACTTCAATAAGGTGTTCCCTACAGCTAGAGCTCTGCTGGAAATGCATTCTGGAGGTGAACACAGGTATCAGTGTACTCTCAGTTCTAAGCTAATTCTGAATGAAGTACAGCAGCAATACAGACACTAAATGCCACTGGACCAGCAGGGTAAATGAGACTGTTCAACACAGAGTTAGCCCTGCCTGTTTTATACGCACTATACAGTACATCACAGGGATACGACTTCCCCTGAGTTCTCTGTTGGTTAGGTGCATGCATGAGAAGAAGCAAGCACAGGCAGAATCGTTCTCCAGAAGGAGTGAAACTTGCCAGTTTGGGCTTGGAAATAAAAACCTGTAATGCCTCTATAAACGGAATTTTAGGGCTGTGGAAATTCAAACATTTCCTCTGGTTTTGAGATTTTGGTTTTTGAAGGAAAGAGAAAGCAAGCAGTGAGCACAGTTCAGATAGAAAGCACAGATTTTGTAAAAGAAAATGCAAAAAGACAGTAAATCTGAGACCTATTGACTAGGTTAAAGCACTTTGCCTATGAATGAGTGATGAGCACCTCCTATTTGTGTGCTTGGTACTAAGTGCATGAGCAAATAGTGCTCCACTGGTAAAGGATTGCTTTAAAATCATAGCAGCTTCTGAATAATTGGAGATTTCCATCACCCATCCTTTTAAACAGAACTACAAGCCACAGTAACGAAAAATCTCTGCTACAGCTAAAAAAATACCTCATCTAACTTGGCATAGTCAAGGAGATCAGGCCTGTGTCTATGGATAAGGGCGTTGAAAGCAAGGCCATCTTTCCAGCTATAGGTTCACACGAAACATATTGGTGAGAAAGGGAAAGGACAGCATGCAGGCAGTAAGAAACAAGACACCAAGACAGCTGTTAATGTAACCAAAATGAAGAGTCAATCAAACACAGCCAGGCCAGAAAAGCAAGAGCTATTTTAGGATTTTTTTTCTGCATGTGCTTTATGTGCAACAGCTCAGCCTCAATTTGAAACCTGACCTGTTCTTATTTTGGAAACCTCTAAGAGGAAAATAGTAACATTGAAGCAGACCTGCTTACGTTCTGTTCCCATTTCTCAGCATTCATCTATGGGATGGTTAACTTTGATGTTCTTCAGCACCACGTACCACTTTTCAAAGCACAGATTCAATCAAACTCACTTCTGTTCATGCCATGCATAATAAGCACATGTGCACAGAGACAGGTAGCTCAGTCATTCCATTACTCTGTTTATCTGCAGGAAAGGTTGCATATAGAATTGGAGAACAAGCTGGTATTGACGGCTAATATTTTGCCCATTGGTTCAGATCTGAAGTTATCTTAACAGCTGCATAAGTTTAAATCTTATGTGTTTGGTACTAAGTTCATTTAATTTTCATCACTGCACATTTCAGGGACTCTGGCATAAACTGAACAGGTAAACATATAATGCAGACTAAGTTTTAAAATAGTTCATTCATTTATCTATTCTTCACCAAGGACTTTCTAATAACAGTTGATTCTACTAGTAAACCAATTTGCAATGAAAGGGCATGGAATGGAAAAAATACAGTTGATATTTTCCCACTCTCTCTCATCAATGCAAAGCTGCACACAAGAGATTAAAACCATGATTAAAGTTGCTGTTGCACTGGTGTTCACTTGAGACTGGTGTTTAATTCATTCCAGAGAGGAGAAAACAGTGTGTCTGTATTGAGAGCTAATGTGAAACAACAACATTCTACTTCTTTCTAGGTTTTTTTTCCTTCATTAATGATACCAAGAAATTCTGACATTATTGCTCATTCTTCATTTCTCCCTCTCAAACCAAAGTATCTTTTCGAAAACATGCATTTTGCCATAAGTAGCAAACTGTAATAAAATAGTTTTTAATCCCCCTGAGGTACTACCTAAGGAGGTTAGCTTATGGGTTTTGCTTCACTTGTCAGGAAGTTTAGATAGAAGAGGAGATCTGAGAATCAGTGAATACTTCCTGAATATGTAAGACTAGTAATTGACTGTGTATTCCTAATTAGCAAGAGCAGTGTTTTTTCTAAGGAATTTTAGGATTAATTGTCATGTCAGTGTTTACTGGTCTGCAATCTCCAGTCATTTACACCAGAAAAAACAGGATGGACAATACTGTCAGTGGTAAATGGATAACTCCAATGTATTTGATATAACATCCATATTGGGCAGTGTAAAGACTTCATCAACTGCCAGAATCTGAGGGCCAGATCATTTGCAATTAAATGCTGAAGTCATTGTAATGGGAAGGAAAGGACACAGGACAGTCAGGAGGTCCTCTCCCTTGTGTCATTGGGGGTTTTTTGGGAAGGACTTTAGAAAGTCAGTCAGAATTAGTATGCACTCCTCAGCCTGTCTTTTAGAAAACATGCTAAGCAAACCAGAAGCCAGCCAAATCACTGCAGGACAGCATGCTGTACCACCCAGGCTGATGACCTTATTTAGCTTGGAGTAGTCAATAAGATCAGGTCGGTGTCTGTGGATAAGTGCACATAATCCAAGGCCATCTTTCCAGCTTTACAGCAAAAAATAAAATGGAAAAAAAATTAGTTAATAAAGTCATGGCATTTTACAGTTTGATCCTTGCTCAAGGCCTAAATTAAAGCAGGAATTCTGTCAAATCCTGAACTTACATCCTGTCAACTCCCCCTGAGCTGCTCTGTTACTGCACTCCTTTATCTATAGTACATATCTTACTCTACAGTCCATACACACTTAAGGTATACTCCATAAACTCCATGTAGACTTCAAATACTTTTTAGGCAATGTACATTTTGTGCAACAGTGCCTCATTTCAATTGCTTAATTCATGCAGTGTTCTAGGACAGCTCAAGTACACATTCATCCATGAAAGGGCATCATCTCCCATTACACTCACAGCGTATTTGTGAAAAAATAAAAGGAGAGTAAACCCGCAATTACTTGAATTTGCTGAAGCAATTGGCTTTTCCTCTGTTATTTCTGAGAATTTTACTGGCACAAGCAAGTGCTTAGAGAAGTAAGAAATCATCAATCAGCTCAGTTTATTTAAAACACTTCACACATATGACAGCTTTGATCTGAGTTCTTACACTTCAGCCTGACTTCAGACCTGCTACTTTTTATGGCAAGAACAGGAAATTAATGGAGCTACAAATAACATATTTTTGGAAAGATTATGAGAGGTTTCTTTCAGCCAGAAGCAATTATTCTGAAAGATACTTTATGTAAAGTCTTTACAAGCAATCACAGGGACTGAGGGTTTGAGGTCTTGTCCTGTGCAGTAATTGTGTGAGCCTAAGCATGTTAACACTGTCAAAATCCCTACTACTGAGATGTCTGGGTAGGTCCTTCAAATAGCAGAACCATCTCCAAAAAAAAAAAAAAGGAACAAAGTCAAGCAGAACATACCTATATTGTATAATATAAAATCATCTAGAATGTAAAACCAAATCAAACTGAGCACCAAACTATTTCTTTTTCCAAAAGGTGCAAAATAAAACCATCTGGATAGCCCACTGCAAAGTGGTACTGTAAGAGCCAATCCACACAAACATAAATCAAGGTACTTCCACCATCCAAGATGTTTTCCCCATATCACGTACCAGACCAGTATATGTACATAAATACACTAAGATTCTGACACTGTAAATTACAGTATACCATCAATCCATAAAAATATCTTTACATATTCTAGGAAAGTAACACAGAAAATTTCAGATCTCTGAAAAGCAGTACAGTGACTGCAAATCAGACAAATTTTTCTTATTTTAAAACATATGTATGAACTGCATCTTCTCTGTCACTAAATGTGCTTTAGGTACTACACATTAAGAATGAATTCAAAACGCTAATATAGAGCTCTTGTTTTAAATACTAGAAGGGTCTCAGGGAAGGGAAGATCACCTGGTTAAACAGTGCACATGGTAAGCCATGTACTTTAATGAGGTAGGCCAGTGGCACACATTCAGGAACTAGCCAAATCCCCAAACCAGGCAGACTGTATAGGGCCTGTAATTCCCATTCTAGGTCTTAATAACTACTACTAATAAAAACACAGAAAACAAGGCTGAAGCTTTTGCTAAATTTTCCAACTTAGGTTATGAGCCTGATTCTGTAAACAAATGTGTTTACAGTGCTGCTGTTGTGTATTACTGAGTGCATTTTATGCTCCTTATAGTGATGTACATTGCAAAACAATACAGACTGATTCATCATAATCATGAGATATTCACATGCTCAACACACTGGTCTCTTTGCCAGAAGAACTTCTCTGTGGCTCTCATTTGAAACCAGTCATTTGCCACTATGCCACAGTACTCAGGAATTACTACACAATACAAAGGATGTCTAAAGACGTAATATGGTAATTCTGTATGTAGCAGGATCCTTTTCTTTTAAATAGTAACTCTGGAAGTCACAGTAAATAATGCTAAACCAAATAAACCAAAGTAGCACTCTGAAGACAGAGGAGGAGAATTTGAAAAAGGTCTAGGGATGAGCAAAAATCTCTGATCAAATATATACCTACACAACTGTGGGGAAAATTTGACATAACATTTTTAAGATTGCTTCTATCTCTTGAAATAATGGAAGATTACCTAAGATGGAAGTTCTGAATGTTCACATTTCTGTAAGGAGCAGTTTTCCTTTGACACCACAGCAGCAGCCCTTCTTTGGCAGAGGTCTCTATAAAAGACACAAGGAAGTAAAAAAAAAAGGAAAAATTTTAAAAGTGCTCAAGTAATTAATTTCTCATCATCTTAAATGTGGCTAGCCATCTGAAACTGAATGGCATAAACCCACATTTAATCCTAAGAGTTGTTCATATTAATGGACTACTGGCATTTCATTAAAATACAGAGGTCAGTTAAGATTAGAGTCTCAGCCTGTACAGAATGTTCTGGGATGTCAGAAATTAAAGGAATTATTTTTTTTTCTGGCAGTAGACTGTACACTGGAAAAAAATACCCAATAAAAATATAATGCAAATAGACATAAAAGATTGTTGGTGCCTACACGAAATATGCTCACAGTCTCAGTTCATTTGCTTATGGGAAGGTTTAAGTGCCAAAAAAATACATTTATTATCTGAACCCTATGGGCATCTGAGTGCATAAGTGAAGGTCAGAAATTATTAAATAAACAATTAGGTTCACATTTAATATCCCAGTTATGTGGGCAGGACAACATGCAGAGCTTGAAACAATTCTACTTTTGCTGAATTTGAGACTTTCAAAGCATAGACTTGATTTAAAGAGTATGTAGCAACTTGCTTTTTGGAGCCAGTTACCAAGTGGAAGAAAAATATTCTGAAACAATGAGGGGAAAAAATTACAGACAGAAAGAAGAAGGATATTATCAGATCATATTTATTTGCAAAGAATATGACAAATGGACAGGACTAAAAATGCATGTTGGAAATAGAACCAAACACAAAGGGTACAGCTCAGAAGCATAGTCATATTTCTGTCTCTGTAGCTGAGAGACATGACCAGAACTTCTGCACTTAGAAAGCTGGCTCAAGGTCCCTGTCAAGATAAGGAGAGTAAATAATTTTTTCCTCCAGAAAATCATTTTGACACCAGGTAGAGAACTTACAGTATCATTTTCTGTGAAAGAAAATTTGTTTTAAAACACTTCTCTCACTTATACACAACTCATTTTAAAATGCCTTTAAACACATTTCTTAATTATTTAACATAATTGTATTATTCTTACCTTCCACTGAAATATCCTGAATAGCAAAACGAAGGATGATAGTCCAGATCATACCCAGTGTCATTTTCACATTGCCGTCCACGATTTCTAAGGTGAAAATAGATATTATAGTAGTATTTAAAATGTTTTTTTCAATTCCATCTTATTTAATCACACACTTCTACAAATAATACATTGTAACTAATAAATTAATGCTACTTTTACTATAGTTTTTTCTGCACACAGAGTTCACCTGGGTTCATTTTTCCACAAACTCATGCTTGTGCTACTCTGTCAGTAGGACTGAAGGCTACTGAGGTCAAGGTCACTTCAGTCCTTCCATACTGAAAGGCTTCTCTCAGAGTGGTTGCAACAGTTTTAAATCTTGACATTTTAGGATGATGTTTTAGAGACAACATGATGGGAAATATTGAAAGTTTGAACAGTATCAGTATTAACAGCCTTCAAATACAACAGAACCAAAAAACATTGGGGTCTTAACCCAATTTTTAAGAAACTACAGGACATTAACAGTATTGGTTTTTAATAAAATAGTACTTAGAATTTCCCCTGTACTATTTATTTATGTTTGAGAATTTACCTCTAGTGCCAGCCCAGACAAGACATGAGGAGCAGCTCAAGAGACACAGCACCTCCTGACACTACACAGCTTCCTGCCAAGCTGCTCAGAACCACGGCCATGAGGCTGTAATGCCTCCCAGCTCTGAAGCATACACACATTTAAGTATCTTTAATATAAATGTTTTGGGGTTTTTTTTACCTCTGGGGTTTCAATTTGTTCCAAGACTGCTTGAGACTACCTGTAACACAGGGAATGTGGGAATCCCTGCCACAAGGCGGGTCAGAATCCAACGCTCTCATGTTGTATATTAAGTGATACCGCTGAAATTTCTCAACACCAAAATGCACTGCCTGATCACTTCAGTAATGGTAAATCATTCTCAAAAGTGAGTCAAGAGACTCAGTAAAAACATAGTGAGACTATAAGGAGGGTGCCGTATTGGGAAGGGAGGAGATGAGACTGCAGACTGACTTTCCAGTCACCTCACACCGAAGGAGCAGTGGAGCAGGGAAGGCACCAGCTGCTCCCCTACTCAAAAGTCACCTCCAGCCTTTCTCAAAAAGTGAAGCAGCTGTGTCTGCCTGGGGGCCCACTGGTGTTCTGGGCAAGGAGTAAGAGGAACTTGCAGCAGGAGGAATTTCCTCAATTTAACATCAAATGCCAACTGAGGTGCCAGCAGAAAATGCAGTCACTCTGCTACTTAAAATTGCCTGAATCCAGGGGCAACTTTTACAGAACAAGAGCAGCTGCTGTCTCTGAGACTAGAGATACATATGAAATTGCAGTAGGACGTGACACAAGCTGTCATTTGAACCTATGGAATTAACAAATGTGATAGGAAATATGCAACCCATCATTAGCCTATACTTGTTTTGTTAGTGTGATAATTCAAGTTTATATATAAATGGCTAATTTCTCACTCTCCCCTTTGGATACTGCACTAATTTTCCAGATTTATTACACCATGCTTCCTGCCTTCCATGCATCCTGCCTTATTGGCCCTGGAAGACCTCAAATCTCAAAACTAAACTCTTCCAGACAAAAAAAAAAAAGACTAAATGGCAGTTAGAGCATGTAGCTACTTCTCTTTCTTTCCTCCTCCTGGGTGAAGTCAAGTCACTGTTTTCATCAGCTGTCTGATATGTATATACAGTAAAGACAAATTTCTTCAAATGTAAAATAAATGTATTTAAATACTCAGGAGGCATTGTTGATTCTCAGGCAATCAATTAATAGATTTGCATAATCACCACATCGTTGTTTTGATTTACATATCTGTATGTACACATGTACAGAATGAAAGAGCAAGAGAGGGAATTTTCTCTTTTGTGCCTCGGGAGGATTTTCAAGTGATTTTCCAGCTTTGGTTTCTCACAAAACTGCTAGCATAAAACAACAACAACAAAAAAGACTCTTATACAAGACAAGGAAGAAAAAAAAAGTTGATAAAATACTGAAAAGCATCAGTGACAAAAATTCCTATAATTTTCCTCTATAGGTCAATAGAAGACTTCATTAATTTTTTCACACTGCCTGTTGGCTCTGGCTGGAATATAGTTCCTACCCCTCACATACACAAAGCTACAGCTTTCTGGGGATAAGGGAAGAAAAGAAGAGAAAATGAAGCAGAAACAATAAAAACAGTCTAGTGAAAAAGTAAAGCAAAGCAATTTCTCAAAGGTTTTAGTCCCATTTTTTTATTCTGCTTTGGTTTTAAGTATTAATTTATTTTTTTTATTCTAACTTTCTTGTAGCAGATTCACAGATCATTTGGTATTTAACATTTTTTTTAAACATTTTCCCATTTCTCAGAAAAGCAATAGTATTTCCCAATACTATTAACAGGATACTTGTCTTTTGGGGTTCTCCAAATCTAGTTGATTTAATTCAGGATGCAAGTACCTTCAAATGGAGTTACTGCACTTTTTTTTAAACTTATGAGAAAATTTCTCAGTCCTGGACTTTTAATGGCTCATAAGGACTACTTTCACAGTTTTTAATTTTAGCTTCTTGACTCTGTAGTCTCATTTCATGATCAGTGGAGAGAGAGATTCTTTAACAAGACAGGTCAGAGTAAATAAAATTGGCTCCTTCTCAGCATCACAATTAGAAGTGATCAGCTCTCTCCACTCCAGACAGCCCAGAGAAGTCAGGCTCAGAACAACAATGATGACTTCAAAGAATATCCCTGGACCCTTAAAAATACTAATACTAATTTTATTTTTGTACTGATGTCCCCCAGGAATGACTGTTTTGAGGCTCCATTTTAAATGCCAGTTGTTCCCCTTGGGCCTACGTGCTCTTCACCATTCAGTATGTCAGATAATGGAACATGATCCTCAGCAGATTTAGATACAAAACTTTCATGCTTTAGAAATCAAAAAGTATTCCAAGCATCCATATAACTCAGAGAATGCCCAAACAGATGGGTGAGGCCAAGCCCACGAGCCCTGTGCTCACCCACAGAGGCAGAGAGTTAAGGGATTGTAGACTTTGATAAGGATACAAACTTAAGGAGACTGTGCTCTCCTCCTTTCTGGCATTCACTCCAACCTACTATAATGTCTGCCCAGTCAACAATGCTGAAAAATGCAACAAAAGGAAAAAAAAAAGTGAAGTGTATTTTAAAACCAGATCAGATTGCTGATCCAGTCTCCAGCAGAGCTACAGCAACAGTTGTCAGCCCAAGTGAGAGGGCAGGGCTGTGAAGTGTGGGAGCAGGAATGCAGTTCCAGGGGGCACAGGGACTCTTTAAACACCCCCTGGTGCCAGAGGTCCCACAGTGTGAAACCATACCCAGTCAGATGAGACACTGCTTTGCTGCATCAGCACAACGCTGTGTTTTAGGTAACAAATTTAGAGAGGGGATGCAGCAAACTTAACAGGGCACTAAGATGTCTGCGCCAGAGCTGGCTTTGTGCTCAGCCTCTTTAGAGTGGGAGGGAAGGCACGTGAATCCATCTGCTCCTGCCCACATCGATGTCATCTAATGTGGGCACCAGGCCACACTCAACATAGCATCATGTCTTACCATGACAGGTTCCTCTCTGCTCCTAGGCTATTGCAGCGGCTGGGAATTTTTCTCCCATGCTTCCATCTAAGAATTTAGGGGTTTTAAATGATAATTAATTTGGTTTTGCTTTCAATACATCCATTTTACAGATTGAGAATTCCAGAAACAGGGAATAGCTAAAACCATCAGTTTAATCTCTTGAGTTACTAGGTATGGCCTGCTGTTACATGTAAGAATAAATACTGGATGTATGGACAGTCAACTTGCACCAAGTGCCTGAAAAGCTGGAAGAGGTTACTGCCCTTTTTCCTGCCACCTTCTAAAGGGAATTATCACAGAGCACCTGAATCACAGAGCATTTGAACCCATGGCAGTTGCTGCTAAGGAGAACAGCAGGGTTAGTTTAAATGTTTTCAATGTCTGAACTATCCAAGATGCTTTGCCTTCAGAAAGTGCTCAATTGCTGTTCCCCAGCCTGAGTACCCTGGCAGTAGTGACCAGCAATAAACTGGGCAAAATAAGGGAGAAAAGGGCCAAAATAAGGGAGATGGGAGTGCAGAGGAGTGGCTTGCTCCTTTCAGGAGCAGACATGAGCTGATGTATCTTAGTTTAAATACCCCAGCCTTGTGCAAACAGTGATCAGCCAAAACAACCACTCTGTCCCACCAGATATTCCTTTTGCTATGCTCTGGTTTTGGTTCGGAAGCCTCAGAGTCTCCTGCCCAACATGACAGAAAGTACTTTTCATTTGCTCCAAGCTCTGTTATCTCAGCATTTCTTCACCAGCTATCAAACATGCGTCTGTATTCTTAATTTTCATTTCCACACATAAATTGTCTCTTCAGTACCCTCTGCTGTCCATTCAATGCCATGTCACTCTCAGAAGAGCCTTACTGCAGAGGTTTAAGGTAGAAGCATGTTTTTCCATCCCATTTCATTTAATTGAGGAAAGGGCACAGGTGCCCCAGCAGTCTGTGAAAGTGATGGAGGGAGCCAGGCACCTCTGAAATGCAGCAGAGCTCTTCTGAGATCTGAAGTGCCTGTGGGAATTGCCCATTTCTCCCCACTGATGATATATTCCCTAAAAAAGGTCTCTATTATGTGCCTTAAGACAGATGGTATGAATATGGACTCAGGTGACCCACCCACTTCAGTCTCAAATAAATAAAGAGTGGATTCAAACAAACTCTCTGTCCATGGAGCACATTCCTTGGCATTTTTGAGTTCTAGACCTAGAAAGTGAACACATACCATGAACAATACCTGAGGAACCAAATGGGCTAGGTAAAACCTTAGTAAAACCAAGGAATGCTGCCAGATGTCTCCATTATTTTTACAGATACCCGTATCCCACATAATTAATCTCCTGTTCCATCCACAATTACAGTAAGCTCCCTGGGATCAAGGCTTGGAAGCTGGAATAAGGATACATATAAGCCTGTAGGAATCTGGAAACAGGAAGAAGAGGCTCATAAATCAATCTAAAAAGGCCTAAAAATGTCAGTAGAATATAGGAGTGATTATCATCATAATGTGGTTACAATCAAAATGTTGCTCTAAGGACATGTTAGAGTGGAGGGAAAAAAAGCACAGAAAGCACATCATTTAGGCTATGGAATCAAAAATAGTTGGATATCATGCTAGCCGTATCATTCTTGATATGGTAATGGCTATGGAAACCAGTATGCAAATATCTGCATGGAGCAACACATTCTACATTATTTTTGTAATTTTTAAACAATTAATTGAATCTCCTAGGGAGGCATAGGTTCACTTATAGTGAGAGTCTGCCTTCTTTAGCTCAATTTACATCTATCAGAATCTAGCTAGCCAACCACATGTTGGTACTTAGCTACCTGAACAGCAGAACAATAAAAAAGCAATTACTTTAGTAAATAGCATCCCACTCCACTTTCTTCATATGTTCAATCTCTCCCCAGCTACCAGTTTCTTTTGATCACTCCCTTAACTCTACATCTGAATTTTAGAAACACAGCTGCAGAAAATCTCATAACAAAGTGGAGGTAGGTTCCAGCCACTCAACAGTGATGTCAGCCTTTGTTTTGGCTGAACAATATCTCCTAAAGATGCCAGACTGTATAAGGCACACCCTAGAATCCAACCTGGTTTCTAAAGGAGTTCCTTACTTTTAATAATCTATGGGATAACCACAATGTTCTGTAAGAAAAAAAAAAATCATTATCTGAACACCCACTGAAACACAGACAATTCAATTTAACCTTAGAGACAAACTAAGCTTAGTGTTCATTTATAACCCTGTCCCTCTCCAGGAGTCCAAAAATTTCCACCTCTTGTCCTTTCAGAGATACAGTCCAGCAATCAACGCTAGGGGTTGTTTGAGGCATCCATATGTAGAGAACATAATGTGGCCAAGGGTTTCCACCACACTGCTCTGTAATGTGACCTAAGTAAGGTGCTCTGTCAAGATCTGTCACATACCTTCTGCACCAATAGACACAAGTTTCACTCCTTTGCTGGCAATGTAATCCAGAGCTTTGTTGACATTAGCGATTTTATGGAAGCGCATCTTGCCTCTGTCTGGTTTCGGTAGCCTTTCCCCTGCAGAACAACAAATTTAATGTGATTATTCTTAAATACACCTTGCTACAGACATAAAAGTGATTAGAAATCAAGAGGAGATGTTCCCTAACACTACCTAAAAGTCAGCAATTATTTTAATAGGTGTTTTTCTGAAAAAATGCCAAAGAGGTTTGAATCAAACCCTGAAAAAAGATTCAAATGTTGAAGCATCTGATTTTGATCTTTCTGATATAGCAGTAAAACCAGAGTAAAATTTTTGTTTGTCCTAAACATCTGAAAGATATGTGTACTTTTTCCTACTCCACTTCTGGTTTATTGCTACTGTCTGTTACAGTAGCTGAATATTAAGAAGGCAGAATGTTCTCAGAGCTCATCATCCTTATCTGCCAGACCGTAAAGAGAGGCTGGATTCTATCCAGCAGATCAGCCATAGCATCCTTGCACATCTGACCCAGAAGAATGGCTTTTAACAACCTCATCCAGCACAGCAGAGAGCTCATTTCAGGGCTGATGTGTTTGAACAAACTTATCTTTTCAAATGATCACGAAGAATAATAATTTCAAAAGAGATTCTGCATTTCATGAGGAATGATCATTTCAAGAATTTCTTTCCACACTGAAATCTCCAGCAAAAATCTAAACTGTCTAGTGTATTTGTTGCTTGAGCTATTCCCTTTCCATTAAGGGACATTCTGATCTTGCCTTCAAGACTTCCCCACTGAATAATGCATAACAAAAGGGGCATAGTGAGTTTACATCAGTTAGCAAAAGTTCTTGGATGTTCCACTCTTTAAAAAAATGAGACCTTTTATTTGTGACTAAATATTGATCTAGGTGTGTTTTAGGCACTCACTTCTGAAAGCATTGGTATGACCAATAAAGTCATTAAAAGCAAAGCAAAATGTTTATGCTAAAAGCAGAATAAAATGAATTTGTAACCTAAGTGTAAAGGCTTTTTAAGTGTTAGGGGCTAGGACAAGGTCCTCAATGTCTTTGGTTTGTCTAGCACCACTGTGATGTCAATAATACCCTGATACATCGCGATATCCTGGAACACAGGTACAAGCCAGAAAATTCTGGAGACAAGCAAAAAGCAGAACTTCTTTTCCCCTCCTTTTTGCTTTACAGTGTGTTTCATTTCTCACTTTTCAGTCTACTTAGTTTGCGTTCACTGTTTTGAATCATTAGCAATTTTTGTTCCTTTAAGAGTGTTTCAGTTCATGTGCTGTAAATACACAGAAAACTTTATTTTAGCTAACCTGAGATAACTTCCAAGAGGAGCATCAGTTTGAGGCCATTTCTGAAGTCCTCTTCAATGTTCTCAATCTGTGTGCCTGCTTTCCTGAGGTGGGAATTGCACCAGGCTGTAAACGTCTGTAATAACAATTAAAAAAAAAATACTTATCAACAACTTATCAATACTTATTTCCAAACAACTGCTAAGCCATCTGAGTAAATACTGCATCTGAAATTTGGATGTCCAGCTCCCACTCACTCTATACATGTTGCCAAGTACAAAATTCTTACCCCAGATGTTCACAAAGATGCAAAGAATTTCTTGAATAGAAACAATTTTGTGCTAAATTCAGCTTGCAAATGCATCTCCAGACAGAAGTTCTACACATAAAGGCAAAACTTGGACAGAAATGCAGATACTTAAGTTTGCAGGGAAAAAATGACCACAAAACCAACCATGGATATTTTTGTGTCCATAGCAAGTAACCAAGTCTGCTTTTACTTGCAGAGGTGAAAAGCAGAACTAATTCCATTGCAGAGGTCATATACATGTTACCTTCTGTATGAATGAAGTCAAAACATGGGCTACTATAAAACTTAGTAGTTAAATTGGTCTGGTTTTAAATATCCATTACTTCTCTCAGCCTTCTGACAAATTGTCCTTGCTTTTCAGTGTCTGTTAAGGTACATAAAGCAAGTCTGCATTTACTAGGTATTTTAACAGAGGTGTTTACCTCCAGTTATATTACAAAGTCATTGTAATATACATTGTAATATAGTCATTTACTAAACATTTTTAGTAAATTAGACTTCAGCTTGTTAAAATTGCCAGATATTTGGAACTCCCCTTCTTTTGCTACATCAACTTTGCAGTTTTAAAAACATTTAATTCGAATAATTAGAAAGAAACAAGTTATATCCCAGTTGTAAATAAGAAATTCCCTTTGGCCTTCTTTATTATTGCCTGTTTTCTTTGGACTATTTAATTTCTGATCTCTCAGAATAAGGAAGGCCAGTAGATTAAGACAAAGATCTCCCCTGGAATCAAATTCTACATATTCTGGACAGATTTGATACCTTAATAATCATGGGACTGAACTTTGACAAATGGTCTAATCTTAAAAAAGCAACTTTTTTGTAAAAGAATAACATTGTGACTATTGTTGGGCTTCACTCAGTTTATGTGAAAAATTGATGGGCAGCTTACTGGGCTCTTTTCTCAGGGCTCCCACACTGACAAGGAACAGCTTCCTTTTATCATCTTCTCCTATTGAATCAAAAGGAAGCAAGATGTGCTGTGGATATGGCAGAGCTGTGCAGTGAAGCCCCTAATTCTAGGTACCCAGAAAAAAGAGGAGAGAGAAGAAAATATTGGAAGCATTCCTGGGAAGAGGTCTGTGTTGACAGAGAGGATGAATTGTAGGTGGGAATGTGAGTTGCTCTGAGTGCACATAGGGATAAGTAAGGTTGCAGCTGAAGCATGTCTGCAAACACATTTTAACAAAGGGATGTTAGCTCCCATTCAGGAAGACAGAACATTCCTCTTTTTGAGGTAAATAGTTTTACTGAGTTCATGAGAGACCTGAAACCAGAGCATCCCAATCCTCACAGCACAGATTGTAGGCACCTCCACCATCAGGGCACAACATGATGAAGTGTTAGGATGGCATTTCATTTGGATCATTATAGGGTTAGGATCCAGTTTACAAGACTCATTTGTTTGCCTCAGGCAGTATCCTTTTTTTGGTGGTATGTATCTCAAAAGGCTTAGCACCACATTAAGTCATTTGCAAACATTAAAAATTATTATGAGCTTCTTGGAAGGAATAATACTATGGCAATACAGAAAAAAAAAGCTGAAAGCACTCAAGGGTAAATGCAGACAAACCTTGTATGGCAATTTGGCAATAAACATTAGAAATTTGAACCTTTAAATAAATGAGCCTTTCCTGAATTAGGCTTAAGTGATGGACACGTGCTTATTTGCAGATACTATTGCAGTTTGTAGAACTGTTCCAAGCACACCATAATAAACTCAGAGAGGAAGCTGGAGAAAAACCTCAGCCACTTCCATCTCTTCTTTTAGATATTTATGGTAAATGTTCACATTGTACCACTCAAGTAAATGAGTCTTCATTAAATGAAAAATGAGGAAAAGTTTAATGGCAACAACGCCACTGGTTGAGAAGTCTTAAAATATGAATCTGATGCCTACTGTGAAGAAGGTTACTTCTCAGTTTGTTAATAAGAAAAGGACCTTGGCACTTCTTAGCTCATATACATACATATATATATATATATGAATTAACTTACTTGATGCTACACTGATAGATACAAAATGTAAGTTTTATCCAAAGATCACAAAGTTTCCAAATAATTTAAATAATTTCTCTTGAAAATGGACATTTTTATGGCACTGAATTTCCTGAGAGACAAATGGTTTTCTAGTGTCTTTCTTTCTATGCAGACAATAATCAGCCTATTTTGCTGTGATATAGACAAGGAAAGGATACTGCTGCTGCTGAGTCAAACTGTTTTCAAGAAATAGTTTGATGACAGAGGGGTTTTTATGATCTGCTTTTCTATATTTGTAGGTTATTTAAGATTCTTTCCAGTTGTATTGCATTTGTAGCATTTTGAAGGATAAATCTGGAATTACCACAAGGCCTCCACCCATGAGATAAGAAGTTCTGGCGAAGCACTCTACTATGATTGGAGTCTTTATTTAGACCATCTGTATCTAGAGAGTTTTGATTACCTTCTAGATCTAGAATAAGAGAGTTACATCTTTTATTTAAACTACAGTTGCTCAGTTTTCTGTTTTACCAGTGCTCCAGGCCATGCCTTGGTGCTGGCTGTCCCCTTCCAACAGTTGTCATGTGCCTCATGGAAATGCCACTGCACTTCACAGCAGACTCCTGGTGTGTGGCTTCTGAAGCCTGGTGCCTTCCAAACTAGCTTGTTTCTCCCTGGACTAAACATGGTATAGAAATGATTCTTAGGGAAGTGTTAGCTTTGTTTCGGTGATGCAATTCATTAATGACTGCATGAAGGCTACTGCACAATTTAACTTGCAGATTTTAACAATTTCCTCAATCCACATTTTATTTAACCCTCAGTCCTCTATTCTTATTGTGATGCCACTTGTTCTCACTACTTTGGCTTTAACTAAAAATTCTATTCATAGTTATTGAGAAACAATTCAAAGCACGTTCAAGTCCTGGAGATCAAGATACAGCCAGCATATAGTACCCTGGAAATCTGTAATCCATTGGGATTTAAAAGCTATTAAATGACTTAGACAAAGCAAATTCCTTTTTCTGCTGAGCTGTACAGAACATTTCAGAGTATCAGATTGCCCAGAGAAACAAAGCAGGACTTAAGGCACCAACCTGAATACCAGGAAGAACACAAATAAATGTCTACAAATCTAGACATTTCTTTTTAGGATTAATTTACCCTACATGGCTCTACAAATTGAAAATACAAATAAATAAAATTTTCTCCTTTCAAAGTTTGTTATTACAAAAGAAACTTTGTTAATGTTTTGAGAGGAGAGAGCCTAGAAAAGAGGATGCAGGGAAGGAAGCCAAAGAACTTGCAGTCCCACAGGTGAATGTTCTCTTAATGCACCATTAATTGTCTACTGCTGTCACAGGTCTATTTTGGAAACAGTAACTCCAGGAAAGAGAATGCAGTTTATGTTCTATGCCCACTTAGCCTCCTTGTGAAGACTGCCAATAGCATATTCTCCACAATTCACAGATCTGTGATGGCAAAGTATATACCTATGGGGGAAAACACCCTTACTTGGTAATTTACTCAGGTCACTTAATTTCACAATTCTGACAAATAAAATTGCAACCCAGGGGCAGCAAAAGTAGATATCCCTAATTAATTAACAATCAATAATTAATGCCAAAAAAAAAGAATAGGGTATGCCAAATTTGTACAAATATTTTTACAGACACAATGAAAGACACACTTTGCAGGGGAAAATGGTGCTTTGAGATCTGAGCTGTCCTACAGCTCTGTGAACACTCACGTGTCCTTTTTATGTGAGTGTAATGATAACATGCTTTTGATAGTGGTTCAAAGCCAGAAAACAAGATGCTATGATAACAAGTTTCACATGTGCACATAATAATATGGATAAAGACAACTGAGAAAGCAACAGTCACCACACCCTCCAATAATGGTGAGTCAAGACAACTTGTTCCACCTCCTGCAGATGTAAAGTAAATTTCTAGTTTGGCACCAACAGCGAGTCCATAATGAATATTGCTAAAGCAGCAGCAGAACTTGTGTGCACAGGGGATACATTTGCACTCAGCATTGAAATTCAGAAGTGGATTCAGCCCAATGAAGCACTGGGACTGTATCCTATTTAGTACATATATCTCATATCAAGGCTAATTCTGCCTTTTACTCACTCCTACTCAAATCAATTTCTGTCTGCTCTAGTATTTATAAGTGCTCAAAATTAATATTTATTTCAAAAGCTGTGTGTCTGCTTGTCTGTACTCCTATCAGTAGCCTAAGAAAGGCTACTTGCTCAAAGGAGTCATTTGGTTTTACTTGAATTGGAAATTTAATATTTTCTGTGTCTGCTAAGGAAAACAGAAGCACAACTATTTTTTTCATGAACCTTAAATTCTAATAACTAGAGCAGAAGAACACACATGACTAAAATTAAATTCAAATACAAATGTTCAACACATTTGTTTACATACATATTACCCTGAATTATTTCAGTCTGATAGAGTTGTTTCTTTAAACTGCTTTAAAGCCCTTATTCTAATGGGCTTTTCCTCTCTCTTTGTGCTGGCTGAGGGTCTCCATTACTTCCAGGCTAAATGGGATGCAGTGATTCACTCTGCAATTATACAGAACATTACTGGGCTCTGAGTGCATGACAAGGGTGCTACAGAAGGAGCTCTGCCAGAACATTCCCAGTAGGCCAGACTGAGGTTTCCCCTTGAAGAATTTCCCATCTGACTGTTATCCATGTTTTAAAATATAAGTTGTGAACTTGCAACATGATATCCTAGCTGCTGTGTCCACAGCATGTTCTGATGGCTGTAGAATCAGGGGTTTTCTCTGGACTTAGGATACAGTCTGTGTTGGCCCTTGTTCTCTTGACTGTTTATTCTGTTCCCAAAAGAGGCAATGCATGAAATGCAGCAGAAAATTTTTAAAACAGCACTTTTAAACTAGCTTGATGTAAACCAGTAACCACACATTATATCTTCAGCTGTTCCTAGAGCACCTAGAACAGAATACTTCTATACATGCATGAGTATATTTTTATTAATTGAAAAGAAATTAAATCTTATATTTTAGCTGTTGGCTTGAATTACCATTAACTATTCCCTTGCTCTGCTTTTCCCTTGCAGTGGAAACCTAAATAGATTGGCATATGTTAGTGAAATAACTAGAATAACTCTAACAGCAGAGGTGCTTCCACCAGTATCGTTCAGAATGTAGCTTGTTATCCATGTTTTAAAAATAAGTTGTGAACTTGCAACATGATATCCTAGCTGCTGTGTCCACAGCATGTTCTGATGGCTGTAGAATCAGGGGTTTTCTCTGGACTTAGGATACAGTCTGTGTTGGCCCTTGTTCTCTTGAGTGTTTATTCTGTTCCCAAAAGAGGCTGGAACGTGAAATGCAGCAGAAAATTTTTAAAACAGCACTTTTAAACTAGCTTGATGTAAACCAGTAACCACACATGATATCTTCAGCTGTTCCTAGAGCACCTAGAACAGAATAAGAATACTTCTATACATGCATGAGTATATTTTTATGAATTGAAAAGAAATAAAATCTTATATTTTAGCTGTTGGCTTGAATTACCATTAACTGTTCCCTTGCTCTGCTTTTCCCTTGCAGTGGAAACCTAAATAGATTGGCATTTGTTATTGAAATAACTAGAATAACTCTAACAGCAGAGGTGCTTCACCAGTATCGTGTCAGAATATCAGGAAGCAATGTGGGATTTTAACACCAAATGTACCAGAGCATAGCAACAACTCAAGTGAAGCAGAGGGAAAATATTGTGAAGGATGGCATGAAGGTTAAGGTAGGGGAAATGTTTAGCATATTCCAAAATGGTATTAAAAAGAAACCCTCAAATCACAGGCACTATGACAAAGCCAAATTCCTGGGAACACCAGAAAGGATAAGCACAGAACCATCTCACAATGGAAGTGAATAGAAGCTCCATCACAAGTACCCCAAATCCAAAGCTGTGGTAAGCCCTTCCTGCTCCAGCACATCCATCCATACAGCTGAACAGATGGTGTCAGATATGATCTGCTGGCACATTCTGCACTGTCGGCAGATCTGCTCTGCTCACTCAGGGAACTTCCTTAGTTTTATCACTCACAGGAGAAGTCACCAAAGGGATGCATTCATCACACAGGACTTTGCACACGTCTTACTGGCACTCTGCATTTTGCTTGCATGGAAGAGCCTGGGGAGCCCTCAGTCCTTGCAAAGCAGGTGGCCTAATCCCATGGGAGTCTAGGGTTTCCTGTAAAACATGCAACTCCCTCCAGTAGTGAATGACTGCACGTCTGTTTTACAGTGCTCACTATTACCAAAAAAACCACCCAGAGCATGTAAATAGCCTTTGAAGAAAAATTTTGCAAGGTTGAAGCCCAAGCAATGTCAAGATTATTAAGCCTTTTGTTACAAAGTGAGTGGCATTAGTTGTTTCTTTTAGAGAAGACAACAGAGAAAATGTTTGTTTTCCCAGTGGTCTAAACTGTAAAAAAAAAACCTCAGGTGGTAGCAAGTTGCATGGAAAATTTAGTATGGATCACTGCCTGCACTATGCTCACCTCAGCCCTTTTTTCTTAAGGAAAGAACAGGAAGGAAAGGAAGGAAGCTGAGAGGTTTCACAAGGTCTTTGAAGAGGGTAAAACAGTTAAAATATTGCAAAGTTTATTAGGAGCAGGCAGGTACCTTATTGGATCACCTGAAATAGCTGGAAAAGGCAGAGAAGTTTCAGGCACATAAAGCCCATCTTTACATGCAAAAGAGAAGACTCAGGCATAAATGTGAAAATTTAGGCAAGTGTTCAGACAACTCAGAGCTTTGATGGACCATCAATATAATGCTCCAACAGCTCTATTCTCTGAAGGAATCCCCTTCCTTCTTCAATACTACTGATGACAATCATTAAGAAATGTTTGAGAAAGCATCTGTAAAATCCAACTATGTGACTTCTCAAAATATATGCAGTACCATAGGGTTGCCTGTTGGAGTATTTTTTCAATTTTAAATTATTCTGCCTATTCAAAATGTATTTTCAAACAAAAAAATTGATATTTCAGCAATGAGAACATATGCAATATTAAAAATCCTGTTTGAAACTAAAAGGTACTTAGGATCCATAGGAAAATGCTGGTCTAAAACTACTTTTAATTTTTGGAATTTCAAGCATCATGCATGTAAAAGATGCCTACTCAGAAAAATAACACATAAATAAAAGATATAGGGATTCTATGAAAACCTTTAGTAAAAGCATGGGTATGGTTTTATCTTGCATTATAAAAACAGTAAGATTTTTTACTCATCTTTACAACAATAGTAAACTACCCAATTTGTTAAGGTGAAGGAATTAGAAAGACAAAGGAACTGTCGGGGGGAAAACCCCACTCCTGCCTGCTTCTGATGTGTTCTCTGAATTCTGAATATTTTGTAACACACTCCTATCATCTAAGCAGACCAGAATGGTCTGTGAAAAATTTACATGTGGCAATTAGAATAAAAAAGGGAGAAACACAGTCCTACAAAATATTTTGTTTACATGAAAGTGGGAAACTAGGTAAATAAGCATCAGCTTCTGCTAAATCTAATCTTATATTAAAAATTTAACTTCTAAGGACAAGCAAACAAAACTAACATTGTACTACAGTTCTAAGCCTGCATTTATGTACACACACATCCTCTGCTCACAACTTTATCTAGACTCTAGCCATTAGTCCTAGTTGCACTGGTTAAGCCAAAGTATTTTAAAGCTCCTCCACCCAGACTCTACAGAAGCAGATCTCTTGTACCTAAGTTGGTTGCAAGAGCAGCCAGCTATTTATCAAAAGGGAAAACTAAACACAAAACCATAGTGGGGAAAAAAAATGTGTTTAGCAAGTCAGAGAGTTTATTCCTTCTAATGGTGAGTAGTAGCCCACTCTAAGTGGACAGGCTTATTAAACAGACTTCTGTAGGAATCTGCCCTGAAGTATTCCCTATACAGCCCTTTATTTACTCATTTGGATAACAGAACAGGGTGCATGCTTATCACATTTGAGTAAGACAGCAAAACGATGGGTCTGCAAGCATGTTTCATGTCAGAGCTACAATTCAAACTAATCTTAACAAATCAGTGAAATAACTTGAAGAAAGCCAGATTCAGATAAGCAAGAAGTCTCGATTCTCCCAATTGCACTTTCTATGATCTTCATGGAAGATTTATAACCTAACAGATATCTACACTGCAGCCTTGAAAAGGGAGAATATCAAGAAGACTGTTTTTCCTGCCAGACTGTGTCCTGCCAGATAAGTGATCCAAAGACTACAAAAAAAAAAAAAGTCACTCAGCAGAAAACAACTCCCTTGTAGGAATCCAAGCACTTGGCAAGCAAAAGGTAGCTGTAAATTTTGTTTCTGTCAGGGTGTTCTTCAAGTGATGACCCCCATTTCCATCCTCTATTTTCATATGACCATCTAATTTCCCTTAGCAAAAAGAAATCTAATATTGGAGACTTGTCAGTGATATTGGAGAAAAAGAAAAGATGGTGAAGACAGAGAACAATAATGAAACAAAGCTGAAGAAATAGAGGTTAGAGGGTGAGTCAAAGTCAGTAGGCAAAAGAGTGTTTATGGGAAACTAAATGAGCCAAAATAAAATGAAAGTGCATTCCATGATCTGTTTTATGGGTACACAGCTTTTCCTGAGGTCTATATTATCATGCTTGAGAAGAGATCCTGACATTTGTGTTTGCTCCCCAGCTTTGCAATAGCCTTTAAGGCACTTAAGACAGGAATTTTTAAAATGTTTTTACTGTCTTAAATGCTGAACAAATTATGACCCATGATTCCTCACAAGGACTATAATCCTTTTCACAACAATAAGAGCAAATGTTAGCCATAGCTGAGTGCTTTTTGAGATGCTCAAACACCCTGAAAATAAATAAAGAGTAGCAAGAGAGATTAGAAAGTTGACAAAACTGTAAATGTCTTTTAAATGCAGAACTGTGAAAAAATGAATCAAAACCAGAACCTACTCTGAACAGACAAAAAACAATACATAACAACCAACATCTTCAGTAACTGTTCACTGTCATCCAACATTAATTCTGCATTTAAAAACCAATTTGAGCTTTTCAGTATAAACCAGTTACCTACTACTGTAAATCTAGTTACATGCTAGTTATTCTTTTCTCCTTAAACTCTTTAGTGAATGTGCCAGCCCCTCCAGTATGGAGAAAGAAGTAACCCAGGGAACTGTTAAGAATAGCAATGACTGTGAGTAACCCCACAGATGCAATCTGAGAAAGCATTTTCACATACAGAAATTTTTTTAGCTTTCACCTCTAGGATGAAAAGTCACTGTCCCTACCTCTCACTAATAAGGTCAGTTTTGGGCACCTCCAATGAAGCTGCCATTTCTGGTGGTTTAAGTGATGGGGACACCTGTCCCTCTGAGAGCTAAACTGAGCCTACAACTCACCTCATAGATATTACCAAACAGTCTGCATGTGTTAGCAACCTTGTCACTTACTCACCTGGCCTGGGTTCAAAACACTGACCTAAAAGTGAAAGGTTCCCATCAGCCACACATTCCCAACCAATAAATTAAAAGTCCATCTTCAGCACAAGCTTATCTTTCATCATGAGCTGGGGTGTGGGAGTTATCAGAATATTCCACTCAGAAGGCTTTGCAATACTGAGACTTTTAATTAATAATGTCACCACCTTGCTAAGCAGTGCAAGTCAGCTTTCTCTTGGATGTGAATGACTATTTTTGCAGTACAGTTTGTTCATTCACATCATATGCATGAATCCCTGGAAAAAGATGGTCCCCAACAACAATACTCTATGAGAATCCTTTGTCCAAATGCTCAAGGCCAGCTGTATTATGTCAGCCCTGGATAATTCATAGTAGCCAGATGGAGTGATGGGGACCAATCCTTTGCTGTTTATAATGATGTTACTTCTTCATTTTCCCTTCTACTTCAGTAACAATATGCATGACATCATTTACAGTTACACAACAGTCTTTTGATGACTCTGCTCTCCTTGCCTTTCATATAAACCAACAGGTATGTTAATACCTCATCATAACAGAATTAATACCTTTGCATTTTGGATTATATGCCATTATTCAATGCACATTCTCAATGTGGAAGATTACCTTTAGAGAATGGTAAATAATTGTACAGTCCATGAAGTAAACAAAGTTCTCAAATTACTAACAAATTTCCAAGTTATAATAGCCCCCATATTAAATTGCATTCTCCAATGAGAGTGAAAAGACAGACTGTGAGTAATGACTCAGTGTTTGAGTTCTTGCTCTTCCACAGCTTTCTGTACAAGTTCCTTCAAGTTATAAAACCTCTTTACATGTCCAAAACCTTTATCCCACAGTAGAGGTGAAATATACATTCCATGGACTGAGACCTCTAAATGCAGGATGAGACAGGCTCTGTTAATCTTTACAATGGAGCATATTTCACAGTCTCATGTATATTTTGAAAACATAAAATGCTGTAGAAAGTGAAAGAAATTGTATTTCATAATCCTCAAAAAACAAATATTGGTGAAAAAATTATTTGTGAATCAAGTATATTCAGAACACAGTTCTTAAATGGCAGTAAAGCTTTAAAAACAAAACCAAACACAAACCAAAAAAAGGAATCAATGGAACAACACAAATGGAAAGTTTTGGATAGTCCATTTTTGGTCAATTACTTTTTTATCTTTTCTTTTTAGATGTTGATTTTTATTTCCCTCAAAGGAAAAGTTTATGAACATGCTGATCTCTTTAAATTTGCCATATTATTTCTAGCCATATTTAGCATTTATTAATTCAACAATTAACAAATCATGGGAGACTTTCTTTTTACATGCAGCACTGCCAAATTTTGCCCTTCAAAATGCCTCCTAATGAAATCTGCAGAAATAGAGATGCATCCCCCACAAGGACCTGTGCCTTTCTGACAGAACCAGGGCACTCCTACACGGCACAGCAGGGAGTTCACAGCATCCAGCCTGAACCTCTGAGGACTGCCAGCTATTTGCATGGCACAACAGTATTTGCCTCTAGCAGGGTAAGCTAACTTTAGAGCTCCCTAACCAAATATTCTCTGCTCTGATACACTGCACTTTGCAGAGCTTGCATGTACACTCTATAAACAAGCAAGCCTGACATTAGAACCTGCAGTAGTATGGCTACTAACATCTTACACAGCATTCCTGATCACTTTATGCCACAGAACCTCACAGTGCATGCCTAGAAATAAATTAGTTTTTGCCCAGTTGTCAGGGCATTAAAATAGATTTGCTACTACACTGCACAAAATTGAGTGCCACAAAGAAATGTACACATTTTTATAAGAGTTTTAATGGACTCAGTCATCCATGCAATAAAGACTGCATCTTTGCATTTATACAGAGTTACATATTCATATCTCATAAAGTGCTGTCCAAATATCCCTCCCCAATCAGTCAGGCAGGACACCAGGGACCCAAGCAGAGAGCTTGCAGAGTATGAAGTGTGTAGGTTCTGTCAGAAAACCCAAAGTGCTGATGCATGCTCCCAAATATCTGTTTTCCATGCACCCTCTCTCTTGCTCTCTACAAGACTTTTAGATACAGATCTTGGGTGAACAAAATTAAGACAACTCCTGATACTTTCAAAGGCATGCTCAGTTAATGGAGCAGAGACCTATTTGCATTCTGGTGCTTTCTGAATCACTTTTGAGCAAAGTGACATTTGGGAAGTCTCACTTAAAATGCTAGTTAAACAAAAGATCTAAATATTGAAAAACCAATGAAAAAAAGCATAGGAAAAGGTATTTCATATGTCATGGGACCAAAATATATAACAAAAAGTTCAAATGCCATAGAGACAAAAGAAATTCACCCATTTCTACTTGGGTCAGAATGAGTTAATTTTGGAGCACCACCTTTCCTGTATTTCTGCTTCACAAGAGTATCAGCAAACTATAAGGCCTCTTCAGGAAAAGATTTGCATTAAAAAAGCTAACAGGTTTGAAGGGAACTGTTTCAGCAATGATAAAATATTTGAGACAAGCCATTTTACTGTTTTCTCTCTCTATATATATTCTTTTCCAATTGCCCACTTCTTCACTATTACAGAAGAAAAGAACAATCTCTGTTTCATTTGTCTCTCCCTGTGAGGAGTTGAAAATGAAGTACAGGTAATCCTGCAAGGATCCCGTGGTGGATCTTCAAGGGAGGAATCCACAGGTGTGTTTCAAAGGGGAAGTCAATGCCCCTCATACTGCCTGCGGCTTTCTCTCAAGTGTATTAAACAAGGAACATGCACTGTCACTACCCTGTCAGTGCCAAATGAACCCTCTTAGTAAAGAGACAAGATCTCCTATTGTTTCCATTCTTAGGTCCTTCTTCCCCCAGCTGAACCTTACAGTGTTCCTCCTGGTTTCCCAAGAGCTCATGAACTATCACAGGTAGCGCTGGCTAACAGTTTTGTTTTAGCAGATACATATTTTAATGGTCAAATACTATTTAGGATGAGATGAAAGAAGCATTCACACATTACAGTATGGAAGGAACTAAAGGTATGTTCTCTGGAAATAGAAGGATTAATTAAAGTAGGCTAATGCAGGATTTAGTTGACTGGATTTCTAAATGTCTTTCCTTTGCTTTCTCTGTTGATTTTCTTCATCACGCTATCTTTATCCAGTAATTATACACTAGATTGCCAGGGGAGTAAGTAAACACATTATAAATTTGTCAATACAGCCAGAGTGGGATAAAACTATGTTCCTATCCAATTTAGCAGCATTCTTTAAAGCACTTCCATAGTCATAAAAGCAGGTTGTGACAGATACTGAAAGTTTTTTCAATTTTATCCTTACCAAAACACACATCCTTAGGTCACTGACACCAATAAACGGTAGGAAAATATGTCAATAGTCAGATCCCAAAACATTTACACAGTAAACATTGTCTTTGCACTCTGTTATGTAGCACATTTGGAGACAACCAAATCTAGTTTCATTTGTAATCTAAACTCAGGTTTCAGTACAGAAACAGAGAAAGGAAAACCTCATACATTAATTCCCAATTATGCAACAAAAGGCTCTTCTGTGGCATATATGCCATGTTACTCAGTGTAGTATTTCTAAATACACAAAGCACATAATCTGCCCATGTGAATTCCTTCACTACTGCAACTAATGATTAAAAAAAATCAATTTTTATTTCATGCTTGGTTTAAGAAACTGATTTTTAAAGAATTTAGTTATTTCTGTGGTGAAAGATACCACTTAAATATACTGGGTTAATTTGTTCATGCTTTAATTATTTTTATGAGTCATTATCTATAGAATACCATTTTCTAAAACATTTAAAATATCCTGTAAGACAGCAGACTTTCAAACAAATTTCAGAGTTTCTAAAGAGCATTCAGTGAGGTTCCTAAATTACTTAAATTTTATTTAAACCAGAATAAATAGCAAAACATTACTTGGGATCCTTGGCTGACTTGATTATATATGAATAAGAAATTTCACTAAGTAACCAGTTCTCAAGCACTTAACTAAGAATGGATGGGTAAATAAACAATGATGATTGTAACTGCTGAAGGCATAAACAACCGTTCTAGACAGTTTACGATAAGCACACTGCTTTATCAATTAAATAAACAGTTCTTTGTTTATAGTGTCTCTCTTCTCGACAGGAGCCACTCTAGGACCTGTGCTTCTTCATGAATATGAGGGCCTTAGACAAAAGGAAAGAAAATCAACTTCAGCCTCATATCTGGTGTTTTGCTTGTCTTTTACTAGAATGTCAGATGGGTGACAAGTGCATTGTACATAATATGTGCATGTACAGATACAGCTGCTTGTGGGACTACACTGCAAAACACATTACTGAAATTATTTAGGATTAAGAGGTATTAAGAAGAGGGAGGGTTGCCTCAAATTTCTTCCATGATCTGGTATATAGGAGAAGATGATTGTACCAGCAAATGAAGGGGACTGGAAGCCTATGGATAGTAGAAGAGTCAAAGATGATCAGCTACTCTGCCAAAAAAAAACTTGTAGTGGAACTACTCTCCAGAACTGAGCTGGAGATGAGCTTGGAGTATAGAGGTTTTCATAGCTCAAAGGAACTCCTCTAGGTGAAATAATACCCCAGAGCTACACAATCATTTATAGTTGGGTGTTTGGGATTTTTGCTTTTTTAAAATTTGAATTCAATGCAGCTGGGTACCAGTTTTCTTCACATTAAAGAGTGCAATGTCTTAAGTCTTGCAGCAGTGAAAAGCTACACTGGTGCCAAGATTAAATATAAAACAGAGTTTTAAAAAAATCACTTAATGCTAGATAGCTAAGCCTTTCTGTGACTGCCAAAATAGCAGGCTGATTTTCAAAGGTGCAAAATAGACAGAAGTTCCTCCTGACGTCAGTGGAAATGCCTGGGTGTTCAACACCTATAAAAAAAATGAGTTTCCTTAGATGCTTAAGGAATAATCACGGATACTAAATTTAACCTGGGGTAGTCACTTTCCACAGACTCCTGCTATGGTAGTGGGGTGAGCAAGGCTTTTCAGAGGGGCAGTTAAGATTAGAATCTGTCTGCTCTAAATTATTGAAGTTATTGAAGTAATGGATGGCTGGACTTCTTTAATTTACAAGTTTTCTGAAGATAAATAAACATCAGATTTCAAGTTGAAAGAATTCTGGCAGTTCAGAGCAGTTGGGAGGAAGCATTTGAAGTAAATGGAAAATCTTACTCATATCAAGTACAGTAAACACTCATCACTGCCATCTGCCAAGCCAGCACAAAGGTATTACAACCACTCTTTTGGAGATGAAGGCATGGACAAAGCAATGTGTCCTTATAACTCCAGACACAGGAGCAGCAGTGCCCCTTCTTGCACTTAGGACAGAAATTTAGGATTTATTTTCTCCCCTCTGTGCACACTCAAATTTTAGGTCCAATTACACAAACCAGCTAAAAATCAGCCAGACAGCTGTCACCTTCTGCTTCCCTCTGGACAGGCCTTTAAAAGTATGAAGTGTATTTCTACAAGCTACCACTTCAAGAGGAGACACTTTCATAAAAGGAGATCATTGCATTTCAAAGCCTTCTGCCTTGGTCTCTTCCTGCAGAGCAGTAACACCTGCCCTGTAAGCCTTTCACACCAGCAGTATGAGGATTACTGAGACCACACTGCCTTGATCCGTACTGAAGTGTTCCTTGTACTGCCAGCAGGAAGAGCTACTACAGGTTCTGTACAGAAACAAGGCACAGAGGGTGATCATAACGCTGTGTTCGCTGTTAAATGATGCAAAAAGAGGAACTTTCTATCTTTAAATACCTGCCAAATTTTATGGTGTAGAAATACAGCATTGTATAGGACCTGTATAGTTATGATAACATTTATTCATCAAGTCTCTCAGCCTGAGGCATATTTCAAACCAACAAATGCAGTGATCTAAAAACAAACATCACACACTCTTATCATAGCATTTCATGAAATGATGTTCCCCAAACACTGAAGATGTGAAAATAACCCCAGACTAGAGAAATGAAATTTAATTAAGGGTGAAATTCAGTACTCAGTGTGAATACACTCTCCTTCTGGTATCAGCTGAGAGTAAAGAATGCATGGCCATAAAGGAGATATTCACTCAGAGTCAGCAACTTCTCATTGCTCACACTGGAGGAATTCCACATCAGCTACACATTGTTTATCCCAGCAATTATTGCTCAGAACAAGTTATGCTTGGCAGTAAAGCCACTGAAACCAACTCAACTTTGCCAACTGTGTAAGCACTTTTATATTTGTTTATTTGTAAGGCTATAAAACAACAAACAGGAGTGATATTTTTTGACTTGGGACAAAGCAAAGCAGCACAAATTCCCATCTAATTCTATTTCATTGACATGTTTCTTCCTGCATCACATCTACCTGCATTCCAGCTGCAAATCCAATGCATTCTTTTGTAAGCAGGGTCTGCAGTACAATTTCTAAAATATTATTAATACATACTAATTAATCGCTATCTGCAACTAAAGAAAATCTTAATGCTCAGTCCTTTTGAAATTAATCCGTAGAACCACACAGTGCAATTCAGAAATCACTAGCTAAATTAAAAGTCATTAAATAGATGAGAATTTATGCAACGTGATCAATTCATGTGAGGCATTTGTTGGCAACTGATTTTTCCATCATAATGACGTCTTTTGTCTTGTGAGAGGACAGATGGTTTTAACGAAAGATTTTGACCTGGCCTCATTGGGCAAAAGCAGTCAAAATTCATTTTGTAAAGCTGTTTTAGCTTAAATTGGAAAATTATGATGGTATGGTGATTTTTTTTACTGAAATTCATTCGCTTACAGAATTTACCCCATTCTGCTTTTGGCTGCACAGGGCTAGAAATTGTATAAGCATGGATTCACTTTTACAGTGGTCCCAGGGCTGAAAGCCCTCAGAGACTGTCCAAGCAAACACCTGCCATGCCTCTCTCTTCAGCTCTCCAGTGACCCAAACAAAGATTCAGCCAAGATGCAGACATCCCACCCCCAAGAGATTATTGCAAAGTCCACTGCTTAACACACAGCTTTTCTCTAGCTCTTAAGCACATTGGTTGCAGCTTATGGAAACCCACTTAGATGCATACTTTCTTCCAATCCTTATTGTCTTACTAATTGGATAAGCATATCTACAGACAGACATTGTTACTATACAAATTTCATGGGAGGTTGTGATGTGTATCTATGAGTACAGGAAGCAGGTAGCCTTTGCTTCCCATTATAAAATGGTTCTGATAATTTCTTTCCATAATCTGTTGCTGGCAGATATTTGGGGGTCAATGGAAATTAACAGCTAAACTAAGACTGTAGGAATTATCAATTTGATAACACTTAAAGCATACAGAGCCTGGAATGAATCAACATTGAGAGGTTCATTTGAATTTAAATAGAAAACAATATTGAGTAATATATTGATTTCTTTCACTTAGTACTGGTAAAAAAAACCTTCCCATTCAAACAAAGTACCTACATAATCATTTCTAGTAAAGTGAATTTCATAATAGTTTTCTTTGATTTTTCCTTTATATACCAGCACCACAGTATTCAGGGCTGCACACATTATTGACAGCTTCCTAGACAAAATATGACCGTTCCACTATCCTTTCAGCATGCTCCTCTCAACCACCATTCCATGCAAGTAACATCAGCAAGAGGAATTTAACATGTTACTATTTTAAAAAGCACTAATCTCTAAGAGGCAAATTGTACAGAACAGGCCATAAACACATTCCCTATTTCTACAGAGACTCCTGCTCTCATGGCAACTCTTCATAGGATAAAAGAAATTGCCGCTCCAGGACTTTCTGTTGCATCAGTGTCTAATACTTGGGACAGTTACAGTATATGTTGAGAAATCAAGACATGCTGGTGTAGAAAAAATAGATGTTTGTCTATTGACTACAAAGTCCTCAGCAAACCTTCTATGGGGCCATCTCCCACTGAGAATGCACATAGGATTTAAAAGACAACAAGAGATGTTCTTTGTGTGTTCTCAATGCTAGAACTTTTGGCATCCACTGTTTGGAAAAAAAAAAAGTCTTTATGCACCCAAAAGAGGAGCATTTGGCCTTGGAAGGCTGAAACCTATGGTTCATAAGGTGCACTCTGCATTTACAGTAGCATGTATCATTTGGCAAGACATTGCTCTTCTATAAAAGAGCCAAATGCTTGCTGAACACCAGGGGGAAAAAAAGTCTAAAGAAGGTGGAATTGTTGGTATATTTTAACTATTAATACTAATAGAAAATGCTGAATTTCAGCCAACAGAATTCCCAATTCACCTACATAATCCTAATACCTGCATAAAAGGTAAGGGAGGGAAAGAACTGCAGTGTAGGACTCAGCATATGAAATAGCATATGCTACCGTGGCACATGGTTTTTTCCATTATCATTCTGCTTTTGACTCTGGATGATTTTCCTCCTGACATATTCAATCTTCTCCTGAAAGTAGTTCTAAAGCTACTCTATTCTTCATAAGAAATATCCTCTTTATAAGAAACACGCAACTGTTAACAGGTTGGTACTAGGAACAGATAATGAGAAGTTTTCATACATTCTTCGAAAGGAGAGGACCTTTTGCTTCCCTCACACCTCGTACATGTATGTCCAGACCCTGCTCATGTTGTGCGCTTGCGGAGGGGAATCCATGCCTTCTCAACAATCCCACTGGTATTCCAAGTGGGTAAAAAGTGCCACCTCAGTAAAAACCCTCCAGTGGTGGTTTCTGTGTCTGCCATATAAGCCTAACACCAAGGCTCTTTATTCAAGGAAGGAATTTTACATGGTTTAAAACGAACAAAACAAAACCCAAGCCAATTTTATTTCCAGATAATCTCAGTAACAGAGGAAGACCTAGGCTGGAATGCCCTCTACACATTGAAAATGTCATTATATTCTCCACAACTGTTTCAATCTGGAGCCTGTAAATCCATGATAAAGTGATTCTGTACAACTTAATTTTGTTGGTGGCCTCCAGCCTCTCCTGCCAACTCTTTTCTACCATACACTTATGTTTCATTCATTTATCTTTGCTTATTTTTCTTGCCCAGTGAAGAATGAAGTTGTTTCTTTCCACTACAATCTGCCTTGTCACTCACCAGTAGAATTCCTACAGGAAGAGGTTTCTGATAAGAAAGCAACTTAAATACCATCCATAGAAGACCAAGCAAACTGCAGAGTAAATCCAGGATACTGACTGTAATTCTATAAATAGACTCTGAAGTCAGACTGAACACAAGGTCAATTTCTCTTTCAGAAACAGAACCTCACAAACCTGCTGAACTTAATAAAGCTGCAGCAACATAAAAATAAGAACATTGTCCATAATCCATAGTTCTGATAGCCCTGCCAAATAATTTGCCATACACATGACTTCCAAATGTTTTTTGGGGTTTTTTTGCTTGCAAGGACAACAGGAGTTATATTACCAGCCAAAGGAGGTAATACAGATAAATCCTTATAGGTCACACTGAAAAAGTAATCTGATATGCACTGCTGAAGACTGAAAAGGCATAGCTTTTTTCCTTAAGAATCTTTTCTGAAGTCCTCATTCATGCACAATGTTCAGTGTCATCAAGTAAATTTGCATTCAGAAAGGGGGCAATATCAAAGTAAAAAAATATTTTAAATCATCTTGTTTATTTTATACCAGTATAAATAACACTATCCAAATGGTCATCTACATTGACATCTACATTAAAACCCTTCTGCATTAACAAAGAAGTGGTACCAGGGCTACAGAGCAAGCCGGAATAAGGTCATTCATCTGTAATAATGTCAGTAAGGCAAGGAACATGTCCCCAGTTCTTTCCTTACAAGTGTTAGGGCAATAGTGTCATTCACGGTTTTATGACTGCAGAAGGCACATTCTAAATATGTGAGTTCAGTTTAATGCCCTACAATACAATACAACTGTCCTGAAAAAGGGACCAGGCTTGTTTTCCAACCTTCCTTGGAAATCTAACAAACCACATTTCATGTCGAAGTTTTAAAAAGCACACTCACTCTTATAATTACTTATAGCAAAAACTGCAAATAGGCAAGAGCCATGTTAAACACATGGCTAACCAAGGAGTGTTGGCAGATCAAAAACATTGCAAAAACACAGTGTGTGTACATTTTAAGTAGCATTGCTGTGCTTGGTTTCCTAAGCTAAGGGACACTGCATTTCCTTATGTTCCTTTTAGCTCTACTGAGATATGGGGTAGTGAAACTACAAGGTTTGTGGAGTCTGTTGAACTTTTTTGAAAACTTAAGAAATAAATTTACTATGAAGAAAAGAGAAATCATGTTTTAAGTCTTCCATTATAAGCTAGTATGATTTCCACTTCCACTCCAGTCCAGCAGAGCAGGGACTAAAAGACATCTGATCTCTAGTCTGACATACCATAGAACAAACCACTTCTACCAGTTCTTAGAAATATCACTGCTGTCCTCCTTCTACCAGTGAGAAAACTGAGGTCAGAGGTGAGTTGACCTTGTCTAGGGTTACAGAGCAGAATGAAGAAAATCCCACCTTCTTTGGCCAGGCTTTCTAATTTCCAATACTTCTTTATTTTTGTTGGTACTGAAGAAACAAGGGGCCACTTCCATAGATCTTTCAGCTGTTGCTTTAGCACACATGGGCAGTGGAAGTGTAGTGGGTCAAGGAACAGACTTCAGAAGTCTCCTATCTCATGGTACACATTTATATATTCAAAAGACAAATGCCATGGCTCTCTAGTTATTTTCTACAGTAGACAGCATTTCTATCCAAAATATAATTTTGCCTTTCTTTAAAGTTGCTGTCTGAAATGCTCAATGACATTTAAGTTTTTGCCAAGAGTGTCTAATGCAAAAATGGCCAAATTGTTGCATTTTTTTGATATCCTGAGTTGACACAGGCTAAATGTTACCTCAACTAAGTCATTTAAATTGCTGTTCACATTCAGAGACACAGTGCTAAACTACAACTCAGCTTTCCTTCCTACAGTGTTCTTGATATATTTTGGACATCTGCGACCACCAAGGAGCCTGGATTACAGCAGACCATAATATTCTATGAACCATGGTTATAATTAGGCGTCACCTCCATTGTAATCCTATGGACGTCATCATGTGTTACCAGCATCTGTTGACAGATTTCATACCAGGCATATCACTGAAATGGCAAGTCTGGAGAGGGCAGCCCACAATAGAAACAATGGCATTTATTTTTGGTTTGTTCCAAGACCATCTCATAGAAAATATATGCTGCCAACTGCCAGGGCTCCACCAAGATCACTTCTGAATATTGTATTACCAGTTAGAACAAAGATCTGTGCTCATGTACTTGCAGTCTTCTCCTAATGAATAAAGGAAATAAGCAATCACTTTCTGAACTGGCACAAATCAGGAAAAGACAGGCTTGACATTCCACAAAGTTAATCAGAAACTTTAATGAGTATTTACTTTTCACATAATTGGTTTGTTCCAAGACCATCTCTTGTAATTTTTTTTAATATGGTATCATATTAATATTAAAAACTAAACCCTGGGAATGGCAACATATGCTGCCAACTGAAATGGCAAGTCTGGAGAGGGCAGCCCACAATAGAAACAATGGCATTTATTTTTGGTTTGTTCCAAGACCAAGCCAACTGCCAGGGCTCCACCAAGATCACTTCTGAATATTGTATTACCAGTTAGAACAAAGATCTGTGCTCATGTACTTGCAGTCTTCTCCTAATGAATAAGGAAACTAAGCAAGCACTTTCTGCAACTGTCTTAGCACAAATCAGGAAAAGACAGAAGCCTTGACATTCCACAAAGTTTAATCAGGCCCTTTATCATGCGAGTACTTACTTTTCACATAATAATAAATTCAGATTTCTTTCCAAGATGAAGAATAAGGATCCACTCTTGTAATTTTTTTTTTAATATGGTATCATATTAATATTAAAACTAAACCCTGGGAATTGGCAACATTAAGTAGCAAAGCCACACTCTCTATGGAAGCAAAGCAGAGTCTGCTTTAATTTGACAGTGTGGAAATCTGACTTTCAGAGGAATGGAAACACAAAATTTTCAATGCAGTTTAATTGCTCCCTGCTTTCCTGTAAAAATCAAGAGACTTATTATAAGAATGTCTACCTAATCCAAACTCTCTACTTTTTATCATTTATCTGCATTGGAGGAAAACTGCATTAGAGTGCATTAGCACCTAGTAACCTGCCCATTTTCTTTTGAAAACAGCCTTCTCTGAAATACTGGACAATTGAATCCTTATCAGATGTAAAACAACCCCTGACAGCTGAGCAGTTTGAAATCACTAAAGCACTTTAGCACTAAGATAATTTTCATTCTCATTATAAAACATGAAAGTATAGGTCAGCATCTGAAGAGTGCCAAATTCATACAAACGCCAGTGTTGAAGAGTACAACTTAATTATTCGTTAGGAGTTGCAGCAGCTGGTAGATCAAGAAAAGTGAACTTCAACTTAGAACAGAACTTCTCCCCTTATCCTCACACAGCAGGATCTGAACAGGTATGAATTTAAGAAAATGAACAAAACCAGCTACAAATAACAGAAGAAGGGAGGCTACAGGCTAAATCTGAGAGGAAAATATTGCTTCTATAAATTTTAATGGGAAAGCAAACTCACCAGCCCCAACTGTTTAACAGCTCTAACTTTTATAATTACACTTTTACAGTATAGCTTTTATAGAAACTATAACAGTGGGACAGACTGTCATTAGATCTAAATTCTACTTCAGCTGCTCATCTATGCAAAATGCATATTCAGCCTTATTGTCCAGAGCACTGTCTCTCACTCCCTCCCTTTTTTCATTCTTGTAACCAGCAGATAACCTTTTAATCCCAGATCTGTCAGCTGTGACTTCAACATCACCTTTTAAATTAGAAAGCAATAAATCCTTTGCATTATTTCGTCTTTTCCAGTTGCTGCTTAAAACTTAATGTCATTAGATTAGATATTAGAAATATTACTAAAGTACTAAAGCATTGACATGATTGCAGCGGGGATCATAATTTCTGCCTATGTTAAGAGAAAGAACATGGGCAGAACTTGGTGGCACAATAGTTTTCTTACACCTACAAGGCAAAACACATTTGTTCTAAAACTGTGTATTCCAAGGAGTTCACAGACATGTTGGGCTTTTTTTTCCCCAGACAGTGAACTGGCATATAGGAACATAATCATGACATACAGTTTTCCAAATGTAGCCTGGATATATTTCTAGGCAATATTTTCCTCATCAGGTCATTCAGTCAGAATGGAGATAAATAATAAATTCTAATAAGAGCTGACTTGCAAGATCACAACTTGAAAAGTGACTTCTCAGTCTGCTTTCAGAAATACTGCAAACTTTTCTGCACACTAATTTTGAACCATCTCGTTCATCTCTGCCTACAACTGCAATTTACTCTTTGTGAAAATCAATCAGGCACAAACCATCAATCCAGAGTCTGCTTTCCAAAAGGAAGACCCAGGAAGTGAAGTTGAAAGTTACTGAAATACTTATACATAAATCTAGAGGTACTGACAGAATATTTGCAGCACAATACAAAAATAAACTCCTGGCTCTCGTGAATAATAATTTAAGGTTTCACTTCAGAATTTAAAAATTAAATGTTTTAAAAAAATATGGCATAGCTACTATACATTATAGAAATGGTTTATACAACATAAAATATATTTTATTAGAACCCCTTGGTTGTACAACCGACAATTCCAGACACAGCATGGCAATAAGATAGGGCATCATTCCACACAGAAGCACACAGACAGATACACATTATTTCCAGACCTTCCTCTGCTGTTTCTCCCATGCTGGGTCCAGGAGCAGATCCCTGTCCCATTCTTCTTCTTGGGTCATGTACTCATCCTCTTCATAGTTGTAGGTGTACTGCATGTTTGTTTCTATCTGATTCATGCTATTCATGCTGCCCGGGGATCAGCTTCAGCTGCTGTGGCTTCTACTACGATTTAAGTTTAGTTTACTTGCTGGGAGGTTGTAGGTGGCAGTCTTTTTCCCTTTTTTTTTTTTTTTTCTTCTTTTTGCAAGGTGACAGGAAATGAATATTGACTAATCTTGCTGAGAGCAGAGGCTGAAATTGCCAGGTAGGCGCTGACCTGTGATGACCTTCCTTCCCTGCTTGCCTGTGTCCCGTCCCCGCCGGCTGTGCTGTCGGTGCCTGTGGCTGACCCTGCGGAGGAGCCCGGCGCGGCTCCGCGCCGCCGCTTATTATCGCCGCCGGGCCGTCACGTGGCGCTCGGGCGCGGCCCCGGCCCGGCCCCGCCGCGGGCACCGGGCGGGCAGCGCTGCCCAGCGCCCCGGCCCGATACGGCTGGCCCTAATGCCCGCCCGCCCGCTCTTCCAGCCCGATACCTGCCCGGCCTCTCTTTTGGTTTGCTTCTCTCTTACCGACACGTTTCCTGCTGCCCGAGGCCCGCCTCAGATCGGCTAATGCGGTTCGGCACGGCTCAGCGCTAGTCTGAGCCCGCGTCCCGCCCTGAGCCACTTCGCGCTTTCACATTAAGGATTACACGAGCCAGCCCAGCAGGGACACCTAAGTGATGAAACGTTTTCCAATGGAAATGGCTCTGGAATTAACCAGACAGCATGGAAACACAACTTTAAAAAGCAACACACGTATTTTTGCCAAAAACCACGCTCAGTAAATCCAAAAGCAGGCACCAAGAAGCACATACAAAGCTCTGTGGAACCAGTAACTTTACAAGCGTGCAGCAGGAGCCATTTGCCCGTGCGTTCCACAGGGCAAAATCTCAAAGGGTAGCGCTGAGATCAAACATCCCGGCAAGCACGTCCGGTATCTCCCGTGCCCTCTCGTTTCAGTTGCTTTGGCAACAATGTTTCTTCTGGGAATTGGCAAGTTTACCACGTTCCTCATGGAGCTTGTCATTAATGCCTGCACCTATCATCAGCCAAGGTCATCTTCTCTAGCGGTGTCCACAGTGGATACAATACCAACCTCACCTAGAAAACGAAAACGCTCACCAAAGCTGAGCTTTTGGAAGCCACAACTTACAAAATCAGGTGTAAGGGAAAACTGTGCTCATTAAAGGCTCAGTAGGTCTCCAAACCAATGGGAATGAATAACCAGGATAATTTACACCTAGACAGCCTATACCCTCCATTTCATATTGCTAGCTAAAGCTCTGTTTTCTTCCAGTTCACCTTCTATCCCTTAACTCCAAGCAATATAGAAAAATATGCACACATGCACAGAAAATACCTACTCCTTAGCTCAAAAAAACTTGGTAAACGCAGCACTAAGGTTGCAAATTGGAATTCAGAAGAGGATTGCAACAATTCATGCAAAAACAGCAAGCTGAACTTCTGAAGACTGATGTACATACTGTGAGATAAACAGTCTAAAAATTAAATTCCAAATCTAAGCAGCCAGACAGAACCACATGCTTTTCACCTGCTCACTGCAAATACTCTCAAGGTTGCTACACTTCTATCTACATACCAAAGCAAATGCTATGCTTAGCCTAGTCTGCTCAAAGGCAAATGAGCATTCTATTAGGATTCTCTGAGACAAGATCAAATAGCAATTACAAAACAACATAATTCATGTACGTACACATTATATGGTGGTGCAATTTGTGTGGTTTCTTTTTATAGCTTGGGATTCACCTTTGGTATTCAATACAATCTAACAGCAATCACTTAAATGATAATTCAAGCCTTCAAAGTCACTAAAACAATTTATTTTTATTCACTATTTCGAGCACAGGTGAAGTTTCTAAAGGAAATGCAGGAAGAAGCCAGAGGAGTCCCAGAAGTACACACACAAATTGTGATGCTGTGACCCAGAGCTGTCCCCCATGCAAAGAGCTCTCCTGCACTGATGAAACCTGTGACCTTCCACGCACTCCCACACTAGAGGGGAGCCATTGCAACCAGCTTTCTGCCTTTCCTTGGCACTGCCATGTCTGGGGATCTACATGGATGGAAATGGTTCTGCAGCAGTCCCCGCTATGCAGAAAAGGTGAGCATTACACATACTGATGGCTTCATACAGGGAGGTATTAGCTACAACCCACATTTCACTTTTTGGTTCTCACCCTCTAATATGGGCCAGGGTGCCCGCCTCAGTCATGAAAAAAAAACTGAGTTGCTTTGGCAGAGAATTTCTTTGACAAAGACTATCCAATGACACTGTGGATTAGGACTGGAATCAGACCCACGTCTGGATTTCTAGAAATCAAAGGACATCCTACCCAAATTCTCTAAAATTCTTAAAGAAGGTTATTAAGTTTTTCATAAAATAACTGGATTTTCTCAAAATACAGCTAGCCACTGCTGCAAAGGTACTGTTCATTTTTCTGTTTACTTGGTACATAGGTAAACACCACTTGATAACAAAGCAAATAAAACAAAAATGTCTTCATTGTTCCTAGAAGCCCACAACCACAAACAGTATCCCACAGCTAGCCGGAGAAATTTTAAAAAATCAAGTGTCTCAAGACCCACTTTGACAATGTTATATTAGTCCATTTTGGATCAAAAAACATTTCAGAATGAAAAATCTTTTTAATTTTGAAAATGTCAAAATAGGAAGCTTCAACATTGCCAGTGTACATTTTGGGAACATTTGGCTTTTTACCTATGAAACAGGAAGCTTAATGGAGTAGCCCCATTTTTAAAAAAAATCCTGCCTCTCTTGATGGAATCTGACCTCCTCTAGGTTCTCTAACTAACTGCTTACTGCCTCTTAATCAGACAGCATGAGTAGGCAGGGAAGATATTTATAGATGGAGCTTTAGGAGGAGTATCTGGTATTTTGTTTACTACTTTAATTTAATTTTATAAACTAACTGTGTGGATGGTAATGAGAAGCATATGAATGGAGGTCCATAGTGGAAAGAGAGCCAAATGTGAAGTGGAAAGGGAGCTGCCTCTTTCTGTTCAACAAGAGAATAGGCAGGCTGTGCCTAGCACACTGGTATGAATAAAGCACTTTGCTTCACCAAGCTTCTTCCCGCATCCCAGGTAAGTTAGGATTATTTCCAAATAAAGCTGGCAGAGCTGCATAGCCACGAACTATGTGTGCCTAAAGAGAAAGAAAATAAAATCAACAAAGAAATAAGCAACCTGAGCAGGAAAGAAAAGGCAAAAGTCTCAAAGAGAGAAAAAGAAATAAACACAAACCATATGAATAGGGAATCTGAAGCTGACACGGCAAAGTACCTGAAAGTCAGCAAGTATATTTAAGGCAGAAATGACACTGGTTGTTTACAATGAGGCAAGACAAAAGAATACTCATGACTGCCAAACAGATTAGAAAAAATAAGGTGGCAGGGGGAGATCAGGAGTAGAGATGGCAGAGCTGAATTGTCAACTACTTTTGTCTTTTATTTGGCAAAAGATGTGCAGCTGTAGCTCATGCTAACATATAAACTAGTAAGGGCCTACCCAGGAGAATGGTGCTTCGAACCCACTGTGGCAAGCAGGCATCACTTCCCATGCATGGGGAGCACCAAAAGGCCAGATCTTTCCTAGCAGCAGGTCTGGGAGTTCACACAAGTACCACCCAAGTGAAAGCCTTCCGGTATGCTTTGCATGAAGCTCCTTGAGAAACAAAAGGCTTTTCTACCTAAAGGACATTAATCTCTATCATTCTTCTTAATGAAATTGAAGGTTTTCACAGAGTTTATATTTAACATTCATTTACATGTCAAAAGGCATCATATAATTCTTTCAAGAACTCTGGCCTTTGCATTTTTACTGTTTCTCAGATTTTCAATACTTCAACATGTTTCTTACACTTCCCTCTCAGAGAATTGTAGAATAAACTGACAACTTTTAATAAAAGTTCAAAAATGCTGACACAGCAAGAGTGTTTCATCAGATGCTTCTTCTATTTGAACCTAATGAGATCTAGAATAAGAAATGAGCCAGATTTCTCTACTTAAAAAATTGCCTGTGAAACAATCAACTGGCATGGAAATGGTCACCATCAGTTTTCAGCTGTAACACTTCTGTGTAGGAACACAATAGTTTGCATCTGCCAAAACTGTCTCAGAAAGGCCGCAGGAAGATAAAAGAAACTTATGAGAGCTCAGTCAGCCATTGAGTCTAAGTAATCATCTTGTCCTAGTCACAGCCTGCTTCTTTGTGAAAAAGAACAGCAGGATGATTTCTCAAGAAAGAAGTCAATGAAAGGTAAAAGAAAAAAATTCAAAGTGAAAATTCTTCTGTACAAACTGTTAAGAGAATCTTAAAACAGGGAGCAAAAGTGTTTTCTTTTAAAGCATGCCATAACTGTCACTTGGACATAAAATATATTTTTTCTTGTAGCAAATATCCACTAGTTTAATGCTTAACCAACAAAAATCTGAATTATTTAAGAAAATTATGATTTAGATTGCACCAAAATGTTGGATTCTGTTAAAAATTCTGCATCAATTTCCCTAACAAAGCTAAGCAGAAAGATAAGGTGTGTTATAAAATGTATTCATCATTTATTAGAGGTGTTTTGGTTTTTTTTTTTGGCAATACAATAAATATAACCCGCCTTCTTCAATGTAAAAAACACGCTATATTGTAAGACGAAAACCAAGGAATTAAATTCATTTTGCAAAGGTAGTATGAATAAACTTTAAACTCAGTTAATGTTTTTGAAACCAACACATAAAAAAGAAAAACAGAAAGAGAGAAGAGAACAGACATACATCTGGGAACAAAACCCCCAATTTTGTCTGAGATAAGGAAAAGCACTGTGGGCACTGAGCATATTTAGCCCTCTCACATTTAGCACCAAGAGGCACAAACTTTGACTCTGAAAAATTTCCATGCTAGTCATACGTGGCGATATTAACTAGATAGTAGCTAATTACTTTTGTTAAAGTACATTATTTCCAATTACAGGTTTGGAAATAAAAATTAAGAAAGAACAGAAAAAATTCATCTACTGGCTTCATAGTAACAACTGTCATTGTCAGAAGACCCCGAAGTGTTTCATCAGCTATATATAGAGACGACTTGCTCTGTCCCTGGAATTCAGCCATGGATGAAGTGTAGCAAGAAACATTTATGGGACCAACAAATACTACCAAAGCATAGCTTGGGCTTCAGGGCTATGGAGAAAATGCTGACTGCACTGACATCACCAGCTTTGGCCAACCCTTTGTGCGGAAGGAAAATCACGGGGCTGAGATGCGGTGTGACCACGCCAGCTCAGGATGCCCTTATCTGACCTTGAGCAAATCAATTCAGATAAAATTTTTCCAAAAATCTGAGTGTAAGTTTGTTAGATTACTCTCATTGAGAAAAATGAGCTTATTGTGCTGCGCTCTCCCATCTCTGAAACTATCAGTAATGCTTCCTTTGGTCCCTAATGTCCACCTAGGAAAGAAGTCACAGGAACAGAGGCTTTATCTGTCTAAAAGCCCTGAGGAATCTACACAACAATTATGATTACAGTGTGCTTTACATATCAAACATCCTTCACCTCTCTGTTTGCCTCTCCTGACTGTGTGTGGCCTGCACGCAAACAACCCAGCATTATTCTAAGATGGCAGAGATTTAGGGTCCCTTATACCCTGGAGGCAGTGTTCCCACTGTTTTTAGGGCCATGTTTAGAGCCCTGCATCCTGCACAGCAGATGGCCTCGGTTCTCAGAGAGGGCTCAGGGCAGCAGGAATCAATCAACATCTGGTCTCTGCCAGAGTCACTAGGCAGTACTGTGATACACAGTAACAATCACAAACTGCAAGGCGAGTGCTGAAAGGTGTAACATAGCTGGGCAAACACTCTAGCTATGGCACTGCCAAGCAGCACTACACAAGTACAGATCGTCCATGAATGAGAAGAGCCCTCAGACTTCCCATTCTGATGCATTTCTATTCATAAGGAACCACGACACCTGAAGTCCCACATCCCTTGAGCTAGACTCTTGCAAGTGCCTTTTTGATTTAATGGTTCTTGTCAGGGTAGGTGCAACTCACAAAGACAGATTAGATCATGGACTAAATAAAATCAGAAGCTTTGATAGATGCTTTGCACAGATTAGAAATGGGCAAAGGAAAAACTGGGAAAAGTACATTGTAATTTATATACCACAGAGCAGTCAGTCTTGGCACACTGAAGCTGTGGAGCAATACACACAGTAACAGGTGGGGAAACTACAAATAGGGCTGGCGTAATAGTGGAAAAAATGGTGAGACAGATCCAGGATTTTAAAAATGGTTCAGTGATGAGAATGCAAGGGGCAGGACTAGGGGTATAGCATGACCTGTTACAAACCTTTTGAAGAAACCTCCACACATCATGTGTTCCCAGAATCCTGCCTGTGTTCCTATTTTATGCTGGCTTAGCTTTACCACACAGAGATACTGAGCAAGCCCTGTGTGACTAGGGCAATGAGAAAGCTGCAACCGATGATACAATTTGTAATTCATTAATACAACCAGTTAAAAAAATCCCATTGTAGGCCAGCCTGTGACCCTTAAATGATTTAACTGTCATCTAAAATGGCAGCACATTGTTCAGCAATAGTCTTGGTCACAATGAGAGAGGTGTGTGTGTGAGACAAGGAGTGCAAAGACTCCTTGCCTTTATTTATCTAGAAACAAACAACATCAACTAAGTTAGCTTCCAGACAACAATTACGTGAGGGGAACAGGTTTTAAATCACTCAAGTATGAGGTAGACATTATGGGCACAGGACATCAGGGACTGCTGTGTTCTAAACTCAGCATTTGTACACATTGACTGACTGACCTTTGACAAGTTGCAGTCTCAATGCCCTCATTTCTTTTTCCAGATACACCAGTGTAATATCACTAACATCAATGATACTCAAGTTACGCAGTCAAGAAGGCAACCTGGTTGAACAAATTGCCAGTTTGCAAAAAGGAATACTATCTATTTATTATTCATTCCACAGAAGACATCCAGAGATTAATAAAAGCAGCAAATTCATCCTTGTATACAGCAGTATTAGGCACAACCTGAATTACTGCCAAACAGGGATAATTATGTTCTTTATGGATAGCACAAGTTTTCCTTTTCCAGAACTGTCCTCCTGCCATGATATCCAACAAAGTCTTACTCTGACACTCAGCTGCATTAAGAACCAGCGCTGAGAAAATGCTGCTTTTGCATCAGACATGGCATGAACATCGCTCAAGGCCTGAATTTTCCAATTCCATTTCTAAAGACAATTGTTTCCTTCCAGGTATGATCCCTTTCACCAACATCAGACATATTCTTATGTCAGGAGAAATAAGTATCAGTTTTACACACTTTTCAGTATCGGCCCGCTCTTAAGATCTACCAGCCATAACCTACTCACAGTGAAGGCTCTTGTCTATTTTCAGTCCCTCTGAATGTCCACAAGTCCTCTGTTTCTTAACTAGCTAACCTCTCTCCCTGCCTAAGTTCAGTTAAGAATAAGCAAAGGAGGACAGAAGAGCATTTAAATGTTTCTTCACTTTGAAACTAGTTCATTTCTACAATAAATTTGCTAAAGGGCAGTCTAGATCTCTTCTGTGTCCTGTAGTCAAATTCAGAATAGCTGTAATCTTCTTGAATTTCACAGCTGAACCAAATACAGCATGTGTGGGGCTTTTCTCCTAAGCCAGAAGCTGTTCTAGGTAATTTTTTAGTTCATATCAACGGGAGGTGGAGTCAGCAACAAAGGTGAAATTACCCCTAGAGGCCGTAAGGCTCCACATGTATTTATACAAACTCCCACATTAATATTTCAGTAGATATAAGCTGAACACATCTTCCCCAATAAAATCATTCTGTAGAATTTGCAATTCAAATGAACAGACTCAAAAATATTTGAGGCTTCTCTACAGGAAATTATTTTGTCACAAATGTGCTTCTAGAACACCATGACACTTTTTCATTTGTTCCCCACGGTTCAGTGATTCCTCTTGTACCACTTTCATTGGTAACCCTGGCACACAGATGATCTATGGAAGATCAGGCTGTTCAGGCCCTCAATTTGTAGGGCCTGATTTTTTACTGTGACAGTACCAGTGGTGGGAGTCAGGAGAGGCACTGCCCTTCAGTTGCAGGAGAGAATGTTTAAAACAATGCATGATGGAAATGCCAGGAAAATTTAGGATTCTGATGGGCCTGAAGGTTCAAACCATCAGGCTTACTCAGTGGGGAAAAGTGCAGTATGTAACTGTACTCTGTAAAGCACCTAAGGGAAAAGAAAAATTCCATACTACCAGCATTCATTACCCTAAAACTATGCACTGTGTGGGGAAATGGAAGTATACACAGTTTGGAGCATGTGCCTCAGTTTTCTTTCTATAGACCAGGAATAATACTAATACTGTGAAGTATAAAGAAGCATATGGAAATCCAATACCAGATAAATTTGGAATACTTGAAGACAAGTAGAAATACTGTGATGACCGGAGCAGAAAACCATAATTTATGTATTTGAGAACATGCTCCAACTGAGTGCAACAGACATTCACTAAACAAAGAAGAAAAATCATAATGGTGTTGAGCACTGCTTATGCAGTACACTGAACAAAGCACAATTTCTGGGGGGAAAAAAATGTCACTATGCAAATAAAGTCTGCATTCTGATACATACAAAACAGCTTGGAAAACTTAACTCTAGTCCACCATTAAGTAAATTGTGATCTTTTCTTGATTTTTTTAAGATAATTTATGCTTTATTTATAATTAGTTGTAGCACAATTAAATAATTTTAAATGGGTTCTGAATTGGAAGACAATTCACACACAACTTCAAGAAAAGCACGGAAGGGTTCCAACGCAGTTGGAGCCCAGCAGTTGCATAACCCCTACAGCATCTGCTCAAGAAATAACATCATGTTTTGCATCTCAGATCTGTCTGTTGCAGCTCACACAAGAGTCATTAAATGTGCTACACTGACACAGACGAGACTTTTCATTAAATTAGTCATAAGTTGTTTAAACTGTTTTATTGCCCCTCTGCAAATTAAGATGAGCCAAATACATCACCATACTGTTAAGAATCAGCAGGTAATACAGACCAAAGGGATCACACTGTAAGTAAAGTGAGAAAGATTCTGAAGTGCAACCTCTCCCGTGCTTGAGAGTATCACAGCAGGAAGTGTTTTACCACCAGGCTTATTTAAAATAAATGTATCAGCATCAGTGCCAGAAGCACCTAATGCTCAGTGCTCCACACTCCCCTCCACTACATGTTCAAGGACAAGCTGCCTTCCTGGCCCTACACTAAGTGCCTGTCAAGCACTGTGTAGAAATAGTACCCTCATCTCTGTGTATCCAAGGAATTGCCCCTGATGTCACAGGGTCTCTAAGCTGTCTCTCTAGTTTGTCTGCAGAGAACTCCCTTAAGTCCCCAATATGGAGAGTGCAGGCAGAGTGTCAGAGAGTAAGAGACACAGAGGAGAAACCACTGACATACACTTGTCAGTAAGAGCTGTTAGCAGTTATCTAGAACATTGCCAGTTGTCAAGACTACTTCGTGCAAGGCACAGAAACAGCAGGGCCACTATTTTAAATCTGAAACCATGATGCCTCTAGTAATCAGTAAATCTGGAGATGTAGGCTTATTAGTAAAACTCAGATGCAGACCCTCATCTAACACACTATTTCTTCTAAAAACAGGGTTTTTTCCCTCCAAGAATTCCCACAACACATAAGAGCATGAACAGTTTCCAATCCACAATGAAAGCAAATACAAAAGCCAAACATTTTTTCAAATGGCACTGAAACACAGAAAAATTGGGGGATTTTTGTGACTCAAGATACTTTATGTGACTCAGTATCATGAGAATGCACTAACTCTTTAATACTTTTAAAATATAAAAGTATTAATATCTCTCATTTTATAGATATACATACACAAACATTAAAAAATGTTCTGTTTCTCACAGTGTTTACAGTGCCATTGCGCCAAGCATTACACGAACATATAACTCATTCCTACACAAAAATTATGTAAAATAATTAAACTTTAGAATGTGAATAAACCAAATATGTAACTGAATATAACTGAACAGCAAAACCAGTAAATAAATATTCTTTTCTGTGCTACTGAATGCAGACCATACCTGTTTTCAGGAACTGTCATATAAAGTTGTGAGCTCACTGTAGTTTAAATCACATATTCACCAGTTGCAGAAAAGGCCCATGGAGTGGCTGGGACAAATGAAGAAATGAAAGCAACACAGAATTCAGTGGCCAGCCAGGGAAAAAGGCTGGAATCTGTATTTAGTGCATCCAGATAGGAACAACACTATTTCTTCTTCAGGGAAAGAGCTGTTATTCATCTTAACATTTTTTAAAAAGACACAGAAAGTGGCTGGCTGACAAGCAAATAGGGGTTTGAACAACTACAGGTCAGGAATGGGTGAATGAGATCTGCTGCTGTTCCAACACCTGTCGGTTGCTTGATTAACAGGCAACTGAAGGAGGTGATAGTAAGACTGTACACTGCAGCAAGAAAAGTGTGTAAGCATGTCCCCTATTGATCACTTCTTCCTCCTTCCCATCCTTCAGTTTATTGTCTCTCCTGCTGTTTACAGCCCTGCTATGAACAATGAGACATGTCTAGTACACACCACTGTCCTTATTGTTCATTACACCCTAGTCCCCAATGGGCACATTGCTACACTCCCATTTCCAAGTTCTCCCAATGCATTAAACAATGTGACTCACAACTACCACACAGTAGATCTATAATACCTACTTCTCTCAGCAGATTGTCTGGCACAGGCACCTTTTCATAACAGCAGTTAATTTATACACCCAGTATTGTACTCCCCAGGCTAAAAAACATCAGAGCATGACAAAGGACCATACATTTACAGCAATCATGAGAGACATTCTCCTACTTTTCATTGCAACTATTATGCAGTCTCTGTAATCCAGCTTTCTAGCTGACTTTTTACACAGACAAAAAAAGTCACAATTCATCAAGCTCAGCACTGATAGGACAGGTTTTTTTCTTCCATTGTTTACCTTCTCCATTTGTCTTCCTTACTCTTCCTGATGGCTACCTCAAATGGATACAGATGGATTTACAAAGATGACTATTGCCTACCCTTTTCAAGGCATGTGTCTTGTTGAAGATAGTTTATTTTGGGTTTATTTCTCCTTATGGAGAATAGATATTTAAAAGCTTCCTTTGCAGCAACTGGGATTCAAAAGCCTTTAGTCTATGTTACCATATCAGAAAGCCTTTAATAGAGTAAAACTCCAAAACAGCTTCCACCATCCCATCTAAAGGGTTTCTATTTATTATTAGATCTGGAATTCAGCTAAACATGAGAATTTATGGCAGGGGGAAGCTACAATAGATCTTCAAGGAAATCCAGGAAAACATGGCACAGCCAACCACAGAGGTCAGTAAGTCAATGATGTGCTGGATGCACTGCCTAACAAGGAAACTTATTTCAGCACTTCAGCTCAACTCAAGAATTACTCTCCTTTCAGCCTGATCCAGCAGTGAAAACTGCAACTCTCCATAACCTCAACCACCACTGAGTGGTGACAGTTGACAAAAAACTCAATACAATCAAGCAATGTGTGCTCACAGCCCAAAAAGCCAAATGAATCCCAGGCTGCATCCAAACCAGCATGGCCAGCAGGGCAAGGAAGAGGATTCTGCCCCTCTAGCCTGCACTTGTGAGACCCTCACCTGGAGTGCTGCATCCAGCTCTGGTGTTCCCAACATAAGAACAGGGAACTGGGGCCTGATAACAGGATTGGACCACTTATTCTGTGAACACAGGCTGAGAGAGCTGGGGCTGTTCACCCTGGAGGAGAGAAGGTTGTGTGAAGATGTAACATTACCTTTCCACTGAGGGAGTATACAGGGAAGCAGGAGAGGGGCTCCTTGTCAAGAACTGTTGTGACAGGACATAGGGAATGGCTTCAAACTGAAAAAAAGGTAGCTTTATATTAGATGTTGGGAAGAAATTCTTTAATGTGAGGGTGGTGAGGCACTGGAACAGGTTCCCCAGAGAAGTGGGGACACTTGGCCTCAACCTTGACAGTGTTAAAGGCCCAGGTTGGATGCAGCTCTGAGTAACCTAGTTTAGTGAAAGGTGTCCCTGCCCATGGTGGGGAGGTTGGAACTAAATGATCTATAAGGTCCCTTCCAATTCAAACCATTCAGTGATTCTATGAATTATGCTTGATTGTGTCTGCCTCCAGGTAGCCCAGCTGTGTGCTCATACAGCTTCACTGACCTCATCAGAATTACTCTTGAGTTCCCCTGATGCAAGCATAAAAAGATCAAGCCTTTATGGGAGAAAGCAGACAAGGAAAAGAAATCTTAACTCCCTCATTTTAGACCTGTGCATTGCTATAGGACAAAACAGCTCCCATCTCTTTGCTTCTAGCAAAAGCTTAGCCAAGGGAATAATGGCCTCAAGGCCTTATCAACATGTACCCTGCAGAAAGGTACTGCCTCACCATTTCACAATGCCCACCAGTGAAGGGTGACTGCTGCATCGTCATAGGGTACAGAAAGAACTGAAAATAGAGAAAAATACATTAATGCAGCCTAAAGAACACAATAAAACATTGTTCTTCCTGATAAACACAGTAAACTTATAAATTCAGAGACTACAGGTGTACTCTTGCAAATGACAATGTTCTAATAGGAAGCATGTATGTACATTAATTAAGAACAAAGGACATGGATTAGCTCAGAGTAGCAGTCTCCCAAACTACAACACTTCAGCACATCTCCTAAAACCAACAGTGAAACACAATATATTCCTAGACAATAAGATTATCTTGGGTGAACAAGGTGTTCAACCCACTAATCTGAAACACAGATTGGTTTACAGTTCAGTTAGCAGCCACAAACCCACATTAAATACACAGATTTGTTAACTTATTTTTTGCTTAAAACATTAAAGAACTTCATACACTCTGAAAAAGTAACAACTCTTGTATATCCTAGAAAGGTTTTAATATTACTTCATTATGCTGCAATCAGATTGTATTTTAAATGCCAGAATTAAAAATGGCATGGGGAAATGTCAGGGAACATACCAAGATTATTAGCAAGTGATGAAGCCCAGGGAAGGTGTCTGTCTTCTCTCTCCTTCAGAATTGCTTATCATGGTGGCTCACTAAATTACAGAAGGTGGTGCAAGAAGGAAAAAAGAAGTATCATATTAGTAAATTAATAACAATTTGAGAATGCTTAAGACCATTTAATACAAGCACTTTAACTTGGTATGCAAACAGTAAATTACATAGGTAGCGCTCAATTCCTTCACATTCATTCTGACATACTAAAATTGAACACTACTGAGCAGTCCCTTTTTTTTTTTTTTTAATCAGAAGAGAGTCCCTTTTCCTCTCTACATGAAATTCCTCCCACCTCCCACTTACAAATGAAGCCAGACCAGAAAGATGCATTCCAGGAGTGCAACTCACAGGGGTTTGATCAGAACAAATGAGATCTGGCCTGCATAACACCTCTGAAATGCATATAGTGTGACAAGGGTTCCTCAGCACCACTTCGTTCTACGAATCTCTTCCTGCTGGGCTGCATTACTTACCAAGGCAGATGAAGCTCTGCTCAATGCACAGCTGATAGGGTGAGTTGGGAAAAAAAAAGGAATATAAAGACTAGACCTCTATCTATATAAAGGCATCCATTATATTTTCTCCAGAAGTACCACAAACTTCATAGTGGTACTTTTACAAAAGCAAAGAACACTTACAGTTTCATAGCACTTACCTTTCTCAATCAAACCTTTTCAAACACACCAATGCTTACAAGTGAATAACACACAGAAAATGCTTGAAACAGATCACCTTTTTCCCAATTAAAATTTAGTATATGACAATTTATATTCTAAGACCTTAAGAATTTTAACAGGCAATATAGTCTTTCAAATGCAATTTAACATCACAGTTGAGATGGCCACAATACACAGAGTATCCCCACACAATTTCAGAAGGCCTCTAAGCATTCACCCAAACAGAGCAACACCTCACCACATCAGAAGGGTTCAACTAGCTACCCATACAGAGCACCATCACAACACTTCAGAAGGCTGCAAGCATTGACCCTTCTTGTTGTTTAGCCCAACCTTTCATACCCTCATGTTGATGCATTGCACCTTTGTGCCCTCTGTGCCCTTTGGTGATTGGTGAGGGCACCTGGGTACCCCAAGTCTCATTGCCTTCAATGCTGCTCACCTGCTTCTCACAGCTGGGCCCCATTGGGGATGAGACTCAGCCACAGCCCCACTCCCAATCACCACAAACTGTGTGCCTGCAGTTTAATAGCAGCCATCAGCAGAGGTGATCTCAGCTGCAGTGTGGCTATAAGAATTTCACCTACACAGACCATCTATGTAATGAGAAAATAAAGGGACTACTTGAAATAGGTTTGGATTTCAGTTCAAAAAAGCACCCTTTAGAGACCAGCATGGAGTAAATCTCCATGAGGCTCCGCTTCAACACTGAATAATTACAATGCCAACTAAGCATATTTCCTAATAGACTTTCTGAGCTAATATTTTTCCACAAAACACTTGTTTATAATCAAATCAAGAACAAATATTTTTCCCTCTGCAGAAGTTGTGTCTATTCCTCCAATCAACTTCCAAGGGAAATCCCAGCTTCACTCTGGAACCAAACAAGGATAGAACAGAAAGCACAAAGGTATAAATCTTTTGTCTTGCAGTTCTCCATGGGAAAAAACCAGAACCTGAACACATTTCAGCATTTACAATTTCTAGTTTATCTTTCTGGCTAGAGTATTTAAATAATGAACACAGTTGCTAAACACAAGAAACAAGACTAGTTTTCTTGTTTTGGAACGAACTTTCTTCCCCTTGCAATATGTTTGGTATTTTTAGGCATGGAAATGTGCATATTTCTGTAGGTTTTAAGTTATGCTAAAAGTAAGGTGACATGAAAGTTTCATGAAGGAAAGGATGCACAGAAGCCACAGGGAATGTGAAAAAGTGCAATAAAACTGGGCTTTTGGTTTGCACCACTCCCAGCCAGCTCCTTTGCTAGGTGATCAGAATCTCAAGTGTTAGAACCATCAGAAAAATAATATCAATTCCTGTTAAATCAGTTATATCCTCCAAACACTTTGACACTGTCATAACTGCAGTGGTAGCAGCTCTTACCAGCTCAGCAATTGCTGTGATTACATCCAGATCACACCGTGTCAGAAGGACCGTGACACAGAGTTAACACACACTCCCTAACAAGGCACTGGCAAATATCATCAGGCACAGACTTGGACATCCAGATGGATTTTCTCCCTCTGCTGCCACACCTACAATGGTTTAACCCAAGCAAAATAAAATCAAAGAGGAATAACAAAATGTTGAAATCAGGGAACACTCACAATGGATAAAATTAGGCATTTAAATAAATCTCTGCAGAGATTTATTTTAAAAAATCCCAGACTTTTATCAGCATTTCATACTTCTACTGCATGTTAAATGATTGCAAAATACAGCAGTCTTACAAACAAATCTGTTATTTCTGTCATAGCTATGAAGCTTTTCAACAATATGTGGAAATAATTTTACAGAACTGGTGCTGGAATTGTTATCTTTGGCATCATTTGGTCCATCTGCTGACATCAGTTGGGATAAATTTTATTTCTGATTTTTTTGCCAGGTTTTTCTTGCTTTGTCACAAGCCACATTCCCTTTATGGCTTTGTGCACCAACTTCCAGGTGCAGAACCCTGCAAACTTGAGCCCAAACTGATGGGAGACATCATGGGTTTTAACATCAGAAATTTGTTTTTAATCTGAGGTTAACCAAATCTTGAATGAGAGGCTCATCCAAGCCACGAGGTTTCCATCCTTGGAGATATTCCAAACACAACTGGGCAAAACCATGAGCAAAATGCTCTAAGCTGGCCCTGCCCTGGTGCTGTCGTTCTGTGGTTCTGCAGCTAGGATCTAGCCCACACACATCACTGCAGCTTTCAATTCTTTCTGCTCATGGAGTCCTGCACTTTCCCTAACTTCACTGACTCCAGATATGGAAAAATCCTAAAGTGGAACAACTCTAGTTGTTTCACCTCTTGTTGCTGTTGGTTTGTTGGTTCCCGGGGAGCTCCCTAAGCTGTATGTTCGCTGGTGGCAGCAGGCAGGCAAGGAGACTCCACAGGGCTTCTGAGGGTGCTCATTAGATGAGGGTTTACTGGGGGTCCCACCCTCGGGAGCAGCATGGTTTCTGAAAGAGAAGGGAGGGAGGGAGAGAGGGAGAGCCTGGGGAGAAAAGGGGCCAAGAGAGGCCGTGATCTCCCCTGCACAGCTTAACAGGGAGATTCAAAGTGGGCACAGAAAAACGCTTGGGCCAGTGGGATTACAGATACATTATTCTACAGGGGAGGATCACAGGCGTGGAATAAACCGTGCATTTTCAAGGGGTGAGACAGAGCACACCATTTAAATAAAATATAACACCACAATCTCTTCTCTGTGAAGAGATGTTTGGTGGATCCCCACACCCAGCCCAGGCTGTTGCCTTGCTGGGCTCAGCACAAAGCCAGCAGCAGCCCTGGCACACTGAGGGGTCTCCATCTCTCCATTGCTGCTGCCTTCCCACCCTGGCTGGTGCCTGGACTGGTTGCTGCCAGGCAGGCTGGGCCTGCCCCACACCTGGGTGATGCCTCCATGGAACACTGTCTTGCGAGGCACCTGCCTGGAAGGGTGACACCATCCTCCATGGCCACAACAGCCACTTTCCTCACGGACACCAGCCACACGCCGGCATGGCCGCTCCCGCAGGTGGGACACACTCAGCTGAATCATAGAATCATTTGGGTTGGAAAAGACCTCTAAGATCATTGTGTCCAACCACTGTCCCAGCACTGCCAAGCTCACCACTAAACCATGCCCCTAAATCCCACATCTATGGGAATTCTAACTGTCTCGGGGATGGTGACTCCATCATTTCCCTTCAGTTCCAATGCCCGACCACCTCACGGTGAAACAATGTTTCTTAACATCCTATCTAAACAAGCACACCTCGAGGCCATTTCCTTTAGTCCTGTCACTTGTTGCTCGGAGAAGAGGCCAACTCCCACCTGGATACCGTCTAGGACAACGTACCCCTGAGCCTCCTTTTCTCCAGGCTAAACACCTCCAGCTCCCTTAGCTGCCCCTCACAGGACTTGTGCACCAGACCCTTCACCAGCTCTGTAACTATTCTCTGGATTCGCTCCAGCGCCTCATGCATTGCAGGGCACAGAGCTGGACACAGGATCCTTTCCCTGGTCCTTTTGGCCGCGCTATTCCTGACACAGGCCAGGGCGCCACGGCCCGCAGCACTCGGGGCTGCCTCGCGTCCCACAGCTCTCGCCCGGCGGCTCCAGCCCCTTTCCGGCCTGGCCGCTCGCCGGCCGGGGCCGGGGGCGGGACGCTGCCGGGGCCGGGCCCGGGCCCGTCCCTCGCCGCCGGGGCGGGAACTTCCCGAGCCTCGGGAGCAGCCGCTTCCGGGTGAGCGGCGCGCGCAGCCCACGTGGGTCCGGCGGGAGCGGCGGGAGCCAGGTCGGTGGCGGGGACCGGGACCGGGATCGGGACAGGTACAGGGACAAGGACAAGGACGCGTGTCACCGCCGGGCTCTGTCCCCTTCCTCCCCTGCCGGGCCGGCCCGGGCACACGTGCGCGCCCCGAGCGGCAGCGGGGCCGCGCCGCGGCCGGAGAGGCGGCTGGTTGCATGCGGCTGCTCCATCGGCGGGCCTGCTGTGGGTTTCTCCCCCCAGTTTTCTCCGGAGGTTCTTTCCCCGAAACGCGGAGCCATGACGTCCCTGGCGGAGCAGCTGAAGCGGCTGGCGCTTCCCCAGACCGATCCCAGCCTCCTGGACCGCAGCGAGGTGGCATCGCTGCTCTTCACCTGCAAGGAAGCCGCGACTATTGACAGGGACACGTTCTTTGCCATCGGTGAGTTTGGCTGCTTAGGTGGCACTGGCTTTAAAAACACTCCGAAAAAGAGATGGAGGAAGATAAATAGGAAAAGCAAACCCGTATTCAAAAAAGGCCAAAATAATAGTTGAAAAAGCTGCCAGCTGGTCAGCATCACTCCAGTCCTTGGGAAAACCAGGTCCTCTACGAGCATGTTTCTGGGCAGTTGAGGGTAGGGTGGTGGGGAAGAGTCAGGGATTACCAAGATGCTCAAGGACTGAAGAATTTGCCCAATAAGCAAAAGCTGGTGAGAGGAATATCTCTGATCTCAGTCAGTCTGGAGAAGAGAAGGCTTTGGATGTGTCTCATAGGAGCCTGCCATTACCTTTGAGGATGTTCCCAGAAGATGTACCAGGCATGCATGGCTGGAGGACAGGAGACAGTGGGAATACGTTGGAAAAATAGGAGTTAAAACTGGATAGAAGGAAAAGCTTTTTCAGTGTGAGGACAGTCAAGCATTTAACAAGATTGTCTGGGGAGACTGTGGTTGGGAAAAGAAAAAAAGTGACTTTTTTGAAAACTCTGACAGGATAATGCCCTGAGCAACCTAGTCCAGTTTTGGAAACCCTTTTAACCCTGCTTTGAGCAGAGCCTAGGACTGGAAATCTCCCAGTGTGCCCTCTGACATGAATCCTGTGTTTCATGAAAACATGCTGCTGCTCTGCTCTTGGGTAACGTTATGGTCACAAATAACGTGAAGTGGCAGTAGCCTTTGCCGTGTTGGCACACTTCAAACTCTATATGCTCTCTCTCTTTCCATTTTTGTATAAATTTTTATCCAGGCATGTGATACTGTTGAATAAGAAAGCTGTTTTCTAAAACCAGGCAGATTGATATCGTGTTTCCGTTTTAAGTAACAGGATTGTAGATATATATCTTTGATGGAGCACAGTGTGGGTTTTGGTTTCTTAAATAGTTACTCTAGAACTGCTTGACTGAGTTTGAGGACACAGTTTTTATGGTCTCTTATCCATTATTGCACCTCTGATCCAGTATTTGATCATTCCACTGTTAGAAAAAATAAAGTCTACACATTGGGTTTGGGTTTCCTGTGTTCCAGCTTGCATCTGTTGTCCTCCCATCCTTCCACTGTGCGTCTCTGAGAAGAGTGGCTCCATCTCCTTAATAACCCACACTATAGCCTGTTACGTAGCTGCAGACAGTGGGAAGATTTCCTTTTGACTCTCTTTTCTCCAGGCTGAACAGTTCCTCCTTTCCCTTTTATGTTGTTTTCCAGCCCCTTGACCGTCTCAGCATTCCTGTGCTGAGCTCACATCCAGAAATGTTTTTCTTCTACTGATGATCTCAAAATTGCACACAGGGCTCCAGCTGCAGCTCACAAATGGAAGGGACAGTTCCCCCCTCCCTCAGCCTGCTGGCCATGCTCTCAGGGACAGCACAACCCAGGATGCTGCTGGCCATCACTGCTGCAAGAGCACTCTGCTGATAGTTGTTAATGTTGTTTTTCTTTGTCAGTTCAGAAATAGTTCAAGTATGTCAAAGGTTTTTGTCTTAGACCTCTTTATTGTTTGTTTTGGTTTGCTTGGTGAGGATGACATGTACCAGTGTAGCAAAAAAGTTGGATATGCCAGTGAGGAGGTAAGTGGGTAGGACTGGAGAACAAAACTGTTAAAAGCATTCCTCCCATTTTTTCTTTTTTTTGTCCCCCACAGGGTGCACTGGCTTAGAAGAGCTGATGGGCATTGATCCTTCATTTGAAGAGTTCCAGTCCAGTTTGTTTAGTTCCACATCCAAAGGCCTAGAACGCAGTGTTCAGACTAAAGCAGTAAATCAGCAGCTGGATAAGAATATTTCATTGTTCCTCATTCACCTGTCCCCCTACTTTATGCTTAAGCCAGCCCAGAAGTGCCTTGAATGGCTGATTCAGAGGTAATCCACTCAATATCCTACATGTCAATGGATAAGGCTAGAAATGCAAGATTTATTTCTCCCCAATGAGAAAAATTTTGAATTATTTTACTTCAACTTTCTGAAAATAGGTTAGAATGTTAATAATGTGCATTTAGACTTAGTCCTTATGGGGCCAGATGCTCTTCTTTGCTAATTAGAATTTTATCTTTTGATAAATTCCTGTGATTATTTTTATCTGTCATGGTACTCTGTATAAAAGTAATTTCACTGAAGTTGTCCAGCCCTAGGCATCTTACAGAGCACATAGAGAGGCACTTCTGTATTGTGCTGTTAGAAGTGGGCTTTATAAAATAGCAAAGTTTCAATACTGATGCTGAACCATGAACCTTAATTATTCTTATTTCAAGGTTTTGTAGGAAGGTGTGAAGAAAAAACAATGAAGTATTTTGTGATGTTATATTTATTTATATAAATTAACCTATCTGAATGCAGAAAATGCAGAACTTCTTATCATGAAAGAGTGTGTGATTTTCCTGAAACATACTTTTCTGAGTCACATTTGTTCTATACATGTATTGTACTGAGAGATTCATACTAGATTATTGTAACGTCTGATTTACTATTGAAGCCTGCGCAGAAGAAATTAAGGTAATTTTTAGCTGTACAGGGACCTAAAATTGTTGATAGTGAGAAGAAAAAATATGCTAGCACTGTTTCTTTCTTCTAGCACATACAGGCTACCTTGAGTTTCTGGACTGTAGGTGGATCATAGATCTGAGTCAGTCTGACAACCATGTCAGGTCTTGCTTAAAAGCAAGTAAACAAGGTATTCCGAGAAGTATGTGGAGGGGTCTTTTTTCCTTTTTGGCTTCCAGATACTTTTTAACTACATATGTATGTTCTTTTCCTTAGATTTCACATTCATCTCTACAATCAAGACAGTTTGATTGGTTGTGTTCTGCCATATCATGAGACTAATCTATTTGTGAGAGTTATTCAACTTTTAGATATTAAAAGCCCAACTCATAAATGGCATTGGATGGATCCAATACGGGTAAAGTACTTAACAGATGCAAGATGGAGGGACCTTGAGGGATTTTAGTTAATAATATCTTGACTCTTCTACTCTGCTTATGAATATGGTCCACCAATTTATGTGGTTAGTTTTAGAACTGTACTGAAAGGTTCAATTACAGGAATGGAGCCTGGATGCCCACATGTTGTTTCCGCTATCTTCCTTTAAAGGTGAAGTAGATATTAAAAAGCTTTGACTGTAATTACTCTTTTTTTTGGCTAAGTTAAAGCACACTTTTAAGGTATAAGTATTTGCTACTGCTAGGAAGATACATCAATCACTAAAATTTAGGTTTATTTGCATGTAGGTTAAATGTAATTCTCTTCATCATCTATCTTAATGTAGACACTAAACATTCTAAAGCAGTGTGTGGAAATCCATTACTTATTTCAGTTCCAATGGTGTTAACTGATCAGTAGGATTAATTTAGAGATTGTAGTAATTTTTACTTTCTGTGCTTTACTGTACTTTCGCTTTACTCTGATGTTCTAACTTTACTTTTTTTTCCACTGTGTAAAGAAACCTGGAGTCCCTCTGGCAAGGGGTACTGTCATTACACACTGCTACAAAGACCTGGATTTCATGGATTTCATCTGCAGGCTGGTGGCAAAATCTGTGAAGGTTGTTCATTTATTCTAGAGCATTGTTTGTTGTCACTTTGTCTTCCCTGTGTTTTTATAGTAATGTGCTATTTCTTAGTATTTTGAACTGCATATCAAAGAGTAAAATAATTTATCAGTAAACAATATGAGGACTTCTTTTATTATAATTTGTGAAGATGACAGTCTGTCAGAAGTTCTTACAGGGAAGTGACTGAGAACCAATGAGCCATGACAAAACAATTTTGCCATACTGTATTATTTACTGTGTTGCCTCGGGGTACTTAAATGTCCTCATTTCTTCCATAAACTCATTCCTGCCATTAGTCTTTAACTGTGCTCTGAATTTCCATGTCTCTTCTGGGAGTTGTCATGGGTGTTTTAAATGCACATTTTCAAATTTTAATGAGAATTTGAAATTGAGAATGTTAGAAGGTGGGCAAATTTTTTGGTTTTTTCAGTTAATGTCAAGTAGAGGGCTAGTTCTGTAGTCTCAGAAGGGTAAGATGTATCACAGATCCAGTTATTTAGAGAACTGGGATGCATCTGCTGTCAAACTTAAGCAAAGCAGACACAGTAACAGAGTATTCACAGGTGTAGAAGGAGGTGTTAAACATAGCACCATTTAGCTTCTTGGCTGTCCAGCTCTGAGTCTTGAGCAGTAAACCAGGATCACAAGTGATTTTGGCTGCCTTACTCTGATTAACTACATTGGCACCCATTTCCATCTGCCCTGTCTGTGAGGAGGAGCAGTAACCTCTGGTGAGGGTTGCTGCTGTGAGAGGAGATGACTTCAGTTGTGCCAGCAGGAGCTGCTGGAGCTTGCAGGCTGGAGTTCTAAGATTTTGTTGGTTTGAGGGAAGCCATATGTGCATTTCCACTCGCCCTGATGTCTGAACAACCAACTTTTTTCTGTGATCCAGGTATTTTCAGAGTGTCCTGGCAACTCAGCTCAACTGAGAGTTCTCCTTGTGTTTTATGCTTCCACCATTGTGTCAGCTCTTGGAGCTGCAGAGAAGATAACAGACACTATGGTCTCTCTGCTGCTCCCTTATGTCCAAAAGGTGGGTGAAGTTCTGTTTCCCTCCTGTGTGATGAAGTGCACTGTGTTCTGCAGATGTACATCTGCAGATAACCTCCGAGAGAGACATCCTGTGTGATACATACTGTACCACTCAGCCTGATTTGAAACCTCAGGCAGGTGAGGGTCCATGGGAAATAATGTCTTTTCACACCTCAGATGAGCGCTTTAAGAACTATTTTCTACTCTGCATGAGGAATGGAGCTGTGAGAAATGGATACACAGTTTGAAGAGTGTCTTTGCTTTGAGATTTATCATGCTAAACCATGAGGGAATTGTGTCTGGGTACACAGCCTGCTTTAATATTCTCTCTTGTCCGTGATTGTTGCTTTGTCAGCAAACAGAGCAGTAGTTAATAAATGTATCTTCTTTATTTGTGGATCCTACATGACAGCTTTTTCTTCTTGAAAGTTGAGTTTAAGATACCTTAAACATTAGCATGTGGAAAAGAACATAGTAGGATTCCACGGATGTCAGAATAAAAATATATTTATGTTAATGTACTCTTTTGTGTTATTCTGTGTTAAAAATTCACCTTTATCTCTTTTTCTAGGGCTTGAAATCCTCTGAACAGGATTACAGAGCTGCAACATACATGATAATCTGCCAGATGACAGTAAAAGTGACAGTGGAGACTTCCTTGGTGCATTCGTTGATGGTACAGATAAGCAAGACATTGTTTAAAATGCCCTCATTAATCAGGGATGGGCTGGCTTGCTTGAACCTACTTCTGCAAACTCAGAAAGGAGATAAACTTGGGAAAAAGTAAGTCTACATGAATTGGATTTTCCCACTTTCTAAAATTTCAAACTGCGCTTTGATAATTTGCAAGTTTTATATCCTCATCATGAAAGGGATACTTCCCTGTCAGAAGTTTTGGTAGTTGACATTTCAAAGGGCCTCCTTTGGCTTACTTTGAAAATTTGTATGCTCACTGCAGCAGCATAGTGTTAGTGGTGTGAGCTGGTCATCTCTTGGTGCCTCTGCTACTTCTCTTAGTAAGGGATTGATGTCAGTGTGCAAAACTGAGCCCTGTCCAGTAAGAGGTTTTCTGGAAATTGCAAAGAAGTTCTGCCCTTCAATGGCAAGGCTTTGAGTTGGTGTAGTTTAACACCTGAAGCATAAGTGCTTCTCTGCCACCCCTTGTTTGGTCTCACTTCAGGTGAGGTGTTCTCCTGGAGGCTTGTGTGGTAGATTCCCATGCATCTGTCTGCCCTGCTCTGGCACAGTTGGCTTCTGCTGCTAACATGCATTTGAACATAGTCCCACGTGCTACAGGGAATTTGCTTGCTAGCAGAGAGGAGCATTCCAATAGGAAAAAATCTTATGAGCGATATATAGAGTGATTACTTTCCAGATGCTTAAACACTGTCGTAGGTTTAAAAGTGCAGGTGTGTGGTTGATGTGTTATGCAGCATCCAGCCCGGTGGGTGTAAAAGGAGACAAGGTGAGGCTTTGTGTGAGCCGAAAGGGAAATGGCTTCTCCTCAGAGGATCTGTCATTCCACGTTACTTCTCATCCCTTTTGCTGCTTCTGGGGGATAGATACGCTCCTTGCAGTGTGAGGATATCTCTTCCTGTAATTCATACAAGTCTTTTTCCTTTTACTACCAGCTTTGCAAAAAATGTAGGTAGGTTCACCGTGCCGTTGTAGCAGCTGTGTTCAACATGGCTGGCAGTACCCTCTTTTCTTCTTGGATATTAAATTTGCCAGTAAACACCTGGCATTAAGTGGAGCCCTTCGAATCTTTTCAGGGTTTGTTTACAATGGGGCTGTTGCCTGATGCTGAAAATTGAATCCTCATGAAGTCTGCATAGTTCTGAAAGTGTTTGTAACCCAGATGAGCATACATACTTTTCTTTTTTCTCCCTTTTAATTGTGCAGGCCATTTAATTATCTGTGCAAAACCCCAGAACTGGTAACACTTTTGCAAGGCCTGTCAGCAGGCTATGATATCTCTCCTCTGCTCCGCTACCTGTTGCCTCACCTTGTTCACACCATCATGAAAAGTGATACAGGTAAGTTAGCACAGGTTCTTTGTAAAACTTGGATCATCCCTAGGATGGATAACTGTGGTAGATGTCACAGCTGTGCAATTGCTTCTTCCATTGAAACTGTGCCAGTACCTGTGAAGACCTGATTGAGCTTTTGTGTGTTTGCCTTTTTTTTTTCTATTTTCTTTTTTTTTTTTTCTTCTTAGAGTGTATTGTAGTACTATGAAATCTTGGGTAGGTTGCATGTACTCCATATGTGGTTAATTAGGGGACAGCTGTGTTTACTCAGTGATTAAATGTGCCTGGGAACAGTCTGGGGCAGCAAGGCTGGCTGGCATGCACTTGTAGCCTGTGTCTGTGCTAGAGAGTCTGTTTGCACTGTGGCTTTGTAATGCTGAATCACAACTGTTTTGTTAAAAAGGTCCAGATTCACAGCAAGGAATGCTCTAGGGTAGTTGCTGGCACAGCTTTGAGGAGCAGGTCTGGAACATGCCAAAGCATCCTTGAATTTATTGGCAGCAATCCAGGCTTTGGCATTTTAATGACATTGGTATAAAGCATTGCTAAAGGATAACAGAGAGTTAGTGCTGGATGAGCACTGTGGTCTTCAAGTTGTGTGCTTGGTTCAGCAGAGGATGATGCCTGTAGAAGCTGTTTGCTTTAATCAGTATGGGGGCTGTTCTCTAACTATTGTTCATCTTTTATGATTGGCCTTAGAGGAGCAAGAAGAATCTGAGGAGGCAGAAAATGACATCTATATCAAGCATCTTCAAGCTATTCTTGAGAGTATACCACTGGAAAAGGATTTAGATTCCCTGTTGGCTTCGTGAGTTGACTTCAGTTCTTTTTCCTATGCAGTAGTGCAGTCACTTCTGGTTTAATAATAAGTAATTAGTGACAATGGCATTAGCATTATATAAGCATGTTTTTATGAGTTTATAAGTTAAGTCCAGATGTGGATTTTGAAATTTAAACATTCAGTAACCCAGAAGAGCCATTAATTTAGCATTTGTGGGAATACTGGGGACAGAGTGAAACTTGAGGCCAGCAGCAAATCTGTACTTGCAGTAAATACTGTGTATTAATCCTAATCTGTTAAGCACTGTGCTGTATAACAGTAATGAAAAGATACCGTGCAAAACATGGTGGCTTTTCCTTTTGCTTGTAATTTTAGCAAGTTTCTTGAAGAGTTTATCTCCTGTGGCACAGAGATTGAATCTAATCCCACCAAAATGACTGCACTCAATCAAAAGATCCTTCCTCTCATCAGACTTCTTGAGAGAAAGTAAGTTCCATTTTTCTGTGACAGACCCACGGTCTGTAGAATGGTGATATCAGCTATGATCTTGGATTATTTGGTGTAGTAAGCACAATAGTCTTGCTGAAATAGATACAAAAGGAATAACTGACTCCTAATCTCTGTCCAAATTTTGTTTTACTGATCGTTCTTACATATTTTGTTATCACTATAATACATGGACACAGACCTACTGGCTTTGTACAGCTCTTCATTTGTAGCATGACCTTCTCTGCTTATTATGTCTCCTAGTGGTCTGCATATCTTTCATCTGTGTTAAGACATAATTAATGGTTTATTGCTTTTGCAAAACCACTTAAAATATGTGGTTTGGGTGAATGCATGTGCATTCTAGTTTCCTTGGTTTTCCCTGTATTTCTCCTGTATATGCATGTTTTTCTATAATCCTCTGCACAAAGTATTGATGGGTTTGCCTTTTGGCAGGTATCCTAAAGCCTTAGACTCTGTGTTGGAGAAGCACCTGGAAGATTGCGCAGATGAGGCTGACCAAAATCTTTTTCATCAATTTATTTCTCTTTCATTAAGCTGTGGCAAGTACAAGGTAGGTAGGATTATGATCCTAGCTCTTATATGGTTATACTGTCAGAAGGCTGATTTTTGACATAGTTCTGCTCTCTATTAGTCCTTATAAACAAACTATCTACCATTCCCACAGAAAAAGGGGGAAAAAAAAGAAAAAACCAAAACAACAACAAAAAAAAACCCAACACCAAAATAAAGGACCCTAACTTGATTAAATATTTTGGGGGGAAGCTTGGTCAATACTGTGGTTAAAAAAAAGCGATCAGATCTTTTAAGTGGTTTTTTGTCATAAGGACTTGTAAGTGTGAGATTTTTCCCCTGGTTAAAATGTATGCATTTCCACCTGCTCCAATTGCTACCAATCATTTTTTCCTTAGAAACATGGCCACTACATAGATTGCATGGGTCAATAGTGACAACACAGTGGTGCCCAGCAAGGCTTCATCTTACTTAAGGATGTTGTCAGTGGCAGAAGTGTCTGTTTTGGGAAAGCTGAGAAACAACTTTATCACTGTTAAGAGCAGATGGCTTGGTCCTTTTCCTTGCACTGATTTTATGAATGTTTGCAGTCGGTGACAGGGAAGAACAGAGTGACCACAGAGTTCTTCCTGTGCCATTTCTGAAGAGCAATTGAAACTCAGCCTAACACAAAGTAACCATTACTACAACAGATCTGGCCAAGGAATTTATTAGAAGAGCTGGTTAGTATTATGGCTGTTGTTTGCAATGATTGAAGGCCTGAAAGCAAACATGACAAACTACAGAAAGAAGCGCTTCCTGTATTTTTGTACGGATTTAACAAAGGTGCAGATTCTGTGCCCGAGTAACAAGTGGATTAACAGAAACACAAGGCATGCAGAACAAAGGCATATGACTCTCTTCCAGCTTTTAAAGTTCCTGAGATAAGTGCACGCAATTGGACTAGCAGGGATGCCTTTTTAGCAGTTTCTGTCTGTGCTCTGTCACACTGACATTGTCACTAGAGCTTTCTCAGAATCCTTAGATAAGTGTAATGCTTTTCTAGGACATAATGGTGTCTGTGGCTTACTGTACTTTTCAAGCTGTCTTCCAAAAACTGTCTGCAACAGTGAAGAAATTTAATAATTTAAAACAGTTATACAATATCATTGTACTGTAGTTAACCTTTCTAGATCTTGATTGTGCAGGTTTTCTTCTGATACAAAAAATTGCCATATCTCCCATCATCCTTATGTATATTTAAAATATTTTTAACATGCAAAATATTTTCTTCTGATACAAAAAATTGCCATATCTCCCATCATCCTTATGTATATTTAAAATATTTTTAACATGCAATGGGGTCACTGTGAAATCTGTATTTCAGTTTCTGGAAGTCTCTGATACCTCCCTTCTGCTTAGTTTGAATCATCCTCAGCCTGCTGTGCGGGTCCTGGCTCTTCAGCATTTGAAAGATGTTATTGAAACTTCAAAGGTTTGTGTCTGAACCTCTCACTTACAGAACTGATTTAACATAGAATGTCTCCAAAAAGCTGTTTGCCAAACTTACCAGTTGAAGATGAGTGGTATGTGAAACTGTGCCTATGTCATCCTTACTGCTTTTCATGGTGTTTTCAGTAGACTTCTGTCACCATTTCCCCATATTATGGAGTCTGGATATAGTTCTTGTTGATTAAGCTGCTTGCATTCTCATAAAATCCAAGTTAGTTAATATTTCTAGTTTTCTTTCTTTTGTTATTGAAAGTTAGTCTGCCTGTGAGGTTTAATTTAGATGAAATTACCACTTCTCTTAAACGAGAGTTCAGATAATTTATTAAAAGCCTGTAAAGGGTTCTACAGACAAATGATTTATTTTCCTTTGGACTCTGTTTTCCTTTATTTTTTCAGGAAGGTTTTGATCAGGCTTTCATAGAAGAAGCAATTTTTGGACGGCTCAAGGATGACAACAGAGATGTTGTGATGTCTGCTCTCAGTTCTTTGGAGGTAAGTGTGTGTCTTTTGGCATGCGAGATTTTACCTGGTCTCCAACGTGTGTGTGTCTGGAATGTGTTCTGTGTGGTTGTCTTTCTCGTCCTTGTGTTCCTATTGCATGACTTTATCCTTTAACAGGATAAAGCAGCACAAAAACAGGAGGCTTGTGTTGTTTGCCATCTCACAAATTCCCCCCAAATCTCTGCTCCCTGATCCTTACCAAGGGGTAGGCAGTCAAAGTGAATTTATCAATTTTGTTGTTTTGTTGGTTTTTTTTTTTAATGTAGCTACTGAAGCATACTTAAATCTTTGATTATTATTTGAGGCACACTTCCTGCTTTTTCTGTATGTTTTTCTATAAAAAGGCAAGCCACACTGTCTGTCTTTTGGATGGAAAGTGGTGCAGTCACAAGACATTACTCCAGTGAGAGGTGCTCAGCTGAGTTTTTCCATATGCGAGTCATTTGGTCAGTTGATAGTGGCAAAGTCCTGAGCTCCAGCTCAGGTTTACTGGATAGGACTCTGGTATGCATTGTACTGATTGTTTCCAGCTAGAGTAACAGTCTGTCTTTATGGCCTCTGCTAGTAGTAGTGGAGAATATTATTAGTAGTGGAATTGGTCTTGTGTGTTCATTCATTCTTGATCACCAGTAAATAGGAATAGAAGCACGTGAGGGCTCCTTTAAACTTTAGCGTCTTTTGTTAATGAGCCTTTTATTTTTGTGATCCCGATGCAATGTAAAGTAAAACCAATTCTTATTTAATTATAATATAGTTTGAATATAATTTATCAATTTTACCAAACATTTCCACATTCAATAAATTCTCTGTACTTTAGCATATCAAGAGGGCATACTGGGCAGCCTTATTACTTCTTTTCACCTGATAGTATTTTCATTACACAAACATCAGCAGGAATGCAGTTAGTCGTGTTTGATCTCTGTTCCCTCTTGGTATAGCAGATACATTTTCCATTATGATGTAGCAGACTGTTTTGTACATTGTTGTATTTTCATTCATTTTTCTTGATTATCATTCAGATTTTCAGAGAACAAGTCAATCCAGAAGTAATAGTATCAAGTCTTTTGAGCATTTTCCAGAAAGCTGATCTTTCAAAGGATGGAAAGTGGTATGTTTGTGCTTTTTTTTTTCCAGTCTACATTCTTTCGGTACAAATTATTTTTTTTTAAAGTAACTATAAGGAGTACTTTAAAAACTGTGTTTCTCTGCAAATGCTTTTTGTTATGCTATGTCTGTGCTGAGTTACAGGAGAGATGTCCAATTATTTTCATACCATTTCCCATTAATTCCTTATTTGTTGTTACTGCTGTTTAGATACAGAAAATCACCATGGAGAATAGAGAACAAATCAAAGAAATGTTGCTGATGTGCTTGAGTAATGTATTTTCAACATGATTTGTTCTCTTTCAGGTACAAGGTTTTGGAGCAAGCAGTAAAAATTTTAGTCAAAGAGGAGATTTTGAAAGAGAAGAAAGAACTGCTAGATGCAGCAGTAATGCAGTTGTTACCTTTTATGATAATCACTAATGCAAATTCAAAATCTGCAGATTGGAAAATGGCTGTTTGTTTGTCACAGTCTGATCTCTGCTCCTTACATCCTTTACTGAAAGGCTGGCCAGAAGGTAAAGCATTCCTTGTAACTAATTTGATAAGAGAAAACTTGTGGCAAGTTAGAACCTCATCCTTATTGAACCTAAACACATATTGAAGGAGGCAGGCTGTCGCTATCAGGCTATCATGCTGTAACTGTGAATGGATTTTGAAAAAAACTCTTTGAAAAGAGGTAGAAATTGTTTAGTGTGTTTCTGACTCATTCTAAATATTACTGTACCACCAGTACGTTAATACGTGAATTTTATACTTAGATTATTTAATTATTTTTTTTTCCCTTGGAGTAGCTCTTGAAGAGGCAATTAAATCTACCAAGACTGCAGAGTTGGTTGGAGTGGCCAGTGAGAAAATGATTCTTCTACTTTCTGGAAATCTGACATCAGGGGACCCGTCCTTACTATTGCAAATGGTAAGTATACCGTGTCAACCTAACCGTAAAGAAGTTTTACTTTTCAGGTGGTGACTGTAGTCAAACAAATGTGATATTGAAGAACTTCGCATGACTACTCTAGGCACAAGTATGCTATCATCAAGCTGCTAGGCAAATATATATATATATATATATAAATCATGTCTATTTATATATATATATGTCTGTATTTATATACAATTTACATATATATATATATATATAAAAATACCAAACTACAATACCATCCATGTAAAACCAATTCCTTCCTTAACTTACGGAAAAGAAGTGATTACCTTTTTTGTCATATTATTAGTGTAACTAAATTAGAGGAATTTTTACTTTAGTGAAAGAAAAATTCTAGAGAGTAAGCAGGTATACCTGTGGGTAGTTCATAGAAACTGATGCTTGTGCATTGCAAGGTTTCAAAGAGTACAATTACAGCAGACAGTCACTTTTTACCTATGATAGAAACTAAACAGTATTACACCATTTTTGATTTGCATGTTCAGCATAGTCATAGGGAACTCCCACTGTTTTACTGATTTTTGTTGTCCTCCACTCTTTTTTCCTAAGGTTGATGACATGATACTTGTTGCTGAAACAGAATCTGACAGTGTGAGACAGAAAGTAACTACTCATATAATTGGTGCAGTGCTTGTTCAGTGCTGCTGCAATGCACAGATGAAGGAAAATTATCTTCCAGTGGCTATCAGAGTCTTCCGCTTCTTGGATAAAAAAATTAAGAATCTCAGAACTTGTGAACCTGCAGAGGTAAGATGTAGACAGTGTGGAGAGGGCATTTTCTTTGTACTGAAAACAGTATTAAAAAGGTTTTTAAATTGTTTTTACTGAAGACCAGGTTCAGAAACTTGAAGTGAAAAATTTCACCTTCATTTCTTCTCAGAGCAAAAACACACACTTGGCAATAGTGCCATTAAGTATTACTCTAATATTTTATGTGTGTTTCCATTGGAGTTTTCTTGACTTATTTTGTTGAGAAACAGCTCTAGGTTTTTTTTCTGTGTGTAAGAAACCCATGTGAGCAGGGTTGTGTTTCTGTGTGTACATCCCCTCATATACACACATAGTGGCACATGGTAATTATTTATTCTGACCTCAGGTTATTCCACTAATTATTTTTTTGTATATGCAAGTATCTGAAACATGGATTATTTTTCTGGAACAGAGCTAGATGAAAGTGTTAAACTGACTGTCAAAAATGCTGCAATTCCCAATCCCTTTGAAGAGATATTTTAGAGAGACTGATATTTTACTCTTCTGTTACCTAATTTATGTACACTGTAATTATGGTAGAAAGAGCTAGCATAGGTTTTAAAATTGCAGATGCAAGTTTCAATGTAAAATCAGAAATGTAATTCACTCCATAAGGATACCTCTTTGGAGGTTGGAAATGAAATGTTGCTGGATTTTAATGCTAAATTTCTGGTTTCTTTTGCATGGAATTGTGAGAGAATACATTATAATCGATTTTCATTCACAGGAAACTCCCCTAAGCTGGTCTGTTGAAACAGTAGAGGACACTTTGGTGCCTGAGGACTTGTTAATTGCATATATAGAAAAGCTCAATAGTGATGGGACTGCTCATGCAGAGGAGTCAGCTATGGTTCTGTTCTTATTGAAAAACTTCATTAATGGCCTAAAAACTCCCCTGGCCTTTGTAAAAGGTAGGTGTTAAGATTTTGTCTGATGCTTACACCAGTGAAAAAGGAAAGTTAGGTTTTTTTTCCTTCAGAAGTTGTTGGAATCATGGAAATGTTGCTTCCCTAACCTTCTCCTTTGTTACTGACATCTGTAAAGATTGCTTACTTGTGAACATGAAATCAACCAAATGTATTGTCCTCTTTTAACTAGAGATGTCTGTTTTCTCCTGGTTTCTCAGAGTGTCCCTATGCACCTGCTGTGTCTTAATTATAACCTGTATTTTTTAGAGAAATATTGGTGGAATCCTGAATCTCTGAAGCAAGATAGCCAAGACTACCTGCACCTCCTTTTGGGGCTGTTTGACCTGCTTGTCAGTGGAGCTAGTGAGGGAAGCGATGCTCTTCAGTACAGAGCACTGATGAATCTCTTATTCAAGGTATTATTTTTGCATTTGTTGCTCTCAATTATGAGTCAGAGTCTTGAACTATTTCATGGTTGCCAGAGGTATCTCTGTGGTGAAGTACCACAGCTGCCGCTTCCGGCCAAGCAGCAGGGGCCAGACAAGCCTGGGCACGTTCCGTCCGTAAATATTGGAATCATATTCCAATACATTAATTTTAAGGAAAACTGAGAAAAATGGTCAACAGGTCATGCAACACTGCTTGTGGCATTCAAGTACTGTGAGGAGATGGAAGTGTAAGCTTCAGCTGGGTTACTTAACCCTAATTAAATGTAATAATAGAAAGCTAAAGTTAAAAAACAAGACAAAACACAAATGTACTAGTGGAGGCAAAGATGAAAACAACACTGATTTGCAGGACAAGATCAAGAGCCTAAAGTTTGAGCAAAAAGTTTTGGTTCTATCTGGTAGCAAGACAAAGGTTGCTCTGTAAAATTTGGTAGTGTTTAAATACAGAAATTGGAAGGAAAACTTCTAGGAGAAGTTTTGTGTTTCCTTATTACATCATCTCATGGTTTTTCACATGCACATGTAAATAACATCTGGCCTTGTGTATACATGCAGCATTTACTCAATAACTTTTTCTTCCCAAAAGACACTGTTTCTCTGTTGTTCTGAGACAAAGTTCTTTTTCAGTGTACTCCTTTGAAGTGGGTGGGGTGGTTTATCAAATGTTTTCAGTAGTATTTTGCCAAATAAATTAAACAAGTGCTTTTTTCTTTTTTTTTTGTTTTCCATTGTGTTAAATTTAAGGTGCATCTAGAAGATTCAGAGGTTCTCTTCAAATTCCTTTCCATTTTATGGACTTACAATTATAACCTTTCAAATCAACTGAACTATGAAGTCAGTGCAATGCTACAGACTCAGGCTCTGTATATTGGCTATGCACTGCTTGAATCACCAGCAAACCAGAAAAAGAAACAACTGGTATCACCATCATCTCCAGGTAAAGTAAAACAGTATCTATCTGTCTGTCTGTCTCTCATCTTAGAACTCAATCACTGTGCTTTTTAATTTTGTGCAATTTCACAATATTTTATACCATGAAGGTTATCTCAAGTTATTTATGTTCAGCTTGACTGGGCTGAGACTTTTTTTTTTTACTTTATAAGTGTTAAAGGAGCACAGGGCTGTGCTGAAGGAGTCAGTTACAGGACATTACTGTCTGTGCAGTCTCAGGGTGTGACAGTCAGTAGCAATATATGAGCTCTGAGCTTAAACATGAGTATAAGGACTGTGATGAAGTTCAGAGTCATGAATCTGTGAGACTCGTATTGGTTTTGTGTACCTTAGGGGTTTACAGAAAAGAGACAACTTCTTAATTCCAAAGTAATGTTGATGCCTCTTCAGGGACAGCTACAGTAAAATTTTCACCACTCACTTTACTCTGCTCTTTTCCTTCTTCCCTCATTGTTCTTGCAGTGGTGATATCTTTGCTAATTAACTTGGGTAGTCCTGTGAGTGAAGTTCGAAGGGCTGCTCTCAACTGCCTCCATTCCTTGAGAGGAATAAAGGAGTCTCTGTTTCATCCTGTCCTTCAGCATTTGGAGCAAAAGACAGAAGAGATTGTATCTGACCCTACATACATAGCACAGGTATTTTTTTAATTAAGGTGTACATTAATACAAGTTTTGTCTGCTGCTGTGAGCTTCTATCTCATAGAAAAGAAATTAAGTTAACCAGGAAAGTTGTTTGCTGTTGTATCCTATAGTGGACTGATTTATATTTTTTTTAGGAACTATAAAAACATTCAGGTGAATTCAGGTGATTTATTACATGCAGAGAGCTGAGAACCTAAGAGGCATTAACAGTGGTTTATTTCCAGATGAAGAACTCTGCTTATATATAGATGACAGTGTTATGAAAGCATCAAATAATTGTTGTTTTAAGGCATTTTTATTGCAAGAAAATAACTTAATTTTCACTTTGCTAATGAACTAGATTATGGGAACTCTATTTGAGGATCTTGAGACAGAGCCAAAACAGAAATCCCAGAAAAAAAAATTGTTGGAAGCTTTGGAAAACATACTTGATTGTGTACAGAGCCGTATTTTCCCATCATATATTGCAAGAAACTTAATGAAAATTCTTCATGAAATCCATGGTGAAGTAAGTGCTGCCTTTTGAGTTTTTTATGGATTCTGCACTTGAGTGAAATGCTGAAACCACGTATCGTTTAGTAATAATGCTGTTAAATAATTCCATAATGTATTAGATTATTAGGTATTAAGTTGACACCTCCAATAATATGCAGTAAAGCTTGAAAGTATGGTTTAATGAAAGATAAAACGTTTGCATGGTTCTTCTGGAGTGTAATGGCTACAGAATTTTGCATTGGAGTTTTTAAGGAAACTCCCTTGATATTACTAAAAAATACTGTTTCAGAAGAGATTGCTGCAGAAGAAATATATTACTTTGGTTAGTGAACATTGAGTTTTCTGTACAGAACTGCAAGGTATCAAGTAGTGACTGAATTTCTTTTATATATATTAACCTAGTCTTATCTAGCATATTCAGAATTCTCCAAGTGCTGGAAAATATGACTTCAAAGTTCAAAAAATGAATTAAATTTGAATTTTTATGTCCTGTTCAGTTGTATGTGTCTTGAAAAGATTATGAACTTCATAGAGGGGGTTAGTTGTTTTGCTTCACATTTGGAAAACAGCAATCATAAATGGGTGGAAAAATTACCTTGTTTCTGTACTTTGAAATTATGAAATACTGTTCTGCAAATGAAAATAGCTAAGGAGCAGATGAGCAGGTACTTGGGGTAATCTCATATTATGCCCTGTATTTTTCCAATTGAACAGCTGCTGCCTAAAATGCTGTGTGCAGCATCCCCAAGAGAGGGGATGCTGCAGTAAAATGAAGCTGTGCTACTGGAAAGTTGTTAAATTGAGAATGGATAAAAACTTCTGCATTTTCTCTGTTTGCAGATGGTTCTCTCTCACCTCTTGCCTGTACTAGACCGTCTGCTAGAGAAGGTCTTTCACAAAGCTGAGGCAATGTTAAAAGATGAAGTCATTCTCCTGCATCTAATCCTTGGAAAGTTTAATGAATATTCAGCAACCCTCCTGTGCAAGAATCAGAAGAGTCTGGATTTATTTATCAAAAGTCTGCATGCTGCCAAGAAAATATATGAAGAAATTCCACCATTTCAGATCACAGCACTTGGGCAGGTATGGCTTTATGAAATACCTTTTATTTATTTTTATGCTTAAAACAGCTAGCAGTGTTGGAGATTGGATTTACAAGGGTTCTTTCAGTGTGGAGGAATCTATAGCTTTTGACCTGTCTTTTTTTTACTACAAGATTTTGGTGTCTCCATACTGTCTTTGAAACATCTAAACAGGTTGCAAAACTTGAACTCTTAAAATTATCAGAAGGAGAAATTGCTGCTTACTCTGTTTTTTGCATTTTGACAAGCACAAAATAGCAATACTGTATTTGCTTGCAGATGAGTTCCTGTATCATTATAGATGCTGCTGTTCCACAGGTTTTAGGTTTTTGTCAGTCAGATAAGAGCTTTACTTAATCTTTTTAATCTCAGAAAAAATTGTCAACAAAATGTAGTAGGTGAGAAACAGTTTAATTTGAAGGAAGCTACAGATTCAGGCCTATATTGGCCAGATGTAGGCATGTACTTCCCAAAGGCTGGCAACAGCAAGTTTGTTCCCCACACCAGTCAGTTGTGTGAAAAATTTCAGAAATCAGTTTGTTTCTTGGATATTTCATGTGTCTGTGATCTACATGTTTTTGTATATATTCATTCCTGGATATATACAAGTATGTAGTTAATATGCAGTTTTTTGCAGTAGTGCATGATGGGGTGTGTCATACAGAATCCAACATATATTAATTCAACACCTTGCAATTTTGTTACCCTCTTAAAGTAAACCTCTCTGCATCTTTTTTTTTCCCTTTTGTAGATTACTAAGCCATTCTTTGCAGCTGTGTCAGATGGGATGGTGCAACAGAAGCTACTAAAAGTATTGTTTGACTTACTCTTAGACTGTAAGAACCCACTTTGTGCCCAGACAATCAGCAGTGTGTTTAAAGGAGTAAGTGGCAATGTTTAAACCCATTGCAGTGTGATTTTGTGTCACCTACATTCAGTAGCTCTTGTTTATATCATTTATAGTGGGAAAGGAATGAGAAGCTTTTTGTCAAAGAATAGTTTTAATAGCATGAAAATTTTGTTAGATGACTGCTTTTAAAGGGTGTTTCTTTAATAGCCACCTATCAGTCACTGACTACACTAAGTGAATGAATGCAGCAGAAGTCACTTCTTTTCTGCTGCACTGATTTTCATTTTCTGGGAATATGACAGGAATATGTGGGTTATATACCCATATGTGCATGCAAGGGATGTGTTTTTAAAAAAGGCAGGGCACAGATACAGGATGGGACAAATTGTTCATCGATGGTTGCATTGTTATTGTTTTGTTTCAGATTACAGTGTGTGCTGAGCAGATTGTCAAAGAACTGGAGCCTCCTGAGAAAACCAAAAGTCTGGCCACTGTTCAACAGACTAGAAGACAGCAAATGCAGCAACAGAGGTAAAGTAACTAGAAACCCACAAGTATTATCTGTTCAGTTTGAAAACACCAAATGTATTGTCTTAATATTTTGCATAGTTTGCACTGAAAATGCAAGCAAGCATTTCTTCTTTTCACAGTAAAATAAATCCAAGCTACTTTTGGCATGGGGAAACCAACTCATGTCGCTGTTTGAGAGCTCATGGAAATACAGTCAAAATATATTTAAAAATCCAGTATATTTAATGTTGACAGCTGCTGTTACAGAATCGTGACACAGTTGAACAAGATTCATTTTTGTTAATGGTAAGGTTAGTTTAAAATATAGATGCATGGACAAATGGCATACAGTTGGCTGAAACCTAACAGATGTTCATCATAATATTTGTTAGTTGACTGAAAAACAGTATTTTGTTTCCAGTAAGTTGATAACATAATCACTAATTTTTAAATCTTTGTCCTGTTTCTTCTCTCCATTCTCATGAGAAACTGTTTTGTTCACTGTATTTACTCTCTTTAAACATTCTTTCAGTCATATTGAAACAGGATATTGAGTTAATTTTCCTGATTTGACCTGGAATAGCTTTTCTAATTTTCCTTCACTTGACCATTTTGAATAATCATAACCTATTAGATTGACCCATCTGTAAACTGTACCTGCCACAGTTTACAGACATACTCATACACCCCCCATTGCCTGCATAGTCAGTGTGTTAACCACTAGTAGTTCCAGAGAAGCAAGTTTCCTGGATAGCAAGCAGATCATCATTTGGACAGTTACCTGGCAACATATTTTTTTTTCCTCCTCACTTCCAGAAATGTTTCCAAGAAACACTTGTTTTTTCAAGTTCAGTCTGAAATTTTTTTGTTGTTTGTTTAAAATGTGTTGCTGCTTTAATCAAAAGCTCACACACTGCCACCCTCCAGGGAGCAGCAGTAAAGGACATACAATACTCTGTGAAAGAAAAATTGTCTTTTTTTACTTGGGGGTGTGTGTGTGTTTCCTGAAGCACTGTAGCATTTGCTTTGACAATCCATGATTGTTTTTCCTGTCTTTTTAGAAAGCCTCAAGGTGCAGAATTGGCACCAGAAACAAGGCACTCTAGCTGGCAGAGGGTGATGCTTATTCTGGAGTTACTGCAGCATAAGAAGAAGCTTCGGCATCCGCAGGCATTGGTACCTGCACTTTTCAACCTTCTGAGCAGGTAAAACAGAGCCACTCATCTGCTCCTCTGTGCTGCAGCAGACACCCTAAACATGGAAATATGGGCTACTGGGTCTCTGCTTTGTTGCCACGTCTTGTACCTTAGCTTGTCTTTTTCAATTGAACTTCTTTTAGGCCAGTCAGGAGGAGGAGGGGAATGGGAAGTTATTATGTTTTTTTTCCCTTTGAAACAGTAAGATTTTTGCCTGATGCATAGCTTCTCTTGTGCGAAAACTTCATTGGGCGGAGGGCTTGGGATTGCCAAGAAGGATGGCACCTGTTCTAAAACTGGGATAATTGGCAGAACTTGTGTCTTCGGCAGAGCTATTATAATTCTCTAATCTTTGAAATTCCTCCCAATACATTGTGGAACAGTCTTAGTCCACTGTAACCTAAGGAAATGATTGTTTTTCCTGCCAGCCCTATATCCAGGCACTTAGGATAAATTTATATAGATTGGGTATTTGTCTTTCTTTCCTTATGACTTGCTTGTACATAGACTAGCAATTATAGTCTTGATGTTACTTAAGTTTTTGGCAGTGCTTTGGTAAGTGCCTTTTATTAGACCAGTTGATGCATTTAAAAACAAAAAAAAAAAAAGAAACTTTTGGCAAAGAAACTTTGCCAAAACTTTTGGCAAAGATTTTTTGGAAGCCTCCATTCAGAATTTATGTGGAATTAAAATTGCAGTTTCTTATTTGTGTCTTACTATGCAGTTTGGTTACGTATTTTTACGTCTTTTTTTCATGAATGCATAGGTGTCTGGAACGCGCGGCATCAAAAGAAGAAAATATGGAATATACAAAGCAGCTCATCCTCAGCTGCCTGCTGAACATCTGTCAGAAATTGTCATCAGATGGTAGCAAGACCCCAGCAGGTAAGAATCACCAGACTCATTAATTCTCTCACAGCTCAGCATTAAAACAATTGTCTCAACTTGGTTTTCTTCCTCAGTCTACACTGTTTTGTTGAGGAGAGAGGGATTTCTCTATGAGGGTAGACAAGTTTGCCTTCCTAATCATTTTTTGTAAATGCATTAGGTATGGTTTGCACACTGAAAACAGTGCTTGAGTGTACTGTTTACTCCTACATAGCTAACCATTAATGTGTTAATCAGTGAGTATTTTTACCTGCAGATATCCTGGACAAAGAAAAATTTAATGTGGAACTGATAGTTCAGTGCATCAGGATTTCTAAAATGCCCCAGACACACCACCATGCTCTGCTGCTCCTTGGTGCTGTTGCTGGAATATTTCCTGTAAGTAACACCTGGAATTTATGCGTCGGCTCTTGTCTTTGGTTTCCAAATATTGGGTAGAGTGAAGAACATACAGATTTCTTCTGCAGGAAAAAACTTCCTGAAAAGGAGCCAGAGGCAAAATGGACAGGGTCCCTGCTCTTTTAGGCCTTTCTATTATTCCATTTTAGTTGAAAACAAACCTCTGTCTTGATGCTTTGGTCACCAGCCATTTGTGGCTCACAGTGGAATCCAGTAGAAATGGAAGCAGTTTTTTGACACCAGCCCTGCCTGACCTTTCCACTCTGGTCAGAGTTCTCATGCCTTTTTCTTCTTTCTTCTGCTTTTTTATATAAAAAGGAAAATACTTGGCCTGTTAGCACATGCATTCTTAAAAGTTCCTATCTTGTACAACACTGAAAAATGAAATGTAGTTGATAATAGAACTGGGTTGTTCTGATTTTAATTGACCAAGAAACAGGCCTTTTCTTGTATGGACTGAAATTTGACTGTACATTGTTCTAAGATTCTTTTGCTTTGAAACTCTAAACCAGCAAAATGTATCCAGGTGTATCAAATTCAGTTTGCATCTTTATATTCACCTCAGTATTTTCTCCACATGTTTGGAAAGGTAGCATGTTTTCCTAAAGATAAAACTGTGATATTTTTGATAAATGTTTGGAGGATTTTGTAGTTTTATTGTTTGGGGGTTTTGTTTCCATCTTACTGCAATCACCTGCTAGAGAACCAGGCATTTGTTTTACATTAATATTGGCTCTTAAAAAATTTTCAAGGTCAGAATGGAAGGAAACATTTTGTATTCATTTAATCTCACTTTTAAAATCTAAAACACTTCTTCCAATCACTAAAACAAAATGAAAAATATGTCCATAATTTATTGCTGTACGTCCTGGCAAAATCTAGGAAATTAACTTTTGAGCTAGGTGACATCTCTAATCCAGCCTTCTTAAAATTGTTTACTATGATTACAGTCTAGGCCCCAAAAAGCCAAAAATTGAAATTAGTATGGTTAGTTTACACTGTATGATTGTGGATATTGCAGATGTTTTACAGATACAAAAATAGGTGGGTGGGAGAATCACTGGAATCTGTGCCACAACCACATTTTATGCTTCTGCAGATTTCCTCATAGCTGGTATTACATGTGTTAACCTGGCACTGAGTGGAAGGATACAAGGTGTTTTATCACACTAAACTCTCAATTTCCACCTCTAATTACTTGCTTAGATGTGTGTCTTGGTTTCTAAATAATGTTTAGAACTCTACCAATCACACAGCAAGTAGCATTAAGGGACAATATGCATTTAAAACTCATTTAGGGAGATTTTGAAAGATAATCATGATTCTCTTTTGATTTTGGGGTTTTTTTTAATAGGAATCTAGTGTCATTTGTGGGAATGAGAAATGCCTCAAGGTACAATATGCACAGCAGCATGAACTGATTTCATCTATTCTTTTCCAGGATAAAGTTCTTCACAACATTATGCCCATTTTTACATTCATGGGAGCAAATGTCCTGCGTCTGGATGATACCTACACTTTCCAAGTAATTAACAAGACAGTGCAGATGGTTATTCCTGCTCTTATACAGGTACATTTGTCTACTTAATGGAAAGATTATTAATTAACTTTATTTAAATTATTGGTGGTAGAATAAGTTGTCACCTACTCTAGGATTATTTTGATAGACATTAAATTGTATGTAATATAATATAATTCAGACTCCTCTATCTCTGACCAAGTTCATCAGACTGCTGCTTTTTTCAGTCTTGAGTTTCTGCACTTTATAAATGGTTTAGCCAAAATTACCACAAATATACGTGGAGAGGACCTGAAACATACTTTAAGTTCAAGCTTTTTGTCATAAAAATGGCAGGCAAGTTCAGCAGAGGAACCACTGGAAGGAAGAATCTGGTTAGTAGTCCTATAATATGTCATGGTCATAGGAATAGTAGATGTGGTCTGAAAGAAGTGGAGGTTCTTTTATTCTTCCACATGGTGTTTGTGGGGCTTTTCTTGATTTTGCCTGGACCTCTTAGATAAATGGCCATAAACCAAAACAAAAATTGATCCTTGTTTTTCAAATCAACACTTTCTTCAGTCAGATTTCACTTTCACCTAAGAAATCTTGATTCTTGATTATATTTAGATTTAAACATGAAATGTGATGTATAAATGTAATGTAAAAATGAATTGGGGAAAAAAATGTCTTCAATAATGGGCTGAGAATTTCCCAGATTATATTTAATTATATGTGTACACATTTTTCATCCTCTTACAGTTTTCTGTTATATAAAAATAGAGACAAATTGATTTCTTTTATTTTTTTCTTTAAAACTTTTACTAGCAGCCCACACAAGTTTCTGTGACAAATTATTTGTTGCACGCAATTATTTCATGTGGGAAGAGACTAATGTTATTTGAGACCGTTTAGCCCATGTATATTATTTTTCCCAGGCCCTTGAATCTAAGACCCTAACTCAAAAGTTTTCTGAAGGATGTGGCCTTGGTTTCTCTTGAAAATGTCTTGTTTGTTTAACCTGATGCCAAGTAGAGTTTTTCTCCTTTTTGTTCTTTTTTTCCCTCCCTTTTTAAAATTCTATTTGAAGCATCTTCCTTTAACACTGCAAAGGAGCTGTATGATTACAAATTTTACTTGGGAACACTTATGTTTTCCTTGAGGTTATTCATTTGGCAGTGCTGTTTTCTGGCACTTAGTGCTTTCTCTTATTTTCTGAAGTTGCAAGAAAGGCCTTGTACCTACCTGCAGTAACCTGTCTGAGCTGCTGTGTTTGTGCCCAGGCTGAAGACAGCGACTTGTCAGAGTCCTCGGGAAGCGTGGAGGAGGTGGTGATCAAGATCATTCGAGTGTTTGTGGATGCCCTGCCCCACGTGCCGGAGCACCGACGCCTGCCCATCCTGTCCCAGCTGATCACTACGGTGGGAGGAGACAAATTCCTCTGGGTTCTCCTGGTGCTGCTCTTCGAGCAGTATGTGACCAAAACTGTGACAGCAACACCAAGCACAGACAAGGTTAGCAGGCTGAGGGGTCAGCTTTTTCCTTGAGAGCCTGATCTCTTTTCTTCACGGTCTTGCCTTTAGGGAGGTTCCTAATAAGGCCCAGGTCATGCTGGAAAAGGTAGTGAGCTCTGGATTTGTGCTACAGCAGAACCTGATGGTGGTATTGGCTATGACTTGTACTGCACATTCAATAGTGTTATGTCCTGGGGCCTGAACAATAGATCAAATCATATTGTACAGCAGTCCTTGACCTGAAGAGCTGATAATCTAATTATGTAGTGCTTCAATAGTCATGAAGTTGGGGTTTTTTTCTCTTCAGTTGTTTGTGAAACATGATACTCGCCTTTTGCTACAGACTAAGATCAAAACCCTAATAAGTCTTTGTGTAGGCAGGCCCTGAGATTAGGTGAAAGCATAATTTATGGGGGAAACAGAAAGAATTATTAAAGGAACATTGGTGAAAAGATAGTCTTTGCTGCAGCAGTTTAATCTCTCTCTTTACCCTCTGGAGCTTTGTTCTCTCCAAGGGCTTGCTGCTTTTACCACTGGTGTTAATCCTGGAAGTGTCCAGCTCAGCATGGCATTTTCACAAACTCACTGAGGCATTTTCAAGTATTTTTATGTATTCGAGTATTGACAGAGAGGTTCTTTCCTAATCCTTGAATTATTTTTTTCCTGAACCATTAACAGGATGCTGTTCTGGAAGCAGACACTGAATTTTGGATTTCCATCTGCTGCGAATTTAACGTACATTCTCAGTTCCAGAGCATGATGAAGATAATCCAGTATTTGACAGAGCTGCCAGAGAATAAAGAAGGTAAACACAAAACAGAGACAGCAAATGCATGTAAACCTTCCTAATATAAGAGACAAGGAGTAGTGGATTTTAAACTAAAAGGGGATAGATTCAGACTAAGGAAGGAACTTTTTACTCTGAGAGTGGTGAAGCACTGGAAGAAGTTTCTTAGGGAGGTGGTGGGTGCCCCATCCCTGTCTGCGTTTAGGGCCAGGCTGGATGGGGCTTTGAACAACTGTAATTTTACTTTGTTTCTGTGATCAGAAATGAAATATCTTTTATTTTTGGATGCAATTTTGTTTTGTCAATGTCTTCAACAGATGATCCTGGGACAAAAAAGTTAACGTCTAAGACAAAGCCGAAAAATCAGGAGGGGCAGCTCTTTAATGTGGAGTCTCACTCCGACAAACAACTCCGGCATTTCAAATTCTTGTCAGTCTCCTTCATGTCACAACTTCTGTCCTCTCAGAGTTTTGTGAAAAAGGTAGTAATGGCAGTTTGCTTCTAGACTGATCACAGTAAGTGATTGTGCCATATTGTAATAGCTGAGGTGTAATTTACTTTTTAGTATGACTTTATATTCAAAGGGGTGGCACTGTCCAGTGTATCTTGGTGACACCTTTATTGGCACAGTTTTGAAACCTCTCAGTAATGTTATTTATTTTTAATAAGGTTTTTCCAGACAGTCTCCATTTATGTGACTGATCCATAGGTAACCAAGTGAAATTCTGGTCCCAGTGTATTCCCACTGGCTTTATGGAGCTTGGCATTTCACTCACAGCTTGTGTAACTCCAAATTCATCATGAGATTCATGTTGTTAATTGAAAAGACAAAATGTTATGAATTTCAGGCTCTGACTCTAGCAGGTAGTCCCAGTTTTTCAGCTGAAAGTCATCCACCAGCATGAAATGTATTTGCTAATGTGACTGCATTGCCCAAGGGTCTCAGATTTCCTTCTGGAATGATGGCTTAAGTACAAATATAGGGACTCATAATTACCATGTTAGTGGACATTTGATTCAAAAAAACCCAAATTTGTGAATTCTAGCATTTAGTTTAATGGGAGGGGGTAAGTTTCATATTTTCATTCTTGCTTTTTAAACCAGATAGTTGAATATGAAGAACCTGAAGAGCTACAGGAGTTGGAACAGAGGTATGCTTTAAATATGCCCTACTCCTATTTTTAGCTTTTACTGCAACTCAGGAATATCTTTATTCCTGTCATTAGAATATCTTTTACTCTAATGATACTGTTTAAATGTCCTGTAATAAGCAGTATTTATTGTGTGCAAGTTACTTGGTTTTGGTTTGTATTTTTCTTTTAATGGAATGTGAAACTTTTTATTTCTGAAAGATTGCTCTATCCAATATGCACTCTTTTTCTGTGTTTTTGATAGAGGTTATTTGCATGCTTGGCCATAACTGTCATGCTATTCACATCTGAATCACTAAAGGAATTCCAGATTTTTAGCAAAATATATTGGTTCATTGGTAGGAAAAAAAAATTGATCATTGTTCACAGGTGCGTCTGTATTGGTGTAATCAAAGATCACAGTTATAGCCATTGTGCTATAAAAGCCAGTGATGGGGAAATTGAGGGTTTCTTTTCTAACTTATATGTTTGTTCCAAGAGAAAAAGGGTGTAAGATTTATTTAAATGCTGTGTTCCGTGAGTGCTCATTTTTAAATTTTTCTGTTTCATATCCTTGTATTTTTGTTGCCTTGTAAGATTTTATGCTTTCCAGTAACAACAATGGACTTCTTTAGTCTCCTTGTTACTTGCTGAAAGTTACTTCCTTTCTGTCTAGGCTTTTAGAAGAGGTTCTTCAGTACATAAACACTGTGGCATCTTCGGTGGAAGGAAATGTGGACAAGCCAACAGCCAAATTCTGGAGGGTTCTGCTTAGCAAGTGCTATGATATGCTGGATAAAGTAAGTCTCCCTAGCCCCCATGTTAGCACTGGGACATTGCTGCTTTTGCTTGTTAATACAATTATCAACTTTGTAGGGTTTCTTGTTGCATTAGTACTACTATTTCATTGGATGGTCTGCAGCCTGGTACATCAATGTTTAAACTCAGCTAACAACATGAATAACTACAGCTAACAACTTCTTAGGACAAGCAGAACAAAAATCATGAATGCTTGTTTCCTTTAGTTTAATGATCTACTGGCCGTAAGCAGTCATTTCACTGTGTCTGGTGGAGAAAAATGGCTCTTGGCAGCATTTCTCGCTGTTAACTCATAAAATTATTTAGCTAATGCTGTTGCATATTTCTACATGAAATGAAATCCTTACACTTTTCCTCTTACTATTTTTTCTGATTAGAAATGTATTTGTAGAATTTGAGTGGCTATCTTGTTGGAATTTTTTTTACCTGTAAAGCATATTCCAGTTTTCATTATGTACATGGAGAGGGCATTGGCAGAATTATTTTGGGTAAAGAGGGATAGAGCTCACAAGGATAGACAAAAGAACTTGCTGAGGAAATCTCAGAGCTAGTGGATAATGGCTGCTTAGCAGCCAGTGAACACAGACTTTGTCTGCTTTGTTGTTTTGCATGCCTCAGATACAGCACTGCTGGCTTGTCCCCTCTTCTTTGCTCTTGAAACCCATGAGGGAAGTTGAAGAGAGTCTTATCAAGAGGCTGCCATGTCACAGTGCATGCAAAGGCATTTATGGTACTGTTTTGTTTTCTTGTAGGTCAATGCCTTACTGCCAACAGAAACCTTCATCCCTGTAATTGGGGGGCTGATGATGAATCAGCTGCCGTCAGTGAGACGCAAGGCCATGGACCTCCTGAACAACAAGGTGCAGCAGCGCACCAAGTGGCAGAAGAGCCAGGTGAGGCAAAGGGGTTAAACCCAGTTGCTTTAGCAAAAGTACCCAGAGAGAGATTGATGTGCAAGTGCTTGACCCCCTGTAAAGATGGCACATAGCAGTGCCAAGCCTGGCAAGGGCTCTTGAGCAGTGACACAAAGGCTGCCTGCCCACAGCTACCTTGCAGGTCCTGAGTTTCTAACTGAATGTCTGATGTGTGTGTTCTCCTGTCCTCTCAGATCCTGCAGCTCTTAGAGCTGGTTCCTGAGCTTATTGCCATTGTCAAGTGCAGAAGAAAGGAGGAAGAGGAGGAGCAAGCCATCAACAGGCAGACTGCTTTGTTCAGCCTCAAGCTGCTCTGCAAAGGTTTTGGCACAGAAAATCCAGCACCATTTGTGCCTGTTCTGAAAACAGCCATTGATCTCATTTCTTCAGAGAAGGAGGAAAAAAATGTGATGGGAAGTGCTTTGCTCTGTATAGCTGAGGTCACCTGTACACTGAAAGCCCAAGCAATACCTCAACTTCCAAGGTACTGTTGGGTTCTTCTTAACAGAACCAACTGCAGCAGGAGTTAGTTATACCAAAATGCATTACTGAAGGAATGCTGATGAAAGCACTCTGCCCCTGTGTGTGTTTTGTGCAGACAAGATAAAAAGTATTTCTAGTACTTGAAGGTGCTTTGTGGTCATAGAACTAAGAAACTAGTGGGAAAAATTGCAAGACTTTTATAAGGCACAGTAGAGTTCCTTATAGAGTCTGCTGCTAGAGAGGCAACCTTTATGGCTTTAGAAAAATCAGACTGTAGTTGGTATTTTTTCTGTAGAACAGATTGCATTTAAAAACATGAGAACAAGTACAGTTCAAAACCCTTCATGCTACATTATTTTATTCTCCCTATCCAAGAAGAATCCAAGTATCTAACTTGTTCCTTGTAAAACTGTTTCATTTCTTTACAAATACAAGTCTCTTATTGTCATTAAATCTTTAAACTAAAGACAGGGCTTTGAGTAACCTGACAGAGTGAAAGGTGTTGATCTAGATGATCTTTAAGGATTTCATCTAACCAAACCATTCTGTGACTCTAAATCTAATATCCTTCATTAGCTTCAAAATAAAATATGACAGTGAGCCTAGAATACTGAGCGTTCTTAACTACATGTTAAAATTCTTCTGAAAATTGTCCCTGCAGGCTTAACAGATGGATTTATTGGATTGGAAACATACCTCCAAATGACCAGTTATTTCACATTTCTCTGTTTATGTGTGGTTATTCACAGGCTGATGCCAGCACTCTTGAAGACTTTAAAAAGTAAGAAGGAGCTGGTCTCCAATGAGATTTACCTGCTGAGTGCCATCACTGCTCTGCTAAAGGTTGCAGAAACACTGCCACACTTCCTTAGTCCTTACCTTTTGGAGTGCTTGTTGCAGGTGAGCTCTGTGACTCTTACAGGTGTGTAACGGGGGGACAGGACCTGCCCAGATCCTAGAAGAAGCTGTAGAGATTACTTGTTTTTGTCTGAAACTGAAGTAAGAGTTTGTGCCAACTGTGTGAAAGCTCGTAATATACTATTCTTCTACTCACTTTCTGATGCAGGTAACTCAGATACAGAACTGAAAAGCATCTCCTCCTCCTCCCTCAGATAGGTTGTATTTTTTCTCTTTGTAAAGGGAGGTGAACCACAAAGAATCATTCTGTAATATTCAGGCTCCTCAAATGTGTATCTGACACTCTTGTGGGAGTCATTCTAACCCTTTGCTGCTGACATGGGCATTTTTCAGTGTTTGTCTTCTGAAGATAGTGAGGCTTTGTACACTCAGCTTAGCATGAGGTGTTCCAAGTGGTGCAAACAGCAAAATTCCTGTCTGACATCTGAAGCAGACAACTACTGTAAAATAAGTTAAGTTGCTAAGTAGGCCTAGCTTTTGTTGGAATTCCTCACAGGTTGTCCGCTTGGAAAAGATTGTGGCCGAGTTCGGTCCCGCATCCCAGATCAGTGTCCGTGTAGCAGCACTGAAATCCATCCTAGCAACGAGGCTGGCTCCCCGAATACTCCTGCCTGCGGTCACCAAGTGTTACAGTGAAGTGCTGCATACCCGCAAGGTAAGGGCTTTCTTCATCCTTCAGTACTGTGATAAAGATGGAGAAGAAACAAAGAAACAAGCAGGCCAAAATTTGGTTCAGCTGTGTCCCCTCCCAGCACTGTGGTCACCGCCATCCTCCTCGCTGTGGCTGAAGAGTGACAAACAAAGGAAGTCTCACAAGCACTGTTCAGCAATGGCTAAAACACCGCTGTGTAATCAGCATTGTTTTGGTCACAGATCTAAAGCACAGCACCATGTGAGCTGCTTTGAAGAGAACTAACTCCATCCCAGCCAAATCTGCCATAGTCTATATTATTATCTCTGGAGTTTTTTGTACTGCTGCAGTGACTCAGGAAAGGTAGATCTGGAAGAGATCCAGAAATTTAATGTCTTTTGCATGTTAGATGATGAATGCTTGGGAGATCATCCCATTCATAAAGGACTTTATTGATGTGCTAGGAACATCAGTGAGTGAGAATTTTCTCCAGTATGGTAGAGGGTAGACAAAATGCTTTTCAGGAATCCTACTAACTTAAGCCCCCAAAAGTACAGGGAAAAAGCTTATTTATTTTATTGACATTATTTAATTGAGTAAATGCATGAAGTACATAAATCCAATTCCCTAGTTAAGTTTTTCAGTTACTGTCAATATCACTGTTGCCTTTGCATTGCTTTGCTTTTGTTTTGGCAGAACTGCCTGGGTCCCCTTATGAACATTTTGAAAGAGCACATTACTGGTATGGAGAAGGAGCACCTGATCTCCCATCAGCCTGAACTGACAGCATTTTTCATGAAAGTCTTGGACTTCCGAACAGAGCATGCCGAGGTAGCTTGACTGGGAGGATGAGCAGCAGCTGCACCTCTCTACATGCCAACTGCATCACTTGTTTAAGAAAAAAGATAGTAGATTCCATTGTACACGTGCTCTGAAATTCTGGGTATCACATAATCTGTTCCACACTGGTTTTTACTTAACATGGTAGTTAAGTATTTAGTCTGAAATAGACAAAATTAAAATGTTCTTTGAAAGCTCAAATTCTTGCATTTCAAACTTAGAATTATGTTTTCTGATTTTTCTAGGATGATTTAGAGGAAGTTGGTAAGATAGAGGCTTACATTATTGACTGTCTAATCAGTATGGTTATGAAACTTTCCGAGGCCTCTTTCAGGCCCCTTTTCTTCAAGGTAAGAAGTCTAAATGTAATTCATCTGCATCAGCATGTTTGTGTTTTCCAGTGCACAGACAGAGGAAACAGCTAATCTGCCTTTCACTTTCAGCTCTTTGATTGGTCCAAAACAGAGGCTACCCTAAGAGACAGGCTGCTGACATTCCACCGAATAGCAGACTGCATTGCAGACAAGCTCAAGGGGCTCTTCACTCTCTTTGCTGGTCATTTAGTGAAGCCGTTTGCTGAGACACTGAACCAGGTCAACATTTCTAAAACTGGTAAGTTGTCAATTACTGGCTACAGAGAGGCTTAGTCTTGATTGCTGAGAGGCTAATTTTAACTGCAGAAATTTTAGTCTTACAGGATTTATTTCACAGCACACATAATTAATTTCTCTCTTTTTGACGGTTTTCATCCATGGGCATGGTTCTGCTATTACAATGTTGTGACCAAATGAAAATTTTCTGTGTCAGCCCCAGTGAGCTTCCCTGAGAATGAAATTGTGTAGAAAAAGGGTTTCTCTTTTTACTTTTTTTGTTCATTGACTTCTCCTATATGCTGCCTGGTGTATCTAGACTCCTCTGCTTTCTTGGGCAAAAATAGATGTTATTATTTTCTCTGGGAAATTCTGCCCATCCCAGTTGTAGTGACTTGAAGAAATTCTCTATATCCACAGGTATGGCCAAGTACTTCTGTAGCTAGTGGCTATTCTCTTTTATTTCCATCAGTAGCAGACTGCTGGGGCTGCAGCTCAAAGCCAGATAAATGTATCACATCCACTTTATTGTTCTGAGTGATGAGTACATAATTGCTATGTAGTACATCCCGTAACTACATTGACAGACTAGCAATGTTTTGTCCTGCAGTTTTGAGGGAAGTTGTGTGTTTTTATTCTGTTGATAATATTTTTTTCCTTCTCCTTGCCTCATATGTAGATGAAGCTTTCTTTGACTCAGACAATAACACAGAAAAGAGCTGTCTACTCTTGCAGTTCACCATGGACTGTCTGCACAAGCTCTTCCTGTTTGACACCCAGAAGTTCTTGAGTAAAGAAAGAGCAGAAACCTTGATGCAGCCTCTGGTCGATCAGGTATTGACAAATCCATAGAAACAATTCATAGCTGAGGTTTTTTTCCATAGTTAACAAAAAAATTACATGTCAATCCTCTCCCTTAACAAAAAAGGGGGCATTAGTTCATCACTTTTGGGCCACAGACAGTATTGATTTCTTTGCCTAAGGCTCTGAATTACTGACTTTTTGTATCCTTTTTTTAAATGTCTTCATTCTGTAAGGTTCATGCATGTTTACTGAGCTCTTGCAGACCAGTGCACTCCCACTGATGAGCTTTGACTTAATTCTTGTGTACCTAAAAGCCAAAGCTCGAAGTGGTTTTGGCTGGTTTATCTGACCCAGATCTGTTTTACTTCCACAGCTAGAAAATGTGCTTGGAGGAGATGAGAAGTTCCAGGAAAGAGTGACAGCACACCTGATACCCTGCATTGCTCAGTTTTCAGTGGCAATGGCAGATGATTCTCTTTGGAAACCACTGAACTACCAGATCCTGCTGAAGACAAGGCACAGTTCTCCTAAGGTTGGGAGCCATCAGAATTTGAACTGGTTTTCTTTTTCATGCTAGAAAATGGGAACAGTGCTCCCAGAATCAGAAGTTAATTAACCAAGTCATTGCTGAAATAGTAGCCTAAATTAAAATACTGGTGCTGTACAACAGTATTCCCAAGTTGTAGAGATGGGTGCAACATGCTCTTCTGCTCTAGCTGTAAGCAGTTAATATTCCATGTCTTTTGTGCTGTGGGGTTTGGGCTTTTTAAAGATTTGGCATCTGTTGGAATAAGAGATAATTGTTTGTGTATGAAGAGAGGGGCACTTTAGAGGGGTAACAGGAAGACAGTTATCAGCTTTCAGACCTGTTGATGGAGTTTTGTCAAGACTCTCCTATTGACAGGTTACAGATATCGAGGGAGTGTACTTGGTTTCTCACAGTGCTGAGCTAAGCCCTGATAGAGTGGAAGTGGCATTGTGACAGGAAGTTGAAGTGCATTATATCAAATAACTTCCAACAACATTACCTGCTTCTTACAACCTGTTTTTATTTGCCATTATGTTAACCCAGATGTTAGTATTTAAATTAGCTTAAATCTACTTCCCTTCAGTAATGAAAGATTATAACCTTTACAATGGAAGGAAGGTAGGGGTGGGGGGAAACAGGGAACTAACTATACTGTAATGTTTGTTTCCTCAAATAATTGTTTTGGTTTAGGTCCGATTTGCCGCCCTGCTTGCTTTGATAGAAGTTGCACAAAAACTGAAGGAGAACTACCTGGTCCTGCTACCAGAATCTATTCCATTCTTAGCTGAGCTTATGGAAGGTAATGTTCTAAACTGGCATTAGTGACTCATTTCTATTTCAGATTCAGACAGGCTCACTGTTGTAACTGCTATAACCTTTGTGAATTTGTATATGGTAGCTTATACTGTGCAAAATGCAAACTAAAATGGATTATGTCAAACACTAATGAAGTTCAGTTAAATTATGGTGGCTTCTTCATTGTTGTAGCCTTTGCACATCTCCCCATGTGCAAGTTTTAGATCACTGTTAGTAGAAAGAGTTTGCCTAGTTCAGTGACAAAATATTCCCGAATAATAATTTCAAATATGGTGTTTGAGGATGGTTCTGACCTTGATGGTGAAGCCTTCCTTGGGTAGCCTTGTAATTCCTGCTCGATTTCTTTTTCTAGATGAATGTGAAGAAGTTGAACAGCAATGTCAGAAGACAATTCAACAGCTGGAAGTCATTTTGGGAGAACCACTCCAAAGCTACTTCTAATTTTATGCCCTTAATTTTCAAATTTTGTCTGAATTATGTTAGCTTTACATAATTCAGGTGTTACAGGCAAACTGTTGTAACAGTTTTTATTAGAAACAAGATTTTAACTTTTTAATAAAATATTTTAAGAATCTGGCTTTATCATTTCTGGATGGACTGGGGACTTTTCTTACAACTTTTCGTTAACTGCTCTTTTCTTAACAGTGGGAAACTGACAAAGGCTATAAACAAATCCTGAATGACAACGTGTGAGACTTACTGAATTCCACTGTGCTCCAAGCATACAGTTACTGTCCCAGTGGAGGGGCTGTCATGCTCCAAGCATGGTCCTCACTGGACCAATGCACTGCAATCCTGAAAATCTGTTTTATTCTGTCATCTGTAGGGAAGTAAAAAGTATACCCACTCAAGATACTGAAAAATAAGTTCCACAAAACTATGATTCATGTAGAAACTAAATCTGTTTTACAGTCTTTAAAGACTGCTACTGATTAGCTGAAGTTCAAGAATAAATTCCTTGCTATGATATGGATTTACCCAAAAAATTACTACTTGTTTTGCACCATGAGGTGCTGGTTTAATAAACTGGTACTAAGAAAGGCATTCAGATGCTGTAAATTAGGGTTTAAAATGCAACAGGGTAGAGCTGACACTATACAGAGGATAATGTTACATCCCACTGGGTGCTGGGAATAAGCCTCTGTCCAGGGTCCAGTATGACATGTAGATCCCATATGTGGAAAGATTACCACATCAAGCTCCTAAGGATTTTCTTAAAACTTAATTGTGTCTGCTGTCAAACAGAAAGGACATTCCCATGAGAACATCTGCTGAACTCGCAGCTAAAGGCAAGGACACACAAGTGGTGTTACTGCCATAAAGAGCTGCCTACCAGCTCCCCTGTTCCAATGAGTTTATCCTGCAGCCAAAGGGTCTGTACAGCACAGCACAGAACCACACTGTCCTGAAGGCCACCCCAACACAGCCACAGCCCAGCCCCAGTGCCTGCTCAGGTTAACTGCTCTGCATTAATAATTCCTTGATGTGGAAATGGTTCTCCAGTCAGGGTCACTTGGCCAACTTAGATATTGGTAAGACAGTAACAAAAAAAACCAAGATAATAGACCAAAAAGGGATAATACTACTTAGCTACACTTGGAGAAAAGCAGAGTTCACATATGTTTTTATTGATGCTTTTTATACATTAAATTTGCTCATTTAAAGTCTTTTAGTGTACATCTTATTCCTGAAATTGCTTCAGTATTAGCAGTCTTAAGACATACAGGGATTTCCTTTGAGCATGTATTGACAATGAATAGTGACTTATTTTTAAAAAAGATATAAAAAGACTGGCATTTGTATGGAAAACTGATTAGGACCAGTTTATTTCACATGGATAGTATTTTAATACAAGACTGAAAAAGGATTCCTTCTCTAGTCCACTGCTGAGTAGTCAAGTGCCATCTCAGCTGAAACACTACCTGGACTACCTGGATTCAAACATATTCTAAAAATGAAACCCACAAACATCTACTACAGACCCCAAGGATTCTTAAACCAGTTAGGAGCCACTTTAGATCAAACAAGCTTTGCGAAGTTCATGTTGAATTGAAACCAGCTAAATCCCTTTCCTGTGTTTCACTTTGGAAAACTCAAAGCTAGAAATCTTGGGCCCTTGTAAGCAGGAGGTGACATAACCATAGATGTCAGAGAAGGTGCTATTGCAGCAGCAGGCTAAGAGGTAAGATCAAACTTCTTGCCTTTTGCCAGAAGGGGTCAACTTTTTGCATAATCCAGCCTCACTGTAAAGGTTATTGGTCTAACATAAATTAAGACATATAAAATTATAATCCAGAGTTCTATATTAAATAAATTACAAACATCCCTTTTGAGGTGGATAACTATCTTTGGATTCTATTTCAGTCTCATTTCTACTTCACAATATTGAATATTTGGTGTTGAGGAATGCCAAATGGTAGTTAAACGTAACATACAGAGTGCAATTGTCGGACACAGTATGATGCAGCATTTTCATATTGCTAGGTTCAGTAATGCAGGAGATTTATCTGAGCAAACAGTAACAGCTTGCCATGAAACTGAAGACTAGAGAAGGATTTAAATTTGCAGTTAGCATTTCTGGTACTTGCCTAACTCACAGAGGCAAATGCAAAGCCTAGATAGGTTAAAGGCAGGCTCAGCATGAGTCAGCACCTGTTTGTACTTGACAAGGAGGCACTGTCATTAGAAGAGGTTAAATTATTTCAGTACTGATTGAAAACTACCAGCTCTTTACATCCAGCAAGTGAACATCTCCTGTGACTTCCACTATGTTGATCTTTTCAAGTTGTTTAAAACGATGCTTGTACTCCAGAGTGTGAACACCATTAACAGCAACTTTGAACTGGTAGGCATCACAGAAAATAATCAGCTGGAAAGCAAGAAGAGAACCAGTTAAGATTTAAGCTCAGGTAAGATGTGAAAAACAATCTGATCACCTAGCATAGACTTGGGCTAGACATGTTTCTGTTACAAAGAATGCTTCATGTAAAAGCAACATTTAAAAACAAAAATAGGGCATCAAAAAAATTCACAGAATCATAGAATAACTTAAATTGCAATGGACGCAATAAGGATCATCAAGTCCAATTCAATTTAATTTTACTCTTAGCACAGGTTTAATTTTTGCAACTACTTAAAAAGAAAACTTACTAAATAAAGACAAATCTCTATTTTCAAGACATGAAATGCAGGAATAGCAGTTTTATTTAAATCTGTATTAGTAATAGGATATTTAAGCACCAATGTTAATCTGTTTGGCAGATTTTTTTAGTTTGATGCTCTTTCAGTTCATCTTACCTCAAAATACATCCCTGGACTGAAAGGAAAGTTAGCAACTTCCTTTTCTTCTTCTCCCCAGCTGTCATGAAGGTAGGAATTTCTTACAAAAACTTTATTTTTCATTCGGGGATTCAGATGTAAAGCAATGTCCTTTGAGTCGCTTGGTCTCAGATTGACTGCAAAGCTGTAAGATATTTTTTTAAAGCTTACTGCACCAAGGGTTTACAGACATGACAAGAGCAGTCAAGGCCATTTACCAAGTCCTCAGCCAATATTCAGGCAGTTTGGGAGCCAGGGCTGTGATTCACCTGAAGAACCAAGCAGGCAGCCAGCCAGCATGCACTCACCTCCTTTGCACAAAAACCTTTGCTGGAGGCAGCAGATGTAGGACATGACCCTACTGGATCCACTGCATCATTCACAGCTTTCTGTACATGTCTCAGCAAGAAGCTATTGAGCCAAGAGTGGCCCCCCTACTGCACTAGGAAGCAGCATTCTCACAGGAAGACATGGAGCTGCCTGCTTCCCCACCTCTCACTCAGGCAATGGAGAGTGGGAGCCTTTCTTTTACCTGAAGATATCGTATCCTTTCTGCCAACAAACTGGTTGGACTCTAAGGAAAAGTTTAAGGATTCTCTCCATACATTTAAGACTGCTGGGATGCCATGCATACAAAACATTATTTTGTAGGCAGCAAAGCTCTGCCCAGGCTGAGTGAATACTCTGCCATCTGACATGCCCACCAAACAGGGATCCTAAAGGGGAGCTCTGGAGAAGGGTGACCAGAGGGAACAGTTGCTTCAACCTATGGCAAAGACCTTACTGCATTTGAAGAAAAAAATACTTCCTCCCCACCCAAATTAGCTCCAGCTGTCAGATTGCTGCCCTCTTTTGAGAATTATTCAGTCCACATAGGAAATGCGGCAACACTTCCAAGCTGTGAAGTTCTCTTTTTCACCAAGAAAAGGAAACATCTAAAGCTGTATGAACTGAGCAAAAGACATTGAATGACTTATAAACTCAATATAAAAATATAGGTTTAAAAGCATAAGCCTAAAAAGCAGACAACCTGCATGCTTTAACAGCCAAAAGCCTCTTCATGCTCACATGCATCTGAGCACATTCAGCACTTGAAAAGTGCCAATAAATTCTTCAAGCTAAAAGAAGGGAAAGAAATGCTACTCTCTAAGTATTAATTATCCTATTCAATCTGAAGTCCATCCAAACTTTGTGGATAAGGATTCCAGACCTTGGATTCCAGCATGAACTCTGAATGCTGTTCAACTGCAGGTAAGAAACATGCCCTGAGGAAGCGGGAGTGCAATACACATACAAAATGTGAAAACATGCTTCCCATCATTTTTATTTTTCATTAATTGCTTCATTTTTAGGCATGTTTTTGCAAAGCCAAATCTACCCCTCAGGTAAAGGGCATGCTGAAGCACAAACATTTGCTCAGCTCCACTTTGACTGTGTTATGCTCCCCTAGTCCCTGAGCTTTATTTCATGTTTGTAAAATGTGTTCTTTGCAACCCTTCATTCCTAGTTTGCTATCAAAATTATTGCTCATACTCCCCTATCAGCTTTCATGGAGTCACAGAATGCCTTGGGTTGGGAGGGACCTTAAACCTCATCTTGTTCCAACCCCCCTGTGATGAGCAAGGACACTTTCACCAGACCTGGTTGCTGGGGGCTCCATCCAACTTGGCCTTGAACACTGCCAGACATGGGACATCCACAATTTCTCTGGAAACCCTGTTCCAATGTCTCACTATCCTCACAAGAATGAATTTCTTCCTCATATCTAACCTACTCTCTTTCAGTTGGAAGCCATTCCCCCTTTTCTGTCACTACATGCTCTTCTAAACATTCTCTTATAGGCACCCTTCATGTACCGGAAAGCCACAATTAGGTCTTCTTGAAGCACTTTTTTTCCCAGGCTGAACAATCCCAATTCTCTTAGCCTTTCCTCTTTGGAGAGGTGCTCCATCCTTCTTAATCACTCAGTTAATCACTTTCATCACTCAGTTATTGTCAATTAGGCACATTCATGCTTATCCCAAGGAGGTTTGTTAGAGAAATATTGTAACGTGCAGCATTTGAGCACACCCACAACTCGTCTCACTTATGTTTCACCTATTTCTGACACATCCTTACTCGTGGATCTCCTTAGAATAAAAGCTGTCTGTATAGTACATCTGCTCACACTTCCTGAACAATGGAAAGCCCTGAACAAACACACAAATTTGTGAATGACACAGATTTAGTAGGTAAGACACTCAGGTTTTACCTTCACTTTTCACAACGGAGCTGCTCATTCAAGTCCTCTCTAAAGCGGTAATCCTGCTGGTTCCTGAGGAAACTGCACTGTAGTTTCAGGTGATTCCAGATGCTAAGTTGCAAGTGAGTAAGGATATACAGAGGCAATGGAAAGGCCTACTCAAGAGCACCTCAGTTAAATAACAGAAAAAAAGCCCATCAGTACACATACCTCTTTGGGTTTTTATTCACTTCTCCTTTAATGGCAATTGTGCATCCTGGACGAAGTGCAGTATCAAGCTTCCCAACGTAAGGAACACCCTGGAAGTACACCCCCAGTAAAAATCTTGACTGTGACTTACTTTTTTTTAATATAAGCTGAGCTTTACTATGGCATGATGAAATTTTGGCCTACAATTCAAATTTGCACTTACAGCTAAAGTTATTCCTACAGCATATTGCAGGATCCTAATAGTACAGTGGAAAACTTACACTGAGATAAATACATCAATGTACTGGGTTTTAATTTAAACTACTACCTTGGGTTCAAAACAAACAAACTAATGGTGGAAGGAGGGGAGGAAGGGAAAAAAAAAAGTAAGCATGAAACTCCATGTAATAGTTTAAATTTATATCACATAATTATTCAGACATATACCTGACTTCTCACCTCTGGAGTATCAGTTTTGCTTTAAAGAGTAAGACTCATGTTAACCTGTGTTGCTGTCCCATGGTCACATAAGTACTAGAAGTAAAGTCACTAAGTGTTCTGTGCTCCTGGCAGCAGTTCACAATGATAAACAATGCATATTTTATTTGTCTTTACTTTTTCATTGTGTTAGCAGTTATTTTTACCAGGGAAAAGAAGGAATGGAGACACTTCACTTTTTTATATTTTGCTGAAGTCCACCACTTGCAAATCACAATATTGCATGTTACTTGGTTTAGAAAAAAAGACTGGAGAAGACAGGCTGTCAAGTGACAAAGCCATCTAAAATTATGGCAACCACTGCAACTTCACTTTGTCCACAAATTCTATGTGTATATATTCCTGGCTTCAGCCCCTTTTCAGTGTGAGTGCAGTCCTTGCTCCAGTGGGGATACAGTTCACCTGCACAGGTTTTTGCAAAAAGATGAGCACTCACTACATCTATATTCCGTGTTAGTTGAGTACAAGTTCCACCCCTGAAGTGCAATACTTGCATCCAGCAACCTGAAGTGCACACAGAGATCTGTCAGCAAGAGGAAGATGGGGCAGACAGGTTCCACACATGTTAACATAATATGACTGCAGAATACTTTTGCTTTGCAGGTATTCCCTAAGGCAGAGAAAACAAAGTATGCCTATCTGAAAAAAAAAGTGACTCAGTCCTTCAAAACTTCAGATACTTCACTTTTAATTTGTTTATGGTTGTGGATGCTGTGTTTATCTTTTGGGGTTTCTACTTGATTTAACAATAGTCTCATTTGTACTTGCAGCAGAGCATTACCCTCTACAAAACCTCACTGATGATCTTTCTCCAGTTGACTGTCAATTCCTTTCTTCTTGTCTTTTGTGCATGTCTTTTCATAAATAACTGAAGTATTTTTGATTGGTTTTTATTCTGCATTTGCCACAAATCTACAGGAAACACTTACCAATTGTGAACCATTTGGCATTTCACCCTGCAAGAGAAGAAAAGAACATTATCTAGCTTATCAGACAACAGGGAGATTCATTCAACCTTTTACAAACATACGTACATTTTCTGTGCTTATCTTTGTTACTCCTAGAGACGATGGCTGAGAGCCTTGTAAAGACTGCAGAAAGAGAGATATTTAGGTGTCATTGCTAATGTCAAGTAACTTTAGCATAAAGTTGGTTTAGAACAATGTAAGGATCATCATGCTTTGAATGGTGAACTGTTAAGATGGAAATCTAGGGTTACGTTAATGAAAAAGATAGCCAAACCCCTACAAACTATAGAAACGTTCTGAAGATTTCTGAAGATCACTTCATTACAATCGGAATCTTTATTTAACAGTCAGAACACTGTCAAACTCTCAGGATCACAGGGTACCTATAGACTTTTCCTCACAGTGCGCATACAGCAGGGTTCTTGGGATTCTAAGAAGCCCTCTACATCACTGTCCTTTCTCATGGGAAGGACAGATGAGCAACATGACCATGGCAGAGACAGTTCCAGTTTATCCCTAGCAGACTGTGTCTTCAGGTTATTTCAATACAAACCTACAATTTCCTCCTCAGAAAAGTGTATTAGAAGCAAAGATTAAAAGGAAAGAATCACCTTTCTCCATTGCTTTCTTCCACAAAGCATACAGCATCAGCAGGCACAGATTAAACTAAGTGTATGTTTTGTGCTTTTGGCAACCCACAGCACCTGCTTGCCCTCAGCCTCTTCTTGGAGTCAAGTCCTCCATGATTAGGATGCAGACAGCTTTTGCAGGAATATTATTCTGCCAAATGCCCAAGGCCAAGTGATGGGACCCATGAGGATCTGTTTACCATCTCTGCAAATGATCTTTTAAACATAGCAGACCTATGTTTAAAGCTTAGACTTCATTATGCTCAGCTTCGCCTTCTACCAAAACAATTATTAGTCTGCTGACCTGAGTTAGACCTGGTATTTGGCAGCAAGAGTCAAAAGCTTCACCCACAATGTAGTGAAGATTGTGCTGAAGAGACCCAGAGGATATCACAGGAGTAGGCAGGCTACCTTAGTGAGTGGCAGAAAATGGGAAAAGACATTCACCTTCTCTATCTCCCTGGAATTTATCAACTTTAAAAGTTTCTGTTCTAAAAGTCTAACTCTTTCAGAGCAAAACTATCAGCAGCAGAGCTGGCAGCTGAGAGGAGGCACAGCACAGCCTTCACTTCAAATTCACTGCAATTTGGACCACTACAAAGTCTGAGAAAGAATACTACTTCTCATCCCCATAAATGTACATTTCCAACTTCAGTCAACAAATCAGTCAGTTAAACAGAAAAAAACAGGGCTATGTGCACAAGGAGCTCCAGCTGTGGCTGACCTTGGCATTTCAAAGCCAAGCAACAAGTGACAGCCATGGCTACACTTGTCTCTCAGAAGCACTGAATATTCAAGAGCTCATTCTGAAGCCCCTGCAATATCTGGAAAGTCTAATCCACTCGTGGACTAAGTATCCAATCAATTCTTGTACCATTTGCCGTGTTAACTTTGTAAGCTGTAAACTTTTGTCACATTCTTGTCCCTAACTGCAATACTGAAACAGGAAGACACAAATCCTCATGAGAGTCACATGCTGAAATGTGGGGAAACCAAAATCTCCTTACTAACGTTAGACTGTGTAGCTGCTTCTCCTTCCTTTTCACCGTAAATCCCACTATGCAGCTTAGCAGGACAGAGGAAATTAATCAAGTCAACTATCTGTACATCTTACCTTAGAAACAAACTCTATGGTTTTGATCTGCACTTTGCCATATATTCCAAGTGTATCTATTTTTTCAAGGCTAATTCTGTGGTTGTAGAGCAGCAAGTGCTTTTTGTTTACAGTCACCTAAAGAGATGGGAAACCGAACAGAAAAACTGTATTAAATATACATTACACCAGCCATGTATCAAACTGTATGCACACATCTCTGGTTTACACTGGTTTGGTACAGAAACAATTTGGTACAAAACACCCCTAGGAGTGTCCTAGAAATATCAGATCAACTAAGTTCAGCTCATCCATGATTCAGTCTCTCTTTCCATCACTATGAGGGAGATTTATTTATCTACACTAAAATTTGCACTTCACACCTTTGCTTTTAACACCTGATCTTTTACCAATGTGGTATTATCAATATAATAGAATATATTACTGCAGTCTAACAGAGCAAGACAAATACACCTCACATGTCCCCTCCAAGAGGACTGTCCTATACTAGCCACAGAACAGGTTGATCCCAAGATTAGCCCTTGGCACATACAGAGGGAAGGGTGGAGTAGCCATTAGCTGTGGCAGGGAGTTCCTTGCCTACTCATGCAATTTGGAGGGAAGCAATACAAAATTAAAGGTCTGATTTAATTAGCACCTCTTTAAAGCAAAGCTCTAAACTTTTCTGAAGTTACACTATACCTAGGTAACAAAGACACCTAGACCTCCAATATTTATTTCAATTATTCAAAATACCTCTACTTTATTGACCTGAAAATGGTGGCAGGTAAAGAATCAACCCAGACTCACCTGGAACTTATCCTTTAAAATCATGATGACAATCTCAAATGACTTTCCTTTTCCAAAGGGCATCTCATAAGTGATCTCCTCCCAGCCCCACTTCTCCCTCTCCAGTGTGTTGCAAACAATGCAGCCAGACCTTTTGAAGCGGGGGTTGAAATGGAATGCCACATCAGCTCGAGGCTTTATGCTGCTGCCACACTGTAAATCCACCTGGAACCTAATCACAAGAAAAAGACAAACCACATTCAGCTGAGTCTCTCAAGAGCTCACCTAAAGGTTTGGTACATTGTGTTTTACTGTGAAGCCTCAGAACAGGCAGACACAATGAATGTCACTGGATAAGAAAAAATCCCCAAAGAAACATTTGTCCTCCTCTCTTCCTACATAGATGTGATCATCATTCATATCATGAAAACTCCTCACTTACTGTGTTCATCACCTTCCCTCCCATCACCTTCAGCAGAACATATCAAATGAACCTTGGATAAGGTCAGGGAATAAAACCCCCTTACTGGGCACAAGCACTAGTCCACACCTCCCTATCCCAGGTTAACTTAACTCCTACACACAACACATTCAGTTACCAATTTTGTTAGTGTGAGAATACCCTTTAAGCCTGCATTCAATCTGATGTTATCAAAAGGATTTAGATCAAGCTTTTGTGTGCCATCCTAAGAAGGATCCCTGGAAACACTTCACCCTTTACCGTCTTGCTCACATGGCGACATTGCAAAACATGACAACATAGCCTCTACCTATCTGCATCATCAGGAACAGTCCCATGTATCACAATCAGCTCTCCAGGAACAAGGCCACCATGTATTGTCCCAACATATGGAATGATCTAGAAGAGGGAAGAACAAAAAAAAAAGAAAAAATATTCCAATACCATTTTGTGATGGAGGCAAGAAAACCCAAACTAGTTTAAAAATTAGTATTCTAATTCTTAATTATATGATTCTCTACAACATTAGAGGAAACACAACTAGCTTTTAATATAAAAGAATACACTACAGGAAGGGAAAACCAGGCATATTTTCCCCTATGAAAACCAAGATTTTCAGATAAAACTAAAATTTTCATCCTCCATTCTTAGCTCTCAAATGAAGAGTCACAACATTTAATTGCCTCACTATTCATAGAGCATAAAGAGGATTCACTTCAAATTAGGTCATTCCCAAGGGCTGACTATTATCAGCCCCTTGCTGGCAACTTCCACAACTCCTCTGACCCAAGACTACAGGAGCTGCCTTTTTGCTTGTTCTTGCTCCATTAGGGAAAACAATGATAGGAAGAGACTATGTCACAGAGTGTTTTCTTAGTAGAACATACACAAACACAACAAAATACCTCATCCTAATGAGCTAAGAACTGCAAAGCAACTAAAACAGCCCTGTCCACAAGTCTCAGATTTTATGGTGCCTACAGTATGCAGTCTGGCTCAAAGCCTCACTATCTCATCATCTTCCTTATCAATAGCTGGAGAAGGTAACATATGGATGTTACACTGAACTGAAAAGGCAGCACGGTGAGAGTTGTCAAGCCATAGGGAGGGATGTGTCATTTAGGATAAAAGCCCCAAACAGCCCGGCACAGCTCACTGGCAAAGACTCGGACGTGGTCACAGAAGCCCTACTCTGATCATCCAGCATTTCAGGAAGGGATGGGAAGCACCTTAACATTAAACTGTGGAAACTCCCAGGTGCCTGGCCCAAGAGCAAAGCAGTAAGTCTACATCTCATCACATGTGTGATGTGCTCCAGATCGAAAAAGGAAGTAAATGGTAGAAAATGTTGCATTTGCTCTGGTTAACCAAAAGGCAATTTTGCCAAGGTTGGTTTTGGTAGTTTATAAGATTTTAGGATACTCCTGAAATGAAACATCAATTGCAAACAAGAGTTCCAAGTAATTTAACAACAAAAATAACAAACACATTGGAATTACTATTCCTGAATGGAATATTGGACCATAAAACAAACAAGTTGAGGTTTTTATTTTTAAAATATATAGATCATTGCATGAAACAGACAGATATGATAAGGATATGTTTTTCCTGACACATATTTTTGTTAATCTGTGAGGAAAAAGGAACGACAACAGAAATTGTCTAAATCCAGTGTTGATCATTTCTGCCAGTAGATACACATCCTTTTCTGCCCGTTCTCCACTTTCCTTCTCAGCTACCCACCCACTGCATAAAACCTAATTCAGAGTCATCTACTGCATCAAGAAAAAAAACTAGGACTTGCTTCTTAAGCAAATTGGCAGGTTGTTTTAAGTTTCATTATCTCTATTGGCTTTAGCAGGTGCAGTAGAGGAGGACCAAAATGTGAAATTAAGTGTTAAAAGTGAAAGAAAAGTGAAATCCCTTTTTTTACTAGTAGTGGCTTGGTTCCTTAAAATACAAGCTGCACACCAGAAGATAATTTTTATTCAAACAATAATAATCAAAAATTAAAAGTGTATCTTGATTGTTCTCATTTTTACACTCTGCTCCTGAGGGGTAGTAGCTCTATTGCAATAAAGTAGTAATTTACTGGTTCAGTCTCCAAAGACAAACCAAAGAAGCACACACAGGTCAGGGGTACTGGGACTTGACCACTTTAGTGAAGCAAAATTCTATACTCCTGAAAAGGAACCGTGGCAAAAGCACTTCTTCATATTCAAAAGGATGCATTTATTTAAAAGAAAAGGTGGCCCATCAACTCTTCAGAATCACAGATGTGGGACCAACAAGACCATAACAGAACATTTTCTGGGTGCAATACTACAGACTTAATGGGACTTCGTCATCACAGAATGTGCCTGCAATTTCCTCATGTCTCAGGATGATCTTCTACTACTTTTTCCTCATTTACTAAGAATAGTTCTTGTCACATGGCATGATCTACCATCATCCTGCCTTTCTTCCAGATCTCCAAAACTCTGCTCTAAAGCCAACTGGCCAATGTCAACTGAGTTTAGAGGTCTCAAAGATGAACTTCTTCCTAAAAGAAAATGCCAGTTTTCATAAAACAAGAGGAGAATTGTGGTCTTACAGAGGAAAGGACTGCAACAAAAGCTTTTATCCAGCATGCTGGATATCAGACAGCTGCCCCACCAGATGGGACATGACATCATTTCTTGTCAGATGGGCAGAGTAAAGGGCATAAAGGGTAAAGCAGATTTTCTACATGCTTGAGAACAGTACAGTAATGAAGAAATACATCTCAGACTCAAACCTATAATAAAGTTATGAAGTTTTTTGCTGCTAAACAAACAATGTACTGAAACAATGACATTTTCATAGCCTGCCCTGCTACAGAAGGGCTGAGGTTGGAAGACACCTCTGGTCTCTCTAATGAAATGCCTTGCTCAAAGCAAGGTCAGACAGAGCAGGTTGCTCACTGCCTTGTCTGGAAACTGCCCCAAAGTGATTGGCACAATCTTTCCCAACTCCGCCTCCATATTCCAATCCCAAATACTCATTCTTTTTCCCACAATTCTTGGGAAAAAGATTCTTGACCCCTAAGCTCTAGTTGAATTCTCCTGCTAGGTCTTTTCACCCATCATACCGGTCAGTCCCCTGGCAGCCACCCAATTTTGCTGGACTCTTAGTCTCTCTCTGACACTACTCATTTGTCCTAAACATCTCCTAATCCTTCTCTTCACACCTCCTCTCCCACCAAGATCTCCATCTACCAACTTTCATCCTCCCTCTCCTTTTGCACTTCAGTCCTTCCACCTTCTAGTTCATCATACAGCTTTCCTTCCTCTTCTAGCTGGGTTCTTGTGAAGGAGGTTGAAATTATTCCCCCCTCATCCTTAACTCCATTCACTTTGCAAACAGCGACCATACACTGGGAATAAACAACCAAATTCACTGAGAGCCCAAGAGTGTGACAGTGCAAAGCTGCAACAGGTAAGGAAGTGTGCAGGTCTGTGCTACTGCACATTCCCCATAAACACTTCACACATTTTAGTATTTTAAAGGGGTCTAGCACAGAATGGTAAAAATACTATTTCCTGCAGGTTCAAATGAACAACCTTTTTTAAGACGCAACAGAAAACACAGCTTCAGGTCACCCCTTCAGGGTAAGCCAAAGTCAGGCTGCTGTCACAGACCATGAGAATGACAGAACTTTTCAGAGAAAGTTTTCTGACTCTGACCTAGGCAAAAAAAATTCTGTCAAATCCAGTCTTTGCAACTACTGGATCATGTCAGCTCAAGTCTTCCGTAGAAAATAGGATTTATTATGAATTAAAAGATGAACTATGAAAAAATATTCCAAGTTTAGTTGTTGAGACAAGTTACGGGCACCACAAAAAAAAAAAAAAAACCTTCATGAGAGCTGCCAAGCACAAAACACAATCTTATCATACTTTCACTTTCCAGCATATTCTGCAAAAATGCCAGACATCTACATAAACTGTACACAAAACAGGATTATCCTCCAAAGCTGACAGAACATCTGTCCTCTTTTGGAAGTCCTGTCCATTTGTTTACAGCACAATTTCTAAACACCATCAGCTCTTCGTGTCACCTGTGACATTCTCCCTCGAAAACGTGAGTGATGCAGAGCTCTCAGTAGCATCCCTCAACAGTGCACAACAGTACTGTTGATATAAAACAGCCAAGACCCCTCTCTCAGGGGACATTGTTGAAATGACAGAGGAGTTACCGGGTTACTGATTGTCTTCTGTGATGTATCCAAGGGCAGTTCACGTATTTCTTTCTGTGGTGTATCCAAGGTCAGTTTACGCATTTCCTCCTGTGGTGCACCTAAGGATGTCATCTTCCCTCCTCCAGCTGAAGTTTGTTAATTCTGTGTGGCCACTGCTGGAGCGTATGTAAAGGACTCACTGATCAGGCACCACCAAAGGAGCGATCCCTCGGGAAAAAAACCCAAAAACTTTAATTGAAGAGAAAAAAGGTGACACAACATGAAGTGAAACCCTCAGTACCTCCAAGGTGTAGAGCACAAGAATAATGCAAACATCTTTCCAGTAAATCTGCTGGAGTTTTGAAATATGAAATTAAAAGTTGCATAGAGCACTGAGATGCCCCACTGGTAAACAGTGTCAGCAGCAGTGTGCTATCCCCAGATTTCCCATGGCAGACAAGCCCTAGCAGGTGGCCTTGCCTTTTCCACCTTTATCTTACATAAAGTTAAGAAATAATAGGCAAAAACAAGAGAAACACAAGGTCTTTTATATTTCTTCCTCCAACACATACACTCCCAGAACTCCACAAGTAATAACAGGAGTTTGTAAAACTATAATTAAGTGCACAACATTAATAATAAATAAAGTTTGTGAGAATACTCAGCTACACTGCAACTTCTTTAGCAAATCCTTTAACAGAGTGTCCAAAATTCAGGGCCCAATCGAAACTACTAAGTATTATTTCTGGCATATTCTGGAGAGGGGCAGCATGTAAGCTATGTGGTGATGACAAGCAGACAGGGAAGAAGTGAAAGGTGAGGGCCCTAGCCACATGGTTGTGTGACAACAGCAAGCAATGTTATGAAGAAGAAAAAAAAACAACCAACCAACCAAAAAAATAAAACCACAGAAAAAAACTCCAAAACAACACGAAACCAAAACTCCGAGGTCTGTGGCTTGTTCCACAGGGATTAATCTTCTGCAATGATTAAACAATAGAGTGGTCCATTTTGCAACACCTGACTTAACTTGTTGGAGATTTGGACCAGATAGATAGATATCACCTCACCCCCTTAAGACCAGTATCTAGAATACAGTTCAGAAAGCATAAGGTACTTTAATTAAATATTGCACAACTACTTTGCCCTTTGACCTTCTCAACAGATACTACTATAAATTCACTTTTACCTGTGCAGGCAAATTTTATCAATTTCATTTTTAAAAGAAGCAAATAAAGACCAAATCAAACAATAATTTTGCCTTTATGGTTGTACGGTCCAACAGCAGACCCCACGAAAATGAAGACTACAACCCAGCAGCCTGCTATGTGAGCTTCCTGTGCCTGCAACAGCAATCTAGATCCTGCTAGGAGAGGATCCTGGCACAAGATCTTGGCAGGGCAGGAGGCACTATGACAAAGCGATGAGTTGAGGGTTTTTTTGTTTGCCTATTACTATTTTATTGACAAGGTCGCAAGAATGAAGGAAAGCTGCAATTCAGGCTCTGTTTGTCAAAAGCAGGACATACAACTGCAAAGCTCTCCTGTATCCTTCTGCCAGAGCAACCACGACCCGGGTACGAGTTACACCAAATCTGCAACGCGGCAAGTTAAGGTTCCCTGGCTGCCCTGTTATCTCACACATTCCAAGGGGCTGGAAATATCTCCCACAAATAAACAGGAAACCATAGAGACAAAAAAAATAATAAGCAGCTATTATGCTTCCCACTGTGACACAGAGAAAATGTGTCCTTCACGAGTTACCTCCACGACGGTAACTCCGGCCAGCCCTTACAATTAAAGCGAGATTTTGTACCAGTGCGAACAAGGCTTCTGCAAAGAGAATTACCGAGATGCTTTCTGGATACCTGCAAGCAATTAAAGCACAAAACACTGGCGGTGCCCCCTCGTCCCCCGCTATAAACCCAAGACTCCCGAACACTGGAAGGACACAGGACCAACCAGCCGCGGCCACTTCAGCTTTACAGCGAACCCAGGCGGTCCCAGCTCCCCATAGCCCCGCCGGGAGCAGCCCCTCTCCCCGACACGCACAGGGGCGGGCAGGGGGAGTGTCCCCGCATTCTCCGCTCCGTCTCTTACCTGCAGGAGGCACCGCGGCGATCAGCAGCGCCCGCTCACCCGCGGGACGCGCCCGCCCGGCGCTGCCGCCATCGCCGCCGCTCCCGGCCCCGCGCCCGCCCCGCCCCTCACCGCCGTGACGTCACCGCGGCGCGTGCCCGGCGCGGCCAGCTGGCCCCGGCGCGCGCAGGCGCCTCCCCCTGCGGCCGGCGGGGCTGGGCTGAGGCGGCCGCTATGGCGGCGTGGCTTGCGTCTTGTGAAGTACATGGCACTCCCTCCCCTGCGAACCGTTCGCTTCCTATGTGTGTTGTGCTTCCTCTGGACGCACCGTGTTACAGCGCAGCCCCATCTCCTCACGAGGCACATCTCACACTGAGTCACAGAATTGTTAGGTCCTTTCCAACCCTCTGGTGATCAAGTCCCACCCCCCTGCGAGGGCAGGATCACCTCGAATGGGTGACGCAGGAATGCGGCCCGATGGGTTTTGAAGGTCTCCAGACAGGGAGGCTGCGCGACCTCCCTGGGCAGCCTGTTCCCAGTGCTCTGCCATCCTCTCTCTACGTAAAGAAGTTCTCCCTTATATTCCTGGGGTTTAGTTTATGGCCATTGCTCCTCACCCTGTCACTGGGCATCACTGAAAAGAGTTTGGCACCTTCCTCTTGAACTCATCTTTGAGATACTTCTACGCATTAATGAGATTCCCCTCTCAGCCTTCCCTTCTCCAGACTGAGCAGGCCCAGCTCTCACAGTCTCTCCTCCTAAGAGATACTCCAGCCTCCAAATCATCTTTGTGGCTTCCACTGGACCCTCTCCAGGAGCTCCTTGTCTTGTACTGAGAAGCCCAGAACCGGACACAGCACTCCAGATGTGGCCTCTGTAGGGTGGAGTAGAGGGACAGGATCATGTCCCTGAGCCTGCTGGCCACACTCTTCCCAAGGCACCCCAGGATATCATTGGCCCTCTTGGCTGCAAGGACACTGCCAACTAGTGGTCAGCTTTCACCCACCAATACTCCCAGCTCCTCTCTAGTAGATCAGCCCTCAGCCTGTGCTGGTATTTGGAATTATTCTTCCCAGGTGCAGGACCCTGCACTGGCCCTAACCTCATTAGGTTTTTCTCCACCCAACTCTCCAGGCTCTCCAGTGGCCCACGGTGACTGTGGTCACTTCTGTGACCAGACCCAAACACAGTTTCAAAGCTCACACTGGGTCATTCGCTGCCAGAGAACCTTTGTGTTTCTGAAAACCTGGAAATCTTATACCCAACCCAATCTTTAAAACCACCGCCCCAAGGCTGTGCTCCCATCCTCCTGTTCCCTTGCAGGCCCCACTAAGGGGGATTGTGGCAGTATTGGTAGGGTAAGCAGGAGGGCCAATGAAATCCCTTGCAGCTTTACAGCTCATGATGTGTAACAATAGTCTGCTCAAAAAAACACTATTTCAGGTTCCCCCTGTTAATATGCTGGATGGGGAAAAGATGAGCACAAAAATAAAGAGTGCAACATAAAAGGCTCACAAGCTTAAATCACCATCTCCTATTCAATTAAAGGCATTCAGTATTTCTTTGCCTTGCAAAAAACAGTGTATGTGGCTATAGAGAATTTAGAATGGGATCCAGCCACTTGTCACAAAGACCATTATATAGATAATATGCAGTCTTCTATTCCACAATTAACCAACACAAAAGCCCCATCTCGAATCATCTATCTACTTGCTAGAGTTCTGCGGATAGCTGTAGGACTGCTGCTTTAATGGGTGCCTCAGCTTAGCTATATAAGATTGGAAGGGCTTATTCACAGAAAGGTATGATAACACTTCCTTTGAGAATTGCAGAAATGAGGTACTCAGATAAAAGAACAGCAGAGCAGATTGCCTGGGGAAAGGTACCTTAGAATCATGCATGGTTGTGAGAGAGGACTGACAACTATTGTCTGTAGTCAGATGCTACCAAAAAGCCTGCTATTCAACTGTTCTACATAATTGCACAGCACTACTTAAAAAGAGAACAAATAAAAGGTCCTGAGCCTGAACTACCACTTAGTTTTTCTTTGAAGCTATTTTTCCAGGCACTCTAGTTGAAAGAGTAAAACACTTTAATAAAAGCAGACTGACATAAGTACATGAAATACACTCAATTGTCAGTATTAGACTGCAACCTCAAAGTAGGTTTGAAAGTTCAGGCTGAACAAAGAAAATATGCTGAAAGGTTGGAATAAAAAAATATGATACTGAAAGGAAGAGCAATAGGTGGAAATGTTTCTAGAACCACAGAAAATAAAGTTTTACTACTTTACTACTTCTTGCTCAGGGCTCTTCTACTTTTGGGAAGAAACAAACCAGAGGAAATGCAGTGATTTGAAGTATACACCAATTCCTTACTGAAGCAGAACAGCTCTTGATTCATGTGATTTTAGGCTGAGTCATAGACAGTTTATGAAATTAGCAGGGAAGCCCCTGTTTCAGCTCCCAAACCTGATGCAGCATTGACAATGAGTCAGTTGGGTTACAGCTTCAGCAGCTTTGTGCTAGCTACAGTGCTGTTGCTTTGTTCATAGACTGTCTTCTGATCCTGCTGATTGCTTGTGACTGCTATTTTTAGCACCATTTACTAATGGCAGTCCTGGCAGCAAATAACTCAGTCTTCCCTTATTTCCACAGTCCAAGTCCTAATTCAGGCTTTTTCTTCTAAATTTAATGTGCACTCAACCATTGCTGGGACTGTGTGTAATCCTGTCAGCAGAGATTTCTCATATTCCAGCAGAATTTCGCTTGCTGGAAAAACAGAAATGCTTTGTCAAAACAGATGCAGCCAATTTCAGCTGAAGTAAATACAGCAGCTATTTTTGGCCATAAGGCCTTTCATCGAGGACCCTGTTACCCCTAAGGAATTTTACCTGCCTCTCCTGTCCTTGATTCCAAGCCTGTAACCTGTGTCTCTCAGGAGAGCAAGCCATGGTCCAAAGTCAAGGTGAAAACATACATAGTCACACTTACTTACTTGGCCTGGTATTTTATGCACAGTTCCAATTATAAAATTTCCATCAATAATGGAATTCCCTAGACTTGGCACAAATAAACACTAGTCTCCATTAAGAAACCTGCCCATGGAAGTTACTCTTGGCTATTTTTTTTATATTGTTGTTGTACCAGAATAACTAATTTTCCCTAGTTTATACAGTACTACAGGCCACAGGGGTAAAGCCTTTAGCACATTGGACTGTTCAGCAGACATTTTGTGCTTAAGGACTTCACATGATCTCAAAAGACTGATATTGTTGTGTCTTCTGTAGTTTTAGTGGAGTTGTTTGTACATTACAGCATTTTCTGATGGAAATTATTCCCCTAGCTTCTTTGAAAAGCTTTAGACTCAAGGAGGATGTAAGTCACCACCTCTTGGTACACCAACATTAAAATTTCAGTTGACAGCCCAGCTGGCTCAGTGTTTACTCATCTACGAGTTAATCAGTGGCCTTCCATAACTCTTCCTTGAAATGTCACTATTTAGCTTCAGTCATCATTCAGATCTTCCCGCTGTCAGTTTAAAGTTGCAAATCACAGGAAACAAAAAGTAATGTTTTTTAAAATGGGCTTACAGATTCAAAGGCTTAAAATGCTACAGCTGCTTCAGGAACTAACAAGTAATCTATTTTTTTTGTTGCAATGCCTGCTTTTTAAAGCAAAATGTTTAAGAGAAGCATAAGAGCAAACAAGATACAGAATAGATATGAGGGCTAAAGGACAGAGAAGATACCAAGAAGCCACTAGACCTTCTGAAAACCAATTATAGGCCATATAACCCTTAAAACATACTCACCCCTTCTTTCTTAAATCAGTGACACTCCAGGTTTCCTGAAATAGCCAGGTTCACTCCTTTATTTGCATTGCAATAGCTAGGAGAGCAAACCTGTGTCTGTGCTTGCCCTGTCTGCACACCCCAACCCCCAGGCGCTTGTGCCACGGTCTGCACAGTGATTCAACCCCTGCCTACCTAGGGACATAAAAACCAGGAAATATCACACATCTGTGCCAAGGGGAAGATTGTGTGATGTTCTCCAAAGTGGGGATTGTGACCAAACCCAAGATCCCTAGAACTTCACCTTCACACCTTCATCATCCTCCTTGCAGTTGCTCCTGGATATCCCCGGTGGGTCTCTGCAGTTACAGATGAGCTCACCTGCCCTCAGCTCTGCTGCATTTTCAAGGGAGACGTGCGAGAGCTGTAGTATCACCTCTCACCACGAGATGGTAGGTGTTTCCTGATGGTTAGAGACGATCAGGCTTTTAATAGACCTTTGAGATAGTGAACTTCTCTGCTTCAGAGGAAGCAGAGGCAAAAATAAAATAAGGACCAAAAAAACCACCCACTGTTTGCAGGATTGAGAATGAAGTAGGGGAAGCTCACATATATTGGGTGCAAAGACAAAAATAAATTCTCAGCTTAGACTCAAGATATTTTTTACTACTGTAAGGAATTGGGTGACCCTTTCTTAGCCTAGCTCTTTCCATTAAAGAACTTTTCAGTCATGTAAATTTATTTTATGTCATAAACAATATGAAACTTCAGGGGTTTTTTTGAGACAAAAAACATTCCCAAATTAAATATTGGGTAATTTTGAAACAAACTCATAATGAAAAAAGAATAATTTCACATTCATGTGTAAAGTTGTGTATCCATCCCTTGCTGGACATAGATACACAGAACACATTTATTATCCAAGTTGCTTGTGCTGATCTTTCTCATTTAAGAATCTCAGGCAACTCTCATTACCACAATAACAAATATACATGTCCTCAAATGACCTGCCTTTAAAATAAAGAATCACTGTTTTACAAAGGCAAAATACAGAGATCAAGCTAGTAAGTATGTCCAGCTGTTAATTGCCCCTCTGCCCCTAACAGAGGGTACAGCAACCCTTTCCCAAGGCTGTCTACTTCTCTTTGCCATCAGTTTCTGTCGGATTCTTGCCTCATGGGGGTCAGTTAAGTTTCTTGAAAAATGGAGTCAGTCCCAGTCCTTGGCCAAAATACAGGCAAATACTACTGACTGCACCACTCAAAGGTAAGTTCTTTTAGTGCTGTAGATATTCAGCCTGTTCAACCAGTAGATCCATACCTTCCCTATCCACTTAAGGCCGACCGACCATAGCCATGGCATCATGACTAGCCGAACTCCGGGACTAAGAAAAGCACTTTTCTGTCAGAAAAAAAGGAGGCAACAAGTTCACATTCTCATTTAATAGTGCTCTGCCCTTCTGTCCAAAACTGAGCCAAAATTTAAAATTTACAAGATATATTCAAAGTAGCTATGAATAACTAATTTCTTTGCCTTCATGGACGGAAGTACATGATCTGCTGCAAAAATTACACAAGTAGGCTGCTCTTTAAGTTATTATAAATGTCATGCACTTTCTTTGACCTTGTTTAAACACTTCTTCTGTCTGACAAATAATTTCCAGCTATGTCTGGCCACAAGTCAAGAGTGCTGCCCTAGCTTAAAGAACCATAAGGCAGAATTTACATTTCTTTCCTCTTGTTAATAGCTTGACTCAGAACTGTGGGAGACCATTTGAGACAGTGAAAAATATGGGCAGTTTTGGAATAACTTTTGGTTTACAGTTTCTGTACAAGTTACTTTGAAGAAAGCATCTGGGACCATGCTGACTATGCCTATCCTTTTTGGTAGGTTCCAAAGGACAGTCCCAAACCCATTCTGCATTCCTCTCCACAGATCCAAGGGAAGGTCATGCAGAGAGTAAGGCTTTCTGGACACTGTCACCATTTTACTGGAGATACCCCACAGTTGTCCTCACAAGAAAATTAGGCTCTCCTGGAGCACAGCACTGCAAATTTGTCATTGAAGAACAGTAATTAAGATCATTTTACCTTAGATAAGCTTGCAGGAATGAAATAATACAGTGGTTTGGCCAGCTTCATAGAAGCCAAAATGGGTGGCAAAGGCCACTGATCATCCTGCAGGCACAGAGATAGCAGGCAAAAAATCCAGAAATCCGTGAAGAGAGAGCAGGTCTTACACAGGAGTAGGAGAAGGATATCATGGAACAAAACTGATAGCCTAGGTGGTGACTTTTTAGTGTCCAGTATCAGACTGGTTATTAATTCAGGAAAAGTTCACCCCATACAGGTTTCTTACCTCTTAGTCAGTAACTCAGCTACAAGTTTCTGTTCATCATATCAGAATTAACTAATTTTTCATACAGAAAAAATTTAAAAATACATCTTCCTTTCTTCAACAGCAGTATGTGTTGCAAACATAAGTGCTTTAAGGCATCATGAATTTATCTATAAGGTATTTTTTACACAGAACAACTAATTGACAGTTCAATAATCCCAAGGTGACTGCTGAGAAGGAAAACAGCTGTTTTCCTAGCTGTAATAAAAACAAATACAATAAAGTCAAACAGTGACAACTGTATTTCTTCTAAAAATAGTACACATTATAACAGAAGACATAATAACAAATTGAACACTCAAAACCAATATCTTGTAAACAGATATAAAACTAGAAAAAGAGTGTGTACATCTCAATTTATGCCATACAAGGAGGAAAAAAAAGTATTTCAAGTATAACTATGAGTAATCCAGTGTGTGGTGAAGTTTAAGGCTAACATTTTCAACCTTCAGAGCTGAATTTATACTGAATCCATCTATGAACCCTCAGAAGCAGCTTTATTTCCATCCAACATGAACTCCTGCATCTGACATTGACTTTTGAAGAGCTTCAAGGGATCAAACTCATCTTCACAAGACAGTTTCCTCAAAATTTTACAGGTTTTACCCAGAAATCAGCAAAGTGGGTATATTTCAGTTGAACACCTTGATTCAGGAATGCTACAGCCTCATTTCATATTCCCATTCTGATTCTTAGATGAGGACTCCAGCTCCTAGCTGGTCTGGATCTACCAAAGCACAGCATATTATAATACCACACAGATATACCTGTGCTGTGTTATGGGAGGGAAAAGCTGTGTGCATACATGCCAGCACTCATCACTCAGAAGAACAACTTAACACATGTAGGAAAGACATTCTGTGCTGTCCTTATGAGCTAGCAAGGGCCTCCTGAAGATAAGGAAAAGCCCCATATCTCTCCTGAAGGAAGACCAAGGTTGTTACCATGGAGACAGGATGAAGGAGAGAAAGTTAAGAGATACTGACTCTGGCTGGCTCACAGAGTGATGTGGCTCCCTGATCACCTACTGGGAACATTGTTTCTCTCTTATGACCAATGGGCACTGAATGTGTATGTTGGATGGGTGTAAATATCTTGAAGAAGTATAAAAGCAACATTGCTGTACAAAATCTCTCTTGCACTCTTTTGATGGAGTCATGTATTTTTGTACTGTCATGCTCTATAACGACAAACACACAGACATATGAACCTAAATCCTGCATGCAGTCAGCCCAAGGTATGGGAATTATGTTGGACAAGCTGCATTATGAGCTATTTGCACATCAGCAGTGGATGCCTGTGCAGGAGCTGAAAGCAGCAGGCAGCCCAGCCACAGCAATAGTCCCCAAAGCTGAACCTAGAGCATCTAACTCAAGACAGAAGATTATTTGCGAAAGTTATGAGCTGATAGACGTGTTGGGAAACACCCACTCTTAGAAGAGAACCATTAAACACAAACTCCAGGTCCCAACAAGACAAAGCAGTAAAATTTTCTCCTTAAAATACAGCTAGAAAACTAGAGTTCTAAAGAGTAGCAGCTTTTTTTGAGGAATGGTTAAAAAAAATTCATCACAAATTCCAGTCTTTTCTAAAAAAAATTTAAAATTCAAACCTCAAATTTAGGTCAATTTCTTTACCCTGAAACAAGACTTTCAGCTTCTTGAAGCCACTAAAATAAAGCTAATTTTATGTCAGTCCAGAACAAGGGCCTGACTTGAAAATGTTAGTCTTTACTTCTAGCTCCTCTGTAAGCATATCACTCAGTATCTATAGTAAAGTATTACTAGAGGTCCCTTTTCAAACTCTTACAGTAAGAAACTCAGCATCCAGCATTAGACTGCCCTCAGCTTCACTACTAATTCTTATTATTTCTACTCAAGTAAAGTAAACAGTGTATCAACCTGCACCCCATTCTAGTTTTGCCCCACATCTTCACCAGTGCTTAGGTATATACACCTATGTACATACTACATTGTCTGAGATGTCAGAAGAATTGTAGGAAAAAAGCCAATTCTGAAACATTTAAAATGTAAACAGTGTAATTCAAACAATCAGAATCCTTAAAAAAAAATTAGTCTAAACCACTGTAAGTGCTTTAATAGTCATCCACCTGGGTGAATTCAGCTGTTCATTTTCCATTAGAGTGGCTCTAATCAATATATAGCACTAGTTTCACACAAGACTGCAACTGCCTTGGTGTGGGACAGAAAGCAGGCCAACCCACAGAACTGTAAAGAAAACCACAGCCTGTGAAAAGGGAAGTTACAGTCAATATTAACAATACCCTGTGGTGTCATCATCTGACACTGCAAAGTGAGAGGGATTTGATACCTGCACTCACAGTGTACACTGTCTTTAAACCTTTGGAAAGTAATTTTAAGCATAGAGACTTTTAATTGGTATTTTTGGCCCCTAAAGGTTATGGGTTGAAAAGTGTCTCTGAGTTGCATGATTTCTCTTAGAGTAAATATATAGCCTATGATGTAGTAGCATGTGAGGAATTATTTTGTTTAACATCTGTTATTGTTTAACGTCTCCTCTTGTTCATACGAGACAATTTTCTCAAATGTGATGTTGAATATTCAGTTAATTGTAACATTCAGATCCAAACTGCTGCCTGGAACACTGAGGTGTTCCTGTGCCAAAAACAGTGTCACAAAGCTTAAAAAACAACTAAAAAGGAAGAAAAAGATTCCACCTTATCTTCTACTAGGTAGAAAACATACAAAATTGTGGAAGGGCTACCAATAAGGCCAAGAGACTTGCCTTCTAACTGTGGCTTTCCCAATAACAGCAGCACACAACTGATTGGTTGACAAGTGCTGCAGTAAAGCAAGCAGTCCGGCCTTTTCATTCCTTTTCTATTTAGGAAGGCTGTGAACAGCCTAAAAAAACTGAAAGGTATTTGCAGACTCAAGAACTCAACCTGGATCATTCCATCCACTTTTGGAAGGTTATCTTCGCAACCCCAAAGCTTACATTGTGTATACAGTAGATAAAGCTTACACAGTATATAAACCCTCAGTACAAGCTTTCTCTCTCTGCAAGGGAAACTTCCAATGTATCAGTAGTAGCTAGCATTTAACACATACAGAATAACAACTTTCTTTGACTTAGAAATCATTCTGGTAGGTTCTGTTCCCTCTCTTGGGCCATTCCTCCTCCACCCATTTCAGCAGCACTTTCACAACATCAATTCTCTTATAAAATTTACAGAGATCAATCAGCTGCTCCACAGTCCGGTCACTATTCCGTAGCAAGAATTCCAAGGTGGGACTTTGGGGCTTTTGTTCAAGGAAACACAATTCATCATAAGTCATCCCCCACTTGCTTGCTAAATTTCTCCAGTTTTTCACTGTTGGATGGCAGGGATCCAGCTTTAGCCTCACTGTGTACAACAAGTCCTCATCATTGAGCATGTCACTGATGGTTGGTGCACGGAATAAGCACAAGGAGCAGGTGACATTTTCCTTGCAGGTTTTCTTGAGATCTGCAGTGGAAACCATTACATAGGAAGAAATTAGGATCTATTGCTGTGGTATCACCAGGAACAAAAAGTTAAAAGTGTAAAGGGTTGAGAAGTATTCTGTTTCTTTGAATTGCTTCTGAAAAAGTCAGAATAGTGAGATGCAACACCTCTTCTCATGAAGAACTCATTAAATTAACTTCCTAAAACTTCTCTCTTCACTACACTCTAATCAAAAGTGGCTTTAATCAAAAAGACTAATTTTTAAAGACAGTAAATTACTTTGAAAACTAATACAGAAAAGACACAGGGTTCAATGCAGTGTGTGAGCTAGGACAGTCCCCTTTTTTGTTTTGGAACAATGTCTCTTCCTTGAATCTACCATAATGCCCACTTATATCACCAACAGGATTTTGTGTGCATTCTGTGCATCTTGTGTATCTGTGCTGTAGAATGAAGGAAAAATGTTTTACGTTTATGCACTGCTACCTTCATAACAACATGAAATATGTGCACCAGGAGAATCTCTGCTGACAGATCCAAATACAACTAACATCTAGTACTTTAACACAATGAAAAAGTAGATATGTTCCTTTGCTTTGTAAGGGCTCTCGCAATAAAAACTGTCCCTGTTTTACCAGCAAAGCCTATTTTAAAAGTACATAATGAAAAGGAATAAAGTGCATACTCCTCCACGTGCGAGAAAAACAAAAATACCAAGCTGGTGCAAAGAGGTGGTGATATGTTCTAAAATCTGCATCAAATACTGAAAATTGCCATTTAGGTATCTCCTACACACCATAGTCAGCATCTCCCCCAAAACTGGGAACAATGTGGTGCTATCAGACTATATTATATATTAACACCCCTTAAACCACACAGAAACCAGTTTGAGTCATAGCTCTAGTTAAACTCTAATACCAAGACCTTTAACACTGAAACAGTTCAGGACATGGTCTGAGCATTTTGGCTGCAGATATGACCTCAACTCTCCCTGCTCCCTTTTGAAAGCAGGGAGAATCTGGCATCTCCAAACAGTATATAATGGACACAGCCTAGAAGCTTTTCATAAAGTTTCTGTGCTCCAGCCTCATTGCACAGCTTGAAATAGGGAAGAAGCTAGTCCTACTTCAGATGAAACTCTGAAAAAGGGGTTGATAGTAATCAAAAGATTTATCAAAAACAAGAGAAAACAGTGACACACAATTTACAAGTGCTGTTTCAGAGGCCTGAACTGTATCTCTGGCAAAGGATAAATCTGGTAGCTAGTTCCACCTACTCATAAGGACAACAGCATCTGTTCAGGCTGTTTGTTTGTGGGATTTTATGGCTTTTTTTTAACATCAATTATTTATTTTCAGTAATTATTGTCAGATTGTGTGAAAATTCCAGAATATAATGTCTGCATGCATGTTCTATTTTATTTTTAAAGAAAGAACAGGCTATTGTTAGTTTTGTAACATTGCTCATCAGATTGTTTTTTCAGCAGGCCAAGGACAACTTCTGAAGTTTTCAACAAGTTAGGACGTGCAGCAACAACACCGCTGCAGACACATAACTTCATACAAATGCTTAGATTCCCTGTTAAAGGGAAACATGTTCTGGTGATATCTTAGCTCACAGGTATTCCACAGGCCTTGCAGCTGTTCTCTACAGGAATATGTATGTTAACTCTTCTGTTTCTTCTTGTGCACCCTAAACTTGCTGAAGTGAGCCAAAACTTTCTTGTTTCCTTTATACCAACCTTTACTTACACAAACAAGGCAAAATGAATATAATATAATCCAATCAAATTTCTGGCTGAGCTTACAGGGCAGGAGAGCACCCTATCTGAATTTCATCTTATTTACTCTGGCAGGGTTGCCAGGCTAAGTTTTTCCTCCAATAGAAACAGGGAAGAAGGGGTAAAGAAAACACCTCTGTAAAAGGGCACAGATATAAGTAAACAAAACTAAACCAACCTGCTTCTTGTGCTATACCATCTGGAAGACTATCAAAAGCATCATAAAGAATCTTGCTTTTCTAAGGTGGTCCTGTGCTAGACACTGACAAGCACTACCCAACTGCATGATCCTAATGCTACCTGATAGGACAAGGTGCCTTACTAATAGGAAACTCAGTTTCTTACTGTTAGACTAAGACCTGTATATCATACACCCCACTCCAGCAGAACTCACACAAATGATTGGATAAGCACTCACAGCCTACTGCCAGCTTCTGCTCTCTCCTGACAGCTATTTACACATCACTTCCAAAGGCAGAGGTACGAAATGTATTTGGAAAGCCCAAGTTGCATGTTTTGTATGGTCTGCATTATTGAACACCATCCTCTTAGAACAAAGAGGAAGCTGTAAATGACACTGGTAAGGAAATGAGCTCCATAAGCACTAATTCTCCAGGCAGTTGTTCGTTATGACAAATAGCAGTTTTTAAAAAAGCACTTTCAAATAAAACCTAGGAATAAAATAAGGAGAACAATAAAGTTGACAGATTACCTGAAAGCAATTCGTCAGTATGGTTTTGTGTGTCTTTGTCTTCTGGCTACAAAGCAGAAAACAAATATAAAGTAAAAATAAAACAATGTAATTGAACACCAGAATAAGTATTTGACTAATTTACAACCAGCAGGAGATTATTTAGAAGAATCCCCAGCAACTTGTAAAGTCAGGGAATATACATATAGTATTGGGGAGTTGCTAACAATCTGCAGTCTTTTCAGGCAGAATTTCCATGCTTCGGCTCATAAAATGACCCTGTTGGTTGTATGCACTGAACAACAGCATTTTGATTAATGATATGCAATAGCATTGCATCTTTTGACTAACTCTCTCCTCAACACCCAAAAGTTATTAACAATATGTATGGTTTGATTTAAAAGATTTTAAAAATGTTTCACAATGTAAAAACCAAGAATTTTGTAACAACCAGTAAGGGATTGTTTTGTTGATCTAGGCAAAGGGGAGAATTTTTTTTACAAACTTCTTTATGTACATAGGAAGCTTTTATAGACAACACGTGGACATGAATATTTTTGCAGCTCACATCTAACCCTCCCCCTATTTGAAGTTAACATTCCCTCAATGATATTTCGTCTGCTAATTAAACATACTGAAATTGCTTAGCAGCCTGAGACTGTAACACACATTGTAACATTTAAATTCTCCTAGTTAGCAACCTCTAAAAACTGGAAGGACAGCCCCTTGATTGTAGAACTGTGGGGAAACTGACTGCAGCTGCCCTTACTTTAACTATGCAGGTGTGGAGCCAGGTGAAATAGCTTTCTTCTGCTGAGGATTTAAAGACGAAAGTAGAAGGGGATTTTCCCCTTAGATAGCTGCAATGAAGTATTGTTGATCTTTTTGTATTGTGTCATTCTTCTGAAACAGCAGGCTTCTTAATTTTGCAGGTTGTGCATACAAACAAAAGTCAATATATGGGTAACAATATAGTGTAATAAGATACTCTAGTCCAACCTGCTACACCTTCTTTACTAAGAAATCCACTAAAAATAGAATACAGGCAATTTCAGTTGCTGTGGTGAACTCATATGCATTCATGATCTAATTATAAAGAAGGTGAACTCTCTCCAAAATATTTACAGACTTTGTTAAGAAAGGAAAAATTTGCATACTGTTTTCAGTATTTCTTTACTCCCTGAAAACTGCAAGACCACACATGCAACATCAAAATGCCTGCTGTCTGCTCAAGAGAGATCTAACACTGCACATGCCAATTGCAACTGAATAAGCCCTGCTGTTATCTTCTAGCAGTTTACTTTTCTACCACAACAGTTTTATCTGGACAACACTTTTTAAACACAAAGTTGGCCTTCATGGCAACATGTGAGCACACAAAGTTCAAAAAAATTAAATCTAAAGTTCCTGATTATAGTAATTGTCTCCACTCCCACAAATGCCTTAAAAAGGCAGAATGTTATAATTGAGCCTCAAGGAACAAATTCCCAGAAGAGTAACTCATTGGGGAGAATGAGGAACTTCCCAGGACAACTCAGCCTGCCCAGAGATCTACTTCAAAAGAAAGAAATAAGCAAATTTAAAAATAACAAAAACAAACTAAACAAAACAAAAATCCACACCAAAAAAATGCAATCAAAAAAGGAAAAGCAGATACTGTTCACTTAACTGCTGTACTGAACCTCATTTCTCAGACTTCATAAATTCATTGAAGTTCAAACCTTACTGTGAAAACAAATGCCTAAGGGCCCTTATGTCATTTTACATGCCTTATGAGATATAAAAAATAAGAGTGGGAAGTACTGCAAAAAGTACAAAGAAATGCAGCGATACTTACCTGTGCCATACATCTGTTTTCAAAATGCATATTTTTATTGATCAGTCATTATCCAATTTATCAAGTCAGATGCACTCAAGTTTATTCAAGATCATTTTCTTGTAATGTAATTGTAATAAGAAAATGTAGTGTTACTGCCAGGGAAATTAAGGCATTAAGCAAGAATATTTTTTGCCCACAGTGAAGATCCAATCATCCTCTAGAGGTCTAATGAAAGTCATAAACTTATGTGCAGTCTACAGGTAAGCAGAAAGTTTTCCAGCTCTGTGGAACCATTACCACTAATACACTGAATTATCTTTATAGTGATTCTAAGCTGCCAACAAATTCTCTCTTCTTGATGATGGCAAGGAACAGTTACCTCCATCATCTGTGAAATGCATACCAAACCCATGTTTGTTTCTGATGGAATTCAGCTGGGACTCTGGCATTAGGAACTCCTTTTAATTCTTCATCTTGCTGGCAAATGCTCATTCATTTCTCTTCTCCAAGTTTTCTGCTCAACCCAAAGAGAATCAATTTGAAATTCAGCAAAAAACATTCACTTGAAAGAAAACCATGGAGCATGGAAGTCACTCAGCATTGCCCTTCCTATGGCAATGAAAGGTGTCACAAAAAGTGGACAATGTTTCAACTATGGGAAGAGCAGTGTCCCAAAATCAAAGCAAAAACCATCTAATGCCTCCCTAAAGACAAAATCTAGGTTTCCTTACTTCTTCTCTGCCTGGCTTTATTTTCACCAGGAAATATTTTCATCAGAGGGACAGCATGCATGACAAAGCTTTAGCACTTTGCTGGCTCTTCTTCAGAACATCTATACATTGATCAAAACCTATTTAAACTATAAAGTACATGTTAATGATAAAATAATCTCTTTTTTTGCTCTTCTCCACAAAAGACCCCTTCATTGAACTCTTGAAAAGAAAGCAAATTTCTGGTCTGTTTTACTGAATAATTTTGTGCTCTCCAGATACAGTCTGAAAATATACTTATTTGTTAACATACTTACTGAATTTACAGCAGTAACTTAGTTCACATTCAAGTATCATTTTTCTTACCTGTTGTATTAGTCCAGAATCTGATGTAAGGGTCTTGATGTTCACAGATGCAATTTCCAAAGTAACTTGATCTGTTAGGTATTCCTCATCTAAGGCAAAGAGCGTGAAACACTGGTCTTCCACTCAGACACAAATTTAAATAGTAAGAAGTAATTTATGTTATCAAACATAAATTATAGTATATTTGTCTAACATAAAAAAATATAACTCCGTATCATGATCAAATGCTGGGAATTACTAGATTAAAAGCCCAAAATGTTAAGTCAGCAGAGTCTGTAACAGTCATGCAGACCATGACTGTGAGAAGAAATATAATCCTTGCAGAGATTAGATATTAGAGTAGCAGTTGTTTTCTAAACAAACATCACACTATTTTTAAAGCAAGAGTCATGTTGTTCTTTCAGAAAGCTGACTACAGAATATTAACTGAACCAATACAACAATATAGGCTGAAGATGTCCCAAGTCATTCTAATTTTTGTTTTGCTTTTCTCATCACACTTAAAATGACAGTTAAAATAACTACTGCATAAATATTTTTTTTATTCTGCCCCTTTGTGAACTGGACTCATCCTAGTGATTCCTACTACACAGGAATTTGCTGAAGCACTGAAATAATCCATTTCAAAGTGTGTTTATCAACAGCCCTGGGAGTCCACTGAAAAGCACAGCATTCTCCAGTACAGCACAAATTCTACTAACTTTTCAAGCATCACTTCAGGTCTCAAAATGGGATACAAAGGATACATAAACCTTTTGTGGACCTTGTACACTCTGCATGATTACTAAGGTCCTTCTCATCAAACTATTTGCATGATTCCCCTGAGTCGGGTGCTGACCAACCATTAACACACGCTTAAAAAGGGTTATATTCTACATGTTTTTACACACAAGAACGCTGCATGAGGGTGACTACATTTGTAGCAATGGTATGTTTTCATTTGTTGTTTGTTTAGTGGCAAGATCTCATTGAAGAACCTCTATTACCTTTATGACTCATCACATAACAGAAAGAAGCAATATTTTCTTAACTCACTCAAAAATCGATCTGGATCAAAGAATTCATCCTTACACTTGCAAGAAAAACAAAAGCAAAAATCACTATTCTCCTCTTTTTCTGGTTTTATAAGACTGATGGAAGATATTTCATCCCCAGTGATGTCAACATTTGGTAGAGGATCATCATTATTTTTTATGACTGTAGGTCCAGAGACAACAACAACCAACAAAAACAAAACCCAAAAAACCCCACAAACAAAACAAAACAACCCCCCAAACCCCAAAACCAAACAAAAACCAAAGAACAAAACAAAAAAAAAAGCCAACCAAAATAAAGTCTGTCTGAAAATGCAAAGCATGGGCATCAAATCTGTGAAAATAATATGTGTGAAATTGTGAAATTTATTCTATATTTGAGTGGAAATAGAGTTATTATCAAATCATGATAAACACTAAGGCGACCTCTGCAAGATAAGAAGTTCCCTCGACTCCATTTTATCTCAATCAGTAAAAGGTGCCAAGAACTTCAAAAAGTTATGGCTCCAAAACAGCCCATTAATTAATTGACCAATAAAAGGTAGACAGCCCCTCTCACCAATGTACTGTCAGTTCAAACATAATTGTTTGTTATACAGAATCAGACCAGCACATCTGTTACAATTTTTAGTTCACAGATCCGTACATCTAAGTTTGTTTTTTTTAATAGAAATAACTATGAAATACCATTCTCAGAGAAATAGTGAAATTTACAGAAATGAACAGAATACTAAGAGGTATTTGTACCACATCCAACTTCAAAGGGGAAATGTCAAGCTATATTAGTAATTACATCTTCTTACACTTAGTAAGAGGAAGCAAAAATGAAAATCAAATATAAACCAAGTGCATTTCCTTTTTACATAAAGTGTTGACCTTTCTATTTATGTCTTAGCTTTCCTTTTTAAATTAGGTGTATTTAGAATATGCAGTTTTGGACTTTAAACAGCCCTGGCAAATTTGAAATTTAGGAATTAATCTACTTAATTTTGAGGAGGATCTAAAGTCACAGGTGAAAAAAAAAAACAGAACATGGAAAAGAATGTTCTAGTGTAATTGCTTTGGTGCTAATAAACAATTTTGAAGGACCAAACCACCTGCCTGCAAATAAACAGAAACTAGTTTATGACTTCAAATAGTCTTCATCCCACACGATCCTTCCCTGCTGAGCAGCACTTTTGAAGAGCACTCATTTCCTCTGCCTGGCTTTCTCAAGCCCCAGAATAATCTCCAGCTTTTCTTTAACCCCAGTGGTATACTGCTCCCACTCCTCAGCATGAGTTTCCATTGTGACAAGCCTGGTTTCCTGTGGCTGTCCCACTGCAAATCTGCTGTGCAATACAGGATGGACAACACACTACCTGCAGAATGCTCCTCAAGCAAGCCCTTGCCTGTGCATTCCCTGGACAAAAGTCAATGGCAAAGCCTGGGATGACAACAAAAAAACCCACCCCACACATCAAAGAAATATAAGGAGGATATTCACTCTCTGTAATCCATGTATTTTTCTTCAGAACCTGCACTCCCTCACTCCATTTTCAGCAAGGAGAGGCAGAAACTTGTGCAGAGTAGACCTAATAGTAGATTCCTCAGCAGATGGTATTAAACCAGCTGAAGGTAAAAGAAGGCATGAAGAGTTGACAGGTTATAAGGCTGGGAATGCAGTCAGAGGCAAAAGACCTGGAAGGCATTTCTTGATTTTATTTCTAACAACATGAAGGCACTGGTACTCCCTTCAAAGTCACCATCCAATATTATGATGTCTCTATCATCTCTGGTCTGAACCCTGTCTTTCAATGGCACCACTGTATTTTCCTTTCAGATCAAGAACTCAGGTCTTCTGATGATATTTTTAGAGTGACTTTAATATCAAAACTAAACTTGAGAAGGAAATTTCAAAAGTTAGATAAACACACCAAACTGACCTCAAAAATAAAGAGGGCATTACATTTAAAGCACAAATATGTAAAAAAAGCATGAGTATTTTGATCTGCTGGGTAACACCACTGGTTTTATTGCAGATAGCAACCCATCAAGGATATCTGAATAGACAGAACTCACAATACTTACCTTTAGGTACTCCTGTGTCTTGAACAGGATATTTTTCTGTCTGTCACAAAAAGGCAAGAAACACAGATGTTTGTTATTTTGAGTGTAACTGTGCTGGGGAAAGACTAGTTATATGCTCTTTCTTTATGTACTTTCATAAGTGCACAATTATAATTGTATCTCTCAAGTTGCTACTAGTTGATCTGTTCACCATCAGATACAGCAACACTGTTCTGTGGGAAACAGAGGCTACTAATGCTGCTGATTAGCGCTTGAAGAAGTAATAAAGATTGCGGCTTTGCTACAGTATTTTTAAAGATATTTTTAGTGAAAAAGCAGAGTTTAGGAAAGAAATTTTGTACTGAAGTAGCAAGATAATCTTGAAAAGGTAACGCATGCCAGGAGGAACAGACATGACTTCAAATTCGCTTTTAGCAGATTAAGCTTTTAATAAAATATTACTGCATTGAAAGAAAAAGAAATATTTCCCCCTTCTGCTCTAAACTTACATAGCTGCTTAAGAAGGAATAGGAAGCTGTTATTACTGAGTCTAAGGACACAATTACTAATTCCAGGGCATGACATACTTACTATATCTGACATTTACCTCCTTCCCTATGGCTTTCGCCCTTACATGAAAGTAGGCGTCTTTTACAGAAAGCCACATTTTAAAAAGTTTTCACAGAATTTCGTATTACTCCCACCTGGGCAGGAGCCTGGGATGTTTGAGATCCCGACACAAGCGGTGTTTGTGTGCCAGCGAGCACCAGAGGGCGCGGTGTGGACCCTCCCGAGGCTCAGGCGGGCCTGCCTAAGGCACTCCTCTTGATCATCTTTCCATGACTTCATATCAGCTACAGGAAGTAATAACAGCTTAGCAGTGTTGAAATTTTAAGCCCTAGGTGGGTTATTTTATCCGTTCAAACTATGTAGACAGAAGAATGTCAGCATTAATTTTTCTCAGTTGCTGGAACTTTTTTAAATTAAAGAGATGTCACTATCAGAGCCTTTGGAGGTTATCCCATGGGCAGCTTCACTGATAATACCATTCTGTTCAGCTGATATACATGTTGGTATTTTTATTTACACTTTGACTGCACAGGTTAATTTATTAAGGTTTTTTTCTGCAGTCATATCTTGTATATACACTGACAGTGTAAGTTAGCATCCTTGAATGTTTTCTCTCACTGTGGCATCACATAACCATAGAGAGCCATAATGATTTCAACTGCACTAGACCAGAAACACATACCATTGTTAAGGAAAGAGTGCTTGGATCTGTATCCTCCACCGGCTCTTTTGCTGCATGATCTGCTGGAAAAAAGAAAACTTTATCACTGCATAATCAAAGTATTTCTGCCAATTCATATTTTGCTTCTTTGTCTGACCAAGGTAAAACAACTATACAGCCATTACATGCATTATGTCATATTTCCACAAGAAAACATGACAAACTGGAAAATGTCAGAACTACTAGCACAGACATTAGAAACTACATGTAATAAGAGATAGACTTCAATTAAAATCTCAAACTATCTTTAGTGAAAAAAAACTCACAAAACACATCAGCAATAAATACTGAAATTCAGTACATTTTCTAAAAGCTAAGTTCTAGTGTCCTATTGACAGCACTGAATTTTTTCCTCAAAGAAATAATTCCAACAGGAAATGAACACACCCACTACAACAAAAATTAATACTATAATGAACACCAGATTACAATAGAAAATTGAAAACACTAATTTAAAAATATTTGAGCAAAATGTTAATTATTTGTATACAATAGAACAGTAAAAAATCAACTATATTAATATCAAGAGAATCAAAACATGAATCTTCAAAGTACCTGCAGGGGAATCATTAAATGTTAACCCCCCTGCATCAATGGCTAAATTGACAAATTCTAGTGGGATACTGACCACAAGGGCACAGATAATCTGAAACAAATCTCATACAGAAGACAGGATTCACAAAATTACTCCCATAATTTAACATCATCCTGCCATATTTTTCAAAAATCTCTTCCTTTGATAAGAATGTCTTCAAAAATTGAAAAACATTTTAAATTATGTGGTAAGATCTTCATCCTTGTTACTCTTACTCTAAAAGTCACTTACTGCAAGTACACATTAAGTTTTCAGCTGCAACAAGTAAGACTTGATTGTTACCAGTATTTGGTGATTACCTTTTTTGGAATATAAAAACCAGTAGATTTAGAACAGCTTCACAGAAATTAACTACAAAGCACACTTTATAAACACTGAGCCCCAAAACAGAACAGAAGTTACACAGACACTATTCTAACCAGCTCAAATTCAGCATAGTTGCTTATTTGGGGACCCACTCCTATAAATCCACTCAATACAACAGAACAAGCTGAAGCAAAAACCAGTGCAAGACAGCACAATAAACTGAAAATAAAAAAAGTGGCAGCAGTAGGACAAAGTTTTTCTCCCTCCTGCTTCTGTGAGGCAGCACCAGCAGCAGCAGTTTCTGGGTGTCCCTGAGATTCCGTGTAAAGCTTTTCTCAGTGCTAGAGCCCCCAGGAAATCCACAGGTATTGTCCAAGCAGGTGACACATGATCAGAGGGGTAGATGACAAGGGCTGAGCACAGTCTTTCCACACTGAATGTTTAAAAAAGGCAGGGGCCTATGAAACTGCAGTTGAGCATTGTTCACACTGAAATGAGGAAGCCATATGCAGAAGAGGAAAACAAACAAACACAACCCCCGTGTTCTTGTCACATGTCTTTTTTTCCTACCTATGAAATCCCTGCTTCAGAAGCTTGGTATTAACAAATTATTCTGGATAAATCCTGTCACGATAGCAAAAGTCAGCACAAACTCTCAAATACAGAGAAGTTGAGAGTCGCTGGGACATGGGAAAATACAATAAGCTGGCATAAGACATTGCTCGAGGGTGCGGCCAAAAATAGAGGCTCTGAGTGGGAACTGCAGTGGAAAGCTGCAGAGGAACTGGGCAAAGAGAAGCCCACCCAGCAAAGGAAAGCTGAAAAACAAGGAGGCACTGGGAGCCAAAGAAAGGTTCTAGGGAAGAAGGCCAGCCCAGGCATCCCTAGTCTCACTGTTTTTCCACTCAAAGCCAGTGGCAAAGCATGCATTTTATTGCTGGCTTATTCTGGAGGCCTGTCAGTGCCTCCTTACAGATGAATTAAAAAAAAAAAAAAAAAAAAAAAGGCAACCTGCCAAACAAACCAAACAACCCCCAGAATTTCCTTTTTTCCATGTAAGAGGAGCCTTGGGGCAGGTAAAGGCAGACCCCATAGCATGTCCAAGCCTTGGTGAACCTCACTGCCTACTGCAGCTATATAAGGGCTCTGTCCCCTATTCTCTGTTGCAGCTCCATGACACCACCAAGGTACATTTTGACCCTGGCAACTCACTTTACACAACCCAGTGAGAAGCCCTGAAAAAATTGGAGAAGCTCAGAGAATACAGGCATTCAAAACAAGGACTCAATAGACCCAAGGGTATCTTTACAAGAGGAGATGGAGTAGAAGGGTGGTACCTCTCACTCCTGCTTTCTAGGTCTCACAGATAAACAGAATCATGAGAATCTGCATCTTTCTTGCTTAGCATCCATCCTGAAAAGTATTTTAAAATTGTATTTCATTTCCTATACCTCAATTGCTTCCCTTTATTTAATAGTTCTTTATGAAGAATAGTAATTTCCATTGTTTTGTTTAGGTTGCAGACTACGACCAAGTCCCCAGTTTTTTTGTAAGTGGCATGTATGCATATGAATATTTGGACCTAAGATTAAAGACTCCACATATTGGGCTGCAGATGATTCACCGAGGTCTTGTTGACCACTCATAGTAGGCAGATAATCTGAAAACCACAGACCTAGTATTTTACTGTGAATAAGGCAATTTGAATGTCCTTTCTCTTTCCCACATGCATCTGCCCCAACATTCCACAGCTCATGTCATAGAGCTGGACACAGGTGCACAAAGCAGTAGAGAGGAAAGTTCTGTGTTTATCTCAGATGCAAACCATCCACAGTTTTGCATGTTGAAAGGCCAATGGGAACTGAGGCTATCATCTGACTGTCTGATTTCATGGTTACTTTGACACACAGCTTCATAACAACATTACCTGGGATCCCTCACAAAAATACCACCATACTCGCCCCAACAGGATACAGACACTGGACCACATTTACTTCCCCACCCTTCTGCAGGGAGCCACAAGTGAGCTGACTCAGATGGACATAAATCAGCATGTGCACATTGTCTCGGACAGACACAAACCAGGTTCAGTGGTTGCTCCTGAGGTTCATTTCTGCCATGCAGCACCTGAATGCTGCTCAGCAGCTGCCACAGCTCTGCCAGGGCCCACCCAGTATGATCAGTCTGTAAGAGGAGCAGCAGACTCGTACCAATGCCCACCTTTTCATTCTGCCCAATACTGCTGCTACAATGAGGATGCAATGCTCTGCACTTACAAGTGCCAACAGTTTTTCTGCTTTTCACCCTTGCATTGGAAGGACATCTGAAAGTGAGTTTTAGAGACCTCAGGATTTTGACCTTTAAGCAAGATGGGGTTCACAAAGCATTAAGCAGCAGAGACAGTGTTCTCCTCTGTTACAATTTTACTCTGCAGCACAGTCTTGACACCACCAGTAGTGAGCGAAGCACCTGAAATCGGCTGTAGTTCCATAGTTCAACCATGCCCTTAAGACCTTTTCCACACCAAGGCTGGGCATACACATTAATAGTTTAACTCAGCACAACTTCAACAAGTAATCACTCTAATACTAATGTTACTCATAGAGATGAACTCTTTGACTAAACCCAAATAAAAAAAATGTTGCTTTGACTAGAGTCACATGAATTTTAGATTTGAATAGGAGAAGAGGATATGGCAAATTATACTAGAATTATACTATTCAGAACCCTGAAAAGCCCAAGTCCATCAGCACTAGTGCATTTTTGTTTACTGTCAATTACTCTAAAACTTTGTCCCTGTCTCAGCAGATAGCCATGGAAAAATCTGTGATGCTGGCACACCACAGGTGAGGTGCTTAAAAGTCATTTGCACCATTACTATGTAAGTTTATGCACGTGGACTTCGTAGCCACCCGAGCTCTGGGCTCCTACGAAAACGCCTTTTAAAAAGGTATTCTGAACATGCTGTTAACTAGCGCAAACTAACTTACACGCTAAATACTGGAGCAGGCTTGACAAGACAAGTTACACTAAATCACATCAGCAGAGCACATGATAAATTATTACCGTACTTAACTGGCGTGTGCGGAGGGGGAAGGGAGCAACTTAAAAACTCTTTTCCACCCTGCTGGGTGTACGCTCCTCACCTGGCTCCCAGGAGCCGCGGCCCCGGCTCTGCCCGGCCCGGGATGGGCGCCGCGGGCCGCCCCCCGCGCATCGCCCGTCCCGGACCCCCACCGGCCCCGGCCGGCCGCCGCCCTCAGGGGCATCCCTGCCCGCCCGGTTCCCCGGCCTCACCTGGGGGCAGCGGCTCCTGCGGAGCGGCCATGGGGCGCGGCGCTCCCGCGGCGAGGAACGCGACGTGCCCGGAACCACCGCCCACGGCGCCGCCCCCTTCCTGCGCCGCCCCGCCGCAGGTAGGGCGCTCCCGGCAGGGATGGAGCCGGGCAGGGCAGGTCCGTCCCACCCATGGCCGTCCCCGGCGCCTCGGCCGCCGCGGTAGGAAGCGCGTCTGCCGGGAGCCCGCATTTCCCAGCGGGAAATGCAGCGGATACATCGGGTTAAATCCTCCCTCACTCAGGTGCTCCCCCTGAGTGAAAACGCCGTGTTTCGCTGAGACCACAGACACGGAGTGCACGTACCGCTCGTGAAGAAGTGCTAGTTCGGATTTAAAAGTGAGCAATTCAGTATGAAATCAAGTGCTCGCTGTCCTGTTCTTGTAGACATTTACGAGCCTAAATCACCTCCTTCCGACAGAGAAAGGCGATCTCCATTAGGGCTTAAGGTGCATTTGCAGGTGGCTCAGCGTGTACAGGGAGTTTCCAAAAGCAAGTACTGCAGAGCAACAATCATAAACCTGCGCTGGTTTCTCACAGATATTTAAAATTTGTCCTCTTATGCTACAGGCACATCTAATATCATGACAAAGTCAAATCTTTGTATGTAACTGCTTTGGAACGCCACTGTCATCTCTGGCAAATTCTTCACTTATGGTTTCCATGTAAAGTAATACAGGCTTCTTAAATGGGGTCTGAGCATGAAACCAATTTCTATATAAGAGATATTATGTATTGCTATTTAGTGTACAATACAAGACAAAGAAGCTGGCACAACTGAATTTGCCATTATAAAGATCACTTTTGTGAGCCACCTGGCTCATTTATTAAAGAGGCAAATTTACAGATAGATTCTGTTCTGTTACACTGAGAGAGGTCTAATTCACCCAGCTGGCTTACACCTGCACAACTAAAAGTAGCCTTTGGTCCATTAAGCATTAAAATCGAGTGCTTTTCCATGGATTATTTTTTGTCTCTTGTGCATGTTACGAATAATATTTTTTTAAGTGATAAAGATTAAATTGCTCTTATTTCCACAACTTACATTTAAATTGATGACAGTAACTGTCATCCTGTTGTCATGAACAAGCATTTCTCACACTGCAGCCTGGAAAGGGTGGGGGACGGGGGCAGGGTGGGGATGTGGAATGCACCACCACACAGTTTTGGTTTTTTTTTAGCTTAATATCAGTAATATTGATGTTTTTCAATTATTTTCTTACTGAATTTTATCTGAGATAAATCGAGGCTCCACTACTGGGTTATACAAACAAACATACATATATCTATATATCTTAATCTCCAAGGTACAGCTAACAGATCATTAAGATTTCTGCAACTCATGATGTGCAAAAAACAAAGAATTTTGGTTTTTTAGGTCTGTCATTGAAGTCCAGCTGTTCAAGGGGTCAGTTGCCTCTCATTTCTGCCACATTAATATTAAAACTCATTCTTAAAGAATAAGGGCTTACTTCAAAAAGGTAACACCAAATAAAATTAGAATTAAAACTGCTGATTCTGTGTGTTTCCCTAGATTTCCTTAGCAGCACAAGGGTTTTGGTGATGGATAATTAGGCTGAGAGCAGAAGAAGTGTATTCTTATCTACACAGATTTGCACAAATGCTATACTAATTATTGGAGTCTCTTTTATAACTGTGAGGAATGACACAGCCACAGCAGAGCTAAGAATGTTCTAGACTCAAACCTGTCAAATTTATGTTTCAATCAAATGAATGCCATGTCTATCCTGAGGACCTCCATGATTGTATTGCCTCTGTGTGCTGTTCAAAAACTACTGGACACACAGTGACTGCAAAAACTTGTGGAAAATATATTTACAACCTACATAAAAATGTATCCATTGATTTCCTTCAAAATATCCCCAGTGTACTATTGTTGCACAGATGGCTGTAAACAACAGAAGGCTACAAAGCACTGGTGCTGGGGCTAAGTCAGGTTTTTCAACATGGCATTTACTCTTCTCATAACTTACAACCTGATATCTTCCTACATGAGGATTAAAAAATTATTTCAGTAAACAGTAACAAAGTTTTTTTAGTGGAAATAAACTTGTGCCAGCAGCCAAAACTGGTTAATGTTGCTCAAAATCATGTATTTTAAGAATATAAATATTTACACCTATAAATTAGATTGGCTTTTCAATTTGAAGATGATTTTTTAAAAAATTATTTACAGAGAACTCTTTAAAATAACAAAATTTAATAATAGAAATGAATAGTCTAGATAATTAGTGCTTTAAAACTTAGGTTAGTAATCATAATTTAACCATTTTTCCATAGTACTGAAGGAGGAGACTGCAATTACTTACAGGTATCTCTAGAGTACTGATAACAGTACAGATTAAATTGGCTGTTCATGCCTGTTCTTGTATGCCATATTCTTTAATGAGTGTTGTTGAAGTCTTTGTCCCTTAGCCAACTGACCAGTGCAGAAAGCCAACAATTATTTTGGCAAAACTAAACACAACCATATCATAAAAGCCAAGTCCAGAATGAGATGGATTATTTTCTCATCAAATTTCTAAACATAAGTACTATATGTACCTTATCTTGATATAACCCTAAAAGCTACTAAATTCAGAATAGCTATTACAATGGGAAGAGTTCCAAATTTTGTAAATTTCCCCTCAAATGCAGAATTAGTAATTTCAAATAGTTTTCACAAATCAAGTATATGCAAATCTCTTCTCACTCCTTTCCTCTTGGCCCCATCAAAAAACCCAGCCATATTTGATGGCAGAGGCTTTTCTCAAAGATCTACAGATGATCTGGTAATATAGAGCTGGAGAATTTATTGTTTGAAATAGCAATTAACACAGTCTCAAGGGGCTTCCCACCTCCTGAGCACAAGACTGCAGACAAAACCAGGGACAATATATTCCTCTCCAGAAAATAACTTGCACATCCCAACAACAAAAAGAAAAATAAAACAACACACACAACCCCCCCACCCAAAAAAACCCCCAAAAACCAAAAAATAAAATAAAAAAAGCCACCAAAACATTTTTCCAGCTGATCTTCTGTAGCTTTTCCATGTGGAGAGTCTTTATTCCAGATCACAAATGCTACTATAACACAGGGGATCAAAAGTATTCCCCATGCCTCAACACAGGTTGCCAATAGTCATGGTAACTGTGGGCCTGCCAAAATCGCATGGCAAACTTGTTTATTCTCTCTCATCTGTTTGCTTTCTACATTTCAAATATCTTCACTTAAGGAAGTTCACATTGAGTAAAATACCTCTATGTCAACACAAACTCTTCACCTCTCCTGTATTTCAGGAGATTTAGAAAGAAACCTCTCTGCATTTTCTTTCCCAGTATCTTATAGATAGTTTTTAATTGTCAACATCTTCAGACTGCTGCTAGAAAAGTTCTTGAACATTGAGACTGCTTTGGAGAAGGGATAATTAACCAGCAGCTAAAAAGTCAAAACTGCTTTCTTTGTCAATAATGATATTGGTCTGCTGTTTTCTAGTTCTTTTACAGGAACATCACGATTTTGACATTTAATTGACAGAAACAGCACTATATGGAGAAAATGTAAAAAATGACACATACTAAGACCATCTTATGTAACCCTGTGGGAAATTTGTTTGCCTGACAGGGCTGCATGATATGGGAATGTTCCCACCACTCCAGGAGCTGTGCTGTGTCCAAGTCAAACACAGAAACAGTGAAACCTTGCTTTCTCTAGACTGACGTGCTGAAACTGAGCCTAACATGATTGATTTCAGGCTGCAGCTTATGCCTCTGCAGGGACATTAGCCCAGTCCCCCTGCCTGGCTGCTTGTTTCCATAAATGTACAATTTAGATGAGATCTATACCTCATGGTCAGATTTGCTGGCAGATAAGCACACACACTGAAAGAGCAAGTGCACAAATCTTAGGTGCTTTTTTAAACAAGATTATGTATTTTTACACTTAGTATACTCAGAAGTTTGACAGAGCTAGTAGACTCATTCCTATGTTGGCACTCCTTAAAAAAAGTATAGGTACTACAGGAATGACAATAAAACTGTATAGATTACTTCTACTCTTTGCTCAGATCATGCTGTTATAGACTACACAAAGCACTTTGTTAACATCCATCTGTAACACACACACAAAACGTGGAAATGAGAATACAGGTGTACAGCTAAGATAGTTTTTCGCCACCTACAAAAACTTCCTAAAAATGCACTTCCTCCCTGTAGTTTGCTATTCTTTATTTTTTACTGCATTCTATCTTTCTTGCTTTTTTCCTCATAGTCACTGTGAAAATAGTGCTGTATTTTTTTTATTAAAACATTACCTTTTTTACCACTATACTGAATTTGACATATTGTTTTGCCATTTTCAGGCCATGCTCCTGAGATAACCCTGGACATCCATAGGTACTTCTCAAAAGATATTTGCACCCATTGCTACAGACATGAGCACAGGTTGTGGTTTTGAGGCAGACATGGTAGGTGGGGAACAAGACAAGATATGACTTGTAAGGAAGCATAACTTGTATCAGGCCTAATGAGAGTAGGACAGAACAGGGTGTACAAGCTCTTCACAGTAGAAGGCCTGACAGACCACAGAACTCATGCACTTGGCTGCTTTCTGTACTTGTGGCAGGTGGTTTACTGAAAGTTCTCACCCACAGCTGTGCCCTGCTGTATCATTTAAATCTAGACTACCACAAGATGTTCCACTGCTCAACAGGCACTTCCCTCCCACTGCTGCTGTTTGCCAGACTTAAACAGAAGTTTGTGATATATTGATTCCTCTGGTTTACTCTCCTAAGTTCAGGAAGACCACATTCAGAGGTTAATTTGGAAAAATCAATAAAGGCAAAAAAAAAAATAAAGTAAAAATAAATAAAGGCAAATGTTTCAAGGGCAAAAAGTTTCAAAATAAAAATCCACATTGTCATCTTATTACAGGGGTCCCATACTGTTGTCTCCTATTGCAAACATTTCTTGGTGTTTTCTCATGGGCAGCTCTTCAAAGCACTGACTCTTCTTCACAAAGAAGCCAACAGACTCCAGCTCCCTTCTCAACCAGCCACCCCACTCTTTTATACCACTCTTCTCATTGGTTACAGCTGTGGCCTGTTAAAGTCAGGCCTGTTCCTAATCTCTGATAATTGGCCAGCTGCAACTCCTTAGGGGTACGATTACTTTCTAAATTATCTTTATTTTCTTATATTCTATCTCCCTACAAATCCACATTTCAGATTACTGAAATCTAGCTCATGAACTTGAAAAAGCAGCTGGCATTTATCAAGTTTCTCCTAATGGGAAATGTGAAGCCACCCTTTTTTAGCATGCATGTTTACTTAAATCAGTCCATAATAATCTCTAAGATCCATTTTTGGATTCCACAGTCGATGCCCATAGATCATTATTTCTGTCTACAACCAGAGTCCATAAGCTCAATTCTGGCAAATAAGAGCTGGCTAAAAAGCACCACTGGAGGTAATACAAAGAAAACTTGATCAGTTTCAGGCCAGAGGCAAGTTTGGTAATTGCAGATTTGCTGCATCCACTAAAAGACTGTCTCTCTCTCCTGCACCCAGATGTGTGCCTATGCTACAGAACATAATAGAGACATGAAGAAGAGGTGGCTCTGATTTACTTAATTTTTGTTTAAGAATAAAGAATAATGTTTTTAGTTCCTGTGTTCAAGGCTTTCTTTGCTTGCACATACAAAGAAAACATTAGTGCTTGTAACTGAAACTGTCAACGTGTAACAGCAGTGCATATTATGAAATCACAGATGTTTGTTCCTATACAAACCACACTGAAAAATTAAATATATAAGCCAGACTCTTCATGACCCCAGCAACCTGTAAACTGTGACTGCCCTCTCCCCGGTAAGAGCTTGTCCTCAGCCCTTGCTAAAAATGTTATAACATCATAGCAAATTTCTTTACAAGAAAGAGGCTTAGTGGACTCTCACAGCTTTGTAATATGATGTTGGGTTTTGGTTGCAATTGTAACACTGCTTCTTCTGCAGATCTTTCCTGAAACTGATTTCACACAGAAATCCTATATTAGGATTTTTATGTTTGGGGTTTTTTAGACATTTTTATACCACTAGCAAAGTAGCATTCATAGATTAAAATCTACACTAAAACATAAAATAAGACTGAAAATACCCTAGAATTTAGAAAAGTGTGTTAAGCTACCTTCAGCTCTGCTGTCTGAGATAATACTTACATATAAAAGGAATAATTTTTTTACTGCCTCTTAAAATGATCCATTATATATTTTTACAGCCAATTCCTTATTCTTCTAATATGGCAGTAAAAAGCTAAACCACAACTGACTTCTGGTACAAGCATTTCAGTGGTGAAGAAATAAAGTACCCCCTGTAACTAACATAAAGTGGTCTGAACTGAAAACTCAGTGAACACTATGACTTAAAACTATGATTGTTTGCTTCCAACTTTTAGAGTCTTTTATGTAGCCCAAGGGTGTGACAGTGCTTGATTCTTCCACGGTTTTAGGGCTTTTCTAAATACTCCTGATGGAAACTTTTTTCCAGAATCAAAGGTACAAAATGTAAACAGATACAATGAATTCACCTTAATCTGCTGAACAGAAACAGTTTCTTTGTGAGAAGTACAAACCACTTGTGATAAAGTATGGAGTACTGATACTGAGAGCAAACTATGGCAATGTAAACATTAACATTAGCTGTTCTGCTAATTTCTTCTCAAGTTTCTAGCTAATGTATTGCTCCACTGGTGCTGAAAGTAGGAATAGGATCTCATTTAGTTGTCTGTTCCCAAATTATAGTTGTAGTGCCTGTAATCCAGAGAGGAAAGAAAGGAGCACTTACATCATCTCTCTGGAATCAGACTAACTACGGCCTACTTCATCTTATGGTCTCTGCAATTCCTAGACAGCATCCCTTTGAGACATTTTCAGCAATGCAAAAATCTGTGACACACTGGCCCCTTAAGGACAAATGTAATGGAAAATTTGAATTACTTGAATTAATTTGTAAGTAAATAACAAAGGTCAATCTAAAAACTTTTAAGCTCTTTGACATAGTTACCCCAGACTTAAAGCTTGTTTCCAGTAAAGGGGTATTCTCCAAATGAATGAACCTGTGTTAGCATCCAAATTGAAAATAAAATCCTAATTTCAGCAACCCTGCACGTTAAGCCCAGGCAACACTCAAGTTTTTTGCAGAAATATGACTTTTTGCAATTCTGGAAATGAATTACAGATAAACATTTAACTGTTAGCAGCAAAAGATTGATTCTGAGCTGCCCCAAGAGTGGGGCAGGGAGTCCTGTGGCTCTGCCCAACTCACTTGTGTAGCACTGGCCCCAGCCCGCTGGGTTATACTGGAGTGCACTGGGATATAGTGGGCCAAACTGGCAAACAGGTCTGGACTGGGATTTACAGATTGGACCAGGCGTAGACTGGGCTTATAGGGAGATATGCTGGGACATACTTGGTTTGTTCAGTCTAGAGAAGAGTGAGGGGAGACATCATTGTGGTCTTCAACATCCTCAGAAAGGGAAGCAGAGGGGCAGATATCGATCTCCTTCACTCTCACGACCAGCGAAAGCACTCAAGGAAATGGCCTGAGGCTGTCAGGGGAGGTTTAGATTGGATATCAGGACAAGATTCTTCACCCAGAGGGTGCTTAGGCGCTGGAACAGGCTCCCCAGTGAAGTGGTCACAGCACCAAGCCTGACAGTTCCAGATGTGTTTGGACAACACTCTTGAGCACGTGGTGTTACTCTTGGGAATGGCGCTGTGCAGCGCTGGGAGCTGGACTTGAGGATCCTTGTGGATCCCCTCCAGCCCAGGGTATTCTGTGATACTGGGCTAAACTGGTTGATACTGGTCTGGACTAGGTTATACTGGGATGGACATCGATACAGTGGCCTGGGCTCAGTTTAGGCTGGGATTGGCCCGACTGGTGCATGCGGGTCCGGCCGGGCCGCACAGGTCCCACAGACCCACTCCGCCGCTGCCCCTCGCGCGCCCCTCCCGCCGCCGCGCGCACGCGCCCAGCTGGCCCCTCGCGCGCCGCCGCCACTTGTTTTGGAGGCGCGCGTGGTCCTCTCCGATTGGGCGCCACCGCCGCCGCCCCGCCCCGGCCCGGCCCCAGGACCGCCAGGGGAACTACATCTCCCGGCGTGCTGCGCGCCGGCGGCCCGGGAGCGGCGGGCGCTGGAGCGGGGCGGCGGCGGTGGCAGCGGTACCGCGGCTTCGCGAGAGGATCCCGGGCGCGCGCGGCGGTGCTGCGGACAGGTCGCGGTGAGCGCGGCACCCCCGCCCGACGGGTCCGCCGCCCGCAGGAGCGGCCGCGCCGGGAGGAGACGCTGCCGCCGCCGACCCGCGGCGCGTCCCTCTCCTTCCTGTGCCGGCGGCGGCGGGGCGAGGGCTGCCCCCTCCTCCGTCAGTCGCGCCGGCGGCAGCGGCACCAGCGGTAGCAGCATGAGCGGCGGCAGTGGCGGGCGGAACGCGGCGGCGAGGGCACGGCCGGCGGCGCGGCTGCTGGCGGTGCTCGGCTGCGTGCTGACAGCGGAGGCCCAGGTAGGAGCCGGCGGGACGGTGCGGCGGGGTGGCACGGCAGGGAGCGTGGCCGGGCAGGGATGCCCGCCGGCTGTGGGCAGGGGCTGCGGAGCCCTCCCGGAGGGGCGGCAGGGCAGAGGCGGGAGGTGAGGTCACTTCGGAGGATCGTAGGGGAGAGGGCAGCTCTGGGCCGTGTCATGGGTCGGCTCCCCGAGGAGAAGTCGGGGAATCTCTTATTGGAGTCTGCAGCGCACGTCCTTCCCCTTCCACACCCTGCGCCTGGCACTTGTCGGGATCCAGCCCGGGGCCGGTGCCGCCGGGCTGCGGGAAGAAGTTGGTTGGCCTGGGAACCACAGGTAGCATCAGTCAGTGGGATGTGTTGGGGAGCTCCGGATTGGATCATGCCCGTGGCTTCAGGCAGAAAGTTCGGTGCCCTGATGAAGTCTGTGAGAAGCCATATGTTCCAATGGTGATGCCAATGCCCGGGCTTGGCTTGTGCTTAGGTCGTGTCTGTTTGCCCACATTACCGGCAAGGATGAGAACACCCAGTCCTTCCTCCTGTAAGCTGCGTTCCCAGCTTTAGGAGGACATGTGTCTGTAGTTTGGGGCTCGCTGTTCATCCACGGTGTGACTGTGAGTGATATGATCGCTGGTGTCAAGTAGGAGAGGCTTTCAGCTGGGCCAAAGATGTTGGAGAGAGTTTATTGAGGAATACACTGTTCACGTGGAGCAAAGCTTGTCCTCTGGATTATTATTTCTCTTGTATTTTCTAAATTTCTGTGTTGTATAATATGCTGTACTGTAAGTGGCCACCCAAGGTGGTGATGACAGTAGCATAGATAGCTTTTATTGCAGCTTTTTTTTGTTGTAACTTGAGGTTTTCTCTGATTGACATTATTTTAGTAACTATTTTAGCATAACTAAATGCTAATTGAAATGGAGTTCTTAAAGAAGCACTTAATAAAGTGGCATGGGGTTTTTTGTGATGCTTGGCAGAGAAATTGGTTGTTGCTGTTTCATAAAATTGTTAGCGTAGTGAGTTCAGAGTTTGGCTTGTGCAGGGAACGATAAGCTAACCAATAGTTCTTGGAGTCATGTTACCTGAGGCTGTTCTCTCATTCTGCAGCCATGACAAAGTGAAATGTCTGAGGAACAAAACGAGGTGTCCCAGGTGGTCATCTTGGTGTCAAAGCAATTAAAGTACAACAGCCTGATAACACTAATAAGGTTGTTTATATGAATAGATTGCTTATTATTTTATGCATTTATTCAGCTTTTTTTCCTTAATAATAAAGTGCTGACTGTGTTTTTCTTTCTAGATTTCATAAGGAGAAATTGATGCAGGTTGGACATTGACCTTTTCTTCTGAAAGGTTGATTTATCTTGGAGAAGATAAGTTAAAAGTTTCACTTCTCCAGTATAGCTCTGATACCTGTTCAAGAGCTAAACTAAGTCTGACAACACCTGGAATTACTTTGATAAGCATATTGGAAAGGTAGAAGAAATAGCAGCTGCACCATGTCAGATGACTTCTTGAACACAGATGATAGTAGGCTAATGCTTTTAGAGTTTATTTAGAGCCAAAGTAATTAACAGATGAAAAGAAACCATGATATTTGTCCATTGTAAGAAAAGTGTGTTAACTTGGAGTACAGTTTGACTTTATATTTGTAGACTAAGTTAACTAGTGTGGGTCAATTAAAAAAAGGCAAAGTACCAATGGTGTGAATAACAAAGTAGGTCTTGCAATACATAGTTTTAGCTGTGTAGTACACTGCTCTTATTTTGATGTCTCCAATTTGGAAAAACAAATTAATTGGAAGATCCAGATGCTGACAAAAATGAAACTATTTTCTGCATGTTCTTGGTGTGTTGCACCGTGAGTGAGAGCACTGAAGCCTGCACTTAGACTAATTAAAAAAAACCTCTGACTGGGGTACTTGAAACCAGTGTTGCTGTTGCATCACTCTGCTGTGAACTGACTCCACTGCTGTGCAGTATTAGTTTCATATATGCTGGTAAAATATTTTATAATTTGTGGTTTGGTACAGATACAGCTTAGTTTAATTTTAGAGCGTGCTTTCCAAGGAAACATTGATTTGCTATTTTATGTATACAGGGAGCTAACTGTTCCAGTTCTGAAAAAGTTATGAGAAAAAAAACCGAAAAAGTTAGTTTGCTTGCTCTAGTACTAGATCAGTTCTAGTTTTTGAGGATTCATTTCTGAAACTTCATTTATTTAGGTAAACTGTTCTGCATTTTCAAAGTTGTTCTTAGAATTGAGGTCTTAGTTAAATAAAATGGCTGCAGCTTTTTATTTTTTCATGAGGATTAGACACTGAGTGTAACTATTGCATTTACCTGGGACATTTTTCCCCTGAAAAAGCATTTTCCATATTGCATAGATGATGAAATTATTTTTGTAAGCAGTGGATGGCCTTATGAGCTGGTCATCAAAATAGTTTCCTATTCTTTATCTTTTCAGTCCAAAAAACCTTCCCTGTATTATCCTATTTATGCAGTTCAGTCATATTTGAGCAAAATGTTCAGAGCTGTCTCTTTGCCTTTTTTATATTATGATGAAATGTTATGCTGTTTGCTTTGTGGTATGGTGTTACCTGTAAGGGCTGCACCTTTACAGATTTCTGCCTGTGTTGTGATCAATAAGAAAATTTCAAGTTTTAAATGAAATTATTATAGACTAAAGTGCATGGGGGTTTTCTCTCCGTAAGCATCATTAATAACAAGCTTTTTCTTCTGACTTTGAAGTTGGCAGTCATGTGGACTGTGAAAAACCTGTAATTACACATTGGCTCTTTGACAGTTGTTTGCCCAGGTTTGATTAACAAGGCAAGCATAACAGCAGGAAAAAAATTGTTTAAAGTATCTTTCCTTAAATTAGCTTTACTTCATTGCCATGTCTGCTCTACAGAATTGTGACAGCCTATTTGGTGCCTCAGGAAAAGTAGGATCTACATAAGGTGAATTTTCCACTTAAGTGCTTTATTGCCATATCCTCACCTCTTTATTCTCACAGAGTTGGGGGAAATCCATTTTCCAGGCCTCATTTATGCTTTATAAAGGAGCATAAGCCTACAATTTGTTTTCTAGTGGCTCTTTTACATCAAGCTTGGTTATATAAGGGTATCTGTTCTGTAAAGTACAGGAGTGATTTATCATGCATAAAACAGATTAGATGATTTCATAATCTCATCTATGTGAAATCTGTGGAAGAAAAAAAAGGCACAAAATATTTTTTGTCTCCTTTTCCACATAACATTTCAATAGTTAGAAGTTCTTCTAGTCCCATGCAAGATATAAGATGTGTGGGCATTTCTATTTTAAATGATTTCTAGGCCATAATGGATGTCAATGAAGAACAGAAGCAGTAAGCACCAGTGTTTGGTTCCGTTCCCTTTTAAACATGTCTGAAGCCTTCAGACATGTTTGTAGTAGCTTAAGAAGCTATGCCTAAGAGAGTTAGTTTAGATTCATTGAAATTTATTATATAACTGTGCATAGAATCACACTTTCAGTATTTCCACCTTTCAATAAGACACCACCAGGATCTCAGCAAGAGTGTTTCCGTAGCCTAGTCTGTGGTGTTAGTTGGAGCTGCCCTCTCTGCTACATGCACAGTCCTGCCTTCCCTTTCTGTGTTGGCAGTAGAACTTCTGCCCTTGCAGCGTGTGCTGCTTTTCCTAGAGGTGGTCCTGACCTAGTGCAGCGGCACTACAGCTTGCTCTGTCCTGGCATGAGAAGAGAGATGAGGCCTGGAAAAGTCATAGTCAGTTTCATGATAGATTCACAGCATTGAAATATAGATCCCTGTGCCTGGTTTTCCTTGTATGTATTTGTTGAATTTATTTGTGAAGTTGCAAACCTCTTGGGCACAGAAGAACCTACACTCTTTTTCCCCATGCCTCTAAGGAAACTAGATGGAATGTTTTCACACTTTGAGAAGAAATATGAAAATAAGATGACAGTGTGTGATTGTAGGGTTTTTTTAGGCAATTTGAGTTGTGAGCATTTGGTAGGAGAATAGTTGATATGCAACTTTGCTAATATACCATGTATTTGTAATTTGGAAATTCTTGTTGCTTATTCTTCAAAAAGTTCTATATGCTCAAAGTGTCAACAAATTTCAGGGGTGAAATTGTTAATCCTTCTAACATTGATTTAGCAATACATTTGGAGTTGGGTTTAAGCTCAAAGTGCTACAGTTTTACTTTATGAGGCGTGTTACAGAGTATTTAGTGATGAGAAATATTTGCTATGAAACTGGTATTTCTTTGAATTACCATATTTTTGTCTTCAAAAGATTTTTCTGCAGTTAATATTCTATTTCTTTATTAAAATAAATGTTTATGTGTTTTTCAATAGCTCACAGGAGTCCTAGATGATTGTTTATGTGACATAGAAAGCATCGATGACTTCAATACTTTCAAGATCTTTCCCAAAATACAGAAACTACAAGAACGTGATTACTTCAGATATTACAAGGTACACTTAGAATGGTATTTTCCTGAATATTTTAAATAAAATGCAGAAAATATAGGAAGGATTGTGTATCAAGTCACTTGCCAGTGTTAAGCTGCCTATTAGAAACCCACAGCTCTTTAGTTTGGTTGAAGCAGGTTTTCAGTCCCTGTCAGTTATTTTGGTTATAAGTCTTGTTTGCTATGTTCATCCTGGAGTCAGTGACAGTAAATCATGACTGCTTTCACCCAGTTGAGAAGTGGTAATTTTAAAGATAGTATCTTTACAAAAGGCATTGGAAAAGGATCATATTTTAGCAATTTTATGACAGCATGAAGTGCTTATCTTCTAAGAAATGTGTGTAATTTGAAATGGAAATATTGGCGTGATTTACTTTTCTGATAAGTTACTGTTTTATTTCTGATTTTAGTGTTTGTTATTCTTTTGAAAAATAGGTAAAACTTCTCCTTTTTCAAGTAGTGTGTAATATCACTTTTTATTACTTGAAGCATTTTTTTGTCTGTATTACTATCTGATGTGTAAATGAAGATTTGAAGCCTGATACTTCTGATTTCAGATATGCTTAACCTGAAAGTGAAGTTGCATTTTGACTGAGCTAATCAGGTGGCTGGCTGCCACTGGAAAAAGGAGCTCACAGTCCTCTAGGGCAGCATCCTGCCCCTTTGCTACTTTTACCTCTCAGTTAGAACAATGCATCTTTTTAGCGTGGTAGATATTTAGTTTGGCTATTTCCATTTGTCATTTGGTCGGGGGTTTTGTTGGTAAAGTGTTGTTGATTTTGTTGGTGGGGTGTTTTTTGTTGGTTTTGGGTTTTTTTTTCTCCTCAGGATGTAAGAAGCCATCTAGCTGATCTGGAATCAGACAAATATTAAACTCAGGCAAGATGGGGTTATGAGTGAGCAGAAGGAGAAGAAAGCACTAGACTCTTAACTTTTCTACCTTGAGCAAGCAGTGTAATATACATTCAACTGCACCTTGAATCACCTGCTACATGATATAGTTCTAAATTCACTTTTCAACGAGAAACAGGATATGTGCAACTTCAGTACTAATACATCACGTAGTAGTGGTAATGAGATTCTCCAGAGGTAACAGAAAGATAGAAAACAAAGTACATGAAGATGCAGAGCAATAGGTATATGAGACTTCATACAACAGTAACTTCATCTTGCAAATTTAGAGCTCATGTTCATTTCAACAGCAGTTCTGCAGATCATACTCTAAAGGTGTGTTGCAGTCCTGCCTCAGCTTTTATACTGATCTTTGTAATAGAGGAGCGGTTCCAAGGGCCTGCTGCTGCGTGCAGCCCACCCAGCACCACACTTAACTTAGTACTTCCAGTGGTGGCAGGGAAGAATTTGTGTTGAACAAACAAACTGAGTAAGTCAGTCAGAACATTCTTCACCCTTCCTGTTTCAATAAGCAACGGCTCATTTGATATCCCTGTGCAGAATGAGGGAAGTGCTTTTAAGCACATAAATGAATGTAGAAATTGTGAAGGTAGGTGTTGTGGTTTAGGAATGGTACACCCCACCAAACCATGCACCACTCACTCTCGATCCCCTGTTTTCTTCTCCCTCTCCATGCTAAGTCGTGATGGAGGTGAGAATTGGAGGCACAAAAGGTAAAGATCATGGGTTGAGATAAGAACAGTTTTCTGGAAACAGCAGTGAGATAAGAAAATGAACAGTAATAGCAACAGTACTTATGACAGAGGGCATAAGAAAAGAAGTGATTCACACAGAGGTGAAAACAATAACAGACAATATCAGACGACTCCTTCTGCCACATTTTCTCCACTGGAAAGAACCCCTTCTCCCTGGAAGAAAGTAGTTTTCCCTGCCCCTGGCAATGATGTGTGGTGGTATAGAATAACTCAAACCTTAATACTGAATGGATGAGGTAGTTTTTATTTAAAGGCCATAAAAAACTTCATGAAGTCTTGCAGAAATTGCGCTAGGTGGCTTCTAAATAGTAGAATACTTCCCAGTAGAAGAAATTAACATTTGTGTCTCTAGTTTTATACACCAAAACACTCCAACTGTGGAAACCTCACGATCAAGAATGTCTTTTAATTTGTGAAAGGACTGAATAATACTCTGGGTGATAATAATTAAATCCAATACCTCATACCCTGAAGATGATCGGATGTTCTACATAGACAGTACATGATTGGTTTGATAAAAGTACAAGTGCTATGCAACCTCAGTTTGTGTGTGTACTAGTTTTCAGTGCTCTTCAGTCATTCTTGGACTGGTACATTTTGATTCCCATGTGTTCTTTCTGAATTAATCTGCAGTTTAGACAGCAGATTATTTTTGTATTTTATTTACAGCATTCCTCTGTGCAAAAACAGTGACTGCCTAGTTACTTATATCTTCTCAGTGTGTAAGCATTTTTTATGGTGAGAGTTTGCTTTGAAGAAGGGTGTAATTTAACTATTTTAGTTGATCTTTTTTGATAGAAATTGGTGGGAGGTGAAAGTTTTATATGATGGGCCTTACTGTGAAGGTGATGTAAAATATAAAACTATTCTGTGCTTTATTTGAAAAGAAATGTGTGAACAAGTACAAAAAATAATTTTGCATTATTTTTTTCTAGGAATAGTGTTTGTGTGTTGAGTAGAGGAAATGGGGGGAGGCAACCTAAAATCTCTGCTTTTATTGGATCTGAGCTTGCAAGGTTTGAGCTGTAATGAGAAGACATTTGTCATCACTTCTAAGAAGTCATACCATCTGCTAAATATCTTGTCGGGGGTTTTTTGACTGAGGAATATCTTTAACATTTTAAAATAATAATCTGTTTTTAGTTTGATTTTGAAATCTAAAACTATCCAAGCACTTATTTAAATTAGTAAATTTCAGTTTCAATTTAATAGTGAGAGATTTAATTTCTGCTTTAATATATTATGTGTTTGTGTTCATTCACTGGAGACCATTATCATTAACAGTTTTACTGCACAAAGCTTCATCTTATGTAGTTAGAGAGACTAATTAAAATAATTTAAATGATTTCCTGATACTGAGAGCTTTTTTCCTACAGTTGCCTTATGTCAGTGTGGATAATAAACTTCTGGTTTTCTATGTTTAGGTCAACCTGAAGAGACCATGCCCATTTTGGGCTGATGATGGCCATTGTTCTATCAAAGATTGTCATGTAGAGCCTTGTCCTGAGGTATGGATTGAATAATATATAACAGAAAAAGGGGTTTTGGCAAAAAAAAATTGCTGATTTGCAGTGGCTAATACTGTAGTATTAGCTAATAATACGAGCACTACTAGCAATACTTTCTAGTGAGAACTTAAGTGACAAATTTATTTTCTATTCCAAAAGTAGAAATACAACCAAAATAGTTTAAGGTCTTAGTCATGTTATGAAGAAAGCAGATAGCTTCCAGAGTAAATCTCTTCTAAGCTCAGCCCTGTTTTGCGTATAACATGTTGATAAGGTAAAGGAGCAAGTTAATTTTTCAAAAACCAAATTTGCTTTGACCTCTATAGGAATTATACCTAATTTGTAGATTTTAATCAAGTGTTTCTATGAGCAGTGTAAAAGCTGTGATTTATTTTTTGTTTTTAGAGCAAAATTCCTGTTGGAATTAAGGCTGGGAGCTCTAATAAAGTAAGTACTCCTTCATTTTTAAAGTTCTTTCTGATTTTGTTTTTCTAATCTTAAATTTATAACAGCTATGTGACTTTTTAGTATAAACCTTCGGTGTTCTTCTACTGATGAAGTAGTTAACTGATCAATTCCTGTATGTGGCTTTACCTTTTTCCCTTTATGTATAGTAGTGTTTCTGACATAGCTGGTACTGTTGTCATTTTGAGTCTGTTGTTGCTGGAGAGCTGCTGCAGACTGAATCGATGAATGACAAGGGACCAGCAGTGCATGGCCACAGAATGCCTGATGCAGAATTGTTGCTTCATTTCTGAGTACAGGACACCTTTTAAAAAGCTACAGGCTAAGAGGCACAGAGGCAGTAGCAGCACAATCTTTTTTAACAATCATAAGTAATTACGTCTAATATTAAAAGAACCCAAATGATACATGGAGTTCTGCTGTGCTTTATTTTCAAGAGGTCATTAGTCCAGAGATTATTTGGTCATGAGTCTAAAGACAGTTTAGGCCAAAGTGGCCAGTGTGAACTTAAGCAGTCAGTCTGTGCTGTTGGCTTCTGCTTGCATCTCTCCAAGCCATCCTTTCTAGATCACCAAGTGATCTTAGCAAAGCTAAAAAGTCAAGAGGCTATATATGCCTAGGAAAAGAGGTCAGAGTGGAAGCACTACCCACAAATCCCACACCGTGCCCAAGAATGAGGATTTTAGCTGTTGATGGGTTAATGGTGCCCAAATGAGAGATCTTCCTATTGAGTGCCTTGACTCAAGTGTTTTGTAGACACTTTCCTCTTGATTAACTGTCATATCTCCATCCCCTCCAGTGCTTTCAACCTCACAGGGCAGACTGGGTGTAGTTCACCAGATCATAAAGGACTTATGAACAGGACTGTTGGCATCAGGTTTAGATCTCATGCCAAGAAACATTATCAGAGATAGCTTAGATGAATACTTCATTGTGAATTGATGACTTGTGTGCTGCTATCTGGAAAAGAGCAGGCAAATCTGTCCAAGCTTTAGCTCAGGAGGAAGAATTCTTGTTTCTTTTACACATACATTGTTAACTCACTTTGAAGTAAAGACTGCCTCTTCATTTAAAGGTTCCTGGTAATCAGTGAAGAAAAATCTTTCTCACTGACATGACTGAAATGTCAGTTGTGTGCCATTCCAGCACAAGCAGCAGTAGTTTTTCTGAAAAGCTGACACTATCTCTGGGCAGCAGATCTTGTGTTTTAGCTGAATAATGTGTTGCCAGTTCTCTTTTTTATTGACTCTTGTCTTCCAAGCTTGATTGTAGAGAAAATGACTCCTGGAATGCTATAATGCTTCCTAAAGAGAGGGACTGTAAGACTTTAAAAATTGTTTCAGAAAGGGTTCTTTCTCAATTTGAGCTTCCTGACTGATTAATCTTGAGAGCCATAAATAAGTTGTTAAATAGTAGCCAAAGAGTATGCTGTTCTTTGGATACTCCGCATGAGCATATCAGATTGGATTTAGGAAGTGAAAAAATGGATGCCTTTTTCTTTCACCACAATAAAGATGGTTGAAAGAAGTTGTCATTTGCTGTATGTTGGCTGCAGTGGTTTCCTTTGAGTCGCCTTGCAGGTTGCTGAGACCAGCTACAGTACTGAAAGTTAGGCAATTCTGTACCTTTAATCTGTAGAAGACACTAATATGTGCTGCTTTTCTGGGTGAAATTTGTCATCGGAATGGACATGAATCTAACCTCCACCATTTTCTTAGTTCTTATGGTTTAGTTAAATGATCTTTCGTAGAGCCAATTAAAAATTGACAATCTCATTTAATATCCCTTTTAAGGAAATATCCAATTCATTTTAGTATGAATGTTTTGTTTCAAGGACTGTGCAAGGACTGTGCTACTAGCCTGTGCTAATTTCCCATTTGGGGAAGTCTTCACATTATGGCTTATCTGTAAAGTACTGGATTTAAAAAAGGGTGTTTTTTTCCGAGAACACATGCATGTCCAGTTTCTCTCTTTGATCCTGATAGCGTTGGTCTTGGAAAACTGAAAATAACCAAAGGCATCTTTTTAATAATGACACTTAGAATCTCTTGAATAGATACACTCACAGCAGAATCCTGTGGAGAGGTTTTCTGTGGCTTCTGTCCCATTTTCCATTGCCTTTCTCTCCTAATATAAAGGAGCTTGTAAACTTCTAGCTTCATTTAGATTGTTGTGGGGGATTTTTTTGTTCGCTGAACAATGAAGAAAATAGTTATTTTGAATGCTCATCTGGCTGCAAAGACCAAGGTTGCACTTGTACAGCTTCCCCATAGGAGTGCAGTTAGCAATGGAGGATGTCTTTTTAATTCTTGACACTGCCATAAGCCTTTTGAAATAGTGCTGTAGAGGCACACAATAATTTCCTTTTCCATAGTTCTGTTGCGTTTGAGTGGTGAATGCATATTTTGTGGCTAGACATTAAAGCTGTATGAATCTTTAAAGCAAGGGACAGGATACAGTAACTCCAGGTTACAACATTCAACTTCATAATTTACTTCCTGCCCTTCTTTTCTGTTTTTTTTTTGTTTTTTCCAGTTACTGGCCTTAGGAGATCCTGGTTGGCAAGAACAGATATTTTGTCCTGATCTTGTCAGGGGTCACAGAGCACTGATCCAACAACTGTTCCTATTAAACACTGGAGAATGGGAAAGGCTGGAAACATGTTTTGAGACCTGAATGTTAATTTTATTAGAAACTTTAAATTTAGGATTCTAATCTTGGCAGTAACCTTTTTTCACTTCAGGGTAGGGATTGGTTTGCAACTCTAGACATGCAGAATATTTTCTTCAGCATCTCTGTATCTTATTTCATCAGCAGTATCTGTTTCAGTCTAGGTTAAGGCCATTCCTTGTTCCCATTTTTCCTTTTAACATCCATACAATGCTAAAGAATGAGGTCCCATGCCTGCCAAATACAAGAAAATTGAGTGAGAAATTCTTTCTTGAGTAAATATATGTGGGCAAGGCCCCTAACAAGATTTAAATTATTTGTTATTTCTAATCTCCTTCATGTCTTAGGTCTTCTGCTGTTTTTCCTCCTATTGGTCCAGGCAAATGCATTTTTAAAAAGCAAATAATTTTGCTTACTCATCTGAACAGTTTTAATTAAATTTCCTTTTTTTTTTAGTGATACGTATTGTGGTGGTACTTTGCCTCTGGCATCTTCACCACAAAGCTGCCCACAGAATTAAATTACTCTTTCTTTTAAAATTTATCATTTATTTGTTTTAATAATTGACCTAAGATTTAGTCTGGAAAAAACACACATAACCCTCCCCTCCCCCCCAGTCCAAAAACCCCCAAAAGGAGGAAATGGAGTTTGTCTTTTAAGACAGCATTGTTACTACCTGTTATGTACCTAAATGTAGGAGAACTTTCTGAGGTTTAAGCTGACAGACTTAAATTCCCTGCTTATATAACCATATTATTATAGAATAGTGCAATATAATCTTTAATTTTTCAAATTTTTTCCTTAGACATGTTCCAAAAGTAAGTATTTTGGTGGATTACTTTTAAAAAATACTTCAGAATCAAACTTCAGCTTATATATTTCCATTTTTTCTTTAAAATAAGCAAAATTTGAGTTCAGATGAAAAAGCTTGTCTTCCAGACCTGTGCACATCTGAAGTGGGCTGATGAATTGGATTAAAGGAAACATGAGGGGAAAATGGCCAAAAGTAATAAATCTTCCTACTAAAATGAAATGAAACATGGCATATGATTATACTTGCAAAAAAAAAAAAAGATGGTAAATAAGTATCTGAAACACTTCATGTAGGGTGTTTCATAACAAAAGAACTCAATTTAAAGTAAAGGCAAAACAAAATTTTGCTGTCTTTAGCTGAATTCCCTGTAGCAGTTAAATTCAGAGTGAAATCAGCCTGATGAACTTAAGTGAAAAAAAAAAAATAAATGTTCCAGAACCATAGACTGCTTCTAGAATTAGATTATTTTCCCTAATACTAGGGAACTCACTGCTAAACTTAGAAAGCCCTTTCACAACACCTGTTCTTGAGGATTTCAGTAATTCATTTGCATATTAAATATGACTTTTTTTTACAGTATTCAAAAGCAGCAAATAATTCCAAAGAATTGGAAGACTGTGAGCAAGCTAACAAGCTGGGAGCAGTTAACAGTACCTTAAGGTATGCTGTGGTTTACATCAACAGTACAAAAGTAGTATTTCTTACATTTTTTTTCTCTGTCTGATGTGGTGGTTTTTGTTCTTCATTCTTCCCATTAGAAAGTAAATGGGAAATGATGCAAGAACATCTGAAGGTAAAGGTATTAAATCATAAGTAGACTTTTTTTGTTGTTTAAAGTATGCTTTGATACTACTTAAAAGAGGTATCTTACAGCATCAAGAGTCAGAAGAAACTTGCAAATAAAACCACCTTTTCTCAATTCTTTGTTCTCAGCAACTGTGCTGGATTAAGGGGTTTGGTCCTGCTTTGTCCCACTGTTGCAGTGATGTGCCTATTTGTGATCATCTAGTGAACCAGATCAGGGAGTTGAGTTACTTTTGTTGTTGGTAAAGTTATTTTTAACTTGGATCAATTTTGTGATCTCACTTATTGCATGGCACTGTCGAGGCTGGGTGGGAGGAATTCTTCAGGACGGTGCTACCCCTAGGTACAGAAGTCTGTGGAACAGCATCTAGAAAACATAACACTCTACTGGAGTCCTCACTTTTGAAAAACAAATACCAAAATCAATTTTTCACTGTTAATGGAGGGATATGGTGTCTTTGCCCACAAATTTCAGCAGTTCTACGTGGTAAAGATTTTGAAACTCTTTTTTGTGCCATGAAAAAATGACCGTTTCTGCCTAGTGTGTGGTGTTTTAGGGGAAGTAAGAAATTATTAATTCTGTTCCATTTCTGTAAGGCAAAAGAATGTGACACTGTAAATGGAGTGCTAAAGAAAATGCCTTTATGAGAGTAGGATAGATAATTAAAGTTGGAAGAGGGCAGGTAACGGATCCTGCAAATGGAGGACGAGTTTGTGCTTTGCAGGAAAACCTCCATGTTCTCTATCTAGCAGTGCATTATTCTCTTGGTTTTGAGTTGTTTTCCTTTTTAAGTTGTATTTCTTGTGGTTATCAAGTCTTGTCTGTTGGTAATTACCAGAGAATTTCCTCACCTAATGCCAAGTATAATGTCTCCTATTGTGATTTGGCAGAAGGTTAGAAGTTTATCTTGTAGAATTGCCTCTGTTTGTAGCATTGAGCTGGTGCTAATTTGATCAAACAGAATAGGTTGTTTTTGTTTTTTCAAGGCACTTCCCTGCACCCTGGAGCAGAGTTCCCAATCTTAACTTTGCTTACATTTTGCTGTCAGTACTTCTGTGCTGCTCACAGTCACAGAAGGAAGGTTTTGGCACTGTTTGTTTTTCATAGTGTGGGAGCTTGGAACCATTTGTCTCTCTTGTACAGTGCGCCTTTGAAAATGCTAGTGAATGGAATGCCATTATTATTAAAATGGCTTAGGACAAATCATATTCATAGAGTACTTGAGCTTAGAAGAAGGGTTTAGACATCTAGTCTCCCAGTAAAAAGTAAGGCACTAACAATTGCAGCTTTCATTGAAAGTACAGGTTAATGAAGGTGATTCCTTCATCCCCCACCCTCAAAGTGACAGCTGCTAAAGTAGTATTTGGAAATGTGTTAAAAATGTAGTGTGAACATATTTTACCAAGCTCTTACTGAAGAAGAGAAGCCACTGCAGTTTGTTCAAATAATGGTGAAATCTTTGTCTCAACATCAAGTTGACTTTTGAAAGTATTGCAGTTGATGCCTGCTTGAATGTCATTGCAGTTAACAAGGAGTAGCTCCATATATTTTCAAGTTTCAGATATACTGACTCAGAATCCACTTCTAAGCTATATGTGGGTTATATTTCTTTCAGAAGCTCTTATTGACATTGTTTATTTAAAAATTTAATATATTTTTTTTTCCCCTCAGTAACCAAAGTAAGGAGGCTTTCATTGACTGGGCAAGATATGATGATTCACAGGATCATTTTTGTGAACTTGATGGTAAAATGTTTAAGCTTTTTCAGAGTGTTTGCTTTATTTGCTGACTCATAAAAAATGCAAAAGATCATGTTTTCCATGCAAATAGCCATTTTTAAGAAGCTTTAATTTTGTCCCAAGTGACAGAAATGTGCTAGTTCACATCATACACACAAAGTGCAAATTTTTGCAATTTTACAAGGAGTGGTTGATAGCCTACACAGTGCATATGCACTGTTACCCCCTTTTAGTATATTGAGCAGAAGATATTTATGTAAATTTAAAAAATGGTAAATTGGAGGGGCTAACACTTTTTTAAAAAGCTTCTTACAAAAAAATTGCATCTAGCACAAATATAAGACAAATTGCTTGCAGCTGGTTGTTTCTTACTACTATGTTGTTTTGTTGCTATTTTACTACGTTTGGATTCAGTTTGTTCCTCTTCCAGCCTTGCTATTTCCAAATGATTTCTGCATCTTTATTTGAAAGGTTTCTTATTGTTAAAACATTAAGATACTAGATTGTCTCCTTCCTCTCCTACACGTGTGTGTATTTTTATTTGCTTGTAACATTCAAAGTTCAAAGGAGTGTTTTTCAGATAAGTGTGGGAATTGACAACTTCAGGATTGACTGCTGAAGTCCTTTTTAATAAATACCTTAGAAAGCTTCCTACGCTAGGAAAATTGAGGCCGTAATGCTAGATGTTTTCATCTACCTTTAGGTTTGTGTTTGGTGTCCCCTGAGAAAGTAGCAGCTGCAGTGGACTTAGCAGTGGACTGCTCTTTCAGCACTTCTGCTGTGTCTGATCTGAATGCTTTCTATATGAGCTGTTTCTGTAACAGCTGATGAGCATTACTGTGGATCTGAACTGTTATGTGGAATTATCTACTGTTGCCTCTATCTTCAAGTTGTCCACATGCACATTTTAGTAATACTGAGCTGTTGAGGAGCATTTCTTTTAGAAATAATACTCCTTATATCATGCCTTGCTGAAGGAGGCTGTCCCCAGTTGTGTTCTTCCAGTGTGGTTTTTTTTGCACTGGCTCTGGTGTGCATCTTTCTGCATGGTAAGCTGATTAGGCTTACCTAAATAGCGGGAAAGTAAGTTGTCATCTCCCTGCCACCTCCCACGCTGCTGTGATGAACTGGCTTGTCGGGTGAGTTTGTCATCTGGAGCAGGGAGAGTGAGAGAGAATAACTACTGGGAGTCATGGGGAGGAAGCAGAAACCCTTGATCTCTTCTGTCTTCCTGTTGGGCTTAATCATAAACTAGATAAGGGAATTGATCTAGTTGAAAAAACTTAGTAACCTGGGTCACCTTTCCATCTTTCTGTTGTGTGGCTCCGCAGTGAGCATAGACTCAGTTGTATGTGGATAACAAGAAGAAAAATGGACCCTGAAGTGATCAGGGAGTGTAGGAACTTATTTATTTGACAGTGTGGCTAACTTAGGTTAGCCACACTGTCAAATAAATAAATAAAGCTGTAATTTGACTTTCTCTCATTTGGCAGTCATTGTTGTGTGTCTTGTATCAGTGTCCTTTCTTTGTTTTTGCTGCTGCTGCTGAAGCAATGCTTAACTGCTCATGCAGAATCTTTTTTTTTTTTTTTAGAGCAGTTTCACTCTCTGTTTCTGTGGGGTTTTTTGATATCTGAGGAAGTACTACGTGGCACTTCTTGGCCTATTCCTATGAATAAGTCTCTGGACTTTCAGCTTGCATTGTGTGTGGGGTTTGTTTAAGCATGAGTTGGTCCTGACCTAGAATTTCAAAGAGTGGTGAATTCCTCCTCTTTTTGCTGGTTGTAGCTTGAAACAATTTCTGTTTCTTCAGTGTTTTTAGGCAGAGGGAGTCCTGTTTCACGATTTTCTTTGGATAAATTACCTGAAATTTGTAGTGACCTTCTGAGATGAGGGTAAAGCTTGTTGAAAGGCTGCTTAAGTAACATGCTTCCTGTTCTAACCAGGATATATGTTCTGCAATATGCTGAAAGTTTTGTACAGTTAAGCAATGTGTTTCAGACTTTTCTACCAGTATACGAGGGTATTTGGTGGAAAAATGGATTTAGCTAATAAATTTACAGTATGTACCAGCTTCAAGATGTACTACTTTGATCTTGTCTTTATTAAGAATCTACTGTATGCAGTATACCATTTCATAAAAGCAACCCCCCAACCAAATACTGCCAGACAAACCCTAAATTTGGAGGCCATTTAAAACAAAACACTGTTTATGTCTTAGCCTAGGGTCAGGGAATACAGTGCATGTCAAGTGTTTATGGTAGATTTAAAGAAGCCACATAGATGATCATCAGACATTATAGAAATTAGATACACACAGGAGACTTTGAAATAGATTATGTGCTTTTGAGCTTTGTATTTAGTGTGTATATTGCTACATTTTTACATACATGGCACTTAAAATCCAACTGAAAGACAGAATAGTATTATATGAGACCTCTTGTTTATATTTAGTTCTGTGAGACTGGTTAAATCTTTTTCAATTGATCACTTCGCATATGTAACAAAATGTTTCCTATTTAGATGAGAGATCTCCAGATGCACAGTATGTGGATTTGCTGCTGAATCCAGAACGTTACACTGGATATAAGGGACCTTCTGCTTGGAGAGTATGGAACAGCATTTATGAAGAAAACTGCTTCAAGTAATTGGGAGGGAGAGGAAGACTATTTTTTATACTTGTACCTCATTTTAGCTAAAAACTGATCTTTGTGTTTTCTAACTTATTTTTTAGGCCTCGATCTGTCTATCGTCCTTTAAATCCACTGGCGCCTAGTAGGGGTGGGTCCTGCCTGTTTTATTTTCCAATGCATCCTTTTAACATAGTGCCTGTTGCAGTACAAGGAATACAGATAGCAATCTTCAGTCTGTAGGTGTGCTTTCTCCTTTTTTAATTTCTTCTGTAGAGATAGCTGTACATTTTTAATATTTAGACTAAAGCTTGTTTTTATTACATACATGCCTAATCTTATGCCTATTAATAGGTTCATTAATGTCAAGTAAGCTGATATGAAAACTAAATTGTAAGATCAAACTGTTTACGAAGTGTCACACTAGTTTTCCATTTTGAATGCACTTTTGTATTCTTGTTTCTTTTTTCAAAAAGCATTTAATTTAGTCACTTCAGTTTATACTTATTCTGGTGTAATGTAGTTGTACATTTTTCATCCGTAGTGTACAATGTATTGCAAGTGTACAAATAATTTGAAGGACTGGACACTTACGAAGAATTAGTTATGTGCAAAATTGTTTTAAAAAAGTATTCTAATAGCTTGGGATTTGTTTTCAAATTTAAGTTGAAAGCTATAACCTGGTGTTTCAAATGAATTAGTTCTCCTCTAGCAGTGTGTCTCATTTCCCTTAAAAACTCAGTTAAAAAATCACCATCCACTAGAAAATCAAGATACCTCAATATTTATAATTACTAAAAGGTGACACACACAAATAAAAAGAATTGTGAGAATTGTTTAATGCAGAGATCAGAATTTCAGGAAGGAACACTGGACTCATTATTCACCAATGCAATCTAAAGACTATGGCTTCTTAACCATTTTTCTGAAGCTAAAGTACAGCTTTCAAGAATATGTGAATTAGCTGCTACTAAGATTTGAATTTCTTAGTGACTTTCATTATTACAATGTGTCAAGTCTTGTGTGGTCTTGAGGAGCACAAATGGAATGAAGGAAGGCAAGTAGCCTATTTTTAATAAGTTAAATAAGATTTCTTGCACTTTTTGAGGGTTTGTATTAAAGTCTGTTTCATTACTGCTTTGCTATGGAAATTATCTTTTTAATGCTTATGCATTTCTTTTTTTTTTCCCCTCTAAGGAGGAGATGATGGTAAGTCATCCTATTTTTCTTGACCTGCAGAAATGAAGTAAGCATTAGAGAGTTTTGGATTTTGGATTTATTCACTTCACTGTTATCGAATTAGACAGCAGGAAAGTTATGCTTCTGTTATTAAATAAGAGAGCAGGAAAGTTTTTATGCAGTTTATTGATCAGAAAATGTTTTTAATGGACTCATGCTTTCTTTTGGAGTAAGGGAAGGAGTGGCTAAGAACAAAACACAATTCTCTTCTTGGTTCTTATTCTTGTATCAGAATGTGTTGTAATAATGTTACTAGTTCTCCCAGAACCCCATTGATACTGATGTCAGATCCCTTAAAAGAAGAGGGGCAATTTCTTGTGTATTGAATGCCCTTGATGTTGGGCAGATTGGGAGAGAGTGGGGAGAGAAAGTATTTGATCTGCCTACACTGAGGCAGACTTAAAGATTTTTTAGCCAACTGAAAGCTTTCGGGCAAAAGATCTAAGTCTAAAGGAAGCCTTTAGGCAGATTAATGTGAGGGCTGTCAGAATTGCACTCTGCCATCATGTCTTTCACCAGCAGTGCAAATAATCAAACTTGTGATTCCATACACTGCTGAATGCCCTGACCAGTAGCTTAGGCATGCTTGTTCTTGTATTTCTCCTATTCTGTCCCCAACAGATTTAAGCCAACCTCCAAGTTAGCTGCTTCAGTGCCTATTCTCATTTTAATGGCTAAATTATTTAACTTAATTGTAAATTAGATGGCAGCTGATGTTGTATAGTAATATAGTAATATAAAGATGCTGTAATGTTGAAAATGAATATTCTTCATTTAACGATGTACTTTGTATTTACAGGAGAATCTTTCTACACATGGCTAGAAGGTAAAGGCTCTTGGATGAGTTAATGTAGTGTTATATTCATTAGAAGGAACACTGTAGCCCTTTTTTCATATCCTCAAATATTTTTCATAGTGTAGGCTTTTTTGTAAATTGTGCAGAGCTTTCAAGTGTTGTTCAAATACCTCTTACCTTGAGGGTCTTTAAAAAATCTTCTCATTTACTTAGACAGCATACTCCTTGAACATTTAAGTGTTTTATGTTTCATAAAGAGGGAATTCGCTTCATTGCCAGTTACTTTGAATTTTCTGGTTATTTTAGGCATTTAAGCAGATGCATTTTTAGTAGTATTATTGGTAAGCATCATTATTTGGAAACAGCTTTAAAGAACATTAAAGATTTTGGTGGCTCTGTTCCCAGTTTATAATCTAAGTTTAATAAGTTAAATAAGATTTCTTGCACTTTTTGAGGGTTTGTATTAAAGTCTGTTTCATTACTGCTTTGCTATGGAAATTATCTTTTTTTAATGCTTATGCATTTCTTTTTTTTTTCCTCTAAGGAGGAGATGATGGTAAGTCATCCTATTTTTCTTGACCTGCAGAAATGAAGTAAGCATTAGAGAGTTTTGGATTTTGGATTTATTCACTTCACTGTTATCGAATTAGACAGCAGGAAAGTTATGTTTCTGTTATTAAATAAGAGAGCAGGAAAGTTATGTTTTTATGCAGTTTTTTGATCAGAAAATGTTTTTAATGAACTCATGCTTTCTTTTGGAGTAAGGGAAGGAGTGGCTAAGAACAAAACACAATTCTCTTCTTGGTTCTTATTCTTGTATCAGAATGTGTTGTAATAATGTTACTAGTTCTTCCAGAACCCCATTGATACTGATGTCAGATCCCTTAAAAGAAAAGGGGCAATTTCTTGTGTATTGAATGCCCTTGATGTTGGGCAGATTGGGAGAGAGTGGGGAGAGAAAGTATTTGATCTGCCTACACTGAGGCAGACTTAAAGATTTTTTAGCCAACTGAAAGCTTTCGGGCAAAAGATCTAAGTCTAAAGGAGGCCTTTAGGCAGATTAATGTGAAGGCTGTCAGAATTGCACTCTGCCATCATGTCTTTCACCAGCAGTGCAAATAATCAAACTTGTGATTCCATACACTGCTGAATGCCCTGACCAGTAGCTTAGGCATGCTTGTTCTTGTATTTCTCCTATTCTGTCCCCAACAGATTTAAGCCAACCTCCAAGTTAGCTGCTTCAGTGCCTATTCTCATTTTAATGGCTAAATTATTTAACTTAATTGTAAATTAGATGGCAGCTGATGTTGTATGCATAGTAATATAAAGATGCTGTAATGTTGAAAATGAATATTCTTCATTTAACGATGTACTTTGTATTTACAGGAGAATCTTTCTACACATGGCTAGAAGGTAAAGGCTCTTGGATGAGTTAATCTTGTGTTATATTCATTAGAAGGAACACTGTAGCCCTTTTTTCATCTCCTCAAATATTTTTCATAGTGTAGGCTTTTTTGTAAATTGTGTAGAGCTTTCAAGTGTTGTTCAAATACCTCTTACCTTGAGGGTCTTTAAAAAATCTTCTCATTTACTTAGACAGCATACTCCTTGAACATTTAAGTGTTTTATGTTTCATAAAGAGGGAATTCTCTTCATTGCCAGTTACTTTGAATTTTCTGGTTATTTTAGGCATTTAAGCAGATGCATTTTTAGTAGTATTATTGGTAAGCATCATTATTTGGAAACAGCTTTAAAGAACATTAAAGATTTTGGTGGCTCTGTTCCCAGTTTATAATCTAAGTCTGTGTGTTCAGAAGGCAAAGCAGTTTTCTTTTTATTCATGTTGAAATGGAAATTATTATTGCAGTAGTAGCAATCAAAATCCCATTTTGGAGGTGCACAGAAAATTAAGTCAAATGTACTTAATTTTAAAATTAGTTCATTCTGCCTATCCTAAGCCCTTACTTGTCTGGTGGTATTGCAGGAAAGCATATAAATTTACATGCCTTTAAAAATGTAATGTTTAAGTGAGGACACATGTCAGCCTCGCAGGTAGCTTTTACCATCAGCTCTTCCTGCTTCCATTTGTGGAGACTGGAGGGGCAGGAAAGTTGCCCAAACATATATTTTTGAGAGGAACAAACTCTTAAATTTCAAGTGTAGTCTCTAACTTTGGTTCTAATTGTAATTGTAAGTAATTTCTGCATATAAATTATATTCTGACATTTCAATGCCCCTGTATTTCCATTTATGCTGTAGAAGTCTGTATTCATTAAGTCATATTTTCCAAAGTTTTGTCCTGTGCATTTAAATCTTCAATGAATTTGCAGTACAGCCCTAAAGAGGTATTTTTGCTGTTTTCCAGTGCTGTAAGGTTTTCTGGGCCTTTTGGTGTTTTTCTTTAGGGCCACTCCTCTAATTCAGTGGTAGCTTTAATTGTAATTAAGATGGGTCACAGTATATTTTTGATTTCCAGACTGTAAAAATTCAACATCAATTCAAATTTATTGCTCAAACAGTGTAGGCATCTTATTTTTGTGTACCAATTTCTGTGCCAATTGAACAGATCCTTATTTTACTGTGTTTACTAGAACACAAAAATAGCAAGCAAGAAATGTCGAATGTCATTAATAGTATTACTTATATAAAAAATAGGAGGTAAGCGTTTCTTATGATGGCTATAAGGGCTTATTAACAATACTCAAGTGATGTAATTTTAATTCTTGAAAGTCAACAATGCAGACTTGCATCATTAAAATGTCAGGGTATATTCATTTTAATGAATTATTTCCAGTATTTAGTTTGGTATCTGTTTGTCATTTTTCCTGGACAGGTCTGTGCCTTGAGAAAAGAGTGTTTTATAAACTCATTTCTGGGCTCCATGCTAGCATCAACTTACATCTGTGTGCAAATTATCTTCTTGAAGGTATGTCTAGGTAAAATTGCTGAATGGAATTCTACAACATCTGTAGTTTGTAATTTGTTTTTTCTGAAAATTATTGGGGTATGCTTAGTTGATTTTATGTTCTAAACGTGTCTCTTTTACTACACCCCTGCCCCCCCTTTTTCTTTCTCTGTGTAGAAACTTGGGGGAAGCCTCGCTGGGGACCAAATGTGAAAGAGTTCACGCGCCGCTTTGACCCTGCTGAAACAAAGGGAGAAGGACCAAGGAGGCTAAAGAACTTGTATTTCTTGTATCTGATAGAGCTGCGTGCCTTGTCCAAGGTTGCTCCGTACTTTGAGCGCGCCGTTGTCGACCTTTACACTGGCAACGGCCACGAGGATGCTGAATCTAAAGCTCTCCTGCTAGATATCTTCAGGGACACCAAGTAAGGCATGAGGGGTTTTTTATCAGCAGTTCGAAATTTTTAGTTATATTTGGAAGTGAGAATAGGTGACTCCTTGATAGGATAGGACAGGAAGGAGAGTGTAATGAGGAAATAAAATTGTAGTAATGGGAGAGATTAAAGGGGAATTTGTACATTTTATAGGACAGATTAATAGTTTTGAGGTTTGAATGTACCAATCTTTGAAAACAAACAAAAAGCACTCAAAAACCCCAAACAACTTAACACCCTGGGCTACTTCCTGTGTGTTGCTTTTTCTGATTCGTCAGTATAAGATGCATGTGATTTATTTTGAAAAGGAAAGTAGTACATACAGTCTTTTAATGGTCCACTGAGTAATTCAGCTTTTATCACAGACTTAACCTCTGGTAGTTTGGCCTTGCCTTCTTCCTTCTATTTATTCCATAATGTTCTTAAGTTCAGTTTCTTTGCTCTCCTTTTTGCTAGTTTTTGTGATTGGTAAGATGTTGTGTGGTTTCATTGCTGTCCCTAATCATGGTCTTGCCAGGCAATGATCAGTGGGAAGGCAGACATTAAGCCAGTTTCAGTATGAATTTGAACAAAACACTGAATAACAGATTTCAAGTTACAGTGATTGCACAGTAAAACCAATACCACTTAGTATTTTAAGGCCTAATCTGCAAGGACTAGGAACTCTGAAAAATATCTTAGACTGATGGCATCAGCTGCTTACTAAGCTTAATTGAACACTGTAGTTTATGCTAGCATTTGTTTTGATTGCATTTTGTCTTTATTAGGTCCTTCCATATGCACTTTGATGAAAAGTCCATGTTCGCTGGAGATAAAAAAGGAGCTAAATCACTAAAGGTAAAGCTAGTTTTCTGAATGACATCCAAAATACCTATTTTTAAGTTAGGCTGTATTACTTTGGAAAGCCCTTCTGCCTACCACAAACACACTGCTGAGAGTAAGATTTTATCCTGGCCTTTTCTAGAGCTGTATATGAGGCCTTTTAATCAACTTAAAGGTGCTGTACTGATGCAAGAAGACTGAAATCTCTGGCTTTGTGCCTTGAGTCTGACATCAGAACTGTGGTGGGGCACATGAGTATTACCAGTAAATGCAGTGGTGCTTATTTTCAAGTGAAGTAACTGTTTCATAATTATCTGGATAAAAAGAACCCACCCAGTCATATTTGCTTTACAAAATGATGACTTATGTAATAGAACACAATATACAGTATAGTCTCATAAATATGATATTTAACATTAGAAAACATAGTTCCTAAACATGGGAACCTAATGGGAATGCTGTACCTACCCATCAGCTTCTGGTGTTAACATGCCACTGGTGTAAATTGCAATTCCATAGTTGGTAATGAAGTTCTGTTTTGATATTTATTAACACTTACAACACTTATTTCAGTAGTGGTTTGGAATGTCATCAGCATTACCAAAAAATGCTATTAGAAAAGTGGCAGTGTTTTATCAGCCCAGCTTGTGGTTTTTGGACCTTAAAAAATTGAGATCAGCTTGGTTAGTTCTGCACTGTGCTTGCTCCTGTCTGTCTGAAGTTGCACAGCAACAATCTACCCATAGTTTTGAAAATATCTTTTGTGAATTGTAATTTGTCAAAAGATGATTTGTTCAAAAAGTATTTGAATAATGGAAAAAAAGTGGTCAGGGACACAGATACAGTACTTATACCTCAGAAAATTTGGAGAAAGTTGGTAGGAAATCAGTGTTTAGAATCCAGGCATTAACCTGCATATTCTGTATTTTTTGGGGATTTTTTTAAGAATTAACTGTTAGAAGTGGCTTGGAAACCAGATTCTGGATTTACGTGGATCTTTGTTATAGCCTGACTACATAAAGCAATGGTTTTTTTCAGTTTTGGTTAGAGAATTTATATTCTAATGGTACTAGATTTCTAATGATACTGCATTCATTAATATTCTGTTTTTGCAAAGCTAAGATGTACATTAGCTTAAACGTTTTTATTTTGTTTTTAACTGATAGGAAGAATTCAGATTGCATTTCAAGAACATCTCCCGCATAATGGACTGTGTTGGATGTGACAAATGCAGGCTGTGGGGCAAGCTGCAGGTACAGTTTATTTTGTGTAGGTCTGTTCTGGCGGGGGCAGGTCCCAAGATAAGCATCTATTTCATTTGGCAGGACACCTCTTACCTTAGCATTCAGGCTTTCTGCACATGCTTGGTCCTTGGTATCCTTACCTATATATTAAAAATAGATATATGTATAATTTACCATTAAACATTTTAAATTTTTTCAAATTGTTTATTTTGTTTAGTCAACAGCTCTGTAGCTTACTAAAAGGTAGAGTTTGTGTTCTAAAAGTTACTTTTAAAGCAGATGCTTCATGGTGAGATATTACTAACAGTTAATATCTTACCTGTATTCAGTGATCAGAGGAGCCTTGTAGAATCAGTTATGGGAAACCTTCCTTTAAATGCAGCACTTACTTGTTAGGGAATCCAGTGTAATACTAAACTCCACAAATTGAGGTGTAAGAAAAAGAAATAATACAGATTTTCACAGTTTTTGCAGAGGGCAGCAAATGAATGCAAAGTTGCCCACTAAAGCTGAAAGTTGAAAGCCAGTTTCATTTTCTTGGCTCCTACTATTTTTATTTTACTGACAACAATATTTTAAACCTCAAGACTAATGTTAAGTCCAGACTGAAAAGTTATTTTTGAGTGCCTGTTGTACTGTAACCACTGTATTACATTAAACTTATCAGAGTGCAATTTCAAAGAGTTTGCAGCATGAAAAATTTGTTGGTCTCTGCTGAATTTCTGGAGTTCTGCTTATCCTGTCTTAGTTAATACTTCTGATCTATTGTTGTTGTTCCTCCTCACTAAGAACTAAAGAAGGCCAGATTTCCTGACCTATAAAATTCTCTTGCAGCCAGCCTCATCCACTTCTTGTCAAAGCCAGTGGTTGCTTATGTAGCCCAACTAAAAGTGAAAATGAGAAAATCTGCTTCTGTTCTATTCCTGCGTAGAAAATAGGGGTTGAAATTGAAGCTGCATTGTTTGCCACTAGAATTGAAGGTGCAAAAAGTGCATGTGTTGTGATACCTCATGAAAAACTTAGTTTGACTTCAAAGGGAAAGGGGAGATGTGCTCCTGCAGGAGCTGGGGCATCTATAAGTGAGGGACAGGAAGGACGTGGAAGTTGTGTAATGGACATATTTTCATATGCATAATCAAGAAGAAAAAAAAAATGAATGAAATTATTATATGAGAAAAGAAGAGGTTAAGAAGACAAGGATGAAGAGCAAGTATACTTGAGAAAACAAATGCAAACCTGGTACACAATTGCTGTCATGCAATTGTATTAGTGCCCTGGTTTTTGTACAGTTATTTGGGTTGAGGGTCAGTATATAAAAATTGGTACTAAAGTTTACCTAGATTAGTGTGGTTTCATCTTTTTTTATGGTTTTATGAGTAATTGAAGGAATGATTTTACTGATGTTCAAACATTGGACTTTTCTTATAGACTCAAGGCTTAGGAACTGCTCTGAAGATCTTGTTTTCTGAGAAGGAAATACAGAGCCTTCCTGAGAATAGCCCATCAAAAGGTTTTCAGCTCACACGGCAAGAAATAGTTGCTCTTGTAAATGCCTTTGGAAGGTAAAATGTTATAAATTTAATAGTAGAAAAATATAAAACTTCAGTGTCAATACTCAGTTTCTGTGGAAAAGAAGGTAGTGTACATGTAGCTGTAGGTTTTGAAAGGCTGAATTAATAGCAGTAATACTGATAAATTTAATGCCTTCAAACTGAGTATTAGCCCTAGTCTTCATTCTGTGTTTGGATCTAATTCATCCTCTCTGTCTAAAGTCTCATAAATCTACCTTCTGCAAGATGAAACTTAAGTCTCTTACATTAAAAAAAAAATTAATCAAATTTATCTCCTTCAAATGATGAGACATTTTAACAGCTTTAAAAGAAGTTTACATAGAGCATGCTTTGCTCATTATGTTAGTTCTTCAAATCTTGAATATAACAATCTGTTCCTGTTTAAACAATCTATTTAAACAATCTGATAAAAGAATGTAATAAACTTTACTACCTGTGGTTAGGGATTTTTAGAAGTTTAATGGCGCTGGGATGATTAAACATATATATAAACTTTAATCCCTGTCATATATTATGTTAATGTAAAATGGAGAGTCAATAGACCTTTTGAGAACAGAATTTGTCTGAGGAAATATTTAAAGGAAAATAAATATGATAATTTGTACTTCTCTTTTGCTGAATTGGTAACACTTTGATGGTTTTTCTTTTACAGGCTTTCCACAAGTATAAAAGAGTTGCAGAATTTTAAGGTTTTATTACAACAAACTAGGTAATGAAGGTCTTGGCACAGCCTGATAGTGAAGATCATTTACATGACTGCATTGAGCAGAAGGAACTGATCCTTACAGGACTCACATGAACTGATAAAAAGTAAAATCAAATCCCAACTTGAATATTTATGTTTAAACTAGGAATGGTTATTAATTAGAAAATATATTTATGAATGGAATATATAGTTTTTAAATGTGTAAATTATGCTGATCTGTTTATTTTGTAAGTTTTCTGCTCACAGTTCTGTTGTACTGAAATTTCATAAATTTTCTTATTTCCTTGTCTTTCTGAGACAGCTGTTTTATATGAAAACAAATGTACCTCCACCCTGACTTGGGCTGTCTGGAAAGGGGGGGGATCACTTCTATGTCTCCCCATTTACTGAACTTCAGTGTATTCTGAGCATTTGGTATGTTAGTTCTGACTGTCAAAAGGAAGGGAGGGGGGAACCTCCAAACAAACAAAAAATAACAACCAAAAAAACCAACCACAAAAAGGAAATAAGGCTCTTGCTGAGTTTTGTTTCTTACTGTAATAATGAAACTTACTTAAAAATATCAAATTTACTGAGCAGAAATTTTTTCATGCTAGGCTTCTTTGCATCATGATGATACCAATTTTTTTACCCTTGTCTTGTGCTTTTCAGCACTTTTTTTTTTTTTTTTAATTATTACTTTTTCTCTGATGCAGCAGAGTTGAAAGTGACTTTTCTGTAGCCCCTTGCTGCAGGCCCTTACCTGCATTTACTTGGAGGTAGAGGTCAGGACAGGGGAAATGGTTTGTGGAGTGCTGCTAGCTGAAAAACCTCAGTCAATCAAATTTCTGTTTACTCCATATTATTTTTCTAGATTGTAATCACAAGTTCAGTTTCCAAAAGTTGTCTTTTTAGTGTCTTAAATATTAAAATAGCACACTTGGTCTTTGAGCCATGGAAATAAATTTGCTCTTTATGAGTTATGTTTGAGTGCTATGTTAAAAGGTCAGTGTAAAAATAACTTGCTTTTGTAGTCACTTTTAAAAAAGATGCTTTTTAAAATTCATAATCATACTGACATTTAATGCCACATACTCTATCTATGCAAACCCATACTGTATCTTCTTTAAAAGGATATTCAGCATTTAAAAACGGGTATGTTAATAACATTACTTTCATAAAATAAATTAATCATGTATCATTGTCCACAAATGTCAGTGATAACTTACCAGTGTCAAAACAGAATTCAGAAAGAGCATTACCATTAGTAGCAACCAAATATTGGTTTAAATTTAAAATGAAGTAATAATTTCTTTTAAACCAGCATGTTTAAAAATGAAGTTAGGTGTTATGAATGTAGGAAGTGCTGGTGCAGTGTAGATACATCTCTTGTTTTTAAAAACAAGTCTTCACAAAATTAAGTGCTCTTAAACATTCTTCACCCTATTAGATACTGAGTGACCTATTTATATAATTGATTGTAATTGTGTTGGCTTCCATACTGTGTTCCTTTACAGCTGAAATTTTCTGAAGGCTGGAATACACTCTGTCCTTTGTTTCCAGACTAGCCTCAAATTTCTACCTGACTGGAAATGAAATAGACTCTTCTGCTGACACTCAGCTTTTATAAAAAATGCTGTTGCTTAAGAAAGTTAACCCCTTTGTGTCAAACTGGGATTTGCTAAATGAAATTTAAAAAAATAGAAAGGGAAATAAAGAACAAACAAAAAAATCTAAACCACCTTAATGAAGTTTTGGTGATAGTTGCACAAATTGGCAGTGAACTGGTATCCCAGTGGAAGTTTCTGTTTAATCTTGTAGGTAATTGGACATGGTGTTAGGGGAAGCTGATGCCAGTTTGGGGATGTTATGTTTTTTCCCAGCTTCTCTGGCCTGTGGGCACCTGTGTCTGAGCAAGTCATCACAGGCTTTTGTTTTCTAGTTAGGCAGAAGAGCAGAAGGTTTCTAGGTGGATTCATCTGGCCTTTTCCAAGCTCTGTATTTGCACCCTCAGAGTTTATTTTTATCTATTAAATTGAGGTGGGAATCTAGGTAAGTAGCTCAGATGTGAACAGCTGTGTTTGGTAGATGAGTTGCACAGAGTATCCAAATCTTCTGAGTAATTGTATATATTGAAAGAGTGTAATTTTTAATTGGCTGTTAATTCTTTGCCTTTTGGATAGACCTGCAAGGGCTAGAACTGTAGGCTCACTTGTGTGAGGAGTGCTCTATAACTGGGTTTTATCTGTATGGTTATATATTATAGTGCCTAAAGCTTTAGGCAGGATTTTCTAGTTAAAATAAAAAACAAAACTGTATGACTGCATTGCCCCAGGAAGGACCTAAGTCTCAGAAACGTTTCTTCTTTTTTCCCCTTGCTGTGTGGGGAAATTTAATTGCTTCCAGCCTCCTCCCAGCCTCCTCCTGGGGATGCAACTTGCTATTTTTTTTTGTTTTTCCACCTGTGCCTGGCTAAAATCAACAGACACTGGAGCAGAATCATGCACTTGCTCAAGGAACAGGTGAGAGATTCAGGCATGCAGATCCTGGACACATGGTCCTTGCAGCCCTCGTTGGCACAAGGTAAATACTGTAGGGTAAGGACATAAAGAGATGTGAAGCTTTTCTTCTTTTCCTTTGTGTCATGGGAACACAGGAATGCAACTGAACAGCAAATTGTGTGTGTAAGTTCTGTTGCACCTGAAGGTACATATCTCTTGATGATCAAATATGGAAGGCATTTCACTTCACTGTCATTGTAGAGATAGGACATTTTTCCTGTAACAAATCTAGTTGAAACAATTTTCCTGTCACCATCTTTTTTACTGTATTTTATGTACATTCTGTGACTATGCTGCCTATGAAGTTTTGCTGTGTGAGTTGGATGACTTAGTTCTTTATATGTTAAATTAAATTTTAAAAATTTACAGCTCTTTTTTTATACTAAAGGATAAGATTAGTTACACCGTCCATGATCTGTAAACTATTTTAAATTCCAGCTCCCTGTTGGAGATCAGCTTGTCGACACTGTCTGCCATTCATTTCAGAGTAGCAGTACATTTTCTTGTACAAATGACACAATGATTGTAATCCCAGAGGTAGTGAGAAGACAAAGACAAAAATGTTTAATTGTTCCCAAGTCATGAAGACTTGTGTGAAATGGTGAAAAAACTTTGTGCAAACTACATAGGTAAAAAGTAGGGCGCTGTTGCTGATTAACTTGTTCTTCAGTGCCTGAGAAGGTAGGTCAGAATATAAATTTAAAACAATGAAATACAGAGACTTGTGTAAGCTGGAATAATAAGTGTTTTCCTAGTTTTCAGCTGATGATCTGTGCTGTCATTGTATGTGCATGAAATACACTGTGCCACATTTTCTTGAGTTGTGTTTGATGGTTGGGTTGCCTTTATCTGACCTTGCTTTGTGCTTTTCTGGGAAATGACCTGTAATATGTTGTAAATAATCTTGATGCTCATGTTTATAAAGTAGCAATCAGCAATTCATCACTTTACAATTTCTCCATATAGCTATCCTATTAAAATGTAATATTTATTAAAATCAGAATCAATGTTGGAACTGCTTATTGAGACCTAAACACTTCTGAATCTTTGCTATGTTTGAATCTACAAAATGCAAATTAAAGTATTTTCTGCTACACCTTCTTTTTGTGGATATAATTTTTTGGTGTTTCATTTGAAAATATATTTTTTACTTTTCATTTACCTTTCAATGACACTTGGTAGCTATTACATAAATTCCTTTTGTAATAGTCATGAAAGATTAAAATTATGAATAGATTTTCACTCTCACTTAAATTTTATTCAAAAGATGAAGGTAACCTGTCTATTTCTTGCTGTTGACATTGCACTGTGGTGTATGTGCACATCACAGGAAGGAATCCATTGTAGAATTACAATGTTTCTGTATGAATATTGCCAAATATAGTCCCTGCTTAAGTCCAATTGTTTTAAGACACAAAAGGGCTTTTTTAGAAATTGTCTGTTCTGTCCCTTTCTCAGAATATCTTATAAAATCAATTTTGTGAATTATTTTTGGTTTGTTCATCCAATGGGGGTCTTCAGGTTGAAATTATTTCCCTAAAAGGAAAGTCATTGTCTTTTTCCTTCCATGTATGCATTTTTAACAAGTTATCTTACTGAAAATTTGATAGAGGTATTTCATCCCCAGCTTAGGTGAGTAAGTGCCTGTTACAAGGGTGTTGATAAATTAAAGATCTTACTTCTCACATCGTTGTTCAAATCTCCAGTGTTTTAGAATATTTAGTTCGTTACTATGGTTGGTTACACTCACTTGCCATTCCACTTTTTTTATGTGCATACTGGGCATAGGGCTGAAGTTTGTTCTAAGTGCAGAATTCTCTTACATTTTTACTGTGCAGCTGTAACTGCTGTGAACAAAATGAAATTCCTGCAAACTTGTCTTGCACTGGGTCTTTGGGCAGTTTTGTATAAACATGATTGTAGAACTCCAAAGGGTTTAATAAAATTTCAGTTCTTCTCCCAACCCTGGATTACTTCTTTTAATCTGACTCATACTTTAATTGGCTTTTTTCTTCCATGGATATATGTGAACAATGCCATGTAGGCTTTAGGAGAGCAAATAGTTTACTTCTGCTGGAGGCAAGGCTCATGCTTTGTCTTTCCTACAAAGACCCCAAAACCCAAAGACACTGTGGAAGTCTTGATGTGGGAGTATGGCACTGCTCTGCCCTTTGGCTTTCAAGCAGATCTGATCAGATCTACTCCCCATCCCTTCTTTTTTTTACCCTGTGTATTCTCTGTGTACAAGAATTCTCAAATCCTTGTACTTCTTGAAGTCAAGCGTGAGGAAAACATGAGCCCTGTCCACCATTTGGGCATGCTTTAGTACACCTCAAAATGGAATACATCTATAAAAGTGAAGATTACTGGAAGTAGTATATTTTTCTCCTGGGAAAATGTGGATTGAGTTACAGTATTTGTTCCACATAGATAAGGAGAAAGAGATGCTGGGGATACAGAGTTCTTCACTGCTGAGAACTGGGCATAATACAAAGACCTGGGTTCCTGTTTGCCTTAGATTAGTTATAATTACTTTTAGGCTTACTGTCTGCAACGTCACATCCTGAAACAGTATTTATCCACCATTACCCCCCACAGAGCTCACTACATTTATCCCTGAAGATGAAAGGCTGAAGCACAACTTTTCTGCTTGCTTGTCATGCAGAAAGGCACTTTTGAGGTTCTACTGCTTTATGTATTCCTGGCTCTTGTTCTATTCCCACACTGCAATTCCCAGGTTCTTAATAAATAAACAAGTCTGTTTATTTATACTGTTCTATGTATCCCTCTCCCTGGTGAGGTATTTGACTGACTCTTCCATGTAATATATATAGATCTGATTGATGGTCATGATTGCATAGCTTTACTTTTTCAAGCATACAAGTTTTCAGCTTGTTTTGCAGTTCACAGTGCTCCATTTGGAGCAGATGCCCACCTCCACTCTTATGAGATTGTCCCTAAAGCTGCTGAGAAGGTACAATTTTCTTACTTTCTTAGAAGAATACAGGGTACAGAAAACTTTTAGCCTCCAACTATCACACCACAGTGAGTAAGCAGTGACATCCAAAGAGTAAATTGTGCTCTGAGAACATAGCAATAACTTGAAAAGACAGTATTTAATTGGGTTGATATTGTTTTCTTACAGGCTTTTATGTGCACATAAAAATTGCAACTGTCATGCATTTGAAAAATCTATTCATGTGTTTACAGTATATTGATCATAATCATGTATTTCTAACTATACACAGTGTAAAAATAAAAATACTTAGAAAATAATTATGCCATTTTACTTCATGAAATTTGCTCTTTTAAAATGAGCATAAAAATGATTAAATTATACCTTCTAACAACTCTATTCAAAGCCAAAATACCATGGCTTAGAACAAGGTATTAATTGGAACAGTCTTCAAAGTTTAAATCATTAGCTTATACTTCTCCTTGAACTATGAAAAGCTCATGGCAAGGTTCTTCATTTATGTGTGCATAGGAAAATTTCTAAAAACCAAAAGGTGAAGAAAAGTTGCTAAGCTTTGTTTTTCGGAACATTGGCTTTAACATTGGAATGTCCTAGAATGCTGTAGTTGACTGAAGTTAAATAGGGCTCGGCCGGTCTGTGTCCAGTGCTGGATCTTGTTGGAGGGATCCTATGTAAGCCATGAAGCTGTTGTTCTGATGGCTCCAGTCATAGTAGTCTGGAGAGAAACTTAGAAAGAAAATAGAAGAATTAGTGACTGGCACATTGGTTCTTTAAGCACCTAGTTAGAGAACATGGGGAAAATGCAGTTATGTAGAGATAGTGCAAAAATAAAATAAACCCCCAGCCAGGGGTACAGGCAGCTAAGTGCAAAAATAAAATAAACCCCCAGCCAGGGGTACAGGCAGCTATTTATTTTTACCATCTGTCAATTATTTTGGCCCAAGTGTCCATTATCTATTTCCTGGTTCTCTCAGTTCACTAAAGACCGCCCCCCTTTCTGATTTGCTGTTCCAGAAGGTGTTGGAAAATCCCAGAAATGGTGCTGCTCATCCCTGCCAAGTCCTGGCACTGCAAGGGCCTGTCAGAGATCTAAACCTCCCGTGTCTGTGTCACAGAGCCCAGGACATGGTTTGCAGCTCTGCCATGCTGTCTTTTCTCCCATGAGCAGCATGACAGAGTGCACATGGCTGGTTTGGCTTCCACTGGGAGCTGTGCGTGTGTTACCAGTGTGGCTGGCTCCCTAATGGCTCAGTGTGGAAGACAGGGTGATACCAGGCTGGCTCAAAACCACCTCTAGCATCCTCCATGGGCTATTAGTATGTGAAAAACTAACTAATGCAGGAATAGGATGACTGATAACTGTAAATAGTGAGTATGCAACTTTACTGAGCCATGGTCTGGGCTCACAGACAGTGACTACACTGTCTCACCTGAATGAGTGACAAGAACTAGATCTGGGTTACATTAATCTATTCATATCATAGTGTAGCTACAGCAACAGCAAAGGGATAACACAACTGAGACTCCTTTCAGGGCAGGATAAAGTCCTGTCAGTGCCTTTCCTTCTCTGAATTGGGTGCTACCATTCTTCATGTGAACAGCTCCTTCCTGGACTGGAATCCTTTCCCAAACATCACACCTGTACAGAGAAGATAGAATTTTTGTGCCAGTTCTCAGTTATGTGGGATTTCAGCAGTTGGGTGGATTTTTCTGAGCTTTCGCCATGTGGGAATGCTGATGCTTCCTTCATTTCAGGTCACCCTCAAGATATTTAGCTATGTTACAGGGCAACCTAAGTTGAAAGACCTCTTGCTACAACCATCGCAAGCTGCTGCCTGTGCTGTCCAGCTTTTCCCTGCTCTGCCTGAGCAGGGAGACAGCTGTTTTTCTAGGCAGTCTTGGTCTCACATTTGAATAAGTAAATGGAATTTCTGAAGCCATTCCTGGAAGAAATAGAGGATGAAACAAAATTCTGACCTGAGTTTTTCAATGAGCAGTACATTGGTACAATTCTTAAATTATGTAACGATGTTCATTCTTGTGTCTTTATGGTGTCTACAGTGCCCTTGGATCCCCACAGTCACTCAGAGCTGCCTGTCCACTTCAGCTTCCCCTTTTGCTTCCCCTCACTCTGCTAGGATTTGCACAGCAATTGCAGCTAGACAATTCACATCTGTCTTCTGTGATGTGTCAGTGTTCCTGCTCCTCCAGTTTCTGTTTTGGGCAGCAAGAGATTCACTCTTGTGTCTCACCTGCCCTGTGCCCCCTGTGGTGCAATATTCCAGGCCAGATCATCGTCACTGTCGTATCTGCGGGGATTGTCAAAGAAGTAAGACCTGGGACTGAAGCCGTGGCTCGGGACCATTCCTGCATTGGCCTGAGGGAAGGGAAACCTCAGTCAGTATTTGCAACATGTATCAAATAGCTGTTTATCAATTGCCTGGTGCCTGACTTCCAGAAGAAGTTGCTGCCAACTTACCTCATGGTTTCCAAAATAAAACACACAGTTTTGCGTTTGCTGAAGACAACTGAAATAGTTTTGCATTTACTGTTCATGTCTACCAGCATAGTGATATTCATCTCAACAGCTTTTTATTTATCCTTATTTCTTAGCTAACACCTGACCTACTTCTGAAGACACCAGTCTTCATTCAACCTTTCTGCTGAATTCCTGTCCATCCAGGACACTTCATGCTTTCAGGCAACTGACTTGAAGTGAGCAGTAGGAAGCAGCTGAGGAGCTGAAGGAAAGGTATGAAACATCTAAAGAGATTTGATTTTTACCTCCCACATTGCTAACTGGTGCCTTACCTCCCTTACCACAGGAACTGATCATGTTGAAACTTGGCATCCTGCTTAGTGAACCCACATGTGAAAAGTCCCTTAGGCCCTCACCAAGCAATTTCAGTATCTAATCTACAGTCAAATGTGCTGTGAGGGTCAAATCCTCAGGTCAGGTTCTTTGACAAAACAGGGAAAGGAGTGTACATATAACTTTCATTTACAAAGCATTTCCTTGTGAATCAGAACAGAAAACATACAAGATGCAAGAAATCAGTTTGATTTCAGAAACAACGCAGAGGGACATCTAAGAACCCGCTGAGCCTCAGCCACTGATTCACTGCTCCCATCCCCAGGCAAGAGGGGTTTGCTGCACCTGTGGATAAGCCAGGATGACATCTTCTCCCTGGGCTTAAAAAGGAGAACAGTTTGATCTCCCCCTTTATTTTATGTGTTAAATAACTTTGACAAAGATGGAAAGATGGTTAAGTGCATCTCTGTCATGCCCCCATTTCCAACATTTGTATGGTTAAAGGAATGGCAAGGTATAGGGCCACATGCTGCTGTAACCCTGTGTCAGCACCAGAGCCAACAGACAGCTCATTCCAGGCTATAAGCACTTATTATTTTAGTGAATTATTTCATATTCACTGAATTATTTCATATTTGAGTAATGCTGAATGCAGGGTGACTCTATTCAAACTTTTTGTTTCTGAAGTCCCAAATGAACCATGAAACCAAAGAACTATTTATCAGGATCTTTTATTAAAAATTAAAGAATAATTTTGATTTTTACCTAATTAGACTTGTTGTTATGATTTTTCTAACTAAAGGAGGGTTAGCTTTAATTCTAATCCCCTGCTTTCTGGCCAAGTAGCAGCCTACTGAATGCATTAGCCTAAAATCCTGTGGTCCTTGGTCTCCCTCTTGTGGCAACCTCACACTGAAGTTCAGTTTTCTTTTGCTATAATCTCTTCAATTTTTGTTCAGTTCTACTTATTTCTGGTCTTCCACTAAATATTTGTCCTATGTGAAAAAAAAAAATCTATATATGACCTAACCCATGTCATATAAAAAAGTTATCCATAAAAGAAGTGATACTGATTGCAGTATACAATTGCAGATACTGAGGCAATATCACTGATTGCCTCTCCTGAACTGTGTTTTTATGGAGATTTAAGGCTTTCTGCAAATTACAATGCAAAAATTTGTTAAACGTGTTACTGCCATGCTCTTGTGGGAAAATACTGCCTGTTTGACTCCATTTGAGCTCTTGTTTGATTAGGATTCCAAGCCTTTATGGGATTAGCTTTTCAAAATGAGTGATTAGATCACTTCCATTATTTTCATTCTCTCTGAATCTCCCCCACAATATCCAAACTTGGCCACCAGGTCTAGTCTTATTAAGCCCACTTTAAATGAAATGAGATCTCTCTGTGGTCACTTTTTAGAAGAGCAGGACCTCTGGCCTACACTTTAAAACTTTTCTTCCCTTTGCAGCTGTTCTGGTTAACTCCTAAGCGGGAGTGAGTCTGAGATGGTTTTGTCATGGACACTGGGATCCATGGGGTTTCTTAGTGCAATGTCAGGTATTGCTTCCTTGTTCATCTTGGCTTTATCATTGTCTCTGAAATGTGCATTTGAGGATAAAACCCATCACCTTGTCTAGGTTATTGTGTATTTACCATTTACATCCCTTTTGAATAATATTAGCTTTGGTTTGATTTGGCCTACAGAAACAGAGATCTTACCTCAGTTATCCTAGTGAGGGCTGGTATTGCCAGGCCTGTGTGCCTGTCAACCAGCTAACCTGGAGATGTTGCCTACAGTTACAAAAAATGCTTGTCCATCCATCAACTACTTAAAAATTAAGGACATTTATGGGGAATTATCCTTACAACTCGCACCTTAATTTCTGGTCTTCTGAATAGCCAACAAGTCAGCAAGTGCTTATTATGGCCACTGGTCTTTGACTTGGAAAAAATTCAATCTATTATTTCATAACCCTGTTGAACTGTTAGCACACAAAACCATTTTCACTGCTATGTGATGAAAGATGCAAAGTTTGGATAACAAACTCCTTTTCCACCAATTCCAATAAAGTGCCGCATTATCTCACAGGGAAGTTGTCCCCACCCTTAAGAAAGTTCCTGATTTTTTAGATAAATTTTTTAGATAAACACCTGGCCTTTCTTTCTAAATAACCTGATGAGTTTCTTTCAAGAGGAGTTAGCATAAAGAAGTGGGAAGTTTTGGTTGCTCTCATTCTGCTGAGGACACATTGAAAAAGAGAAGTCAGGATGTAAAGAAGCAGAAGACCCCTCAGCAGCTGAGCCCCTCGGACCTGCCTGGACATTACATTAGCAAATACACGAACAAATTCCACTTACTAGGTCTTTTGTAGGGTTTCGGACACGGAAGAAATACACAACCAAGGAAGTAGGCAGGAGCTCCCAGATGAAAAGGATCACTCCAAACACTATGTAACCTGCATCTCCCAGCTGACATTTCAGATCTGCCTGTTGAAAAGTAAAAGAGTAAAGTGTTTAAAAAATAAAGGTGGCAGCTCATTTGAAGGTGCAGGGGACAATGCCAGAAATACCATTCTGTAGAGCCAGATCAAGCTGGCTAATGATTAAAAGCATACTGAAAAAAATCAATATGCTATCTTGGGTACATGATTTCCCTTTCCACATCCTGCTATCTTTCCTTCAGAAATATCAGTTTAATGTAGGGCTCTTCCCATCTTAAAAACCTGGCAAGCAATCACTTGATGAAGTGATCAAATTCAGGTAATGAGAAACTAGTTTTCCAGTCCCTTTCCTGCTGGAAATAATTGTAAAGGAACAATCAACGGTCAAGGGCATTGCTTTTAAAAATCAAAGGCTTGGGTCTGTTCAAACTGGTGCACATTCTAAGGCTGAATAACCCTGCTGGCACTGGAGCATTATCTGTGATTTTCTCTCTAGATCTCCACCATTGCCCATAGCTACAGAGGGCAAATCTTGTCCTTTGATGTATTTTGCACAGAAGAGAAAAGGGTGCTTCTGACCAGTGACCTGAGGCAATACTATAGTACATTTATTGGGCAGTACATTTATTGGGACATTTATTTTAGAAGTGTCTTTTGAGTCTGGTACCAAATTGAGTGCCCACTCCTTCATTCCAGGCCCTTTACATATAGTTCAAATAACTTACCCCAAAATCCATGCAACCCTAATGTCACAAGCCAGAATAGATGTTCAAAAAATGTAGTAGTAACTCAAGGGCTAAAAAGCATTCCCGTGAGCTCCCAGTGAACAACCTCTGCCTCCAGAGGGCAAACAGGACCAAGTAAGTCTGGCCATACCAGCCCCTGTTAGTCCAGACTGTAGGAGTCAGAGAACAAGTTGTCCCCTGCAAGGGGTCAGCAGGAGCAGCAGCAACTCCTCAGGGCTTAACAAGAGGGAAATTGTTTGATTCAGGAGAAAGTCAGAGCCTAATGCCCTTCTGCCTAAACTTCTGTGCTCTGATTCCACTGGCAACACCTGCAGTCCTCTTCTCTGCACTGCAGCAGGGCTGATTAAAGGTCCCTTGACAGACGCTACTCAACTTACTCATAACAAGGTCCTCAGGGCAATCCTATCCTACTCTTTGCCTACTTCTTTAATTAGAGTTTTACCTATTGCTCAACAGAAATTTGTTAATGGCTGCAGGTTTGCTTGGCCACCTGGGCAATACAAGGTCCTTGCATGGCTGGGAACACTGCTTTGGGTCTGCAGGTGCTTGCTGATTGCAGGGGACACATGGGATTTTGAGACCAAAAAAAAAGATACTCATGATCCAGACCCTGGCCCAGAGCTCAAAAAATATGGGGACCTAAATACATTCTTCAAAGCAAAGAAAGGAGCTAGATGCTGAAATTTAATCTAATTCAACAAAGAATCTCCTGCTATTTCCTTTAGAGTTTTTATTACTGTTAGTTTGCAGTGTAAATTGTCACTTGCAATTAAAGGTTGGGAAGAGTAGTAGCCTTGTCCTCAAACAACAGAAATTATCATGCTAATTTCAGAATTAAAGTAAATAACCCCACAGCCCTGGATGGCTGTGGGAGATGTTATGATGTCTTAGAACTGAGCATTTCAGTGGAATCAAGGACTGTTTTTATGCTTCTCTAAGTACATTAAAGTCTTTACAGTGGACAAAATACATGTTTTAAGAAAAGGCGCTCTTTCTTTTGACAACAAAATCAAGGTAAATAAAAGATTGATTTTTAAAAATTATTTGTCTTGTGGTTACTTTTTTCTTTTAGCACAGAACTGAGTTTTTATCTTTATGCCAAAATTGTCAGATATTTGTATTCCTGGAGCAAAACAATCTTAGTGCCTTGAATAAAAGAAATAAAATAGGTTTGAACATATTTATTCCTCTTGTGATAGCATTTAGGAAGTCAATCATCAGGTAGAGAATTAGGTTTTCTCATTAGCAAATATTTTCATACTTGCCTGATCTGACACGTTGTACCAATCATAATCAAAAGAGTTGACTTTCTTGGTTTGGGAAAACGATAAGATGAACAAGTTGTAGCAGGCTCGTGAGGTATAAAGTAGTATAACAGTCACTCCTATGCTTGTCACCTGACAGACAGATGAGCCCTGGAAGAGATTTAAGCACAGGTTATTATTCAGAAGGGAAGTTGAGGACAACTTTGCTTTGCACGGACTTTGAGAGTTGTCATGCTAGTCCGTCTCATGCGATTGACTTTTTGTCTTTCCTTCTTTGGCTAATATATCCTATTTTATGTATATTCCTGTATTTTATCAGCACAGTGGTTTCCAGGCAACAGTAGCAGTTCCAGCCCTTAGCAACATGGGCTGTGACTAATTTTTACATTTTATTGAACAAGTGCTATTTTCAGAGCAGTGAAAACACAGAAGACCCACACTTGGAATGAGGTGGAGCGTCAGAATTCAGCCTTCAGCTCTGCACTAGCTACAGAGCATCCTGTATCAGATGCTGGCTAACATGATGCAACCTTGCATCTTTTTACAACTGCTTGCTTTGCACCAATTTCACAAGTACAGAGCAGGTCATAACAGTCAGCACTTAAACACAGCACAGACAGGAACAGAACATCCTGCCTCAGCTAATGTCAACACAGAGGAGACAGAGTGGAAGCACAGCCTATGAGCAGAGTGACCATGGCAGGGCAGTCAGAGTGGCACCTCAAGCACAAGGGGAGGAATGAGACTGCAAATGTGAAATTGGAACAGTTCCTAAGCCCTAGAGAGAAAACTGGACAAAGCAGAGGAAAGACCTTGATCCAGTGAGAGGATTAAGTGCCTGACTTGCCACTATGTCAAATGGACAGGGTCACTGAGAGGGGCTGAGACATCAGCACAGGAGTTGTAGAAGGAAGGAAGCATGGAAGAAAGGAATCCAGGAGCCATGGCTGCAGGGATCTGTGTGAGTCTGATCAGAGAGGCAGGCAGATGTACAAAAATGGGACTGGCTTTGAAAGAAACTCCAAGTAAATTCTTAGTAGTTGGCTCTGGAATAGTGCTTTGCGCAGCTAAAGGAGGAGAGATGGGTAAATGTGCTGTGTGCATTTAGAGGTAAGTTGCCTTGCAGTCATTTGCTTCTCTAGCCCTGCCCTCTCCCTCTCCTGGCAGAGACCCACACCAGGAGAATGGGTTCCTTTCATCTATGTGAGAGAGACAGGCTGAGAGAGAAGCTGCTTTTCCCTGCCACAGGACCTTTTAAATCAGTGCAGGAGACTGCAAAGTCTGCATCTTATTCCCTCTGCCCACACACTGCTTCTAGGTTTGCAGCTGAGGGTCAGAGGTTCAAAGCACTGTGGCTGGCAGAGCAGACACAACAAAAGGGCTAAAGAAGTATCAGGGGAAGTCATCAAGCCACCATGTCCTGAATTCCTGGACTTCAGGAGACTACCAGGGCTGCAGTGCTGCTCACCCACGCTGTTGAGTATTAGCCCTGCAGCTTTATTGACCCAGCTCCTCAGTCTGCCCTCCCCAGTGAGCATAAGTTAAGAGAAGCTCAGGGAGTATTTGAAAAAGTCTGTGGAAAACAAGCTTGCCTGTCTTCCCAGCAAAACAACATTGGTTCAGTGAACAGCCAGCCTCTGAAAATACCCAGTGCAGTCAATGTCTCCGGAGTCCAGCTGATAACAGCCTGGAAACACCACCATTCACCAGGCCATAACCTGCAGCCATGTCAGGAGTGAGCCAAGAGACTGCAGCTACTCAGGAACTGAAGCCAGATCCAGAGCAGGCAGGGGTGAAAGCTGTGGCAATACCAGCAAGCAGGAAATGCTTTAAAGAGGAAATGTTTGCTAGGCACTTCTCTGTTCTCCTTCTATACTAACAACTCAGTGGTGCTGTCATGGAAACCGAGGGAGAGAGAGCAGAGAGAAGCTGCTGACTGGCACATACCATACCCCAGCTCGGTGGCATTTACAGATTGCAGATAGCAGAAGCAAAGAGCAGAACGGGGTTGGTATTCCCCTGTATAAATTTCCCTACATAGCTGTCATTCTTTAACAGTTAATAGTTAAATGTGTAGAGATTTAACAGTTACATGTGTAGAGATTTAATTTAAACTTTCATCCCACCAAACACCAAAAAGCAGATAAAAGTGTCCTGGTTTTGTTTCCATACACTTCAAATGCTTCAAATACACTTAGTGGGTCAGTGAAGGGAGAAGGAAGCAGTGCAAGTAAATCCAGAGGAATAGTTTATCTGTCACAGGTCCCTGCAGAAAAGAAGGGGAGCCCCAAGCTGGTAGTGTGTCCCAGCAGAGAACCAGCCCAAGGCAGCACCTAAGGGCAGGGCTGTGCACCTCCTTGGTGCTGGCACAGCCCTGGCACAGAGCACCACGATGGTTCCCCATGCCAGGTCATGGAGGTGAATGTGTTTTCACATGAGGTTGGAAGATATATACCAGCAAATGGGAAATGCAAATAAAAGGCTGCCAGTACTGATGCCTTCCTACATGCACCACAGAGCATGCATTATCTCCAACAGCATTTCTGTCATATCACTGCAGAGAATGGATTTTTCTTCTCTAGATAGTTTTTGGCATAACAGTAGCAGATAAAACCAGGATGTTTTAGTCACAGCTAGTTTCAGTCATCTGTATCCCTAAAGTATGTGCAGTCAAACCCTACTGGAAGTCCTCAGAGGAACTCCCATCTCAGGTCAGTAGAAAGGAGGAGCAAATCACTCTTCAACTCCCACTTCCACATTCAAACTTTCATCAGCTGAGTGTTCTGTCCTTTCCTGTCTGCAGTAATGTTAGAGATCCTTTGGGCTTTGTGAAATAGTTTGGAGTAAGGAAGGTTGGGTTTCCCACAGAAGGAGAAAACACAACAAAACCAAAACCAAACTAAAACAGAACCAGTGCCTCCTTTAGGTTAACACTGCTTTGTTACAGAGATTTATGCCTCTCTGATTTGCAGCACAAGAAAAACTTTTCTCACTAATAAAAATAATCCATTGCCAGTGCCCTTTGGTCAGCAAATGACAAGCTTGAAAGAAACAAAACTGAGCTGTGTTTTTAAATCTTCTATTCAGTCCTGAACTTTTAGTTGTTGTGCAGCATGGCCGGATTTGATTAAACAGGAAATGTACTTATTTCATCTGATTAGGTAAGCGTAGAGAGGAATTCTATGATAAGGTTTTCTTAATAGCAGTTGAACCTTAAATTTTTAAAGGCTTTGTTGTGGTAACAGCAATATGTTATTGGTTAAACTGATAATTCAAGGTTTAACTGTCTTCTGCAAGTGCCAGGACTTTTGAAAGCCCTGTTTCATTATTTATAGATACAAAACATCTTCACTGATTTTATAACAAAAATCTGCATGCTTCTGTGATGCCACCCAGCTCCTTGACCACTGAATGTGTCCAAAGATATAAACCTAACAATATTTCTTCAAAGAACATCCTGTAGAGTAATAGGAGACCCTTTTAACCCTTTTCCCCAGCTGGCTAAGTTATAATATATTATGTCTTAAAACACATTCTCATTATCTATAGGAATATATATAAGAATATGCAAGTATATAAAGGGAAATTCATGTTTCTCTGTCTGGCTTATCTTCAGCATGCTGCTACCTTAAACAGTTAACTTAGTCAATGATTTGACAAGCTGAAGGATTTTGAAGTACAGGCCACTTCTACGTTGCAGTACTGAAAGTGGTCTTCAGACAAGGGACCCAGAGAAAGCAGTGTCTGCTTGAAAAGAACTGTGAGAAACTCCAGCCAAAAAGTTATGCAAAATCTGCCTCAAAACCACATATTTGAGATCACTGGTTTTAACCAAAAGCTCCCTTGCTAACATTTAATATTTAATTCATATACTGAGCACGATGGCCAGCCAAGTGCAGGCTGTAAAGTTTAAGGCCTACAGCTCTCAGGCTTTGTGGCTTTGCCTTGTACTGCCCTTGTATCTCAGAAGGTACTTGAAAAGAACTGAAAATGTACCTTACCTTGGACTCCAAGTAAATGTTGGCTAAAGACATCTTGGAGATCTTATACAGGCAGATGGAGAGCGAAACAGCGCACAGCACAAACAATGTGTCATTAATTGCCACCCGGACAGAGACAATGATTTTTCTCTCTGAATTCTGTGTCCTCACCAATACTGCACATGTTAAATTCACCAAGAGGAAGAGGAGACTTATGAAAAGAGAAGCCAGGTAGAGGGGCAACCTGGGAGAGTGAGAAGAAAACAGTTTTAGCAACATTGTTCAGCAAGTGTCAATCATGAGCTGGAAGTCGCACTCTGGGAAATGAAATCTGCCTGTGTTGGGCTGCCACAGCTGACAGAGTAACCAGCTGCCTGAGCCAAAATCAAAGTGCTCCAGATTGCTGGAGAGATTAGCCTAGCCCATTTCAAACCTGTTTTTACAGTTACACAACAAGCTGTAAGTAAAACAACTAATATCAAGCATCAAAACACGGAGGACTGCAGCAGAAATTGAACAGCACAGTTCTCAAAAACTACTTAAAAAATACATGCACCTTCTTAGACCGTGCACTTCACACACAGCACAACCCTCTGCCTAATCACTCTCAGAAAAAACCTCTGCCTGGAATGGACTGGTTTTGACCCTGGTTTTACTATACCGCCACTGCCATGTAAAGCATCACTGACTGTTAATGTTTGTCATCAGATATCAAACTAGGGAAGTGCCTAACAGCAGGGAAAATGTCCAAGTTACCTGTTCCCTAGCTTCCATCTCTGTCTCTTTTTCTAAACAATTTGGTCATGGTCAACCTCTTGAAAGAACCATCAAGAAATTTAACTATGCATATTGATTCTGGATTATCATCTTGCCATCTAGGCCAGGAAAAATGTGTGTTTACACCACCACAGAAGCAGACCTGGAACCAAAACATGACAGACAGAAGCCCAGGATTTGGACTGTTTTTGTCCATCTGGTTCTTTTCCAACCTACCCAGCACTGATACTTAGAATATAAGCATACCATGTAATCAAGGTATTACATGGTATGTAATTTTTTAATTTATTACTGGTTGTAATTCCTCCTTATGCCTACACAAACCTGTGGGGCTTTCCATTAGGAAAAAAAAAAGAAAAAAAAAAAAAAGAGCATGCTTCCATTTAAAGTATTTGCTTAGTTCATTATAATTGCTGACCAAGGAAATTACTGATAAGATGCATAATCCGCAGTCACTGAACAGGAGGTTTTGGCCCCAGCTTTTCATGCCGGTTGGGAACTTTGAATTTGGCTGACAACAAACATACAGACTGTCCCTGGGGAATCCGGTTCCAATTGTTTAATAATACTTTACCCAATGGGGATCTTTTCCTTTCACACATTCATATTCTTTTGGGTTAGCATCAATGCAGCTACAAAGCTGAAGCATAGCTGGCTTCCTTTCAGAGGGCAGGAAAGGAGGAGATACACCTTTGAGATATTTTAACTATGTTACAGGGAGAACTAAAAGCCTATAAGCTTGTGAATCAAAGCCTTTCTTTCCAACTATATCTGGCAGTGAGCAAGGATGCTGTTTTTTCCTTGCCAGGCACGGAAATTCCCTCTCAGCAGGAAGATTGTGCTCATTCTTAACTTCCCAGGGCAGGGCTCTGTTTTTAGGATAAGCAGCTGGAGGTAGTTCCTTTAAACCTCATAGTCTCATGCAGGAAGCACTGCACTCCTGAAGCTCCTCTCTCACACGGTTTCCTCTGTAATGGTGGTACATTTACAGCTTTTATTAGCAGCTCAAAAGTCTTTAAATAGTGGTCACATGTCTTCCTTTCCTTCCCCTCCCAAAGTGCCATCTCTAGTCTCCTTGTGGGGGCTTGTGAGGAAGGGCACACTCTTACATCTGGCTTTCTTGTGGGACAGAAAGTACATGCCCTCCTCTAGCTCACCTTAGCCAGAAGGACCTTCTGCTGCAGCACAGCCTGCATGCTGGCATGCAGCATCAAGGTGGCTTGCAACCAGCAAGGCTGAGAGGCTTCAGGCCAGGCTCCTCCTCTGCAGACTTCAGCATAAAAAAAAACCCCAAAACCAAAAAACAGCAACAAAAAATCCCAGTGCTTTCACACTCCCGTGCCCACACACTGTCATATGTGCCAGGGTGAGCTGTCGTGGCCAGTCAGTTGTGCAGCTCTTCACATGAGGATCTTCCAGCCCCCTCATTAACATGATGTGGCTGGGGAAATGGCTGCCTGATTTGCAATGCAATAGAAGCATTGTTGCTGAATTTATGGAAAAGCACTGATAGAGATGCAGACTGTCTCTCTAGTGGAAGGGTTTTAGGGTCTCAGCAGATTAAAGGCAGAAAGTATCTTTACAATTCAACTACAAGGGCACCTACAAGGCATGAAGAAGCATATGGAGTTTTATAGAAAACAGAAAAGCAGGGCAGGAGAGGTGTTTCCAGATTGCATCAGTGAAAGTGCAAGTGAAAGTTCAAAGGCCTATTGTGCCTATTCCCCACTTTGGGACCGGTCTTTAAAGGAGCCTTGTGTAATCTGGTTTGGCTGCAGAAGACACATGCCAGGCTGTTCTGTTCCTTCTGTGTCAGGAAGGTTTTTCTTCGAGCTGAAAACAAAACCTCAGATAAATACAGTGAGATTTACCTTGTTTAACAAGAAAATCTGTTTGAAATTACTGTATTTTGTCTGCAGTGTTTGAGGTTTGTGTGTAACAAGACAGGCACACACAGCACAGTAAGCCTCATCCGAAAACCTGGTGAGAGTAAGAAATCCCCAAGTCCAGGGAGACAGGCAGAAGGACTGTTTAAATATGAAATTGGGCACAGGCTTCACCTTGAGCTCTTTTACTAATATTGTAAAGGCTGTTTTGAATAAAGTTTGCTTAAGATTCTGGATCCCTGATAGGATTTATAGGATTTCATCTTTTGTTTCTTTTTTTTTTTTGGGCATCTGAAATGATTCCTATTTCTGAGACCTGTGTCAGTACACAGACAGAAGTCCTACCTCTCAGTTGCCCCATTTACATTGCCATCATCTGTTGCAAAAATGGCAATACCAGGCAATAGGGTCTCACACTTATTAAAGAAGCTGGAGGGAAAAAATGAAAAAGTGGACATTCGGTAATGAATAAAAATCAGATTCATTAAGTGCAGATTCCAGACCCATCTGTACGCCTTTCACCTTTCCATCATTTATCTCTCCCTCAGGATCTGAGCAACCTGTCCCTACCCATGAGACATAGGTTGGAGTAGATAATCTTTAAAAGTCCTTTCCAACACAAGCCACTATGTAGGTCTGTGTTCTTTCACTAGCTTGTTACAATTAATTCATCTGTGGTTGTGCACATATTACATAATTTCAATTGCCCTGTGTAAGATAGAAAATGAGGTCAGCTTTATTAATATAGCTCTTTTAGACAAACTAACCACACTCATGCTGAGACTGAGATGTTAAAAGAAAATACAACTGAAATCCCTTACCAACAGAGCTGAACAAGAAAGCAAAAACTAGGCCAGATCCAAGAGTGATTTGTATTAGAAATCCAGTGGGGAAGAGTCAGGGTGGACATGGAGCTGTCGTGAGGAGGGTAGTCTGTGCATGAGTAATCCTAGCCACAGTAGATTTGTATTTAGGAACAAAATACTCCAAAAGCTACGTGCAGGTTGCCAATGCAGTCACTTCATAGGCATTGACTAAATATCACGAGCTCCCTGTGCTTCAAGAAAGACATTTTTAAGCAGTGTCCAGGAATAAAGCCTTGCCACAAGCAGCAGTAAGAGATAAGCATCTCTTACTGATACTTGAGGCAAGGCTTTATTTATCTAGCTCTCACCTCTAAAGCCATGCAGGAACCTGTCCACAGAGAGCCCTCCACCACCTGGAGCTGGCTCTGTGCACAGCAAACCTTTGTCTCTCTTGCCTGTGTGTCCCATCAGGGGCAGCCTCATCTGCTCAGGGGGACCTGCCTGGGGTGTGCTCTGCTTGTCTACCAGCCCATACTCTTGGATTTTCTTCTTGCAGGAACCAGAGTGCAAAAGGGGGGTTCAAAGCTGCAGTTCAGCCTGGAGTCCACATTCCTGAGCCAGCCACCACACTCTGCATTTCCCATGCCCTCCCCAGCCCACCTCAAGCCTGCTCTCACTGTACTGCCCTTACACCAAACATGGTTCCCAAAGCCCTTGGTACAAATGATTGCCTCACAAGCTGCATGAAAAACCAGTAGGATAACAAATTTCTAGAGAAGGACAGTGATATTTGCCCAGTTGATACAGACTCCTAACAGTCAGCAAGTAACAAGTCAGATTGCAGTTTAAATTATTCTGTTTTCCTATCCTGAATTCATATTATAAATTCTTTCTTTAGAATGGACACAACCTCTCTCTCTCCTCCTTCTAAACAGCATTGCCCAACTGAGGCTTTTAAGCATTGGGACAACAAACATTAATTTATTGAGCTCTTCCTGAGCTTTCTGGACATTACTGCCCTGTGGGGTTCTTTCAAATACATCCTGACAGCTTCTCCTCCACAACAAGATGCCAAATGAATCTCTCCACCTAAATGTAAATCTACCATAACCTCACCTCTACAGAGTCAGGGGAGGTTATCTATAAGCTCCCAAACACATCACAAAATTGAATCCATTCTCCCTAGCTCTTTCTCTTCATAATTTTCCTGTCATCTTCCCAAAACTTTTAAGACTTCTATTACATTGACCTCACAGGTTAAAACATACCCACTCCCACTCATTCCTGTCAAAAAAACCAAAACATCACTCTGCTTCTTCAGCACTGGATCTGAATTGATCTAGTAATGCAAATGTTAAGAACCAATAAACAAATCCCCAGGATGGGTGTTTTCTGCTCGGATTTGAAATATTTCCTTTTGAAATATGTGACTGTCTAAAAATTATCCCTGTGGTGAGAAAGGACACAGTCCCCTAAAGGTCATAGGAAGAAGGTGGCATATAAGGTGGCATATATTCATACAAATATGAATAGCTGAAATATGAGCATCACAAATTAGAAAATATGTTTCTCAAACAGCACAGCTGCTCTTCTCTCCCACATTGAATGTTTGCAAAGTTCTTACCTGTACTTCAGTAGCTCTGGGGAATATTTTGACTTAGCTTTGAAAATCACCTGCAAACCAAAAAAATATTGCATCAAACACAGTATACATATGTCAACAAAAAAAGACAGTGTGAGTCACAGCAATTCTGTCTCACGGGCCACAAGATATGCCATGACAGGTTTCATTACATAATGGATTTGCATGGATTGCTTGCCCATGGCAGGCAAGCTCTAAGCAAAGTACTAGAACCACTCAGCAGGTGATCAGATGCACTTGTATACAAACTGTGTACACTATTATTTTCACTTACTCTGGTTTAGCAATAAGCTCCTTTAGACCAGTATTAACAAAAGGATCAATGCCAGCATAACCATAGAGGGAAATTATTGTGGGCTCTTACATGACCTGACAGTACATGCCTCTCACACAGACCAGCTCACGCCCGGTCAAATGTTCCCATGAAGAGCCTATCATAGTAACCTGGCCTAAAATAAGATATATACTTTCACATTCATGTTGCATTGCCAAAAAGATACCACTCAGAGCCAAACTCATTATTTTACTCTGAGGTATTACTTGGCTTCTGCTGACTGGCTCTTCATTGTACGACAATATGTGCTTTTACAGAGGGATAGCTCAGGCCCAGCAGTTGGCTTGTGTACCAGAAAAGATAAATACTGACAAGTTTTCTGTAATGTAGCTAGGTGCCATCAGTCATAGTTGTTTAACCATCAACAGAAATGATACAAAAATATTTTACCATGTTTTGTATCTTATTTATTAAAAAATCACTTGAAAGTACCACTGCTTTTTTATAAGCTAACATGGTTTCCAAACAAAAACTTAGTTTACAAATGTTCATTTAAGCCAACAACAAAGCACACTGGCTACAAGTATTATAAGAACCTCATGATGTATGACTTATTCTGGGTAGTTTCCCAATAATTTTTTCCTCAAGTTCTGCTATGTTATCCATTTACCTTGGTTTTGCATGGCCTTTAGTTATGTTTGCATAATATTTGCTATGATTATTATGCTTTCCCAAGGAAACAGGACTTAAATGATCACAATGTGACTGTAGACATGTGTCTGCCTATCAGTCTCTTTATCTGGCCTCTACTAATCTTAAAATACTTCAGAAAATGATGGGAAAATGTTTGAAGTATCCTTTATCATCCTTCTAAAAACGAATTATTTAAAGGAAGAAAGGAACTCTGTAAGTGTATCTAATATATATCCTCTGTGAGGAGAAGCCTACATAATAATTCTACACATCACCCAGTAAGACAGAATCCTCATAGCAAAATATTGTAAAAAAATTCTCCAGTTATGGGAACAACTGAAAGTCAATCATGAGACATAGATCTGGAGAAAATCAGGCTCAACTTGTTCCAGATCTCCTGGAACAACTTGTCATTTAACTCCTATTCACCATAAACAGCTGCCTTGACATGGAAATTATTTTTGTGATGCATCAGCTTGCTCAGCACTAGCTGAAGCAGCAAAGAACACTGAGTTTTTCAACAAACTGAGAATTAAATTGAAAACTTGGGGGAAAAAAGCCTGTAAAAATATTCTGCAACCATTTATACTGTTTTCAAATAGATAACATCTCTGATAGTATCCCTTATTGAAGAGTTTTGTGATTCATTCTCCAAATTCCTGGATCATGAAATATCACAGGAGTTTAGGAAGAAGTTTTAGGTTGTTTTATTTACTTGCTTTTGAAAGGAAAGGTACAAGGGGCTTGCCAATGTTCTGCACTTCTGCTGTGCATAAAGGGTAGCTGTCACTTTCAGAGAAGGGATGAGGTTCAAAATACTTCTCAGATACATTTTGTACAAGATTTATTGCCTACCCTGCTTATTCTGGAAGGGAGGGAGGAAGCAGATTCCTGACCTCAATGAAACTAAACGAGTAATCTTCGTCTCTAGGGTCATTCCACAATCCTCACCTATTGTGAGTATCACTTATACACATTCTACCATTAATTCTGGCACTTTTCGGGAGTTGCACTGAACACAAGAGTTCAGAGCCTCTGCAAAGAACTTCACAAGACAAGCAATTTCCAGTGGGCAATGAGTTGTTCTGGTTTCACAAAACCTAGCAAATATCAAGTTCCTAAATACCATCTCCAGTGGTTCCCCAAAAATTATCTACTCATTCCTCTTAAGTCACAAGGTACTGTCACATAAACCAATCCAAGACCACTGCCCAGCAAAACCTCCATGGACAACTTAGGTAAAACCTAATGTGATGCTCCTGCTGCAGATCCAATGGGATCTCAAGATTCAACGTCACCAAAGTAGCTGTAATTGTGGTTCTGCATTTGGTGAACCTGTCCCAGGTGATACATGTTCCGAAATTTTCAGAGCAAAATTAAGAAACAAAATAAGTACTGGACCAGAAAAAAAAAAAAACACCAAAAAACCCAAAAAAACCCTACAAAAACAACCAAACCAAACCAAAAGGATGCTACACAGAATGAAAGCTACACTTTAATGCATGGAGAATTCTTAACAATTCACTGCTAGGCAGGAGCACAGGCAGCCAGATTCTGCCACCTTTGCTTAAAAACTGGTGGGGCTTTAGTTCATGAGTAGCCCTGCTGTAAGCAATGGGATTGCCACAGAATAAAGGGTTGTTCAGTGGGAGTAAGGATGGCAGGAGCTGATCTCAATATACCTCACATGCGTGGGTGCAGCTTTTTGCTTTCAGCATTTAGCTCAAGAGACTGGTTGCCCAATGGCCCCTCCTCGCAGCAGTGTTGAGAAAACTTCCAGTCAATATCTGAGTCATCTAAGTAAGTCTTCCAGCAAACCAGAGCAAACCAGACTATTCCTAAGAATAGACTAAACAGCAAACAGAGGGTAGGCTGTTTTAAAAAGATCTTTCAGAGAGGCCCAAGATGAACATGGAAAACACAGTGAAAGTCCTTGCTAATTTTCTTATGTCTAAAGGGTTACTTTTTAAACTTAAAAGTATTTCCCCTTCTGCTTGTTCTTTGAAGGAGAAATATCCTGTTTTGACTCTCTGTTTCTGCCAAAGGGTTGGAAACCTCAAATGAGATTCTCACACCCCCTCCTCCACTCCCCTGAGGTAAATGTCTGGCATATAAAACTGCAGCAGTTCAAAAGGACTCCAAAAATCTCTTCATACAGCCAGAGAAAATTCCCATTGCACGAACTGATGTAAACAGCTGACCTTAGAGACATTTTACCAGGCCCCAGGAGTGGGGATGGCACGGGATCCATCAGCAGCTTGGCTGCAGACACCTCTGGAGAGCTGCTGGGCAGCAGAGCAGACAGAGAGAGCCAGACAGTTGTAGCTGATGGGGGCTCCAGCTAATCCAGGAGCCACTTTGGCTCTATAAGTATCAGTGAAACAGCTGTCAAAGCCAAGACAGATATCCCCACAGCAAAAGAAAAATAAAATCTCCCTGGAGCAATTTTCGTGTCCATGCTCTGATTTAGCTGAACTGATGTGATGACTGGCACAAACCTCTTCTGTACCTCCTGTGCTAGCTGATCAATTCACTTTTACAGGAGCTACAGCTCAGTTTACCAAAAAGCCTCGGATATGTGGCAAATGCTTGCAATATATATCAAGCAGGCCCTCTGCACAGGAATGAAGTTTAGCTTCATTTACCACTTCTCACTTCAAAAACCCTATAAGAACCATAGCATGCATTTTTCCTTCCCAGTTCCTTTCATCACAGCCCCTTTCTTCCTCTGTCACACTCCATGCAAACTTCCCTTTGAAACCTGAAAATAATGCCACAATCTCATCATCAGCACATATACCTTTCTTTGGCTCTGTATCTTTGTCCCATGCCCACCTTCCTCTTTCTCTCTTTCTTCCATGTTCATTCTTTTGTTTGGATCAGATTTCCCAAAACAGGCAAGTTTTCCCTCTATTCTCTAAATTCTACACAGCTTGTAGGGCATACAGACATGGGCAATGCGACTCACTACCATCCTCAGTCTTCCACAAATTGGTAAAAATAGTCCTAAAAGGAGAGGGATGATTGTGGGGGCTGACAGCCACAGTAAACTTCCAAGAGTAGCTTTCCTATCAAATTATTCTCTAAGTCAAATGACCTCATCCTTCATGTCAGATGCTGACAGCCAGCCAATCTGCAATTGCAATTTGTCTTCTGTAGATACAATAGTAAGGGCAACATTTTACAGCAAACATATTGCTGATGCTTTACCATATGTAGTTAGACTCCTGTGTAGTTCTATATACATCTAAATCTTGTTTTAAATTAATAATAAGCTTTATAATATATGATTTATTAATTTCTGCTAAAAAGAATTATACAAAATAAAAAGCCCTCTCTGTTCTCTGACCGGTGAGAACTTTTGAAATGCTATCCTCAGTAACTAGAGAATGAGGAATTTTCTTAATTGTCCTCCCAGAGCTACCTTTTACTCTAGTTCCACTGAAATACATGACAACTTTCTGAAAGCCTTGCGCTGTTTTTACCTCACCCTGCCAGGCATGGCCAGCTCCCCTCAGAACTGTCTTATTCTGTACAACTTCTCTTCATTTGAAAGTCCCTGATTTTATCAGCACTGCCTGGCAGGCAGGGTAAGTTTCTCAATCCAGATGCCAAAGAAAAGGGAAGATGGTTAGGGAGGAGGAAGGAGAGGTAAAATCTGCCTACCAGCCTTCTCCACCCATACTGTCTCACAACTCTTTAGCTCAGCACTACTTTCCCTCCATCCTGGAGAAGTTCCCAACCTGATGACAAAACCTAGAGCCCACCCAACTGTTTTCTGTGCCACAAGGGAGGCCTGGGATTTTCAGGGAAATTTATAGCTCACGGTCTTTGGCCCTGACCTTGTTCTTTGAGCCTGTAACCCTCCATCCTAGCCTCTCTCCTGCTTCATTTGTTTTCTGTTCCCCAGGGAAATGCAAAGCCTGAACAAACAGGACAAAGTGAAGCAAGTCCCTCTCTGCCCACCCCTCACATGCACCAGAAAAGGCAACTTATTTTTTTTCCCAGAGCCTCTTTACTCTTTCACTCACAGCAAACTGTAAAGCCTGAGGACTCATCTCAGTGTCCCCTTGTCAGGAACAGGGAAGATTTGAGGACATAAATAAAGGAGTAATAAAAGTCCTGAAATCCTCACATTTTTCATTAGCCTGGGATGCCACACTGTGGGATCCTCCACTTCTTTCCCTTTAAAGTGGAGAATATGTTATTTATCAGAAAATAAAACATTTGAATCTGCATGTGTGAGGCAAATATCTCTATGAGATTTTTGGTCTGGAGGTGGAAATACACCTTGGCTCCCTATGTGGTGGATCAGGATCAGGGGGCTGTCTTGGTATAGTGCTGTTACTTGCTGGCATTGTGCTACTGTTTTACAAAAGTGCCATTGGATCTCATCTTCATTTGAGATTTATTTTAATGATCTCCAAGTAGGCAGAGGGCCTCCCCTCCTGAGAGCATAAATCACACTATTCTTTTTCATTAGAAGGAAATTAATACAGATACGGGATTAATAAATTCTAATACATTTACTTATTCCATTAAAAATCATATTCATTTTCTCCATATGGAATCTCTGAGAGTAACCAATATTCTATAAGCTTATCTGCATCACCCTTTCTACATGCCCTAAGTAGGGCATTACAACTGTATCAAAGGACCCTGAACTTGGCTCTTAACCCAAAGATCTCGTTTTGAGTCAAAACTATTTTGATTCTAACTTCTCTTTTGTTCATAGTTCCCCTGCTTTAGCAACCTGCTCCAACACAGGTTGAGAGGTTCTTCTGCTGCAGCTGCTGATGCTCAAGTCTGGGGACAAAACTCTGCTGTGCTGATGTCATCAGGGCTCATTTGTCCTGCTACACATAAAATACATCTAAAATTCCCTATGGCTTTGGGATACCTATTAAAAAAGAGAATAGTTGTGGCTAACTTTCCATCAAGTTCAAAGGTGCTTGTTATTTGAAAAATGCCCTCAGGCACTTGCCAAATGAGTTTTTTGTTTGGCCAGGAGGATTTGCAATATTTTTTAACCACTTTTTTTCCTCTCACATCTACATTTATGAGTTTTCTTAGCATTGCTACATTTAGGAATGGTAGGTGCTCTACAGCAGATAATAAAAACCTACAATTTCCAGAGACCCATGGGATCTCTTCCAGTGCTCTGTACCTATACTATACACAAATATCTCTTCCAGTGCTCTGTACCTATATTATATACCTATATTATACACTTCTCTCCCTATAGCTAAGTGCCAGTGAAATAGCAGGGGTTTCATGCAATGAGACACAGCTGCAGACCCTTCTTGCCTGTCTTCTAGAGAATAAAAGGATAAAAGCTGTTTCTAAACAGGTCTGTGAAGTTTTAAGCCATTACTGAAAACAAAATTTTCTCTCTCCACCCCTTTCACACTAGTTCTTGCTTGTCTACTGTGGAAAGCTAGATGTACATTATATACAAGATGCTGAATTTCAAGCCAAACCACCTTTTAATGGTTAGAAGTAAAGAATTAATAACAGTGAATTAAAAATACATGCACTTATTTTGTCATGCATTCGTAGAATGGCTGTGCTCTTGCATTTCTTAAACCTTTGTTTCAGCTGGGGAGATATTTGAGATTAAATTTCACTGACTGCAACTAGCTCTAGAGCAAACAACAATACTATTCTTAAGTCTGTCTACAGTGGCCCAAGGTATTTAAAGATTATGACGCACATCACAAACTCTGAAAGTCCCTTGCAAATATTATTTCAAAAGCCTCACAATAGCTCTTCAAGACGGGTAACTATTTCACTCTTTCTCAGAGGGGCTCAGAGGAAGATCAGGAGAACTCAGGATGACAAAGCAGGAATTCTGTCTCAAAGGCAGAACCAACAGCCTTAGCTTTTTTTCTGTTTCCAACCACTGACTTGTACTTCCTGCATGCTATCAGACAACAATGCTAAAAATAAGTGAAAAGAACATATGTCTGCATTCTGTGTGCTGTCTTTTCAGATCTTCCTCAGACAAAAGGAATGTTACCTGCAGCACTAAGCCTCCTGAGTGCTGACACTACTGCACAGACTGCTGTGCCCCTCCTGTGCTCGCTCCAGCCCAGGCTTCTCTTGGCCAAGAGCCAGGATGCTGCGTTCTGCCTCCAGGCTTCCACAGCAGCCCCACATGCGTGTCTGAGGGAAGAGTCTGACCCCAGGCTGTAACTTAGCCCCAGCACTGTGATGGGGTGGACTGTGTGCTGATGGACATTTGACCCTGCAAAGCTGCACAGTTATCAAATGACCCTCACAACAGCTATGGGATAAAGCATAGGTAACCACATGTCTGAGCTGGATTTGAGTAGTATGCAGATGAAAGGTTCCTGTAATCCCTTAATATATCTCAAGTACCAGGGAGTGGAGCAGGGGGAGTTAGCAGGCATTTCAGACACTGAATCCATGAAAGCAAACCTAAGCACAAAACTGGGTATGTGGTTCTAAGTATTTAATACCCTCTACAACTCAAGTGATCTTCTTACATCTGTCATGCTTACCATTGCTGCTTTTCCAGCTCTGGGATAGCAGCCCTTGCATGCAGCCCAATGTCTCCAGTCAGGCTGTTCAGAATTGATAAGGCCTGTCATCACTACAGAGCACTGTTAAACACCATGGGGACTACAGAAGCACCGGCCCCAGGCACCCAGCTGGTTCCAAGTGGGGCACACAGCAACACCCAAAGCATCCTGAGCATGGCCTGGTGTGCTCCAGGGCTGGCTGATGCTCTCCTGACCAACTGCTCCTGCACTGGGAAAGTGGACTTTGATCAGGGCCACATGAGTGCAGGCTTGGTATCCTGCTCCAGGCACTGCAGTGGGATTGAGGAGGTAAAGAATCCAGTCTCTGCTCTCCTGCAAGTTTCCTGTGAGATCTTAGGCAAGCCCAGCAGCCTTTCTTTGTCTCAGCATGCCAATATCCCGTCCTTCAGCCAAGTGCAAGATCACCATGCTCACCATAAATATTTCCAAGCAATTCTAGCTGCAGCAACCTGGAGCCCTGCGCAGCTTAATTCATCTGACTTCTTAGATGTCCATGGCACAGATACACTCTAAAGACCTCTTCCTGAAATGGAGATACTATTTTCTTTACTCCAATATACAGTGAATCTACCTTTACATCAGAGAGTCCTTGAAATAGAGGACAATGTGTATCTGTGCACAATACTTAGCAGTTATTAAACAAAGTCAAAGCTGTTTGTAATACAGATCCTAACAGGAATTTGGGCCCACAGTAGGATTCCATCAACAGTTTCGATTGTTATACACATAATAGAAACCTCACTGAGAAACGTCAGCCAACTTATGAAAAAACTGGGACTGGGGGATTGTTGCAAAATCAGACATTACAATTCTGACTGCACACAGAGATCAAGTCTGGTAAGACAGGAGGTTTTAAAAGTCTAATAACAATAATAACGCATAATAATAAAATGACATTTTGGGTGTCCAAATTCCAAGCTCTCCTATACATCTTTTCTCCAATCTCTGAATTATTTTTATAGACAGTAGACATGTTAATTGATATTCTCACAGTGATCACTTCAGGCTCTGGTTTCATTGTAACACTGATCACTAGCATATAGACCAGAAGTTAAAGTACCCAAATAAACAACTGAAATTTGCTTTTTGCATTCCCAAGGTACATTTGTAAATGACATTTTTCTCATGATGTTCACATAATAAGGCTTTACCATTCAGCTAGATTTAATGAATTAAATATCTGTTGCTTACCTGTGTGAAGTAAAGATTCATCAGGGTCAGGGTGAAAAACTGGAGGCAGACTGGGAAGCAATAAAGAAGCCAGAAGATGAAGGGGCTGAGAGAATTTGCTGTGACAAAGTCTTTGAAGTAAAATGAAAAGAGCACTGTCCTAAGAGAGGCCCAAAACAGGCACAGAAACAGAAAGACAGTTTGGTAACTGAACCTCTTGTGCCTGTAGTGAAGGACCAGCCAGAGCTGGACGTAGATGAACACAAAAAGCAGTGAATAAAAAACAGTATATACAATGGTCAGGCCCAGCTTCACATACGGAGGGACAGCTGGCGTCAGGGTCGGCGGAAGGGTGTCATTTTTCAGTGGGTCCCACTCAGGGGCCTCCATTTGATATCGGGAATCGTCAGAATTATTTAAGTTTGGCTGCCGCTGTTGCCTCCTCCTCCTTCTCCTTTCATCTTCCTACAGCATAGGAATCAAGAAAATGAAAGAAAACAAGCTGCACTTCCTCTTTGGCAGCTCACTGTGGGCTGGTAGCACATGATCACAATTCAGAATGATTCATTAGGACTGCCTTTGTCAGCAATTGGCAGGGAACAGCTCAGAAAGCTGCTCTTTGCTGATGTCTCTGCACAAATCTTTACCATCCTTAAGAAACAAAGAAATCCACCAGCCCTTGCACAGTTTGCTGCTAATTTTTTTCCTAAGGAAAATTATCTGGATTTTAAATTAGTTAAGTAATGTTCTATTTTTTACAAGAAGCAAGTATCTGACACTTTCCCAGTGTCAGACACATAATATCTTCGTAGGATTTTTTTTTCTTGCTTCCTGTTTAACAAGTACTTTATTTAGCTGCATTTTGTTAGAAATAATTTTAAACACCTTCGAGTACTCCTGAAACTCAAACTGCTGTATTAAGCCGTAATAGCTCAGCTTGCCATTGCAGAAAGCTTTGTGTTTATAAAGAGTTACACAATTGGCACAGCAAATCTAATATATTCAGTTTCTTTTTCTTTTAAGATGCTTCATTAGAATAGAAGAAAAGGTACATCAGGACTTCCAAACCTAGCATATATAGGAACAAAATAAAACCTTCTAGAGATCTAAATTCACCAAAGCATACATGCAGCTACAGGTTCTTTTCTTCTTGGTTGCTTTTGTGCCATCACTCTGGAAACAGCTGACTAGCCACACCTTCTCACAAGTGTGCAGATATGCCCTTGGGATGAAATCTATAAATTAATAGGTTTTATGGCAGGCTGATGGGTTTGAGTCGTGGGGGTGAGAACTGAGGACTGAAACTGAGTGGTTTAGACATTTGTAGTGTGGTCAAAATGCTTCATATATCTCTAGGTCACGTATAGCGCCATGCACCGTACAAGAACAAGATTTTAAAAGCTACTTTGGTTATGGCTGGAGCACTGACACATTTTTCTCTATCATTTATAGTAAGCTGATTGCAAGAAGTGCTTATTACCTGGACCAATCCCCAGGGAAGACCCCACATGTCTGATGAGCAGTGAAAAAAGATTCCTATAGTGGAAGGGTCCATGTAATGAACTAACACAGTGTACAAGATATGCAGAATTGACACTGTCAATGAAAATAGTGATTTCCATTATTAATGCCTTGTACTAAGAGGAGTTCAAAACTACTAGTTTGTTGAAAAAGACAATTATCATAACTGTGCTTACTAATATAAATAAAATATATAAAAATTGCATATCTATTTAAAAATATCTCAAAGTGAACCCCATTCTGCTCCAGAAATAGCCACCCTGAACCCTTAAAGCTCTGTTCCAAAATCCAAGGTTAGGTACTGAAACTTCAGCAGTTTGATTTCAAGGTGCTGAGTAAACTCAGGTCCCATTGACTGCAAAAGGATTTGTGGGTTCTCAATGCTTCTGTGAATCTGGTCATTGATAAAAGTTTCTAGATACGATTTTAAGACTCTTACCAGGAGCAGGCAGCCTTGAAAATCTCAGATAAACAGCTTACAGAAGCAGGGTGATACACAGCACTGGGTAATGGTCAATTTGACTACATACAGAAATGCACAGAACTCTGAGTGAATATGGGAGAGATGAGAGAGAAAAGAAATGCCTAGGCACTAAAAATCTTGTACATGTACAGAGGTATGTTAGAGCTTGCAGAAAAAGAATTTTATGGCTTCAGTGCAAATAAACTTGAACTTAGTTTTGAACTAGCACATGCTCCTAGATCCTGCATAATTCCTGGAACAAAAACCAAACCAAACCAAACCAAACAAACAAACAAAAAAAAAAAAAGGAAAGGAAAGGAAAGGAAAGGAAAGGAAAGGAAAGGAAAGGAAAGGAAAGGAAAGGAAAGGAAAGGAAAGGAAAGGAAAGGAAAGGAAAGGAAATGAAAGGAAAGGAAAGGAAAGGAAAGGAAAGGAAAGGAAAGGAAAGGAAAGGAAAGGAAAGGAAAGGAAAGGAAAGGAAAGGAAAGGAAAGGAAAGGAAAGGAAAGGAAAGGAAAGGAAAGGAAAGGAAAGGAAAGGAAAGGAAAGGAAAGGAAAGGAAAGGAAAGAATAAAGAGTAAAATTTACTCAATACCAGGGTAGGACATAGAAAACTGACAGTTGCTGAAGCAAGTTTTTCAGAGAAGCTGTCTGTACTCAGGCTGTAATGTTCATTAGGAATAGATGGCAGGAGGTAAAGGGCCTGAACAGGAGTTTAGAAAATATGTAAAATATGTATAACAAATAAGACACAATAAATTATATTTCAATACATACTACAGAATGCTCCATCTCCCCGATCAGGAAAAACATCTCCCATATATTGAAACATACTTCCTCCTAGCAGACAAGGAAAGCAACTTCCTAGCCTTCCTCAGTTCCACTAGTAGGCCAGCCTTGTGTGTCTGTCAGTCTTCACAAACCCAGGGCACACATACACTATCGAGAAGCCAGTGTACGGCAATAACAAGTTAACTGGGTTATACACCACCTGTCTGCTCTCAGCACAAGCTTTCTGATTGTGCTTGTGGCCATCATTAACCCACAGTGGCCAGAAACACTCTACTGCTTTTTATCAGTGACCTATAACAGCTCTTCACAGCTTGTGCTGAAAGACTTTAACCTGCTACATGGGGTAAAGGCTTCCATTGCATTCCTTCAGCAAGAGCCACCAGGATTTTAGCACTGCCACATGCCTGAGTATTCTATAAAGGAGCAGGAATCCATTTCCAGGTTTGGTGCCCTTTGGATGTGATTGCCAGCTCATGGTTTGTGTGTTGTAAACAGGTAAAGAAGAAGCTGCTGCCTCAGTCAGATGTTGCCAAGGGACAGCAAAAACAGTGGTCGCACAGATTGTGCCCCAGACAAGTGCCCTTGACATAGGTGAGCAAAGGTTGGTTGTGCAACTCTGCATTGCAGCATTATAAGAAACTTCTTAATAGACCCATCTTTCCATGCAGCTCTCCAGTGCTTAGGAAGTTCAGCCACTTCTTCAGCAGCCCTGCTGCTGTCTGTGGATGTTGGGCAATTCCAAGTGGTCTGTTTGTGTTATTATTTTCTTTCTAAGAGCCATTGGTCAAAGAAAGAAGCTTCACTGAACTGCCAGTGTTCAAAAAGTTGCTTATCTAGGTGGTCCCACTGCTATTTGACTTGAAATGAACAAAAGTAATTAACATAAAGTGTCTGGGTTCTGCAAGTTGAACTGCTGCCCCTGCTCCTGCACAAAGAGGTCTGAGTTCTCACCTATGATGTCACTTGCAGTTAATGAATTTGCTGGCAAGACTGATAGCACTCTACAACTATAGACTCTCATTAGTGTGTAGTTCTAAAAATCTTTTAGAAAGGGTTTTGCAGAAATATGCACTTCTGAGAAGGGAAGAAAATAAAGTAATTTAGGATTTTGTTAGAAATGGAACCATCTTAATATTTGATTTTATACTGTGGTAGTCCAGAAAACTTGTCCTTAGTTACATCGGCAAGTTTTTAAATTTTTTGAGGCTTCATGACTTCTTGGAAGAGTTGTGTTTCTCGTAACTACCAGGCTCTCATGGTTCAAACCTGAAGTACTAAAGAAAGTATCATGGCTGGACCTTAAAGTCTGTCCTTCAAAAGTTGCTTTCTCCCAAAGTTACCTGCAAAATTGTGAGGCCTTTCTATTCAGTTCCACCCCAGCTGGGACATACCAGTAGAGGTTGTCAGATAGACAGGCCTCTTGCCAAACCAAACAAAAATAAACTGGTATTCTGCTTCAACATTTTCTTTTGCTCTGCACCCCATGAGACCTATGATTACAAAACTCAACAACATTTTGAAGTAAATAATTCTTCCTATTTCTACACAAAAAAACCCAAGTGGGACAGAAATCTGATGCTGAACAAGATCTGCCAAGTTATCTGGTGGGGAGTGGGAGTATTAATACTCTGAATCAGGCAAAGGGTAGAGATACCACGGAATTCATGATTATTTAATTCTCCCAAGTTTGTCACAACACTTACACCTCCTCCTTTTTCATTCTGTGCCCCACAAAAGTATGAGCTCAATTCTGTGCACTCCGCTCATTTCACTTCAAATAATCTTTTGAATAGACAAATTCCTCAGAAGCCTTGTGTAATGTGACCATTAGAACAGAGAAATTTAACTATGTGGTGTAAGCACACACCTTCTGCATCTAATACTTAGGCCAATGCAATGTGGTGCATTACATGACAAGATGTCACATTTCTTGATGAGACATGGTGGCCAGGATGCTGAAAAAAATGGAAATTTTCTTTGGACGGGTTCAGCAATCTGATTTAACTACAGGGCAAGCACCTAAACCAGTGCCTGCTCAACATGACGAATCAATTAGCTAATAAATCCTGAACCTGTAATTTCTCATTTGTCTTTGGTTTCTGAGAACCTTGTTGGAAGCTTTTTGACTGCTACTGCATTGCAGAGCATACGTAGTTAGGCTTGCAAAATACTGCTGATGGGATACTTCTGTCCTTCATTTGGAATGGGCTCATCTCCAAGTCATGGTCTACGTCACCATCTTCGGGATCCAGCGTCTCTCTGCCATTCAACATTTAGTAACTCTGTTAAAAGCCAAACAGAGGGCTGGGAACCAGTTTTCTCAAGGGAAAAAAATGCCCTTTCATTGCTGGGCTTTTTCTGTGCCTGGGCATGTTACATTTCACTATTAATCCTGACACAGACCTCATACTCAAAACATGTCTAAATAAAACCCTCATAAAAAATCAGGATTTATTATTCTAATCTCATTTAGGTCATACAGTGGCGTAAAACAGTACAAATTCAGGGCCTTAACCCATAATCCTTAAGGCAGCCAAAGCTTTCATTGGCTTCACATAAAGTAATACTTACGCTTTGAGGGCAGGAGCTCACCACACAAACTAATCAGAGTAATGCAAATACCTTTAAAGCAAGAAAAGCGTGGTTTTGTAATTTCAGCCCATACTTGACCAGAAGAAAATTTTCCAAAATACGTAACTCAGTGAATAGAAGATTGAAAGACACAAATTCTGAAAACAGAAGCATCTGGATACAAGTGCCTGTGTTTAATTTTTGAGTTTTGTCTCTATTAGGCTGAATGAATGTTGATTTCAGGCTGTCCTGCAGACTTCTCCATTGTGCAATATGCAATAGGAGCAGTGTGAAGCTTGGAGTTGTAGTTTGGATTCTAGACTGGTAAGAAAGTCCTAGACACCCTGAAATTTCTGTCTGTGTTGCATGTTCCTTGGGATTTAAAGCAAGACTCAGCAAACTGAGATCTAAGATTGAAAAGAATCAAAAATGATTTGTTGTTTTTCACTGTTTAAATCATTCTTTGCAGCTTTCAGTTTTCTGGGTGTCTCCATAACCCAGAAAGACACTTTGAATCCTTGTTAGTTCAAGCAGAAAATATCCTCTCCTTGGCTAGCCTTCTTCTGCTTTCCTTGACTCACAGCTTACACTGTACTTACTCCTTTGCACCCATCCCCAGCCTCCACTGGAAAAACCCATCAAAAGGGAACTAAAGCAGTTGGGCATTCCCCTTCACTGGGGATTCCCTTAGACAGACCCGTCAGTTGTGTATGAGCTGGCTGGAAAAAAGATGTGGATTAGATGTGTACTGATAACAGAGGAAGGGAGATTTGAGTGCTAAAGGTTATTTGGCCCAGTGCTGGGCATTTCATACTACCTGTGACATTTCCTAGCAGGGAACATGCCTTCTTTCTTTTTACACAAGAATCTTGACAGGTAAATAACAAAAGTCCATTTGAAAAGGGATCATTTTAGCCACATCCAGGAAAGTGAGTTAATTAATTTTCTTCCCTTGTCTTCTGATACTTAGACAATACGAAGCCTCTGGCTCACAGCTAACAAGCCCCTCCATCTTAGAAATCACCTAATTCAGCTCTGATTATCTGTTCATTCAAGCAGCTGAGAATTCAGCTGTGGAAGCAAAAGTCAAGAATCTCGATTAAGGCTTCTCAGTTTAATATCTCAAGAGGGTTTTTAACTCCAGTGTCCTAAATGTATGCCAGTTAGTGCGGACAGCCAGGCTAGCTCGGAGGAAGATGAGGGTTATGTTGGGAAGTGCTCACAGACAGCACTTGGTGCTCCTTCAGTTTCTGAAACTGCGTTACCATGGCTGTGCTCTGAATGTGGCTGCTGCAGAGACGGCCTGTCTGTGGACAGCCAGAAAGGGCTGTCCTTGGAGCATTGATGAAGACAGTGTTGGTGAAGGACTTCAGTCTAGCCTTTCTGATATATAAAAACAGGGTGGAGAGGGATAGCTACTGTAGCTGGAAGCAAAGGATCTTGTCCGCCACTGCAAGGTGATGTAACTGAGCAGAATTCCTGAGATACGTGTCAAGTTCACAGCTCAGAGATGCATTCCTACAAGATGAGCTGTCTTTGATCATTAGTGAATCTGTACTTAAGCACATTTGGGAAGACTTGAGATACATTTGTATTTCCTGGGCTAAAAAAAAAAAGTAGTAAACAAACCTTTTGCAAGCAAATTTGCATTCAGCTTTTAACAAGTCAGATTGAGCCAACAGTGCCCTTCCTTCCTCGCCCTGCACATGGATCCCTTGGATGCCGTATCCCATGTGTCACTCTCGTGTGTTTGTGCTGGGACTTCCCCGCTGGCAGGGGGCTTGTCCGAGCTGTCAGTGCACACCTGAGGGCCGAGCACTCCGGCAGCACCTCCAGCTCCCATTAGAGGAACGAGACAGAGCAGGCACCTAATCTGCCACTGGCTGCCATCTGCTGCCCCCAGGCCATGCTGCGTCCCCACCCGCTCCGAGGGGCATCTCTGTCAGCGGAGAGGAGGTGAGAACACTACAGAGGAGCCTCTCGCCTCAAGCCACCGTCCCTCTGTCCCAGTCTGCCCACAGGAAGGGACAGGGAGGGTTGGCTCAGAGTCCCCCCCTCTGGGAGCCGCCCCGTGTGGCCCCGGGGCCGCGGGGACAGGGGCAGAGATGGCGGCAGGAGGGCAGTCCCGGCCCCAGGAGCAGCACAAGCAACGCGGGGAGCGGCGAGCCGGCTCCTGCGCACCCCTTCCCTCACAGCGGGGCGGGCGCAGCCACCGCCCCCCGGGGCCCGCTCCCGGCCTTCCCGGCCCCTCCCGGCTCCTTCCTGGCTCCGCCCGGCCCGCCCGGGGCCCTCTCCCGGCCCGCCGGCGCCACTGCGCCTCCTCGTGGGCAAGGAGAGACGGGAACAGCTTCATCGGCTGCTCGGTGATGGGCTTGAATCCCGGCTTTGTTAGGGTGGACCTTTTTGGTTTGGGTTTTTGTTTAGTTAGTTTATTTTTTTCTTTCTCTTTTTCCTTCTGCTTCTTTTTCTTTTGTCCACCTGAGTTGGACGCAGAGATTACAGCTGCGTGCTTTCCCCTCCAGCTCAGTGTGTGCTGAGGGCATCTGCTTTTCCGCAGTGCCAGCCTGTTTTCTCCATAAAGCTCCCCTGGAAGAGGAACAGAGGTTCTTACACAGGTTCATGTCCCCCAGCCAGCGGCATTTAGCCAGGCGGTTTCCTGTCCCGAACGGCAGCTTTTCCGTATTTACCCCTGTTGCAAAGCAGTAACCAGCATTGTCCTGATTTATTCTGCAGGGTTTTACTCGCTTGTGAACTGTGCCTCAGTGGCAGAAATCGACTGAGCTTTATCTCCTCCTCCTTAACATAATTAAAATACATTTACGTGAAAAAATTAGTATCTGGCTTTAAAAAATGTTGGTTTTATTGGGGGAAAATTGCCAAGGTTGTATTGTATGTCCATAAACGGAACTTCATTTGTTTCAAACACAGTAAAATAAAATATGATCTTTTCATGAGTGCATTAATCATGCCAGCAATTTATGTTTGTTTTATCATGCAGAACATTTGGTGCATTAGACTTCAAATGGCCCAGCTGAAAAAATTGCCTTATTGGGTGGAGCAGAGCTGTAAAAGTGTAAAAAAGAGAAAATAATGAAAAGTAAAAAAAAAAAGAAAAGAGAAAGAAGAATGTTTGAAGAAACAGAGTTGCAGATGTTTTTACAGGAACGACATTAAAGAGAAATTCTGCTTAGAGACAGTAAGTGACATTTTGTAACCTTTGGGGTTTTTTGTAAAATTCTCACAAGCAAATTGTTTGATGATACCATCATGTGGATAGCAAAACTCTGTCTTTTTAATTTCTTTTCATAAAACCGTGTCTATGTAGGTTTATTATATTAAATAAGCATCTTGGCCATTATTGTGGCTTAACCCCAGCAAACAATTAATCAACATTATTGTACTAAATCCAAAACACAACACTCTATCAGCTGAGAAGAAAATGTACTCCATCCCAGCCAAAACCAGCACAACTACAATTATAATTTCTTAATAATAATATTTGACAATAAATTTATAATAAATGATAATTATAAAAGAAAAACACATTATTTAGCTATATTAATATTATCCTTGATATATTGTTAATATAATTTAAATTATAATTAGGTAATAATTTACAATGTCTTAGCATTAAGTAACAAGATATTAACTATTTAAATATTAGGGCAGGATGGAATTAAGGTTGTTGCTGTGAGTTTTTGGACACCTTTGCAAGTGTTTTGTAGTTTTACCTTAGTAAAAGTTTTTAGTGAAAGTGCAGGGTCCTTACTTAGGAGGACAAAATGGTAACGCAGCAAATGTTTTAGGAGGAGCCAGAGTTGTTAAAATGTGATATGGTTGGCTGTAAGGTTTGGTATAAATGAGCTGAGGTTTGTAAAATGACATCACATCACATCAGCTCTTTGTAAGTACAGGGAGAGCTGAGAAATTCTGCAGAGAGGAGAGGTTAGAAACTATCCAGTGCTACATGCTGTGAAAGGAAAGATTTAACAGCTGGGATGGAGAGAAGGGAGTATTTGGCCTGGACATACTTCTATCACCTCCAGCTGTGCTGACTGTAGTTTATTTTTGAGTAAAATACAGAATAGCCCAATGGCAGGTTTCCAATCCTTTTATAGAATGGACAACTTTGCAGTAAAATGACTTCAATCATGTTTGCTATTAAAATGTTCTAAGAGGTGTGTTCCTGCATGCAGCTTAACTATGTCATTGCAGAGAATGTTTCATCAGAAACTGCTGGGTTTTGGGCTATTTTTCACATTTTGTTGCCCCATATTTTTTTAAGAGGTAATGACTATCTCAATCTCAGCTAAGGAAAGGTGGTACAGCCATATGATTAATGAATAGAAAAAATATACAGAATTTCAATCTACCTTAATGAAAGAAACTGAGCAGCTGAATTTGAATTTTACTAACTGGTATGAAATGTTTTCAGATTTGCATAACATAATTTGTAGTTTTAAATGCAAGAGATGTACTAAAGAGGCCTCAGCCAACAGTATCAATGACAGTTAAAATCAAAAGCAATTTTAAGTAATTGACAATTCTTCTTGGGACTGCTTTTCCCAGCATATATCCTGCTAAGTATTGGGGTTTTGAGAACTACAGGTATAAAACTGTAGTCCTTCAAGGTATATGGCACTTGGCCGTTTATTTTACATCACTGTATGTCCTGTTGTTCTGCTCTAAAAAAATTTTAAAGACATGAAGGAGAGAAAAGAAAGAGAAAGAGAAAGAAAGGAAGGTTGGTTCATTTCCAGGACTGCATCTTCAAAAGTAGCCTATGCAAGCATCTGTCTCTCAGCAGGCAGCTTTGGTTATAATTTGGTTTCAATCTTACCAAATCTGTTCTAACGACCTATCTGTCTTATTATGTTTCTCAACAATTGCTAATTAAGGGTAGCAAAATAGTAATGTCAAAGAATGTTTGCATTAAACAAGAGTGTAATTTGGTAGTCAGGAGACAGTAGGGAAGATGCATGGTCAGTTTCCCCTACAGGGCTCTGTAAGTGAGTAACACAAGAAAAATTCAGTCTTCCAAGTATTTTCAGAAGACAGACTAAATCTAAATAGTTTTTATTTATTAAGTTTACAGAACTTTATAAAAAAAAGTAATTTCTATTTAAAGCAAAATGAAAACGTGAAGCTAGTTTTCACACTGCATCCTCTTTATAAAAGCCTTAGAGCAGTATATAGAAAATTATTTAAATGGTAGAAGGCATAATATATATTTTGGAAAAAAACCCAAAATGTGCTTTCTGTGCTTTCTCCAGCCTTTTAAAATTCACCATAAAACCTGAGATTACTAAGGACATATAAATGTTTCTATGAAATTTTGAGATAGATAGCTATATATGCAAAGTAATTGAAAATCCTGAACACTCAGTAGTAACAAATTCTAACCTTTCAGAGGGATTTTACTGATATAAACTTAGCAGTCTGTGTTAGTTTCATTATATATTCTTTGCTCCTATTACCATCAACCTAATTTTTAACACTTTTTACATTTAAGCAATTTTATGAGGATTTTTAAAAAATTTGCCTTGCTAATACTAGATCAGTGCATTTTTAAACTCCTAGGAACCCGCATGCTGACAATTTGTTAAAAAATAGCTCGAACATTGCCAGAATTGGAGTAAGTAACTTTACCAACAGTGCCACCACTTGTCTTTTTGGGCAGAGACACTTAATGTTGATTTTATCCCCCCACTTAGGGACATATTTCTGTCTTGAAAAATATGACTCCCTTCTTTGTTGAAGTCACTTTATATACCCATCTCACTCATGTTTCTATGATATACTGGCTGAAGATCTAATCCAGTGAGAATTCTTACACATTATTAGGGTGTCCAGAAATTTGTGCTAAGAATTACTCCAGTCACTGCAGATGTATTCAGTATCTAGCTACTCACATGAACTTGGAGAGGGTATTGCAAATGCTGTCTATCCATTTAAATTCCTTATAAATATCCACATCCATGTAGTTACAGGAAGGAAATATTAACGACCTTTCCCAGTTTCAGTCAAGGTGGTTTTGATTACACAATTGTGTAAGAGTAATCAGAATCAAATATCCATATCAGCCGGTTCTTGGAACCACTGCTACTTTGCATGAATGCACATATGCTAAACAGAAAGCAAATATCCCTCCCACCCCCTCAAATAATTATGTAATGTGATTATGAACTGATTTAGGTAGACCATAATTTTCAACATGGACCTTTATGGTTTTATTATTGGACACCTTGATATAAGTAAAGAGTTTCTGTAACTACATGGAATAAACGTTGTTAAATCACTAATGTGATTACACAGGTGATCTTAAAAGAAAAAGAAAACAAGTTGAAATATGTTGAATGTGCTCAATCAGTCACTACTTCTAAAAGACATTTTTTGCAAGCTGCCATGCACACAGACACCAGGCCTTCCTCAGGTGCACTGGCATGGGTTGTGCCTTTATTTTGTTTCATTGAATTTTGCACATATCTGATGTCCAGAAATCTTGGAGTAAAATATATGTCAATAATTTATAATAATTTAAATAATTAAATCAAAACTAAATTTAAAGAGATTAACTTTTAATTACAAACTCCAAAATAAGATTGGTAATTTAACTAAAGTTCTAATTAAGATTAGTTTGTTTGGGGAATACATATTTTCATATATTATAATATTGTTTGTGAGTCTTCTAATTAACACTAAAATTAAGTGCTCTTTCTGTGCATAAGGTTTACAGTCCCTGACCTTGCTTTTACATCGTGTGTGTGCCTAGTGACTGGAGGCAGCTGGGGGCCGCTTATAGAGGGCATGACCTATTAATAAGTCTAGTAAAAGGGTGTGTTTCTCTAGATTTACCATAACAGGTCTAGCAGCAGCTCCGATCAGCCCCTTCCCTGCGGGTGCCTTCATGGCAGGGGCCAGCGGAGGGTGCTGCTGTTACTGTTCTGCGCCCGAGCACGATGGAAAAAAAATGCAAACCCGAGGGTAGCATTGTGCTGGGAGTACCGTGTGCCAGCGTGGGGTCCTGTGGCTCCCTCCCAGCACAGCCTGTGCGAGCTGCCACCCGCCACAGTCCCGAAAACCTGTGAAATGGCTCATGATGAGTGATAGTGAGCACCGTCTCTGACTGCAGGAGCTTGGGAGCGTGAGGGGAACAGCTTCCCTAGAGAAGAAGCCTGCAGCAGAGGGCTCCAAAAGACTTGGGGGGTAGGCTGTGGTGTGTCTCACTTTCAAAGTGTAAGGCTTGACATGCTGGCAGACACAGCCACTGCACTCAGTCTGTCATGGCAGGGGGTTCAGTTTTTCTGTTTCTATTTTGAAATATCTTTGTGGAACTGCACAACCAAAGTTTACATCCTTTAGCATAGAGTCATAGATCATGCTGAGTTGAAAGGGGCCTATCAGGATCATCAAGTCCAACTCCTGGCCCTGCACAGGAAATCCCAATAATCACATCATGTTCCCAAGAGTGTTGTTCAAATGTGTCAGGCTGGAACTTCCTTGGGGAGCCTTTTCCAGTGCCCAAACACCCTTTGGGTGAAAAAGTTTTTCCTGATGTGTAACCTAACCTTCCCTGACTCAGCTTCATCCTGTTTCCTTGGGTGCTGTCGCTGATCACCAGAGTGAAGAGATTGGTCCCTGCCCCTCCTCTTTCCCTCATGAGAATGTTGAAGACCACAATGAGATTTCCACTCAAGTCTCCTCCAGGCATTGTCTGCATAGTGCATCCTTTGTGGTGAATTTTCACTTCCCTTGTGATACTGTAGATTCTTGGCTGTTCCCAAGCAATCCTGATGCCAACTTTGAAAAGTCACCTTTCAGAGGTTGCAAAGTATGCAGTAATAAAAGTGTTCTGTACTGTATTCCACTCGTGTTGAATAGCATATGCTTGAATCTTTACTGGTTGGCTTTACAGGTAGGAGACCTCTGCCAGGGAAAAAGCTGCTGGAACCCTCAGCTTCTGCTTTGCTATAGCTACAGTTTACCAGCTGTGAAAGCCTGCAACACCAAGTCTTTAACCCTCACTGAATAGAATCTGGAGACAGAAATAAACTAGTAGGCATAGGAAGCAGGAGTCAAGCTCAACAAGGGATAACTTCTAAACACAGTGTTTAATCCTCTTAGCATCTCTTGTGTGCTGTTCTCTTTTTGGTTGGAACTAACTTCACCCAGTTTTTGCTCCTTGCACCACTACCAGTGCCCTTCTTGTGCTTAACAAGACAGGCCTGCCTATTCCTTTCATCTCTTCAAGCATCCTTCCTTATTACTGAGTGGCAGCATTTCTCTTTTTTTTAAAACCAGCAGATGCTCATTTAGAGAGTTCACTTGTCTTAGCCAAGCACTGCTGGAGGTAAGAGAAATCTTTGATCAAAGAGGAGATCCATTTTATGCTGCAGGGTGCCAAGACCAGCAGGATCAGCAGACCCTGGCTTTCATCTGGTATGGCTGGGAGTGCACACATGGTGAGGCAGCAGTCCACCTCTTGCTTCTTTGCCTGCAGGACTGGATAGCCCAAGTAGTGCTTTTCTTCATTACCAGCCCCCTTCTTGAAGTCATCGGGGCAACTTGCACAGACAAATGCTGGTTGTGACAGGCCTAATATTTGTATCCTCTGACTTAAAAGACTCAAACTCTCTTTTGCTTTCCCACCATCCTTCTCTCATTTGACTCCTTTCTGAAATCCAGGTTTTCTTCTCCCTGGTTGTCCCTTTGTAATTGAAAAAAAGACATTCTGAAAGTATGGGGTGAGATTTCTGAGACCAGCAGGCTTCCTCTTAGTCCTGGGTCTGGCTCTGCCACAGCAGGAGCAGCTGAGAGCAGCTGGTTCAGATACTGGGACAGTAACTGAGTTGTTACTCTGCTGAAGCATCACATGCAACAAATATTTATGTCTGGTACCAAGAGGGGAAAGCATGTTCAGAGAAGATTGGCTATTTGGAAATGAAAAATGTCCTGACCTCAGGCAAGGCTGAGCAGTCTGGAGAGATTGCTGTTTAAGTCAGTCTGAAAACTTTAGTGCACTGTAGGGAATGTTCAGAAATCTTAGAAAATAGAAAAGTTATTACCATTAGTGGCAGTGAAATAATAAGGACAATGTACTTGTAAGTTCTTCTGTACATGTAACTTATATGCAGTTGAATATAAGCCCCAAGGTTGCAAATACTCAGGCAGAAATGTTCCCAAGTTTTGGAGAACACTTGGATGCATGAAACATGCAGAGCATGCTGATGAATATCTGGAAAGAAGCATCAGCAAGCAAGAAAACTAATTTAGTTTTGGTCATAGTTTGCCAAGCAAAATGGACATGATGCTCTGGAAACTTCAAAGGTAAGGTTTTATTCAGACAAGAATCATACTAAACAGAATTTCCTCTCTAATTGTCCTACCTTTGTATTTTGCTATCCTTGAAGAAGAGGGTTGTTTGAACAATACTGTGCTGTCAGGGGTGGCTTTATGCTGTTGTATTAATCTGTTTGTTTTACTTTACTCTGAAGCATACATCCTGTTTTCAAAGTAATGGCACAATTTACAGAGAACAGAAACAGCTTGCAGATAATTCCTCCACCACACAGAATGAAAATTGTTGCATAAGTGTTTGTATCTTTCCCTGCTTACTAAGCTGTAATTTGTCAGTCATATCCTCCCCTATGGGGCTGAATTTGGCAGCTAGCAGCAGAATCCTTTGTTACATATTCACTATAAAAAACTTGACTCCTAATTTTTCTTTGGGGTGGTTTTTTCATTAATTTTTGCCATGTGGTAGCCCACAGAGGATCTCAAATTGGTGAGCTTTTTCTGAGGCTTATGAGCTTTAGGAATAATTACACAACTTCACACTCTGCATACCCATAGAGAAGGTTATTAGCTGAAATTGAATTTTCTTGGGTAGAAACATCATCTGCTCCACTTTAGAAAGCTGCTTCTGATTGCTAGGAAATCTTCACTGAGTTTTTCCTATGTGTCTTCTGATTTGCCAGGTGGACAAACTGTGTTTCATTGATACCTGAATTTTTCTCTTTGGAAAGTGGAATAACAATAAATGACTCTTTAATAATCAAAAAAGGTTTTGAGATTTGGAAGAGTGGAGATCTGACAAATGGAAAGTGCTGTTTAAACTGTTACATCATGATTTTGAGAATATTGTACCGTGATTGCTGTGTGAAAATCTGCTTTATGTTTTAGCACTATTGCAGGGAATAAGCCATAGGAAAAAAAATTATTTTGGATAAGACAAAGTTCTGTTCAGAGTACTTAAATAACTGAATTTTATTTACTAAATGGAAGAAACAAAGAACAGCAGATTTCCCTCAGAAAGAGCACAATACTCTTGTTTGTTCAAATGCTGTGGTTCATTCTTCAGAAGTTATTCTTCCTCCTTATATGATGAAAAGGTTAATATCCACCAGAAAATCAAAGATTTTGGTAAAACTTCTGTCCAGTGTAGTACATATTTTTTCCCAATTATTTGTTTCCAACAGTTTAATCTCCAATTATTTTCAGACTATACCAGCTGTGACAAGTTGAATAAGGGGGTCTAAATGAGAATTTTGTATTGTATTTAATGGCTCTGAAGATGGATGTGTTGCTGGATAGGATGAGCATTTTAAGGGACAAATGCATTAAATAGATAAAATCATAATCAACAATTATTATCTATTTTTAAAAATAAAGAATTAAGGACCAGACATAGTTTTGTTTTGGATAATACCTTTTCTTTCCTAAGTTATTTCTTCAAGTTTAGTGGCCTTACTTGTAAATAAGTATAACCCATGCTGGCAGAATTGTGCAACTGAATAACTTGGAAAGATCTGTGCTGCTGGAAAGCATTCAAATGTTTTTCATGCAGGAAGTTTGAGGGAATCATAAAAGATTTACAATTAAAGGGAAACGGGCATGAGTTCCTCTGAGAAAGCACTCAAGGAATGAGAACTGGTCAATGAGCCATAAAGAGGGTCAGCTCTAAGATCCCATAAGGTTAATAAAAAGACTCTTCTGAAAAAAGATAAAGAAGGAAACTAAGATAGAGATAACCAGTACAGTGTTAAAGGCCCTTGTGGAGAAAAGGTAAAGGAGAAGGAAGTTAACAATGGGTTCAGAGAGCTCAAGGGAGAGAAGGCAGGATAGGTGAGGTCATCTAGTTGGAGGTCCAATAATGACCGCAGAGCAAGAGCCAGTAATTGCCTGAAAAGGCTTTTGTAACCTTTCATATGCTAGAGTAGCTTTTACATTTTTTTGCTGGTTTGATGTAGCTGTTACATTTTTTTTGTAACAGTCTTGCTGTCTCTCCCCCTTGACAAAGCTAGAAATCCACCTCTGATGCAGGTACACAGGTACCTCTGTACTCCTAAATGAGAGATGGCCAAGGATCTCCCTCATGCACTGAACACCTGAATATCTGAGCTACCCAAGTGCTAGCTGATCTCCTGCCCACCCCAAAAGGCTCTTTCCATGACAAAACACAGAGTGGTCTGGCAACAGTTTGCTCCAAGGACCACACTCAAAAGGCAGACACAAGCCACAACCAGACTTTGTTCTTGTCCTTTCTCATCCTCCAGAGCTAAAAGGCTTTGCAACTTCAAATACCTGCGCATTCCCTCATGTCACAGGCTTTGGCATGTGACACACCCTTAGTTTTGTGCTTTAACTAAACTACTTCTGGTCTCTGTAATGGTTCATTTTATTTCAGACACACTGAACACGAGTGGGTGAGAGGGGAAGAATGAAAAAAGATGTGTCTTAGGGCTGCAGTAGTCCAGCAGAGATTGAGGGCTAAATGCTTTGCAGGGTGGACACTCCAGTGAGGTCTGGGGTTAGTAGCTTGGACACAATCCAGTCCTTGCTACTTGGCCTCAGGGAGCACCCTCTGTCCCCCTCTCTGCTGGGACTGTAGATACACAAGGACTTTGTTTCCAGTAACCTCTTGTAGAAAAGATCTTTCGTGCTCTCACTCTGTCACTTCTCCAGTGAATAAGTTATTGCATCAATCCCAGAGTTTGCAAATCAAGCCTGTTTTTTCCCTGGGGCAATGCAATTGTTTCCATGCTGAGTGACTTTAGTGCAGATCCCCGTGTTTTATTGTTGCTCTGTGGCAAAACTATAGTGTTACATCCTACTCTAAAACACTAAACTCTGTTTGGAAAGAAGTGAGTGGGCCATTGCTTGTGTTAGTCTGCAGATGCCAAGTGAAGTGAACAGCAATATAAATCCTTGGGTCAGAAAGGATAAATAGCTGTAATTCATGGAATTACTTCTGGGCCTTTTTGAATCTGGACTGTTTCAAGTCAGGGTAAAGTTCCCAGTCTTTACACAGTTTTAAAAAGGAGCAAAAAACCCCCATCTTTCAGCGTTGAAATGTTTGGTGTGTTACAACCATCTACATGTGCTATGTCCAAACATTTTAAACATAACTTGCCCCCAAGCGCACAAATTAGGTCTTCAGGTTGAAAATGTACAGTCAGTTCTTGAATTCACACATGTCTAATCTAAGAATAAATTATTATACTTATGTCACCTCATAGCTAAAATTTCAGTTCAAGACACTGGAAAACCTATGAAGAAGAAAAAAAGAAGAAAAAAATTTTAAAAATAAACCACGAAACTACTGAATTGATATCCACCAGTTTTTACTACCGTTTTGTGTGGAGTGATTGACAGACTTGTCACTCCAAAATTTTGCCTGTTGACAAGGTTCTTGGAGTCGAAGGTTATGATTCAGACATTCTCAGGCAAGTTTTGCCTTTAAGCACACACATCCACCCCCTCAGCCCCTCCTCAGAAAATTATGTTAAGCTCACAGCTAAATTTCAGTAGCTTATAGATAGGAAGCTTTGGGGTGTGCTGACTGGATTCCTGAAGGCAAAAAGCCTTTGGTGTAGCCAACCTCGAACAGCTGACCAGGAGACATCAGGAAATGTTTACATCCTCTTCTTTGGATGGAGGAATATTCTTTCCCAGTAGACCTTGACCAAAAATGAAAACATTTACAAGCAGCCTCATTAAAGGAAATATTAATACCTAGTGTTCAATCTACCCAAGCTTGGAATTATGGGGAACTTTGTTCTTCCTCTCTGCGGGGCTTTCACAAATAGATCTACATGTAAGGATAAACCACAACCTAATTTTGAGACCATGCAGTTTATGAGAATAGGTGTTATATTGATTAAATATTTCCTCCCTAATTTGGTCCTTTTGTAAAAAGCAGTAATTAAAACTGTTGGCCTTTGCTGCACCACTGCACCACCTATCCTGAATGAAAGTAAATTTCTGTGTTTTACTCACAGTCACTTAAGGTAATGATAGATTCTCTGGAGTGAATTTCACTAACCTGGACAATGGTTTCCACTCCAGAAAGATCAGTTTCACATATAAAATGTTTTCCTTGTAAAAAACATCATTCAGTAATCATGGGGAAAAACAGGTGAAGTGTCTTCTCTGAATTGTTGTGAACATTTAGACCCATTTGAGAAATCATATATTCTTTCTAAATGACAATTGTTGCAAGATATATTATTCTAGCAGGCAGAGAATCCAGGCAGAGCCAGGCTCTGTGAGGCTGGCTGGCTGCTCTGCAGACACAAGAAGCTGATGTGAGAGAGTAGCTTGGCTGTCACAGGAAAGACTGTGTCAGTGTTTCAGACTTTAGTAGCCTTTCTGAATGTTTGTAGAAAAGCTGAGGATGTAATCATTTGTTTGAGAGTTTTCAGCCTCCATAAGCATCAGATCTGTGCTTGGCCTCTCTTTACTTTCTGATTGCCGTCTACAAGCTTTCCTGTTGAGACTCAATGTATCATCTATTTTTTTATGTGTTACATCTGCACCTGAAATTCACAGTCAAAACCTGGATGCCACATAAAAGAGAATACAACATTTATCATTGCCTTTGGTTTGGGTGCTCATTCAATCTGAAGCAGTGGTTTAACTTGAGATTTACTAAATATTAGTACAATACTGAATACTTTGCCAGACTACAAGGATATGTACTTTACCTGTGTGTAATATCTTTGTTCCAAAATCTGACACAATTATCAGTGGGTCAGAGTAATTATTTCCTTAGTCTTGGAGAAGATAGGTGGTAAATGATACCTTTTCCATAGCCGTCTTCCTGTCCCATTCAAACTGGTTTTCCGCATCACATTCCCATTGTTTGAAAAACAATGTTCCTTCACATTGTAACTGGGTTTTGTGTGTATGAGAAAATGATTGTACATTTTGTCTTCCTGTCTTTGCTGCATTTTTTAAAACTCTGAAATAATTTTTATTGTCTGTTTGGAGAGTTTTATGGCATAAAGCAAAAACTTTTAGATAATAACAAAACAGTAAGACTTGGAGTAGATGTAGTAGTTACTGCTGAGCTGAATATTTAAATAGGAGACTAATTATATATTCTCTGGCCCTGTTACAATTCTCTCTTACTACCGAGAAGTTCTGGAATTCTTCTGGATTAGAGAATCTGTTCTTGAAAGAGATCAAACATTAGGATGTAGGAAGGCTATTTTGAAAATATATATATTAAAAAGTCATATTTTTCATATGACTACATGTCAGGTGGGAGGATTGTATGGCTATTTTTTTTTTGTCTAACCATCTTACAGTGTTGATATTTTTCTGTTACATTTTCCATCTAATTTTTCCTAAATATTAAATTGGGATGAAAAAAGTGTTCATGACTGTACAAGTATTACTTCCTCTTTGAGGTTTTTTTCTGTCCCCTATTAATATAGTTACCAGCTCTAATAATCAGAGATAGAAATAAATTAAGAGAACCCCAGAAATACAAAGTGTCTCCTTGCACCAGACCTAGGAAGGGTCTAAGAACTTCTGTTTCTCCCATGCTCCTTGCCCTGCTCCAGGGCAGGAATCTGCTGCTGCCATGTACCATTGTATTGCAGCAGTGTAGCTCTCCTGTACTGACCAGGTCACTGGCCAAGTGTTAACACATTCCTGTTCTTGCCCAGCTATTCTCCAGAACAGGATATGAGTTTCCAAGAAGATTGTCCTGCAGAATTGCTGCCCTTTTGTTGCCCTTCAATAGTTCTACATGAGAGAAAAAGGGATACTACAATCTGCTATACTCTGCTCTAATGAAGAGGCCAGGAATTAATATCGCCATTCATGTGAACCTCTTCTCAAAAGCAACTAAGAGTGCCTCAGAATCAGTTTCTTTCTGTAGAGAGTTCTGCTACAAAATGCACTTTTTTTGAAGATGCTCCAGAGTTATGTGCCCTGCCTGGTGATACTGGTTCATGTAGAGTTACAGAAGGAATCTCATTGTGTTCCACTCTAGTGAACAATGAACATTAAGTTCTAAGATGGAGTGATTTAAATTTATGATGCGCACTCCATGATCTTCCTGTGAGCTTTGCCTTTGCTTGTGGCTCTGATTCCCATGACCTTGTCTCTCTAAAAAATGCTCCTTCTCAGCAGACCTCAGTACTATTCTTTCCTGCCAGTATCCCAAATACTCAGATCTCTCCAGTTTATTGACCATGTGGTTACTCTGTCCTTTGATCCATCCGCTAAAATGGTTTGTTGTCATTGGACAGCAGAACATCATCATGGGAGGCCCAGGGCATTACTTTCCTTATTCCAGTCATGCCAGCAAAGGGAAGGCTAGCTCTGTTTTCTCTGTTAATGAAATCTGGGAAGGGGCTTGAGAAGGTCAGGCTTCTCCATGTCTGTACTCCCTTTTCCAAATCTCCTCACATTTAGACAGTGAAATGCTCAAATATAAGTGTGCATGTGTGGAGGGACAGAATGTAAGAAAATAAAGGTAATGTGGAACGTAGTCTCACACCTGAGGAGTTGCAGCTGTACCAATCACCAAAGATTAGGAACAGGCCTGCCCTTAATAGGCCACAGCTGTGTCCAATAAGAAGATGAGTGCTACAAAAGAGTGGGTTGCTGGTTGTGGTGAGAGTTGCAGTTTGTTGGTTGTGCTGTGAGAGACAAGGAGTCAGTGCTGTGAGGAGCTGCCCGTGAGAAATCACCAAGAAAGTATGGGAGCTTTTGCAATATGATGACACCATGTTTGTATATCTGTGAGCTATTTTAGCACTGTATGAACATAGAAACTCTAGTCAGATCTGTTGGACTGTCTCAATTCATTGTTAAATGCAGAATTATTCCTTAAGGTCTATTGCTTAGTGATCTCATCAACCTAGTGTGGACTTCTCAAAGATTTATATCATTCTGCTTCCACTATGCCTCATCTATAATTATCTAAAAATAGACCCCATGATAAGAAAGCATTTGCTAATACATGGTTTCTTTAATTATTTCTTTTTGTTATTTCAGTATCCTAGTCACCTATAATCCTCAAACACACCCATTTAATTCCTCCATCTGTTAGGTACCCCTCTTCAGATATTTGAGTTGAAGATGATATGTATCTTTGAAGCATGATCTCAATCAAATCTCCTTGTTATAATTTAATCAAGTACATATGTTCAGTTCTTTAGTAATTTCCTTTTGTCCCCTAATCTTTATTTTTATTTTGACTCTGAATTCTTTCCAGTGGTGAATTTTCTGTGACACCTCTGATCTCACAAGCATTTTCTGGAAAAGCAGTGTCATTTTACACCTTTAGAAAATGTCACCTCCTTGTAACAAAATGAACCCAGCTCATTTGTTGTACAGGTTCTCAGTGGCTGCTCAGGGAATGTAAACTGCTGCCATATCTGATTCAATATCCCATGGAAATGTGGGCTTCTTGGTATTTACCAGCTATGAAAGACTTTCTGGAAAGTCTTTCTCAATTGGAACATTCCAGTTTGCATTTAAATACTTTCCCTCTGTTTTTAAATCTTGCTGGAGTCTTTTGCATTCTCCATTCTGGAGTTACCAATCAATATCTCCCAATTAATTACAATATAAGCAAACATGCTTTTCCATCCCCTTTTCAGGTCCTTACTGAAGATGCTAGGAAGGACAATGGGACACTTATTTACTTGTCTTAGAACTAACAATGCTTAAAACTCCTCACAGGGGAGCGGTATAGAAGGTAAACTTGCAACTACAACAGAAACATTGCAATCCTCTTAAGGTAAGTATAGACTAAACAATCTCAATGTGCTGACTAATGGACAAAGAGTTTACCCTAACATGGCTATTATCCCATGTTTTAAACATGCAGATGAAGAGACTTAACTCTTGAGCCTTCAAATCTATGTCAAATTTACAACAGTAAGTTTCTACCTTCTCAGTAGTCACTGTCCTTAAACTTCTGGACATAATACTAGGAAATCATGTAAATCTGACAGGAAAATGTTACCCCCTCAGGATTTTCTTCTTGTTTTGGTTATGTTTTCCTTTTGTTGAGTCTCACTGTTGTAGTAAATGTGGCTGTGGAAAACATTAAGCCTAACAGACATTATTCTCTTGTAAATGTGTGTGTGTTACCATGGGGGTTAATTTAGGCTTCCTCTTTGCTATGGAACTGTATTGCACAAGAACAAGAACTGGTTCTGCAAATTTGGAAATGGGCTTATGATGGGGGGCAGGTTTGTAATAGGAAGGTGATTTTGTGGTGAAAGCAGCTGGTGGTATGCCAGTGCACACATACAACGTGAGTAAGAACGTAGTTGTCTTGTGGTTAAGCATTGATTTGTCAAATGAGGAGAAAGATACCTTAGCTGGATGTTGAGTCATCTTTGTCTGTATGTTTATGCTCAGATGTGGAGGTGATCCAGCCAAAAGGCTGCTCTTGTGGCAGTGGTTAGCCACATATTCCTGGATATATAAAGCCATGGATTCCTGTGAATCCACCAGTTACTGTCTTAGAGGCTCTGAAAATATGGAAGGAAGTTGCAGGTGAATGTACAGTGAATATCTCAAGGAGAGCAGGCTCATCTTTCTCCCGGACCTCCATGCTGCTTTATGTCTCATACTTACTTACAGTCTCAGTGACTGTTTTCACTGACATACAGAACCCAATAGTAAATAGATGATAGTAATAATGGTGACTAGATGTGTTTCCCCTTTAAGCTGGCATGATTATAGCTCTGCCCAGGAATGTCTTGTGCTATTGCAATTTGCCAAATGCAAAATCACACTTTCTTACAAGGGAAAAAAAAAAGTGCAAGTGTTTGAAGTAAAAAGCCATGCACAAAGTATGTGGGTAGCATTTCAGCTGCCTTTCTTCAGATGTTTATCTGCTGTAAACTTTCTATGGACATATCACAGCATATTCTTTACTGTTCAAGATTTAATCCCTAAATACTGCTGTCCTCACTTGGTAGCTTTAGGAAAAATATATGAAATATAACCATTCTTCACTTGCTTCTGAGTGTTCCGAGGGAGCAGGACTATGCTATAAAACAAGAAGACATAGTCAGAAGTAAAATATTTGCATATACCATATTTATTTTCTTTGTATTTCATATCATCAGCATTTTTTTTGTTTGTAGATTTTACTTATTTTTTTAGTTTTGTTTTACAACCAAATGCAGTTCTGACATGGATGGTGTAAATTTATGAAACGCATTCCAGTTTATTTATTCATTTCCCCCGACAATGAGCACCTGGTATCAAAATTATTTCAGAAGGCAGCATGGGATTCATATTTTTGTTTCACGTTGATTTTGGTATTTGGTCTAGCTGTTGGGAAGTACTGCAGCTGCTGGAGTCACTTTGAGCGCACATTTTCCAAGGTAACGCAGAAGCCCCACTGGCTCTGGCGGAGAGCCGCAGTGCTTTGAAAGCATCTGCCGATGCCAACGACCCCGCACCGACTTAGCTCCGCGAGTTTCGCGCTCCAGAGGCGACGCTGATCCCGAGAGCGGCTGAGCATCCCCGCGCCCCCGGAGCGCTCCGAGGGTCGGTCCCCGAGGGCTGCGCGGACCCCGCTCTGCTCCCGCGGGCGCAGCCCCGGGCCGGGAGCGACCCCCGTGGCGGATCCCGCGGCTGAGCCCCGCTCGGGGTCCCGGGGCCGCCGCTCCGCCCGCCCCGCGCTGCCATTGGCCGCGGCCCCCCCGCCGCCCAGCCCCGCTGCCCGCGCTTATAGCGGGGGGACGGCGCTGCCGCGGGCGCCGGGAGCCGCCGGGATGCGCGCCCCTCCGAGCTGCCCGCGCTGGGCGCTGCTGGCCCTGGCGCTGCCCGTCCTGGCGCTGCCCGCAGAGCCGCTGGAGCTGCTGCCTCACGGCGAGGATCGCGGCGATGCCGCGCTGGAGCCCGGGGACGATGTGCACTCGGCGGCGCTGGAGCTGAGCACGGCGCTGCGCTTCTACGGCGCGGCCGTGCGCTCCCTCTATGTGAGTGTGGGGCCCCTTTGGCTGTCTGCGGGTCGGAACCGTTCCTGGGGACTCCTCGGGGAGCTTTGGGCGGGTGCGCGTTGCTTCTTGTGGGTTCCGTGTGAGTGCCGAGGTCAGAGGTCGGTCCAAAGAGCTTAATTGTTACAAAACTGAAATGGGGTGTCTAACCACCAGCCTAACCTGTCGAAGATTTGCACCTCTAAGCACTGGGAGACCCTTCTGTTCCTTAATATCTTGGGCACTCTCAGGTGTTCGTTGCTTTAAGTCTCTTAAAGCATCCTTGATGGTCTTGCATAGGCCATAATTTCTCAGTGAAGTGGCCTCCTTGTTTACAAATTTATAGAGTGGAAAAGGTTGAAGAAATATGTGGAGACAATAAGAGTGATCAAAGAGAGGAGGAAGTCCATACCCATAGTAACTGCAGGCTTTGTGCTGCAGGCACATCTCAGCCTTGTGTGCGTGTCTCACAGCTGAATCTGCATCCCAGAGGGGTGTGTGCATGTGTATAGCTGATGGAGGGTGCTCAGTATTTGAAGGTGGGATTGAAAACAGATTGTCTGGGGCAGAGCTGCTCAAAAGCAGACATAAGGAGAACAGTTTAAAATGGCATCATGTCTTCAGAACATTGCAAGGGTGCTGCACACTTTATCATTGCCTCTTTCCCCTTAAGCCCCATCTAGGCTAGCAATTGAACATGCTGAGTAGTATGTTTAGAAAGGTTTTGGTAGGGAAGGCACAATGTGTTTAGTGTATTAATCTGGTAAATGTCATCTCACCTCCCTGGCCAGATCAAGCAGTGTGGTTTAGTATCATGAATCTAAAAGGCAACTCAGTGGATTAACCTACATGGAGACACTTGGGAAGCTAGAGCTCCATGTGATTGCAGTCAATCAAAATTTGATGTAGTTCCCATGCACTTGAGTCTGTTTCATGGGTACTCACTTAAGATATAACTTGCTTATGCTACACTGAGGTGTATTAGTGCTGACACTTAAGTTACGCTCCTTTTCATTGTCCCTACTGCCACTACTTAGATAAATCCTGACATCATATCTGATGGATTTTGAAATCTAAAATTTTGAGGGATTTGGGTTATGCTTCTGTGGAAAACGGGTGTTGTTCACTGAAGCTGACTGAGATGAAGTATTAGGTGGAGTTCAGACTTCAGTTTGACCCTTAGTTCATTGTCTTGCCTTCTGTACTCTAATTTGGTCACTGATTAGTCAAACCAAGTAAAAAATACACTTTTAAAAGCACAAAAATATTCTTGAAACTTAGTGGACTGTATATTCAGCCACAGAGAAGCAAAGATAACAAATAGCATGTCAGGTAAGCCACAGAGACAGGACAGGGTTTTCAAAGAGCAGTAGATTGACTTACCAGTCTAGGTTTCTTTAGTTTAATGACCCTGTTACTTGCCTTGCCCTCAAACAGGAACAGTTCTAATTAGTTGTTGCCTGAAAGAATACCCATATAGAGTCTATTTCCAAATCACTTCCAGAGCTCTGCTAGCATCTCTCAGTACAAAGAATGGGCAGTTTTAATGAATGGCATTTCAGTATCAGTCTATACACTATGCAGAGGCTTTTTCTTGCACTGAACTTTGTGCAAGTATTGCAGAACAGAAGCACAGTACAAACTTCATGGGGGTAGGCAGAGCAGAAACATACCTGTTAAGGAATACTGAGCAGTTTTTAATGCACTTTCACAATACACATCTTTATTGTATATTTGCAATCTGTATTTGCTTGGCTGGAGTATCCAGTGTATTGCTAGCTGATATTATGAAGCTGATATGATTTACATTTAGTACACATAATTTTATGTAGAAATTTTATGTGGATTCTCTTTCTATCTTTTTTAACAGTTGAGAAACTGAGTTAAGTTAGCCGCACGCATGAATAGAAAGGCAAGGCATTCTGTGAAGTGATTGTTTAGTACCAAGTTGTCATAAAATGCCTGGCAACAAAATCTTCTCTCACAGACAGGAGAGAGCACTTTTATTTCATATAAGTGGAAACAGACTTTCACATATTGTAATCTTCAATATGGTGCTTTTGTTTGTAAGATTTATAGTGTTGAACTCTATCACTAACCCGTACTATTTCATTTGTTTTAATAGCACACTTCTATTAAGGCTTTTTCAGTTTACACTAAAACTCACTGCTGTGGAAAAATTGAAGGATTAGGGGTTACCTCCATTTAGAAAAGAATTGGGAAACCTCTAATGCAAGCTTGGTTCAATTTTTTTTAAATCCTTACTTTTATTAACTCCTGTAATTTAATAGTTGATCATGTTTGTATTGGAAAGCTTTGTTGCTTTAATTTAACTGTCACTTCATTATAAAAATAAATTCAAGTTTTCTAAACATTTTTTATGCAGGAATATTCAAGTCCATAAAATTCCTAGTCATTGAACGGGGAAAAAATGCCTCATTTGTTAGAAACTTTAATTTTTTGTTGTACATACAGAGATAAAATTTTTCTTTTAACACAAATACTCCTTACTTTGAATTCTTCTTCTCACTTGGTTTCCAAGGTGGCCCTATAATTGTGTGTGTGTGCGTTATTGGTTCTGCTACAAACCACAAATGTATGGTAACTATGTGTGTAATCCAGAAGTTTAACATGCTAAAAATACATCTATGTTAGTTCCTGTCAATTTAAATAGTGTTATACCCTAAAAGGAAAGACTATTCTAAAGCTTGTCTTTAGACAACGCCCACCTGAGGCCTCTTTTCCCCCCTTTCCCTTTTGACAGGAATGATGCTTTGATGAAACCCAGTACTTATCCCAAATTACTTCTCTTTATTTTGGGATTCACACTTAAACCTATGTTTGTGACCTTGAAAGAAGCAGGGTGAAGTTAAAGGAGTATTCACTGTCTTTGTCAATTTAAATGTGTTGTTGAATCTGAAAGCTAAAAACATTTTTTTTTCATTATTCGTGAGTTTCTTTTTTTACTTTAAAAACCACTGCACAAATTGAGCAGTTTATTTTCATGTGATGGCTTGCAAATGTTTTCTGGGTTATAGAAACAGTCCCTTAAAGCTGAACTGTCTCACTTAAAAACTTCCTTTAAAAATGAGGTTTGCATCTCCCTAATAATTTTACTTTTTACATTAAATTTTTTAGCAAATAGGAAAGGTATAGCTAGATGCATGTCACTAAGAGGTGAAAAGAGGAGGGCCATTTCTTCTGCCTTCTTCTTTATTCTGCAGTATTAACTGTTCCTGATTGTATTTTCTCTTAATGCTATTTTAATCCCTGCCATAAATGGAGGATCATGAAGCTGCCACATCTACACACACCAGATCTGATGAACAGCATGGAATTTGTTTAAAATACCTCAAACTCCAGTCATCTCTCACAAGAGGATTTAGGAGAGGGTAGGGCTGTTTGTGTACAAAAAAAATGTAATGAAGCAGAAGGAAAATGTTTAACTTCCACCAAATTTATGACTTTAAAGAGGGAGTGCATCTCTTTGCTAAAAGTTCTTAGCAAACACACTGTAATGTCCACCACTCTCCATCCTGTCTTCCAGTGGTATAGTATAACTGGTGGGTTTTTATTTTCAGGTCATGTTTTAGCTTTGCTTTACAGGAATATGAAGCCTTTTCTAGTGTGTACAGATGTTGTAGGAGTTCTGGGAACTTTTCTGGACTAGATTTCTCTTATATATCCAACTCCAGTTGTAGGGTCTGTAATTAGGTAACCCATGCTGTCTTTTTAGTTCTTTATTCCTCAGATCCATTCCTCACCTTAGGGTCTGTGGCCCTTGTCAAGTCATGAATGAGTAGTACAAAAATTTTCACATTCAGCTTCTTCTCCCCCTTTCTAACATGACCTGCTTTCCCAACATGTTTGCACAGATTACTTACTGCTTATTTATCTTAGATGTACTGTTTATGTATGAAGCCAACTCACCTATTTTTTATATGATCTTAACTTTTTAGTATTTTACACTCTAGCTACAAATGAAATTGTACATCTGCAGAAAATACAGTCAGCATATGTCAAGTCACTTGTAAAATAAATTCTGATCTACTGTGGGAGCTATTTGCCAAGTTCAGCTAATGGGTTGTGATAGGCATTATCCAGTTATACACCAAGCTGACTGACCACTGGCCTGTGATATGCTCTGACCCTCTGGATAGCCAAAGGAGAGTTCAAGGTATAGGTGTTTCTTGTGTATGGAGGAGTGAACTGTATCATGATCATACTACACTTTTTTCTGATTTACTGTGTGTGGCAGCAGTGGTAGTCCAGATTTCAAAGATGTTGCCAAGGCACAAGTAGCCAGCATCCTTGATGCACAGTTTCTCTGTGAAGAATATGTGTGGGCTCCCACTGGTCTCCTTGTTTACAAATTTGAGTGGAAAAGGGTGAAAAAATATGTGGAGACAATAAGAGTGATCAAAGACTGAGAACAGCTCTTAGACAGGGAGTGCATGAATAGGCTGGGGGTCCTCATTCTGGAGGAGAAATTACATAGTGGGAGAGACTGGGTAGGATTTTTCTATGCCCAAATACAAAAATTAAGGCAGTCAAATGAAGGTGGAAGCCAGACTGAAAACAAACAAAAGTAGGAGAGACCTGAGTCACAAATTTGTGGAGTTCGTTTTTAAGGGATTTTGTGGATGCGAAGAGTTTGTATGTGTTATGGGAAGACTCAACAAATATGAGAAAAACATCCACTGAGGAAAAACAGTCAAACCACAGGGAATCCCTGGAGGTGGATGCAGTTGGAGACACACTGGAGAAGTATGTGCATGTCCTCTTCTTTTGCTGAATCTCTAAGCTGACAGGCTGCTGGGCTAGGTGGCCTTGGAGTTTGAGTCAGCAGCCATTCTGACCCACTTCTAGGCATTTGTAAAGATTTTATCATGTTGATAGTATCTTGACTGTAAAAAGATCCAGCAACAGTTTGTTCTTCTTGGACTTAAAAGAATCTCTTTAAGTGAGATTAATCTGGGGGAGATTGCAGTTTTAATTTCATAGTTTATAATGACAGTTCTGGGAACTCTGTCCCATTTTGAGTCCCTTGTGTATGTGGCAGCAGCTCTAGAGTGAGCACCTGGCTGCCTGCAGGTAGTCAGATGTGTCCTGTTAGCAGGTAGTCCAAGACTTGGAGGTGGATTTGTATGTGGCTGAGTCAGTGCCAAACACAGCTGCTGGAAGGGCTGGGCACAAAAAGTTGTGTGTGAGTCCTTCATGTAGACCCTCAAGGCTTGACACCTGCAGTCTTGCTCACTGCTTGTGTGTGTGAGAGCCAGCTCTGGTTTGCCAGTGGAGTTTGGCTGTCACACTTGGATGTGCCCTAGCACCTATGTATGTATGTATTTGTCTCAGTTTTAGTCAGAGGTGGCTGACTGGGAATCCTCATCTCACTGATGGGTCGCATCTCCCTGAGCCAATACCTATGCATTTGAAGACCAAGAGTTTCACTTACACATGTAAATTCCTTCCCTCAACCCCCTTCAAGTAGTAGACCCATTTTCCTATCAGACTGTGTCAGGGCACTCAGCTGTAAAGGAATTTATAGGGTAGCCTGTATCTGCTGTGAGAATTCTGTGTCTTAGGCTCTGTAGCTTCTGGTATAAGAGCTGTGCTCACAGCATGTCTTCAGAATGAGCAGCAGCTTGTAATCCTTGCACAGTAGCAGAGAAATTCCTAGGAGGGTGGCTGTAGTGAAGTGAAAACCAAAGCAGCCTTGGCCAGGCAAAGAGAAATCTTGTCTTCCCAAAAGACACTCACCCAGGCTATTAAAATATGTAAGCATGGAGCAGTTTTTTTGGGTTGACATCTATGTGTGAATTAATTCTTGGCTCAGAAATTCTATCAGCTTCTGAAGCATTGGTGGGAGGGTTATGTATGTCCCTGTTAGAAGAGAAAATAGGCATCTGAAATTTAAATAGCTAAAATCTTTATATAGGAAAAAAGGCTGTTACATCTGTACGGCTGACCTCTGATTTTGGGCAACTGAAATCTCAGGACTCCTGACATGGCATGAAAACACACAAGCTTAAAAAACACAGTTACTTTTTAAATACAAAACTGACTTTTAATTCAATTTCTGTTAGAATTAAAATAATGTGATCTGGAGCACATGTGTGGGAGACAGTTGTATGAACAATATTTGTGTTTTAATTTTCATCTTTTTATTAGATTACCACTAATGGGATTATTGCAGTGAATGAACCCTCAAGTGAAGAAAAATACCTTGGTCAATTCCCAGTGAGTTTTGGAGCTATTGCTCCTTTTATGGCTGACCTGGACACAACAGATGGACGTGGAAATGTGTACTACAGAGAAGATTCATCCTTGGATGTCTTGCAACTTGCATCAGACTATATCAAAAGAGGTTTTCCTGAGACCACTTTTGATCCCAGTAGTGTTGTTATTGTTACCTGGAAGCTTGTGGGTCCTTTCCAGGCACCAGGAGAAGATCCGGCTTTGGAAGAAAAGGTGAATGTTAATCAGAGCTTTAAGTCATGTTGGACACATGCTCAGCTAAAGTGTTACATTGTTGTAACACTAACCTTTTGCTTTGAAGGCTTGATGTTCTGTGTGTTTAAATGAATTCTGCAGACCTAAGAATGTATATCATAGTCGAAAAGGCTGCAGCAAAGTAGGAGTTTCCAGAACTTTTACTTGAGATTTATTTTAATCATGTTTTATTAATTCAAAAGATAATGCTTGAAACTACACAGCTGATTCAGTTGTTTCCTAATGACTCTTACTTTGAATGTTAGATGTGTTGTGATAATAACTGAACCAGAATATCCTGACCTCCTGCTGTGAAATATAATCCTGCTGGCTTGCATTTTCCAGAAGACTTTAGTAATTTTGACACCAAACTATGTAAAATCAGATGAATATATGGACTAGTGGGATCTTAAGCCCATTTGAACAGATGATATTGCGTTTAGCAAAAGCTCATGTTTTGTAGCTAGTATTGGGTTAAGAAACAGCTAAAGGTCATTTTTATTGTTATTCACAAATCATTTTCCTCTTTTTAAACCATGCAGGTACTATCCTGCAAGGATATATAACTTTGTATACCATTATCAAAGTTGATTATAAAGTTTGTATTATAATTATCAAAGTTGATGAGAACATTACTTAGCACATCTTTTTATGTCAACATTTAATTTCTTTTGCTAAACTTGGCCCAAGCATTGTCTTTATAGTAACAATACTGCACCCCAATAGCAATGAACAGATGATGTCTGAGGTGCTGTCCCAGTGGTTCCTACAGCAGGCAGGAGTGTTCCTGTGGGAAATGACTTGAGCAACATGAAACTTGAACTTCAAACATTCTGTTTACAGAATTTTTTATTTAGTCTAGCACATCACTTCTGTTATTTTAAGGACATGAAATAGCATCCTATAGCACTACAGAACTTGAAATTGTTATGCTTTGGGCAGCCTATCTGGCTATTTCCTACAGATTTAATTTACTTTTAATAACGTTTTCTTTTTATTGAAAATTCTGCTTTTCATTTTGCATTGAAAAAGAAAAAAATTACTTTTTCGTAACTATTTTGAAGTGAGTAAAAGTGTGTTAATTTTTTTTCCCACAGAGAAACACATTCCAGGCTGTCTTAGCCTCTTCTGATTCCAGTTCCTATGCTATTTTCCTTTATCCAGAAGATAGCTTGCAGTTCTATAGCACGTACTCCAAGAATGACGATGAAAATATTCCTGCTATCGTTGGCTTTAGTCAAGCCTCTACAAACTACTACTTTTGGGAAAAGCCAGGGTCCTACAATGTCCTTGCTGAAGATGAAGACAGCATTAGAAACCTGTACAAGTATGCTTATTTCTTTGTTTAAACTCCTCAAGAAAACATCAGAGTTCCATGGTTTTCTTAATTGTAGCATGAATCAATGAGAACTAATAAGATCCCATTAGCCATTGCCTGGGAAGTCACAAGATCTGCCACTGATAAATGTCCACTCCCTTGAGGACTTTGGTGTAATTTGTTAAAAGTCCATATTCGCATTGTTACTGGTAGGAATTCCAGTGTACTTAGTTCTTCTATAAGTAGTACCACTTACACTTCAACTCTCCATAATCTATCCTGGGCAGGTTGTTTTTGTGAGTTTGTGTTTTTGAAAGAAAGAGTGAACTAGCCCGAAAGGGAATGAACTAGAAAGTTTTAGTAGGTGGTAGCAAGATCTTTGTGTCCCTAAAATCTCCTTCAGTTCTTGTCTTCTTTGGAGACAAGAAAGTTAGAAATTCTCAACAGAGCTCTGGGTGAGGAAAAAAAAAATGTTACCCAAACTGTCAGGGGTGTTCTACAGCTGAATAAACCTTACATGTAGGTAGGTATGTAATGAAGGTAAGAATTAGACAGCTTTGTCGTGACACTTTGCAGTGAAGGACAACATTGTGTGTAGCCTAGAAATACCACACAGCTTGCTTTATTTGGCCTGTTTCTCTTTGACAGAAGCAGCAATGCTGGGAAGCAGGGCGTCTGGGTGTTCGACATTGGTAGCTCATCTGACAGTATCGTGCCTGCCAAGATCAGCAATATTTTGGAGAGTGTAGAGCCCAACGAAGAAGACCAGGAGATGACTTCTAAGCCCTTTATGTCTGACTATGGTTCCACTGAAATAACACAGCAGTATATCACAAGCAGCACAGACAGCACTGAAGAGGATCAGCACCTTGTCACATACAGTGTTCCTCAGTTAGCTGCAGAAGACTTTCTGACTTCATACCAAGATGTAACAGGAACACCTTCAACTGAGTCTTTTTACAGTCCTCAAAATTTCCCAACAGCAAAAGCTCCACCTCGCCACTTTCGGATCCAGCAGTTCCCCCCACAGCCACCTCAAGTCATAGATGTGGAAGAATTTGATGAAACTGGAATAGGTAAGGTCTTTTGTACAGTTGAGCTTCTTCTAACCTGGACAGGCTGCAAAAAAGACATGTGAAGGAAATTGAATTACCAAAGAAACAATGTTTCCTTTGCATTCTCTTAGTATCTGAAAATCTGGACACGTGTCATAAGTTTGTGTTCTTTATTGAGATGGTTAATTTGGATGTCACCTCAGATGCAATTTTTGCCAGTCTAGTAAACTAGTTCCCTAGTCAAGCTCACAGACCTTTCTCAGATGTGTTACTGAATACAGATGATTTAATAAAGGTTGGGAATAGAAGCTGTCATAATTTTTTTTGCTAGGGTTTCATGGCCTCAAGTCTTAGAATTGCTAGTTCCACCCTTCTAAGTTCTAATAAAGCGTTTCTAGAAATTTCAGAGGAGTGTGACTGCCCAGATGTTTGTTTCCTGAAGCAGGTGTGAGAATTGCTATCTTCATTAAATTACAGGGTAAAACAGTTAGGATTATAGGGTGCATCAGTTGCTGCATGGGTACTGTACTGATATGTTTTGTTCTAAAGTTAAATAGTCCCCTTTTTTTTTTGATTCGGAAACAAGGACAAATTAAAATTGTGTTTAGCTTTGACAGGCATTTTAACTGATCTGTGTTAATATAGATCTGAAGTCAGAATTAAACAGTCTTCTAACTCAATAATTCAACAGCTGAAGCCCTGAGGTTTACTACAAAATAGAAGGAAGTTGTCTGCATATTGCAAGGTTAACCAATATCAATTGCAATAGTTTGCTTTCCTTAAAGAGAAAATGAAAATCTGGTCAAGTGAGCCCAGAGATACTTTTAAACTAGTCCAGTGATATGTGAGTACCACAGTAACTGCATGAAATATAAATGTCTGGTCTTATTTTCCACAGTGTTTCGCTACCACACAGATGTCCAAGAGACCTGTGCTAACAACCGTCACCAGTGCTCTGTTCATGCTATTTGCAAGGATTATCCCAATGGGTTTTGTTGCAGTTGTATTGCTGGCTACAAAGGAAATGGCAGACAGTGTGTAGCAGAAGGTAATTGGTTTTAAGTTTAGAAACATAAGCAACCGTTACATATGGAGCTCTTGAATGAGGTGACCTGTATGCAATTTCAGGAAAGACCTGATAAAAACTTTTTGAAAGACTTATCACTAGGATATAGTGAAAGGCGTTTGAATCAGTGAGCTCTACTTTTTAAAATGTTTTTTTGAGTGAAGCAAATTATTTTGAGTGGTCAATTATAAGGTTTATGCATTTTAATGTGACTTTCTGGAAAAAATAAACTTCTTCTGTAACTGACATAATTTGAAACATCCAGTGGTATTTCCTAGAATTAGTCATGAAGTTCCAACGTGTTATAATCTGATATGGTCCTCACTCTAGAAATGGACAGTTCAAAGTGATGAACAAATTAACTTTGATCATTGAACCAAAGAGCATGGCTCCTCTTTGATTCATAAGCTGCTTTACTAAAGGGTGATCTGCCAGATTTCTGTTAAATACCCATTTAAACTTTGTTCCCGTGTAAAATCCATAAAGGAATTTCTTATGTATACACTTGTAATCCTCGTAGTGATTAGGCTCAGAGCACAGATGCATTTCAGCAACTCAAATAGTTTACTGCAAGACTGTGTTTTATAGACCAGGAAAGCAAAACCTAATACTTAATCCAGTTTTATGAACTGGAAGCTTTCTGTAGAAAGAAAAGAAGGATCTGATGATAATAAAATTAAAACTTCCATGTAGAAAATTATAAACATGAGAAAATTAGCAATCCAAAATTGCTACTTCTGTATAACTCTGACAGTCTTCAAAATGGCCAATAGTTCAGAGCCAAGAAATGTAATAGATTAGAATAACAGGTAAATTATTCTAATGACTAAAGGCATTAATGTCCTAATAGGGAATGAACAAATTTGCATTCAGTGTGTATTGATATGAAGTGTGATCTTAAGAAGTTTGTCTGCCACTTAACTTCATAACACTGTTATGTATCTGACAGTATCTTTGCAGACAGAACTTTCAATGAGGATAAACAGCATCTCTCCAGGCAAATTGGGCCATTTAATCATCCACATAAGACAGCACACTTGCATGTGTCTACAAAAGCAAGTGAGCACGTGGCAATTTCTTGTCTGAACTCTGAGTATTTGTTTGCCATTTGTTTCAACACTAAGCACTGAACATTGCGAACACTCTGGACATGTTTCTTGGAGAGTATGAGAATGCTGTTATTTCATTCTGATGTGTTTTGATTTGCCAGGTTCTCCTCAGAGAGTCAACGGCAAGGTCAGAGGAAGAATCTTTGTAGGAAACAACCCCGTCCCAGTTGTGTTTGAGAACACTGATCTCCACTCCTATGTTGTGATGAACCAAGGGCGTGCCTACACTGCTATCAGCACAATCCCAGAGACTTTGGGATATTCTTTACTACCTCTTGCCTCTATTGGAGGCATCATAGGATGGATGTTTGCTGTGGAACAGCATGGATATAAAAATGGATTCAGCATTACTGGTAACTTCTAAATTAAAATAATGTTCAAAATTGCTATGCTTTCCTCTGTCTTGATGGAAAAGAAATCTGTATTTAGAATCAATATAGGGTGAAAACACATCTATTCTGAGCTGCAAAATGTGTTTTTATAATAAAATTTGTCACCGTTTTTGTTGTTTATAATATATAGACAATGGACCTTTTGAATTTACTGTCAGTGTACAACAGCTAAGTGTGTTAGAGAGAAGATTGGCTTGGCCAGGTTCTCTTCAAGAAAGAGATTATTAAAAAGATCTGTTGGGGAGTTGTTACTAGGGTGTACATAGTTACTATAAAAAGCTTCTTCTACATCTTCAAGAGGTTTAACTTGTTAAAATCTCTGATTGTACCAACAGAGCAAAAGAGAAACGATAACCTGACCTCCTGAGGGTCTGAAGCACTTTACAGAAACAGCTGCTGCATGACATGCAAATGACTCTGTTAGCTAGTTTGAGGGAAACCCCTGCTCACAATTCGAGCTTTTCATAAGAGATTAAGGCCAAATCTGGTTGGTTGTGCTGCTCTGAATTCAAGTTGTAGATTCAATCTGTTCTAGCAGAACATGTGTTTCTTTTGAAAATTTGATCCTTTACAGACTTGTAATATGAATTTAGTTGAACACAACTTTTTGGTTTGGGATTTTCTTGGATTTGGTATGTTTGAAGCTTGTTCTGAAATTTACAACATATATTCCACTTGGTTTTGATTTGGAAACAGATGTACTGGATTTTGATATTTTTTTTAACTCTCTATACTCCTAATGGAAATTTTCTCTAAAATATCCTTTTAAATGGTAGAATAAGACCTACTGCCATTAGCTTAGTCAGAACTTCTTTTGAATTTTATTAAAACCCCATTGCCTCAGGGCAGGGATTTATGATTTATCATGTGCAGTGCTTAAGAAAATTTGCTTGCAGTATTCAAGCATGTTATCAGTATACCACTGAAAGTTATTTCATTAGAAAGACAAGACATTAGCAATTGTGCTACATCAGAACTTGCGGACAATAGTAATTTATATTTTATCTAATAGAAGTAATATTTGGAATAGAAGGAATTGGAAACTTCTATTAAGTTTAGTGTTACACTAATTATCTGTCTTTAGGTGGTGAGTTTACACGGCAAACAGAAGTAACTTTTCTTGGCAACAATGAGAAGCTGGTTGTGAAGCAGAAGTTCAGTGGCATTGATGAACATGGTCACCTCACCATCAGCACAGAAATGGAGGGCAGAATACCTGAGATCCCATCTGGGGCATCAGTCCATATAGAGCCCTATACTGAACTCTACCACACTTCTAGTTCTGGTAAGGTTCCATCAGAACGAAATTATAAGCAAGTGCACAAAGCAGAGACTAAGACAATCTGAAGCATTCTTTTATTACCTTTTGAAGAAGTGTATTAAGGACCCTTTGACTTTTAGAAAGTTGTATTTTACCCCTTAGGAAAAGGTTTCAAAAGAAGGTGGATTTTGAGTGGGACAATGCAAATATTTCTAATATGTTCATTGAAAAAATACGGGTTTAACTTTTTCTGAACTGTTGTTTGCAAAACACTCTTGATTTCCCTTTTTGTTGACTTTTTTTTTTATGCTGTTGATGGCAGTGTACAAGGGGTAAAGGTTTTCTCTGTAAGTCCACAGCCCTTTAGCCCTGTACTGGCATATAGCTTTTTTGTGGTAATGTCATTAAGTGAACTGTGATCTTTGAGACCTAAACCCATTGTTTACCACTATGTCTCATGTGAACTTCGTTACAATGACTCTGCAAGCATTTATCAGTATTATTTGAGCTGAATTTTAACAACCAATTGGAAATTACATCTTAATTCCCTTATCAGTTTTCTGCATTCTCTCTTCAGTACTCCTCTCTCAATTCCTTTATCACAGATCCTAGGTTTCCTAAGAGAACCATTCTTCATTCACTATTTACAGGACAATCTTGTTTTGCTTAATTATGTTGCTTTCCTCTTCCTGGATAAAATGATGGGTGTTTCAATACAGAAAGTGGTGAAGTCAGGTTGGAGTGTTGCTGCTGGCCAGCCAGCCCAGCTGTCAGGGAGATGAATACCACAGAGGAAGCAGCCTGTGGTGCACCCACGTGCATATCAATTCTGGAGATACTACACTTTTCTCCAAGGGTGGACTTTTTGTGGTAGAGCTAGAAAGTAGTGTGGTTACATGGTCACTGCCTTATTTTAACTAATGTCTGAGTTTGGTAGCCAGTGATGAACCTGCTTGTGCTTTGCCTGTTGTTTTAGACTGGGAGGAGGAGGAAGTGGAAGCAGCAGGAAGCTTCTGCTTTTTGCTGAACAACTTGAGAGTTTGGGCACTGTCTGCTTTTCTGAACAGTTGTCTACTTGGCAAAATGCCATTCCCATGGAGGTAAAATCAGAGGCTGGAGAGAGGTGTCCTTCAGGCTGGATTTGATTTACCAGGACTCAAACAGCTGCAAATCTGCTGTCCTATGGCGTATCTAATGGACTTAGCAGAAATCCAGCTTTTTCCAGCTGCTGCAAGTGGATTGATATAGGTTGTTTTGGTGTCCAAACAAAGAATACTGGTGTTCTGAGGACCTTTCCTGCAGTGGGAAGATCCACGAGCCCAGATTTTTTTGAAGAGTTTTGTTGACAATTTTTCCCTGTGTAGAAAACTGTTATGAAGCATGCAGGAGCTCTTAGACATGCAGCTTCTTCAGGGCTCTGTTACAATCCAAGGCTAGTAGTCTACAGTGAACTAAAAAGTGGGTGTAGTTTAGGCTGGTGAGGTGACTGTCCTTATCTTGGAGATCTGAAAAGAAACCTAAATGAATCTCTGAGTTTTCTGAGTTGAATTTTCCTTTCATTACTTGGAAATCCACAAAATAAAGTTAAATTTTTAAAATACATCAAAATAAATCAAATTACTAATTTCTAAATACTCTGTTCTCAGGGATCACAGTAAGTGTACTCCAGTGCTCTCTCCTTTGCATGGAAATACATCCCCTTTCACAGCTTCTAGCCTTTGAAATTCCCATTTGCACTACACAGACTGCATCCCAAGTCTACAGATAGCATTTGACAGGGTGCTTTTGGTCTCTGCTCTGATCAGTGTGTTTGCTGTCATGTCGCAGTGATCACTTCATCGTCCTCGAGGGAGTACACGGTGACAGAGCCAGAAAGGGATGGAGTGGCTGCCACCTACACGGGTGCCTACCAGTGGCGCCAGACCATCTCCTTTGATGAATGCATCCACGATGACTCCCCCCATTCTGCTCCTGCCACTCAGCAGCTCTCGGTGGACAGTGTGTTTGTCCTGTACAACAGGGACGAGCAGATCCTGCGATACGCCATGAGCAATTCTATTGGCCCCATCAGTGGTACGTATTTTATATAGGTGTACAAATTTTGCTTTTTCTCTTTTGTAAGCAATTAAGAGCAGTCATCTTTTTTTTTTTAGCCTGCCCTAGATGGGTGTTAATGAATTACATGAATTAATTTCATTATGTAGTAGCAGTCCAGATCCACCAGTGAAGGAGGGAAATGGAATTGTTGAAAATTTGTATTTTTACTTGAGAGAGTACTTAAGTGATGCTGTGTTGTTGAAATTCACTGGGGTTTATGTCTAATTCCTTGAAATACTCTCAATACACCACCTTGAACCTATTCACACTTGGATGCATAGAGTGTGTTGTTTATCTTTACCTAATTTGTCGTTCCTCTAATAATTTTTTGGTGGGGGACACTGTTAGAGAAGAGAGAAAAAGAGATGGATGAGATTTACCATGGATGAGTTTCTATAATTTATCTTGAAACATAGTATTTTATCTTTGAATTGTAGGCTGCTTTTGAAAAGTATTTTTTTAGATGAGCTGGCCAAGCTTCCACTAATATTAGAAAGAAAGCAAAGAGAGAATTTGAAAATGCACACCAGATGAGTATAAAACCAGGCTGTGCTCACTTTTGTTTGTTACAAAATAAAGTTCTGCTAATTAAATGAATAAACCAAGCTGTTAGGAATCATGTTTTGAGTCTTGTGTCAGTGACTGGAAAATGAATTTTCTTTCTGTCTTGTTCTTTACAGAGGTTTTCATGGCTCTTTTTAAACTCAGCAGTCCTCTGTACAAGTAACAAGGAATACAGGTGCTATTAAATACATATCTAAGATATCACCTGCAAGACCCTTTCTTCCTGATGCAAAAAATGTTTCCTTGTTTAATGTGTGTTATGAGCAACCTCCTTCCTGGCCTTAACTGGGTGCTATTACTTGGACAGAGTCATCAAGGTTAAATATGGTCTCTCTTGCTAGATGGTTCTGCTGATATTAACCGGAATCCCTGCTACACTGGCACTCATAACTGTGACACCAACGCCGTGTGCCGTCCAGGAACTGGGAATCGTTTCTTCTGTGAATGTTCGATTGGCTTCCGTGGAGATGGAAGCATTTGTTACGGTATCAAACACTTCAATGCATTGCAAAATGAAAGCTGATGTAGAATTTATTTTCCTTGGGGTATATTGACCCTCAGGACTAGCCATTCCAGCAAAATGAACTGCCCTAAGAGGCCGATTTTAAGGTTGCTGGGCTGTGTATCTCAATTATCAATGTAAGCAAGTTTAACTGTCTTGAAGAGTGTTTTCCTATCTTGCAAAGCATCTTTCCCACCCAGTTCATCTTTTTATAAAACATGTGGGAACTTAGTTGTGAGAACTTTACTGTAATGCAAGTTCTGGTTAAAATGAGTCAACTAGGTTAAAAGTTCTCAAGGGAGATGAGAAATAGGAAATGCACGTGCAGATAGAGCACAGATATGTGCAATTCACTGAAATAATATATTTTACAATCTACTTTGAAAATCCATTTCTCTTCCAAAAGACTCATATTTCCCAGTTCATTCTACTCTGTATTCCTAGTGTATTTGGTTTTTGCTTTGCAATCAAATCACAGCACTAATACATGTTTTTCAAGAAGTGAAAGTGTGTGTTAATGAAATGTGTCATCCCTATTACCTAAAAAAGTTTTGGGGGCTTTTAAAACCCAAAGCACAAGTCCCCTTCCACTCCAACCCTTTAATCAACTTGCTAATGAAAACGATAGCATCACTCTGTCCCTTCCAGTCCCCTGATGCTGTGAGTTGGGCAGCAGTGGATTGGAGATGCCTATGGATAATGGAAGGGGAAGTCTTTCCTAGAGTTCACACTCCCCCAGTAGTTTTCATTGCTTCTGATCACCTCAGGTTGCATTTTCTTTGGCTTCTCGTTCTTCTGCAATTTCCCATGGCTTCTTCTTATTACTCCATGATAGAACTTCTCCTGGCTTATTTTCTTTGTTTTGGTGCAGATTAGCTGAGGTCACAGTTACCTCAAAACTTATTTTCAGGTTATTAATATCTCTTAAGAGGTATGGTCTATCCAAGCCATGGCCTGAGTACAGAAGACTGCTATTAACCTAGAGTTACCCAGTTTCTGTTTTTCTGGCATCCATATTAAATGCATTTTTGTAATAACTGAGATCCTTTTAATGCCCTAGATATTGATGAGTGTTCAGAGCAGCCAGGGCTGTGTGGCAGCAATGCAGACTGCAACAACCAGCCGGGAACCTACCGCTGCGAGTGTGTAGGGGGATACCAGTTTGCGGCAGATGGGCAGACTTGTGTTGGTGAGTTTCGTGTTTCTGAAAAGTGTTGCCCACCAGCCTTTGGGCTGTGATCCATCTCACAGGGATAGAAAACAGTGCTTTGTGATCTGTGCTGATTTTTAGTGTGACTGGGGTTCAGGAGTTTGTGCTGCAGCTCATGATTACTGGGTTTTTCTGAATTTTCTAAGTACTGTGCTTTTGACTTTTTGGGGATTTGTGTTTTGCTGCTTATGCTGAATCCAGAGTTTAATTTAACAGATGAGATTTCAGTTACAAATTCATCCCTTGGACAAGATAGTGCACAGCTCCAAACCAGTGTGTCTTGGCTATTGCAGACTTATTCTGAAGTGATAATTTATCATGATGAAAAAGAGTTGTAGCTGCATATCACTTCACTGTTAAAATATTTGCAATTTGGCTCTTAGCTCATTTTTAATGGACCATTAAATATCAAATTCAGTAGTTGTCACTAAACTTGTTAATTTTTTTCATTATTTAACAACTTTTTTCTGGAGGAAGCCTGAGTTAATCTGTATTTGCTAGACTAAGGTTGTCCTAATAAGGGATATCTTTTTTCTTTTTCCTCTTTGCCCTGTTTTGCACTCAAGTTGTAGAAATTCCTTTTGGAAAAAGGAATCCACAAATGGTAGATAGACGAGACACAATGACAAACAACAAAAAAGGAGTAATGACTCTACCTCTAGAGCTGCATCTGTCAGGATAGGATGGAGATATTTTTTTTCTTGTTAGAATTTTTCTTTGCAATCTGACAGTAGTTCTCTACCAAAAAAATCTATACACACTCTTCCAGTATGGCTGGAAATTCCTCTTTCTTTTGGAAACAAGTGATAACAGCTGAGGACTTTTTGCTTCTGTTGCGACAGCTTTGTGGTGGAAGTTTAGCTACCCTTTGATCAGCTAATGCATCCAGGTCGTTGCTCGTTATAGCCAAGACTGTTCTTCAGCAAAGAATGAGGAACCTTCACCTCACAGCAGAGTTGCATTACTTCCCTTGAGTTTGTGACTTTGCATGCTGTGTATTACACTCCATTACAAGCCAAATTTCTCTGCTCCAGTAAGAATTACAATTCACGTCTGTTCCCTAAGACACAGTGGACCCTAAGTCTCTTTGTTGCAAAACAGTGAGAAAAAACCAGCTCCTTCTACCAAGGCCACAGGAAGGGATAGGGTGAGATGTGGAAGAGCAGCTTTTGTTCCTTCCATTATGTCCAACGCTGAAGTTTTGTGACTTGGACCTGAAAGGGAACATTCTTCCCTCCAGCCATGACCTCACCAGCTTCACTCTACCACTTTCCCATGAAGCTGATGTTCCACTTTTAGCAAGTGCTAAGTAATTCCTTGCGCAGCTTGAAGGATTTTGGTTTGATCCCTTCCTTCAACTAAAAACAAATTGCATTTTTAAAGGTGAAGAAAGGGAAGATAAACTCTAGTTTCCCAGCAGATTGAAAATAAATGTCCTGATAATCTTTTCATGGTGGAGGGTCTTATAACCTACCCAGAATTTGAACCCCAAAAGGAGCAACAGCAACCCTCTCTGCTTTTGCAATTTGCTCTGGGATAGCAGCTATGACTCAGCTCCTTTGGAGCCAGCCTTTTATTTTCATACCAACTGAGTGATTCACTAAGTAGCTTTATAAGGGAGTTGTAAATAAATCTTGTCCTTCTCTTTGTAGGATCAGAAACAAAAACTTGGAGACTCCCTTTGAGCTCCAACTCTTACCTTATGTATTTATAATACTGTTTTTAATGAATTTATTTTTAATCTGAAACTTACTTGTTCAAATAAAGGTATTAATGATTCTGACAATGATTTAATTTTCTCCAGAGAAACAGACAAAATGAGTGTTTTCAGATATGGCTCTGATAGAAGATTTTTGTTATTTTCCTGCTGACACCATGGTAGTTTCCATCTGTGTGCTGTGATGAAATGAACATTGTAGACTCATGTCTTGGCCTCCTTTCAAATCCTTGTCATAATTGTGTAAAGACAGCCACAGTGTTACAGCAGCCTCTGCTAGAGCAGCTGGAACTCTGTTCCTAGATGTACACACTGGACACCCTATTTTCAGGCTCGAAATTTTTGTAGTATTTTACCTCTTCCTATTTCAAGTACCATGATTTCCTTCCCTGTTCTCTGATATAATAGGTAAGCATAGGCCAAGCTCCAGCAACTTCCTAAAACAATTTATGTGCAAAGTAGTGCAGTGCTTTCAGAACCACAGCTGTCAACATGAGAAAGTTATGAAAAGCTGCAGGTCTGATCCCAGATCTCACCAGTAGTTGACAAATGTTTTTATCTCCCATTGAGTGAGTCACGGCTCCTATTTGTTGCCAAGTGACAGCAGCCTTGGGTCAGTACTAGGTTAGTGTAGCAGGTCATCTAAATAATTCCCAGTGCAGTGAATTGGCCACTTAGCTAACATGTGAGTTAGCTCAGTAAGATGCCTTACATTTCTTCGTTCAGGACTCCTTTTCACAACCAAAGCTGATATGGATATTGATATCTGTCACTATGGTAGCTTTTCTGCCCCATTCTATATTAACAAGCACCTGTGAAGTGCTGAGGACAGTCAATTTATTGTAACCCATTAATAAGATTTAACGCCACTGAAAGGGGAGATTTCAGAGAGAAAAAAAAAAGAAATCCCAATCCCCAGAGCAAAAGCTCCTCAGTTCCTTGTTTCCTTTCTTTCCTGTAATCTTTCACAGATGTTGTTCTCTTGTATGAACTTACTATGAGGCTTAGACTTTGTGAAGGAAAGTTCGGATTTTCATCTGCTCTCTTAAACATTTAACCTGCAGCTGTGGAGCATGAGGTAAACCACTGCCAGAGGGGCACACACAACTGTGACATTCCTCAGCGTGCTCAGTGTGTGTACACCGGAGGGTCTGCCTACATCTGCACCTGCCTCCCCGGCTTCTCCGGAGATGGGCGAGCCTGTGAGGGTGGGTAGCACCATTTATTGTGGGGCTTTGACACTCTGCATTGCACTACTGGGCTGGTCTTTGCTGTGTCCTATAGCTACTTGTCATTTCAAGTAAGAAATTTCTTAGTCGGAGTCCCTGAGGCAGGAATTTTTATTAAGCATTTCTCTTTTCCTCCTCTCACTTTTGAATTTACTCTTCAATGTTTAATTCATAGAAGGTCCAAGATGAGACAACTGCAGGAATCTAGCTGCAGACCTTTGTCTGCTGCAACTGTTTGCCCTGTATTGGTTTAAATTGCAAACATGGTGAAACATAATACTCTGATTGTGTAAAAAAAAAAAAAATTGCATTGTGTTTTATGTCAGTCTGAGTGCAGTGGGGGAGCTTTATCTAATTACACATTGGAAACATGGCTAACCAAATTCTACTTATCTTGCTATGTTAAGTCATTTCTTTGGGAAATATGGACATGTATGTCTAAAATACTGTGTGAGTTAATAATGTCTATTACCTTTTGGAATAGGAGAATCCTGAGATTTGCTGAGATAGAGAACCTAAAATACAGGCATACTTCCCCTTCCCCTTCTTCAGCCCCCTTTTTTAATCTCCCTTGCATTTCTGTATTAGATGTATTTCCCAAGAACTGTCTGTATGTCTGATCAGATACCCTAAAATAGGAGACTGAAAATGTGGTAGGATTGTACTTTATTTCATCACTCTGCTTTGTCCATCAGAAGGAGCAGTCACCTGAGATTGATTTCTTCTTTTACAGATGTAGATGAATGTCAACAGGGCCACTGTCATCCAGATGCTTACTGCTACAACACTCCTGGGTCCTTCAGCTGCCACTGCAAGGCAGGTTATCGTGGGGATGGTTTCCGATGTGTGTTAGGAGGTAAAATTCTATAGTTCTTGCAAGTTGGACCAGAAATATAATTTGGGATTTGGAGGGTATTTGTCTTAATTTTGTTCCCTTCTGAAACGCAGTGCCTACTTCCACATTCCTGTCTTTGTTCTTCTCAAGTCTTTCAAGTTTAGGACTTTACCAAGCTTGTGTCAAAACTGTATCTTGACTGCTATCACTTTTTCATTATGTCCTGTTCAATGTCCCATTTTATGCTTTGTTTATTCTATCCCCAGCAATTTTCAGCCCCAAGCTGATACTATCTTTTGAAGTTGCCTTGTGTAAAGGTTTGACTGTGGGGGTGAGTTGGTTTGCATACTCAGTAATCACTTACCATAAAATATCTGGGATTGTTGGCAATGCAAATGAATGCAATATTTACAGGAGAAAAGTGAAAAATGAGACCAAAGTCATGAGGCTCTTGTCTGCAGTAAGATCTAGATGCCTACATGCCACATACAGCCTGTGGTCTAGAAAGACTACAGTTTCCACCTGGCACTTACTTGTTTCTGTATTTATCCAGATTATTCTCTATTTAGGAGGAAGTTCTTTACCCTCACACTTCTGCTTCTCCATTGTACTTCGAGGCTTGAAGTATAAAACTCCTCCTGAAGGTGTGCTAAAAAAAAAAGGAAGGAGGAAGGAACATGGTAGCACAAGATAGTGTTATTTTACTTTAATTCAAAAGCATGGCAAACCTATGAGACAGCACTCAGGTTTTGTAGGTGGTGAATCTTTCAGCCAGGAAATAAACCCTAACTTCTCAGTACATTCAAACCAAATTCTTCTTCCTCTAAGATTCTTGCTGGTGGGCATTTCTCAACAGACTGAAACTCAAACTGTGCGGTCAAGAGTAACGGGAATATCCTAGAGCCAAAAGGAAAAGAGGTTTTGGGTGTCTTGATTGGGTTGTTTTGTTATTTTTTAATAGTGGGGGTGCTTGCATCAAAGTGCTTGTCTGTGTAGCATGATATTACTACCTGAGACTTAATAGTTTTTATTTTGCCTCTATATTCCCTAATTTTGAATTTCTGACCTTTTTTTTCCCCACATGGATGCTCAGCTTTTGAAACCAAAAGGCAAAGGGTTGTACAGAGGAGAGAAAAAACCATCACAAAGTTAATTCTAGTTTCAGATCATATTTACATGACACTTCACCATGTGCACAGTATCAAGTTATGTGAAATCGCACAGTGCTTGTAGATTTTTATATCATTGGTAAATTTCAGGAAGATTTCAGGTGTTTAATTCTGGGGCATAGCTTTCACCACTTTGTCCATCTCCATTATAATATAATTTTTAACTAATATTTCATGCACGATTACCCATGCGTATTTTCATTTTAGTGCTAGATGAATGAGGAACTAACTGGTGTTTATGACCTGTGTCAAACTATTTAGCTAACTATCCAGCTGATAAAAACAAAGTTATTTCTCCTAGAGGAGAAACTTGATGTGAATAACTTGAAGCAAATCAAACCTTAAAGCTTCTAGTTCTTCAGGCAGAAATGTAGAGGCAAAACCATTGCTTTCATGTCTGCCACATGCCCTTTGTAGATGAAACGGGTGGTTTGGTAGACTGATATTTGCAATCAACCAATTAACTTTATTACAGGGACACAATTTCTTCTGAGTGTATGTGATGATTTACTTAAGTAGGGGCTTGTTTTCTTATTGTTAGCACCTTTTCTTATGTAGTGGTTAGTGTGTCTACTCAACTGCTAAGCATATGGTATTATTTTGTAGTTACTTTATTTCCTACTTATCCTGTACACTTTTTCACTTTCTATGCTTAATACAATTGCCTTGAGTAGTATTTTTTCCATATCACAATTTTAATAGTAGTAACAAAATATTTTTAAGCATTTTGTATCTACTGTTTTAGTGGGTGGAGATCTGCCAGGCTTTGTTGGTTTTCATATATGCCTCACTGAATTTTTTTAAATATGGTTTTGTATTACCAGTAGAAGACAGGCTTTTGGGAACACAGTATCAATTATCTCTGCTCGTTAAATGTTCTGGGCAGTAAAAAAATGTGTGAGTAGATAAGAAGTCTCGCTTTTGCCGAATTGTGACTGAAGTACAAAGTATTTATGTTGCTGAGCTAGTCTGCAGCAATGGCAATGTTTACAACTTAGCGACTGCTCCCTTCTTAGATTTAATAGAACAATAGCTGCCCTTGGGGTGTCATCTGTTGCTGAAGTTTTAGTGCTTCTAGAATGGATAGATCCATCAGTTAATCATTGCCAGGGACAGAAAGAAACTATACTTTCTGAGGCCTCACAAAAGTAGTTTAGTTTACTCTAGCATCCTAGCTGCTTCAGAATGGAGATTGCAGGGGAGGCTGTATTGCCTTCAGCTGTAATTAGCAACCCTTTCTCCCACTTTTTACACACTAAGGTTTTCATCTAATAAGCCTCAGTGTAGTAACTGAAGTTTTTTCTGGCTGTTAATAGCATGGAAAGTTTCATTCATCCAAATACTCAGTTCTTTTTGCTGTTCTCAGTTCCAACCCATGTGTACAATTACTTGCTTGTTCAATGTCTTTATTATTGTATGAAACCTACTGTTAAGTCTCAGTGGCAACTCTTGAAACAAGTAGACTAACAAGAAAAATGGATTTGAGTCACAGACATGGGAATGTCTGTAGGAGTGAACGGGCATGTTGATGAAAGAGTTAATGATGCTGGAATGTCCTGCTGCTCCCAGCTATTAGGGAAGTCTGTACTTCATTATTTCCTCACGCTTCATTTTTCCATTTCAAAAAAACCAGATGTCTGAGTGTTTCTACCCCTGCAGACCCCAGACACTGTTTACTAAATAGAAACAAGCCTGGATTCTTGGAACTAGGAACTGTTAAGAGCTGTTGTCTGATCATCTGTGTGCAACTGGTTTCACATGAGAAACACACTTACCAGGACAAAACTGCAAGTGAGCAATTACAAAGGAAAATGAAGGGACAAAGGAAAACTCTTTCATTTGGGTTTTTAGTTTTTTTCTCCAGCATTTGAGGACAGTAATTAAAAATGTCAATATAAGTCTTTGAATAAGAGAAGTCTCATACATCTCAGTTTCTCATCCTTTTATTCAGCTTCCATCTTTAAGACAAGTCCATAAATAATTTTCTACATGGCTGCTACAAGAGCAATCATCTATGGCTAAAAAATCCCTTGAATATTTGTATATGGCTTTAATTTGGTTTTTTCTCCATTCTGCTTCTTTCTTCACGTATGTGAGAAATATGTACGTGTATGTTTTTCATCTCATTTTTCTGTATTCATGCTACTTCCATTTTCATTTTTACAAATTCCATTATCTATTTCAGTGACTTTTAAATTCCAGATTTCTTCTGGCAATTCATTAATCAACTGAAAAAAAAACCCGTTTAATACTCATAAAATACAAATTGATTCTTCTGAAGAAGGATCATTTAGCTGAGGTTCAGGATGCGCCATTCTATGTATATAGTCTGACTTGTACTGTGTTCCACAGGACACACATTCTTCATTGCACCTTAATTCTCTGTTCCTGTCTCCAGCTTCTGTCTTAGGAGCATTTTTCCATACACTCATTCAATTTCTCACTGTTGTTTTGAACTGTGGTTGCCAGAGCTGGATGCAGTATTTCTTTAATCACGTCCCCAGCCTATTACTCTTCTCTATGCCTGTATATTCCCTGTGTATATGCTGAATTATTTTTTATACCCTCTCACAATCCTTACACCACTGAGCTGTGATCTGCTGATAGCTTTTTTGGGTTGTAATTTCAAAGATAGATTCATCTTTAGAGGCTTGTCTACAGAGTTTATTCCAAGAAGAGTAACTACATTTACATCCTGTCCTTCTCATGTGGCCTGCTTCACATCTACAAATGATGCAAGCTATGGTTGTATATCTTCCTCTGGAATCCAAATGATGGAATTAAATTTCTTAATAGGGAAATTTACAAGCAATACTAAGGCAATTTGGGAATTTACCAAAGATACCACTGGTTCATGACTCTTGACTTCTGACTCAGATGATTTCTTTCAGTTTTTAATGATTTGCCAAATTAAGTGCTTAGTTTCAAAAATTATACAGTCCTGTGGGCATAAATAGTGCACCATAGGAAAACACAAAGCTATTAGGTCAGTACTACCTTCAGTAGTCAAGTATCAGCTGCAGCAAAACGCAGAGAGAATGGGATTTTACTTAATTTTACAGCAAATGCTGATTGGTAATGTTTAAGTTCATACACTGAAAAATAGTGTAACTTGATCCTGCTGTTAATGAAAAGCTGATGTTCCCCCTGCTTTTCTTTCATCACCAATGATTACCTAGGTCCTGCTTTTACTGGTTGTTTCATCTCTGGCAGAATGAACTAGTCCTGGTGTAACTATTTTTATCATCACTGACATGATCGTTTGCCTTTCATTTCAAATATGGGTTTCAAGAATGGTAAGAACCTCCTGAAAATCAGGGCTAGTTGTCCCTGTATATGGAGCCTTGAAACAGGTGTGGTTTGTTTTCCATTTGCTACAATCAGGTGCAGTAGTAGGTGTAACAGCAGCATTACACCAGGTAGGTGTTATTTGCTCTTGGCACTACCAGTTGTATTTAATGGACTTTTTCTTCATGCCAGTCACGAGATCAGAGAACTTTCCTAGTGCTAATTGTTCTGTATCTTTGAAGAGTCTTGACTGGATGCAATACTGCAGTACTTAGGTTAAAGGCAGGCTCACTAAGGAACCACATTTAGGCTGCTCTAGTGAAGGAAATTTACTGGCTCTTAGATTTGTGTCTGGATGCTGGCTTAAGAAGTAGCCCTGGTGCTACCAAAATATGTGCCCTTTCTTGTTACTCATTTTGTCTAGCTTCTGCTGTTAGCTCATCAAGGCTGGAAATGTGCTTTATTTGTCATGTCAATCTCATCCTTTCAAACTCTGTCATAGCTAGACTAATTTCAGAGAGTTATTTAATGCTATTTAAAACTTGAAAAATCAGAGCATCTTCTCCTACCATCCCTGAGTAAAAGGAATGACTATATAAGCAGTGTAAGCAGACTATTTTTCCCAACCCACTGTCATCTGTATCAAATATTATTGTGCCTTCATTGTTGCACAGGCTACAACACTGGGTTGAGTTTCAACTCACATTTCTTTAGGTGCCTCTTAGTTTAAGCATAACAGTCCTGGCCATGATCCAGGGATAAGAAGAAAAAAATGGAGAATGGATCCTAAATGCTTTGTTGAACTATCTTTTAATTTAGTCACTTGTTTGATTTATAAGTTTTAATACTGGCTAAATTCTTATTAGGGAGTCAAAACAAAATGTCAAAAGGTTAAAATTATTGACTCAGCACACATGAACATGGTAGCCCTGGCTTTATTTCTTTTCAGAATGTCTGTTTGTCATTGCTTGCTTATTGTACTTGATACTGTTAATAAAGTGATCCCCAATAGTATAAGGGATTTTCATGCACAAAAAAGTAGTAAAAGCCACATTTATTCCTAAAAGTGAGTGACAATAGGGTATTTGCAAGTATTTTTACATAAGTAAAAATTGAGCATTGATTGGTTTTTTAGAAAGAACCAACCATATGCTCTGCCTTCTAGAAATTCATTACTAATTTTGAAAATTATTTTGTTTGACAAATGTCTTGACTTTAGTTTTGTTAAGTGCATAAGCAGACCATTTGTGAGATTGGTCTTAATCACTGCAAGAGAAGTTCTCTTAAAAAATACAATCAGAATTCCTGAGTAAAATCTGCAGATATTAATGTGAACATTGTCTTGAAATTAGAACAGATATTGGTATTTCAAGTTGCTGACAACACTAATATATTTTATGTGTAACCACTGGGTCTGATCTGGGAGTGTATACACCCTCCTTTCCATAATTAATGTAGAATATTGATTTTAAAACTGTAACCTGTTGGTATATACCCTATTTTTATCGGTTTCTGATCCGAAGAAGAAAAGGAGCAGTTTCTACCTTTTTTAAAATATCCTACTGAGGAGGAGTTAATAGTGTTTCTCAAAGCTGATAGGAATGAAATTGATTTTTTTTTCCCTGCACTGGACAAAAATGTGCATGGGGAGTAGTTTACCAATATTTGGTGTTCCCCCTACTTTCTTCTGTGAACAGTGCCTGTAATGAAAGTTTAGAATAAAAAAACCTGTGGCAAATCCATCTGTTTACTGGAAATCAACATTTCTTTTACCTGCATACTGCATAGGACACTGAATACATGAAAACAAAATCTGAGACAGATAATGGAGGCTTTCCCTCAGGGCCTGGTTTTGTAGGTTGATTCAAGACTCTCCACCACCCACATTAAAACTGATGCCAAATATTGCAGTTGTTCAGTGAGCTGTTCTCCAGTCATTTATATTTCTCTAATTATGTCCAGGTGCATGAAACTTGTCCAAAGCTTTTTCTTGCATAACTAGTTTAAATATCAATAAAAACCTCCCTTGTTTTTTACAGAACAGATTTAAACCACAACAGTCTGTAAATGCATGGGATTAGCTTTTTGCTCAGCTGGGGTCAGTCTAATCTGAGCCACACAAAACTAATCCTGTCCTAATCCTGACAGTGTAAAAACAAGTAAAGGAGTAAATGGAATTGTGGTGTTAAAGACTCTTCAGCAGACAGTTTGTGCTAAGTATTTCTAAATGTCTGTAGACATCATTGACAGGGAAAGGATACTCTCCCAAAATTACATCTTTCTCTCCCAGGCATCTAAATTGTGTGGTAAAACCAAGCCAGATTTCTTTGTCTAGAGAAAGAAATATATTATTTTTATTGTATTCTCTTAATTTCATTATTTTCTTTGGCTTCTAGAAGGTGTATTGATCCAGATGACTTTCCCTACTGCATGATAGATAATATAATAAGGTGTACTTGAGACTATTTTGTAGAAGTGAAACATAAAGAGCCAGATCCCTGAATGTCCTGATTTGACATCTGAAAATTTTCTTTCATTTGTAGTATCTGCAGTAATACATATGCATGTGATGTAGCCAATGTGCATGGTATGTTTCTCTGTGCTTCACCAGAGAGTGGACAACCTGTCCCTGCAATTACTTGCTTAGATCCAGAAGAATCAAATGAGTGCTCAAACTTCATAACCGAACTTTAAAAACCTATTATACGTCATAGCAATTAATTGCTTCATCTCCTAAGATCTGTAGAGAATTTGGCATCTGCCTCATGTTGTGGTTTTCTCTTGTGGCTTTGAAGGGAATCTTGACTTTTAGCATTACAAAAAAAACCTTCAGCCACTGTAGGCTCTAATTAGTTGCATTTTAGGGCCCATGGATAATTGCCAGTGAGTAGACAGCAGGGTCAAAAGTCAGACAGAATGTTCTTACTCATCTGCTTCAAGGTGTTTTCCAGCTTCTGTTTATGAACCTTCAATGAAGGAAGATGCAGGAGACCTGTTTGTTCTCTTTCAAACTAGGCAGTGAAAGATAAAATAAGTTTAAAGCAAATGTGTCACACTTATGTAGGGCAGACTGGTTGAAACGCTTCTGAAGTCACATGCCTTCAAGGTTTGTAACAGTGTCATGTTCCACTAGAGGTAAGAATTCTTGTGTGTAGGTGGTCAGTGTATGCTGTTAATGGACTGTAATTATTAACTAAAACAGAAATATTCACTGGGGTTTATTTTATTCTCTTTTTTTTTCCCCCAGAACTAGAAAAGACCAAATGCCAGCATGAACGGGAAGCAGCTCTTGGCAGTGGAGGTGCTTTCTTCCCAAGGGATGTAAGAGTTGGTCACTTCATTCCCCAGTGTGATGAGCATGGGAATTACCTACCCACACAGTGCCATGCTGGCAGTGGATATTGCTGGTGTGTGGATAGGGATGGAAATGAGATTGATGGCACCAGAAGCGGTCCAGGAGTCCGACCACCATGTGAGTGGCTGAAGCAGTTGTTTCTTGAGAGTATCTCTCCATTGGAGTGCACTGTCTCCCAAATGTGGGGCTTAGTCCTTCCCTGAGATACACCACTGACTTGGAGCAATGCACATTTCTGCTGTCCCATTGTGGTATGTCTCATGCCCTTCAGTGACCCCAACACATGCTTTTCCTTCAGCCAGGGTATCTGGACAGCTGTGGTAAGCTTCTCCATAAGAAGGTTTTCTAGCTTCTTCCTTGCCTTGAAACAGTGAGAGGCCCAGATAGTCTCTGCCCTCTGGGAGCTGCAGTGGCTGACTTGCCTCAGGAAATGAAGGATGTTCCTTCCTACGTCTTCCTCACCTCAGCTGCAAAATAAGATAGATTTTTCTAAACATTTGAAGCAAAGAGCAATTACAGAGGCAAACATGAAAAGAGCTATTATGTCAATTGCTCCTTCTCTGTCAGCTAAGGGGAAAATTTCAGAAGCTTTCTGCATCTGATTATAATTATTAATGTCTGCTTATAGGGCCGTTTCCTTCTTAGAAGTCTGACTGTAATTGTGTATCTGCAAATAATAAGGAACCTTGTTGTGCTGTACAGACTAATTTTTTCCCATCTGTTTCCTTCTCTGTTAACAAGGTCTGAGCACAGCTGCTCCCCCTGTTGTTGTTGGGCCCTCTGTTCGACCAGACACGGTACCTCTGCCTCCAGGAACACATTTGCTTTTTGCCCAAAGTGGCAAAATTGAACATGTTCCACTAGAGGGAAACAATATGAAGAAAAATGGTGCAAAAGCACTCTTGCATATTCCAGTAAGTAATTTACTATACTCAGTCCATATTTTTTAGAAGATTTCCTGGCAAAGATGAAAGCTACTGTTTGTCTGCATACCTCAATAATATAAGTTGAAAACACAATTTTTACTCTTCATTAAAATTTCAGTATCCCACCAGTTTGATACTGAAATTTCCTGATCTGATTAGTTAAAAATCTTAAACCTAAGGTATAGGAAAAAATAATTTCCTTTTAAAGAATGGCTGACAATAGATGACAAAACAAAAATCTAATCTCACATGCCTCCAGCAGCACATGCCTTCATATAAACTGATGTCTATTCACACTTCTATTGACTTTCTGACTCTGGTATAAAAGTTTAGGAGACCTACAGTATCAGTAGGTGGAGAGGCTCCTTTTTCCATTCCTACTCCCTCAGAGTTTTTTCCTAAGTCTTAATCTATTCCTGGCTTTTCTCAGTCAGTTGTCTCCACTTCTTGGCTACACATATATTTTTCTTCTTTTTCTTGCTTCCTTCCCCATGTGTAAGCCCAGTGGGTGGTAGATATTTTTCCCATGCTCGTTACTACCATCTTGAGAATCTTTTTTCCTAGAAAATGAATTCCTGATGCTGAGAACCTTTCTTTTCCACCACCTGTGTCACATGCAAGCCCTTTTCACTGGCAGTTTCATCGCATTCATTTGTTTTGCCCAAAGCCTAGGATGTTTTTTCATTCCAGTGTTGCTTTATTTATAATAAATGGCAATATAAAGTAGCGTACTGATCTTTTTTTTTCTTTATATATTTTACCAAGTAGTTAATAAATCAAATACTGGCTAAATTGCACAGATTCATTTCATTGAATAGTACCATAAATTGCTGTGATGTAAGGTCAAAATCAAGGATTTGTCCCTTATGTAAAGTTCTGCTGCAATAACATTAAAAAAATTTAAAAGTGGTATACAAAATGGTATAAATAAGGCTGAAGGTGACATGATTCTGAATACTTGTCACCTAGTTGCATAATTTACTTTTCTAACTTAAATTAATTACTTAAAAGTATCTTGAGGAAAGAACTTCCAAGAGATAAGTTGCAATTCTTTCTTGAAACTTTCAATTGAAAAGAAACTTTAGGTCTGTGCTAGCGCTGTTGACTTTGTGTTGTCTGTGTTGTGTATTTGCAAAGTGGTACCAGAGGTGTTTATAATGTTTTGCAACCCACAGAATTAATGTACAGTGATGAATAAGTGCATCTGTTTTAATTCATGGGTTTGGAACATCTTTCTAAGAAGCAAAAGCAGCAACAGTGACAGACCTGGGAATCCATGTGCAAGTGTTGCTTTACCCTGATAGTCCCTTTGATTTGCCTAGGGGCGGGAGTTTGAACTCTAAACTCAAACTCTAGTCCTACCTTCTTTCTGCCAGAAAAATTGCACATAAATGTTTCTTGTTACTTAGGATATTGTTTCCACCACAATGATTTATATAGTACTTGTTTAAGCTAGCAAAGTAAGGGTTTAAAATAAAAGTTACAACTTTTTGAGTCAAATGGTGCTACATAGGAAGCATAGCCATAATGCATGACTTGGATGTTAGTGCAAGCCAGATTTGATGGAAGTCATTATTCCCCTTTAAAGGGAAAGAATGAGAGGAAAAAGGTACAGGAAGGGGTGACACAGTAAAATGTCAACATGAACTTTTTTTAGATGGGAATGCAGGTGAAGTTGTACAAGTCAGACAAACTTTTCAGTGTATCTCCAATGCTTCTTTGAAATAATGGTGAATGATGTCTGATAGTTAAAAGGGACCTTGAACTTGGAGTATTTTTCTAAGATATTTGACAATGTTGCCCAATTATTTACTTGCCCTTTCTTCCCAATTTCCCACCTTTCCTCAAGAATTTTGTTTCTTCAGGCATGAGACTTAAAAGCATAAGTTAATGCTGCTGATGAGTAACTGTTGTTTATCCTAAGCTGATCTAATTTGCCTGTTGTCCAACAGGACAGAGTTGTTATTGGAGTTGCTTATGACTGCATGGATAAGATGGTTTATTGGACAGACATCAGTGGCCCCTCGATCAGCAGGGCCAGCCTACATGGTGGGGAGCCAACAACCATAATCAAAACAGGTAACCACAGAAAATTCATTCTCTAGAAATGGTATTAGACTTGAATTTAGTAATATGTACTTCCTAGGTGTTGCCTGAGCTGACTAAGAGTTGTGTTTATTCATTAACATGGAATATCATCAGAGGATGTCTTTGATTTTTCTTATGGCAAGCTAGGTAGGTGCTGGATAGCTGAGATTTTATGACATGTAGTATTATTTTTCTCTCCTGAACTCTACCTGTTAGCTGCCTGCTCTGCTGAGAAAGGACTGGTGAGCATGGAGGCTGAAGAGAACTCCTGCTCTCTCTTCCTTGGCTTGGGGATCAAACAGCTGAAGACTTGTTAGAAACCATTTCAGCTGTGGTTTTCCCATGCCTGCTACTCAAGTGAGCATGGAAAGTGAGTAAAGCCACCTTGTTTGGTTTTTGCCCTTTGTAGTTGTTCAAGAATTTGAGAATTAGACTAGAGGGTATTGTGGAGTTAGTGCTTATCCAGTTTTTATCTTGTTCTTGCATTCTTTCCTTCAAGACTGCTGCTCACTGCAGTCCATGTTCATTTTCATTAGAAGGGTTAAGTGCAAGCCCATGCATCTTGATATTAAACCCTGTTATTGTGTGGAAAGGGCTAAGGGCAAGGACAGGTTTAGAGAATAAAGTGAGTGGCTGGGGGAGGTGTCATTAAAAAAAAAAAAAAACCAGCAAAAATAGCTGGAGGCACATTTTAAATACTAGTGTCCTCAAGATCCTCAAGGTGTGAAGTCAAGGTACTTGATGAGGTCACCTTTGCTTTGAATTCTTTGCAGACATTGTTAAAAGAAACTTATAAATTATTTTAGAAAAATGATCAGCCAGTTATAAAACTCTGCAATAAATTTGGTTTAATTTTCTTTGGATGTGTAGAGAATCACTGCCTAGACACTGTGCTTTGGACTAGTCAGTTTGTGAGACTCCATTCAGGCTCTTAGGGATAGCAGATAGATGCGGGTGGCTTGATCCTAGCATTGTCCTAGGAAGGAAAAAGGGGGAGCTTAAGGCCATCCCTAACAATTCCAGCAGTTATGGAGCTTCGTATTTTTATACCACTTTGATGGCTGAGGTATTTTGTAAGACTTCTTCTGTCCCAACATTTAATATGAAAGGGACTCTAACCTACAGTGCAGTCCTGTGCTTGCCTGTGCAACTTAGAAACTCTGCAGGGAAAAGATTTTTGCTTGAATGATTTTTTTTTCAGAATCTGCAATTTTAAAAAATTAGAAAATTACTATTGCTAAAAACTCTATATGGATATGAATGTCTGTTTAATGCGAGTGTGTGTAGGCATTAAAATTCTTGCAATGTGTAAAATGTTGGAAAAATATTTGTGAAGGCTTTCAGCTAAATTTGATTGATTATTTAAGGTAATTCAAGATGTTTCAATGTCACATGGGAACCTCATGAGTTTTATCTGCTATAAAAAATATTTTATGAAGCTTTTTCATGAATTCTTTTGTTCTGTTGGTTGCATAGGATGTGGATACTTTTCCTGAAGAGACCAGGAGAGATGTTGCACTTTAGTTTTAGTATGTTAATGGACATTTCAATAAGGATTTAGATCAAAAAGTATTGATATTCAACATTCAAATGCATATCTTCTATGCAGGCCAAAACTGAAACTTTCAAATTTCAAGAAATAGGAAAATGCCTCCCCCTCAGAAGACTTATGAGAATATTTTTGTTTTGGTTTGATCTTTGCCTCCTTCCTCCTGTGAGCTCCAGCTGCTTGCTTCAGTTCATGCGTATTTCTGTGGAATGTACTACAGTTTTGGTTGGTTTTTTATAAAGCTCTTGTGATCCAAGTTGTGCTGCTTTGCAGAAACACTGTTTAATTGTGGAGCCCCATCCAGTTCTCCTTTATCCCTGCAGCTGCGGAGGCTTTCTCAGCTCTGCAGCTGTGGCAGCAGGTTAGGAAGCAGAGCTTTCCTTTGAGTAATTGCTTAAAGTCTTATCAGCTGTGCATGTCTGTACAAACCTGCCCTCAGGGACAGAGCCTGTGACTGTATCAGGCTTGATGACAATATAGCAGGAACATATCTGTGCCTCTGGAAACGACTGGTGATAAATGAAGCTTTGAAATATTCCCTTACCCCTCCCTCCATGGGGGATAGTTTTTTCTGGCTCATTATCAACCACACAGAAGAGACATTTACTTTAAGACTTCTCTAAATCTCCTACATATAGCTAACATAAGGAAATTGAAACAAGGAAACTAGTCAGGGAGTAGGGGCTCCTGGAAATCAGTGACAGCAAATCTTTTGCCTGCTACTGTCTTCTGTTTCCTAAAAGAGTCTGGAGCTCCTCCATTACCATTTAGTCAGTAATCTTCTGATCCCAGACACTGGGGACTGTTGTACTCAAAATGAGGCCACCCTCAGCAGACTCTGCCATTAGCAAGGGAAGAAGTAGGATCATTTGAGGGTCTGAAGTATATGTGAGGTGGTTTCTTGCAGCTGACAGGTTTACCTCCACAGAAGCACTTAGAGCAACAAAGACCATCAGTGTGAAGTCAGTATAACCGAATCAAAGTGTGCCCAAGAGCCCTCAGGAGGAGTAAAGAAATTCCTGATTAAAATTTACTCTCTTGCCCATCACCCCTCCCCTCCAGCCATGAGCTGTGAGTCAGAAACAATGAGATACATCTTGTTTGTTCCTTTCCACCTCTTCAGCAATTAATATAGACTTAAAATGTCACGTGTGCAGATAAAGTGCAATCCACTTGAGTGGGAGAGCAGAGGATGCTTGAACTATTGTGCAACTGTTACTCACAGCAACATCGCAGCAGCAAAGTCTAGAGAGCCCTATGTTCCGATGTTCTGGGCCAAGTGCCTTTCCTCCAGAAAGGTTGCTTGTGTCACATAATGTTTGTTTAATGGCTGTCAGTGAATAAACCTAAGAATTAAAAGAAGGCTAATGGGCTACATTCCATTCAGTGTGTGGATCAGCATTTGAAAGGTGCTTTTTTTCCAGCAGCTGGCTGGTATAAAGGGTCACTTTGCCTCTTTTGGGGAGTGACCATGTAAAATTATTTCCTTTTTTTTGGAACTGAAATTGAATGAAAATAAACTTTCTTTTTTTTTAAACTTGTCTTTGGCTTCCTTAAATTCCTCATGGCCTGCCTGTTCTTTTTCAATGGAACCTTGAAAAAAAAGAGCAGTTTCTCATAGTGGCTGAATTAAGCTTTATAGTTTTTTTCTGCATCTTGCATCCAAGTTAGAAATTACTGATGCTGAAGCAGTAAGGTCATTATCTGCTATTTCCTGTTGCTTTTGGAACAACTAAATGTCCAAGAAAAACTGTGCTCATACTGTGCTAAAATGTATTCCAAAAGAATAGCTCTGCAAAAACAAAGAACTGGATATAGATTGCATCAGTTAGTTAATGTCATTGTCTCTAGTGTTTAGAGTTTGATTTGTTTAATTGCTGCATCACTTAGCATAAATTCAGTTGTCAGAGGGGTACCGTGTATGCTGGTACTAAAGAAGAAGAAATATTAAAGGTTTTAAAATCCATTTTATGGCCTTCTAATGATGGTGAAATAAGATTTTGACAGTGTCTGCTGTTCCTTTCTCTGTTATAAACTCTGTTTGCCCCTCTAAGTTCAATTTCTTTCTGTGGTGAGTTTGTTCCACATGGAACTCCTATTTTGTCTTTGAGACTTTTGTGTATTTAAATTTTCAGGTAAAATGCATGTTCCTCTTCCATTTGATATAAAGTAGCTTTTGTTGGACCACAGCCAGAACACTGAAGAAAACTTATCTCTTAAAGGTTATCCTTATGCAGCACTGAGGCTGACAGAGTGTATTGGGAATAAATATAATGCCTGGGAATGTTTTTCTCTCTTCTCCTGCAGACTTGGGAAGCCCTGAAGGGATAGCTGTCGATCATCTAGGTCGCAACATCTTCTGGACTGACTCTCAGCTGGATAGAATAGAAGTGGCCAGGCTGGATGGGCGCCAGCGTCGCATCCTTTTTGACTCTGGTTTGGTGAACCCCAGAGCAATTGTTGTGGATCCTGTGAGAGGGTATGGATGTGTTGTCAAGAAACATGTGCAAAGCTTGATTTTATTTATCTGGTTATTTAATGACCTGTGTTCCATGCAGAACCCCAGTGATGGAGTAAGGCTCTGGATTCAGGTCAAGCATCAGGGACTTCCATCTTATAGTAAATTGTGTGTGTGTGTGTGTTAAAGAGTAAACAGCAAAGACACCATTGAGGGGCGGTGCATATTCTCAGGCACAGAATGTACATCCAAGGAAAAAGAATCCTTCCACTAAAAAATGGCTATTAATAGTAAAACATCAGAGAGTTAATGGCCCTCTCTGGGGATCTCTGCTGAGGATAAACTACTCTGATTCATTTGTGTTGCTTACTTGGTACACTGAAAAGAAAAATATTTTTCAAATGGGTCCCAAATGTATGCCAAATACTCTTGCTTTAGCCTGAGCAGACATGATGGGAAGTGAGATGAAGAACTCGAAATATAGATCTACATTTTGAATGGCCCTCAGAACAATATAGGTCTTTTTGGCTGGCATTTTGATCATAAGCTAAACAGTGGAAGGGAAGCAGTTCTTCCTATGTCTGTGCTTGCTCCTTTTGTTTTCAATCGAAGTATATTTGCTACACTGTTACTACACTTTTTTGACTTCTATATCAAAGTGCAATATGGTCCTTCTTATTTATTTAAATGATTCAGGGGCTCTGTGTTACTTATGAGTTCTTAGCACTTTCTTAATTGCAACAATCTTTTGATATAAGTCCCTGTCTTAACTCTAGCCTTGTTCTTCTTCCTAAGAAACTTGTACTGGACTGACTGGAACAGAGAAGCTCCTAAAATTGAAACTTCATACATGGATGGCACAAACAGAAGAATTCTTGTTAAAGATGATCTTGGGTTACCAAATGGACTGACATTTGATCCTTATTCCTCAATGCTGTGCTGGGTAGATGCAGGTAAAGGAGGGTAAACTATTTCTTCGTAATAGTAGTAGTGTAAGTATGTCCAATCCTGAAATTAAACACAGCCATAGCTTCTGGCTTTAGGGATTTATTCATTGCTACTCACATGAGACTGCGTGCAAGCTGAAAGATTTCAATTCTGATCACAAAACTTTCTAGGAATGCAACAGATCTATGTCTATGTGTCTTGTATGTAGCAATTTTTTTTAGGTAGTGTTTAGGTCTTAGTTTAAGACTAGGGAAAACATCAGATTTATCTAATCTGCCTTATAGAATGTCATCCTGGCACTATTGTTTTAAGGCTGTAACCTGAGGCCAAGTCTGGCTTATATTTCACTGAGGCTAGTCTTGAAAAAGCAATGCACACAAAAGATCAAGGGATCAAAGTTCTGCCACAAACCCATTGTTAGTTTTGTGACAGTGAATGGGGAGAAGTGTGCTTATAATTGTAATTTAGTTTTTATCTTTTGGGATCTTGCTGTCTTTCACCCTGTAGACTGGCAGGGATCTCTTCCTGTGGAGGTGCTTTTATACTTCAGGTCACCTTTCAAATTTTAGATAAATTAAAATGGACGGGCTCTCTTTTTCACTGTAAAACACTTTCTCCAACCTTCGACCTTCTGCTAGCTCTAGTTACTTTTCTCTTCCAGTCTTGTTCTCACATTTGCATCTTCTCCTTTTTTGTCAAATTCTGAAACACTTTACTTAAGAAAAACCTACAGGCATTTACATTCATTAGTGGCGTTCCCAGCCTGCAGTGGCTTTGCAGCTAGGCCTTTTTGCACCCTATTTGCATCTATGAGTTAGATATTCTTCCTGCAGTCTCACCTTCATAGCCCAACACAACAAATATTTCAGGAACATCAAAAACGTCTTCCAGAGGAGGTGGAACCAGTTAGCAGCTGAAGTATCCCTCCAGAATGGAGGAGGCCTTCTGTCGGCTTCCACAGCAACCCAGGGATTCTGGAATCCATAGCAGGAATCTCAGCTTGTGAGCGTTGGCCGTGGCTCATGGGACATCTGTGTTTCTTTAACTTCAGTAGTGTGCTGAGTAGCATTAGCACTGGAGTATTTATCCATTCAGGTTTTGGCACATGCACACATGTGACACGGATGAAGGCTTTGACTAAGCAGCACACTGACAGATTTCCAGGGCTTTCCACCCTGTTCATGCTTGGCTGTTTGTGCTTGTCTTTCATCCCTGATGAGAGCTCTCTTGTTCTGATTCAAAGGCTTAATTGTTTCACTACATCCAGGTACCAAGAGGCTGGAATGCATGAACCCTAATCAGCTCGGTAGACGAAAGATTGTTGAAGGGATTCAGTATCCTTTTGGTGTTACAAGCTATGGGAAGAATTTATACTATACAGACTGGAGAAGGTACGTTATCTGCTAAAGCAATTATGGAGTACTTTTATCTTTTTTTTTCTTCCTGGTAGAAACTGAAGTATATACTGCATTTCTCATGCCTGACCTCTTGCACATTGCTGTTTTGTTGCTTTCCTGGCAATAGCTGATGCAGGGTGGAGTGGATATGTAGAGCTGACCTATTGATGCTGCCAGTTAACTGAGTTTTCCCTTTGTAGCATAATGATTTGTCCTTGAAGAAAATGCTTTTAACACTCAACATTCTTGGGAAAGGAGTGGGCAGTAACTTGTTTCTCTTACAGCAGCTGCATTGTAGAGGGCAGATGTTTCATCACTCTCAGCTTTCTATGCCCTTTATTATATGAATGTTCAATCAAAAATAAGGGAAAAAGAGTGTTCACTATCTTGATGACACTCTATTGCAAATGCTCTGAAATGTTGCCATATGAACAAGACTTAGAGGTTTACTTTAACTTCTGGAAAAAAAATCCAGTCCCTGCATTTTAAAATAATTATTTTTACTTGATATAAATGGTTTGATGGGCTCTATCAGAAAACTTACCCAAATACCTCTATCAATTGCAGAAGCAGTAGCTATTGCTGTGGGAGAATTTCCAAGTTAGCACTTGACAGATGTTAGTTTCTATTCTAGAACAGGCTTGAGGAACAGTATGCCACAGGTCTGTCATTTGGCTGCCCTTTTTTACTTAGCTAGTCATGCAGTCCTTCCTTCCTATATTCCTTCTGGAGATCAGGCTCCACCTAAAACACATCATTTTACATAATTGTTATGCTTAATAGCTGCAATGTCAGCTATACCACAATACTTGTCAGAGGAGCAGAATGTGAAAAATGTGCCAAAACTACTAACACATGCATACCTCCTGTAGAGGTACACTGTGCTGTACTGGAAATACCTTCACAATTATTAAGGTGTCTCCCTGATAAATTTCTGCCTAGAGTGAAGGTCATAATATATCAGGTTTGTCCAGGAAAGGTGATGTCCTGGGAGATTTTACTTCTGGTATCTCTTCCTAATTGTAAAAAAGAAGCAACTTCAAATTTTTCTCCACTTTTGGTTTTGTTTTTTTGACTGGTTGGTTGGGGGTTTTGTTGGTTTTTTTGGGGGGATCTTTTTTTTGTGTTGTTTTGTTTTCCCCTATACTTTCACCTTCATCTCACTTCTGTATATTTTCTTCTGCACATGGCAGGGATGCTGTTGTAGCAGTGGATCGCACGATTTCATTAGAAAATGATAACTTCCAGCCTCACAAGCGCTCACGGCTCTACGGAATCACCACAGCCTTTGCTCAGTGCCCAGGAGGTAATCCAGATAATTCTTGAGTTTTTACAGCTGTGTAACACTTTAATGTATAAATCAACTTAGTAGCAGCACCCATTTATAAGCTGCAAACTGATTTGGGTAGTGAAGGTTTGGGTTAGTGCTTAGATTTCTGTTTAGTAAGAAATTAAAAGTCCTCTAGTTTCTTTTCTATAAAAGCAGTTGTAGTTCCCACATGAAACCAGGACTGGAGGGGCAGAAGGGACCTGTTCTACCCTTTGTGAAAGGATGTGTATGGTTAAGATGGGCTTCTGACCTGGCAGAAATGCTAATGTATCATCTTCTAGACTGAATGCTATATTCGTGGCTAGGGCCTTATTCACTTACCAAGTTTCAACTACAGAAATATTATGATCTTCCAGATGTCCTTAATAAGATCCAGTGTTTTTCAAAATGGAATATTCAGAAAACAGCAGGTGGTAGTGTGGCTGGACTGAGCTGGCTCTTTTGCTCTGTTGAATGTGAAGTTTTCCAGATATGCTTTTGAAAAGAGGAAGAGAGGAAACTGATACCCTTGAAATATAACTTGGTTTTTGTGAAGCAGTATCACTGTGCAGTTATGTTACTCTTAGAAAATCATGGGGGAAAGCATATGCTGTTTTTTATTACAATATGGCTGGAATTATAGAAGTTGTGCTATTTTTACTTTGTGACTAAAGAAACCCCTTAGGATAGTTTCTCTTCAAATTACTCAATATATGCAGTAAAAAACAATTTAGTGGAAGTTTTGGCTCAGAGCTTAAAAATAGATATAAATGTCATAATTTAAAAATCAGTTATATTGTTATTACTAGTTAATTCACTGATCTATTTTGGTAGGGAGTGTAAAACTTAACAATATTGTGTGCTCTGAGTATATGCTTATACCTATAATATTCAGAATCTTAGTGTAATTTCTTTCTATGTCTTATGTCTGTTTCAAGTGGTTTTCTGGATGGATGCCTTTCCTTTCTGATCCACTGCTTCTGGCTCTGGCTTCTCTTTCATTTCACTCTTTATTGTTAACACTTTCCCAACCACCCAATTCATTTGTGTTTGTTTTCATGGATCATTCCTCTGTCTTTGTACAATTGGTATCTGAGGATCATGTTCTGTAGCATTTTGGACTTTGTCCCCATGTTGCACTTCTCTATTTACTCACTCCTCTTCATTCTAGTATCTGTGATCATGTGGCCAGTTTATGAAGGGTATTTTAGGAGCTGCCTACTTGATTCATGCTGCCTCTTTCACTCCAATATCTTGATCTTTCTTTCATGTGAATGTCAAGTTGACACAAGGAGTACGGTGACTCTTATCTCCCCAAAGCAAAGTTTTCTTCCACTCCTAATCTCATTATGGCTTGTTTCCCTAGTGTAGCCATAAATCTTAATGTCTCTTGAGCATGTCTGTTTCAAATTTTATTGTGGTTGTGCATTTGCTTTTCTCTAAGGTTTTGCATCTCTGTTTTTTTCCAGGACATAACTACTGTACGGTGAATAATGGTGGCTGTACTCACCTCTGCTTGGCTACCCCAGGAGGCCGCACTTGCCGCTGCCCTGACAACACAGTGGGAGTAGATTGTATAGAAAGAAACTGAGCATTAAAATAAGCTTTAGAGCAGCAGACACCTTTTGGGAATGTGCTGTAAACAATTCACTCCTATCAACACAATCAGGCCCTAAAGATAAGTGCTCCATGCTGCTGACACCAGGCCACTATGCACATATGCAGACACACACACACACACACACACACACAGAGAGAGGCTGTTTTGTAGCAGTTAAGTAAGACAGAGCTGCCCAGGTTGGATCCAAACTCACCTTATTTTTTGTAAAATTATCTCTTTGCTTTTAAAGGTAAATGTGGAGGCCTTAGTTGCATATGCCCCAGACAAGGAGGCCGTGTCTCTTGGCAAAATTGAAATAACAAAACACAGAACAGAGTAATGAGAATGGAACTACGTAGATCCTGAGACTGAATTGTACCTTGGAGTGAGCAGCAGTTTTCTGCAGAAGTAGTATGGTTAGCCCATCATATATATGGCTGGGCTTATCTCTAGCTGAGAAATAATCAGGGAGACCCAAGGTTGAACAGATGAGGGGGAATACCCAGCAATAGCACATATTTACTGCCCAACCATGTTCTGTGTCACTACCAGTCCTTCCACTTCAAAAACTTGAATCTCAACTTTTGACTTCTGTGCTACAGAAGTATTTTATCCATGTGTTGTAAGGATTATAATTCTCACCCTGGCTCATGTGATCCTTTTCTACAGCACATGATTTGTTATAGATAATCAACACTGTTTAGTGGATATATTTGAAGTTTTTGTTAGGTTTTAAGAGATTTATCTTTCTTCTGTTTGAGGTGGATTCCTGAGTAGTTCCCTAAAATCCACTAAACAAAATTTAGATATTTTGGACAATTGCTGATAGGTCATCAAAGAATGGATGTTGATTCATTGGGAGGCAAGTGGTTTTAAAGAGATAGTCGCATTTGTTTTCTGAGAGGTTTTAAAATGGTATTTCTATGTTTGATCCTATAAGCCTCAAAGTGGTCTCTGAATTCTATCTTAGCAATCTTTCTTCTTTAGCAAACCATGCCACGCCTTTTTATAGACCATAAGAAACCATGGCAGTTAAAATCTGATTTTCAGAAAGCTCACCTCTTAAGTTAAGCTCACCTCTTTAAGTCTGGTGCTTAAAAGAAAAAAAGATGCTGATGCCCCATTTCTGTGCCAGTGTTCAGTAACAGCAAAAACGGTGTTCTGAAAATCAAAGTGAAGTTGATGTTTTCATCATCACCAGTAAGTTTGGAGAGGGGAAAGTCTAAATCCATACTTATGTCAAATGAGCAGAATAAATCTGGAAGTGAAGTTTGGTTTCCCCACTGTGTGTTGGGAAGAAAGCTTGCCTGCAAACCAACCTGTGGCAGAGCAAAACAGGGCTTGTGAGACTCCTGCCAGAGTGCATTTCACTGTGTGTCATGATCAGAGCAGTAAGCTAACATGCCCATTTCTTCACTCCCTCTTCAGACACAATGGTGACAGTTTTAAACAGAGCCAATTCTGAGTCTTAACTGTGTGACATCTTCCTCATTAATTGTATATTTTTCATAAAATAACAAATCATATAAACATTTTAAAGATCTTTTTGTATAACTTTTTATAACTCTTAATTCATTCTATTCATACACTTAATCAGGTATGTCTTATTGTAAATATCAAAAATTTGTTGAAATGAAGGTGCTTGATAACTTTCTCCAGAAGTATTCACATATCTGGTGAAATATTAAAGTTTACACTCTGTACAGGTATCTGCAGTACAGTCAATAAAAATGGTTGGTTTTTATTTTCTATAAAAAATGTCATACTTGCATAAGGAAGTGATATGTGGTGTCTCAAATATCTTTTCTTATTGTGTTCTGGGTTTTAGCTAACTCTCATCTAGTGATGGTACTTCTCTTCCAAGATGCAGCATCACAGGGGGAAAAAACTGCTGTTGGGGCTTTGTACTGGAAGCAATAGGATGTTTCAAAACAAATACATATGAGGGTGCTTGAAGAGCAGAGGGCCCTTCAGATTGTGTTGGCTGAATCATTTTGCTGGTTCTAAATTCTTGTTAGCCTTTGTCAAGTAAGCATAATTCAGTTATCCCATACTTCAGACTTTTAGGAATGAAAATATAGAACAAGGACAAGAATAAAAACGGGTAGAATTTATCCCTATGCTCAAATGGTATTGGGTTTCTGGGTGATAAGGTGCTTTGCAAGGAGAATACTACTGGCCTCCAAAGGGTGGCATTTGGAGTTACAGCAGGAGATTGTTGATCTGTTCTGGGGACTGCACATGGAATTGATGCATTGATTTATGCTTTTTAAAATTTGTTTCTTCTTGCATTATGATGGTTGGTAGCTTCCTAAACACTAGTCAGCTAATTCTATGCAAATCAATCAGCAATGATGAAGATGTCAAGGAAAATATTCCTCAGCAGAACTTCTAGTGTTGATGTGTGAGAGTCTGAGTAGTCAGTAGCACAAAGAGAGAAACAGTATTACTGTGGACTGAGTTTTTAGCCTGAGGAACTCAGTTATGGTATCTGGGAGTAGGCAGCACTAAACGAGGGGAAGCTTCAGCAGATCCTTGTCTGTGGTTTGTAGATGTGGCAGTTTGCAAAACTTAAAAGTCTGCACAACTTCAGCATTCCAGTCCATAGAAGTGAGGAACTTTTAAAAAGCTCTAGCATGATGTTTTGTTTCTCAGCTAATGCTTGTTGTTAAATTCAACTGTTGTAGCTCAATGGCAGTGTGCAGGAAGGGCAAAGCTGTTCCCTCAGGGAAGGGAGGCCAGTAGAAGCTGTGGCTTTTCCAGTCCCAGACCAGTCCCACTGTACCCCAAGCGAGGCTGACAGTGCCAGTGAGGGTAGCTGCATTCAGCCAGGGACAGAACACCAAGCAAATCTGCAGTGGAAAGAGTAGGTCTGATGTCAAGCTGGGAAACTGAGTCAGGGTCATAGATCATAATCAGGTTTGGGCATACTGACCAGGATCAGTGATTGCCAGCCAAGTGCACTGTGGTGAGTGAAGTCCATAGCCACACTTGGAAGTTGGCCAGAACCTGGACCGATGGAGCTCCTGGCTGTGGCATGGCTCAGGCAAGGACCAGGGTGAGAGCCCCAGCTTTAAAGCAGTGTTTAACAACAGAGAAAAAGGATTGCCTTTGCTGAGAACCTTCAACAGAGCTGTTTGAGGATGAGCATCTGCTGAAGTTCCCTCAAGTTTTCTTCACACCTTTTGTTAACTGGCTGGCCTTGAATAGCCAGCTACACTGCTGGTACTTGGGTGTCTCTGTGTGCTGGCACTCCAGAGTTCTCTATTCCTCTCTTCTGTTTGCTTTCTCATTGACTCTTGCTAAATCTTTGGCCTCTAAAAATGGTCAGTGGTGTTGAGTTCCTTATTTTAATCATAGTCTGGCCAATAATGTGCCAACTTTTGATGACGTATTTAGCATTATCCACTCGGGGATATTCTTCCTGTGTCTATCATGTTTTTTCACTTCAAAGTTCACAAGTGTTTTGGATGCTGAAAATGTGAAGTTTTGGTTTCCTTCTTCTAACCCTAGAGAGTTAATCTTTCTATGAGACAGGGTTTTCTCCTGCTGACCTGGATCTAATTCACCTACTCTGTCCTTTTTCTAACTGTTGCTTGTTCAACTGTTCTAGACTTGCCTCAGGAGCAAGTAGATTTCAGATATATTTTTACATTATGTTTGAGGTTAAAGAGATAATAGAAACTATGATGTTACATTTTGTTATTTTTTTTTTCTGATAGGCTGGGCCTGGTAGTCATATTAGTTTGTGGTTAAAGAAAAGATTCTGTGTAACTGCAGTTCATGGGGTTTTTGCTGCAAAAATCTGTAGATTCCCTCTTTTTCGAGGAATGAAGAACAATTTCTTAAATGTTTAAAGAAAAGACAAAATACTTCCTCGAGCTATTCCAGAGGTAAGTTAAATGTTTTTTTAAATGCATCTGTTCAGATCTTCTAGCACTTATGAATACATTTACTGATATGATTATTTATGATTTTTACTAATCTTGTAATAGTAGCAAATAGTAGAAATAGTGGAAACTACTGAAAGTAGGAGTGGCTTCCTTATGGCTTAGTTGGATGGTTTGGCTACCTTTCCATCTGAAGGGTGTTTGAAAACCCCAACTTTACTCACTTTTTAACTTGCAAATAACCTTCCTCATGGTGAAAATTCAGTGTGGTTTTCTGAAGCTCAGCATCCTGACCAGAGTGTTGTTCCAGTCTGATAAACAGTTTACTCTGCAGTTATCCATTAGCACGGTTTTGTCACAACATATTAGATTTTTAACTTGCCTGCATATGATCAAGAATGACAGATGATTACTAGAGGATAATGGCCCCTCCATGGCAGTGTCACAATGCATTAGTTTAACCTATGGTTAAATGCAAACTGGGGGCTTTTGTGTAGTATTTCATAATGTATTCCTTGGAGAATTTGCTGGGAAAGAAAGAAAACCAAAAAGCAAAACAAAACCAAATAAATAGACAAAAAAAAAAAAACCCAAACAAACAAAAGGATGTGAAGCAGGTATGGCTATAGGGAATACAGTTGTGAGAAGACCCCTGCTTGGCCTGTCTGTAAGAATTAAATATTATCTCCAGAACATCAGTGTCTGTCTGGGGATGTGGCAGGAGATTGTTCATGAACTGATTGAATCACTTTCTTGGTTTAAATTCTAGTCTAATTGAAGTTTGTCTGTTATATTATTTATAAGTTTAGGACAGCATGGCAGTAAAATTGGTGAAATGTCAGTATATTGCATCCTACAAATGTACATATTGATGAGTCTGGAGTTTTGCTTGACACACAAAAGTCTCAGCTAGAAGTGGAATGCAGTGAGTGAGCTTCCCTGCTGCTTTGTGGCAAAGCAGATGGGACTGCAGTAACTTAATGGGGTTTTTGACCAGAAGGATTCTGGAGCTGATGAATGGGGACAAACTGCCATTCCCACAAGTAATGATATGCTCTGTTTCAGCCTTTGGCTTCTGAGTCTTCAGTATTCACCAGAATCCATTTGGTTTGTGGTGGTGTTGCTCACTCCAAGCAGGCAGTGTTTCCTACTCCATGGGGTGTCTGGAACACACAGGAAGCACACAGAGGAGCTGTGTAGTGCAGGGCCTTTGGCATGAGGAAATTGGTCGGCTGTACAGATGTCAGTGGGCTGTGGCATACGATGCTATGGATCTTACCCACTAACGTGCACAGCAGCATTGGGGAAATCTTCCCAGGACCTTTCAGGGTTATAGTGAAAGGGAAAATGTTGTGGAAGGCAACTGAAGGTTTTATGGCAGTGGATGCAGAAGTGTGTGAAGTTTAGGAGGTGGGGTAAAATATTAGCAAAATGATGGTTGTACTGTGTACGTGAGGTCTTTGATCAGTTCAGCTGGGTGGGAGACTGAGATGTGGAGTAACTGTGTTACACTGGATTTCAGAAACCTTTCCAGTCTCTTCCTTTCCCACTAGAACCATACTATCCCAGGCACTTCAGACACTGTTGATTTCAGACCCTGTTCTGTTTGAAGGCAAAACCCAAGAGCAGGAAGTGTTGTATTTCACATCGTTGTTTTCTGCAGATAAGACACCTAACCAGATAAGCCAGAAGACAGTAATAGTCCATCCAGCTCCCAGCCAGAGGCACAGCAGACTGCTGAGCATAACTTCCATTATTTCTGACACAGCCCTGGTGTGCCACTGCTGGCATTTCATGGTGCAGCTGCTCCCTCAAGTTTGTACTCCCAACTAATACCCACCTGCACCACCTTTTCTGGGACTAGATCCTCTAGCTATGACTGTCTGTGCATATTAATGTACAGCAAGTGTGTTACAGGGACCTCCTTTAATACCAAACAGCAGCAAAGTACCAGTGTGCTAAGAAGCTGGTAAACCTATCCAGCAGCTTGAATCCAGAGGTCCCTGTTGATGCCTTTGTAAGCATGAGATTTATCCCCTTGTGTTGTATTACAGGCAGTCTTATTAGTGATTAACATTTGAGAAAATGTATCTTGTGTATTTTTAAGGGATTGCATTGTAATTAATAATTTATTTTTAGTGGTCTGTTGTGATTTCAGATATACACATATGGGAGATGGAAAACCACACATTTCATCCTCTTCTAGGCAGAGTATCCTGCTAGGATTTTGCTTCCCAAGTGACAATGCAACCTTGGCACTGATTTCTTGAAAACAGTAGAAGAGAACCCATGGGTTTTGCTTTTTAGGTGTTTCAGCCTAAATCCTGACATGTCTGCTAGACTCTGTACTGTAATACTCAGCTAATAAGTCAGAGGATGATGTCTGATATGGCCTCTTGTATCTATTAAATAAGAGTATTTGGTTCTGGGCCAAAAACATTTGGCATGATGTATCTCCTCCAGACAGACATGTCTGTGCTCTGTCATGGCAGGAAAACTTTCAGTAATGACAGATGTCTGTGCTCTTCATGTGCTTTACCCCAGCTGCCTGTGATACCCATCTCTCTGCTACGTTTTGCTGATTAATTTTATGGACCTGGAGCCTGGAATTTGCCAGTAAATATGTTTTTAATGTTACCTATTAATTAAGACAGAAAGGAGGAAATGGCTTCTCTTGTGGGATTTATGTGCTCACTATGAAAGTTCAGTCCTCACTGGGTGTTCCCTGGAATCCAAGCTTTTCAAGGATAACTTGGTGGTACTCATATTTGTCTGTCTCTTACTTTGTCTATTAGATTGACTGCCTGTCAGAAATGACATTTGGGTCTGAAAACCTCTGTAGACTGCACATTTGTTCTGAAATATTATTCTATTACTTGTGGAGAAAAAAAATTAGCTTAATTTTCGTTCTCCGGTGCTGTGACAAATTTATGTTCCTGCAGTTATGCAATTTTATTTCTTTCATTTTGAGCTTGGTTTTTACTTTAATGAAGAATCATAAAAGGAGAATGAGCATGTTCTTATATAAAAAGCCCTTCTTCAGACATTGTTTTAATAAGTAACAAATGTACGACAGCTAAGAAACACACAGGAAGAGTTTCTTCCGCAGATTTTTGTCCAGAATATTTTTTTCTTCTAGAACCATAGCTTTTATACACATGACCCTCAATAACCTTGGCTTCAAAAGGCAAATAAAATGACCAACACACATGATACTATTTCTCAAGTTTGTTAACTATATGCATTCTTAGAAAATTCATGGAGAAATTTTGATTGTAAGGCAGCTCCAGAGCATGTCAAGTCTTCAGCTCAAAGCTGGTACAGCTTCCATGTAAGAGCAGATCACTTAGGACTTTGCCCAGTCAGCTCCTGAAATCCCCAAAGATGGAGATGCAGCAGCCTCTCTGGGCAGCATTTCAGCCCTGAACCACTTCAGTGTTGAAGTCCAAGTCCAATGGGAATTTCCTTTAGTGTGACTAGTGGCCATTGCTTCTTGTCATTTCCCCAAAAGGGTTTCGTTCTAGGCCATTTCTTTAGGTGGTAGAAGACTTACACCAAGCTTGCCTTTAGGGAGTATGTGTGCTGGAAGCTGGGAGAGTTGATGTCCTTTCTTCTCCTGGTCATTCTGAAAGTATGTTATTTTTCATGGCTCTTGGCATTGCTGTCCTGTAGGAGCCCTATTCCAGCACACAAAATAGCTATTTGTGCATTTGCTGGTCCTGGATTGAATTCTTAAAGCTACAACCCCCATCCCCTGAAAGCCCTAGGACTGAGAGAAGCCTTGAAAAATGAGACCTGTATTCCTACCCCATGTGAGAGGGAAATTAATCCACCAAACTTCAACTCTAGAAGGACTGACACAAACACAGGAGTCTTCTCGCTATCAAAGTGCAGCTGAAAGGCTTCTGCATACAGGAAGTACTTAGAGGGAGCTTCACTGGGATGGGTGCTGTGAGACACACAAACAGATGTTTGTTCTGAAGTTCTTCTGGGCCCTAGACAGGGTCAAACTATTGAGCTGGGTATGCACCGGGTGAAATTTGGACCTTGTCATGACTGACTGTGCAAGAGGGGATGTTGAGAGTCTCAATGCCACATCTATGATGAGTAAGACCCCTTCTGGATCTGCTCCTCAGTCCTTTTGTGCAATTCACTGAGCACTGATGGCTAACAGTGTTATTCAGTGTCAAGAGACATTCTGTGCCAAATTACTGTCTGCTTATAAATATTTGACACAAGGTGATATCAGCAGCTTCAAACTCACTGGTGTGATGTGAAAGTTTCCATAATATAGGTGGTTAAAAGCAAGGCTATTGACATGGGTATCAGGTGAGCAGCTCACCTGTCAGGCTGCAGTCTTGAATCATGAAGGTCAAGAGCACAGCCCTCAGAATTTGCTCCATAGATACATGTGCTGCAAATGCAGGATGGGGACTAAATCAGTAGGACAAGAAGGACCTGAATCCAAATGATTGCTATTACGTTGAAGTCAGGATTAATGCTGTCATAGGAAAGGGAGCCTTATGAAACACATTTAAATTAAATATTAATTTCAATTAGTAACAAGGCATAATATGAACAAAATACTGATTTTGATATAGAAATCTGAAGTATAATAATGGGTTTGGAAAATGAAGAACTACTGCTGTATCACAGCAGGCTATGCTGGAGATGAGATTTCTTATATTCTGTATCTCTCTGTATTTCAGATTCTGCATTCATTCTGCTCTAGGTTGCCATTGGTCTCATGGAATATTTAAAAGACAGTGAGTCCAGCCATGAGATGCCAAAATATTCAGCAGCAAAATACTTCTGAGTGCAGTATACCTTCAGGCAAACCTCAGAATTTCTTCCTTACTGCCAATGTATACCATCAAGCTGTAAAACACGACTAATGTTTTAATGTTTAAGTACTGTATTAGTGTAATCAGCTAAATAGCCATCTAACTACAGTTTATCATCCTCAAGTTAGCCATAACATTTCACATGGCTCAGGTATAATTTTCTTAATGTAAAACTGCCCAGTATAACTTAAATTACATTAATTTCTGATTCAGCATTTCAGGTGGTTAAGCAAGTCACTAATTCCAAAGGGAGAGCCCTCAAGTACAGTTTTCTGTTTGTTTTCATGACTTGAGAAGCTTCCCAGAGTTGTGCAAGAGAACAATGTTTTATTCTTTGTATCTTGGATCAGTGTGCTGCCTTGAACTCCCAAGATGCATCCAGCTGCAGCTGCCTCAAATGAAAAATAGATTGGACATCAGAGAAGGTTTGGAGTTTTTTTAGGCTGCTTGTAATTGGATCCCACAACCCTATTACTTTGCTTTGCAGTCTCCTTATGGCGCTCAAATGGCTGTAATTCTTGTGTTTTAGAAAAAAAAAAAAGTAAAATTGAAGTTATTCTGTAGAAAATGTTACTTTGAATAATCTTATTGCCAGGCAGCTGTTGAATGGTTTCAAGTGTGCTAAGTTACAAGCTCCAGATGTGTGGGAGAGACTACATGCAACCTGACTGACATCAGTGAAAAGAAATTGTGGTGGGTGCACTGATTTGTAATATTCTTATAGAATAAGAGTCTGCTTTGTGCTTGTATGTGCAGTATCCGTGAGGAAAAGCTCAAAGAGGGCTCTCTTAAATTATGGCTAAACAGCCCTGAACTCATGAGTTTCATCACTGACTAGACTTCCTTCACACACAGCACAGCTTGCTCCAAACACCCTCAACACTTGAGCTGATCAAAGTCTCAAATACACTTTTAAAAAACTCAATTTTAAATCACTCCATCCCCTATTTTGATAGCAGTAAGGGGGATTTGTTATTTTTCCACCACAAAACCATACTTTGAAACTTGTGATGCAGAGTAAGACTGAGCTAGAGTCATTTTTCTAGTAATTTAACTGCAGTTTTCTACGTAGCTGAATTTTAATGCTCCTTTTCTGTTGCTTCTTTCTTGCCTCTCTTGCTTAAATGAAGTCTTTGAAGTGTGTTAACTCAGCAAGTAAAGAGTTAATGTGGTTTTCTTGCTCATGAATGACTGAGGCCCCCTGGTGCCTTATTTATTAGCAGATCTGGGAACAGATCGAAGCATTGCAGTTCTCTGTTTGTCCTTGTGTTTAATTACACGGGTAAAACAGATAATGCTCTTTGCCAATACACATTTAAGCCTGGACCCCACATTTCTTCCATGCTCTCATACCTTTTCTTTTTCTTGCAGCTTTCCTCTCAACAGCTCTATAGTACCTCTCAAAGGAGAGGTAGAACACCACAAATACCAAGCTGCACAAAACACACAGGAAGGGTTTCATTTTTCTTCAAACTGACTTTTATGGTCCTTTGATGCTTGCTAAGTTGGACAGTGGTGCTGGTTTTTGCCCTCTGGACTTTGCATTACTCTCCTTTTTCTTCTCCCCCTTACTTTTAGAAAAGATATTTTGCATTGCTCAAACCTGGCTCACATTCCCTTGGTTGCAGTTAAGGTGCTCCGTAGTTTGTTGTTTCTGTTTATGCAAGAATCCTCATCAAAGACTTCATCTTTTCCCATTTAAAAGACCATACAGAGATCAAAAGTAAGACTTGAAAGCCAAACCTCCCTTGAAAATACCTTGCTCAAAACAACAACAAAAGCTGTAAGCACAAGAATTCAGGAGTCTGAAAGTTTGTTTTTTCATTAATGCAGCTGTGGTTACAGCTCAGGTAACCGGACACCATCTAGTGGCAGAAGATCAAAAATAATCTGATTACAATCATGTTGCTCCCTCCTCTGGGGTTTATTCAAATGCTCACAGTTCTTTCTGAAGATCTTTGTGTCCACACACAAAAAAATTTACTTTTTTGTCTGACTCAAAAACTGAGGAAATTAAATGTCAGCTTCTTGTCAAATCTGTTAGTAATTTGCAGCCCTCAAGAGGGTATTTACCATTTGAAATCATTTTCTAGTGTATGTGATCAATCAGTATCTTGATTAGGAGTAGTCCAATGTGAGGAATTCAGTATAGCATTTAAAACCAGTTGGCTCCTAAGTGTACGTGGGATTTTTATTTGGGTGTGAATTGGGTGTTTGGTTTGGTGTGAGGTTTTGGTTTTTTTCTTTTGTCAGCTCTGGTTTAAAAGTATGAACTATTTGAGTGTAGTATTTAAAACAACTCAGCAGGGAAAGTACTGCTTAGTATTTGCAACACATTTAACCTAATATTTGCTTCAAACTTAATGTATTAGTTGTTCTGAGGTTATTGGAGAGTGCAGTGTCTTAAAAAAGCAAAAGACAATTCAGTGTTTACTTTGGATATGGTTTATGCAAACAAACGTTTGTTAAGGTTTTAGTGCCATTTGCCCAGTTTTTGTAAACAAAATATTACTTTTTTATTTCTTCTTCTACACTGCAAATAAGATATTGAGTAACTCATTTTTCTGTTGGCTAGCACATCATGATGGATGAGTTGTGGAGGTTCTTGGCTGATAGTGTAGATTCCTTGTCTTGGTTTGTTTGTAGCATAATAAAGCCTAATTTAAGAATAAAGAACAAATCTAAACCTTCATTATTGAGTTACGTATTGCTAGTAGTTACTAAAGCTGAGAACTTAGTGCTTTCTTAAGATCTGCAAGGTCTCAGGGATAAATATTTGTCAAAATAAGGTAAAACTGAAGAATAGCAAAATTTAAACTCATCCCTTTCCTCTCTAAAATATGTATTTCTTGCAAGCACAGGAAGCTGATACAAAGTCTATGCCTTTCTCACAGGACCTGTCTCCCAACAGAAATAGATGTCACCTGTTAGCAATGTATTTCCTTGACTTTGTTCCATGACAATACTTTTCCCTTCAAGACCTAAGTGAAAGGCAAGGTCAGTGCTTGGAAATGTCTTAAATTGGCATTTAATAGCAAAGCTGCTGAGAACAAAAAAGAGCTGTCCTAAAGAACAGACCAGCTAATTCACAGCATCCAAACAGGGAAGTGCAATTTAGGAACTGTGAACTCCAGTCCAAATTCCATGTTTGAAGAGGAGCTGCAATTTGAAACTTCACAGCTGGATTCATTCTCTTTTATGAAAAGACCCTTAACTTCTACCAGAGCTTTAGGCTTTGCACAGAAAATTTGAGACACTCACCTCTGTCTTGAAGTAAATGTATTAGGCAGGTTATGCACATAAAAGCAGAAGGAATGAGGGATCTTGCATCAACAATCCTGTATGAGAAATCCCAGCAGATGTAGCCCTGCTTTATCCAGGGTCTCAAATGAACCACAAGTAAAATTGAGATCCATGTAGTTAGTGAAGTAAATTTAAAACCTTTATGAAGTATAGCTCAAGCATAACTTTAAAAATTCCAATCCTTAAAACATTCCTGTATAAAGGAATGTTAAGCAAACACAAATGGTTTTATCAGTCCCTTAGCAACAAAATATCTGCAGCATCCCAATGTTTAATTTTCTCCTCCCTCATTTTTTCCTGAGGCACCTGTGAAAGCCCATCCTCAGCCAGTCCTTGCGGAACGACCCCGGGGCCACATCAGCACTGCGCGCAGACTTGCTGCCAACACTTTGAGTGACCTTTTCTATGTTCTTAGGAAGTATTAATACACCAGCAGTCTTCCACAGCTGCAGAGTTTCAAACACCCAGCCACCACCATCTCTCTCTCTTTCCAGCCCAACATCAGGAAACTTGCCCTAAACCCATCCTCCCTTCATAATCTCGCTGGCAGCTGCCTGGTTTTGTGCAGCTCTAGCAAAGTTGTCTTTGATGCTGCTTTTGGCTGAGAAGCTCAATTGCTGGCATTCCCTGTTATTTGAAAGAACTCAGATTTGTGGGAAGCTGTGATTTATTAGAGCTAACAGCCCCAGGGAAACAGTTTTAAGGCACAGGTGTGAAATACGTGTAACATACTTCAATTATGGATTAAAAGTAGCCACTCTGAATTTAAGAGTATTAGCACCTACTGAGCAGAAATTGTTAGAGAGGAGAAAGGTTTGGTGGTTAGTGCCTGTTAGTGGTCAGGGGGTCATCATGTGGGTTAAAGTTTGGCAGTTTTGTTGGGGGTTGGATAAGGATCTGTCTGATTCCTCTGCTTGTGATCTCCTGTGGGTGCATTTTCTGCTTGAGTGGTGTGCAGAATTGCAAGCTGTGCATGGTGAAACTTTTACAGGCTTGAAAATAAATAATTGGAAGTCTCAGAAATGTTGTGTCTTAGTTCTTATGCAAGTCAAGTGTGAAAGAGAATGCTGAGCGTGCCATGTTCAAAGTTTAAGCACAAAGCTCTGCATTCAAACCTTCTCTGTGATAGTTTTGAGACAGAAAGACAATGTGATTTGCTCATTTATTTTGCTCTAAAATTGGGAAAATAAGAGCTCCTCGCCTCATGGGTTTGTTGCCAGGATCAAATCTAGACCATGAGTGTGAGAAGTGGTACAGAATTACCAATTGTCAGAAACAGGACAATTGCAACCTTGATCTTATGTGAGGAGCTGCAGGAGGAGAAAGGCTGCATAGATCTGCCCATGATGGCTGCTCTGCTGGTAGGGACAGTCATGAGGCACAGCTCTGCTGCCTGCTCATTGAGTCTGTCTGTTCCTCACTTAGACACAAGAGACTCCTGAATGAACAAGCTCTCACACAGGCTGTGGGGCTCAGTCATGACTCATGAAGATGGAGGAGCACGAAATGGGAAATTTTTGGGCCCGTCTGCATTTTAAATACATGGAACCCTTCACAGCCCTTCTCTAAACTAATGATTGGGAAAAGGCTTTGTCAGCATACCTTTGCTGCCTAAAAAAAGGTTTTCAAACTTAAGGCAATGAGGAGCTTTGTCTGATGTGGTTTGATTTAAATTCCAGCCCATATGTATATGCATGTAAGATAAATACATCTGAAAATGTACAGCACCGTCCATGGAGGGTTACAGGCTTAAAAAAGATCTGTGATAAGTAGGTGAGCCCAAACAGCAGGTTCTACTGGGGCAGTCCTTCAAGGTCTCTGCTCAGGCACAGATTTAGCCCTGTGTGCTGCAGGAGGGACAGATGGCTTGGGCAGAGCTCTCCGCGGACAATCAGCCAATTTGGAAAAAAAAGCAATGGTGAGAGTCGATGCTGCTGTTCACAGCGGCCTAGGGAAACACCACTATCAGCCCGGAGGGGCTGCAGGAGCCATGCCTGGGTAGGTGCCCAGCAATGCCTTTGCTCCAGACTTGCCCAGAAACCGTGAGATGAAGTTTGGGAGCCCAGCAGGCTGTAGGGGATCTGGCCCACGGCACTGTGTGCGGGAGCAGTAGGTACCACTAGGTGGTAGCGTATGGACACAGAATGCTTCCACAGCTGGGATCCTGCCAAACCTGCGGCGGGGGCAGCCGGGCTGAGCTTGGAGCAGGGAGAAGCTGGGCAGGCTTTGGACCCGCAGAGCTTCTGCTGTGATTCCTTGACTACAAAAGAATGTAACCTTGCACGTTCCCTGCAGAACCTGTGGTGATCGTGAGTTTGAACGGTAACATCAGGAAGCACAGAGGGTTCAGAAAGTAAAATGTTTGAATATGGAACAAAAGAAAGATTACCAGCTGGGAATTATTTTTTTCCTTCCCATTGCCAATAAAAGAGCAGCAGGACAAAGAAACAAGCCATAATCTGGCCGAAGATGCTGATGAGGTACCCCTTGGGATGGCACTGTCCCAAACAGACTTTGTGGGTGAGTGCAAAAAAGCTGTTTTGAGGAAGCTGCTATCAGTTTATTAATCTGTTTTAGAGCTCTCAGCAGCTATCATGCTACTGAGGTTACTCTGCATTAAGGCATCTCGGCCCTCTGCAGTCTTTAGTTTATGGGTGCCTGGAGAGTGCTCTGCTTCACAAGAAGTCTTCTGAAAAGCTGAACTGAATTAGAATTTAGTTCATTTCTATCAGTAATATAGATTGCAGCAATTGCTGTTAGTTTTCTTGACCAAAGACATCACAAATGAACCTCAACATTGACAATCTGGGAGGCTCAAACAGGCAGAAAGGAGCTCAGACCTGTGAAAAAAAAACTTTGTTCTGCTCTGTACCAGCAACTGCCAGCAGTAACATTGGGACTAGTTAGTGATCCTCTCATTAACTAGCTCCCTGGGGAAACTAAGTTCCAATAAAGCAACTTGTTGTGAAAATGGATTCCAGTAAATGCTCAACAAACCCCCAAATGTTGATTTTTCTCCTAGCACACTCTCCTGACTGTCAGTCAGTCCATCTGACTGGCAGCCCATTGGGACCAGCTGCCATGTAAGTCCACCAGTGTCCTGGGTTACCAATGTGGCCCCAGCCTTGGCAGAGCATGGAGCACCTGCCCATCAGCCAGACCATAGTGGAGCCATTGGAATGGCCTGTGGGAGAAGGTTCAGGTCTGTGACTCATCTGATATCACCGAATCTTTGCAAAATGTATTTTTCTTGTGTTTATCCCCCTATTCCTTTTTCTAGTCATAGGGGGAAAAAAACTCCAATATCTTCCTTAGGATAGGAATTGTGGCACCTTTTCAGGACTGGCCACCATGCCTATCAAGAAGCTGCTGTAATGGACGTTGTCCCAGCTTTAGAGAGCCTTCGCCTTTCAAGTCTCCCAAGATTTTCATCCACCTTCTTTTATCAAGCAGGGATTGTCAGGCTGTTGATGTAGCTGAGCCAATTGAATGGCAATGTAGTTAAAAACCCCCAAAGTATTTGAAAACACCTTCTCCTGGAGGGTCATGACTGATCCTTGAGCCAGGGTTTGAATAACTGTGAGGTAGATGGCCCAGCTGTTTTTCTACTACAGTGTTTCAGGGAGAGATTCCAAATTCTGAGCATAGTGATTCAAAAGAACTTTCTCATTGAGTAGTTCTGGGCATTACAATATACTTTATTAATTAATGAATAAATTGATCCCTTTATGTTTTCTATTACAGCCACAAAATAATGAAGGTAGTTACTAGTACCTTGCAAAAAATAACGATGGAAGATTTAACTACAATAATAGGATTATCTAGGTATTTAGAAAATTTAACTACAATAATAGGATCATCTAGGTATTTAGAAATAAAGGACGATACAAATTGAGAATATCAGATTTTTTTAGATTGTCTCTACACTATTGTGCCATTCAATTTCCTTCTCTGTGCAAAATATTTTTTATATATGACACTTTGAAATAGCAATGTTTTTAAGCCAAGCACTGAATTAAGTACACATTTCTAGGCTTTATATTGCACGGACTTTAGCAAATTTGATATAGCATTTTGCAGTTGTCTGAGAGCTTAGTACTTGGAGAAATCTTCCAAAACTGAATGCAATTGTCTACCATTGTAGGCAGTCTTATTATCCTTTTAAAGGATTTATTAAGCTTCATCTTAAAACTGATTAGGCCTTTTCCAGTTACTGTTCCTGACAGGAAGTCTGTTCCAGTGAATCACTTTATTGATAAGTAGAAATAATCACTAAACTCCAGCCCAAATTTGTATGTGACTGGTTTATAGCCATGTGTTCTTGTGCCAACATTATGCCATTTTTAAGCCTTTCCTTCTCCCTCTTCATGTCCCTTTCCAGTATTTTTAAAAAAAGCAATCATATGCCCTCACAGACTTTTTAAATGAAACAAGCTTGGCTGGTTTAGTCTCCTCTTATAAGACAGTTTTAAATCCCCAGCATCTTTCTCTGCATTCCTTCCAACACGAGTTAGGATTTTCTGAACATGGGGATCCATTGTGCTGTGCTTTGTCCTGAAAAAGCCTCACCCAGGCAGTGCCTCACAGTGTGGCACTCACACAGGGTTTTCTCCAAGAGTGCTGCACTGCGTACAAGCTTTTGGCAACCAATCCCTTCATCCATCATCACAGGCATTCCCAGCTCCTTGAGTGTCCTATGTCTTTACATTCCTTCTGCTGAGAAAGCAAACTGCAGGGGGAAAAAAAATTAAAAGATCTGGCACAAAAAAAGAAATTCATCTTGCAGCATCTTCCCTTAAACAGGACACGTCAGACAATCCTTTGAGCAGTGTGAGTATAGACTTTGTCATTTCTGAATTGGTCAAGCCATAATAAGAGTGTGGGTTTTTTCCCTGATTAAATCTTTCCATATCCCAATTCTATAAATACAGTGGTAAACTACTAGGTGCAGCCTTTGGTATATATTTGATGGGATTTGGAATTCTTCCAGTGTGGCCAGATAATGTCTAATGACAAAGTTTTCCCAAGTACTTTTGAGGCGTGTGGATTGGCAAAATATATAACAAAGGGTCCCAGATACCCGCTACACTTTGCAGGTATCTTTTTATTCAAGATAAAATTTATTCAATGATACTTTTTATTCCAGGATTTTTTAAAATGAAAACATTTTAGGCCTACTAATGTTATTTAAAGGAGAAAGCCATATCTGAGTTTACCCAAATCTCCTCTAACTTAGCAATCTTCCTGGAACTGGGAAAATGCCTTTCTGTATTTGCTGGACTCTTAGTTTGTGACAAAATGGAAGTAGAGTGAAATTCTCACCCATGAAGAGTGTTTGGAAGGACACCATAAGTTCTTGTGTTAGAGATGTCCTAGGGATAGATACAGCTACTGCTTTTTTGAACTTAATTCTCGTTTTTCCTATTCCAGTTAATATTGGTTGGCTCCTTTGGAGTAACTTCTCACTTACACTGGTACACAGTCAGGATACAGGGATATGGAAAGGATTCCAGATTTTACAAAAACAAAAAGCAACTAGTATATTTTGTTCAGTTGCATTTTTTTTTTCAAGATAATGTGGCTCAGCCCAAAGCAATTATCAGTAAAATATGGCATCCAGAGCCATTTTTAGTCCTTGAGTCCATTTTCTGTTCTTTCTAAGTCTCATAGTCCAGATTTGCTGCATTTATTTCTTGAATTGTTTTGTTACTTTATAAAAGTCAATGAAGTGTTAGAAAGATAAAAAGCTGTCCAGGTGCTGGAGCTCATGACAGCTAAATAGATCAGCTTGATCATTTTTTAAAATAGCTGTTGAGCCAGTCAGTCTGTTCTGCTGCCTTGCTCTGCTGAATAAGGGCTACTTCACTAGGCTATGCTGTCTAAAAGGCAAGCTGCATCTTCCTCTGAAAAATTATCAGGAAAGTATGTACAAGGAAGGCCTTCATCAGTAAACTGATCAGCTAAGAGAAACATTGTCAGCCTGGGAAAAATCACACAATCCTCATTCCCTTTCTCATTTTTTGCTAAATATTTATTATTAATTACTAATTTTATTGAACCGTCACTGTCTGGTACAAGACAAAGACGAGTGCAAGTTTTTATCAGAACCCTATTTTTCATTAGGCTGTACCTAGTGAGAGATGTTATTGCCTCAGTATGTTGCGAACCATATGGGGAAAGTGTTGTGTGAAACTACTTTTCTCACCCACCAAGGAAAGTCCCCCAGGAGAAGGGATTTCTTGAGTATGAGGCATATAAAGAACCACTAATCCAGAAAGATTCTGCTGCAAATCCCAGAGTTTAGTTTCAGGATTAGGTGTTCTGCTGGAGATTTTGCCCTCATTTTCCCTCTCTCTGATTTCTGAAGTCCTTTTCCTTTTTCCTGCCTGCAGTCTCTCATTCTTCCTCCTGGAATGAGAAAGCAAGGACAAACTTTGCATCTATTCCACGATCTTAATGCTTGGAATTGCCGTAGAACTTCTACTGTTGCTAGTGATGGGACAGACATCTCAGTTGCCATACATAAGGCTCATGCTCAGTACTTCATCAATAAAAGGATTTGATCACTTAAAGGTCTTGACTAAATCACAAGCAGACTCATGCTCTATAGGTTTGTAAGTATAATAAAGGTAAGTCTTTGCAGACAGGACAGGTTTTAGTCATAAACTTTTAGGCCACAAATTTTAGGCCAACATACTTCATAATCTATGGAGAGCACCACATAAGCATTGTCCTTAATAAAAACTCATTTCTGTTTTGCTGGATTTATACATTCAAATTTTCAGTTTCTCACCTCATTGAGTTCTGCTGAACAATTAGCACAGGTAGAGTGTTTTGTTTTGTGCAGGTCCAAGAGTAAATCGGGGCTTGAGGTGGGGGCCTTTTGGTTGTCTCTTTTTCTTCTACATAAAGTATAGAAGAGATCCTAACAACTGCATGTTCCAATGGGAGACTGGAGATAAAATTAGCATGCTTTTTAAAGTACGCATTTTACCTGAAATTAATTTGAAAACTCCATGTGTTATCAGGAATTGCCCTTCCCTGCCCTATTTTTGGAATTTGTGGAAAATACCAAGCCATGTCATTTAGGCTGACAGTTGTTCTGTTTCCTCAACTGGAGCTAATGAAACAGTGGCAGATGTTTATAAAGCCTCTTCTGCAAGCTCGTTATGATATAGGCAATAATTAGCTCTCTTGGGAATGTATTTCTTAGCAGCCTGCACAAATGACTCACACTGACTTCAGTGGAAGATCCATGCAGGGAAGTGGGTGCCTTTATGTAATCTTGAGAAAGAAAACACTGTCATCCCTACTTAGAGAAGACAAACTAAATCTATAGATACAACTGACTATTTTTATGCCATCCTCCTGTTTTACCCACTGCCATTGAATTCTGCCTGGCCTTATTGCTCTTTCAGAGATTTTCCTCCCACCTCTCCTGTGGTGTTTGATCTATTCAGGCACTGTGACCCATGTTTTCTTTTCAGGCACATCATCCCCTCTCATGGCAGCATCACTCGAGAGGCAGAATTGATTCCTCTGGCTCTGTCTGTAAGAGACTTTTCTTGTCTCCTAAAGTCCTCTCAGTAACAGGCAGCAGTTCAGAGTTTCATCCTCCTCTTGTGTGCTCCTGCTATACAGGACTGCAGCTGGGATGGTTTTAGCAGGCCAAATCCTGGCATATGTTGGTGTGAGAGAGCTGACTGCTCTCACTGTATTTTGTTTAGGTTTTAGCTGTTGTGTTTGCACAGTGCAGTTTGTGAGCCTGACATTTTGTGCATTGTATAAGCTCTGGATGAGTCACAGAGGAAAAGATTCACGGGAATCTTTCCAGTAGCTTCAATAGGCTTTGATTCGAGCCTCTAGCACCCTCGGCTGGAACAGATGGTGCATCTGCAGGAGGGCAGGCAGCCTGATGGACATCGTTTAGGGCTCTGTGATGTCACTGACATTGATTTGCACCAGTTGTTAGTGAAACCATAATTCACATGGCAATATGGAGAGGCATTCACAAATCCTCTCCTAAATGTTGCCATACTGAGTGCAACCCTGTTGCCCCTTTATTCCATTCCTGACAGCGGGGAGCAGCAATAGATAGATGGGGGTAACTCATTTCTATTACAATCTTCTCTCCTAACTAAGCATTAGGAACTGGGGCTGGTTTAGCTCCTAAAGCACTGGGGGGCTTTTGGTCTTTTCACCTTCCCACATTATTTTTTGAAAATTCAACGTGGAGGGGATGAAACACTTCAGTAGAAATTTACTATTTGTAATTTCTACACAGAGAAAAATGGAAATGTTAAAATTGACTTCAAAGGTAGTACAGTAAAAATCTGCTTACCCATGACACAACCTTTCTGAAGTCATCCAGTGATAGAGGAAAGCAGCCAAAAATGTAGGCTTTGGGGTACTATTAAACCTTTAACAGTTGTGGAATTATCACCAGGTATTTGCTGTCTGTATGAAAAAACAAAATTACTCCTGTTACTATATTTCCATCCTAAGACCTGACAGCAGGAAAGTCCCATGGCACTCTCTCCTGCTGTGGGAAGGACACGCATTGTAAAGACTTGTGTCTCTAGGCAGGGCAACACAGTCACTGACTGTCTTTGAAGGGACTTGCAATGACCACTTCCTTTTTGCTGTCTTACTCTGAATGCTTTTATTTAACAGTAAAATTCTGGAAAGAGTGAAAAACTCACCACTTCTCAGTCTGGGTAATTCAGCATTTCCCTTGTGCTGGCTTTGTCTGTCAGAGCTACTGACCCCCAGGCCAGCGTGACAGCAAACTCTCAGAAAGAAGAAAATTCCCACAGGCTGGGAGGGATCAGAAAGCTCTTCTGTTCTGCATTCTAAACTTTAGTGGTGATTTAGATAATTTACTTTAGATACTTTACTTGAGCTTGTAATTTTCGGTGAGAATGAAACTGGGGAACCTTCAGTACAAAATAGCCAAGCAGCCATTGATCAAGATGTAGAATGCAAGAGTGAAAATTTAAATCTCCATGTTTCAAAAAGCGTATGGAGGTGTCAAACTGAGCACTGAAAAGCAATTTCTAGATGGAAAAAAAAAGTTTCAATCAACCACTTTCACATGGTACAATTTCTTCTTAAAACAACCATTAGCACAAGGACCTCTCTCACTGCTCACGCTCCAACAGGCTCATGGTTCAGTTTTCCTCCTGAGGCAAAGGATGGGGGAGAATCCTTCTCACGGAGAGTACAAACTTAATCTTCAGCTGAACAAAGGCTCCATGACTCACAAGTTTTCTCCTCAGGTCAGGTCAGCCACTGCCAACAGCTTCCTCTGTTTACAGTCTGCTGCCCTGCAGCCAGGGCTGTGGATTGTTCATGTTGCTGCTCACTGTCATGCCACTTATGAAAAGAGGCTTTGTCTCTAAATAAAATGTTTGTCTCTAATAAAATCTGCAAAGTGATTAAACAAATTCAGGAATTAAGTCATCACCATCTTTAAAAGAGAAATCTTCAGAGATTTGGATAGCCCTCTAATATTTAAAAGAAAACAGACAGTTACCTTGTATTGTCCCAAATATTAATAGAATGCTTAGTATCTTTAGGGAGGAAAACAGTTAATGGCTTTTATTGGCTTTGGATGACTTTTACTAACTGAAATTATTCATAATTTGAGTCTGCAGCAGCTATCACATATTTTAGAGCTCATTTTTTCTTGGAGAAAACCATGATATTGAACAGAAAACATGGGTTTGAACAATATATATGACATGTCTGTCTGCATTTATGTTATCAGATGTGCATTTAATAATGATGTGCTGAATCACAGGGTTCTTTCCTTCATTTATGAATGTCATTAAAAATTTGGCTCAGTACCTTATGGAAAAACTTCCTTCTTGAGCAGTATCATGCTTTGTCAGTAGCTGAAGTTTCAGGATTTTTCATACATTGCCTCAAATCTAAAAATTCATATTTATTATATTAAACTGAAACCTCAATTTAAAAGTGCATGCAAATCTACTTGTAGATAGTGAGGAGATGCCAGTGGTGGTATACACCAGGTATGGGGCAAACAAAGAGATGAAGAAAAGAGTTACTAGCTGTGAACTCACACATTTTTATTTAAAAAGTGGTCTTGGGGGATTTCTTCAGCAACATGTGTCTGTATCAGGGCACAAATTGCCCCTAGTGGCTGTGAGAAGTTGACTATCTATATCTTCTGTGTTCCTGCTTTAGAGTGTTAGACTGTTCCTTCTGCTTCCTCTTGTGGCTGAAAGCAAGCTGGCTTACAGATAGTCCAACTCTGTGTGCCCATTACTAGAGATAAAATGTGAAAAAGGAGAGGGCTTGTTACCCCCTTTTTGCTGTTCAATGACAGCAAACGAGTTCATGGTCAACATGCAGATGTGCCCACCACAGAAATATCATGGCCAGAAGAAAATTACGCATCAAACTCTACCGAGCTGGAGGGAGCTTTGTATGGAAAAAACCCACAAAAATATATTTTATTCTTTGCTGGGAAGGACTTATTCAACATCTAAGCAGTAATTTAGATGCAGTAATTAGATTAAGCAGAGCTAGATTACTGCTTCTCAATTTGGACACCCCGAAGACCAGATAAATAATGGCACCTTTAGCCCTTGTGACCTGCCTAGAGCCATTGGACTTCCTCTCCATTCTCACTACACCTTCTCACAGAAATCTGGCTAAGCACCGGGGGCTGTGTTTACAGGTATAAAATGTCACACCTGTGAAAGCAAAGCCTTCTGAGCATTTCAAGGTTTTGTTTATATTTTTTCAGCATTTGAATTTTTTTCCATTTATGTTACAATGCATGGTTGAGAGCTTGAAGAAGCTTTCCCTTTTGTGTGAGCCACAGCCCCCGTGTGCTTCCACTAGAAGAGAAGAACACTGATTTCTAATGGTTTGACATTTGTCTGGTTGAAAAGAGACAGAAGGCAACTCTTAGGATCTGGTGGTGGATTCCATGTACACTGAATCAGTCTGTGTCATGATTTCAAGTGCTGTTCTCAGGAGTCAGGCATAGAAGCTCTTCATTTTAGATACAGACCACATTTTCCAATGGATGTCGAGTTATACATGGTGCCATGGGTCATATATCACGACACTTTCCTCTTTTGCATCAATATGTATGACACCTTTGGTTTCAGTACATCTTGCAAAGTGATTCTTTTATAAAGCCCAAGTATAAAGCTGCAGCCTCTCTGTACATCACAGAAATTGATTAGCAGAATCAGGTTATTATTCTACTTCCTTAAATATTCTGTGTAACTCCATGTGTAGTGATCAGTCCACATCGAAAAGTTTACTAGCATGACTTACGTGTATTTAACTATTATTTTTTTGTCTGAGACCTTCATAATTTCATTTAACAGTGCTCAGGCTGTTGGGCATAACATATTAAACTGGATCATCTGTTGTGCAATGTCTAAAACCTGCAGAGTTAATAGTCCACAGTAAATAGAAATGGAGTGGATAAAGCAAGCACTTTTCACTGAATATGAGAAGAGAAAGAAGAAATCTTACGCTTTATTAAAAATAGGTGTCATCCCCACAAAGTACTTCATGGTCAGGAATGAAAGCTCAGTGAGAGCACTGCAGAGCTTGCTTCCATCACAGCACTAATCCAAATAAACTGCTGTCCACGAGAACTCATCTTGAGTTAGCTTGTCAAGTGTGAATGTTAACACAGTATGACTCCAGAGCTGCCCAGATTTGCACTGCAGAGCAGCTCAGTTTGTACCCTCATGTTGCAAACACTGATGACAAATCTGCCTTAAAATTTTCCTCTCTCCCTCCCCACTGCAGCTGATTCAATGGGTTGTGTGATTGGACTCTGAACTGTGTCTGAAAGAACCTGTACGCGTGAGAGCATCACCTTCTACAGGAGAGGAAGAGATGACTCTCTGGGTGCAGGAAACCTCTTCAGCTGGATCTTTTGGTGATGGAACCACTGCCTACTAGGTCTGTGAGGACAAGCCTGGGAACTCATAGATAGCTGTAAGATGAGCTGCTATATTCTGTGCTGTTGGGCTGTTCCTGTACCAGTCAGCAGACCATTCCAAGCACATCTGTATCTCTGCTTAGCACTGGCCCCTCTGGACTGGACTATACTCCCTCTCTTGCACTCTTTTGTGAAATCCCAGAATAAGTCATCTTGTGTTCATCTCTAGGGCTGGCCACTTTTTACCAACCACAGCTCTTCAGAAACTCCAGGAAATTCAGCAGCTGTGAGACTTTTCCTCTGGGGCTGACGGCAGCAGGCAAACACACTGAGTCACATTTGATCATCTCCTCCTCTCTGCAGAGACTGTCTAAATCAGTCAAATGAAATGAAGTGAGTGACTTTTGTTTAGCTGGTGTACAGGAGAGCAGAATTATCCTCATGCTGGGTTTAAAGGCACAATGCACAGTTAAAGGTCTTCCTACCTCACCGACAATTTTCTAGAAATCTGGTTGACAAAATCTTGTGCTCACTCTTTCCTCCTTGTTTTCTTTTTTCTTCTACCCAGTTAACAACAAACTCAATGGGCGATTGCACCATTACAGGTTTGCATACCTGGAGTAGATGTTTATTTTTGGCATCATTCATTGAAAACTATTCTGTGGTTGTTTTTTTTTCCCCTCCACTGAAACACTAGGGCTTGTATTTATCCCTGCAAGGGGATATATTAAAATATTCATAGAAGTGAATGTTTAAGGAAAAGAAAAGCTCACACTTTGTGTCTCTTACTGACTAGGTTTCCTCTCAGTATCTTAGCAGGGTCTTTGTCTTCAGTTCTGCTTTATTCTCCCTCCTAAGGACCTCAGGTGGGAGTTCACTCCAAGCTACTGTTGTTGACCACGTCTGGATTCAAACTTGGGGGGTTTTGACTTGGATAACAAGATTAAATGCCTGAGCAACTTCTGTGGTCTCATTGGCTACCCTGGCCCCACATGACCCAGGTAGGATTCACATATTATTAAAGAGATAAACAGTGAAAGTTCAAATATTGAGGCACAGCACGACTTGTCAATGCACCTGCTTGTGCATGTACACTTAACACTCCTTAGACACCCTCACTGGCAAGAGGTCACTGGGCACTGTCAGAAGAAAATATTCTTGGAAAAATTATAGGTCTAGTTCCTTCTCTTCAATATCCCAAAGAATTGCATCCCCTCTTGTGATGTCATTCTTTTTTACTTTGAACAACTAAATGTTTTTTACAAGATAAAATTTCTCACACTTGTTAATGCCTAACTTTATTTGTTTGCTTGAGAGTAAAATGCTAACTTTCTTTGCTTTCTCTGCAACTTGCATCTGTAGAATATCCTATTTCAGGTGTTAGGCTGGCAACTGGAAGCAAATATATTTGCAAAACAAACCCTAAAGTCTGCTGAGTGTGTAACAAAATCATGGTAGCAACATAAGCTGGTCTATCAGAGCATGTGAAAAAACTGTAATAACCTCCAGTTCTTCACAACAGAGTAGCAACAGTGTATTATGCATTTAAGATTAATTTCCCTTTTGAAGAATATTAAGTCTCCTTTCTCTTCATAATGTAGGAAAAATAATGGGACTAGAGATGAGGTAGTTTTTCTAGACTGTCTCAGAATCAGGACAGGGATCTACAAGGGAGGTGGTGGGTTTTTCTTGTGCAGAATAGGTATATCACTAGGTGTTTCATTCTAAGTAAATTTGAAAATTCAGAATTGAAAGCTCATGCAAATATGAAAAGCAGTAAAATCATAATTAGCTGATTTCTGTTTTGCAGAAAGCAAACTCATGGATTTCATACAGAATTGGTAAAAACACCCAACATCCTCCCCTGCAGAGATGCCTATAGAAGCTAGGAGAGTTCAAAGCCAATTTACATTATTAGACAGGAACCAGGAAGAGAATGTATAATCCTGCTCATGGTAATTTCTCTGTTTAAAAAGAAACAAAATAGTAGCTCTTATACTTTAATTCTCAAAATAATTAGGAACATTTTTATATTAAAAATTACTACTTGAAAATTTTTCAGCCTGTAGGATAAGAGGAAATTTAAAACTAAGAGTTCATAAAAGCCACCGAATGACAAGCTCTCTAAGCCTCTGATTTTAGTAAATAAAAAATTGGATAACATCAGCAAACATCTTTCATAAGATTGCTTTTAAAAGCTGGAGTTCATAACTCTGAGGACAAGTCATTGGTCCTTTGAAGGCTGAAACAGTTCTTTCTGTCTGCTCTGTGATGAAGGAGGAACAAATGGACACATTTTCCCTGTGGAAGTTGTCACAAAAATTAGGCAGTAGTAAGCGTTGTGATTTTGGAATTTACTTTATTTTCAAATATGTTGACTGCATTCTAACCCTGCTCATTAGGGGCACTTGAAGAAAATGTGACTCACCAGCTATATGGCCTTGCCTGAAGTGATGAGATTTCAGAGGTTTTCAGTGGTTGATCTGCATTTACTACTAAGGCACGACAAAAAAGATTTCCTGGAACTGTGATCATGTGAGGGGAGGGAAGGATAGTCTTGGATTTTATTATAGTGACTCACCTTCCCTCTGGAACAGACATGAAAAAATCTATTCTCATCAATACATCCTGCACCAGCTAAGACATGACTGCAAAGACTGCATGAGCAGACCACTTCTAAAATTACATTAAAAGCAAGATATGTCATTGACATTGTGTGATTTACACTAGCTGGCTAATGGTTTTTGGCTGAAATTACCACTATAACTCAGTCATGGTGTGCACAAGAATTGAGTGAGTCAGCCTCTGTTCAAGGGAAAATGAAGGTCATTATCCTTCAAAGGACTTCAGATTTGAAACCTTCTTGGTTCAAAGTCCTCTCAATCTAGGCAGTAGCACAGGGCCTATAACAACTCCTGGTTCTCTGTAGAGGTAGCAGCCATGTAGGAGCTGGTGCCTTAAGACAAAAAGGGGAATTGCAGTCAGTGTTGTCAGTGCCTGCCTTCACTGGCAGCAGGAAGTACAGAGTAGATAAAGATGCACTATTTTCTGGTACATTTAACTTCTAAGTAACTGGAGCCCAAAGTGGCATGTTCTTGCATGTATGCAGTTGCTGTGGATGGAAAAGCTGCTGACACTTGCACCTCCTTGAATCAATAACATGGCTCCCATTGCTTTCAGAGGGAACAGAGGCCAAAGCTGAAAATCCTATCGGATAATTATGAATCAAACAAAGAGTTGCAGTATACAGTAAAGCTCCACATGGCTATGGTTCAGAAAAGTACTCCATGGTCTTTGTTAGGGAAGTAAATCATGCAGCAGCAGGAGACATCTTCAGCATTCTAAATGCTCCTCAGGAAAACTAAACTCAATTTTGACTGTGCAGATTTATGTACCTGATGCCTTCATGGAATTTTTCCACCTTTGAGGACTGTTTGTGATTGTTTCCTTAAAAAACAAAACCAAAAACAAACAAACAAAACCAACAAAAATCAAAACCCGATTTAGTCTAATTTTAATATTTTCCAGTGTGCATTTGTTTCCACAGCTAATCACTGAAACCCCAAGGAGGCAACAGCTGTTTTGAATGAACAATTAGATTGCCCAACTAATTAATGGTTTTAAATGGACTTGGGTGGTTTTTTGCTGTTTCTCTTTGTGATGTCAGTGCTGATGAAACTGTTAATAAATTCTTAACGAGGCAAAATGTTACATAAATGTTGGGTAAAACAGGTCTTTTATATTCAAAGCACAACACGTAGTTTAAATGTACCATGTATAGAATCAGATCTTCATTTAACTCATCTCAACCTACCCACTCTGTGCTGAGATGAATATATCCTGCTTCTCATTTGATGTGTCCTGTTGTGTTAAATGTACCACACTGATCTAAAAATGGCAGATTCTGTGGGTGCCTAGGGTTGTTATCAGGACCAGACGCTGCACGCTTGCAAGACATGCCTCCACAGAGTGCCTCTACTTAGAAAAACAAGAATTGTGTAAAATGATCTCACTTCTCCTTTAAAAACAGGTTTCTAATCCATTTAATCCATTCCTTGCCAATAATCAACTGAAAATACAATTTCCCCGTTAAAATTCACAGTTCATTATTTATTTTTTTTCTGTAGCATTTCCTGGTTTATTGATAGTAAGATGATAATCAAGAAAGAACAGCGCAATATGTAAGGAATTTTTTTAATTAATTGGAAATCATTACTTTTAATAATTGCTAAACAGGATGCCTTCTTAACATAAATTTTTGAAACACACTATTTTTTTTCCACGAGCTTTCCCAAAATTACATTTTAAGAGTGTGATTTTTACAGACAGAGTGTTATATTTTAGAATCACTAACCAAAGCTTAAAAGCTTCAAAGTGGAATTTTAAGGAATCATATGTTTATGGTAAACTCTCATTTTTTGTAAAATAGGTATGTGTCATCAGCTATCTTTCTGGTGTAAAATTCTGCTTTATTGTGTGTGATATTAACCAGCTTCAGAACACTAAGAATTATTTAGCTCCTGTTCACTGCCATGGGAAGAAGGCTATGTAAAATTATGCTTATCATACCAGAGACCCAAAAGCCATGAATCAGTCTTCCTATTAAAAAAAATTGCTTTAAAACTCATAACGTTTCTGAAAATACTGAATATTAATTTATTTTTTAGCCTTCTGTTTTCTGAGACTAGCACTTTCATTTTCTGTGTTTCAATCTGCAACTCTGAGGATATGAGTAACTTTTAAAGGGGAAGTGGAGTTTCTTCACTGACCACATAAATGCAAGAGCTGGGCTTTTATGAAAGATAATTAAATATTATGAAACCAGGGGTGAACCAATCCAAATTGACATGGCTGAGACAACAGCCCTAGAGCATGAAAAGTACTGGGTGCTACTGAAAAGAGAGAAGGGAAGATAAATAATTCTGAATCCTGGCACTGCATCCCAACAACCAAGTACCTGCTTCCAGAGTTCAGCTTAATTGCTCCTTTCCCTTGCAGACACCAGACAAAGGTTTTCTTACATGCACTTGTCTGTATTGATGGGCAGAGATTTAGCTTATATACCTAAGGTGAAACTATTTGATGATTTCTATCCACTGACCACATGTGGTCTTTAAAAACTTTAGGTTTTATTGGTGTTTTAAGATAGAAATTTTGTCCTTATGCACCTCTAACTCTGAGGTTACATTTTCTTTAAATACTGTTGGCCTTGCAATGTGTTGAGTATATGCAGTAACAAAGGTACACACGCTTCTGATCTATATTCAGGGGCCAGAGATGTGGATCAGAAAGAGAATGAGCTTTTCCTCTGTTTTGGCAGTGATATCCCAGGTGTTTTCATTGCAAATGTTGGAGCAGTGCCTCTGTGACTTCAGTAGGTAAGCTCTGCCAACCTATTACCTGAGTTTTTTGGTGTGGACTTTGATTAACTTTGTACAAATTTAACTTTCTCCTGGAAAACCTAGCTGTTTGTTTTCTGTTGTTGCTACAGTTGTGGCTAATATATTGAGATCTAGATTATAAAAATGAACAAACAACTTATTGTATTGATGCAGATTTTTGTTTGGCATCAGCAAGCTGCATTCATGATTACTGACAGCTGAAGCAGCCAGATGTATGTGTACGTGCACAGTTCTTCAACCACGTGGGCTTTTGCACAATAAATCCATTAGTGCTGATTGCTTCCCTTTCTCCAAAAGGCCCTGCTTTCTCACTTCATTTTGCTATCTCTTTCTCTAAATCAGCAAATAGCTTTTAGTAAAATCGTAAAGGGCTGGACATTTATGAATTATATAATTTAACACATTAGTCACAAAATTGCAGATGAATTTGTTAAGGGTGACTCATGACTTTTTGCCTGCATCTTCTAGATGTAAAATGGACCTTTATCACTTGACTTCAACATTCTTCATTTTTTTCTGAATGACAAATGCCTCGCCTGTTTTATGGCTAGGAACACATATTGTATGAAAAAGGCACCTGCTTTCCCTCGAGAGAAGGAGACAGGGCCAGGAACCATATGTGGTACAGTCGCTCGGTGGCAGAACATCCTCCTCTCTTGAAGGCAAATTAGAAGTACATTTATGGAGGTTTGTCATCTTGGACTTGAAACATAGCCTGCAACTTGAAAGTCAACATTCTTTCACAATTGGTATGCTGCTTTGGAGTCTGGCAACTGAAGGTAGTTAGAGAGAGAAGTGATTTCCCTGTGACCTCAACTATTTGTTTCACACCAATGTTTACGTAAGTGTTTGCACATTTCTCAGCACCCAACGCTGTACATGGTGAGGAAGCTGTTACAACACCTCCCTGCCAGCAGAAGGAGAGGGCTTCCTTCCTCCCCATGCCCCTCCCAATGCCCAGTCCCCCCTGCTCTCCATTCTGCTGTCTGCTACTTGTGTGACTGGTCAGGGAGCTGGGCCAGCCCTGAGGGCCAGGAAGAGGAGGAAGGATGAGAAGGCTGGAGCAAGGAAGAAGATTCCACCCCCTTTTGATGGTTCTAAGATCAGTTAGTGCCGCAGCCATAAGGCATGTAGATTCTCCCAAAGTTTGACTTTTCCCTTCCCTGGGTGGTTAGTCCATGAGTCATTGCCACACAATACCAAAAAACATTTTTTGAGGACTTGGGAAATGGATCTGGATGATCATGAGATATGAAAGCCTGTATTGGTTCCTCCTCAGGGAAGAAGTTGTCACAGTTTTTTTTCTCAAAACAGTCTCCCCAAATACACCCTAATCAAGACAGAATGCAGCTTCTTCATGAGGTGGATCCTCAAGACAAGGTCCACGAGTCAAACTCTTACTCATTTCCATTGACATGCCAAGGAGTTTTTTTTAAGGCACATACCTTCTAGGCAAATAGTGCCATCAGAAATAATTGTAGTGATGCAGCTCTTCCTTCTAAACAAGCCAACATTTGTTAATTCACTGGACAAAGTTGGCAGTGCCCTTTGATTACAGGGCTGAGTCAAAATTCGAATTATGTCTACAGATGCAGGAGTACCCATGCAACAGACTTTGCTTTCCCCAGAAAACATCTTGCTGCTTTCCCTCCCTCTAGATGTGTCTTCTTGTACATCTTTGCTTACCATGGTACATTCCTTTAAAATTTGAGTTACTGAAATCACTTCTTAGTTATTGGACCTTCTGTGATCTCCACCATGGTGGTTTTCCCCTTAGGAATACAGCCCAATTATCTCTTGACAGGTCTCTTCATACCAGCCTGCCTTGCCCTTGGTGCTGTTTGCCCATAGTTTGCTTTGTACAGTGAAAGCTAGTGATCAACTGATTTCTGACCTCTTCCTTGTCCAGCAGTACACAGGAAGCTGGAGAAGCACAAATACAGCTCATAAAAATGGTACCCAAAGCCCCTCTCTACCTACTGAGGGTTTATGTAGGGATACAAAAAGAGTTGCCCCAGGAATCTGGAAATCTTGCATAAAGCAACAAAATAGTATTTCTAGTTCACATGTGCAAACGGAACATTTCAGGAGTCTCCAACTCATCTCTTGCCTCTTTGAAGACCAGGAGTTTTTATAGGCTTTGTAAAAAGGATGATTTTGTCAATGGTTAGCCAAGTGAGTAAGAAGACTGGGAAAAATGTTAATGATAGATTTACCCAAAACTGCAGCTAGAGCAATTTGCAAAATGAGGTATGATACCCACATGAATACACAGACATATCCCAGGGAAAAATGGGCAGAGTATCATGAGTAGAGTACAAGCTTCCTGACTCACAGGGCAATTAATACAATCAGGGGAATATCACTTGGAATGATTCTTTCCAAAAAACCAGCATTATATAGGGGTAAAATTCACTCCAGTTGTGGTGGACTTAATTTCATTTTTGCCTGCCCACACTTGGAATGAGAGCAATAACTTGTGCCAAAGAATCTTTGACTCAGGAACACCCAGGTTCCTGCATGTTGCTGTGCTGATTGGGCACTTTTGTTATGCTAACACTAAACAATGTGGAGTACAGGCAAAAAAGAGAACTTGTTTGCACTGGGATGTGGCCCTATGGTGCTGGGTCATCTCCTCCATTTCAGCCCCACCTCTGAAGAAAATGGCTTCTTTGCTTATGGATGCTGCCTAAAGTGCCAGTGGCTGCATATTAATGCCTCCTTTGTTCCCTGCCTTTGCATGAGATCAGCTTCTCAGGGACAATCCCACTCCCTGTGCCACTTTTGTGCTCGCCCTGCCTCAGCCTGTGCTCATCAGCAGGGCATGGTTTTGAGAGGCCTCTGAAGCACCATGGGCATCCTCCTCTGCAGCCTGGGGAAAGGCTGCGACTCCCTCCCACCTTTCACTGCCTCTCTGGGGGCCTCACTGACAACAGCAGCTGCTGGTCTGTTCAAAGGCAGCTTTCACATCTGTCTGTAGCCATGGTGACCAGTGACTTGGGCCCAGTATCCTGGAGTTCAGGAGCTAGAGATGCAAGTGCATGTGTAACATTTCTCTTCTGTGGCACCTTCTCTTTTTCCTTAAAATAACTGCATGTTCTCCTCATACTGTAGCCCTGGAGTTCAGATTTATGGAAAGGAGTTTCCCCTTACATTTTTAAATAGTTTTAGAGGCTGCTTTTTATTTCCAAGGAAGAAACACTCGGCTTCAAAGAATATATTTAAGGCAACATCACTTCTGGGATCATCCTTCCTTCACTGGCTGTACATAAATATCTTCAGTCAGAAAAAATGCACAGAAGATTATTAATACAATGTAAATCTTATTAAAATATGATCTGTCCCTTCGTTTTGTGTTACAAACTGTGTGTTTGCTGAGTACTTTCTCTTTGCATTAAGAGGCTCAGTATTGCTGCTTGGCTTTCTGCCACTTTTCATTGCTTAACTCCTTTTGATATTTAGCAGCTCTTCTGTTTATTAGGTTTGTATTAGTTTAGTAAGGCATTTCCATTGGGCACTGTTAAATCTCTCTCAGCATTCCTCATACTTGGTGATTGCTTTCTCCTTTCTCTGCAACTCCATTTAGTGAACTCCCAGCTTCTCAACCCGAGGTGTTGCGCACAGTCAGTGTCACAGCCTGCAGCAGTGCAGGGGAGAGGAGTGTCCTTGTCACAGGCTGACCCCACAGGAGTCCAGATCCCACGGTGGCTCCTACATAAGTAAATGGCAAGCCTGGACACTGGAAGCTTTGCACATCCCTGGGGATCTGCAGGCAGGACATGGTTAAGCCCTAACCTGAAAGACACTCATATAAATCTTTTGAAGAGAAGCAACATAAAAGCACCAACATCTGTGTAAATATCTTTTTATAATGAAGCTAGAAAGGGACTGGGTATCAGAGTGGTCAAAGGGAGAGATGTGGGTTCTGCTGAGGTGTGGAGAATTATTTTTGCTGCCTTTTGTGCTCTGTTTGGGCTTTTAAACTGAATTTACTCTGTCATGTACACAGCTTCTGTGGAAGCACATAGATGTAAATATTTACTAAGATAAATACACCAGCTTTAATAAATGTCTCCTCAATGAAACCTGTCCATCTGGTATAACATACAGATATTAAAAGATACAGATATTAAAAGCAGGGGTAAAAAGTAGAGATTTCTCCTTTTGTCTGTCACAGTAGATGTCAACAAACTTAACTTTATTGGCATGACACTGTTATCTATACCATAAGTGGTCTCTAGGCTCACACATTGCTTGCACTGTGAAGAGGGAGGAGAGGAGGGTTTTCCTCAGGACCGCTAAACTTAAAAATGGGCATTCAATCCTTAAGCATGACAGAGATGACCTTGGATTTTTTCAGGAATGCTTCTAGAGTGCCTGGGAACTCCATTTATCTACCACAGAAAAACAATGGGCTGCAGGCGTCAGTGCCACAGCCACATCTACCAGGTGTGTAGCTCACATGGGCAAAGCTCCCACAGCCCAGGGGCTCTGCAGCTCCTCACTCCCCTGATCTCTACAAAGTGACAGACCTGCTCTGCCCATGTCGAAATCTCTCAGCCTCCACGGAAACTACCCGAAGTGGAAAGTTCTAAAGACTTTCCAGGAGCTACTTGACACTCTGCAAGCTGAAGCTGTAGCAGTTTGTCATTTATTTATCTTTCATTTGCATGTTGGCCATCTTGCCGAATGGTGCTTGGTGCATACTTACACTAAGGTAAGGCTTCCCTGGAGCACTCCAGTGTTGAGGCATGGTGATGACACTCAGTCTATGTGAAGATGCACCTGTGTGGTGAATATATGGTCTGCAAAGCCCAAACTACTTAGTTTCCCTCCCCCCCCTCCTCTCTCTCTCTGTCTTCCCACCCCCTTCCCTCTCTCCCTCTCTTTCTGAAAGGCTGTCAAATGCTGCTTCTCTGCCAAACTGTCAAATGCTGCTTCTCTGCTGTGCACTGTCAAATAAGGGTGCTTGTGAAGAGACAAGCTTGAATTTACAAAAAAAATCTGATAAATGGAGGAAGGAGGAAAAAAGAGCAAGAAAACCTAACTACCTGCATACTGTAATTCATCACTGGTATTCTTATGTTCCCTTGAGACCACTGAACCCTTTTAAAAGAATAGAGGTACAGCTTATGACATCTGATGCCAGCAACAAACTGGAAAGTTTGGAAACTGAATCTCAGGACCTGTGCCTACTGAAGTCTGACTAATGTTTTGTGTCTTTGTTACATTGACTTGATCTCCAGTTCAAATTACAGCTCAGAAACTGAGACCATAAAGAGATAAAAGAGAAGTTTATCTGTATCAGACATAACCTTTGCATCCCTGTGCCTAGTCTCTCTCTGCTGAATTGGTATAGCTTAACAGGATGTGAGTGAAAAAGAAAATAAAATATTTTCAGATATTTATCTATACAAGAACCATCCTTGCTCAACTTACCCTACTTTTGTTTTTCTTTTGTTTTCTACCAACATTTGCAAAGGTGTTTCATTTTGCTGATATTTCTGGGAGATTTTTTTAACAGACGAGTTTTAGATAAACTCACTGCATAGCAGAAATAATGCATATGATTTAACGAATGAATCACATGCAACAAATAATGAATTATGGATGGCAGAAGTCAAAAGAGAAGTCACAAGCCTAATGCAGCATTTAAATCCTGTTTGCAACATCAAATGAATGTGCTTAGATTCAGTTCTTTGCGTATTTGCCAACAAACTGGCAACCTTTCTGGTTTCTGTGACCCAGAAAGGAATGTCACTGATTTCCCTGTGTTTCTTGCTTTCCATACCTTGCTTTCTAATCTATTAAAATAAAATTTAAAAAAATTGTAAAAGAAGGAAAAAATAGGAAAACACAAGAAACATAGAATCAATAATTGTCCTTTAGGTGAGACTTTTAAAAAAAGGGCAGCCGTTGGCCAATGCACAGACACCCCCACAGCTGCCAGGAATTGCCAGCATGGCTGAAAGAGTGAACCCAGGGAGGAGGGAGCAGGTGCCTGTGAGAGACAAACTGCTGCAGCCCCTCTGTCCCCATCTCTGCAGCCCCTGTACCTGAATGAGGCACATTAAAGGCCCAGGTTTTGCTGGGTTTGTCTTGTGGTTAAAGATACAGTTTTACTTCCCAAAGCCCTCATTTTGGCATTTCTCACAAGTGTTCTGATCACACATATTAAATTCATACGTGGGCCTGGGTAGAAGAAACAAAGCACATTTTGGTTTGAGTCTGAGGCTTGGAATAAAATGTCACTGCAAAATTTGTTATACCCCTACTCTGTGACCAAGATTGCATCTTTTATGTATCAAGCAGTCAGCCAAAATAGTTGCTTGCTTTTGCACCTTCTGGCACAGACATTGGTATGCTCTTGATCTAACACAATGTTTCTCTTCAGGATCACACAGCTCAACATCTGCTCTGCACATGCCAGCCCGTCTCTCTGAGCCCACAGGCAGAGCTGGCTGATGCAGGGACTGCATTTAGAGCAAAAGCAGGGAAGTAAAGCTGGCTGGCATTGCTCCTGGACTGTACTGTGTCCCTGCCTACCTCCTCTGCAGACTGGCTATCAAGCCCAACCTCTTGCCATCCCGTTTTCCCAGTTCCTTCACTTCCAGCCAGTTTCACTACCTGTTCTTTCTCTTTGTCTATGGTTTACCTCCTTCAGCTTTGTTTTCCTCTCCTCCCCCAGATAAAATTGTGATGGTCTGTTTTCTCCTTTCTTATTCTACTTTTTACTAGTGGACACACCTGCAGTGCAAGCCCCTTGCAGCAAAGACTGCCTTACTGTGAGTTTGTTCAATGCCCACCACACAAACATCCCAATGCAATCGGAGCCCTTTTGGTGTTGCTTAGCCGGCCAATCACTGTATGAGGAGAGGTCTGCCCTCTGTCCTGGGGGTGTAACAAGGTGATTTTGGCCCCTACTCCCTCAGAAGGCCCAGCTGAAGTCACATCTCATATGGGAGCTGCCTGATGGTGAGCATCATCTTCAAGGAGTAATTGATTCTGTGACAAACTTCCTGAAGTCCTCACCTCTCTACCCTCTCACTCTTCTGCAGCTCCATGGCTTTTCTACCCTGCAGCTCCAACAGCCAGTGGAGGCAAGGTACTGTGTATTTTCTTGTCCATGCCTTTACAGGCTTGGTGGAAGCCTCGGGTATAATTTCCTCACACTCCTAGGAGTGGTGATGCTGAAGTGGCATAGGTGGAGCAGGGAAGAGATGCCCTGTTTCTCACATGCAGGCAGAGCTGTCCCAGGCTGGTGGCCTCTTTCTGCTCCGGCTTGTGAGGTTGTTGCCTGCTGCCTCCTCCCCTGCCTGAGGTGAGGGAGCTGCCTGCCTCCTCCAACAGCCCCAGCCAGCCCAGCTTGCCAGAGCAGCCCTGGGAGACCGGGGCTGGCAGCGCCTTCCCTGCGCCTGCGAGCTGCAGGGTTGCCTCTCTCCGCCCAGCACCACTGCTGCCATGGGCTGCTGCTCATTGTCTGCAGCCTTCTGGGCAAGGCACGGGCTCCAGGGAGATTTCTCAGGCTTGCTTGGGAGCCCAGCATCAGCTAAGGAGATTTGGAGGCTTCCCCAGGGCTGAAGAGGCATCTGGCCACATTGTAGGGAGCTGAGCAGGGTCTCACCACTCAAGCTCAGGAGGACAAAGCAGAGCATTTGAAATTCCCATGTGCTCCATGTCCATTAAGTCAAGCTAGATAATGTTTTCCTGCTAATACTCTGTTAATGTGTTGGGATTTGGGGAGGTCTTATGACAAGAAAGAATGCTGGGAATGGGTCTGTGAGACATGGTCCCAGAGAGCTGATGCTCATGTAGAAAAGGCAGAGGGATGTCTCCTTCCCAAAGGCCCTTTACAAAGCACCTTCTGCAGGTCCTTTGCAGGGACCTTGCTCCAGCTTGCCATCCTACCCCTGCAAGCAGCTGCCTGGCTCTTGCAGTTACCCAGGAATCACTGTCACTTCTCCTCCCTCACTGTGAGGAGACAGGAGTTTTGAAAGGCTTATGGAACCTCTGTTTGCAAAAGCAGCTCCTCCTCCCCTCCGCTTCAGTCTCGCCAGCAATCAGAGGTTGCCATAGGAAGTAATGTGGGCACTTCTACCACGTGGTTGATCTTTGTGATTCTGTGCCTTTGCGAGGCAGAGTTTCATCTCTGAGCTGCCTATGGAACCTGCTTTAAGCCCTGGCTCAGAGCAGTCAGCAGCTCATGAAGGTGCCTGCTGACAGAAAGGCCATGGAGAAGTGAGGCTGGCTACTATTTTATAAGGATAGACATTGTCAGTGAACCACACTTTGTGTGCAGCGTTTGCTCCCACTCGCGACATGATGTCACTCAGCCTGCGGCCTTATTCTGTAGTGTGGGAAAATGAATACTTTTGGTCAGTAGTAGTCAGCTGGTCCATTCCTATTTGGAGGCAAATTTCATGCTGTAAAATGAGCACATAGTTAGCTGACAGAAAGGAAACAAAGGCAAAACTTTACTACACAAAATGTTTTTGTTGATGAAAATGATGCAATTATAATGAGCTCAATTCATTAGCTCTCTAAGTCCCACACCTTTGTGAAGATATTGAGAGATAACAATCTGCATTTTAATTCCATTTTTAAGTGACTTGGTTTGACCTGTTTTGCTAGAAATAGTAATCCTGCTCATGAATGCCATCTGCCCATTCAGACTGCTCGTGTACCAAATAATATCTTAAAGGCTGGAGCTTATGGCTTTAACTATCACATGATACACAGTCCCATGCCTCTTAATCAGAGCATCAAGTGATTTATTCAATGTGCTTTTTTATTTCCTGCCACAGCCTGCCTTCTCAGAAGTTTCCAACATCTTGAGGCAGCCAAAATTCATTCTTAGGGCTGTCTACTTTCTGACCAGCACTGCTGTTTATAAGCAGCAGCCTTTTCTGCTTTATCTTGCTGTATTTGTTTCTCTCCCAGTAAACTTCTCCTTGTAAAGTGAAAGGCTGTGGTAGTGGGAGTGGAACAAGATGATCTTTAAGGTCCATTTCAACCCAAGCTGTTCTATTAGTCTACAATTTCCACACTGTCAGATGAAGTACATAATTCTGCAATGAGCGCAGCAAGATCTTCTCTGGCTCCAAAGCCTGTTTTAAGAAAGAAGATAATTTATTTGTATCCCACCTGGCCCAATGGGACCCTGAACCAAGGCCAAACTTCAGGCGGTACTGCACTGTAAATGTAACAGATTGACAAGATTGCATGAGTCACACTACTCAATGTTTCTGTGTCACATTGCCACAGAAAATCTCAGTCTGTAATGTATTTGGCCAGTGGGGGTTTTTTGTGTTTGTGTTGCCATGACCTGAAAACAGCAGCTTGTAGGTGAGCCTTGGGTCAATCACTACAGCACTGAGTGCTTACTCCAAGCTTGCTTCTGAGACAAGCAGCCACACTGATTTAGACACAGGCAGTGCATTCATTTAGTCAGGTTTTCTGTTGGAAATGTAACTAGCCGTAGTTAACCAAAATTTGATCTAAGCACCAGACTTTAAACCCAGCATTTTTTTGTTTTATTCTTACAAGTTTTCTACAATTCTGTAAGCTAAGAAAGCACATCACTCACTCTTTCCTAGGGCAAGCAGAGACCAAAACTACTGAGAAAAATTTTGAAAAGCTTAATGTTGATCTCCTGACTTGTAGCCTTTGATTATAATCACAAGACCGTCCTTTCTTCTGTTTAAGTAATAAAAAGCAACAACAAAATAAGTCTGAAATGAGACAAAAATGTCTCTCTTTTGTTGGAAAGTGTTTAAATATTCAGATTAAGGATATGTGTTGCTGTTTGTTATTATTTTAGGTCACAGAGGAGTTAAGGAAGGGAACTTTCTTAGCACCTTCTTTTAAAATGGCTATCTCCCTCAATGTAGGCATGATCATCAAGGTGATTTAATTCTGGCCATTTTATTGCAATGGCAGCCTCCGTCTGTGACTGAGCTGCACCGTGTTTCTCTTACAGCTGTGGAGGCAGATTGTAGGAGCTGTTACACTGTGCACAGGGTTGGGAGTGAGGCTGTGGTGAGAGCACTGGAGCACAGAGCCAAAGGTGCCATTCCCAGCCTTTCTTGACTCCTAAATTACATTCTTCATTCCTGTGTGTTAGGTGGAGCATTACACTGGAGCTGAAGAAGCAGAACCCCCTGGGATGAGTCATTTGTATATCCTGTGATTGTGGTTTTGTTTACCATCCTGCCAAGATAAAGATTGAAATCCTTTGAAGGATGACTAAAAATTGTTGTATGTTGCTGCTAAAAAAGCATCAGCTGTCTAAATTAGTGTTATCTTCTCATTTTCATAATCTTTCTCATTCATCTCTTAAAGATTTTGTGTTAACAGGAACAGACATCTAGCTTTCTTAAAGGGCCTAGCATTGCTATGGCTGGCTGGGACAGCATTAGTGCTACTGAGGTGAGGCTTCTGGGGACATCCAAAGTATAAGAGCAGGATTTCCTGAGCATGTTCAGTACATGCAGGATGTGTTAAAGCAGCTGGTATGTAGAGTGCATGCCACAGGGGAGAGCCTCTGGTCTCCAGCATCACCTTGTGAAAAATACGTATTCAAGAGCTGACCTGGTAAGGCATCAGCAGTGTAAGAAAAACTGATCTCACTTGTGCACTGTAGAGACATCATTCCAGATGCAAGGGTCCCTCTTCTGTCTCCATGGTGTCCATATGAGTTCTATCTATAGTCATGGTGACTTGGACACCAGCCTCAGGACCCTAAAGCAGCAGCTTTTTCTAAGTTTTCAAACAAGGACCCTGTTGTACAGCAGGAGAGAATGACATATATAGTCTGCTGGGCTACTCCTCTCAGTCCCCTACTGCCAACACCAGTTTAAAGTTATTTTTTTTAGAAGACAGATGAAGGTGATGACCAGCTTTCATTTCCTACTGGTCATGAATAGCTGAGAGATGTCTGAGTTAATTTCAGGACATGACAGGACTGTGTAGGAAGAACCAAAGCCTCAAAGACCACTTCTAAAAGTCATGATGTTGTTACCAGACACCTTCTAGCAGCAGCCTGCTGTGATGGCTCCATGCTGCACCTCAAACAATTCTTTGTGACCTCTTTTAGATACAGACTCTGACCAAAAACTGATGTTCTTGGGTCTTGAAGAAGACTAACAACTGTAGAACTGCTGGAGGGCGAAATGAGTCTATCTGAGTCTTCATCAGGAATTTGGCACCACTGTACCTCAGCTCTGCCAGTTTGAAAAGGATTACAGTGGTGGCCATCTGGAAACTTCTAGTTTATTCTAGGCAGTGTCACCCAGACAGTGGCTGCTGGCTGGGAGATCTGCAGTGGGCATTGCTGCAGCGTCTGGAAGCAGAGGTGAATGGTACAGCAGCACTCCTGGAAATGCTGATAGATAAGGTCCCCAAGAAACCTCAACAGGAACTTGGTCTGATCCTCTTCCCCAGCAAGTCCTGAAGAGCCATAACCTAACCCGGTCTGTGGTAAAGCAGATGTTAGAGACATGTAGGGCTGGGGCATGAATATCACATGAGGGGACACACTGCATGCAATTATGGTCCAAATAATCTTTTTCTACTGAACTACACTGGAGCTATTGTTGCTGTCTTGCTGAGCATCTGACCAAACATCTACAGCAAACATTGGTGAGAATTTCTTTTGACCACTTGTGTAACCACATGTAATATTACTTGTGATTTGGATTAACTCTCTTACCAGGTTGAAAGTTAGTATAAATTGCTGAAGAAAATGTGTGAACAAATTGCTGTAACCAATAACTGACATTGATATCAGGCTTTCCTCAGTTTCCTCAGGAAATGAGCTGGAATGCATGAACTAAGTAAAAGTTATTTAGAGATATAATCACAAATAGTGTAATGCTCCAGTCAAGAAACCTGTACAGAGAAGATCTAGTAGCTGATCAGATAATGGTAATTTTATAATGTGGTATTTGCAATGAGTATCTTTTAAAGGCAAATCTTAACAGACTCCTCTGATTAATTTTAGTTTTCAGCCAAAACATACACATAGAAACAGTACCATTTGTGAGTGTAATCAATACACTTGTGGGAAAACCAAGTGTTTCTGTAATAGAGAGAGCCAACCAAATACTTAGTGCAGTAAAAATGGACATGTTATGTGGTATTTTACACTTCAATAATGTTTTGATATATAGTCACAACTTCATTCAAAATGAATATTATGTACTTTGTTTTCTCTTCATTGCCAGTATAAAATGCTTCAAAAGAAAATCCCAAATACACTGGATTGTGAAGTATGCACAGTGCTAAGCTGAGCTAACCAGAGCACCATTCAACTAAAAAAAAAGAAAGAACGGTTTTCTGTGCATCAGGAAAAACAAAAGAAGCAGGAGCTATGATCATTATATTAAGCTGTGCAGCCAGTTGCCGAGTGCTAATCAATAGACACAGATTTAGAAACAAACGTAAGCCCTTTCCAGTAACAGAAGTAAGCAGAGGGCTCAGAAATAGCATAGCAACAAACCTGCTGTGCCTGGAGGAAGCCATTTCCATCACTCAGGCTCCACTGCCGTCAGCGGTGACACATGTGGGCCCTGGAAATGGTACTGCTTCAGCACTGAGTGCAGGCAGCACTGAGGCTTCTCTGCTCCCAAATTACACACACTTGCCTTCTTGACTGAGCAGAAATGTCTGTTTAAAATTGTACTCACGGTAAGATTTATGTCCTACCTGGCCTGGAGCCAGCAAGTGACAAATTGACTTTGTACAAGATTCATAAGGACTTGCAAGCCTGATGCTCTCACTCTCAGCCAGAAGAGCATTTCCACACTTTCCTGTCCTGCAGACTTCTGGACCTTCATCAAGTGCTTGTGCTTGTCTTCCAGTGCGGTGGGCACATACTCAGGGTTAGCAGATTTCAACTCTATCCTGGCTTTGGACCTCTGCACTTTATCCTGGCTTTGGACCTCTGCACTCCTGCTCAGAGTGTGCCTCCTCTGCCCACAAGAGTCACCCACCTGAGAAAAGAGACCCCTCTCCCACCCCCATACAACTGCATTGGCCCTGGTGCCTCCCAGCAGCCTCAGTTCCACAGGCTAATAACAGCTCAAGGAGTTAGAATAAAACAGGCTTGCACAAGTTTCTGACACACCTGAGCCTTGCTTAGACAGCACCTGACACACACAGCTCTAGATTACCCTCACAACCCACTTCTTCCTCATTAATCTGAGTTTTCTTTGGTTCAGATCCATCCTTCAGTGAGTCTAGAGGAGTTCTTTTCCTTCTTCAGTTTAAGGCTTTGCCTTCATTGGTGAGGAGGGGAGAGCAGCATTTTCAGGGTTCACTCCACCCCACATATGCATATCTGCTGGATGGACTGAGTTACCTTCTGGAGGTTACTATCCCTCCCCACTTACCATATAAGAATTTTTATTTCAACTGCATGTCTAATTTATTGTAGGGAGAAGTTAGGTATTACGAAGATCAAGATCCATTTATCTACTGCAGATGTCTGATTTCCAAGCAAAACTCTAAATGCCACTAAAAGATTTAGAAATGTCCAGACAGATGTGCAAACAGATTTCCTGGTCACCTGAAGGTACTACAGCACCAATGCAGGAATTGCTTTAGGTCTCTGTGTCAGACAGAAAATTTTTCTGTAGTATTTCATAGTGTCTTGTGCTGCATTTTGTCTCCTTGAAATTCAGAAGAAGCTTCCTCTTGGTACAAGAAAAGAAAGGACTTTTGCACCTGGAAAATTTCCAAAAGCTTTGCAAAGCTGAGAAGTCAAATTAAATAGTGATTACATGTTTTCAACAACATTGCACTGGCAGTGACCTATGTCTTCCTTCATACCAGCTGCTCCTTGTACATAAATTGCCCTCAGACAACTATAATTTTGTAGTAAATCCTCTGCAGTTAAGGTGGTATATCTGGTGACTATAAATACAGACTCAAGCATGGCAGAACTGCACTTAGTCAGGATCTGTACTGTTTGAGTGTGTGGTGAACTTTGCCTTCATGGTGAGGCTTAAGAGGTGTTCATGCAGACTGAAATCAAAAGGAATGGCACTGACCTTCTTCTTGCAGGTGCAAGTCCCCCTCCTGCCTTGTGTTGGCAAAGTACTCATGACTGTGCCATCAAAGAGATCAACAAACTGATCCAGTGGAAAACTTGCCCTAGAAAACTAGCAGATTGTTTTTCAGCTGGGTCAGTGGGCTGATCCAGCTGACTGCAAGATCAGACAAGCATGAGCATTCCTGTTCCAGCACCTGGGCTTAGTGAAACTGTGCCCTGAAATGTAGCTGTGGCTATGCAGAAAGTAAAAACCTAATATGCCCAGCAAATACTTGAGGCAAATCCCAAGTCCATATTATACAGGAAGCCATAAAGGCAATTCAGTGAATTAAGACTAGTAGGTAGATCAGCATGGTCATGGTCAGGAAAGCTCAAAGAAGCAGTCACAACCATCAATTCTTCATAAAACCCATAAATATTACACTGACAGTTTCAGGGAGTGCATCAAGATTTAGTGACTTTAGTGTTTTTGAAACCTTAGCACACTCACAGTGCTGAGGCAGATCACTGTTTTAAAGGCTTTGTGGCTCTGGATCTCTTCACATTTTGCTGAAATCTGCTCACCAGTATTAGCCCTAAGAGGGTTGATGCCTATGCAATTGGGATTACACACATTTAGATCAAGTGATTTGGTATTTTATAACAAATATAATTTCTTTAGTGTGACTAGAATAAGAGAATCCTGGCCTTGCTATCCTTGCAGTTGGAAATTCAAAAGGAGACATCTAAAACTGTAGACTCTGAAAGGTGTATGTAGATTTTGAATTGTGTGGTTTGAGCACCATTTCCCTTTCTTTTTTCATTTTTTGTTATTGTTGTGCTTGGAGAAATGACATCAGTTGGAGACCAGAAACAATTTCTGCAGATCAGCTCGGATTGCTTATTCAGAGTCTTTTTGGCAGAACAGGACAGAGTTTTGAGTTTTTCCCTCAGCAGTCTCAGTTCATTAATGTGGCCTTAAGGCCACACTGTTCCCTCTTTATACGCCTATATACAATACTCAAGCAAACACAATGGGATGGCACATTGGAAAGCTTTTAGACTCTTGCACCACTTAGCACAGTCTTTGTAGCTATCTGCACTGTTTACTCATCCTCCTGCACCACTGACAGTAAAAGCCTGCAGGAATCCTTTTTCTTTCCTTCCTTTCCTATATGCTTTTTTTTTTCTCCAGCAGCACTGCAGACACAGCAGCAGAACCAACTCAAAGAAAAACAAACCAAAGCGACTTTTGAATTCCAAGCCTCTGCACGACAGGCTGCTTGTGTGAAGCTGAAAAGGAGGCAGAGCATACCAGCAAGAAAGCTGTGATTTCATCCAGCAGTCTGACAGAGAATCCAAGGTTCCACTGCAGCAGTTTGTGCAGATGCAGCAACCTCTCTCTGGCTGGGTCCGTGTCAAATGCTAACAGAGGAGCACCCAGGAGGTGGATGCCCATGTAATTCTGTGTTGCTATCCCTTTGCTTTCTAGTAGCAAGTCTCTGAGGAAACCAGGTAGGCTCTACAGGTTTTTAACAGTTTTTATTCCTTATGGTGATGTCTAATTTCTAAGGGAAAGGGACGCTGCAAGAAAATGGGGAAGATGGTTGAGAGGAAAAAAGCTCCCCAAGGAGGGTCATTCTTGTAGCTATGGAGTGGTGGTAGTGGTGTGTGAGGGTGTGCAGGAAAATCAACCTGAGTGGAGGTGGCTGGGGAATTTGCCTGGGGTGCAGGTTAGCAGGGAAGTCTCTGGTGAGGTCTGGCGTGAGGACTCAGGGAAGATTAGCACCTGAGTCACACATGTTTTGGTGTTTGCCCCGGAACTGATATTTGTGGTTTGGCACCTCTGCATCACCTTGTATGCTAGGTCAGCAGGCAGGGGAGAAACACTGATCAAGTAGGGCACAAAGTTTAGGATGGTGTGTGCTCGGTCAGGGAAACACTAAAGATTGTATCAAACCCATTAGCACCTGTGTGACTCTGGAATGACTCTGCTGACAGCAGTAGAGTAATACCGACAAAACCGTGAACAGGATTTTGCTTTAGTGTGAAAATGAGAAGATTTGGCAGAGGGCCTGGATGGGTGCTGGGAGGTAGTCTCTGAATGTATGTGTCTCTGAAAAAGTCTGTGCCGATTGCTGGAGAGATGTCTGAAGCCCTCCAAGCATGCGTCACCCTTCCCTTCACAGGAAACAAAGAGGCTGCTGCACTTCAGACAGCCTACCCACTGAATTATTCAATGCAACTAAACAACTACAGAGCCCCAGTGAGTTGCATAAAACTGCAGAACTGGCTCACTCCCTTGACTTGAATCAATAGTATTGTCTCTTTCTCATCAGGGCATTATAGTAGTAAATTCATGGCTTGAGGCAGTGCTTAACACACTCTGAGGGAGAGCTGAAAACATAGTAAGAGGAGTGTGGAGGTGAACTGACAGAACACTGTAAGGAGGTTCTTGCTGAGGAACTGTCTCCTGCTCCTCGTGAGAAAGTGACTGTGTCTGAAATAGAGCATGTTTTGTGCCCTGTTGTGTCTTCAGAGCTAGTGCCTGCCCAAAAATGCTAATCTGGAGACAGAGAAGCAGAAAAGCACAATGGCTGAGTGTTGTTACAGAGACTACTTATGTGCTGGGGTTATTCCAAAACAGGCAATGCAAACCCCGCATACCATCCATGCTGGCTCTCTTGCACCCTTTCGCTTGCCAGGATCATCATTCTTGTCAGATTCCCCCACTGTGCCAGAGCTGAAGCTGTGTCATGGTTTTAAGTCCAGCTGGAGATGAAACACCGCACAGCCTCTCTCTTAACACCCAAAGGAATGGGGAGAACATAAGCAAAACTTTTCTCTTGAGATAAGAACATTTTAATAACTGAAAATAAATTAAAATGCAACAACAATAATAAAAATAATAATAATGGAAAAAACCAAAATGATGCACAATGTAATTGCTCACCATCTGCTGACCAATGCCAGACCCCCCTTCCCAAACCCAGGTCAGCTGTCCTTCCAGGTAACTCCCCCAGTTTATATACTCCACATGACATTCTATGATGTGGAATATCCATCTGGTCAGCTTGGATCACCTGTCCCAGCTGTGCTCCCTCTCAGTTTCTTTTGCTTACCTCCTTGTTGGCAGAGCAAGACAGAAGGGAAAAAAAGTCCTTGATTAGGGATAAACCACTTAGAAAAAACCAAAACATCAGTGTGTTATCAACACCATTTTCATTACAAATCCAAAACACAGCACTGTAATAGCTACTGAGAAAAAATTAACTCTACCTTAACTGAAACTGAAACCCTTTACCCATACCATTATATCATGCCAAGTTTCACACTGCTCAATATCCCATCACCTTCCCTGTTCATCTGTTTTGATAGGTGTACATACAAACATCATTCTCTTAGTCTATGAAATGCCTCTGACACATGTTCATAAAATGTCACACACACACACACACACACAAAAAAAAAAAAAAAGTTTATGGAATTATTTTACTCCATGACTTTGGCCTTCACCTTTCATAACAGTTCTTCCAGCAGGAAAAACATGGTATGAGGTGTTAGATTGTTGTGTGGTGCACATTTGAGTCAGTTCTCATTCCAGCACTGCTGCACTTGCTCTGTTTTATCAAAGTCCATTCTTCATTGGTGTGAATGTGACAATCAGAGAGAAGTCAGGCTCAGATCCCTAGAATGCTTGTGGCTAAGACTGATGCCATGAGATGCTTAGTGAGGTAATGCACACGTAGCCACCATACATAATATTACCACTGGGTAGTTATAGGGCAGTGTTATTGTTTATTTTCACCCAAACTCAAATCCCTTTGGGGCACACTAGACTTCTGCATCCTGCCATATCACCCACCAAGTGCATCCAGGATTTTTAGCAAAAGCAGTCCCATGGTTGGGTTTGCCTTTGCCTGAGGCACGACTACTTCAGGTTTTCCCAGCATGTCTAACATGTATTACAAGAACTTTATCCACTTCTACAGTATGTAAAATGTTTTGATTGGGCAGGGCCATCCCAATTGGCCCCTGGTGCTGACTAACAAGGTGGCTTTTGCTGAGTGTGTACCCAATGTTTGAACATCTCACCACCCATTGCTGCCAGTGTAGTCTTTAACAGTCCATTACATCATTGGACCTTTCCAGAGACTGTTGCATGACAGGGCATGTGATACAACCACTTTATGTCATGTTCTTTGGCCCAAGTGCCTCTAAGATTGTCTAGGAAATGAGTTCCATTGTCTGATTCAGCCCTTTCTGGAGTACCATATTGCCATAAGGCTTGCTTTCCAAGGCCCAGGATAGCGTTCCAGGTGGTGGCATGGGACACAGGGTGTGTTTGCAGCCACCATCATAAGCACAGGGCGCTTGCCATCATGGGATTGGGCGAGTGTGATACAGACAATCTGCCAGGCCTCACCATACCTATATTTCAGCCATCATCCTCTACACCAAAGAGGCTTTACCCACTTGGGCTGCTTGATTGTAGCACGTGTTTGACATTTATGGATAACCTGAAGCTGGCATATGTACCATCAGGGAATCAAACAACTCTAAATATCTGGAGCTGCTGGGCTGGGGGGAACAGTCTGTCCCCATTAAAGCAGCTCTAGGGAAATGTCCTGTTTGCAGTGCTGACATGAGCACCCACAAATACTTTGACTGCTGGGGAACAGGCACTGAACCAGCCCCTCACCTCCCCTAACATCACACCTGTACCTCCTCCATGTGGGAACAGGCAGCCATGAGCTGTCCCAGCCCCAGAGGAGTACTTGAAAGCACTCTTGTGATTGCTCTGTGTCTACTTTACCAGCACCCTGAATGCTGCTTAGCATTCTATGCATGGAGGTGGGTTGCCTCTTCTGAAGATGGAGATACACGATGCTCAGGAAAAAAGTGTTTGCAAATACTGAACATTTATCTTTGCTGAATTACCTTTTCCAACAAAGGAAAGTCACTAAGAAATCATTTGCTGAACTGGAAACAGAACTATTGGATTGACAATCAGAAATCACAGGGAGAAATGCAGTATCAGCCTTCTGCAGAAATATTTTAAACAGCTTTCTTTGTTTGTTTTTATGTAGCATTAATACGTTGGTAAAAGTCAGAGTCAGTTTGCCAGAAAATTGTAATGTTTGCCTCATAATTTATTCATAGTCTTGTGATTAATAGGTTTATGTGGTTGACCTGCATTACGTACTTTTCTTTTAAAAAAATCAACAAAAACTACTCAGTATAAAGTGACTATTTTAGACAAAGTTTTGCTGCTGAGTCTTTCTAATGCTACACTGAATACACTGAAACTCATGATATTTAAAGAGGTCAAGCCTTTAAAAAAAGTTGCAGAAATAATATATAATGTAATTAGCAGGTATATAAATACATGTGATATAATGAAGAAAAATTGATATAACTTTTATAGAAAAAAAAATCTCACAACTCGATCGAGTTTTTTGGGCAGAGGAAGGAGATGGAAGTCCCCAGTGAAGTCTTATCTGGCCCTGGAATTGTTTTGTTTGACATAGAAGTTATCTTAAAAAAAAAGCATAGTCTGAGGTGAGAGATGGCAAATTCCTCTAGGTAGCAAAAGTGAAAGTCAGCCAGATAAAAAAGGATTTCATGCTATGAGTTATTGGGATAAAATGGAAGAAAAAAATCAATGCTAACGAAATAATCCTAACATTGTGTCCAGAGAGAGAAGTGCTGGAGAGAGAAGTCCCGTTACTCTGGCAGAAGAGATCCCTGAGTTATGACAAACAGTTCTATAAAGGGCAAGAAAGCTGAACAAATGGTACACAGTGAATTATTAAATAGCCAGGGACTCTTCAGTGTGGAAAAAAAGAAGCAGATAAGAAATTTGACAAGGAGTCTCAAAAATATGAGCAATGTAGAGAGAAGAACCACAGAGCCATTATTCCTTCCTTCACAAAGCAGAAGAACTAGACGAAACTAAGAGAAATGGGTGGGTAAAAAGTCCCAAACAAATTAAAGAGGCGCTTTTCACCAGACATGTAATTCAACTTTAGGATACTGCAGGACTTGGTGGGTGCCAGAGGCTTTTGGGCTCTCACACAGCTTCTGGGCAAACCAATGGAACAAAAATGAATCAAAGTCTATAAACCATGAAGACACCCTATCTGTCCCAGGATGCTCTTGAACTGCAGACTGCTGCAAACTGGAACAGGTACTAAGTGTCCCTGTATACGTGTCCTGTTCATGCAGCCTTCTGCAGGCAGCTGATGCTGGGCTGAACAGGTCTGCTGTGACCCAGACTGGCCCTTTTGAAGGTGAGACTGGAACCCATCAGGAAACTGAAACAGTGAAAAAGACACTGGAGGTATTTGCATTGAAACAAAACCAGAAACTGTCCCCGTGTGTCAAACCAAACAGCCATGAAGAAAGTTTAGCTGTCTCTAGAATAGTGAGCAGTATCAGATTGTTCCAACTGTGTCTGGGCAAAATAAATAGGGTTTTCTTTCTTGCAAGTAGGAAAAGGAGAGATACACTGGAAGTGTGAGAAACAGGGTGAAAGAATTCTACATGAAAGCTTGGCTAAGCTTTATCCAAACAAATATATTCTCCTATCACCCCTACCATAGAGTTGATGGGGTTTGGATCTGCAGTTCCCAGAGCTACCATTCTGATGATTTGCTCCTTTAAAAAACAGATTGTTATCTTAACAAATTCTTGGGGAAAACCTCTATTAGGATATTAATGGATAAGCAAATTATGACAGAAATACACATCTGGAAACAAGGTCACCTTCAGGGGCCTCTGCATGCTGTTGTGAATTTCCTATTTTTGTATTGTTTGCTCTTTATAAAATATCTACCCATTCTAAACTCTGAAGTACAATCTTAATTTTTCAAGAAGAGCAGTGCAAAAACTCAGAAATGGTGCATAACAGGTAAAAATTAAAATCTGCTATAACTTTTCCAATACTAAAAATAAGTTCTTAAAAAACAATACTACTTTCTATTAATTACACAATTTCATAGAGTTGATTGGGAAAAGATAATATAAAGCATGTGTGTTATTGAAAACTGCAGATATGCTTTTTGCAGTGGATTAGGAAGACAGTATTTTCCCATGGGTTGTAGATCAAGCTAAATACAATGGTAGGCCTAATAAGGACATATGAAAACTGCAGTCTGACATGTTTTTAATGAGATTTCATCTCAGTTTCACCTCTTGAACTGGCTCACTTCAAGAACACATCCTTTGCCTGACTGTTTACTGCAGAACAGATGTGAGTTTTTAGGCACATGACAATGTGTAACTGTAAGAGACTATGATCTGTGTAATTCATGCATTTACAAGCCATGAGTAGGTGCAAACTGAGACTCAAAGTCCTGTCTATGATTTTAAACCATTTGCATTTCTCATTAGGCTTCTCTTCTTCTTTGTAGTGGGAATTATTCTAGCTTCAATCATTTCTGCATAAATCATCTGCATAAATTGTAACTCAGCTGTTTTTTAGTAAACTTGAAACTGGATTAATTCCTTCTAAATGGAAAAGCCAAGGCTTGTCAAAGTAGACTCACTGATTAAAAACTGATAATGCAAGTGATTTTTAATTCTTTCATCTAGATTAGATATTGAACAAGTTTTGGGGTCATACAATGTATTTCCACCAGCCTATCTGGCTACCTCCTGTTCTGTTTTGGAAATAGGCCCTAGAACCATGAGTAAAAACATCCTGATGTCAGTGTGCTGACCAGGAATAACTGCAATGAAAAATCAAGCATGACTGGAAATCGAGTCCTGCTTGCAGTAGGCAAATCCAAACAAGAATTATTAACAACTAGGGAAGACTTTCCACAGCTCCTGTGCTTTAAGCCACTTTTGAAAGCATTTAATTTCACCTTTGCTTTATACCTACTAGATAATATTTTTCTTTTGTCTCTGGTCTTTCTATACCACTGTAGCCAAACATGAAGAATGCAAACATGAAGAATGTTCAGCCTGTATTTCTTTGTCCTTGAATTCATTCAACAGCTTACTCCTCCAACACTGATCTGGAAGTGAGTAGATAATCACAGTCTGTTTCTCCCCATGATATAGATAGACCCACACATAGACTAGTGTGTTTTTAATGGTTTTTTTAACCATTTCTTGATTCCCTAAGTGCAAAACTAGTTTTGTACTTTTTTCACTCTTGTGATTTTTTAAAAGTAGTATGGGAATAAAAGGGTAATGTGCTTCCTTGGGAAAACAGACTCTTATTCATTCCCTGCTGCAAGGCTGCTCATCTCAGCTGACAAAAGATGCCCTTTTCACAAACCACTCCAATTTAAGATCATGGACTTAACACAGATCACATATTATATTAATTACTCCACAGTTTTAAATATTATTTTTATAACATCATTAAAACACTGGTAAATTTTCCAAGACAGGTACATACTAATTGGAAAGGAGAGAAAATGAGACTGCAAAAGTAGCTAACAAAATCTAGGCCTTACATTACATTATCTTCGCAAGGCTTTCAGCTGAAGCCTTTATGATGAGAGTAGATGGACCTTTATTGAAAAATATCTAGTGGGTACTTAAGAAATTCCAGGAATGGACAGTGGCTCACTGAACATTAAAATTTTGGAACCATTGACCTCAATCCACTCTCTGTCAACATTAGTACAATACAATGAAGAATTTGAGTACCAGTGTGATCTGTGCAGGTCTCAGTGCTGTGGACTTGTTCTACTGCTCAGGAGAACAGTAGGGAAATACCACTTGTATTCTTGCTCCTTGCTTGTTTTCCATCTTACTACTGTCTCCATTTATGCAGAAGAGAAAGAATTATAGAAATAATAATAATAATGTAGAAACCCAGGAAGAATGAGGTTGAAGTGAGATTCAGGTACTGTTTGTAGGATAGAGGGAGTCATCAGAGAACCGGTGATGCTAAGAAGAAGCAGGATTGATTTGAAATTATTCTAGTATGAACTGGTGTCATTCTACTCACTTTCATGGATGTGCTGCAAATTTATATTGATGTAAATGAATTCAGAATGCTTAGTACTTTACTGAAAAACTCTGATTTGAAATTGAAGAGCAATCATAGTGTTGTATCTGTGCAGGATCTTTAATTATTGTAGTTATAAAAAAATCTGCATGGCTGAAAGGTTGTACTTTGAAGCATTCAAGTGAGAAAAATATTATCATTCTGATAAAATCTGTAATTGCCCCTACTTATCTTTCTCAACAATATTTTTAGTTCAAACAGTTTATAATCTTTTTTTAACACACATGATAACTGTTCAGTGCAGTTCAACTCAGGCTATGGCATACTTCCCTTCTAAAGATTTTAGTAAATACCTTGTGAAGATTCACTTAGATGTTTGTATGTGATGGCAAATTCTCTCCTGGAAACTCTTATTTTCAGTAAAATTTACATTACCAATCTAAAATGTTTATATTCTTTGCACTATAAAATCTAATATTCCAAGAGTGAGTTGATGTGCTGCTGGCCATTGATTTCATTTTCCTTGCTGCTGTGACAGTTGTGCTGTACAATCACACAAGGCAATGTACAGCCTGCTTAGCTTCACTGGTCTCCTTGACAAACCGTAGATAATGTGCAAACATCAAGCACTGCATTTGTTGTGTCCTAGATCTGCTTCTGAGAAAAACTGGGCAGCAGCAGAGAGAACAGCAAAGAGCCTTGGAGGCACTGGCACGCAGGAGTTTTGAGGGAGAGGTCAATAGAAACCTCTGTCTTCAGGATGCTGCCAGCAGTGAGAAGGGACACACACATGCATTCATCATCTGGCAACTGTAAGATCTGAGGGAAAGATAAAGTAGTGGTATCTCTACTTTTCAGTAAACAGGAAGTCCTGGTTCTGAGGTAGAAGAGACTTCTCTTTCTTCTCAGCTGCAGGAAGTAGAGAGGATTTGTGTGAGCATTATTAGGGCAAGGACTTCCTGAGTCTAGGTTTGGGAATCTTGGCTCACTTTCCTCTCCAGTAACTGCAGTGCCAGATGGGGTAGGTTGGATTGAATCCTACTAAATTCTCCAGCAGTTTAAAATAAACTGGCTTAAAAGTAGGATTTAGTCTGCCTGAATTAGCAACTCCAGGACATCGACTGAACCACTTTTCCTTTAAGTTCTCTGTGGCCACTGAAGAGGCTTGGGTGCCTTTGAAAGCCACTTATCCCTCTGAGCTTTTCAAGGGTGGGTACCCAAGTGGGGACATGGGGTGTCACTGGGGCTCCCACACCTGCAGCTCTGTGACTGCTGTGTAACCTTGCTTAGCAGCAAAGCAGTACCACGCTCCTCTCCCTTCCTTCCTGTTCTATTGGAATACTGGTGGCGCTTGCCTAGGATTGCTTTTCTTGAGGGATTCAAGCAATTTTTGAGTGCAGAAGTGTTGCCTAGGTGCTTAATTCCCAGAGAGAGGCACAATTTTGGGGTCTGCACAGATGGTCCTTGCAGGGAAGTTGCTGTCTTGGCTTGGAATAGAGATCTGTTTAGCCAAGTACCCATCTGACAGGGATTGCTAGCTCCCTGTCAATAAGGTGAGCACAAACATGGACAACAGCCAAAAGCAGGTGGCAAGGGAAAAAAAGATGAAAGGTGGCCATAAGTAGATGCCATGGGAAATAGTATGAGAAGCAGGGTGTACAGGCAGATTGAAGTTTATATTTGCAAGACTTAACTGCTGTTACCTCGTGTGTATCTAAACTTACTTTGGCAGGTGGGTCCTGGGATCCTGCTGTTTGAAGCATTCCCAAGATCTGTCTCTGTCCATCCGTGTAATCCTTGCAGGCAGCCTGGCTTAAGTTTTACAAAGCCAATATGACACCAAGGTAGCCAGCAGGCCCTGGGATGATAAGCAAAATGCAATTACCCAGTCCTCACCAGAAAAGGCAGCAAAGGTCAGGGAGTAGGAAGCCAATGCACCAGGGAGAGGCATAAGGATGGTGAGAAGGATGTACTTGCTCACCCTCTGTATGTACATTTTTTGTGATTTCAAGAACCAAGATGGTGTTGCAAAGCACTATGCATGAATATATGAAGCATATTCTTATTGACATCACCTGTATCATATTGCTCTCACTTTCATAAAATTACTGAGTGCCCTGGCCGTGCAAGGTGAATTCCTGAAGGAGGCTAGAACAGTGACATGCAGTCAAGGCTCACTATTTATTTATTTGCCTACGTGAACCTGCTCTGTCAGATCGAGCAGCATTCAGGGCAACCGTTTCTTCTGGGCATTCCAGCCAAGTGCCAAAGCCCAGCCCCTCAGCCGTAGACCTGCTCCAAGAATTTACTCTGAGCAAACACCGAAGCAGAGCGCAAACCCCCGGAGCCCTCCGTGAGCCAACGCAGCGCTGCGGTGACAGCGGCTGGCAGCAGCCCGGCAGCGCCAGACGCCAGCGGGCGGATGGCCACGGATACGTGACACGCATGTTAAGGGCGTTTTTAATGTTGACGTTAAAACCGGGCAGGATAGTGGCGGGGGTGGCGATGGAGTGAACCGGATTAGGGGGGACCTCCTGCCCGTTTGGCTCCCCAGCAGGAGCTGCAGGCCGGCCGGCTGCCCGTGTGGCACTCGCCGGGCGCTGTCACGGCCCGGCCACAGGAGCGAGCGGAGCCGGCAGTCCCAGGCTCGCCGCGCCACTTCCAGGGGCGCCCTTGCCCCGGCGGCCCGGCCGGCCCGGCGGAGGCGCGGCGGCGGGCGCGGGGCGGGGCGGGCGCTGTGTTGCCGGGGAGACGGGGGCGGGCGGCGCGGCGGGGCCGGGCAGGAACCTCCCGCCATGGGCTGCCGGGACGCTGTCAGCGGGATAAGAGCGGAGCGGGCGGCCGGGCGCGTCGGCTCTGGCGGGGAGAGGAGCGGGTAAGGGCGGGACGGGCACCGCCACCGCGGGGGCTCGCCTGGCGGCACGGGGCCGTGGCAGGGCGCTCATCACAGGCCCTGCCCGCGGGTTTCGGCGGGCCGAGGCCGGCAGCCGCGGCGCCGGGGCGGGCTGTCAGTGGCGCTGCCGTCGCCTGGAGATGCCGCTGGCGGCTCGGGCAGCCCGGCGGCGGCGGCAGGAGTAGGCGGAAGGAGCCGCCGGAGATGGCGCGGGCGGGGCCCGGCCCGCCCCGGGGCTCCCGGGCAGCGGCGGCCGGCGGCGGCGGGAGGGGCGCCGCGGGCTCGGGGCCCGAGTGCTCCCGGGGCCGGCGGCGGGCGCTCGGCGGCCCAGAGCGGTCCCTGCTGACGTGAGGCCTCGGCCTTTGCCGAAAGGCGGCGTTTAATATACCGTGTGCGTGTCCAGACGGGGCGTGCGGGTTCTCCTCCGTCCCCTCCCGGCTTACCGGGATGCTGTGCGGTGACCGAGCACTGGAACTGATTGCCCAGAGAGGTTGTGCAGCCTCCCTCACTGGAGGTGTTCAAGAACCGTCTGGAGTCAATCCTGTGCCACGTGCTCTGGGATGGCCCTGCCTGAGCAGGGAGCTGGGAGCAGATGCCCCGCTGTGGTCCCTTCCAGCCCGACCCGTTCCGTGCGCGCTGCCTGCGGCGGGCAGCGCTGTGCGAGCCGCTGGCGCAAAGCGCGGACACAAAGCCTGTGCTGTCAGCGAGGCGTTTGTTGCACATAAGGATTGAAGAAAAGCAAATGAGGGCTGTGCACGGAAACGGATAGCGCTGGCGGACGTGGAATATATGGGAGTCGTAGCGTTTCAGCACCTGAACTGCCTGTTTTCAAAAACATGCATCAAAATGGGTGGACAGAGGAGCGATGTAAACTCTTCTACATGTTCGCTGACTATGGGGAGAATATTCAAAGATACTTCTCCGAGAGAAAAGCAAAAATCTAAGAATTAGATATTGCTTGATAGATCCCAGAGGAACTAAAGAGCTACGTTTTACTGACATCTGCAGTGAAGGGAGAAGGGAAAAGCAAGTGCATCCCTGGAAGTGAAAATAAAACTTACTGTATAAGAGAAAGCAGAGCAATTGAAGAAATTCAGAAAGAAGATCAGATGACTGAATGTCATGGCCTAGGAGTTGGAAAAGCATCTAATGTGGTTATAAGTGGGACTGGCTAAAGAAGAAAATCTGGATGGCAGACTTTTTTCTTCTTTTTTTTTTTTTTTCCTTCTTGCTTGTATTGCCATGTGAATCAGTAAGAGACTTCATTATAAGGGTCTACAGGGAGCTTGGAGCTACTGACACAAGCTTGTGTACTGTTGCTGATGAGGTGGTGGAATAATTGTCTGCTTTAGTCATATGTATCATAATCTTGTGCCTGGTAGAAGCAAAGAGGTGTCTGGAACATTGAACCTTTCCTGAAGGAAGGATCAGATTTTATTTGCTGGGACAAGAGACCATGCCTGCATAGAGCTTTTATCATAATGGAGCTACAGTGTGATGAGGACTTGGGAAAATATTCTTGAGTCTCCTTTTTGCCTGTATTGTAGGCTTCCAGACCAGTAGTGCAAAGGAGAAAGCATCCTCTCAGATGCTTTAGAAAATTTGTGCTTTACTGGCTCTGAGAGGTTCTGGTGGATGTTTTGAATAGAGTGAATGAAAAATAATATTGTTTTTGTGTATTATCATGGGTAAGGAAAAAAACCCTCATCTTTTTCCTAAGGGGTTTTAATTTAATTGTTCCTACTTGTTGTCCTTTGGACAGAGACTCTTTCAAGTGAAAAGCATATAGTTTTCAATGCTTTACTTCTAAAATCAAAGGCGGTTGCCAAAGGAAGTCACTTGTCACTTGGTTTATAAGACTGTATAGAGATTTCTTAAGAGGAGCTTTTTCAATGTCACTCACTTCCTGCCTTCCCTTTCTCCTCGCCCTGTGAATTTTTTTAACCATACTCAAAGACAGCTTTCTGTCAAAAATGTTTGATTGTAAGAAGTTTTTCTGTAAGGTTAATAACCATTTAATTAAGACTCTCCTTTGATGCTTCTTTTGCTTACCTCTTTTCTTGTAGTCCCTGGTAGATTTTTCATGTGTCACCACATCAGTTGTTAATGCAGCTTAAGATAGTAGGGGAAGAGTCTGTGAGTACTTTGAACAACAGTATGGGATGTGTTGGAAATTTAAACACTGGAAAACACTGGATATGTAAACACTGGAAAAGAGAAACCTTAATTCTTAACACTTACTGAAAGTAAGTTGCTTTTTTCATATAGTTTACTTTGCAGTCAAGCTCAAAGAACATAAGTGAATACTGTGATTCTATGCACAAGCACTTCAGGAAGCTCAGCTCTGTATTTCTCATGTCAGTGATTTCTGTAATAGACCATGGTGCTTCCTTATTAGCATTAAATTGTACACCCTTACAGCTGGTAATATAATATATTCTTCATATTTGCAGAATTTTGCCATTGCCATGGTGGTCTCTTTTCAAATAAGATAATATTGCCCATGGATGAAGCAAAGTAGTTTTGATACTTGTCTTTTGAGGGCAGAAAAGAGCGGAGGGAATGGAGGGTGAAATGATTATTTTGTAAGAGGATTCTGCTGCACCTGGAAGTGCTGTCCAGAACACACCTGCTTGTTTCCTGTGAGTGAATTTCATTTCTTTTCAGTGCAGCTGTCATTGACAATACCACACTAATACTTGTTTTATTCCTTTGTGAGGAGTTGTCAGGCTCTGTTGGCTTCCTTAGCTAAGAACTGTAGTAGCTATTGCATGAGATGTCACAACTCCATCTTTTTTGCAATGTTTGTGCTTTGCTTGTTGGAAAATTGGATTATATTGTTAGAAAAGGACTGTAATATGCAGTGGAGGGAGGCCTTTGTGTATATATGCCTGGGGTTACTTTGTCTTTTGCTTTCTTTTCAAGTTCAGAGATGGTTGGGAGACTATCAGGTACTTTGGCAAATCATTGCTTGCTGAAGGTTCACAGGCCTTTAGATAGTATTAGCTGGTGTCATTGCAGCTGTTGGTTCCTGTGACAGCTCTGATCTGAGGATGGTACACCTGCGACAAGATCAGGTAGAAGAGACTTGAGGTTCCTTCTGTTGTGTGATTTGGACTGGTTTGTCTGAGCTTGCTAAGCTGATTGAGCAGCTTGTTACTGCTGAAGGAGGAAATCTCCCTCCCGCAGCCTTCCCTTCACTGACAGTGGCAACTGCCTGATCCCTCAGTATGGCAATTCAACAGCAACAAATCCAGCTGAAAAAGCTAGTTTTCTGCAAAGCTGTCAGGGTGGGCCTCATCAAGAAGGAACTGGATGAGTGCAGTGCTGTAGATAAAAGGAAGAGAGGAGTTTCTGGGGAAGAGCAGAACACCTTTTTGCCAGTCATATGTCATCAGGTGTGTTGAGGTGTCTTGTGTAACTCTACCCTAGCTGCATTTTGGGAGGTGGGGGCTTTTACTGAGGTTCAACAGTGTTTTGATTCAGCTGTCATGGTCTGTTGAGAAGAATTAATAAAGCAGCGTGGTATGCCAGATCAGGTTTTCTTTTCCTGTGTTTACATTCAGGTCTTGCATTTGATCATGGCTCTCAGGGACTTGGAAATTAGTGCAAGGTGAAGCCTTGCTTCCAGATGGAGCATTCTGTACAGAAGTGATATTGGAATGTGTGATGGGAAAGGAAAAGGCTATGTGTAGTCTTGAGTTTTTCCTTGCTGTAAGCTATTAGCTCTTTGATTCATGTTTGTAGCTTGGGGTCTGATTAAAATCTTTTTTGTGAAGTCAGGTTTTTTTGTATCAATTATTTAAGTAGAAGTGTGAATCTTCTCAGTGTGGTTTTTTGGTAACTATGTTGTGTGAAGATACAGATTAAATCTGATGCTGAGTAAGAGAGCAAGATGGAAAAAAACACTGTGAAATTACTTAGCTTATATATGTTGAAGAAGGGATAGGTGTGTAAACCTGTCATCCATGTGATGGTGAAGTCCTGGAATAGTGCTGTATCTTGGTGCATGTACCTGCTGGAGCTTCTATTGTATCTTTGTTTTGGATATTTCTCTAAAATTCCCCTAGCTTTTTTTTTAGTCACTACTTCACATTTAATCTTCCTTCATATATTCTGTACCTCATGGATTTTGTGATTTTGGGGTGTTACAAAGGAGCCAGGGCATCTATTCTGCTTCTCTGTCTTCTGTTTCTTAGTCAGCTCCTCACCCATAAATAAGTCCCTACTGCCTGCTCTTACTGTGGGGTGAGGTTTTGCAGTGACCGTGCTGTGGGAAGCACTGAAGGGGTTTTCTTCTGCACTTCTCAGCTTGTGTAGCTTCCTGCAAGCACCTGGGGCTTGCCCTGTGACACTGTGTTTGTATGGGGTTGTTGAGCCATGTGGTGCAGAGGCACTGTGGGAATTACTCTCACTTATATTATGGAAGAGCTTTTCTGCACTTCCTGGGAAATTTAAAAGGTGGGAAGTGGAAGGCAGGTCAGGAATAGTGGTTTATGAAAAATGGTGGAAGACTCGTGCCTGTTAGACTCTGTCTGTCAGATGCCTGCTCAACCACTCTGACAACCTCAACTAATTCTCAGGTTTATGAATTCTTTGCTCTCTTTGCCTGCACGTGAAAGTTGAGCTCTTTGGCTTCAGTTAGAAGGTACCACCATGCTCCATGGAGAGGTATGGGAGCATGAAGTACTAACCATGAGGGGGAGGAGGGAGTTTCTGATTTTTTCAGCTTTTGGCGGTAGAGAAAAACCTTTCTGTTCTCCCAAGAGAAAATTGGGAAAATGAAATATTAGGAGGAATTACTGTCAAGTAGTGTCAAATGCAAAGGTTTGTTGAAGTATTAAAACTGATGTTAACTCTGTGCAGTTTTATTTCAGCAAACACTTGACATCATCTATTCCTCTGCAGTATTGTGGAGGCATTTACCGAAGATTCACATTCTTTGGGGGAATAAATGACAAAAAATATGTAACTAGATCTGTTAACTTCAGTAAGCTACTGATTTGATAGACCTTAGTGTATTAACTGAAAGATAGGGGAGTGAGTAATGGAAATATCTCTGAAGAGATGAATAGCTCTCAATGCCTTAATTCTGGAAAAGTGTGAATTAGTTAGGAAAATATTTAAGATTTAGAGCAAGAAATGTTCCTGATAGTTTATAATTCTGTTGCAGCACCTGATAAAAATCCAGCACTATAATAATTGTTGCAAGATTTCGAAAGTTGACCTCTGTCCAGTTTTGATTCACCAGTTTAAACAGACACTGAAATAGTCTTAAAATTAACCAAAGAAATGCTAGTCTTTCTGTTGGAAGGCAAGAGAGTTTAACAATCCTAGATTCCAAGAACTGAGATCAAACGTTCTTATGATTTGCTGTAGAAAAAACAAAGCGAAATCCCTCCAGTGTGAAACTGTGCTACATGATTATTATCACTTTTCTTTGTATTACTTGCATCTTTCAATGATACGGGGAGATTTGAGCCAGTGAGGAATGTGTAGTTTCATTTTTTATTTGCATGTTTCAATTAAAGAAAGATCAAAGGAAAGCAAAAGTTTTCTGAATTCGTGTGTCTGACTATCTGGAGGAAATGCTGGGAGGGATGTGTGGGTGTATTTTCTACTCCAGAAGGTACTCCTAATTACTCTAGAACTATTTTTAGAAGCCTAAATTACATCAGTTGCAAAGCCAATTTGATTATTGGAGTCCCGCTAAGTCCTTAGCATTTGCAACAAAAATTATCATATGATGTTTGCTTACTGAAAATGCTACTTGGCTGCATATGCACCTTCATCTGGCATACTTCATGCATCTCAGTAGTGTAAAATCTTTCTTTGGTGTGATGCACGTTTATAATTGGGGACTTCCTAGTTCGGCACTATTTTTTTTCTTTGCATTGTGGATGGATTAAAGGTTTACTCTGGTGAATCAGCATTTTGTTAAATATTTGCCTATCTTGTAATAGGTATACTGGCAAATGTCATATTTTTGGTCATTATTATATGTAGTAAAGGGTAATTATTAATTATACTTTTTCTGTTGGAGTCTGTTCTCCTTGACTAATTTTTGTTTAAACTTCAAAAATAAGTTAAAAATCCGAGCTGTTCCTTATTTGCATTCCCATTGGAGAAAAGCTATGTAAAGTGAGATGATGTGAGTCATATTGCCTATAGTTATCTGGAATGTTGACTGGTTTCATCTGAGTCCAGTTCAGTGCAAGAGGGGCAGCTGAAACAAATGCCTCTTTGCTGTAAAGCCTGGAAGAAATAGAGGGTCTGCTTCCCTAACATCACCAAAGCTGTTTTCACTTTGTAAAGAAGCTGGCATACTGAGCTTAACAGGAATAGCAGTATATGTTACTCTCAGATACTTGGGTAACTTTTGAAATTGCCACTTTTAGAAGTTTTACCTGTTGTTTTGTCTGCATCTGACAGCTAATAGAAAATACCAACTTCACTGATCAGTTTTAAAGCTTCAAAAGTGGAATTAGTCTTCAGCCCTTTAAAGGCTTAAAAAAAAAAACCAACTCTGATAATTGATCTTCCCCTCCTATTTAATTGCTGTTAATGGGTACTTTAGTCACAATGTCAAAACTTATCTTAAGCACTTTGCAGTTTTAATCCTCTCACTACTAAGCTTTCATTTAGGATAGCCTTTACTCATTCATATTGCTTCAACAAGAGTGCCTCAAGCGCTCAAGAGTGCTCAAATCTTTACTTCTTCTCTTTCTCCATGTATTGGTAGAATCAAAGTGTATAAGATTATAAGTTACAAAAAGTTTTGTATGATCCTCTAGATCACAACTTGAGCACACATTTGTTGTTTGAAATGCAGGGTGATCTGCATGCTTGTAGTGCTGCCCCAGCTACAGTGGCCACACTGTCTCCAGTACTGTGGATTAATGGAAGAGCATATCACAAATCTGCCTGGTCATGCAGGGCTGGTCTTTGTGGGCTCAGTACTGGAGACAGTGGCACTGAACTTTGACTTACCTGCCATGGTAGACTGCTGCATTCCTTTCAATTTGCAGAGTCTATGGAAGTTAGTCTTGATCTTTAGATTTAGTTGTTACTGTGCAGCCATGACTGTTGAGGCTTGCTTGTAGTCTGGTCTGTGGTTAGAGTATCAAACCGAAAGTATGGAAGAAGGTATTTAGAAATATTACTTGTATATATTTTAATTTAGGGAAAAGCTTATTTGCACTCTGACTAGTGTTCAGAACAAGGCTCTCTTAGGAGTATTGCCTTGCCACTGACAAATGTTTTACAGAGATTCTTCATCCTTCATTTTTCTTTTGCAGGAACTTACTGGTCTTTCATAGATTCTACCTTGTGGTGGAATATTTGTCAGTTCCTTCCTTTAGTATCATATGTTTGCAGAGGTGTTGGCCTCTGACACTTTAGATAAGATCTGAAAGAAATCCTAGTCTTCAACCCTGCTAACATTTCTGTGGTATTGGTAGAAGCATTGTATTCTTTAGTGCTTTTTAGCTGGTGTCCATGATAGCAGGCGTATTTGTTTTTGACAGAGTCAGTGCTGCAATGATTATCTTCAAGGCCCCCAGCTTTGCCCATGTCTCTTCTAAGGAATGCTTACTCTCCATGCCTGTATGCAGTGGCCTGAAATATGAAAATTTTTAATGAACTGGAATGGATTTAATTTGGCTAACAACTGTGTTGTAGTTAATGACTTTGGATAGTATAAAACCACAATCTTAGCATAAACTTGAGTATAGCATATGTACAGGGCTAATGTGTAACTTGAGTGTAGGTGGTTGTTTGAGAGCCTGTCTTTCATTAGTGCTGTACTTTTTATCTTGTTAGATGAGTCATCTCTCATTTTTTTGCTGGATTTCAGGCTTGACAAGAATGTATTCACAGGTGTTTCATATTGTTTGATGACTAAATAAAATTCCACATGCAGTTGAGAAGCTGTCTCAAAGCACTTGTCTAATATGCAGCTAGCCTGTGGGATTCTTTGCCATTAGCTCTGTCTCAGTGGTATTTCCCCCATATTCAAAAGGATGAAATTATTGATAATCTGTTAATTTGTAAAGGAATATTGTTCTTCATAACTCAGGGCAGAACATGAGAACCTGCTGAATTTTAGCAATAACAAATGCCTCAAGATGACACTTAGGAAACTGTTGAACACTGTGGGGTGGGGAGGGGGTGTATTGTTGTACGTAAACAAGAATAATGTGTGCATGTTAATCTGAGATACCTCTGAGTTATGTTTCTGTCATTTAGAGCTATCATTTATAATATGGTAGACAAGTGAAATTCTTGAAACAGTCATGCAGGGGAGAGCAGACATAAACACAGGTCAGAATATATCACAGGAAGCTGTTTAAATGCTAGCAAATATGTCATAGGTTCAGTTTTGAAAGAATACATTGACCAAATTTTGGAAGTGTAGTCTGAGACAATCTTTGTGCCCAAAGACATTGCCCATGAGTTTGATTTCAAACTGTCAAAAAAACCTGAGGCCTGAAAATCCATGGGAAATTATAATTTGTGAGTAAGCAAAGGTTTGGCTTTTTCTGAGGTGACCTGTCTGCACCTGCTGTAATGCCTCTGTGTGTCTCAAAGTGTCTGTAGCCTTGGGTATATTTGCTGACTTGATTTTATAAATATATATATAAACCAGGTATTTTGGAAAGCAGCTGTTTCTTTTATTTGAACAGACCTGGCTTATTATTTGTCTAATGTCATTTGGTTTTTTCCCTTGGCATTCCTATTCTATGGGGAATGGCTGGTTTAGCCAGTGTTCCCTAACCATACACAATATAGAAATGAGTATTTTTATTTTTTTAAAGGCTATTTTTTCAGTAAGCACAGATAAGTCCTTTAAAGCTTTTTTTTTTTTCAGTGTAAAATACAGTGCTTGCACATCCACAAGAGGTAGAAATTTCCTAATTCTCAGGTTGTATAAGCACTGAGCTTCATGGATTAAATTTTTAATACCATGGCAGTAGAACACAAGTAAACAACATACTTATAGAAGGCTTGTAATACTTGGAGAAGCAGGACTCTCAAGCTTCAGGTATTGCAAGACAAACATCCTTCTCAAATGAGTTTGGAGTTAGCACATAAAGTGTCAATATTGAGATTATACAGACATATACACGCTTGTGTATTCTGAAACACCATTACTCTGACGGTCTCACCATACTTTTGAGGGTTCATTAAAATAATACTTGTTTACTGTCTTGTGCACTTGACATACTTCCCTGGCTTGTAGAAAGGACAGTGCATGTGTTGTTTATCTAAACAGACCAAGCATTTTTGGTTTTCACCGTTTTCTTTGTTTTGGGGGGAGAGACTCTGAATAACTTGTTCAGAAATTGTTCTAGTTGATCTAGTTAATTATGCATAAAGCTAAAACTAGTTACTGAACTCCTTGATGAAATCAAGAACTTGGTTAGAAATAGCACTGTGCCAAAAAGACTGACAGCTACCTACAGCCTTATAATAAATTCTGTATGTTAAGAAGTTGTTTTTTCATGTGCAATGTCATGATTGGAGCATCACTGCCTTAGTATGTAATAGGTTTTCTGCTTCTGTAACTGCAAATAGTTAATAAATAATAGCAGAGGACAGAGCAGAAAGTGGTTGAAAATATTAAGCAGGAGGTCTTCTGTGGAGCTGGAGTATTGCCTGGTATGTCTGTTTTGAGAAGGATTCAGACTTAAAAGGTCCTGGTTTTGCTCTTGTTTGCTTGTATTTTTGACCGAGTTGTTGGGTGGTTAGCAAATGTTCACTGTGTTTTGTAAGCTATTCTTTTGGCTGATTGCCTGCATCAGTAAAGCAAAGCATCAAAGTGTCTCAGGCTTTTGAGATGCTCTGCTTGAACTGCAGAGCAGTTGTGTGTCGCTCCTGCTGTGTAACCTATTTTGGCAATGTCAGCTGGATATTTCTTTCCAGCTTGTGTGAAGTTTTGAATCATACCAAGAGACCAGAAAAGGAAGAATGCTGATTTTGGTGACACATTACTTTGAGCCTTCACTTCATTTTTCCACCATGTACAGATTTCAAGGCAGCCCTATACTTCCTATTTCATTCCAGGCCACACTGGATATATATTACTCTGTTACTCTCATGCACTTACTTTTCTTCCCCAGTTTGCACAGAGGAGTTCATTCTTAGTCTGTTAGTTATTTTCTTTAACCAGATAATTAAAATTGCTGTCTGCTACTAACAAGCTAAACTTTAATTTCTGCAATAACCCTGACATTCTTTGCTACAATAGCAGAAGCCTCTTGTGGAGTGTCTTAGTGTTAATAACATGCTGTTGCTCTTTATTATGTATGTGTCCTCTGCTAACAGAAGGTTTGAGTTTAAGTTGAAAGTTGAACCCCAGACTAAATTTTATTAAATAATGATAGATATATAAATGTTAAAATCCTTGAAAAGGTAACAAGCATGCTCTCCAGAGCATAGACATTAGGTACAAGCAATGGGGCTGGAATAAGCATTTGCTGCTTGAAATGAATACTGTATAAATGAAATATAGTGTTTGTTACTTGTGTGTGTATGTATATATGAATATATATATATGTGTGTGGTGTGTGTGTGTATATGTGTATATATATATGTATGTACTTTATTCTAGAGAATGGGTGGAAAGGCTACAAGGTTTGAACAGGAGGCCAGAAAAAACTTAATTGCACAATGTCTTATAGAAATCAAGGGCTTTTTCAAAGCATTGGTTTTGATAGCTGCTGAAAAAGCAACTTCATTGCAGTTTGTACTTAAAAGGACTTGTAGCCATGCCATACCTGGTCAATGTTTCTCTCTTACCTGAAACAGAAAACTAGGGAAGGTAAATTAACAACTTCCTGTATCTGTATGTTACCTAGTTCTCTTTTACTCCTTCTGTAGCTGTTGAGCAACAGTTTCTGAAAGTAATAAACTAGTATTGTGGGCTTTTGAATTAGTACTGTATTTTATTATAATGCTGCTGTTTACTGGACATTCCAGGCCTTTCTGGGCAATGTGTTGTTGAAAACATAACCAAGGAAAAGGCCCAGTTCACTTTAGTTTACAGAGTATTAGTTCTGACTCTGTGCTTTTGTTGCATTTTTTCTTTCCACAAATTCTACTGTTGTTGGAGATAACATCTAATAATTAGCACAATGCAAATTTACTATGTTAATGATTCAGTATTCAAGATTGCTAAATTGGTCTTAGAGTTCCATCCTTGTAAGGACAATTTTGATACTTTCTTTCAAAGTCCACTGAAGTACAAGACAGTCTTACACTTTTAAGATGCTCAGTTGATTAGCAACTTCATAGAAATGGAAAGAAGTTCAGAAAATACAGTTTTCAGGTGCAAGAAATCGATTTCTCCCACAACAGTAAATAAGAAATTACTCCCTTGAGAGGTGGGGGAGAAAGGGTCTAGAAGGCAGACATGATACAGGTTGAATTATGAGCATGATGCAAAAATGGCCATGAAAAGGGCAGGAGAATATCAGATTAATTACAGTTAAGTGTGTGGTTTTTTTTTAACTTGTGGGTTTTGTCCTTTTATAAATAAATACTATGTAGTAGAGGTGTTTTTTTATGAAATATGATAGTCATAGTCTTCTAGCAAATGAAATGGCTACTTTTTTTTTTTTTAAGAGCTGGCTGTGTGAAATCCTGACACTTAGTGTATTTGAGAACTGTAAAACTGTTAATGTCTCATTGTGACTGTGTACAACATTCTAGTAGGTTTCTTTCTGCTCTCATACAGATTAGTTAGGTTTTATCATGAACTGCTTCCAAAGATATGTTTGTGCTGTCAGTCTGCTTCAAAGTTTCTTTACAGAAAAATAAATAGGTACAACTCAGAACTAGCTAGCACTTGTTGTAAGAAGTCCTAAAAGAAGTGCCCCAGTATCCAGCATGGTATTTCTTTACAATTTTTTTTCTGCTCTGTAGGGTTAGAGCATCTTAATTCCTTACCCATCCTATATTAAATTATTGTGTTAAGAATATATTCCTAATGTCTTTTTGTGTTAATGGCAACAAAATCTTACTTTATCTGGCTACTGATATTGGGATAGATACCACTCTTTTGATAGAATATGGCAATGTATGTTAAGTCCATGTAAGCGGGGAAGCGGTGCAGGAAACCTGGAGACTGAAGCTTCAGCTGGAAGGACACAACAACATGATGGACAGCTTATCTCTACATTTGTTACTCTGGTGCAACTGCAGAACCGCTAGCTGCTTAAACTATTCTATTTCAATAAGTTGTGACAATTAGCTGAATGGGTAAGTTAGTTTTTTGTGAGGCTGTGGATGAAACACGTTTCCTAGTGGTCAAAGGGAGGGCAATTATTAGGTGCTTGCCTGGGTAACCTATAGTTAGTTTGTCTCTTTCCTTAAGGAAGTCTGTCATGTAATGTTCATGCTCATCATAACTTTAAGCTGAAGTTTTTATTTACTTGCCGTCTGAGAATACGAAACCAATTAATTTAGTGTTTTTCTTTCCTTTTTTTCCTGTCCCCATCTGTTGTGTTTTGGTTTTTTTTTTTTTCCTCACTATTAATTGTGGGTGTAATAAATGTCTTTTGAGTGCTCACCTAGAGACCTTTAGTATTTTAATGTTTTTGAGGCTTTTTTTGGTTACTACCCTTTGCATTCCCACTGATAAATTTCCAGTTGATGAGTTTCCCACTGACAAATGTTCAATTTTTATAATCTACATCTTCCCCAGTGCTTAGTGTAATAGTGAATTGGTATTCTGTCAGGATAGACTAGGACATATTTAAGATGCATTTACATCAACACCTGACTGCATAATTCAGTTTTCCTTCTGTCCCTCACTTGTACCTGGAGCTGCAAGTTCTTCAGGTATTATATATGCAGGTAGTGATCACTAAAACCTCATACTGTTTCTAGAGGGAATTATTTAAACTTGTGTACCTAGCTCATTTTGCAAACTGATGGATGTTGTTTTGTTAACTTATCTCATGTATGCCAATTATTTTCTCTGTAATAGGATTTCAGTTGTGCACAATCTTAAGCTAAAAGTGAAAACCAGGGCTTTAAAGCTCAAAAAACCCTCAAGGACTCTTCCTAAATTTCAAATAGCTGTCATAAAATAACTTTTAAAAAATCATATTAACCATGATATTTTTCTGTTTTTAAAAACAGGTGAACCAAGAGTGATATTTCTGGAATATATTTGCTTGTTCTTCCAGATAGGAGGTAAATGCATTAAGCTGGCAAAGTGATTCTGGTAAGAATTTTTTCACTATTTCTATAGTGAATGTCATTATATGTATAAGTGTTTGCAGTTTTGCTGCTGGAAGGAACTTTCTGTACCATTAGTGCAAACAAACTTGCTTTTACTTCCAAGGTCTTATTTTTTGCCTAATATTCGTATATTAATCCATCTGTTATGTTTAAATGTTACATTGAAAATTATTTGATGCCTTTTTTTGTTTGCGCAGTCTGTGCTTGGATATGATGATAGTATTTGACTTTTGAAGCTTTTACTGCAGCTGTTTATACAGAAATAGAAGGAGTTAAATGTGTGTAGCACTCATTAAGTGAGGTTTATGTGGATTAAATGATCTTGTTTCCATAGCTGCCATCACTGATTATTGTTTTTGTTTTGCTTTCTTCTGTGATCCTCTTGAGAGTTTTCTACAGCTGAGTCTTGCATTTCGTGTCTTGTTTGAGTTAAATGTTTCTCCATGTACTAGTGCTGAGCATCCAAAGCAAAATTAATCAGTCTGGTATTTTTGGTATTTTCTGCTGAACAATGGCAGCAGAATTGTCTCTTGAATTAAGCACACACTGGTAGTGACTGCTACCCGCTCAGTTGTGCTAGAAGGAATACACTGTCTGGTTTAGTTGTAAATTTAAAACATTGTACTTTTGCAACTCTCAAAATTACCTGAACTTAGTAGTTTTTTTCTTTTCCCCTTGAAACAATCTGCATACTGTTGGAATACATAACATGGTATTGTTCAAATAAACTATTAAAGAATAGTATTTCTATACAATGTTGTGTAAGTGCTATGTGTTTTGCCCTTATGCTTCAAGTGAAATACCTTTTAGTAGAAGACAAATGTTGAAGCTTGCATAGAGGTTACAAAGAAAAGCTGGAACAATGTCATTAACTTTCATTTATGCAGTGTGAGGGAATGCTCTGTTGCAGGCTTTTACTTCTTAGATCCATGAAATCAGTGTTTGTTAAAGGGTTGTTAAAGTTTCACTGGAATTGTGTATGTTTGTTCTTTTCTTTCCCTTCTACCCTACATGGGTGTATTGATTCCTCAGTTCAGCAGACACTGTCTTTTGGAGGGGGTGAGATACAGGGAAGAATCTTTCCTGTATCTTTCCCTTTCCCCCCCCCCAGTCTTTTGTCTATAAAGAATGTATTTTCTGATGGAGTTAATTTCTGTCCTTTCCTCTACTTACAGCTCAGACATGAGCAGTGCCAGTAACTCACTGGCACGGGAATTCTTGACTGATGTCAACAGACTGTGCAATGCAGTGGTACAAAGGACAGAAGCCAAGGAGGATGAAGAAGAAGAAACTCATATGGCAGCACTGGGACAATACTTAGTTCAAGGCCGTGGGTTTATTTTGCTTACCACTCTGAACTCAATAATTGATCAGGTAGTAGCTTTTCTTAAGTGGTTATAGTTTTTGTATTGAGCTTTGACTGTGTGGATTTGTCTGGCTCATGTTGGTTGTTCTTGGTGCTGGTTTTCTTTCCTTTTTGTGGAGAGTGCGTGAGTTAATTGGGAAGACTAGAAATTCAAAAAGATGTTGTAGCTGCATTCTGTCCTTCAGCAGAAGCAGAAAATGGAAAACTAGACAATAATAGACCTGTTTGCCAGCTTATATTTGACTAAGGCATATGTGAAGCTCAAGTGCAGTACCTGGGTGGAAAGACTTCAGCTGCACGTCCCAGAATCACGTGACGTGCCAAAATCATAAGTTAGGTTTTTGTGTTTGAAAGTTATTGATCTTTAGGACTTAAACAATTCTGATAGTGCTGCAAAGCATTCCATGAATGAATTGTGTTTGAATTCTGTGCTTTCTACAGTTCTTTCCTGCTCTGAAGTTCGTAGTATGTAAATTCTAGAATCCTAGTAGTAGTGGAGGTTTTTTGGTGGTTATTTTGTGATTTTGATTTTTTTTTTGCTGTTACATTTTTAGAACAAAGTTTCAAACTTGTCTGGGGCTTCCTATTGACTTTAAAATATTTTGTGCTTTCGACTTTCCTGGTTTTCTTTTTTGAGTTACTCTTTCTACAAGGGGGATTAGGTGAGCTTTTGTATAGGAGCAGTTCAGAGGTGTAATAAATATCTTGGATATTATCTATCATTCTGTAATTATTTCTTATTCTTTCTGATGGGCTCTAGTCAATGATTATAGCACTCTTTGTACTCAGGTTGTTTTTTCAAGTGCTTAAAACAGCAGAAAGACATAGGGAGCTGAATGCTGAATGGCTTGGTAAAATAAAAAAGGTTAATCTGTGTTTTAAAAGTACAAGATCTTTTATTTTTATTTTGTTCCTAACATAGGAGTTGACATGTCGAGAAGAACTTCTGACCCTCCTCCTGTCCCTTCTGCCACTGGTGTGGAAAATCCCTGTCCAGGAAGAAAAAGCAATAGGTATGTTTTATCACTTAGAGTATTCAACATATAAAGGAAGTGATTTGTGTTTTAGTAGAGAGCTGAGATCTCTGTGCTAAAGAGTAGTTTATTGTAGTACATATCCTCTGACATGAAACGAAGATGTGGAATCTGCAGAAAATTTAAATTTTAAAAATGCCAAAAAATTGTGCAGAGAACGTAAAGACTTTTGGTCGGTGTGAAAGACAATGCTTTTGTTGCTGTGTAAAAACTGAACAAGGAAATGGCAGTGATCTGAGTCAGATTTTTTTGTTTTGTTTTGGGCTCTTATATTTGTCAGATGTATTTTTTTCCCTCCCAGAGGGTAAAACAAAGGGAATGAAGTAAATGAAATTACCTGACTGTTTGAGAGAGTTTCTAAGGACTCATACCCAAAACTCTTCCAGGGCTTTTTTTTTTTTGCTATTTGCAACTCCTCCAAATTGAAGGCTATTGTTAATGTTTGTAGACTTGGTGTCTTTAAAGAGTCAGTTTAATAGAGGTTTTATATAATAAACTTTCCTGCTTGCTGACATGCATCATTCTTTTGTGCTCCTGTAAGCATGATGGAATTAAAGAAATGTTTTGGTTATTCTGTGACAGCTTAGTGGTTTTTCCAGGGTCTGTTTAAAAAGCTGTTGTGTAAATAGGTTTTAAGATGTTGTGGTTTATACACTACATAATGCACAGCTTTTACTTCTACAAATTACCCTCTCTTATTGCTGAAAGAGTAAGCATGATGTATCCAGCTGTGCACTAAGTCAGGGTTTTTCTTCAACTGAAGTAAGTTCCCCTGCATTAGGCAGCTTTTTTCTTTCAGTGCAGGTAATATCCTTTGTTTGATAAAGTCCTGATTAATCTCCTGCCTTCAAAGAAGATTGTTAGTTTCTGAAGCATCACAACAATGACTTTTTAAACAGCATGGTACAGTCGTGCTTGTACATGGAAGCGTCTTTTCTTTCAGCTTAAATAAAGTTAATAGCTATTATGTGGGCTTCTGGGGCTTTGTGGTGGTGGGGGCTGTTGTTGTTAACTATGACATTTTTCTAAATAATAAATTTATGGGGTGGAGGATACTTACAGTTGGTTTATGGTAGATATTTTACTGCCCAAAGCATCCAGTTACAGTTCTGTCACTTCTTAAAAATAACAATGGACTTAATCCAAGAACATTCACAGTTGTTTCTCTGCTTGCTTTTTTGATAGCTTAATTGGAGTTTACTGGTAGAAATGAAGCAGTAGTACTTCTGTTTTATTATTCAAAATGTGCTTGCCCTTTGACTCAGATTTAAATTTTATTCTGCATACTTGAAAGTTGGGGTGTTTGTCTTGGCTTTTGTATGAATATTCAGGACCCTAAACATTATTCCTTTCTGTCTCTCTTTTGTCCCTGACTATTTTAAAATCCCATACTTTTATTTCTGCTGCTTGTATTTGGAATAATTAATACTGAAGTAAAAAGACTGAGGTCTGTATACTTGAATGTTTGCACTGATAATAAGTAGAAAAATATATTTTTTCTGCTATTACTAGTACACTGGTAATGTCATCATGCATGCTAAGAGGACTGTGAGCTAACACACCCAGCTGAGTTGCAAAAAGTGGCAATGGAGCATCAAGTTAAAAAGACATTTTCCTCCCTTTAGTTTGCTTACCAAAAAGTCCTTTCAACTACTTTGGTGACATTTTTTTGAGAATGTTTTTTTGAGAATAGTTGTGCCAACAAAAAGTTTTAGGAAACCTTTTAGCACACTTTTGTTTAAATAGAAACCCTAAATAGAAAAAGAAATAATTTTTCTAGGCTTTTAAAATAGCCGGCCCTAAACATGAGTTGTTGCTGCCTGTTTTATACTGAAAATGTCTGATACAGGTGCATGCAAAACCATGACCTGTTAAGATACAAATTTGCTGTGTATTTTAAATCTGGAAGTATTTAACTATAAAATAAAGGAAAATGCTTTACATATTCTAATGTTCCTTTCTTACCTTTCTGTTTCAATAGATTTTAATATACCCTTTACAGTAGACATATGCCTGACCAAAGATAATAATACAAGTTCTGTGAAATCTACTCAGGAAAAACTAAACTTAGATGGAAGCACTCATTCATCTCTTCAGACCTCTGTAAAACTCAATCTTCGATCTCGTAAAAGTGGCCGTCTCCGCAAAACGACCCACCGCTACTCAGTGCGGGATGCGAGGAGGTCCCAGCTGTCCACCTCGGATTCCGAAGGCAATTCTGATGAAAAGACTGCTGTAATAACAAAACACAGACGCTCCCAGTTACTGCAGCCCTTTTTAACCTCTTCTGTTAGGGACAGCTACCCTGGGGGTAGAAGTGATAGCCAGCCTCCTGAAGTGGTACCAGGTTCTAATACCGATGCCCCTAATCTAGAAGGTTCCAGCAAAGTTATTCTAGCACATGAGATTTTGAATGAGCCAGCTGCAGGAACGTCTGAGAGCAACATGAATAACTCTCCTTTTGACTTATGCCATGTCTTACTGTCCCTCCTAGAGAAAGTGTGCAAATTTGATATCGCTTTGAATCACAGCTCTGCTCTTTCAGCGAGTGTTGTGCCCACATTGACAGAGTTCTTATCAGGATTTGGGGACTCCTGTAATATAAGTAGTAACACAGAAAATGAAGTAGTTTCTGCAGGGTGGACGGAAGAACCTGTGGCTCTGATCCAGAGGATGCTCTTTCGAACAGTTCTCCATCTTATGTCTTTAGACATCAGCAATACAGAAACAATGCCTGATAATTTACGAAGAAATTTAACGGACTTACTTAAAGCAGCATTAAAAATCAGAATTTCCTTGGAAAAGCAGCCTGGTCCTTTTGCTCCAGGATACAAGAAAACACTACAACAGCTGGTTCAGGAGGACTATATATTTTCTAGATATCGTCACAGAGCCTTGCTTTTACCTGAGGCCGTGGAAGGGGTCTTGCAGATTTTGATCTGCTGCCTACAAAGTGCAGCCTCCAATCCATTCTACTTTAGCCAAGCTATAGATCTGGTTCATGAGTTCATACAGCAGCAGGGATTTAAGCTGTTTGAAGTAACGGTGCTTCAAATGGAATGGCTTTGTATGAAGAATGAGGGAGTACCAGGGGAAGCCTCAGAGCATCTGAAAGCCCTGATCAACAGCATTATGAAAATAATCAGTACTGTCAAAAAAGTGAAATCAGAGCAGCTCCATCAATCAATGTGTACAAGAAAGCGGCACAGACGATGTGAGTACTCTCACTTCATGAATCACCACAGAGATCTCTCTGGACTCTCTGTATCTGCTTTTAAAAACCAAGCTTCCAAAAATCCTTTTGAAACTGCTGATGGAGAAGTTGATTATCCTGAGAGATGCTGTTGCATTGCTGTTTGTGCACACCAGTGTTTGCACTTGTTGCAGAAAGTTTCTTTGAGCAGTACCTGTTCTGAGATTCTCTCAGGCGTACATAATGTAGGAATATGTTGTTGTATGGACCCAAAGTCTGTGATTGTCCCATTGCTCCATGCTTCCAAGTTGCCAATATTAAAAAATTTTCAACAGCACATACTGAACATCCTTAACAAATTTATATTGGATCAACTGGGTGGAGCAGAAGTCTCTCCAAAAATTATACAGGCATCATGCAATATATGTACTGTTGACTGTGATCAGCTCGCTCAGCTGGAAGATGCCTTGCAGGGCAACTCCAGTGATGCCAGTCCCACATCTAGTTCTTCTTGCAGAGTTCAGGGAATTCTGCCTAGCACTGGATCTGAAGATATGTTGTTGAGATGGCATGCACTGGAGGCTTATCAGGACATCATTTTTGAAGAAGACAAACTACGTGGCACACAGATTGCAAGCCATATTTGCCACTTAATTCAAAAGGGAAATGTAGTGGTCCAGTGGAAACTGTATAACTGTATCTATAATCCTGTGCTGCAGAGAGGAGTTGAGCTAGCTTGCCATGCTCAGCAGCAGCTTGGACTGAGTACAGCTGATAAACTCATGTGCAGTTACCATAGCCAGGATTTGCCTTCTGAAGTGCTTCAGGTTTATTTGCAGATGCTCCCTCTGTTGCTGAAATCCAGGTTGGTTATTTTCTGTTTATTATTGGGAAACATGCTAATTAGGTACAGAGCTTTGTATATTTGTTACTGATTGGAACATAAGTTTTGTTTGGACTGTAGGTGGTGTTTGCCTATTGCAGGTGGCAACAAGATAAATGCTTGAGTAACAGGATACAAGCCTAGATTCATAAACTATAGGAAGTGAGGGCTCTCTACTCATGAATTGTAGTCTTTAACAAGCCAAACTCTGTAGCGACAAATAAAATCATTGTCCAGTGTGACATGCTCTCTGCCTCCTCGTTCTTTGTTCTAAAATAAGTTAGGACTGTTAAACAGATTGATATGTCATTTTTCTGTGGGAATTAGAATACACAGTTTTCTGATCTGGTTCCTTTTTCCTTCTAGAATGGTCACTATAGAAATCACCTTTCAAAAATAAGGCTTGATGTTTACTTTTACTATAATAACTGTTTTTTAACTTAGAATATCCTCTTCATTTAAGCACAGTTTAAGAACAGGAACCCAAACAACCCAAAACCACAAAAAAGGCACTAACATTCTCCCAAGGCTTAAATAGATACTTTTTATTTATTGTTGAATTGATTAAATAATTGTTTAATAAATGTATGGAACTTCTTTCAGAATATGAATGTGTGCTTTTGTCCAGGAAAGATTGATTTTATTTCTCTTGGAGTCCTGAAGTCAATTTAGTGGGTTTATCCAAGACAGAAAGTAGACTAGTACTCCAGTTTATGTGAAGGGATTATCTAATACTGTTTTAAATTCTACCCTAAACCGTATCAGAAGTTAATAATTTTTAAAAGTGTACTTAGTGGCAAAGAGGCAAGAGAAATAAAGCTTAGATAGAGAGAAAAGTTTAAAATGTCCTTTTTTTTTACTGGCTTAAAGGTGGGAATAAATAAGTAAATGATCCATTTAATTCTAGAGTAACTTGATCAGATTAAATCTGATTCTGTGGGAAGGGGATGGGAGGTAAGTAAGGTGGATATCTACAAGCAAATATAGTATGCTAAAAACCTTACAATTCCTTACCCTAAGTTTTGTATGAACTTAATATATTACTTGTAGAGTAGAAGAAGGGAAAAATAGACTTGGAAGCAAATATATGGAAAGTTTTTTTTGATATTGGACATGCTGACATAATTGCACAAAAACTTATGCTTGGAAGGTATTCCAGAATTTGTCTGAAATTCATCATCCATGCAACTAGTAGACAGCTAGGAATATGTCATCAAGTTTATTTGAGAAGGAATCACTGCTTTCTGGTGCAATCACCAAACAGAGAAATACCTTCAGTTGCTAATAAAAAATTTGGGCAAGGAAATACCACTAAAGAGTAAATATCATAAATAGAGTTAATTAACCACCTTTAGTGTTTTGAACATCATACGTTTTTGTGGTCTGCATTTTAGAGGGAGATATTTCCTACATTATATCTAACAAAAAAGTTGAATTTTCCGCTACCAGCTGGACGATGTTGAGTTGGGATCCTAGAGTGCTGCAGACAAGTTCCTTTTCTCTTTAATTTACAGTCATTTCTAGCAATTGCTGACTTACATGAGGTTTTGGATGCTTTATAAAGTAACTTTCTTATGCTTTCTTTTGCAGAGTAATTAGAGACTTGTTTCTGAATTGTAATGGAGTGAATCAAATGATTGAGTTAAATTACTTAGATACATTAAGAAGCCATTCTTTGAAGGTGTTAGAGACCTTGATACTCTGCCTTGATGATCAGCAGGAAGACCAAGCAACACCAGAACTGGAAGGCCTCAACAGTGAACGAAAGGAATCTATGTCTGACTTGCCCACTTCTCTTTGTAGCCAGCATGCTGTTTCAGAAGTTCCTCAAAGCCTGAGCAAGTTTTATGCTGGCTTGAAGGAGGCTTACCCAAAAAAGAAAAAGTTTGTCAGCCAAGACATTCACGTCAACACAATAAATCTGTTCCTCTGTGTTGCTTTTTTATGTATAAGTAAAGAAGCAGATGGTGATCTGGATTCAGCTAATGAGTGTGAAGATACATCAGGATATGATAGTACAGCTAGTGAGCCATTAGGCCACAAATTACCATGTCTGTCCCTGGAAAGCCTTTCTTTGCCCTCTCTGGAACATATTCATAGGGCTGCAGATATTTGGTCCATGTGTCGTTGCATCTATTTGTATAGTTCAGTTTTCCAGAGGCAGTTCCATAGACTTGGAGGCTTTGAAGCATGCCAGAGATTACTAATCCTGATAATTCAGAAACTTGCAAAAAATAAGAAAAAGGAGCAAGAAAAGAGGGAGAGAGTATTGAGTGAAAGCAGCAGAAGTTCACATGGGAGTCCTCGAACTGAGCTTCTCAGCAAGGATGACTCTGTTCAGCTGGCTAAAAGCAGAGAGGTGATGCAATTGGAGCTTGATAGTTCTGGCAGTCCTGCTGGTGCTGAGCAGCTGGTGCCTGACTCTGGCTCCTGTGACAGCCCTGTGAGTATGGAACACACTTTGGGTACTCCAGTTGCCAATCTTGAAGGGATAAGGACTTATGCAAGAGAAGAGACTGAGTGGGCACTCCAAGGTATCAGGCTTCTAGAAGCTCTGCTGACCATCTGCCTACACAGTGCAAGCACCATGCAGCAGAAGACAGAAGTGGAGATGTTTCACCAGGTACTGTGCAACTTTCTCTACCTTCCTTTGCTCCTATTTGTTTCATATTATTTTAACAGTAATTTAGTGAAAAGTTCTTCTAGGGAGGTAAAAACTTTATGCAGTTTTTATGGTACTATATTTTGTATAGTACTGAAAGTGTACACCTAAATAATGAGCTTAGCAGTCAGAGTAGTGGTCTTGCTTGAGTAGTACTCTTTTCAGAAAGAGTATTCAGTGGAGAATATGTGTGAAAGGGATGCTGCAGGAAAGCTGTATAGGCAAGATGTGACCACTGTACCTAGTGACTCATGTTGTTTTTTGAGGATGGTTCTGAGCAGAGCGTGGTGCTTGAGAAAAAACTACTGAAGGGCACAGATACTGAAAGGACACCTGAAAAAATTATTCCTTAAGCCTTAGAGGTGGAATAATTCAGTATTCCACAAGAAGTTGTTAATTCACAGAAGACACCTTCACTTTTCTTTAATGTTTACTGTCTTGAATTTTACTTGACAATTTATTGCAAAGCAGGAGGTATTAAGTGCAGGGGAAGACCTGGAAACTGGAGTTCTGTCTTGAACATTCACTGTTTTTATGATCTTGGACATGTCCCACTCTGTCAACTGTTAGTAATGTGGTGTGGTTTGAATGCACAGTGTACCTGAAGCTGTTTGAAAAAGGTTTATTTTTGAAACAGCACTTTCACCTGCAAATTTTAGATAGCAGCATTTTGCCACATTTTTTCAGTGTGCAGGTTCCAATTAAATCTGTCATGACATACAGGATGAATCTTTCTTTTTTTAAGAGACTGGATGAAATGTGGTGGTTTTAGATGAGAAGTCAGATTAGTGTAGGTCAAAGGAGAAACTCTTAAATGAAAGAGCTAGACTATTTATTTTAGCTTGAAATAGTAACATGAATCAAAATGTTTTTCTCCCCCAAAACACAGAATACCTGTGTGGATGATATCTTACTTGAAATAAGAGAGCAGCTTGCTCAGTCAAAAGTGATAGAAACTGACTTGGCAAAGCCTCTGTTTGATTCACTGCTTCGTGTTGCATTGGGCACTTTTTCTGCTGATCTGGATCTTTCTGAAGAAAAAATTGAAAAGGTATGAAACACTAGCTAAACAGTCTCATTCTGAATAATGCAAGATTTTCTCAGATTTGTTCTCTCGGTCTTTTTAAACCTGATAGGAAATGTTTAGATGTATTTGGTTATTGTGACAGTTGAAGATGAAATCTCTGCTTCTCATACCAAAGTGGAATGCTGTTTATTGATACAGTCCCCACAATTACTGCTCAGAAATGAGTCATGCTTTTTCATCTCACAGCAATGTGATGAACTCTTAAAGGAAGGGCTTCAAATGGGAATGTTGAGTGACCTTAGTGGCTGTAGACATCTTCACCTCTTCACCTTTGAATGAATGTCAAGTTGCATGCTGATGGTGATAGTGATTTAGAAACAGTTTTAATTCTGCTTCCTAAAACTTTGATCAGGTAGTAAGAAAAATCCCTCTTTGCAGATTCAGTTTTTTACAAAATAATGAAGTATTTTTAACATATCTCAGGTTTCTTGGAAGTGTATGATTAATTTGTTTCTTTCCCCAGTGGACTTGGAGAAAATAGGCATTTGGATGGTTCTAAATTATTTGCTTTTCTTTTCTGATCCAAAGATATTTTTTCTGACCAATGACATTCTATTTGGTTGTATTGTACCAGACCCATTACATTGAGAAGGAGCCTGTGTCACAACCTGGAGAAATTTCTGAAGAAACTGAAGAATCACAATGCTGTAGTCTTAAACTTTTTGCTGAAGAGGAAGGATATGAAGCAGATAGTGAGAGTAATCCTGATGATAGTGAAACCAAGAATGAAGGTAAATGGGAACTTTCTGAATATACAAAGCTGTCTTTTTGATATAGCCAAGCTTGTTTGTCTTTTGAGATGTACCAAAACAGTGCAAGCACCTTTAATAGATAGAAATAATTAAGTTTTTTACTTCCACTAGGATGGAGTTACAAATGGAGAAATAAATATTCTTACTGAGTGTTACAGAAATTGTTCTGTCTTGGTTGTTTTGGTATATGTGACTCTTGCTCTAAAGTCATGTTGCTCAAATGTGTTATTGTGATCTAGAAACTCCAGAGCTATGTACCAGTAGTTTTTTTGAAAATCAGTGCTCAAATTTTTTTCTTTAGGATTGTAACTATCTGGTGAAAATTAAATAGTCTAAATATGTTATAGAATACTAGATTGAAGGGGACCCCAAGGATGATCTAGTCCAACCTTTTTTTCACAAAAGCACAATCTAGACAAGGTAGCCTGGCACCTTGTCCATCTGAATCTAAAGTACCCCATGTGCCACTTCTCTGGGGAGATATTTTCCAATGTCTGATTTGTCATTAGGGAAAACTTTCTCATTTTCATTTTCTCATTGTGTCTATGTGGAATTTCCCCAGAAGTAACATGTTCTTGTTACCCTTTGCTTTGTCCATGTGACTTCTTGTAATAAAGGAGTCTACCTTCTTTGTAGACAGCTTTTAAATGGTGATAAGATGTCCTCTAAGCTGCCTTTTCTCAAGGCTGAGCAAGCCCAGTTCTCTCAATCTTCCCTCCTGTCTTTTTTGTGTAATGGGGACATAACCAAATGCAGCAATCCAGATGTGGCCTGACAAGCACTGAATAGAGTGGGATAAAGGTTTTTATCCCTGTTGACAATGCCCTTGTTGATGCAGGCCAGCATCCCACTGGCTTTCCTTGCCACAGCAGCACACGTTCACTCATGCTGAGCTTGCTGCCCACTGGGACCCCAGCTCTCCAGTCAGGCAGATCCCAGATCCCTGGATTCTGTTTTCCCATGTGAACATTACATTTGTCCTTGTTAAACTTCATAAAGCTCTTGTTAGCCCACTCTTACAGCCTATCCAGGTCTTCCTGCAGGGAGGCTCTCCCTTCCCAAGTGCCCACTTCCCACTCAGTTTGGTATCATTGGCAAACTCCATCAGGGTGGATTGATCCCATCACCCAGATCGCTCATGAAGATATTGAACACCATTGGGCCCAATATCAATCCCTGGGGACCCCATTGGTGGCAGTGTCCAGTTTAAAAAGGATTTACCACCCCCTCTGGGTGCAGCCAGGCAGTCAGTGCCCGCCCACTGCACAGACGCCTTGTCTCCACCCTAATGCACCAGTTTATCTGGGAGGAGCCTGTGGGAAACTTGGGAAAGCCTTGGAGAAATCCAGGTAGACATCCACTGCTCATTCCATATCAACCCAGCCAGTTTTTGGCTTGTGGAAGGCAATCAGGTTTGTCAAGCAGTGTTTGGCTTTTCCCAATCACATGCTTCATTTGACTTGATAGCCCCCTTGTTATACAACATATCTCATTATTCTAAACAATTGATGTGCACGTATCTTGCTGTATTCTGTTTGTGTAATTAATTTTAAACATGAATTTGTTTTAATTTTTTTCCTTTTGCTGAGCACATCTGGGTGCTTATATTCTGGTCTGAGATCAGCATGAGCAGCAACAGCCTTTAATAGAACTACATCAAACTGCTGCTGTTTCCCTGCGTGATTAGGCTTTATCAATAGATTTATAATGTTTTAAAAGCAATTGTGAATTAAAAAGTTAATTTGAAAAACTTCCATGATGCACTTGAATGTAACATGTGTCTGTACCAAATAATTTTAAATAATGTATTTTAAAGTCTCTCCAAAATGTAATGGGGAGGCTTACATGTTTGGGGTTTTTTCTTTGATTATCATGCAGCTATTCTGTCATTTGCATTTTCAGAGTTAAACAACAAATTGCTTCATCCAGCCTTTTAGTATGAAATTATTTACATTTGTCTCCTTTCTTGGCAAGCTCAAAGTTTGTGTAGAAGCTTGGGGCACTATTGCAATGATTTTACTGTTGTTTCATGAACTGCATATTTTTCCATTTCTATATGTGTCCAATTCCCAGGAAATTAAGCCAGATAGTTTAAGACTATATAATGGGAGAAGCTGCATCCTTGCCCTTCTGTGTTGGCAAGAAAATAGAAAAATCTGAAGCAGAATATAAAACTATGTTAATCTCTGAAAATTGCTTATAACCTAGTGACTATTTTTGTTTTGTACCTGTGAGAAGGTTGGAGGTATGTCCTTGGATGTTCTGCTTAAATATGCAAACTGTCTTCAGCTGAGTAAGTTTCAGTAAGACACATGTTGTTTCTTTTTAGGAGCAGATACAAAGGCAGAACCAGGATGTACTGGTGCTTCAGGTTATTTTAATGGCCTGGCTGAAAACATCAATCAAGGAGAATTAATGTATCCTGAAATTTGCATGTTAGAATTAAACTTGCTCTCAGCTGGTAATGCAAGTTTAGATGTGCTTGCTCATGTATTCCAAAGCTGCCTGAATGTCATCAATCAGAAGGAGAGAAATGCCACTGTCCTTATAGAACAGGTAAAAATGTTATTAACAGAGGCGGCAGTTTAGCAGTTGTGTATTTTTAATTTTATCATACCTAATAGTGATCTTGAATATTCTCACTTTTTATGGGATTTTATAAGATGTGAAACAGTGTAAATGACTGATATTGTCAAGTGCATTGCATTTAAGTTACCAGGAGCTAAGTAATTTATTGAAAGGTATCTGCCCTTCAGAGCTTTTGAGTTTTTCAGGTGTCTTTCTTTTATCAAGACTATTCAATCCCTACAGATAGATTTTATGATTGTCAGGGCCTTAAGGAAAAAAGGGCAGATATCTGCTTGTATGTATGTATATGTAAGCATTCTAAACTTTTTATTGAATATGTACTTTTAGAAACCATGAATCATGTACCTGAAAAATATTCCATGCTTTTTTTCTTCATAACTTTGTATTAGAAGTTAGTTGTGCAAATGGTCATGCCCTCATGATCCTTTGGAGTTACTTTTATTTGCCTTTTTTAACAACTAAATTGAGTATCCTTCCTGTAAAAGATAATGATTTGACATTCAAAGTCTCTCTTCTGCAACTGAACTGTACAGAGCACAACAGATCGTTCATTGGCAAATATAAAAACAGTCCACAATTTCAAATAATCTGAATTATCATTAAAATCAATAGCAGGCAGGAATTGATTAGAAGAATTTATTTCTTAGTTCTTTGAGCTGGGGGATATTCTTCAGATATTCATTTTACCTATTCTTTTGTACAGGGAGCTGTTAAACACCTTTTGGGAGGATTTCTGAATATATTGACACAAACAGAATCTAGTTTTTATGGTGAGTTAAAGGTCCAAGTAACTTAAATATTAGTTTTTAAAATCTAATGTATACACAGTCAAACACTGCAAATGCAAAATTGACAAAGGAAATTCATTGCCGTGTGAATTTATGCAGCTGCTTTTTTAACTTGCAAGAAAGTTTAGTGTAAATATAGGGTTATTTTTGAGTTAGTGGAAATAAAGAAATACAGGCAGATGTGAAAATGACAATTGAAACCATAAACACTAGTGTGACAGTGTTAAACACTGCTGGGAAAAAATAGCAGCTGATGAATTCTCATTCTATCACAATGTAAGGCTGTATTTACAATTTCTTTGTAACCCAGATCTTGATGATGCCTTGAGTTTTATTCCTAACTGGAAAGCAGCTAGCTAATCCAAGAATGTGGAGGCAGATGAAATGTTTACCCTAAGGTAGATTCGTGTAATGAGGGTGCTCCACAACAGGAGGTGATGTAAACCCATCCCAGGGCTTGAATGCATGGTGGCTTTCTGGGGAGAGCCTTTGCCAGGCAGACACTTGGTTCTCAGACTTTCACTCTATTTTGCAGACCTGGGACAAAATTTAGCATAGCACTGATTGATTCAATAAAATTTTTAATTATAGTGTCAGGAAGTACTCTTGGACCTCTTTAGAATTCATCTTGTAATTTTTATTGGTTCCTTAATCTGAAATGGTTTTGAAAAACACTTTAAATTCCAAATTAATCTTGCCTCATAATAGTATAGAATATGGGTCTTTAAAACATAAAAAAATCCATTTCAACAATATTATTGTCTTCTTATTTTTAGCATGTCAGATGGTGCTGGTAGATCTGCTGGTTTCCCTGATGAGTTCACAGACTTGTTCAGAAGAGCTAACTCTTCTTCTGAGGATATTTTTGGAGAAGACACCTTGTACGGTATGTATGGAGTAACACATAGCAAAATTCAGAGGTCTAACAAGAAAAATGAAGCAAAAAGAAAATCCTTTTGTGTCCAAGAATTTGGGGAAATAAGGAGATGCACAACAATGTTTGAACTGATTGGAGCAAATAAAATTTGGTTATAGAAATAGTTCCTTCTCAAAACTGGAAAAGGAAAGAGGAAATGAGAAGGGTTTTGAAGGGTGTGTTGGTCCTGGAAACTCTCTTCAGCACAAGAAACCAAGAATCCTCTTAAGGAGACTGACATTGTGGTTATGGATGACAAAACAATAATACTGTAAAATTAGAAGCAATTCCTTTAAAGTTACGAGGCATCTCACTATTTTGAGAATGCTTTAGCAGCAGGAATTACTTTCAAACGTGTCCTAAGTTGGTTGGTGGGATGCTGGAATCTACTGCTTGTGTAGGATATAGTGCTGAACCCAAACTCTGTTGGTTTCTGTGAGAGTCTGTAGAAAAATAAGTGGAAGAAAAGAAAAAAAATTACTGGGCAGTGTGAAATAATACCAAACCAAACCAAAGAGTCACAAGTCAATTTTTCAATGCTAGTGTGTACTTATCAGCCAAATAACAAGAGAAACTTCTTGGCTTAAGGGCTCAGCTAGTTTTGTTACTGGTTATGGAATAACAAAGTCATGGCCTGGGTGTGCTTTCTTAAGCAGCCTCAAAACACAGGGTAAGAGATGATGTCTTTTTATGCTGCACATAACAGGAGTGAGATAAGATTGTGCTATGACCACCTGCTGCATTTCAGCTGATTTCTAAGCATGGTAACTTGAAGTCTCATCTGTCCAGACTAAATCCCCAAAGCTTTGTAGGGCCACAGTCTGTTGAAGTTGCTACCTGATGCTTTGCCAGTGTGTGTAGGTTTGGATATACAAACTCATTTCTCTTGGTAAAACATGAGTCCAGGTTTAAATGAGGAGTAGGCTTCTATTTAGTTGCATGATACTTGACTACATGGTGTAAACAATTTATTTTTTCTTCTCATTTATTTGTTTTATTTCTTCTAGGAGGTACTACTCAAGGGTGTATTGAAGATTGTAGACACTAATATTTATATGAATCCATTACAATACCTTGCCTTTCCTTTGCTGAATGGTACAAATTTGAGCAGCAATTCCTCACAAAAATGTGCTGGCACTTCCAACATTAAAAGTGCTGGGCTACTAAAAAGAGCAAAATTGTCACAGAGTAAGAAAGAGACAGATGGTGAAAACTTGAGTCACCAGCTACTTTCTTCCTGGCATGTAGCCCCAATTCACTTGCCTTTAGTTGGGCAAAATTGTTGGCCACACATGTCCGATGGCTTCAGTGTCTCCCTGTGGTTTCGTCTGGAGTATGCTCATGAAGCAGAAAATTCAACAGAAAAGGGGAGAAAAGTCAAGAGGAGAAGCAGACTCATAGCTGTAAGAGAGAACAGTTTTGACAGCACAGGTGAGGATATATTATTTTGTTTTTATTTAGGTAGCACTGAAGGATTCTGGTTACAGATATTCCAATCTATGTACTGTATACCAAAGTTTGAAATTTTGTGATTGATATTGAACAGCAGTGGTAGTATTTCTGATTTTTTTATGACTACTGTACCATATACTTAGAGATACAACATTTCCAACCCTAGTTCTTGATTAATGCCTGCTTCCTTAGAAATGTAGTATTCTCATTGAATTTGTAATTTCAGTAACATTTATGCTGCTTCATGTTATGATGAAAATAATAAATGCTGCAGCTGTAGTTATAGAAAACAGCTGCTCGAGTTTATTTGATTTCATGTATTGATGATCAAGCCTCAGGCTGACTCAGTGTAATTCCTCTTAACTTTCCTTGTGTGTGCACCATGTAAATACCAACAGATGTAAAATAATTTTCTGTTTATACTTTTGTAGGGACTCAAATGTTCTCAAACTGTTCTAAGCAGAATCTTTTGGATTATAATTTGTAAAGGGAAAATTCCTTATTTAAAATGTGTTCCATTCACAACACTTGGAATACCTTTACTCTTTTTTCCTTCTTTTTGTATTTAAATAGAAGGAGGGAAAACCCAACCCTGAACCTTGAAAATCACTACAGTTGCTTTTGTTAGGTCTGTGCTTTTGCTTGGTAAAGTAAGAATACTGATCATGCTTAAAGGGTAGGATGATTTGTGAAGAAAAATCTGAAGATTTCTTGGTGCACACTGATAGTTCAACATAGGAATGTAATCTGATATGTCAAAAGCATCATTGTTAGAGTGTATTCAGCTCAGTGGAATTTTATGTTACAAACAGAAACATATAAAGTGCTGAATTAGTGTTAAGTTCCTCTATTTCTGTTTGAGACCTAGGTTTCTAAAGAGAATGATTCTTATTAGTCAACCCACTTAAGAAAACCAAACCACCTCAACCAAACAAAAACCAGTTCTATGCAGTACCTGAACAGTTTCTTTTCCCACTTGATACATGCTGTGAAAGGCATTGTTGTTGTATTATGTTGTAATTGAAACATGTTTATATTTCTAGAAGAAACAAAGTCTATAGGAACAGAATATGTAACCCTGGGAGACAAACTTGTTGAAGACGGCTGTATTCACATCATTTCACTGGGTTCCAAAGCTCTGATGATACAAGTTTGGGCAGACTTGAACACTGGAGCATTCATTTTTCGGTATGGTGTATTAGTCCAGAAGCAGTCCTGTGGACATATTGTGTTGTTACCTGTAGTAGCAACTTGCAGAGAGTACTGGTGGAGAGTAGAGAACTAATTTCTATAGTAGAGACATCTTGCACACATCAAATAAGTGTGTTGGATACAGATTTATAGGTTTATCAGCTTCAACTGTTAAGCTCTGGTCTTGCATGTTTCATGTAGTCATTTATAAATAACTGCCCACAAAGTAGCAATTCAAGTTCTAATGAAATGACACAATAAATGTGAGAAGGTGGAAAAGATTTTTGCAGCTGTAGGTTTTCACACCTCAGCTGTGAAAATTGCTGCTGTGCAATACTTACTGGGACAGTCTTGATTTTAATCTTCTGAGCACATTTTATCACTAATTTAGTTCTCATAAATAATCCTTAAGTATCCTTGAAATGCATCTAAAACTGCAATTTTAGAACACTTTATTTCCGTGTTCAAAGTACCTACATTTTTTCAGTAAATTGAATTCAACTTTTCTCTAAAATAGAGATATTTTTATCTTAAATGTAAGCAGATTTATGCAGACAAGTTAAATAATAAAGGTGAAAGTGTTGTGATGATTTCCCTGCCTTATGTTGAGTACTCTAAAAATAGCATTGTGATCAAAAAAATTACCTGTCAAAGTTACGGAACACAATCTCAAATTAACTGATGTCAAAATGTGCAGATTTGGGCTTAAAATGAAAATATGAAAACATGCACGCTCATTTTTTCTTTTTTGTTGTTTCCATAGTATGTGCATGGATCCAAATGACGAGATGAAAGCTGGTCTGCTGGCACAGGCTGAATCTCCAGGGAATGTTTTCCTTGTGGGCAGGTGGCAGCATTTGGCATTAAAATACCTGCAGAAGCCAGAAGGCAAGAAAAATTTCCATGGAAAGCTGTTGCTCTGGGTTTCTGGTCAGAGGTAAAGAACACATTAGTTGTACCTAGATATTTATCTTCTTTTAAAGATATTTTCTGTTAAGAAAACATTGCAATATTTTGGTGCAAGCTGCAGTTAAGGTTGAGTAATCTTCTAGTAGGATAGGAGAGAGAGTATGTTACACTGTTAGGAATTCTTTATAATATTAGAGATATCCAGAATATTCATGGATTACTTTGAGAATTGTAAGTTTATACCATGGACCAGTGCAGACATTAGTTTTTCTTCATCACAAATAAGTGAAAGAGGCAAGTACTACAAGATTTTGAGTAAGATCCAAAATAAGCTATGGCATAAAGTTAGCAGTAGGTATAATGTATCTGGTTGAATCCAAATTAAGGAGGTGTAAGTCATGCAATACTGTTGGAAGTAGGAGTTAAGAGGAGTAGGAGAAAAGGCAGTCACTTTGTTCCACTGGGAAAAATTAATAGGGAGGAAAATAAAAAAATATTTCAGACAAGAGCTGATGGTGAGAAGTACTACTTCCACTGTCAAGTTGAGGTCCATGCTCCTAAATGAGGTACCTGATACTAGTGTGAGTGAGTACCTGATACTACTTGAGTGAGCCTGTGCCTGCATGAATTATTCATTGGTTAGAGAAATAGGAATTTATTAAATATCACAGTCTTTAGACTTTCTTCCTAAAGTCCAATCTGTGAAGGCTATGTTAAGTCTGTGCATGCTGGTATTCAATAAAGTCCAAATATGGAGATATAGGGGAAAGCTAAAAATACTACCATGTTCTCCCCATGTGTAGTTGTTGAGGCCTCTCTATATATAGATTTAGTTGCTAGTTTGCTAATAGTGAGGCTCTTTCAGGAAGGTTTGAATGACCTTCACAGTCCAATCAGTCTGTTTAAGTAAAGGCACATAAAGTTAATTGGATGCTTTCTGAAAGCATCAGGCTTATTGCCTGTGGCTGTGCAGCTCACCAGTTCTGAAAATGTTTCTTTGTCCAAGCAAATCCTCAACATGGTGTTTTCCAGCCTTTGGGAACCACAGTTTTCATGATGTGCATTAGCATGCTCAAAGGACTTTGACGTGTTAGGAATAGTAGAAATGATTGAAAAATTGTGGTATTTTAGAAGTGTGTAGAGTGTTTCATACCATTTCCTCTTTGAGGTCAGAGGAAAGAAGGAAGGTACTTCAGAGCTAGGAAAACTTGATTTCATGGCAACCTTAGCTGGGACTCTATTCATCTGTTCTGTGCAGTATTGGAATGCATATAATCTTATGTTACTGAGTTTTAAGGTGCCTGGAAGTTGAACAGGACTTCAGTAATTTATTGTTGATGACAGCATGGCTTCTCACCTGCTGCATTCAGCTGAGGTTTAAAATGAATTTTAAACATCAGCTGAATATCTTAGATAGCAATTTTGTTCAGTTCTTAATATTTCAACTTGTTTGTTTATATGTATTTTTAGGCAATGTGAGATTAATTTAGATTTTGCACTACCAAGGAAAACAAGCTTATCATCTGACAGCAACAAAACATTTTGTATGATTGGCCATTACACATCATCCCAAGAAGATCTGCTTCGATTGTCGGGTAGATGGGATCTTGGAAATCTGCTTCTATTTAATGGTACTTTTGTATGCTTTTTCTTGAATAAGTGTTCATTTCCTCTTTGCCCTTCAAAAGCAATTGCTTATTTTAATGGTTTTTTTTAACATGCCAAGTTTTTACAGTAAAAACAACAATATACCCTTTAGCACCATAATATATCAGGGAGAATGTAGGCAAATGTTCAGTATTGGGTACTTCCTAATGTGTCCTTCTGCCACATTCTCTTGCTTTCTGTTTAGTACCATAATTGGCAAATTTCTTAGAATTTTTTAAAACAATACCTTGAGGTAGGGGATAGAGAGATAGTGATATTTGCTCTACTTGTTTTTTTCTTAAAGCACTCAGTCTCTTACCTGGAAAATTGATTTCACTTACCTGCTGTTAACCTGCTAGCTTTAAATTGCATAAAGCATGTTAAAAAGCTAACAAAATCTGAACCACTGAATGCTCTGAGTTAAGCAAGCTTATTTCTGGAACTTGTAGTGATACTTTAGAGATTTCTTAGATATATAATTCTCCTCCTTCCTTGGGAAGTCTTATCTAGTACTTCTGGGTGTTTGCTTCATGCTGAAGGCTGGAACCCTGCTGCTTTGTCACCTGGTATTTCAGATGATGTGGCCCAGTCAGGGCTGCTCCACAAGTGAGATCAGTTTGCCCAGGATATGTGGTGCATGCAGGTCCTGTGTGTGCAGATGTGCATTTGTGGGCCATTGGTGAGAAACTTGTCATAAATGTGACCTGTAGAATCTACATGGTCTGGTTGCCACCTGCCTTCCACCTGCATAACTGGTGTATCCTGAGAGCCCTGGATTTGCTGCTGTACAGTTGTCATGCACCCACACATCAGACCTGAGTCCTTCTGGCTGCTTCTTTTGAGTTTGTGTTCCCAGATCACAGATATGACCCAAGATGTGCTGCCCAGAAAGGAGGGGAAGGTTTATTTGGTCTCCTACTTCCTATGAGTCTTTTTCCACTTCTATCAGTTGTAGCGAGCTGTTGTTGCATCCTGCTCGGTCACTGCCCAAGTCTCCAAGACAATGCAGCATTTTCTTGCTCTCTATAATCTTGCTATGCTTTGAAAGCTTTGAGGAAGCTTGGATAGATGACTTCTTAATTCTAAAAAGTGAAATTATTCAGAGATGTTGATCTTCAGTTCATGCAGGTAGTTTTCCTGACTTGGTTTCACTTGCCTTTGCCACTGAATTAATCTGGGCTGTGATGTATCAGAAGTCAGTGATCTACTGTAGCTAATAGCAGTCATTAGGCTGCACTGATTGTTTCGTCATCAGAGCCTAAAAAATCCAGTTGGTGACATTCTACGTAAAGTCTCTGATCCTATTACCCAATGTATGAATTTTGCTTTATTGTATAGTAAAGAGTTAACAGATTATTTTCTGGATTTTAGGTGCAAATATTGGACCAGAGGAAGCATTTTACTTATACACGTGTGGCCCAGACTTCACATCAGTAATGCCTTGTAAATATGGCAAAACATTGACTGACTGCTCAAAGTATATAAGTAAAGAGATTCTACAATGTGAACAAATTAAGGAACTCTTCATGACAAAAAAGGAAGTGGATGTTGGGCCTCTAATTGTAAGTTTCTACTTAAAAATGGTCCTTAATCTTTTAGAACTGATTAAGAAAGTGGGAATGTGTTTCCTGCTGTTTCCCAAAGTGCTTAATTTGATCAAAACATAGATGATCAAATCCTCTTCTCATTAAGATCATTGTGGGGCTCTTCTTACTTATTTTAACCCACCCACACAGGGTGACCATTTCATCTTGCTTTAGGTTGGGTTCTGAAAATTTCCAGATGTTCCAGCATCTATAACTAATTTAAATCACACACATTAAATCATTAATTCATGCACATTAAATCATAGTGGATAAACAGGTGCCTCCAAAAGCTTTAGGATGGATACATAGCTCTTCCCTCCATTAGTGCAAAAGTAGCCAAGGAATGCTAAATTAGCCTTTTAAGATTAAAACTGGGAGAAGAGGAGAAATGAGGATTTATCTGGCTTTAAGGAAGCAAAAGAATGAATCCAAATTCCTTGATGGTTTTGGAGGAATTAAGTTTGCATCACGTTTGGCTGAAAAGTAATTTTTTTTTTTCCAGCTGGGAGGTACTGCTTTTTTCATCTTTCCTGCCTGAAACAGCCCTGCCAGATGCAGGTGTAAATATACTTATTGCTAGCAGAACAATGAAATAAAACTTGCTTATCAGTCAAGCCGACTATATTCTGAGAATTCATACACTAGTAATTCTTGCTGTATGAATTGTTCCCACTAGAGGGATTTTTTTGATTTCATTTTGTAGCTGTAGGCAAAGGCTCATTCTGTCTGGATGTGATTCCTGTAGACAATGGTACTAAATTTTGAGTAGGTTAAGAAGAATTGAATTGGATAAGAGCTTAACAAATCAGTCATGCAACTTATAAGCTTATTTTGCCTTAAGGAAAACCAGCTAGGCAGAGGGAAGAGCCCTGTGCTCAAGTGATAAATGGATCTTTGCACTTTTGCATAGGGTGCAAGCTCCATAAATGAAATTATTTCTCTATTTTAAATAACCTTCCAAAAAAGATCATTTTACATTTCTGTGAAAAAAGTGAGCTACTTTCCATAGGAGCTTTGGTCTTGGTTTAAGTCTCTTCATTAATGAAACTTGTGATGAGTTTCTCTTATGATAAAACTGATTAAAGAATAGAATTAAAACAAAAAGCTGGAGAAGATTTTAAAAAACAACAATGTTTTGAACTTGCCATTTTAGAAAAGGAAAGTCTCTACTCAATACCTCTATATGCTCATTTTATTTTAAATTTGTGAGTAACTTTGGTTTTTATACAAAACAGTTATGTAATTTGTAAGATGATGAGAGGGGGATCCTTGGTGAAATTCCTTAGTGTTTTCTTAATTTTCTGTACTTTAGCTATTGCATGCATTTGTTAAGATTTGGGAATCCTGCTGCATTTTAGTGTACATGCATCCACATGCAACCTCTGTGCATGTTAATGGTAAAGTAGAAATGAATGGCCAAAGTTGTTACTACTTGCTGTTAGGTGACTTTTGTGTTTGGCTTTTTGTGTCCTTGGTGGCAGGGTGGGGGGGAGTTTGTGTTAAATTTCTAGAAAAAAATTAAATTCCTTTCTTTTCAGGAGAGTCTTGCTGTTGTTTATACCACAAGCTGCCCTGGTCAGTACACCATATACGAGCCTGTCATTAGACTGAAAGGTCAAGTGAAAACTGTACCTTCTCAGAGACCTTTCAGTTTGAAAGAAGTTCAGAGCAATGTGTTGGACTCTCATCACCTAAAAGCACTTCAGCCAGTTGAATATAAATCTCTTCAGAGTATACTACATGAAATTGGAGGCACTGGTGCATTTGTTTTCCTCTTTGCTAGGGTAAGGGGGCTGGAGGAATAGGGTGTGTGTATGTGTTCTCCCATATAAAATTTGCCTTGTATCTTGTATAGAAAATCACATTATTCTAGCTGCCTTGCTCTGTTCTTTGTGATGCTTTTAAAGAAAAATTGTGGAAAATACCTGCAGCATAAGACTGCATCCTGCAGGTTGTCTTAAACTGGAAATGTAATTACAATTCTGTTGTATTATGGTTATTATAATATTGCCAGTACGTAAGATGGAGTTATATTATGATTTAGAAATGGGGTTTTTAAATATCAAAAGAGATTATCTTTAGGGATGCTTTAGAACTGATTATATTTTTTCTCTCATTTTGAGAAATTCATTGCGTATCTCTAACCACAGGATATTCACAATGCAATTATGAATAAATATGAAACTACGTGGTGCGCAAAGCTTTTTTTTTTTAGTGATTAGTGAGAGCTTTTTGGTGATAACTGTTTACCTGTCTTCAAAGGCTTCTCCTAAGAAAAATGGCTATTTGAAAAATAGTAAGGTCTTAACTTAGTTACTGCTTAACTGTGACCTGTACATGGAGAGGCTGATGTTTGTGCTAGCAGTCTCTGAAGTACTACAGTTAATTGAAAATACTATTGTAGGCATAAGACTTGTCTGATTTATATACCTCTGGTATTGCTGCGAGAGATGTGGTGAGAGTAGTAAAAAATGCACATTAGATAATGTTTATAAAAACACTGGCTGTTGTAATTTCGGCACTGATAGTGAACTCTGAGGTGAAAATCCTAATCCATGTTATTTTATTATGTAAATTTGTGCTGAGTATCTGCTGTAGATCCTGCTGAAGACTGTTTGCATCAGTAAGGCACGCAAACGATAGATCAGCTGTGAGACAATACAGGTCTTATAATCCAGGTGTATAAATGTGTAAGTGCAGCAGAATTAACAGGTACATGTCAAGAGAACCTATAGGACCTGAAATCCCATTAATATGAGATTTCATTCTTGTATTTTTCTGGTAAAAATACTAGTTGCTCTTGGACTTCAAGAACTGTAGAAAGCAAAGAGGGGGAAAGGATTCATGGTCTTCATCTATAAATTTGCTGGTCTCTTTATGGATAAAATAAACTTCAGTGTTAGACATTTACAGCTAGACTTAGTCCAGAACTTCAGGAACCTTTTTCCATAGCTTAAACACTTCAAAAAATACTTTTTTCACAGCAAACAGTTGATTCTTATTAGTGGCTCATGTATTTCACAACCTTGTGACTTTGTAGTATGGCAATACTTAAAATTTATTTAGAACAGATTTTTTCTTTGAAAGGGATTCTTGTAATGGGACTTGTATCTCCTTAGCAGATCATAATTTAGCACAGTAGAAATTATCACTTCAAGGTCATCTGAATGTGAACACAGACAAAATGAAGTTATGTACATAATCTCAAATGCTTTAGGAGGGATTTAATTCATAAGTAGTTACTTTTGGATTAAGTTATTTAGGAGTTCAACAAAGCTTTTTTCTAGATGTTTCCCACTTAAACTGTCTTATTAAATTTGCCTTTTCCTCAGGTAGTAGAGATTAGCAGCTGTGAAGACACTCAAGCTTTAGCACTACAACTTATACTATCTTTAACAAAATACAATCAACAGAGAATACAGGAGATGGACAATTGTAATGGTTATTCTATGATTCGTCGAGTGTTGATCAAACCAAAATGCATAGTTGGATTTTGCATGCTGAAGGTAAAGTATTCCTCTAAACCTGATATTTTGTTCAATATTAGGACAAATCTAGAAACTTCTGAGGTTTTAATTATACATTTGACACTGCTTTTACAAAGGCAGAACAGTGATTTGAAACAAAATTAGTGTTGACCTGGTAGATATGTCTTCCCTATCAAGCGTATACTGTCTCTTTAAATTTTTTAATTTTTATAAATGGGATAGAACAGTTGTATTGCTTTGTTTTGATACTCAAAAAAAAATTCTCCCCTCTTTAAGACTCTCCTTGAAGGCTGCTGTAGTGATGAGATTCTCTATATAAATGAAAATGGGCAATTCCAGCTTGACCAAGATTCTACTGCAGTAATTCAAGATGTCCAGTTGCTAGAAAAGCTGCTACTTGACTGGAAGATATGGTCTAAAGCAAAGGTAAATACTTTAATTTTGGACATAGTTCAGATCTAAAAGTCAGTATTTAAAAAAAAATTGTCATGTCTGAAAATTCTCTCCAGTTACATGTTAGTAACTGAAGAGTAGTTGTAGTTAATTAATTACTATGATTTTCAAAATACTATTGTAGGCATAAGACTTGTCTGATTTATATACCTCTGTATTACATTGTAGAGATGTGGTGAGAGTAGTAAAAATGCACATTAGATAATGTTGAGGAAAAAACACTGGCTGTTGTAATTTCGGCACTGATAGTGAACTCTGAGGTGAAAATCCTAATCCATGTTATTTTATTATGTAAATTTGTGCTGAGTATCTGCTGTAGATCCTGCTGAAGACTGTTTGCATCAGTAAGGCACGCATAAACGATAGATCAGCTGTGAGACAATACAGGTCTTATAATCCAGGTGTATAAATGTGGGTGCAGCAGAATTAACAGGTACATGTCAAGAGAACCTATAGGACCTGAAATCCCATTAATATGAGATTTCATTCTTGTATTTTTCTGGTAAAAATACTAGTTGCTCTTGGACTTCAAGAACTGTAGAAAGCAAAGAGGAAAAAAGGATTCATGGTCTTCATCTATAAATTTGCTGGTCTCTTTATGGATAAAATAAACTTCAGTGTTAGACATTTACAGCTAGACTTAGTCCAGAACTTCAGGAACCTTTTTCCATAGCTTAAACACTTCAAAAATACTTTTTCACAGCAAACAGTTGATTCTTATTAGTGGCTCATGTATTTCACAACCTTTGTGACTTTGTAGTATGGCAATACTTAAAATTTATTTAGAACAGATTTTTTTTTTTGAAAGGGATTCTTGTAATGGGACTTGTATCTCCTTAGCAGATCATAATTTAGCACAGTAGAAATTATCACTTCAAGGTCATCTGAATGTGAACACAGACAAATGAAGTTATGTACATAATCTCAAATGCTTTAGGAGGGATTTAATTCATAAGTAGTTACTTTTGGATTAAGTTATTTAGAGTTCAACAAAGCTTTTTTTTCTAGATGTTTCCCACTTAAACTGTCTTATTAAATTTGCCTTTTCCTCAGGTAGTAGAGATTAGCAGCTGTGAAGACACTCAAGCTTTAGCACTACAACTTATACTATCTTTAACAAAATACAATCAACAGAGAATACAGGAGATGGACAATTGTAATGGTTATTCTATGATTCGTCGAGTGTTGATCAAAACAAAATGCATAGTTGGATTTTGCATGCTGAAGGTAAAGTATTCCTCTAAACCTGATATTTTGTTCAATATTAGGACAAATCTAGAAACTTCTGAGGTTTTAATTATACATTTGACACTGCTTTTACAAAGGCAGAACAGTGATTTGAAACAAAATTAGTGTTGACCTGGTAGATATGTCTTCCCTATCAAGCGTATACTGTCTCTTTAAATTTTTTAATTTTTATAAATGGGATAGAACAGTTGTATTGCTTTGTTTTGATACTCAAAAAAAAAATTCCCCCCTCTTTAAGACTCTCCTTGAAGGCTGCTGTAGTGATGAGATTCTCTATATAAATGAAAACGGGCAATTCCAGCTTGACCAAGATTCTACTGCAGTAATTCAAGATGTCCAGTTGCTAGAAAAGCTGCTACTTGACTGGAAGATATGGTCTAAAGCAAAGGTAAATACTTTAATTTTGGACATAGTTCAGATCTAAAAGTCAGTATTTAAAAAAAAACTGTCATGTCTGAAATTATCTCTCCAGTTACATGTTAGTAACTGAAGAGTAGTTGTAGTTAATTAATTACTATGATTTTCTAAAATTAATGTTCCTTGTTTTTCTTTGAATAGCTGTTTGTAATATCAGTCTCCTATAATTGATGGAGGTAGCCTTAGTGTGTTAAATTCTGTGAATGTGCTGTATGCATATGATTTCTTATTTGAATTGATAAATTTTTTGTGGAAAAACTAAGGAGGACCTGTTTTCTCTTGGAGTTAAACTGTTGAAAATAACTGTTTAGGGTTAATATAGCTAAGAAAGTACAAAACTAATTTTAGACAAGTAATTTTTTTTGTAGCTTAATCATTAAAACATGCTTCATTTTGTACAAGCGTGACTTTACTGATTAGTCTCTAACCTGTTGTGACCTGGCCACTTGTACTCATTTAGTCATCATCTTAGGTGTAAGAATAACTTGACTTTGTGTTTGTTTTTGGTTTTTTTCCTCCCTCAGTATGTAGACTCAGAAATATATTTTTGAAGCTACATTCCTGGTTTTTGTTTTTCAGCAAGGTGTTTGGGAAACCCTGCTAGAAGCTCTAGAAATCCTTATCAGAGCTAACCATCACCAACAGATGTTTAACATTAAACAGCTATTGAAAGCTCAAGTGGTCCATCACTTCCTGTTAACTTGTCAGGTTCTGCAGGTATTTCCACTCTGAAATCCTACTTTGTGCTTGGCAAATACTCGTTTTTATTTGGGGGGGTGGGGTAGAAGGGACTAAATTCTGTAGCAAAAGTTGAGTAGACTGTCCTCTGTGCTTCCAGACTACTTCCATCTTCTACGGGTATTGTTGCTGTAAACTGGTTCAGTTCCCTACTGGGTGCTCCAGTTACTGCTGGGCAGGAGGGACAAGAGCTTGTAACCATCAGGTGTGATTTGGATATCTATGCTCTAGGTTGCTTGTGCAGCCATACACCAACAGGAGCTGAAATGAACTGTCCCTTTTATACAGGAAGAGCTGAGATGTCTCTTGCTGGTTCTTTTCTTTGTTACTGAAAGCCAGATACTGTGCAGGTAGTGAAGCTGTCTGTGCTGTATCTCATCAGACCTAATGGGGCAGCCTGACTGCTGTGCTCAGTCTGAGCACTCATCTCAGAATTTTGGTACAGTAGTAGCTTCCTCCCTAGCATGGAAATAGCTATGCCAAAAAGGACTTTAGAGAAATGCTTCAGTCCTTTGACACTTGTTAAGAACATGATTTTGAAATGGTGTCCTGCTTATAGTGCATGTATCCATTTGTGAAAATAAGTATTGTAATCACTTTTCATGTACTCTTATTTTCTATCTTACATTCCTTTTTTACTCTGAGTTTCTCACTTCAGCACATAAAACGTATTTACTGGGGTTTTTTTCCTCTCTAAATGATTTTATTTACAAAAATATTTTTTTCCTTTTAGTATCTGTAAATTTTTAGTTTCTTCATTTTTATGTGGTGTTCCCTACTTTTGGAATTTGTTAGTTAACTTCTCAAATTGTATATTAGTGCAAATGCCTAGATACAGAATGTTTAGTAATATTTCTCCTGTAATTTTGCATATTAGGGGAAAAGTTATTTTTGTGATTAAAAAACAACTCAAATTGGTCAATGATTTGGCAACTTTGTGGGGACTGATGGAATGAAGGTGAAACTATATAAGCCATTCTCTTTGGAAAAACTTACTTAAATTAACTTCATTTAATCTTTTCTTGTAGCAGTCTCAGCTAAGGTGCTTGGGTATCAAAAAAGGAGGTAAATTTAGAGAAGTTGGAAAGAAAGAAGATAATCACCATGCTCACCTTTTGGCACAGTTTTCTACAAGTTTCTTTAAGTTTTGTTCTAAAATCCATATTCTTTTAGTAATTTTTTTCAGGTAGCTGTGGTTGAACTATATAAAATGCTTGATTAAGCTGAAATTATAAATATAATAATAAATTAATCTCAAATGTGTATGTTCATTAAAATGGCTACTGAAGTGGAAATACAGATGACTCAGTGTGGTCCTGTTCAGAAATTTATTAATATATTTGAATTACTGGCATTGGCAACTATTAATTTCTCTACAAATGTAATCCAATGACAATAAACTATACTTTGAATGGTGATTCATGTTCTAAAGTTCCAGCATTTCATGGCAGGGCAGTATAGTGCGGAGAAGATTCTCATTTTCCTAAAAATCAGCTTGCATAACATATGTAATATTCAGTTCATTATGGACTGAGATAACATCCAGGGCATACAGTAGCTTCTCTCATAATTAAAGAATACAGCTTTATTAGCTGAGCTTCTTTTCTTGTCGATTCTGCTACAGCATGACAATTAAAAAAAAAAAAGACAGTTTGTCAAATTAAAATTGCAAGTAGCTTACAGTTGTACTACTCTTTCTTTCTAGGAGCATAAAGAGGGACACCTTGCATCCCTGCCTCGAGAGGTTTGCCGGTCATTTGTGAAAATAATTGAAGAAGTACTTGGTTCTCCCCCAGACCTGGAATTGCTGACACTGGTCTTCAATTTCCTCTTAGCAGTTCACCCTCCCACTAATACATATGTTTGTCACAACCCTACCAACTTCTACTTTTCCCTGCACATAGGTAAGTATCCCACAGTTAGATAAACAAGAAGATAAAAATCTGGGAATATACTAATATTTTAAAAAAACTTCCTTTTATTTTAATGAGTATATATTAAAAATTATTAAACTGTTGGAACTTAATACTGTAAACTACTTTTACTTTTCTGAAACAGGTTACAGTTAGACTTTGTTTACTTGGAGAGCTTTCTTCTGTCTGTAGCCATAGATAATTTCTCTGGTGGTTATGCCTTTAACTTTCTTGAAGTTTGATGCTGCTAAATGGTATGCTTAAGTTTAGCTGCCTGTGTGGACATTTATCTGTAGGCAAATTAAAAAAAAAATCTAGCTCACTTGTAAATGGAACTTCTTCCAAAATCTGTATTTGGTCCTTTCTCCACTTCTACTTTCTTGCTTCCTGTAACTGGATTCCAAGAAAAATAAAGGACCCATGGAGCATTTTTTGCAATTGATGATTTGCACTGCAAGACATCATTGTGAGGCACCATCAGTTCATTGCAGACAAGCTCCTGGCAGTGCTTGTGGGCTTTGAGATGTGCAAACCTAGAACAACAGCGCTGCTTTAATATATCTATACTGGATGGTCATGTTGGCAAAATGGTGGATGTGAGCTGTAAAAAAGATTTCTTTTTCTTAAAAATGTGAAACAATGTATAGTTCATGCTTTCATATTAGCATTGTACAACCTAAGCTATAACTTAGGTAAACATGGAAAGCATCATCCAAGTCTGAAATATTTTCTCCTTTTGCAAATACCTGTGTACCTCAAGTTTTAGTGGTCAGTTTCAAAGGCAGCACAGTTGTGTTTATCTGTATCTGTCCTCTAATACTAACTATTGTAAAATTCTGAGTAAGGTGAGAATGCATGTTTCGATACTTGAAACATTTTTAGGCTGTTTGAGAACAGCCACCTGTTTTTGACATGACAAAAAGTCAGTTGTCACTACTTGTATGACTGCAAGGACTGGCTTTAAATGGAATTGCTTTAGTACATCATAATATTTTTATTGTTCTAAAGTAAATTTTGAAGTCATACCACTAAACCAAAAAGTATTTTTTCTCAGTTGTTTGGACTTGAGCACTTCTCATTAGCCTCTAGTGATGAGCTCCAAATGTAAGACCACTCACTACTGTGAGTCTAATTTATCAGCAGTGCAAACATAAAAACTTTTATGTAACTTTTCCCCTTTTCTTTCTAGATGGCAAAATTTTCCAGGAGAAAGTTGAATCACTTAGGTACCTGAGAAATTCCAGCAGTGGTGGGAAGTCAGTAGACAATTCTGCATTTGTGATTACATCTCCAACTGGATTTACAGCTTTACCACTGGAAGGTAAAACATCTCTGGAAAAACAAGGATGTTAAGACAGTCCAATACTAGAGTTCCCCTAAGTGTTACTTTCCCACAGATATTTCTCACGAAGCTCCTCCTGTCCTTTGGAGCTTGATGCCTGAACAGCAGAGTAAGAAGGATGGAACAGAACGTGCTACCTAATTTGCTCTTCATTCTTAAGTTGAACAAATTGCCAGGCTGATGGCTCAGGCAGTGAAATGCACCAGATAGGCAGAAGCATTTCATTTGTTAAGCAGACCTGCTAGAAATGTATGAGAGTGCCCTGACCAGGCAGCAGCTGAAGTAGTCAGCCTTAAGCAGCTGTCTTATCTGGGTAGAGAGCACTAAGCTGATGCTTCTTTCTTTGTGCATAATCCCTAACATCCACCCATATATTTTAAATCATGTGTGACTTGCTGTATTCTAGGTATCACAATGTAATACCTTTTACAATTGATACCTTTTTGCTATTTTGTGTAGGAAAAGGAAATTGAGTCTTGAAGCACTACTTCAGTTGAAATAAGTTTATTCAATTTTTTTTGGTATTTCAGTAAAGAAGTGGTATGAAGAACATATCACAGTACTAATTTGTGTATGGAATCAGTCCTTTTTCCCATATGGAAAACATATGAAAACTCATTCTTCTAAATAAATACTTTTAGTACTTTTTTTATGTCAGTGTTACCAAATTATTGGTTTGGAACAGAGATTGTTCATGTGTGCCAGAGGAATACTCAGCATAATTTTTTTGTGAAAATGTTTATGTGTTTGTGATTCTTAATTTGAATTTCCAATTTTATATAAATAAATGTATAATTTATATATTCTTATATTTAATCAGGGACTATAATAGTGATAGGACAAGGAGTAATGGGTACAAATTAAGAGGAGAAGTTTAGGTTAGATAGTAGAAAGAAATTTTTCACTGGTAGGGTGGCAAGACACTGGAACAAGTTGCCTAGGGAGGCTGTGGATGCCCCAACCCTGGCAGTGCTCAAGGCCAGGTTGGATGAAGCTCTGAGCAGCCTGGTCTAGTGGCAGGTGTCCTGCCCATGGCAGGAGGTGCTGGGACTAGAAGATTTTAAAAGTGCATTCCAACACCTTTACACTGTGTGATTCTATGAAATAGTGGAACTTGTGTGTGTTAGGTAACCTGCCACCTGCATGTGGATTTGCAATTTGTTGTACTACCTGCTGATGTGTGTGAAAGCTTGACTCTAAGACTGCTGCATCTGTGTAGATCTCCCTTGATGTGTGAAGACCAGCTTGGTCTGGCTGTGTTGGCACATGTGTGTATGTATATTCATGTATTTCTTTCATATGTTTCATAGATTTCTCGAAAAAACCCCATTCCTAATGCATTGTCATTGCCTTAATACTAATTGATGCATAGTTTCCGAAATATTTGTGAATGAAAAAATTCTCATTTTCCTAGTCTAACAGGTAACTGCTTCTACCAGTCTTGTATACAGACATCTTTCTCTCTCAAAACTGTGTTTTGTTAAAGACTTGTAATATGCTCTGAAAATTTGATTGTTTTCAGGTCAAAATGTGGAGTTAAAAGCAAGCACTGTTAATTAAAGCATGTAGTTATTTGTTCTAAATTTGAAGTATGTGTAAAACCTTGGTGCAGAAGAGTTGCTGAGTAGAAATTTGATGTCCACTGAAACACTGCAGATTGGACCTCTTACACAAACTCCCCATAGAACAAGCTGCTTTATTTGACACTGCTTTGAGCAAAGATTCTGGTGTAGACACCTCCACATGTGCTCTCCACCCTTCGTGATTCTGTAAAAGTTCCTGCTGATGGTTAGGTGAAAGGATCATAACTTAAATCTAAAACTCCTGTATATTGGCAAGAATTATTTGGCATTTTGTTTCTTTCACATTTGTGACTTGCTAAATATATGGCTGCATAATAGTTTAATATCTCTACTTTGATTAACCAAATCTGAGTTATGTTAGGCATTGAATCAGTTTTGCACATAAAATTAACTTGGGTCACAACTATTTTAAATAGATGAAGAGTGGATCATTATTAGAAAAGCTGGGTTTTAGTGTGAAAGGAATGCTTAAGATATCCTTATTTCTCCAGGGAGCACTTCCAAGGCTAGTGTACAGCAGAAGATAAGCTCTCAGGCACCTAGAAGGCTTTCTAAAAGCTTGCCAGCATCACCTACTTCCTCGCCCCAAGTTCAACGAAAAAGGCTGACTGAAAGAATGGGAAGCAGTGTTGATGACCTGCAGATCCTTGGGGAGCGTGACTACGTTGATCTTCAGGGTAGAATTGGTTTTGTAGAAAGTTCTGAAACTATAAAGAGAGTACAGGAAGAACTCTTCCTTAGCAGCTGTGAGTCTGCAAAAACAGTTTGTGACTCAGAGCTAACATCAGCCGAAACATTTGAAGATATTGCAAAAGAAGTAGAATTATCTGAAAGTGCATTGGAGACTAAAGAAGCTGATACAGACCTGAAATGTAGTGAAGCTGGTGCTGGTGGTGCAGCTGAGGCGTCGCTGCGGCGTCCAGACAATCTGAAAGGACTGCCTTCATTTCAGAAGGGGCAGGGTCACTTTGCAGGGTTGGGGTTGGCATTCTCTGTTCTTGGAGCATCATCAGCCATTGCTCGCTGGCCAAGCTTTGCTGACAAGAATGTTCTTCCTGAAGACTGGGACAGTCTCGCTTTTTCTTCACCTAATGAGAATACCCCAAAGCCATCTGAAAGCCCTGATGACAGGTAAGCACAGAAAATAATAAGTTAACATGAGCTTTAATTTCACAGTTCTTGCTGTTGATTAGTATTCCATAAAAATTCAAATTCTGAAAATTAATGGAATGTTTTCAATGACTGTCATACACAAATTTATTAAGCTTTTAGTGTACAGAATGTTCTGTTGTTTCAGTTTTTGCTGTATTTACATAACAAATTTTTAAAATCAGGGTTTTTGCTATGTACAGTAAAAGTGGGAGCTGCTCACAAAAGAAAGTAGTTCTGGTCAGATTATCCTTTTTACTATCTGCCACATAAAAATAAGTGTTAATGAAAATTGGTGGCTAGGAGTATTGGAGAAATTGTCTTCCAAATTTCTAACCTGAACCCTCTTTCTGTCCCTCAAGAATTTTAATTTTGCATTTTTTAATCTTTCCTGCTGTGGTGAAACATATTCCTCTGTTTTCAGATGTGCAGAAGACTATCTTGTGCTCATCTGTTGCGGGTTATACGATCTCTTGCGTGGAGTTCTCCTAATCCTACCCGATATCATGCTAGAAGATGTGATGGACAAACTTATCCAACCTGATTATCTTATAGTTCTGGTGAACCACCCATCTCCTCTCATACAACAAGGAGTCATTAAAGTAAGCCTATTTCAAATGTTTTCTCCTAAAAAGATGTCAACCAGTATGGTTAACATGTTGGAAATGTGGTGGGGTTTTAATATTTTTGTTGACCTTTCTTCAGTTTTCTACATTTGAGTTTTAAGATAAGTTTTCACCCTGCAGATTAAGAAAAAAATAAAAACAAAACCAAGAAAATTACAAAGCAACAGAAACACAGACTCTCTGAATAGATAAATATAGTCCCTAATGTAAGCCAAAGGTCTGAAGAGCTTGTTGATAGCATTACCATTGTAAATGGAAGCAACAGTGCAGAAAGTCAGTGACACAAAACATGATGCAATGTGTAAAAGTGCTTGCACCTTGGTTTAACTTGTACAAGAGTTGACTTTGAGTTATTCTGAGTCATCCACACATTTGTGGACTGAAGAGGGACTTGAGGCTTCGAAATGTTTTCACAGATTTTTGTAGTATTAAGGACATGTTTCTGTATGATTATATTATGTAGATAAAAAACTTTGAGTAAATTTCTATTTTAATTTGAGAAAGAATAAGACTGTATGGCTTTATTTAGAATGAATGTCATGCATGCATTTGCACGCCCACTGAACTGTAAGATTGAACAAATATAAAAAGTTTGAATATTTATGTATGCATTTGCTAACTGTTGTGTTTGATTTCATCTGCCCCAAACTTAATGAAAAATGTGAGTGTGTTCAGATCAAAAATATATTATCAAATATGTAATTGATGGTATAATTGATGTTTGCAATCTTGAATTTTAAAAACTTTCAATGACAGACAATAATTGCACTTTCAGGGCAGTTATATTAAATGTTTCATTCTTACACTATAATTATGCATTTATTTTTAGTTGTTGGATGCATATTTCAACAGAGCAAGGAGGGAGCAGAAGGAAAAATTCTTAAAGAACCGTGGCTTTTCTTTGCTAGCCAACCAGCTGTATCTTCATCAGGGGACTCAGGAAGTTGTAGAATGCTTTTTGGAAATGCTTTTTGGCCGCTCTGTTGGCTTGGATGAAGAGTAAGTAATGCTGTGCTTTTATGTCCTGTAACAATATGTGAGTTACAAGCTGTGCATTTTGCTGGTCAACAACCATAAAAAACTATTCAGGACTATTTTGGTAGGTTTTGCTTGTTTAACATTGAAATGTGTTAAATTTCTTAGGGCTATTATGTGACCCTTAAGCTGTTTGTAAGCAACTTCATCTGAGGGAGGCTCTCAGCAGGGATCTTGTAAACACTCAGACTTTGAGTGCCTCAGAGGCCTTGAGCTCAAATGTCATGTAATCAGTTTAACTCTCTCTGTCATTAGACTTCTCTTGGATTTTGGTAGGTAATTAAGGAGAAATCTTGATACCGCAGCTGCTTCTTTGTCTTGGCTCCAAATTTAAATGCTTGTCTCTTCTAGGGAAAAATCCCAGAGAATACACTTTTCATGAACCAAAGAGCCACCTTATATTGACAGAAAAGGAGATTACATTTAAGCAGACAGCTATATAAGTAAATGACATTTTTAGAATTCGTCTGACTACTTAATGCTTGTACAAAAATCACCTGAGTAAATAGATTAATTGCAAAAACCTTGCAAAAAGTTCCTTATCAATTACTGCCTCTGCAGTGGATTTTGTAATGTCATTAGACTTCTCTTGGATTTTGGTAGGTAATTAAGGAGAAATCTTGATACCGCAGCTGCTTCTTTGTCTTGGCTCCAAATTTAAATGCTTGTCTCTTCTAGGGAAAAATCCCAGAGAATACACTTTTCATGAACCAAAGAGCCACCTTATATTGACAGAAAAGGAGATTACATTTAAGCAGACAGCTATATAAGTAAATGACATTTTTAGAATTCGTCTGACTACTTAATGCTTGTACAAAAATCACCTGAGTAAATAGATTAATTGCAAAAACCTTGCAAAAAAGTTCCTTATCAATTACTGCCTCTGCAGGATTTGTAGCCAAATTAGTTTTGCGTCTTGACCTGATATTCACCACTCAAAAACTGTTATTGTTTAAGTGCAATATTTAGTCATGGCTGATTAATTTGTCCCAAGGCAGTGTACTGTTACTTCTTCAGGATTTATTATGGGGCTGGAAAGATCATTCTAATGTCTAGTGTCTCAAGTTTTTAGGATTGTGTATAATAGTAATATGATGGGCTGATAACCTTATAATAGTAATGCAGTTTCTTAGTGCACAAGTAAAACAAGGTCTGAAGCTTTGAATACTGCAATCACTATAAGCCAGGTGCCAAACTTAATTAAACTTCAGCAGTAATGGATATAGGCTATCAAACCTGCTGCCAGTCAGTTTGTTATTGTTAGTGATGACAAGCTGTATCTGTTCTCTTGATAGTGTCTACATTAGTTACAACAGCAACATTGGAAGGGTAATGCAACATTTTTCTATACTGATTAAAAACTCCTCCATTTTCATGAAGTCTGTGTTGGAGACAGTTGGTAGTTAGCTGAAGCATCAGATTTACTTTTTAGGCACTTCATTTCTTTGTGGATCAATGAAAGTTTATTTTTCTCCTATTGGATTTTTTAGTAGATAGCTATTGTTACTGCAATGAAATGTAGGAAATTACCATGGACATCTTTGCCAAAATACAAGCATATGATACATAACTGGTATTCCAGTTGTCTGTACTGTTTTTGTTATCAGAGTGTTCTTTAGGATGCCATTTGCTCATATTTCTGTTAACAGATTTGATCTGGAAGATGTCAAGAATGTTGGACTCTTTCGAAAATGGTGTGTCATTCCTGTTCTGGGTCTAATAGAGAATTCTCTGTATGATAACGTTCTGCTGCATAACTGCTTCTGTCTCCTCCTACAAATCATAAATTCCTGCTCAAAAGTTGCAGACCTGCTGCTTGATAATGGTTTGCTCTATGTGTTGTGTAATACACTGGCTGCTCTCAATGGACTGGAAACAAAGTGAGTATTGTTTCTGTTGCTATCAAATATTCTAGGCATAGCTTTAAGGCTAGCAAGAAATTACTGTATTGCATTTTTTCTCGTTTTTAAAATTATCAGTGAGCATGAACAAAATACAGGGTTTGAGGTTTTCAACTTTATACATATAAGTTAATGTTTAGTCAGTTCAAATAGTGGAATATAAAATGTTCTTTCCATACCTTAAACGTTCAAGTGAAATGACATTTTAAAAGCGAGTTTGTCACAATGTCTGCACTTTCAATGCTTTTCTTAATAAACCTGAATAGTAAGATAAAGGCCCAGGAAATGGTACATTCTACTGTCTCTATGGCCAATATCAAAAGTGAAGAAAAGTCTTTCCTGTACTGCCTATGATTTAATATTTGAGATTTTGAGTAACTTTAATGACATTATTAGAGATAAAGATTCTGTACTTTAAAAAAATATTATACAGGGAACAAAGGAGAGACTGGGTTTTGTTATTTTATTTCATTAGTTGATTTCCTGAAGAAATGGAAAGGTTTCCTTTTTACCTCAATATAGTTTTTGTTCAGCGTGATTACAAAATGAGATTGTCCTGATACTTTTTTGAGAAATATAGGATTTCAGACTTGTTCTTTAACTTAAAAATCTGATAGTAAGACATCATTGTTTTTCTAATAAAACTGTGCTGCACTCAACTTTAGAATGTCTCAAAAATTTGCAGGCATCCAATCTGCCAAAGTTAACACTAAAGAAATGTCTTGAGTTATAATGTTCTAGTCTTCAGCAGTGACATTTTTATATGAAGTACAACAAAATATTAGGTGCAATTGGCAGAAGTAGCAAGGGGAGTAATAATGGGTCTTGTTAAGAGTTACAATCTACTAGAATTGTCATGTTTCTGGTAACTACAACTTTGTTTGCAGCATTCCCTTGAATGACTACAAGTTGCTTGCATGTGATATACAACAGCTGCTGGTAGCAGTTGCAATTCATGCCTGCAGCTCCTCAGGTTCTCAATATTTTCGTGTTATTGAAGACCTCATTGTGCTGCTGGGTCATCTCCAAAATAGTAAAAATGCAAGGATGCAAAGTAAGTTGTCTGCTAATTTTTGGGGTCATGGGACTGGAAAAGTAAATCCCTTCCCCACTGTTTTCTGTTTAATATTCCTGCTGAGGGAGAAGGGGGAGTTTTCTGGCGATGAATCTTTCTCTTCTAAGTGGTTCTCAAATTAGTAGTTTCCTTAGGAGCCTGCCTCGTGGTCAAGAATTGTGTACTGCTAATCTGAAAAAATAGTGACTGTAAAAGTTCCTTAAGGATATTTAAATGAAAACATTTTGTACAGTTTCATTTAGCTTGTTTTAGAGTGATCAAATTCAGTGGCTTTTCTATGACAACTCATTTCTGTAGTGTCTGTATCTGTGGCATAGCAAAGTGACTTTGTGTGACTCCTGTGGAATCTAGAGTTTTGTAGCTCTTGACACATCTCATGGTTTGACTTGTTACAAACAGCTGGTAAAATTCCTGAAGATGTCATGTACACTTTGTATGCCTCTCTCTCTAGATATGGCAGTTGTTCTGCAGTTAAGAGTTCTTCAAGCAGCCATTGAGTTAATAAGGACCACAGCCAGCCAAGATGCTCAGGAGCAGGCCAGCTCAGCCCCGGCACCCTCGGCACCGCATCGCGCAATGTTTCAAAAGCGCAAAGGCATCGCGGGTCAGTAGCAGAAGGGTGCCATTCTTGTGCTTGCTCCTGTATGTATTACTTGATGATTCCATGGTATTACCACCTTTGGGGATTATCTTAAATTCACAAGTTGCTTAGTAAAGATGTTTCTAAAGTAATTTGTAATGCCTGTAATAGCCAACCTCACAGTAAGTTAATGCCAAAATCAAGGTAGTGCTTGTAACTAACACAGCTATGATGTGGGGATTGCTTTGTTGCACAACCTTTCCTTAGAGACCATCCTGAAATAAATACCTGCCACTCCAAATTTATACTTGGAAGTGCCACTGTAGTTGTTGAGTTCTAGCTTTAGCAGTAATACTTCCCCTGTATTTGATAGCTAATCAGTCCTTCTGTAAAAGTTTTGGAGTTGGATGGAAGTTGATTTTGTATGTCTCTTACAAATGCATTAAAGACTTCACAAAAGATACAGTTTAATAACCTGACAAACACTTAGTATTTCCTGTTGACTGTGGGAATGTTTGTCTTGGTCAGCTTTTGAGACCCCCTCTCCATCAGCCTAGTGAAATATTTTATATATATGTGCAGTAGAATGAAAATGTTTTTACACTAGTGAACTTGGTAAAGCACTAAAGGTAAATAAAAATAGTTGTTTCCAAAAGAAGGAAGTACAGTCAAGGCCTCCCAGTTCATTTCAAGAAAATTCTGAAGACTATTCTTGTGAGTTAGATATTGTGCTTATATTAGTGCCAATAGGTATGGTACAAAATGTGTTTGCTGATATGTCTGGCTCATCATTTGTGCTGATGAACCCACTCTGCAATATGCAAGATTTTGTTTTATTCACTAATTTTTAATCCTTTATTCTATTTATACAATAAAACCAGGAATGAAAGTAGTGGGTTTGAATATTTAGCAAAAAAATATGGAAGTCCTACAATAAAGCTTATCTTGAGATTAACTCATTTCATGGTATTACATATTATTTGAAATTTATATATTTATTCTCAAAAAACCTTAAAAATTAAAAATAAGAAAAACAAACACCCAATGATGCTTATGTTCCCTTTGATACCGGTACATTTCAAATGTTTCTTTTGTTAAATGACGTGAAATCTTTGGATTAACGTAGTTGCTGAGTGATAGAGTTTTTGTGCATTTTAGTAGAATTCTATTCATGCTTCTCTCCTTAAAGGTTCCAGGAAGTTTTCACTTGCTCAGTCTGATGCTCTGCTGGTGAAAATGCGCTCACTAGCAAGTGAGGAATTCAACATGATGATGCAGCGGAGAATGAGCCAAGAAAATCCTGTCCAAGCCACTGAGTCTGAGTTTGCACAAAGGTTACAGAGGCTGACTGTTTTGGCTGTTAACAGGCTCATTTATTTAGGTAGGATTTCTTTTGTTTGTTTCTGTTTTGATGAAAAATTAATTCTTGCTTTTGGAATGCTGAAGTGTTAGAGAGGAAAGTTGTTGTATTGACATGTTATTCTCTATGATTTGTCTCTTAGTATTATGTAACTGGCAATCTGGGTAATGTTTTTATCTGAATGAACTGAACAAGTTGTTTTATTTCTACATTAGTCCATTCATGTGTTAACTGCATGAATTATTACATGACGATTTAACTGCCAAAGGGAGCATCTGCTCTCTTAACATGCAATTTTTCTATGAAATGGCTACATTGGTTAGCAAGACTTGATGACTTTGAGAGCTCATGTAAATTCTGCAAAAGCAAGAGAGAGTGTAAGTATGGTAAATATATCAGTAAAGGCAGTATTTGATATAATGCCAACTAAAGGTTTGTAGGATTGTCTTGCTTGAGATGGTACTGATCAATATGTACCTCTTAAATTTTAAGCCTCTACCGAAGAGTGCCTTGATGTACTGGGTATAACAGAAAATGCAAGTCAAAGCAGACTTTCGGCATCCCAGCTGGAAGTTCCTGAAGAGGAAAGCCAGCAAGAACTGACTAGCAGAATAAATCCTTTTCTTAAAGAAATGGTCAAAATGTTGGTGGAAGGAATCAAAGTATCCATTGTAAGTAATTAGATGCTGTCCACGTTAAAGCATATTTTATACATAAGGTTCCTTTATTGGGAACTTTCATTCATAGTGTATTCTGTTCATAAATGCTTTTCTTACTGCCTTTGTCCATCCAACTGTGGCATTAAAAACTGTTGCTTCCCAGTTACTTTGCAGTTATAAAATAAAAAATGGATCTGTTCTGATTTTTACCTTTACATTTGGCAAAATTATTCTTGAACAAGAACACAATACTTAAATAGACTTTCTTGTACTGTGAAAATTTGCCTGGTCTCTTAAACTTCAACATTTAGGTTTGCTGAAGCCTATAAAACCAGATCTTCTGTGCATCCACAGGTGGTGGACATTTTTTGAGCAATAGGTTTATAGTGTATTTTAGAATTGGGAAGGAGAGCTTTCTCTTTTTCAGTGCTTAATAAAGTGGTGAAAATCTTCTAACATACAGGTGTTAGCTTGTCAGCATTTTCAAGGCAATCAGTTTTTGCTTGGATAATACAAAGTGTGTTACTACTCTTCCTTAGGTCATCTTGGAGAAAGCAATTCTACCTAATTTTCTTTGTAGCTCAGAAAAATTACATTTGCTAGGTATATTATCTTTCCATTGTGCCATATTTGTACTACTTTTCAAAGATGGCAAGTTTTTTCTTCTGAAAACACACCTCCTTCTAATACTTGTTTTCTAATCCATTCAGAAAACTGGTGATTAATGTAAAAGGGCTGTTGATGAAAATGAGCAATAAAGAAACCCTCTGGTTTTTAAATTCTCTACATCACAATTTTCACTTTCTGGATTGTTTTAGTAGAATGCCTTTTAACCCATAATAATCATCACTATAGTAAACCAAAACTCTTATTTTGGTAGATAAAATTTTTTCTTGCATTTTGATCATAATAATGTGAAAAAATTGATGGAAGAAAGTCCTAATCCTGTCATATTAAAAAGTTGTCTCCATTACTTAGGGCACTAGCAGAATGAGCACTCCAAAACAGCAGTGGAACAGAATCCTCTTGTTATGTAAGGACACATTCCGAACGCAGCTTGGGAGGCTTCTTGTGCATAGCTTGTCTCCTGTAAGTCCTCTGCAGGAGAGGAAGCAGGCTTTGGAGATGGCACACGAAGTAAACCAGCAAGAGATTTTGCGTGACTGTCTCAGCCCAACTTTGCAAGTAAGCTCAAGAGTTTTTGAGAGAAGTTTCTAAAACCTATATTCAATTTTTTGTCTAGATTTTATGATTATTTAGAACTGTGTGTGGCAAGTTGTTCACTGCTACTTGTGCTATGTTTACTGACTGACAATTGTCATACAAAACACCTGGTGTACCTCTGCAATTGCTGTATTAGCCTGAGGACAGATAAAATTAAGTCTGGGTATGTTGGTGCTGTTCTGCATCAAACATATCCCCTGTGCTGTGCAGAGACAAAAGGTGATACTAGTTTTAACATGAAGGATTTTACTGAGGAAGTTAGGAATTAACGTGCCCTAAAAAAGCAAATTGAGGAACGAATTATCCTTGCTTTGAAACTCTTAACTGCAGACTTCCTGAAGCTCGTAAGAATTGATTTCAATTAGATTTTAAGAAGCAGTCAATCCTCTACCAAAGCAGTACTCTCTTTTCTTACTTGGCCTTTGTTAGATATTCAAGTGGGATTATGTATTCCATGTTCTTAAGTTAAAAAGCTGAATAGGCTCTCCCTGCTTTTCTGAGTTTGTCAGAGGAAAGCTTCTAATGGTGCTGTGTTAGTGCAAGCTTGAAAGCAGTCATTTCTTTGAGTTGCAAGGAGAAATCAGGAAGGAATGTTGCAGTTGGAGATCTTCAGGAATTGCAAGAATGAAATAAAAGACATGCCACAGTTTGAATCACTGTATACTAAGAAGAGAAAGTATTTATTGGATTAGTTTATGACACTCACGTATTTCTGATCACGTATACATTATTCAAATAAAGTTTTATCATAGAAAGGAGCTGATGCCCTAGCAGTGGCTTCTGTGGGGAGCATTATGTTGAGTGCATTTATGACTTACGTCTGCTTAACTTCATTATCTGTCATCTCTAATTTGGTTAATCAAATGAGGTGTCCTGTTCCTGGCATGCAAAATTAGAAGTCTCTGGCACGTATTTCCTAAAGTATAAGGCTGCAGGAGCTGAGTACTGGTGAAAGAAACAGTTTTCTTGCAAGCCATTTGAAAAGTCACAAGATGCTGGGGCAGATTTTACCATGTGAGCATAAAATTCAGCATGTTTTTCTAGTTTTATAAAAGTTTATCTTTAACCATTAAAGCTGTCTTTTTCTTTAAATTAGTGAATAATTAGAAGAAATCTGCACAGTCTGACTAGAAAAGAGAATAAAAGTGGAGGGGAAAATATTGCTCAGTGTTGTGGAGATGAGCATGACAATACAATTTCCTCTTTCTTTCTTTTCATCTTCTAGCATGGGCCTAAATTAGTGCTCTATTTGTATGAATTAATGCACAATCACAGAGATGGAATGACCAAAGAACAACAAAGAGCAGCAGGAGACTTAATGAATACACTGAAAAGTTGTGGCTATAAATGCATTCCCCTGAGCCCACGACCAAAACCAGATTTAATAAAAGCTTTGAAAGAGGTTTGTGAATAAAAACTTTGTTTTAAAAACTCGGTGTATCTGAAACAGTTGTCTTATATAGGATCAGAGTTTAACTGCAGATTGTGGTGTTCTTTGGTGGATGGCTTATGCTTTCGGAATTCTGTTTGGGTTCTCAATATTTCTGTCACATACTCTCAACTCTTCACAGCAAGCTCACAAGCTTCTTGGTTAAACATATTTAATCCAGAGGAAAACGAGAGTTCATAATAAGCTACTAGTATCTCTTATTTTCAAGAAAATAATTTTTGATTTCTTGTGAAGAGAAAAGTTATATATAAATATAATAAAATGGCAGTAACTGAAATGAAGCCTTGCTGGCTTTAAATGCTGTGAAGATATCAGTTGAACAGTTTTGTCGCTCTTCCTTTTTAAAACTGGCGTACCCTTTAGCCTCCCCTTCCTTATTTTGTCCATCTGAGAAAAGAAAATAATGTGTTAAACTTCCATTCAGGATCAGAAGAAATATGAGATGGAAGAAGGTGTAAACAAAGCTGCTTGGGAGAAAACAATGGCTAATAATCGGCAGAAGTAAGTACCTTAGAGGGGCTGCAAAAACTTTAAGAAATATTCCCTGTTCAGCACTTCCCATTGCAAAGTTGCCTATGTGATTATGGATGAGGTTTATTTCAAATTTACAGCATCACTGGCTTTCAGGCTTTTGAGTATGCTATTATATTAAAGGCATATGCATTTTGGTAGGTTGTATAATAAATGGCGTTGTGTGCCCCTCAATACTGAATTAGTTTTTTGCCCTTTTGCCATTTCACCCTTAATTTTATGACTATTGCATCTGTCCAATCACCTCTCCTGTTGCTGTGGTCTGTGCAATTAAATGTCCCTGCAACTAACCCTGATTTTCAACAAATGAAATACTGTACTCAGTATACAATTTGAATATTTTTGTGAGCTATGTAGACTAATGCTCCTTGACATAATTGTAAATTTCAGTACATTCTGGTAGATTGAGTTTCCATTTTTTTAAATTTCAAGCTTTGCCATAAAATCAGATTTGAGACCTACACACAATATGCATTAAAGTAGGCAAGTGCAGTAGCTGTAAAGGTCAGCTTAGTCAAGTTCATGCAGACAAGTATTAAGACTTTGTTGAATGATTTAGGAGGTTGAATCAGTGGTAAACTAATGTCCTTACCCCAGATTTTTATTGTAATGAGAATACATTAATTAGTCAAGCACGTTAACACATAGCCATTGATCTTCTGACTGGCTTGTCTTTGGCCAAAAGTAATGGGTTTTTTGATGGCTAAGAAGCAGAAGGTATTCATGAATCTCATTATGTAGGCTAAGTTATTCTGCATCTGCTGTAACAAGAACTCTACATATCTACTGCCAAACTGATTGTATTTTATAAGGGTTTTTTTCACCCTTTTTCAGTGTGTTTACTTGGCATTTTAAAACACAACTCTTCTCCTCAGTCTCTTTCAGCGACTAGATACAAAGTCTAAAGACATTTCTAAAATAGCTGGAGACATCACACAAGCTGTGTCACTGTCACAAGGAATGGAAAGGAAGAAAGTAATCCAGCACATCAGGGGGATGTATAAGGCAGAGCTGAGTGCCAGCAGACATTGGCAGGAACTTGTTCAGCAGCTTACACATGATCGGTGAGTTTTCTCATCTCGGGGGAAAAAGTGAGAGAGACTTGATGCCTGACATGTGCTTCTCATTCTAATCAGAGGCATATGAAATGGAGATTATACTAAAATTAGAATTACTTTTGCTAACCCATCTGATAGTTAGAATTGTGAAAGACTTGACTATTTTTTTACCCTATCTTTTAGGATCAGTAGCCAAGTAATATTTCTATCCCATTTAGATGAGTTTTTTCAGTAAATACATTTTGCTATGCCTAAAACAATGAAGTGTGTCCTAAAATTTTCATATCTTGCACAACATAGATGGAGTAAAAACACATTTTTGGTGTAATGTTACTCACATTAGCATCTAGATACTCTGTTCACTAAATAGTGTAGAACAAAGGATGTTAATGTTGATAAGAAACCAAACTAGGGTATCTTCACCGCTGCAGAACTAGTATTATCTCATGCTTGCAGCAACAGAGTTTTCAAAATAGTATTGGATGTATTGTATTGCTGTTTTCATTAGTGAGTAATTTCAAGAACAGTCTTACAGTAGCAGCTTGGGAAAAGTCATTCAGTGAAATAGCTCATGAAAATAAACTAGAGAATTCAGTCTTTTAATACTTTTTCAGAAATGATTGCCCAGTGTACTTCTGTGCAACTTCTGTCTTTCTACTTATTAAAGAGCAGAATTTACAAGCACATATACTGCCTCTGCTGCCAAACTCCTAATTTATTTATTCTTTTGTCAGAGCACTCTGGTATGACCCAGTCTATTACCCAACTTCTTGGCAACTGGATCCAACAGAGGGCCCCAACAGAGAGAGGCGCCGTTTGCAGAGGTGCTACCTAACAATTCCAAACAAATACCTTCTCCCAGACAGGCAAAAACAGGAAGGTAATTAAAATATCTTCAATGCTTAATGTAGCCTAATGTCTGAATTGTAATGACTGTTACAACCTTATTATTTGTGATGTCTTTATAGGTGTGATAAAAACTCCATTGTCTTACTTATTTGAGGACAAAACACATTCTTCTCACTCCTCTACTGTAAAGGACAAAGCTGCAAGTGAACATATAAGGTTTGTTTTGGACAACACATGCTTCTCTTTCCTGTCTTTTCCCAGTCAAATGAAACAACTGTCTAAAAAATTTTTTTTATCTTAAAAAGACTTTTTAAAGAATCAAGTGGGAAATGAGACCAGTGTCAAAAATACTGAGCATTTTGCTTTACTCAGAAGCAAAAGACTAGAGCTATCAAATACCATCTGGTGTGCTGAGGATAGGACCTGTGGGATAACCTGATGAGATCTCTTATTTTTGCTTAGTAGCACTGTCTGTCCTAGATATCTAAGATCTGGTAGGTCTTTCCATCAGAGTTAAAAAACAAATTGTCTTTCCATCTTCTCTGCTTTTATCACTGCTTTACTCAGCTCTGCAGTTATATCAATTTGCCACCTGTTTCAGGCACTAATAGAGCGTAAAATAACTGCAGAGAACATGCAAAGAAATAAGTAGAAATGCACTCATAAGCAAGTCTAGAAAGTTGAGGTTCTATTTTTTCCATCTTTGGGATATGAACCATTAGTCATGTTGTTGGGCAGTTTTTCTTCAGCTACAGCTTGGAGAAAGCTTGAACCTTGGAGGCTGTTTGGTTTAGGTTGGTTTTAGATCTGTTAAAAGGTACATAAATCCATAAGGATAGGCATTTCCATCATCCATAAGCATTTCCACTTTGAAATATTTCAGAGTTAATCGAAGATGTGTAAGTGTCGCACCTTCTAGAGAGACTGCTGGTGAACTGTTGCTAGGTAAATAGAATTTTCATTATTTATAAATACATTTTCAGTGTATTTACTATATAAATACAGTAAGAGTCTGCTGTATATATAAACCTGGCTAATTTTTATAAGTAATGGATATGTTGCCTGACTTTGTGGATTACATGCTTTATAGATCAATTTTGCCTTTCTTCTCTGAGTTTGAACTGCCAGTAAGTTTTAAGATCTGCAGACCACTTGCTAAAAGATGTGGAATCATAAATTGTATTTCTGGCAAGTACTGTCTTGCCCCAGGTACTGTTCTTAGCATTCTTAACTCATGACTACTGTCATCACGTACCTTTTCATAACTATTTTTTGCTGTAGGAAAATGTGGCATGTATTTTGTTGAAGATAATGCATCAGACACAATTGAAAATTCGGTAAGTGTTAGAACATATTGTCCAGCTTTAATTTTTCCTAACTATGGCCTTGAGTAGCTTTCTTCTTCAGCAATTTCAGTGGCAGTAGTACTGGAGTTAGAGATCTCTGGACAAAGCTAGCCAAACTGATTAGTTTGGTTTGTGTTGCTTCTGTTCACACTGGCTATGGAATTGGTGTTGATAGAAGAAAACAGGGAAGATGTGGGCCTGCACCTGGGAGGGAATGAAGAAGGGGTGATGTGAGAGACTTTTGCACCTTGTAGTGCATTGCTTTGATCTTTTTTCATCAGCAAAGTGCACAGAATTTGCTTTGAACTGTGCCTAAGAACTTGCCTTAGTGGAAGCTGGGACACTATGAAGTGCAGAAAGGCACAGGTGTGTGAATTGTGCTGTACTCCACATCATCTTATTCTTGAATTTTACGTTATAGATGATGTTCTAGCTCCTCCCTTTTCCTATACTAGAGGATTGTTTCATGAAGGAAATGGGAGCAGAGCTAATCCTTCTGATATACAAAGACTAATGTGCAAATTGTTTATACACCCAACAAACATGTACAAGTAATTAAGATATGACTGAAAGCTTTAAACTGCTTTTATGGAGTTCTTCCTTGCATCTACTGAACTGACAGTTCCTGTGGTTTAGGATGCTACCAGCTGCTTTGTCCTTCACAGGACTGTCAGAGCTGGGATTCACAACAAAGTTTTGCTTGCTCTGATTGGCTGTCCAATATTTTTAGCTTAAGATCCATTGAAAATGTGGCAGTGCTTGCTAGTTCTGGGTAGGGAACTGGAGCAGCCTGAGGAGCATATGTCATGTTCTACTCACTGCTTTGAGGAGAGTAGAGGATGGAGAAACTAGCTAAAGAAAACCACAACAACTTACTAAAGCATTGCATTAAAATTAAAGTTTGCCTCAGGATATGCTGTATTGTTATAAGCTGGCTGCATTGAAGGGTTTCTTGTTTGGAATATCCACTATTTAAAATGACTTTCTAAATTACAAATTCTACAGAGTTTTCATGGAGAAACTGAACCAGCATCAGTTTTCTTGGACCTATGAGGAAATTAAGGAAGTTCATAAGCGCTGGTGGCAGTTAAGAGACAATGCTGTGGAAATCTTCTTAACAAATGGCAGAACTTTACTCTTGGCTTTCGATAATACAAAGGTACTGTGGCACCAACGCAGAGTAATACACCAAAGCATCTTGCTGTGTCTTTATAACATTTATATTCATGCATTAGGTTTTTAAGGAGACCTGTTGCATGGACTAATTAAATTCTGCTTAATACCTTTGAAAGAACTTGGCTCAGCTAGGCTTCTGGATGATCATAGGCATGTTGTAAGACACATCTCTGATATATTAAGACATTAAAGAATCGTAGTGGTACCAGGCATTATTTGATTACAGCAGATATCTGGAAATATACAAAATGAGAGAAACTTACTCTTGATAGTTTTAAACTTTTAAATTGTATGATTAAATCTATGGTGTTTTCTTCTAGGTCCGTGATGATGTGTACCACAACATCTTGACTAACAATTTGCCTAACCTTTTGGAATATGGAAACATTACTGCTTTGACCCACCTTTGGTGCACAGGACAGATTACTAACTTTGAATATCTGACTCATTTAAACAAACATGCAGGTCGTTCCTTCAATGATCTCATGCAATATCCAGTATTTCCTTTTATACTTTCTGACTACACCAATGAAACGCTGGACCTAAATGATCCCTCGGTATATAGGTAATATGAAATGCTTGAAACTCTTTTTTTCAAATACTTGAACTGATGATCCTTATATAGCTTTTTAGCTTTGTTGTACTAAACTACACACACATGCACAAATGGAACTATTTAGGGACAAGCCTCATCTCTAATAACTTGGGTTTTTATAGTAAGTGGCTGCTTTGCCTGGGACATTTAAATAAAACAGATGTGTAGATTCAAATGCAGTGTATTGGACTTACACTGTCTTAATAGGCTATGTATAATTCACAGAATTAAATAGAAACTGTATGTTTAAATTCATATGATTACAGACTTCCAGGCCAATTAGCAAAAATTAAATAGAAAAGGAAATAATATTGTAAATTACTTGGCCAGTCACAAAATCACAATCTTCATCTGAATGGATTTGAGTGAATTGTCCCCCCCTAATAAATTTCTGTTATGCTAATTTAACATTTGTGTGCACTAAGTCTTTGCCTTTATAGGACTCCTCTGATTTGACTGAGGTGCGTGGCATTTGCTTGCCTGTTACTGTGCTGTGGATCCAAGTTTGCCTTTAGCACTAACTAAAAGTTGGTTTTTTTATTTTCTATACTTTCTTGAAAAGTGTTACATTTTCCTTGGCCTTTTCATTATATTAAAGGTGTTATTCTTAATGATGTGAATCAATATTGTAATAAAAACTACAACATACCAGTACTGCTTTTGTTGCAGGAACCTGGTCAAACCAATAGCTGTGCAGTCTAAAGAAAAAGAGGATCGTTATGTGGATACTTACAAGGTAATTTGGATAACTTTCTCTTCTTGCCTTTGTCCCATGTATAAATGACGCTGTGGCTTTAGTTTTTATAACATATATTTATTGGGGAAGAATAAACCACAAATACAGTATTTCATGGCTACAGAGCTCTTACTTCCATTGTATTTTCCAGTAAACATTTCCTAGGAATTGTTTTATAACATGCTTGGAACTTGTGTTTTTTCCTGAAACATGAAATCAATTTAGCCCATCCACATGATACTGCTGAGGAATTTAAATGGGTACCACCTTATATGGGAACTTGTATACATTTAAAGATCCCTAAAGATCAGGAAGATAATTTACTGCTGTTTAGTTGACATTACTTTGCTGGAATTTGTAGCTATTTGTTCTGTTTGACAACAGAAAGGCTGTTTTCCTTCAAGCACTTTGTTTTAACATACCCTACTATGAAAATAGTAGGTGCTTTTTAATTTTTTTCTCCTTAAAGTGTTTTAAAGGCTGTAGGAAATAGCAACATACTGGGGAATTAAAGCATCTGCATCTGGATTTTCAAACTTGTCTGTGTCACCATGGTCTACTATATTTGCAAATACTGTTTTTTCTATGAGACTGCTGTGTTAGAAAACAAGAGAGGGGAGTGGGGAAAAGCAAAAGTAATAAAAAAAAGGAAAGTAGGTCATTTAAATTGGCTGAAGACTTCAATACCTAACTGGATTGTAAAAGTGATTGTGTGTCTTCAGACACTTGAATGTATTTGATTCTAGATCACTTTTGAATGTATGTTTCTGACAAGTTTGAGTGTTTATTCCTAAACAATTTAGGCAAGCAATCATTTTTGTTTTTCAAATGGATCTAAGGAGAAGGTTTGTGATTTTCTTTTTAATTATCTCCTGTTTTTCTAGTATTTAGAAGAAGAGTACCGTAAAGGAGCACGAGAGGATGATCCAATGCCCCCTGTACAACCATATCACTATGGATCTCATTATTCTAACAGTGGAACTGTACTTCATTTCTTGGTTAGGCTGCCACCTTTTACTAAAATGTTTTTAGCTTATCAAGGTAAGGTTGCATTTGCTTTTACTTGCCTTTTACATCTGGGCCTTGTTCTAATAACTCAGGAATGCTATATGTTACCCTATTTAGCATAAGTTTTCCAATTCCAGATAGCTGAGCCTGGTAAAATTAAATCTGGTATGCTTTAACAGTAGATCCATTCTTGAAATTATCAAGCTAGACAATAAAGCTGGTGATCTGATGTTTATACCTTAGTTTCTGTAGCATAAAAAGCTGACCTCTATTTGACTTGCAGTCGATGTGTAACACATAGCAATTGAGATAAGAGAATTCTAAATGTTCTCAGCTGACTAGAGAGCAGTCAACAACATGAAGTTGCAGATGTGCAACTGTTAGTGTCCATCATCAGTGTAACAATTGAGTTTGGATTTCTTTACAGATCAAAGTTTTGACATCCCAGACAGAACTTTTCACTCTACCAATACAACCTGGCGCCTCTCTTCGTACGAATCAATGACTGACGTAAAGGAGCTTATACCAGAATTTTTCTACCTTCCCGACTTTCTAGTTAACAGAGAAGGTATACTAAAAGGACAACAGAACTATATACCCAAAAGAATTGTATGATTGAGCTAATGGGTTGAAACTGAGAACATTTATATGCCTTGCCTGAATATGCTAAGTAGGAGATGTATGGGAGAAATCTGGCACAAATTTGTGGAGTATGCTAAAAAAACTGTTATGTAGGAGTTAAGCTGAGTTTTTCCCTAATTTTGTCATCAGGGCAAAGGAGTTTGCTGTTTTCTCATTTTTCCATTCAAATGCATATGTACAGCTGAATATGTTTTGGAGAGACTTGTTAATGATGCTGCTTTGTTGATTGTTAATCACCATGCTTAATCATTGAGGTCTGTAGAACCCTACAGACCTTTTTGAAATTACTGTCAACTAAAATGTTGCAATATTCACTTCCCTGTTTTTAGGCTTTGATTTTGGAGTGCGTCAAAATGGTGACAGAGTTAACCATGTCAATCTTCCACCCTGGGCCCGTAATGATCCTCGTCTGTTCATCTTGATTCATCGTCAGGCCTTGGAGTCTGATCATGTTTCCCAGACAATCTGTCACTGGATTGACTTGGTGTTTGGGTATAAGCAAAAAGGCAAGGCCTCTGTTCAGGCTATTAATGTCTTTCATCCTGCAGTAAGTATTTGTTAAGCAGCATGTTTGTTCATTGTCCTTAGTAACTTAATGGGGCAAAGTTTGGTTTGACTTGCTTGGACAACATCAAGCATAAAACAAGATCCCTTGCTCATGGAGTGTTGAGGAATAAGAAAAGGCTTTAACAATTTCAATGTTGAGCTGTAAGATCCCAGTGGGTATTGTGAGACTTGGTGAATTTTTGTTCTTCTTTCTTGCCTTGGGCTAGGTGTGGGGCATGATCAGATCTGGGGCTTAGACCTTGTGGATAGTTGTTTGCAGTGGCTTGCAGTACTGATTGTTGTAACTGTGTGTATCTGCTTCTGCCTAATACAGAAGCTTTTAATTTAGGCAGGTGCTGCTGCAGCTTTTGATAGGATTGAAATAGTTCTGTGTGTCCTGAGCTCATGGTGTTTTCCTTCATACACGTCCTGTGTTCTGTCCCTCTAATGAACACTTTTCTCTACAGTAAATTTAATTTCAAATAAGTCTTCATTTAATGTTAGGACTTGCAGAGTTTTACTGCATAATTGCAACATGGATATCTTGAATTGCATTCTTTAGCTTCAATCCTTACTATCACAAGGTTTGCTCAGCAGGTAGTTCTGGTTGTAAATGCATTCAAATGTTTCCTGGTTTTAGTGTTTGTTCTGTGACTGGAAAAGCTAATAAAATGGTAGTGTGTGGCAATGATGCCTTTGTCAAGTAGCCATCCAAATACTTTCCTTTCTTTTACTCTTTTGGGGCTTCAGTATTGATTTAGTTAGTACCGTGAGCTTCAAATATTAAGTTTGTATATTCATTATTTTTTAAAGTGAAAAGTCAAGGCCTTTGTTGTGACTGAGAAAAAGTGTGTGATGCACAGTTGGAGATGCTGGAAAAAGACAAATAGAAGAAAATAATTTGCACTCTTTTGAAGTATGAGGTTTCTTTCTCCTTCCCTACACCAAAAGAGAGCTTTAATATGCTCATTAAAAAGTGGTAAAGAAAATAAACTTCTCCAGCTCTTTCTAATTCTTTTGTTTATCATCAGCAACCCTTCCAGTTTTGCACAGTTTGATAAAGGTCTCAAAAAAAACCTTCAACAGAAATTAGTCATGGGACATATGTAGGAGGAGCTCACAGGAATATCTTCAAAGTGGTAGTTTATTCCAATAAAGAGGGGGTGACAAGGTTATGCTCTCAGTGGCTCTTAAGTCAGCACAGTCATTGTGGGATCTCTTCTGGTCCCCACCTTAAGCAAACAGCTGAATAGTCTGCATCTGAATTTGTGTCTGTGTTGCAAAATCTTTCCCAAAGACAAACCCGACGAGCTTATTCTTGCCCCCTGCTTTCTTTTTTGCCTATAGACCTATTTTGGGATGGATGTTTCTGCTGTTGAAGATCCTGTTCAGAGAAGAGCCCTTGAAACAATGATAAAAACATATGGACAAACGCCCCGCCAGCTGTTTCACACAGCACATGTTAGTAGACCTGGATCCAGGCTTATCATGGAAGGAGAACTTCCTGCTGCCATGGGATTACTGGTGCAGTTTGCTTTCAGAGAAACCAGAGAACACACTAAAGAAATCATTTACCCAGTATGTAATTTTCAATTGCAAGATGGTTTAATTAATATTCATGTGCTGTAATTGTTGTACCCTGTACCCTCGGTTTAGAATTTTCTTCCTGAAAGTGCTACTTGCCATATTATACTGTAAAGAAAATACATAAAATTAGGAAGTGATAGTGAAAATTACTTTCATGCATTAGTGATATTTTGTGTAAACTAAGATCTGAGTTTGTCTTGGTTTTGGGAAATAGGTGTTGGAAAGCATTTCAGTTAACCAGTTTTATAGTTTCCATGATGAATTGTGGAATCTGTGTGCAGACCTATAGCCACCAAACACATACTGTGCTTTCTTCCATCCCATCCTCAGCTTTTTTACTGCCTGTAGGACAATTAAACTTTCTTCACTTTAAGCACTTTTTTTCCCTGAAGTCCAGTCAGAAACTGCATCCTTAGATTTAGAGAGCTGTGTTTTTCACTAAACTACCTGAACTAGAAGCTTGCAGCCTATGCCTTTAAAGAAGCAGTAGAACTACCTTAAAGTCAACAGTTTCACTGATGTGCTTTTTTTAACTAAAGTGCTTTGAACTTGTCTCTCTAGTGGTTTTAGAGTAAAGACTTCAGCTGTCCTTACCATGTGATTGCTTACAGGAAACTGACATGAATCATTCTACATTACTAATGAAATTGTTTTTCTGAAAGTTCTATAATTTGAACCTTGTCTGTGCTTGTTTTAGAGTCCATTACCATGGATAAAGGGCTTGAAGTGGGGAGAGTATGTTGGTTCCCCAAGTGCTCCAGACCCTGTTGTCTGCTTTAGCCAGCCACATGGAGAAAGGTTTGGCTCTCTTCAAGCTTTACCAACTAAGGCTATCTGTGGCTTGTCCAGCAAGTTCTGCCTTTTGATGATATATAGCAAGGAGCAAGGTATGAATTTGTGCTTTATTCTCTCTATGCACAATTCTCTCTATCCTACTATTGTTCAGCAAACTTCCCAAGTTTAGTTGCTTTTGCCAAAGATTAATTTATTATTCCATTAACAGCTTCCACATGTGTGGTATCTTTACTGGAGGGTGGATTTTCCTTATAATTTTCAAAACTACAGTAGAGGCATTCTGTAATTCATATTTTTCATTGAAGTGGCTGAAGCATGAGAATTTAACTTTAGAACTTGCCAGCAGATTGGGTCCAAGAACTGAAGAAGAGATGAAAAAACACATGTAGCAACAGAAAGGAAAACTTAAGAAATGGATTTTAGAGGCAGACAATGATAAAAAAGCAGAGGTGAAGGATCTTCTGCTTTCAGTTGAACTTCTTGGAGGGATTCTTATTGAGAATGTACAAACAAGTTCTCACAATCATTTGTTTTCTTGGTGGCATATCCTAGTGCAGGCTTTCTAAAAATAAATCACTTCACATTTAGTCAACAAAAATAAGTAACATTCTCCTTGAAGTTACAAGCCCTTCTTTCTCTAGGTGGTATTGTCTGCCCTTTTTCTCTGTTCTCAAAAGATTCATCTCTTCTTCAAAAAACTTTTGTCCAGGTTGCAAATTGCCTTTGGAGAAGATGGAATGTTCATTTGGTCTCTCTCATTTTGTTTATAATATGTTGCGGACAATACCACAATACCTTCTTTTGAAACTTTGGGGAGGTTATATTTTACCTTGTGATAAAACATAAACCTGAGACTTTTGTTGTTGACTGTGTAAATGGTTGCATCTTGCTGTGCACGTGACACAATGCTGTGTGCCTTCCTTCAGGCGTGAGGAGCATGCACAGCACTGACATTCAGTGGTCAGCCATCCTGAGCTGGGGCTATGCCGATAACATCTTACGGCTGAAAAGCAAGCAAAGTGAACCTCCAGTCAACTTTATACAGAGCTCTCAGCTCCATCAGGTAAAACAAAATCAGTCTCTTGCTCTTCAATTTAATATTGGTAGTTTTGGTGGCTTGACTTGGAAGTGGGGTACTCTTGCTTTAGCCTTTTTTGGAGATGAGCATCCAGTCACAACTCCTTATAATCTTTTTGATTTCCTTTGGAATGTGCTCCACTGTTTTATTTTGCTCCTTGTTGTTTTCCTGTACTAGATAAAGATTCCTTTTGAATTAATTTGATTTTTTAGCTTTTCCTTCTTATAGAATATTGCTGTGAATGTAATAAATTTAAGTTTTGTCCCAAGAAAAATCAATACAGAAAAAAAGTATAGGTGCTTCATGTTGGAAGAACAACTCCACTCTAGTTTAGGATCCATTTGAAAAAGATTGTCTAAAAGATTTTTAGGGAAAGCTACATAATCTCTGTCACAATCCAGTGACTGGTAAGATCATGCAAAAATATTTTGGTGGATGATCTTGAAGTCTGCACTAGTCTGTACTGCTCTTTAGCTATGAATTCCAGGCTACATAAAATTCCCTCTTTACTCTGTTTCTGTCATAGTAACAAATACAACCTAGATTAGCTATATTTTATCTCTTGGATTTCTTTACCTTGTTTTGTGTGTCTCTTCATAGAATAACTAATAAAGTATCCATTTGACCAAATGCTGTGGCATAATGAAAACAGCAGTTAGAATAGTTTTTCTGTTCTAATTTTTTCCTGGATTTGTTTTGTCTTTTCAAGGTAACAAGTTGTGCTTGGGTGCCAGACAGTTGTCAGCTGTTCACAGGTAGTAAATCTGGTGTCATCACAGCATATATGAACAGATTCACCAGCAATACAGTAAGTTACATTGGAAATAATTCATAAATAAATGATTTTGTGTATTCAGCATTACAGTCTTCTTTTTAAACAGGAAAAATGAAAAAAACCATATTCTGGATAATTGCTAAAAAATTACATGTATTTTTAGTATTTACTTTGAAGGCTCCTCTGACATTTCAGCATGTTTGTTTGCTTGTTTTTAAGCTGCTGTTTACATACAGCTAGGCTTTAGTCAGTCCTCATCACCTGAGTGCACAACATGTACAGCTCTGACTGTGTTCAGGACAGGGCTTGGAACTGAAGCTCTCTGGCGCAGTGAAGCTTCATTAAGGAGTAACTTCTTCTGTGAAGGAGACAGAGCCTTTCAGTGCTTTAACTGAAGCTGCAGAATGCAATTCCCCAGAATAAACAATAATTAAGTGCAGAAGGCACTCAAACTACAGAGGGCCAGGATGAATTCTCAGACAGTGTATATATACTAACCACCAAGCCTCTTTACTTTGTCATATGCTCCAAGCGGTAAAGTTGTGAGTAGGGAAGGCAAAAAGTAGCTTGCATTACTTAATCTATTAGTGGAAGATACTGAGAGTGGTGGAAAGGTCCCTTGAAACTGTTTGCTGATAAAAATAGCATAAATTGAACTCAAAATTAAAAATATAATTCTGACTGAGTTTTGAAGCTTCCATCTGAATCTTCCATTCTTTCTTTAGCAGTAACTTCTATTCTCCATAGTTTTAACAAAGAGTATACAATTTCTTAACAGCTCATTTTAGGTGTGTCTACAGTATTACCCATAGCAACAACTGAACTAAAGTGATTTCCTAGTTGTGGCTTGACACAGGTATTGGCAAACATGTTTGGTGTTGTACTCCTTGATGCTCTTGAATCCCTACATTAGCATGAGCTGGAGAGAACCTTGGTATGGTCTGCTATGCCTACCCAGTTTTCTGTTTTCAGTAGTGGCAAACAGCAGATGCTTAGACTAGGAAGAACATAAACAGAGTGATTTTTAGAGTTTTTTCCCCCTTGGCTTTCTTCCAGTTTCTGGTGGTCTGCCACTCATACATCCTAAGCTCAGCAGCACTTTGAGTTCAGGAAATGAAGCAGAGCTTCAAGCCTGCAAGCTTTACTTAGTTGGATCATAAGTCAGGCACCTTAACTGCTTCCCAGAATAGTGAACTTGTAAATAACCTGTCCTGAGACTTGGATTCCAGTTGTTTTTTAACTAGAAATTGAATATACTTACCTTCTGCAAAGCTGAAAAGAAACTTTAATTAGTGGGGTCAGGGTTCTTGAGTTCCTTCCGTTTCCTAGAAAAAAGTGATTTTTGTTCATCTGCACAGATGATGTTCTTTGAGACCATCTTTGCTGAATTTCTCAGCACTGACAGTTTTACATGCCACAGGCAGAAGGACATTGTGTCAATTTCGTAGCTCCTGTGGTGGAGTCAGTTACCCAAGTGAGGGCTGCAGGGAATGCAAATGTGCCTCCTGACATCTGCTCTGTATCCATCTTGTAAGCTGATCAGCAATAAAGTGAACTGTTTGTTATAATGCAGTACTTGAAACGTGAATATTTTGCCCTGTTTCACATTTGTATAAATGCAATGCATGGGCATGAAATACGTAGTGTTGTTAATTGGGTGTGGGAACTCAAAGGCATGCTGTCAGAATTCAAAAATGGCTCCATGTTGTGCTCCAGGTGCTCTGTTTTTCCTTGCCTTACAATGGTGCAAATCCCATGAAGTACTGCTTTGTCTCTGATCTGTGCTGACAATAAGTCACACCTGCATGAGCCCGAGCCACAGGTTGTACACATTATTTCAGCCTTCACTTGCTCATTGTTAGAGGTGTCTTGCAAACAGAGAGTGCACTTGGAGGACTTGTTTGGGTAAAACTGGGAAGAATTTCAATTCCCCTCTCGAGTCCTGTAGGCAGAAAGAGCTGCTGTTTAAAGATAAATATGTAAATGCATGTTTTCCCATATTTAGATACCATTTTAGGGCTTGTCACCTAAAAGTGGGGGGGAAGTAAGAAGGGGAAAACATTTCAGGCGTGAGAAATACCTATTTCATGACTTATTAGAACTTAATATAACTTAATGCACTTAGTATTAGAATTCCAGTTTGTCTTGTTGCAGTATTATTACTATAAAAATCAGTAAACCATTGCTATTAGTCTGGTAGGGAGAAGCTGCAAAAGGTGGGTGCTGCTTTTGGTTCAAGTGTTGAAAAGCAGATTAAGAGGGAACACTTTAAAGGAAGTGGGAGAACCACAGCAAAAAGGTTATCAAAATCAGTTCTTCATAAAAACACAAGTCTTGTTTGTTGCTGTTATGGAAAATTTTGGTATAATTTTTTTCTCTTAACTGAGAAAGGATTAAAGAAGGATTTTTGTGTGAGGTGTCACTGAGAATGAAACCTGGATACTTTCATAAATGTGTTTTATATGGATAAGGTGCTCAGTAACAAGAGCAAACTAGCAGGTCTTTCTGTTGTCAGACTGTGCATTGCCTTTTGCAGTACTACATAGATTAGATTGTCTCTTTTAGTGCAAAAATGTACATTTCCTACAACCTGTGACTTAAGCATGTGTGTACTTGTCTGTTTGAACTTTCAAGATTTTTTTTTTAGACTTGCTATAGGTAGGCATTCTGTACCCTCATACAAAAATGCAGGTGATATGCTCTGGCATGGGTGAGGAAACCAGCAGAAAATTGTTCTCTTCCTTTACCAAGATTATTCTAATCTCTGTACAGCAAGTTGTCTTAAATAAAGCATTAGCATTCTGATTAAGATCCTTCAACTTTGCCAGTTTTCAGGAAGTCTGAGTCATTTCAAGTTATATAACTTGCTGTTTGTTATAATGCAGTACTTGAAACGTGAATATTTTGCCCTGTTTCACATTTGTATAAATGCAATGCATGGGCATGAAATACGTAGTGTTGTTAATTGGGTGTGGGAACTCAAAAGGCATGCTGTCAGAATTCAAAAATGGCTCCATGTTGTGCTCCAGGTGCTCTGTTTTTCCTTGCCTTACAATGGTGCAAATCCCATGAAGTACTGCTTTGTCTCTGATCTGTGCTGACAATAAGTCACACCTGCATGAGCCCGAGCCACAGGTTGTACACATTATTTCAGCCTTCACTTGCTCATTGTTAGAGGTGTCTTGCAAACAGAGAGTGCACTTGGAGGACTTGTTTGGGTAAAACTGGGAAGAATTTCAATTCCCCTCTCTCGAGTCCTGTAGGCAGAAAGAGCTGCTGTTTAAAGATAAATATGTAAATGCATGTTTTCCCATATTTAGATACCATTTTAGGGCTTGTCACCTAAAAGTGGGGGGGAAGTAAGAAGGGGAAAACATTTCAGGCGTGAGAAATACCTATTTCATGACTTATTAGAACTTAATATAACTTAATGCACTTAGTATTAGAATTCCAGTTTGTCTTGTTGCAGTATTATTACTATGAAAATCAGTAAACCATTGCTATTAGTCTGGTAGGGAGAAGCTGCAAAAAGGTGGGTGCTGCTTTTGGTTCAAGTGTTGAAAAGCAGATTAAGAGGGAACACTTTAAAGGAAGTGGGAGAACCACAGCAAAAAGGTTATCAAAATCAGTTCTTCATAAAAACACAAGTCTTGTTTGTTGCTGTTATGGAAAATTTTGGTATAATTTTTTTCTCTTAACTGAGAAAGGATTAAAGAAGGATTTTTGTGTGAGGTGTCACTGAGAATGAAACCTGGATACTTTCATAAATGTGTTTTATATGGATAAGGTGCTCAGTAACAAGAGCAAACTAGCAGGTCTTTCTGTTGTCAGACTGTGCATTGCCTTTTGCAGTACTACATAGATTAGATTGTCTCTTTTAGTGCAAAAATGTACATTTCCTACAACCTGTGACTTAAGCATGTGTGTACTTGTCTGTTTGAACTTTCAAGATTTTTTTTTTAGACTTGCTATAGGTAGGCATTCTGTACCCTCATACAAAAATGCAGGTGATATGCTCTGGCATGGGTGAGGAAACCAGCAGAAAATTGTTCTCTTCCTTTACCAAGATTATTCTAATCTCTGTACAGCAAGTTGTCTTAAATAAAGCATTAGCATTCTGATTAAGATCCTTCAACTTTGCCAGTTTTCAGGAAGTCTGAGTCATTTCAAGTTATATAACTTGAATAAAAAGTGTTGTTTGGTGTTAAATTTTGCTGCTTTAATTTTTACATAGCCATTTCTATATTTAAACTTGACTTCCTGCATGTTTTTCCAACCTTATCATTGAAGAACTTGGCACCAACTTGAGAAATTCCTAGTAACTTGCTGTATGGAGAGTGACAACTTCCAAGCTGGGGTTTCCTTTTATGTTTCCAAGTGTCTTCACTAGATGCTAAAATACTGAGAACTGTCATTTCAGTGTTGTATGGAAAGAGCAGGCTTGCAGAAAACAAATCAGCTGACTTCAAAGTGTGTAATTGAGACAGAGATACAGTAGTTTTTCATTCTGGTTCATAAGATCACATCAATAAATTTGCTGAGGCTAAAACACTGGAAGCAAAAAGTTGAATATCAATGATAGCTATGTTTTATCACATTATCAAGTGCTAAACATCATAAAGCATGAATATAGATGCTAAAATGGTGATATTAAAAGCAATGGGAACCAGTCTTTGAAATCTAAGACTTTAACTAGGCTTATCTTTTTTAGAAAAAGAGACATTAATTTTCTTCTTCATGAGTTTCTTATCTTGCTGTTTTTCAGCCTTCAGAGATAGAAATGGAGTCACAAGTCCATCTGTATGGACACACAGCAGAAATAACAAGCTTATTTGTGTGCAAACCATACAGTATAATGATCAGTGTAAGCAAAGATGGAACCTGCATAATATGGGATTTGAACAGGTACAAGTATATATATGACTTTTTCCCATAGCTTTCTTATAAACACAGGTTTTCCCACTCTTGGGTAGCTTTGCCCCTTTGAAGCTAGTTGAATTTGTTCTGTGTGTGTCTTATTGGGAAGTCAAACCCTTACAGTTTTTTCTCATAAAAGGTGCTAAAATTTTATTGTGAATATGAAAAATACCATAATTGTGCAAAATGTTGATTGAAATTAATGAAACTATTTTAAAGATTTTCCTCAAAGCACCTTCTTTGCATTTGAGTCTGGAATTTAGGCTTGTTCCCTTTGTTTTCTTCAGGCTGTGCTATGTCCAGAGTCTGGCTGGACACAAGAGTCCTGTGACTGCAGTTTCAGCAAGTGAAACCACTGGTGATATTGCAACAGTTTGTGATTCAGGTACATTGGTCAGTCAAGAAAGCTGTTTTGACTTGCAGATGAAATAAATCATGAGAGTTGTAATTAAATTAGTTGCTGAGTGTGTATTAATCATCTGAGGATGCATTCAGTCATACAGGAGCAACATTTTGCTTTTTTTTACATGGTAACATACAAAATTCTCCAGGAGTGATTAGGCAGGTGTTTGAATATAATGTAGAAGTATGAAAGTCAACAGCTTGGTCTCTTTTTATAAAGACTTTAAATTTCCAAGGTGCTTGGGAAACTCCCGTTTTGTCATGTTGACTGCTTTCATTTTGATAGAGATTTTTTTTTGTCAAAAGTACAGTTCTTTGGGGAAGTACCATGTACTACAGAGCACAGGCAAGGGATATTAAAGGACAAGGGGATGTTATTGTGGTAGTTTCAAAAAACTAATATTTAGATTTTTTTTTTACTTACTTGGAGACTTTCAAGTCCATTTCTATAGCTCACAAAACCTTTTTTTTCTACAGAGCATTTTATTTGTTAATTAGTATAAGGGACATTATATTTCCTTTTAAGACAATTCCTTTCAAGACAAAAGCAGTAATTGGGTTGTTTGTTGATACAATCAAATAATGCCAGATAACCAGGTAAGAGAGCTGTGCTTGCTATCTTAAGTATTTTGCTTAATATGCAAGCCAAGGTATGAGAACCAACTGCTTAGATAGCTAGTATGAATTCTATCTTAGTGCCTTCCCTGTTAGTGTGTGAAAATTGGTCATTAAAAGTAAATTAACGTAGTGCTTTGTAAGTAAAATGTTCCATAAATAGGATGTGATAGCTTCAAAATCACTGCAGTTCCTTAAATAGGATGTGATGGCTTCTAAATCACTGCAGTGGCTTGGTGGTTTGTGTGCTTCCTGTCTCAGAGAGAGAGAGAGAAGTAATTGCAGACATTACTCAGTCATTTAAAGCTTATGAACTCTCAAGAAGTTGAATTCTTTACCATGGAATATTTAAATATTATCGACTTAACTGTGATCTAGATTTATTTTCTTAATACTCCCATGCTATGTTCTGTTACAGTTGGAGGAGGCAGTGATTTGAGACTTTGGACAGTTAATGGTGATCTTGTTGGACACGTGCACTGCAGGGAAAGTATTTGCTCTGTTGCTTTCTCTAACCAGCCTGAAGGTGTGTCTGTCAATGTGATTGCAGGGGGCCTTGAAAATGGAGTTGTAAGGTAAGCATTTGAAATGTTTATTTATTAAAATGCTCTATCACTTAGGCTCACAGTTGAAGAGCATGTAGCCAAACATCATGCTGATATTTGGCTTTAAAGAAGGTGGACAAGCTGTTACTCAGCTCCCAGTCTTAACAGTTGCTAATTAGATTGTTTATCACTGAAGTATTTGTAAAAGCAAGTGTGAAGAAAAATGGTTCTTTCTTTCAGACTGTGGAGTACGTGGGATTTGAAGCCGGTACGCGAAATAACATTTTCGAAGTCAGCCAAACCTATTGTAAGGTAAAAGGATCTTAAGTGTACAATGAATGCGCTTTTATCTTTAAAAAAAAAAACCCAAACCAACAAACAAAACCACAACAAAATGGTCTTGAGTATTGAACATGAAAATAGGCAGTAAACACCCGTGCCTAAAAAGAGCAATGCAAACCTACTAATTATTCATGAAAGCAAAGTGAGCACAAGTGTGCTGTATTGGTAATGACAGTAATGACTATGTTCTGCTGCTGGCAGATGGAAATTAGCAGGATTCCCTTGAAAACTGAACAATAACTACTCCTCTAATTTTTAAATTTAATATTTTTCCTCAGAATCTGTTAAAATGAGATAATCTTAACTATGCCAGACTTAAATATACAGTGTTTCTTCCTCAAAATTAAATTAAAATACTGCCTTTTCCGTTTTTTCTGATGGTGGTGGAGGGAAATGATGGAGAAAGAGGCAAACTCAGAGTAGCCTGTAAGCTGCCACTGTGGAGTGCTTGTGTAGTTAGTTTTCTGAGTCCCCTTGATTTAGATGAGCAGAGTTCCTGTGCCAAAGTGTTTTCAGAAGGTGGTCAAAGGATTGACTCTTTGATATCCCCAATGGTACAATAGTCTGTAAAAGGTCTTAGAGTTATGCCAAAATTTTATCCTAATGTTAGCATAGTAACAAATTACTCTGAAAATTTTTGACTGTTGTTAAAATGTCTTTTAAAATCCAAACTACCATTTTTTTTTAGAAATTAAGAAGGTTGTCTGGTAGCAGTTATTGCCTTTGTTATCTCCTTTAAGCAGCATATTTCAGAAAGCTTGTAGATAACGATTTAGTGGCTATTGAATAATTTAAAGTTTCCTGCTTAAATGTGGCAGTAAATGGATGCTGACCTTCATGCTCTCTAACATTACTCATGGCATGACTGAAAGGCTTTACTAGCCCTGTTACAGCTCAAAAAAATGCCCATCTGAACAGAAGTCCTGTGCTGTGCCATGAAATCTGATGGATTTAGTTTCTGCCTTCGTCAGCAGTGCAACTTCAGAGGGCACTGAGCTCTGTGGCAGAAAACCTTTCCTTTCAGAAACAGAAGGGAAGAGGGTAGGATTTTGCTACTAATCCTGCCCTTTGCTGTGACACTGCAAAGAAAGGAGTACTAAACTGCAGAGGATGTTGAAGTGCTGGCTAAAGCTGCAGTTCAGCCTGTTTGAGTACAGGTGGATGAGCAGATATATGCAAATATATCGCTGTGTTAGAGTAGGCACTGGGCCTCCCCTGGCAGCTCATCTCTGTTGGCTGAACTCTCACAGGCTTTTAATACCTTCTAGCATTATAAGTAGCCCCATTTGGTATAAAAATAGACTCTCTCCTTGTTTTGCAGCCTTACGTTTTCCTGCGATGGCCATCACTTGTTCACGGCTAACAGCGATGGGAATGTCATCGCCTGGTGTCGCAAGGACCAGCAGCGCCTGAAGCTGCCCATGTTCTACTCCTTCCTCAGCAGCTACGCGGCTGGGTGACGGCAGGGCCTGCTGCTAACTCGTGTCTCTGATGCACTTTAATCAAATAGGCTACAGGAGCTCTTATGTAACTGGACTTTTGAAGTACTTTGAATGTCTCTAGAATGACTGAATAGGTGGTTTTTTTTAAAAAGAGCAGCCTAAGGTGGTTGTAAAGATTGCATATGTGCATGCACAACTTGAAGCATATCCAGGTCAGCAGGAAGCTCTGGTCATATTATCCAATGCCAGCAAAGTGGCTAAGAAATGCTCGATGCTGCAATATAAAACACCAATGGTATTTTTTTAAATCACTTCTTGGACAGAAGTATTTAAAAAAATTGATTATGCTTATTCCTCCTCTTAGTATGTAAAATATCAGCAGCATCAAGTTCTGTAAATATCTATTCAAATGTCAGCATATGTATCTCTGATTAGTTGAGTGTGGTATGGTTAGCTCTGGGATAAGCAATCCAAAACTTAAAAATCAATGACCACTTAAAATTGCTTTTTTTGAGAAGCAAAGAACTTAGTAGGTGCTTTTTGCACCATCTTATGGTATTGTAATGCTAAAAATAGAATTTCTGCTATCTTTATATTTGTAATTTTATGCCATCTTCTCTGTTACTGTAATAGTCTTTGCAACAGACAACAATAAAATATTTGTCTTAGTGATGGGTAGACACCTCATGGCATCATGAAACAGTGGTTAGATCACAATGCAGTGTGAACTCCCTAACTTTGTGCTAGTTGGCTATCGCAGTTCTGTGGCAGAACATCTATTATGTACACACACAGCTTATCTCCCAGAGCTCTAAAAAGGGGTGTTAAAGAAGGAACAGATGTGCTCCTGTTCTAGTGTCATTGAGGTTCAATGCACTGTAAAATGTTTGAATCTGACTGCTTGAATAATCAATGTTCATAAGCATCAGATTATTCAGAAAGGTTCACACAGATACACTGTGCAAATTTGTTGTGTAGTCCTGGGTGCTATTTTATGAGGGGGAAAAAATAAGCCTCCGTTGTGAACGGCTTAACAAATTTGACATCTTAGGCCACATGTCAAATTAGTATTTCAGTTGATGGATTTGAAGACCTCTAAACCTGGCATCATGACTGAGTGCCTACTAGTCATGCAAATGGTAAAGCAAGAATGCTACGCAAGTCTGATGTAGTTACATTTTCCTTTTAAATTGCCTTGCTTTTTTACCACTGACATGTTCTGCTATTGCCGTTCAAATGGCTGTGTCTTCTCATGTTTAAGGCTCATCTGCTTTCAGAACACTTCACATGAAGTTGTCAGGTTGTGACAAAGGTGACGCACACACACAAGCAATCTTTACATTTCTTTCATTTCTTTTGAAAATTCCAAATAGTCTTCAGAAACTCTTGAGACTTCCCAGTTTAAGAACTTTTCAAACTAGAAAAACTTAAGAAAAATGTTCTCATAGTTCATGACACAATTGGTTCAATTAAGCAAGTGGCTGCATACTGTATGGATTGAGTTTTAAACTGCATATTATTGTAGCAGCATTGTATGGGATGGCTTTAGTCCTATTTTTCTCTGTCTAAATGTTAATGTAAGGTCCAAGTACTGACTGAAAAGCTTCCTGGCTCATGTTGATGTGATGTGCTTTGTTTAAGAGAAAAAAGACAAACATTGTGGTTTTGGGGTGCTATTGTGCTCCCTGTTTTGGGGTGTTGCTCACAAAAGCTTATTTTTTTATAAAGTAGAATTCCACTTGTTACAAACCAATATGCAAAACTGCTGGCCTTGTAAAGAGTGCAATATTATATATTTTTATGTAAAAGTAAAAATGATTTTTGAAGCAAGGAATATTTATTCAGCTTAATATTCTGGAACTATTAAAATAACATTGCAATAGTGTCTGTGCATGATGTACTTAAATTTCCTGTAAATGTCACATTCCACACTGTATTTGTATATACACTGTCACATTGTTGGGTAATAAACAGATCTTTGTATCAAACCATTTTGAGATAATTAGAAACATGTTTTTGGCTTAGTTGCAACTTTCTTCTTTTAGGGAATCTTTCACGCCTTGCTCCAGATCAGTTTCTGCTGATTCCCTTGTATTTCATATTTTAAAAATCATCAAGTGGGAAAGTTCCATTTATGGACTGCATCCTGGGTCTGTCAAACTGAAGGTGGTGAGTGTAAGATGGGAAGTGGGAAACTCTATGTATATCACTTTGCACATGTGTGCATATGTCCTTCCTTCCCATAGGATGCATGACTAGAATTTGGATGAAATGATGGCTCTCAAAGCAGAGACATTCTTCTTCCTTCCATCTGCCTTCTCACTGAAAACCTGTCTGAACAGCAAAGGCAGAAAAGCAAATTCTCTTGGGATTCTCAGGAAGATGGGTGGAAATTGGAAGACTGAGATCTTGGGGAGGCATCTGAAAGGATGTGAGGCTCTTTCTGATGGAAGCCAGGGTTTGGGAGAGGTTCATGGGGCAAGCCCTGTCTACCTGATTGCAGGATCCTGTGGTAAATCCCAACCTTTCTGCTCTGATAGTGGAGAGACATGGTGAGAAAGGGAAGGGGAGGCAATAGCTGGATATTCACTTGTGGTGGGAGAGGAAGTCTCCAGCCCATTACTGAAAGGGAACCCTGATCTTGCATTTAGAGATCCACTGCTTAGACAAACCCCTGACAATGAACAGAAAGAAAAAAAAATAGCCTGAACTGAATAATAATAATAATAATATTATTAATAATAATAATAATAATAATGGAGCAGTGGGGAAATATAACCTGGCTTACTACTAATAAATTTTTAGTTTACCTTTTAATTTCTTCATGCCTCCTTTTGCTTAAAGCTGTATTGGGTTTTTTTCCTTGCATATGAAAATGGAAGTCACACTTCTGTATGCTGCTACTCTATCAAAAAACAATCAAACAATTACTATTTAAAAGCTCTGCTTGGCTTGAAGAATATCCACTGGAATACTTCAGCCTCTGTACATAAAGACACCTTTTTTATTTTGCTGCTGTATTAAGTTACAAACTACTGACAAATGACTGTTTGGAGATTTATTTGCCATTATTGCTCTGGAGTGGGGTCAGAAAGGCACTGATTTTCCATTGGAGTTTCTGTAATAGGCTCTGTTGTGTAGTTCATAATGTTGAAAAAAGATTCAAAATGAAATGTGGCTGCTCTGGTTAGGCCTTAAACTGTTCTGGACTACACAGCAGAATGTAATTGAGTAAAACAGGAGCTTGCTTACTGTTTCCAGCTTTAAGCTAGCATTCCCAGGGAAAAAAATTAAAATCCTTATTCTCTAATGCAATTGACTGAAGCCCATGTAAGACTCATTAGGGCCAAGTTCATGTAAATTTAAGGAATAAAAATTTGTGTTGGCTGTATGGGTATTGTTTTCAGAACCTGTAGGGGAGACGCCTGATTGTGGTGCAAGGTTAAGAGTTTGCAGATTTAAAAGAAGGCAATTTAAAATAAATATCTGTGTAATATGTGATGAAAATATGTTTTTAAAACAGCCATTTCCCACCTTTCTATTTTAGCTTAAGTCATAAAATTGTTAGAATCCAGTGGTAAAAATATTCTGATGACAATGGCCTCATGATTAGAACTATCTAATGTGCTCTTTGTCTAACAGCATGAGCATGTAAATCCTTTGTGTGTGGAATGGGGCCTTTTGTAGATTGATGATGTGGTTGAACATGAATGAAAGAGCAGCAGCACAGGCCAATGAAGTCTCCATCAGTTTCTGGAACTCTAGTAATGGGAAACTTGTGAACTTACCTAATTATATTTAGTGATGTTTACCTTCTTCCTGTTGCATCTCCTTCTGCCAAGCTGCTACCCCAAAAGCCATTGACTCCATCTCCTGCCCTTCCTCCAAAGCACATTTAGATATAGGACTCTTCCTTGTTCCAGAAAACAAATGTTACTTGGGAATTCTGCTTAATTATGATGGAATGAGAAAATGTGCTGAGGGCAGATAGGAGAAAACATACACCTCTCCAGAAGGAACGGCCATCTTACTGGGGAAAAAATTAATGAGACTGGTGATCCTGCCAATGGGTTATCATAGCTGACAAAATTTTCAATCAAAGATGTTAACTGGCACTTTTAAATGCTGCTGAACCATACAGCTTTTATAAGGAGAAGCAAATAAAAATTGATCTATGAAGCTGAATTCTATTGTTCTGACATACTAGCCCTGACAAGGTGAGTCTAAGCAGCCCCTTTCCTGCAGCACTTCCATTCCTCATGGCCGGCTTTTACATTGTCCTTCTGGTTTTTGGCGTGAGGGCGGGACAGGCACTGTGGGCTCTCCCCCCAAACCCCAGTGCCGCTCGGGCTTTGCTGTTTGAGGTACAGCACTGTGGGCTGGGGGCAGAGTGGCTGGGAGGTGGCCCAGTGCTAAAGGACCTGGGGGTGCCAATGGCATCCTGGCCTGGATCAGCAAGTGTGGCCAGCAAGGCCAGGGCAGTGACTGTGCTGTGCACAGCCCTGGTGAAGCTGCACCCTGAGTATTCGGTGTTCAGTTTTGGGCCCCTCCATTCAGGAGGGATGCTGAGGTGCTGGAGCATGTCCAGAGAAAGGAACTCGTGTCCTGTGAAGAGTGGCTGCAGGGGCTGGGGATGTTTAGCCCGGAGAAAAGGAAACTCGGGAGACCTTAGCGTTCTCTTCACCGGAAAGGAGGCTGTGGCCAGGTGGGAGCCGGTCTCTTCTTTCTAGGTCACAACTCACAGGATGAGAGGGAATGGCCTCAAGCTGTGCCAGGGGAGGTTCAATCTCGACAATAGGAGGAATTTCTTCACGTAAATGGTGATTAAACTTTGGAATGGATTGCTCAGGGACGTGCTGGAGTCACTGTTCCCGGATGAGTTTAAGGGAAGACTGGACAGGGCACTGATAGCCACGGTCCAGTTGAGAGAGTGGTGCTCGACCAAAGGTTGGACTGGATGATCTCAGAGGTCTTTTCCAACCTAGCTGATTTTGTTCCTGTGCTCTGTGATTCCGTTTGAGAATACCTGGACGATCGCTTGATCCCTAGCGCCGGCGGGAGCCGGGGCAGGAGGCGGCTGCAGGAGGCACCGGGAGGGACGGAGGCAGGAGGAGCGTGAGGGCGGCGGCCCCGGGGCCGCGGCCGCCCCGCCCCGCCGCGCCGTGTGCCCCGGCCGGGCTGCCCGCGGCCTCCGCGCCCGCACGGCGAGGGAGGGAGGAGGGAGAGAGGGCGGGAGGGACGGCGGGAGGGAGAGAGGGAGAGAGGGCGGGAGGGAGAGAGGGAGAGAGGGCGGGAGGGAGTGCCCGGGGCCCGGGCGGGAGAAGGGGCCGGGAGGGGCGCCCGGCGCAGGGCGGGTCGGGCTTTCCGCGCGGGTTTTCTTGTCGGCGCTGGTGTCCTGGGAATCCCTTGGCCGCTCCGCCCGGCATCCCGGTGCTCCCGTGGGCTGCTGCGGGTAGGCAAGGACCGGCGGCGAGCCGGAGTTTCCCGGTTATCCGCAGGAGTCGGCGCCGGGCTTTGGGCTCCGTTGTCGGCGGCACCGGCGGGAGCATCCTCGGGAGAGCCAGCCCCGAGCCAGGTATCCCGCGGGCGGCGGGGAGGGGGTCTCTGCCGGCTGCTCCTTCCTCCTCCTCTTCGCCTGGGGCGAAGGCTGAAGGAAGTGGCCGCTTTTCCTGCTGGCTGGCTCGCCCTGCCGGAGGAACAGCTCCCGCTGCCCGGCTGCTGCTGGCGGTAACCACTGCTGGGAGCTGCTGCACAGCAGAGCCATTAGGGCAGTGCAGTCAGACAGAAAACTCGGAATAACAACTTAAACAACGCTTCTGCCCTGCGGGTAATGCAGTGCCGAGCTTCCCGGAGATGCTCTCCCTGCATTGTAGGTTACAATTCTGTTCAAATGCGTTTTAAGCGGGGCTTAAGAGGAATAATCAAAATTTCCTGTGTATTTCTTTGAAAGCTCACAGCTATCTTTCAAAATTAGCTGAAGAGGTAAAACAGTAGCCAAGAAAAATCTTTCTGCCTCAGACTTACGAAACCCATGGTTTGCTGGGCTATATGTTCACATAACCTGTATGCTGATGATAAATAATATTGCACAAAAAGATTGTCCTTTGGAAATATCACATTAGTTCAGCCATTGTTTCCTTTGATTTTTTTAATGTTGAGAAGCAAGATTATAATTTTGAGTAAAAATTTGGGTAGGATGGCAATAATTTTTGGAACTTGACAATTGGACTGGATATAGTACTGGATATGTTAGACAACTAAGCTGCAGGAGTTTTGCTGATTTGCAGTTACATGAGGAGAAGTTATTTTCAAAGTCAGCAGGTTTATGGTATGAAAATTGCATTCTTTCCTTATTGTGAACCATTGTTCTTGCCTTTAATTTAATAATTTCTGCTTGTACTACTAAGGTTCTCCTTAGGAGATGGAGTGAAAAGCTGCAGTAATTTTCTTGTATTTCTTTGTGCAGCTATGAGACAGAGAAAGAAAAGGATTTCTTACCCTGCCTCTCTCTTTACAGAGCTACATCAGTTGCTGTAAATCTTAGAGTAAGAATTGAGGTAGCAGGGGAAGTTGAGTTTCTTTTAATTTCTTTTTCTTTTTTTTTTTTCTTTTAATTTCTTTTGTATACTAGTTTGGCATCGAACAGCTGTGAGGCTGTAAATTTTGCTGTTTATGTTCCTGCCAGTGGATAATTAAATGTGGCGATCTTTCCTCAATTTAGGATGTGATTTGCAGGGATGATTCCCGCTAATGTCACTGGGACTTAGTTGAATGATTGATTGGGTTAACTTTCCTAATGAGCTATGGGGTCCACAAAGTACAGACCTTGTGTGGGAGGTGTTCTTTGGAGTTGTCAACACCAGGTTTTCTAATCTAGCAATTTCAGGTCCATGACTTTAGGTTAAGGCAGCAATTTGGTTTAGGGCTTTTTACACTGAGTTCCAGAGGTCACTTTTATGGTATGGCATGTAAGATTGTACTTGGAGCTAGAGGGGGGGGGGGGGAAATGCAGCTTTTCATCCCTGTTTCTTGTAGAAATCTATCCTTGAGCTTGAAAAGTCAATTTTGCTTCTATGTTATTCAAGTTATTAGACTTTTTCTGTATTTTACTGACAAGTATTTGTAATGTTTAGTAAGCAAAGGTTGCACTCCTTACCCCAATGCAGCATCAAGCTATACCTGCAAATCTTTATGCAGCTTTATGCATTATAATAAGATAAATTTGCCTTTGAGGTGCTGTCGGGTACAATCATTCATTGTAAAACAAAAAAGGAAAAGCTGCTCTTCACAAGCATTTTTAGGAGCCTGGGAAATGAAGAACTTCGGCACACATGAGTTACGTGTGCCCAGAAAAAGGACGAGGTAAGGTAAACAAAACAAAACAAAAACGCCAGAAAATGCAGCTGGCTGGGAGGCTGTCGCTGTGCAGCTCTCAGGAGTGATGCTTTAGGAAAGGGCTGTCTGGTGTGGGGTGCCAGTCAGCAGAAACTGTTTGCCTAAAAAAGGCTGTGTAGCTGCTGTCACTGCTCTTCATTAGCCCAGCCAGTGTTCCCCTAAAAGAAAGGAATCAATAGAGACCAGGTCAATGAACTCGTGTGCTGCACAAAAATACTCTGGATAAATGAGCTCCTGTACAATCCAGGTCTGCTGGCTGCAGCAGTGACATGAAGGCTGCTCCTTAGCACAGTTACTGTAACTACAGTGATTATCAGGGCCTGTGTGTGCCTGCATTGATCCAACCTAAAAACAGCCAGGAATGAGCAGCAGCAAACCCAGTGGAGAATTTCTGGTTCCAGGGGGTTTTAGGTAATCAAAAAAAATGATGGGGAGAAGTTGCTCCTGCATCAAAAGCAACGTGGTCAGCAGGTGAAAGGAGGTGATTCTGCCCCTCTACTCACACTGCACCCAGCTCTGGGGTCCCCAGCACGGCAAGGACATGGACCTGTTGGAGCCAGTCCAGGAGAGGGATACCAGCATATCAAGGGGCTGGAGCACCTCTCATATGAGGAATATCTGAAAGAGTTGGAATTGTTCATCCTAGGGAAGCAAAAGCTCCGGGGAAACATTACTGCAGCCTTTCAGTAATAAAAAGAGGCTTAAAAGAAAAACTGGGACAGGATTTTTAGCAGGGCCAGTTGTGAAAGGACAAAGGGTAATGGTTTTAAACTAAAAGATGGTTGATTCAGACCAGATATAAGGAAAAAACTTTACCATGACTGTGGTGAAACACTGTAACAGGTTAGCCAGAGAAAGTGTTGGACACCCCATCCCTGGAAACATTCCAGGTCAGCTGGGATAGGGCCCTGAGCAACTTGTTACAGTAGGAGATGCTCCTGCTCATTGCAGGAACATTGCACTGCCTTGAACCAGGTGATCCTTAAAGGTGCCTTCCAACATAAACCATTCCCTGATCCTGTAGACTGCTCACGCAGGTACAATATAAAGATAAATGTGCCCTCCTGAGGGACTAAAGGCCTAGAGAATCCTTGGACAGTTTAAGAGGAATCTTCTTAAGAGAGAGGATCAGATCCAATTGTCAGGCTGCAGCCTTAAATGAAACATATCCTGCGAGAGGGTGTTTGAAGGAGAGGCTTCCTCATTCCAGGGGATGGGTGTGTAGCAGATTCTCTTGTAATTAAAATTTCTGTTCTCTCCAGAGCTGTATTTCTAAGTAACAATTTTATTTCATTAAAGACTATTCAGCTTAAGGTTATTATCATAGGTCCTAAGGAGAACAGAATCAAGTGTCATACAAAGTTTTGTCTGCAACATGGATTTTATCACAGCCTGGTTTGAAAGTGGGTACAATTCTGATTGTCAACATCACACCATATGTAATAGGGCCTTAAATGATGCACAGATATGTACTGTGTTTGCAGAGAGCGAGAGAAGGTAAAGGTAAATGTAGCTTGGTATGTGAGGAGAAGTCAGTCTCACAAAGTTATGGAACCATACCTGTCTATAGAAAATTAAATACTTAAGTGAATGCTGAACCCTTCCAGAAATATAGTTGTTAAATATTTAAATGTATGTAAAGGCCAAGGTTGGAGCAGGATTTGGAACAGAATAAATGTTTGTGCTTCAGAGTATAAACAAACCTCTTGCTGGGGATAAGTGGAAATTTTCTCCTGTGTCTGAAATGCCTAGTGCCAGACTTTTATCTTTTGTTTTGAAGTTCTATTTTTTATGAAGCCTCACATTCTGCTTGGTTTTTGATACTGTGAAATGCTTTACTAGGCAAGATATATATTTTATTTTTTTTAAAGTTTCCTATTTGGTGTTTCAGAATATAGGTACGGATAGATTATCTTTGTGGCATTGCTTTAGAAACATGGTTTGAATTTTTAGAAGCATTTTTATGCCTAATAGCCTTTTCAAAATTCTACTATGGACTTAACTGAATCCTTATTCTGTAAATGCTTAGACACTGTCTGGAAGTACTATGAACACTGTTCTTGCCAACATTGTTGTAGCTAGTGACAGTTCAAATTGTCTTACTCTAATGTTTATAACTTTTACAGTATGAGTGAGTGAATTGCCAGAAAAGTGTGGGAGATCTGGAATTCTCTGGACTGTTCAGGGAGTTGCAGTTGCTTAATTCAGTTTAATTTAAGTGTTTGTGGCAAATGTAGAAAGGCCTCTGACTTGATTTAGCTCTGATATTTTTGACTTTGTGATCATTAGCATGGTCGATGTGGAAATGGTAAAATTTAAATTATTCACTCTTTTGGGGGTATAATTTTGTAAACAAAGCTAAATGTGTTCATTCTAATTTTTATGGATAGGTTGATTCTTAAAAGTGAAGGGGTTGAGTCAAGCAAAAAGTCCAGAGATGAGCTGTAATTCAGAGCCTTCTCCTTTTGTGAATATCTTGTATCCTTTCTGCTGTTTGACTTTCCACTGCAAGTCAAAACACGTCTCAGAATGGATTGGAGGCTGTGGCTTGGTTGTGGATTTTCGTACAGTACGTGGCATTTTATGCAAAGCCAGTTCCTCCACATGTATTCAGTCCTGTACCTTGTAAGGAATATAAGTTAAAAAATTGTAAACAAAGATGAAGACAAAGAACCTGCTGTGTTCTGACATGATTTTATTTCATCACACAAGGGGGAAACTTGTGTTCCATTCAAATGACACATGTATATGCAAAAACCCTGTTCTTTGTCTTGGCATATGCTAAAGCTCTTGTTTTGTTTGTCTTGTTTTGATATATTTTAAAGTAGCATTTCCCTGCCTTGACTTATACTAGACCTGAAAGAAAAAGATTCTATTGTTTCTTCAAATTAGTGTTGAGCATGGCTCACCATGTCATTTGTATTACACCATCTATTTTACAGCACAGGTTGCTGATTTTCAGAAACCATTTGTTTCATACCAGGCTGTGAGAAGAAACAGATGTCTTTGCCTTGTCTCTGAGCATTTGTGTTTTGCAAAATCAAAGCAGTTAAAAAAATATTCCTCCATTCTTTCTGTACTATGGATTGGGTACTTCTCTTGAGTCTAACAGGGGCATTCACTGTACGTACAGGTTTTTTTACAAGAGCATTTCCTGTTCCCTACTTTATTTCTTGTTTGTATGTTACACCGCAGTGACTGGATCAGGTAAGCTATCAAGGTTCAAGAAGGGAAATTTGTGTGGTTCTAGCTTCTTAGCCAGAAATAGGCTGGAAGTATTAATTTTGAAGGGCCTGAGCCTAAAAGTGCTTTGGCAGCAGTGCAAAATGCCTCCTTGTGTGTGTGTTTTTCTCCTGTGTCCCATCTGCCTCTCACACTGTGTCCTTTGCATTTTGCTGAACTTTGGATTGGTTTCTGAGGCTTGGTGCCAGACTCATCTGGCTGCAGGTAGCCCTTGTGGTAAGGACCACAGGGGAATGTTGCCTGATTGAAACCTCAGCATCCAGTCTTACTAGGTATACAGCTAGTCTGGGACCTGTCTAGGTCATCTGTATCCCATCATCTTTCCATATGGCCTTAGTCCAACCTCCAGTGACTTCAAACAGTGACTGTTCCTTGTGCTGGGCCAGCGCTGCATAGAGGTGGCAGCACAAGGGGGTCTAACCTCCAGACCACCTCTGGCATAGATATTTTAAGCCAAGGTCTGAATGTGGATGTCTTGACTCATTTGGTAACAGTGCTGAGGACTGCTGGATATTGAGCTGATTTAATCCCTCGGGGAGGAGCCCTGCCACAGAACCAAAGGCTGCCATACCTTGCCTGGGTGTCCCTTCCCAAGAGCTGCAGATCTCTTAAAAATAAAGCATCCTGTACTGTACAGCATACTGTACTGGGTTTAGTCATCTTTAGACTTTGCTGGGGTGTCTAAGCAAAAAGTTGGAAACCTCTGCATTTTTTCTTCTTTATCTGCTACCTCATTTCTAAACTTCTTTTATTGATAGTCAGAATTCTGACTCATTCTCTATCTTAAAATTTCTCTCTGATGCTTGGTGAGAGTGGTGTGGCATTAATTTCCACTGCACACATTTCTGAGCTTGTTTTGATGTTTCTAAGTGTAACTGGGGCGTGGAGCCAAACTGTGCAATGCCTGCAAAGTCTGTTTGTGAACAGCTGTTCTGCGTTGGCAATGTGAACCAGGGCAACCATTTTCACGCTGAAGTCATGGTCGTGTGCTCTGCATTTGTATGTCATTTGCAGGATTCAGGCAGAATGCTGATCATCCAGGATGCAAATATGTAATGCAATAAAGTGCCATGGAGCAAGAGAAGAGAAATAAATGGTGTCTGCTTTGTATTCGTGACCAACAGCCTCGCAGTGTTGATGTGGTGGGCAAGGGCTGGTTAGAGTTCAGACAACTGTCCTCTCAGTGATTGCTGCATTTGCTACCTGCTCTTTAAATGGTCTCAACTTCATCTCTTCCAGGAAAAACAGAATGAAGGAACTAGTGTCAAACAGTACAACCAGTATTTCTCAAGCCAGGAAAGCTGTGGAGCAATTAAAAATGGAAGCGTACATGGATAGAATAAAGGTAAACTTAGACTTATTGCCGATATTTTGAATTCACTGACTAGTCTGTGGAACAGCCCTTAATAATGCAGAAATCAAGAATCTGTGTTGAGCAATAAAACAATATTCAGTACTGGGAGTTACATACCGACTGGTGGGTTCCAGTGTAGTGATTTCCAAAGCCTGGCTTCAAGTCTGCTTCTGTGTGTCTGTCATGTTTTCAAAAGTGGTATTTTGTGAAATGCTTAAAATCAGCTGGTAGGTGCATAGGTGGTCTTCTTTGTCACCTGTAGCTGAATATAAATGCAGCTATGGTTTCTTGGTTATCCTCCTTCAAAAATTGGAATAAGTCTTTAAGATACTGCAAAATTTTTGGATAATGATGAGACAAGCTGAATTGCTTTGCTTTGTTTTGTTTTAGTACAGATGTCATTGCACAAAAATTGTGTAGGATTGCAGTGTGCAGTTACGATTCTTCACACTTGATAACATGTTGTATGTGAAGATTTGGTTTCATCATGCCTCTTGTGGATTAAATATTGTCATTAAATGCACTATTAAACAGAGCTTTTCAGTTTTTTTAACCAAAAAATCCTGTGGATTATTCTTGCATGTCATTCTGCTTTCCACTAGGCTAAAATTTTGTGAAATATCAAGCACCTAGAAGCTAAAAATGCCATAGAACTTTTTAAGAAAGCAATGCTCATTTCTTTTCCTCTCTTCCTCTGAAAATAGGGAATAATTATTTCTATAAAAAATCCAGTCCTTACAAGGAAGAAGTTTTTAGTCTTTCCATCTTTAAAAAGTAATGCATTGAAATTACCCAATTCTCTACAAACAACTGTAACTGAGTTGTTACAAACTGTAACTGAGATTATTGAGTCAGCAGGACAATTTCAAAATGTTGTACATTGAAATCTTCATGTAGTCTTAACTCAGTCTGTTTGTCCATCCACCCTGTGTGCTGAAAGTCTGCGTGTAGTCAGTGTGGGGACAATAGTATATAGCTATGATTTTTAAAATAGTCTCAGATCACAGACTCACCAGCTGGAGAAGTAATATTTATAATTTAGAAATGTTAGTGCAATTCACATGAGTGGTCAGTCTTGCTCATATGAAAAAAGACATTTCAGTCACTGTGTTTTGTGGCAGTTTTTAATGATGTCTTGTAAGACCACTGAATTTGCAAAAGTAGTTTCTCTATTTCATAGTGTGTCACAAATTCATCACATAACCTGTTCACAGGGACAGGTGTTTGCTTCCTGCAGTAAAAGAAGGTCTGCCTTGGTTAGTCCCAGCTCAGGTCCTATTGCAGAAACAAAAAAACCAGAACTGACAAGGGAGGGTGTGGGTGGCAGAGGAGAGGGTTGGAAAGATCAAAATCAAAGTTGTTTGGCATTTGAAATTGTCCCAGTTTACTGGCATTTGAAATTGTTGATTCTTAGTAGATTGCCTTAAACTTGCTTCTATATATGCAGTAGTAACTGTCACGTCAAACATCATTAGGTCAGTTTTGCAAATAGCTCCATTAGTTAGGTGTATAACATTCTTAATTACGTGTGCAAAAAAGACATAGCTGCAAGAAAGATACAGGTTATTTTTACAGTCAGTTTAATTAAAATGAACACAGTTATTACAAATGTGGCAGACCTAAAAAATAGGTAGCTTGAAAGTGCAATTATTTCACTTTTTGAAATAGCCTGGGACCAAAACCACAAAAGAACATTTGGCATGTTTCAGAATTATGAGGGCTCCTAAACTAACATAAAACAAATGTAACTTTTCAAATTGCCTTAATTTCTAGAATTTCTCTGAACAAGCATATGAGGGATTGTGAGAAGTGGTTGATGGGCTTTTTATTCCTTCAAAATCTGCTTGGCTTTTTAATCTTCAATCAGTTAACTGTGTGGTTCAGCACAGTCAAATTTTATCAAGGGACTTTCCAGAGGTTTCAACGGGAGATTTTAAATTCTCAGATCATTACTGTAAAGGTAGATAAATTAACTTCCTTCCTTTTTTTCCCAGTGTTTTGCATCTGATTAAACTAGTTAGACATTTAACAAAATATCAGGGCTTTCCAAATAATTTAATTAAACCCTCTTTTGCAAATAGCTATAGCCAAGTTGTTGTTGCCATGATAGGCAAGACCACACTGCTAACATGGAAGAGGTGTCTGTGTTATTGACTGGGAAAATCAGAAGTTCCAGTTTATTTTTCTACTACAGAGGCACTTTGTTTCCAATGCACAGTAGCTGTCGTAACCAGCAAGAGTTGGGTCTACTCAATTAAAATGCTGTAGTTAAAAGTATGTTGATAGATGCAGACTCCCCAATGTGTTCTGGATTTTTCAACTAATGTAAGAAGTCCTATTAAGCCCTCTAGCCAGTCAGAGCAGCAAAGAAGGGCTGTGTTCTGAGGTTCCACAAAGACAACTCGCTGCTGAGGTGTGGAAGAAGCAGGACAACTCGAAAGGGGAGGATGGAGTTGTTGGTGTATTGATCAGTACTTGGAAGGAGGACTGCTGTGGGTTTTTTTGTGAACCATAGGAATGCCAGAAGGATCATAACTGAACCTGTCTTACCTGGCAAAGGAACAGCTAGAGTTATAAAGAGAAGTAAGTGGGAAGCTGGAAACGCAGATTCCTAGGTAGGAAACACTGAAGTAAATCAGGTGAACAGTGGCCTCGTGACTAGTAGAATAATAGTAGTCTTCTAAAGATGCTAGCAGTAAAATTGAGAAAGCAAAGTTAATATTGGTGTTTATCAGAGTTGTCCTCAGAATAAAGCACTACTTAATCTTTTCTTTGCAAGCAGAAAAACAAGAGTGCTCTGACATTTAAGACCCTTAGCGTATCAGTTATCATTCCATTTTCTTTTTCCTAAGGATGATAGGAAGTATTCCTAACTGGTCCTGAATTGTGTTGGGAGATGAACAGTGAGGATGCCAATAATTGTGTGTGAATGTCTTTGTTTTAGATGTAAAGGATAAGCAAAGTGGGTGTTGTAGCAAGGATGGTAATTAGTCACAATCCATGACAAGGCAGAAGACATTGTAATTGCAGCATTTTGCCCTGTCACTGAAGCTTATAATTATTAGTACAGCTAACAGGATGTACTAACTCTGGCAGTTTTTATCACCTCTGCTGTTCTGAAATATAATGGTAAAATTTCACAGTCCTCCTGAGACTAATTCCTTAAAGCATCAGGGTTGAGTGATTTGTTGGATTTTTTTCCCTATTGTTAATTTGATAACCAGGTGTGTTTTTTGTGAGAGTAAAAGTAATTCTACAAAATGTGAGATCAGTGTGATACCTATATACTCCATCTTTTAATCCAAACACCTTACAAGATTTTTTAAAAATGAGGTGTTAACTTTCTGATAGAATTCATCAATCGAACTGGAGTCTGATTTTTCTCTTTAGCCGCTTCTGCAGTATGTATAAATTACTTTGAATTTGCAGACCAAGCCATATTGCGTAGGAAAGCTGACATGATAAATGTGTTCCCTTCATTTGAATATTCAAATCCCATGCATTTATTTTAATTCTTAGGAAAAGCTATTTTGAAGCTGTCCAACAACATTGAGCTACAAATAACCCCAAAGGCGAGTAACAGCTAGGATGGATTGGGTTGCATTTCACTCCTTCCATGGCACAGTGGGAGGATCAGCACATCAGTGTGTACAGCACAGCCCCCAGCCCCGGCTGTGGGGCACCTCTGGGGGCTGCCTGTGCCAAAGCACCATCCCTGCTGGAGCCTTGTGCCATGCTCAGGGCACAGGCCTTCCTGCTCTTCCAATTAATGACACTGAGAAGGAAACTTGCTGGAGGAAATATTGTATTTTGCTCTTTTTTGAGCCACAGGTCTGGCTCTGCTAACGCCGCTCACAGCCACAGGAACTCATGTTTTCATTGCTCCTGGACTGTGATCTGCTCATTTAACTCCCTGTTGTGAATGGTCATTATTCCACTGTGCAGGCCTAAGTTACTCTACTTTTAGTGAAGAAATGGTTATAATTCACTTTTTTTTTATGACTACTGTAATCCCAGTGGGAGGATTTTTCCTCTTGAAACCTTTTATTTGTTTAAGGGATGAAAATATATGGTCTAGTGCAGGTTTACTTTGTGACAATGATCATGTTCCTCAGTTTCTTGTTGCAGGTTGGTTTTTAAAAAAATTGTACTATGGTATGTTTAAAAGCAAACTAAAATGTGACTTAAACAGTATGACATCGAAGGAAGAGTTTCTGTTCACAGAGAGTGTTGATGGGGCATTGGAGTGGGGTGCCCAGGGAGATGGTGGAGTTGCCATCCCTGGAGTTAAGAAGAGAGTGGATATGGCACCAAGTGCCATGGTCTAGTTGACAAGGTGGCGTTAGGTCAAAGGCTGGACTTGATAATTTCAAAGGTCTTTTCCAACCCAGATGATTCTGTGAATGTGTTACTCTGCTTCACAACATTCTTACCAGCATTACAGGACAAGTTAGATACAAAAATGTATGCTGAGCTTTAACTAGTGAAACATCCTTTTTTTTTTTTGTTATATCATATCACAGTAATATGTAGAGAAACAGGAAATTATATTATTGGATTTGTCCCTCCTAAGAATGTGGTCTGAAATTGTACTTCTCTTCCATTGAATGAAAAGCAATATACTTGGGCTGATGATGCTTATCCATGCATGAAACTAACAAGATCATTACAGGAAAATCATTGCAATCCTTTGTACTTCGAGGTCTGTAACTTTCAAGACATTTTTGTTTTACCTGCTTCTTTCTTGAGAAGCAGTGGTCCTTGTGAATCTCTCTTCTGACTTTTTAATTTTTCTGTTTCACCTGTGCCCAGCAGCCTTCTGTTCATATGTAGTGTCTCTGCCACCTTTTTGTCTTACAGGCCAATTCAAAGACAAACTGATTTTAAATAACCTTAACACTCTTATTTCCTCCATTAGGGGATAGTCTATACTGGGGTGCCAACCACAGGGTCTCCATAGGTTTAAGCATTCTAAAAAGACATACAGAAAATAAATATAGAAATAAAGTCTATAATCATCTTCAGAAGTTCATTCAAATTTCATGCAAATTCTGATTCAATACCCATTGACTTCATAGATCTAATCTGAAGCCTACAATAGCCTGGGTTCATGTCAAAGCAAGCAGAGCATGGGGAAGCTTAAAGCAAACACTGGGGACACACCTGCTAGAAAAATACCAGAAATGAGAATTGTTTCTTCTCTTCACTCTAGTTGTGCAAACATGCTGACCCTGGTGTTTGATGGGGGACAAGCTGTCACGGTGCTCAGAGAAAAGACTGCTTTGTAAAGACTCCAGAATTCATTTTCTCAACTATCAGAATATCGAAAACCCAATCATTCACCAAAGCAAAGAGATACAGATAGCTGTGAATATCTTACTGACTGATCAGAACAAAAAAAATTCTATATACCTTCTAAATTCTTGAAAAAATAAATGAGTCACTATTGGCCTACTGCCACCAATATTCTTATGGCACGAAGCTGCAAAAATGACAAGGTTTAATACTTCATTTTTCATTTACTGCAAAATAGCTTGCATTGCAAATATTCAACACATTGCTGCATTTTTGCATGTGTTTGTATTTTTATAGACTTTTCAGTAAGCATAAACCCATGTTCTGAATTTGGAGACCTGAGAATTATTTATTTTAGAAGTATAAAAATATTAAGTTAAAAAAATATTAATATAGTGCTAAAATTTAAATGAATGCTATGAATAAAGGACTACTTACAGTAATTTACTAAGCAGAAGACATTAGTCTTGCTTCATTGAAAAGAGCAATATTTAACTTAAATGAGAGCTATGACACATGGTGTTCACGTTTTGTTCCTGATTTATTATTTCTTTTTAAACCCATGGTCATGTGGTTAAAGAACTTTTTATTTTGCAATCAGAGGAGCAGAGGGTAGAGAGAGTGTGTGTGTGGAAAACCTTAAAATCAATGAATGGGAGTAAGAGCTGAAGCAGGTTTCTCTACAGAAACAGACACTTCAAGGAGAATCCTTATTGCTTATGGGTGGTTATTATATAAATGTTTTAATGACTGTGTGCTCCTGACCTTCTGATGCAGAGGAACAGCTCGACATGGATGATATCAATCAATACCACCTGTGTCATTATGTTAGATAAAATGTATGTAAGGATTACTAGGCCTGGGAAGAGCAAATTGAGGGATGTGTCTAATATTTAAAGGATAAAGCAATCTATTGCCTGTTTTACGATAGCTTCCATTATCATTTGTTCTATGAAAAATATTTATGCAATTCAGATTGGTTCAGAATTGAGTGTTACAATAGTTCTCTCTTCTCTTCTATTAGGTGTCCAAGGCTGCAGCAGATTTATTGGCATATTGTGATGCACACATTGGAGAAGATCCCCTTATTATTCCTGTACCTGCATCTGAAAATCCCTTTAGGGAGAAGAAACTCTTTTGTACTATCCTTTGAGTCAGTTTTCAATTAAAAATGTCATCTGCTAAAACTTGGTATCAGTGTTGCATGCTTTTGGCATTTTTTTCTTCAGATGTCAACACTTACCCCATAACTACAACATTTTTGGAAGATAGTGCAATTTTGGCTAAAAAACCCCTAAAATTAAAAAAATAAAAATTCAAGGTAATGCTTATCTTTTAGAGCAATGTACAAGTTTAATTTCAGCACTTCATAAATTTTCTTTTGGTCTTAGTGAAAATACCAAGTACAGTATCAAATTGTAGGTATCTTTGCCAGTAATAGATTTTTCTGGGATCTAAATGAGTCATATCAATTCTTGAAGCTATTTTTAACATTCTTATTTTCTTTGGAAGGTGAATTCAATTCAATTGCCTTTACAAATTTCTATCTAAAGAGAGTAGTGTGACCTTTTCCTCAAGTAGCACTTTTTAGGAAAAAGTCCCAGTGATTTACAATGTTTAGAGTGATTGGTCTTATACAGTAAGTGGTGTCTATAAATATGTTTTCTGAAGAGTGTTTTTTCTTGACTACAAAAACAATCCTAGTAAAGTGCCATTGTAGCTACGAGCAAAATGAAGATGTATAGTTACACATCAGGATTGCATCAATAAAAATATAGAAAAATGTGGTTGCTTGTATCTTATTTTGAATTATAATGATTTGAATTATTTAGAAAGTAAACTGAACTGTGAAATAAGGGTTTTAGTGGGAGGTGTAAAACTGCACTGAAGAGCACAAGGAGGGGGAACTACATTTTCTGAGCAGCCCTCTACATGCTTTTGCCCCTGAGAGTGGGACTTTATGGGGATGTACAGTAATGGTAAATAAATGTTGTTCTAGGATATGCAGCGAGACTGCTGTGCTGTTGACAGCCACTATGTTTGTACATTTGTTGGCCACAGATTAGTTAAATTGTCAGCAAGTAATTTGTGGAGGTTCTGGGATGTTTTTTTGTTTCAATTTTAAAGTGCAGTGAGAGGAAAAGAATGAGGTGTGAAATAAGACTGCCTTCTTCATGAAGTAAAATTGAGCTCGTACAAGGCACCTGATGGAAGCAACTGTTACTTTAGAGACTTTTTGTTGTTGTGGTTCTTCTCCTTATTAAAAAAAATTAAAGTTCTTTTTCAATCTGATGCATTAGGACAGTTGTCTCAGTGCAGTACCTGATATGTTCAGCGTTTCAGCCAGTCCCATAAGGCAGGAGACAATTTTGTTGGAGAACTGCACCAGTCTGAGCTAAGACTCTGAACAGCCACCCATAAGAGATCAAGCTTCCTCCCCTCCTCTGCACAAACTTGTATTCCATAAACATCTTAAATACCTGCAAGGCAAAAAACTAGCTGAGGAATTGAGGGCCTTGGGGTATTCTTAAATGCTGAATTTAGATGCTGAAAAGGGCTGCTTGGTGAACAAAGCCACGTGCATTTCCCCCAAAGTGCATGTACCTTCTCCAGCTTATTTTTAGCAATTTCCATCGATGTCTGTTGTACTGTTTTGTGCAGTGGAAATACAAGATGTCTGCATTTGTTTTCTTTGCTGTTTGGCTTGGATAATGGGCCTCACCCGACTGTGTTCACTACTAGTCTGGGCACACAGGACAGGGGGCTTTGGATGGTGCTTCTGCTGCTGGCAGAACTCGCCTCATGTCTCACATGCAGTTATTGTAAAAACTCCTTCATACCCATATTCCTTTTAACCAGTAGGCTTTTGGGATGTCTTTCATTCAAATATTTGGTTTTTGAACTGGGCAGCTGGAGACATCAGTATCTTAGCAGGCTTGGCATACCTATGCTGAAAATCACTCAAGTATCTTGAACAGGTCTTATTTTCGGTAGGCTCATCCTTGGTTCCTATTTCAAAGTTCTCAGCTTAAGAATCCCATTCCTAATTTTTAACAAAACTCTTTCTTAATGTATGGTGTGTTTTTATTTTGAGGGTAGAGAAACAGGGTTTAGCTGAGTAGCTATTTTATTGACAGCAAAATAAAAACAGGCTTTCTGAAAATATTTATTTTAAAAGAGCAACAAAATGCTTAATAAGGTTCTTTAGGGAATCCTTCCTACAGCGTACATGATTTGGTAACTGCTCTGATCACCATGGCAACATTTTCATTTGTCCTTCCGCATGTATGGTTTTAACTGGAACAGCATGGGAGGAGAATATAGGGCATCCAGCTTTATTCTCAAAGGCTTTGTAACAACTTGCATTTGTGGCTCATCATTAACATTCCCATCTAAAATAACAAAATTACCATGGCTTATTACAGTATTGCAAACAGCTTGCTTTCTGTTTCCAATTAGTGTTAGTGTCTGATATCCTGAGATTGAAACATTTCAGTGCTTTTGAGGGTCTCTGGTTCTAAGAGATGCCTTTACAAAAATCCAGAATTATTATTCACAAGGGGAGAATGGAATTCTTTTGATCTTCAGGTTTTTTCTCCAAAATCTTTCTTCAAGGAGTTGTGAATGTGTTGGAGTTATGTTTTAAATAGCTGGTTCCCATGTTTGTGGTTTCTTCCATCAATTCATAAATTTCGTTATGTTGAAAAAATAAAATGCATCTAATAAGATGATTTTATGCTTCTAATTTATAAAAAAAGAAATACATGGAATACCATAAAGTGCATACTTACGTTAGCAAATGTCTATAATGTGTTTGAAGAGGTTAAACTGTAGAAGTATAATTCCTTACTGGAAAACAGAACATCTTTCTCTGATATCTTTGGGCCTTATTTACCAGTTCATCAAATGAAGATATACTATTGGCAAATTTGTAATTTGAAGGGGAAAAGGGTGAGGTGAACTTGGAAGATCAGTGCTTGAAATAAAATTGTAACAGCTTTGGATTGCATACAAATATATTACTTTCCTTAAGAACACCATCAAAAAATTGACTCTCTGAAAGAGAATGGCATCATTTGGTTCACTTTTTTTTAATGCCAGCTTGATCCACAAATCAACATTTAAAAGAATATATTTTCCTCCAATCCCAGAAAACCATAAGATGTCTTTGTGATTGTTATATTTTGTGCTGCTTTGACCTTTGAGGCAGTTTGGATAATCTGCTATTGATACTTGAGTTTCATGCTTAAGCATCTTGCCTCGGCTCTACACAAAAATATCCAAATTATTTTGTACATTTTTCTAAATGATGAATACATATTATATCATGAACTATAGAATGATAGAAAAAAACCTCTCCAAAACGTGGATTTATCTAATAGAATGGTTTCTTGTAGGCTGAAGCAATGATTTTATATTTTCATCAAATAGTCTGATTTGATTCCTACCAATTTTAATGAAAACAAAACCAGCCCTGCTGCCATCCAAACGCTGTACTGCTCTCTCTGTTTCATCTCATATGCCATTAGGCCTGTTTATTTGCAGTTCAGGCCCAGAAAGTAATGGGTGCTCTCTCTTAACTGTGTGAGTTGGGGCTGTCATCTCATGGAGTGAGAATTTCAGAACAGAATTGGATTCAAGGCAGTTTTTGACATGTTATAAGTAATCCTTTCTTCATACCCCAACTCTTGCTGCTCTGATGAAATGAGAGTTCCCAATAATTTGGTGGTAAATTGTAATGTCTCAGTAGCACAGGTAGGGCTGGCTGTTTTGCCTCCATGAGATTAATCTCCTTGGCTTACTTTGAATTTAAGATGCCACCATTTCAATCCTAAAAACTATTTTCCTCCTCTCTATTATATACTAAATTCCCCTTCTTTGCTTCCTGTATCATGTATTAAATTAGTTGCAGGGTGCTTGGCTGGTGCTGATATGCAAATTTTTTAAGCTAACCTCTATGAAATTATGGCCAAAGGAAGAGAAAAATATGGAGGGAAGTTTAAATTAAGCTATTCTACATCACACCAAAAGTTAAAATAAATACAACCTTTGCTTTCAGTGGCACTAAGGTAAACAATTATTCATAAGAATGTGTAATCAGACATTTTTGCAGTGACTTACAGCAGGATCAGCTCCAATAGAAGGAAAGAACACTTTGGGAACAACAGTCTGTAAAGGTGCATATCAAAGCCTAAACTTCAATAAGGCAGTCATTTACCCAGCTGGATTTCTGATATCAAAGGAGTAATGAAGTATGTGCTTTGAGAGGACCTGATTATACCATTTTTCCCATCTCTTCATTATATAGGGATAAAAATCTGTATATATAATTTTCCTAGAAAATGCCATAATTATGGCTATCCTTTGGGTCTGCATCAGAATATGGATTTGTTTCTTCAAGGAGACTAAAGAAAACTTGGAGGAGGAGTGGTTCCTAGGAAATACAGGCTTCTTTTACTGAAAACTAATACTTAAAGTCATTAGACTAACTTAAATAGCAATGTGTGAAACATAGGGGGCAAATTTACCAGAAGAAGTGTTACATAAAATTTTACAGGCACCTGCACATTTAATCTCTAGGTAAAAAAGGTACATTTGCATCTAATTGAATCCAGCTTTATAGCAGTATTAAATTAAGTACAGCCATAAATACCAGAACTGGTATGGGAACAACTTTTCTGTCTGTTAGAGGAAGATGTGCATCTGAGTTTGTCAAGTACATTTACACCACTCACGCTTGTGAACAAACAAATGAGCAGTTTTACCCTAAAATTGGGTCCTTTTCTTTCCCAAATTCCTATTACAAGCAGGAACTGCACAGGCCTTGTCTATTACTGCCACCTACTGATAAAGTGATAAGCAGCCGACTGAGATGAAAAAGTACCAATACCAAATAGTAATAGCCAAAAGGGGGATTCTGAATTAATACACAAACTGTATGAAACAGAGAGCCAGCACTGCTGTTTTTGTGGGCTGCATTGTGTAAGATTTCACCTGGCACTGGGGCAGTGCTGCACTGCTGGGGTGCAGTTAGACCTCATGCTTCAGTTCCAGACTGCTCAGTTTAGGAAGACACAAAAGACAAATACATTATTTGGCTAAATAGGTCAGGTGTCTGGCTAAAAATGCCTTCAAAAGCTGGGGAATTTGTTGTGTGTATCAGCTGGAGCTCATTTTCCAGATTAGCTCAGATGCCTGTTCCTCAGTGCTGCTGAGACACCAGTTATGCCCTTTGCTCCCTGGAGCAGCTGAGGAGGCTGCTAACAGCAGAAAGGCTCAGCTCTAGGCCAGAGTGAGTGCCCAGCCCAGAGAGCACCCAACAGCTCCCACTGACCGCTGCTCTGTTCCTTCACACTCAAACTTCACTCCAGCCTGTTGGGTTTTTTATTTTGGGGGTGGGGCTGTTCTCCAATTACTGGAGTCTGGACCAAATACTTCTTCATATGCCACAGCATAATAATACAGCCAGAACAGAGCTTAGGCCACTGCTTATGCTAAGAACGACATTTTAGGGAAAATACACTAGGCTTGGCATAGGGATGTGTTTCAAAAGATAACCCATTCCACAAAATGTATTTGTTGTGTAGCTTCTCTGCACCATACCCTCTTGTGTCTTTGAGCTTTAGGTGGCATCTTTGAGCCCTTCACTCTCTTCATGACATACTCTAAAGACATGCACAGATTTTCAGCAAAAGGAAAGGAATAAGCCATACTTTATAGAAAAGAACCATTGTGACTTTTAAAAAACCTTTCAAGTCAATCTAAAGATATTGACTGTGTAACACTCTGTCTCTGGCAAGTGTGGCTCACAAGACTTTTTATCCATAAGTTTCTTGGATAAAACTGTTCACTACAGTGGATTCTTGTCTGAGAGGCTCCTCCCTGGAGAGACTACCAGCTTTTATCCTCCTCATCAGAACAGAACACACATTAATAGATTCCTAATATATATATCTGCAGTGCTGATATGAACATGTCAGTCATACCCTTAAAAGATCAAGTGACAAAACTTCAGGTGCTAAGATTTTCGAGAAAAAATTCCTTTACAGAAACTTTGAGAACATAAAGAATGTTATAGACAGCAGCCTTTCTGATCTCTTCTTTCTCACCCTTCACACACTCTTTTTGTATTGAGAGTTTGCTTTACACTCTGGAAAATTACTTCAAAAAGCAACTATGAAATAGAAATTAGAGTGCCATAAAAGTGATTACATTTGTTTATAGTTCTGTCCATACCAGCTAGTCAAATACTTGTAACAGGGGTGTGAATATATAAACAGAATCTGGATAAACAAAAAAAAAAAGTACATTAAAAGATCATTAAAGAGGCCAAGTTAAGCAGTTGTTTATGCATATTCCATTTGCTTCTCTCATTTGTATGTACTACTATCCCAGCTCGCCACTGCAGGAATTCCCACAAGGCACAGAATAGGCAGTGCTCAGTTAATGAGCAGTTAGTCAGTACTATTTTGGTGTTGTTATTCATTGTGTAGCCCCGGGCCTGATTTACTCACAAATTCTGCTTTCCATGTAGAGCTGTTCCCTGATGAGCTCCTCTGTGGTGCTCATCACAGGTTGCTTCACGAAGTAACTCCACAGTATCCTGGAGGAATATGAGGGTGGAACTATTTGCATCTTACAGTGGGAAGCTGAGGCAAAGCCTGGACAGATTGTGAGTACCTGCTGCTCCAAAGTTAGCTCTTTCAACATCTCACTCAATGTTCCCACTTGCTCAGCCATCAGCTCTGAGTCCTCAGCTCTACAAACTGGAATGCCTTTTGCATGTCAAACACAAAGAAACTACGGGGGGAGAAAAGTAACATGAAAGATTTAGCTTTGTGATTTTCCTGGTCTTGTCAGTTCTCCCAGGCAGCAATGACCCTTAGCCTTGTAACCCCTATTTTGTGCTCCCACCTCACTGACCTTGCACTTGCTGCAACAAATGAAGCAGCCACCTGGTGCTTTCTCCAGTAGAGCACATCCATCCTAGGGTAAGGTAAGCACCATGATGGGAAAATAGCAAGAGATCATGTAATTTTTTAAAATTAAATACAGCCTGAATATTATCTATCCAGCGATAATGAAATTATAAAAAATATTGTGGCAAATTTGCTTTGCAATCCCCCAACATCTTATCTCTTTACCAGGCATGTGATTAAAAAGTGTATTTGCTGTTGTAGGTCTCGGTAGGACTTTCTACAAACCTTATTCTCTTCTGTACATGCATCCTGAAGTCTTTGTGCCACTTGTTAAAAATAAGTGTATTCTAGCTGCACATGAAGTAGCTAACCCTACCAGCTGGCTGCTGCCTAATTATTGGATATTTGATGTTCCTCATCTCTGTGAGACATTCCTGTTTGCTCTCTGAGATGTGCTTGTCAAGTTTTAGCTGCTGCCATATGGGTTGTTCTTGAGTCCATTTCTATTTTGATTGTCATGAAGATGTCAAGGAGTCAACTTAGACTGTAAAATTTATTATTGCCATATTGGTAAGTTTGGATGACTGTGACCTAATTCAGCAAAACTTAAAGCTACTCCTCCAAACAGACAAGAAGATACAAAAACTTGATTAAAATAATAAAAGGCTCAGCAAAATAATAGACAAATAATTTTAAACAAAACTTCCTTAACTGGGAGTTAATTCATAACATGTTAAGTGGAAAAATGAAGATGATTATTCTGTGTACTACTGAACAGCTTTTATAGAATGATGCAGTCATCGGACACAGTCAATATGGGTTGTCAAAAGGAAAGTTCTGTTTAATTAATTTGATCTGCTTCTGTGATAAGGTCGCTGCCTGCTGGATGAAGGGAAGGAGGTGGATGTAGTTTTTCTGGATTTTAGTGAGGCTTTTGATACTGTCTCTCACAGGACCCTTCTGGACAGGTTGTCCGACAGTGGGATGAGCAGGTTCATGATGTATTGGGTGAAGGATTGGCTGAAGGGCAGGCAGAGCTCAAAAGGCTGCAGTGAAAGGGGCCACATCTGCCTGGTGAGCAGGGAAGTTTCTCAGGGCTCATGTCTGCCAGTTCTGTTCAACATATTTATCAATGACCTGGATGCAGGAGCTGAGCACACCATTAACAGATCTGCTGGTGACACCAAACTGGGAGGTGCTGTTGACTGGGAGGCTTTACAGAAGAATCTAGATAGACTGGGTAGTGACTAATGGCACAAAATTTAACAAGTGAAATGTCAGAATCCTGCACCTGGGACGGAGTAACACTAGGCACTCCTAAAGGAATCTGGGAACTCCTCTGAATCTTCATTTCATTGGATCAGAAAGCTGAGAAGGGACGCAGTAAGACATTTCCTCTGTTTGGAAAGATAAGAAAAACCTATTCCTTGTAAAGACCCTAAGCAAGGCAAGGAAAGGATTGATAAATCCTCAATATGGACAGTGAATCTGTTTAGATTATGAACACTGGAAAAAGAATAACACACATTCTTGAGATGCAAATTTATAACCCTTTAAACTAATAAAGCCCTTCAAGCCCTGATCTGTAATCTCTTTTAATATTTTTCTTTAAAAAACTAAAGGCATAAAGATTTTGTGGAAAGTAATATATCAGTGTTACTGCTACCTGGGGAGAAAGTTAAGCCCCAAACCCCTAAAAGGGAGTCTCTCACGAGACCTTCCTCTGCTTTCAGATGGAGTGGGCAGAGATCAGTAAAACACAACTCCCTGAGGAGGAACTCTGCTAAAATACACACAGCTCCACACTGGTTCTTGCTCTTCTATTCTGCTGCTGTTGTCCTAAAAATATCCCAGCTGCCCACTCGGGGCAACAATTAGGCAAACAAACATTTAGAAAACCCCTGAATGCTAGGGATTGACTGGCTTTGGTACATAAGTACAGCTCTGGCATCCATCATGTCTTCTCTGTGTCGGACAGGAGATGCTTATCCAGAGGGACTCCGCAAACTTCACAGAAGCATCTTAAGTTTGCAAGCAGCCTGGGGAAAAAAATTTCTGTCTCTTCTGTCTCCAGCTCTTGTGCCCAACATGTTGTGCCTGTACTATAGTTTGTGTGCCAGAGGTACCCTCTGAGCCTGTACTGTCAGAAGAGGAAATCTGCTCAGAAAGACCATAATGAAAATGGTGTATTTGTTATAGAGTTCTTATAACCCAAATCAAAACATAACCAAACTCAAATTTTTCAGTTTTTCAGAAAAGTAATTTAACATTATCTAGAAGTTATATTACAGATCAATTGTTCTTTTCATAGTATACATATTCATAATTCTTAAATCTTGGAAAAAAATCTGATTTTTATATGGGCAATTTTTAAAAAGCATGCTTAAAACTCAGTGCCTTGAAGCCATTTTTATATACTCCAAAATCAGCTTGCTTTCCCAAAATGCTAGTCCTCACAAAAGCCCTCAAGAATGCAAACTGAAACTTCTTTACTTATAGGAACTTCTGGACATTGGGTTAATGGTTGGGTCTGATCATCTTGTGATTTACATACAGGTGCACACAGTATCATACAGATTGTGATGAAATTGGGAAGCTTAGGTAAAATCTTTGGTTTTAAAAGTCTTGTAGAGATGCAACAGAAAAATGGAATAGGAGAGGCCAATCCTCTACAACTGAACTGTGTTAGTAACCATTTCCTACCTGACTAACAAAAATGCATATGTATCATCCTTTTGACCTGGATATCGTCTTTGTATAATATGGAGAAACAGGTTTCTCCTGGTTTGTATGTAATACAGTTACTTATCCTTGAAGATGGTAGGTAATGCCATAGGGAAAATAAGATATTAAAGGATTACCTGCAATAAATAAACACTCCCAGGTATGTTTATAAGATCAATCCCCATCAGATCACCTGGCATGGGGGGAAAACCTAACATATTGGGTACAAGGAATGTAGCCAAATATAAAGAAATATTAATAGAGGGACCAGGTTTTATTTCTGCAACTGAACATGCTGAAAGGCAAATCAAAGGTAAATAGTGATTAATCATAGCATTTTTTGTGTAAATTCTTCCCCCAGTACTACTATTTGCTAACGAGTACTCAGTTGTATATAAAATATGTTTTAAGTATGAAGCAAACTAAAACTGATGTATTTCCAAGACATTTTCCTTCTGCTTGTAAACCTAATATATAAAGGTTAAAACCATTGGTTTGCCTTCTAGTATCTCACTCCACTTAATGAAAAATTAATCTTAACTAAGCAGTTTGAAAGAACTGTAGGCATTTTCCAACCACTTTTCATGGCTTGGGTATTTAAAAAAATTAGTCTTCTTTTTGAAAAAAAAAAAATTATTTGCATTCCACTTCATACAGATCAGGTCGTGTGTTACACATTAAATGTGTTTCTAATAAGCTAGCACTAGCAGTCATTTATTTAGGCCTTACAACTATTACACATAATCTTCTAGTTTGTACATTAACAAGAGGCAAAAAGCAGAAAATTATGTACAAAATGTTATGTTTCACCTGAACTTGAGGAAGAAATTATTTACTGTGCACACAATTGCATACTGGAACAGATTGCCCAGAGATGTTGTGGAGTCTCCCTCACTGCAGATGCTCAAGAACCATCTGGACACAATCCTGCGCCATGCACTCTAGGATGAATCCCTGCGTGAGCAGGGAGGTCGGAGCAGATGAGCCCCTGTGGTCCCTCCCAAGCTGACCCCGTTCTGTGACTATAATTTTGAGAAGCCACGTGTTTATTTATCCACATCACTTTTCCAGGTAGATTTATCCTCGGGCAGTCTGAGGAAACAAATTTCTCCTTGTTACCTGCATGCAGGAGACCAGAGACAAGTAAATCCTCCAGGTGCTGGTAATATCGCGTGTGCTCTGCTTCATCCGCTCATATTCAAACCCTGCTAGCCAGGACAGAGCTCTGCAGTCAGTCCTTAGGCACCCAATTTCTCAGAGCGGTGGCTGAAGGTAACAGGTGAAGCCGCGCTCGGATTATTGACATTTCATAACCAATTTAAGGATTCTTGGCCGCGATCCAGCCGCAGTTAAGGACACTTTGATTGTCTAACATTCCCCTCGCCCCGGAATTTCAGCCCAAGACCATGTTACTTGCTGGAATAAAATACTCCACAAACAGTTTGCGAGCGCCGCAGCAGGTCTTTGCCAAGGCGAAGCGCTCTCTCCTCTTTATTGAATAAGTAAAGGATTGTTCTGGAAAGCTATTTTGTTTCTAACACAACGACTTTTGAGAAGGGGCATTCAGCGAATTATGGAATAGCGATTACCCGGGGAGGGTTCCCCCCGCAGCCGGGGGCAGCAGGGCGGTCTCGGAGAGGCGCACTCTGTGAGGGCGACCCGCCGCCGGCCCCTCTCCCGCGCCCCGCCATGTGAGACGCGCGGAGCCGCCGCGCTCCCTCGGCGCCCCGCGGCATTGTGGGGGCTGTAGGCGGCCGCCGCCGCCGCCCGCGCCGCCGCCGCCCGCCCGGGCCGGGGCGGGACTGCAGCTCCCGGCGGCCGCGGGGCAGCCGAGCCTGGCCCGGCCGAGCGGGGAGGAGCCGCGGGCGGCCGAGCCGGGCCGTCGCGCCGGCGCCGCTGGGAGAGGCCGGCGCGAAGGGGAAGGGGCCGGCGGCTGCGGCGGCCAATGCGAAACTGGCTGGTGCTGCTGTGCCCCTGTGTGGTCGGGGTCGCGCTGCACCTCTGGCTGCTGCTGAGCTGCCCCGGGAGCCACCCGGCAGGTAGGAGAGGAGAGGGGCAGGCGGCGGCGGATGCCGGGGGCATCCGGGCGGGCTGGGTTCCTCCACCCTCTCTCCCCTGGCGAGAGGAGGTCGGGGCTGGCGGGGCAGGTAACGGGGCGGGAGGCGAGGGGAGGGCCGGGGGGATGCTTTGCTCGCGGGGTTCGTCGGGCGGGGAGGGAGCGTCTCGTACCGTGGAGCGGCGGAGAGCAGCGCAGGCTCCGCCACCCGAAGCGGAGGCACCGGGCGCGGTGGCGGTGCGGGGCTGCCGCGGGTGCGGGGCAGCAGCTCCCGCTTCCGAGCACCTTCTGCGCCGCCGGTGCCCTCCCGCTCCCACCGAGGCACGTGGGGAAGAAATTCCCACCGATGCCGCTCGTGTCGCGTCATTCCCGGTCCTAGGAATAGCTCTTCGCACTGCGCTGTGTTTGCCTCAGCGGGATTTAAAACCCCTGTGCTGCAAAAAGCTATTCATAGGAGCGGGTATCATCCAACACAAGTGAAATCCGATCCTTCAGGGCTTACCTTGTGCTCCTTATAAAATGAGGTGTAGTTTTCAGGCCACAAATCCTCATGCTTGAGGAAGCAGGCATCTGTTGGAACAGAAACTTTTGTCAGCTGCCCACAGGTGCTGTTTGATGATATTAGAAAATACTGTACATGATCGCGTAATGGTGTTTTTTTACTCGGGGTGTGCTTAGAAGTGCTTAGTGACCCAGTGGCCTGTTCACTAGTGGACCCGCACTCTGAACTGGTGCCTGTTTCCCGTGCAGGGTGTGCACAGCTGTGAGGAAACGAGAGTCCGCTGATTGCCAGTGCCGATTAATAGTGCATACAGGCAGGAAGCAATTGCGCTATTGCATAGTCTGAAAGCTGCAGGGTTGTATAGGTGTCTGTCTGTATTCTGGCTTTTGTATATCACATCAGCATCTGTCACACTTTAATTATAAAGGAAAGGGAGATAGAGTTGTTGAGCTTCTAGCCTGGTGCACGTTTGAATTGCCTGGTTGATTTTGTTCATCTTTCACGGTGCTGTTTTGGAGCTTCAGAGCATTAATTTGGAGTTAGAAGTGGCAGTGTGGAATCTCAGGATGGCCTTTTCCCATGAAAATGTGTTTTCTGCTAACAAACATTTCTAAAGAAAATCCAGAAGTTTCTCAGTTGATGTTGGGATGAATGAGTGGTTTAGGTCACTTAAATAATCACTGTTAAAGGTATTAGCAAAAGTAGGAGTAACACAAATTTGTAAAAGAGCAGCTTAAGAAACATGTATATTGAGGTTCTCTCTGCTTATTGCATGGATGAAGCATCCCAAGGAAACTCCAGCTAGAATCAATTTAGAATGATTTACACAGAGACCAAAGGCTCAAAAGGATAAGCATTGACTCTGGTTGAGTCACAACGTTCAGGGTGGGTCCCCTTGCTTTTTAAACTCCTGATGGAGCTTAGGTGCAGGTAAGTCCAATCTTGGTGTCCAACTTCATCAGAGGTTTGTATCTAAATTAATTGGCAGCACTTAATCAATGACTAATTTAGCAAAGTTATTTTCCTTTCCTAAAAGTGAGTACATAGGGTGAGAAATTACAGGAAATTTAGGTATATGTTTCCTCCAGTACCTCAAAGTGTCCATAAGCTGCTGTTATTTTTTTTTTGTAGTCTTTGGATTGGGAGTGCAGGGACTGCATGAAGTACACACACTGTACCCCCTGGTTTCTGTCAGGTTTAGGGGCAAGGTTTGAACCAAAGGAACACACAGAGCCAACCACTAGGCGCCAAGCTTGGCTATTCAAAATATCAAAACCTAAAGTAGTTCCATTGTGATCTTCCACTGCAAAGCAGGTAGACAACATTTGCTTCTTACCCAGAGCAATAAATTAACTTTTGTGGTTTGGTGAATAACACTTGCTCCATCCACTGCAGTGGTTTTAACTCGCTGCTGTCTAAGCTGTACGCCCAGCTTCTCAGCATCCTGTTGCATTAATGTTGAAATTTGTGCTCCCATATCTGTGTGGAATTTTGTCAGTTGTTGAGGGCCAACAGGAATGAGAATGTATTTTGCTTTAGTGATGGGCCTGAGCTCATGTTCAGAGGAATCTGAAGGAAGCAAAGAATCTGCTTTCCTCAGTTTGCTGTCATCAGGGTCATCCCATATGCTCCCATCCCATTCTTCAGGGGATACAATCAATTTCTTAACCTATACAATGTCAGGAGGATGGAAAGCCCACATAAACATAAATCTGATGTCTTTCTCCAACTTTTTTTCTCAGTTTCTTCCTTTAACTGATTTTGCATCTGCTCCATTTTCAAAGACAGTATTAATTCGGTTGCCTCTAGGAGTTTTATTTCTTCCTTTAGGTATAGTATCCTTTTATTGTTATTCTTGCTATCTTGATAAGCAGCTTCTAACCAGGTTGCTAGCATTTTGCAAATAATTCCTTTTCCATCCTTTATCTTGCCCCGGCCACCTTTAGCTGTCATTTCACAGCTGTACAATCATGCCAGTTAACACAACCCCATTCTTCTGAGAATTTGGAACTTGGACTTATTCTGTCCTTTCTTAAGTAATCTGTGCTTCTGTTTGACATCCAGTCAAATTTGCCAATTTGTCACAAATGCTTGGTTTAGGTCGCTTAAAGAATCTCAATCAAAGGTAGTAGCAAAACCAGGTATCACCTGGATTTAACCTGTGCTCACAACTAAGCACCTTGCAGCCAACTCACTTATTTCCTGCTGCCCCCCACCCCTGCAGTGGGAGGAGGATCAGGGGGAGGGGAAAAAAAAGGAAAAAACCCTCAAGGATTGAGAAAGGAAGAATCAAGTTAGAATTCATTTAGAATGATTTACACAGAGGCTGAAGATGCAAAAGGGTAAGGGAGACCCTCCTGTTGAGTCATGAGATTCAGAGTGGACCCCCTTACTTTCTAAACTCTTCATGGAGCTGAGGTGCAGCTAGGTCCAGTCATAGTCTCAGACTTGGTCAATGATCAATAGCTAAAGGATTTAGCAACACTTAATCATTGACTAATTTAACATTTACAGAGTGATAGGATTTACTATAATTGCTACAGTGACTTTGTTATACATCCCAGACAGCAACATTCATGCTATACTGGCAGAAGAGTATCTAAGTCAGCCCACACATGCATGCACACTGACACAAAGAGATATATTTATATACAGGGATATATGGGTATCAGTGTATAGAGGTATACCTGTTAAAAATTCCCCTGCAGTTTAGTGAAACATTAATTTGAAATATCTTGGCATTTCTCAGTGGGAAAGGGTTGAGCCTCAAGGAATGTAAGGTTTCAGCCCAGGCCCTCTGATCAGTTTTGGGTGCTGATCCTCAGAACTTTGCAAACTGGAGACATCCTACTCAGGGAGTTGCTGACATCCTACATAGCCTGCTGCGGTCCAGGAGAGCCAAAGGGCTTCACTCAGGACCAGTTCTTAGGGTTCTTTAGATGTTTGGCTTTAGTCATCCATAAATTTCCACCCTGAGCACAGTCTTGGTTGGTAATTGCTGGAATTTTCAAAAATCCAGGAACTATGGAGTCTGTTCCACAGCACAGTTCAGGTAAGGAATGTTCCAGGCCTGTCAGGGGGATGACTGATTACTGCTGCTGTCATTCCCTCCTTGGTCAGGGCAACAGGAGTTCCTTCCCTTCCTTCCCATGGTCAGTGTCACCCTCACCTTAACCATGGTGGGGCTGGTTCCTGGTCCAGTCAAGGGACGCTTCACTGCCCAACTCATTACAGAAAGGCCTGATGGGAATTTCCAAGGTAGAGCAGCCCTGAGGAGGGGGAGGAATGCACCACTTGGAAGTTGGGGAAGGAGAGAAGTACCTTTGCTCCTCAGAGTTTCCCTGTTTCAAGTAGATATTATTGGAGTTGATGTTTGTTACTGTAACCATGCTGCATTGGATAATGTTAGGATAAATAGGATTTTTAAGAAGTGGGGTTTTTTTAACACTGGAAGAGCAAATATATGGTTTCTGTGTGGGGTTTTTTTAGTTGTAAAGAAATACTATTGAAAAGTTACTATTGAGTAACGTAGTCGTGCTGAGGAGAGGAACAACGATGCCACCTCTAAAATGAGAACATATGTCATCTGTAGGAGAATGCTCAGTACTGTACATGTGTTGTCTTTTTGTAGGCCCAACCCTTGCATGGTATTTAAGGAAGAATCTGTCTCTTAGCCTTCCAAGTACCACAAAATGTACAAGGTGTAGGTATGGCTGCCTTGGCAGAAGAAAGAAGGATGAGCCAAAGAACCTCAGATGTCTCCTGTGTTGTATTTTTTTATTATTCAGAGTGTTTTAGGAACATTAGTGACTTTGTATACAAGATAAAGAAATGTTTTAAAATGTATTAAATTTATTAAAAGGCTTCTTGAATCTGAAACTACTTAGGAGGATCTGGTTGTGCCTGATAAAGCCAGTCTTGTTTCTCTTGAGTAATTTTTTTCCTTGTTTACTACTCCAGCTGCTCTTTACTACCTATCATCTGGAATCCCTGGTGTGAATAAAAAGTAAATCTTATCATGGGGCAATGTTTTGCAATACCTGTGACATAAAAATGCATAATTTGTATATTCTCTGGTATTTCTGTGTAGTTGTGTACAATAGTTGTGTGCTATCTCAACAGTTGCAGAATTAGCTACCAGTAGAAGTCAGAGTGAACAGCAATTCTGTTTTTTGAGGAGTTTAATTACCCTCCCAAATAATCATCACCGCACATTCGAATGGAAATCTGTCAAAAAGTTGATAACCTGTTTTAGTGATTATTTACCTTGGCTTCATTGACTCACTCACACAAGATTGGAATAGACATTCCCAGCCATCAATTCTGCTTACTATTTCTATTAAGCAGCTCTTGGTTTCTGTCATGAGATGGCAGGTGGGCAGCCTACATTTCTTTAGTGAGTGCTCAGGGTGGCTTTTTGTCTGTTCACTTGGATTCCTGGCAGTCATAGGAAGAGGCTGTTCCAGAGGCTTGTTGTCCTGATTGAAATTTTGTTCTCATTTCTAGCCTAACCTTACTTGCACCTGGTTTATGCCTTTTAATTCTTAAGCTTTTCAGTCAAAATATCCTTTCCCTCCTTCAAGTACATATTCAGCATGTAACCATAGAGGTCAAAGGTGTCTGTTTTAAACCTTTGTTTTCTTAAGTTGAGCACTTCAGGTACTTCTAACATGTAGTGGAAAATAGAAAACAGCTCTAGAAATAGAAGACATTTCTAGAAAACAGTTTGGTTTTTTATCTTTAGGTCAGATGGCTTTAAGTGTAAACAGTGTTCCAGTCTTCACTCATTCCATTTTCTTCCTCTCTAGGAAGTACCTTCTGTAATAAAGTCTTCCTTTTAACCACTCATTGTGAAAGGCCAGTTGTTTGCCTGCATTCTTAGCCCTGAGTTGTGTCTCTCCCTGTGCAGGGTTCAGGCTTTCTCTGTGCTCATGATCACATTTACTTTGGTGTCACAGAAGATAGAGTACACTTCTTGTAGGCAGTGCTCAGTAATTGGAAAAAAATAAATAGGATCAATCCTGAGGCCAAAGGCCTTTGTTTTAGTGTCCTGATTTCAGTGGCTTCCTGCTTTTTTTTTTGTTCATCAGTTAATGAGAGTGTAATTCACACTTCTGAACAAGATTTGTGCAGGAACATGCTCTTGGGTTTAATTGAAATCCTTGTCTAACTGGTTACAAACAAGTGCTATCCAAAGAAAGTTCATGAGTAGGAAGCTTAGTTAATTTTTTGTAAAAGTCTTAGATAAATGCTAATTATAAAATGACCTCAGAAACTTGAGAAGGAACAGACAGACCTGCTTTTAGCACTCCAGGTGGATTCATTGCTAATTGTGTGTTTTAATTGATGGCACAAATCTTATTGAGTAGGAAGTTACTCAGTGTCGGGCTTCAGCTACAGGGACTAATCAGAAAGCCCCACACATTCTGGGTAATCTTCTGCTACTTTGCTAATGCTAGTGCCCTTTAAGTTGTTATTCCTGTTACATTTCTGGGGGGGTGGCAGCTAAAAATTGGCCCATTTGGATTTGTGAGAGTCAGTCTTCTACTAGTGAACAATTATGCAACAGATAAAAACCCAGCATTTTCTAGAGTCTGCTTGTATGCCATCTGTTGTCCTGTGGCACAGCATGTACTTCTTCAGGCACTGGCCTAATGGAACCAAAATGTGGGAGCAAGCTATGAGGTGAAGTTTTGCTAAAATATGGGACTTTCTTAAGAAAGGATGTTGTCTGAAATCTGGTAGTCGGGTCTGTCAGGGAGTAGCCTGCTTGGTCACAAGGTTATTTCATCTTTTGTAGGTATGTAAAGACTGACAGACTGGTGGCCTTGGCAACTGAAACTCAGCAGGTCAGGTTTGGCGTTGGCAGTAGATGTGCAGTCCTGCCTCAAATGCCAGTTCTCCCCCACCCTTCATCTGTAAGATCTTAGACATGGCTTTTCATGGGTAGGCCAACCACAACATAAAACAATCCCCTAACTTTTGATGGACACAAAATAAGCTGATGGTATTTTCCAAATTAATTGAGGTTATTTTAGGGTTTTCAGTTATTCTGTAGACAGATGTCTGAGACATTGCAAACTACTGATGAGTGGCACTGGAATTGTATTCTTGTATTTTGGCACTGGAACAGGGGGTAAAGAGGACCAATTCTGCCAGAGTTGGCTGAATTAAGGTTTTCAACACTTATCTTCTAAATTGCCCACTGAGTGGAACAGCCAGAAGAGAGCAAGTAGCCTTCCCTGGGAGCAGAATTTTGTTCCATGGCAGCATGGATTGGTGGCTGATTTTCATCAGATAAAGGTGCTAGACTCTGCTTCCCCTGCCCTGCCACAACCCCCCCCCTTCCCTCCACAAAATAAAAAAAGAAAATGAGGCATCAGATTGTGTTGCAAAAAGATTTTGCTTTGTTTCTTTTGGCTTTTCTACTGATGCTTTGGCCATTGTTCCCAGTTTTGTCTAGAAATGTGCAAGTATTACATAATTAAGGTGTTTTAGGGTATCATCACTCCACCACTATTACTACTGCCACTTGGCAATTCAGAAGGACCCTGCTGTCCTATTTCTTCTAAGGAATTCTGTTGATGTAAAGCAAACAGAAACCTCTGCCTGCAGAGGTTTTGTTCTTTGAATCAGTAAATCTTGTCTAAAAGCTTGCCTGCCTCACAGAGTACTGCAGAGACCAGGGGTGCACATCTTGGCAATTTCTAGCTCTGGGGTGAGGTAGGTACTGCAGGGAGGTCAGGTAGCTCTGCTTGCAGCAAAACATGTAATGCAGATGAGCTGTAACAGATTACTTTAAGTGAAGTAGATTAAAAGGAGGAGAGAGCTGCTTTTGCTCTTTGGTTTGTTCTTTTTTTCTGTGTGTCAGCATTCTGTGAATACAAATCTTTATATCGAGTTAATTCCTTCCGTCGTGTTTGTTTGGATCTTTCGCAAAGCAGCAGAGAAGAAAAAAGTATTAAACCTCAGGAATATGATTGCAAAATCACAGGAATAGGCAGAGATAAAAATGTGTGGGGTTTTTTATTTTGGAGGGTGTTGCTTATCTTATGAAGTGGATTAGTTGAGAATATTCTAAATAACTTCTGCTTGGCCTACTTAGTTCCATTCATTGATTTATTCAGGAAGAAAAAAAAAGAAAAAAGCTGCATTGTAGCAGAAGATACAAAGCCCAGCTTTCTGTGGAGCTCACTTATTTTAGCTGGGTCCAGTGGAGGTGCTCAGGTGCCTGATATTGCAAGTAATCCTACAGCCTACACTGCTGTGTTTCTCAGTGCAGGCACTAATGAATCTTTCCTTTGTCCACTCCAGTTGCATGAAATGTGGAGACTTAGTCACTTTGTGGATTGCATATTATGTCAAATTTCACTGAAAATGACTGCCAAATTTAGTAGTTGATTGGGGACTCATCAATAGAAATATGTTTAGCAAGACTTTGTTTGTTAACAAAATCAAGCTAAATGAGCTCTCACTCTTTTCATCTCCTTATAATGAAGCAAATATAATTAACAGCCTAATTTGACATTTTATTGAGTCTCATGGGAAGAAGAGGTGCATGTTCATCTTTGTAGTTTGGGGTTTTGAAAAACTTCAAGAGCTGTTGGCTGCTGCTGAGGTGGTTAAAATCTGAGCAGGATCAGCAGACTGCCTGTCAATGATGACCTCTTCCCATGGCCAGCTCAGCAGGACACACACCTCTGCATCTTTAGTTGTGTCTTCTAATGGCACAGCTTTATACTTTACATATGCACTTGTTGACTTTTTCCTGTATCTCTCCCAAACTTTGGTCTGTTGCTGGTTCTCAGGCAAGCCTGACAGACAGGTGGAAGTTGACCAGCACTTTCACCCATTTCATGAAAATTGATGACTGAGAATCCTGTGAAAGCTTCCTGAAGCTGATACTGAGGTGAAATTCTTTGCCAATAAAAGTACAAATGTGGTCAGATGTCAAAGAATTGTGTGGAAGCCAGTCCTTACAAATATCAGAGCCCAAGAAAGCTTCAGTAGGAGCTTACCATGAACAATGTGACACAAGGTACTGGCAGACTGGACTTGGTAGACTTAGAGCTGACAGAAGTACTGCTGACAGCTGCTTGTTTTCATGTTTTTGTAGGTTTTGCTGTGGATTAACAGGTAGGCTTTGTGTATTTGTCTCAGGTTCTACTGAGAAGTCTTGAGGTAAGTAATGCAACCAAGGTGCAACTTTGAATAAGTAAGAGTTCAGAAGCAAGGTAGGCAGTGATAGTGTGACCTTTGGGTTGGAAAGCTTCCTGTCCTTCTCCACACCTTTGGTCTGCAACACTTTTAGGGTTTATATTGGAATGTATGTGTGTAGCTGTTTTCTTCTTTTTTTCACCCCCTTCACAAACTACAAAATTTACAGTTTTTTCTTGTCTTTGAAACCAGAAGATGCGGAGATGTAATTGTCTTGCACAAGCAGTTCCGGGTAAGAGTGATGTATATGATATGATACAGTCCAGCACTGAAAATTTTGGCCTAAAAGTTCACAAAAATAGAATGGAAGATAAATAGCTTTGGTCCTCAGTGGCAAGTATTGATTGCTTGTCTAAATTGCCACTATTGACTTTGAGGTCAGCAATGTTTTCTTTTAAATTATGCTGCATCAGACAATATTTATGCTCATATTGGAATTATCCTTATAAATTAATAATAGCTCTAGTTTTTTCCCTGTACTTCTCACTTTATCTATCTTTTTTTTGAATAGTGCATGTTTAGAGAAACACATATGACTCTATTTTCCTGAAATCTTAGCATTATTCCTATTTTTCCATAGGAAGTAGAAATCTTTACTAACAAGCAAAAAAAATGTTTTGTCTGTTTTGTCAAAGTAAGCTTTCTTTTTTAATTTATTTTTCAGTGGTTTTAAAAGTAAAATTACATAACTCTTGGGACAGAGAAGACAGACAATCTTCTGAATATAGACCACTGCAATGCTGTTCTAAAAGCAATAGGATATTAATTCTGAAGCATCTGTTACATTAACATTGTTCCCATGTGGATGGTTCATAAGGAAAAGCTTCACTCATTTTAAAACATAAACTAATTAAAAGTATATTTGATTTGAGTAGCTTATTTTTAGTTTTTTTAAATTCATTCAAGCTAACTTATGGTGTTCTGAGTCAAGTCACCCCATAGACTTGTGCCCTTAGTTTTATTTTTCTTTAATTTTGATTTAATGGAATAGTTCTGCTTCTTAATAAAAGTGACATATTAAAAAAAAAAAGTGTAAACAGTACCTCATCTACAGTCTGCAAGCATATTAGACCTATGAACTTTATACTGGAAGGCTTGGAATTAAGGCTGAAGAATAATCAAAGGATGGATGGAGAACGAGGGAAAAAAGGGATGTGTAAGCAGGAATTTGCTATAGTATTCTACTTTATAAACGTATGTCTGTCTCATGTATCTGCTGTCTTGGAGATAAGTAATTCTTGGCTGTATAATGACCTATGAGGACATGCAGAGCCTCTGGATAAATGGTATTTACCAGCATAAAGGAAAACTAAATTGGTATTTTAATTGAACAATGTGTTTGACTTACAAGTTTCTTCAGATGTTATATAGGGTGCTAGATTTGCTGCTCTGTACCAAACAAATCTTATTCCTAAACCTCGCCATCAACTCAGTTATGGCTGTTGTAAGAGGTGCAGCAGGTAACATCAGTGAAAAAATGAAGACTGTAACTAATGGCTCATTGTTTGGGATTTTAAGTCATTCTGAGCCTAAGTTGATGGAAGCTTCTCTTAATAGGTTAATGTTCAGCTTAAGTAATTGATAATCTTGTAGCTGCTTTCATTTAAATAATGGTGGAACTTAACCTTCTTAAATAAAATCAACATTTGCATACTTAGAACTAAAAATATTTAGTAGGGAATAGAATGGGAAAGGTTTACCTGTGGAAACATTACTCTGTAGTTTTTCTGCTTTTGCATTGTTCTGAGAATCAATTCCAGAGCCGTTTTATTTGGCTTTTGGAAATAGTCCTAAAGAAGAAAAACAAAAGTTCTGAAATCTTGATGTTGATTCAGCATGGAACAGAGCAAGGCCATGGCCTCTCCATTGCATGCTGAACACTGACAGTGGGATATAAGGCTAGATGGATGTCTGCTGGGATTTGGCACAGCAGTTTTTGTGGCAGATGCTGTGAGGTCCTAGGTTAGTGAGCAGTGTAAAAGAACCCATCTATTCAACTTCAAAGTGGAGAAGGGGGATGCTGGTACAGAAGGCAGAGTCTGGATAATAATTCAGCTCCTTCTAGTGGGAGTTCACAATACAGACTTGACAGTATTTTTAGTCTCTTAATTAGATTCTAAAAAATCTTGTCTATGCTATAGGCAGTTGCTCAAAGTGCACTCACATTTAGATTTGTTTTCTTTATCTGCAGCCCAATGAAAGACAGTGAGATGAGAGCGAAGAAATCCTTTGCTAAAGTTAAATACAAATCTGTCTTAACTCTGGGATGTCTGATAGATTAAACAAAGCAAATTCACTTTAGCTACTCGCCTGACTGTTTACAGGCTCTAAATCAGAGCTTCTCAGCTCTCTATCTGGTCATAATCCTGCTTGAAATCAAGTTCAGGTTTCATGATCTCTGAATTAAAACAGCACAAGCTAAATCCTGGATTACAAGTATTGGCAGTGGCATCCCGCTTTGAATAAAGCGTGAGCATTCCCCTGTGTAGGGATGTAACACCATGTGTGAAGTCAGAGTGGTATTCCACTTCAATAAGTTAGAAACAATGGTCCTTGAGATCCCACACTGAAATTGTGAGGCACAAAGGTGGTCCCAGCAACTTTAGAAAGCAGGGGGAAAATGGGCATGTGAGTGAAGGTTTTGGCATATTGAAAATGTTTCTCTGATTCTGAACCAAGAATGCAAAAGTAATTCTGCTGCTTGTTTTTAGTGTTTCAATTCTCTTGCTTTTGAGATGTCTTTAATCACAGAATTTCAGAATGGTTTGGGTTGAAGGGGCCTTAAAAATCATCTAATTTCAACTCCCCTGCTGTGGGCAGGGATGACTCCCATGAGACCTGGTTGCTCAAAGCCCCATCCTACCTGACCTTGAACACTTCCCAGGGTTGAGTGAGCCACAACTTCTCTGGCCAACCTTTGCCACTCTTTTACAACCCTCCGAGTAAAGAATTTAATCCCAACATCTAATCTCAGTCTCCCCTATTTTAGTTTAAAACCCTTTTCCCTTGTCCTGTCACTATCTGCTTTGCTCCCCCTCCTTTTTGTAAGCCCCCTTTAAGTACTGGAAGGCTGGAATTAATTATTGCTTGCAACTCAGGCTTGTGGTAATAGGTACATAAAGTAAATATTTGTCACTTTCTACTTCTAGGTCCGCTGTCCTTCTTTCCTCAATGGAAGCTGAAGCACTATGATGTTATTGTGGGGGTTTTGTCAGCTCGACACAATCATGAGCTCCGCAGTGTTATAAGAAGCACTTGGTTCAAGCACCTGAAACAACATCCTGCCCTGAACCAACGGTAACCTTTACTGTTCTGTAGTTTGGGCCTGGGGGGCAGGACTGTCATGCTGAAATATCTTGATTTAATAATTTTTGTTTTAAAGTGTTTCCTAGATTATTTGTTTGTTTGTTTTTTAGCATCTTGTGTTCTCATAGATTTTTTTATACACTGCTGTTTGCTTTTGCAATTACTTGCCACTGTTTATTAGTGATGTATAAGCCTTTCTCTTTTTTGTGTTGCAATGTATGGTGTGCAGCCTCAATCCTTGGTAATCCAGGATTTTTGAAAGCAGGCAGGATTGCATTTGGTGAGAGAACCATGAAAGCTCTTGCAAACAGCCTCAAATGTAAAGTTCAGGTTTATTTCCCACTGAACCAGGTGCACCACGCTGCTGCAGTGTGAGTGACCCTTCCTGATTGCTGGCATAGGCCTGACAGTGTACAGACAGGTCTGTCTTTGCTGAGAAGCTCTGCTGCAGTTTGTCCCCAGAAACGCTGCCATCCTCACACCTTGGTAGCTGCCTTGCACTGAGAGCATTTTGCTGTTCCCAGATTTGTGTCAGCATGCAGCCTGGAATGCAGCATAGCCACCTCAGTCATCTAAAATTGTGACCTTTCATAGCTTATATGGAGTTCTGGGAGGACATTTAGCTGCTAGGTGAAAAGACAGGCAAAGGTGGATTCTTCCTCTTTGTACTTATTGATGTCTGCCTACTATGGAATAACCAGGATTGGAGCTGGAGAGGAGCCTCTTGTTTTGCTACAGCCCAAAGCTGAAGTATTTCATTGTAACAGATTGTCTGGAATCCTTGTTCCTCCTTTGATGATATGTGTCTTTTTTCTTACTATTTTTTTTCATTGACATTTGAATGCATAGTATTTAAACAGTCTTGAATTAAGTAACAAACCTGGGCTAGCAGGGGCAGGTCTCTGGGATCCTTCAGTGTTGCCTTAGGTCTTTTTTATATTTAGTGTGCTGGCTGTCTTGTATCTCATTTCTAGCTGCCAATCTTCTTGTGACCTCATCATGTAAAATGTTAATGTGGATTTGGAATTGAGCTCCTATGACGGGATTCATGTGGTTGCTCTGCATACCAGCTGTCATTGCTGATTTTTAAGAGGTTCAAAATCTTAACCCTGTGAAAGACAGGTCATGGTGATAAAATTAGGTTTATTGAAGATGGAGGGAGGAGGGAAGAGAACTGGTGTTAATAAAAGCAAATTATTTTAGTGTCCTTGTGAAGTTTATAATAGGTGCGCATGGTTGTGCTGTGCCAGTGAAGGACAGAGAAGACCCCTACTCCTGCAAACTTCTGAACATCAGCAACCCAGGTATAGAAGTTAACTTCTAAAAATTCTGTGGTCTAAACTAGAGATAGTCATCTTCCCTGAGAGTAGTTTGGGGAGTTTCACTGGGACAGCTAGTATTGAAAACAAATACCTCCTAGAACTTGTAGCATAACCTTCCTGTAAGTGCCGTGTGCTGACCAGAAAGGGAGAGATTTTTGGGCATGTGAAGGGGAGTCCATTGACGTCTAATGGATTTGCGTTTTTCTTGTGTCACCAGTCTCCCCCATATACAATACATTTTTACTTGATGTATGTGTTAAATGAAGTTGGAGAGAGACAAAATGACCTGGCATAGTGTCAAATGTGAAGTAGCAAGGTGACAGTCTTAAGTGTCAGATGGACTTCTCTGGTGACAAAGTGAATTCTCTAAGCAAGTCTGGCTGATTGGTTTTTCAGATTCTGCTTTAGAGAGAAAACAATTAAGAAATGTAAAATGGAGGAAAAAATTAAATGCCATACAAAAATCCCTAACTAAAATTGTAAAGTTTTTCCTGTCTCCTTTTGGATTTTATTTCATTCTTGCTCTTTAATACAAGTTAACTAAGGACTGCTAGGTACCTGAGCCATGATTCAGTACAAAATGTAAATTCTGTTACTTCCTCTTTGAATGACAACATCCACTGTTCCCAAGTATAAATGGTACCTCAGGGCTTAGGTAGGCGATAATGCCAAAAAGCAGACAGCTGAATTAAGTGGAGGTGTGTGCCATTTTGATACATGAATAATTATTTTATTATGCTAATATACATGTATTCATGCAGTCAAATAGCATTTTTGTCTTCCTGCTGTGGATTTATTGTGTTTCTAATCTTTGCCCTGTGGATATGTAGGCATTGAGTTGCAGTTGCTATTAGCCTGCAGATTGCTGTATCACTGAAATTTTTCTCACTGCAATCTGCAGCCCATTGTATTTTCTTTCACTCCAATGTTTGATTATCCTTGTGAGCCATGCTAATTAACCAGAATGCTTTGCATGCAGGCAGTGTGCTTTGTGTGTGTCCAGGAACTATGAACTTTTCTCCCTTACCTCTGGCCTTTCCTTTTCATTCAGTTTTGAATCAGGAAATTGAAGCATTCAGTCTCCCTGAGGACACCCCTTCTGTGCTGTCTGAAGACAGAATCGTCAGTGTGAACTTCCGTGTGCTTTACCCCATTGTCATTACCAGCCTTGGGGTATTTTATGAGGCTGATGGGGTGGGATTCCAGAGGAACATCACTGTAAAGCTGTACCAGGCAGAACATGAGGTAGAGTATTGTAGTTATTTTTTGAAAGCATGATGTCTCTTTTTTGTGCATTAAGTTCTTAAAGAAAGTGACATGCTGTGTTGGTGAGTTAGAAGAGAAATACTTAACTGACAAGTTTATGAATTATATTTCTCTTCTGTTGCATTTTAAATTCTCATATATGTATACAGAAGCACATCCTGGGTGAAGAAAAGATGAAATTCCCCAAGTGCTATGTGTTAATCTAGATGCTGTTATGAAAGAGCACTTACATCTAATTCCAATGCACAATTTTCTGTTTGTATTTGGGGTTCTAAACATTGATAGTTATTAAGGAATAAAAATTAAACTAATATATTTAAAATGCTCGCAGAAACATATTTTGTGTCTTCAGGCGGAGATGCAGGACAGCTGTAATTTTTTTCTTGCCCGTCTTCTGGCAAGGCATTTTAAGATTTCTAGAAACTGTTACAATTTACTGGTAATAATCAGACTTCATTGATAATTTCCCCAGTCCCAAGCTGTTATGGACTTGATAGGATAGCTTTGTGATTTGGAGGAAAAAAATTTTTGAGCAAGATTGTTGCATTTGATAGATTACATTTATCACAAGCAATAACTTGATAGGCCAATTTCAAAACTTCTGCCTGTGCTACAGTAGAAAGAATTGTAAGTATGACTTCCATGATGAACTTCCAAGGAGTTTGGTTTATAATAGCCATAATGAAAATAAAGTTATACTGTAATCAAGTTCATAATTCCTAAACTGTAGAGTTCCTAAATGTTCAGTGTTTGATAATTTTATTTTCATTAGATTTTGACTTCTAGTGAGAGAGAAGAGTTGGTATCAAAAGAGAGCTTGAAACTGTTTTCTGAAGATTGGAATTTGTCAATGTGGAATCTTTATGCAATTTGTTATTACTCAAGAGCCACTTTAATGTGTGTTGTGTTTTTTTAAAATTTTGTTTTTTTCCCCTTTGTTCACAGGAAGCCATCTTCAGTGCTCGCTTTAGTCCACCGAGCTGTGGAGTGCAGGTGAACAGATTGTGGTACAAGCCAGTAGAGCAGTTTATTTTGCCAGAGGTATGTGCAGTACCAGAACTGCCAGCAGTTCTTTTAAGTCATCTGGACAGACTGACTAATAAACTGGCCTTCGCTTGAGGCAGAAAAGGGCAAGTGAAAACCTCTAAAATGTTAGTTCACAGAATCCCAGAATGGGTAAATAGTTGTAGGTATGTGCTGAAATCCAGTATTTGTTTTACAGCATCTTATTATCACAGGTAGTTATAAAGCATAAACCTGGAAAATACAAGTTGATAAAAAATTACTTTGTCAAATAGTAGCAACTTCAGAAAACTTACCTATTTCTGGTTGAAAACTGTACCTGCTTTGATTCTGTGGGAGAGTTTACCAGAACATGTGGTGCTTCTTTTTTCCTTCTGCTTTATCAGACATTAGCACACAAGATAGGGAGGGGAGGATGGCACAGGTTTCTAGGGAACAGCTGGAAAAGAGGTTTCTGCATCTGATGTCTTGGATGTAACATCAAGATATACTGTGTGTTATGTTTGCAGTAACAAGGTTGTTTTTGGTGTAGGGATATGGAACCTACTTGTGGCCTTCATAGGAAGGAAGGGGATTAAACACAAAAGGAACAGAATATCATAGGAAAATACCCTGATGATTTTACAGTGAAGGTTTAATAAATAAAGGTTGGCTCGGAAGGAGAATTCTAGTTAGCAGACCCTCTCAGGTACAAGGAATTGGTCTCACTGGACCAGTGATCTCTTGCTAGATACTCAGCTACCATTTTAGACAGTTTTCCTCAATTTAAATATTTTCCTGGACTCTTGCTGCTGTTTCTGTAAGTTGTCTTTAGGTCTGGGTTGTTTTATTGCTGAAGCAATTGTGTTATGAAAGAATGAAGCAAGACTGAAGAGGGAAGAGAGGACAATTTGGGCCAGTTTATTCCCTGATTTATTCCCCTGGCTCAATACTAATGAATGCATTTGGAAATCTGTTAATATTAAGGGGAATCTGCAGCTGACTGATTGATTTATCATCTTAGACAATGTTTACTGAATACTGTGCAAGTTGTTATGCTGGCAGGAGACCTTTCAGGTGAGCAGACCACTTGTAGTATTTTATGCATATGCTTTGGCAATCTAATTTCATACTAAAATGATTAAGGGTTTGTTTTACATTTTTTAAAAGAATATTAGTTACCTAGTAATTTGGTAGTCTATCATCTGAGCCTTTCCCCTGTAAGACTTTGTTTTGAGATGCTAAAATTCCAGGCAGTTGTAATTTTGCGATAAATGGTTGCAGTTTTCCTGAGAGGCAGATGGGAAATACTTCCTTGAGAGAGAGAATATTAGTATTCATATATTTCTTTGTGTGGGCTTCCTTAATCTGATGTGTGTCATGCACTGAATGCGTACAGGGTAACACGATGTTTCTAATGTAGATTAATAGGGCTTAGGCACAGCATGCAGTCTCCTGTGATGCTCAGGATGCTGAAGCACACACGATGATTCAGAAGAGGTGGCAATGCCCACGTGTTCCTGTCTACTTGTTTGAGAGCACTAAATTTAGTGAACTGTTTAATTGTCTTAGGATGCTGTCTGAGACAGCATCTATTCTCTGTCTTTCCACCTTGAAGAAGTAATGGATTGTACAGACTGCTGAAGAGCTTCATTCATCTTGCAGCTGAAGTGCTGCTCTTTCTGCTCGTCTTGGGGAAAGGAAAGGAAATGCAGCATTAGAATAAGCATCTGGCAGGCCAGATTGTGAGAGACAGAATCGATCATTCAGCTTTGGAACGACTGAAAGCACAGAGCAGCAGAAGCACCAGCAGATAACTAAAACAAACAGGGCTCTTACAGACAAGTCTTAGCAGTGCACTTACTTTGTCAAAAAGCCTTGGGCCATTTGCATGAAGATGGGACTCTGTACTGCACATATTCGGTATTACTAATGGGGAGTAGTTGGAGGAACAAAAAGCACAGCACTGTTTAACATTAGGAAAGGAGTTTGGTAGGGCTGCATTATGTCAGTTCACTTGTTCGGTATTCACTGTAAATGCCACTGCGCTCTGGCAGCAACAAGGCTGGAATTTAAATGGGGAAAAACAGATGATGTACTCTCAGGTGTGCCACTAATGTTTTTGCTTGAAGCATTTTCAGGCCTCAGCTTTCATTAGCTGGCTTAGAGTAAGGATAGCTGAGGGCTAAAGTCATTAGAAAATTTGCTTACGAATCTCTCAACCTAGAAAATAATGATAGCTTGCAGCCTTAGGACACCTTACACTGAGGTTCACTGGTAGTAACTGATTAAGACTCCTGGTACATTTGGAGTCAGTATCACTAATAGTCAGTGGTGAGAATTGTAATGTTTCTGCTTGCTGAGGCATGAAAGGACTCTCTTGCTCCTAAAGGACTCTCCTGTTCACTAAACAACTTTCCAGAGGTTGTGTCTATAAAGAGGACACTGAAGTGTGATTAGAGCCCAATCCCTACAGCAAAAAACATTGGAATGGGAGATGACAGTCACTGCAAAAAGAGAAATTGAGCCACTAGAAAAAGTCTTAATATTGGTCCATTTATTTTGGTAACTGAGAAATAATTAGGCAAACAACAGAAAGCCGAGTATGAGTCAGCAGTGCCCTGGCAGCCATGAGGCCCAGCCGTGTCCTGATGCTGCATTCAGGCACAGCATCCTCAGCCGGGCAAGGGAGGGGATTGTCCTGCTCTGCGGCAGCCTCACCTCGAGTGCTGGGGCAGTTTCAGTATAAGAAAGACATTGAACTGTTAGGGAGTGTCCCAAGGAGGGCAAGGAAGATGGTGAAAGGCCTTGAGGAGAAGGCATTTGGGGAGCAGCTGAGGTCGCTTGTTCTGTTCAGCCTGGAGGAGACTGAGGGGAGACCTCATTGTAATTACAAATTCCTCAGGAGGGGAAGAGGAGGGGCAGGCAGTGATTTCTTCTCTATGGTGACCAGTGACAGGTAATGGCCTGAAGCTGCATCAGGGAAGTTTTAAGCTGGATATTAGAAAAAGGTTCTTCACCCAGAGGGTGGTTGGACACTGGAACAGGCTCCCCAGGGAATTGGTCACAGCACCAAGCCAAGAATTCAAGAAGAGTTTCACCAATGCTTGCAGGCAGAGGGTGTGATTTGGGAATGGTCCTGCAGGGTCAGGAGTTGGATAGGATGATCCTTATGGGTCCCTTCCAATTCAGCCTATTCTGTGATTCTGTGAAACAAGGGGATGGTATTGAGCATGGAAATCAGGCTTGAATAAACACTGGCTAGCTCCATTATTAGCTTATAAACCTGACATTTTAAATAATAGATGAGAGACTTCTGAAGTACACACAGCTGTCATTAAACACTGAAGCTGCTGCAGATGCTAAGACCTACTTCTAGAGGAAAACAATAAAGTAAGCTGAACTATAATCTAGACTTAAAGGTGTTTCAATAGCTGGAGGATTTTTAGAGAAGATTTCCAGTATACAAGGAAGATAAAATGGGGAAGAGGTTAGAGGTTGGTATAAGTAAACAGACTTCCTACAGCAACAGAGATGCATGTACAAACAAGTTGTTTTTCTGTTCCAACACCCACACTAACAACCAGTGTGTTTCCTATGAAAGTGGGAGAGACAAAGTGGAATGTGTTCATCTAGGAGTCAGGAGTATAACAACTCTACCTTTCCATAAGGGGAAAACTGCTTTAAAATTTTTTAAAAATAAAATTCTACCAATACTCTTACTTGTACCACTTACCTTCTGTTCCTTTACATGTTCTCAAGGGTTTTAATTTTAAAGTTGAGATTAAGTCCTTTCAAATGCAAGAATTTACACACGCACACACACACACACGTATATATATTTTATATTTTTATATATATATATGTAAAACATGGAGTGGCATAGCCTAATTTGACTGTTAAAACCAGAAAATTTTGAAGTTATTCACTTGTCTTTTTCTTTCTTACTAGCCAAGATGTGAGGTAAGACTTCTGTGAGTCCTACAGTAGCTTGTGACACCTTTACTGCAATAAAGGTGGCTGTATTTTCCTTTGAGTTTTGCTGGTGTCAGGATCCAGTCTCTGATCTCTGTTTGGCAGATAACGATAAAAGCTGAGCTTGTTTCCAAATCTGTTTTAATGTATTCTCTTTGTAATGCAGGATTTTATATTTGATTTTTAAAAACTCACTTCAGGTCACCTTTAAATGCTATTTTGATGATTTTAGAAAGCCAAAATCTTTTATGCTATGCTTCTGTTAAAAGTTTAATACAGTCTTAATGATTAGTCTTAAAAGAATGATTACATGTTTCTGAGTTTCAGGGATGTGTTTCATTTATGTGTAATTTATTTGTATTGAAGTGTAAGTAAAACATTTATGTTATGCACTCAAGCTAAATCTTGTGTGAAGTTGACTATTTTAAAATAATTTTAATGAGCCCAAACTGTTAGACTTCCATTTTTTTAAAGTCTTTGTATGCCTGCATAAACTGTATTTTGCTCTCTTACCAGAGTTTTGAAGGTACCATTGTGTGGGAGAGCCAGGATCTTCAGGGCTTGGTTTCAAGAAACCTTCATAAAGTGATGGTGAATGATGGAGGGGGTGTTTTCAGAGTCATTACAGTAAGTCCCCTCACCTTCCTTTCCACCATGTTTCTATTTTTCCTGTAATTGTTGAAAATTTAGCATTTTATTTTCCTGGGTTTCTCTGTGTAAATCATTAATTCAGTGGGGCTTCTCCTTGTGTCTCAGAAGAGAAGTTTTGCTTTGCATTTTATTTTGAGGGGAATAAAGCTCTCATTGTTTTTGTGAGAATGTGAAGCAGACATGGCAAAATGTGGGTTAAAAATCTTGTGCTGAAATCCCAACTGATGGGATAAAGTCTGGGTATTTGCTTTTTGGCAGTGTGTCTCTTTTCATGTCAGATTGTTGCTTGCCTAAACATCCTGTGTCGTTGTAATTTAGTCAGAATAATTTTGCATTTTGCTGTCAACTTTGAAACTAGTTTCCTGAAAATTTCAGTGGTACTGCTAGATCTGGGTGAAACTTAAAAAAATGCCACAAAACTTTAGTTAAAAATCTTAGTCTTAGTCTTTCATGGCACATGGTGTGATTCTTGGGGTGGTCCTGTGCAGGACCAGGAGCTGGACATCAATAATTGTTGTGGGTCCCTTCCAGCTCAGGATGTTTTGTGGTTCTGTGATTGTGCAAGTGCCTGAACCAGCAGAGCTTTAAATTAATTTCATTCTTAGTTGCCAGAAAACTTCACACCTTAAAATCAGAGGGAAAACTCATCTATAATGAGAGATGAATTAATCTATTAATTTCAATTAATCTGTTTCTAACAGGCAGGGGAAGGGTCACTGCCACATGAACTCACAGAAGGTGTGGAGGGAATAGCAGGTGGTTTTATCTACACTATTCAAGGTAAGTCCACAAAACATAGGATGACATTTGATGTTATGGCAAAAGAGGTAATTAAATCACACTTCTGAGTATAATTTCTGCTGTCTCCATGGACTTAGTCACTCTAGGTTTTCTTTTAGCAGAAAAATTTTCTTCCTGGCTCTTTTGTGCTTCAAGTCAATGTCCTGATGTGGCTCCTTTGCTTGCCTTTTGTCAGCCACTCCAGTTGACTTGCATCCCTTTGTCTTTTTATCTAGACTTTCTTGTTGTTTTTTGTTACCCAAAATTGAGTTTAAAATGTCATGAAATGAAATCTTTCCCTGATATTTTTCATGCTTTTTTCTAGTTCTGCTGCAGTTAGAGGTACTGTATCACAATGTTTAACAGTATGGACAGTTTCTATCCCTGTTGTTGCCTTTTTACACCTATTTCAGCAGAATGTTGAGAGATTTTAGAGGAGGCCTTTCCAATTTCTAAGATTTTGGCCACGTAGTACTGGAGTCAATGGAGTTCTTATTGGTCCAACATAAGCATTGACTTTGAGAGTGTTACTGCTGTGTTTTTGTAGCTAGGCCTGGCAGATACAATTGGGCAGTCCTGTTGTTTTGTCATCTCTCTAGGAGCCTGAATTGAGGTGTGTGCTAAAGCCCTTCCATCTTGTTTGACAAACTTTCCTTCAGTACCACAAACTACGTCCTTATCTGCAATATATTTTTAGCTTTTACCTGCAGTTATATGATGTGGTTCATCAGGGATCATCTGTGCTACATCAAAGCAATGCCTATTTGATTATATGTAGCATAGGATTGTTTGTTTGTGTGGTTATTTTTTAATGCTAGATACATATACTTAGGGGCAACTGACAGTGGCGTTTTTACAGTAAGGGAAATATTGAAGTCCCAGGCTATTCTTTATATTAAGAAACCTTAGAAAGTTGAATTCTTTTATTACTGAAGAGGAAGAGAATCCTTTTTGACTTTAAACTTTTAGTGTCAGGCCTTATACAAAAATACATTTCTTTGTTGTTCTGCAACTTCAGCCATTTTGTAGAAATTTTTAAATTGCAGGATTAATTTTGTCATGATCCAAGAGAAATGTGAAATAATATGTAGATATTCATCTTTGTTTAATAATGGGTGCTGTTTCTTTCAGAAGGTGATGCTCTTTTAAAAAGCCTCCATACTCGCCCAGAAAGGTTTGCAAGTCACATAAAAAACCTTGAGAAGGAAGATGCTCTGTTGAAGGAAGAAAGCAGTATGTATGATGACATTGTTTTTGTAGATGTGATTGACACTTACAGAAACGTTCCCTCCAAACTGCTGAACTTCTACCGATGGTAAGTAGAAAAGAAACTATTTTCTTATTTTCTCTTAGGAATGGTGCTGTTTGTAGTGCAAGATGATCTAGCAGACAATGTTACTTGATAGGTTCCGTGAAATACATGCCTTATGTAATTGACTTCATTAAGGTGTATTTCTCTTTCAAAATTTTGGGTGCATGTAGTGAGTAAAATGTCAGTGCCTATAGTTTTTTGAATGCTGACCCTTGGTGCCTCAAATCTGCACAAGCTGGCAAGACAGGCTTCTGCTCTAAGAGTCCAGGTGTAAAAATTTTCATTTCTCCTTGTAATTTCTTGAAAACTAGCAATTTTAATATTTTAAAGGATGGCTTTTGGCCAGTTTGTGTACTTACTCAGCGTTTCAGTTTGTGGCTGTTGCTCCAGTCCCATAATCATCTTGATGGGCCTTTGCTGGACTCTCTGCCCAGTATGGCTGTGTCCCTCTTGTACTGAGGAGTCTAAGACTGCACATGTAGTCCAGATGTGGCCACACCAGTGCTGAGTGGAGGGGAAGGATTGGAAGCATGTGTACAGTGGAGACAGAAGGCTGATAGGAGGAATTTTCATAGTGAAATGCATTGTCTGTCGTTAATCCAGAAAGTTTCTACCTCTAAATTTGCAGTGATTTCCATTACTCTGAGACAACTGTTTCAGTTAATTGGTGCTGCTGTGGAGTAAGAAATACAGTTGACAGTTGTACTTTATCCAAAATTCAGTTTAGTTGTTTGCAAGTTATGCACTTACTTCATGAATTCCATGGCTATGAATGTAACTGAAAAACTGAACCATGCTTTCAGTTCTAAAAGGGGGTTGCATGTCAAGACTTGGATCTTTGTGATAATTTCTTACAGATTAGCAATTTTCCCAAGATTTAGTCATAAAAGGCTTTTAAAAATACCCTTCTTGTTGTAAGAAGCTACCCTTACAAACGTCTGTAACCAAACCAGCCATGATCCCTAGAATCTTAAGCATTTTTAGTTATTTTATGTGTGTCATGTTCAACTATTTCAGACAGGTAAAGATAACATTTTTCGTGTTTGAAAGGTGCATTTACAGAGAAAGAGTAAGGACAGAGTTGTTTCCACAGATGTTTTTTACCACCTACAACCTGCTCACTGCCCTTGAACTGACTGTCTCATCCTGAAAGTAGGCTACTGACGTGTAGCCAGTGGCTTTTAACAGCTGTGCTGCCATCAGCATCAGGGATTCGTATCCTTCTGAGGTCAATACTGCTTAAGATGGTTTCATTAGTAAATCCACCATCTGTCCTGGAGAACAAAACTTCAAATTTGTTTTCTTTCACTCATACACAAGTCCATGTTGTAAGATCATCATAGGATACTGCTGCTTCTCCTTTGAAGGACAAGCAGAGTCAGCCTTGGTCGATAGAGAAAACATTTAAAAGTCAAGGGTAGCAAAGATGTTCCTTCCCTCGTTTCCCCCCCACACCCCAAAAACCCCTTGCAGAGCGTGCTGTGTGCAGTTTGTGGTGTGCAGCTCAGCATCTTATCACTTTTCTTTTTGGCTACAGGACAGTGGAATCAACGAGTTTTGACTTGTTGCTGAAGACGGATGATGACTGTTACATTGATCTGGAAGCTGTTTTTAACAGGATAATGCAGAAAAAATTGGACAGGCCAAACATTTGGTGGGGAAAGTAAGTTGTTTTTTAAAATTACCTTTAAGAGATAGATACCATTTCTTTATTGAATGGTTTAGTGATTTAAGTCTGTTTTCATGTGGGCTCCCCTCCTATGCCTAAGGAAGCCAGTTGTAAAAAGCAGGACTTCTGTATGTGTTAAACTTTGAATCTCAGAATCAGAAATCAGTCCTTTACAATAACTTTCCAGAGTATGCCTTTACAGTGATTTAAACTTGCTGAATATCTTGCCTGGTTTTCATATGTGTTGTAGACATCTTTGTCATGGTACTTAAGTAAATAAGAATTTTCCAGCAATACAGTGAAATTAAAAGGAAAGTACATAGTACAGAACAATAAATATTACTTTTTGTGATGTCACTGTGATTATTCTGGTGGGCTTGAGGAAGTGGGGTAAAAAGGAGAAACAAAATTTCTGTTATAGTTTCCACTTTATTGTAACAGCTGTGAATTTCAGGCATTGCTACCCACTTCTGCTGTATGAAATAGCAGATCTGATTAATAAATTTTTGAGTGACCTTTCCCAGCCTGTATTACACTTGTGAATAACCAAGAGGATCAAAATAGCCCTTATCTTCTCTTCCATCCATGGAATGCATTGCAGCTCTGCTATGAAATCCAATATAGTAGAACTCTATGCTACTATAGCATTCAACATAGCACAATGGTACAATGTGCCTTCCTGTTGCCCTCTGCCCATTGAAGAAAAACAGGCCTTTGCTGCTTTGCTTCACAAATCTGATCCTGCCTGTTGCTTATAAAGCAATTTAATAAAGTGTTTGGTCAAGTGTGTGAAATAGTTGGTTATCTTGTGATTATCCCAAAGTGCTGTATGAGTGACATCTTTGAGTGTAAATTCTTTATTAGTCACAGTCTTCAGGTCAGGCAAGCGTGACATGTAGGGAATAACACTGAAATAACTATGGCAGTATAAAATGATTATCAAAGCAGATGCTTCTCAGTCTGGAGGGGGTTGAACCCTTTGTGCTGTGATTCAGTGGAGTGGAAGGTACTGTGCCTAAAGTGAATTCAGGTATCAGATGAGACTTTCATTTACTTTGTGCTTTAATATGTCAGCTTTAGTTGAGAAGGGGCAGCATCTGATAACATACCTGCCACTCAGCTGTAATTCCTCCCTTTTGGGACTGTTGTCTGAGGTGACAGTTCTTAGTAGCTCACTGAAGCTTTCAGCTGCCCGTGCTCATGACTGGAAATCAGCAATGCTGAACCTCTCTGTGAAACAGGGGCAGACCCTGCTGCATTGACACAGTTATGTCTCTTAGCTGTGACTGCATGAAGTACTTGTGAGGCCAGAGGAGTGCAATAGCAGCTTGTTCCCAAACAGGAAAGCAGGATGCTTTTCAGTGCCTCACTCGGCAGTTTGGCAGGGTCCACAGCGCTGCACAGCGCGGCAGCGAGCTCTGCCACGCTGGGAGCGTCTGGGGAGACTGTGCAGACAGAGACTGCTTCCTGCAGGCCTCTGGAGTGAATAAAGCCTTCCTTAGAGAACACCACTGCCAGGAAGAGTTCTTTTGTAATTCAGTGATGGCAGCCTTTGAACATCTCCTTTGTTGAGCTTCGTTTGGAAAACAGCTTAGAGAAGGTAGTACTGCTTCCTGATTTTTAAGCAGCCACTAGCTTTAACAGGAAAATGGGTTGCATAACATCACTGTCTACATTCCTGCTGGAGGCACTGCCTTTGTGTCATGTTGATTAACCTAAGGGGTTAATTAGCAGGAGACAGATGTGCCTGTTACAAAATAGGTAAGGATGTCTGTGCTTACCTAGCAAAACCCAACAGCAAGGCGTAGATGCTGAGGACCTGACTGTCAATATTGCTTTTGTTTCTGTTTTGAAAACTTCCTCTTATTATCCAAGACTGAGACCAAACAACAGTTACAATTTTAGCTTTGTGCCCTAGAGAAATAAGACTAGGAGCTATAATTAGGATCACCTACTTCTTTCTCTCAGTTGTTTATCAGTATTACTTCAGTTGTCAGTATTCATAGGTTCCACAGAGGACTCTCTATAAACATCTCATGTCTAACCTGTCTTCAGTTTCAGATTAAATTGGGCAGTTGATCGAACTGGGAAATGGCAAGAACTGGAGTATCCAAGTCCTGCATATCCAGCCTTTGCTTGTGGGTCTGGCTATGTAATCTCCAAAGACATTGTGCAGTGGCTGGCAAGCAACTCTGAAAGATTAAAAACATACCAGGTAATAAAGATTAGTTCAGGTTTTCTGTGTTAAAAGTGGCCTGGGGAACAGCATGTACTGGGTGAGTCAGAAAGAACATTGCTCAAGTGTTAGTGTTGGGTTCTCCTGGCTCATGTGGGCTTTTGCCATGTTTTTGGTTGCTAGGCTTAGTGCCTGTTCTAGGTCAAAGCACAGATGTTTTGGACTGAGAACCTCTGGAGCTATAATCTTGTTTTTTGTACTCTGTTTTTGTAAGAATGGTGTATTGTCATGGGAGAGGTGGGAGGATTATTTTAACACCTCTGCAGTAGTCTGGCATAGGTTTTTGTAGTTACCATTCTTTACTGCTGGTAGATGATGCAACTCATTCCAGGTCACAGTCATGCTTTATGCTTTCTTGGTGCTCATGTCTGTATTTTTTATTTTCATCTCAGGGTGAAGATGTGAGCATGGGCATCTGGATGGCAGCTGTAGGACCCAAGCGATATCAAGTAAGTCAGAAGGAACTGTCTGACCTTACAGAAAGAGGAGATGGCTGCTCTTCCAAGTAGCATAAAACAGGAGAAATGGGGTTTTTTTCTTTAAAAAGGAATTGAAATAACTGTTCAATTAAAATCCAGAGAGGAAAAAATCTTTTAAAGATGTATTTAAAAGAAAAACCACAAAACTGCCACAAATCACCTGCAGACTCCATCCCTACCCGCAAGTTTGTCTGAATAGGTCTAGCAGATCAGTTTGGGACTTTTGTGTGCAATGTTTTTTGCTAGAAACAATAAACACCTGATTCTTGGAAGTGAAGATTGATTACATACTTTCTAAGAAAAACTATTGAAATTTTCTCTCTCTTAACAGGATGGTCTCTGGTTGTGTGAGAAGACATGTGAGAGTGGCATGCTGTCCTCCCCCCAGTACTCGCCCCAGGAGCTGGGAGAGCTCTGGAGATTAAAGGAACTGTGTGGAGATCCATGTAGATGTGAGGAAAGATGATGGACTTGCCTTGGAAAACAGGGTAGTGTATCATGCTAATGGAAAAGTGTACATTTGGATTCATTTCTGGAACAATAAGAAATATTAAGGTACCTTTTAATGCTGGGTTTCAACTAAAGTATAACAATATTTGCACATCCCTTTTGATAACAAGTGGACTGATACTATTAATTTTCTATAGTATAATGTTGATCAGACAAAAACCAAAATGTTCAAGATTTAAAAAGAAAATCCTTTTTATATAACGTTGAAGACCTACTTGTAATTAATAAATGCACATAAGAATGCCAACTGGCCTGTCTTTTGTAAATTGAAGCACTACTGATTTGATTCAGTATAGGGCTGTTCCAGGATCCTGTGAGAGTTGTGCTCAGCACCAGGGCAGCTGGTAAGTCTTGCTGCAGCACATTCTGTGCTGTCTGAGGGCTTGCCCTCATCTGTGCAGGGACAGGGACAGCAATGGGGGCTAGGATTTGTGATTAGTTTGTTTATATCATTGTCATTTTAGATAAAAATAAAATCAAGGTTTGCTTATACCAAATCTTTATGTACTGCAAGCTTGGCCTGATTTAGGACAGATTTCTGAGAGCTCACTCTGACTAGATAAGAATCTGAGGTTACACAAGTGAAAGTAAAATAAGATTGAGGAACAGCACGCTAAAGATTGTAAAATAAATAGCAATGCCTTGCAGTGTGCTGAGAACTTACTTATAATGTGGTATGTTAACACTGTAGGGTAGAAGAAAGATCTGGCAGATTTTGACCTTAATCATCTAAGGTTAGATACTTCTTAAAGTGAACAAAATCCAGTAGTAATTTTAGGTTGTTGGATGTAGGTGAAAACAAAAGAGCAAGTGGCCTTTCAGTGCAGCACTGATCGTGTCTTGATAGCAAAGAGATCACAACTCAATCCTGTACTTAGTTCAGTAAAACAAATTCTCACTGCTGCTGGGGGCAGGCAGTATAAAATCTTGGCAAAAGGGTGACCTTGAGTTTTATTTAATTGAAGCATTTTAGTACTGTTTGGTATCTCTCCAGTAGGACAAATGAGCAGATGTTTCCATGGAGACTGATGATCAAGTTGAGGAGCTGAAAGTACAGTTGTACAGCCCTTTGGTGCCAAGTGTGTGAAATGCATATTCACCTCTATGTCTATTCAGGCTCAGGCTCTCTGGGTGTCTGTCTCTCTTCTGCAGTTCTTGTGTCAGCTTTTCCTTCAGTCCAGCAAGAGAGCCCCTTCTTTACCACCGTACTAACACACAGTCTCCACTTTCTATTGAGTAAAACTGCAAAGGCTTTAAGTCATTGTCTAGTTCAACTTCTTTTCCTTCCAGCTAGAATAAGAAAGCAAAAAAAACCTAATCAGACTTACACTGAAATCCCTTCATGTAAACCAAATAGCAGGCAGTTGCAGTCAGGGAGAATCTGTCATATTACAGGAATGAAATTGGGTCCTAAATGACAGCATGAAGACAGCTCTCCTCAAGTGAAATGAATTTCTTTATATAGTATTTTAGAACATGCTATGTACCTTTAGCAGCATGAAATATTTTGTTGTTCAATATCTGTTTTTAACTCACTTTAGAACTCCTGTAGGACAGTTTCAGGTCTGAACCAGGAATTTTAAACAGGCGATACAGCAGTCCTTTGACCTTCTGAATAGTCATAGACTCTGTTGAGGGGAGAGAAAGAAAAGTTACTAAAAAAATGCTGCTGCCACTGAGCTGTAGCAAAGTACCAGTGTTTCACTTTACTTGCTTATAGCAACAGTGAAAGGCTGTATTGCTGCTTCAGTTCTAACACTGCAATAATGTCTAAGGTACCTGAAACCATATCTGCTACTGTCAAGTGGAAAATGGTTTCACCTGTGGTGGATAGGGCAGGATGTGCTACTGCAGAGTAAGCGCTTTGATCCCATACACCAAATTAAAGTGTTGTGGCTTCATAATTTACCTTTTTTGAGTTTGTATTTCTACATGCTAAACTAAGTGACCTTTGGGACACACACCACCCAGGTTCTGACTACTTGCATCTGGCAATTGTTCCTTGCAGTTTTCATTACCAGGAATTGGCTTTCCCAGCACAAGTAAGGAAATGGCATGGTGGAACTAGTGACATTCTTAGGAATGGTATTGAGTTATTAGTCCCAAATACGTTATCAGCAGAGTTGTTTATATTATGAAGTCAGTTATAGGAAGGGGTATTTTTTGTAATGGATCTTGAATGAGTAGACATAGTTTGTTCCAGAGGTGATACCTGTGTTTGCAATAGATAAACTCAGTATTTTGGTTGAACTTTCACTTCTTTTGAAGCTTTATCTAAAGGCACAGCAATAGCGAGTTACTCCTGTAATACCACACATTGTACTTAGACAAATATTTTTCTATCAAACATTTTTGTAAAAGCTGTATCTATCTGATTTTTTGCAAGTTGTGATAATAAATGTGATTTTTATTTTAGAATAAAGCTTGAATTCTTCTTTTCTCTCAGACTTCATTTTGACATGTCTTTCCAAAACATCAGCTTAATTTAGAATGGTCTTATTCATTCTAGTATCACTACAGATACTAAAACTTCAAAGAATGAATTTGATGGAGGTCAGAAGTAGATTTCTAACCTCATGGATTAGATACTAGACCTCAATATCTAGATTTACACACTATGTGGTTGCCTCTTAAGACTTCACGTTCTGGTTACTTGGTTTAACACATTAACCAGATTTCATCCCTGTTAACTGGCCTTTAATTGCCTCAGACTTTTTAACATGAAAGCAGCAGCAGAGCATCAACTTTACAACAAAGCATCAACTTTCCATCTTTGAACTGGACTGAAAATAAATATGAAGACTAGAAGAATCATGACTTTTCAAATAATTTCTGCTTTTGTCATTTCTTTATATGACAGAGGAAAGCTTTCAGGAGCTGACAAAGCCAGAGGCAGCTGCCATTCTTTAATACAGTTGTTTGAAAAGGAGCAATGAAACAACTGCTTGAACATAAGCCAAGACTTCTTACCGGGTAGTTTTTTCTCCACTGGCTTCTGTTCAGGTTTCTCAGGACACTTAATTGTTAAAGCTTAAAGAAGAAGGATGAGGCATTAGTGAAAGAACAATAAGCCCTGTTCTGGCAGAAGCATAGTCTTCCTAGACTCTTTTTATTACAAATTGTTTCCCTTAGCTCAGCCTGATCTCTCAAAAATTAGGAGGTAGCCTGCATCTCAGCAGTTAAGATAACATTTGGTCATTATCTGAAAAATTAATTAATGAAAATTACCAAGTTTTTATTCATGTTTGGTACTCCTTAAATGCTTAAATTTTTTTTTTTGTCAAAATGAGTATTTACTTAATTTCTATTTCATTTTTAAAAAATAATCTGCAGTAGAATGGAAATTGCTTATTCAGTTTAAAACAGGCTTTTGGTACTCTCAAAAGCACCATACAAAGACTTTCAAAGGACATAATTAGCCTAATTATTTTACAGAGATTAAAAGACTTAAAGGTTTATTTTATGTCTACCAATAAGATTCCTTGTTCTATTTAGTCTTCCACTTAAATGCATTAGAATGTAATGCCTTAAAATACTATTTTGCCCATGAAGTAAAAATTTTCAGTTCTTCTATCAACTGGGAAACACAGCTACATGAATTTGCAAGTCGAGGATGTAACCTAGATTAAATATGTAGACAGCCCCAAATACCAAAGTTACCCATGTTTTTCTTGTCTGTCCTAAAGAAGTTATAAAAAAGGTAAAATAGAAAACAGAGCAGATGAGATTAAAACCTGAGATATCTTCTGTAAAGAAGCCATTCACACTGTCAGAATGGAGTATCAATAACCTTTGTTCTCCATTAAATCTCAGTTGAGAAAATCATTTGGCTTAGGTTGAGGGGGAAAAATGAATCAGCTTTCCAGTCAAACTCACTGAGACAGTTCAGAAAATCAAAATTACAAGCTGGAACTTTTTGTTCTCCATCTACACCTAGGAGACACTAAGCTCATAAAATATTTTAAATGCAGAAGGAACAATTTTGACCATTTCTGGCCTCTTACTCAGGAGCTGATTTTTCAGAGTCAAAGGCTGTTGTCCCTTCAGTTCTCCTTCTTCAGGTGCTCCATATTCTGTTGGAAGAAAAGTAGAAGTAGTAAGAAAAGTAGAAAAAGTAGTAGAACCTTTCAAAGACTAAAACTGAAGACCTAGGACGACTGTGGTGCAGGATCAGGCAGGAGTTCCCTTGGCACAGCCATGGTGGCTCCTGCAGGATGGATGGATTGGATGGATGGATTGGATTGGATGGATGCACACAGGTGCTGGGGTCTCTGAGGCCACGAGCCTGAGTTCCTGAGGCAGCAGTGCCCCAGAGGGTGCAGTTTTGTGCAAAAGCCCACTGGCACACACGCTTGCCAATGCATGGGTTTCCTAAGGTTGTAGCAGCACATGGAAAAAAACACCAAGGAGAAGAGAATTGAAAACAGACCAAACCAGTGCTGCCACAACGCCAGAGGTAAGGAAATGCTATTGTACTCTGTTTGTACTTACTAAGACAAAGTGCTGGGTATCTGGGATGGGCAGCAAGAAATTCTTCACTTGGTTTGTTTTTCTCTGGGTTCCAGTGCCCACCAGCTTCTAGCCAGTCCTTTCCAAATATTTTGCGATAATCAAGCTCTGCTCCTCTTCTTTCAGCAGGAAGGATCTGTACTGACACAGGAATGGCACATAATATAGTTATATAACTTATAATGTATAACTTTCCAGAGAACAAAATCTAATCAATGCCACAGACTCCTTGGTCTTACTTGATGTTCAGTATGTTTCAATGCTCCCAAGAATCTTACAAACCATGTCTCCAAATACTGAGTGATCCACATATTTTAGAGCCATTAAGAGTTTTAAAGCCCCTCTGTGTACTCACTGAACCATAAATTAATATCTAAGCAAAGATTTTGCTGTATATGATGATGGAAGGATGTTTTCTGTAGCAATGGATCAGATGCTGCTTCTGCTCTCCTTTATGATAAACATTTGCTGAAAGTTTGATTTGGTGTGGATTATGATATTTTTCTATTGCAGAAGGCAAATGTTGGTATTACTGTCATTGAAACAGATCAGACTATGCTGCTTTTTCTATTTTTTTCTTTCTTTCAAACGTATGTTTTTTGTTAACAGTCCCACAACTTCAACACAATTCAGGCACTGAAAAAACCACCATTGACCCATCTTGTCCAAGTCCCCACCAAGTTAGCAATGTTCACAAAGAAGGCTCAGTCTTTTACTGAGCTTGTGACTGCCCCACTGTCAAGGGGATGGATTAGTTGGCACTTTACATGCACCCAATCAATAATCTTAAAATAAACTGAAAATAATTCCTCAGGCAGTGATTTAAAGTTTTTGCCAGACTCATGCAATTTGTTGAAATATTACACACCTCACAGTTGTTCAAAACCTCCAGCTGGCTTATCTTGGCAATAATGAGCTGTTTCAGGGTCTCTGGGTTCTTCTCTGTGTCCACGAAGGGGTTATTGTTACACTGCAGGGCCCGCAAACTTGGCAGTTTATCAAGCTCATTGATAGATGACCACTAAAATGGAAGGGAAGAGTCTTTTGAGGAGATACAAAACATAACTTAATTTCAGAACAATACTGACTTTTCCTGTAAAACAAACACGACTGGAAAAATTCTTTTGATCGTCCGAACCAAGTACTTGGATCTTGTTCATGTAGTGAAGGAAAGAACTGCATTCCATTTAATTAAAAACCAAATCAAAACAAGGAATTAGTCAAAACTTTAGATCATTAGAATTCTGTGAGAGGAATTATAAGGTAGCTGCCATAACATAAATGTGGTTTTTAACTGTTAAGAAATATTGTTACATTTTTAAACTATGCCTCTGTATTGACCAAAATGTTCAATATTTACCTCAGAATCTTACACATAAAGTAAAATTTTTAATAGCAAACTTAAAGTTACTCTTAAACAAAGATGCATTTATTTACAAAATGTGAAACTATCACAATCTAACCTACCTGTGATATTTTATTGTCATTTATTGCAAGGCGTTTTAGTGAAGGAAACATTTTAGTTTTGCATCCTAGGAAAAGAGTAACAGGAAAACAGTGAAAACTTTAAATAAACAGAATTTTAAAACTATAAACAAAGTACTTCTTTTACATACCAAATCCAGCATCAGGAAAGTGTACAGAAGATATCCCAGTGTTTCTAAGTATTAGCTGTTCTAATCTGAAATTTAATAGATACAATGATCACTGTACCTGGAACAGGAAGTTTTTTGCAGATACAACCTGATTTTTTTTCTTAATAAAGATCTGCAGCTTCTTATGTGGTGCAGCATCACTGACAAATGAAAAGCAGCCTCACAGGCAGTACCCAGACTTCAGCTATGTTCAGGGAATAAAATTTTCAGCGACTAAATGCAAAAATTTCAAGCTTTCAGAATGGCTCCTGGATTTAAAATGTGTGATTTTCTAAATGAGTTTTTTAAAATAGCTTGTGGCTATTGAAAATCATGGCTGCTGTTTTGGTGTACAGGGAAAGATGATAATTCTGCAAATTAGCAAAATGTGGTAAATCACTCATTTCATAAGTGTATAATGAAAACCTAATAACACACAGCTGAAGAATGTGTTATTATACAACAAAAGCAAGATTATATTAAAATAGCTCAACTAAATAATGCAGTTACTCTCCTCAAGAGGGCAAAATGCCTCTATTTCAAGATCTCATGAATCTTTCATGCAACATCAATACTATCATATTTCAGCCAACAAGGACTACGGAGATGAATATCTAGGACAAAGAATTTCCAGCAAATTTGTTCACAGCTACCTGGGGAGCTGTGCTATGAGATGCAGCTGATTTCCATCCAGTAGCTGGTTGTCTGAAAGGTCTAACAGCTTCAGGGTCTGCAGGACATTATCAGGCCTGATATATTGGAAAAAACAAACACAAAACCAGAGTATTTAAAGTTATTGGCCAATGAAAACACTATTTTCATAAGTATATAATTGCACGCACACAACTGTGCGTTTTTATAAATGTTTGAAATACATCATGGGAAATTTGCACCAATTATTGTTGTGGTGATGTAAATGCTACAGGAATGTAACTTCATGTGCTGTGTAACTTTGTGGTACACCAGTGGCTAACAACTGACTGACCCATGTTACTCACCTTTCCAAAACTGTAATATTATTAGAAGAAAGGTACAACTCTTCAAGTACTGGCCATCCTTGAGCACAAAGAAGAACCTAAGAGCAAAACTTCATTTAATATTACAAAAGATGGGAATATTTCAGAAATCATACTTCATGCAAATTTGCTCTGAATGTGTTCAGAACAAGCTATGGCTCCCCAAACCAGAGGGACAATTATGAAAGATTTTCTAGTCTTCCCTTTCTTCCAGATGGCTCTCCTGTGCCTGGATCTGCCAGCAAAGATGACATCAAAGGGGTTCTGCAGTCACAGGACTGTAAGTCCCAGGCTTGTGGCCACACTCACAGTTGAGACTGGAAACTGAGTTAATTCATTCAGTGAGTTGGAGTGACCAGGTATTCCCTATGATGAGGTGAGGAACTGGCTGCACAAACTCTATACATGTGCAGAAGTTCCAGCTATGTGTATAGCTAATACACATAACATATCTGACAGAGTATTTTTAATATGTTAATTTCTCAGAGCTTGAAGCCTTTTCTGTCTTGGGACTGTGCCAGCCTATAACTCACTAAAAGCCAAGAATTGCATGAACTCAACACATCCTGAAGTTTTCAAGTTCTCTAAAGAAAAAAATTAATTCAAAAAGGGCTACAAAATGAACAAAGATACTTTTGTTTTAGATCTTATGCCCTGAAATTGCATAAAAGATATTATTTTACTTTACACGGTTTTATTTTACTTCACACAGCATGAATCCATCCAGCTGCAGGTCCATATAACTAACTCATAAGAGACACCATGCCAAAGGTAAACACTAAGGACTCCTCTAGAGGCAGCCTGTGATTTGGAACTCAACTGTTTCACCCTCAAAAATATGAAAAATCAACCTCCTGTCATATCTGTAACACACAAACACAAACTTAGATATAACAACTTTTCCTGTTCCAAAACAAGAGCAGGGAACAGATATTTCATCTCTTTAATCTGATAGTGTTTCCCCATGTCAACAAGATAGACAAAATAGGTATCCACTGGTGATGAAGAAGCATGACAAGAAACCTGCAGAGTCAAGAGAAATGAGGTGCATGTTCAGTAACAGAGACTGCCCTGCAACAGCCCAGCATTGGGATGGATGGATGGAATAAAAAAACCCTGCACAAACCTGAAGTATCTGAAGATTTTTCAATATGACTAGAAAATTACTAAATGATAGGTCACAGCACAATTCCAAAAAACTCAAATTGCCAAGTTTCCAGCTACTGCTTAAAATAGCTTCCTCAGAAACAAAAGTTCACAGATCTGACACTGTGAATTAACCCTCAGGAAAGACAGGGGCCTCATTGTGGATAGCTGATGGGGAGGTAACAAATACCCAGAAAAGAGCCACTGATGCTCCAAACCAGAAGAATGGAAATGCAAGAACCATTGCAAAAGAAATAAAAAGATGAAAACAAGAAACAATTGTCACCATGTAAGTTCGTGATGTTCCTGTACCTTTAGTCTGTTTATTCCAGGAAGGAAATAATATAATTGGGAAAGGCACAAAGAAGCTTAACAGGAATTAAAACCATGAAATGGAGAATAGCTGTTCTCAGTTACTTTCATATAAAAGAGTGGGACTTACTAAATGAAATTACCAGGCAGCAATATCAGAACCCAAAAAAGGTTGAATTTATGTTAAATGATATGCATAGCAAAATTTTCAAATGGGTTCTTAATAGTTAGATAAATCATTAAACAAAAATATCCACAAATATTAATTAGAGGTATATAGTTTTGAGCTCACAAAGCCACACACTTCCAGATTACTTTCTAAGAAACTCTTACCATGTGCTTACCCTTTGCCTAGAATTTTTCCCAACTACCTGCTGCTACTTGCTAGTGTCAGAAGCATGATCCTGCACTTCTGTTCTAACCCAGATTTTTCTTTTACCCTGTATAATAGTAGATTATATTATAAATACAAAATCTTAGTTTGAAAACAGAGTCACAAATATAACATTATGATTTAAATGCTGAATAAGAAAGAAAGGGTTTGGAGCCATAAATACAAATTCATTACACTCAAATGCATTAATGCAATTTCTAAGTCAATGGCTGCTAACTTTAAGTTGTTTTATAGGGCATTTTTCCCGCCTTGAAAGTTATATGTTATGTTTTGTACAATCAGTCAACAATTCCACAGTAATAAGCTCTTTTACTGATATACTAATAATCTCAGAAGTATTTAGATATATGCAAATCATATACCAATGAAAGAATTCTTTCTGAAAACTGATGCTCAAGGCATGTGAATGTGGAGCTATGTATTACTGCATAACAGTTAAGCATGCCCCTCTCCTGTGAAAAATACTTCAAAACAGAGGAAAAAACTAAAAAAAAAATCCAATTACAACTATCTCAATGCCATATATTCTTACATATAACAACAAGTAATTTTGAAATGCTGTTCACCATTAAATTGTTTTAATTAAAATTAAAACACTCCTAAGACATTTGCTTACATTCCCATCAATGATTTAAATGTATTTCTCATTTGCTTGGATTATATTCATGACTATTTTCTATTTGAAAGTTGAATTTTCAAGTAACTCCCCTCAGCACTTAAGCAGTGACATTTTCAAGTAGTTTGTTCACAGAGTACTGATGTCAGGCACATGCCTTTATTTTTCCCTTTTTGTTTGACTGTCCTGGAACACCAATTTCAAGCACAGGCTTATGCCTCTTAACTTACAGGGAATGAACTGAAACAAATTTATAAAACACATTTTGGAACAAAAGATGCCTTTATGGCCAATGATGAATCATCAGCTAAAGCAGAGTTTCAAAAAAAAAAGAAAAAACCCAAAAGCTGCATAATTTTAAATTGCTCTGGCTAAGCTGGGGCTTTCTCACTGCAATTGAGTTAGCCCTGGAGAACTCTAATCTGCAGCCATGGCTCCAACCAGCCTTAAAGTCACCCCATGGAGGGATGAAGGACAGCTGTTGGCAGGTGCCAACATTTTAAACACCACACTGCACAGATTTACTCTGATGAGCACTAGGTGACATTTAAAGTGTTTGTAGCCACTTAATTCTTCCATTCCCTTCACCATTCATGTTGCTGCTACTCTGGAAGGATTATCAACTGTCCCACCATAAATCCCACAGGCAGTTTTAAGAGCACAGTGAATGGACACTATACAAAAACACAGCAGTGACCTTCCTCTAGTCCTGCTGCAAGACAAGAGAATGAAGAAGCTTCTTTCTATTTAAGCCCCAGTTTTGTTAAATGCTCTTTTACTGGATAGCAGCTAGAGCTGAAATCTGAAAAGTCATGTAATTTTACAATGCAGTACTATAAAATCTGACCCTGAGAAATCCAAGTAACAGTTTAGAATTTAGCAGCTATTCTAAGTAGTAACATGACACTGAGATGTACGTCCTAAGCCCCACCTCTGAAAAAAGGCCCACTGCTAACTATAGTTGACAACAGGACTTCATTCCTAATAAGACACCATACCAGGAGAGAGTCATTTAAGTGTGCACATGTTTCAGTGCCTGAAACAAGTCAGAGCTTTGTTTTTCCTCTGCTCTCTGCTGCCAATAACCAGGCATCATGTGGTTCAAGAACCATCAGTATGGGCAAAGATACCTATCAGTCTCCTGCTGATGCAAAGTGAGGCCAAAACAAAGTTTTTCTCATCATATGGAAATATTTTCTTTCTATTTGCATTTGTTCTATTGCATACAGAGGACTACACGTAAATCTTCAACAGCTACCAGGAACCAAAAGGTTTTCACTTAAAAAAAGCTTTGGGACACCAAGCTACATTGTATTCCAACTGCTTTCTTTTGATTTGGCAATTTACAGACGTAGATGAAGTAACATGTTTCTTATTAGACTCCTATGCCAATATTACTTCCTTCATTATGTAGGAAGTACATTAGTCAACACGTAACTAACACAGTTACCCCACAGCACCTTTTCTAAGGATGATTTGATTTCAGTGGAACAATACAATGCACAAATATTTATTGTGCTTCCCTTGCCTCAGAAACCTAATGATATTAAATTTGAAAAAAATCAGGAAAGGCTATTACCTCTGTCCATGTTATTTCAGTTTGATTAAGGGCCAGAATCTTCAAGTTTGAAAATGCACTGGATGTAAAAGTTGATGTAGATGGAAATTTCATTTTGTTTTCACTGCATTAAAAAAAATTGCATAATGAATAATCACATTTATTTAAGTCATTAGTTTGGAGCTACACATTAAAGAAAAAGAAATTTACACCCTCCAAAATTTAAAATCACTGCCAAGCTGTCACATAATTTAGAATATATTTCTAGTTATATTCAAACATACTCTTTCCTAATTTATTTTCCTGCTTCCAGAATGCATATTTATTCAAGAATGCATATTTATTCTTCTGTGGCCTCTTTCACTAAGTTTTCAACATGAAAAGAATTATTTTCATTAATATTAAATGAAACAGAGCCAGAGCTTGGGCTTAAACTCCTTAGTGTTGATTGAAAATGAGGACATGACTATCCAGACCCTAGCAAAACAAAAATATGTAAAATCCCCTCTCAACAGGTAAGTAACACTACTGAAAAAAGATACAGAAGAAAACTTCTTCTACCACTACAGAAGAAAAGATAAAGATCCTCAAATCTGCAGTCTTCAAATCAGTTTTCATTATTCACCCTGTAAGAGAAGTTTTTATTTCTTTCCTAAGGCGTAATCTACCTGCATATTCTCCTAAAAATCTCTCAATGTAGTTTATAGTTACACACTTATGGGTAAAATTTCCACATAAAGAGCTGGTGCATGGTTAATCACTTTAATTCTTCTTCCAACATTCCATGCACAAAAAAATCAGTAACAGATTTACCTTCTTTCTTTTTTAAAGCAAACAGAAGGTCAAAACAATACAAAACTGATTCAGACTATATCAGTTTGTAGTTATAAGCATCAGATTCCAGCATCAATCTCATTTTGTTTTCCATTTTTTTCACAAATAACTTCTGAAAACCCTTCAGTCTAGAGTATGCTTCTCAACAATGAAAAACAAAAATTTATTCCGGGTGAATTAACATAAATTTCTCTGTATTCTCATGCACGCTGATAACAATAAATCATTATATGCTCCAGGCAAAGATAGATTTACAAATAGAACCCAGGTTGCAAACAGCTGTTCATTGCTAAATATGGAAGAAAACAGAACACCTATAACTACTTTAAAAATACATTTTTGTCACAATAACGATAAGAATAAATAAAAAAACCGGGTGATTTAGGCTGCTACTTAATCCATTGTGTTACTTCACACCAGAAAATTATTGTGGCATGTGCCAATTACAGTGTATAGGTGTGTACTATAAATGTTCTTTATTTTGGAATTATTTTATGAATTTTCTTGTTTCAATAGAATTGGAGCTTTATTTAACAACATCCTCCTTCCTTTTCCAATGTCATCATTGTACAGGAAATTTTCCCCTAGATCTATCACCATGGTCTCAACAGTTTCTTATCAGCATCATTTTAGGACAGAAACAGACAAAAGTTTGGGATAATTATTTAGTCAATGCTTTGATGGATAATTAAGTTTAGTGTCAAGACACAGTTGGCTAAACAAAAGTGGGTTCTTAAATGCAGACCTGCCTGAGCAGCCAGAATGTATCAAGAATTAAAAAAAACAAAGATCAAGTCTTAAAACTTTGAAGAAAACATTCTCCAGAACTTAGTTTTACACAGACGGAGAAGAAACCCAAGAGTTCTCCTCATCTGTATCACCAATGTCAGAAAAATATAGCTCACACTACAGCCCACAACTTAAGCAGTTGCTTAAAAATGATTTGAAAAACCAAAGATTAAAAAAAAAACCAAAACCCCCTTAGTTCCCATTAGAATGAGTCTTGTTGTATCCGGTTACATTTAGAAAGCTGAATCCTGAGCCTCTTGGTTTTTGTTCCTACCCCAAAGGAAGAGAAACCCAAATATGAATATTTATACCTGACATTAAGTGTTTCCAGATTTTGAACTTGAGAAGCAATAGCTACTACTGTCTCCCAAGATGATATCAGATTTTTTGATAGGTTTATATGCCTCATATCTGAAATTTCTTGTTAAGAAAAATAAACTTATCTCAAAACTGAACTTCTTTTTCTCAGAATTAGAATTAGGGTTTCGTTTTGAATCAAAGAGAAATAGATTACACTAAGGGATGGTACTGCTCAGAGCAAATTTTATTTTGATTTGTGATATGGGAATGGCTTATAGTTTTATAAAAGAGCCTCAAAAAACCCTCAAATGGATTAATTTCTATACTGACAGGAACTCTTAAAGGTCCTTTAAAAATTAACAAATAATAACTGCTTTGTAGTTTTTAACACTGCCACTGCATGCAGTGTACTAAACACATTATTTGTTATATATTGGAAACCTCTGGTGTCTACAGAACATATCAGTTCTACTTCTATATGGTTATCTATTCTAGGGAATTTTTTAAAAAAAACATTGCTGGAGCCTTCTGAAACTGCAGTCACAATAACAACCTATGACTAGACTTCTATTTTTATACACAATTTGCATTTCCTCTCAAAAATTGTAGGCGCCTGGCTGTTTAACTTTTTAATATTACATTAAACTTTTAAATATAAACTTAAGGTTTAATTTTTTTTTAATAAAAGGATACAAGTATCATTTATTGACATGAACACTTGGAATGCTAGAGTATGTACTTTATTTGTGGCATCATGCAATACAGCAAGAAAAGGATACTGGTACATGTTCTGCTGATTTCCTGTTCCTGACCAGCATGGCTCACTGCACACTCACGCACCGAGATATCCACCAGTTTGTTCAGTTGTCTACGTGAGAAAGAACATTCTGTTAGGTAATCTTCAAACAGAAATAGCTATGTTACATAAATTCCTGGTTTTTACAACTCCATAACATCCTTTTCATGTGTATCTCCTTTGGAATTAGCAATGAGCAGATTACCACACTGCAGCGTCATTCGCACTCAAAAAGAGATACATCTCTATTTTTTGCCTTTACATCACTACTACAAAATAAGTCTGGTTGAACCATAGTTCCAACTGAAATAAAGAGTTGGTAAAACAGATTAAATATAGCTGTGCAAATTGGAATTTAATTAGAGATTCAAAGTTAAAAAGGTTTCTTGCAACATGTTTTTCAAGAGGTTCAGAGTTATTTGAGCAGTCTTTGTATCACTTATGAGAAGTATTTTTGACTGCTTAGTACGCTCTGGGAGAAAAGGAGAATAGTTGTGGAATATCAGCTCAGAAGGAGACTGCCACCTACTGAACTAATACATCTCTTGTGCTGGAGGCCATTAAAACTGCAATTTATGACACATCATTAAGTTACTTCCTTTCTTATCCTGCTAGGTACATGAACATGACATCAACTGATTGAAAAACTTCATCAGCAGTACAGTGAGTTTCTGTCTTCCCTCTCTTGGTTAGAAATTAATTTGTGATATGAGTAAACAAAGACTATAGAACACTGTACAATATTAAGAAAACATTAAAACACATCTATTTTAAAAAGACCATGCATGTGTATGATGACTGCCAACATGATGATAATTTATCTCTCATTTCTCACCAGATATCATCATCTGCTTCTTTATGAAATGAATGAGGATTGTTAGCACTCAAACATGACATAATCCCAGTTTGTATTTGTAAAACCTGCAAATTAGGAATCCACAATTGCAAGATTTCTTCTCTCCACCACAGTGCAGTCTGGCTTGTTTTTAGACACAACAATTATATATGCAGGGTAGTCCTTCCAGTTGAAATACTACTTGACTGATCAATGACTAATAATGTATCTTAGATTTTCATATATAACACTTGCCTTTGCTGTTCTGCAACAGAATCCATGCCAACAAATTCCACAGTCTTTGTTCCAAATACTACTGTATTCCCTGTCCCACACTGAACATCTTGTTTATCGTTCAATCCGTACCGATCCTTTACTGCAGTAAGAAAGTCTACTCCAAAATTTGCCTTGTTTGGCCGGATGAATGATCCTCCTTTAGGATGCCTAGAATAGAGCAGCCAGGAAACGTTGAAATATAAACTATTATCTTAACAATGACTGACCAATTAATTACTGCTTTAAACAAAAGTACTGAGAGCCAAAGCATTTCAAAAGGCAATTCCATGGGCTAATTGGGAACATTACTCTTCCCAGCGAGCCAGGTAAGACTTTCAGAGTATCTTTGACAGTACTTGAGAGAAGTTCATATAGTGAGATACCATGAGAACTGGAGCACCAGCTCCCTAAAATGTACTCACACATCAAAATTACAGTGTCAGTACTATTATTAAAAATTGTGGTGGTGTTTGCAGGGGTCCCAGGACAAAGGAAGAGATGACAATCTTGACACCATGTTTCAGAAGGCTGATTTATTATTTTATGATATGTATTATATTAAAAGAAAATGATATATTAAAACTATACTAAAAGAATAGAAGAAAAGGATTTCATCAGAAGGCTAGCAAAGAAAGGAATGGAATAAATAATAAAATCTTGTGGCTGCTCACAGTCTCGACACAGGTGGCTTTCATTGGTCATCAAATAAAAAGAATTTCACATGCTGGGTAAATAATTTTCCAAATCAAACTCCAAAGTAGCAAAACATGGAGAAGCTGAAGCTTCCCAGCTTCTCGGAGAAAAGATCCTGGCAAAAGGACTTTTCATAAAATATGTCTGTGACAAAAAATAACTGCTCTGTTCTTTCCAAACCCATTATGAAGTCAGTTTGTCCAGAAAAAGAAGTTTCTACCTATGGATAGACACAAAGTTACCTAAATCATACAATAAATGTGCTTGGAAATTTACCAAAGCCTAAGGAATACTCAGAATAGTGATTGCTACATTATATTTGACTTGCATAATTCATAGTAATTCACACAAATGACACAACATACAAATTGTAGCACTCAGAACTCTCATACAAACACAACCTTTGAAAAATCCTGATACCAACTTGGTAGCAATTTTGAATATTCAACACAAATATACAACCAATAATGCATCTTTAAGTCAGCCCAGTGGAACTTCTTGGCTTTTCTTGAGCACTGAAAAAAACTTTGTTGCATTCCTGTGTCTTACCAGGCAATTGCTTTGACATTTTCTAGCAAAGTTAGTGAGGAAACAGTATCGGGACAGAACTAGCAGAGACAAGTTACAGGAATGGTAAGGCAGGGCAGATGAGGATCTGATAGGAGCATCAGCCAGAAAACATCAGGAAGAAAATCGGTAGCTATAAATATCTGTCTGCCTTCAAGCTGTGAAGACAACAGGCTTTGGTAGGGAAGTGCCCAGGAGGAAGACATCACTTTTGTAAATAAAACTTCCCAAAACAGCATGTAAGCATCAAGTGTCTAATTAGCAAACCATAAAATAAACCACCAGTGCTAAAAGTTCAAAATTCTCATTAAAAAAACTGTAACTAAAGGCCACAAATCTCATGGACCTATTAAAAGTAGATGGAATAGTTTGGGCACCATGTATTCACATTTTGGTTAAAAAATCAGTGCTGGAAATTTCCTGTGCCAGTTTCATTCATTAGCACTTCTACTCTCATATCCTTAAGAAGAACCTAGGTAGAAACTTGACATTATTTACTTCCAACATATTTTCAGTCTAGTTTTGTAATGACTACGTTTAGAGTGCAATGATTACAAAAGAAGCAGAAAAACAAATTACTAAAGAATATAAATCTGGTATGAACTTTTAATGTTTGATAAGCATTTTCAATACATTTTTAATCCCGTAACCTTCTCTTAAGTAATTTCTTCCATTCCTTTGAAATTCTTCATGGCTTGCAAACACTTGACTGATTTAAATATTGAACTTTCTCAAGTGTAAAAATGATGTGATTCTTCCTTAATACCTCTTCTTAAAACAGTAAATTACCTTTTTACGACCTGAACTAGAATATCTCTTGCCTCCAAATATATCACTTCTGCATTTAATTAAGTCAAACAGCTTTACAGATGGCAGATAGTACAGGATTCTGCTTGGGGCTCTGGAAAAAATCTCTCTACTCCTGTCTATCTGTAATTCACACTAGGTCCTCCTGTAAATTTATTCTGACAACAACTATCCAATTTCCTATTACCATGATTTGGTCATCACCATCCCTCTACACGCAACAGTTCTGCTCTCCTCAACCCTCTCACCAGAGCTAATCTAGAAGTTCACTTCTGCATACCTCCTGTCATGCCATTTATCCCTGTCATAGCCAAGACCCACCATATCCATTCCTAAGCCCATTTCAGTCCTGTCAGGTCACCACTTCTACTGGCATCTCCTTCTTCATTTTCTGTGCAGGAACCAGTTCTATCCTTAGGGAAAAAAAAAACAAAAAACAAAAACCAAACCAAAACAAACAAAAAACCCCCCACAAACAAACAAACAAACAAACAAACCCCAGAGGAACCTAGCTACCCTGTCCCCTGTCATATAAAGCTATAGGAAAATTTTAGTGTAGTTATCTCTCAAGACTCTTCTCTTTTTGTCCTGATCATAAGATCATAGGTTTTCTCTCTCCTGTTGCTATCACTTTCCATTACTCTGCACACTATTATGAGTTACCTAATGTATATTTAAATCCATTCCAAAGCCTAAGCTTCTTTTTCAGTTCCAGTCTATTTATTTGATCTATTTTTTAGGAGCTGTCACAAAAGACAGGAAAGGAAACTGCAATAGGAACCTATTTTCAGGCAAAATTATTGTGCATTCAAGGAGAGAGGTTACTGTAACTCATTTTCCCTAAAACACGCTACCTGTGTTTCAGGGAAAATGAGTTACAGTGGGGACATATGAACTGTACGAGCTGCATGTACATATCAAACAAATAATGTACAGCACCTGGACTAATGCATAAACACACCTATTAACCATCAGTCTCCATAACTGGGAACTAAACAGATAAATCCTAATCCAAAGAGTCATCCAGCGTGCATATTATGAGATGGAAGAACCTATGGATTACTGATCAGCCTGACTTAAGATGAACACTCAGAAGTCTGAGAACAGGGATTTTGTTCTCGTGTATGCAAATTGTCTTGCAGCCAGAAGAAAACACTGTGTGGAAATAGAGCGGTAGAAGATTTGGCCCAATTTTCTTTAGCAAAAAATGTGGAATATGCACAAGAGGGGCTCTGGCAAGTGGCTGGCTCTAGTTAATACTGACACTTCCTACTGACTTTTAAAATAGAGAGGTTGACCCCAATCTCAGAAGTCATCTTCTAGGACACTTCCTATTCATGATTCAGTAGCCTGAAGCATACAACCCATCTGCTGGCATGCCCAGGGTGCCTCAAGGATATTCATTAAAATTCAGATTAGCTGTCAGCTTCCACTGAATAAGGAGGAAATTTGGCATCATTCTTTGCTAATGTAAAACAAAGTGATGGCACTGCTTATCATTACAGGTACATGATGGCTCTTCATATGCTAGGGAAATATCACACACACACTTCTCAGTACTGAAGAAAAATGCAGGAGTACATAAATCATAACAGCTACATACTGGAGCTGTCTGACTGCAGAAGCTCTGAGCCACGAGAGAGATGTCAGCTTTATCAGCCTAGGCAGTAAACATGGATCAAAGGGCTTCTTTGCCCAGTACAGTCTGTTTGCAATGATCAACTCCAGGCAATTACCACCATGACTGCAGCAAATGCATTACAAGGCTCATAAGGTATCATAAAGTGGAGCTGTTTGAATCCATGCACGTCTTTTCTACACAGATCTGAACAGATCTCTTCCTTCTAGGGGAAGGTGTTCAACAGACAAAACCTCTATTAGAAGAATCTACGCACAGCAGTAAAGAAAATCCTTCAAGTTTTAGAAAGAGGCTGTGGCACCAAACAATGCTTATAAATTACACCTGGCACTAACCTGCCATGGTGTATCAAATTCCTGACTGAACAGCAGAAGCCTTGCAAGCATGAGCAGGTACTTCAAGTTCCTGAAAGTTTACCTTAGTTAAACAGACATGAAACTTGGCTCTGAGCATTCAAAAAACAAGGAAAGTCAGACAGACATCTGCAGTTTTAGATGCTATCTTGGGGTTCTGCTGGTGCACAGTACGTGTTTGAGCAGTGGTTAGGGACAACCTTTTGTTTCAGCAGAGTTCTACTGGCAGCAAAGAACACGAGTTTCTGATGAACAAAACTTCTTAACTGAAACCTTCTCAGGAATCTTAGGAATGCCTTCTGCCTTTGCAAAATGGAAATAATTTTTTTTCATGGACACTAAAATGATATTTTTTCCTGTATTTGAGGAGTTTGTTTGTGCTCTAGGCAGATATTCCTGGAGGTGAATGTGTCATCCTTGAAGAAAAAATAGCCCTAATTTAATAAAAACAGATCTTTCATGGAGCAGATCATCATGCAACAAGTGTAGGACAACCAGGGAAGGAGGGTGTGCTTGTAATCCACATTTCCCAAGGGAACACATGCATACCAATGTGTGAATGGGTCTGTGGGACAAGAACCTATTGGAAAGCACACTCATGTTTCAAAAGCTGTATACAAATTCTAACACTGTTTTAAGGCTTGATTACTCATTTCTCTTGAAGGACTGCAGAACATAATTACACTGTACAGTACTGCAACTGACAGCTAAAATAGTAGCTTCCTCAGTTATTAAGAAACAAGATCCTATTATCAGGGAAAAACTGAACACAAAACCACCACTAGATTGTGCATTGCCATTTCTAGCTGATACAGGGCTGATGAACATGCTTATGATGTCAGCATAATTTGAAGCATGGCTGTTTTGTTCCTCGGTATTCATATTCTTAAGAAGTTCAATTATCACCACATAATGACCCAGATAAACGTACTGCCATGAAACATAAAAGCTGAGGTCATATTTTCAAAAAACCTACTATAGAGATCACACAGAGCTGTAAGCAGACCTACTGTTTCAAGTAAGGGCTTGAAAAGAAAGAAGATTCTCTGGTAATGAGAATCTCAAAATCAGTTTTATTTTCCTCTTATGGTCTTATTTTCAAATGTCACTCTGAAAGATGTATTTTTTAAAGCAGTTATTTTCAAAATTGCCTTAAAAACAATTTCAAAATGTCCTTTCACTGCATTTGTTTACAGCACAAGCTACTTGATCAGCTGCTTCTGCTTATCAGAATTCAAGGAGTGAGCAAAGTAGGCTTGTAGGCAAAGGATACCCATGATAAGGAGAAAAATACAGCCTTTATTTTGTTGTATATATTCATCTACAAAGAAACATTATTCCCTCCTAATCAGTAGTAGTAAAGAAGCGACGTTTTGAGTTGTGGGAGGGTTTTGTTTCTCAGCACCCTTTTGTTAAAATAAAGTAACTATTTCTTACTTAAGTTTGCCTACATTTTCCCCATAGTAGAGAAGAACTGCAAATGTATCTGCACACAGGAAGTTACGTCTGTGTGTCTTGGTGGACTGCAGGAACTATGCATTCTCTAAGAATCCAGCAGGACCTCTTCTGATTGGAAAATAGCAGAGTACAAAGAATAGGTATTGAAAGAACAACATGTTTGAAGACCACAACATTTACATTTGTTATAGGTATTGAGTATTCACTCAATATGGGTATTCACTTAAAACATTGATTTTTACGTCAAGAATTAAGGTTACTGAGATCTCATCTGGAAACACACTAATGGCTGCTAAAAACCCAAGAGTCTATACACCTACATATAAATATCATATATACACCTATATATAAATATCACACTAATGTAAAGCAATTGAGTTTCTGAAAAAACATTCATGAAATGTTCAATTGCTTTTTCTGTCCAGAGAGATTTTGAATGGTCAGCCAATTGTTTCTATTTTTTTCTCCTGCAGCAGAACAAAGCTAGCTTCAACTTAGAAACTGTTTCAAGTAAATTCAAAACATTTAGGAAGCAACTTCCACTAATATATTAATTTAAAAGGCATGGTTGTGCTAAAACCATAATTTCCAATTATTTAGCTGGAATAAAAAATCCAGCAATGTTGATTTTTTTCTTGTATTAAGTGTGTTTAGCCTCCTCAAGCCTTGCTTTATTATTATTTGATACAAGGAAAAAAATATCCAGTCCTCACAGGTGGATGTTTTCTTCTTATTTTCCTGCAGAACAGATTTTGTTCTCTCATCCTTCACCACTTCTATGCTCAGGAACTTACTGAGCTAGCACTCTGTAGTATTTAAGAGTTATTGATGACTTTCTTCTATGAACTCATCCAGTTACTATTTAACTTACAAACTTTTAGCTGTTGCATGTGTCCTGACATAGAAATCAATGACTTGCTGCAGTTAATATCCATGCTAGAGTCCTGTATTCCACAATTTCAAACATGTTAAGTGCTCAAATCCTTTCACTTAAAAGTAATGCATGCATATATTTAAAAACCCCACACAGCTGCACTATGTTTTGCATGTACCAATGAATATATTTAACAATTATTTAGTGATACAAATACAACCCAAATCATTAACAGGAACTTGGCATTTTCCCTTAACAAGATACATGCAAGTCAGCTTAAATTCAAATACAAACTATATTTGAGACACTTAATATGGACCAATATTTCAGTTCAGAATTACCTAATGAAAGTCACTAATAAATATTGATTTCCTAACTAAAGCAAAAGATATAAAATCTACTAAGTATAATAATAACATCCAAAAGTCTCATTTTTATAACATACCTCTGAAAACATGACTTGTATTTCTTAAGTATTTACTATAATACCTGTAACTGGAAAAATATCAGTGCTGGAGCCTCTATGGATTAGCTGGTCAGAGCACTCAGAATTATGATCTTTTTAATATTGGCCAGTGGGTAACAGAAGGGTTTGCCCTAAAAATTGCCAAAGGGCCTTTTCCCATGAGCATCTTGTCACCACATATGACATGCCAGTGCTGTGAACCAACTCACCTGCACTTAAAATACTGTGTTCCTTCATAGCTGCCATCATGCTTTCCCCTCTGAGGATCATCCCATTCCACACCCAGCCAAATTCCTGAAAAAAAAGTTGATACTTTTTCAAATTTACAGCATCATATCCAGAGAAATCACAGCTGGAAAGAACCTCTGCAGTTCACTTAGCCTAACCTTCTCTCTCAAAGCAGGAGATTATCACCAGCACCAAAAAAGTCAGTCAGGTAATTTGTTAGCTAGCCAGACCCTGAAAATTTCCAAAGAGAGAAAGATTGCAACACATCTGGTGAGCATATTCCAGTGCTGCATTGTAATGTAGCAATGTAATGAGAAAGGTTTTCCTGCTGCTGTGACCTTTACCTTTTACTGTATAATCTAGTACTTGTAAGAAGAGTTGGGCTCTGCCATCTTTGTAACCAGCTGTCAAACAGCTGCAGGAAGCCAGTGGATGGAACTTTTTCTTCTCTTCACAACATTAACTAAGCCCAGATCCCTCAACCACTTCACAACACATGTGTATGGTCTGTGCCCTTAACCACCCTGGTAGCCTTCCAAGACTCCTCAAGAGAGGAGATCTTTGAGATCCTCTCAAATTTATTTGCATCCCTCTCGAACTGGAATAGTTCCACAGCAGGTACATTATTCCAAGTGTAACTTTGTCAATAATCCCTGCACCCAGAGAGGGATAACAGCTTCCTTTACCTTGCAGGCCATGTTCATCACTTCCTTTTAAGGTAACCCAGTACAACATGTATCTCTGCTTGTTACAGGGGTCACTGCTGGCTTATATTCATAACAGTATCCAACTTAACTCCCAAACCCTTTACAACAGACTCTCTGACTCACTAATATTTTCCATACTACACGCAGAAATTTATCCTCCTTGAATCTCTTGGGTTCAAACCTCAAGTTCATAAACATTGACCTGGATTGCAATTCTACCTTGTACCACAGCAGCCATTTGAGGGTGAACACTGTTCATCACCCAAATCACTGAGGAATACGTGAAACAATACACACCCCAGCATTTACTTTGGTAGTACTCACTCATTATCAGATATCAAGTCACTAATTACTTTTTCACTTGACAACTTTCAAATCATTTAACAGTCCATTCACCTACCTTGTATTTCTTCAGCTTCCAAATAAAATTCTTTATGAAGACATTATTCACTTAGTGAAGTCAAGGAATATTGACTTGTGTCTCCCTTCATCCACATTCACAGTCATATCATCATAGAAAGTAATTACATTTGCCAAGCACAACAACTTCTTATTTACAAGTACCAAATACTCCCAACTACCATCTTGTCCTTCACAGGCTTGGAAATGGATTCCAAGGAAACATGCTATGTCATCTTTCCAGAAACTGAAGTGAGGCTAATGAGTCTACATTTCCTGGTCATCCTTCTTGCCTCTTCTAGAACTGTATGCAAGGCTGGTCTTCTTCCAAGCATGAGGAATCTTCCCATAAATTTCAACATCTATAGTGGGTTGACCCAGGCTAGATACCAGGTGCCCACCCAAAGTCACTCTGTCACTCCCCACCTCAGCTGAGCAGGGAAGAAAAAATACAACAAAAGGCTCATGAGCTGAGATTAGGACAGGGAGAGATCACCCACTGATTACTGTCATAGGCAAAACATGACTTGGGGAAAGCAACTAAATTTATTATCAACCAGAAATAGCCTAATGAGAAGTAAAACAAATTTTAAAAGTACCCCCGCCTCAGCTTTCCCTCCTTCCTGGGCTCTACCTCCTCCCCATGAGATGTACAGAGAGATGGAGAATGGGGGCTACAGTCAGTTCATCACACTTATTTCTGCTGCTTCCTCCTCAAAGAGGGTGGTCCTTCCCCTGTCTCCATAGAAGCCAGTCCTCCATGGAGTGGTCCAACACAACTCCTCCCTACGGGCTACAGTATACTTCCTCTGGAACTGCTCCAGTGTGGAACTCTTCGTTCATGGGGTGTAGTCCTTCAGGAAAAGGCTACTCAGGACACAAGACCTACCAGAAAACCCACTCCAGCAGGGCTTATCTCTCAGCTCTACCAGGAGCTGGCTCTGGTGTGGTCACCACTTCCTTTCAGGCATCCACCTGTGTGTGTCTCCTCCATGGGCAGCAGGTGGATCTCTGAAACCCTGCTGACCCCCCTGGGCTGCCAGGAAACAGCCTGTCTGTCTCGGTAGATCTGCAGGGGAATCTCCTCTCTGGAGCGTGGAGTATCTCCTTCCCTCCTTCTTCACAGACCTTTGTATCTGCAGGGCTGTTCCTCTCACATATTCTCACTCTGCTCTTCTCTGGCCACAGCTACCTTTGTGCAAAGAGTCTCTTTTCCTTCCCCTTCTTAAAGATGGTTTCACCGAGGTGCCGCTACCATTACTGATGGGCTCAGCCTTGGCCAGTTGCAGGTCCACCCTGAAGCTGGCTGGCAGCAGCTCTGTTGGACATGGAGAAAGCTTCTGGCAGCTTCCCTGGTGGCAGATGCCACCCCTGTAGCCCCTGCCATTCTCAGAGCCTTGTCACGCAAACCAAACACAATATGTTATCAAAGGAGCACTTGGTCTGGTGATCTGCTGCTGCTGCCTCTTACCTTCCCTGACTATACCAGCACAGAGATCAGGGAAAAGACTGAAGTTCTTCTTGCACTCCTTTTGACATCTCTGACTTCTTTAAAAAAACACCCAAAAACCTCACAGAGATTGCAAGTCACCACATTTACAAAAGAACCACGAGGAAAAATCAAGTTGTAAATTGCCTCGTTTTACTCGACAGTGTTGGCTTTTTTAATTAAGAAGAACATGAGTAGAACCTCGAGAACAACCATAAAATGTGAAGATTATTACGAGTGTGGCCCTTACCTGCAGTAGAAGACACGCTGCCCACATAGCGCACAGTCCCGTAGTCGGTGCCACAGGCGACCCGCCGGCCCAGCGCATCGGAGGGCAGCCCGGCAGCCATGCCGGGGCCGCAGGAACCGGGCTGCTCCCGGACCTGCAGGCACAGGAGACACGCCCTTAACACACGCGCAACCGCTGCTCTCGCAACGCCCCCGCCCTGAACTGCTCTTTTGCCTCCCGGCGCCACCCCGTGCTGCTCCCCGCTCCCGGAACCGGCTCCTGTGGGCGCTCCCGGCTCCCGGAGCAGAGCCGGCTCCTGTTGGCCGCCCTCAGCCCCCACCCCACACGCGCGGGGCCGCGGCCGCCGCTCACGCACCGGCGGGGCCGCTCCGCTGCCGCACTTCCGCCCCGCGTCCCGCGGCAGCCGCCGCCCCGCCCCGCCCGGCTCTCGGAGCGCTCCGATTGGCCGCGAGCCCCGGGGCAGCCCTGCCCTGGCCCGCTATTGGCCCGTCCCGCCTTATACCCAGCTCGAGTCACCTCCTTCAGGGCCAGATCGGCCCGGGGCGTCACCGCCGAGGAGCTTTCTGGGTAATGCTGTTCACCGATGTGGCCCTGCCGCGCAGGCTTGCCGATTCCGGACTACAGTTCCCAGCATGCCGCGGGATGAGAGGCGGGCGCTCTGATTGGGCGAGCTGGGCGGTTCTGGGGTGTCCCGCCCGTCCCCGGGAATTGCGCCTCCCCGGGAGTGGCCGTAGAGTTGCAGCGGGCGGTGAGGAGAGAGGAACGGTGTTCCGGGGAAGTGCTGCCGTGCTATAAAGCAGCACGGGGTGGACAAAGCCCTGCGGCACCGGTGAACCGACACTGAGCAAGAGATGGTTCCGAGTCCGTAGCTCAAGGCTGGGGCGCTCTCCCGGGAGCAGCGGCTGAGGAGAACGCGGGCGGCTCGCCGAGCAGCAGAGCTCCCCCGGAGCATCCCCGGGCCAGGCGGACTCCCACACGGTTGTATTCCTCTGTACGCTGCTACATTTGTTGCTGCATTTATTTCAACATTCAGTATTTGGGGAAAATATTCCTGAGGGGATCCAGGAAAATTGAAGTGTCCACTGTGCATAAGTTTAACAGCAAAAACTGACTGTGTTCTAGTACCAGTCGGTGAGGAACAGAAATTGAGTAAGAGCTCTTCAGTTTGACAGAGATAGGTATGGTAAGATCTAAGAGCTGTGTTTATAAAAATCAAAGTATCCTAATTGAGGTTTTTCACCTTTTAAAATCTCTTGTGTTTCATAGTTCAATGTCTCATAACACCTTAATGCAAACAATATCATTTCAATGTTGGCACCACCAAGACTGGAGCAATCATGAGAGTAAATAATCAACATCAGCCCTTTCAATCCTATGGCTCCATTACATTAAATCTTGTCTGTTCTTTTGGCAGGCAGAGTATTAGTACTCTTTACTCTGAGGCTGTGATACTGACTACAGAATTCGGGTATGGGTATTTGGTAACACTGGTACATTTCAATCAAAACAATCTGGATAATGTGTATATTCTTTAGCATGCTGATAGCTTGCATCTTCAACTAACAGGCTTTGAGGGTGCATTTTACTCTCTTGCACAAAGGGGACAGCCCAGCAAAGAACTCTGTGCCTTTATTTCATAGTCCGCCCTTGCCATAGGTAATGTGTTATTTCAGGCCAATAGAATTGGGGGAAAAAATAGATATCCTAGTAGTCCTTCTTCCACATCTTTGGTGGTGCTGCTGTCTCATCTGGGTTCCTAAGCCCACTCATCTCCCACAGAGGGCACTCTTGGAACGATCTATTCCAGTTTCAACCCATGTAGCTGAAGGTACATGGAAGTGGTACTAGAGCAGTGAGGCCTTTTACTCTCCTTTTGACTCCCCCACTGTTCCCAAGGTCAAAGCTGAGAGCATCCTCCACTTTGTGTACTGCCAGACAGGAAAGGCACTGAAAACAGGAAAATACTTCTTGTGGTCTTTCTGACCGCAGCTGCCCTTGTTTTATCCCTAGTTTGACAGGTGATGCAGCCATTCTCACAATCTACATGCATGTTGTCACATTTATTTCTAAAATGATGAGAATAGCAAAACTTACTGCTTGTTCTTTCTGTTTCTTTGTATTCTTGTTTCAGTGTTGTAATCAACAAATAGCCATAGCTCATGATCTGCTTGACAAGGAACAAGACAGTCCCAATGCCAATGAAACAACTAGACTAATTGAACATTTTCACATCCTTACCTCAAATTACAACTTCAGCATTTTATAAACACTTTAGTAAAAATAGATTTGGTTTCTGAATTTATTGAAATTCAGGCTGGTTGGTGTAAAAGGTAAGAGATCACGTTTATAGTACAGTTTTTACACTTCTGTGAGTAGCAATAGCAATCCCTCTGTATGGCTTTTACTTTGACCTGTACATTCCATCCCACCCCAAAAAGAAAGCATTTAGCTATAGGTTCTTCAGTCAAAACCACAGAAAAACTGTTTGAGTTAGTTCCATGCTTCATATAGTAATTCTGCAATTATAGGAAATTCTACTTTTAAAGAACTTTGGGTTTTTTTCCTTGCAAACCTTTTTCCCCTCCAATCTGTTCACACAGGCTTGGTGTCAGCCTGGTTTTAATAACTCCAGTCAGTGAAAGGTTATGTCTCAGCCAACAGAAGTTCTCTGTAGAGTAACACAGATTTCAAGAGAATAAAAGAGGTTTTATATATTTCAAAATACATAAACAAAATGTATGCATTGCCATGCTAGAGACTTCAGTAATTACTGAGTGATTAAGTAGCTCACACTATTTGCTCTAGAAATAGCAACTGAAGCATTATGAAGAGAGTGAAAGTGTGCAAGAGATGATGCAGCTGCTTAACTGTCAGCATGTAATTTGTATAGCAATGAGTAGAGCATTTTCCAGGAGCTCAAAAGCAGATAATTATCTATGATTTCCCTTCACCTCAGAGTTAGTCTTCTACACAAATTCATGTCAGGTTTTGTAGTGCTTTCCCTGGAAGTGTCACATTAGGCCTTCTTGGTGTATCTCCCATGGTTCTCTATGCTGTACTAAACAGAGATAATCAGTAAATACCTTTTCAGTAGGTTAATTGAGAATGTACTTGTTCCATAGGGTACACAGGTGAGGAATGCTATCAGGGTTAATGTGGTTTAACCTGCATCTTTATTAGAAGTTTTGCAGATTAGATGCTTGAAGTGAGTTAATGAATCATGGATTATTCCTAGCCACACTTCAACAAGATTTTGAAATAAGTGCTGCAGAAAAGGTTGAACACTGATGCTCAGCTATGATAAAACTTTTTCAGGAAGGATGTTAATGTGAGGTAGCAATCAACTCAAATAGGCATATGGCAGATTATGTTTCCCTGACTTCAAGAACTGGAAAATTGTTAAGAGAAAGTAAAAATAAAGTAATGAAACAATGTACTCTGTTTTATCTGTACCTTTAATAAAATCTTTAGATGATATACTCAAGTTACATAAATAATTGTCAGAATAAATAATTTTTAACTTAAGTATCTCTCACAGTCTTTTTGGGATGCTCAGAGAAACTAACCACACACTTTAGCTTTTCCTAACTAAGCCAAGTAAATTCTGTAAAAGAAGGCAAAATTACATGAGGCAGCCTCAGGAGCCAAAATAAGTTTTCTTATTCTGAAATCCTTTCCTTGGCCTTTGTCCACCTGCCAGCTCTGGCATTCATCAGGCTCTTGCTGAGTGGGATAATTCATTAACCTGGACAGAAATTAACTTCTCTCCTTCAGGGCTAGTGAGTTAAGTTCATTCAGAAAAAGACCTAACAGGCATTACCACCAAAGCAAAATGGATCTTGAAAGCAAGCAGGTAGGGCAAGGAAAGTAGCTCAATCTACATGAGACAAAAATAATTTATGGTCATAATAGATGTTACAGGCTTCACCTTCCTGGAAAAAAAAAGTTTCAGGCATTTCAAGGTTGCAGAAAAGCTTGGATTAATCTTGGATTACTCTTGTGAAGGCAAATGATGAGCCAAGATTCCACATTTCAAAAGTAGACCCAGACTAGTATGTTTGTCCAGGATCAAAACCGAGTTTGATGGTATTATGTGTGCTTGGTATTAACAGCAGAATAGAAATATAGCTGAAAGAAGAATTACAGTGAAAGTACTGAGCAAATAATACAAAGAGCATAGTAAATACCAAACCTGAAATGTAAAATGATGAAGATGGGACAAAGAAGAGCAACATAGGCCTAATAAGGTTCTTGCACATGAATAAAAGCCTGGTGCAATTCAGTGGTAAAGGCATATTAAAGTTCAAACCAATTTTTACATTAGAAATGCAAACCCCCTCACAAACCCCACGTTTTTATAGCTTGCTAGCATTTTAACAATAATTGAGAAAAACAGCGATTAATATAGAAAATTTCCATAGCACATGCAGCCAGATTAGCAAAATTAACAAAAAAGCAGAAACAAAGAACAGCCAACAGTTTTTTTTCCCATTAACATTTCTATGTTGTTTGTATCAAGAACTGGCTGATACATACTAAGTTGCTCTGAGTGGGTACCTGAACAGCCTGAGTTCAAAAAGAGAGAAGAAAGCTATCTTCTCAGGAAGGTCTTGAAATGATCCAATTTTCATCATAATTGATGGGGTATATGTATAAACATAAGCCTATGAAAAACAAAGAGGGATGTCCCATCCAATGGTTGGCTACTCTAAGACAGATGACAGCACTCATTTATATCCAAACAAGCACAGAAAACAGACTGAGGTAGTGGGTAATGCTATAGACTGATGAGTATTTGTAATTCTCTTATTATGAACTGCAAGAAAACGAAATCCCCAGAAATGCACTGATAACCTGATCAAAGTGCAACTTGCTGGCAACGGTAGGAAGATAAGGGGAATGATTCTGGCTCAAAGGGACTGACATTCAAACCAGCATCCCCTTTGTTTCCCTGTGGGCATCTCCACTTGCAACTTGGATTGCCATTCTACAACAGTGCACATTTTATGAAGATCAGGAAAAATCCCTACTCCCTGTGTTGTGGGAGGCATAGCAACAGAGGGGCACTCACACAATAATTGTGCAGTCACAAGAACTCCCATGCTGCTTTAAAGAAGGGTTTTTCTTAACGCTGCTTAACCTCAGGAGCATCACTTAATAGTGATAACATTAAGTTAACATTTAACCAGTGATAATATTGGAGGATATTGATGAAAACGCACAGACTGATCTTATGGCACCAAATACAAAATCTACTTTAACTAAGGGACATCATTACTACTGGCATTTAGTATTTAAAGATGCTCTACCAGCTTAACAGATGAAGGGGAAATATCCCAGTCTCTTCTGACTCCTGAATACATCAATAACAGCTCTCACAATCCTGTTTATCCTAACCTAAGTGAAGAGCAACAACGTGGGCCTTTCCAGATATGCCTTCAGCACATGCTTTGAATGCTGACATCAAATGCCTTGAAGGCAGAGGGTAAGAGAGCTGTGTGGCCTCTTGTAACTTGGGAAAAGAAAGCTGCACCAACTGTTCCCTTCTTAGCCATTTGTGGTTTAAATGGTCTGCAACTGGAAAACATTCATGTACCTACTCCAAATGAAGGCACAAGCTACAGAACTAGAATAAATACAGGGGTGAATTACCAGAACGAAAAAAAGGAGCAATGACATAGCAGAAATCTCAGATGGTAAAAAGCTTTATACAAACAGTAAGAAAAGCTACTTCATTATGGAAGTCTGATTATACAGACCTGTTTACATCCAGCAACAGAACAGAAATGAAATGGCACTAAGTGCACTTTGCATTGTGTTGCAGTTACAATATCCTACCAGGCACAAGGATACATTTCACAGTAAGACTAGGAGATTCTCCCGACAATAATAATCTTTTCAATGCTTTCCCCTATTCAACATTAACTGCAACAGTGCTTAGAAATTTCCAAGACATGGCACAAAATAAATTGGCTGCAGATAGTATTTTCACATAACACATTAAAAACTTACAGGCTTACTAAGCACTGCAAGTTATGAAAAAGGAATTACAATTCTCTTTCATTAACATTAAAGACACCTTTCACCAACTTTAAGCTATTCAGTCATTGCAACCAGGTCCATTCAGTGAAAAGCTTATTATTCAGTGTCTAATCAAAGATTTCTCCTCAGCATGCAGATAAAAGGGACAGGCTATCATCCATAACTATATAATACTTCAGACTGAAAGTAGTCATCCCCAATTTTGTCATGTTTGATCACTTTCAGAACGATATTAAGGCTGCCCAGGGAAGACATTACAGCAACCTTCTTCAGTTAGTTTTCTCAGTGGGCCGAGATCATAGCTCTCCCTGTTTTCCAGGTGCAGTAAATGAACACCTGCATAAAACTATCCTTTAGCCATCAGAAGCCAAGCACCTCTGTGCATTTCAGAGTATGCTTGAGCTAACACCACAGCTTATAGCACCAGTCCTACCTTTGATCCAAACCACTGCCCTGCTACCTCAAGGCAAAGCTTAATATACCTGTGAATACTAAGGGAACTGAACCTGATTAAAGCCAACCCAGACAGGAAAAAAACAAACATCTCTGCTTACATTTTATTAACATTTATATAGATCTATTTATACTTATATATAGATATATATCTATATATATATATATATATATATATATATCTGAGCAGAGAACTTTGTTACTTATCAGCCCCCCCCCTAAATCTTGCTCTCAGTCCCAGTTCTATTTTGGTATGTCTATAATTTTAAAGCTCTATTTAAGCAATTTACAAAACTGAAGTGGTATTGCAGCTTGTAAAACAAGATACTGTACTTCGTTTGAAGAAAAAAATTATAGCTCTTGTCTCTTTGGAGAGATACAGAACATGCCTCCAGACAGCAATTCAGGACAGGAATGAAATATGAATTATGAATAAAGTCTTGGAGAAGCCCCTCAATTATGAGCAGAGATTAAAGAGACCTGCACCAATTATGGTGTCCTAAAGTTACCTAGTATGAATCCCTTTCCATTTCTAATAGCAGCTCATTATGTTGCCATTTGAAGTTACATATATGAGCTCTAATGCACAGATTTAAGTTTCTGGCTACAGAATGTTTGACAATTTCAAAATCTAAAACCAGGTGAGTAAAATTACTCACTGCAGAGCTGGAATCAGCAGCAAGTTTACACTTTGTTGATGTGATGAAATCTTTTCTCTAAGGTACTGCAAAATCTTTATCAGGTCACAATTTTAGACTGAGCATGTCTTATTTGCATATGAAATAGTATCTTTCATAATTCACATTCCCCTGAAAATATCCACAGAAGCTGGATAGGATATTTACTCTAGGACATAGTAAACGGATCCCCCGATCTTCACAAGTCAAACTTAGAAATATCACACAATTTTATGTGCATTGTGGTTGAAGTACTGTCTTTTTTTTAACACAAATTTTGGTTTACAAGAGCATTGTTTAAAATGCGTAATATACACGTGTCAACCTGATTTAATTTAACACAGAATTTCAACCAAAATCCTACCATAGCCTGGTTAGGGGCATGAGAGTTTTAGGTATGAAATAATGCCTGTGATTCTGTCAAGACTATTACACTTAGGCTCAAAACTTGTTTTAGTTCTAGTACATCTGCTTTAACAAAATCAACTGTAAGCAGTTACAGTTAAGACTTTAGAGATAAGGTATATATTTCAAAATTCAATGACTAGTTATTTTTAACAGTAATTTCTGTAACATGGCTACAAGAGGAAGTTTTACATAAAACTGATTATCACAACTCTCCATCTGGTTATTCTCCCATTTTCAAAAGAGTTTTAATCCGCACCCAGAAGTCAATTTCTCAGTTTTCAGTTTCTTTGAACATTTTGCTCAGCTGTTGAACTAGTGCTACAAGCTCAGGGTTTCCCCCAAGTGATTCAATTTGCTTATAGGCTTCAGATTCAAGCTCTTTCAATGTATTCCGAGTGTATTCAAAGGAACCAACATTTTCAAGGTAATGTACACAGTATTTTTTTATATCTATGTTCTCCGTCCTTTGACGTAAAATGTTTTGCACCTGAGTACTTTCAGGTCTTGACCAAATTGCATGAATAGTTGGGAATGAGAACTTGCCCTCAGTTAAGTCTTCACAAAAACTCTTGTTCTCGCTATATTCTTTGGAGTGCAAGTTGGCATAGTCATCTCTTATTTGGAAGAAGAGACCAAGTGTGTTAAGGAGCGGCTTTAAGTCCTTTTTATAATTTGAGAACAGCTGCATGAGGCCTACAGCTAATCCGAAGAGACCTCCTGTCTTTTGCAGTACCATGGCTTTATACTCAGCCTCTGTAGGACAGGTGTATGTATCCCTCCAGTAAATATCCAAGCCTTGACCTTTATGCAGTTCCAGAAGTTGACGGGTAAAAACTTTAACAGCATCTGGATGATCAAGGGTTAAAACCTTCTCTAAGCCAAGAAAATAAACATAATTAGCACAATTGATTACGGATGGAATTCCATAGATACTGTGTGCCACTGGAAAGCCCCGTCGTAGCTTTGAGTTATCTTCAATATCGTCCACAAGTAGGCTTGCATTGTGTAACATCTCTGTCACTTCAATGATAACCTGTTACAAGAAGAGACAAGTATTAAGTCTGTCACTGTAATTTAACCATGAGTTTTGTGAGACCATACTTAAAATGGATAATGTTTTAAAGAACTATATTCTCTATCACTGAGGTTTCTCTTCAGGCAACTTGTCTTTACTGTTAGTACAGATTTATGCTTCTCTTCACCATCCAGCTTGCTCTAAGTCCTGGATCACATAGTCTTATGTGTAATGTTTTCAAATTCAAAGTTACTCCCTCAAGTGCTTCCACTTGCATGCTGCTCTTCACTGTTGCTACAGTTCTAAAAGAAGCCATTGGCTAGGAGTCATGGAATAGCTGTTATTAGAAACATGACTGGGAGAAAATAAAATAAACAGTGTTTTGAAATGTTTAGATTTACAAACCTGAAATCTGGCAAAGTCAGTTCTTGAGAGTGTCAGGTATCATCCATTATCACATTTCTCTTGTGAACCATGTTTTCGTAAGTGGAGAGTTCATGTTTCTTTTCCCACACTTTTGTGTGGTTATATTCAGAACTGAGCTCTTAAAGGACAGACTACTCCCTCTGAAACATCATTTGGAAAATTCTTGGCAGAAAGACAACAGCCACAATTTCTTTTGAGAAGCTTCCTACGCTCTGTTACTAGGTAGACCAGTACCACACACCACCTTAGGTGTGCAATAAACTGTTCACAACATTAGGCTTGTAGCTGACTACATTTGAATAGAACAGAACCTTAACAACTCATCAAAAAATGAAGAGTCTTAACACTATATGCTGCTTTTATTCCACAGCTGCCACCCAAGCAACAGGTATATTCAGTGCCTGCTTAAATGGAAATAAATTCAAGCACATAAAACTGCACACTGTATAAACTCACTGCAAAACACCTCTGATTAAGATACAATTTTAAAGCTAATGAACCAATTACACTCCTCAGCTACAAACATTGCATTAAGTCAAAATTCATCAAAACAACTGTTAAAAAACACTAAGACCACCATAAAATGGCAGCAAATATCTAGTATGGTCCTATTTAGTGAGTGCTGTAGGACAAAATAAAGACTTTCTTGTAAGCATTTTCTTAGCACCAAGTCACCTGGTGTTCAGTGAATATTGTCCCAAACATTAAACTCAAACCCCAGGAATTTAATCCCTTTCCCAAGACAGAACTGCAAGAACAAGCTACTTAAACACATGAAACCAAAGAATAGAATACTTACTAAAGGCAACTTTACACACCTATTTGTTTGAATATACTTTTGGTCCATTATCTCAGTACTATCAGGAACGCTTCCCTGTGTTCTGTGAATTCATTGGATAAGCCTATTCTAGTACTTCTCTTGCTAACCTATTTCATATCACTTGCAGTTTCATGACCTCTTGCAGCTTCCATAGGTAAGGTTCAAAGGAAACAGTGTTTCCTGACTCTGTGTTTCTATCAAATTACCTTGTGAATTTAAGACAGTGTCAAAAGTGCTTCAAAGGTGAAGGAAAGGTGTGAAACAGAAAAAAATTATTTTAGAGGACATCAGGAAGTAGCCTGAGAAAATTAAAAGACTGGTCTCCATGATGAAAGCTGAAGACCCAGTGCAGAATGCTATGTTTTCTTACAATCTACACCTATCTAATCAGTATCTGCTGCACAATCAGTCCAACACATGGGTTTCCTCCACCTCCTTATTTGCAACAGCTTTAAAATTTGCTTGACTCTTGCTAGGCCATTTCAGTGCCTTCTCAGAAAGAAGTTCACCTGACAAACCCAGTGTCCTCTAATTCAACAAGTTGAAGTGTTTCAGTGCAGCACCAAAAGGGAACTAGAAATTCAGTAAGTATGGGGGAAGAGTTCACTTGGTTGGGGCAAAAGGTGAAAGAGTGGCAGTTAACAGTAAAATAAACTACCAAGGAACCTCAATTGTAGTAGCCTGGATTGTATAATCTAAATAAACTGCACAAAGACAAATAATCTAAGGTAAGAAAAAAAGCCCAGAATTAATGCCAGAATTCAGATTTTTAATAAAGGAAATACAAATAGCTGGAGGTTAATCAGGCAGTTAGACACAAGGGACATCTTATGGAGATCATGAGAAATGTCAAAAAGATGGCCAGAGGTGGTCCTCCAGACTTCAACCATCCTTAGTTATTATAATTAGTACTAAAATGCACAAAAGCTGCAATAATTGCATCATGAAGACTAAAAGATGACAGGGTCTTGTTTTTTCCTGCCATTACAACCAACTTAAGTAGTAAAGGAGACATTAAAGCATTGGTTTTCTTCATAAAGACAATCAAAACAAGTGGTCCAAGTTTTCAATAGCAGTTACATGATCATCAGCTTGAAGTGACAGAACTGGTAACTTCTGTTCACACAGAGGCACTGCAGCTTTAGTATACTATCAGCACTAAATAAAAATGGACCACAATGTCATGAGTGCCCAGCAAAAGAGCAGGAAGCACCAGTCAGATTGCAACATAAAACCCCACTATTTGAATATAGAATGGAAGGTTTTGTTATAATGAAAGGGGTTCAGCATGAGAAGACAGGCCTTGGGAAGCTGCATAAACCCCATCACCAGATTTTCAAAACTCAGCAGGGCTCCCAGAAGCCTTAAGTAGCTACAGAGCAAGCTCTGCTTTAAGTACAGGGTTGTCCTACATAATTCCAGAGGCTTCTTCCAATCTGAATTCTGATCTGTGATATTAGATTTAACCCATACATGCAATACACAGGTTGCTGTATTTGTTTTACTTGGATGTTTGTCTGAGCACAAAGGCTAAGATGTGTCTAGCTGAAAGAATAAATTTTGCTAGACAGTTACAGAGACAGGCTGAAAAATGAAAGAGTTCCTAGATTATGAAATGCAGCCTCTTAAACCACTTAAATCACTTTGCTGCTTGAGAGCCATCAAGTGTCACTTTTAAGCCACCCTAAAAATGACTGCTTCACAAATGCTAAAGATACTTCTGCCAACAGTTAATGAAATTAACAAAGGACCAGCTGGGTGTCAAAACCCACAACCAATTATATTGATTCCTTACATTGCCTTGGACAGAAAATATTTTGCACACTCTGTAGCAGTTTAACAAAACTGCAGTCCAACCTAAAAAGGAGGATTAACTTTTCATTTGAAAAACCAGAGTGTTTAAATATACAGCCATGCACCCTGCACACTTTGTCTGAGAGAAAAAACAATGAGAACTCCTAGATAATCCTTCTCATTAGAAAGTAAGGACTGCAGACTATATGATACATCCCTCTCAGTTTTATAGATTTTTAAAGTTGATTTAATTGCTGCCTTTGATATTCTTGTATCAAAATCTCAAGATTTTATTTTCAAACACTATATTTGTGAAGTCCACAAGGTAACTGTCTAGTTTGTTTTGTAAGTTATTAAAAACTCAGTGTTAATAACTGAGTTATGTTAAGTGGGTAACAATGATAACTACTTACCTACAACTTCAAAGGTTGAACACACTTGGAAAGAAGTAAATATTCTAGTAAGACATGGAAATAATTTCTTAAGTGTTGCATCACAGTAAAAGCTTTGCACTGAAGTTGTTTTCCTGAAAGTTCACTTCATATTCAGAAATTAGTGCATTTAAGATTTCTGATAATTTATGCTATGTAAGAGAATAAAGATAACAACCTTTTAAAAATAATTAGGCAGTACCTGTATTTTATCTTCCGGAACATTCAGCCAGTGATTAAAGGCCTGTGACAGTTTGGTTCTCACTTGCTTACCTACAATAAAAATATAGGCATTTATAAAAGTACTAAAGTTCATAAGTAGGCACAACAGTTTGTCTTAACAACTGTAGTTAATTCGAAACTTGATTAAAAAAACTTATCAGTGTGATGACACAAAAGTGGAAAATATATCAGTGCATGGCTTGCTTCCTCATTGAATAAACATCAAGTAGTAGCAGTTTCAGTTTTAAACACTTCTCAGGAATATTTAAAGCATCTATTTACTATATTTAGTTATCACAATTTAATTAGTAAGGGATCCTGACCACGTTGGTAGCCTATACAGATCAGCTAGTTTGCAGGGCATGTTGATTTTAAGATTAAAAAGTTTCAATTATGATTCATTTTAGTTGAAAGTATGGGTATTTGTTGAATAGCTATTTCTGTCAATTTTTAGGTCTTTCTCCTGTAGTATTATTCTTTACTTGCTACTGTAAATTTGTAAAACAGGAAAGTGACATTTCATATACTTACTAAATAGCTCTAAACAAAAATCTGAACAGAACATTCTGAACAGAATAGAACTTCCCAAGAATTCAGATATTTATCTTATACCCAAGAAATCTACCTACAAATAGGATTTGGTCTGCTTTGGTAAAATCTACTTTGTTGGAGCCAGGCAGTAATCCTGTTTCATAGGAATGAAAGACAACATCAAATGACCAAGTTTAGTGTTAAAACAAGTTGCTCTGTTCAATCCAGATACTTTCTACATGACAGAGTGAATTTCAATAGAAGCTAACCTTATGCCTATACTTTATTGATGTCTACTTTCTTTAGTAATTTGCTGGTTTTCATGTACAAATATCTATTCAGCCTCTATTCATGTTCAATATGAAATAAAGTCATCCCCTATCCACACTGAGACAACTCTGCTCTGAACTTTGAGAAGCTCAAATATGTATAATATCTTGGTATAACTGCAAGACAGGTTTACAAAACCAGCTTTGTATATTTGTATATATAGCTCACATAAACAAGAATTTGGAAAAAAGCTTTAAATAAACTTCAAGGCAAGTGCAAGAGACACCTATGGAACCCATATTACTTGACTCAAGATGTACTGAGACATAAGTGAGATATTCTGCAATACTAGTCCTCATGTTGATAATTCCATCTTGCCCATAGCACCAAAGAAATGTCAACACTTGAATCTCTCACTAAGGTTTCTCTATGACTGTGTAGCCAGCATACACAGAACAGAATAATAAGTTGGGGTAAATTCACTTGCAGTGATAGACTCTGGAGAAACTGGACTGAGAATTTTTCCCCTCCTAATTAAGCAATAGCTTTGTGGGTTGGGCTCTGTAGCAAGGGTGATAACCTTCCTCCCTGGATCAGAGGTCTGCACTTTTTGTCTCAGTTCTCAATGATTTCCACTGCTTCCTGTCACCACCATCTTCTGGTTTCACTAAACAAGATTAACAAAATGGTCCTCTTTTTCCCCCCAGGAGCTCTGTCCTCTGCTTTTGCCACATGTGAACAGGCATTCTTACCTGGACATATACTGCCATTGGCTTGTTTTCTCCATTTTTGTTGTCAGTGCTCAGTTTTAAACATTAACAGTTTTCTGCAGAAGGGAAGGATTGTTTTGCCTCTCCTTGAGAATAACTGTTATAAATACTTGCCAAACTGTATGGCTTACCAGTTAAGGATTAACAAGTATTTCACCACATTCATAAAAAAAAATCAAAGAATATCACATTAAGGAACTGTACCTAATCTATACCTTATCTATAGGTGTTTATTCTCTTCTAAATTACTTGGATACAGACAACACCTGCTTCTTATTTTTATTTTAGGCAGCTAATCCTGTTTTTCTGAATGTGTTTCCTAGAAAATACACTTAAAGAATGCTGCATGTTCAGCAACAAGCATTATTTCATCATGAGGAACTTGACTATTAGCACACACTCTAAATAGATTATAACATGCACAAAGGATTAAGTTACTTTAGTTCCTTGGTACAGGCAGCATTTGAATTTTTAGACTTGTCTACCCTGACTAGCAAGGTTTCCTAGACACTGATTATTCAAGGAAAAACTATTACCTCTATAGTGAGACATTAATTCTTCCTTTTATAGATGCAGATTTGCTTGTCTTCTAAAGGAGCATTATTGCTACATACATGCTATTTTATCTGATTTACTCTTACCCAGTCTATGTGACAGTACAGCGATTTTCTGTACACACAATTTACGCCTGCAGCCATATTGTGGTGGCAAAAGTACAAAGCCCTCCAATACCAGTCTCTAAAGCCTGGATGCAGAAGACTCTATTTCTTGCCACATCCCTCCTCTCCCCAAACTAGACAAGACAACAATACAGGGACACTAGGACATTAAAAGGAGCATAGGAACTGGATAATTCTGGCAGTGCTCTCTCATTCCACTGCTCTGTTAATTATTCTAAGCAGGCTATTGTAAAATTGAAGAATAGAGGTCTAACATCCAAAATTAGAAGCTCTACCTACTGTATAGAGCTATAATAATAGACATTACTGCACCAAGCTTTTATCAAAACTCTGCTAAATGCATTTGGTTTCATCTGCCTAAGATCCCAAATTATTACCCAAATCAAACAGCAACTATGGAAAGCTTTTCTCCTTAGTAATGCTGGGTGGAAAAGGTGAGAAAAATAGTGAGAAATTCCTTCTACAGCTAAGAATGTTAAAGCTTTATCCTCCAAACAAATATCAAGTTAGATTAAAGATATTGTATTGAGGACATTCCTTCCTCCTCTTCCAGATGAGATGCTTCTCATCTTAAGGAAAAAAAAGGAAAAATCAGCCAACTCACTCTTTATATACACACTTGTTCTTATGATAGGGCACAGACCCAAAAACTACAGACCTCCATTCTGTACAGGCTCCTGGTTAGTATTGCTTCACTCTTGCTGTATTCAAGTAACCACAAATGTTGCCCTTAAGGCAGCACCTCACTTACAGAGAGGACTCATGAAAGGGCTAGAACAGCATGGGAAAGAGCAGAGGGACTATTAACCTAGCCCCCATTACAGCTAATCCAACTCATTAGCCCAGCAGAGAACACAGCTTTCTGCTAGGTTAGCTTTCTGCCAGCTGTATGTACTGAGTCAGCTCATGCAGTGGATCTGCCACAATCAGTACAAGGTGAGCAGGAGATGCTGTGGATCAGGGGAAGGGGCATTGCCCTTCTGGAGGAAGAAAGCTCTTGTATTACCTCAGCTGTATTGTACACTTGCACATTTAGCTGCATTCTCTGATGGATTAAAACTAAATGGATAAAGTCCCTAGGCAGACCTCTCCAAGAAGCTACAAACAGCATAAATGAACTGCATGAAGACAAGCAGAGAGCAGGCACCTACACTTTTAACCTGTGCAGCTACTTGTGCCTGATTAAGGTCATTGACAGAATTCTCTAGCATAACTCCTCTGCTCAAAATAGGGTTAACAAGTCCAGCATTATAATCCTGATTTGTGCCTTGCTCCTTCTCACAATCCTGAATGTCACTATCCCATGGTCACTGCAACTAAGGTTGCCTCCAGTCTGAATGTCCTAACCAATTCTCCCTTCTTTTTAAGTGGAAGCCAAGCATAATGACTTCCTAAAGCAGTGCTGTGGTCACCTGTATTAGCAAGAGGTCAACAATTCATTCCAGAAACCTCCTGGACTGCCTGTGTCCTGCTGTGATGCTTCTTCTACCACACTGTGATGTAACTCAAGTCTCTCATAAGAATCAGCACCTATAAATATGAAGCATTTTGCAGTTGTCTGAAGGTCTCAGACCTCTTAGGGGGTCTGTAGCAAACACTCACTATATTGTCACTCCTATTGATCTGCCCTCAAAACTTAACCCATAAGCTCTCAACAGGCTCATTTGGCTGAAGGTAAAACTCATGCAATTCAACTGTTCTTTCATATAAAATGGAACTCCCATTCCTTGCTACTTCAGATTGTCTTCCTAGGCCATCCACATCCATCCATTGCAGCATTCTAGCTGGGTGTTTATGCCACAATAAAATTGTTGCCCTACAGCTGCATCCAAACTCTACCTCCTCCCTTTTACTCCCAATAATGAATGCAACTGTATAAAGACACTTCAGAGAAGCATCCAATCCTGCAGAACCCCAGAAAAAGCAAGAGCTTGTCCTATCAAGTTCTGTTTGTACTTCGTTGTTGGGAGTGCTGGGATGATTTGCCTTCAGATCTGATCTGTAGATTACTAAGTGTCTTGTTCAAATCAGCCTATACACTTTGTTTGCAAGTTCATTAATTCCTTACCTGAGTGCAGTCATTTTCTTTTACTGTAATCTCTATTTTTGCCCTGACTTGAACAGGTGGATGATATCTCCTCCTGGTAGTCCTTGCTCTGCAAAGGAAGTCTCAAGGCCATAAGAGCCAAAGCTCTGCTATCAGCATGAGCTGTGAAATTAACTAGCTGTAGACAGGCAGTACCTGTTTACTCCTCCTGATGGTGAGACGGGGTTGAGGATCACAGAGAAGACCCACCTGCCTTCCTGTGACCTTGGTCCTCATTCCAAAGGCCATATAGTCTTGCTTGCTAAGCTTCAGGCACCCCCTTGCTATATCCATTAGTGTTCAAGCAGAAGAGCTGTAAGGTTAAGTATTTTAAAGGTGAAACACACCTTGGCAGTCCTTCCCTCACATCCCTATCAGGGGTATCTAGAAGCAGCAAACCTCCCTAAAACAAAACCACACGTGGAAGCCTCTATTCCCTACAGAAGTCAGTCTCTCCACTATCTGCTCAGTCTCACCACTTGCTGCTGCCCCAGGTGCTGTTCTGATGCCTGTTGTATAAAACCATAGAATCATTTAGGTTATAAAAGGCCTATAAAGAGCTTCCAGCCATGTGTCTTCTTTCAGTGCACAGAACCTATTTAGCAACTGCACATCTGTTCAAGGAACAGGAATCTCTCTCCTGGTGTCAGAGGCCACCAGCCCCCACCATTGTGGGAGTATCCATCTCCCAACCTGATATGGAGAGACTATTCCTGCCCCCCTGTCAATATACCTGGAGATTTCAGATTCTTGAATCTGTAGAGTCTTGTAATTTTTGTTATTTATGATGCTGTGCAAGCCTGCAGATCCCCTTCAACCATTCCTTTACTTGGTGACATAGGTTTTCCACAACTACACACCTTTAGGAGCAGGGACATCACTTGATTCCAGCTAGTGGGTGCCTCCAGGCATCCCTGCAGCTCACAGTTTAGAAAGGTGCAGCCTCCCTCAGGAACTTGGCCCCAGCAGAGGCCTCTGATCTGCCAAGGGTAGTTGTGCCAGTGGTAGGGATCATGGCCTGTGGTGCTTAACTCCTTCACCAGGCTGATGTTCAACAAGCCAGCAGAAAAAGCTGAACAACAAAGCCAGTCTTGACTGTTTAGCTTGCTAAACAAGAGCAGGAAAGACTGCAGCCAAGATCAACGGGACAAGAATGGGAAGATGCACAGTCATTAATGGGATCAGAATCTGCCCCTTTCAACAGCAAGCTATTAACCATATCAGTTTTATGACAACTGAAATTCTATATACTCCTTAGTGCTGCAGTATCAGCTACTACTGTTAACTCAGACTCTTAAAAATAAAAGATACATCATGTGTGTGAATTAAGACATTTTTGGAACAAACCTCAACAGAATCTTTCAAAGTCAGTCCTGCACTTTATGATACTAAGTGACAAAATACTAGATTAGGCAGAACATTGCTAAAAACTAGTATGGCAATGTTCCACTACAATGAGATTTTACAAGAAAAGTTACTGTTTCAGAATCCATGTTCTTCTCCCAAGCAATTTCTGCTCAAGAAGGAATAAACATTAATTACTACACTAAACATTAATTACCATACTAGCAGTTAAAAAGCACCATACTAAAATACCCTTAAGCCTAGTAGCTTCCCTATCCTACCACTGTTTGAAGTCAAAGAAATATACAAGGTTACTTAAAGTATCACCCTGAGAGTGTTACCATCAAAAGTCTTATTTCAGCAAAGGGAAACAGTGTAATCAATTTTCTCTACTAAGCGGTTAATACTTAGCAGTTATAAAAATTGTGCTCTAACACTATGGACAACATTAGCAGGCTTTTTCCCTTCCCTGCTACCAACCTTAATACAGTTACCCAATCCCTTTTTATGCAAACAAACTTTGATATGTATCTACATTCATTCAACCATAGGCTACTAAACTGCTTGGAGAGTTTAACTAGTCTTTCAAGATAAGGAAGTGGACTACTGTAAAGCAATAGTGTACATATTTGACACTCAGCCAAGCTTTCTGCAAAGCCCCTCCGAGCTCAAACTGATCCAACAGAGCAACAGCTTCTTGCTCCTGTCACTGTGCCTGCTCACTTACAAGACAAGAGATTAACCAGGCAAGTTTTTAACAGGTTAGGTGATTGATACTACCTAACAATTTGATTAGCAGGCTCAGAACTGGCACAAGTTAAGCAGCAGGAGAACACTGCCAGAGGCCAAGAGGATAGAATGAAACTGCCTCTTTCAACACGAGCCTGTTGTATTAACACAGGCATCTCCTTTGAGCTCCACTCTAGGTAGAAACAGCATCTCTAAGCCCATTTTTTCCACCCTTACTGAGCACTGGTACTCACACTGACTCCAAGATTCACACATGTAACTGGCTCCCACTGATCTCTACTAGGCATAGCTGACCTTAGGCAAAGCCAGTGCTTCAAACACTATTTATTTATGACTGGGAACCCTCACTGCTTCACCTGTTCCTCAGTACAAGCTTCCCACAGGTACACCACTTTCACCTGTCTAGTTTAAGAGAAGTTTTCTCTTCTGAATCACACCACCACTACTGCATAGAGAGCAGTGTATCTTGTCTCTCACCTTCCCCAAAACATATACTAAATTAACAAGAAGTTGACATGGTAAAGTGGACTATCAGATTTATGATTCTTTAGCAGGACAGGATATAACACACCTGTACTGCCAGCAAGTGTAGTGTTACATAAGCCACCAGGAGAGAGTTATTACAGTTGAACTCACAAAGCAAAGGAATTTAGCCACAGGAATCAAGGTGGGAAGGGTAAACATATTCCAGATGCGTCATTTAAAGTGAAAGGTAACTGAAGAGCTTTTAGTCAAGCACTTTTGCCTATAGAAGATTTTTTGGGCACTTATTTGGTGTTGTACATTTCCTAGTAGGAAGCTAAGCTTTTCTTCCTGGTATCTACAATAGCTTTAAAAATAATTAGCAACTAAAGATGCAGAGGTGTTGCAACATTCCTTGGTTAATGAGATAATCTAATAAAATAAAAAGTTGACTTAAGGATTATGTTTGAGAAAAGCAAATTTTTTCAGGACCAGGGCTTAGAAAGCTCTCTGTAATATCACAGACTCACTCTCACGGTAGTTCTCTAGGAAGACCACCACCCAGTTCTACATAGCCAAAAGGAGTACATGTGAGGAAATGGGAAACAAGCCTTCTGGCATTAAAAAGGCATGCAACTGCCAAATTCTTTCCTTTTCTTAGTTTTCAACTTGGTGCTAGCTGCCAAGTCAAATGAAATCATTAATGTTGGCAAGAAAATCCTGGATATTTGTAGAGGTTAATAATGAAATTCATTATACTCAGGTATAATGAATTAGGACTTGGAGGATCCACCCTACTGATATACAGCTCCTGCTGCAGATGTGCAAAAACCACTTAGTACTCTGCCTGTCTAGGCAGAAGGTCTTTTACCCTGGTCAGATATAATTTTGATTAGAAATATTTCCTAAATATTTACCCAAATTTTCTATCTTCCTTAACTCCTTCAGCAGGCAACATAAGCTGGACAGAGAGGAACACCAGGCATTTATGCAGTAGTTCCAATAACAAAGTTGTTCTGCCACTATTTTTACAAAATTAGTCACTTTGATAGCTGGTATGGTCTTTCATACACTTCAGGTGTACAAATAAAAATCACAGCAATCTGATTGTTTAGTCAAAGAGGCTTCCAAGGGGCATATCCATACAGCAGCTTGCTTTCAAATTGCCTCCTGAATTCTGCTATACTGTGCAAGACTGAAAACTTGATGTGAATATATTGCTGGTGACCTGATACTACAACAAGGACTGGCTGAACCTCTGACAGGTGAAACAAGGCATGAATAGGGACAGCTGAAATTGGCCACAAGAGCACCTGTCTCTACACACACCAAGGAGAATAAATTACACGAAGAACAGGTTAATGAAAACCCCCAAAAAACAATCCAGGGCAAAACCACAAAAAAGCACAAATCAAAACTAAACAAAACACACCCAAAAAACCCCAAAGGAAAAAAAAAAAAAAAAAAACCCCCCAAAACCCCAAAAAATCTCCCAAAGAACCCTAACCAAACAAAAACCCCTGAAACAACACCCCTCCCCCTCAACCAAAAGAAAACCCACAACCCATTGAGTTCAGTAGAGGCAGCAACTAAAGAACAAAATATTGTCAGCCCTGAGTTTAAAACCCCGATCAAGGATCAAGTCTTCAATACCTGGCTTTATCCATGTTTAAAGCATAAAGTCAGCTACTCTGGAGAACAGAGCAACTTCAATATTACTTACTACAATTGCAATATTAATGTGGCAATATTACTACAGACACAAGAGCTATTGTACCAATCTCACAGTAAAAAAAAGGTGGTTTCATAAGAGAAAAAAAGAACAAGTAAAATAGAAACACTGAAAAGTATTACTTTTTATTATTCTTAAATCCACAAATCAAGAATAGAAAAACTTCTTGGCTTGTGCTTGCCAAGACAAAAGTTACTATAAAAACATTTTTGATACTTAAAACAACACAGTACAAAGGAACTTGCCTGGTAGTTGAAGCAAATACTGGTATGGCTCTAGGATTCTTTTAGATGTTTCATCCATCCCATCCATTTCTTTCTTTCCTAAGATGCAGTTCACTGTTAAAGAAATGTTATGAACACTATTTAGATTTAAAAATTTGTAAGTAAGCAGTAGATGCATACAACTAAAATGTCAGCTGACTCAGAGGTTAGGTGCAAATACTCCAATTTTGTGCATGACACCTTCAGTATACAAAAGGTTTCCATATGTCATTTACCAAGGAAACACATATAATACATGCTAAATACAGTTTAATTAATCATGAAGTGTAAGCCAACTCCAAGACTTTTTTACTTTTTTGTACGTAGTAGATTGCTTAGGTGATGAAGTATTTAAAACTTTACCATTCAAAGCGCCACTGCAAATCTTTAAAGACACTTATACAAAACCTCACACAACTAATCTGCTAAATGCTTTCTCCATACATCAGTCATATCAAAAGTGGAAATGTCTAAGAGCAGAAAATACACCTCAGACCAAGGCAACCTAAAGAAGAAGAATACTAGCTTCAGTCTTTTGATATAATTCCTCAATCTTTTGTTATAAGTCAAAATAGATATATACCATTTTTCTACCACTGTTCAAGCATACAGAGAGCTCTACACACTTCCCACACACTATAAATGTAATAGACTCTTAAGAATAATCTTTTAGGATCCAGGGCCTACAGAGCTCAAAAATTTTCTATTGATTAGCTTCAAGTTACATATTTCAGGTCATCTCCATCTGCATTTTTTTTCAGACTGCTTCCTGTGATAGATTTACTATCCTTTCACCTGTAGCCTTCCTTACTGCACTGCAGCAACTCAAAACAATACTTCTCAGTTTTAAGACAGGAACTGCAGCAGTAGCATAAAGTCTCATGGTACTTCAGCTTCACTTCTCAGATACTTTGCTAGTATCCTGCAAAGGATTTATTTCTTTCCTCCTGGAGCAAGTGAATAGTTATGTAAATTAATGTCCCAATTTTAGCTAGAATAGAGCTAATTTTCCTCCTATTAGCTGGTGCAGTGCTGTGTTTTGGACTCTGTGTGAGAAAACTGTTCATAACACACAAATGTTTTGGCTGTTGCTAAATAATGTTCGCTGTAAGTGAAGGACTTTTCAATTTCCCAAGCTTTGCCAGTGAGCAGGTGTGCAAGAAGCTGTGAGAGTATAGCTCAATCAGTTCCTGTCGATTCCCATTCCCACCTTCCACACCCACAAGCATTTGTAGCAGTCTACTTGGAGAACTGATCTGTGTTAATAACTATTTTCCAAGTTTAGGTATAGATCAACTCCTTTATTTGCTTCACTCTGTGTGTTCATCAAGTGTATTGGCACTTCAGGGGCAAGAAAGGCTATGTAACCAAATAAAGTTGTCAACAAAATTCTCATAAGGCTGCACCTTTTGCGAAAACTTCACATATTTTCTTGGCAGTGACACTGTGATAAGAAGTACAGCCTCTCCATCCTACCCATGTGCCAGCACAACTAGAGGTCAGGCCACACACTAATCAAAATCAGATCTGACACCCTTGACTCCTTATTTTGTTGCCAGCTTGTTGTAACTGAAGTGCTTTCAACCAGCATTGCCACTGAGAGGCAGCTGTCAAACTGTACCCTTACATATAAAGAGTAAGTCTCAAAGGACTTCAGCGAGGATGTAAAATCAAAGATTTTCAGAGTCTACCCCCAGATGTTTTAAGCAGAAAGAATCTGGTGGAGATAGATACAAGGATATACTATCAACCTAACAACTCCCCTGTGACTATTGTTTGTCAAAAAGCCACACAGACGGTGACAGAATTGAAAGTACATAGCTATCCAGCTAGGCTGAAAAGAGATGTTAGGATTGGAAGTGTTCTCCTATAAAATCTCTTGCTTAGAAGTAAATGTTAAAGCTCTTCCTCTTCCCTCAGGGAATTAGGTCTCTTGCTCACATGTAAGGCAGTAAGCCAATATTGAGAATCCCCAACTAACTTGAAATTCCTTAGTATTGTACAGCATCAACCTAAATATTTGCATCTTTCTGCACATAACTAATAGGAGTTCACCTGGAATACTAAATATCAGCAGAAAATTAGTCAGGTACTTCTGCCACAAGTACAGAGACTCTTACTTTCTTTTTTCTTTTAATAAAAGGCAAAAAAGATATAATGAACAAAAGTAACTAATCTCAAATCAATATAATTAGAATTTTCTATACTACTATTCTACCATTAAATGAAATTCTAGGTAAATCCCCACCAGGGATTTACCAAGGGGAAAAAAAAAGTCTGATTATTCATCAGACAGCTACACATTTAACACACCCACTGGCACATAAGCAGTGAACAGAACCTCCCCCAAACTTATACATAGAAAGGGACCCTTGATAAAGAAACATGTAAATGAAATTCATTACAAAAGCCTCTAAGCAAAAATACCATGATACCACATGTGTAATATTATCGCTCTTTGCACAAAATTATCACATACAGCACACTTGGGAAATGCCTGATATAACGGGTTTCCTGCTGATGTGACTGACCAATTTGTTATGGAAGTTACACTTCTCAGGGATTTACACACAAGATCTCAAGTCACCATCTCCCACTAAAAAGTAAAAGCCAGCAGTTAAACAATAAATGAAAGGCTACCAAAAAGCCTTTTGTTAGAGAAAGTGCAAGAATTGATTACATCTATGCTTATTCATAGGATTAAAGCAGTTAAGGCCATTTTACCTTATAAACCAGCACACAAACTTGCTGCATTTCAATTCATATGTGTGACAAAGTTAATTTTCCAGTTATTTCTTATATCTTCACATAGGCAAAAAGAACAGCCACACACAACAGAGAGCCCAAACAGCTGCCTTTTGGACTGCATCAAAGCTTATCTCTGATGACCTCTTTGAAAACACACATGACACGATGATAAGATGGTGATGTGGGCCTCCATAATGTGGAAGTACTCTAAAGCTATACTTGAAGCTGTGATCTGTGTCTAGAACCTTTCTAGAGAGGATGAAAGTTGATGATTAATGATGATTCATTCCAGGCCAAATGTCAAGAAAAAGTTTCCCTTTGCAACTTTGCAAAACAGCTTCTCATGCTACCCTGTTCCATTCCACTCTGCAGACCTTTCTTCCCCTCCTCCCAAATAGGAGGAATGTAATAGTTTGAAAGAGTCCAGGTTAAATATGCAGATAGTATTTTAAAAAGTATCATCATCTCAGGGGCTGCAGTCATAGTGTAATTACAGAGAAAATAAGAGAGACAACTACCAAAAAACAAAGAGCTCCAGTATAAAATGAACCATTCAGAGGGTTCTCAAATCAGCTCCATCACAGAATTTAGTACACTGAGACGCTGGCTTCGTTGTAACCAGTGGCGGGGAGGAAGGCCCACATAGGGGGAGCAGGTAGAAGTGAGAAGCAAAGTTTCAAAAGGAATACATAGAAAGCATAGTGAATATCTACTGTTTCAAACAGAGACTACCAGAAGTCTTAATCCAAATGCCACTGGGACACCAGTCCACATTCCCATTCTAATTAGCAGAATCCTGTTTATAACCCCTCCCAGGCTGACACCGAACACCTCGCATTCAAGCTGTGGGCGGCCAAGCTTCCCGCAGGTAGAAGGGCAGTGGCAGACCACACATTTTCCCCGAAGATGCAGCTGAGTAAACAATAGCTTTCCATAGTGCCACTCCAACACTAACGTTAGAACAACACCAGCACCCTGCTCCTGTGATCGTGGTTCCGTTTTAATGGGGATTTCCAAGAAAAATTGAGCAGGAATGCTGCAGAAGCCCGAGAACAATACCTTGGCGGCCGAAGTCCCGGCACGCAGTCAGGGAGGGTCTCTGAGCTGCGGCTTGACCTGCAGACAGAACATGAGTCGGCAAAACCCGCGGCCGCAGCCGGAGCGCTGCGTTAAAACTCACATGTCACAGAGAACATGAAGCTGCTGCCGCCAAACTCCCGCCACAGCCAGACCGACGGAAATAAGGTTCATTTTTTTCAGAGTTCAACGCTTCAGGCGCAGCCTCCTCAGCCGCCTCCAGAACTCCAGGACGAGCGGGCCCAGCTCTTCAGCGCCATTTTAGGAGATCGAGAGCCGAGGACGCATCGCTGCCCCCCCCCGCCGTCCACCCCCATTTTCTGATCGGCGCTGTCAGGCTCAGCCGCCAGGGAGGGCCGGGAAGCGCCGCCCGCCGCCAGCCCAGCGCAGCCCCGGCCCCGGAGCGCTCTGTCAGTCACTCCGCCCGCCCCGGCGACCGCCGGCACCGCCCAGCACTACCGGCGGCCCCCTTCCCGGGCAGCCTACAAGCCCCTCCTGGGCGGGGCGGGGCGGCCGCAGGACCCGCTCGCCCGCAGCCGGACTCGGACCGGCCCCTCCGAGAGGAGCGCCCCCTTCTCTCTCCGCCGCCCGGACCCCAGTGTCGTCCCCCCGCCCACAGCCACAACCAGCTAACAAAGCAGCCAACCTCGCCTCGCCGCTACCTCCTCCTCCGCCGCCGGCAGCCGGAACCCCGCCCCTGAGCAGCCGCCGCTCCGGGAGTGGCGACGCTGGCGGCGGCAGAGCCCAGAGCGGAGCGCCGCCCCCCTCCTTCCTTCCGCCCCGCCGGGCGCCACCTTCCCCTCCTGGGGGGAAAATGCGCCACTGAGCGCCCCCCGCGCACGCGCAGGCCCCGCCCCCTCGCTCGTTAGGCTTCTCCGGAGTGCCCCGCCCCCCGAGTGCGGTGCACTCTGGGAGTTGTTGTCCACTGAGTCGCGCAGCCCTGCCTGCCGGAAATGCTGCTAACAACGAGCAAGAACTGCGTTCCCCATGAGCACCCTCGGCGCCGAGTCTCAGTTTCCATAGAAGTGGAGAAGAATGATGTCAGTATTTCCGATACGAAGGCCAATGGGACTGTGGGGTAGGCGGGCCCTGCGGGACACGGCCCAATGGGGGAGGTGGAGAAGGGGGCGTGGCCGTTCCGTTCGCCCGTCAGTCAGTCATCGGTGCGGGAGGGGAGGGGGGGGGACCGAGCCGTGCAGTCACCGCCGCCGGGGCCGCGCAGGACGGATCGGCCCCTCCGCGCGCCGTGCGGGGCCGCTGCCAGCGGAGCTGCTGCAGCAGCGTTGAGCGGGGCTGGGGGTGCCCGAAGCTGAGAGGAGCCTTCGCCCAGTTCCCTTCCGTGCCCCCCGCCTCGGGCCGGGGGAGTAGCGGGCGGGCGGTCGCAGCGGAACAAAGGTGAGGGCGCCGAGCCGGAGAAGGAGCCCCCGTGCCCCGCCGGTGGCGGGCGGGGAGCCGGCGGGGGGCCCCGTGGGGGCGCGGGGCCGGGCGTGCGGCGGCGAGGGAGGGAGGGGGGCGCTTGTTTTTCTCCTGGTAGCGAGACTGCGGCGGGACTCGCCGATGCTTCGTCTTCCCCCCCACCCCAAACACCCAGTGGCGGGCTGGGGGGAGGGACCGGCGGCTTCTTCTCCAGCCCCTCTGCCGGGAGGAACGGAGCCCCCTCCTCCACACTCGTACAGACACACGCTCCGTGTCCCCGCCGAGCAGGTCGGGCCCCTTTCTCCCCGCCCCCCTCCCTTCCTCCCTCCCAGTCCCCGCTCCCTTCTTTTCTTCTTCTTCTTCCTTTTCTTCCCCTCCTCCGCCGCCTCCTGCCTGCTCTCCCTCCCTCCCCCCGCCCGGACCCGCTGCGCCGAGCCGGGGAGTTGCGGCTGTTGCTGCTGAAACTCCTGCGGCGGAGTCAGCGCTTTCCTTTATTTAGGGGGGGGACGGAGGGAGGGGGAGCCGCCGCGATCCGGAGCCGCAGCCCCTACAAAAGCGCGTGTGTGTGTGTGTCGAGGTGGGGGGACTGCTCCCGACACCCCGCTCCACCGCCGTGCACGCGGGCACTCTTCCTCGTACAATGGAGGAAGAGCCTCCCTCCCTCTCTCCCTCCTTCTCTCCGCTCTCCCTCTCCCCGCGGTAAAGCGAGCCGGGGGGTGTTCTCTGTGCTGGGTCCCCCGCGGGTGCCCTCCCGCCGCTCGGTGCCCAGGGAGGGGGCGCAGCGCCCCGGGGAGGTGGCCGGGGCGCCTCCCCCTCCCGCGGCAGCCGGGGGTGGGTTGTTGTTGTGGCAAGTTTCTCCTCCTCTGACAGAAATGGCGTCAGTGGCAGCGAGTGTAGGGGAAGCCGCGGCGTGTGGGAGCCGGGGGGGGGAACGGCGGCCGAGGAAAGAGGGAAGGGGGTGAGCCGCGGGAGAAGGGGGGATCCGGGGAAGGAAAGGGGGAGTATCGGGAGGAGCCCAGCGCCCCCACCCGATGTTTGGCTCCCCTCCCCCCGCCCGGTGCGAGCGGCTGGTGCGGTGCCTGAGCGCTTTGTTTTAAATTCCAGGTCCAGCCTCGGCCGCTCAGCCACAATCGAGGCTTTTACCGCAGCCTGAGCTCATCATGAAGGTAAAACACTCGCTTGTGTGCCTGGGAGGGGAAAGGAGGGAGGGTTGCATGGAAAAATGCTGTCCTATCTGTCAGTCCATCTGTCCCGACCCCGGTGCGAGGCTCGGTGCTGGTGCAGATCCAGACTGCGGGCAGCTTCGCCCCCACTGCCGTGTTTCGGTGCCTTGGCTTGTTTGCTCATCGTGGGGCGGGCTTTGCTCCACCGCGCTATGCTGGGGGAAGCTGTAAGTTCCCCGAGCAGGGGCTGTTCTCCTTCAGAAACATTGTTTGTAGGAGAATAAGGACATGGCTGCCTGGGCTGAGCTTGCTTCATGGAGGAGCAGGGCACAGTCACCCTGCTCGAGAAAGTAACGTTGTGGGGGAAATGCTGGCTCTACAACATTGTTTACTTGAATAGAGGGTAGATTTACTTACTTTCTATTCGTCAATAGGAGTTTTGTTGAATGAGTAATCTTGATGAGAGCGGGGAGGGTGCAAGTAAGCGCTTCTCCGCAGTGAAATGATTGCTGTAAGGTGCGGAAAGATTTTCAAACAGGTTCTAATTTCCTTTCGGTGCTGTGTAGTATTCATGTACCTCACTGTCATGCATTTTTCTTCTCTTAGACCTTTCTAGACTATTTATGTTTGGTATATTATGCAAGCTAAATAGCAAAAAAGATCGTTTTGGTGGAATTGAATGATTTCTTCTGTGTGTGGCCAAGAACTGTGTACCTAAAAGTAGTTTTTAACAACTGTGTTTGTTAGGGTTTTTTTTCAGCATTTTGCTGATATGTCTCGCTCAAACTGCCGTTCGCCTTACCATCACCCCCGTATAATTCAGTTCCCGGTCCTGCTGGGCTGCAGTAAATCTCATTTCAAGATACTCTAAATCTTAGAAAAAACAATTGTTCCAATCCTGTGATGGATTAATTCCCTGGTATTTGTTAATAAAAAAGAACAGTCTGTATGTGGGTTCTTCTACTATCAAGAGTTTTTGCCTACTGTCTGGGAAAAAGTATTATGTAAAGTGTGCACCCAGTACTATATTCACTGCTAGCAATGGTGAATGAAATAGACTGTCTTAATTTCTAGATTGATCTGACTTGCTGAGCAGTGAAGTCTTTCTGTATAGCTGTTAAAGGTTTAGCATGGTTTTTGTTTACTTTGGTGACTTTATGGTAGTGTTTTTTAAAAATCGTGTTTTAATTGCCCTTTGATTTTTCTTTAGCAAGTGCTAAGATATAAAATACTGCATACGTCTGTCTTATTAAAAGTAAACTATTTATGAATTTACAACAACAGGCTGTTGAAGTTGTATGATAGGGAGCTTTCCAAATGTGGCTCATTGCCTGGTGGGGATAGTGGAGATGGAAGCAAGATAAATAGGAGGCAGTATAGGGAGCTTTTTTCCCCAGAAGGAAAAAACACTTATTTAAATGACAGTTAAATTTACATACGTTTCTAATATTCTATTTCAATGTAAACAAATCTTACAGTTACCATAGAGATTAGGTTCAGATACTGAGGTTTTAGAATCATATTAATATGTAGATAGACAGCTGGGAGCATGAGGAGGTCAGATCACAAGTAGAGCACAAAGTGTTCTGTGAAACAGTGATACAGATCCACTTCAGGCTGAATGGAATGTATAACAGATGATTAAACTTAGAGTAACAAATACAAAAATCTGTTAATAGACCTGTATTTAAAAAAAAACCCTCAGAGCTTACTTAGTCTTCAGTAAGGTTTATGCTACTCTTGCATGTTTATTTTTAAAGTTAGGATAAATTCTGTTACAGTGTTCAGGTGTTAAGTCTAAGTCTGTAGCTTTTGCAATTTGTGTGTGTCTAGTGTTAAACTTATATATGCTTGAGAACTCCAGTACTTTATTTACTGTGCCCTGTAGTGTTAAGGGAGGTTAATCTGTAAGTCATTACTTTGAAGCTTTAGTTATTACAAGGAAACTTTTAACAGTATTGTGGTTCCAAAGAAATTTCTAAGATTCAACAACTTAACCAAGATTATAGGAGTTATACAGTGGATCAGTCCTTCTGGCTGGCTTAAATTTCTAATTTATTAGTTAAGCTTACAAGGACACAAGCCAGTCCAATAAGAAGCAGTAAGGGAGAATGCTTAAGAGAATTATTAGCTTTCTGTTTGTATCGCTTCAAGGAAACATTGACTATATTAGATCAAGATACTGTTTAAATATGTCTGTATATTTCTGTGCATTTATTTTCTAAGTTATCCAAAGAGCATACTCTTTGGATACTCAAGGACACTTCAGCATGCAGAGGATTTAATGCTTTAAGACCTAGTCTTGCTTAGCGTCTTAGCTGATGCAGACTTGCTTCTGACTGCATGGTTGAGGCCTCTGTTTTGATTTATGCCTTGGTCATTCTTTCAAGTGCAGAGCGTTGTGGATTCCGGTGCACAGAGCCTTAGAACTAGATTCCTTGTCAGTACCTTGTCTCTTTATGTGAACTTGAACAATTCAATTAGCTTTACTGGCTCCTTTCCCCGACCTGTGTGGTATGGATAAAATGTTGCTCTTTCTTTGTAAAACACAGTGAGGTATATTTAGGAACAGCACCAACAATTGTATTGACACAAAACCATAAGTCACTTGTGTTCTTGCATTTCGCAACGCTTTGACACAAGAGAGGTATGCTGCCTGCTAAGAGATTACCAAAGCTGTTGGTATAATTGCTCTCCTTGTAATAACCCAACTTAATCCAAGGGAATAAAGCCCCTCATATAAACCAGTAACTCTAGCCTATCAAGTAGTCTTCCCATGGACTGCTAAGACCACTTAAAAAAGACTTTTGAAATACATCTTATAAGAAGCGTTCAAGTTTTAACAGAATTATGCTTGTTATTGTGATGTTCTACTAAATCAGGCTTTTTCCTGTGTTGATTGACCTCTGATAATACAGTTGTGTAGATAATGGCTAGGATTGCTTGCATGTTGTGAAGTTTTTTTGTTGTTTATTTTGCACCTTTTGTATAAGGCCTTTTTGCATTAAGTATGTGTCAGAAGAATGTAGAATCTGTTTGATGATTTAAAAAGTAATTACATGCCATCAAATGACTACTTACTAAGTAGGTAGCAATATATGTAAAAGCATTCTTATAGAGTGCTTTTTTTTTAGCTCCAGAATCAGGAAATAGACTCCCTGAAAGCAAAGTGTCTGCTTTTAAAGAGAGAAATAAACAAAAGCTTGGTTTCACCAATGATTTGTACTAAGAACTGCTGCAAATGCTCATGAGATTTTTAATATATATCATGGCATTTGTTTGATATATAAATATGTGAATGAAGTTAATATACCCTCTGTAGTTAAGAAGTTCACTGCTTAGTGGGAATCAAAAGAGTAGATGTCCCAGAAGCTAGAGCAATGCTATATGAATTAAGAGATCTGAAATGATTGTTTAAATGTTTTGATACTATTTGCACATTAATGTTTTTCATTCTGTAAAGTACAAACTATTTAATGGTTGTTGATACTTGTGTTTGGTAATCCTAGATGTTCCTGGATGCTCGCTCAAAGTTACCACACTAACAAATTAAGAAAGCCATGCCTATGGTTTATGGTAGATTTTTTGTTTTGGTTTGGTTTTGATTCTTCCTGAATTTACATTTTTGTTTCAGTAGTCTGTCCTAGTGACCTCTCCAGCTACCCAGAGAGATCACTTGTGCACACTGATGCCGTAGCTGCTTTCCCTTAATGTGTGCCAGACCATTGCTCATATTCTCTGCCAGTATGGCTGAAGACAAAACTAAAATATCTAGTAAACTTTTCAGCCACTAATTTCCAACTTTGAGCACAAGTCAGTTGAAAATCCATTGGTCTTATGCAGGCTGGAAACAAGTCGTGGAATGTAGTGACCTTTCACTTTCTGGTTAACTATTTGAATTACAGTAGAAATGGAGATTCCTAAGGGAAGAGTACTGTTAGAATAGTTTTTGTGATGGAGGCAGGAGAACAGGTAAGTCTTAAGAGGTGGTTTTGCTCTATAACTTGTTTTTACATTGTGAAAAATTATTTTCTTAAATTCTTTCCTGATGTTCCAGTTTGAACAAGTGATCAGAGGCAGTTACTGACTTCCTCGTGCTTGCATAATTATGTAGAAAGGGAAGCAAACACCCCTTGCACCAAGCAATTGAAAGTCACGTTGGAATAATCTATGTTATTTTGAAATTGTTTATTTGCACTTTTAAAATGCTAGTCTTTGTATATTTTACAGTGGCTAAACAGCATGGAAGTCTTGAACTCAAATCTGCATGGGTAGTATGTGGCTGTTGAATGGTTGTATTGGTTTATAAGGGCTCAAAGTTAATTAGACCAGATAGTGGAAGGAAGGCTGTCTTACACTGAGAAGACTGAAGTTGTAATAAACTATGAGCATGAGTTAAGTTGCCTGTATTATTATCTTCAAAGTTGGTGAAGTATTTTTGGATCAGTACTCTCACGGCAGCATAACTATTGTATGAGCTTACTGTCTAAGAAAAATGTTAGTAGGCAGAATAATGAATGTGCATATCTTCACTGAAACACTTTGGGATGGTTATTCAGTTCACTTTGTAATCTAGAACAAGTATTGTGTACATGCAGAGCAGAAGCGTGCTGTGATACACATTGCATGTCTGTTTTCAAAGAAATTCTGCGTTGTAGTTGGAAAGCCCTTTGAAACAAAATGCAAAGGTTTTGATATATTAAGCTTTACTGTCACTATCAAATACTTAATCTGAATGCTTTGCTGATTGAGTAAACCAAAAAAGTAGTGCTAACTTTGAGAAGGTGGAAATGCTGCTGTTGTCACGAGTGGGTTTCAAATTTTTTGTTTAAATCTTACAGATACACACATTTTCCTTAGAAACATATGCTTTTATAATAGGCTAAAGAATAAAAGGGAGTTTGAGGTGACCTCATTGAAAAAGGGAACAAATTTTACAGAAAAACCTAGGGCTTAACTTTACCTGGCACCCTAACATTATACACAGCCATCCAAATGCTCGATTATTTATCAGTTCATACTTACTTGAAAGTAGTTAGCCCACTTTCTGTTGATTACCTGTTGTGAAACGCAACAGTTGGATTCTCTGCATTTCTACTTAATAGGCCCTTCAGCTGTTTTTACTGAAATGTACAAAGCTGAAAACCATGGATCTCAGACTATTTCTGCCTTAAATGTGGTTCAGGTCACAGTTGAGAAATGCTGAGAAGTCAGGTATTGTGGCTGCTTGCTTTTTAATTGATGTGCTTTGGTAAAAAATACTACTTTTTGCCTTTTCAACTTAGCACTTAGTGTTGTCCAGTTACTGTGCTTGCTATCCTGCTTGGATATGTGCATGGCATGGATTTTTAAAGACTTCTAGAAGACTTCAAAAGCCCTCCAGGGAACTGAGAAAAATTGTTTAGCCCTATGCATAAACTAAATGTTAGTGATTTAATATGTGTTACCATAATTATTTTAAAAGGTTTTGATGGAAAGTCATAAATCTGGGCAGTTGGGGTTTTTGTTCTTTTTTTCTGTTAACATGGGGTGACCAGATGAGGGGATATTTCAGGGAATTCAAGTAAGGAAAAGACAGCAAGATGCTTTGATATTCAGTACTTGACAAGACATCTATTTTCCTTTGGAAGATTAGTTTGAACCAGGGGAGAAATTCAATAAAGAGACCACTACTATTGTTTTTTCGGTTTTGTTTTTTTTTTTTGCTTGGCAGACTATAAAGCAGTCATGACCTGTTTAGCAAGAAGTGTTTGTAAGCAAGCTCTGAAAGCCAGTTGTGAGAATGTCAGACAGGGTGGTGGAGGGTGTTGCTGAGTTACCTGAGTTACCTGAAAATTAGGACCGAGATGAGCCAGCTGCTTTATGTGTGACCACTTGTGTCACAGTGATGTCCTGAGTGTCTTTCAATTAATTGAATGTGGAGTACTATTTTGGGGGTACAGGTACCCAAACCTGTCTTCACTATGATGAAAATTGTGCTGAACTAAGAAAAGGCATGTTCCTTACTGTGAGTGAAAGCTGTAGGAAAAGGCACCATTCCAGTTAACATGGAGTTACTTGCTCACATTGCTGCTGTCTGTGAGCCTGTATTTGCTCTAGAGTGGAGATGGTGGTCAGTACACCAAAGAAGACTTTTTGGTATCCAGAACTCCCGGTTTAAGTAGTCTTTGATTGTGACTTACACAAATCTCCTTAAGGAGTAGCTGAAGACGGCATTCTTCAGTTGTCGTTTAAGCTTTGTGTGAATGCAGACATCTATAGAGCTTTGTTGCAGAGCAGATCACCCAGGTTGGACTAATGTGAATAACATTGTTCTTGGGCAGAGGAGTTTGCTGTTCTTACTGTTTAACCTGTTGGTTTGTCCCCCAACAACTTGGAGCAAAGGATTTTGTTTCATAAGTAGTTTGTCAAATTAAGGTGTTGTGTGGTCATGGAAGAATGCAGTCTTGTCTCCTTCTTCTACTCTTGGCTGTTTATTCTCATTGTCTTCCGTGCTAGCAGTCCATTTGTGTGGTGCCAGAGTACACGGAACTAAGCTGAAATTAGAAACAATCAGATACATGTACTCTTCACTTGCAGACTGTTCCTGCCCTGACTGATGCCTGGCAGAGGAAGAAAGGGCACAAAAGCAGAAGTGCACCAAGGCTCATGAGGATTGGTTTAAACTGCATGTGAACACACATCCTTCCCCATCCCTCTGCCAAATTAGCAGTTTACAGTCATTAGGCTAAACATTTTGTAAACTCTCTACAGGTGAAATTGCCCTTGAAGGTTTTTTGTGCTTTCTTGATACCTAGAACACCAGACTTCTTTACAGGTTTGAAGTCCATATTTTCTAGAAGATACTGAGTGAAAAGATTTAATTGAATTGATGTTGTGTCTTGAAAGGAATGAATAAAATGCAATTTTCAATATGATAAACATTGATTTCAAAAAATGGAGAGGTCTTAAAGAAGAGATGGTATCAGATGAAAAACATCATTTTTTAAGGAGTATAAGCTTTGTTTTCCCTCCTCCTTCAAGTTCTTCTTCAGCATTTGAAAAGAATACCATTAATAACAATTATATTTCTTTCTACTTAAATTAGAAAACTTTGTTATTATAATTTTCTGTAGAAGGATATTTTTTTATTTTGTCCCATAAAGGTGATAATCTCTATATGCCAAAAGACATTTTGACAATAGATACTTTTACCAATGGATGGAAGATGTAAGCAATTGTGCCACCTTTATTCCAAACTAAACCAATAGGGAATGATAATTTGGGGAGACGTTACATCACTCTGATAAGGAAGTTGAAGGGAATCGAAGTAAAACTTGCAATTATTTTTTTTGTATGTGTTAAGAAGGCCTGTATATTTATGGGTAGACAAGTGGAGAGTTGGTGACAGTGGGGGGTGTTAATGCCAGTTGGAGATGGAAGAGTGAGGTGTGTGACATTTTCTGTTATTATCACAAACTTGATGCAGATATTTGGATGATATGTTATCTTCCTTTCTACGAACTGGTGTTCTAGTTGAGCTTTTATCTGTGATCCTTTCCCTTTTCCCTCTTACGTGTCCTTCTAACTTAGTATTCCTCATCATTTAAGACAATCCTTCTAAATGGGATTTGGGAAATGGGATTTAACTTCAGTAAAATTCAGATCCAAGTGTATCTGATGCAAGGTTTCAGCTGTAATAAATAATGTAGTAGAGAGTAATTTGTTTTTTCACGTTCTCTTCTAATTTGAAAAAAAAGTTTCAATTTGTGGCAGGGCAACCTGATCCACTGTGATAATTTTTTTTTCTTCCTATTTTCAGCTACCTTCTCGACAGCAGATTGCAAGTGCTAAATCTCATTTGTACATTTAAAATAGTCCACTCCATGTTTTCTTTAAAATAAATGTGGAATACATTCTTCTAAGATTTCAAAGAATACTTTAAATTAATTTAAAATGGTGGAAGAGACTTTCCAATATCCTTTATGAACATTTAAGTGAAAGAGTGTTAAGTTAATCTTTTTGTTAATGCTGTGACACTTAGGTTGGCATAATTTCTTTTTCCTGGGAGAAATAATAAGGGATTAAGACATTTTTTTAAATGAATACATGTTATACCAGGATTTCAGAATTTGGGAATTTATAATGGAAAATGTGTTTTCACTTTTTAAACTTATTTTACTGCTGTTTATTGAAACATGTTGCTGCAATATTAAATGAATGTAACTTCAAATTACATCACTAAACTTAAAAATAAAATAGATATCCTTCCTAATATTTGTACTTCCATAAATATAAATGCATTTTTGAAAACATAGCAATAATTTAAAAAAATTCCACTTCAGTTTCTTTAGAAGGCTGCCCTGCTAGATGGGCATCAAGGGAGATAGTGAAATACTTAACCAAAAGCAAGACTGCAGTAGTTTGAAAATGAAAGTTTGATATGTACCAATACCTTGCTGCCTAGAACAGAGACAAAAATGGAGACAATAATTCAACTTCGAGTAATTTCCATTTTCTAAATGCAGATTCATCCTGAGGTGCTCTTCCAGAACTTTACAATGACAATCCACATACCTTTACGTGTAGGACATGATTTAGGTAACCATGTCGTGTCTTTGTCTTTGCAGAATTTCCTGCCTATTTTCCTGCAATGTTGGATGGTTTAAAAGACATTAAATCTTGGATTCTTTCCTTTACTCACAGATTACTAGTGCAGTATTTACATTCCTAAAATTCGAGTAGTACAAAAGATTGTCACTTGGTGACATACTGCATTGGATACATGGGTTGAAACCTGCAAAGTCACTCTTCAAATATATTCTGATATTCTTGATCCATTTTGGAATTGGACTGCCAAGGCTCCTGCCAAGTGTGTTCCCTGGAATAATTTAACATGAAATTCCAGAAAGTATTAGCGTGTATATTAGATGCCTGTCTACACTAATTCAGTGTTTCTTTACTAGTAGCTCTTTGGCTGTTGAGCTAATATTCTGATTTCATTTTACTTTGCCGGATACAAGCCAAAATGTTGGATTGATAAGGTAAACATTTCATTTATAAACATTTCATAAACATTTTATTTAAAAAATCTTATATTTCATACATTGTACATTTAAAAAGTACATATTTATATGTACACTTGCCAGTGTAGAGTGATTTAGGTTTTTAGATGCAAGTAAAGTAAATAAGCTGCTTTTGTTACATTCTGTATTGTAAGACAAATACTCATTTGGTGACAGAATAGTAATAATAATATACATGAGAGAGATAGGGGTATGTCCTGCTGTGACAGACTTTTTCACTGGTGTTGTATGTGGCACTGGTAGCATCTAGAGAGCAACTCAAGTGGTAGTAGGTCAACTTTAAATTAGTGAAATGTTTTTATTTGTGGCTCAAGCAACACTGATTTCAGTTCAGTAAAATTATATGTACTCTTTTTTTACACTAAAAAAGAGAACAATCTTCCTTTTTGTCATGGGAGTCACTTCCTTTGCAACTGCACATATTTGAACATTTGAAATGGTGTAGTGAAATCCTAATTATGGTCTGATGATAAATATTAAACATAGCATTCATTATGTGGAATAAAAATGATCCATGATACTTAAACTGGTCTCATCAAATTTCTCTAGTTATGTTTATTGTATTTACTTAGTTGGAGTTTTGAGGAAACAAATCAGCTTTTAAGATCTTTATATATATATACATATATATTAAACAAACAAAAACCCAGAAGGAAATGGTAAATTTCCTTCCCAGGTACTTGATTCCAGACAAATCCAGATACAGTTTGAGAACTTTGCTATCTTACTGCTGTAGCTGGATATCTTTACTATATTTGCTCAGAATTGAACTTGGGAAAAAAGCCCAAACCACTGCAATACTTGAATGTGATGTGCGGGTGGGACTTGCATTTACAAAAAAACTCCTTAGTCTTAAAGAAACTGCACCATCTTTCCTTTTTTTTTTCTGGCAGTTTCTCTTCAAACAGCTTTTGTGTCCACTGAAACAACATTCCAGCCAAGTAGCACGTGGGCGCATCAGTTGCTTAGTAAGGCCAGTGTGAATGCTTTAACTGGGTATTCCTCTTCTAGCAGGGTGATGCACAGTATTTCTGTGAAAATAAATATTACATTGGGCTGATTTGTCATATGGTAGTACTGGAAGATTAGATTTATCCTTTAAGCCAAGTATTTCAGAATTACTCTTCAATTTTCTTCTTAGACTTAGGGAAAAAACAGTGATCATAAACACATAATTAGAATTTCATTGGCATATGAAGTTGATACTGTAACCTGGTGATTTGATGGAGACACTGATACTTTATTGAGAGGCATTGAGATTCCTGCACTGTGTCTTAGAACTGAAGACCTCTTGAGGTGCCTCTTTTTCAGCTTTAGAGAATGGAACAAAGTTTCATGTGGAAAGTAACATTAGAATTGTTGACATACAAAAGACTATCAAGTAAAACTTAAGGTAGACTTTTTCACTTGAATAATCCTAAATGTTACTTTTTGAAAAGAGGTTAAAAAAATGAAGGTTTTAGTATAAGAGGCTTAAAGACTTTCAAGGAAAAAACTGGGCTGTACATAATAGCTTCAGCACACTTGAAAGCAGTGAACAGACTCTTACACTACCTATGCAACTTCAAAAATTTTATTCTCTGTTCTTTAATATGTTGAAGAGTTTTGTGGAATCTGAGCAAGGATCTTTCTTTAAATAGTCACTCCCTGGAAATGGCTGCCATTAGTCACAGGCTAAGCCAGCTGAAGATGTTTTGGAAACAGGTGCAGCAATGAGTAGCCAAAGACACAGAAGTATTCTGAGTGGATAAATTGGATAAAAGGTATGAAACAAGTAGTTTAGATTCTTAAATTCTTTGAAGTCTGAAAGGTAGCCTACTAAATATTAACTGCATGTATATTGTTACTCCCTGTATTTCCACGGTGGCACTTACACTTTCTGTGTAACATGCATCTAAAATATGTCTTCATAGTTATGCAGCACTTGACAAATCTCCTCCAAACGTGTCTTCAGCTGGGTATTTCTGTTTTCTTAATATCTGTTTTATTTTTAATACTTGCAGGCTTGGTTGGCTATGGGTATTTTCTGATGGAAGATCTTGCATCACTGTTCTGAGTGGTGGCCACATTGACTACATTTTGCATTTTTACCCCAAACCTCCTTTCACAAACTTAAATACTGAACTCTTTGTCTGCAAGATGAATGCTGTTGGGGAGAAGAATGAGAAATAGAAATAATTAATTTGCTTTTATTATGCTTGCTACTGACCATGCAGGAGTATTTGGCCAGTAGTATTCTCCAAAAATGAATTTAGATGGGAGAGAAGTTTGTATGTGTGCTTATGTTTGTGAAATTTATGTAAGTTAGGAATTGTATTCCTGCAAGTTAGGATACTTGTAAAACTAGCTCACAGAAGAAGATTATTGAAGAAACACTATAGTTTTTATTATGAAAAAGATAAATAAAAACTGTGGACTTGAAATTTTAGTCCTGACTTTTTTTTAACCCTTATGCACTTGTACTAAGTTACATATGCCTTACTCCAGAAGAGGCATTTATTTCTGTTAATCTGGGGAAAGTGGTATACAAATAAGTTGTTGGTTTTTTCAACATGGAGTGTGAGGGAAGGATTTACAATTTACTGAATAGTTTAAGGAACTGTCCATTTGAAAGACAAGTGTATTGTGGAAAATAGTATTTACATTTTTCTGGACGAGGACTACCTAAGTGAAAATCAAGTTTATTCAATAGAAGAAGTAGTCTGCTTGTGAGCATTATTATAATTTCCTGCAGTTTTCCTTGGTAAATTATGTGTGGTGCTGATTTCTTTGCTGCTCCAGCTAACCAGTGTCCAGCTTAGTTAAGACATCTGTGTTCTGCAAGGATGTGTATATTTCACCTGACAGCAGTGGCCCAATAGGTGCTGGTAAGAAACGTGAAATTTACCAGAAAATAATGTAGGGCTTTTTGCTCTTTCAGACCCAGATAATTGGTTATGTGATTATAATTGGTTATATAGCTAAAATCTTAACCAATCTGCTCTTCTTGACTGGAAGCTATCTGTACTCTTAACCAACTATTTTACTGTAGTGGCAGATCAAACCTAATTTTAATTGCTTTTTGTGCTGCTTGGCTGCTCCTACATAGTGGAAGTGTGCATACAGTAATGCTAATACTTCACTTCTCTTTAACCCCGTTTGTGTCTTGTCTCTCATTGTCTTTAATGTAGTGCCATGGGTTCTGTAGCCTGTTTCTAAGGAGATTTGAGGATAGAGTTAAGAAATCTTGTTGTCACTAGTCCTGTTCATTATTCAGGGACCTATAGCTTCACTAGAATATTAGGGGGAAATCAGAACATTGAAGAACTTTGGCTAATGCAACTCTTCTTATGTAATCTTATTTATCTATGTGTATATAGTCACCTTTTTCTTTGTACATACAATAGTTTGGGGTTGCATTAAATTTTTACTGGAGGTTTTTTCCCCTTTCCTTTTTTTACTGGGAGAGGAAGCTGAGGAATTGTTTTTACTATTTTGAAAGGTGTAATACCTTTTATAGAAAGATAGAGCTCCATATTTCCATAAAAGAAAGATAGTATGGAGACAGATATTTGTATTGCAGTATAATTTACTGTCAATTGAAAGACTGTATGACTGTATTTCAATTGTTAGTCCATGCAGAGACTGTATTTTCTAAGGTGGAAGCACTCTTGATACTTTGCATGCATGTAGTTACTGTATGCTATTTGTATCTTAGCTAATGTAATGTAAAATATTTTTTATTAGAAAATGCTGTCTTATTCACAAGAAGTTTGGAGAGAGAAATGAATATTTGTTAAATGCAAAAGGGAAAAAAAAAGCCACAAAGGAAAGGGTTATCATCAGGACACTAAAAAATATATCTAGAGGGTATAATCAAAGAGGCCAGGATAGATATACCTGTAAATGGTAATACTTGTAATTTTTACTTCCAAAAATTTATGCGGTGAAGGTAATAATGGTCAAGTTTACACTTACTTTTAGGCACACATGAACACATATGTATATATTTTAATATCTAGAATTTACCAGCAGTTCTTCAGAAGTTTCATTTTGTTGGCTAGCTTGCCTTTGAATATCATTAAAATTCTGTGCTATTAGATGTTTCAAAAGTGTAATTGTGGCATCAGGAATTCAAGAAAAGCCAAATATAAGGGCTTACTGTTTTAAAGCCAAAAATATTGCGCTTTTGGTGTATTAGTTGTTTTATCCAATTAAGATGTGTTTTGTTAGCTCTTGTGTAATGTTTCCCTTGGAGACTCAAGAATAGCATAGCAGGTTACTGATGAGGAATACATGGCTAGTTTAGACCAGGAGTGAAGATCTGTCAAAATGTTCCAAAGAAGGATTCCCTTAATGCTGAAAACTAAGGAGAAGTGTAGGGATTAGTGTGTATCTAGTTGAAGTCAAACATTGTCAAAACCCAAAACAAGTGAAAAGTATTTTTAGTTTGGCTAGTTTACAAAATGAGAGTCTTAAAAGTTTTTGCTGGCACTGACCTAGAAAGAAGACAAAGCTGTTGGTCTGTGCATGCTAAATTTCCTGAAGTCAGTGGAGAAACTGAAGATAGTTTTTCAGACCAAGTCACTGGAAAGCAGAGGATAGCCTCCTTTGCCTGTTCTAAAGTGCATCTTCAGGTTCTGCTACTTGTATTTATATCTTAGTGAATCTGAGCCTTACACTTTGTCTGAGATGAAAACAACCTATCTGGAGAAACCAGGGGAAAAGAAAAAGGCAAGTTGGTAGAGAGAACTGGATTTTTTTCTGTAGGTAAGGTATCTTTGTGCTACATGCTATTAATTTAATATTTTCTGAAATGGAGACTTAGATGACTGAATCTCTACCAAGTCTGAATTTATCAGAAGAAATTAGATGCCAGAGGTGTAACTGAAGGAAATTATCTTTGCAGCGATATTGACCCTTCCTTCAGCTGATGTTTTTAATGGCAGTGTCAGGCTCTGTGAAGGGGCAGAAAGTCTCCATATTCATATTCCTGTCACTGCTGTGCTTCCCAGTGCATGTGCTGTGACAAACAGTGCTCAAGGGATCCCTGGGTTACCTCCATGCAAGACCATGAGAGGACTGAAAGAATGTTTTCTCATATTTTGATCTCTTTGCCAGTGTGGTATAAGCTGAAACAGGTTTCCTGATTCAAGTGTGCCTTAGTGTCTGTTATTGCTGTTTAACCTAATGGGGCTGCCCTGTGCAAGGCAGTGACTTGTGAGCAATCTCGCTTGTCCAGCTGTATGGCTCTGGTTAATTTTCTTGTTCTGCTGTAGATCTCTGCTCCTTGAAGGACTTCTAAAGACTGCCTCAGCAGTGGATCATCATCTTGATACAAGTTATTTGTACTCCAGTGACATTAAATATCACATTTTTCAGGAAAGTCAAACTGAGCAGTGATTTTTTGACAGGACTGATCCCATTCATAAATTGAATTAAGTAAAGTGCCTCTTTTGTGGTAAATTCTGAAATTTTTGAAATTGATCTTGAAATTAGTTCTCAGTTTACAGCTGGACTTCTTATTTTACAAACACAGACTAATTAAAAATTGTTTTGTTCTGTGATCTAATGGTAATGGTATTTTACTAGTTCTCTATAAAAATCAAAAGTTAGAGCATTCCTAAATTCAGTTAATCTGCTTTGTTTGCAAATAATGTGTGCTGGATATAAAACTTAACATTAACTGTTTTTTTGAGTGCTACCAAGTAGATTAGACTTTGAATACAAGTTTGTGTTTGACCTTGAATATACTGTAGTGCTGAAGTGCTTTCAGCCAGTTTAAAGCCACTTCAGGGTTTTATTGGAGATGTTTGACCGGAAGCTGTTTGTTTGACACTCAGATCATTTGAAGATGAGACAGCTTGACTATCAAGATATTAAAGAAAAAAAGGTAGGATGGTAAATGTCATCTTTCCCATCCAACTAAGGGCCTCATACATTCAATTTTTGCAATTTGGAAAAAAAAAAAGAAATTTAAGTGCTAGAATGTGCAATGAAAAGGGAATATAGAAAATGCTATCAAATACCCACAGGAAAAGAAGAGGATTGTTTTCTAAGTTTTGACATTTCTGTGGGGTTTTTTTTGCAAGAATCTTACGAGTTCTAAATTATTGTGGAGTACTGCTTCATCTTACCGTTTGGGGCAGGCTGCCAATTCACCCATTGAGTTATCTGCTCCTACTTTGTTAATGCTGCTGTCTGATCTTGCAGTGAAATGATACAATGTACTAAAGTACAAGAATCGCTATTTACCAAAAGTAACAGAAACAAGTGAATTCATGAGTTGAAGCACTTTAGTCCCTAATCAAACGTGTATCAGAACAGATGCAAAAGGAAGAATGCGCAGAAAGAGGCATCTTCATTCATTGGATTGGAGTTTGTAGGGCCCAGGTTTTCCCCTTTTACACTTGTGAGTTGTTAATTTAACTCACAAAAGAAGTATGAAAGAACAGACCATCTGTTTGAACTGCTGGTGGTGAGCATCTAGCAGTACACATCTTCCCCCCCCCCCCCACCTTTCCTAGTTTCAGAAATTAAGAACTACTGTTAGCGGTAGGTAGTGTGTGTCACCAACTTTGATTATTTAAACTCATTTTAATGGATTTATTTTTGATCACTACTTTTTTTTGTTGTTGTTGTTTTCTGCAGGTAGACAGAGATTTTAGAATATTTTTCTTAGCATTCCTGGCTTTCTCAGAGGAGTGAATAGTTTCAAGCCTTTTTACTAAAGTGATTTTCTTACTTTGCATAATGATCAAAACTCCATCTTGATGATTATTTAGAGGAACCAGGAAAAAACAAATAAATTAGTGTGACTTGCATTTAGAACAGTTCTGTTTGATTAGATTTTTACCTTAAAGAAGCTATCCAGTTAGGTTTTAAAGCACATTTTTAGAAGTTTCCTGTCAGTTCTGTAGCAGTCAGGTTGTTTTGCTTCTTGCCACTTGTCTGCTCATAATTCTACACAAAACATTCATCTTTGGTTCTTATACAGGTAGTTGTGTATTTTGGTTGCAAATGCAGCAGAAACTCTGTTAGTAATTTCTCACTTAAAATGAGATTTTTTTTTTTCTTTTAGTAGTCCCCATTTTTCTTCTTCCCCTCCTGAATTTAACTAAAGAGCCTCTTCCACCTGTTCCTTTGCAGAGATAAAACATTTTCGCAATTGCCTTTTCAGAAATCTAGTAAGAAACGGGATTAAATACAAGCTGTGTTACCAGGTTTTTGTAAGCACTAAGAAAAATGCATTATGAAATTCTAAGCCATTATAATAGGATGTCTTTGAGGCTAAAAATCACACAACTATAATAGCCACAAGATTGCAGGATTTCAGAGCAATGAATATAAGTACAAGGCAAGGCAGCCAGCTTTGGCCTACATAATTTGTTGAGAGGAAGTGGGGACTGACTGCAACAGTTCAGCTTTTAAAACTAAAGAAGTGAACAGATTGTTGCTGAGTGGAGTTGTGTACAGAGTATTTTTAAAATTAGTATTGTGGTAAGTTGAGCTCCAAGCAGAGATGAAACCATGTGCATACTTCCTGTCTGTCTGAGACATCACACAAGTGCCTGGGGGTGGAAAAATGAGTTTTGACATACATCAGCACAAATCAGAAGTGGTAAAGCTGGTATTTCTTTGACTGAGTGATTTTTCTGATTACTTTGATAGGCTGTTTTGTGTATGGGGCAATTCACAGAATCTTGAAAAGCACAGGTAATTGTTAGAAGAATTCATGTTCTGTAGCTGCCTTTTATGAAAATTGTTTTAGCTGTGGGAGTTCCTTGTTGATTCAGAATTTTAGTGTGAATACCTATAGCCATATTAGGCTTAGTTTGAACTGCTACCTCAAAAGCTGCTTGATCATCCTTTTATTGTGTATTTAGTAAGACTGTTGATTTAAAGGTTCGAAGTGACGGAGTATTTTAATTGCTCTTATGATCTCTTCAAGCAACTAGTTACACAGCATATTAACATCTTTTTTTAACCTGAAAACTCTGATCATCCTGAAGCTATGGGATTTTTAATGCCCTAGACTACAAGATTAAAGGTCCCTGCAATATTGTTGGGGTTTTTTTTTTTGCAATGGAAGAGCACTTGAGTCTGACACTAGGCCACATCCAGTAAGGACTCTAGCTAACCTGTGTGTGTTTGTCATACTTCTCAGTGCAAGTGATGGCACTGTGAAAGTCTCCTCTGTATTATAAACATGGGCATGTGCCACTGGCTGCTCTGTCCCCTGGGCATAAAGAATTTGGTAATAGTGCTTTGTACATTCTGTTGGATGGTTGGCTCAGAATCTATCTGCAAGCACTCCTGACTCGTTCAGGCATCTCATTTCCTGTAACGTGTTTCATGTCATGAATTTGCTGTAGTTCAGATCCTCTGCAGGAGTGAGGCTGGTGCTTTATTCAATGAGTCAAGGCTCCCAGCACATGGAATGGAGAACTTTGCTGCCTTCTCATCTAAGGTTTTAGTATCTAGGGCTGAAGGCAGTCAGCAGGCTGGGCTGGGGAGCCATCAACACTTGCCAGTTTCATGGTGTGGTACGTGCTGCATTTGTAGTTCCCTGCCTTTGAAAATGGAACCTGCTGTGTGCTATCCCCGCCTCCTGAGGGGGAAGTCCTCAGAAAAATAGCCAAAAAATAAATGGAACATGAGGCAATGTCATACTTTTGCCAAAAAGGCAAATTCCATACTGGAATGTTAAAGTATTACTTAAAACTTGTGTGAAATTGTATTTGCTTCTCTTGCAGTTAACTAGGCCATACCTGTGTCCAATTTTAGGTGCCAGCTAGGAGAAATATGTGAGGTAATCAAATCAAACTCCAGAGGGACAGTTCAAAATACAGGGCCTATAGGTAAATATAAATACCTTTTTTTTTTTACATAAAATTTACACCATAAGTTGTTTTCCTTTAGAAATAGGATTACTCTAAGAAGTTGCATCTCTTGAAAGTTACTAAGCAGAAGTACACTTGTCTCCATTTGCAATATTGTTAAGACAAGAAATAACAGTAGCAGGGAGTGTTTAGATGAGAAAAGGCTGTAAACACTGCAGAGTGCACGATATTCATTCCCAAATCTAAGAATGGGTGTTACAGACACCTGTTATGAATAATACAGCTGAAATTATCCTGCTGAGAGGAACGACCTTGATAACCTTTTATGTGTAATTAAGTTTTTGTTTGTGTTTCTCAACAATCTCATCCATTCAAACTTAACATTTAATAAAGAGGTTAGATGAAGTTATTTCAGTCTCTTTGTAGATATTTCCTAAACTAATTTTCATAGCTCTTTTCTAAGTGTCTTGTCCCTGGGGAACAGTTTTACACCAAATTACTACGCAGCAGTAGAGGGAGCATGGCAGATGTAAAATCCACTCTCTTGTCTAAAAATTTCTTGTGTTGCTGTGACATTAGACATTTTATACTACCCTACTTTAGGTACGCTCTTGCGTACAGTTGGCTCTCTGCTGCAGATTTAGTCTCCAGAAGCACAGTGCAAAAGTTCTTAGTTCCTGAATGCCTGGATTTGTGCATAGCCTTCATGTGCACATTGGTTGGGCTTAATTTACTAAATAATGTGTCTTGAGGAAGGATTGATTCTCAGTAAGAAAAGTTCTCTTTTTCTGCTTTGTTTTGTATTTCTGTTTTTGTTTTGTATTGTTTGTAGGTTGTGTGTAGATTTGGCATTACTTTTGTGTACTCCTCCATCATTCTCCTAGCTAGCAACAATGGTGAAAACCAAATCCAGAGGCTACCCATTAATTTTTTACCAGACTAATGTTGTGATTTAATGTGTTACTCTGTTAAAGTTTTAACATGGTATTCTAAAAAGTACTTTATAATAAATTACAAATCAGCTGCAGTTGTGATTTCATACAAATATACAAAATAACATCTTAAACGATAAGAATTTTGGAATATAACTTTATCAGTACATATTTAAACATTGTCAGACAAATAAGATCATACCCGTGTTTAGTGAATTGACTTGGGTCGGTGTTTCAGAAATCTCATTCTGCTCAGGGATTTTGAATTGTATGTCATTCCTTCAGCTTTCCCTTTCTGTTCTGACTTAGGAACAAAAATAACTCCTCCCCCCTTTTCCTTCCTCATAGCCGGTTTAGAAAGTGTTGTACAAACAATGGAAATAAAACAAGGCAAGAAATTTTATTTTGTATCTGCAGAAAAAGGAATCATGGTTTAGGTTGGGGTTTTTTGGGTGTTGGTTTTGAGTTTTGGTGGTGGTTTTTTTTAAGGTTCAGTTTTTCAATTTAGCACTAATTTGCTTCTAAAGTTTTACACAACAGAAAATAGTTTTTTAAATCTATGATGATAAACAGAATCTTAAAATGCCACAATTTCAGTGGAAAAAACCCCAGCATTCTTAGGTAATTATCTGATTTTAGTATCTGTTCACTGATCTTGCTCTTGCTAGTTTTACTATCTAAAAATATTTCTGTCAACTAAAATGCCAACATTATCAGTTACCTAGAATACAGACAAGTCATTTCACATACATAGTGTTTCCTGTTCTGTATACTGTTATACTGAATTTACTGTGCAACTAACGTCTTAAAAAGAAAGCAATAATTAAATTATCTTTGACTGGAGATAGAATTAATGCCCAAGAATTATCACATTGTTCAAAAATTGGTTTATTTGGTTTTTTTTTCTCTTGCTATTTCATTGACTGTTGTTTTTTTCCGACTTTACATAGTCACTTCATCATTTTGCTCAGGAACAGCCTGGACTGGTCTGTTTGATTAAACTATCAAATGATCTTTGTTCCAATCCATTTGGAATGCAAGCATATCATTAGTATATCATTCTTTTCAGTGCTTTGAAACATCCCAAGTTTTTCATAGCAGCAACTCTAGACAGAACTGTGGCACATTTTAAAAAAATGAGGCAAGTTTTTCCGACCTAATAATTCAAATAATGCTCCTAAGAAACATCTGAAGCTTTTAGGTGGCAAAAGGGTGTTTATCAATGTAAAAATTGAATTTAACCTAAATTCAATTTAACCTGATTTTTGCTGAATTATTTTACCTCTAACAACAAACTCTTTACTGATTGCTTCCTTTTTTGACTTACAGTTCTCCATACTAAAATGAATTTTGGTTCTTGCACAAAACACAGGAAATGTGAAAGAAGCCTTTAAAATATTGTGATTAAAAGTCTTCATTGAGAAGCTCCTTATTTCAAATTAATTGTTACTTTTTTATCTGTATGTATGTAGAAACTGTTCAAGATTGAAGTGTACAAAAAAGTCTGGCCAAAATTAATGAAGTTGTATGTACCATTTTACACTACTAAGCTGTAATGTTAAATAGTTTAATATTTAGCTAAGCCTTACAGAAAAAAAATTGCAATCTGGTAGCTATGGCAATATTTGACTTCAAAAAAGATTTTATATTTAGGGGGATAAACAGCAGGAGTAGGCATTCAAAATATCTTTTCTTGTATAGTCTTTCAGCAATACAGAACAAGAGACCTACAGAAGGAATTGTAAAGAATTGGCATTATTTTTAGGGAGCTTGATCAGCAGTTCTGGAGTGTTTTTATTAAATAAAACATTTTATAAAGTGATATGCTATACTGATAGAAAGAACACAGATTTCCATTCTTAGGTCTGAAAGTACTATAGAGAAACATCAAATACTTACTTGCCTTTGAGTAAGGTGTGCATTACCGCCATTCTGCAGACTTGAAAGTTGGTACAAGCCTGCTGGGCCACATCATGGTGCAGCAAGTCTGTGACCAAATTAGGTACAGAATCAGAATTCACTGGGTTTTATTCATTATGGTAGGGGGAAAAATCCAAATGCTGTAATTTTTTAAAGCATAGTCACCTTTCTGGATTTGCCATTTTGAATAGGAAATGAGGTAATTACAGTTTAGATATTTGGAAATTACACTACTCAGTAAATTTCTGGATGGAGAATTGAGATGCTCTTTGGCAATGATTAGGATAGACTAACTTTTAAAATCTTTAAATTGGTGCATTTCATTTTCTTTTTAGAGTTTAAATATTTTTATAATTTTATTCATCAACATAAAAAAAGTAACTCGTTCCATAAAAGTTCAACTTTACATCCATAAGTAAAAATAATGAAAATCCATTCTGCATTTAATACAGATATAAGAAATAAAATAAGTGTTACTTGCGATTACTGAATTTAATTTCTTGTTTTGGGTCTCTTGGTTCTTTATGATCTTAGAACCTGTAAATCCTTTCCACAGCTCACTTTTATTTGAGGAGGAAAATCAGCTTTTGAACCCTTTCAAGTCTTTAAGAACTTTAAATAAGCTTGGCCCTGGACTGATCAAATTGAATAATTTGAAATAAAAGAAAATATCTGCTTTGCACCTGTAGGGAAGGCTAAAGCTGTCAGAAGTTGGTTTAATGCTTCCAGACATCAGTGCACTAAGCTCTGGTAATTTCCAGCTTGGTCCAGGGGATAGAAAACAATGATATTTTGCTACAGTTACGTGCTGTATAATGTTTGCTTACAAGATTGGTGAGGTGTTACTTGAAACTTCCTGTAGATTTTAAATTGAAACTGGAGATAGGTTTCATTACAAGAACTCCCCTCCCCCCTCCTTTAACTTGTAAATGTTTGGATTGGTCGGGATGTTTCCTACCATGATTTTGATTTGTGGACAAATATTGATAAAATTGAACCATTTTTCTTCATAATTATATATATATATACACACACACACAAATAGTTCAGCCTTTCTATGAAATGTACAACAAAACCAAAAAGTAAGTAAAAGTCTGATTTTTCAGCCAGAAGAAAATATGCTCAAAGCACGCTCTTACTCTTGGGCTTTCACGTAGTAGCCTTTTCATGTGGAAAACATCACTGCCTTTTATTCTATTTTGTAGTTTGCAAGTTTCTTAAAAATTCCTCCTGCTTCCTGTTGTGGTGTTCTCATTTCTGGAAGGTGGATGATGGGCCAATTGATTTACTTTTTTAAAAGGAATTTTTTATTTTCTGGGCTTCAGTCTTTGTTTTGAATACTTCATTTGCCTTTGAGGAATTGCATGCCTTGGTGATCTGGTTTGTAGAAAGGTTTTAGAAGTTTCCTAGCTTTGCTGCTCTGAAAATACATGAGAAATGTATTTGAAATCAACTATAAAGATATTATCTGCAAAATTGAGTATATTAGAAGTGTTATAATAATAGTTTTTCCTGAAGATGTCTGCTATTACTATAAAGTTGAACATCCTCTGAACTACAGCAGATTGAACTATAAGCAAAATCTTGCACTCCTAATTACACTGTGATTTTGCTTATTAAAAGATTGATTCTGCAGTGTGTAGGTGGATCTCTGCTGTGGGGTGGAACTTACTGCAGTTTGAAAGTATGTATGGTAATAATCTATAAGTTAAATGCATTAGTATTGGGGGAGGAAGTTTCTTATGTGTTTGTGGTTTTTTCACCTGTGTTCATGAAAATGTTTTTTCAAAACTTGTCTAGGAGATGTTTTTCTTGTTTAAAAACAAAAAAAAAGTTTTTTAAAACTGAGTTTTTTTCAAGCCTTTGTTGCCCCAGAATTTTCTGAAAGCCTGTTGAATGACTTTGAGATAGCTACTTATTCTGCAGGATGGAAAGGGAATTGAAAGTTCCAGCTCTGTGAAATATTTGCTCTTCATTAGAAGACTTTTAAGATTTGGCTTGGTTTTGGATTGAAGTAGTGAGGGATTATTGGTGGGTTTTCCTACTAAATTATGGGACTGGGATGACTGTAGATGGAGTAGTCACGTATGTATGTAACAATTCCACTTGCAAACTGTGTTTCCATCTTAAATTATGGACTACAGACAAACAACGAGAAAATACTTGCCTTTGGAAAAATAACTTCAATATACCACAGGCAGTTGGAAAAAAGCTTTGCCACTGCTCTTCATCCTTACTTTGGGTGAGCAAAGAAATAAGATTTTGAGCCTTGTGATGTTTCTTTTTGAAACTCAATAATAATTTGGATGCTGGGCAGGTCAGGAAGAGAGGGTTTTGAGTCTTTAACAAGCTTTCCCTGAACCTTGGTTAATGAAATTAAACAGATCTTAAATTCTCAAAACCAGCCCTTTCTTTTCACTATACCTGGAGTGGTTTTTGCTTGTTGAAAATACAGTTTCTTGACTCAAGATTCTTGTAGAGTAGATAAATGCTGAATTTTGAATGTTTAATGCAAACTAAAATCTTGGCTCTTCAGACTTCACATACATGAAAGACTGAGGGAAGGTTTTTCTCTCTGTATATTACTCCAAAAGCAGTCCTGCAGGCTTTCCTAGTAACCATGTCTGCTACGTTTCTAGATTGAATACTTAATCTTGTTTTCATGTGGTTTACTTGGAACATCCTGTGCACGGTGCAGAAGAATACAGATGAGGAGATAGAAATAATACATTCACACATACACTGTAGTAGATGTGCTTATGGGCAAAGCGCAATGTAAAGCAATTTTATCAGTTGCTGTATGGCATGACAGACTCTACAAAGGAATTTGAATATAGTAATGCAGCACAGTTGAAAGAGATGTGAGGATGATTTCATCCCACGTAGATGGAAAAATATATGTGTAAAAAATGCTGGAAAACCAACTTCTTTAGAGCTTTAAAATGTATGTTAAAGCGTGATGCTACCATTTTAGATTGCAGTGGTAAAATGGGTATTTCACAGTATCTGGGAGAGGTCTCTGTGTGATACATGGAAGACCAGAATTATTAACACCGATGTAAATATCCAAGTTCAGAAGATGTGCAGGATGTTTTATGATGTGGGCAGCTAGCCATTTATCAATCCTTCCAGGTATAATCAGCTTGAAGGCTGGAGCAGAACCCTTCCAGCAGCCTGCTTTTCCTGCCAAAGAAAATTCCGCCACTGAATTGGTGGAAATTGCTGACTGGTCACCTAGAGACTGCTTCTTATTTAAGTGGTAAACCAGCTTTTCAGCTGCGGCAGCCCGTGCTGCAACTCCTCTGCGCGCCCAGCAGTTGTGAATTGAGATAGCAGAGAAACTATTCATCCTACTCCCATTAATAAAACAAAATTAAGTGCTAGTAGTAGCCTGGCGGTTGTCCATTAGTTTGGATTTCCTGATGGAAAGTGCAAAACTGCAGGAAATGCTTTTCTTTTTATCCCTTCTTGCTCACCCAAGACAGCGCCGGAACTTTTTTTTATAACGATTTGGCCGCTGATTTAGGCTCCTCAAGGCCAGGCGCATTCCAGCGGCGCTCCCTCTGGAGGAGCTGCACTGCAGGGCCGCGGGCAGCGCTCGCACGTTTCCCCGACCGGATCCGGGAGCTGCCGCTGCTGGTGCTCCGTGCCCGGCTGCAGCGGCGCCAGGCTCCCGGGAAGCCCTGCGTGCAGATTTACCCGGCAATCGCCTTAAGGGGACAAATTTAGTTTACGGCAATCCGCGCTTAATCTGCCGGAGCCGTGGGCGTCTTCGGGGAGAGGGCGAGGGCGGGCCGCTGCGCTCGGCTGTGGCTCGGGCAGCCAGAAACTTCTGGCAGCTTCCCGGCCCCGGCCCCTCCCCTTAAAGCGGCAGCTCCCCGGAGCATCGCTGGTGCCCGCCTGCCCCCCCATTGAGCCGAGCAAGTCCCCCGGGCGCGTCTTGCTCCGGCGGCCTTGCCGAAGCTGGAGCATCGGCCCGGCTGTCCCCAGCTCCTCGCGGCGCTGCTCGAACCGCCCTGGCGGCGCTCAGCGCCCTGCAGCGGATGCTGGTGAAGGGCTCATCACGATCTCTTCCCAAAACAGCCTCTCCGTGGCCCCCGCCTGGCTGCGGCCGCGGGGTACAGCGCCCCCTGGTGTCCGTACGGATGGCCGGCTCCCCGTGTCACCCCTTCGGTAGCCTGGCCGCGGTCATTCATGCAGACAAATACTGATTCCTCTGGGAGCCGTCTGTCAGTGCTCTCCGTGAAAACCTTCAATGCCAGTCTTCTGGCAGTAGTTAAACAAGGGAAAGAACAAGCCGAGATACTGCCATCAGCTTCACTTTTCTCCTTCCAGTGTGAACTCTTGAGATTTTCGAAAGAGTACATATAGAGACACAGAAACATTGACAGGATATCCTGGGGTGTGTATTGAAGCTGCTCGGAATGAAAGAAGTTCATGAGCTCATTAAACATGAATGATGGCGTGTGCTGGGCATAGTTTCAGTTTTGCTGTTGACAGAAGTTTACTGATTGTAAACTGATTGTAAGAAGTTTACTGATTGTTGGCAGGAGTTTACTGATATGCTTCTGAAACGATGATTCTTATCTTTAAATTATAAAGCGTAGGTGATTATATTCACATATAAAATGTAAATGCCAATTCACATTATCTTTTAAAGTAAAATAAAGGCTAAGGCAGCAACGAATTAGACTACTACATTTTTGTTTTAAGAGGCCTTCAAGAATTTTAGGAAGCCCAGAAGAACATTTTGTATTACAGGGTAGACACCCCCCCCCTTTAAATATCACTACAATTATTCTTGTTAAGATATTTTCAGTATGCTTGCAATAACCTTTTCCACGATTTGTGAACTGTCAAATTCTAGCTGCATTTTAGAATACTGGTTGCTTTTTTTTTGTTTTCTGGAAACCTGCTCTGAAAAGCCTAAAAAAAAAAAAAAAGAAAAAAAGTCCTGATAAAACATGTCAAAATTAAATAGGCAAAGATGCATTCAGTCAGAGCATAAGGACATCTAATAAGTGATGTAAGCACAAAGCAGGGAAGGGATAACAGAAAGGTAAAAATTGCTGTATACTAATTTTTAATCTCTTTGATGTTGGTGGAATTGAATAAAACTTACTTGAGAACAGGTGACTCAGAGTTGGTGAGAATGACAAAGTCAATTATTTTAAATTGATGCCAGACTCTGATAATTACTTTTATTTTTTAGTTTGCATTCCTTATGATGCATCACATTTTGCTAATTATTTTAACTTGCCACTTTCAGCTGTTACTCTGCCACAGTGAGGGAAGTATGTTGGAAATTTCAGTTAAATTATTTGGGTGGGGAGAAAGCTGATGTAATTTGTCTTTCAATGGAAGAATGAAATTGCAGGAAAAAATCAAGTATGTATCCATTGAAGATTTCAGATACTGTTTTAGAGTATATAATGATTTATAGTGGTAGTTAAAGAAATTAATTTCATAATTTTTCTTTCAAAAGCCACTCCAATACTGTATTTCTAGTAAATATACCTACATTGGTAATCAAATCATCTATATGTTGGTATTCTTTAACGTTGTTTAGACTAGCAAATATTAACTAATTTTAATGAAAGGAATAAGAGTAATTTCAAAGGATTTAGGCTACACATTGAAATTAACTTGTGTGTTAGTAACAGAAGTTCTTAAAGGTGTTTTTTTTTTTTTGAATGAATATTCTTTCTGGAAGTCGTCGTTAAGAATAAGTTAGTGATAAAGTAATCACAATACTGATAATTATGATCTTTATAAGACTTTAAAGTCCTGCTTAAAGTTTGGTTGTTGACTTGCCTGTCATAAATTTTCAAGCAAAGACCAGAGCTTCAGATTATCTTAGTGCTCAAATTTTTTTTTTTTTTTGTTTTAGTTAGTGTCAGTAGCAGTGAAGAAAAGGTGTTCTATATTTTTCTGTAAGTTCACATTGACATTGTGGATTGGTCTTTCTGGTAATTCTTTTGTCTGTATAGGGAAGTATAGACTGATACTGACAAACCAGCTCTTTAATTTTTGTTTATAGTAGACTCATAGCTGTGTGCATCTGTGTGGACCCATCTGGGGTCTGTCACTCTTGTTAAAGCAATCTCAGTACTTTACAAAAATTCCTTTTAACTTTGGAAGATGAACTGGCATGAAATGCTATCGCCCCTGTAGTGGTAAATGAGTTTCTTCACTACAGAGTGCAGTGGAGCAGGAATGATGCTCCCCTTTCAGACCTTTACTGTCTTTGCAGGAGAATACATTGCTGCTTTCCTGTGCTCAGATTCATATTGTGGGAAACAGCCACTTCTTGGTTCACTTCAATGGAATTGCTGACCAAAATCAAATTTATCACCACCTGAGTCCCTCTTTCAGCATCCATCCAAGTGCAGCAAGAGGAAAGCATGGCAGCTTGCCTCAAAGGCAAGTACTGTAGGGCAAGCGAGGGAGCAATGAATTTCAGAATCCCAGCACGCTTAACAGATTCCTTGTTAATCTCAGCGGAGTTTTGTTGGTATTAAGCCTGGATTAGGAAAGGATAGGTGTTCATGGATATACTACCACCAGTGTAATATATCCTACTAGTCTGCATGCAGTCACGTACCACACACACACGGGGGTGGGGGGGGACTTCATTAGGGCGTTCATGCTTCTGATCATCTTAGAAAGTGCAGATTGATAATGATTTTATACTACTCAGAAATATATTCTATTGCCTGCCAGTGAGAGACAGAGGCTGGAACAGAGTCACTGTAAAGCATCATTAATAAGGATTTAACCCTGTAGCATCTAATGTTTCTCAGTTTCAAGTTTTGTAGAACTTAAATGTCTGAAAAATGGTGCATTGAAGCATTCAAGTACACGCTTCCATGCCTTCTGATGTATTGGAAATGGGAGCAGCTAGTAGGAATTATCTGATGCTGAGTGCAAGCACTTCAGTCTCAAATAGTATCAGTCTCTGATGCCTGTGAAAATTTATCTCTATGTTTTTCCCACAGAGAATCTGGATGTGCCAGAGATGCCCCTTGTAAGCTGGGTGTGAATCTGTAGGGGCATGGAAACACAATTTGGCTTCGATAAGGGTTTAAATCTCTTTGCTTTGCTCTCGTCTGGGTCTCCATGGAGGCTTGCAGCTCTTGAAAACAAACCTCACTCCTCTTGCATGTTGCCCTCTGCCTTCCCTCTTCTGACCCAGAGTCTATGAAGTGATGCTTCATAAGTGGCTCAGTTATCTGGAATCTTCTCACCCAGATTATCTTAGGAGAGGTTGTGTGAGAGAAGATGGACTTCTTTGAAGGAACTGTGCCTTCATGATCTCACTCAGTATACTGATTTGACCTGTGTTCTCTTATTTCCCACCTCTTCTGTTTCTTATTTCCCTGTTAGGGTGTCATCTGTTCTGTGTTTCATGTCACAAAACCTTGTCTTTTGTCTATACCCTTCACCTTCATTTTTGTTTAGTTTCTGTCAGTCTCCTCCTTTACTTTGCCCATGGGCTGCTCTCCTGTTGAGCATCACCTTTATCATTTTCTTTATTAAAAAAAAGGCAAAATCTCCTCAGAGTTGTTCTATTTAGTAAATATTTAGTAAAGAAAAATGAACCTTAATTATTTGAGTGAAATAAACATTGGTGTCTTCATGCGACTTAATCAGGTCCTGAGGCAATTTAAGGAGACAGTAGAACACTTGGTTGGTCTTCACCATTGCAGTAGAATTGATCACCTGCTAAGTCTTCAGATGGTGCAGAGGCTGGAAACCTATGTGGTGCTTGTTGTAGATAACTGTGGTATCAGTTTATTGTATTTATGACCTTATATATTTGTATCTTATGAGATTGTAATTATTTTCATTGTATTAGCTTAGTGTTGTGTTCTGTGTTTCTACTGCTGTCAATTTAAGTTTTATAGGGCTGTTTTGAAATTCTTTGTCCACAGAAATTGGTGAGACTATGGTAGCTGTATTGCCAGTGGTCAGTACTAAAAAGCAGTTGTTTTCCTTTCTCTTCCAGGCAATTGATGAGCCTCCCTATCTCACAGTGGGCACTGATGTCAGTGCAAAGTATAGAGGAGCCTTCTGTGAAGCCAAGATCAAGACAGCAAAAAGGCTTGTCAAAGTCAAGGTATGCAGTTTTCCTGCAAGCACTTTTTTGAGGAGGGGTAAAAAAGTGATTAATGTTCATAATGGTGCAATGTGAAACTTCTTTTTAGTCTCAGGCTATCTTGTCCTTGGAGGCTGATATTACAGTCTTTGAAATAACAATAAGCTTATTACTGTTGGGGTGGGAGGGATTCCCCCACTCCCACACAAATAAATATGTTTTGTTTCTGTCACTGCTTTATCATCTGCATGTTTTTGACCTTCAATGCCATAGGCTGACCTTAAAGTAATTGATTAAAATGTGACAAATGTAGGCTTATATATGGGACAATATTGCCAGAAAATAGCTAAGACTACTCAAAGTAGGCTTCAATAGGATATCTTTTACTTGAGGAGTACAGGTCACTGCCATTTAGCCATGGCAACTAGGTAATGCTTCAGGAATAAACTAAAACCTTTCTGCCTTCCAAAAACCACTTGACATATTGAGTTTTATAGAATAGCAAGCCAGGGATCTCACCTAAGCTTTATGATACCTAGTTAATGACTGAATTAACATAAGCCACATGCAGGACAATTAAAATTTCTGCAAAGGGATTGCAACATATACATTTTAACATTCCTTGAAAATTTAAAGTATCATTTCTAGAAATAAAGAGAACAGTACCCTGCAAAATGGCTGTATATTTCTGTTGGGATAATGTTGCCCTGAAAACTGATTTGGGAGGAGGTATTATTTTTCTGCTTTGCCTCTTAACCTCATATAGAAACATTGCAGAACAAGGATCAAAACCACCTAGAAAATACAAGTTATATTGTTGCTCTGCAAGAGTTATAGTGGCAGAATATTTTTCTTATATCTATCTAAATTTAAGTGAAAATGTGTGAAATGTGAGTGGCAGTAACCTGTTATTGAAGACTATTGCACACTATAAACCAGTGTGCATTATTTGACTCTGCCCTCATGCTGTGGCTGATTTTTGCCTATAGTGTGTCTGAGGGAGTGAGCAGGCACTCTCCATAAACCCTGGTGGGAAGGTCTATTGTCACTTATTTAATAGTAATGTTAAATACAACAAGAAGATTTTAGTCTTAAAACTGCCAGAAGATCAAATCAGTGGTCTTTTTCACTTCATTAGTCAAAACTCTTACTAGCATCAGCTGGTCTGTGCTTTACAGTACCATTGGGTTTAAGTGATTAAGTATTGCTATTTGAGCTGTTAAGCATCAGTATTTCAGTACAGGAATTTTGTTGTGCCTAGATCAGTGAAATCTTAACTCATTTCAGTTCTTTGAGGGACTTTCAGTCCACCTCCGTAGATGGCCACTTGCTATTTATTATTCAGTGCTAAGTATTTTCTTATGGGTATATCACTTGAAGTTTGGTCACTGCAAGGTTTGCAGAAAGAACTTGACATGAAATGGAATTTTTCTGTAAATTGTTTGTGGAGATTTTGTACAAAGCCCTCTGGATTCAGTTTTTGTGTGTGTGCTCACTGTTACTGTATTGCTTAGAGCAGTTCGGCCCCAGAACTCTTGTTGCTTTCTAGAGTGGTTGAGATTTTTGTGTGTAAGTGCTGTAGCAATATCTGTTTACATTGTTTTTTCTCCATTATGAATGTGTATTTCTTAAACTTAGTAGTGGCCTCTGATTTTCTCTGAAAATCTGTTTAGCTCTTCCTGGCACATGCATACTTTCCCCAATATTAGCTCTAACAAAGATTCTCATTAGCAGATGTGCTTTGTCTGAAATTTTGGTAGTTTATCTGCTGCATTATTTTTTTACTTGCTGAATGGGTTTCTTTTGGCCCCAGTTTATATTTTATGCCTTAGTCTTCTAGAGCTACTAGAGCAGAAGGAAAGTCAGTTAACTTCATACTGTCAATTTTAGTGTAAAGCAATAATTTAAGTTTATAACTAGATGTTCTGCTGAGAAGGTAGAATTACAACAAAATTCTTTTGATATGGAGTATTGTAATCTTCCGACAGGTAAAATATGTTTAATTGTGTCTCCTCGTATGTGCTTTCTTATGTTGAATTCTGCTTCCTAGAATATTTTGAGGAGATACCATCATGTGAACTTTCCCATTACAGCTTAATTTAAAAACTTCATTCAATTTAATGCAGGTGCTATGTGCTTATAATGTCAGTATCAATAGGGACTGCATTTGGCACTTTAGTAGTCTGTGGCAAATTCTGTACTCAGTACAGAATTCTACAGTAACATATAATAGCATTGCACACTTGCTCGTGGAAAGCTGTAGAACTTCAGATTTGCCTGGACTTTTCAAAAGTGTTGAAAGCAGTACAAATTTGACTCAGGGGCAAGACTTTGGGCGTTACAGGAGTGTCTACTTTATCAGATTTATTATAGCTTCATTTAGAGACTTATTTAAACCAGTTTATTTTGGCAGCATCTCCTAAAACAATTAGCAAAATCATCCACCACCACTTGTATTTGGGCGCCCTGCACAGAAGTTTCAGAAGTAACTGTTTTCTGTGTAGGTTTTTATTAAACAGAAATAAGTAAAGCTTCTAGAGTAATAGGACTGACTAGGTCTGTCTTTTCAGGATAGTGAAGAAAAAATAAATTCCATCTGAGTCTAACCAGGTTGATGATGTGCTGAATGTCTTAATCTTTTACCTGAGACAGAAAGGTTCCACACAAGTTTGGAGTTTGAATATTTATGTTAATAACCAGTATTTTTTTGAGCACATATGAATATCTCAAGAAGCAAAAACTCTTGGTATAAAAACTCTCCCCCAGAGAGTCGAAGCCCCAAGACATCTTTGAAAAGACAAACCATTCTGGAATACACAATAGTAATTTGCTTTGTTTACCTTACTCCTGTTCTGGATAGAGTTCATTTTGCTGCAAAATGCATTTAAGATAATTACAGAAAGTAAACAAAACCAGATGTCTCTAAATCAGAACTGGTTTACTGGGTATTTCGCATGAGCCACTAGTGACCCTTGGTTTCAGATTGTTTTGCATCTTAACTGAGTTTTGGCTTTCTAGATAAATTCCTGCAAAGAGAATTAAATACCTGTATCTGTCAGGATGAAGTTCAGAAGAGTAGTCCTTACTCATTTAATTCCTAGCCTGAATCCTTTGTCTGCCTTTTGGTTACAAGATATGATTTTGTCTGTGTGGTGGACAAAATATTTGCCATGAGCAAGTGAGATGTGCAGGTCTAAAAAGAACGCACTCTCACAACTCTGTGTGTTGCTGTAGTTCTCACTACAAGAAGGATAGATGACTATTTCATTGAAGTAACACCTGGAAGGGACAGAGTAGCATTTTAGTGCGTTTGTTTTCCAATCAGTGAAGATAGATTGTCCTTAGTCCTGGTTGTAGGTGCTGTTCTTAGCAAAACTTTAAATCTCCTCTCTGAGTAGGCTGTGTAAGAGAGGTGATGTTGGAGAACAATGTGGTTCTGAAGGAAATTTTGCTGTTCCTGTGTGCTACAGTGAATCTCTCAACAGTGTGAACATGCTTGTGGGTACACTTGTGAAACAAGTCCAGACTTTTGATATAGGATTGCTGTAGTTGAGAGCTAGTGTTACACAGCTGGATCTCATGTTACATTCTTACTTATTTCAAATGCTCAGTAAAGCATCAATATCAATATACCAAGAGAGTCTGTTCTGGTGACCATCAGAACATCATTTGTGTGTAATAAAGGTACATAGGTACATAAAATGTAATTCTAGAATTTTCTCAGTTTCCTATAATTTTAAAACTAGAGTGGAAATAAAACTTCAGATGTAATTAATCCTAGGACTTTCAGTGTAACCAAGTTAATTGTGAATGAAACAAAAGGTGAATGTCTGTAGCACCTGGTACAGCTAAGTTAATCATACATTTGAATTTCCAGACCAATTTTTTTTTCTGAGGACAGTGTGTGTAGGATTAAAGACAACAGCGTTTGTATTTTTATGGGAATGTCAGGGGAAAATAATTTAATATGTTTACAAGATTTAATAACTCCAGTTTTGAAGGACTGAAAAGTTAGCTGGTTTTACATTTTCTTCCAATTAACTCTGTGTGTAGGCTAGACTGACATTAATTGAAATCCTCTTTGAGTTGTTCATTTTGTTTAGCTGACAGCAGTGTCCTGTACTTTTGTGAGCCTTTCAACCATGAGGTGGAAAATGCACTTTTATCAGCAAAAGATAAAGGTGCTAAAACTGTTTGATTTCAAAGCATTGAAATATAAGTGTATCTTTAAAGTTGTACTCAGAAGTCTTGAAACTTTCTCCTTTCTTGCTGTGGTACTAGAGATGTTCAAATAACTTAAGAGAACTGCAGGGATAATTTTGCACCATTAGACAATTTTGTTATACTCTTGCCTGTTATTTCCTTTAGAGATAATGATTCTATTGTGAAAGATTAAAATATTTTAGGAGTTTTGATAACTAAGGAATTAGCCTCTCATATTTCTATAATATATGAATAAGACAGCTTTCAGCAAGTGGGATGATTATGGTGATTAACTGTAAAATGAGATTAAGAGAAGGGCTACTGACGTTTGCATGTGCTTCTGCTGCTCAATTGTATCAAGTGATTGTCAGTTGAATTATATTTTTTAGGTAACCTTTAGGCACGATTCTTCAACAGTGGAAGTGCAAGATGACCACATTAAGGGTCCCTTAAAGGTAATAAATTTTGTTTATATCTTGCTAATGCTTTGAAAAACATTTTTCTTTTCATTATTTGACATAAATTTGCATATATGGTATGGGGTGAGAGTACAGGTTCAAGTTATTACACAGGCTAGATAGGATTACAAAGCATAAAAGGTGATGCTACAAAGTTAAAGGTAGTATACTCTTTATGTTAGGTTTTCTCTTTGTAGTTAAAGGGGATGCAGCACAGGCTGGTAAAAGCCTCTTTGTTCTTTTTGCCTTTAAGCTATGAAGTATGGCTGGCACTGATTTTTAGTCACCATTCCTTTGGAGAACTCGGCAGGAGGATTTGATGGGAAAGCTCTTATACAAGAGAATGACATCACTTAAATTGGTTCTTGTTCCCCACCTGCTGGCAGGAAATAATCAGCTCAGTTACTTGGCTTATTTTAAAGGAATGAAAAAAGAAGTTTGAGGGATACAAGTATATTCAAGTGAAACTGGAAAAACATTTTGTATTTGACATGGAATAGGCTAGAAATTATCTCTGTTTGCTGACACAAAAGTGTTGATTTCATTGCCTGTGTTAGAAACTCTCCAGTGCTAAGTGAGTTCTCTATTTTAGGTAGGAACTGTTGTGGAAGTGAAGAATCCAGATGGAACATACCAGGAAGCAGTTATCAACAAATTAACAGATGCAAGTTGGTATACTGTAGGTAAGAGAAAGATTTATGTATTTGACTAAAATTTCTGACTTAAAAATAAGCCCGTGACCTGGACATGTCCTAAGCATGGTGAGAGAGATTTTCTGGAGATACTTATGTATTCAGAGTTTCCATGAAAAACCTTTAAAGATAAACTTCTTATTTTGGGTTTTTATAAGAAACTGTGCCCTTTATGATCTCAAACTGGGACACCAAATAAAGATGTAGTGAATTGCTCTATAACTGGTGACTACTCCTTAGATATTAAATACACTTGTTAAATATTCTGAAGCAAAGTATGCTGTCACAGGTCCTTAAAAAAAAGGGCGAAGAAGTGCTTTTAAAGCACAAAATGCAACACCTAATTTTCCCCACTCCTAGACTTAGCCCTCTTAAAACAGCTGCTGTTAAAATACACATGGCTTATTATAATGTGATATTTCAGATGTTTGATAATATACCACATAACATAGCCCTCTCCTGGGTAGATATGGGAAGTTGAAGACTAGAACTTGAAAGGACTTTAGTGAGGCTTAGTTCTCTTGAGGTGTGGGTTATTGTTAATGAGGTGATGCTGAGCAACTAGAGAAAGACTTTATTTTCCCTAGTCATAGTCCTTTCAGAAGGGAATAGAGCTCTAAATTTAGATAAGACCTTACAGATAAGTGTTAAAGAAAATATGTCTGTTTTTCTGTTGGAGAAGTAGAATCTATTAGTAGAGGTGAGACTGGGTTAGGATGGGATGAAAGATAATGTACAAAGACAAGAATTAACATTATAGGTAGTGTTTTGGTAATTAATACAGAAGTGAATCAGATATGAGAGCTTTTAAGAAGCAAATGGTATAGCTGGTGTTAGAACTGTATTGTGGCATTGTGCCAGTGTCAAACCATGCCAGTGTCTCTGTTTATGTTTCTGAGAAAGTGTGAGGTTAGCAGTTGAACAAGAAGACTAAGAGAGGAAGCCATGCATTTTAAAATTTGAAGGTAGATGTCATGGAGTTGCAGTCAAAGGAGATGTCTGTCAACAATCCTGAGCTTGGGAAATAGGAAGAAGTTTGGGTTTCAGTCTCAACTCTTGTGTTTTGTAGATAAAAGCGGACAAAAGCATGTTGACCTTGCAGAGTTGGTAAGAGCAGCACAACTGCTGGCAGTGTAGTGCACTTTGATGGGAAGCTGACTCTAGCTGTGGATGATTAGAATAATCTTTGTCAGGAGGGTGACTGGAATGAGACAAGAACTGCCTTTACTGACTGTGATGACTTTGCAGATCTGATTGAAAGTCCTACTGTAAGATATAGTTGCCATTTACCAGGTTCCAAAATTGGCACTCATCTTAACTAGCAGTTACCTAATGTTGTCCTAGCACTTGCTGAGAAGCATCTAATTATTTGCACTGTTAATGATTTTGTGAATAAAATTGCTATGATTTGGTGAAAAACTTAGTGAAGGCATAGATCCATCTGAAGTAGTACCTTTCTAAAAGTTACTTAAGAACAGATATGCTATTGCAGCACTATCTGGAGAGGAGAGACTCTTTGAGGGCTGCTTGAGACCTCTTTTAACACTGAAGAATGGGCAAAGTTGCTTTGAATGTCCCAGTGTGTCTTGTATTCACATGGTGTTGTCTGAATAGAAATTGTGCATCAATTTGCTTACATGTTTTTTTTGGTGCTACTGCTTTCCTATCAAAGAACAGCAAAAACTAAATTTAAATTTTTATAAAAATCCAACTAGTATAGTCTTTTAAAATTAGTATAGCACTGTGTGTGTGTATATATGTATGTATATATATGCATAAAACTTGTAAATTTAATAGGCATGCATATATATATATGAACACATGCACATACATACATACCTAAGTGTCCTTAGTCTTGCCTGCCCTGTGAAAAATCCTCAAAGAACTCAAGATGTTTAAGTCCTGGTAACTAGATACTGTTTTGTCATTCATATAAATTTCTCTTAAAGTCTGTGTTTACTGTGAGGGGGGAGAAAGAAAATGGCAGGATTATTTGCTTTACTGAAAATGCAGAGCTATGCATGTTCAAAAGTAGTCTTACCCCCCTTCTGCATTTTTTTGTCGTTACATTTTGTCATTAGAATTCATAGTGATTTTGGTTACATTAGGTTTTATCTTTTCTTCCCTGGCTTTTCTCGTGTAGTTTCAGAATATGTGATTTTAAATATGTTACACTCCTGATGCCTGCTCAGTAGATTGTTTTCAGGATGTTCCAATAGATCAGAATATCATAGTCATTAAGCCATATGTGTCATGCTGGCCACATAAGTCTTTCAGGGAGGTCAAGCTTTTCCTCTGAAAGTATTCATGTAATGGAACAAGATTAAGATTCCCTCTGGCAGGGAAGAGGCCACAAGCAGATTACCACATAGGACACATTATGTGGCTACCTGCCTAGCTCAGAATAGGTTTACCTCTGCTGTAGTCAGCTTATCTCTTGAAGTGGATAGATTTTTTTTAATCTCTCATTATGTAAGGAGACTGTTTTGTTAATTAACACAAAGTGGATTAGGAACCTGCTGACTTCTACTTCGCTTAACCAAAGGGGGGCTTAATTATGCGTTGACCATTTGAGATGCAGTTCCAAATCTAAATGGTTTGTATGCAGTTCTTGCTATTGATAATTTTCAACAGATGTTGAAGGATGTGCATCTCTAACTGATACTGTATCACAATTGAACATTGTTCAACTATTACTGTAGTCCATAATACAACAGTCATAGGGGAATTGTAGTTACAAGGGGAAGTTTCTTTATCAAAAGTACTCAATCTTATGTAGGGATGAAAAATTCACAGAACTAAATAAAGGTTCTTTAATATCAAGTAAATATTAGTCAAGAATTTTGATGTACCTTGTTGCTTTTCTATATTTTTATTTGATATATTCATACTATATATATTTTATATATATATAATCTATATATAAATATATAAAATATATTTCTATTTTATTTAGTAAATGTTGAAGAGTAGAGCACCCTCCATCAGAAAGCAAGAAATTAAATTAATCTCTTTAATCTTGCTGGTCAACAGCCATTCTGCTGTAACTTTGATCTGTTGATGGACAGAAGAGGATGTTTAAATGAAGTGAAAAAGACATATTCAGAAGTTGCATAAACTTTTTACTGAAATATTTTAATGTTATCTTGGGGTTGTTTCAAATGTCTTTGAGGTCACTACTGTGTGGGAGCAAGAATATAATTATCACTGCTCAGGAGGGGGGAAGAGATGAATTCTTGTCTCACTGAACAGTGCAAGCAAAACCTAAGAGTTAAAATCTGTCACCAGCTTTCCATTTTCTGAGTATCTGCAGAAGACTTGACAAAAGCTTACTTTTTATATGACCAGTTCATCAGGTTCTGAAGACCCCACCTTAAAAATGTGCAGTGCATTTCAGGATTTTAAAGGAAGTAGCTGAATAAACTGCACATTATGAACTTGTTTCCAGTTGACCTGTGATAGCAGAGATAGCAAAAAGTATAGAAACTGGGAGCTGCACAGTTCTGTCAGCGGAGCTGGGTTTGATGATTGTCAGCACTTTGACTATTGTCATCTTCTTAGGATAGTATCACTGTTGTTCTGTAGCTTAGTTGCATGAAGTCAGTAGAGAAAGACATTGAACTTCCATACAATGTTAAATTGCAGCTTTTTTCTATAAATATCCAGTTATGTTTCTCCATGGTAAGCAGAGCTTCCACTTGAATGTCACAGGAATTGTGTAATTAAATTCTTTCTCTAACAGTTCTCTAAAAATTGTTAATGTTAGAAAAACTAGGTTTTGAATGTTAGAAAAAACTAGGTTTTGAATTCTACTGTGTTGAATTTAATTTCATGATACCATGAATTGTCTGATCAACTAGTGATTACTCAAGGTATGCAAGTGTAAAGTAGCTATGGTGAAAGAGCAGCTTATGTATTTGTAGTTGGTCAGTCTGTGAAATGCTTTATTGGGCCTGCAGCACCATTTGGGCATAGGTTTGTTCCAAGGGTTGACTACAGGAATATATATCCCATTCTTTCTGACATGTAAATGAATTGCTTATTAATATCCTGAGTTAAAAAGAAATGTTTTCTTTCCTCACATCTTGTCTGGTGGCAGTATTTGATGATGGTGATGAGAAGACTCTGAGACGCTCTTCCCTGTGTTTAAAAGGAGAAAGACATTTTGCTGAGAGTGAGGTAATTGAACAGTTTTTATGTTGCAACTTTTTATTTAGAAAAATTTAAAAGTGATACTTTTATTACCTCAGTTTTTAGTATATTGTGTGTATCCATGCTACTAAAAATGGGGATTATGCAAAGTGTGGCCCACAGGGTCTGGCTTATTCTTTTCTAAAAGCAAGAAATACAGTTAGATTTCACCAAACTGTGTAAGTTAAGAAACAAAATCGGCATTTTGTCTTTGTCAGTTTTTTATTTTTGATAATTTGTAGATTGTAGATCACAAAAAGATGTGCGATCACACAACTACTTTACATTGTATAAAAAATTACCTGTATTAGTGATGAAAAAAATCACAGCATACTTATAATATGAAAAGTAATATAATTTATAACACAAAAAACTAATGTTGGTGTTTCTGCATAGTAAAGTTCTGCTGCATTTTTGATGGTCAAACCCAATTTTTAATAGTTAATGAAACATAAATGCTCTTCTTTCAAATGGCCAATAATGAGTTGCTGTTACTTGTTTATTTGACAACAGCTACCAGTATTTTGAAACTGGCTCACATCTTAGAGGTGATTTACGCATTAAAGTATGCAAACATTTGTAGTACATTGCAAATAATTGAAATTTCAGAATGAGGGGGGGTTATTGCTTCATATTATGTAAGACAATCTGGACGCATGGGCAGATTTGTGTAAACATGTTTGTTTACTGGACTGCTGCTGAAGATGGGTTTCTTTGTTCTACGTAAGTGTGCTGTTACTGCAGTCAGCTGAGTTTGTTGTTTGCATGCTGCATTCTTGTGATGATTCAGGTATCTTCTAGAATCCTAAATCAGGATTAAACATATGTTAAGGTGGGAGCCTAATTAGATGCCTAAATCTAGATTCCTATAGAAATTCTATAATTTTAAAGATTGTGGTATTCCTTCAATTAATTCTTTGTTATTAATGATCAGCACAACTAAAGATTAGATTTCTTCTGTTCCATAAATAGTATTTTAATATGGTTTCAGGAGTATTACTTTAGGGTGCATAGGTTGAAAATTTTGGTCTACATGGATTGCTTTGTGACCTGTTTGGCTGGATGTGAGTAATTCAGATTGTTTTGTCACATTCAAAGAAACCTTACCTTCAGATGACTGGTACTTCTTATTTTTATAATCTTTTTTTTTATCTAAGCCTTTGATGTTTTGCCAGAAGTCACTGATTTGCAATTCACTGTCACCAGCTCTGAATGAAACATGTTGTACATTTCTAATAATTACCTTGTGATTGCACAGCTACACAGCAGGGAAAATTACATCTCAAATTTCTTTTGTAATTAGGCCAGTGCCCTACAGTTGTCTTGTTCTGATACTCCTTCCCAAGTGTGTGGTGTACAATCTTATAGGACGTCCACCACACTCAGAAGTAGTCCTACATTCATTTTTAGATTCTAAAAAGCCAGTTTTATTGTCCCTCAGTCAGTTCTCTCTGAGACAGAATACTTCTGAGGTGCTTGTCGGTGTTACATGTTGTGAAATTCATACATGACAAAGAAGTTGAAGTCAGAGGACTATATTTTATTTGGAAGGCTTTCTGCCTTCTTTCAAAGAACAATAATAAGTGGCTGTACAAAAAATTATTGTATACCAGGAGCCTTCAAATCAGGAGTGGTTATCGTTTAAACAGGAAACAGCAGGCTTAAGGAGAGAAGATACTGCATGTCCATGAATTCCTTCTGTTGAAGGATTCTTCCTAAAGAGGGAAAGTTTTTTCTCTCCCTCTCTTTTTTTTTTTTGAGGCTGATAAAGCATCAATAAGCACTCTCCCAATTATCAATATAGCAGCCTCTTTAAAATTGTTTTAGAATCTCTCACATATCAAAGTATGAATTACTAATGAAAAATTAAAATAAGTTGTCATGTTTGCTGCTGTTAAACAATCTTGCTGTTTCATTTCAAAGGAGACCTTTGTTCATTTTTAGTAGATGATTCAGTATTTAGTCTAATTATAGGATAGGCAGAAAATTAATCTGGTAGAGATGGAATATGCCTGGTGAGCAGAATACCTGATAATTATTTTCCTGTGTTTTGATGGTCCAAAGGCAGGACTTCTGGAAAGAATTGTTTGTGTGTGTTCAACAAAAGTTAATTATTCAGAGGAGCAGAGAAAGTGTTGAAAAAAAACCTGCAAAACAAAACACATTCCTTTTTTTTTAAAATCTAAGTGTGACATATATGATGTAGTTCTGTATTTCTTTCATAATGAGAGAGAGTCTCTGTTGACAAAAATTGCTTCAGTGAAGCAGGTGGTTTGGAGAATAACTTATGCCAGCTTTTTCTTATGTATATGCATATGTATTTTTTCATTTCAACAGACATTAGATCAGCTTCCACTCACCAATCCTGAACACTTTGGGACTCCTGTTATAGGAAAGAAAACAAACAGGGGAAGGAGGTCCAATCATATGTAAGTTAAATATTTTGATATCTATGCTATGTGTAATCAATTCTCAAGCTTTCAGTGTGTGTCAAGTTTTATTATTTGTATGTTCAGGCTTCTCTTATTAAAAAAACAGGAGGCTGGATGAAAAATGTTGTTTAGCACTCAGTTTGAAACTCAGGTTCGTGTCTGTTGTTGCATACAGCATTTACAGCATTTAAATTCATGTAATTAATATTTTAAATAGCACCAGGTATATCCAAGAGCTTTTTGTTGTTTAAAGAAAAATAATTTTGAATTGCATTGACAAACATCTCTGTAGTGTTGTAAATATGTTGGACTCAAGCTAGAAAAATTACAATGCAGTCCTTGTCCAGCTGATAGGAAGTATTTGTGGAAGGTCCCAGAATCCTCATATAGATAGACCTGTGGTTTCTCAGCACAGGGTCTCTGAAGGGCTTTTAGAAATAGATGAACAGTAGTACTGAATCACAGAATGGGTCAGGTTGGAAGGGACCACAGTGGGGCATCTGGTCCAAGCTCCCTGCTCAGGCAGGGCCATCCTAGAGCACCTGGCACAGGATTGTGTCCAGGTGGTTCTTGAATAAATCTCCAGTGAAGGAGGCTCCACAAGCTCTCAGGACAGTCTGTTCCAGTTTTCCATCACCTGCACAATCAAGAAGTTCTTCCTCATATCCAGGTGGAACTTCCTGTGCATCAGTTTCTTCCCACTGCTTCTAGTACAGTTTGCAATAAAGCTTACTGATATAAAATAAAGTTCAAGATTTCTTAGGTGCCAAAATTCTTGGTAGCTATGATCTTGATAAACCAGTGTTACATAGTCCAGTGCCTATTCTTCATTGTTTGTGGGTGGGTTGTGAGGTTTTTGTGTGCATGCGTGAGTTTATGTGGGGTTTTTTTTTGCTTGTTTGCCTAAAGTTTTTAAGTATAGTGGTTTTCATGCTTGGGTTTTTGCACTTTCTAGTAGCTTGAAATAAATGTTGCCCTATATATGTAGAGGAGCTATAAATTTACTCAGAAAATTGTTGAGTTACTAATTTGTGAAGTAGGGAAGGAAAAAGCTGAAAAAAGCTGTTATTATCACAGAGAATGTGATTGTGGCATCCTTGATGTCTCTGACTGTACAGGATATTGTACAGGGTTGTACAGGATATTATTATGTCAGAAGCAACACACTAATCTTTATCTTGTTGTTAAAACTGAGTTAACTGAGTTTAAACACACTTATACCAGTATCTGTGCAATTTGAGTTAGGAAATAGTCTCTCCAAAATAGTTCTGGCTTTCTCTTTAGTCTTTGATTTTTTCTCTTCCTATAAGAGATTCTTGAGCCCCAGAAAGCAGCCTGAAAGATTTTAATACATTTTAAAAGAAGCCATTACTTAAAAAAAAAAAAGGAATTTTGAGGGAAAAAAAATCAAAACAATGCTCAACCAAAACAAATATCATCACTGGAAATAACATAAATTTAAGATGGAGAAAAAGAAATTCTCCTTAAACTGTACATCAGTTGCCTTCTGTTCCACAAATGGTAACTGAGTTTTTTGTTAGTAGTGAATTTTGGACTCAAAAGCAGTTACGTGACAAATGGGGATAGCTTTTTAAGTAATGGTGGTTGTGCTCATTGAAGATGCTGTATATTTTCTGAGGATTAACCTTTGAAGTGACTATTAAAAAAGGATATATAGAGAGCATCAAGAGAAGGTTTTCTTTTTTTTTTAGTTACAAGTAATTTTAGTTGGACTAGTTTGTATATTTAGACTCCTCATATGGTTAAAACCAGGTGCAACTTTGTACTTGAACAGTCAAAACAATGAGCCAGAACCCTTTTAAATGAAAATGCATTTGCATCTTGGCCCATCTACTTACATTCCAACACTTCGTTCAATGTGAAGTTGAAAGTCATAGAAATGCTTCACTGCACATCTTTAAAGAACTGTTTTAAGGATAAACAGACTTTCTCTTTGCTGTTCTTCTTTGAATCTGATGTTTCTTCTTCAGAGATTTGTCCTCTCTCAAAATAGCTTTCCATTCTGTGTGGTTTTAAAGTAAAAGCACAGAGAGATTAAGAGGGAAAACCAAAGCAGTTTAGCTTAACATTGGTCCAAAACTACAACTGCAACAGTATTTTTGAACAGTGTTTTAGTAGGGTAGAATGGTTTCACTTTGAATATCCTGACAATGCATTTCTCTTCCTCCCTATGGGTGCATGGTGGTGTTTTGTTTGGGTTTCACATGTATTACTAGAAAATGTGCATTTCTGAGCATGTAATGTTTGAATTGTTACTATAATATATTATACATACTTAATTCATTTTTATGCCAAAACACCTAACAGACAATTCAAGTTGCTGTTATTTATGTCTCTCTGATAATTTGCTTTGGATCTCCTGTAATTACAATAAGCAAGTTTTGAATAGTTGAGTTTTAAGTCTCTTTCTGTTGTTTAGTCCTGAAGAAGAATCTTCATCCTCTTCCAGCGATGAAGATGAAGATGATAGGAAACAAAGTGATGAGTTACTAGGAAAAGTTGTGTGCGTGGACTGTTTCAGTGTGGATAAAAAGAAAGCTCTGTGGTTTCCAGCCTTGGTAAGAGTTTCATCTTTATTGTAATTTTGTACAGCTTTTATCTTTTTCTAGGCACTGAGAGAGATGTGGGGTTTTTTTCATTTTGGTGGTTTTTGTTTGAATTTTAGAATGTGTTTCTTCAAATTGGACTGTACAATAACAGTCAAAGTAAATACACCTAGATATGTTTGTTTAAAAAAAGGGATTGCTAACATGGCCTTAGTTTTTCCAAACAGCCAGAGCTTGTTGACCTAATTCTAGCTCGGCAGTGTGTTCAATGTTCACTATTGGACTAGAATTTCAGGGCTTTTTTCCTAGGCTGTTGTATATCAATTTTCCAAATTACTGAGTTTTATCAAGGAAGGAAATATAAAATACAGAGAGAGGGGAAGTTTAGTGATTACATAGACATGATTTTTCAACATTCAATATAAACACATTAGATTATAAAATCAAATGTTTTTTTCTTGGTCACTACAGTAGGAATATTGACAATAAATTTACTTTACAATTACATTGTAGCCTTTTGGTACCATTATTTTTACTCTTCCTTTATTCTGGCTTAAAGACACTTTTTAAGAAATCAGCTTCTAAAAAGATATCACAGCTAGTCTAATGATTTGCATGTAGATGCACTGACTGATTTGGAAATGAATATATTTCTATATATTACCTTGTAGTACCATGCTTTTAAATTTTTATTTTATGTTCAGTTGTAAATATTTGATTAATTCCTCCCTGGCAATGAAAGCTTAACATTTATCTAATTTCAGGGAGACTTGTGCTCTGCTTTTGAAACCATGCCATATAGTAGCATTTAACTCCTCTTAGTATGTGCAATAGCTCTCAATTGCAGCGTTCTGCTTGTCACCTGCTGTGTCTTGTAATGCAGTCCAGCAGCTTTCCAGTAGGAATTCTTCTGGGGAAGTTTGTGGAAGAGAAAGAGTCACTGAAGTCTTTTACAAGGGAGAGGGACAGAATGTACAGCAAGGATGTACCATGTTTGCAGGAGATAGCTTTAAGAGAAGTTTTCAGTGATAAACAAGAAAAATTGAGATGTTTCTTTGCTGAAAGCTGTCATCAGGAGGATACAGTATTACCTGCCTCACAGTTCACTCAGAGAAGTGGGCAGTGAAAGTGGCTTGAGCAGTTTTTGTCACACTGCTGGGTTTGCCTTTCTACTCATGGCCATGCCTGGTACCAGTTTCCAGGGCATGCCCTCTGGGAGGGGTTGGGCTTGCTTGTGGCTCCTGCAGTGCTGCTCAGGACAGCCGTGGGTCAGACCCTAAAGAGGAGCTGAATTGTTGCTCCTGCTCCAAAGATATACTAAAAGATACACAAGTGTTTCTTTGGCTTTCTTTTGAAGGTTGGAATAGCTTCTTCTTCATGGAAAGCTTCCTGCAACAAATGAAAAGTAGTAGAGGGATAAAGTTTGAGGGTGAAGCTTGTTAACTCTGAAATAGCTTATCCTAGATTAACTCTTACTTTAGTAATCAGGTTTATAGCTCTGCAAACAAACATCATACTGCATTTAACCAGAAAAGCTGTGCCAAAGGGTAGATTTATACCTCAAATAGCTGCCTTTTTTGGTTTGGCTTGGTTTTCTTTGTTATAATCCCCTTTGCAATAGCTATGCCTCTTGATTTTTTTACCTCGTAAGCAGGTTACCTCTACTATATCAACAAAGTAATCTTATCTTATTACTGATAAATTTTGCATTAACTTTGTGTTATGGTAATTTCATGAATAATGTAATGAAAATTCAGGTTTAATGTGCGGAAGAATGTGTATCTCAGCATTATTTCTTATTAATGATATTATGTACAGATACTTTGTGTATAAGCACAAAAGACATTGTGCAAGTTTATTATGTGAAAACAAGTTCAGGGATTAGTCTAAACCTTTACATCAAGTAACAATTAAGATCAGTAGCGGAAACCAAATACTTTGGAGATCACTCCTGGAACCAAATTGATTATCACTTTCAAATCTAGAACTATAGAAGTCTAAATTTGCTTAAAATTACTCTGAGGACTCAGTGATTGACTGCATTGTTTTAATCCTGCATACATGTCTGGGTTGGCGAGGTTTTTGTTTGCTCACTTGTTTTTGTAAATTCTGTGGGGAAGGGTAAGTACAGTGACTAACTAGAATTGTAAAAGGGTCTGACAGTTGTTCCTTATGTCAGAGTGTGATTCAGTCTTATTCAAAGCCTTATAGCATTGTTTACTTTTAATGTGTACTTAAAGGCTTTTGAAAGGTGCAGTGAGGAAATCTGCCTGCAGCATTTTCAGAAAATTGAGTTTACATAGGATCATCTCTTTCATCCTCTGACTCCAGTGGAGTTTGTTTTGCAAGGAAATTGAGAACTTGATTCAGGCGAAATTGTGGTGATGTTGCTTGATGTAAAGGCACTAGATGAGGTTATGGTGTTTTCCAACCTCTGAATGGATTTCTGACTACTAAAATCTTGATGCTTCTAGAAAACCAGTAGCTAAAGCCTGAAGAGCCTTTCTCCATCTTTAAGGAGCTAGGAGTTTGCACTTGTCAGTTTAAAATAGAGGATGATGGTCATTGTCTTTTACCCTGACATTGCAAGCTGTATCTCAAGCATAATTCCAGTTAGAAAGTTGTCATTTCCTAAAGTAATTTTTGTAGACTGTAGAATGCATTGAATTTTGGAACTTGGTCTGTTAAATTTTATTTGTCTTGAGGATCATATTTAAGCCTATGCTTTGTGGTATGTAAGTCTATTTCCAAATCACTTGGAACTTTTGACTTCAGCTCCTAAAATGCTACATAGGCAGTGATCTATACAAGGAAGGGGAAAAAAATCAACTTTTGCCATTTAGTATCTTTGTATTTGGTGGAAAATTAGGACTGAAAGGCAAAAGTTGGTATAAGAAAGAAGAGATATTTGCCTGGGCCTAACTTAGGGCTACAGTCATTTACTGCTCCTTGAGGTTTTGTAGCAGCCAGAATTTTCCTAACTTTCAGGGATCTATGCACATTATTGTTGCTTTTCTGTTGTGTATCTCTGGCAATTTTTTAAAATTAAATTCTTGATGCTTTTTGATTAGTGACTTGTATCCTGGTTTAACAAAACTGAAATAACTTTTAAAATTGTAACAAATTATATGTTGTCTCAGTGCTAGACTTGATTAGTCTACTTCTTGAGTTAAAGAATCTATCATAATACTTGCACTGGAGGTGCTCTTCTCTCCTAGGCAGATTACTTGTAAGTCTTCCTTTATAAAATTACATTTCATAAATCCTGTTAGCTTTTGGTTTTGACACTGTGTGTGATCAAATCTTTGCCATTTCCAGAAGTTTTCAGAAGAAGTCTCTAAGTCAAGTGGCAGAACTTAGTGAAATTTCTGTCCTTTTGGGATGAGGATAAGCTGTAGAGGCATGACAATTAGACGTCTTGTCAGAATGCTGTTCTTATGTTTCTGGCAGCAGCCATCGGTTTCCCTCTAGGAGCAAGCATGACCTCATGCATTCAGTAATTTCAGGAGGTCATCACTCTTGTGTTTTAGGGGAGCTCTCATCTCAGGGCTGCCAATGAGAAATGAGCAGAAAAGCTTTTAGAGAAGCGCTGCTATTTACTCTTACTCTCTTGTCTTAGCTTTTTCTCTCTAAACTTTGCAATTGTAATATCTTTGCAGGTGGTTTGTCCAGATTGTAGTGATGATATTGCGGTGAAAAAAGACAATATTCTTGTTCGCTCATTCAAGGATGGCAAATTGTGAGTAGGAATGTTGAGTTTGATAATTGAACAAAATTTATACCTCAAGTGAAATGTAGTATGAGATGTGTTGGTTAAAGTATTAATAACATCAGTCAGTTCAGTGAGTTCCTGCCAAGATTTATCTAATGTTTAAAAAACTGTTAACAGCCTACATGGTGATGAAATTAGTCTTGAACTTTGTCATTATTACTAATGGGATGCATAAATCTATCTGTCTTAGTTTTACTTTCATTGTTAAAATTGTGGCAAACCCAGCACTAGTACATGACTTCAAGAATGGCCTGAAACTCTTTCCTGCTGAGGTTGGAATAGGGCAGTGCTTTTCAGGGATGTGGCTGTAAGCTTATCCAGCTCCAGAAGGGTCGGTGGGGATGTGTGCATGCCTGCACGTACACCATGTGCACAGAAATCCTCTTTCTTGTTTGGAGGTACTACGGCATATGTTTATCTCGGTCTAGACTGCAACTGCATCTTATCGTGCTCCTTGCAAAGAGCTCTAATGCTACTCAAAGTAGGAAAAAGGATAGAAAACCTAGAAAACCAGACTGTCTGGTATTTGCAACAAAATAAAGAACTTTGTGTTCTTAAACTCACAACAATAGAATTTTTTCTAGGTTTTAGTTTTTATTTCAAAAGTTGCAGCTATTTATTGTGCTTGGTTCAGTTCAACACAATGTTTTGTAAGAAGGATATTTAAATATTTAACACTTTTGTTGTAGTTTAATTACTTACTAAGTCTGGGGTATTGCTTTACCTTTTGATAGTTTTTCAGGCATCAGTGCACATCACCCAAGGAACACACATAAGATCTGTGCATGCAAGTACTTACCCACCCCCCGGTCCTCCAGAGTTGCAGTTCAGATTTGCTTCCTTGGTTGTAGACAAAGTAGAAATCAGAAAATGCTTTGTTCTTTCAATTTGAAAGTCTTTAATTTCATATTGACAATTTACAGTAATACTCATTTTAAAAAGGTAGGGTTCAAAATTAATGTTAAATTAATGTGAGGGTTTAAATTATTGCATATATGGGAGATTACAGAAACTACCTGTTTGTGGAAGTAGCATGCTTTCTTTAACATGCAGTGAATGCATATAGTTTAATCAATTTAATGTAAAAGTTTTGGTTTTAATCCACTGACTAACACTGTACCAGAGTAACACTATAGAATTGTCAAGATATACTTTGTATGCTTCTTATGTATGTTTAGTAAGTGTATTATAATCTTAATGGGAGCTTTGTATTGTATAGTTAGTTTATCTTTAAAATATTTTAAAATTTTTAACACTTTCTAAATTCTCCAGTGTTTCTGTGCCAAGAAAAGATGTCCGGGAAATCAGTGAAACTTCACCAAAGCCTGACGCTTTGTTAAAACAAGGTAAAAATAACTTCCTGTGAGAAACATTTGTGTCTATTTGCTTAGTTACATGAATTGCACTAAATCTATGGCAGATTGATTAATGTCTTAAAGATCCTAAAATATGGGGTCTTCTGTTACAGAGTAATGTATTGAAGGAGAATGCTTATGGAAAGTTAGAGGAACTCTTTTTCAAACAAATAAAACCTAACTAAATAAAAGCCCCCAAAACAACACCCCACTTACTCTGCATTGGCTTTAAATGCAGACATACCAAACATGCACACATTGGTTCTATATATTATATTTTTCCTTTTGATTTAGAACTTTATAGAATTATTCTCACGGTAGTGCCCCTAATAATAAGTAAATAAGTTGCCTTTATGAGCTGTGAAAATCTGGAATTGTGGGTGCATTTGAAATTTTAAGCTTGTGTGATGAAGCTTGATGAAAGTTAGCTTGTGATTGTTTCCTCCCTGCCCTCCCTTTTCGATATATATAAACTGCGGTCTAAACCTGTTGGATAGGGGTTTCCTCAGTTAAATTTTCATATATGCCCTGTGCAGAACATCCTTGTTTGGGTCTGTAGACACTAATATGGTAAAAATACTAGTAATATCTCTGAGTGCCTTGATGTGCAGAGAACACTAGGCCAGTTTGACTGGATAAGACAAATAAGGATGGACAACATGGAGTGGTTGTTGAGGATCTTTGAATTTGGAGAGGAATTGTTAGCAGTCTTTGCTTCTTCTCTTCCCCATCACCCCTCATTACTGTTTTTTAAATTGAAATATTTGTGCAAACTGATACTTCCTGCAGTGCTAACAAAGGCTGGTTCTTTTACAGCTTTTGATCAAGCACTTGAATTCCGTAAAAACAGAACTGTTCCTAGTAACTGGAAGACAGAATTGAAAGAAGACAGCTCCAGCAGTGAAGCTGAAGAAGAGGAAGAGGATGAAAAAGAAAAAGAGGATAACAGCAGTGAGGAAGAGGCAAGTGAAGTGTAAAGGGCATGGTTACACAGCTGATAAAAATTAGCAGGGACATACATATTTAAGTAGGCCTTTTTAACATTAGGGGACATGTAACATGTTAACGTAGGCAACACTGTTAACATAGGCATTATTGAGTAACTGGCTTTTTCCCTGATCCGCTGAGAAACTGCTCCACGCCAGGCTGTCTCTCTGGCTACTCTGTGTAATGAAGCAGAACTTTCAATCAAGGCATTAGCCCTCATGCATTCCACTTCCACCTTTCTTCTCTTTTTTGTCCTGCAAATATGGAGTCCCCACCTCATGCTTGGTTTTCTGATCATCTGTTGTTTACCCCCAGCCTTCTGTCCAAAAAAAAAATCAAGATGAGAAGAAAATTAGTGGAAAGAACTTCATTTCACAGCTGGCAGAGAGGCTGAAAGAGAGGCTTTTGAGCCTTTTACTTCTCTGTACCTTCCTGTGGTACTCTAAATCTGTATCTGCCATAATAACTTTTTTCTCTCACTAGGCTTTTTAATTTTCAAGCAAGTACCAGTACTGCAGCAGACTTAATTTCCTATTAGTAGGGGAATTGTGAAGAAGAAACTGAACTGGTTTGGGTCTTAAATGGTAGTTAGGGTCCTTCCCTCAGTCCATCCTCTATGGATATTGTGGCTCTGGCAAACCAGAAAATGGTGTTTCATCTTCTAGTCATTCATTTCTTTAAAATGTGCTGGGAGACTGCAAAAGTGTGAAGTTACGACTTTGCCACCTCTCCATGCTTGTAATTTCTTTCTGCCTCCTCTTTAAGCTCTCAGAAGATTATCCAGCTCTGATCAAAAGTTTGCAAGGGGCAGTCAGTGCTCAGTGCTCTGCTTAGTATTTTGAGAAGCAAGGAATAGTTTCTTGGGCTCAATACAATTTCTGAACTTTGTCAGCATGTTCGTGTCCAGCCATGAACATGATGCATGTAGATAGATTTGTATCTGTGCAGAATGACACATCATCTTTATGTAGTGATCATTCCTGCACTACTTCTAGGTGAAAAATACAGAGCCTTTAGCTACATCATTTGTAAACATTTGACCTTGTACTCTTTCAACACCTTCTCTTGAGCTCCTCTTAGTTGCATGTTTGTTTGTTTGAGCTAATCTTCCCATGTGCTAGACATATAGATTTCATCTCAGACAAATATTTTGGAATTTACTGTATCACCTCTTGTGATAATATCTTTTCCAGTAAACAGTGCTTTCAGTCATTTGTTGAACTAGGAAGTTTATAAAACAGAGGCAATTTTTTTTTCCACTTCTCTTTTTTCTTCTTTGCTCTTTTTGGTGGTCAGTGGCATGTGTGTCTCCTCTCCACCCATATTTGAGCAGTTTCTGCAGCTTCTTCTCTTGTTTTTGTTATTTTGTGCCTGTAACCTCCTGGTTATCAAGCAGCAGCTCTTCCCAAACAGGGCCTGTGGGCCTGCTCTTGGGACTTTAGCCACCTGCAGGTTGTTTTACTGCTTCCCAGGACATGATGGCTTCCCCCAGGCCATCCTTGTGGTCCTACTACCTCTAAACCAGAAGAAAACAAAATAGAAAACCCAAGCTCTTAAAGATGCCACCACGGACTTCCAAAAACAGATACATCTGTCCTATATATGTGTTCACTCCATTCTGTAGATACATACATAGTTGCTCTTCTGTATCTCATGTCTATGTACATGCTTCCATCCTATATAGATAGGAGTTGACATGCAAATCCTCTGTACTTGTCTTCTGAGAAGAGTAGTTACCTTCTTGGTTTTTTTTTCCCCTAATGGAAGAGACTGGGAAATGGCCTTCCTTTACTTTCCAAAATCTGACGGTAGGTAAAAGAGTTGTCAAAGACCCTCTCTCCCAGTGCTGTGCTATAGGACTCTGTGAATTAGTGTTGCAAAAAACACGTTGTTTTCCTGGATTTTATTATCCTATGTAGAAGCCACCTTATTTTAACTTGTAGCATAGATACATTAGGGACTGCAGAGTGACCAGCTAGCAGGTTGTGTAACTTGAAAATAAGCAAATATGACAGTGGGATATGCCTGCTTCAAAGCATTATCTAGGAAACCTTGTTGTCTAACTGGATTGAGAGATTATTAACAGATACTATTAGTATAGTATAATACATACTGATTCTGTAGAGATTCTGAGAAAGTTTTAATGCTATTCAGAGGGTCCTAGGCTTTCCATGTTAGCACACTTCCGTAGAAAGTTACTTTGTTCTCTACTGGAAAAATAATGAAGGAATGTTCATTGAGTTGTCATTCTGGCACCTCTGTGAATTATCACATTAGAGATGTAGGAGTACCCTTCAGGCATTGGACTGTATAGTAGGAAAGGAGTGTTTTATTCAGCCTCTTTATCACCTTGATCCTATTTCCCCCTGTATTTAAAAAGAAAACATTCCTTCCTCAAAACATTGTTGGGTTTCCTGAAGGTTTTGTTCAGTGACACCTGTCACCCCTCCCTTAAATGTTCTGTGAGACTAATGTCTTATGGCAAGTTTTTTCTTGTTGATGAGGAACATGAGAAACCCAAGTAGCTGCTCATGATCTGTTTCCCATGATCCAGCAAATGCTGGTAAAAGTCTGTTCCAAGTACGTGCTGTGGGAGTTGAGAAAAAAAAAAAAAAGAATTAAAAGAATTACACAGTTTTGGAGTTTTATTCCCCAAGTAATTTGTTCTCCATGGCCTGTGGAATATGAGTGTTCTTAACTAGGCTTTTATCTGAACTGCATGCAGAGCTGCAGCACCACCTTGTACCTGTCAGAGAAGAATTGGACTAGATGTGCTGATGTGTGGTGCCCCTGCCCTGTGAAAAGGCTCTCTAGTATATTGGTTGCAGTTCTCTACCCAGCCCGTCAAAGCTGCCTGCTCTGAGCTCTGCTGGTACACTGGGTGTCAAAAATGCCCATCATGTAATGCCCCTCACCGAGACTTTCCTCTTGTATTGCCTTTGCAAGATTGGAGTATTTTCATTGCATTTCTGGTGATAATTATACCTGAAGGGCAACTGTTTCAGCATGTTGTGAATACTGGTTCTTAATTTTTTTGCCTGTTTGCTCTGATGTCATCCAAATGCATTTAATGGGTAAGAGGAAGTGCAGAATAAGAAAAAAATCCCTACTCCTTGATAATAGTTACAGCCTTTCCTGACCTTATTTTCAGCTGTACATCTCTATAATAGATTCAGTAGATGTTGGAGGGTTTGAGGTTTGTTCTTGTTTGTGTGTGTTTGTTTTTCCCAGTTCTGTTTAGTAATGATATTCTGTTTCTGTTGGTTTTTTTTCAACTGTCTTAGTATGACTTTAAAGACAGTATGTTTTTCCCCTTGCTTCGGGGTAGGTGAAGCTTTAGTATTTAGCACAAGGAGACTGTTGAAGAATGGAAATTATAAACATGGAATGCAAGTACACCAAAGAAAAATCATTTATTTTAGATTACTGAATAACTAGTTATTTTTGGAAACTGTATGGGTAGTATTAAAAATTAATCAACTCATATTTGGTGTATTGTTTTGCAGTAGCTCGGTCATCAGAATTTGAAATATTAATATCTTATTGCTACTAGTTGTGGCAAACCCCATTTCCAAAAGAAATTGAGGTGTTAGAAAATAAGCCATAGTGCTTTGTTATGAAACTCCACTGTTTATTAATCTAAGTAAGTCTAATACAAAGGTTTATTAGTGCAATGAACTGAACTTCCAAAATATCCATTGTTATTTCAGTTCTGGGATTGATCCTGCTCAGCACGCGCCCAGCTGGTGCCCCATGGCAGTTCGCATGCAGTGCCATTGGCTGCGGTTTGCCAGTGCAGTGGATTAGAACTCCTAAGAAAGTGCAAGCACCATTTGCTCTTTGACTTCATCTCTGAAAGTGACGTAGTCTGTCCAGGAATCAAGGAGTCACTTAACTGCAGTAGAAATAGAGCTGAGATTTCTGATAGAATCTCTTGATCATTAATAGCGCTGTCTCCCAGACTTTCTGCATAAATGGATGAAATTGAGAGCACATCTTGATCTATGGTATCACTTACGATACTTCAGTGATCAGTCAGAAATCAAATCTCGATGTATGTTTACCGTCATTGTTTTATGTATTTTGAAACACTGTAGTTTATAAAACTTGGTTTCATGTGGCATAGCACTGAGAGCATTTATCTCTCTGTGCCATATCCTGTTGCTGACTACAGTAAAACAAACTTAAAGATTTAAACCTAAATTATCGCTGCCTTATGTTTCTTAATGAAGGAGTGTAACTCAAAATGGTGACAGTTTTCTTGCCTGCATTTCTTTAAACAGGAGGAAATAGAGCCGTTTCCTGAAGAACGAGAGAACTTTCTTCAGCAATTGTACAAGTTCATGGAAGACAGAGGTGGGCATTTAAATTAGTAGTACTTTGAAAAATCGAGCCTGTAAACTAGTAGTGCTTTGCCGTACAGTTTTGGAAACAGGGAAACTGTACTTATGCCGTCTGCCTTCCCTTCTGTTTGGAAGATGAGTCTGTCACTCGACTAATCTCCTAAAATGCAGTCCCAGCCTTCTAGTTTCAGAAATAAATGGATTTATATAAATATTATGTTTTGCATATATTGTACTATTGTACTATGTTTGCTATAGTGTACTTATAGCATGTATAATCAAACATTTAATACTTTCAATCCTATTAATTTATATTCTCAGTTTAATAACTTTAAAATACTGACACACACACCTTGGTCATGGAAAAATGCATTTACTTTGTGCTAATTTTCTTTTGTGAATCCTGATAACTTAAGTGCATGAACATTATCCATAGATTGAGATGTTTGTGAAAGCCAGTACCAGTCATTATGTTAAATCTTTACCAGGTTTTTATATATTGCAAGAAAAGGCAGGAGTGAGGGTATCTGCATTTTAATTACTATTATAACTGGTTGAATTAGTATCTTCTTTAATGCCATATGAAATGAGTTAAACTGTTCACAAGAGATGACAACGTGGTAGCTAGCTACTGCTAGTACAGTAGCATAGGAAGTTTCAGCTCTTGAAGCATTCTGGGTTTGCTCGTGGTGAGGGTTGGTCTGGGTTTTTTTTAATCAGTCAGAGGACTATTGTAGTTTCAGATGTAATTGTTTCAGTGGGTAAAATAAAAATATGTACAATATAGTTAGCAAGAAAATTTGCGTCATTTCTGTGTGTTCAGTAATGTATGGAAGAATGTATATATATGCGTTAAATAACATAACTCATTTTCCCTCTAGTTCAGTAAGACTGTAGAGGTTAAGTTTCATGGAAAGAAAGTACCAGATGCAGGAGGTAGAGTTTAAAATACTGTATTTAATAGGAGTGCATATGATGTGAATTTCATGTTATTCTGAAAAAAATACTTCAAAACACCCTAACAACTGTTTTTGTTACCCAGGGACTCCTATTAACAAACGACCTGTATTAGGATATAGAAATTTGAATCTCTTCAAATTATTCAGACTTGTACACAAGCTTGGAGGATTTGATAACGTGAGTATTAATACAATGAGTACTCCAGAGACATAAAACCTGAGGATGCTGTTTATTATAGTGAAATAATTTATTACTCTGTGAAGTACTGATAAATAACACATGACCATTATATGTATGAAAGTTTTCTACCATGGCTACATAAGACACTTTGTAGGTCTAAAAATCATGCTTTAACATGAACCAGAACTAGTTAAAAGCTAAACAAATTACACATCTACTCAGCATGTTTAATTGTTGATGCAAAAAAATCAGCCAGCACATGTTTTTGTAATACTTCAAGAAACATTTGTCTGATAAAGTTGTTACCTCCATGTGAAAGGAGTCACTACTCAGTAAAATCTCAAAGACAGCCAATTTAGTGGCCTGATGTGAGGCCCTTAGTTTCTATTTATTCTGGGCAGTGTAAAGAAGAATTTGCTGATGGGGATTAGTGAGACTGGTCTTGGGAGGAGTAATTGAAATACATTGAATTCATGGCCAAGCAGATTCTGATTGTGCTTTGAACTGCATCCCATGAATGTAGCCTGACAGCTGAGGAAGTCTGTTTGTGCAGTGATGCCTTTCTGACAGGCAGAACAGGATGTGGTACTTGGTATTGCAGTACATCTGCTTTACCTTCACAGATGGTTAGAAATGGGCACGTCACGGATCTTTGTCACCAAAGGGCATGCTAAGGACATAATGAAAGACTGGTAGGCACTATGGCTGGTGCAGTACTACCAGGGCTGAGTATTGTTAATACTTTGACTTTTTTTTTTCTTTCCAATTTAATTAAAATTCTAGCTCTGATAGTTAAAAATTACTTTAAATATAAAATAAAAAGAAAAAAATGATGTACTGATTTTCTGATAGCTGTATTTTCTTTCCTCTGTTTTATTGCCACCTGGAGAGGAAGGCCTGCTGTGGCTTGTTGCATTGCAGAAATGCTAAATTGCTTAAAGTGATTACATTAGACTGGAGTTTGCATTACAGTGAAATACTGTGTGTGTGATAAATAGTCATTTTATAGATCAGAGGAAATTACTTACATTTATTTTTTGAAGCTGTAAACTTTGTCAATTTAGTTTTTTTGTCAGTGAATTAATTCAAAAACAATGACTTTGTTGTCTTTAACAGATTGAAAGTGGAGCGGTGTGGAAGCAAGTTTATCAAGATCTTGGAATCCCTGTATTAAATTCAGCTGCAGGATATAATGTTAAATGTGCATACAGAAAGTAAGTAATAAAGCCATGTAGTTTATGCTAAAACTACAGTGAACTGAAGTGATGCTGTGTTAGGGGTAATATACATAAAATCCATAACTCTTTGTTTATAATGCAGTTTTTAAGGCTTTAAACCATACTGCCCATGTTCAGCTTCTCTAGGTTATATTTTCCTTCTTTAGTCAAACTTGCTTATCACAAACAATTTTTTTTTTTTTAGATATCTCTATGGTTTTGAAGAATATTGTACATCAGCTAACATTGAATTTCAAATGGCATTGCCAGAGAAAGCGACAAACAAGCCTTGTAAAGACTGTGAAAAAGAAAAAGAATTGAAGATGCGTGAAGAACCAGAGCAGGATGCAAAAGAGATGAAAGTGGACAAGGACGAGCACAAGCAGGAAGAAGTAGCAGTAGTACAACCAGAAGAAAAAAAGTCAGCTGAGAATGATAATGAAAGTAAAGAAAATGATAAGCCCTCTGTTCTGGTAATATATGTTAAAGTTCATTTTGTATCTTGTTTATAAAGTCTGTTGGTCTGTTAATAACCATGAATTAATATAAAGATTGAAATTTCTATGATGGATTTAAAATAAGACAAAAACTCACTGTAAACCTAATTCAGAACAAAACATTTGAGCTGTATTTACCCTAGGTGCCTGTTTTTGGGGGTCATGATGTCAAAATGTCTGACTTGTTAGAAAACAGGTCCAACATTTCATTTATTTGAAGGCCTCCTGGGTGAAATGGAGACTAATTAGTGTCCAGCTTTATCTTTATCTGGGTAATGCATGCTCACAGCTAACTATATTGGTGATATTTTCATCATCCATTTAACTATGTAAATACTCATGATAGTACTCATAAATACTGCTGTTACTTTTGTGTTCCCATGAAAACAGTGAAGCTCTACAAAGACCTGGGCCATATTATGTACACGTGGTCTAAAGTAGTTTAGTGGTCCAGAGAAACAAATGTTTATAGCTTTTCACAATCCACTGTTGACTCAGTGGCTTTAGCAGAGGGAGTTCAGGGTCATAAACTGATGTGCTGCACTGTACAGGCCTCAGAGTTTGCTGTGGAAGCAGTGTGGCTCCTCAGGTCAGTGTGCAACACTGCTGTAGTAAGTGGCAGCCAGCCCTGGTCTGTGGGCTGGTATTCTCTGGCAGGAATGCCAGATGGGCCAGTACTGGTATTTCTGCATCCCAAATGGAAACATGCTTTGTGAAGTGTTTGTCTTTGGGATTGCTTTGCAGTCCAGGTCTAAGAGCTGCATGCCTATATCATTGTGATAAAACAAGCTAGGACCTTGGCTGCAACTTTAAACTGTTAGGATTAGCTTAAGTCTTTCAAAAGGAAAAGCAGCAGAGATGCTGCAATTTTAGCGCAAGCCCCACACTGTAGCATTGTCTTGCTCTTACGACTTCAGTGTGTTTTGTCTACCTTTTCTTAAATCCTTTGTTTACACCTTGTGAATTGACTAAAGGTTTTGTTGTCCTAGGGAAACAAAAAAAATTTGCCAGATTCTGTGTTTACTCAGCCTGATCAAGAAAAGGACTTAAATGTAATCAAAACTGAAGATGAAATCAAATTGGAGGATAAAGAGGAGGAGAAGATCAAAGAAATGGAAAATTCTACAGTAAATGCGGATGCTGAAGAAAAAGAAAAATTGGGGTAAGTTATGCTGTTTCTAATCAGATGAGACATAGGTGTTTTTTTAATTTTACTCTTGTAATTGGAACTTCAGATCAGACATGGTGCTGTGAATTAGTCTTGTATCTTCCAGAGACCGACGTGTTCATAACTTGGTCATGGTTAGGCCATTGAAGTTCATTGATCTCTTTTTAAAGGAAAAGGCACCTTAAGTTTTACAGGTTCCAGACCTAAATGTAAGCTGAGTGAGAGCAGAATATACAAAGCATAGGTCACTATTTGATTTAATACAAAGATATTGCAGTCATTGCCAGGAGTATTTTCATACTTGATTTTGGTACAAGTATAAGGCAAACTTGTGGTTTGCCACAAGATTTTGCTTTTGGACAGGGGTGTGTAACATGGGAAAAGATGGAAGTACCTTGCATTGCTCAGTTAACAGCCTTGCTGTTGAATAGGCCTGGTACTGGCAGGAGTCTCTTGTGCAGACCTTCAGACAGGTGTTTTGAAAGTAGGAGATGGAAAGAATAGGGATGCTCAGGGCCATCTAATCAGTGAGTCTGTGTGAATCATTTGGTTCATGCAATGGGCAGGTTTTCCCGTTTCAGTGCAGGAAAATCTTACAAGTGTTTTGCAGCAGCCACATGAAAAACCTACAACCAGATTATAGTCCTCATTAATCCCCAGTGTGTTAACAATTTGTATTCTTAAAATTAAAACTCTCATACAGTATGATTTCTAGTATTAAGAACACAACAATTCCCCTTAGAGGTCAGATAGATCTCTTTTATTACAGTATTTGTCTTCAATAAAACCCAGTAACAGATGCTTAAGGGAGAAGCTGTTACAAGAGGGAAAGCAGATAATGGCACTTCCTTATACTTTCACAGCAATCTGTTTATCAGGGATGTGTTGGGTTTTGTTGGGTTTTCTGTAGTTAATACCATCTGGTGCCTGACCAGTAATTCCTTTGTTCATTCCAGCAATTTTGTTGATTAGTAAATAGCAGTTGATCTTCTGTCTAAATATCATTAGCTCTTAATGCTTCTTCTGGTCCATTAAAAGTTGTGGCCAGAATGTCATGGTTTAGTATATTAATTTCTGATTCATTGGTAGTAGTTATTTTATTTTGGTTTAGATTTTTATTTTTTTAGTGGATTCTGGAATGATCCTTTTGTAAAAGCTTTTTGCCCTCCTGAATATTTTCAATGACAATTGAAGATTGTCAACTTCATTGTGAGATTTCATTGACAGTTTCTGTAACTTGGAAATTCAGAATACAGAAAAACCAAGTTTACCTGAATTCAGTTGAAGAGCCGTTTCTTAATGGATGTGATTTTGTTTGTATCCTATGTAAACTTTTCTTTTTTAAAATAGTAATTGCTGGACTTTGTTGCATTTGCTATTTTTAATGTGAACTGGATGAGTTGTACTTTAACAGGTTTGCAAGATTTTCAGAATTATTAAAGACTGATTTTACAATGCTGCTTTCAAAATATGGAACTAAATAGATCGAAAACTTTGCAATGCTCACAGAATAGCAGTTTTTAAAGTTCTCCAAATTCTGTATTTGTATGTGTGTATGTTTGTGATGTTACTTTATGTTTATTTATATACCTGGAAAGTATGGTGGCTTCATGCTTACCATGCTGCAGCAGTAAATGGTACATGAAAAGTTAGAAGCTGCATTTGCTTTTCAGTAATCCTTTATTTTAATTTTTTTAAGTTGGGGTGTTTCTCATCCCAATTCATGTCAATTTGCATTATTTATTACATCAAAAATGTCATTAGTGTTCCTATTTTTTTATTTATAAAAACGGCAAAAATCAGTAGAGAATTTCCTTTTAAGTTTTCCCAATTCACCTGATAGCAATTGAGTGCATTTTTTTCCCTCTGCTCCTCCTTACTCATCCCAGTGGAAAGCTCTTCCAACTAGTATTTTTGCTATTATGACTCGTGGAAGATTGTAATGAGTTGCTTAGAATAGAAAGCATAACTCTAAAAAGAGATGTAGGTGGTGATGTGGTCATTGCTGGGAGGTATGCTGTGTTTGAAGGGATAATTTAAAATAAAATAGTTGAACACTTACAGCAGGTAATTGCAATATTTATAAGCAGTGTTACTGTAGCACTGTTAGCATGATTACTTTTCCTTTCTACCCTCTCAGATTGATAGGGAGTACAAAGTGCACTTGAGTCAGCTTTAAAGGGCTTTTAAAAATGTCACTGTCATGCTAAGTGCTAACATAAAGGCTTAAAGGAAATTTATGGGACATTGTATTAGATGTTGTACTTCCCTATACCCAACTTCATGGATTAGAAGTGGCAGAATTTATACAAAGATGGAAATGCTGTGGTTGGAGTTCTTGAACTGAAATACAAAATGAAAACAGGCATTTTTTAGGTAGAAAACTAATCACACACACCAATACCTGAAATGTAAGCAAAATAGATCAGTGTGAAATTCAGACTGAAATTTTGTTATTTGGTGTATTTAAAATGTCTTCCTATAATTTTTAAGTTATGGACCATTTGTCCTTCACAGTCCTAACAAAATAGCTAAACAAATTAAATCTAATATTATATTAGGCAAACCTTTAGAGTTTTCTATTTGTGTTTATATCTGTAGGACTTTGGACATCTTCATGTAGCTTATTTGTCTATAGACACAAGGAACCATGAGGATAGAAAAAATTCTGGGTTTCTTCTTGCTGACTTTCTTATGGGAGGACTGGATGTAATTCCCAGCTTCCAAATCTCAGGAAATGCTGCTGGAAGCCAGGGTTGTTTATTTTCTCCAAGTTTTGTTTCTCAGTGCAATCCCATGCATCTCAAACTTTTGAGATTTACTACCGCTTGAATTGCATGGTTCCATCTACACAGACTTTAACAATATGATGAAGAGTAAGAAAGGCTCAACTTTCTCTTCCTTTCTTCCCCGGAGTGCCAGTTTCTTGCCTGCTTGTGTATCTGTGAGCACTGAGAGTAGAGATTCAAAGGATACTTTGCCTTTTATTCTGTACATGCTTCTCTTGTTCGCTTTTTGCTTTTTTTTTTCTTCCTGTGACTAGTGGAAGATACCTGTGCTCAATACAGGTTGTACAACCTGTGATCATTAAAACAGGTTTTAAAAAAAAGCCAGTAATGTGTCTGTCCCAGAGAGTCCTTTACAAAACTGACTTTGTAAATCATCCTTTTCTGTAACATCCAAAAAAGTAGTTACACTTGGCCAATGAATAAGGAAGTCCAAAATCCTTCTTCTTCAGAAGTTCTTACAAACTTGATGTTGTGGAAGTCATGATCTTCAAATGTAGCATTGCATGGTTGGTGTGCTGTTTCCTTTGTAGCATCCAATAATATCAACTGTTTTAACTTGTCGAACACTTGAGTCAAAGTCTACAAATGAGGAACAGAACTTTTTTTTCTACACGATGAACAGTGTAGACAATTGAATATGTTACAAGGAGATTGAGGCCAGGAGCCTAGTGGAGATTTTAGAAGGTGTGGGGTTTTTAGTACAGGCTAATAAAATGAAAGGTAAATCTTTAAAAATTTCATAGTAGGTGCAGTTTGGAAATGAAAGTGTAGGTTAATTGCTATATAACCAATATTAGTGAGATTTTTTCCCCCCAGATAGTTAATTCTGTTTCTATGTTGGTTTTGGAGTTTTTATTGAGAATTTTTTTTTGTTGGTTTTGTGTTTTATTTTGGTTTTAACACTTTGCTCTAAGGCACCTGGAACAGCTCACTGTCAAGAACTTAATACTGAAATGAAAGTTGAAATGCTGAGAATCTGAGTAATTTTTGCTTCCCAACAAAAATTGGCAGCAGACTTATATATGGATAATATTTGGATTTTTGAGGTGCCTGAGCTAAATTCTTTTAAGAATCCCAATTCCAGTACATAGACATAGCAAGAGGTTTTGTTCTTGCATTTTTCTTGTGGCCTTAACACCAGGAAGGGCTGCCATCTCTGGATCTTACCTTCTTCTTGCTCATCAGACTCATTTTCTCAAGTCCTTCTGTGGCCTTAGAAACTTTTTGAATGTATTTGTTTCTTGCTCTTGAAAATGGTTTAATTTTTTTATTTTCTCCAAGGAATGCACGAACAAATGTCCTTAAGGAATTTAAGAAACCTAAATACTTCTAGTTGTCTGATACTGATGGTTTAGGTCTTTATGGTGTGGTTTTCTGGTAGCTGGTACTACCATATTTTGACAATACCATAAGGTGAAAATGCTAAACATTTAATCTTTGGTTTAATTCTGTTCAAGACTATCAGCCATTCATTCACTTGCAAGGGAAAAATCTTAATCTTAAAAGCTCTTACATGTATCTTTCATTTCCCCCCCTGTAAGCAGTAGGAGGGGACTAGGAATAATAAAAGCAGTAATTGGAAACTAAATCAAGATGGGCATTGTTTCATGTGAAGGATTTTACTGAGGGGTATTGCCCCTTTGGAGTAAGAGGTCTACTTGCTGTGCCCGTGCCACTGCTGAAACTTTCTGTACAAGAGTTAAATTTTCTGATAACACCAGTTAGAGATTTTCTGAAAGGAGTTTACAGGTGGGCTTATATAATAGTCAGAAGCTTCATTTCACGTATGGGAAAAGACATTGTTAGAGGCAATGTTTTTCTTCAGGTCCTTATCTCTTGAAATGACACATCATTGTGGTGGTGGATCTGAAATGGTAGCAAGAAGGTTAGAATCTTTTGGAGTGTAGAATATTTGATATGAAAGGCATATCTCTTAGCTTCTGAACAGTTGAGAACTATATATTGAGATACCTTTCTCCAGTTTGATTCAAGTTTATGTGGAATTGATTAGCTTGGGAGAATGGAGAACAATGTGCCATGTTCAATGCTTGTGTAGTGTAAACATATGCTCAGAATTTTAAATTGTTGGTGTGTATGGTAAAGGAAAATGCCTATTAGAACCATGCTTAGTAGTTTTATTTATAGGAATATATTTCAATGCTCTTATTTGTGATGTGTGTTCTTTTATGTATTTCAACTGGCATTGTATGAGGAAAGAAGTTCATTGCGTAGTCATGTTTTCAGAAACAGTCTAATTGATTGTTTTTTCTTAATATAGAATCCAGACTGATACATGCATACATGTAATGACTGCTTTTGATAAAGCAGTAAGCTGCAAATGAAATCTACACTACAATAACGAAGTGTAGAGTGGCAGTGTAAATGTACTGCCTCTTTGTATTGAATGGAAGGGAGACATCTGGTTTGGGAAAAGTGGTTCTGCCATCATATTTTACTTAGCAAATGATCACTGTGCAGGTTACTAACCATGGTGGCTGTCACCAAGACTTACATGTGTGGGAGAGTCTTTGAACACTCATCAGATACTGGATGCTTCCAAGGTGAATGTGAACCAGTGCTGTAAAAACAGGAAGGGCTGTAGTCTTCAGTCAGACTTTGGAACCACTTTTTATCCTTTTGAGGAATGTTTCAGCATGTGGCTGAATAATGAGAAGTGATCACGTGAGGTCCTGTCACCTGCCTGGCAGCAGACGAACATGCTGATCACAGCCAATGTGCTTGCATGATTGAAGTGTACTGTACTACCCTCAGGTGTGACTCAGATCAAGGCAGTGCCTTCCCCTTGCCTGGGAACAAGGGACCCCAACTGCATTTATTCCAACTTTCTGTGTGCAGACAAAAGTCCCTGGGACTTTTATTTTCAGATTTTCTTTGTAACTTCAGCGGTGCTGTGGTTCAACCCAACTGGCAGTCAATTACCATGCAACCACTGGCTCACTCCTCCCACCCTGGTGCATCCAAAACAGAGCATTGTGCTACCAAGGAGAAATAATCTCTATCCCTGCCAAAATCAGACCAAGAGGGAAGACAACTACCGGTGATTTTTGGAGATGTGTTATTTTGTGTAACGAAAGATGAGATTCCATTATCATGGCGTGAGTAAATGTCTCAGTGACCTCTCTGCCTTAAAACTTAAGGTCACTTTAAGTGACCATCACATCTGTGGTTGGCAATTTAAAAAGAGACTGAACATCTTTCAGCTCTGTATTATGAGAAGTAGAGGTTAAATTATGCTCCAGGATGAGAAAAAGGAAAAAAAAATAAGCAGGAAACAAAAATAGAAGCTAATTCCTAAACTTGAAGCGTCAATTATACTAAAGTTTATTTCTGCTAGTGATTCAATTAACTGTAATGACTTAATTAAGCCAATAATTGAAATAATCTTGCTTCCTCAAATTTTAGAATAACTCCTGAAAAAATAATCTTGCATGTGCCATCTCACCTGCTGTGTGTACCAGTTTGGCGCTACCAGGGGAAGAGTACTGAAGTAGGGTTAGGTTTGCTGCAAAACAGGAATTCTAGGAGGCAGATGTAATGTTCCAAATCACACTCTGTCTCGTAGGTTTCACCTGGGCTTTGTTACAGCTCGTGTTTAGTGCCACAGAATGTGGGCTGAAAGAGATTTGCGTGATGCTGCATTTTCTTGAGTGGTGTAAGAACAGCAGTGTTTCATTTATTAACTACATACGGTTCTTAATACACTTAATTGTGGGCTTGTTGGTGTTAAATCTTTATATTGACTGAGAGTGACCTACTGTGTGTGGTTTTAGCCTTTTGAGGATGTTGCCTTGTTCTTTGAAAGTAATGAAAAGCAATATTTGTATGCTCTAAACATTTTAATGGTTTTACTTGATTAACAAATAGTTTTGCGTCCTCATTCATTTCTCGGTTCTGAATGTTTATGTTCCCAGTCCTTGTGAGATGGGGTGAGGGTATTCTTTTTAGTCTGGGGTTGTAATTTGTAATGCTTTTGAGTCCTGATAAGCTTTCTGGTAATACTTTGGATTCAGGAACAGAGTTATGCTTGTATTGCTATGTCTCCTGTACACTGTGTATGCACATCTGCTGCTGTCTTGTTTCATCGGCTGCTGCTGGGGTTGTTCAAATTGTTGCAGCATTGTCGTAGATATTGCTTGGTGCTGGTTTTAAGTTGACAATTATTGTCCTCTGCCAAGAGGTTTGTTTCTCTTTTCTTTTCTCTGTTTTTTTTTTGTTTGTTTTTTTTTTCCCATGCCCTTCCCCCCAAATGGGAGTTTGACTAAAAAGCATTGAAGAAAATCTAATGATCTCATGCATACATACATGGACTAATGAAGTTATGACTGTGCATGCTGGATACCTACATCACAATTTCCTCTTAGAAACTTCACTTCTGTGGCAGTCACGGCTTCTCCTTTGTCTGCACTGCCAGATTTGAACTGTTTATGGCATTATAAGACAATATCTTCCTTGCAACCATTGGTATGTTTTCTTGGGTTTTGTGTTGGAGTTTTTTGTTGCTTTTTTGTTCCAGGAGCTCTATGAGTGTGTTGGATTTTTCTGCTCCAAAATGATGAACATTCTTTGCTGCTGTTTGGTTTCCTAAAACCTCAAGCTCATGATTGCTAACCAAGTCACTCCTTAGAACACTCTGTAATTGCAGCCATCTCTGCTGCCATTTTGCTTTTGCTTCCTGACATGCCCTCCACCTATGTTCAGCCTGCTGTTCCTGTCTCCTTGACCATCCAAGTTACTCACTATGATGGTTTCATACATCCCTTCCAGAAGGTACCAATTTCTGGTATTTTCATGGAGTCTTTGTAGGAGATGTTGGGACACCAAGATGGGAGAGACTCCAAATTTGTTCAGCTTTTGAAAATCCACTGGCACCATAATTGCCCGTTTCTGGAAAATCCTGAATCTCCAGCATAGGCATACTTTACTTTGCAGATAGCATTCAAGGATTGTGCCCCTAGATCTTGGAGAGAAAGAAGTAAAAAGGCAGAATTTGGTTCACTACAGTTTTGACGTATACTTAGTAATGGAAAATCGAAAGATCATCTTGTTCTTGGAGCAGTGGTGGCTCTGCTCCTGTTCCCATTTTTTAGCTTTTGTGTGATAGTACCCGTTGTACTGAAATAGGCTAGGAGTTTTTGTTTAGTGCATCAGAGAGCATCAATTAAAATAATTTAAATTATTAGTTGGTGCCTTTTGTTGTTAGCTGTGGGATTATATTCAGGGATTTTCATCTGAATCTTTGGGCACCTTTTTTGCTGATTTCGTTGGGAAGTAAATTTTGCCATAAATGAGCTTTCAAAGCTTGTTTGTTCATGTTGCATTTTTAACCCTGATGGTTTTAACTTCACTAGCAAAGTAGTTCACTGAAAGGATATAGTTCTATATCTATTCATCTGTCTATATATCTCCTGGAACGCCGAGACTTTGTTATATATGTGTGTGTATATTTATACACATACATTCATATATACATAAAAAATAAAATTAAAATATTGGCCTTCTAGAATAATTCTCTATGGTCTATGCCATATATACCTGAATAGATACGTCTTCTGGGACTTGGTGTACTAGACAAAGATAAATTTTTTTAGCCTTTGTCTCATTGTGTATGCACATGTGTGTATATACATATATGTATTTGTATATTTAATGTGTCTCTGCATATATATATGTGACAACATTAATTTCTGAAGTAATTGTATTAAATCAGTGTGGTTATGCTACAGTTGAATTTAGCATATTGTTCTGAATTACCTTTTGCCAGCTAATTAGGTAGTAGTAATACTGCAGTTCTACTTCTGCAGAGGAGAATTCTTTCGCAGAGAGGTGGTAGCTTGGCTTATCTGAGTATTTTCTAAGCTTGACTAAAATACTGGTGTGAATCAGACTTGGAGCAATACTTACATTCTCTCTTATCTAGATATCCAAACATACCTGTTCCATCTATCATGTTTTTTGATTATTGGCAGTCTGCAGTTGTTGTGAATTTAGTCAGCAGCTAAATCTGTTCTGTGTTGCACAGAGTGTGTGATTAGAATGGTGCGAGGGCCAATAATGCTGCTTTATAAGTCTAATTAAGATTAGAAGATTTTTCCCCCATTAACTTTTTAATCTAGTCTGCCTCTTTAAGCTGATTGCAGATAACTTTCAGATAACTGAGCAGCCTGTAGCTACCATTGACTGAAACTAGCAAGATTTGTGGGTTCTTACTGCTTCTGAAAATTCATCTAAAATATCTAAAAATGTGTTTAAAATTAGCTTACTTCTGAAAGCAGTGAACACCTGTGTATTTATATAGTAATTAAATGCAAGTTTGACATATTTAGAATACTTTTAGTGTAATTGGCAAGGAGTGACAAGGTCATAAATTAGCACAGGTTGTTTAATGTGCTAATACAGTCACATAAGGTGTTGGGGCCAAAATCTGGTTATGGACGCAGTAATTTCAAGCTGTTGAGATAGAGTTTATGTATTGTGATAAAGCAAGGATTTTTTTGAGAAGCAGGTTTCAAGAAGCATTTGTAAAACTTGTAGGTTAAAAAAGGGAATTTAGGAAATTTTCTCTATATTGAAAAGAATTAATTTTTATGTGGGAAAATTATATTTAAACAAAGAGACTGCATGCAAGAATCATATAAAGATGAGTTTGAACAACTTCTACTCATACAGATTTTGATGGATTTTTTTTCTTTTAGTCACTTTTGCACCTTACAGTCACTGGATTTTGTATGTGTTGCTATATCCTATTTTGCTGATATTACTCAGCTGTAGTACAGTTTCACATATTTGGAGCCTCCTGTTTCCCACTCTCTAATGCATCCACAATATTTATCAATATATGTGGTTTGGAACTGAAAAGCTTATGAAGTATCTCATATTAACTCTACAATTTTTTAAACCTTTCAAGAGATGACACGAATAAGGAAGAAGATGAAGATGAAGAAGAAGCAGAGGAGGAGGAAGAGGAGGAGGAGGAAGAAGACAACAATAACATTGAGGAAGAAGAGTTTGAATGCTATCCACCAGGCATGAAAGTCCAAGTGCGGTATGGAAGAGGGAAAAATCAAAAAATGTATGAAGCTAGTATTAAAGATTCTGACATCGAAGGTGGAGAAGTCCTTTACTTGGTGCACTACTGTGGATGGAACGTGAGGTAACTTGAGTTTTAGTTAGTGATTACTTCTTGAATTACTTCTCAAATACACTTATGAATTTTAAAAACTAAATTAATAGACATCTGGAGTCCTAAACTTTCAGTACTGGTGTTCTGTGAAATCATTTTACTGTATAAAACTTAGATTTTTTTATCACTATATAAATGCAGGGCTTTAGTTACTTTGAAAATCATCTTAAAATTACTTATTCAAAGAAGGCTTCATTTGTTCCCCATCTTACTTTTAGATCTTCCCATGTAAGTGACACATCACTCTTCAGGTTCCTCCTCTGGCTCTTAAGCTGATTTTCTCTGATTCAGTATTTGAGTAGTGCATTTAGCTGAGGGAGCTCACTCTTGTCGGGGAAGCACAGCAACAGCACCCTGTTGCTGGTGTACAGGGTATTTAACTGGAAAACAACAATATTCTTAGTGGCAAATAAGTGCACAGCAAGTAACTGCATTTCATCTGGTCTTATGTCTGTCCTTCCTTGCCCACCTCCTCTCCCAGCCAGACTCTTCTTAGCCTAGTGGCTTCTTATGCTTTCTTTAATAGAAGGAGGAGCATATGGGGTTTTTGTCTTTAGTCTAGCATTAATAGAAATAAGTTGAAGTACTTCTGTTGCTATTTCAGACATCTTTTTTGCTATTTAGAACTTGAAGCAACTTTGCAAACAGTGGAGAAAACTAAAATTTTTGAGCAGCTTATAAGCATGTCTGCTCCTTTCCTCAGTTTCCACATAATTGCTCATTGTCCTTAAACATTACCTTTTAAACTTTATTACTGTCTGTAAAAAAAATCCTACAAGCCTGAGACAGGTCTGAGGTACTTTTTTCTTATTTTTCCTTGTCTGGGAAAACTGATGTTCTTGTAACCTTCATCTGTCATCCTGCCTCTGGCCAAGAGGGCAGGACAAATACCATTTATTCAGTTCTAGCAAGATGTGCTAGAAAAGGTAACAGAGAAGTGCAGTGCTTCTCTTGCTGCCTTGAGTTCACCTCTTTGCATCAAGCTCAGTGATTTGCCGGTGCTGCTGCTGAGGAGGAATCTTGCTCTTGCCAGTTTTGGTTCCAATCTTCTGTAGAATTTTGATCTACATTGATCTACAGGAATAGCATCTGACATAAACTGTCCTCAGGCAACGTCTGTGAGCATAGTGGGCTGTGAAGTCGAGATGAGGGGAGATGCAGCCTGCTCAAGGTGGGAGCTGGGGTGTGACTTGCATTCTGGTCCAGTTCTTATTGAGGAGGACTCCCTTGGAGTGCAATTTGCTGAAATTTTCATCCTACTTATTGAAGACTGCTGTGTGTACCATTCCAAGAGGTTTCTTGCTTTTAAACTCTTGTTTTGGAAGTCACGTGTAAGCATAGAAGTTATTTTTCTTTGGAGCAAATATCATGCTGTTATCCATGCTGTGAGGTGAGATGATCAGAATTTTACTTGAGCAGTACTGCTTCAAATCTGAAGAAATGAGAAGTCAGAAATAAGTCTTCTTCACCTTGGAGATTCCAGCACCCCAGTTCTTAAAGGAGAAATCAAGATTCTAAATTTTTAACACTGCATTTTCAACAAATCTGCAGATTTGACATCAGAGGCATTATTTCTGTGACTAGGATATGTTTGACAATAAAAGCATTATTAGTTAACTTAAACTCATTTGAGAAGTAAGGAGTGTTGATTGTTTGGTCTTTCTGGCAGCAAGACTTGAGTTTATATTTTTACCTGGTGTTTCAAAAGAGCCCTCTGAAAGGTTTGGTGGGGGGAGTAGGATTCTTCACTGAAAAATCATCAGTGATAGAGGTTTAGCTGTGGGACTGGGCATGGACTCTGCTAAATGGGGCTAATTTTTTTTCATACATGTAAAATTACTTAAGTTTTTGGATTTGACAAATAGAGTGTGTAAGCCTCAGCTTTAGCCAGCATCCAAACACTTTGACAGTTCAGTATTGTGAAGACTGGTCTTGTAGGCTGTAACAGCTTGATTTGGCTTTCAGTCAGTGACAACCTGAAAAAGCAACTGCCTTAGCTGGCTAGGAAGCAATTCCCTCCTCTCCTTATTTATTGTGAATTATTTAGCAGGGACAAGTACTGTATGTACAGTACAGGGGATGTTCTGAACTAGGACTTGCTAATCATCCAGGGGTTTTTAATTCTGACATTCTTCTGCTCCTTAAAGTTGACTTTCCTGTTTCCCCTTTCAGTCAGGTATGCCATTTAATGGCTTGTTCCTTTAAACTCGTAAGTTGGAGCAGAAATCCTAAATAGCTACTAATGGTTCTTATCACAAGGTAATTTCAGTATCAGTCTGGAATTCAGAATAACTTGTTTGTGTGGGCATGCTCACATTCCTTAGGGTACTTAGTATGTTGTTTGATAAACTTGATACTCATCCTCATTAATTGGTGGGGGTTTTTTTAATGCTCTGGAACAGTGACATTAAGAACTGTGGAACTTTTTTTTTTGTTTTAAAGAGTAAATAGGGAATGGAGAAGCTGTATAGCATTATGCTAAAGGATCTTGTTGTTACCTCCTGAGATTCAGGTGATGTGTGTGTCTGATAAAGGTTTCTGCATGGTAGTGTTCAGTGGACTTGTAGTCAAAGGGAGTGGTAGAAATCTCTAGCCTGTTAGAGGGACCTGTTTATGTTACCACATATTACCAGAAAAAGCAGAGAAATACAGAAAACTTCTTCTGACAGACCAGTGATGTTCTGAATTACGTGTAATTCATATGTATTTGCTTTATATGTAACTAAAACTTCTTTGGGGCCTACGGTGCCAATTCCTTCTGTTGTAATTTTAATCTTCAGCTCCTAGTGCAAAGAACAGTTCGTTGTTTGTTTGAGGTGACTTTCTTCTGCAGTGTATTCCCAGTAATTAGAGGGTCCATATTTAAAAAGCATTTAGATTGATGAAACTGTGTGTCATTATGGTACATCATCACAAGACAAATTATTCTTGAATGTTTCAAATGTTGAAAGCTAAGACTTACTATTTTCAACACATATTTGCTTCAGAAATCTGCATGTGAAAATACTGATTTCTGTCTAAGTTTGTTGAAACATTATTTCATATACGAATTTTCTACTTTGCAGTCAACCACTGAAACTAAATGTGCAGCAAAATTTCTGGTCCTGGGGAGTAATGTATGTCATTGGGGGACAAGGAAGGGATTAATAAAAAAAAAAACCACAGCTGGGTAAGCTAGAATCCCCATCTAGTATCCCAGTATTTGAGTATCAGACTAGTTTTTCTCAGGAAAAAAAAATCTCCCTTTTTAGCAGCTACAGATAGTATACTGGACCTTTTCAGTGAATTTGCCAAGGCTTGCTATCTCCTTGAGGTCACTTGTCCTTCTGAGAAAAGGGCTACCTTTGCTAGTATAAATCTAGTCTGGAGAAGTGTGCTTTCTTCCTTGTTTCTCCTCTGGTACTTGTGTGCAAGATCGACTGTGCAGCCTCTGAGAGTGTGTTGTGGTGCATTTTATCTTGCAAGTAGTGCCTGTGAATGTAACAGTATCAGTACATACTCTGATGCAAGGTGCTCTTCCTTGTGTTCATTTTGGTAAGGCAGGGGATTTTCTTTATGAAGGCATTCCAGGATTTCATATGAAACCCGGTTTTAAAAAATAATAAATAATAATTTCTTATTAAGTCCCTCATCTTGATTTTCAAAGACATCTGTGTCAGCTCTTTTAGGAACAGCTCCCCATATTATCTCCCTCCTCCCCACTCTCATCTGCTCACTTTAGGGTGGTGAAGCTAGTACATGTGAAAGACAGCACTGCAGTAAAACAGCCCAGGTCCTCTGAAAGTACATGTTCTTGTAATGAGAGCTGTCCAACTTCTTTGATAATATTTTTGGGTTAATTTTGTTTTGTGAACAGACTGTCCAAAGTAAGATTAGTGATGAAGTAAGTGTTCATATGTTAGCAGGTGCAGTTCTGAAAAGAGGCTCTAGTCTGAGTCACAAACCCCAATTTAGATGCAGCTTTCAGGGTACTTCTCCGTCTTGCAGGGGAGGAGAATGTAATTTAGGGTCAGGTTCTCAGCTGTGGCTTGGAATGTATCTTTTTTGCAGGATCTGTTTGAGCCTGGGGTCCAGTTGTCCCAGGTTTAGGCAAACCATATGTATCTGATATGTGAGTAGTGAAAGGAGCTGTGTGATGCCAAGGTGTGAAGTGTGGGGCAGCTGAGTCCCAGGAGAAGATGGGATATTTCTGTGGCCTCCTTGCAGAGTCTGCATGATGGTTTGGGTGCGGTCAGGAGTAAAGCAGGATGTGCTCTGGCCAGCAACTGTGACTGTCACACATTGGCGTTCCAACTTGTGCTCCTTGAGATGAGGGCTTGCATGACCACTCTTTCTAGTCCATGATGTTTAGGACTGTATGGTATGGAGAGGTGTTCTCTTCAGATTCTGCACTTCTCTCCTTTGGTTAATGTGCCCCCATGTCTGTCAGCTCTTGCCCCAGCAGGCACTGCAGTTGCTGTGAGTCTCAGACAGTGTGGGCTGTGCACAGACTTTGCATAGGAGGAAGATAAATTTCTTATTGGAGATGCATAAGAATGAGTGAATACATAGTTGGTATTCTAGCAATGTGGTTGAGGCAGAAAAGGACACTGTCAGAATCCTCACTTTTCACCATGTGTTTGTCAGGTCCTAGTGCTGTTTTCCTGCATGTATTTAGATCTAATAAAATACTCCTGCATTTCTCTGGGTCACAAAGTCCATTTGGCAGGCACTTCGTGGTATTCCTTGTGCAAAATATGTCTTTCTCTTGAAGAAAGATTGCTTCAAATAAGGTTTTCCACTCTCACAGAATATGGGATTTTTCCATATGAGCAAGTACTCTGCAGAATTGTATTTCAGTTTTGAACCTGTTTGCTGACATTTCACCTGCTAATGACAGTGTAATAGTACAGTGAACGTGGTGTCTGCAGCAGTGTAGGCAGTCTTGGTCTATCATAGTCTGCATGGTCTGCTGTGAGATTTTGTGGTTTTTATTGTCACATGGAGCTGAAAAAGCAGGAAAATAGTTTTGGAAAGCTGTGTTTCAGACTGCTGCTATTTCATTTTTCACTGTATTATTATGTGACATTTAAGTTAGTAGAATACAGTATTTAGTTTCTGAAGTCTCTTGTATAGATCATAACTTATAATATGTAGGAAAGCAAGTTGGAAACTTGCATGTTTTTCCCTAAATATTTTTAATTTATGTCAGTATTGTGAATATGATTGACAGTGGTTGCAAAGAAGCTGAATTAGGACTATGTCTGTAGTCCTATATCAAAATTATGATCAAGTAAGCCCAGCTGGAAAGCCAGCATGGTGATTGTGCTCAACTCCATCTTGTACGATTTTTTTTGAAGAGTATGGTTTTGGGTTTTTGAAGTTGATTTTTCCCCCTCTATTTTTATGTTTACCTAGGAGGATCAAAATATGTTTGTATGTACATTCAGGTCAAATTTAATACCAACTAATTTTTAACTGGACTGGTTCTTATGCATATGGTTCTCGAATGTACAGTTTAAGTAGTAAAGCAGCTTATTCTTATCAGAAGGAAAAAATTGATTTAAATGACTCTTGACTTTTTCAGAAATAAACAATCTGGCAAGCACAGTACCATAGTTACAGAATACTCTTACTAGGAATGTGCATCTTTGGTCTTGGATTTGTACTTAACAGGTCCAGTCTTGAGAAACAAGATGCCTGTTGTTAATATCTTGGTGCTATTTAGTATATTTTTGTCTTGTATCACTCTGATACTAAGTGGAAACCTTTACAGAAGGGGAACTGAAAAATGTCCCTGTGAAGTCAGTGACCCAAAGGTGGTGACTCCAAAGGTTACTCACTCCAGATAACTCTTTGCAGTCGCTCAGGATCAAAAGAGTTTATTTTTATTAACTAGTCACATTTTATGTAGTTGATAGGATTTATTTTATTGTTAAGGTTTTACAGTGTATAAATAGGAAGTATACCTTTTAGAGGTCTGTACACATTTCCCATTCAGTTAGTTTTTTACCTGCATACATAGATTTCTGCTGTTCTGTGCAGACTGGAAAATAGGTTTTGTATTTGCCCCTCAGTGTAAAAAGACATTAATCCTCTGAACCTTAACTGAAACTTCACAGGCTTGAGAATTCCACAAATTACTTGATTCAAATTCCAATTCTGTTTTTATATGGCTGCTAATTTTCTTTTTCCTCAGTTAAATTTCTACTGTAATGTGATTATCTGCTTAAAATGATAAATGTGTACTATTTCTTTTTCTGTTTAGGTACGATGAGTGGATAAAGGCAGACAAGATAGTGAGACCAGCTGACAAAAATGTACCAAAAATTAAGCATCGAAAGAAAATAAAGGTAGTTTTTCTCCCTTTTCTGTCTTGTTGCTCCCTGTGTTAGTTTGATACATAGTTAAGTAATCCTTGCCTCCCTTCCTGACCTTTTGATTGGCCTACAAATGCTTATCAGGCAAAGCAACTTTATAGTCTTTTAAACTATGGATACTCTTTTCATCATGAGTTTGGCTTTTCTCCTTGAGGTGAGGAGAGGAAGCTTCTCTTTCCCTCTTTCCTGAATTTTTAATTAAATGTACAGAAATCACATGAGGAGGATACAGATTATTGTCAGTGTTGGGAGCCAGCTTGAGGGGGTGAAATTTGAGATCTCTCTGATTCTGCAGTGCCTATCTGTGGACTAGTCCATGTGCACGGGACTCTATAATTTTATTGCCAAGATTTTTTTCAAAATTCTTCCACAACTGATACTAAAGCTTAGATGATGACATATTTCTTGGACAGTAGGCTGCAAGGAAGCTTTGCCTTCTGCCACTGCTGAGCCTGGCATGCTGCAGTGCCATTTCTCCTCGAGCACTGGTTGTGTTGGTTTTCCCATTTGTTTTGTTGTTGACAAAGTCCCTGTCTTCAGTAGAAAGTTCTTGGCATTAAGTGTAGGAAGGTGTTTGTAGTCCTTGAAACAAAGAGGAGACCTTTCCTCTACAGATGGAATGTTTAAGATAACTGTAAGCATTGTTTATTGTAATCCATTATAAGATGTGTGCTCCAATGAGAAGAGTTTTTGTATCTTTTTTTCACCTAGAATAAAACTGACAGAGAGAAGGAAGAGAAGTATTCACCTAAACCTTGTAAATTGCGACGTTTGTCAAAACCCCCCTTTCACACCAGCACATCACCAGAGACTGGGTCCAAACTTGACAGCACTGAAGCCAAAAATACTGAACAAGCTCCAGTTAAATCAATAGAAATTACTTCTATCATTAATGGGCTACAAGGTATTGTACTTTAAAGCTTTTTCTAATTCTGTAAATGGCCTTTAAATGGGAGTAAATGACAACATAGAATAACTGATACAACTAAATGCTTGAGTCTGTGTGGCTAATTATAACATCATCTTCAGAAATAACCCTCGGACAAAAGCAGTGTTGGCAGTTTCTGTGAATTCAGTGTGTTAATGGTCATTACATTTTGTGTTGCCATCCTTTTTTTTGTTTGATATAGAGCTTTTCACTTCCTATCTAATTTCTAAAGCTTTAATTTTTTTATTTACCTAAGCTATAGGACCCATTATTCATATCTGCATGTCTGTTGCTAGCGCTGTGTTCCCCTGCCCACACATTTACAGCAGCATCTTTATACTGACTTGCTTCTCTTGACTCTTAGTTTAGAGCATGCTTCCAGAGAAGGAAATCATGTACGGTATAGGTAGTTTGGGTAACCACAAACTTTGTGTAAGCTGTTTGAATTTAAGAATCATTCCAACTTACTTGAACTTGGATGACACTGGTCACTGAGTTCCAAAACTGTAGGTAGAATAACAATCAACATAATCTATAATGCTTCCTTAGGAAATGAGAAACAAAAACCAATTAGTGATGATTCTACTATTAGTGTGATAATTAATCTGTAATTAACTTTACAAATCAAGGAGTTACATATACATATATATATATATATTTGAGCCAATTCCTGTGTTTCTCCTTGAATCTGTTTCTTTTTGCACTGGATGAGATTGCTGTTGATTCCTTTGGGATTATAAATCTTTGTTCTTCTCTCAGTTTCTTTGTTGCTGACCCTGAATTTTCTTGCAGTTGTCCTACATTCTTCTTGTCCATTTGTTTCCCTAAGTGCCTTTCTTTATTGCTTTCACTTCCTTTTTTCCAGGCTGATTATCAGATTGCTTGGCTGGTTTGTTACACAGTATCCAATGTGTGTGATCTTGTTCTGTCCTTTAGACTCTGGATTTTCCAGGGAAAATGATGTCTGTGTTATGAGCTTTAGAAAAAAGGCAGATAATGGTAGTATTTGTCACCCATAAGAAATATGTAAGGGAATCTTCAGTTACTGGTTTGGGTGCAGAAGTTCATATTTTATGGATTAATGCACTCTGTGCTTTCTCTACCTGTTCAGAAATTCCTGGAGATGTACTGTAGAACAGAAAATCTTCCTAATTTCTAATCTAGCCATTATACCATGAGTTTTTGAACTCTTCAGGAAGTACCATTTAAGAGAGAGACTGCTAGAGATCCCTGTAGCATGTCTTCATATCTGTACAGTTTTCTGTAGTTGTTTTTTTTTTTTTTTGTTTTTCAGTAATTCTTTGTAATCAGAATCAAGACAAACTTTTCTTGTTTTGTTTTTGTTTTGTTTGGATTTATTTTTAATTAGCTTCTGAAAGTTCTGATGACAGTGAGCAAGAAGATGACCAAAGTGCCCCGAATGTTCATGCTGATGGCAAGGAGGAATCTCAGCCCGAAGCCATCAGCCAAGATAAAAATGAACTCCGTCTAAAAGAACAGAGTGGTTCATCCCTCCCAGAAGAAACTAAAGCACTTACAGATGCAGTGCTGCCCAAATCTGTGTCCAAGTCTCCTGAAAGATTGCGGAAAGAGATGGAAGAGTTATCTGAGGATAGTGACTCCGATGGAGAAGATGAAGCCACAAAGAAGAGAAAGGACGGAAAGAAGGAGATCATGGATAAAACAGCAAAACCACAAGTGAAGCGTGGTAAGCGAAGACACTGTGTTGCAGAGGAGTCCTTAAAGACCGTGTCACCTAACAGAAAGGATGAGAAGTCCAAAAACAAAGACTCCCTTAGTTTAGAAAACAGCAGTAACAGCTCCTCGGATGAAGATGAGGAAGACAAATCTAAACTGAAAATCACTCCAATGAAAAAGTACAATGGACTAGAGGAGAAAAGGAAATCTTTACGGACAAGTACTTTCTACTCTGGATTTTCTGAAGTGGGAGAGAAAAGAATAAAGCTTCTAAACAACTCTGATGAAAGACTTCAGAACACCAGAGCAAAGGATCGAAAAGATGTGTGGTCAAGTATCCAAGGGCAGTGGCCAAAAAAGACGCTGAAGGAGCTGTTCTCAGACTCTGACACTGAGGCTGCTGCTTCTCCTCCACACGCTGCTCCCGAGGATGTTGTGGGAGAGGGGCAGCTTCAGACTCTTGCAGAAGAAGGCATTTCTTTGCCTAACTGTGAACTTCGAAAAATCTTTGCCAGCAAGTGTGGATGTTAAACCTGTTGAGGAAAAACCGACTGAAGTGGGTGAGAAGAAGGTTGAATTTCCAAGCAGCGGCAGCAATTCCGTGCTAAATACGCCTCCTACAACTCCTGAGTCCCCTTCCTCTGTGACTGTGACAGAGTCCAGTAGACATCAGTCCAGTGTCACTGTCTCTGAGACACTGCCACCAAATCAAGAAGAGATACGAAGCATCAAAAGTGAAACAGATAGCACAATAGAGGTGGACAGTGTGGCAGGGGAGCTGCAAGACCTCCAGTCTGAAGGAAATATTTCTCCAACAGGTTTTGATGCCAGTGTCAGCTCCAGTAGTAGTAATCAACCAGAGCCAGAGCATGCTGAAAAAGGTAAACGAAAGAATAAACAGAGCTGTCTCCAACCTAACCAGCTCTTATTTCTAACATTGCTGATGTGTTTTCGTTCTGTTTTGATTATGGTGCAGGGAAGTTAGTTGTTGCAGGAAGTAGTAGCCTGCTGTCCATTTCACATCTGTGGAAATGGCTTAATCATCTTGTGAGTAAAATGTAATCTGCCAGCAAGTTTATTGGCTTTTCATTTGAAATTGTGGTGGTTTCACCAAGGGACAAAGGATAAAATAATGAAGTTTATACTGGATATGGCAAAAAAGCCCAAAGCAAACTGTAATAGCTTGTGTAAGGAACATTCATTGTAGCAAGATGGAAGCATTTTCAGCACTGTCCTTAGAAGCAGGAGATGCTTTTCTTGCATAAAATTTGATTCTAGGTAAGTTGTTTGTTTTGGGGGAGAAAGCCCTCTTGCTGCTAGGGTGCTTAGGCAGTCATTTCTAATTTGTATTTTTCTAGAACATTAACTTCATAAGATTCAAGTCAAGCTGATAAAAGCATTGACCTTTTCAGCTATGTTTCCCTTTCATATATGATTTTTTGGATTGAAGTTCCTTTCCTGAAACCACTTGAGAGTGGGGTATAATAAACACTTGTGCACATGATGTCACTGTACTGCTGCCTGCGTTTTAACTGCTGGCAAGGCAAGATCCAAAAGCTTTTTCCTGGGAGTGACTGCCTGTTTTGCAGTTCATCAAAAGTACAGCTACTTTCACTGTGTTGTAGTGGCTAAAAATTATGAACACAAAGGAGGAAAATACATTTTGTATACAAACCTGAGACAGAAGTGGATTTTCTTAGCTCAGTGGATTTTGGCTAGCAATTAGCTGTTTTTTTTCAAAATGCCTTTAAAGGTGTGTTACCTTCAGTGTTCTGTTGGAAATGATCTTCTGAAAGTATGCAACAAAATGTGTTTCCTTAAAGGAGGGAGTTTGGAAGAGGTCAGTGTGTACCTCTCAATAGGTACACCTGTATTGCTTTGCTAATTAAAGCTGTGTAGGTTTAGAACTGAAGTTGCTTGGGGTTTTTATATTGCCCCTTGAAAGTTTACACAATTGTAAAAGAGTATTTTTAAATGCATTAGACTTTTAAGTTCATCTCTGATTTTGTCAGCATGTTGTCTGTTTCAGAAAATTAGGTTCCTTAAATTGTTTTATTCAAGGGGTCATTTTTAATCCATAAGTCACATGGTTGTGAAACAACATTTGAAGATGTTCTGAAACACTCTCTTTTAGCAGGAGTACTAGAAACCTTCCATGTTCCTTTTCAACATTTTCCCCTTGTAGTCACAAATACCAGTAGAATTCTTCCCTTGTTTGCCTTTCTTTTCTTGTTGTTTTTGGGGTTTTTTTTTAACATTATCTAAGATCTTTTTTAACACCTTCAATCAATGTAATTACTGATCACAGATTATGGCTTTGTTTTTTTTCTCACAGCTTCCAAGTACAGCAAACTTTTAAAAACAGTTTTTAGTCCCAGTAGATCTTGATAATTTTTTTAAATAAATGTGTTCTTGTTTAATTTACAGTATTAAAAAGTAGTAAACCCATGTGGTTCAAGAGAAGTTCTGGTGATGCATAGGGGAAAGTAATTTGGAATCATCATACATGTGCACTCTGTGCAGAGAAACTTAGTCTGCCTTCCATTGTCTTTCGCCTCCTCTTGTCAATATAAGTAGGAGACTGAGCTGCATTAAGGATAGGCAGGAAGAGTTGCATTGTTGTCTACAAACTGAAGCTTTGAAGTGTTTTGTGGGAGGAGTGCAAGCATTTATTTAATTTCAGTTTCTTTTTTTTCTTTTCTTTTCCCAATTACAGTCTGTACAGGCCAAAAAAGACTTAAAGATGCTCAGGGAGGAGGCAGCTCCTCAAAAAAGCAGAAAAGAAGCCACAAAACATCTGTGAGCAGCAAAAAGAAGAGTAAAACTAGTAAGTACAGCTTAGTGTGAAATAAAAGGTGTGAAAGTAGTGTGTCATTTGTTCAGCTGAATGTAGGAGATGAAGTCAGTTAATAAAGAATGCATTAGGACAAAATGTTCTCATCAGGGAATTCTTAACACTGTTTAAATGAAGAAACTGCTCTACCTAAACACCAGAGTTTTTTTAAATGACTTGTATTATTTCTGGGCTATTTCTAAGAGCGTCTTAATATTTTGTAATTCAAGAAAACCAAGAAGAGTGAGTATTTCACACATGGCAGAACTGGGACAGGTATCTCTGTATCATGATAGCTGCCTGCTTTAGGGGGAAGACTGGGACCTGAAGGAAATTATACTCTATTTTCTGCAAGATGAGATTTTGGAGGTTAGTATCTCTACCCTGTAGCAAATATGAGAATAATTCCAGAAGAATATAGATTCTTGTTTTCTTCCTGTGCTGTCTGTTACATCTACAGTAAATAATGCAGGTTTTGCAGTTTTTTGTAGTTGTAGAAGCTAATTGGAATAGAAACTACAGTACTGCCTGTAGTTAAGGGAAGCTTAATAAAAGCAGAGGTGTGTTAGGGGTCGTATACACAGGTGTTTGGCAGACAAAAAGATCAATTACTGCTTCATTTCACTGTTAATTAAAAAATACAAGGAAACAGCTAGAGACTGAAGCCTGGAAGGATAACTGTAAAAAAGGAGTTAAAGAAAGAATAAAAAGCATATGTCATCCCTTTTTTCCTCTCTCTCCCCAGCTTCCCTCCCCTCTTTCTATTAATAGCTTTTACTAAAAGTCTTGCTAGTCTAGTATTTGCTTCCACCCCACCTGTCTTTCATGTTCATTGATCTCCTCTTCATATTTTCTCATCCTTTTTAATTCCATTTTACTGGTCTCCTCCTTTTATAATCCTTATTCCTACCCTCACCCCAGAAATTAAAGTAACCAAACAAACTGAATTTGCTTTTTAAGCCTTGCCTTTATTCCCTTGAATTTGATGAATTTACCCCTTTTTCTCAACCTCTGTCTTCATCAGTATGTAATACTTCAAAGCTACTACCACATAGTCATTGGTGTGTGCTCTTTTTGTTAGACTTCAGGCACTACTGGATGTAATAAGGAAAATGAATAGATAAAATGTGATTCAGCTGAAAGGAAAAAAAAGCTTTTGGCAAAGTTCCAGTGTATCTGTTAACCTGCTTTTTGTGGCAGCCTCAGGTTTTGCCTTTGCATTAAACTATCGAATTCAGGGTGCCCCCAATGCAGGGAGTGATTGGCATCTGACTCCATTGATTCAGAATGCTGAACAATTGCTTTATTAAAACTATATTATATTACACTAATACTATGTTATATTAAAGAGAATACTATACTACAAAGAATGCTAAAGAAAAACCTGTGACTGTCTCGAGACAGCCAGGACACAGCTTTGAGTGATTGGCCAAGGAAATGTAACAATCCTCAGCAGAATCCAATTGACAAATCACTTCAGGTAAACAATCTCCTGAACACACACATGTGCAAAAAACAATGGGAGCAGCAAGTAGAGACAAGAATTGTTTTCTCTTCTCCTCTCTGTGCTTCTCCAGGAAAAAAACTGAGAGAATTATCCCCCTCTCTGTTCAGAGAATGTGAATGCCACATTAAACCAACACCAACAAGCAGCTAGCCAAGCTCTTTCACACTACATGTCTTGGGTATTCAGTTTCTCCTGTGTAGATCACCAGATCATAAAGGCCAAAAGGTTCAGGGCTTATTTGTCATCACCTGGGGCAGGTACAACTGAGGCATACATTTTTCTTAATATATATAAATTATATGTATTTTTAAAAACAACTCTAACAATTGAGCTTTTGCAGATTTCCTAGGCATTTTATTGCACTGCTTTGCTAGACTTGTGTTAAATTACAGTCACTTGTGCCTGCTTTCACCTCAGTTTTATTTTAGTAATGCTAAAAAACTTCAGCCTTTCAAATCTTGTTTTTTAGATAGGTTTTTTTGTTACTCTCCTTTGAATGCTTTGATTAAAAACCTCTGTTCAGTTCAGCCTGTTGCTTTAGAGTTTTTTCAGCATGAGGTAAAGTTCTTCTGTTTTGGGTCAGCAAAAGATCTTTTTCCAAAATTAAAAAATTGTATCATCATGTCTGAGAAATTTGTAGAGTATGTCACAGACGTTTATATTATTGACCGTGATTTTAGTAGAGGAAAATTAAAATAAAGGTGACATAAAGCTAAGAAAAGGCTATGTTTGATTTCTGCTGTACATGTCCTAAAAACACAATCAAAGGTCTGTCTGTAACTGTTAGTTCTAAAACGGGATAGAGGTTTATATATTGAATACTGCATTAGAAATTGATGTCAGAAAGAGGGAAACAGGAGATGGGCCATAACAGTCAGTCTTGTGAACTCTTAGAAAAAGTACAGCCCCATGTGCTGGCAGATGTGGTTCATTTTGTCCCCATTATATACCTGATTGTGCTTCAATCGTGCAAAGAGCATCAAGCCAAGCTGCCACACCAGGATGGATTCTTTTGTTTTAAAGTAAAGGATTTGGGTCAAATAAATTCCAATTGTATGAAAATCAGCACAGAGATTGCTTCTGGCAAGCTTTAGTTTGGGCTTTGTTTTGTAACAATGTCTTCTTGTTTCTTCAGCAAACAGCAGCGATAGTGATGAACTATCTGCTGGCGAAAGTGTGTCCAAGTCCCAGTCAGCAAAATCAGTTTCTACTGGTATGAAATCTCACCAAACCAAATCACTCACAAGAACACAGTCTCCAGGAAAATGTGGTAAAAATGGAGAGAAGGAGTCTGATCTCAAAGAACAGAATAATCGTTTGCCCAAAGTTTACAAGTGGAGTTTTCAGATGTGTAAGTATTTTCTTGAAAACACACCTAGTGTCATCTTGTGGTATAGTGTAAAAAGGCTTTTTGAACGTTCTGTATTTTGGTTCTCGTTTCCATCCTGAATTTGCTGAAGGTTGTGATAAATCCTCATTAAAAAAGAAAATAGGTGTTTCGGGTTTTTTCTCTTTTTTTTTTTTTTTTTTACAGTTGCAGCACAGGGAGCTGCCAATGTCACACTCTTCCAGGACTGTTTTTTAGATCTGGCTCCTGAGCTGCCTTGCTGTTCTTGTTGTGCTGTCCATACCTGTCACTCTGGCATGAATATTAACTGCTCTGTGTGCTTCTTCTGTTGATATTTCCTTGCTGTTTGCTCCTCATTCTGTAGTTCTTGTTCAGACACTTGGGTGATTGATTTGTGATGTTTCCCCATCAATTTTGCATTATTGAACCAGCACATGTTTGCTATTTCTAGGATTAAGAACTTCCACTCTGTTTCAGTCAAGCTGCTGGTCCAGCTAGGGGTGAGCAGTGTGGAAAGGATCCTGCCTAACCCTATCTGACCCTATCTGTCTGCCTGTCTGAAAAACAGATCAGTGGCTTATCAATTCCCTAATATTAGTGCAACATACCAATTGAATCTGACTTTGCTGTTTTGGATTTTTGTTTTTTACTTTCCTCCCCAGCCCTGAATGTCAGCATTAGTCTACTTTTAAATGTATTTTTCCAGTAGTTCTTCACAATCATGTTACATTCTGGTGCTCTTCAGGAGTATGTAATGTAAAAGGTCTTTATTGTTACTTACTGCCCTGTTGAGATTCATTGAGCACTTTCCTGGTGCAACACATTTGAGGGGCTTTTGCTCCTTCCTTTCTTTTTACCTTGGCTACACTCCACATGCTAAAGTTGCTCGGCAGAAGTTGGTCTATGGAGTGCTGTTTGACACATTTCTTGCTGTAGCTGAATCAGACACTTGAGCTTTCCTCATTTTCCCACAGCCTAACATAGTTGTGACTTTTGGTCCTTTAGTGCTGCCCTCATTAGAGGTTGATATGTAGTGCATTTTGCACCTCACAACAGTTTAAATGATTCTTAAATGCTTTTGAATGGAGTGTCTCCTGTGTGGCTTCCTTGGACTGAGCCAAGAGTTTCTCCTGCCTGTGCTACCCTCTGCTGTGTGCTGTGCTGTGGAGAGCTCCCAGCTGGAAACAGCCAGAGGGGCAGCTCCTGCGCTGGCCATGTCCAGCACTGTTGTCCTGTATGGTTTTTCCTTATGGCACATATGCTAGGGACTCCACCAGAACCACTCCACAGTGTGCACATTCCTGTTGTAGCCTGCTTGTTTGTACCAAGACAAGTCAGGCCAGACTGACCTTCCCAGTGTCTGGGGCCAAAATGAGCTCCAGCAAGGACTGAAAGCAACAGGCTCAAAGCTAGTTTTGGCCCTGATGTTTTCATCCCTTGTCTTGATTTTTTTTATCCTTTTCCTCCTGCTGGGGAAGGGACCGCATCTTTTTTCCTCTCCCAGTTCCTTAAAAAGTCCCCCAAAAGCGTGTGGTGGTATCTTGTAAAGAATAATAAAAAGTGAACAAATTTGGGGTGATAAAGAGCAGCTGCTGTTGCTGTTGTTTCTTAGCTTTGCTGTCTGCTAGCCCAAAGCACGTCACTAAGATTGGAGTAACTTCCACTTCACTGACATCCAGAAGTGTTTGGAAATGCTTCAATACAATAATTAACAGAGATTGTTTAACTTGCAGCTGACTTGGAAAATCTGACTAGTGCCGAGCGCATAACAGTTCTCCAAGAAAAACTGCAAGAAATCAGGAAACATTACCTGTCCTTGAAATCTGAGGTGGCTTCCATTGACCGAAGAAGAAAGCGCTTAAAGAAAAAAGAGCGGGAAAGTGAGTGCTGGAAACTAAATTCTGCTTTTAGAGGGCTTAATTGCATTTTACATTAAAGTACTGGGTAATTTGCTGGGAGATGTGTGTCATTAGGAGTGTGGTTTTGTTTGGGTTTTGGGAGATGCTGTGTGCAGATATTTTATGGCCATTAGAAGGATCAGATACCCAGTGACTGTGGAGAGGGAAGAGCGTTACCAAGGTGTGCGATCTATTGAAAGCTCATGAGGAATAACCACTTCATACAGGAAAAAATGTACAGAAAATAAACTTTTCTGAGCAGTGAACAAAGGGTATTAATAACTTCTAATTTTTCTTCAAGTTACAGATAAATCTACTGTAGTGTTGCTTGTGGACCTAGTTAGTGCTTTCCCCTTGAGATAAGGGATTTATTCCATGACTTTAGGGGAGACCAGTTAAATTGAGTGTTTTGCTACACAAACCAGGCAGTGGAGACTGGTTTCTTTTCCATTGCCAGGCATTGGTTGCTCGAGTCAGTATGTACCAGTGCTTGCTGCTGAGCAGGAAAACATGTTTATTGCCTGATATATGAATCTCTATAACTTGTGTTTTCCTTTTCCTCTGCAGGTGCTGCTACTACATCATCTTCCTCCTCATCACCTTCCTCTAGTTCCATTACGGCTGCAGTTATGTTAACGTTAGCAGAACCATCTATGTCAAGTTCATCACAGAATGGAATGTCAGTTGAGTGCAGGTGACAGCAGGACTTGCCAAAGCACTTTGCACTTAATGGCTGCTGAGGGCCACTCTTTTTTTTTTCCTTTTTTTTTTTATACTGCACAGTGGCACAAAATTCAGACAAGCACTATTTTGTATTTAAAGTTGTTTCTTGACAAGCTAACTTTGCACTTAAGTGCACTTTTATGAAGAAAAAGTACAACAAACTGCTTTTCCTCAAGCAATAATTGTTTCCAACTTGTCTGGGAATTGTAAGTCCAGTGACTCGAAGGCCTTCCACTGTGGCAAATGGAGGCTGTTCACTGCCTGTAGAGACAGGATAATAAGTATATAGTTGTTGGGGTGATCTAAATCAATGTGGTAAGGCTTACTGTATTCCCTGGTATTTTGTTAAAGCTGGAACATTTGATATTTTTCCATTTATTTATGACAAATATTGAAAATATTTTCATTTGTACAAGCTAATTGTTTTTTAACTGCTAAGTCACCTTATAGTGGCTTTAATTGTATACGTCAAGCACATCTATTCAAAACCTGCAGTTAGTAGGATGTCTGACATCAGTCCTGATAACCAAATATGAGGATTCCTTTTAAAAGAAAAAAAAAAGACTGACTAATGTTTACAGGTTTGAATTAGGCTTAAGTAGGTTACTCTGGGTTTTAAGAACCCGTTAATTGGAATGAAACTACTGTACTTTGCCATTTTTCTATAAAACAGTATTTTTTTTTAATTTTGATAAAATACATTATGAAAAAGAAAGAAAATGGCTAACAAACTGTATTAAATCTTAATGTATAAAGATTGTATTCAGCCAGTTTAAAGTGTATATTTATTCATAATGGATTATAACAGGTATATTTTTGTGTTTTCTTGTAAATGTTTCTTTTCCCCTTAAAGCAACAAATATTTCATTTGTAATGCTTATTTTATTACGAGCTTCTAGGAGAGGACTTCAAGAGGGAGCAAGGTGTGAGGTTATAATTTGTGGTTGCTGATACCAACACTGCCACAAAAGGGTAGTTGTTTTTAAAATAACTAGCTAGCCGAGTGGTAGATGTTTAATTTTTAAATGCCTTGTACAAATTCCAAAACCAACTTCAAAATGTTTTCACTTGTATTGATTTTATGTTGAATGGATCCCAAGCTCTCTCCTGTCAATTCTATACCTTTGTAAGACATTTGTATATTGCGGAAGTGTTCATTCGAGCTATTTAATACCTGGCACTGTTAATACACAGTACTTTATTGTACAGATTGTTTTACTGTTTTAATTGTAGTTCTGTGTACTTCTTTTGCCTGGGGAAATAGGGGCTGGCATGTTTTTCTTTGTTTTCTGGCAATACAACATGTAAGAATTTGAAGCATTTTGTTTGTAGATGCTAGAGTGTCAGAATCCTTTTCATTTGACTTTTCTAAGAAAAGCATTTTCAGTCTTGGTAGTGTGCGCTTAAGGTTATAACTGATTTTATTGAAAATGGTTTCAAAGTATTCAGAATTGTACAGGACTGTAAAAATTTGTTGACAGACATTGAAGGAAAAGCTTATAGAAAAAAGCTATAAAATATATATTAGGTTCTGCAGAAAATGGAGAGTTATGTAATATATTGTACAAATGTAAGCAAAGGCCTCTGAAATAAAATGCCATAGTTTGTGAATCCCTGATTTTGTTTCTAACAGTTTAATTAAGCAACTGTAGCGTGTTCATGAAAGTTACATCAAGCTGCAGAATCAGTTTAACAAATGATCTTTGGTGTGCTGTAATGGACATAGAAAGGTAAGACACAGCATGTGCATTTGCCTTATTTTCTTCTTAGTGATTAATTCATCCTCTTTTTCAGCAGAAGATGAAAGCATGGCCCATCATTAAGGCAGAGCCAGTTGAAATAAACTGCTGGCTGTAGTTCAGGTGATCAAAATGTTACACCTGCAAAGTGACAGATTACTGATAAGACAGTAACAACTCATGATAAATAAGCTTTGGAAACATTGACTGTGCTAAAAATTATGATGATCCAAGACTACATGGGTAATTTTAACATTTTCAGTGAGGCTACTAAGAGGATATTTTCATCTGTTTAGCAGAATCAGAGTCATGATAGTTCAGTTCTGCTTTTCAGTTTCAGTAGGCATAAGGGGAATGGATGTAACTGGGAACGACAACTGGGCAAGCAAGATTCAAATATAGCTCTTCACTCACTGCTAGTTCTTGATCAGCTTTAGTTTTAGTGTCAGCATATTTGCTTTGATGTGGCAATTACTGACTCCATGAACTGGTGGGGGGGATTTATTTACCTTTTTTAAACAGGTTCATTAGTCAGCTCCCTGCTCCCAAGTCAGGTTTTTGTATAAATAGGATTTTTGATTTTCTGTGATACAGAGATTATTTAATTTTCATAATATTTCTGATGTGGTTTTGGCTACTCAAACATTTGTCTGAATGTGTTACATTGCACCTCTTCTGTGAAGTTTGTCTGTAAATGATGCTCTCCAGATTCATGGAACCACTTGTCTCCCAGTAAGTAACAAAGGAAGATACCTTTGGCAAACTGTTAGCCAGCCAGTTTTATCCCGTGTTCCAAGTGGGTCAAATCTGAGTTGATTTTCAGGGCACGTGCTGTATGCAGCTTTACACATGGGTGCATTCCCATCCTGGCACGGGCACTCTGCTTGCAGCTGAGGCAGTTTGCCACTAGCAGTGCCTGCTGGGCTGTGCCCGTACTCCTGAGCACCTGCTTGGACCATGATCCCAAAGGCAAAGCAAGGCAGACACTCCCTGCTGTGCTCTCCACACCTTGGCTGAGGGACAGACTCAGGTTTGTGTGTCCCACAATTGATTGTGTTGGGAATAGCTGAGATCAGCATATACTGAGGGAAAACATGCTTTATTTGAAGGCTCTGCAGTGCTCCCACCGCCCCTTTTTGGCAGTCTGCATTGATACCTGTCCATACTTATATGACTGGGTAGCTCCCATGACACTGGAATTTCCTGTTGGCACAGGGTTTGAACTCTCTCTCAGGCAGAGTTCCTGGAGGCTGTATGCTTCTTGCCAAGTTTCAGTGGCCACGAGTCTCTGAAATGTGCTGGATGATGGTTGAGCCTGTTCTGCCCCTCCTGTGTCACTACAGTGCTGCTTTTCCGTGTGAAAGCAGATTGGAAAAGGCCACCTGCCCCTTTTCAAGGATTTGTGTATTCTCTTGGGCTGACCCCATTCCTGAGGGTCACTACACGTTTCCTGGCATCCAGCAGGCAAGGCAGGGGTGATACCTGGTGCATGTGTCAACACCAAGACGTGTCTTCTATTCAGCATCTGGGATGCTTGTTTAGCCCTCGGTTGGATGCTGGTGCCAACAGAGCTGTTTACAGTGGCTGCTCAAAAAGTGCTTCAAAAGTGTAACGAGACAGCCAAAGTGCTGTCAGGTTTGCTTCAGCTCCCCTTGGAACTGAGGGTGGTGGAAAATCAGTGAGACAGCCTCTCCTCACTGAATCAATTCACTTGGAAAAGACCTCTGAGATCATCAAATCCAATCTATGACCAAACACCACCACGTCAATTAGACATGGTACTAAGGACCATGTTCAGTCTTTCCTTAAACCTAGGCATGGTGACTCCACCACCTCCCTGGCAATCCATTCCAATATCTAATCATCCTTTCTGTGAAAAAATTCCTCCTCATGTTCAACCTCAGCCTTCCCTGGCCCAGCTTCAGACCATCTGGTCCCGATGTTGGGTGTTCCCGGGTGCCACGGCGCCCACGCGCGGCTCGCTCCCGTGGTGGCCGGGAGCAGCTCCGGGCCCGCGGCTGCAGGGGGCGGGCAGGAGGGAGCGGCGGCGCTCCGGGAGCGCCTCCCGGGCCCGCGCATCGGAAGTGACGCGATCGCTCCCGCTGCCGCTGCGCTGGGTGCCCGCCATGCGGGCCCGCCGGGGCGGCGCGGGGAGCCGCGGCAGCGAGCGGCGGCCGGGGGGCAGGAGGAGCAGGAGGAGCCGTACGTGGTGGGGCAGGTGTCGGGCAGCCTCGGCGCGGCCGCGGCTCCCGCCGCGCCCCTCGCTCGCCTCTTCAGCTGCGCCGCCCCGCCGGTGCTGGTGGCTGTGCCGGCGGTGAGTGAGCGAGTGCCGGGGGGCAGCGCGCCCGGCTGGCCGGGCTGCGTGAGCCCAGCAGGCGTGGGCTTCGGGCAGCGGCGCTCCGAATAAGTTTGTGAAGTAACTTCAGGGCGTTCCTGGAATTTTGTCCTTCAAGTCTGTTTCTCTTTTTTTTTTTTTTAAGGGAAAGAAAAAAAGGAAGCGTGCAGAAGAAGGGGAGAAAGTGTCAGAAGACCAGAGCTTATCCAATGCAGAAGAACCTCCGGTAAAAGCAAAGAAGGCCAGAAAAAAGGAACGTTCAGAGGCAGAGAAAAAACTGTCACAGAGGTGAGTGACACCATTTTATAGTAAAATTGAAACATCTTCATTAATTTTAATATGAGTTTGATGAAACAACGAAGTTCTCATCTACTACTCATCTTCAACTTTGTGTTTAAGATTATTTTTAAGATTGTGCAAATTTTCTGTAGTTTTCCCCTGAAGGAGGAAGGTAGTGCAGCTTATTGAAACGCTAGGTCTGTGAAATGCAAATGTCCTGCTGGAGAGCCATCAGGTCCAGCGGAGACACATGGATCTAGTTCTTTCTGGCTCGGGAGATGCTCTCTAGCTGTCCTTGGCTTTATCCAGCAGAGGTGGTTCCAGCAGGAGCGAGGTGCCAGGCACAGAGCTGTCTGTGTCCTGCTGGGCCTCTGCAGTGACACAGAACCTCTCTGTGACTCTGCTCTCTTAGATACTTGAAGCAAGGGGCTTCAGAGCAGGCTGGAAGCTGCTCGCTCTACAATGCGCTTTGGATAATGTAGGGGACTTGATTGTAGCACAAGGCTGACTCCTCATCCTGTCCCTGGGCCCATGGAACCTGCTTGCTGTGTTTGTGTCTGTAGCCTTCCAGAGGCTCCTTCAGATCTGCTCCTGTTCGTGCTCTTACAGCAGGTTTGGATAGAGAGAGACTTGTTAGTTCATGGCAGTATTCCAGGGGTTTGTTCTGTCTCCTGTATACTGAGAAGGATTAAATCTGTTTTAAGTTCCAACATAGCGCAAAGATGACTTTTTCCCTTCAATTATAGAGGCTATCAAATTGTTTAATTGTGAAGTTTTCTATATTGCTACTGGTAAGTAGTGAATGCAGTGTCCTGGGGACAGCAAATAGTTTTTCATGTTACTGAATAGTCAGATGCATTTTTTTAATGCAGAATAAACAAAATAACATTTGAAATTTTAGAGTTGAACATAAATGATTTCGAATGTAAGTTAAAGTATCTTGGAGGCTTCAGTTCTTTGACCCCAAATCCCCTGTTTTTTCCCCATCAATTGTAACCTGCCTGTTCATTTCTGGTCAGAGAGAATGCTTTGGAGCAGGCAGATGAAGAGGAGGATCAAAAATTGTTTCAGAGCAAAGTGAAGCAAAAGAAAAAGGCTTCTCAAGCTATCACCAAAACTGTTGTTAATTCAGCTACGGGTGCCACTGCAAAACAGCAAAAGAGAAAATGGGTGGCTGATAAAGCCGCAGACAGAAGAACGGTCTTTGTTGGAAACTTGCCTGTCAGCTGCACTGTTCAGGTACGTGAGTGGGTTCTGTCTGCTAAAGGAAGGACAGGAGTTGCAGCAGTCCTCAGTTTGAGGGATGTTTCCAGCTGGAAGTCACACACACTTGTGATTGGAACTGCTTTTGGGAATGTAGGAAATGGTGCTTGTTCTTAGAAACCATTAGAGACAATCTGTGGTTTCCTGGAGTTCCTGCAGCAGTGGATGCAGTAACTCTTTCTCGAGTAGACTTGTCAATGAAAAAATGACTGAATAAATGAGAACTGCATTTACAAAGTTACTCTGGTTCTAATTTTATATGCAAACAGTGCTTCAGATTTTTACATAAAACATGTTAAATTTATACTTTCTTCCATAGTAAGAGGCACAACTTCAGTTTTGGCAATCTGTAGAAGCAGCTACCATAAAAAACAGAGAAATAGTTACAAATTACTTGCATTTTGTTAGTAGCCTGTTTAGGGACCTCCTATAAGTAAAAGGAAAGCAGTGTAAGAGCAGTATTACCTATAAATACTAAAAAATAATTCTCATTACCAGGTTGAAAAGTGTACTGAGTGTTTGCAATATCATCTGTTTAGGTACTGACATCTCTCTTTAAGAAGTATGGACCAATCCAATCAATTCGATTCCGGTCTCTGGTATGTTTTTCCCTTTAATGTTATATAACAAAATTATTTGTTGATGTTGAAGGGCAGTAGTATTTGTAAGGCTTGTACCTTCATTAGTTCAGAACTGCTTTGGGGTATGTGGGTTTTCCTATTAAAAGAAGCCTTGGAGATGTTACCCCAGGAGCACCACAGGTGCACTTTTCCTGTAGCAGCAGCTGACCCAGGATCAGAGCTTTATGTTCTCTGAAAGGGGAATGCCTTTGTTGTTGCTGGTTTGGCTGATGCATTGCTCACCTGTTTTTAAATCATAGTAGCAAGGACACATTATTGTAAATCAGGGTACTCACTAAAATACTTGATGATAACCCTCTTGGAACTCAAGAAACATGTCAGACAAAGTCAAGGCAAGCTCTTTAACTCTGAAGGGATTTTAGACCATCTCTAGGTCCAGCCACTTCTGTCATTTGCTCACTGTACTTGCTGTGTTGCTTCGGGTGGCCCCTGCTTGAATGCATCTTTGTCTTGGGGAAAAACTTTTGTGATAAATTAACACTAGGCCCACCTAACTCAAGCTCTTTTTGTTTTTAAGATTCCAGCAGAAGATATTGTGTCCAAAAAGGTGGCAGCAATCAAGTAGGTTCCCCTTGTGAATTTTGTGTATTTTTCAAGGCCTAAACAATGTTTAATTGTTAATTTAATTGGTAATTAAAAGTTTGTCTGTATTAGGTCTTTTTTATGTATTTTGTGTTTCTTTGTCTTTTGTCATTACCTTTTTTATGTATTTTGTGTTTCTTTGTCTTTTGTCATTACCTTTGTGTGTATTAAGTTTTCTCAACAAGTAATAAAGAATTATATGCCATGTATACTTGTAATTTGTTACCTGAGGTTGCATTTCTTATATTTTAGGAAGGAGGAAGATTCTAAATCTTTAATTTCTTTGGATGTGTTTATGAGCTGAGGAAGCTTGCTCAGGGTGCATATAAGAGCTAAACAAGATATGGGGCATGTAAGAGCTAAACAAGATGTGGGGTGCATATAAGAGCTAAATAACAGTGAGACTCCCTTGCCTGTGCAGGGGTAGCCTGACCTGCAAGGGAAATTAAGTTAGTGTGCACAGAACAAGGACAGGCATGAATGTGTTCAGTAAGAAGTGCCTGTGCACTGCACAGCATCAGCAGGATTTCAGCAGTAACAGGTCCTTTTCCCATTCCAGGCATAAGGTGCACCCCAATGCAAAGTCTGTCAATGCTTACGTGGTCTTTAAGGAAGAATGTGGTGCCCAGGAGGCTCTGAAGGAGTAAGTCTCAGTTTTGTTCCTCATATCCTGTTGAAGAGGTAGTTCACATAGATTTATAGCTAAATTTAGCAACCTGGCCTCTTTTGTTTGAATCAGAATAAAATGTTGTTCAAACTTAAAAGTAACTTTGCTTTTGGAATACTCCTGTGCAGTGACATTGTCAATTAAGTAATGTTTATTTCATTTTTAAAACCTTTTGTTTTTGACCACAAAAGGAATGGAACAGAAATTGCTAGTGGATTTCACATCAGAGTTGACACTGCATCTAAGACCAGTTCGGTAAGTAACATGTGTGGCTATAAATTCCCTTTTCTGGTTTGGTTGTGTGGTTTTATTGTTTTCTGTAACAAATAACTTACTGTCCTGTCTCTCTTGCTTCCTTTAGCATGACAGTAAACGATCTGTATTCTTGGGAAATCTTTCATATGGTAAGCCTGAAATGGACTGTTATGCATCATTAATTTGCATTTATGGAATGGTTGACATGATGCTTTTTATTTCTTGGTATTAGGTGGATAAATACCTTTTGCTGGAGGTAATTTTTATTTGTTAATTGGAACACCTGAAGAGGTTCTAAGTTGCTGTCCAGTTCTGCACCTTGATTGTTTCCTTTATTGTAGGCAGCACTGTAAGTGCTTTTAGTTCTTGTTGTTGCTTCATGTTTTTTAAATAAATATGACTAAGTTGCATAGGCCATGGCTCTCTAAACTGTTCAAGGGTTACCAATACCTGTATTGTGATGGACAGTGATGGCTTTTCCTTCTGGTGCTTTCTGTGAACTGCAGGCTGAGTGACTCTGTCCAGGCAGGGCTAAAAGTGAGATTTGATGATCCTTGTGGGGCAGTTTCAACTCAGAATATTCTGTGATTTGCTATGCTCTGAAATTACTTCAGCAGCTTGGACCTTTCTCAGCATGTTGAGGTCTCCCATTGCTGTAGTTAAACCTGTGCAGTTGAGTTCAGGTTTAACCTCAGCAGAGAGATGTTTATGTCTACGTCAGGGGATTCCATGAAGCATACCCATACAAAAAAAGAAAATATCCTGTATTTTTGCAATGGCACATCACATTTGTCTGCCTAGGCATGAGATGGAGAAAGGCTCATACACCCAGCCATTATCAGAATAATTGCACAGCAGCTGTAGTTGGAAACTGTAAATCCCTTCTCCTCCATTCAGCCAAAACTCATGGCTCAGTCAATGATCAGTTGAAGAACTGCCAGCTCAAACTCATTATCACCAGCAGTAATTCTTAGAAAGAAATTCTGGCATAAGGAGGAGCTACAAAAATGTATAGCAGAATTCTTAATTTCTACTGTGTTCCATGCATAAATGAAATAATTCGAAAAATCTGATTCAGTTTTTGCCTTAGTTCTTTGTGATTTATGTCATACTCTTCAGAGCTGGGGAAGCAGCAACTGTCAGAACAAATAGCCCTTCATAAAGTCTGCGTTGTCAGCTTGCTGTGATTTTTCTGAACCACTGATATTTGTCTACCTCTCCTTATTCCGTATTCTTTGTGTCCCTGAATGGGTAAATGGGAAATAACTGGATGTTGGCCAGGCTTCCAAGGCTGTGTATCTCCCTGAAGAGACATCTGTTCCGTTGTGTTGCCCACAGACATCCGCGATGACGCCGTGCGGGAGCATTTTCAGGACTGTGGAGACGTCGTGGGAGTGCGAGTGGTGAGGGACAGGACGACGGGCCTGGGGAAAGGCTTTGGCTATGTCCTCTTTGAGGTACGTGTGTGAGCCTCTGGGGTACGTGTGTGTGAGCCTTTGGGGTACGTGTGAGCCTCTGGGGTATGTGTGTGAGCCTCTGGGGTAGGTGCTCCAGGGCAGGAAGAGCTCTTCATAACCTGCATTAGGGTCTGCCCTTAGAGCATTTTTATTTTCATTTCAGTAGTTTTTTGAGGTCTGTGCGTGGTAGGTAGGAAGTGAAATGGTAGCGTTGTTGTGTAAGGTGGAAGCAGCTTGGAAGACCGGTTCTGTGGAAGCAGATACAAAACACAATATTTAAGGTGTTGTACACACTGGGGTAAAGAGTGACTTTACCTTAAAGACTTAACAGAGGGACAGATGAGTTAGTTTGGTGTAACTTCAATGTTCTCCTATTTCTTATGTGTCAAAATGTGAGTGGAATTCTTTTGTGCAGCTGGTATGCATACTGGTTCTCCACTCTTGATTCAGTGTGAATTCCTTTCTCATGCCAGTCTCCCCCAGCCACATTTTCCCTTAGTTCATTTCCTGCAGCCTTTTTTCCTGGTTTTTCCCTGTCTGTCTCTGCCTCAGACCTTGGTGTCTCATTGTAAGCTGTTTCACAGCCTGTTTCCAAGTGTCTGTGCCTCAGTGTGTGGGCTGTGTGGGGGTGCTGGTGTTCCCGAGCAGAGATGTTGTGTCATTCTCTAAATAGAGTGCTGTGAATGCTCTGCATTGTAAAATCCTGCTTACCAGTTTTAAAGACAGGTAACTCTTTGTTGGAAAGCACTCAGCTGGAAGTAAAGCTGCATTTAAAGTGTTTGTCTGGCTTTGTAGAACACAGATGCTGTACATCTTGCTCTGAAACTCAACAACTCTGTTCTGATGGGAAGAAAGATACGAGTGCAGCGCGTGACGGACAAGAAGAAAGAACACGAAGGTCCAGACCAGTCTCATGCTCCCAAGGACAGAGCTGATAAGAAGAAGAAGAAGAAGAAAGAAAAGAGCTGCCCTACCGATTCTTTTGTTGGTGAAAAAGCAAACCCATTAAAGAAGAGCACAAAACCAAAAAGACTAAAAACTACTCCTAGGAGTAAAGGGAAAAACAAACAGTCCTTTGGTAAAAAAAAATCCAGAAAAAATGCTGACTAGTGTTATGAAGATGGATGTATATGAGAGTGGTTTTTTATATGTGAGTGTGTCATAAATTTTGTTTCTAATACAGCTGTTGTCCTTCATGGTGTTTGCTCTGGGGCATTTGGCTTCTCCTAGAAGGCAGCAGGAGGTGTCATTCCCGTGTTCCAGGAATCTGTGTCCCGCTGAGGTCTTGCTGCAGAGGCTAACAGTGAATTTTTTTTTGGAGTTGTGTAGGATTACCCACAATGGCTGTAGAAAAATGTGACTCACATTCAGACTGGGTCTGTGATGAAATAGAAATTGTTGCCTTGTTTTGGGGGGCTTTTTGTTGTGCAGAGAAGGGCAGTGGAGCTGGTCTGGGAGCACAGGTCTTATGAGGAGCAGCTTGAGGAGCTGGAGACTTCTAGCCTGGAGAAAAGGAAGCTCGGGGATGGCCTTATCACTCTGCAGCCACCTGAAAGGAGGCTGTAGCCAGGTGGGGGCCGGCCTCTTCTCGCGGGCAGCAAGGGACAGGATGACAGGACGAGGCCTCGAGCTGTTCCAGGGGAGGTTTAGGTTGGACGTCAGGAGAAATTTCTTCACAGAAAGGGTGATGAGACATCGGGATGGGCTGCCCAGGGCAGGGCAGGGATGGGGTCACCATCCCTGGAGGTGTTTAAGGGAAGCCTGGACGTGGCACTGAATGCCATGGTCTAGTTGACCGGGTGGCTTTGGGTTAGGGGCTGGACACGATGACCCCAGGGCTCTTTCCCGGGATCCCGTTTGCCGGTCCCTCACGGCCCACGCCCCTCGCCCACGCCCCTCCGCCCGCGCATGCGCCCCGGCCTCGGCGCAGGCACTGCGGGAGGCGCCCTGTGCCGCCGCGGCCTGATGACGTGAGCGGAAGCGAGGAGGGGTCCTTTGGCCGTGCCCGCTCGCCCCAAGGTGCCTGCGGAGCTCGGCGCGGGCCGCGCGGCGGGAGCGGCGCGGGGACGGCGGCAGCGCCATGATGGTGGGCAGGACCAGCGCCATCGCCGCGGGGCTCTGCGGGGCGCTCTTCATCGGCTACTGCATCTACTTCGACCGCAAGAGGCGGAGCGACCCCAATTTCAAGAACCGGCTGCGGGAGCGTGAGTGTCCCGGGGCCCCCTCCCTTTCCTCCCGTCCCGTCCGTTCCGGCCGCTGTGCGCTTCCCTCCGCGATCCCCCCCGGGTCTCTGTCTCGCTCTCCCGCCCGGCCGGGCCGCGGGAACGCCGCACGTGCTGCGGCCGCAGCGCCGCCCCCGGGCCCAGCCGGACCCTCGCCCCCCCTGCGGCTCTGCGGCCTCTCGCGTCCCCTCACCGGAACCGGGGGCCGGGACACGGGGTCACAGAACCGCCAACACATGCCCGGAACCGGCCCACTGCCCTGGGACACGGGGCGCTCAGAACCGCCAACACTGGGAGTCAGGCAGGCCCCCTCAGCAATCGCCCGGCGCCCCACGGTCAGGCACCGCTCAGCAGCATCGCCCGGCGGCGCTCAGTCAGCAGGCCCGGCGCACACGCGGCGCCACACGTCAGGCAGGCCCCTCTCAGCAGCATCGCCCGGCGCCACACGCTCGCAGTCAGTCCCCTCTGGAGCACCCGCGGGGATCGGGGCTCCAGCACCTCCAGGGGCAGCCAATGCCCGCCCACCCTCACGGTGGCAGAGATTTTTTCTGTTGTCTCATCTCAATCTCCCATGTCTCAGCTCAAGGCCATTTTCTCTGGTCCTCTCACTGCAGGCATGGCAGAAGAGACTGACCCCAGCTCACTACAGCCTCCTTTCATTCAGGAGGTTCTAGACAAGCATTATCCCATCGGAGAGCGTTTGCTGTGGGTGTTGGGGAGCCTGTGGGTTCCATCCATGCTTGGTTCAAATTCACCTCCCCCTGCCTTTTTTCTTGTCAAATCTTGCTCTCCTATAGGCTCAGCAGTGCTATTGTAGCCACCACATTTACAACTTTTTAAAATCTCTTTTGTGTTTGGAGCACAAGCAGGTAAAACAGTGTGATCTCTTACAGTGAAGTTGTTACAGGGGTCGGTGGCAGCTCTCAGGTATTCATCAACTGCATTCTAAACCCTCCTGGCAGCCCTGCCATTGGCTTCCAGGATAAGAATGAATGCCAGAGAAAATTGTTGATTAATCCAAGATGTAGGGCTCTTCTCCCATGGCTCTTCATCATTTCACATCTTCAACATTTATTTAAACATTTTAATAATCAGTGAGGGTTTTAAATGCAGTTGTAGGCATGAGTGCTGAAGGAACACAAATGAATCATGAGTAGTAAGGTGATACTTTTTATATTGAGTTATTTCTGTCAGGGTAATATGTATATTATTCCTTTGGTAACTAATCTGAAGATAAGAAGTTATCATTGAGGTAAATTTTCCTGGCAAGTAAGCATGATGTGATCAACAGTTTCATGGATGGAAAAGTCAATAACCAGACTGGTTAAAAGTGAGTATTTACCTGATGGCATTAAAATGTAGTTTAACAGCTTTGGTTCTGCCTTCATGGATTGGATTTGCCTGGCCAGTGTTGTCACTTAGTGGTGTATTAATTCTGCTTTCCAAAACTTCCTCCACAGCACATTATGTCTGTCAAATATTTCAGCTCCAAGCCCTTGCTCCTGTGTGTAGGATTTTGGGCACATACCTCTTGAGTGTGTGTGTGTGTGTGTGCAAAGTCCTTTTTTTCCTGCAGTGCAAGTCATTAATTGGGAAATTGGGGTGCAATTAACTGGTATGTGCTTGGTTTGCACAAGCAAACTTGATTTCCAGCAACATAATCAGCCATGGGGCTTTTTTATGATGCCAGATGTGCAGTAAGAGAAGAACCAAATTATGTAAGGTTATTGCAGAAGCACCAAAAATTATTTTTGGATTCCAGGTTTCCATAATCTGAGCCTCTCTCCAGTCATGTTCTGAATAAACCTTAGAACTGCTCTGATTAAGAATTGGCATTAACTTTGAAGTGGAAAACAAATGCATTTCGGTTTGGTAGGAGGTAGTTCTCATTTGGGGGACTTCATTGTAGAACTTACAGTCCTTGCATGTGATGCACTGGTCTGCATTTAGGAGTAATGCTTTGGGTAATTTGTTTTGGTTGTTTCTGGTAGTGTAACAGATTATTTAGCATGGATGCTTCAGCAGTGGTGCCTGGGATCAGGGAATTACAGCATTTTTACTGTTGGGTAGCCAGGAAGGCTTGGGCTGTAAAGTACTTGGCCAGGAAAGGTTCAGTGCAGCAGCCACCTGCAGTTCTTTATGTAAAGATGCTCCATGTGCTGTGCAGGAGTGGGAGTATGGGATGGAAAGCTTGGAGAAACCACCTTTGCAGCACATCTTTTCCAGTAACCTTCTTAGGGTAAGATCCTTTTTCAGCCTCTGTGATGCAGTGTCGCCAGAATTTGGGAAGGACAAGAGACCTAGTGTGTCAGTGGATTGCCTGCTGTATTTTGTCAAGCACATGCTGACAAATGAAGAACCAGTTGGATTTTTTGCCATCTCTGGATGCTGTGTTTGGGCCAAAGTTTACACTGCAAAGGCCTGTAATAAAAATGAGGTGGCAAGATTTAGCTTTCTGGGTAAAAGATTTCTTGGAAGTTTCTGGAAGGTTTATAGAACTACTGGACTTTGATTTTTCCACGTTTTAATCTTACCTAGCAGGTTTTGTGGGTGGACTTTTTGTTGGGGGGCTTTTTAGGTCTTGTTGTTGCTAGTTTGGGGGGCATGTCCATATTTAGTCTTGGGACCAAAAGATAGCAAAGCTATAAACATCTGTTGTTGCTGAGCTTCCCAGGCTGTATTTCATTAATAAAATAGTTCAGGTATGTTTACTGTTTGCCTTCTTGAATGAATAAAACAGAAGTGCTCTGCTTTAAAATACAGACACACATGTCTTTCTTCAGAGACAGCCAGCATTTCTGCCTGGACAGCAGGGTGAGAGGAGGGCAGTAGGCAGACTTCACTGATGGAGCTGAAAGTGCAGGTGGCTTTTTGGGTTTTCTGCTCCTTTGTGGGACTGGCTGGGAAGCTGCTGGGGCTGCTCAGGGGCCTTTGCAACCCGTGCCAGCAGGACAGGCCATCCATTGGTTCTCTTTTGGAACTTGTACCTTGTACAAGAGCTGTGCCTGGAGAACCTGCACTGTGACAGCTGCAGTTCAGCTTTGTGCTTTGAATGCATGCACTGCATTTCTGTGGTAATAAAGATTCATTGACTCAAAAAGATTGCCTTTCCCTTTTCAAAATGTGATTATTATCTTAGAATAGAAAGAAGTGTTTCATTTTCGTGGAGGTCCCTGAGGAAAAACAAACTCGGGGGGGGGGTTTGTTTGTTTTTTGAGGTTTTTTACCCCTCAAAGCCATTGCTTTTTTGCTTGTCATACTACAAATGTAACTTTTGGTTGTTATTTCAAAGATACTTTGAAACTAGTAATTCTTCTCAACCAGTATGGGAAGAATTCATAAATACCCTTTAGAGTTACTTGGGTTTTTTAATTGTTTTAGCTAGTGAACTTTTAAAGAGCCTGTAAAAAGTATTAAGAAGAAGAAAACAAAGTTCCATAGTAGTCAGGCTTGAAGGATTTGGTAGATCATGTTTCAGTTTTAAAATCTTGGTGATTCTTTGTATTTCTTCACTTTTCTCAGGTTAAAGTATATGACTTCAAATCTGTGTGATCAGTGGTCAAAAGCTTTCATTAGTTCCAGTGGCCAGCATGTCTTTTGTTTTGTTCTTTATTTCAGAATGCTTACCCTGGTAAATTTTTATCATATTTTAAGAAGAAGGTATCGTAGTCATGCCAAGAAAACACAATTTTCTCCTCAAAATGATGTACACATCTTAAGCTGTTACTCTCTGTATTTCTTTTTGGTGTTTTTGCTGAATGCACTACAGCTGCAATGTGGCTTGTTTGGATAGTAAATAATTTCAAATACTATTTTTTTTTTAAATTTAATCTTTACAATTTTATCTATGATCAAAACTTGTTTGCCCAGTAGTGCAAGTTAAAGTTTTGTGCAAATTAATGCTTCTGAAAAATTGGAATGAGCTAATCGAAGCAGTAACTTTCAAGAGAAATTCTTTACTATTGACACCCTCCAAAATTATAAAATTGTAGTAGAATACAGTTCTATCCAACACATTTTTCCATCTGTAGTATAAATTAACAGATACAGGTCAGTTAGTTGTAGAAATCTAGGTGCTACGTGTTATTAAGATGATGTATTAAGGTAAAAGGGTGTTCCATCCAGTTAGAATGTGAACTCCCTTTCTACAAAGAACACAATCTTGTCAGTAAATGCCACATGTTAGGTTATCACTATACTAGGGAATAGTATTCCTGACTGTCTTCACCATGTGGACAAGTGAAAATTTTTAATTACCATGTAAAACTGCTGATCATATGGGGAAGTATTTCCAGCTTGTAAAAATTGTATCAAAAGAAAAATCAGGGCTGTGTGACAGTTGTTCTTTGTCAGTATAGGAGTTTCTGAGCAGACACTGAGGACAAAGAGTGGAAGGACAGCTTAACCATGGGCTGTATTCAGAGGTTTTAGCAGTGTAACTATTTCAGTTGATGAACTGAAGATTTACATAAATGATTATTCCTAGGAAATTGGCAGTATAATTAGTATAATTATTCTTTCTTGTATGGAGAACTGCTACTATAAAGATATCTTAATACCTGTCTAGCTGCATTAAAAGCAACTTTAATTTTAGTGACATTAGTTTTGCTGAAGTGATACAACTTCATGTAGCAGACCAACTTTTTGCCTTTAGGTAGGCAGTTAAATCTGTCAATGTTTGTTCCATCTGTAAATGTTTGCTTTCCGTGGGTTTCAGAAAGGTATGCTTTAGTATTGCTCTTGCTGAGGGATGGTGAGACGCTGCCACTTATTAACTAGTTCCCAAGTCTTTGCTATAAAGTAGCTGAGAAAGTGCACTGTATGTATCTGCTGTGGCCTGCTAAAGTTCCCCTTCCTAGGTGGTGAGCCATGCAGTTCAAAACTTACATAGCTTGACTTCCAGACAGTTCTTCTGTGGCTTATTGCTAGAAGCCATGTGGATAATTCCTCTATTACTCTAATTCTCTTTGCTTCTGTGTGCCTGCAGTTCAGGAGGTGTGCTGTGCTGCTGTGCTGCCCTGCACAGCTGGTGTTTGCTGTAGCCCTCAGGAGAAGAGTTGCCATTTTGGGCTGGTGCTACTGCCAGCACTCATTAGACCTCTGAATGATGCTCTGTTGCACTGAGTGGGTGTCAGTCTTCTGCTCAATCATCAATATTTGGAATCCATTAACGGTTTCTTCTTTGGAAAAGGACTTTGATTTGTTCATGGTTTCAGACTGTAAGCTGAAGGGCTTTTTAATTGCAAATTGAAAATAAAAGATGTTTTTATTCTTACAGGAAGGAAGAAACAGAAGCTTGCCAAAGAGAGAGCAGGACTTTCCAAGGTAATACTGTGTTCAGTAATGCAGTGCTGTTTTGAAAGATGTTCACTTGTATTATTTGTGAGATTTACTTAAGGATTTGTTTTACAAACAAATTTGCAGGATTACAAACAGTCTTGCAAATATGTAGTCTTTAGTTTTTTTAATGCTCAGAAATAATTGTATGGTTGTTTCTTTTTTGTGTCAGATAAAGGAGTTATATAAGAAAGTACAACATTCACTGTGTGATTTGATGGTGTTTTCTCTCTTTGTAATATGAACAAGGACTTTTCAGACTTAAAATTATTGATGGGATACGCTTATAACTGAACTTGATAGGTTGTTTTGCAATAACTATTTTATTTCCTTTTTATTATTACCAATGGATCCAGAAAGAAAATATAAGATTTCTCTTAAATAGTTGCAAGGAATACAGTTGTTATAAACATAATACACCTTAGAATTTATATTTGCTCCTAAATGATGTACTTAATAAACTGAGTAGACGTATTTCAGGCTGTCTCTCTACAGATTTGTGATGTAGTGTTATAAGACCTGAGTCTGATGTTCAAAAATATTCTGAGTATATTTAACTTAGTGGTGACACTTGTTTTTTTGCCAGTGTCAGCGTAACAATAGGGTTGTGTGCATGTTTAATTTCAGTTGAGAATATTTTCTGCTAACTTTTTACTAGCTGGTGTTTAAGGGCTGATTTAAATTTTACTGTGTTTGTTTATAGTTGCCTGATCTGAAAGATGCTGAAGCAGTTCAGAAGTTTTTCCTTGAGGAGATTCAGCTTGGAGAGGAATTACTAGCTCAAGGTAATAATATTTTTTTTCCAAAGGGTAAGTTGTAAAATAATTTTTCTCTACCTTTGTTAGAAGATGATTTTTATACACCAAGAAATTCTGGGGAGTCAAATTCATCTAAGAAAATGTGCTTATTTGTTTCTAACCTTATGTGTTCAGAAAGTCCATCAGGGAAAGAGAAGAGCTTCATGTGGGTTGATTCACCATAATTTAATCCACTCTTAGTGGATGTTTTATGTAAATGTGTTATTACAGTGTGGAATATGGTTGATTTCAAAACATTGTAATTTGTCATACAGGTGAATATGAAAAGGGTGTTGATCACTTGACCAATGCCATTGCTGTGTGTGGGCAGCCGCAGCAGCTACTACAAGTTCTACAGCAGACTCTTCCACCACCAGTGTTTCAAATGCTTCTAACTAAGCTCCCTACAATAAGCCAGGTATGTGAAGCATTCCATGTTGGTCTGGTTTGGAAAAAAATTTAAATACTCACTTTATCCACTGCACTAGTCTTGAGTATCAGGTTTTGTAATCTGTTGGTTTTTTAATATGTTCAGTTAGGTTAAAAGAAGCTTTTTTTTTTTTTTTTTTTTTTACCTTAGATGTTAAAAAGTGAATATGAAAATCATCATGTAGCATTAATAGCAACCAGGATAAAATAGAAATACAAAACTTCTCTTGTGTATAGGGTATGCTAAGCTCTTGAAGCAGAGGCATCTGACCACAGCTCTGATACTATAAGTGGATCCAGTGTTTCCCAAATACAAGTTGGGAGGATTGGAAAAACAGTAACTTTATTGCACTGGGTCTTGAGAGGGTTTTTTTAAATTTACATTTCTACAAGTGTGTGTAAATGCTATGGAAGTTCATAAAAATGAATCCGTTGCTTCTGGGGACAGCTTTAGACACAAGATGATAACTAGCACCAGAACCCATGACAATTTTGGAAGCTTGGGAGTTTCCCTGATGATAAAAGCATTAGTAGCTCTGTGTATAAAACACCCTCCTGTTTCAGTCTGAATACGGAGTGGGTGATGATGTTAATGTGCTCGCAGGTGAGTCTGTTGTGAAATAAATGATATGGTTTTTGTTCTTGGAAGTACAAGGGGACTCCCTAACAGTGTTACCTGACATAAAGCAGAGACTCAGTGCTGGGTATCACTTGGCTCTTCTTACAGCTCAGGCATGGTTACATTTCAGGTAAAGGTCCATATACTCAGTGGTAACACTGGAAGGGTCAGGTATGCAAGATGTAAGAGTTGGGAAAATGATTGAACAAAAATGTTTCCTAAGAGAACAGTGCCAGAAACCACACAGAGGTCATAACTTGAGGTTGATAGAATACTGTTTATCTGACTTTGTTAGGTATCGCACTGTTTGTAATTTCTGTGGTACTGACTTCAAAACTTTATTCAAATAGATTGCCATTTTTAACTTTAATCAGTTTGTTCAGTAATTACACTGCTTAATGTTCAGTGTAAAATTACATTGCTTGATAATCAGTTGCCTACTGTCAATTTTATGTAATTGTGAATGAGTTTTTCTCCTTCTTACAGAGAATTGTAAATGCACAGTGCTTGGCTGAAGATGATGTTGAATGAGGTCACACCACAACGGGGGGAAAAAAGTTTTCTTACCCCAGAAGATGAGCATCAGTAGGGGGATAAAGGGGCAAACATAGTAGTTAATGGACTGTGTACCACATCGGGTTCTACCAGAGTTAAAATTAACTTTGTGTAGGTGGGTTTCGCAGGATTTTATTTATTATCCCAGTGAAAAGTGTATTTTGATAAGAATTCATTTTATAAATACACTGTGTTGAGTTATCAAAGTATCACTAACTTCATTATTATTAAAATACGCAGTTGTAATGTTGTACATATACAGACATAAAACTACGACCTATTAAAAACCCAATGCTCATTTTTGAAAAAACAAAGTTATGGCAATAAAGATTTATCTGCACTTGTGTGTCCCTATAGTACTACTTTAAAATTCAGAATATTTGGGTGTCAGAGCAAATGATCTAAAAATGACAACATTAAAACTTATTTTTAATGTTATGGCTGGTCTTCCAATACTTTTAATTAAGTTTAAAACTTTGTGTAATTTCCTGAGAAAATAAATATATGATCATTTAAACAGTAACAGATCACCTTAGAAGGAGATGCAGATCACAATGCTAAGAGATGACTGGCTGCAGAATGAATGCCAAATCCATTTCTGTCAGGAACAAAAACATGTAAAGTGGTCAGTTCAAAATTACTGGCAAACTTGAAATCTCTATTAATACAGGTGTCTGAAACAAAGCTGTTTGGAATAGAACCTGGGCACATTTTAAGAGCACTAAAGTTGGGGTTTTTTGGAAAGCTTGAAATGTTGCAAGATAGACAGTTGACATTTCAGTCTGTAGTCTTCAAGACCACCGCAAATGGTTGTTAGAAGTCTTTAAAGGCATTTGCCTTAAGAAAAAATTACACTGATAAGGTAAGACAATTATATCCCATGGGTAAATAGCAAAAGGCAATGGAATTAGATGTACAGTTTCAATGTGGTGTGGTGAATTTTCCTTTGCCAATAAAAAGAAGACAAATAATATACAGCAGGCTCAAGTGAGTAGAAGTGTACTTGTGAAAGCAAGTTTTTAATGGGTAGGATCTTCTAAATGTCAGACTGGCTTCTGCTATTCTCTTGAGTTTGTGCTATCAGCACTCAGGTGGCAGAAGAAACAATTAAAAACATCGCTTTATCTTTTTGAGTGATAAAAAATGAGTGACTCATTTTTAACTTGAGGAGAATGCTTTGAGGTGTCTTTCAGACCAGCTGACAGTATTGATGATACTGCTAGAGTAAGGTATTAGGTGGCATAATCTTGTAGAAGTGAGATACACTGAGAGCACTCTAGCCAACTGTCTCATTTCAGCCTGGTGCAAGTTTCTTCAAAGGCAGATTCTCCTCAGTGGTTCAGAAATTGCCTCACACAGGATTTTTGAGAGGTTAAGTGTATGGTTGATAGTGACCTAGCAGTCAGTTCCTGGGTTTGGGAATAGAAAAGGCTTTTACTGAGCCATTCTGCTGAGATGGTTTGGTATGGAATTTTCCCCTTAAGCCCTTGAAAACATTATTTCCAAAGATTTGAGGTGCTATTGAAATTTTCTGTAATGTAATAAATACTGAAGTTAGTGGCTGGTATCAACAAACATGTCTTAAACAACTGGATGTAGTTTAATCTTTGTGCTTGAATTGTTCAGGTAGCATACGGTAAAAGTAAAGCATAGCAGCCATATTCTTCAGGGGACTGTGGCCAGCATGCTCTTTTCCTTTTAATTTATTTTACAGGGATAAAGTTATTTTGCACTTAATAAAAATACTGTGAAATTACAGAAGGTTCTGATTTTAATGAGGCTTTTTGAAGGAGTTTTTCTTTTCCTTTCTAACCCTGAAGAGTGAAAAGTAGGAATTCGTAGGTTATGCTGACAGAACTGTTAGTATATTTACCTTCTGTTTTGCTGGTAACTTCAGCCTATTTTTTTAGTGCAGCTTTTAACATTGTTTTAAGGTGAATAAATCTTCCATCCTGCCTTGAAAAGCAAACCCAAACAACACAAGACAAAAGTAGCACCCTTCTGTCAAACCTGAGCATTTTTCTACACTCTCTGGTATAATGATGACAATTTGAATTCACATTTTAACTTACAGCAAAGCTCTCCTGAACTGTTGTTTCAGCAAACCTGTGGTCAATTCTGATTTTGATAGAAGGTTTGGTGACAGTTAATTATAAATGGTATTTGCTGTAATAAGCATCATAGACACATATTGCTCTAACATTTTTCATTTTCTTGAGCCTGCAAAGTTAGATGCAAACAAAATTTAAGACAGCATAGGTTTGAATATAGCCTTAAATGCAAATTTATTCTCATATCTGATAACCCAGAAGTACCTAGTTAGTAAGAGCTAGAGTAAGCTCTGATACCTGTTTTGAGTGCCTTGGATAATAGAGTGGAATGCTGAATCCTTTTAACAAGACTTGAATTTTTTTCTTCTCCCCAAGTGTCCCAGTGAAGCTAACACTGTACAATTGTGAAGAGTTAGAAGCTATTGTCTAGAATGCAGATTTGCTGTTGCTCCAAGAGCAGCAGGCTGACAGAGGTGTAGCTAAGCATGCACACTTCACAGGTGTTTCAGACTCAAGCAAAGACACTGCTTTCAGACACCAGCAAAGTGCAGGTCATCAGAAACGTGGTGGTAATGATGGATGTTTCTGCATCAGCAGTGGTAATGCCATTGCCTTAGCTATGCATAGTGCTGTACATTTCTTTTCACTTGTGCAAATGAAAAACGTGTGGAAGTAATTGCTGCTATGGAGCTCACAGCTGCTGGAGAATGAATTGGTAATCTTACTTTAGTGCAGGTCAAACTACTAGTCTTTCTCCCAGAAAGAACCATCTTCCCTTCTCTGCGTCTCCAAGAAAAAGGCACTTGTTTTCAGCATGAAAAGGATTTCTTATAAAGAAACTGAGAGGTCTGTTAGTTATATGTTGGTAAGTCTTCTGTCCTCAAAGTTACAAGTTTCTTAGGCAGCTTTTATAGAAAAAACCCCACCCAGCTAGTTTCATTATCATGCAAGACTACCTTTGATGTCTCACATTTAAGTTTTCTAGATAATGGAAGCAAATCCAAAACCAGAGTGGTCAGGCACACACAATCATCTGGCACTAATTTCCTTTCCCTGGGGGCTGACACAATATTATTGTTGCCCTTAACATGAAAAATGGAGAAGTCCCAGCCCTGCTGTGTAGGAGGCCAGCCAGCCATCATCAAAGTAAAGCTCCAGCTATTTATGCACTCAGAAGAATCTTTCTAAAGTTTCATTTGTACATCTGTTGATGGTGTGTTTAAAGTCCCTTAGGCTGAACAGTGGCCCTACATGACTGTTGTGTTACAGTTAACATGAGTTAAACATCAAGGGAATCTTTGAAGTGGTCGCTAAGTGCTTTTAGTGATTGTTTCAAAGGCATGTTGTGCTGCACACCCATGCTTCTGTGTTTCTAAATGTATGGACATAAAAAGGGCTGATGTGAAAAGAACAAAAAAAATTCTTCAAGGTTTCTGTTGTACCCAAGTTATGGGTTGGTTTTTAGTTATTGTGTTTACACTGACCAGCATAGCTTACAATATTCTCTGTGCACTGACCAAAGCCTGTTGCAAAGAGCTGAAATTTGTGCTTAATTCATGAGGACTGGGCCAGCTTTCATCAGAGGCTCTCCAGAAACTGAACTAGTCTGGGTAACAGTACTTGTTTTCTGCATTTGTACCAAACTCAAACTTCCCAAAGAAAATGTGGATGTCTAATGCTGTTCTCACAGTGCAGAGTTTGCTACATGTGGTGTATGAATGTGTGGTGAAGCTGTAGAAAACAGCTGGCCCTTCTGTGTTGTTTTTTGTACCATATTGTCCAACATGCTGGCACTAGATAATGGGCAGCTTTTTCAAAGTACAATGGTTTCCATGTGTTCTTGAAAAGAAAATCCAGGTTCTCTCTTCTTTCCCTGCAGAAGGGGCTAGTTTTAAAGAATATTTACTGGACATCTTTTGATGACCTCACTACCCTGCTTTCCAATCATTCCTGTAACTTAATAGTCCTTAACTCTTAAAGGCTTCTGAGCTATAAGGTTTTGACTCCATGCATACAGTTCCTGTCCTGCTTCAGAAAGGTCAGGTCTGTCTTTAGCAGGTTGACAGATGGATGTCCTGCAGTTCTCACTCATAATTTTATCATTTCCCTTGCACCTTGAGATGTTCTTGACTCGTCTTTGGGATGAGAGGGTGTCTGGTGGTGCTCACCCATGGTGGGAAAGTTGCTTAACAGAGTGAGTGTTGCATCTGGCACAGTGTTGCTGCAGCCTATGCATCTCTTGGGATGGTCCATGCTGCAAGGCAGTTGTGAGTGGCTTTTGTGTATGAAATTTCTAATGTGCATGGAGGCAGAAAACAGATGAAGTCAGATGATTCTACCTCTTTGCATGATGGACCCTTACAGCTAAAAACTGATTTGGTCACACAATAATTTAGTTGAGCAGGTCTCAATCTAAACAGCAGAGGGCAGTTTTGCACACACATTTTGTGCAAGCTCACCCTGCACAATCCTAATTTTTAGAATCTTCCTGTCTGATGAGGTGATGCAATGCAGCATTTTGTCCAGACAGATTTGGTACGGTGTATGAGACAGGATCAGTGGAGCAGCAATGGAATGTGTTTCAAACGATAATACCTAATTTTGTCTTTTTAAAAACCTGTGTGTTTAAATTGTTGTGATGTCATGATTAGGAGGATTTCCCTCTTTCTCTCCATCTCTCAATACAAACCAGGTAAATAGATAAGCCAGCTGCATTGTACAATTTAAACTCTGCAAAAAAATGCAACCGGATCTGGTTGCCAGGCATGCAAGAGAAGTTTTCCCCTGCCCAGCTGTGATTATTCTGGGTGAGCTTTGCTAGCTGGAGTGAAAAGACTGCACTTTTCACAGTTAACTGCAGGAGGGGTGGAAGTGAAATCTGCATCTTGAGATTTTACCTGGAGTTGCACTCTGCCTGTGATGGGCCATGTGAGGAGAGCCAATCAAAAAAATAAACAAGATATTATAGGTTGATTATATGTTGATGACAGGATGCATTTTCAATGCTGGTTGAATTTCAGCTGATGCTGACAAAATCTACTCACCCCGTTGTGATCCTGCAGCTGCCATGAAGTGAGCTGATCTCATACTTTGTCTCTCACGCCTTGGAGGCAGCTGTTCGCATTGTAGTGGCACCCTGGCTCAAAACTGAATCTTTACTCCTACATCTCACAAGTATTTTTTCTCTGCTCCCTGGTCTGTCTTTGTGGGGGGGTAAAGTGTATGTATGCTATACAAGAAAATGGAAATTTTCCACCCTTGTAGCCATCAATCAACTTTTTTCCAAACATTCAACTTGTTAGTAAGAAATTCTTCAGTCTGCTCAACACATGACAACATCTAGAGAAAGCTGTTTAATAAAATATGCTGTGTGAAAACCATGCTGCTTCTCTTTCCTTAGGTCACTCTGGCCATGTTACACCTGTAACATAGCCTGGAAGATACAGAAATTTGCTGTAAAGAAATGGTATTTGCCTGTTTTGGCATGTATGTAAAAGAGCATTTCCCTGGAGCTCTGAAATATTAGCTGGTTAGCATCTCTTGTTGTATTTATTATTATTATATGAGAAAGAATGTACATTCAGCTTTGATGGTTAAAATGACAATGATTATTGCATGAATTTGTGAATTATAATGCAATGACTAATTAAATGGAGAAATGAAGAAAAGGGATTCTTGAGCAAGCATGTTCTTTGAGAAACTCTCCCTTGTTGTTTCTAATTGATACTACACACCTAATCAATTCATAGCAGTATTTCATTACTGGTGGGAACAGTCTGGTTTTGATGAAGATTTACTTTTACCACACATTGAGCTGGTATAATAGAGCCTGGTCCTGTAAGTTACTGTGAGGAAGACTGCCAGCTCCTAGCACTGAGGAGGTGGAAATTTTTGCCTATATAAAGAAAGGAAGCCGCATCTGACCCCAGGTTGCAACCTTCATTTTTATTGAGTTCTAGTCAGAGTGTTTGCTATAATGACACCTGAATTTGCATAACCATGAGAGGTTGCTATTTGGCTTATGTTTCATTTGTTTTTATCTCTCCATTTAAAGGTTTGAGCTTTAACATCAGGTTTCTTGGCTTGTTAGAAGTGGTCTGACACAGCTAAGGGCACTTTTTTAGTTCTTTGTAGGGATGTTATTTACTGGCCATTGGCACTGGCAGAATTCTTAGCATGAAATTATTATTACTTCTGTATCAGCAGAGATGTGTGTGGCACTCTGAAGAATCTGTCAAGATGAAGTCTCTGCTTCTGCAAACTCACAGCCTGTGGTCCTGATCCTGTAATTAACTCTGCATGTCCTTTCCTCATGGAAGCCCAAGCAGTCAAGAGCAGGACATTGGGACAGTGACACAGGAAGGGAAAAAGGTAAGGTTTAGGATAGTATGATTGTTTTGATAGTAATTGGGTGGGTGTTTTATCTGAATTTTGTTTGAAGCTCTGAAGCTTGCTTCTTTTCTACATCACATTAACTTTAGACTAGTTGGCTAATCAGTGCTAGTTACTAGTGTAATCAGGAAAAATCAGACTTCAACCAACCATAGATCTGCTTATAAATAATTAAACCTACCAAAAGAAAGAAGTATTAAAGGCTCTATAACTGATTTGAGGCACAACTTCCCCGCCAACTGAAAGCAATAACATGAGCTGTCAAGCACTGGGTTAATTGCTCTGCTGGCAGTCCTACAGTTTGTAAATGCCTTCTGCATTGAAAATGTAAGAAGCAATCTTTCAGAAATCTAGATTGCTGTTGGATAGCAACTTTAAAAGGAACTCTGTTCTGTCAAAACTTTGTAATCAGCCCAAACTGTAGTGCCTGAAATTCAGTGATACCATGATGCAAACAGGAAAGCTGGGTCATAGGTATTAAAGCAGGCATAAATAAGGGAAACAGACTAGAAGGCAATGCACTGAGTCAGTGTCCCATCTTAGATGTTGGATTGCAAACTGTGAATGCTTGACAACTTGATGAAACAGTTGCAAATTGGAGAAGTACTTTACAGAGAGAAAGTTGTAGCCCAGTTTTGGACAGCTGCCCCATCCTTAAAAACAATGCAGCCTTCTAAAGCATGCTTTTGACCCTCCAAGTCTTGGTGGTTAGAGCAGTTCTGTTGGCTCTATCCTCCTTTTTCTAATTTGGAGCTGGTTTCCAGAAAGCAGAGGAGGACATGCCTGGCAGGTTATGTGGTAACCATATGTTCAGGAACCAGATGATGAGACTGGTGTGCCCTGCCACGCTCAAGAACCAATGGATTGTCTGGTTCTTAGTGGGAGCTGAGCACCACTTGGGTACCTTGCCTTCTCTGGGCAACTGTGAAAATAAGTGCTCATAAGTTATGTTGATTTTCTAAAGGGAACACATTCCCTGAGAAGGAATGTATTGATACTGGGGCAGTGCTCTCCCCATGCTTTTGGTCATAAAATGTGAAGCAAGGAAAAAAAATTGACTCCTTTGAAGAATCCCTCTCTTATTTTAGTTGTTTCCAGAATGGTGTTAGGACCTTGTCAGCTGGGAGCAGTGTTTTCTCTGCTGCACTGCCCTTGAAGATCTTCGGCAGGCCTGATGATATTTGCCATTAGACTTTAGGTATTTTCAAAGATAGGTATCTCCTACACCTTGAGAAGCACATTTTCAAGAAAAACAGTGATCTCACCCTGATTTTAAATAAAAAAAAAAAAACAGATTGCAGTCTGACAGAACCAGCAATGGCTCAGACTCAGGAATCTTTGTGCCCTTCCCTTTTTCAAAATCTGAGTGTTCAAATTTTGCCTGCCCAGCTCCTGATAATGTTGCAGGGGATGTGGGTCTCAGGGGGTGACACTGCAAACTCTGTTATTAATTGATGCAGGAGTAGTTTTGTAAATTCAAAGTATTTGTAGGTTCTCATAGTATATGCAGTCACCAAAGAATTTGTAGAGACTATCACTGGGTTTTTGAAGACATGCTGCTGAAAGAGTAGTTCTCTGGAGCAGCATTGATTATCTTCATTTGAGGGAACTTAAGGGCATTTTCCTTTTTTCTTGGAAGACCACATTATTTTTTGTTAATATCAAAGAATATCACCCTTTGTGACGTGCCTGCAGATGCAGTGTAGCTGTGCTCTTGTGAGGCTTCACCGGAATTGGGGACCAGAGACACAGAGTTAATGATTAGCTAGACACATCATCCTTTGCCCCAAAGCCAATACAGTCTGCTGCTAATCACCTTTCAATGCCTTTCAGGTGTGAGACTGCTCATTTATTTCAGTGGGAAGGGCATGCGCCATGAAGCAGAGCTTTGTGGGCAATCTTGGATGCCTGATGCAAGGCTTCTTTCATTGCTTCCCAAAATGAGAGTGTCTTCTGGCAGGGTTTAGGCACTGGGAGTGTTTTTCTTTTCTGGGTAAATGTAAGTCTGCTGTAGCCAGTATCTTTCAATTTAATAGCTTTCATTGAGTGTCAGAATTCTCATACACCAAAGCTCTTTTCACTTTTTAACTTGCTGTGTGAAGATCATACAAAAGAATTTGTACACTGCCCTTTGCTGGGCATCTTCTGAAGACTGTCTGCCTTTTGCTGTCTAAAGGGCTTAGCACTTGGGCTTTTCTTTTTTAAAGTGTTGAAAGGTTAACATTTGTATTCTTTTCAGAATACAAATGCAGAGGTACATTGCAGATGTACATAGTGGAGTCAAATTTTCAGGGTTGGCACTGCAGATGGCATCAGGGCACACAGCTGTTTGGTCCAACATGACTGGGAACACAGCATCAGGTCTAGATTCAGACCTGTCTCCATGGGACAAGGTAGTGCTCACTGTTTCTGCCAGCACATCATTTTGCCACAGACATCCGTGTGATAACTGCAGAAGATGACGAAGCTGTGGTAGCTTTGTGTGCAGCAGCAGTAACAGCAGCAATGGAAGATGAGAATCTGTTTGGGCCTCAGTGTAAAAAACAGCTTTTCCTAGCAAAACCAAGTTCATCTTAAACTTCTTTATGGAGGAATTTTTCCCTTTTCCCCTTGGCTTCCTACACCTGTCTTCTATAGACCAAGCAGTTTTGCAGTTTTCAAGCTTGGCTGTAAATCACGAGAAGGAAAGGGGCTCCCATGTCCAGGTGTGCTGGCCAGCGGTGGCACCGGTGCAGGAGGCTCGGGGAGCCGCCGGAGCCCCGCTGCTTCGGCTTGCAGAGCCCGTGTCGCTAGATGGCAATGTGGCACTCCTGCAGCTGCGGCTCCTGAAAAAGGGCTTGCTTTTTTCCTGTATTTATCTCTGCCAAACTGATGATTGCACCCACCACCTCGGCAAGAGAACAGAACAAAATCATTTCATAGAACATTACAGCTGTTGTGCCTTTTTCTTTTCTTTCTATTTTCCTTTCTTTCCCCCACAGTTCTTTGTCCCACAGCAGGGTGCAGAGGTTTAAAAACCTTCTTTCTTAATCACTCTCCTTCTAAAAACAGAGAAAACATAGCCTCTTGGGAGAAATTAGCTGTGAGAAAAGCATTTCTCAAACAATTGCCAGGAAATATTGTCTTGACCGATATTCCTGATGTAACACTGTCGTTCTCAGTACTGTTATTCTAACATAGTCGACTGAAAAAACAGCAGGATACAGATCTGTAATGCAAGATCTGCAGCTTACCACCTACCTTACCTTTTTATATACATTTGCTTTCAGTTTGTATCCTCCCCCCACCCCCTGGAGCTAATCTGTTTTGGAGAGTGAAGAATTCTTTGTGACTCTCCTCTTGTGACTAGTGTATCAGGCCAAGACTGTGACAAGGCATGGCTGAAAATTAAGGTTATGCCTCTGCTGCCTGGGTTCCTGATTGAAATTCAGTGTTGTGTGCTGCAGAGAGGATCAGGCTGCACGCTTCCAGTGATCCCTCCTAGTCTTAAAGGCTGGCAGCCTGAAAATACGTGAGGTTGGTGAAGCCTGAATTTCAGTGGGAGCAGCTGGAGAGCAGGTACGCATGAAGAAGGGAGCAGAAACACACTGAGACCAGGGTCTTGACCCTGAAAGCCCTCTCCCCATTTTTGTATTCATGGAAGATGGACCAAGCTGTAGGGTGGGGAGAGGCTGGAGGAATGGTGGTAAACTTGAAGTGCTAAAAGCCAGCGTTAGCAGTGGCTAGGAACTGCTAGTAGCTATCCAGAGAGCTGTGTGTACACACATGCGTGCCCACTGGCATGCACAGCCATAGCTGTTTGTATTGTGTGGTTCAAATTTTGTCCTTCCTTACATAAATTCATGGGGATTTGAGAAGCGAGCCTTGCTCTGTGGGACAGGGTGTGAACTGAAGCACCTTCTGGAAGACAGACAGCAGTGTAATCCTTTCATTCAACCATGTCTGCAGCTGCTTTTTATAAACTTGGCATAAATACATACTCAGTGAAGCCAGGCCTGTGTAGCTGGAAAATATTTTCCACCATCCAAAAAAACCAGAAGATTGGAAAAAGAGCCCAGAAATTGTGCATAACATGGAATGGCCTCGCTTGTGGTTTTTTTCCATGATTTCCTCAGCTCATTTTTCTGCTGCCAATTTTAGAAGCCCATAAGTCATACTTGTTAAACTTTCTCAGTTAAAATGTAACTCTAAGAACAAAGTCATATGATATGTTGCAGCCAAATAATCCTTCCAGAGCCTCTGACTGAGAAAAGCTACCCCGATCTGGCCAGCTCGCAAACCCGCGCGGGCTCCTGTCCCGGGAGAGGCAGGGCTGAGGGGCAGGTTCACAGCCCGGGGCTCAGCTGTGCTGCCCGCATGGGTGATGGCTTCCCAGTGGACTTCGGCAATGTCTCTCTGCTTTTGCCAGGGCAGGCAGGCAAAAATTTCAGCTCCTCCTCTAGGAGGACTTCAGGCAAGAGGCTGAGCAGAGGAGGCAGCGAGGGGAGGCAGCACAGAGGGTTGGCGGTGGAGGAAGGTGCTGCTGCGGTCAGGGTGAAGGAGCTGAGGGGTGAGAAAACAGCAGGTTGCCAAAAGTGAAAGTGAATTTGCTGGAGGGTTTGAAGAAAGGACATCCTCATTCTCATTCACTGCCTTTTTAAGTGTTGAATCAATATGGGAGTACATTCGTGCCAGGAGCAATGCGTTTGCCAGTTTTGCTCTATTTTATAGGGTGGTTTTGCTTACACCACGCCCCAGATGACTGTTTTGAAGTGCCATCCCTTGTCCAGGGTCTGCTCTGAGCCCTTGCAGAGACCAGATTCCCAGTCACTGCTGGGAGGATCTAAATTTACCCTTGGCAGTAGCCAAGAGTGGGATGTGGGGATCTGGCTGATGGCCGTGCCGGCAGTGGTGCTCCAGCCTGCCGGCGGTGACAGTCCCAGCCTGGGCCCCGTGACCTGCTGCCTGCTTGGGAAGGCAGGGAGTCCCGGTACCCCGAGGGCTGCCTTGGGCAGCCTCTGTGCCCAGAGCGTGCATGGCCGGCAGGGTGTGAGGGACTGGAGCAGGCAGAGGAGAGGCAGGTGAGAGGAGCGAGTGCAACTGTGAGGGGCTTCAAATGCTCCGAGTGGAACCGTGAGGGGCTTCAAATGCTCCGAGTTCCAGCCCTGCGCCCCCCACCCCCCTTCTGCTGGGGGCGGAGCAGCATGAAAAATCTTCCTCTGGAGGATAAAAAAAAAACACAAGAAAATGCTTATGTTTTCCTCTCTAAATATCAGCTTTTGAGTTTGGTTCTGGCCCTCGATAGAAACTGGGAGTGTGTCTGGAGAAAGTGGGGGGAATCACGCTGCTGCGCAGCGGCTGCCGGGAGCGGTGGGCCCCAGAGACCGCCTTTCTGCGGCAGGGCGGAACGCCCTCGCGAAGCCTGTGTGGTCTTCACGGGAAGGGAGGAACTGAGCAAACCCACTGGAAACCGGCAAGGGTGTTGTAATGTTTTTTGGACAGCCTGTTTCAAAAAACAGCGACTGCCTCTCACTCACTCTCTCTCTCTCTCTCTCTCTCTCCACCGCCCCCCCCCTCCCCTGGCAGCCGCTTCCCGTGCCATGACATTGAGGGAGGTGGTGGTGACTGATGTAACCGCGGCCAGGGAGAGTCTCTTGCCCAATGTGCAGAGGCTGGACGATGGCCAGAGAAATTTGCTAAAGCTGGGTTTTCTCACAACGGGCTCCCTGTGTCTGTGCACATACCTGTAACTGGGCCAGGTGCATGGCACGGCTGCCTCCCCAGCCGAGTACACGAGGTGGCAGAGCTACTCAAGCCAGGAGGGGGAGAAGAAGGAGACAAGGAAGAAAATGTTGTTCTTTTCCCACATGAATGCAGACCCAATAACATACCTAGGCAGTCATTGTTTGTGTCACCATGTTGCAATTAATAACACTGTCTGTTCGCTGAGGCCAGCTGTTCTTTGTGCTCATGGCTGGAGCGTGGGGGAGATCGTGAGGAGAGGCCTAGCAGTTTTTCTGCTGGATCACCACCTTTAAGTTATTGTGACAGACCTTTAAAAGGATGTCTTTGTATGAACTGGAATATAATGCTCAGCTGGGCTCTTAAATTCTGGCTCTGTTGAGAAAAGAGATCCGTTCATATCGATTGTCATTTTGTATGCAGTTCAGGCACCAACTTGTAGAAAATCTGGGCCAAGAGAGATATCATTAGGTATTTATGGGGGTTTGGTTGGCTCAGCAGTCAGTTTTTCCATTGTCATGCCGTGACAGTAGTGCATTACATACACCCTCAGGAGACATCCTTCTGCTACCACAACATAAAGGGCTTTTTTTTCTTTTTCTGACTCATCTTCAGCTTTAAAAAAAAAAAGCCAACTACCACCAGTAAATATAATTAGCAACATGCAGATACACTTTAGGTAGCTTTCAGAGCCCATTGGGATAGTTCCTGTTAAAATCGTCTCATCGTTGCTTACCCATGCTTGGACCTCCATCTGCATTCCTGATTATACTTAGATGTTTTAACATAGCCTGGTGATGTTGTAGGCTGAGGAGCCATTTCTAGTTTGGACAAAGAGGAGGAATATATTTAATGCTGGGATCATCTTTCATGCACACGCAGGAGCTTTGGCCAGGCTCACAAGGCAGGGGAGTACAAATGGCTGTGCTGTGCCGGATGCGAGGTCTGCTTAGCTCTTTATCCTGCCTCTGACAGGGGCCAGCAGCAGATGCTGGGGGAAAGAGGACAAGAAGCAGAGCAAGTCTAGACTGATTCTGCCCCAGTGTGCCCTCTTGGCTCCCTGCATAACTATTCCCATTCACCAAAGCATAGGGAAAGAGGAAACTACTTCCTTAGGCCTGTTCCCCAGCCACTTCAGGTCCCTGCTGTGCAGTGGCCCTTGTTTATTTTGCCTCCCAGATGTGGTTTTGGGTGGGATGGATTCACTTTGGATCCACTTGGTCGCGTGGGGATTTCTGGGTTAAATGTGTCCTTGCCCCCTCAGTATTTCCCTTATGTAAGCATGCTGGAGCACGGAGCAGGTGGCACACAGCTGGGCTCTGCTGTCTGCCAGGTGGGTGAAGTCTGTGCCTTCCCAGTTAGGGGCTGCTGCCTGTCCCCTTTGTGCCATTGGAGCACTGCAAAGCCGGGACCTGGTCTTTGGATCCATGTTTCACCTTGGGGTGAGGGCTGGCACCAGTCACATGACTCTGAGCATGCCAACTGGGAGATTATATGGCTTTGATTATTTATTTATTTATTTCAGCCTGTGACTAAGATGGGGGAGTATTTGTATGGAGCCACTCCTCCCAGAAATTGCTGTTTATATTTCAGTCTCCTGAGCAGAGTCATATCTGAAGTGCTCATGGCCCAGCAGTGGCATGTGGGCTCTGCTGGCATGTCCTCACATAACCTGGCATTCATGCTGCTGGACAGAGTGTGGGCTGGCTGTTTGCTCATCCCAAGCGCAAATGAGCAGAAGTTTTCCTCTGTATTCCTGGTTGCTGAGCTCAGAGGGGTGGAGGAGAGGAAGAGCAGGCTTCCCTCTGAAAAGTGGTCAAGGATTGAGTAGGGCCAAACCTGGGGTTACACTGAGAAGAATGAGACAGTGTGGGAGGGGTGGTGGCCCTATAGCCACAGATGGTACTGCAGAGCTCACCAGTGCAGCATGTGTTCGGCACAGTCACTTGCAACACTGCTGTGTGTGTAAGCAAGTGAGTACCTGCTGCCATGTGATCAAAAGGAGAGATGCTTTTAGAAACAGGCGAGGGTGGTGTGAAAAAACGAGTCAGCTGAAGCATCCTTAGCTTGTAGGACACCTGTAGGCCAGTAGGCACAAATGAAATTGTGCACAGAAACTCCTCAGTATCAAGCTGGTGTTTACTTCCATTATCTCTACCGAATTCCACCTGTGTAAGCCACTTATTTCTTTGGGATCTCATCACTTCAGGATGCTGGTTATAGCCACACCTAACCTCTGGGAGAAGGGCAGAGCCAGCTCAGACAACTTTGGTTTTCCAAAGCAAGGGTCTTTGCCCCTGTGCTGGGGCAGAGGTCAATACAATTAATTAGCCAGGAAGAACTTAAAGCCTAGGGCTTTAAAACAGCACTTGACTAGGTGGCTAGTAAATGGCATATGGGGAAATAGGATTTTGTATTCTTGAGCCAAGGGAGGTTTGGTGAATCCTGTCCCCATATGTCATCAGTTGCTAAAACAAGTCTTCTGGAAATGTTAAAGTCTGTCTCTCCCCCCTCCTTGCCCTATAGCAATGTAAGTAGCACAACTTCATCTGAGTTTTGTGATACATGAGTAATCCTGCCTCCAAGGCTGTCTGGGACTTCTGCACCACATCCAGCTAGTAACTCAGTATAGTATTTTACAATGTCTGGGATAGAGATAATTTCTTCTGTGTAGTGTGCTGTGGTATGTTCATTGGGCATAGTGCTGTCTATGAGGTGAGAAAAGGGGCAAGACTCCTCTTGGGCCATCAATATTGGGCATTTTCTGGATTAGCACTTCCTAATTCTTCAATAAGTCCCCTGATCAGATAATGACTGAAGTCAGGCCTGTTAGCCTTTGGTCAGCAAACTAAAACCTGGGGTTTTTGTCCTGAGCCGAGTTTGTGAACAAGGCATAGACCCAAACTTTTAAACTGTCATGGCAAAGGCTAGAAAATGGGAAGAAACCAATGCCAGCTCAAGTGAAGTGTACGCTGCGAGTGATGCTCTCGTTTCCAGCAGGGAGAAGAACTTTGACATTCTAAGCCAGCAGCTCAGCCATGGCAGTGCAGCAGAAACTCTCCAGAGAAAGATTACTGTGGAAATTTGCCTTGTGTTGGTGGTGCCTCCTGGCCAGGGCCCAGCAGCTGTGGGACTGCAGGGAAGGTTTGTGTGGTGCTTGCTCATGTATTCAGTGAAGGATCTTCAGGCTCCAAGCTGCCCTCCTGTTTGTGAGCTCCTCAATCTGTCTTCAATGGTAACTGGGGGAGATTAAAAGCAGCTTTCCAGCCATGTCAAGCTTTTGTTTGTTTTTCTTTTCCTTCAGTGAAGAAAGACCTAGATATTAGTGGTTCTCAGAGATGCTGAGTGGGACGGGTTTGGTCTTGGGAACACTTGTGCAAAGATGGGGTATTCCCAAGGACATAACTGTGTGAAACTTGTGTAAATGAGGCCAGGATCATGGGGTTCTGTTCTCCAAATATGAATTTTATATTGAGGTCAGTGGGAGGCAAAGGTGTGTTAATCTTTGTGTGGATGGGGGGTTTTGCCTCTGCTTAAGCACAATGGAGATCCTTGGGGAATCATTTATGAATGAGTTGACTACCTGCACCTTGCCTGATTTATGTCCCTCTGGCTTGTGCTGACGCACAGCCGGACATTGTCAGCTTTCTTGGCATCTAGATCACTGCTGCCATGTGGTTAAAATGTGCAGAGTGTCTTTCAGAGAGAAGGAATAGGAAGAGGAAGCTGCTGTGTGAGACTTCGTTTGCTTTATTGAATCGTGCTGGGCTTGGTTTGGTAATTCCCACTCTCTAGGCCCAGAGTTTCAGTGGTTTCATATTTCAGCCCAGCACAGCATCAGTGAGTCCATTCTTCCAGGAAGGTCAGACTTTCAATCCATCCCTCCCCTTCTCCCTGGGAGACTAAGGCTGTCTAACTGCAACAAGGGTTCAGGGTGCAGTCTGAGCAGTAGGAAGCACTTTTTCTTCCTGTAAGTTTCTTGTCCTTCTGCAAGCAGGCAGGGACATCTGTCTGCTTTCCCCATGTAACCACTGAAGTGTCCAGCTGCCCCTGTGAGGGCTCAGCTGCATGTACCTCAAATGGAAGCCAAGGCCAATTGTGAGTGCTTGCAATCTCCCAGCTCTGGCCCTTGGCATAGTTTTCTCTCTGGCCTCACCAGCTCAGGAGGAGTCCCATCGAGTCACGATAAATTTGAAGGATGTGTGTTTACTGACAGTGCCTAAGGAAAATTTGTTGTGGCAGATGACAGTGCATTTGTGTCTTAAAGATGTGGTATTGAAGGGCAATTACTGAAATGAATAAATCAATATAGCAAAATAAAATTCAGGAAAGAAAATAGCTCAAGAGGAAAGCTACAGACTTAGCCATCAGCCTGGTTTCGTTCATTTTGGGCTGGGTGGCTGTCACAAGTTTAGAATTCAGTGACATTCAAACCTGTCTCTACAGGTGAAGGGACACAAAATGGGATCTAATTTGTTCTTCATGGGACATCACTTTCTGGTGTTCTTTTTTTATTATTTTTATTTGGCAAGAAAGTACAGGTAATTTATGTCAATGTCATCAAAGAGACATTCTTGTTACTCACAACTGTGACCTTGTATCCAGCTAAAAGAGTTATAGCGGGCACCCAGTGGAATGCTCATCTTACATCCACAGGGCAGATTTTCCAAGCAGCAGCTATGCTGGCCCGGCTACCTGCCATGCTGTCCAGCCACACTGGTGCCAAGTGATTCTGGGAAAATGTGGGCAGTGACGCCATAGACCAGGAACGATGGAGGTGGATTCCTGGAAGAAGCCTTCCGAGAGCAGCAGCCCCTGGTGCAGCATACCGTGGGATGCACTACTTTAGGGACAACTGGAATGTGGGAGAAGGGGTCAGACAGTCACACTGGCACGCTGCAGTGCCCTATCCACACAGCAGGCAGCGACCTTACTGAGCCGGTCACGGAAAATGGGCTGCTTGGCCAGGAGGAAACAGCTTAGACATCACAGCTTCCATTCAGAATTAGCTGTGAGCTGGCCAGGAGCTGGCCAGGCATAAATTGTGTTTGGGGTTTGTTCTGCCAGCTGCATTACCAACAAGGCAAAAACTGTCTGAGGAACAAGACTCGGGTTCACACACTTAAACCATACCTGTCATAAGGTTGCTAAACTTTTCCCTAGGGATGGTACTACACTATTTACTGTATTGGCATGCTGTCTTTTCTGTTCCACTGCTGCATGATTGTACTATAGCACGTGCTGTTGACAAGGACTAAAGCTCAGATCAAGCTGTGTAAAGATGTAACTGTGGCCTTGATCTCTCCATGATGAAACCAGAGTAAATTACTGGATGCTGAATGAGTTATTCCCTGTTTACTTCAGTTTAAGCAAGCTTAGACTCTGATCTTCAGATCATGTTATTTCTCTAATTCAACTGGTCATATTTATAAATTTATGTAATGGTCAAAATGATCCAATAAATGCCAGCACACAATCCTAGCACCTGCAAAACATTGAATGTCTATATTGGCACTTTTCTTGTTTGCTGACTGCAGGACAAATAGGTTTCATATTGGGACATCCAAGTTTGTTTCAGGAGCTGGATGCATGACAAAGCCATGTTATAATCTGGGTACTGATTACGGCTTTGCAACATGTTGGCTCAGCAAGTGGTGAATTTGGATGCGTAGATAGATCAACTTTTTAGTGACCTGTGGCTTGATTTCAGCATGGAGAAGGTTGTCAGCATATTTGTGCTAATTAAGGAAACAGCATGGGAAACTCCTTTCCACTGCAGATACAGCCAGAGCTCAGGAAGTGTCATTGCTCCTTAATATTTTTTGTAACAGCCAGTTTGTCTTGAAGTAGAGTAACAGCTTTGTGTCTTAATTGTATTTCTAAGCTGCACTGAAGCTTGTTTGGTTCTTGCCCAAGTCTTCTGTTTTAACCTGCTTCTGGAGGATGGATTGAATGGTTATGTCACAAACACTTTGGGAGAGTGTTTCAGCTGTATTTGGGGCCAGTAGTGCAGGCTTAGATTGTCTGCCTTGATTTGGTTTATTTGTAATGTTGACAGTAACTGAACACCAAGAAATAAACACAAGTTTGTGCTCATGCTTTGGTGGCATAACTTTCTTGCTGCTAAAAATAATACTTTTGCCCAAGACTAACTATTTTCTTTCATTCAGACACTGTTCTGGATATGTTATGCTACTCTTAACACATTCCCATGTTCATGTTCCTGAGAAGGCAGGCTGAAACGTTGCCAACTCTATTAAGTTCTTTATGTTACACTGAGTCAGCTGCTGTGATTTTACCTTTGCTCTTGGTCAAAGTATACACTCTATTACCTTTTTGTTCTTTTTTTTAAACATGAGAAATAGCATTACAAGGGTTTGTTCCGTGTGCCTACATTTCCTCCTACTTCAGTAACAAAAGCGGCACATTACTTTCGTTGTTAATAAGACAGGTACACCTAGAAGGTCTTGATATTTGGGCTGTGGATTCCCAAGGGATTCACAGCTCAAACACAACGGGCGAACAAAAATGGGAGAAATAAGTGCCTTTATTTGCATTTATGAATAGGGAACTGAAGTAATCACAATTAAAGGCGCACTTAATTCTTTCTTGATGAAAGGACAAAGAAATCTTCAGTGAGGCTGTAAGTAGACCCAGGACCAGCAGATCTCTATTCTGCAGAGGGTTCTGGACTCAGTTCTGCTCACAGGCCCCAGCAATGCTCAGTCAAGCAACAGCCATATGTCCACGTGCCTGCCCGCCGGAGCTCTGGCCAGCAGCCCAGCCCTTCACTGGGTCAGCACGGTGCTCCTGTTCCCAGTGCAAGGTGCTCCCAGAGCTTCTGGCCTTCTGCCCTCTCTGCCCTAGTAACAATTCTTGCTGAATTGACCCCTGCAGCAAGAGGTTGTGCTGGCTGCTTGTATTGAGCATTGAAGGCCTCCAGAATGGCAGCTTCCATAACTGGGGATCATGGCAGACCTTCCCCACGTGCCAGTCCATGGGAAGAGTTTCACAGCTCTTACAAGTTGAAGGTGGAGTCAGCTGTAAGCTGACTTAGCTTCCTTGGCATTTTGAAGTCTGGTGAAACATGATGCATAATGACACTTATTCTGCCTTTGCAAGTAGGAGACTGCCTTTAAGCCAAAGTGTCTCATCGGCAAACCTCACCTCAATGCAGAGTGCTTATTCAGATGTAACCACGAAAATGAGGGCTGGCTAAATAATGCCTCTGACTGAAAGGATCCACTGAAGCTCATTATAATGATCTTAATGACTTCCAATTCAGCTGTGTCTGTGATATCAGAGTGCAAAGGTAATTATGGAAGTGCTAAATACTATTATTATTTGATATTAGTGACAGGGTGGAGGTGAGACCTGGTGAACCCTGCTCCCATCTGGCCTAGAGAGGAATGAGGGTTGCCCCTTCCCTCCACCCCTCTCAAGGCCTGCAAAGGAAGAACTGTGCAGGCAGGGTGGAGCCCGGACTCTGCTCCCTCTTGCAGCTTCAGCAACCTTGACTCTTACTTTGCCTTCATGGTGTCAGGAGGTGGCATCTTTCCATGTGCAGCAAACTGAGAGAAAGGAGATATATCTCCATACCACCCTTCTTGCCTCCATCTGGTCAGCAAAGGAAGCAAACATACCTTCTCTCTCTCCTACACTAGTTTTGCTGGTCTTTCCCTCAGTTTACTCAGTCTTTCCAGTGGCCCTCTGCTACTACCTGATGTTGCTTGATTTTCCCATAGTTTTTATTTCTTAACTGTGGTCTGGATGGGGCTTCAGCAGCACAAGTGTTCCTTGGCTTATATGGGATTTCTCCTTCCTCTATGTTGGCAGCTCAGACTCTGAGGACTAGGAGGGGGGTGTTCAAGCCTGGCTTTGTAGGGATGTCAGACCAGATGACCTCCTGAGGTCCCTGTCAGCTTCAATTTTTCTGTGTTTTAGAGGACTTGTCTTGCTACTGACATAGCTCTAGCCCGTGAAAGTGCTAACCCTTTGACCCATGAGGAGTTTTGAAGGAAACAGTGATAACTTACATGGTTAACAATTAGCTACCTGACTTTTGTGCCCAACAAACTACGTGATCTGTGGGAACCCTCTGTGCTAGCAGGGTCTGCACGGAAAGCTGCACCCAGCCTTGCCAGCCCTCCTGAGCCACGGGTGGAACAGTGAGAGCACATTCAATTAGCTCTGTTCACTGACCACGCCAGCCTGCGCCAGGAGAAACCTGTGCGGTGGCGGTGAGTCAGACTCAGATGGTTACTTGACCCAAAGGAAGGCTTGATGATACACTGAGGCTGGGACACACCAGCAGTGATTATATGATGATTCACTGCCTGTGCTCTGCCATTCAAAACATCCTCTGTGTTGCACAGGCAGGGCCATTCACAGAGGCTGCAATGAGGAAGTGATGTTTGCACCTTTAGCTGCCACCTTCTCACTGAACCTTTCAGCAGCTGCCTGCGGTGTGGCGCTGGTCTCCCTCTGGGCAGGCTGACACTGGGAAAGTGCTGGCAGGGGCAGCTCCCTGATGTGCCAGGTGACTACAGCTGGGCACTTCCTGCCAGTAACGCCCAACCTCACCCTCAGAAGGTTTGGCCAAAAAGTGCAGCCAGGCATCCCAGTGTGCCCCCAACACCATCCTCTGCAGTGTGAAAGCACATCACTGGACTTCAATGCTAAACTGAGGGCAGGTGGGAACTCAAAGCCCTTTAATACTGTGCATTCCAGCCCATAATTTGCACATCATTATTCAAAACTCTTGTAAATTCTTTGCCGAGCTGTTCCCATTTCCATTTTCCCTGCTGTCAGAAATGTGCACCTCACACAGCCCAGACTGCTTCTGTTTCTTCTATAGAGGGGCACATAGTCTGCTGTCTACACTTCCCTTCTTCCTGTTCCACCCACCTTTTTGTCTTTCACTCTTCCTCTCCTATCCTCCAGATCCTCTCCTGACAGATGCGTGCACTCATATGATTTTACAAAAATGGTCTGAGTGTACTGACTACGTCTATCTCGTTCTGCTAAATGCTTCAAAAGAGCTGATGCTACTGCATGCGCAGCAGGGAAGTCCTCTGTGCCTGGGAAGCACCATTTTTTCCTGACACAGGAACTGATACTGCTTGTGACAGTTTGTTGGCCACTGGTAAGATCTGAGGCACAGAAAGTTTGCTCATGTTGGCTGAGACTCACAAATGTGTTGGGGCTAATAACGTGCAGGGTTTGTATTGTGCTTTCCCTGAAGCTAAGTTAAGCAACATATGAGGCATTACTCAGAGCTCCTAAACCTCCTGTTTTGTCAGTGACAAAGTTGCAAACAGTACAACAACCCTGACGTTTTCTCTGTAGTGTAAAGGCCAAGGTCCAGCAGAGTTGTGATCCACCCTCTTAGTCTTACAGTTAGTTCTGCCTGGACTTTTGTCAAATTTTAGTCTTCAGCTCTGTCATGTCTCCTATATGTCTAAATAACTAGGTGAACTCTCTCTGGAAAAGAAACGATGCGATTAATTTAGTCCTTCCTTCCTATGAATGAACTGTCTTCAAGTTGTTTTTCAAATGTATTTTACATGCAGTAGTATTATTTGTGTTCCATCTGAGTGTTAGCTGGCCAGGGCTTCTCTGTGTGCTCTTGGATGTAACTGTGGTTTTAAGTACCCTCCACTGGTTATTCATAGCACGCATTTAGTCATTTAACAAACATGGTATTAGTTCTGCTCTCTATGTGGATGACTAATACTCTTATAAATAGGAGGAATGTGATCTGAAAGGTCACGTGAATGTTCCCAGTGTGAACATATCCTCAAACTATGAGACTTTTCATTCCAGGATCATGCTTGCAAAAAAGAAAGTGCTTGTTATTAGGAAAGAGGAAAAGGGTTCAAAACCCAATCAAGCAATTTCTCTGCTTTAACTCAAACAATTTGCAATTGTTTGTAGAGTTTTGCATTGCAAAAAGTTTTTGCAATGTTTTCTTTGCTCTGCAATCTCTCCTGACCTGCCTGGGAACATACAAATTAGGCCAGTCCTGATCTCTGTTCTATGCCAGTGCCCTCCCTTGGAACACAACGAGACCTGAATGTTTCTTAATAAAATATAAAAAACATATTTTTACTTTCTTCCTAATCTCTCTCACATCTCTTTGGAAAGCAAGACAGTGGCTAACGCTGGAGTCCAAAGAAGATGAGAATGCACAGTACAGGTTTCAGCACTGCCTGTAAACTGTCAGCTTTTCTCAGCTCATTTCTGTGAAGAGGTATTGTACCACCCAGACAGGGGTGGAGGAATGAGAGGTGCTTGCTAATGCAACCGCCCAAGAGGTCATGTTTGTCTGATGAAAAATGCAGGAGAGAAAATTCAGGAGATCAGCTATGCAGGCACCTTCATATTTTCATTTTAATCAAACAAAAACTGATCAGAATCACTGACTGCTGCTGCTCTTCTGCCCCTGCAAGGTTTGGTTTATATTCCCAGGAATACAATGCTAAGGAAGGGAGGACTGGTGGCCTCATGGTTGTGCCAGACTTGCTGAGGATATGACTGTAGCAAATGCTTAGCCTAGGTTTGAGCCTGTTTGGGCAAATAAAGTCCTTGGCTGGTCTCTGGCACCCCCTTGGTCAAGTCTGAGGCCCTCCTTGGCTGGAGCAGTGAGGGAAGACACATCAGGCTTGGGCTGGGGCAGGAGAGCCTTGCAGAGGCCACATGCCCGGGGTTGGGCTGCTGCTGCTGCTGCTGCCGCCATTATGATGCCAGCCAGTGAGGCACCTTTTCTGCTTGCTTGGAAGTGTGGTGTAAAGTCAGAATGAAGCCCTTCCAGTGGAGAAACAGGCAACCATGGCATCATCTTTCCCCCTGACTACAAGTCAGCCATGCCCAGGTGCTCACCTGGTGGGATTTGGTAGGATGGGATGTAGCAGGGTGAGATGCTCCTGGGGACAGGCTCAGCTCCCAGCTGGGACATGGCACTGGCTGCATCAACTCTGCTCTGCTCAGCCTCTTCAGTGTCAGATGTGATGGTTTAAAGCAGCTCTAGCCAAAATTAGTTTGACACTGCTCTGGAAAAAGGTGGAGAGGACCAGCACAGCTGGCTCAGAGGTGTGTCCTGATCAGCCAAGCCAGGGACACTGTCTCTGGCAAAGGCCTGAGGCACAGGCTTTTGTGGCATGGCCCATATCTGTGCTAATAAACCAGGCAGCAGATCTGTTTTGCTTTGTGGCTGGGTAACAGTCTGGCCCTGGTGTGACAGATGTTTAAACCCTCTTGCCCTCCAAAACCAAGTGGCCACATACAGACTACCTATTGGGAACAATCCTACCTATTGGGAACAATCCTGGGCCATGCTAACTTCTGGACTATGCTTGGGAACAGTTTGGTAGAGCACTGTTTGGCCTGGGCCAAAACTGTACCCAGGACCAAAACTGTACCCAGGACTACACCAAGAGCTTGGGGGTGGATGGTTGAACTCCCCTACCCATGCCCTGATTCACTGGCTTGATTTTCTGCTCTAGATGCTGCCAGTCTGGCTGGCGTCAGGCACGTTACCTAATGCATGACATAAGAAGGAAAAGACTTCCAGTTTAATTTCTAGCCTTTGTCACTCCATGCCCCCTCTTGCATGGGGGTAAGAGTGCATCCTTGCCTACAGGCCAAGGGAGACTGACACATTTGGATACATTGGGAAAGGGAGGTGAGGTGACAGTCTAAATTCAGGACAGTGGTTTATGGAAATTTGATTCACCGAAGAGTTGGGTCTGTGGTAGGCATGCTATGAGGATGGTATTCCCCATTCACAGATGTATTGTAATTTTGTCCATGATTATTATACAGTTACAGAAATGCATTAGCATTAAAGTATCTGGCCTAAAAGCAGTCAGCTGTGTCCTACATTCTCCTATTGCCAGCCTTTGTCTTGTCTTTAGGTTGCAGATTAGAAAGGACAGTTGAGGATCTGGGTCCCCCCAAGCATGCTATACCCAGTCAAGGAGTCCTAGAGATTTGATAGACTGTACATGATGTTTCTTTCTGAACATACAACATTTCCTGACTTCAGCAGTCTCAGAGTCTTGATTTCAGTGGAAGATAGTTTGCATAAATGATGCTTGCTGGAAAGTACATATGCAGTTCTTATAAAGCAGTGTGCATGTCTGCATGTGCCTGTACTAAAATAACAGGGCAAAGGTGACTGCTGTATATTATTTACCTGCTGGCTGAGATGTATCCGCCTGCCTTAGGGACTCCTGCCTCTTGTCTCTCAGAATTTGTTCCTAGGAAACATTTCAGTTTGAGGAACTGTGTTTGAGGGTGCTCTACTATGGCTAGGAGGGCTGAGTTTAAACTGAAACCATTTAAACTGAAATCAAATGTTCCACACTGGTTACTTTAGGTTTCCCAATATTTGTTTGCTCGTGGGTGCATCTGAATTTCTCTTCTCCCTTGGTCAGCAGCAGAAACATTTTTCTTATTGATGTCAAGTAGGTGGTAGTGGTGGGGCAGGCCTTGTTTGTGGCTAGTGGCCAGCTGACAATGATAAAAACACAGAAGAAGATGGGAAGAAAGGAATGGATAGTGTAATTACACCTGATAAGGATCAGCATGACACTACATGTGATATATACACATTAGAAACCTACACACATAAACACATAAAACATTCAAGACATGGAATCAGGTTCTTCCACACAGCAGCTATAATTACATAAAGAAACTAAAAAAGGTTTTTTTAATGCTGTGGTGCTGGCAGTCAGAGCCTCCCCTCTGACTGTCTGGGAGCAGACTGTGTTAAGTGTGAGCAGAATAAATGGTCCTTTTGTAGGCAGCATGGCAGACACCTGTGCAGCACCTCACTGCTGCCCGGGTGCCAGGCATCATGACTAGACAAAAGCAAACCTAATTACAGCAGACCTTGAGCAAGATCCTCAGAGGTGGCTGTTGGAAAAATGCACCTACATGTTCCAGGTAGATCTTTTTTCACTGCTGTTCCAATCTTGTTCTCTATACTTGGACGAAGGCAGACCTGGTTTTGCACATTGCGGGGCAGCTGCACTCCCGAAGGGCAGCCATTTTGCAAAGGAGAAAGGAGAAGCACCTACCCTGTTCCTGAGCTGCTGCCTCTCTCCTGGGGTCTGAGAAAACCAGAAAGCAAGCCCCCAAAGCTTTCTCCTTTTCCACTGAGGCACAACAGAGCAAAACAGAATTTCTGAGTTGGAAGGGACCCTCAGGAATCATTGAGTTTAACTCCTAAGTGAATGGCTGATATAGACAATTGAACCCACAACCTTGGCATTATTAGCACCATGTCATAACCAGGTCTCAGGATTTCCTGTGCAGCAGTAACAGCACAGGCTTTCAGGATTCTTACAAGAGTGAATTCAGATGGCAGAGAGTGGAATTTCTAATGCATTTCTCTTCCTACACCATCTCTTTTTCATCTCCATAAATCTGTGTCAGTTTTTAAAGAACCTATTTTGGTGGGAGGAAAAGGGGACAGAACAAGTGATGAGCTATTCAGAGCTAAAAGAAGAGATTCATGCTGCCAGAGGTAATACTGTAGAAAAATGTGTCAGTGTAGCAGATGATAGTTCTCCTCTCCTAATGCCTCTCCCGAAGCATCAAGGTGTGTGTGTTTCAGAGGCAGTCTATGAACTGCATGTTGAAATGGTTGCCATGGCAGTGAGTGAGTATAAGTTAGAGAGCGTGATTAGCCAGAGTTGGGCTAAATAGCTAAAGGGAAGGAAAAAAGAAATAAAGGGGAAAAAAAAGGCCAAGGACTTTCTGTTATTTCCAGTGCAGATCCATCAGCATTAGATTCTGCCAGGAAGAGAAAGCAGGGCTGCTGGAAAGGACCTTGCAGGAGCACAGTCCACACCCCAGCCCCAGCAGCACAAGCTGCCAGGGACTTCTTCCCCTTACTGTGTGCCAGTGCTGCAGCTGCAGGGCCGAGCAGCCCTGTCCATTCAATGAAATGATGCTTCTCCAGAGTCTGAGGTGAGGCCAGGGCTCTCTCTGCTCAGCCTTCAGTGACCCATGGAGCACAATCATACTGCTCTCCTGGCTGATGTGGGGCACAGCCCCATATGAAATGTGGGAGACTGGCCTACAGAGAGGTTGCAAGGCTTGCTCTTAGAGACACGGGCTCTAACCTGGTGGGGTGTTCATTAGCAAAATCCTTGTCCCTAGAGCCACTCCAATTCTTCTAGCCCACTAACCCACATCTGCTTGATGCACGCCTGTGAAAGGTATCCTGTCTTCATTTGGAGCCTGTGAATTGGAGTGCACAGGCTTTTTGTTAATTCATTGCAGTAGCTCATTGAAAAAATAATAACCCTATATCTAATTTAAATGTGCATGATATTAGAATTCAGCCTGTGCTACATGCTGTGTTATTCTCTGCTATATTAAAAAAAAAATAACTTCCTGAGATCCTGTGGGTTTTTATAGGGAAGATTTCTTATGCACTAGAGTTACTTTCAAGCTTGTTTTTGAAGAAGTCAAGATTCATAATTCTTTCTCTCAAAGGATTTTCTTTTAGCTCTTCTCAGGGAGAAGCAGAAGAGCAAAAGACCAACATAAAGATGTCTCAATAGCAGGTCTGGATAGAGAAACATCTTCTCTAGGAGCTGTGGAGTGCCACATTAGGGGGCCAGATTCCCAGTGTAAAATCAATAGCAGGCATTTTACAGGCTGAAAGAATGCAGGTAGATGTTTGCAGGAGCAGAGCCTGTTAGCCTGATTCTCTTCTCTTATAGCTTTCTAAAATAGAGAAGTTTAATTTGCATTAGCCTGAAGTGCTTCTGCTCTTAGTCCTTTGAGTGAGATAAGATATGAATCTGCTTAGGCCACTCCATAACATATGATCACTTACCAAGGATTTTTTCCCCTCATGTCCAAAGGGATCTGTAGGTTCCTCTGTTGAGTACAAACCAGCAGTACTTACTGTGGTTAACAGGCATCTGTTTTGGCTGGCAGAGCTGGGATGAGAGAGATCAGATCATATGGCCTGCAATTTAGGAGGAAGAAAAGAAAAACCCACAAGACACCTATTTGCCCTGCAATCAGGTTGGCTTTTGCTGTTATTTGCAGGAGTCTCTTCCACCTTTTGCATCTCTTAAATCCTTGTCATCCAGGTTTGAGAGCTAGGACTATCTTCTTTGGCACCAAGTCAATTATATGTTTTTTAGCACCAGCAGCCATTCATATTTTACATTACTGTTCCTCTCTGTTCCTTTCAAGCAATAATCGTAAATATCAGCTTTCATTCCTAGAGTGCCTTTCATCCCAGGGGCTCCCAAAGTACTTTCCAAGCTTAACAAGCTTATTGTAGAGTACTCCTTTAGAAAGGTTGAAACTTGCTTCCCATTAAAGCCTGATTTTGGGAAGGAAAACACTGAATCATAATGACTTCAATACATGAGGGAGCCTTTGCAGCTGTTATTTACTACACATGTTCCCTTACCAAAAAGATTGCTTCTTGCTCCTCCATCCCCTGTCTCCCCAGCTTAATCCAGGAGTGCTCAGTTACTTGGAAGAGCAGAGTGCAAGTAGGAGAAATGGTCATCCTCTGTGATCTGAGGAAGTGCTTTTTTTCTGGAATCTATAGCTGCCCTCAACAGTTTCTGACAACTTAATTTCCATCCAGTCTATTTTCTCTTTATTGGGGCAAATGACCTAGGGCAGAGTTGAATGCCCTGTGGTTTTGGCCAGAGAGGTCACCATCCACAGTTGGGCTATGCTACAGATCATGTGAGAAACTGTAGTCCTCTTCAGGACAAAGTCAGCTGGCCTAATTTAAGTCACATTCCCCTGCAATCAAAGCAAAGCCAGTGTCTTTGCACTGAAATTAATCACAACCTTTGAAATGGTCCTTTATTTCGCTCATCTGTGCGAGCAATAATCCCAGAAGAAAAAATTGTTACTGGTAATTTCTGAACTGAAGAATTTGTTTCCTAATGAATCATATGATTAATTTTAGAGCAGCCTGAATCTGACCAGTGTGAATTTGTTTTCTCTTCTTTCAGGAGGACTCAGTACGGTGGGAACTGTCCATCTCGTGATGCATAGAACTTTTTTCCATGCTGCTGTGTGGGTAAGCGGTCCCTCCTCTGCTTGGCTGAGAGAGGCTGGGGTCAGGCCCACAAACTATCTTTGCTTTTCCAAGGACACACCAAGAACTTGTGGTAGAAGTGGGAACAAAGTCCTATCTGATTCAGTGCTTCACCCGCACAAACATAGTTTATCAATACAGATAGACTTAGATGAAAGATACATCAAAGCCTATTTTTGGCTGCTGCTTTCAGAAGTTGTACTAACTCTCCTGGGGCAATGCAAGCAGTGAGATATGATCCAAGTATCAAAATCCCCGTCTTCTTACTCTCTCTCTCCTCCTCTCACACTGATGGGGTTCACAGGAAAGCCCTTCCTTGAGGTCATGTCATCTATTCCCATCAGTAGATTTTGGTTACTAAATACATTTTTGCTGTTTTCCAATAATAAACAGTACCTGTTTCAACACTGACCCTGAAGATTTGTAAATTGGCAAAGGATACAAAAAGAATAATGAACAGCAGTTACTGTTTACATTGGCCACCATGTATAAATGCTGATATTAGCATTTCTGAAAGGATTCATTCATCACTGAAAAAAGGGTTTGTACCTGTGAATAAGAGCTTGCCTGGGAGGGCCTGTGTGCTTCCTCTCCTCTATTAACAAACCCTACAAAAATGAAGAGAGTTTTGCAATGGATATTAATGCATACCTATTATTTCAGGATGACAATAAGCCATTGAATATATTCCATTCAGCTGTAAATGAATGAAAGCAATAGTAAATTTAAAGAAAAATAGTATTTATTTCCATGTGTCAGGTTTATTTATTTATTTATTTATTTATTTATTTATTTATTTATTTATTTATGTATTTTAGTGACCTGAATATATATATATATTTAAAGTCTCTCTCTTGGGTTTTTTGAACTAAAATTCTGTGGCACAGCCTCGAGTCCAGTGGTTAGGTCTTGTGTCATGGAAAATCAGATAGACCTGCACTAGAAATAACAATGACTGCTGAAAACATTCTGCCATGACCTCTTCTGGGGCTGTCAGTGAAATAAACACTTTTAGAAGTACCCTTAAGCCTTCCTTACCTCCTGCTGTTTGTCACACTTGCTGCAATTTGCCTTAAATTAGTTGATTTCACACCAAGGTTCATGGTGCTGTTTTGTTTATAAAAGAGGTTGGTACAATCTGCACTGGCCCTGCCAACATGCCGTGAGGCACACAGATCAGAGATGGAACAGGGCCCCTGCACAGCCAGCAGAAAGCATTTGTTCCATCCTCACACTGCAGGTCAGGGTTTTTTCAGCAATGGTGGACATGTAACAGCATTTCTGTGGCAGGGAAAAGCGTCCAGACTCTGTGGGATTGTTACCTTTTCGCTAGGTTTCCTTGGGATTCTGTAGGATGAAGATCAAACTTCTTTTCGGGTATATTATTATGTTAAAACCTCTAGTATGACATTTTTCTTTTAACCTTTAGACTGTTTCATTTTGGGCTGGAAGCAGCTGAGGGCTGGGATGCTTCCTGGGCACTCACACAGCTCCTGACAAGGCACAGCTTCAGTACTGGCAGTAGACAGCCCATTGCTACAATCTAAATGCCTTTTTTTTAAAAAAAATTATAAGCCTGGAAGGTAACCTGCCTATGCTCCTTTCATGGCAAAGGTGATACTTTGTGATCACAGGGTTTGTAAAGCAGAGGAAGAAACCAAGTGTGAATGGAATGAGAGAACAACGGCCAGCCCGCTGCCGTCTTTGGGAGGTTTTATGCGAGGGGCACAAGTCTCTGAAACTCCTCTAGTGGAGATTCTATTCAACCCTTCAAATTGTGGGCAGGGGAAGCTGGGCCAATGACTGATGAGGAACCATGAGGGTCATTCCCACCACGAGGCTGTGGTTTCAGCATGCAGCTCTGTTGTACACAGGGAGTAGAAAATAATGCTACGAATCTCCAACAGGGCAAGTGGTACGTAACAGGCCCATGATGCACAAAGGTGATTTCATCATAAGTGGTTGGAGAAGGGGTGCCTGCTCTGCAACAGGCAAACACTTCTTTGCACAGAACCAGAAAAATTTCCCTTCAATCTGGGGCAAATTGCCAGCAGTCTTGAATGTAATCCTCATGGTATTACTTCTAAAGATGAAACAAAGGTATTATGGACACTGCCACTGAGGCAGGTAGTCTTTAAATATAGCTGCAAATTGCTGGGTTTAACGCTAACAAACCCCAATGCTGAGGAAGACAAGACAGGTCACAGCACTGATACAGCGTAATATAATGTGATGGCTGATATAAATGTGAGTCATTCTAGCCAGAGGCTTTAGTATAGGAAGTTGGATAAAAGATATAAAAACAAATCTGATTTTTTTTTCCTTCCTGGTGAAGGTCACTGCCAGGAATAGCATGGGAAATAATTAATGTGGGAAGAAATGTTCCCCTTCAACTTAGAAGTATTGTCTTTACAGTTTCATTCTCCTCTTTGGACTCCTGTAACAAACACGGGCAAATCCACAGGGCCTTTCTCCATGAAGCCACTGGCGGATGTTGCAGCCGGCGGGCAGGGATTGTCTGTGCAGCGCTCACTGAGCCTGTCCATGGCTGTCCCCTCTCTGACAGCCCGGCCCAGCACTGCCTCAATGGGCCTGTGAGGCTTAATGGGGCTCTGCGTAATGGCAGCCAGTTTTCCTGGTCGGCAGGGAGGTGCAGTGCCAAGGCTGTGTGAGAGAACCTGCTGCTGGGAGGGTTTCACCTCTTTGCCTCTGCTCCTGAGCCCTGGGGAGGTGGGTTATCTTTCCTATCTTATCCTGCACCCTCAGTCCCTGTGCTTCGTGGAGGACATGGATGACTCAGTGACCTTTGCACTTGCAGTGGCACAGGCTGTTCTCTGCTCATCCCGCAGAGACCTGGCAGGCTCTGGGCTGCTTGCTTGCTGCCCATGAACAGCACTGCATTTACAAATGTGCAAGGGCACGGGGAAGCCATGCAGATGTGCCTGTGGGTGCAGTGTACATACAACACTCCTGGGGCAGGAGTGATCCACAATGTAGCCCATCTGCTGTGCAGGAATGCTGTCCTGCAGTTGAATTCCCTTTCCTCAATGTACTCTTTGAGTGGGGACAGGTGAGGAGAGGAGTGAGTGTCTCTGCTTCATGTCACCACCCTCCAGGATGGAAACTGGGCAGCTCCAGGGGCTGAGGGGCTGCTGCTCCCTAGGGGACTGCTTTGTTTTCTTCCAGGCGGTCGTAGCAGGGAGAAGTGCTGGTTGGAATCTCTGAGCTTGGCAATGCTGACTAAAATCTCCTGCATGTGACTCTTGTCCCTTCTGCCACAAAGTACTGGTCACGTTTTCCATTATTGGCTGCTTTGAACATCCCAGGTTATCTCTGCACCCGCCAGCTGCCTTTCCTACTGCTTGGCTCTCCAGGCCTTCATCTCTGCTCAGCGCCCATGCCAGGGTCACTAAGGCAGTTAGCTGAGTTTTAAGATACCTCTATTTTCAGAGGATTTATTATTTGGGAGTCCAGGAGGTAAGAGTTCAGCTCTCTCTCCTTCAGCCATGACTCTGCAGTGGACTTTCAGAGGTAGGAGCACTGCAGAAGTCTTGAGTAGCCTGGAACTCCCAGATAGCACAGGAGAAACCTATTATGGGAAAGCTGCTAATAGCAGAAGTAAGCTCTTAGCCACATTTTCCACTGGTGTTACAGACTCTGGAGAATCAGCTTGTTTCGGCCAGGTTTCCAAACTGCTTTTTGGTGTTTATCCAAAGACTTGGGGCCACACATTCTCTTATGGGGGCTTTTTACAGCTGCTTCTCCTTGGAATGATTGCAAGGGGTGCTGAGTTGGGTGGGATGACCTGTTGCTCTCAGGTTTATTTCTTTGGAGCATCTCTGTCAAGAAAGACTGTAAGACATAATAATTAAAATACTTTTAGATCACCATAATCTCGTCAAACTTCTTATTGTGATCCCTGTGAATGTGACATTTGTGAGCTCATTTACCACAGCTTTTGTTCACTGAAAAAAGAAGTTATGTAATTACAAGTTTTTCCTTTTCCCTTCTCCTTTTGCACTTAAATTTGCCGTATTTGCAGATAGACTGTGCCAATAGTTAGCAGCTGGTGTGGTGCCTCAGGAAGCAGATTCACAGAGGTGGCTGGTGCTGAGCACTTGCTGTGTCAGGGAATTTACATCAGACTGCCTCAGCTCTGGTTCCCAGGGACTGGATGCTCATTAGAGGTTGGAGTGCAGGAGCTGTGCTCCTGGAGTCCATCTCCTCATTTCCTTTCACTCAAAGGGAATCTAGATAAAAAAATGTTCCCTGACATAAATCAAAACAGCAAGTGGGAGAAGCATGCTATTTGCCTCATAAACTCACTCATGATGTGAACAAAATCCAGGACGTGGAAAGATTTGTCAAAAACCCAAGGTCAAGAGACCAAGGCCAAGACTCATCACTTTACCTTGAGGTCCCACATGGTTCAAATGCATGGCAAATGGCTTGGTTCTTTGGCTAGTGATACAGCTGTTTATCTTGGCTGAGCAGCTCTCTTATTCTTTCTTGGATATATCTGCTAATCTATTCTTCTCTCCTTGTACACTTCCCCAGCCCTCCCTTTTGCCAAGCCCTCACTAAACATATACATATATATCTGTGTGTGTGTAGGCAGTCGTGTCTGCAGTCGGGATTTCCTCCCAAACAATACCTGTTGTGCTGGCCACAGCATTTCTCTTGGTTCCCATGCTCAGAGCAGTTTGAGTTTCCTGCTGGCTCAGCAGCAAGACTTTCAGGGCTTTTTATACTTATTCTTCTTTGGGAGCCAAGCGGAGGAGCGCAGTTTGCCTGTGAATAGTGAGCTGGCTGGACAGGCAGCAGGAAGCTTGCATATTAAACCGTGTGAACTTTGAGGAGGGGAAGAAGGGGGCTGGGGGCTGCTGGCTGGGCTTCACAAGGCATTTGTTGCAGCCCTCTGCCTTATAATATCCTCATCTCAGTACAGGGATGCTCTTTGCCAAAGGAGCAGTATCTGTAAAACTGGGGTACTAAGAAGTGAGAGAGATGAAAATGGAATTATAGTGAAAACAGGAGGAGGGATTGGAATGTGGAGAAGACTGAGGAGGCTTGGGTTTTCATTATTCACATGAAAACTTGTGCATGGGTTTCCCTTTGTGGAGCGTTACCACTACACCTCATGCAGCACTGCAGGGCTCACGGGCCCTCTTGTTCACGCCCTTGCTGCCCCAGCAGTGCTCACACCATTGGTGTAAGGGCAGCTTTTCTATACTGCCCAGACTAAATCAAATGCACAATAATGAAAACACCCTTCTCTCTTGCCTCCTGTCCCCCACCTCCACTCCTTTCTGTTTCTGTCAGCAAAGATTAATAAATAAGCAGGTTCCTGGTTGCAAGAATGAGGAATTGTGGTTTGGCTGTGAAAGAGGGGCTTGAAGAACAGCACTGTGAAACAGCAGCACCATCTTGTTGGTCACAGGTGAAACCATCCCTGAAATGGGGAGAGGTGTTTCAGCAAGTGCTGTGGCACCACCCCAGGTGCAAGCATGCAGTGGGCATTCTTGGGAAAAGGTGGGTGGCAAGAGGAAGGAAGGAAGGAAGGACAGGTTGAGCCCATCTGTCTGCAGACCTGCTACCTGCCTCCTACTCATGTCTGCATAAACAAATGGGGAATAGGCTTTGCCTGTGCTTTGAAAATGAGGTGGCAGAGGATTGCACATTCTGTACACATACTTCATGAGCAAGAGCAGCCTGATGTAGGGTATGGTTCCATGATGGGTATTGATGGGATGGCCCTGTGCAGGGAGACTGTGTGCATGTGTGTGTGTGTGTGTGTGATGTAGAGATGGAAATGCTCAGCAGTGACAGACTGGGAGATGGGCTGAGACTTTTGTTAGTTCATGCCATCACATGATTGCAAAATGATGCCGCCTTCCTGGCCTGATCCAAACTAACAACCCACAGCTTTCCCTCTGTTTGGCAGCATCCTTCACTGAGGGTGCCCATTACTCCAGGCTGTAAATAATCCACACTTACATAGTAAATCAAAAAATCCCAGGCCCTTTCTCTCCTGCCCAGCTCAGCAGCTCTCTGTGTCTAGCTCCCAATCAAGCACTGAGCAGTGCAACACATGTGCTTGGCACCTGCTTCCTTGTGGTGCCCTCCCCCCCAAGAATGAGTAGCCTGCCCTGGAGGTCTGTGAGTGCTGGGAAAGTGGGAAGATACAGCTCCAGGTCCCAGAGTGGGCTCCTGAAGAGCCAGTGGAGATCCTGGGGAGAATCACTCATCAAGCTCATTTAGATCCCAAACAGTCTCTGCTTAGGCAGCTTGTGGCAGAACACAGTCACTTCTGAAGGAAACAAGTCTCTTCACCATGGTCCTCTCAGAAAGTACAAAAGCAGTTACAAATTTGGGGAATTTACCATCAAATTCGTGCATTTTCTGTTCATCTTTACTCCTGACTCAGCAGAAGTTCAGTTTAAATTACGTGTACTTAATGACTTTGATGTGGGCTCTGTCTGTTTTTAAGACTGTCTAATGTTTCTTATAAGACCAAATGTTCAGTTGCTTGTAAACCCCTGAAAACTTTATCTATCTACCACTTAGCTGTTCTGGGTATCTGTCTCAGGCTGAATGCATCTGGGAAGCTTCAGCAAAAAATGTTTTTGTTTGCTTACAAGAAAGACATGAGAGAAACAATATTTTTTTCCTTCATATTCAGACATGTTCTTAAAGTGATCTGTTGATGAACTCTAGCAATTTTTACCTCTACAGGAGAGGCTTGAAATCTAGCAAATATCAGGAATGCACCTTTGGTTGTTTTTCATGGGGGAAAAAGAAATAAGTTGAACTAAGAAACCATAGGGAAAAGAGGGCCTCAGATCTCAGCCATTCAACAGAAACTTCTTAAGAGTTAGAATCTGAATTCTCTGAAGACACTTGCTCAGTGGCTACTTGTTCAAGTCTGGCAGCTGAATCAGATGATGATATGGCAGCCTCCTGCTGCAAGTGCAGCAGCTCCTGGACATTGTTTTTCTGCGCTGACAGGGTCACTGCAGTGCTGTGCACCAGAGCCTGGAGGTGCTCCCAGCTGTGCTCCTTTGCTGGTACTGGGGTGAACATGCAGGAAGGCTGATGCTGACTAGGGCTAGGACATGGCTGGGGGAGGGAGGGAAGGAGGGAGAGAACCCTACTTCAGTGCAAAGGCTGAGGGCACCCTGTCCAGAGAGGGGAAGTGATGTCACATGTGGAGGTGGATATGGGAGCAGGACCAAGGCACAAGACAGGCTGGAAGCACCAGGAGGAGCAGAAGTCAGAGTTGGGAGTATCCTCACCAGAGCACACCTCCTGCAGAACCTGGGGTACAGCAAACGCAGGGATTTCTGCTGTGCAGTAATTGTTGTCATCAAATACCTGGGGAAGTGGCTGGCACAGGCTGTGAGTCATTCCTGCCTGCTCCCTCAGCAGAGGTTGTTGGGCTATCAGTATTCCCAGTTATTCTGCTTTTCAAGCATGATGGAATTAACATCTGAGAACAGAGCCAGCCTTGCCGGTGAGTCACGCAGTAGCCGGTGTGATGTCACATGATGGGATTCCTGCATTTTTGTTTCAGTTTGCCATGTGTAAATCGAGGAAATGACACAAACCCAACACAGACTGAAAGTATGGCAAGCTTGTAGGGTCAAGCACTCAGCAGTTAGAAATGATTGATGTAACATTTGCTGACTTGAGTCCCATCTGCACAGGAGCCATGACAGTGTTGCTTTTAGCTACAGGATTAAAATCCATGTGTAAATACTTTTTTTCCCCAACAACAACTCTATATCTTTTGATGCCCAAGGCAGATAATTCTCAGGGGAGGGGTCCTTGTCCTGCTTAATTGCAGCTGTGCAGGATGAGAGGCTCCCTGCTTCACCTTCAAGGCCACAGCTGATGGCAGCCCTCAGCATTGGTGATGGTAGGCAGCACCTGTGTCCCCAGCCTGCAGCAAGACCAAAACAGATGGGGGCCTCAGATAAATTATCTACTAAACTCAAACAAGCCCCTATGAGGCACATGCAGAGTGAGGCTTTGTATAACTTGTAATTTGACCACAGGCAGGGGAACTTAGGACCCCCACAAAGGCACATCCCCCTTCCCTGGCTGCATATCAGTACCAGCCTCTGAAGCCAGACACGCTTGATCTCTTGATTTGAACAGAGCAAGCTAACATATATCTTTCTAATCTCATTCTACAAGACAGTTGAATTATTTTAGCTAAAAATTACCAGAAGAGTCTGTCTGAGGCAGACATCCAGCATGGTGTATTTGAGCTCGAGCAAGGCATCACTAATGGGAAAAGTTAAGCAACTTTAACTCCAGACAGAGCTCACAGGGGGAAATTAGAAACTGGCTCTGTGGATGGCCCCACCAGAAAACATGTAGGGGTGTGTGTGAAATCCTGCTGCTGCGCATCCGGTTATCCAATTGCTACAGGCAAGTACTGACCTGTGCTTGTAATGTGGCATTTGCAGGCTCCAGAGGTGGACTTGCTGTTTTGCAGACCTACTAGGTGCTTGGTGCTTTGCTGTTGAATCAAATGCTACGGAGAAATGGGAAAATGGCTTTGGGAACTTTGGCTTTCTTTTTCCATGTTGGAGGTGCAGGCGCAGGGGGACAGGAGCCTGGTGGCATGCAGCACACATGGTGTGTGTGGCAGGTTACTTTGCAGAAGGGTGTTGCATCGTGGCTGTGGGTGGCCCAGGAGACTCGCTCAGCAGCCTCTGCACCAACTGAGGTTTTGGCAGGGTGTTGAGAGGTCTGTGGAGGTCACCAGCAGGGGGTTGGTAGCTCAAACTTCCAGTCTGCATTTTCCCTTTCTGCAGGAAGAGATATTTTCCTTTCTTGTTACACCTCATCTGGAGCTCTGTAAACAATGCTCTCTCCTTGATGTTGTTGATATCTTCAAATGATTTTATCTTCCTCTTAGGGATTTACTTATACAAACTGTAATATTTAGTTATTTAATCTTCCCTTTAGTTATTTGATTGTTGTTCATTGTTGAATTCTTTCCAATATGCCAACACCTCTTTGACACACAAGTGCCTACAGTTGCTTTATCTGTTTTGAGGATGGCTCAGACCCAATAGCACACTGCAGAGAAAAGCCACCTCTCTTCTGCTCAGTGACACAATGTTCTTCACCTCTCTACAGGTCCAAATGAGTCCCTGTTATTTTATATACCAGCATTTAGTTTGATACTTCTTCTTTTCCATTTGTTAAGTCCTTTTCAGTAACTGTGTGTCTCAGCAGGAGCTGTTGGATGCTGTTTTCCTTCCCAATCCCCCATTTCAGAAACATTTTTTTTGTGAGATCATAACTAGAAACCAAACCTGTCATGCTCCTCCTCCTACATCCAAAACAATCCTTTAACAGAAAGAGAAAGAAATGCTTTACAGGTTCTTAAGTCCCCAGCTTGGGAAATGATTCATCTCCATTGATAGTCACACTGGGCACTCCCTGGGGTCTGGGCAGGCTGACAGTTTGGGTATATGGAAAGGGAAGGGCATTGAAGTGGTGAGCAAGGCCCTTCTGGAGAAATCCAGCCCTTGGTTATTCTCAGCACTAACACATTCTGCTGAAACTCAGGCAGAGGTTTTAACAGACAGATTGTTTGGACACATAAAAGCTTTGGAATGGTGTATGCACTTAGTTTGTACAGGAGACACTTCATTTTTATATTCAGTGTGGATTAGAATATGAAACTACTCAATTTCAACATAATTTGTAAATGACACCTAAGCCCAACCTGTGAAACACGCACTACCTGAAGAGCATTTACTAGGATGTCTATGCAGTTTTCGCCTTTCTTAAGAAACTTTTAGGACTATTTCTTCCCTGTAGGCATTAGAGGTGGAAATGGGAAGGGGTCGGTAGGTAACCTCACAATTAAGGAGAGGAGAGAGGCAAAGAGCTTTGTCTGTGTGGCTACTCAGTATCATTGTGTCAAACTGGCAGAGAACTGGAATCTTCTCCAAAGCCGTGGGAGCCAAATGTCCCACCCTGTCTGCCTGTGGCTCCTGAGTTGGTTGATTTCTGCTTTTGTGGTCTGAACCCTTCAAAGCTTTGTCTATATGGATAAACAAAAACTTGCTACAGCCTATGGACAGACCTGGAAACTATTAGGTGCAGAAACATCACAGGACTTCAAGAATGAATGCAGACTTCTTTTTAACTGAAAATAACATATACTTTAAAAGGGTAGAACATGGAAATACATTTGTAATGGTCACTATCAGGAGCTGCTGGCAGTTTCTCTGAACAGAAAAGTCATTTTCCTGGAGATTTCTGGTACCCCTCAGGCTTCTGTCCATTTCTATGTTCTTACTTGCAGTGTTTAAGCATCATCAAGTTTAAACACATAAGTTTTCTTTGGCTATTCAACCCCAGCCACTTTTGGGAAGGAATTGGCCAGAATCCCTGAACCTAAAGTAATCAAATGTCTGTCTTTCCACTAAAAAGGCTGCCATTTATCAGACAAGTAGTACAAAACTGGATAGGTAGCTCAGTTTAAGCATCATCTGAGAAACCTGTTGCAAAACCAGGCAAGTGGTTTGCACATAAGCAGATGGTACCTTTGCCAATACCCAGTTGTTGCATGGAATGTAAGTATATTTGGGTTCTTAACATGTGTTACTTTTATTATCAGTCTCTTGGTTTTGTACCACTCTTTATAAATACTCCAGCCACAACTTGTAGCCTTTACAGGCTCATCCAAGGAGCATGGCCTTTCAGGCACTCCTTTTGAGAGTATATATTGTGCTCCAGGAGAGGATGTCTTTGTTTCAGGATTGTTCTGGGCATGAGAAATAAAAAAAAAATGGAGATGGTGGCCAGCACAAAGAACCAACCAAAGTAATTTTAATGAATTTCTTTCCATACCTGCCAATCCACCCTGCCCTGCAGGGAAAAAAACTCTCAGATGAATAAAGCATATGGCACAGAAGATGAAGTACCAATGCCAAGTTTGTCTTTGCCTTAGCAGAACTCACTGCAAAATGCTGAACATGCAGATCTTCTAAACATACTTGTTCCCACTTCACTGCCTTCTTAGCTGGAATTGTGCAGTCTCACTGTTTAAATCCTCAGTTGGCAGGACATTATTGTGGATGCAGAGCTGGGCAGATACACAGTGCTACATTCAAACTGCCTGCTGTGGAGAGCAGTGCATGTTGCAGCAACAAAGAAAACCCATCAATGAGATGGGCTAAATATTTGAGAAGGATCTGAAGCTCACACTAACCTGACTTCTGCTTGCACATGGGCTACCCATTTGTGACAGGCATGCCTGCTGCTGTGTGGTTAGATACGCTGTTCCTGGCCATGGTTTGTTGTATTTGAGCTGTGCAGGAGCGAGGCATTCAGTGTAAGTCCGAGCATCAAGACTTGCTCTAGTGAGCAGATAGACAGCAAACCCCACATGTTATTTGTCCTAAAAGAGGTGTGGAGTGTTGTGAGAGGGTGGCTCTCTGTCTGCCTAAGCAGAGAAAACCCTCAATACCGGCTCAGCCTGTGTCCAGCCATTACAGGTCTGTCTTCTCCCAGCTCAGCCCCATCAAATGAGGCTCTGGGAACACGTGGGGCTGGTGGGTCATGGTGTGGCACAGGTAAATGGGATGTCACCACCAACCTCTCTTCTGAAAGATGTAGGATGCTGGCTGAATGTCCAGTTCCTCTCAGCAGTACACTGCTCCTCAGATGGTGACACTGAAGGCAAGTGTCTGAATTAAGAAGTTAGACATCTAAGGCCTTTATTGGACCCATGTCTGTGGGGCCTGGAGCGGAGCAGATTTATATACAAGGAAAAATGCCCTGCTCAGTTACTTTAATCTTTCAGACAGCTGTGGACATGCATGTGTTGTGTACTCTTACAGACACATTTCTTTATGGGTGCTCTCGGATCCAGGCCATCATTTTACCTGGACAAGTGCCATGGGTGTACACCATGGGTTGGGTGAGGGGGCCTGCTTTTCCAGGACCTATGGCAGCACTTTGGCTTGGAGATGTTTCTTAAGGTGGGGATGAATTCCCCACCTCTGGACCCATGTTTTCTACCACTGTGGGTAAACAATGCCTCTCTTTCCAGAAAGTAAGAGATACCTGACATGGTTATGAAATTAATGGAGCAGGGGACACCTTTGTTTAAATGAATGCTAGGAGAAGCAGTGGTAGGCTTGATTTTTTACATGGTTAATGTTCCAAATCCTCTTTTCAGTCCTCTCATGGCAACTGTGTACTTTGCAGCTCAAAGTCACATGAATCTCTGCTCAGCAGAAATGTAAATGTTTTGATAAAACTGTTCTTAACAAGTTTAATTCATTTAATCAGCTTGATTAACTGTGGAGCTTTATGGTCTTTAATTGGGAAGGATTTGCCATAAATTAACATTTTCTGTAATTTTATGAAGAATGTTGCTGTGTGCAGGATCTTGCTGCCTTGGCAGTGGCATGGGAGGTGCCTGTCTCTGGCACACAGCCATTCCTCTGCAGCTCTACACTTTCACAGTCCTGGAGAGCTTTGGGTGCTGAGCCTGCCTTCAAGGCCAGGACAAGGGGCATGATGTATCTGGAAGTGTCTCTACAGACTTTATTTATTTTCTCTTGTGTTTGCATCTCCTAGATGATTAATCTCCCCTTCCAGTAAAAATGCAGCCTGCCTCTTTTTCTGACAAGTCCCACAAGAAAGCAAGCACAGATGTCCACAACAGCCCTCTCCTTGTTTTGGTTCATAACCAGCCCCAGCCTGCACCTAGTTTTCAAAGTCTCCGGGTATATGAGCAGAAAGAGGGGAAAAAAGAGGAATGATCAGAAGATCTCAGCTTGGGTGCACGTCCCAACTGGTCTTTCCCCTCTTCCATTTAATGTGGCAGACTGACAGACTATAAAATATGTCCAGCTGGAGAGAACATAATTTTGTCTTACTCTGTCCAGCCTCATTTTTCAGAGCTGAATGTCCAGTTGTGTACCTGTATGAATCCTCCCAGACCCTGGAGGCCTAATGCAGCAATATTAATTCTTTTAAATAGGCAGTTTATTGTCCACATGACATTTTTCTGTGCCTTTTGGTCAATATCCCAGACCAGAGAAACCAAGGAGAGGCTGAAAACAAATGAAGTATTCCCTTAGAGTCTGCCCAAAGCAAGGGAGCAAGCAGAGCATCAGCAGAGTGGGTGGGTTTGCTCTTTGCTGGGTGAGCACAGTTCTCCCTGGCACTGCAGAGCCTCTGTACAGCACGTCCCTGGGGCTGTGACATCCAAATGCACGGGCAGAACAACATGGGTTTGCAGCTCTTCTCAGACAGCTTTGCACATTTACTTCTGTCTGACTCTGAATTGGAATGGTCTCTGGGAAAACACTGTATTTCACAAGAAAGGGAGGTTTTTCATCCTTTCCTAGAACTTCCATGGTGCTTCTGCATGCATGGCTCTCACAGGCCAGTGTGATGCAAGTGGCGACATTTCTAACAGCAAACAACCCCAGTTCCTCTTTCACCCCTGACATTTCTACATTTCTACACTTGATACTTTTTTTTGCTTTTTTCTTTTTTTTTTCCACAGACTAAACATTCACATGTCATATCCTGTTCGAGTAGTTGTTTGAATGGATGTGCTGCCAACAAAGACACTTGGGTTTAGGTGGCTGATCCTTTGTGATTGTAATGGCCTTTAATGAAAGGTTTTGTCTTCATAAGGACAAAATGTTCTTCATCCAGCTTCAACTTTTGAAAGAAACACCATAAATGTTTATGGATTAAATGTGAAATGTTGTGTAAATTCTGTAATGCCAAGGTGGAAAATCTGTCATTTTCTTATTAACACATGGGATATCAAAACAGGGAGGCTTAATGTGTATACACAATTAATTAATCAGAGTTTTAGATCGTCAGCAAGGAGAGTACTTAAAAGCAGAAGAAATGTGTGAAAATAATTTAGATATGAAACTAAAGAAATACTTGTCTGTGTTTGGTTGTTGGTTTTGTGGTTTGGTGTTTTTTTAAATTAGATTTAGCTTTTCTTTTCAATTCCTCTTCTCAGAAATTGCTTGCACTTTGAGACTGTGCATCCTGAGCCCTGGAGGGCTCTGACAGGAACAAGCAGGGACACAGGAGCCCTGAATGACTTTTCATAAAGGCAGAGATTCAGAGCTGTCCTTCAAAATTATTTCTGTTCATGGTGTGGCTGCTGCAGCCCATGTTTGAGGCTGAGGAGGCCACAGCTTACAGGGGCAGTCAGGGGAAGTGGCAAAAACCTCCATCAGTGCTCAGGATGCTGCATGGTTTGGGTGGCTTGGAAAACGGAAGTCTTGTTGCTGGTTACTGGATTCAAGGAGAAGGCAGCTATGTCTTACTGCCTGCCTCCTGGGAGAAGTACCAGGTGACTGACAGCTTTTAAGCTGCTCTTTCATCCTGCTAGTGAACTGCACATGGGGCTGCACTGGAGGCTGTTGCATTACAGATCATGATTTCAGCAAAGCTTTTCAGAAAAAAAATGAAAGTAAATGGTGTTATTTTCAGCCTGAACAGCAAGCAAGTTCTCAGTATCTAAATGAGAGCCCTTGAACTAAGCGCCAGGTGCTGCAGGAAGTGGTGGAGGTGACTCAGTAAATGTCACACTTCCCTTCAAGTCAGTTCTGAAGTGGTGCCCAGAAATAACATTTCATGGGCATCTGGCTGTTTGAGATGGCCCTGCCTTGCCATGGAACTCCAAGCTACCTGGCACCTTTGTGATTTTACACCTCTTTTTTGTCACAAATGTTTGCCTTTATCTTCCTGTCTTTGTTCTTTCCTGTAAAGGCAAAGGTATGCCAAGTCCTGTGGGTATCTCAAAGCAGAAGAGTTGTCCTTGGCCAAGCTGTGAGCTGCCCTGGCTGGTGGATGGGGGACAACACTCCTGGAGGCTCACTGAGGCGGCTGTGCTGGAGGGGAGCTCTGAGGAGCTGCAGAGTGGTGGCACACAGCGAGCTGTACCTCATGCTGGCAGTGAAATCACCCTGGAGCCCCTTGCCTTAGCATGAACTGTCACCTCCTGCTTTCACAATTATGAGGTTTCGAATCCTTTGAGTGCCTGGGCTGCAGGCCAGCCCGCCCAACTGCCTTTTCCTGGAGGAGGCTGGGCTGAGCTGGATGCCCCTGCCCCACTGCCTCCACCCCCAGGTCCAGGCCTTCACTCAGATGTGCATTGAAGACATTGAGGAGTACCTTCCTCTCTCTCACCACAGCCTGCAGGAGCACAGTGTGGGCTGAGGATGGAAATGGAGATGAGATGGGATGGCCCAAAAAACCTTGTCCTGTCCTGCTGGATCCCAATGTACACAGGGGCTGTAACTGCATCCATCCTCCTCTGCAGCACTGTTTTCCTAAACATATCTCCTCTCCTTCACCTTCTCAGCCAGTGTCCTTTGTGCTCATGCCTTGTGTCAGGTTGCCTGGGTCTACCTAGGTTGCTCATACAAATCACTCAGCATCTGGTGGGCAGTGGCACTGGGGCTCTTCCATTTCTGCACCCAAGGCAGGCAGATGAGCTGGAAGTGCCTGCATTACTGGCTCAGCTTAGGCTGGGGATGACTTTTGGACAAACACCCTTGTTACTCCCACACAACTTTCCACCTTGTGGGGTGACCTCGCAATACATAGGCTGGGTTTCTGGTGGAAGAAACTAAACTGGAAAGTGTTCTCTGGGAGCTCCCTGTCTGCTTCCTAGCGGAGTTCATAAAGCCAGACTGCAGCTAGTCTGATGCAAGCCTTCTAAAGTGTGTACTACATGGATGTAATATCCTTAATCCCCAGTGCTTTGCCCTACAGATATGCTATGCTCCTATTGGATTGCATGACCTGGTCTCACAGCCACAGCCCTTGGGACGGCTGCTGGGGTAAGGGAGCAAACCTGAGCTATTTTGGTAGTGGCCACAGCCCATCCTTCTGGGATGTTATGCTACCCTGAAATTGGTACCAAGAAACTTTGACACAGCAACGTGGTGAATCATAGCTGTTCAACAGTGTTGGCAGAAACCCAGGGGCACTACAGTGAGGGCCCTACAGAGGTATGTGGGTGGCAGCACCCCTCAGCCATGTCCCCATGCCCTACCTGTGCTCCCCAGACTGGATTTAGAGATGCCTGAGGGTAGACAGAAGGTGCAGAGGCCACAGGACAGATTTTTGTTTCTGAACACTCAAATGTCACAGGTGGTGGGATATTTGTCTGGAGGTCATTTTAGTCCCGTAAGTACAGAAAATAGGTCCTGTTTGCTTCTCGCTTGTACCGGTGGGACTGTGTGTGTCCCCATTATGCATCATGTTTCCTGGCACAGAAAGCAAGTTTTCAGAGCTTCTGTTGTTCTGCTTCAAAAATTCCTTTTTTTTCTTACTTAGATGAAGGAACCCTTTGGAGAATGATGTCACCTGCACCTCAAATACTCAGAAGTTTTTGATCATGAGTTTTGGATGGCTCCAGGGTCAGGCTTGCTGATTTACAAAGCACATACACACACTCTTCAAAACTTGTAAAATATGGAAGCGATTTGTGTATGGTTAGAAGAGGTACTTGCAGGCTTGAAGCTTTGGGTTTTTTGCTGTCTTTAAAATTTCTCAGCCTCAGGGGCTTTTTACGGTTTTTTTCAAGCAGACACAAATGCCTTATGTGAAGCACAAGGCTTGGCCCTTTGAGTGCACGACTAAGTAGCTCTGAGAACTGATCAACCCTAAAAGCAGCCTCTTGTGAGGACCCTTCTCAGTTTTCCCTGACAGGGAGCCAGCTCAGAGCACCCTGCCTCTCCTGTTTCTGAGAGCCCATCTGAGACCACGGCCTTGCGATTTCCAGACTGTAAGAACAGCATCGCGCTCATGCCCTTTCCAAGCAGTGATGGCAGCCGTAGTCATGGGAAGACAACAGCTGAGTTGGCAGGCCCAGGCTGTGCCTCTCTGACCTTTACAGCGGGCTCAGCTCCCCCTCTGATGCAGCTGCCGGGGTCAGAGCCAAAACATCCAGGCAGATTTCCCTGAAAAGGTCAAAGCAGTGCAGCTCAGTGGTGCTGGCAGGGGAATGGAGGAAGGGGATTTCAGTGTCCTTTGTGGACAACAGCTGTGGGCTGGGAGCTCACCCTGAACGATGGCTACGGGGGGACCCAGCTGCCACCTACCCCAATGTGGGCATTTTGGGTCTGGAGGGGTGCCCCAGCATTCTGCACATGTTGCTGGGGGCTTGGCAGCCGCAGTTTCCTGCTGGGGCAGGCGGTGGCACAAGGAATGACCCAGGGCCATTCAGCAGGGCAGCATTTTTTCATGGGGGAGCACAAACAGCACCTCAGAAGGCCGGCACGGACTGGGAACGGGGCAGGGAATGCACTGGGGCCCAGGCTGGCATGATAGCAAGAGCTGATTGTGGTGGTGCTCAGCAGGACAGCCAGGACATGCTGGGGAGTCCTGTGGGGCCACTTGTCCTTGCACTGGCTCAGCGCTGACATTGATCCTCCCCAGGCCCCAGGGAATACGTGGCTGTGCCGGCCCCCAGTGGGTGGCTGTGAACTATCCCCAGACATTTTTGCTGGACATGAACAAAGCTGGTGGGCGATATGGCTGGGCCTGCTGCCCTCCTTGCAAGTACAATGCTACCTAGGGGGACTTTGCATAGTTTCTTGAAGAGAAGGATTTGGCAAGACAGAAAAGGGGAAATGCAAATTTTTTCCTTTAGTTTTGTTTTTTTTTTTTTTCCTAGGGAAGCCACAGCCTTACGAAGTCACCATTCATTTTAGCAGCCAACGCAGCTGCACACAGCAGATTTGGTGACCGGACGCTGCGGTCTGGTTGTGTGTGTAGTTGATGCAAAGCTTGGAAAATAATAAACACAAGCTTCCCCGAGCGGGGCACGTCCGTTATTGCGTGCTCGCTGTAATTCAGGAACTAGCAGATGTCTGAGCTTCATGCCCAGCCTGACAGAGACACAAGAAGGGAACTGGTTCAGGCTCTGTGCACAGCTGCCCTGATCAGATGACTCTGTCAGCTGAACCTGCCTCCGAATCAGGCCTGATTTATCATAGCAGGGACTCTGACCTTTGTCTGGTCACAAAAATACCATCTCGGAAAGATTTCTGAAGGCTTTGTAAAGGAGAGTGGTGGTAATAATAATTCTCGGGTGTCCCTGTAAAGGAGTCTTTGCCTGCCAGGTGAGGTGTGCAGCTTTCTTTATATGCTTTTCACCAGGGCTAGTGAGAAGCAACCACATAAGATGTTTTCCAGGGGCCTATCTCATGGGATGGTTAATATTTTTGCTTACATTTGTTTAGGGGTGATGGGGCATTGCTCTGTGTGGTGGTCTTGTTTCCACCTTCAGGCAAGTGCACCTTCAGGTCCACCTTCAGCCTTGCCTGCAGCATGAGTGGCTCAGATCCATGACCAGCCCATGGCTGTTTGGTGGCCAGGGTGACACAGGTTGACAGCTGCCATCGATCCTCTGCTAAAAAAACAGTGTACATTGACAGCCTCAGTCCAAGCTGAGCAGTCTGGGCTATGTTTCTCACCATCAGGCCCACCATGCTTGGAACTTAAAACCCGGGCTCAAGCTCTGCTCTCACATGGCAGGGTGGCCAAAGGCTGTCTGAAGATAGCTGTGAGATCAGTGTGGCCTGGACTCGACTACATCTCCAAAAATAGCTGAAAAAGAGAACTGGAGAAGCCTGTGGATTTCCTTTCAACCTCACCTGTCACGGCCAGACACACTGGGCTGCAGGCTGTTGCGGCCACAGCTGAGCTGTTGAAATGCTCAGTCACAGAGCCTGAAGCTATGTAGGTAGGGCTCTGGGGTGCCATTCCTACTCTGCAGTGAGACCTTGGAAGAAAGCAGGCTACCACCTGGGCTGCACCTGTTGGGTGTGAAAATGGAAGAGTATTTTCTTTTAAATGAAAAGTGTTGCTTAGCTGAGTTATGTATTCATCAAAGTTCCTTTTCTTTCAAAGTCCAGAGGGTAATTGTCTTTGCCTACTGTGTAAAGCAATAGGGACTTTCCATTTGCAGGAAGAAGGGAGCAGAGGTTGGTGGCTAAAACTCAGGAGTGGCAACTTGGAGATATGAGCTCCATTAACCACAGGCACTGCCATGCTGAGTTGTAATTATGGATAGCTATTAATTCCTTCTTTATTTTTTCTCCAAAATGCCCTAATGAAAGTTGCAAATAAATCCTGAAAGACACTGTTGTCAAAGGGACCTCAGCAGGCAAATTGCAGAAAAGGCAAACAGGCCATACTTCCTTGTAAAAATCTCTGACTTGTTCTCCGAAGGCAGGCACACAAAGATGTGGGGTGTTTGCAGCAAAGCCCAGTCTATAGCTGTGGCCCTGAGGGAACTGTAGCTTACTCTTGCCAAAAATGCCTTGGTTCAAGACCTTTTCCTCAACCTTCACACCATGTAAAGTTTCCTACCTTAATAACAAGCAGCAAAAATGCTCTTCAGGACAGCAGGCAGAATGCCATCAATTTGCATTGGTGACCATCACGAAAAGCAGGAGACCAGGATACAGAAGGACAAGAGGAATGTGCCAGTTGGTGATCACATAATTTGTTTGCAGTGATTCATGATCTTCCACTTTCACACATCCTCTTCAGCCTCCTGCACAAGGATGCTGTGTCTGGAGCGTTCTGTGGAACGACCGTGTCTTTTGGCTTTCGTGGACAGTACTCTTCTGCTCTCGCTCTGGTGATCCTGCAATTTGACAATGCCTGCAGTATAATTTCATTAATACATTGGATTTTTAATGCTTCAGTGATATTTACTTAAGTCCCGTGGCTACGCTTAGGAAAAAATTGCTCCTTTCACCAAGAGGAGCCGAATGGAACGGGTGTTTAATGAAAGGAACAAAAGTTTGGGAACAGGGGAAAAGTCAAATGAGTGCAAACACTGATCAAAGCTGTTCTCTTGCCCAAAAAGAATACTAAGAAAACTTGCTCAGTGGGTCATGATGAGCTCATTCAGTCCACTCAATTACTGGAAAAATCTTCCACTTTGAGCAGTATGCATGTGCCTGTATTGAGTCAGAACCTGGCACAGCAGCTTCAGTACACATTTTTGTTATGAAAAAGTCCCCTTTGTCTCTTGCAACCCTGAAAAAGTCCTGGCCTGGACACTTTCTGTGTTTCACATTTTTGACACAGTAAATATGGGCACTGTAGTGTTATGTTTCCACCTGGAAAGTGATGCCTATGAGCCTACCTGCAGCATCTCAGTGTTGTACATCTTTTTATTTGCTGTCCAACCACCTTTTATTCCATACACAAGTAGCAGTTGCATGAAAAGGCTGCAAGTGCACGATGGTGCACAGAAATCACGTTTGCTGAAAGCAGAGTGGAATTTTTCTGCTGTACTCATTGGCATATTTTCAATGCAAAGCTGGCAGATCTTGTATAATGCCTCCAGCCTACAGTACAGGGGCCTCAGAGAAAACCATGTGTTCAGTGAGACTGAGAAAACACAGTTGCAAACACCACAGAGCTCAGCTGGGATGAGCGCAGCAGTTGTGGGGAGGGGTCACGGTCAAATGTGCTATTTCAAGTAAAATCTGAGATGAGGATGTGTTCTTAGCCACAGGAAGAGCGTTGTCTTAGTCAGAACAGTTAATCATGCAACACGAAGAGAAATACATACTGCAAGTCCTCATGATTTCTGTTTCCAACAGCTTTTTTCCTCTTCTGAAATGACTTGCATATATTTTGGTGCTGCTCATTTGCAACATAGTAGCATCTGCGCTCTGGCTTTGTGGATGGAAAGCTGGAAGTTCTCCGGGTATGTGAGCCATGCTTCTGTCACAGCGTTAGCCTCCATGTGTCTCTTTTCAGGAGGAAGGCAGACAGAGGGAAAAAGAAGGGAAAAAAATGTCCTGCTGACGTCAGTGAAGACCACACTGGGCTGGATAATATTACTGTGTACCTCAACCGCCCACTCCCTTTAATTTACTAGAAACTAAGCAAGCTGTTTTGAAACCCATCCCTTCCAGCGTTTTTGCACTGTTCTCCCTCGACCAAAGGCTATTAATTGTCAGGAGGTTGAAAGCTACCTGATTCCTTGTTCAAAGCACTGAGGCAGAGGGGATTTCCATGAGTAATAACTTCAGTCTGTGCCTGTGCAGTGCACCGTAGGCTAGAGTAAATTGATCCAGCTGCTTGCAAGACTAGATGGAAAAATGCCCGGGGGGGCTGGGAGCACATCACCAGATGGAGCTGGATGCTGTTGTCATCACATGGGTCTCCCCAGCTGCTGGGCATGCTCGGGCTTGACTTCCACCATGAGCAGGGAGGCTCAGCCTTCCTGTCTGCACTGACTTGCAGTGTGAGGCAAATTCGCCAGCACATGTTGCAACGTCTTCTCTTGTAATAAAAAGGATAATTTTAGATTAGCCAGAACTGCCTTCCCCCCCACCCCCCCCCGCTTTCCCTCCCTGCTCAATGTCCTCACCACACTGACCCCAGTATTTTGTGTATTTTGCTCAGCAGCAATCTTCTCTGTGACAGAGACCATAAAAGCTTCCAAGAGGCCAACTACTTCTACAAATAATAAAAACTGGCAGGATTAACCTGTAACCTGAGGCAACAAAAATACAGATTCCACTAGCCAGATGGCAGAGTTCAAAGATCCACTCACTTCCTGGCGGAGGTTGCACAAGTTATTTTTTATCCTTGTTATAAAGAAATAAAAAGTGAAAACATAGCAATAAAATGTGTGCTGCTTGCTCCTCTGGTTTTAATCACATTTGTTTTATACCTTTATGTTTTGTTATTAGACATGTTAGGAAATACATTCTTGCTCCCTTTCTGGAGCTTGGGGTTTGTTTTTTTGAGATTTTTTGTTATTTTCCTGGGGTGTTTGTATGCTCAATTCAATTTAGTCTATTGGAAGAAGAAAACTACATAGGAGGAACTAATTTACTTAGCAGGAATGCAATTCACTTACTTTTTAAAATGAGCAATTTAATTAGAGTGGCAGGGAAAAGAGAAGATGGCACCCTGGATTTGATGGCAGCATCCTTGCTGGAAAGCCCAGGGCAGGGAGTGTGACAGTGGCTGCCCAGCGCAATCTGGGCAAGAGCCGAGTGTGCTCAGAGGGCCTGGGGGCCTGAGCACTCTGGTGAGTACACAGAGGGAGAGACCTCTCTTGCAAACCAGAGGTGCAAAGCCATTAACAACATTGTCAGAGCCAGGGCTGCACCCCTGTGGTGGGACAGGAACTCCGGGGAAAGGCATTCCCCAATGCCAGCACTGCATGCTGAGGGTAGGAAGTGGGGAGCAGGGGCTTTCCCTCCCCAGTGCCGAGCAGCTTGATTGGCAGGAGAAAGTCATTTTACAGAAGGGGACATGGGAGCAGTAAAGTGGGATGTGGCTTATTTAGGGAGGCCGTGCAGTGATGTCCCACCCACGCCCCATGCCCCACGCTGCCGTGGCGGGGCTGGCCAGCCAGCACTTCTCACAGACAAGAAGCCCACTCTGTCTGCATTTCTGTGAGTCCCTGCTGACAAAACCAACACATGTAGACAGTGCTGCAGCAAGGAAACCTTACCGCACCCCTGCCAAGTTGGTGGCAGAGAATTTACTGGAGAGAGGATCAGGACCAGTTAATCTGAGAGCAGCTCTTGCTTCTCTTTCTCCCAAGACAGGTTGTACAGCTTTCTTCACCAGCCAAGTGTTAGCTGTGAGAAGAAAGGATGTGAAGTGTGAGGTCGAGATAAGCGCCTTTGTGCCTGGCTGTGGTGTGGCTGTCATGAAGTGTACACAGAGGTAAATGGCTCGACCAGCAGATTGCAGAAGTGGGAGTGGAAGAATAAAGTTCATGGATTGTTTTTGTGGTGGTTTGTCCTCCCTGGCTGGCTGGGCCATTAATGAACACAGGGTTTGAGGTACTGTCAGGGTTTTGGAGCAGACTGCAGGTACCCTTCAGGAGAGCAGCACTGGGAGTTCCAGGCAGGGAGTTTATGATTAATTTCGCAGGCATTCATTGTGCAATGGGAGATGGCCACCAGCCAGCTCAGAAGTTAAGCCAAAAGATGACTGTCAAATGAAACTGTTACGTTTGGCAGATCTTTCCAAAGCTGCTGTGCAAAACAGGCACAGTGAAGCTGATTTCTGGATTTTCCAGACCCTCTGGACGGCATATTCTTGCATGGCAGTCCTCTTCGTTTTCCCAGTTTTGACAGAAGAATTGAATTTGACTTGCAGGCTGTGTGGATTTTAGATCAGGATTTGTGTACAGGCTGCCAATCCATGCCTTAACATTTACCTGCAAACGTCTCCTTCTGGTAATTCCTCCTTTAATGAACTTAGAAGGAACCAGGTCTACTTGGCTTTCTGAAAACAAAACCATGTTTTCTTTGAAAAGCCTTTTCAGCCCAGATGAAGGGGGGGAGGAGATGAAAAAGCTGGTGGTGCGAAACGAGCTCTGCCCGTGCAAGCAGATTGCGATAGAAATTTCCCCCTTGTGTGGCTTACCCTGAGCTAAGGTCAGTCAGTTAACTCTGTTTGGACACCGTCTGGCATGAATACTTCAACGATAAAGCTTAATGTGTAACCCAGGGCTTTTTTTTCTTCTGTGTCAGCAGTTGGCAGGAAGATACTGTAAATAAGGCTCCCTATGAGTAAATAGATATGTGTGGAGAGGGGAGGGGAGCACCGCAGTAAGCAGTTTTGAAATTCATGCCAGCGTTGCTCCAAGTGATAAGGTTATTTGAGTAACCTGCAAACCATACGGATGCACAGGTTTCAAAAACAGGAAAGCGTCTTGTTTAAAAAACTTCTGAGGCAACCCGAAGGCTTAGAGAAGAAACTGGCTCTGTGGTTAAGTGCCTTGTTGGTACTTCCTTGTTGGTATGGGGATTGAGGTGCTGCAAGGCCTCTCAGGGGCAGCTGCGGCAGCCATGCTCACTGAGGGGCTTTTTGGAGGGGTGAGAAATCTCAAAGTTTCATTTCCTCTTCAGGCAAGTTGGGAGGGTTTTTTCCTCACTCTCCTTTTCAGTAATGTAATAAGAAATAAGTAAATAATTCAAGAGAGCTGACATCCTCAGAAGATACACTGTGTCTGAGTTCACCGTGTCCCCTCTCCGGGTGGATGTGGCCCTGCTGTGGGATGTGCCAGGCTGGCTGGTGCTGTGCCAGACTCCTGGCTTCTGACACCGCCAGCACAGCACCTGAACAGGGGGGCCTTTGGAAGGGCAGGGCACAACACCTTTCTAAGGGATTTAAATGTGGATGTGCAGAATTTGCTGATGCTTTTGGAAAGTCTGATGGCTAAGGTTCTCCATAAATAAACCAAAGCCACGTACTTTCTGTTTGACCTTTGCTTTTGGATTAAGAAAATCAGCCCACAAGATCTGAAGTTTAGTTTCTGCAGGAGAGAGAAATGCATTTGCCTGGGCACACGTGGCTGTGGGTGCGCACGTGCCTCGCTGAGCACCGTGTGACCCTTGCTTGCCCTGGCACCCTGCTCCTCGGGGTTTACAGAGCTGGTACCTAGAAAACAGCAGCCTTCCTCACCTGAAATGACATGGCTGACACAGTTCCAGCATACTCTGTTATTATTTATTAAACAGGACTCGAAGCACAAAGTTGGGATACAGGCTTTTTCTTTTCCAGCATGTGTCGTTTCCAGTGGAGGACATGCTCCTTTCTGTTGGATTTGGGTACATCCATTCTTCGAGCCTTCAGGGTGAGACAGGGACCTGGCTGGGTCTCTTTCCAAAGGGATGACTCTTCTGCTGGAAGCAGAGGGGATATTTCAGTCCCAACCTGGCTTCTGCTCCCTACCTGCCTTGTCTTCCAGGATGCCCACCTCAGCTGTTTCCCTCAGTGCTGGCAGCTGCAGTGCCAGCCACAGCAGTTACAGCAGAGATGGCTTTGGCCCTTCGGGTCCTGTATTTTGATTGCTCCTCAACTGAAATGTCAATGGCTTCTCAGTCACTTAGAGCAAAGAAAATGTTTGAAAAACTCAAGGAAATTAATTTAACTAGACTTGGAGAAAACATCTTTGGCTAGAAATTCAGGCTCCAGCCAACACAGCGGACTTCTGCCAATTCAACTTTTGCCTTAGTCCTAGAAGCAAGCAATGAAAAGGCAGGAAAAAAAAAGAAAGAAAAAAATCCCCTTCATTGCCCCTTAGATTTAATTGTGTTTTTTTGTAAGCCTCATAAATCCTGCCCAAATCACGTCATCAAGCCACAGGGAAACTGAAACCTTGCCCAAGGCAGGAGCCAGCAGGGCTGTTCAAGCCAGAAGGGTTACATTCAGGGACAAGTTCAATGCACTGCAGTCTTGTTTTGAATGGGAATGTGCTTGTCTGCATATGTCAGAAAAGCACCTGGGTACAGGAGATGGTCCTGCCTTTTTCCTCTTTGGATGTTAGAAAAGATACGAAAGGAAGAGTGGTATGAGTGGAGGCAAAGCAGACATCCTTGAGGCCACCCCCTAGCCTTTCAAGTGTTTTTCCTCTTGTGCTGCAGTGAGGGGGAGCAGGAAGGGAGGGACAGGGACTCACACCAAACTGGCAGGTCCAAGCACTTTATTTTTAACTTTGGGCATCAGAGAGGCAGAGGGAGGTGGATTAAAAACCTCAGATGTCTAAGCTGAACTACTGAGGGTTTTCTTACCCTTCTCTCTTGTGGCTGTCTCATAATTTTGCATGTAACTCCCATCCAGGAAGAGGAAAGCAACTTTGGAAGCTGAACCTCTATGGTGTCTTTGATGCCTTCCCTCAGTCCCCTGTGTGATGGGTGATGCCCAGCTGAGAAATCAGCAGCACCTCCCCAGGGAAAAAGCAGGACCCCCCCAAGAGGCCAGCCAAACCATCACTGCTGGTATTTCATGTTGGGGAATGTGCACAATAGGTCCTGCAAGGTTTCAGCAAGTGCATTTGGTTGGATTTTCACTGGAGCAGTGGCTAGCACTGCACAGGGGCACAGTTGCTTGCCTTTGGCACAGATGTGCCATGTTATGCCCCACTGTGCACCTCCTTTGCCTCAATGTCAGGCAGACTCCATCTCTCTGGAAGGGATACAGCCAGCAGCAGCAGGCTCTGGTGGGGGCTGAGCTGTCGCCAGCAGTGTTTAGTCACCCCTCTACAGAACTGCAGCAGAAACTGAAAATGTTTGCTTATTTTTATTTGGCTTTTTTCCCTTATGTCCTGCATGAAAATACATTTAAAAGCACAAGAACATAAGGCTCCCTCCTGCCAAGCACCAAGCCGAACCCCCTCCGTTCCACAAAGTCCCAGCAACCTGACCTTTGCCTTAGGTCGGGCTTTTTTCAGACTCATCATTATTCTGGCTGCATTTGTGCTGTGGAGGAATGCAGGTGTTTCCTCTGTTCCCACCAGCATGCCCATGCTCTGGTTTCTGAAGGACTGGGGAGGTTGCTCGTGCGTGTCCTGTCACGTTCCAGAAGGCATTTGAGGAAAATGTGGATGCAGTTCAGGCATATGACCAGGGAAACAATGCATTTGCATGCACTTGCATGTAAGTGTAATTTAGGCAGGCAACGTGCCGAGCTTGCTTGAAAAACTGGCCCATGTTTTTCCATTTGTGGGTTTGGTTTTTTTTTTAAGGTAAGGAAAGGCAAACAACTTGTTTCTCCATTTGATCTGTAATAACCCGAGTTGGTTCCCTTGGAAAGCTTATTTATTCTCCTTGGCTGCTGAAGTGGATGCCGAATTTTGAGCATCCTGAGCAGAGATGGTGTGCTTATGGGGTTCTTTGTTGCTGAAGCTTTTGTTGGACGATTATGAGACTCATTTATATATAGCTGTTTATGTATTAAAATTGTTGGGTTGCCTGGAGCTATGGATAAGCGCTCCTTGTTTGACATATCTCTAAATAAATATAGAGGCACATTATTAATGGATACAGCTTTAAAAGCAAACACCCAGAGATGCACTTACAATAAGGGGAGGAAAAACCAAGGTTACATCATGTTGCTAGAAGCCAATTGCTTTGTTTTCTAAAATGTTTCTCTGTAGGACACAGATGATTTTTTGACTCATTCAGTGTTTGAGCATCCAAAAAGTCTCACAGTTGTTCCAAAATTCTTTCAGCAGCATCCCACATGGCATTGATAGACGGTTACAGTGTTTTACTCTCCAGTATATCCTTTTTCTCCAGTGGACTCATGCTTTTGTATTTCTGGAGAACTGTGTCCCTGCTGAGGGAGGAATCAGCATTTCAGGGCTTTTCAAACTACATGATTTTGCAGTCTGAAGAAGAGCAGATGGCCTGGGGCTTTTATATGTGGGTGAGTGCAAGTGTACTGATGGGTGAATACCCTGGGTCACCAGGAGAAAGTGGCAGCCGACTGCTCCTGCTGTCATGCTGGTGATCCCATAGGTGCTGAGCTATAGCTGACACAAAAAAACATCTCCTAAGTGCAGAGCTTGGTCCCTGACAGGCAGTTATGAACTCACTTGTGCACTCTCTGCCACCCCTGCTGCCCCCCTTCTCTGGAGAGCAATGTTCCCATCACTGTGTTGCTTTCTCCTCCTCCTCCCCAGCTCTCTCAGGCTTAGAGCCAGAAGCTCCCACCTGGCCCTTGCTGATGGCCCTGCTGTTTGCTCCTCAGCCCTACCAGGAACTCAGAGTTGTTTGTTTTGGATCTGAAGAGCACGAATTCGGGCAGGGCTGTGATTGAGGACAGGTTGTCCTGCCTCTGAACAGGGAGCTGAACCCGTGGTTCAGAACTTCAGGTCAGGTTGAGAGCTGGCATCCCTCTGCTCTCACTGCAGAAAGATCAATGCTTCTGCTGCCATTTGTGCCCTGGGCCAACCACCTGCAGTTTTGGATAGAGGATTCACCACCAGCCTCCTATTCCAGGGGCCAGCCAGCTCTCTGCTCAGACCTCTGTGCTCAGCGAAACCCATGTGATGACATTTGGGTCATGGGACTGAGAAACAAATGCCTGCTGATCCTCCTTGGGGAGCTGCACTGCTCTCAGGGCTGCAGGTGTCTCCTGCTTTGGCACGCTGCATGGCTGCATCCCTGCACACTCCTCAATGGCGCTGTTCTGCCAGCAACAGCCTGCAGCACAAACCTGACGGGAGGCTGCAGTTTCCGTGGGCACAGGCCAGATTTCCATGACATGCCTGCTGTGCCCTGGGGGCAGGCTGGGACCCTGAACCCTCCCATGGAAAATGGAGCCAGAGCACAGCTGGGTGCAGCAGTGCTAATGCTGGCCCAAGGGGGCCGTATAACTTGATGAGCCCCTTCCTGCTCTTCACTAGCTTTGGGGTCAGTTGTTTCTGCTCATCCAATTAAAAAGTAAATACACTGTGTTTGGAAAACCACTGAAGGAGCAGCTTGGCCGAGTGAAGCAGCAGGACTCCTCAGTGTGGATGTGTTGGAGGCATGCTAGCTATTCAGGCCCTCAGAGGGAATGATGAGGCTCCTGGCAGCTACTCTGGCTCCTTCCTGGGACACACAGTCCCCCAGGCTGAGGGCAGGTGGCTCTCTGGAGGCTGAAAGCAGGGCAGGCCTTGTTATTGCCTGCCTAACTGGCCCCTTCAAGTGGCTCACCTCTTTCCTATGTGGTTGTTTGTGCTGCAGTCTCATCTGTAGGTGGGTGAATTGTTCTCTTCCTCACCTGGCAGTACTCCTATGGGCTAGGAGGGAGTTGGCTGGTGTGCTTCTGTTTGTTTGCTCTAGGGAAGCGGTGTGTGCATTCACCTCCCATGGGAGGGTGCAGGCTCAGCTGCTAGTGTGCCTCTTTTGGAGCCAGGTGTTTGCAAGGGCTCCTCAGACTGCTGCTGCCTTCTGGAAGCAGGTCCCTTGGCATCACTGCCGCAAGCAGGGTGGTGTCCCAGCCCGAGCCTTTGCTCCATGAACAGCTTCCCTGAGAGGCTCAGCCTCGGGGCTGGGTGGCTGCAGGAGAGCCACAGACCCAGCCAGGCACGAGCACCCCTCTGCAGGCAGCCCTGGCTGTGCTGTCTCTGCTGTGCTGCATGAAAGCCACAGTCCCTGCTCCCACCACCCTCAAAGCACTGATGTGGTGTCCCAGCAGTGGCTTCTCCCTGTGGGACCAAGGGTCCCATGGGCTGGGGACCATGCACATGGAATGCAGGACTCAGCAGAAGGGAAAGTAGGGAAGAATGAAAGAAGAGAGAAGGTTTATCAAAAAGTGCAGTCCAGTTACAGTGCCACCACTGTCCCAAACTTCTACCCCCTTGCACTTGCCTATGTTGTTGGAATACGATGAGATGGCAAAGGGGGCTGGTCTGGGAACTCATGGGCTGGATGGGAGATGTTTGTGTACACAGCTGCTCAGCTGCTGCTCAGATTCCGAGAAGCTGTGAGTCTGTCAGGAGGGCATGACACCTCTGGCAGCACTCTTCTGTCAGAACAAGAGCACCCATGGCACTTCTAACCTCTAACCCATGTCCTGGACGGGCTCCAAGGACTTTTGCAATCCCCCACCTCTCCCACCAGCTAGAATTTGGTTCTCCTTAATTACTCCTTCCCTCTTGTGTGAACAGCCCTCTGTCAGGCCGTGGGACAGCTCTCCTGAGGAATGTGAATAGAGCTGGCTTTCATATGTGTGCTGTTAAACATTAGCTGCGTCCCTCTCGGCAGGCAGCCACTTTCCACCTTCCGTGCTGTGCTCTTTGCCACGCATGCCGGCGTGCCTGCAGTGCGAGGCACTCGCTCCTCATCTTCCTCAAATGGGCAAGCAGAATTTCATGAGATCGGGGTGGATGTATGGAACTTCTGGTTAACTTACAGGCTTTCACTGCACAGCAGAGCTTTGGGATGTGATGAAGGAGACAGAAGTGTTGAAAAATGTGGCGAGAGAATAAAAGGGCAGGTGGGGGTGATCAAATTCCAGCCAAAAAAATCTCCAAAGCAGCAAACCAGAGATGGATAAAGAATTGCAAGTGAGTCAGGGGGAAGGAATGGCAGCATTGTCTCATGTTCAAGCAGAGAATCTGTAATGGAAGAAGATGAAGTGCCAGGGAACTAATATCCCTCTGCAGCAATTGTTTGATCCCTCCCTTCCCCTCCAAAAAAGCAAGTTGCTGCTGGCTAGCTAACAAGTTAAAAAATCCAGTCCAAAACCTAATCTAGTCTCCTGTGCCAATAAGCACATCTGTCAGTGTGTCAGTGTTGATCCTCCTTCAGTACATGCCACATGCTCGTGTCTTTACACAGGATGGGCTGGAAGGACCATTAACTAGATTAGAAATTCTAAGGCACAATTAAAAACCATGCTGCTGCTTTGCTTTAATCTTCTCTCCTCTAGCTTCCAGGCTTGTTTTTTCCCTGGGCTGACACAGTCCTAAGCTGTTTGGTGGTGGTAGGGTAGCATTACACAACCGGGGCTGGTTTCTAAAGCATGTAACATTGTGCATTACCTTGGCAGCAACAGGAGTGAAAAAAAGAGTAACTCGACCAACTGGCAAAACAATAGTTGCATTTACTGCCTGAGGAGGGGAAGATTTGGGCATTGAAGCTGTGCAACCAAGGACCAAAATGTGCAGCTTGCTCTCCAGAGTTGCCCAAGAAAATATTGTACAAGGAAAGGAAACGTATTTGTTCGAAATGCAGTTGTACACCTGCAGACCTGTGGCAGCTGGAGGCGCATGGGAAGGAGGGAGGCTGGAAGGTTGCTGGCTCTCAGTGGTGCTCAGTGAGGTAGGACTCATGACACTGAAGCCTAGAAGAGGGGCCCTGTGCCAGCTGCATGTCCCCCATTCCCACACAGACCATTTCTCCAGGGAAAGCTATCAGGCTGCAGATAACGCCATGGTGCGCAATCCTGCAGGACAGATCCTGTTTTTATTCCTCCCGTTTTTCCTGTGCAGCCTGGCATAGACATGGACTTTCCTTATCCTTGCTGGAGCAAGGGATGCTCGGGCTGTCCCTGCCAGCCGCGGCTGCCAGGCAGAGAGTGGCTCTCGACGCCTGGCTGGTGCCTGTGCCCCAAGGGCAAGGAGAGCCCGGGAGAAGCAGCGCCATTTGGAGCATTCCTGACCTCCTAGGCAACATCTGATAACACAGGGTGGGATTGCAGCCTCTTTTCAGAGACAGAGAATTGCTCCTTCATTGCTACTGCATTGTACAAATGCAGTGGGAATTTTACAGAGTACATAACATATTCTAAAATGATGGGGTTTTTTTTATTCCTTGGCTGTTTTCCTCACACAGAGCCACATTTATTACTATTATTAATAGCCTCATTGGTCCTTGTTCTGGTTCTGAGTCTTATAGTTACTGTCATTATACAATTTTTAAGGTAGAGATTGAATCCTGGCCTATCTGCATTAAAAATGGTAGAGTTCAGAAATTCAATTTTTCACAGGTTTGGTCATCTGGATATTTTTGCATTCTGTCCTGTGCTTATTTTGATGAAAATCTCTCATCACCATTGCCTGCAGAATATATCAGGAATATACTTCCCCTCCACAGAAAATTAGAGACATTATAATTGTCCCACTAGGATTTTAGAAATGAATGCTATAGTGTCCTAGTATTTCTATAGGACCCTACTTGCTTATCCTTTTTAAATGCTGCAAGATTTTTCCATATGGTAATGTTTAGGATGCATTATGAAGGCCTTTCATCTTCTTCTGAAGCACAGGATGAAATATGGGTCATGGCCAGAACGAAGCAGTAAGGCTTTGTGATCTGGTAGTCTGCTGCATCTGATATGGCAAACCCTGTGCTGCCAGGAAAGCCATCGTCCTTTTGGGAACTTCATGGCTTGGCAGGGTTGCTTTAAAATTGCAGCTACACCTATTTGATACTTTTTTGGATGAAATAACAAGATCTTTCACTCTCCTTACTGTGGAGTGCCAGCCAGGTTTAAAATTAATATCAACCAATGTTGAAGAAGGAAGGAAATGAAAGAAGCATTTCTTCCCCAGAAACAGCCCTGCTTTCCTGCCTTTTCCATACGTGCACAGACGTCTGTCAGTCTTGGCACCAGAAAACATGAAAAATAAGAAGTTTTTTAAATACTGGGAATTCTTTCGCGTCTTTAAGTGTCGCCCAACAGGAATGCAGAGGCCGTAAAACGGACAAAAGAGAATTGAGTCAGTCAATGTTTCTGCAGAGAGCTTATTCCTGCCTAACAAAACATTTGAAATATCCCGTGTGTTTTTGGAAAAGGCTAGAACAAGGTGAAAGGCTCTGCCTCTTGTGCCCCGGAGCATGGAAATTGAGAAGAAGCCCAGAGCTAAGGAACAGAGGTTGAGTTTCCGGCTGTCCCAAATTCACTCCAGCTCCGTAGCAGATTCCAGGAGTCTGGGATAGCTGATGCGAGATGCCTGTGGTCTTTTTTGCTAGAAACACTGAGTACCTATCCTGGACACTGGTTTGGAGCACAGTAAACTGTGGTAAATCACGCTCTTGGCACTCAGAATACAGATGTTTGAAATGAACAGAGGCTCTCTCAAGAGATATTTTTCTCGGCCATAAAAAAGGGGGAATAGCTACATTGCAAGAGAGGAGGTTAAATCACAGAGTTTTTTCTAAACTGCTGTGAAGCTTTGGAGAGGAAGCCATTATGGAGTACAAATTGCTCTTTATTTTTTATTTTATCTATTGCCTCATTCTCAAATAATGAAATTCTGAATGTACCTCTTTGCTAGCTGCTGAAAAATAAGAGAATGTGGGAGGATTCTTAATGACACTAATAAACCCAGCTGAACACTTTGCCAGCAATTTTTTTTATTGCAAAAATACCATTTTATTAATACAAATGGTCTTTGTAGGATTGCATTTGTTGTGATACAGTTTTGTTTAGAAAAATATATGGGCCAAATTATTTTGTTCAAAATGTTCCTTTTTTCTCTGGGTAGAATGGAGCACTTAATTTCAGAATTTCATTTTATAATGGCTTTTCTTTCTTTTTTTTTTTTTTTTTGTTTTGTTTTGTTTGTTTGTTTGGACAGTGTAATTTATATGCCACAATAAAAATATAAAGAACTGAAGTGATGCGATTTTAATGAAAGTGCAATGTATTAGCACCAGATAGTCTTAAGTGAGTGGAGACTTCAATTAGTGAGAAAAATGCCAATAAACTGGTGGTCCACTCTGCAGCCTTTCTGTCCTGCTGTGCTTAGGAAAGAGATGGAAATCTTACTGGAGTGTCCAGAACACTCCGTTTTTGCTTCTTCCATTCAGTTCTTCTTGTTATTAACACCTTCCTTAGCTAAAGGTAGCATGATTTCATCTGCAGAGTATTTTCTGGCTGCAGCACATAGATTTTTCCCCTCTCTTGCTTGTGTGGAGATTGTGGCCCCTTGGCAGGAGATCATTCAGCCAGCAGTGAACAGGGGTGTGAAAATCCATCCCTTTCACTGCTCCCAGCCAGTGGGAGTTCAGGGGTGCCCTGTATTTGTATCTCCACATGCTGTTGGGTTTGGTGGGTGCTGTGAGAGCCCATGGATCATTTTCTTCCTACCATCCCCATTGGCAGTGTGGTGCTGGCGAGATAAATGAATTGCTGCACTTCTTAGGGGATTTTGCCTGCTGGTATGATGGTGCCAGTTGGGTTGGGTGCCCCGTTGATTAAAGATGATAAATTGTGATGTACAGTAAGTCCCATGAAGGATAAGGAACAATTTGGCCTTATTTTGGGGAAGAGAGATGTGGAAACATCTGGTCTTGGAAACCACCAAGACTGCAGCAGGAAAAGGAATGAGCAAAGTGGGACCCAAATTCTGCTAATGGGCTGCGTTGGAGGTGGTGCGGTGCTCTGAGCAGTCAGAGCCCAGGCAGAGCTGAAACCAGTGCTGCTCTGTGCTTTTCCAGGAAAAAGGGATACATGAGGCTCTGCAATATGTGCACTCTGTTAGGCATTGTCTGGAGTGGCTTTTCAGGGAGCAAGGGAGCTCTCTGTGCGTTAGCTGGAACACCTCCTCCACTGAATGTACGCTCTGCTGCCTTGCTTCTCTGGACCACTCCCTCCCGTCTGGCTCTTGCACTTCCAGCCTTCGAAATGTTCAAATAACTCCGTTTATCCTCACAAGACCTCTGTGGGATGGATGGGTAAATCCTTAGTTTGCAATTGGGAAATTGAAAAATAATCCCTCATCCCTAATTTGCAGTGAGGGTTCAGTGTGCCAGGCAGTGCTCAGACCACGCTGAAAGCACATGCCTGCTCACACAAGAGCAAATGGACACTTCTGGGTGTCTCTGTACTGACACAGCTGCCTTTTTATGGCTTGGTCAAGCTGTGTGGGCACTGCAGGTTCAAACAGAACTTGCTTTTGATTTCCCTCACACAACACACACCTGGTATGAGAGATTCTGGTTCCCGCTGCTTGTAAGAGATGTGTTTCCCTCCTGGGCTTGGTCAGTGAGGACAAGAGGGAGTGAACCTTGTGTGGTGACATCCATGGCAGTGTGTACTTGGGCACAGCAAAGTGTAACCCACCAGTGGGGCTGGCCAGAGGTGCAGACACGAGCAGGAACCACTGTCAGATACCACAAGGTACGAGGACCCACTGGCACCACTGCCTCAGGGCACTCTGGGCCCAGCTGCTGCATCTGGGGGAGTGGTTTGCTCTTCCTGGAATCAAGCTGGAACCTCCAAAAGGTCCTGCATGAAATTTGTAAACCAAAGTCGAGCCTCTTTGCCTTGTGATGCTTGCTTTAATTTTACTGTGGGCTGTCAGGAGAATAATTTGTGATTAAAACTTAAAGCTGCCTTGGAACAGCTGCCAGGCTCGGAGATGTCGATGGGGGCTCTGAAGGGTTTAGTGAACTCCAGATCTTTGGTGCATTGTTTCCCCCACACTTAGATCCATGTGCAGGATCTATTCCCTGATCTAATCAGGATTTGGAATTGCAAAGGAGTGAATGGTAGAGCTGTGATCGGAGTCTGGGAGGACAAGGCAGCCCTTTGTGATTTACCTTTATGATGCTGTGAGATGCTTGAGACCCTTTATAAGAAAGGGGTGAGTCTGATTGAACAAATTTACCAAAGCTCACAGGTTTGTGGTGAAAAGTCAGTACAACAGGTCTTTGTGAGCCACAGATTTATGACATGTAAATAAGTTGGTGTGCTAATTGTGGCTGGTGTTACAGGTAGCAGGCATTTTTAAAAAGTCTCGCAGGGTGATTTATGTGGGTTATTTCACACACACTTGTGTGAAATACGTTTATAGATCCTCTGCCTCCCCTCCCTGTGGCTGCAAGGGTAGGAGCAAGGAGCAGCATTCATGTAGGCTGGCCCACGCTTCCTCCCTGGGGTGCTGAGTTCCAGTAACCAGGAATTATTAAAACAGAGGAGGAAAAGATGGCTTTTTGGCCAAGGCTGAGCCCTCCCATCAGTGTTGCCCTGCAATCTCTGTACTGAATGGAAACGGTTTCCTCTCTCCCAGCCCTAAGCTTACAGACTGGGTTTCCTGCCTTCCTGTTAGAGCCTCCACCTACCCAGACAGCTCTGACACTTCAGACTTACTGATCAGCTATTTTCTACCACAGCTCTTTTAGCAAAGGTTTTATGCGGCGGTGTAACAGCTGACTAAGCAGCGAGCCTGTGAGCGAGAGAAATGAATGTAGGGCTTTTTTTATCCAGTAACCTGACAAGGCTCCATCTCAAACTGGGAGGCATTTCTCCATGCAAGCAGCCTGTTTAGTTGGGTGGGCTCATGTTCAGTTATGCTCTTGGAGCTGGGAGGCAAGCCCTGACAGGGCCCCCCATGAGGTAAAAAGGCAGGGGGATGCATCAAATAGAGTACCTAGAAGAGAGGAGCATAGACACTTTGCATAGTGAAACCACAATGTGAAGATATGCTGAGTGTGTGACTCGGCTTTGAAAACAGTTACCATATGCAAAAGCAGTTAATGCATAGGAGAATTCTAGAGGGAGACTCTGGACCAGAAATACGAAAGTTCAAAGTGATTTTCATAACAGACAGCCTGTCATTTCAGAAGGCTGCAGAATGGGGCATTTTGGGGCACCACAACTGAGCTGGAACCAGCCAGCCAGCTCCAAACTGAATTTTACATGTGTGTGTGTGTATATATATATACACATAATATATATATTCTCTCATCTGTGCTGAATTCCTTCTACAGTCAGTGTAGTGTAACCATTCAGAGCACATTTCCATGGTGCTTTCAGTTTTCATGCTTGCTTTTGCAAATTACTTAAAATATATCTCAAGAACTCTTTCTTCAGTTAGTGATGGATGTACCTTAAAACATTCAAAGCACTCAAAAAGTTCTGCTATCTTTGGTTGATCCTTAGCCAAACTATAGCCTCGTTGGAGTCCCTGTTTTATTCAGACACCATTGGCAAAAACATCTGTAGACTTCCATTTGAACACTGTTGATCTACTGTCATCTATCATAAGTGGGTCTTTAATTTTACAACACCAGGCAGCTAATGAAAAGCACCCCAAATCTGGAGCATAATCCTTTGCAAATTTTTGGAATTGAGAAAATTTATGTTACTGTTATGGCACCTGGTTTCCACTGTGAGATGGTCTTATAAAGAAGTGCTGCATTGCCCAGTGGGTGGTGTTTGAGGGCACAGGGGTAAGGACACCAGCAGGACATTAAGACTTGCCCACTGATGAGACACTCCTGGACAGTACTGCTAATTCTGGGAAGGCGTGTTCCCTCCTTCTGCCTGGAAAAAAGTGAGAGAGAATAGAGGAATTGACAACTATTAACAAGGCAAACCAGCAACAGTGCTGAATGAGTTCATAAGGAGTTGAAAGGAAATAGAGAACATAGATGCTCAGGGAAGTATTGGTACTGACAGAAGATTATGTGGATGGACTATGTGGAAGGATAAAATCTGGTTCAGTGGCAAGATGGAGCAAGATTAGAAAGAAAGTTCAGGTCTGACCTGTGTGCCTGAAGATGACACGACCTGGAGGGAAAGGTGACTTCATCTGAAGATGCTTTTCCCTTGTGCTTTGTCTTTTAAGAATAGCAGTGGCACATTTCTTCTATTTGTACCTGCTCCTGTCTCCATGCTGACCAGTACATCCTTGAACACCTAACTTGCACAGCAGAAAGGATTAATTATCCATTGATATTGGGAAGACATGGCATTCCTCTCATTCAGAAGGAATTTCAGGAGTGCCTGTGAAAAATGTTGGGAAGGCAACTCTGCAAAATTGAAACTTTCATTCTTTATACTCAGTATAACACACATGGTTGGAGGAAGGTTTGCCCTCAGACCATGGGGAACTGAGAAGGATGCTCAGCACAGGAGTTTCTACTGAATGGGTCAATAAGCCCACTGATGTGCTGGTGCCTTTCATGACATGCCTAGAAACTGCTGCTGAATGCAATGCAGCACTGACACCTTCAGTGAATCGATTTCTCTGAATGCCATGCCAAGCAGATGAGAAGCCTTTGTCAGCCACTTTGGGTCAAGTCTGTCATCCGATCCCTGACCTATAGCTTGTGGGAGCAGAGTACAAAGGATGAAGTCATCAGAAAAGTGCAAAGGTCTTGTGCCCTTGGAGGGGGGACTTAGATGTGCAAGAGGAACAACATGTTCAAAATAAATCAATAAATCAAAGATGCCAGCTCTAGGCAGATGGGTTTCTGTGCTCATTCTGGTGCCCATGAAGAAGCACAACAAAGCAGGGGTTCCCTTGGTGTCTGAGAGGGGCTTTCACCCCCTAGGTTTGAAATGTACTGTGACCACTGGAGCATCAGGGGATACTTAACATGCACTGCTGTGTGCCTTTGCTCCCCTGACCACAGGACTAAAGCCTGCAGGAGAAGGATTTTCTGAAGTGGTGTGGCAGGCTAGCAGAAAAAAAAAAAAAAAAATAAGGATGTGTGGTACTAAAGCTATTCCTTGTATATGAATGTCTTTTTACTCTGTTCAGATTCCATTTTCCCTAGGCTTTCCTCTGATTTCTTTATCTCAGCAGAAGTGGGTCAAACTCATCTGTATGTTCAAGAGGGAGGTCTCAACTGCTGCATCTAGATAAAATACTTTCAGTCAAATGTCACAGCCTCCCCACTCCAGTAAGGGGCATGACTGCTTCTGCAAGCGTGAGAAAGTCCCAGATCATAATGCTGGCATGGCTGGGCAGCTTGGTGGCTTTTCAGCTTTTCCCTCTCTCTATGTCCACGTTGATCCCAGGATTTGTGAGATGTTGGAGAGGCTGGATGTTCTTGTCTCTGTGGTTTGGGCAAGAGAATGAATAGCTCTCGTCTGGCTCCAAAACTCAGGATATTAGTTACATGTTGGTAGGCTCTCCAGCAGGGCATGCTGACCACTGCATGTACCAAAACAACCTGGGTTGCTTTTTCTGGCATGACATTTCAGCTCCATGCCTTAACATGTTTGCATGGAAAGTGAGACAGGGGTAGCATTTTCAAAGGTGAGGATGCAGAGGTATGCAGGCACCGTTAGTGGAAGGGTTCGATTCAAGAGCTGGAAAATTAAATAAGGAGAGTCTAAGAAGGGTGATTTAGGAGTGCAGGGGCAGCAAGATGCCAAAGCTATGGACAGATAAATGGAGTATCAATTTAGAATAAATTGCAGTGTAACAGCTCCGTTCACACAAGTATTATGGGATTTTAGAAGCCAGGCAAGTTTAACCGTTTTATCCCAGGCCTGGATATGTCACTGCGGTGGCTGGACTGGCTAGTTCTCACAGATTGCAGGGTACTTCTGGCTTTTTAAAGATGGGACAGTTTTAGATCTTGCCACAGCTTGATCCATTTATGGCTCCTGGATCCTTGTGTGGGAACAGAAGAAATAAAGTGAGAACTTGAGAAGAGTCTGGAGAATGAAAGCCCAGAGAAGTGAGAGGGAGCAGGAGGTGGGATGCATCTGTGGGCCTCTGTGGTGGTGGTGCAGAGCAGTTCAGGGAAGGGAAGCCAAAAGGCTGGGGTGAGATGACATTGTCAAACTGATGAGCCCACCTCCAGGCCAGGTGGAGAAAAGCCATGGGTGAGCCCAGCACCCACCCCAGGCCAGTTCCAGCCCAGGCTGCTTTCTGGAGGTAGCTTTGGCCATGTCACACCAGCTGAACTGTGGTGGGATATGCCCATGGCCTGGCTGACCAGCCCTCCCACTCAGCTTACAGGAGTTGGTTTGGCCTGTGCCAGCTCTCAGTGGGTCACTCTCCTTGTGCATTGGGGCCACAGCCTGCTCTGCCCATGGGGATGCTTGCCAGATTTCAGAGAATCATGGAATAGTTTGGGTTGGAAAGGACATTCAAAGGTCATCTAGCTCAACCCTCTGCAGTAAGCAGGGGTATCTTCAATTAGATCAGGTTGTCCAGAGTCCTGTCCAACCTGACCTTGAATGTCTCCAGATATGGGGCATCCACAACTGCTCGGTCATCCACAACACATTGCAGTGTTTCACCATCCTCATTGTAAAAAAAATAATGCTGGGACTAACTCCCCCATGGGCTCCAGCAGCCTGGAGGTTCACTACCTCTCCACTCATGCCCTGTGGCCCCACTTTCCTCTGGGGAAGATTGCTGGAGGCATTGGCTGGAGGGGCAACTTCTCAAATTTGATTTGAAGTTTCAGTTGTTATCCCTGCAGGAGCAGGGAGTTGTAGTGGAGTGAGCTGCTGCCATGTCATGCTGCTAATACCACTGACATTGTAATTTTCATGGCTGTAAAGATGCCTGGAGCAGAGGGTGGGCCCACTTGAAGTTAGCAGCAACAGGAGTTTTTTTCATACTCAAGAGAACAAATGATCTTTTCAGCAAGCAACCTTCACTTCTGTTGCCATGATCTGCCCTCCTCCCAAGAAAGTACTCAAAGTACTCACTTCAGAAAGACTCTGCAGCCATGCAGAGTGTGAAGGGCTAAACAGACAGACAGACCCACAAAACAGACAGACAGACAGACGCACACACACACACACACACACACACACACACACACACACACACACACACACACAAACAAAAAACCCCAACAAAGCAAAACGCCACAAACAACGAACAACAACAACAAAAAAAAACCCACCCACACCCCCCTCTCTGAAATAAAAAGCAGCTGCTGGAAGTGAGAGCTAGACTAATGTGGGGATGAAAGCATTTATGCAGAGCAGAGGTGGGGAATATTGGCTCAGTGGAGTGGGTGGAAGTGTCCTCATGAATGAGGAGCACGAAGCAGGGCTGCCTCAAATAACAAAGAGGAAAGGAGGGCGTTAGGATTTGATAGTACAGACTTCGGAAAAAATGAGAAGTTGAGGAGAGAAGGAAATCATGGCTAATTTAAAACTGCCTTGGAGAAGCAGGTGGGAGGAAGACCTTGAACATTTATTACACTGGGACTTGAAAGTAAGGAAATGGTAAAACAAGGGTTGGAAGGCAGAGCAAGGGAGGGCTCGTCTCCTGATTGCTCTTTAAAATTAACAATGCTGACTCTCAAAGAGAACATTGGGGAGTTTCTGAGAAAATGCAGAAGTCCTGGAGTAAACTGTCCTAAGGGAAGGGCTGGGGAAAGAGAATGAAGCCAGTGGCTTCCAGAAAAATGATGATGATATGATGAGTCAGACACACTTTCAGTTGCACTGAAATATTTACTCTTTGTCTGCCTGTATCCACATCAAGAAATGAGGGCAACCCTTCTTTGACAGGTTAGAGTTATGCTATCAGGAGGTGTGCTAAGGGGATAAATAACAGCACCCAGAGGAGCTTTATCAGCTCTTCCTGTTGTTACTTGCTTTGGACCAAATTCCTGTTGACTCAGTTGGGTGCGTGCTGGGGTGACCAGGGGCACAGACTGGACACCTTTTCTGCATGCTTATCTTGACAGAGGTGACAACTCCTTTAAACAAGGCACACATGACAGTGGCAGTGTGCCTTTTTGAAAAGTTGCCTGGATCTGCATCCCACATTTTATACAAAGAGAGTGAGGACCATCCAGAAAAAATAGGCACAAGCAGCCAATACAATCAGTTTCAATATATTCTCCTTTTTTTCAAAAAAAAAGAGGCTGAACAACTCTCCAAAATAATCAGAGCTGTTAAATAACACTTATTCTGTGTGGAGGAAGTACAGTGCTATGGGACTACTGGTCCATGCCAAGGAAAACACTTGGACTTGCTATAACAATGGCCCAAACTGAAGGAAATGGGAGGCTGTGGTGCCTGTGGGCTGCTCTGGAGGGAGCTGGGGGCAGTGGGACCTGGTGGCAGAGCCGGGGGAGGAGAGGCACGTGGTGGTCCTGCCGTGCCATGCATCTGGAGCACTCACTGGCTCACTCTCTTCCAGACAGCGTCTCCCAGCAGCCAAGCCCAAATCAGGTCATGAAAACAGAGCACTGCCACCATGCAGCAGCAGCAGTTTTGTGGTGATCAATCAAATCACAGTGATTTCACTGAGGGAAAAACTTAGGCTTTATTTGCAAGAGTAAATATGTATATATTTTTTTTCCTTTCCCTTCTGCTGTACTAAATATTACCTGCTCATATTCAACAAATAGTCAGTATCTCTGAAACTCTGTTCAGGATCCCAGCACCAGCATTGGATAACTATGTAGCAATATGTATGCAAAAATTTTCAAGCCTAGAGTTCAAGGATAAACTGAAGAAATCCTTTAAGAACTGTAACTGATCAATCTGCTATTCTGCCTCCACCTTCCCCATGCAATATTAATAACCTTGTTTCAAACCAGACTGTCTCTGTCCCACTCAGCCACATCCCATTCTCACAGGTGTGTAGATTTTCAGTCCTCTGTGCTCAGGTGTGTGCTCCATAACATCAGTATTGAGCAGCCAGACTAGCTGCTGACGTGGCCCAGGGTGGGGAGGCAGGGAGACAAGCTCACCACAGGCTGCTGCATGGAGAGTGCTGGTCTGTGATTCTATTTGCTGCTGCAGCAACCCAGCACTGTGGCACTCATGCAGAGATGGATGTGTCACGCTTCATGCAGGGAGCCGTCACATGACAAATGCTCCAGTTGCATGCATAGGTGTCAGATGGAAAATGAGCAGTGCTTGGCCTGAGCAATTACATCCTAGCTGTACTTGCCTGGTGATGGGAGGGAAGGGCTTCAACTGTGTCAGAGATTTTGTATGTGAAAAGAGATTTAATGAAGCTCTCTAAGCTCACAGTCATTTTCTTGTGCTTTTCATAGAGCCGGAGGTGAAAATGTAGATTTGATTAGTATTGCTGGATCTGTTCTAATAAAAGACATCCTTACTTTGTCTTCCCAGCCTCACACAAGGAGACATATTAGCTCCTCTCTTTTTTTTTTCTGCCTCTGCACACAACCCATGTCTCTCCCTCCTATAGGTCTCCCTGTGAAGGTATTTATTCTCGATCTGCAGTTGCCCTTAGTCATCCCCAGACTCCAGCACTGTTAGACAGCTGTTCCTGTCCATGGCTGTGCATGGGGCAGCCCCTCTCCCTCACAGCCAGCCCCATGTGCAGCTGCAGCAGGGCTCCCTTCTGGCCTCCAGCATCCCAGCAGCTGCTCTCCTGCACTGCATGAGATCCCCACATGACAGGCTTCATGCAAGCAGGACGTGTCACGGAGCACAGCTGGAAAGGGGAACGCTCACAGAAACTGATACAGGGATGAGGTGGTGCCCCCCTCGGACTGCCCCTGCCTGCAGGGAGCAATGTGAGGATATGGTACTGGGAAGACCAGCATCATGCCAGGGCAGGGCTTCTCCTGACCCAGACCTGCTGCACAGGGCAAATCCCTAATGCCCTGGAGGCAGGAACAGGAAGGGAGGAATGGTTGAAACAGGAATTGCTGACAGCCTTATTTTGGTCAATATCCCACTGAAGTCAATGGGATGTTGCTCCAGGAAAAACTGGATAAGGATCTGGGGTTTGGCAGTGACAGAGGTTCTGTCTTCTCACTGTTTATTCTCTGAGTGGAGCCCTAACCCTCTGTTTGTGACTTCATGATCATTTCCAGAGCTGTGCTAATGATGTCATACCCGGGGGATTCTGGCTTCAGGTGGAAAATTAACAGCAGGAGCAGATGAACTCTTTAATAAACAAAGTTCCTGTTTTCATGCAAATGTCTTTAGAAATAAGGAATGAGGGGAGTGAGAAATATAGAAATTTATGGTATAGAAGCGACACTGTTTGGAAACAGACTTTTTATGAGTTTTCCAAGAGGCGCCAGCTGCTCTTTAATGTTTTCATTTAAGAGTTTTATGTATGAAAGCTCTAGCTTGTGTAAACAGCAAGGCTGAGAAAGTTGCAGGGATTATTGTTAATGGTGAACCTAACAGGCTGGGGATTTGGCTTGGAAAAGACTGTAAGTGTTGACTTTTTTTGGAGCAGAGGTTTTTAACACGGCTGGATGATGCCTCTGATGTTGCTGTTGTTCCCTGGGCACTCCTGCCCATGCCTCTCACTCCTGTGGCCACCCCCAATGTCCCTCCTTTCCTCCAAGACCGGAGAGAAGGTGGCACAAGTGCATGGGAAACCCTTCAGACAGGGCAGCACCTTCTGTGCTGTGCCACAGCCTGTCATCCTCCAGGAGAGAGCCCCAGGTTAGGAGGTGGCCAGGTTTCCGCACTGCCCCTTGCTGAGCTCTGGAGGCAGGGCTGGCCAGGGTGCTGCTGTGGCACCGTGGCAGAAACACAGCCAGCCGCCCATGTCCTCCCTGTCCTGTGCCCTGCCCTCACCAACAGCCACTGCTGATCTGCATCAATTCATCTGCTGTTTTGGTGAGTGCCTGCTGTGCACTCCAAATAATAGAATTGCTTTATTTTGCTGGAGAGAGCGCTGGAGCCCATGCCACAAACAGCTTTGTGAGTGTTTTTCTGGTGGGTTCCCTTTGTTTGGCACTTAACCCTCCATGTGTGGCACCAGACTAAACAAAAAATAAATGAAGTCCCTTCAGCAAGGCCAGTGGACATCCAGCACCTCCCAAGGAGGACCTGGGAGAGGATCCGTGGTGCTTGCTGCTCTCCATGTTGCTCTCAATGTTTTTCTGCAGCAGCTTTCTGTTTGCTCATCTACAGGAATACTCTGCATCTCGCCTGCCTGTTTTTGAAAAGGTGACTGCTGATGACAGCTAAGATAACAAGAGAGTGGGTTTTGGGGTTTTTTTTTTGCCTTCATGAGAACACCTCCAGTTCTATTAATAAAATCCTGAATCTGACTTGTCCTTCTGAGAACTCCCAGCCTCTCTTCACCCATTCAAATCTGTATTTTTAAGCTGCTGTAGGTGGATTGTCGACAATGGTTGTTATGCAAACTCCAAGTGCTGGCTTCAGGAGCTTCTTAGAAATATGCAATGAGTAATCTTTATGTTTCTGACAGGTCTACGAGGAGGGAGGGTGTGCAGTTTTGCTGAAGATAGGTTGACAAAATAAGTGTCAATTCATGACAAACTGACTGCCAAAAATACTCACATCAAACACTGAAAACAATTAGTGAACAGTATGACAGAACATCTCTGAGGCTTGGGAGTGCACTGAGGACAGAACCCTTGACTAGTAAATGGATATTTAATGTTTTTTTAAAATTTGGGTCAGGAGAAATTATCAGGTCCTTTGTTCTCCAGCATTACTTGTAGGTTTGTGTCAGTTTTCAGTTTTGGAGTGGTTTTGGGAACTCATAGGCAGTGGCTATACTTGAAAGATAAGATAGGTATATTTATATTTTGAGCTTGTTTTGCAAAGTGAGCACTGATCACATGAGACCTGGCTAATACAGTGGGATCACAGAGGTGTGAGATGGACATGAAAATCTAAGGAATTGTATCACTAGCAACCTGGACTGCCTGGACTGTAGAGGCTTCTGAACTTGAAGCTGAAGCAGCATCCTGTGCTCCAGCGGGCTGATTAATTTCATACTTTGGAAAAAATTTATCTGAAGAGAGATTTCCCTGAATAGAGAACCGGCTGTTGATAGCTCCTTTTGTACTTGGTCTGCATCAGCAGTATAATATGCAAGCCTTCAGATGCCAAGCTGAGCAAAACAGGGACAAGAAAGACTTCTCAGGGCAGGGGACTGGCAGCAAGATGAGGTCCCTCCCAGATAGCTGTGCACTTGGGAAAGTTGCCACGTGGTGCAGTTTGCCATTTGACCCCAAGCCATCACATCCTGCTCTGGCTGGAATTAGGAAGTTTGGCTTTGCAGTAGCTGTTTCCTGCCTGCGATGAGTGGCTCTGCGACCTGCAGAGCGTGCCAGAAGCACATGGGGAAGAGGAGCCAGCACAGCCCCATGATGGCCCTTGGCCTTGGGGCTGCTACTGCCTCTGACACACAGGGGTAAGCCCCCTAGGAGTCAATAACAGCATCTACCAGTGATCCTGGCTCATCTCAGTTGGTTTTCCAAGGTTCTAAGCTTCTCTCCATGATAGCTCACAGCGCTATCACCCTCCCAGCCCTCCCCAAAAAGGACTTGCCTTTGGCAGAGGTTTTGAAGTGTCTGTCTGTAGCATAGCTGCACAGAGGTGACCCTGGGGTCAGGAGGTTCTGCAGGGCACAGCGCCAGGTGCCCTGGATGACCTTATATTACTGTTCATGCAAAGCCTCCTGTGCCGCTGTCAGTGGGCACACGCCAGAACCCATGGCAACCCACATCTTTGCATCATGCTGGTAGGTGCAAGGAGGCAAAACCCAGGACTCCACCAGCTGGAAAGCCCCTTCTCTAGGACTGCCTTTTACTACACCATAGCTCACAGATCTTCAGAAGTTGACCAGCTCTGTGAATCCATATTTTCTAATGCTGCGAGGCCCAATGCTTCTGCCAGACTGTTAGTTCCATCACTCCTCTCAGAAGTGAGTCAACAGCCATCTGTGCATGCTAGAAATCAAATAACTTTTGCTTTAAGAGGTTTTTTTGTCACTTATAATGAATCCCTCTGCATCGCCCTGTGTGGGACCTAGTGATGTCCAAGATGCAGTCAGGAGGAAAGAGTATGATCTGAAGCCACCCACACCAACCTGGTATCACCTTTCCATCTCAGCTGCACTTCAGCAAGCCAGCTGAAACGAGGCGGTTTTCTCTGTGCTTGGTGCCAAACACTATTCTCACTGAACCAGAGGGAAGTTTTGTTTTTCCCTAAATAGGAATGATTTGGCCTTTGGTGGTGCTCAACTGGAAAGAATCCAGCAGTTTTCTGATCTTGTCAGAGTGGCTGAGATGGTCATAAATCAGAAGGCCTGCTCCAGAAATATTTTTCCTGGGTTTGATTCTCAATCCCACCATGCTGGTATAATAAAAAGAAAAATTGGGCCCACCACTGGTTTAATTTTACAGATAACCGCTCTCTTTCCAGGCAATCTTTGTGATTAATTTTTCTCACAGTCTGTCTGGAGTTTTTTTGGGTTTGTTTCATAGGGCTGTTGAGTTTTTTTTACCCTCCTCTCCCCTTCCATATGGGGAAGAATAAAGTGAAGAAACAACATTTTCAGAGAAGAAAGACTTGGAAAGGGTTGCTGTTTTCTGGGAGTCTGCTACAGCTGTTAATTTGTGGAAAACCTCAGTGGAAAGTAAGCAATATGGCAGCATCACTTTACACGAGAATTCAGCAATGGCCTCATTCCAAACCATGGCTGATTTAAGTTCTTGGCTTGTGCAGCCAAAGCTTCATGTAGTGTCATGCTTTTTTTAATAGATAATGTTGATGCAGCTGTGGAAAGCTCTGATGTTCTTTTTTATTTTAACGTGGAATTGTCGTCATTCAATCAAGTTTAAGCATTGTGGAGCTGTGATGTTGTTTGTCTTTCCTTGTTAGATGTTGGTGTGTGAGCCTGAGACAGGCTGAGATGTTGTTTGGGAACAATGAAAAGGCTCCCTCCCTTCCTCCTTGTCTCCTTCACAGAAATGCACACAGACACAAACACCCATCCAAAAAGGCAGAAACGCTGAGAAAATTTGGAACTGGGCTTAAATATTGTGGGCTGGGACCCTTCTGCCTCTCCAGAGCATGCACACTCTTTTCCTCCTGCAGGCTTTGCTCCTCTCCAGCATTTGTCATGCATAGTTGGTGGCATATCAAGATTCTGAGTACTGTACTGAGTGCAGTAACCTCTTTTTCTTGGATGGACATTTTGTTTGTGGAGAATACAGCATGGTGCTCAGTTGTCTGGGCAGAAATGAACACTGAGGAAAATCTCAGCTATGTGCTGTCTGTTAGATCAGAGATTAATTTTCCAGTAGAATGTCCAATTATTCAAACCTCTCCAGTAGACGAAAGAGCTTTTGACAATCTGTTTTTCTGAAAAACCCTGCAGTTCAGTTGGCATGGATTAGATGACTATTAGAGATTAGAAAAGGGGAAAAATGTTTCTAATTAATGCCAGCCCAGCTGTTAACTTGCGGAATACCAGTGAATGGTAGCACAAGACAGCTCCTACAGATATTTCTGTGGTTACAGTTCATGTGTATATTGCTACCTGGACCTTCTTCACAAAGCATTGCCTGAGCTCCCCCTTTCCCAGTAAGGTGATAGTGTGCACTGGACCGGATGCTGCTTCTTGGCTCTGCCTCCTTTTCCAAGGCAGGCTTTTATGAATGGGTAAGTCCCGTTTTTTCCCAGTGCTACCATGTCACACAGTGACTGATTGACTCACCTCCTTATCTCTGGGCCACACCACTTGCTTTGATTGCATCTTCCTCACCAGCTTGGCTATGTATCTTGTTTCTTTCCCCCAGGGTGAATTAGGGCAGAATCCTGCAATCCTTAGAGTTTCCCCACAGCATCTGGAAAGAAGAGGAAAACCAGAGATGAGCCAGAAAGAGTCATGCAGACAAAGATGTAGGAATTTGGAGGCGGGAACTACACACTCTTGGAATGAAGCTTCCTCCTGGCTGGCCTAAGGCAGAGCAATTTACACTTTTCTGCAAAATACACAATGGCCTAGGCTGTGCTCTTAGGAGTAAACATTTCAAGGGTGCCTGAGGGGGCCCCTATTTGTATTTTTATAAAGTATTTGGTCTCCTTTGAGTTTCAGACTATATCCCCATTGTCAATATTGGAGCTAACTTGAAGTGGGGTAGTGCCTTGTGGAGACAGTTGAGCTAGGTTGAAGAAGTTTAGCTGTTGGAAGTAGGTTACCCACAGTAGTGTATTTGTCAGACCATTTTACCTGCCTGCTGTGATCCCGTATCCTGTGCCAAGCCCTGTTTAAAGCTGTCTCTAGCCCAAGCTTGGGTCTGTCCATGCAGCAAAGCTGCAGTCCTGACTTCTCTGCAGCCACCCACTGATGCTCCAGGACCTAAATGCCACAGGCAGGGCAAAGTGTGGGGTTTGGGAGCTGGAGTCCTGCCAGTGCTTTTGTGAACGTTTTGCAGGGCTGAACCCACATTCACTATGAACACTGAGAAATGCTTTCCTGTTTTTCTCTGTCCACTTGAACTCTCACTGCAGCCCTAACCGACGATCGCATTTTGTTTTTAATGACAGAGCAAAGGTGCCAAAATATTTCAGTAGCTCCCCTAGGAACATCTGCAACTTCTTTAGCTAGTATTTTTACAGCTGGCCATAACTTTATTTTATTTTTGAATGCTAATAGTTGTGAATCTGGGACCCTGAAGGAAAACAATGTCTAATTTCCCTTGCATCAGGATTTAAAACTTAAAAAAAGCTACTCTTGCACCTTTGAAGAAATCACCAGGAATGGAGCTAAGGGGTACTTTGCCATTTGACAGACCAACTTTCTGAGCTCCAGACAAAGCTTAGACCAGCCTTCAGGGTTAGGATAAAGTCTGTGTTTGGAGCCACCAGGATCAAAACCTACAGACCCCTTAAGTGACAGAGCTGCTGCTGCTGCTGCTGCTGAGGTTCATGCTGCCATGCGGCAGGAGAGCCATCTGATCACTGCCTCCAGTGCAGCTCCTGTCATCTGTGATGAAAAAGGGAAGAATAAAATGTCACACCTCTAAAATTATACCAAAGTCTAAAACAGGGATTAGGTTTGGGAATTTGAACTTCCATCTAGTAAAAATGCTGCAGACCTTTAATTGCAGCTCAGATTTATTATGTGCCAGCTATGCTTAGTTGGTCTAACAATGAAAATAAGCCAAACATGTTTAGTCATTGTATCAACCTGTCACTCATAATCTTTGTGTGGCACCTCTCTCTCCCTCTACTGAGCTAGAAAAGCATGAAGGGGAAAAAAAGCATGCTGAAGAGCTACCAATTTTGTTTAACTACCAACAAAGAAATTTTAGACTGAGTTTTAGACTGGCATCTTCTTTGACTCCTGCTGCGGTGGAAACTGTATGTGACCTCACATTCAGATGCAGCCCCAGGCACCACTTCTGAGTGTGGCCCCCAGCCACCTGTGAGAGCGGCACCCTGCTTCTTGAGGGCAAAATGCTGGGGGCAGGCAGGTCTGCAGCCACAATTTGAACAAATGTACCAGTGGCACTTGCAGGCTGGCGACACAGGCAGGCTGCAAATCAGCACTGGGGGTATCTGCTCTTGGAGAAGTCCTAGGTGGTCTGCCTTTCTGGGGGGAGTCAGAACTGCCAGATGAAGGATGCCAGTAGTGGAGGATGGTGTGAAGTGTCACTTTCTGAAAGCAACATTGCTTCCCAATGTAGGTGGACCCATGCCAGCATGCTCAAGCACTGATTAGATCTGACTGTGAGATTTCCCACAGCTCAGGGGAATTGCTGACGTGGAGTAGGATTTGGGGTTCCTGTTGGGGGCCATTCCCAATGTGGACAGGTAGCTCTGATGGGCTGTTATGGTGCTCCCCTGGGGACAGAAAAGACAATACAATGCCCTGGGACCACAAGCTTGTCATTTCCTCAGATCCAGCAGCATTTCTTTTGATGTGCTTCTAAGTGGGAGGGGAAGTAGGCTAGGAAATAAGACTTGATGCTTTTTTCACATTTCCATGGACCTGCCCTGTCAAACTCAGTGGCAGCTTTGCTGTTAATTGCAACTCAAGCAGACACAATGTTGAGTGTGATAAAATCCAACAGAAATCTTTAAAACTCCCCAGATTACCTCCAGTGCTGCAGTTAATTTTTTGTCCGTGACTTCTCTGGGAAACCAGATACATCTCATGCAATTCAAGAAGGCTTAGTGCCTTGACCTAAGTGCTAAGGTATTGCATGATCTGCCTGCCAGATACCACAGCCCCACTGCTACAGACAGGTAATTGGGTCACCACTTGTGAACTTTTGACACACACAGACTTAGGGCCTGATAGCACGGATGCCCTCAAGCAAGTAAAGGCAATTCACCTATCACCATGAATCTAAGGAGCAGTGAACTCCAGTCATTGAGAATAAGGTGGCTTCAGTCCTCTCCATTTCAATCCTACCTGAAGGCACAGATCTTGTCTGTGTGGATGTGTTCCAGGAGATGCCCAAAGGAGCTGGTGGAAGTGCTGTGCTGGTGCGGGACCATGCAGGGACGCTCGCTGGGTGCTGTGCAGACATGTCAGCAGTGCCCGCTTTGGGGCCCTCCACAGGGCCAATGGTGCCCTTTAGTGCTTTAACACCTCGGCAGGGGGGGGGTGTGTGTGTGTCTGTGCCACAGCCAGCCCATGGAAACAATGCTGGACTGTAACAGGCTAAGGAGTGGGCCTGGCAGTGCTGCTGCTTCAGGCATGTGTGAGACAGGAGATGTCCTAAAAATGCCTCTGCTCATCTTTCATAAATGGAAAATGCAGGGTTTGGTCAGCTCACCTCTGTCTGTCCCTGCTGTATTTGTGTGTTCTGCATATTTTTTCCTCATAATACATCTCAAGACACTTTCCCATCAGCTCATGCTGTTATGTCACTCTCCAGTGGGTGAGCTCAGTATGACTAGGAAGCACTGAAGGAAAATGAGATGCAGATGTGGTAACTGCATTAATATTCCCCTTCAATGCCGTTGCTGTTGGGGAGCTCAGGCTGTTAATTTGACTTTGCTTCTGCACAGAGAATGCATACATCAAAGTGTCAATCTTATCTGCCTTTTGTTTCAGCCCACCTGCCCCCATGGATCAGCTTGTCCAATGTACTTGCATCGTCCCTGGTCATTCTCCATGGGTGCAGCACATCTGGCAGGGACCACAGGGGACACTGGAACCTGAGAGGGGCTTGGATCTGTGCTTCAGTTATGTCATGTCTGAGTGGTGCTTGTTGTGTATTTTCAGAAAACCCAGAGTAAAAAAGGTTTTCCCCCATAAATTAATAGTCACCTCAAAGCTCCCATGGTGGAAAAATTGCTATGTGATGCAATGCCAGTAAAATAAAAGCAACTGCAACTTCATAGAAAAAGCAGTGATATTCTGATTAATTGCTCTGTTTTCTGGGGTTTCAGTAAAAATGTCTGCTGATTATTTCTGAAACTTATGATGACTGTCTAAGTGCATAACCCCTTCTTAACATCAATTTGGCAAACAGAGAAGGAAATATATCATACAATATTCCGCTTGTAGGGCCAAGTTCTGTCATTTATCTGCTTGAAAAGCCTCTGTTGACTGCCTTGGGATTTCTTCCTGCAGAATGATGGCAGGACATGATCCAGACCCAATATAAATGTAACATATGAACCAGTATATCTTCAGATGGAGAAAACGTGTGTGGAATTTCCCTGCGCTATCATGTGCATATTTTATAGGCAACTGCATGCAGTTATTGAAAAGAAGCACAGACATCTGTGGTTAGACATCAATGACTATTGTGGGAGGGAAAAGAAGGAAGCTGGAAGGCTTAGAATTTGTGCTTTATTGGTTTACTGAGAAATACAAGGTGAGATAAATGAAAGCAGTTTAGGATAGAACTGTAAGGAGGGAAATTGGCATTGCTGGCAACACTGATGAAATATAATGTCCTTGCCAGAAGAGTATAAATAATGAGTTTCCTGATAAAAAATGTTGATGAGGCCAGTAGGGGGGAGAGTATGAGGAAAATGTATGCATGTGGAAACTGAGTTTTATTTTGGCCGTGACTGAAAATAACCATGAAGCCTGGCGCTTGTAAACCTGGGAATCCTGAAATTAATAATTTTCAGAGTTAACTGTTGGAGAGTGACAGCCCCATGAGGACCATTTTCTTTTCAGGTCTTGCATATTCTTGCCTATTTTAAGTCCCCAGACTCACTGCTGGCCACATGACAGCTTGTGAACCGGCAGTTAGCTGTGATAGCAGCCTCCATTTCAACAGCAGCCACGGAGGCTGCAGAAAGTGCTGAGGGCAGTAGGCTGTTTGGTTAAGGGCTCTGCTTTGGGCAGGCTTCATTGCACACATCTCTGCAGTAGCTGATGGATGCCTTCCTTAAGTGTGTCATATACCACCAGTACCTGTCCTGTGCTGTTCTGTTCTAGTCCTCTCTCCGTGGCGAGGAGGCTGCACCACATGGTGCTCTGCTTCCTTAGAGCTTCTTGCTTAAGCCTGCACTGTGGAATACCTGGAAGCTCTGGAGGTCTCTTGTCCAAACTCCTGCTCAGAGCTTCACAGGGAGATCAGGTTTTGCAGGGCCTTGCTCAGGCACATTCTGCATGTCTCCAAGGATGGAGATTTCACAACTTCCTTGGGCTGTAGGCCTGCTTCATCAAGTAGGATGATCCTTCTTTATGACTTTAAGTGATTGGTGCTGATCCAGGTTTTAGGCCTTACGACAGAGGATGCTGCTATTCATTGCCTTTGGGGCAGGCTTGGGCTGCTTGAGTAGAAGCAGATGAAGGAAGATTTTCTTGGCTTGACAGCAAACCTCAGTATCAGCCCCAAGAAACTGGATCTAAAGAGGTTTCCACAAAGGCAAGCCTCAGGCTACCTGGCAGAGAGAAAGAGGAACCTTCAGGGAATAGTTCAGAGCACTTCTCTGAAGCTTCTCTTTTGCAATGCCCTCAAGAAGTGCTGGTCTGTCTTCACTGATAAGGGCAGGCATGTAGGAAGATTAGTTTCCCCCTTGCTTCCTATGTGCATCCACTATGCACCAGCCTTTCTACCATCAAGCCTGGAATTTGCACCCTTTTTCCTTCATCTGGATGGAAAACTGAGGAGATCAGAAAAGGCAAAGGGGAGAGAGGTGCTGCTGAAGGGCACTGATTCAACAGCTTGGTTGAAGCTTGGTATACAAGTAATGATAATGCTGATGATTCATCTGCCCTTCAGCTCCTTATCACTGTCCTTCAAATGACTTGGGAATTTGTTGAGATAGAGCAGCATTTGAGATCAGCCACTGTTTGTCATCACCTGGGAGCTGGAAAGTCTCCAGCTTACAAAGGTCTTATAAAGGATCTCATGGTCCAAGTCCCAGACCAAATCTACTGTCTTTAAACCCGGTGGCTTTCCTCTACAAATACAAATGTATTGATGATTAGGATCTCAAAACAGCCCATCAAATACATCCACACATTTAGGGAAAAGCAGACTGGTGATCAGTTAAAAGACTTGCTACTCTGTGCCCCCAGTCCCCATATAGTCAGACCCTGACAGGTAGCAGAGGAAAAGCATTCTCAGTGGGTGGGCTCCTGAACTCTTCCTCAGTGCCAGCAGCTGTGATCTGAACAGCCAAGCAGCATTTACATTAGATAGGGAAAACCAAAAACATTATAGCTGTCTAGAAAAAGCACAACTCCATCAATTCTATACCATGGCTTGAAAAAAAATGCCAGAAGCTTTCTCAGAATTTTGCTTTCATATGCAGGCATGATGCTCTGCTTGAGGATTGTCATTGGCTGAGGAGCTGTGTGGTGCAGTGATCTGGTGGTGTGCTGCCCAGCTGTGGTTCAGACCCCTCCATCCTGGGCAAGCTCCTCACTGGGAGGGTGTTGTAGAAGTGTTTGCTACATCCTCTTTAAATTTCATCTGTGCTTAGTTTTCCTGGCAGATAGGGCTGAACCTCCCAACTATTGATTTTGAAGGAAAAATATAAATAGTGTGCAGGATGTTTCATTTTGTGTGCAACTCTTACTTTGGTCCTTTGCTCCACGTTGGGATTTGAAATGAAAAATTACAATGTGCTGCCACTTTATTGGAAAACAATGCAGGTCACTCAAAGCTAGTGGGGTACAGGTTACTCCTAAAATTCCATGAATGCCTACAGGTCGCTGGGTGGCTGGTGAACCTCTCTCAGACTGCCAGTGTGACCACATTCCCCTTGGAATAGTGGTTCCCTTCTGCTGCACTTGCAGCCTGGCTTCTCAAGAGAGCAAGGCTCACGGGGTCTTTCTTCATATGTGTGTGAAAGAAAGTCCCTGACAAGGTCTTTCAACACTTGGTAGATTTCAATCAAATTCATGAGGAGGGTGGAATCTCAGCAACTTTATGCTCTTTTAACAAGTTTTGAGTAAATAAACAGCCAGGTAAAGAGGAGACAAGTCCTCATTGATATTCCTATTGTGGGAAAGGCTAAAGTATGAGCTTGTATCTCCTTACAGCATCTGGATGGGAGACACAAAGCTCCGGGGTTTTCTCTTGTTATGGAGCTATTTTTTCATTTCCCCACACAAGCCCAGGCGAAGCACTGCACAGCAAGAGGCGGAGCTGGGGCTGGTTTCCTGTCTGCAGTAAAGATGGAAATGCTGGAACCTCTGCACTTCAGTGGGAGACAGCCAGGCAAGAGACAGTCAAGAGACAGCCTATTCCCGGGCCCCTTTGGATCACTGTCCACTGTGGCAAAGGCCGGTGTGTGAAATGTGTGCACGTCTCCTTCTGGCTGCTGGACTTTTTTTTACAATGGAGCACAAATGCTTACCCAGAGTCAACTGTCTCTGGCCTCCTGTCTGCAGAATCTCTTTTATGAAGTAAATATTTATGCTTTCAGACTCCTTTTAGGCCTGTATATTCATTCAGCACATGGCTGCAGGATAAATCTGTTCTTGCAGTTAGCAAAGGAGTAAATGCATTCTCCAAAATCCTCAGTGAAGCCATGAGAATTGGAGGGACACCAAACCCAAACATTCTTCTCATTTACGCTGTTAGAGCTGCTGGGAAACTGGATATTTTGCAAAGGAACTGGCTTTCCCCCCCCTTCACTGCTCTTTTTTTTCCTTGAAGTCTGCAGCAATGGAATGATTGAATTATTTCCTGGGGCAGCTGCTGTGTAACATCCAATACTTTATTCTTTGAGCTCATAAAAATAAGCGCATCAAGAAGAAAAAAGTGGCAAGTTGCTCAGTGTTCCAGAGGATCGGGCGGCTCCAGAGATTTCATGTTTGTTTTCTTGGCATGTGCTAGATATGTCCATCTTTTCTCTTTCAGCTTCTGCAGGCACCACCTGCCCCTTGTTCTTCTTCAAAAATAGATGAAATAAATCTGAGACACAGGGCCTCGAGGGAGTGCCTAGGGAAGGAGCGGAATAGAAAACAGTAGGAAGAGAGAGGCTTGTGTCTCTCTTCAAGGGATGGAGATGATAGATTTAAAAAAACCTTAAGTGTCTGAACAGTTGGTGAAAACTGTCAGCCATCACGCCTTACTTGCATACTTACATACCTCTACAGGCAAATTTCCATCCACAAATTAAAGGAAAAGACATTATATAAACATATGGCCTTGGCCCCTCTTATGGTCCCATTCCTCTCCAGGCCATGCAAGGTGTCGTGGTCCCATGGCAATGGCCCAAGCTTAGGGCAAACAACTGGCTGGTTTTGATTGCTTTGCTCATCTTACAGGATCCCTAATGGGGAAAATGCCAGTTCTTTGCCCTGGAAACAAAGGTTGAGCCAGCAGTAGCCCAGCTCTTTGCTGTGGGATCTGAAATATCCAGGCTCACTGGGAATGAGAAATGTCTCCCTGGCTTCTGCCTGCAAGGCAGGCTAGAGGGAATGGGAAGGTGTAACCAGACAGCTGGGGAGACCAGTAAAAATGCACAGAAAAGGAAACCAAGGCCTGTGTGAACCGTGCACATCAAAGTTAGCAAGGCATAAGCTGACGAGCTTCCTTTCATCCGAGGCACACTTCTCAACAGGCTTCCCATCATAAACCTTATTGCAATGTGCCCATCCAAACAAACAGCAGAGCAAAGAGCAAAACAGCACTTGGGCCTGAGGGTCACTTTTAAGGAGCTTGCACCCAAAAGACACCCAGCACCACTGGGGTCCCACCCATGGTGTTGTTACAAAGCACTGTGGACAGGGGACCCACATGCAGCATCTGCCCAGGGCAGCATCCTTCACCTCCTCCCCTCCCTCTCTGCAAGCAGCCACAGCATCAGCTGAGCAAAGCTTGTGAAAGTCCACGTTGCTCTGCTGATTCACACTCTCCAAGGATGTGGCCTGTCCTCACTGCCTTGCTAGCTGGTCTCCAGGTCAATATTATCCTAGGAATTTTGGACACTTGTGCACAGGAAGTGGCTATGTGCTGTAGCTGATTGCACTTCAGAGGAGCCCTCACAGGCTGTATTTCTCTGCTCCTTGAAATATTGGCGTGTTCTTTACTATTTCATACCTTTTAATCTTTTAACCTTTTAACCTTTCAATGCAAAAAATCGTTCCCTCCTGCTTCATCTTGGATGTAGGAGTGGCAGAAAACACCCTTGGAACATTCCTTAGGCAGATGAAGAGGGAACAAAATATACATGGATCTCTTTCATCCATCCTGTGCTGGTTTTCAGGCCTTGATACACCCTGATATCACTGGGACCTTCTTGGGCATAGAGAAGGGTGAGTGAGAGACCCCATGAGTGTGCTGAGCAGCAGCACCAGGGTGGGCACCCTGCAGTTCTCACAGAGTCTGATTTGGGCTCTCCCATTTCCCCCCGCCCTGTGTCTCTGCTCATCATCTTCCTAGTCTGTGAAATGAGGCATCTCTTTGCCTTTGGAGAAGGCTCTGAGATACTTGGGGGAGTTTTTCATTGCTGTGTGTTTCTGTTTATGGGGTCTTTGGGGTTTAGTGGTGTCAAATGGTATTTAGTGTTGTCCTAGCTATCTGTGGAGGTTGGGAAGATTGAGAAGGACATTATTTGAGCTGAAAGAATACCTGCCTGTGACCTTCTAAGGCCATAGTTCAGAGAACGTTAAGAAAATGTACAGACAGAAACTTTCTGACCAATGTATTTTCTTCCTTAGAACAATATATCTGAAGTGTTTTGAAGAAGGAAAAATACAGACAAGACAAAAGTGATGAAATCAATAAATTAGTATCATATTAACAAAAAACCACTTCATCCACAGAATGAAGGTTTAAACAAACATTAAATAGGAAAGAAAGTTGCCTGGGAGGAAACCAGTGCTGGAATTAACTGTAACCAGATGCAAGTAACCATTATCTTTCTGAACAATGTGAATTTATCTCCAGCAATGGTCCAAAGTGCTGCCACTTACTATAATGCTAGGACAATTGTTGGGGAGTCTGCTTTGGCAAGCTATAGGGTTTTTTTGTCATAAAAGAAAAAAATTCTTACATTATGGGAGGGATAGGCAATGAGACATACATATTTTTTAAATTATTCAAGTCCTTTCTTCTCTTCATGTGGAATTAACTTTAAAAAAAAAGAAAAACAAGGAAACTTTTCTTCTACAAAGTCCTGATGAGCCATATGGAAGAATCCAGAATGTGCCAGTGCCTCACCACAGGTCTGCCACTGCTTTACTGCACCACCTTGAACAAGTCACTTACCAACATTGTCCTTTTATCCTCTCAGCAGAAGGGATAACATATCCTGAAGCAGATGTTAGACAGTATGTTAAAACCAGGATGCAGAAGTGGCTACAACAAGTAAAATACCCTGTCATTACAAGAGGGTGACCTCCTCCAGGACAGAAGCATTACAGTGATGGTCTGTGTAATAAAGAGGAGGTGAAATTATAAAAAGAGGGAGACCAAAGCCTTACCAAGGACACTGCCTGTGAATTTGCATGGGCAACTGTCAACTAAGACTGGTTTGAAGATAAAGTCCACTGGTTCAGCATCCTGATGGGCTTCCTAATCACAGTTTGAGTCTCCCTGTGCTACAGGGCTGTCCTCCACAAGTAGTCCCATGGACACTGCTACTGCCCCTGGAGCACGGCACCACTCCAGATGTACTGGGTGGTAAGAATCTCCTCCTAAATCAATCTTCAAAACAGGAATAATATGCCAGAGACCTTTAGTGTATTCACTAAAAGTAATAGTTTTCAAATGCTTCCATAAAGTGGCACAGCTGGAGTTTGAGAAGGCTTTTTATGGCTTTGTGTTTTGCTTTATAAGTAAAGAGCAGGAAGGAATACACACTATGTATGGCTGTGTTTATAAGAGTGGAGAGATCTGGGTGTGTAGATTGAAATCCTGTGTGGAAGTGTGTGAAGCAAACCAAGTATGTCCTTGGGAATTAAAATAAAAATAACCCGTGACCTTTCCCTAATGAGCTGTGTGAAAGGTTGGTAGTGATGGCCAATAGACTGCACTTGTCATAACAGCATCTCATGTGCTGTTTCACAGCGGGAGTCACAGCAAGAGCTCACTAGTCCTGATTTCTCCATCCATTTCCAGCATGGCATCCACTCTGTGCCGAGTCCTTTAACTGTACTCATTCTTGCAGCTGCAAATTGCTTTACATGATATACAAGTGCTCACAGTATACTCAGATCCATTTCCTTTCAGCATGCAGTTTTTCCCATATGGTTTCCTTTCCCTATCCTGCATTTTTACATGGAGGTGTGTGTGCCATCATGAGCCTTTTATTCATGGAGCAGTCCATTCTGTGCTGCCAGAGGGGCTGAAGTTTTAGGAAATATCATGTTGTTGCCCACTAGCTCTCAGTTCCCAGTGAGGGAACACAGTAAGATCTGTCCTTGTGTATCTAACTTAGATTAGAGATGAGTCTTTGACCCACTTTTAGATGTCAAGCAAATCACCTGCAGTGTTTCAAACCAGTGTTAAGTGAAGGAAATCCATGCAGTCCTTATGAAGGTAATATACTGGCACAGCATCATTAATAACAGACTTTTACCTAAACTGTCAATGTGTACTTGATTTTCATTCTTGAGAGTAATTTTTCCTCTCTCCTTTCCAATGTGGAAGTATTTCATAACTGTGAGAGCAGTAGTAACTGTGGGCCTTTTTGGCTTTAAAGTAAATGCTTTCCTCACTGGGAAAATGCCCTCTGGTTCCACAAAGAGCATGCATACCATACTGAAAACCAAAACAAACACTCATCAGATCTTCCTGCAGAAATCTGGGGACTTGGGTTCTCATGTTTGTGGGTGTGTGTCTCTTTTTAAAGACTGACTAGGTTTAGCAGAGAGGAAAATGGCCAGTGTGAGGGATTTTTGCTCAGGGTGCCTGCAGGAGGGTGTGAGAAAGGGAAGGGAGAGTGTCCAGGCCCAAGCACCAAGCCTGACCTCACCCCATGCCATTTGGGGTGCTTGGGGTGGGAACAGAGCAGGGTGGCCGTGCCAGCACCTCCAGTGACAGCAGCAGGCTTGCTGGCAGCAACAGCAAGCAAAGTGGCTTTAAACAAACTCAACAAGAAGTGACTGTGGTCTATCCTTGTGCCTCTTTGTTTTTCTTCTGAGTGCTTATTAAGTATATTTGCACTGGTGGCGCTTAAACACGTCCAATTCAGAAGGAAGGCGGTGTCATCTTTTGTCAATGAGCCAGAGGGATTGTGCTGCTTCATGCAAGCTCTACATGCATCCTCGGACTCTGGCACTTCCCTAGCTCCCTCTGATCCCCAGATCCAGTGTGCTCTGCTCCTCCTGAGCTCCTGGGGCTGGTGAGAAAGGGGCCTGTGCCCAGAGAGCCTGGCTATGGAGCTGCCTCCTGCTGGTGTCCTTGGATGCTCAAGGCTGCCTGCCTCTGCTGGTTGGCTCCATAGTATGCTGTGGCAAACACAATAATCTATCTGATAAAGCAGAGTTTATTGGAGAATCAGTATGGATCCATACAGCAAATGTAGCTTTCCTTAAGTTGTCTGAATCCCAGCCTTTGATGTGAGAGTCTCCTTGGTCCCCTTGGAAAAGTTTCAGGACTTTTCAGCTTTGTGTCCACAGTATGGACCCTGGTGCTACCAAGACCCATCTCTGTGGATGTGCTTCTGGAGTTCCCTGCATGAACCACCCATGTTTGACCAACATGGCCCATTTGTTCCTACTCATCCAAATCCTAGGATTTCAGTGCTTCAGCAGTGGCTGTGTCTAGACAGTCAATTACTCTCTGCTCTCATCTCTCTTAAGAAACTTCAGTGTGAATGTCTTCTTTGACCTTGCATGTATAATTATTTGTCTTGCCTATAAATAATTGATTTCTTTGTTGCTGGTTGGTGCCAATTCATTAATATTTTGTTACCTTCTTTAGTTTCAAACACGCTTAGTGTCTTTCCAATCTACTCTTGCACCAAAGCCTGGTCCTTTGCATGGTTCCTAGCCCTTCTCTCAGATGCTGCTTCCAAGTTTTCCATAATCCCATTCACTTTAACTGTAGGTCCTCCACTGATGTGTGCTATGACATCATCCTATCTTAGCTTTTGTTCTTTTGCTTGTGAAGAATGGGATGATTGTTTCCCTCTGCTCATGTGTTCAGACTCAGAGTCTCCTCTTCGTTTTCATCATCTCCATGTAAAACCCAGGAATCTCAGTTTTGCCCGGTGAGAGAGAAGGAAAGATATGGAGCGAAATGGGACCAAACCTGGGGGAGTGCACTTTACATAATACAGAGTAATTCCCAAGGCATTTAGTAGCAAAGCCCCATGCAGGGCAAACCCAAAATGAACCTGATGAGCGCGTGGAAAGTAAATTCCTAGAAGAGTTGCAATGACACTGGCTCTGCTTCCCAGGTGATAGCTGATGGTCACTGTTCTTCAATTTTCCCTTTTGAAAGCCAAATCAGGTCGGGTTAGCACTGCATGTCTTGGGTAACCCCTGGCAGCACACGTGTGCTTCTGGGGGCAGGAACAGCCCCACATGAAGCTTGGCACGGCAGAGCTCCAGCTTTGGGTAAGGCCCCCTCGGGCACTCCTCTAATGGAGATGCTTAGTATGGGTAATTACTGAGGGTGCTAATTGTCCGTTTTTAAGATCTCATCTTTCTCACAATGCAAATTGGCTGGTAGAGAGGAGAAAAGGCACAGGAACTGTCAATACCTCTCTGCAGACTGCTCGCTGCACTTAAGGAAATAGTCTTTGAGAAGTGCAGTGAGTTTACTGTAATCTGCCCAAAGGCTCTGTTGCTAAGTCAGCACTTCGTGAAAATGAAAGCAAACCACCCTTTTTTCAGGCAGGATAGGACTTCAGTGTGCTTGTCGAGAGGAGCTACAACCCTGACAAAGCTTATAGCTCTCGGATGGTATCAAAAGGGCAACTGGAGCCGTGGACTCTCAGATCTCTTGGAAAGGTGTTTTAGAAAGAGCACCGAGACTGTACTGTTATGATGCAATTCACTCATGCAGAGCGAGACGTCCTAGCCCCACATTTGCTTTAAGTCCACTGCTCCAGCCCCTCTCCCTGCATTTGGAAGAGCTGGGCGACTGCTTAGTAAGTGGCAATAAAGGCACGTGAACGCTCAGGTTGCCTTTCCAGGTGAGGTGTGTGCTGACAGCCAGTCTGTGTGCCCAGCTGACCAGGATGGCCCTGGCTCCTCATCCTCTCTGTCCCGGGTGCCCCACCCTTGGCGATGAGCAGCCCATCCTTGCCTGCCTGGGGGCGCAGGGGCAGCACTGCAGCAGCAGAGGCAGAGTTGGGCTGAAGCGTTTGAGGCAGGATGTCACTGGCTCGGCACGCTGGCAGCTGTTTACCACAGCCACTGTGATGCACCCCAGTGCCTGCAGTGGTTCATCCCTGCTCCCACCCTCCTCGCACTGCAGAAACCAGGAAACTGGCTCCATGTGGCTGTTGGTGGGGGTGTTGGAGTGTTCCTCTCACTGATGGAGTATTGCAAACCACACAGCTCCCCACTGCTTCCCTGGGAGTTAAAAGAAGCTGAACTTTTTCTCGGTTTTACTGAGATCAGCAGGAGACTGACACACCTGATGCCTATCCTGTGGTGCCAACAAGTTCAGCAGCAAGGAGAGCTGCGTCAGAGGCAACTGCTAATCATGTACCCCCATCAAGATATGGGATTTCCTCCCACCTGCATCTTGCTGCTTACTTGGGCTCTCCAAAGCTGATGCTGTTTCCCACAGTGTGCATGCTGCCCCAATCTTGTAAACTGCCCAGCTTCCAAATACCAACACTAACTGTGGGAGCAGAGAATACTCAGTTCTGAACACTGCTCACTGGGTCCACATCCCTGCTCAGGCTGCTGGACCAGCTAGTGGCTGGTTCCCATCTTCTCTAGGGATGGTGGGAATAAATAATTTATTCCTGCTTCTCCTTATGCTGAGGTATTGGTAGGCTGATCTGGAGTGAACAGTGCAACACTCTCTGCTGTGAGCTGTGTGAGAGTGTAGCCCACTGCCAGACAAATAGTCTGATGTCTTGGGAAATAGTCTTCATTTGGCTCCTGCAGCTGGCTGGCTGGTCTGAAATGCTGATGTTTGCATTGTTTACACGAGACCCCAGCTGCAGACTACAATTTCCCAAGATTCAGGGTATTTTAGATCTGTGGGTTTGGGTTTGGACTCTTGTTGAGAGGCAGTGACCAGTTGTTTTAAGTGAGAGCTGACTTCACATGATAAATCTGGTTCCTGCAGTTTTGAGCAGTAGCTGGATTCATCCAGTGCATTTGTGTATAAAATACCTAGGTTGCAGAAGTCCTTTGTTCCATGAGCCATGGAATTTTAAACCCCCTTTTTGTTATATGTTTGTGTCCTTGGTGTTCTGCACCACCACTGAAATATATTTGCTCTACCATGTCCTCCATAGCTTTCTCCACCATTTAGTACTGTCAGCTCCTTCCCATGTCTCTGTATCCTTCTAATTTTTGGTTGTCTTCTACCTTACAACTGCTGTCACTCAGCTCTTTTCCATGCTCCCATGTCCCTGTTCCCAACGTCCCCTGGCACCTATCCTTGACCTATTCCCCTAAAAACCTGTCTGAAAATCAGATCAAGGCTAAGCTTGGATAGCTTGGCTGACTTTAACTAGATCAAAATGGTATTTTTACATTTTCTGCAACCGTGGTAGTGTGGATTTTACTGGAAACTAAGCATGCTTCAAAAGTCTTTGCAAGGCCATGCACCACCCAGATCTGGAGCTGCACCACTGCAGCAGGGCAGGGCATCCTTTGCCATGTGCAGACCTCAGGCTGCAGTGCTGGGCTACCTTGGGCTCACTTAAAACCACACTGCCATCACCAGAGGATCTTTCTGCATTTTCCCTGGTTCATGTGACACAGAGTGTGATGTGAGCACTGCAGCCACACTGTGTGCAGGAGCAGTTTGTTGTTCCAGGTGGAAGTGTGTGACTTAGTGGGGCAGTGCTCAGTCTCCACAGGGGGGGATGAACAGAGGCAATTCACCCCACAGCTTCAGGAGCCCTTGGTCTGACACAGGCAGGTGGCAGAAAGGTGGGAGCAGGGGTGAGAGGCAGGATAAGACTGTAAGCTTGCAGCAGTGATGCTGCATTAGGTCTGTGTTTGGTTGCCAACACTCCCTTCATTCCAGGAATGTGGGGATGACAAATGCTGGGTGCACTAGGCTAACGTGAGCTTCATGCTTGTGGGGAGGAGGAGGAAGAGGATGGGAGGTCCCACCCATTTTGGGGCCTGTTCAGGCAGCATAAACTCCTTCCTCAGAGCAGGGGGAGCCACCACACTGTAAATAAGCTACTGCATCCTTTTAGACCCATGCAGTGCCAGGAGATATCAGCCCTTCACTGTTAATACTCTCTTTGTTCCAGAGCAGATTTCATCAGTGCCACTGGATGCCTCTTTTCTCTTTCAACAGAAGACACCCAAGTGAACCCAAATCCCCAGAACTTCCATTGAGCAATGATATAATATTAAAAGAAAACAAACTAGGGTGAAGAAAAGCCCATTTATGTCAGTTTGCATCAAGATATGAAGACAGATTTCCAGAAGGTTGTGTGCACAGGGATTGCAGAGTGATTTGGTGAGTGAGCCAATGCTGTCAAAATGGGAGGCAATGGTGTCAAAACTATTGATGACAGGAGCTGTGCTCACACAAGGGAGCAAATCCTTCCTAGTGCAAGTCCAGGTGCCTTAGAAATGTTCTCAGCCTATACCTCTTTTCCTCCACCTTGGACCAACTTGTTTTTCCCTTTCTGCTTCTATAAACCGCAGCAAGCTCATCCAAAAAGCTGTCATCCTTCTTAACAAAAGGGTGAAATAAACATCCCAGCATCATCCTCGGCAACGTGCCACAGAGAAACTGCTGCAAGATATGACAAGATGAATGCTGCCTTTAAATGTGATAGGGAGAGGAAATAAATGACACCCACTTGGAAGGAGCAGCACTGAGGCCCTGCAGAGCTGATCCAATGGTGGCAGGATGGACTGCCAGGGTCTCCTCCCTGGCACAGCACATGGTCCTTGTGACACAAATGGGTTCACTGGTCACACCTAGGCTCTGTCTCAGCCATCAAACCAGGGTGGATTTCTGTAAGCCTGGGCAGATAGCACTGGCAGGGCTCTCCCAGATGGTGTGAAGACAACATCAGCTGCACCTCGTTTTGTTAAGTTAGCTGTAAAAAAGGCAATACCCAAGGCAAGCTAATTTTTTTGTTTTTTAAGAAAAAGGTAATGCTAGTGGATCTAGACTAAGGCAAGAGGAAAAGGCTAACTTTAACCTTGCTAAAGAAAACTCCTAGAAGAAAGGGAGCCACTAGGGAAATAAATGCAGTAGCAGGGAATGAGAAGAAAACATTGTGTGCAGGGCTGTCAGTCTGATGGCCTTTGAGCCTCCCAAGGGCTGTACAGGTGCTCTGTGCCCAGCCCCTTGGCCTGCAGGAATTTGGTGCAGAGCTGTACCCACACATCAGCAGCAGGGCACACTTGCTTCCAGAGATGGGTTTGGGGGTGATGTGACTGCTGAGCTCTCCCCTACCTCACTCTGCTTGTGTCTGTTCTGTGTCGTGCAGCTCCTTCTAAGGCAACAGCACAGCAAGTGCAAGGCACTGAAATGTTGCCATTTAAAGGTGATCTATGGCTTGTCCTTCTAGTTCTTTGCTTTTAAAGCTTCTCGCTGCCAGGGACTCACCATAAAACACAAAAATGTAGCATGCTCTTCATGGAGAGACTTGAGTTATTTCGACTCAGTGTCTCTAATCTCAAAAGCACATCAGAGAAATGTATAAAGGATGTAGTCTTTGCCCCAGAGATATGATCTAAACATAGATAAAGCATAAGCAAAAAGATGACATAACAGGAGACTAGAGGGAAAGGCACTGAGATGTTATATCTGGGGTTTTGCAGCCTTTGCTAAGTTTATGGAGAATAGTGATGCAATTCTGTGTGTGTGTGTGCATGTATACACACATGTGCATATGTGTATTTGCAACCATTACTTTAGCTCTAGTTGCTAAAAATTTGGCCCATAAATGATTTGAAGTAAAAAAGGCCTTAGTGATGCATAGTGATCAAAGGGGATGAAGATGAGAAGAGGATAGGAGTGTAAGAGTTTTCCATGACCACCTTGTTTCCCCTCTGAACCTTCCAAATGCTGCTGCCCTCTGTGTATTAAAATTGCAACTCCCACATACTCTTACATCTCTTCCAGGAGCTCAAGTGCCTGTTTCTACCAGTTTGTTAGAGGCATTAGTTGCAGTGATGGTAAAAATTCTGCCTGGGACGTGTAGATCTTCGGCTTTCCCAATGTCTGTGCTTTGGTTCACCAGCTCAGAGCAAACCTTGGGTAACTCTTGTAACCATGTAACCTCGTTACAAAAGTATTCTTGCTGTCTGGAGAATGGGGATAATGCTTGCCTGTATTTCTGTCAGGAGTTCTGATAATTAATTATTTAATCTTTCTGGAGCACTTAGATATTTGGATACTTCTTGACAGAATCACATATTCCCTTAGCTGTCAAACCACAATAGCACCTTTTCAGCCCTGCTGGCGATGCAGCTAGAGATAGTAAAATATCCCCAGTGCCTGAACACTGAGTGACTGGCTCTACCTTTATCAAAGTAAACCACAACAGGTTTCGCTACTTGAATGAAATAAAGCCTGAAAGGAGATATGAGAAAGAGACAATGAGGTCTAATGCAAGTCTTGATGGAAGACTTCCTGGCTGGCTGCTGTTGCCCAGAAAGTCCCTTAGAGAATAGAATTAGTGTGTTTCATGCACACATTAGTAACATTTCTTCATCCAATGCCATCCATGCTCTCTGTGCTCACTTCCTCTTGTGGTTGTCCATGCTTCATATTTGTAATTTTGCAGCCTGAGCCACCCTTTCTTTTGTGTCTGTGCTGATGGGCTCGTCTGCAATGTACTGCAAAGGTAGAGCAAGGTGGGGGAAGCAGACAATACCAGATGTCACTGCTGTCTGGATGGGTGTTTGGCTGTTGGAAGGCTGTTGAAGGCTGTTGGAAGCCTGCATGGGAATTTGCAGCGCTCAGAAATCCAGTGGCACTGAGGGACATCCCGCGGGCACTGCTGCCATGTGTGCCCGGGCAGCGGGTCCAGGCACAGGTCAGGCTCAGCCAACCTGGGTCACTTGCTCAATGATTTCTAGTCCTTGTTGCAAAGGGTGATGGTGCAGTGTTCCTCCTGGCTGCAAGCCATGGCAGTGCAGTGCCACCACAGGTGACCTCCACCCTGTGCTGCTGTGCAGCACTTGGAGCAAGGTAGGCTGTTTGTTCTCTTAGAACAGGCACAAAATGGCACAGCTCAGAACTTTGAAGCAACGCTGAATTTCAGTGCAAGCCAGACTTTGCAAGCTTCAGCAGATCTGAGTTTGATTTAGTATCTCAGATTCAGGCATGGATCTGTTCTGGACCTTAGAATGGTTTCTGTTCCTTGTTTACTCTTTGGATGGATAAGATAAACTGAGATCATTGTGATTTTACCACTATAAAGAGTCACAAAATCTAAGATTTTCATCCAGACCATGCAGAACAGACTGATGACTTCAGATATATTGAATCCCAGCTTTAATCTGTTTATGGTTTTTCAGAATCATAATACACATTAACTGATCTTGCATAAACTCAAAATACACAAACTCTGCACCTCATCTTGGTTTCTATTACCTATCTTAAAGGTGGGATTTTTTAAAAAGTCACATTGAAGAAGAGCTTCAATTATACCCTGTTGATAACTAATAATTTAATTGCTACTTAGTGCAAGATCCCACCCCACCAAGGACTGGCATTTAAAGGATTATGCCTGCAGGGGTGAGGACAGTTTGGTTTCAGAGTTGTATCTCCTTGGTGTGACTGATCCTGATGGATTGTGAACAAAATTGTATTGTGAAATACATGTCCTTATTGGAATTGCTGTTAACTTCATAATTGCTCTGTAATTACTAAAGAGAGAGTATCTTACGCTTCTGACAGCCAGGTGTATGTATTGCTTAATCTGTCTCCATTATTGACTTGGCTCAGTTCCTGGGGGTGCTTTCCTATTCTCTTTCAGTTGTGCAATACCAAAACTGACTAAATGGTGCGTCTGCTGTTTTGTTCCTGCTTTGGAGCTGACAACAGGAGCAAGCAGGGGTGAACTTTGAAGAAGCTGAAGCGTCTGCCCGGCCCCGAGCTGCCACTGCTGCAGTGAGCTCCTTTCCTGGCTGGAAGCTGTGCTGACGGCCTGCAGGAGGCTCCACATGGGGCAGTGGAACAGAGCCTGGCTCAGCCCCTCCTGCCCTGTGAGCATGGAGCAACACTGCAGCCTCTGACAGGCAGCTTTGCCAGCAGCTGAGAAGGCTACCAGGAGGCAGGTCAAGGGTCTTTCTTCTGGAGATCTTCAAGCTGGAATCTGGGTTAGAAAAAGTTTCATCTCAAGCAGTGATTAAGAATGGGACTGAAATGAGATAAACAGTGAGTTGTCAGCAGCTTCAGAAGCGATTCCTGCCCTAGGGGAAGTGCCATTCGTCTGTTTTGCTGTACACTGGGTCAGAGCTTATGCTAAAATATTGCAGATTGTCAGCTTTGTCTGTGGCTTTGGGAATATTTCAGTGGCCCTTGCCGCATGCACTGGCATTCTAATGGAGCTTTATGAAAGGGCTTTTCTGGTGTAATCCATCAACAGATAAGCCCAGGGAGAAAGAGAAGGAGAATTCAGCTCCTCTCCCAAGAGAGGCAGCAATGAAGATGCATGCATTAGGCATCTCCTCTCCCTTTGGTACACCCTGCATAGCAGGGCCTCCAAGGATCTCATCAAGCACAGTGCTAGCTGAGTGGGTGTCCTGCCTGACAAAAGCTTTTCTCAATAGCCTTTTTCACTTTCTTGTAGAGAATAAAGTTCTTGACTTTATCTTTCTTTTCCCAGGGAAATAAACGTTTCAGGTATACGTGACCAAAACCCAAAAATCCCATGGGGTATTGTCAATTTTTATTGACTTTCCAGCAGAGTAGAAATTGATGGAACAGGTTACTACAGATGCAACTTGCTGGTTAGGCATGTGACAGCCATGCAAAGCTCTGACCTGGCAATAATTTCTCCCAACATCGATGTTATACCCCCAAGACCACCAGCAGTGTTCAGTTCCCAGGCAGCAGGAGCCCATGGCAGGCTGCAGAACAGCCCAGCCCATCCTCAGCTCTCCCCTCTCTCCCCTGAGTGGCCCATGAGCAGGCAGGGCTCAGATGCTTTTGTTGGCATCCATCTCCAAGCAGGTGCCCCTCAGGGGACTGCTTATGCCCAACACCTTTGCTGCCCACAGCCCAGGCGGCCTGTGGCCTGTTTTCTGAGCTCATTACTGGTAACTTTTTGCATCTCAGGCTGACAAACTGGCTTTGTGCACTCCTCTGCCAGGAAGATGGAGCTCCCCTTGGGCTATAGAGGCAAAAATGTCCTCTTTTTGAAGATGTTATATGTGTCGTATTTCTCTTCAGTCACTGTTTCAAGCTCAGAGGATGCTGGCATTGCTTTCTTACCCTCATTGTACTGAAAGCATACAAAGCATCTCGTTTCCCCTGCCCTTTTTTCTGTTTTCTGTTTATCCACATAGAGTAGAAGTTGTTTTTCCAAGAGCCAAGAGTGCACTTTGTGTTATAATAGATGAACTTTTCAGCTGCCACAGCTCCCCTTTTCCCATTTCCTCTGTTGTTAGTGTCCCTTTTCTGCTGAGAAACTTTTTAGATGCGAGACGCCCAGCAAAATACTGACATTTCAAGAGCTGCTGCAAAAGACCAGAACAGGGAATTTTTAATTTCAGTAAACAATTTTGTCTTCAAGGCCTCACAGTTGGTGCAGTTCTAGGAAAGACTTTGAACTACAGAAGGATATGAGATTTTTTTGCAGTGACTCATACTTTTTATAGATTACCAGTTTCACAGCCTTGGAGGCTGATAACTCTGTCCACAGAGCAGGTGCAGCAAGCGCCCTGTGGAGGCCTGATGGGTGCAGGGGAGTTGTGTCAGTGTTGCTGCAGGGAGATATGGTTGTGTGCATGCCCTTGACTTCTCAGCCCCGCTGTTGTGTTTGCTGTGGGGGCTCCCAGGGCTTTAGGATGCACAGCCATCTATGTAGGCACAGCAGGAGAATGGAGAGGATGGATCATGACTCATGATGCAAAGTTGCACTCTTAGAGGGTGCAGGGAAGAGAAAGTCAATGTGGGGAGTCCTTGAGGAGAGATTTGCACAGAGGCAGCTGCTTCCCATGGCATGGCAAAATGAATTCCAAGTGCCCACAGGTACCTGATGGCAGCGGCCAGAGTGTGTCTGAGTGGGCACTCAGTATCCCCGCAGCATCCCTGGGTCTGAAGGGAACCTGAATGGACTTCACAGAGAGCCCACCTTGTTCACAGTGTGTTGTTATTGCTGCTGTGCCTTCCTTTCCAAAAAATGTACAGCTCCTTCTGAGACTTTTGACAGCAAATGGAGGTTGAGGAGAGATGTAAATGAGGTATGGCTGTGCTTTGTTACATACAGTTACTAAACAGTTGGTGGTCCAGCTTGGGGCTAAGGCTGGAATCTCAGTGTGACTTTGCAGAAATTTGCAACAGACTAGCTTTGGGAGCTGCAACACTTTGTTGTCTTTTCCTCTGGCTGTGGCATGTTCCTAAATGTCCTCCCTCCAAATACCATGTCCAGGTGCTTTCTACACAAATGCAGAGCAAATGCAATGTTTGTTTTTTCTCCAGGAACACAACTTGGACCTTTGGTTCTGTCATCAGTCAGATGAGAGTCAGCTGCTCTAGGGCTGCTCCTATTCCCAGTCTGCTCTGGAATGTATATTCTCCCAGATGTTTGGTTCTCACTGGGAACAAATGTCACATAGGAGCATTTTGTAAAAAGGCCCTGCTAAAATTTGGTCCCACAATTGGGCTGAGTGCTAGCACAAGGTCTCCTTCTCCCTGGGTGCAGTGTCCTGTGCCGTGTGGCTCCATGGGGCGTTGTTGGCTCAGCATCACCCAGCAGTGATGCAACTCCTGCTATCATGGTGCACCTTGGCCCCGGCAAATATAAAAGGCCTCGTCCTGCTTGCCTCAGGATGAGTTGCCAGCAGGTAACTCTGTCTTTATAACTTTCTGTATAATGTTTGGAGGCAGTGGCTTGTGTGGCACACATTTGTCACTGCCTCTCGATTACCTTGAGGCAGGTTAGCCAGGTTGTAGATTAACTGTGCACAAAGCCACAATTACAGAGCCATTATAGATATGCCATTATGTATATCCTTATGTTTATGACTTCATTCTTTCTTAACCCTGTTTCTCAAAGGCAAATACACTTTGTATTTGAATGTGTGGAGTTTTCTCAGCCTGGGCTCACTCAGTCTTTGTGTGACCTGCCTTACTTCCAAATGAGATGTGCCCTCCTGTCTACCCTGCCTGCTATCTGCTGATCCATCCTGAGTATCAGCAGGATGACTGGGACTGAGACACCTCAAGGAAATGCCCATCAGAGCTGCTGGGCATGGGCTGTGGAAGGAGAGGGTCTTGTTTGTGCTGCCTGCAAGCACCACACACTTCTGTGAGCCCTGTGAGCTCAGCTGAGAGCTGCCTGCCCTGCTGTGGTCACAGGGGCTCAGCTCCACTGGGGCTTGTTGAAACCAAAACACAGCTTGGTGTCAGGAAGGAAGGCACGAGAACAGACACTGTCTTGAAAATGCTGAGCACTGACTATGGAGGAAGAAGGAGTAAACAACCCCTGGGCAGAGGGAGAGCAGGGTGAAGCCTGGATCCCTGCTCTCCCCATAGAGGCCCCCTGCACAAAAGGCAGGCAGAGTGTGGTCTGGGGATCTGTGGGCACACCATGGAGGTATTTAGATTCCCCTTCATCTGTGGTCTGGCAGGCTGTGTGCATGCCATGCATCTTGGCTTGACAAGGGGAATAGCCACCTCTCCTCCCTGCTCTCTGGCCACCGTGCCTGCTCTTGAGAGGCCTGGCTGCTGCAGGCAGTGGGAGCAGGGTTAAGCTCCGGCCTCACAAGGGGGCCAGGGGTGTGCTGGTGTGTGGGGTCATTCCTCTTGGCTGGCAGGGAAACCAGTGCACCTCAGCCTGCTCCCAGTGCCTTCTCGTGAGCTGGCTGATTTCCCTCTTAATGCACACATTATATTGGCATGGCTGTTGAATGAATGCAGAAGGTGCTGGGAAATGCATGTTGACTTACAGACAGCTGGAGATATAGTCTGGTTCACAGAAACACCCATAGCTGAGAAAATACTCATAAAAGCAACCAGCCACTCACTCTAGCTTAACACTTCCACTTCTGGCTGGGGCAAGGAAGTGCCAGCTCCTCAGGAAAGCAAGTGAGCCGGCTCACTCAGGTGTGTCTGAGCTGTGGGAGGAATTTGCCTTGAAAACATTTCTGATTCAGCCTCTTAAACCCAGTCCCTCAGCCCTCATGCTGGCTCAGGTCAAACCCACTGATGACATCAGGCAAGGGACTTTTGGCACACTTGGGAGAGTAGTAAGAACAAAAGGGGAAAGACAAATCCAGACCCAGATTTTGCAACTCTTTTGAAAAACCCCACCAAACCCCGGAGCCATGGCTAAGCTGGGGAATACCATGAGCACAGTCTGCCTCTTGGGCCTGTCTCCCACGCTGCTCTTTCTCTCCAAAGGGTTGCCACTGAGAAGGGTTGCAAACAGAAAATAAACTCAATGTCATTGACTTCAGTAAGTCTCTGTGCATGTGGCAATGGTCCCATGAGCATCAACAGGAGTGCAGTGCCCAGGAAAAGTGGCTCTGGGATAGGCTGAGGCTGGGACACACTAGTGAGCCCTGGGCAGGGTAACCCCCTGGCTGTCTTTAGTGCCAAGCTCAACCCATGGCTGCCCATTAGAGTGGCAGACAGGGTGGGGCAAGGGGGGGCTTCAGAAAGATATTGCTTTTTGGGAAATCATCTGTCCTTCTTCCTGGTGCTGTCTGCTGCAGTGGGAGCAGGGTAGCAGATGCTGCACTGACAATAGCCTTCCACAGTTTCAAATTGCCAAGTTCTGTCCCTCTTTCTCCCTTCTCTCCTTCAAAACTAAAGAAAAAAAGAATTTAAGTCCATGTACTTCCTAAAGTTTAGAATTTTCTGGGAGGTGCAGAGTTAACAAAGTGGAAGTTGAAATAAAATGGATTCTGAGCTTGAAAAAAAGCAGAAAAGACAGGACTGAACACTGAGTGTAATCTTTCTGTTGCACATCCTCACCTGCATCAAGGCACCCTGCTGTTAGAAGGAAACACTCCTGCGCAAAGCGTACACTGACACCCTCTCCCTTTGCAAGCAGAATTAATCATGCTTATGTGCCATATTCCATTTTAATTTTTATTGCACAGTCCAAGATTAAAGGTTAATGTAGTACATCTCCCCATCTCCACTCCCATTACAATGGAGTGCTTTGAATAACTATTAACTTCTCGGTTAACTGAAAGAAAATTGTTAATCATCTACAAGCTTATGTTGCATAAAAATCGTTCTCTAACTTTCTCCTGACTGTGGGAGAGCCCTTTCCTCAACTCTGACCTTCAACGACACCTGGTACCTGCAGCCTGCAAAACACAGAAAATCATACTACATGGCCTTATCTGCCAGCCAAGGTCATAAACTGCGTGAATCAGCGGAGTGCAACTTATGTTTCTTGGTGTTGATGTTGATCCAACATCCAGTTCTTCTGCCAGCAAAGATACAGTGCTCCGGGTCTTCAGAAAGCACCTAAAGAGTTGCTTTGTTTTGCTTTGTTTTGTTTGTAATTCAGCAAATTAAGGCTAATCTGCAGCGTGCTGGGTGTTGCTGGGACACACAGGGTGACAGTACAGCCTGTCCCTCCCGTGTGCGCTCTGCAGGGCAGCAGCAGGGCTGGGGCTGCCCGCCCCAGGGAGCAGCTCTTCACCAGGAATCTCGACCTGGGGCTGGGGGAAAGGCCCTGGAGGCTTTGGCATCCCCCCTGCCAGAGGAGCCCGTTGGCACCTCAGCTGGGTGGTGGTGGCTCCTGCACCTTTCTGCCTCCTTGTGCAGCTGCTGCAAGTGGCCAAGTTTGGCTGCAGAGGTGCGGCCTCCCTGTTGAGTGATTGCATGGAGGAGGCTTGAGTCCAGCCATTTGGGAAATAAATCTCCCGCTGTTTGTGAAGTAGGAGGGAAGCACTTGGGACGGTGAAAGATTAGACTGTAAGCCTCACAAAAATCCCCTTCTGGCTGTAAAGATGGGCTGTGGATGTTGTGTTTTTTAGCTCTTTAAATGATTATTTCTGTGCCAGACTTATTAGGCAAGATATTGTTGGGATCTTGGCTAAGAGATAAATACGGCTGCAGGCTCCGCAGTCGCTCCTCTCCACATCTGGTCACTGTCAGGCCTTCAGCTAATAGGCTGAGATCTGTGTGCTACAGTAAACAGCCTCTGCAGCTGCTAGGGGCTAAATGTAACTATATATTGCTCCAAACACAAACATTTCCACATTAGGCATTGCATGTCCTCCCCCGGCACAGAGCTGCAGCCACTGACCTCGGGAGCCTGCACTGCATCAGCTCGCCCTGGCTTCTCCTGGGCCAGCAAATTCCGTCTCTTTTTATGGCTGTGGCTCTTGAAAGCGAGAGCAACAGCCCCTGCTCGGGTCAGGCTGCATGTGGCCAAGAATTGTGCAACCTCCTGCAGATGGGCTCAGTGCTGAACAGCCAGGAGCCTGGCCAGGAGAGACTTGCTGGGGACAGACGGCAAGGTGGGGAGAAATGGGTGGTGCCAGCATCGGGGAGCTGTCAAGGGAAGGGTTTTGGAGGAAGGCACAGATCTCCTGGGAATTTCTAGATATCTCTGGCTGGGTGTTGGCATCCTCCCTCCACCTCCCCCAACAAGCCCTGCAGAGAACTGGGAGCTGCTCTTGGCTGGACTTCAGACAGGCTGCCGTGCATGCAAACATGAGGTTTTCTGTGTACAATGCCCAGCTCCCCCAGAAGTGTCCTTCCTCCCCCCTTCCTCCTCCTCTGTACTTTTCTCTGCTGTCCAAGGCCAGGAGCAACTGGGTCAAGACTGCTTTCAGCAAGGTGTTTGCTACACTTGTCTCAGGTGAAAGACAAACATGTCACATCAGCTGGAGTCTTTGTTAACCCATATGATAAAAATAAAATCCACTTCCATCCAGTATCTGCAGGAGAGCTCACTCACACGTGAGGGAATCTTTGAGTGGAGGGGGTTTGATGTAGCTGTTTTCAGGTCTGGCCTGTGCCCAAGTTGCCACAGAGTTTTGTCCTTCAGTGCCTGCTCCAGTGAACTAGATAGATGACAGGGCTCAGAGAGGCTTTGCCCCTGTGCAGCAGTTGGGTGTCTAAAGAAATCTTTCCAGAGAAGGCTTTTCCGAGACCCAGCATCCAACACAGCAGGTGCATCCCAGGCTCCAGCCCCCAGTCTGGAAATTCAGCATGCTGTGCTGACCAGGCCCTGCCTAAATCCCTTCTGATTTATAAAGTGTTAGCCTATTTACATCAGCCCTCCAGCCTGCTTGTCCTCTGCCCAGCACCTCTTAGTGCTGCAGGGAAGAAAGACGCCTCTTGCTGTTTGGTTGACTCCAGGCTGGATCAGCTGGCCAGGTGCTCGGCCAATTTCCATTGCTGCTTTGAAGCTGAGGAGTATTTTGAAAAGAATAGAGCCTTTAGCCTTGTAAGTAAAAGCCATTTATCTAAGGGTGAAAAAGTGCTGGCATGGAAAAATTCCAATGCTATGAAAGTCTCTTTTCCTGAATGTCTTGGATACTTGCTGGATTAGGTTCACTGGTAAGGAGCTAGGAGTTATGAATGTGTCTTTTACAGAAATGAGCTGCAGAAGGAAAAGGCAAGCACTGGCATGCTTGTAAGTGGGACAGAGCGAGGTTCCCTGTGGACCAGACATTTGTGAAATTGCTTTTAGAGGTACGGTCAGTATTGCTGCAGCGAGTTGAGGTGGTACTGAATCCCCTGTTGTAACCATAGCTGTTACTATTTCCCAGGGGTATAGTATCAGCAGAATACCTTACATAAACAAAAGCTAAGCACTGTTGGCTTTGCTCCACGGGGCTGTTTAATAACACTTTGAGCTGCACACGGACAGTGTCAGAGTGTTTTATAGACGCTAATGAAATTAGCCTCATGATGCTCTGCTGAGGTGGGGATGTGTTATTAGCCCTTTCCCTGGGCTCAGTGTGTGTGTGGTGTAGGATTCCCATCTACACCAGCAGCGTGGGGTGCTCATGCCTGCACTTTCCATCAGTAAACACCTCACTGGGATGGGACCTTCTGCAGCCCTTGGTCTGCTCCACCACTCCCTCTCCAGACAGTTTCTGACTCTTGGTCCAGTGGTGGCAAGCATGCTGCCATGTCACCCCCTGCTAGGCGCAGACTTTCTCCTGGGTCAGAGCAATCTTCCACCACTCAACATCTGTTGGCAGGGACAGAAAATTCAGATCCTTCTCTCAAATCACTAAGCATGTCTGCTACATCTCAAGACCTTATGTCAGCTTGCAGTGGCTGAGGTCCAGGACTTTTCCTACATGGCCAGTGTGGGATACCGGAGATGCTGGAGAGGAGCTCTCTTGCTTGCATTGTGCATGGCTCTGACCTCTTTGGGTGGAAAATGGGGTCTGCAACAGCTTTGCAATGATCCAGCCCTGCTCACGTGCAGCAGCCCCAGTTTCGTCACAAACAACAGTGCTGTTGGGCCCTGGGGTTGTGTTGAAGCTACCACTGATGCCTTGCTTTAAATAGATGCTAAGCAAACCTCTCTGTTTGTTTTTCTTGACATGGTACTGACTGGTGCTTTCCAAGAAACAAGGAAAAAAAAAGCTGGATTCACAGTGGTGACTTTGACTCCATCTGGCAAAAGCAAACTAATCTCCTAAAAGAGAAAGGCTTGGCCATGAATAGAAAAAGTAAACAGGTCACTGTGAGAAGCAGCCTGTTCCTTTCGACCCAGTGGCTGCCAGTGACAAAATCACACTGGAACTTGGTTAGAAGATCCTTCCACTTCAGGATTTTCTCTGTCATGAGAAAGCCAAAGGTCTTTCCAGACCTTAGATGAGATCTGCATATGGAGTTTAGTATTGGATTTCATAAGGTTTGCTGCACTTTACCCTGCTCTGCTAGGTAAATATTTTGCTTCCAAATCATCATTTGCCTTTCTGGGTCCTGTGGACTGTGAGGCTGGACCAGACTGGGGAACCATCACTCATTCTGCATGAAATAAACTTCTGTGAAGCCATCAGAATCTTACTAAGACACTCCTCTGTGTTGTTACTGCCTTCTAGCTGAATGTTCAGCCTGCAGGAGCTGAGAAACCACCCTGCCTGTGCAGCAGTAATACACAGACCATTGAAAGTGGTCTCTGTGACTCAGAGTGGTGGGAAAATGCCATGCTCAGGCTGTGAAAACATTGTGCTGGAGGCAATTATTTTCATGATGGGCAGAGCCAAACCCCATATTACAACACAGGCTTAAATATGGGTGTGCTTGAAGACTTTGTCGGGTCTTGAAGACGTTGACAGGTTTGGATCTAAATTTTGTGACTGGTTCTGTCTTAGTGGCTGGCTGGGCCATGTGCTCCTGAAATCCAAACTGTCCACTTTGAAAAGCTCCACCTCTGAAGAGAAATTGCCAACAGCATTGCCTATGCACAGCACATTGGGTGGGATCCTCATTGAGGGGTGGTGGTGAAAAATGCACTTCAGTTTTATTTTATGGCTATGTTCACACATCTTATTAGGCATACAAGAACTGACAGGGAGAACTTGGGGCAGGTTTTTTCTTCCATGCCAGTTGGTGAGCCTTTGGGAGAGCGTGAGCACCCCAGAAAGGTCTGTCTTACTGGCTCTCCCCTTCCCTGCCTGTTGCTAATTAGAGCTCAGCTTAAGCCATGAAGCTTAAGGGCCACTTCTACAAACTCTCTTACCATGACATGTAACACTGACACCAGTAGGCAGTCTTGGTGTGTATGTAGGAATTCCATCCTCATCCAAGCTGACTGCTGGCCTTTTGCAACTCTGCTTGAAATTTGGGCTCTTTATAATGTGAATGATAAATCTCAGGTGCTTCCCACTTGGGTTTTTTTCTGCTGCCTGTAGTGCCCGGAATATATTTTAACAGTCTATTGATGGAAATGATAATTAGGGGATTTGTCATGAGAAATGTGCATGAACTTTTCAAGCTGTCATTCAAAAAAAGATTTTTTACAGTCAACTCTCGATTATCTGTGGGTGCATTCTCTGAGCTGCAGATTAGATGTGCCATGTTTAAAAAATGCAGAACTCTTTCAGAGCCATTATAAAGTATAATGCACAATGTTTTTTTCTCTTTATTTATAACCTCATGCTGCATCTTAAACTTTTTTTTTCCAAAGGTAAAGTATTAAAGTATTACATTCCTGGGCCCTTATTTACATATATTTTGTATTATCAGTTTTGCTTTTCTTTCTTTGCCTTCATTACCCCGGATACTGAGAGCTGAACATACCAGCTTACAGCATCTGTGGAGAAGGGCATGTGACATGGTAACCTTTCCCCAGCTGTTTTCTTTTCTTCTGGTGCTGCATAAGAGTTTCTGCAGCGTGATGCTGCACAGCCAGATGGGCTGGAGAGGAAGAGGAAGTGCTCTGCTATGAAAGAAAAAAAAAAAAAAAGTCTGTACCTGAAGAAACATGAGTGAATGACAAACAGCTGAAAGAGAAGGGATGTCTTAGAAACCATTTGTCAGGCTGAAGAAGCGTCAGCTTGTTAAAAACAGTTAAAAGGACGAATTGACAGACGAAGGCTCAGTGCAAATTCAGCTGCCATCACTTCAAAAGCCCTCACAGCTGAATCAGCACATTTCTGTTTCCATACATAATGGATGCAGCCAGCGTGCCATTATGATGCCCACAAGAAGACTTGTGTTAAGCTCTTTAAATTAGCTGTTTATGATAGTCACACTCTATAGCTGTAACTTATTTTTTTCCTGGGCCTCCTTCTCATCTCATCCCATCTCATGCCTTTTGTTTTTGCAGCCCTGGGAACAGCTGCCGAAGCAAGGACTTTGGGAAGGGAGTGGTACTGACTCAGTGCTACCATGCAGAGATTTTCAGCCATGCCTTCCATGCTCTGGCTGGCTGGTGTGTCGCCTGAGTGTCCCCCTGGCTCGTGCTGGTGCTGTGGTCCCACCATGGGCCAGGAGCTGGGGTCTGACCCGCAGGGAGCCGGCCTGCAGGGTGTGCAGCTACAGCCCTGGGCACACCTGTACCCCCTCCTTCCCTGGCATCCCCTCCCTGCCTCTGCTGCCACAAACACCTTCCTCCTTCCACCTCAAGGGTCCCTGTGTCACACAGGCTGTCCTGGAGCTGCTGCCCTGCCCCCTCCTGCTGGGCTGTGCTTTGGGGCTCCCCTCCTGCCTGGCTGAGTCCTGTCCATGTCAGCGCTGGGTACAGCTAGTGCTAGAGAAAAACCCAAATTAACCTCACCCAGGCTTTGGCAACCTTTGGGTCCAGATCCCAGGTTTGATTATAGAGTTCTCTAAGAATTGAGACCTGTCTTTTTTCAGTGTTGCTTGAAGAGTTTGAAAGCAGCTCAGGACCTTTACAAAAAATCCTGCTGAGTAAAGTATTGTTGAATGATTGTCAACATTAATCCAAAACCTACTGCCCAATGATAGATTTAATCTCCTATTTTTGTGGGAATTTTTTGAGCTGAAGGAATGACGAAGAATAAGAAAGAGTAAAAAAACCCAAACACTTTTTCTGTGAAAACAAACAAAAAAAAAAGATAAAGTTGGTGCCTTTTTACTCAAATCAGAAGATCTTCTGAAAGCAACTTTTGGCTGAATTTTTTTAAAACCATTTGCTGAGAAATGTCAACCAGCTCTAGCATCTTATGAAAGATGCTGCACTTAATAAAACTGCAGGCAGGGAGGCAGAAATAATACACCCATTCATCTCCCTTAGCCCCTCGCTCTGTTCCCCTGCTGCTCCAGTCGCTCCTGAGGGTGTGAGCCCTATCAGGTGATGTGAGCCCTTCCAGTGGCTTCAGTGTGATTTCCAGGCTAAGCAGATGTTTTGTAGCCACAGCTGCAGGGCAGCAGCCCAAAGGAGGTAGGAGAAGCACACGTCCCTGCCCAGGGAGCGGGGATGCACGGCATCTCTGCCGCAGGGCAGCGGGAGCTGGGGAGCTGTGACACCTCTGGTGGATTTCTGTGTGGAGGCCACCAAAGCACAGTGGAGCAAGCAGCAGTGCTGGCTAATCCCCATTTCCTTACACAGGCATTTTGCTTCCCTCTCTTGACCCTGGGGAAGTGTGAAAGCTGTTTTGCTGGTGGAGGAAGGATGGAGCAGGGGGAGCTCCCTACAGCACCCTTGCAGTGGCAGCAGCAGAGCAAAGATGCCTCTGGGGGCTTCTCCTTGCTGTCCCTCTCCAGAGGTGGGACCAGTGGGGACAGCAAGGTGCTCGTGGACCCCGGAGGCATAGGCAATGTTTGTGTTTGCTGTGCTATTTCGGGAAGGTTTCATAAGGTAAACAAGGCCTCCTCTTGATTCATTGAGGTCATTAGCGAGCCGTAGGATGGTATTTACATAGCTAAGGCATTCGCACGGGCTCTCTCCCAGACGGCAAGTTCACCGGGGAGGAGGGAGGTGACCTTCAGCGTTTCTTGTTTTGCCCTGTATCTGGCACGCAGGGGGCCTGCCTGTTCCACTGGAGTGCCTGGGTATTGTAACCAAAATAAATCATCCTTATCGTGGCTCGTGGCAATACTGCAATGGAAACAGAAACAGGCACACTTTGTGAGAATGGCATCACTGCGAGGAGTGGGATGGGAAGCTGGAGGATGAGCTCCAGGCAGCTGCAGCCACCACCTGTCCTGAGCAGGGCTCTCCTTTTTGGGGCCAGCCTCCCAGCTTGGCATGGACGAAACACTGTGCATGACAGGGGAACTCATCTCCTGTCCAAACTAAAGCAAATAACTGCTGGGGAGCACTCCTAATGAGAGAGAGGGAGAGAGTGGTGATTTTCTGGTTCAGCCTATCACAAATTGACAAGGAAGCCCCCCAACCCGCTGTCTCTCCCCTCCCTGAGCAAATCACAATACACAACTTTTCATTTTGGCTTCCTAGTCTGTTTCAATGAGTAGTAGAACCATTTAAAACTATTGGGTTTTTTTCCTGTGGATTTATATGGCTCTCACAGTGCTAAGGGCTGACTGACTGAACTGTCATAGTACTGAAGAAAATGAGCACCTGGAGAATCTACTCAGACCAGCAGTGCTGTGAATAGCATAATCATAGGAAAAAACTTCACAGTTTGCATTGCATAGAGTTGCATTCAAACCCAGCCACTCTATATAAGAGCAGGCCATGAGCCGAAGACTGAATTCTCTGATGCTCAGTAATGTGTAATAATTCTTTCCCTTTGAAAGAGGATTTGTAGAGATCCTGTCCATCTGCACATTTTCACGAAGCTTGTAGCAGCAACTTCCTATCTCAGAGGCCAAAATGTTTCAAAGAGGATTTTCTGGTTGGTGTCAAGGAAAACAGATGTGGGAAAGGTGGGGAGAAGTGCAGGGAAGAAAGGGCTTGTGCTTGAAGCAAAGCCAGGTGAAGGAGGTCCTGTCTCCTACCATGAGCAAGGCACACATGCTGTTTGTAACTCCAGGGCCTGGCCATGGGCAGGATGAGCATGAGGGACATGGGCATTCAGGCTGCTGAGTGCTTTGGTCTCGGTGGGTATGAGACATCACTCCCTCCTTCCTTCAAACCCCAGGCGAAGGCACTGGCTCCACCACCTAGGAGAGGGAAGTCATGGGCATCCCAGCAGCAGGGTCAGCCAGGGAGAGTTCCTGCCTTGAGCTATCCCATGTGATATCCCTGGTGATGCTCTGCACCCTGGCAGAACCAGGCAAAGGGCTTTCAGATGAATTGCTTTAATGCTTCCACATTCCTCCTTCTCTCCCTGCCTCAAAGAGACAAACCTTAGCTTTGAAGCCTTTGAAATTACATCAAAGGATAAGATTTCCAGAAGAGCTTAAGGGAGTTGGGTGCCTTTGTCCCATTGATGGTCAAGAGGAGATGGGGAGATGGGTGCTTAATCCCTGGAGATGCTTTGAAAATTTTGTCTTATGTCTACATCCTTGCTGGGGAGGAATGAGAAGCAGCTGGCAGCTCCTTGACTTTGTGAAAGGCAGATCTTGCCTTTTTTTCTGAAGATAAAACATGATGGATTTGAAAATTATGTCCAAAACTCAAGTTGGCCATGAAAACTTCCAACTGTTTTTTAAAGACGAAGGATCTAAAGCCAGCCTGTGACTTTGCCTGATTCAGAAGATGGTATCTGTTGATAACTGAGGTGCTGCTACTTTCTCTCCCTTCACATCACTGCGGGCGTTGTGTAACCTTGCTGGAATCATCTCAACGTGGAGGCTGTTACCTGTGCAGGTGGTGCCACTTCTCTGCCTCTCTTGGTGTCACCTTTCAGCAGTACTTTAGTACCATGTTACTTTTTGATGAAGGGTATTGCCACTCGTTTGCTTTTGCTGGTGAATATTAAACCCCTGTGGTTTAACTCATGACACCCTGGAGGGGGAAATTGCAGCGTGCACTCTTGGGATCTTCTCACTGCTGCCAATGTTGATGCCAATTTGCTGCTACCAGGCTGTCTTGGGAGCCTGAGCTGCAGACAGGACTTGCTGGGAGCTCTAAGTGTGGTTTTGGCCAAGCCTTCTCAGAGTGAGGAGCCACCAGGCAAGCATGGGAGGTGTGGGGCTACTGCTGGTGCCCATCCTTGGGGCTGCTGGTGACCAAGAGGAGGGGCAGTGGGAGGAGGCCATGTCTGGGAGCAGTGGCCAAGGGCTGGTGTTGATGGGCTCTTGCAGAAAGGCAGAGGAAACTGGGCTGCAGCCTTGCTGTTGTGCTATTTTTGTTCAAGGTAATAACAGGAACTCCGCTGTAAATAAAAATAGACAAGTGAAGAATTTCCCGAGTCTGTCTCTACTCATTTCTTTCCTGATGAGGAATTATCCCACTCCAGAAGAGTAAATTCTTTCTGGCTGCTCCTTGGAAACTGGGACAATAACACTGGAAGCGAAAGAAGAGATTATGAAGTTGTCACGAGGGCAACAGCAACGTATTGTACACTGGGTGCCAAAAATGCCTTCTTTACAGCAAATACAAGCCGTGCTCTGCGGGGCCATCCTGGCAGCGTGAGGGCAGGCGGAGGCAGTCTCTGCTGCTCTCGGTGCCAGCCGGGGCTGGGCTGGGTGCTGCCCTGGCTCCCGGCTGCCCCGAGGGGCTCCTGGCTCGCCTCCACCACATCCCTCCCCTCCTGCCTGTCACCCACACTTGGCAGGACCTCACCTTTGGAAGCACGCAGCATTCCTGCATCAGCTGATAATCAAGGGAGGTGTGGAGGGTGTGACCTTCTTTCCCTGATGTTATCAAGTGCCTTTTTCACAAAAGACAACATTTTGCTGTGAAGTCTGGATTTCTGGGAGCACTTTTTTCTTACCATATGGTCCAGGGCTCTGAAAGTCTCCCATCCTTAGCCACTGAATGTCTTTTGGTTAATAACTGCTGCTTCATCATAAAAGTGCATTAACTGCACTGTTCTCACAGAGCCAGGGGACTCTGACAAGAACTGGACGAACTGACCTTTGTCACAGCCTTCCTGCCCCTCCAACGGTGCTACATGGCGCTCACTTGCCCCTTTTCAAGCATCCTTCACGTTTGAGGAAGTCCCAAGTTAGCAGGAAATGCAAAGGCATTTCAGCAGGAGTTCCAGCAGATGCTTTGGGGAACCCGCAGATGTGCTGCAGACCAAAGGTGGGATGTGGCAGAGTCAGAGGCAGCGTCACACAACCCCGGTGAAAGCTTAACCCTGCCAGAGGGTTTGCTGTGTGCAAAATGCATGCTCATGCTTCTCCTCCCAGACAGGGTTTGTAGGGAGAGCTAGTGACTCACTGGGGGTGGGAGTCTTGTTAAAGCTCTCATATGGAGGGAGCGTCAGAAGCTCACCCAGTTTCAGATGTCGATTTTTCCATTCTCAGCTATTCGTGGCTACAGTAACGAGATGGATAAGCCCACTGTTATTGTCTGTACAGAAAGTGAAGGACAAGTGGCATCTACTTTCAGAAGCAAATGCTGAAATGTTGTTGGGTTTTTCTCACCCAGATTATAAGCAGTAAGATAGTGTTTTCAAACCCCTTGTTTTTGAGAATTTGATTATGCTTTAACTAAAACCAAAATGTCAAAACATAGAAGGCGCTATATCTTCTCTGAAAGTGTGTTACCCTTTTTTATAAAAACCAGTCACTGATATTAATGGATAGATGCTTTGAAGAAAGAGGGGAGGTTCTTGTTTCTGCCCCCAAATCCCAGCCACCCTATGATCAAACTTGTGATCAAAGTTTACAAAGTTTGAAACTGCAGAGTAAAGAGAAATGCAAAACAGCTTGTGAATGAAGAGGTGTGAAACCGAGGGTGTGAAACAGCAGATCTGATCTGCCAGGTTAGCTTTCTCTCTCTACTGAGCTGTAACCCACAAAAGATCAGGCAACTCCTCCATACAGGATTTGAGCTTGAGAAGATTTTTAAAAGGCCTGCAAGAGATGGATACCCAGAGAAAGAGGGATTTGTGTGCATGTGAAACCCTGCTAGCAGAGATAACTACTTCTGGGAGGCTGAATACAGCCTGAGAAGCCCAAGTTTTGTCCTTACTCATGAATACAGCTTTTGTGGATGGCTGTAGATGTTTGAAGGATGAAGCTCATGGATGGTCTCACCCCCTCCCCACCTCCTGCTGTCTACGTGACTGACAGAGTGGATCTGGTGCTAAAGTTTTTTAAGCAAACATGAAGCTCCTCCATACCTCTTACCCAGGTTGCCTGACTGAGGAGCAGAAGATGATTGAGACTGACAGTAAACGCTGCAGGAGAAAAAGTGGGTGGTGGTTCTAATTTAGGGATGCTCTCTAATTTTACCCTCGCTCTCTAATTTTACCTCTTTTCTCTCTAATTTAGGGATTCAATGCACATTGTTTGGCTAAAGCTCAGTGGAGACTATGCAGAAAACTGCTGTATTCATCCACTACCTTGCTGAAGTCTGGATGTTCACAGCAGCCTGCTACTAGCATTGCTGAGGAGCAGGACACTTACTCAGAATATTACTTTTGTGCTTGTCAAGCATTTCCAGAAATAATTATTTGTATTTTAAGATTTTTTTCCCTGGAGTTTATGAGAAAAATATTTTCAGTTCAAAGCTTAGCCCTCTTGATGTTTTTTCATCATGGCATTAGTCTAGCCAAGCACTTACATCCATGCTTAAGTGTAAATGCATGCCTAATAGAGTTAAAAGGAGCTTCAAGAGTGTCCCTTGCTGCCCTGCTGAACAGGCACGGCAATGTGTAAATGTAGGTGTCTTGCTGAATCAGAGCTAAGTGATAATATGCTCTCACTAGCTGAGACAGAGCAGTGAACTGCATGTGTTAACAAGGTGAGATTTCAGAGTGGAAGTGACATTAGAGGACAGGGAAACCAGTTTTTAATAGCATCCGCTGCACCTTGACATTGCTGCAAGACAGGAGTCTGAGCTGAAACAGTTGGATCTGAGACTCAACCTGGAAGTGCTCTGGATGTTTTGCATCTCTGTTGGCTTTCTGTGTGGGCATACAGAGGGGAGGATTTCTTCTGTTCTCATGTGTGGACTCACACACCTTACTTTCTCATGGTAGGACAAATAGGCCACCAAGAAAGTAGGACACTTGGCCTCTCTCCTCTATGGGAGGTGCAGTGCAGATTGGCTTCTGAGAACTAGGACAGTGCCTCCAAAAGTAGAACAGCTGGTCACCCTTTTCGTGTGTTTGTTGACTTACAAATGTATCCTTTAAAGCTCAAGATTTAAGAGACATTTTTGGCCTACTTAGGGAAATGTTTTCTGAAAATAAAGACAGATACACTGGAACAGACCCAAACCTCTGCTTTTCTTCTGGAGCACTGAGCACAGCTAGCAACTGGAGGATCCACATGCTGGGCAAACAAACCCAACAGGTGCACCATGTCACTTCTTGCATATTGAGTGATACCACAGTCACAAATCCACTCTCCTTGTCTGGGAGGTGTTCACTTTTCAGCAGCAGAACACAGGCAGAAAGACTTGCACTGCAGTGTGAGATGATGCTTCACTTCAGGAAAACTGTTACCAAATCAAACTTGTCCATGTATGCTTGCTCTATCTATCTATCTATCTATCTATCTATCTATCTATCTATCTATCTATCTATCTATCTATCTATCTATCTACCTATCATCTATCTATATAAACCATCTATTCTATCAGAAACTGATTTCCATTCCACAGAAAACATCCACAGAGGGTTTTGTTCTCCTGCATAAAGGTCTTTCTCTAAGTGCAATTAGGTCTGTAATGTCTACAATCCCATTTGAGTTCGAGCAATGCCAGTGGGATGCTAGCATGTTGTCCTGGTCAGTAGAATGTGCCTGGGGACCATGCAGCAGCCTGTGTGGGTAAACAGGAGCAAAGAGTACAAACCAGGTCAGCTGACATGGTTCTTGGAAAGAAGCTGCTGTCCTCACTGGTTCAGAAAAAAACCCTCCATGCCTCCCGTAATGATGGCCATTTAATATTTCCACCTGGCTGCGACTTGGACTAATCCCACAGGAGCTTCTCACCTTGAGCCAGAGGTTACTCAAAGTCATTGTGCTGCTCTGAAGTCTGGGTTCACTCTCTGGGGACTCATCATTAGCCAAGTCAGGTATGAGGCTGAATCTTAATAGTTAGAGAGGAAGGCTAATAGAAAAGGAAGCCTTCCAATTTTTTTTATCCAGTAAGTGTGCTATGGTAATGAATTTGGAGCCTAGTGGCTCCAGTTGGAGTGGGAAGCTTGCTGCATTGTGAGCAGGTCTTTAATTCACATAAAGAGGTGTTTCATAAGCCATATGTGATGCCCTGCTTTGAATATTAATACCTAGAGTTCTTATTCAGCTCACAGCCATTTCATGGAAATGCCATGCCTCTTTGAGGCCAGACAGAGCCCTTGGGTGCTCCAGTTTTGGCTTTTTTTGCAAAGACAGTTTCAGGTTGTTCTGTACTCTTAATTCAAAATTCTCATTCAGCTTAGAGTCTCTGAAACCACTGCATTTATATTACATAATATTAACTGATTTTAGATTTAATGAAAATGTGAAGGAGACTATAGGACAGCAGGCTTGGTCTATTTAGCCAAGTGACCTGTTAGTTATATACTTCATGAAGTTACTTAATCTTCTACAGAGCAAGCTCTTCTAAAATGAAATAACACAGGAGGCAGGGACTGTTCTGGCAAGCACTGTTTTTAAAGGCCTTCTGCAAAAGCTGGGGAATGAATATTCAGTCTGAACTGAGATGCATTCTAGCTGTGTCAGCCGTGCAGCTTTTGGGTTTTTTTACATTTATACCTGTGGGCAGAGCTGGGGAAATTACAGCTATAGAGGCCCTGGTGTAGCTCCCACCAAGTGCCATTCATCCAGAGCTGGGGGCAGGCTCAAAGTGAAGTGGGGTTCTTAGAAATGGACGTGGACAACCCTGATTGTTTTTAATGTTAGCATATGCCCGGGATAACGCCTGGGGAACGTGGCTCGGCTGCTATGCTGGGCCTTGCTCATACTCCAGCTCAAGCAATCCAGAGGGGAGCCAAGCCAGCTGCCTTGTGGGGGATCCTTCCCACAAAGCCAGCCTCAGTGAGCAGTGAGTGGGCTGTCACTTCTGCGGGTGGATTGCTACAACTGTTTTTCTCTCCCAGCGCTGGAAAGGGAGGATGTAGCACGTATTGCTTTTCTCTGCGGGTGGTTGCTGCATTTAAATGTGCTCCCTATTAAAAAGTATCATTGTTATTTGCTAGTTGTGGCTGCAAAGCACTCTTGTTCTCTGGGGACCAGCAGGACACAGCACATACTTGCAGCGCAAGAATCCTGCTCTGAGGCAGGGCATAAACTAATCCTAGTCTTGACACTGATTAAGAAAATAAGTAAGAAATAGTTATGGAAGGGAACATTTGTGTGCGAATCTCAAGGACATGGACCTTGCAAACTGTGCTCATCAGCAAACCATCTCATCCTCTTTGCTGAATTTACTCATGCATGAGGCAAGAGGGTCACTCAATGCTTTGGACCAGATCCTTCTGGATTTCAGTTGTGTAGCCTATGGTAGAGGTGGTGTGTGTAGGATCACGCAGATCTGGTACCTCCCAATGACTCCTCCAGGTGACTGGGGAGGGCACAGCCACACCACTGGCACCAAAGACTTCAGCCTGGGTGGGGAAAGTGCTTGCAGAGAGGGGGGCCTGGAGCTCCTCTGTGAGCAACCATGGCTTTACTCTGCTGAGCCTGATAAGAAATCCTACCTGGACTAAGGACAGCAATGTAATATGATAAGAGAGACAGGAGCATCCTCCAGGGATTTCTGGGCACACAGCAGGGTGTGGAGTTGTCCTGGGCATCTTCATTTCCTAAGCAAGATGATGGTGTAACTTGCAAAGTACTCTGTGGGGTGAGAAAGCAGATAATAAAGAATGAAAATGTCTACCCAAACCATAACTGTCCACTGATGAATTCAAGGAGCATCAAGTGCCATCCTGAATTTTTAAAGCATGTCAGATAACCCAGCTTGAATTTCAACAGGAGGGTAAGTCACTCATAGCAGAAAGGGATGAAAACCTCAGGTGTGCTGCAGGCAGAGGGAGTTTCAATGCCCCTACACCCCAGGGAGGAGGTGGGAAGGGGAAGTGGGTGCTGGGTGCCATAATCTTTGGAAAATCCCTCTCTCCTACCTGCTACTGCCTTGGATATGGTCCTCTGCCTCAGCAAGTCCCTTCTCCTCAGCTGGTGGGTGCATTTCATTTCTTGGGCTTGTCTGGTAGATGGACCAGTGGTGCTCCCAGGAGGCAAGGAGGCTGTGCAGAGACAAAAAGAGGCAACAGGGCTTTGAGGGAGAGGCAACAGCGGTCAGAGACAGCTGAACGTCTGCTCTCCCTCTGAGAGGGAGGGTCTGACCTCCTGGGGCTGAGAACTGCTGGAAGCTGAACAGCTGTGTTCTTTCTCCTGGCTCGTGTGCTATCAGCTTGAGAAAATAGCCAGGATTGTTTGTCTTATGACTGTCCCTCATCTGGACAGGCAGGGAAAGCTGTATCAGGTGGAACAGAGATGCTGTCCCCAGATAACTCCCCCTGCCTGCAGTGGGGTCAGTGCCCTTGTGGCTTTGCCGCACCACATGGCATCCAGAAGCTGAGCCTGGGTGGATGCAGCATGAGCAGAGTGGCCTCTCTTCTCTATTAGACCCAGCTGCACAATCTGTTCCCCCTTCCCTGTCTGGGGTTTGAGCTTTTTCTGGGTTTCAGGGGGTTTTCTCAGCTCTGGCCACAAAGGTACTAAAAAGAGATGGCTGAAAAGGCTCTCCTGGAGGGAAAGAGTAAGGAGCTGGAGGAACTGATGAGCCAGGAGATTGAACTGGGCGTAACAAACAGGTCTAGGATGGTGAAAGGATCACCTCTTCAGTTAAAGAGAATTTGAGGTCTGGGAGCTTATTTAGAGGGTGTGGGACTGGGACAGGATGTCAGTAAGCCCAGCTTTTAGACTGGAAAGGATTTAGGTCTTTCTCCCTTTACTGCCCTGGGGAGTGTGTGCCATGCATAGGGTGGGATCAGCAGTGGGAGCACTGGGCAGGGAGGAGAGAGCATGGCTTTCTAGTAACTCTGCCTTTGTGAAGGAAACGATGGAGCTTCCAGGAGAGCAGAGGCTGTGCTCACGGTGGCTGGGTGGTGAATCAGGAAGAGTCAGGAGCTCATGACAAACAACAAATCTAAGGAGAAGGATTCGTTTTTCAGGACTGAAGTAGGCACAGAAAGTGGCACGGGGGTGATTTATGTGCTTAAGCAAGGTTTTGGCATTTGTGCCCAGCTTTGTGGTTCGTTTCCTCATTCACTCAAATGCATAAAGACTGAACAAATGTTTGGTAAACAGGAACCCAAGGTTTCAGTGATGAAAAGCTTTAACTCTCACCCACAGAGCTGCTTGCAGCATTGGCTTGGAAATTTTTTTGAGAATATGATGATCCTCCCCAGTCTCATGACCAGGGTAGCTGCAGCTGTGACCCCCCACATTGCCTCATGGCTGCACCCCCAGCAAGCTGCCAAGGGCTGGAAAGAGAGAGAAAAGTGTGTGGTGAGGTGGGGCCCTTTGGGTCAGCCTCCATCGGCGCTGGCAGGGCCAGCTCGGAAACTTGCACAGCTGCTGCCCGGGCTCAGTTTGGGCTGTGAATAACTGGAGAGCTTTCCATCACCAGGGCTGTCAGTTCAGGTATTTGCAAGCAGTTTCTTTGGTGGTTTCTTTTTAGTGTGGTTTCTGGACAGGGAGGACAGGATAGAGAGAGGAACCTTTCATGCTTCGGCTTCTGCAGCATCCGGCGTTTTCATGAAACCACAAAGGATGTCAAAGAAAAAAGAACAAGAGCTCTGTTTATAGGGATTTAGACTGTCAAAACAAAGAGGGGGCTGTGTTGTTCAGTGATCACTCAGAGTCAAGGAGCCAGAAGACATAGGTTCACAGGAGATGGGCTTCCAGGCTGAAGCCCACCCTCCCCTGGCCACAGTTGGCTGCCCCTTGCTTGTGCCGCTACAAGGATTGGCAGAGTTGGCTGGCACTTCATACCCACTGTGCTGCCCAGCATTGCTGTGCATATTAAAAAGTGTCTCAGGATGATGACTCTAAATTTCTGCAGCTGCCTGGGAATTTGTCTTGTGCAGGACTTTTCCACTCAGACCCCCTTGCAGGACATGTTGGACGCAAAGGAGAAGCGTGCAGCACGAGGAATGCATGGGAAAAGGAGTTGGGGAATATGTAGTCCACACGCTGACAGCTGCTGCTGCACTGGCTGAGAGCAAATGTGTCTTTCCACCTGTGTTCGGTGCAAATTTTTGTGAAAGCACAATAGTAGGAGGTAGCACAGAAACAGGTCTGAAGGCAGTAGTAGAGAGGCTTCTGCTCCCAAAGGTAGTCTGGATGCTTTTTTAGGAGCATTGCACCAGGACAATGGCAGTGGGAGGAGAAGGATGATGACAGCCTGTGATTCTTAATCTCTTGTTCATCTCTCCTCAGTGTCCAAGCTGACTGAAATGCAAAATGAAAGCAACTGTGCAGCATAAATCAGATGCTGGAAGTCCTTTGCATGATCTACACCCAGTGTCACCACCACAGCTCCTGGACTCTGTGCTGAGGTGGCCAACAGGGTGTGAAGCTGCCCCAACCCACCACTCAGCCACCACTTCAGACCTTGGAGGAACAAACTGGAAACGAAGAAATGGCCTGCAAACATTCTGAGCCACCCAGTGCTGTTTTGTAGGCATTTGTGGAGAAAGGCATTTTGGAGGGATGCAATATGAATGGCTGCAGTGCCATTGCAGACTGAAAGTCTGTGCAGTCAGTCCTGGTGGTGGCTACAGGATCCTGCCTGCTCCCGCATGCCAGTGGCAGGCATGATTCCCAGAAAAGCAGTGACAACACAAGGGTAGAGCATGAGAGAGGCACAGCTCTGCACAGCCCTGGGTGCCCTGCACCAAGGAGCAGCCACACTCTGCCTCCAGCTTGCTGCATCAAAACTTTTCCATCTGAATTAAAGTTGCTCTGTTTTCCCAGATAAAGAGACCCTTGCCCGCTGCCAAAATTCCTGGTTTCTCCTCGCTGCTGGAGTGTGGTAACCCTTGGGAAAAAGAGCTGCAGGAGGAGGAATAAATAAATAAGTTCTCACTCATATTATTTAGTCACCCAGTGGCCCTTGGATACCTCATTTTAGTATATTATTAGCAACCCAGGCATTTCAAACATAAACAGCAAGCAAGATGGGGTGTGTGTGTGTCTGTGTGTGTGTCTGTGTGTCTGTGTGTGTGTGTCTGTGTGTGTACATGTGTGTGTGTGTGTGCTGCCTCTTGACGCTGCTGGCACATGTGTGATGCATGGGCTCTGCGCATCCCAAAAGTGTCTCCCAAGGCAGCAGGAAGGGACAGCCAGGAGGGTGCCAGGCAAGAGCCCTCCTTTGCTTTGCAGGGGGGTGAGCACCCACTTCTGGCCTTCCCGAGTGCTCAGCCCCCTTCCAGGGCTCAGACTGCCCCGAGACTGCCACGTGTGGGGCTCTGTTTCACCCAACCATGTCCAAATCATCTTCTGTTAACCTTCAAGGAAAATACTGGGCTAAGAATATTTTAGAAGCCTTTGGAAGGGTGAGGGCTGAATCAAATGCTACTGTTTTGTTATCCAATTTTCTTTTAACAAGCTGCCCCTTCAAGGAGTGCCAGTGTAATTTGGATGTCCTATTTTGGGTGTGGAAGAGACTTCACAATTTCTTGTACTTTTGGAACAAAAAGTTATTACTTTTTAAAAGTGATAATGAAAGTTATTTTCTTTTTGGGTTTATGTAAAAACATTCCCAGAGTCAAGCATGTGAGGATTTTCTGAGGAAAAGGTATGGAGATACAGTCTAAGTAGTCTCCATTGTTTTCATCATCTTTGTAGAGAAAAAAAATCCCATGTTTTACAAGGGTATTTTTTCCAAAAGAGGCTTGATTAGGAGTCTCCACATTGCATAAGTGACTTAAAGATTCAAGCTAATTAAACACATTTTCAGTGCCCCATGCTGTCTGTACATATACTAATTAATCTAGTCTAAGGCTTTTTGGCCCCTTTGTAGTCAGGTATTCTTGCCAGGTGATTTTAGCCAATCAGACATGAATTCTTTACAGCACTGATTTTGTGAAAAGTTTGAATTTGCTCCTAGAGGTTTCTGTTGACTCTTATGGACAGTCATGGTGGCCCACAGTACTTCTGCAGAGCTTTCAGAATGTGCTAGTGAGTTTTGGATGTGTGTCCCACACAATTGTGTTACTCACGTGCATGACTTGGAAAACACACATAAAGGCAGAATCTTTACCTGAGGTTCCCTTACAGTTTTTTTTTCTTCATTAAATAGCAGATATTCTTGTCCACCAATAGCATGTACCAAATCATCAGCTGAAGGAATTCCTAAAAGGCTGTGGGACTGACCACGAGGTAGCCAGAAGGTCAGTGAGGTCTCTTAGGTTAACAGCAGCATGGGAGGGTAACTCCAAATTCAGCAGCATCATCCCACACTTGCATGCTAGTGAATCCCACCAAGCTAGCCAATACTTCCCATAGATTAGTTTTCCAGACCTTCCCATCAACATTTTTCCTAGCTAAATTTCTGTGGGTCACTTCTTTAGTGTTATCTTGAAATATATTTTGGTGTTCTTTAAATGTGTTATCACTCAGAGACAACACAAAGTGCCTTCATACACTGGGCAGAGAGCCAAAACCTGTCCTTGGATGAATATTTGCAATTCCTCTTGACTCCATGTTATCTGAAGGTCAAGTCAGACCCAGACTGAAACGTTAAGTCAAAGCCAAAGAAGTTTTAGGAGGACAAAAGCAGTTATTGGTGGTTTCCACTTCCTTTTTTCTGGTGGTGGGGAGGTAGAATGTGAGTAAGAAGAGGCAAAGGGAACATCCCAAATGCATCTCATAGGATTCTATGATCCCTTCACTTCTAGTTGTTAAAGTGCAAGGTATTTTGCTCTTACCTTCTAATTTGTGCTCAGCTCTTCCATAACCTTTTTTGCCAACACTGAGCCCACTTGTGTCTTTGACTGGGTGCATAGGTTTTGTTTTTGCTACTGACATTTTCTGTTGGGTCCATCTTGCTGGGTGACACTCCTGTGCCAGGACAGGGGTGCTTGCAAGAGGCATTCAGCTGGGTGCACCTCCTCCCTCCCAGCTTCAGGAAGGCATATCCAAATGTAATCCCACGTGCAAACACCGGTGAGTCAGCGCTACTAAATGCTGTCTGCTAAACACCAGTGCTGTGCTTGGCCAGCAGCTTCTGAGGCTCAATCCTCTGCATGGGGATTGCAAACTAGAGAGCTGGGGCTGCCCGTATTCCCCTTGGTGCAAGCCCCGGTGACGTGCCTCTGCCTGGGGCTGTCACAGGGAGAATCCCCTGCTTCTGTCCCCATTCCCACACCCCACTGCCATGCCAGCCAGGGAGGGTTTCTCTCACCAGGAAAACACCTCCCTGCCAGTTGCTGGCCTGGGGCCACCAGCAAGCTCCTGACTGGTCTCGAAGTCATCTCCAAATGGCCATGGCTCCTCTGACGCCCACTAAATGAATTTGCTCTTTACAGATAACTGGTTAGCATTGGGACCTAGAATATTGCCTTGTGGTTGCTAATAACCTGGGTCAGAACTGAGCTGGTGATTTATTCAGGAAAGGCTTTACATCTGCCTCCTTAAGTGCCTGCCTTGCTGCTTTGCCTCTCTCCCTGATCTCTCTTCCAATCCCCTTACTCTCACATTCTGGGTATTTCCAGCTACCTCTGAATGAGGCATTAATGCAGATAAATATTACTGCAAAGAAGTAATGGCCAAATACTCTCTGCATCATCTATATGCATTGGTTGGGGAGTGATTTTTCATTTCATACATCATTTGCTATTTCAGCATGTGGCAATTCTGCAAAATAAGGTGGAGAATTAAGAAGCTGAAGAGCCCACCCTTTGTTCTTGCTGTTCCCAGCACTTCAAGCACAGGCACAGGGTGATTGTTGTGCATTTTCTGGCTTGAGAAGCCTGGCCTGGCCTGAGATGCATTTGGATGAGCTCATGTGAAACTTGTCTGGACCCTGTATTAAGACACCCTGCACAACTTTATCCTTGTTTTCTTCCTGTCTTTCTGCCTCTCTCTCTTCTTTTCTGGGCTTTAACACAGCCATGTAGTTTTAATATCTTCTCATTCCCCAAACATACTCCCCTTTGCTGTATTCTGCATTTTTCAGTGTAATTGGTCCCAGCATATAACACACAACTATCAGCTCTTTCCTGTAACTCCAATAAGAGCTCATACCCAAGTGAAGTAATCTTTCCCACCTGGGCTGCTCCAGTGGTTTCATATCACTTAATTCTCCCTCATGAGTTGAGGACAAGTTCAAGGTAACATCTGCTCAGCTTTATGTTGCTTGTGTTTCTACTGGGGGTCCCTCGGTTCCCATTGTCAAGCAAGTGAAAGGAATGGCTTTGCCAGAGTTCCACATTTTCTGGGAGCATTTCCTGGAAGATAACCAACTCTGCTGGGCTCACCCTGCTATTAGAAGCCCCATTAAGATCAAGGATGTATGTTCAGTGAATTTATTCTTCTGGACCGCTGTGCTTGTTCCACCTTCCTATTTTCCCCTTGAGTTTCTTTGTGAATTCATTTCCCACCTGCACTGTGCATGTTGCTGATGGCACTGGGCTGTGAGACAGGAGCTGAGCCGCCTTGCCCTTGGCAAGCCGCAGCCTTTGGTGGCCCTGCACCTCGCTGTGGTCCCACAGCTGGCAGTGCTGGCCTGTCAGCCACGCTGCTGAGTCTCGTTTCAAGTCCTCTGCTGGAAAGAGCTTCCAGATCTGCTTTGTGGGGACTGCTCCTCAAAGGCAAAGTGCACCCTCGCACAGTGCTCTGCTGGCAATGCCCACAGTCCCTGCAAAAGCCGTGGGCAACAAGGCTCTCCTGCAAAGCATTTCAGGGGCCTGTTGATCCTGGGGATATATCTGAAGGCCATCTCCTCTGCCATATTGCAAGTGTGGTGGGAACTAAGGGGTGTCTTTCTGAAGATTTCTACTCCTCATGGACTCACATGCCATGCAGAGCTCATTCATCTCTGCAGTGTGCTACTGAATGCCTTGAAGTGAGCCATCATTTCATTTTCGGTGACTTCCTAATGTGTTTGTTCCTTTTTTCTCCAAGCAACAGCAGAGGCATTGCTGTATTTGGCAAAAGAACAAAGCCTTATTGTTCAAAGCCTGTGCGCTCCAGTATCAGCTGGGACAAACACACCATTGCGCTCTTAGACCTCCATCTCAAAAGCCAGCTGGACAAAGAGTGAAAAGGCTCAAAATCACAAGTTAGAAAAGCATTTACCTTTATCTTCTCTCTAAAGGACTCTGCTGAGTACAGTTTTATATCTGTGCTTTCTTTCTGTTAGTAATACCTCTCTAGAAATCTGAAAATAGCATCTCTTTCTCTACTGATTTGTCCCCGTGAGCAGCACAGATTTCTGCCTCTCCAATGACACTGCCCATGGTGTTGATTTGCTTATGCAACTCTGTTATCAATGAATGTCGGTGTGGCTCTGGTCACACCAAGTGGGTGTGTTATCCTTTGCTTTGCCATTGCCTGGCAGCAAGAGCCCTTCCCAGGAGCCTCCTCAACAGGCAGGTGCTGAGGTGATGCCTCAGCTCTTGCACAGCTCAGTGCTAGCCTGGACCCTGGCAGCCAGCAGTGGACGAACCCAGAGGGCTCCTGTATCGCTGAAACTGCTTTGTGGCCAACCAAAACATGCAATGCTAGTGTAACATGTCTCATATCGATACAATGCTCAATTTTCCTGTCATAATTGTGCCTGGTAAAAAGGGCACCTTTCCTGACATACTTATCTACACCTTAGAAGCGTGAGCCCGGTGTTGCTTTGCCACAGAGTACCTATGTCATTCTCTCTCCATAAGCCAATATTCTCAGCTTTCAATTATTTTTTGCTGGTTTTCCCAGCTCCTCCTGCAGCCTGGCAGCCACACCGGTCAGCAGGCACCCAGAAAGAAAGCTTGCACAACACTGATCAGACAGTTGCTTATCTCTCTGCCCTGGGGTATGTCATGCAGCCCAAAGCCACACTGAGACTTTTTCTGTTGACGTGACAAATTGTAAACTCCTGTTCAATTTCCTGTATGCTAACCATGCAAAGTGTTTTCTTGCATTTGGGTCTTCTTCTCCCACAGAGGGTCTTAATTTTGGACTACTTCTTTCCTAGACGTACTATTCTGTGTGTCCTTTGAACTAGGTCATTATCTCCCCATGCCACATATGTTTTTTTGTCCTTTTGTGTTATTTTCCACTCCTGGCTGGTGATTGCATCTCCTCCCCACTGTAGTATCAGTCGCAGTTTTAATAAACGCACTGTCTAATGCTTTTTCTAGATCATTAATGAAGATGGTAAATAAAAGTGGAGTTAACACCAGTTTCTAGTAATAACCCTACTGGATGCCTCCCCACAAGCTGACAGCTTTGTCGCTGATCACTATTCATCACCAAACCTGAACGTCAGTGTCCCCGTGTGAGGTAATTTATATTCATTTAACACCATTCATCACTAAATTGGAGAAAAACATGGCTAGAAAGGACCTCAAGAGGCTGATCTCAGAAATATTCCAGAAGCTTCTAGCCTGCTTTTAAACACAGGCAAGGATACAGGTTTTATATCCTTTGCCAGGCAGATGGGTTTAGTGTTGGTTAGGCTTTCCCTTTGCCAAGCATCCAACTTTAACCTCTCTCCCAGCAATCCAGGCACTTTGTTTCCTACCACACTCACAATGGATATAGAGAACTGTCAGGAGGATGTTTATTCCCTCCTTCTCTGGAAATAGTACTGTCTCTCCCCTGGTTTCCTTCTTTCTGGAGGAAACAATCCCTATGAGTAAGTGTTTCTTTCCAATTCCTCTTTTCTAGACCTCTCATCCCACTTCCTTCCAGACTTTCTTGAACTGAACAAGTGCTGTAGCAGCACTGGGGCACAGCTGTGTATTTTACAGGCAGAGCTTTTCTCTGAGTGCACTGATATGGTGAGTGCCTTGTGTATGACAAATGGCACTTTTTATTCATTTCAGGTTCCTGCATTGCTGCACTGCTCCACACCTGCCTAATCATCTGTCTCTCATTTTGTCCCTGTGCAGCTGACTATACCTACCTCTGTGCACAACTTTGCTTCTCTCCTTTTTTTTCAGACCTTTTCTCTAATATGCCAGGATGATTTTTGCTTCTAGTCCTCTTTCAGGTCTTTGCAGATCCTCTCAGCTTGGTGTCATCTAAATATCTGATAGGGATGCCCCCTATTTCATAATCCAGTGACTGGACCTCTGTCGAACCGTGCTTGACCCTTTTTTGTATTTTTACAAAGACACTTTCTTTCTGAGCACGTTTTTTCCAACCTGTTTTGCACTCCTTACTTAAGGTAATTTCTCTAGGGCATGTTTCCTTAAATTTACCTCTTGTAACATGAAATGAGATGGTACCAGAGATGTACCAAAATCAAGATACAAGAAGTATCCTGCTTCGTTTCGATCCACAAGACCTGTTGCAGGATTAAATTAGGCTGATTTGACATGATTTGTGCTTGGTAAATCAGCACTGGCTGTTCCTCTTCTCCTGGTTGTTTCCTAGGTGCTGATGATTAATTTGTTTAATTATTTGTTCTAGTGCATTTCCAGGAACCGAAATAGAGCTGCCTGGCCGTAGCTGCCTCGCTCCTCGTTTCCCCTTTCTGCAGCCAGGCAGGGTGCTGCTCTGCAGGGAGCCCCACTGCCCCGGGCTGCTGCTGAGGGTTCATGGAGGGTCCCAGCCTGGGCTGACCCCTGTGTGGGTACTGCTGCAAAGCCATCAGACCAATGCTTTCCTCAGCCTTCCTCTGACCACCAGCCTATGGCCAGAATGGCTCCCTGCTCCCTGTCCTGTGCTAGTTACATTTCCTTTACGTCTTTCTCGATTTTATCCACCACAGTACGTGCTGACCTTTGATGTCAGCCCTGAGCTGACTGCATGTATCTCAGTTTTTCTGTTTGCTTCCTCCTTCCCTGTGAGACCCCTGAAAACTGACTGACACAGCCACTTGATCTTTCTCCATATTTCTTAACTTTCAATTTTGCCTCAGCGTGATTTAGGTTTGTGCCATTGCAATTTGCTCCTGTAGACAATTCTGACATTCCCAAAACTCTTGGTCCTTATTTCTTTGAGTGGTTGCTTACCAGTATGCCGTGTTGCCTGAATATCTGTGGTGCTCAGCACAGCCTCTGAGTGGGGAGATGCAGAAACTCAGACTTTCAATGAAATGATGAGCTTCACCCACTTTCAACTGGACTTTCCCAAACTGCACAAGACTTCTTGTTTTCGGTAACCTCCTTATCTTTTAGCAAAAGAAAGCACAATGAGCCAAATTCTGACCTCATTTACACCAGTAAAATCTGGACCTGTGCCAGCAAACTGCTGAAGTTGTTTTGGGCTTACAGTGATGAGAATGAAAGCAGCATCTGCCTCATTAATTCCCCCAATCCACAGAAACTAAATGATTCCAAGAGGAAATAGCTCCACAGAAGGGAGCCCTGGAAAGAATTAGACACTGACTTAATGGGATTAAGGGGGAAAAATGCTTAAACAAATTAAAAGTGATCCTCTCTTCAAAACATTGAAGGTGCCAAAATAAATACAAACACTGTTTTGGGAAGGAGAAGGTTAAACAGCTATAAAAACAAAGTATCTCAGCCTCTTCTAATGATGTCCTGTAGCAGAATGAGCACAACCCAGAAAGGGCTGCTGAATCAGCAATACCTACCTGCTGCTTGGTGTTTATCCATGGAACTCTAAGTATGGAGGTTCATTTCCCACTATATCCATGGGGCTCATTCTGCATTTTCAGGTTTGATAAAATACCCCTGGAAACCAGATGACATTACAAGTAGGGTTGAGTGAACAGGCCTGGCAAATGGAAACCCCTCTCAGATGCCTCACCAGCCTGACATCCAGACCCTAGAGCCATGCTCCAGTTGTTTCTTTGGCTTTCTGTTCTGCAGTTAATTACCATCTTTTCACATTCCTTCACCCATTCCACACTGTGCATGGCACTAGGATCAGTGGGCCAAAAATAAATATGTGCAAAGAGCCTGTTCCTGATGTGTGCCTAGATATCCTAGAAGCTGCACACATCTGGCCTGCTTTTGTGCAGTGATGTGGAAGGGGAAATATCTTGAGCAACTGGCAAAAGCCAGCATGATTCAGGGAGGAAGGTGGCCCCTCATGCTGGCTGGGAGAAGGGCAGGAAGGAGTGCAAGGCTCACACTGCCTATTAGTGATAGCTGGAGGCAAGCAGGAGCTGTGACCCACACATGCAAACTGTCTTCTTCAGCTGCCTCCAGCAAGGTGCTGTCCCCATTCACCCAGGCACCCTGATCCACCTGCCAGAAGAGCTGGGGGAAACTAATTAGAGAATGGTCAAATCCTCTGAGTGACATGGACATCTCTTCTCCTTTTAGAGGTGAGAGCACACCACTGCCAAGGGCAGCCAAGTACACAGGACATGGACTGTCCACTCTGATGACTTTTGTGGAGGAACAGGGCTTTGTGCAGATCCCTTGCCCTGCAAGGTGAGCTTGGCTAAATGAAAGCACATGGAGGGAATATGTGAGAATGTAAAATGTCCACTAAGCACTCCCTGTGATGGGAGCTACAGAGTGATCTACTTCACATAACTCAGAAATTATAAGGCAGCTTGATAACAGTGCTGCAGCGCTTCCATTTAGGAAAAATGTAGAATCTTCTAGAAGCAGAGGCAAAACAGATGCAGGGGAGAAAAAGAGGGTCTAAATGTTATATGAGGGTAACAAACAAACAAAAAGTCGTCCCCCCCCCAAAAAACCCCCAAAAAATCCCCAAACCAAACAAAAAAAACCCAAAACCAAAACCTGACAAAAAAAAGGGCTTTTCTAACATCCTAGTGTCCTAATTAACTCTCCAGACCTTTCAGTCTTTATGCCAAGACTAGGTTACATACTAACAGATGCATCTGCAAATCTGAAAGAAGTTGCAGGCAAGCCTCAGAAATGACTGGGGTGGTACCGAGGATCTCTTATGCAATAGGTTACACTTGATGATCATAATGGTCTCTCCTGACCTTAAGCAATGAATCCCTGACATTCAGCTGTGCTCAAGTGTGCCACTTTATTGTACAGCAGTTTTGGATCAGAAATAGCTATTATCAGTGAAGTAAACAGAAAAATTAACAATGTCGTTGCTCCAGCACCCCTCGTGCTCCTTAATTTGTTGTTTCTTTATTTTACGCTGTCCTTAAATTTTTAGTGTGCTGCAGATCTATGTATTGGATATGCAGGAGCACATTACAGGGGTAATTATAAGGCAGCTGGAGGGTTTTGGCAGCTGGGAAGGGGATAACAAGCACTCTTGGCTCTATGAGAGGCAGTGTGGGTTTGTGGGAGAGGGATTTTAGCTAAATGATAAGATTGTCAGCAGGGAAAGTCAAAGGGGCTGACAATAGTATTTGCATCATTTTGGAGTTAACCACTTCCAGAAAAGAACATCAGTTTGCAGCAAAATAGAAGGCATTGTTTACCCTGCAGACTGGTAATCTCTTGAATCTTGCAGGAAAGGGCTTTTTTCAATGCAGCTTTAAACCCAAAGTATAGGGCATTTACAGAGGTTTAAGGCCAAATGCTTCTGGAAAGCCACAGTCACAACACAGGGCTCTCTGTGTGTGCTGTAGGAGTCTGCCCTGGTGCAGAATCAGGGTCCACGTCCACAGCAGTGCACAGCTGAGGGACACCTTGCTTCCCTTGCTTCCCTTTGCCCCAGTGAGTCTAGCTTGGGGTGTTTGCTCTCCTCAAAGCATAGACACCACTACTCTGCTCCCTTGTTGCCTGGGAAGGCTTCAGCCTTGCAGCTAGGGAAGGGTGGTCCACACTGGAACCTGGTTTTAGTGAGAGCACAACCAAAGCTGGAGCCAGGGAGGCAGGACCAGGACACATAAGGTGCTTCTCACTAGCATTTTAGTTTGGATGAAAGAAACACTTCTCCTGGTCAGGCCACACAACTGGTTTGATGATTCATACCAGGAAAGAGGATTGCAGCATGCAAGCTGGGCTCCTCTCGGGTGACACTGTGCCGGGAGAGGAGATGCAGGTGTGCACCTGAGGTGCTCCAACCTGTGGCTGCTCAGTCACACGTAAAAGGCACTGACAGCACACAGCACTGCTCTTGAGATGCTTTACTTGCTAAGACTGATAGAACCCTCACCTTCTGCAACTGTGTCAATCAAAATACCTGAATGTCTCTTGTTTCCCAGGACCAGAAGTGGTTAAGTTAATTTATACTTCAGAAAGACCTATCAAAGGAACTGTCTTGGTTATGGTGTGATCATCAGGAAGGCCAGGGTGTCCAGCCTCTCTTCTGTGACTGACTGAGGATGTGAGGCTGGCTTTCTACTGAGATCCAGCTTGTGCCTATCTCTCAAGTTTTTCTGCTTAATATCCCTGCCCTGAACCAAGGCTGTGCTAATTTTTTACTAATGTCTGAGTAACAATGTAGGGGAAATATAAAGTGGTGAGGTTACAGAACAGTCCTAGGCTTGGTTGTCAGAAGCCAGAATAACCTTTCACTGTCCCTGGCACAGAGGTGATTTCCAAGGTGAATCTTGACCTTCACTTTAGTAGGACCATTCGTTCCATTTATTTTAGCAAAATTCTCTCTAAGATGATAATACGTTTCCTTTGCCAAACTTAAAATTCCCCTTTGGTTTTATGAGTATAAACTGTTGTTTGAGTTGCTAAATGTTTTTGAAGACTGACCCTCGCAATCCACACCAGTGATGAGCAAATTGAATCCTAACTTGTATGTCGTTTCTCCATCAGAGAACAAAGTGCTTTGGCAGTCTGGATCAAAGGCACAATGTAAATTCAGGATTACTGTTGTTATAGAGAAATGAGCTCCTGGAAAAATCATGTTGACTTCTCTTTTGAGATTGCCTGCAATGTGGAGCCTTTGATCTCTAATGGCCTGGCACTGTATCTCTTGTAGGTATAGCTTATAAACAGAAATTTATAACGAATAAGTAAATTTTTTTTTTAGGACCTAAGAACACACATTTATACACAAGACACAATGTACATACAGTGCCCAAAGGTGTTAGAAGGAGACTAATAGGTGAGGTGTTCTGTTTAATCCAGCATGGACATTTTATATACTCTCTATCCCATTGCAGATGGATGTTCAATCAGCCAGATGAGGTGTTAGTTTGGATGGTACATCTTCAGATTTTGTGGTGTTGTCAAATTGATGTGAACAAAAATTATATTCTGTCTGAACTCCACAAAAGGGCTAGGAATTATGGTTGAGGAAGAGTCAGGACTCCATGAAGGCTCTAGGGGAAACTTCCAATATCTGAAGGGAGGCCACAAGAGAACTGGAGAGAAACTTTTTACAAAGGCATGTGGTGATAGGACATGGGTAACTACTTAATACTGAAAGAGGACAGGGTTAGATTGGATATTAGGAAGGAATTCTTTACTGTGAGGGTGGTGAGGCACTGGAACAAGCTGCACAGAGAAGCGTGGATGCCTCATCCCTGGAAGTTTTCACGACCAGGTTGGATGGGGCTTTGAGCAACATGGTCTAATTGAAGGTGTCCCTGCCCATTGCAGGAGGTTTGGAACTAAAAGATCTTTAAGTTCCCTCCCAACCCAATCCATTCTGCAATTCTGTGAAATTCAGTTAGCACTTTACATTATTCTTCTAGGCCAGAGGAAATCTCATGTGCTGGGAAATGCCCTAACTTATATTCCTGATTCCTCCTACATCTGTAAAAGACTTGGGGGAAAAAACATTTTAAAATGGGTTGTTGTTTGCAGTCACTCTTCCATGCAAGGTCCCAAAAATGGTGCTTGTGCCCCTGCAGCAGCTAAGCAGCCCCTGGTTCATGGTCACCTGCCACCAAAAGCCATGCTGGGGCTGGCTGGCGGGGGCTCCCACAGGGGACAGAGCCAAGAGAAACCTGCTTCACCTTCTTGCTTAGTCAGGCTCCCCACCCTGTGACTGTCACAGTGTACCGCGCCCTCACGTTTCTCCCTGTCGTTTTCTGAACCTCTGTGCTCCCCAAACGACTCCAACAGGGATGAGCATATTGCCATGGCAACCAAAATACAGGAGCTGGGCAAGGTTTGTTCTCCTGACCATCCCCAGTGTGTGTCTGTGGGAGCATCTCTGGCACTGGTACAGGGAGTGGCCCTGGAGGGGACCAGCGTGGGGCTGAGTTTCCCAGCAGGAAGCAGAATGTGCACCTCTCATTAATTCCCCAGGGTGTACAACAGACCAGAGGATGGAGGGAAGGTTTCTTTTTTTTTTTTTTTCCCATACGTGGGCCAGGGTGGCACAGGTGCTGCGTGCAGGACACAAAGGCTGAGGCCAGCCTTGTGCCTGCCATCAATACTGGGGCACTGGTGGAAAACACAGCTCAAAGGAAAGAGCCAGCACCAGCAAGGGGTACCAGGAGAGAAGCACATGCTCCTGCCGGGCAACTTTCTTACCCCAGGCTGATGGGGTAGGCTGGGTCTCTCATCTCGTTTGATTGTTTGTTTGTTTGCAACATCAGAGACAGTGAAAGGGGCATCCTCCAGCACCTCTGGAAGCCTCTGCAGACCCTTCATCACCAAGGCTTTGCCAGGAGGTCAATATGCCCTCAAAGGACTAAAATCCAGGCTTGGGATTTGGTTGGAGCAGCCCTACCCTCCCCCTACAGGACCAGCTGCCACTGCATGTATGCACATCAGGAGAGAGGAAGTTAGTGGGGAAATATTGAGAAACTTCTGAAGGTGCTAATTAAACAACTTTAAGTTATAAACATTTTTAATTGGACTCATTTTTGGTGTCACATATTATCTCTTGATGAGACAAGAGCTAAAGCTAAAATTAAAGCTGTTTTAATCTCTCTTTCTCTGCTCTTCCTCTCTACCCTGGTTGTCTTTCTGGTTGCAAAGTAGAAAGAAATCACTGAGGCTTCTGGGCTTTGCTGAAGGATGCTATTTTTAAGGTGTTATATTTGATTTACTTTAAATCTGACCAAGAATTCCACCTTGGGACTAGACCTCCTTTATCAATGTTATAGCTGACTTTCTGCTTTTTGCATGTAGATTTTTAAGGAGGAAAATAATTGGGCTTGTAAGAGATGCTAGCTCACCACCTTAATGATGACAGCACCATCCTTTGCTCAGGGATACTGCAGCATACCACTGACTCCTTGTGATAAATGATACGTCATCATTTCTTTCTTTTTTTTTTTTTACTATTATAAAATGTTTCTTACATTACAGAAGTGGGTTTGTGTTGAATTACAAGATCCAAAAACAATCATTTGCTTTTCTGTGTGCTCCTTTGTTACTGTCGTGGGCTAATCCAAAACTCTCTAGGCTTCAAGAGAGTGGGGACTGTGGTCCAGGCTGTGCAGGTCATAGTCTGTTTTGCCCTGGGAATAGCTAAAGACATCCCATTTCCACCTGTCTCTTGTGAGCCCATTGCTGCTTCACACGTGACCTCTACTGTGCAAGACCAATTTTAAACCCAAGGTCTTGAAATTATTGACTCTCTGTGAGAGCCTTTCTCCAGGGGCTCTGGAGGACAGAGATGGAAGGGGCTGAAGATTTCACTATCAGTCTCACCTTTTCTCTCCTTGCCCTGCAAGCACTCCTGAACGTGGCACTCTGCTGACAGCAGCAATATTTTGGTCAATGTGCATGCACAGAGATGTCTGCTCATCTGCTGAGCAGCCGTCCGCCAGGGATGTACAGCTCAAAGAGGATCCACACTGGAAGCTGGTAGGAGGTCAAGGGCTGTGCTCTCCACGGGGCAGCTCCTGCATTTTGGGAGAGGGGGAGCCTTGCAGCTGAGGTTTGCTGCTTTTACCTCCCCACTGATGGGGTCTGTACACTGAATTTCAGGGGATTTGTAACCTGCCCTGCCACGAGGAGACAGATATTTCTGGAAGCAACAAGATGTGGTCCTGGCAGCTTCCTCAGTTCAGCACTGAGGCTGGGTCTTTACAGCTTGCATAATCCCAGTTTGCTGTGGGATTTTTGCTGAGGGGATATGATGCCAAGGGCTGCACTCTAGAGGGTTTATTTCACTTCCAGGAGGCTGTCTGCCATTTCTGTATTATCTTACATGGTCATGGAGCACTGCAGGTAATAGAAATCTTCAGTTTTCATTGATTATTCACAGCGCAGTTTGCTTTGCTAGGCATCCTCATAGGCCACAGAGCCTGCAGCCTCCCAACATGGGTGAGGGGACACATTTCCTTGCTGCAGACAATTTGGCTTGAACATTTCCTTGCAGTTCCTTGAACATTTCCTTCTCCAGCTCTGCAGAAAATGAACACTTGGGTAACTTTCACTTGGGTTCACTCCTCACCAACTGCTCCTGCCAACTCTGGGCCTCCTGGATTCCTCTGGCCCAGCTAATGCCAACGTTGGTAACACGTTTATGCCAGAACCTTGCCTCCTTGCATCCGGCCATGAACTCCATTTGCTAATCCTGATCTCTGCCCTGTGAGGAACTGATCTGGGTCCCTGACAGTGTGAGCTGGGACCTGGCGAGGCCAGCAAGGAAATGTTGAAATTCAGATATCTACATTTCACTTTAAATTTTGGGGGGAAACCCTGAAAACCTCTTTATAGGGATTGTATTTTTGCAGCAGCCTGTTTCCTCTTTCCCTCTCTTTCTTTGCTTTCCCCACCTCTTTGTCTGCTAAATAAAACAACCTACATTTTTGACCTGAATTACTTTATGTGTCCCTGAAGGCATATGCAGCTCCTTGGACTGCAGGAGGGTTTTCTTCTACAGTGCAGTCAGATACCATCATTAGAGATGACAGTCAAGCTGGATCCCCCCTCCCAGTCTGAACACTGTATTTTTATTTTGCAATACAAACAATAACCCCCTGAATTTCTGTAGCACTGGCTGTTAGGGAGAAGATTGGGCTGCTTTACAAACAGGCAGGCATCAATCCTGTGGGCAAAATCCCCGCTGTTTCTGCAGGTGAGAACTAGAAAAGTAAAAAATAAATGCCAGCAAGGGTCTGAATCTGCCTGCACCTGGATTCAGGTAAATCAGGAGTACTCCAGTGCTGTTAGCAGCACACCAAAACCAGAACCCCAACCTGAAGATGGCTCCTACAGCCCTGCAGTGCTCTTTCCCCTCTGCCCTGCTAGTGCCTCTCTCTGGTAACCAAATTTCCCCAAGCTCCCTGGAGGGCATCCAAGGACCACGAAGCCCAGAGCAGCAGCAGGGGTGGCGTGTCCCTCCTTTTCCCTGACCTCCCTGCTGCTGGAGCTGAGGGAGCAGCTAAACCCTGCAGAGATCCTGTGGGTCAGGCCTCAGCAAAGCCCCACACAAAGTGCACGTTCTGAGTGGTGAGTTTTCTGAAAGGACAATGAAATTTCTCATTCTAGCTCATTTTAACACCCTGCCTCTAACATGCATGGCAGACTTGCTGAATTAAACCAGCCATGCTAATTTCTCTTGTTGCAGCAGCCCTGTGTAACACACAAAATGCTCAGCTTTAGAGGATGATATTATAAAGAAGGACACTGTAATTTAGTGGCTCATTTAATGTGAACCAGGAGAAATATGAGGCATGCCAATGCCGCACTGGGGCTCTATTTATATCCTTTTTGGTGTGCACTATGATTTATAATAAAGGATCATTTTTATATAGTATTAGCATGGTAATGGAGCTTACTGAGTTACCATGTCTGAAGTTAGAAAATATTGTATTAGAAGAAGCTCTGCAAACGCCGTGTAAGAATAGCCCTTTCTACAATATTAAATCACGATTCCAGGCTTTTAAAAATAAATATTAATGCACTCTATTTACCTAGGAATCCAGGCTTTTATCAGTGCAGCAGGAGGATCTGCCTCTCTGAACTCAAAAGATTTGTGCAGCCTCACAAGGTTCATTTTGTGGCTCCCAGCCCCGCTGCTAAGCACTCTGTAGCACCCTCTGGCACTGGGAGCATCCTCCTCTGCCAGGAGCCCAGGAGGGGGACAAAAGGCAGGGAAAGCAGAAGAGCCATGTTCTTCTGGGGAGCTGGTATCAGAGCTTATGAGAAGTATTTCCTTCCTCTGTTCCCCTGTGCATAAAGCCTTATGCTCCCCCCCAAGTGTACCCCCCCTGCCTTGGGGACGTTGGTGGGAAGGAGGAAGGACCAGGATTTTCCCCCTTAGAGGTTTTTTGGAGGCCACACAGTAAGTAAGTAGTGGAGCCAGGATGAGAGCAGAGCCACTCCTGGCACCTCGCCCTCTGCATGATTCAGAGCTCGTTTCGGAAGCAAGTGGACTGCATAAAATTTCATTTGTCCATCTAGAAAGCAACGTGTTCTGCTTCCCATTCAAAGCTTGGGAACCTCTTGATGATTCAGAGCACATACAGGAATGCACCTCTACACTGATTTTTAGTGCCAGGTACCACAATGTGTGCCAGTGATTAGTTCTGCCAGGCAGGTGGGCAAAGGAACAAAGTTTGGTTTAGAAATGAGGGGCAGCTAATCAGCTGGGGGATGTCAGAGAGAAGGAGAGCTTGCACAGGCAGAGCACTGCCTTTGCAAACATCACTTCCACTGGAGCTGAAGTGCAAGGTGGGGAGATGTGAAAGGTTTTCTTTAAAGCCTGAAGGTTGCTGGTGCTGCTCAACCCTTAAGGAAAGATGCTCAGCCCTTCCTCCTGTCCCTTCTGGGCAGGGAGGAGCTGAAGGAGGCTGCAGTGCCCCGGCTGCCCAGCCCCAGTGCCAGAGTGCCTCTGACCAGCTGCACAGCTGAGGCTTGCCTTTTGGGGTGACAGCTGGATTCTGTCAAATGCTGGTGGGGCTGATGGCTGCACTGGCCATCCTGGACCAACCTGCAGGAAGGGCAGCCATGAGGAAACCACCTTTGGTGCCATTCATAACACGGCATGCAGCTGGCAGGCTGTGCAGGCACGTGCTCCCAGTCCATGCTCCCTCCAGGTTCAGGACAAGATGGATGTCACCCTGCAGCCCCCAGGACACGATGTCTTGCTGGAGGGAAGTCCCCCTGCTCCCCATTCTCCCAGCTCTGTGGGGACACAGCCACTGTTGCCAGCCAGGAAGGTGACACGCAGGAGCAGACAAAGCCAGAGCTGACTCTGCTTCCTGCTGAGCCAACCTCAGGGAAATTACCCAGCCACTTTGAATAAAAGTGAATTAAGCAGCCTGGCAGTAACTCAGGCCATATTTTATTAACTTGGCCAGAACCAAGTAACATTAATCCACCACCCTGAAATTTCTTTTTTTACAGCCATGCTCTAATATATGAAAATGTGCTGGCACAATTTTCTGTAGGTTACAACCCTCCAATTAGCAACATTCACACGGTGGGAGGGTTATCCCTTAGATGGGGGCTGAGATGCAGGGTGGAGCCCCACACAGCCCACCCGAGCACCAAGGAAACAAGTGATGGTTTCCCCTGGTGCTTGCTCTGCCGCCTTGGGGAAAGCCCTAGTGGCTCATCACGTTTTGAGGGAGGGATGCAGGTGCCTGAGGAGCTTTGGTGGTCACTGGGAAACAGTAGGCACTGGCTTTAGCCCACAGGAGTGAACTGCTCTGCAGAGGTGCCTCCCTCCCTCTCTCCCCTGCCTGTGTAGGAAAACAGTTTTTCTTGGCTCAGCAATTGCTATGGCTCAGTTCTGCAAAACTGGGGGTGCATCTGCTCAGACTGCTGGATATGATACCTCAATGCCCATCCTTTCTTTAGATAAGATGTACCCTAGAAAAAAAGTAGAAAAAGTCAGACATCTAAAGAGAGGCAGAAGTCACCTCCTGCACAGGTTTCCCCCTCTGGGCCACCCATAATATTTGGTGGAGACCAGGACTGGTCTGCAGAGCAGGCCTCCACTTGCCAGTGGCAAGTGCTCCTGCCACTGGCCCCACAGGAGCTGCCTGGGGGTCAGAACTCCTGGGGAGGTCTTCAGTGGGTTAGCAACCCACCAGGATCCCAGGGGGTTTATCTCTGTGTTTTGCAGATGCTGCCTTTAAGCTTAGCACTGGCAAGGGGGTCATCTTTGGTACAAATTACCATCTCCCCCAGTTTCTGCATTCTTGTGTCCTGTGTAAGCCTATCAAGAAATAAAATTGCCCTGCCTTCCTTATTTATTAGCAATAACAATCCTAATAATACTTCACACATCAGTAGGAGCTTCCATCTGAGGAAATGAATGCACTTTACAGACATTAATGATTCAAGATGCTTAGCCCATCTCTGAGATACGGAGGAAAACCATCCTTTCTTTTTACAAATGGGAAGCTGAAGCAAGCTGTAGCTAACTGACTTATTGCCATGCAGGAAGGCAGCAGTGAGGCAGGGTGAGAGTCCAGTCTCCTTCATTACTGCCTGTGACTGTGCCTGGCTGCCTTTTTCTGCATCTCAGCCAACCTCTTCCCCATGCCCACAATGCTGCAGTGGTGCCATCAGAGGAATGGCTGCAGGCTCTTGGGGTCCAGACCCAGCTTGCTCACAGTTCTATTTTGAGGGCTGCTTGCCTTCCCAGTGCTTGCTTGATCAAGGTGGGCTGGTCCTTGAGTGGCTGCAGCTGCTCAGGACTGCTCAGACCAGGTTTGCTCCAGCAGTTCCTACATTTTGGGGATGCCCTCTTAGTGCAGCGATGTCCTACACTCTGTGAATGTCCTCAGGGCAGGTGGGTAGCCTGTGCAGGGGTTTGAAGAGGATGGCCCACTGGGAATGGGTTGGGCATTGCATCCCACCTGGGCAGTGTTATCTGGCCTTTCCCTGCAGCCTCACCTGCAGACACACCTGACCATACCAGCGGCTGGGCTGGCTGCAAACACGGCCACCACTGACCAGCGACTGCCCCAGTGCCTGAAGGGTGGGCATGGGGAGAAGAGATGATTATAAATAGTGGATGAACTCCAGCTCACTGGGCAGTGAACTTTTTGTGTATAGCCTCTTTGTAAAATGAAACTAGCCCATGCCTCTCAGGGTGGAAAAAGAAAGTGAGTGGGGACCACACCTCTTCCATTATGTGCGTGGATCTGCCCATCAGGGTCTGGCAGCACTTGCATATTATGTGAAATGCTTGCTCTAAACGTTGGACTGCTGGGTGGCTGGTTGTTAACTGTTTAGAGCACAACTTGAAATAACACCATTCGGCCTGAACCAGAGGCTGAAATGGGATTTTCCGCCTTAAGACGCCACCAGATCTGGGTTGTCTGCTTCCCTCTGCTATGCAGAGCTTATAAATAACCCCCTTCTCATCCTCAGAACAGCTTCTTCTCTTCTTCTTTTTTTTTTTTTTTTTTTACACATGAGAAGGAGGAAAAAAAGGCAGGCAGGCAGGCAATAGTGAAAGTGCCACCATGTTGTTCTATTTTAAACCCTGTTTGCCTGCAGTTTCGGATGCAGGCAGGGGAGGAGACCACTGGGTCAGCCCACCGCCGCCAGCCCGGCCGCTGCGGTGTGCGTGTGCCTGTGTGAACTTATTGTTTTATCCTCACGTCACCTTTCAGCCCGTGCCGCCCTCCCTGCCTCCCTCCGTCCCCGAAATCTTTGATTAATAAGTTTGCTTGCTTTTTATACCCACACATGTGGCGCATCTGGAGCAAGGCGTGCCTCCTCTTTCTTGCTGGGTTTTTTATCTCCCTCTCTATCTATACGTGCGCGATATTTCTTTTTTTATTTTTTTTTTCCTACTTTACTTGCGACTGCCATGGCAACTGTTACATGTTTGGCAAAAAGCTTACGGAGAAGAAAAGGGGCTCAGCGCTCAGCTGGCAGATGTCCAGTGTAATCATGCTGCAGCGCCGAAATGAGGCCTTTGGCCGGCTGCCGAGCTGGGGAGAACAAAGATGTCAGTTCCCCGTGTTGGCGGCGGCGCTTGTTTGGCACCCTTATATGGTTTCCCAGAACTCCTCGCCTTGGCGGCTTTCCATTCCCTTTAGGGCAGCAAACAGGATTAGCACACACAGACTTGTTTTTCTCTTTTCTCCTCCAACTGTTCCAATGACATCATCCCTGCTGCATTCAGCTGCCAGCAGGGTGACTTTGGGGGTGGATTTTTTTTTTTTTCCCCTGTTAAAAAAAACACCACTGCACACACACCAGCAAGCACGATGATTTAGGTAATGCTTGCACACCTTTCTTGTTAAATGAAAGCCCCCAAAGTGCAGAAATCTCAAGCTAACCAAGCCAGATGCACTGCATTTTTTTCCTTCTTTTTTTTTTTTTTTTTTTCTCGTCTCATAATTGAATTCCTGCAAGATAAAAATCTCCTTTTCCTCAGTAGGCTGTAATCAGTGCTCGAAGAGCTGTGGTTTCCAACTGCCCTCGTCATGTGCTTCTTTATGAAATTCCACAGAGAAATCTTCTTGGCTTGGGTGCCGATTTAAAGGGCCCTGGAGTGGGATGCAGCCCCTGTTGGTTCCCCAAAATCTCAGGGCTGCGACCACTCAGCCTGGGGTGCAAGGGGGCCCATGGGGCTGCTGTGGGGTAGTGCAGGAGGCAAGCCCTGCCTGTAAAAGGAAGGACTTTGCTCAGGAGACTTTTTAGTGGCTGCTAGCCTTGGGGAGTGGGGACAAAGGTGTACAGGAGAAACCGCTGGGTTTTCTGCCTTCTGGACATCTTCTGTCCTGGGCATTTTCTTCTTTCCACCTGGTCCCTTTGCTGATCAAATAACAGAGTCATGTCCCCTTCCCAAGGGAGCCCCAAGGGGTGCCAGCATCTCCCCCCAGCAGGAGGTGGGCAGCAGCCCTTGGTGGGGAGGCTGAGGCCAGCTGGGGCAGCAGGGCGGCCTCCCCACTCCCGCACCTCCTTCCCTCCCGGCAGCGCTCCTGTTTTCCTTGGCGCAGGCCACAGGATGTGATGCTTGTTTCCTCCTGTTGATGCAGACGCAGGGAAGGGGCCCAAAGGGGATGGTGGGCTTTGCATGAAGTGTTGCTCAGTGATGGAAAGGCTCCCCAGCTCAAGGCTTGCCGCAGACCACTGGATGTTAGTCAGCATGGGAAGAGCTGGTTGGTCCAGTTCCTCATTGGGTAGTTCAGTTTTTCCACTGCAGAGGTGGACAGACAGACAGATGGACAGACAAATGTAGACGGCAAAGCGGGGTTGCTAGGAAAGCTTTATGTAAGCGGCTTTTGGCCGGCAGCTGACAGTGCAGCAAGTGTTCAGCTCCCAGAGCTCCACATCAAACCTGGCAGCACATCAAAACCTCTGTTTCATAACCCACTAGAAATAGGATTTTCTAGCAGCGCCAAGAGGACTCGCCTTGTTGTGCAGGGACCTGGGATTTTACCAGTTGTTAATGGTTAACTAGTCAATGGCCTAAAAAATTCTGGAGTGCCCTTCCCCATGATGAAGTACGTGATCTTACCAGGCACTGCTGCCATGCCACCCTGGTCCACCTGTTAATAACATAACATAACTCTGGAATTTAGCAATTAACAGCACCCAAATAATTACAGCATCAGCTGTCAGGAGAGAGGCCATGATGCTGTGAGTGACTTTCCCAGGATGGGCACTGCCCTCCACTGGGTGCGTAAGCCTGGCTGCGGAGGGACCAAGGCTGGAGGGGGGGTTCCCCAGGGAAGCACAGATTTCCCGAGGCAGAGATTTCATGGGAAGCAGAAGGCACCAAGAAACAAAACTGATGGACCTCAATCCAGACACCTTAACCCCTGTGCAGTGGTGACCCTCACCTGCCCACTCCAGATGAAGAGGCTAGGCTGTATCTGGTGGGCTCCTCTGGCTCCCTTCTCTGAGAGAGCAAGTGAAGAGCCAGCCATGTTTTGCAGTGCAGGACAAAGCTCCTGGAGTGCTTTGCAGAGCCGGGCTGGGGCTTTGGCTGTGGGGAAGGGGCTTGCTGCAGTGCTGGAGGGCAGAGAAACCAGACCGCTGCTCGCATTCCCAGCCTGCTAGCAAAAAACCCCGAGCACCAAGGGAGATGGTTGTGTGCTCCCACCCAGGCCTCTCCCTATCCTGGCTCCATGCTGAGATGTGCTGATGGCACAGGAAAGGCACTTACATTTTTTTCAGACATTGAAAAAGCACTGAGTGCATTAGATACATAGATTCATGGAGATGGAAAACACTCAAGTATTCATCTTATTCACTACTCTCTTCTTGCTGATGAAGAGTTATCCCCTCTTGGATATGATCCAGTATTTTGTCCAGCCTTATTTCCAGTGATTCAAGTGATGGGACTTCCTTTGGGAAACTTCGTCACTGCCTAATGCACTTTGCTGTTAGGAAGTGCATCTTGCTCTGCATTTGGCTTCAGCAGCTTGTCTCTAGGCTCTAGGCTTGCTTCCCAATGTGCCAGCTGCTTGTGGGCTCTTGATTCCTCTAGGAAAACTAGATGTCTTGGATTCACTTCTCTATCTCTGTAGGTCAGTCTTAATCCTTTAATAATTTACTGCTTTCCTCTTCTTGCTGCCATCTGCCCCACACTGGCCTGGTTCTGCCATACATGGGCAAAGTGTCTCTGGGTGGAGAAAGCCTCCCTGGTGCTGGGCTGAGGCTCCATGGGCTGCAGTGGCAGTGGCTGCCTGACAGCTATGTGCTTCTCCAGCCCTGGGCCAGGGAGGGTGAGCTCAGTGGCTGGCACAGGAAAACACAGCTGGAGGGATGCTCTATTTAACACCAGCTACTAATGGCCTGAAGGGGTTGTTCTGGCCAAGTAGGACTGCTGAGGCATAGAAACACCCTGGCTACGGGAGCCTTTCCCCTGGCCATGCTCCCTGCATAGGAGTAGGAGAGAGGTTTGGGTGAAGGAACTTCTCAGTGCAACTCCCAAAGGGCAAGCAGCCCCGTCAGTTTGAGCAGGGCATTTTCGATGTTGTCCCCCCGAGGAGCATCACCAGTGCACTTACAGGATGCCTTACACCCAGCTGGGTGCCTGAGCTGGATGCAGCAAAAACTTCCTGCATAGTCAAAATAGCTGGATTGGCCCAAGTTATATCCCTGAGGATACCTCATGTAAAGCAGTGTCTTTTCCTCCATCACATTCACAGAACCGGTGTGAGCACCCCTTGTCTTTCATGGAAGTTAGGATCTGCAGCTGATTCTCATGTGATTGTCCTCCTCTGTTTGGAGGTGCAGGGGTGTCCCTGTTCCTCACCCACCACCTTGAACTGACCCCAGAGAAATACATTTCTGTGGTCATATTCCAAGTCCCTTTTTGTCCTCTCACCCCATTTCCCTTTCTTTTGTGTCCCTGTACTTGCAGCTCCTTGGTAGGGAGCCAAAGGGGCCATGAGCGCCTCCGCCCTGCGCTGCCAACCGCAGCAGGAGCGAGTCCCGCTCCTGGCTCCCCACCGGCTCCTTGCGTCCCCTCGCACCCTGCACCCCCTGTGCCTCGGGCATTCACTGTCACAGAGCTCGGCACAGCTTGGCCTGGGTCAGATGCCTGCATTCCTCCTCACCCGGGACCCAGCGCTCTTCCTCTCTTTTTGTTTCCTTTTGTTTATGGTACTCAATCCAGCTCTCAGGCCATGCGCAAATGCTCTGCTCTTGGCCAAGTTGAATTCCTTTCAAGGAAGATTGCACAAGAGTTCAGGGCTGGTGCTCGGAGCCAGGCCTGCTGGGCTGGATGTTTTGTTCTCTCGGCCCCGGTCCTGCTGGAGGACCTGCTGGCATGAACTCCCGCCAAAGCGGAGTCAGCAGGATGCTTCACGGGCTGCCTGGCTGGGAGGAGCCAGAGCAGCAGTCCTGTGAGGTCAGGGACAGGCTTTGCAAATTGAGTTTAAAAAAAAAAAGAGAGAGCAAGTTTGTTTGGGACACTTTGCTCTTTGTTAAAACCATGTGGATTGGTGGCAAACCCAGCTTCCTTCAGGTATGAATCTTTCTGTTGCAGTGTCACGCTGAGGCTGGGCAGTAAAAGCTGTACTGGCTGTGGTGGAGGAGCCATGCTCTGAGTGGTGAGGAAGGGTTTGACAAGCTGAAATAGCTCCCTCCAAGCCAAAGGAGGTGAGGTGGCAGGGGGTGAGATGGTGACGGCTGTGGGTGTGTCCAGGATCCCGAACCTCCTGCCCTTGGCTCAGGGCTGGGGTTCACAGTCTGGCTGGCCTTTGGTGAGGGAAGGTACTTACTACCCCTTGACTCTCAAGCTTGTGATGTGAAATCCTTGCTCCAAAGGTTTAAAAAAGCTGCAGGCGAGTAAAAAAAACCAACCCTTTTTTTCTTTTTTAATGGTTCCTAACTTTTTTTGAAGCTGGGTTTGTTATGTTTGGTTGTATGGTCTGTCTTTGTTGACCTTGTCAACAAAGATATCAGCAAAGAGATGATATGGGAATACTTGGAAAAATCAAACCTATCTGCACGAGCAGGCTGCAGTAGGGTGGACCCTGTGAGAGTTAGCTGACCTGCTGAGCCTCTGTCAATTATTTTTGAAAAATCACAGGGAACATGAAGCTTGAGGGCACAGGAGGTTCCTCAGCAGCTTGTGCTGAGATGTTGAAGTGCCTCGGGACACCCATTGCCATCACAACTAAGAAATTTTGTTTACTTTCCTGACACAGGACCTCCCCTCTTTGAAGGAATTTGGAGTGACTTAAAATCCCTTGGCAAATCTCTGTCTTTCTCAGAGGTGGGATTCATCTCAGCTGACTATAGAAGTGTGAAAGTCACACAATGATCCAAGCTAATCATCCTTTCTCTTCTCTCACAGCATAAGAAGCAACAGGCATCTCACACACACATACATACATATATGTATGTTCAGTGGGGCAGATCTCTTGCTGGAAGTGCCCACCTCCCCTGTGGCGCATAATGGGAGCCTGGGAGTTTCGGTTAGCCATAGCTGTCCACTTTAGGGAAGAGGAGCACTAAATGGTATGTCCTGCCCTGGAGAACAGGCTGATTTTTGGTCCTTTGGAGCTGCAGAGGAGGTGCTCAGTGACTTAGGGTGGCAATGCAATGACGCACAATTCTTTCTCTGGCTCCTAGCTCCTAGCACAGCTTCTTGGCTGTTGGCAATCTCATCAAAAACCCTGATGAATGCAAAGATGCAGCTCCTGAATAATTCTCACTTCCATCAGTTTCATTTGAGAACATGGCAATATTCTTCCCATACTTTACAGTTTAACGTAATGCTGATAAATGATATGACAACGATAAATTTTCATTTTATTTAAAGCTGTTTATCATCCATATCTGTTATGGAAAGTCATCAATTATGCAAAAAGCATGAATGTTTAAAAAGCCCCTAAAGTGTCTCTATTTATGGATTGTATGTTGTGTATTCTTTACGCCTTGCTTGTGCACACACTGGAGAGGCTCCTCCATTAAGTATCACTTTCGCACAAAGAGTCTGAAAAATGGAACTTGACAGGGGAATCTTAGACAAGCTGGAGGCCTGTAGCAAAATGTGACAGAGCCATAAAAATTCCACATTCTTGGGAAAATCCCTCAGTGCTTGAAGCTGGGTCTGAATCAGAGGAGCAGTGAACTGGATGGATGCAGTGTATCCAGGGTCAAAAAGCCATGCTCCATGACGTGCCTGAAGTCACCTTCCATAGCTTTGCCAGGGCTTCTCAGTGAAGGGGAAATAAATAGGTCCTTCATAAGCTCTCATTAGCAGAGGGGTCCACACTGTTCACAGCCCAGTGATTTTTCCAGTCTGTGGTCCTTCCTAAAAGCCACAGGAACTGAATCCCAACAACTGGCATGTGTGTGGACCTTGCTGCAGAGACTTGTGGCTTGCAAAGGTGTGCTCCTGCTCTGGAGGGAGGGAGCAAGATGGATGAAATGGCTGAGATGTCATAAGTCAGGCAATACTGCTCATCTCTTGAGTTTGCACAGAAACCTCTTTGCCACAGATGGCCAGATTCTGCTGGCAGGCAGTGACTTTGGAGCCACCTTGCATTAAGGCCAGTGTAACTGGCAGCTTGTTTTGGCATGTGCATTAAATCATGGGCATGGGGAGCTTTTACAGCAAGGAACACAGGTCAGGGAGCGAATATCATAGACCCTGTAAAGAAGTTGAAGATGTTGGCATCTTGAATCTCTTTGTTTCCTTTCAAGATGCTGGTGGGGCAAAAAGAGTTAAAGTAAGGAAATTAGATCACAAAACCAAATTAACTAAACAGCGCTGCCCTGGCCCGATGCTGATCTTACACATGGTGTGCCAGCAAAGCCCAAGAAGCCCAGCACACATCTGGGTGTTTCTGGGGCAGCTCTGTCCATTCAGGCCTGCCAGGGTGTTGGAGGGGGCCCGCAGCTGCCAGAGCACTCAGCAGCGTGCGACAGGAAAGGGAGAGCTTTCTCACACATCCCACACAAGAGCCTGATTGTGGGGATTGCTGCTGGGTGACCTCCCTGTGCCACCGGTGCTGGGCTGCTGGTTCCTCTGGCACAGGCACCCACCAGGAGACTTTCTGCTCTTGCATTACAATGCCTGCAGCGTTGTAAGTGTCCTGTATCTGCTGAAGACTCAGGTACTTAAACATCTCCCTGAAGTAATTAGTTGTGTTTTTGAATTACTTACAACCTATGTAGTGCTGTAGGGGATGTGTCAAAGGAGGGAGCATAAAGCCTGTGGAGTGGGAAGTACAGTGGCATCTGCTATTTTTAAACATGCCACACAAGGTCACCTCCACAGTATGCCCACACTCAGCACCAGTGTCTGCCACCTGCCTGCCCTTCATGGCACTTGGTGGTCTTTGCCATGAAATCTTTAATTTTCTTTCTTTCTTCCTTCCCCCTTGTTGTCATCAAGAGGTACCCTTTACCCTGCCATGCACCCTTAAGCCAAGGAAGCAATAACACAGGAGAGGACTTGCAGCCATTGTGCCTTTTAGCGAGTGCATGAAAGGCCTGGGATCAAAGGCTGGCTACATCCAGCACTAGAAGGGTTGCAGGGACACATTAGTAGGACTTTTTTTTTTTTCCCTTCCAGTTCAAACAGCCACACAAATTTTCCATTTTCAGCTTCTATTTTTTCCCTAGGTTCAAGGAATGAAGATGAATGCCCTCTGAATCCTGGCTTCTTCTGTGGCAGACAGTGCCTCTCACTGCTTTTGTCCTGATCCAACCTGGCTGTCACAAAGCTCGCTGTGGCTGTTCTACCCAGTGCTCTGATTGTTGGACTGGTCCAGAACAGCTCTGCCAGAGAGGGACCTTTTGCTTTGCAGTCATGAGCAAATCAGTTTCTCTTGTGCCACACAGAGAAAAGTTATTGTGGTTTTGTAGCTTTCTCCTGTACACGGTGATGAAGGGAGAGGGGTTCCCTTGGGCAACTCCCCATGGCACTCAGCATCTCAGTACCCACCTGTGCATGTGAGCATCTCTGTTTTTCAGCTCCTCTGCTGAACACACTCTCCAGTGCATCCTGGGATCATGCTTGTCTTTCCATAACTGCATCCTATTGGTGCCCCAAATAATTAACTACCAGCATGTCCTTTCCCCCTTCAGCCAGTTCCAGATGAGCTCCCAGTTCACAGCGTCAGTTCTCGCTGTTAATCCATGAACTATAACCCTTACATTGGGTACTGTTCATCGTAATCAGATTGCTATTACAAGATGCTATTTCCTGCAGTTGAACAAGACTTGCCTTACTTAAGCAGCCAGCCCCAGGTGATGTTGAGCTGTAACCTTAGCGTTAAACTCTGTGCTTGCACGGGGCTCCCTCAGAGCCTCCAGTCCACCACACCACAGCCTGTACTTATCTTGACATGACACGTTAGCAATCATCCGCAGCTCCCTGGCAGTGAGACCCAGACTTGTCCTGCAGGATGCCAGGCCTCTTCCAAGGACCCACTCTTTTCATGAAGAGAAGAATAAAACCAGGATGGCTCTAAGTCAGGTCACCCCAATGGCAGTGTTAACGCACTACCTGCTCTGGTGCAACTGGGGTGGAAAACAAAGGCACAAGAGACCAAAGAAGGTCATTAACAACAATTTGATCAGATTACACATCTGAACCCAGGACTCTTTGTTTGATGACTTTTATTTTGTGCTGAGAAGGAAAACGACCTTACACATAATAGAGTGGTGCTGGTTTCTGAAAGGTGTTGCCTCTCACATAAAAGCAGCAGTAATGCTTCCTAAATCCACCTGTATCTTGGTTGACTGTTCATTTGCCCTTGCTCTCACCACTGCCATTCCCTGTGGTTAAAAATGTTGGTATGCAGGAAAAGTTTCCTCTGACAGTGAGAAGTCTGCGCCACCCCCCTGCCTGAGCCCAGTGGCTGCTTTGATGCCACAAGAGCATGACAGTAAGAGAAATGCCTGGGGAAGTGAATCAATAGCGGCAGGCTGGCCAGCTGCAGGGTGAGGATGGGGTAAATTGCTGGAAGAAACTTTCCCAGCCACCGGAGGAGTTGGGAGAACAATGCGGAGAAGAGGATGTGAGGCACTTCCCGCCTCTGGCCAGCCCTGTGCCAAGGAGTGCCGCAGCCTCCAGTGCTATCTTTGTCCCCCTGTCATCCTCTGGAGGCGGCTGTTGCTGTTGGCTGTGGGTTTCTACACTCGTTGTTTCTTTCAGCTCTCTCTCAGAGATCTAACTGTCACTGCAAAACAAGGGGACTGTTTTTCGCAACCTTTCTGGCTGACATCCACTCACCCGGTCCAAAGCAGCTCCCTGGGCCAGACTGGGAGTGTGCTGGGTCCTCTCTAAGACCTGGCTGGCAGAGCAGTGTCAATTCTTTTTTCTTTTTCCCATCTTTTTTCCATCCCCCTATTCCTGAGAGATAGAGATAGTGGATTTCTTGTTTGTTCTGCTTTTGCATCACATTTCTCTATTACCAACCACTTGAATCTCCCTGTCTATTTCCTGCAGAGCTGCTTCTCTCCACAATATTCAAGTGCCTTTTCCAAGAGAAAAAAAACAAAACAAAACAAAACAAAACCAAAAACCAACCAAATAACCCAGCCCTGTGATTTTCCTCCCTGCTACCAGGAAACAGGTTTGTTTGTTTTTTAATGAATGCAAAAGAATGCAGATAGCGGTGAGGAAAAGATTGGGCAAGGAGTTCAGCACTTCTTTATTTAGGCTCCCCCATGTATATCAGCTGAGCCCAGCAGGAGACAAAGCCAGAGCTGGATGTTATTTCAGGAGAAGCCAGGTCTTTCATGCTTGAGACAGAGTACTGTCCCTGGAGGGAAATGCTGGACTCCTGTTGTGCCTGGGTGTTTTGAGCAGAAAAAGGTCAAGGAATTTCAGCAATGCTGCTTTTCTTCTCTGTCTTCCTGGCTCATTGTAGCAGGTATCCCCAGGGCTGCCCACTGCCACTGTGACAGGTTTGAGGGGCTTCACATCTGCAGCTCTGCCTGGCCTGGTATTTCTCAGTGCTCTGGTGCCAGACATTTTTGGCTGCACATGACTGGAGAGAGAACAGGCAGATCCGTGGCACGATGTGAGGGATGGATGGTGCACAGAGGTGCTGGGGACTCTGCCACTTAGGCCACGTGGGCAAGGCAGCCAGCCTGGGTGGCACAGCTGAACACTAATAACAGGTTCATTCCAGCTGAGTGCTTGCTGGAAACAATGGACTGAAATCCAGCCACACTGGTGTCCACACCAAGAAGAAAAAAATCCCAAAGTGATGTGGCAGATAAAGCACATCATTTCTCTTGACTTACTGCTTGGCACTTCATGCCATTTAGTTTTAGGTGTTTCTACCTTACTACAAGTCACATTTCAGTCTTGAATCATCACTTAAGCAAGAAAATTAGAAATGCATTACTTAGAGCAAGATGCTTAGACTTCTAATTTAATTCAAATAACATATACATTGCATATTTACAGCATATATATAGCAGATTTTGGCCATGGCTCTTTGCTAAATTCAGATTCAGGCTTGGTCAGATTGAAATGACATTTTTCAGTGCATAAAATATTAATTGCACTTTCTTTACCTGGCTCTAGCCATGATATGGTGTGAATCACATCTTCAGGATACCTCAGTAGTTAAAAGCACATTTGTTTTTTGGTACCAAGCAGCTCTAAGACAGGTCATGTCTAGTTCCGATCCTGATATTCATTTTCCTGTGAAGAGCATATTTCTTCCTTAGTCATACAGGATTTTTGCTTCTTTCAAAGTATGTCTTTTGTAGCAGATTTTTATGCAGATTTTTATGCAAGAATGTATTGCTAGGTTGTTTTCTATTGATGCAGAGAAATCTTTCATGCAATTTGCATCCCATTAACAGCTTCATAAGAGACGATCCTGATCCTAATGGCTCTGCACAACAAGCCAATAAAGCCAAATACGGAGGGGATTATGGAGTGTATTGCTGTTATACCCACAGAATGGTTCATATGTTCCAGAGAGGCATCGACTCATCTGACACCTAAGGTTAGTCCTAAGAGTTACTACAACTGATACTTTTCAGCAGTCCTTTGTCTGTGTTTTATCTCCTGTTGATTTCCATCTCAATTTTTTTGTGCTGGTAGCAGAAGCAGAAGAGGAACCCCAGCCTGCAGCCTTGCCTGTGAGCATCCAGTGCAGCCTGACGGGTGGATGCTGCTGGATTCCAAAAAAGTACTGCTGTTACATCATTTCCCTAGTGCTGGAATAACAGCAGAGGCTGCCTTGGGGCACACATAGGTGCTAGCCAGTGTCCCTGCCACTGCCACCTTCCTGGAGGCACATTTACAGCCTGTGCTTTTCCTGGAGGAAAGGCCAGGTGTCTGTGCTGAGCCTTTCAGGCCTGCTGCCCATCTTTGAGGCTGCTGGCACAATGTAGGTCAGTGGGCACACTTACCAGCTGTGGAGGATGAATAACTCTCTCCCCCCATGTCAGAGTTTCAGTCCTAAGCCTTGAGGGGTTTTTACTGGGTTTTGTAAAAAGGGTTCTGGAAGTGAAGAGCGAAGGTGAGGAGCTGACCTCATGCTGCCTGAGACCCTACAGCTCTGCAGAGGGATGCAAAGAGGTACCTGCATGGGGAAACTGCCCTGAGCTGTGGAGTGGTTTCTGCTCCCATCTTCAGAGAGTGCATTTGTACACTGTTTTTTAGAAAAGGAATGTCTGTGAGGGATGAGGTGGCAGAGGAAGGAAACTGGTGGGAAGCAAGCTTGGAGGAGAGAGGTAGCATGGTGTGAGAGGGAAAAATGACAGCCTTAGAAGCTCCTGCAGCACCAGGCCAGCATCTATGCATTTTGCCTTAATCAACACAGGTCTATGAGGATTGCACTTGGTAAAGAATACTTCAGCAAAATTATTGTTTTAATGACAAGTTTTCATTATCTTCATTTCAAGTTTTTGAAACCTGAAACTCAGGACTGTTTTGGATTATGGTTCAGGCCACAACACTTACAAGTCAAATGCTGTGCTCCTCAGTGTAGCTTCCTTTAGCTACACTTTTATTTCTTTGGGACCTTCTGTTAATTCTCTCTAATGTTTTCCAGCATGGCACTGCAATGCCTGCACTGGCACTGGAGGCTTTTGTATTCACTGGATGCAATTAGGATCAACATGCACATGCAGACAGGGTCAGAGCTTCTGGGGTGGCTTTCTGGGGGATTTCAGGCAGGTTATGCGGGTTTCATTTAGGACATTGGCTGTGTGCAGATGCCTTCAGGCTTTGGGGAGCAGAGAGCTTCAGGGCTGTTTTGGTTAACAGACGAACTGATGTGCCCAAGGCTGAGGCCTTGACCAGTTACAAAGAATCATAGAATCATACGCTGCTTTGGGCTGGAAGTGATCTTTAAGACCATCCAGTTCCAGCCCCCTCTGCCAGGAGCAGGAACACCTTCCCCACCTTTGGGACCAGGTTGCTCAAACACGTCTGTTTGCAGTGTCACTTCCTATCACGCCTGCAACGGAGGTAAATGTTTGCACTGTCATAACATTTCTCCTGCCAGAGCTTCCTGGCTGGGGATGCTGCAGCATTTTCTGCAGGGCACGCCGCCTTGTGTGGGGGCGTGCGAGATCTCATCCAACAAAAGTACAGCTAGGCAATGGTTTATATATCTGACATATATGACAATGCACACTGCAGCAAGGAGCTCAGTGTCAAATTAGTACACAGTTAACAAGAACCCAGCAAATGGTAAAACAAGGGAACATACCCAAGTCAGACTGTTCTATGCAGCACATCATCATATAGGCATAAGTTCAAGGGATCCAGCCTGCAGCATTTATTTTAAAATGTGGTGTGTGGTTTTTACCTGTGCCACTACCCCCCTGCTTAGATTGTCTTTGGGTGTTTAAGGTCAGGAGGCGCCTTTCTATCCACCTGTTCTGCTGTACCCATAGGAGACTGGGTCATGAGAAGCCAGAAATTAATTAATCTGGTGAAGGGAAGGAAGGAATGCCAAGGATTCAAATGGGATTGCTGAGGACTACCAGAGCTGCTGCTTTGCATTGTACTTGAGCTGAGAGGTAGTTTCCTTTTCCTCTGTGGAGTGCTCAGCTTTGTGGGCAGCCAGGCAAATGTACAGCACTGATTTCAGGTGATGAAGTGTGGAAGTCTAGGGTGGCAAATTGAGAGTCCTGGGAAGAGGCCAAGGCCAGAGGGGAAGGCATTAGTAAGCAGAGAGGGCTACAAAAGCACATGATATAAAACCCTAGGAAGGGCTTTAAGGAGAGGGCAAATGTGAATTGGAGGACAGCAGAGCTGCATTTCTAGACATCTAAGGGAAGGCAGGGAACTGCAGGGGTTGGGAGTATTAGAGCCAAAGAGGCCTTTGAGTCAAGGATTTCTTCTAAGAGCAAGAAGCAGGAAGCACTTGCAACACTAGGACAGTCCCTGAAGGATACCAAAGAGGAGGATACTGTCAAGGTAACAGAGGACAAAGTGAGTGTGAGTATCCAGAGCCACGGTGTCACTCAGTAAGCTGCAAGAGGAAACCTGTAGCAGCAGATTCCCAAGAGCTTGCAACAAAATGTGACTTTTGTCCATGCCACAATACCAAGTAGGCTGCAAGCAAATTCCAATATCACCCCATTGTATTACATTGGCTCAATTGACACTGAGTTGTTGGCCCTCCTTCTTCTAACCAAAACTATTTCATTAAAGATTCAATTACTCTGATTGGTTCAGTTATCCCCACTGAGAAATGGCCTTCAGTATTGGAGATGTTCACATGCAAGCAGTGAGTTGAATCCCAAAGACTACCCACTCCTGGAAATTGTTAGAGGTGGGGCTGGCAGAATCACTGGCTGGCCTGACTGCTCCTCCCCAAGCCCCATGTGGGATTTTGCATTAGTCCTCAAAACCCTCTAACACTGGGTATTCTTCAGCTCTGGGCAGTCTGCTCTGGTGCTGTGATTTAAGACTCTAGTAGCCCAGATGGACTTAAAAATGAGATTTTTCCCTTCCTGGTTTATATACTAAATAATCACTACCATGTCTTCCTAGCCCCTACACTGTGGTACAGACTAACAGACTTTTTGGGGTTTAGACTATTCAGCCTTTTCCACTCAGCACCATTTCTGGACCGTTGCCATTGCTCTCTGCACTTTGTGCAATCAGCTCAATCTCCCTGAACTACAGTGGCCAAAACTGCAGAGCTTACTTCAAATGAAGCCTTGACAACACAGACACCAGGGAGAGAATGGTTTCCTGTTTGTCACAAGCTGCACTTCTGTTTGTTCACCTCATTAGAGCACTTTCATTTTTTACTGCAGCATGACCACGCTCATTCATGTTGAGCTGACATTCCTAGATCTTCTTCTCAGAACTGCTGCTGTGCTGGTTCTTCCCCAGCTGGTCTTGTAGTCCATGAGGACACCTACAAAAACCCAGAGCTCCATTTGTCCGTCTGAATGGCGCTTCACTTCCCATCTCTCTACCTCAATTGTCAAGATTATTTTGCATTCTCCTCCTGTTCTCCGAAGTGCTTGTTCTTCATAGTGTCCTGTGCTAATTTAATAAGTGTTCCCTGCTCGTTCCTTTCTTTTTTTTTAAAGATATTAATGAAAATACTGTGTGCTGCCAGACACAAAACAGATGGCTTCAGACTTCATTTGATATGTACTGCCTGTTTGACAGTGAAACATTTATAACTGCTCTTAGTCTGGTTTTCCAACCAGCTGTACACTCTTCTAATAGCAGGTTCTTCAAAGCTGTGCTTCTTTGCTTGGTTTATGAAAGTGTCAGGTGAGACAAAGTCAAAAGCTGCACTAAAATCAAGATCTAAGACCTACTGTAGAAGGAAATTAGATTGATTTGATGTGATTTGTTCTTGTCAAATCAGTACTCACTGTTCTTCATCTGCTTGTTGTCTTCTGGGTGCTAGAAAATAGTTTATCCAATAACCACTTCCAGTAATTTTCCAGGAATTGAAATTAATCTGTCTGGTCTCTGATTCCTGGTTCCTGCTGTCTGTCCTTCCCTTTCTGTGGTGGGTGCTAGATTTGCCCTTCCCAGAGTGCAGAAACACACACCCCCATCCCTGACTTCTGTGCTGATGGTGCTCAGTGGGCTTCAGCTGCTTTACCTGTCATGGCAGAAGACTTGTAGGGCTTGCCAGCTGGAATATGTCTGACTTGTTTAGACACTGTCTGACCTCTTTGTTCTTTCCTGAAGCCAGTATTCTTACCCTTGGACTGCTTATGCTGGTTGTCTTAAATGAGTCACTTTTGAGCAAAAACTGAAGGAAAAAATATCAAACACTTTTGATATTTGACATCATCAGCTCAGTGTCTGCTACTCTTTGTGAAACCCAGCTCTTTCTTTGGCTCTCCTGCTGCTATTAGTGCATACACTTCACACCCACTGTTTGTTGCATCACTTGCATCTTCATGTTGTTCCTCCACGCTTATGCTGCTCTTTCATACTCACTAATGTGACCTAGTTCCACTTTCTGTGTGCTTCCTCTGCACTTTTGAAACTAATGAAGCACTCATGACTTAGCCAGTTGATACCTTACTATCTTCCCTCTGCACTTGTGCTCAGTTGCCCCAGTAGAGAGGCTCACAGTAGTGATGTGCCTTTCATACGACTTCCTTAGGGCACTGCCAACTTCCCAAATGTTCTTTCGGCTTGAATTTATTCCTCTGGGCTTGTGTGTACTAACACTGTGAGTTAGCGAAAGTCTGTCTCAAAGTTCACTGTTTTGTCTTTGTGGGGTTTTGTTCTCTGCCTCCTTTTCTAGAAATCATGCCTTCTAATACTTCAAGATAACTCTCACACCACTTGCTTGTCACCATCACCTGCAAAATCAGTTCCCCTGTTTTAATTAAAATAAAAACTTTCAGAGAAGACGGCCAGGAAGAAGCTAGACAGATGGCAGCTGCAGTCAGTTCAGGGAAGGGCATAGACAGAGTACCAGAATAGAGCCAGACAGAGAGGACCCTGCATATTTAAATTACTTGCCTATGAACTTGTGTCCAGGAGATGTGGCTAATAGTGGTGGAAGTATTTGTGTTATTTATGTAAAACATGATCAGTAAAAGTGTGTTATTAAAATACTTTCTCAGTTCTGTTTGTCTGTGTTAGGGTGGTTTTATGGTCTTTGCACAGTAAGAAGGCTTAGGCCCTACTAGCATACAGTTAATCTTCTTTATTCAGTTATGCATTGACAATAAAATGTGGTTTTAAACACAGAGATTCAGGCCAAGCAGAGCTGTTTTGTCTTCATTGCATCCATCAACGAGCCAGACCCTCCAGCCTCTCAATGGCCAACCAAGACACATCTGGCCTTCAAGACCAGATTAATCTTTTCCAGACAGCTTTTTCCAATGCACAGTGTGCACTGCTCCTGGGAATGTCTCACTCTAGCTGCACTAGTGCTAGAAAAGCTTTCTTATGCAAAACTCCAAGCCAAAAACTACCTTTTTGGAGCTGCTTATCCTCTCTTCTCTGTTGCCATCCCACCCAAGCTGACCCTCCTCCATCCTGGGACTGTCCCTGGGTGCCTACCCCTGTGCTGTTCTGGAAAAGCTTTCCTGAGTGGGGTGAAGGCAAGTGGGACTTTGGCTGTTATCTGTGGCTCTGGCATGTTCCTGCTGACATCCCTTCAGGTATGAGAGATTGGGTGTCTGGTAAGTGCTGTGAGTTATTTTAATAACATTATTGATTTCATTACTTCACTGTAGTTTTGCTTCACTACATCAAGTCTTGGCATTAGGGGTGAAGTAGCAGCTAGTTAATGCAGTATAAATGATGTTTCTTTCTGGGGCCTCCTGAACTGAAGAGAGCTCCCAAAGCTCCCATGGATATCTGCCCAGAAGCTGGGGTGGTTGCTAAAGGAGCTGTTGACTTTAATGCTCCAAACAACCATGTGAGCCCAACTTTGTAACTGATTCCTCTTGATATAATCATATAAAAAGAAAACAACTCTTCCACTATTGTAGAAGAGCTGTGATGATACATCCACAGCTGGTATCCTTGCAAGCAGTCTGATTTCTGTTCTTTGTCTAGCAATTGTTGATGTGACCTGTCCTCCAATGGTTGCTCTTTGAGTCATAGGAAGCTCCTTGGGAAAGTGCAGAGACCCTCAGACATCAGGGAGAATAAACTGATCCCAAGTGTTTGACTGGGTGAACCCACGGTACCAACGCTGCACATTCTCCTACTCGGATGGGTCTCAAAAAAATAGTTTTTCATGAAGAAAAAAGAGCCCAAATTTACAAAATGCTGTCACAGCACATGCTTCTTTTATTATTAACTCAGAATCAATTCTCATCAGTCGGAGAACACTCCTGGTCGTGCTCTTGGTCTTTGGATCAGACTGTACAATGCTTGAAAACACTGTAAAAAAGGTGGGAAGATTTGAAAGACTTCCCTGTAAAGACATGGATGGGTAATGTATTTATTTTCTAAATACATACCTAGAGGCTTAGACAACTGGTGTATTTGCATCAGCCTACTCTTATTAAAAGAAATCACACTACTGGAAGCAGAGAACCCCCCTGAACCTATAGCTCATATTCCCTGAAGTAAAATGAAAAGTAGCAGTGCCAACTCATCATTTCCAAAAACAAAGCATCTATTAAAAGTAACTCACCTGAGGGAAAAGCATGTTGTAACAGATAGCCTTTCCACTGCTGCTCTGAGAACAGCCAGTGGCCCAAACCCCTGCACCTACCCCCCACTCAGATCAGATCTCCTGCTTTGCCAGGAGAGGACTGAAAGCCCAGGTCAGTCCCAGGACTCGCCCATGCCATGTTTGCAGACCTCTTCCGTACTGGTTTTTTGTTCCAACAATTCGGTTCATGTCTACCCTGAAGAATTAGTTCACCAAAGAACTTACCTTGTAGGAAACTGAAGAATGCTAGAGGGAAAAAAAGTCCTAGTTAACAAATATAAAAACAAACAGCTCAGTAATGTGCAATACGAGTTCCAAATTTACATTTAGAACGTTTCAAACTAAACAATGAAGGTGAGGCCTAACTTTGTAACATTGATTAGAGTGAAAAGCCAGCATGGAAAAAACCTAACTGAAATTGCATTTGAAAATGCTTTCATAAAAATAAGAATCATAAGAAGTGAGCTGGAAGATAAACCAAATTTTGCAATAGTACTTTACAAATTGTCTGGATTTTGAAAGGATGCAGAGTGCATGCTAAGATCAGCTGCCTGCCCAGATGATTTTATAATAAATGGCATTACGTTTTTCATCCCCAGCACAATCTCCAGCCATACAGTACTTTTATTTATTACGTGAGCGTTGAGCTGCAATGACAGCTGAAGTGAGGAAGGAAATGGCTTCATGAACATGGGAAGAATCCCATAAGGTTAAAGGAGTGAAATGGGGAAAGGCACTTTAAAGTACAGGTGGTGATGTAAATTATTGAACATTTCAAATGTTTACCCTTGGTAATTTTAATCACATTGTGAAAGCAGTCACTCATGCTTTTGTGAGCCACTTGATTTACTGGAAGCTTTATGCCATCAGTTGCAGCTCAGGAGCCAGCCCTGCACTCAGGGTGCAGCAGAACACTGAGCTGGCTCAGAGCCACCACTGCCAGACACCCACCACCACAAAAATAGCAGCAATCATCCAAACTGGGGCACTGATGTCCAGAAGCATTGAAGTTGACCCATGAATTCTACTGTGGACCCCAGAGAGCATCCTGAAAGCCATCTCTGCCTCCAAGGAGATGTGCTCACCCGCAGAGCCGTGCTGGGATGAAGGCTGGGGGTTGGTGTTGGGGTCTTCTTTGCACACTGAGCACGTCTCAGTGTGCAGCATCTCTGACGCTTTCAGAGATGCCTGCTGGGGTCTGGCCACCTTCTGGGTGTGCTGCTCCAGGGCCAGGGTCATGGATGTGCTCCCTCAGCCTCCAAGGACACGTGGACTGTGGTGAGATGGCCTGGGAATGAAGCTGGTTTTGACGTATCCCATGGAAATTGTGCCTACAGAGAGCTGGAAGGGCACCTCAGGATGCTCTGTGCAAGATGAGTATTGTCAGATACAAAACTGCCTTACAGATTTGGTAACATTTCCATCCACACTGATTCCACCTCTTGCTGTTCTTCAAACACTGACTTATCTTGCCACTGTATTTGGAGATTTCCCTTGTCTTTGTTATCTAAAATGAACTAAATTATTTTCCTTGATGCTACTTCTTACCAAGAAAAGAGTTGTTGATTCAACTCACATTGTTTGCAAATGCTATCAAAAGTCATCCATAGTATATCACAACGAACACAGAGGTGATGTAGGCAAAAAAGGGTTGGGATAAGCAGGTGATATTTCAGTGTGATTAAATCATGAACAGATCTAATACCTGTCAAATAACTGGATCTCATTTATGATAGGCAAGATTTGAGTGCCCTGCCAGAGCCAATGATAAAATTTTCCTCACCCATTTCTTTTCTTTTTTTTCTTCTTTTTCCTCTTAATTTCCCCTTAATTCCCCTTAGCTGGATTTCCTGCAACTACATGTTGGATCTTTTGCTGGGAGTTTTGTCTTTGTCACTATTGAGGTAGATTCTGATCTTAAATGTTCAGTATTTGAACCACTCACTCTGCCTGAATCCAATATTAACAGAGATATGTAGTCACATAAATGCAGCACACTTGTTGGGGCAGCTTTTTGCCTTTTTCCTGAAACAGATTTAGCAGATCCACAGGCTGAAGGATTTCCCCTTTACTCTGTCATCAGAGTACTCTACAAGGAAATCCTTCCCTTCCATTGGATTCTCAGTGAGGTCCATGCTCCCATTTCTGTTCCCTGAGGGGTGACTGTAAGGTGATGAAAAAGGTGGCATGACTGGGCACCACTCTCTCTCAAAAACCCACACACCAAATTCCCCTTGTTGTCAGTCAGTGTAATTACCATGATATAAGCATTGTCCTGAACGCTATTAAAAATGCAAATAATGTCTGCCCAGCCTGTGAGGAATGGTGAATAAGCAGTTCCTTTGCAGCCCACTTCCTCCTGGCCCCAGCATGTGTTGTGCAGATGATGCTCTGCTGTGACACGTTTGTGAGCTCTCAAAGTTGCATCTATTTTTTCTTAATCTAAGCAATGAAGCTGCAGACTTAGAACATAACAGCCATTTAGAAACTCTATGACTTTCCCTAACTGTCTGTAACAGTTTCAAGATAAGTCATTCAAAAAAGAATTACTTTAAACTGAGACTGCTTTAAACCAGACCTTTGTACTTCTTGTTTTTACTTTTATCTTGGCACAGATGCTTACCCTCTCTCCAGCTTCTTTGTAGAGTTCATTATGCAAAGGCAAAGAAGCTACACTAACATTGTAATTTTGTTTGGCAAGGTGAGCCACAAAATATATGCTGTGTCATGCCTTTTTATTACTGTGCAAGAATTGCCAAAGCAGCCTAAAGGAGGAATCAAGGACACAGTCGTTGTGAGGAAAAGAGGAAACGGTCCAGTTTTACAACACTCAGGCTTGTAACCACTTGCGGTAGAGAGTTTCAGAACTGGTTTAATTTTAAATTATTTTCTTACCAACTGACAACAGCTTTGAAGTGACTGGTGTTTAACACCATCACTGACTCTGACCCACACTGAGTCACTTTTCAGGGCCTGGAGATCCAAGCCCTACCTGCGAAGCGGGCACTGTGCAGGCTGGGACTGCCCCATCCTCTCCCTGCACCAGGAGATGGCAGATGTAGAGCCAGCCCAAGCCAAAGGAGAAAGCAAGCCTCCTGGAGCAGGCACTGACATCCCTTTTCCACCACAGGGAGGACGGCATGTCGCACCTTATTCTGATCATGCTCCAAGAGCAAAACCTGCACTTCCCAGTCTAGACAACCTGTAATCAGGCAAGGGAAGAGCAGGCAAAGGGAACAATTAATGGGTGTGATCTCAGCCTCTTGCAGCCTGCCTTAAAAACCTCCAAGGACTGGTTTTATGAGTGGGCATCTGCGGGAGCATACCCACATCTCCTCTGGGGGCCACCCATGCCATGGGTGCCCCACTCCTGCTCCCTTCCCATGCAGTGCTTTCACTTGAAGGGGGATGAAGGAAATAATGTGGCTGGAAAATAACTCAAAATGTGAATTATTTTTAACTTGGTCCCAGATGTGAGCCTCCATGCAGCCCCTGAACAGGGCTGGGTATGAGCAAGAAGTTTAAGAGGGGAAGAAGGAAGGCAGTTTTCATTATAACAAAATGTCCCCTTGCAATATCTCCCAAGTACTTTGGTTGCAATTCCTCCAAGCCCATCTGAAACTTCAGAAGCAGTTTGAAAGAAGCAGCTGTGTGGAAGAAGGCCTGGTGCCCCTAATGGGAGCAAACCCCAGGCACAAGCCCTGGCTGCCTACCCACCCCACCCACAGCTGCTGCCTGTACTCCACTGAGGGTAGGTAGGGGCGGCAGGAAAGGACAGGGTGGCAGCAGCAAAGGGCACAACTCCCTTCACTGTTTGTTCCCAGATTTGGTGAACCTTTGGAGGGCAGAGGGAGGAGAAGAGGAAGGGATATTCATATTACAGCATACAAAAGAGGTAACGAAAGTGTGGCAATGCCAGTCACTCGCCGCATGCCACGGAATCACAGGGCAGCCTCACCCTTTTTGTTGAGGCCAGGGTGTTCTTTGTGTTGGGGGAAGCAGGAACCAGCCAGACCCCCCCTTGCCTCCAGCCACTGCAGGCTGGCACAGGACGGGGGGATTGGTGGAGGGAGATGTGATGTCTCTGCGGGTTGTTGCTGATCTGTCACCACAGGCTGAGTCAGGCTCAACGAGATACTTCTATGAGCTGGGAAAACATCCAAAAAGGAGAAGTGGTGATGTTTGCCTCCCCAGTCAGTTTGCTCACCATTAGTGTTTTCCTACTTCCCTGTTCTAATTAAACACACTTACTGTATGTCAGTCTTCAAAGAAGTCATAAGCAGTGTGGGTCAAATGCCTATGGGAAAGGGACAATGCAAGAATGCCTTGAGAAATGCCCCAGCACCAGGCTTGCTCCCATCCTGCTGATGGCCAGCCCTCCCTGGTTAAAAGCAATGGTGCCTGTGAAGTGCAGATATGCAGGGAGCCATGGACAGGTTTGCAAGTCAGAGCTCAAAGGAGAGCAGTGTGCTGGGAATAAAAGACAGGTTTCCTCAGAGACGCAAACGAAACCTCGCTGTCCCACTTAGAGCTGCTCTCAACACCACATATGGCAGGTGTCTGAAGCAAGGCAATGACACTAAACATGTCCCTTCAAAGGACAAAACCTAGAAAAATCTTTCCAGCTATCAGCTTTTCGTAACTCAGACAAAATGCCAGAGAGGCTTCTTTGATTGGCCTGCCCTTCTCCTCCCAGGGGAGGACAGGGAAGGGACACTGGCCCTTGGGACAGGTGTGCTACATGCAGCACCCATTCTCAGCACATTTGCTCTGACAGCCACCCTGGTCTCTGTGGATTTTGGAAAAAAAGTGACCACTGTGGAAATCTGTCACTAAAATTTAATATCCTGTTGTCTGTGAGGATGCAGTCCTTTTGGGAGATTCAGTCCTGGCCGTTAAAAATAAAGCAGCCGTGTGGAAACAGTGAGACAAACAGCTCTGCCCTGTGCACCCAAGCCAGCATGCCTGGAGTGAGTGCCTCAAAGTCCAGTTGTACTCAGCCCAGATCAAGACCATTCCCCACAGGAGAGCTGTTCTGGAAGCTGCTTGGAAATGCATCCCAGCAGAGCAGTATCACCCACAGCATTTACCTGTGGTTGATGTGGAGTTACAGTGACATGAGACTTCCCTATGGCTGCACCAGGCTATTTTAAATTCGAGGCAGGCATAAGGCATGTGACAGTACATGTTGTTCATGTGGGGAAACTCTTTCATTAATATTCATGCCTTGGGACTGGCCTAGGGTAGACAGTTTTTTTGAGCATGCAACACATTTAAAATGCAGGGTTGCCTTTAATGCCTGGAACATTGATGCAGCTGAAATCATTGGTTCACCTAAAATCAGACCTTCACAGAAACTCCATTTCCTTTGAGCACCAACACACTTATTTGTACGGGTAGAAATATTCTTGATCTTCAGTCACCAAAGGCTAATCTCTCTCAGAGTGAAAGAAAAAGTAAAACCTCAAGAAGCTGCAGGATGTGTGGGAGTTAATTTTTATATCTAAACAGTTATTTGAACCAACACAGTGGTATAAAAACACATCTCCACCCTCCTTTTGCTCTGGAAACAGTTTAGAGGATTTAGAGGACACGTGGGTCTCCAGGCCACACTGTCAGTGATTCATACAGGGTTGGCCTCAGAAGTGGCACATGTCCCCACGGCCTGCATTGCTGTTGCACCCTGGCTGAAGCAGGCGGCTCCTGCAGCAGCGCAGCTGCCTGGCACTGCTGGCTGGCCTGGCAGGGCAGGGCAGGGCTGCTGCGGGGCGGGCGGGGGTGTGCAGCCCCAGCGCGGGCACTGCAGGCAGCACTCGGGGCAGGAGCTGCGTGCCCCTCATGCCAAGTTGTCTCTGCCCGTGAGTCACAGCCCTGACTCATGAGCTGCTGTGGATTAAGCTGTAATTTGAAGATGTTGCCGCCTACATCTGTCTGCACTGCTCCTCTCCCGGAGGTGGCAGAAACAAACATTCATGCAGTCATCTCAAAAATTCGGCCAGACGTGCTAGTTCAAACCCCAGGTGAGGGCAGGTTAGGGTAGTGAGCAGGTGAGCACACACCTTGCAGCAATAAACCCGGGGAAGGAGGTTTCCACCCCGCTCAGGGGCTGGAAGATGTCTGCTGCTCCCGCCTGCCATGGATCTCTCATGTGCCCTGCCCAAACCACTTGCCTGGCCCCAGCACCTCATGGAAAGGTGTCTCTGCTGACCCCACACACCACAGGGGGCCTCTAACACCTAAAACAGGGGCAAGTGTTTGTCAAATGCATGTGTTGATGCTCTAAGAATCATGAGCACCAGTTCTCTTGCCATTTGCATTGCCTTGGAAAATTAGTTATATTGGGACCCAAGAGCTAGAAACATTTGTACTGGCATATATTTAACTGAAATAGCCAATTAAACTAAAATTGCTTTGACTTAAGTGAAAATTCAGACAAGTGGTAGTACCCAGGATAAGATTGATCAGGATTATTTGTGAACACCCAGGCACATTTCTGCTGGAAGAGCCAAAATTCTGTACCATGTGCTTATTCTGGCTCTCAATTGATTTTTTTTTCCTGGCATTAAACCACCTGTTGGAAGACAAACCGTGCCTTATCCAGCATAAAGGCAGCCAGCACACTTGTCAACAATTTCTGAACAAATGGAAGCATGCATTTGTACAGGATCAGCACTTTGCACCAGGAAGCCACCGTGTTTGTGATATTTCGTTGGAAGCCATAAAGCCAGGCTTTCTTTCTTCTATCAGCAGCTCACGTGTGCAATGCTTTCGCTAAAATGGTTTAACTTCGGCCCTTTGATTAGAGCAGCACAACCCCTTCCCACAGGCCAGTCCTCGGCTCTGGGTTAGTCATTGCTTTTGGTTTACACACAGGAATTGTGTCTGATGCAGGAGCAGATAAGCAATGCATCTGCTCAGTCATATTTCCCCAGCGTCTCTCCCTTTGTTCTTTTGCCTTTTATCTGCCGAGTTCTCTCTGCAGAGATCCCTGCCCTTGCCCTGCCGCTTTTCCCGTCTTTTCTAAGCTTGCCCTTGCCCACCTCTGCTTCTGCAGGAAAACAACCAGCCACTCGCATTCAGCAATGCCCTCGCTATTTACTGATGTCAGTTCCCCCACTCAGAATTCATTTCCCTTTTGTTTGCCTTAGCTGGAAAGGTCAGTGAAATTCGCAACAGTTTCTCCCTAAATGAGAACAGGGAAGAGAGAAGCCCCGCATCCCGCACGTGGCAGCGCGGGTCACCCACGCACCCATCCCTGCCCGGCGTGCCCGCAGCTGTCCCTCCGCTGGCGGCGGGGCTGTGCGCCGGGCTGGGCGCGCTGAGTCACCGGCCCCAGCGCGGCACGGACCCGGCAGCGCCACACGAGCCATGCTGACAGCTCCAGCGCGCAGCCAGCGCTGATGAAAGGCCAGCCTGTGTCTCGGGGGCAGGAGGAGGGCGAGGAGGGGCTGGCGCCCAGGGCAGCCCCAGCGCTCCGCCGGCTGACTCAGCCAGAACTGCCCCCGCAGGTCCCCGCACGGGGAGGGCCCCCAGCCCTTCTGCGGGTACGCGGAGCTTCCTTGGCACATATGCCAGTCCTACGGCGGGTAGGTCTGGTGCCTTCAGGAGCAGCCCCGGGATGGGCCGGAGCGGGACGAGATGAGGCAGGCAGGGAGAGAGATGCTCCTGCCCATGCTGTGCACAGCAGGTATCCCAGCTGGGACACATTTGCTTGCTGGAGTAGTCTGCAAAAGAAATTGCTATAGGCATGAATATTTAAATTTCCTTCCAATGGGTATCAAGCCAAATTCCACATCTCAGTTCCAGGGTGAATCAGGATGATCAGACACGCTGCTTCACAGAACAGAAACGTAGAGGTAAGACCAAATCCCAGTGCCTTCCTCCAGAGGGGACGGAGTGCCTGGCTAATTAATTCAGCAGAAAGGGAGGGAGGAATCGTAGCCCTGCAGGCTATTGGGTTTTTTTCATCTTTGCTTGGAGGGCTTACCTGGCAAGGCTGTTCCCTGAGGTCAGCAAGTTAAAGAACAGTGTCTGTTGAACAGACAACCTGTGACTCTTTTGCAAAGCTCCTCTGCTGGGTGAACATGACTTGTCTCTGTCAAATACTGCTATTCCCCTGGGAATATGTGCTCTGAGCATGGGGCAGGAAAGAAAGAGGCAGATACACCTTCCCATCTTCTGGGATCTGCTTTAAAAAGGACAGGAAAGTGTGTTTAAGTACACTTTTTTTTTTTCCTCTGGGTCAGCTAGACTCGTCCCGGGCCCTAGCTGGATGACACCAGCCGGGTTGCATGGCTGGATAGTGCATCCTGGGATAATGGGCACTGTATGCCAGTGTGGTCCTCCAGCATTGCCCCTTCGTCCCACCTGGCAGGACTGCACTGCTGCAGCTGGTCTGTTCAGGTGCATTAGCAGCAGGGCAGGCTTTCCAGAGCAGCCTTCCCCATGCCACAGTTTGCTTTGGTTGTGCCCCAGCTGGGCAGCCCTGCCGCAGGCAGCAGAAGCGTGATGTGCAGACAGGCTGCAGCAAGCCACCCCTGACACTAGATCCAATGCCTGGAGAAAAGTGTCCTAATCCTGCCAGGTTTGCTCCTTACTGGCACCCACGTGAGCTAATCCTTCCCAGTGTGTACCCAACCCTCCCATTTCCTTCCCTGGGAAAGCTGCTGGCCTTCTCACCTGGGCAGCACTGAGCTGCCACGCATGGGGAGAGCAGGAGCCACCCCTGCCGTGACCTGGGCTCTCCGGCTGCAGGCACAGCCCAGCACCAGCGGCTGCCCTGGCTCACACCTCAGCAGCTTCCTCTGCAAATCTAACAGATGCTCACAGCAAAGAAACAGAAACCAAAGCACAAAAATGAGGCATCTGCAGAAATGCTTTGTTGGTGGACTGCTGCTGGGTACTGCTGGTTCTGCAGGGGCTCCCGTTCCTGTCGGGATCTGCCTTTGCTGCTGTTCAGCCTCCTGGAGCCGCCTCTCCAGCAAGAAAGCACTCAGAGATCACTGGCAGTGGTCCCTGGGGATATTACTGCACGATGGGAAAAGCAGCTACAGCAGCGGCTGGGCGTGATGCTGAAGAAGCCATCTTCCTACTGTGTCCTTAATACAAATACTTTATGGAAAATGAATCAGCCCTCTTTGGGCTTTTTTCCAGAGGCCCCTCTGACTAATTTTGTCCAAAACAGCCGGGCTGACCCTGCACAGCAGTATGACGGTGGCAGACAGGACCTGCTCACGTTTGGGTGGAGGCAGGGAAAAACTGTTTTGCAGGCCTGCCCAAAAAAATCCTCAGGCTGACTCCGCCAAAAACCACACCAAACATATGGTAAATGAAATCGCTGGCAGGGAGCTGGCTTGGACGGCAAGAGTGTTTCAGCACTGTGGACTGTTGTTAGCTGGCCTGAATTGTATTTATGCTGCTTTAAGCAGCTCCATATTTAAGGAAAAGAAGGCAAAGGAGAGGATAATGCCAATTTTTTGGGCGTGCTTTTGATACCTCCTCATGCACATTATTTTCCTGACGATGTTGGTATGGTCACAGTGCTTGTCCCATCCTGTGGTTAAGAGCACAACAGCACCACAGAAGGTTTCACCTCCTCATATGGCAACAGTCTCCTGTGGAAAAGCAGACAGAAGGGCTTTTCTCTCTTGGAACAGGGACACTGCCTATTTCACCATATGAATGTCGTGTACATTTCATGGAGCTGATGAAATCATGTACAGATGGGATCCAACTTAACAAAGGCTCTTATTCACAGGGCAGGTTTCTCTGTGGCGTATCTTGGGCCGTATCCCAGCTTGCATAGCCATATCAACCAAATGCATCCACAGAGCCAGGCAAATTTCTGAGAGGATTCCAGACACAGAGATGCTGTGCCCCTGCTGCTGTGAACAGCTTGACTTACTTTGCAGCAGTTTGGCCCCTCTGGGAATCTGAGCCTTGGAGTCATGGCAATAAACACGCCTTTCCTCACATGACAGCCTTTAAAAGGATTCAGGTATCAGATACCATTTCCAGGATGCTGCCAGGTGCTGTGGAGAAAGCATGGCAGAGCAGCAAGATCGTAAGAAAGATGATGTCTTCAGAAATTTGGTAGGCTGCCATAAGAATAGCTGTGGTGGCTACAGCTACTGAAGGAGGGTGAAAATAGAGCAGATAAACAGCAGTTCCTTTTCTTGAGTCTGGGGTATCATTTTTCCTCCTGGAGCTAGAGTGGTGGAGTGCCAGGGGCAGAGCTCACTTCCACATTCAAGGGCAGCTTTCCATCACCCTTTGCATGCTGCAGCTTGGAGCTCAACCATTCCCCATCCTTAGTTTTCCTCATCTCTCTGCAGGCTGTGGAATCCTGACTATTGCACTGGCAAGGGGCGTTTTCAAGAGAAGGCAGGGGGACAGATACCTGGGAGCTGCTGTCCTGCTCCTGACTCCATGGGCACACCTTTCTGGGGCTGAGTGATCATCTAAGTCAATGGGATGATCAAATCCCACTGAATGTGTTTGTTCAACAAGCTGATCTGGATAAGGAAAATCAAAGTTTCAGAGCAAACTTTTGGGCACAATCCAGCCCAAACATGGATCAATAAACCTTTCCCCCTGCTTTAAACTTTCTTAAAGTGCATTCAGCACTCAGTCAATAGCACCTTAGAAACTCTCACTATCTGCCTATGCTCAAAAGGACAAAAAACAACAACAAAGGGAAATATACAGAGGGATGACTTAAGAGAGTTTGGAAATCGCTTCCCATATGAAACACTCCTTTAGTCACAGGCACAAAAAAGCATCAAAATTCCCTGCCTCTGATGTAAACAACAGAAAGAAAAAGTCATCTGGAAGGACAGGATGATTCATACTGAAGACCTGACTCGTAATATTCATCAGTGTTGAAATTGCCTCTGCAAGATGACTGCATGTGAAAACGGCATCAGCGAAATCCCAGCTTCTGCCACGAGAAGTATCATTAGCAGCAAAGTGGTGTGGTGAGACTCCCGTGGCACAACCCTTGCCCCAATGAGGGTGAGTAATCGTAAGTCATCCGACCTGTCCCAGCTAAAACAGCACTGTCATTCAGGTAAAACTGCTTTACATAAGGGCAGCTGCAGCATGCTCAGCCTTTGCAGCCATCTTCAACAGCAAAACAGAAGGGTTTTTCTTGGCCCTGAAAAAAGTTCCTGCTGAGGGCTTCCTTATAAAGGAAGAAAGAGCTGCTCAAGTTGGATGCTTGAAGAAGACTGGAAAATTGGCCAGTCTTTTCCCTTATGTTAACTGCCCTGAGCCAAGCGGTAAAAGGGCAAAAAAGGCCATGCTGACTTTATGCATTGTTAGGAGATACTTTCCCCTGCACATTTGAATCTGTTTACTTAATCTTCCAGGCCTTTACCCATGAATATTAAATTCCTTGATCACTATGCATTAGGAGTCATCTTCACACCATCTGTTTGTATTTGTCATCTAACCCTTGTAAATAATAAAATGTACTTTGTTCTCAAGTTCATGGATCCTAGCAGGAGAGCAATTGCTGTTGAGGAAAAGTACTGTGTGAAACTATTGGCAGTGACTCTTCTTTAGCCTCCCATCTTGCCACTACACAAATCAAACGAATCAAATGAAAGCCAGGATCTGGCCCAAAGAGTGATGCATGGTTTCTTTGAAGGGCCAGAAGAGATGATGGAGGGCTCTGCACCTCTGAATGTGATGCAGGCACTCTTGCCCATGCTTCTAAAGGAAGGCAATGACAGAAGAGAAGGCTGCACTTCAGGGGAGCAGCCTTACTGAGATCAGGCATGCCAACAGCTGCTCTGCTCAAGCAAAACTACAGCCCGGATTGGCAGGAATAGCTGTGGCTGTTTAACAGGGTGGCCTGGGCAGCTGGCCTGGGCAAACTTCCTGAGAGGTACTGGCACAAAAGAAACATCTGAGGAAGAAATAGGTAAATGAGCAGATAGACAATGTTTCTCTCACACCTGGGAGTGCCATTAAAGAAGTGAAATTGTCACCCATCAGCTGAGAGGTAAAGTTCAGAGAAGGCTAGGCAAATATCAAGGGAAACAGTGATAAAGTGCAGTTGTTACAATATGAAATTAATCCTGATGGAGCTCTGCCTGAAAATTTTATTAGATCATACAATGAGAACAGCCTTGACACATATTACAAAGGTTCCATTTCAACTTTATCACTGCAGATAAATGTGTGAATCCCTAGGACAGTGGACTCATAAGAAGGGAAAAACATGTGCCATGGTGGAAGACCTCTCTGGACAACAAAAGCTGGCTGGCCAGCACACCTCATGGGCACAGTGCCTTGGGGAGACAGTCAGAGACATACTTTGCAGGAGAATCACAGTGATTTACATTCCCTAAGGATTTGTCTCTCTGTGCTCCTATAAATTCTTATATGCCAGGCAACTATCAATAAGCACTCAAATTGTTACCATCTAGTTAAAACCTAATGTAGTCAGTTGAAGAAGGGATCATTTAGGAGATTAAATAGAATCATATTATTTTTATCTGACACATTGGTAGCAACAAATTTAGGCAAGAGAATGGTTGTCAAATATTTGTTTAACTGGAAGAGTTATTTGGTCTTGGACAAGATACCACTTGCCAGTCTGCTCAGCCTTGCAAACATCCCACACCAGGAGGTTACCTATTAAGTGATAGACAATATAACTTGTTAATTGTTGAGCATTATGACCTTAGACTTTGCCCAGGTATTTAATAACACCATCTGCTCTCTAGGTCTGTCTGCAGTACTATTATTTTTACATGAGGATTACTCTTCTTTCTCCACAAAAAAGCTTGCAAAAATAGCGCTAAAGGAGAGCAGGGCAAAGTGGTACTTAAACCTGACTGCCCAAGCAAAATATACAGGAGGCACAGTTCACCCAAAATATCACAGATGTATTGTCTTGACTCTGGAAATCTTGATGTGCTGAAGGCTGAGGGCCTGTGATCCAGCCTTGTCTTGCCTGAGAACAAGCTGGGAGTGAAATGCACTCTGGCGCAGGCTGCCACTCACCTTGCTCTTTCTGGCACCATTGCAGTTTCCTTCACCAAAACAACAGAAATGATCCAAAGGCCACCATTTATGGATCACTGTGCCTTCAGATCTTTTTCTCTTTGATAGCATGCTTTTAAAGCACGTCCATTTCACACCAAGCAATCACATTTATCAGGTTTTCCAATCCTCTTCTTGCTGACAGTGATGTGATTTTTGGCTTTGGCTTCTTAGGGAATTTAGGGAAGGGAAGAAAACAGTGTATTTCTCTCAGTGGGTGTCTTCTGGTCAGCGTTTCCATGGGGTTTCATGTAAAGCCATTGCCAGTGCACTGGAAATCTGAACCTACTGGATTCAGTGGCAGAAGTCCTAACAACTGAGATGAGCCACTTTCTCACTCTGGAATGCTGCAATTTTTGTGCAAATAGTCTTTTCCTCCAAATAAAGAGAAGCTGAAACCTGATAGCTGGTGAGCTGCCAGATGAAGGAGGAAGCATTAGAGGTGTGAACACCAAAGTGATCCAAAATACAAGGCCAAGAGAAAGAACCCAGGGTGTACTTTAAATTTAAAAGTGCATTTGTAGTCAGTTTTCAAAAAATGTTTTTATTTAGTTACTGCTTATTGGTGTATGTTTGAGGAATAAAACAATCGTGAATCCTCCACAGCCCCAGCTTCATTCCTATATGAGACCTAGGAGCTGGAGTGCTTTACTTGGCACTCTTTTGCAAGAGAGAGGTCAAATATGAAACTGAACATATGAATGTAATTAGGAGGGTATGTAAAATATGGGGGCTGGATGTCTTAACAGTGTCCGAAGCAGGCATGTCTTGACATGCCATTGGTTGAAAATGGTTTTAAGTATTCCAGTCTGTTGGACAGTGTATCTGATTACATCTGAAAAGAGTTTCTTAGTCTTTTGCTCATATGATTTTTCTCATATTTCACGTGTAGGAGTTTGACTCTGAAAGCCGAGCATGCAGAAACATTCACATCTTTTTGAAGTGTATGAAACAATATATTTTTATTACCAATACTGGTTCTGGAAGAAGATGTGAAAAAGTCCAGATTCTTCCCACTTGTCCTGTATTCATCTGAGACAAAGAAAGTTCTAAGGACGTTTATGCATGTTACCTGTAGGTGCATGTAGCAGGTTGTGATGTGATATGCTTTTCCATTTGTAAACAGACAAACTGGTATTTTCTTACCATATACAGCTGAGTAAGTTTTCTTACTGTTGTTTCATAAATGACAAAGGAATGGCTAAAATCTGTGCCAAAAGTATGCACAAAAATCTATCTCTACTCTTTGCCTATGATTTGCATTTTCTTTTAAACCTTTCCAAGTGAAGCAGTAGGCAAAACCCCCGGCAACCAGAAGCATGTGCAAGGATGCAGAAAGCTTTAGAATATGTTTCCACACCCTGCTGACCTATTCATCAAAAAGTCTGCCAAAACACGTAACTCTTAGTCTAAAGCAAAATTCACAAGAAAGGGCCTCGCTTGCATTAACCTACTTCTTTCCAGGTTGCGTGCCACTGCGGGATCTCCCAGAGGAAGAGGAGCTGAGCCCATTATGTGACTTTCCTGTCCTCCCTAGGAACTCTCCCAGCTCCTTGGCAGAGGAGGACACTGGCAGGAGCAGCCCTGCTTCAGCTCTGCGGGTGGGCCAGGCTGGGACTCTGAGTTAAGCCAAGCAGATGCCGTGGTCCTGGGGATGAGGCAGGAGTGAGCTGTCAGCTGCAGGGCTGCTTGGCCTCGCATGAAGCGGTGCAGTGCATCATCACCTCAGGCCAAATGCTGCTCTGGTGAAAATGCAGTGACTTAGCAGAGCTGCCCCCAGCGGGAACTATGATTCCCCTGTGACCACTGGCTTACTGAGGCTGGCAGTGCTGAGTGATACTAGGTTTAGATGTGCCTGTCTCCTTCTTTTCCCAGCTCTCTGTCCATTTGAATCACTATCCTGGTTCATGAGCATGGTGCAGTCCTAGGGTAAGGTTCTCACAATCCCAGAGAGCATTTGTGGAGACATAAACTTGACAGCAATGGCTTCAAATGGAAAGTAGGCCCCCATACTGAAGTAGACATGGGAGTATGTTCTTCACCTCATGCCTGCATTGCATGTACCTATATTTGAGATTGTAATACAAACTCCCTTTTCATTTACACACACACATATGCAGGCATGTGTTTTATTCTAGTTTTGTACCTGTTAGACAGAGGCCCGATAAGAACAACAAAGAAAAAATCATGCTGGTAGTTTTTTTTGTGCTACTGAGTGATAAGGACACCCCTCTACGGTGAAGAGAAGTCCTATGCAGAGGCTTCCCCACATTATCATTATTGGTGATGGAGGCAGGGCTATCATCTTGCTCTGCAGGATATGGAGCCCAGCCTTTCAACTCATCAGGTCCTGGCAGGAAATCAGACCTATCTCCAGCGTGGCCCTGTGCCCCTAGGAAGCCCAGCTGGTCCATGTGTCCCTCCCCCCTCTTCAGTATGTACTCTGGCAGCTTGGGGAGGGTTGTCACAGCTGTGGGTGGGTGGTGGGAGGATGCCTGTGTGGGTGCAGCATGAAGGGTTTCTGCAGCAGCTACAAACTGATGCTGCTGCTGAGGTCCCTTTCCAGTCACCCATCCTGACCTGCTTCCTTCTCTGCAGAAGCACCCCTGGCACAGCAGGATGGTGGCACTAGGGCAGGTTTAGCTGCACGGCAGCTGTTGGTGCTGCCAGATTTGCTCCAGCAGCCACATAAGCAAAATGCCAAGGGCAGTGTGGGAGAACTGAGAGCAGGGGTGGGGGAGAATGGGACCACTGCTGCTGACAGCACCAGCTCGTGGTGCCCTCCCAAGCAGAGCTGCAGGTGTGCTGCGTGCTCTCCTCTGGTACCTCACCCAGCTCACGCCCAAGGCCATCTGGATCAAAGACAGGATGAGACACTGCTCCGGAAACCAGGGCCAAGCTCCTCTCTTCAGCATGGCGCTCTGGGGTGGTGATTTGGTCTGCTATTATGTAAGATTCAACAAAAGCTGTATAACAAAACTATTTTAAGTAAGAATGTTAATTGAAGGCTGAGTCAGGCTGCAGCTAAAGCAGAGATGTTTTTGAGAGGCTTGTTCTCTTTTTCATTTGGTCTGTATTTTTTCCACTTAATTACAATGTGTGTGGAACAGCAGTTAGCAATAATAGTAACTGGCAGAGGGAAAATGGATGAACAAGATGATTGTCCTCTTGCCTCTGGATCAGCCACTGAAACCCATCCCAGATCTGCACTATTCAAAAGTCATTCACCTCTGAGGCTGCTCGAGGGAAGTGCTAGCAGACCACGGAGCAAAGAGGCAGCTCCTTGGTGCTCCTTATTGTGATGGGTTGCAGGTGGAAACTGGGGAGATGTGTTAGGGGGAGGCTCGCTGAAGGACGCCTGTGTGACACCTCCCAGGAGCACATGCAAGACCCCTGAGTCGGCAGCAAGTGGCAGCTGTGCAAGCAGCCTCTGCAGCTGCCCCAGCAAGCTCACTGGCACGGCCACGCCTCAAGGAAGACACGAGGTCCTTCGCGGGACCCATTATTGAAGATGACTGGTCCTCATCCAGGCCTGTTTGGGAGAGTAAGTGATACGCTAGCCCTGGCCTTTGGCAAGCTCCTTTAATGACTGGAATTTGCAGGAGAAGACTGAGTTTAATTGCCAGTTCCAGCACAGGTCTACCAGTTATTAATGCTGCTGGTGTTCTTTTAATCGAATATGAACTCAACTGTACTTCCTAGCAGGCACCTCCTTCTGGAGCTCAGCATGAGCAGAAGGGATGTGGGTGCCTGGAAAAGGGATGTGTGTGATTTTCTTTGCCCAAAAGTACACATGGACAGAATGAAGTAATCCAATACAACTCTGCTGTTTAAGTTTACAAATACATCATTAATGTCTAAACTTGTAAGTATTGCTCCTCAGCATTGCTACACATACACATAGTACTCATATGACAGAATGTACAAGATAAAAATATCCTTTTTGACTTGTTTTTGCTTAGCATATTAGACTGCAGTCAGCAAAAAGACAAGGCTATGGGCTGAAGCACAGAGAGGAGCATTTCCTCCCCGCTCTGCCTGCCCAGAATGCTCCCTAAGGGGTTCCCTGCAGAGGAGGGGCACTGCCTGAGCATCAGGAAGAGAGAAAGGGAGAGAATGAGAGGAAGTGCTGGGAGGCCAAAACCAAATTTTGTTTCCATTCTGTGCTTTCTCAGATTTGGGCACCCTTCTGTTGACTATTGTCTCGTTGCAAAATTGAAATGGTATAGCTGCAATGACTAGCAGAAACATGGGCACCCCAACAATATCTCAACGTGTCTGGAACAAACCACGGCTGGAGCCTAATGAACCATTCTGCAGCTTTTGCATGCCAATGATCAAAACTCCTCCTGAAGGAAAACTGGTTTGTTCAAGGGACTCTCCTGCAGCAGCTGCCCACCGCTCCCTGTATTATAATCCTTTTCCTAAAGAGCAATCCCTCTGAAGAGGGGGATAGGGGAGCACACCATCAGAGTACATCTTGCTATCCAGCTAGGTGGGCATGTCTGGTTGGCTACCCAGTGTTCGGTAGCTATACAATCCTAGCAACTGGTAGGGAATCAGACAGGGAATCCATCTCCCCTTTTCTCTCCCCTGAGTCTTTTTGAACTAGCTGACCTGTGTGGAGGCCAAACCCATGGGCACCTGCCCCTGGAGGCCGGAGCCCCTCCAGGTGTCCGTGCCCTGCAGGAAGGACAAGACAGCTGCTGCTGTGAGAGGAGAAAAATGGGATTGCGAAATGGCCGTCACTGCCAGGAAGCCTGGATACCAGCGGCAGCACAGCCTCCCTTCAGCTGGGCTGCCTGCCCCACTGGTGGTGGTCCTGTCCTGCCCCAAACTGTGGGGCCACCAGCCATCGAGGCGGGGAGGCTTTTGGGACGGCGAGTTCTTCTGGCAGGCCCGGGAGGTGATTTGCCAGCTGGAGCTGTCAGCAAGCACCAGTTTGCTGCTTCAGGGGGATGTTTGGGTAATGCAGGAACTCCCATGTTGGAAACAGCATTAATACCCTTGGCCCACACTTTGAGAAGGTCTGGTCCTCGGTTTTGACTTTTATTTTGTGTGAGGACCCTACTGCCAACTCCCACAAACAGGGAAAAAGCGTTTCCCAGCCCGAACTCCCCAGCCCATGAGAAAGCTTTTGGCAGAGCCTCCTTGGGGCTCCTCTTGGTGCTTTGCTCACGCACACCAGCACTTCCACACATGCAGAGAGGGAAGCTCTGCCCCTCTGCAGCTCCTCGGGGCTCTGCAAGCTGCATGGACATGGGCTCAGGGGAATGAAGCACAGACAAGGAATGCAACTATCCAGAAGCCTGAAAAGAAGGAGCTTTAAAGCCCTCTGTAATTTTTTCAACAGACGATCTGTTTCGGCTCTTATTTTGTAACGTTTCCTGTGGAGTCCTCGCCCCTGTCCAATTTTCTGAGGGTATTTGGAAGCCTGTCGACTCCCGCACAGAAGGCAGGGAGCAGAGCCAGCGCGGTGTCACGGAGGGGTCACTGCTTCCTGGGCTTCCTGTTTATTTTGGGAAGGGGTCACCCGGCCAGCCGGCCGCTCTGCCTGCGCCCCGGGAAGCCCCCGGCCACCACATTCCTGCCCCCCTCGCCCGGGGCTGCAGACAATTGCTGACTGTGGCTCGAAATGCAGAGCACCAAGGCGGGGTGTAAATGGGATAACCCGACATGCCTATTTACTCAGCCTGGGGATAAGGGGCGGAAGCTTTTCCACATCAATTGCCCTTTCTTCTGGTATCTGGAAGTGTCTCTCAAGTTTTTCGTTCTCTTCGGAGGGTAGTAACCTCTGAATTTCTCAAGTATTTCCATGATCTTTTCCTCACTGCTTTTTTTTCTACTTCTACTTGAAAAAAGGGCATAAAGTCAACTGCGCTGTTAAAAACAGAATGGTCTCCTTTTTTAAAGAAAGCATGCAAATTTTTTCTCCAAACTGCCTAGAGCAGAGCCCACCAATGGAGCAGAAGCTGTAGCACACAGGCTCTTGCTCACAGTGTGAGTCCCTGGTAACTCATCCTGACCTGGCTGTCTAGAGCAAAGTGTTGGAGCAGAATAGCAGCATCTCCATATTTTGGGACATATCCGTGAATGAATAGTAAACAATGGTCCTATTGCTGTTTCCTCTTCTAGGCAGGCTCTGCTTAGGTGCCTCGCAGCTCTTCAGAAGTTAACACCAAACAGCAGCATTCAGAGCAGCTGTCTTCAAGGAGTTAATAAAAGGCCCCATGTATGGGAAACAGCAGACACTGAGTAGCTGCTCGAGTCCCTCTCAATCCTCTGGCACATCCTGCCTCACACTGAGCGAGTGCACTGACCTCTCTCCGGCCTCGGTGGAGTATTTTTGTGCCAGGGGCTCTGTCAGCTCCTGCCATCAGCAGTCAGCTCCAGGCTGCAGGGCAGCCGTCAGCACGCCGCTGATGAGCAGCTCTTGGGGAAGCATGCTCTCATCCTGCAAGCCCGTAAGTGCACACAGCTTTACATTCATAGTGATGCTCCTGTGAATAAAGTTGTAGCTGGTTGTAAACATCTGCAGGATCAGTGGCTTACCATGAGCCTGTCCAAACTCTATTTATGTCAACACTCTGTGCCTGATGACACCCTCATTTGCACCAGTATCTTTTTTTCCCCCTATAGCACTAGATTAAACACTGTTGGCCCAGAGTCACCTGCATCTGACTCAATCCAAAACTTCAAGGACTATTCCTAGACTCTCCTCTCTCAGTTCTGAGAGAGCAACCTCCATAATTCATTATGAATCAATGGAGAGGTGGTAGCATCCTTCAGCATAATTGCCCTTCCTGTCTTGGCTCTGGCCATTTTGATATTACCCTGCAGGACTTCTGCCACAACAGGAGGATGCAAATAAGAGCTATGGAGGAAGCAGTGCGTATCTGCTGGAGAAGGATGTGAGACAGCCCTCAATCAGAAGGGAAAGAAGAATGCCAAGGGCAGAGGTGATCAAGTGAAGAGCACTGGTTTGGACACAGAGGAAGGGCAGGCCCCATGGGGGATAGGTACGTGGGTGAAGCGCAGGCTGCGGGCACAGTTCTGGGACAAGGGTCTGCATGCAGTCACTGCTGCCAGTGCAGAGGATAAGTGGGAAAGGATATAAAACCCTGCAGGGAGGAAGAGAAACACAGCAAGGTCTCGGTGTGGTTCATTGACAAAAGCAAAAAAACACGTTGTGAGAAGGGGCATGGCATTGATGTGGGGGTGGCGAACAGAGTTCATCTCAAAGAGCGGCCCCATTACAACCTTTCCTCTCCCCTCCTTCCCTCACCCATGAAACTGGGCACGCCAGAACAAGACAAAAGCCTTCCACACTGTGCTGGACCCTCATCCATGCCGTCATGGTGCTCCTTGCTCGGGGACTGCCCCAGACCTTCCCAGCCCTGCACCCCACAAGACATTGTCCAGCACTCGCTGCTCCTATCTAAAGCCTTGGTGTGTTGCAGCAAGGGGCGTTTCGCAGAGATCTGGCACAAAGGGATGGCTTCTGTTTCAAAAAAGAGAAAAAAACAAGAGACAAATCCATTATTTTTGTTCGATTCCTGTGCAGTTACTGCTGTAACAGTCAGCAGCTTTGAGGTATTTTTTTTTGTGATTTGATACATAAACCACATTTCCTATGTAGCACTGCCACTATTTTTTTATCAGGTTTTTGACATTGAGCTTGGCAACATGATTTTGTTGGGTTTTTTTTTCCTTTTCCACCAGAATGAATTCAAAGGCAGCAAATGCGGCAAAACCAGAATACTGCTCATCTTGACTTTTCCACGCAGCTAGTTTTCATTAAAAATAAAGGGAAATAAATACAGATCACATTTTCTGTCCTGCAGTTAAAAGCCTGCCACAGCTCAAAGCTTTGCTTTCTTCTTACCCTGCAGCCTGGCTCAGCTAGCACTCCAGCTCTGCTCATGATCTGAAATGCGCAAACACACTGTTTCTTGGCTTTCCACCAGTATATATAAATATATGTAATTTTTTCCTTCGGAGAACCTGGAGGCTAAAGCAAGAGGGCAAAGCAGTACGTGACTAAAACATCCAAACTTCCTCTTTCATAAGCCATCACATGATGAAGTGCAATTACAATTCCTGCCTTGTCCCTGCCAATTGCAGGCGCATTGCCTCACCCGAGAAACCCGGCTTCTTCCCCCGCCCCGTGTGTGTGTGAGTGTGTGTGTGTGTGTGGAGGCAGCGATCGCTGCAGCCGGCTTGGCGAGGCTCCAGCTTCGGGCTGGAGAAAGAGGGCAGTGGGTGGAAGACGAAAACAAAGATCTGTTTACTTAGCTTGCATGGATAAATCGTCTTTCCAGCCGGGGAGGGGAGGAGGGAAGAGAAACAGCTTTAAAGGACTTTGATGCAATGTGAAAGGAGGGCTGCTCGGGAAAAGCGAGCCGATGTTAACCCTTGGCTCTCCGGGAGCCACGGCAGGGCTGCCCCTTCTCCTTGCTCCTGCCCTCCGGCCCCGGCCGGCCGCCGCAGGGCTGTCAGGAGCTGTGAGGGCTCCGGGGGTGCCTCCGGGGTAGCAGCCCCGGCCGCCGCAACCACGTGCGGGGCCGGACTGGGGGCCGGGGCTGACTTTGATTTCGCTTATGTACAAGCCGGCGCCTCCAGGGCGCCCGGCCGGCCGTGCAGTTGCACAGTCACCCAACCTGGCACGGGGGCCGGCGCTGCAGCCAGCGCCAGGACGAGCAGGAGGCCGAGCAGGGGGAGGCAAGGGCTCCCCGCAGCCCCGGGGCGCACGGGCGGCCGCCACACGCAGTCCCCGGGCCCGGCGGGCGGCGCGGGGCGAGAGGGAGCGGCTCTGCCCCCGGTGTCCGCCCGACGCCCCTCGGCAGCCCGGCCGAGCGGGAGCAGCGGAGCGGCGGCGCTGGCGGCGGGGCCAGCCCCGCAGCGCCGTCGGGCGGCCCCCAGCCGCGGGGAGGCACCTCCCGCCGGCGGCCACGGACGTCAGAGCTTCCCCAGCCCCGGCCGGCTCCCGCCTCCCGCCCTCTTTCCCTCCCTCCTCCGTAACCTACATAACGCCGTGGGAAGGGCGGCTGGAGCACGGCCGTCGGGGGGAGCAGCCCCCGCCGGGCTCACCGTGCACGGGCGAAGGCGTGCAACCGACCGTACGTGCCGGGATGCGCCCGTGAGGGGCTGCTTCACCTCCCGTGGCACTCGAGGAGAGCGAACACCCTCTCTTGCTCCCTCCCTTGCCCCCACCCTGTGTTTCAGTGAGGGTGCAGGTGGCGGATGAGCGATTCACAGCGTGGAAGGGGGTCGGAGAAACAGGTTTTTCTTTTTTGGGAACGAGACGGCGTGTGCTTAGTCTGTGTGAATTTCGCTAATCTGCATTAGAGAACTGCTGGTTTGTGGTTTAAAATGACAGGAAATCTAGAACGTCCTATTTCCTGTGCACAAATGACAACAGTTAAAAAAAAAAAAAAAAAAAAAAAAAGAGCTGGGTAATCGTTACATTTATTTCTGATGGTGCCTCCTGCTCCGGCGGGGAGAACAAAGCCGAGCACCGCTCGGCGGGGCGCCGGCCCCTGCCCGGAGGTGGCGATGACCGGCCCGGCGGGGGGGACCTCGCAGCTGCGGGGCGCGCCCGGGGCGCCGTGTCCAAGGTCACGGCGGAGGGGGTACACTGAGTCCCGCACTGCGGGAGCCGCCCCGCGCAGCGCTGCGCCCACGGCTGGGAGGTTTCGGCAAAGCCCCTCGGCGGTGAGGGAAATAGTAATACACCCAACAATAATAAAAATAAAATCAGAAAAGAAGGAGGGAGCTGCAGGGCACCCCCGCCCCTCGCCTTGTCCCTCTCCGCTCCCACAGCCCTCCCCGGGGGCGATGCGGGGCGGGGGCGCGGCGGCCCCCCGGCGGCAGGAGGAACCCCCGGTGCCGGTGGCGGGGGCGCGGGCAGGGGCCGGGGCTGGGATCGCGGCGGCGGCGGCGGGGCGGGGGCGCCCATCGCGCAGGCGCGGCCGGCACTGTCGAAGAATCGTAGCGGCGGCGCGCAGAGGCGGCGGTGGCGGCTGGAGCCCGGCACGGCACGGCGCCGCCGCCAGCCTCGGCCCCGGCCCCGGCCCCCGTGGCAGTCCCCGCCCCGCCCGCCCCGCCGCGCCGCGCCGGCCCCCGCCGCCCCGTAGTAGCCAGAGAGCGGGGGAGCCGTGCGGGCGGCAGCGGCCGCAGCCCTGCGCCAGCCGCGCGGCGGAGATGCGCGTCCCCGCCGCCCTGTGAGCGCCGCCGGCGGAGACGGCGACGGGAGCGGCGTTCCCCGCAGCGGCTCTGCCTGCCGGGGCGCCCGCCGCGCCCCGCTCCAGCGCACGGAAGAGGAAGGCGAGGGGGAGGGGGCCCGGCGGACGGTCCCGCTGCGGCCGCGGCTCCCGAGCCTGCCCGTCGGGACTCCGGTGACGAGGGGCGGAGGAGGCAGCGGCCGAAGCCGGAGCGGGGGGCGCTCGCCGCTGCCCCGGGGCCGGGACATGTCGTCGGCGGCGGTGGCGGCTGCTTCCCGCAGGCAGTCGTGCTACCTGTGCGATCTGCCCCGCATGCCCTGGGCCATGATCTGGGACTTCACCGAGCCCGTCTGCCGGGGCTGCGTCAACTACGAGGGCGCCGACCGCGTGGAGTTCGTCATCGACACGGCGCGGCAGCTGAAGCGGGCGCACGGCTGCTTCCCCGAGGGCCGGGCCCCGCCACCGCCCCACGCCAAGCAGCCTCCGCTCTCCGCCAAGGAGCTCCTGGCGCAGCAGCAGCAGCTCGGCCACCCCTCGGCGGCGGAGGCGGCGGCGCGGCCCCCGCCGCAGCCCCTGGAGCGCTACTCGCTGGCGGCCGAGCGGCCGCCGCCCCGCCTGGGCGCCGAGTACGGCGGCGGCCGGCAGGTCAACGGGATCCTGGTGCCCAACGGCTTCCCGAAGCCCGAGGAGCCGCCCGAGCTCAACCGGCAGAGCCCGAACCCGCGGCGGACGCACGCCGTGCCGCCCACCCTGGTGCCGCTGGTGAACGGCGCCGGGCTCCCCGCCGCCATCGGCGGTCTGGGCAGCCGCGCCGCCGCCGCGGCCGCCGCCTCGCTGGCCGCCATCTCCGCCGCGCCCGCCCCCATGGCCGTGCCCGTGCCCCAGCAGCCGGCGGCGGCGGCGCAGGCGGCCGCGCAGGCGGCAGGGCAGCCCGGCGAGCTGGGGCACAAGCGCCCCGGCTCCGTCTCCTCCTCCTCCTCCTCGGGCGGCGGCGGCGGCGCGGCGGGGGAGCACGACAGCGGCGCCAAGGAGAAGCGCGGTTCCGCCGAGAGCCTGCCGGCGGCGGCGGCGGCGGAGTTGGCCGCGGAGGGCAAGGGTCGGCCGGGCTCCGAGCAGGAGTGGCTGGCCAAGCCCAAGACCGTGCGGGACACGCTGCTGGCCCTGCACCAGCACGGGAGCCACACCGTGGCCCCCTTCGACAGCAAATTCAAGAAGGAGCCGGGCATGGCGGGCGGCAGGCTGCTGGGCTACGAGACCAACGGCTCCGTGGCCAAGCCAGGTGAGGAGCCGGGACCGGGGAGCGGCGGGGAGGGCAGGGGACGGCGGGGCGGGAGGGGTGGCTCTCCAGGGATGTGCGGGGCGGGGGCTGCCGGGCGGGTTTGGGCGTGCGGGGCGGCGGCCCGGCCGCTCGGGTGCCCGGGGGGTGGCCGGGGCCAGCCGTTTCCGCGGTTGCTCGGCGATGCGTTGTGACTGCGCTGCCTTCTTACCCTCCTCCTTCCCCCCTCCTCTGCCTCTGCAGGCGCCCGGGCCGCCCGGAAGAGGAAGCCTTCCCCCGAGCCCGAGGGCGAGGCTGGACCCCCGAAGATCAACGGGGAGGTGCAGCCCTGGCTGCCCACCCCGTCGGAAGGGATGAAGCTGCCGCTGACGGCCACCCCCTTCATGTCGCCCCCGCCGCCCACCGCCTCGCCCCACTCCAACCGGACCACGCCGCCCGAGGCGGCACAGAACGGCCAGTCCCCCATGGCCGCCCTCATTCTGGTGGCGGACAATGCCGGGGGCAACCACGCCTCCAAAGACGCCAACCAGGTCCACTCCACCACGCGGAGGAACAGCAGCAGCCCCCCCTCGCCCTCCGCCATGAACCAAAGAAGGCTGGGCCCCGGCAGGGAGGTGCCGGGCCAGGGGGCCAACGCGGCGGCGGCGGGCGGGCTGGAGCCCGTGCACCCCGCCAGCCTGCCGGACTCGTCCCTCGCCGCCAGCGTCCCGTTGTGTTGTACCCTCTGCCACGAGCGCCTGGAAGACACCCACTTCGTGCAGTGCCCCTCCGTCCCCTCGCACAAGTTCTGCTTCCCCTGCTCCCGGCAGAGCATCAAGCAGCAGGGAGCCAGCGGGGAGGTGTATTGCCCCAGCGGGGAGAAGTGTCCCCTGGTCGGCTCCAACGTCCCCTGGGCCTTCATGCAAGGGGAGATCGCCACCATCCTGGCCGGAGATGTGAAAGTGAAAAAGGAGAGGGACTCGTGACTCGCCTGCGCTCGCTGCCCGACGTCACCTTGAACTCGAACTGCTCGAATTCTGTATATATCTATAAATATATATATATAAATATATATATATATCTCCAAGACAAGGGAAATGTAGACTTCATAAACATGGCTGTATAATTTTGATTTTTTTGAATACATTGTGTTTCTATATTTTTTGAAGACAAAAGGTATGTACTTATTATAAAGGCATTTCTTCTAATTCTTCTTTTTTTTTTTCTGTTTCGTTTTTTCTTTTTTTCCCTTTTGTTATAGCAACTATTTGTTGTGCTTCCCTGGTGACAGTTACTGTTCAATGTAGGCTGTGACTTGCGCTGCTTTTTTTAGAGAGCACTTGGCAAACCAGAAATGCTTCTAGCTGTATTTGTATGCACTTGTTTCTTCTGTTTTTTTTCTTTTCTTTTTTTTTTTTTTTTTCATGCCAAATACACTTTCTGACATTGTAAAGATTGCCTTACTGTCTGTGATTCCTTATTCCTGGCCCCTGTCCTGTAGAGCTGGTCGCATGCAGGCTTGGTCTGAGGCAGCTGGGGACAAGAGTGGCTAGCCAAGGCAGGCGTGCCCTTTGCCATCCCTCTGGCCGGGCGAGCTTAGGGAGCAGGAGGGCTTTCTCCCAGAAGCGCGTGGCTCGGGTTGCGATGGAAGGTCCTCCAGATCCAGTCCCAAATTGCTCACTGTTTCTCAAGGGAAGTTGCCACCAGAGTAGGATGTGGAGAGGTGTCCAAGAGGCGCTGTTGAGTTAGGGATTTCTGGGTTTGTTTGTTTTTGGTTTGGTGTTTTGTTTTGTTTTGTTTTTTTTTTTTTAAGGCAAAGTTGACCGCAGTTCTCGTGATCAGTTCTAAGATTACAAAACTGCATTTATTCACCAGTTGCATACCATAACATGGAATTTTGATAACGAACTTAGTTACACAATTGGCGAAGGTGCCAATGTAGCACTGCCATTTCTGAAGGTCTTCAGTGTCACTTGTGGGGCTTTTGTGTCTTTGGACAAAGTTGGGGATGTGGGGAAGAGACTTTATTTTATTTTACTTTAATTTTCAGATAGTGCATATGGATTTTGATTTTGCTTACCAGTCACCTCTGGTGCTGTTGCTATTGTTACTATCGCTGACCCGGTATTTCCAAGTAGTGGCAGGTACGGTGTGGTACAGTGACAGCAGTGACTGAGGCTCTGCCAAATTGCCCGCGGGCATATCAGTGACAGCCCAAATGTGGGTGGAGGAAACCTGTAATTTCCTTATTACGTATGCTTGAAACAAACCTACTGCTATTCTTTGAAAATGAAAATATAAACTGGTTGAAATGAAAGCAATTAGGGCTGCACATAATGGCCCTGGCCCTGCCTTTTAAGCTACTTTGGAGAACTCTTTTGTAAAGCCACTTCTTTTGATCACGCTTCTGCATCACCAAGCAGACTTCTAAAATCAATAAATCATTGGTTACTAGAAATAGTTCAAGTCTAATAGTGATGTTTTTGTGCTGTTTATAGTTCATTGGCAACGCTGCAGCTGTACGAGCCCTTCTGTCGAGGTGTTTATAACTCGGTTATGTGCGGTTGTTTCTGAGCAAAAGGGTGGCGAGGTCGTCCTTTCCCAGGGACCAGCTAATAAACACTTCCAGTATCAGAAGAGAAGGAGGAAAAATCTGTTCAGCCAACTATAAAATTGAAGATTTTTGGGTGCTTTTTACTCAACTGTTCTTATTGTGATAATGTTCAAACTGCAATTTAATGCAGAGAAGTTTTTTTTTTTTGGGAAGACTACTTTTTTAAAAAAGAAAAGAAATGGTCATTATTAGTATTTGAAGATCAGAACTGCACATGCACAGTAATTTTCTATGAAGTGTTTAATGAGCACACCCACTACATTGTGTTCCATATTACAGGTCAATGTAATATTAGATAAGACTTGCATGATAAACAAATTCATTGAGTCAATATTACGCTTTAAAACTTATAGTCAAGATTGGTGTCTTATGTAAACACATTTAGCCAATTTGAAGAAAACGCACATTATATATATATATACCTATATATATACCTATATATAAAAAAATGCCAACTGTAAAGGATTCTTTGGAACCACTATGATCTGTGTAAATGTGTATTTAGGCACTTTATTAAAAAAATGAAATTTGAGCTGATAGATGGTAACAAGTTCTTCAAAGTTGCTTGGCATAATACCTTACATGGGATGAAGTTCATGTTCTTGATTAAGGCGGTTTCCCTACACTTAAAAAGGAAGCCAAACTGAATTCCAAAGCCTGCCTAAAAGAGCCCCCCCTTTTGTGTCATCAGGTGTCCCAGCTGTGAGCGTGCCGAGGGTGAGACCTGCTCCTGACAAAGTGCACCCTTGTTTTGGGGCCGAGGGATGCTGGTGTGAGAGGCCTGTAGGGAAGCACACCTTCCTCCTCCTCCTCCTCCTGCCAGCCACCCGCTCCTGCAGCTCTGGGACTCCTGGAGAGGATGGAAACTCCCCAGCTGGTGATGCCAGGCAGTGGCCCAAAAACAACATAGATGGAAAAGAAATGGCACACGGTGGCTAGGCTCACTCAGCTGAATTTGAGCCCCCAGCCAAGTCTGATCTCCACCATAAAACTTCAGAACTGCTAAAGAAAACAAACAAAATGAAACAAAACCCAAAAGAATTTAAAAAAAATTGAGGGTGTTCATACATAGCTCATTTTTCTCACATTGAATGTTGCTTTTTCCTTTTTGTTGCTTTGCTCAAATACAATAATACTCCAGTGGATTCTTCCTTTGTTACTACTTCCTGGGCTACAAGCTTTTTTTTTTTTTTTTTCCTATTATTTTGAAGTGCTTTAGCTGCAGCAGTGCTACTGTTAATATTCCTTTTTAAGCTTTTTAAAAGGTGATACTGTAACTTGTGTAGTATTAAAAGTCTTTTAATGAAGAATGTGTGATTACTATTTTTTTTTCCAACACACTTCCATTACTTTTTTTTTTCAAAGATACTTTTTCCTGGCAAATTTTTTTCAACTGCACAGTGCTTTTATTGATAGCTGCTGAACTAACCTGCTGCCAGTTTGGCATTTTATGGGTTCTCTTTTTTATTTTTTTTTCTGACACTAAGCATAAGGAAACAAGGAACTTTAAATACTGCATTTTTTACATATATAAAAAAAGGAAGAAAGAAAACTTGAAAAAGCTATAGTTGTACAATATTATTTTAATTTTTTTAAAATACTGTCCTGACATTTATTTATAAAGAGACAGCAGTAGGGGACAAGAAGAGATGCATGGAGCTGGTGGGTGCTGCCCTGTGCCTGGGTCCCAGGGGGTGGGAAAGGTGCCACACAAGGGAGGCTTTGACCGCCTTTGCAGTGGCCTCAGGAAACCTGGTATGTTTGGGAGCTCTCTTTTTAGACGTGCTGTAAACCAGGCCATGGCAACCGCGTGTTTTTATGAACTAGCACTTAGGCAAAGGGTATAAATACATTTGAGAGTGCTCTCTAGTGGCTTGTTATGTCAACAGAGCCCCTGGATCCTTTCCTTCTGCACCCGGGCCAAGCCCTGCTTGCCTGTCTGTCCAGCTGGCAGGGTGGTGGCTCTGGGTGGCACAGCATGGGACACTGCTCTGGGGACACCCAGCCACCTGCCCGCCTGCAGTGGGACACCTGCCCCGCTGGCTGCCCCCACTCCATGTGTCCAACTGTCCCCAAAGCTGTGTGGGGCACCCCGTGTGCAGCTGCAGCACCCACGCCAACACAGCATCTCCTCAGGAGGGAGGAGAAAACACTGGGCTGTGTGGAGATGAATGGCACCAGGGATGGCAGAGCTGCTTGGAGCCCTGACTCTCCTGCTTCACTCCAACAGGGCTGTGTCCAGTCATTAGGCTTGAAAAGGCTCAGCCCTCAGCATTGCATGTTTCTGCTCTTTGAGCATTTGCATTAGGTAGCTGCAGCTGCATCTTTTGAAAAATTGAAAAAAACCACCGAAACTCAACCACCACCTTTCCTCAAGTGGACTTTTGTCTCTATAGACACTGTAGGTCCAGCCCAGTATAAACCACCTCCAGTAAATGCTCCTATAGTGAGGGAAAAAGGAAAGGAAAGGAAAGGAAAGGAAAGGAAAGGAAAGGAAAGGAAAGGAAAGGAAAGGAAAGGAAAGGAAAGGAAAGGAAAGGAAAGGAAAGGAAAAAGAAAGGAAAGAAAGAAAAGAAAGAGAAAAAGAAAAGAAAAGAAAGAAAGAAAGAAAGAAAGGAAAGAAAGAAAGAAAGAAAAGAAAAGGAAAAAGAAAAAAAAGAAAAGAAAAGAAAAAAAGAAAGAAAAGAAAGAAAAGAAAAAGAAAAAAAAAAAAAAAAAAAAAAAAAGAGAAAAAGAAAGAAAAAGAAAAAGAAAAAGGAAAGAAAGAAAAGAAAGAAAAAGAAAGAAAGAAAGAAAGAAAAGAAAGAAAGAAAGAAAGAATTTTTTTTACTGTTAAAACAGAAGATGGGCTTGGGCAGTGTGTGGCCGCACCTCCTGCAGTGGGTGCATTGCAGCCAGTGACCCTTGCCATTTGCCAGGCATGGCCATGGAGCAGCCCAGCTGCCCTGCCCTGATCCCATGCAGGCCAGCAGTATTCCTGAGCTGTCCTCCTTCCCCTGCCCTTTGTTCCCAGGAGCAGATGCCTTTCCTCTGCCAGGGCCAAGGTCAGGCAGTGCTAGAAGCAGATGAATGAAGTGCCTGCTTATCCACTTCATCACCCAGAGCTGCAGCGCTGCTCCAGAGGTAACTCTTTCACTGCCTCTGGACAGCCTCTGCAGCATGCCACGGGCTTTGAACACTAACTGTGGGGTTCAGCTTCTATGGAGTGGTTCCAAATTCTTGTGGAACTCCCTGAGAGGCTGAACTCTCCCTCCTGGGAAAGCAGGCACACTGACATCTCCCATAGAAAGCTTCCAGGTGCATGTTAGTGCCCATATGGCTGTCTTGCTGTCTGGCACAGGTACACTGAAGATGGGGTGACAGCTCTGCAGGTATTTTTAGACATCACCTAGCTTTGCTTTTCTTTTTGCCACTCCAGAGCTGGTTTTGTAGAGACTGGAATAGAAGAGTGCATGCTGAGCCCCAAAATGTTGCATCAGGTTGAAAACCCCTATAAAACAAACTTACAGACAAACTAGAAGTACTCATAGAAGCTTCTCATAGGTGTTTCTTCATCTCATCACTCTGACTCAGCAAACACCACAAGAAACACCCTTGCCCATTAGCTCCCATCTGCAGCAGCACTGGGCCAATGTGAGAACCTGCCCTGCCTGGCACAGAACCCAGCCATTTCCCCATCTCGGGGTCCCCTTGTCTGCCTCCCAACCTGCCGCCTCCTGCCCTGGTGGTCCCCAGCTGTGGAGTGCCCCCATTCCACCCTGGGGTGCCCTGTCCAGGGCTGGGGATGTCCTTCTGGATGGGGGGCTGTGGCTTCCCTGAGAAATCCTGGGGCACCTCCAATTTGGAGGCACCTTGGAGGTGTTCAAGGCCAGGTTAGATGGGGCTCTGAGCAACCAGATCTAGTGGAAAGTGTCCCTGCCCATGGCAGGGGGGTTGAAATGAGTTTGTCTTCAATGTCCCCTTTCAACCCAAACCATTCTCTGAGTCTGTGATTTTCAGCTGCTGCCTCTGGGAAGGAGGACATTCACTCTTCACTGTAAAAATGCCAAGTCTGCATTGTCTTTTGCCTTCTTTCACTATAAAACACTTATTTCCCCCACCCACTGCCAGCCCAGAGAAGCCTCATGCTGTTTCCTTCTTTTCTTTTTAGCAACCCTTTAAAACAACCAGGAGATAAGTACCCAGAGACTGAAAGGGTTGTTGGTTCACCAGGTTGCTTCCTTGCAGGGGCAGCAAGTCTCCACATGGCTGGGTGGGAATGGGGCTGCTGTGGGAAGGGTGCAGGTGGGGGCTTTGGGGAGCCCCAGCTGCAATGGGGGCCTCATGCTGCCACCCACTCAGCCAGGGGCACGAGAAACCAACTGGACCTTCCCCTTCTTCCTCACATGGTTTTGGGTTTTTTTTTCTTTTTTTTGCATCTTTGTGAGCTGAAGGAGGTCTGATTTTTTTTTGAGGGGGAGAGCACAGTTTGAGTAGACACCCTTAATTTTTTTCAACCAGAAATCCAATCATTGTTTTCTCCAATCATTTTCTAATCCTTTTTTATAGGTGTGTCATATTCTCCAACTGTATGTAGAAAGGGACTTACAGATATTAGACAAAAACTGCGTAAAAGAATAAAGCATTTAATTTTGTCCAGACTACTTACAAGTTTTAGGCCTTTTCCTGTCTACCTTATTCAGGTGTTGCTAAACACTAAAAACAATTAATTTTCTCTTTTTAGATGTCTCACCCCTCAGCTGATAGTTAGAAAAATCTAAAATCAGGGTACTGGTGAAAGACTTCAATGCAAACATAGGAAGGTGATGCTGAACATCACGTTTCTTTCACTTCACAAAAATTGGGAAATAGATCAGCTTCTGCACACTGACTCATGCCTTTGTAGATCCTACTTCAGAAATTGCAGTGAAGTCAAACCAGCATAAGGATGACTTTTTCCATCACACTTTCATAACTATTCATACTGTAATTTAAAAAATCCAAATACTAAGTTCCCAGTGATTTTGTGGTGGTGATTAAATAGGATTCAATCCATCGTCCCCATGAGAGTACAATTAGGGCAACCTACCCTAGAGAAATTACAGAGGGAAGGTGTTATTTTCCTTGCAGAAAGTACCATGCTGTCTTTATTAACTCTGGGCAGCACAACGTGTCATGCAGTAATGGCTCTGGGTATGGGCTTCCCTGTACCTGGAAAGAAGGGGGCTGGATTGGCCCAGCTGGGACTTTAAATTGCTCTAATTAGTTCAAAAATTCTGCTTAGACATCCATTCTGCTTTTCTTGGAGGATACAAGCCATGATAAACATGTTTAGATGTGCTTTTAAATTAGTATTTTGATGTTTACTTTCATACTGAGAGCTCTTCCATTTGTGTAAGCCCTCTGCTTTGCTTTGGAGACAAACAACCTGTGCCCTTAACTGAACCAGCTACTTTATGCTCCCAATTAATATTTTTATAATCCAAATGGTTATTTTATCTTACCAGTTCTGCTTCTTTGGGTTACTGTGGCCCTTTGTCCAGACTTCTTTGTCTGACCATGACTTGTGAAGGTGAATGACTGATTTCAGCTCCTTTCCTTCACAACTGGGGTGTTTCCTGAAATCTGCTTATTAATGGGGAGGCTCTCCAGCTTGTAAGACTTTCTGGGAATGGTGGTGAACTCTGGGTGCTTAGTCATTTGGCCTCTGGCCACCCCTCTGGGAGGGCTCACAGCAAGGGCTCTGGGGGTTTTGTGTCCTAGCTCTGGTGGAAGGTGTGAACCAGCCATGCTGCTCCCGGTTATCTTCCAAGCAGGAACATTTTGAATTGCAGCAGCAGTGTGTGTTTCTTTACCCTGTGTCACAAAACTTTCCTGACATTTAGTGTTTTGGGGTGGATCCCTTCCTTTCCTGTGAAGAGTGCCAATTTCAGTGCTGCTTTTGATGGATAACAGTACATGAAGAGCTGAAACAACACCAATAAATGTGTTTTGTGTAGGAAAGCTTCCAGGTTCCCTTTTTAGCTGCTCCTTGGCTGCACAGGGACAGGACAGGAGCACCAGCCCTGCCAGCCTCCCCTTTTCCCTTCCCCTGCTGCCAGGGGCACTTTCCTGGTGGGAGAGCCTTGAGAGGTGCCTGTCCAAGAGGGCTGGGTCTCACCTGTATGGACCCTTCTCACTGTGTGCAGCCTCAGGGTTTGTTTGAGCTCTCTCCAAGGAGCTCTAAAGACACGCTGTGCCCATTTCTTCCTGACTGTGATGGTGCATTCACCCCATTCCTCTGAAGCACCTTGTGATCTAAGGGATCCCCATCAGGCCTTGGGCTCTCTATAGAGTTGACCAATGAGGCATCCCTTAATTGTACCAGGAACTCTTGCATGGCCAGGGTGGTGAAAAGAGCAGGAATAATCAGTCATTCCCTGACAGCCTTGGAACTTTCCTTACCTGAATTGTAGCCAGTGTGGAATGCTATCATTATTACTGGACTTTAGAAAATTCTAGTAATTACTGACCCAGATTGTGTCCAGGATGGAAATTTATTGATTATTGAAGGCAGTCATCTCAAAACCCTATGGACAGCGGCCCAGTGTAAGGCCCTTGGAGCTCATCTGGACTCCAGCAGGCTGCCACCAGTATCTCACTGAGTGGGACACCTTTTGGAGCTCACAGACCCTCAAGTTTGCAAAGTTCTGAGGACCATCAAGGAAAGCTTAAATAGTAAATAGAAAAAGTGGTTCTTTACTGTCACCTTCTTGAAAAGGGGAAAAATGGAATAGGAACAGCTTGTAATCCTCAAGTTCACTGATACTCACCAGGGAGAGGCTGGTGAAGGCAGCCTGAGTTTGATCCCTCATGCTGATACATGATGTGCTCCTCCAGGTGCCCTTCCTCCCATCACTGCTCAGTAACCAGGTTTTGGGCTTTGCCATGGCACCCACAAGTGTATCAGTCAGGGTCCAAATTGCTGTCAGGCAAGAGTGGTTTAAGGAAATGGTGAGCATAACTTGTGAAATGGTGTCATCTGGGCTTCATTTGCTTTTAAAATGGGGTTAAGAAAGGCAAATTAAGGTGAATTTCCTCGCCAAGGAAAAAGCAAAGTTCATCTCTTGAGGACTGAATTGCTGACCCTTGGTTTAAAAACCAAAGCAGGAAAAGCAAAGTTTTTCTTTTGGAATCTGTTCTTCTTATTCTAAACCAGATTCCATCCTGCCAACAGCTCTGTCGTTGACTTCATCAGCTCCATGGGAGCATTCCAATGAGTAAAGTTTCACCAAAAGTGCGAGAAGAATCAGGACATAAATGTAAATTATGAGTTATGACACAGACAGTTTTGCTTTAATTATTTATAAGAAATCATCTTGTTATAAATAGGTTTTTCAGTTAAATGTATTGCTAGCATTACCTTGTTACTTATCCATAATTAATTAAATCATTGCAGATTTCTATGTTATTTTAATTTCCATAAACTATAAATAATTCAGAAGAAATGTTGGTTCTTTCAGGGTACTTTGTATCTTCAGATAAAGCAGAAGAACAATCTGGACCTGAGCAAAGCAAAATTTGTCCATCCTCAACTTTTTCACAACCATGTCTTCAGAAAAACTGGGAAGGAAAGGGGCAGAGGGTGGCTAATGATTGGCCAAATAAAATGCTGGGTCCTGTCCCCAGCATTGCAGGGCTTTGTCTCCATGTTGGGCATATCTTGGCTACTTTTCAGAATAATCAGAAGGAAGTGCAGAATTGAAGGACTGAAGGACTTGATCCACTGGTCTGGTTTTGTTCCACAGCATTTGTTTCCCTTCAAGCAAAAGCAAAAGTGGTTTTGTTGTCGCTGCAAGTTTAATTTGCCTTTTGAAAAACAAGAAGGAAATGTTGTTGAAAAATTCACACTTAAACTAACTTTAGAAATGTTTTTCAAGTTAATTTACCTGGGAAATACATTCCTTGTTCATGAATAACAAGAGAAAAACATCATGTTTCCAAGCAGAATCTCACAAGTATTTTAAGACTTTGCTCATTGGTGCTGGCATCTCACTGCTTTATGATAAATAGGAAAGGCTGGGAGAATTTCTTGGAGCCATTTATTACTGCTGCTGTCTCCTTAGCAGTGTCTTAATGGGAGTTTTGTGAGTTCTTGGCTGCAAACAATGTCAGGATCTGGGGTGGTGGGCAGCTGGACTCCTCTGTTATCCTCAAGCCCACTGGAGAGCTGGTGAAGGCAGGAACTGGGGCAAGCATGGCTTGGTCAGGCACATGGAAGTTATGATAGACTCAGGAATTGCTTCAAAGTTAAGGAAAAGAATAAGCTGGAGAACTGAGCTGGAGTAGTGAGCTTCCTTTGAATCATTGGATATGTTCTCCAAGAGGTTTTCCTGTCTGCTGGCATGTCTGTGCTGGATGTGTGCACTGGCATCTAAGGAAACCAGGGGGAAATAGGCTGACCTTGTTATGGCTGGCTGGATGAAGGAGTCCTGTGGCTGGTCTTAATATCAATTTCCTACTGGGGGGAGGTAGGGAAGCACCAAAGGGCCATGCACCAAAGGCAGCGCATTTTGGCACGCACTGGGTAGGGGAGAATTGCAAGGGAGCAGCACCACCTCCATCAGGAGGCACCACGAGGTGCATGGAAAAGGCCTTTTCAGAGAGAGGAGGGCTGGGAAATGTCCTGCATGCAGAGAGGTGAGTGGCACCCCTGCATGCCGGGCAGCACAGGCTCCTTCCAGTACTTCCTTCCTCCCTCACTCAAAGTTAATGGAGGAAAAGAAGGAGCTGAGAGGAAAGAGCACATGGATTGGAGCCTGTCATGCAACCTGTGTTGTAGGAGGTGGTTATGGTGCCCCTGCACTGGCTTGGCCATACGATACAGCAGCTGTGTGCCACATGCCTGGCATGCAGCTGTCTGACTTTCCTTTGGCTGTGGTCACACAGGGCACCCCAGCATGCGGGTTTCTTACAGATACATGCTTAATGGAGCTACTCTTGGTTATTGCCAGGAAAGGGAGGTTTGTTGGATGTGATCCTCTGCAGGAGGCAGTTGGATGCTGCTGACATCTCCTCTTCTCTGCCCTTGCTGGTGCTCAGCCAGATCTGGGTTCACTCTCCATCCCCAGATCTATTAAACACAGCCACCCCATGGGACAGCTGCTCCCTATCACCTGTGGGACAAGCAGCAGCTCAGCAGGCCCCACAGTGGCCTCCTTTTCCCCAGGCTGAAGTGGCTGTGCATGTACAGGAGCAGAGCAGAGATGGGGACCTTGGTGAGTTAGGAAGAGCTCTGTTCAGTCGTGCAGGAGGAGCCAGGGGCCTCCTGACAAAAGAGCACGGTTCGGTTTCTCCGTCTGGCAGACGGCAACAAAACGATGTTGTTCTTGTTCTGGAGAGTTCCCCAACCATGTAGAGAGTGGCACAGGGGATGGAGCTGCAATATGATGCCTCTCCAACTGAGTGCAGACTGGAGAGTAAAGCTTATAGCAGCAGCTGGGGCCATTAACTCTCTAATCTCCTCCTTTTCATTACAGCGGAGTCTCTGAGCTTTGTGTTACACCATTTGCCTGTGGCAGTATCCTGAAGAGATGAGACTCCACTGAGATTAATAAAAAGGAAATGATTTGTTGGAAAATTAGTGGCTCAGACATACGGAGTTTTGTGCAGAGGCACATCACTGCCCACTGCAATGGGCACAGGAGACTTGCTGTGAAACTCAGTGCTCCTATGGACACAGCATGCTGTGGCTGCCTGGCTTCTCCCTGCTCCAGCTTCCCTGGGGAAGGCAAACTCTGCCTGGCTTTCTGGTATAGCCATGACCTGTCCTGGATCAGGCTATTTGGCTGCTGGGTGCTATAAAGTTTTCCAGATAGCTGCTGGCTGTGAGGGGGCTGCCTTGTAGTGGGGCAGGGACTCCAGGCCCAGGGGCAGGGGGCTCCCCCTGCTGCAGTGCCCCAGTTTTAGGAGCAGCTGGTGGGTGGCCAGAGCTGCAGTCAGCTCTGATCCTTCACTCTGTTTTCTTTGTCACAAAAAAAGGACGCTCTTCATCTATCATGCCTACTAGTGTGGGGCCCTGTTTCCCACATACCCCTTTTTCAGCTCAAAAGGGCAGATGCCATGTGAAGTGCCAGCCTTGCCAGAACCCCACTCATGGCCCATGAGACAGCCACAATCGCCCCAGGCTGAGCAAACCTCCAAAGGTGGCACTTGCCCACAGTCCTTGTTGTGCTTACACTACTGCTGGGGCAGGTGGCACATCAGAGGCAGCCTGGCCCAGTGGAGATCTGTGTGTGTGTGCATGGGCAGTGGCACAAGAGAAGTAAATGGTGCAAAGTGAGGTGGGGCAGGGAGAGACTGCTATCTAAGCAGCAGTGTGAGGTAGGGCTGGTTTCAGAGCCTGCAAAACCTCCCTGTGTTTCTTCTTCCATCACCAGCCCATCATCACAGAGAATCTGTTGTAGAGGTAAGGACTCAGCATGTTCCTTGCCTGCTGGAGTTCAGAGGGGATCCCCAGCAGAGCCAGCTTGTTTCCCTTCACCCTCCTTTTGTGTGCTCTTCCATCCCATTTTTTTTCCTTCCCTTTAAAGCAGATGGGAAAACTGGGTTTAGAGGTCAATAACCCTGCTATGTCTGTACAGAAGCTGGTCAGCAAGGGAGGGTGGAAACAGTCTCCCCCCCAGCCCCAGGGAGCCCTGGTTCCCCTCCAGGAATGGCACTGCAGGCAGGAGTAAGCGAACGAGAAGAAATTGCCCTGACTTAGCAAGAGGTCATGCAGAAAGATCCATGCTGGCAGACGAGACAGTGTGCTAAAGATAACTGTTTGACAAACTATATTTACTCTCCCTTTCTGGGAGGACTTACAGGGGATTTGGAGCATTGTGCTAATATAAGCCATCCAGTGCCTGCGGTGGAGGAAGCGCCTACTCTGGGCTTCTTTGCGCTTGTGTCTTTACAAGCCTTGAGAGGGGACGCTGCTGAAAATAGCCTTGTCTCCTAATTGTATTCTTGGGAATGCTAATCAGCAGGCTTGTTCTTCCCACCAGCAGCAACTGGGCAGCAACACTGTGTGATCAAATGCAGCTGCTTCCCTCCCCAGCACCACCATTTCCCTTGCCAGCAGCACGAGCTGTCCCTGCCCATGTTCCTTGCTAACCCGCACGGAAGGTGACCCAATTTGGAGGCTCTCAGAGCCAGGGAAAAGCCCATTGTCCAGGTTTCTGGATGTTCTGGGAAACCTCCGGGCTGCAGCTGGCTCTCTGCCTCCCAGAACACCCACCTAAACAAAGGCAATGGGGGGTAGTGCCGGACAAAGGGACAAAAGAGAGATTCCTTCTAAACAGTCATGACTTTTCAGCTGATACTCAGTAAGCTTTCCATCACACAGGAAAAGAGGCACTTGAGATTTTGAGTATGCAGTAACCATGACAAATACAGAAGTACAAAAACAGCTCTAGGCAGCTAGAAAGAACAATACCGAACAAACAAATTAGCCATCTGTACCATCTCTAGCTCCTGAAAGTAAACATAAACACAGACCCACACTGAAAAGGACTGTACTAATAGGAAATTAATTAGCTCCAACTGCCCTTGGTGGCAGCAGGGGGTGAGGGGCAGGGCCCAGAGGAGCAGGTTTCTCCCTGCCTCCTTTCAGGTTGGCTCTCTGGGCACAAGAAAAACTCTCCTGAGGCTTGGGGAGTAAGGATCAGATCACCAGGGTGCTCCCACTGTGAGTGACAGCAGGAGTGACACTGGAAAATCTTCACCCTGGGGGGAGGGGAAGAGAATGTCCAGCGTTCATATTTCAGAGACTTCCTTTCCCAAGCCCCAGCCAGAGAGGGTCTTGTGATCCTTCCTCTCTCCTCTTCTTCAGGCACAGCAGGGTGTTGGGAAGTTTATAAATACAAGCAACTGTTTGCTCTAATCCAGCTTTGACCATAGGGATAAGTAGTACAGCAGGCTCCTCTTTCCTTACTCCCAATTTATCCCTGATTGACTTGCCCATCCTGTGGCTACCATTCATAATACTCAGCTTTCTTAGTTTCTTACTGATGGCTCCTTATATGCCAAACACCCAGAGAGAGCTGTCTTAAAAAAAAAACCATCTTGAGAGGCAGAGGCACCAGAGTGGTGTGGAGTGGGTGGGTGTGTGGGTGGGTGGGGGTATCAGTGCAGCCTTTTTGGGAGCTTTATGCCTCTCTGTTCTGCATGATGGGTGTGTTACTCCAGAGAAGAGTGAGGAGGAATGGGATTTGGTAATAAACTACCTCTCTATTGTGGGAGCCTGAACTCCTCTGCAGTGTGAAGACCAAGCCCTGTAAAGGATATCTGTTATGCTCTCAAGAAAGGGAGCCAGATCCTTAGTGCTGCAAACCAGAGCTGTGCTCCTCACAGCCACCTCAGAGGTTAGTGTGCAGCGCTGCATCCCACCAGCTGGGAAAGGCAGTGATAGGACATGTCTCCATGGACACTTTGCTGACTGGCTTTCCACTTCTGAGTCCCCTAGGCTGTCCCCAGCTCCTGTGACAGGTGCAAGGGCTGTGTGTGACCTGCATTGCTCACCTCAGGGGATATGAAGACGAGAAGCTATGCAAGGCATGCCTGCAAAGTCACATTGCCTTCTCATTGCTGGTGAACTCTGCAGGCACAAAGGAATTTGCTGTTACTGTAAAGTTCTGCACTGGCTGTGCTTAATCACATCCCTTTGGGGAGGGCACAAGCGAGTGAAACTTGAGTTGGGGCACAGATTAGGAGAGCAATGCAGACTGGAGGAGAAAACAAACACACCCATGAAAGGGTGGCCTAAAATCTGTCACTGTCAGAGAAAGAGCAACAGCCGCATCTGTCTAATAGCACATACCATTGGGGTAGGAACTCTTTACTGGTGCATGACCTTCAAGTCATTGCCAGGAATAGATTTTGCTCAGATTTCAACCCTAAGTAAAGCATCATCTCCTGTCATGATTTGGAAGCTGAGGCATTTCAGTTTCCAGAAACAAACAGAGCTCCCAGGAGGCAGCCCAATGGCCCTGGCTGCTGCAGAGCCCAGCATGGCAGCACCTCTGGAACAGCCGGGCCCTGCACTTTGGGAATGATGCAGGGCAAAGGGACTCAATGGGCTTCATTCTCCCTGCTCTTGTCAGTGCACCTTGTGCCTGTGCACTGTCTAGCCCTCACTGAAGCTGAGAATGCAGCTGCAGCTTTGCTCCTAGTATGTAAGAAAAAAGGTTTTCTGTTCATTCAAAGGACTTAGTATTTTTAACAGTGTAGTTTGTGTTGTTCCAGGCTCTTGCTGATGGTTTTCATACCAGAGCTGTGTTTCTTTCCAAAGATTCCAAAACCCAACCGCTGAAGGGAAGCACAGTTTTTGAAGGGAGGAAGGCTTCCCTTCAATTTAGCAGAGATGCACAATGGGACCCAGGGGCCAAAGAGCCTTCTATTTTCCATGGCAGCTGTTACCTACAAACCACATTAATCTAGTCTCCCACTTTGACACCCCCAACTCATTTTATGATGGCGGCTGAGAAACATGGAGTGCTTTGCACTAAATGGAAACAGAAGCCCAGTGAGTGGAGAGCAGTGTCGGGGGTGAGGGGATGCAAACCTCCTTCCAGTTGCCCTGCTAGCCAGGTTGCAGCCGCCAGCCCCACCCTGGGTACTGCTGGGCACTGCTTCCTTCCTGCTTTCTGAGATGGCACTTTTGAAAGAAAACAAAGCACGTCTTGTTCTGGCAGCTAGAGAAGGTCCCTGCTCCCAGCAGCTATTTCAACAGCACTTAGAAATGGGGTCCTGGCTCCTGTACCTCAGGTCTGAATTCACTTCCTCAGACTTAAGAGCCCACAGTGGGCTGCAATCACAAGGACATGGCCGCACACAGCTTGTGTTCCTCCAGTGATCTTCACATGTGGAGGCAGACAGCACGCGTGTGTGGCTGAGAGAGAGAAGGGGTGGAAACAGCACATGAAGGCCTCTGCACATTACGCCTCTCACAGCCCAAAACTTCCCAAACCAGCCTCAGGAAGAAAATGTTTTGCTAAATATCACCTGAAATGAGAGGTTTCAGTTCAGTGAAAAGCCATGCCTGATACACACCCAGAAACTGGGGAACTAAAATGAGAACCAGGATGAGCCCTGGAGAGCACGTGCTGGTGGTGCAGGAGGGGACTACTGCTTTTACCTCTGGTACTGAAACCACTATACCTTCAGGAGCATTTTCTGTGCTTGTTTGAAATGTCACTTCAGCAGCCTCTGAGGATAATTCATACCTTTTGTTGTTAGCTGAGTCTGCTCACTCTGCCTAGCAAACTCCAAATGGCAGGGGACACTATTCATCCCAGAGATAGGATGGCTATCTGGCAGCCTTTCAGAAAAGAGAGGAAGAATATTTAGAGGGACTGTTTAACTTTCTAAAGCCTGGCACCATCTGTTGGTTTCACCCAGGTGAGGCACATACTGCTGCTGTATAGACCCACCATTGCAGCAACATCATAGAATCACAGAATTGATTGGGTTGGAAGGGACCTCTGGTCCATCATCAAGTCCAACTCTCCTGTCACAGCAGTGTCACCTTGAGCAGGTCACACAGGAAGGCATCCAGGTGGGTTCTGAATGTCTCCAGACAAGGAGACTCCACAACCTCCCTGGGCAGCCTGTTCCCAGTGCTCTGCCACCCTCTACCTAAAGAAGTTCTCCTGCACATTGAGGTGGAACTTCTTGTGTTTCAGTCTATGGCCTTTGCTCCTTGCCCTGCCACTGGGCATCACTGAAAAGAGTTTGGTTCCTTCCTTTTGATATCCACCTGTGAGATATTTATATGCATTAATGAGGTCCCCTCTCAGCCTTCTCTTCTCCAAACCAAACAAGTCCAGCTCCCACAGTTTCACCTCGAAAGAGTGATGCTCCAGACCCCTCATTATCTTTGGTCCTCTGCTGGATCTTCTCCAGGTCCTCCTTGTCTTGTACTTGCCTTGGCCAGTCAGGTGTAGCAAGGAAATGCATATAGGAAACAATCAGGACAGACAGGAGAGGTTTTGCATTCACTGTGCACCGGTATAGATGAGCACGAGGTGAGCGGCAGAAATCCGCCACGTCCAGTGCAGCTGGATGTAAGCGTGCTTCTTCCAAGTTGCTAAGAGAAAGCTGGGCAAGGAAAGCCCAGTTGTGCCCAGTCATCCTGTCATTTTCCAGTGGAAGTGGTGGGGGTCATGGATGCTGTTATCTGCAGCTCTATGTTTCCTGCTGGCATTAGGATGCTTAGCAATCCTGGGATCTAATTTTCTTCCAGCAGGTAACAGATGACCATGTAGGTGAAATCCAGCTTAAATGGAGCTGGGAAGATGCTCTGCAGGAGGAGCCTCTGGTTGGCAGGAGATACAGTGACACTTTAAATCCCTAAGGATGTTGTCAAAGCTGACAGAGCACCAACCTCGTGTAGCTAAAGGAAAGTAAGTCCTCTGTAGGCTTAGGTCTATCATCCTGCGCAGACACACTAATGACTGTGGTGCTTTTAATCCTTCTGAAAAAAGCTGATGCACCTGAAATTCCCTGAGCTACTGCATAGAAAACCCAATGCTGCTCCTGGTGCTGCAGGGGAGCGTGCTCCTGGGCATATTTGGAGACTGAAATCCACAGCAGCCACACGCTTTAATTGACCAGAATGAGCTTTCTTGTGTGCATGGTAGCTGCCAAACAGAGAAGGTTCAGTTCATTGCCACATCCAACAGGTGTGACAGGTGCCCTGCAAACCCAGGAGATGACTTCTGGTGGTTAATGCTCTCCCCCAATTCCTGCCCAGTCATACTCCATATCTGTACATTTGGATGAAGAGGAGCTGTGTATTTGAGGGTGTTCAAGCCTTGTATCTCCTGCATTCATGCCTTTTAAGAGACCCTCTCTTACAGCCATATATATAAACAGGGTAGATTTGTGCCTTCCTCGGTCTGCCTTCTTCAGGATAAAAGAGGTGCAATCAGGAGAACTGAGAGGGTTTCTGTGGCATGGCAAGGAAAATTCTTCAGTTTACGGATCATTACAAAGCTCCTGAAAATTAAACTATTTTTCATATGTAATGAACTGTGCATGTCCTGCACAGCAATAAAAATATCAAAAGTAGTACTAAGAGCTAATGTGGGCCATAAATACCAACTTGTATTTGTAATATTTTCATAGGGCCATTATAACTGAAATATAAATGGAGTTTTTATTTTAAACATTTAATATTAATCAATTGGTTATGAAAGTACATAACAAACATCTGTGACATACTCACGGCCTAAATAATAAAAATTAAATGGGTGATGAATTCTTGTGAAAATTTAATTTGCAAAAGAAAGAACATTGCATTAATAAGACATAATTATATCATCAAATATTTACCATTATTTGCTGGAATCCATTTTATTTTTATTTTACACAATAAAACAATGGCTACATAAAGCAGTAGGCTGGGGCCCATCCAAGCACTCTTTGTCCCCCCCACGTTGAACAGGAAAATATGCTTTTAACTCAGGTTTTGCTGCTTTGTTTCACTGCTTTCCTCTAACAGCTCCAAATGCTGCATTTAGAATCCTGGCATCTCTTTTTTGTTACTCAGTCCACACCAGCAAATTATTTCAACCCACATCTCTATAGGGAATAAATGAAGTGGTTCCAAATTCCTTTGCGGACCTGGGTGAACAACACTGGCTGTCTGCTGGGTGCTGTCACACAGCAGCCACCTTCACTTCTTCAAGGAACAGTGGCGTTTCCCACCAGAGAAGCAGTGAGAAAACAAAATCAAGCTGAGACTGTCAAGCTGATGTCCCCTTCCACCCAGCAGCCCAACTGAGGCTGCTGTCAGGGGTGCATTTAGCAGAGGGTGACACCAACTTGTGGCCATGCCCCTACATTCTGTGTTTATTCCTAGTCATGTGCTATGGTGTATTTCCTGCCTACAGGGCTGCTGGCTGAAAGGATTAGGACCTTTCCTAAGATGCTCCTGCAGAGGTGTAGGATCCTGATGGGATTTACATGCAAACAAGGCATGCCCTGAGCATCTGGGCAGGTAAGTGATGAAAGGACAGCCCAGGCTGGAGCATCATCCTTTTGAACCAAAGTTCTAGGTTCCAGGATGGTTGTTTTACTATCAGGTTTTGCAAGGCGCAGTCACTGCCACCCAGTTTTGTGTTGCACTTATTTTAGACAGCCCTTGCTCAGCTCAGCCAATGCTGAAAAAGACTCAAAGGGTTCTTTGGGGTTTTTTAGGTTAATTTGGAAACTTCACTGATTATACACCTGCCAGCATAATTTACACCTCTGAGGATTGGGTTGATTAGAGAATCAGTGTGAATGATTTATTTTATTCATTGAAGGCAGGGCTGTGAGTGTGCTGCAACCTGCGACTGAACTGATATTTCCTTTAATTGTTCAGCTGGGTCCCTGGCGAGCATGAGCTGAAGCTGCACAAACTCGCTCAGTAAACATTTCTAGTAGTCTGACCTTCAGCAGCCCTGCTGAGCCAAAGCAATCCCCTCTTGTCTTCTAGCTGCAAGGTTGTGGTTCAACACTCCCATGCCTGCACACTGCACACGGGAGCAGCTTTTTGGCTGAGGATGGAGGCAGGAGGCCCTAATGCTTGGTGCTGGTAGCAACAAGAGGCTGAGCATGGGACAATGTGCATTACCCCCCTGTTTTCAGGGCACTGCTGTTACCCAGGTGCCACCCAGGTGGCAAGCCCATGTCTTTTGTGGCTCTTGGGCAAGAGTGCTCACTGCCCTGGTACCTAGAGAGGTTGAAGGGAAGGGAGAGCAGCAAGCAAGCAGTGCTGCATAGTGCCGCTATTATTTATATTGTTATTGAGGAGCGTAATGGAATAGAAAGTACACTGTAAAGTCTGTGAGTTCCTCCAGGTGGGGAAGCACAATTTGAAAGCACTTTGTAGGGCTGGAAGTCAAAGTGGTCTTGGCAAATGGGGGAAACTGTCTGAGATCAATAAAGTGAAATTCAATACAGGGGAGTGCTCAGCACACACTTAGAAGGAGGACTCAAACACAGAATGATGCTGTGGAAAAGTGCCAGGCTGGCAGCAGCAAGGGTGGGTCTGGGCGAGTGGCAAGGCAGATACACAGAAAACAGAAGTGTGGGATGGGGAAGGGGCTAAGTGGGAGGTGCCAGAGGTCATGCCAATTGTGGGTTTGGGGAAATCACCATTTTTCCCTATCAAGACAGAGCTGGGCAGAGAATAGCATCCTGCTGGTCCAGCATGGAACAGAGAGGGGCATGGTGGTAGCCTGGAACACCTGGCTAACAAGGAGAGATTGAAAGACCTGGTTTGTTCAGGATGGATGACTGGAGGATGAGGGCAGATGTGGTAGCATGTCAGATATCTAAGGATTGCCATTAGACCAACTAGTTTTCAGGTAGGCAGACAAGTTGAGTTTTTCTCAGAGTGAGCTGGGTTACAGCTAAAGAAAAACATGCTGTGACCAGCAAGTGAGGTGAGCCCTGGCTGAGGGCTGTTCCTGTCACCAAAGATATTTTCAAAAGGTTAAACACACATCAGTCGGGAATATCAACTAGAAAGAGAGGGAAGGGGAGGGAAAGAGGAGCTGGATGGTCTCTTGAGCCATACATGTCCACGACTGCTATGATTCAGATTGGGACAGTGCCCAAAATGCGTCTGGTGAATTCCACACGTGCCCAGAGTGACTCCTAATGTTGTCCTAAAATGGTGCTTGATTTTAGCAGGGAGGTCATAACTCCTATAAAATGTGATATTTAGGGTATCAACAGCATTTGTATCCCCAAAAGCATAGGTCAGATTTTTCATATTTGAAATTATTTTCTACCACCCTACATCAAGCCTGGCTGAATTTTACACTCAGATCAAAGTTTCTCTACTGGCATGACTACAATGCTGGCAATGCCAAAGCTAACATATAAGACAAATTGCATGATAAGTCACATGAAATATTGCTGCATCTATATCCAGCACTAATACTGTAAGATGTAGAACAGTAACCTCCTTCCTCAAAAATAAAATGAGAAATGCCAAAGAAGAGGTGCCAGGAAGAAAGCAGAAGCACTTCAGCATTGTGCTGGGCATTAGCTTAACTAGGAAATGGGGGGGGTGAGGATAAGCTGAGTGAAGCTGATGTGCAGAATAGTTCAAGTTAGCCAGTCGCACAATAAACAAAGGCTGCTGTTTCAGGCATGGTCTGGTTAATTATCATGAGGATTAGGTACAAGAGACTCAGGGACGTTGGAGCAAGGAGGCAGCGTTTAGACTAGAAAAAAAATGTTTTCAGGTGTTGTAATTTCAGGTTCAGCTGAATTCACTCACCTTTTCTGCCTTTCTTTGTAGATGTACCCTATGGGATCTTCGGCAGCCTGAGCTGTGCTGTGTTGGATAACCTTCGTGTTCTCCCCCTAAAGATGGGTCAGAAGTAGCATTCATATGTTCTGTACATTTCACTATTTATTATATATTTAAAGAGTCAGATCTTCTGGTAGGAAAGATAACTTAAACAGAGAGAAGAGTGCACATCGTGATTGCATGGTGAAAAAACACAAACCAAAAAGAAAATCTGGTTGTGCTACCAGTTCTCCTTGCTTGTAAGCCCCCTGTGCCTGCCACTAGGTGGTAACTCCCTGGCTTGCTCGTGATTCCTGTCACCCACCATGGTCCCTGTGCTATTTCTTGCTCTGATTCCCCAGCTGGCTGGGTTGTGCACCAGAGCCTTTTATGGCAGGGCAGGCGAGGCCAGGCCTTCAGCTGTGCCCCCAGCCTCTCGTGCTCCCGGGCCAGGCGGTGGGGCGCAGGGAGGGTATATTTAGCTCGCCAAGGAGGAGGGCTACAGCATGACATCAGCCTGGCTGGCTCCTTGCAGCCAGGCCACGCTCCACCGCCTGCCCGACACCCTTGGCACCGGCGCCTGGCGCCGCCCCGGTCACCCGCTCCGGCCTGCTGACGCAGGATCCGGCCCAACTGCGAAAACAAATGGCTGCGTGCCCACGTGCTCTGCTGTGCACAGGGCAAGAGCCAGGGCAAGCCCTGTCACTCACCCGCCGCTGTTTGGCAGCACCGGTGGGTATCAGCACGGGTTGGGAATTTCAGTCCCTGCCTATCTCCAGTGACAGGCCCCAGTGCCCCCGACACGCTCTGGCTGAGCGCGGCGTTTATCGCTAGTTATTCCAGGGCTGGGAGCTCTGGGGCTCACAGTTCTGCAGTCACAAGGAACACACATTCCTCTGGGTTTATGCTTCCCACTTCACTGTGAGCAGCGTGACAGGAATGGCGATTTCAGCCTCTCTGGCGTGGTGAGCTGTGGGCACCCACCCCTTGGCGCAAGGCAGATGAGACCCAGATTGTTTCAACTCCCCAGGCTGGAGGTTTTCCCCTCTGTTTGGCAGCCGGGAGTGATGTCTGATAGCCAGAATTTTTTCCCTGCCTGGAATCAGGGCTTCAGCAGATGTTATGGGTATCTACTAGTCCTTAACTGCAAAAGGGGTCTGGCCCTTCCAAAGGAGCTAAACACAGGCAGTGAAACGCACACTTTGTGTTTTTGAGATTAATGAGGCTTCGTTCACATGTGACACAGATGGCTGGATTTTTGGCAGTGCTGAGCACCTATGACTACTACCACATTCACTCAGAGCATGTTGGCACGCAGAGCTCTGGAAAATTAGGCCATGTTTCTCCAGTGTAAAAGGCTTGTTGGTGTGTGGGATATCAAATGTGTAAAATTATTTTCACTCTGCTTCTTAATAACAATAAAAGGATGAGTCATAATTACTTTCTGAGAATATTAAAATTCTAGACATGATGTGTCTAACACTGTACAGTGAATCTCTACAGCACAATGTATTAAATGCTCTCCTTTATTACAGAATAGTGATGTCTAATAACTCCCAAGCTCAAGTTTCACTGCAGTATTTATAATGCACATCCATAATAACATTTTCCCATTTAGCAGTCTGGGGCAGGTGCCACAATGTGTTGTACAGCACGGGTGCAAATAATGAGATAGGGTGATGTCATTATATAGCATTCCTCCTAAGGGAGCTAAAAATACTCTCTCCCTCTTTCTCACCTTTCATCATCGCCTGCTTCTTCCCGCCTGATGCTTTTGCACCTGTTTCCATAGTAACAGCTTCTATTGTAGCCCAGACCCTCATGCAGATGTTGTCATTGATCCAACACCTTGCGGCAGCTTTGATGGCGCATTGTCTTCTTGTTTCCCACTCTCCTGTCTCTGTTCTCCCCCAGAAAGGATGGGTTGGGGATGCTTCCTCCTGCTCAGGGCCTTTGATCTGAAGGAGGAGAAGGGAGAAAGTTATCGATTCAGCTTTATTACCAATTGTAATCCTTCCTGGAGGGCTTTCTGAGAGCTAAAATAATATGCCATGGAACAGGTTACAGGTTTGCTTGTGTGGTTGTTCAATTGGGTGCCTTAAAAAAACCCCAACCAATAGAGGAGTCAAGAATGATTAGCATTGGAAGGCCATAATTAAAATCACTCTCTGACAGAGCATGGAAAACTGCTTTGCTGGGGGATGCTGCTGCTTTACTGCTTGCACAGTCTGATCAGAGGCTTTTTTTTTTTTTCAGCCATTTTCTTTTTTCTGCTTTTTTTCCCTTGCTAAGTGCCTGGGGAAGTTTCCACATTTTGGCTGTGTTCATTGTTCAGGCTCTCCCCACCCAGGCTTGTCACTCCAGCTTGGCTTGAAGGGAAAGGGAGGGAGGCAGCAGAGCTGTGCTAGAAAAGCTGCACCATGGATTACTGCTGAAATGAAATGTAGCTGTAAGGGAAAAAAAAGCAGAGAACAAGGAAATTCTGCTTAATCACCTATTGTCTGCAGTTGTTTTGCATTCTTCACCTGTCACTCCTTGCTGGAGTCGAACGTTTTTCTCCTGATGATGAGAACCTGACAGACGGATGGTAATGAATGTGTAACTGAAAACCTGGGCTTTTGCATCTGCATTATTTATTCACCTAAAGCAAGAACTGCTCTATATTTAGTGTATGATGTCAGGCGCCTTGTTTGCATCCTTAGAAATTGGCAGGGAGCCACATCTCACATGACATATGAAATCACTGATAAATGCTTCTTTTCACTGAAAGAAAAACAGCTTAATAAATGCAGCTCTTTTCTGCTTTCATCTCTTCCCTCCCCACCACGCTCCCTTCCCCTTCTGGGATTTGTCTCTCCGTGGCAGAGCTCAGCAGCATCTGTGAAGTGGAAATGAGCAGGCAGTACAGCAGATCAAAATGAGGCCGTGGGTAGGCTCGGGAAGTTGCTGCCCTCCCAAGCCCCCCTCTCCTCCCCCCTTCCATGTCCTGGGGCTCTGCCAAAGAACTAGCCAAGCTGGGCGGAAAGGAAAGCAGGGAGAGAGGGAGAGCCTCCTCCTCCACCCAGCACAGGCTTTGTGGGGATGCTGGTATTCCTGGTATGTAATGAGTTTCAGTTGGGTTTTAGCAGGCAGGGAGCAGGGGACAGGCCGGGTCCAGAAATGGCACTGTGACCAGTAAATACCAGCAGTTTTCTGCCTTGAACACGTCTTCAGTGCAAGTGTCCGGCAGCAACCTTACATCTGTGTTTTCACAGGGGAAACACAGCCAGGGCACTTTCCTGGCATTGCTGTGAAGCCAAGGGCTGGGAAAAACCAGCAAGTTTCATGTATAAAAATATAGGTTTGACTACCAGCACTTCATCTGCCATTACCTGGCAGGGCTTCACTGAATTTCCATGCACCAGTTCAGGCCATTTCAGAGTCTGATTCTTAATTCAAACATGGCAGAAGTCAGGAGAGTAAAAAAGACTAGTACAGCTCCTAGCTCACAGGGTCCTGCTCATCCCAACACCTTAGGGCTAGTTTTCCTAAGCTGGCAGGTGCTATGGTTCCACAGCCTATTTTGGCTTTCCATAGCAGCAGTGATAGGACCTGTAGGGAGCTGCAGATGTAGCATCAACAGATCCCAAGGTTACAATCTGGGGCCTGAGTGGGAGGCTGCCTCAAATAAAGAGCACAGCTTGCCATGGGGCCAGTGTCTTCAGCAGTACCAAGTCACACCTGAGAAATAAATTTAAAATAGCTGGCTGACCCATAGAAACAATCAGTCTGTTTATTTTGGAAAGGATTTCTTGCAGTGAACAAAAGCAGTTAGTGTGAAGTCAAAGATCTACTCTCCCCAGCGTTTCCCTACCAGGGTTCAGCATCACTGCTGCTGATGCAGACCCAGAGAGAAGCAGAAGAGGGAAGACAGCCTTGCTGCAGAGCTGCTGTGCTGCAGATGAATGACTTTTCCTATTAAACAAGCCCATTCAAGCTTCCGCTCCACAGCCATTTACTTGATGGGCTTGAACAATAATGAATCAGGATTAAAAAAACCTGCCCCTGAGAAATTCAGGCTGCCTCAGCAAATGGGATCAAATAAAGTTGGTAGTATCATGTGGCCTGCTAATATTCAGAAATGACATCAGTGTATCCTGAGCTTATTCAAACCAGCATTTTGCTTTGGTTTGTTGAATAGGGCGACCTAGAGGTTAAGCATCAGAGAGACATTTGAGAGGAATTTAACAGAGAAAGGTGGGGACAGAGCACAAAAGGAAATTCTTTCAAGAACTTTAGCATAAAATGTCCTCCACAAAGGAATATGTGAGACAAGGTTTTAGATGAGACAGTTGTCCTCCCAGGAATAACATCGTGAAGTTGTTACACAGAAACTCATAAAAAATAAAAACAAAAAAAAAAAAAAAAAAAAAAGTCAGCCAATGCCACAAGATGATATCTCAACAGTCCCAGATGTTCTGTGTTCTGGGAAAAAGGAGGCAAGATTACTGTCAGAAATTCACCCTGTGTTGGCACAATACTGAAGGAAACTTGGAGTGAGTTTGTAAAATATAGAAAGATGCTGCTCCTTGGAGTAATGTAGGCAGCATCTATAAATAGCTAGCTGTCATTTCCAAAGGCTGAATGAAGCCTGATGGCCCATTCTGGGCAGGAAACAGCACAATGGCTGCCACGGGTCTGGGAATTAGTAAATGTGCATGTATTCCTGATCATGTAATGCCTTTTTTGTATGATATCGGAAGATCCCAACAGCTGTCTGCCTCCATTCCTCTCAGTAACACTGGAAAATCACCTCCTCTTTCCCCCCAAGGTTATGATCCTCACATGTTAAAAGCTGAGGGCTTGGGTGATCCCTTGCTGTACCTCCAACAGCTTGCTCAGTGTCAGATACTTAGCCCTGTCTGGGCTTCAGCCATAGCCATGTGGCTAGTTGAGAGCAGCTGCCTATACCTGGACCAAGTCTTGCAGAATTGCCACTCACCATTAATGCTCTGGAAAACTGCAGGGAGCTCACCTCATGGTGCCTGGACAAAATTTTTTTTAGCGGTGTTATAGCTGAGAGACCATGGCAGAAATGTGGGGAAGGGAAGAGCAGCTCCACAGATGAGATGGAGCTGCTGAGCCTCCCAACAGGATGCTGAAGGGACATGGGTAGCTGAGGACTTGTGTCTGCTGTCACTCTGGCACTAGCAGCCATTACCCAGGGAGTCACAGTCAGTGCAGTCCTAACTGCAGGTAAGGCAGGTGGCAAGGAGAAGCCCCAGGTGAAAATGGTGAAGCAGTTTTTTGAACACATTACCCCCAAATGCCCACTGTGATCAGACCTCACTTCCTCTGAGTGCAGAGTGGCAAGTGTGGCTGAGACAGAGAGCTGGGGGACAAGAGCAATGGCTGTGGCATCTCCCTGCTTTTTCCTGGTCATCTTAAAAGTCATATGTGCAAGGGAAAAGACAAGAACTGCCTGGGATGCAGCAGGAATGAAGGGAACCTGCACCTGGAGGTGTGGGAGGGGCCTTGGGGGGGTCTGGATCTGAGCTAGTGTAGCTTGCACTGTCAAGTTTCCTACCACCGGCTGTAGGCCAACATCACAGTTATGTGACATGCAGACACAGCTCTCAAACACCTAAGCCAGTTTTACATCACACCTTTCATTATTTTGGTAGGTGTTTCCATAGAGGTTCTTGTTTCAGTGTATTAGTCCCCTGTTTCACTGCAACTCGTGTTCTGAATGTGACTTCAGCATCATTTAGCAGCCAAGAAAATGAGGTGAGAGAAGGCTGAACTGACAGCAGGCTGGGGTAGCAGGGACACTGTCATGTGGCTCTATGCAGATGAAAGTCCACTGAGGGGGGGACTAAATCAAGAAAGCTGTGATTACTTTTTTCCCCTCTGGTGAAAGCTGGGAGATAACTTGCAAAGCTTTGCTCATGAGGTGACAGAGAGGTGTCCCGTGGATACAGCCTTTGTATCTTTTCAGCGGTTCCCTGGAGCATGAAACTGCTCTTTCCAGGCTGAAGCGGTCAGGAAGGGCATCTTATGCTTGCCATTTTTGATGAGAGGATTTAAGGGCCATCCAGCAGAGGACCCAACTCAAAAGCCACAAGCAATCAATTTGTTTTGATGCTCTGAAATTGCTGTGCTAAACCAAGAAAGATGGATAAAATGATAGGACATGGGCAACAGAGTTGGGTGGTTAAGGCAGATATGGTGAGTCTCTCTCTGTGACATAAGCTCTCTGGTACATACCTTTCTCTTTGGCCCACAGCAGTTGCATTCCAAGGCCTGCTAATGTGGATCAGTGATAGAGCAATTCTCTTACAGAGGGTCAAAAGCACTTCTCACATATTTTCACACATTTTTTTAACATAGCAATAAGCTGTGTCTTTACTTCTCAAGCAAAAGGCAAGTTGCTTTGGTTATTTACCTTCATCTAGTCTTTTGCTTCACATGAAGTTGTAAATGAGAAAAGTATCTGCATATCCTTTAAGTTCCTAAACCCAAAGCCTTTAATAAGAAATAAGCCATTAGTGACCTGCCATCCCTTTGCATCCAGAACAATTTCCAGCTGAAACCCTGACAACAATAGAATGATTTGTAGATGTTTAATGAAGGTTTTCTCAGAATATCTAGTCAGATGGATTTCACAAGTGCACTCTGTTTGCCATCAGACAAATATGATATATATTAGATTCACCTTTACCCATAAACCAATCAAATGAGGTTTCATCAAAGAAAGTATGCTTCTCATCATGCTTTTTTACTGGCAATAGAGCTGTGCCCAGAAGCACTCTTCACTAAGTCTTTTTCTTGTAAATACCCACAGGCTTATTGCTCACCCTCCCTCATTCAGAAGCCAGTGGGCACGTCAGAGGGGGAACAACAGTTCCACCCAGTTGTTGGTTCTGGTAGTCTTTCTTATGCTGAACTAGGGAAGAGAAACAGCTCACTTCCCCCACACTTTTGGAGCTCAGCCTTAATTGCAGATGTGATGTCCTTCAATGTAATCAGTTATTCCCTTGTTCTGAGCTCTCCTAAGTGCCTGATTGACCTTCACTGTCCCTCCAGCTCTTTGTCCCTCCTGGCAACAGATAAGATAAAACCTGTCAATGTGTTGGAGAGCCCTAACAGATCTTTCCTCTGTGCATTACGTTGTGGTTGCTCCCTGACATTGTTGCCTACTTGTCCAAATTTGTCTCTGATTGATGGGAGCTAGGAGAGGTTATTTTAACAGGCACGGCAGCCCCGTGACATGGGGAAAGACAGGGTCAGCTTAGGCTTACCAGTGTAAGAAATGAAGGGTGAAGCAGTCACCCTCTGCATCTTTACTGCATGTGGTGTTTCATGTCCCTTTCCCTATATCTTGCCTGCTGGGGAACAGAGAAGGTGTAATAGGACCTGTCAGAGTTTCCTTCCCTTTCTCCTTTGCCTTCTTCTCAGTCTCATTTCGTCTGCCTTCTCTGCTCTTTCCTGCTCTTGTCCTTCTCATACCTCTTCATTAGCTCTTTCCTAATTAAGACCTTAAACCCCATCTCTTCACGTTGATCATGCCACTACTGTGATATTTACAAGTCCTTTTTTTGTCTCCTCTGCTTCCTTGTTCCTTTTGTTGTCTTTATTGTCTCTCTTGAGATAGCTCTTCAGGTCAAGGACTGCCTCACAGTTCAGACCTGTGCAATGCCTTTCCAAGTGTTGCTCCAGTTCTGCTTGGCTGCAGCAGACGATGGAAACCTCACGTGCATCCCAATGCTATCAAGCTCCTGAGCTCCCCTTTGCAGACTGAATCTCCTACTGGCGATGGACTTTGTCACCTGGCAGGGCAGTGAAGCGAGCTGTTTGTGCCTTGTGACTGCTTGGCAGGAGCCTTTCCTTCCTGCTGCCAGACAGGAATAGGGTTAGGTGCTCATTTCCAGGATCATCTGATGGGCACCCCTTCACAACCCAACAATCAAACCAAATTCCAAAGAGCAGTGCAGTTGCTGAACTCCTGGAAGCAGCTGTAGGAGAGCATGTTGTGGGTTTGTCCACAGACCGGAGCGGCCTATGAGGCCGTGCAGTGAGGAAGGGGACAGATCTGGTGGGGTCTGTGGAGGTGTCGGGATCCTCACAGTCAAGGGGCCTTGCCTGAGTGTTCCCTCACCCTCCTGGGGGGAGGCAAAGAGGGGAGCAGTTAGCTGGAGGCATCTGCCAGGGTGGGCAAGGGCTGGGAGACCCTGACAGCAGTGAAGGAAGGAGGGAATGGCTTTATGCAGCTGATTAGCTGTTCCTCTCTGCTGTTTCCCGACTTTAAAAGATCCTTAAACCTTCAAGTGGAAACAGTGATACAGGATTGGGCAGCAGCTATCTCATTTTCTCCTGGCTCTCTTGTGCACCACCCACAGCTGCTGGGGTGAGGCTTCCCTGGTCTGACAGCTGCACTGATACAAAGTCTTTGAGTGGGCAGGCTGAGGGAGTGAGCTGCTGGCTACATCACTTCTGTCCAAGGTTTTTAGTTTGGGAGATCTGGTCACTCTGCCTGCGCCTGTGGGTGAAGGAGGCCCCTGGTTCCTGTTCTGGCTGCTAAGTAACAGACTGCTCCCCCAATGCTCCAGAAGTGCCCAAGATACTGTGGTGACAAAGACAGGAAAGGTGCCAGCAACAAGATTGGAATGTTGCAGGCTGTTTTGGGGCTGCTCAGTAACACACATGAAACCATGTCTTTCCATCTGGAGGCTGAGCAGCCAGGTCCACTCTGGCTGTCGGACAAGGGGGGAAGGGTGGGCCTGGAAGAGGGAGATGTGTGGCAGGACCCAAGTGTCCTGGAGTTTCACCCCCTCAGCAGGCTAACCACATCCTGCTCAGCCTGACCTCTGAGTGGTGGCAGCAGCAAGTCCAGGACCCAGGACTGGAGAGCAGACAGAATAGCTGGTGGGGACATGGCTGTTTTGGTGCCCTGAGTCATCTGGTGCCCCGAGCCTCTGGCTAAGGGCCAGCCAAGCAACACCTACAGCAGGCAAAAGCCTGGCCTGAGCATGACCAGCTGCTCCGTCACCACCACTGTGCAGCTGGCTCCTGTGCTGGGAAGCAGGGCTGTGCCATCTGTGTGGCCCAGGGGCAGCACAGGCAGCCGTGCCACTGGCTGTCACACTGCGCAGCCTTTGGGAGCAGCGCTGCTGGGCTCCTGGGGACTCATGCAGTGAGGTCACCGCCTTGCACAGGGGTGCAATGGACAGGGCCGAGCAGGGACAGCACAAGCAGTGGGCTCACAGCAGCAAGCCCACTGGCTCACTGGCTTTTCTCTCCTTGTATCCAGGCTTTGGAAAACACTGGGGTTCGGTCACACTGGGAGCCATGCGAGCACTGGGCTGTGGCCGCCCTCCTGCTCCTGGACTGTGGCAGGCTGATACCTACCGTGACCTCCTCACCTCGTGCACTTGGCACAGCTCCTGGCATCAGATATCCCAGCTTTGCATGGCTGCAACTCCTACTGACTTGGGTCAGAGTTTACCTGGAGGGCCTGGAGCAGTGGCACTGCTCAGGGCTGTTGTGTGATGAGAGTGACTCACTGCTCCCGCTCCCTGCCTTCCCCTGCATGTACAAAACAAGCAAGGCCTGGACTTGTCCCCATTCCCATCCCCTTATCTTGCTTTCCACACAGCCTGTGGAGCAAGCAGACCTGTGAAGGGTGGCCTTGCAAGGACCTGGTCTGCACGCATTTGCCAGGCTTCTCTTCCATTTAGTGGACACTGAAATAAAGAAAAGAGCTCTTTTTCTAGTGTATTTAAGTCCATTCTCCCCTGTCAGTTGCAGAGACAGCTGTGGGAGAAGCAAAAATTTTCACCCACATCTCATTTTGGAGAAGGCTTGCCTGTCTCACACCTGGGTGACTCCCTGCTCTCTGTACCTCCCCTGCCCAGGGCACACGGGGCTCCAGATACCACAGTGCATCTGTCTCCCTTCTCTGAACAGCCTGCCACAGCAGAATTCACTCCCCATTGCTGAGATTTAGCTATTTCCCTCAGGGGTCTGCTCAGCATCAGACATGAACATGTGCAACATCCATTTAAATCCATAATAAATGTGCACACACATTTTGTGTGGTGACTGGCCCCCTGACTCACACAAAAATGTATTTTAAATGGGCTTGGAGGATTTGGGCCGTCATTAAATTTCAAGGAACAAGGTCCACTCCTGTATTGCTGTGCACCAGGGACCTGGGGATGTACATATCGTGAAGGACCAAGCTCACGCTGCCCTTGCTGCATTCCCCCTTCCCGGCCACCTCCCCGGAATGAAGAAACATGAGACTCCAGCGCTTTCTTGGTGGCGTAGACTTCCTGTTGCAATCCTCCTCTCCCTCGCCAGCGCAGCGAAATCTGCTTAGCCTTTACTTTCTCACACATGTTTCAGATGTGCAGGGGTGTGATTGTAAACAATGTCATCGGCCGTGCCAGAGCTGTCTGCTCCTGCCGTGCTCCCTTCCCAGCACCCCAGGGGTTCCCGTAACAGGGCGTAAAGCAAACAAAGCAAAACAGTAATCTGCTGTTCCAATGGCATTTTTTTTGTTTTTAGAAAATGTTAATGATAGGTTATGTGATTACCCTAGGTTTGGCTCCACTTACTCTTTATTAAGCACATCTGGTATTTAGTAACAGTGTAAGTAGCAGGAGTTTTTCTGGCCCGCAAATGAGATTATCCAATGTTGCCATGCAGTATGGAAACTCCTCAGGGAAGCCAGTGAACTGCATGGAGATACAAGACTTTCTTTTCAGCTGGGCATGCAGCCAGAATAGCTAAAAAATGTGGGTTGGCACAGAGCTCTTGCCACGCAAACACTTCTGGAAATTTCTCTGTTCGGGCCTGCCAAATCCTTCCTATGTAACATGAGTTTCTGTCTTCCTCAGCAGCCCGTCTGAAGCCTGAGCTCTCCTGTACGCTTTAAAAAGGAAAAATGAAAAAAAAGCTCCAAGGCAACCTTTCAGTCCTGTTTCCAGCATGCCACTGCCAAGCTAACAATTTCACCGAATTAGGGGGAATTTCCTAAAACATTTCTTTGAGCTACATTGAGTGCAACATGTGGGAGACAACTGTGTTTCCTGGAGAAGAAAGGAGAGCTGTCTCACTCGTGGAGACTGCCTAATGTCTAGCAGGAGAAAAACAACCAGCCATGACAAGAAAATGTTTTTTAAAACTTGGCGCGAGAAGCAGGTTTTATTTATTTTGAATGCCTTTTCCAGTCTGGTCAATGTAGTGTATGAAGAGAGGGTTGGTGGAGGGAAGCTGGTGTTTTTGTTAGGGCCCAGGGCTTGGAGTCAGGAGGTCTGGGCTCTATTTCTGGCTCCACTGTAGCCTTCCTGTGGGACTTGGGTGAAGCTCTTGGAGGTGAGTTGTTCCAGTCTCTGAGCTTCTCGATGGGTTTAATGGGGGTATTGTTTGCTGGTTTCATATGTGTTTGTGTGAACTCAGGCTCTGCAGCCAAAATTATTAATCCTCTGCGTTTCTTAAAGAAAGAACTGGGAAGGATGTGAAGCAGAAAAGCAAACGTTCGTTTGTTGCTTGACTGCGCTTGGCTGCTGCTGTTGCAAGACACTGGCCTTTGGATCTTTAAACTTGGTTGCTTTGTGTCTAGGGATCTTTGTGGGTGTTCCTGACAAACCCCTGTCAGTTTTGCCTCTCCCACCCCTAACAATGGGACACATGCATTTATACTGCAACTTTGTTGACTTAGTGATGGTACTCTTGGGAAGGAGTTAGTCCGGGTAGTTTCTAGGCTTTTTCACTGTGAAGAGAAAATTTAGTGTGAAGAGAGAATTTAGTGTGAAGGCTGGCCATGAGCAGAGGGGATTCATCACAGCAGCTAACAAGCACATTGTGCACAATTTCTACATGGCCAGTGACCGGCTCTGGCACCCAGGTCACTCATGGCTGTCCTTCCTGTGGCCCAGCTGGCAGTGCAGCAGGGAACTACCTGGGTAAAGCTCAGAAAGGGAGTGCAAAAGCACCCTAACAGGCACTGCTGGCTGCTGCCTGGTGGCTCAGCTGTCCTCTGCGATGAACTTCTGATGCAATTTCCAGCCACAGAAAGAACATCTCATCCAAAGAGCTGACACGACTCCAAGCTGCATACCAACATAAGTGGAAGAGGGGATCTGGCTCTGCTGCTGCATGCTTTTGGCCACAGTAACCCTCCCCACTTCCAAGAGGGACAAGGGAAAGGGCAACCAGCAGCCCTTGATCTGTGCAGCACCCACAACATTCTTTGGGAAAGTGGGGAAGGATTAGTAACAATGACAAAACAGGCATAGCTATGCAAAGGACAAACAGATAAGCTTGGGATTTTCCTGTCTGCTGACCCACCCTCTGATAAGCCAAACTAATAACTCTCCATGGGTTAGCTTGTGCACAAGCAGAGCTTCTTTTCAGCCCAGTCTTGCTTCTGTAAACATCACTCCCATGGCTGTGGCTTCTGTGGCTGTAGTGACATCCATAGCTTGTCAATGACGTTTTGCCAAGTAGCTAATGGGTGAAGATACAGAAGGTTTGCAGGGCAGCAGGGTGTGAGGGAATAACACACAGTGTAAGAAAGGGAAGGACTGCAAGAATGGGGAATAAGAATGTGTAAGATTCAAGGTGAAAGAACTTAATTTCCTCAGGGATACAAATATGAAAGAAGAGAAAATATCAGACAGGGAGGACTGACGTGAAGAGAAGAGCAGTGGAGACCTAAGGAGCCAGACCAAGGAAACTGAGTCTGACAATGGCCAGGAATAAATGGAAATTATCAGAGAAAAAAAGAGAGATGTAGGTAAAACAATAGTGCAAAGAAAAGGCGTGACATAATGAACAAGAGAAGAAAATTATTTTTGGAAGAGGGAATGCAAACCAAGACAGGAGAGAATTATGTGGGGAAAACAGAAAAAGTCAGTGGTGGAAGGAGGAATAATAAGACAGAGATGTAGGAAAAAGCAGGTGAAGCAAAGACCCTCACACTGTTCTTAGGTTAATGAAGTTTCTTTTCACTAGTTCAGCATTGTGTTGCAATGTCCCAAGAGGCATTTTGTTTCTGTGGCTCTTTTGACCATTTATGCTAATTATTCTGGGTTCCATGACTAAGTAATTAGAAGAAAAGGAAAAGAGCCTAAAAGTCACCCGGATGTGTCATGAGGCTTTGTCTGAAGGACTTCTCCCTTCAGAGGGAATTGTTTCTAGAAAATAGCTGGGATGCTGACATCCCCAGTGTACATGTGGCTGGCCTCTGTGTCGCCTGGGTAAGCTGTAGGAGTTCAAAGATTTCTGAACCCTCCCCACCCACTTTGCTGCAAATTACTCTGTTCTGCTTGGGAGGGATGATGAGGAAGGGAGGATCCTAGCAGAATCCTCTTGCCAGCATGTCTCAAAGCTGGCTCTGATCCTGCAGGATTTGACCAATATTTGTTAAAAGTGGAGCAACTCAGAGTGCTGGGTGGCTGGTCAGTCAATGGGAAGTGAGAAAATCAGAAGCAGATTGTAGATTTCTCTTCTGATCTAATACTGCTTTTCTTTACGTGCTTTGCTCACGATAATTTGGTGACTTTCATTTACTTATTGAAGAGAAACATAAGTGTTTTACATTCAGGAGGCACCCGACAATTCCTGCATTCACTAAGGAACCTGAAGCCTGTGAATGAACATCAAAGGAGAGCTTTTTCTCTGGAATTATATAATCTCTGTTATGGTAATATTGAAACTAAATAACGCCTTACAGTAAAGGGGCAGAACATCTTAGCTAATATAAGCAAGGTAACTGCACTGTATGTCTGAAATCATAGTTTCACCTAAAAAATAAAAGTCTGGCCTAAAAAGCATTCTGTGCTGGACCAGGACATCATAGCCATGTGCAGCCAAGCACTGGACAAGCACAAACTTGCTATGCTGGTTCAGATATGTTTGACACACTCTGGTAGACACTGAACCGAACCAGGTAATGTCTGTCCTCCAGTCAGCATAAAACTGGCACAAACACCACCTCATGTGCTCTAACTAATTCAACAGAAACATACTGGTGTGCTTCTGCCAGATACAGATCCAGTACACACAGGAGGTGCTCCTGCAGTGCCAAAATCTCATATTAATGAAGCTGGAAGCAGAGCCATGTGCATTAGCTGCATGTTTTGAATTCTTAGAAGTGGCAGCCGTTCATGGCAGGGGGCTTTTTCAGAACAATCATAAAAGGACTTTTTTTTTCCTGGGGTGACAAAATTGTTTCCTTTGTTTCCAATAATCTCAGCATTTAAAAATACTGAATTGGTCCTTTTGTTTGCTGTGTCCATTTATTGCAGATTGTAGTTTCAGCACAGCTCATGTTAGGATGACCAGCCCCCCCGCCTTCCATCACACAATTATGCCAGTCTGTTTAAAGATGCTGACCAAGCACTGTATTGACTGCCTTGCCATGAAAGCAGTTTGCCATACCAGAACTGTTGCTTAAAATCAAGCATTTAAATCATTTGAGACTGAAGGAAATAATTTGGTCAGTTGAAACACTCCCCTTGGTTTTTCTTGATATACATATCCCAGCGATGTGCCAGAATGCCTCTCGGTATTTTCTTGTTAAAGTTTCATGAACAAATTGGGGAAAAGCTTAGAATCATTTCTTTACCTCTGAGGAAAATCACAGACTTTTAACATTATGCTTCACCATCCCTGCTAGAGATGATTTATTCTTGGGGCTCATAAAACATTCTTAAGAGTAAAATTTTTGCCTTGTGACTGCAGCATAGTGCACCAAGTGTTGGACACTTTCAAAACAATTTCCTGAGAGGATGTGAAAGGTAGATTGGGATCCAAAGGGACACATTTTTCTCTTTTCCTTTCATATTCCCAGGGCGCCTTCCCACTTCTATCGGAAATGTAGTGCAGAACACTCATCTTGGTCAACTAAAAGGAACACTTTTTCTCATTTCAAAGAGGAAAGCAAGTCTGAAAAAATTGAAGCTAAACCTGGTAACTGTAATAATGCTTGGCACTTACATGCAGGTTTTCATCTTCTAGCTGCCTTACATTAAGTAATGAATCCTCAGGACTTCCCTGTGGAGTAGGGAGCTGAGTATTACTAGCCCCCTTCTGCAAATGGGAAAACCGAGGCAGAGATGTTAAGTACCTTGCCTAAAGCCAGTGAGGGATTCTGTTGCAGAGTTGGGATCAGAGGTTAGGAGTTCTTGTGCTTTCAATTCCCGTACCTATTGTGTCACTTAAGTACAGAGCCATAATTGAATATCGTAATGACCCGGGGGTGAAGCGATTCCAGCTACTCAGATCCGAGCATGGCTCTTCTGATGGTCACAGACTCAGTGGCGCGGCTGCACGCAGCTGGACAGGGCACTAGTGCCTAATGGGTAGGACAAAGGAGTGTCATTCTCTTTGGCCTCCCCAAACTTACCACTGGGCAACGTTCACCAGGCCGGGTCTCAGCTCAACTCTTCAGCCAGCTGTGCCTTCACTTTAAGGCAGAAGGCCAAATGTTCACCTTTGATGGGTGTCTTGCCACTAAGAAATGCATCTTCAAAGGCAGATGCTGCTGTTCAGACCAATTATTCATCTACTTTTGTGTGACACTTGTTACAACAGAACAGGCAAGTCCTTTTCTTGCTAATTTCTGCTTGCACGGGAGTGTGAGAAGAAACCCAGGCCCCTGTGCTCTGGGCTAAAGCAGATTTTCCTCTACCTTTAGGAATAGAACTTTTGTGTTCTGCGGTCCTCACATCACCTGAATGGGAGCACAGGCCTGGCGTTTCACAGGGCTGCTAGGAGGGCTCACAGATCTCAGCCTTGCCCCTGAACAGTGTGTGCGTTAGACAGGGAACAACAGATCAAAAAAGAGAGTATAACGTGAAAACCATGAGGAAAATTGCCATCAATTGCCACACAGTTGCTAACATGAATAAAAGAAATGTGTTCCCATTAATTCAGGAAAGAAGTGCTCCATTTCAGTGTTTCTCAGGCAAAGAAATATTTGCTTTTTCTTTTCTAAATGTCCATTTCCATTAGAAGCATTTCCTGCATGTTGTTCAACCATGTTTTCATCCCATCCAGATGCCATGGGGCATTAAAGCCTAAGAACTGGCTGGTGTCTCTCACTTGCTGCCAATGTGTATTGACGTGGTGCAGGATGATGCATCATAAAGGGAAGCTGTGTTAAATGCATTGTTCATTAAGATATTTCTTCTGAGCCTTCCATTAATATGGGATGGACACAAATCCATCCACAAACACACTGACTCCAGCCCTGCACACAGGGGTGTGTGTATTATTCCAGTTGGGAACTGGAGTCAGTTTCGTACCTGACCCTTCATTTTGGCAGGGAATCAGAGGTTTTTGGAACTTGAGACTGATCCACACCCCAAGTTTATTTTGTTTGTATATAGGAAAAATGTGGAAATCCCCAGATGCTGCTGGCTTGGATAAGAATGATTCCTGCACTGAAAACACAGAACCATAGTTGCTCTGCCTATGAAAAGATGACATTTTCTTGTTCCTGTGAATTTTGTCTCATAATTTTGCCCTGAAAACCACCTAGTTTTACTGATTGGTCACTAGAGATTATAAATATCAGCCTTGCATTGACATTTTAAAACAAAATACCAGAATGATATTTTTGAAGCTTTCTGACTATTTCTAGCAGTACTGCAATGAAGTAGGGTGTTTAGAGTCAGAAAGATTGTGCAATAATGCCTGAGTCCCATTAATTGGATTGTCAGAGACTACTGGACCCCACCATAAGTGTGAGAGAAGCTGGGAAGGCAATGAACCTTGCAGGGCACTGGTGCTAACTGATATGTGTCTTGTATTTTAAAATACAATAATATAAACTCCACCTAGACCAGGCTGTTATCTCGTCTGGAGTCTTCTCACTCGGGTTTGTGTCCTCCAGAGAGGCGAGAGCTCCACTGGAGCAGCGCTGGACCCTGAGGAGACTTGCTGAGCTGCATGGAGATACAGAGTAGGCCCTTCATGCATGATCTGGAGATCACCTCCCATGGTCAGTGTGCGGATAATTTGCTACAAAGGAGGTTCTCCACATTGCATTGGCTGGCACTGGGATTTTTGCTAAACATCAATGTTTCCAATTGTGCAAACTATTTATGAAGGACGCAACACGTCTGTCAGAGCAGAGTATGCTTTTAATATAACGTAGCATGAGCATGTGGAAAAAATAATGGAGACTGTTCTTCACTCAGAACTCAAGCACAACAAACTGTATTTACATCGAAAATTTTAGAACATATTTTTCTTAAGCATTTCATTAAATATTAAGGAATATAAACACATATGTTAAAAAATTATGCCAATGTCCTATAGATTGCATAGGAAGGACTTGGAAATTCCTTTCACTGGTATTGCATCATAATTCCATGAGGTGATCTTTTTCTGTGAGGAGGACTGGGCTTATAGTTCCCTCCCTGTTACATGTGTATGTGCTGCAAAGGGAGGGCAAGTCTGGAGCACTGACATGTACAAAGTGTGTTGAAATGTATCTTGGTGTGAGATATTTGTCTGTTCTTTACTCTTTTTGTTTGAAAGGGAAATATGCTTTCTCCTCCCGTACTGACATGTGAGCAACCTCAGCTAAATCCTTTGCAGGAGAACAGAGCTCTTTGGTGGTCAAACATTTTACCTCTTCACAAATCAGAGAGAGGGCAATATGATTATATTAAGGCTCTCAACTAGTCTGTTTTATGAGGCTGTTGTAACAAGACTATCCATTTGCTTAGAGTGTATTTTTGGAACTAAAGGCAGAGGAGCCAATGTTGGGCCAGGAAGCACTGGGCAGGATGGGTGGATGGAAGAGGGCCATGGCTTCTGGTGACCAAAGGTGTAGAAATGAAAGAAGAAGTTATGAAGCCAAATGCTGCCCTCTTCTTGCTTTTGTTTTGCCACACCTGCCCTGCTTTTTTTGGTAATTCCTGCCTCATTCTTCTTCCCTGTTTTGCTCCTTTCTTTTTGCCTACTGGAGGGATCCAGAACACCCTTTTGCAGACCACCTCCTCCTTGTCACTGCCACAGACAGCCCTTCCTGAAGGGCTGTGTCCAGGACTCTGCTAGTGAGGAATAAAGGGCAGAGGAGATGGCCACAGGCAGCACTGTGCCCTGGCAGCTCCTGGCAAAAGGGAGGAAGAAATACAGGGGAATGCCTGCAGGATATGCAAGGCTGCAGCTGGGTGCTGGTGAGCATCTCAGGGGAGCTTTATGCCATGTGCTGCTTGAGTAGCTATGGCCTAACTTGAATGGACATGGATTTCCTTCATTTTTGCTGCAGTGAAAGGAAGGGTCAGTTACTCAGTCCAGTCAACACCAGCTGCTGTAGAAAGATTGCCTTGAGCATGGCCTGGGGAAAGATGCGGTTGAGAGTATTGCCTTTTTAATCTCCATAGGCTGTGTAACTGGATTTTCCCAAAATACCAACCCAGCTCTTGGGCTGTCTGTGAAGCTGACCCTCTTTGGAAATCCTGAATGATGTGGTTAATATTCTTCTCACATCTGCCAGGAGTTAACCCAAGGACCAATAATATTACTGGAATATTAGCTTCTACTTTTAAGTAGTGTTTTTCTGAATTTTCCCTTAAATATTAGCTGATAAAGGGGGAATAGAAGGAAACAGTGTATTGTCCTTCATAATTCCTCATCACACTAGTTAAGCACGGATAAGGCTGGAATTCATCTACTTGTGATGGATGGATTTTATCTTAAAATTTTATCTGGGACAAGAACACCCTTAGGTACTTTCCCAGCTATGACACCAGTATCCTGTGAAATAAACTGACAGGGGTTTATCCCTTACAGGAAATGGTGTGCTGAAGCAGGAAGCTGCACTATCAGCTCTCAGCACACCAGTGCTCTTGAGTGGTTTAGGTGCAGTCAAGCAGTGGAAAGGTTTTCCATGGTAGATGGTATAGAGCCAGGACTATATTAACTGGAAATTACTCAGTATTTCAACATTCTTCTTTTATGAGGAAGCCAGATTGCTCCTCAGATAATTGCATGGTAATTCAGGTAATTCAAACTCCTTTCCTGCTCATTTCTTGTCTTAAGGTGCTGGTGTTGGTGGCACTATGAAGGAATTTACGCACTGACTGAAGGGCTGGTGGATTTTGATAACTACTGACCCACTGTGCATCCTTCACTCTGACTCAGTGCTGCCTTTCCTACAGAGGTGTACTGTAAAGCTACCATAATCCTCACAGAGCCCTCTGGTACTCACAGAACTGCAAAATGTTGTCATTAAAACAGAAACATCCATTTCATTCCATGTTATGACTGATAACCCATTTTATTTCCCACTCCCATTTTGCTTGTTTTCCTCTGCCAATGCCTCCCTTAGTAAAGGAATTGGAAGGCTCTTCTTGTACGTGATGAACAGCCAGCCCTTTCTCAATGTGTGGCCCTCGCCTGGACTTGCCATTATTTGAGGTGCAGATGGGTTTGTGTACAAGCCTGCGCACACACGTGCGCGCTTGCAAAAGCACACGCTGGGTGAGCTCCAGGCTAGCCATTAGATTTCCCGTGCTATTACTCTACTGTACATATTCCTGGTAGATTAGAGCAGAATTTTTTTTGTATGCTCTTCTATAAAAAGTGTGCTATATTGATTGCAGCTCAGTGAGCTGCTGTGGTTGATATCTGAGCACTAACCCAGATAGGGATTAGCATTACATCAGCCATCAGGCGAGGGAACCTGGCGAGCTGCCAGCCTGTAAAAATGGAAGACATTTGCGTCACTGTTCCCTTGGTAATGCTTCTTGGAGCCGTGTCAGCTGTCCCCCGAGGTTGTTTCCTTAATATGTCAACAGACATTCCTGAATCTTTAATGCTGAATAGCTCTTTTTCCTCTTCCAGAAACACTTAGGTGACAGTGTAGCTAGTGTCTCCTGCTGCCCTATGTATTAAAAAATTATATACCTATGGAGATGAGGTTTAATATCTTTTGGGGGAGGGTCAGCAGTTACAGTCAGATCTGGGTGAAGCACAAAGCCCATCTGCAGCGGGATTGCCGTTTGGATGCACAGAGGAAGCGGCAGCCCTGTTCAAAACCACTCCTTCTCTGTCTCCGGAGCATCCCACTGGAGGGAATGAAAGCATCTGTGTTAGATCAGTTGCTGGAATTTGCTAACATTTGGGATAAACTATCTGACCTTGCTGTAGGAATTCCAGTTCCACACAATAGCTTCGGGTTAATGCCCGAAAGCTGTGGGACTGTGTGCGCAGTGACCTCTAGCTTCCGGAAGACATTTGTAAGTGCCAATTTTGAGAAAAAGTGTCAGGTTTTATCCGATGACATTTTCACCTTTCTGCTTCTCCGTGCAGCCAAATGATATTTTCATCTTGAAGAATTAAAATGCAAGTATGATACACTGCACAAAATTTGAGCATGTGTCCTTTCAGCTGAAAGTAAACATCCGCTATCAAAAAGACCTTTTGTTCTTAGGTGACAGCTTAAAGTTTGCTGTAGTAATTAATCACAGACTTGCAATTTAATAGTTCAGGAAGAGAGAGCAAAGAAGTAATTCTAAGAAATCACTTCGTGAGGAGCTTAAGTTTGGTCAAGGAGCACTACAAAGCACTCATGATAATTTATTACTGTTGTTTCCATTTCACGCAACCCACTGACCAAGCAGAAAAACACTCTGCTGGTTGAAACTCAGTTCTGCCAAGGGGACAGAGAGCAGTCTTTAGCCAGTACTGAAGGACTTCTAGATTCCTTGCTGGAGGAATTTGACCCCAGCGCTGGAATTCGTCTCCTGCGTAGCCCCCCACGGCAAGCAGCTTCCTTCGGGAGCCGTGGGCAGGCGGCGCGGGGAGGGGGCGCTCGCTGGGGTCAGAGACAGGCAGGGCAGGAGGGGCATTCCCGAGCATCCCGGCCTGACAGCCTGTGCTAGCAGCGAGGAAGGGCCTGAGCCCTTCAGCTGAGGCGTTTGCACAGGCCCCTGCACAGACACTTGTGAGGGAATGGATGCTCTTGCCTGAGCCCTGTGCTGTCTGTCCTTACCCTTTGGTCTCCAATTCTCGTGGCCAGCTTTACCCTTGACAGGCAGGTGATGAGTGACTCAGTTCAGTGGGAGAACACGGAGTGCCCACCACTGCAGCATCCCTCGGGAGGAGCGGCCTTGCCGTCTGCTGTCCCAGAGTGCCGGCAGAACTGGCTTTCCCCTCAACCCCAGGACACCTGAATCCCACATAGAGATAACCAAGCTCAGCTGCTTGGTCTGCGCCTCAGCTTCCCTCACAGAGCCTGGTGCTCATTGGGTTGGAGCAGATAATGATGGGTTCTACTCTTGGCCCCATGCTGCCGCTCCGCTGGGAGAGCTGGAAGAGGGAGGTAGGAAAAATGTGACTCACGAGGGTGATCCAAAACTGGGACAGGGTCATGTGCTGGAGGCAGGTGGAGAGTGCTGATGTTCAAACCTGGGGGTGTTTGGCTGTAGCTTACCAGCCTGGCAAGAGGCAGGAGCAAGGCCCCAGCTGAGCAGCTGGGTTTGAACACAGATGCCAGAAGCAGAACTGATCCCAGCTGTAGTTGCTTTTGCCTCTTGGCTGCTGCAGAGAGGTCTGTGTACAGGTCTGTAGCTGCCTTCTTGAGGGAGGTTGCCTTTGTGCTGCAGGGACAAGAGGCTGAGGTAGAAGAAGCCCCCACAACAGGATCAGCACTGTGGGGAGGACAAAGGACAGAGCAAAATTTCCTTCTCTGAGACAGAGCTTATAATTCAGCCCTCCAAGGATTGCCTCCTTGCCTCCATTCTCCTGCTATGGACCCCAGATTTCCTACCAAGAGAGATGAGCCCCGGATCCGACTTCAAAGCCCTGACCCTTCCTACTGTCAGCCCTGTGGCTCCTCTCTGTCTATTGCTATCACATATTTCTATATATAACCCAAGGCTCCTGTCTGCTGCAAAGGGTGTTTTCTGAGGTAAAGTAAAATACATAGCAAAACATTTAGAAACAGAGCCTTGAAAGCACAATTGGTCTATCCTGACTGCTGTGTTATTACTCAAAAAGATTGTTGAATGAAAGTCAGCTCTTGTACAGGTTTGAATTTTTATGATTTTGTGAATTAACTTTCTCCTAGTCCCAGAAAGCTGCAAGTTGACATTTTTTTGTACCACTGAGAGCTAGGTTTTGATAATCCCAGTGATATCTGAGTCCATAAAACTTCTGTCCCTCAAGAGTACTGCTTGCAGTCACCAAGCAGCTGCAGCTGAAGGTGGTGGGTGCCAGCTTGCCCTTGAGCTCTGCACTTTCTATCAGCTTTCCAATAACATTTCCTCCCTGTTTCTGGGTGCAGTTCAACACTCCCTGCCTATGCACCCAGAGAAGGCAATGGGAACCTTGCCATTGACCTCAGTGAATGTAGAAGTCCCCTCACGGCACTGATAATGATCTACAGAGCCCCAAGTAAGTTCAACTTTTTATGTCCTCTTCCCTTGTATGATCCAGGATGAAAAGCTTCAGAGACTGTGCTGACCAGCTTTTATATCTGTCTGAAGAAAGTGATCCTCAGAAGCTGGCACAGATTTGACACATCATGTTCTTTTGCCTCATTTAAGCATGCCAACGTAATAGGAGTAGTTTTGATCCATGATATTCTGAAAGAGAGTACTGAAACTTGCTGGAGGACTAGGCAGTATCTTGCCTCTGTTTGTGCTGCAGCAATACTCCATTAAATTAGCCTTGGATGCAGACTGGCAAGCCAATGTACATCCATACCAATTTGCTAGGCTGTCTGCAGGTATTCCCCTGGGGACTGGATTCCATGGTGATTTACAGTTAATCATTGCTTCCCCATGACTTTGTACTTTTTAAGCCAAATGCTCTGTATTCTGGGCAGGTGTCATATGGTGCAACTTCCTGCTGTGGTAAGCAGAGAAAGTCAGTGGCAGCCCGAGGAAATACTGAGTTAGGAAAGTGTGGCTTTCTGATGGTAAACACAAGTCCTCAGGTTGCAGTCTGAAGGACATTGTTGCTTTGGCTTCACTTTTTTTCCTCTGTTATGGAAAGATAGCACCGGCAACAACTAGAATATCTAAAGACCCTGCACCGAGCCTTTTGTTTTCAGAGTAGAGTTTGAAATGAGTCACCTACAGGTGAGTCAACTCATAAGCTGCATGGAGAGGGTGACAGATGCTATGGTAGCAGAGGAGGAGCTATGCTGGGCCCATAAGGAAAGGAATCACATGTCCTTTTGTGATGCCAGAGTATTTAGAAACTCAGGCCTGGTTTTGGGATGAATACTCAGCCAAATATTCCCATTAAAAAATGGCTTGTCAGCTAACTGTGTTTGTCCACTCAAAGCAGGTGCTCTGTGTTCAGCTGTTTCTCCTATCACAGGAAAGAAGCCTGGTTCAACTCAGCCAGTCAGCTCTGCTCAGAGTGCAGTGCAAGAGAAATTCCATAAATATCAGGAAGTTTGAGCTAAAACAGTCTGTACAGAGACTTATTTGAGATTCCAGATGTTTTGAATTGTCTTTATAAAAATAAAAAGAATCTTTTAATACTTGATCCATGTTAGAAAAATCTGCTCTGTTTGTGTTTATCCAAAATTCATGTTTGTCCTGGACATTTCATAGGTCTGTGCTAATGGATATCAACAGTGCTATGACTCCATATGTCAATTACAGAAACCCAGCTTGTCCTCCCATGCCCTGACTTTGGAAATCTTTTGGAGACTTGGGCCAGGACAAGGAGCAAATGAATGTTTCCTTGCGTAGCTGCAGAATGTGGCTATAGTGAATGCTTGGGAGACCAAAGGGCAGATAGCCATGCTGAATGGAAACACTGGTTATTTCTGGCTAGTATCTGCCTCATGTGAGAAGTGCATGCTGTATTTTTGGACACCTCTGACAGCCATGAGTGCTCTCGGGGGCATGGATGTGAACAGGACAAGATTTCTGAACCTTGAGGACACCCAGATAGGATGTCTATGAACTTGTCCTGGTGGGTCAAGGAAACATTTCTGCGGGTAATGAGTGTCCTGTCAAGCAAGGTAATGTTTCTAACTGATTTCACTGAAAAACCACAGTATGTGCCAGGTGTCATGTTCATGAGATGAGCTGGTTCTCAATGAAATCTTCCAACCAGCTTGCTTGCCTGTTTCTTGGGTTTTGTGAAAAATTCAAAAGCTACTCCTAGTCTCATAGTTGATAATTTCTTTTTTATTCTTTTTTTTTTTTTTTTTTTTTTCCCCACATTTGTGATTCCTGCTGTTGCAGTTGCCAGTGGAAATGATTATGTTCCCCAGCCCCCACCCTGGACTAAGTGTCTTTAATGGGATCCCATTTCCTATGCCAAAAATGGTAATTCCTTCCAGGCAGGTTACTCCAGTTCTACCCTTCCATTCTGAGGCTTCCTTCAATACATTAATACATTTCCCACTTATTTCCCTTATTAATTTCTGTAGAAGACTGATGTTCAGATCCCTGTACTGGCTCTGGATGTGTAGCAGATTTTGGAGAGGGATCTTAAGTGAACTGCTGTCTTGGTTGTAGTTTTTGGCATGGGTGAGTGGCAGAGTGAGAGTAATGATTGCCTGTGTGGAGGATATTACCCCAAGATGTGTCTCAGCAGGTGCAGGGTAAGAGTCATCTGACCAAATGTAGGTGTCTATATTCTATCTGAGTGTTCATCTTGATTCCCTTTATAGTCAATAGAGAAAAATAAGCACTTCTGGAGTGTGATTCATCTTAGTCTAAAGGAGATGCATAAAGTAAATCAGATGATTCACACCCCAGACATGCCTATTTCTCTGCATTGAATATGAAAGGTGACTTGCTCAGATGTAGATATCTAAAGCAGAGTGAGACAAATCCCACTCAAAGCTTCATCTTTGAAATGACAGCTCAGGAAAATATGCAGAAATAATGTCCTCCCAGCTAAGCAGTGTTCAAATAATTTCATCTCCATCTTTCTTCTCTCCATCTTTTCTCCACACCTGCCATTATGAGAAGTGTGTTTATCGTAAAGCATATGCCACAAGTTTTTTATTTGTTGACCTCTTCAGCAGGAGCATTAGGGCATTGTTGCAGGTCTGTAGTGTGGAGGGGGGCAGAGAAGGTCTGTGGGTCTGACCCATGCAGAAAATGTGGTACAAATGTGGAAAGCTTGGTCTGTAGTTCAAGACTCGGTACTGTGGGAAAGCAGCATGTTGAACCTTCATGTTGCCATGGTGTATGTCTCTTGCATCTCACACTGTGGGCTGGGGAATACTAAACACTAGTCAGACTGAAAGAGTCTCTAATCTTTGTCTAGAAGGAGAGAATGGTTGTAGCTGAGAAAAGGAGTTTTAATTGGCTTGCTGCTGTATTGTATTTTATTTTGCAGGAGAGCTTCCCCCTACAGCCATTTTGAGCTGAACACTGGTGACTCTGTCCTCCATGCTGACTTCTGTCCATCCATCCTCAGGGAATTCTTAAGCTCTGACTGTGCTGAGTCAGTCAGTGCTTGGCTGCCCTGATATATCCTCCTGTTGACAGTGTAAGTAAGCTATTGCAGTGAGCACAACAGGAATAATGAGGCCTGGAGTCAGATGAGTGTCGGACGCAGGTTTTAGAGACATAAACAGACTCCTCATCTTGTTTTCACCCTGTAATGTCCTATGGGTATGTGCATTATAGAGAGTTTTCTCCAAGTGGGAATTTCCATCTGGAAGCAGCATTTTAAAGAGGGCAATCAAGCCAGGACCCTGCTGGCATTGGATGGGGAAACATGATGGCTCATCAGTTTCCTCCATTGGATCGGTGCCACCATGGCTGCTCACCAGCCGCTGGATGGAGGGCGACATCTGCTCAAGGTGATCCCTAGGCAGGAAAGGGCATGCAGAAAACAGGCACAGCCAGACCAGATGTGCAGTGACACTGTTTGTGATAGAAGTGGGACAGCAATGTTGTAACCACGTGAACTTTAAAGGGACCGTGATCTCTCTGACACAGTTCCTCCAGTTCCAAGGGCAGGGGGGTGTTTCCTGCTGCTGAGAACATCAAATAATTAAAGGAGGAAAAAAGTGGTGCGTGGAAGCAAGACAGTCTGAGATGGATTTTAATAAGTTTTTGTAATATTACACTTTCAAAATAGCCAAGTGTCAGTGGTGGGTCCTTCATTTGCTTCCAAATATGTTGGCTGTTGGAGTGTGGTGCCAGGCTCTGTGTTGGCTCAGGCTGGAAAAGATGGTTTTGGAGGTTTTATACAACTTAACTCTGCAGTGAGATGACTTAACTATCTGCAGGCCTTTGCCATTGTGTTTTGTTATGCGTTATATGAAGCCAGAGGGGTTGTGAGGGGACCTTCATAAACATTTAAAAATGAAACCTTTGCATTTCAGTGTGAGGTCTGATGGTTAACATCGGAGGACTGTACTGGAGAGCAGCCAGGGGAGAGGTGATGGGGCTCCAGAGTTTAACAGGGTGCCGGGGTCCGAGGCCAGCAGCCTGGTTACACAAAGGATCACAGCAATGGCTCTTGCCTCAGCATCAGGTCCCCAAGAGGCTGAGAGCTGGAATACTGGAAAAACCGGACAGATCCCTTCTCTTTCCCAATCAATCCTCTGTAGCAATCACAGTGAAAGAATGGCATGTGACTCTAAGCTGCTGGCCTAAGCTCCTTGATAAGTGTTTTGGGAAGGGGCTTCCAGTGGTCTTGCAAGGCCCATACCTTTTCCTCAAAGAGCTGACAACCCTGTTTTTTCCAATAGCCAATGGGACATGGAAGAAAGACCCAAGATTTTGGTGCACATCTTCATCTCGTGTGTGCCAGCTGTGGTACAAGACTTCATGTTCCTCCCATTCAACAAGAACAATTCTTCAGTAAAATAGCCCCACAACCTTTTAGTGTTTAGATGCTGCAAATTTCCATAAAGGTTTTCTTCTGCTTTCTTGGGCAGGTTCACTTTTGATTTTGTCACCATCAGTGATGTATGCCAGCCTAGGCTGAGAATAATGTTGCAATGACTTGAATTATGCATCTAGTAAAGTGCATGGGATTGGCATGATGTGGTATGAGGGAACCCTCAAAGGTTTCCATTAGGATCAGGAGGTTCCTCCTTAGTCTCTCTCTCAGACCAAAATAAGAAAAAACTCTCACATGCAATGCAAAGAGCAAATGAGGTTTAGAAAGTTTAGTTCAATCCTTGAAAAAAAAATCCAAATAACAAAAGAACAGAAATATTATGGACTTATACTGATAAACATATTTTTAATACAGTTGTTTTGACTTTCACAAAAAGAACAAAACAAAATAAAACAAAGAAAGAAAGAGGGTAGTACAATTGAGGTAATCTGGGATGTAGATCAATGCCAGAGGATTTCAATACTTTAATCACAAGGTTTTTAACCTTTCTTTCTGTCTTCAAAGTTTTCTTGGGACTTTTTTTTTCCACAGCAGAACCATTGTACTTTTTGCCGCATTCCCTGTGGTATGGGCAGATGGATGTGAAAGTCATCAGTGAGCAATGAAAGTAATGCAGGTAAATGAAATTGCTCCCAAAGTCTGGGAGCAGCACATGTGGGGAAGAGTATTTCATGGCACAAATTCCACACTGGTGGAATGTGTTTTTTTCTCCCTGAAATTATTACTTCATGTGATCGAGCCTTGTGCAAATGGAGGTTGACTGTATATTTACTCAAGGTAATGAACACAGATTGCATTTTGGAACATCTTTCTAACCCTTGAGTAATGTTGACTTGTTCCCATTCCCTCCCCTTTGACTATTATCTCCTGTTTAGTATTTCTTGTTTAATCTAATAGGCTAATGGGTCATCTTCTGGTGTTGCCTGACTCAGTAATGTGGTTAAAAGCCTGCAGAATATGTCAATACAAGCAGGACAGAAATGAGTGGCCAACAGGATTGAACAGGATGGACTGGTTACAGAGACAGTGAAGTTCATCAGATAGTGAACTGCCCAATTGCCTTCTAGCTCTCCTGTGGGGTGGTTGTTTTGGTTTTGGGTTTTTTTAAATTTTTATTAATACTGATTCAATTTTGATTAATTTTCATTAATATTTAGGCTGTAGCTGTAAAATCCTACTGTGTTGGTCTGCAGGATTTTGGTTAAAACTGTTTCTGGATCAGATACATATTATTCATATGACTTCAGGAGTCATGAGAATGAGTGTTTTCAGAAGTACAGATCCATTTGGATGTGCCTTAATTTTTGACTTTTGTGCTTCAGCCTCTTGGAAGACATTTCAGAAAATTGTCCCCAAACTGGTTGCCACAGGATTCAGTCAGAGGAAGCAGTCACTTCATTCTTTTGTGATTGCGTTGTAACCTGGCAAAACTAGGTCCTTAGTCTCACTGTCTTCCTGATTTCTTCACTTTGTAAAGGTATATTTGCCCCTTCTGATGGAACCCAAGAAGATTTATTCAGTAAATCTGAGTAAATTTCAGTAAATTCAGTAAATTTATTAAGTAATGCTGAGAGTATTAGGGAACTCAGACAAAAAAGTAGCACTAAACTGAAAAGCATTAGCTGTCTTCACATACCACTATTTTTTTCTCTCAGTGAAGAGCTTTAGAAAAGCCTCTCTGATTTTCATCTGAAATTAAAATTCCATATGCAGTATATTAAGTGGCTAATTATGTCATTCATTTTACAGCCTTCCTCTGAATGACTTGATTGAAATGAATGGATTTTAATCTTGGGGGGAGGCGGGAAGGAAAGAATAAATGCTTAGAGGTTTGTTCTGTTTCAGCACTTGTATTTTGAAACCTGCGTTAGATGTTTAGAACAAATATGGAATGTTTTTCCTGGAATTAAAAACTGGACACTTTTGCTGTTTGATAACACCTTTTGGGATGTGGTAATTGCATGTGTGATTGACAGGTAGTTTAAGAGGGCAATTCTCTGGTTCAAGGAAGCAAAGGAAGGCAGCGGAGGAAAGTGCGAAGGAAAGTGTTCTAACTTACGGTTAAAATGTGTTCAGTCATTCATTAAAGCTTATTCATAAAACTCATTATTCATTAGGGCACTTTGGGGAGTGAGGGGGGAAGCACTGAACAGCAGCAGTCATTTATTTACACTAGCAATTTCATCATGGAATTAGATCATGGGGCCAGATTCGCCTCTGCATTTCAGCAGTTCAGTTTCACTGACATCATGGAATAACTACCAATTTAGACTAATCTGTGGCAGAACAGAACCCAGCCCATACTGCCTCTTTAAGAGGATGCCTTGGGCAATTTCTTTGCTGTCTTATTGCTGTCTGGGTCTTGGGAAACTTTACAAATGGATGAAAAATTAAAGAAGTATGAGAAATTGATCTTCTCACTGAGCAATGTTCAACTGAATCATTTCATTGAGTAGGAGATGGATGTGAAAAGCATTCACATTAATAATTAGTATCTCATTTTAAAGAGTTTTTGCCCCGGCTGTTCTGACAATTTTGAAACAAACAGTTTAGATTTTCAGTCCTCACATAAAAGGTTTGGGGTGACAGCAGAGGACAGAAAGTCTGTGAAAGCTCTTATTTTGTTAAGATGATATACAGCATATAAGATCACAGTAGTTCAGAAATAGGAAAGAACCTGTAAATTACTGAGATCATTCCTTTGCAAGGAAAGATGTGTTAGGTAATGATCATTCTTCTTCGTAGCAGCACTGATTCTTCTTCCTAACTGATTTTTAGCTGAATCTCACTGATGGAGCAGCCCATGTGAGGCTGAAGAAGTGACTTAGCACCTCTTAATTGATACACAGAACTGTCTGCAGGCTTTCTGCCTGGGGGTGAATGTCATGCTTTGGAAATTTCAGCAGATTTTTTAAAGCTTGTTTTTATTGGCATTGCTCATCCTAGAAATCCTACATGTTATTTTATGATTTGGGTTCTTACTGGAAGACTGAGATAAAAGATATTCCTTTCTGTGTTAGTGAACAGCAGATTAGGAGACAACAGTAAGGGAAACTAACACTTTGAAGGCATTCCTCATCTGTACCCTGATGCCACAAGTATTGTATCATAGATGGGATGGGACTGGCAAGAAGCAAAGTCATAGCACAGCTGCCCTGTGGGTCCTTGACCTCCACCATTTCTGGTCCTGAGTTGAAGGACTCAGCACCGACATATGGCACCAATCACATGGAACCTGAGGAAGATATTGATCCACAGGTCCACTAAACCAGGTGGTGTTATGGAGGCACAGCATGAACTTGAGCTTTTTTTGGGTCTCTTGTTTTGCTTCTTTAAAAATCCTTCTTCACTGTGACCTTGAACTCTTCTTGTTGTGCAGGGTGATGATGTAAGTCCCAAGGAAACAGCCATGTGGAAAATCTGAAGCTCGTGGTCATGGGGCCAGGTTCTCTGATGACAGAAAGTGGAGTAGTTCCCCTGGAGTCAGTGGACCTATTCTAGCTGACAATCTGACCTATTGAATTTCCAGTTTCTTTTGTGGGAACAGCTCAGTGAATGATTTGATCTGAATTTCTGGGGCAGAGCAAGCCAGGAAGATTTCAGACTTTTAATTGGCAGTATAATGTCTTTAGAAATTCAGCTTTTGTCATTTTATCTTCTGATCATCTTTCAGGCTGCACAGCTGTCTCTTGCTTTGACCCTGTACAAAATCCACAGTCTCCATTACAGCAGTCCTTCCCTAGTTGACTACTTAAGTCTGTCCTGGCACAACAAAGGAAGACCCAGCAATTTCCTTTTGGGACAGGCTGTGTGAGCTCCAGAGGAGAAGGTAGCTCTGATGGAAAGCAGGGGAGCTCCTTTCCATCAAGGCACTCCCAGAGCAGGAGCTAAAGGGGAGAAGAACCATCAACCAGCACTGGCTGCCTGGTTCTCCCTCAGGTTCATATTCAGTGCCAGAGTGGACATTGGATATTGTGGCAAAAGAGATTAGGCAGCCATGTGTCACACACAGACAGCTGTGAAGACTGGAAAAAAGAGGCAAGACCACACTTCCCCAAAACCCAGAAATACAGAGAAGACATCGTGGGTTCATAGCAGGGTCTTGCTCCAAAGCTGCAGAAAATAAAAGAGGAAGTATTGGCATTAGCTCTGCTGGCCCTTTCTTAGAGTGATATGGGGTTTGTAACCCATTGCTGTGGGGCTGGGTAAGCAGGAAGCCAAAAGAAGCCCATTCCTGTTGTTAGATGTAGTGGGCTATAACTCCCATGTGATTCTGCAGAATCTGGATGCATACCAACTGCAGAGTGGAAGAACTCCATGCAAAATCCTAGAAATGTCTCAGAAGCACTTCCAGTCCTCAGAAAAAATGGCACATAGGGAAGGTATCTTCCCCACAGTTGCGTAATCAAGAAGCTGGAGAAACAATACATTGGTATGCTGCCAGACTGTGCAGAAAATGGCTGACTCATGCGAGTACGCAATCTTAAACCTGAAATAATTAGTGTTAGATTCATAAGTGGGAAAAAAGTGCAGTGAGACTGCTGAAAGAAAAGCTGTCCTCACTGATAGTACACTATAGCAGTGTTTAAAGCTACTGCAAAGCAGAGTGTAGGAGGGGAAGACACGGTTAGTTCAGAAGGTAGAACTGAGAAGCATAAAATAATATCAAAAGCAAATGCATGAACATGAAGCAGACGACATCAGGGAAGACCTTTAGTGCTGTGAGAAAAATGTGCACATGATAGAATGCACAGCCATGACATTAATATGGCGCAAAAGGGCAAAAACAAAACTCTGAGCTATGTGCCAAGAAAGAGCAGCAGCACTTAGTTAGAAAAATGAATGCCACGGAGACAGTGGGACATTACTAAATGTGTTAGGATGCAAGGGCTTCCTTGCAGCTATGCCAAGGAAGGGAAGGAATTGTAACCATGCAAAGCTGAATTAAAGCAATGCAATGACCCCATGCCATTAGGCAAAGTAAATTGCTGGTTGAATCAGTGATGCTGGCAACAACAAATCCTCTACTTCTGGCTGCACCCAGTAACGTGTCACCACACAGGGGCTTTAAGTCTGAGGCTAACAATTCATGCAGGCAATGGAGGCAGAACAAATTAAAAAAAAAAAAATTACATGTGCCGAGCTGGCAATATTCACTAGCACCCTTGCAATGAAGCTGTTGGGAGGCATATCAAGAAGGGTTCGAAGGGGAGGATTTCTTCCAGGCATACAATTGCCTTCATCTATTTCTATCTTTTCAATTTGTGCCTCCAGGAGTGACTACAAAATAAAAAGAAAAAATAATTGGAGCAGTAGAGGGAACAGAAAAGAAAGACATTTTTAAGTAATGTTAAGCAGCAAGTCACACAAGCAGTATGGAAGCTGAGACTCCAGACAGCCTACCCCTTCCTGAAACCTGAAGTACCCTCAACAAGCAGGAAAAGGCTGTTCAACTGAATTCCTACAAATGAGGGCATATCCAGCTTGGTGAGAACAAAGAGATTAATAGTACACAGGGTATTGACAAAAACTTCTGGGGAAAGAGAGAAAGAAACTACCTCTCCACATCCAGGAGAAGAGCATATGCAAAGGTAGTGAGCAGTGCTGGGATCAGCTGTGAAGTGGTAGAGCATCCATGCTGTCAGCAGGATGCATCAAAAGGACCCTGAGGGATCAGTGCAATGGCTGCTGCGTTCTGGGGATGGACACAGAGAGCGTGGGGCAGCAGCTGTGACACACCAGGAGCCCAACTTCATCTGTCAGAGAGAGTCAAGGAGCAGACCTAGAGCTGAATTAAACCATCCTGGTGTGGGGACTGTTTACAGTATCCTGTCTGACACATCTGTTGGTCTCCCAAGAGCCGGGACCAGCCTCAGCAATTTAGAGCATACCGAAGCCTCCTGCTCCCAGATGCACACACTCCATCCAAAGCCTCTTGGGATTTGTAACCTATCTGACTACTTTTCTCCCACAGCTTTCACATATGTGCAAGTCATTGATACAGCTCCTGAACAGAGATGCAATATGGACAACTGGTATCATCAGAGAAAACACCAGTTACCCATGTGAAAAAACAGACTTCTAATTATCTCACTTTTAATAAGAGGCACATACATAACATATTGCTAGTGAGCAGTTCTACACCTTAGAAAGGGACATGTTCCTCTTGCTAACCTTCAGCTTAATATTGGTATCTCCAGCAGAACAGGGAGATAGCTCCAAACAGAATTTTTTTTTCCTACTGGAAAGGTCAGAAAGCAGGGGGAAATGACTACATTCTCAGATGGATCTACTAAAATGGATTGAGGGTAATCACAATACCCAGATTGCAGGGAATGGACATTTTCTTTGGGAATTGTCCAGCTCTCCTCTGGAACTGCAGTCTGTGCAAAGGAAGCCAGAAATACTCTGTCCTGGCCAAATATGACAGAGGCTAGCCAACATCTGATGGTCTGTTGTGCCACGTTTAGGGCAAGCAGCAATGAAAAGTGGAAGCACACTGCTCTTTCCACCATCCATAGGGAGAACAGAGATTTGCTTCCCAGCCCCAGATTTGGCTATTTGGGCTGCTACTCAGACATTTAATCAACTGGGTGAGTTTAAAGCAATGAAGTACTTTAATAGGCAGAATACCCTATGCAGTGGGAACACATCTGTTTCCTTGCAATACATCCTCAAATGGACTCCCTTCTGTTACCACCACAGCATTGCCACCAAATGGCAAAGTCAAATTAGCACTTAAAATGCCTGAAATTTTATTAATGCCAAAGAACACATAGCATCTCTGTTCTTGAATGGAGAAACAATCTCACAGAAAACCCAGCTCAATCTGCTTCCCTCATCTGGTACCGTGAGCTGTGGCATCACTAACGTGACTAACAGCAATGAAAGCAATCATGTACAGAAGAAACATGTGAAAGCCAAAGCCTCCCATGACTGATGAAATAAAGACCTCACAGAACTACCTGCAGGACAACGTATTTTTATCAGATTATTTCTGCTGGACATACCAGGTTCTGGTATTTATTGAACACATAAGTTCTTGTTTCATGTAGTATAGCATTTTAAAATATGCATTTCCCTGAAATGCACAGAAGACACAGAGATAACAGTGAATTATGCACTCTGCAGACCTGACTGAGAGGGCACGGATCAAAGCAAAAGAGCAGTGACAGTGCAGTCATCTGTGCTCACAAGTGAACAATACACCAACTCCAACATGAAGGCTGCTTCCAGGCGTACACACAAGGCAGCACAGTGCCCTGGCATGAAAGAACAGCCTCTTCAGACACAAGAAAATAGCCTTGCTCCCAAAATAAGTGAGGAGAAAAAAACCAGCAAACAAAAAACCGCCAGCCCAGTACATTAGCCATAAAATGAGACATACTACGAATGTACACGTAAAGGTTCTCACAGGTTATGCTGTTCATGTTTAATGCTGTGATCTCAAATGTGACTAAAGCTACAAAACTGAAGAGCCCATTTGGGACTTGGATATTCCAGCAGAGGATAATGTCACCTTAGCCAGCGGTGAGTGAGAAGCACAGGAGGCACAGGGGGAGGGATAAACCTGCAGCTCGGAAAGCGGAGCTGCAGATAGCAGGCAGATGCAGTCTGGGTGGGAGGCAGAGGGGAGCAGGGAGCAGCAGAGTCCCTAGGGGAGCACAGCCCTGGGCAGTCAGGCTTCTGTGCCTGCTGCAGAGTGCAGGTCAGGAGTGACATTTCTGGTGGCCCTGGCAGTGCTCCTTACAAACGCATCATTTTAGGGAACTGTACTGAGGGCAAGAATAAGGGCAGGAATAACTGCTCTTCATTCTGAAGACCCTAAAAGACAGTGTGCCTACAGCAACCATTTCAAGCTTGAGCACTCGAGCACTTGGCCACCAAGTCTGCAAAAGGCATCCAAAAAATAAGCCCACTTGGCATCACTCAGCAAGAGATACATGCCCTCTGCCCTGTGCCCCCCAAAACACAACAGGATGCCTAGTGATCAAAAAAGGGTCTGAACAGTTTTATTTTCTAGCTGCTGTAATAAAATAAGCCTGGCTCTTTGAAAGCTATTTGGGGAATGTATTTTTATGGGTCTTCTGCTAAGGCCAGAAATGCCTGGGGTGCTTGTGGGATTTAGGTGCCAAAACGATGAGTAGGAAAGGTGTGTCATGCTGTTGCAGATGACAGAGCTACTGCCTGTCATCCAGTGCTTCTGCACTAGCACTCCTAAAAAGGGGCTCCCTATTGCTAGCATTTCTGTCCTCACATATCTGAAGCCCATTCTAATTACTGAAAATGTCACCAAAATTGCAGTAACACTGATGGGATTTTTTTATATAATAGTTGATCCTTTACAGAGAAAATTCAGGGTGCCTTTGACCTGGATTATCTCTCAGGTGTTTAATGTCTATCTTGATATGATATAAGCCAGACATAGAAGTTAGAGACAGAGAGAATATTTAACAAATGAACCAGATAAAACAAGATGTCAGCCTCCAATTGTACATTTCTTAAGATTAGAGCAGACATATTGCTGGATTCCAGGTCTTCACTGGCACTCATGACAGAAAGCTGCTGCAGATAGGGAGCTCTGCAGGATCTTGTCACTCAGAGTGCAAATATGGTCTGAAAAGCATAATGTCTTTTTCTTCTTGCTATGGCTTTGGGTAATTCAGATACGATCTTCAGCAGCACCTGAATAATAAATCAAAATGCTGACAAAATAAAAACTCCCCCCATCAAAAACAAAAAACCAAACCCAACCAACAAACCAAAAAAAAAAAAAAAAAATCAACCCCAAAAAACCCCCACCAAACAACCAACCAAAAAACCCCCAAACCAACAACAACAAAAAAAATACAATACATTACCTCTGCAACACAAGATACGGGCAGCCAGCAGCATTTTTATTGGTTAAGTGATTTTTTACTGTCATTGATATCAATTGGCTTTAAAACAAAGCCTCAGCTCCATAGTGAAAAAGAATACGTTTGCCATGCTGGTCAAAATCACAAGATTTTTGGACATAAAATGCATATCCAAAACAATTGTGGTCCGTTTTTTTTTTTAAACACTTAGATAGCATTATGAAAAATAAGTCAGTAACTTCCTTTAAGAACTAATGTCTATAACGAGCACAATGCAAAGAGCTTTCCTTTAGCACTGTGGTCTCCTTCTACCATCTGCCGGGCATCCTTTGCTATTGCAGGAGTTAAAAGTCAGGTTCTTTTCTAAGAACAAGATTCCTTATTTTAATCTTCCCCCCTATTCCTCATCTCTCATGTTTATTTTGTCACTTATGAGGCCCTGAATGAAGCAGTATTGCTAATCCTTATTGAAATGCATCTACCAGATTTATGACCAGATGAGCTTTTTTTTTTTTTTTAAGATAAAAGAAAGGTTTCCTCTGATTTAGTAAAGATTAAAAAAAAAAAAAGCCAAAACCCATTTTGGGTTAATTTTATTTCTAAAGTGAAAGAACATCTTGATGACAAAAGTAGGTTGTTTCCTGTACCAAACAGACTCTGCTTGAATTCATTGTTACAGATCTTAACAGGATGAACAGGAATTCGGCTTGGACTTCATACCATAAGCAATGACTAACCAAGTAGCTCCTGCAACAAGTTATTTATTAACAGTGATTCACAAATTAGAATCTACACAAATGTTTCTTTTTTTAAGAGTCCAGGAGGAATCTGCCTCAGTACTATTTAGGTGGAGAAAGTATTTCTGTAATATAAACTGGGTATATTTACATAGAATTATCAAGAGATGAGAAATGCAGTATTCCCCTTCCACACGCTAAGTCCAACATACACACACCTCCGTGTTATTTTTAGACTTGTTTTTCTCAGTTGCAGCACATTTTAGAATGCCTTACAGTCCAGAATATGGAACTAACAGCATTTATACATTTACTGTTAAAAACAATATGCCTTTTTGGGTATGTGAGAGGATTTCATGTGAAGGATAAAGAGGGAATGCACATTTTGGCTAAATCTAGAACAGGTACTAGGACAGTTTGTCTGAGAACTTCCTTGCAGAGCTAACCAAAACCTGGGAGCTTTTGTGAGGAAAGCTTTGCACCATGATCTGAAAACACAATTTTTTAAAAAGCACAGATGGTCAAAGATCCCTAGAGTGGGCTTACAAATGTAATTCCAATATTAGCATGTATTATAAAGCCAGTTTTCCATGAAAAAATTTACAAAACCTCCCAAGAAATAGCTTTGCTCAGCACTGATATACATTCAGTCATTTCAGTGAAAACTGGAAGGGGATCTAGGCTAAGGCCAAATGCTTCTAAAAAATGGTTTCTTATTTTTTTTTTTTTTTTCTGGAGAAAGCAAAGTTTTTAGAAGATAGGGTTATGCCTCTGCAGTGGAAAGTTTCAGAATTATGCAACATGATTAAAAAAAAGAACTAATTAGATGCAGTGACAGGAGGCGGAGGTCGAAGAAAACATCTTAATGTTGAGATTCTTGAAGATGGAGAGTTATTTTGGATGCCTTCATATTTGGGCAGCTACTAGAGAAGAGCCACACATTTAGAAAATGTTTCAGCTTCTGAATACTGGGTTCCACTGAAGTATTTATTTTCGCCCAAAACTTGACAACTAGTTACTGTGGTCTTGGAGCTGTATGATTATTGTGGTACATTCTCCTGAGTGTAAAAACCTGGTAATAAATACCTCAACAGTGTGCTTTGAGGCTTCATACATCATTGTCTATAAAATGCTTCAAATAGACTTTAATGGAAGACCTCATAAATGTGTAAAAGACAACTATTATCATTTTTTACAAGATTGAGATTTAAGGGGTGAAGGGAAAACCCTGTTGTGGCAATATGATGACTGCTTATTTTTACTGTTTATGTATGGGCAGCAGGAAAAGAACCCAAAGTAAACCTGCAAGACCCAGGTAACTTAATTAATTAATAATTGAAAAATATTTTAAGTAATACACACTGTCTTTATAATAAATTTGTAGAAGTGAGATATTTCTAAAAATTAGCTGATCTGGAAGTTTTTCCTTCAATTTCAGTATCTTTAAAGTACATTACAGAAACAGAAGAGATTGTAACCTTTTGGCAAACCTTTTACAGCATCAAACAAGAGCCCTCTTCTGACTTTGAAGATATCCTGCAATCAATTAGGAAGGCCCTAAATGAGGTTGGAATGAGTCAGGAGTTTTGCAGAATAACTGGCGGGCTTCCACATAGAGAGACTCATTTGGAATATGAGAAAACAGGGAGAATTAGCCATCCCCATTAAAGACAACAGCATTAAAGCTGTTTTGAAAACACTAGAGCTTTTTCTTGCCTAATGCTTCCAAAACTGCTGTTCTCAGCTAAACTGAACTGATTTGTTCTGTGTCTTTATTTTTAGCATGGGAAACTCAAAATAAACTTGGAAGAAGTTCTTTGAAGTGAGATGCACAAGTCAAAAAGTGAAAATTGCATCTTAGCACAACAGATTTGTGCTTTTTTCCTTGTGAGGTTAGTTAAACTAGTGTAATCTAAAGTACTATGGAGGATGAAGGAGAATATTTTAAAGCTGTTTTCCCTTGCTCCCCATTGATGTGAAAGACTGTGAGAGAAGGAAGGCAGCAGCGGTGTGGGTCTTTCATAATCTGAATTCCCACTGAGGAAATAACCTTGGTCTCAACCAGTGCCTGATGAATTCCTCCACTGATCTGAAAACCAAAGATAACTTCTTTGTACCTAGCAGGCTATCTTTACACTTCCAGAAGGGACAAATTAACTTTAGCTCATCTGTGGAAAGCTAATCAGCTAATCATCAGTGCTCCATTTTCTGAAGCCAAGGAGCTACAAAGCTCTTCATATTGTGCATTCTGAAAGGACACTGACATACCAACCTTCACATTTGCAAAGAAAAATACATAGGAGTTGGAAATAAGGTTGGAAAGCTTCCTCCCTGCCTCTGTCCTCTCTTCCTTCCTCCTTTCCTCCCTCCCTCACTAAAAAAAACAACAACAACAACAAACAACAAAAAAAAACAGGTGGAAAGGTGGCGTTTTGCTGTATTCCCAAGGAAGTAAGTAAGAACCAGACTGGTCCTCGTGGTGTGCTTTTTAAGTTTGGGGTTTTTTAAATCCCCCTTCCTGTAGTATTATTCTCACTAATAACACCAGGACTTAAAAAAGACTAAAGGCTCACAGTGTTGCCACTGGTAAATTTTCATGCAGAAGCTACAGCGTATTTTCCCCACTGTAGTAGATCCTCTTATCTGGTTCATTATCAGTAGAATCCCCTGTACACCAAAATCCAGAGGCAGCAAAATACTCAGGCATGTGCTTAGAGATAAGCTCATACTGACATGGTTTGCTAGATGAAGACCTATAGACAAAAACTGTTATGGAGAAACTGTGACACCATATGGACATTCTCTCGATTGTCACACTGCTTCCACATCTACATATGCTCTTCAGGCTGAAAGCTGGAGAAGAATGTAGTACATACATTTCAACAGCCCTTTTGCTTCCCTGCAAAACCAATGGTGAAATCTATTTTGCCTTTAACACCCAGCTCTGAGTCCTAGTGAAGGAGAGAGGTCAAAAATTAATGGTGCAGCTTAAGCTGAAGCCAAAATCCTAAGTGTTTGGTTTTTTAAAAAAGGAAAGCAAACAAGGACAGTAAGTGGGATGGCTGTTATTGGGAGCATTTTAATTCCAGTCTGTACAACAAATGCTCTTCAGCTACATGAAGCAGATAAAAAATGTCTGCAGATTTCAGTAGTATCCTGTCAAGTAGGTTTACAAAATAAAGACAGATGGCAAAGGATTATATTTAATTCTTTTTCCTAATTCATCTTTTCCTGACCATTCCACTGCACTCAGTCTAACTGGAGAGATTTACCAGCCTAACTTTCCCTTTGTAGCTTACAGTGACAAACCACATAGTAAATTTGTAACTTCCCATCATTAGGAATGTTTAATTGGACACTACTGCTTTTCATCAGCTGTCTTTAAATGCTGCTTCTGAACACAGGATGTTTACAGCATTACAACAGTTGAACTCTGGCTTTATTTTTAAAGTAAACATCCTTAAAAGCCCAGGAATATGGTTGTGTTTCTGGTGAATGTAGCTGTCCTGCTCGGTCAAAAAAGAATTTCACTCTGGAATCTCTTACACAGATGTGCACAATCTCACAACACAACACTAACAGCAGTGTCCTTAAGACACCTTGCTGTTTTTTTCCTGTGCTGGTTTTCCCCATGCAGATAAAGCCATGTAGCACAGCCCTGATAAGGCTGGAAGCGTGCAGCCCATGATTCAGTGTGAAAGGGTCTGTGCTGCACTCACAGCTCCTCCCTGCCTGCCTGATCCTGCTCTTCCTTCTTCTCCACTCCATTACTTAGTGCTGCTTTATAAAATTCCCACTGTTTTTGATGTCTTGGTTTTCAAACACCTGGCTTGAGACACGCGGACCCTGCTGATCCCAGGTGCTGACATTCAATAATAGCTCTTTATGGAGTCACTGGGGAACTGCTGGCACTCAGCACCTTCCTAAGTGTAGTTTACAGTATCTTCAGAGAAATGAGGAAGAGTGTATCCAGTATATGATCAATCTATGCTGCCCTCTCCACTCCTCCCAATTGCTCTTTTAGATAGTCCTTTTGGTTTTCTGCGCATCTATCATTCTTCCCTTTGAGTTTCTAAATTTCTCCAGTTAAAAAAAAGAAATCCAAGAAATGGTAGTTACTTTTCTTCCTGTACCTTTCCTTTTAGTTTCTCTCCTCTTCTTTTCTTTGCTATCATTTGCTTTCTTTTCACCAGAAAAAAACCTGAGAGGCACATGTCAGTGACAACAGCACCATCTTCTGTTCTGCAGAGATCATGAAGGCTTCACTCTTGTGTCTGAGTGCTTCAGACAAGTCTGATTGAAAAATCTGGAGCTACTCCTGGACCTGAACTAACTCTTCACAAGTTTCAATGTCTGAACAACTCTGGATGTATGTGGGGCAGTATGTGTGTATGAAAGGCAACAAAGAATTCTCATAGCACTTCTCTCTGTGAGACACCTTTACATTTGCCTTTTACTCCTCTCCTCACAAAAGTTCAGTTGCAAACATTGGGCTCCTTTTGCCTGCAGCTTGACCCATTGATGGTTTCTGGGTTTGTTCATTTATTTATGTATCACAATTAGTGTTACCCTTGCTCTGTAGCAATAGTACTGTACTAATTGTCACCAGGGAAAATATGCAGCACCAAGAGATAACAAGATGCACACAGAGAGGGGATCAGCTTATCAGTCCACACAGAAGGCCACAGATCACAGAAGGTCATAGAACACAAGTTGCCTCAAATTTGTGTCACTGTGACAACAAAGGGTTGTTTGGGGTATAATAGAGGAAAATGAGGTGGGAGTTAGCACAAGATAAACATCAAGTCTTACTTGAAAGACTAATACATGGACAACTCAGACTGGCAGCATGGGTAGGTCAGTGTGAGTCAGTGTCTTGGTATTAGATGAGAGGATGAGGAAGGACAGACTAATGGGTCTGGAAATAGAAAGGGAAAAGAAACAGCATGTGTTTGATGTAGCACAGAAGAGGGAAGCAGCAGAAGGACATAAAGGGAGAGGTGGCAAGGTCAAAACGGCAGGTTAAGAAACAGATCTTCACAACAGCAAGATCTAATTAGGGTAAGATTGCTTTTGTTAAGCCAGGAAAGGGGGTGTGGATGTGATACACCAACAGATCAGATAGCAATTTTTAAGTATGTGAGTAGATAGGAATATGTCTGTTTGGGGAAATTCTGCATAAAGACTTTGCAATATAAAGGGTTTATTCATCTTTCATAAAGCAGTTTGGGGACAGAAATGTGGAGCTAATAACTCAACAGGTAGCTTGTGAGCAATCACAGCTGATATACTGTAATGACAGCAGACAGGATAGTCAGGTTGGGATATACAAATCAGACTGGGAGGCCACAGAGGACAAACTCCAGGCTCACTGGATGTGGGTAGTAAGTTCAGAAATGAAAGGGAGGAAGGAGGGAATGTGATGGCTGAAGGGACTAGCTGGAGAGACAAGCTAAATCTCATTTTAAAATGATGGAGATTAATACATGCTTGCATTGTGATGTGAAAGAGCTGGAGGAATCATTTGTGGGTCTGGGAAGGCAAATGAAACAAGCACTGGAGGATGAGGAGATAACAGCACAACCACCTCGTGGAAATTGTTGTGTCCAGCTTTCCTGCTGCATAACAATGATTTCCTCTTTCAGTTAGAACACTTCTGCCTCTATCTGTCTTAGCAAAAGGGTTCAAGGACTTTAGGGGAAACTGACAAAAATTAGGCAATTTTCTTCTTTCCCTTCTCACCTCCTGTAGATTTCTTTTTTCTTTTCTCCTGGCAGAGAGGGGAAGTGCTGTCTCAGAGGGACAGTCGTATAAAAGCTATGTGTGCTGCTGGTTTTCTGCACAGCAGCACTGAGGAAATCTAGAAGAGAACATGAATTATATAACCATAATAATTGGTATGGTTTATTGCATGGAGCACATCTGGGCTTTTAATGTCATTATTGTGTGGGAGAGATGTGGTGGGAAATTTTCTGCATAACTTTCAGAAATTTCCCATTTCCTTCTCCTGCATGCAGTGGGAGAGAGAAGAAAAGTGTTACAAACCTGGTCCCCGTAGAGACCTTACACTGTGCAAACACACTCCCACAGACTCCTGTAAAAAAAAAGTGATGGTGCAGGGTTAGGTGAGCCTTCCTCCTTAGGAACTGTGCAGAATTACCTGTAAATGTGCAGTAGGTAGTATGGGACTTTCATGAGAACAAATGTATGTTGTGTGATTTGAAACCATCATTGAAACTAAACTTTTTAAAGACATAGACTTGGCCTGGGTTCTAATAACCTGTGCTGCCTCAGCACCTTAGCAGTGGCTTTATGGCAACAGCATAACACATCCTTCCAAAACTGTAAGTGGGGATTTCCAAGACGTGTAATTTTCTGTAGTTTCTACTGTGGTTTTGTCCATGATCCTTTTCTAAGGTAACCAACCACTGGACTGATAATCCAGAAATTTTTCCTAGTACAGAATTGCTTATTTGTGTGATCACGGGGGACAGCAAATACATAAGAACAAGTATACATTTGTCCAAAAGAATATGCAGGTAACTAAAGGCACTGATTTTTTAACTATGGGTCTGAGGAAGGAACCTCAGCCTCCTTGTATTGCTAAATTGGTGTATAATTATGGGCCTTGATGAAAACCAATAAACTACTGTAAAGCCTATAAATTATAAAATCAGCCCAAATTGGGTCAACTTGTTATCATGTGCTGAAAACCCACACCATCAGCAAAGGTACTGTTACAAAGTTTAGATAAAAATCAACAATGAGACATTTCTCATCATTGTCCTGCCTCTCATTGGCTCAGTAATAGTATTAAATGACGCAGAGAGACCCTGATTAAGGAAGCAGAGTGTGAAGTAAGCTCTACATCTGGAGTTACAAGGAGCTGAGAAGCATTTTGTGGCCTATAGATAGAAGTGGCCCAAGAAAGGGACTTGTTCAGACTGGCCATTTATTTCAGGGCTGTCTGCAATTGTGGTGGGCTACTTTTGATGTTTCAGGCAATTCCTCAGTCTTACATTTTTAAGATAGACTAATCTGATTGAGGGAGAATGCCTGGTATGACAGACATAAAGAAAGCACATACAAGATGTCCTCTCAAAAAAAAAAAAATTCAAGGTATTGCTGCCTTTGATCAAGGCCATATGCTGAGTTTGGATGGGACCTGGAGAGGTCAGGGAATACAGGATACCTTATTAATAGGAGTGCAGAGTACATGAGAGATTGGCGGGTGTGGGATGTTCTGAGTGCTCAGGTGGTGCAGCAAACCAAGGCTGAAAGGGCTTTGGGACCCTACAGGTGCCTGCAGCTGGCAGGGTGGGGGCCAGGGAGCAGGGCTGGCTTAGGAAGAAGGCAGAAGTGGTTGGGATAAGCTTGGAAAGTGGAGAAAACAGAACAGGACATGATCTTGGTGATGCATGGGTATGTGTTGGAACTGTAGAGTTGAAAAGCACAAATTTAGGGTGCTACCATCAAGGCACTTAACAACCATGGTATGAGGGTATGAGTGGTGTGGTTCTTGACACCTGAAGATTACAAAATGCTGATGAAAATTACAAAATGCTTGCTCACTTTCTCTCTCTTAACTCCATATCCACCTTTCTGGCTGGTTTTTGTTTGTTTTGTTGTCATAATATTCCACACAGAAGCTCCCCAAGCCCAACATCTCTTTTTGTCTGATAAGACAATCTACAGAGGAACAGTTCAAATTGAAATGCTGTTGTTTAAATTGGTGTGATAAGACTTTAGTTTTGGCACCCCACTGTGATAAAACTAAAGGCAGAGCAGAATTGAGACAATAATGAAGAAACAGCACAACACATAGGATATTTGATTCTGTTTTGATTACCAGTGGTCATGAAGACTATTAACTCTTCAATTAGTTATAGATGCCAGGAAGGGAAGAGTAATCTATAGTAAGAAGGGATCCCCTGCTTAGCAGTGTTTCAAGCCTGATAAAAGAAACTCCTAAAATTCATCAGATTGCATGCTATAAGTGGAAATGAAAAAAGAATACTAAAGAACACATAGAAAAACAATATATATTATGGCACGTTAAGAGATTTCAACTGTAAGCATCCTGTTTACTAAAGCACATTGTAACAATTCCTCCTATGAAACATGTTTCTCTGTGTGTGAAACAAAGTACCAAGTTTTACTTTACATTTGAATAAAATGTATAATTTGACCTGTTTTCTTGAGCTTTTACCAGATTCTGTAATTTATGTGTTACAGAACACATGCAGAGTGGTAAGGCACATGGAAACTATTTTAGCTGGAGGGTTTAAAAGAATTAAGTTCCACCTTCTTTTTTCCAGAATATATTCCATATATAGTCACAGTACAGGCTCAATTCTAATAAGAAAATTCAGTGACTTTGCAATCAGTAGGATCCCAAAGATAAAAATAATTCTAAAAAAGTTTGGAGAAAATGGATAGCCGGGAAAAGGAGACACTACTCATGTGATTTGGGGAGGAGCAAGTAAGCGGAACCTCACTTGGAAACCTTGCAGAAAGCCTTTCTTGTTCATTAGACTCTAAGCAACCACATCTTGCCCAAAGTAATGCCTACACCCATTAGAAAGCATGTTTGCTGTGCCAGGAATTTGCTATCCATTGCTTTCACAGGAACAGAAGGTTCCAGGCTTGCCTTTTCCTATGACCACATCTTCTAGGAGAGTAGTTCGCCACCAGTTTTGATGTGCAGATCTCTAAGTTTACTTTGCATGGGAATTATAATCTCCCGGGGTGAATTTACACTTACTGGAAATCAGCTTCATTTTCTGAGTTAGGCTTTGGCTGCACTGATACACTGAACTGCACAGGAGTTGTTCTCTGGCCTCGGTGCTGGTGACATGGGCCCTTCTAACAAGCCAACGGCATGGAGCCAGCGTCCAGGAATGCCTCTGACCTGAGGCAGACACAAGGCACTCAGACAAACCTCTGGCAGGCTCTGATGAGAGTAGTGAACAGTTCAGCAATTTCTTTTGGCATAAATGGTTAGAACAAATATAGCAGGTGGGAAAACTGGGCATTTTGTGTATTACTGCTGCCTGATGTTGTGTTGTAATGCACATGAAGAATAGAGAGTGTTTTTATGGCACACAAGGATGGAATTTCACCCCCTCAAGCGAGAGGCTCGCAGCTGGGATATCTCCACTATGCCTCCCGTGTTGGGCCAGGCTGTGCTGAGCAGCCCCCAGGCTGGGAACGCTCACGGAGGCGGGTTATGACCCAAAGATGTAGAATATTTGAAACGCACACACACACACACAGCCAAGCCAGTCAATCACACCGTGTTTTGGCCTCCCGCCGCCCCTCGCGGGCCCCGCCCGCCCCCGCCTGCGCAGCCGCCGCTCCTCCTCCGCGTCCCCCCGGCGATGGAGGTGGTGCTGGCGGACACGCTGCTGTCCCGCTGCGGGGACCGCGCCGCGCTGCTGCGGGCGCTCAGCGCGCCGCTCTCGGCCGAGCGGGCGGAGGCGCTGCGCCTGCTGCTGCAGCGCCTGGCGGCGGGCGGGCCGGCGGCGGCGGGCGAGGCGGAGGCGCTGCGGCGGGCGGCCTGGGAGGTGGCGCTGGAGCGGTGCCGGCCGCTGCTGCGGGCCGGGGAGGGCGCTGCCGCGGGGAGCGCGGAGCGGCTGCGGGCGGCGCGGGCGGCGCGGGGCGCGCTGCGGCACTGCGTGCAGCTTTGCGGGGCGCCGCTGGCAGCGCGCCTGGCCCGCGACGCGCTGGCCGAGCTGGCGGCGGGCGGCGGGGCGGCCGCGCAGGAGGCGGCGGTGGAGGCGCTGGTGGCGGCGGCGCCGCGGCTGGAGGAGCCGGAGCTGCTGTCGCGGTGCGCGGCGGCGGCGCTGGCGCTGCTGCGGGAGGAGGGCGAGGGCGAGGCGGCGGCGGCGCTGGTGGCCGCGCGGCTGCTGCCGGCGCTGGGCGCGAACGGGGCGGCGCTGCCGCGCGTCTGGGAGGGGCTGCTGGGCTCGGGCGGCGCGGCGCGGGCCGGGCGGGCGCTGCTGGCGCTGAGCGCCCTGGCGGACGCGCTGCTGCCGCGGGGCCCGGCCGCGGCGGGGCTGGACGCGCGGCTGTGCCCGCGGTTCTGGCGGCTGGTGCAGGAGGGCCTGACGGAGCGGGACGGGCTGTGCCGCAAGCGGGCCCGCTACCTGCTCAAGCGAGCGCTGGACCTGAGCGGCGGGCAGCGCGCCGAGCTGCGGTGCCCCGCGGATGGCGGACACGGTACGGACCGGCGGGCGGGCGGAGGGACGGGCAGCGCGGGCCGGCGTGCGGAGCCGCGAGAAACCCCTGTCTGTGGCTTCTCTCCTTAGAGTCGAGTCTGTTCTGGTGGTCTGCTGAGAAGAACGAGCAACTCCTGCAGTTCTGGGAAACTTACATTTTGATAATGGAAACTTTGGAGGGAAACCAGGTAGGAGCGCTGTAAAGTCTGTGCCCATCCTGCGTAGACGTGCTGCATCTCATGTGGCATGTGTGAATGTTTGTGTAGGGCAGAGTATTTCCAGTTATGGTGATGGAGGATGTCTAAATTAGCGTCAACTGGAACACTTTTGTTTCAACTCTTAAAAACTTAAAACACAGCATGTGTCATTCATTGGGAGTAATTCAGAGCTCTTCTCTGTCATCTGAATACATCTGGTTAATGCAGTGACAGAAACCTGGAGTGCAGGTAAATGCAAGACCAGGGTACCAGCTTAGTGAAAAATCTGGTAATTGCACTTAGTTGCCCCTCTTTGGCACAGCAGACTCTGTCTGTATGGTAAAGTACCTTGAATTAAAACCATTTTGCGAGGCCAGTGTACTCGGCAGAAAGATTCCTGTTGATTTGAAGCTTCCATAATTGTATGGTGTTGTGGTGTTAACTATTAGTAGTGTGCCCAGCTCCCTGTAGTTATTCTATGTTATTTGGACATGATTGTCCTGTAACTGAGATACTATTAATTTAAATGTTTAATTTTAGATGTATGGTTAATTCTTACTAATAACCATTCTGAGGAATAGAATGGTTATTAGTAGGTATTTTTCTTAAAATATGGTATCATTGAAGTTTTTTCAGTGCTAAACTGCAACTGAGTGTTGCATACCACAGGCTTTGCAGGTTTTTTCAATGGACTTTTGTTGTCAATTGTTATATTAATGCTATTGGTAGTAAGTTCTAGTCCGAGTAGCTGACAGCTCCTGGGTTTGAGATATAAACTATTTATACTTGATTTGCATTTCAGATCCATGTCATAAAGCCAGTATTACCAAAACTAAACAGTTTATATGAGCTTGCCATATCAGGGGATAAAGGTAAGATGGATCTTTTTCTACTTAATCTCTTAAATATTACTCAGTTAAGTTACACGTCTCTGTTTTCTCCTTTTGTTTCAGTAGCAGCTTTCCACAATGTTTTGTTTCTCAGATTAGGTGTTTTCTGGGTGGCTGTTCCAGTTTTTTTGGGTTTGCTCTATACATAGGTTGTTTGACAAACCTGGAGAGGCAGTGGCCACTCTGCTCTGAGAAGAAATCCTAGCATCTATTTGTTACTTTCTATGTTGTCCTGAAGTACTATTTTTCTGTCAGCAAATCCAAGTAAATGGTCATTTCCCACTGCTTGACTTAAGATAATGTGAAAATAAAGCCAGAGATTTTTGGGGTTGTAGGAGACAATTCACCTGCACAACTTTGTAAAAGGGGAAAAAAAAACCCAACTTAATTTGTTAGAAGTGGGGAGAGGATAAATAAAATGAGTGCTGAGGCAGTGTGTCTAGGGCATACGAGCACATGTAATTAGGCAGTGCAAGATGTTAGAGATTTGTAAGGTGGAAATTAATGTGAAACTTTTGTGGGTAAATACAGTGGTATAAATAGAGTTGCAGAAGAAGGATGTGGCACTTTGTAGTCATTTTAATTCATAACTAATAAAGTAGAGAGTAACTTTGGAAAACTCATAATTTTAAAGTTAGATTTAGCAGGGTGTTTTTATAAAACTCATAGCTGTAGTCACCTTTTTGAAATGTGAATGGACTATAACATTGTCCAGAATGTCAGTATGTTATGTGTTAGTGTGTCACTGTCATTTCTGTGTCAGTTCAAAAGAATTTTTGTTTTGTAAACAGGTTGTTGGCTGTTTCACCCTTCGTGGCATGTGTGCATTTACAGACGAATGTTTGAGAGTGAGAATAAAACACTGACAAAGGAAGGAATTCTTCATTTTCTGGAGCTTTATGAAACAAAGCATCTTCCAAATTCATTTGTTTTCTCAGAGGTAAGAGTGTTACTGTCACTTGCCACAAGAAACAAATGTTCTAATTTGTAACAGATCTTGACTCTTAATTGCTTCAGTAGTAGGAATTGGACAAGTTTTCTCTCTGTAGCATAATCAATGTATTACTGTATCCATAAAACCTGACGCTTTAAAATATTCTCTAAGTGGGGAGAAATATTAAAGCTTATTTTTTTTTTTTTTATTCTCTCATATGTCTGTTGACTGTCCAGCCGGCCTACACTTTAGTAAGGAATTATCTACATTATACTATTTCAACTTCATAGGAGCATTCCCCTCAGAGGATTTATACAAATTAAGTCATCCTCTTGATGAGTAACTTGAAATAGTCAACCTTACTATGCACCCTAAGTCTTTTTAGGTGTGTTGGCTCTTTGTTGTTCTTCTGTTTAATGTTTTAATCTATTTTCTCTGTCTGTTTCCCAAAAGGATTTCTTACTTCTCTACATCTGTTGCAATACTCTGTGAAATGTATTTAGTAGAAAAAATCTCTTTTCTTGCTCACTTTCCTGGTCCCCCTTCCCTTTAGTTTCTTCCTCTTTTGCTTCTACTATTTACCACTAACAAGAGTATTCTGTGATTTCTGGCTCTGTCCTATAAAGTCTGGTGAAATAAGTCTGGTTAACTTCTATGTAACAGTGCCTTGGAACTGTACATTTCACCATTGTTCTTGTTTCTTTTTTTAGTTTGTTATTGGACCACTAATGGATGCCCTCTCAGAAAGTTCCCTCTACAGCAGGTAAACCACTGGTTTAATTAATCAGTTATTTATTTAACTTCTTGATTGCTGTAAATGTGTTCTAATAATGCTGGCCTAGGTATGTTGATAAAACCTTAGCTAAAGGAAAACACATTAATAAAACATGGTGCTGTTAAACTTAGTGACAGGGAGAGTTTCTCAGGAAATATGGGTGGCTGTGAACAAATGATGTATGGATACAGTGGCAAGACTTGATTTTTGCAATTTTCAATGCTCCTTGGTCGAATTGATGGTCACAGTCTTGGTCTGGTGGGGGAAGCCCATGAAACCAAGAGTTCAGTGGATTAATAGGCTCATTTTTGGGGGTATAAAATTGACTGTCACTGGTGATAGCTTGGATTAGGTGATTATAGATAAAATGTAGTCAAAATAGGTGGTTTCATCTAAACATGACAGGACAAATGTGGCTCTTGCATCAGTTAAGCATTTCTCTTCTCAGTCTGCAGTATCTTTCGATGGACATGTATGGGTGGGAATTTGAAGGTGAAGCAAATGCCAAGTGTTTCAGTATGTTAGAGCTGTGTTGAATCAATACTTCATCATCTTAGTCTTCTCTCTTAGCTCTGTATTTCTGGTGAGACATGTTGGCATGTGTAGAGGAGGGTGCATGTTTGAGTATACCAAGAATATACAAAGTTGCTGCAGTTACTATCAAGCTGAGGGAGAGCTGTAGAATCTCTTGACTGATGCTCATCCTTAATAGCCAGGATCCTGAGACTTCTCATGAGGCATAGGTTGTCTCTCTTGGTCTCATGGAGTGTCACTGAATGACTTTTGTTTTTGTGTAGAGGCAATTCTAAACATTTGAAATCTATTCGATTTTAGATTAAATCTGTTCTGTCTAATCCTGATGCTGTTAACATGCCGGTTGTGTAACTAATGTTTTAAAACCCAACAGGACACCAGGCCAATCAATAGGAGCCTGTCCTCCTTTGGGAATGAGGTTACAGAAGTTTTTGGCTACTTATCTCACTCTTCTTCCAGAAGAAGAAAAAGGTATGTTTCAGTTTCACCTTAATCTTTTTTAAATAAAGAAACCAAAGAAAAACAATGGAGCTGCTTTTGGTATGTCATGTGAGTGTTTACCTGAGAGAGAAAAGGAATAGTTGTCCTGACAGTGGAGTTTCCAGAGAAAAGGTCTTCAGTGACTTCAAGGTATCTTGCAGTACAAAGCTACAGAATTGTTCTAGGGCCAAAATGAAGCAGATTTGCTTTTATTAATGGAAAAATAAAAAGCCCAAACAACTCCTGAGAGCTGAAGTGAACAGATTCTTTTTTCTTTATCTGCCAGACTTTTTTAGTCATGACTTGTGTAGTGACACATCCGAAAGGGCCAGGGCTGAAACAGAGTAAGGATTCTTTCATTGTGAGCTTGGGTGGAGGAAGATTTCTGAGACTGTTCCGCATTTTGATGCTAGTGTACACTAAAATGAAGGTGGCCAGAAGTTAATGCCTGGTCTAATTGGGTCAAATCAGGGTAGAATCAGCTCTCTGCAGCACCCTGTGTGTACAGGTATATCCTGGTGTCTATTTGTACTGCCATAGATGCCCTGTTTCTCTCCCCTGTCCCCAGGCATGTATTTTATCACTAAACAGGGGTCTGTGGTGGGGAATCCTGAAATGGGTAGCCTGCTTCCACAAGCTGTGGTTGTGGTGGCTTATTGAGAATTGCTCTGCCCATTCCAGCATCCATTTAACTGGTTGAATCACTATGGTCAGCCATATCACAAGCTAAATATCAACTTAAAAAAGGCATTGTTTAATACTCAAAACAATCAAGTTAAAATTACATTCCCAAACATGGTGATTAGTGCAGATGACCAGAGTCAAAATTAGGTTTATTTCTGTTTTTCTCTGTTTGTCTGTCTCAAATCACCTTACTGGCAGACTTCTTTGGAATGTGATTTTTTAAATTGAGATAATTAGGAAATTATTCTGTTGTCTTTCATTTAATTGTCAGAAATTACAATAATATTCTTCTGCTGGAGTTCATGTTATTTAAAAGCATTGGAGAGCACAAAATCACTCAGGGTTCTTTTGTTTACTTTTATTTTAAGGTAGCTTCCTGTTAAAATTTATCCAGAAGATGACAAGTAGGCATTGGTGTGCTGTTCCTATTTTGTTTCTTTCTATGGCTTTGGCATCTATCCCTGCATGTAAAGTACTTGGTGCTGAAGGACTTCATGCTTTAAGGTAAAACTTATACTGCATTGTGTTCTTACAACCTTCTTCCAAAGAAATGACAGCCTGGAGAGCCAGAATTTGATACATGTTTGATACTTCTGAACAGATGGTTGTGCATGGGAATATAAGGTTCTGTCTGCTTTCTGTCTAATTTGCAGAGGAAAGCAATTCATGAACCAGTGTATTTATGTCTGTGTATGAAGTTCAATAGCCCTAAGTTTTTGTATTTTAGATCTCCATAGTTTCTGTTTTTTTAGAATAATTTTTCCCTGTTCTTCCACAGTTCCTGGTTGATACGTATCACATTTGCTTTTCTTCTAGTTACATTACAGCCTGGTTTAATAGCAATTGAGGCTATATCAGGGGACAGCCTACAATGCTGGAAACGGAAAGATTTCTAAATAAAAGTCTAGGTAAAAGTTCTTGGCCTCACTATGGACCTTAACCACACTGGCATTTCTGAAGTGTCTGCTTTCACTTCCTGGAGCCACTAAAAATCAGTTGTCATTCCAGTTTAATCAGATTGGAGCGTTTAAATAAAATCTTACTGGTGGTTGAAGGAATATTGAATAGAAGCAGTTTACAAAGAGAAAAAGATGATGTTGGACATGCCTTTGCTGATAAAATATCACTGAAAGTTTCTTTCAGTTTTTTGCTTGCGTGAGATTTTGATGGGAAACATTGTAACTAGTTACAGATAGAAATGTTAATATTAAATTACCAGTCTGAACTGATGTGATCATGGGGGTTGTTCCTTTAGTTTTTTTATGTTCTTTCTTCTCCCCCTTTCTGTTTTTTTTTAGGTTTGTGCTCATCCAAGTTTTATTTTCAATTTTTGAAAGTACGTGTGACAGTAGTCTTGGTTCTGCATTGTTTGTGGTCTGATCAGGCAGTATTTGTGCCACACTTAATAGAATATGTCTGTTACATGCAATCTAATGTGTTTTAAATGGTTAATAATTAGAAAATACATGAAAATGTTTACAGTTTTAAAGTGTGTGATTTATACAGTGTGTGTTTTTCCTATTTGCAGAGATGTCCTCCAATGTACTATGATTACACATCAGATTTTGTTGCGTGGAGCTGCTCAGTGCTATCTTCTTCAAACAACTATGCATTTGACAGATGTGGTCAGTTTGGGGCTTTGTGTTTTGCTTTATTTTTTGTTTTTTCTTTTTCCTTGATGCAATAGCGACACAGTAACACTTTTATGGGGCCAACAATAGTCAAAAAACTGCTAAATACAGTATTTATACTGATTTTGCTGGATTTGCAATTTTTTTAGTGACTATTTAAATTGTGCTGTGTAAGTAGGGTATGCTTCTGTTGCCTTTGGCTTTCCATAAGAAATATTCTTTTTCCTTAGTTTTTATTAGTTGATGTTTTATTGTAGGGTTTTCATGTGGTAGTTATCAGAGCAGGATATTATTCCACATCCACTATATAAACTCAGGTTTTAACAGATAGAAACTAGACTTCCTTGCATTCCTAATAATAAAAGTGTTTGTGATACCAGAATGATAAAACAACCATTAGTGTTGAAATAGCAGGACTGCACTTATTCAGTAGTCAAAGTATTCATGTTTTGTTTGTTTAATAGCTGGCTTTGTAAATAAGTAGTCTTCCATGTTGTGGCTATAAACCTGTCTGAATTTCTCTTTAGAAATGCAGAACTAGTATTTATGAGTGACCCTTAGTCATTTACCTACATTAATTTAAAAGGTGTCACCAGTGAATAGCACTATTCTTACAGTCATTCATTTAGTTTCAGATAGACTTTAATACCTGGGAAAATTAAGTTTTGTTCCTTGGTACTGGTAAGTTGGTCCCAAAGAGGCAGAAATGCGTCTGAATCATGAAAAAGAAAATGAATTTCTTTTACTGAAATTTGCCAGATAAAGGCAAACTTCTTGAGTTGTCATACAGGTATTATTTGTTGTATATTTTGTTGGCAGCTATTGTATCTTGATTAATTTCTTCAGGAGAAAGTGTCCTTCTCAGAAGTTTCAAGCTTTCTTCTGTCCCTTAGACCAGAGGAGTCCCTAAGGAGAGATACTTTGTTGTGGACAGAGGTGAGAACTGAAGCTGGTTTTATGTTCATCAAACATAAAATATGGTAGAAATAATAATATCACTGTCAGGATAATCTCAAAGGAAAAAATGTGCATACCATGTAGAGTGAGATTGTAAATTGTAAGTTTTCACAGGATATGTATTTTATGTCTTTGCAAGATGTAAAATGCTGTGAATGAAAATTCAAAGATGAAATAATTTTTTGTGTAGTATATACTAGAGCCAGCTGATCATGTAGCCATAGCTTTTGGTTACTGGTACAGCCATATAATGATAAAGTGATTTTTTGCATAGTGTCTTCTTGTCATGTATGCTGTACATTTCATCTTGCTCCATTCATTTTTGGCATACAAGTTAAATAAAAAAAGCTGGTCTCACTAGATAACACTTGATTAAAAGAAACCCTTTTGACATACGGGAATTTTTACCAGTGTTGCTTAATTTTAAGAGTTGGTGTTTTTCTTATATTGGTACCACTGACTTTTTGGGGGTGCTCTGAGCTAGCCTCTGGAAGAACATTTTTCTGTGTGTAGTTGGAAGGGAATAGTGTGCTAAGGCAGGAGGTAGCTCTGGTGAGCGCCTCCTGCAGTGTGTGGGTTTGCTGATGGGAGAGTTTGTGTTTATCAGCGCTCTGGTGTTCAATCAGCGATGTCAGTGCACAGCTGCCAGGCCTGCTCGAGGATAACATACTGTCGTTCTTCATTCAGCTGTGCAGTTGGTTGCAAGTGAATGACAGGTGCTTCAGGAAGTCTGTAACCTCTGATTTTGGACGTCAGGAGACATCATCATTATGTCAGTATGTGCACAGTCTTGTGGGAGAGTACCTTAAGGCACCTGCATCTGAAAGTAAGTTAAATGTGGATTAATAAAAACCACCATTTTTAAGAGAATTTTAAAATAAATTTACAACAATCCTTTGAATTTTAGAATAATGGTTTGGGATTTTTTAATATATGCACCTGTTTAAGTTCTACCCTACCTGTGTATTCACAGTTCTTAAGTCTGAAACTTATTTTTTAATTCCATAAATAAAATTTTTATTTATTTCCTTTTCTCCATAAATTAAAGTCCTGCAGTATTAATTGAACATTAAGTCTTAATGTTCAGTTTTAATGCTGCCCTGATGCTTGTCCATTAGATTAATTTTGTTGTTCTTTTGATGTCTGAAAATTCTGGAATGCAGGGGGCAGAGGAAAGCACAAGGGAGTGTGAACCCACACAGGTTCTGTCACCTTTCTCAGTAGAGCTTTTTAAAATGACCAGGTGTTTTTATAAAGGGAGAAGGGCCTTCCTTGTTCACTGCCACATTTTGAGTTATTTACAATGTCAGCTTAGTGTCTGCTTTCAGACACATTGAAAATAATGGCAAATTGATTTTTTTAAAAATACTTCAACTTTTGTGTGGCATTTGCAGTCATAGTGAATTTAATATAGTTTTATATTGTCAAAAAGTCAAAACTGAACACTTTTAAATACTGTATGTAGGGCAGATAAAAAAGCTAGGTCAGAATTTGCTGATCATAAATAGCTTCAGAAACTTCCTGCAGACCAGAAAACTTGACTGGATTGTCTTACTGTTAGAGAAGTAGTAAGCGAATTCTCTCCATTGATGTTTCAGGGTAAATTTGCTAAAAATTTTGGCAGACCTTCTTCCTGATATGTTTGTTTAGTCCTAGGTCTATATTATTTGCAATTCCATGGCAAACAACTGCATTTCACTTGTAAAAAGTGATGTTTGTAATTCCAGTTTTATATGAAACTTAACTAATAGGAAGCTCTTTAGAGGGGAAAAAAAAAGAATCATGTCCAGCTGCTTGAATTGGACCTCCTAAGTGTGTTTTGTTTTCTAAATTCCCAAAGCCAGAAACATACCAGTTTAAAAAAACCCTGAAATCAACCTACATAGTGCTATTTAAGAACAATTTTGTAAGTATGATGATGAAGTTCTGTAAGAAAGATTGATAAAAAGAGAAACTTAGTTTTTCTATAATTTCCTCTTTACAGAACAGTACTGGTTCTTTATGTGGTTAGTTCTGTGGTCAAAATCACAGCTGATGTTTCAGATGAAGCATAGTGGAATTATGTTCTTAATTAAATGAATTTGAATATGCTAATGTATTTTTTTAAGTAACGGAAAAGTGTATTGTGAACTGCTACGTAATGTATTGCCTAAAATTTATTTGAGCATAAAGACCAATAGAGTTAAATTTATATCTAGATAAAAAATGCCAAAAATTAGTAGTAATACTTACGTTAAAATTGTTTTTTCTACTATTAATTTATTTTAATAAGTTACAAATCCAGAAGTTTTAGAAGTTAATGCAAAGGTATTTTTTAGTTACTGTGGAAACCTTAAAATATCTTTAATCAGGAGAAAATTGCTTTATGCCTGACTGGTTTGAAGCTAAGCTTGTCTCAACAATGATTCTGTTGGCTGCTGACATGGAGCAGATGAAGAATAAATACAGGTAAGTATGAAATACCTTGTTTTACATTTCTGTCTTTTTCTGTCAATCCCCTCACTCCTGAAGGATCCAGTGAAGCCTGATGAGGTTGGGATGCTGTCCTCTTTTCTCTGTAGACTTTCCATCAGCCTGATCATTCCTTAGGCCTTGTCCAGCTGTTGCTGCAGACATACTGGGTAACATTCTGATGATACTTAAGTGTCTTGGAAACCTGTCCTCTTTATTTCCATAAGTAACTTCAGCACTTAAGGCAGATACTCAGAGGAAGACTTTCTTTTTAATTTTTGTTTTTGTGTAGTGGAAAAAGCAACATAGAGTGGATTGAACTAGAGGCTTTCTTGAACCCTCTTCTGGATGTCTTGATGAAACTTGGCAGTAATGCTTACATACCAACACTGAAAGCAGATAAAAGCCTTCAGCTTCTCTTGAAGTTATTGCAGACCCGTTGGTTAAAATGTTCCAATGCACAAGATGGTTAGTGACATCTTCAGTCTACTGTGTCTTCTGTTCATTACAGTCTTAACTGCAGCTAAGCTACTTCACTGTTTCATGGCTATAGTCTCAAACTAATACTAGCCTAGAGGTGGTAAATGCAAAAGTTGGCAATCTGCCATGTCTGTTATAAAACTTGAGCTGTGGGTCCAATCTTACAGGTGCCCTAAGGACTGGGAATTGAGAATGGGGAAGCGTTCTGAGAAAGCAGTTGTTGTCCATTAGGATTAGATTATCAGTTAAAATCTGAAGAGTATGACTGTATGGCAGATATTTATAGGCAAATGAGTGGATTCCATGAATCATATAGACACTTCAGAAAAAAGTTACTGCAGAAACCCAGCCTAACCTGCTCAGATGCCACAGTTTCAGCCAGAGTCTTCCTCGCGTCCATAAAGTGATCCTGCTGCACATCCTATTTTCTGAGTTGACTGGTAGGCTAAGAGGTGCTCACTGAAATACAGGCCTGGAGATCTGTCTGTCTGGGACTGTTGCCCCCACAAATGGAGCACTTTAACTTGTAGACCTTTCAGGAGAGTTTGAACAAAAACTATGGAGTCCTTCCTATTCCTTTTGAGAGAACTTGGTCTGTTTGTAACCAGAATAGACCTGAATGTTTTTCCTGAGAGCAAATGAAAAATTGCAGTATTATTTGCATTGAATTGGGATGCTGAATAGGAATAGGAGGGATCCTGGTGTTTGGTTTCTGCTCTCCCAGATTATTTTGGGATTTTATTCAGGGTTTTTATAATGTTCAATAGAAGAGTAGTTTAGGAGTGGGGAGGTTCTATATCTAGGCTCTTATTTGTAACAAAAATAGTTTCAGGTTCTATGTTCAGGTTTCATATATGTGTCTAAGTGCAGTCCCAAAATGAATGCCCACCCTCATTTGAACAAGTGCTGTACGCATTCAACCTCCTGCCCCCTTAAAATTTAGCTGTTTATGTAACATGTAGGCTGTTGATGTTGGGCCATGGTCTCTGACTGGTGAAGTGGATCCCTTGAAATGAACTAAACTGGAAGAAGTGTCCACTAAGCTAGCACTGTGCATTCAGCCTACACAGCACAAGGACAGAACAAGCCTGCAACAGAACCCTACAAAGCACATGCAAGCCCATACTCGTTTCTTAGTATCAATAATAAATAAGTTCCTTGTGCCTTTTTTCTTGTGCTTGCTAATGTACCTGCAATGGATTGCTCCTGCTGTGGGAATTTTGACACCTGACATGGCATGTTGAGCTCTGCTAACAGAGTTCCAAAGGTATGGCAAGGCTGAGCCCTGCAGTGTCCCCATCCTTCTGAAGGTCCCTAGAGGTGCTCCAGTACAGCCCATCATCAGTCTTTTGAGAGGCTTTCTGAGTTGCATTGTAGTTTTAAGCAATGATTGCTTTTCTTAAAATTATTTTCTACAATGTTTTTGTGTTTCTTCCTTCTGCACAGGAGAACCAAGTAATAAATATATTTTTTTTTGTGCAGCTGTGAATTGACTGAGGTGTGGGGTGGGAAGATTAATGCTGTGTAATACTGAAGTTATGTTTCTGTGTTGATTAAGTGGGAAGTGAAAAGTCCTGTCTGTCAAATGCAAAACAGTAAAATGGTAGGGAGTAATAAAGGAATTTAACCTTGCAAAACACAAATAATTACAAGTGGGAAGTGTTTTATTTAAGAATATTTTAACAGGGATAGACATGTCTGAAAGGCATGCTGAAATCATCAGCATTCTTCTGCAGTTCTTGCTGTCTAAACTGTCATTAGATTTCATTACTTTAAGTAAGATTTTAGTAATTATTCTCTTTTGCTAGTGTCACAGAGCCACTGGTAATGAATTGGGTTTTATGTCCAACATGCTTAACTGAAGATTTTATGTCTATAAAGTGCGGATGATGTTTTAGTGATGTGAGACTCATGATGAAACATGATGATAATCTGACATTATTAAACTGTTGATTCTAAACAATTGAGGCATTAGAAATGTAGTCCAATGAGCCATTTTAGTAGGGAATGTTGAAAGCAAATACAATATGGATTTGGAACTTCTGGAAATGTTTCCCTTTATATTTTTACTTTTTGAAGGCCTTCCATTTCATGATAGTTTTGCTACACAAAGTGTTACTTAGGGTCAACTCCAGAAAGAAACAGCAGCTATAGCCTCTGGGTAGTTCTAAACACTGAAACTAATGACTGGTATTTTTAAAACAAGGTGGCCATGCAGAATATTTTACTGTTTTCATACTGAGATGTTATTTCCTTGGCTTTCATCCAGCCCTTACCCTTGAAATACAGACTGCAGTGTGTTTGTGGTTAAATATGTTTTACAAGAGTGACCTACCTCCCCTGTGTATATACTTGTGTCTTTGTTTGTGAAATTCTATGTACATGTGGTATCCTTGGTAGCCTAGCCTTTTCTTGTGGCCAATACCACATTTTGTGTCATAATTTTGTATTTTCATTTCCAATGTTAAGCCTGGAAGCTACTCAGCTGAAATCTTGTCAAGTTACAATATTTGCAAATCTGAGTTTTTCTTAAACATCAAAAAAAAAAACCAGACCAACAACCAGCAAGTCCCCAAAACCAGGTTTCAAGTCAATAAATACTAGGAATGGACAAGTACATTTTTCTCACATAAAGTTAATTGTTGTATATGAAAGCTTTTGGTATTTATTAAAGACTAAGTTCAAGAAGAAGCTGCTTGTGCAGAGGGTTAGGAGTAGGACAAAAGTGTGCATTAAAAGTTGGAGAGTTGGACTGTGGTCTTCTGGTCTTGTGTGGGTTTGGTTCACTAATACATTGTGACTCTCAGGAAATAATCTGGTTTGATTCTTTCAGCCTCATGGCTTACACTGCAAAAGAGTACAGAGGTGTTTCAAGTTATTTTTAGGTATTTGAGTACTGTTACTGTGTAACTTTTTAACATAAGTAAATCTGCATGATAGAATAAAATTCTTAAGGAACTTGTATTTCTGTATATATCCTTTTTTTTCCCTCCACACAGATGAAGTACTGTTCTTTATCTGGAAATCTCTTGTGACGCCTGTGGAATGTATTCTTGAATTTGTTCTCCGACGGCTTACTACCAATGAGTTAAGCACTGTAAGTAATGATTATGAGACATGCTTTGGTGTGGTTTTGCTTGTTAGTTTGATTTACCAGTGTTCCTAAAGTTCATATAAAATCTTTGAACACCTAGAAAGTCAATTTGCATAGAAACACTTCTGTTAACTTTTTTGAATGGGGCACAGTAAGAAGGAAAAAAGAAGTTTCTTTACAAGTAGTGTTTAGTGTCTGTAGTCTGCATTTCTTGTTTCTTCTTAAATCCAAAGAAATCATATAGTGAGAAATCTTGAGTATCATGTAGTGCTTAACATCTACTGGTATAGCTGTGGATGTAAATTTCTAGGTGCTTGGAGGCTTTTAGTACTCAGCCTGGTTATCATCTTGCTTGACTATCTTAAACTGTTTGCTCATTGCTGTGCCCAGTGTTTTCTAAGTTCCTACCCCAAAGAAACCTAAGACTTTTTAAGCAAATCAAGAGTTGCATCAATGGAATGCCATCTGAAAGTCAGTTTTTAAGATTTAGAATTTAATAACCTCCCGCAAACAAACCCCACAATTAAAATTGATCAATTGCAATGTTGTAGTTTTCCTTCTGCTGTCATTGTTACCAGTAGTTTTCTTTCTGATCTTCAGTTTAATTTTCCCCCTCTTACTGATTGGGATTGCATTTGTTTCCTCACTTTTAGGTTGGTGACTTGGATCGTTGTGATCTGTACTTGGCTTTAATTCCAGAGATAATGAATTTGTGCTTGAAGGTCAACTTGAAGAAAATGTCATCTATCAAGAATTTCCTTTCATCCCTGATAAATGCATCTATTCGTAATCTTCAGGAGAGAAATTCTGAAAAGGTAATTTGATATGATTTACAAAAATAAATATTCAAATAAAACAAGCCAATAAGTACTAATTAAAACATATGCTAATAATTCTGCTAATATGCAGAATTTAGATTCTGCATTAATAATTATATAGACATACTATAAACATAGGTTAACATACAATTACTTATTTCTATTGTGATGTTTATAATGCATAATATTATATATAATGTGAAGTTAAATAATAGTTTGTGTGAATGTGTATGTGCATATATAGTCCCTAACAGGTGTCTTTATTTGGCAGTGTAATATGGATGTATAATATTTGTAACTAAGATTTTTAGTACTTTGGGTTTTTTTAAACTGCATTATTAGAAGTCAATGTACCTAAAGTAAAATTCTTACTGTAATCATGAACTATGTACTCAAAGATTTTTTCCTCAAATATGAACTAATCTTACTGATCAAGTAACTATTAAATGAAAATATCTTTTGTGTTGTTTGGCTTCAAACAGAGAAAAAGAAACTCCAGAACCCAGCATTGCTTTGACATTTTCATATAGTTATATTGATTGTCCCATAGTTCTATGTGTTAGGCTACTATATCTGAAATGATAAATTTTTAAAAGGTAAAGAAACACTAATAACTTGCATGACAAAACGGAGATTTAAATTAAGATTTGTGGGGCAATATAAACTTTGGTCTTATTATTTGGTATTATTGTTTTGTTCAAGAACAGTTAATAACACCTTAAAAGATTGTAAGTATTTGATTAGCTATGTCTTTTAAGGGAACAAAGAACAATTCTTAATTAATTTTATTATTTTTCCTTCATTTATGTGAATTGTATACTTTTTCCAGTATTTTCAAAGTAAATATCTTCTGGTTCAAATTTAGTGTTCACTGGGGGCCTTTACCAACTTATTTTGAATTTAGGAGAATAATATTTTCATTATGGTTTCTTTAGCTGCTTCAGTTTCAGAAGAAGAAAATGCTGACTAAGAACAGATGAAAAAAGTCTTTCCTGTGCTCTAGGCAGCCAGATGTAACTTAGAGATATTTAAATAACATCAAAGTTTTCTTACCATACAGGCATTATATGTTTCTTGGCATTTTTTTAAATGAGACTTTTAATTTCACGCCTCTTTTGAATATATGTGTTTATCACACAAAATAATCATGGCATGGTTGTGATCTTTTAGGAGCTTGAAGCAACTAGTGTGTTGTATTCCAGATTTCAGCTGTTGTTTTGGGCTTCTGATTAACTGGACCCACTTTTTTTTTTCTAATTGCTCTCCAGCAATGTGTGTGAACTGTTACCTGGCAAGATAGGAGAGCTCCATCCCAGCCACGCTGCCTGCGCTTCATCCCCAGGTGGCTGGAATTTGGAATATTGATGCTTCTGTCAGTGCTTGTAACTTGTGAGCGTTTGCGCTGACCCAGCCCAAGCCAGGCTGCCTTAGGCTCAGGGGAAGAAAATACAGAAGTAGAAGGATGCAGAGTTGCTACCTTATGATGTCTGTGGTGATGCCAAGAGGAGGATTATTAGGAGTATATTATTAGTAGGTTATTTGCATCATGAGAAGTTGGTGTGTGTTTGTTCATGTATGATTTGGTTTTACTTAGGAGCTGAAGCTTAATGAACAAATAAGAAGAGTAGCTGGCATGGCTTCGCTGGCAGCTGTATGTGAGATAGTGGATGGGGAGCTGGAAGTGCACCTGGAATCTCTGCCTTCTGTGGATGCTCTGAAGAAATTCATTTCCTTTTCTCAATTCAATGAAGTACTAAAGAAGCCATCTTATATTGAAGAAAAAAATAGGTATGTCTGCTAAAGCTTCAGTAATTCTCTAGAACAAATTTGATTAATGTGAAGCAGTGGTTAAGATGTTGGCTTTTCCTGTTCTTTGACAACTTCTTGCCAAGATAAAAAGGAAGAATTCTGCACACAAACTGTTCATTCAATTGCTCTTTTGTCTTAACATCCAGGTTTTGGAACATTAAAGCAGCCATAATTGACCAGACCAAAGGTTCTTTTGTTAAGTCCTCTAGTTCTGTGAAGCCAGAACTAGCTAGGAACACTGCTTACCCTTAGGCCAGATTAAATATATGTACACTGCAGAAAGCCATGACATGTACACAAGCAAGTTTAAATGTAAATTATTTACTGTTGGGAAGGGAAACCCAGAGGAAGCCAGAGAGCCAAACCCCAAATACTTGGGTAACAAACAACCACAGCCAGCACCTAGTGATGTTTCCACTGAATACTCTCACAGGGTAAGACTAAGCCCATAAGTGATTTTTCTCTTTTAAAAAACCACTTAATTTTTAGTTTTCTTTTCCATGTACTTGTCCATGTGAACTGTATAAATCTTAGCACCTTGATGTAGTGCAGTGAGCTTGTGCAGTAAAGCACTTCCTGGTGGAGTAGGAATGTGCAGCATAAACTTAACACAATATTTATTTAAGAAAAGTATTTTTTTCACAGTGTATGTGAAGAAAAGACATCTCAAGGATGGGGGAAAATTGTTGCACGCTATGTTCGTGACCAGTGGATTTGCCTCCGTTTTGTTTTAAATTCATTTGCAACTCTGGCTCAAGGGTGTGAAGAAACTTCAGTGGTGTCACTGTCCACAGCTGAAAGGTCAAAAGAAATTCTACAGTCTGCATTGGAAGCCCTGTCTATCCTTCCTTCAGACCAAGTTTCACCTGTGTTCGATTGCATGAAAGTCCTTGTTCCCAAGGTAAAAAATATTAACCTGCACAGTGTTAATAGTTTTTTGGGTGGTTTTTTTGTTTTGTTAAATGTAACACTTTTGTATCTTTATTTACAGCTTCTGGACTCGTCAGAGGCTCTCTGCATAGAAACATTTGATTTGGCTTGGAAAATTATATCCTCTTTGAGCAACACACAGCTAATATTTTGGGCCAATCTAAAAGCTTTTGTTCAGTTCATCTTTGATACTGAGGTTCTAGCAGTTGCTGCAAGTGCAAAAGGTCAAGCATATACCAAAATAAAAGAGGTCAGTTTCAAGAATTCTTCTTTTTTTTTTGAGAAGCGAGCATAAATTTTGTGTGGATGTAAACATGTATTTTATGCTTTATTTTCCCTTCAGCTATTGTTATGAATTTTTCATTTCTGAAAAGGCCCAGGTTTGAGAGTGTTAAGATAAAAGACCTGAGAATAAGATTGAAGATAAACAAATATATTGTTTCATCTTGTGGCACAGAAAATGAAAAGTACTGTGTCTTTGATTTTTTAGACTGTTCAGTATCTTCTGCATGCAGTAAAATTAGTTTTTTTACTTTATTTTATTTTTACATAAAAATAAACTTCCTCTTCCTCTTGACTATTTTATTTAGGATTTGACATCTGAACTGTCATAAACTATTAATATTCTGGGAAAATGATGCCTTTTTCTAGTAGTTTACTCTTTGTGAAAATGGTGTCTTAAATGAAAAGCTGGACCAGTTCAAAATTTTGTACATGCTCTTGAATAATTTTACTGCTTCTTTAAAGGCTTCTTTTTCTCTGATAGTCCAAGTGCAGAAAACAAAAAACTCACAGTCACCTTAGAGTTCAGTTTAATACTGCATGGGAGACCTGCTTCCAGAGTTAAGAAGAAAAACACAATCTTTATTCTTCTTTTGTAAGACTTATGCAGCTGCCAGATCTCCAAGAGTTCTTGCATGTGTCGTGGTGTTTTTTTTTTTATTAAGTCCAGAAAACCGTATTCAGTACTGGGATGTTGGTTCCTTTGCCTTTATACACTGCAAAGTTTTAAGCTGTTTCTTTCTACATAATCTTTCCTAGGGATTTTTTTTTCCCTCTAAGCATTAATTAAATATTTGTACAGAACAGTCCACAGTGAGTGCAGGACTTTAGTAATACATTGTGAATTATCTACCAGTGTACTTGTCTGTTAGATTTAGAACCACATGTGCTGCTTTGCCCTCAGCACAAAAATCACACTGGGAGGGGTTGCACTTTTCTTTTGAATTCACCTTAAGTAGTCCTGCCCTGGTGTCACACTCATAACTGTAAGTAATAGCAAATGTCACAAATTTATTTTCAGCCCAGATGCAGCAAAATTGCTTTTAATAAAATACAGAAATGGACACTTTCTAGCTGTTTAAAACTGCTGTGATAGATGCGTATTAGCCTTCATTACCTTGAAATGTAGCCCCAATTATTTTCTTTGTTTTTTTAAAAAACTTGATTCAAATGAATGTTACCATTCTTTATTTTAAACACTTTGCATTTGCAGTCTCCCTGTGGACCCAGGCCAAAATAAGAAATGTATGTAAAGATGATAATTTATCTCTTCTGTTGTAGAAGTTGGTTGGCTTTTAATGATTATCTGTAACAGTTAATTGTATGCTCAGTGTTGCAATAACTAATGAGCTATAGTTAGTATTTTATTTTTCTTGATCTTAAAACTTGTTTAAATTCTTACAATTACTGCCTTAACTTCAGCATTAGTATTTCAAGCATTATGTAAGGTGTGTTTTGCCAATGTTGAGAGTGTTGAGTCCGTGTGACAACTATCCCATTGTCTGCAGTGGGACATGCCATGGCAGCAGGCATCAAGGAGCTAATGAAGGTCTCCTATACTCAACAAAGGGCTTCTGGTCGAGCCACCTTCTGCCCCTTCATAAGAAAATGAAGATAAAGTTCCCAAGCAAGTGCCTACTTACGTATATTCTTATTCCAGTCCTCGGCAGTCCCTGTGCCATTGGCCTGCTGTGCAATGGCTGTGCAATTGTAGCTAAAGAGAGGAAAATATGGACCTGCCTGATGTTGATTTGTCACAGAAGCACAATTTTAATTTTGTCTACCACAGTGCACTCTGTCATTTTAGTAGTTGGAAGGGGTGGAACAAAGGGGTATTTTTGAGTCAAAAAAGGGAATGTTGCTATGGTAATACCGAGAAGGGCTTCCACAGAAGGTGCCCAGAGCACTTTGTTCTTTAGCTTAATTTCTTATGCTGCACTCTTCTATTTTCTTTGTGATTATTCTTATGTTAATTATGCTAGAAGTTAAATATCTTAAATTTATTTTGTGTGTGCTGAACTTCTACTAATTAGTGAAACAGTTGAAAAAAATTTCAAGATTGAGAAATGCGTAGTAAATGCTGTGCTGCTTCCCTACAGGTGAAACAATAACTTAATTTTTGAATTACTAGGAAAGTTACAATGCCTGTCTTTGCACTGGAAAATAAGTTTGAATTCTTGGTAAAAAACCCACATGCTTCTAGTACAGAGCTTTCTTTCCAGCAAATGTTTCTCCATACTGCATTGCAGTATTTCAGTTTTAAGTTCTTCATGAGCTTCTTGGTGCTTTAATGCTTAGCAATTCAGAACAACTTTCTCTATAAAACCAGCATTTCTGACAAAGAATTGTCACTTTATCAAAACTGTCATTTCAATACAGGGAAGCAAAGCAGCTTTGTCTATTAGGAGCTGTTACACCTTCTGAAAAACATTTTCATGGACAGCTCTAACTGATGTCTAAAAAGGAATTCTTAGAAAGCCTTACCTGTTCATTCTGCATCTCCCTGCCCTCTCCCAGATGCTTGCAATTTCTTAGAAACAAAATTTACTTTGTGAAATTTACTCTTGCACTTTCCTTAAGGAAGGGAAAAAAATGTTTTGGGGCCATTTTTCTTGTTTTGTTTTGTTTTTCTTGGGTTTTTTTGGAGAAGCTTTAGATAGCGGTTTCAAATATCATAAATATGCCCTCCTTAAAAAAAAAAAAAATTGTACAAAGACACTTTTTCACTTTAACTTAAATATGAACTTTGACATGAATGTAATCCTCCTTTAAGAACAGAACTAGTGATATGGCAACTTATGTAAGAAATTTTCCTTTATGTTTAATTTTTTTTTTGTAAATTGGGATAAGGATTGATTAAAACACCAGGTTTGTGCTCATGAAGTAAGCCCTGGCTCATTTGTTCCACTTACCAGGAGATTTGTTTAAAGCATCTGGCATTTTATCTGTTTAAGCAAAGATCAGTTCTGGTTTATAAGTATATACTGGGCCAATTGCTGCCCATTCACCTGCTCTTATATCAGGGAATTATAAACAGATTGAAGACAGCATTTACCTGAGCAGAGATAGGATGCAAAAGACCATGAGACTTATTAAAATAGGTATCACTGCAATTTTATTCTAATAGATCTGGCACTTCTGAAAACTAGATTTTGAATCTTTTATTTCTTATTTTCAGATAATTTTCAAGCTCATAGATCTGTCCACTACAAAGACTGGAGTCTTCAATGTAGTCCTTAGTCATTGTTGTCAGTCTTGGATATTTCCCACTGTTGATGAAAGAAGTGCCTTGACAAATGCTTTCTTAAATGCTGGAAATTATAGTGAACTTATCACTGAGGCTTGTGTCTTTGGAACTGTATTTAGGAAAGATCAAAGGTATACAAAAAAAATGTTTGCGATTTCTATTTTAAAATTTTGTGTGTTTTTTTTCTTTTAAACTTTGAGATGACTATTGAAAAACTGAAAACAGATTTTGTATGTTACTCTGCTAATTACGTTGCTTTGTCTTCTTTTATCTCTGAAGACACATTCAGGATGTGCATGCCTTCATAGAAAATCTTGGAGAAAAATGTGCAGCAAATGTTGTTACAGAAAGGTAATGCTTCTGAGGATACATCTTACAGTATTTGGTGTGATCTGTGTCTTTGTCCTGGTTGATGCTCTGAGAGGAAAGATGCTGATTTTGAAGTCAGCTGCTTGTCATACAGTCATAGGATATCATGGGTTGGAAGGGACCCACAAGGAATTAATTCATAAGCTTTTAAAATACTGGTAAAAGCATTGTACATTACATTATGTTCGTAATTCAAATACAAACTGGAGAAAAATGGCTTTTCAGGAAAATACATCTCACTTGTTAATCTGACTGTGGCTGAAATAATGACTTCCTCATTGTCTCACCTTGATAAAGTAATACTTTGTAGGATGCTGAGCTAATATATGCCTTGTTATTGTAAGAAAGACAGTTCAGAAATTCAGGTTTTAATGCAACCATATTTTGAGCCACCTTTTTGCCCATTGGTTGCAAGTCTTTTTCTTGTGCGTACTGCCCAAAGGTTCTGCTTCCAGCCTTTGAAATGGGGATGTTTGCTCCTGGATTGTTGAATTTTTAATAGTTTCGCTCCCATTTTTATTCAGTGGAAGAAAGTTAGAGAAAAAGTTCAGTCACCTTGTTTTCAGAAATGTTACTAGTTTATAAAACCTGAATTTCTAAAAATAATCTACTGCAAAAGTTCACTACTCTGTATTTTCTCCAAGAGTTTTTGGTAATCATATATTTTCTTGTGATGCTTGCAGCTGTCACAACCTATAATGTCATTAATTTTACTCTTGCCACGAATTATTCTGGATGTCTGTACTGAACTAATAGGAATGAAGTGTTGTTTGGGATTAGGTATTTGACCAAACTGTAAGCATAAATTAGTTGTTAAAAGATTACAGTTTACAGGCACAAAATTTAAAAAACATTCTGATGCAGCTTTTTCCTAAAGAAAAATTTTTAAACACCTAGATGTTACTAAAGAACTCTAGATAGACTCAGGGTCAGGGGTCAGGTTTTGAACTCACTGATTTTTTTCATCACCAATGATGAACAGGTTTTAAAATTCCGGTTCTGGGTATTTGCATGTTGTCTCACTGCAGACAACTTGATGGCTGTATGTTCCAAATGATGTCTGATGCTTTTTTATAATTTAGGAGTTATCTTTATGTCTAAACAAATAGAGTTTGATTTTTATTTTTATTAATTCTTTTACAGTACAAATCGAGATGATCACTTTGTTCGCATTTGTTCTGTTAAATTTCTGTGCTTGTTGGATGGAACAAATATCTTGCATAAGACATTTATGGAAGACATTTTCATCAAACTACTTGATAAGGTAAAATTAGTTTCTCTTGTGATATAAAGGCACTGTTAGTACAACCAGTAAAATGCAAAATATTTACAGTTGCCAGGATGCATTTAACGTTGTATGCGTAGCCTCTCTTGATTTGCCAAGCAATATGCTTTTCTTTGTCATGAGACAGAAGTTAATCCAACCAGAATACTAAAAAGTGCCTTTTGCATTTAGTTCTCTCTTTTTAGTCTATATTTTGGCTTCCTGGAACATTATCCAAATTGTAACCATTGTTCCATTAAGAATTCTCCTTTAGGCTGCATTCTGAACTTTAACTATTGCAGACTACCTCTTAAATTGAGAGAGCTACTGTCTCCTTAGAATACCTTTATAGATAGAAATTATGGAGAAGGTTGGGGTCCAATTTTTGTTTATATCATAGCTGCTTATGCATTGGCAGGAGTCTGAAGTCAGTGGTAAATTACTGCAGCTGCTATTAGAGCATCACCCATATATTCTGGTACTGTTGAATCCTGCGTTTGTCTGAACAAGTAGGAACTGGTAGGCCCCTCATTCCTCTCAATTAAGTACTGCAGAGAAATGATTAATGTTTGTGTTGTGAGATCGACCAAGCGGGGAAAAGTGAACTTTAGTAGATATTTGCTTACTTTATTGTTTATTATAAGCTTCAGAATTGAATTCTTAATGAATTAATAAATATATTCTCCTAAGCTTATGTTCAGTGCTGATCCTATTTGTGTAGTAGATGCTGCTTTCTTAGTACAGAAAAGTGTATTTACATGTATTCAAATTGAAAGGAAAAATGGGCAATAAACCTTTTAATTTTCTTTCAGGATGAGCTGGTATCCAGGTCTAGAACACGCTATTATGCAAACTCTTTGCAGCATAGAATAAAAAACCGGGTATGGCAGACGCTCCTAGTTCTTCTCCCAAAGCTTAACCAGGTATTGCTCTTTCCAATTAATTTCTAAATAAATAAATAAGTACCTACTTTCAAGGCCTAATTTGATGCCATGCAAGCTGCATATGTTAAATGACAGCAGGCTATAAAAGGCACGTAACCTGTGGCTGATGTGGAAGTTCTGTGTTGTGTAACTTAATTCTTTGTCTAAAGTCGTGGATTTATCATGCATTTCTAGAGGACACTGCAAACTGATTCTTAGATTTGTGAATTTTAGGAGGCCAGATTGTTCCTGTTAAAGCTAACTAAAAGTTTGTGCTGACTATCTGATTAAAAGCTTTTCATTTAGTAAAAACGTTGCTAGTTTGTGAACAGTCAAGAAATAGGCAAGTGTTACTTTCATCAAATGCTGCTTCATAAGAAAATATTTGAGAAGCATAATAAAGAAATCACATGGTTTTAATGTTTTCATTTGCATCTTGAAAATTATATCTAAAACTATGAAAAAGGTGAGAATGTTCTTTTATTTATTTTTTTTTCTTCATGGAAATAACTCTAATAATATACTAATTAGGATTGCCTGATTTTGTTTTCTCAGAATTTTTTGTGTGAAACTCTTGACAGAGTTTTTCAGGCTGGATTCAGTAATAATCAGGCATCTGTGAAATACTTCATAGAATGGATTGTTATCTTGACTCTACATAAATATCCCCAATTCCTCGATAAATTCTGGGATTGCTTTTGCTATGTAAGTAAAGCCTTTGGCATTCATTTGAAGAGTAATTTGAATAAAGAAGGTACAGTTTGTCACCCCGTTCCTTATTTTTTGTGTGATCCAGTCTTCCTTTAAAAGCAGTGGGCTGCTGAGCAGTTTAGCCTGTGAGTCTGAGCAATAATCTGAGGCACCTAAAAATGGCCAAAGAAAAGTCAATTATTTCTGTTGAGAGATTTTCTTTTATGATGTTTTGTTCTGGGTGGAGTGGAGCTGGCATAGTGAGTCAAGAGTAGTCCAATATAAGAGCCGTCAGGACCACATGGATGCCCTAGCTCCTGGGTCTGGAGGTCTAAGTTACTTGTGGTTTCCACAGCCCACCTTTCTCTGTTTTACTATTTTTGTCCCATCCTCTTTGTCAATGAGAACATGACTTGTATAATATATATTCAATTTGCAGCTTCTAATACAGACTTCTCTCACAGTGGAGTTCTGTAATGAGATTTTAGAACTGGAGCAGGGTTTGAGTGATGATACCCAAAAGTTGTGAAAGGATTCACTGAGGAGAGCTGACTGTTTCAGAGTTCCTTCCAAAAGCTCGGGCAGTTGGAATTGCTGTCCTTTTAGCACATGATAATTTGTTGGATCAAAGTGATTTCTTGCTGATAATAACAAATGTACTATCACAGTGGGCCCATTCAAACCATCAGAGCAAGCAGAAAACACGTAGATTTATGAGAAAGGAATGCACATTGCATTTTCAGAGGCCCTCCTGGTGTTGAGGAATACATTTAGTGCAGGTGGCTCAGTGTGCAACTGCAGTGTGAGCTGCAGATTGAGCTCTGGGTAGCAGGAGCCCCAGGCAAGAGGCTGTGGAATGGCATTGACCTTTTGCATTCCTGGGGGAATACAGTGAACTTGGGTTGAATTTTAGCTCACTTACACCACTATATACTTCATTCTGACTGATGTGTTAGGAAAAAGCAAATAACATGTTAGGAAGAATTAAATCCTAGTAAGTAGTATTGACCTTGTATTATCAGAAATTTGGCTGTGGAAACAAGTAGATTTTAAATAGTGTCATTATTATTGCATGTGCAGAACATGGTGTGAAAAGGCATAAAGTATAAAACCATTTTATATATGCACATCTCTTGTTACATTCTTTTTTACTTACTATATACATTTACTACTACTTTTTTACTTTAGGATGAAGAAAAGCTTAAAAAAAGCATCTGCACATTTTTATCAGTGTTGGCCCACTTTGACATCATTCTTCAAAATACCTCAGAGAAGGTACATTTCTCTAAGAATGTTCATTGTTTATTCACTTCCAGTGCTTATACAGAGTTCTGAATTGAAAACAGACTGCCAAAATGTTTAAGTATCTCTTTAATACCTACTTCCTACTGAGGTATCCTTTTGTTATGCAAAACACCAACTCTTCCTGTCACCTCTGTGAGGCACCTAAAATGGCCAAAGAAAAGTCAATTATTTCTGTTGAGAGATTTTCTTTTATGATGTTTTGTTCTGGGTGGAGTGGAGCTGGCATAGTGAGTCAAGAGTAGTCCAATATAAGAGCCGTCAGGACCACATGGATGCCCTAGCTCCTGGGTCTGGAGGTCTAAGTTACTTGTGGTTTCCACAGCCCACCTTTCTCTGTTTTACTATTTTTGTCCCATCCTCTTTGTCAATGAGAACATGACTTGTATAATATATATTCAATTTGCAGCTTCTAATACAGACTTCTCTCACAGTGGAGTTCTGTAATGAGATTTTTAGAACTGGAGCAGGGTTTGAGTGATGATACCCAAAAGTTGTGAAAAGGATTCACTGAGGAGAGCTGACTGTTTCAGAGTTCCTTCCAAAGCTCGGGCAGTTGGAATTGCTGTCCTTTTTAGCACATGATAATTTGTTGGATCAAAGTGATTTCTTCCTGATAATAACAAATGTACTATCACAGTGGGCCCATTCAAACCATCAGAGCAAGCAGAAAACACGTAGATTTATGAGAAAGGAATGCACATTGCATTTTCAGAGGCCCTCCTGGTGTTGAGGAATACATTTAGTGCAGGTGGCTCAGTGTGCAACTGCAGTGTGAGCTGCAGATTGAGCTCTGGGTAGCAGGAGCCCCAGGCAAGAGGCTGTGGAATGGCGTTGACCTTTTGCATTCCTGGGGGAATACAGTGAACTTGGGTTGAATTTTAGCTCACTTACACCACTATATACTTCATTCTGATTGATGTGTTAGGAAAAAGCAAATAACATGTTAGGAAGAATTAAATCCTAGTAGTATTGACCTTGTATTATCAGAAATTTGGCTGTGGAAACAAGTAGATTTTAAATAGCGTCATTATTATTGCATGTGCAGAACATGGTGTGAAAAGGCATAAAGTATAAAACCATTTTATATATGCATATCTCTTGTTACATTCTTTTTTACTTACTATATACATTTACTACTACTTTTTTACTTTAGGATGAAGAAAAGCTTAAAAAAAGCATCTGCACATTTTTATCAGTGTTGGCCCACTTTGACATCATTCTTCAAAATACCTCAGAGAAGGTACATTTCTCTAAGAATGTTCATTCTTTATTCACTTCCAGTGCTTATACAGAGTTCTGAATTGAAAACAGACTGCCAAAATGTTTAAGTATCTCTTTAATACCTACTTCCTACTGAGGTATCCTTTGTTATGCAAAACACCAACTCTTCCTGTCACCTCTGCAAAATATTGGACTTTGGAAAATTAGCTAACTTGGCAGGTGTTCTAGCTACATAGAGCCTGATTACCTGTGAAATTTTCTAGAATAGCTACCCCAGTTTTATGTACCTAGGTTTGTTTATGCACCTGGGTTTGTTTTTCTTGCTGCTCTTTTAATCGGAAGTAAGTAGAGGTTTCCTTCTAGGCAGAATAATGATTTTTAGAGCAAATGAATACCTTTTCAAAGAACAAGTGAGGCTGTAGGTTTTGTCCTGATGAGATGGAAAGAAGGAAATTAATATAATTTTAAAGCTTTGTGATTTCAAAAGGGCATCTTTTGAGGAACTTTTTCTTGGGCCACTCATAACTTCTGAATTGTACATGAAAGAAGCTTGTCTTTGTTTCTTTAGAAGCCAGCTTTGAAGAAAGCCCTCATAGTTGTTCTGCAGTGGTGTTTCAGCCACAATTTCAGCGTTCGACTTTATGCATTAATTGCCCTTAAAAAAATCTGGGGTATGTGCAGAATGCTGCATGTGGAAGAATTTGAAGCTCTGACACCAGTTATTGAATCTAGCCTTCAACAAGTGGAAAACATGCACGGCACAGGGTTGGTAACATTCTTTACAGCTTCACATTGTTCTTCTGAGCCATTTGCAGCAAGTTATATTTTCTAAAATGGCATTTGGTAATTTTTATGGGGGTTTTTATCTCTATTTAAAAAGAAGTTGGTATGGGGAGACATGATACAGAAAAAAGCATCAAAGGGAAGATTCTTGACTTAGTTGGTTTTTTTTCTCAGCTAAAATCTGACAATGAACCATAGGCTAGTATCCAATTTCCATGGGATACTTCTTGCCAAACTCACTCCTTTTGATAATAGAATTTGGAGATGTGTCTTTGTTTTGAGCCTTTCTTGAAACATAAGTAAAGCTTATTTTCTGAATACTGTAATTTTTAAAAATGAGCCCTTACTTAATTGTTGAAGTATTTTCTTTCCTGTACAAGATACAGTAAATAAATTAGGTTGCCTTATGCCAATCATACAATTGAACTTTAAATTTAATTTACATTGCTTTTTAAATGTATCTTACATTACTTTCTGCCCTTGCAGGAATGCCAGAAGGAACTGGCAGCGAATCCAAGATCACTTCTTCTTTGCAACATTTCATCCAGTTGAGGATTATAGTCTAGAGGCAAGACCACACTATTTGTCTAGTTTTGCAATTGTATTTTTATCTTTTTTGGTATCTTCTAATGTGGGATGAAATTATCAACTATTATTCATTTAAACCCCCAGAAAATTACTTCACCCAGATTGTGATGGGCTTTAGACTGAGATTGCATCTTAGTTTTCCTACTTGATACTGTGTTAAAAACCCAGGTCAGTTAGGAAGTGGTGTGTGTGATGAATGTGCCTATCTGTGGGAATTAATCAGGTTTTATATTTGTGACTGGCAAGGCTCATTCTAGTAACTGAAGAGAATGTAGTTGAGTAGTTTATTAGGATTTTTAAGGCATCTGTTCCCAGAAGTTACTTGAGGTTGCTTAGCTGGATCGTTTGATGTGAATGGGATAGAGATACATCACTTCCAGAGCACCTTTTTCAGCCACCTTTTTGATATAGCTCAAATAACTAACAGCTGAATAAACGTTTTCATCATTGAAAATGGAAGGAAGGCAAAAATAAGGGTGCAGATAAATAGAAGAGACAGAAGAACTAATGGGGTATATGTTTCTGCAGAAACAGTGCCATCTTTGACAGAACAAATTTTTTCTTCTTTTAACTGTTGTTCTGTGAAATATTTTTGTGAACACAAATATGCTAAACAGTGGAAAGTCAAAGTCCTTAACAGGAGGAAACAACCAACAAAGGAAGACTAATACTTGTGAAGCATTGAAATGTATTCAGGGTGCATCTTCACCTTTGCCTCGAAAGTCCCATTGGAATAAACAAAAAGTCTGGGTTTTAAACTCTTTGACTTACTCAGTCTTTCCCTTGGGATGTGTGTTTTCCTCCTTGAGAAATCTTGGTTAGCTAGATGTATTGGTTGTGCTGAGCTGGATTTCACCACTAGATCTTAAAACTTTCAACTGTTTTTCTTTTGATGTTAAATAAATCCGCATCATTTACTAGAAAGTTCTAAGAGTATTTGACAGCTCTTCAGTGTTACACACGCAAGTTTTTTCTCTAGACCCTTATGCTGAGAAGGATAGTGTTAATTCTTTGGTGTTCTAGAATTTCAGTACAGTAATCAGTGCAGATCCTAAGGAGAAGTTTAATTAGACAATAAGTCTAGATTTATGGATGTTTTGGATAGCACTATAAGTAAAGTTATGAATATTGAGAGATATATTGGTAAGCTGTATTAAGTACCAAGAAAAAACAAGCATTAAAAACATAGGAGGCTAGATAGTAGACATGTTCCATTAATTATCTATTTTCGCTTGTTTTAGTGACTCCCTGCTGATAACACTGTTTTGCATTGCAGACAATATTTTACATTCTTCCCCGCCTTTCGGAACTGGCTGAGGATGAATGGATCTCCTCTCTAGATTTGACAGATTCACTGACATTCCTTGGCCAGCAGCGTTTCAGTGGTGCCATTCCCGAACGGAGCTTCGTGAGCTGAAACCGAGTGACTGGGCTCAGCAAGACATGGGTAACATAGAGCCAATCTCTCAATTGTAATTATTTGTATGGGGGAGCTGTGTACATCTGTATTCAGTCTGACCTCTGGTTTTCAGCTGAAGTAAACTTGCATCTATGTGAGCAGAACATGTCCCATTAAATAATAGAAGATGGTGAATGGTATCTCCAGTATTACCATTTGGATTATCTTCTTTATTGAAGCACTAGCTTCACTCCCACTTGCATATCCATATGAACATACAGTTTGTTGTTGCAGGTTCACATTCGGCTGAAGCAGACAGCCACACAGAGTGGACTGATGTTCAGAAGAAGATTATACCCTGGAAGAACAGTACTCCTAGTTTAGACTTGGAAATGGCATTTCAGGATCGTGCTGCTAAACTTGGCAAATCAAACAGCAGATTGATCGTGGTGGCTTCACTTATTGATAAACCTACCAATTTAGGAGGTAAGGTGGATTGCACATAGTCAAACTTTTATTTTAGACCTTGGAGCACACTTAGAGAATAGAAGTTAATTTCATTTTATGTTGATAATTAGAAAATTATTTAAGTACTGCTTGGAAGAATAGATCATTGTCCTAAAAGAAACTGGTAGCCAAAGAAAGGGGTCTTCTACAGTTACATTTTAAGGAAAAAAAAAGAACTTACACATAGCATGCATTAACTAAGTAGAATTTTGCTGTAAATCATGCTGTTTCTTGCTAATTCTGTATTTGCTGAGTTGAGTTTTTCAACTCAGTTGAAAACAGTTGAGTTTTTCAACTATGTATGCAATTAAAGGAAATAATTTGCTTTTGCAATTTTTTCTGTAATAATTTAACCAAATCTTGTAAACCTACAAGATTCTCATGTTTGTTGGACAGCAGGGCCCCATTTCCTCATTAAAACTGCCTTCACGATGTGTCAGCTGTGACATAATAAATCCTGCAAATACTTTATTGCCATTTGTGTTTGATGTTAGCAGTTTCAGTAACTGCAGTGAGTAATGAAAAGCCCACAGGCTATTGCTGTCTGCATTGCAATGCTATTATGTGTCATCCTCTGTCTTTTAACAGGTGTGTGGATGTGTCAAACCATCCATCCTTGCTAAGGCTGGGACACTTAACTCCTTACTTTGTATAATCAATATTGTGAAAGCATGTTGTCAAGACACAGCGCTTTTCTAATTTTTATCTTTCTGCTAAATTACAAAACACTTTTTTCCTGTAATTTGTGTGGAACAAGGTGTGGCTTGGAAGACCTGAAACTAATGAAAAATAGATAACTAAAGTAGCCATTTCCCTTGTGCATTGTCATTTTCACTTGGTGTTCTGGCTTGGTGTTTATTTTCCACACAAAAATAGCTTTATTTCTTGTTTTTGTAGGTTTATGTCGTACAAGTGAAATATTTGGGGCATCTGCACTCGTTGTTGGCAGTCTTCATTATATACAGGATAAGCAGTTTCAGCATCTGAGTGTTTCTGCAGAGCAGTGGCTCCCCCTTGTCGAGGTGAATGGAAATGTTTTAAACAGCTAAAAATGAGCTCAGAATCTTCAGTTTGTCAGATGCATAGTTCAGAGCCTTACATTTTTTTATCTTGAAAAAAAAATCTTTTTGTTTAATGGAAGCTCCTACTGTTATCTCTGACACTTAATCTTGTATGTTTTGGGTCAACCTGATAAAAAAGAATTTAGAAAATACTTGCAATTTCTTATTGCTGTGATAAACTGGTTATGTGAGCTGTAATTGTTACATCTTTCTTCATGGTGTTGGTGGGGGTATTTTGTGCTATTAACTTCTTGTGCTACTGCTGAAGAGCTTTTAAAATGTTAAGCTATTTATATGGACAGTCTTTGGGGATGAAAGTCATTTATCTTAAAAAGGGTCCAAGTAAATAGTTTTGGGTTTTTTTACAATAATTCCAGAAGTTTACAAAAGGTGATATTTATATAAATTTCTCTCTACTTTTAATGCACAGGTGAAACCATCTCAACTTGTTGATTATTTACAGCAGAAAAAAACAGAAGGCTACACTATTATTGGTGTGGAGCAAACAGCTAAAAGTTTTGATCTTACAGAATATTGCTTCCCAGAGAAATCACTATTATTGCTGGGGTAAGAGCACACACTGTTTTGTAAACCCACCTCTTGCAGTCCATCCCTTTCTCTAGAGTTTGGTCACATGAAAACCAAGTGACACCAGTAAAGAGGATTCTGGAATGGGAAATGATCATGGAAAGAGCAGTCCTTGGCTTTGTGTGCTAAAGACCACCAAGTATTGCCATCTACTCAATGACCCTTCTCATTTTTAATAACATGTGCATACACTGTAACACCTTGTAATAAGGGGTGAAGGTAGCAACAGCACGGGTTGTATGTTTTTCTGGGAGTGCTGAAGACACCCTCTGTTCAGTTTAGTTGTGTGGGGCCCTGTCTGTGTGGGCTGTGGTGAGCTCAGTGAGGAGGAGGCTGCGTTTGCTCTGCTGAGCTTGGTGAGGAGGGCTGGCAGGTGATGTAAATAAAAGTTCAGGATGAGAGGCACAAGATGAAGTAGCAAGTTTCTGCAGTGCAAGCAGAGCATGGGACAACTTCAGAAAAAAGCAGTTATCACTTTCTATAAGCAGACAAGCCTCAGATGTGATACAAAGGGAGAGACGCTACTTAAAGAAATTTGCAGTAAAGCACACAGCAGTGAAAAAGCTCCTGGCATTGCAGGGGTACTGAGTGAGACCAGGAAGAAGGGCCTGGCTATCCTCTTAGGACAAAGATTTTTTCCAGGTTTTTTACATGTAGCTTGTCTTCAGAATGGAGTGCTCATAATCACTTTGTTCTTTTGTAATTAAAACCAATAGTTTTAATTACCAGTAAACATCAGTATAATCTGGTGTACTTAGTTTTGACATTCCTTTGTGCCAAGACCTGAATGTAAAGTGGGCAGTTGAGCTTTCCTGCTGTGCCAGCAGCTTCATACCATGGTGATTTCAGCATGAGAGTCTCTATGCTGGGTGCTCAGCTATTGCTGGACCAGTGAACTGGAAATTGAGTCTTCCACCAGTTTTTTTACATCAAAACTTAAGTCAGCTCTCTCCACGTTTTTCTTTGTAATGTATTACTGGTTTTAAACAATTCATTTCTTGTCATCAGTTACCCCATAGGCAGATGTGCCATTTGTCAAGAGGTGTTTGTGTGCTGTTTTGACATTTGTATTTTTTGCTTTCTGGAACACACATGCCCTCTCTCAGATGCAAGTTACTGTTTCTTCTTTCCTAGAAACGAACATGAAGGAATCCCAGCCAACCTGATTCACCACCTGGATGTCTGTGTGGAAATTCCTCAGCAGGGCATCATCCGGTCGCTCAATGTCCATGTGAGTGGAGCTCTGCTGATCTGGGAGTACACAAGACAGCAAGTGATCAAGCAAAAACAGCAGCAATGACTGCCCAGAGCCTGGTGCCTTACTGTGCAGCTGGATGGCTTCCTACGGTGCTACCACGTGAAGTTCTGGATAGATGAGATAAAAACTCAGGGTGAACGAGGATTCTTAACTTTGCATGTTGTGTTCTCTCCAGTGTTCAAAGTGACTTTTAAATGCCTTAATACTTTACCTCCTTAAATTGTTGCATTGGAAATAAATGCTATTTATATTGGAAGTGGTGTGTGTGGTTTTTTCTGCTGAATGTCAGCACAGCACTGTGAACAATCTCAAATTCAAACACAGGATTTTTACTGCAGGAACTTCAGTGGTGGTGACTGTCCTTGAAATTGAAGTTGTGCCTTTAATCATAGTAATAAATGATTCCAGCACCTAGATATACTAGGTTATATGATTTTTTGAAGGTAACTCCACTTACATAATTACATTCAATGCTGTTCCTTGTTTAAATGCCTTCTACAGTCACAATTATTGATCCTGCTGTAAACAGTCTGTACCTTTAAATAAAGCTGCATCACTAAGGTAATCCAATTCTGCAAAAGGCCATAATGTGAGAATTGTCATAAATAACACTGTAGTTACATACTAGCACTTCTAGTAGAGATACTGACTGAAAAACTATCACCAGTGTAAGAATTCCTATTGCTTAAAAAAAAGAGCATCCTCCAAACAGTGAATTACATATCATATGCACAGGATGCTTTAGGTGTTCTAATAACCACTGTTGTATAAGTAAATATCTGACTTAAACTGTATTTTAAAACACTTTGAAATACTTGGTAAATGACAAATACAAATTTTCTTATACAACCCACTGCTTTTGACAAGAAAGGCAAGTTGGAATGGACTTTTTTAATTTAGGAAAAAGGTGGTTCACTTACGGAAAAACAATTTCATTTTCTCTTTAGAATATGTACATAACAGTATTAAATAATCATTTATTCCTGTGAAACAATTTTACTAATTATACATTCAAACCCTTAAATTTGTGAACAGCCCTGCACCATCTTTCTTTGACTTTAACTCATCAAAGAGCTGCCCATGACCCCTTTTTTAGCAGACATGTGAGACCTGGCAACAAGAAGAGCAGCCTGCATTTCAGGGAGACTGCTACATTAGCAGTTCTTGCACTCCAGCAGCTTCTGTTGCTTTGTCTGGCTTGTTCCTCCTGTAGTTAGTCTGACTTGGTTTGAGAGCAGAGTTCCTAAGACTTTCCAGCAGCTTCTGGAGGACTATACCCTTCTGTTTCAAGCTTCTTTTTATATTTTAAAAAGTCTCTTCTTTTGTCAAAGTGCTTAACCTGTTTAAAAAGAGAAACTATGTTCATTATAAGAAACTAGCAAGAGGAAGGGGTTTTGTGTAAACAGTCTTTGATCACTGAACTTAAGGAGGATTCTAATGCACTAGTTAGGAGTTTCTTCTGTTGAAGACTAAAGAGTGGCATGGTTCATTTTTGGGGGTTCTTTACAATTTTGAAATTGAACTTCCAGGTTTTTTTTAAGTTCACCGCCCTGTTACTTCAGGAAGATCTTGTATGCTTTTCTCTTTTCACTGCTCTGAACAAAAATTATTTGTGATGCAAAGGTAAGTCCAGCAGCTTTTCTACGGTGTCACAGCCTATGTAACCTCTGAGTTGTGTCTAGAACCACTGATGTGCAAAGCCCTGCAGATGAGACCATCATCCCTAGAGATAACAAACAGAACTGCACTGTTCAAAGTGTCAGTGCAGCAGCTGTGAAGGTACTCAGGCTTTTTTACTGCCTTCAGTCTGCTGCCTGCAACAGGAACTGTTCAGACCCTCAAAGTGCCTATTAAAAAAGAATTACATCTTGAGCTCAGGAAACTAAAAAACACAACATGAATGGATTACATTTGGGACAGGTCCCTTACTGTGAAATTACACTGCAGGAAAAAAAAGGTATTTTGATGCACAAGGTATTAGATGCCGGTCTTAAAATGCCATGCACTGCATGGCCTGTGTAGCAGCTCCCTTCTGTACTGGCCTTTAAACAGGAATTTCTGCACACTTCTACAAGCTTTAAAATATCATCTAAAACTTTTTTTTAAAAATTAAAACAATAAGTCTCTGTGTTTATCTGGAAGTTTGAGACAGTATTTTCCGCTGTCTTTGTACTATACCCTTAACACTGCTTTTCTTGGTTCCCGGGCCAGTCAGGGCTGCGCACAGGAGCCGTCCATTCCCGGCCGGCCAGAAGTGGGCGAAGCGAGCTCCGCCCGGCAGCACGGCAAGCCCAGGCTGGGCACAGCGGGCAGCTGGAGCTGCCATGCCCATGGAGCATCCTGCCCGGAGCTCACCCACTGCTGCAGGCAGCTGGAGCTGCCATGCCCACGGAGCATCCCGCCCGGAGCTCACCCACTGCTGCGGGCAGCTGGAGCTGCCATGCCCACGGAGCATGCCGCCCGGAGCTCACCCACTGCTGCGGGCAGCTGGAGCTGCCATGCCCACGGAGCATCCCGCACGGAGCTCACCCACTGCTGCGGGCAGCGCGACTCGAAGGCCCGGCGCAGCTTCTCGCACTTGGCGGCGTCATCCCCGTGGCTGTCCAGGCACTGCCAGAACTCGTCCCGGGCCCCCCAGCACGCCTTCCTCTCCGCCTTGGTCGGCGCCGCCATCCCTGAACACACCGAGGCCGCCGTCAGAGCGCTGCCCGCCGTGCGCGGCTGCGGAGGAAGGCGGTGCTGCCGCCGCCGCTGGGACAGCCCCGCACGGCCCCGCACAGCCCGGGACAGCCCCGCACGGCCCGGGACAGCCCGGGACAGCCCCGCACGGCCCCGCACTCACCCGCCCGCCCGCCAAGGTCGTGCTCCGGAAGCGATCCCGGCCCTTTCCCGGGGCGGGCCCATCCCGGCGTGTCCCGCCCCGCCCCGCGGTGGCGGCACAGACCCGCCGTCCGCTGGGTTCCCTCAGCTCCCGGCCCCGTCAGGGCTGCTGTAACCTCTCGGTCGCGGAAGATGTTCGGAGAAAATGAATCATTTGAAGAAAATAAATCATTTGGTTAAGCAGCAGATTGTAAGACTCGAGCAAGAAGTTACTTTACCCTGGCCCAGGCTCTTCCACTAGCGCTATTGCGAATTCGAACTAAACCTCAAGCTAAAGAAAAGCTGAATCCTTTTGAAATGCTTTATGGAACACCATATAGAATACAAAAGGGAATGTCCGCCCACATTAATAAGTAACACTGGCCGCCTGCATGGTGGCTTTAAGCAAACAGCTCAGAGAAATTGAAAAACACGTAGCTGGAACTCAGAGCAGAAAGTTCGATGAGCCAGTACATAACATACAGCCTGGAGGTTATGTATATGTTAAGTCTCTTACAGAGAACACTTTAAAACCAAAGTAAGGGGGACCGTTCCAGGTGCTTCTCACCACCTTCACCGCAATCAAGATCAGGAAGCAGAAAGCCTAGATCCATCACTCTCGAGTGAAGAAAGCCCCAGAAGCCCCTTTAGACAGTGACACCAGTAATAAAGAAAGACAAAAAGACTGCTGTGAAAGCACGTCAACCTGACCTAGGAACTATTCTTTCTGATAAACAAGAACTAGCGACAAATGTCACGCAAAATTCGTAAAAATGAATATGTATGAACCTATTGTAAAATTGTATGCATATGTATTTGAGAGAGAGATTTAAAAAGACTTAAAGTTCCCAGAGGTACGCATGTCATTTTAAGAGAACAATTCCCACATGCGTCCAGCGCTGTAATAAACATACCGGCTTTACAACTTTCACAAAAGTTGTAAAGTTCTGTTTATCTCCGCAAAACAGTATCAGTTGCCTGGTGTGCTTTTCTGTGGGTAATTTCTTTCCGGGGTCGTCCTCTGTTGTGTAGCACACGATAAACAGCTGTTCTTGCCGTGAGTCCCGTGCAGTGCCCCAGTGGATTGTCTGCTCAGGGAAAGGAAGTGTCTCTGCTTTCCTTCTAGACGCATGAGAAAGACAGCTGGATAAAATCACCGTGTAAAACGTTTGGGGCCGGGACCGGTTTCCATGTGGTATTCGCAAAGCCAGCTCAAAGGAGTTGGAACGCAAGTTCCAGTAATGCTGAGCAACGGCGAGTGCTCTGAGCTACTCCGGGCTTTGTTAATTTAATTAATTAGGGGTGAAAAAAATCTGAGAGCACTTACAGCACTGGAAATTTGCCGTGCTTTAAATAGCATGACAGTAAGGTAGTGACTGGGTGGAAGGCTGATAAAGATAGCATATACATATAATGCATTTTTGACAGTTTTCCTTGCAGCAGGGTTCCTCCTGAGAGCTGGTCCATTGATTTCATTCAGCGTGCACAAACCACTCTAGAAAGGTTTCTTGGAACAGACTCTGTCACGGAGTCAGGCTGAAAGCGGAAGAAAAATGTACCCGCAGTCAAGGTGGTAAAAGAGCAAGAGAAGCCTGGGGGCAGCCAGGTGATGAGCGGGGTCTGCAGCACTGCCAGAGAGCATCCAGAGGCACACTCTGTTTCATTATCTCATTTGGGACTCGGTGGCATTTCCTGCATGCCGAAGAATTGGAGGTCTCCTTTTATGCATCAATTCCACCTGGAAAAGTGGACCAGTTTTGCAGTTTTGAAAGCTGTGGCACACGTTCCCATAGTAACACACTGCAGTTTTGGGAAAGGTGACATTTGGGCAGCTGGGAAGAGCCTAACTCTGCCAGCTGCTGAGCCCTTGGCAGCTCCCCGATGCCCGGGCAGCTTTATAGGCTGCTTTTCCTGGCAGCCCCCAGAATGTCCAGCAGCCTTCCTGGGAGTTTGCTGTAGCCGATGCTCTGTCTGGTGTGTGAGACCGCCCAGCAGCCTGTTCAGGGGTGGCTGTAGCTGCCAACTCACCTTGAGCTGGCTTTTCTCCTCAGCACCTGGTAATGATGCTGGCTGCTGGTGGTGGGCATCCTCTCCTGGTTCTCCTTGCAGGTGGCTCATTCATCGTGGTACATGAAAGCTGTTGTAGGAGAGGGACAAAGATTTGCACTTCTTCAGCCTGAAGAAGGACCCATGTTAACAAGGGGCTGGTTAACAAGGCCCCTCCTAAACCAGCCAGATCTGGAAGGGATTTTGTTTGTTGAATTGCCCAAACCATTCCTTTGGAAGTGTGAAAAACGCCAGTCACTTTTTTTAAAATTTTAAAAGTTTAATAGTAATAAAATGGTTATAAAAATAGCAATATAATTAGAGTAATAGTAATTTGGACAATTTGGATTAGGACAATATGAGAGAATAAAAACAAAGAGTTATGGACATCTGGGTACCTTTTTCTGGGCAAAATAAGCCTGAAGAAGGACCCACGTTAACAGAGGATTGACCCTTAAAAACAATAACCTGTTGCATATTCGCACACCTCATACATGATGCATAAATTCCATTAAAAACAGGATTCTGTCTGGTCAGTGTCAGCTTTTTCCTCTTAATCTGGTGTTTTCAAGGTTGAGCAAGGCAGGAAGAAGTTCGTTTCTTCTGGTAAGAGAGCAATAAATTCTCTTTCTCTCAATGATTTAGGTGTCCTGTGGCTGCTATCTCAGGGCGAGTTCTTTCTTTAAAAAAAGTATCTTACACAGCATAGTTTTTATTTTAACATTATGTTATAACTTAAAACTGTATCTTTAACACACTACTTAAGAAAATCAATACAGCATAACTTCCTAACATAACACACATAATATTCTTTTTAATATTTGTGAAAAGCCAATAATAAAATACATGCATTTTTCACTGGAAGGGATGCTCTTTTGGAGCAACGTGAATGTGACTTTTGCTGTACACTGTCCATGCTCTCTGCCCTCCGTGTTTGTCTTCTTTTTGCTACACTATGATAGGTAAGAGACAGAAATGCAGTCATATCACTGTTTCTAATAATAGAACAAGGGGTTTAAGGGGAGTTAAAGTTACTGCAAAAATAGAATTTCAGTTGTTTTTATGTTGCAAAGAATTAATATAGAAGTAAATTTGTGTTGTAGCTCACTTAGGACCCTTTTGCACTCAGGCTTTTGGGAAGCAAGGTTTTACAAGCATCAATATTGAAAAGAAAATTAATGTTAAGTCTTGAGACCGGAACATGTGATAATGGAATGTAATAATAGGAAATGCCAGTTGTGATTTAGATTCCAAAATTTATGATGTGTGTAAAGTTGTTTAGTTACTGCATTTATGAAACAGAGGGGATAATGTGATTATATATAATTAATCACAAAGCCCAGATAGCACATCTGGGATATTTTTTATAAATAGTTTATTCTTTAATGACCTGTAACCCGAAAAGTAGTCACTGGAGACAATTGTAAATAACTCTCTGTAATGGATATTAAGGAAATTTAGTGATATGGTTTTAGAAAGTGCATTAGAAAATACACAGATTCAGATAATAAATTTTTAATGGTAATATTTCCATTTGGTTAAACTGCTGTCTATAAGAGGGTGGAGGTTTTTTGTTGTTAGTTGGTCAATTCTAAGTATTTATCTTTAGTCTTTTATTTTGGGAAATGTGCCCAGGGAATAATGAATGGGATATTTATGGTAATAGGCAGAGGCTAATGTTCTAGAAAGACAGGAGGAAAAATTCCAGATTTGTTAGGTGTGCTGGTTGCCACAGTTGAAGCCTTTGAGCTACATTTCCATTTAGCAGTTAGTGAGATAGATGTTAAAGAAGTAGATGCCAGTTTCCCACCGAAACTCTTGCCAGCAGTGTGTTAAAGTGAATCATGTGGTGTTTATCCAGTGGTTCAGCTCTCAAGCTCTTTTGTGCCTGTTCTTGCTAATTGGGATAGGGCATTGTGTGTGCTTTGCCTTCCAGTTAATGCCTAACAGCTCACTCCTCACCTACAGCCTTACTAACCCTGGATTTAATTGAAATTTGCCCAGCAGATTCTTCATTTGTAACTATAATGATTTCTCCTTTTACTTTGGAAGCAATTAGCATGTTATTGGTGTCTCCATGGCCAATAATAGAAGCAATCCTTGATGTACTGTAGCTGTGTGCTTATACAAAGGAGTTCAGTTAATTTGTTTTTCTTTCATTGAAATATTCTGGTGTATGATCCTTATCCATGACAGATTTTCAGGGAACTGAATTTAAAAATTACTTCTTTGAACAATACAGCCCTTTGTCTAACTATTTATTTTGCTGGAAATGATAAAGAAATCTTACCTGAGGTAGCCTGGAGCATTTTCTTCTATTGTGGAATAACAAGAATTTTTTTATAAAATTAAAAAAACGTAGTTCAAGAGATGAGATATATGGTTATATATTAAGATTCTTTCTCTCCTTCCCACCTTCCTTCTTAAATGTCCATTAAGGATGTAACTCTGACTTCTTTGGATATACAGTGTTCCTTGCTATGCTTGGTGAAAGAAAATAATTATAAAAAAGCAAAATCATTACAATGATTAATTGTATCTGGTTTTATTATTAAAAGGAGTAAATTAAGCAAAGAAGCCTCATGAACTGCATACAGTAATCTTAGATTGGAAACATTTAAAAGTGTGTACTGTACTTTCTACAGCCTTATGCAAACCACTTCTTTTCATTATTTCATAAAGACTTCACTCTGTGCTTTACTTTTGTGATTTTTTTTAACAATAGCATGCCTACACTTCAGATGAGTTAGCAAAAATTTAGGTTTATGTATGAATAAAGAAGGAGGAGTGTATGAGGAGAAAGAAAACTGCAGCTTTTGTTGGGTAATCTTAGTAGATCAGTTCTCCAGATCCCTAAGAAGATGTGAATTATCATGTTTGTGGTTTGTTTGTTTTTCTGACTGTGTGTTGGGATTCTTTACTCCATTTGCTCAGAAGACTCTCTTTGGGTGTTGTGAGGGGTGTCCCTGGACCAGGGAGTGCCAGTGTGATGGGAACCTAGAGGGTGCAGCACACTGGGGCTTGGGACACTGGGAGGGACGGAGGCAGGGACCGAGGCAGGGACCGAGGCAGGGACGCTGCCCCAGCTCTCTGTGCAGCTCCCTGGGTACCCGAGGCTGGCTGTGTGCATTCATCAGGTAGTGCTGGAGGGGATTTGGCTGGCAAAGATGAGCCATCTGTGCAGGCTGATATGGTGGCAGAGGGGAAAGAACAGACAGAATGGTTGCCCTTCACCTTCCCCAGGCTTGTGTTTGGTGATTTGAAGCCTGCTGAGCAAAGGCTTGTCTTATCTTCATGGCCTCTCGTGGACATCAGTGGAGTTCTTTGGGGAGTGTGGTCTGAAAATCAGTAGGTACCTTGAGATGTGGTGATTATGGTGAAGGAAAAACCCCAAAATTGCAGGTTTTGGATTATTTTAGGTGATGAAGTAATTTACATTATTTGTATGCACTTGTTTTTTTTAATGCCAGAATTCCATTTTTGCTTGCTTTTTAGAAAGAAAGAAAACAGAAAAAAGGAGTATTTTGGGAAAAGCAGGCGATGGTGGGAAGACTGACTAATTCTCACTCTTCTATTGGCTCCTGCTTAGTAATTCTCCAAGCCAGCCAAGGATGAGACAAGTTTGCTTTGCAGCAGTGTTGATGCTCAGCTTTTTGCAAGAAAGCTAGATGGGAAATTGGAAATCTGCCTGTCCTACAAGCAGACTTCAGTTTTCAAAGCCATGTAGCTAGAAGAGGAAAACTCATCTTTTGAGTTTAACTGGATGTCTTCAAATTTCTGTGACATGTTATGTACTAGAGAAAGGAAGTGATTCCTAGTTCTCTCTAAGACTGAAGCACATCCTAAAAATTTTTATAAAATACCCATTGGCATTCTTGCACTCAGGTATTGTATTTATTAACTCATCAGCTGCACCAGTTACCTTATGTGCACTATAAACATTGTCTGCAGTGTAGGTGCACTGTACCAGATGGGATTGCTTACACATGCACAAAGGCAGCAGCCTTCTCAAACGTGGTATTTGCTGCCAAGATCAATATCAATTTTCTTAGTAGCCAAGTTAGCAAGTGAGATGCCTTTGACCAAACCCAAAATCACACAATGAAAGAGTGATGCTTGTTGTACAAGTCAGGGAGGCATTTAAAATGTATAATTGGGCAAAAATCACCTGGAAACCATTATGCAGCTTACTCTGCCTTTTAGGCTGCAGTCATTAAAAACTTGGCAGCTTCAGAAGCCAAAGGGGCAGTGAGACCTATTGCTGGGAGACTGGAAAGACACATTCACTGGCCCAGAACCTATGCTCATAGCCAGGAAAGACAAGTTCACATTTTTGAAGTATTTACAAATCCTGCTGCTTGGGACTCACAGGAATCCACGTCTTAGTTCAAGAATCTTATAAGTGTCTGGGTCAGTCGTGGGTATGTGCAGAAGCTGGAGTTTTGGTGTAAGTATTCTGTGGAAGGTAGGGAGGAAAGCCCTCCCTTAAGGAAAGGCAAAATGTTGCTGAAGTCTGTCTCCCAGTTGTCTTGTCCTTTCATATTAAAAAGAGTCTGAAGAATGGATGATTTTCTGCAGACTTATTTTTTTTTTTTTTTTTTTTGAGATAATCTTGAGATAATTGGAAGCACTACACTTAGATTTTTGAAGTGTTTTTAATGATGCTTCTTACAATAGAAATTATGCTACTGTGGATAAAAGGGTGTTTTTTTGTGGCTTAATAACTGAGTAATGAGGCAGGAAATAGCAGGAAAAAATTGCTGTTCAAAAGGAGAGAGATTACCAAAGGAGCTGTGCTGAGGTCAGTCTTCTTGGTCACTGATTGGTCAAATGATTGGTCAAAAATCCCTTTACCGATAATACTTTTTTACTGATTCAAGAGACGAACACTGAGAGGGGATCTGTCACTGTCATGTAGCCAAACAGCAAAGTAGCTCTTTGATTGCTGTTGCTCCAAATCAATGCACTGATGGCTATCTTGAGGTGTTAGGGGCACTGAATCTGGAAGAGGAGGAAAACCTGTGGAAAAAGAGTTGGAAAATTCTCTTCTGAAGGGATCATCTGCCTCAGCAGTAGGCTTAAAGAACTGTCTCTAGGTCATTGCAGAAAAATTGCATATGACAGGTTCCTAAGTACATTGCTAATGTGAGTCCCACAGCCTCCCTTGTTCAAGCCTTTTCCAGAATTGTAACTCAGCTTAGAAGTTCCGCTCTTCACTTCTGAGAGGTTGTTTGCTTCCCAGTATATCTGTAAATACCTGGTTAAATACTAATTGCCACCTTCTTTAAAATGATCTTGTGCGTATATGAAGACACCCCCTAACAGAGTTTCAGGTAGAAAAGAAAAGTATAAGGTTTATTATTTTCAGAAACATTAGTTTGAGCTACTGGTCCTGTCCTCAAGAGTTTGATTTCCCCTTAGAAGGTTTTTAGGCTACAGGTCATAAGATCTTTATGCTCATTTTTTTCTTACTTCCTTTTTAATGTTCAGGACTTCTGCATAAGGTTCAGATTATTATGGAAATGCCCTAGAACATACCAGCCAAGAAGGGAATCTGATTGCTTCTCTTTTAATAATTATGAGGTAATTAGATTCATCCATCAAAATCCATTTCTGCAAGCAGTTTCTGCAGAGGGCTTGCATGAGGACTGGACTGTGAAATAAGCTTCTCAGCAATGGCCTTCACCTCAGGTGTGGAGGAGGCCTTGAAGGCTCCATCCTTCCTGCAGTGCAAGCAGGGGACCTGGAGCCAAACCCGCTGTATTTATGGCTGTACAGCATGTGCAGGCTCCATTTCTTCAAACTGGAGTCATTGCAATGGGCAGGTGGGGGTCTGGCCCTGGAAGGTGTTTCCCAAGAGGCATTTATTTCTGATTCTATCCTCAGCTCTCCTGTGCTTCTGCTTCACATGAGCTGCATTGTTTCTGGCTGCTTTTCTTTCCCCCTTCCTTGAAGGAATGCCCAGTCCCAGGCTGCTGCCTGAGCCCACAGAGCCAAGGCAAGGTGGCTGGTGCTATTCCTAGGGCTTCTGAAGGGCTGGAGAATCCACATCCTTTTCAGTGAAGGGGAGGATGTTTCCATGTGTTTCAGTTGTGCCCATTTGTGAGTTTATTTGGAATATGATCCAGAGCTATGCAAATCCATCTAGGCTTTCATGTTCACTCTCTGCACAGGGAAACCTTCACTTCTCTGTTTGTTTTTGAGCCTGCAGACACCATAGCAGGCAGGTTTTTGACCAGGAATGGTGTCAGCCCGGTAATGTTGCCCTCTCTGTAAGTTGAAGGTACAGTATCTTTATTAACTCTGACCAGCTCAGGATTGCACTGGTTTTGTTTAAGATTGCTCTGGAGAGCTGGGGGTGAGAGATTTGTTCCCGAGCTCACAGTTCTGATGGAAAGTTTGTTCCTGAGCTTACAGGAAACATCGGTTAAACCCCAGAACTTGGTGATCTACAGGTCCTGCTAGTCTAGCCTCAGCTCCCACAACAGTTAAGCTGCATACTGGTTTCAGTGTCTTTTGTTCATCTGTTGATTACTGTGGTTGGATTTCTGCCCTTCGTGGCTGTTTTCTGAAGACTACTGATATGAACACAGCCATTCTAGACAGAAGATCAGGAAAAGCTTTTTAAAATAAGCCCATCTCTGACCCATGTGCTGATAAAAGGCTCATGCAGTCTCTATGCAGAGTTGCAATAAAAAATTGTTAAAAAGGTAGCAGCAGCAGGAGACAACAGGACAAGGACAAAGGCACACGAGGCAGGAGGGGGACTGCTGTGCCTTCTCACTGCTGTATTCTGCAGCACTGAAAGCCAGCAGCTGCAGTGAGGTCTGCTGATGCTATTTGCTTTTCTGAGATTGTTTTTCTCAATGTGCTGTTATCACAAGCCCACTGGACACTTGTTAATGGACACTTTGAACCCTAAACTGGGGCAGAAAGTTGTCAGTCCAGGTCAGCCCTTGAACAAGTGTGCACATTGTGGCTGGCAGTGCTCTGTCAGGGCAGGAGATGCACAATGATGATGCAGGAGACCAGCTTCAGAGACACCTGAAGAAGCCCCATGCTGGAGGGACCTGCACTTCTGCCTAAGGAGGAGGTTCAAGGTGGCCAATGGTGGGCTGAAAGTGCTGATTCCAGCCTTGTGTGGCTCTGTGCTGCCCTGCAGGGCAGTGTGGGGTCTGACTCACAGGCTGCTGCAGAGATTGCACACAGTGCTTTGGCCTCTGAGGGCAAGCAAGAGAGTCTGCCACAGCTCAGCCCTCCTCTCCAAGGCACTGAATTTATCCTGAGCATCCTTTCAAAGTTTGAGATCAGGAGTTCAATCTAGCCTACACCTGAAGGGTGGCCCAGTTACATCTAATGCCTTTTCAGAGGAGTTTGCTTTGGCTTGTCCTTCTGGTGAAAGCCAACAACTCCAGTTTTTTTCATTCCTCAGCTTCAGACCTGAGATGCTTTGGCACTTAAAGATGTGCACATACCACATGGACATGCTGCATTCTTGTTCTCCTAATCACATCCTGGACTTCACTGTCTGGAAGGTTTTATACCCAGTGGCTTACTGTCAAGCCAGGTGTTTATGCTTAGGGCAAGGTGTTACCTGAAGAAGTGTAGTTCCTTTCATCTGGTTAACATGGCTAGCTCAGAATTGCTTCACATGGGGAAATCCAGTTTGCACAGTTCCCACTCAGAAGAGAGATGGTTCATGAAGTGCTGTTTGAATGTGTTTAGCCTGGTCTCAGGAAGGATGAGCCAACAGAACCAATGACAGTTGCTTTTGGTAAATCAGAGTTTTCCTGATGCTGCTATTCATTCTGGTGCATAAAATCCCCCACAATCCATACTGAATTATGGAAGCTAAAAATCCTGCTTCCCTTTTTTAAAAAACACATATTAGTTGCAGTTTTTAAAAGGGCATTTGGAGCCTTTTGAATACTTACAGACTGCATCAAACATACAACAAAATGAAGTGTGGAGATCACAGTAGATGTCACTTTCTGGGACTATGGAAAATGGAAGGACTGTTTATATATTCTTCTCTGACCTTGCTCAGAGAGGAGGCTTGAGGAGGATGGCATCCTCAAGGATGACAAAATGATTTGTCTGAAGATAGAATAAACTTAAATCTGGGAGTTATGAGGTCAAGTCTCTATGTGTGCCCTTCAATGCAGTTATTGGAGTTGTACCTGTGCTCCTGTCTTGTGCCTTTACCCTCTTATTTCCAAAGAAATATATATAAAAATTCATGGGTGTAATCTCTGCTAGCAAGTCTTTAATGTCTGGTCATCAAGCAAAATGGTGGGGACGAGCATACAGCCTGGACTAGGGCCTGGTTATTAATGTACAACTTCATGTCCCACACACTGGCCTAAGTACCTGTTAGCATATGCACATATGGCTGCTCACTGGTGCATTCAAAGATCAATTTTTCCTTTGGTCAACTTCTGCTGGATGTCTCTTCCCTGACTGATGCCTAGCAGCATCCCTCTAGATGGCTTTGTCCAGGTAGTGTAGAGCAGACTTTGCTGTCTTGGACAGACAGGCTGGCAGTGCCATGAGATGCAGCCTTGGTTGCTCTGAGGGTTGTCTCTCCCTTCTGATCACTTTGGCCAAATACCACCCACAGGAGAACTGCAGTAAAGGTTTAGTCAAGAGAAGGAAAAGGATAGCATTGACTGAGGCTGAGTTTAAAATCTTTTATTATTTAGCTTTGCCAAACAGATAATGGAATCTGAAGTTGATTTGCTAAAATGTTTTGAAGTGGATGCCACCCCTGCCTGAGACAAAGAGGATCTCAGTGGCAGCAGGGACCTTAGGCTATGGCAGCAGTTCAAAAGAACACTTTTAATTTTGTATGCAACAATGTAAACTTCAAAAATAGTAAACTATAACCTTTACCCCCCCCTTTTTACATAGCATGTGATCTATCACAGATAGAAATTTAATGGCGAACCAAAATCGCGTAAGTAAACATCCTGGTGCTTACAAGTTTCATAAAAAGTGTTACATTTGATGTAAATATCTTACATTTTTAACTCTTAACACTCACAATTATGGAGTAAAAGCAACTGGCGATTCACCCCCTTAGTCCATGCTCTCAGACTGTACATCAGCAACCACGCTCTTGCCAGCCCCTTGGATCATTTTCCGTCGGATCGTCCCACACGTGACCGAGATTTGCCCATTGCCCCACATTGGCATTGATCAAGCGCAGCTCCGCACAGGGGTAAAACCTGTGAAGTGAGAAGAGAACCAGGTCTCCTGCGCCCGACCTTGCAGTGCCCTGGGCCCCACGCTCCCACAGGAGCCACGGCGTGCGTGGGAGGCACGTCCCGGTGGCGGTGGGAATTTGGGGTCCCTCGGGGCCACAAACCTGAGCCCTGCCTTTGCAAGTGCCTCGCAGCAGGACCTGGTTCTGCGTGGATAAAGACGAGAGTTCTGTAGAAGGCACTGGATTTCTCTTGCATGATTTTAAACGTGGACTACAGTCATTTGCAGAATAAGGAGATTTGGGCTCTAGACTACTTTCTCTCTATGCTTTAGTGCAAGCATTTTTTGCGCTTGAATTTTCCCTGTTTGCAGCGCGACATGCGCTCATCTACATAGAGTGATTTCTAAATCTTCCTTCCACTCTTCCCCCCCTCTTCCCATCCCCAAAAAGATTCCCTTTTTTTTTTGCTTCTTGAAAACTTTCAAAGTACAGCTCTGGTCAAAAATAAACATGTGATGTAGCATAGCATTTGTTTCTTTTAAATCACAGTGTGCAATGCATCATTCAGTACCTAATGTTCAAAATGTCTGCCCTGCTTTTCATGAAAGTCATTCTTTAAAATAACCTATGCAAATATATTTTGACTATATATTACATTCATTTAAAAAGAGAAGAGAGGTTCTTGGTTTGCAGTTTTTTTCAGTGTACTATTTAAGTGAAAGGTCAGATGTGAAAAAAGTACAAGCAAATTGGACATGCCAAGACTTGATGCTTTAGATGGTGATCATATCAAAACTGTACAGGTATGTACACCGTGTTGGACAGGTGTGCTTCTTCCCAAGAAAAGACCTTTGCATCATCATATATAACGTTAACCACAAAGTTTTGGTAAAAAGAGCATTTAATGAGCAAAGGATGACATGGAAGGGCGAGTTCTCCGGCTTTTATTAGGGAGTCCTGAAGCAATGTCTCCATTCCCTTCAGGAATTTCTTCCTTCTTCCGGACTTTGAGACGTGTGAGGAGCTTTATTACCCAGACATCCCATTCCTCTGGCAAGAGCAGCAGGAGGAAGCCCAGGCCAATAATGATGATGGCGATGACTCGGACACTATTGAAGACAATTTCACTGGTGTAGTGATCAACAACTGTGTGGGACATTGAACGAGTGTCATTAATGGGAAAAGGCTTTAGGACGGTATCCCCTTCCCTCCCCCTCACCTCCCCAGCTCTGAGGGCTGGCTGTGGCAGGAGAACATGGCCATGGAGGCAGTGATGGCAAAGGCACTATTTCCTGCTGGTTGAGCACACAGCAGGGTATGTCCACCAGCATTGCAGGAACTCCTGCTGAGCTTCAGGGACACAGAGAAAGGGGCATTTCCCTTCCCTGCACAGCAGCTCCTGGTTGCAAATTTTTCTTGTCACCCTGAGTGTCCTGTGAAGTAAGAAACCCTGCCCAAGCTGAGCCATCCACACACCTACCTTTGGGTAGCCAAATCTGCCAGAGCAGTGCCCAGCTCCGTGCGCACTTAGTCAGCATCAAGCTGGGAGCTGCCAGCTGCACCGTGGCACCAGCCCTGTGTGCTGGGTTTTAGGAGCTGCTTTAGGCTGGGATTGTGTCTGCACTCCCCTGCCCAGCCCTCTCAGACTCTGCAGTCTCTTGGCTTTCACTAAATTTCAGAAAAACTGTCAGAGAAATGTACCAGGCCATGTCCAAAACTGAGCTGTCCAGTGTTGTAGTGGACCCCAAAGATACAGGAAAAGCTCCTTGGAGAATTGAATGCTGAGTCACCAGACCGTGTTGAAACCCTGCCCTTTAATTTAAGGCAATACTATTGTAACCTTTTTCTATTGGTCAGTTAAGGAATATGCTTAAACCTGCGGCTATTGGCTGGTTTTGATCCATGCCAAGGCTATAAAAATAGCCCTCTGTACCCCCTGCTGCCCAGACCTCCCCTCTCAGATTCTCTTCCCCAGTCTCTCTGCTATGCCATTGCCCCTGAGGAACCTTTTCAGCAGAGCTGAAAAAAGCTGAAATCACTAAGCTGAATATCAAGCTGTAGGAACCTTGGCCTTATGTCAGCTATTGGGTCTCTGCTAAAAGACTTGTGAGCTAGCTGGGCATATTATATATAATAATCGGGCCTACCTAGAGAGGTTCGCATTATTATATATATACAGTGTTCTTGGTAAACACCCACAGTGTTATTTACCAAGGCAAGCACAGTTACTATTACATATCTGCTCTAAAAAGTAAGCAATTATATTTGTTTGAATTTAGTGTTAAGTCTGCCTTGAAGACATCATTAAGAACTGATTTCTGCTTTATCCAGGGTTTTTATTCCAGCCCAGAGATGAATGTCTTCAAATCTACTTTGTTTTTCAGTATGCAGGCTTCTTCGGACAGTAATTTAAAAACCAATTTTAGGGATTATGAATATTCATGTAATATTACACAACACATATTTAACGCATAAAGAATAAATTTTTAATCAGTGTCATCTCTGTAAGTCTTTGAGAGAAGGTGCAAAACATGTTTAATAAATCAATTTTCTTTCATCCCTGCTGTGTATTTGAAAGGCCACAGATTTAATGTATTAATTAAGATGCAAAAGACAGAAAACCTTACCTGCATTCACTGGGACACTCAGTACAATTCCAAGAGAAATCAAGGTGGGGTAGGTAATAGCAATCCCAAAATTTAGTAGAATATTGAATGCTGGTGAAGGAAAGAAAAATGTCTTTTAGTACAGTGAAATTAGGCAGATGGAATGTCACTTGAAACACTTATCCTTTATTACTCCCTTTGTTGTTCAAATAAAAGGGCACATCAGCTTCGGTTGTTTTTCCTGAAGAGGACAAACCTCTGTCTGCTGCATGGCACCTGCCTGAGACATTGCTGTTTCTGGGGAGCTCTGTATCCCTCTGGAGTCCAGCGGCAGGATCAGGGTGGGTTTTGGGTACAGCCTGTCTCTCAGCATCATGTGCAGTAATTCCCACTCTTCATACTGATCCAGTGATCCCCTTGGCCCTGCTGAAAGACTTAACACTCTTCATCTGGGAGATTTCAGCTGAACAGGAGCTTCTGTCTGGGTGCTTTTTTGTAGAAAAGCTGCCTCCAGTTGCAGGTGGAAGATGCTGTAAGTCTAACCCTCTTCCAGGCAGGAACTTGCTAAATATAATTTCATACAATGAAATGATACTATCATTAATATGGAATGATTATAATATCGCTCCATTGAAATACCATACACAGTTTGTGGGGTGTTTCATGACAAATTAATAATTGCTTTGGATCAAATTGACCCTTGTTTTAAGATGATCAGCTTTAGCAGAGTCAGGAGAGCCTTGCCAATACTGAGCTTGTTGGGAGCTGGAGCTTTGACTGTCTTCCAGTAGTACCGTGTATTGCACATGCCAGGGATTGCTTGCCAAATTCTGCACCACTTTCTTACAGACAACTTCCTCTGAGTCCTCTGATAAGTAACCTGGAGGTACTTCTGGAGTTGTGATTGTTCAGGGTAAAAGGAGCTGGGACTCAAGACAGGGGTAGAGAAGAGCTATTTCCCGTGGAAATTAATGTTTTAGGAGAGGGCATTCCATCATCCAGTGTAGGGACCAGCTGTGGCAGCAAGTCAACACATCAATTTAACAATGGGCAACATCATGTTTCTGGTTACCTTTGAAACTTAGATTGGCATCTCTCCCCTTTGGGCTCCTTTGGTGACAGCACAGCAGTGGCAGCAGAAGAGAGGATTGCCACCTATCAAAATTTCCATTGCTGTGCAACACTACATTTTCAAAAGTTTCCTCCTCTTTAGGAGTAGAAATTAGTCCTCTTTAGGAGTTGCAATTAGCTACAAATGCAGGCAGCAGAGACTTTGGAGTCTGGCCTTGACAGGCCTGGCCTAAGCTCCTTGCTGTGGGGATGCTGACGAGCCCCAGATAATGCTCCCCCAGCAGGGCTGCTTCCATCACAGCCCAGGCAAGTGTTACCTGTCTCTGTCACACCGAGTTCATGAGGAGGAGTTAGGACAGTTTAGTTCCAGAGTCCCTTCTAAAGAGAGCCACTGTGTTTTGGTTGGTAATAGCAGAAGCAAGGTCTACATTGGCCCTAGGAATGGACCCTCTCATAATATCTCAAGTTCATAACTGAGTTGAGTTGAGAAGGGAAAACAGCTCCAGTACAGGAAAGGCTTGCAGTTTCCACCAGTGGCCAGTTTCTGGCACCCTCCTCCACCCCCAGCAGTGTTGGAGCTCCCCCATCTACTCACTCAATAAGAGAATTGAAAATCCGCAGAGGTTCCCCCAAGGAATGATGTCAAAAGAGCTCCAGTACTCCACTTTGGTAAAATAAAGGATGACAGGAATACAGGTAACGAAGAGGACATTGAAGACAGCTAACACAGACAGGAATAAGGCAGCTTCTCCAAATTTAGCACTGCCCAAAAGAAGTTTGAATAAAACCTAAAAGAGGAAAACACATGGGTTTAACTTTCTTGTACCACCACCACCACCACCCTGGAAGGCTGGTGTTCTGTTCAGGCATCTGTGCGGGGAAGCTTGCCAGACACCTGGGATGGCTGCTTATGGAACTGTGGTGAGCAGCTTGTGTGGCCCAGCCTTCACCCTCCTGGCAGCCCTGGAACACAGGCAGGGGCAGCTGCCAACTGAGTCCATGCAGAAAGGGCTTTCAGCACCTTTGTCCATGCCTGTCCTGAAAGGAAAGGTCACTAGCCCTAACTTAGACCCTTCAGCCCTAGCTTAGACCCTTCACTCTTTCACCTCCAGAAAACCTGACATTAAGAAGACTGGAGCAGGGCAGGGGGAGGAGATGAAGCAGTCTAGATGAAGAATCTCCCTGCATGAGACATCACTGGTCCAGGCCTTTGGACAAGCACAGTCCATGCTGGCTGGCTGTTCTTCCACCTTCTCCCTGGGAACTCATCTCCAGGAGACAGATAGCAGAGCAGCACCCCCCTGGCCCAGAGTGCAGATGCAGCCTGGGCAATGAGACTGCAGGGAGGGATTTAAAAGCTTTGGTTTGTTAGTGGGAAAAGGAAAAAACCACCCAGTAGAAATGAAGGCTGTGAGCAGCCCATCTGTGGCTGGGGACTGCCTGTGGACAGGTCTTATCTGGAGCCTGCATTGGTTTTCACCACAGAGCTGCAGAGATTCTGTTGGATACCACGGTTTGGGAACAGTTTTCCTCTGCTGCTGCTGCAGACCAGGACAGCCAATGGACTGTGACTGAGTGGTTTGTGCAGCACTGGCAGTCCCCCTCACCAGTGTCAGGTCTCTCCTCTGCCTGCACAGAGCAGGCAGGGCTGCAGGGCTGCCGTGCTAGCAGGGCGCTGCCCACTCCCCCCATCCCATCATTGGCCAGTGCAGCTGGGTTGCTGCTCTGCAATATGGAGCAAAATGTCCCAAAAGCCACTTACTCCTCATGTGCCACCTGAGGACAGGTGTTGTGTTGCCCCCAGCAGGGCCACCTCGACCTATCCTCCTGCCCCACATGGGCTCTGCTGCACGTGGTGAGATCTGTCTGCCCGTAGATCTGCCTGCCCCTTTGGCACACACAGCTCATGGGAACCGAGCCAGACTCCGGAAAGCAGGAGCAGGGTGGCAGCAGCGGCGGCAGCAGCATGTGTTGCACAACAAGCTGCAGAGCTTCATCTGTCCTGGCATGCAGAGCACACTGCAGGGTAACACCCTGCTGGCACTGCCACCACCACCCTCTGTGCACGGGCTCTGGTAGAGCAGCCCTGAGACTCCCATTCCCAGAAAGAGTGGCAGGGTCATGGGAAAGGGAACACAGCTAGGCTCTAGTCTTTAATTTTCTCTGGTTTGGTGGGCCACGGCTCTGGTCCTGCAAGGAAACACTCTTATTAGAGGAATGAGCTGTATGAAGTTTCCTGACTTTCTTAATGTAAGAGATGGTCTGATCTGAAAAAGTGAGCAAAAAGCATCACAGCACTGTGCTGAGGGGCACAGGCAGATGCTTCTCAGTTTGGCAAGTTTCCCTGGACTGCTGGTGTTAGGGCTGCAGGGCTCTCCTGGCCAGTTCCTGTTGGATGACTGGTACAGTGCAACTCATGAGACCAGATGAAGCTGTCTACACCTCCTCCTGATCTACATCTACATCTGAGCCAGGGTGGGCAAACCACACTTACAAATGCTTATTCCTCACTGTGGGCTGTGACTCTGAGCACTACGAGCAGCACACAGGCAAGTGCCCAGAAGTGTCCCAGGCTGAGTGAAATGGTTCTGCTCAGCAGAGAAGGCTGCATTCTTACACGTAGTGCAGCTTATCCAGCTGCTCAGGATGAGGTCTTGATTCATAGGCACGTGCTCTGCATGTTAAGGATGCAATTGCTTCCATGATAAGCAATGATTTAAGGGCTACATATGAAGGAGGACTGGCAAGGGGAGGTAACCAAGTGACTCAAAGAAGCTAAATCTCTGCAGGGTGCTTCCAGAATGAGTGCTTGAATCCAGAATCTATGGAAAAGCAGCCTCATTTTTCATGAAGGTGGGACATCTCTACATCCTCCTCCTGGTGTAGGAGCACTGGAGAAGACTATTCCAAGGAAATAGGAGTGTTTATCCTAAGTGAGAGCAGACATCAAAGCAAGGGAACACCTGAATACAGTGCTGCAGAGCAGCGTGTTTATGGCAGAGCTCTCAAAGAAGGGCACAGGGCACTGAACTGCACAGAGGTTTGCAAGTAAGACAGGAACAGCCAAAGTGAGTGATGAGGGTGACAGGCATCTCTCTGGGGGGAAGGAGCCAGGTGTGCTTACCTTGTAGAGAGCAGACATTGAGGCAGAGCCCACCACCAGGGCTATCCCAATAACGGAGTGGCTGTGAAACCCATCGGCGTACGTCATCATAACTATCCCTGCAATAGCAAATATAGCAGCCACAATCTGGTTGGAGACAAAGAAAGAAAGCAAGAAAGTGTTACTAGACAACCCCCACGATGGAGAAACGGGCAATGCAGATTTACAGGCAAGCACAGTACTTCTGCATCATCTGCTTATGTAGAAAATAGTAGCAAGCCCGGGCCAATACCCGGAGCAGACGCTGCCTTGCCCTCATGGATTCCCTGGCTGCAGGGAAGCTGCAGGCAGAGCTGCAAAGGAGTGGCTGCTCCAGGCATGTGTGACAGGCCAGACTGCAGGGCTCAGTGCCTCCGACTGAGCTGAAGTGGGGATTTAATCTCTGTCACTGAGCTTCCCCATCAGTGGGTCCCTGCAGCCTGTGCATGACAATAACACACAAGTAATAATTCCCTGCAGCTTGCAGAAAAGGCTTTGAGTCCTCTTGAAGTTTTGGAGCAAAAAGGTTATAGAAATAAACAGGGGAATAAAATTCATACAATTGCTTTCCAGTCTAGACGAGTCATTCCAGGAGTAGGAGGAGGTTTTTTCCAGCCAGCTATGCACACTGCAATGCCTGAGGGTGTCTCCCAAGCAGAAGGAACATTCACAAAGGCAGGGGATGCACTGCCCCGATTTACCAGGGTGTGCAAGAAAGCCCTGGCTTCTCTGAGATTATCCTGCCTGATACCTTCAGGCTCTCAGGGTGCTAATTCTGGGGTGAATAGGGCTTTATATGATCATGCTTCCTGGCTCTGCAGGGCTCTAAGGGGTGCCCTGCTTACAGCACATGCCTTTTGGCTGCACATTCAAGGTGATGCCTCCAAGATGACTGAGGTATTAGTTTATTTTGATCCACAGATGGGTAAGTGCCAGCCAGCTGTCCCCTCTGGCAGGACCAGACCGGGGTTTGGTCCCATCCATAGGCTGCAGCTGCCTACACATCCATGAGCCTCCTCTCATCTTTCCTGCTTCCCACCAGAGATACTGGGGCTGCTGTGAAGATGCAGGGGGAAGGTCTGTGTGCCAAGCTCTGCTGCTGCCTGAGCAGCAAGGTGTGGTGAGGTACCTCTTTACCAGCTGCAGGTGCCAACCCCAGCAGCACCAGCAGCCTCTTCCCTGGGCTGAGCTGGGGTTGGTGCCGGGGGACACCCATACACCAGATAATCCCCCAGCAGATCCTTCCTGCGCACTGACATCAACATCTTCAATTTTCCCAAACAAAAATGGCCCATTTTTGCAAACAAAAAAGTATCAATTTCTCCACAGGGGTTGCTGTATAATGGCAGGATGGCATAAGGCAGGATACTGATTTGTGGCTTGACCAGGGTGGAGCCCAGCACCAACTGCAAAGGCTGGGTATACACACTGCAGATTTGGAGAGGTTCAGATACAGCATCTTGGCTTGCAGCCCTGTTGGCATCTGGTCCCTCCATGCACAGCTGTGGGACATAATTTCTAAAGTGAAGCTTTGTGGTGGTGTAACTGTGCCCTATGGTCCAGGACAGGCTTCTTTTTCAGGCCAGGAGAGAACCCCCCTGCATGGCTCTACAGCAGTGTGGGGCAGTTCTCTCACCAGTGTGCTGGTGTTTGTCAAATAAAAATTCAGAAGCACAAGAAAAAAGGTCATTGCATGAGACTAGCATGAGGCAGGTGCAGAACAGGGAAAAAGAGATTTGCCTTCACCCAACACACAATTAGGTGAAGGAAAGCTTTGCTGTTGCACCCTGTGGATGTGAAAAGTTTACAAGGATAAACTCATGGAAAAAAAATTCCATCAATGACTATTAGCTATAGAAACACTGCTTCCATCTCAGGAAGTCCTTGAGCCTCAAATTGTTGGAGGCTGGAAAGTCTCATGAGGAAATATCATGACAGGCTTTTCCTATTGAGACAGATTTTTCTAGATGTCTACCACAGGCAGTGGCTGCAGGCAGGCTTATGGGGCAGAGGCACCTTTGCTCTGACTCACTGCGGCTCTTGGGAGAGCTGCAAGGTGCATGGCTCAGGCTTAGCTGCAATGGCTCAGGCTTGGCTGAAAGATGGCAACTCTGTGCCTTCCTTCAACATCACCTGTGCTACACATGAGTTGACAAAGAGTGGAAGATGCAGCACTTCCTGTAGCATCTGCTGCAGGTGTGGCTGTCCTCCTGTGAGCTCTGTGGGGCTTGCCCAGCCTTCACTGGAGGGCTGAGGAGAACCACAACCACATTCCAGGCTGTGGCATGAGCTGGCAGCTCCAGGTGTGTGGGTGGAGGAAGCCTGGCTCGATCCCCTAAGGCAGCTGTGATGCCTCTGCACTGGAAACCTGGGGGGTGCATGCCTGAACTGCAGAATGGAAAGTCTCCAGCTTTGCTTTTAACATCAGGAGCTGCTCAGCTTCAGAGCACCTTCCAAAAGACCGTGTCTCTTCAGTCTGAGATTTGCTAGGGGATGGGATGTATTTCCACGTCCCACAGGCAGATGTGCTTGTCTGTATGTTATGTACACAGCAGGCACTTGTGGGTGATGGCTCCCTTGGATCCTCAGCTGTTTTATTCACCGTAGCATGGAGGGAAACACCAAAGGCAAAGATCAAAGCAAATAAATGCAGTCTGCAAACAGTTGTGCTGGGGCAGAGGTCCTTGCCTCTTCCATCAAGCATGTCACAAGTGTCAGATGAGTCTTGGCCTCCCTTTGCAGTGTCCTGTTGACCTGCCAGGGGTGCCACAGACACCCTCTCTGGAAGCCTTTCAGCCTTTCTATCCAGCACATTGTTAGTGGCGGTGACAGGCTGCTCGCAGCACAGTGCCACAGATGTCACAGCCCTGCAGGGTTCACAGAGGCAGTGCTGCAGGAACTCACAGCTTCATTATCTCTGCGTCTTTGGCAGCTCCCAGCCCAGCCAGTCATTCTCTGGGAACAGTGAAGGGCAAGGGGAAAAGCTCAACTTCATTAGGAGAGATGAAGGCACTTAAAAGTACCTGAATGGCAAGGATGGGAACTTGTAATTGCTCTTACACTTATGTTCCAGATAAATTTTGATTTATGTGCTTAGAGAGCTGGTAGTTGTCCTTCTGAAGGCCAAGTAGGATAACTGTACTTGCTTTAACCCCACTGAGTGGCTGCCTTTCTCACCTTGCCTCTGTCAGTGGGCATGAACAGGGACACCCAAATGTGCAGTCAGAGCTTTGCTGTGGCATATCCACCCTGCTGCACTGGTGTGGGGATGGAGCAGGAGCATGGGAAGGCACCCTCCCCTTGCAGCCTTGTCTGCCAAATACCCTCTCAAGAGGTATTTTAAGAGGGTCAGCAGCTCAGACACAGTGCGGCCCCGAGGCACCATGTGCTTTGGGGCTGGGCTGTGTGGTGGCTGCAGCCCCTGGGTCACTCCCAGAGAAGCCCTGGCAGCTGTCTTTCCTCCTGGTTGCCAGTCCAGGAAGAGGGCTGTGTACTGGGGTCATCCTGAGGCTGTCCCCCAGCACTGACACTCTTTCCGCCTGTTGCTTTTCACATGGGCTGTACAGAAAAGAGAGGAAAGAGGGAAGAAAATTATTCTCTCCAAAGATTCCGTGCAGACAGGACTCTGCAGACAGGAGTGCCCTGGCACTCCCACTGTGCCACACAAAGCTGGGTGGTAGAACTGCTGTGCTGCCGTGTGTCCTTCCAATCTCCAAGGACAAGTGCCTCCTCACTCCCATATTGCCACAGGTCAGAGTGCCACAACTGCTTCAGAGCAAATAGCCCAGTCTGTCTGCAAACCCCTTCTCCCTGCACCCAGGTCCCTTGCTGGCCTGCCACCTGGGAAGGTGTGTTCCTTCTTGGATTCAGGAGACAGCTGGCTTCCCTCTCAGGAAGCCCCCCTGCCACAGTCTCACCAATGCCAGGTTCCACAGGGAGGGGCTGGAACACATGGCAGGAGTATCACACAGCCACCACTGCTCTGGCCCCTCTTCTGCTTCTCTGCTTCACTGCTGCTTTCCCAAAGCAGTGCAGGTAGGAAAACAAAAGCCAGCTGGACATGGCCAGGACCAGCACTTGGGTCTGCTTCTCTGCTCCTTCCCCTCCTTCTGCCCCTTTGAGAAGGGAGGCACACAGAACAGGATTCATCCCCAGTGCCTGTCCCCTGCCATGGCACAAGACAACCTTCCCAAGAAGAAACTCCCTGACCAAACTTTTCCATCATGGCCACAAACTCAGGAGAGCCTAAGGAGCACCTCTAGTCCAGCATGTGTGTGCTGGTGTGGGTATCCCTGCACACACAGGTTGGCTTCTTTTCCTCCACACCACAGCCATATCCCACGATGGGAGGTGGCACATTCAGACTGAGGAGCAAGCTGCAGGTGCAGACTGCAGTGGTCACCCCTCCATACACCACCTCTCCTGGTGTCCCACCAGTGCTACAGCTGAGAGTGCCACAAGAGAGATGAAGACACAAAAATACCTTTTTTTATTTTGATTTATCAAAATGGTCAGCACATCCAGCTTTGATAACCATGAGACTTCCCTAGCTCCAGGATCATTTCAGGATAGCCTTGCTTCTGCACTCAAAAATCACAGTTAATTTGTTTTTAGGGTAGGGCTACTTGGGCAGAGGGGTGGGCAGACACCAGCTGGCCACGCTGAGCTCTTGGCAGGTACATTTTGCAACCATCCCCTGAGCAGCCTCTTGGCTGCCACCACTGAAAGGCTGGCCAAGGTCTCCTGCCAAATTCTCCTGCCAGAGAGGAATACTTCCTGAAAAGTTAACTCTCAGCTATTCCATGCGACAACCTCTTCTTAGCACCACCAGCCTCGGTAGTGAGCAGGGAGCTCCTCAAGTAGTGGGCAGGAGACAGGAATAATTACAGTTATTGCTGTTAATCTTGATTATTAATTAATTGGTGAAACAAGGAAAGAGGGACCCACTGGTGCCTTTTCCTTGCAGTTGCTCCTGGCCCTGGCAGGAGCTCCTGGGCCCTGGGGTGATGGGTTACCCACCCACCCACTCTGCTGCCCAAGGACCTGACGTGCTGAGGGCTGCTGGAATGGCAGCAGGGTCAGCAGGGAGGCAGAGGCATTCACGTGGGGTGCAGAACTAAAGGTGCAAGCAAACATTTGGGGTGCCACCACCACCAGAAGAGCAGCCTTCAGCTGCTGGCCAAATGCAAGTCCCTGTGGACACCAACCTTCCAGCAGTGACACGAGCAGACACGTTTGGGCCGCAGGTGGGAGAGGGCAGCCCAGCTCTCCTCTCCTGCCTGCAGCTGCTGCACCTGGCACAGGAGGTGCAGAACACAACAGTCCCACCCTGCAAGCCTGCTGTCACACGTGGGAAGGGCAGGGCCCTGGTAAATTCCCAGGATGGGACCAGAAGTGCATTGTGTGTAGGCAGGGCTCGCGAGAAAGCGCGGTTAGAAACACCCAGGTCTGGTGGCACCTGGGAATGGTCACTTGGAGGGCATTGGCAAGGGCTGACACACATCCACAGCAGCATGGAGACAGCACATATCCTTTGTGACCCACTCTGGAGGGCCTCTTTCCTGCAGGAATGTGCCCAAAGGCATTGGGCTGGGGGAGCCAGGGGCTCCAGGAGCTCACAGGCACCTGGGAAGGCTGCAGGGAAGGATGCAGCCCTGCTCCACAAGGACTTCTGGGCCTGCACAGCTGTCTGCATGGGTGCTGCTCGACTCAGCTGGCAGGAGGCAAGGGGAAAAGGAAAGACACAGGGATGAGGGGGAAGAGGGGAGACAGAGATAAGGAGTCACTTACCCTCACTCCCATGAACCTGTCCCTCAGAACGATCCATGAAAGCAAGAACACAAAAGCTTTGTTGCAGCAGAACAACACGGAGACATCCGTAGTGTTTATTTTCTTTATTGCATGTAAGTAAAGGTAGTTTGTGAGTGTCCAAAGAACACCAAAGGGTGCTGCCTTGGTAAAAAACACCTTCAAAGTCAAGCCATTGTCTCCAAAAAATCGGCAGCACTCCCTAAAACAAGGAGAGAAAGGCAGTGTTATTACATAAGCCAGTCACAGTCTGCAGCAAATATATGGCTTTTTTTTGCTCCTCTTCTTTTCCTTTGGGGAAAGAGAGGCACACACCTTAAGAGGAAAAAAACCAAGTTTCAGCTTCTGCTGCAACAGCCAGCACCTGCCCAGGATACAAACAGGCAGGGGCTGCAGGCAAGGGAGGGGGCTGCAAAGAAAGAGCAAAGGGAGAGGTGGCGACAGGAGGTGAAATCTCACTCCTCCCACCAGCCCCTTCACAGTGAACATCTTGAAGCAGTGTGGGGCCATCCTCCTCCCTTCACCCCCGTGGGCCCCAGGTTGGCAGCAAAGCCCCTAGCTCCCTGCTCCTGCTGAAGCCATGGGAAGCTGGTGCCCATCTGATCTGCTGTGTGGGGCCAGGAAGAAGCCTCTCAGGAGCCTGGTCTGGGGTTTGTCCACCCAAGGGGAGGGACCTGGCTCAAATCTCCAGCAGCATCAGGGCAGGAGCAGGAGCGGGTGGCAGGCAGCTGCCTGAGGATACAGTCTCAAGCTACATCAGGAAAGTGTAGGTTGGATTTTAGGAAAAAATTTTCACCAAAAGAATAATAAAGTAGTGGAATGCTCTTCCCAGGGAGGTGGTAGAATCACCATCTCTGAATGTGTTTAAAAATAGACTGGACATGGCACTTGGTGCTATAGTCTAGTAGAGGTGCTAGGGCATAGGTTGGACTCGATGATCTTAGAGGTCTCTTCCAACCTCATTATTCTGTGTGATTCTGTGTGAGGTGAGAACATGGCATGGTGGCTGGAGCTGGGAGCTGGAGCAGCAGTGGGGAGTCAGGAGCTCAGGAGGGCAGACCAGGCTGGGGATGCTGTGAATCCCTGAGCAGGAGGCAGCCTGGGCAGGTTCAGCCCTGGCCCAAAGAGCAGAAGCACCAGCAGTTTGTCTGTGCCCCAAATGTAGCAACAGGACACAGGAGGTGATGGGGTGCAGCTGGGCCCTGCTGGCATGGGGCTGCAGGGCTGGGGGAACCTTCCTGCAGCCTGTGCCTGCCTGGCAGCAGAGCTGCACACTGCCAGCTGCATGGAAATTCAGGAACACACAGAAGGAATCAATCAGCCTGGGGGCTGGGGCTGTGGCCAGCAGCCTGCAAGGTGTGTGTGGGGCAGCCAGCACAGTGCCCTGGCCTGCACTGCCATTGCTCACTTTCAAAACCTGCGACCTCCCCGGGGCCCTGACATTCTTTATTGGGGTGTTCTGACTAAACCTGACCAGAATTAAGTTTCCTGCTGACAATGATGGACAAATAGTTTTTCACTGCTGTCATGAATTTCAAGCTGTTTCTTTCCTGCCAGTCTCAACTGGGCATGTAAAGATCATTATTTGGATACTGATGAAAGCATTGTTTTGATCCACTTTCCTAGAAGACAGGGCTGTACCAGATGAATACCTAAAAAAAACCCAACCATTCTTCAAGCTTCATCAGATCTTTGCATCCATAAGTCTACATCTGCTACAGCAAGACTGCAAGGTAGAGGAAACACATTTTTTTTATGTTTATTGTGTTTTGTTGCCTGCCAGTCCTTTGTATCAAATCATAGCTATGCAGAACTTGCCCATCTCTGGATGTGATGACCCTGTACTTTGGCTGCTGTACATGGACTCTTTCGTTTGAGCTGCTGGTTCTGCATTGTGTCCCTCAGTGTCCCTTGTCCTCTGCAAGACTGCCTGCTGGCAGCAGCCTATTCCCTGCCAAACCTGTTCACTGCCTCTCTCAATCAGTAGCAGAGCTGCCCATCTGCACTGCAAACCACAGCCTGACTTCCCACCTGCTGGAGCTGTGCTGGGCTGTTCAGGGATGCTCATGACCCTGACAGATGGCTGCCTGTGCTCAGCAGGATCCATTCTCCCCTTCCACAAACACTACACCCACTTCAGGTCTGGCCTTCAGTCCTGCACAGCACTGGCTGTACCAGCCACCTGCCACAGGGGACACAGGCAGGGCAAAAGGAAGCAGAGGCACACTGAAAAAGCCAGTCCCAAACTTCATTAGAGGCTTTAACTTGCTTCCTAAGACACCATGGAGGGTTTCACTGCCAGGGTGTCATAGGCAGCCAGCCTCATGCTCTGAAAACAAAAAAACACAGGCACAGTTACAATTAAATGGCATGAAGGAAGATTAGTATGAGAGGAACAGGAAGGCTGTACTCAAATGAAAGGACAAAAATGGAATTTATGTTGGGATTCATCCTGGGGGAAAAAAGCTCCTCCTGCCAAAAATCTTTTCCCCACATATAGAACAGGCTATCACTATTTCATATACAGTAGAAACATGTGCTTTTACTGTCTTGTGGGCCTGATTCTTGTTCAGTAAATACCACTGGATTCCTATCAGCCTGGATCCCTGAAGCATCCAGTGTAGTGCCATGCTGCCCCAAAGGACAGCCTTGCCCTGGCATGGATCATGACCCAGAGCTGCAGTGCCCACTTTGGGAGTCTCTCTTTGCCCTGTACAACACCAATGTACAGTTCCCTTGTAGCTGTTCTGGCTGGCTTCACCAAGTGTGAATTACTTTTCATAGGCTGGCTCCAGCTTTCAAAGGAGACCTCCTTATGGCGGAGATTTCCTTACCCAGCACAGAGGACTCCTAGGGCTGTGGAGGGTGCTGCCAGCCATGCACCCACATCCACAGTGAGCCCTGTTGTTCCAAACAGGGGCATTCCAGCAGATGGATTAGATGGCTGCCTTGGACCTGGCACCTTCAGCAAAGCATGAGGAGCACCTGGGAGAATGTGGCACATTTGTGCACCAGAAGGACTATGTGCCATACAATGAACCTCCCACAATTAATTGTCTCCCCAGGTTTGCCACTGCTTACTGGGAAAGCTGATTTTTCCTTGGTGCTACAGCACAGCTTGTGAAGCCATACCAAGAAGTTTGATGAAGAGAGTCTTCAGTGAGTAATGATAGATAAATAGTTATGGGAAGCAAGGCAGGACTGTGATATAACCTACACTGTAAGCTCAAAACAGTCAGGGATGACTCCAAAAAAAGCAAACTTCAGCTTAAATATTTGGACAGAGCATTTGAACACAGCTGTTCCTGCTGTCCATAATTTCTGGGCCCAGCACAGACACAGGCACATCCACCGCGTTAACCCCCACACTGTGTTAAAAAAGAAATTGCCATCTTAGACTGACCAAACCTATTCCTGGTCTCATCACCAGAAATCCTGCACCTGCTGCTCTCACCCTCCTCCTCAACCCAAAAGCTGCTTTGGTACTCTCTTGATGACACACAGTTTTGCATGCTGGGAACACCCTGCTTTGCCCATGGAACAGTGGGACTGTGGGTGTGGACAACAGCCAGAAGGGCTACAGGGGAAAGTAGACGCAAAGCTCAGGTGTGGCCTGGCCCTGTGAATCCCCAGGTTGTGCTGAGCATGGCTCCTCTTTGGCAGAGAAGCTGCCCTGCAGAGCCCCTCTGCTGAGATCATCTCCCCTATAATGCTCTGTGTGAGGAGTGAATTCCTGAAAGTGCCGAACTGTGTGCAGGTAAGGTGGCAGCACACAGCAGGGAGCTGGGGCATTGCAGGGTGTAATGCTGCATTTTTGAGATAAAGGATCTTCCTGCATTATTTTCCTCAATTCTGCCATCATGAGCTGGCACTCCATTGTAATCACAGCAATTGGTTTCAAATATAAATGCAAGGCATTAACAAAGGCAACAGCCTTTCTTAAGGTCTGTGTAAGACTGGAATGGAATGTCAGAGGAAGGAGACTGGAAAGGAAATGTGCTGGCTTATTTTTTTTTTTTTTTTTTACTTTAAAAATTGCCACAGCAGCAAAACAGAAAAGTTTGCTTCCACCTACAAGTGCCACATCCATGTTCAGACAACCTGAAGGCTGTTATGGTACTACAGGAATTGGGGTAAAAGATGCTACAGAAAAGCCTAAGGCACAGCAATCTCTTGTTTGTGTCTTAACTCTAAATTGCTTGCTGGTTTCTTTAGCTTTCATGTACTAAGTCTTGTTCTTCACACTCTTTTTAGTGTGTATCTTCATTAACCCAGCAAATGGCAAATTAGCTCTACTCCATTAGGCAAGCCTCCAGCACAATACTTGCAGAATAACTCCATCACTGGAATCAAGCATCCCCAGTGAAGTAAATCAAAAGTCATCAGTGCCAAAATTCTGTTCTAAGTAAGAGTTAATTATATTGAAAGCAGGTGCTGCATTCAAATGAAACTTGCAAATGAAATATGACAGTAAAGCTCCACTTTTTCCCCACTGAGTTAACAATTAAATGTTTAACACTATCCACCTTCCACTGCCTGTTTTGTGTTTAAACATTGCTAGGCAGTCGTGATGCTTCCCCACTTCTCTGAACCTCGTGCAAATGGATTTACAATATCTTGCTAACACTGGAATGAATGCTTTCCCCCTATTCTGAAAAAAGAAAATCCCACCTATGAAGAGAAAAGGTAGACAAGAATGGGGAAAAGTACACATAGTGTGTTGCCCCAGGCCAGGGGTTTGGTCTCTTGATACTCCCTGCAGGACAAACCTATGCCAAAAAGGGTTGTAAGCCCCTGAAACTGCCATTACATCTTTGGAAAATCTGCAGCAAAGTAGAAAATTTCTGGGAGTAATACATATCCTGAGGGAATACTCTGCACAAGCCAGTTATTTCTCCTTTCCAGACTGTTAACTTTTGCTAGAATCTTTTCATTGTCTCAGTGCTCATACTGGAGCCTCTTCCTCCCAACCAGATTTGGATCTGCTGTTGCTCTTAGAGGGTAATATTATTTCTTTGTAGACTGTACTTCTTTCTTTGACCTTGCAAGGTCTGTACCTGCAAATTGAATTTGGCTAAATTGCTTCTGATTTTCAGCAGAGTGAGCATCACCTCCCTGGAGCACAGCAAAGCCACCACTGTGCCAGTGAATCCTTCTTCTTGATTAGAGATTGGCAGGCAAAACGTGTTTTGCTAATCCCTGCACCAATTAGGCCTGCATGGATAAATAATCTGCAGATGTGCAACAGTCTTACATTTTCTGTTCAATGTAAAAAAAACCCACATGGACTAAAATGTCATGCCATGTCTTCTGGGAGGACTTGCAAGCCAGTTGTAGGAAGCAAAAGAAAAGCAGACAGACAAGATGTGTTGACAGTAATAGGAGAGAAGGAAACTAGACTCAAGTTTAATTTCTGCCAGTGAAAAAACCCCACAAGGACGTTTTTTGTAATTCATCCTGTTAGGACCACAGCGTCTCTCATGCATTAAGCTCACAAGTGGTGGTGAGTATGACTGCTGCACAGATAAAATGCAAGTTAACTCAATATATTCTTCAAGAATTTTCTCCAGGAAAGTAAAGATGTGTTTTGCAGAAGAAAGGATCATGTCTCCACCTTTGCATCTTTCCCCTCTGAGCCAGCACAGACCCAAAGGGTAGTCATGACAAAATAAGCCTCTCAGATGGGTGGATTTCAAAGCAGTGCAAGAAAACTGTGAGCTCATGAAACCCATTTTAAAGATGTGCAAGCTGGGGCACAGAGAAGCAAAGTCCCAGGGTGCTTTAAAGTGGCAGGATGAGGACTGCCTGTTGATTGCACCTTCAGAGAGATGGGGATTTGCTTTTCCTGCATGTTTATTTCAGAGCCAGCTCCTGTTTCTTATCAAGACAGTCCCTGAGCACCTTTTTCCTGAGTCACCACAGGTTCACATGCCAGCAGAACAGTTGCACAGAGGCTCCTGTGGTGTGTCCCAGATCATAAATGCTGTGAATAAACCTGCTGGCCTCAGCACTTTGCAGAGAGATGCCCGGGACTCCTGCCATGGCTTTTATTGTCCCTGCTGGTCTGAGGCTCCTTCAAGAAAACCTGTGTACCTGTGTTTTTCCCCAGGAAAACTGCCTCCAAGTGCTGGGAGGGCACAAGTTTCTCCTCAGCTTCCATGTGGCAGAGGTCTGAGAGCTGTCCTGGGTGTGCTGTTGTGCCCTGCCTGCCGTGCTGCCTGCAGTGCCCACTGAGGAACCCCGCAGCCCATGGCCAAGGACCTGTGGCTCCTCTGTGTGTCTGTACTTAGCCAGTCTGTCTGTACTTATCCAGTCTGTCTGTGCTGGGGCTGCACACTGAGCTAGGGCTGCAAACCCTGGCCCTTCAGCCTCCTTATACCCTTCCCAATGGGAATGGCAGCACTGCAGCCCCAGAGGTAACATCAGCACCAGTGGCAGCACTGGATTCGGGAGGTGGATACAATGGGTGGCTTATCTAAAATACTCTAATGGCTTTTTAATGCCCATCATCACATGCATATTTTTCTGTAAGCACATTATTAAATGCAAGAAAATACCACAGAAGCCAATCAAGCATCCAGCTGCCACTTTTAAATGTCTGTGCCTGAGACTGACTTGATTACTTGTTTCTACACTTAGTTTGGGGCTGGTGTTCTGCCTTTAAACTTTTATCTGTTCTGGGAGTTTCCAGCTCATTTGCAGAAAATACATTCTGATAGGCAATGGAATCAGAAAATTGCCTTCTCTTAAATGAAAGAAAAAAATAAATGAAATAAAAAAATAAATGAAATAAAAAATCCACAGATTGACCTTCTCTGAACTAGAGAGACAGAAGCAATTGGTTTTGCTCAGCACTGCACATGTGCCATACTAGACATTTGCACAATAAATGGTCCCAGGAAATGCTTGGCTATGGATTTACATAATAGACCAGAATGGCTCCAAAAGAAGCAAATAATACAAATCTTACAAACCACCTGAATACACATTTTCAAGACAAGTCTTAGAACAGACACAGAAACCTTAATGAGAGACTGTTTAAACTAACATTTAAATAAAAAAGCTTTAAAAGAACAAGAACAAACCACATTTCAGAAAATGCAGCAAGCATTCCTGGCAAGAAGAAGCTTTTAATGTGACAAGATACCTTCAGCAGTCAGGCAGCTGAAATTGTCATGAATTATCCAACATTTTCTGCCTTTAGACCCCAGAGGTACCCAGAGCCTGAAGTACTTTATGCTCGTCTAGACAACCAGCATTATACAAATAAAATGTAAGACTGTTGCTATGTGCAAGCTCCAAACACCCACAGACCAGGCAGGCATCACACTTGAACACAGAAATGAGCTTTTAGTTACACTCAAAGATTGCTTTGGGGAGCACCTTTATTTGCTGCGCCCATGAGAAATGCAGCCCTTGACTTGATGTGGTGCAGCACTCAGGGTTGGCCTCAAATCTTTGTCAGAGCCCAGCAGAGCGGAGGCCAGGAGGTGCTCCCACGGCACATTCCCCTCCGCAGCAGCAGGGCCTGAAGCTGCAAGGGGCAGGAGGGAATGAAAGCCTCAGAGGTTCCTGGGGGTTACTGGCATGCCCACAGTGCAAGCAGAGGGACAGCTCCTGCTGGTGTTTGAGCCACGGCTGGAGGATGAGCTGGAGGGAACGGACCCGTTTGCACAGTGGGCTGTGATGAAGGGTATGTCAGGACCCAAACCACACCCAAATGGAGAACAGGCTGGACTGCCAGCTCCAGCAGCACCACAGAGAGCCAGGCACAGGCACAGGCACAGGCAGGCAGGGCAGGGTGTGAGGAGCAGTTAATGATCTGTATGGAAGCTAATGACAATCCTTAGGGAGCTGCAGAGCAAGCTGAGAAAATGAGCAGCGCCACATCATCAGACAGCATTTACTCAAGAGTTCAAAAAAGCCCAAGAATGAAATAGGGAATTCATAACAGGGCTCTGTAATTCCCTTAAAACAGCTTTCTTGCCCAAAGCAAATGTCACATTGATTCTTTAAATCCAATTTGTGCAGTGACTATGGCTGGCCATAAAATTTGAAGATGACCATTGATTGCTAGTTCAACTGTGCACCTCTTCCTCCTCCTGGCTTCATCAAGGAGCAACAAGGACAGGGAATGCCCAGTTCAAGGAGCATGCAGGCACAGCCAGGAGTTGCAGGCACTTGCAGGTATTTTCATCCCAGGAGACTGGCTGGTGAGCAGATGTCCTCAATGCCTAAGCCCAGCAGGAATGCTCCTGCTTGTACCATGCACCTAATGGCTGCTGCCATCCTGCAAACCAGGATGCTGACTGCTGGCAGCACCTTAGTGCTGATCAATCCAGACCTTCCTGAGGATCTCCCGCTGCACCAGTCACATGGAAGTGGCCTGGGGCTGCTGGGTCTCCAGAGAGACATTTCCCTAAAGGCTCTTGCTCCTCACTTTCATCCTCTGCAGCTGCAACTAGAAAACCCCTGGGGCTCTGCCTGCCTGAAGGGAAGGCCTGTCACCCCTGCAGGCACAGCTTCTCCTGGACAGGGAGCAGCACAGCACCACAGCTCCTCAGCATCCCCAGCCTTCTCAGCATCACCACAGCTCCTCAGCATCACCCTCCTCCTGGGCCCAGCTGGGGAAGCACACCCCAGCTCTGGGGAAGGCATCCCAGCTGTCAGATCTGCTTCAGAGCCTTTTTTTCCTTGCCCACTGCAGGTGGGTGTTGCATTAAAGAGCAGAGGCTGTGTTTTGGGTGGCTTGGGAGATGCACTGGCACCAAAGTCACAACTAAACTGTGTCCTGCATGGCCCAGTATGAATGGATTTGCTAATGTTGGCCTTTAAAAGGTTAGTTAATCAAACTGTTTTTGGAAGGAAACCTGAACCACAAACCAACATTATTTTTAATGTAACCCAAGTGTATTGGGCAATTCCCTGCAGGTCCCAGCAGTTTGGAGAGGCACTTTATGCAATGATTCAGTACTTCATTTACTGAAAAGATTAAAAGCATGGAAAGCCTTCCATGGAAAGCACTTGGAACGGGCACCAGGAGGCTGGATTTGAGGTCCATAGTGATGGTTTATCACATTTTCAGTGAGAGCTTGGACAAGTCCCCCAGGCAGCCTGTCCCCCCTTGGCAGTGGGGATTGAGGATACAGGCCTGTTGTTATTTCCCTGTGGGAAATAACACAGGGCTGTGTGGAGGTAAATGAAGCCAAGCATTTGTGCTGCATTCAGTGTGTGCTGAGGGAGAGCAAATACAAACTGAGGCAGAGAAAACCCAAACATTCAACTCTCAAGGCTTTGACTGCCGGAGTCAACAGCATCACTGCTCTCCATCACCATCCAAAATTTCCATTGACGTCAGTGGATGTTCTGGGTGTGAAAGGCCTGCAGACTCTGAAACTGTGCAGCAATTGCTTGTGGATATCTTAAGCATGGCCTGATGTGATTTAAATCCAGCTTGTCCTCTTCAGCTGTGACCTGAACCACTTAGTACTTTTTGGAAGGGTCAGAATGAAACTTTTAGGAGAAACTGGCCAGCTGGCCTTCTGCAAATTAGATTTTTGTAGCAGTTGGCATAGGCAGACCAAAAAAGTATGCAAGAATAAAATGCTTTTCTAGTAGTTGCTGTCTTGGCTTCTGTGCTCTGCTGATACAGAAGTGTGGTGCCGATAGGAGTGGGAGCAGTGCTGCTGTGTCTTGGGAGAAGGAGCAAGACAAGAGGCAAAACAGAGGGGAGAAATATCTAAGCGATAAAATTGGCTGTGCAAACACCCTGAGACAGCTGTTACTGAAACACACATATTTAATTTACACCTTTATGCCTGTGGATTGTCAGAGAGACTCAGTGTGGAGATTTGGCTCCAGCTGGGCAAAGCCCTGTTAGCCCTTGCTGCTGGCACTGCCAGCCTTGGGCCAAGAGCATAAACTAATCAGCTTCATAGCCTAAGTAGTAATTGTTCAGCACCACGACAGGATACTGGGGAGACTGGAAGGCACGTGAGTCAGGAGACACCAAAAGACACACCATTAACTTGGCAGCTAGTCTGTGAAAAGAAAGAAAGTTATACAAAGAAGAAGGCTGAGAGTTTGCTGACATAACAGAGAAGCTGACACAATGCACAACTTGCCCCTAGATGCATTAAGTAAACGGGACACAGAAAGGAAATAATCTTTCCTAAATACTTGTATTTGTGGTCATTTTTAGAGTACCTCCTCTCTAAAAGAACAGGTGACTGTTCTCTGTTTGAAGTTTGTTTGCCTTTTTAGTTGCACTGCTGATGTCCATTTAACACAAAACCAGAGCACTCTCTGCTCCACATTCCCTTACTTTCTGTTCTTCAGCAGAGACATCCCAATCTTGCCCACAGCAGCAGAGCAAGGAGGGGACCATGGAAGTTGAGTGAGGAGATCTCAAGACTCTGTGATGGTATCTACCCTCATCCCAGAGCCTGATTGAACAGCACCTTTCAACACAGCAATCTTTGAAAAGCAGCCTCTGAAAGATTGAGAATTTCAGTCACAGGAGGTGAACAAGTACAGCTAATGAGTTTGGAGCCAAAAGGGAGGGGTGTTAGAAAATATGATGTCCATTGCTTCTGAGATTGAGATTTCTAAGCAGCTTTACTTGTTTTGGCCTTTCTCCCAATAGGCTGATCCTTAAAAAACATTGATGTTGCTAGTTGCATTAAATTTGTGTAATACCTTAGTATAAGCAGCAAAACCAGAGCAATATGTAACAGAAATTGAATGGCTTTCATCTCTGCTACTGGAACATTAAGGTCTCTCAAGTGGCATACAATAACTGAGAATGGCTTGAAATCAATTTCCTGCTGTCCAAGGGAAACATGAAATTTTCCACTCCCCATATTAGCACTTTGTTGCTTGAAAGTAAGCATGCAAATTAAAAAATACTGAATGTGACTGTGTTTTTAAAGGACCAGACAGCACAGAAATGGAGCCACAGTAGCTGAAATGCCAAGAGAATGTACTCATGAAGGATTAGGCAGCGATAACTCCAGTGAAGAGCTGCAGGAAGTTGTGTGGTTTGGATTTTTGGGGGTAACATCTCCTCTACAATATTGTTCTACAAATGATGATTGAAAAGTTGTACATGTTTATTTTCATTCCATTTGCAGTGAAATAAAATGCCCATTCACTGAATCAGAAGCTTCTGAAGAAGGGTACAGGTTAACAAAAAACTTACAAAAATTCTAAAATAAGTTTTAAAATCTTTTGATTTGAACAATTTAAGTGTAAATTGTTTTTTTAATTCCTAATAAATATCAACTAAGTCTATAGTGGAAAATAATGGAAGTGAACAAAATCAGCAGAAAATGATAACAAAAAATAGCCCAGATTGTATTGTACTTCAAAGTGGTTTTATTCTCATTTTTCACCTTTGTATGCTCTTGGATTTTGCCTGTCATCCATTTAGAACAAGATTTCTTTTAAAATTTCAAAATGCATCCTAGAAAGCAAAGTCTAATAATGACCCTTTATATTATCCCTGAACAACTCTTCTCTGTGATGCATAAAAGGCACTGCTGACCCAAGCTTCACAGGCAAGAAGGGACTTTCTTGAAGAGAGGGAGGGCAATTTTACCCTCCATAGCCTTATAGTTATCTTCATAATAAGACCTGCAGAGGAAATATTAAAAGAAATAATAAACCTGGTCATGCACATGCCAGTTCAGAAGCCTTGTCTCCAAGGAATTTTCTCCTCCCTACTTTTCAGAGTTTTAAAGGAATCTATAAAATTACATGCAGTATTAGATGAGGATCCCATATAAAAACCAAAATCTTCTCTGAAGGTTCTTCTCAAGACCCAAGTATACAGAGCATCAACTTCATTTTCTTTCTGAGCATGAGAGGAGGGTCTACAGGATAAATACAAGATATGGGGCTGTCTTTCAATCTTCTTGCACTCTGAGGTGTCGGCATCTTCATAATTCTCTCAAGCTCTTTTTATGCTTATGGATTGATGGGAGACTCATTCTTACATGGTTCAGAAGCTGAATCAGTTTCCTGATCCATAAATCTGCAGGCTGTGAACTCTTCTGCTACACTCCAAAGAAGTGAGCAGGGTACTAAGTTTTGTGATAGATTCTCCCTCCAGAGAGGAAGCTGAGCTACTGCAGAACAGTTCTAGGACCATGATTTGTGCCTACTTTTGCAGCTCAGAAAATTTCCAGCTCCTTCCATCAGCTCCTTGAAACTCCCCAGACACGCCAGGAGAAAAGCCCTTGACGTTTCAGAGTGGAAGTAGGTAACCCTTGCCTTTCCTCCTCTGCTCAAGCCAGCAGCCTCCAATTCCAAAGAAACGGCAACTGGTTCTCTTCTTGAGAGATGTGCCATCTGCATGGGAGAAAGGGCTTCCTGTGGGCTGGGACAGCACAGGGTAGAAAAGGAATATCCCGAGGTCTGCCATGAGCAGCCACATTCCCATCCGCACCTTCTCCGCATGTGGCCACTGACGCAGGAGAGCTACGAAGCACTCCATAGGCAGCAGCAGATGCAGATGTCCTCCAGCAGTGTCAGGAAGGACAAACTCCATCAGAGCCTTGCCTGATGCTGCTGGTGTGAACTTGGGGTCCAGCACCGGAAGAAACAGGGAACACATTCCAGAGATCCAAAGAGCTGCAATGCCCCTGTTGCACGTATCATTGTGCTGGTGGGATCAGGATGTTAAAACAGATGTCAGCTGCCATGGCTATTTAGTCTCAAGCTCATTGGAATTCCTGAGTGGTGTAGCTTTATTTACCTCCCTGGTTCCTACTGGAAGTGTGGAGTGCCACATGTGTGGGTCACCCTTGTGCCTCCACTGTTGGCTATTAGAGCAGCCACCTTTGGTGCTGACTTTTCTTCCAGCTGCTGTCAATGTCCCACTCTGGACTTTACAGCCAACATCCTCCTTAGACTGAAAAAAGTAGCATAAATACCTAATGGGGTTATTAGCCTTCAATAGCTTCATTCAGAATGGAGTAAAGCAAGGGTGATATTAAAAAGAACAGAGAAGAAATATATGAAAAGAGAGAGATCAGATAAAAATTAATTCATTCTACAAGTAAGCAAAAGGATTATGGCACTGAGATGATTACACTGCTTAGAGGTTATAAGAAAATGAGATCTATTTGAAGTCCCTGATAAAGCAGAAATGAGAACCGTGGTGGGGGATACTTAAGCTAGTTTTAGATTTGCTGTATTGAAAAACAAAAGACTTGAATTAGAGATGGTGGAGTTAAATGGTGCTTGTGACTAAAAACTGCTGGAAGCCAGGAAAGTCCCTCTGAATAGGATGCTAACCATTATTATTTATGTGTTTGGATGGAATACACAGCTGTTCTTCAAAGGCCATGCAGAAATTTGTTTAGAGTCTGAAGCCTTCCACAGATACAATGCTTCAGAGTGCTCATCTCTGTGTTTTAAAATGTTATATTATTTATATGAAATATTTTATATATTTAAGGTTTTCCTCTTACATGATAAGAGGTTGTGAAGCACCAAAAGTCTTTGGCCAGAGTCTGGTTCCACAAAAGTAAGGAAATACAAAGCAGTTGCATCTTGTCATTGCCCTGCATGTGTGGGGGGAATGTCAGCGTGGTTTGGATAAGGCTGTTACAGCACACACTGCTCTCCTTCCTAGTGACATTTTTTATGTACTTGTTCTTTTTATTTTATATTTTTATTGCCTACTAAATGGTTTCTTTTGGCTCTGCTTTGTGTGAACCTCAGTGCAAAGAAAACAGTTCTGTTCAGAGAAGCACTTTGCAAACTGCCCTGAGGCAGAGTGAGCTCGTGCCTTGCTAGCATATGATGGCCAGCACCATCCTGATCTTGGCTGTGAATCCACAAACGAGGATTTCAACCCTGTCATTCTGAACATACCCATCTACTTTGTGAAAGGCTGAAAACCAGAAAGGAGCCCTTATTTGTAATGGTAATAACATAGGAACTTTTTGGCACACAATGCAGAACTCCTGAGGTAATAAGCTGAAAAACCCGTCTGCTGGTCCAAATGCCATACTTGTCTTTTTGGGAACAAAATTACTGAAAGATGAATACAGCATCAACTGTCCTTTCCTTCTCTGCCCAATCTGTGTCAGTGAGGCATTCACTCCGAGGTGCCTCTGAAGAGATGGACCTGGACCCCACAAGAATTACCAGCCTGTGTCCAGCTGCTGATGGCAGAGGCACCAGGGACATGGCACAAGTGAAGAAACCTGTCCCCCAGGACAAGCTGCCACTTTCTTGTCTTTCTCTTCCTGCTCTCCTGCTTAACCCACCTTGGATGCATTAGCCACGTACCTTCACTCAGCCTCTAACACAAGTGTAGCTCCCAGCAGTTCAGGAACAGTGAAAATGAATTAAAGTTTCATTAGTTAAAGCAGTCTGAACCACTCAGGTGTAAGTACAGAGCCAAAGCATTCCTCTATTGCCTTTATGAGTCACTGTTATAAGTTCCTGATTATCTGCACAGATCAGCCAGGACTTTGCCACCCTCTAGGAATACACTGCATGTGCTTGGTCTGACAAGTTTGGGACTTCTTCCTGTGACAAGAAACCATCCATACTGCATGTTGTGATGGTGCAGGGTGATTTGGATTCACTAAGACTACATCTCTGGAGGAAAATCAGTATCATTACCTGTTGGGAATTAGCAGAGCCGATAGAGGAAGAATACAGATTATTCGGGGTGAAGGTACACTGTCTAGCAAGAGCTCCTGGAAGACTTGCAAAGACAGCCCTTGCTTGCAAGTGGCAGAGACTGACTGATGACAGTAAACTTGAGGTGACTCAGAAACATGGTATCTGGATTTGTCTCAGAAATATGACTGTGACATTTGAAAGTGTCAAATGGAAATGACAACTTTTAACGTGGATTTCCCTTAATCGGAATAGATCATGCGTTTCATGCTGGAAATGTTCTGGCTGTTATCTGCTTCTGTGCTATTACATTTTGATGTTCCTCTGGTAATGGCTTTAATAAAATGCCTGGAATAGAGCCTGTTAAATAGTTTTCTTAGATTTAGATGTTCAGATACCATGGGATTGACTGTAGCATAGATGAACATCTTCATTTTATGACAAAAGATTTGTAAAATAAAATGTAAGATTAGGGAAGACCCTCATGTACTGCAACCTGATTTAAAGTCACAAAAGTAATTTCTGTTCTCTCTCTATTTGTAACTAGAGGAGTAAAACTCCTTCTAATCTACATCAGTGAAGCATGCAGCATATCCATTCTTACAGCACTCACTTTTGGCTAAAATGAAATAGCTTTGTGACACACAGCTGCAGTTTATGGCGTCTTCTTGGATTTCATGGGTAGAAGGAGAACAGGGACTGTGATTTTCTGAATGAGACTGGAAGGCCCTTCCTCCTGCTTGTTGGTTCTGAGAGCTGAGCTGCAGTGAGGAGAGCCAAGTATTTGCCAGATACGAAATTACCGGGCTCATTTGTCTTCTATCTTCTACTCCTGTGACATGCTTATTCCTTCCTTCATTTTGGAAAATGACCTTGTGATCCTTGCTTCCAGCATCACACTATTTCCAGAGCAGCTGCACAGAGAGCAGTGAAAAATCTGCTCCCTGCTATTAGAGGGTAAAAGCACTATGAGGGAAGGAAGCACAGGGTGTCCTTGCAGCAGGAGCCAGCTCCTGCTGAAACCTTGCAGCTTGCCACCTAGGAGAGAATTGGACTTTATCTAGCTATGATTAATGCCTGCCCTGTGGGTGTGCCTGCTCTGTCTTCATTTTAATAAAAATTTTTAAGGTCTGTGAGAGACTATAATTGTAAAATGGCTTTTCTGGCCCTCTCCCAGACCTGTGGCTCCAGAGGCCAACATCAGAACGTGCTACATAATTTGGATCAGATACCCTTTGGTTGCAGTTATGGTTAGTGCAATTGCAGCCATGTACACTGGATTGCCTGGGAAATGAAAATGGTTTGGTTTATAGCAGAAAGCATGAGAGGAGGAGGCACAGGGCTGTTCTGAGAGTGGTTAAAAGCAGAGGAGACAAGCACAAGCCTGTTTCAGTGTGCCTGTGAATCCTTACACATGCATAGCAAGGCGTGTTGAAAAATTTAACAGAATTGCTGCTGGAGATTTATCACAGCCTACATACCCTGTAAGCACTTACCTCAGTTTAAGTTCAGACACAGATTAATTTAACCAAATAACTTGTTTACTTTATCTGGAAAAACACATTTACATCTTTCTAAAACTCTGAGATTTCTTTCAACCTTTTATTTCATAAACTACTTCTGGTTAAGCCAGCCCAGCCAGGCTGAGTTCAGTGTTGCAAGCTTTCTGGGAGAGCTCTGCAGTGAGACTCATCATTTGCCTGCTTCTCACACAGGGCTTCCTCTGTCACTGTCATTAGTGAGAGCTGGACACCTTATGTCACATTCTGACATGAACTGGGGGAGACTGAGGCATTATGTTGGCAAAAAGCAGATCTCAGGCAGAAGAGGAACTGGGCCTTTTGAAAATCCTGGGGCTATTTGCATCTACAAGGATGTTTGTAATTATTTCCCTTCCTGTTCACCTGCCAGGTTCTGCTACTGCATCACATGTTGTGCTACTTAGGTTCATGGCGAGGTCCATGAAGAAATGAGAAAAGCATCTCCCTGATGTCCCCATCCTTCTGTCCAGCCTTGGAGTCAAAGAATCATAGAACCACTAAGGTCAAAAAAGGCCTCTAAGATTACTAAGTCCAACCATCAACTTAGCACCATTGCCATGTTCACAAACCACGTCTTCAAGTGCCACAGCCACATATTTTTTGAATATTTCCAGGAATAGTGACTCCACCACTTCTCTGGGCAGCCTGTTTGACAACCCTTTCCATGAAGAAATTTTTCCTAACACCTGATCTAAACCTCCTCTGGCACAATTTGAGGCCATTTAATTGCCTTCTGTCACTTGTTAGCTGGGAGAAGAGACTGACATCACCTGACTACAGCCTTTCAGGTACTTGTAGAGAGTGATAAGGTCCTACCCAAAGCTCCTTTTCTGCAGGTTAAATGATCCCAGCTCCTTCAGCTGTGCCTTATGAGACTTGTGCTCCAGACTCTTCCCCAGCTTTGTTGCCCTTCCCTGGACATGGCCTTCCCTTGGCAAGTACTGTGGGACCAAAGGCCCTCCACAGGTTGCTGAGCAGCAGCCAAGAAGTCAGCCCTCCCTCACCAGTTCAAAGAAAAATGGCAGGTTTCAGCAGGTATGTGCCTCAGCCTTGATGGCAAACTCTGCGGCACAGGTGCTGTGGTTTTTTCCCTGCTGAAAAAGCACCCTGCACAAGCTGGTCCAGATCAGGATTTCCTTGATGCTAATTTCATACAAATATTAAGCAACAGTGATACTCGCATGACTGTGTGAGCTAGGAAAAGCAGACATGGGCTTGGATAATGGAGATTTAATATAGCATGTCTCTAGGAGAGGAAGGGAATTAGAAGCCAATAAATAGAGAACAAAAATACATGAATGAACTGTTCAGCTACAAAAATGTGTGTGGCTTGAGTTAAGCCACAGAGCCCTGAGCCTGGGAGAAAAAGTGAGAGATCAAAGCTTGAGGCTGAGTCTCCTTGTTGCTTGTGGCATCTGAAGAACATGTAAGATGACGGATGCATTAATTAGCTCACTGCATCTCAGGAGCTGAAATACTTGGTAGGTGGGCTGAGCCATAAACTAAAATAATCCCAGCATGTGAGAGAGGATGAGCAGGCAGCTTCAAGATTATACAGGAGATGGAAGGAAAAAACGTCAACTGTCCGAAAAGAAAACATGGAATAATATCTTCAAATTACATAGCAAAAGACTAATCTATCTATAATTCTTGCTCCTTGATATGAATTTTATTTTACTGCTATGCTTGTTCAGTAAAAATATATTTAGCCTTTTCTCTTCATTATCAATAGCATATGTAACAAGGATGAAGTTACCAAGTTTAGGGTATGTGGTCAATGCATTCTTAGAAGGGATTGTGATTAGTGAAATAACAAATAAACTATTATTTTAGTAGCTCCCCATATCCATTTTTACTCATGTTCACTGCCAGAATGGGGTAATTGCATTTTATGTGAGGCTGATATTGAAACTCAGAGCATCCCTGGAGATCTTTGACAATTGAGGTTTACATGTGTTAGGAAATGGCTCGCAATCACACTTAATGTATGCATAAATCATCCTAAAAAGTACACCAACAGACACAAATGTTTTGGTGTTGGTGAGATTGATTAAATTTTTCATCAAGATAATACAAAAAGAATTTGACAAATAATCCACAGACAGCATAAATGAGCAAACTGCAAGAAATGACTTGATTACGCCACCTTCACACTGAAATCCTAGGAGGATCATACCAAATTAAAAACATCAATTCATATTCAGGTACTAATGCACTGACTTTTCCAGTGGGCTGAAGATTGTCACTACCCATAGACTTCAAAAGGAATTATGGGTGATCAATTTGGATCTTAAAATAGATGTAGGAAGGTTAAGTACGGTGTCTCTCACACAGGGCATCAGCCACGGTGGGATTTCAGTCCAGGAGAGAGTCAAAAAACTTTGCTGAAGGCGAGTTTTCTCTTCTGGAAGGTTTGTAGGCAGGTGAGTGCAGGGGGTGCCTTGTCCTCCTCCTGGGGCTTCAGCTCTGCCTGCAGGCAGGGAAGAAGGGCCTTTGGGTGCAGCACCAGGCAGTGCTTTGCAGACAGATGTTTTTGAGAAGGAGCAGCCTTCTTCCTGCTGGGGGAAGGCAGGTGCCAGCTCCCTCAGCAAACAAACTCAGGCCTGATCCTGGAGGAAAACTGTGCTTTTCTATCCAGACCCCCAGGGCAAGATATGTGTTGCACAAGGGAATTTTTCCACCCCATTCAAGAGCATGACCCCACATTGATCCTAGAGCTAGAAAGCACAAAATCTGTGGCTTCACTTTCCTTCCAACAGTTTGCAGTTTACAGGAGAGCTCCTGATCTGCAGGATGTTCTATGAAGACTGTCAAAAGTAGAACAGCCTGTTACCTCCCTAGGAAATCCCTGTTCTTGCAGGATAAAGGGGCTCAGTGTGTACCTGATATCAAATGGTGCCTACATACATACTTCTATAACACATATGTACAACACCACAAGGAGACATTTCCAACAGCTTTTACTACTGGTTCACCATTCCTTCCAACTGAATCTTTAGTTCCACCACAGCCTTCAGCAAGAATGGAAAATCCAGCAGCAGAACCTCAAAAATGCTACCCAAAATATCCTGACGCCTCACTAAATCTCAGCAACAGAGTCATTCAGAGTCACGGTGCCCTGTGATATCCTCATCTGTCATTCCCTTCCCCCTCTCCTCCCAAGGTGCCTAACACAAAATCTGGCTCATTTTACTGTAAATGTGCACTAGGGAATCTGCTAAATTTGGCTCTATCAATACTGCACCTACACAACTTGAATAAAGAGCTTCAGTGTTTGAACTCAGCCCTTCTCAAAACTTAATGCGCTGTGATGAAACTGAGAGAAAGGGAGGTTACTCAATAAGCTTAAACCCTTGCCAGACAGAAAAATGTACTGAACAGTAGTTCATATTGTTACTAATTTTAGACTTTCTTTACAGATTGTTTCCCGGGAAGAGTGACAAAAGTAGCAATGTGGTTTCAGCTATCTGTTCAGAAACCTGGCACAGGCAATGCCTGTTTTGCTACCCTAATCTCTGCTGGATCCCTAGCAGAGAGGTGCTGCTCCTCTGGCAGGCCCCTGCTACTGCAGGGAAGGGATCTAAAGCACCTCACTATGGCAGGTGGGCAAAGCACTGTGAGATGCACAGGGCTCCAAGTAGCTGGGGACACCAGCTTAGTTATCTCCTAGGGTACCTGGCTACCTTCCCAGCGCTGCAGAGCTGGTCAGCTTTGCCATGGCCATGTGGGGCTTACCCAGGAGGTACAGCCTGCTGAAATCTCACTACGACACCAAAGCATGAGCTGAAGATCTTCCCAGCTAGCTGGTCATGGGGGAGGCAGGTGGCTATTTTGTTGAAGGGATCCCACAGCAGGAATGACAGTTCCTGTTCAAGCAGAAAGACCAGCGGCATGCAGTGGCAGAAAGCAGGCGAACCTGGCATTCAGCTGGACACATTTTCCATCTCACTGGAAATCACCTGCTCATGTTTGTTGTGTAGTGATGGTTTGGAATGAAAGCTCAGTGTGAGCAGGGAGAGGCATGAGATGCGTTGTGAAGACTGTGACACAGCTATCGGGAATCACTCAGGCACACCGAGGACTATGGGCACAACAGCGTGATTTGTACCAAGTCTAATGGAAAAATAAATTAATTCTTGAAGAAGAAACAAAGCTGCATTAACAAATCTTGTCTGATCAGTGCTATTTACATCTTTAATTGCCAGAAAAGGGGAGAACATCAGAACAAGGAGGCAGCTATAAACCGAGTCCCAGTGGAGGAGGGATTGACCAGGTAAGCATGCACTTAAACCAGGACATGTCTTTCAGCTGTCTTCACTTTGTTGAGCATGGAGGGACTGTGGTTTAAAGGCTTGGGTAAGCTGAGTGTGTGCTAAAGAGCTCATCTGCTGGAGTAGGTTAGATCAGCCACGAGAAGCCAAATTAAAATGGCTTGCATCTCACCTGCTGCTGCCAGTACCAGTGTATCTTCAGCCTTCTGTGCTTGTGGGCATGGATCTGCTTACAGCTTACCTCTGGCAGAGAAGAGAGGCTCCTGAGGAGGAGGAAATGTCTGCTAGAAGCCAATGTTTAGGGCTGTTTGCAGGATGGGGCACATGTCTTAGCCTTTTTGTGGCTCTGACCCTTTGACAAGCTTTGCTCCTCAGGAAGGAGTGCCATTCAGCATCACTGAAAATCAGAACTGGCACTCCTAAATTTTAGTAATTAGTCCAATTAATTATTAAAGATACAGAAAATAACATTAGCAGGGAATCACCAGGCTTTGCTGATTATTCTCTTTCCATTTGGTTCCTAAATGTTGATGGGGAGCTGGAAGACAGTTTCAGGTAACTTAGACTAGTCCAGATTCCAATCTTCACCAGAGCTGTGCCAACATGAGATATTTTTGGTTTGAAAAGAGTATAAATGAACTGAGAGTTTGGCTCACGGGTGAGGATTGGATAACATGATGACAGAAGGGCTTTATAAACATTTATTATTCAAAATCTCTTCTGCAAATGTGAACACGCCTAGGCAATTATCTTGCTTTAGCCGCAGATGGGCAATTTTGATGCAATTATTATGCACCTTCAGTACTACAAAGCTTTCAGTGCCATTCCTTTTGAAAATGTCTGAATTAAAGGGAATGAAAAAACTAATGAACTATTGCATCTTTTTCCTGTCAGCTGCACAACATCTAGTAGATGCCATCAGCATGCTTCATGTGGAAGAACTGCATGGTCATCCAAAGGCTTGTAAAAGCTGAGCTTTTGCTGAAGACAAACCCATCTGTAGCCTTCGGTAGATGAGATGCTTGAGGAAGGATAATTTGTTTTTGCATACTCAGATCACGACACGAGATTGATAACAAGACTTTGTTATCTCTCAGATATCCCTAATGAGATGTTTCTACATGTGCCCAAAACCTGTGGTTATTTACTGCTCTGAGCTACAAAAAAGCTTTTTGAGACTCCAGATACCAGCAGCATAATAGTGGAAAGTGTCTGAGGCCACACTGACAAAAAAACCAGTTTGTTTTTAGCACAATTGCTATGGAGGAAACACACTTGTCTCCAGTTTCTCGAAACCACTTGTGTCTGGTTTCTTGCAGCAAACACATCCGGGAAGCCAGATGTTTTTTGTTTTGTTTTGTTTTAATCCTTAAAACAAAGCAACGCTCAAGAAATATAAAGCAGCAGACAAGTTAGTTTGCAACTTGCCAGCCAAAAGTAAAGTTCACAATTAACTATACATATAACTGGCACAATTTTCAAGAGCAATTTCCTCATTATGACTCCTGTTCACCAGAAAATAAAGCCAATTCACGGCTTACTTTTGAAAAGACTGCAAGAAGATATCTTTAGCAGTTTGGCAAAATTATATCTTCCCCTAGGTGGTTCTGAGTGACTTATTTGGACCTCTATAACTTGGATGGCTGCTGAGCCAAACCAAGCCAAACCTGGTATATCCCATGCTAAGAGCCAGCAGCCAGCCACAGACCCTATACATGAGCAATGCTACGAAAAGCAAACTGAAATCCCACAGGATTTATTGAGCCCTCTTAGCTGTAAGTACTATCACTCATGCAAATGTTACATTTCAGCAGAGCTCACGCACTCTGCTTCCACAACACACAACATTTGGCCCACCAACTCTGATTCCCAAGCATGCACTAACCACTCTTTGAGGTTCTTCGTGTTTTTCAGACTCCTGACAGCTCGCTAGCGCACTGAGAGAAACCACCTCCCTTGTTTCAAATACCCCTCTTATTCAGCTTGATGTCACTTAGCTCCTTTCTCACCTTCCTCAATCCATGGTTTAGCTGTTCTTTATCGTACTCCCATACAGTTATCTGTCTTACATGATCAAGAGTACAACTCTGCTAAAAAATTCACATGGAACTTGGTAAAGCAGAAAATTATGGCAGGATCTATCTGGAACTACAGGAGAGCACGGTTTTGTAAATTCTCTGGAAAACCTATGAAATCAATAGAGATCTTTGTTAAATGCTGTAAGACTTTCAGATGGTTGGTCTTAATTGTTAAAAATTTCATGAGCAAGGGTAGGTCTGCATACATATTAAGATAAAGCAGCTGACCATGTGTCTGTATAGTGTGCCTCTTCTGGCACACTATTTTTAAACACTAAGTTTTTCTATTTCACTTCTCTAGAATCAAACGACACTTAAAAAAAAGTAATGTGGAGGTGAATTTCAGGGTGAATTTCAGGCTGGTAAAAACCCGAGTTCCCCTCTGCAAGACGAAATACATCTGAATAGTTATTAACTTGATATTTTTAATATTCACCCAGCCAGACACTTTCTGATAAAAATTAGGAAGAAATTAGTTGCTGTGAGGGTGATGAGGCACTAGAACACGGTGTCCAGAGAAGCTGTGATGCTGCATCCCTGAAGTGTTTAAGGTCAGGCTGGATGGGGATTTGAGCAATCTGGTCTAGTAGGAGGTGTCCCTGCCCATGGTGGGGGAGTTGGAACTAGATGATCTTTAAGATCTCTGCCATTCTGTGACAAAATTAGCATTCTGTTTTGGGACTCAGTGGAATTATTCTAGATAGGGTCAAGTGCTGCCTGCACCCATCACATTTAATATAGAGAACTTCATTAAAACTGAAAATGCTAGATGAAAATTTGATTATTAAAAATAAGTTAAGCTCTCATTTTAGTGGCTTAATACAATTTCTTTTAAATTTCAAGGTTAATAAAAAAATAAATCAAATGCTCCTTGTTTGAATCAAAACATCTTTGCCTGAGGACAAAAAAACAATTTAAGAAACCTCTGGCAAAAAGGGGAAAGCAGAAGCAGAACGGGTACATTCACGGCAATATATTCTAGTATGTGTAATTTTGGGATATCCTAGGGAGAGCACAATAAAAGATGCAATAAAGCACACCTAAATTTAATAACAGTTATGCCTCATTCACTGTCTACAGACCACTAACCATTAAAAAAATTAAAAGGTAGATCCGATGTAGCTCTGCACTGAGCAGGTTGGACTAGAGCTGCCTCCCAGGTCCCCAGCAGCTGGAATTACACCATGAGTCTATGACCTGATGTTCAGGGATCATGGTGAGATGGTCTAACAAGACCACCACTTGTTAGATGGAAAAATATCATTACAGCCAATGTTACAGAGCTGTGGTTTCATTTTTCTTCCAGTCACTCTTCAGAGGTACTGAAAGCAGAGGTGAGATTCCTGCTATTTTCTAGTGTCCTATTGAATAGGAAGTTTTCATATTGGAAGAATTATCTTTCTGTACTTGGAAATCTATATGTACTCCAGCTGAAGGTATAATAAGCCAGACTAGCGAAGAAAGCTGCAGTTCCAGTGCAAAAAAGGCAAAATAAAAATTTCAGTTAGCCTGGCTAGCCTCTATAATAGATAGAATGAAGAGAATAACATTAAAAAAATGCAGTATTGGTGAAGCAGAACATTTTTTCAGATGCAATGCAAGGGCAAGTGCCAGATGATGCAGAGGAAAAAGACAGAGAGTCCTCCTCCAGCAAATGGACTTGGATTCATACCATCCAAGGTGCCTCATCTTAGCAATGTACTACATGAAGGTTAATAATACTCTGTCACTGAAGGGGCACTCAGGTGCTTGAAGGGACTTGAGATCCCTGAGGATTAACAGCTGAAAGAGATGGGGGATGCCATCCTTCACATAAGGCTTCCAGAGGCCCATTCCCCCAGTGGGAATCTGAATGTTTCACTCAGGCAGGGGAAGGTTTTTGAAGCTATGAAGGGAACATTGCAGCAGTCACTAACTGCTTGTGAAATGAACAACTTTGGTAAATGAGCCAACAGCTCCCAGCTCCAAGGAGAAGGGACACAATTTATAAATTAACAAACCAAAAGCAACCAACACCAGCTCTAGGTGGGGAACAGCTCAGTCAGAGATATGAGGAGCAGGGAACAGATGAGGCAGCCACAGGAGACCTCGTGTAGGCTTGCTTAGCCAAAGACCCAAATGATATGGCAATGACCATGAAGCCATAAGGTGAGTTAGGCTCTTTTCTTTAAACACGCTGAGTTGTAGCCCTGAACCCAGGGACTAACATACAAACTAACAGGAGGGTTTTTTCCTTTTATACAGCCAGGATGAAGAGAAGCACTCTTCACCAACAGTAACCCAAAGCAGGTGAACAAGGTAACAAAACCACATGTTGTTTGCTTCCCCATTTTTGAATCAGATTCTCCAGCAAAAAACTACTATTTGGAAAGCTATTTTAGCATTGGAAAACAAAAAATGGTTGAATATGAGTGTGTGAATACATATATGAACCTGTCTGCCCATCAGCTCATACCTCAACATTATTTTCCTCAAAAAGCCCTTATGATGTTCACAGACAACATTATGTAGCTGTAGGGCTTTTCAGTTTATGGTGCCCCATTCTAATCTCTGTCAGCCAGCCTCCACCTTTGGCTCTTTGTCTCTTTTTTTCCTTTTCTATGGGGGTGGCCAGCCACCTGGATGAACAGGATCCTCAAGGAGAAGCAACTCTTCACCAACTAGGCAGCTGGTAACAAAGCAGGTGAACAAGGTAACAAAACCACATGTTGTTTGCTTCCCCATTTTTGAATCAGATTCTCCAGCAAAAAACTACTATTTGGAAAGCTATTTTAGCATTGGAAAACAAAAAATGGTTGAATATGAGCGTGTGAATACATATATGAACCTGTCTGCCCATCAGCTCATACCTCAACATTATTTTCCTCAAAAAGCCCTTATGATGTTCACAGACAACATTATGTAGCTGTAGGGCTTTTCAGTTTATGGTGCCCCATTCATATATCTCTGTCACTGCCAGCCTCCACCTTTGGCTCTTTGTCTCTTTTTACCACTTACAGCTTTGTCTAGCAAGCAAGGGTGGCCAGCTCCTGGAGACCTGGACTGAACAGGATCCTCAGCCAGGTACGTGCATTTATATGAGGCTGCCTTTTCATACAAATACAAACAATCCTGGGAAATCTGGACACAGTCCATAACCACTAGGCAGCTGGACAAATAGGTTTTTTCCACTTCTGTAGTACTGTCAGCCTCCAACACTTCTCACTGTTCCATCCTTCTTTATTGAGAGCTGTTAATTATAGCTACAAAGTCTGTTGCCATACATGCACTTCCCTTTTTCAAAGCAGCTTTAAAGGTAGATGCCTTCAAGGTATTTTGACACAGATCTGGGCTGGAAAAAACAAAAGCAGAATTCCTTATCAGTCCTTCTTGGGTTTTGTAGTTATTTTTGTTGCTGCTGTAAACATTGTGGAGAATCTATCTAGGACAGTCCCCATTTAATGAGTTTGTGCACTGGGGGTCAAGGTACTTGGTGTGGTGACCAAGGTAAACAACATTCTGCACAAAGGCCACCTGTGAAACCTTCTTCCATGTATGATGACTGGAAAAACAGCAAATCCATGCTCACCTCAGCTTTCTGCTCCTTCCTCTATGCAGTAAACACGATCTCACGCTCTTTTCCCAGTCCTTTTTTTCCTTTGCCAGCCACAAAATACAGCTGCTTTTCTGTCTGTGTGTGCAGGTCATGCCTGCAGGCAGGAAAGGGAGGAGGTGACCTGACGTCCCTTCAGCCTGGCTTGCTTTTGTCCCAAGGGCTCAGTGAGTGCAAAGAGGTCAGATCATCTTGGGCGGGACCAGCAGAGGCAGATTTGCTCTTGAGGTCTCCTGAGAAAAGCCCTAGCAGTGTGGGAGCTTAGCAGCTTGCTTAACTAACCAGAGGCAGTGATAATGAAATGCAGTTTAACTACTGACCAGAGAGAGCATTTGGTGCTGCAAGACACAACATTTTTTTCCAAGCAAAAGCCATTACATAAATACGTTGTTTCATAGCACATGCCCTGTCTGCAGGTAGGTAACAAGAACAATTACTTCTCCTTCTAGTCCTTGCCTCAAGCACTGTTACCTCATAGGAGGCAGATAATATAATTATTTTGAAGCATCTGTTCAAGCCACAGCAGAGGAGACAAAAGTAATGGAACAACAAGACAAAATTACAGGACATTACTTAATTCAATCATCCTTGGAATGATTTTGCAAACCAGGCTCAAGACTAAAGAATGTGGGTCTGTCCTGATCAGGCAGTAGCCAATTTTTATTCTCAATTAGCACTTCACTGAAGTGATTCTGAAGAGATGAAGGCTCTTCAGATAAAGGGAAAGCTTTTCACAGGACACAAATGTTTAGCTCTTTTCAGAACATCACAGTCTGAAAAAACAAATGCAAACTCCAAGTAGAATCTGTGAGGTTAAATTACAAAGGACTGGTGTCCTAAAGAAGGACCCATGACCATTTTCTCATAACAGCTGAAAAATGAGTTCTCAGAGACAGTGTTAGCTACCTGAATAGAGGGAATTTGCAAATTAGTCAAACAGAATTTTAAAAGAAATCTCTCAAAGGTATTTCCAGGAGGTTTAGAAAGGGAGGTAAGCACATAAATGCCACCTTATCTTCCTGGGCCCACCATGCAGGCTGACCATTGTGAAGCTACCTCCAGAGAAGAGAGAACTGGGCCATTAATTTTGTGGCTTTCTGCCAGCCACTCACATCAAGAGCCTGATGCAGGTACCAAGCTCTATACCATGCATTTGAGGGAGGGAAAAATTATCACCTTCCCCATGGTCCAGGAGCAGTTCTTTAAGCTTTCAATGGAAGACATGGAGAGGAGCAGTATCTCAATTCTAGTTAGGTGCCTAAATCTGGGATGGTGGAGGGCTCTCACTAGCTGCCAGTTTGACCACAGCTTTTTCTCTTTCTCCTCACCCTTTCCTGCTGTTTAGCTTACACACCTCACATTTGTGTTTCTGCTGTAGGTTTTGCTCTCCCTCTGAGTTCTGTAGGGAAATCAGACATTCAGCTGCAAGCTGGCAGTGCTGGAATATGCAGTGTGACACTGAGAAGCCAGCTATGTCACATTTCCTCCCCAGTCCAACCCTTGGTACTGTCTTCAGAAGAGACTGATGTGAACAGGAGGCTCCTCTAGAAAAACTCTGGAGCTGTTATTTTCTCAGGAACAGGCAGCCTGTAGAGCATATTTTTGAGAGCTGGCTGAGACCATGACATTAATTTTAATCACCTAAGAACACAAGTCTCCCCAAAGAAGCAGCTGAAACCACGACTCATGCAATCATCTGGCCATGGCTGTGTTATGTCAAGGCAGCAGCAAGAAGCCACCTCCAGAACCCCTGTGGGGTGCCAGCACACCAATCCCACCACCCATGGGGACACACTTTCCTCTTCAAAAGGTAAGAAACAGCAGCTACTGCAGGTTTCATCAGGAAGTGTTGACTACCTGACTTGAGAAACAGAAGTTAACAACAGCATCACCCTGAGCTCTGTGGCTTGGGCTTCAGCTGAGCTAAGCCCAAATGGATGCTCCATCTGACCAAGCCAGTTGCCCTATGGACAGAAGGTTGGACACTGGACACACATCCACCAGCACCACCACTACCACAAACGCCATGCTGCTCCAACAGAAGGCTTCACTACTACTGCTGCTTGCTCTTTGTACAATTTGGCCTTGTCTTCAGCCAGGACCTCTGGCAGAAAAGTGTATATTCACTGAAAACAGTCAGAGAAGTGATAACAGTGGTCTATCAATAACACAACACCTCCAGCACCTCTCCGATATCTGTAGGAGAGATAAAGATGACTACAAGTATCACAAACCTCTTGTACAACATCCACATCTTCTTTTAATTAATTGTTTTGATACCAAGCACAAAGGTGACAGACGACTGTAGACATCAAACTGAGCTCTTGCTGTAGACATCAAACTGATTTAATCTGCAGTTACCCCTAACTGGTCTCTGTCAAACTCGGGTAAGACTCAGATGCTTTATCTTTTAATTTCAATTGTTTATTTTGTTTCTTCATTGTTTTTATTATTTTTTTTATTTTCCCCAAGAAGCTAATGTGAACTTGAAATGTAAAGTGATTTTATTTTGAGGAGCACAAAGTAAATAGGTATTATTTTAAGGATAATGTTCTGAATTAGACAAGTAGCATTTATAAACTGAAGTTTTTTGAAAGAAAACATGCTTCATTGGAAGACATTTGCTAAAAACACTTGCATTTGTCATGTCTTGATGCCTCCACAGCTTATTTATGACTCTCTTAATGCTGTCTGCTCTGGTGGTGAAGCTCCCATCTAAGTAGTAATATAAATCAGCAGGATGCCAAAAGTTAACCACACTGAAACATTTTAATGTTGCTGGGTAAGAGAGACTCACAAACACAAACCACTGAAAAATCGATAATAAAACAGCATCCAGTCATGCCAAATGGCTCTGACCTTCTTTCCCCTTTGAGCTCCTCGTGGCCAGGGGTTTGGTTAGCAGTGGGGCTCTGTGCCTGCTGCAGAAAAGAAGGGCAGTACCCATGGTGCAGTGAATTGCACTTCATATGAGTCAGGATCAAACTAATGGACTCAGCTCCTTGTACTGCTGGGGCTGATGGCTGGAGTCTCATCTTTTCCATCACAGCAGAAATACCTGGGAAACACATTTATAAACTGCCCACATTCTCCTGGACCTCATGTGAAGCTATGGCACTGAAACTTTGTGGCCCCTGAAGAACCAAATCTCGATTCTGAGCCCATGGGCATATAGATCAAAAGTGACTTTTGTGAACTCAATATGTTGGTTTATAAGAATAAGTGAGATCTACTGTGCTCGTCCTCTACTGTTGTTGCACCAGTATTTTGATTCAGTTTCAAAGACACAACAATACTTCAGTGTTACCCATAACCTTTTCCGTATTTTCAAAGAAAAATCTTCAAATTCTGGAAGACTAGTGGCAGATAATTTTGGGGCATTATAGAGACAAAACTCTGAATATTTGAACATGATTTTGAATGTTCTGAAAAGTAAAATTCTAAAACATGTTCAAATATGGTTGCAGATCAGTGCAGGGGCTGCACTTTGATGATTCTTTAATTCACCCAACACATCAGGTGCATTCAAGATTTCAGAAGAGATTTAGTTCTAGCTTCTGGTGTTTTCTTTAGTCCTAAATCTTTATGAAATAAAAAAAAATCAAGATCTAAATTATAAATAAATAAATAAATAATCCTGCAAATCATTCTTGAACGTGTTTTCCTTTCCTTCTCAAAAAGTCGTTAGATAGGACTATACCATCAAAATAAACTTTCTGAGGTATTTTTCTAAAATGTGAACCAACCCCTCTATTATTCCTTCCAACTGGAAAACAGAGGGCAAATCTTTATAAAAGGCATGTTTTCTGCCTAGAGATACACAAAGCTAAGCAATATCTTGCAGAGATTTTAATTTAATCTTTCATGTAGCCAGGGAGTTTTAAGCCCTACTGCTTTTAATTTATGTTATGTCATAAATTAATAATGTAGGTATGATGGAGGATAGCTCATCAGATTAAATGTGTCATTTCAGAAAGCAGTTTGGAAGCAGAAAGTATGAAGTACTCTTAAATGATTCATTAGGTGCACAAATCATTACAGGTGTTATTTCTGGACTGGACAATGGTTGAAATGAATAACGATATAGTTACAGTAATTTTATCTGAAGCTAGTGAGCACTTGCACAAGAAGTAGGAGAGTGATGCTGGCATGCTCCTCCATGGCCTTCCAGAGCTCTCTGTATCACTTCCATGCATGCAGTCCTGCGCCATGACATCCTTGGTGGCAACCATGGGGAAGTTCTCCCTGAGCAGTCTACACCTGGACACACCCTGGCAGCATCTGATCAGGGAGTGTAGAGCAGTTGGAAGTGAATGCATGAGTTCTGGTTTGCTAAGAAGAGCGACTCTCTCCCCACGGTGTGGACACGCTGATAGTCTCCTTCAGCTAAAACAGCAAGTTCCTTGCCATGCAATATGGTTCAATCATAAGTCCTTAATGCTTCACATTGTGGCCTAATATTCAAAATCTGATAAAGAAATTGAATAAACTTGCTCTAGCATTCAATGTGTCACTACAAAATTTTGGTGGCAAATTTATGACTATTATATATGCTATAAAAAGGGAAAAAAACATCTGGTTTTCTGTCATAAACCAGCTAAAAACTGTTTTATGTCCATGACAGGTATGTTGTTCTTGTGAGACTACAAAACATAAAAATTCATGTATTTACAGCATAGCATACATACTGGTATAATACAACATGAATTTAAAAACTGTAATAAACCATATAATCTGTGCAGGAGGGACTATCCCTCTATTCCCCTTTGTGTATGTTTCCTGGTGGTTGCTGTTTTTGCATGCCCTCTGACTGTGCAGGGAGGCACCCAAAGCACACGTGCTGTCCCTGGTGCCCTCAGGAAGGGGCAGTGTGAAAGCAGTGCCTGTGCCAGGGGGAGGGGAGGCTGAGCAGCCCAGTCCTGCTGAGGTGGACGGGCAGGTGTCCTGGGGGAGCTTTGCTGCCAAAAAACGTTAGGTACCTGTGGATTTTAGCAGCCTGTGTTGGCAAGATCTGAGAACCCCTTCCTTTTCTACTTCACTGCTAAGGTGACTTGGATATCATATTTCCACCTTTTCCCACTATTGCCTTTTAATTTATCTTGTTCCAAATTCCTGCCAGAGAGCCCAGATAAGATGTAAAATATAGATGAAAGTAAAGGATAAAAGAAGTAGAAAGTGATTATGCCAATTTCTTTACAGTTCTAGGTCATAATTGTCTTCTTTTAACTACCCAGAAGTCTGTGAAATATCTCCCTAAAGTGTCCAACCATGCCAGGACTGCAAGCTTTCTTGAGGATGGTGATGCCTCATATGGAGCTGCAAAGTCCCTGTGTATCTCTTTATATATTTGCACACATGTATAACATGGGGAAAAAAAGGAATAATTAAGAGGGGAGTCTGGACTGTAATGCTCAGGTTTACTGACGTATACACATGTGACACCTCAGCTGTAATGGAGCAAGCAGGTGAACAGTAAATCATTTCACAGTAACTCTTCATTCAGCACCACCAAAAGGCCTCAGTGGATACAGGGGATGTGCTAGCAGACACTGTAAACACATGGCAAGGAGGAGTCCTCCCTCCTCCCTGAAGGACTGGCTCCTCCAAAACAATAGGGAGCACAAGGAAATCAGAGGGCTGCAGTGACTTGCTCCAAACCCCAGAACAAATCTGCAGCAAAGCTGGGAGCCACAGCTACATCTCCAAAGGAACACATCTTCCCTGACACCCAGACAAACCTCTCTAAGTCAGCCCTGTTCAGTCTGCTTGTCAGACACACAAACATGCACTCTTTATGAAGCCTGGGCAAGCCTACTGCTAATGATGTCCCCCTGCATCCCAAACAGGCTGCAGGGCTGGCACCTGCTCTTCAATTCAGCCCTCATTTAATTAATAAAAGACATGAAACTACCAACTGTATCAATTTAATGCAGCAATGAGTACAGTGCTCTGGGTTTTTAACCCCAGGGATCTGGCAAACCACAACAGCTCACCCCAGAATTCAGCGGTATTTAAAACATTATCTGAGAGCAGCTGGGAAGAAAAATACTTAAAACCAAAGAAACAAAAAGGTATTTGCTTTTAGGCTAGCATTTTTTGCTGGTTTTAGATTAAGCTGTAGCTTTCTGTAACCTCCATACTCCTCTCTGTATTTGCTGTGAACAAATACAACATGAAGACTGATGCTCAGGAAACATGACACTTATGAAAATGCCTTTAGAACTTCTGGATCCTGCTCCAGAACCTGAAGTGAATGGTCATACCCATTATCTGCAGCCCCCACATTATTTAAAAGATGAAGACACAGTAATGATGGATAAGCAGAAAAATTTCTTAAACCCTAGTCATCTGAGGCAGAGCATTTCCTGAGTAACCTGCTTTCTTAGATTTTTCTTGTAGTAAGTTTCCACCTTGCTGCCTCGCAGCTGGGAGCTGAGAAATGTGTACTTCTTACTGTTTACTTTTCTGAGCTACTTCATTAAAAGTCTATGAGCCCCACTGTGTAACAGAAGGGAAAAGGTTGTTCACATCCTTCCACATATCAGGGAAGCTCTCTGACATGGGACATCTTGATGGCTGAGTCATCCCATCTGTCCCAGCCACCTCTCAGGCCAAAATGAGCAGAGCAGAGCAGAGCAGAGCAGAGCTGAGGGAGTGCTCAGGGAGAGGCAGTCCTTCAAGCAGCCTGAGCATCCTCAGCCTCTCCTGGAGGCACTCAGGGCACTCAGGGCTCAGGCTCTGCGGGTTTGGCTCGCTGTGAAGACAAGGTGTGCTGAAGACAAAGTGCTCCCTTTGGTTATGACTGCGCTTCCTCCCGGAAATAAACATAACAGCTCAAGTTTAACTGGGATCAGAGCCTGGCCTTTGATGTCAAGGGCGTAGTGCCAGGAAAATACTGCAGGACTTTTTACTCAGCTATTCAAGGCTCTGCTCTAGTCCTCAGCTTGGAAAAGAAATGCTTACTTGGCTTACTCAGAGACTGACACAGAAGTCAGCCATGGGTAGGGGAAAGAGATATTAATAAAAAATAATCATGCTTGCAGAAAACTCTTGATAAGTAATTGCAGAAAATGCAGGGTTTCATTACATGACTTGCATGTGTTGGAAAATAAATTAGGAATAATAACAGCATCTAACACAGGACACACAATGAACTCAGACCATCCTTTAACAAACCTGGAGAGGAAAGCAAACACAAGTTTGATGTAACTGACTGATTTGAACAAAATGTCTGTGAAATGCAGAGCAGCATGCAAGAGCCACGGGATTATAAACAAAAGCTCCCATACCTGTATCTTTGCTTTGGAGACTGCTTTTCAGCTGACTTAAAAACATGTCCCAGATAATACAAAGGAAAGAATAAAAAGTTCCAGTTTGTTGCAAACCACGTTAGAGTGAAGGGTGCATCGAATTTCTTAAAGGTCAGTTTTGCTAGCTGGGTTGAGCCCGACCAAGAGGAGCAGACACCCAGGACCACGGCCACACCCCAGAAAATCTTCTTGAGTTGCGTCACGGAACATTTCCAGCAGCAGCGGCTCACCCTTCCACTGCCTTCCGCCCCAGCTTGCATCTGTGCTTCGGCTGGGGCCGGAGACTCCCGGGAGCGCTCATCCCCTGAGGAGAAGAAAACACATGCCTTACTAAGGAAATCCATCCTGCATTTTAGTTTTCAAATCTCAGGCCCATCTGAAGTCAGGTGCAAAGGAACCCACTGGATCTTGCCACGAAATGTCCTTTGTTTTTAGATCATTGCAAAGCCTCTGGTTGAACCGAGGCGTAATTAGAAGGCAAATAACAATTATCGCCTCTAGATTTAGAAGCCTTGGGTAAAATGGAAGTGAAAATTACATGTTGCTTTGATGTACATAGAAAGGCTTAACACACCGCTTAAACTAGTGCTGTTAGGGTGTGTAAATGAATGAAAAATGTGGTATTGAGTTTGATAAAGCAGCAAAGGGAATTATAACAACACTTGAAATCGTTATTATCGGAAAATACAGAAATGGCCAGTTTACAGAGCACGGTGTTTCTTAAAAGAGAAGGAGGGCAACATATTTAATCTTTAAGTTAAGCAAAATCACTGCAGCACAAATAGCATCATTAGTACTGAATTGGATCACCCGACACTTCAGTGATCCCGGGAACAACAGGCCTCCAGTGGCTGTAGCCAGATACAAAAACTAGACCAAACCACATGCTGCCCTGAAGTCCATCTCTGACCAGGCAGCCTAACTTTTTTAGTTCAAGTTGTGCACAAAGACTGGACTGGAGCTCTGCCCCATTATAACTAAGACTAGCAAGCTGCTGGAAATTTTTCACCTAAAACCCTTACCCCTTCAACCCTCAAACATGAATTATTTGCTATCCTACAGCTGTCAGTCTATAATGTATCCAGCTTGTGAATGAATGAGCAAGGAGGAAAGGTTAGCTGGTTGAGTCCCAGAGAGATCAAAACATGCTGGCAGACCTCAGCAGCAGGCCACTGCCTTCAGGGCTTTCTACCTGCCTTTCTTGAATTCACCCCATTCAACATCTGCTGGAGTTGTCAGTCACCCACACACAACACTCAGCAGTGATTCCTCAAAGAGGCTGACTGCAGTTTAAGTTGGTCCATTCACCCAAAGCAGGAAGTAACAGTAGTTCACATTGAAATCCTGGAATCTACAACTTCAAAACTGTCCAGAATTTACTGTGAGCATTGAAAGGTGAAAACATAAGTAAAGCCAGGACAATGAAAGACTGTATCATTGCCAGACATTTATAAATATTCAAGGCAGACTACGAGAGGTTCACATTAAAAAAAAAATCCTTCCTTATTCAGGTGTGAATTCGTATGTGGAATGGAAAATCTCTTACTTCAAGCTAACCTAAATTTGTATTTATATGACCTAATGTATTATGAAAGAAATTATTTCTTTCTATGGAAACAACTATTTAGTTATTTCCCTACAGATAAGAAATGCATGATCAGAGCTAAAAGTACCATTAGGTTGCCTGGTAAAGCTGTATTTTATAATAAGAAGGATTGTGGCCCCTGATGGCCTAATATCTAACAAGAATGTACAGCAACAAAGATATAAACATCTAGACTTTTTGTGTGGATTCCAGAGATCTGATCTCTCCACTTATTTCATTTTTCAATAGAAGATTGTGTGGGCAGCCTCTCACATAACAAGAGATGCACCAGCAAGCCAATGAATTATCCAAAGTTAATATGACCTTGTATTAAACACATAATGGAAAGGTTACAAGCCACCTGCCAAAAGTTTGAATTGAAAAACAGACTGCCTGTGAACGCTCAGCTCATTCAAAATAATTCTAAAACATTTTCTTAGTAATACATTGCTTGTAACTAATGCTTCTTGCCTCACTTGCTGCACACACCAGTGTCAGGGTTCAGTTTATACCAAACAAGGGTACACTCATTTCTTTAAACTTCACCATGTAATGGGCATTTGCCAGCGCCCTCTTTGCTGTCCACCACACAGGTCCTAGAATGATTACCAAATTTTTCCTTTCCACTCAAGATTTTCTTCTGGGAATTGCCACTGCAACACCAAACACTCCACACACCCTAACAAACTCCAGCATCCTTCTTCCCTTTGACCACTGCATTTCTGCACACAGAAAAAACAAATTCAGGAAGTCAGCATGCCAAATAAGAGCTTAAGAGGTGTTTGTGCCTCTGTGTCAAGGCAACTTCACTCAGAGTTTATGTTTTTGAAACTGCTTGGAGAGGTAGACAAAAATGGTCCTCCTTCTTGAGACAGCCAGTGGGGTATCTGCCATTTGCATCTTTCACAGTTACTCCCCAGGGAAACAGGAAACCAGGATTTAAACCACTCCTGCTGAAGATATTTAACATTAGGGAATGTGCCTAAAGCCACTAGGATATATGAGATTTTAAGATGAGTAGGTGCTCTGAATCACAACACTGGAGCTGTGTTATTTTTTCCTAAAATGAGAATCAATCACAACTGTCTGATGCACCAGACACTCAACATCTGGTAACACAGTGCTGACAGGCAGCCCAGTACAGACACTGTGGTGAAGATCTTTCCCCCATCAAGGGCTGAAGCCACCTGCCCAGGTCCCCACTGTGCTGTGCACGTACACAAGAGTCAGCAGTTCATCTGGACAGCTTGCAGGAATATCACTGCCTTCCACTCTGTTCCACAGGAATGGCTCCCTAAAGCTGAAGTTACTGATGTTTTCTCTGCTACATAGGCAAAATTACTTGTCCAGGTATCTTTAATTTTGTGTTAAACACACCAACAGAAACATTTGCTTTCAGCAACAGACAATACTGCATGTCTCACTTCTAAAATGAACTTGCACCTGAAAGGTTAACTTTCTAGGGATGTTCATTCTTTTGATGCATCTACGGACTGGAGGGACTAAAAACTTATCCCAGGCACAATGGATTTCTTGATGATAGGGGTAAAAATCACTGTCTGATGATTAACAGCTTCAAGCTGAGATTTGTAATATCTGTCAGTATCTGTAGTATCTGTCAGTGAAACTTTATTGTGTCCTCATGCTTGCTTGTGCTGCTGGAGAGTTAGATACCAAATGGCACAGACTTTTCTAGTGGATGCACCACTGACCTGAAGGATATCTGTGACATAATCTGCCCCCCAAAATCAGATTTTCTTTGGAGAGGGTGGACCCTACAGATGATATACAATCATGTGGTCTCATCCTCTCATTTAGTGTGGAGGGCTCTTGCCTGCCAGCTGGCAAATACAAAATCCAGAGCTGTATTTTGCCTTGTCTAGTCCCTGTGTCTCTCCTGCGGACATTTTCCTCACCCAAACCACATGTGCACAGATGGAGTGACACTAAATCCACATGTGGCTGAAAAGCTCTCTCTCTCTCTCTCTAACACTGCACAAGAGTCAGCTGGCAACAGAATGCACATGAATTTAAAGATGGTAAAATGTTGTTTTAGAATCAATGAGGCAGGACATTGAAGAATTTTAGTTCTGTAGACTTTTAATGGATTTTTTCCATTGCTTCCTGCAACAAACTGCTCTGTATGCTACTGCATCCCCCAAAAGAACAAATTAAGATATTGAGGGAGAGGAAAAATGCCCATCTTACTTTCACTCATTTTGGTTTTTCATTGTCCCTCTTGCTTATGCATTTTCCTTTCTCATAAATCTCAAATGGAACCATTCCTCCTCGCTCCCTTTCAGTCCAACCTCTGTCCCATGGCATTCAGAAACAAAGGAAGGAAATAATGTCCAAAGCTACTGCCAATGCCATTAGCCTCAGAGAATAGATGTCCTTCTGTTTCTTCTATTATGGCTAAGACCCCCTTCAGGTGACTTTGGACACCTGTAGCAAGGGCCACCTACACCCAAGCTTTACTCCACAGACCCAGCCAAAGGCCATGAAGCAAAGGAGGCATGGAAAAGCACTGCACCTTTAAACCATTAAAGGTAACACCTTTAAATAGGCTGTCCAGGCCTCTTCTAAAGTCTGTACAAGAGTCTTAAGACTCCTGTGCACAGGTAGACAGCTATGGGCTTACTGTAGGACCACACTGTACCTAAATGTATTAAAAAATACAATACTGATAAAAACCAAGGGTGGCATTCATCTTCTTAGTTTGAGACATCTGCCATGCCGACTTGTGTATCTGAGACAGTGATTTACACTTTCTGCATAGTTAGTAGACAAAAAAAAGACATTTCCATAGCACGATTTATCTCCTCCTAAAGTGGATGATTAAAACGAGCCAGATGAATCACTCCCTCTGAGTGCTTGTTTCTCTCCACCAGCTCCAAACAGTCTGGGGAGACAAGCTGGAAGTAGGTGTCTCTGGTGTGGGTGTCTGAAGCTGGGTGAGATGAGTCCCACCTCTCCACCACTGCTGTCAGGAACAGAGGGTAAAGCCACCACAGACAGTGCTGGTGGACCCAGAGCTGTGCAGTGCACAGGAACACATTTAGCTGTCATCAATGACCTGCTTTAGCAGCTGTCAGCTAGTCAGCAAATCAGGGAAGGAAGCATTACACAAGTGCTGGGTGCCCTTTCCAACCCTTCAGAGTGAGAAAGTGACCCTTACAGACTAAGGTCCTACCAAAACATGTACCTAATGATAATGCTCAAGTCTTCCAGGTTCCCCAGGCTAGGAATGTAAAGTAAGCATATTCTTAAACAGTTCCTTAAATCAGGCTTCTGGAAAAAAGTTCTGATAAAAAAGAACAACCCTCACAGGTCTTGCTGACAATTCTAAATGAGACATTCTGAAGTTATTTCCATTTTGCCAGCCTGTCAAATGTTTTGTAACTGCCTGAGCATTGCGCAGAACAAGTCTGTAAAGCTTGCAAAAATATACACTTATCAAAAAGAGGGGAGAAGGAGCTGAGGGAAGTCCTGTGAGATAGTGCCTGATCCTCAGCATGGTTAGAGCTCTACAAATCTGTGTCATGCAGAGGGATCCGGACCAGATACTCCTAAGGCATATTCTCACAGCCTTGAATGCTGTGGGACTTCTTCACCCAGTATTTACTACATGGAGGGATCAGTGGGAGACAATTAGTGCCAACATACCTGAGAACTCACATGATGGCTTCTGATGGTGGTCTCCTGGATACCCAACATTATTTGCCTCAGTAGCAGACTCACAAACACCTCAAATTTTGTTTTATCCCCTTCCTGCCTATCACAGTTTTTACCCTGTTCCTACCACACTAACCATGCATTATTTAGGTGTTCAAGATTTTGGAACTAAGTTGTTAAAAACCAGCTGAGGGATCATCCTGTGAAGAGAAGACGAAATACCAAATTCCTTAAGTGATTTACATCTCTAATTACCACTGAATCTGTCTAAAACTGAAATGTTGATATTTGTTCAGATCTGTTTCCCAGGCATTTTCTTTGCAGTCAGTCAGGTGAAAGAGTGAGGTCTCTGGGACTCACTTGTTGCCTGGCAGACCACCCAGTGCCTAGTGCAGCTTTCTTGGGCTATTGTCAGTGATGGCCTCTCCTTTCACAGGCCATCCTGGTGTCTGACTTTGAGAAACTGTTAATATCTCATTTCAGAAGCCAGTAATCTCCATGTATCAACCTTCTGCACAGTTGTAATGAGAGCACGCACAGACCAACTTCTGCATCAAGGGACATTCCCTCATTTTCCAAATTAGCTCTAGCTTTGCCAAAGCTGCTTGTAGCAGCTGTAACCTCCTCACAATCCCACTAGAGCTCATCAGATGCCAAAGAATCTGTTCCTGGGCATGCCAAAGGACCATGACTCCTAACACCCGTGTGCCTCTCTTACACCCAGACTCTGTCAGGATTCAAAGACACATTTGAGAGGTCCCATCTCTCATCTTAGGAGTCATCTCCAGGAAATATCTCCATTCTGTATTTCAAGCAGTCACTGGAACAAGGCTAGGGCCTCACTTTTTATCCTCTGGGCAAATAACATCCTGAATTTATGTTTTCCTAGTAAGTAAGGATGTTTGCTATTCTGAGCCAACCAGTTTTGCTGCTAGCTGGTTTCCCCTGGCCTTGGAGAGCCTGTGGACACTCTCTTTGGCAATGGATTTCCTGCTCCTAGCAGAGAGGTGGAAGGCTGCTCTATGCACTGAGCTACTGAGGAGGGGCACACACTCCACCTCCAATTTTTGAAGGAAAGGTTTCAGCCACTTACCTGCCAACTGAGCTTTGAAACAGAGTGGTAAGTGCTAAATAGAGTGAGCAATAGTTAGGATGGACATCTTAGCATAAAGGACGGCATAATGGGCTGGGCAGACGGGATGATTCATCCTGCAGCCCCACCAGTGCTCTCTGACAGTGCCCAACAAGCACACAGATAAAGGAGAGGCAGCTACCCTTTCCAGGTTTTGAAGAGGATCCTGAAAAAATCCTACTCCAAAGAGCCTTACAGAAAACAGGCTGACAGGGAAAGTGCTGGAATGGATAAAAGGCTCAGTAGAGGACAGGAAACCAATGAAGCAAAGGGGGAAGCAGCCAAAGCTCTGCAGAGGTTTGTGGTGGGAGCTGCACTCTTCACCATTAACCATGGCTACCTCAGCATGGGAGTGAGCACAAGGTGACAAAGGTGACAAAAGTTTCCTAATGATGTGAAGCCAGGCAGGTCAGCAAGGGCAGTGGCAGCTGCAGGGATGAGGACAATGTGACTGGTCACACATGGGCAGATGGAGAAGTGTGCTGATAAAGAGGCGCAGGTAGGAGTAAACAAACCCACACGCTGCGCCTCGGTGATGGGCTCTGGCCACCAGGGATTGTGAGCTCTTCACACGATGCTCCACAGAAAAGGGCAACTCAGTGCTCAAGAGAAGTGAAGAAAACAAAACAACTGCCAAAAATTGCTAGGAACAAAGCAGAAAAAAAATCTTTTTCTACATCTGGGCAAGCTGCAGCTCTCAGCACACCCACACTGTGAGAGATGAATGGCTAGAAAATACACGTTCCTGTTCAATTCCACCGAGCTGGAGGCAGGACCCGATGGACTTCTGGTCAGGCCCATATGGCAGCTGCGTGGGAGTTTTGAGGAAGCTGCTCCTGGATTCCTACAGGAAAGCTGTGAGTCCCTGTGGGTGGCTGATGTGTGGGATTGTAACACAGCACTAGAATGACTTTGGGTTTGCTCACAGTTCCTCAGTTTTCCAACCATGGTTGGGGCTGAAGGTCTAGAAGATCATTACTCTATTTTTTATTGAATATCAATTAAGGTATCACAATGGAAAAATGACAAAACCCCATAAAACCTTATTAAATCGGTTTTAAAATTAGAATATTTGGCCAACACAGCATTGCATAAATGGATTTTCAGATGCTATTTGAGAAAAGTTTAAAGTGCTTTCTTTAAATATTTTGCTCTTACAGTATGAGATAAAAATAATTTTACTTAATTTGTTCATGAAGTAGTATTACTAAATTTAGAATAAATTAATACAGAAAATAGTTTTAAAGTCCACAATAGAATTATTTCAAAGAACAAACCTAGGGTATTAACCTATTAGGTCAGAAGGTTTGAATTTGCTTGAGGCTGCAGAATAAGGGATATAGGTATATGAAAATAGGGAAAATTGCATGAACAAAAACTCAAACCAAGAAAAAAGCATTCTGAGTTCAGACCCTCTTCTGCTATTGAAATTCATAGTATAAATTAACTAATTATTAAAGTGTTACAATAATCTATGAAGGCTACTCAAACTTGTCTGATCCTCTTTCTTTAATTCCAGCAGGGTAGAAAATAGGACTTTTGGTTCATTGACAATCAAGGTGATTCTCATCTGTGAAAATCTGTCCCATATTACTGATATCATCAGATCATCCATATACCTTGATTTGTGTATCAAATAGGCCTAAATTTCTTGTAGCAGATATTCTCAGATATCCCAAAGTATAATTCACAGATATAGTGGGTTTTATCACTGATGGTTAATATATATTAATTCCTGTTTTATCCTGTGCTAAATATTATATCTAAACTTACTAAGAGCTGGAATTAAATAATCTCCACATATTTTTGAAGACATGCCAAATTCTCCTCCCTAGCATACATATGCCCTTCTGCCTCTGTCAAATGTGCCAACAAGGTTTTCTGCAAAATGCATATTCTAATTCCTGTTAGTGATATATAAAGAGGACTGAAAAGTTATCAACTTCATACTGCAGCAATTTGGACTTTAATCCATTTAATTCATCTTCAGAGGCAACTGCCTTGAAATTCCATTAAAAGTGCTGCATTCAAATGGGCCTGATTATGATATTCTACATTGAATTTTATGAGGTGAGGAGTTCCCCTAAATACTGTCCTTCTTATTATTGATCAGACTCCATGACCAGAATCCAGAGTGAAAATGGAAGATACTGGGTGCTTTTTACAGTAGCAGCATTGTGGGACTGGAAAGTAACCACATGCAAGGGGTAACCCTGATGATAAGTTATGTGTTCTTCATATTATTCTGCATTCCATTCTTGAATAAAAATTGGATTGAATCTTACAGTGAGTCACCTGGCGAGGTCACTGGGAGTTTCACCACTTACTTTGAGGAGTTATGGAAGCAGAACTGCTATTAGAACAAAAATCAGATATGAGCAAAACTGTATTCTGGGCAAATTTTGATCAGTCTGTTCAAATTTCAGACTGAACAAAGGGTTGAGAGATGGTAAAAAACCAGTCTGGATTCTCTGCAGGAAGCTACTGCAATAATTATCCAGGCATTTGAGTGCTACATATCTTTCTTGAGTAATGGTTTTATCTCCAAGGGAATTCAATTACTTACATGCTAATATAAAGAGCACATTCATATCAGTGCATATATACAGGGAGATAAGTGAATTCATGCTAACTGTGGAGGCACTGCTCACTGCACTTTATCAAAAACAGGACAATGTTCTTTCACTCTTGAGGAGCTTTCAAAAACTCAGGGCTGCCTGGCTTTCAAGTAAGCACAGTTTTAGATAGAAGACTCTCCTGTAGCCCATTGGTTTCTTCCATAGTGAATTCCAGCTCCACCTGATTTTTCTCCTAGAAGCTAATGGTTTAACCTGCTATTGAACTTCAAACACAATGCTTTTCTTAGGTCCTAGGTTCAGATCAAGATAGTTGGAGCATCTGTTCTCTGTCAAGCAATAACTAGATACTAGTGGGGACTTGACATGGACTTGAGTGTGCTCACAGTGGTTGGAGTAATGCACATATATCCACACAAATCCCCACATGATTTACTCAATGATCTCCTGGAAGGAAGAAGAGATGCCTCCTCACCTCTCAGCAGCACACTCATCAAAAGCTGGGTCTCCTTTAAAAAAAGACAGGTTTGGCTAGGCCCATGTGGGCACTGAGGTACTCAGTGTAACTCCATGTGAAAATACATTGCACGCAAAAATTCTAGTTTCTATTTTCTCTCTGATACTTGCCTCATCCTCCTTGCAGTGAGAAAGGCTTCTGCAACCCACCATTCCTCATTTGATTCAGTCAGCTACAGAAGACAGACTCATGCCTTTTTCAGTCACAAATTAAATATTACCCGTACTGAGAGTTGTGCTAGGGAATTTGAGGTGATTGTGGAAAAGGCATTTCAAGCTCTTACCTCCTCACTTCTGTGCTTTTCATGACTGAATGACAAGACTTACAGAGTTCACACTTATTTGGGATTGAGGAATTAGGGTCAGAAGTAGTGAAACTGAACTAAATGTATACCTAATCCTTCCAGAAGAGCCAACATACAACTTCTGTATAACCAAAGGGTGCTTGATCTTGTGTCAAAATTCATGCCTTGGTAGGGCTCACAAAATTTCCAGGCTGGGTACCCCTGCATTATGACCAGATAGAGGGGATCCATGTGTTTGGAACCAGGCAGCTAACGTGGGAGATCAGGTACCTGATTTCTCCGATAGATGGTGGGCAACTCTGCCTAGAGGCAAGCCAGCTCTGCACTGCTGAAAACACCTTGTTTCCTGTTGCCTTTGATCTTATGCCGCAGTGGCTGTCAGCAAAGCTCAGTGAAGACTACAAAGTGAACCTACTCTTTCATTGGCCAAATTCCTGCTTCTGCAGGATGCTATCCAGGTCTGCAGTGGCATCTCACAGTTTATAATTAACAAAGATTAACTAGGCTGTGGACTAAAGGTTGGCAGTGGCGCTCCAGCCAAGCAGAGAGAGCTGGTTACTACGTAAGTGAATGTGCTGTACTGAGTATGATGTGCTAGGAAAGCAACAACATAAATAATCCTATATATGAGCCTTGTTGCTGGGAAATTGCCGGGGAATACATGTTGAGCTAACTTAGACTTTTATGTTGAACTAGGAGTCTTTTTGGAACTCTGGCTCTTACACTGAGCTACAAATCCTACTGTTTACAATTGTCAGCCATCAGGAAAGAAGGACAAAATTCCTTTTAGAAGATTTATAAAATTAAAATACAGGAGACAGTGAATAATGCATTCTGGTGACTTCATATTTATTTTTTACTGGTTCTTGTTCCAACTTCTCATGGGAGAAGCCTATAATTAAATAGGTGGATTAGTAATCTGCTTATTTTTTGAAAGCAAATGCCTAAATTGATTCAAGATGACTACAAAATGCACCTTACTTCATTTAGGGATAAGTGGGTGAAATGTAATGGTCTGTGATCTATGGAAGGACTGAGAAGATGATCCAATGGATGCTGTCATTCTCAAGTTCCATCATTGTAAGTGAAACTACCGTTCGCCCATTGTGTGTACATACTGTCTCATTTCAGCCACTAAAGTAAGGAAGCTTAGATAAATCTTTAATACCTTCTCTTTATGCTTTGTGATGCATTAAAACTCCTGCTCTGGCATTAGTTTAGTAGCATCAAAATGGTCTTATTTTATTTTTGTATCATTTGAGGAGGGGACACAGTGCAGAAGTAATGAGTCGCCTCCAAACCTATAACTCATGAATTTGCACAGGCGAGATAGTAGACAAAATAACGAGGGGGACATGATCAGCTAGAGGGACTCCCCAGTGAGTAAGCTAGCACAGCTAAGAGCAGCTCATTTTAAGGCTGCTTAAAGCCTGAGGAAGCATGGTGCCATTTGGGAAGTGAGCCAGGTGTTATGCAACAAGAAACTCCTCACGCCTTTGGAACAAGATCTTGGCTATCTGCTCAAATATGCTGTTGTACTAACTGAAAATACTGCAAGGAATACAAAAATTGGGCAAATGCTGCCTTGGGCCAAAGCCAGAGTGTAATTACTGTCCATGTGTACTTAACACTCAGTACCCACAGAAGAAGGCACTGCTTTTCTGTCAGCTGAGTAAGTGACATTATCCTGCGGTAATGGGGTGCATGCTGGTAGGTCCAAGGGAGAAGCAGACACAGCAAACCTAAAACTCCCATCCATGTGAATTTGTCACCATCACCTTCACCAGTTCTGGTCAGGAGAAGGAGAAAACTGCTACCATAGCTAAGGAGCAAGAACTGGGTGAGTTAAGGTGCCCTACTGCTCACACTGAACACTGTCCCCTGTGCAGAGAGGCTGCCTGAGCAAAAGTGGACACTTTCAAAGTTAAGTCCTCCATGGAGAAGCCAACACAAATTCCTTTCCAAGGCTGCTTCAGTGGGGAAGCACGCCCAAACCCACAGCCCTGGCTGAGCCACCAAACCCACAGCCCTGGCTGAGCCACACCAGCCTCTCTTGCTCACCAGCTACTTCTGTTTTCTAGGATGCATGAGCACTGTATAGGTCTGTCATGTATGGCTTTCATGGGAAAAAGACCAGTGGCCACCAAATCCTGTTTCTACAGTTGTGAAGTCCTGGGTGAGATGCTCACACAGCCTGCCCTGGTGCCCAGTTGTACAAGCATTGCCTGACTACCAAAACCTTTGGATGCCACCAGCAGAATGCTGCTAATAGTTACACAGTATTTATTCAGAAATTTATGCAGCATTTGAGTTTATTTCCCAAAAAGGAAGCTTTAGTCACTGATTTCAATAAACTAAGACTTCTCTGACCCCTGTTGCATCCATTCATGACCCTCTCATGGCCACAAAGATATGTGTGGAAAGTTTGGGGGTCCATTCCTATCTGCTGCAGGTCTTTTCTTGCCTGCTCTGTCAAAAGATGTGCTCCTTGTTTTTAGGCAAGTTGCTTCATTCTGCAGTTTCTCAGCTGCTCCATCTGCAAAATGAGGATAATAAGAATCTCCTCTCTTAAAGAAGCCGACTGTTACTCATGGAAGTTTTTGCTGTGCTTGGGATCTTTGGTTTGTGCTTGCCAAAGAAGTGAAAAAGATTTATTATTAAAGTGATTACAGTGTTGATATGCTTGTGATGAATTCCCTGCAGGCATGCAAATGCACTAAAGGCCAAATGTAACTCTCATTCATACTTATACAAGTTCCCTGTAACTCCAGCAATGCAGGCATTGTTACTCCAGCTGAACATGTGGTGCATCTGGCTCCACGGCAACTCAGTTTGGAATATTACCAGTCACTCATTCCTGACAGAACAGTGCAGAGGAAATGTGCTACAGGGGAGCCTGCAATAGCATTTCCTTGGTGCTGAAAGCCTGGGAATAAGCAGCTCCTAGTAGGGGCTAGTTAAGTGGAAGATGTGTTTTCTCTGGTGTGATGATTGTTCTGCAGTTCTTTGTCAAAGATGATGCTACCTGTCTATGGAAGATCTTAAGATGCAGAGCAAGAATGGAGATATTTACCTTCCCAGGGAAGAGAAATCAGTCCTCAAAGCACACTGTGCTTTCATGTACAAAAGGGGTGAAACCAGTCAATTGGCTGGTCTGAGAGGAATGGCCACTGCAGCGTGGACAGAAATTGGTGAGAAAAACAACAAAAGAAGGAAGAACAGGCACAAATCGGGCACCAAGCAGACATTTCTCAAAATATGAAGGGTGTACAATGGTACCAGGCACAGAAAACACATGGTATGGTTACTGCCTGCCTGAGCAACGCATGCAGACACAGTTGTCTTTAAAAGTGCTGGTACAGCAGGCTCCGAGCATACTGATGATTCAATCTCCGAAATAATTCGAAATGGCAGTCACGCTTCTGAAGGCACAAAGTCCTTATCTTCCTTTTAAAGCAAAGAAGTCACTGCACCGGCAGGAAAATACAAGGAATGCTGGAGGGCTTTACAGCAATGCATATCAATGAAAGGCTCCTCTTGGCTAACCATCCCAGAATGAAACATATTCCTAGTGGTTCTGCCAAAGATCCTTGAAACGCTTTGATGGTGGCTGATAGGGGAGAAAATAATCCTAACTGTGAAGCAGATGAAAGTTTTTGTTGTCTTGCTCTTAGCATTGTCTATGCCTTTGCAATGGACTTGGACTACGAGAGGAAGGCAAATCTTTGCCAGAGGTATGGCAGCCAGGCCAAGGGAAGTCAGCAGTCCACAGTGTGCCAGCTGTCTCACTTTATTTTTTGCCTATAACTACATTTTTTTTATATGGCTTTAACACCAGCTGGCAAAATTAGTCAATGTTAGCCTGAAAGGAAATGCTGTCAATTGGTTTGGAAAAGGAAGCTCTCAAATGGAGCCAGTCTGTTTTGTTAAAGAGAAGGAAAGAAACTCCAGGCCCTATCATACACCATCAAGGCAATTTAGATTTTTGCCACTGATGGTAAAGGAAAAAGGAATCTGAAGTAAAGAAGAGAAAGTCCAACTAGGTCAACAAAGTCCCTGGTGGGCAGCAATAGGGTATCTGAGAACTGGTATGCAGAGCAGACATGGAAATGCTTGAAAGGATTCAATTTTATGGCACAGTGAAAGATTGCTCTCCTTCTGTTTCTATATAAGGTAGGTAATAAACTGTATTTGAACTGGTAAAAGAGGAATGAGATGACCCACATTTCAAAGCTGGAACCTGGTAGGTTATTATTATTTATGATTCATAAAGCTTGTGCAGTGCACCAAAAGAAAGGGAGGCGAGCTCCTAGCCCAGAGGAGCCTCCAATGCAAACCTCGAGAGAAACACTCTACTGTCCACGGGGTCAACTCCAAGGGCCTTTTAAAATTCTAATTATAGTGTAATGAAGATCAGGCCTGCTCTTTCCATGAGAAAACTGGGATCCCTTTTCCTATCTCTGCAGTAGGTGGTTTTCATGTTATGGGAATGCAACAGCTGAATATTCTGTGAACTGAAATAAGAACCTGCAGGTACCCCTTACTTTCCACTCTTGATGCTTTTAGTTCCTTTCCTCCTCTTGCAAAAATTGCATTTTCTCACTTTCTGCTCCACAGAGCTTTTGCTACCATTTTTTCTTTTACTTTATTAATTTCTCAGCTTTTCAGTATTAGTTTTTTTCCTTTTCATGAGCTTTCTCTGGACTCTCACATTCACATTATATGTCTTGCCATTCAATCATTCCCTTTTTTTAGCTTTTCTTCCTCTTTGCCTCACTCTTCTCATCCCTTTTCTGCCTCTCCTCCTTCCATTCCCCCTGGCCAACCTTCTCCTTTCACCAACACCATTTTCTCAACCAACAACATATCCCAATGGTATCCCCCAAACCAGCAGCTTTCTCTTCGCTCTTCCTTCAGGAACAGAGCTCTGTATCCGTCCTTCAGACAGGCGCCTCTCCCTGACCTGCACCCTGCCTTTGCATCACCCCTCCATCTCCAGGACAAGGCTTACAGGTTTCTACCCAAGAAAACATCTCCTCACCCTCAGATTTCTCCAGGGAACATTTCTGAGCACATCAGTGTCCTTTTCAAGGTCCTCGGCCATGATCCCTGAAAGTCTTCAAAGGTCTCAGTGGTACCTAAAGGTCTGCCAGCCCCCACTGCTCTTGGGCTATTATATCCCTCCCGGCCACAAGACTCCAACTCCACGGCTACCATGCAGCTGGATTGGCAAACAGAGGTGAGGACAGATGGTTGGAACACGGGGCTGCGTTCCTCACATCGGGAGAGCAAATGTGCCGAGCACCTTCCTTCCCTCCTGCCAAGGGTCCTGCACGGCAGATACTTGCCCACGGGTTTGGGGGCTGCTCCCGCGTCCCGAGGGGAGGTCCGGAGAGATGCTCTGCCTCCGGAGTAAGGGCGAGGAAAGCCCCGGGGCTGAGCAGGGCGGCGGGCAGGGGTAAGCGGGGCGATGCCGGGCGGCGGGGGAGCTGCGCGCCCCGTGGGCTCGCACCGCCCGCTCAGGAGTCGCGCAGTCCCCGCCGCCGGCATCGCCCCAGCACCGCGCTCGGTCGCCCCGGAGCATCCCCGGTCGCGGTACCCGGTCTCCCCGGGATACCCTCGTCCCGCTCGCCGCGACGTCGTTTACCTTCCACTTTGGTGAGGGTGAGGACGGGGCTGTTGCAGGCGCTGAGCGGGGCCACCCTGGCCGAATGCTTCTTCATGGCGAGCCCGTCGCCGGCGGCAGCTCCCCGCCGCCCCGCGCCTACATCCTGGCGCCGCCGGAGCCCTCCTCGGCGGCGCTCCCCGCTTCGGCTCCCGGCCCGCCGCCCTCTGCCGCAGCACCGGGCGGCGGGGGCTGGGGCTCGCCCGCCCGCCCGCTGCCGCTCGGGGCTGCTGCAAACCCGACGTCACCGGCACGGCCCCCCCCGCCCGCCCCCAGGGCTCCCGGGGCCGCCCCCCGGGTCGGGGCGGGGGAGGCGCCGGACGCCGCGGCCAGAGGCGCTGCGGAGCCCCCGGACGGCGCCGGCCCCGCGGTCCGGCTCGGCGGAGGTCGCGGGGAGCCGGGACCGTAATGCGGCTGCGGACAGCGCTCCCGCTCCCGCCGGTGCGCCAGGGATCCCCGAGCGAGCCGCGATCCCGGCCGCGGCTGCTGCCTCTGGGCTCCTGCACCGCACGGAAAGGGCTCCTGGCTCATCGCGCCCTGCTCGGCTCTCTTCGCACTGTCTGAGGGAAAAGGAGAATTTACACTCTCCGAGCCAATTCATTATTTAATCAGTATTATCCCTCCTTTGTTTTCCTTCAAGTCCAGCCACTATTCTGGGTCAATTTTCATCCGTGACTTTAGTAATTTCAGCCATCCTCGCCACAGCCTTTCTGTTCCTGCTGTATCCTTTTGGAGGGAGACCAAAACTCGACCCAGCAGCCAAGATGAGATACTCCATGGATTTACCAATACTACTCCAATGAGTATGCAGTCACATACTCTACAGCTTTCTTGACATAATCCAACAACTTCTTTTTGGCACAGAAAGGCACAAAACGAAGTATGTCCATACCCACACATGTTAAATAAAATGTCATATGTCACAACTGGATGCTGCTTGCATGTAGCAATCTTTTATGGTAGTTTTGTTTTTTTTAGCAATAATTTTAAGATCCCCAATCATGACATACCAACAACATGTGATTAGAACTACCCCTCTGTCAGACCACAAAAATCTAACTGGCATTACTTAATGAGTCAATACAAGTGGATTCAGGAGAGAACTCACCATACTGAAAAAGTATGAAAGATGTAAAATAGATTTATATCACTGTAAGCAGAGCACCAGAATTCACAAGATGCTGAGCACAGTGACCTTAGCACCCTTTGCTCCTTGTGATTCTTTTCTGTGGATATGAAAATACTTACCAGGTTCCAAACTGAGGTGCAGACAGGGCGCAAATACTCAACATTTCTTAAGATCTGGTCAAATTAAAATGAGTGTACTTTGCAAACAAGACTGGGCAGCCATCAATACTCCACAAACATTCCAAAGTATTCTTTAATTATATAAATAGTAGCTATTGAAAATCAGTCCTGACAGACTTTTCAGGAAACCGTGGGAAAACACCACCTTACTTCTGCTGGCTGGAAAGCTCTGTATATTTAAGAGGTGAGCTTTCTCAAGGGGTCAGAGCCACACTGTTAGTTTGCATGGGTCTCATTGGTTGATCTGCAGCCTGATGAAGCTCCAGGGTGTTTTGCACTTCCTATGCCTCTTCTGTGCAACCTTTGGGATGAACCTTATACAAAAATCATTACGCTACTTTCAAAGTGATTCTTCTGAAAAAAAAAATCACGTACTTACTGCTAAGACTACAAAACATCAGCTTGGTCAAATGATAATTACTGGTTTTCACGGTTATTTACATGACATGGTTATTTCCTTTTTAGTAGAATTGTTACAGATTCTGGAATGTTACAGATTGTAAGCACTTGAGAACCATGGGTCCATCTTGTTTCATTGCACTATTTAGTCTCAGAGTCCAACTGGTTTCTGGTTATTGAAAGAAGTTACATAAAGAGAGGCAAATTTCACCTCAGACGGTTCTGCCCATGAAATATTTTGCAATGTTGCAGTGCCTGTTGTTTGAGGATTTCAAAGCACATTATAAAATATTAACTTATTTTACACTGCCTTTGGGAAGAAACTTCAGGCTCACTGGTAGTTAAAATACAGCCACATAATTTAAGAGACTCCCTTAGATTCAGGTGACAAGTAACACCGGAACCTGGAGAACTCTGTCTGGCTTCTGCTCTGAGCAGATCTTCCAGGATCATCTCAGCCTCTGCTATATAAGGAGGAGAACACTAAATCAGCACTTTACATCCAAATGCCATCAGTTTTTCCCAGAAGTAAATGGCTGCCTAAGGATAATCAGACTTCTCTTCTCGTTGTACTTGTAATCAATGGGATGGTCATAAGAATTAAAAGTATATTCATTAAAAAGTCTTTGTTGCTGAGCACTTATATTCTTTCCTTCTAACAGGCTTATGCTGTCTTCTTTGTTAAAGACACAGCAAGTACATTCTTTTACTTGGAGGGTGGTGCTGCTCACATAGAAAGTCACAGAGAAAAAATGGGGTTTGGATGACATGTTACTTTAACCATGTGTAATATTTCAGGGTTTGCAGGGTTGTTAACACATTTCAGGCTCCCAATGTTTTATTTAAGCCCAGAACTCCAAACGCGTATGGCAGTAAGTCTCTCCTGTGGCTGGCTGGCCCCTCCGCAGCTGGCACTGCAGGAGAGCTAAGAGGCATCTTGTCCTCCTTCCTCCTCTGATGATGCCTTGCATGGCCACAGCACTCAAGCTTCTGCACCTCAGTGTTCAGTTTAGTCACCCTGAGAAGGTTTCAAAGCCATTGAGGACATTCAGTATCCAACTAAGGCTGGTTTCAACCGTGGGAGAGGACATCCAACTGCTTGTGTGCTCTTGGAAACCTTCTGCCCAATGTATGTGTGAAGTACAGCTGATTCACATATGCTCAACTCCAACCCCTGAGCATTTTAAGAGTCTCTGGCTTCTCTTGCTGCCCTTACAGGCACGCACACTTACACCAGAGATCCACAATAGGCCCCTGTCTTACACTGTGCATAAAAATACCAGCCACATATCACAATAAAAAAAATGTTGTGTTTATTTAATGAAGACTAGGGTGCCTGAGGACTGTGTTCCAGGGACTCTTCTGTGAAAGCTGCATTTGGCAGCAGGCTTGTTACTTTCTGTAGCTGCAGCATCCCCACCTCCCCAAGGTTTAACACATTTACTGCTGGATTACATTAAATTCATTTGCCGTGAGCATCTTACAGTACAAGCAATGCAAAATTGATTCACACAGGGTAAATTTTCAAGTCAAATTTATGGCTTTTTAACCTTTTGTATTCCGACGGCAAAAAAACTGGTGGATGTCTGGGCTGTGGACAGCTTACAAATGTGGAAAGAAACTCTCAAACCTTGGAAACTGGAGAACGCAGATTTTCATTACAAATCAAGAGCAAGGATGTGAAAAAGGGAATGTCAGACTAAAAATTCAGGATAAGGCAGTCAGAATTTGCCCAGGTTGAAGAATTTGTAAACTTTGTAGTTTGATGGAACTAGTTTTGTTAGAGTTGGCTATCCTTCTTCATTTTAGATTAAAAAATTATAGTAATTGGGTTGTTTTTATACATATAAACCTTTATACAGGTGTGCTAACACTCAGCATCACACTGCTTTTAAACCTATGGATCGTAACTGCTTTCCTGAAAGAATCTTTATTTACACAGGAAGGTAGATTCAAGACAAAACTAAATTCTCAGTTATGTGTGGTACAGCCTTTGATTTTTATCCTGTTAGCTAGTCTGTTTAACCAACATGAAACACAATGCCCTGTTGCTAACAGGCATAGTTGGTATTTTCCCAGTTCAGACATTTTCATGTTTAGTGTACTCATTAACAGGACATTTATTAATTTATGTGCTTGCATTACCACTGAGGGCAATAATTGTTGTGCTTAGCAACCTTAAAGGAAATGGAGTGTGGACTTTTACTCATGTAGCCAATTTCCTAATAGGCTCCATCTCATACCAGAATGAATTCATGTGCTAGGAGTCAAACACATGCATAATACCAACACTGGCCACAACCTTCCAGGAAAAAATATCTTTTCCTCTAGTATATTTGAAGTAATTTGTGAATATTATCCACAAATAATTATCAGTCTCTTTACAAGGAGCTTGTTTTACCTGACTGCTGTGCTACTTTTCCTTGGCTACAATGCTAATAAGTTTATAATCTGTTTCTTTTTGAAGCTCCAAAACCACAGATGTCAAAAGCACATTTCCAACACAAATATTAGCTATTTTGGAAGTAATGGTTTCTGTCCTGCAATCATTCTGAAATCTGCATTGAGATGCTCTCTCTGGTGACCATCCACCACTATTCTGTTTGCAGGCTCCTACATTCACAACCTCCACTCAGAACAAAGTCACATTTTGGTCAAATTTACATACAGTTTTTTCCTGCAATATTAACCTAGCTGTAAAGACAATGTCTTTCCAATTTTCCCTCTCCCAAAATAGTTCTGTTACTTTTAGTATCATGTCTTGAATTCACAGAGCAAGGCTGTGAAAGGAAGGAGAAAGGAAGAGGAGGGATTCAAACCTCCCTGGCCAAAGGTGCTCAGTAGACTGCACCACACAGACTCTGCTGTAGAGTCACTGCTATCTATTAGCTCTTCCAATCTGCAGATAACAAGGACATGTGAGGTGCCCATAAGGGCTGCAGACTGTCTACATGACAATATATATCCAACAGTTCCTAGACATGGATGCAAAGTCCTGGTGAGAATATCTTCCTCTCTCCTTCTGTTTATAACTGCTGTAAGCATTACTGGAGGACACAGCACTGCTGGATTTTATCTCCAAGTCTCATAAAATATTAACTATTTCCAATATTTTATGAGAAGCTCTCCTGGAGTCATGCATACAGAACAGCTGCATTTCAAATAGTACTGGTGAATTCCTCAAAATGTAAGAAAAAAGCTAGATTTAATCTCAGAGTTTTAACACCCTCCTGGGTTTATCTGGCAATTGCTTTTCCTTGTGGATTTGTATATGGGACACTGTCTGACTACAAGACCTAAATCTCCTCAAATCACAAGAAAATACATTGTTACACCATCAACATCAACAATGCAGCAACAATAACTTCTTAACCCTTTAATTACCTAGGATACATACAGTATTAAAAATAACTGAGCATCACCTCTACATTCTTCACCACCAGCCCGCTCCTGGCCAGTTGTTTCTGTAAAGCACACATGTGAAATGCATTTCAATGTAGTTGTGCACATTTTCTGCCATCACAAACATTGTGTAAGCTGAGTTAAACCTCTACTCCTGAAACACCCCAGTTCAGGAGGACTTCTAACAAAGACACAAAGGCCAGGAGACCATGTTTGACAGTAGCTCACACTTTGAGCACCGAAGGAAAAGTAGGTGAAAGACATCTAAAGTTGGAATATATGAATACAGAATGAAAATATCTAAAACCTAAAAACATGATAAAAAAAAAATCTGTTGTTCAGACTGTGGCTCAGAAAGAAAATAAATAAATTCAGTCTGTGAGGAGATCTTTTGTCCTCAAAAACCAGTTTCTTTCAGAACTGTCTGAGCAAATAAGCACATGCTCCTGGTCTCAAACATCCAAAAACAGACCACAGGGACTGAAGACAGAATCACATTTCTTTTCATCTTCTCACCTGAATATTTACAGAACTATGCACTGCCCTCCCAATTTGTATTAGGCAGGACAGGAACAAGAGATGAGATGAAAAAGGGGCATCTAAAGATCTTTCAGAAAGTAACAGTAAAGATACTTCTGAGGAGACATATTCCGTGTTTCAAGTCACTGGTTTTACAGACAGTGTTCTAGGATGAAAATCACAAAATCTGTCCAATTTAAGTTTTGCTGCCAGTTGCTTAAACCAAAGATAGGTAGGATTTAAGCACTCCCAATGGCGTGTGAAATGGAGAGGGTTTCAACCTGCAGAAATAACTCACCAGATATTTGCCAGGAAGAAAATTGCTGCCTATTTAAAATACAAGGATGTGTAAGAGCAAGAAGATCCAGACTGATTCCTGTGTTCCTGTTTTACCAGGAACACTGATTTTAAACACTTTAAATAACTACATTCTTTCCTGTTCCCTGTGTATACTCTGCACTTTGTCTTTCTTCTTATTTTCTATTGTCAGTATGTCCTTGGTTCTTTTTTTCCTTTGCATTGGATTTTCTCCTTCATGTCTTTCCTTTGTCAAATTCCTCCCAGTGCCAATACTAAAGAGCTTGCAGAATGAACTGGATGCCACATCCACTTATAAAGTTACACAGACAAACAGAAAAATCCATTCAATTGTGCCTTCTTTTTTAACTGCTCATGTCCATCACAACCCTTAGCAGTTAGTACTGGGATTTTTGGAAGTGTCTTAGACCTCACGATTTATGGCTTCAAAGTAAATTTGCTGGAGCTGTCCAGAAGCTCTGCACCTCTCAAGCTCTCAGACCCTTTGCTCTATGATTTAATTTCTGACTGCACAATAATGGTGTTGTGTCCAGAAGAATTCAAGATGAGGATTAAAAATAATGTCCTAGGCACAGCCTCTCCCCAGATTTTCCAAGTTTGCCCTGCCAAGTGAGGTTCAGCAGATTGGGCTTCTGGGTCAATTCTCAGGAAGCAGCAAGTCAGATCTCTGGAAGCAAACAGGTTAATTTTCCTGGGAACTCTAGCTGAAATGCTTAAAGCAAGTAGCTGTGCTGATTGCCCTCAAAGAGACCAATCAGTTTGGCACAATAAGTTCCCCCTTCATGAACAGATATTATTTAAAAGAAATTATATAGGATGAGCCTTTTTGGCACCACGTGCTTTGTAATTATATCCTCTCTATCCTACTATCCTAATCACTCCAGTCTCCCACTCTCACTGAGGCCAATTGTTTTTCTTGAGCCCACTGGCTATTTCTCTTTTTTGGGAGGAGCTTTTCCTTTTACTTCTTTCAGCTGCCATTAGGGCACATGTTAATATAGTTGGGTCCCAGCTATCTTATTATTATGAGACAGCAATATAAACCTGTTTCCTAGATGAGTATCTGCCTTCAGACAATGGGAAAAGGAAAAGGAGAAAAATGCTGGGGTGGAAATGCTTATTGTAAATTCTAAAAGCACACTAGTGTGTGCAGTGAGCAGTGGCAATGCAACCCTCCCACTCCATTTCAGGCTCTCCTCTCCCATCATTGTGGCACCAGACCTGAGTGAAGTTGTTGCCACCAGTTACTCACAAGTACCTTGGGATAAAACTTGGCTACTTCATGTGCTTTTGAGATCCTATACTGAAAAGCCCTGTGAACATCCAAGCATCATTGTTATTCAACACTCAGAGTATGTCTAACAGGCTTAATATTTGTAATCTATTACCCTTTCTTAATGAAGAGGATGCCTTTTATTATTAGTGCGAAGGATGAATATATTATTACTGCTGTTTATCACTAGTGCAAGAATAATTAAAATCTTTGGGTCCCATGTAAAACATGAATTTTTGAAATGACGGTGAAACAGTGCTTTGTAGACTAAGAAGCATACCTCTTAATACTCTAGATGTCCATAAATTGATTCACAATCTTATACATCTTAACAAAGTGAATTATTTTACCCTCACAAGTGCATTGCTGAACAATGCAATGTCAGATGAATGCCTACAGCAAAGGTATAGTGACTGTTATTCATGGGCAACACCACAGATAAAAGTCCTTTGTGCAGGTTCAAGGCCGTGGGAGTTTTGATTAAAAGAGCAGGCTTAAAGACAGGAAACTAGCTTGAGGTTGTGGCTGGAAACTTAGGAGGGCTGCTTATCCCTTCAGAAAAAAGGTACTTTACATGAAGGACCATGGATATTGTCAGGAGATTCATAACAATGCAAAATTAGAATAATTCCACAGGTTTAAGTGTAGACAATATCAGATGAATGCAGCAAAGAGTACCGTCTACCCCAAATATGTTGCATTAAATTCAGTCTTTCACTTAGACTGTAACATTGTGGTTGTTGAAGCCTTCAAGAGAGGGCTGAGGCTGAAGAAAATGGGATGCTTTTTTCCAACATTTTACTTTAGATATACAAGGCAGGATTATAACATTCTATTTTCTATTTGATGAATTTAATCAAAGATAAGCAAAAACTTTGCATGTTTAATTCTTCAGATAGGAAATTCAGCTTAGCTCTAAAATATTTTGTACATACTGGTGAGATATTGGTGAGAAGGTTTTACACATTGCCTTAGGTTTCAGCACATGCAGGGGAACCACACCCTTACGATCTGTGGAGATCAGGAAAGAAACAGGAAGAAAATGATGGTTTCTCTTAGTCACTCTCATACTCCCCCCTATTTTCAGCTGGTACTGTGCTATGGCACATAAATTTACTGCAGTAATTAAATACATTTACTACCTTATTTTTTCGCCACCCACCTGGGCATAATATTTATGTGCTGTTTGTGCAGGTTCTGTATGCTTTTAAAGCTATGCTTTAATCCTTTGTCAGCTTGATCCCTGCCAACATTTAGGAGTTTGCAATTTACATAGTGTTTCAAAAAAGCAACAGTTTCTACAATCTTCCTTGGGATGTGATTATCCATTGGTGGATCTTGTCTTTTTTTCTTGCAGTACTAGATGAAAGAAGTTATATGGGGCTCATGCTGTCTCTTGCAAGCAGAAACTGCAAAATCTTTACAGATCTTGTTAAAATAGTCATGGTGATTTTTAAGAATGCTGGAGTAGAAACTCCAAGTTCCATGCTTATGTGACAATGGCAGTGAGCACCAAAGATGTGTCATTCTAAGCCATAAGCCCTGACTTTCACACAATAACAGGACAACTCTTTATAAAGCCTTCTTACTGCTTATCCTTAATCCCTCAACTTCTAGACTGGATTTGGTTAATGCTTTTGGGGAATGAATCTGGATGATTAATTAACAGTACCAGGGATATCTGTAATAAGATTACGCACATGGTTTTACATTCCCATGACTCAGTTGATTTTCTTTTGAACTAATGGGAACTTTGTTATCAATGCACTCTGTGTTGGAACTGTCAATGCTGATAAAACTATAATAATAAAACAGCCAAAAAGCAACCAAATCTAAAATGTAGACAAACAAAAAATATTAGCTTATAGAGTAGTTGGAGGGAGGGTCATGTTAAGCTAGGAATCCGCAGGAAAACTAAAAGAGGGCAAAACATTAGGTAGAAAAATCCAAGATAAAGAAGAACAGTGAGGACTGCCAGGTAGGATAAGCCAAAGACAAACATCAGAACACAAACACAAAACATAATTGGAATAAGAAATAATAAGACTGTTAGGTTAATCCAGAAAAACAGAAGGAACTGCCTACTGTGAGAAAAGTCTATGTGTGCTGGATAGAGCAGTGGAACTCATCAGATCCTGTTCCTTTCAAGAAAAGTAAAAAACACACTACTAAAACCACAGTTTTCTGTTAAAGGGAGGCTTCTTGTCCTATAATGTGTTGTTTGGGGTTAATGTGTCCTTGTGCAAAGAGACTTCAGACTCATTCTTTAGCTGCTCTTTGATCCCTTCACTGTGGTCACCAGGACAAATCCTTTGGAGAATCCAGCTGATTTGTGTCTTTCCTGTCACACAAAGCAGCCTTGTCAGATATTTCCATAGGAGTATTCACTGTATGGCACATAGATATGAAGTAGGAGTAATGGGGAGACGACTGCCCTCCATCAGAGGCTCCCTTGGCTGGCACCCAATGGTCTTAGCATAACCCTGGGGCAGCATCAGCTTCTGGTGACACTTACTGTAGGATGAGGCATGCTCTGATCTGTGCTAGGAGCTGGACAGATGCCTGGATGGTCATGGCAAAAGGGACCTGAGGGCCAGAGACAGCCTATCCATCTCCCTCTCAGCTGCACTGAACCTCCATCAGACAGGCTCCAGCCTCTGCACCCGTGGCAGAAATGTTCTCCTGAGATCTGGAATGAGGAAACTCCCCCTGAGTTGACTGTTCATGCTCTTCTTCCCTCTCCCACTCCTAGCAGATGAAGGTCTGGATCTCAGGTTAAGTTTCCACTGAGAAGCAGCAGGAGAGCAGATTTATACCTTGCACATTATTTCCAACAGCATCCCCCCAAGTGTGCATAAAACATTACTATAATTCTGTCCTAGGGTTATGTTGGTATTAATAAACACTTGAATTTTGCTCTAAGTAATTAAAATCACAAGTACTTTTTGTTGCAGTCACAGGCAGGAGGCAAACACGGCTGGGGCTTTATTATTTAGATATGTGTAATAATTCAGGCAGCAGCATGTATTTTTTCAACTGCTTTTCTTTCACATAACAGTCTAAAGCCTTCACCAACACATTACACAGTCTCTCAATGCTTCAAAACATAAATCTAGATCCCATACCACCTGATGGAAATAAATAGCACAAAAGCCAAGCAATTTATTCCTGATTAACTAAGTACAAAACACCTTGCAAATAACTTATACTTGTTTCATGTAAATAACTCTTCAGTGTCAATTTACACCTGGCTTGGATATTGGCATTTCTAATGCAAAATATAATTACAAACTGAGTATTGCTCACTGAGATAAAAAAAATAAAGCTTTAGACTCAGGCCAGGCTCTCTGGCTCTTTCAGACACCACCAGGAGCAAGCCAGCACTTCACCAGAAATAAGCGTAAGACTTGCTGTTAGCTCAGTGCTTCCCCCACTAATGGCATTTCTCTAGGACTGACTTTCTAGAGCAGATTAAAATGACAATGACAACAGACACATAGAGAAAATAAAAGAAAAGCAGTAAGCAAATGCATTTATATGAAGGAAGCAAATGCATATATATGGAAGGTCATAAGGCCTCTCAGGGCCTATTTGCTGAAGCCCTTAATCACTGTATAGGACATAGCTAGTGCATTTAAAGCAACTTAGAAACTCTAATCGAAAAGCATATGTACTCCCCTGACATAAGATTATTATATGGGAATTTACAAGCTTTTTCTTGGTTTCTTTTTGCCCATCAGAAAAGCTTATCTTGTGCTCTTTTCCTGACTGTTTGGATGAACAAGAGAGATTGCAGAACTATGCCTGGAAGGCTTGTGTGAGATAGATGAAAGAATAAAAACACAGCTTTAATTCTAGAAGGAGTTAAGACCATTGCATGAGTAAGCTTGAGCTAACTTCTTGCCCGTCAGACAGGAGAAAAGACTCTTGGGCTTGTTAAACAGGATCTCAGAACAGTTTTTTCATTCTTATATTTAAGAGTTACTCTTATAATCACTGAGTAAAATAAGGTCTAGCTTTTAGGCATATACATTTAGATGAAAACTAACCCTTAATTTCTATGCTTCAGTCTGTGTCATACAGTAATAATAGTAATAACAATAACAATAATAATAATAATGCTTAATCTAGGTTAATGCTACATACTTAGAAGAGTTTTGACCCTGCTCTTCCTCCCCTGTCAGTGTATAATGTAGACAAAAATAAGAAAATAAGGTGTTTACATTTTAGTCAATCCATACCACCCACATCAACCTTCACCCAATTTAACTGCCAGTTCATGCCTGACTGCAAACTGTCTAAATCCCTAAGGAGCAGGACTGGTTTAAGTCCTTTTACTTAAAGGCTTCTTTATCTTGTATATAACCATACAGCTGCTTCAACAGAGGTTATTTTTCAATGCAGCCAACACCTAGATATTGGCACCCTATCTGATCATTTTAAGTACTTCAGCATTGAGCCAAGCCATTTGTTTTTATCTTGCTACATTCCTATCTCCCCACTATCTTATCAAACATAACTTTGTCATATGTAATTGCTAATCCTAAACAATTCACCCTTAATGGTAGAATCATTTCTTTATCATGTGCTGTAATCATTGAATACCACCAGAAGTAGTGATGAGTATCTTACATTCATTGGAAAAGCCTTTTATCTCTGGTGGGGATATCCTGTTTCTTCCTATCATTTATTTCCTGGGACACTGCAGTGAAAAAAAAAAAAAAAAAAAACCAAGCAAAAAACCCTTGTACATTTTATTTCACAGTGATTTCCACTCTTCCTACTATTAATTGGATTTTTTTTGTTTGTTGGTTCTTTTTTTAACAGAAAAAGTCTTTAACTGAAGAGACACCACATCCTATTGTATTACCAGTAAAATGACTACATTTCAGTGTGCAGAGATGTGTAACAAGTTCAGCCAGATAGGTCTCACTTCCGGACAGTTTGTAGTTTCAAAATTGCTTTATCTGCTTCAAGGGAAGTCACCAAAACTCACGGAAAACCTGGCTATAAATGGTAGTGTGATGTCACTATATACTGCCAACAACCAGGGCTATTATCTATTATGTTCTACCTTTCATACCTACCTTTCATTCCTTTAACCCCATCAGCAGGAGCTTTGGGAAATTTCTTTTGTCTGCTCTGTTTTTTTCTGTGTTTCATCTAGAGAAATTATATTTTCTTTTTTATTTCCAACTTGAAACAAGTACAATGTATTCGGTGTGATGAAATTGCTACCCAAAGGGACTGCCAATGATTGCCTGATCAGTGCTGAGAGTGATGGCCTTCAGGTATTCTAGTATTCTTTTGGGGTTTTTTTGTTTGTTTGTTGGGTTGGTTTTTTTTTGGTGGGGGGGAGTGTTCTTTGTTTTGTTTTGTGTTTTGCTTTGGTCTTGTTTGGTTGGGTTTTTTTAAGAGCAAACAGAAATCATTAATGTTTCCCTTTTCACCAATCTACTAACACTCTGATATTCTTCTGCCTGCTTATATGCTGCAGATGAGCATTAACAAACCTCATTTTAAAAAAAGAGATTAACAGAAAATGGTACCCATGAATGTAGCAAATGGGGAAGGGAGCTTATTTGCAGGTTGAAGAATGCCAAATCCTCAACAATTTGCCAGTAACAGAGGAGAATATGATCAGAATATCTGCTGCTGGAATAGGGTGGACCACATCCTATTGCATTACCAGTAAAATGACTACATTTCAGTGTGCAGAGATGTGTAACAAGTTCAGCCAGATAGGTCTCACTTCCGGACAGTTTGTAGTTTAAAATTGCTTTATCTGCTTCAAGGGAAGTCACCAAAACTCACGGAAAACCTGGCTATAAATGGTAGTGTGATGTCACTATATACTGCCAACAACCAGGGCTATTATCAATTATGTTCTACCTTTCATACCTACCTTTCATTCCTTTAACCCCATCAGCAGGAGCTTTGGGAAATTTCTTTTGTCTGCTCTGTTTTTTTTCTGTGTTTCATCTAGAGAAATTATATTTTCTTTTTTATTTCCAACTCGAAACAAGTACAATGTATTTGGTGTGATGAAATTGCTACCCAAAGGGACTGCCAATGATTGCCTGATCAGTGCTGAGAGTTATGGCCTTCAGGTATTCTAGTATTTTTGGGGGGTTTTTTGTTTGTTTGTTGGGTTGGTTTTTTTTTGGTGGGGGGGAGTGTTCTTTGTTTTGTTTTGTGTTTTGCTTTGGTCTTGTTTGGTTGGGTTTTTTAATAGCTGCACGACTTTGAGGTGAAAGGTATTGAAGAGCAAACAGAAATCATTAATGTTTCCCTTTTCACCAATCTACTAACACTCTGATATTCTTCTGCCTGCTTATATGCTGCAGATGAGCATTAACAAACCTCATTTTAAAAAGAGATTAACAGAAAATGGTACCCATGAATGTAGCAAATGGGGGAAGGGAGCTTATTTGCAGGTTGAAGAATGCCAAATCCTCAACAATTTGCCAGTAACAGAGGAGAATATGATCAGAATATCTGCTGCTGGAATAGGACCATCTCAAAGAAGAAACAGATTATTTATAAAATGTTAACGATTACAGAAATTCCATAATTAGAATCACTGCTACTTCTGTTGCAGATAATACAGATGGATGAAAGGCAACAGAGAAGGTCCTCCAGGCTCGCAGGAAATTTTTTTGCTGTTCAGCACTGAGGATGATTATGAGAATCCAAAGCCTAAGTAAGGGAGAAGCTGAATAAGAAGGAGTAGGCTAATATGTCTGGAGGAGAAAGGCAAAGCAACTGTGGATAATACATAAGAGAAAAGAGTGTGTCAGAATGGTTTAATATAAATCTCAACCAAGAGCTTATTTTAATTTGTTCTCATTTTTCTTTTCAGACGTTCCTTCCTCAGTACATATTTTAATGTGAAGGAGCCTTAGGAATTTGCCATGGATCCCAAGAATGACTTGAACTGAGTCTCAGATTCACAAGAACAAAGGAAAATGAGCACAGAACAAAATAATTTCTATTATAGTCATATAAAAAAGCATATTGTAAGTCATACACTTTTACCTGACACGTCAGTAACATGCCCTGATTCCTGACAAAAGTCACGTATATTAAGCAGGCTCTACATCTCATCAGCTGAAGCCAGAGCAATGGCAACAGCAGGACTGCCTTCAAATATTACACCTTTTGATACATTTGCAGTTTGTGTTTTTCTGCTGTACTGCATGGTTCATAATTTCATGCTTATTATGCTTGCTGTTGACATTACCCCTCAGCACGTTTCAGTTTCAAGCTTCATACTATGGAAAAGTGCCCAGGCATATAATCAAAACAAATAATGAAGCTTCAACTTAACCAACTTGAGCAGATCTTCAGAGCTCTGAAGCTGCTTACAAAGTGATTTGCTGAGTGGCTTTAAGTAGATATTTAAAGCTAAAAATGGGCATCAGTGCTTTACTGATGCTGATTCACCTCCTTCCCTCCATGTCATATATTTAACCCTGAACACTTTCATTTGATGTTGCTGGGACTACATTGAACTCCACCCAAAAAGTCCCATTCTCTCCTGAGTCCTGCTGAACTCACAGTCTCAGTATATTTTTCACTGCAGGAGTCCTACAGGTCAGTTTTGCGCCATGTGAAAAACATTGCTCAGTTTCACAGCTGCTGCCTATCTGTTTTACTGGCTAAGTAATCCAAAACAATTCTCTTTTTTCTTGTTTTATGAGAAAATTCAAACAGGAGAGGACTGAAACATGATTCCTCGACCATCTTTTTATTTTCTCTGCACTCATTTTGCTCTCTCCTATTTAACCCTTCTGTAAATGAAATAACTCTGTTTTTCCAGCCTCTTCATTCTGGACCTTCTCTGTGATCCTGGTCTTTTCCCCTCCTCATGTTTTCTCCTATTCCTGCTGAAGTTGGTCCATGAACAGTTGGTCAAAACTGAGGACAACAAATAAATTCAATGTAATAAGAAATGAATTTATACTTATGGGGAATTATGCTACTTCAGTGTGGAACCCAGAAAGACTGGGAGGGTAGTGATCTTTAAATTTAGTGGTCTGAATTAATGTGATTAATCCTGCCAACAACTTTGAGAGAAGTCAGAGGAAGAGAAGAAGGAACTGAAAATACAAAGTCACATTTTAATGTTTTGAATGTTAAGGGAGAAAGAGAACTGGCTACATGTCTGTCTTTCCTGCAAGTGAATTTGTGAGACCAAAATGCTGTACAGGTATTGCCTTCCATAACATATAAATCACATTTACCTACAGAAAGGAGAAATGTGTACATTACAGTCATTCTGTCTGGGACAGAAAGGGACTGCAATGTAATTAGCAGGAAGATATGTCTGTTGCAAAAGGTCACCTCTCCTGTGAAGAGAGGCTTTGCACAGTCCAACCTAGACAGGCTGGAACAATAGTACAAGAACATTCATTATATCCATTATAATGCCTCAAGCACATTTGCAGCCAGCCCAGGCTGCAAATACAATACATTTCCCTAAGTGGATTAATAGGAAAGCAGAGGTCCTAGAATTGCTCTGACATATCATTTATACACATTGTAATCCTGACAATTGTTAAGTATTAGAGAAAATCCAAGAAGAGACTGTGCACAATTAATTACACTCTAAAATGCAGCATGCTGATCTCTTGATTAGCCCACAGCTCTAACAGCTAAGTGATGTCTAAACTTTTTGTAAGTTTAGAAGACAGAATATTCCATATATATATATATATGATTTTAACTCATCTTTCTTTTCAACATTCTTATTTATAACTATGTTTTCATATTTATGTTCAAGAATGGAGCCTATTGCTTTGCTAGACAACACTTGTTTTCATTCACTTTATGCCTGCCCATCTTGTAAATCTCCTGAGACAGATAAATTACTTCCTCAGAAGCAAAAGGATGAAATGAAGCAGTGCTACAGTCAGGCTGTGGATGCCAGCAGACTAAGTCACAGCTTGCACTTCCAAGCAGCAGGAGCTGAGGGAAGTGTGCACTGCTGTGGGTGAAGTGCTGCATGTGGAAACCCATTTGTGAGAGAGCCAGGTGCTCCCAGCCCCCCTGGCCAAGCACAAGTGTTCTGCACAGGCACAGCCTCTTGCAAGGCATTTGGGGAGGAGATGTGGCCACCCAGACACTCGGGTGCTCTGCAAGTACAAGATCTTGCTCAGCCATCCTGGGTGAAGACCTCTAGGCTCCTGCAGCACTGGACAGTGCTTTTAGGCAAAATTTGTGACAGCACTTCCCTCTCTGCTACTTCTGTGGATGTATACTCTGGTTTCTCTTCAGATCATATAAGGATAAAGATGTGTTCAAAGAGCTTGAGTGAAGCAGAAAGGCTCTGTTTTCCCTTTCAGGAGCTCAGCTTGCTACTTGTATGAGGAGATGTCCTGACTTTCCTGAGCATATCTGTACAAGCTGACTTTGTCAACTATGTCTTTTGACCCTCCAGGAGAAAGCTATCTGCAGCCTTGTCTTGAAGATAAGATCCAAATTCCACAGGAGTCAATGGAGAAGCTACTGCTGCTATTTCTGGAAAAGTCTCCTGGGCAACTCTGGTAACTCACCAAGTGCACAGTTGGTCTAGTCTGCTGAAGTCCATGGAATTGTAGAAGAAAAGAAGTCCCACAGAAGGAAGCATTCAGTGAATCACTACCTTTCCAGCAGTGAACTGGACCCTCAGGAGTGCTGGAAAGTGTAGAAGCTTCTCAGAGAAGATTGAAAGAACCAGAGCAAAGGATTTACACCAGGCATGCCTCATCTGTGAACAGCTACCAGACATCAGGTTCCCAGATAAAAGAACATTTTGAGAAGTATAGAACATTTGTGTAGGTATTAGAACATCATATTTATAACCTGTACATATGACATCTTAAAGTGCATTGTAAAATAACCTTCATGTAGACACACTATATATAGAAAACTCACTTGAACTAGAAGGCAAGAGAGAAAAAAATCCTGAAAATTTTATATAAGTAATTCTAGTGATAGAACATCTAATTTTATTTGCTTCCTCAAAATGTCCTTGCATTCATATGTAACTGGTGCATGATAATAAACAAGTGAGAGAAGATTATTATTAGAACCCACAGTATACTGTATAGTGACTTACTTTGCAATTAAGACTGTCCTATGCCAAGTACTTCTCTTCAGTCTGAGCCTCCCTATAAAGGCAGCAGAAGCTGCTTCTCTGCTTTTTATAAAACATCTTTGTCAAAGCACTACAATTGGACTCTAAGTCACCAAAATGCTTTAGACTTTCACACAAAGCATGATAGGGCTTTTCCTCCTCACTCAGCCATTTTGGCTGATTGTTACAATCACCTTGAGATTGTTCTGATTTGGCTTTGTTATGTGTTTTAGAGCTGAGACAAGACATTCTGCTTGCAGTACTACCAGATGTATTTGGCATTTGCTGCAGTTGTGTGTGGGACAGCTCTGTCATGGGAGCAAACACCAATGGAAAGTGGGGGAGGATGGTGCATGGAGAGGGTGCTGGTAAGAGCATCATCTGTACTGCTGTATATTGTGTGTGCTCTCTTTGCATAACTCAGAGCAAACAGAAAGCTGAGAATCTGTTAGTACAAGCATAGCGAATATTTTAGATACATGATTTATAAATATGATACACTCCTGGAATGTAGTTACCATGAGTAACTAGCACAGTTATTATTTCACAAGATGCAGTGACCATTCAAACTTGAAAGAATGTGCTAATTAAGCAACACAGTGGAGAGAAAGGCCCCACTTGGTATATTAGCACCATTTTATTTCAGAGCTTGGTGCCAGATAGGAAGGTAAAAAGGCTGCTTCATCACAGTCGTTTGCTTATAAACACAAAATCTACCTGATGGTGGGTGGCAAGACTGAGATGACAGAAGATGGGAATCCATCCTAAAAAGAGGAACGGAGTAGATTCAAAAAAGTAGGAGAGCTCCCAAAGCAAATCAAAGTGGCAAACTAAGTTGTCTGTTGTGCTAGGTAGTTTTGGAGACTCATTCCATGGGCAGGAGATTGCTGCTGCCAAAAGGACATTTGGTTACCACTACCAAGTCCACGCTCAGAGCCCTGGCTGCCATGCTGATGGGGTACTCTGACAGTGCAGGCTGCTGTTTTCCACTTCTCATTTTTTTTTTTACATTATTGGAGCACCACTCTTCACCAGAATAAATCTAGGGGGTTTGTATTTTAGGTTAAAATTGAAACAGATTTGAGACAACCTAATGCTCCTGGGTTTTCTTATTTCCTGGGTAGGCAACAATGTAGACCAAAAGCAGAGTGCAGAAACCCACTGTGTCTGCAGCTTGGTATCTATGAAGAGACACAAAAGCCCTGGAGGTGCTTATGACCATGTGTTAAGGAGAAATCAGCTCTGATTTCTCCTCACAGACAAAGGTATGTAAGGAATTGTTCATTTAGCACCTTGGGTGACCCTCAGGTTAACGAAAGTATGGAAGGATACATGTATTCCAGAAACCTGGAAAGGAGAGAAACTTGTAAGGCTGGAAGATAAATGAGTAATCTCTCCCTACAAGAGGAAAGAGAAGCAGAGTCTAGTTATTCTGAACTGTACAGGGTACATCAATTAGTTTGAAAGTAGGGTACATCGCAGCAAAGTGTCGAAGCACTTCCATTGCTGACAATATTAAAAACATCAAAAGACAAACACTGTAAATTGGGATTTGAGTTTCAGTTGTTCTGAAGAGCTGTTAGCAGTGGAAATTACCTTGCTACTGACTCCCCAGACAATCTTTTCCTGCAGAGAGAATGATCCAAAGGTAATTAGCAGCAGTGGAAAAAGCTCCTGGGTAAAATTTGAGTCTACACTGAAGTGAAGATGAAATGCTTTAGTTGTGGGGGAAGGATTTCATCCAATGAAAGGGTCACACCCAGTGAGCACTTCAGACAAGAGTAACACATCTCCTTTCTGTTCCCCATGCATTCCTCCTTGTTTTCTCTCAGACATCATCAGGAGCTTCACCTGAACATCTTGTAAATAAGGACTTTTCTTAGGAGTGACAGGATGTGCACACCTGCAGTATGGTTCTGCTAAGTCAGTGAGAAAACAGTCTGAAATGTGCAGCCTCTCCTTCCACTCCTTAAAATAAGGACTACTCACCCATCTTTGTATATTTAAAAATAAAGCATTTGTAGAAGCATGAAGTAAAAGTAATTTTAGTAGCCCCATTCATAAGTTTGTCAGCTTTGATAAGGTAGAAAGAATATTTAACATGAAAAAATATGTGTGTGGGATAGGAGTAAACCCCCCAAACTGCCTAATGACCAGCTAATAATATATTTTGCCTCATATCATTAGATGCCTAAGCAAATAAAAAAGATTTGATAAAATCAAAAGATTTGATGAAAGATATGAAGTCTGTAGGATAAAAGCTAACTGCCCTGGGTTACATTTGTGATATTTTAAATACACTATGGTATCCTTTTCTGTCATCATTTTCTTAATCCTACATCCCCCAAAATGCATGTGTTCCTAAACCAAGTTCTGTTTTTAGGAGTGAGTGCCCTTGACTCTTAATTTCTGAGGCACTTGAGCGCAACTATGTCAAACCCTCAATGTTTTCTAAGTGTCCTTCATCTTGTTCCACATCTCCAGGCCATGGTACACTGCCAAGTCTGGAATTCAAGTGCATCTCTAACTTTCCTTATCTAGTGCTACTGAGTCATAGCAAAGTGATTATTAAAATACATATTTGTGACCTATTATTCATCTGTTTCAGCTGAAAACCACAACCTAAAATTTTATTTGTCTTAGCTCTACAGAGCTGGCACAGTTCTAAGGGCAGATATTTGAGACTGAGTCTTCTGCCTTGCACATCATCAACAAACTTTTCCAGGTAATTTCCACTTTAGAATCTTTAGTATGAATAATTGTATTACACATAATTGTGTTAAAATCTTTCCTGCCTAAGGTCCCAAGTGACTTTATATTTCAGGAAGTAAACAACGACATGTTTTTCCTGTAAATTAACTGAGTATTCATACACTCTCCATGTGTGTTTTGAGCTGAAACCTCTGCAGACCTTGTGGGGAAGACACATGGACAGACTAATGGAAGCTGGCTCTCTTTTAGGCTTTCTGTATTTTGGAGAGGAGGGGGAAGAGGACACTTCAATTGTGCAAATGAATAATTTGTCCTGTCATGTTGAAGTTCACGGAAACCCTAAAACCCAGCTATGTTATGTTAAAGCTTTGCCCAGCAGTGTCAAGCCTGTTTTTATTTTAAAGTCTCCTTGAACAACCAACTTACACCAACCTATATTTTTAAACATTGCCAACAAATAATTAGGCAGAACCTATGGAGTGTTTTGGACATGCTATCTGATGTCAGCCTGCACAGGAGCTGAACCATTAAGTCTCCCTCTCTCATCCTGCAAGAATGATGCAAAAGATGCCTTACTACAAAGGGAAGGGGTTTCTTTTCCAGATGAAAAAGCTCACACATCAGAAATGCTGCCACACATATCAGTCTTCTGCAAAAGGATCCAACTTACTGAAATGCCAGAAGTCTCCCTGTCAAAAATACAAAGCTTATTTGCCAGTGATACCCTCCTACTCTGCTGCAGCCCACAAGTTGCCTAAAATAACTAGCCAAAGGTAAGCTTCAAAGCCTTCTGCCTTGAGCTTCAGTTTCAAACAAAGCAACTGAAATTTAAACAGAGGAAGTAACTGTTGTTCTGTTCATGATTTCACCCTTCAACCAGAAATAAATATAAATCCCTGATTCCTTAACTGTTTTGTGGAACTTTGAATCAGGTGAGTGTTCCTGAAAGTGCAAAGCATTGTTAAAAGTTACAACAGTGGGGTAACTTCCAGGATGAAAACACAGAATGCTTGGGGTGGCCCTGCTATCTCTGGTCACCTTGCAAGTATGAGGAAGGTGCCAAAAAATTCTCAAATGCATCTCTGTATTTTCTCTAGAATATGGCTACACAAGTACTAAACACTGGAGGCTGTAAATCCTGAACCATCTTTAGCATTAGCTGCTGCCTTCAGTTACAGTCAGCTTAGCAGGCTTTGCCTTCCAGTAACCAGAATGAGCCATGAGAGAGACAAGGAAGCATCTGCCTCACTGCCCGTAACACATAACTGTGTCACACTGGTGGATTTATGCATTACAGTTCCCTACATCCTGTCTTTTGCCTGCCCTTTCTGGCCTTCATCCCTGATTTTTGACCCAGACAAAAAGTCAAGCAGGCTCCTGCTTGCCTTTCCTTGGAAGGTTTTTTTTGTCCCCTGGCAAATCATGGTCTGTTATGTGTTTGCTGGGTGACCCTTTTCTGTCTCAGCCAAATAGACAAACAGGAATCCCCTTCATTCCTGTCCCATTCTTCCACCACATTTCTGTCCCTTAATTTCACATCAATGCTTTTGCAGCTTGACCCTCTCCTTATAAAGGGCTGAGAAGCTCCATTTCCTTATACCTGAGCCATACAGAGGCACTGCTGACTGTGCTGGGAACCACCCTGGGGTAGCAGATGTTAAAACTTAGATTATTAAATATTCTGGTTATGAAGCAGCATGAGTGAATTTGAGGAGATGAGCTTCTAGCTCTTCTGTAAGTGACCTGGGAAGAGTTAACTGCAGTTTGGGTAGGACAGACGAACATTTTCAAAGATAGAAACCCTGAAATGTCAAAGAACAGAGTTATCAAAACAGATCATTGTTAACAAATGGCTGTTTATTGCTAACACAAAGCAAGTGTACAATTTGAAGCTGGATTCCTTCTGTAAGTGTTTACTGGAGGAAGAGACAAAATTAGACATTTGTATCCTATCAGTTGTTCATAACACTCACAACTGCTTCCATATGGCCCACTACTCTACTGTTTTACCTCCAATTACTTTCAATTCCAATTGCTTTCAATATGAATTCCAACTTTTGGTCTTTTACAATGATCCATTGTACAACACTCTCAATATTACTGCAGGTACATCCTATTCCCAGTCTAATTGTTTAGAGGAAAATGAATTTGAAATAGTGACCAGAATAAACTTCGCTCTCAAAATATCATTCATGTCTGGACAAGATTTGCCATGTCACAGTTGATTTTTTTATTCTATTGGTGACTGCATTGCTTAGTTTGGGTTTGTCACCTCAGTTTTCTTGTCTAAATTCCTGCCAGTATCGGTGCATCTTTGGAAATGAATTGGCACCTCTTTTGTGATAGGAATTAAATCAGTAATGCGTAATGCACAGTGGCAGAACCACACTACAGAATATGATCTGATGAAAGCACCACAGAGAGGAGGAACTGAAATTACTCAGACAGTTCAGAATACTGTTTTCAAAAAATACTCACCAGGACGTTTCATCCATAGCTAGTTTCTGTTACCATGGTTTTTCTTCCTGCACATGTTCAAGTAGATAAAAAATGGGCATCAAGTGCACATGCCAGCTGAAAGTCTCATTCCCTTGCTTCTGTGCAATACAAAAATAGTATTTCTGAGAGCTAGGCTGTTTGCTGTCCTCTGCCTAACAGTGGGAGAGTCAAAGGTAGGAAAGAAACCTTTGCTGCTCTCTTTGGCATTCTGTCACTCATGCAGATATGACATTACAGAGACACATATGCCAGCATCCATTAAGTGTCTTTACTGTAAATCACACTTATTTCTGGGGCAGGCAATCTCGTCCCACTGCAAGTGCCATGAATGCCATAGTGTGTAATTGAAATAACATTTGCAATGCCATCTGAGAAAAGGCTTCAGCTTGGAACTTATTAACAACCTAAGGATGAAAAAAACCCCACTTGAACTACAATTTGAGGGGTAGGTAAATATCTAGCAGACTTTGATGGCAAGGCAGGGGAGAGGGAGCTTATCACCATTTGGCCTTCAGTATGAGAAAGAAAGAGAACTTAAACAACACTGCCTGGCTACAATGAAGTGCAAGGTAATGTAAGGAAAAGCTATCCAGGGGCACAGTGTGAGTTCTCAAATCTTTCAAACACTCATACCCAGAAGTTAAAAATCACAGCACTGCACAGGTGGAGCCAAAGGCTGTTTTCCCTCTGCAGGATACTGAGGCTTGCTGGCACCTCAGAGCAAGGGCAGGCTTGGTCAGTGCCAGGGCCAGGTTGGCCATGCTAACTGGGGGAACCGTGACAGGGGAGGGATGGCAGCAGTGAGTGCCTCTGTACGAGCTAAAGATGGGAGCAGGGGCCTCTGGGGATTGGGTAGGCAGGCTGTTTGCTAAAATCCATGTCCTCAGAGCTAGCTGGAGCAAGCTGGTGAAAGGAGCTAGTATCACACTTTTGTTTTATGCATGGACATCTCCCCTGTTTATTAAGCATGGGCTCTAGTATCAGAAAAATGTGAAACTTGTTCCTTCCCCTGACTTCCAAAAGGAATGCCAGGAAACACCTGTGTTCCCCAGTCAAGTGAGCAAACCTGCCACCACTCAGTACAGCCCCTGGCATCAGCGAGACCTCACCTACACACCAGAGGTTTCACCAGAGTGATTGCACCAGTCCAGACAGCCAAACAATATCCATAAAGTATGCAACTTTCCCAGAAAATGGCCCAGTGTGCCTGCCATACTGGCAGGAAACACTTCTGCTGACCTACCTGATCTCGTTCTGGATTAACCTGCACAGGCAAAAAATCCCTCCTGGTAAGAAGTAAATTTAGGATGGTTTTACTCTGCTATGCAGCCACATCTGTCAAACCTTCTTTAGTAGAGGCAAAGGATGAGTTTGTCAACACGGTCACAACAAAGAATGATTGAGCCCTGCTTTTGAATTCCAAGTAAAATAAGTCCATTCTGTCCACTGGTCACAGACTTGTGAACTGCCCAAGTTTTAAATCTCCTAAAACAGAGACAGTAGCAGGCATGGTTGCCAGGAGGCAGGATTTAGTCTTTGGATTACAGCAACAGCTGAGAACTCCAGCTAAGATCAGTCTGTCATGACAGTGACGTGGAGACAAATATATTGATGGCAATGTCAAGACAACCAGACAAAAGCTTTCTGAGGTGAAGTGCTTTCGGTGTCTCAGCACAGGTGTTTCATGCATTCATAAGCTAAATGTACTCAAAATTTGTGACTCATATAGCAATTCCAGAACTTGCCTCAGGTTCATTAATCAGTGTTTGCAACAAGCTCAGGCATTAGGGACTCTTCCGTTCTTTGAAAACCATGAGCACCAGTGAGAGCCAAACCCCATTACACAGCATCTGACATCAAACCTGTGTGTTCTTATGCAGTTTTCTACATTATTAATTTTCTACCTGATGGCAGTATGCTCCTATTATTTTTGCCTCCCACTCGTGTTCTGTGATGAAAAGCCTGCAGTAAAAATTCAGACTAATTCCTTTTATTTTACTCTCTCCTGCTGCTGCTCTATCTGTCAGAACTGCTGCAGGAAAGAAAAACTGTAGCAGAACAGACTAATGAAAATATTGCTGTACCTTTTGAGATATTAATACTGACACAGTTTCATAGCTCCCTGTCTCAGACAGTAAAGAAAACAGCTCTTATTTTTCACATCCCAACCATTATTTTCCCATTCTCACAGGGTAGCACAAAATCAGAACCACCCACCACCTTCTGCACAAAAGCCACCCCCCAGAGCTGCACACAGAACACTGTCATCTTCCAGTGGCTTTAGGGATCCAGCTTTGCTGACTTCTTTTGTTTGATTTTTTTGTTTGTTTTGGGGTTTTGGTTATTTGTTTGTTTTCTACATCACTATTAGTATCCAGTGCGGGGCTAGAGACAAAGCAAAATATCAACTTCCACCTGCTCTGTGTCCAGAAGGGAAAAATGCAGTCACCTCTGAGCAAATTCTCCTTCACCACCTGATGTGGAAGCACAGTGCAGAAGTGGTTGGGAAGATGATGAGCCACAATATGAACAACCAAATTTGTGATCCCCTTTTTCATTTATGTTACTTAGTCACAGCCTAGAACCTAGAGTGTCCTTTGTAGCTAACACCTGAGATATGTTATGTTTGATTAGCAATGTTGTGTGAATATAGTAACAGATGGATTGCTAACAATTCAGGTAAAGCACCTAAAAATGTCAATTCCTGATACAACCCTACAGTTGCAAGTGTTACTAGTGATACTATGGAAATTTAGGGAACTATTTTGCCCTCTCTCTCTCTATATATATATATTTTTTAAACATATTTGTATAAGTAAAATATTCCTCTAATGCCCTCTAGTGTCCACAAATCAGAGGGATTCTTGCTACTGCCTTTGTCTTGGCATTCCTTTTGGCAGGGAAGTTTACAGCCTTACATGCTGCTGAAGAGCATGCAGGGAGTTCAGATTATTAAATATGAGACATGCACTACTTATTCCCTTCTGTTTCACTGCATGGGGAGAACAGCCAAGTGCCACCAAGGCTCACTGGGGCATGCAGGGTGACACAGCTCTTGGAGGAAGGACACACATTACCCTGAAGTTAATCACATGGGAACTTGGAGAAGTTACTGACTCAACCTGGAAAAACCCCCGAACTTTCTCCTGCTCCTCCCCTACCATTCCCATTGCCTTGAATGCAAAGATGCCCTCGGAAGAGAGGTGTAGTGACCACAATAGAAACACTTTGCAATGTGTTTATCTAAGCACAGATACAATGCTGGATGTGCAGGAGCCCAGAAAGGATAACCTGACTTATCCAAGGTCACAGCACATGGCCACGAATAGATCCAGACCTCCTGGCTCCCAGAGCTGTGCTTAAACCACAACAGTGTGCTCCTTCCTCTCTGCAAATGTGCTGAGAAGTTGCACAACCTGAACCTACTGGTTACAATTCTTTCTGAAGTTCCTGACAGCAATCCATAACCAGATACTTCAAACTCAGCACTACCACTGTGATCTACTGGTGGTGACATACACACTCCTTGTGTCTGATGCTGTACCAAGTCACTTTTAGACAAAAATCTGCCCCATGATTAACAGCTGAGGTGCAATGTATCTGCAGAGATCTTAAAGTTTATAGAGTGAATTCCAGGGCTCTCCATGGGACTTAAAATATGTTGGTTTAGGATCATTTTATTGACACAAATAGTCTAGCTATTACTATTTACTGTAACTTCTGAGTTGACAGATTCCTATTCACTTAACTAGTTTTGGTTTTAATCTTAAAAGGCAACTGCCAAAGTATCCTGATTTTTTAAATGGGATCCTCCCTTTAACCCAGTTTGCCGAAGGAACATTTCTCCCTCCCCTTACTGATTTTAAATTCACTGGAATTTTACAGACACTCAAGAACTGAGCTGCAGCAGCACTTCCTAGATGTGATGAGAAGACTATTTTGAGCCTGGAAATCTATTATTTAAAATTGTTCTTGCGCCAAGTTACTTTTTCTGATTTCACAGATTTGTGTGAAAGTAATAAATCAAATACCTTTTTTCTTTTCTTCTCTTTTCTTCTCGTCTTTTCTTCTTTTCTTCTTGTCTTCTCTTTTCTTCTATTTTCAGTTTTTTTTTTTTTTGGAGCTGGGGAGACCACATTTGACTTTGGTTCTGCCCAATGAACTACTGAAAGTGGATTGCTGTTTAGTTAGTAATAAGAAAAGCCCAAATCTCCAGCCTACAGATGGAAGGTCAAACCAAGGCATCTCTAAATTTGGCTTCCAAAGTGATAGCAGGACAATTTTGGGGGACAATTCAACAGAAACAAGTCACTGAATGAAATTCTGTTTTGCAGTAGAAAACATAAAAAATACATTTTTCCTTCTCAGCATATGAGTGTGCCACAGGGATGCTCTGCAGCTGCAGTGGAGAAGAGACGGAAGGCTGTTGAAATTGCCACTGGTGGTAGCACTGGGCTGAGGCATGCCGCTATGTGCTCTGTGTAGAATATGAATGCCCTTTAGGCAGAAAGTGTATTTCACCCTTTTTTATTCATTTCAACACCACTCAGGCTGTCTTCTTTTCCTCTCACTTCTGGGGCTGTAGCCTGTGATCCCCAATCACCCACCCTTCCCTCCCCTGGAGCTGCAGGCTGCTTCCCAAGGGCAGGAGCTGCTCACAGTGCTTGCTGAGCCTCTGCTCCTGCAAACCCTTCACACCCCAGACTGCTTTGCTCAGGGCACAGCATCCTTGTGGGACAAAAGTCAGCACTGTACCACATGGGACCAAGAAGGACATGCAGGAGAAAATCCCAGTATTATTGTCTTAGTTAGTATTTTATCTTCCCATTGGGAAATGTAAGAGCAAATGATTGCAACCGTAATGCTGACCTTCTCAAAAAGAATTTAGGGTGCCTAAGTTCAAGGAGCAAATTTCAAGGATGAGTTTACTCAAGACAGTGTACCTTGAGGGTCACATATTTAAAGGTGATGAGGAAGTTCAAAAGCTGATAATATGCCAAATTTCCACTGAAATTAGTGGAAATTGAAGAGGCTTAGGTCCCCAAAACTCCATCTGTAACAATAGGTGTCTCTCAACAGCTTCACTAACTTTAAATGCCAGGCCAAAAATCCACCTTACAGCTGTTAGTACCACCTGTAAGAGGCATACAAGAGCTTTTAAAAAATCTTACAAAAATAAATAAAAAATTACAAAGAAACACATTGTGAAATATTCCTTGACTAATTCAGGAAACAAATACTCTTTTATAGTTACAATAACTGAAGGGCAAGGTTTTCAAGGGTACATAAGGAATAGGCAGGTGCTTATTGAAGAATTACTAGAATTGGTTTTAAAGCTATTAAAATAGGAAAGATCAACATGATTTGATTAATTTCATATAAACACACAAACTCCTCAAGCAGAAGGTACGTGGATAATAAATAACCATAGGGCTATCTATTCTAACAATGTTTACCAGCAATATTATTTTTTCCAGTGTTTTGAAATAGGCCCTTCCTTCTGTACACTTCATATACCCAGTGAATGTGTTCAAGAATCAGCTTTATTAGACACTGGTAATAGTCTAAATATTGACTTTTGTAATCCCCTTTAACAGCTGCTGCTTTCTGCACTTGAACTGACATTTAGCTCAGAACTGAGCACATGAGTGACACCTTGTTTAGAAATTACTTGGGTTATTTAAATCCTACCATGTGTTACAGCATATATAAAAACTGAAATAAATGTAAAGAGGAAATATTAAGCTTGCTGGCAGTATTTAGCTATGAAAAACATCCATAATTCATAAACATCCACATAGATTCTTTCCCAATAAACATTTCAATCAACAGTTTTACTTTCAAGCTTCACATGTATCATCTTAAGTGACTATAGATTTGATGTACATTTCCATAGACTAATATGCTTATTGCAAAATTGAACTTTACTCATGAAAAAGGTTCCAGATACAGACAGATTAAAACAAATACAGAATTACAGAAGTAAAAGAAATGCTGATTTCCTCTTGTAAATAGATTAAAAATTTTGTTACTTTTTATGTGAAAGCAACATGAAATTGCAGTATGGACAACATTCCTGAGCACAGTGGGAATAGTAAAAACAACATGAGTTCTTTAAAGTATTTTTTATAATACTGTGGTCCATATGCCCATGCACTTTCCAGCCTTGACACTGCTGACCAGCACGGATGTGGGGAAGAGGCAAGCAGGGAAAGGGATGCAGAGGGCTGGGAGGGGATTTTTCTGCCCCCTCCTCTCTGAACTGTGAGGCTTCTGGACAGACAGCAGCACATTTCTGGCCTGCAATCAGCTTTCCCTTTCAGTCCAAAGGCATTATATGCAACTCCAGTCTGAAAATCAACCCTTTCTTCAGCTTTCAGCCCCAAAGGCTATGCCAGGGAGGGTGTCTGTCCTTTACATGGGGCTATGCTGTACCACTGTACCAGTGGTCACATCTTAGAACATTTCATCTTCTGCTTTGCTCATGGACTGCTATATAATGACAGCCTTTTTTAAAATTAAGAACTACTCTAGCAAAATTGTATATCAAAACCTGTTCAAAGTGACAGGACCACATCAGCCAAATTCTGATCATGGCTATTCTCCTATTATTTATTTTAAAACTCAGATTTGTTCTTTGGACTCAATCCTTTTCCACATCACTTCAGATTGAAGTCAGTAATGCTAGCCCATGTCAAACTGAAACATATTCAGAATAACTATGTTGTCCACTCCCTTTGGAAACACAAATTTGCCTCAAACCACCACAATTAGTGAAATTCTACTAAAATTCATGTTTTTATTTTTAAAGTTTACCTACGTTTTTCCTTGTTACTTGTTAATGATGGACTCTCATACCTCTTATTGGAAAATATTGCTGAAAGGTTACTTTTAAATTACAAAGTTATAACACAAACAAGAAACTTACTGCTGATAGTGTTGCATTTGGACGATTACAAAAAACCTCCCCATCTTTAAGATGAAAGTCACATGCATAGGTAGGTATTGGTGCTGAACTAGCCCACAGATCAATTGCTATAAATAATACTTCATAAAGATATCCTTTAAAGGTACCTTTGAAGTGAGACAAAGGTGTTTTCTAAGAAGAAATTACCCTGGTTTATCTAGTTTACAGCTAAAGCAAGTTTTCACAAATAACTGTTTTTGAACTATGACAAAAAAAGCACAGATAAAATGCCCTTGGTAGTGTTTCTAGGTAGAATTATGAGCAGATTAAATCATACCTTCTCTTCTACACATGCCAGTTGTGAGATTGTTGCATAAGCAGATCTTTACTTGCTCATTTCATTTTTGCACCTGGTGAGAGGTTACCTATTGAGTTACTAAAGCAAAATTTACCTTTTCAATTTCACCACTGAGCTGAGAGATAAATACCTACTTAGATGCTTGAATTCAAGCAGACAGGTCTCTGGAGCACTTTAGAGATTTCCATTCATTTGACATGGAAGGCAGGTGCTTGTTTTAGGAGGCTTTCTCCACCAGACATCTAAAATTCAGATCCAAGCTAGACAGTCAGATGCAGAGTTGCAGTATGTAGATGCAAGCTGGGTCCTACCCCATATGATTAACATTTTATGAAAGTCAGATGGCCTTAAGTGAAATGTCTCTCCAGTGTTATTTCTGTCTTCAAATGGCCATTAAGATTCTGAATTTATTTTTAGCATTTCAATATGATTTATTAAATATTAAAAATTTAAGTAGGTAAGGAAAATTACTGTGTATTGCTGTCAACCTGATAAACAGCCTGATATGAAAAGTTTTGGAGTCTGTAACTCAGACTGTATTTGGGTCAGCACAAGACAAGTAATGAGGAAACTTCATCCTGCAACTACAGACAGTGAAAGGAGGTCAAGAAGTATGAATGCACAAATGAATGAAGGATCATATACTCTGAAGCTTGGAGAAAGAGAATGAAACAATTCCAAACCAACAACATTAAACTCACATTGGGAAGTAATTAAATGATACAAATTTGGATTAAATAGTCTTATCACCCAAGACAAAAACTGCAGTAAAAAAGACACTAAATTTAAGAGCAAAATCAAAATCAAAGGAAACACTTCCCTATTAATAAAACAATATTTTTATTCTAGATAGAAGTATGTATAGTCTAGAAGTACATACATTCAGTTCTATATACATTCCATAAAATGATTTGGTTTTGTGACAAGAAATTATTTTATCCGATGTTCTCAGCTGACCAACTGCTAGTAAGATGGTAGCAGATGTCCAGTGCTGTCCAGAACCCAGCTGCACCCCAGCTAGTCCTTGTTCTGCAAAGGCTCCTCACAGCACTGTTCTAGCACACCCCACAAATCACAGGAGGCTGCACTTCCCACGCATTCCCATTTCTTGTAGGTGTTATGCTAAACACTTGCTCTGAATTCATTGTCATGGGGTCACACAAAGAAGGTCTACACATCTTTAGAAGAACTACTAGATGGTAGCATTGTTATCTGTGTCTTATATTGTTAAAAACTCCTTAAGATTTCAAATTAAGTGAAGCAAAGGAATGCTGAAATGTCTTCCAAAGCAATGGAAAGAATTATCTGAAAATCTCATTAACCGATTAGAGTCAATCAAAGTGTACACTGCTTTGTGGACAGCTCTGTCAAACAAAAGCTGCTGTAATATGAATATATCTGGCACGTGGTGGCAATTTTAATAATGATAAATTGTGGGGGATATAAAAATAGGACTAATCACTCCATATGAAGCATTAATCATCAGAAATTAATGTGCACTCTGGAAAATAAATTAATTCCTGCTGTCCTTTCTGAAATACATATTAATAAACTTACTAATTTTGTCAGTGACTTTTCCAAGGTACAGTATGCAAACACTAAGTATTTGCTAACTATCTCTCATAAAAACAGATGAAACATTTAAATACGGCATAAATTGTGTCACTGAAATAATCTCCTATTGTTGGTAAACTTTAAAACTTAAACTGCAAGGGAAGGGCTTTCTATAAAGCAATTAGAGTTATGGAAGTAAGTAACCACAATCTGAATTTCAAAGAGTTACTCTACATTTGTATGTAATTTTATTTTTAAATCAGACATCCTGTAGTTTGAGTGAAACCCTCCACCCTGACTGTGCTTTTCAAGGACAGCACTTGATCTGGAAGCTTCCACAGCTGCCTAACAATTCACGCACATCTGCCAGCCCTTCACCTGCCTGGAGAGTGCAGAAAAGAGCACAGATGTTGTTTTGTTTTTTGAGATGCTTCAGAGACCTTCCATTTCTGTACCTCCTTTTGACTTTTTGGCTGCCAAGATCACAAACTCATTACAAAGGCTGCAACAGGACATAAGCCCTGCAAACACACAAACACACCCAGCAGTGGGCGGAACAGCGGAGGTGCACAAGATGCCAGCTCTCAGGGGGGAAATGTTTGGCTACTGATGTTTACCTACTGAGTCTGTTTTGTGAATACATCCAGGTGGCTTGTCCCTCAGAAACCATGATCCCTGGAGAACGAGCTCCTTAAAAGTGTGAGACAACTCCACTGGAGTCAGATGTACAAGAACAATGAGAACAGTTCGAGCTAAGACAAGCCTTCTAAAATTGATGCTATGTGGGGAAAGGACTATTAAATATGTGCAAGAATCAATATTAAAAAGAAATTTAAATTGTGTAAATTAAGTGGTATGGAAAGAGTAATGACCCATAAGAACAAGGACAGAACAGCATTAAAAAGGTTAACATTTTACCTAATTAATAGCTTCTAAGGCTAACTGTGAGAGAAAAGAAAGCAAGACACTCAAAGAGAGAGTTCTAGAGCAGAGAAATTCAAATATATCTTTTAAACCTCTCTAGCAGGCTTCTCAAGAGTTTCTAATTCAAATTCTTTAATCCTGCCACACCTCCTTCTCAACTCAGTACTTTGAAGATTAAAGCAAATATACTGGAACAAGTGCCAACTTGCCCTTTAAAATGATCAACCAAAAGTAAATATTGCACACTAGCTCCTGCAGCTGTAGAGTTTTGGGCCACTCTCTAATTTTTTCTTTTCTCACTTTTCTTTACTATTTTCCCTTCTCAGTTGCCTGCTCTGGGCCAATTTCTCAAATCAAATCTTTATCTCCAATAACAGAAAAGATACTGCTCTCTAGTACTTTGGAGAATCTGAATGGACTTACATGACAATCAGATTTTAAGAACTACTCCTCTTCCCTGCCAGCTGAGATGGAATATTCAGACCCATGTACCTGCTCTTCTTTCATTACAATTCCATTGGGCCTAGACAGCTAATATACAAATACACCAGTCTGTGTGCTTGTGCCAGTGTGAGTGGTGGAAAAACATTTACACTTTAAACTGAAAATAAAGTAGGATGTCAATGTCTTGGGAACAAAAGAGTTTAAAAATTACAATATAATCTTACAACACAGGCATGCTAGAATGTTCTAAATTTGCAAAATCTAACTCCTTAATACTGAAAGATTTTGCATGTTAAACTACTACATTGGGACTGGACCACCAATATCAAGAAATTGAAAAGGTTTCTGACTGTATCCACAGAGCTTTCTTTCAACTAGAAAAAAGAAGACATTGCCACCATCAGCAAATAGCTGTCAGATCTTTACAAAGTAACCTTTACCATAGTTTTAAACAAAAATAGATGTTTATAATAGAATTTGCCTTGCTCTGGTTCACCCTTGCTCATCCACCACACCCATTTATGATCTACGATTAGATGTTGCCATTTGTAGATTTTGTTAGATAGACAATAGAAACATGTAGGACACAGATATTTTAGCTGCTATTTTAATAATAAGGCAAGCATTTTCTGTTTGCAAAAAGAACTTGTTTAAAATCACAGTTTTGGTTTTGATCATCAGATATGAATAATGTAAGTTGCTACCAAACCCTGCTTCATAACTCAATCACCATTTGTATCCTGTCTCCTAGGTGTTCTGTGATTCTATAATATAGCTCTATAGCTCTAAGATGCCTCTACAGCCAACTAAGTTTGAAATATTTTGTTTCAATACAAGGAAAGGGTGGTATAGTGGCTGCAAATGGTATTGTCTTGGAAATGGCCTCATTGCTTGAAACTGGTGCTGTTAAAAAATACTTGTAGACTTTATTAATCTAAAACTTTCAAAGTCTCTGGCAGCAATTTACCTGAAATAGGGTAAGCTCAGGCCCTTAGAATGATTTTCTCCTCTATCTCCTGTGTCCCAATGCATGCACATGATGTCCAGATGAGGTTGATATGGCGAAAGGTTTGGAGTGTCCAGACTCTCACCTTTGTAAATTCTCAATTTGCTTTCTCTGGTTTGCAAGGGATGATAAAAGCTAATAGTGCCAGTGAAGATAATAAAAAAGAGATTCTACTACTGTGAATCAGTTTTGCAGGGTTGTAAGTTCTCCTAGTGGCAAATTGCTCACAAAATGGCCCTGTATTAGCTTCCTGGAAGATTATCTCCTATGAGACTTTTTTGAAATATCTTGATTGCTCCATCTCTTTTCTTACGGTAAAGTAAGATTGCAAATGCCCAGAGACTTTCACTAATGAGATGTTCAATAAATGGTGGGAATGCATTAACAGGTTGTGATCCTTTGTGTCATTCCAGTGAATACAAATTCTTTCAAAAGGAAAACCAACCCATAGTATTTTCTTTACTGAGAAATACAAAGTATTAAGACCTTGTGTCTCACATTAGAAGAGAGAAACAGCATCACCCTGCATCACTCACCACAGGCACAGTGCTAATGAGAAATCACAAATTCAGTGCTATTACTGAGAAACAATTGGGACTTTGATCATAATCAAATCTCTTCAGAAAATTTTGCAATAATTAACTATTTAAAGTAGGAATCTCAGTGATTTTCATTTTAGATACTATTTCATGGCTTTCCACTTAAAATTTAGAATATGAATGTCCCATGAGTTTAGGAAGCCTCTTTGCAAACCTTACACATATTATTACAATTTGTACAATTAAAACATTGACATTGCTGTCAGGCAGAGGAGCTTGTAAGGAAATGTGTGTCTGTGGCTGTGTTGCACATGTGAAAAACAGAAACAAGAACCCTAATGAAACTGTTCAGTGTGTACAGTGTCTATGAGTGTCCCCACCTGGGGGTATGTTTGGGGACACTGTGTGCAGGAGCTTGGAGGAGTAAAAGAGAGAGGGAATATACAGTGATAACTCTGGTTGTATCCTTCTGCCTTCCAGCAGTTTGCAGCCAGAGAGCTTTGTGAAAGAGAGACTACTTTCCTCTCTTTGCTTAGCAGTTCCTTTCCAGCTGTAAATTCATTATTCTGTTACATATAGAATCATGGAATATCTCAAGTTGGAAGTGACCCATAAGGATCATTGATTCCAACTCCCTGTTCCTTGCAGGAGTACTTAAAAAATATGAACAGCATTTTTAGATGATAGAGCTTTTTTTAAATTATGTAAGTATGTGATACAAGATAGGTATTTTGACTTCTATACTCGCTACAATAAGCACTTTCTAATGGAAATGTTTGGTGTCAACCATGACCATGTTACACTGAATGTGAACTTAGTCTTTCTGGACAAAGCTTCCTATTGTTTTAAGAAATCTCTAAATCTCACAGTTCTTTTCCCTGATTTCCCTTAGGTTTGTTTTTTTTTTTTTTTTAGGCTGCAGTGTGCCCAAATGAGAAGCAAACCTTACTTCATCCTTCTAGAATATAGAAACCTCTGGCAGAGAAGCCAAGGCAGAAATGCCTAAAAGAAAGAGAGCAGCAAACAGTCTCCTTGAAGCACAGGGATGGAACTGGAACTGCTATACTTCAATTTAAATACCGATGTCAAGATCCTGAAAAGCATCACCTGCTTTACTTAAACACAGTACAGACACAAAGGCTCAGGCTTACGGGAGGACTTGGGGGAAGTTAGCATCCCCTTGGGTCCCACTCCAAGTCCTTTGGTGAGGAGCACTCCACAGTGGCTGACATTTGAGCCAGCACCTGCCTCCCAGAAAGGAGCCCAGGTTCTGTAGAGTGGCAGTGCAACAGGTTACAGAGGGATGTCTCACCAAGGTCATTTAGGACATCTGCAGTTCCTGACTAAGAGAAATTCTGTCTCATCAAAAAGTGACTGGCTTATTTATTGCAACATTGAGATTTTTCTAACCTACACTTCTGTTTTCTTCTTTTGAAGCAATGTACCATGAACAGATAACTATTATAGATCAATTGAAATTATTATTTATAGGCTAGAGTTCTACTTCTTCCAAATCAAATCTCAAATCTTCCTGCTTTCAAATGCCTTTTTAATTTGCTATGAACAAAGGAGAGGAAATCTATCATTGAGGAATGAGACTTGGGCTTACATTTGATCATTTTCCTTTAACATTGCAGACTAACACAAAGAAATCTCTATATCACTGAGCATTTCAGATAAGAGCTGACAGTATCTACTTGTGTATGTCAACAGAGGCATTGGTAGACATTATTCTGTCTACAAAAAAAAAATCTGGTTGATCCTCCTCCTTTAGCTACGTAATACAAGCTTTCAAGAAGTAACTGTAAATATTTATTTTTAAAACCCTTTGTTCCTGTGAAATGAATCCGTGCCATTTACACTACTGGTCTTTACTTGTATTTAGAAAAAGCTGAGATCCACCGAATTATCATCAGCAAACTCCTCATTTTCATTACCTGTTCCTGTTACTGGTAACTAGGAATGCTGCAGGCCAGAGAGCCTCCAGTGCAATCACAGGTACAAGGCCTGGGTACCCCCTGAGTGTGAGGGATATTTGCTCCCAGTGCTCACCAGCTGTGCCCATGGAGGTGTTGTGTCTCCCCGGCACACAGTCTCCCCAGCACTGAGCCTCCTGGGTGCTCACCACTCACTCCAAAAGGGAGACAAAATGCCAAATGCTTGGACCTCTGTCCAGCTGCTTTACTGAGCACCTGTGCATGCGGTGCTCAGTGCAGCTGGGCTCATTGGCACTGATTTGTTAAGCCACAACAATATGCTTCTCTTGTTGCCCTCCCCCACCACACCAGCCCAGACCAGGGAAAAAAAAGAATTCAGCCCTTTGTACTGACAATCTTTTCTGCTGTTTTCCACTCCGGTACTCTCCTTTTTTGAGAAGTTCTGATTGCTGACGTTTTATTTAGGATTAAAACAAACATCTGAAAATTAAGCCTACCATTACTACTTTTTGAGTTTTATTTAATAACCAGGTGTCTTCTTGTAGAGCAGAGGCTGCAGATTGAAATGAATGTCATGTGAGATTTGTACCTGCTCTAGGTAGTATCAAAGAGTAAACATAGTATCACCAAGACTGTCTTACACTGATCATTGCTGTGATTAGCATACACAACATATTAATTTAACTGTGTGGTTTCTACAACCAACAGTAAAATTAGACAGTTATTAACAGCACAAAGTGTAAATAATTGGAATACTTCCCTAATTTGTTAGGTAAATAAGAAAAACAACTTGTGAATATGCTTTTTTGTTCTATACTCAACATGATACTGTCAAAGATACTTTCAGCTATTGATACTATAGAATCACAGAATGGTGGCAGTTAAAAGGGACCTTCAAGATTACCTAGCTATACAATCCCCCCTGCCCAGAGACAAGATTATTCATTTCATCAGGAATTTCCTAGTTAAGTGTTTTAATAAATACACATATATTCACCCAGGCTTCATTTTCACATATTTAGAAATAGTAAAATGAATTTTTTTTTAATTGAAAAACAGAAATACAGGTTTTCTATTTATTTTTAGTTCTGCCACTGTCACATTTCAAAGTAGTTTGAAAATAAAGGGTTGCAACTATTCAGTTATGAATCACTGCCAAACTCATATCCTCCTTATAAAGTAGAGCTAGGCCAAGCCTTCCAGCATGTGTCACTCAGCTGACATCTGCAGGACAAATGTTTTCCCAGGAACAGAGGCCTGGATCATAAAACTAAAAGGAACACAGAAGGTGTTTATACACCAGTTTGGTACCACTACCACCTTCAAAACTGCTGCTTCTCAAAACTGCTGTCCCAGGACCTTGAGCTGAGCACAAGGCATCCTCAGGAGGACCAGTGCCATGTGGGCTAAACTTTACAGCTTCCCAGGACCCAAGATGATTTCTTGACACAAGTCTCTCCACTTCTTTCCAGCTGTGAGGCATTCTCAGAGTGCTGGTGGATTTATGGATGGAGATGGAAAGACATGGAGACACCCACAAGTTTTGACTTTGGGAATACCACAGGTGGGAAATGGTTTTGAGTGCCTTGGAGATTGCTTGTGTGGTGGCTCTGACAGAAAATTGGTTAAGAATGCACTAGCACTGAGCTGGGAGGTTTCAGCAGCTCCTTATATAGCTTCTCTTTTCAGATATAGTTTCTCTCTTTCCAGATTATGAAGTATTGTGCAAACTAGAGATGTTTTAAAGGAAGAGCAGTGAATACCACATGACTCCAAGCCTTCTGCATCAGTGGTCAGCCTTCAAACTTCCTTGGGGGTACCATACAGCATTTCTATGCAAGCTTTTATTTGAAAATCATGTAAAACTTGACTGATACAATTATCTGACATGGACTCATTGACATATGATGGAACCATAAACTAAAAGTAAGGCCAAAATTTTTAGTTTAGGTTAGTAGCTGGACCCTGATCTTTCCCAGCAGTAAGTTGGAGGTGTTATTCCCTGGCAGGCACTGGCATCACATGACAAGGGGTGTTGCTTTTAACCATTGTGATATCAGCATCGTGTGATATCACAGCAGGCAGTGCAAGAAGTTCTGGGACTAAAAAATTACAGACAAATAAAGTACCCTCTAATCTTATGCAGGCAATCATTCACAGCTAAATAATCTTGTTAAAAAGATACAGAGAAACCCACAGCTCCACACTTAAGTTCCATGGCAGTTGTGTGAAAAAATTTTGAACATGTTTGCAGCAGTTATTGTTTTATCACATATTTTCTTCTGCTAAAGTTCCAGCCTTGGATAGTGGATCACATTTTAAGGTTTTTCAATAAAAATGCTTATAAATCATGACACTGTGAAAAGAAGATCTGAACCAACCATCTAAGTACAATTTTGTGTCCTTAGAAACCAGGCTTGAAAAACACAGTGACAACATTTATGTTTGGGATCACAAGAAGAAACAAGCATATTGTGTTTTGTGAAATAATGCCTTGGCTGTGAAGAGCAATTCACATCTTCTGAGTGCTTGTGGTTGATGATAGGATTCCAAGTTCTAATAATTGGAGAAGCATTTGTGAAGACATTGAAAAAAATATTGGACACCTCCTCAGCCCAAATGCTGTATGTGCATGGTGTATTTTATGACATCCAACAAGGCAAACAGTGACCAGTTGTGCTTTTATAAATGTTTTCACGCCTGTGAAAATGAAAGAGCAATGAAAGAATGAAAACATTTCAGAAAATCCTCTGTAAATTCAATAGAACATCTTGTTCCACTACATTTGTAACCAATGAGATGTGAAATCACCAGACCCACGTCAGCAATAAAGTAAGTTTGACTTCAACTTACAGATTTTTTAAGTGTCTATCACAACTTGAAGATATTGAGATAAAGAGTCCTTGAGATAAACTTCTTGAGACTGGCAATAGCTAAAAGCGTGGCTTTTAACTTGAAACTGATGTATATTTTAATAGATGCTAGAAATTTGATCACATACTGCCTCACATTGCCTTGTGAGGCAGCAGGCAAAGTAGAATGCAAGTAATGCCACTGGCCCAATGATCATACATTTTACACACAGGGCAAAGCACCAAGAGAGGAACAGGAGATGGATGATACAGGTCAAGCCCATCTCAGCAAGTCAGTAAGTTAGTCAACACCACAGATGTTCCTCAGGCTCTGTATTTTCACATTTTCCGTAAGCAGGGTGGAGAAGGGGTTAGTATTTGCATTGTGTTCGTTCGGTTTTTTCCGAGCAAAAATTGCAGAGCCTGTGATCAGCTAAGCCGCACTGCTGAGGTTGATTCCTATTAATTTTACAGTAAATATGCCCTTACAAATTCCTGAAAACATAGATGTGGAAACAAGAATACTCTCTGTGGGCCTATTAAGAGCACCACAAAAAAACCCATTAACTCAGAAAATGAATTAAACATTGTAAAATTAATTCCTACAGTGCCACCTTGTGTTCAGATACATTTTCTAATACTTTCAACCCCTCAACCATTTACTTGTGCCAATGAAGCCTACCAGCCTGGGAACTGATTCACCCCAAGAGTAGTTTAACATCTCCCTGGACATTGGAGAAGCTGCTTTTCACGTGTTTTATCATTAAACTCCTCCCAGAGACCTCAGCTGAGAACACAGATTCGTCTAGAACTGGGATATTCCTGAAGCTGCTGCAGTACCTGGCAGTTAGGACTTTCCCTGATAAACTGGGAAACAGGAAAACTCCCTGGAGAATGAATGAACTTGCTGCATTTTGGAACTTTCAGGCAAAAGCTTTTGCAAAAAAACATTCAAGCAAATGACATTAACCTGACCACAATGGGCCACAAAGATCTATATACAAGTATAGGTCCAGATTTCATCTCTTTCCATAGAGAGGAGTTTTTTTTAATTTACCAGCAACTCACTTCTAACAGCAAAAAAATGGTGAAAAACACAAGCAGTCATTCTATATGCAGTATATCACTAAAGTAGGTCACTTCTATTCTCTAAGAGAAAACTTGCAGAATTCCAGGGTAGCACAGTGAGGAAAGTGTATGTAATAATGATCAAAACCCCCTGAAATTTCTCCCAAAACTAGTAGCACAGGTGAAGGAATTCTGCTGAAGTTCAGCATATTATGGTCATTTCAAAAACATCACAAGAAACTAGATGCTGTACTCAAACTCTCCAAGCAGCGGATCTCTTTGTTTATAAATGTATGCTTTTTGTCATCTAGACATACTTTTAAAGAAGTTTAATGACCACAGTTCAAGGATTTCCTGGTTATATAAGCATGTAAACCAGAATTTATGGATAGGAGATACATCTACACCTACTGTGCAGATTTGAGGAATTTAGGGTGCACACAGGAGTTTAGCAGGATGTGGGGCTCTGTCTCATCCCTTGTGGTGTGAATATCAAACATGCAGCACCTCTTGGTGCTAGCCTAGGATCAGAAAAGCTGAACTGGTTCAGTTACCTGCACTGCTGCACGCTTCCTACAGAGCGCTGGGAGGCAGAGCTCGCTCCTGCGCAGCTGTGGGAGCCTGCTCCAGAGAACGGACACAACAAGAGCAGTCCCTTCCAGGGTGCTGAAGCCATACAGGCATTGTCCTGGGGAATGAATCGTGGAACATGATGCAGATGAGATTTCTAAACCTCGTATTTTACCCAACTCACAAGCACCTTCCCTGCCACTGACCTTCTGAAACAGCAAACCCTGAAACACGTCCCATAGCCCGGCAGCATCCTCTGTGACACTGCTGATCTCACCGAGGCATGCTGTGGCTCAGTGAGAACCAGGAAGGACAGGAGAGCGACCAGGAGGCTCCATGTAGCTTGAGGCAGGAGGAGCTATGGAGGGGCTATCCCAGGAGATGGCAGCATGAGGCAAGATCACGAGCAGCAGCACCACCAGACACACTTGGGCTGTAACCAGGCACATGAGCAAGGCTGCTGGGCACTGCTAAGTGCTGACCCGCTGCTGTGTGTCAGCACTTCTGGGCCCACGCACTGTCCTCACTTCAGTGACAAGTCTGTCCAGTGCCATTTCAAGCCAGGAATACTTAAGTCACGAATTCCAAGATATGAAAAGCCACCTTCAATAAAGACTGATGGAAGGGCTGAGGTAGGATGGGAGCTCTAGAAATCATCTAGTCCAACCCCTGCTCAAGCAGGGTCAGCCAGAGCCAGTTTCCTAGGACCATATCCATATATCTTGACTATCTCCAGGGATGGAGGCTCCACAACCTCTCTGGGCAACTTGCGTCAGTGTTCACCATAAAGCCCCGGTGTGGTTCTCCAGGACCTCTACCACCTCTGCCAGAGTGGAGGGAGCATTCCCAGACCAAGCAGCTGAGACAATACTTGACAGTCCCAGCTCCTCTCCACTCTAGAGTGCAACTTACTTTTCTGAGTTTTAAGAGGATTTTAAATATTTGAAGTGTGAATGTGTGAGCCTTTCCTTCACCAAATACCACAGCTTTAAAGAACTCTGAGATCCAATAAAACACAGTTCAAAAAGCAAGATGAGAAAGAGAGCAGATGCAAGACAAAAGATTATGACATTTCAGCTAATTTGAGCCTGTGTTTTGCAGAATCCCACTGCAACTGGTAGAACTCCATTAATATGTGCTTATCTGGATTCGTTGAACTAAACATTTGTACACAGTGACTGCTCCTTAGGCAGAGCAATCCAAAGGCTCCCAAACTCTTTGCAAGATAGCTGCCTCCTTCTCTCTCCCTAACTTCAGACTGCGGCTGCAAAATCAGCTTCATTCCTGAAGTAGGAAAAGTCTCTTGCCATTGTCCTCTTCACATTCTGTCATGCCAAACACCTTGCTGTCCCAAGCTTCAGGATGTTCTGACCAGGCCATGGTCAAAAGAGGGAGCACAAGCCCCTCCGCTTTTATTCTCAGGGCTCCATCACCAGCAAAGATGCTCACTTTATTTACTTCATTTTTTTAACATGACATTTTCAGTTCTAAATAATTTATGGAAGCTATTTGGAAATTCAGAACACTCCTCATCACACAATGCATGAAATCTGAAGATAAATGGATGGTGATTTAGGGCCTGAGAAATAAGAGTTCAAAATCAGGCAGGATTTATGGTTACTTCAGAAATCCAAAAAAAAAAAAAAATTCCACAGACCTGAAGTTATGACTTTCAATCCTTTATCAGAACAAATTCTGGTTCACAGTGTACATATATGTATTTACATGTATTGCATCTATAGGTATTCATGCATGCATATGTGTTTTTTACCACATCTAAAATGAGAGTGAACATTTCTATCCCTTTATAAAGAAGGAAGGAAATCTTTCTTTAGCAGGTGGGGACAATAAAACAACAAAGACACTGCAGGGATCTTGGCCTGACTGCATCAATGACAGGGCTGGCAGGACAAACTTGGGGCTTTAAGCTCAGGGCTGGGTGCAGACCCCTGTGCCTCTGCTCAGGGCTCAGCTCAGCTGAATGTGGTCACAGTTTACAGACGGAGCCATCTCCCATTTGCTGCCTTCTGACCCCAGGCAGAGCAACTACACAGCTGCTTGAATTTCTTTGGGCTGCTACAATCTGGGAGGCTTGATTCCCACTCTGTTGTCATAAGCTCAAAAGCACATTGTGTCAGCGACGAGAAGGCGTTCAATTGTCATGTCTGGTTAGAAAGGAGACATGCAGGGTACAGCAGAGCAAGAAGTGCATCCTATGGGAATGCTCTTGCTTACAGTATGCGGGGGTCTGTGAGGTGTACCTTTGGGAATTACAGATTTTTAAGACAAAAAGGAAACAGCTACCCACCAGCTAGTTTAGACAGGAGAGGAAAGTATCGCTGTATCTGTGGGTATTGTGACACTACTAAAAAGAAGCACATGCTTTTGGCTGCAAAAAGTCCCAGTGCAGCAATAAACACAATGAAATATTTGTGCAAAGAATCATATCAGTTTCATTGAGGTCAGACTTTGAAGGAAAAGTATAGCATTGTCAATTCTCCCAATTTCATGATGATTCTCAAGACACCTGCTATTCTGCACCTACCACAACTGTGGATGTGTCCCCGTGAGAATCTGAAATACCTTTAAAAACTTTCCTAGTTCTGTTGGCTAGGGAAATATGGTCAAAAACATATTGCACATGCATTCTGGGATTCAGTCACAAGGTGATAAAATGAATAGGTAAGAGCAATGAAATGTTACATCATCATCATCATCATCATCATCATCATCATCATCATCATCATCATCATCATCATCATATTATTATTATTATTATTATTATTATTATTATTATTATTATTATTATTATTATTATTATTATTATTATTATTATTATTATATTCTGCTTTTCAAACCTTCCCTTGTGGATTTCTGACTGGCAGTTCTGGAAAGCTTAGTGATAAAAATACTGAACATCCCAAAACCCAGCAGATGCAGCTACTGAATTTACTAGCACAGTATAAAGTGAAAAGAAGGCCTGGGTATACAGTCACAAAAATCTGGGATTGAACCAACAAGTGACTAGAAGGGCTTCTGCCTTCCAACAGAAAGAATGAGTAAAGAAAACAAAAATTTACATGTCCTGTTTCATCACAAATCAAAAGATGTGAGAGCTTCGAGTTCCTCAGAGAACTAGTTAGTCAGAAAATGAAATGAAACATGGACCCTCCAGGCAGTGCACAGACTCCCTCATTAGTGGCATTCCCAGCATTCAAGCTAGTAAGTTCCAAGAAATGCCAACAGCAGGACAAGAGCAAGGTTCTCACTAGGTCTCAGGCTTCTCAGCAACACTAACAAATCCCACTTCTTCTCAGTCCCCCTTTAATAATTCATCTCTTAGCTCGCTCAGTTGTACAGCTATGAGCTGGTAGGAAAATAATAGCAAATTATGCATCACCAGGTGTGTAAGTCCTATAGTACATGCACTAGCCCCTTTCTTCACTTACTTTGACTGGAAGGTGATTATTAACAGAAACCACGCAACAATCCCATTGCAAGGATTGTTGGGGACATGGTGAGCATCTTGTCATGAAACAGCACTCAAAGACAGTTTTTTTCAGAATGAAAGAAAGGATTTGAGCTTTGAAAGTTTTGGTAATATTTGATCCTGATTTGCACAGTAACATTTGCCAATATTCAGTGCTGCTGTCCTCAGAAGAGAGAAAAGTCTGCTTCTTCCCCAGCTGGTGCCCAGGAATAGAAACAGGAACCCGCACAGTCAGTGCCAGCTTACACATGACCCATTTGGCTGCCAGCTCTGGATATGGAGAAACATACTTGCTCCTGAGTCACACTGAGTTCTTTTCCCAGTGCTCTGGTAGAGTAAAAAAGTATAATGATTAACAATGATTAACATCAATTTTAAGGAGCTTCTGAAACCATAAGGATGCTATGAAGTCATCTCAGTATAAATCTCAATGGGCTATATCAAACTACTTTTCCTGGGACTGCTGAATCTTGTATTTATCCACCTTTCAATATTAAAGCAACAAGCTCAATATTGAGCAACAGCAATATGCTAAAAATGTATTGTTAGTTCCTCTTAACCAGAGTCTTCAAGCTTCTTCTTGTTGGCTTCTCCCACTTATTCCCTCCTGTCCTAGGGTGACATTTTTTCTCCCAAATTTGCCCTAAACTGGGACACCTTCCTTACTGCTGCTCCTTCTCCATCCTTCCTGCCATCACCTCTCACAGCTTTGCCCAAGCAGTCTGACACACTGGCCTGCAGCAGTGGCCTTCTTCCAGCCCTGGCAGCTGCTCTATTGCTTTCAAAATCCTGACAGGAAACATGAAAATAGAAGGCTTGAAAACAGAAGGAAGATTTTTCTTAACACTGCTATCACCCCTCTGGAGCAGACAGCTTGAGCTCCCAACTCGTATTTATGGAGTGGAGAAATTTAGTAAGTTGATACCAGTGCTCTACATTGGTCTATGAAGCTTTCTGCTCATTAGAGCTTAAAACATTCCTCCACTGAAAGTCTTAATTATATTCATGACAGCTGCCTTCACCCCTTTATATTTCTCTGGGTATAAACTACATGTAAATATACTTTCTAATGTTTCTTCACATCATTAGAATTTTAGAAAGAGGTTTCAATGCAAATGAGAACAACACTCAGGCTCCCTAAAATAAGTTATATGTGCCTTTTGGTAGGACACAACATGCTTAGTTCTTCATTCTGATTTTTCATGGCCCTACCACCACTCATTTTGAGTGCACTACTGTGAAATTACACAGTAAAAGGAAATTAAAGATCAAAGAGATATGAGACAAATCAGCATAGTCTTTTAGTATTGCAGCCCTGTACTCACTTCACGAGTCATTGGCAAGTAGACTGTGTGTGCTACTTCCCTGCAAACACTGCATGGAAAGCCAAAGGAGGGACTTTGGTGAACTTAATGCAGGACATCACATATGCAAGAGACCACAAAGTCATGCACTGCTTTGCTGTGTAGGTAGCAAAGGACTAACCTGAAAGCTCTCTGTGGGTATATCTCAACAGTTTGGTGAGCACTGCTTTGGGAATGTCCACGTGGGCTGCTAACGACACAAATGACAGGGACTTCTGCACAGATTGGAGTCTGGTGACACCAAAGAGTGCTGTGTCATTAGGCTGATTATCAGATCCATCCCTGATGGTATCACACAGGCTGAGCCTAGCACTGCTGAAATTTCAGAGCTCCTGACTCTAGAGCAGGCTCATTCAGGGCAACTGTGTGTCCTTCCACATAGAACTGGATTGCCCTGTATGACCGTCCCTGCGTGCTCCCAGGTATGGAGCACACCTTCACAAACTTTTAACCATTTTCTCCCTTGCTGTATGCTATCATGATCAAAATATATTAAAGTTGGTTTATTTGCAGATTGAATGTAGCATTCCCAACGTTACGACCAGGCCAAGTCACCTTGGTAAGCATCAAACAGCAAAAGAAAAAGGGGCTAAAATTAAAACCAGACTTCTAGGGAAACTCCCATTGTCAGAGATTTCTATGATGGCAGCAGGGAAAGAAATTCAGAATTGGGTGATAGTTGGAAAATGGTTACTCTTTAGCTGACATCAAAAGGAAGGTTGAGAGATTTAACATAGTGTGAAAACCCCAGAGCAATGTCATTAATAGAACTGCTAAGAAAGAAAGTAATGCTTTTCACCTGCAAAACACTTGCATTTAGTAGGAAAGTCTCTACTACTAATTTGGATAGTGACAATGTTTCTCAGGAGTAATCTGGAAGTACAGAATATTCATCTCCAGATAAAAGTGCCTCCTTGTGAGAGAACGTCATTTCCTTTCAGATCCAACCCATGTGTATTACCTCCTATATGTTATGGCTATGAACTTGTGCTTGAAACGTGAATGCAGGACTCCACAGTGGGCAAATACTTCATGATGACTGACCCTGCTGTGTATCTGTAATTGAAATCCAGCCATGCAGGAACAGTGGTAGTCAATACAAAACCCACTGGCCTCAAAAAGCAACAATTTCTAACAAATCTGAACAACTTCCTTCTCATGCAAGTGCCATTACTAAATCCATTCACTGTCAGGAAAGAACAGAAAAGTCAAAACTATCCAATACTCTTGAGTGAAAGGAAAAATATGGACAAAACATATTACTTAGCAACTTGTGACAATTCATGATGAAAGAAAACTTTCAGTTAAGAAGTTCCTATTGGCTTGCAGATGCATGCCCACATCAAGCATTCCAGAAAAGAACATTCCTATAATCATTGTAATAAACAATACAAAATAAGCAATTGTGTCTCATAAAACCTATATAGGAGTCAAGTTAATTTCTACCTTGCATGATGGAGTTTAGTGGAGACATACAAACCAATTCTTAATTAGCTAAACTGGGTCCTGTGCATAGCATTGGCTTTAATGGCACTTCTCACAGCATCTAAGCCTGGCAGCCTGTCTGAGAGGCAGGGTAAACTAGCCTAGATGGAGCACTCTGTAAACATCACTGCAGGTCTGTGAGAGCCTGCACTAAACTGTAGTGCTTATACACAATTTGGTTTAAGCCACAACAATATAATCTGACTCACATATACCAGGAAATCTGATGTGTCCAGGAAATCTGATGTGTGCATCAGTGTGCCAACAGCAGTTGCCTGAGACCCAGGGAAACAAATATGTCAGCTGATGACAGGGTTAAACTTACATCAGATAATCCCTCTGCTTGAAAGTAAGCAGTGAAGAAAGCACAGCTAAAAGCTGTAATTGCTGCAGCTCATTGAGTGTTCCCTTGGGCACTGTATTCTGAAGCCTGGAATAAAAGTTATCAGCACCCTGAATGGAGCTGTCAAGCCACACTTGTTAGCAAAATTGGTTGATAAGATGAAAAATCCCCTTTTACTTGCAATTGATAGAGGCAATAACTCAGGCTTGCCATAAGAAGCCTCTAACAATGATGACATCTGAGGCAATTTGAAACCATCCAGAACTCCTTGATAGGCTTCTCTGAGTTGGGCTCTCAAGGGATGCTCTGAAATAAGCAGAGTCTTGTATAAAAATCTTTCCATGGTTGAATGTTTATATAGCAGAGAACTCTGGATTTCCTCCATGGTAGGTATTCTTTAGAAATGCTAAGAAGTTGGATATGGAAGACCTTGATGGTCAACATTCACGTTTGTCTAAATTCACAAGTTAAAATTGGGGTTTTTTGAGTGTGTTATGGGATGATTCTTAAGAAAGTATTTGAGAGGGCTCCCGTTGGCTTGTGCAAAACCAGAGAACTCAGGGTATACACCACTACAAAGAGCTCCTTGCCACCCAAACCCAAAGCAAGGCAGCAAAGGAAATCCCTAAGGTTTTGCTCTGTTAGGAAGAGGTATTCATGATGTTCTTTCTGACTAGATGTTAAAAGGTCCCAGCAGAGGCATTTTTATCCACTGAATGTATGTGAGATTTCTAAAGACAGTGAAATGTATTTTTACCTGTTCATGTTATGAAAGTAAAAGTCCTTAAGAAATCACCTAAAGGAGCTTGGGGAACTTCAACTGGTTTTTCAGTAAAGCACAGATAGGAAAAGTCTGATTTCTAAGCAGTGAAAAATGTCTTCTTGATAACAGTATACTCACAGTATGTATCACCATCACAGGAGAAAGATGTCACTGGCAAAAATTTGCATTTTTTCTAATGGTGTTACTGCTTTTCTTGTAGCTGATGGTTCTGCTTGTGAGCTGTCACTGCTACAGAACACAGCTCTAACCACTTAGTCTACAGAGAGGGCCTGAAGACCAGGAAACATTCAAACCACATGAATACTGCTCTCAATGGAGCAATTTACAGCTTTTCTCAAAGGATGGAGACTCAAGATATTCTTAAGAGAAGCCAAAGTAGCTGAAATGCTCAAGGGAAGGAGAATTGCAGGAAGTTTCATGTCAGGCATTTATTTTTTTCAAAGCTTACTGATCCATGCATTGGACACAACCTATATGTCTCAAAGCTGATAATGACTACAAGGTTTATTCATACATAACCCCTCTGCAACATAAGCAGAGAGACATTTTCTGTTAGAACTGTTTAAAGAAACACAGAAAATTGATGAATCATACTAGGAAAGTGAATGTACCCTCTGCTCCTCACAAGAACAACCACAAACAACATTACTGGGAATTTCTCCTGAAGTCAGCCCAAAAAGAGTTCACAGAATCCAAAAGCTGAGCAGAATCTCCACTTGTTCAGCAAGTGGATCTGCATCTCTAGAGCATGGGAAGAAAAACATGCTTGTCTGAACAATGTAAGCAGTGGGTGGATGGCTGGCATCTGCAGCTGACTTGGGGTAGAAATAGCCACTCAATACCAAGAAGCACTTGGAATTCTGTATCATCAATATTACTGTTCTCACCTAATACAAAACCTGACAGAGATGCCCCATTATCAAGAGAGCCATGCTATCCACATTTTGACTCTGGATATTACACTAAATACATCTGTATTTTTACTTGCATTTATTAACACTGTGGGCTTTATATTTTCACAATAGAAAGCAATGCTGAGCTAATAAACAGCTCAGATCTCCAGGCAAGTGCTAAGCAAATCTCCCACAAGCCTCGGGCTGAAACTGGTCAGATCTGCAGTAAGTGCTTTTGCAGAAATTCTTGGGAGAGGCATTTGCTAAACATAGCCAACACCAGGCTTTTTTTCCTTTAAGAAAAACTGGCATCTGGAAGAGTTGTATTTTAAGGAAGACAGCCTAAGGCAATTCATTTTCTTAAAAGAAGCCCAATCCAACACAAGAAGCAGCTGAGTTTCAGTGCAAAATTAGATCTCAAATGTCACAATTGAGCCCTTCAGGCATAAGAAGAGATATATTTCAGACAGAGAAGTTCTCTGTCTAGAGAGGCCCTTCACCTCCTTGAGACCCTTGAAATCTGTTAAGCTTGAGAGATAATAAATCTTTTTAAGCCTTCTTCTCTTGGGTGAGCTTCAGCACCACAGTCATCAAGGAGGTTCCTAAGCCCTGCTGCAGGTTTTTCTTCACCAACTGACATATAATCTGAAATGTGGTTTCTAGAAAAAAACTGTCCATTACTTCATCTCCAGAGGAGCTGTTCTGAAATCTAGCTGATAAACTTGTAGCCATTATGAACAAACTAAGAATATGAATAGAAGATACAAATTTATTTTCACAATAGACTTTTCATATCAGATTCAGCACAGTTTCCTTTCTAATGATGATAAACTAATTTTCATGTTTCAGAATGATCAACTCTTTACTTGGAGAATTTACATGAACCTGGCTATTTTCTCCACCACCAGCTCTACCTGGGAGCTGAGTGCAATTTGTGAAAAGTGCAGACAAGCAAGTAAATTCTAAGGGTAAAAATGTCTATTCAGTGCTCTGAAGCACTGAATGTAATTCTTAATGCATTTTGCCTTAGCAACACTTCTTGTGTCTCAGAAGCATCTCCATGTAATCTGAAAAGACAGATTCGAGCAAGTCAAACCAGCCTAATTTTATGTCCACAGAAGGATGTGTTCTCAGTGGAATCCTGCTAAAATCAAGACCATGTACAATTAGTTTCCCCTTTTCACTTTAAGTTATTGCATTAAAAAATAAACATGTATAGTGCAGCCTTGAAGTTCATAACCTCCTTGAAGTTACCTGCAGCCATTTGACTCCTGCCCTGTTGTGATGTGATGGCACTTTATCAGCTTTTGCTACCCCAGTCACTGCCTGATGTGAAGTCTAGCATATGATTTTAAAATATTCTTTATGTACTCAAAAGGTAACAAGACAACTCATATCTGGTCCACTTAGGTGCTTCTAACACATAAAATAAACAAGGAAAAATCACTCTTAATTCCTCCTTAAGGCAATTTTTAGCATTTCTTCTTAGTGCTTCCTCTCCAGGCTATTCATATCCTGGTACTAAGATGTCATTCAGGCATCCCACAAACCTCTGCAGGGACATGGTGAGAGGAGTCCCCATCACTGCAGGTGTTCAACATGCAATGGGACAGGGTGCTAGGTAATCCCAGATGATCTTTTGAGGTCCTTTCCAGCCTGGGCTGTTCTATGATTCTATCTCACATACAGTGGTTTAATCAATCTGAAGTGTGTGAAATTTTTTAGCTTAAATCGACCCCACTCCTTCTGTACTTTTTAGTCCTTTTTTCTGGCAAAATTGGTACATGTGATGGAATATGCAAAAGGTATGTGTGCCCAAGTGCAAAAGCACACTCAGGTTCTTCAGCTAATCATGCATGAATTACATACATCAGGATATTCACTAAATGCAGATCACATCAGTAGTATATTGCCCAATTTTACATAATAATTTTTGACTGCTTGAGCACTCTGTGGCTCAAATAGCAAAACCAATTTTTCTGTTTTATAAGTTACTCACATTGAAAGCTCCAGATGAAGATTGATAGTTCTGCCCACAGTGTAACAATGCCATTTTTCAAACAGGGGCCTGCAAGTGAGGCAACCTGCTGTTTTTACTACTCCCATAGTAGACTCAAACCCTCAGAGAGCACAGGCCTTGTAAAGGACTGTGATTTACTGATTCATGGTCTTTTGAGGCAGTGTGAGATGAGATCTGCAGAAGGAACTGGCACATGAAAAAGAGCAAAGATAAATACAGGGAAATTTACAAAAGGACTTCAAACAGAGGTGGTACTTTCTTTTTTAACTGTTTTCAAATCCCAGTGGTGTCTCTGTGGCCCTAAATGTGTTTCAGCACCTTTTCAGGTGCTGAACATACAACCAAACTTTCACAAAATATTGAAATTATAAAATATACAGTTAAAAAATATATGGTTAGCTGAAAAATGGTTTCAGCGTTATGCGATAGAAATGGTCAGGATCCTTTTATCTGGCAAACAGTTTTAGGAAGCTACATGTTTCAAAAACCCAGAGGAGCTCATACAAAACACCTTCATGGGGGTGCCACTGACCATGTCCTAGGGTTTGTGGTCACATCTCTGTTGTCTGATCTCCTGTTGACATGCAACCTTTAATTCTGCTTTAGCCATGCAACTGCTCAAAGCCTCAAAGGGCTTTGTAATACCAAAGAGTTCACTTCCTGCTCACACCCAGAATTTTATATATATGTGAGAGTGTGTATGTTTGTGATAAAATATATTGCAATTATGCAACATTTATCCTCATTCTTTTAGACAGTCATCTAAAAACAGTTGAAAAGAAATAAAGACATTTATCAGTCATCTGCAGACAGTTGAAAAGAAATAAATGACATATAGTTATAAAAAAAGAGAAAATAAACTCACAAATCAGGGTAATGTCAGGAAGGAAACAAGCTATCACTATGCCTTTTCTTTAAAAACCAAGCCAAACCAAACAACCACCCAAACCTAGTATTTTCAAATGTATGACTTTGGACACTGTTCTTCAAAATTCACTCCCCACTCCCATTTCACAACTTAGACTTTAATAATTGAAGCCTGGATGAAAAATCCCATAGCTCTGTGAGTAATTACTACTTGTGCTAGCTCTCCTATCAACTGATCCTTTTGTTTCCTCATGTAAGCAACAACTGCTTTCCTGTTTCTTTCCCTCCTCTTTCAGTCCCTCCTCCTGAATGCTCTTTATCATGACAGAAAAGCTGCTTTATTTTCTTTTTAAATTACTGCTGGAATGATCCTGTAAGAAACACCACCTTGAAGGTTTCCTGTCAATCTATTAAGCTGTTATGCTTTAGATACTGCAGAGACAAGCACAAAAATGCTAGGAGGGGTGGAAATCAATAAAATAATGTACGGCATAGGTGAGACATCATGAGCCTGATTTGGTTGAGTGATAAGTCACAGCATACATGACCTTTCAATCAAAAGAACGTGAAATGGTAAAAACCAATGACTTGTCAGACCCTGATTATCAAGAAATGAATGTACAGTGTAAGGGTTAGGATTCAAGTAAGCCCTGAAAAGAAAGAAATGTCACATATATTAAATGAATGCAGCATGGCTACATTTAGAGAAGACTTTCTGGTTTTTAAAGATGTTTCTGTAGCTCCATCATTACTTCTGAGAGGGAGACTTTCAACATGGAAGCACCTGTACCTACATGCAGACTTGGCTAATTGTTTCTGGTTTAGTTTTCATACTTTTAAGTTCTGATTTTTGATACCTTTGTGCTTATACCACTGTAAACAGTTTATACCCATCCTGAAAACTGAATGTAACATTTATGTCATATTCTCAGCACTCTTTTTGCACAGATATGTAAAGTATCTAAGATCAAGTTTATTCTGTGGGCACACAGCATATAAAGATGGTAAAATCCTTTATGTTTAAGAGAGAAGATACAACTAGAAGAATACCAGGGTATAATCTTCCTATCCACATTGCCTATTAGGCTCAAAATATGTGTCCCACCAATTCAGAGAGCACAAAATGGAATTCAGACATGCAGTTGACAAAAAGAAAAGCAAGATCAGTGGTTCCCAAATATCTCAGAGATAAAAATAATAAATACCAATAAAATATTGTTGTTGTTGTAGTTGTTATTGTTTACATTGAAAAGCCTAAAGCAAATCCTCCCCCTTGCACAGCCTCCCTGCTAGGGAAGGAGAAAGCCAGCTGTGAACTTGTTTACCCATGTGGGCTGTCCTAGCAAGCAGTGCACATGCAGCAGCTAATGTGAATTCAGCAATACACTACAGGCATTTCCAGTCAGCCAGCTGGCTCTCACCCTGCTATGGCTCAGCTTCCACAGGGCTTTCCTTTCCACTAAGTTTGCAGCAAGTTATGGGGCCAAGCATCCCACAGTGCTTTGTCCCGCTGCTGGGTGCAATACTGTGAACTGAGGACAGTGAGCCATTCTGGAGGCACTCAAAGTTCAAGCAACCAGAATCTAATAAAGTATGTAAGGTCCAGGCTTCAAGTCCTGGAAACAAAGCTGTGACACCTATGCATACTTTTTTTTTTTTTATTTAACTTCTAGTTTTTCTTAAAAATCTTAGAAATTCAACAATGAGCAAGAATCATCACACCAGTGCCAACAAAGCCAGCAGCGCCAGGGCATGCAGACCCCAGGGTGGTTGGCTAGGCTCAGTGACCTGCTGCCTCCTAACCTATGTACATATGCATGTTTCCCTGCAGGGCACACCAGGCTGAGTAACCAGCTGTGTCCTGGTACACTTGCAAGCCTCCTTGTAGACCAGATGCCCAGGCAGCGCTTAGCGACACATTTACAGTGCCTACCAAAGGCAACCAATGACAATGATACTCAAAAAATCCCTGAGCCACAAACCATAGGAGCTGGGGAGAATACTCTGGGGAGCTACAGCTGCATTCCTGCCCTGTCTGCAACTCTGCCCTCAAAGCCTGCTGCTGGCACTGTTTGAGATAAGAAACCGCGCTGGACAGATCTCTGGGCTGGACTGTCACGTTGTGACAGTCATTCCTGAGTCCTAACGCCCTGGTGACAGCTTGATATATTCCATGCTCACTAATCCTTTGTGACAAGGACTTGTTCTAACACTTCAAACTTCAAAGCAGGCATTTTTCAAAAGACATTTTAAGTCAGAAAAATTCTTCATCAGCTCTGTTTGGCTTTAGCACTGCAAATGTTGGAAAAGGTAGCCCATTTTAAAATTTCATTTCCATTTACAGGACCATTGGACCAGTTTGATGCAGTTAAAAACTAAAATGAGTAGAAAAAAAGCAGAAATGGGGTTTCTGCTTTAGGGTTAAAAAAACTTTTCCTTTTTTTTTTTTGCTTTTCAGTTTTCTGAAAAACTTTTCAGAAAATTCCCTAGAGTTTATAAGGCTACTGCCTAGGTAAGCTGAACCACCAAGGTGTCAGCAACACACCATCCATAGCAGGAGAGTTCAAAAAGATTAACTGAGCTCTCCCCTTCCCTGTCCTAACTTCAAAACAGCACCTGCACACATACACACAACCCCAACTCCAAGGCAAAGGATAAAGCTGAAATTTAAACAAGAGCCACAGACACATATAACACAAAAACTGCAAAGACCAGATGCTCCTGTGCCACATGGCACCTAGAGAAATTATATTTATGAGCTCACAGAGATTAGAAACTGCCTAAATCATCAGCCTGAGGAAAAATATTACTTCAGTTTTTCATTCAAAAGGTACAGCACAATTTCTACTGCTTTTTGTATGGCCTAGAAGTAGCCCCTCAGTACCTTTCAGGTTAGGATGTCACCAGATCCTCCTCAACAGAAGTCTGGTTGAAAAACTACCCAAACCTGCATAGTTAAGCAACATGGAGTTGTGCTATGCATTAGACAAATACCTTCCTCTGATCCATTATTAACAACTGGATAAAGGCTGGGACATCCATAGGAACATGTATCTAGGTTCATCAGACTCTCAACTTCCTCATACTGCAGAATGTACAACCATTACAAAATGCATGAAGACATTCTAGCAAGCTTTTGAAATAAAAAATGTACAAGAAGAAAACTCTTTTGGAAGAACAGATAAAAATGTTGAAATATAGACTAGTTTTAAAGGAAAGGGGATTTTGAAATCTTACTGGTATTTCCGTAAAGAAAGAGCAACACAAAAAAAACCCCTCAAGCTACCATATAAGTCTAATTCCTCCAGGTAGTATCTATAGTTATACTATTTATTTACTCTTTTTCTCCCCCTTTCCCATTTACTTTGTAAAAATATACCATAAATCAGAATGGAAAAGATTGAATGCACACAGTAATCTTATAAACCATATATACAAAGAAGGCATATTCTGAATAAAAGAGAAGTAAATTTTCTACTTCATTACCTTTGATTACAAGTGACCTTCATTGTTAGTTGAACTTGTGACATCAGCAAATTGAGAAAAACATGAAGACTGCAGCAAAGTTGCATATCGTCTGCTTCTAAGATTAAAAATATTTGGGAAATCCCTACTTGTAGAGAAATATTTTTGCAAAGAGATACAGTTTTTAAGCTAATATAATTTCACCAAAGTAGGCCTGATGAAAGTAAAATTATCAAGAGAAGTGGTTTTTTTTTACTTCTGTTTTTTAAATTTCATCCAGAATAAGCAAAATTCATAGAAGAGCTTAAAAAGTCCACAGATATTCTAAAAATTCACTTTAATTACTTTTTTTTGTTAATTCAGTCACTTGAAAGAAATAAACATACATTATGTAGCTAAATAGAAAACCTTCAGACATTTCAATGGGTTATTTTTTAAATATCAGGCTGTAGTCTAAGATAAACCAGGATCAAAAATTAACTTTCATCATTACAAAGTTGTCTCGTAAAGTAAACTGGAATAACGACATACCCTCCAAGTAAAATTACCAATCATGATATTAGCAACTATTATCAACAATTCAACAATCTCCAGTAAAACAATTTAGTATTTTTAAGCTGCTTTTCAAATATTTTGTATTGAGGCAATGAAGTGTGTCTGCAAAAAGAAAATATTTTAAGAAAAGGTTTATAATACTGTGAAGTATTAAGCATTTTCTTATAGCTTTGAGCAGCTGAATGTTCTGATACTACACTGTGACACAAAATAACATTTCTGATGGCCCAAGCAAAACCCAAATTTTCAAAATGAAGGGGATTTCCTACAAGTACTGATCTTTTCATTTTCCAATAAAAATTAAAAATCCAGTTATACAACTGCTTCTTCTAAGAGAGATGATTTCTGTACCCACACCTTTTCCACAGCTCAAAGTGGATAACTGTGTACATTGGTTTGGATGCTGACAGCTTAACTACTTATACAGCTTAAAGAAATTATTCTGCTTGATATCAAGCCAGCTCACTTGAAGGTTGTACCACCTGGACTCACATTTCAGAACACTAATTTCACTAATAAATTCATTTTAATGTGATCTGGAAGTGAATATATGTTGAATAACAATATAAATCAAGAGACAGTTCTATGCTACTTCAGTGTGTTATGAAATAAGGGGTTTGGAGGCTGTTTGACAAAGAAGTTAATTAAATAGACCCGTAATTGTCACAGATGCAATGAGAAGAAGAGTGAAGGGGGGACAGCATCATTATTTCTTCCACTTTGAGCTTCATTTCTGCACCATGATCTTCAGGTGTTAATGATGTTGGGGTATCCCAGAGCAGCTCATAAGGATTCTCCTAACATGGATGGCACTCACAGATAAACCATCAATATATTAAGCAAGCTTATACATACAATCACAAATTTAAAGAATAAGCAATACAAGTTTCAGGAGATTTGTGATAAAAGAGCCATCATGCAGAATGGGTAGAGAGTGTTACTTCATGGTTATCACACTAATGGGTGGAATAATTTTGGCCATCTGGCTGAAAATTAAATTCTTGGAGCAAATTAACTTTAGCAAGAAACTTCCCACATAATTTTTCAGGTACACAATACAGGATAAATCTCATGATCCCAACCACTCCAGTAAAGATCTTCCTTTTCTATGACCTCAAAGATGAAAATTAGTCAGCAATAGCTGAAGCAAACTTCTCTTGACCTCAAGAATGCACTCCTGAGTAGATTAAAGAGTGCTTAACTCCTGTGCTGAGGACACTTGGCCACTTCTCCTGCACAAATAAAAAGTACTGATTTCTTCCCAGGGTAAGAAAGGAGTGTGCAGATTTTTTTTTGTTAAAAATCTTGCTGTGAAGACTCAGTTCACCAAGCGACAGAGGTTTCCCCTCTCAGTATCTTTACATCAACATTTAAAATGCCAATACAGGACAAAGATCAAAATAAATTACCCTAATGCATTTACAATAATAATAGGATATAAAATAAAACTAAGAACTGGCACTTAGATTAGCAAAGAATTACAAACTTGGGCCTTCTAGCTCTGCTGTGAAACAGGTGAGTATTAATATTAATGTATCCTCAGAGACACAAAGGAAGTTCACAGAGCAGGAAAGGAAATGATCTTAGACAATATCTTATACAATAGAAATGCGGAGAGAAAAGAAAGATCAAGGCATTTTTTAACTTTTATAATTTCCAGTCATGTTTCACTCTGATCCAAGGGGCTGAGAAAAAAGAGGAAGGTCAATGGATTATGCTCTCACTGGCAACTGGAACAGCAGCAGAAACATGAAGACATGTTCCAAGGAAGGAAGTATGATAACTCAAGATGGATGTCACTGAGAGATGGACTCCAGCAACTTCCACCTTGGGGTCTGTCATGCTTTTTGTCCCCATATTATTTTTAAAATTTACTAAAAATTCCAGCAATTGCATTAAAGTCAATGTTGAGAGAATATACAGAGCCTACACCAACTTTTACATACTTGTTCCAACTGCTGCAATTTGAAAGAAGATCATACTCAAGAGGAAGCCCATGAGATTATATTTGTACTCCTCTACAGCATTGCAGGGAAAACACAGATGATAATCCAGTGCAGAAGTTTCTCTGTAAAAATGATCTGAACAATTAGGAATCAACTATTAGGAACATGCTTAGGAATAGTTTTATAAACAGCACAGTAGGATCTTCTGAATTATACTGCCATGAGTGACTTGCTTTAAAAATGGGAATGAGCCCACTGGAGTAAAATGTACACCATGATTTAACTTCTTACTGAGATACCCCATAATTGTGATTTATACCTCTTTGGTTTAAATCATAATTATTCAGACAAGTCTAACTAAAGATATATATTTTTATTACTATTTTTAGTTACTAAAATTCAGCTGTCCGTAGAAACAGCTTTCCATAGTAAAATGAAACTTAGAATAATGTATGATTATATAGCTTTGAGTATAGTTAAATGATGCTATTGAATAACACCCCTGAATTTACAGTTAAGAGGGTTATGCATTATTAGGTATTGTACAGTCTTGGCTGTACTTTCACAAAATACAAATTAATCAACAAAGTAACTTGGTCTATATATAACACTCGGAAGCAAATTTTAGAGATTCCTGAGTTATGAACCTAAAAGCATGAAGTAAATCAGGTATCCTCTGTGTGTATAGAACAATTGTTTCAGTTTTATGGCACTGTCAAAGTGAATCATGATTCTCTGCCCTCTTTCCCTGAGCACGACTGCCCAGGGAGGTGCAAGCCAGATTTCTCTGTGGACATAAATGGAGGAAGCAACAAACCTGGGCTTAACAGGAATTTGACTGTATCAGCTGGGAAGCAGCACAGTTAGTTGATATATAAAGTTATACATGGAACAGCTTCTTGCTGTTTTATTCTGACATAATTGTGCATTTTGTGTGGAAATGACAGTAAAAATGATTTTGAATAGAAACCAAAGCAGCATCTCCCAGGGCCTTCACTTCTTGGGAGGGAATTTTGTGGCTGCGGTGGCCACTAGAAAGGGTCTATAACTGCACACAGCACAGTTCGTCCTGTTTTGACTAAACTCTCCAACCAACAATAAAAAATACTGATGTTATTTGCTTTTTTTTTTTTTTTCCTATTTTGGCTGCCTAGGATGTGTACAACAATTTAGTAACAATCTCCCTTGCCCAGCTCAGCAGGGGTAGTAACAGGATGGCTTTGGTGGATTCCTGGTGTGCAGCCAAGGTCAACCCACCACAAAAAACAGTTCAGCAGAAAAAGACAAGTCAACTGGATTAGAGATGGATGCTTGATAAGTTTTCTTCATGCATAATGAAAAGGCTTCACCTTATTTTTGATTCCTGGAAATTTAAATTAATGAGACGTCTGAAGTTTTTTTAGCTCCTTTATTATCGACAAGGATGACACACAGTCTGTACCAGCAGAGTTCACATTTCATCCCTAAGAATTGCAAAAAAATAAATCTGTGATCAAACTACAGAATACAGATTGTCCATTATCAGCTATTTGAATGATTCATGAGATACCATACGTTGGCACAAATACTTTGCTTAATCACAGCAACACGTTTGACATTGCAAAGAGGCTTTAAAATGTCTTTAAATTGCATTTCTCTGCTTTAAGAGCTGAAATAGAGTTGATAAAGTTAGGGCTTGCTTCACAAAAAGATGCTAGATAGGATGATGCTGGGTTTTCAGAGTAGAATCCAGCCCCCGTCCATAGAGAGGGAGAGGAGTAACAGAATGGGGCACAGAGGTTAGCACAGACCCTGAAATTAGGCAGCTCAGCAACTGCACGGGAGTAGAGGACACATCAGGAGCTGGCACTGGCTCCCTGTGGCTCCTGTTACTGCACTTAGCACTGCCAGGGCGAGATGGCTCCCCAGGACACAGCCCAGGGAGTGCCCTGACCTTGACTTACAGACAGATCTGGAGTCAGGTGTGGATTTGCCATTCCTACTTGTAAAAAGGTTACAGTGGGAAACAGAGCTGTGTATCCTTGAAACACAGAAGATAGCTAGAGAAGCCAGTGCACTCATACAGGAGGACAGATACCAGGATTCCAGAGATTATTGAAATTCACTCTTTTCTTCTTCTTCCTAAACATACAAAATGTTCCAACCTACACTGGGGTGTTTAATGCTAAAAAACAAGCAGTCCTGGAAGCAGAGGTGAGTAGCTTTACTTCGATGTTTAGACCTAGGAAAGCAGGGAGGATGCAAGGGCATATTGATGTGCCTAGCTACTTGGGCATAAGAGGGGAAATACTGTATGGTCTCCGTTGCTTTTCATTGGGAAAGGTTAATACATGTTTTTCATCGTTTCCTTTCAAGGCAAACTTCATAACAAAAGACAACCCAGCAGTTCATCAAAGAACATTAAGGGTTTCTTTGGGGCTTTTTAAAGATGTCGTGCACCAGCATACAAAAATAAAATCAGTATGACAAATCTGAATGCAACTAATACATGAAGAGGTCTGGGAGAGTTCAAAAGCTTGAAAACTACTCACAGACATGGTCAGGTACTTCACAGTAATGGACACTTGTATAGATACAGCAAAACAAAGAGTGGGAATGTGAAACAGTCTGTGCTGAAATATATCCTAAGGGGAAAAAGATTTTTATGTTCAGTTTGCCCAACTTCCAATGACACATCCAACAAAAGGGTATACTCTAGACAAAGGAATAGCAGTACTTCTTTTATGGTAATGCAGTCTTCATTTTGTGATGGCCTCAGATTGTGTTTAATAACACAATAATAGTTTACACTTTTTGTTTTTCAGCCACAGATAAAATAAAAATATTTATGTTCAAAATGAGGATGCTGATTATCCCTTATATTAAAAGCATTTGAAACAATAATGGTAAAAAAAAAAGGGCTTCAAATTACATCTATGTTTATTTTAAGCCTTCATTATGCTGAGTGGAGCAACATCTTGCCCAGGAAGTCACTGAGCTGCAGATATTGGATGCAGTATTAGAAACAGGTGTCAGGATGCGCTTGTCCTGATCTTAGTCCTGCTTAAAAAACAGTTCACAGGCACTGATGGAGTGAACGTGCTGAAGCACCTGGGCCTTTGATATACCTCGTATAGCTCTTCTTGTACTCAACACACTTCCTCAAGCATCATTATACCCTGCATTGCATGCACACTCTCACTCCCTCAAATCTGGGCTAACACAGAACTACTGAACATTAAAAAAAAAAAAAAAAAAAAAGAGAAAGCACAAGTCAACATTTAAAGAAGCAAGACATCAAACACATTCAGACATATCCTAGACAATAAAATGAATGGTTTTTATATTTTTCCCAGAAGCTAAATCCTGAGTTACTTTGGTTTATTCCTTTATATACATTTACTATCCAGGAGCATTTACATTTAATATCTGCCAGCATTTGAGATACTATTTCCTGATGAGATGTAGTTAATCCAGAGAGCAGCAATTATTTATTTTCAAGACATCAGTTAGGCTTTTGTCTTTGGCTAAAGATAAGGAAGCCACATCACAGAAGAAGTGCTCTAGATGCGAAGTTACACAAGAAAGAGAACAAATTAATTTAAGAATATAATGTTCTAAAAAGAATGTATAGGCAATTTTTTGCACTAACTTTCTCCTCTTTAATGATTGGAAATGTATCCCCAAAACTTAGTACCGACTAAAGAGAGATGAAGGCAAAAAACCCAGTCTGTTGCCAGCAAACAGTAAAATAAAATCTGAAGAAAACAGCCTTTAAGTTATAGCTACAAAACAACTTCCATTTCTGAAAATCTTTGCAGTCATACAACTTAAACTATATTCTCAGAGCTGTGTGGATGTTGGTTGCTGGATCAGTTATTATATGGAAGGAAAGAACTACAAAATTGGTTGAAATTTTGCCTCAACTGGAAGCAAGTGAACAAGGGCAAGAGAATCAAGGGCAAGAGAAATGTGACAGGGAGAAGAATGCTACTTGGAAGTCTCTGAGGAGTCTCTCTATTTCAAGTAGAGAGAAAAAAAGCCTGACAAAATTAACAAAAATCCCACAATGAGTTAGATAAAAAATATAGTCTATATCATGTAGGTGGGGTACTGGTGTACTTTTCTTCTTCACTGTGAAATCCTAAGACCCTAAGCAGATTAATTTCAAGAACAGGGAAGTAATTCCTTACCAGGAAACCCTTATTTTATGTGTGTCCTGCTCTTACCTTGTTCTTAAAATATCTGATAATAGCCACTCTAAGAAATAACATGTGTTAGAATTAGATTGACCTATGATTTTCTACAATGGTCTTAACAGTGAGTCAGAAAAAAGTTGACAGGTTTGCACAACCTACAATATCTCTCTCCCTCTGTATTGCTACAGCAATACAATTTCAGAGTTATGGCAAACAGGCAAACAGATGAACAAAGATTGCAAAGATTAAAAAAAAAAAGGAAGAAGAAGAAGAAGAAGAAGAAGAAGAAGAAGAAGAAGAAGAAGAAAAAGAAGAAAGAAGAAAAAGAAGAAAAAGAAGAAAGAAGAAAGAAGAAAGAAGAAAAAAGAAGAAAAAAGAAGAAAAAGAAGAAAGAAGAAGAAAGAAGAAGAAAGAAGAAAAAGAAGAAAAAGAAGAAAGAAGAAAGAAGAAGAAAGCACTCAAAGGACACCATATACCCAAGATGATTTAAAAAAGTTTAAGGAGAACTGAAAATCTTGGATAGACAGGTGCATGGAAAATACTCTTGGGAAGACAGATCCCTATTGAAAAACAGTTTGTTCTTAATACATTTATCATTTGTCTATGTTCACATATATAATATACCTATCACTGTCAGGTCTTGAAAGAAACTCATTTAGTAAGACTTATCCAGAAACAGAACAAATATAAACAGTATTATGCAAAAAGATGGAAGTAATCCATAATTCTATGTTTGAAATCTTCAGTTATTCAAACAAATAGTATTTTTCATTCTAGCACCTTGAGATTTTAGCAAAATTTTAAAATGAATTATCATACAAAAGATGATGCTTACATAGCTCCTCTGTATGAGAACATGTGGATAAGACAGATAGTAAACCTGTCCTAGTAGTGCTTACCACTGGAGTGCCCATCAAAAGGAAGAGTAATAAACCAACCTGATGTCTGCCAATGACAGCCAATTGAACTATAATGCTTAAAATCACTGATCTAATAATGAATAAACTTTGATGTGTCTATCTTCCCTGTGACCTTCCCCAAAATCAGTAATTCAGCCCTTAATCTGCAAGTGCCCCATCTTTGGGCAAACAATTTACAAAGTCTCTTCATTTCTGGTGCTAAGTCAAACTCTTACTTTGAAGATCCCCTTCCTGCTGTTTCCTCACAGATTTCAAACTATCATCCAAAACTGAAGCATGGCTAGATTAATGCATGACTTGCCTACAAATAACTTTTCCCATCTACTTCTCTCTTAATTTTTAATTAATACCTCCACTGATTCTACAGCTTCCACTGAACTGAACACTTTCAGTTTTCTTAATCTCAAAGCTCTCTAGAAATTATTCCTAAATGGTCAGGGTGGGAGCTGCATTTCCAATATATTTTCTGGGCCCAGCTCTTGCCATGCTTTTACAGTGTCATACAGACACTAGTGGTGTCATAGAGACTGAGAGCAAGAGGAGACAACATGGAGGTAGAAACCAGAACATTTTCTTCCATAAATTGGAAGAAACCTTTTTCATTTCACTGCTACACAACAAGAATTACAGTAATCAAGACCCCTTTACTGCATTTTCACCTCAACACTTTTCCTGTTGTACTGCTATGCATCTATCTAGTTCTTATCCTCTCACTTCCCTTTAGTGTTCACTTCCAACCAAAAATTTCCATTCATACATACTTTCACCTATTGAAACCCTCTCCCTGTTTATGCTTTCACTTTCTTTTTACCATCCCACAAGTTCATCCTGTAACAAGCACAGCAAGCATATCTGGAAATGCACTGTATACACTTTTCAGAAATTTGACAGTAAGACTCAGCATGGCTGGTAGTCCAATGGACTGGTTTGAAAGAAGAGAAGATGGGGAGATTTGGAAATAATATACCCAAGGCAGAAAGTATTTCAAGTAAGGGCAAAGTTATGTCAAAAGGTGTCTTTAGGCCTCTTTCTCTCAAGCTTCTCTAAAGCACCTTTTTCCCCCCAGAGTTAGTTTAGAAAAACAGGATTCTTTCTGCTATTTGCAATATTTCAGCATCCTAAGCAATCATTTGCATCCTCACTTAATTGATGTTTGGTCTCTTCAGACCTTCTAGCAGAGGTCATAATGATATCCAGTATTTAAATGGTCCTTCCTTATATGCTCCAAGTTTTGGAAAAATCAAGTTATCAATGCAAGTCAGAGACAAATGGATCACACCAAGATGGGACAAAAATTTGGGACTTTCTTTGCTTGTTTTGTGTGGGTTTTGTTTATGTTTGGGGTTTGCTTGTTGCATGGAGGGGTTTTGTTAGTTTGTCTTTTTATCAAGTTGTGCTTCCAAATTAGCATGGTAATTTGAGAAAAACATTGATAAACAAAACATAATCCATGGCCTTCTCAGGTTGCAAGTCAAGAGACCTATATAATTGAAACCAACCAGGATTAAATGGGAATTTCTTAATTTATTTATGATCTTCAAAAAAATACACTCTCTGAAGGAAAAAAAATCCTAATTTCTTCCGACCTATATCCAAGTAGTCAGATTAAAATGGGTTCTTTGCAAGCATCTCTAATGGTATTTAAAGATGACAGTCTTGTCAGTTGCATCCCTGTATAGATTGCTATTAAAATCTTTTTATGAAAATCATTTAGCAAAAATGTTTAAGGTAATTTTTAAAAGTGAAAGGTAACAGATGCAATGAAGGCTACCTGGCTTGCTAATGAAAAACAATTTCCAGCTGCTACCATCCAAAACTCAACCTGGAACAAAGGATTTGTGTCTCTCATTTCACATGGTATGCTTAGTGCCCTTGTTTCTGAACTCCTGTGGTAAAAGTGAAGTCTCCAGTTCTCCTTTCAAAGTCTGTTTCCAGCCTCCTGATTACATGCATGGCGTGCTTTGCTCTGAGCCACGTGCAGACGCAGAGTGAGAAACAGGAGTTCCAAAGTTCGTACACGACCTCCTCGAGTCCTAGCTCAGACAGACCTGCTTTTGCAGTCCTGAAGTGAAGACAGTGGTGGGGGGAGCATCCCATGTCTCTGTCTCCCTTCCAAGGTTCTGCTGGCAAAGCCTGAGCCACGCTGACATAGTACAATGCCCTTGTCATTACCTCATGCAGTTTAAAGGTGCTTGTGATCCATCAACTGAAATTCTGCGGGAGGCTTTACAGAAGAGGAAAAGGAAAGATATTGACGACAGCAACAGAGGGAAGGATGCATACCTGCTCTATTGTGAATACACCCTGCAAGGCAAGTAGGAGCAAGAAAAATTAAGAAGATGCTTTATCTTCTAAAATAAACACCCATGGCTGTACCAATCTGAGCCGCATACTCATTTTTCAATGTAGGTAGGACTACACTGAAAGTCTTGAGATTTTCCAAGCATGAATGTGGCAGCAATTCAAGTTACTGAGCTGAAAAAAAACCACAGAAAGCTTTAAGGAGCTGACAAAAAATTATCTGAGGAACAACTGCAAAGTATAAACACATGGATTTCCAGGCTTTACTCTGTCCTTAGCTAGCTAGAAATGTGATGAACACCAAGGGCCAAATAGTAGTTCCGCTCAAGTCAGTTGGAGTTTTGCCATTGACTGTAACTGAGCTGTATTTGCCCCTGAAGTCAGAATTTATCATCATCTTCACAGGAAGAAGACTGTCGTACTTGGCTGATGTTTACACTAAATGGAAGTTTCACTGGAGGTTGAGATGAGATGCACAATATAAGTCTGCTACTCTTTAAAATATTTTGTTGGAGAATCTTGCAAGCAGGGATATTTATGAACACTAGTACAAGAGAAGAGTCAGACCCAGTGTGGGTGGGGTGCTGAATAAACAGAGGTTTCATACTGGAGCCATTACCCCCAGCTTCTTCACAACACTGTCTGGAATGGCCAAACAGTGGATCTAAAGTCTGGTTTTGTTCTTGGAGCTTTCCAGATGATGGCTGCAAACACAGCATAAATATATTGCAGTCTATATTGCTTTTGCAACACATGCAGTGGTTTAGGGAATGCTAATATTAGAGCCCCAGACTCTCTCCAGTTGTGATTTATTCCAGACTGAATCCCAGGCAAGGAAAACTGAGATAATCTGGAGCATAAACTCTGCTATTTACCAGTGTGTCTGCACTCATATTGTCATTCACACGCATTTAAGAAAACATGGTGGTAATAATCTCCTCATAAAACATCAAAATACCTGTAATCTAGAAAAATATTCATAATACTTTCCTTGTCTTAAGAGGCCATAAAAGCTTCAGGCATGTTCTGACTAATGGAGCATATTCACAGATGTGCTCATGAGTAAACACCTTAATCTCGTCTGATAAATTACAGCTTCTACCGCATTCATCTTTAAACTCCTCATTGTATTACCCTGCATTTTTCAAAGAGGATTTTGTTTTTTCACTCCTATCCACTTCTCTGTTCTCATAACTCTACACCATCTATAAGTTTCACAGACACAGTACTCACCCTGCTCTTATTCAGCAAGATAATATAGTTTTACCTCTTTAAAAAGCCTTTGATTTCTGTATTATCTTTGTTTGAAATTTCTTCAGTAACAATAAAACCTAAGTAATTTGTCTGCAAAGTGAAATTAATAAGTTGCAAGAGAGGGGTATGTTTTTCAGAGGTTTTTTTTTCTCTTTTCTATCCATATATACACATGAAAAAGTAATTATTCAGCATAAAGTACGAAGTTCATAGATTCTTTCCTTTAAATACAAAACCACACCATCATGTATTCAGTTACTTCTTTAGTGATAATCTCAAACTTCAGAAATGTAAAATTGTGCCAGATATTACTCAACTATTACACTTATATAATAATTACTACTTTGACAACCATAAGGCAGAAAGAAGCCTCAGTTTAAAAAAATCTTCTGAGGAACTGCACCTTCAAGTCTGAGTTTATGACAGTTCATATATATTGCTTGACTTCTACACAATACATTCCTTTTCCTAACAAGGTCACATGGAGTATCAGAAGGATTTTTGAATTCCAGTTGTGGTCTTAAACAAACAAGTTACATTTAAAATCATCTCTAGCCACAAAATCACTCCCTACAACTTGTATTAAACCTAGTTAGACTTAGAAAACCTCTAGCTTGACTTTGGAAAAGACAACAAAGCGACATGGAAAGTTCTAAAATTGCCTGCCAAAGGGGAAGTAAAAATCTGAATGATCAACATTTGGTTCACATGCAAGGTAACAGGATTACTATGAACACATTAGGCTGAAGATTATTTGTAAGGCTGAAAACTGGCTCAACACACAAAGATACATAAATAAGAAAGCATATTCTTATGTCTATTTGTAAAAAAATAATGTAATAGTGGATAAAAATAATAAAACAATGCAGCAGTCAGTACAGAGATGTAAGCAAGCTTCAAGCAGTGCCACATAAGAGAAACTCCATTTTGCTACAGTGACCCTGCAGCAACAGCTCTATCAGTACCAGATAAACCACAGAGGAATATAAAGCAGAAGGCATAAGGATGCTGCTGGAAGCCTGCTGCAGTGTCAGCTCCTCCCAGAGCTCACAGCTGTAGCGGCACCTTGGGATAGAGATACAAATTTATATCCATTCCTGTATAAAAGCCATGAGTCACCTTCTTCTGAATGCAGGCCCGCAGGCCCCACAGAGCTGCTCAGCTTTCCATCCTGCAGGTGGCCAAGTGGGTGGTGAGAAAGTCAGGCACCTCTTCAGCAGGTATAATGACACTGTTAAACCTCCTTCCTGGAGCATTTGCAATGGTGGCCGCAGTTTATTCCTGTCCTGGAGCAACAGGCAGAGGTAACAAAGAGCTGTGTGGTGGGTGCTGGCAGAGCTCTGATCTGAGTCCCTCCTAGTTTAGCTGGTTGTTCTCTTCCGGGCATGTCTAACAGGGTTCTCCCCCATTTCCTTTGAGAATGGTTACAGACCAAACCTTCTATACAGCTGGGTGGAGCATGGGCATTCCCAGCAACCCTTGAATCTCTCACTCGGCTGAGTGATGTGCCTTCTGACATGCCACACTCTGTTTTCAGAATAACAACACAGTTTTGTTCCTCCTTTGTGGTATGGTTTAGTGTGGGAACCCAGGAAATTCCTCTGGCTGCCCTGGAGGGCTCGAGACCCTGTCAGGGGGCTCAGAGACCTTGGCACAGAGCCCAAGACCCCTGTGCCTTTGATTTAGGCCTTGGAAAAAACAATTACCAACCTTTATATGAAGTTTAAGTAGAAGGATGGTGAATTTATCACAGGGTGGAAAAGTAGATTTTTGGGGTTTTTAGAATGGGGGTTTAGGGGGCAAGATGGAGGAATCTGGGTGTGTCCAGCCTTTCTCCTTCTTCTTGGCCTCCATCTTCTGCTGTGATGTTGGCACTTTTAGATTGGTTTAGAGTAGAAGCTCACTGTCTAACATAAATGATAGGTATTAGAAAGTATTTGTAAATATTGTACACGTAGTTTTTAGTATAAAAAGATAACAACACCCAGGGCGGCCAGAGTGCCTCTGACTGTCTTGCTGAGCTGACCTCGGCAGGACAGGAGAAAGAATGTTCTAGATAAGATACAATAAACAACTTTGAGACCAAGAAATTAAGAGCTCTGACTCCTTCTTCGACTGGTGGGCTGGGAAAAGAGACTTTCTAATGCTTCTTGGGGTCACTCTGATCAGCGAGAGACCCCAAGAGTTTAGGGAAGATGTAGCTAACAAATTTTTAGCAAATGCAGAACCCAAAACATGAACAGCGTCCTTTTCAATCAGTCTCATTTTTTCGGAGGGTCAGTACAGGATCAGAGGGTTTTTCATGGCCAGTGGCGAGTAAAAGCACATGGAGAAGACTGACCTAACCAGCTACTGACTGGCTACAGAGGCTGCAGTGGCCTGGATTCAGAAACTCTGATGGCTCCACCTACAAACTGGGTCACATTCAGGTTCTACAGGCAACTTAAATTCTAGCATTTGCAAATTACTCCACTCTTCTGTCTTAGTAATTTTATTTTAAATGAGAATTTAATGAGAATATTCTCTAGATTTTGCTACTTCTAAAGTGAAACCAAGGAGAAAAAAATAATCTCACAGCATCCTACTGAAACTTTACTCATGCCAGGTGAAATATTTCTGGGTGCACTATCTTTCTGTTACTTGAACTAGGGGAAGAATCAACACCAGACATGTAGTTAGCATAGGCTAATAAGCATGAAGCACAGGTTTTCACAGTTATTGGTTAACTTTAAGGAATACTGAGATTCATAAATCCTGGACCACGTTTCCAGCTCTAAAAAGGAGAATATTTTAGCAGAACCAGACTTTTCTGCTGGGTTGTTTGTTTTGTTTTTTCCCAAAGAAGAGCCTTGATGTCTGACCTTCCACAGTCTGGGCCATTCATAACTGTCTGTAGATACCAGATTCATTCTTGGCTGTGCTATCTCAGTCACAGTTCTGTTAAATCATTTTCTGAATCCTAGTCTTTTCTTTCTAAAAGCAATAACTGAAATAATTAGAAAGTAAGCTTGTAAGTCTATCTCCCACCAAAATCAATAGAACTAGTATGAATCAAGGGATTTTTTTAATAGATTACTTAAAACTTAATTTCAGGTGGCAAATAGAAACTAACATTTAAAAGTACATCCAATTTTAAAAATTTAGCTCCTGAGAATAATCAAGTATTTTAGTAATAAAAAGATAAAAGTGAATGGCAGAATCAGATAAAATGGAATAAGACAGTACTGAGATAATAATTCTGGCTTTATCATCTGAGGTTTTGTAATGATGATAAGAAAAAGTATCAGAAGCAAATGGAAAGCATTTCAGAAAAACTTTCCCCAAACTCATGTGGATCAATGACAGTTTCAACACAGAGTCTGTATTAGTGATCCATCCTAACAAATCCAGCAGGAGATCAATTTGACCCAGATACATATAAACTTGTATTTGTCAGAATCCACATGAACTGTTGTTTTTGTGCTGTTACAGCTGCATAACTAAGAATATTCAGAATTCAAAGCTTAGAAAAATTTATAGTGTATCACAGATACAGTGCAAGGTTCCTGAGACAATTTCTTTTCCAATAGACTTGGTTACTAAATGCTTCTATTTGCCACATACTGCTGTTGCTATTAATATTAAACATGCTTTTGCTGTGCATAAAGAGAAATAAAACTGGATTACTTATTTTGGCTGCTTGGTCACATGCAGGTATTTTTGTATTTCCACATTATCTACCCCACCTCGGCTTTGCCTTTCAAACAAGGATGGTCAATTCAGATTATAAACACTAACAATTTAAGATGACAGAGTTCACTCTGGATAAAAGAATTACCCATTGCAAGCTGTTGCTAATTTTCTGCTTTGGCATATGTTCTGCAAGCTTTCATGGAGGCTTTAAGCTTAAATCTCTCCTATAAGCTCTGTAAAGCTTTAATTGGCTTTTTAACCATAAAATCCCCACCTTTTTTTTTTCTTCTTGCTTGCTGGATTTGGTGGCTTTTAAGTCTAATTCAAGCTGCATACTGCATGACTGCTGCTTTTACACATAGATTAGTCCAAAGTTATCTTCATATGCAAATATATAAACCAGTAGTGCTTCTCTGTGTCATCCAAAGAATTGTTAAACTTCCTTGTATTAGGTTTTGCCAGGTGGCCACCTCTGCAAAGCACCCTGATCCCCTCTGGACAAATGGCCATTGTTCAGTATTTTCTGCAGCAAAGGTCAGGTCTGCAGGAGCTATCAAGCCACACTGGTTGCAGACAAACTGGATGTCAATCCCACTTGAGTCAGCTTGCCAATGGCACAGGCTGCCCAGAAGTCCTAAAATCTGCCCAATTTTGTTGAATTGAATTGCTTTAAGACACTGGGACTGTGTGCATCCCACATTGACAGACAACTCCAATATTACTGCCATTGTTAATACTAAATCTGAAAGCAAAGGCACACCAAGAAGGAGGCAACCAGAATAAGTATCTACAAGGTGGTAGAAAAACTTTTCTAGTTTTCACTTGATCCCACAGTCCCTCCTGATGGATCATCTCCTGGGGAGAGGCCCTTCAACCTTTTGGCAGAAACACAGTAGACACCACACCTCGTCTCACACCACAGAAGAGCACTTCACACATATTCTGGGGCTCTTGGACCTGAGGTCCCCGGCTCCACTGCTTTGCTCAGCCTCCTCTTCCTCACACGTGCACAAACCCCCTCTGGCCTGGCTGGCAGCGGCAGGTCCTGGCCAACATCTGGTCTCTGACAGGTAATAGATTACTGTGGCCTGTGTCCCCTGCTTGCTTCCAGAGCCAAGGCAAAGGGGCTGTGCTGGGATATGCTGCAGCTTCTGCCATGTGCAGATCTGCTTGTTCACCTTGAATTCCCCATGAGCTCTATGGCAATGTTATTAAAATTACCAGGGAAACTGCTCTGATTGAAAATTAGCAGCAGCACCCCAAGTATGTCTGCACTCGTGTGGATGTGAACAGATTATTTCTGCTGCTGAAATATTTCCACTGTTAGGAAAAGCACAATTAATTACATCTGCTGTTCGACATACAAGGTCATTTATTAAACCCACCTATGAATAATCTCATTTACCAATGCCAGTTTTGCTTATCCCTGAATCACCTTCCTGCGAGCAGATGCCAGGCACTTTATAAAAGAGTTTATGAGCCTACAGATTCAAGACCAGAGGGAAAATCCTGCTGACCAGTCATAAGAGAGAAAACGCTACAGCTGCTGAGCACCATGTCCTTAAAATATTTGCTGTTCTCGATGCTGAAGGACAATGGGGTTTCAGAGAGGTCTCAGACTTCAAATCAAATCTGCAGCACATAGGTACTGTTTTTGCAGTGCAGTTTAAGAAAATCAAAGGAGCTGGAAATGCTGCATCACACAGCAACAGAACAAAGATAAGAAAGAATACGGCAACAGGGAATGTGTGGATGAAGAAAAAGATGCCCTGGAGGTAGCTGAACAGCAAAGAAAACAAAAGAGAGGAGGGAAATGGCTGAAAAAACCCCAAAGAGCAATGATTGCACCTGCCTTTTTGGTTTTAAAAAATAATTTATCAATTTTTTTTCATAGCCTTAAATTATATGAACAATTGTACTGCTCCAATTCTAGATAAACTTCTACAATAAAGGAAATTGAAAAGGCTCCTCCAATTGAAATAAAGGAAAATGAAAATGGCTTTCCAATTTACAATAAAACCCCCAGTCTCCGTGGGCAAAACACACACTGCACATTGTTAGTCCTAAAATCTTTCACAAAATGTTTTTGTACTTGAAATTAAGCATGTGTATAATTACTGCAGAATCAGGAGCTAAGCTTTTTATTTTTTAATTCACAAGATTTAGTTCCATCACAACAAAACAGCACAGCCTTAAGAAAGGAAAGTGATTTTGATTTTCAGACTTTCAGCACAATTATGGTGAACTTCTGAAATACAGACAGATTTAAGAACCTTTGAATGACTTCTGAATTCATGCTCAAACACATCGAGGAAAATTTCCAAAAGCATTTAAGTGACACAGAAACAGAACTGACATAGAAGCACAAGCCCCAGAACCCTCACCCAGACATGCAGAAGTGCAGGGCACTACATAGCAATAGTGGTTAAAAATATCACCCACAACATTTACTTCCCAGCTTTGCCTATAATGTGCACTGATACTTGTGAAGTCCTGGAACTGCATTTAGTGATTTAGACAAGCATTTAAAACCCAATATTAGTAAGAAAAAAATATTCTGGTAATATGAAACTTTAGAAAAACCTATACAGTCTGAGGCTTTCACAATTCAAAAAGTTAATCTATAGACATTACACATTTCAGTTTACAAAATACAGAAAATAATGAACCTCCAAGATTCTAATTTTTTAATCACAGTTTTATCCAGGCTGTCAAAGTGTGTGGAAGGAATTCACTGGGAAAATACAAAGGCCAGTTATGAAGCACAGACTTATGGAAAAGACTGTTTTGTGGGGCCAGGGATGAGTACCCATTTAAGAAGATGGTTTTAAGCACCAGCCAGAATAGGAGGTAAATTATTACACTGCCCTGTATAGTTCTTCTTCTTACCAGCAGAACTCTCACAAAGGAAAAAAAAAACCAGTGGTATGATATAATTTTTGTCTTACTCTGCCACAAAGAAAAGTAAAACCAATCTTAATATATTTTCAAAAGGGAAGAAGGAGGGGTTGATGGTAGCATCAAATAGCTACTACACCAAAGCTTTTCTCTGCACACTACAGAACTACAGCAAAATGTATTTTCAATATTGAATTTTCCTACATGATGAAACTGTAATTTCCATTTCCTTTGTAAGAGAATAATTTCATGAATTTCTATTATTTTTTCACCATCTCATCACTCAGATTTCTCCTTGGGATTAAATCCAAAGCAGAGGAATCTGGCATTACTCCTGTGAATCACTGGACATCTGCTAAAGTTCACTCTCAGTCCATCCCCATGCATTGCCATAATTTCCCTATGTGATTATGTACTTTTCTTTCCTGGTTCACTTGGCATCCAATACATGATTTGCTACACCAGGGAAAGCAGAAACAGCTGCCCAAACAGCACCTGAGTTTGTGCTGTCTCGCCAACCCCTTGATGGGAAGGCTGGAAGCTGTTCAACAAGCATAACTGCAAGGTCCTGAGTGCTGGTGGGAAAACCTGGTAAGGCTATTATGGAATAAGTAGTATTTCTGTAGAAATGCAGGCTGCTGTGGATCATCAGTCGAACAGAAGTTACTGAGACCGTACTGCTGTCTGGGATGCCCGAAGAGAAGCCTGGACACTCACTGGGTACATGTAGTATGATGCACTCTAAGTGCTTTCCCTTATGGTGAGGCTATGGCCAGAAGGGTGCCCCAGGCACAGGCAGGGACCCCCCTGCAGCCTCCTCCAGCAACTGGACCCCCACATGAGGTGTGAGCTAAGCACAGCAACCAGCAGGCACTGCACTGCTGCTTGAAGTGCCACATGGGCATGCAGTCCTGCAGCCTGAGCAGCACCTGGAAAGGAGCTCCAAACACTGAGCACAGGTGAGGCCACAGCTGGAGGAGCTGCCAACCACAATGCAGGCACCTGGACAGAATCAGACCATCAGAAGTCAAGCAACAGTGACCTACAAACAGAAGTCAAAGGCATGCAAAATACACAGAGGAGACAAGGATATTAACACCCTAACAAAACATGAAAAGGTGCTGCAAGGGGGAAGGGAATAATGGTCTGCAATCCATGGAGGGAAGAATAAAAACTGAGCTTCAGTCACAGCCAGATGAATCCAGGTTTGATGTTTGTGATGAACTATTCATCACCCTGACAGGTGTCTAATGACACAATAGCAAGCACAGGCATAGCTGAGTTAAATGTTTAGAGGCATTGACTCGAAGTCCAATTAAGTTCCTACAGAGATGACTCCCCTTTCCACACATTCCTTAGCAAGGCTGGCTACACAACCAGCAGTTTGTGCAAGTGCTTCCACAGCTGATTGATCTTCTAGCTAATGACCTTCTGTGAAGGTCAAGAAGTCCAGAAGGAGGTGGAGGTGTTCATCTGAGCAGAAACCTACATTAGTAGGAGGTGGCCTTCCATTTAATACTACTGCCAGTGACAAGGAAGTGTCAGTGCTCCCCATCACTACTGAAGAAAAGTGCTCTCTGTTTGCTTTTTCTTCCCTGGTTGCTCAGCAACCACAGAATCTTTTACATCTGTAAATGCTGCAAATATCTTATTTTGAGTCATTTTAATATTCAGCCTGGTGAAGAGCTGATTCATCGTCACTTTTCTTCAGATGGCTATAATTAAGCTTTGAACTGTAGTGTATGTCTCTGGAGTTGGTAGTAGGTTGAAATTACAATAGATGAAACAACAGTAGGAAAAAAAAACCACAGGTTGGGCACCATTTGAAAGGGAACTGACACACTGTTCACTCTTCATCCTCATGTGGATCAAGCCTGTATCACAATGGCACTTCTATGTATTTATCTAAGAATGGGAATTCTTAGATAAATACATAGAATTCTTCTGCATGCTTAAGTTATTCTGTTTCTATTGGGAAAATGTGTACAAGAGATTAATAAACACAAAGGGTATCTTACTGATGTAACAGTTATTGTTAAAATTATTGGCACTGCAAGGGCATGCCTAATTTCCATCTTGTTTAGTATCTCCCAGACTCTCTTGAAAAAAAACAACAGACAAGCCCAATTAATAACCATGTGGATGGACACTTACAGCTGCAGTGTTCCACACTATCAATAACCTCACCAAAAATACAGTAAATGATCCAGCTCCTCCACAACCTGTCAAAGTACTAACAGAAGTTCTGTAGCAATCCTGCTGTGAGAGTGCATGAGTTCACTATTTCCAGCTCTTTTTTCCACTGTGCTGCCTGCCCTACCTGCCACACAGCAGCAGAAGAGAATTGGCACCTATGGCTCACTGGTTCCCATGCAAAGCTTTGGTTTTAAGTATCTGAGCTGAAACAACTGAAAGCTGAGGTGACACTGGGTTTGAGCAAAGAACATGCATTGAAAATGGGACTGTGCTGAGGGGTTTTCATACTAGCAACTCCTGCCAAGTCTGCTACAGGATACAAGGCTATGGGTGATAGCACCTAAATCCTGTGCACATAATCTACCTGAGATATGCCTCGCAAAACTGCTCAGCAATGTTACAACAGTCACTGGTTTGAAGAAGTGAGTGGAAAGAAAGGAACTACAGGTTTTGTGGCTTCCCTCAAGGCTACTGCAGACTTAGCTAATCAAATTGTGTTTATTTGGTGGTTTTGAAAGCCCCTTTCTGCACATTCATAGTTCTTGGTGTTGGCTGCTCTGAAATCAGGAGAATTCTACCACTGACAGTTATGGGAACAAAAGTAGATCAAAGTAAGAAACTGTAAGAACCATCATCTTCCCTGTTAAGTTTTTCAACATGATGCAGGACACAAAAGCTTCTTGACATCTTCCCTGCCATGTTGTGTAGTATATGACAGGTCTTCTTCCTACAAGACCACTGTAGTGCACAATAAGTCATATTCAGACAATCCACAAAAGATAATGACAAAGCAAATGTTTCAAAAACATCTCATATAGGGAATAAGAGAAAAAAAGGATGTGACCTCGTTGACCTACATGAAACATCAGTACACCAAAACCTTACCAAAGGAAGATAGGCTGACATTAAGAGAAACAGAAACAAATGGAGTAAGATTCAAGCAAAATATTTCTTAAAATTATTTCCAAATAATTTTAAAAGTAGAAAATCTAATTGAATAGCAAGATAAAAATAGGCATATGAAATAACTGCATGAAATAGTGAGTTCTAAGTGATCTCATTTGATTGACCTTAGAATTCTCCACTATTGTATTTCATTCTAATTACAATCATGCACAACAGATTCTCTTTTAAAGTAAAATGACATTTTAAAACATAACTAAAAGTTCAGCTTTGATATTACATTAAAAACTACATGCATTGATAAGAAATATGTTTTGTCTAAAAACTAAGCATTTTATTTTAAATATTCTTCTTAATAAAGGAGTAAGTCTGCTAGACACAGAGACGACCTCAAAAAAACCCTTTAATGTTTTTCACTATGCCCTTAATTTTTCTAAGCAATGATTTCTGAGGCAACTTACAGGATTAGAGACTATGACATCTTTGACAGAATACTTAAATATCTTAAGAGTAACTGGACTGCCTGGTCCAGTTAAAAACCAGCAATATTATTTTATTAGGAAGTGAGCTAAAGCAATTGGGAGTCTCTGAGTGTTGCAGTGGGAATAATACCTGGTGTCAACCTCAGGACAAAGAGATATGCCATTAGTCATGATTATGGGTAAAAATTCATTAATTAACCCAATTTACCTGGAAAACAAGTAAGCTTAACTATTTGCAGTAAGTGTGTAGGGAGACTCACCCATTTCTTGAGTTGCTCAGGCTTTCAATGTCCTTGATCCATTTGCTTTGTCTCAGCCCATGACACCTGGATATAAATCTCTTCGAGCTTCTACTCTTTACAGTGCCTTTTAATAACTTACAAGATCCGGCAGAAAGGTACAACTTATTTATGTGCCTGCAAACAGAGCAGGACCTATTTTTCAAACGTGCCATTGGTAGTACCCATGAACTCCTTAAGGTAGTTTCCTGCCCAATGAAAGTTCAGTAGATGCATTACAAGCAATGTGGTGACCACTAACAAACCAAAGATGTACAACTCCAGTAAGACCTCCTCAAGCATCTTCTTCTAGAAGGTCTGATGCTTCACAGCCAGAAAAGCACTTCAAATCCACTCCTGAGTGTGTTTGTCTCAGGCAATGCTAATTCTGATAATCTATGTAGAAAACAGGAGAATCATTGTCCCTTTACTATTTCCAGAGACCTGAATGCTAAATTCAGCATGCGTTGTGTTTCTGTCCCTTTTATTTCCTAAGCAAGCTAAATACTGTATTAACTTCTACAATTCTTCTCTTACAACATGGCCCCCTCCAGCCACCTAATACAAACTACATTATTTCCTTTGGGTTCTCTCAAGTTTGACAATATACCAAGGAGATGGTGCTCAGAACCAAACCAAGTATATGTGCAGTTCGATTCCCTCATTGCTTCCATTGCCTATTTGCCAGGATGGGATGATAATGCATGAAAGGCCACACTTTTCCTCCATATATATCCCATTATAAATTCATGTCTGTGGTATTTTTCCAACTGTCAGACAGCCCCCAGTACTGCTGCGTTGCAGGCATTTTGTCTTTCTAACAAACATCTATGTTGAGCTTTTTTTTTTGAAACTGCATAAAGTGACTTAGCAATGTGACTAATGTGACTTAGCAAATTTTTAAAATACAACTTTTGCATCTGTCTATATTTCTAAAATGTTTTGGTATTTTTATATTACTTACTGTCCCTACCAATATTCTGTAGATTTAGTGTTAAAAGTGTAGCTGCATTAGTAGTATATTACTTTCTCCAATAATTCTTCTCCCCATTTAAGCAGAGATTCTGAGGTAATTTTCAGATTAATGAAAATATGCCATTCGTTTTTAAGATAGAATTTCCTATCTTTTAGTAACATGTCAACCAGAGAACAACTAACACTTTCGCTCTTTTAAAATCATGGCTGTTACAGCCTTAATTGTATTTTGTTAGCTAATTTCAATGTCATCCTCACAGGTACCAATGACTGTGTAATAAGATTAAAAAGGAAAACTAATAACAAAGCACAAACAAACAACAAAATAATGAATAAACAAAACACCATAAAAAATCCAGCAAAACCCCATTTGTCAATAATGTAAGCTGGCTGTGCCACAGAACTATATCCTCCACATTCCCTTGGCCTATTCATATTAAAAGCACGTTAAGTTAGGCAAAAATAAATAATTCCTTTGCACTATTTGAAGCAGATGATTTCATTAGTTCTAAAACTTAATTACAGAAGTTCTACACAATAGTTTGCGTGGGCATCTGATAAATATTCAATTAAGCAATGTTATTAAAACCCAAAATCACTTGTGAGGAATAGCAGTGCTGGGAAAGCACAGCAGTACCAGCACTGCTATGCAGCAAATGTCATTTAGAATCCAGCACTTGACATGCTGGTCAGACTTTCTGGTTGCATTAACAGCGGAGATGTACTGAGACTACAGGTTACAACACTCCCCAGCCAGTTGCAGGTTCTGAAGGAAAGACGAGCAAGAAGACTGCAAAAGAAGAGTGGACATAATGCATAAGATCCACTAGATCAAGAGTACTGATTTAGGCACATACCTAACAGCTTCAGCAAGAAAATTGCTTTATGCATATAACATTGACCGTGGAATAAAATCCCCCCAAACAACAACATCAACACAACTATCCAACTAATCCAACTATTAAGTTTTAAGGCATTAAAGGAAATACATAAGGAAGAACAGAAGTTATTCTAAGAGAAAAATAAGAAAAAGCAATAGATAGGAACTTCTAGGTGAAAGTCTAAATGAAAGTCTATTTTTGTTTCAGTGATTAAAAAGGTCACCTAAAAATTCTGTCAGAATTAGAGATGATTATGTCTTCCCCTGTTAATTAAGAGACCTTGTATCCTAGGTCTAATGAAAATTAAATTACAGATACTTTACATAAGATGGAAACATGCAGAGGCAGTCAAACACAAGGTGCTAGGAAAAATACCAAATATATCAACAGAGCAGAAATATTAAAACAGGAAAAAAGAAAAAACCTATTTCAGATAAACCTACTTACAATTAATTTATCATAGCAACCAAGGCAACAAACAACAAATAATTTTAATGAGCAACTCTGGAAGTTAACTAGATACAACTGTTCTGTGACATTTTTTCTTTTCCAATAAATACAATAATGTAATAATTTATACCTAAGCAGTAGAGGAAAACTGAAAACAAGCCACATGGTAAATATACTTAAGCAATCACCAGAAATATTGATAACTTCATCCAAACTGTAACATTCCTTTCAACAGAATCCAAACTTTTCTTGCTGTCCACAAAGCATTGCAGTGATGTGTCCAAATAAGGGCAAACTCTGAGTTTGCTGCTTTAGCCAACAAAGAAAATTAGTAGGGTCTCAAAATTCCAGACAAAGCCAGAATGAAAAAAGGTATTTGACCTGAAAAACAGCCCTGAATTCTATCCACACTTACCTACAGAACTCTTACCAAAGGAAGGAAAAATAATAATGTTACCAATAAAAAAGAAATCACCTGCACAAGTTGGAATGAAAGGAAAACATTTTCAGATACTGACAAGAACCTAACAAGATGACTAACACAGCAAAAAGCAAACAAATTTTAAAAAAGCCAGTATCTTTTATTCTCTCTGTACAAAGAATGAAGGATGCTTAGAAGGAGGTGTTAAATAAAAGATTTGAAGATTGTTTCTCCTCATGTTAAGTAACTGTAGATTCCTCAGGTTTTGATGGATAACTGAAAAATAATGAACATGTGGAATCATGACAGAGTAAAGCACAGTGGCTTCTGACTTGGGGTGTTCTCAGTAAAGAGAAAGGATGCCAAGTCAGGTTATTTTAAATTCTTTATTTGTTTCTCATTTCTGCTTAAACTTGTTTAATCTAAACTCACAAGAATGGATGGAATAAGCTCACACTGTGAACAAATTCTTGTAGCACTTCAGAGGATTCTCAGCTGGAGAAGGATCTGGAGAACAAGCATTATAAGAAGAGGATGAGGGAACTGGCATTCTTTAGACTGAAGAAAAGGAGGCTCAAGAGGAATCTAGAGACCTAGTATATCTTTTAAAAATAAAAAAACCAACAAAATCAAAATCACATACTGCATCCTCATTCACAGAGCAGAAAAGAAGCTTCTTATTGTAATATGTACTTCAGCTTTCAAGCTTACTCATTTGATTTATTCAATTAAAAGAAAATTCTTTCCACTCCTCCAGAACAGATTACAAATACCAAAAGTGGGCTCAGCCATTTAAAAAATGCAGTCCTGGTTAAACAATGAGGGACTGCTACCTCTTTCACTTTTGACATTTCTTAACATTTCAGCAGCAAACAAAGCTGTTACACTGGTCACTTTTAGACACTCACTTCAAATTATCTGAATAGATTATAATGTATTTACTTAGGCATAAGGTCCCCTAAATTTTCAAAATTAGGCTTTACTTATGAGACTTTTTTGTAGCCATTTAAATAATGTTATGTATTTATTTATCTATATAAAGTAAAGAAAATATACTGCAGTTTACCATGTCCATCACTAACAAATCTAAGACTGAAACAAAAGCCCATTCTGCTGAAGTTAAGGAATGGTTTAATTTCATTTAAGAATTTGAGGCAATTCAGTAAACTTCCAAAGGCACAAGTGAGATGCATAATACCCAGCCTCCAAAAAAAACCACAATGGGAAATGCTAGCCTTCAACATTCAGTCTTTTGCAAATCTCATTCTTGTTTTAAAAGGAGAAAAATGCCATGCAATGCTACTAATCAAACAAGTCTGCTCACTTTGTCCAGACCACTGGACTCTCCAACTCTCTGTGCTACATCAAAATACTTCTCAATTGAAACATAATTTCATCACTTTATAAATTGCTTCACCAGACATATCCTTCCCCAAAAAAGACCACCACGCAGTGAAAAACATCTTTTTCAACTGTACCAGAGAGGATAGTTAAACCTGACAGAACAAGAGAGAACACCTTCCTTGCAGATGCCATCACATTGCAGAAGCATCAACATCAAAACCAGCAATTTTCTCAGAGGTTCATTCCTGGTGCAATGCATCAAAGAATTTTATGCTCCTTTTCCTGTGCAGTGCATAAAAAAATTAAATATTGGGGAAAACCATCCAGGAGGGAGCTATCAGCCACAGTAACCAGAGAGGGAAGAGGCCATCACTCAAGCTGTTCACTTCCCTCGCTGGGTTGTCACTGTTTCCTGCACATAACTGTTGACAGGTCAACTCAGCAGGTGTTGAGAGAAGTCACCGCCAAGAATAGTGCTGAATATCATTCTGTTCCCCCTGAACTTAGATGCAGAGATGACTTCAGTTTGCTTATAACAAAATAAGACTATTGTCTATCCCATCTCTAGTCACTTCCTATCCCAGCCTGTTCTGCACAAGGCTTGATTTATGTTCCTGCACTTCACACTTCCACCTCGGGAAAGAACATAACTTGTCAAATACTTCTTGGTAATTAACATGATGTAATCTTTCTGAATGCATTAGTCACCTTGGAATTGGTGAAAAAGACATTTTTTAAAATCTGTAAAAGATCCAAGTTGTGGAGCAGCATGCACCTGAAAGATTCAGGCTGCCCTCAGTCTGAGGTCACTCGCCTCCCAGAGTGATTATTATGGTCACCTAAGAAGACATGTAAAGGTCCAAAACTACCCTGCAGGACACATGTGAAAAGAGAATAGCATTCCTCTTTGAGTCATTTTCTAACAAACTTCTACAGCAAATCCAAACACCCCATCTCATATTTATAGATGTTATAAACAGGAAAGTTCTCTCAATTACCTTTTTCTATTAAGGAAAAGAAAAACATTTATGCAACTAATACGGATGTCTTTTTTTCCAGTAAAACCGGGAGAACCCAAATGCTTTGTCTGACTCCATGAGCCAGTTCCCATTAAATAATAAACCACGCACAATCCCTCCTTCCCAGCCATGTCACAACATATGTCATTTGACAGGCTTGCAGGGCTGCAGCCTCCCATGTCAGACAAGAAACTCACCATACCTTGGCATTGCAATCAATGGGCATAACTTATTAATATTTATATTATGCTAACATTTAGAATCCAGCTAAACTGGGACCATCAGTATCACTAACAGAATTATTATATAGAGCACTTTCCTCCCAATAATACAAAATAAACAGGATCAAATAAGGGTATAAAAGAGGACAAACTGAACTGGTCTGGGGAGGAAACACAGTGGCAAAAACCACAAAATACACCTCATGCCTGGACAAGCTGGGAGCAATATTCAAAAATAATACCTGTTTCCAGGTTACAGGTCTTTTGTTGGATACCATGTGGGAGAAACTTTCAAGAGGTAGTTCCAGTATGTGTAAAAACATAGCATGAGAGACAGGGTTTATGTAAAACATGCTAAACACATTGGAAAACATAACAATAACTGAAAATCTGAACTCCGTTAAAGAAAAAGTCAAGTTTTCACAAGAGCAATATTATGAAACAAAATAAGTGAATTTTTACTTATACTTTACATTTAAAGATCTTTTACATTTTTCAGCAGTTTAAGTATGTGACCAGGTTGCTTTTTACTTAATGGGGATGAATGCCCCTGTAATTGAACTGTACTTACACTTTTGTAAAGGCCTCCTGGTTTCAGAAAAAAAACACACATAATTTAATTTGGGAAACAGACCAAGAAGAAAATAAGTCTATCTTCGGATGATACTTTTGAAAATTAAAATTTACTTTTTTCATCTTCCTCTTCTTTACTAAAACTGTGTGGAATGTCCAGGCATCAGTGCAGCTACTTTTTATACTTTTCAGACACTGAAATATTTTAGGTTATACTCCTTTATCTGGTTCACCTGCTTGTGTTCCCATTTCAGACAAGTTTGTTTCCTAAGACACATGGCATAAGGGGGGGGATGACATAATGTTCTGATATTTTTTCACTGTTACTTTGGTAGCTAGGCTTTTTATACTGCTTAGCAAAGCATGATTTCATGATCAGCTTGCTGTCATCTTTCAATCCTGTTCCACCTTGTCAGGTATTTGAGAATTATGCAGTAAATCAGTGACAATCAAATCAATAAATCTACAACTATTTGCTTGGCCAAAGATAATTATTCCATATCATTTATTATAACTGGCACAATATATTCTATTTTGCAGTTTAAATATACATAGGGAAGCTGTTAGATTATTTTAAGATGCTATCTGAACCTGTAAGACACCACCTGCCAAAACATTCAAAACCTGAATTTAAATATGTGAACTCCTATTTTTACCAGCTAACTCAAAGGGATCAAGAAAAAAAACAAAACCCAAAAAAAACCAACAAAACCACACCAAATAAACTAACAGCAACTTTCTGGACTTTCTCTCTTAATACCTTCTCAGACCTGCCTAACCTTGCTTTCTCTTGAAAGCTAAATAACAATTAGATGGAACTTAACTCAGAGCAACCATGGCAATTCCTGTATTTCTATCCTCAAGTAACAGGAGTTACTGGAAAGAAGTGTTGAAAGAGCTAATGGGCTATATCTAGGTGTTAGAAAGTCTAAATTAAAAGGACTGTACCAGCCCCAAATAAGCACATCTGACTTGGGGCTTGGCAATGTAATTGTGGTGTTTTCTGGTTACAATACCCTGTCTGTGGATCCTAAACCTTACTGAATAAGAAGCCATTAAAAAAATTCAAACTTTCTCATTATAACTGTATTGTCATATTATTTCAAATTATACTTTTATCCATCACCTGCTCAACATTACGTATCATGGACAACACAGAAACTTCCAGTATTCTGAAATAAATTTTCAATGCTCATTCCATTTTCTAAGTAAAAAAAATATTTAAAGATGTAATTCTGAATTCCACTGAGCACCCAAAACAAGGATCTTAGTACACTGTGGGTACTTGCAGACTTAGAAGAACAGCTTAGTCATAGGAAAATGGCACAAATTTCTTTCCTAATGTCTTCCCTCTGTTTTTCCCTAAAGAGGTTTGATTGTTTCTCCTGGCCAGGAAAAAAAGCACAGTACATAAGAGTTTTTTCCAAACTCCCTGACTAATTTTTCCATTTCTCCATGAACACCACTCAAGGAGTGCTCTATGCAGGTTGAAATAACTGGTTGTCAAACTACAATATTCATTGCTGCAACAGTAGAAAAGGCTAAATTAAGACTTTTGCAAAATGCCTTAGATGAACAAATCCATAGCTGGGATAGAGACAATAAATTCAGTGCAAAACTAATGGGCTTTATCCAAGTGAACAAATTAAACTATTAGAAACAGAGGGGGAAATGAATTGCAAGAACAATCAGTCAACATAAAGAAACCGTCCAAACATGTCAGTGGGGATCATTACATGATGTTCTCTTGTGGAACTTGTTCTGATAAAACTTAGCTGTTTCTCTTCAGGGACACAGTTCACCAAGGTAACATGAAAAACCCAACAGCACCAGCTGCTAACACTGCACATACATGCATTTGGTTTGCATGTGTGAAAATCATATTAATATTTAAATCAATGGAAAGCACAGGGCACTGTAACATCAGGATTAAAATCTTCATTTGAATGTCTGGAATATTCCATATGGACAGACTCAGCCACCAAGCAAAGGAGGGAGAGAGAGCTGTGCATTCCAGTGTTACTTTGCCAAGAACAATTTATCTGGGGAGGAAGGGTACCTTTCTCAGACAACTTCCCAGTACAAACCACTTCTAGAGCACAGACCACCTCAATATGTTACTCCATTCCCTGCATCCCTGTTATCCTGGACTGATATAAGTCTAAACAATGCCTGTAGAAAATAACAGATAGAACGTGCTGCTTGTTCTGAGATCACCCTCATTGCCCCCAAAATCTATGTTCCACAGAAGATGCCTCTCTTCTCTATCCCTTATCATGAACAGTTGAGTTTGCTGGCCAACAAATTTCTAAGTCAGGAAACAATACTAGGTAAGAAAAAGCATAACAAAGATCGGACCATTTTGTTTTTTATGGATGCTTAGGATTTAGTACAGAGAGAAGGAAATGTTTAAACTGAAGGAATCTTCTTAACATGCTCTTTAAGGTAATTTTGGACTGATACTAGACTGTTTGGGTTTTTTCATTTGATTATTTCAGATAAAGTTGCTCTTTTTGTTTGGCCTACATACAAAACAAAAGACTACAATTGCAAAATAGCCCTGCTACCTTTTAACAAAACTTGTTCGGGGGGCAATCAGTTCATGTGTTAATGTTTGAGCTCATTATGTATTTAAATAAGAGTATAACAAATTTATGAAGATACCAGAAACCTTGACACTTCTGAGATTTTCAACAGAAGAGAAGCCTAGTTTTCTTCCCAATTCTAGCTCTTCAGACCTGTTTGAAACTTTCATGACCTCTCCTATGCCTTTGCTATTCTTCAATGTTTTTTCTTATCCTACTTATTTCCTTACAAGTTTTCACAGAGCTCACATAAGATGCAAATTTGGCTGCCCGCAACCCAATGTTCCATATGGCATCTCACCCACGTACTTTTACACTTCCATAAAAATCTCTTTCACTTTGTGTTTTATTTTGCTTTTAATTTTTTACTTAGTGAATTGATTCAGAGTGTTTTCCTCAGATTTCCATTTTTTATCCCTGTTGCTCTGTTACTGCCAAAATCGTTTTTGTTAACCGCCATATATATGAATATGAATAGTCCAGCATATCATGACTATCAAAACCAGAACTCAGGTGAGTTATGTGACATTTGCTGAACTGCCATTTCTCACTTTGCCTGCAGGAGCTGTGAGGGAAGGTCAGTTTGTCCAGCTCTTCAGGAAACACTGGTTTAAAGGAGGCAGAGAGCTTCAATACAACTTACTAACATTTCATTCTTAGAGATGACTGGCTACACACAAACAGACTGGGAAATATATTCCTCTGCGGGACAGATACTACTTTGCATTCATAATATTGGTACTGGTGCCCAGGAGTTGTACAGATCCTAACACAAAGCAACCTGAAACACCATGTCTATTTAGAAACCTAAGTCCACTCATTATAAATGTTAAAATTAACTGGTATAACTCAATATTTACCAGCCTCCCCCTTTGTCATTTTTCCCCAACTGCTTTGAGAGTTCCCTTTCTAGCACTGGACACCTTATCTCTTTGGGTTTCCCACAGAAAATTCAGAACATATTAGCAGGGTTTTTTTTTTTTTTTTTTTTTGCACATCAGTGTCTAGAATGTTGTTAGGGTTTCTGAATTTCCTTTTCCTTTCTTTTCCTTTAGGTCTGGTGTTTATCTATAAATGACCAGTACTCCAGGTGAAAGTGCAGCTGGCTGTTAGAAAATGAAGGAGATCTCACTGTGACAGATAAGAAACCTAAACAGAAGAGGGGAAAAAAATCATCAGTAGTTGAGAGAAAAGACAATTAAAGTGGCAAATGGGGTAAAGAGTGCAGAAAGGAAGAAGCTGAGGGCTCTGAGAGTGACCTATCTGGAGAACTGAAAGCAACAGTTCAGCTTCTCACAGGCCATCTCCCAGCAGGTGAGATTAATTTCTCTTCCTCTCCCCACACTCTCTTTGTTCAAATTGCAGTAATCACTTGCAAATAAAGTGTGGCTACTTAAAGATGGCTGTCCTTTAAGTGATGTTTATATGGAACAAGAAGAGTTGTGCTCTGCATAAGAGACTATAAGTCTTGTACAGTCTACAAGTCTGTAAGACTTGTGTGTAACAAAATCTCTTTCCAAAAACCTGACCCAGAGTTAAATCTGAACACATAGGAAAACCCCAAACAAACAAAATGCTCAAAAGAAAACAAACAAAAAAAGCAACCAAACAAACAGTACAAAAACACCAGAAAGAGGTAGCTACGGTTTCTTCTCACAGGCTGCATTTGGGATCCAAGGCATTTGAACTGTAGTTTCATTTCAGAGAGAAATCTGAAAATTGAATGTTGTTTCCCCCAAACCCTACAACTGATAATTGCCTTTACTTGTCTTTTCCAAGCTTATTTTAAGCTGTATTCTACAAGCTTGCACTGCTTAATTAGTGCTTTATTTCATTAAAGTCAACAGAGAACCAATTTAAATAAAATGAATGATGTATTTGGTTTGAAGAGGATTTTATGCTTCTGGAAATGGTGCTTCTTGCAAACAAGGTATCAAAGACTTAAGTTCTCAACATGTTGCAACAATGCCTAATTGCTCAATCAGATTTATTACCTGAAGAAATAATTTTTTCTGAAATAAGTCAAACAACCATCAAAATACTAATTTATACAGGTTTTAATTTGCATTGAATAACCACAAAGATACCCTATCACAAGGATTTTTCCAAACAGACAGACCTTCATGTCAAGCTAAATTGCTCAGTAAATGCAAATTACTTTGGATTATATTACATTCTGAAAAAATTACAAGATCAGACTGTTGAAAAAAAGTAAAGCATAGATCAGTGATTACATTGAAAAGGGCAAAATGACTAAGAGAACTCAAGTATTTTGACAGTGCATGGAATTATTTATGTTTGCACCAAAAAAAAACTTTGGTCTATTCACACACAAATTGACTTAGAATTTATACATGAGAGCAAAGATGCAATCTTCTAGATAGCTATACTCAGCATAGACAAATAAAAATTATATTTTATGATGTGAAGAATATTAAATTAGTATTTTCAAAACAATTTTACATTCACTGTTGGTTAAAACCAACTGCCTAGGGCAATATAAATAATTAACATTCTCAAAGCTAATATATACAAACAAATAATTTTAGCCACACAGCTTCTGCACAGCTAAGTTACTCATATGTAATTTTGCAGGCTTGAAACTTAAATATCAAATAGTTGCAGTGACATTTCCTCACAACTCAGTAACTACAATGAAATACAGCTTCCTCATTATTTCACTGAATAAAACCACTAAAGACCTATTTTCCAATTGCAAAGCAGATGCATGATTCTGTAATTACACCCATGGGTGTTTTCAGCTCATATTTTGGTTACTGGATAAGGCCCTTAATATTTTAATGGTGTAACATTAGTATTAAAAAATTATGAGAGATGAAGAGTAGGAAAAAATGGAACAAATTCAGCTGGACAGGACCTACCATGATCATCTCATCCAACTGCCAGCTTCAGGGCTGACCAAAAGTTGATGCATATCATTAATGACTTTGTCCAAATGCTTCTTCAACACTGATATGCCTGAAATCTTACCGTATAATAACTAATTTAACGTTTAAATTTCATTCATTAGTTAGTTCCAAAACCTTAAAAATGCAATATTATTTGTATTATGTAATGGTTGAGAACTGCTCTTATTTTAACACTAAAAAAAAAAATCTAATGAAATCATCGTTATGAGATGCCAATAATTCAGCCTATTGGGAAATAAATCAACAGTAACAAAACACCCAAGAAAGATCAGACTTGCAAGGTTGGTTATTGAAATCCGTCAGTGAAATTCATCAGCTTCAACACTGAGCTGAGATTTATATAACCACTTATCTTTTAGTAAAATCAGCTGCTGTTACACAAAGAAGATTACAGTGTAACCATTTTAACCTTGAACTGAGAGCTATACATCTCCAGTAGAAGAAGCCTTTTTGCAAGGTGCTGATTCTGTTGTACTGCCCAATTATTCTACAATGCAAGTAATTTAGCTAGAGCAGTTAATATCCAAGGTATTTTATGCCTCTTGATCTCTTATTTCTCTGGTACAATTCCTACAAATGGGCACGCAACTTTGCATAGGTTCTACAAACCTCCCTCCAAAAAAGTGTTTCAAGATCCTAATTACCTCAACATTTGAGACTGTTTTACCTCTTCCTGCTTTGAACTGCTTCAGAGAGAAAGGCAGTTTCATTGACTCATTCCTATGCTGTTCTCACCTAGCATAAATAAGAAGGATCATTTTGTTATAGATAATTGGAGGATCAAAAATAACAACTGTCTAATTGCATTCTGCATGGGAAAAAAATGAAGGAAACAGAAATTCACTAGACATTCACTAGGGGAATGCTCTTGGCTGGAAGGGAATTTTGTATACAGGTTTACATCAATAGATAACTGCAACACAAATGCTCTCAGTTGTAAGATGGGACCAGATCCAGTCACTCTGAGCTTCCATTTGAAAAGTGCAGAATAAGTTCTAATAGCAGAGGAAACTCTAGCCTTGTGATATGGCAGATTTTATTTGTAAAAATACTTTGGTGAGCATGCTCTGGGACTCTCTGGAGGTTTAAGAGTATCCAAGCTTGCCAAACTGCACAGCTTTCATAAACCTATTATACGGTCAGACCAGAACCCTCAATTCCCTTCAGGACTGCAGTATTCATTTGTGCCATTAGTTACTGGTGTCAGTTAGGCAAAATTCCTCTTAGCTTCTATCAGTTTTACCGATGTGAAGATGGAACAATTCTGGCCTTTGAAAATAAAGAGATAAGACATTAATGCACTTACTCAAACAGCTTCATTAAACAGATTTTCAACTTTACCAGGGAATTTCTCCAAGCCATGTGCTGCCCATCACACATATGGCTTTGTGGTGGGATAATTTAACAAAAAAAACAGCAACAAAACCAAAACCCTAAGATGGATGTACAACATTCTGTTATCACTAGCATTTCAAACTTCTCCAAGAAGAGTATAATTCCATCCCAATGCACACTATCCTTTGTTTACATTTGCAAGGAGTTCTGGGTGTATATGTTCTTATTCCTTACCTGACTGAGCCAGGGCTGTCAAAAACTAACTGGTTTCCAAACTGCTGCTTATACAAATGATGAACTAGAATGCCTTTCTTTTACTGTTTTAAAAGGCTTCTGCCTCAGACTCATTCAGTGACACCCACTCTAGTACAGGCAGATTGTCCACATCTGAAGTGGAAAGACATGAACTATGTTTTATTATTTAGTAAAAATGTAAGTTTGAGCTTAGGGCAATACAAAATTTTCAACAGGTAACAGACCTGTTTGAGGACTTTTTTTCCTATACGCTGCTTCTATAGCATACCCAGTTAGAAGCCTCAATCCTTTACTCCTAACCTTAAGCTGTAAATAATTGCACATGTATTCATTTTCCTTTCAGCACCTGGGCTCTGGTAGTCAGTTTTCTGGGCAATGGGAAGAAAGAGTAGCTTCTTCTTAATTCCTGTAGATGCTTTTTACTTATGTTGGGACAAGCTATTAAGTACTAACTAAACATCAAGTTTAAAGAAATTTAAAATTGCACATCTATTAAAAGAAATAATTATTCTATAATTTAAATTGAGCTCCTCAGTAGAGCTCAGGAACATATGATAAAGACCATGTATGGGTAGGTGTAATTGGATGCAGTTGCCTTAGGAACAAATGTTCAGCACACAGAGCAGGAAGCCCTGCTTAAAAGGCAAACTCAAAGACTTAAGCCTGGTAGCTGAAATCTGGCTTGATTGAAGTTACTGAGAAAAGTACCATGTCTGGTACTTTTGGCACTTGGCTGGAGTCAGGGATTCATCCCAAAAGCTTTTTTAATTCTCTCATTATTATCAGTGCAGAACTAAACAATACATTAAAAAGTGCTGTACTGCTGTACTGGAGATGCATTTCCCTGTCTCCCTTGTTCAGTAAGCTTATCACGAAGCAAAAACTACCCAGAGTCATAAGAGAGTTTAGGCTTATACTCTTAAGATTCTAGTTTTAATACCATTTCCAGTGTATTTTCATCATGTAGACATGAGATATTGTGCCTTTAGAGAAATGTTATTGTAGGGTGCAAAAGAATTTGACATGCAGAGATAAAACACTGCCTGGTATATGAGTATCGTTTTAAAGCAACATTAATCACAAATATTCCTATAGAGATGCTCTGCAAAAATATTTTCATTTTGTAGAAATAAATACGGAATGCCTAATACTGTTTGCCAGAATGATTTCGAGTGAAATGCAGTTTTTACTATGCACATAGCAGCCACAGAAGGCAAAAAATATTGTTCCCAGTACAAGATGGGTTTCTTGTCCATGTATTTCTCTACAAAGAAATTACTCATCCGTGCTTCTATGACTTACTCTCATTTCTGTTTCCATTTGGAGAAATATTATAAGACACAAACCCACTTCTCACCCTGGGTGAAGTCAGAACACATATACAGCCCTCTACCTCTTGAAATCACTATTTGCAAAAGACAAAGGAATTTCCTTCAGATATTAAACTACATATTACTAAGCTGTAAAGTTTGAAAGCAAGTTGTATTTGAAACAAGAAAATCAAATACATAAGTTGTTTATTAAATAAGTTGCTTATCAAATAATACTTCCCAAAGACTGTGAAGTAATTTTATGAACAGAACCAGAGATACAATTCCATGTTGCACCCTCCAAGAGCATCTTCCTAAGTCTTACAAGCCAACAACCATGAGAAGGCAGTCATTTAAGCTGTCTTTGTGCATTCTTCATATATTCTCTCAAGATAACCTGGCAAGCTGGAGAAACCAGGCAGGAGCCATATATCCTCCTGAAATCCCTGAAGCCATGCACACAGTAGCTCTATTCCTTCATGTTAACCCAGTTTTCATTCCAACTCATGTAATTTCCCAGACTGATAAAGAGGACTTTACTTCCCATATATTGGAAGAAAGTTCACGAGTTCACGTGGCTGTATGTAGGAGTCTCACATTATAACTACAATAATAACTGAATGTGGGCTTATGTTCATTTCCAAGTCAAGACCCATCTGTCATTCTCATGTCTATTGAAAAAACTTAAATCATTTTTGAACTCCTGAATGCACCAGAATTCACCTTGTCTGGGCATAATATCTGGCTTGCATGAAACGCGAGCGGAGGTTTCAGGCCCTTGGAATACACTTGCAATGTATGTAAGAAATAGCTGAAATATAAATCCTGAAAAACAGAGGCCTCTAGTCACAACATAAGAGGTAGAAATGTCAGGAAGCCAAATCTGTAAAAAAAAAAAATAGCCTTTCTGCTCTTTTCTCACCCCTCTTGCTCAACTTGAAAGTAATCAAATTTCCAGATTTAATGAGACATTTTCCATGGCTCCACTGACTTTAAGGGGTTTGTTTCTTGACTGTCTTTTTCTACCTTTACATTATTTTATAATTTCTTCTCTTTAACTAGCCCCTGGTAGTCAAACCTAAACATAATTTCTTTTCTTTATAAATGTCTTGCTTCTGAAGCAAAGAAAGACCCACAACTGCAAAGTTACCAGGCATGAAGTTCTATTTCCTGTTTCACATTGCAAACACTGCATCATTGATATTAATCCTGACACTGCATATTTCAACTAGGGCAAAATTTTGCAAGCAGAAAATCTCTACTGAACACCCAAGGAACCAGATTGTCTGGAAAGCAGTTACTGTTTGAAAATGGAAAGACAACTCCAGGTTTTCAGGACAGGACCACAAATACACCATCAGCATCCTCACACAAGCTCATCAGCTCTGAAAGAGCAGGTCCTTGCTCCACTTCCCACCTGAGCACAAACCTGTGCTCTGTTCACACAACTGCATGGATCTGGAAAAGCCTAAGCAAGACGTCCTGGAAAAGGCAGAGTCCCCAGCCTGCCACAGGGCTACAAACAGCACAACACTGAGCTTAAGGGTGGAATGACTTGGCCTGCTCACCTTGGAGAGTGGACAAGCAGGTAAATTTCCACGTTACTTTTGTACCTTAGCCGGTGTGAAGAGATAGCGAAGAAAAGCATCAAATATGTGGGATTTCTGATGAAAGAGTCAAGGAAAAAAAACTCTTTTAGGTTGTCACTTTGGATCAGCTCTGCCACAACATTTATATTGCAATGGGATCAATAGGACTATGCACCAGTGTTCAGAAATGAAAATCTGGTTGCTTCCTTTAGACATAAAAGGCGTAATTCATTTTCATTAATTATCTGACAGAGGCCAGTTACAGCAAAGTAAAAAGAAACTTTAATTGCAAGATTAAGCCCTTATAATTTTACTAGAAGTCTGTTACATTCCCTTATCCTCGAGAGGCTCAAATATTCAAATTTCCATGCCTCAGATGATTGGCTTGCTGAGTTAACAGAGCCTATCAGCTATGTGATGTCACTGTTATTTTCCTAAATGTGATGCTACGTTAAATTCCAACGCTGCTGGAAGAGCTTCTCCCATAAAAACAACCCAACTCCTATATTGGCCAGATACACTCATGGAAACAAAATGACAGGAAACAAAATAAGGCACATTTGGTAAAAAAAATGAACCTTATTAGGTCCTCAAGTTCCAGAGAAAAATAGAGGTACTTGAAACCATTCAGATGCATTTTTTTTATAAAGGGAGATGACTGAGTGGAGAACAAGCTTCTCAAATTCTGAAGAAAATGAAATCTGGGATATCTCTACTGCATCCTTTCTGTCTAAGGACTACTTTAAGTAGTGGTTCATAAAGAAAATATTTCCTCTATGGTCTTCCACACAATCACAGCATCATTTTACTTCCAAGGAAACACTGAGGAATGAAAGAACATGTGCCTAGTGAAGAGAAACAGGGAATCATAAATACTCAGGGTAGTGGTTTCTACATTAAGATGTATCACATGAAGGCAAGTTATTGCCTAGGTAGGAACCATGATCTGCAGATAAATTTCTAGGAATATAAGTGCTCATTTTATCTCTGTTCTCAGAGTAGTCATCATTCAGAAGCAACAGTGGAAAGTCTATGGCTTCAGTTTCCAAAACAGCAAGAGGGACAGAACTACACCTTCATGTTCCAAAGGATGGTGCCTGCCAAAAGGCCAAAGTGACTTTTACATAACTTTTCTGTAGTATCACAGAACACAGTGGGTTGGAAAGGACCTTAAGGATCACCTGATTCAACTATACCTCATTGCCATCTCTCTCTTTCTCTTGAGGCTTATTTTATCTCAAGTAAATGGCAGAAATTATCAGCAATTTACACAGGGAATATGAAACACAAACACCTCATTATACAGAAGAGAGATTATGGCACAAAAACTCACCTTGAAGAAAGCCCTGACATGAGCTAGAATCTAGTAAAATTAGCTATTAAGCTAATGAGCATTGCTGGTCGTTGTCCTTTTGTGGCTTTGTGTTTCAGTAACACAGTAACACAACAGTATCTGATATCACAGTAGGATATCAACAACACAGGCTTTGTAGTCTGATTTCAATACTATTATCTTGTGCAATTAATTATCTCTATTAAAAAATAATTATTTAAAGTTGCAAAGATCCATCACACAGTGCACTCCAGAACTATTACAGAAATTTACCCTGAGGAAGGGTCTGCAATACAAATAGTTCCAAAAATAAGTATTCATTCATAATTCTTGATCGTTTCCAAATTACTTTTTCAAAATTAACTTGCTCCCTCATTATTCCATATCAATTCAGAGTAGTATGTTTTTAGCAACAATCCATTATTATTGATTAGTGAACACATTCAATTTCTATTAAAAAAATAAAATAAATAAATGCAGTTTTCCAGCGGAAGGATTCTCAAATGCCAGGTAACACTCTTCAAAACTGTTAACATGGGCCCTGACTTTGCAAATATGTACAGCTAGGTTTTCATGGTGGAGACTTTAGTGGTATTTTCTAGCATAGCAGCATTCAGTAACATTCATTAAGGGTTTAAAACGAATGCTGGAAATCAACAGACTCTTAATTGCTGTCCCATGAACTGTTTTGCATAAATGGCTGAAGATGACATGTAATTAAAGCTGCACTGAAAAAAAGCTGAAAGCAATGAATTAATTTGTTTTAACAGCCAATAAACAAAAAAAAAAAGATGGCCCATTTTGCAGGCAGTAATTTTTAGCTTTTTCACTATGAAAACGAGATGCAAAACACAAAATATTTATTCATCTGCCTAGTTAAAAGTGGTGGTTAACACTAGACAATTAAAACTGTTAAGTAAACAAGTTACTAAATATTCACTAAACATTTCTCTTTTAGTAAATATTTATTAAACAATCAAAAATATTTAGCAAACCAGTTTAAATGAGAATTTGCTTGGCTTGCCAGCAAGAAATTTAAGACTTAAAGTTTATGATTAATTAAGCTCTATATTGTAACAGGAACCAGTTTTCTATTAAGTACTAGCCAAAAAAGTTTTACCAATTTCCAAAAGCCTAAGAACTCCCATGTTTCTTCTCTATTGGAATTGTCCCAAAAAAGAAGATTCTGAAAGGCTTTTTAAAAAATATTCACCTGGTATCTTTGCAGCTGCTTAGTATTCAGCACCTGTACTGCTCTGGCCTGCCTCAGATTGTGCTCATTCTCCATTGCAAGACCACCCAAAGAGCTAAAACCCAGGAGACCCAGCAGGTTCTCTTTCAAAAGAGAAATAGATCCTGTAGTATTTGGGATGCAAACAGACTTGTGACTAGGTCTCTGAAATACTTTAAAAGACTATTTCTGGGGACAGCTCTCAGTCACAATGACAACTACGTAATGAGGGAATTGCCTAAGAAGTTTTTGTGTGAGCTGTCATGTGGACACAAGTCAGAAATATCCCTGGTTCATGTGTCACCATGTCGGTTTAGCTTGCAGCAGAGAACTGTGACTGACATTAGAAACAACAATGCTACAGCGCCTTTAAATCTGCAATGCAATTCAGCACCATTGCTTTCTTTCACCTGTAGGTGCTCCCATGTTTGCTTTGGTTTCCTTGGTAACAAAAAAAAAAAGTCTGATGTTAGTACTGAAAATGAAGACTTGAAGAGCATTGATTTAAAAAGAAAATTAGGCCTGAGACACTATAAGCGTAGTGTAGGTCATGTTTAACCAACCTGGTCACCTTTTATGACCAGGTAACCCACCTAGTGGATGCAGGGAAGGCTGTGGATGTTGTTTATTTGGATTTCAGCAAGGCCTTTGACACTGTCTCCCACAGCATACTCCTAGACAAGCTGGCAGCCCGTGGCTTGGACAGGAGCACTCTTTGCTGGGTTGGGAACTGGCTGCACGGCCAGGCCCAGAGAGTGGTGGTGAATGGTGCTGCATCCAGCTGGCGGCTGCTCACCAGGGGTGTCCCTCAGGGGTCTGTGCTGGGGCCAGGTCTGTTCAATATTTTTATTGATGACATGGATGAGGGTTTAGAGTCTTTTATTAGCAAATTTGCAGATGACACTAAGCTGGGAGCGTGTGTTGATCTGTTAGAGGGACAGAGGGCTTTGCAGAGGGACTTGGAACGGTTGGATGGATAGGCAGAATCTAATGGGATGAAGTTCAATAAGTCCAAGTGCCGAGTCCTGCACTTTGGCCACAATAACCCCCTGTAGCGTTATATGCTGGGGACGGTGTGGCTGGACAGTGCTCAGGTGCAAAGGGACCTGGGGGTGCTGGTTGACAGTCGGCTGAACACGAGCCAGCAGTGAGCCCATGTGGCCAAGAAGGCCAAGGGCATCCTGGCCAGTGTCAGGAATAGTGTGGCCAGCAGGAGCAGGGAGGTCATTCTCCCCCTGTACTCGGCACTGGTGAGGCCACACCTGGAGTGTTGCGTCCAGTTCTGGGCCCCTCAGTTTAGGAGGGACGTTGAGATGCTTGAGCGTGTCCAAAGGAGAGCAACGAGGCTGGTGAGGGGCTTGGAACACAAGCTGTATGAAGAACGACTGAGGGAGCTGGGGTTGTTCAGCCTGGAGAAAAGGAGACTCAGAGGTGACCTTATCACTCTCTACAGCTTCCTGAAGGGTGGCTGTGGTGAGCTGGGGGTCGGTCTCTTTCTCCAGGCAACAACAGACAGAACAAGAGGACACAGTCTCAAGCTGCGCCAAGGGAGATACAGGCTAGAATTAAGGAAGAAGTTTTTCACAGAAAGAGTGGTCAAATACTGGAATCATCTGCCCAGGGAGGTGGTGGAGTCACCATCCCTCAATGTGTTTAAAAAAAGACTGGATGAGGCACTTGGTGCCATGATCTAGTTGAGGTGTTAGAACATGGGTTGGACTCGATGATCTTGAAGGTCTCTTCCAACCTAGAAATTCTGTGATTCTGAGATTCTGTGAAGCGTATTTTAAAAAATATATATATACAAAGCACATATTTTATTAATCTTCTAATCTTCAGTGCTGACCTACAGACTGGGTGTTGTAGAAGCGCTGTGGACCTATAGATTGAACCTGGGAAGAGAAACTTGGATAGATGCAACAAGCAAGAGGTTACCAGCACCTAGAGGTTACCCTATGTTTTCGCCTGAAAAGGAAGATTCTCTCATAATCATTTGACCTCAGAAACAGCAACATGAATGATACACCAAGTCTTGCATTAGTTATAAATTTATTACATTCAGTATTTATGCATTGGAAAGCAAGCAAGCAGTTTAATTTAATTGCTTACAGTAGGCCTGAAAATGGCTTTCCCCAGAGAAAATTATAGTCGTCATCTTATGTCTTTGAACTTCTGGAGTACATCACCTCAAAAAGTAAGTAAAATTCTCCCTCAGATGCAAATACATGAAAATGGTATTTACACAAATTCCTCTTGATTCATATCCTCACTGGATTTGCTTTTAGCAACTGTGAAATTTCAGCATTCAATGGAGCATGAAAAGAAAATCACAAGGAGGAACACTGGGGATCAGTTGGAAACACTGATCTTTAGCTGTATTACTGATACTCTAATATTTAAAAGTGCTCATATATTTAATTAGCTAAAACCAACACCAAACTCTTACCTTGAAAGGCAGTCAAAATCTCTAACTGGGAACAGTCTGCCCAAAGGAGTTAGGAGTACCTCATCTCTGGAAGTGTTCAAGGCAAACCTGGATTAGAATCTAAGCCAGCTGGTCCAGTGGATGTATCCCTGCATATGGCAGGGGCAGTTGAAACTAGATGACTTTTAAGGTCCCTTCTTACCCAAATCATTTTATGGTATAATTCAGTGATTGGCATACTCAGACAATTATGCTTTCTGAGCAATCTTCAGGCTATTTAGCCATTTGTTCTAGTATGATACTGATATTTGTAACAGCACTTAAATTCCTCATTCAGGTCAAGACCTAATGTGCTACACACTTGATGAGTACTATATTGAAATTTTGTGCATTAAAATTATATGGTTTATTTTGTTGCTGCTGAAATAACTATGACTAAACATGAAAAATATGAAAATTAATATTTAAGTAGCAGGGAGAAGAAAAGTCAGAGAACTTCATTTAGGGGACACAATCTTTCCTGTTCACCTGAACATCGTGTCTCTTAAAAGTTATCACTGGGACAACCTGGAATTATTCACAAGGCAGAAGTCTCAGATAAATGTACGTTCACAAGCCATGATCCACAGACACGGTCAATTCCTAATAAACAGAGCTAAGAGCAGTTAAAACTACATACCATTCTCTTCTTTCTGCAGGTATGGAAAGGTCTGTAAGCACACAAAAAATGTAAGTGAATAAATGAGGAAGGCAAAGCCCCATACAATCCTGATTTGTCCATAGTAGGTCTGTATTTATGAACGCATGCTAAAGATACATGAAAGTCCCTGCTTTAAAAGCAAGACCCTAATCTTAAACAAGGAGTGGAAGCAGGTGATCTGTAGGAAGAAGATTGCAAAATAGGGATAGCTGGCTCAAGCCCACGTGAATGTATTTAAAATACTAATCACATAATGACACACTGTGATATTGAATCACCAGAAAATAGACCTAGTTAGAGAAAAATGAATGTTTGGCAAAGGTGATAGTTGTGAACATTTCCTGTGGAAACAAGCACCCTGCCAATTGCTACAATCATTAAAATAGATGAGTCTTCCATACTGACCAGGAGGGCAGTCCAAGAGTTTTGTGACACCTGTATTTCTCAAGTACAGAAAAGCTCCTAGGGAACTATTGAAAAATATTTAGAAAACTAATTCCAACTGACAATGCTGTGAAATGGAAACTTAAAATGTGGCTGTTCACCTCCAAACTTGCCTCTGCTCTTCAACTGAAGTCCCAGGCTTCCAGAGGCAGCAATCATGAGAATTCACATAACCTTCATGGAAGAGAATGGCAATGCCAATACAACTCTAACAACAGCTTCATCTCCCTACAACAAGAAGACTGTCAGTGGGATCTGCAAATCTCATGGCATTGTTTTGGGGGCTTTTTTATTAAAGTCTTTGATCCCTATGTTCTAACTAAAAGAAAAAAAAAAAGAAAGTCAACTTACCTCTTACTGATAATGAGAATTTCACAAGTACTGAGCTCTGTTACATATGAAGCTGCATAGGGGTATGATTCTGCAATCTGATTGCATCTTATCTGTTTCTTCCCCTCTGCCTTTATATTTGAAAAATCAAATCACATTCTGCAAAATATTCCCCATGGGACACATATGAATATTTGATTTAGACTGGAGAGCAGTTAACCACATAATTAGTTACCCTGGAAATCAAAGAATTCAGAAAAATAAGGACTACCAGATTAGAACATTCCTCTTTCTAAAGGTTGGCAGATGCTATGGAGGGAAGCACAAGAAAACCTCAAGAAAAGTCTCCTCACAGCCTAAGGAGGGGCTAATTCAAATTCTGGATAATAAAGTTTAATATTATCTCCAACATGTTTCCCACTTTATCACAATTCTAGATCTTATCACTGTTATTATAATTCCCTGGGATCTTCATCTCAAGAATAAATTACATGTCTTCTTCAATATTATTTCTTTTACTATCAGTCTTTAATTGATGGCTTTTCGGCTTCTTTTCCTGTCTATCTTTTTCCTCTTATGACCACAGTAAGAAGAAAACCTCTCTACCTGCTTAAGCAACATGAGCCAGTACTTTTCAACACTTTTGTTTCAACCTCTTTAAGGTAAACAGCAAAAACTCTTGAGGCTCTTTACAGATTGCCTGTACTCTTTCTCCTTGCTCATCTCAGAGCCTCCACTAATATTTTTTTTGAGAGCAGATAACCATAATTACCCTAAATTTGCTGAAGGCATCCTAACACACAGGAACTTCATTACATTGTTCCAGCTCCTAAAATCTGGTTTGCAAGTGCAGTCAAACAGCAGAGGTCTTCCCTGAGCTGTGCACAGTCCCAAAATCACCGGCCAATGTAATGTGAAAGTTGGCAGGTAATTTTAGCATTTTCAGGAAATGTGAGGCTTCTGTTTGTGATAACGGAATGACATTTACTGACATTTCAGCGAGTCACCTGGCTGGGACAGGTCTCCTTAGGGTAATGTTACGAGTCCTTTCTCATTGTGGCCAATCCAGACCAGTTTGTGTCTTAAGCACATTTTCACTTCTTCCTCCTTTCTTTCCAATGAATTTATAAGAATATTAAATACTGGAGTTGCTACAGAACCTTGAGTCATCCCGGTATGTTTCAAATTGTTCTCCAAGCAAGTTCTGGGGTCATGGTAACACTATCCCAGGTAATCAGTGGTAGTTTCCCTAATGGAATTTTGCTAAAACAAAAACAATGAAATAAGCAAAAGCTTTCTGAATCTCTCAAACAATTTTACACATCCATCCATACAGGTATATAAACAGTCTAAATGAAGTACAAAAGGAATGCACTGCAATGAGAAAGAGTTAGATCTGACCCTATAGGCAATTTAGTTACAATAAAAAGAATGTCACCAAGAGAGATAGACTAAATAAATCTAGATCATACAATACTATGGACTTATTTTCTGCAAAAGAGGTCCATTATTAATGCAGTCCATAATTATAATCATAATGCAACCAATTGTCTACAAGGATGCAAATTAAGATGACAAAAAGTATCCAGGTGGCAATTTAAGCTTAATGAAAATAATTTGTTCATAGTACTTCAGCCAAATAAATTTTCCAACTGCAAAGTCTCACAGAAAGTCCATATCACAAACTAGACATCAGCCCAACTTGAAGGAGTATTCAAAGATGTTTCAAAGCAGCTGTGACAAAGTTGTCTTTCCACTTTAAATTATATACCCTATTCAGTCAGCTGTTCAGCTGATACAGATCAACATGGCTCTCCTTAAACCATGCCGTAGAAATGTATCTTGTCTTCTACGTGTCCTTCCACGTTCCTAGTAACTCAGATTTTAAACTGGAAACACATTCACATAACCTATTATTTTTAGACATACATTTATGAAAGTCAGACACTTATATATTTATTGCCCACCATTATAACTCAAGTATGTAATTTTGTTATTCAGATCAAATTAGGAGAGAAAATGTAACTAGAATAGCAGGCTTAGGCTTGCTATTAACTTTTTCGGACAGAGTTATAAATTTCAACAAATAGGTTATAATTGAGGAGCCAGCATGACCTTTATTATTTCAGAAGGTTCAGCCATAGCAGCTCAGTGTGACTTCAGCTAGACTATTAGTCACTCTGTCAGACAGAACCATTAACATCCAACTCAGTCTGGTATCCACATATGATCTGATCCTTAAAACTGGCCTGAATAAGCTTTACTGTCAAGAACAGCCCCAATCCAGGCACTAGAATTGCTCTTATAGAAACACCACATTCCTAGTGAGTAAAGTACCAAATATCTGATATTTCTGTCATAATTGCAATCAAAGGAAAAAATAAAAAAAGGGTCTCGCAGAAGAGTATTAGAATATTTATTAGTAAAGTCCTATTTTCAGGCAATCAGGACCAGCTCTCCCTCAGAAAAAAAACTGAACTAGTACTGTGAGCCATGCATTCTTGTACCATTCTATTCCATTATTAAGCACACTGCCAAACAGATAATCTAGTAGTAAATATTTCAGAACATTTGCACTTAATACGTAGGGAAGTACAATATGAAAACAGAGCCAGTGTTTCCAGCAAAGCAATGATTTCTGTTACAGAAGAATCCTTTTATCAACAAAAATCCCTGTGATATTTCAAATGACCTTAAGACAACCAAAATAATGTTATGACTTCAATTAATTGGTAAACTATTCTAGAACTTTTTAATGCATACAACTGACATAAACATGATGAAAGATGGACAAAAACTACACAGAAAGTACTAGTTGATATTTTACAATGACTCGAGGTAATACTTCCTTTGTAAATCATGTATGTGACGGAATACAGCTACACCTCTCTTCATATCGTTATAATTTGAAGTTTCTTTCTCAAGTGTGTACATACGGAAGAAACAGCTCCACTCGACATAGGAAAAGACAGATCATTCAGCTCAAGTGCTGCAAAATTTTGACAGAAATTTTCTCCTAAAACAACAGAAACACACACTGATAACGCGTTACTTGTGGAAATGGCATGTTGCATGAGCGTGCAGGGGCTTTTACACAGCTGTCAACCCACGGTAATCACCGTCGCTAAGTGTGCCTGCAACGTGAAGACAAATATTTGACCTATTTTCTTAGCAGAATTTAGCTGTCACCATTCTTAGCAGCACGCTCTCGTGAACCAGGCACTGCCAAAGGACTAAGGCAACACGGGCATAGAATTCCTTGCCGGGAGTGAGAGCGCTTCCTTCCACGAAGCGAGGTTTGTTCCAGCCCTAAAGCGATCGGCCCCCTCGAACCCCCATCCCTCTGCCGGTTCCGGGCGGCCCCCGCTCGCCCCGGTCCTGGCAAACCCCCGCGCCCGTCCGTGCCGGGGACTCACGTTTGTAGCTGGCGGCCCAGGGCTGGTAGCCGTAGTAGCCGGTGATGCGGAGGATGCGCTCCTCGATGGAGGTGAGCCCCACGGACGCGCTGGTGAGGTCCTCCACGGAGCGGGACCACTTCAAGTCCTCTTTAATGGCCTCGTCCACCACCAGGTACTTGAGCTGCCGCAGCTGCGGGCTGATGTCGGACAGCCGCCGGGGGCTGACATCGGGGGAGCGCCGCATGCCGCTGCGGGTCGGGAGAGGGGCGTCAGCCCGGGGCCGCGCCGCCAGCGCCGCCGCCCTCCGCCGGCCCCGGGCGAAGTTGGCGGCGGGCGGCGGGACCCCCGCAGGCAGGGGAGCCGGCCCGGGCCCGCGGCGCCCACAACTTTCCTCGCCGCCCTCCGCCGGAGCGACCCCCGGGAGCGGGCGGCGCCGCCGGCCAGGCTGAGGTGAGGTGAGGTGGGGTAGGGTGGGGAGGTGTGGGGTGTCCCCGTACCCCCGGCCCGCCCGGCCCCGCGGGTACTCACAGCGTGGCGGCTTTGCCCCGCGCGGAGCCGTTGGGGAACTCCCGGATCCCCATGGGGAGCAGCAGCGATGGCTGGGGGGCGCCCAGGCTTCCCGGCGGGGCGAGCCGGCGGCTCTCACCGGCCGGGTAACAGGCGGAAAGGAAGGAACGGAGCGAGCGGGGGAAGGCGGCGCCCCCGTGGCAGAGGGTCCCGGGCTGGCGCTGGCCCCGGCGGCAGAGGCAGGCAGGGAGAGAAGCGGGCAGGGATGGAAGGACGGAGACGGGCGGGCCAGCGCTGCCGCCTGCGAGCCGCTGCCGCCTGCGGAGCGCCGAGCGCCGGCGGCGGGGGCCGGGCAGGGCAGGGCGCGCTCCGCGCCCCCCACCCCGCGCGCTCCCGCCGGCCGCCGGCAGGGGGGAGCCCCGGGCCCAGCCGCCGCCACAAGCGGCCTCGGGCGGGGCGGGGCGGGGCGGCCTCACCCTCCCGGGGCCGCCTCACACCCCTGGGCGGCTTCACCCCCCTCAGGTGTGCCCGCCCGGCTGAGCGGCAAGCCGTTCCCACCTCTGTTCGGTGGCGACAAGCTCGGAACGGTGCGGGGGGCCCGGACAACCCGAGCGGGGCCGGCTCTGAAGTGACCGTGGAGCCCGTCTGACGAGGGGACCCACCTGGATACCCCCCTAAGGCCGCCGAACCAGCCCCAGGATCACGCAGCCTTCTACCAACTCACCTTTACTTTTATTATTTTTTTTTAAATACACCTCCAGGTTTAAGTGGCAAACATGCAGTTAAGCTTAAATGAGCATGTGAGCATTGATGTTACCTTATACAAAGAATTAATTCACAGACAAATAAGATTAAAATCTGTTAGAAGATTCTTGGGCAAAACTTGGTCACCTAGAAGTATAGACAGTTGAAGTCAGAGTGTTTTGTATATATGTATCCATATATATTTGGAAGGGGGTAAAAATAAAGTCCAAGGAGAAAAGGTTGTTACCTTTCACCACTTTACTAGCTCAGTTTACTTGGAACATTAAACCACCAAGATATCAAATGTGGAAGTGAGCTGGATCAGTGAAATGCAACCTTTCACTGTCACTGAAGGGAACATTACAGCATCACTGCACCATTGTCAGAAAGGGAAAGTATAAAAAAATAGCCAGCAAATGAAAATCAAACTAATTATCATCCTAAATAAACATGTGTTGAATAAAGCACTAACTTTATTTTATTTCCTCTACAACCCTTATTTTGAGCCTGTGAAGGGGGAAAATGTTTGCTGTTGAGGAAGCTGGTTCCAAAATCCACTACAGATGAACAGCAGTGGTCCAACAGTGCAAACAGAGGGTAATTGTGCACGTGCTTGATGCTGCCCGCCAGAAATGACAGAAACCCTTGCAAGGTACACAAATCAATGCAGAAGGATGATTTTGGTCAAGATGAGGGGATAAAAACACCATGCTCACTAAATCTAAGGATACTGATCACTGTCTTGATTTAAATCTCTTTAGGGCATTTAGGGGAGGAATGGTGATGAAAGGCACAAATGGGATTAATCATTTCAGTCAGGCCTCCCAAGGCCATCACTGGACCAGTACCACCATTCGGTATGCATGGTCCATGCTCTCTCTGGCTTTATGTGGTGGACAAGGATAGGATTTATTCTGAGAATTTCCCATAATACTGCATGTATCTAGTGTAAAATTCCTCTATGATTATAGGTCCAGAAATAAAACATAGTCTCAGAGCCAGTGAAGGCTCCAATAATGAAGGAAGCCAAACATTGTTGACCAGCCAATAGTGACTGACACCTGCTGAGCACTCATCTGCCTCTTGGCATAGACTGCTGCAAACTAGCACAGACTGCTTCAGCCCTGCTAGAAATTGTGCCTTCATCACTGATGTGTTTAGCTGCTCATCTTCTGTAGCACCAGAGAGTTGTGGAAGTCAGAGACCCTATTACACACATATCCACTTTGATATGCCAGAATCATCTTGTTCTTCTATCCAGTAAGATTTTTTCAGCTGTTTTATTCCTCCCCAGCTGCTGTCATTCCAAGGTGTAAATGAAATGACGGATGGGTGTTTCTCCTCTCACACACACAAGTGACTTTGAACAGCTTGGGTGGCAGCACTGACAAACTTGAAGTGAGCATGCCTCTTGCAAGAGAGGAAAAAAATGCATGGGAGTGAACATCATAAAGTTCACTGAAACATTTAATAAAGATGACATTTCAAAATTTTATAAGATGCAACAGCAGCATCTACCAACAGCTACCTCTTAGGATCTTACCAAACCTTGCTGTAAGGGATGTTTCTTCTTTAAAAATAGCAGCTGTTAGAGACATGCAAGTAAAAATTCTTATGTATATTATTTTAATTATGTTCAAGCATTGTAGCTGAAATTACAGCTATATGGCATTGGACAATAAAGCATAAAGTATTGGATTCCACATGACTTGGAATTTGTAGATTTATGGAGCTGTTTAAGATTTTTAATAGAAGGAGAAGAAAATCTTGTGGTATTCTAGCAATTCCACAAAGTGTAAGGAAAAAATTTGCTAAGCAGAATGTACCCTACTCTCGGAATAGTAGGCAAAATAGTATGTAGCACCAAGCTGGAGCCACTAGGAACAGTTTCTGAACCTCTTACTAGTCAGAATTTGTTACTTTAGTAAAACACCTGCAATCATTCAAACACCGAAGGGTTAGGAAATTGTATTTTTCTAAAAGGCAGAACTCTATAGCAAGGGAACAATATCTAATTATTCTAGAGTGTGGTGCCTTACTCTGTCCTGTTAGATACTCCTTTTTATGTTTTTCCAGACAACATGAAATTAAATGCCTGACTGATATTCAGCTTTTAAAAGGCACAGCCACTAAGATATATTAGCATTGTTGTCTACAGTGTGATGCCATATCAAAGGAAAATATAACTTAAACTGTATTTATTTTCACCTCCCATCAATACTAGCTTGCCAGAAGATTCTCTGGGATGGAAGTTTACATTTATCAAAATACTACTCTTTTCATGAGAAAGGTAAGTGCATTTTTTTATTTCTCCCAACCCCCACCCCAAGATAAGAATTTTACATTTAAAAGATTCTCTGACATACTAGACTAAGATAGCAAAAATGTTACATCAGACAACAAAACAATCACTGCTGTATAAACACCAGCATGAAGTTGATGTGGTCCTTCTTTCCCAGTTCATAAAAATCAGCCTTAGAACCTGAGTCTTTAGAAGACAAATTAGCTCCCTCCTTAAGCAAGGAAAGACTTAAGTGCCCTTCTCACCAATTATTCTGCATTTGATGCATAGTCCTGCTTCTTAGTATTTTTATATTTAGCACTGAAGGTATAAGCCCAAGCTATTAATAACTTGTTCCTGTCCCAGGGTATCTGGGTGTTGGACTGAAATACAATATACGTGATAAAAGTCCTATATAATATATGGAAATGCTGTATGGCAAAGCTATTTATTTTCTCCAGCTGGGGTCAAATTTGACATCCACATGAATATAATGCTGCTGCGTAACCCAAATGAGTCCAGCTCTATCCATGGGACTAATTGTAGCATGTTCAGATTGAACAGGAATGCAACTTTGAGCATAATGCATTTCACATACAAAATATTTTGAATCAGCAACAACAACAATAAAAAAGCAGAAACTCTCTAGTGCATCCTAGATATTTGCTTGCATTCATGTTTTTAAAATATTTAATACCATCTTGAAGTGGTTGAAATAACCGCAGAGAACCAAGAAAAACTGATACAACAGGCAGAGAATGGCCAAATGAAGACTGAATGAGAAGCAAAAGTCAGCCTGACCACCTCCGACAGAATCACCCTTGCTCTCTCAAGTAGAGAAACCAACACCGTGCTTGAGAGAGCAGTCAAAAGAATTTAAGACAAGTGAGAGCAAATTTTTCACATGAGCTCTCAGATTGCTCTGATCCCCCTGCAATGCACGGCAAAACCAAATAGGCATCAGAATTTTTGTCATGACACCTTGCTAAAAGCAACTGGAAAGTTCTGGCAATGACAATCTAGCTGCCTGTTATAGTTGGGAAGGGCCATACACAGTTAGTGTCCCAGTTCCTGGGAAGTATGCTGCTTTATAGAAAGCTGATTTTAATCTGCTACTTTGAAGTGGTTGAATATAAACTGTTCACTTTCTTTCTTTGACAGACACAGTGGAAAATAGAAGTCCTTTATATTTGGAATGGAAAATAGACCTATATTTTGTTTTGATATCCATTGTTAGATGAGAAGTGCATGAAAAAATTAGGACAACTCATCATGTCTTAGTGGTGTACAAGCCCTGCCAGTGCCTCTCTTCCACGTTCCAATCAAAAACTGAAATGTAAAGAGCAGAAAAATAGTAACATTTCCTTCCTCCAGCAAGAGCCCCAAAAGGAGGTGTTAATGAGAGAATGCAGAACAGACTTCTTCAATATCCCATATCTTAAGAAATGCCAGAAGTGTCAAACTCAAAGTCCATTGGTATGCTATGTAGCCTTGATATCCCTTCATGTTCTGCCATTTCACGTTATTTGTGCTAGAAATAGCAGGCTACAAAACCCAGGTTAAGAAAAGGCTGGATACTGGTACTGCAAGTTTTCTGTATTTAGCTGTGCATAACTCCTAGTTCCCCCTTGTCCCGCAAGTTTGCTGAGAGGCGAGCCAAACAAGCAGGGAATGAGGGGAAAGATACAGGAAAGAGAATTAAGGACTCCAGAAAGAACATGAAAGAAAACTTTTATTGGATTTGTGCTCAGGGAAGGAAGTTGCTTTAGCAAACCCGAGCACGGTATTTGTGTTATGTTTAAAGTTGCTTGTCTGGAAGTTGTGCTAGCCTCAAGAAAAACCTAATAATTCTCACCCTTGAGATAAACTTATGGGCTGTTTTCTAGTTTTGAAGGTGTTTTTAAAGTTGGATTTTTTTAATGCAAAAAAATGTGTCACTAGCCTTGGACTGCACAGATTTCTCAGCAGGAGAGACTTCTGAAGAGAAAGAAACACTTGGAAACTGATTTGACAGGCAACTTTTACTGTATAAAATTAATGGTAGCTGTTTGAAGCTGCACATGTGTCTGAAACATTAAAAAACCCACAGCTGAATTTTTGATCTGGAAGCATAGAAGATCAAAAAAGCATTACACTTTTGCCAAATGGTTCCAAAGTGTGGGGCACAGCTGCTTACTTCTATGTATGCATTTTAAGTCCTATTTGTAAGTTAACAATCCTTATTTTTCCAGACTTGGAATTAATTTTGGAAGCTACTGTAACTATTCTGTTGCACCAACTCAGACCTCACTTCTCCCCTCAATATATCAAAAAGTGTCCTTTCTTCACCTTTTGTTCCCTACAATGGATAGATTTCATCCTGTCATGAATAAAGACTGTATCTCACTACACTTTTTTCCCAGATGTTCTTTGAAATCAAAAGACTTCATTAGAAAAAGTAAATCTCTTAAGAGTATAAGTTTTTAGTGAGAGCAACAGTAAGAACCAGGGGCAGACAATTTGCTATGCAGGTCGCTCCTGCAGATTGCAACACCCCTATACAGTGCATACCCACAGAGAGGCAGACATTAGCACTGCTGTGAGCCTCAAGGCTGCACTGCTTCTTAGTGGGAAATGATATAGCATTAAAAATGAGTTCTTTCATCTTGTATTTCCTTAGTAGATTCTTTTATTGGGGTGATAAATTTGGAACAATGAGATTATTTGATTAAACTTTCTCAGTCACTGCTGAATGAACTACCCTGCTTGTAGAATTAATAAAAAGGCCAAGACACCTCATTAACATGCTTGGTATTGAGCTGGATTGGCAGCAGCACAGCTTAATCCTGCCAAAGGCCATTTGCTGAAGAAAGTCAGAAAGCTTTTAAATCATATTCTTAAAGGTTGAGTCAGGAGAAGATGACCTTGCAAAAGCTGTAGTCCTAACTGTCCAGACTTCCCTTCTGCCCATTCATGCTAGAGCTGCTTACTGCACAGAACCATATGTTAAATAGTATGGTTTCTCCATATGCAATTCAATGCATCAGACTTTTTTTTGCTGTGCATGCTGATTGGAAAGCTAGGTACAAAAGCTTAGTTTTAAAAAAGCCACATATGCCAATGTCCTCTAGCAGGGTTTTTGTGTTTTAGTTGTTCTTTTTCTCTTTTTTGGTAGCTGGAAGTATGCTAGCATCACTTGATGGTCTAAAGGTACATTTTCATTTACAAGAATTGATACAGATGTACCACACCACTTTAACTATTGCCTCACAATCTGTATAAGCAAATACAGCTCAGAGAGACATGGACAAAGTGGATGAAAAGCATGGGTACATAATCATGCCAATCAAAACATCACAAAGATCAAGATTAATGACATAATTGTTGTTTAAAATCATTCATCTGTGGCACAATAACTATAGAAAGATTTATTGTAAAGTAAATTGCATTATAATCCAATATACAACAGCCTAGAAAACAGATCTCATCTTTCTGTTTTGGAAACAGTGCTTAGATTATTTACATATGTAAAGTGAATGTCCCAGGTAGTTAAAACATTCTTTATATCCAGTCACCTAGGTGGAAATAGTTTTTTTTCTATATAGACAGAAGCAACTGCATTTCTCAGCAGAAGCACACTAGTTTCAAGACATTAAAATTTATGGCAAAGTGGTCCTCTAAGCTCCATTAACCTACTTCATACCAGTGAAACTTCACCAGCTTAGTAGAGTTGCTTCCAATATCTAGTCTTTGAATTCACAGGTAGGCTGTCATTGTGAAGGATGACATGATTTTTGTGATCAATCACGTTAATGTACTTTCAAAAGAAATGTGACCACAAGACATTTTCTTTGCAAATATCTTAACTTCTTCTATTTTTGCTTAAGCTAAACACATAAAAGTGTCTTAAAAGTTCGTAGAACCTTGTGTTCCTCTCTTGGTAATATTTCTTCTAAAGTGCATTTTTATATTCTTTTTCTAGGCTACCTTTATTGGTTTTGAGCTAAAGGTTTTCCTCATATAAAGGTTTTCCTTTGCTGGCCCCTGCAAAATTCCTCTTAAAGTAAAAATGGGTAATGTGAGAAAATTAAAAGAAAATTTGAGCCCTATTAACAACATGATAAATATGAGGAAGGCAAACTAACACCATACATGTAGGTAAGGAAGAGATCACATTGTGCTTACATATCTTCATTAGAAAAGGGACATTCGCCTTATCTGTCTTGCAATATAAATATTGTCCTTGAAAGAGTAATCCAAAGACCAAAATTACAATTCCTAAGACAGAGAACTCCTTGGCACTTCAGAAAATGACAGTGCTGTGTGAAACAGAGGATCTGTAAGAATGTATCTCTCCCACAGTCTTCTTCAGGTCACTTTGAGGTTTTTTGGTTTTTTTTTTTTTTTTAATTGAGTATTTGGCTTTAGAAATAAGTAAAAATGTTAGTCTTGACATTTAGAACCTGCAATAAATAGAGAAAACAAGGATATTGAAAACCTCCCTAACTGGATTTTTTTATTGCCTGCCAGAAATAAAAAATTTAGTTGTATCAAATAGCTAAAAAGAGAAAAAAAATAGAACAAATAATTTTTCTTTTATTGTTCTCCTGCAGTTGAGATTTCACACATTAAAAAGTTGAAAACCAGCAACTTTTTATGCTTTGCAGTGCAATGAAGATGTAATTTGCACCTTCTGTATCTCACATGGATTTTTATATTGCCTTGGATGCACTTTCATAAACATTAAAAAAGAAATAAAATAGCCCAAATAAAACACAATCATTGTTACTTCCTGAACACTGAGCTACAGATAGTGTTTTGCAATCCTTCAGCACTCATACACATTTGACAAGGGTTTTAACCCTCAGCTGCTACTAAAATTATTGTCTTGTAACCTCAAATGTATTTCTCTACTAAACCAAAACAAATCCTCATCACAACATATTTTAGCCTGGCTTTTGACATCTCTGAGGGAGAAAATTTTTATTTATTCCTTTTGTTGTCATAAATAAAAGAGCCTTTTTTGTGGCTTCTCCTCCCACCTGCTGAATTGTGAGTTACTATGATACCATTCAAGACAAAAGCCCACCCACACAATGCAGTTACAGAGGTGGCTGTTCTATGCCTCTAATTCACTTTGGCTGCATTAGTCCATAAAAAACAACCTGGTCCTTGCAGAGCCAAGTCATGCTCCCTTCCCTCCCTCCTCCAGTAGTTGTGGATGCTCTTCGCTCAATCTGGTATAATATTCTTCAATATTATACACAAAAAGAGATACTGCAGTATACAGAAGCTATTTTTAAAGCCTAATTTTAACAGCCAAATTAAAAAAAAAACCTCAGCAGTAATATGCAGCTCTGCTCTTGACTGTGAAGAGATATACAACACACATACACTTTAGCAACAGCAGTTTTCCATCCTAAAACAATAAAGTGCTTTGTTTAGGCATGTTTGCTGCAGCCTCCATGAGCATTATGGAAGTAGCAGGACACACACGTCAAAGCATGGATTCAGTCTTGTCCATCTCCACAGCAGAGACATCAATCTCCATTGCTCACTGGCAGCAGCTATTTCATGTGCCAGGCAAAAATCACACCAGTAAAAACACAGACTCAATATTAGATTTTGAGGGAAGTGTTGCTGCTATTATACCATTTACTGTTCTGCATTGCATTAGTCAATATCTACCTCTTTATTTGCAGCCTCCTTGCGTTTTTCCATTTTATTACATTTTAGTTGTCAAACAAGATTGAAAGAAAATAAATCCTGGGGCTTGTGTAATGACTTGTTTTCCCTTTTCTGAATGCCCATTCTCTGGTTAAGTATGAAGGCTTTTTTCACCCCCCTCCAGAGTTATTATTTCATCTGATGAAATCTAATTATTCTTGATTCTCATGCTTTACTCACGAATGCTCATCAGCTCTCTGGCCTATGAGCCAGCTCAGAGCTGCAGAGTATTATCTGTGTCATACCTTTCAGAAATGCAGTTTGTAGCACTAACTTTCAGAAAGGTTCTTTGGTGACATTTTGTAAAGATAAAAATTAAGCAAAAAAGATATTTCCATGCAGCCTGCCATGCAGAGGGGTGTTAGGAGGAGCACTGCTTGCCTGCTTCCATGGCTCCAATTTCACCACATGGAATCATGGAATATATGGAGTTGGAAGGAACCCACAAGGATCATCAAAGTTCCGCTCCTGGCCCTACACAGCACCATCCTCAGGAATCACACCATGTGCCTTAAAGTTTTTTCCCAATGCTTCTTAAACTCAGGGAGGCACATGAGAGAGGCAGTCATCAAAATGACAAAACGGAAGCAGCCAAATCACAAGGGAAGAGTAAACAGCACCAAGGAAAAAAACCCCAGAACCTCCTTCCACTACTCAGAAGCAGAAAAAGGAAATTTTGGGATGAAAAAATTGTGAACCCCTTGAGAAATCATTAATATGGAATCTAAATAGCTGAGCATCATACAAGAGGGCCCATAATTGTCCACCAGTGATAACAATTGTCAGCATGCCATTTTCTTCTGAAGTTCAGAATACCTTTTCTTACCTTGTCCTAGAATAGGCAGGATGGCTGTGGAGCACTGCTTATCACCTGTGGTCCATCTTACTGCAGGGGTTTGCACCTTGTGCTGTCTGTGTTGTGGTATTTCTTGACACAGACCAAGAAGACAAGCAAATATATAGTGGGAGGGTCAGGGAGAGGCCAACTAATCTGATTTACAGAAAGGTCCTGGGACATAAAGGAGGTTAGTAAGACCTCTCATATGGACTGTGGCTGAGGATAAAAAGGCAACCATTATGCTATTCACTGATCAATTTTTTTTTTTTGAGTTTAAAAACTTTTTAAAACCCACACTTCATTTCTATACCTTTCCTAAGCACCTGTTGATTTTATTTGGTTTTAAGTTACTTACCTACATGGATTCAATTGCCAGTGTTAAGCAAAAGACACGAAGAGCTGAAGGGATGATAGGAAAAATTCCCTGAGAACTGTGCAATTCTGTAATATGAAACTGCCCAGGTATGTGCCAGCATATACATGTTCTTACCCTCTGTTAGTGCCTTCCCAATAAAGAATGTGTGTTTGCACACACACACACACATACACTTAGCTCCAGACCATGGCATTGATCAGCTCATTCTCCAAGCTGCTGTAGCAGTTCTGGGCCCCACTGGATGCAGCTCATATGGGGCATTTTTGCCATCTTCTGCAGGAACATGGTCAGGCCCTAAATGAACAAAAGATCTAGCTATAGAGGTGTACCAAGAGATTTATCTACCCTCCCTTCCTCTACCTGGGATCTAACTCAAGCATAAATTTTTAATAGGAGAGCAGTTTTGTAGTTGCTGGCCTCTTTGATCATCCAGGCTTTAAAAAACAACCCATTGGTTCTGTTCCTTTTGAAGTTGTACACAGCAGGATCATTAGCAGTAGAGAAGCAGACAGATGCAGCGCTCAGCGTTAGGTTCCCACAGTCACCATAACAACATTAAGTAGGGATGCTGAGCTGTACCATCACTTAAAATGAGACTGACAAGTGCTGCAGAGTGGTGGGCAGGTGACACAGCCTTTGTTTGAAGGCTGTTCTCTCCAGCAGTGAGCCAGGAACAAGGAAAAGGACCAAACAAGAAGCGAGGGCACTCTGTGCTTGACAGAACAACTGGAAACTTTCAGCTCTGCTTGTCTCCTGGGAAGAGATGAAGTTTTGCAGGCCTTGGTAATTAATTGTGCAGCTTCTAGTTCTGGCTAGTCTGCATCTTCTGCTCTAATTGTCAAACTAGAAAAGCTTCTGTAAATGATTGTCTTCTTTCCTCTCTTCCCTCTGCCACCCCAACTCTATGGACCATGATTAGATGCAACTGTAATGAGCTTGGTTCAAAATTTGAGAGTCATTTATGCATAAGCACTTGAGTTAGATCTTCCTTTTCTAAACATATTATTGGTGGAAAGTAGTGGTTGGTTGAGGAGTCATATAAGAAAAGTTTCCTATTTCTCCAGAAACTAGATGTTTAAACTGTATTTAATAATTTCTAGGCATTATAAACATTATCAACATGAATTAATAGTCTCAGCTTATCTGCAACAAGATAACAACTTGTGGCACTCAAAATCATAATTCCTTTCCAGTGACAGCTCCATGACTGTGACGTGCAATAATCCTTCGTATTGATTGCTTAGTTCTAGACTGTCAGGCAATATAAATGGGTAATCAAGGACCTGGTTAAAACGGAAAAACAATTTTTAGCAATATATATTTTAAGTTAAACTGAAGTGATTCTTAAATTTCTGTCCCACTTGGAGATAAAGAGATCCCTGAGGTGCAACACTGGATGGTTCATGGCAGAAGGTGGTGGAACTGACCTCAACCTGCATGTCACCAGTTCTTCTACAGCAGTGTCTAGCCAAGAATCACTTCTATCAAAACAGCATTTCTCAGTGCTGTAGGTAGCTTCAACTTTCTTTTAGATTATGACAGTAGAGCCTAAGACAGAGTTTTAGTTAGTATCACCAAAACCCTATGGGTGACATGGAAATGAAAGCCCAGTTCCTAGTTCTGACATCTAACCCACAAGACCCAGGAAATGATAGTGAAGCTTCAAGCACACACATTTTACAGGAGCTGACGGAAATCCTGTAATACACTTCACTATAGGGTCACCTAGCATGACTTTTCCCAACCAAAAAACCCACCCAAAAATTCGTAAGTATCAGTCAAGTCAGGTGAGCTCACCTTGGAGATAAGAATAGTTTGACATTCAAACAACAGCACAAGAGTTCGCTGTCAGGAAGAATAGGGTGGGGGAAAATAGATGAGGACCTTATTTCAGGACTTGCTTACCATCATGGTATTGGCAAATTTATGCTGAGTTGCTAGAAAGCATTGTTTGTGGTGACAACAGGCACAAGCACCATAAGGGAATTCCCAGTGGAATGAGTTTTGGTGCTACATAGCATCAAGACACTAGGCTGTCTCAGTAGACGTAAGTGAAAAATGGCCTTTCTTATGAGTTTGGAGAGGTTAATTTCAGAGAAGCCTACGGCCTCCAGGTGGTGCAAAAGCAAGGCTTCTAATGGGTGAATTCAGTGCAAAGCTCCATGCAGAAGGTTCTGCTGCTGCCACATTTTGCCACACTCTATTACTTGCACTTCTTGTCCATGCAATGTAATGTATTAATTTCTTTAAGATGTGATAATATTAGCTTAATAAAACATATCTACAAGGTTCAGTGTTAGAATGAAAATCAACAATACCACACTGACACAAACCTCTTCATTCCACCAGGTGCATGCTTGTTAGAATAACAGTAGCTTTGTTTTCCATTGTTCATGCATTTGTAGTTTTCCACTGCCTTGAAGATTACAATGAGTGTATTGATTTTCTCACGTCTACACATACAAAACTGCAATATAGCTCTGCTGTGGAAAAGCCCTGCATACTAATATCCTAGCTGGTGTGCCAAGGGAGCTGCTTGTGGGCACTGATCTCTACTTCGAGCTATAAGAAACTGAGCCCTTTGAGTAAATTAGAAACATGACAGAGTCTACAAAGATATAGATCAAATAACTCCAGCAATTCTAAAAGCCAGCATTCCATGATTATGCCAAAGCAAACTCTGAGCTTACTAATTGAGCAATTTTTGCCTCTAGTACTATGAAAACTTGCAGGAATCAAAGAGCAAGAACTTTGGAGCAGAATCAAAAACCAGTGTACTTGTGCATCTCAGTACCCAACATTTTATCAGAATAATCTCCTGAAACAACAAAATATTTTAGCCCACTGGCCTACAAAGTGCAGTAGCATAAGCACTACTGTTGGCCTTTGATTTGGTGAACATGAAAGTTGAATGCAGTGCATATTGATTATTAATTGCAGAGTTCATTATAGGCTGCACTATCTTGGAGCAAAACAATTCAAAGAGGACAGGCAGAGATAAATTCTAAACAGAAAACTGAAAAACAGAACAAAAATTATGGATAAAAGCTCTAAGAAAGGATGACAAAGATTGCAGAAGATGAATTGAATCCTAGGATTCCCAGGCTGGCTGGGACTGTTACATGTCTTTTTCCATGCTGGTTGTGGTGTTCATCTAGTACCTCCAGCACAGCTAGGTAAAATCCCACCAGAGGTTTTTTAGTGACATGATGGTGTAAAAAATTAGATTGGCTTCTTGAGTTCTTGAGCACCTGTGGAAGCACTGAAGTTTTATGTTAACACTCCACACCAGGAACAACGAAAACACCATAAAACAGCAGAATACCTCATGCCTTCATTCTGACATGAAGACAATGCTTTTAAAACATGAATGAATATGCCTTTCATCAACACTTCATGTTATTTATTATCTCAGTCAGTTATATCCAACCACTTTTCTGATGACCCTGTCTGCAGCTTTCACCAGGACTCTTCCAACATCTTTCGCTTAACAAGAACAGGACACAGGTGTGTGTCCACCTGTCCTGTTTCCTGAAGAAATCCTAATCATTTATAAGTGATTAGCCTCATCACTAATGAGACAGTGTAGAACTTCAGGATTATGTGTTCTTCTTTCACTTCTCTCCCTTAATGGCTCACTGACCATGCCTGAATAAAAAACCTAATAATGACCTCTTGATTGAATGAGCTTTGGTCTTCCTAAATATCTGAGACATGGCTATAGCACTGACCTAGGGAAAAAAGTGAGATTGAAAATCCTCCAGTGCTCATTTGATGTGGCAATGTCTCCAACTTGCACTGTTTTTAAACTGTCATCATCTCCATCCTGACATTTCCAAGTCAGTGGCCAGATTTGCATTTTCTAGAGGGACTAGAGTCTGCTGGCAAGGTTCTTAAAATGTAGCTGCTGGCCTTGTTAGAAGATAAATATTTCTTCTGGATTCCAAGGAGGTTCTAAGTCAGACTCATACAGCTGAGATTTCTGACCAAAGGAACATTCACCAGCTTAATAATGGCAGCTTCTAGAATACTGCAGTTCAGTGTCTCTTTTTTGTGCATATTCAAGGCTTTAATCATCATCTTTATCCATCACAGAAATTCAATAAGGGCTTCAGAACTGACCCTTGATCAGATTATGGAGCTAAAGTCAGCGTGAGAGATAATCTATTTTCTGTGGCCAGTGAAGATGCACCAGTTTCCTTTGAGGATTGCTATGGGCAGACATATGAAAACACTGTCATGTTAACACCTCTGGGATAACATAATTAGTTAAAAAGGGGGAAGTTGCTGTGCAGGAGCAATTACAGCTGGAGAGAGGAGTGAGAATATGTTGGAATAACAGCCCTGCAGACACCACGGTCAGAGAAGGAAGGGAAGGAGGTGCTTCTCATTGAGCAGGTCTGTTGACAGTCCCCAGGAGGGACTCATGCTGGAGAAGTGTGTAAAAAAATGCAGCCCATTGGAAAGACTCCCACTGAAGAAGAGATTCACAGAGAACTTTCCCCCATGGGAGGGACCCATGCTGGATCAGGGGAAGAGTGTGAGGAGTCCTTCCCCTGAGGAAAGTGCAGCAGAGAAAACATGATGAAGTCTTCCACAGCCCCCATTACCTGTCTCTTGGTGCTGCTAATGAGGAAGGAGGTAGAGAAAATTGAGTAAAAATGAAGCCCATGAAGAAGGGACGGGTGAGGGGAAGGTGTCTTAAGATTGCAGGTTTTTTCCTCAGGATCCTACTCTGATGTCATCTGTAGTAAATGAAAACTGATTTCCCCAAATGAAGTCTGCTTTGCCTCTTGCCATAATTGTTGAGTGATTCCTCCCTGTCCTGATTGCAACCCAGGAGCCTTTCATTATGCTTTTTTCTCCCCCTTCCCAGCTGAAGAGGGGAGTGACAGAGCAGCTGTGGTGGTGGGCACCTGGTGTCCTGCCAGTACCAACCCACCACATTTCTCTACTTAGCCATAAACACAAAAGAATTTTGTTACTGAAAAAATATTGAGCTACTTGAATTTTAAGAACTGTTTTGCTTGCTAGAATGTCAAGGCTGACACTGACACATGCATACTCTTCATTTACAGGGAGAAAATGCATTTGAACAGAAGGGAAAGCAGATCAGACTTTGCAATACTTTCCAAAATACCATCCATTTGCCTCAACTAGATAAGCTTTTATCAAGATCTTATAAAAAAAATTTAACAGCATTTTTCTCCTCTTGCCTGCTTTGATCAGTTGTGAGGAAATTAAAAAGGCTGTCACTATTCGGCCTTAGCACCAGAATCCTATTGAGATGAATGGTGTAATTAACACCTCTGAAAACATTTGCTTGACCATTCAAGCAGTCCAGAACATCATCTTTCTCCATGTAAACTTTTTTATAGTTGGCATTTAGTAATATCAGTAAATGTCAGAGATATTAAGTAGAAAAATTGTTCCAATTTTCAAAACTCAACCTGTAGAGAATTCTTTTTCCTAACAGGACCCCATAACTTTTCACTGTCCTGGCCTGAACTGGAAACTTAAATACCATTAATCTGCAGGTAGAAAGATTGCATCCAGGTTTTGATTTTTAAATCACATTAGCCTAACAAGTTAACTGTGTCCTGTTCTGAGCTCCTCAGTTCAGGAAGGACATTGAGGTGCTGGAGTGTGTCCAGAGAAGGGCAGTGGAGCTGGTGAATGGCCTGGAGCACAAGTCCTATGAGGAGCAGCTGAGGGAGAGGTGTTTAGCCTGGAGAAAGCAAGCTCAGGAGCACAACTGCTTGAAAGAAGGTTGTATCCAGGTGGGGGCTGCTTTCCCAGGCAACCAGTGACAGGATGAGAGGACTTAGTCTTAATCTGTGCCAAGGGAGGTTTAGATTGGACATGAAAAAAAAAAAATCCTTACAGAAAGGGTGATTAAATATTGGAATGGGCTGCCCAGGGCAGTGGCAGAGCCACCATCCCTGCAGGTGTTTAAGGAAAGCCTGGATGTGACAATGCCATGGTCTAGTTTGCAAGTGGTGTTTGGTCATAGGTTGGACTCAATGATCTCAGAGGTCTTTTCCCACCCAGTTGGGTTTTTTTGATTAGAAACCCCAAACCAACAAACCCCTTGTTTTATCTTAGCAGCTCGATTATTAATTTTAATCAAAGAGCCCTTTTAGAGTACAGTAGAATCAAACTGTATCCTAGTATTAAAGTGTTAGTCTATTCTTCATATGAAATAGGAAATCTAAAAATCTGGAAGAATTTGGGCAGATGATATGGTTATGGGAATATTAAAGTTGTGTTTGTTTAGGTCTTTAGTTTTTGGAAAAGTTTGATCCCTTAGAACATGGCATGTTCACCCAAATCTTTTAGAAATTATGTATTTTTAGATATCTACTACATCTTTTCCCAAGACAAGGTATTCAGAAAGTATAAAGTCAGTTCCTTTTTGTGTGTACATCTATTACTGCCGGTTTAGGACTACCTTAGAAGATGAACTATTTTATTCAGCAGTAGCCACTTACTTTCATTCAGAAAGGGATGTAGGGAAGAGCTCAGTACTTCATCATCATGTTTTTAATGCTATCTGGAGTCCCAAGCTGCTGGAGGATGTTACCATCCCCTGTAAGCATTCCCAGTGCCAGACAGATAGCATTACTGTGATTTGAAGTCAGGCATCTTCTCTGAGATCATTGAGAAGATAATTAAGCTCCAACTCATTCAACAGGATTCACGGGGTTTTCAGAACAATTTCCTATGGATTATCTGTCTTCAGGAGCAAGAAAAATAAAGAACTGTTAAATCAATATCAAGGAGATGGGAAATTTCACCTCCTGCTTTTTTTGAACCATGGGAAGAGAGGGCAGTCTGAAAAACCAGTGTGCACAGCAAAATACATGAAGATGTTTATAGAGGTTCCCTTTACTGAGCTTTAATTATGGTTTTCATAGCTCCACAAGACAAATATCTTAATTTTGCAGTTCCATCAGATCAACATTAACTATTGCAGAGATCTTGTTGACTTTATGCTTCAGTCTGTAAGATGCATCAGTAATGCTTATTTTCCAACCAAATGAAAGATCAAACCCACCTTACCCAAACAGACACTTTGGAACAGAGTGAGGATGGGTTTAGATGAATCCCCCAACAGTGATAATAAAAACTGCTGAGCACAAAGATCACATGCCAGAGCAGGCATTAATACCAGCTTTATGTTAGTCCTCCTTTTCACTCTGGATAGGAGTGAAAACAAACAATCACCTGAGGATGTTCGTGAGATATACATCATTTCCTCAGTCCCACTTTTCCTCCTTGAATATCAATCCTCTCAAGCAAAGAGGAAACAAGGACTTTCAGAGTAAGCAAGAGACCTATACTCTAATCTCCTATGCAATACAGTATGAAACATCTGGAAGGTTTGTCTTTACTAATACAGATTATGCAATATCTATTTTCCCACCTTAAAAATCTATACTTCAATGTTCACTATTCTCTATTACAAAGATACATATCCTACTTCTTGTTAACACAATGAGTATTTATATTCCACTAGCAACTTGTGGTAGGTCCCATGATCATGAAGAGAAGAAACAGGTAGAGTATTTATATTTCTTGTTAAGGTGGTTAAAAAACTGTTATAACATATTCCTCCAATTAAGTCAAGAAAACCATAACACAGCAGCATACCATAACAGCAGCCTAACACAGAATGTATCTACTAGAGATCACTGATTTAAAAGCTTTTCTAACACAGTTAATGCATTATGTATGCAATAAGTGGCTCCCCCTTCCAGCTTAATCAAGATTAACTGCTTAGATCACAAACACTTTCTATTCTCACAGTACTGAAAACAATTATACAAGTACAAAGAAATTTTATATAAGAACTATGTAACTGAAAGTAGGAATCAGCATTGATCTACATTATGTTTAAATTCTGCAGTTCTGTAAAAAAGTCAATTAATATTCAGTGATCACATAAAACATCTTCTGTAGAGTTGGAAGTGTGCCTGACGTGCATCCGCTTCTGAGGGGGGAGGTCACTAGAAGTACTTTAATAAGAGATACTTTGAAATGAAGATCTGGATGTTGTGGTTTTCCTAGAAATTAACAAGTTTTTCTCTTCTTTCCTTGAGAAATTCCAGTCCTAGATTCATTATCCTTATTTCTCAGCACATGCCTAACTGATCTTTGGCATAAAATGCCCAGCCATTGCCCAGAAGCAAGTTTCTCAATGAATAGCTCCTCTGGCAGCTCAGCCTGTCCTTCAGCAGCCCTTCTCAGGCTGAAGCTCCAGCCTGCCTCAACCCTTACCAGCAAAGACCTTATTCCATTTGTTTTCTTCTGTCTTCCAGTATCTGCAGTTAGATGGTCACAAAAGTAACCACAGATTACTTCGGCTGAAGCAGAATTCCTAATGAGAGCATTCAGACACAGCTTTTCCTATTTTGAGGGTCATACACTTCAGTAGTAAGCATTCATACAGATGCAGCAGGTCCACACTGTATTTGTGGAAACATAGAGCTAATTGTAATTCTTTAATTTAAAGCTTACTTCAGAAAGTATCACTGTTATGAAGTGCTCATTATATTGTGTGTGCAATGCTTATTCAATATGTTTTTTCCAAACTAAGAATGAATCCCTTACTCAGAAAGTATCACTTTGGTTTTCTTGTAGCCTTTCTGTCAAATATTTTATACAAAGCATTATATGAACTGGCATTATGATGTCATCTTGGTATCAGTACTGTATTTTGTAAATCATATTTTCACAATTAAGCAGCATCAGAGGTTCAACATGTTCATCCTCTGTGACTTAACTTTGAAGTCTTGTTCTGTGTGGGACAGGGAGGGCTGTGGAGCTTGTCCTTTTCCCTCAAACAAGTATATCTTATGGCATGATTGAACCTCAGAACAGAGCATATGCCAAAACCAGTTTTAATTATTCTGTTTGCTTTTCTGTGTTTAATTATTCTGTTGTGCTTTACTGTGATTAAAACATGTGTTAAATTCTAAAACACCTTATGTTTGAGTGAGGGAGTTGAGGAACTGTGGGACATTGCCCTGTTGCTCACCAGCATTGGAGCCAGATACCCCTGCATGCTTTGGGCAATGTCTCACTTCTCAGGTCTCTAAATTACCAGTTTCCCATTGGATTCTCACCAGGAATCTCTTTTGAGCTACATGGAAGGGAGAATGGGTCAAGCTCATGTCTGCTGACAGTAGACCAAGAAAATGAAAGAACCAGATTCCAATTTCACTGCTCTGATGTTGTCATATAATTGCAGAGCTTCATTTCCTGCCTATAAATGGAAAAGCTCATTGCGATACATTTTTGTGAGCATAATCACATACCCGTGTAATTCAATCCTCACTGTATTTTATACTCTGCATTTACAAAGTTGCATTAGAAAAAAACTTGATGGTTGTTAGCTGTTAACACATTTAGGGAATTAAATCAAGCTTAAAACCAATGCTGAAATAGTTGACACAAACATCAAAGGCAAATCATAATACAAATATCTACTATGTACCCTCCTCTGCAGCTCCTTATTGCCTCTTTGGGTAGGAGAGGGAGCATGTACCAATTTACCTATACTAACAACAGCTTCTAACAGAGTTGTGCTCCTCTGATAAATAATGTTTTTCATGTCCCTCACTAAATGTGTGGCAGGTGGAGGGGGTGGCTGGGGAGGCAGAAAAAAGCCCCTTCTCCATGATATCACTTGGGTGTAGTTCCGAGGACAGGTTTGTCTTCATTTTGCCCAGAAGAGCAGACACTGACTGATGTACTCTGTGTACCCAAACCTCCATCTGCAGGCATTCTGGGTCTATGGATTGTGCAACGTAAGGCCAAGAAAGTCTAGCCACCTCTAGACTAAATTTCAAAAGACAGATGTGCTGCCTGTGGGCTATCAGGCTGTTAAAAAAAAATTTGCAAAACAGTTGAACAGAATCAAAACATACTCAGGCAAGAATATTTATTCCTTGATGCCCAAGTGTATGCAGTTGCCTCCCTCAAACCTTGTGAGACCAATTCTTTTATTCACACTATTTCAAAATCCCACTTCATTGCTTCCTGCTGTGCAATGGAGGGGTAACTATTTCGAGAGGGGCCTAAACCTCTGTCTTACACAGTCCAGTCAGGTACAACTTATTTCTTCCCTTTCCAGTTCCCTAACAGATTTTTCTCTTGTTCTATGTGAATTTATAGGTGTGTTCTTCAGTGGCAAATACATCTCCTTTTTGTTTCTGCTATGACTGACATAAAATGATAATGTCCAAACAAACTTAGCATGAGTGGTTGGCAGTCTTCAAGCAAGCCCATAGGAACATACTTGGCATAAATCTGTTCACACAATGCCCATAAACTATTAGGTGGAAAGTGTAGGAAAGTAAGAAAGATATCGGTTATCTTAATACAATTTTCTTCTTCATCAGGAAAATCAATTATGTCTTTTTTCCTAGATCTGTGCCATTATTTGTAACCTGGACCATTTTAGAGCTTTATGAAGGACAAAACAAAAAAGCAAACCCTAATGCTTTATGTAGCATAAGCTCTGTGTAATGAGTTTAGATCTCAGGGATCCATGCAAACACTTTCTACAAATTTCACAGCGTAACACTTCCAGAAGAACAATTGTCTTTCTGACAAAACACAGTCTCCCTGGTGAAAGCAAGATTGCACTTAATGATATTTTAAAAAAACCTAAACCTCATTATTGAAAAAAAAATCTATTAAACAAGTAATGTAATATTTATTTAAAAGGCTTGAGAAATTGTTTATTCTGATTATTTTAAAATTTGATGCTTTCAAGTTGTAATTCCAATTAGCGTAGGAACCTTGCAATAATAGGATTGTGTAGGAAACAGGGATTCATAATGAAGTATTAGTTTCAACTGATAGTTGCTGTGAGTCTTTTCTTTTCCCATCCAACTTTCCACCAGTGTGTTCCTGATATCCAAAACCCCAAGAAGCCAAGTTTATATTGTACATTATAACAGGCAAAACAGGGAAAGTCAGCCACAGTCCCCCATACACTGAACCACAAAGTGCCAGCTACCAAGTTTTGGGAGGAGAGAAAGCAGGGATTTGTTCTGGACTACTAGACCAAGCCAGAGGAAGAGATTGCATGCCGGGGCAGGCTAAAGGACTCACACCAGTAATTGTTCATTCCGTGCTCACCAGTTGTCAGCAGCTGGCAGCTTCCTGAAGCACAGTTCTGCCAATTGCACCGCTTCTGAAGAGGGACTTTGAGCTGACATCTCCCAGCTGAGGTCACACTGCACCTCCTCCAAAAGCCTTCACCTGCTGTGCTACCCAGCACAAACACAGGCATCTCCCTCTTCCCACAGCCACCTGCAGGAGCCCCAGGTTAGGGCTTTTTAGGGCTCCCTCTCACCCAGGATGTCGGGCACAGACACCTACCTCACCTAACCCTAAATAAGAGACCACAAATTAGCACCATTGGTACTACAGCCAGAGTGGGTCATAATTCCATACCAGCAGATGGACTCTGGACCTCATTTTTGTTGGTATGAAGGAGATGGGGAGTTGTGCTTAAAATAAGATCCCTCACCCTTCCCATGTGAGCCTGCAAAGGGTTCTCCTATTAATTTCCTACATGTTGATCTCTTATGAACCTTTCTCATTTTTCACCCTTCCAGGACTGTCTTGAGGAGCTTCCTTCTAGAGTAATCCTGCCTAATAGGCAATATGGGCAAGAGGAGGAAGCAGGCTTCTTTTAACTCTTTCCAGGCTGCTACAGTGGAAAGAAAAGGGTGTTTGTACCTCCACATGGGTTATGAGGTGTTAAAAGTCATTGCATGGGAAAGTGGGCTGATCTGATGTCTAGGGGTAAAGGGTGCAGAAGCCAGGGGAACCCTTTGTGGGCTGGTGAGGCTGATATTGCAGTAGAACATTGTGTTTACCTACTCCATTTTTTTAAGATTGTTACAAAATCAAATGAGGGCAAAGAATTGTTGTGAAGTGATGAAAGGGCTGAAGCAAATTCCTCACAGGGAAAGATTTTAAAATGTAGTTCATTTATTTTGTCAACAGTGAGCCTAGGAGTATTGACTGTAGTGCATAGCTGTCTGCATGTAAAAAGAAAAAAAAACCTGTAGTAATTATCTATGTAACCCAAAACTATAAAAAAAATTCAAATGAGAAAGCTCACGTTTTAGCTTTGCATGAAATTTAACTTTCAGGAAACCAGCCATGAAGCAAATTAATGTATTCCTCTTTTTGTCTTTTATCTTCCTTTTTTTTAACAGAAGTTATATTTTGGTATTATTTTTTTTCTTCTTAATTTAAAAGCCATTATACCTCTGTGTCATCAATAAAAATTGTTATCCAGATTAGAATATTTATTTATTAAACACAGAAAAAATGAAGCAAGTATGTGAGTCTGGTTGCTTGACTATTAATTATGACTTTGGCAGAAACCCAACTTTCAGTATCTCTTTTAGAAAGGATCATAAGTTTCTAAAGGCATTTTAGGACTGAGAGGCAGGGGAGGGCTAGAAAGAAACTCCTCAGAGGAAATAGAGGCAAAGCCATGTACTTTCTGGTTTGGCTAATCAATTTATAGGCGATTCCTAGAGAGTCTGATATAAAAGTTAATGGGTTTTCTCCATGGCAGATCTCCTTAGAAAGTTCCCTGAATATCCATAGGGAGCTTAAATCATCCTTCCAATTGCATTTTAAATTGATGCTCTTGAAATATCTCAGTAGAGAAGGTATTCTGTATTAACTTCTGTAGTTGTAACAATAGTTTTTCAGGCAATCTTCTGCTTTAATCTTTATTAAACCCTGTAAAGAGCCTTCCAAGAAAGTTTAACTGTGGTTGAAATTGTGTTAGCTTTTGCATAATTTTACATAATTTTTCCTTCTTCATGATGTGTGGAGAGGAGCCAGCAGCTTAGTTTGCCTCCCTCTGGAGCATTGTGCTTCCCTTGGTGGTACAGGTGACACTGGGGAGGAGATGTGCCTTGGCTGAGCAGGTCTGAGGGGAGCCCTGGCCTGTCACAGACATATTGTATGAAAAATCCTTTTGCTAGGATTTTTCTCCTGAGAAGCTGAGAAGCCTCAGAAATGAAATGTAAACAATAATTATCCACTGCTGGGGAATGCAACAGGTGCATCTTGGATGGGTCCATGTTGGTTGTTTCTAATTAATGGCAATCACAGTCCAGCTGTCTCGGACTCTCTGGTCAGTCACAAGATTTTATTATCATTCCATTCCTTTCTATTCCTTGCTAGCCTTCTGATGAAATCCTTTCTTCTAATATTTTAGTATAGTTTTAACAAATCATTTTCTTTTAATATAATATATCATAAAATAATAAATCAGCCTTCTGAAACATAGAGTCAAGATTCTCATCTCTTCCCTTGTCCTGGGACCCCTGTGAACACCACCACATTTGGTGAGCCCTGAATGAGGAACATTACCACACTGGCCTCCTGCATCGCCAGGCTGGGGACACGCTGGATGGAGTGCAGTGCACATCTGTTCCACAGCACTGCTGCTGTGTGTCTTTCTTTGGAATGAAGTCATGAGTGTAGGGATGTGGCCTGGCTACTTCTGGGAGACCCCTGGGTCAGAAATGGCTACTGCAAGTGCCCTCTCCTTTCTAACTTAGCCTGAAAGATCTGTCCACAAAGGTCCTTCCCTTCCTTCCCGTGAGATTTTCTGTGGTACTTTTCAGGGAGCATGAGAAACTTAATGGAAAGTTCAACTAGCAGGGTTTTGGGTGTCTTAGCTCTTCCCTGGCTTCTAAGTCAAACAATCTGCAGCCAAGTGAATGCAGTGGCCAGAGAGCATGGCTGTCATCTCAGCAAGACAGCTTTTGCTCCCAGCAAGGAATGCCATGGGTACCAGCTCCATCGATGTTCATCTTGGCATGGTGTGCCTCTGGGAACTGCCATAGAGAGACAGAAGTAAAACCACTGGAAGTCTCCAATGCCACCCCAGGCACCTCTTGCATTTCTGTGTTCTGTTTGGCCAACAACCTGGCTCATAACCTGTTGTTTTGGAACTAAATCACTGAAGTGGTAGCTAAGGGAAATAACAGCCCAGGTCTGGCTCCTGGGGGCTGTTTGCCTAGGCAGAGGGTGGCCTTCAATGGCTCTTGAGAAAGGGAAAACAGGGAAGGTGGAAGCATATGTACAATGTTATTAAAACCTAAAAGAGAGCAGTGGTGGAATGCCAGAGGAAAACATCCATACTCTCTGAAGCCTGGGATTTTGTTACATATTTGTCTGTGTTCCTATATTAGATAAAACTTTAGTAATAATATTGTCCATTCACTTCAAAAATTCCTGCTGCAGTACTTGCCCCAGTGGGTTCCTGCAGCAGCACAACCCACCAGCTAATGAAAGTCTGCTTAAACAAACATCCAATTAAAAAAAAATATTTTTGGAATGAGGATGCCAGAAGGCAGGGACATGACCACACTGCAGGTTCACTAGGGCTACAGGATGACATTTTTGGTCTTGAAGCTATAAATACAGAACTGTAGATGTCTTTTAGCAGAAGATGACTGAGACAGTTTTGGCACTGGGTTCTGTAACACACAACCTGGTGGCTGAAGGAAAGACCCTCTCAGCACCAGTTCTGAACAAAAACTTGCATCTTGCTCAGTCTGTTTTTACTGCAGAGGGCAGGAGATGCTTTTGCCTCTGTGCTTCTCTGCCCTGTGGTTACCATCATTCCCATCAACCAAGCTGTGTCAGGAGAGTAAAATTGATTAATGAAGCAAATTCTCCCTTCTTACCTCACAGTGAAGTTCTGGATGTAGGCATTTTTCTATAGTAACAATAATGTCCTCCGAAGAATTTGTTGGTTTATCTCCTGGTAATAATTCTTTGGAGCCTTACAATGTTTGGATTTTAAAGCATCTTTCTTCTCCACAGAAAGCAGATTATTTCTTCATTTATAAAGAATAACCAAAATTAAAGAACATATTGACTGACATTTAATGTTGCTAAAATGGGATATTTTTACAATTTTATAATACAAACAAACACCCAAAACCAGCCCTTCCCCACCCCAAAATAACTAAGCATGGATGGAATGTCTGTGAAATATGCTGAAAAGGATGGATGAAGTGGTCTTTTCATTTTGTAGAGCAGGGCAACATCGCATTACAAGAAAGAAGGCAAAGGTGTTTGTTCTAAAACACAATCATTTCAGTTAAAAATTAAACCATTCTATACACTCCAGAATACCATGTAGTATCTTTTTCATAGGATGCAGGTTTTGAGAAACACTTTTTTTGTTTGCAGGTGTCTTTGTACACACACTTAGGAGCATGTATTTTTACAACAATGTGATAGAAAAACTGGTGGAATTTCCAGAAATTGGAAATTGGACTTTTTTTTTGCATTTCCCTGACAACAGAAAAATGACACAATGCAATTCCTTCATGCTGACTCTTTGCAAGGGGTCCTCCTTTACACTTTCAGAAGGATCAGTGTATTTCAGTCCGTCTTTGCATTGTGCTGAAATTAGTTTGTTGAGAACAGAGTCTTTAATTCTTCCCATTATTTTTTCTAAATATGAGCTCCATGCTTTTTCTCCCCATCTAAAGAGATCTTCAGGGCAGAATCCATACTGGACCATCTTATTTTCAGGTGAATTTATAGGCCAGTACAGGTTAACTACCCAGAATATAGGACTTGGATTAATGTGTCCTTGCAGAGCATGTTCGGGTACACTCCTGGGGTTCTGTAGACTGTCCCTTCCATTCTAAAAGGTGTTGGAGACTACTATTCTGGCCTTTATTTGTTTATTGTAAAAACTGTCCCAAATCTGGACATGGTCCTGGGCAACCTGCTCTAGCAAAAGCCTTGTTGAGCTGGAGGTTCAACTAGACTAGATCATCACCAGAGGTGCCTTCCTGTCACCACTGAGCCAGAAATTATGCAAATTCACTCAAAGACTGGTTTGCAGGAGAAGGAGACTTTAATACAAAAATCCTCTCTTTTATAGACAGATTCGGCACGGTCTACTTGATTGGCTGATTAACAAAAACATCTTTCTCACAAACAGTCCTTGAGAAAAACAGAAAAACAGAGTAGGAAAACACCACCTGCAGGTTGTTTATACTAGCAAGTTATCATAATTTCTCTACAACTCCCTAAAAACTCTCCCAAGTCTGCTGTGAGAAAACAAAGCCTGTTTTCTCACTCCCTTCACCACCTGATGAAGGTGTTTCATCCACACCTGTGGATGAAGGTGTTTCATCCACACCTTCTAACCTCAACCATTCTGTGACTGGAAGGGGTTATGTTTTGCCTTGCCTGTAACTTTCTGCAGACAGATTCCCATGCATCTCCAAGCTGTAAGAGCAGGCCAAGGTTCTTTTGAGACACTCTCATTTTATGCAGTGCTGGCCACGGGGGCAGAAGCTTGTCAGATAGTGGGAGGCAAGGAGAGACACACAGAGATATTGCACAGGATGTGCAGAAGTCACTAGGGAAAACACAACTCTCCTCATTATCTGGGAAGAGGTAACAAACACCCAGCAGGCTGCAAGGTGAGCAGCAGAGCTCTGGCAGATGTGCTCTGTGCTGCTGTGGGACCTCACCGCTCCGCTCCAGGGGGCCCCAGGGCTGTTGTGCCTCTTTCTGCTCCAACAGGGATCTGGAACAGAGAGAGCAAAAGCTGATGTGGCTCATCAAGGGGGTTTAGGAGATCTGCCAGTAGGATACAGAATCCTCTGATATCCTATATCCTCCTCAAAAACTGTTAACCTGCTCTTAGGCTCCAGTTTTCAGTATCCATAGTTGTTGGTTGACTTACCTGAACAGATACACATGTAGATAAACTTACAGATTTTTACCAACTTGAAAAAGGTTGCATAAAACCTGTGAATTAGCATTAGTAATTGAATAAAATAACCTTTTAAAAGGTTATAAAAACCTTTTCACTATTGCTAATCACTTGTTTTAAACTTATCATCCTTGAACACAGGGAGAACCTGAACTGTGGCAAAGAAGCAGCTACAAGTACAACGTACTCCATGATTTTTTGGGGTTTGTATTCTGTAAATACTTTCCCTTGTGATCTGACAGTACTATTAATCTGGGCCAGCAAAACTTGTCATAATCAGTGTTTAGGGACTATCAAACTGGGAAGCAAAACAAAAAAAGTAGTTCTATTCATGGGAGGAACACCTGTGGATATGACAGATGTCTATGTCATGGCTCCAACACATGGAGCCAAATAGCTATGCAGAGAGGTGATTTTGCAACCTTAAAGTATTGGGAATAACTTTAAGATAATTTGTAACTATTTGTCCTTGCTTTAGGTATTTTTCTCCTCAGAGTTTTCAAGATAATGCTCAGAAACTGACAATCACATTTACATCACCTCACAGAAACTGTAATTTCTGTCATAATTTTGCTTATTACTTCCAAATATGCCAAATCCCCCGCATGCTACTTGTTTCTAAGCTGGCAATGTGCAAGGTTTTAGTCTCTTTCAATGCATCTTTTTGGTATTTGAACCCAGGTACGTAACAACTGAAAACCCATGAAAACTGAAACCAGTGGAAAACTGGTATGAAGGCTGAAGCCTACAGTATCCATTTGTTTTTTCACACAGTTTGCTATGTCCTAAGACTTTAGATTTTCCAGCTTCAACATCTTTTGTGTTGGACTCCATAAAATAAGCTAAAGAATTATATTTTATCTTGGAATTTTTTTAACTGGAATACATGTGAAAATTTTTCATCTCCTAGATAAAAAGGCACTGCAGAAGGTGTGTATTTTTCTGTATGTAAGAAACATCACTATACTTATAATTCACTTACAATAATAAAATGGATGGATAGGTTCTCAATGACCATTTATAATATGATGTTCTGAGAAAATAGTTTATTTTCATTTGAAGACTCTTACTTTCTCATACTAGGATTCATGAAAATATTTTTCAATATACATGATCTCTATCTTACCTGTCAAGTTCTCCTTACTGCCTGAAATAAAACCAGTGCACTCCTAGTGGATGGACTGTGGTTAGGTCTGCAAACCAAGACAAATCCTAATAATACCTATTCAAATGTCTCTCCACATTTCTGTGGGATGAATCAGAATTGATGTGTGCAGTAAGGATCTTTTTATACAGTGTCCCCCTTCTGCCTAGACTTGAGTCCCGGTTACTTTTGTCAGGAGAGTCCTGCTTTTCAGCACTTCTCTTCTGCAGGTCCATTTGCAACTACATAAAAGGGTTTTATTCCTCAAGGCTATCCCAGTTGAGTGTTGGGTCATGCAAATTCCTTGGAAGGGTATCCTAGCTTCTCTCTGAATAGTGAACATGCCAAATTTGTTGGGATATAGCTTTGAGTCTAACTGAATACTCATCCGCCTCTGAGGGATAATTTAGCTAAATATTCTATTATTATGTCTAATATTCTGTCTATTTTAAGGTATTAGAAAGCAAAACACTGGGATTTTTAAGCCATGAAAGAAACCAGTTCCAAAGTATATAACTAGCTCAAAGTTTTTAACTGCAAATATCCCATGCCTTTCTGTCAGTGGTGTCATTTTAATACAACTCTTCCTTGTCACAAGATCTTTCATGAAAACAGCCCTTTACTCAAATAGCATTATCTGAGGGAGGATGAAGTTAAAGAGCTGTGATGGAGTGAAGTAAAGAATTTAAAAACTTGTATTATCAAAAGGAGTCTTGTGTGACTCATTCAGTTATTTCATGCCAGTATAAGCCCATACTTTCACCATGTTTTCATTGATTTTCATCACATAAAAATAATGCTTAATTTTGAGTTTAGTGTGTTCTGTATAAAGACAAAATATATTTTAAAAGTATAATGGTAATCATCTGCCTGTAGCACAGAATATGATACCTGGATGAATTTTATTGCCTTTCTTCATGGTACTCTGGAGCAGGAATTTGGAGACACTGCAGTCTTCCAAGCAAGAAATGGAATAGATGGAGCAGATGTCTGGCATATCCTGGACAGTGAGGTTTTACTTTTTGATTAAGCACAATTTAATTAACTTTTGGGTTACTTGTGTAGCAGTGGCTGTTCAGTATGGTGAGGGGAGATGTTGCACTTAACATTATCGAAAGAAAAATGTTTGGAAATCAAGGGAGAGAGCTATTATTCCTCTTGCAGCTTTAACATGGTATGCTTACTGCACACACTCTTGTGGGTGCTTATAGGCAGTGCTCTGCACAGGACCTTCCTCCTTCAGATCATGGGATGAACCTGCTTGCAGAGTGAGCCAAGGCTGTGCAAGTTGCTAAACCAACTCTTGTGCCTGTTGTAGGAACTGGAAAGTACTCAACAGATGAGTCAGAAAGGATGAGCTCATGGCTCAAGCAGATTAATGCTGCAGAGGATACAGCTTTCCTGTCACTGCCTCAGCCTCAGATGACTGTCAAGTGCTACAAGTCACCTACTGTAACAATTTGCACTAATAAACTGCATTTGATGAAATCCAGGGTTGGATTTGTCCAAGCACTGTGTGCTTGCACACACAGGGATAACTGGTCCCAAAACCCCAGGCTAATCCTTGTGACCCAGCTGCTCCTTCCCACTGGAACAGTTAACAGCAGGTAACAGTGAGCACAGGTCCTCTGTATTTAGGATTGCCCTCCCACATGGTTCATCTGGCTAATACTGTGAACACAGAAACCATAGAGCTTAATGGTTTAGAGCTCTCTAATGCCACAGAAATAAGAATTTCCACTTTGGAGGCACTGGTGTGTGCAGCATGGGGGAGCTGCTAGAGTTGCCAACCATTTTGCTTTGCCCCAAAACACTCCAAACTCTAATCTAGCCTGGAACCAGCAGCAGAATGAAAACCACCCTGAAGATGATTTTGCAGCATCAGTAGCCTCTGTGCTGCTAAAAAAAATGCATTCAGACAGTATTACTTTTGCAAACCAAACACCACCCTATAGGAAGCCTTGACATTGTGACAGACCATGAAATTGTAATATTGTGTTGTGTTGCCTATGGATGCCTTAACATGGACTTCATTTAAATTGTACTTTGGCTGGAAATGAAGACTGTGCAACAACAAATTGCATACAGATTTTTCAGGCTAGAAGATCTTTAGTGCTCACCTGGCAAACTCGAGTCAGATAAGAACTTTTATTCCATGATCCCCCAATCCACACAAAGCTTCATGCCAATCTCCACTGTCTTCAGTGGGTAAGGTATGTTTGTATAAACTGTAAGTCAAACTGGAATCTGGATAAAAATAAACTGCATTTGAAGCTTTTTGGCCAGCTTTTACCTGAATACCAAAGAAACATTATGCCTCTATTTCTAGTACTGCTCTCTCCTAAGTCTTTTTGAGACTGAGCATTTTCCAGCTCTCCTGAATGCAGTCCTTCACATTTCCAAAACCAACAGGTCTTTTAAGACAATGAGAGGGAATGATCTTATTTTAAAGACAAGCAAAGAGAGGAAGATATGAAAGCTGTCTAAAAACCTGGTTAAGCAAATGGAGTCCACAGTTCCTTACTTATCTCTTTGGTCCTAGGTACCTAATGTGAACATTTTCATTCTGCTTTAATTCAGAAAACAATACTCATATAAAAAACAACAAAAAAACCCCCACCATAAATACAAAAATATTGAGTCCAAGATTATGATACTGACTACATTATTTTTGTAATAATCACAATAGATTTATGGAACATTTTTGTCCTCTGTTTCAAATCACTGAAGAGTTTCAGGCAAGACTCACTTAATTAGTTTACTGCTGATGAAACTAAGTTAAGTGTCCAAAGTCTGTGCTGCTGAAGAATGCTCTAGCAAAGGCACAAAGCTCTAAAACCCATGCATATTGCAATCTATCACTTTTGAAAAGCTTATCAGTAATATTCATTCATGGGAAGAGCAGAAATCTCAGATACAGCTCTGGTTTCACTTCAGTCTGTTCACAAAACCTAGGACTTACGTTACAATTTTAAAGTAAGTTTTAAATTCAAACACTGTAATTCAATAAACACTTTAAAAAATATTGTTTCTCCTATGGCTACATGATCCTTGAAGAATATTTTATGTATAATATTAACAGAGATCTTTACAGACTTTGGCTAACTATGAATATTTTTGTGTTTTGGAAGGTGAAAATTCACCAGGCAACCAGTTCCTTTGTGTTGCTAACAATTAATGTTCCTGGTAATTAATGTATTACATAAGTTGTTGGGGTTTTTTTGTTTATTTCAAGTCCATGCAGTACCTTGGTTGTCCATTCACTGTATGTTTGATAACCTTAAGAGAAAAGGTCTGCAGAACAACCAAAGTTCTCACTGCAGCCATAGTTTTACTTCTCTGAATGTCCAGGTATCACCAGCCTGTCTGGATTACCCCACATTTCTGGAGGGTGACCTCCCGTGCTATCTACAGTGCAAGAGAAGGTAACATTATAATGTTTTGCCCTACTGCAGCAAATTTATGCATAAGACTGGGAACTGCAACTCTAATTATCACTAAAGGAGAGAGAATTTTCCAGATGCATCCATTCCATTACAAGCACACCTGGGATTTGATTGTATCCAATACAGAATGCCCATAGCCAATAGTTTGTAGCTGTTTAGGGCTGGCAATAGGATCATAGTCACTGCAAAGAGAGTATTCACATGGGTGGCTACTGCCACAAAGCCATGGCAAGCTCTAAAAGGAGTGTGAGAAAAGCTATGTTGACTTATGTGGAGGTGATGGCAAAAAAAAAACCCCAGAACACCCCAGAAAACATACAACTAGCAAGAAGGCAACAACCAACGTAACACTGCGTATTTGCACTGTGAAATATCACTGCCACTCACTGGAGTAGAGGTGCCAGCCACACCAGCCAGAGCACTCACTGCATTTTCAGCTCAGGCAACAACTGCAGCGTAACATTTACCAGGAAACCCCAGGCCTGAGGCAAAACTAAAGCACTGAGGAGTCATTTGCCACCCACTGATAGGGAAACCAGGCTTGCCAGGAGGTTTTGGTCAAGTCTGTGCTGAGTAGTAAGGCCAGTAAGTAGTAAGGCCCTTTTTAATTGCTCCCTCACCCCCCGTTCAGGGTCCTGAAGCACAAGATAACAAAATAAGATTTCACAGGGCTTCCAGACAGGCAGACTTCCCTCTGCTGGTTAGATTTCTCTGCAAGACACCACACAGTTATGTTGAACTGGTTTCTGTTGGCTTCAGCTCTTCTGCAAAACTCTTTGAGATTGTTCAAGACTCAAGATTCAGGTGGGCTTAGATTAATAAATTTTGCTCTCCCACAGGTGTATGTAGATGCTGATGCTAGAGGCAAGAGTAGGACAAAGGAGGCTGAAAATCTGAAATACAGCAGGCAATGACCGCCTCTGGTGGAGATTAGAGCCAATTTGTGCAGAAACTCTCTCTGAACAGTATTTATTTGTGCACTGTGGGTGTTAATACAACTCAGAGCCATCTTCACAAGCTGCATCAAAGTCTTTGCAGAGACTCTTAGGAAGCATCTTATTCTCTCAAAGCAATTCCCATTAGTTTCCAGAGGAGATCCAAAGTGATATCATGGGAGGTCATAGGCCCATTAAAATTTGCAAATGATAACTGTAGCTTCCCATTGGTGAGACGCTTTTACAGAGATGCCCAGAAAATTTAGACAAAATTCAGTGTATTCAAGCCTGATCAGAGATCACAGTGAGTGAGAATAGTCACCATTTTAAAATCAATTGCAGCTTTCATGAGTTAGGTGCAATTTTCAGAGCAATCATGTCAATTCTGCAGATAATCATTCTGCAAGATTCGAATATAAATTGTATGATATCAAAGAGAGAGAAAAAGCCAATTCCTTTTGAGTTCACACGATTGCAAGTGAAAGGCAGCAAGAAACATCAGGGAGTCACTTTTAACAAAAGTACAGATAGCAGGTGTTTAATTAGCCTCAGATCATATGTATCTGACTGAAAATGTGTCATGCATAGGTAGCACTTCTACAGGAGACCAGGCTGATAATTTGTACTTTCAGAAAATATGTGGAGAAATCATCCTGGCCACAAATAATCACAAACTGACTGCTGCAGACTTGCACAGAGGATAACTTCGGGCATAAAACATCTTAAAGTACACACTCAGTGAGGCTGTAGTTTGTATATAATAGAAAAAATCCTTCCTGCTAGACCTTGCCCATCAGAGATGTGCAATTTACATTTAATGAAAACAACCTACAGGAAGTTTTTGAGTTGCTTGGATTTATTTCCCATCCATCTGACTAACATGAAGACATGGCATGTTATACTAGTACATTTGGGGAACAATTTTGTAGAGCTATATTAACAGTTACAGGTTTTAAAGCTGCTTTATTTCTTGTGCCAAGAAGAAAGAAAAGACAGTGATGGGTTGATCACGGGAAAGATGCTGGTGCCAGGGAGAGTTAAATGTATATAAGTAATCCTATTTCCATACAAATGAGACACCAGTTAGGGAACACACATTTCCTCTTTATCCAGTTGTTACAGAATCTACCAGCATAGATGGAATCGACCAGCATCTGGGGACTTCTCCTCAGCCACCAGCCTGCAGGAGAATAAATAAACCCAGATTTTCATCTGTATGTTGTTTGTTTGAGTACACAGCTCCAAAAGAGACTGTAAACAAGAGCTTTTTATGACCCAGACAGATTTCTGAAAATGCTACTTGATGAAGCTTACAAATTTCCTTGTGCCTGTCTCTACTAAGATTTCTCCTGCCCTCCAATGCTTCTCATGAATCCCTGAAATGCAGGTTTTGGAAGTATAGGGAAACACCTCAGCCAGAAGAATGACAGCTTAGCTTAGTCCAGAAACTAACCTGATTTATGGCTGAACAAGACCAAGAATTAAAGGACGATCTTTGGACACTCTGCTTCAAGGTGGAGAGATAAATTATTTTATATGTTTTATATGCCTGGATGCTCCTGTTTATGTTATACCTGCTGTCATTAGTTTAATAACTTAATGTTTCTTTGAACAACTGTGAGATAAGAAGAGCATTTCAGAATTGCTTCACATCTACATTAGGAGATTACAGGCTAAATTGTAAAAATTCTCTGACTTCTGTTTGTCAGGAAATAGAGATGTGACAGTTTATCACTAAACCACTGAAGATTTCTTTTTTTGTGTGAGCTTTTCTCCCTAAGTATTCAAATCCCTTTCTTTTCCACATACCTGTGGACCATGATCAAGTTACCTCTTAACCTTCAACTGCAATAAGCAAATAGATTAAACTTTATATCTTTTCCCTGCTATTTTAATTTTTTCTTAAACTCTTTTAAGCAAAGCATAGTACAAAAGAGTATTAGGTCCAGAGGAGGTTGTTTTATTCCTGCAGTGGTGACATATCCTTTCTGCTCATGTGATATTTCTCTGCTTATAGATCGTTTGGTCCAGGACCAGGTAGTTTCTTTATTGTCACAAACAGAAGAGTGCTATAATGCACATCAGAGCAGAGTACTGTGTTACTCCTCTTCCCTCAGGAGGAAAAATACAAATTCATTAATTAATCAGATTTCAGTCCCTCTCTTTTCCTTTAATATTTATTGATCATGGACTGTTCTTGTTTTTTAAAAATTAAATATTATTTATAGAATATGAAACAGGTCCATAACAGTACTGGCCAGTTTAGTACCTTGACTAAATACTCTGTTCATGCTTCTATTATGCAAATGTCTTTAGATACTAAATAAGTAAAGTATAGTAAAAATAGAAAGTAAAAAATAACAATGACATATAGGTAATATACGTCTGTTAATAGGGATATCAATATATTAAATAAGTATTTGTAGGAATAACTATTCTAAAACACAATATTTAAATAACAAAGGAATAATTTTTAAAATACTTATGAATACAGGGAGGTTTTGTGACATAATCCCCCCTCACTCAGCTTCCTGTAGCACTTTTGCCTTTTGAGTATTACCCCCGTGCTCTTCTTGTTCTTTTCCAGAACCACATTCTCCTCCTCCATGAAACCATAGTGCTATCATGCTTTGCTCGTAGGCACCTGCAGAAATTAATTTTTAAAGTAGAAACATGTTTTTAGAGATAATTCTGTCTAGCAGACACAGAATAATCCTGAGCCAGTGGCAACAGCTTGTTTGGAAAAGTAATATTTAGAGATTTGACAGGTGTTTTGCCGTAGGCAGGGGCAGCCCGATGGTATGTGACCTGAAATTCCCCGTGACAATGCAGATCCTTTCTGCACACAAAGGAGCTGCTTATCTCCATCCTTCCCTTGATTTGGGCAGACACCCTGCAGGAAGTGAACCAGGCACACACCATCCCTCCCCTTCTGTTTGTCAGTAATTACAGCGGATAACAGCACACCTGTGCAAAGTGCTGATCTCTTCTGCCTCTCACCACCTGCTGGTTCAGTCAAGGCCTACCTTTTTCCTTTTCATTTCAAGAGTGTCAATTAAATTAAAAAAAAAAAAGAAATCCCAACACATGAATATATCCAGATTTATGGCAAACTAAAAATTATATCCTAGCGTGTTATGACTTTTTTTTTTGTATCAGTGGAAAGGGGGTTTGTGAAAGAGATTCCACATATTACATAGATCAAATTGTTTGTCAGAGTTTGTTATTCCAAATCTTCATTAGACATGCAATAGATAATTTAGACTTCTGAAAAACCACAAGTGGTCTGCAGCTTTTGAACCTAAGGCTGCTTTCTCACTTGAGGCACTTGAAAATATCTTTTTTTGCTATGTATACATAAAAATGAAATTTGCAGTGGAAAACACAATCCCAGAAGGTCTACTTTTCAAGAGCTAATGGGATTTATAAATCCCATTTTCACATGCCACTTTTATACACCATAAACACATGAGCCCAGTTTCTGACTATTTATTTCTAGACTTTTACATCCGCTGCATGTTTTGATCTCCTTTTTGTTTCCCCAGTAGAACTTCTTCATGCTTATTAGGTAGATGCAAATCGTCTATGAATATTAAGTAACACAGAAAACAAGTAGAGACAATATATGACTTCCACTGATCTCCAAGTTGCTTCCACATCCCACAGACTTTAAGCCATGCTCTTCTGGAAAAAGAAAATTAAGGTGGCTGCTCAGTCTGCCTGTGAGAAGCAGGTATGGGGACTGGGACTTGTGTGTGAGCCTGAGAAGAAGAGAGTCTTAGCTGCTACTAAAGGATGGAAACACCTGCTGGCAGGTCAAACAGAATGCAAAATCCATGCTAAAATTGAAGAAGAGCACTGAGGTACATGACCCAAGCATTGGAGGGATAGAGGGCCTCTGAAAGTGAAACCAGGACAGTGGCCTGGGCACTCAGTGAGCAGTCCAGCAACATTTTGACAAGAATTATCCTTCCAATATTCAAACGAAAAGGTAACTTATGTGTCTGGTGAAGCTCAGTAGGATAAGAGCATCTGAAAACTTTAGCCTATCAATTACTTGAAGATAAAACCCCATTTATATAAGAAAATGTGTACAACACTTGGGCGAAGTGAAGGCGGATACACATCCTCCCTCCAAAGTGATGAGGACAGCACAACTATTTTTTTCATAAATAAGTAAAACCATCTACCTGGAAAGCAAGTTGAGGCATCATGTGTGCTCAACCAATTGAGAGAAGTCAGGGTGAGAAGGCCCTGGTCCCAGACTGGTACTGAGGACCTGCTGGAGGATGAAAGCACTCAGGTAAGATGCAGAACCAAACCTCTATCCTCTGCAGGTGTCACCTTTCGAGGACAAGGGCAGGGAACAGCAAAGTATTCAAAGAGACCGGGTAAGACTTGGGTGATACCTGCTAACACTGGTGCCATGGAGAGCTGGAAGAAGACATGGAACTGGTGACAACACCCTCCCTCAAGAGTGTGGCTATGCTCAGTTAATGTCCTTCCTTGGTCTTTCTGCAAAGGAGGAAAAAGAAGTATTTGTATCCAGAGAGTCAGGTGTACCAATACAATAGGAATGAAGCTGGCCACTGCTATTTGATACCGCACATAGCCCTTCCAATGTTCAAAGATGCCTCAGGAGAACTTCATCAATGACTTCACCAAATTAAGTGGCTAGGTTTGAACACACTGAAAAAAATGGGATTAAGAATATTTTTAAAATCAGAAATGGTTTAATCAGAAATGGTTTCTTTGAATTGTATATATTTCAATTCCTTTAATTAATTTTAAAAGATCAAATTTATAATTGTACTAATCTGTTGTTAACATTTAATAAAGTTGAAGAAGAGCACTGAGGTACATGACCCAAGCATTGGAGGGATAGAGGGCCTCTGAAAGTGAAACCAGGACAGTGGCCTGGGCACTCAGTGAGCAGTCCAGCAACATTTTGACAAGAATTATCCTTCCAATATTCAAACGAAAAGGTAACTTATGTGTCTGGTGAAGCTCAGTAGGATAAGAGCATCTGAAAACTTTAGCCTATCAATTACTTGAAGATAAAACCCCATTTATATAAGAAAATGTACAACACTTGGGCGAAGTGAAGGCGGATACACATCCTCCTCCAAAGTGATGAGGACAGCACAACTATTTTTTCATAAATAAGTAAAACCATCTACCTGGAAAGCAAGTTGAGGCATCATGTGTGCTCAACCAATTGAGAGAAGTCAGGGTGAGAAGGCCCTGGTCCCAGACTGGTACTGAGGACCTGCTGGAGGATGAAAGCACTCAGGTAGATGCAAATCGTCTATGAATATAAGTAACACAGAAAACAAGTAAATAATCCTGAGCCAGTGGCAACAGCTTGTTTGGAAAAGTAATATTTAGAGATTTGACAGGTGTTTTGCCGTAGGCAGGGGCAGCCTGATGGTATGTGACCTGAAATTCCCGTGACAATGCAGATCCTTTCTGCACACAAAGGAGCTGCTTATCTCCATCCTTCCCTTGATTTGGGCAGACACCCTGCAGGAAGTGAACCAGGCACACACCATCCCTCCCCTTCTGTTTGTCAGTAATTACAGCGGATAACAGCACACCTGTGCAAAGTGCTGATCTCTTCTGCCTCTCACCACCTGCTGGTTCAGTCAAGGCCTACCTTTTTCCTTTTCATTTCAAGAGTGTCAATTAAATGGAAAAAAAAAAGTAGAAATCCCAACACATGAATATATCCAGATTTATATCCTAGCGTGTTATGACTTTTTTTTGTATCAGTGGAAAGGGGGTTCATGAAAGAGATTCCACATATTACATAGATCAAATTGTTTGTCAGAGTTTGTTATTCCAAATCTTCATTAGACATGCAATAGATAATTTAGACTTCTGAAAAACCACAAGTGGTCTGCAGCTTTTGAACCTAAGGCTGCTTTCTCACTTGAGGCACTTGAAAATATCTTTTTTTGCTATGTATACATAAAAATGAAATTTGCAGTGGAAAACACAATCCCAGAAGGTCTACTTTTCAAGAGCTAATGGGATTTATAAATCCCATTTTCACATGCCACTTTTATACACCATAAACACATGAGCCCAGTTTCTGACTATTTATTTCTAGACTTTTTTTACATCCGCTGCATGTTTTGATCTCCTTTTGTTTCCCCAGTAGAACTTCTTCATGCTTATTAGGTAGATGCAAATCGTCTATGAATATTAAGTAACACAGAAAACAAGTAGAGACAATATATGACTTCCACTGATCTCCAAGTTGCTTCCACATCCCACAGACTTTAAGCCATGCTCTTCTGGAAAAAGAAAATTAAGGTGGCTGCTCAGTCTGCCTGTGAGAAGCAGGTATGGGGACTGGGACTTGTGTGTGAGCCTGAGAAGAAGAGAGTCTTAGCTGCTACTAAAGGATGGAAACACCTGCTGGCAGGTCAAACAGAATGCAAAATCCATGCTAAAATTGAAGAAGAGCACTGAGGTACATGACCCAAGCATTGGAGGGATAGAGGGCCTCTGAAAGTGAAACCAGGACAGTGGCCTGGGCACTCAGTGAGCAGTCCAGCAACATTTTGACAAGAATTATCCTTCCAATATTCAAACGAAAAGGTAACTTATGTGTCTGGTGAAGCTCAGTAGGATAAGAGCATCTGAAAACTTTAGCCTATCAATTACTTGAAGATAAAACCCCATTTATATAAGAAAATGTGTACAACACTTGGGCGAAGTGAAGGCGGATACACATCCTCCCTCCAAAGTGATGAGGACAGCACAACTATTTTTTTCATAAATAAGTAAAACCATCTACCTGGAAAGCAAGTTGAGGCATCATGTGTGCTCAACCAATTGAGAGAAGTCAGGGTGAGAAGGCCCTGGTCCCAGACTGGTACTGAGGACCTGCTGGAGGATGAAAGCACTCAGGTAAGATGCAGAACCAAACCTCTATCCTCTGCAGGTGTCACCTTTCGAGGACAAGGGCAGGGAACAGCAAAGTATTCAAAGAGACCGGGTAAGACTTGGGTGATACCTGCTAACACTGGTGCCATGGAGAGCTGGAAGAAGACATGGAACTGGTGACAACACCCTCCCTCAAGAGTGTGGCCATGCTCAGTTAATGTCCTTCCTTGGTCTTTCTGCAAAGGAGGAAAAAGAAGTATTTGTATCCAGAGAGTCAGGTGTACCAATACAATAGGAATGAAGCTGGCCACTGCTATTTGATACCGCACATAGCCCTTCCAATGTTCAAAGATGCCTCAGGAGGACTTCATCAATGACTTCACCAAATTAAGTGGCTAGGTTTGAACACACTGAAAAAAATGGGATTAAGAATATTTTTAAAATCAGAAATGGTTTAATCAGAAATGGTTTCTTTGAATTGTATATATTTCAATTCCTTTAATTAATTTTAAAAGATCAAATTTATAATTGTACTAATCTGTTGTTAACATTTAATAAAGAAAGGGGTGATTAAAAGTTTCCCCTCTCAACAGAATTACTTTTCATGCCAAATTGTCTTGTCAAGAACTCACAAAGCTGAACTTTTCCTTTCAGATTAAAGTACTTCTTTCTTTTCCTTTTCTGCTCAGTCACCAAACCAGGAGGAAGAACTCCATTCCATTAGCAATCCCACCCCAAGGGTAGGCAGCAGAGAATAATCTGCTGTGTGAGAGACTGCCTTGTGTGATGCTGACTGTACGGAGGAGGCAAAGGATGAACAGACAAACCAGACTCACATGGAACATCTCCATGCCTCTTCCCCATGCCCTTCTGCTGACCCAGTGCTGTCACTCAAACCCTATGATTTCCCACACTGAAAGCAGTTTCCAAAATGCTGTTTCGCTGTTGCTTCAGCTACATCACTTTTACATACAATCTTTCTTTGACCTGTCATGCCAAATGTGCAGCACACTGCAGGGCATTGGCAGTGCAGGCATTATCCAGCCCTACAGCTCTAGAGGGAATGTTATAAATTGAAGCCTGACCATCTCCTGGCATATCAGCCATTTACCCTCGTAGAGAATTTCTACTGAACACACCTGCAACAAATCTCTTTTCTCCTTTCCTTTTCTGGATTATGAGTAAAATAAAACACAGCCTATGACATTAATGGTCTTGTAATATTGGTTGAACTATCTGGATGCTAGGAAACATTACAGCTGAGGTCATTTTTTCAAACAGTGTATTGAATTACAGGTTTCCACTTGCTTTTTGTTTTGCTTTTCCTGTGGGACCCATTTGTACACTGAACAAAGTAGGAGCTTGCTTGATACAGCTATTCAGTGTTTTATCTCACCTTCATTGTTTTGTCTGACCACACTATTTGTGGGTTTTTTTTTCATGAAAGGAAATCTGTTGCTTCTTTTGTGTTTTTCTGCATACTCACACTAATGTCTGGGTGTACATTTACTGCCACAGAAATCTGGTGTCGAGGGACTTCTGCTTTCTCTTCCTTTCTAGGTGGAAAATAAAGAGAAATTGAAATGTCAGGGCATCCATTCATGGCATGGTCAGCATCAGATGGGTGAGATTTCTCCTTACAGAGCACTCACATTATACAAATTTGTAACACATGATAGTGAGAGAGTTCTGTAACAGCATATGTGCTGTGGGCATGGTGACACTTGGACTAGTTCAGGTATTGTAGGCAAACCAGCAGTGAGAGCCACAAAGGATTGCAGTATTTGCCCTGTGCTAGGGAGCACCAGCCCTCTCACAACCCAGCACCACCTCCCCTAGGCACCACCTCTAGCTCTGAAGCCAGCTCCTGGCTACTTAGTAGTACTGTGTTGGAATATTGAGTGCTTTGTAAGTCTTAAATCAGAAAATAGGGGGGGATAAATTACAGGATTTGTCCACACAGCAAAATGAGGTGTTTTGGCTTCTGCACGAACATCTGGGTGCAGCTCATGCTGTGGGAGAGGGAGACTCAAGCAGGCTGTGTCACACAGGGAAGGACCCAGGTGGCAGTGCATGTTCACTGCTCATGGCCCATGTACTCAGGCAAAACTTTTTATTTCTGGTTCTGTTTGTGGCTTGCAGAAGCAACTACACCACCCTTACTAGGTGGTTATACATGGTAATTCTGAAATGAGGCCACTCTTTGTTCCCAAGAGCTGTCACAGTGTCTAACCAGTGATTCAGGTGGGAGCTCAGTGCCTGAAGGCAGTTTTGCCTGATGTCAGCATTTAATTGCCAGGCAGCTCGCTCTCATAGAGGCTTAGAACATGGGTTTTGCAAGATTTGACCCTCAAAACTGCATCTTCCTATGCAGAAAACCAACAATGCACTTTTCTTCCAGAAGCTGTCCCTGGCAACAGTAAATTGTAGAAAATTAAAGTCTTTCTGTCCATGTGATCTACAAAAGTTCAAATTATTGCCCCTTCTCTCTGTTTCTTACTTCCTTGTGGTCCCTTTTGGCATGGTCCCTATTTCTAGTCTTTCTTCCCTTGGTGTCACATCCTGTGTTCCTCTTCTCCTCTCCTGCTTCCCTCAGCTTGTAAGCTCAGCTTTCAAAACTCCTGTTCCACCATCTGCTCCCACAGGACCTCACCCAGCTCTGCCAAATCTTTGTGCAGTGCTTGTTCCCAAACACATGAGAAAGTAAATCAACATTCCAGGCTGCTACAGACACGGGCAGAAGATCCAAAGAGAGTGGTTTCTCTTTTGCTGTCTTCAAGACCAACAATCAAAGCAATGGATTCTTCTGCCCAAGAGCCCTGGCCATCTCTCTGTCAAGTGATGTACAATTGGTCCCACAGCAAACACAGAGCACAGAGAGCAAGTGAGGCCACAGAGAGTATAAAAAGCAAATTGCCCAGTCCCTGAGTTGATGAAAGCTTAGAGCTGACAGTGTCTGAAAAGCATTACTTCTTCCAGTGAACACCAGATATTTATTATGAAGTCTTGTCTGGGTTTGAAAGATACTGGTTTCTGCAGTATTTTTTAACTAAAAAAAATGCAAATGTGTGAAACTTTGAATCTGGGTGTACTGTTAATGCCAGCTGAACAGCTTGGGAGACACGGGCATTCTACACAGAGTTCACAGGATTCAGTATTTTTTCTTTTTTCCTTTCACTCAGCCTTAGTGTTTTGGTAGAATAGAGAATTGGAACTACAATTTTTTGAAAGCAACAAACTTAAATACAGCCAAAAAGGGCTTATGCTCCACAGTGTTTAGAAGGAAGTACCAGCTGTTAAGGTTTGTGCACGGGTGACCGGACCTTAGGCTGAGCTAACAGGAGAACAGTGTAGAAAAGCACCAATTATTGCACAGAAGAGAAGAGAGAAAACAACTGTCCAGCCATATCTGGGACTCAGTAATCCAACAAGAACTGGAAAAAACTACCAGGCATTTCAGCAAGTGAAACAGGAGCATTGGAAACTCCCTTTAGGTGAAACCCCAAGACATAGGGAGGTGCTGATTTATTTGCTGTCACTGAGGTCAAATCAACAAAACTGAGCCCTGTAGGTGAAAATTAAATAGAGGCAGGTTGGTTATTTGGGAAAGGGAAGATGTTAAAAGGGATTGCTAGGTGAAACAACCCATGTGATTTGGGCTCTGTGGATTACTTGACAAACATTCATGCAGCAACATCTCAGCACAGCCTGGAGCAGGACAATAAACCTGCTGCTCTAACCATGCTCTGTGCATCTGGCTTCCTTCCCTTGTGAGAGGGGGCAAGAGGGTGAGCTCAAATGTCAGCCTTCACGGGTTTGGAGGATGGAACAAACACCACCTTAACACCAAAGGTCCTAAGCAATCTTCCTAACACAAACCTAACTTGGGTTTTTTGTTTTGTTTTTTTTTTTAATGAAGATTCAGCACAAGAAGAAGTGTTTAGAACACTGTTTGATACAGAACACTGCTCCAGGCCTGTTTACACTCTCCTGCCACACTGTCCTTTGTAGCAGCCCTTGGCTTAGCATGGCCGTAAGAATGATGTCTGTGCTCCAGCCACACCTTGGTGCTCTGCCTTCACCCTGTCCCACTTGTTTTCCTTCATACACTGCTCAGGGAGGGCTGGGGGACTTGGCAAAGCTGGGCAGTTTCTGGAACTGCCTCAGTAAAGAAGTACATGGGAGCTTGTGTCAGTCTGTCTTTTATGTGTGCCCTTGTCCTCTTCCTCTTTCATTCCCTGTCAAGTATCTTCCCTGGTCAGCAGAGCAGAAATGAAACTTTAGCAGCACAGAAAAATCCTGGGAGTGCAGCTCTTCTGAGCCAGTGGATGACTTTGCTAATTACCCCCAAAGAAAGTTAGGGAGAGAGAAGAATCCTTTAGTGGGGAAAAACCCTGATAAAATAGATGAGTTTGTAGCTGACAGCCAGCTAAAGATAAATAGAAGCAAGAGCTCTGGCAGGCTGCAGCCATAGAGTGTGGTTTTTCCCAATCCAGTCATATAAAGGAGGGGTTTGAAAAATCAAACACACAAAAGCTGTAATTCTGCGTGTCTCAGGCAGTTCCATCAGTAAAGCTTGGCACAACAATAAAAAAACCCAAACAAAACAAAACTAAACCCCCTGCCATGTTTCTTGGTGTGGGATGCCACTGGGACATCCTAGCCTTGTGGGCAGAGAAAAGCCCTGCCAACAATGGCTTCCTGCAGGCCCCTGCTCCCTCAGCTGGGGCTGTGTGAGATGCTGGCACAGCATGAACCTGCCTAAAGGAAAACAAACCAAGGAGAAGGGCTACAGGCACGTGGAGGTCTGTGATTGCTACTGCAGGAGCCCAAACTACTTCCCTGCAGGGTACCTTCAAAAAGGCTCAAACCCCTATGCCACGTGGGCTTTTCCATTGTGCCCTGTGTTGGTCCTCCAGGAGCAGCTCCAGGGCCTGGGCTTGGTGCTTTGCCTTGAGAGGACACCCTCAGTCAGAAGGTAGTGACAAGCACCTTGGGCCAAGAGACATGCAATTTATGCAGCAAAGAAGAGAGGGGTCCTGTCCTCAGCTCCTGCTTCCTGGGGTGCTCAGGTGCTCTGTCCCTTCCACAGCTACAGGTCCTGCCTCCTCTGCTGTGGGGTCAAGCAGAGCCTCAGGACATGTCCATATGCTCCACAAGCCACAGTGTGGGTGAGGTTTCCATACCAGCTCAAACTCCACCTGGCTGTCCAGCTCCTGTGTACACTGCTGTGCCTCAGCCCTAGGGGATCATCTTCTTCCCACAGGCTCAGCACAAGGATCATGGCGTCCCACGTCCTGCTTCTACAGGCTACCACCGAGCAGGAAATGCACCTGAGTTGTTGTATGTGGGAAAGACACTTTCTGTGTGGAATTTCACTCAACCTAAACACAGCCAAGTGCTGGCCTTAGGAGGAGACTGGACAGAGGTCATATCATTACAGGTGTGCTTTAGGGCAATATCCACTTCCACCTTCTCATGGGGGGATGTCCCATGCAAAAATGTCTCCCAAATAAGCATAGTAGAGACATATCAGACTTCCAGTCTCTGACAGCCTACATTTAGCTGAAGGTTGCTTCATTGTTTTGGAACTTCATGAGCATTTAACCCTAATGCCTGACACCCCATGGCAGTCAGCTCCTTGGTATTCACTTGGCATTACAATGGGGAGATTTCTTCTCCTGGGAAGTGTCTGGAGCAGCTGGGCTTGTGAAGGTACCAGAGACTCACCACGGAGGCACTTTTGCATCCTGATAGGTTTCAAATAGGTTTTTTTAAAATAGTGGCTTTTTTGGTTGTTGGGTTTGGTTTTTTTTCCTTGGTGAATTGGGTAGGGACAGAGGAAAGAAGAGCCCAAGGGATCCCCAGAAGGGGATGGAAGTGGTCAGAGGAGAATGGCAACAGGAGTGAAGGGAAGACTGGGAGAAGAAAGGAATGGGCAGTCAAGGGGAAAGCAAGGAGGACTTAGGGCAGTTACAGACACTGATGAGGGATCACTTATGACAGTGATATGGGTGACAGCTGGGATTTTATGAAGCATTTGAAAGAGAGACATGCTTTTTAGGCATTTTGAGTCTTTTCCATTGCTGTGTGATAAGGGAAATGCAGCTGCAAGAAAGCATATGGCTCAGATAAGAGGAAGCTAATAAACATATGAATGAGGTTTAAACCCAGCTAGATCAAAGGAATATATTTGGCTATTCTCATAACAAGGGCTTTATCCTTGCCTTGCTATTTCCATCAGATAGGAAACTCATCCTTTAGTCCCAGGACATTTTAGCCTTTTTCTCTAGGTCTCCAAACAGCACTTGTGAGAATCTAAAAAGAAAATTGATCTTCTACCTTGCACTTGCTTTCAGCACAGCTCTCTGATTCCTTTCTAGTCTCAGCTCCTCACTCCTCAGCATCACCCTCAGTCCTTCACAGCTGCACCCACCCCAGGCACCAGTTGCAACCAGCCCTGGCACCCCTGGATGGATCAGGCCAGGATGCTCCACAGCTCTGACCCTGAACTGGAGAAAGGTACAAGGGAACAAGAGATGCACATTTGGGTCTTAACGTTTTTCCAGTAGTGAGGCCAGGGCTGTTGAACATCCATGGATGCACTGACCTGGATAGTCTGCCTGCAAGGCTGCTCACACCTCCTGCCCCTGCCAGCACTGACAAGAGCCACTGTCACTCTCTGCTGCAAGCCCCCACTCCACAGCTAAGGCTGTCAGGATTTGTTTCACCAGCTGGATTTTTTTCCTTACATTTTCATGATATTCCTTTTAATCTCTCCACAGAGGAGAAACTCTTGCCCTTCAAACCAGCCTCTCCCCACCCAGCCACTGATTGCCATCACCTACATCAGCTGCTTCATTGAGGCCAGTTAGAGGTGAAGCTGCCTGAATCCCAGAGGACACTTTTTCCTTTAAGGAGCTCCACAGATCAATCTGTGCCTGTACACTCATGTTAATGCAGCAAAGTTAGCAAATATGTTCAGCTAAAAGAAAATGATAACATCTTAAAGATAGCATTGAGTATGATTTGGGGGCAGGATTTGGTCTACTGAGGAATATTAACTCACCCTTTGAGGTAATATCTACTTTATCTGTTGAAAAAAAATACAGCTTTGTTTACTCTCTGTTGGTGTTTGCCCAACAGACAGTATTGTCTAGTTTTGAAAACACATCAGGCCACACAAAAGAGCTGCCAGGCTCTTACTGAGCTGATGATTCCTTTTTGTATCATCGTTTTCCTTATCTTGGGATCCAGGCTGTCATCTTTAATTATTTTAAAATGAACTGCCGCATCTTTATCAGAATATTTTATCCCCTGGTCACTCTTCTATCTCTTCCTTATTCATAAAAGCAAAGAATTGTGTTTCATTTTATTTGATCATTGGTGCTTTGCTTCATTGCTTCTTAAATTGAGGAAATTTAAAAAATATATATATTTAGCTTCCCTTTATATTCTGGCTCTCTAGTGTGAGTGCCCTTCCTGTCTGCTCAGCTCTTCCCAGCAGACTTTTCCCACATTCTGGATGATCAAATACTGTGTCTTCCTTCCACTTTGCCTGGAACTTACCAGCTCTGTGATGCTGGAGAAGAAAGATTCCTGGAGTCTAGAACAGGTGATGCACAAGCCCAGCTGCTGTGTCTGCATTATTCCATTTCTCCTGCTTCATCAGCCACAGATATAATGTCTTGGTCCCTCTGCCCTTCCCCACCAGCCCAAACACCACGACCCTTTCCTGTGTACACCAATTTCCTTTATTTTAATTGCAGCCTCTTACTCACAAAAATCAAAGTCCGATTTACACAATCTAGTCCCACACAGCTTGGGCAATATATAGATAAATATATATATACACATATATAAATACACACACACACACACACACACATATATACATATGTATACATATATATTGATAAATGCCTAGATAGCCACATTTCTATTGATTCAGCACAACACATGCATCCAGTGATCAACAAAACACAAAATTAGAAAAGTGGGGATGAAGTCAAATAGGTTTTTAGCATTTTCATTATCACAGAGAGAATGTAATAAAGTAGCTCTATACCACAACACCTAAAGAGTCATCTTATAATCTACATGTGCCTCTCAAGAACCATTTATTTAATATTTTAACATATCAGGCTTAAAATTAAGAAATACTCTGTGCAGAACTGCAGTCACATGAACCTGCAAATACAAGAGGATGGGACATGGAGGTAGAGTAGAAGTGGACCAAATATACAGATGAGGAAGATGTGAGAGTTCCGGGACACTGGGCTACAAACTTCCCTGGTGCAGGCAAGAACTTGATGAGAAGAGGCCCAAAGAGTGGTGTAGAGCACCCCATGGAGCAATCAGAGCTCCACACCAGAGAGCAGAGCAGTAACTGGCATGAGAGCAGAAGCTGAAATGAAAGCTGACAGTGGAACAAATGTTGGTCGGTGAAACACAGGCTGATTATGTACCAGTTAGCATTGATTCCGGTGCCAAGAATAACAGCAGGCACTGCAACAGAGTGGGGGAGTGTGAGGCACTGAGAAAGAGCTCAGCACAACAGAGCAGGAGATGATTAAACAAACAAACAAACAAACAAACAAACAAGCCCTCACCCCAAGGAGGAAATTATTAAAGCAGCATGAACGTGGAGCTGCAGCCGTCTTCTGTGGGAAGCAAATTCTGCAGAGAGCCCACAGACTAGGAAAGGCCACAAATGGCAACTCTGCATTACTGGGGAAAAATGGATTGGTGAGAGCTGCTAGCCAGCATATGTTTGACCTTTCTGAGAAAAGTGGCATAAGCACCTTCACTAATGACCATGGCAGGGAGAAGAGTGGCCTGGAAGGAGGTTTGATTTCCGGACCATCTGCGATCCCGCCTGCCAAGCAAGGGGAAGGCACCAGCCAGCCCAGGCCCTGGCCAGCATTCCTCCTTACAGGCAAGGGAAGGTGAGATAGGCTTCTCCCCACTTCTCATGTGCAGGGAATCATTTAACTCTTGAGCACTTGGGGACGTGTTGGAAATTGTGCAAACAAAAGACACTGCTCACTTGAGCAGAGGCAGATCTGGGCTCTCTGTGACCACCTCTTACTGGGAGAAAGGGAAGGATAGCCAGCAGAAACACCCAGTGGATTAAACCATTTCCAGTCTTGTATTTCACATGTCCAGCCAGTGTTTTGGTATCCATCAAGACACAAGACACTTTCTTTTTTCTTTCAAGAACACAAGGCAAGTACTTTTCATCTCCTTTTTGACATTTTATCAATGAGCAGGGGTAAAGCTGGAAGATAGCAAACCCACCATGCTCACTGAAAAGAATATGTGATCATAGAAATATCTGGCTGTTACAAATACATACAGATGGGAAGGGCTGTGAAGAAAGCATTGACTGGTTGGCCTCATCTCTGCAGGAGAGTCTAGTACTGTGATTCACAAGAGTTTGTTTGCAAAGTTGGGATGTACTTCAAGAATTACAAACAACCTGAGGACTTGGGCAAACGTGACAGTATAAAAAGATCAATTGGTAGGGGCATTATCAGCCCACATAGGTATCTCAAATCACAAATTAGCCCATCTCCCTTCATGCCTATGGTGCAAAACAATGCCTGTATATACAACGGATGACTGGATTCTGACATAGGAAGAACTAGGTACACCTGGAGCTAGTAAGAGTATGGAATGTGATGGGAAAAAAGTGTAGCATAATTCACCTGGGATCAAAGAAGAAGGTGTGTTGCCTTGTGCTGAGATGTTTTCAAGGGATGCTGAAGAGGAGGAGGATCTGGTTACACTGCAAAACCCTACACTGCTGCTTAGGCTAAGTACCACAGCCGGGAAAGATGTGATAGTGGATCCAGGAAGAGTCATGTGAGAAGTTTTCATGGTGTCATGGAAGGTCCTGGCAGTGGCTAAGCCACCACAACAGCCTCATTGAGCTGTCAGTGTGCACTACTCATCAGCTGCCTTTCAAAAAGAGGATTTTAAACAGACAAATGGGAAAAGGGCTCTCACGAGTTGAGTCCCTCTGTTTCTGAAGGGTAGATCAAATAGCCTGTCTTGTGTAGCTGTGTTAACAGAAGACTGAGAGAAGGTTGGATTACATTTGAGCAATAAATACAGGAAGAGAGAGGAATTATTTCCATTTAGATAAAAGCTGCTACAAGATTAAGCAGCTGTACACTGACCCTGGAAGAATTTGGCTTGGAAAGAAGAAGATATTTAACTTTCAGAAATAAAGTGCCAGAGCAGCCTTTGAATGGGGATGCTGGGAGAAGGTATTTGACTGTTACAAGATAACCTTGGATTAATTTACAGAAGAGATTGTGTGAACACAGGGATGGTTCTTGGGTTTGGAAATGATGGTGTAATAGATGGGGTTTCAATTGCTTTAGTGTTATTCAGAATTCCATTTGAAAGGAGACTTAGTCCCATATGTTTGTTGAGACAAGATTTAGCTGCTGAATCTCATGCTAGGCCAGGTTCCTGTTTATCCCCTAGTGCCAGGACAGATTTTCTCTTCTGTGCTTGATTCTGTTTGTTTTGAGTTTGTTTGAACTTTCTTTAGGGTACTACAGCTTTTTCAGCCAGCACCAGCATGTTGGTCCAGGTGTGTGGATGCCTCAGTGGCACAGGGACAACTTTTCAGCAGTGCACCAATTTGCATCCCCCACTGGCCTCAGAGCAGTGCAGCAAGCAATTTTGCTTGCTCTTTTCCATGAAATTTTAAGAGGCATTAGATAAAATGGGGGAAGACTTTCATGTCTGGCAGCTGGCAGAGCATGAAACTGATAAAGAATATGATGAAAAAAGGCACTGCTATTTGCAATTGAGATGGCCTTGGAACTGAGGGGCTTTTTCCTCTGATCTGAACCGAGTCCAGTCCTGCAAAGATTTCCACATATCAGTAGATCTGGGTTGGGAGAGATCCTCTCGTTTTGGGGAAAGTTTGTCTACAGAAACCATGACTATTTGTAAAGTACAGCTTTCAGTCTGTGCCCTTCCCAAACTGAACATTCATCCAGGTTTTTTGTTTTATTAGAACAAGAGAACTAAATCCTATTAAATGACAACAAATTGAAAATGTTGCATATAAATACCTGAAAAGGTACAAACCATTTACACATAACCAACAGAGCTGTTATTTAAAGTGCACATTTTTAACCCAGGAATATTTCCCAGTTGCTAGTCTATAATCTAAATGAGCATGAAGTCTTCTTTCCTCAGCAGGAGCACTATTTAGTGAAAATCTCCTTCAGAACCAGTCTTGGCAGCCATTAAACATGCTGGATGTGCTTAGCCTAAACCATTTGACAGCAGCATCCTTCAGAGGACTGATAACTGAGTAAGACTTAAACCTGTTAAAAACATATTTTCTGCCATAGCTTAAATGCATACCTGCAGCTGGGATGAAGCCCAAGTCTCTGTTTGTTTTGAATTTGACCCTCAAATTGAATTGTCACAATTAACTTCCTGCAATCCACATAGCTGGGTTTGAGGCTAAACATTACCACACAGAACAATAGAAGTTAATGTTCTGATTTGTGCGTGGCCTTGAAGTTTGGATGCAAAATAGGCCAAATTTATGTAAAGTTTGCTAAATTCCATGGAATATGCACTGTGGCTGCTGCATCAGGGCGAGAATAGGAATTGAATCAAAGGAAGACAGGAACTGAAAATTACCTCTGATCTCACTGCCTGTTCTTGCTTCCTCATAGTCCTTTAGAGACCACTTTGTCATTACAGAGATGAATTTGGACTCTCAAGACTGAAAGGGAGGGAGAAGCTCCATGCCTCACACATGCTTCTGAATTTTGGATAAACTGTTTGTGTCAATGCTTTAATCCCTGGTAAAATAGCAGCACAAATACAAAGGGGACAGAATATGGTTGCATTTTTAAAGTGTGACAGAGCCATGGTCTACCAAACAGAAGGGTTTATAAAATCATTAAACAAGATAAACTGGGTTCTTTCTGAGAGAAGTGCAAAAGTACAGGCTGAAATTGGAGTGGTAATTCCTTGTAATACTTGACACATAGGTTTTTCATTGATTTTATATCTCACATCTAACAAGATGTGAGGTTAAATGATGAGATGCAATTAAAATTTCCAGACTGACCACAGGACCTCAGGGAATGCCTCATGGAGCTGCCAACAGGATAGCATTAGCACACTGTGGTGCTGCTGATGTAACATCTCTGAAAACATTTTAAACAAAGCCTGTATTGCATTCAAGAAGGGTGACACTTTCTGGATTACAGGATGGTGCAAAGAGTGACAGTGACATAAAGGCAGAAACACGGAAGAAGCAAATTGTTCTCTTAGCTGTGTGCTAGACCAGTTTGGTGCAAACACATTGTCTTGTTTCTTGGAACTCAATGAAATTATCTTATTGGGGGTCTTGCTGAACCACGGTTGTGTGCTTTCCATTCATCCCTGCTTCTCTGCCCCAGCTACCAGCTCTGGGAGTTTCATCCAGGCTTATATTTTGCAGCTGGGAAAGAAGGTCCTGGGTAACCATTTACCATGGGGATCTATTTTTGTCCAAGCTTTTGGGGTCAGTCTGCTGTCTGTGTACCAATCATTACTTTTCCTTTTAGTCACCAAGCTCACATCCAAGGGCATTCAGGACTACAACTTCTCAAAAAGTTATTTTCATGTTGACATTGGTTTATGTTTCAATGTATGACTTGCAAATCAAAAATTGCAACTCTTATTAGTGTCCTTCGTGAGAAGATGAGGTAGCAATACTTGCACCATCAAAATTATCAGTAGCTTGGCAGATACTTGCGGGGTTTTGGATTGTTTATAGAGGTGATTGGATTGTTTGGATTGTTTAGGGACCTCACTGCCGGACTCAGGACATTGCTTTACCTCAGTACCAAGGAGTTAATCTCTTGCCTCATCTTGAATAGGAAATTGCTGCCTCAGATGCATTTTAATAACAACTAGAGCTCACCAAGGGGGTCACAGTATGAGTGTCCCCAAGAACATCACAGGGCACTGTCTATCACAGGGGGATGCTACAGCCCTGGAGCAGCTCCAGTGCATGAAAGATTTTGTTTTGACCTGTACCCTGAACTTAATAAAAAGACATCTTCCTACTCTGTGCAATGCCCTCCCTGCAAGGGGCTTCACTCCTGACCAAGGGTCATTTATACATTCATATTTGTTCTCAGCACCTTGTTGATGCCTGAGGCACAGCCAGGAGAGCAGGAGGATTGATGAGATAGCCCTATTGCCCAAAATTAAGTGCTCTGAGATTGCCTGAAGTAAATGTGCAGTTGACCCTTCTGGCAGGTCTGCCCACGTTTCTTCTGAGCTCTGACAAGCTCTTGCATCCCAAGGGTCTGCACAAGAGGCAAACAACTTCTGCACAGCAGGCTGGGCAGATGGACTAGGAGGCATTTACAAAGCTCCTGGCTCTTGTAGGGTGCAGCAGACTGTGTTTAAAATCAATGTCTCTGTGTCAGACACTTAGGAGCATTTAGGGCAGAGATGCTGACACAGATTCTCTGTCCCCATGCATCTCCCCCAGGTTAGTAGGGGTGGGGACAAGTATCAGCTGTGCTCCATGGGTGGGGAGAGGGATGAAGGGAAACTTGGGGGTCCCCAAAAAGAGGGAAAGCATGGAGGTAGGGGCATGGTGGCTAATGCCATCTCCCTTTTCTACTCCCTGGCCACAGCACAGCCCCTCTGCAGAGCTGCCACCCTGGGTACTGGCAGGAGTGTGGCACCGTGGTTTCAGTGGTGTGCTGAAAAATGCATGTTGAAAAACCGGACTGGGAATGAGCTGAGCTTTTGACAGGATGCTCATGTTCAGCACTCGGAGGAGCATGGCCTGCTTCACCTACTAAAGAGGACATTTGAAGGATGCTCATCTTTTCAGGGCAAGCTGGTAGCTAATATAATGTGGTCTGTCACTTAGCAGACAAGCATGCAACAAAGACAAGCACGTAACAAAGTCCTATAGCAATGCTGGTTTTGGAACAATTAATCAGAAATTGTGCAGTTAGCCAAAGAAGACAGGAATTTTTTAACAGGGAAAGTAATTAGCATAAGGGACAGAGGATTAGAGGTGGGATTGTTTTTGTCAGACATGAAAATCCTATCTGCTCTAATACTGCAGATGTGTCTTGGCTGCTCTAAGAGGCCACAGAAGAGCATCAAAAGGGTCCTTTGTGCCTTTAAAAGATAGAAATTCATCTTTTCCCTCCACACTTCCTACTTGTTACAGATTGACTAGTTTTGTCCTAGCAACACCACCTCTTTGATAATCCTGCTGCCAAATTATTCCCTCCTCCCTTCACACTGCCTTGGGCACTGGTCCCTCCCAGGGGCTGGGCTGGAGCAGGCTGACTGCCCCTCTCCCTCCACGTCCCACCATGGCCCCCCTTCACTGGCCATCTCTGCTACTTACCTTTGGCCTCAGAGCAGCTGTGGTCTCTGCTCCTGTGCCCCATGGAAGCTGCTCTCCCTGCACCACTCCACCTTCCTGAGGCTGATGTTGCTCGCAAACCTTCCCGGGGCAGACTGCCTGACTCCACACTCTGCATGGGTCAGGAAAACCAGGGTGTTTTCTCAGCTCTCAGCAGGGTCAGCAATAGCAGGTCAAGCTCCCCAGAAGAGGGGGTGCAAAATGAGGGTCATTTTCTTCTTTCATATTGATTCTTCTCTCCACTGAACATGAAGCAGGAATTTGAGTTAAATGGAGTGTGGGTTTTCATTTTTGCACAATAAATTTCAAACAGGGCTTCATTATCCCATGCAAATGGCATTAATCTGCAAAAGTAGCCTACTAAACATTTGAGGGACTTTATCCCAAAGATGATGTTGTACTTCATTACTGGGCAATGATACTTTTTGCATCTCTCTTCAGAAAGCATGCCTCAAATCACAGCTGGCAATTGCTAAATAAATTTAACAGATCTTTACCCATAATCAGGAAACCAGCCCAGAAATGCAGAATTATGTTTTGCTAATTCCTAGTTAAACTGACTCTACCGTTTTCTGTCTTCTGTTTATGCAAACATGCTAATTAATTTTTGCCCACATGGGGTTGAGATGGAAGCTTTACAGTTGTAGGATAATATGTCCAGATATAATATTGCAGGCCAGGATTCAATCAGTCTAATGCTCATAAGCAAAGCAATAATACACTCAAAAAGAAAAATAAACCAATTTATTTCTTCTAGATGAGCTATTAGTTTTTATGTCATTATGTTACCATTAGCACAAGCACTGGCTGACATGCAGTACAGATGAGTGAGTAATACAGTTCTTTGTGCCAGACATTGGAAATGGTTTTAGAAATAAAGTGGTGGCTGCAGCTAAAGCTAATGGGTGGGGATGGGGTTTTCCTGTCCCCTCACCTAGTCCCCATCATTAGGGCCGATGATGAAGTCCCTTTCTACTCTCTGAATCTCACCTTGCCACCTATTGAGAAGGCCCAGCTAGGTACTAGTGAGAGCTTAAGGACAGTCAGAGAATACTGTGAGCCATGCTCCTGAATGGAGAAGAGAAATTCAGAAGGTTAAGGGGGTAAACCAGTCTCAAAAAAAAAATCAGGCACAGAAGAAAAGAAGTGGCAGTTCTATGTGCTCCTCCAGATACTTGCACATATGCACTATACACACAAGGGTATGAAACCCCTGGGATCAGCACCAAATGGATTTGGGGAGTTTTGAGCCTCCCAGAAGAGTGGGTTTCTCTCTTTTTAGGGTAGAGAGTTCATTCCTATCTTTCCAGACAGGCTGGGCACTAAAACAAAAGGCTGATCCAAGGCCAGGCAGTGCCTTGAGCCACATTTGCCCTTGGAAAGTTTCAGCAGTGGCACTGACCTGTGCTCCTGCTCATGGGGCTGAACACCAAGTAAACTTAAGACAGAAAACGCTTGTTAGGATAACAAGCCTAACTTGCCTCAGGGACCACAGGAACCATCCACACTGGGGACATGCCAAACCATTATCCTGATTCATAGAATATATGGTACAACTGAAGTAACAGAGAGCTGCAGATAAATGTAGATAAATGCTGAAAAACTTACTTCAGTTAAACTTCATTTCAGATGACTTTTGGCAATGTCCTTGCTCTTCCTTCCTCTAACTCCTAGTGACAGGCAATGAAGCCCAGTGAAAACTGCGTGGTCACTTAGCAGTTTGGCAGGATGATTTCTTCCTGACATTGGCTGTCAGCCCGTGCACCTGCTCCCAGCCACACTGTCCCTCCTCATTACCTAAATCTGTCATTTGGCCCCAAATGATCTCACTGCCACAAGTGAGATTGTCTTGTTATCAGCTAAGGCAATGGCCCTGGCAAACCTGCACCATCACCAGCAAAATAACTGCATCACAGTCCTCACACTCAGTGGTAACATGATGACCTTTGAAGATAATTGTGGTAAGAACTCTGTGATAAAAAGTAAGTGGAATGGTAACTTAGGAAGCAATGAGACTGACACAGTAGACATTAAAATTACAGACACCAAGTACCTAATCTGCATTAAGCAAGAAGTAGCTTTGTAGAAGCAGTCTCCAGAATCTCAAGAATACGGTTTCTGTTCAAAACAAGCAACAAGAATTTTTTTTTTGCTATCTAGAAGCTTTTTGATATATGCTGCAATACCGATAGTAGTGCAGAGAAGAGAAACCCTATTTTCTTGTAATGGTGCACCCCTGGAATAACACTGCTTCCCATTATATTATTTTTTTTTGCTTTATTTTGCTTCAGTAGAAAGCAGAATCTAGAAGAATGAATAATGGGATAATGTTAGGGCAGTGGTATTTTTAGCAACTTATCTCACTACATTTGTGGCAACTGTTTACAAAGCAAATTGTAACATGTAAATTCAAGATTTGATATTAGCAAACAGGTTCTGTGCAAGTTCCTATCTACCTAGAGAACAGCACTGTCCAAGTATCAGCACATAAAAGGCTTTCCCCTTTTCCCCTTCCTTCCCTTTTTCAAGAGCCCATTCCACACAAGTTACCTGCTAACTGCAAAGCACCTGACTTGAAACAGCTTTGTGGGAAAACACCATTTGATCCTGTGCAGGACAATCTCTCACGGGACAAAGCAGAGAGCAGGCACCTCAGTGTAGAATCTCTTCCACACACCATACCTACATTGACTTCCCATCCCTCCTGGATACTGTCATGGATCCAGAGCTGCACACTGCTGGGAGCTAGAACATCCTGGGCAATGGTTGATACACACTTGTCCCTTCCCTACACAAGTTCACATCCTGCTCCTGGCCATTGCCAGAGACCAAACACTGGGCTAGACAAATATTTAATGCAATCCAGAACTGCTGGTCTTATGCAACTCCCCTGACATAAGCATCCAGCTAGGGAGGTTTTGAAGTGCTGACATTAAAGCTGCAAACCACCCCAGTCTCTGGAATTATCTACTTAGAAAACAACTCATTTCAACCTCCAGCAAGTCTTCAGCACCCACACAAGGTGCCACTGGGACATTGGGAAGAAACTTTGGGAAGAGAACATGTTCATTAAGGGACAACATGGCTGTCACTCAGCTCCAAAATCAAAACTCAAGTGGGTTTTTCCATTTTCTTGCCTCCAACACAATGAATATACTGCCTGTCCTTTCCCTTGAAGTAACAATAAAACAAGTTTATGTTTAATGACTGACAGGCAACGAGAAGATGGCAAATGTCAGCTGTTAGCACAGGAATAAAGCTATTAAAGGGATATATGCCTGGAACAACTGAAGACAGCAGAGTGAGGAGAGAACCCAGGCAATTCTTTTATGTGTACAAGTAATTTGCTTGCATTTCTAACTCTCTCTTGTGACTTTTTTTCAGCACCATTGCTTTATGAGCCATGCTCTCCATCTGGGTTTACATGTATCTGCTTCACAGTTTGCCTCCAGGTAAGGGATGCACTTTATACTGAACTTCTTGCATGATAATCTTTCTCCTTCTGATCTGGATTCCAGTTTCAACTCATCTTATATGCTGGCTTCATGTGAAGATGTAAAAGCTGTATGAAATGATTTTCATTTATTTTCATCAGTTTTTCAGATTTCTTAAGTATTGGAGCAGTTGGTTCATAAGGACAGGATCAATGCTACGTCACTATTTTTTGTTTGCTATAATCAGTCAGCAACTGAAACAAAACCAAACATACTTTGGATTGCTCCTTTTTTTTTTTAAAGGAATAACAATACTAAGCCACAATTAATATCAAGATTAGGTACAACACTGGCATCAGTAGAGCCTCCTTGAGCTGAAGAAGGCTAACTAAAGGATGCACGAACGCAGACAAGATTTCTTCAAGGCATACATGCCACTAAAGAAAATACTCCCACTTCATAGTGCAGGCAGGCAAAAGCCAGACTTTTTATTTAAGTTTAAAATAACAAATATTCACCTACAATCACAGTATACTGCTTAGTTTATCGCTTCTGCTTTGAATTCTGTGCTTTCATTTCACGTGTCTACATTTTGCATTTGTGTACACGCTGCAAAAGTAACTTTGTATATCATTTAACATCTGTGCATATCCTTTAGAGCTTAATATTACACGGAAATTAAAAGAAATTTTGAATTTTAAGGTACCGAAAACAATCAATAAAGTTCCACAGAAAAAAATAGTATAAATGTTTCTTATAGTACAGTACTCATAATTTTATGTCAGTGTCATTTTAATGCCATAGTTTTCAAATATTGTCTGTATAAAGAGGAGACTAGGGGAAAAAATTATCTAAAATGCTTTTCCTAAGTCTGTTAGACTCTGGTGATTTATGATATATGTACAGTATATAAATATATTTATGTATATATGTACATATATATTGGTTAACATTCATTATAAATAGAACTGTGTTAACCTAAGCAGTATAAAAATAGCCACTTTCCTGGGAACATGCAAACACAATATGCTCTCACCTAATCTATAAAACTCAAAACAACCAAAACCTTTAGCTCTGATTTTCTACAAATATAAATTTCAATTGAAGACTTTCAGCTGATTTAACCATAAAGTAAGTTTTTCCAGTAAAGATATAAAAAAATTGTTTGATGCTAGCTATAATTAAGCTCAAACACAGTATATTTTGGGTTATTTACTTTCAAGTATTTTTCCCACGTGCGCTAAATCTAGACACGCTGCATTTGTTTTCTTTACAGTAAATTATTATTCAGCTCTAAACACTAAAAGCCAAATTACAGGCAATCTGGCATGCTTGCACTGCAGGTAAAAGGCTCTCCTCTACACTGTTCCTATGTGGGAGGCTATCCTATTATGGCTATTTGTGCTCCAGATCTTTTGCTCATTGCAAAGCATTATCAAGATTCCCCTATCATAAGATTCTTAAGGCCAGAAGAGAAAGTACTATAACCACTTAAATCTCGGCTCATGCTCACCGAAATTCACTCTGAGGTCCCTGCATTCAGCACAGTGACTGGTAGCTGGACTGAAACACCTCTGCTGTTACAGACAAAGAGGTTCCAGCTTCAGAAGTTGAGCAAGATCTTGACTTTTTAGTGACTTTTCCCAAGGGGAAAAAAATTCGGTTCCATCTGAACCAAATGTGACATTTTGTCTTTTTTCTTGCCATACGAAAAACTGAAAAATCGTTTTGCCCTGAAACATTCCCTTCTCCTCCAAAGTGTTCCAAGTACCAGTTAGAAAAGTAAAAGAAGAAACAGGAGCTATGTTCAAGGGGATGCTGTTCTGTTCCTCCATGTACCCACCAGCTCAGCAGAGCACACGCTGGGCTGGCCTGTGGGAGGAACAGCACCGAGTCCTTCTGCTGAGCAGGTTTCAACCATCTAGTAGGAGAATGCCACAAGCACATGACTGTGCCAGTCGTGTGTGGCACATGCTGCCTCATTCCATTCCAGGCAGCTGAATACCCACTCCTGCCCATTTCAGCAGACTGAAATGCATCTGTCTTCCTTCCCTACCATGTCACCTCATCCAGAGCTTTGAATTGCTTTTGCTATCTCTCAGAAAAGTATTTCATACAAAAAACAAACAGCACGGAAGACCCAAGGCACGCTCTCTTCAGGACAACATTTTTCTGGTGATTGGAGGCCCTTTTAAGGAAGTAGGAAATTAAGATGTAAATGGCATGGGCAAAGGAGGGATTGCAGTATTATTTTTTCCTTCCTGGAATAATTGTTTACACCTGCAAGTTACTGGGTAATAGAGGGATGACCTAGGTATTCCCCCCTCCACCAGATCTAGAGGTATTGCTCTGAAAATGTTTTCCAGATTAAGATGCTTATTGGATTAAAACTGTGACTATCATAAATGCACATCCCAAAATCTGCTGTCAACCAGTTGCAAGATGGGGCATTTAACTCAATGAGCCGGATGTGAGTGAAGGCCTAGTCTCCTAAAAATGTTCAACAAAGTTGCTTGTGCAAGCCTTTCTCTCTGGCATCTCTGAATGTGGTACACCTAAATCCTTATCCCTCAACCAAAATGGCCTTATGTTCCCAGCCACATCTTACATTTATTCCCTCTTCACAGGGTGGCTCCCACATTTTTCCCAGAAGTCTTTTCTATGTCAGAAGTGATAAATCCTTGTTACAGTAGCACAGTCTTCCAGCTTTTATAATTTGAGAAAAAAATATGAGGCTTTCTATTTCTTATGGTAAGTAGCATAAATGCACCAAAACACTGGTATGGATACCCGTGTATTAATTGTTTAGAGAGCTGTCATTGGAAGTTGGGGACTGGGAATTCACAAAAGGCTCGTTTGCCTTCTGATCGTCCTTCATGGAGGCTGCTTGGTCTGAGATGGAAGAGAAGGAGAGCTGGTCATGTTCCATTATATGCACTTGGTCCTCTTCCTTGTCCTTCTTCACATAAAACAACTTCCTAAACTTTTTGAGTTCATGGAGTTCACAGAAAGTCTCAAGAACCACCAACATTGCGATAAGGCCCATCAACAGATAACCTGAGTGGAAAAAAAAAAATTAAAAAAATTCATTATTAGCAAACCAGGTAGGCTGGACCAGTTTTGAACTTGTGACTTTTCTCACCCCTGTCATCTCTGATCAGTATGTTCATTTTTTTTTAATGGCACTATTTCAGAACTTTGAACTGTGATATCCTTGTTTTTTTTCCCTTACTAATTCTACAACCAGAAGACGCCACATAAACTGAAAGAGTAATACCAGTGGCTTTAAATCCCTTACAACTGTGCAAGAAAAAAAAAACACGAAAAGGTATTAAAAAAACCATAATGATAAAAATTTAGAACATGCACATTCAATTACTTACGACTTCCATGATTAAGTGGCCTTCAAAAGATTTTGATCAAAAGATGGAAAATAAACTTTTACCACAATATTCCTATATATTACAAGCAGAAGTAAAAATATGGGAGCTAATTATGGTCATTGGTTATTTGTATCAGTTTAGCAGAACAAATCACTTACTACTTGATGAAAATGTTGGAATTATTTTCCTCTAAAATTATTAGACATACAACACCCTGAAATACCTGGAAAAACAAAGCAACTAGGAATGTATAAAAAATAAAAAATTATTATTAATAATAAACCAATAAATAAATAATAAATTATTATTAATAAATAAAACCAAAATGAACAATTATTGTAAAATTACTCCTGGAATTTGAAATAGCTGACACAGTTACTCCACCTTTTGGGCTCATTTGCAATGTTTTACTAAAGCACACAGATTACCCAAAACCTGGAAGTCTTATCTCAAATGTATTACAAATTACTTTAGCCATGGACTGACTGACTTATTTTTAGAGGTAATAGTCAGCTCCCATAGACTGAGACTTTTGGAAATGGAGATCTCTATGATTAGCAGTACACTGAGCTTTTTTTTTTTATATTCTCTGAACATAAATGTGTGTAGTTAAAAGGAAGGTATTAAAATTAATATTTATTAATCTCAGTGTTTCATTAGATCCCTACTTCTGATCATTACAATCCAATAAGGAGCATGACTACTTATTTATGTTATCATTTCAATGAAGTAAATGAAGCAGAAGCTAAGTGTATAATCATTAGCAGAATGCAGCCATCCAAAGGCTGCACACTGGACATTTTTCAACACAAGTGTGCTGAAAAATCAACACAGATTAATAATTATAATTTCCATATGGTCACTGTTCTGTTACCTAAAGGCATAAATATCTCACCTGTAGTTACAGATTATTCACTGGCAGGAACACTCTCCTTTTCCTTCCAGGAGAACCATTAATCAATTTTTTAATACTGAATACTCATCTAAATCAGCACTACAGCTAAAATTTATTAATTGTTTTTAAACTTTATATCATAATATCAAATGGAAGCTATGCATTAACACAAGGAAGAATGACAAAGCTATATCAATTGAAAAGCATCTATAAATCTGCACTGAGAATTTGTAATTATCTCTGAGACTCTAGTCCAGCTTGTCACTTGATTTAGAACAGGACTTGTGTTCTTCTAAAAATTCTTGAAAAGCCTCTAGTACTCATTAAGCATTTTCTGATGTAGAAGTCCAAAATACCTTATAGAAAATTTAGGTTCAGGAGAAAACATTTTATTTGGTTCCTTGAATTGTTCACATGAAACGAAAAAAAAGAAATTTAAAAGTTATAACCTTAAAATCTATTGAAATTAGATATTCTAAGATCATAACTTTGCCTAAAAGCTACTTTTTCCTTTTAGTATTCTCTTTATTATTTCCTGCATTTTACTTCCTAATTGTTGTACAGCTTTAAAAAGCTTTAATCTGAGCCATAATGTTTTCTTCAGATTTTGAGTTTTCTGAAAAGCAAGCCTGTAACAAGGCCTTTGCCATGTGTGACTTTCCATTCATTTCACCACTTAGCATCCCCAAATCAACTTTGCAGATCAGCAGGTTAATAATTAAAAGCTACCATTCATAAGATAAACATTACAGGGAGGGGAGGAAATCTGCAACAGCAACAGGCCTGGCAGGATAATAAAACTGCCAATAAAATAATTGGCTAGTTCAAGGCCCTGCTTCAAAGAATGAAAAAACCTTCTCTTCAGGTAAAACACAAAACCAAATTAACAGACTCTTTGCCTACGTGATGATTGCTGGATCATGCACAGAAGCATAGTTGAATGCAGACCAGCCTAAGAAATGAACCTGACAGGAAAGGTTTGCTTTGGGTGTTTAGATCTTTTAACTGATGCCTCTGATGACCCAAAGACTGCTCAGGCTGAAGCTGTATGAGAAACTGCCAGGTTTCAAAACAATGTTGCCGGAAAATATTGCCCTCAACACACATTTACTCAGAATACCAAAACAAAGGTAATTTTCTTCTTAAAATCTTCACTTTCTTAAAATCACTGATCACTACGATTTCTTCTGTGTCAAATATAATGAAACAATTTAAATTTAGCATTCATGATCTTTCTTTTCTACCATCTCAGTCTACTTGTCTGTCTTTGACAGCTGGTATGTACCAGTGCCAGCTTCAGCTACCTTCTGTTACAACTGGAGTCAGAACCTTTGCTATTCTGCCTCATTTTCCACGGCTTCTTGACTCATTTCTGTCCACCTGTCATCCAACCTTATGGGATGGCCTTAGGTTGCACGGATTATCTTGGCTCTGCGATGCACGGAAATGCTAGCCCAAGATGCTCTTAACCATTTTCATAGCAGTTACATGAGGGTTTTTTTTTCTACTATTAATAAGAGAGTAAATGTCTATGGTTAGAAAAATGGAATTCTAGTTTTAGCTTTTTCTTCCTTTACTATGAAAACTGGCCTTACTTAACGTTTTCTTCTTTACAGAGCTACCTAAATTAATGCCCAGTTTGCTAGCTGACAAATGATCACTAATCACAGAATGGAGAGGAGAAGTCTGATTGTCAGTTTGATGTTGATTTTTTCTATTTTTTAATATAAAATGCCTTTTACTTCGCTGGTTAGTTTGACACTTACATGTAATTCCAATTTTATACAGCTCTCGGAATTTTTGATTGTAGCCTTCTCCTGGCACATAATCTCCGAGACCAATGGTGCTCAGGGAAATGAAACAAAAATAAAATGACTCCAAAAAATTCCAGTCATCTTCCAGGACAGAAAATATTGCTGCTGGGATTAAGAAGAAGCAGGAGACTGTGATGAAGCCGAGGACCATAGCATGGATGATTGCAACAACCTGCTTGGAGAAGCCCCAGCGGATGTGGAAGTAGAGCACAGGGCGCCTGGTGACGTACACGATGATGCGCTGCACGACGGCTGTCAGGAACAGCAGCGTGAACGGGATCCCGATGACCGAGTAGATGATGCAGAAGGCCTTTCCCCCATCAGATAAAGGCACTGTGTGTCCATAACCTGCAACAAAGCACAGCAGGCATGGGCTGAGTGAAAGTTGGGAGCTCAGCTGCAAGCCTGATATTGGCTGTACTGCGTGAGAAGAATAAGATGCACTACCAGTAATTCTGAATTCCGCTACTCTTGACAAATGCTGTTCAATAGTCTGTTTTAAGCAGGCAAACAAAACTCAGTACTAGCCACAAGAAAGTAAACCCAAATATTTTTAGATTCCAAAACTGTGATCATCATCGTATAAATGCTTATTTCAGAGAAGGAAGAAAGGCCTTGTCAGGAGTGGAAGCTTATGCCAGGAAATTTGTATTTGAATCTGGGTTTTCCTGGTGAACTTTTCATTTAGTTTTACAAAGTGATGTAATTTTTCTACCCACCTTGTAAACTGAAATAATACATACTTCAGAAAAATGTTCCTACATCTACAGAAGTAACTCACTCTAACACCTTTTGAGACAATCAATTAAATTAAATAGAAGTGCTATAATCAACATTCAAAGCTATCTAATTCCATGTCTCCACAAATTATAATCCATCAAAAGGTATCTAAAAGCAGAACAAACATTTTTCACAGCAAAACTCCATGGATCTAGCCCCTGTGGCTAGATTTTTGCCTCACCATTTACACACCAGGAGGATGAATAGTGCTGCATTCAGAGTACAGGAATAGATTCCCTGCTGGTGCCAGCAATCCCAATGTCACAAACCTGTGCAATTGTACCCAGGGCAAGTGGCCACACTGCCAAACAGCATTTGGTTCTAAATGTGAGTCATCATCACAGAAGGGAACAGCAAATCCAGCATAAACCAGGAATGCTTTCTTCTGTTTGCCAACCAAGAAAAGAAACAAGAAAGTATTTTGTTTTCATTGCAGCTAAGAAATCTCTTGAAATCTAGTCTGGGCACCCTTTACACTGGTATCAAACAAAGCAAGTGCAGATAGGCCCTACCAATTCTGCAGCCCCAGATCAACCAGCTCATTTGGGTTATATTACTGCTGTACACCAAGGCGTTTTCCAGAGCTACTGCAACTAGCTATCTTGAGCAGCCCAGGCAGAACACACAGTGAATTCAGGGTTATGCTGCTTCTGGTTTCTGAAGTGCACTCTGCACCACCCCAGTCTGCCCAGTGCAGCACTAGAGCAGGCAGACATTCCATGACGCCTCTTGGGAACTCTCTGCCTGCTCTCCTGTGAAACTGGCTGTTCTGCAAGTCCCTTCAAGTTTCATATGCACAAAAGAGATTTCTTCTCTACTTTGATGGATTTAATAATAGAATCATTACATTTTAATTTTTCCAGAGGAGTAAATAAAAAATAACATTTCTTAGGATGTACAAAGACACTTCCAGACAATGAGAGACAGGCAAAATATCTTATCACTACAAAGTCTTGTAGAAGAAACACATGAGGTGTAATTTCTCTGTGTCAGCTAACCCAACAAGAAATTTCAGTTGTACTTGAATTTTAATGATATTATGAATAATTTACCCAAGCTCAGTCTTTTGAGCCCCGGTAAATTGTACTAATTAAAGGCTTTTTTTCCTGCTCACCTTCTGTTTGCTTTATCTGCTTTGGTACAAGAGGATCAGAACTGCACAGAGTAGTTCAATCAGATTTATGAAATTGTAGACAAGTATTCTACTCTGTGCCTAATAATGCTGGATGTTTGACTGGCATTTCTGACTACTGCCAAGCTGAGGCTTTCTTGGCCCTGTCTATGAGAAGTCTTGGATCTTACATCCACCAGGGCATATCCCACCACTTAATGTTTGAAACTATGACTGAGCATGATTTTATCCACACTCATTTTCTTGTGACACTTTACTGCCCAGTTGCCATGGGGCTCTTCCATCATCCTTACTGCCTTAATTAATGTTGTGTATTCAGTAAACTTAGTTGCTTCCCTCTTCCGAGTCATTTAGGATTAAGTCAAACAGCACAAGCCCAACACAGTTCTACAAGGAACACCACCTTTGACAATCCCTAGGGGAATGAACAAACCAGTCGTTCAAGAATTAACCATTTCTCCTACTCTGTCTGCTACCTTTACATATCTCAGGCTATGGCAAGTGGGGAAGAAAAGGATTTCTATTTCCTATTTTTTTTCCTATTTTTCCCAGTATGCAACTGCTTTTATGTAACATTTCTTGACAATCTTAAGTGTCAAGAAAGTTGCCTATAATCTTAGTCATCACTGTATAAAAGTCATTAAAACACCCCAAACCAACACAGCTACACTGTAAAAGAGAGGAAATTACAGATCCAAGGCCCAAGATACTCCACTATCTGCTCTCAGACACTTGTGCTCTTATTGCCTCCCATCTCTGCTCCTGCACCTGTTTGTACTTCAAACTGTCTCCTCTTCAGGGAGGAGTGTGTGCCCATTAGCCTTTTTCAGTGGGAACCACCATGATCAGGAGCATTACAGTTGCAATCCTAAGGTATTACTTTTGCTGTGAGAAAAGGGCACTACTTACAAAGGTATTTTTTTATTCTATCAAGGGCGCTTGCTATGGTTGACCAGAATTAAATCATCAATGCAGCCTGTCTGATAACTGTATTACTGATTATGAAGAAAACAAGATTTATTGAATGCTGTATTTTCATACTGTATAATGAAAATATCAGATAACAATCACCCATTTAAAAGCACTGACCATTGAAAAATCAAACCCTTGGAAAACCTGGCCAAGCTACTCACAGTGACACTAGAGATAAAGGATATCACTCAAAAAAAAAAAAAGAGGTAAAAAATGCATCCAAGATCAGCAGAATTTCCCAAATAAGTAAGACCAATGATCTATCTAGCTGAATGTATTGAGATGGACCATACTGGATTGATTACACGAAGAGTAAAACTGTTGTAAAGATGTTGACAGTTGAGTTTCAGTTCTGTTCCCATGTGGGGATTTTCTCCTTAAAAATCTCTTACAGCTTGGAGGATTTCTACTATTATACACTTACATACATACAGAAAATGTCTTCAGCAATTCTGATGTAATTCTGAAGGTTGTCACAAAAGTGAAAACATACATACAAAGCTGTTTTAGAAATAATTTAAAATACTTATTTCTTTTTACATTTACTTTGGTGCTGAGTTATATACGTCAATGATGTATTCAATAAAATTTTTCCTCTAGCTGTACTTCAAGTTAGTCTTCCGCTCTTACATCTTTCTAAAAAGGCTCAGTCATGACTTTTCTACACTTCTCAGTATGCTGCACCCCTCTTGCGCAAGTTCCTCTTTCAGCTATTTTATCTTCTGTCTTAGCTGTGACTAATTGCTCCTGTCAGATCACTCTGTAGGTAAATAGATAGAATTGGCTGTTACATTCCAGGTAAGATAGATTTTCTCTCTCCATTTTTATACACACCATCAGACTTTATTCTCCAGAGTCTCTAGGTAGCTTCCAACAATGTCTCCAATTCGTATCAAACCTAGCACTGCCTTTGAGCATTTCACACTCTTCCGTCCTGTTAGCTTGGCACTTGCTGGCAGAGGGTGTTTTTCCCTTCCATCCTTCTCAGACATTGTTTGACCAATCTAAGCAGTTGTGCATCATTGCTGCTTTTTGTCTTTATAGTTCAATCTCTCCTGTAGCTCATTGACGAGCTCTTCTCTGTGTTAAGAGGCAGTGGCTGCCTTACAGGTCTTTCAGGACCTCAAATGGAGCATTTGGTGCCAGAGTGCAGAGGTGCCATGGTTCTGTGTTGTAATAACCCAGCCTAGACTTCCACACAAATGCCCAGATGATGCCCCAAAGGGTGGATGTTTGAATGGTGGAGATGGATCTGACATCAAGTGAGGCAAGTAACAAACACAACTGCTACAGCCCACAGAAATCTTCCCCCAGCCAGCCACTCCCAGGCTGTGGGGATGAAGCCTGGCAGGTGTGTACCAGGTTGCAGTGCCGCCTCTCTCTTCCACTGCCTATTCATAGTTTAGAAGTACTATTGATTCTACAACAGGTTTTGTCAAGCCACAGCTCCCTCTGGCCACAGGTGACCTGCTGCAACACCACCAGCCCTGTGCAGCACCCTGAGATTGTCAGGGCACGGAGAGGGTTATATTCAGCACATCCAGTGTCCTCCCCAACACACCCATTCAGATGGCAGAATCACACCACGCAGCGTAACACAGCAAGTGTGCTCATCCCTTTGCTGGTCTGAGTCAGTGTCCTTGAAGAAAAGTCAGACCTTTAAATCAGCTCAGAATCTCAAAATGCCCCAATAAATTAAGTGCCTCATGTACTATGTATTTTTAAGTTACGCAAAAATCTTTAATTCATCCCAAGCATAACATGACTCACTGGAATATGATGAAGATGGTCATTGATAATATTTACATAATTTCTAGACTTTCATTTTATAAACCTTTGACATTTTCCACTGTGTTTAACAGTGAAATACATCCTTCTTTATAACTGGTCAATTATCTTCCAAGATGAAAAGGAAATGTCAGGTGATGGTAGATCTGTGCGGTAACACAGATCACCTTGGTTGCTGCTATGCTCTTCCTTGCAATAGAAGATAATAATTTTGAGACCTAGTTTTATGAAGAAAGATGTATTTCATTGTTAAACTGATTGGGCTACCAAAGTGGAAACACTTTGGAAAAGTTCCCTAACACCGTTTTGCTAAAGAAATCAGGAAACCTGGATTTCTAGCCAGGCTGAAATATGCCACCCTACATTGCAGAAATGAGGAGGAAAAATTCCACTGTGACAGGCATTTCTAAGCAGAGGAAATCCATTTGGAAATTACATTTTGCTATCTCCTCAGCTGAGTTAATGAAACTGATTTTGTGCGCATTAGAAGAGGGAAGAGGAAGAAGTGCTGTAAACCAAAATTGATGAAATAATCAGGGAGGGCAAGGGAAGGACAGGACAGGACAGAGAAGAGAAGAGAAAGAGAAGGAGAAGGAGATTTTGAAACCTAGTCCATTTCACTAATAAAAACTTACTATGCAGCTCTCAAAGACTTACACTGGCACAATTACAGACGTGATGAAGGGTGTGGCAAAAACCTCTTAAACCAGTTTTGCCACTAAAGAAATCAGTCATTAGGTTCATTCTCACACCACACCACTAAGCGTGATTTAAAAGTGATTTAGACTTCAAGCTGAGGTGATTTAGTATGGTGCTGATCCAGTTCTCTTCAATAATAATATACCCCTCAAACCTCACTAGAATAAAAGTAGTAAAACAGTATTTAAATTAATGTAACAATGAAGATTATTACATCTTCCTCACAGCAATATCTCACCAAATCACTTCTCAGAATAGAATTGTTTTGTTTTGCCAATTTCTAGAATGAAGGGGCTTCTTCCAAAAGTACCCACGAAGCAACCAAAACTGCAAAGAGATTCCAACACACTAATTTACATGCATCGCCTATGTGGTTTTGACTCCTTTTGGGCTTGTTCTCTGCTGCCACTAGTTATCAAAGCCAAAGACTGTTAATTCTTCAGAATCAATGTCCTGCAGCTAGGTTTGGACCCTGGAAAGGACTGTGTTCAAATAATCAGCTCATAAATGTCACCTGCTGCACCAAAAAAAGCTGAAATGGCTTTTAATAGACTCAGTTTAGTAATAAATACTAAATACTAAATAAATACTCGTATGAGCAATTTGGCTGACTGACAGAAATACCTGAATCAAAGAAACAAGGCATGGATAGATTTGCTTCTATGGGCAAAGCCAGTTTCAAAACCAGTGTCTACCAGAGCAGCTGTATGTCAGAACATTTTTATCTTGCAAAGCATCCAAAATCTGCCTTGTCTGTTCCTGCACAAGAAGCAATATTTCACCTGCCCAAAGAAACTGCATCCACAGATGCTGGGAAAGGGGGGTGCTAATGAATCAAACTGGGGAGGATGTTTGCATGAGGGCAAGGGATACTTTCACACTTAATTCATATTAATATGAAGAAGAACAGGTTGCTCTACAGTCTTATGTTTGGTATTGTTTAAACTGCCTATGGATTTGTACCAGTGCTAGCAAACCACTGATGTTCACTTCCTGTTCTTATACATTCTGCGTTGGCTTAAATAACTGATGTGAAAATGGGTTTACTGTATAGAGCAACATATCCTCATTCAGAAATCATGGTGATCAGTAATAATAATAAAAAAACCCCAAAATATTATGCTGGAAGCAAGAATAGTAATACTTCCAATTTCCTACTGAGTATGTTCTTAGTTGTCTGAAAAGCCTTCCTGCAACAAGCCCATCCCACCTCCGACTTCCCAGGGAGTCCTACATGAAGAGACAACAAAGGCTCTCATTGACTTGGACCTTTGGCACTTCTGGTGGAAAATAATAACCCATATAAAAATACATTAAAAATTTTGCAAATAATTTGTCATTTTTAGATAAATGTAGTAAGCCCACATAATTTAACATATTAATATTTAAAACTAAACTAAAACTAATGTGAAAGTATTTTATGTATCCTGTAATAATTCAGTTATTTAACACTTATTGTGCTACCAAAGCAGAATGAAAATATTTCCTTGTCCTCAAAATGTTCAGCTTAAGTAAAAAAAACAACTAGCCAGCCAGTGAACATGAATGGAAAGGTGGAAAAGAATGATCTGACAGGGGCAGTGTGCAGCACAGCAGCATCCATATGCCACCTACAATATCAGTCCCTAACCTACTCTTTCAGGGATTCATATACACTGGTGAGCTCCCCACAAAACCTTTCTTCTCCGGGCTCAGCAGTCCCAGTCTCTGCCAATTCTTACAGGAGAGATGCTCCAGTCCCTTCATCCCTTAGTAGCTCTTGGATGGACTCTCCAGTAGCTCCATGGGTTTTTTTGCACTGGGGAATGCAGAACTGGAGCCAGCCCTTCAGGAGTGGCCTCACCAGTGCTGAGTAGAGGGGAAGGATCATCTCCCTCCCTGCTGGCAGCACTTCTGGCGCAGCCCAGGATAACATCAGCCCTCTCTGCCATCTGGGCATGCTGCTGGCTCACCTGCCCCCATTAATTATGCAATGAAAACTGAAAGTGGTTTAAGTCTTTTCAAATGAGTCAAACAAGTAGGATCAGAATAAGGCCATACATTATGTATCTATTAATTTTCTTAACTAGAGAAAAATTACTGAACCATTTTCTTACAACAAGAAGTCCTGTATCTTTTTTGCTATTTTAAGACCATTTACATTTTTCTAGAGAGATACATGCTGTCAATTTCAATCAACAAGAGAAAATCTGCAGTCAGTGCAGGAGGATTCCTGGACACTACATATTTATAGATGGTAATTTACTATTCAGAACATGATCATTTTTGATACTCTTCACATACCAGCAAGGCAGTAGGAGAAATTGTAAGATGCCATGATAAAGAAATTTTTTTTGTGTTGGCCTTGTGAGCAAAACTTTAAAATACGAAAATAGATTGGTTGCAACAGGAGCTTAGATTTTATATCTGAATGTCATGAAAAAGTAGTATTTGATCATATTACTTAAGAGATCAGATATCTGCCAATTCCTGCACAAAATCAATTATTTTGACCACTGGAATGCAAAGTATAGGCCCAGGAAAAAAAAAAAGGAACAAAAAAAATTGGATGGTCACCTTGTTAAGTTTTATAGTATTATACCACAAAAAATAAGTGTTGATCCATAGGGCGGAATACTTGGTGGCACGTACCTGAATTCAAGATTATATTTAGGGAAGTCAGGGTTTACTTCAGATTTGCTCTACTGTGTTCACAAAGACCGTAAGCCCAATAATAGCTGAAGTACTCTTTACTGCTTCAGGTTGTTTAATTAGAAAGAAGTCCAGTCTACAAAACTGTTCCACAAGCGTGAACCAAAGCAAGAAGTCAAAATGATCTGTAGTGCACTGTTGATCTGAACCCAAGCACAGGGTCAAGAAATAGGCAGATTTCAGGTGCCTTCAGAATTTGAAGTTGAATTCAGTGCTTCCCTGGCATCAGCTCCTCCAATGGTATTCCACAGCAGAGCTATGTCAGACTGGCTTAATTTCACAGCTCCCCATACTTCCCTGATGGGCTCCAGATTTTGGAGCAAAGACTTTCAGTTATTGTTTCTGAATTTCCATCACAGCTCAGTAAAATGAACAACAACAGCATTAGAGGTCTGTGAGGCTACCTGAACCCCAGGTCACTTGATAACACACAAGGACACTCTGTTAATTAAAGGGAAACTAAATACAACTCTGGCCAAACCAAACAAATGCTAGTATTTCCTAACTCTCATTTTCTCATCCTTGTCTCTCTTAACACCACCACGCAAGGCAAGGCACACCTACAGTCTGATGGGAATTGCAAATGGCAGCAAGCTGTACTATTTAGTCCATTTACACTCACTGCTGTTTTAGACAGTATTTGCCCACAGCAAGTAAGCGAAAAACATCACAACCCTCCAGCAGTTATGCTAATGATGAAGTGATTCCCATATCAGCAGTTAAGATGTGGGGGGGTGTGTACAAGGAAGGACTTGTTACTAGAGCAGCACAACAGCAGATGGAAAGATGGAATCCACTGCACAGGAACCACATGCAGACATAAGATCAAGGACAGAAATCAGTATCTCCCCCCCCACATCTGAGATGATTATTATAAGTGTTTGGTGCAGTTTTATCTCTTCTTAACAAAAGTATCAGAGGCAAACACAGCTCAACAGACAGTAACTTTAACAGGATAATGATAGCACTCTTTCCTGCCACCACCCAACACTGGGTTTTGCTCATCCTGCCTGGATAGATTATGTACGACCAAAACAGGTATTATCAACCCAAGGGAACTGTTACACCCTTTCAGCAGAGCCTACATGAAAAGACACATCCCTTGCCACCAGAAAGATGCCTACCATGTGTGAGACAGGGCTCCAGGTTAGGCACACTTGCCATTCCAGGGCTAGTAAACATGCCTGTATAAAAAGCATGTTCCCTGCAGGAAAAGCTTGCGCTCTCCAGGCACTCAGACAGCAGGCAAAGCTTTCCCACTTTCCCTGCAAGAGAAGGTATTTTCAAACCCTGCCTGTCAGCTACACGGCTCCCATCAGACTGCCTGTTGAGAAACTCCTTTTTGCTGGGATATGCTAAACTTCCAGCCTGTCATGCAGTCTGTGTGGGCTGGACCCATGCTCCCAACAGAGCCCTGACAACTTCAGTCGTGTTTTTTGGATGTGTCATTAAAGATTTTCTGTCCTCTGTGTGCTTCATAGTGCGCTCCAGGGCAGGAGCAAAGACTAAATGTGAGTGGCTTCAGCAGGCAAAGGTCTGTTAAACCTCTGTGCCAAAGCATTCAGGCTTTACTTGTCACAGATGATAGTCAAGAGGTATGCATGAATTTCTGGGTTTGCCATTTGGGTTTGTGTTTCTTCTTTTATTTTTTTTTTTTTAAGCTAACAGCACTTTTTCTTGTTTTTTAAAGCTCAAAGTCTTCAGGCTGGAAATTGGTTCCTCTTAGTGTCATCCTGGATTTAAGATCCTATAAGGGTTTAGCTGCAATCCAACCAGGATCCAGCTGGTGTTGGGCTATTTTTCCCCCACAGAACTCTTAATAATGGCACATTTCTAGAAATACCTATCCAAAACACAAACATTGTGATGTTTAGATCTGCCTCTAGCAAAGATTTAGAATAAATAAACAAACTCTTATCTTGTTTCAACAATTCTTTTCTGTTATCTCAGATTCATTTTCCAATGGACAAAGAAGTAAAAATTACAAAAGTCTTTTGAATAAAACTCAACCAACAGGTCAAAAGCAAGGTGAGACTTCCTGAGGGCTCCTCTGAGAATCCAGCCAGGAAAATTCCAATTATTCTTTTATTGGTTTACTTGCCCGCTAGGCAACAGATGGTCAAAAATCTGTATCAAAGTAGGGGCTCCAACACACTACTTTATTATTAAGGTTACCTAATAGAACAAACTACCTAAGTCTCAGAAATTTAAATTTGCTAAAAGAGAAATGTGAGTGAGTTTTATTAGGAAATTTTAACTTGTAGTCCTCTGAAACATTAGAAAACAAGATGAGATTTTTGCACTGGAATGTTCAGATACATGTGTGCAGCAGCATTCCCATAATAATGGACTTTTAAAGCCACTGATTACCAAGATTAACAAGCAATCAAAGAAACAAGTTCTTTAAAAACGTTCCTAAGAACTTCAATACCAACTTCAAGGTATTGAAAGGGGTTGCTGTGGTTTAACCCCAGGTGGCAGCTAAGTACCATACAGCTGTTTGCTCACTCCTCCCTCATGGTGGGGAGGAGAATTAGGAACAAAAAGTAAAACTTATGGGTTGAAATAATAAATTTTAAGCAATTGAAACAAAGTGAAATACAATAATAATAATAATAATAGTTATGAAGAAGGAGGAGGAGGAGGAGAAGGAGGAGGAGGAGGAGGAGAAGGCGGAGGAAGAGGAGGAAGAAGAGGAAGAGGAGGAAGAGCAGGAAGAGGAGGAAGAGGAGAAGAAAAGGAGAATGAAAGGAATAAAAGCCAACACAGACAAAAGAAGCCCACACAATTGCTCATCACCTGCTGGCTGATCTCCATGCCATCCCCATGCAGCAACTGGTCTATACCAGCCAACTTCCCCCAGTTCATACACTGGGCACCATGTTCTGTGGTATGGAATATCCCTTTGGACAGCTTAGGTCAGGTGCAGCTTAGGTCAGGTGCCCTGGCCATGAGCCCTCACAGCTCCTTGTGCACCTGCTCCCTGGCAGATCATGGGGAAGTGAAAAGTCCTTGACTTGGGGCAAGCACTACTGAGCAACAACTAAAATTTCAGTGTGTTATCAACCTTACTCTCATAGTCAATACAGAACAGAGCACTGTACCAGCTACTAAGAAGAAAATGAACTCTATCCCAGCTGAAACCAGGCCAGGGTACAAGCCTTTTTACAGTTCTTCCTGAGCTTCACATCCTGAAATATTTAAAGTAGGACAAAAAAAACTTATCATGCACCATGTTTTGGCAGAGATAAAATGTCATTAATGATTAGACTTAGCCAGTAGCTTGTCTACGATATTGATCTTCTCATTTCTCATGTTGATTCAGTAAAACACCAAGATGAGGATTTCACCTTGACTGCAGCATAGAAGTGGTATATCTCACACAATAGATTTTGCACATCCAGATTTTGTTTGTAATTCTAGAAGTCTGCACCTATGGAAAAAATTTTTTTAGCAGCTGAAGACACATTTAGCATCTAAGTGGCAGTGAAGCTCAGAGGACATACACTTTCTGAACAGACTGATAGAAGATGGATCTTTCTTTTTACAGAAAAGGTCTGGAACCACGGATTCATTCCATGCTGCAACTTTGTCTTTCCACAGCCCCTCTAATTTTCATGTAACAGCTTTTCAAGTTCTATCAATTACTTCAGCTTTCTACCACTTGAAAGACCTTGTGTATGCATGGTGTACCACAGGGATGTGCCAGGTGCTACTGCTGAACCCAGCACCTGTGCACTGTAGTGCTCTGCTTGAAGCCTGGTAGAGTTCACTAGAAAAGAGATTCCTAAAAATTTATAATTCACACCTGTTACCATCCCAAAAGCACCCTGGGATGTGTCAAAAGCTTTGAATGTGTTGCAGTGGCACTTACTGCAGTGTTTTAATCACATTTCCAGTTATTGAAGAACACATATCTAGTCTTGCAAACTTAATTTCTCGCATTGAAATGAGCCACAGTTTTTCTTCCTACCATCTGGAAATAAAAAGAAACAACCAGCTGCAAATTAGTAGGCTTTCCACCTCCACTTTGAAACAAAGATTGCTTTATTGCACCATCAGAAATTACAGAGCATGAAAACATTGAAGGAAACTTGTATTGTGGGCAGTAAGGAATTATCACACAACATTAAAAAATTAGGCCATTTCACGCTGTGGAGTTAAAATCAAATCTGTAAGCAGCATCTTTGCATTAAAATGCAACCTCACGTAGAAGAAAGTGTTATCTACTAGATGCAGCAGGGGAATAGGAATATTTACTTCTAATCTTGTTATTGATTTGACATCTGGAACTCAGGGAAATTACAAGCATCAACTCCCTTGTTTGGCAGAGAAAGACACATAGTTCTTGCCTATTTTTGTAAGATATTTCAATATTTCAAATATAAGTCAGTCACCATAATGTACTTGAATGTGGATAAATCCTATTACTATCTTCTGTTTCAATAGCTATTTCTCAGAAACATGAAGATTTTAACAACACATAATGCCAAATAGAAGCAAACAAATTTAACACAAATAGGAAAAAATCACTAAAGCGACTAAAACCACACCGAACTGAAGTGCATCACACTCTGCTTTCATGCAAGTACGTTCCATCTGGAATAATTAATTATGAGACAATACTTACATAAGGACCAAAGTGAGATACTTTTACAGATGAGATGACTTATTCGAAACTCTAAATTGCAGTCTAAATATGATGCTTGATGATACTCACACATCTGAATACAGTCAAGCTGAATATATTCACCATTTCAAGCTCAAAATAGAACACAAATTTGCAAAACTCAGTGGGGAAATACTTCAACTGTTGTGAGAACTAGTTTACTGAACCATAAGCAGATTTTATAGATACACTAGTCCTATTCAATTACTCACATGTTTAAGACATCCCACATAGCAAACAATAATCATGGGAAACACAAATTTGATTAGTTACACTGGAATAAGGACAAATGAAATAATCACAGCTCTGTATGTCCTATCACTAAATAAAGGGAAAGGAAAAGAACTGTGGTTGCACATACGATTTATGTTCACAGGCAGATGAAATGTAGAGGGTTTTGCTTATCTAGAAGTTATTTAGAAATAAACAAGAATGTAGCATTTAGAAAGGTAAACTACATACACAATACATACATACATACATACAACTACATACATGCTGTTGGGGTCCTGTTGGCAACAGACCCAGCACAGGGCTGGACCCTAGGATGAGAATCAGGGATCCACTTCCTACCACTGCCAAAGCTGTTAGGTAGGTTCAGCCCATTTAGTTTTACAACACCCTGAGCAAACCCTTTGCTAGGTAAAGAGAGGCACCCAGCATGCTAAAGCAGAGAAAATGCTTTCACCATCTCACAAAGGCTACTCAGGCATTTGATCAGTTAAGTGGACAGCATTATCTGGTGTATAGTGTGTTTTCTACACATAGTACACAACTGAGCAATTCCCCAGAAGGGAGAGGCAACATTTCTGGATTCTCCCCTGAAGTAAAGATACAGAAATGTGCATTGCACACTTTGATGTGGCTTCTGTAAAACTCTGTTCAAGTAGCTGTGATTTCCTCTAATATTACTGAGCAGAAAAACTATTACTAAAGGAAAAGAAGAAAGAACATAAAATGCAAGAAAATAAAAGCCTGCTGAAGTGCATCCTCAGGATGGGAAATCAGTTTACTGAATCAGAACACAGCCTAGCAGCATAAATGGAGAACTGCAAGACAAAACACATAGGTTCCTACTCTCAACCACACTAATGGCTCATACGTGGTCTTTTGTGACTGTTTTTCCTTTGTCTTAGTTTATCCTTTAGCAAAATACATACAGAAATGTCACTGTGATCTCTCAAGATGCAGAACATAACAGTAGTGCACTAATCAGCAAAGCAGTTTCTGGTATGCACATGCTTCAAGATCCACTGATAAAACATTATCCAGAAATGTGAAAGATTATCACCATCTTCTCATGACATCTAAGGACATGGTGTAATGCAAGGCTAAAACCAGGAGCTCAAACTTCTCTTTGAGTGATCTTCCATATTTTGCTTTGATTGAGATTCATGGCTAACAGTAACTCCTAGGATAAATGACATTTTCCTTGAAGCAGCATATAGAATACTCTCAGGTGGCAGCTAGAAAACCTGACCTGAACATTCAGGTGGCTTCACTGACTACATACAGCTGCACTAAAATATACAACTGAAAATTAAAGATTAATCTTTCCACTGTAGGCAGGCAGAATGTAAATACGTAACACTGAGGCCTAAATCTAAGGCCTGAGATTAGTCTTGGATTTAGTTTTTTTCCTTATCAACATAAATTGTTGATTCACACAGTGCTCCATCCTGTAGTGTCCACAGTTCCTTGAATACCCAACCAGAGTTGCAGCAGTGGACCAGGAGCCAGACTGAAGTCCTGGATTTCTCAAAAGATGTGTAACAGCACAGAGGTAAATTAAACAATCCTTACATTAAAGAAATCATTCCTAAGTACTAATCACTCAAATGATTTACAGAATTTTTGCATTAATTTCTGTGCACCACTTAGAGTTTACACAAGTTGGCATTTTCACATAATAACACAATTAACTTCTTTGAGCCCTGTCCATTTTTGCTATACTGCTCAGTCAGCATCCCAACACTAACCAAAACAGAGCCATGGAAATCACTCATCACAGAACTGTTAAAGTTGGAAAAACTCTCCAAGATCACCAAGTCCAACCATCAACCTATATAACATATCTAACTAAATAATAAGACCTGCTGTGAAGTGTTTAAAATTTAATTGTCCATTAGTAAATCATACAGCCTAGAGCTCCCAAAACTCTACAAGAGATGGAAGTTCTTTGGTTTGCTTTAGAGTTTTCTCATTTCCTTTAGGCTGTAGGCTTCAAAGGAAAAGGTCTATGCAATTCTTGTACAGCATACAGCTGGGAAAATAGCTACTTTGAATAACATACAAAGCAGAGATTCCAAGGCCGTCCCATATTAAATAAAAGGATCAATTTTTAAGGCTCTTTTCCCCTTTCTGTGGAGAGAGATGTATGGACTTCTATAATGAAGTCCCCAAGAGTTACACATCCAAACTATTTAATTTTTAGCACATCTCTGAATATGTTGCTACTTCCTGAACATGAGGTTTTTTCCACTTTAAAGCCACATACAGTAGAGTCTCAGTCTATCAGGGAAGAGGTGAAATCAGATTTTTGCCTTGTGTTTGCAATTGGGTGACTCTGAAGTAACATCTTCTTTTCAAATTATATTGTAAAAAAAAGAGGATACCTACTCTAACTTGCTGCTGGACTTTGGCACTAGTACTGCATGTTGCAATGTCTGAGGCTGCCAATCAGGCAACTGAGCAAAACAGTTGTTCATAGTTTTAAAATATCAAAAAAGTAGAAGACCAAGTGCCACATTAAGAGAAAATCCAATACAGACTATAAAATAAAATCATATGTAAGTCCCAATCCAGTCAGTGCTGCATCATTTGAGATTTCCTGAAGGATTACTTTTGCCTCTTAATGCTGAGAAATCTCCTACTTGGAAATAATTATAGTTTTAGTATGCATTTCACAGAATCTTAGAATGGTTTGGGTTGGAAGGGACCTTAAAGATCATCTTGCTCCAACTCCCCCTGCCATGGTCAGGACACCTTTCACTAGAGCAGGTTGCTCAGGGCCCCATTCAAACCTGGCATTGAACATTTCCAGAGATGGGGCCTCTATAACTAGATTCATCTCTCATTCTGCTTATTGGGGAAAAAAAAAACCAAACATGAACAATGATGTGTCTTAACCTTATAATTTCAGTATCTAATTCTGGTTGGTCTCTCTTTTACCTTAAACCCACTTATATGCCTAGTCTTAGAAACCTTCTGTGAAAAAGCTACTGTTAAAGAATTTAAGGTTATTCAGCTGAATCAATTTAAACAGTGTTTAAATAATTGAAAGACACAGAAGGAGGTACTCATTTTGCAAGCAAAATGAAATTCATTTTAGCCTTTTCATTTAATTTTGAGCTATGTTAAGCATATTCAGAAAAAATACTCAGTGTGTCAGACATGAAATGCATGAGGAACAAAATATATGAAAAAACCCCATTCTCATAGCACCAATGCTCTCAAAAGCTGCATTTGCAATGATATTAAATTACGCTTGAAAACATTCTATACAGAAATTCTGGTCAGGCCAGAAGTTTTCAATTCGTGGTTAGAGGCAGAAAGCCTCTACTTGCTGTTATCATAACAGTCTGGACTCACAATTTGCAGGAGAAAGATGGAATTTTGCTGTAAAGTTTCTAGCACTAAACAGTATGTAACTTTGTCAGAGGGTACAGACTCAATTTCTCACCCACAAGCAAAGGGTGCTTGGAAGACTACTGGGCCAGCTTGCTCCGCTGGCAAAACCCGCTTCCCAGCCCAACCTGCAACTGGCATTTCCCTGGTTCCTTCAAAGATGATGTGATAACTTCCAAAGCTGCTGCAGTGACTGGCACAGAATCAGTTTGGAGTACAGACCATGGTAGTACTCAGTTAGTAAATGTTAGGAGTCTGGTGACAGCTGGTATACCACTTGGATTCATATGTGCTTTTCCTACAAGGATGCTGGTACATTCTGTTTTCAGAGATGAATGTGTATCTTTTCCTTTCCAATCCATATGTTCTTCCAAGAGGCGCCTGGATACTTCTGTGAAGCACAGCCACTTGAAAAGCTCTGCTCCACTGATTCCTTTCAGTGCTGCTCTTAACCAGAAATACATTGCTGTTTTGACCTCATAAGAAACAATCTGTTTAAGGTTTAGGCAGGGTTCTTCCATGAAAAAGATGGCTGGTACATTTCTCCTAGACCTTCTGGGGTCACCATCAGTAACCACTGTAGGTCATCAGTTGAATTTTGTACAAATATCCTAACTCTCAAGCAGCTGAGGTCAGACCCAGAGAGGCAGTAGGTATTTAGGTAGCCAATTCCCAAGAAACTTTTTATTACTTTTCTTGAATCCTGAAGGCATCAAAACTCTCATAGGAATCCTAATTTTTCCTCAAAATGCTAAACTTCTACTTCTTCACAGGCCAAGAAATAATCTGGTCTTCATATGGTTTAGTAGCTTGTAAGCTACTTTATAATTAACCTGGAGCAGTGACTAAAATAGACATTAGTCCATAGATATGATGTTACTCTATTTAAAAAACTTCACAGATTATTAAAATGATGATGCAGTGGGCCAAAGTGAAACAAGGGAAGAACCAAAACAACCAACAAATAAATGAAAACAGGAGAAACAACAGGTTTAAAACACCTTTAAAAGATTATATTCAGATAAAAGTGAAAATCCTACCAAGTAATGGCCAGGAACTGCAGTATTTGGTTGTTAAGTTTAAGAAATCCTGCTCTGAAAGTATACATGACTTTTAACTTAGGACTTGATTTGGAGATGTTGGTAGAATAATAATATGAATTCCAGCTTTACGAAAGGGTTGAAACATAGAAAATACTTAATGAAAGGCAATTTTGCAGATTACTCTCTTGCTTTCAACAGTTTGTGTTTCAGCACAGGAGGAATGACCCTAGGCCAAACACAGAAGGACTACAGAGGCAGCAGTTGCAGTCCTTCACCTGCTGAGAGCTGCTGGTGGGGCTCCTCATCGTTGGCAATTTAGCAAGTCAAGAGGAATTGGAGGATACAGAAGTGAGGACAGAGTTTGTAAGAAAGACATTTCACCCATCAGCAGACAGCAGTGCTGGTAATACAATAATACAGTCTTGGTAATCCATGGCTTCCCCAGTTTCTGACAGGAGACGTTTTTCCTACTCACTGGCCTGTAAAGAAGGGCAAATATTGATTTAGAGTGACTCGACACCCTTTGTTTCAGCAAGCACAAGCAGGATTTTTGGCTTAGCTGATTGCTCTAGACCCATGAGAAACCAGGAACTACCACCCTACCTGGAACATGAATGAGACAGGGAGAGACCCAGATTTCCTCTCTGCCACTGCTTACTGCAGTAGAAGAAAACAAGACCTTTGTCCTGGGCATAGAAGAGATAATGTGACCAAGCTGCTGGCTGTAGCTCATCTCTGTTACTCATCTCTGGTAACTGAGTGCCTTCTGTCCTGAAGTCCAGAACCTAACACCTTTCTCAAAAATGTTTATTAACATGGATTTTGACAAAATACAGGGGTTTTGGAGATATTCACACCACACATTTTTGGTATGTGCATTTTGGTAGGTTTGCTTGGTTTTGTGTTTTAAGGGTTTTTTTTCAGTTTGCTTGGGCTTTTTAACTTGTCAAGTGCCCTCTTTTCTGGTCGTAAATGTCATTTTTTTTCTTTTTTACTATTTCATTGAACTTTCCCATTATTTTGTGTTGTAAGGCAGAGATACCAGAAGCATCAAGATAGTTTCTCAGTATGACTCCATACATACTCAACTTTCACAGCTTCCCTAGATGGTGGTCTTTTTGCCTCCTCTTCCTACTGAGTTCTAGAAAACCCTAGTTCAAATCCTTGTACTGAGAATAACATTAAGCTGAACTCAACTGAAATTTCCCACATCCCAGGAGACAGCATCTTGACCCTGGAGCCAGACTAAAATATGACAACAGCAAATCTGGAACTGCTTCATGGGTATAGAATAAAGGAAGAAAGCACACACACAGGCAGACAGAATGACTCTTTGACTTTGTGTTTATAGCACTTAATGCAAGAGGTAGGACGCCTGGTTCCAGGACAGTCTACTGATCTGGAGACCAACAGACTTGGGGCCAGTAGCTGCAATCACCCTGTCGGCTTCAACCACTTGGCTTCAGATCTAAACAGTTAGCTTATTGAATGTAATCCTTTTCCTCTGGCATCTTTCTCAACCCACCTTTGCTCTTGGAATGTCTGCTGGATAAAAACCACTCTGTGGCAGAGTACAGCACAACCTCCCTTTGCTTCCGAGATCATCCCCAGCAAATTACCTTTTCCTGTAGATGTTATTTCCAAGAAACAAACAACTCTTAAAAGAAAAACAAAGTTCCCGAAGTTTGGCATCCTCACCCTGGTGAATAGCTGCAATTCATCACAACAATTTAAATAATCTATGAGTGCTGCAGTCAGGGCAACAACACAATGAAGCTTCAGTGTTCTGCTGGAGTCAGGGGTGACTACCAGTGAGACACATCTGAGTTTAATCCATCACCAAGTTTGTATATTTTCAGATAAGAGGCAACAGAGACTCTTATGTCAGGTCTCTAGACAGACATTTGGTATGAATTATGAAACACATTTATTTGGTGTGTATTAATGAGATAATACAGGCATCACTAGGGACACAGCCCACATATTCTGACAGCAGCAAAAATAACATATGCATTTTACATTGAATTCAAGCATGGGACAGAAAACCTTGTTCTCCCCAAAGCCTCTGTAAACTGTCCTCTTATTTATTATTTACTACCTTAAGTTATATTCACATCTTTCTATACAGGTTTGAGAGATCTCAGTAGTTTCTTCCACCTGAGGGCTCTACTGTAAGAGCCTACAAATCTTCTGATGTCTTTGCAATGCTCCACTGTCATGCTTTCATGGCCCTCACTCATCTTCTATGGATTTGTTCAGATCTGTAATGCACACTAAATATGCACTGGACGTGGGGCCTGTTCCCCTGAGGGAGAAGAAAGGCAGGAAAATCAAGCACTTGTGAGAAGAACATGGAGAAAATTATGCAGACTGCCAGGCTTCTCTTTCCCTGGTCTCTTCATACAGAATGCACTTCCTTTTGCAACACATCACAACCTCACAGCCTGTTACTTGTCATAAATAAAGGCATATTTTAGTTTCTCTTGCAAGTCATCAATAGCAATGCTTATGAGAGTCACATCTAACACCCTTATAAATCAAATTATAGATGCATTAACTCTTCATACAGATTGGCAGTTAAATAACCTAAACGCATAACTTTTCCTGAAAGCCATATTGTATCTTTACTAGCCCTTGAACAAAGCATTTTCAAAGTAACAGCCTCTGTCAGCATTTATCTGCAACTACTGAATTACTACTGCTCCTTCCTCCATTCAAAATACAGCGAGCAGAAACCCAAATTCAGTCCATTGTGGATCTTGGGTGATGGTCTCTGAATGCAGCACAATGCACCCATGCTCAGCACCAACAATGAGACTGGTACAGGCTGAATTCTGGAGAAAATGCTGCTTTCACAAACCACTTTGCAGACAACCACGTTACAGGCTTCAGAAGTGGTCGAATACAGACAATCCTCCCCTCTCTTATTGCCTTAACTCCTGTGGTTCAAATGACAGACCAGCGGACCTCAATCAAAAAATTTAAAACGTGTTGCCATTGTAGAAGAGGTAATTTCTCACCTTTCCTCTGCAAATCCCTAAATCAGGACAAGGCTAATCCTCACTTCCTTCTAATGGGTATCTTGCCAACCCTATCACAGCAGAGAAGGATACAAAGCAGCTGTTCCTCAGCATCCCCCTGGGGTCTCAATGTTATATAAAACCTCCAGCCATGCTTGTAGGTGGCAAGGCTTGTAGATGAAGGCAAAAATACTCAAAGCTGGACAGTCAGATTCTAAGTCTTACAGCCTGTTTGTATAAAATGCCATGGAATATCCTTACACTGAGAAGATTCTTTCCAGAAACAAACATAAAACTACAGGCCCCAAGTTCCTAAATTGGCAGCTCCTTTCCCTCCCCACCTATTTTCCTTCAACAAGCAGAAGTCAGTGTACTTTTCCTACCTGTCAACACAACCAGTATCAATTTCTTTGGTTGCTTCATTCTGCTTACAACTCCTGTAATGCAGTATTCCCATATTGTACCAATATGGGATAAGATGTTAGACACTGACAGCACACCAAGATGAGTGAAAACACCACCTGCAAGGGTGAGTGCAAAAAATTTCTTCATTTTTACTGTTAGAAATAAAAGACTTTAGTACAGATGGCACCACAACAAAGCCAACCAAAAAGAACTGCTTCAGCATAATGATTTGACAGCATCTAGCACTGAGACAAGCAGACTATAGATGTCTGTCAGGTATTAATTACAGGGCATTTCCAAGGCAGACACTACTTAAATGCACACAACTGTATATTCTTAGTGTTTAGTTGTCAATTATTAATGACCAAAGTGCTTCACCTTACACATTGCTCATATGGCATTCTGCACAACTGCTTAAGTTGCATAGGGAGGAATAAAGTCAGAAGAGAAACTTGCTACCTGTCACTGCTACAATCTGCTGAAGCCTCACCACCAGTCCATTTCACTGCCCTTTGCTTGCCCGTCCTTCAGGCAGCTTGTGACAGTCCTGTGACAGCCCATGTGCACAGCAATATTAATTGCTTTCAAGTAGCAATTTGCCTTATTCTGCAATCTCCTTTAAGATTTTTTTAAAATTCATAACTGGCTTTATCATTTTCCTCATGGATTTTCTCTAGTGAGTAAGAAGCCAAAGACAATAATGAGGACAGGAGGGAAGAAGAAGAAAAATCAGGGTTGCCAAATTTAAACACTTCCCCACATGCTTTATATAGAAAACTGAAAGGCTATGAAAGAAGCCTTGTCCTCTGTACAAGGGGTAGGTGTGCATTTATTTACATATGAGAGACAAATTCAGTCAGCTGAACATAAGGAACATCCAGCTGCTCCCTGTAATTTCAATTACACAAAGAAACAACCCTCAGCTGGCACCACCAGTAAGTAGCAGGGTTCTCTTTTCTGCTTTTGCCTTTACTGTACTTGGCAAAGGGAGGGCATTTCAGGTGTACACTTTATAACAATACAGCATATTTTGGATGTTCAAGCACTTCTGAAAAACTGTTTGAGGTGGCCAATTGAGTTCTTCTGCTTGTCATCCCTTTTAATGACCATTTCAAGAGACTTGAAAGATTTCTTGCACAGGTGCAGAGTCAATTGAGGGGAAAAAAATGCACCTCACCAGAAATACCTGTGCTCTGGGGAGAATTTGAACGAGTATCAGAGGTACTGTACTGGTCTGCATTTATACTTGTCTACTTGTACAAACTCTAAATTAAATTAAATGGGGATTAAGGGCAGCTGAAGGCCACTGCATAAAACAAGAAACAGATGGAATTGGTTAAAGAGGGCCCAAGGCAAAGGACTATCAGACACAGAAGGAAGTACCACCACTTGATGCCTGGTCTACCACATCAGTGATGACTGGATGACCTCAGTTTATGAAGCTCACAGAAATAACAAAACTCACCTCATGCATGTCAGACCTCTGGGTTTTCTGCCCACATGCCATCTAAGTGGCATTTTCTAAAAGGTTTTCTGTTTGGACAAAGGTATCTGGAGTCTTCCACCCTGGCAAGGCCTCTATGATCAAACTAAACATGCAGGGCCAGCTTACGCCTTGCCCTTCAGCAGACATGCAGTGGGAAAGAGATATCCCTGCCTGAGCTGTACTACTGAAGCCAAACATCCTGTAGCAGTGCATCAGCAGGAAGCGTTAAGGTGTTACCAACTCAGACCCAGCCCTGCTGTCCCAACTGTGAACATTTTTTGACTGAGTCATGAAAAAAAAAAGCATGACCTTTTTGAATTCCTTTTCTTTATTATTTTAATGTGAGTTACTACACTACAGAAAAACTAATTTGAATATAAAAATAGCTCTTGGACAAAATAATTTACATTTTATAGTACCTAACGGTATAACTGATTAGAAATGAAAAAAAGCAGGTCAATTCAGCTCCTTAAGTGTTTTATAGCTTTACTGAAAGAAAAAGAAAGAAAAAATTTGGGGGCTGAAGTACTATCACGGTTCTATGCTTTTTTCATCAACAGTATTCCTGTATGCAGATTAACGCTTGGAAACTTATTCACTGAAAGCATTTAAGTGCTTTAAGTGTGTCACTTTCTCTCTTCTTACAAACTCTAGTAATTAAGAAATGGGGAGAGGAGGTGTTGGGGGACACCCATAACCCTGTCTTACTTTTTAAAAACACAACTTCCTCATCTGTATGCTCAATGGCAACTATTTATAGGACAAGCACTGTCTGTTTGAGATCAGTCAGGAAGCACTAACATATGAACAGGTAAGCAAATTATTAAATGTCATTATTAGTATCAGCTGATTAAATTTCCCATAATAGAAGGAGGGGTAACTTAGGGGCAAGGAGGGAAAAAAAATAAAGAAACAGTGCATCTTTTATAGCAGTATCAATGTACTGCCAAGACACAAAGCCCTCTCTGGTTGGACAAATTTTGGGGTGATTTTTTTAAAGCTTTTCTTATTTGACAAACCCTTATTATTAGTGTCAGTGACCTGCATTCAAATGACCAGAACCCAGCTTCCCAGCACAAATGCCTGCACTCGTCCTTTAGAAGGCTGTCCACTGTGATGGTATGTGAAATATAACTACTGTAAAAATAAGTGCTTGTAAAAATTATGGTCAGAGGAACGTTTCCTCGAGTTTTTCAAAACACCAATGCCAACTGCTATCTGAAAGAAAGGAAGCATTATCCTTCAGTCACTTATATGCAAGTATTAAATGGAAATTGACAGTAAAACGTGAGAAAGAAATTTAACTTCATTATAACCGGTTAGCAGTCCATCCCCGACCATCCCTGTGTATTCCCCCCCCCCACGGGAAAGAATCAGCCAGGGGAAAAAAAAACAAACCAAAAAACACCAAAGGAGAACGCAAAGGAGTCACCTCTAGAAGCATTTAAAAGTTCCAAGAAAGAGCCGGGCATCTCGCCGGATTTTCGAGACCGCCAACGATTTCAAGGTGGGGGAATGGGCAGCCTGGCTCTTGGCGCCCAATTCACGGGGGGTCAGCCATGGGTGATGCACCCTGACAAAACACGCCTGTGGCTCGGGAGAGTTTGGGAAGCGGGCTCCCTCCAGAGCCCCCCTCACGCCCGGGGCCGCGGGGCCGGCGGTCGCTCCGTGCCCCCGGCCCCGGCTGCCCCACACCGGCCCCGCCGCCGCCGCGGGGCCCTGGGGGGTCCGGGCCTCCCCGGAAGGCCTCCGGCAGCGGGAGAAGCGCCTCTGCCTTACCCGTGGTGGAGAGGACGGTGCTGGCGAAGAAGAGGGAGGAGGTGAAGTCCCAGTTCCAGTTTCCCGAGGCGTTGCTGAGCACCGAGACGCCGTAGTTGCTGGCCTCCAGCACCCGCACCAGGAACTGCTCCAGCTGCTGCTCCGAGAGGCAGGCGTGCTCCTCCAGGAAGCGCTGCTTCAGCTTGCCCAGCTCCTGGCGCAGCAGGTCTTCGTAGGGTAGCTCCACCGAGGAGAAGACCACGGCGCCGAACACCAGGTAGAGCAGGTAGCCCAGCACCAGCAGCGCGAAGCACCAGGCGGAGCGGTGCTGCTCCACCAGCCGCACGCAGGAGCTGCCCGCCAGCGACTGCAGCATCTTCCCGAGCCGGGGCCGGCTGAGCCCCGGGCCGGGCCGGGCCGCTGAGGGGAGCGGGGGCTGAAGGAAACAGGGAAGGGAAGGGGCAGTGCGGCCGGCGGCTGCCCCCCGAGCGGCCGCGGGCAGGCTTGGAGGGCGCGGAGCGGCGCTGATGTGGCGCTCACGTGGACGCGCGGCGCAGGTACCGCGGCGGAGGGAGGGACGCAGGGAGGGAGGAAGGGCCTCCTCCTCCTCCTCCTCCTGCCGCCGACGCTACTCCTGCCGCCTCGTGCTGGGACGTCGGCGCTTTCTCTCGCTGCTGTTCCTTGTCTCCGAGTAACGCGTGGAATCCCCCCCTGGCGCCCCGAGAAGCCACCCGAGAGCCTCCCCCCGCCCCGCGCTGCGGCGGAGGGTTATTCGCCTTTCCGCGCAAAAGTCTCTGGAGATTTCCTTGCCCCGCTGCTCCCCGCCCCCTGCGGTGAGAAAGCCCCGAAACAGCAATTCCTTCCACTGTTTGTTGTTATTATTTACTTATTTATTCATTCATTCACATTTCAACGCAGCATAAGGTGACGCAGTGTGAAGCGGGAGGCTGACTTCTATTCAGTGCAGGATGAGTTCAAGGAGAAACCAGATGTCAGGTGTTGAAATCCTCCCTCAGGTCTCTAACTTCAAAATGGGGCCTGTTTGGAGTGCGGTTTGAACCAGGTGACCTCCAGCAGCTCCCCAAACAAGCTAAAGGAGTCTTTGCTCTTGTGAGACGCTTTCTTTTTAATAGTGTGGAGTGCCTGGCTAGTGCTCAGAGCAGCATCCACGGTGAATACAAATGTGCTGTGCAGCCAGCCCTCTGTGTAGCCCCAGCCAGAGATCTTCACAAGTTTCACTGTGAATGCTTTTTTCTTCATCCATCTCAAACTCCAACCAGCAACCACACAGTAAACTTGCCAGATGAGGCTCCCCACCAGATGAAAAGGAGCAGTAAAAATTACAGCTTCCCAAACTATCCCTTAGGGTGAATAAAGACAGTTTCTAGTAAAGGAAGAAGAAATGGTTCCCTGGTCACAAAGTTCTGCCATGGCCCTTCCACCTCTCAGCTAATGGCAATTTATGCAGACACAAAGGAGTAACTTGCAAATTAGAAATTTACTAGGGCTGAGCCAGGGAGTTTGGACAGAGTAAATAAAATCCAGCAACATATCTTAAGCTGTGAGGTACCTACCCCTCTAAGCTTTAAGGACTAGTGTGGGAAAAGAAGAGAAAAATGAAAGGCAAAAAAAAATTCAGGCTAAAACCTTAAAATTATGTGTCAATATTTCCTTTTATACAACAGCTCTATGAAGCTATGGGATAAATCTGGCCTGACAGAACAGCTCATCCAGTTCCTGGTCTATTCCCCACTGCCAGCCACAGCTGGGTCATTCCAGGGCCTTGAACACATCTCCCACCCCCGTGTTTCATTAAAATGTAAATGTGCTTTTACATGCGAGCAGCAGCTGCTTGAATGGTTGGTCAGTAGAGCACTGGGGGATGCGGGAGGTGCACAGGAGACAGGCTGAGCAGGCAGACTGCAGACTGTCCGTGACATGCTGGGAGAACACATGTGTGGTATTTGTGATAGCCAGTGGTCATGTCTTTGCTCTGAAACAGAATTTTCCCAACCTTCAAGCCAAATATTTGTTTAAAGGTTAGAAAATGTTTTCCTAAGAACACACCTCTCTTCAGTTATAGGAAACTGTGGCTGGGTAAGCTGAACCAGCCTCCTTCAATTTTCCATTTTTATGAATCAGTCACTCTCCATTTTTAGAAGCCTCTCACACTTGGAGGTTTGTTAGGCTGAAGAGAAAAGGAGGACTTGCTGCTGAACAGAGCCTGCAATACTCTTCTAACTCAATTTTTTATCTCCAAAGCTTTTTAGAGGCATGGGCTGAGGGGAACAATGGCAGAGCATCACAGCTGTGTCACCAAAGCAAACATCTGGATGGTCTGAGTTTTAGCCACCATTATTGATATTCCTATTTTAACCCAAAAGTGCCTAACATAACAAATAACTTAATTATAGATTTCTTTGGGATAGGAAGGTGTCTTCATATTCAGTTTTCTGATTTTGAGTGATGGTATTTACCATGAAATTTTAACATGTGAATGCAGTTATGGCATTCCAGCTTCATTCCACAGCATGCTATAGCCATTTACATGTTTTGCTAGTCAAAGATTAGGCTAGCCGAGGATTCAGTGTACCGAATTCTGTGTTATGTCCTGTATAAGAGGATGTCACAACATGCTTCAGCAGGAAGTGACTGGATTGGGGAGCAGGGTGTTACAGAACAGCTTTTCTCCAGCAGTAGTTTCATTCTACAGTGATCATCCTTCTTAGTAAAACATGAATCCAATTAATAAAGTGGATTATGCAGCTAATAAATATCATCACATTGCTTGTCCACCAGCAATGCTCCGTGGTGACTGGGCTCCTTACTGTTGGAGACGTCCAGCTGCAAGCAGAGTGAAGAAACCCTCTCTTGGTAGATACTAGTGTTCTCCATTGCACAAAACTTCCTCTGAGCTACAGAAAATGCAAATACAAGCTGCCTGTCTACAGGGGTAGAAAAGAAGGCAGACATTCTAATCCACCATAGAACTGAGACAGAAACCACAGTTGTGTCCTGGGGTGCTAGAAAACCACAGAGAAAATTAGTAGTCTCCCAACTCTGCTGCCTAGGGAGGTAGGACAGCCCCCCTCTCACATCACTGGGCTAGCAGCTTCTGTGGCAAAGTCCAGAGGCTGAGAAAACCCTCTCTTGTGCATAAGTGTAAGGCTCTTTCAGAGCTGTATGAATCACTGACATTTGCTGTTGGGAGAAGTGAAACTGAAGTAAAGAAGCTTTGTGTTAATGGCAGTCTGTTCTTCTCTGAGATTTTTGGTTAACTAGAATAATCTTTAATTACAGAAATATTTCCAATGAAATGCTGAAGGGCTTGAGACATCAGAGGATAAGGAGATGGTGGATAGAGGAAGAGGACAGCCTGGTGGCAGACAGCAACCAGAGAGGGGGATCACCGGACTCTAGTCTTTTGTCCAGTGACTGAAAATGACAATGGATAAAATAGTAGCTTCAGTGAAAAGCAAGAGTAGCTCACAGCAGTGCTCCAGTGCCCAGTGCCCAGAGCCTGGTCTGTGCTGGGTGGCACAGGCCAAAGAAGAGATTTGACATGGGGGCTCTGATGCTGTAATCACTGAGCTCTAGTCAGATCTGGGGAAAGGGAAACACCCATGTTTGGCACTGCTACTTCTATCAAGGCTATAAAATATTTTCAGCACCAGAAAGAAAAGTGGAAATTACTCATATGCACAGAAATTTCAAGTTGACTGAAAGGATTATTTATTTTTCTTTTTTTTTTCCCCAAAAGAGTAGTCTCTTAGCCAGATCACAAAACTTTTTCCATCAGTCTTGGAAAAAAAAGCCCTTCCTCTCATAATGTAGAACCTTAAGTCCTAGAAGCTGGGTAAATAAAATTAGTTACCAGGCAATACTTATCCTGCCAAACCTGTTCTGCTCTGGCATAGGTACAGCAGGAACTCACAGTACAGGGAACAGAGGAGGTGGTGGTGAGGAAGGGTGGGATGAACCAGGACAGTGTGGGAGGCAGTAGAAACTTAAGTGGGGAAAATGTGAGGCAGTATCAAAGCTGTGTTACCCTGACAGCTGAATATTGAATAGCAGCAGGGAACTGATTTGTCCTTCAGAACCTTTCTTCAAATTTGGCATGGATATAAATTCAGTGGTTATGGCAAGTTTGAAGTCTGATCAGTCCTTAATTATGTATACATGAAGAAACATTGCCATAAATGTGAGATTCTCTGAATTCACTTCTATTAATGATTCTGCCCCTAGAATATTTTTTTATGACGCTGATAAGAAGTAGACTCCTTCATGATTTGGTCTATCTGTTAAGTGAAGGCTGGGACATAATACATTTCCTTTTATAGAAGAAAATTTTTCTGATCAATTGTTTCTAAATACTCCATTTGCTTCTAAATACTCCATTTGCCAGCTTTTACAGAAGTCGGTACAAGGTGGGCTAGTGGCTCTGATTGAATGTCATGGCCCTGTGGGCAGGCAGGATGTGAATTTATAAGAATCAGATCCTCACAGGCACTAACACAAATGTCGTTAAGTTGAGAAGTAGTCAGATGGGTTGCCATGTGTTCTGTTTCCAATGGGTAAGGTGTTCTATTTTGGCTAAAGGGAATCATATAGATTTGGGTCAAATAAAGTAAAACTTACAAAAGTTGAAACAACAGAGCCTGACTTTTCAGGGGAAAAAGTAATCTGTGAAGAGGGGAGGCATTCCCATCTTAATTTGGCAGGAGGATGGAGATGGAATAAGAGATGTGTTTAGGTCTTTAAAATTTATCAGCAGCATACTCGTCACAGTAGATACATTGCTATGGAAGAAAAAGAGTCAGCAAATTCTGTGTCCATGTTCATGCCATTTCCAACAAAACCTGCCTGGCTAAATTCTGCTTGAGAGGGAAGGGAGAAGGATTGAGATTTAGTGGTTTCGTCAAAAAAACCCTATTTTATGCTTACTTAATGTTTACTTAATGGTGCAACACTGTCCACAACAGTTAAGACCACTGCTGTGTGATAACAAAGGAATTAATGTGCTAGTTTGGACCTATATTTAGGGGAAGGTTTGCATCATGAAGTAGTAGTGTTTAGAATCAAGGAAGTTTATATGCATGGTCAGGCACAATTTCTTTCTTGAGTGAGTCATCCTTGTTCAGTGTAAATATAATTTTCCTTAGAGTTGCAATGAATATTCATATCTAACGAATGATCTTGGTGTCCAGGTAGAATAACCGATAGATAACTGTTTTATCAAGATAAGCATTTTATGTCATGGAAAAATAATGTCATATATATTTGCCATCAGGTTTACCAATTACATTATCCAGAAAGCAGCTTGGTTTCTCTAGGAGGCATAGCTCCAATGGGGATGAGGGCTGCATATATGTACATAAATACACACACCCATGGATATACATGTATGGTCTTGTATAATTTTATATATAGCATGCTTCTTCAAACTCCTCACTATTATATTCCAAGTTGTGCCATATCTTTGTAGAAAGGCACATACCTGTTATTTGTAGGATTGTGTTAACACTAAAGAAATGTACTAGCTCAGAGAATTCAGGATGTCAACATGACTTTATTAGTGAATTACATTAAATAAAATTCAACGTTTTCAATAAAGTGACCTTGCCTTCCTAAGTCTTGTGACAGCCATCCAGCAGAATTGGTCTTTTTAATCTCTTGTTCAAGATGTTGAAAAGACAAATGGTTGATATACTTAACACTTTGTACTGAAAAATAAGGTTCAAGTCACTCAAATACTTTATATCTCTTTCCATCTACTCTAGAATTTTTTGTAGAATTTTTTGTCCTTATTCCCCCAGCTTGGCAGTCTGCTCTTAAAGGTGATCATGGTGGGAAATAAAAGAATGCAGTAGCTAAAGGGCTCACACAACTGTGGGTGTCCAAGCCTCCGTCCTGATCTTACCAGTTCTGAGACCAGTTTTGGTTTTGTGCCAGTTCTTGAGCACCCACGAGATTACGGGGTCAGCAAAGCCCACCAGCTTTCTGCGGGCCAGTTTCAAAACATAGAGACTTAGAATTGATTGCACACTAAATGGTCTGTCTGTAATTACTTTTTACAGTAGTTGGGCTCTATTTCCATAGCTTCTGATTGTGGTTAAGTAGAGAGCAGTCCCAGTCTTAGTTTAGTGGTCCTGTTGGGCTATAGTGTACATCCTTTTAGCTCTTTTAATTCAGTTTGCATCGCTGTAGAATTTGTGTATTAGTTGTGAAATCAATTTTATGCAACAGGCTGTTGAACTTGTGTTACAGTGGCAGACAAAAAGTTGGACCCAGCAGTGGTGACATTCTCTCTTACCCATTCACAGAAAGGTCACATTAACTTGTCAAAACAGCCTTCAGCTTCAGCTCCATTTGACTCTGTGTTCCTGGGCCACAGCACGTGTACACAGCACAGCACTGCTCTCTGAGGCCTCCTTGCCCTGGGCTATGAGTTTGGATGGAACAATATGTGCATGCTTGGACTGGGTGTACTGGGGCCAGTGTCCTGGAGCCTGGTCTGGACTCTGACTGCTCTTTGGCTCTGCCTTAGGCAACTGGGCTCCACCGACTGGAGATGTTTCTGAGGTTGTTGTCCTTTGTAACAGTGAATGTCTTTGTGCCTGCAGCGCAATGGTTCCAGCCCATAGGAGACCTAGTGGATAGTGCACATCATCTCCAGGCAAAGATTCTTTGCTAAAGTAGGGAGGTCTGGTGCTGGATTTAGCTGCCTTGCATGTGGATCATTACAGGGCAGGTTCTTAAGATGAATTTCAGATCCTGCCTAGATGCTGCCCAAGAAGTAATCAGCTGGGGAAGAAGTAGAGTTGAAGATCTGGGAAAGGTTCTCTTTCCTGCTGCATCCATAGCTGATAGCTAGGATCTAGTGCAGCTTGGCTTTTCAGGGCTCTAGGCTTCTAGAGAACAATGCTAGTGAGAGGCTCAACTTTGCAGTGTCTAATATGTAAAATACATTTTAACCCAGATACTCTGGTATGCCTGAAAACAGCATGTTTGTCTGACCTTGCGTATTTCCTGTGCTGTTTGGATCCTACAGTTTAAAGGAGCTTAATGTTTAACTGTAGGGTGGCATAAGTTCCAATGCTTCCCTGAAAATGTCCCAGCAGGATGGAGGACCCAGGTAACCTCTTCCCTGGGCACAGGCTTTACAGCCAGCACATGGTGGAGGGGAGCACTGAAGCAGGTATCCTTCTCTCTTCTGCATCTTCTGTATCTTCAGGCATCCTTCTCTGTCTGTAGGGCAAATCCGTGTGCTTCCATGGTTGGTCCTGACAGCTCAGAGGCCCTTCTCTGGGAGTGCAGCACAAACCAGCACAGTGTACCAGATGCCCTCAGCCATGGCATTTATTCATTGTAGCTGAAGGCCCACATTACCACAATGAAGTCAGCAGGAGTTACTACTCACCAATGAGGAAACACAGGCAAACCATCTCATTTGGGGTACTCCCACCTAGCCATGCTATTTAGACAGGCCCATTTTCCAGGCAACCCTTCTGCCTCAGCAGTGTTAAACTTTAAGTGCTATTCATTGCCTCACTGAAGCAATGTCTGGAACAGCCCATGGGTACTATTGCCACATACACCTACTATAATGAACACCAAAGCCTATTTCAGTGACCTGAATCTTTTGAAAATTTAGTCCTTTATTTTTATCCACTTAGAGAGAGCACAAGCTACAGTGTCCTACTTTTTCTCAACTATGTCATCTGACTCATCAATCAAAATTGAGGCTGAATCTTCTTATCACCCACTGACTTTCAATCAACCTAACTGATCAGAAGTACAAAGTAAATGTTTTGTCACTCAGCCCTATACCTTTGCAAATCTTGAGTCATGGGAGATATTACAAAATTTAAGAAAATACAATTTCAACAAGGCCAAATCCTACACTCTTGGAAGTGTAGGTAAGTTTATCTTGTAAAAAGGTATGATTAGATAGAAAGAACATCAGAGGACGAAGAGAAAAACTTATGTGGAGGAAGACAACTTTAATATGAGCTTCTGTACTATTGGGTTGCTTAATTTTAAATATAATACAATAGTAGTATTGTTTTATCCACCTCCACCAGAGTCCACTGTACACTCTTATAACATTTACCAGATACAGAAATATAAAAGATATTTGGCCTACAGGCTATTAAAGAAGTGGCTTAAAATGTAGGTCTATCCAGAAGAACCTCTGTTAAAAATGTGACAGGTTTTTCCCCTGTACTTTAGAAAATGCATGAAGCAGTTTAAAAATATCACCATCACCCCTACCACCAAAATCTGTTTTTCTTGTTGTTATGGCAAAACAAGTGTCAGTGACCTGATCCTATTCTGTCTGACTCATGAGACATATATAGGAAACTATTACAACACATGCTAGAAGATCATTCCTTCCTTCCTCTTAGAAACTCTTTCCCAGAATTCAGCCTGTGATCCTTCAAAACATCTTCAGCCTGTCCAGGAAGAAAGAATAAAAGACTGAAATATCCCAGTTTCCAAGGTAAACAACCCACATTTCTCACTGTGCCACCATTTGTCTTCCTGATGTCTCACACCTGATTTTAGGACAGATCTACAAAAAAGTTGAAAATATGTTAGGTTGGGACCTGACATTCGCAGTCCTTTTGAACATTGCCAACTGTGGCTTTTCTTTTTCTGCTGCATTGTGATTGTCTCTACCTCCCCCCCTTCTTTGTTTAAATTAGTCTTACCTGTGCCTCTTCTTGCTCCTAATTGAAGTCCTCTTCTCCTACACATCCCATAAAGTGAATTTAGGACTATATTTTCATGAACAGAAAAATGAAATAAAATTAACACTGTGTATATTTTTCAAGCTATCCTTTCATAAATAAAGTCCTAAGCATTACCTCAGTGCAAACAACTAATGATCAAATCCTAAACCAGGCTGCAGAATTGACCATCAGCTTGGGTTTTCCAATGAAACTGAATTGGTGTTAAATTAATTTTGGGACAATAGATACACAGCTTAGTGTCAGGAACAATCTTGCTAACAGGTTTTATGCTTTGGATGATCCTGTTTCCAAGTCAGCCACCTCATCATACACCTCATCAGCATGAAACCAATCAAAATATTAATGATTTATATGAAGTTATAACTAATAGTAATCAGATGTATTTCCACAATGACAATTACTTTTATTTTGTGTTCATTAAGTAAATTGAAATTTTTTTCTAGGCAGTGTGCAGAGAAGGAAAGATGAAAGAGAAACCCTAATATGACTGGTTGTTGGAGTTAATTTTAATATCACCAATCAAAGGGACAAATGAATAGTTTTCACATTGTACTGACGTCTTCTGTTTCAATGTAGTTACATTCTTACCATGGGGAGTTGGACTATAAAATACAAAGGCTTTCATGTGCTGTGTGCCTACCATACCGCATTAAATGTTTCTTTTTGATAAAGCATTATTTAATAGAGTGCCATTTACCTGCAACAGCACAAAACACTGTTGGTAAACAAAGATAAATCTGCTGATGAAATTCAGTACATCTAAAACCTATTACTGAATTGAAAAGAAAAGTATTGTCTATAGAGAAGCAACTTCTTTGGTTAATCTGAGCTTTGATTACAACAATGGAGTATAAAACAGTACATTCCAGGGAGCAAAACCAGAAGAATCAGACTGCAATAAAAGAATGTTTGAGTAGGTTTTTTGTGAGAATAGTGCATGGTGATACATATTTAACATTAAGCTTCACTGATACTAAGCATTTAGTAGGGATACTAAGCTGAGTAGACCCTTTAGTCCTCAAAGGATTCTCAGTCCCGTTTCACAAGGGAAACAAGCATGAGAACTCAAGTAGAATATGCAGCAAGCAGCTAGAGGCTAAATGATCTTCTGTCAGAATTTCAGTAAGGACAAATCTCCCCTAGCCATGATCAGTGAAAGGATTTTGTAGAGTTGCCTCAAATGTTTAAGGCAACTAGAAGTGAAATACTATTTGTCAGGTAAAAATAGTTACAGGAATCACACAATGGGTGAGGTTGTATGAGATTATATTGATGAAGAAAATTATGATGGTTATTCCTACTATCCAAAACCATAGCAATTTGGTCCAGGGTTACAAAGAACCTCAATATTATTGAATATTTATATTTTCATGATATTATCAAATCTCTTTAGCCACAAAATTTATCTAATATATTATATTACTGTGCTATAATTACTGAACAACTTAATAATTTTGAGCACTGAAAAGAGAGAAAGTTTCAGTGTTTTAAATCTCCTGACAGCTTGCAAGTGAGGAAATTCTGGTTTTCTGGTTTTCTATCTGAAAAATAGAGTAATAGAAACAGAAGATCACTTTCTGAAAGCCAGTTACCATGAGACTGGGAGAGGCGTTTAATAACATAGTCAGGAGTGCCAGCAAACCCCTACTGACATCATTAGAAGTTGACATGTGCAGTTGATAGCAGTACTTTTTTTGCAATCCCATGAAGGACTTGCCTGCCTCCTAAACCTCTAATCCCCAGTGACTGAAGTCCCTGCATAGAGGAGAAAGCAATGATGGAATCAGTTGCCTGCTGCCTGGAAATGAAATCTATGTGCAAAGCACAGGGAAAGCTGATTGTTCTACAGCATGTGGAAAGGATGTCTGATTTCCCAGCTGGCCTCTGCCAGAAAGTTTCATTCCCTGGCAGGGTCTTACCTTGCTCCTTCTCTGGGCCACACTCTTTACCTGTCAGTAATTCCTGCAGGATTTTCTGAATGCTTGTATGCATGCAGCCATGTCCAAAACTCATCCAAGAAGAAAGGGCTGATGGTGACAGGCATCAGAGCAAGCAGTTGTTCTCTGATGCCAATCACCATCAGCCCTTTCTACTTGACACCTTCCCCTGCTAGTGATTCAACAAACATTACCCCCACTAAAGAACAACAGTTGTTTCCAGTTTAAATGGCAATGGATGAAGAATCCTGTTGGTGTGCAGTCCTTACCTTTCAGCACAGCACCTCAGGCAGAGCTGGCCTGAGTGACTTCCCGTGGTGTCCAGGCTGTGGTGGAAATGCTGGGCACACACCAGGGACACTGCAGCTGCTGGCTTGCTGCCTTCTCCTCATGTGGCTTTATGTGGCTCATGTATGGTTTTCCACAGGCAAAGGGCACAACAGACCTGAAGGACCATTGCACAAAAGAACCTGTAACAGCTCAGGAAAGCCAAGAGTCTTGCGGTTAATTCCCTAAATGCCAATTCTGAAACTTGAAGATAGACACTCCAAAATTTTTAGCCACAGGCTTCTTTCTGCTTAGACATTTCCATTCATATTCTGTGATAGATAGACATTATTTTGGGAGAACAAAATGGGCTATTACCACAGGATCATATAAATTCTCCCTGTCTTCTGGGAAGTTCAGACTGAAAGATAATCTGGATGTAACTATCCTAAAACATTAAACATTTATGAAAAATATATATCATGGCATCTTACATACAATTGTGCAATATACTTTTGTGACTTTGCTCCCAAGGCACTTCTTTTAGATATTAAATTGATGAAAAATGGTGTGATGCTTTGCAGCAAGAAAAGATCTCTCCTCCAGCCCCCCAAATGAACTCCCTAAGACATATTTCTTCTGCTTCATGTTAAAGCAGAAAACTGCATTTCCACCTCATCATTTTATATTGTAATGGTTCTGGTTATGAAAATTGAATAATCAAGAAAGCTATTTTTAAAATAGCTTCACTAAACTATAGAGGAAATTATATTGTCTGCTGAGTTAGAAAATCTGTCTATAATTAGATTTAAATGTCGCTCCTTTCAGTGCATTTTAGCATTTCTGCAGACCGTAGTCCTTATGAAGTATATAGTTCCAGAGCATAACCTTCCTCTTTTGAAAATTATGACCCTGTGGCATGCTTTCAGGGGATGATGTCTTTATATCAGCTGTTAAAGATAATCTAATAGTTGATGCAGTCTCACTCCTGTGGTATAATTTGTTTTCATTTGCATTTCTCTGTGTATTGTGTGTTGTAAGATTTTGGGGAAAATTATTCATCTGCATCTAAGGATAATACAGAATTTTACTATAAATGTCTCTATTTTGTATTTTACAAATGATGCTTGTGTATATGAAATGCTATTTACATAAAGAGCAGTGGAATTTCAACAACTGTAGTATTGTTTCTCATTCTGCAATCTTACTACATAAATAAAGAAATAGTTATTAGTATGAAAGATATTTATATAGCTGTCCTTTTGCAGAAAAAATGCTAACTGACCAGCTCTTGTTGAGTTTTTTATTGCCTGCAATGATGCCATCGCTTATGAGGTTAGGATTTTTACTCATCCACTTGTGGTGCCTGTTTCCAAATTGAGATTTGTTTTCTAAAAATTATACTGGAGAGTAAAAAGTGATTCCTAAAGAAGCTGTTGACACCTATTGCTAGTTCATCTGGTTACCAAGACATTGCTATGCTTCAGTGTCTTCTGCAGTACATAGGATATGTATAGGGTGGGGAGATGGAGAGAGGAGGGGGACACACAAGCAGCTTGTGGTGTCCCCTGGCCACCTTGCAGCTCTGCCACATGTCCTGGTGCTGTATGAGTAGTTGCTGCCTCCACTAGCCTTTCCTCCTTGTCTTCCAGTCCACTTCTAACACTTGATCAGCTCAGATATGCCTCCCAAATCAGTCTCGAGCAGTGACAAGGAGGGGAGGGAATGGGGAATAAAGGTGCACAAGGCCAGATCATCAGCCAGCATTGAGCAGAGTAAACAAGACCAGTGTAGATGGTTTGTCACACCTGCAGTTCTGATGTGGATGCCTTCCTCTTTGAGAACACCAGAGCTGACCCTCTCCTCTACCAGGTACACCTTGTTCTCAGGTGTTCAACCACTGCTGGATTTGTGTTTAAATCAATTGAAGTATAATGCAGTGGAAATATTTTCCCTTTGGGACCTCTGATTTTCAGAAGATATAGTTCCCCTTGTTAGCCAGAAATTAACTGTAAAAATCACACCTCAGCCCACATGAATTCTGACTGTACTTGAAACTTTAACCTAACTAAACTGTTAACTTTAAACTCTAGCATAAAAAGAAAAAAAGGAACAATTCTTACATTATGTAGGTAACATCTCCCATTTTAGTGGTGTTTGTAGCACAAAATGTTGAGTTCAGACATTTCAAATCTAATTAGGACATATACATAGACTTCCACAAACTTGTGATGTAAGTAAGTAGAACCATGATTTCCAGCTCAGGTGACCCAGCCTGCCTGCCTCTCCTTGCTTACCAACCATGTGGCTATTGAAACACTGCAATTTCTTTTATCAAAAAGTCCTGACTCCAAAGATCTGTCACTGCAAATAGTCATGGCAGCAAATCACATGCCAGCCTAAAAAATCAATATTGAAGAATAAATTGAACTATAATAGCATGTCTGTCTGGTTATTTAAAAATAGATGAACAAAGAAAATGCAAAGCACGCGAAGCAGCCAAGAAGTGTTTACAGAGATTACTCAAAGGCTGAAAAATTGCAAGCAAACTCCCCTTCTAGAAACAGCCTAACTCAATACCCTCTGAATTCAGGGAAGTGCCTTGTTCCCATGGCTTTGAAAGTCTTCTCAAACACATCATTTGTGTCTTCCCAAACACAAAGAGATAGTAGCTAATTTCCTTTTTTGCTTATATGCTCCTACTAAGGCCCATTGATAGAGCCCAAATAAGGCAAGGGGAAGGGTCTTGGACATGTAACAATTCAGCCTTCAGGCCATGAACTTTCAAGGAAATGGCACGCAGCAAATCCATCAACAAACAGTGAGCTGAGATTGTCTCAAGAGGTCTTATTAAATTTGCAGGAGAACTATGAACACATGCAAAAGGTTCTACTGAATATTGCCATCAAACCTGTGAACTGTTACAAGCATCTTCTGGTGATACTCTTGAGGCTTCTTCTAACATTCTAGAGAAGATGCAGTTTTCCTTTCAACTCCACAGAGTACTTCAAAAGTCTGCAAGGGTTATAATTTTCTAGTAAATATCATTGTATCAAACATTTCTTTTAAAATTCCCTTTCAAAAGAAAACGTAATGAAAAGCAAACAAATAAAAAACATTTAGAAAACAAGGTTTTGACTATCAAGAAAAAGTAGAGAGAGCTGAAAATATTTAGTATATGTGAATATAGTGAAACCCAAGGATTCATAAAGAAATTAATGACATTAATGAAGTACTAGCAGGGATCTATAAATAATTATACATTAAAAGCTTCTTAAAGTGACACTTTAGTTGGACAAATATGTCTTGACATCTGGATCCATAGGAATAAACCTTTCTGGGTCCCATATCAGACTCAGCAGTTTCTCTCTAGAAACTAACTTTAAAATGCTAATCATTATTTAAAAGTTATCTATGAATTATTCCTAGAATTATTTTGTGCAGCTGCTCCATTTCTCATTTCTTTTGGGGTTGTCCTCACTGGGCAGGGGGAACTGTGAGCTCCAACTTGATCAGATGTTCCTCAGAACCTGGCCAGGGGGTTCATCGTGGGAAGGGCTGATATGATACCAGTTCCCTAAATGTTGTGCTTGAGTCAGCTCCTGGCTCAGTGGTTATCAGAAGCCTGAAGAGATTTTCCTGAAGAAGCTGAAATAAATGAGGTGTGTTAGCTTGTTTTACAAGAAGTCCACCCTGCTTTCAATGAGCTAATTACCCTGCAGTCTTATTGCTGGTTATGCTTTTCTAATGTGTTGTAAAATCTGCTGAATCTGGAGGCAGAGCAATTATGACACCTCAGGTTCATTTGTGATTACTGTTTGTCACTGTGTAAGCAGTGACTGTTCTCACAGCTCACATTGCATCAGAGAAACTCAGAGCATTTTATGAACACTCAGAACAGTTGGAAGAATATATCAGTTATTAATAAGATACATTCTTATGTTTGAACATTATATGCTGCTTTTTCTGCTCAGAATGTTTTCCAATATATAAATACACTAACAGCTTCATTCTCTGTGGCACTGTATAGAGTTTATGATCAATCTAATAGGGTTTAGGGTAGGAAGCAAAACTATGGTTGCTAGAGAAAAGGACAGAAACCACTCAGAGATACAAAAAGTAAATACTTAGTTAGAATTTGGCTTAGGATATGGAAGCTAAATTCTGCATACTCTTGGAAATGAAATAATGCCATTTTTAATGACTGCGGTGTCAAGGGTGTGCCCTTACAACTGTTTAAACACAACTCCTATTAGCACCAGTCTGGATTTTATGTTAACACAAGGTCAGAGAGATGAGTCATGCACAGTGCAGTTATAGCACGTCACTGAACCCACAGCTGGGTGAGTGTCCTCTACACTAGCTGGGCATTAATGGCGTGTGACTGCTCTGCTTAAGGTGGCACAACTGCAGCACTCAGCAGGGACAGGATGGATTTTCTCTCTGTCCACAGCAGAGAGCATGCACTCCCATCCTTGGGTCACACAAACATGCAGAGGAAGGGCAAGGTTTAGGTAGGGACAGGCAGTCACATCACTCTGCTCATTGTTGGGCTCTGTGCAGTCGATAAAGGTTTTGGATAGGGGAAAATAGCTGATGCAGGGGTTTGGCACACATGAGAGAAGGCAGCCATCCTGGCACCCTGCAATGGCAGAAGTGTTGGTGCTGAGGCAGGGTCTGTTTGGTGCCTGGGTGAGGGTGTGTGCCAAAGTGCCTGCTGGCTAACGTCAGGATGATTGTGGCAGAAGGAGTCTAAGTATTTTTGCATAGTTGTGCCACTAGCTGGTAAGAGAGAGGATATTTTACAGGCAGAGAACTGAGACAGTGATGAGGTGACTAAATCAAACCTGAACATGGGAGACAGCCAAGAAATTAACTAACATCTCCATATTCCCTGCCCAGGTTCTTAGAGCAGACAGCGTTACGTGCTCTACTTTTTATCTCTGCCTCTGTGAGAGGCTGTCCCTGTTGAACAGCGTGCACTGCTTTGCATGCTAACAAAATACTGTGCATGATGAAAGGCTCAAAGCCAATAGCTGCAGCAGTCTTACTTAAAAATGCAATTAAAACCCTGGAATGAGTTACTGTTAGCCAAAGGGGCTAGGAGAAACCAGAAGGTTGGTCTGGATGGTTTTTTTCCCTCTAACGTACTGGAGTGGGAATGGAGCTAGAGAGATAACAGAGCAATTAAAAATGAGAAATGGAGGAAATTAATGATGAAAATGGCTGGGAGAGGCTGAACTTTTTAACTTTTTTTTTTAATCTGTCTATAGTATATTAAATAAAGAAGTTTGAATAATCAAGAAGTCAGAATGATGCTGTAAAATTAATTGCTAATTCAGAACACAGAAAAAGTAAATGAAAAATGTAAAATTTATGATGAAATGGCTCCAGTTATGCATATCTCTAAGGAGCTAGAGGAATTGTGGTGTGTGAATGAATTTGATGGGGTGCTGTAAGGTGTTTGCTTCATCTGGGTTTATGTACCTGAAGACAGTGCTGAGTTACAAGACTCACCCCTCTGTAGTCAGGGTGAGGGAGTCATTTCCAACACCTCAACAGTCCATGGAGAGACCAGAACAAGTGTTTTTCATCAGGGATAGATAAGATGAAACCTAATGATGATAATGCTACTGCTTCACCAGCTTATTACAGTGTTCTTATTATCAGGACTTTAGTGCCTTACTGATACTGAGTTCACACTGGACTCTGTATTCCCTTAACTCCATCAGCTTCCAAAGGAAAAAAGAAGGAAACACTGAGACAGAAATGAGGCATCTTCAAAGGGCAGAGTTGCCACTTCAGTTACTGTACCAGCACTAAGCTCAGAAGGGTAAACTTCAAAGGGAGTGAAGCCTCTTTTCTCCAGCAGCTGGATGAAGCAAATATGACACGTATCAACACAGAGAGAGATTTTTTCTGAATCCAGAGCTAGGAAAACATCTTTCATGCATCTAAAGACTTGGAAATCAAAATTGATTCCCTCTCAATTTCATCCTTGTGCTTTAATCCTTTAATCAGAAATGATCCCTGGCAAGAATCTTTGTTAATAAGAACCCGCAGCAAACTGTAGAGTTGGTATACCTCAAAAAGCTGCTGAAATTGTGAAAATAGCCAACAGCAGGACAAAACAGGAAGATATCCAGAGATCAGTGGTTCATCTTTCCTTTGTGTACCAGCCTTGCCTTCTGCTGAAGATTTATGCATCCTTGATCATTTGATCTGCTGCCTGGGCTCTGAAAGCAGTGTGGAATGACTGTGCACAGGGTAGTCTGGAGGGAACATTCCAGTTGTCACATAAGGAAAGCGCTGCTGTGCTGGTGTGAAAAGAGAGAAAACAGCTCTGTCAAGCAGACCATGTCTAAATTATTAAAATGCTACCTACCCTGGCTGCTGGAGTCCTGTATCCAGCATTAGTACACCATGTGCTACAAACAGGTGGCACGAGGGAGTTTAAGAAAGCAAGGGAAAAACTATTTTGCATACTGTGGTTTTTTTCCTATAAGCTGCTAATTAAAAACAGAAATATAAAAAACCAAAAACAATAAACAAAACCCCAGCCCCACAAGACAAAGTATTTTCTTTGCTGCCCTGCCCTTCCTGAGCAGTCTGACAGGGACAGGGCTGTCTGAATGCTGCCATTCCCAGCAGGACATTGTGTCCACCATTCCAGCTTCACATAAGCATCCCAGAGAGGACAGAGGGATGGCAGCTCACTGGCAGCATGTTTCACTCATCATTTTTAGCTGGAATAAGGGTAGAGGTCTGAAATTCCCAGTTCAGTCTGGAAAAAAGCCTAGAGCCTCATCACACTCCATCTCAGAGACCAGCAAAAGCAAAAGCCATCAGTGGGTAAATGTGACAGCAGAAGACCCCAAGCCACTAAATGAAAAAATAATCTATTTTAACTTGTGCTTCCAGGGCTTATTCCCAATGGCCTCCACCCTGCCCATCAAATCAACTGGAATAAGGCTAGGTTCATCAGATTCCAGTGGCTTCCCCTGGATGGTTCCTCTTAATGCATGTGTGCAGAGGAAGGCGGGAGAAGCTTGAGTGGCATTTTGAACAGCTTTAGCCTGCAGCAGCCATGAATGTGCCACTGGTAAAGAAACCTGAGTGTACCAGTGTGTCTAATTCCTTTATAGTAGCCATCACTGATAAACACTACAGACTCTGTGTAGTATTTACTAAGGGCTTATTAAGTGGGGGCAAAGGAAAGCAGAGATTAATAGCATGAATTTTATGTGGAATTTTATGACACATTTTTTCCTTAGCCTATTTGCAGTCTTGAACTCCAGTGCATCCCATTTGGTATTTTTCAGGCAGCATTTTGATATTTAGTCAGAAAGGAAGACCTAATGCAGGCAAATGAAAGATGAGCAAAATATTCCCATGCAGTTCTGCCATGAGCACTGGCTGATCACCTACGCATTTCTTGTTCAGAAACCCTGGGGATAAATTTGCATGGAACTTAGAAAACAAGCAGTGCACAAATTGGGAAAAGCAAGGACCACAGCAGAAAGATAAACTTTAATCTCTTGGTCAGATTTATTTTAATAGCTTGTACTTCTTTAGATAGATCCACAGTGTTTCATCAGCTCCTCTGACCTGGTCTCAGGGTTATTCCTTTGACTTTACTTATTCCCTCTTCTGTCAGCAGAAGATATGGGGAAAAAAGGCCCACCTCCACTGGGTGTGGAATGCATGACTCTCTGCCCTAATGATGATGCTGTTCCTTGATGTGCTCCTTCTTTCATGTCTTCTCTGTTTAGATCTGCTGTTTCAATGATCATCAATGAGGCACCAACCTCTGAGATTCAAATGAATTCCCCCCTCAAATTTCCCCATTTGTTTGTCACTATTGAGAGTTTTATGAAAAAACATGGCTAACTAACATTACTTGGCACATTCCCTTTGGTTTTCTGAGAGATGTTAGAGTAGATATACTCCTGCAATGTTACACAGGGGGTCAAATGCATCCCCAAGACTTCTACCTTCTTTAAGTAAAAATCATCAGCACTAAACTCATGCATGAGTTCATCACCTGCAGCTCTCATTCTGCCTTCAGGAGTAGGTGCCGTTGAAGCATACAAAAATAAAATTCCACATTAAATTAATGCTATTAATATCTGTTTTGCTTTAGCCCCACTTAATAAGCCCTTAGTGTATATTATAGTCCGTGGTGTTTTACCAGTGACAGCTACTATGAAGGAATTAGATACACTGGTACACTCAGATTTCTTTACCAGTGACACAAAATAAATGAGAAAATTTTAAGAAGAGCTTCTGATGGTTTTGAATTGCCTGATTAGCACAAAATTATGGCTGCAATGCACTAAAAACCCACTCTATAATCAGTGTAATTAAAACCTTATGTACCTCCTCCTGTTTCCCCCACAGAGTGGTCATTTGTTAAATTGCCTCATAAGTCTCCTGCATCAGCTTCGCATTTCTGCCTGATTTCATGGTGTAATGGGGCTCTCACAATCACTCTCTGTGCTTGCTTGTTTGCAGGTAGGTGTGTCAGCACTTGTCTAATCACTACTGCACTAACCAGCCAATTTCAGTCAAAGCTTTGGGGGTCTCAGAGGTATTCTGGTCCTGTAAGATTTACAACAACAGAAAATTCTGTGGAGGGAGAATTTTCTGCTTTTCCTGAAAGAAATGTAAATACCATCCACGTTATTTGATGTAAGGGAATCCACTCAGAAGCCCAATTAATTTATTAGTCCTCCAGTTTGCCAAACAATTTGTAAGTAACCCGATCATCCCACATGTACAGAACCATTGCAAAATAAGGAAAACAGGGACCTCTGGGAGGCTTCTAAACCAACCAGCTGGATAAATGATACTGTCTCATACCTGCTAAACATCTGTCTAACCTGTTGAAGATTCCCAGCCCTGAGGTCTCCCCAGGCAATTGTATGAGCAAACAGCTTTATTCTGCACTGCCTAATGCTAAGGCTGAAACTTTGTAATACATTAGAGAAGCTCTGTAAAATATGTTTCAAAGCCTGCAGTTCGTGGCTGCATTTGCAGCAATTTTTTTTGAAATTGCAATTTAGAGCAGTCTAGGTAAGGCAGGGAAGGTAAAGCAATGCTGCAGCATTGATTTCTCTCAGGGACATGACAGTTGCATAAAGGGCTCTGCTAATTATAGCCACCAGCTATCAACAGACCCCAAAAAGCCACAGCAGCACTGCAGCTATTTGGTGCCTGCCACAGTGCATGGCTCTGCCAGCTGAAAGCATCTGTCAGACTTTAGAATTGATTTCCAAAGGTAATGACCCAGCAGGCCCCTGCAATAAAATGAGGGTGGACTTGACTCTGAAAGGTCCTTCTGGTGGTGATTTGCTGCCAGAGCACTTTCCTGCAGCACACCTGGTTTTAATTGATGGGACTTCTCAGAGCTGGATCCATTATGTATTACTCAGTCAGCTTCAGGACTTTAATCCCAGAGAGGTTACTAACAGAGCTCCCTTAAATTTATTTTGGAAATGATATGGACCATCCTTGAGACGAGAAAGTGCAGGCAGAAATATGCAGTTCAAATTTATCCGTTCATAAAAGATTAAAAAATGTCATTGCTTCCTAAAAAGCCAGCAGCTATTTTCCAAGTTAAATGGATCAGTCTGGGTAAAAATTATGGTCTTCATGCAAATTTTTCACTGCCTAACATAAGGCCACATTGGGAGGGATATGTGATAATTTGATACACAGTTTAAAACAGTGCTTTGAGGAGGATTAGGAAATGCCATCCTCTCTCCTTTCTCTGGCTTGAGGGAGTCCCAACTGCTTGCTCTTTTGCTTCCTGCCCAGCTGACACCAAGCTTCTGCTCACTGCCTGTCTGTGTCCCTAGGCTGTCTATGTATGCTGTAAGGTTTGGGGAAAGAGGCAGCTGAAGCAACATCCAGAAAAAGCAATCTAAACAACTTTCCTTGACCAGATCTTAGCTCTTTGCCTCTCCCAAACTTTCCCTAGGAGTAAAAAGTTTAGTGTGAAATTTTCTTTGGTGAAAATCCTTGGTTCTGTTTTCAGCATCTTGAAAATCTACAGGCTGCTGCAGTTTGGCAGCAGCTCCCTCTGCTCTCTCTGCTGTGCAGGGGCCGTGTTGGCTTCTGTCAGGTTTGGCTGCCATTGCCTTATCAGTGCAAGAGGGTAATTCCTCAAAAGAGTGAGATAACTTCATGGAAAAAGGCAGTGATGCCATTCACACCCTCCTCTCCCTAAGCCTGCCTTCTTGCCAAAAAATGACAAAATATTTAAGCATAACATAACTTTTTAATGGTTTGTGGCATTTGGAGTTGAAACTCTAAGCAATAATTATGCTAATGAGAGATAAAGTATGTTCTTGGCAGCTGAACACTTTTTTGTTGGCATTGTCATTGATTTGTTTATCTGTTGCTTTCTTTTCATCGTTGCTGGCTCTTATTTGTATGCAGTAAATGCCATTTACAGCTGTCCTTGAGAAAACTGCTGCAGCTTCCAAAACCTGGTTTTCCATTTCTTCCTTTCTTTCTTTCCTTTTTTTTTTTTTTTTTTTTTTTTTTTTTTTTTTTTTTTTTTTGACTTTCCAGGCCTTTGGCATGCCATGGAGTTTTTCCCTGGAAAGGGTAATGGCTTTCTCACCAGAGCAGCACAGCAAAGCACCAGGGGAATAAATGTGGGGACTTGCCATTAGAGCAGATAGGAGAGAAATGAAGTGCCTGTCCACAGGGGCCTCAGTATTGGGCTGAACGATCACATTCCCATTTCAGTTCTTAATTGCACAGTGAGCAGGATGGAATGGAGGAGATCCAGGGGGATCTGCAAAGGAAAAAATCAAATACTCAGCCAGAGCTTGCTGCAGAGAAGAGCTTGCTGCTCTTCAGCTTACACATTTTGAGCATAAGGAGCAGCTCTAGCTAAACAAAGCCATTTTCATAGGGAAATCCCTTGAAAAACTGGTGATTCGGTTCTTTCTTCTTCCTAAGGTGGGTCTTTGCTGAGCTGGTCACAGGGAGGGTGAGCTGAGGTGGGAAGGAGGGGAGGAGAGGCTGCTGGGCATTGCACAGGCCCCCCTCAGTGTGCTGAGCAGTGGTCACAGCAGCTGAAATGCTGAAGTCCTCAAGGCTTCTGCCCTGCTGGGTCTGGGGCTGTGTGTGGATGTGCTCTGCCTGCAGAGGAGCCCCAGCCACACGTGAAGGACCTTCAGCTTCCCAGCATCCCGTGAGGAATGGAAGCATCAGTCCAGCTGCAAGGGAAGGATGCCTCAGTTCCCTTAAGCACATTAATGTGATCTGCATGAGCCAGAAAAGCCCAAGCTGGGAGAGCTGGGTCACAGGCTCCAGGTAGGAGCGCTGCTGTGCCGCGTTGGTGACATGGGGTAGGACTGGTAGTCTTTAAGCAAAGCCTTTAAAATGGATATGAGGCTGATTTCCCAGTTTCCCCTGTCACACCTGTGGTGTGGCACACAGCAGGTTTTTGGCATTTCTTAGTAAGACAGAACTGATTCTGTTCAGCGACTGAGTTATCCTGTGACACTGGTTTGAAATAATGTAAATAGAAAGTGAAAATTCTGTGCTTGCATTTAAAACTACTAATAGGTGCGTAGCTCTTAGATATAAGGAGGAGAGCACAGAATGTCTGCTGGATCTACTGTCCCTGCACTGTGTCTCTGGCATACAATAACTGACATTCTTTTCTTCTTTTACTCTTTGGGGATATTATTGAAAAATCTACTACTTACCAGATCAATGAATCAGTAGATGCTTCTCCTTGTACTAGATCTGCACTAAGATCACAGCAAGAAAAACCAGCCTGTCAGACCATGGATGTTCACGATTTTAACACACAAAACATATATCAAAGCTTTATGTTCCAGCACTCTGTGTTCCACATCACCATTTCTCCACCGTGGTGTATACTTGGTGAACAGTTGAGTTTTTAGGTTTTTAATAAAGAGGAGAGATGATTTCTGAAATTACAGAATCATCTGTAACTGAAAGAGCTACAGACTGACCAAATATACCTTGTTGCTTGCTTGGGATTGTATCAGAATCACCTTTCTGGCACTCAGCAGGCACTCCTGAGAGCTGCCCTGCTGCACTGAGAGCAGCTGCTGATGACAATCCCACCACCCCAGCATGACTTCTGCTGTGCTGACACAGCCCCTCTGTCTCTAATTCTGCTCCTTGACAGAGGATCAGACCTACCCAGGGCACACTGCTGCTGGGAAAACAATGCAGTACACACATAAAATAAAAGCAACCAGGAATCACAAGGGTACATAAAAGAACATACACTTTGTGCTGACTGACGTCAATGCAAGCACAAGTCACTGGAGATTGAGGCTGTACTCTCTGGCAGATGCTTTTCCTGCTTCTGTCTTGGCTCTGATTCTTTCCTTCCTTATTGCTTTACTCAGTGGTCAAAGCATGTAACACACCATGCAGTTATACTGTGCAACACATCTGGAACTCCAAACATGAAACCCAAAACAAAGATCAAAGGGGGATGTCACCAGCTTTCTAACAGAGACCAGCACATGTATGAGAGAGGTCATTTCCACAGGGCTTGGGGTGAGCCACTGATGTATCCCAACTCGTTCCTTGATACCCAGGTGAGCAAAAAGGAAAGAAGGAGTTAAGAAGTTGCTGCCATGTCAGTATCTGCTGACACCCAGCCTAGGTAATCATTTACACACATGTTCAGTGTTTGTGAAACTCTCCCCAGATTGCACTTCAAATTCATTTTGCACTCATAAGGAGAAACCAGCTGAAAGCTCAGGACCAATGCATTTCTACCTGCTTCCATGTGTCATCCTTGAGTAGCCCCACGCTTCAGAAAACTCAGGATTTTTCTTTTCAGCTATCAGCAAGATGCAGCTTTTCTGTTCAGCTATAGGTTACTCAAAAGGACCGGTGCCCCCTGTGCCTGCCTTCTGAAACCTAAAGGAAACTGAAAGAGCCCACCACCCATGAGAGATCAGGATTTACATTTCCTTAAATGTATGCCTTAAAATATATCTCAATTCCAGACCAAGAAAGTTGCTATAGTTCCTTGAACATAAATGAGGACGTTACATCACTTTTAGAAAAGCAAAGCAGAAAACAGTGATGTGGTACTTTGTCCCAAAGTCTGAATTAATTTTTAGTTTGTTGCTGGAGGAACATTTTGATATTTGATTTTGCTGCACCAGGGAGTTTTCTTTCCATTTCAAGAGTCTGAAAATTGATTTTCCATAGCCAGGTGGCATGAAATCTCAAAGATCTAGGAATCACCATACCAGGTTTCTTGAATGTATTAATAGCTATGTTTTTTTATTAGCCTGGAAAAAGGATAAGGAGGAGGCAGGTGGCAGTCACTGGACAAATAACCTTCAAAATGTGGAAAATACCAAGCAGTTTAAAACATGCTGGCCATAGCAAGATTTTTGCAAGTGCTGCTGAGTACCAGGGGATAATTCACACTCAGGTGGATGAAGCTGCACTTGATTTGTGGAGAGTGATGAAGGACAAACAAGGCAAGGCAGAACGACCTCACATCCATTCAGGAGCTTCCCTCCATTTCCCTTTAAGCAGCCCAGACAACAGCCACATTCTAAGTCTAAACATCATCTGAAAATCTGGGCCTCATCACAGAACTTAAATCTCTGGTTTATACAGGTTATTGAATTTCTACACATGAGAAGATGCCTGGTTAAAATATGCCTCAGAACTAGAGCTGAATGAGAAAGAGATGGTCAGTTTTATCTCACAGAGGATTTAGATGTTTTAAAATCTGGTTTTCCTCTACTTTCAGTATTTCTAGTGTTCTAGAAACTCCCAAATTTCTAGAATAGTATTCTAGAAAGTTTGTATTTCTAAGGTTTGTGTAAACTGGAAGGGAACAATCTACACTGAGGTGGACCAGGGACCCAGGAGGCAAAAGTGCCACTGTCCTACCAGTGCCTGGAGAAACCCAAACCCCTGGATCTCTGACAGCCACATGGGAACAGAAAATATAATTTGTGTGCATGGCAGGGGGGAGACAACTACTGTCAGAGGGAAAAGTGGCTTCTAAACAGAAATCCAGACTCTTGTCAGGTTGTGCACAGAAATTTGTATATGATACTAATCAAAGAGCTGCTGTGACTGCTGGGATTATTTTGAATATATATGGCATATATATGGCATTGCAGTGCCACATGACATCTAAAAGAAATTCCCTTCACTTGAAATTTATACAGATTATTTCAGCAGATTTGGAACTTCATGGTTGCAGAGTCCTTTTATGCTCTGTACAGTCTCATTCTTAATCTGGTTTGTGAAATCAGATTGATTTCAAAGTGCTTAGATGAACTTATGTCTGTCTCATTTTTACATCTTGTAATGGATGTGCACACTAAAATACTAGTTTGCAAAGAGTACATACTGTAATATGGAGAAGCATATAATCAAAGGACAGAACACCCTTCCTTGTGATTTGGCTGAAGGCAAGCTGGATTCTGATATTCATCTAGTTCAAATGAAGCATACTTAAGGTGTTCATTCTTGTACCTGTGGTTCATTTACTAATATGATTTTATATAATCTTGACACCTTTCAAGTTATATTTATGTACTTTCAAAACACCTTAGCTCTTGGTGCATGATGACCCAGTCCATTTCTTGGCAGCTGGATTTAACCATGTCAGAAAACAACAGACCACTGCAGAACTCACACTGTTGAACTTTTCCAGTTAAAGATCTCTCCTAATTTTTCCTACTCTGTAGAAATCAGAATTGAAGCACAGTTTACCTGGCATCTTCTCAGGTGTTTCTGTTGCCAGGTGCAGGTTTCCTGTATACATAAAAGCACATGCTCTTTACCAGTATATTCGGTTACACCTTATAGCTGATCAAAAGTGGCACTATGTACAAAAATGTCACCTATTTATTGTGTTAGCCTTCTGCTCTGCTCTGAGTACCCTGGACATGCCCTTTGCATTCACAGCAGGCCTTGGAAAGGTGTGCATTGGTTTTATAAGCAGCCCGCTAACCTCCAGAGTATTGTAGGTAGGATCTGGATAGTGTGCTGGGATTGTGCTTGGCAATTATTTTGAGCTGGTTTCAGCCTTGCAGAAATGAGGACAGACTAATTAGACTTGGACTCTTTAGCTGAAGAGACAGCTGAGAAGGGAGATAATAAAGGTTTATAATGATAACTGAAGTAAACACAGAACAATTACTCAATCTTCCACCCACTATGAGAATTAGAAGGCACCCCAATTATCAGCAGCAGGATTAAAACAATGAGAAAGAAATGCCTTTTCCCCTAACATCCAATTAAACTGTGAAACTAAGTGCTCATGGAGGTTGCAGAGGCTAAACTTGTAAGTGAATTAAAAAAGGGATCAGACAAATCCACCTAAGCATGAATGTCCACCAGTGGTTAGGAATGTGACAGTCTGGATGCACCCTGTGGCTCAGGAAGCCCCTTGAAAGACACCTGTAGCTGGGAAGGTACTACTTAGTATTTGTCCTGCTTTATGCTCCCTCATAAGAATCTGTTTCTGGCCACAGCTGGAGGCCAGATGCTGGGTGGATCTTTCAACTCACACAGTATAGATGTTCTGTATTTCCACTACAGCCTTCACTGGGCTGCCATAGCATTATTTCAGGCATCCATATCATGGGAAATACAGCAACAGAGGAGCTGTGAGAGATGCTGAGCTCCCTGGGATGATGAGGAGAAAGAGGACAAGTCCATCATGCCTTCAGCAGTGCAACTAGCCTGAGGTGGGTACCAGGGTGCCCAGTCTGTGGCCCTAGGACAGTACATCTGAGTCCTGGACTACTTCTGCACAGCACAGTCACTGCACTAGAGCATGGATTCAAGTGTCCGCCCTGACAGGATGGTCACCATGGCAGGAGAGTCACCACAACCTCCTGCAGGCCACAAGCAGGATGGGTTCTGGGGCCACAGGCAGCACCATAACGTGGAGAACAACATGCACATGTACCCTCTTCAGGACTTTTATTACAACAAGACACCACAAAAGCAAATTAGAGAGTTGATCTCTTGGTGGAGAGCAATTAGACATTGGGTGTAGTGCAGTTACTGCCTCAGTCCTTGATTTTCAAACTCTGGTACAGTTTGCTGCTGCTCCAAGTTGTGGCATGCTATAAACTGGGAAAGGCACCCATACACACACAAAGGCACAGCATTAAGCCCATGCAGCACATCTGCTTTCTTCTCCAAGAGCACCAGCTGGGAGGAGACAGGAACTCTTTACCCAATGTTGCTGCTTTGTGCCTTTTGCTGTTTGTGACCTTTTCCCCTTCTGAGAAGCGTAGCCACAGGGCAGCATTCCCCATTCGGTGGAATTAAAGTTGTGAGAGAATCAAGATTATGATCTCTCTTGAAAATAAAATTTATTTTATTAAAGGAATGAAAGAATCTCTCTAGATAAAACAAAAACCTGTTTCAGATATCATACAATAATAAAAAAAACCAAAAAAATTCTAAGCCAAGGAAATCACTGAGGAATCATTATATACAAATTTCAAATATTGGACATATCACCTCACCAAAGTGATGGAAAGTGTTCTTTTAGGAGCTCACAAATGAGAGAGAAGAATAATCTGAAAGACATGAAACTGAATCAATATACTTTCTACTTTCCTCCTGAATGAAAATTGCTTTCACTCTTGTTTTCTCTTACAAAAAAAAAAAAAAAACAAAACGGCAAAGGGGGAAAATAAGACAAAAAACTCAAAGAAATAATATAATTCCCTTTCATCACAGTTCTTTCAAAGCTGATTTTAGATTGTAATCTGCCTGGAATTGCTTCTTGAACAGTCCCTTGGCTTCCTATCTGCTGGTCCAGGTTGAATGAAAGGCACAGTTGCTGCTGGTAAAATAAGATTTTTCTTTTGAAAGCGTTCCAACTTGTGCTCTCTGCCGTCAGCAGGTGGGACAAATGGTTCTTCTGAGGCGATATGAATTTGCAGACAGCTCAGCTATTTGAAGCCCCAGCATAATAATAGCAAGAACAAAACAAAAAAAAAAACTTACAAAAGAGAAAATCATCCCTTCTGTAGCATCCATAAAGACGAAACAAAGAGATAACAATTATATCATTATCCACCTAATTTAAACTAATGTGAAGAGAGTATGCAAGGGGATTTCAGGAAATCTCAAAATCACTAATGCTACAGCTCAAACATACAGAAAAGTTTTATCTTTTGATCCAGTGTAATTCTATCAATATATAGGTTGCAGGTGATACAGCCTTCTGTGTGACAATCCAGATTGCCCACCAAAAACAAAAAGCAGTTTAGAGGGCCACATTGTGCTGTCTCTGCCCACCTTCTGCCACTTGCTTCCCTGGAGAAGCTCCAGCCCAGCTTGCTGCTTGTGGAAATGGCCCAAGCCAGATGGGAATGGAAGCATCTCCTCAGGAGCAGGCATGGCAGGTGAGGCTGCAGGAGCGCTCTCTGGAGCAGGCTGCAGAGGCTGCCTGAGATTCCACCTTCGGTGGAACGTTTGGCCTCTTTGCCAGGGGGGCTGGGAGAGCAAGGCATATCCCAAACCTCCCAGAAGTCCTAAACAAACTTTCCTTTATTATAATTGTTTAGCTAAAGACCCAGATGTTTTATGGAAGCAACTGAGAGGCAAATGCCCTTAATTCCCCATTGCTACCCTCCAGCAGCAGGCAGTTCCCTCGGGCTGGAGGCCAATCCCAGATGAGAAGCCTGGCAGGCAGCTGCTGGGTGGCCGTGTACCAGCACCTGTCTGTGTCTGCACCTCAGCCGCCCTGCTGGTGGCAGAGATTAATCATCAGGCTGCTTTTCTTCTGCTGAAAAAGGTGTCCTTTCCCTTTTGTTTTCTCTTGCTGAGGCACCATTTCATTTAATTTCATCATTTCATTTCATTTACTTTCATTTCACCAAGGAATATGAAAATACTGTCTTGGTGCCCACAGCATCAAGTGAGGGAGGAAAATTACGTCCTCCCAAAAGTCCTAATTAAAACTCTACACAGTGACAGGAATAGAGACATGTTTTGATCTTGGTAGTGTTATCTGGGAAAAGCTTTATCCTGGTGATTTTGGAAGCTTTCTGGCTGCCCCTTGCTGAGCAGAGCTGCAAAAGGCTCAGGACAGCATGGATCACACAGCAGTGCTCGTGTTCTCTGCCAGCCTGCCAGGCAGGAGTTGTTTTCCAATCCATATATCATGTACAGTGTGCTCCTGTATTTCCACAAAAGCTGGAGCATTTTGCCAGAAAAGCCTTATTCCTGACATGACAAAATCAGCTGTACAACAAGAAAAGACAGATCTTGGAGGGTAGCAGCATGGGAGAGGCTGAGCCATATCCATCCATGGGGCTGATGCAGCAGCAAGGGCTCTGAAGGACAGGAAGCCAGTCCAGTGCAGTGTTTCCAGTGGGGAAAAAAGCTGCTGGCAGGAAAAGCAGAAGAATAGAGACAAGATCAGCAGCCAGCCTGGTCCACCTTTCTTGGCTCTGGTAAGCCCATCCTCAATCTGCATTCAGATTCTTGGCAAACTCACAGTTCATGAGGGTTTTCTACAAAAGTCCTTGCAAAAGCACGATGCTGTTGTGTTTATGGATGGCTGCTTTGACACGTGATCCTGACGTACTTCATCACAGAGAGAAAAGTCACTGTAAATGTGAGCAGTTCTGTACTTGCCCAGGAAACTCTTCAGACAGAGGGAACTTCATCAGACATTTCCTGTAGAAGCTGCCTGCAGAAAGTGTGACAAAAAGGTATAACCCATGTCATGCCTCACCTGGCAAATTCAAAAGCCCTCTGATCCAAGTCTGAGGGTGACAACATAAACCAGTTCACTGTGGTTTGCACGCTCCAGAGGCTTTTCTAATAGCAAAACCTATTTGAACTTTACTTAGCCAGCAGCACTAGATAAGAACTGGTTGTATATTTCAGGCTGGAAACACATGCCTGGCTCTTTCACATACCTGACCCACCTGGATGTGGGGTCATTAGGGAGAGATGTTGGCATGAGACAGACTCAGACGGCTGTGTGTTTTTATGAATAATCAGAGGAAAGCAGAGATGTAAAGCTTATTCTACAAGATAACAGCAACTAAGGCTACAAAGGCAATGACATCCCCAGAAGTTATTGTTTGCCATTGCTGCAGGTAACGTGCAGGATCTAGGGCTATTTGCACTGAAGATTTACAACCAGGACCTAAAGCTGTCATCTGCATTGAGATGGGTTAACTTGAGTAGAATACAGAAAAAATGAGCTAGTAGGAAAAAACTATAAGGCATAAAGAATAGAGAGGGGAGTAATAAATGAGTTGTTGAGCTTATGACATTTCGATGAGAATAATCCTTTCTCAGACCACAAAAACATTTAGAGAGGAAATGTTGCAATAAACCTCAGAGAGGCACTGATGAGAGACTGTAAATTCAATTCCAAATGTTGGAGAGGTTGTTAAGTGGACTAATATTAAGTGGGATTATAAGTGTAATGGCATATAATACAGCTTTTAAGTAACTAGGGAAGCATTATGTGAACTGACAATGGTGATCTGTGGCTGTGGGACCTTAATAAATTTATGAGAGTTTATTACTAAATTTCATTTATTGCTATCATAGGAAATGCTCACGCATGAGAACTTTATATGAATTGAGATAATAGATCATCCAGGGAGATGTCTAAATGCATTTAAGGGAAACTTTAAAATACAAATTTCAAAAACAGAAAAAAAGTTAAAATCTATTCAGGGAATATTGTTGTTAGCAGGACAATGCCAAGCCCCTTAGGCAGGAAATAAATGTTCCCTCTTGTATCTGATCTTGATTGCAAGGGAAGAAAAGTTTTAAATCAGCCCTCCCAGTACAGCTACTCTCCCCAAAGACCCAACAGTCCCAATGAGCAACACTGAAATCAATTCACTAGAGGTCTAAGTACCAGCTTGGGCTCTGGTTGCTCATGTGCAATAATTGCAGCCTCACATTCAGCAAGTTACTGCTGTGCTCTAAATCCAGGGAAAAAGCTATGAGGGTTTCTTCAACATGAGTTGTTCAGGCTGGAAAGTGTCTCCAGGGCCATCTAGTCCAGTCTCTGCTCAGCTTTCCCCAAGGAGAAGGGATATGGAGAGATGGGAACATGAGTGTTTTGTGCCCTCAGGTGAGCTGGGGGAGCACAGGGTCACCTCCTTTCCCTGCATGACTGAAAGCCCCTTGTGGCTATGGTGTAGAGTCACCAATGGCCACAGCTGAGCCCCAGGAGCAGTGAGGGAAGGAAGGAGGGAGAGAAGGAAAGAAGAAGATGCCAGAAAAATTATGAAAGGTAGAGGAAGGAAAAGTGTAATACATAAGAGAAAGAACAAAAAAAGAAAGGATTTTTATGCGTGGAATAAGGAGGATCAGAAATAAACTAAGAAATTGATCAAAGAGAGAATGTACTTGAGGAATGGGCAAAGGACAGTAAAAATTACAAAATAGAAAGAGGAAGTCAAGGACAGAAGTTGAGACTGCAAATGCTATTACAGCATTATTATGACATCTGGTGTCAGATGTCACTGAGCCTAAATTGTGTCCTTTTATGTTTGAATAAGACATTTTTGATGGATTTTGTGGATTTTCATAGTAGTCCAAAGAGCTCCTCTTTCAGTAAAATGTCAATTATACAAGAGTAGATGAAGTCAAAACATCATGACCAACAGATATGGAAAACTCAAGGAAGATAAGATTAAAAGGCTGCAGGTCATATAGTGGGCATAATGAATTGCATGTTGGAGAAACCAGCCCTTGGGTAAGGTCCTGGGCAAGTAAGAAAGAAATCAAATCATGTAATCTGGAGCCACGTAACTCAGCTGGGACCTAAATGACAGCAGGCCAGGACCCAGGGAGAGACAGTGACAGCTTCCCAGCTGAATCTCCATCTCTTTCTCTACTAACCTCACCCATCCTTACAACTTTCAAATGCTAAATATCATCCCTTATTCACTCCTAGGTCTTAGTACATCAGTTTGCCTGGCCTTTTTTTCAGGCATTTTTATTTTAAAGCCTTAAAATATATGTATATTCCATGACTTTGACTGCTTGGTAAATGAGTTTGTTTGGAAGGCTTTCAGTAAATTAAACTGTTTAACAATGTGAGATAGTTTTCCATAGGACAGTGCTGAATTAGGCAATCAGATCCAAGAAGCAGTGCTGGTTTTTACTGCAGCAGAAGCACTGTCAAAACCCTGGAGAAAGCATCTGGCAAATTAGTAGAATATTAAATACAACCAAATAATATAAAGTCAAGAGACATCTCCTGTGTAGCCTTGGGAGTTTATTAAATGTGTTCATTTTTTAAAGGCAGATGGTGACCTTTGGAGCCTCTCTGCTGTACAAGTCTGGGAATGAGCCTTGAGCCGAAATCAAAAGAGTTTTCATGTGAGAGGGCATTTGCAAATAGCAAGTGGGGAGAGAGCAGAGCTGTTTACACCTCCAGTTCTTCAGAAGCAGACAGCAGGACACTGCCATTTCAAGCTAACATTTGTACTTGGCCAGGATGGTTTTTTGGTGATACATTTCCAGCCAAAGACGCTGTGTGTGTGTGTCATTGGTCCTGCATCATCAGGATGCAAACACATGTCCACCTCCACTAAGCCACCTGTGGAACACACATGCAGTGGGAAAGCAAATGGGGGAAGGAGAAATCAGTCCTTATTTAGCCTACCCTTTCAGTGTATGTCATGATAATCATCAGTCATGATGACTGTCCCTCTGTACTCTCACTGGTGAGGACACACATCTCAAATGCTGTGTCCAGTTGTTGACCCCTCACTTCAAGAAAGACCAACAAAGGTTCTAGAGAATGAGTCGTGAGGAACAGCTGAGGGAACTGGGGCTGTTTAGCCTGCAGAAGGAGAGTTCTTAACATTCTCTACAGCTGTCTGAAAGGAGGGTGTAGCCAAGTGGGAGTTGGTCCCTTCTCCCACGCAACAAGTGAGAGGACAAGAGGACATAATCTCAAGCTGCACCACCAGGGGAGGTTTAGGTTGAACACCAGAAAGGAATTTTTCACTGAAAGTGTGGTCAGCCATTGGTGAGGGTTGCCCAGGAAGGTGGTGGAGTCACTGTCCCTGGAGGAGTTCCAGAAATGACTGAATGAGGCACTTAGTGCCATCGTTTTGTTGACATGGTGGTGTTCTGTCAAAGTTTGGACCCCATGATGTTGGAAGTCTTTTCCAACTGTAATGATTCTATGATTCTGTGATTCTCTTGGTCTTTCCCTTTTCATCTATGTCCCCTTCTAAGCATTAGCCCACTAGAAAAAATAAATTGGAGTTATCTATCATTTTCCACTTGTGTATGTGAAGTGTTGCAAACCAGCAAAGTGATGTCTCAGTGCCATGGTGTGGGTTGAAGTCTATCTGTACACTGGATCTGCTCCTCTGACATCTCTGAAGTGCAGATGTAAACATCCTTGGTCATGAGTCATTAAGAGTCTGAGAGGTTTTGAATGAAGGCTGGAAAGCTCAGTGAACCAATATGTTTTTAATGAAACTGTAATTTAATAAAAAAATTCATTGGTCACATTTTTGACATATTTTCTCTCTTATTTCCATGTATGTTAGGAATGGAGATCTAGGGTAAATAAGGACAGAAGAGTAAACTCTCACTGGAGAATTACTAGCTTCAGCTCTACTTTTGAAATTAGTTTCTTGTCTTTCTTGCTCCAAAATGGGAAAGCAGGAACACTGTGTCTTATGTCCTATCCCTGGTGACAAGATTTATGAAGCCTTTGATCAGATTTCTCAGCACACAAAGCAGAGTCTGAGTCACTGAGATGTTCCTGTGGCAGTGCCCTGGGGAGGCTCTAAGGACTAACTTAGCAATAGTACAATTCTTGTTGCATACATGTCCCTCACCAAGCCCTAACCCAAGGCAGCTCCCCTTACTGGGGTCTGGATGCAGGTGTGGAACAGGGACACAGTGCAAAGGAGAGCAGGCTGGTGCCATCCCATTTCCTCCTGGGCTCCTGGCAGCACCTGGCCGATGTGTTCATCTCCCACTAGAAAATCAGCATGTATTATTTACATTCCCTTAAACTGAAAGCATTCCTACTCTTCTTTCCCCTTGCATCCTGTTTCTCATGTCTTGAAATTGTAATAATCACTCCTTGCCCCTTTGTATCTGCTAGTCTGCAATCTTGTTTTCAGAATACTCATACACACACTTGGGAGCTCAAGCCACACAGAAATAAGAAATCAGCTTTTATGAACTGATGTGCTTGTGGGAGCATATGGTGGTGACTTTGAATCTCAGTATCAAAAGGAGAGTGATCTCCTGAGACTTCATTTGGAGTTCTATTAATACTTCGTGTTTTCATTCTAAAAATCTAATTTCTGTGCATTTTCAAACTGAAATGAAACTTCTGGGGATCTCAAAGTGTCTCCCTTCTAAGAGAGAATCTAAGGTGAATGGAACATAATATACGAAACTAGTACCAAGAGATATTGCAGAGAATATGATAAGACGTTCATTCCTCTAGTAGAGATCAGATATCAAGGTCACAATCCACACATCTTTTGCTAGAAAAGATCTTGCAGAGAGAAAGCTTCTTGCATCAAAGAGAATCCCTGGACTATAGTATGTGACTCTTGCTTTCCACTCAGTTTTCATCTTTGTTCCCATCTAAATAATTTTGAAGAGCAGAGATGAACAAAAAAATAAAAATTCTGAGGAGCACAGGCAGCTCCAGGACTAAAAGATTGATGCACCTTGCACTGAAGACATTCAAGATTAGAAGCTGAATGAGCTCTGGATATATCCCTAAATCCTGTAATGAGTCATCAAGTATTAACTCTTTTGTTGTGGTTAAATTAATTGCCTAAGAAAAAAACATAATTGAATGCTTTCAATGGAGATTGGATCTTGAAAAAAGAACAAAAAGGTGTTTTTCTCACAAAAAGGCATTTTCTTATGCAATTCTCAGTAGGATTTTGAATGCAGAAGCAGCACTGAAGACTCACTTGAACAGCAAGCTCAGCAGGAACTGGAGGCTCGGAGCTCTGCCTCACCCAGGAAAAAGCCCTTTTTTTTTTGGAGGTGATGGGGGTTCCTGCTGAGGCAAATGTAGCAGGAGTCATGAAACACAGAATGTTTCTTCAAACCTTTGCCTGTGATGAGGAGAAGCCCTGGCTTTTCATTGGTGCTGATGTCAGGTGGGATGGATGAGCTCACCACTTCTCAACTCTTGTGAGCAGGTACTGGAGGAGCTCAGAGTAGTGAAAGCACCACTGCCTCCTTCTCAGGAGGGTGCCAGAGAGCAAACCCAGGACAAGGGGCAGCAACCATCATGAAATGGTCTCTCCCTCCGCTGTCTCCCTCCAAACAGACTGGCATCACCAGCCTCTAGGGTCCCTAGTGCTGACAGTGAAATCTCAGCCAGAATCTGCCTTGGTCCCTTCAATGACAGTCAAGGGTCAGGTTTAGGGCCTGTGGAAGAAATGGGACTTTTCTGACTCTAAGGGAGTGTCTGAATCCGCTTTCCTCCCAAAGCTTCAGGTATTGGAAGGATCAACTTGAAGAAAGCAAACTAGTGTTGCCATAGAACAGAGTCACTCAGGGGCTGGTTCATGCCTTCCTGCACCTACTGAGTTAGACAGTGAAGGAAATGGCGCCATTTGGTACCAGATGGTTCAGTTTTAGGATTTTTTCAGCCTTTAAGATTAAATCTTTATGAGCCAGCAAAAACTTAACTTGCTTTAATTAGATCCTTATCTTTCAGTCAGAATTGTAGTTGTACTTGGACAAGCTGCTGGAACAGTTCTAAAGAGATGCACCACAAGACAACTGTCTTGAACAACACCATCTTACATAAAAGGCACAAATAGTGTTGTTGAATGCAGTAATATTTGGGAGTATGCCTATTCCTTTCATCCTTTAAAACTTCCACAATGCCCTTATTCCCTGGAAGTGTTGGTGCAACTCAAGGGACCAAACAGTCAGGGGCAGCACAGTCCAATGCTTTGTGGCCAAGAACTCTGAAGGAGTCACTTTGGCCAACACCAGGTTTTATTGCTAAAAAGTAAGGATATCAAGACTTTGATAAGCAAAGAGACATAAGGATCAAATTAAAAGAAGGCTTTCCATAAGCAAAAAAATTTACTGGGGCTATGAGGGCATTTTATGTTTTAGGAGAGACTTTGTGTGAACATATGCTATTTCTCCAATACTTTATAACCTTTGATAAACACATGGAAACTTCTGGCACTCAAGGGCAAACCATGAGGCCCAGTGATGCTTACACAGTCTAAAATAAGAGTCTGTTTGCTGGCCTAGCCACACCATGTTTACATTTGTGAGGGTATCTTTACTGGTGCCTGCCACACATGATTTAAACTGCACTTGAGGAAGTCTCCTGCTGTGACTTCTTCATTCTTTGAAAGCTACTGCAGAAAGGTTGGCAGGGGTGAATGATTGAAATGATTTATAGTGCTTGTCTGTTGGGTGAATGATTAAACAGCACAAGTCTGGAGGAAGAAATAACACAAAAGGTTATTCATGTGCACTTGAATTGGTAGAAATACCTCATAAAATACACTGTACAGTTTGAGAAACAACATTTAATGGTGGGTGATTACCAGTGATATTCAAAGACATCTCAACTGATGTTATGTATTATAATCTAACTTCTTCTACCAATTGTAGCATTTATATTTTCCACTCTGTTTTTCCTCGTAGATCTGACATGTTCTGTACAGCAGAGCCTACAGCACCTAACTTGTCAACAACAGCTTTTGCTTCTTTTTTTGATAGAGGATTTTAGAACAATTACCAGTCAATGTAAAATAATGTATAATTCCACACCTATCTTTGTAATGAACTATAGAATGAAAGGCTCTGAAATTGCTGCAATTACCATCTCCTAAAAGGGAATCATTAAAAAAAAACAAACCCAAAGAGTAGATGATCTGAACAACATGGAGAAGAAAATCACACTAAGCACCAGGTATGTTTGCAAGGCTGTAGTGTTACATCTAGTACAGCAGGTGGAAAAACATGCCATCCATATGATTTGTGGTACAGACACTACCAGAGATACCACCCAAAGTAAAAATATGATGTATAAGTGTTTCCCTTTTTTTCATGAAGGAATTTTGTATAATCAGTTGCTTAAACTCTGATCCACAATGATGTCACTTCTGCTATTCAAGACTTAGGTAGGTTGCATTTTAAAAATTTCAAGGAACAGATCAGTGTAGAAAGTACTTCCCTTCTTCTCATTCACCCACCAGACACTTGGCATAAAGTTAAACTAAACTTACCTAATTTGAAACAGTAATAAAGAAAGAAAGGAGGGAAACCCAGCTGTGCTACATTAAACCTCAGGCAGTCCTGTGTGGTGCCTTTAGCTTCAAAGAGTGCATCACCGTGAAGGGAAAAGTCAGTTCAGACCCAGATTCAGATTTGCAAGGAAACCTCCCATAGTCTAAAAGAATCTTAAGGAAATGACAGATAATGACATAAGCAAAAGTAAAATCTAAATGGTCAAAAACCAGCTATTGTAATTTTTAAGTATAATCAGACTATTTAAGTCTCAATATTAAAAATGAAGAGGCTGATCTGTGTTTTATAAAGGACAGCTAAAAATAGGACTAACTAAACTAAAAATAGAGCCGAGAACAAGAAAGGGTTTATTAAATAAAGAAGACAGTACCCAAGGAGATCTCTAAATGAACAATAGCAGGAAAACATTTCCAACTTGCTGTAGGTAGAGGAAAAGGTGCAACAAAAGGTAAGGGGAAAAACTTATCTCCAGTCTGCTTTGTAGAATGGTTGTAAAGATGACTGAACATTTCTATAAGCACAACTGCCACAATACATAATGAAATTCTTCTAAAGAGAAGATTTATGATGGCATGACCAGAAGAGAAAAGGCTGTGAGGACAATCAAAATTTGATCCCTTCCATTTGCAAAAACAGGGAACATTGACTGTTTCCATGATCTGAACTGTAGGGACTGGAGCTTTATGGTGACATGGGAATTTTTCCACTGAGTTTATAATGAGATGAAACCACCGTAAAAAAAAAAAAAAAACAACCAAAAAAAACAAACCACCACTGAAGAAAAGTACCAAAATTATAGGGTCCTCTGACTGGAATGAAAAATACTTTTGTTCAGTAAAGTCCCTGCTTTGTACTGGACTTAACCACATCACAATCAAGATTAAAATTAAATCAATTAAAAGGCAAAATACAGTCATCTGTGAGGATGGTCGAATGCAGAGCACAACTGCAAGACAGGGTCTCTCACTGAGCTACCCAGAATATTTTGGAGCCCCTTCTCTGTACTAAAAATGTGATCCTAATGTTACCTCTCTATTTTAAAACTATTATAACTTTGCCATTTACTACAAAGGCAAGTGGTGCCATCAGGAACAATTGCTTGGTTTCCTATCTAGAGTCCTGGTAATGTCCTTCATGCCAAACATCTGGTTAAGCCTGAATTATTTGTAAATGGCAGCTCTTTGTATTTTGTTAAACTGGGAGTAGCTGTCCCATACTCCGAATAGTTTGTAGTTTAAGGATGAAACTTCAAACTCCGGATCTAAATGCAAAACTATTAGGGAGTTCAGTTTAGAAATTAACAAGATTTGGATCTGAAAGTGGATCCAATTTTGTTCACATGTCACTGTCAAAAGAGTGAGGGTTGTTATGCAACCATAAGCTACAGCAGCACAAAACGTATTTAGAACATAAAGATGTTTTGCAGAAGTGAAGCAATTTAAAATAGCTTTAGATCTAAGCAAGCTTGTAAGCAGGCCCCTAAGACCAACCTTAATATCTCCAGTTAAGTTGGTTCTAGTCTTTTATAGTGATTATGCAGTCTTCATTTTACAAGTGTGCAATCAGGTCAGTAAAAAGTGAGACATTTTTATAGATGGGTAATGACAAAAATTAGAAATTGTCTTCCACAGAAAGAAACAAGAGTAAACTAAGAGAAAACAAGAAAGGTGCTAGAAGTCTCTACTGAAGACATTGATCTGATAACTCGATTGACCTGGATGAAATCAGATGTGGTGTGAGGACAGAAGGGCTGGATTGAAAAAAGTCTCAAGTTTAATAATATTTGATGGTAACTTGGGGCAAGAATGTGCCCTGGTTGCTCCTAAAGTTACTAAGAGATTCCCAATGGACAATAGGCTTAAGAGGCTTTTGAAATGATAAGCTTATGCCACACACACAGCCACAGGAGTGCTGGAGGAGGAAACACCTACACTTTATTTATATTTTTGTAAGTCTTATGAGCAGGGATTAACCATTACAAGCATGCTGGGATGCTGAGAATGTACTTGCTTTCAGGGTCATCCAAGCTGACTTTTCCCTTCAGAAAAACGAAAAGTTGCCTCTCATTTACACAAACATGGCCAAAAAATTTTTCTATTGTCCGTATCTCAACTTATGCAATTATGCATGTTGTTTCAGAAATAATGTAAAAGGACTTGGAGACAATCCTGGGTCAATGGGAGGTTTTAAAGTTACCTGTAGGTCAGTGAAAGGACAGTAATTGAGACCAGAAGATGACTGGGCAGGTGTTGGCATGGGACCAGTATCATCAATGCAGTAGTGGGACCAGAAGAATGGGAAAAGAAGGTTAGGTTAGCTGAGTTATTGAAGATAAATCAGCTCATTCCTTGCCAACATTTCATGAAGAAATATTTTTGACACCTACTTGGTGTCACATCTCTCAAAGATTTCTGTACTGTCCTCACTGGTTTGGGGCATGGGGAGAACAGCTTGTTCTGCTACAGAAGATCTCTGTGGATCTGTAAATATAGCTTTATATAAAATAAGAGAAGATAGATTACACAGCTAGATAGATGTGGTTTTATTTCTCTCTTAGAAAATATAATCCTTGTGTTTATATTCCTAAGCACCTAATTAATTAGGACAAATGTTCCACATTCAGCATTGATAAGACTTGAGAAAGTAAAAAGTATTTTCTGTAGCTTGATAGTTTTGAGCTACAGGTATTTAATTTTATTACAGAAATTTTAAATAGCACAAGGTAATCAAATTTAAACAGCAAAAGAAATTACTAATACTCTGAATGTTAGAAGACACATGGACATAAGCCAACAAATTGGCTAAATAAGTGTCTGGTGAATATTAGCTAAATGTTTTTCCCCTTAGGAACATGACTAAGCTTGATTTAATTTATTAATAGAGTTTAGTAGATATTATTTCAATTATGAAAATATAGTAATATGAAACAAGCAGGATCTTCTTCTAGGTGATGTCTTGCTCATTTTGTTCCATGTTAGGTTTACAAAAATATGGCTATGCCTGTGTATGAAGGAAATATAATTCAGCATACTGGAATTACTGCCAGCATTATGCATGCCACCCAGGGAATTGGCCCAATCACCTTAACAGGATTATTCCTACTGGTTATTAGAGTTGAAACATATTCTGCAGTGCACCTAATACCTCATTCAAAGCACACTGGACATATTAAGCCTAATTAGTCAGCAGTGTAAGATCAAGAAATACAAATTTGTTGCTGGCTTGGCACAACACTGCATCACAGTCCTTGATTTCAGTCTGTTACAAAGATCTTCTCGGTACATTTTCCTCTCAGTTTCTGTGTTTCTTTCTGTTCCCTGTGGCTGAACACGCATATTAAGATTTGAAATTCTTGGATGAAAATACTCCGCAAATGCAGGGATAGAATCTCACGTTATCCAACAGACAGTCAGCAACCCACAGCAGTTTGATTCCTTCTCAACAGGTTTGAAACTGAAATAGTTGTCATGATAACCTTACCAGTTCTCTGAATTATCCAGTTCTCTCCCTCCTCAAACACTGCTTGGAAACTTCAGTGTGTGAGTCACCCTGCCTTTATTACGAGTGTGCTGAGGCACACTGAAGAGATTTCATTAGAATTCTCTGCAGGCTGGAATAGATTATAATAAGATTACTGTCACCAGCAGAGGGAAAACAGCAAAGGTAGATAAGAAATTCTAAAGGTTGCTGGAGGTATAAGGGATGCTAGAAAAATAGGATTCTTTTGAAATAAACAAACAAATCAAGTCCCCTTAGGGAATTGATAACAGCAAAATTGCGGAAATGGTTGAAGAATTGTGTGGTAGAAACATTCCACATTTGCTAGAACTCCCAGTGGAAAAGAAGTTGCAAATCATATGAATTTTAAGAGGAAGACTTTGAGGTTAACTGCTTTAAATTTTAACTCTCAGAAGAAAAATATAACAGTCTCCCAAATATAGGTAACACTTTTTACAAAACAGCTGGTATAATATACTGCTTAGAGCTGATTGAGTACCCTCCAGCTGGATCCTAAACTTGTCCCAGGTACAGGAGGAGAGGTTCTGGGTAGCACAAACCAGGTGACTGCAAAATAAACCTAAAAGAAAGCACCATTTCTACCTCACTTACATGCAGACTTATTGATGAACAGTGTAAAATAAATACTGATTCCCACTCCAGGTCAACCCACACCTTCGGTCCCTTGTAACATTTTGAAGGAGTCACATTCTTAGGACCTTTGTGTTCCCCTTGGAAGGAACAAAAGTTCAAAACACAAGCAAAGCCAACTGATTGCCACCCTTAAAGCCTTCTTTTGCTGTTTTTTCTACTTTAACAGCAACAATTGAGAAATTTAATAGCAATTATGATGCAGGTCTGCTGGGAATTGCTGGTTGTCACAGCATGTGACATTTTCTTAATGTTTCATTTTAACCTCTCATCTCGCCACATCTGTCTGCTCTCTTCTGTCTGCCTTTATTTTTCTGCTCTTTGGGAGAGGAATCACTAATTTTTTCTGTCTTTCTGCTTGCAAAGTGTCCTGCAACTCTGACTGAGCTGCCACCATACCATAGCACAGTAACAGCAGTAAAGCATTTTCTGGGGCCAAGAATAGGCAAAAATGTAAGATGGGGAAAACTTCCATCCATCCTTTTCCTTTGAGATGGGAGACTCAGGAGGAACACAATTCCCCCATGTACTTTATTTGCTTATGGGACAACAATGTGAGTGTGTGATTTGAGTTCCAACACACATTTTATTAAAAAGAATGTTCTTATTCAAGTTTCTCCCAAAAGATACATACATACCCTTTTTTCGTCTCTCCCAATCTCTTTCCATATATAAGTGAAATTTGTCAGACCTCAAAAAAGGAGCCCTCTATTCCTAGAAATGTTTTTATGCTGACTGGTAAAGTGAAGTGGCAAAGACCAGGAAAGCCAACAGAAACATGTTTAGTGCATCCTCTCTTGCAGGGTGCCACTGCCAAGTCTACTTCTGTAATAAAACTCCCTCTCTTGTTGCAATAAACATTATAAACATTGTTACAATGAGCAGTTCCCTGCCTCTTATTTTTCAGAAATAGGAAATACCATATATTCTGTATATTTGTGGCATTTGTCAAAAATTTTATTACTGTGATCAAAACTGTGCTAAAGATAGAAGTGTGATCCTGCAGTATCCAGCCTGGCTAGTTGCAATGGATTTCTTAACATTTAGAGATATTCTTGTATATCAACACTCTAAGCATTTAAATTTTAAAAAATAAATAAATCATGCAAACAGTTCATACAGTTCTGACCTCCCTTCAGAATGCCTTCTCACTATTCTATATATAACCATAACATGAAATTTAGTGCAAAACTTACCTATACAAAATTTTTGGAATTCAATTGTCTCTCTGAATACCTACACTTTATGTCAAGAGTAACAGATTTCATTCATTCATACACTCATCAACACCATTCCCATCCTTACAAACTTCACTTATACACACTTGAATTCTGGCGAAACAGAAAGTACAACTTACATTGCTTTCCAATTGCAAAGCAAATCCTTGCTCTTCTTCATGTTTTCTCACTGCAGCTCAACATAGAGATCCCCCAAAGTCATATGCTATTTCCAGAAACCTGGCAATTTGAGTAAATCTAATTTATTCTGTTATGTGAATACTTGTATCTATGGACATTTGATTTCTAAGTGAAGGTGCAGGATTGAAACATTGCTGAACAATACACAGGTTTTGGTGCTGATATCTTTTTCTTGAGTGCAGGGTACAAATTTGGTTTTCACACATTTTCACTTTCCTATGAAAGTGCTTTTTAATCCTTAGTTGGACAGTGAAGGTATTCAAAGAATCTTTTCCACCTGCAGTGAATGTCACAGTTTTCAAGAACCTGCTTCATTGACTACAGGGATAAGACTGGATTTAATTTGCACTTCTCCACTCATTGCTGACACTTGCATAAATATGATTGCAGTAGGTCTGGTTTAATCACAGCAGTTTAAGAAAAAATGGTTGTTAACAACTGAAGCATTTGGATAGATCTCCAGGGAACACACAGTGGAAGCATGAACTCCCATAATCCCATTTCTGCGGAATACTGTGTGTTGGATCCTCTGTTAAAAAGAGACTGCAGCTACACCAGATGCATCCATATGGAAATTTGCACATATTCAGTCTACATGGCCATCCAGTCCCCAGTCTCTCTCTTGGGACTGCCAAAGGCACTGATTAGTGGGCTGTTTTGTTACCTGGGTGCTTCTTCACTAGAACTGCAAATAACATCATTACTGTGCTCAACAGAGACAAAAAATTGGCTGTAACTCATTATAAAGGTAGGATTTGGTGCAGTGATTTGAACAACAATGATCCGTATTGCTTTACCAGCTCTTTCACTCAGCCACTGCTGTGAAATCCCAGGATGTTTCACTGCTGAAGAGTATTAGCTTTATAAATAAGGTCCAAGACACAAAGTTTTTGAAATCAAGGGTCAGGTAATGATCAGAGCTTTCTAGCCCTCAAAAATCATCTTGTATTGTTGAGTACACCTTTTTTAAGGGAACATAATTTGAAAACACTCTTTTTTTGGTGTGTCAGCCATTGCTAAGTATAGATAAATGGAGCTTTCTCTACTCTAAAAACTGTCAATTTAACTAAGGTATATCATTTCTACAGGGCTTGGTTTACAAGCATTCATCTTATGCATTTACATCTGCAGGACTGAACTGGTGTGCTGCTCTCTAATCCTTGACTCACAGCTCACAAGAAGACCTTAGAAGAAGTTCAAAGTTCTTCTTCCATCACAGACTCGGGAAAATGGAGCGGAAATGGCAAATCACTGTATCTGTCCTCCTAGTGCAAGGCCAAATTAGCTGTGCATAAAATATTCCTGACAGATTAGCATTTGAAGACACCCATGATGGAGAACCTACACTAGGACAACTCCAGTTTTAATGTCTGTACTATCAGAAGGATTTTCTACAAAAGTCAGCATACTCCTCATGTGCTCATCTGTTACATCCATAGTGTACCCACAGAAAAGTCTGCTCCTCTCTCTATTCCAGCTATTGTTTAAGTGTTTGACAGCCATTTCCATGCATCTCAAGTTCCAGTTACCGGTCCAAGACATATTCTGGCTGCTGTGATGTCATGGGAAAGAAAAAGAGCTTTCTATCTCCTCACTCTCTTTAGCACATCAATCATAAATTGATCCCGTCCTTATCTTGGTATATGCAAATAATTTACTCCCTTTCATTTGTTCATTTCTTCCCTCACTCTCCTGAGCTTTGTGTTCACTAAACTGAGTCATTGTAAAGAAAATGGGATCTCCATCCATGGAAATAATAATAATTTGACTGGTCAAGACCCTGAGCAATTTGTTTTAATGAAAAAGCCTTCTTTGAGCAGAGAGTTTGACCAGATGACCTTCAGATGTCACTTTCAGACTAAACTATTCCATGATTAATATTTGTAGGTTGGAACATTTAGGAAGAATGTCTAAATTACCCTTTCCAAAAGTATCATCTGTTCCATTAATTGTCAAGCAACAGATTTCATTTAACATCCTTCTCTTCTACCCATGATGGATGAATCATTATCTCATTGTGAGGGAAAGGTGTGACTCTTTAAAAAACCTAATGCAGTGGCAGTTCTTTGCTGAATAAGTATGTCCTGAGGTTTAATTGGGTGAGGGAATTACACCTCCTTTTCCCTCATTTGAACCTGGTCACAAAGTCTCTGCTTTTGATTACCTATTCTGATTGATTGCCACTGGGCTTTTGCATTTCACATTTTAAAATTTTTTCCTTCCTCCTCACAGGGGCTGTTCTGCTCACAAATATTCACATATTTAAGCATTCTCATCTACTGGCATCAGAATTAGCCAGCATGAGTTTTCCCCTCTCAGCTTTGTGCTTTTCAGAGGCTAAGAACACAGCAGGAATGATGGCTCTTGCTCTCCTGGGTGACTGAGTCACTGGTTCAACTAAATGGAACTCCATTAATTATGAAGGAGTTAACAATAAATAAATAAACTCTCATCTGTGAAGATTTGCTTTATCAGGTTTAACCATAACTAATTGCTTCTTTAGTAAGTGTTGAAATAAGTGAACAAATTTTTATGTTGCAGCAAGTGCACTTGAGTGTCTTTTAAAGGAACAGCTTTTTATTGCTGATTGCATTTTAGTAGGTGAGCATATAAATAAGAAAATTATTATCCATCTAGGAGCTCTTGTATCTTTCTCCTTAAACATAATTATTGTAGTTCAAAGTCCTCCCTTTACTTCCAGTAAACAACATCACTCAGGATTTTAATGCACAATCCACTCTTTTCCTACCCATCATTGGCACTGCAATGCAACAGAAGTGAGTGTTCTGCCAAAAAATCTGCATGCCTTGTCCATATCCATCCAGTTGGGACCAATCACCTATGACTTAGAAAATTAGATCAGGAGGCCAGTCATGCCTCTGGAAAAGTCACGTTCCTGAAGGGCAAGGTTCAGTCTCACTGCAGATTGCTAGGAAAAAATACAGGTCTAAGGTGCTTATTGTAAGAATGGATTGGTCACAAAGTATTTCGTGCACCCAGGGTAAACAGTGAAATGCAATAATTGCAATATTGTGAATTATTGCAATATTGTGCTCTACAAACTCTCCCCTGCAGTCTTAAGGCAGTAACCTCATCATGGCAGCACTGTCCTGATGAATAAATCATTTCAATCACAGGACAGCCATGAAGAATCTCTCTCTGCTCTGCTAGATGTATGCTTAGCAAAGCACCGTCTTTGACCACAAGCTTTGTTTTCTGTGTGCTATTCACTGATCTTTTGTTCTAAGAGGTGGTTAATCGTGGACAACCACATCTCTCACTGCTAAATTAGCATTAAGAAACCATGAAATATCTCAAAGTACAATTAACATCCTCTCTGTCCTTCTCTCTATATATGTACCAACAGATCAAAAAAATTATAACTTTTTAATTTGATTTCTCTTACGCAAGAAATACTTTAAAAGATGTTAATTTTCCATTGTACTGAAGTTCCAGGAATGAGAAGGCAATCTTACACTGCTCAGTAGAGGATAGAGGTATTTTGAAAATATCTGCACTGGAAGTCTATTTATCCCAACTTTTTCACTGTTTTCCCTTTTGGGGCCTTTCATGAAATCACCAAATATCTAAACATTTTCCAACAACAACAACAACAACTTTTTCACTGTTTTCCTTTTGGGGCCTTTCAAAATCACCAAAAAAACACCAAAAAAAAAAAAAACCAAAAACCCCCATAAAAAAAAACCTCCTTACTTTTTTTTTAAAATAAAATAAAACTTTGGGAAATTTTTGTACAATTACCCACCTCTCAGAGCAGCAAAGAATGGCAAAGCTGTCAACAGTTTATAATCCATCTATCATCCAGTCACAGAGCTTCCTTTTTTCCCTTAGTGGGCAGAGTCTGTCAAGAGTAAGTAATTGGTCAGAGAGGAGGGAAGGGAAGTGCTGAATGATGCTGCAGGTTTCATGCCCGTCAAAACCCCAGTATCATGTCATTATTTTTGGAGAGGGAGATGAAGACTACAGCCTTTTTGTGTGCAGGAAGGATGGTCATCTTCACACATCTTGCACATTGGGCACCTGACTGTAGGATGTGCACTTACTGCTTGAATCATACTTGGCCTCCAGAGAGAACATCCCCAGAGATGGAGAATGGCAAATGGTGCTTGTCCTGAAGGATGTCCTTGTGAACAGGTCCTGGAGCAGAGCACAGGGCTCAAGGCGCACTCTCAAATTCAGTGGCTGCAACTCATCACCAGCCCTGGTATTCATGTGAAGATAAAGTCCTCTTCTCAAACTGCAAATATAACAGCTCACATTTGCTAATTAAATGGTTCTTCTCAGAGCTGCTAGGTACCTCCTACAGCAGGAACCTTGGAGAAGATCATTTATCACTGATGTATTTTTAATAGAGCAACTGCCTCTGAGGAAATCATTGATCATTGCAGCTAATGACCAGAATATCACACAGTGCAATTAATAATTGTATCAGCACCAGCTAGTCATTTGAAAAAGAGAATTTTTGACCTTTATAGGGTTTCTAATCCTATAATACTACCTATGATAGAAGCTGGACAAAGAAAAGCCAAGTTTTAGGGCTCAGAAAACATTTAATAAGAATCCACTTGGATACAAAGTAAAAAATGGTCACAGAACCATTATATGAAATTCGTCATTATTTCTGAGTGCAGCCACATTTAGTGAAACTGGAAGATCCTGCCCCCTGCATAAAATGAATATGTATTTGCAAAGGAGGAGAATACATCTATGGCCTTTATTTGCAATGTGTTCTTTTTCTGTTGCCTCATTTGAGCCTTTCTTATTTTGAGCCTTTAAATAACCTTTAAATATGCGCCTGAGCAGGCAAAAAGAAAAAAGTACATGTCAGGCTGACATCGAGTCAAGCAAGAAAACAAAATCAGGAGAAGAGAAGGATGCAAAACAACACACAAAAACCTGAAACCTCTTGGTCTCAACATAAAAGAACTTGAGTGGAACAAACAGAGCTCCAAGACAATCTCACACATTTATTGATCAGCTGGTGGGAAGGGCTAATTGGCTGATATTTCCTTTGAGCCTAGCAGTGAGGATTTGGAGAATGCAAAATTGAAATGTTTCAGATATACTGAGAGAAAGGAGCAGGTCAAGGACAGTGTGACAGAGCAGAAGAAACTGGAGATATAAGCTCTGAGGAATGCAGAAGTTTAAAGCTCAGTAAAACAAAATGACAACACAGCAATACACTAGAGAGCAATTAAATATTACTTTGTACAAGCAACAGAAATTGTGTAAATCTGAGATAATTGCCAGCATGTTAAATAATCAAGAAAGAACAAACAAACCCCACCTAACATGGACTACTTACAATGGTAAACATCTCTGCTTATGGAACAATCTTAGAACACAATGGATTTATTCATAGGTGTCTATTCTAAATTATAATAGCCTTTGTAAGGCCGTGTTTGATTATCAGTCATACTTCCCAGATATCATTTCTTTCATATTAGTATGGTACCTGGAATTCCAGCAGTGCATTTTAAGGGTCAGATGTAAAGACTACACCAGGAGGGACCAGCAGGGTCTGTCTGGGACGTGACTTTTCTTCCACACTGCCACTGCTGAGGCTGTGTCCATGGATATGCAGCAGCTCTACACTGGCAAGTTAAGCAACACTTTTCTTTGAAAAGTCCTCCTTCCAGGAACTCAAAAGTAAAAAATAACATCATATCATACAGAGCCTGATAGCAAATGTTTCAGTGAAACAATAACCTTTGAGACTGAGTGTGGATGAACTTCTCTGTTTTTTCTCCTTGCAAGGGAATATTTATCCTGCTGCCACAAGCTGCTGCCCCCATCTGTCTCTGAGGCTGCTCCCACCAGAAAGAAAACGTGACTGGATTCTACTGTGAAAGGAGACCCAAAACTTGGACAAGGCCAGGTGGAAAACACAGAAAAACAGCTACTGGTTCTGGTTATTTATGGCATCATGACAACTGTCCCTTACAGCTCCCATGGGGGCACCAAACCATGCCCTGGCAGGAGGATCATCCTTTGGCATGTTTTCCCTCAGGATGCAGGCACATCCCTCACAGGCTCCCATGCAAAGCAGCTGCCTAGGGAAAAAGCCAGCCCTCCTACAAAGTAGACTTTAGAGCACTTGATCATAGGTTCCTTTCACATCACTGCACTTCACATACTTAAAAGTAACAACAAAAAGAAGTGGTTAGAATGTGCACATTCTGTGAAAACCTTCCACTTTCCTTAAAGTTTTCACTGTCCTGCTTCATCACCCCAAAATGCCCGTTTGCACCTATGAAGTATGCCTATCCCTGTGAGCATAAGTCCTGAAAGGTTTAGCAAGAAGAGTGAGAAAGAGAGGATGTGGATCAATAAGAAAAATCTCAAAGAAACAACAATTTTTTGTGGATAAAATGGTAAATCACAAATAGAGAAGAAGCAATCAAACTAAAGGCTCCTACAAACACAGCCTCCTCCAACAGTGCAGAAAGTCTGGCCAGGGAAAGATTTAGGTTATGAAGTGCTTTATAAAGAGAGAGAAAGAAAAGAAATTGAATGAATCCCCTGCCCTGACAGGTCTTGACTTTTAATCACAGATTTGAAATGTATTTTCTGCTCCACTGCTGTCTAGTTTTCTAGACATTAAATCTCCCTTTGTGTTGGTCACTGTCCCATCAAAGTGTCAACCATCACTGTCTCCCACTTTGCCTGGTCTTTGAGTCCCCAGCTGCAACATCGAACCTATCCTTGGGGCTTGGTTTATTCAGCACAAAAGCAAAATCTGAAGTGATCTGCAGCAGTAAGCTTTAGTTGCTTGGAGGAGCAGGATTTTGACCTTTTTCCCTATCTGTTCTTAGAGACTTGCATCAAGGTGAGATTTCTACTGCCCACTGTAGAAAATACTGCAGTCCAGGGTTTTGGCAATGCACACAATTCTGTAGCTGTGCAACGTGGACACTTCTGAGGAGGGGCCAAAAATAAAGTAGAATTGAAGCCACGAGAGATATTGCAACCCCTGTTCTCTCTCATAACATCATCTCTTTGTCTGGAAGGAGCAAGGAGCTGTGCAGAGAAGTCGCAGAGCAGGGAAACTTGGGAAAATATTTACAAGAGAACTGTCTCTGACAACCCAAGGAAGTTCTGACTGGAGCAGATGGTGCTGTGCTTGCCCTTGGTGCCTTTAAGCCAATCCTCCAAGGGCCATAACCCTTTCAAATGATTTGTACAACATGATCTGGAAAAATAGTTTTTCCCATTTTCCAGATAAGATATTCTGATAGACCAAGAAAGAAGGGAAACTAACTTCCTACAAGCTTAGTGAGATACTGAGGGAAAGATAAGGCAGGCCTATGAAGAGGTGGAATCTAAGTGAGCACAACAGTGACATCCAGAGGGCAGAGACCAGCAAGCAAGATTTTACCTAATATAAATAAGAAAATAAACAGCAACACCACTACTGGAGGTGAGTTTCAAGCTGTCTTGATGGTAGGCTTCTCACCTCCCACAGATGCTGCCTTATTTGTGTACCTGACCACCCAGGGAAAGCAAGGGATAAGGAACATTTCTTAGACATAAATGACTGACATATCCCTCCTTTTGTAGGGCAAATGAAGATGGATCTTCCTACACCAAATGGATCAGGAGTGTAGATGAGGTGCAGCACCACACCAACTGGTCCATTCTGGAGTAGTCCCAGCCTTCTGAGGTGAGACAAGCACTGTTGCTGGTCCAGGCAGGCTTGTCACCACTGCTCCAGGTGAACATCCCCTGCCCTTTTCTCTGCCCCACCGGGCATGCTGTGAGCTGTCTTTTTGCAGCTCTGGCTGACCAAAATGGATTTTTAGTTTCTCCCCACTGCATGAGTGCTCTCTCTGTCCCCCAGTCCCTTATGCCAGCCCACATCTCACCCACTCCACTTTCTGCCTCTCTTCCAAATGTGTGATTCGACACACTATAAAAAAGTGCAACACAAATATGTACAGAAGCAGGTTGCTGTTTTCTGCAGTTTTTACCGGGGAGATTTAGTGTCTAGAAAATGGGACAGTAGGGGAGCAGAAGATATGCTTCAAACTAAAATTGTTTGCTCTAAGGAAACCCCAAGACCACAGGATTCCTATAATAATTTATGTGACACATGGTGCTCTGGCTGCTTCAGGGGCAGGGATTTCAGACTCCTCACACATTAAAACAAAGAGTGCTGTAGGAGGGCGGCTTGTGCAGTATCTGCTTGACCCATCCAGATCAAACTGGGAGGGTATTAGATCAGGATAGATTTACTGTACAAGGAAGCAGGTGAAAAGGAGCATGTTCTGCCCTCCTGCAAGGCAGGCTTGAGCAGGCTGGGGTTCACTTGTCTGCAGGCTTAGCAAGGCTTCTGTTTCTTCAGGCAGGAATAGAAATCCCAGAGGGGGAGACCATTATCCTATTTACTGAGTCACGATGATTCACTTAGCATTCAGCTTCCATCAGATACGGCAGCTCCTGGAGTTTAAACTAAATCTGCTTCCATCCTGCTGTTATTTCAGTTTCTCACTCCAACTTCCCAGAAACTTCCACTTTCTGAGAGAAGAAAGTTGAAAGCAAGTCTGGGTGTTTATTTATTTATTGAAGATACATTTTGAGAAGCTTATTTTAAGGGTAAAGTACAAGGAGACTAGGCAGAGGACAAAGCATGCAGTATTGTTAAAATCTTCAAAAACTACTTGTCATGTTTAGAAAACAGCTTTTATGTCATTGAATGAAGTGTTCGCACCTACCGTGAAAACAACTTCAATGAAAGACATCATGAAAAATGCTCCTTTTTTTTGAAAATTCAGCCAAACTCTGGCAAGGCCAGCCACAAACAGGGTTTTCCTGCCAGGAAGCAGACAGCTGTGTCCAGGAGTTAGCAAAGGGCAATGGCACAGCTTCAATGTGAGTGCCAGGGGCAGCAGAGATGCACAGCAGCTGCAGCCCTGACCAGCTCTGTGGCAGCAACTCAATGGTGGGAAAAGGGGGTGTGCAGATGGACACCAGAGTGACAGAGACAAGTTCTCCTTAGGACTGACCCGGAACAAGAAATCTTGGGAAAGGGAGGCTTCTTTTCTCCTCAAAGCCCAGTGCTACAGAAAAACCAGTGCTGTGCCCAGGATCAGAGGGAGCCTGCAGCAGAACCATCACTCCTTCCCTCCACCCTGGAGATTGCCTTGTGCTCCATCAATTCTCAGTGGGCATCTGGATGCTGCTGTGCATCTCCAATGGGCACAGGCATATTCAGAGCACATTTCTTGCAAATGTTTAGGAGTTACTCTGCTTTCAGCTACATACCAAACCTCACTCCTTTTGAAGTCAACAAAAATTCCCACAGATTTCAATGGGACTTTGATTTCAGTCTGTAAATCCATCTGTCCCCCATTCAAATTGGAAAGCATGGTTTGAGCTTGAAGACATATGATAAATTATAATTTCTACTGAGCAAGAAAGACATACCAGTTTAAAAGACATAACATTATGTACAGCTGAGCTGTGTTCCAGTCATACCCTAGAAACAGTGCTACTGTCCCAATTTGATATACTCTTTCAGGTTCTCCTTGCATCTCTAAGGAAAGAGGTTTCCCAGGAGCCATTTAAAAAATATCAAACATTACAAGCCACAGGAACATGCCTCTGAAAAATCCTCCACAGTGAGTAGCAATAATTCCTGAAGGAGCAAGTTAGGACTGATAACATATTTCCAAAATGCATTTTTGACAGCTCCAGTGGCTTGATCTATTTTTCATGGCAAAACAACAGCTTTAAAAAGTGACTTTAATCTTTGCTCATGCAGCTTGTACCTCACTGCTCCCCAAAGGCTACAGATCCTTCAGGCTCCCAGGACTCAGGACTAGGATTTAAGGTACGTGAATCCTCACAAGGGAATGTCAGATTTGTGAATGATCCAGGAGCAAAACGCTGTGCCAAAGCTCCTTAAGGCAGAGTTGGGACCAAGAAAGTCACAAGATCAGCAACACCTTCAGCTCTCAGGTCCGTGGCAGTGCTTGCAGGCACCGTGACCAGCTCCAGCCTGGTGAAGCACAGGTTGCTCTGAAATCTCTTGTGAGGACTTCCAAGCACTCCTGTGTGCTTGATGAGAAACAGAAGATGCACACCTTACATCTAAATGAACCTGGTAGTTTCTTGGGCTGCTGTATTTGTCCATTCCAAAGGGCCATTTTCCACAAATGTTCAAGGAAGAAGCACCTGGCACAAATTTTTTTTTTCCCTCGGGATGTATCAGAACAATTTCTTATCTTCAGCCAGTTTTAGCCCTGAATGTTCATTTTTTCCAGTGTTACCACTATGTTTTGTTTATACTAAATCAGAAAGGGAAATTTAGGGAGTGTAAAAACACTGCTTTTTGCTAGAGTAGGAAAGATTTGAGGATCTCTTTGTATGGTGAAGTTTTCTTTAAAGGGCTACTGCCATGGCTAGTGAGTGGAAGAAAGAAGTAGTGGAATTAGGCCCTGAAAAAGCTGAATTCATTATCTACTCATTGCTTCATTCTTTGCAAGGAAGGGGAACACTAGCCAGACACCTATGCACTGTTTACCATCTCTTTTCTCCAGCTGTCCTGCATTCCCTCCTCCAATTACCTGATGGTAATGGCATTTATTCAGGAGTGAAGACACCTAACACCCTGAACAGTCTTGAAGAACTCTGGAGGATGGGAAAGGTCCTACAGCAATGGCTGTGATGCTTGATGATCTTCCCACCAAGATTTAATAAATAAATAGAAAAATAGAAGCTCCTATAAAATTACACTTTAGTCACCTTAATTATGACAGGAGAAAGACCAAGTTTGGATCTATTGAAACTACAATATGCTACTGACTCGAGTGATGGGCTAGGAAATCCCCTTCCAAAGGGTCCAACCCCAAATTTTGTTCTATTTTGGGGCAGGGTTAAAATTCAGAGTGTTTCTCCCATTTATCAAGCTCAGTCTCAAGGCAACAAACTGGAACTGATTTTGGGAAGTGCAGAATAGCAACACCACAGAGTGGGAGAGGAAGGGGATGAACTGTGCTCAGATGGAAGGGGAGGGCTCCTCAGGTCTGCAGGGTTAGATTTGCTTTAGGTACATGAGAAGAAAAAGCAATTTACAAAATGAGGGAGGTAATTATTCCCCTGCTCAGCACTGGGGGATCACAATAAATAAGACATCTGCTCTTGGAGAAATTGCGCATTAAAAAATGTGGGGGAAAGACACAGTCCAAATTGGAACAACATTAGTGATCAAAGGTTCAGAAATATGATTTGTAAGGAAAAGATGAAAGAGCTGAACTCATTTAATGTCCAGAGGAAAAGAAGAGGGGAGCAGAACAAGAGTCTCCAAACATAAAAAGGGATTTTATCAAGAGAGACAGCAATCAACAAATTATACTCTGTCCACATGGGAAAGAAAGGAATTTAGTTGAATTTCTCATTATAAAATACCACTATTTCTGTTAAAAAAGGGTGGACACCTGTCAGGGATTATACAGGTAAAGCTAATGGCATGTCAAAGCAGGGCAGCAGTCCCCTTGACATCTCCTTTGGAGATTGATTTCTTTTGATTACATTATTTTATCTGTCCTCAGTCATTTCTTTTAAGTGCCCACATTACAACTGCTAATAACAAAAGCAGAGCTCCCTTCCCTTTGAAACCACTTTTCTCCACTGTATTATTGTGCATAATGACCATATCATTAAGTGTCAGCAGGACTAAAGGTTTTCTGTATTTTTGTTTCCAAGCACTGAAGCAACAGACTTAGAGAGGATAAATGCAGCATGACTGTTGATTCTGCTAATGAGGGAGAAGAAAAAGGTCAGGATCAATATAGAAGGAAAATGCTCCACATGAAGTGTGAGGATAAAAGCAAATGTTAAAGAAAGAAATGTAGAAAACCAAAGTTCCTTAGCAACGCAGAGTGACAACCACTCCAGAGAAATACAGTAGCTCACCAAGAGATATTTGTTTCTCTGAAATTCACGATACTGTCTATCCATGTTTTACAGTTAGCTATTTTAGCTTCTTCACATGAAATACACATTCTTATTTTCTTGATTCCTCCATGAATTGAGGTATTTATGGACCTATGTCAAAACTATTTTAACCTAATGAAGTTACAGTGACTATAACACAGAAAAATCCTTCACCAATTCCTGCAGCTCAGAGAATCTTGCACAATTTTTGCAGTTCTTCCACCCTTGCTCACCAACAGATACCCTCTAAACAAAATTATCTACTCCCCTCCAAAAATTTGTGACTTTTTGCCCTTGGATAGAGGAAACCTCATGTGCTTGGGAACAAAGTAGGGAAACACCAAACCTAGGCTGTTCTGAGCTGTGAAAAAATAGGCTTAGTGATGCTCTCCTATTGAAGAAAAAGGATGTTGTTGTGTTGAGAGTGCTTTGGAAAAGATTTTGAAAGGATTCTGTTAAGGAGTTCTAAGGAGAGGAAGATAGGCTGGAAGGAGGAAGGGAGCCACTGTGAGGATGGTGAGCCAGATCAGAGCAAGGTGGGTCAGCAGGACTGAGTCCCACTCTGCCATGTGTTGTGGCACCAAGCAGTAAGGGAATACTGATGGGCAGCAGGCTGTCTCTCCCCTAAAAATATCCTTGTAGCACTCACATTCTCTGAAAAAATTCCCTCACCCAGGGTTTTGCTCCTGGGAAGCTGAAAGGCAGCGAGAGAGGCCTCAGAGAAAAAGGAAAACAATTGCTCATTTGCTTCTCCTGTGCTGTGCTCATATGGAATGTGTTTGGAGATTGTTTACCCAAAGGCGATTGCTTGATTGGACTCCAGTGTGAGTTGTTTTGATTCATTGGCCAATCAGGGTTAAGCTATGTCAGGACTCTGGTGAGTCACAAGTTTTCATTATTATCTTTTTAGCATTCAGTAAGTATCCTTTCTGTATTCTTCAGTATAGTATAGTATTCTTTAATATAATATAGTATAACAAGCTAATAAATTAGCCTTCTGAGAACATGGGATCAGATGCATCATTCTCTCACCTCGTCAGTGGACATGCATTTACAATACATCCTGTTTTCCTTGAGAGAGCGAGGCGGTCAGGGTGGGAAAGAGAGCTGTCTTTGCCCCTCACCAGGCATCTCACATTAAGTTACAGTAGATTTACTATGAAGCCTGCATAACCAGGAGTCCAATTTCATGCTGTCAGTGGTGCCATAGAGAAATGGCCTTTAGTCCCCTCCTACTGCCATCCCAAATCTGACCCAGATGATATAAACCAGGAGACACAATCATGTTTAACCTGAAGGTTGGGATACAGAGGCATCTGGCAGTGGTCAGAAATCAAGTGTCTTGTGGTGCTTCTCTTTGGAGTGCTCCAGCCCAGCTCTGCCTTGGCTGCTGACACTGATCCCCTGCCAGGAGCACTTCAGCACCCTTGACTCTGGAGGCAGGTGTGGCTTCTCTGAGCACTGGCAAGAGCAGTATCATTTCTCAGTTGAGGGCTCTCCTAGATGATTACAATGCAGAGCAGTGGCCTGAATGGCATAGTGTGAATGTTACCAAGTACCAGGAACTGCAGGACTAAATTTTTTTATTTTCACCTTGATGCTGAAATAGACATGGAGACTGTTTGGACCAAAGTGCTGCATTTCATGTTTGTGTCATGTGCCTGCTCTGCAAGGCAGCTAAGGGTAGATGGAATCTGGGAAACTTAAAAAGAGCTGCACTGAAACCTTAGATGTCAAATGTCCCATCTTGCACTTGTCAAAGTCAGCAATAGACTGTTTCAAATGTTTGCTTCTACATTTACAACATTTTTTTTTCTTTAGATATTGCAATTTTTTTGTCACAGAAGAATCAAAAACATCTGGTATGGGGGGTGTGTGTGTACTTTTTATAAAGGATGACTGTAAAAGAGGGAGATTTTTCATTTTCTCACATTAAAGAAGTAAAGTCCTATAATTAAATTTTATTTTAAAAGGTGTTTGAGCACATCTGGTAATCCATCATCCTGACTCAAAACATAACTAGATAGAGAAGAACTCATTTTCACCAAAGCCAACCAGAAGGTAGAAGATCCCAACAAAATACTGATCAGCTCTTCCCCACCACACCATGATTTCCCATGCAGGAAAACAGGAATGTGAGTTCCTGACTCCTGCCCTTACAAGTGATGTGAGATTGAATAATTTTTGGGTCTGGTCACACCCCCCCTTCCCAGCTACTGTAAGATATTGATATTAACCCTGTCCTGGCTGAAACCAGGACACAAGCAGACAAGCTGACCTTCAGGAGAAGCTGGTGCAGTTGCCTTTGCTAAGGAATTGCAGAGCATCACAGAGTGTTATCCAGTAACCTGTCTTCAATCCCAGAGCAGACAAAGATGATGGAAAAATGATAAAATTTCTGAGTATTCCAGGCACTTAAGATAGCAAAAATAAACAAGCAAACAGAAGACCCCTTTGTCTTTTCACAAAAGTTAAATTATTTGGTTTGACAATCTATTTAACTCATTACTATATCACATTTCAGGCTATGTGCTAGGTGAGTCACCACCACGACTTGCCTATAATAAGGAAAAAAGGTTGTTTACAAGAGCATCAGTGTCTCCTTGTATGAGCCAGGAGCAAGGAGTTTTTTCCTTTAAAAAGCAGTAATATAATTCTTACATGACAGCCTCTCGTTTCACTGGGAAAAAGTTTTTGAACTTCAGCAAATGAAAAGTAACTCCTAGAATATATACCTTGGTATAGAAAAGCAGGTTGCCCCTGATGCAGGGAGTGATTGGCATCTGACTCCATTGATTCAAAAGGCTGAACAATTGCTTTATTAAAACTATATTATATTACATTAATACTATGCTATATTAAAGAGGTTCTATACTACAAAGAATGCTAAAGAAAAATCCTGTGACTGTCTCGAGACAGCCAGGACACAGCTTTGAGTGATTGGCCAAGGAAACGTAACAATCCTCAGCAGAATCCAATTGACAAATCACTTCAGGTAAACAATCTCCTGAACACATTCCACATGTGCAAAAAACAATGGAGCAGCAAGTAGAGATAAGAATTGTTTTTTTCTTCTTCTCTCTGTGCTTCTCCAGGAAAAAACCCTGAGAGAGAGAATTACACCTCTCTGTTCAGAGAATGTGAATGGCACACCTTGGTATACCTTGTCTATGTTCCTAAAACCCTGTAGTGCCAGGGCAAAAGGAGTTTTCAAAATCACCACTAAGGTGACGTATCAGTATGGCTCCGTGGAGGGGAGTGACTACAGACCCAGAAAGGGAAAAGGACAAGTCAGGGGAAAGGCCACACTCTGTCACGTTATTTAATTACTTGTGGGGCCATTAGCACAAGCAAAGGAACTCCTGATGTGGAGCTCCCTGCTTAGCCTGCCTGCTTGCTGTGAAGATATCTTGTTTGGGTTTCACACATCACTGGCAGAATCAAGGAAATCGTTTCCAAATGAGCTAACAAACATAAAATTTATAAACATCCTACACTAATACATGGATCTATAATTGGGGTTCTGCTGCTCATCTTTCCTCCCCTGCACCAGCTATAACAAATGCCATGGTAAACAAATACCAGATACACAAGAGATTGCTGTTCTCTATCAGACAAGGGAAATAATGAATCTGATTTAAACACCTTTTGGAGAGCTTTAAATCTTTCCATTGTATTTTTAACTGATATTCAAATAGTCACAAGTTTGTAATGGCTGGTAAACAAAATTATTGCAGCCATCTAAAATCAAAACTTACTTTTTGCAATCCCACAAGCAGCAGTTTAACTCCTCCTTTTTTAAGTTCATAATCAAAGCTCAGTTTATACACAAATCCAGAATGCTCTCCCATAGAATGCCAGGAGAAAATCTAATTTATTGACATCCCAGCAGCACATAACAGCATTTACATGGTAGTTACATGGGTATGCAGCTATCAGAGCGAATGTTGTTTATAAAGACATAAAGATAAATTTTTTTTTTTCTTTAATACAAAAAGGTGATGTGTCCACATTTCTGACATTCACATGTGCATGCAGTCCATATGATCCAGTGAACTTAACTGACAAGGTGGATTAAAAGTGCAAGCCTGGCAACTTGGCTCTGCTCTGGAAGTGCATTGGCCATAGCCATTTGAATACAATAACTGGCAAAATCTGCAATTACAACCACTGACATACATAATAATTTCTATCATCTGCTGCACCTTAAGTCAATTACAGAAACTGGTGGCTTGAGTTACTGATCCATAACCTTTAACACTCAACAGCAACTTTAACCCCAGAACCAAAGTAAAGAACTGGTCAGATAGGCCATATCAACTGAAGCTTTGAGAAAAATCAGCAATCTGGAATCTGAAAGCACGAGGGCCTTTTCTGATGAAAGCTCACGTTACATTTGCCATAAGAACCCAATGCCTGCAGGTCTTTGGAGGTCTGTGATCAGAACCAGCCCTCAGTGGGTGCCCCACGAGGTGCAGCAGAATTGCCTCTGTGCTGAAGGCTTTCAGAAGTACTCTTGTCTGACTCCAAGGGGCATGAATCTGGCTCACTACAGTGAGATCACTTTTTTTTTAACACATCTTCCATCCATCACTTTAATATTACTTGACTAAGTCTCCTGCCCCACCCTATCTCCAGCAGCTTCTAGGAAATATATTTGGATGGGCAGACAGGAATTCACTTCTCACTGACAGAATTATCCCCAAATCTTTGAATTCAGTTGTGTCAAAGTCTGCAAGTTTTCAGCTACCACTTTCCAAGACCAAAATTACATTACAGAACTTTCCAGCATAGCTTAAGGAAGGGGTGTCTGTCTGACTTTGATAGCACTGGATCCTTATCAAAGCTATCTTTTCGAGCCAGCTTGACCATGTTTAATTGTATGAGCTGTCTGCTCTGCACTGCAGCACAAATGTTCAGTGAGATGGGGTGTTTCGGATGCCACAGCTCCTTGTTCATTTCACAGTGTGAGCAAGGAACAACATGGGACCAGCACAAGTGTTGGAGGGTAGGTTGGGAGCCCAAAGACCCAGTCTGTATTCTGCAAGCATCTCCTGCTCACAAGCACGGGAAGGAAGGGAATACAGGCTGTCCTCGGGGAAGATCTAGGAAGAAAAATGTCATGCGAAATATCACCATCCCTGTCTGACATTTCAGGTGAGTCTCACAGGCAAACAGGAAATAATACTGCTACCCAAAACATAATTCTTAAATCGAAGGTGCCAGTTGCTGCAGCATTACCTGGGACCCACCTGTAGCTCTCAAGCACCAGCTCCTTGGCATTATCAATTTGTGTTATTTGCTGCCTCCCAAAATGTCAGCTGCCTAACCTTTCCAGGCTGCTCTTACACAGTCTGGTTTTCCAAAGCTTATTAAATATAGCAAAGACCAACAGTCCTGTGTAAACCTTGCAATCAAGCCAAGCTGCAAAGGGTTCAAAGGTCTTGGTGTTCCAACTCAGACTTTGGGTACATCCCTTTACAGGATGCAGAGGTCTGCCCTGCTTGTCAAACTGTGAAAAAAGAAGGGTTTTTTTTTTCTTTTTAATGGTATAGACAGTGCTACTTGCAGCTTGCTGATTTCCTTTACAAACATACTGCAATCATAAATATTCCCTGGCTGCACAGTGAAGCAGTCATCAGCAAAAGTCAGTTCAAGGCCCATGATTTCGTTTTCTGAATTTCCTCTGATCTGTGCCTATTGTTTAGATTAATCCCCAGTAAGAATTTCTGGCACAATGGGATATTTTATGAGTGTCTAGGAAATCATGAGACTAAATCTACATCATCAGACATGTCAGTATTAACAGCAGATGATATTATATTCCAGATACTATGCATTATTAACTTTCTGAAGGAAAAAAGCCCATCATTAAAGTGAACTCTTCCAGTCCAATATCCTGTTTGGTTTGGGATTTTTTTAAAGGAAAAGTAGTAAACCAGAATTTGGTGTTGTCTCAAACTGACTAAAAATAAACAAAATCCCAACCAAAACATCCCTTCCAAGCAGTGAGCTTAATTAAAAAAAAATCTGTGAATTGTAATTGAGGATTATTCCAGTGCTAGGTTGTCACACATAGGATGATGAAAAGCTGAGGGGAAAATATGCTCTTCCTTCCAACATTGGGAAATGTTTCCTTGAAGAGGCAAGGTAAAAATTACTAAGTTTCCTGTAACATAACTAATGAAGTATAGATCAAAAGTTACCTCACTTGTCAGTTGTGCATCAAATAACAGACAAGTTGCCAGAGAGACTTCAAAAATTCTGTTTCTCTTTTGTTCCTTTCCCCAACTTTATATTTCTTATCAAAACATTTAAGAAGAGATGATGAGGATTCAAAGAATTAAGTTTTGTACCTGAACTCCTCTCATGACCTTCATCAATGGAACCAGGTCACTAACACATATTGTTTTTCAATGGATGTGAACTGCACACTGTGCTTTCAAGCAGATAAGGCAGCAACTTTGTTTTGATCTTTTCCTTCATTAGGGCCATCTTTGTGTACAGCAAAGAGCCTAAACCTAGCTTTGATTCCTCTAATGAACAGAGAAAGGTGTCTGAGTGCTGGTCAGAAGTTGTTCTGTGCAGTCAGAGAAAAGGCAGGTCACTGGCAGACATGGGATTAGGGCACCCACGTGCATGGGGGGATCCAGCAGAAGAATCTCATCCTAGTCATCATGGTGGTTTGGGCATTACCCTTCCTGTAAACCTCCCAAGAGAAGCTAGGGCTTTGGCTGACCACCTTGTGTTTTCATTTCCCCTGGAGACACCAGTGGGATAATCTGGTAGGTGGAGTGGGATGGTTTTAAAACCCCATCTGAGGTCTTCAGAGATTGTGATCTTACCAAAACTGCTGACAACCACAGCATGGGTGGCTCTAGGGGTGCTCAGCAGCAGCAAACTGGGTGGAAGCCAGGGAGCTCATTGATGGATAGGAAATGCCAAATGAGGCAGCTGTGCATTCAGGGCATTTAAGCACCCCAGGGGAGCTGAGATTAACCCAGGTGATTTTGTCAGATGGAATTTCACATTATCAGCCAGAGCAGGAGAGCAAAGCAGTCAGTAACCTCTTGCAGCAGAGGATAGACAGAGACATGCAGTGTGGTCAACATCTGGAGCAAGGCACACATACAGGCAGCTCCAGAGGATGCCTCTCTATAGCCTCAGAGCTGCTCACTCTTTGATTGTCTGAAACTGAAGAGATTGCAGAAGAACCAATGTCAACAGCAGAGCCGGGGGTGGTGGATGGGGCTGCTGTCATCAACTGAGACAAGTTTATTTTACTGACCACAATTTTGTTTGGCCAAATCTAAGCAGCTCTTCCAGCCCACAGCTCTGTGGAAGAGACAAGAGTCAGTGCCCACACTGAGCTGAGAGTCCCCACAATCAGCAGAGGAGCACCGTGGTTTTCTCCCCCATTCCCTGCCCTCTCAGGGGAAGCAGGCTCTCTCTTACTAAAAGCTCAGCTGTGGATAAGGTCTATTAGAAAGGTATTTTTCCTTTATGGCTGTCCCCATGCATCTTATTTCAGTTTTACCAAGTTGATCCTGAAGGAGTTTATGCCATAATGAAGGGCTATTCCCTGTGAAAAGAAGACTTAATCCTGTTCCCCCTAACTCATATTTGCACAATCACTTTGATGCTTAGAACCATCATTAAAATAACTCAGCATCAGAATTTCATAGAGGCCCTGGGACCAGTTCAGCACCTCCCAGTAAGTCTGGATAACTGAGAACACACACATATCATCTTTCAAGCAATTAAAAAAATTATAAACCCACAAACAACACCATCACCCCAACCAACAGCAGCACCCTGCTTCCTTTCTCTACCCCCTTCAGGATTCAATTCTATTGAAGCAAATTGTCAGGGATTTAAAAAAGAAAGAAAAGGAAAAGAAAAACACCAAAACCACAGGCCTTGCTCTCTGTCTTGACACCAAGATAAGGCTTACATGAGGAGCTGTGCAGCTGTGTCTAGCCTTTTCAGCTTCACAGCTTATACCTGACATTTCTTTAGCATTTACCCACAGAAAACCATGAGGGCTGAAAGGTCCAGGTCACCCCATAGTGCTTGGATCCACAGAAGGCTTTAACCTGAACAATTTCTGTCAAGATGAAGCAACAAAAAAAGATATTGAATAACTTTTAACTGTTCATACTCCATGATTTCATCCAGATTAGCTGTCTGTGTCTCAGCCCAAATTTTATGCTCTCTGCAGAACACATCCTTCCTGCATGTAGGTGTTTCAGTGCCTTCCAGCTGCTAGCATGGTGACCCAGGGGAGAAATTTAGTATTCTTGCAAGCTGCAACTGTTCAAAGATTTTAAGGCATGGATATTCTTAACTAAAGAGCTTATCAGGTGCAAAAGTGCTTGCAGGAGGATGTGGCTGAAGATGCAACAGGTGCCTTCAGAGACCCTCAGCCAGTTAGATTTATAAACACAGCAGCAAGCTCAAAGCCCTGCAGTGAAACAAGTGTGCTGGCATCTGCACACAAAAGATGAGAACCAGATTTGCCACCCCCTCCCTTGCCAACAGCCTTACCCCTGTGCGTGGCATCCCTCTCTTTCCAGGACTAAGACCTTTGCTAGAGGCCAGAAAATGCTCCAAGGATTGCAGCTTGATCACAGAGCTGTAGCCAATAAGTGATTTATTTCTTCTTTTAGTTTCTTTTAATCTGTAGAACTGCTGATTAATTTTGTTTTATTTTAGGGTACATGGTAGTGCAGCCAAGGGCTCTGCCAAGATAGAAAAAGCAAACCAACCTGTTTTATATTTCTCGGGCCTGATCAGCACAGCACAGATGGTGGGGTGAGAATTATTATACCAGCTAAAAGGGGTGGGCAGTGTAAACACACACATTTTGTACAGTAAGGGAAGGAGAAATCAGCAAATGTAGTTTATGAGAAACATCTGCAGGAATGTGATAATAAGAATTTGTTAATTAAGTCAATACAGGTGAGGTTTTGTTGGGTTCCTCTCCATTCCTCCAGGTCTTGGAGTTGCTGCAGTTTTATTACCAGACATCTTAATAAATTTTAATAATATCCTTAATTACCACACCAGACTCATGGAACTATATTTCATGAAATATCTTAATACAGCAAAAAATAACTCAATATCCCCTCTAACACTTTGTAGCATTTGCATTGACAGCAAGAAGAATCCATTCACACTAAAATTCAGCAAAAACAGTTGAGATAACAGCTACATCATGAACCACAGGGAATAAAAAAGAATCCTACCTGCTAATAAAAACTTCCATTAGAGGTAACCAAGATATGGATCATGACAGAAAACATTAGCATTTGAATATACTTATTATTTCTCTTCTGAAAAAAAGCTTCCAGGAATGCAGATATACCTTAACCATTACTCTTTCTGAAGAAAAATATCTTTGGAAAAAATAAAGCCCCTCTTAGAACACAGTGTGAGGCTCCTACTCTTCACAGACACAATTCTACAACAGAAGCCATATGGCAAATCACAGGGTTTAAAAGCATCACTTCTATAGGATACTCTGGAAGTATTAAGGTTTAAATAATCTTCCCTATCCCCTTATGGTGTTTTGCAAGTGAGAACAAAAAGTTTTTTATTATTAGATCATGATTATTCTTAAACAAGGCTCATCAGGGAAATATTGTTCTTCCAGAAGAGCTATATGGGCTACCTGGTGGAACAATAAATTGAATTTAGAGGATGCATGTTCCTGACTTGAACAAGGTTTGTTGCATGATCTGAAGTATCTCGTTCCTTGCCTCATTTTTACAGAATCACAGAAAACTGTCCTTTGTGGTAGTCCTTTGGCTACCTTGCAGTTCAACCTCTTATTCACAGCAAGACTAGTTTCAATTGGTCAAGGTGCAGAACAAAAGGACAAGAAGCAATTGTCACAAACTGCAGAAGGGGAAACCTCGAGGTAACCACTTCTGTCATGATGAACTTCTTGAGCAGAGGAATGAGTGCTCAGAGGGCTCTCAGGAATTCTTGCTGAGAAGCCTCAAAACTCAAATACACCAAGGCCTTCACAGCCTGGTATAACTTTGAAACCAGCCTTGCTTTATTCAAGGGGCCCTTTGCCAATGGACAGCAAGCACTATATTCAGAATTTCCCCTTAGTTTCATTACCAAGAAGCCCAGCTAAAGGACAGAGCTGCTTAAAGATAATGAAATAGCAGTGCTTCATACAGGGCTGAAACAGATTTCCATCACTTGAGTAATTAGCCATACCCTGGAGTTTGTGCAAAACACAGATATTTAAGCACAGTTTCTATGACTACCATCATTCTGCTCATTATCTCTGAAGGATTAGCCTGGGGATTCTCTTGAAAACGTTTAAAGAAGGGGGAATCTTGATGGCAGACTATTACTTGGGATTTGATGGGTGTTAGGATTGCAGCAAATAAGTTTTTCAGAACATTACTTTCAAGACCCTCTATCTTGATCAAGTGTATTTGTGCTTTTGGCTCATGACTAGTCATTTACAAACCTGCAAAGAGCTTTCCAAACAGAAACAATTGAGCAGAGTTCAGAACTGCAGCCTAAAGATGGTTCAACCTGTCTTCTCCTCCTCCAGCAGAGAGGGGAATGGTCAGCAAGCTAAAACTCTACTTACAAAGAGCTTTAATTTCACTAAGGTTAGGGAAGTGGGTGGAAGGGACAGAGATTTCCTTTAAGAATTAGAGGAGCCCAAAGTAATGAATTTCTCTCTAAGAATTTTGCTTTTATATCTGAATCTATGACAAGAAGGAGCTGGCTCCAAGAGGATCATTCTCTGTAGAACTGATAGAAAAAGAGCTTCCTTCTCCCTGAGGAAACCCATGGACTTCAAAGAGTATTTTCATTCTAAAAAGAGACTAAGAAGAAAATATCTTAGGAATTTCCACAAGAAGAAATAATTTTGCTCCAATGTCATTAAAAAGGCTTTTTGAGCACTTATGTAATTTAGGTTCTCATACAAAATTTTAGAAATCAGAACATTGTTCAAACATCTGGAGAAATTAGATGAATTTACATAGGAAGCCACTTAGTGCTGGTTTTTTTTCCCTTGATTCCTTGTTTTGCAGCCATAGCACCAGACAGACCTTGAAAGAACGGGTGAGCATTGAGCTGAACCTGTCAAACCCTGGGCAAGTCTTCATTGTCTGCACAGCTGAATTTGAAAGGCTCAGGAGAAGCTCTGCTGTCTTGCTTCAAGGAAAAAATCATGGCAAATGAATGATAAGCAACAAGAGCAAAATAATTCAAGGCACATTTTCAGGCTTACCAACACAAATAGAATAACCCTGTGTGCTCTAGTCTTAGGTGACTTCTGCTACCAGCTTTGTACAACTGATGCTAGAATGCCTGCAGGCTTTAAGTGCCTCCCTAAAGTCTGAAATGGAAACTACTGGCATTTCAAAGTACTAATGAGAAACTTGGGATTCCTTCTCTCCTGTTATAGGAACAGAAATTCACAGGAGGTCATCTACCATTAAACTAGCTGCAGCCATTTTATAGCTCATTTTAAAAAGCCATAACAAAACCCACCAACCAAAACGCCAACACTCTACGAATTCCAGAATACTAGTTCTCAAAAATTTTAAGAGCAATTGTATGGTTTGGGGAGTTTAGAAGTGCTGTAGGAACTTCATAGGGGTTTGAAATGTTCAGTTACACCTTACATGATTTGGCATTGAATATAGCTCTGTAGCAGCTGCATTAGGATAATCACAGTGGTACAGTACCACAACAGCCTTCAGAGCTTTTCAGAGCACAGCCTCCTTGTGCTTGAGACTGAACTCACTTGGTTCCTTGGGAAAAAATGTTCCCACTGGTTCTGTGTATGTCAAGGCAGAAATGAATTTTTAGGAAAAGTCCCTTTCTTCTAGGTTGTTACCATACAAAGAACAACAGAGTTTTCTTAAGCAAGGGGGCTCCCACCCTTCCAACATTGACAGAAAGATGCTGACTGTAATGCAAAGTCTAACAAAGCAACATGCAAAACAAAGGCCTCATCTCAAAGTTCCAAAAACTTAGAGGAGTAGGTTTAATTAAAGTTCAGCCATTTCTTAAATTCCCCTGTGCCCAGACACAAAATTGATGCTTACAGAATTGGTTCTGGAAGCCCCCTCTGCTCAAGCCCCATCAGTCTTTTCAGCAGCCCCAGGCAGGAGAGCAGCCATGCAGCAGCTGTAGCTGAGAGAACCTGTAATCCATGGGAGACCAACTGAGATCACACACTCCCAGCTTAATATTCAGTTCTACATATTTTTGCTTTTATGCAGAAAGAGTTGTCTTCCTGCTTACTTCCTGACAGCATTTAGTGCCATGCTCTGGTTGACACGGTGGTCTTAGGTTGGACTCAATTTCAGAGCACTTTTCCAGCGTGATTCTGTGGTTCCTGGTATTATTTCCTTTTTATTTTTTTTATATACTTTTAAGAGGCTTAAATCACTATAGTTCCCCCACAGCATGGGTAGTGAAACATATTAATCTGTCAAGCAGTTTAAGACAAATGATGGATAGCAGATGAACCCAATATTTGTGTCACTGTTAAACAGATTTGGAGAGGCATAGTGTACCTCTGGTGTCAGGCAGCGTCTCTAATAGGATAAACTTCAGCTTGCTAATTGTCAAAGTACAAATTGGCTGCTGGTGTGTGCCTGGAGGTCCTGGGTGATAGACTGAATAAAGGAAATTTCTGGGTAATTGCCTAAACAGATTTGGACTGAAATCTTTAACCACCGTTTTAATGGCAAAATAAGACTTATGCCTTCTGTCATTATTGGGTCACTGTAGGAATGTGCCCCCTGTTGACAGAGGGACCAAACCATCCTTTGTCTCCTTAAAAAGGAAAATAGTCCAGAAGTTTCTTTCTGCAATTAGCAAAGAAGACACCTCATAGGACCTGAGGGACTTCACCTCAAACTTAAGGATAGCTAATTGGACAGGAGCCAAAAAGTCCTGCCTAAGCAATTTACTAGAAAAAGAAGAGAACAAAGAAACAAATCACCTTTGTGGGGTGTTTTACCAGGAGCAAGAGCCTCTTGCACCTGGCTCAGGTTTTCTCTGTAAATAGTTTTGTTATTTTGCCTTTTATTAAAACTTTTCTGTTTCCAACACTGCCACAGAAGCCATCCTGCTGATTTTATGCCTTCTAAGGTAGCTGAGCTGTCTTGGGTGTTATATAAATCTCCAAGAGCTTATAAGACCTGGATCAAGGAGACCATATATCAGGTCACCAGTTCTGTGCTGGCTTTTGCCTACCAGGACTGGAGATGGCATTTGGGTTGAGTTCTGCAGTGCAATACCTAGGCCACGCTCATGCCTAAACAGACCATGCCCTAGGAAAGGTGGAGAAGCCATAAGAACAACAAAAACACAGGGAGAAGAAAGAAACTCCATTTTCTTTTTGTGATGTTCCAGAAAATTCCCCTGTCCAGTGAAAGTGGAGTGGGGGAAATGACAGGCAGGAAAAACCCTCCAGTCCCCCCACTTCTGGGGAGCAAGAGACAGATACAGGCTCTGTCAAATCCAGAAGCAAAAATGTCATTTTGGTGGCAGAGTGGATGGATGACTGCAGCTGCAGCCAGCATGGTACTTGCATGTAAAATCTCCTCAGTTCTTTGCCCCAGCTCACAATGTCTGCACACTCAACAGAAGGATGGGCACTCTGGCTGTCTGCTACAGGGTTTGTTCTGGATGTTGTGGAAAGGAACATTTTGGAAACAGAAACTTCTTCACAAGAGCAAAGTCGCCATCTGCCTTTCCAAATTCTTTCCTTTCTATAAAGCTGTGCCTTGAAGGAACAGTAAGTAGTATATAACCTGATCAAGGTCACAAAGCTTTATGTCCTAGCAGAACAGTATAGTTCAGTTCACATTGGATAAACAAAACTTGTGGATTTGTAGGCACACCATAAAATAGCCATCTAACTCCCTGCCTTCCTTTCTTCCCTCTCACTAACATGATTTTTGTGAAAAGATTCAGAGCCCAGGAGGTTGTATTCTCCTGCAATGAAGTGTGGCTGTCTTAAGAAGCTTAAAATCCAAGATATTAACACCACTCATGATATTCCTTTGGATCTCCAGGGCCTAAACCACAAGACTACCTGAAAATGCACATCCCTCCTCACACTCCTCCTTTACTTTGACAGCAGGCTATGCAGCACCCATATATTTGTTTTCCAGTACCAGTGCTATCACACTGAGAAGGTACTGTGACATCTTTCTTTTTAAGGAACATCTTGATTTACAACAAGCTGACCTTGAATAAAAAGGTAATTTGTTCCCCAACACCTAAACTCAGTAATAACTCTTACAAATGCAACCTCCACACATGGACCATCCAAAATGGCCATTTTTTTGTAATAAACAGAGAGCCCCTTCTCAAGGCATTACTACTGGCATATGAATCCAAATTCTGTATCACAATACTCCAGGCAGTGATAGTATGATGACAAAAATACCCTTTTAACCACCATGTTGGACCATATTTTCTATGTATGTTATGAAAAAAAAAGTCTCATACATTTTTCTGTCTTTCAGGAAGACAGATTGTGGCAAACTGGAGTCCCTTTGTATAATACATTACTGAAAGTTGATTGATTAGTTCAATACTGATTAGCTCAGTATAAACTCAGTATAACTTCAGTTATTATGTTTATATTGTGGATGGACATCTCCTGAAATCTCTGGGACAACAAAAAAATCTATTTAATCTTCTTTAGTATAAGCTTATTAGGTAAGATCAAGTATAATTCTGATTTAAACAACATTCACTGGTAACAGGAAACTAATCAGACAGAAGGCGACAAAAATCCAAGTTTCTATATCCATTTCTTCTTGGTATGAAGGACACGTCAGAGTTCAGCAAACTTTCCTTTCCAGACATTTACTGGTTTCCCTTTTATCTGGGCTTCCCTGCTCCTCCTTACAGGTCCAGCAGGGAAAGGTGGCCCTGAGCAGGAAGCCCCAGGTGTCACTAGGGATTTGTCCCCCTCGTAGCACCAGCAACACAGAGGGAGAAAATAGCAGAGAGACTAAACTGAGAACTGCAAGTGCCTGTACTGAGGCTGAAAACAAGGTGAAGTCTCAGGAGATCCTGAGAGGAAAAGTAACTTTAAGCATTCATTGAGGTGACAGAATAAAGATTAGATGTCTTCCTATAGTTGGCATTACTCTAATCCGGTTTCAATAGCTTTACTTCCAGACACACGCACACTTCGGCACACCATTCCCCCCAAAATATTATTAATATTTCCACAGACAAGAAAAATTATAAAGGGAACAGGGATTAAAAAAATATTTTTCTTAAAGTTCTCCTATCCTAGAGAAAAAGATTGACTCTCATCACTTGATTTCTCTGCTTTCTAAAAATTTGCATTTCAAAGAATAAGCCAAAGAGAAAGAAGAGATTCCATAGTAACATCAGCTTAATTAAAACAATTGTTGAATATTCATTTTCCCTCTCATCTCCACAGAAAGACTGTTACTGCTGTAGCAGTTGCATGATGTGCTTACTGAAGACAGGAGCTCTAATTTCGAGTGAAAGAATATCTATGCATTTTTATGCTTGTTACTGTAATTATAATTCAGTATTTTCATTGCAATAATGCTTAAGCAATCCCACTGAGATTCATTCTCCTATGCAATGTACAAACATGTTGACATGACCCCCAAAAGGGTTGGATGGCTGCCAGTCCCACCTTGCAGGCACACACAGGATTTAAAAGCTAAATCTGCAATGGTTTTGACAAGACTTGTACATTTGCTGTTAGCACAAGCTCCTGAGCTAGGAAAGGTGAAATGAACAGGAACAAGCACTTTATCATGTTTTTCTATTGTGCTCACACACAATGCAAATTCTGCAGCTGAAGTGAATAGAGGTCAGTATGGAGCACACATTGATCCAGGCACATTCCCAAAGCCCACGCACGAGGATACAAGCACTAGCATTTTGGCTAAGCACACCCACATTGTAAGGGATTTAGGTAGCTCACAGGCAAACCAGGATTTTTCATTCATTGCACTGTTGTGCCAGAGGACCTTTCAGAACTTCAAGTGATCAAAAATTTGTGGAAATTCTGTGTATTTGCACATACTGACACATAGCTTTGTGTGCATGCATAAATACATGCTTATGTGTGCACACAAACATCCCCTTGATGAGAATCAAATTTAAGCTTTGACAGCTTAAAACAAAGAGCAGAGAACAGTCACAAAAATTCTCAGGCAGGGAACAATGGAGGAGTTGCCCAAATTGCCTCATACCTTCTCCTGGGATGCATGGGATGGTCCTGGATGGACCAAAAGTGCTACCTCTCAGTAAATCCCACCAGCTTCAGTAAGGTACAGGAAATCCAGAGACCTCTCAATATTCAGTCCCAGGGACCTGCAGGGTAGCAGAGACAAGCACCCCACAACACAGGCCAGCAAGTCTGGCACACCTTCACTCTCAAGTCAATCATCAGCTGTGTCAACTCTGCACACCGTTAGCAGATCTGCAAGCCATTAAGCCCCACCTTGTTTCAACTGGACTAATTAACTACTACTTTGCAGCTCTTTCCTCTTAGCCAGACCCTGCTGTTGCCATATTAATTCATACAGACTAGAAGGAATTGTTGTGGTGTGAAGAAACCAGAGAGAAAGCATTTACACAGAATAGCAATAGTACAACAGATGAAAAAAAATCACCTTTTTGGCAGCTGAAGAGCTGTACAGCATTATACAGGTTTGCTCTTGTACCATTTGGCCCAGCTGGAATCACAGGATAAAAACACCAGCCTGTTTCAGGAGCCACAAATTTCCTCTGCATTTAATGCTTGTATTAGTTCCTGCCATATTCAGCAAGGCCTTTCAAGCTTCAGATAGTGATGAAATCTGAGCCTTGGAAAACTCACCTTAATTAGCTGAGATCAACTGTGAGCAGTGGCAGCAGCGGTTTTGCAAGCCATGGGCTGTCTCTGGTGTAAAGAGGGCAAAATTGTTGTCCCTCAGCACAGACGTGAGCCCACCCTGGCTCTGCAGCAGGTTTGGTGATGTAGGAGTTTGGGTGGGTTTGCAAGGGGTGACATGGGGGCAGGCATCCAGACATGTGAGCCCCAAAATCTCTTCTCCCTTCTCTGCAAACTGCCACGGGCAAGTCAGGGGCAGCTGGGAGCAGCTCAGCTCCCCACCTGGAGCCTGGAATGACAACCCCATTGTCAGCCCCATTTCTAATTTCCCCATCCACTGCTCTATCAATGGCAAGCTCAGCACAGTGGTCAGTGCTGGCAGCCAGGCCAGCACAGGCTCCTGCAGGCTTGATGTGGCCTAAACCCATGAGTCCAGAAGTTTGTTTCATCCAGAGACTTGAAAAAATAATGAAGTCGGTCTTCTCCCCCTTCAGCTTGACTGCAGCATTTTTAACAACACCTCTCACCTCTGCCTGAGTCCTTAAAATCACTTTCCTTAAAATAAAGGGGTGCCTTTAACACTCTTCTGATTCTTTGTGTTAAAATAATACTAGCAAGTTGTGTAGACAACAAAATAATTTAGAAAATAAAATGTACCCAGATTTAGTTGGGTTTTTTTCAATAGAAAAACACCCATAACTTTCATCATGCACCACGGAAGTCAATGAAATATCTGCTGCTTCTTTGAATCCTTTTTAAGACTAGAGTTTTACTTTGAGAAGGGAAAGTCTTGATTTTTCTTCTTGGCCTCATTTAAATTAGCTTTGGGTGGAAGAAGGCACGCTTTGTATCATTAGACATGACATACCCATTTGAACAAAATAAAACATCAATATGTGAGTCACCACATTTGCATTAGCTGGTCAGCCTGTTCCATTTAGTAACACTCACTTTCTCCCTGTGGAGCTCCAGCTGGCCTCTGGCAGAGGAGGCTTGGCAAGAACTGTTCTTGGTTTGTTTATTGCCAGGTCTTTTATCAAGGGAACAGAAGAGATGTCTGGTGAGGACATCTAGACTAACTTGTTCTGGGAATCTTCAGTAAAAAGTGGTCATTCTTTAAAGCTGTGAGGTAGTCAGTAAAAAAGCACCATGTCTGAAATCATTCTATAGGAAAAGGACAACATAGAAGATAACAATAAACATACTGTAGGCTCACTGCAAAGATAATCCAAATCCCATGTTCATTTAAATAACGTTTCCCATCATGTTGACAGCCACAGAGATAAAGGGAGGCAGAAGAAGGTGCTGCAAGACTCTTTAATGTTCCTGTCAGCCATGGAGTTTAATTTGATCTCTTTATTTATTTGTACCTGAAGAAAATTCAATTCTATAATTTCCTCCCTTGCTCTGAGATGAATAAACTGTGTTTTCCACAGAGATGACAATCAAATGCTGATTACAGTGACAGCTGCCAGCCCTAGTAGTCCATAAACAAATTAATTCCATTAAGACCTAATGATTTGCTATTGTGAAAATGCACCACTAATATTTCGATTCCATGCATCTCCAGACACAGGCTTTTGAAGCAGTCATGAATATTATTGTGAAGCAGCCAGTAGGAATACCAGTTTCATCTGAACAAAGATTGTTGTCAAAAATAAACTTAATGAAACCCCTACAGTATTGATTTTGGTCATTTGACAAGCAAACAGCATTTCTCAGGTAATGAGCATTCCTCCTTCGTGTCCATTTTTTCCTCCTGTCCTACCTGTGGTGACAGCCCATCTTTCCACATCTTCCCATGTTAGCTACCTGCTGCCCTCCAAGGTCCACATTAAGGAGACTCCAGCCCTGCACTGCCCACTGAATGGCCATAGCTGGAGTTTCATGGCATTTCCAGGTGTCTGCCCCTCTGCACCAGACATAGATGCAGGACAAGACAGCTGTGCAGCTGCTGCATGGCACGGGCATTCCCCACCGTGGCTCCTACAGCCCAGTGCTGGAAGGCAGAGATGGCTAGTTCATTTTTCTGGCTGGTTTTATGGCCACATAGCTTAACAAATATAAAAAGCTGTGCTGTTGCTCTTATCCAGCTGCATTTGACTCTGCATCGTCTTTCAGCCTCTGCAGCATTGCAGCTCTTTATTTTGAAAATGCACAGTGGAGGTGGACTGTAGAATGGACTGAACTTCCTGATGGTCATGGAAAGCAAGGAATGACTGCTTTGTTATAATCAAAGTACCAAATTATGGAAAACCTAGTGACGGTATGAACTACTGAGGTCTGAACAACAGAGGAACAACTGAGGAAAAGCTGATCTCTAGGTGAACCTTCCAACCACATGTTATATATCTACATTCACTCATTAACAAAGTATTGTTATATGTGTTCATTTATTGGCAAAACGTGCATTTACCACTCCATATCTAGAAACCAGATAAGGCTGGTTATTAGGAGAGTATAGAATCAAAGACAACTCCCTTGGCTCCTCCTTGAGCCCTGGCCAGGGTTTGCAAGAATGCCAACAGAAGAATGAAATTAGAAATTATGTCAGCTTGTTTGTTTTACAGCATAAAAGCTGAGCTACTGTCACAGCAAATGGGGGAGCCTTGTGTCCTGTCAGGTGGATGCACTATAGGATTTCCCAATTACTGGGTTTGTTTCTCCAGTCCTTTGCTGTGACAACTTCCCCCCTACAGCTGATGTGCAGATTTGGATGATGTTAAAGTATCAGGGCAACTAGTGATGCACCTTTCTTAATCATTATAGGCATTCTTTTGTAGCAATTATTAGGTGCACTGCTTATCTTATCCTTTTGTTATTCTTTGCAATTTTACATTATAGTAAATTATGCTATTCCTTAGGCTGGTGTCTGGGTCTGTGTCTCTGACCCTACCCACTGGCAAAACATGGTATCAGACTTCAGATCTACACTTATTAGACATGGATACATGTTTATATAACCTAAAATTTCCAGAATATTGTGGAGACCTAAAGAACAGCTGGGCTCAGAGAAGAGACTGGCAAGTTTTTGACCAAAAAAAAATCCACTAACCTTTTCCCTCAGTTTGCTTTCCTTGAGAAATGTTTTGTCTTTTATCAGGGACAAGGAGAGACAGACTATTCTGCAAATCCCCAGCAAGTGCTCCATCAAACCTTCACCTTTGCTGCAGCTAATTATCTCACTCCAGCAGACAGTTCTTATCAGAGGCTGTGCATTTCTCTGCAAACAGGGAAAATAACATGCTGCTCTTCCTCTGTGTGTCTCCGACAGCTCCAGCTATGTGTATCTCACTGTATTCACAGAGAATATCAGTAGTGGTGGAAGTAGGAAGAAAAAAGGTCCTTAGAAAAAAAATCCAAAGTGTTTTATCAGCAAAACCATGTAAGACTTACACAATAAATATTTTTCACTTTTTTTATTGTGCATATTAATTTCTCAGATTAAGACTGTGCTGTGATGCCATGTAAATCTATTACACCATGCTCAGGAAAACCACACTACAGGGCTTCAACATTTCAACAGAGCAGTCCCTGAGGAATGCCTGAAAGAAATCACTTCCTTAAAATTATTTTCTTCTTCCAGTACATCTTCAATAATCTTAGCACTCAAACACTTCCAAGCCCTTCCAAAAATGCTGTTGAAGATTAATTTTTAATTAGCTTTCTAAAAGACTTCCCTATAACAACACATAAAGTGCTGTAACTTACAAAGAAGCCTTTGTGGACAAGCTGTATTTCTTTTTATAGGCTGCAACTTATGCAGTTAATTAAATGCTGCTGAACTCATTCTGCTCATTGTACAGCTCTGTAACCTATTAAAACATTTTCCTCTGCTGCACACATACTGCACTCATATAACTATTCTGCACACCACCGGCTTTTGACTAAAGGATACAAGAATTATTTTTACACTCATCAGGACTGGGAAGGTGAACAGCTTCTGCACACTGAGAGCATGAAAAGGCCACGTCCGATTTCTCACTTCCTTTCCCAAAGCGGTAGGGACAGCCCGAGGGGACCCAAAGGGTGGGGCTGTGGGCAGGAGGCGGCAGGGAGGGGACACGCTGGGCCAGGGGAGCTGCGGGAGGAGCAGGGCTCAAGGAGTGACTCGTCCCTGCAACAGGAGCATCCCTGCATCAGGAGCATCCTGCAACTGGCACATCCTGCAACTGGCACATCCCTGCACAGGCACATCCCAGCACCAGGAGCATCCCTGCAACAGGAGCATCCCTGCACCAGGAGCATCCCTGCAACTGGCACATCCTGCAACAGGAGCATCCCTGCAACAGGCACATCTCTGTGACAGGAGCATCCCTGACCACTCAGCAGGCCAGTGCCAGCAGCACCACAGCTCCTGCAGAAACAAGCTCGGAAATGCTCCCAAAAGAAAAGGAATTGCTGCAAGTGCAGTGATGGAAAAGCCCTCTTGATGTTTCACTGTTGTGTGTTTGTGTCTAAGTTCAGTCAGAGGTGACAGAGTCCTTAGCTGGGTATCCCAGATTCACGGTGGGAGCAGGTGGCTGAAGGGATAGGCTTTCTTATGGGAAAGGTTGTCAGGCTGTTGGCTCCTTCAGCAGAGAATGAAAACACTCAGTGAGGAGCACCTGAGATAAAGGAAACTGAAAAACAGAGTTACCATACAGCAAAGAACTTCAGAAGATACCTCACAAAGCCAGCTGCTTGGAATTGGGATATAAAAATGCATGAAAGACATGGGAGAGTGACTGTCTCCAGCATTTGGAAAATAATGGAAGGAAATAAAAAACTTTTCACACTTTGGAACCACCTACAGTGAGGACCATCCAGCAAATGCTGTAATTCTGTACAGCAGGAGGCAGCACAGGTGGCAGGGCAGACTTCTATGAGGGGACCCTGTCTGCAAGAGCCGAAACATCCAAACTAACTCTTTCACAAGAAACAAATTACATCCAAACATGCCCTTGTTCTAAGAAAAATAGAATTTAGAGGCAAAATCAGAAAAAATGAAACTGGATATGAAAGATCCCATTTTCTTTTATGGGAATAATTTGATTTTGAATTGTGAAGACAAAACACACCTAAAAGTCTGTAAAATCTGGGAATAAAGAGCTAGATCAGATCTATTTTTTAAAGGTTGTTGGGTTCTGGATTTCATTTAGAGAATGCATACAATAAAGGAATAAGAAGCTCCATACATAAAATTAACTCTCAGATATCTTTAATGGGAAAGGCAGGTTTTTAGTGTTCCACTGCCCAGCTACCAGAAATATCCATTGTTAAAAACTGTACAAATGTTTTTATGACGTTTACTGACTGAATTTACCAGCTGTAGCAGGGAGAAGTGTAGTAAGCAAATGATGTAAATATTTAAATATTTGGTAATACAATTTCATCCCACTAGCAGGGCATTCTTATCATTATGGTTGAAACTCAATATTTTAAAATAATTTCTAATGGTTCTGGCCCATTTCCCTAAATAGGGAGAGTTCAGTATGCACTTCCAATATGCCTTATGGGAGCAAATACTGTTACAGAGTACTCTGTGAGTTAAAATTTCTTCCTGGTACATTTTTTCCCCCTAGAGCATGGTACCACAGCTTCCTGAAACAGCTTTCTAAAGGAATACAGGGCAAAGTATCTTTTGACAGCATCCTGGGAGGACAAGAGCAGATCAGAATGAAAGGCTACAGAAAGAATTCCACAAAGGGGCTCAACAAACAGAGCTGAAATTAAAGAGATAACTTGAAGGTAACCTAAATGAAATCACTAGGAGAAAGACTGAAAACAATTCAACAAACGCAGAGGCATCCAGGCACAGTGAACTATGGAGGAACATCCACTCTGGAATTGTCACCCTCTGCTCGTCTCCATGTCCTTACACAGAGAGAAGGAGCTGGAATGTCACCCTAAGAAGGGATTTTTCTGCTTTAAAAGCCTTAAAATGAAGCTATCGTCCTTGCATGATGCATTTACACCAAAAGACAGAGCAAGTTTTCTACAAACGCCTCAGAAGGCAACATAAGGCACAGTATGTGTGCAAGAAAATGATGAACTTTGGGTGTGAGCAACATATGCCCCCAGAATTCTTGCTGAAATAGAGTGTTACTGCACACAGGCACGTTCAGTGCAGACCAGACCTGGCAAAAACTGGCAGTGACAATGCTGCTGCATAGAGAAGGATTACACCTTGATAAAACTGGTCTTTTTCAGCTTTAACTGTGTGGTTTGTCTGCTCTGTGCAAACTGCAAGATTAGCTGCTGATGGCAGATGTGCTCCTAAGAGCACCTGATCAATCCCAAGCTCTCAAGAACCACAGGAAAAACAACATAAGGCATGCAGTGTCTGTGTATGAGAATTAACTTGTGAGAAATTACATAGAATGCCATTCTGCTTTACAGAAGTAATAATAAAAGATGAGATAGTTGCAGAAAGTAATTAAAACTTATTTTATGGGGTGACTCTGGAATTTTGGCTATATTATCAAATATATCAGCATATATTTGATATGTTTTCTGTAATTGCTGGCTTGAAATTTAAGGGTGAGAGAAAAGTGCTGCCAGAGGCACTGTAGGCTGAACTGCTTCTAAAACCATACGAAGGTCACAGTGGTAGGCAAAACCAAATGAAAACTCATGTCATCTACTGCACTGGCTAGTACTCTGTTTTCTCTGTCAACCCATGGGAAACTTCAGCATTGGAAAAAAAATACAACGATAGGATCATGATCTACATGAAGTACCTGTGTTGTCTTCCTTCTAGAAATGAAGATGCAGAAGAATATCTTTTTTCTAATACCTCCACAAAATAAAACAAATGTGAAAGTCTTAGAAAAGGACTGAAAATAACCAACAATCAAAAGAGAGGAAAAAAAACCCCTTTGAGAATAGCCAGGACATACAGGGTACCTGCAAGGTGTAACAAGTACTGATAAGCAGCCCACATAGCTGGGCTTTGCAACACAATAGTAACTGGATAATTTTGGATAATTTTCTGTGGGTAGAGTGGAAAAGAAGTAAAAATAGCACCTGTTGCTTCAAGAGAAGCTAAATATTAGAAGACAAACCAATGATCCAAACCAGTTATGCCAGGAGATGAAAGCATTGAAAAGGGAAAAAGGGGTCTGAGCACTGTCCTCCAACAGACCCTTGTTAAGTTTCTTCTCTCCTGTGTACTCTATTTAAGTCTCCTCCTTGAACCTTGCTCACAAAGTCACATAAAAGAAGTTGAAATATATGCATATCTCTTACTTTCCAGATGGGGGCTTCAGCAAAATGACACATTTCTCCTTGACTAAAGAGAAAAACTTTCACCAAAAGAAATTTAGGAAAATGATGACATTTTTAAAAGAGGATAATCCTGCCACTTTCATCTCTCTTTTTGACACTGCAAAAAAATACTTTTGATTTAATATTCCTGCCCATATTTTAACTCCCTTTACTACCCTTAAGCCTAAGACTGCTTCTCTTTAAATCAAAGGCAAGCTAAATGAAAACCTGAGCTAATTACATCTCACGGCATCTCCTCAAGTAACTGTTAATATCTGGACCTAAGGCTAAAGGAGCTTGCTATGGGGACCTCCCCTGTACCAATACCACACCCTCTCTGCTGGGCTTTGACTCCTGCTCCTTGCCCTTGCTGTGTCACCATCAGTGCCCACGCGCACAGCAGCAGTAAAAACCAGCAGCAGCAAAGTGGGTGAGTGCTTTTTGAACCTTTGCAATTCAACATGATCAGAAGTGTGGAAACCCAGGGCACTGGGAATATTTCTCTGTCTGCTCTGGGGTGCCCTGAGCCCCAGGAGAGCACTTTGACCCTCATTCATGGAGAAAGTTTCCTAGACTTCAAGATAGACTAGAATCCACAAAAGTGTGAAATAGATTACAGAGAGTAGTGTAGGTGTATTGCTTGGTGAGAAATTTAGGTTTTGAGATTTTTAGTATGTTGTGGATGGAAGCAAGATGGAGGGCACAGGGTGTCATCTTGGGTTTCTTCTTCATACTTCTTCTTCCTTTTTCTTCATGGGTTTGGGTGGCACTCTGTAACTGGGCAGAAAAGTCCACACTGGGGCTCTGTGGGATCAGTTATTGGGTTAAAAGGGAAAATAATCTAGGTGTCAGTTCTTAATTGGATAGTTTAGTCTTAAAAGACCTTGTAACAAGAGATTGTTGGCCATTTTCTGTCTTCTAATGAAAAGCTGCCAAATTCACAGTAGTGAGACTGTTTTACTGATGAGAAATAATAAACACTTGAGTCCAAACGTGAAATACCATCTCAAGTGCCTTCAATCCAGACCCAGAAAAACCAGCTATTGGGACCCCCACAAGAAGCGTGCAGGAAATCTCACTTTTAACTGGTGAATGTCCCGAGGAACAATTAGGGAAGAGATAGAAGAGCTGACAAAGCACATGGCAGAGTCTGACTAGAGAGCAATGCTCAAAACAAATGTGTTGCTTTCACTCTGTGCAATGCCATGGTTTTTATCCACTACCTGCCCACTTGTATGTAGGAAACAGGCAAAAAGAAATTAAAGGAGGCTGATGATTTTGAAAAAGTGCCTGTTTATTAAAACCAAGAACAACAGAGGACGAGGCCCCAAGGTAGCTTTAGGCCTACGCAACAAGCCAGAGGTAACACTGACAGTTCTGTGCAACAAGATGTTTCTCCAGACACAAAGTACTGCAGAAAGATGTCAGGTACTCGGGGCACCGGGGGTTTTAAAGTCTCTCAAAGGTGCAGGATTGGAGCATTTTCAATCCATTTCTTGACTGGTCCCTTTTCTGGTTGTTGGTTGGTCCATAAGATGGGGGATTCCTTGTGGCGGTGTTCGCACAGGTCCCAGGAAGAGGGAAGAGATGAGAATGTTGACTCCATGTTTCAGAAGGCTTGATTTATTAGTTTATGGTATATATGATATTAAACTATACTAAAAGAATAGAAGAAAGGATTTCATCAGAAGGCTAGCTAAGAATAGAAAAAGAATGATAACAAAAGTGTGACTGACTGAGACAGTCTGAGCCAGCTGGACTGTGACTGGCCATGAATTAGAAACAACCACATGAGACCAATCACAGATCCACCTGTTGCATTCCACAGCAGCAGATAACCATTGTTTACATTTTGTTCCTGAGGCCTCTCAGCTTCTCGGGAGGAAAAATCCCAGGGAAATGATTTTTCATAAAACATGTCTGTGACAATTCCTGGCCAATCATTCTAGAATTCTGAGGCCTCATTGGCTGGCAAGTCTTCCAGTCCCAGTCTATATTAATGTTATCATCTCATGAGGTGGCTTTCTAGAAAATTCCCTCACTCAGACTTCACCGACACCCCCAGCAGGCACACACTCATATTACAGTTCATTGAACTCCATAACTTATTACTTCATAACTTATTACATAAATCAGTCATAACAATCTATTACATTAATTAACAATTGAGAATAAAATACATAATTAACAATTCATAGCTCCGCCTATGAAAGCCAACTTTATTTATAACACGTGGATAAACACCAACCCCCCCCGCCCCTGGCCCCCAGGTTTTCCAGCCACGTTTCCCAGCCAGGCCGAGTGCCCCCGGTGTCCCCGGGCCGGCGGGCGCTGGTGACATCTGGTGGCACATCTGGTGGCACATCTGGGCCGCGGGACTCCTGAGGGCGCCGTCTGACCTCCTGCCCGAAAAGAATTTGCCGTCATTCTCTTGAGCTTAACTTCTACTGCAAACAGCGCAAATTCGAGCCCAAACCTCACATCTCGCAGCGTTAAGCTCCTCCAGCAACAGACTGCAATTCCTTGCTTTCTCTCCTTTTCCGTACCAGGACTTGCTGCTGACAATCCTATAAAAGTACAAGCAATTGACTATATCACAAACATTCTTCAAATAGAGAAAAATAGCCTGCAACATCATCAAAAGGCATTTTTTTCCTGCATGAAATCATGCTACTTGCAGGCACTTCCACCTTTTGCCTATAGCAACAGATTTAAGTGAGCCAAGCCTCTTTTGATGAGAAATAGTAAGTGTAAGCTATTAAACTCGTCATTTGAATGGGTCCCAGGGGTGGTTTTTTTGTTTTTTTTTTTTTTTTTGCATATATTTTGACTTAGCATCTGAGGAAGGAATCTACACAGTTTACTTGCTCTGCTAGTCTTTGTCTTCCAGTCTCTCCTCAATTCCTTTCTTTCAGAGAAGAGAGACCCCCAGGCCCCCAACCAAACTGGCAGACTAAAACAAAACAGCCAGATGCTGCAAGGAAAACTGTCTCACTTTGCTTTGACAAGAGACATGGAAGGTTGGTTTATAATAATTTCTCAGGATTCAAGTCCCAACTTCTTTTACATCTACACAGCTCCAGCAAAACTGCCAAGCTTTTCACCTTAATTATTTGTCTCATATTCCCGTCAAAAGCTCAAGCACAGGACTGGAGCTTCAAGGAAACTAGAGATTTTTATGCAGCTACAAAAGCCACTTAAAGGTCCCTTTGAAACTTTTTTTGGAGTTGTAAGGCTACATTTGTAGCAATTCTATGTTTCTTTCATTAATTTTTTTTATTTTAGAAAAAAATCTAAAATAGAGACTCCATCTCTTCCTTGAGATGGAACTTAAAGATATTTAGAATAAGAGCTTCCACACCAATTCATCCCCAGAAGCATTTATGCAACATGAATTTAGAGTCTGGTATCTTACACTTTAGTGAACTTCTCAGGAAAATTATTTGTACAGAGGCACTTTGACAAAGCTTAAAAAGGGAATTAAACCAGCACATCAGAAAAATTTGGCCTCTCCTTCTTCCTGGGGCCTTAGACATACTGCTAAAAAACAAGGTTAGCAGTAATATACATCCACCACGCTGACACAGCACAGTTCCCTTAGTTATGATCCAGGGAAGGAAGCTGGACTCTTCACCCAGGCTCATGCGTGATCCCTTTTTCCCTCTGCTCCAGAGACAGACTCCCAGGTCCCTTGAGGCAGCACCACCCCATGGACCATCCCCTTCTGTACAGTCAGCATGGGGCCTTCCAGCTTCTGGTCTGGACTCGTAGGGCTTCACCCCCTCATATGGGATCTCCATCCAGTCAACCTTTGTTTCTTGCCCAGCCAATTTGTTTGCAACCCCCCCCACCCTGTATAATTACAGGGAAGAGATCTTGAATTAATGCTGCAGAACTTCTCCTCTTTGCTCATCCTTCAACTTCCCCCCCAAATCACAAGCTTACTAGCTCAGTCAGCTGTGATTGCAGTAAAGGAAGCTCAAATATAGAGGCCCCCAGGTAATCCTATCATACCATACTGAAGAAGCAGGAAGATACCACTGCGTGCTTTAAATGACAAATGAAAAAAAAATTCTTTTCTCATAGGAGAACTCCAACGATTACTATGTTTGTAATGGAATTCTATCCTCCTTAATTATGCCACTTGCATATGTGAGTTAATTAATAATTGTGCTGGATTGCTGCATACACATAATCATGCCTATTGATCATGCTCAATGAAGGAACATTGATTTTCTTTATCTGCTTTTGGTTTTGCTACATCATTGCATGCAATTCTTAATAGATTAATATACATCCACCACGCTGACACAGCACAGTTCCCTTAGTTATGATCCAGGGAAGGAAGCTGGACTCTTCACCCAGGCTCATGCGTGATCCCTTTTTCCCTCTGCTGCAGAGACAGACTCCCAGGTCCCTTGAGGCAGCACCACCCCATGGACCATCCCCTTCTGTACAGTCAGCATGGGGCCTTCCAGCTTCTGGTCTGGACTCGTAGGGCTTCACCCCCTCATATGGGATCTCCATCCAGTCAACCTTTGTTTCTTGCCCAGCCAATTTGTTTGCAACCCCCCCCACCCTGTATAATTACAGGGAAGAGATCTTGAATTAATGCTGCAGAACTTCTCCTCTTTGCTCATCCTTCAACTTCCCCCCAAAATCACAAGCTTACTAGCTCAGTCAGCTGTGATTGCAGTAAAGGAAGCTCAAATATAGAGGCCCCCAGGTAATCCTATCATACCATACTGAAGAAGCAGGAAGACACCACTGCGTGCTTTAAATGACAAATGAAAAAAAAATTTTTTTCTCATAGGAGAACTCCAACGATTACTATGTTTGTAATGGAATTCTATCCTCCTTAATTATGCCACTTGCATATGTGAGTTAATTAATAATTGTGCTGGATTGCTGCATACACATAATCATGCCTATTGATCATGCTCAATGAAGGAACATTGATTTTCTTTATCTGCTTTTGGTTTTGCTACATCATTGCATGCAATTCTTAATAGATTACTTTCTTGTCAGGATTTCTACCTGACAGTCCAATGCTCCAGTTAATTAACTGGAGCATAAGGTTCAGCTTTCTACAGTCCTTACTTTTCCAAGTTCAAAGACAACTTTTTTCCTCAGCTGATCTTGCTGTTCCCAAATTCATCACTATAAGCAGCAGAGGAATTTGGCATTGGGCACGTTCCATGATTACTGGAGGAATAAAGTGTTTAAATGGCTTTGAGAATTGAATGGGTTAAAGTTCAATTTTCCCTCTAATCAGCAGGGACAAACAAGTCTTGAATATTTATATTTGAATAGAAAGCAAATTCTGTTGCTATACTCACTATTGGTATGGGGTGGGGGGAGGAGGCAGAAATTGCTTCCATTTGTTGCCTTGGGTACCAAAAGATGATTCTTGCTTTCCTTCCCCACAGCAAACCCCAGCACAAACTTCCACATCCCAGCAACTGCAGTTGTCATAATTTGGACAGTCTCCAAGGTTTACCAAGTAGCACAGATTCATCTTGATTTCCTTTTTAATCTCCCAGCAACTTAATCCATTGAATGAAGTACCAGTGGGCAAATGTTGTATCTGTTAGTAGTCGATTTTAAGTTCATGGCTTTGTAAGATATCCCTTTTCACTTATTATTTCTCAACCTCATGATTCAAATTACATATGAAAGTTCCTTACAGGTCTTAAGAAAACCAGCATCCTCATCCACCAAAATGAGCATATCTAGCATACCAAGGAATAACCAACTGAAGCATCATTAAATACAGAAAATCTTAGGCTCCTAGAACACCCTCCAGAGGCATTTATGACAGTGTTTAAAATCCTACAACAAACACAAGGGCAAGGGCACAGAGGAACAAGAGCAGTTATTGCTGAAATGTAATTGGTTGTACCCTGCAACACAATGGCTCAGCTATCAACTCTCTGAAGTAATTCAGAGAAAAAAGTATCTTTTTCTGTAACCACTAGAGAGCTAAAAATATGTTGAAGTTGGGCCATGATTTGAGTGCTTGCTTCTAGCCTTAAGAAAAGAGTGAGGTTAAGAAATTGTTTTTCAGCATTCTACTCTAAATATGTTCTCTTGAATTAGATTCCTCTTTGGAATTACACCATCCCAGGTGAAAAGACTCAGAGCTTTTGCCATCTATCCATTTTAAGCTTTTGTATGATGAACTTCACTTCAAAATACTCCAAAAATAGGAAAATCACTTTTAATGTAAAAACTCCAAGGAGATACACAAAACTCAGGTAAATACAAGGTTTACCTTTAAGACTCCCTTTCCTGTATAAATAGGCTTATAATTTCTGAGTGATAGGAAATTGTTGGGATACGAGAGATGAACCAAGGATAAACTGGCTATTAAACACATACTTAGACAACAATTTGGGCTTTGGCAGTTTTGCTTTTCTTTTGTCAAAAAAGTATTGAGGAAAAGTGCCAACCAGCAATTTAGTCCCTTCTAAATGCAAACAATATATCCGTGACACAAAAGGGACTGGCTGTGACTGCCCCATCATTTGTGTACAAGCACAGCAGCAGGTTACAGCCACAGTAACACAGTAGGCTGTGAGATCAAAAAAGTAAAGGTAAACAAAAGGCTGACTATTAATCAGTAGAGACTTTGTAGAAAACACCTCCTCAGCTCCTATAAGTGGTTGGCTTTAAGGGCAGAGAACTGCATTTCTGCTTGTTTAACGAGCCGAAACTTGGCAGGGTACAGTGCTACCGCGCTGTTCTTCCACTAACTGCTTACCTCTGGAATTTGAAGCTGGAGGCTTCAAACCATACATTCTTTCAAGCTTGTTGACTTATCTCGTATTTATACCCTTAAAGCACAGAGATACTGTGGTGGTGAATGCTGGCAGTAACAGACTCTCTCCCTCTGCAGTGTGCTGCTGCAGGATCTGTGCTTTTGGGAGATGAGATTTATGGTGCAGCTCCAGGCATTCAACTTCCGCAGCTCAGTTATGAGCCAAGGCTTTCTGTACCATTGCCTGAGCCTCCAGAGACCCATTCAGAGCTCGCTCTTCCAGTTCACAGCAGGTACTTATGTCTGCATAGCCTAAATCTAGATGATGGAGTAACACTTCTCCTCCCTCATCCTCATGCTTCTCATTAATTTATTGAATCCCTTTTCCAAGGTAAAGATGGAGCTGTTCCAAGGGATAATGCTTCAGTGAAAAAGACAAACTTACCCTGACATTTGAGGCAATAAGCTGTAACATCATTATTTAGGATGTATTTGCACATTTGCTACCCACTCATAAATGGGGAGCAACCAATTAATACAGCTTTGTAAGAGTAGTATTAATCAGAAGTGGTTGAAATAGGATCCTTTCTTCCAAAGGAAAATACCTAGTATCCTAACGAATTCAGGGTGTGAGAGAACAATGAGACAAAATTTGTTGTATGAACCAGGAAATCAATCCTAAGCTGTAATAGCTTTGACCGATCATGAGAATCTTAAAAAAACCCAACCAAACGAACCAAAAACAAACACTAAACTTTGTGTAATTATTTCCCTAATGTGGCAGTTGCTGGCTAAATCATTGCAACCAGTTGTGACTGGAATTGTTCCTTGCCAAAGTTAAAGTTTAACTTGTGAGAAACCTGTGCTGTGAAAGAAAAGTATGTACAGCTGTGGTGTATTCAGTTCCCAAGCTGAGTTAGAGCTCCCCTTTGTGTGTGAAGTCAAGACATTTACTGCTGCAGCTGTTGTTTACTGCTGAAATGTGGTGCCTTTGATCACAGCTCTGAAAGTGCTTTACAAAAAAGGATGAAGTCCTTGTGCTCATCTTACAGACCAGTGCCACAGTGTAAGCAAAGAGAAATTCAGTGACTTGTCCAAGATCAAAAGCCAAACTTGCCCTGGATCCAGGGTGTGAACTCCAGTTTGTACTGCCTGCAGGAAAAACTCCAGTTTGTACTGCCTGCAGCTAAAACTTTCCTGCTGAACTCACTGCACTGAAAATTACAGAAAAGTAAAGCCTTTTTAGAAGATGCTGTTCAATGTTGCATTTTCAAGATGAAATACTAAAACATCACAAAGTAATAAGGTAATATTTACTTCATTCAAAGGTAAGCAAAAGTTTTTAGAAGCTTAGATCTAACTGGACTTTATAAACAATTTGTAGAACTCCCAAAGTACTTGACTTTTACAACCTCAAACATGAGCTAAACTGTCTGCATCGATTCAATGCAATTACATGGGCAACCTTTTTTAAATCTTCCTTGAAACACCACTGTTAATTATTGTTGAAAGTGGCATGGGAAAGGTCACTGAACTGATAACACTTAGATATAGTGTTTTTAACTCTTTGATACTGGACACTTCTGAGGACAAGCCAACCTAGACAAGTTATTGGACAAAGATTCAATGTAGCAAATTGATTTCTTACCCTAGTGAGGATGATTTTATATAAGGATTGAATGGGGCAGGTGAGAAAGGCACACAGGAAAATAATAAGGCAAGCTGGACATTGGCCTAAAATGAGGACAGATGTATTTATAAATATGGTAACAATAAAGCAATGAGAGAGAAGAGTGAATTAGACTAGTTTTACATGTCTGCATAAAACCTCAGTAAAGATGAGGAAGAACCAGAAGTCTTAATACACTGAACGAGATTGTAAGTAAATTAGCAGAATTTATGAGAAGTATCACTACCAGAATACAAATCATAAAGGCCAAGGCTTATTAAATATGGGGAACTGGTGGAAATGTTGCTTTTTTTATCAGAGATTCATATGCTTGCTCAGTAGTCCAAAATGCAAGAACTACAGGTTTTGAAGAAAACCTGTGAACTTATCTGAAATGGGGACACTCCTCAATCTCCCTTCCCAAAACTGACAAAACTAGATTCCACTACCTGAAGGACTTGAATATGGGCTGAGAAATAAATGGGAAAAATAAATTAGAAACTTTGGAATAAAGGTATGACTTCAGACAAATTCTGTGTGAGAGAAATGTGATTCAAGGGCAGGACCCAGCACCTGGTGTTGTGGAACTTCATGCAATTGGCCTTGGCCCATTTGTCCAGCCTGTCCAGATCCCCCTACAGTCTTCCTACACTCCTGTTATCAACGCTCACACCTAACCTGTTGCCATCTCTTACATCATGCTGAACCAACACTTCAGTTTTGATCCTCTGACTTCCTTTCCAGTGAGAAAAAGCTAACTGGCTTGAATCACAAGAATTAGATGGTTGTAGTACCTGTATCTCACTGCTTCACATGGTCAGGCCTGAACTTCTATTTTTAAGTAGTTTATTTCACGTGAAGGCTTTTGTAGACTACAGGATCTCTGGGATTTTTCAGTGTTAACAGCAAGAAAAACTTAAATTGGACTATATGGAAAAGGATGAAATAAAGATGAAATTTCTATACTTGAACTTCTTTTCAACTGTGACCCAGCCTCATTCTTTTCTGACTTCCACAGGTATTCAAAAAAATTCATCAGGTACCACAAAAATTAATACTTTTCCAAACAAGCACTACAATCATTGTACACAAAAGCTGGGGATAATTTTCTATTTTTGAAAAGTACTCACTGTATGTATATTCATACTATACTTTTATCATAGAATTACCTCCAGTATATCTGTTGGAGCACATATAAGCCAGACCCCCTCTACTTGCCTGACACACAGCATTGCCATTCTTCTTCCTTGCAAGCCCTCAAAGAGTTAAAAGATTTTAAAGTAAAGGAAGAAAAGATGTTCTAGGAGCATATTTACAGCTCTAAGAGTATCTCTCTTTGCTTGCAGTGTCTACAAGCACATAATATGCAAACACTATGAGTGCCTGTGACTTTCTCTAAGGGATTCAGAACTCTGTTAAAAAATACAAATTGGTGATAGGCACACTTTTCTTCTAAATATACTGCACAGCTGTGGAAAGAGAACCTCATGGTAGCTCTGCAGGCCTGAAGAATGTACATATTAATTCTGTAGAGTTTCCCTACCTTGGTAAAGTGATCAAGCTTGATGACTCCATACTATGATATGCTTTAGATAGTATCTAAAGCATACTTGATATGCTTTAGATAGTATCTGTTCTTTGCATCCTCTAACTATAGATGGTGACAGTACAGGTTTTCTTCATAATACACCAATAGAATTTCCTTAACCAGAGAACCATCACAGTAAAAACTACCCAAACCTGAAAAGGCACCTAAAAGATATGCTTTTGGTGGGTAACATTTGAGGTACAATAAATAAGTAAGACAAGGCTATTCCCTTGCTCATAAATATCTGTCCAACAAGTATTTCTTGTGGGTAAGCTCAGGTGTTGTTATCTTAGCCCCAAAGCCAGCCATCAAGCAGCTGCATCACAAATAAGCAGGAATTAGGGCTTTGGTGATGAGAATTTTGATTATCAAGACTGGAGCCACCAATGTCAATAACTTCCGGGGTTCTGCAGTGAGAAAAATGAATATTTTGACGGAAGTGTGATAAAAGAGCGATAGAATCACTTTTACTTCTGCCTTAACCATTTCAGGTGGCATATGCACTGAAGGAGATAGACTCATATCCCTAATGACAGAGTCAAAAAGGCAAACAACCATGTGAAGGCTACTTCTGGAACAGCAGTGGATTTCCTCTGGGTGAATACCCTGTCCCTGGAAATAGCCTGCAAGCTCTCCAGCACTCCCAGGAGCTCAATACAACTTAAGTGACTGGACAGTATGTGTCTAGTATGTGTCCTTCCCTTACCTAGACTGCTGGCAGTTACACCTGATGCTTGATTCACTTGCTTCTTAGCACAACTGTCTTTATCAGGCTTGGAAATAAAATCCTCCCAACCACTGACATAATTTACCAGGCAGAATAAATGGCATCTAGCACAAGGCACAAATGTCACTTTTGGTCTGGAAGGCAGCAGAGAGTATAAAGGCTTTGTAAAATATTATTGCCTAATTCCCTCTGCCATAAAAGCAAGTTTAGAAACTTTTGAATTATGCAAGTGATTTGCAAAACAGTGAGCAGAATGAACAGTCCTATTGTTTATTTTCTCCTTTGCCCCAAATTTGCAGACTTCCACCTGCTTTCATAAGGACTGGCAAGCCCTCAGATAACTAGACCGTTCATGGTGACTACTGCTACACCAAAGATCTTATCTAGGTGTACCTGAAGCTAGCAGGAAGACAACAGCTCATGTGGAAATTCTTTGGCATGGGAAGAACTCAGCAGCTATAATAGGAATGGCTGCCCTGGGCACCTTTGTTTGGAGAAGCACTGACAGTGTTCTGCTTCTGAGGAGTTCACAGCTGTGGCCTCTCCGCCTCCCCTTCAGAGATCAGAGTACTCATCAATGTCTTCAGCAGCTGTAAGAGATTCAAGCTGTCAGATCCTGCAACCGCAGACTTTATGTGGTGGGAGGGAAGACTGATGCTGTCAGATGTAACCCAAATTTTTTAAAAAGTCCACTTAGCAGTGCTGCAGAGCATGAGACTTCATATTAATGACTGTTCTAAGAAGTAACACCCAATGTGGCACCTGACTGAAATTTGACTAGTTGGGTCACCTGGGGTGAATTGATGACTGCTTCTAAAGCAAATTGCAAATATTTTTAAGAGATTTGAACTGTTACATCAAGCAGCATTGAACACAGGCCATCCTGATGCCAAATCTCAACTACTGAAGCAATTAAATAAGGCCTAGATCTGAGAATGGCCATTATGTCTTTATTTTTGAAATGGAAAGGGGAAAAAAAAGCATTTGAAGAATTGCAATTACCAAAATCACTTAGGAAAAATATTTTAGATTGTATGAATAAAATGGTTTTAATTATAACTTGCTTAAATGTCAGTGGTGGAGTACCCCAGGGATTGATACAAGAGCTGATAAAGTTTAACACCTCCATTACCAACCCAGTTGTTGGAACAGGGTGTATTCTCAGCAATACACAGACAATTTAAAATAGCAGGAGTGGCTGATGCACCAGATAGTTGTGCTGCCATTCAGAGAGACCTGGACAGGCTGGAAAACTGTGCTCAGAGAAATCTCATGAAGCAGAAATGCATTTGGGGAGGAACAAGCCCACACACCAGTACACACTGGGGACCAACCACCTGGGAACTGGCTTTGCAGAAAATGACCTGAGAATCCTGATGGACAAGAGGCTGAACAGAAGCCAGCTGTGTGTCCTTACAGCAGACAGCCAACAGTTCTCTGCATTAGTTATGGTGCCAGCAGACTGATGGAGGTCATCCTGGTGTGGCCATACCTGGAATGCTGGGTCCAGTTCTGGGCTCCCCAGTACAAGAAAGATACAGACTTAGCAAAACAAATCCAGTGTGGCAGCACAAAGACTGGCAAAGGACTTGCAACCTGTGGAAAGGCTGAGAGAGCTGGGTCTGGAGAAGAGTCCAGGATGATCTTATTATCACTGTTTATAAATACCTGATAATGGGGTAAAGAGAGATGTAGGCTCTTATCAGCAGCGTCCAGCAACAGGATGAGAGGCAATGGGCACAAACAAAAAAACAAAACAAAAAACAAACAAGCAGAACCAAAAGCAATCAATGAGCAAGACAAAACCCAAACCAAAACAACCCAAACCCCCCAATTAACAGGAAATTCTATCTGAATATGAGGAAATGTTTTTACTGTGAGGATGGTCAAACACTGGAAGAGATTGCCCAGAGAAGCTGTGGAGTCTCGTGGAGATACCCAGACCTTCAACACACATGGTCTTGTGCAGACTGCTCTACAGTGTGCTCAGACTCTTTCATCTCCAGAGGCCTTTTCCAACCTAAACAACGCTGTGATTCTGTGAAATAAAAAGTAAAAAATCCTACCTGCATAGCTTTGTATTCCATTCTCCAACAAATAAGTGCTTAGATGAAAAAGCACTTATTTTGGTTAAAGAAACTATGTTATCAGACTGACTATATCAAGCACGTTGGATTTCTGTTAGCATTGGGATTAATGACTCATGTTTGGTTTGTTCAGGAAGAATGCCACTACATCCTGGCAAGGGCTCAGGACCTTATTTGGAATACCTAATACTGCAATCTTAAGCACCACCAACTGCATAAAAAATGTATGAGTCTCCTTAGCTCCTCATAGTGCACACACCATAGGGATCTAAATAGTTACATTAAAAAAGAAAGTGGTTGGTTACACTGTGATATTTTCCATTACCTCACACTTGTACACAAATCTTTGTATTACCATTGTAACTGTGTATAAAATAAACTGCCTCTGCAGCTTGGCTTACAATCTGGGCTCCATACTGACACTCACAGGCCACATAAATATTTGTTATGCAGCCAGTCTTGCTACAAGCTGAGCGCAGGCATGTCTTTATAAGATTTGGCTTGCAACCTTATAAATTCAATATACAATTCAATATATTTCTATTTGAATTTCACTGTATGTTGCCTGTTGTCACTGTGCAAATGGATACTTCCTTTTCCTAACTGAAAAAGGGCCTAATGCATCCATGACATGATCAAGGAAGAGTGAAGTTCAGAAAAGGTGTTAAAAATATTATAAGGAAAATACTGGCTTCATATGCCTAAATAAAAACCCCATAAACCTAACAAAAAACCTCAAAGTACCAAACGCCCCAAAGAACCAACTTCCCAACAAAAACCCCACAACAGAAGGGTGTTATTACTTACCTGTATTCTTGACGCTGAGTTTATTTATACCCACTACTTTATCTCCTCTAAGATACTCAGCCAACATTGAAAAAGCATCAAAAGAATATTATAGTCACATCAAAGGAAAAAAAGAAGCTTATGCTAAATGTTTCTGCCCACATCAAGTGCAAGATATTACAGGAATGCTCATGTTACTTACTGGATTCTTAATCTTAAGAGTAACAATTAAATTACAATCTTCCAAGAACAGGCTGGCCATGGTCTACAGCTCCCTGTTATTCACCAGAGAACTCTGTACATGTTAAGAAAACATTAAAATGTATTTTTCAAGAAAATTCAGGTCACTTTGCAATACAGTAGCTACAAAACATTTATTTTTTAAATAAAAACATTTAAATCATCAGGTTTTGAAAAACAGTATATCAAGTGTTTATCTCAATCTTTGTAGTGTAAGCACCTTCAGTTTTATACTAAAACAATCAACATAAATTATTATTTGGTCAGGCTATCAACCTACATTGAAATAAATATCCTTTTAACCAAGACAGGTCACTTAATGCATCCCAGATTTCTGCACCTTGACAGAAAATTTCTCTGGTGATATGTGAATTACAGACTGAAACCATGACTGAAAGAATTGTTTTTTCTTTTTAATTACAGTGAAGACTGGCCTATAATTTTAAACTATAAAGACAATTATAAAGCCCTACAGACTATAGTTTAAAAGAAGTTGCATCGCTTCAGAGAAATATTTGAGATGGCTTGCCTAAACTGTCTCAGAATAAGAGATGGAATACAAACTCCTAAATTACTTAGTATGCACTAGGCTGGCCATATCATATGTCCCAATCTATGGGAAATTGTTCATTGAACAGGAATAGAAATCTGTTTAATTACAACAGAGATAAGTCACTAATAAATGAAAACAATATAGCTCAAAGAGCTCTTTATGCTGATACTATTGATTACAAAACACAGGGTGCAAAATTCAACACTTGAAATTATATAAACCTTAAAAATACAGAACTTAACAGAAGTTTACATGTCAAAATACTTCAGCACCTGAGATTTTCCTGTAGAAAGCCAAACAGAGATACTTTCTTCAGAAACATGTAATACAATCAGCTCCTTTTCACTCAGTATTACACACAGGAATAATTGATCAAGAAAGAGTTGAAATATACATAATGCTCAAAAATTCTAATTAAGCCTTGAAGGTAAATGTGCTGTTAATCTATACTTAATATTTGATTAATGACTTTATTTTACAAAACTATTTTGTATTAAAACTGGAACAGACAATCTATTAAAGTGTTCTGATGAAATTAAAGTTGAAACAGAAGACAAAGAACAGTATGTGACTTGAATCATGTTGACAGAAAACTAGGAATACAGTGACAGAAACAGGTTTGAAGAAAATGCAGTAAATCTGCTATGCAAGCATTTAGATTTACAGACAACTAGTGGTTCTGTCTTTACTTTTGGTAAACTAACACTTTAAGGAAATTATTTTCTGTTTTCACTTTGAGAGGTGGGAAGTTACATTTTCTGGGTTCCGCTCCATGTGATAAAGCCTTCATGATTTTGTTTGTATAACTGTAGGTCATCTTCAAGGTGGACACTGTAGTGCCTACAGTCTTAGAACAGAAAAATTCTTTTTTAATCACTTGGATTTGAAGCTTTAAGCAACCGTGTATTCTATCTAAACTCCCAGACCCCAGAGTAAAGGAGAAGAAAAGATTTAAACACGAGTCTTAACAAAACAGCATTCGGATGGGAACACAGAAGTTTTAGTCTAACATTATCTAATTTTATTTATGAAAACTATTTAAATGTCAAATGAGCTGCAAAATTAAGACTCCAAATACTGGAAAATGAGGGATGTTCCTTTAATTCTAAAAAATGCTTTTGTCAGGGAAAGTATACTGTACATTTGGTTTTATTTAATCATTCACTTAGTGATACTGTAAAAAATTAAACTACCAGTGTTATCAAAGCTAAATGTTCCTCCCCCCACAATTAACTGCTGGCAATTTTCTGGAAACTTTCTATCACTGAAAACCAGTCAAGCACATCTGTTTCTGTCCTTTGATTCCTAAATTTGAGTAAGCAGGCACTCAGTAGTACCTTAGGAAGAAAAGCTACAGGGATTATACTGAAAAATTTCATAGTAAAATATAGCAGTTTTAAAATTAAGTGCAATAAAATGCACCATTGGCTCACTCAAAACCAATTATCCTTAAAACCCACCAACTTTCTTCAACACAAGGTGCAGCAGAGTTTAAAAAACAAGAAGGGGGACAAACCCCTTCACCACAAACAAAAAATTCAAACTCAAGAATATTGCTTTCAGTGCAAACACTGTAGTCTTCAAAAGGTTAAGAGTACAAATATTTACGTTCCAGTGTATCCTTACCTACAAGGAATGTTGTTTCACATTACAAAGTGTGTCAAATACCTTTACTCCAATAGCAATACTGAACTTTACCCTCTCAAATTGATATGGTGGCTGAAACTGAAATGTTTATATAAGCAGTGTAATTTTCTGGAGAAACTAAGAAAGTTCTCATAATAACCAAGGGCAAAAACTGCAAATTCAGCTCCTGGTTCTTAACCAATTTCAGTATCAAATGCCTGCAAGCAACCACTTCTTTAATGAGGACTGAACAGAGCCTCCTGTACCTGCACCTTAAACCCTTTGTCCCTCTCTCTGAACCTACAAGCCACAGAGGCAAGCTGCAGACCACTTCACTTAGGTGAAACTCTTCTTGACAGAACGCAACCTTGCTCTATATGTCATTTGTTCTTTTAATGTGCAGAAGTTAAATTTCTAGCAAAACCTCTCAAACCTAGAGAAAACTTCTGTGACACGGCAGAGAGAGGTGGGCATTTCATTTTTATTATTCAAAATGTACTTACGAAGTTCACCTAGAACATGATTTTGCAGCATTGTGCTTTTAGTTACTACCTGGGATTCCAAGGAACATTTGAAAAATGCACCTACTACACTTAATTAGCTGCCCATTTTAATAATTTTGGTACTATTTGTCACAGTACATCAGAAAACAGCAGCACAAAGTGTTAGACAGACAAGAATTTTTTATATTTGTTCCCCTTTATGAAGCAAACATTTTTAAAATGAAAGGCACTCAGGACAGAAATTCTCTCTCCAGTTCATATATAGATGGCCGACAAGTTTTGCTCTTCATTCTGCATAAAGGCACAGTGCAGTCTCTGTTTTGACCTTCCACATCAATATCAAGTAATGAGGGCATGTGGCAGTTAGTTCTTTCCTCAGCATCTGGCAAGAAGTTAACATCTGGGTGTACATTGCCCTCTGAACATTCAGAGTCTTTAGAGTTTGGTTTAATAATACGCGGAATAATCTGCCATGCATCGATTTTACTTCTTAGAGAAGAAGGTCTAGGCCTTGAGATAGTATTGACAGCACTTTGCTTTTCATTTGAAACACCACTGTGATTGCTTCTTTGTTGAAAAGATGGGGAGGGCAGAGTTCCAGGAACTGACAGGACTGGGAGTCTGGAGACATCATTGGTTGAAGCAACTCCATTAGCTAGGGGAAAGAAAGCCCAAACAAAGAAATGCAAATTTAAATGAAGTGACTTCTTGAATTCCTTGCCATTTGTAAAACTGGGTTGCCATAAACACTAGTGGCTTTTCTTCCACTAGTGAGGTTTGTACTTTGTAGAGAATCTCCTAAGACAAGACCAGTGGTGCTGAAGTAACGTGTTTGCATCTAGACTCATTGCAACCGGCAATCACAATTTATTTTTTCTTGCTACAAAAGAGATGTAGACAAAAACCCCCCAATAACTGGATGAATATTCATACTGGAATAAAGTCCCAGGAACGTCTCCAGTTATTCAGAAAAATCACACATGCATAAAGTATCATGAAGAATATCACAATTAAGCCACCCCAGAATATCAGTATTGAAATTCAGGACTTCTTTTCAAAAACTCATTGATCATGAGCTTATTCATTTCAATGGAAACCAGATTGAAAGACATTATTTTATGCTTAAATTTTTATCAGCAGCTCAACTTAAAGATTCATGGAAGTTCTTAATTACCTACCTGTGCTCTGAAAATGGCTCCCATCTGATAAGGTTCGTCTGTGACCAAACATACTTAACTTTGTGGAGGAATCTTTTGGCACAATTTGAGACTCTTGCTTCAGACCAAGACTAAAAGGCTGATTTTTCAATTGTGTCGAAACTGTGTTAGGAGCCAGCTGTATCCTTTGTTCTCTCTTACTTTCAGGAGTTTGGGATGAAAAGTTGCCCATGGAACTACACTGACCACAATCACCAAGCACAGTGCTTACAAAAGCATCTTCACTATCAGGTTGAAGCAGGCATTTCGTAGAAATGGAGGGCATAGAGAGAAGATTCACAGTATCTGAGGCTGTATTTAGGGATGGAGCACTTGTTTCCTCTTTCTTGTACTGCAGTCGTGTAGGGCTGGCACTCCTGCGGAATTTTGAAGCACGCTGAAATATTCCATCACGCTTCTTCCTCTCATCTTTAGGCAAGAGTTCATCTGGACCCTGTGATTTGTTCAGCTCTCTGATATCTAAGCCCAGGGCAACGGATGCAAGGAGGACAGCACACCCATACAGCACTGAATCAGTCTTCTTTTTGTGCAGTGTCCTGCTCAGACTGTTGGTAGGTGTCATTTGAGGAGTACTGTTGGTAGAACTAGTTGAGGTTCCTTCTTCAAAGCTCTCGTGTTCTACTGTGTTCTCTCCCTGATCATCTTTCCAAAGAGGTAGATTAATATAGGCCTGATTGGGCAACTTAATTGGCTTTGGTCTTTTACTGTCCAAACCTTCAGGGCTAAGTTTCTTATCAGTACAGGCACCTGTAAAACATCACAATATTCTTTAAGATTGCAATTCAACTGTAAAGCTATTGCATGTCTGCATATGTACATCATTATTTCCTTTAACATGACAAGTATTAACCTTGAAGGATATTCTACAATCCATTTAGATGCTGTCAGAAGCTCAGACTCACATTTTGAGTTTCAGAAACATGCCTATACCTCTTGATGTTTGCAACACTTTGAAAATGCTTTTTAAACAACACAGAAAATATTTGGGTGTATGGATTATGGAGAAGTAATTTACTATACACAAATTGGCAGATAAGATCTGGAACATATTCTTTACAATACTTTCAACTCAGCTGAGTTCCAAAATCCAGTCAGTTATTAGAAATTTTTCCAATTAATTCATTAGGTCATGGTGGTCTGGAGTAAAAAGTAAATCTGACATCTTACACCTTATGACAACTAAAAAGGAGGTATTATTTGACTTGCATGTGTTATTCTACTATAAACTACTGAATGCTAGAGAATAAACACAGAAGCATTTGAAATTCAAGTATGGTAACTTTGTGTGCAGGGTTATAGTAGTAAGCTGATAAATCTATAAAATTACTATTTGTGAAGCCTTGATTTATATCCCCTAGCATTACACATGAAGATTAAAGTGCCTTTTTCTGGCAGTGTACAAGCAGCTTACTATTTCCTCTTCCAGATGGCATGAATCTAGCTGCTGGTATGGACACCAAGTTATATCACAGGCTTTTTTCCTGACACTGGTAACTTAATTTTCTCAGATAAGAGAATCCACAGTATAGAAAAAGGGTGTGCAAACTTTAAAATTATTACAAATATTTTGTCATCGCGGCCCATTATAGCAATGGTCATAAAAAGCAACATGCAGCTATTATGCTCCTGATCCTAAAGGGATCAAGTATGTTTTTCCTTGTGATTTTACCTGTAAATAGCATCATGTTGTCTAAAACACTTTAAGATTTAAAATCTACATTTCTGTCTTGAAAATTTTGATAACAGGTCTCATTCAAAAAAACAGGGAACTAATATGTGGGGATATATCAGGCCTTACAGGTTTTTAAAAAACTAGGAATTTTTGCAACAACAATGTCACCAATGATGACTTAAGTGTCAAGACAATTACTGATTTAGGTTCTTTTCAAAAGAAACAAAAAAGTGGTACCTGCAGACCTCATATACAGAGTAGCCTGCAACTCAAAAACATTGAAAAAATCTCTATATGGTTCAGTTCACAGACTATGTGTATTTCTTCATTGCTAATGATGTAAATACAGGGGGTTTTGCAGAGGAAAATGGTTGGCAGCATAATTTTTCCTGTAATATTCTGCATAATCCTTTAAGGAATTCAAGCAATACAATTTATAACATTGAATGTGACCTTAATACTATTATATGGCTACTTTCCCTTTTTCAACAACAGCTCTTACCTTGGTCCACAAATAGTGAAGCTAAGGGCACACCCTTCTGATTTTTCATTAAAACAGTTGACCAAGGGTTGCTGCCATCTGAAAGGGGTCTTACTCTGCAATAACAATAGTTACTTTGAGATTACAGATACCATGCTCACATAAACTTTGTGAGAAAATTACTTTCTTTTCAAACTAAAACCTGCAGTACATAACTGGAAAACCTTTCCAAAGGTAAAAAGAAAATGGAGTAGCACTGAATAATTTATAATTACATGATTATAAATGTAAACATGCCTTAATGTCAGGCATTCTTTTCATGATAAAAATTTCATGTCTAAAAAGAAAGCAAAAGAAAAATGGGCCTTTGTTACTTATTGAACATCACAGGTTTGTGGGGGAGCTACTCATCAGGTTTGTGAAAACCTGTGTGAAACAACAGTTTCATTGTCTCAAAGAAATGATGTGAATATTAAAGTTTATTAAACTATAGTGATTTTTAAACAAACAAAAATAATATAAAGCCAGTTCCAACTGATCATCTGGAACCACCTCCTGACACAGGTAACTGAGTGGATATGCCTACCAAGAAAAATAAAGAAAGGCACTATAAATAATTGTATATACTAGAGAAATAAAGATAAGTATTCTTACTATCTCTGGTTTTGAGCCATTGGAAAACATAATCTGTAAGTAAAGCTGTCCAGCTGATTTTCATAACCTTTTCACCCTCTGTTGCTGGTGTGAACTGTGCCTCACATATGCCAAATCAGTCAGTCTTACTTAATCATGCTGAAAGTACCCAGTGGGGGCCATGCTTGCAATTCCTCAAAATAATGTGAGGAAGGGCAAAAAAGACAGGCCATGAATGTCTGGTATGCACTGGTAGCTCAGCATCCCAGTATGTTCCAAATCTCAAAAAAAACCAGAGATAAAGGGTAATAGATAAGAATCAATAAATCTTTAACATAAGTAGGTGCTTTATCCTCAAGATTATGTGGGGGAGCTACTCATCAGTAATGTAATTTCTAAATTAATTTAAAGCTAGAAATTCTTGCTGTAACTAGACACAGCAGAACTTTTTTCACTCACTACCTATGCCACAAAGAATGATTTAGTATTATCACAAAACAAAAACGTAGTAGACATACTTGTCCTTACTATCTGCACGATCCTTTGTTTGAACTGAACTTGGTCCCCATGTACAACCTTTCTTTTTGAAATTTCTCTTTACATCTTCAAACTCTTCTTGGTGATATGTTGTACTCCTTCCCCAAGTTCTGTTGCTTTCATCTGAAGTTACTGGAGATTGGATTTAAAAACACAAAACCCACACACATAAATACTATTTCTAAACCCATAATATTTTGACAGAACAGAGTATCTTCTGCACTGCAAAACCATTTTGACACAGTAACACAGAAGTAGAAAAAATTGTGATTGTTTTTTTCTTTTACTAAAAGCACCACGCAAACTTCACTGATCCAAAAAGAGGAGCAAGAAAGAAAAGTAATTTATGAGCTTACGAGAGACCCAGATCAAAGATAAAGCAGCAAAGCAATCACATTTTCCATGCTTCCCTTAACTGATAACCTTACATTTAGGTAATTCAGACAAGTGAATTAGACTGAGCACTTAAGTTCAATTAATAAAACATATTCTGTGGACAACTGGTATCAAAAGAAATAAATATTCCAGTTGTGACTATGATTAACATTTTCTTTCTCCCTACACCAGAACAAATTAAAATGTCTAACCTCCATTAAATGCTTAGTCTGTCACTGTCTCAGCTGATAAATTAAACAGAACCAGCACCTTGGAAACATAACAAAATCTTGCCTTTTTCCATAACCCCACAGGGAAGTTCATATTCACTTGTGATATCTACATCTTGCTGGTACACATATACACTGTTTCTTCGGCCATTAGCTGTGTGTCTATCTGTTTTTGGAATCACTGAGGAAAAATTAAGAGAACGTAGTAGAGATCTTAGTCAAATTGAATTCAGCAACAGAACTGTTTCCCTCATATTTTTATCTTTGGGTCATAAAGCCTGGATCTAGAAAGCTATTAAGAATCTTCTAATGATGGTTTTTCATGGTAGGGTTTAAAGGATCCTCTTTCTAGGACCTGACCTGGAAGGGTAGATTTTCACATGCCACCGACTAACTGAAGCATTTAGCTTGGAATCATGATGGCATGCTAACAGATATGATGGAGAGACCTAGGAGAAAAACAACATGGCCAGTTACAACAGCATGATAAATGAGGGGACATTTACATGCCCATGGTTCTGCTGCTCCTTCACTGTTCAGATTCCGCTCCTTCCTTACCATACACCTCACCAGCAAAGCTCACTCTATAGCATGGCACTACACTTGCCTACATTACACTCTCATTTCCAATCGCATTCCTAAGGAATATGTACCTTAGTGGTTTTCCTTCTCCCTCCAAAACTCCTTTTAAATTCAGCAGAATTTGTTTTAATAAGAAATTAACTAGATTTTTCTTTTAACCTTAATGTTTAAATTTGAAAGCTAGACTTGCTCAAGAAAAAGTGAAGCAGTCAAGTAACCAGTTGTTACATATGCCTGTTCAAATCACCTGTATTTGAGCAAGTCGTCTTGAAACAAAGACGCTTTGAAGTTAAATCAAGATAAAACATGATTGTGGGAAAGGGAATTTATTTTGCACAGGTGCAGATAGGTGTGGGAGCTAAATTGTTTCAGCTAGATACTCCTGAGATATCTGATAAGCTTTTAGGTAAAAACCTAAGGATCCAAACACAGAAGCAGACATGTACTTCTTTTAAATGAGAGCCTTTATGTTGTCCTGCATGTTCAAGCCCTATGAATACAAACGCCTGCTAAAATAAAGAAGAAAAAAAAACAACTCAGTGGTACTTAGCACACATGCAAGGAGTGGCACTGCAATAGCTTACATAAGGCTATGCAATTAAGAAAACAAACACAGAAAACTCAAGTTTTCAGAACCATGCCAATACCTGACATTTGCTTCATTTCCAAGCATGTCCTCACAGAGCAAGAAGAATTAAAGATAAAATGAGACAGTTTATATATAATTACAACATTTTACTAAGAAAAGCCTTTCTTTACCTTTCTGCAAAAACCAAAGGCAACCAACCAACCAGAAAAACCCACCACATTTTGAGCACAGGAAACTACTGACAACACTCTCTCAGCTAATATCTGAAAAAGACTCCAGTTATTTTCCCTTCATCTCAAATTTTCATTATAAAAAACAAGACAGGGTTTGTCCACCTCTTCTTTATCAACAACATTGCAACTGTATCCACTGCAGCTCAAACAAATACAGAGAAGACATCACTGCTCACCTTTAGACATTAAAAATGAAAAGGATTTCATAAGGCAGAGGTGTTACGAAGGAGATGAGAGATCTGATTTCTATCCAAACTTTAAATGTCAGGCTGGTCTAAAATTAAATCAATCTTTACAGAGTAGCTACAAAACATATGGAAAAAATCCTCATGCATTCAGATTTCCCCCTTCTCATTTATAGCTGGCAAAGCCAGATTCTGAAGTTATCTTCCTCACAGGTGACTGCTTGCAAAAGAAGATAGCCAACATCCATAAGCAATCAGCTGGAACAGGTTCCACTGATTTCATAGAGAGAGAAGCTCAAGGCATTCCTTTCTGAATATGGATAATTAGACAATCTACTTTGCACAATAGATCAGACAGTACAAATCCAAGCAGTGAATCCTGTAGGAACTGTTTTATCTGTGTATATGTCATTTCCAAATATGCTTCTCTGTAATAACATGATCACATTTCTGGTACCTCCACTATGTGAGCATGAACATACCTTCCTTTCTGTTATCAGTGTATATATATATATATATAAAATAATGTAGACCTACCAATGTACCCACAAATTTTTTGTCTCCTTTTCTTATCTTCAGAAAACCTAAAGCAACATTTATTCTGGATTTATACCTGTTTAAAGCTTGATTCTCTTTTGACATAAGAAAGTTGGGTTATTGGCTCATTTTTTGATCTTTCCATCTTACAAGACTCCCTTACTCTCTGAATCTTTTCTTTTTCCTTTATCAACTCCAATACCTAATAAAAACTTGTTTTTCATCTTACTTGGGTTCTAAATGTGATGCTTTGCCTTTTGTCATAATTTTTGATTTGTCATTGCTTTATCCCAGTTTACAAATTTGTTCCCAAAGTAGTTAAGTGAAGATAAAATTTAAAGCATTCACACTAATTTTGAATTACTGAAAATTATTTAGCATTTTAGCAAGATTATCCCTCCTTTCAAAGAAGTTGCAACTGTTAAAACCAATCAAGGGATGTGGAAATCAGACAGAAATCTGCCAGGAATTTGATACTACTCCAACATTTCAGTATGTATGTGGAACACTCTCTATTGATCAAATGAGTGAAGACTTACATTGTATAGCTCGAAGACGAGGAATTATTGTGGGGCTACTTGATGGACTAGAGCTGTTGCTGTTTAAACTCCTTCTCTTATCCAGATTGGGGGATGCCTGCACTGTTATTTTGTGCTGGAAATCTGTAAGAGAGCAAAACAAATCAGTTTTAATGTTCTGAATAAGAAACTTCTCAGAAGAACATGCTGCTGTACTTCTTAAAGTTATATAATGAATTAGACTTTATTATATGTAATTTATTTATACAGGTAAGAGATATACATATTAAAAACATTGAAAACTCTAAATGTAACAATTTCGATTTTGAGTCAAAAAGGCAGGACTTCACACCTTCATGTGATAGTCTTGCAAGAACATGAACAACACCAAGCAGGCCTAAGTGGATCTGAGACACACCCACACCATAAGCTATTATTCAATCTTTTTGGTTGTCAAAAAGTGGCAAAAAAATATCCCTCAGTATGTAATCACAATTTAATCAATACTCATTCCAATGAGATTTGACTTATTTTTTTTAGCATGTAATTCATATACACCATAAAAAAGCAATAACAAAAAGTCACATTTATTCATGTCAGAAAATCATGACAGTAAACTACACAATTACAAATATGTATAGCAAAGTAGTAAAAAAAAAGAAAAACAAATATTGAGGAGGAAAAAATTTATGAAATTAACCTTAATATGCCACTCTAATACCCATCATCAATGCAATTATATTGTACACTATTCTTAGAATAAAATTGTCTCAAGAACAAGTTCATCTGGATAATCTTGGTAACAAGAAGCTAACTGCTATTCTGAATGAAAATATTTATTTTATCACTGTTTCAATTTGAATACAAGCAGAACTGGAAACAAAGGACTAAATATTCAATTGAAGCTTGCAATCCAGCAAAAATCTAACTAAAACCCATAAATGTACCATGTTTGTCTGTAAGGTGGCTTTTATCTTATTTGCTCTTATTTTTAAAGTACAGAAAAATATTTCACTAGTGCTGAAATAGTACTCTAAATATTACTGCCCTCTTGGTGTTTTTCCAGCTGCCAGACAGCTACAATTTGGTCAGACTTGTATTAACACAGCATCAAGTTCCTAATGCATTTGTAATTAACTGTCAGATTTGACCTGGAAGCCACTGAATGGAAGCCCACCAATCCCAGGATGAAGACTTTCCAAACACTGGTGAAACCATAAGTTTGTGAAATGCTATCTGGTGGTAACATTAAAAAAGGCACCTCTAAACCAGCCCCTCAGAACTGAAAGACCCTCACTGTCTACAAACACGCCTCCTTTGTAAATAAGGCATTTTAATGCATTCATAGGTGGAATGAAATGCTCTAGCATTCAAAGTATACCATATTTGTATTCTGAAATCATCTGCTGCTGCTCTTTAATATGTTTTCTTGTAAGAAATAAGGCACTGAAAATTGTAACTGCTGTGTTGTACTTGCAACTGCAGTAAGTGTGCAGTTTGGACCTACTGCACCTGTACAACCCCAGCCCTCTCAAAGCACTGCTTTTCTGCTCGTTATTTGCAATTTAAGGGCAAACAGCATTAATATTCCATCATGTTAGAAAGTTCTGGCATGTAGTAAAAAAGTACCTTCCTGTCTGTACAGAAACAATGATAACAAAAATCTGAACTTTGAACCAGTATTAAATCATGTGGCTCTCATGCTAGTGACCTTTCCCTCCAAATGGGATGGACTTCTAGCTGAATCATTATTCCAGATGAAATGAGGACTACTTCATGAGAATATGGTATGTGAAAGCTTTTCCTTGTGGAAAGAGAGCTATACAATTCTTACCAAACCCTTCTGTGCATTACAGCAGAAGAACTTGACAACAAAATAAAATAGGAGCTACTACTGAAAACATGAACCATGGAACTAAAGAAGCTTGCATATTTAATCATTACATATACAGTGAACTTTAAAAAAATTGCAAACCTGAAGGCAAACTAATTCTGTGTCCATCTTTGAGTTTTAACCGGCTTCTTTTAAACTTGCCCTTCCTCTTCTTGACATTGGGTTTCTCTTGGTTTAACTGAAATATCATTATATTCAGCTCACGCTCCAGTACATCGATCTCGCGTTCCGCTAACTGCTGCTCACGGCGCTTCAGTAATTCTTCTTGAGATTTTTGCTGAAGAGCTGCTCTTGTCAGCTCCTCTTCTCGGGATCGAAGCTCCTGAAGACAAGATTCACAAAAATAAAACTTACTAATAATGTGTAGGCAGTATTAAAGGACATACGAAGTGCACCATAGGTTGTATTTCCTGATTTATTTTGATGATACACTACATACATGCAACATGCCCAATCTTCTGCAAGTCCTCCATTCTGAACAAACCAAGATTCTGTATTCAGAATCAAGCATTACACAGATTTCCTTTAAACCAATTAACTTGAATCGCTCCACTTAAAGCAGGTAAGCAGTAGAAATGGGGACAACACATGCAATCAAAGATTATCAGTGAACAGCCCAGCAGAAAATGCACTTCAAGTATTTCACATGATGAGAAGCTCTTGCACAGAATGAGGGCTGCTATTGGACAGCTCCTACACTTTAACATAAGGCCAATGACCTGATGAATACACAAATTATTGCCTTTATCTTAAATTCTCTAACCTTTCCTGTTTTTCAGCCACGTATTAAGTAGCACTTTTCTATCTAGAGAAGCAATCAGTATTACACTGAATGGGGATTAGTGCAATAGGATAAACTAAGTCATAAGACAGCTGTTTCTTAATTAAATCCAGCAGATATCTGTAACATCAAACAGCTACTAACCACTGAATTACAGCACACAGACTCCCAAGCCACCATTCTAAGAAGAGTAGCTCTTCTTTTATTATTTTTAATTTTGCAAAAGGAAAAGCTTTAATAAGGAAGCTAGGTAATTTTTCAGGGCAAATGAACAACCAAGGCTAAATAGCTGTAAACCTAGCATCTTAAAATTATCTTAATCTTCAGTTTCCAAAATCTGTTAAAATACATCTGAAATTTAAGACTTCCCTAATTTCAGACTTTCCTTCATAGCATAGGGCATATTACACAGGAAACAGACTTAGAACACTTACAGTCTATATTGCTAATAACACTGTACTGAAAATATAGGAAAAGGAGAACTAGATGTGACTCATACTCTATATGTTTTTCACAACTTTTTTTTCACATGATTGCGTAAATTCCACTTAACTCAGAAAACTATCCTTTGAAACAAAGCTATGCTAAAAGTTCAGGATACCTAAGAAATTTCTTTCTATTTAAAATTAATTAATTTTTACACTATACAATTTTATAATTGGGGTGTTGCTTAGTTTTGTCTTTCTTTAGTTTTTATTTCAGAACTGTCTAATTCTGCTCATTGGTATCCAACAATGTTGTAAGCCAGAAGAATTCCTTATTTCATATCGTTAAAGCAAAAAATTACTTACTGAACTGTATTATTTCAGTGTTTTCAAATGAAAATGTTCAAATGTTCTTTCCAAAAAGACTATGGATGTCAAAAGACAGGCTGGCACTGAAGCAAACTGGTTCAATGAGAAGTGTCTGTTCTTCAGATACTTTCTGGGGTTCTTTACAGCTATAGCACACATGGACTACTTATCATGGGTTTAAAATTTAAGTGATATGACTGACAAATTTCATATGGTACACTAATTTTGAGTGAGTTTGTTTCAACCCAATACTGGAAACCAAATTTTTTAAAAGATATTAAATAATTCAGTGACTCCTGAAAATCCTCACTTTCCTCCTCCTCTGTCCACTCAAAACAGAAGGGTTGAAAGCAGTAACTACATTAATTCAGATTTAGAAAAGAGATCCTTAAAAGTTTAAAGAGAGAAGACCTTTATTACTGCTTTGGTACAGTAGTAAAGGTACATTAGGAGACACTGTTTATTTTCCACTTTTCACAGCCCTCAAATCCACATTCCATAAAGCTCAGCAACCAGGCAGAAACTGAGGGCCTGTACTGAAATGTATAGAATACATTTCTGTACACAATCTAGAGGAAGTAAAAGTGCTTCCTCAATGAGAGATTAAGTATTTACTCTTTTCCAAATAAACTAATTAAAACCAGACTTACTGCAATTAGTTAGGCAATGTTTCCACATCACTCTACAATTAAAACACCCATTGTAAGGAAGCTTGGAAAGAATTCTGTATTTCAGTTGCTCAAGAACATTTGTCAAAATAAGATTGTGATCTTCTCTTTGAGTAGGCGTCACCATCACTCATTTGCAGTAAGCCCTTGAGGAAATTCCTCTAGCTACAGAAGTTCCTCTTTTACAGGAGGAATAAGACTCCATGCAGAGGATTTTTGTAGTATTATTATTATATAAATACTTTATAGACATGACTTTCACTCTAGTAGCTCATAGCAAAATTGATAATATGATAAATTAAAAACTCCTGCATATATGAAAATCTTGTCTAAGTCAAAGTTACATGTTTTCAACCTTAGAGAAGTACACCTCATTAGAGTAGATGCCTCTGGAGATGCACTTACTTTAGCATGTTAAAAGTAAATTTCATTTCATCATTTCCCCTACCTAACTGAGCTTAACTCACTTTTACACCCAAAATACGACTCTTCTCAAAAACCTTTTCACCTGCTTATTTAATTCTAGACTTAATTTAGTCAGATTTTTCTTTTATAGGAAATCTCATACTAGACTAATGCCTCCAGAAAAACAAAAAATAAACAAAAAACCTGAACAGGAAGGTCTGTTACAATTGCTCTCAGAGTAAAAGGAGGAAAATGGTTGGTTAAGCAGTTGCTGGAGGGGCCAAAAACAGAGTTATGTTCTGTGGCAGGTTGAGGCAAGCGAACCCAGTACCCACGGCAAGTAAAAAAAGGAAGCCTCTACTCTCTGTAGAGGGACTGTAACTCAACTGCAAAGGAAGAGACCTGACAGCTCCTGAGGCACACAACTCAGCTCTAGCACTCTATATGCCTGCTGCAGGCAGAGCAGACCACACCACATACTTACCCACTTCTGTGAACCAAAATGAAGAGGGAAATGCAGAGGGTAGAAGAAACAGTAGATAGGAAATAATGATACTGCAATGTTATGGGTGATCAGTAAATTCTAATACCACTATGCTGACATTACAGTCCATATGTAATGTCACACCCAACACTAGCCAGAAGTCCACACACTGCCATTTTTGACATTTGATGAGAACAAGTGAAGGACAGAGGCTACAAACAGTGACTTGAAAGACAAGAGTTTAGTTCTTGCTTTTGTCAAACTTGGCAACTATACCTTCTATAAAGTTTCATCACAAGTCACTGCACCTCAATTTACTGTCTTCCTTGTCTACAATCACTTCATGAAAAATAACTGCAAATATATAGTGGGATTATACTGCAAGAAACACCAGCAAAGAAGGGATTTGTTTCTTCCAGAAGCATTTCTAACAGGGGCTTGAGCACACCTGGCCTACTCCAACCGTTACCTTTATCAAGTTGTCTAAAGGAAAATATAAAACTCAGGGTGGTTAAACCAAGTTGAAGGGAGTAGAAGAGAAAACAAAGAATTGACAGTGAGTACTCATTTAGTACAAACATATTGTGATGTGAGAGTATGGAAAGAAGATCAGTGACAGAAATCTGAGTAATAAACAAAAGAAACTTTGTAGATTTGCTGATTCATGTGTCTGAGTTTGACATTCTTAATATCTGGCAAGAATATGTCCCAAACTGCAACACTGAAAGGCATCCATATGATCAGTCTGTTCACCAAGAAGAGAGATAAAAGCACAATTCCATTTTTGGAAAAGAAGCCACGGGGTACAGTCACATAACAGGATGAAGAGCTTTTCATTCTCACAGCTAAGGAGAATGTTCAACAGCAGCTGAACACTTGCAGTCATAAAGATTAGCTTAAGGGATAAATCCAATTTAAGTGATACATGCAAACATACAAGAAAAAAATAACACCTTTAAAAAAGAGCCTAGAATGCCACATTTGCAGATCTACAACCTCTTTTCTTTGGGGACACAGGTGTGGATATCTTTTTTTTCAACTGCGTGTATATTTGCATGAGTACATTGTAAGCAACAATTCAAAAGTTCAAAACTGCTCTATCACATAAACATAAATACACCCTTCCTTTGTAAACAAATAATTCATTAAAAGTTCATAGTTCAAAACTGCTCTATCACATAAACATAAATACACACATACCCTTCCTTCACTGCCATGCAATTGGAAAAACCAACTTACTTTTTCCTTGGTTCTCAATTCATTAAATATCTGCTGAATTTCCAATTTCCAGTCGTCTTGCATGGAGTGGAAAGACTCTTGAGGCATTTCAGTCATAACTGCCCCTTCAATGGCAGTAAGCTGTTCAAGAATTAAGGCAAACGATGGTCGGATATGAGGGTCCTGCTCCCAGCATTCTAGAATTTATCAAAATCCCGTCAGTTTGTAATAGCACATAGAACTTTTTGAAGAGCTATGTGAATTTCAAGTTACTTGCAACTGCATTTCAAATACTAATGTGTTCTCTTTACCTGCAAGACATCCCCAATTCTATCTCAATTTACAGAGGTGACATCTACCTACCTGTATTCAGAGGATTGTTTTGTATTAATAGTAATTTTTTGGTCTATTTTTAGAAATTTACAATTTGCCAAATTGCTAATGAATGAATAATAATTCAACAGCTTAATTGCTAATGAAGGCCAATAATTAAATGAATTAGCAAAACTAGCAATATTGTATAGAAGAAATAAATAAAAAGGTAGAAAAATTCACTAAACACAAGGAAATAGCCATTAGCAAACAATGTTTATTTCTCTCTAAAATATTTCCAAAACATTTTTGACACTCATGAAGAAACAATGAAAAAAAAAGGTATTTGCAATTGTTCCCCTTGGGATTTTAATCTATCTTGTATTAATCCACAGTAGTATCCCATAATTTATGAAATTTAATGCAATTTAAGAGTAGAAAAAAAAAGGTGAAATCAGAGCACAGACTGTTGTGTTGCTACTGAAAAACTTTTATGCAACACCATAACACTGTATGGCTTCCTCAGAAACACACCCAACTCTCTCTAACACCAGATTGCTGAGTAAAGAAAAACAAAATACCTGGTACACAGCACACTATCAAATGAGGAACTTATTTGCCAACCCATGATTATTTTATACCCCCAAAACATAACTTTTAATTTAAAACATAGGAAGAAACAACATGGATACCTTTCATTAGTTTTGCAAATGGTTCAGGACAGGTGGATGGGATGGGCAAAGTAAGCTTATTGACAGCTACTCCATAAGCCACAGCGAGGCCATCAATGCCACGGTAAGGAACTTCTCCTGTAAGCAGTTCCCACAGCAACACTCCATAGCTACAAAAGGTAATTTTTTTAAACAGTTATTTTCTGAGAAAGAAACAACAAGAACACATGAAAACACAAACAAGTATCTGTCCAACCATGTACTCAAATTCATGAGGATTTCCCAGTCAAAGGTGAATGCCTTTAAGGCAGCTCTACTTTTGTCATTGTGCACCTTTCCAGTTATAGCGATTAAGCCAACTGGGTGCAACTTTAAGACTGGCTCACACTCTTATTCAAAATGTAAGCCTGAAGCCACTTCTGAAGAAATGCTAGTTTCACATAAATCTGACTTACAATAGGAAGTCTGAATGACAGGAAAACAAGCAACTTTCTCCCCACAAAAAAAAAAAAAAAAAAAATCCTCAGCAGAGCATTCAGGCCATTCCCCTTTCCAAATATTTCACAGTAATTTACCTAGAGGGACATATTTTTTTCTTTTTAAAATAATGGTAATAAAAATTACAGAAAACTCCCATCCTTATCTGGAAGTTTGAATTTCTAATCGCATTGTGTATATATGAAGGCCAGTGAACTTGTCACTTCCCACTGAAGATGCAACAAGACTGAGAAATTACTTCATGCACACAGATGGAATTTCTCCATACTAGAAAAAATCTCACCCACAAAATCCAAGCAAAACAACATTGTTTTCAGCAAAAGGTGATGGCATGAAGAGAGCTTTTCTCAGTGTCAGGTACAGAAATCAAGAATCATGGAATTCCTGTTACAGTGACAATAACCATAAGAACTTCTGCAATGCTCTCCACTCAAAGAAGAGCCAGGTGTTGCTTTTACCTTCTTTGGGTCTGCATGCCCAATGCTTGTTCAAATTATTCAAGCCCCTACTAGGGGCAGGGACAGCACACTGGCTGCTGTGGCTCTAGAGCTCCTGTTCTACCACCACTGAAATGGACAGCTTTCACAGTCATTTTTGTCGAAGTGGGAATTACTTTTTTAGAATGTTAGCCTAAAGTGGACTTTATGACTGGATTTGGTTTTTGCTCCTTCCTTCATCCCCCATGCCCCCTCCACTTCTCCTCCTGCCAGGGAACCACTACCTGTAGAACAAGGATACAAAGGACAACCTATTGCTGCTTTTGAATAGTAAAGTGAGCAGGCAAAGGAAAAAACAATACAGACTATTGCTCTTGCCCTTTCTCTCCAAGTGTGCAAAGAAACCACCTGCAAGTTTTGCAGGACTAGAGTGAACTCTCCAACATGAGAAGAAGTTCTGAACTGAGGTAGTGAGGGCTATGCACTCCTTAGGACTAGAAATGACACCTCAAGGGGAGGTGTCAGATGTGACAGGGAGAAGAACACACACCAGTTAAGGTTTTCTATTACTGTCTGCTTAATGAGAAGAAGTCAGTCAGTATTATATAACACCTTACAACATCACTTTAATAAATAAAAAACCAGCAAACTACACAACATCAGCACGAATATCAGCAGTACTTTGTTATCTATGGTCTGTTTGTCTGAGAATTTTTGCATCTCATAAAATCTTAAAAACTAATGAATTTACAGTGCTAACACTTCATCAAAAGCTGAAGAAAACAGTCGGCACCTGCAGTCAGAAGAAAAAGGAATTTAAAAAGTCATGGGCCTCTTAACAATTTCTTCCTGATTTTTCTGGTCTAATTTCTGCATTTGCTTGCATACTCAAAGAAGGTTAAAATAACAAATTCCAATTTGCTTTAAAACAGTGGTAATTTGACCATAATGAATACATTCCTGTGGTACATACACATTTTATGCCTGATGGAGTAATTTTCCTGAACTACAGCTCGTCTGTGTCTTTGGAGAAAGCATTTAAAAAAAAAGTCTCAGCAAGTACAGACTGTTCTGAAGTCAAGTAATTCCCTTGTTCAGACTATTTCATACATATTTTAGCATGAACTCTGAAGATAAGCAAAACATTAAATTTTACTAAAAAGAAGGCATCCTTTATAAAAAAGTTGTCACACTATTAGCTTTAGTTGTATTTACAATTCAAGCCTTTAATCTTAAAGAGCTCTCAACAGTGCCAAGAAGGTGGTTGCAAAGTTTTAAACAGACCAACACAGTAAGAATCTTTTAATGAAAGAAGTCTTAATGTCAAGTACCAAGAGCCAGCATTATGGGGGAAAAACTGCAAGGAGGAAGCCTAAAGACATTATGGTCTTGATATGCTGGAGTTTTTGACTAGTACTAGGGAAGTATTAATCTGCCATTATCTAGGAAAACAACTACTTGTTAACTCTCTCAGCTACACAAGTAGCTACTTAGTGTATTAAATTCCACCAGCTCACATACAATTGAGTTATACACACAGCCTGAGCTTCTAAGAAACAGCTTTTTTTAAAGAGCAAAAGCCATGTCCCTTTCCATCATCAACAAAAGGCAAAGCCACAACCATGTAATTGAAATACATATTTTTAAACTACAAAAATGAATATAACTCCAAAAATATGTTAAGTATTTTCATTATTAAAATTATTTTCCTTCAATCAAATGTGATTTAAGCCTTACTATATCTCACTCCAGTGAAACTTGCTAATTTTACATATTTTAGTAGCTGAAAATCTGAAGGTAAGGTTCTCAAAGTTTATTTTACTCTGCAATCCATCTTCTAGAGCAGAGGTTACTAAGCACTGCTACATGAATCACTTCAAATTTATACAGATGTTCCAGGCAAAACCAACTGCTAATTCTGCTTTACAGTAGATGCTTCCTGGCTTTGCCAAGGGCATGTACAACCAGGACACACATTACTCTAAAGACCATTGCTGAAGCACACCATCAGCACTTGGAAATCTGTGGGCATATTGCACTTTCAGGATCTACACAAAACCAATACTGACACACCACTCAGAAATGTGTGATGATTCATGGAAGGGTAGGGTTGGACGAGTAGAATTCTTGTTTGGGAATTTGGAAGCATGTGCCAGAGTAAAATAAACAGAGTAACTGAAGATCTGGTCTGGAAAGCAAAAGAATACACGTGCAGGGCCTGGAAAGCACTAGTTCTGCTATCTAGGATGACACCTGAGAACATACAGCCTGGAAGGCTCTGCATGAAAATACTCCCACAACATTTCCGAGTAATGGCAGATTCTGGGAGACTAACTGGAAGTGTAAGTTGCCTCAACTTGAGCAGCCTCAATTGCTCTCTTTTTTCCTAACAGGAGGTCTGCAGATTTCATTCAGAGCTTCAGCACTCAGTATCTGTAACTGAGATTTAGAAATTTGCTGAAACATACTGTGTTCCTGTCTTTGAGAGACTCATACACTCAAATTGGTAACCTGAAGGCTTTTTAAACAAAAAGCACTCCTGTAACCAGGATATTCTTTATTTGCTTTTCTTTTAAAGAAAGAGTAAAGATAAGCAACAGAATAGATCAAGGTGCAGTGAGCAGAAAATGTTTAGAAGCTAAGAAGGTCTAAACTATACGGCAAAACACAGCCTTTCTACTTAAAAACCTCTCCTGTTAGACTTCCATCATTGAACTAAATACTTACATTTTTACAAGAGAGGCGTGCAGAAGAGAAGGCGAAGAAGAGAAATACTGTAGGTTCCAAAAATGTAAACTAATGTTGCAGCAGAATATAAAATAATTGCACCAAAGCATACCCCCTCAGATACCTAAAATCACAGCAACAAGACTGGACAGGACCTGTAATTAAGCATGGAATACAGCTGATTAGGGAAACGCCTACACCCAACCTCCATCCCGCAAAAGAAAAAAAAAAAAAGAAAAAAGTAAGAAAGAATGGAAAAAACAAAAAAAGAATGAGGCCAAAGATGCTTCCCAACTGGGCATCAACTGGGACTAATGCAAACAGAATTGGTTCCAGAGACAAGATAAATGAGCGTCACAAAACAGCAGTGCAGATACAGAACCATCACGAGAATACCAGAAGTATTACTTCATGCTGTAGAAAATCATGCATTTAAGCAAAACAGGACCCTATTTCAGAATTATACAATCCAGAACATGCATAAAGCAGCAGGAGAAAACAGATTAAAGTCCTCCTCTCCTTCCCCAAATAGCTATCTTGAACCCTTCAGAGCAAACATAGCAAAAAGAAAGGAAATGCAGACTTTTCAAGGTGGGGCACAGCAGCTTTTAGAGCCTATTGTGCAATCACTGCTTTTCTGCACTCACAAACCAGAACTAAATTAAAATTAAAGTTTAAATTACCTTTCTATACTACATGTATCCCACACTACACCACTCAAAAATAGAATCAGTAGTGACAGTCATATTATTTATATTATCCACAATAACATCTTAAATGAGAAATTCACAAATTTAACACAGGGCATTTCCCACCTTTAAAATTAGAGAGCAAGTTAAAACAAATTTGAATTTGTGCTGAATATACTTTCCTTAATCCAGCTACTGGAAGAAAAATCTCTGTAAATGTAGAAGCTTCAACCTAGTATTAACTTTTACACACAACCACATTCCAGATTCCTAAAAACAGCATTAATTCAAATTAACACTTGGCAAAGCTCTGGTTTGAACCTTATTATTTATCAGTCATATAAGGCAATAATTGCTTGGTCCCATTTTTAAGCACATTGAGAGTTTTCAGACATCTAATATAAAATAAACCTACCAAAATGCGATCAATCATACAATAATGTATCAAGAGCATATAGTTATTTATATTAAGACTCCAGAGAAACACTTGGGTACATCAACTAACAAATATTTTAACAGCTTCTCTTAATGAGAGCTTGCTTTAAAAAAAAATATTCTTTGTTTTCCCTCTTCTGCCCCCAATTTGTAAGTAATGGATAACAAAAGGTGTAACAACTGAAATGTGTTTGTTTCCTAGAAAAGCTATACTAGCCATATGTTGAATAACCTAGTAAACAACCAAAAAAAATTCTGTCAAAACCCTCAACACAGTTCCACTGAACATGGTCTTCAGCAGAAAAACTTCTTACCTCCAAATATCACTTCCTTTAGAAAACATGGAGGACTTGATAACTTCTGGAGCCATCCATGCATAAGTTCCTGCTGCACTCATTTTGGTTGTTCTGTGCCACTCTCTAGCCAGACCGAAGTCTGTAATCTTCAGAGTTTTATTAAAAATGTCATCATGCTCCATCTTCTCCAGCAATAAAACTGCAAAGATGGGGTTTGTAAATTAATGCAATGGCAATTACAAAAATACATATCTGTTATTAATTTCACATACAACTTGTATTGTACAGATAATTGTACACTTTTAAAGTTGAGAAAATATTATTGCAATTTTTATCTGCATGAAAATGTTTTTTTGATAATTTTAAGCTGTTCCAAGTGATAGAATCAAGAAATACCTACAGTGTCATGAATTTTTTATGCAGGAGCTTATATTATTATGCTAAAAATATATATAAAATAAATTATTATTTATATGTAGGAGCATATATTAAATTAGCACAAGAAGTACACTGGAGTTGGAAAGTAAATCAGAGCATTTAAATAAGCCCAGAATCCTAATAATCCCAGATGATGACAGACTGTCAGAAAATTATCCACTTTGCAACAAGATTCTGGAATAATAAAACCAGCAGCAGTAGTAAACCAAAAACAAATGTTTAAAATTCTTATATAAGACTGATAAAACAAAGCAGCATTATGTCACAGTATAAAATCCATCCTTAATAGTGCACTCCATCCTGGCCCCTACTCATCTCCAAAAGCCTGTAACAACTGAAAGAGGTGAAGGGAAGGACATGAGCAGGGTACTCAAAACAACATAACCACAGCTACAAGGAATGGTTAATAGACAAGAAGCCTTTTCCTAGCCTTCCCCTAGGAAAAGAAACATTTGCAAACAAAAATGAAGAAAACTAGACATAATAATTGTTCAAAGTTTCTCACTACATGAAATGGACACCACTGGGTAAAACTAGCAGATGAGAATCAAACACGTGTCAGTCATTCACACAACACACAGGTGAACTTTGCAACAAGATTCTGAACTTTGGAATTCTTGGCATGGTATGTGAATATTATTATTTAACATAGATTTAAAAAGCATCTCCACAAATTCATAGAAGTCAACTTGATATAGGGAATTTATATCAAAAAAGTTAGTTTAGTTTCATGAAATCTCTGGGCCACAAATCAGAACAAAGTTGGGAAACTGTATGCCAGGGAAATTAGTGTGCCTTAGGAGTTCCCTGCTGGCAACAGGCCACTGGACTTGGATCCAGTCCCTTTTACATTATACACACTGCACCTTCATGAATGTTAAAGAATAAGTTATCCTTTTTTTGCTGTTGCATCCTACAGTGCCTGACTTGTTCATGAGACAACTTTATTGGCAGAGTTGTAGCACCTCTTCAGAAAAGAGTGTTACAAAAACAGAATTGGGTAATTGTGTTAGAGCTCACAAGCAGGGAGACAACTGATGGAAAGGAATCAAAATTTTAACACACCATAATTTAAATTCCATATTCAGTTCCTCTGACACTGTTTGAGAGAGCAACTGTCAGTTTTAACTTTCTGTTAAAATGATCTCCTGGGACAAAGACCAAAAATTAAATTATATGTAAGAAGCATAAACATGGGGTTTCTACCTGTATGTAGAGCAAAGCAGAGTACAGGAAACCCATTAACAAAAAAACAGACAGACTTACCCTCCCTTACAGAAGAAAAACTGATGACCTCGCATATGCAATTGAAAGAAATAATTCTTACTGGTAGAGATCAACTCTTACAAATATTTCAAAAATTACATCAAATCCAGATAAAAGGAAAATAACCCACATTCCATTTTCAATAAGCTTCTTAACAGAGCAAGAGAAATGAAGGCCAAAATTGTACAGACAAACCAAGAGCTCACCAATGAAAACCACCAGAACAGGTTAAATTCATGCAAGTTTTTATACTTTTATACTTGAATCAAAGACCTATTGTTTGCTGTTCTATTTCAAACATGTTCAGCAGAATTCCTGACATTCCTTGTCAGTCAATGTGACCGAAACCAAAAACAGTCAGTCTTGCAAAAGGTAATATCTGGCATGTGACCAAGTTTCATCCTACAAAGGGACAACATTTCTTAGCAGTTCCAACTTCCCTTTCCGGCTGGTAGCCAGGCAAACAATACCACACACACATTGCTTAGCAGCTGGGCAGTAAAAATGCTCAGCATAGCTGAGTAGCACTCTGTAAGAGCTTACCTTGGAGTAGCCTAGCAACCTTCACTATAGCATCCTTCTGCCTCTTCCAGAGCTTCCTGGCCCTTGCTGGCTGCTAACCTGGGAGAAGCTATTTTATGATCACCAGTTTGCCCTTTTAACTCAGCATCCTCCTTGTTTCCTTTTCCAAACCTTTAAATTGTCTTTTCTTGCTCCAGTATATGTGCAATGTTAAGTTGGGCAAGAGCCAGTTTAACACTTTTGGGTTTACTAAAATATTTTTCAGGCTTTTTATTTTCCACAAAGAATGAAGTTCATGCTTACATTCTAGCTTTGCTCCTGGCAAGCACAGCCCAAAATATTTAGATGTGCAAAGACTACTTGAAAACAAAACCCACCAACACCCACAGATTAGATTAGGTATGTAGAAATGCAGGAAAAACCTATGTGCTTACTTATTTACATGTAAGTAGGACATAGGATAAGGATATTTATCTAACACCCTGTTCATTTTTACATAAGCAAAACCAGATACTATGTTTCTGAATGATTCAAAATCCAAGGAGATTAAGTTTGGGCCAAATGCAAAACTCTGCCTTGGATCCTCACCCAAACATTCCAGCCAGAAATAAAAAAAATGACCAAGTAATCTAGGGTTGCATATAATTTCTACCAGCAACACCATTTTCAACTAAATTCTGAGTTATTACATCTCTCTTTGTGTGACTTTACCTTTCAGCAATGAGATCAAGGGAAAGTAAATTTATTAACATCACAGAGCAAAGTCTTGAGTGACATATAACAGGCACTCCTTGAATATACGAGACAGCATATGCCCAGAAATATTTACAGCAGGGCAACAAAGAGATGTTATTTTCAATAATTCCTGAAATATAAATTAACAAGTTAAAGATAAAAGTCAGGTAAGTCAGAGAGAAAAATGAAGTGCTGTGCAGTAAACTAGTATTAAAAGTGGTAGATAAGATACTTAGAATCATAAAGGTTGGAAAAAAATTCCAAGATCATAAAGTCCAACCTTTGACCAAACAGCACCATGTCAACTAAACCACAGCACTAAGTACCACATCCATTCATTTCTGGAATATTTGCAGAGATGGTGACTCTACCACCTCCCTGGGCAGCACAGTCAGAAGGTAGTGCTCACTCTAAGAAAGAGCAGACCATCATACTAAAAAATATGCAAATTTGCATAAGATCAATCGTGAAATCTATAGCTATAAGAAAGAGATGAAGGAAGAAGAAATGCCTGGCTGTTCTGGCTAATGGAAAACTAGCAAGCTGCATGTAGCTGTGCAAGTAATTAAATTCTAAAAGTCACTAAAGAAGGCTTAGTTCAGTAGAAACAGGGAGGTATCAATAGAATTCTACAATGCATAACACCTCATATGAAACATTGAATGACTAAACCTGCACATGCATGTCCAATACCAGGAACTTAAGCAGAAATAGAAAATAGCATAGTTAGGATCTAGTAATGTCTTTTATAAAGATAAAATCAGAAGAGCTTGTCCTTTTTGCTAAGCTAAACAAAGGTTTAGAGAAGTTATGAGAACAGAAGTTACCTGTACCTAACAACAGAATGCAGACCTACAGCACTGGTGTTCTTAACAACAAAATATTTTCCTAGGTGCTCTGGCTGATCCATCTTACAGGTACACTTTTGATTAAACTCAGGTCTAGATCGGGAGTCACCAGGGCAAGGAATTTTATTGCCTCTTTTCTCCCATCCCCATTTTGGACCTCCTCTGCAATGTAAAGCAGAGTTCACTTCTCAAAAAAGTATCAAGATCAAACACACATTCCTGTTAAACCTAATGGTCCCTGAAATAGTACTGCCAATAATCTTTCTTGCTTTCTGCACTATCATTGTTATAGCTGGAATATTTTTCTACTGATCTTGTGGCACAATGCAAATATTTCATGGTGTAACAGTATGCAGGTAAGATGTTTTGCACACTTTTAGAAACCAAAATCTAACACTTGGCCATGGACCCAGCCAGTACTTCCCAAGTCTGTGCTCCTCTAATTAAAACAGACCCAGCAACACTTGCTGTTTCCATACCACACCACTACTGTTTCCATACAAGGTGATCTTAGTCAAGAAAGGCACAGAATTTTGGCTTGAAAAGAACACACAGGTCCCAGGAAAATTCCCTTCAAATGCTCCCAGTTTCCACTCCTTTTCCTGTACCACTCCCATTCCATCAGTCCCATTTCCAAACTCTCCACACAGGCAGTAAGTCCTTTTTGAGGTGAGCAAAAGGTGACATATACATAAAGTAGCAGACCAAGTCTGGCCAGAGTTGAACAACAATTGCATTCTCTGTTCTTTTGAGCTTGGGTTGAAATTTTTTGGGAAAAGGAAAAAATAAGCAAGAGCCTACATTTAGGCCAGTAAGTTAGAAATAATAGAACAGAGCACATTTAGACAAACCAGATTCCTGGGGGTGCACATCTGCCAAACTCAGGTACAGAATGACACCCACAGTGCTACTTTCAAGTCTAAGCTGAAAGCCTAGAGAAGAACCAGAAGTACTAATTTAAATTGTAAGCACTTTGTTTAAAGCATAATTCTAAATAAATGGTTCACATTCCTGCCTCAGCTTCTCTCCTTTTTATTTGTTAAAATTCATATAATTTAGGAAGCAGTATTTACAGTGAGCCTAAGGGTGGCCTGGACAGATATTTTAGAAAAGACATCTAGGAAACCCATACCTACAACTAAGCTCTTCAATGCTACTCTTTTAAAGCAGGTTATTTCCTACGGTGTTAGTTTTATTTTTGTTTCTAAGTACATATAGATTGTATTTCTCCAATCTTATCTAGCCAAAGTTCCCATTTAAGACAACACTTCAGCTGATTTTTTTTTTAATCCAAAGACTTCATACAGTTAAAGTCAGTTTTACTGCACGAACAATGCATTCCAGTGTTTTCAGGTGACTCTTTTCAGTTACCATACATATGAAATAGTTAAATAAAAAAGGTATTCTGAGAGAAGCCAAGGCAAAGCATGGAGTACCTTTTCAGTAGTTTAAATGTACTGAATTCAAACTACCTTCTAATACTTAAAAAAGAATCATCCTGCAATACTCAAGTCCATTCTACCCCTCCTACCATCTTTGTACTTTCTATTATACCCCCTTTATATTACCTATTTTGTTAGTACTAAAAATAAAACATTAAGCAACCTTATTTTCCCATGTTAGTCAATTGCTACCAACCATTTCTTGCTGATTTATCTGCAGTTTGCTAAACAGGTGACTATCACAGGCTTTGCAAATATAAGCTATTTAATACCACAGCTATTTTAAGTTACTATGATTATAGGTAGGAATGCCTACATATCCACTACATTTACCACCACTGACAAAGTCATTCTTAGAGAATACTATAAAAGGAAAGAAAGTTGTTTTGCTGTACAACTCTACTTGCAAATAGAGATTGTCCAGACAATGCTGCTACTGTCTCTGTTTCCCCTGCACCCAGTCAGTTCCCTCTCCAACTGTTTGCAAGCAAATCTGGTTCCTGTTAGTTCACTAAATCAACATGCAACAAAACCAGCAGGGTGACCCTGCATCTTTATCTGGGGACTAAGAGACAGAAAAAAAACCTTATTAAATGTTGTATATTCAATTAATGAAGCACAATACCCTGTCCATATTAAGAGACCCACCTCCATCATTTGGAACTGTTATTTGACTGCAATTGTAATTGGAAATTAAAATTTCAACATTGCTTGTAGAAGCCATATCTAGGTTTTAAACTGCAGATTGATAACCATAGTGAAAAAAATTACGTGTGCAAACTACAAATTAAATATGTCAGTGAAAACATTAACTGATCAGAAACCCTTATGTCTATAAAAAAGATGATACTTTTGCCCATACAACACCACTCCTTAAATACCTTCCTTTTCTCCTGTGGGCTCTCAGAATGGGTTCTGCTATCTCTGTAGCTAGTATCTGCCAGATTTTGATTGTCTCACTGGATTAAGTTCAGAGGTCACCATCAGCAAGGGAATTTTATCCTTAAACACTGATTACATATGCAGGAGACTTTTTATTCTATGGATACTGTGCTCCTCTATTCTCTATGTCCCTTTACAGCAGGCATATAACCAATTCTTAATTTTCACACTTAACTGAAAGGAGCAGTTTGTTCTTAAATGCATTTCTCTAAAACTACCCAGCTTAAAAAAAAAAACCAAACAAGCAACAACCCAAAAAATGCACCTCAAAGGAGCCAACACATACTTTAAAAAAAAAAAAAAGAAAAAAAATTATCCTGAACAAAGTGTTCCCCATTGGAAAGCCAAACAAGACAAGACTTGACACAAAAAGTCCTTGACATCATGAACTGACAAATACACATCAACCTCATAAGAAAAGCACAGCCCACCGTAGGATATGTGGCAAAAGAAAAGCACCAAAGGATGAGAATGACTAGGAGTCACCTGCCTTCTAGAGAAAATAGAGGGAGAAGGAAAGAGAGGAAAAGGGACAAGAGATTTCAACAGCTCCAACACCTTGCATCACCATTTTTTGCTTCCCCTTCACATCTTTAATAACTATTATTAAGACAACTTTTGGCAAATGGAAACTTGAGAGAAAGAAGCAGTTTTAACAAGTTATTGGCACAGACTCAAATGCTGCAAGTTACTTTACTGCATGCCATTTGTGCTTCACTTGCTCTTCAGATAGGTCTGTAATGCAAAACAGAATTTTCTATTGTGCTGCAAGAGGAAGTACTAGAGGTAACAAGCATTTATAATTAGACATTCAAATAATCATAATTTAAACACTAGATCAGCAGTAAATTCTGAAAAATGTAGGATTTGGATACTACATCAGCAATAAATCAAAAGCAGACTGGACACCAAACATTCTCAAGTTCTCTTTCATAAAATATTAAACTTAACTATCCTATTTAAAAACTAAATCTAGGAAAAAACAACCTCACTAAAGCAATTCCTCCATAATTTCACAATTACATGGAAATCAGTCAATACTGAAACTTAGCTTTAAAACTCAAAACATTCAGTTGTGTTCTATCTACCAGGAACTTCCTCACTTACTTGAAACAGCAATTGCTTTCTCCACTTGCTATTTTTAAAAGGCAACTCTGAAGGAAGAAAACCCCAAAAATAGAAACAAAAAAAAGTGACCAAAATGGAGGCAGATGAGAAGGATAACAGTTAGGTTGTGAATTCCTGAGTTAGATAATGTTCTAGTTTCAAACTCAGCAGAATAAAGTGGCTCTGAATCCATTTTTTAAAGTATATCACCTTTGTTATGGAAGTGATTTATTTTTTAAGAAACTTCATCCTAGTCTTAAAAAAACCCAAAATATAAGGCAAACTAAAGTTATGACGTTCAAACTGCATAAAAAGTCTTTGTCAATATATAACATATCAGGTACAATTTCCTCCAGGAGAAACATGGAGAAAACATTAATTTCCTGCCTAACCCAAATTTAAGACCTGGCCATTCCCTAAATCAATATAAGTTATACAACATACAGAATTTAACAGGCAAGGAAGATGAGGTTTATAATCTCACAAATGGCATCCAGGGGCAAGAGCTGACAGATGTTACCTTCCTTCAGAACTAACAATTTATCTATCATTAGTCAAATCACCTTTTCAATATTTCGCTTTGAAGCTATGAATATTTCATTCAAATTTGGATAGGATTTATAGTCATTTTTTTGAAGTCAATAGAACATGACTCAATGCAGTTTGATATTTCAAGCTAATCAGAGGAATACACAGCTTCCAAGTACACGGAAGTATTTACATAGTTGGCATACTTTTCCTGATCATAACACATTGCACTCTGCAATTATGAACTTCCTTGTTGCTTTATTTTTTGTGATTTATCTCAAGGTGTATTTGATGTGTTGAAATTAGAATATGTAATTTAAAAAAAAAGTCACATCAAAATGAAATAAAGTTTAATAGAAATACATAGATACATACCTAAAAAATTAAAAATGCATTCTACTTTTAAAGGTGACTTACTAAAAAAGCTGAAGGAAAGAGGTGTAGTCTGATGTCACAACCAAGACAGAAGAAACCTGCTGTCACTGAAATACCTTACCCTCTTCTTCATTTATAGCCCTCTACAGCTTTTTCCCCCCAGGCTGAGTCTAGCAGCTGGGTAGTCTTGGGAGACTCAACCAGCCAGATAGCTCAGCAGAAAATGAAGCCTGCAAATAAACCAGCCTAGAGTAGTTTCCTGCTGAATCTCTCCAAAGCTTTAACCTGACCTACTGACCACACAGGCATAGACTGAGATGTGTAGATTTGGCTGACAGGTGGGGGGTGGGTGGGGAAGACTCCTCATGCAGCTACAGCTGCCCCAGGAAGCCATGTGGCACCTGTTGCAACAAGTGGGAAGTCAGGCAACAGAAACAGGTCAACCCTTTTACATCCAGTTTTAGTCAGAGATTTAAAGATGGGATCCAGCTTTGCTATGTTTTTTCCATTATAAAATCACCATTGATGACATCTACTATTGGAAAGAACCCATTAAATAAACTGAAAAAAAACCTCCTGGGTCCCTTTGAAGATGCCAACTGCTATGAATCCAAATTCTGGTTGCAGATACTTAGTCAGGTTTAGTAATTGAGTTCTGTTAGAATCTTATCAGTTAACATGAAACCCTGATAACACAATTTCTATGAGGAATCTTAATAGGTTACTTTTTATAAAGAATTTTTAAGTTGTTAGTTTATTTTATAAAGAAAATTTCAAAGATTCTTGCTGTTTTAACAAAAAATAAAAATCCAAAACAACCTGTTACCTACCAAACAAAGCAGAAAAAAACCAGACAATTTTTGACTCCACTTTTTTTTAAAATACATTTAAATGCATTTTCAAGAATGGCAAAGTGAAAACGCTTATTTTGAAATGAAAACTCTGCAAACTTTACAGTGCTGTCCTTCTCTGCAGAAGGGAAAATAAAAGGGAAAGCTGATTGTTTGTCTCAATAGTGTAACATTAAGCAATCAGTTAAAAAGTACAATATTTTTCCTTTCTACATAATACAGGAGGGAAAAAAAGCAATTAACTTCAGGAAAACAATGGCATCTAATTCTAACAGAAAAGAAAATCACAAAACTACATGAACATTCAGAACTAAAATATAACCAGTTCCAAGGGTTAACTTGTCCCATAATGAACCACAGCAATGAAGCATTTACTCCTACATTTTTGAGAGGGAGGGCCAACTTATCAGCTCTGAGTTAATAGTACACCTGCCAAAACACAGATTTTAGTCACTGTGAAGAGAACAAAGAATGATTATGTAGCCAACATTGGCATGTCTAGGACTGATTTAACTGGAGCTATGACCCCCACCCCACACAAAAAAAGTTAAAGCTGGCAGGAAGCTCCAAGAAGGAAGAATACTTCTGTGGTGACATTATACATATATGTAATTTTTCCAACTTACCATATTTAATCCATGAATTTGACATGCAGTAAAGAAGGTTAAAATTTAAACATCCACTTAATTTTCAGTGACTGGATTGAGGTAGGCTCTTATTAACATGGTCAAGCAAGATAAAAGTGATGAAAGGTAGTTTAAAGCTGTCAATCCAGGAATGTAAGTTACACCAGTTATTATTTTTGTACTGCTCATGAATACAGACAGACAAGTAATTTGGTATTTATCTGTTTGTATCTATGTATCATCTGTATTTACATTTATTTCAACATCCTAATTCTGCTTCTAATAAACAAAACAATCCCAAAGTAAAAAAAAATGTGCATTTTTAGAAGCATTATTACTGAAAGTTATTGAAACAAATTTTAATGCCTTAAATTTTAAGAAAAATCAGAAATAAATTTCAAGGTCAGAAATTACCCTACGCTGCACCCACTCCTTGCAAATGTTTATCACACAAGGTCAGTCTGTTTCAGAACTTGCAACACTGAAGCAAGTTTAGAAGAAAGCTCATACTCAGTGGTAAGAAAACTTAGGGATTGCAAACAAAAAGCCATTCTCTTCTAAGGTCAAAGAAACCACAAAACAGCATTCGACATCCAAATACAGTTCAGTGATGTGTTACTTCTCTATTCTTTTGAGGTTGCAGAACATTTTTGTGGAACTTTTAATATTTGCTTAGAGGGCTCAAAGACATGCCCTGTCCCTGCAGTTCCAATGGGGATGGGGGAATAATCTGTAACTGAAAATTCAGTTATATCTCAATTTCTTCTAATATTTGGATAATACCAACAACGTCTAAAATAAACAAACTGCAAAGTGTGGTTGAGATTAAGTACAACACCTAATTTAAAAAGTGCTATGGTCAGCAGTTAAAATTATTTTTCACTGTTTAGAGGAATGAACAAAATACTTATACCATTTTTTATAACAGCTAATGGGAGGTGTTTAGCTGTCTGTTTTTCTATTGACCTTTGTGGAAATATGTTGCTTGCTCAGTACAATTTTCAGAGGCAAAAAGGTATATGAGCCTATCTTTAGGGTACCAGCTTTAAAAAAAAAAGCCAAATAATGCTTGAAGTCTTTAATACACAAATACTAAAAACACTCCAATCCAAAGTCCTAGACTTCAATTTATAATGCTACCCCAAAACAGAACTCTCTATCATCAAAAATAGTGAGCAAACACAACATACAGACTAGAATGTGATTCCCACATTCTCCATGAAGAGGTCACCAGAAACCCTGGTGCAAATGAAAGTCCTGAAGAAACCTGATAAGAATGAGTATAACACAAAGCAGCAAAAAAAAAAAAAAGACAAAAGCCAATCTTCCAAAAGTGGTAAACCAGATCACTTGGTGTTATACAGTGACAGAACAAAGACAGAGAGAAGAAAGACATGAAAAACCATGTTAGATCCAGAGAAAGATCAAAGCAATATTATTCTGGACTAAATAATCCGACCTGTTAGAGATGTGGTCTCAACACCAAATAAGAAACAACTCTCTACAGCTGTCAGATGGACATAGTTGGGAAAACATTAAAATGAAAGTCTGAATTAAAAATGAATTATAAATAGGGGTATTAAAAGTTCATGAGCTTTTAATTAATCAAATTACATACAGCTAGTGCTTCAGCCTAGAGTCTTGTTTTCAGCATTAAGCACTACATGTAAATATACTTCAGCCTTGTTAAGTTTGAGGGACTTTGTTCTAAATTAATGAGCAATTTTTTCCACCTGTTAATGTCCAGACTTGAGACATAGAAAAACATCAAACAGAAGCAAATTTAGAAGATGGTAATTGAGGTGAAATAAATGGCTACTGCAGTTAAGTCTTCATCTTCAAATAAAATAACTGCTGGATATTAATCCTCCTTTGAAAGGTTAGACAGGACAAATACTGTGTTACAGAGCAGCAGTTCACAACATTTCATTTGACGGATATTGTATTAAAATCATAATGTTTCTGAATATTATTTTTAAATGCTGAAACACATTCTTCAACTGGAAATTAGGCCTCTACAACATTTTAACACTACAGTTATTTCTATGGTGGATTGAGACAATTACAGCAACCAGTTACTCAAAATTGTTCTCTCTTGAATTCCAGTATCTTTCTGGACACAAACTACACAATATATTTATATGCAACAAGCATATATATCAACTGAATATTAAAACAGGTGCAACACATAGCATTGCCTTTGATGAACTAGGAAAAGATATACTCTAGCTCAAGGCTGCTAAGCATTTGATGCTCCCACAGAATTCAGCTAACCTTCAGGGCCCCTCAAAAAATATAATCCCTATTTACATAGTTTGAGCACACATGAAATAATTTTTAAAAAAAATTACTGGGAGCTATTTTTCATGAAACACAGAACTCTTTCATGTGACATAAGGACATTCAAAAGAAAAACTTACTGGAATTCAATGGCATGCTAACTTGAAGTAGATCACAATCTTCAAAATAGGTACTGTTTCCCAAATTAATGAAATTTTGCAATCCTACTGATATTTGCATGAAGGTGTTTTTATTTCAGTTTTCTGTGGTTTTTTTTAAGAATACTTAACCAATAAGGTTATAAAAACCAGTGCTCCTTCCTGCATATCCACTTCCAGATGCTTCAGGATGTATGTTCTTAATGTTGCAATGCAGCAGCATTACTTTTACAGCAAAGCACAAGGCAGGGCTACTGCCTCTCAGAGATGGGATAGGAACCTGGTACACCTGGAATAATTTCTAACTTTATGTCATTTTAAAGTAATTAAGAACAATGTAAAGCATTTAAGTACCATGACTTCCTATATGAAGACAGCATGGAAAACTACAGCATACAGATTTTAAAATGCTAAATAACTTCTTGCCCACTGTTCTAGCTGACTGATATTTATCTAAGTGATACTACATTCTCAGAGACCTCATTCCTATGGGTTTTATAAAAATCAGTTGCCTTCCGGCCGAGCAACTTCAGGAAGTTCTGCCAGGAAAAACATCCACTCCCCTCCAGACCTCAGAGACAGCAGCCACCAGCAGCTTAGCAGCTAGCCAGGCATTACAAGCAGTGTCAAACCAATTACAGCATTTGCAGCATGCTACCGGAGGTGCCCAAGTCACCCAGCACTGGAGATGGTCACCGTGGGACAGCCAGGCTTAGCCCACCAGCGACACTGGAGATGTGGAAGCCAGTAGGAGACTCTAAGTTCCACTGATGAGAGTGCCAAGAGGAGGAGACCGAGATGCAGAATACATCAGGCTCTTTAGTTTTGTTACACCACAATAGGTGAGCAGTAATTGGCACAGTGCTATTGACAGAACAAACTCCAAGTTTCACTGCCATCAGTGGGCATCTTGGAATTTTATTTTCAAAGGAAGTTACATTGAAGCTCAAATCCACTGAAAAGCCATTTCTCATCTCTCTCAAAACTACCAAAGACAATTTTAATAGACTGTAATTTTGAATTCTATTGGTAACTGTACAAGATTCTGCATTTCAAACGTTTAATAACAGCTGTACTTGTGATGAACTAGTCTTAACCGCTTCAAAACAGTTAAGAGACAAATTATGCACCCTAGTGATTTCAGAAAATATAAAATTGGTACAGAAAATGGCAGGTAGGCTTAACTCCACTTTCTTACTCTTCCTCTCCCTGAACAGCTAGCCTAAAGCTGCTATACAGACATGTTTGAGAGAAAACAGTTTTTATGAATTCTGGAAAACATCTCCATCTTATTTTAAAAGGTGATTAATAGCATAACTTGAGCAATTCTGCTGCAAATAACCTGTAAAAGCAAAGAACCAGAGATAATGTGTTCTTGCTTTTCTCAAACTCCAGGACACCTTGCCTCATCAAAAGCAACTGATTCCACAGCTCTGTCTAAACACATCAAGCTTCCTTTTAAGGTTTTAAAAACAAATGGTTTCCATTCTCTAACTGCTACTCATTATATTAGTTTGAAGAACAGTGAGTTGCCCTCTCCTATGTTTGATTCCTTCAGATTCCAAGTAGTTCTCATTAGCACCGTCACTTCCATGGCCTTATTCAACAATCCTTGAAACTCCAGCTGACCTCGACAATTTCAAAAAGCAATATAAACTCAACGCCCTTCACAGAGCTGAGGGCTGCAAAGGACCCTGGACTGCTGGAGGAGCTGGTGAAAGCCACAGCAAACTGAACCCTTCTGGCATATCCGTCTATGACAAGTGAGTACAGAGCACTTTATCAGTACTGTGTTAGTACACTTAATCTACACATAACCAACTCTGTAATCATGGATAGGTCTACGCCATAAGCAAGATATTCTGAACTTATTGCAATGCTTCCTACAAGTACACAAGGCTGCTGTACTAGAGATAAAGTGCATTTTTTTAAAGGCAGAAGCAGTGCACAGTCTGAAATCAACCCCAGAATCACATACCTCTGTTTTCTCTACCCTTGACTTCAGAAAGTGAAAATGTGGCACATTCTAGCTGAATATATTACCAGCTTTCTTTAGGACTGAATGATCAGGGAAGGCTGTGCTGAGCCCTTACATAACCACAGGTCTTATAACTAACAGGGTGCCCTTGCTCAGAAGCAAGATATTTCATTCCCTCAGAGAAAAAAAAAGTTGCCTTTCCAAAGAGTCAGAAAAACAGCTGAGATATGGTAAAAAGACACACATAACTTTTAGTGTCTAGTCTTGTAGATTAATTCCTGTCTTCTATTTCCAGTAAAACCTAAACTTTTTTCATAATCAGCAGGCATGCTAAATCAAGGATAACTTCCAACCCAGAAGACAGTTAGGATATTCAAGTATTTTCACAATTTTTAAGACATCTCCTTTATGGTTAAAGCATCAATTAATTCAGCATTCCTTTATTAACAAAGACGTTTTGAAAAAATAAAATTTTCTTGCATTATTTTTATTCAGATTTTATATTAGGTGAAGTTCACCTCTTAATCTTTTATTTTAGATTATGTCTTTAATTTCTAAAGTACATTGAGGAATGTAAGAACTGCTTATGACAAGTTATCCTCAAAACAGGCCATGATATTTGTCAGTGAAACTTCTCACCACTTCAGCCACACAAGATTTTATAAAGCACCCACAATTCATAAGGTAACATTAGAGACTATGGTTACTATGTTTCATTTAATCACACATATCTAAAGCTAAGTGTTCTTTACACTTTTGTTTTGTCTGCTTTTGAAAAGCCTGTAAATTTATTTTACTTGGACTCCAGAACTGAAGAAACTCTCTCTGCTGTTAATAAAACTCATGAGTTACACTTCACTGTTCAGCCTTCAAAACCAAGTTTGTTTGTTTTCCTTTCCAATATGGAAAACATTTGTTTACCTATTAATTTCTCTTACTCTGGCACAAACACAAACCTTTTCCCACCTCCCAAAAAGAGCCCAAGAAACAAGAGCATTCAAACCCAGATAGTCACTGCTGTTAATAAAAGCTGGCTGCTCTCATGGCTCTGCTGTTTGTGGCACTTTCTCTCCAGTCCTGTCAATTTGGCATCAGTGAAGCCACACTACATATACTATAGAGATCCCAACTCCATAAAATTGCACAGAGAGAAGTAACATGCCTGCCTTTGAGATGCTTGCTAGCCTGCCAACCACAAGCCCAGACACATACCTTTTCTGGATCAAATACACTGGTAGAAGGGGCTCCCTTTCCTAGCTGGAAAAATTAGTTCCTGCCTACTTGCTGGGGAAATAGTTTGAGAAGCATTCCTTACCACACTGTAATAAGGACAGTAATTTTTCTAATTTATTGTCTGAGGAAGAAAAAACTTCCTTCTTAACAAAAATAACTAAGGTAGCACAAAACTGATACACTCGTACACTACCTAGAGCTGCTTAAGGGCGAGCGCTGAAGCACCACCAGCAGCAGTGCCTGGAAAGCAGCGCGGAGCAGGTGAGGAATGGGTGCTGCCAGACCCCTGTCTGGAGCTGCAGCCACTGCAGAACTGTTACTGTCCATGCCAAGCAAGTCGCTCATTCAACCCTGGCAGCATTCCACTCCCACTGTGCAAGACTGCAAAAGACTACAGAAGAAGAATGAAGGGAAATCTTCGATGAATGGATGAGTGACCAGAACAGGGGATACTGCCATGACTCGCAGTCACTTTAAATTCATTTTGTTGAACAGTATATGGTACCACCAGTGCACCACTGTCTTCTAACACTGTCATTTAGCTGGATGATCAAGAGACATAATTCTATTTAGCATATTCAATACTTCTTCAAACTAAGAAGCTTGTTTGAAGTATCTTGCTAGGATTAAGAAATACAGGTGAGAGATCTAACTAGTTCAAGTGTAGTGCATCTGCAACAGGAGTTAGTAATGGAAGCAGTGAATAGGCACCTAGGCTAAGGTTATAATGAGAACTGTATTTTTCAAATGTTCTGCCATTACCCCTATAAGATGATAATGCTAATCAGTTCTCAGCAGTACCCAACTCAGCTCCCAGTGTTGTGCTAAACCACAGGGTTATGAATTTATTTCAGACACGAACTTTGTCACTGTCATTTAACATACTGCTAGCATGCAGCAGCCCATTCTGTCTAAGGAGAGCCACTAAACACTCAAGGTGCAGCAGCTCATTCCTTACACAGCAGCAAACTAAAAGGGCACAAGCTGGCTACAGACCACTTGCTAGAAATAAAGGTGTTGGCCATGACGCTAAACGTCCAAGAGTTCACCGCCCGTGCTACAAACAGAACCACAAACACAGCTGAGCTAGGTTCTTTCTTTATCAAACAAATAGTGAAAGTATTCTCAGAACAGTCAGTCCCATGACTGAGCCTTGTCTTAACAGGCCATGCATGGTGACCTTCAAGACACACAGCCCCTTAAACAAAGTGCTTCAAACTTGAATGAAGCTTTTTTATTTCTACTGGACTACTTAAGGACTCCTAACTGGGAAAAAAAGATTAACACATTGCTGCACTTTTGGAACATTCAGAACAAAAAGTAAAGAGTTGAGATAGTTTCAGATATTTATGGAAACACACAGATTTCCACTTTCAGGTCATCATTTCTAAACACAACTACAACGGCAAGCCGTAAACACTGTATACAATAATTCAGCTTTCCAAATGCACAGTGGCCAAAATCTTAGATGCTTCTGTATTGTCAGATGGACCAAGGAGCCATTAAGCACGAATTGAGCAACTCCCTCATTCCTGCAGGTGCATTTCCCCATGGCAAGGGATGAAAGCAAATCTGGCATCTGAACAACAGTGCTTCTACTGGCTTTAAGGTACTTGTCTTTTCCACCTCAGTGTTGGCTAAGTGGGTAAATTTTACCAACATTAAATGCACTCAGCCAAAACCAGAAACGCATGATTGATCGGCAGTGAAACAGAAGCGATACCCTTATTAAACATTTTCTTTACAAGGCACTTAGTTCCTTAAGTTAGTTTTTAAAAGCCAGGACCACACAACACATCAGAGTATATATTGCCTTGTAGATTTGCAATCGTGGTGGCTGCGCACAGAATTTTATCCCGCTCTAAGTGAGCTTCCCTCGAGGGGGCAGGACTTTGCGTGCGCTTAAGGTACCCCCGGTTCCTCCCGACCTTTCCACGAGTTCGTAGCCAGCTCTCAGCCCGGCAAACCAACCTGCCGCTTGCCCAAGCTTCTGGCGCTGGGTGCCCGAGTTGCGACACCCATCCCCCGGTGGAACAGGGCTCTCGAACGGAGCCCGTCCAGGCCCGGCCATCCGCCCCCGCACCGCGGCCAGCGCCGCCACGCCGGGACCCCCCGGGCCCCGGGGCCTAAGGCGGGGACATTCCCTCGCCGTCGCGGTCCGAAGGTCCCTCGTCACCTCCCCCCCCCGCCCCGCTCGGGACTCACTGTTGCTCGACTTGAGGTCCCGGTGCAGGATGGGGACGATGGCCTCGTCGTGCAGGTAGAGCATGCCGCGGGCGATCTGCACCGCCCAGTTCACCAAGATGTGCGGGGGGATGCGGCGGCCCCCGCGGGCGGCCGCGGCCCCGGGGGCGGCGGCCAGGGCCCTGTTGAGGGATCCGCCGCGGGCGAACTCCATGACGAGGCAGAGGTTGGGCTCCCGCAGGCAGACCCCGTGCAGGGCGATGATGTTGGGGTGCCGCAGCATGGAGAAGAGCTTGGCCTCCTGCCGCACGCTCTCCGCCGTGGCCGTGATGTCCTCGTCGGGGTCCTGCCGTGCTGCCTTCACGGCCACCTCGCGGCCCCGCCAGGTGGCCCGGTACACCTTCCCGAAGCCTCCCACGCCGATGATCTCCTGCAGCTCCAGGTGCTGGAAGTCGATCTCCGTTAGGCTCCCCGCGGGGTCCCCCCGCCCGCCGCCCCCCGCCGCAGCTCCGCCGCGGGGCTGGCGGGTCACGTAGTTGGCCGGGAAGATGCCGAGGCGGTGGCGGATCTTCCCCGCCCACCAGCCGTCGTCGCCGGACACCGCCGCGTCCTGCGACAGCACCTCCACCACGTCCCCTCGCCGCAGGCTCAGCTCGTCCTCGCCGCTCGCCTCGTAGTCGTACAGCGCCGTCCACAGCGGGCACGGAGCCCCGCTGCCACCGGCGGACGCCGCCGCCCCGGCGCCCGGCAGAGCCATGGCAGCGACCTCAGCCCCGGCGGCCACCAGCAGCAGCGCCGCCGACTCGGGAGCGCCCGCCCGGCCGCATCCTCACCTGCCGTCGCCGCCGCCGCCGAGCGGGAGCCGCGGGAGGGGAGGGCGGGGGCGCGGGCAGGGGCGGGGCCGCCCGGCCCGGTCGCCGCCGCCGCCGCCGCGGGGCTCCAGCGGGAGAGCGCAGGCGCGCGCGGGAAAGGCGGGGAGGGCAGCGCCGGTGCCCCGCGCCCGCCCGCCCGGGCCCGCCCATTGGCCGCCCGCCGTCACGTGACGCGGGGCGCGGCGGGCGGAGGGGCCGGTGCGGGCCGGGGGTCGGGACGAAGCTGAGGGACCCGTGACCTTCCTTTTGTCCCTCGGGGGCTGCAAACCGGGCTGGGGGCTTGTGCCTCCTCTGCAGCTTGCCCTCTCCTTCCTTGTGCGGTTTTGGGGCTCCTTTGGAGAGAACCCCAAGCGGGTTCTGAAGAAACCGAGCTTCCTCGGTTCGTGCTTGCTCCGCCACCTGCCTCCGCCGCTCGTGGGCTCTCACAGAATGGGTCAAGTTGGAAGGGACAGTGGGTCACCTGTTCCAAGCTCAAGCAGTGTCATCCTAGAGCACATGGCCAGGTGGTTCTTGAACATCTCCATTGAGGGAGAACTCTCTGGACAATCTGTTCCAGTGTCCAGTCAGCCTCACAGTAAAGCATTTCTTCCTCATATTCAGGTGGAATTCCCTGTGCATCAGTTTCTGCCAGTTGCCTCTTGTCCTATTGCTCAGCCCCACTGAGAAGAGCCTGGCTCTGGGCACCCTCCCTTTAGATACTGATAGATATGGATGAGGTCCCTTCTCAGGCATCTCTGCTTGAGGCGGAGCAGGCCCAGCTCCCACAGCCCGTCCTTGTGAGAGATGCTCCAGGCCTGTAATTACCTTTGTTGCCCTCCTCTGGACCCACTCCAACTCTCTGCTGCTCACCACCCTGTCCACGCAGGGGCTGAGACAGTCCCAGCCCTGTGTGGTGCGATCACACAATCCTTTCAATTAAGAGGTTGCCTGAAAATAGCAAATGCTGTGTATGTGCTATTTCTGGGTAAAGATTCTCCTGGTTTTAAGTGGAAAAATCGTATCACTTTCTAAACTAGAGTTGTCGTTTCCTTGGAAGCTGGAGGGAAGTGTGTGGGCTGGGGACGCCCTCCCGTCTCGCCAGCGTGGTGGGAAACAGTGGTTCAAAGTGGAAGGAAATGAGTTTTCATGCCAGGAGCCAATCACTGTGCTGTGGGACCTGTGGTTATGGATGTGGCTGCTGCCAGCAGAGGCCCTGAGGAGGACAGTAAAGGCTCGGAAAAGGTGCAAAAAACTGCAATTCTGGGTTGAATAACCTGGTGTGGTGAACACTCAATGTTTTGCACAAAAACCCTACATGCAGAGCACTGTACATCTCTACATAAATGCAAAATTTGCAGCTGGATACCATGGAACTAAGGTTTGAACATAAAGACAGTAATTTTAAAAAATTAAAATTACAGTATTCAAAAATCAAAATTCTTGTTTACCCCACTTTATTTATAGGTATACACAATGCAAAAATACAATTGTGCTAAAGTGACTTACTGAACCACATTAACCAAAAAGAAAGAATGCAGAACCAGCATGTCTATCAAGTCTTCTCCCATTTCCTTTAATATAACATTGCCTTGCAGCTATTCAGAGAGGTAATTACAAGCCTTTCCCTTATCTGCATATTTGCCTTATTATAAAAGCCATAAAGTATGTTGTAATACAAGCATTCTGCCACACAAATTCCACCTTGTACTTTGTTATCTAAAAGAATCTGCAGGAACTAATTAAGTGTGGAATGTTTTGGGTCAGACAAGGTATTGGTTGCAGTACAGTGAAATGTTTAAATATTTATCTAGAACTATTATTCCAAAATTTGCTTTCTGAAGTGCCACTATCCACTAGCAATCTCTGCACTCAGGTTAGACTTTGTTCAGTGTTTCTTCAGCACCCAGTGCTCCAGGATCTTGGTGCATAGTTGCTGTTCCTAGGAGTTCAAATAATGGAAATATTGTGACCCAAAACAGTGTAAAGTGCCCTTAACTTTCCTGACGGCACCACCTAGTGGAGTTACTGATTAAAAGAGCGGCGTACAGACGGCTCAGACCCTCACTAGCGTCTCTGTTGAGAAAAGAGGTCCCTTTTTTGGTCTTTGGCACTCCTGCAACTGTGTAGCTACAATACTGCAAATCTACGTTGTGCCCAGAACCTGTATCCTGACCAGGAAATTACAGGAACCCTTCGTATCTGCAAGTATCCTTATGCCAAAAAATACTTGGTGTCAGCTTTGCCCAAAGATGAAGCAGAGTTGAAAGATTTGCGTGATGTGTGGACAAGTGCTCACCCCAGTGAGCAGCCAAGCCCCACGCAGGCACTCCCTCACTCCCCCACCAGCAGGATTGAGGAGAGAATCAGAAGAGTAAAAATGAGAAAACTTGTGGGTTGAGATAAGACAGTTTAATAGGGAAAGGAAAGCCATGCTCACAAGCAAAGCAAAACAAGGAATTAATTCACTACTTTCCATGGGCAGGCAGGTGTTCAGCCACCTCCAGGAGATCAGGGCCCCATCACATGTAATAGTTACTTGGGGAGACAAATAACTAAGGCACTATCACTCCAAATGTCCCCCTCTTCCTCCTTCTTCCCCCCACTTAATATACTGAGCATGATGGTCTAGAACATCCCTTTGGGCAGTTTCAGTCACCTGTCCTGTCCTGTCTATGCTTCCTCCCAGTTTTTCTTGGTTGTGCCACCTCTCTAGCAGGACACGAGACACAAAAAGATTTAAGACAAGCATAGCAACAACCAAAATATCACCGTGTTACTAACAGTATTCTCATATGGAATACAAAATACATCACTGAGCCAGCTACCAAGAAGAAAATTGACTCTATCCCAGCCAAAACCAGGACAATGAGTCAACCTAATATCAATTGCAGTCTGCATTTTCTAGGCCTTCGACATTTTAATCTACAGGAGTTGGAGGTCTCAAAAAACAGAAGAGAGGAGGTTTTGAAGAAGCTTTCTATTTGCACCCTAGTTTACCCACCTTTCTATTATGGAGCTGTACATGTAAACAAAATTATTTGCTGGTCTGCCTGTGGGAAAATTACTTCAGTAGTTTCTGAAACTTAACATTTTTAGTTATCATACATCAAAAACATTATTCATAGTGACATATTGCTCTTGATTCAATCATTACAATTGGTTTAATAAACTTTGCCATCTTTGAAAAGATCCTGAAAAGGATAAAAAAAGGTTCACTCAACAAGGCAGAAGTTTGGGCAAGATGTGTTTCCAGGAGTAGCACATGAGGCACGGCCAGGACTGTACCTCCTTCATACAGCTCAGGAAACTTTACTGCTCTCCGAGGTCACGCTGAAGAAGTACTCAAGCCCCAAATCTGTAGTTCCTTAGGCATTTAATGGTGGCAGTGCTGCTGAGGGAGGCGATGCCATTCCTCCTCTGCTCCCAACCATTTGTTCACAGTGCTGTATCACACCTCCCATCAGGGCAAAACTAGCACGGCCACATCACCTGAGACATCAGGAAAAAAGCTGGGATATGTGGTTCATGAGCTCACAATTACTATAATAGCATCTGTGGTCTCTTACCTTTGTCAAAAAAAAAAAAAATCCACACAAAGCACAGCAGAATGGTATGTTTGGTCTGTGAAACTGTAGCGACGGTCAGAGCAATTGAAGTAAATTTGGGGATGTGCAAGATGATAGATGCATCTATTACATACATTAATACATCTATTACAAAATGGATTGTAATAAAGGTCTATACATGTGGAACAGTCCCTAGAAGGGGCCGGTGAGACACTTAAAAGCGAATTTCACTGCTACTTTCTGATGGTTGGGGATGGGAGGTGGTGAGCATTGTGTGAGGTCAGCCCTGGTGTTCACAACCAACTTTACACCCCTTCCTTTGGGGGCGTCCCAGAAGAATATAGCTGGTATCCTTATGCCTCATTCTTCACCGACTTTAGTCTCCCCCGCCCAAGGCGTCCACTCAGCTCCATTGCCTTTTCAGCGCCCCTGTCCCTCACTTCGCCTGAGCTTCCTCCAACCCGCCCCTACCTCCTCACTCCGCTAGTATGAGGTCAGCTGCATGAAAGACTTCAACGAAGGCAGATTGAGTTTTTCCCTAAACCCATTCTTGAAAGAATCCGAATGTTTCTTTTTGAGGAATTTCCCCCCATCCCGCCCAAAACACATGTCAAGTCTACGCAGAACGGGTGACACCGAAGTTGGGCAGAGCTCTCAGATCGGAAACTCGTGATGTATCGGGCAGGATCACTGAGAACCCGGCGGTGGGGGAGTGGCCGGCGAGGCGCGCAGCCCAGCTGGCGGCCGCCGGGGCTGCCCCCGTGCCGCGCTTTTTCTGCACCTGTGAGCGCACCTCGCGGTGCCCGGGGCGGGACGCGGCCGTGACGGACACCCCCGCGCCAGAACCGCCCCCCCTCCGCCGCGGCTCGGCCCGGCCCCGCTCCGCCCCGCGGCCTCCGAGCGCTGCCGCCGCTCCCGGCAGCCGGGCGCGGACCCCGGTGTGGCGGCGGCCCCGGCCTCGCGGCGGGGCAGAGCAGGCGCGGTGCCCGGCGGGGGCGGCCCGTGACGGCGCCCTCCCGGCGGCGGCGGCGGCGGCCGGGGTGGGGCGGGCGGGATGCTCGGCGTCGCGGGGCACCATGGGAGAATCCGCGGGCGCCCGGCATGGCGGCGGCGGCGGCGGGCGGCTGAGGGGCGGCGGTGGCGGCGGCGGGGGGCGGCCATGGTGTCGCCGGCGGCGCGGCTGGTGGGGCAGGGCGTGTGGGCGGCGCTGACCGGGGGCTGGTACCACGACCCGGAGCAGGGCGCCTTCACCAACAGCTGCCACCTCTATCTGTGGCTGTTCCTGCTGACGCTGCCCATGGCCCTGCACCTGGTGAGAGGGGCTGGCTCGGGGCGGGCGGGCAGCACCGGGCGGGGGCGGGAGCCGCGGGCCCCGGCCCACAGGCGGCAGCGGCGGTGAGGGCGTGTGCGCTCAGCCGGCTGGAAACTGCCCTCGGGGGGCTTAAATATTGGGCGTTCTGGGCTTTACCTGGGGGTCTTGTGTCTAAAGGTTAACGGGGTGAGTCGGCCGGCTGCGCTAGGCAGGGGCCGGACCCTTGGCCCTGCCGAAGGAGTTGGGTAGGGGTGCAGCGCTGGCCTCTGAGAGTGCTGAATGACCGTCTTGGGAGACAGGTGTTTTGGTGTTGTTTTGGTAAAGTTTGATCCAGTCTTAGCTGCTGAGAAGGGTAAATAAATGGAAAAATCCAGATACCGTGTAATTAATACGCCTTGCTGAATGTCACTGGTGAATCACATGGCTTTTTGTGACATGCAGCTCCCTTTGTGCTGAAATTTAAACTTCGCAAGTGAATAATGACTAGAGTTTGTTTGCTGGACTTTTAAGAATCGTTTCCCTGAAAAGCTTGAAACTTTTGCTCTTGTTTTTGTGTGTTTTCCTACTGTGTGAGAAAAGCTTAAAGTATGCTGGATCATCGAATCTATTTTGGTGTGTCCTTCAGTGATTATAGGGTAATATTGCTTCCGTTAGAAGCAGTTTCCATCCATTTGGTTCCTGGAGTGACTCAACTAAATTCTCAACTTCTAAATAGGTTTCTTCACCCTACATGGTCAGATATGGGCCTGATTATCAAAAGCAAAGAGCATTTATGACTCCCTCTGCAATCCCAGTGGAAAGCAAATATTATATTTTTAAGTGTGAATTGGTATTTTATTTTGTGGCATGGATTGCAGTGAATTCCTTTAAGAATGGCTCATGGAGTTAATGAACCAGAATAACAATGTGCTTTCTTCTGATTGATTGCATATTTCCTATGCAAACTAGCAAGTTGTACAATTGTCTTGCATTGTAGCATTTGCTGTCCAAGTCGTAAGTATGATTAAAAAGGAAATAAAATAGAAGACTAACTTTTTTTTAGTTGAAAGAAGTATGTATCTGGAAGGATTCCTTGTGGGAAACTTCTGAACTGAAGAAAGTGTGGGGGTTGCACAAAAGAACACTGGACTGTAGGTCAGAGCTAACCTAGAAGTAATTTTTTTAAGGGCAGAAAATGTAACTTATCTAATGCACTCTCTTGGGCATCATCTTTGCTTACCTAGATGGACTTGCTTTTTCAGCAGACTGACTGATTTTCTGATGAATCATATGGTTAAATGCAGGACTTGTGTTCTTGAGCTAACATATTGTTATGGGAATTCTTTGTCCTTGATAAGAATAAAGTGTTTATTATGATGGCTGCTTGACAGTAATTATGTTCTTACGCATTTTCTTGTTTTCAAGTGGCTTGTTTCTAAGGCTTTGTAAGCTTTATGCAAGGCATCTATTCTTGCCACTCAGAAACTTGAACCTGCTTTTTAAAGAAAGGTTTTTTTTGATTTATAAGAAATTTTGTTTATAATATACAGCAATGTTTGGGGTGATATTTATGTTACATACTTGACACCAATATTTTGGATTCAGTTAAAACATTCAGTGATGTTTCTTGAAATGGCATAATGAAAACAGATCAGAGTACTACTTTTTAAATTTTTCGTTTGCTTGGGATAGTCTTTTGTTGAAGTCAGGAAGTCTCTCTGAAACAGTGTGATTTGAATCAAATGGCAAAACTCATCCATCTGTTTTTAGTTTTTTCACAGTGGCTCAGCAGAGGCATGCTGACGGTAGCATTGAGAAGCTTAAAGTATCAAGTTGTTTCTGTTGTGTGGATGGAGAATTTCTTTCTCTAGCTTATTCAGCATAGCTTACTTTGGTACTAAGGATTCCTTTATTAGCTTTCCCCGCCCCTGAAAATGCAGCCCTGTGTTTCCATTCCTTTATTTTCTTTTAATTTAATCATTAAAAATGTACATTGGATATTTGGAGCGTCATTGCTGTTCAACTTTCAAAATTATAATGAGATTTCTTTTAACTGTGCCATATTGACTTTCATAATGTATTAAGAATTAAAATTATCTTATTCCACCAAACAGTTGAGGATCCCTGGGTGTTTGAACATGAAAATAGTGATAACTCTTTAGTATTCAGCCCCAGAAAAACACCAGTGACCTAGAGATGCAACTTTGGGAAATACTTGTACTATAGCATATTTTACAAGCTGCAAGAGAATGTGCATTGTGTTTGGGTGACTCCCCAGAACAACCTACTCAATGTTTCTCCTGCCTTTTGTTGGACAGGGAACCCTTGAACTGACAGGGTTGTTACTTCTCATGCACTAGATCTTCAAATCATGCTGTGGTAGGAGAAGTACAGCATGGCAGTATAAGGGTGTGGGCACATAAATTACTCAGAGGTAAACTGTGATAAAACTAGCAGTGTGTCAGCTGCTTCCAGTCCCACTTGGCTGCCTTTTATTCCACTCTATCTCTCTGTAAAAGTTAAGGATACGAATATCTCCGCAGCAGAAAGATAGGCTACCCTGTTGCGTACTGTATTTATTGTGTGGGAGGACATGCTTAGAACTCAATGTACACCCCTGGAATTTTATTTGCTACCTCCTTTCCCATATTTTATATTGTGTGGTGGACATCTCTCAGTATTGATTCACCTTAATTAACAGATAGACATGGATCTTTGGCCCCAGTGTCATATCTCCCATGCATATCTCTGATGGTAGTGACTGAACATTTGTTTGGTAGTGGTCCCTCATTTGTGTTCTGTTCCACACCCAGACCCTGAGGCCCAGGTGTAGCACTGCCCTGCTCTAGATGCCTCAGGGACCCAAGCAGTGGGTAGGATGCATCAGGGTCTAAGCACCCTTTGTCATTCAGCCCAATTGGCAAGGCCTGGGGTATTTTGCTCAAAGGTTACATACCTTCATGTGCATATCTCAGTCACCTCCACCTTTGTGCTACTCAAATAATGCCAGTAGACACTTGAAGGAGAATGTGGCTGTTCTTCTGGGAGCAATCTCTGGGCAGGCAGAAGCCCCAAGCAAAGGTGCTCCTTAGGTGGTGGTGTCAACCCTGTTGCATTTGCAGCAGTAAGTTGGGCCACATTTGTGGCACACCAGCCTGCATTTCTGGCTGTGACCCCACGCTATTCTGGTGCAGGGTACAACAACAGAAGCTACTGGAGAACAAAAAGTACATTATGGTAGAGTTTTTAATGGGATGAAAGAATGAAGAAAACTAGGGCTACAGCTTCCATAGAAACCTGTGGGAAGTCATGAAGCTTGCTTTCTAATGAATTTGTATTTGTGGATTTTTTTTTCATAGCTTCTAATAAGATGTCAACTCAATTGAAGCTTTTCCTGTCACTGGGGTGGCATCAAAAGGTCAGAGAACGGTGTGGGCTCCTCTCATTAATGGAGGAGGTGTGCTGCTGTGACCTTGCCCAGTGGGGTGTATTCTCTTAAAGTTTGCTGAATAACTTTTTAATTCTTTGGCTACCTTTCAACGGAGGAGATGGAGGGAGGTGATGAATACACAGACACATGGTGTGATTATAAAACCTAATTTTCATAGAAAACCAGGCTAATTATAACTGTTGTGCATCAAAAGTGACTCTATAATCTAATTCCTCAGTGGTCTGTAACTTAGTTCCTCCTTAGCATGGATTTGATAGCTTTCACCTGTCTGCCCCTGGGAACACCAACTGCAGTCATATGACACTGGTACCTTATGCAAGAGGCCTGATTCAGAGAATGGAGGGCTTTCCATTATTATCTTTCTCCTAATTCCTCATGTGGACAGAGCAACCTGCTGGCTTGTACTCCTCAGCCTGCCCCAAGATTCAGAGTACTGAAGATGCACAAGATGCCTTTGGTGTCTTGGTGTGGTGAGCGCACTAAAACACAGTGTGTCCTGGACAGATGGGCACAGAGACCATGGGCTGGCTCAGGGCACAGCTCCGGTAGGTCTGGTCACAAGGCAGGGATGAGCACATGCTGCACTCAGCATTTGCTAAAACTGGCCCTGCTTTCCACTCAAAAATCTAGGAGCTTCCTTTGAGTCTCTCTTGTGGCGTGCTCTCTGCACACATAGGCTGCGCTACTGGAAATCTATTTTTGTTGTGTCCTCTTGACATTATTAATATAATATTTATTAAGGTTTATGAATGTCACCTATAAAGCACTTCTTAGTGGACCATTCTGAGTTCTTATTTAATAATGAGTGGCTGATCTGTGCATTTTTGTGCATAGTTGAAGAGATTCCTTGGAAGGTGAACAAATCTGTCTTAAACCGTCATTACAGGTAATTGGCTGCCGTTCTTTGTGAAACCAAACAATTTCTTACTCATTTTGTAAAAACGTTAGTCATAAACCACAAATTCTTTAACCTCAAGTTCTTCAACCTCATCTACTAAGCCTTACACCCTGAGAACATGACCTTGCAAATGGATCCTCTCTCTGGCCCGAGTTCACAAATTAACTGAAGGGTGTGCTAGAGTCAGTATTTACACAGTACCATGAAGTACTCCTACCAGACTTAAGCCTCAACTTGTAGAAGGTCATGTCTGTCTATTAGGGATCATTGGTAGTACGTATGTCCTAAATAGCTCCTCCACTATTGTGCAACAGATTCTTTGTATCTGAATCAGAATAGTCATTAAAAAGGATTTGCCTGAAAATTTTTACATCTTGATGGTATGAAGTCCCAGTGAGCCAAAAGCAGCATCAGAATTGCATACCACTTGCTTGTCACAACACAGAAATGATTCAACATATTAATTTCAACATCAAGATAAATGTGGTGACTTGTTCTAAAGATGAAATAAGCAAGCCTGTTCCCTTCCCTTTATCTGTGTGGTTGGTGTGATTTATTTATGAATTTGAAAAAATGATTGATTTAGTCCCAAAGTAAAGACCATTCTTAAAAATTACCTTCAGCAGGCTTTTAGCAAGTCCTGAACATTGAAAACCTTTTTTGTTTTTGTGTGTTGCTTGGGGTTTTTTGTTGTTGTTCTTGTGTGAGAATGTAGTAAATCTTTGTTTAAATAAAACCCCTGAAACTTTAAGAGAGATTAGATTCACTGTGAGACTGCAGCTGTGTAATGACAATACCTAAACATGTTCCATGACTATAATGGCAAAGACTTTGGTACTTCAATTATAACTGCAACTGTCCATTGCTATGATTTGCCCTTTACTGTAAGGAAGTATTTGTATATAAAAAATTTGTTAGTCTGTCATTTCTGTGAAAGAACTTTACAGACTGTAGTTGAACTGTAATTAATTTTAATGATGAAGAGCTGTGGTGCTCATCACAGATCATCAAACAGATCACAGACAGCTGCAAATTAACAATTATGTACTTTAGAAAAAGAATTCAAAGAGGTTGTGTCATAGCTTAACCCCAGCTGGCAGCTAAGCACCACATAGCCAATCGCTCACTCCTCGAACGTCAGCCGGGACAGGATGCCTCTCTAACTGGGTTTTTATTCATTTGTTTTGACTAGTCCTGACTAATTATTTAAAATTCCTTAGTGGTTAAGGTATTTGGGAACATGTTGTGAGGCATTAGAAAATGGACATCAAATGACAGTGTTCTGCTATTGAGTCATAACTGACAGAGTAAGATGACAGAATCTTTCTAAAGGTTTTGTGTTTGTAGATAACTAATGTTTCATTTTGTGTCTGTATTTTTATGAATTCAGAGTTTAGGAAAGGCTGCAGCTGCATTAACATGGGATTGCAGTATTTTTAAAAGCTTTATAGTGCTTGTCAATTGTGAGATTTTGCTGATTTTGATAATAAATAATATCCACAGCTAATAAAAAGAATAGATCTTGTGAAATAGTTTGAAACTTCAAGAAACCCTTAAACCTTTTCTGTGAGCACAACTCAATATCTATACTGTATTTAAAAGTTTTAGCAGCATTTTCTCAAAGGAAACTATTATCATTGTGTCCTCATTATTTCTTTTTGTAGGCTTTTCCAGCAAATGCAGTGACAGTTTTTGTGTACTGCAGCTCGGTGACAGTTTTCTTCACGGTAATAAAGGTGATCAGCTACCGTTTACACCTTATGTTTGATAAAGGCGAAGTAATTCCACAAAAGCTCTCAAGAAAAAATGGAAGGCAATGTAAAGATACAGAGGTTCAAAAAGGAGAAGTGGTTGAGTCCTCAAATTGTAGGTAAGGTTTTCCTTGCATTGCTGGCACATTATGTAAAATGGGTGAGTTTGCACCATGGTCCTGCGCAGCAGAAATGTCTGTTGAAAGCAAGAATACTCCTTACAGCTGTATAAAGAATGACACTTTCAAAAACTTGCTTAGTGCTTTTCAGCTGGGTAGCTGAAATGTTCTTGTGGTACAGCAGGCAGAGCTGCACCTGATTCAGAGGTTGGGCAGCAGCTGGGCACTGTGAAGGTGGTACAGGAGATATGTACTGGATGTGCTAACAGATCCTGAAGAAAACATGGCAGAAGTTTTCTGGGGAAGCCTTAAATGCTTGCTCCTTCCTCTTCCTACTGTGCTTACCTGCTGGGAAGAGGCAAGGAAGTGGCAGGCACCTGTTGGTAAAGAAAATGCTTTAATATCATGGCTTTGGAAGACAAAGCAACCTCATGTTGCCTTTGTGTGCTTTTAGTAACTTCCGTCTCAGATCACACCTACATGCATAAGTTGCTTTTCCCCCTTATGTTTTGTTGTGATAATTATGATGCTTCTGTGGTCCTGTTTGTGAGGAAAGCTAGTACTGCTTTTATTTCTCAGTAGGCAGTTCAGTTGTAGCTTATCTTCCAAGGAGCCGATGCTATTAGTCTTTGCTGCCTATAACCAATAAGGCTGCTTCTAGGCTGTGATGATATTAAAGGTAAAAACAGTAGTGAGATGAAGACTAGTACTGACATTTTCCAGATTTGTGTATTGGTAAAATGTTCTGCTATACACTCTTCAGAATAAATAAATAAACCCTTCCTGCTGGTTTTTCAAGCTTGAGTCATTCAAACAAATGAAGTTGGCAAGTAGCTCTCAGTGATAGCAAGTGTTATGACAGATGTGAAAAATGCTGAAATAAGGTACATCTAAAAGGGACAGAAGCACAGAAATGTCCAAAGCAAGCTTAAATTGAGTAGCTTTGTTAAAACTATTAGTCAGGCTTCAACAGGGAGCTCTGTATAAAAGAACTTAGGGGTTTTTTTTGATGCATTTGCAGTTGCTACTGCTAGCTCTGTGCCAGCTAAATAGTATCAAGATAGTTTGCGTTCCTCTGTGCTTCTGCTCTTCTGTTCTTTACACATGCACATCTGTGCTACACTCTTGGCAGTGATGTTGCTGGGACAGTCATGGTCTGCCTGCATCGAGACTTTTCTGAGAAATATGTCTGTCTGTCACTACCCATGAAACATTTTTATTTTAAATGGGGTTATGCCTTTCAGGCTATTTTGGCTGAGAAGTAAAGGTAGAATAACTTAAAAGTTGCATGTTAAATCATGTGACTGTTCCTCCCAGGTTGATTCATGTATGCACAACCATCCATTAATTGGTCAGAAAATAAAGGTCTTAATATTATTTTTGACTGGATGGATGACAGAATTTTTTAAACAGACCTTCATAGTTGGCAGGTTGGTTGAGCAGTTTTTGAAGCCAGTTAATTAAAAAAATATCGTGGAAAGAGACCCCCCCCATATAAATAATGTTATTGCTTATATACAACTTTAGAATTCTAAAAATAAGTTTTTCGTGAAAAAAACCAACCCCATGAACAAATAGAAAAGCCCAACCTCATGCTTTTCAACATTTCATTGTGGTGTTTTTCTGTTTTTTAAAAATTTTTGGTGTTTTTTTGTTCAACTGAATTTTTGTGGTGTTATACCTGAGAAAGAGAATATTTGTAGGTTATTGATAGTAGACCTTGTCCTAAAATACCTGCTTCTATCCATGGAAAAGCTAGTAGAACATATATGTAAAAGGAGTTAGTGGATGGTTTAGTGTATCCACAAAGGAACTGATCAATAAATTGCCTTAGAATATGTGAGATTAGTAATGGCTGTATATTTACTTTGCCTAGACCAGAGCAAAAAATTTTATTTTCTGGTCTAGTGATTATATTAGTACTCTCTGTGTTGCATTTCAAGTAGGTGTTTTATGGGAGCTTTCCAAATAAACAGGCAGTTGGATAAGGCTTATGTATTCCAGGACTTACAAAGCAAAAATAGTGAAAGTAGCTTTTGATTGTCAAAGGAAAAGCCCCAAATCACCTTTTGTGCCAATAAATCTGTTTGTGTGTCAGGCAGGCTAAATGGCGTTATATATTCATAAGGAGGTTGAAGAGATGTCATTGTATTTCTCATAGCTCCACTTCTGAAGACACCATAATCATTTTACATTCGAGAGGTTTTTATTCCTTTGGTTTTATCAAGTTGTCTTGGTGAGGAAGGAAGTGCAGAAAGGTGTTACAGTATTTTTACAGCCCTGTGCTTTTATCATTTGAGGGGAAAGAAGTGCTGTTGCTTCATTGTGCTGTGCTACTTCTTCCCATTGTGTTCTTATTCGTGAGCTACTTCCCAGAGCTCGCTGTGATGCCCTGTGGTGAGAAGCATTGCTTTATTTTTTGTGTGCTTCCCTTTCAGCAATAACTCGGGGGATCCCGCTGCCGGTGAGAGCAGCCCAAATGGCTCTACCCAGACAATTCCTGACAGTTCCAGAGTGCAGGCCCCGCACTCACAGGACTCCCCTGGAGCCATGGTGAGTATGTGCACTCCTCCAGCAGTCCACAGCTCACCACACAGGGTTTTGTGTTGCCAGGTGCTCACTGCTTGTAACACATGCCTGCTCCAAGCAGGAAGGGTCATTCCCTTGGAATGCATCTGCTGGGTATGCCACTGCTGCCTGTCAGCCTTGTCCTAAAGGTTTGGCTTTGGGGAGCTGAAACTGTCATACATAGTGCTGCACTTCTTAGGAAGGCTCTCTCTGCTCTACAGATAGCAAGTGGCATTTGTAAATCTTGCCAAGAGCAACTAGCTTTTTGGGGCTGCTTTGAGAGGAGGGAGAGGCTAATGCAGTCAGCATTATTTTGTTGCCTCTGAAGGGATCTGCTTATGGAGCATTAATAATTTGCTTTTGTGTAACTAGACTTATGCTTATAAAATGAACCAAAAACATCTCTTCAGTATTTAAAGGAAGCATAAAAGCCATTTAAATCTAGGAGATGTTTAGAGGAGGTTAAAAGTACCTATATGTGCACTCAATGCCAGTGGCTGTGCTTAATAAATCAAACATATATGAAGTGATGAAAGTGATGTGTGTAAATGCTATTAAAGAAAAAAATAGGAAACACTCATGATAAGTTGAAGAAATTTTCAAAAAATTAAGAAACAGAATAGCACTGTCTGTGTAATCTTAAGCTACTCCCCTTGCATACTGTGATTACATCTTTAATTATGTGATACCATGCTATTTTTTTCTACAGGACTCCTGCCTCAGTCAGTGCAGAGGATGGTTAGTGATTTCTGAATAAGTGGCTATTTGATACTTCATTCTGTCTTCATATTCCTCCACACCCACCCTTTATCCCTATTTACTACAAATTATTCAACTCCTGATCTGAATCAGAACTATTTCTTCATTTCCTGGAGTGTTTTTACCTTTTGTAGCATCTGTGTGATTCAGAGACATTATTAGTTCTTTTTGTTGGATTTTTTTTAATGAGGTAAAATACTTTTCACCTTGTTAATGTCCTAATCTCCAGTATTCTGGTATTTGTCCATTCTGCAAACCTATGCCTTCCTGGGATCTCATCATAGTCTCCCACTTCCAAACATGTAGGTTGGGTCTTGTCAAACCAAGTCTTCTGTTCGTGCTGCCAGGCTACCACCATGAAATGTTAGAAAATAATAATTTCCTCTTGGTTTTGGTGCCTGTCAGTCAGAAGAGAGCTACAGTCATTTTTTTCAATGTCTTGTTCTTAATTATGCACTTAGGCTGTTGAATTTAAACTCCTGAAGTATTCGTTATGGAGTGTTGTGTTTAGTTTTGAGCTCCCCAGTTAGTTCCCATGCACACTGACCTGCTGATGAGAATCCAGCAGAGAAAAACAAGGTGATTGAGGAACATGATGTGTGAGGACAGGCAGATGGGATGTTTCGGCTTTTGTAAACTCTTTTGTAACCATGCAAGTAGAGCTTACTGCTGTCTTCAGTACAGCAGGTTGAGCACTCTCTTCTCAGAGGTGCCCAGTGGCAGGATAAGAAACAGTTGCAGCCATGGAAAGCTACAGTTAGATCAAATAATTACATGTAATGTCTTTTTTGTGGAGTTGTTTTGGTTTCTGGCGGTTTGTGTGTTGTTTTTTTTTCCCTACCAAGTGAGTGGTCAAATACTGGGAGAGGTTTTCCAGAGAACTTGTGAAATCTCCTTCTTTGGAGATTTTCAAAGCTCTGTTGGAGATGACCCTGAGCAACCTGCTCAAACTGTATCCACTTCAAGTGTGTGTGTATGGCAGAGGGGATTTGGGCTAAATGACCTTCAAAGCTTTCTTGGAATCTAAATGATTCTATATTAATTTAATGTCTCTGTCCTCTAGTTTTCCATTGAGAAATACTTACTACTAATGCTAGAAGCCAAACTTTTCCTTTTAGTGCTTTGGAAACACACAGCTGGATAAATGGAACAGATGAACACATCATATTCCTTAATGATTAAAAAAAGTGTATCTGGATTAAGCACTGCAAAATTTTTTTAAAGAACGTTTTGCTTTTCTTTCCCCTCCCCAAACATCACACACAATTTCAGTGATGCAATTTGGAGCATGACTGTTCTATAACCATCTCCCTCACCCACCCCTTGCATTTTGTGCAAGGTACATGTTCGAATTTCAGTGATTTTTTAAGCAGCTTACCGGTATGCTGTAATTAACCTTTGATTAGATAGCTATTGATAGCTACATTGATAGATTTTTTTCCCCAACAGAATTCAATAAATGACCATGTTAATCTTGCGTGTTTCTTTTCATTTTTTAGGACCTGCCAACACGGGAAACTATTGAAGATCTCAGAGGTATTTTAAAGGCTTTATAAATCCCCATAGCTGTTGTTTAATCATTGCTTGCCACAAAAAGTAATGGCACAGAGGACCCCATGGCAGGTTCTGTTGTACCTCCTATTAGGATCTGAGTTGAAGAGCTAGAACTAAATTTCAAGGGTATTTTAGCAGACTAGGCTTTCAACTGTCAGCCAAGCTGTTTGGGATGCAACCCTTTGAGGGGTGTGCAAATATCTCTCCTCATTTTGATACAGGGAGGTGAAAGAGCCTTGCCCCACATTCTTAGGAAGCTCTGAGCTCTGTAAAGCATTAAACTAGGAAGTTAACACTTGGATTGCATCCTTGAACATGTGGCTGTAAACTTCTGTTGTGATTGTCAACCTTTAGCTCTGTGTTGTACATTCCAGCACACATTACTTTACCTACACTTCCATCTCACTTGAGATGTCTTAATATTTTAAATCCTGTTTTGTTTTTGTTAAGGCTGATCACCATATCCTGTGTGACCATTTAGAAATTGCAGAAAGTGGTGTAGCAAACCTGCAGTATTGGCTTATTTTTATTTCACCTCTCCCTAAGTGGGGATAGTTCTATAAAACATTTTGATTTTGAAACTAGCTGTTTGTTCAGCTATTTTGACTATTTGGACATGCTGTTATGCTTGTCCTGACTTGGATGGAGTCTATCTTGCTTTTGTAGTATTTCATATGTAGCTACCAAAAAAAAGCCCTTGTTGCTTTAGAACTGTTTTAATCAGCTGCATCATCTGTGCTTCCTTTGCTCTGCTCTGGATCAGGTTTTATTGGTTAAAGATCATACTTTAATAATGCTTAGTGTTCATGTGAGACATAATGCCCAAATGTTTTTTCTTAGGTGTTATGGTACTAGAAGATCAGGCTACGCCACCAGTTTCATCTACCTCACCCTGTATCAAAGCAGATATATTACCTGTTTCTACAACCTCTGGTTCAGGTGCCACCACATCAGCAATAGCAACAAAACCAACTGCTATGGAAACATTTCCTGATGATGGAGTAAATGGAAAAGGATTGAATGGACAGCCTTGTGGCCACCATGGATCCCATGATATTCTTGTGGACAGAGATGTAGCTAAAAACTTCTCCAATATTTCTTCATCACAAGGTGATATTTTAAGGACTGGAGTTTCTTCAGAGCCATGGGACAGTGAAAATTCAGTTATTTCAGACCATTTAAGTAATCCTAAAAGCTACAAAAGAGAGAAATTGCCAGATGGATCACCACAGACAGGCTTTACCAATAACTGCCTGCAGTGCAATGCTATTGCAACCAAAGAGCACGAGCAGATGGAAAGCTCTTGCAATGCTGGTAATAGCCATGAGGACCTTGATTGCTCAGACAGTGAGACTGCTGTTGCAGTTGTGGACAATTCTCTTCCTGGAGACCAGCTGTGTGAGCCCATTAAAATTGTCATCACAATGAGTACTACACCAAACACCACCCTTAGTGACCTACCAAGCTCTGTCCACTTACAGGCCCTGGAAAGTGAGAGAACAAGCTCAGCCCTTGACACTGGTGTAGTTAGAGCAGGCTGGTCAAGTCAGCAAACTAATGAACAGCTCAGAATCCCTGTTATCACATTTGACCTGTCTGATGACAGTAAAGCTAAGCCCTGCTCAGAAGTTAGTGAAAGTGACAGAACTCCAGAAATGTTGAGGGCAGAGCTGTCATCCAACCAATGCTCTGGCTATGAATCTGGTGATGCAGTAAAGGAACTCAGCAACCCAGCAAATACACCTTTAGAAACTAACACTTATTCGGATCCAAATCGGGAGAATGCTTTGGAAAATGTCCAGACGGTGGATTTAAGTTCTAAGGAAGACTTGCATAACCTAGACCCGCAGTCCTGCAGAACTGCTCATGAAAAGAGGCACATGCGGGTGTTGAGTGTAGACAGTGGGACAGATGTGCTTTTAAGTAAGAATTCTGTGGAGGTATCTGACAAAGAAAAGACCTTACCAACCTCTAAATCAGATCTAGAAGCTAAAGAAGGTCAGATGCCAAATGAATCTAACTTTCTAGAATTTGTCTCCCTCTTGGAATCCATTAATACCTCAAAGATGAAGACATCTAATCAATCTACTGTCAAAATGGAGACAACAAAGGAAAATGGGCTTGTTGGAGGTATTATGCGTGGATTACAATTCTTTTGGAATAAAGATGTTGTGAAGAGTCTGATTACTTAGAGCAGCTTAGCTGGATATCTGCAGTAAGGCAAATTCCCAGAGGAAGACTGGTTTTGCTAATAGGGCCAGGGTAGGGCTGGACTTGGTGGGACAAAGCGGTTTAGTGAAAGTGTGTGATAGTGTCTGCTGCAGTTTTAAAATATTCGTATCTTCTTGAAGAAAACTGTTTTTCTTCCTCTAGGAAACTAGTGATAGGCTTAGTAGGTATCCATTATGTATTTAGTATTCTGTACTATAATAACGTGCCTGGATTGTTGGAATACCAGAAGTATGCAAAAATGTGTGTAGCTGTAGCATTACAGCTGCCCTTGCACATCTCACCAGGTGCATGTTGAGGAGTTGTCTGTGTGCCTCTAAATATGAAAACTGGAATTGTCACTGGAGATGGTTCAACTTTAAGCTAACACATGTGTGCAGACATACATATTTCTAAATTCCCTGAATGGTTGTGGCTTGGCTTATAAAAAAAAAAAAAAAGTAAGAGTTCTCAATAGGAAAGAGTTCTGATTTTCAGTAACTTAAAATATTTTGTTTTAAGGATGAAAATTAGGTGGCTGTTTTCAGTGAAAGCCCCCAGTATTTTAGTGAAAAATAGTATATCCCCATGCAATTTTCTATTTATTTAAAACAAAATCAGTCAGCTAATTTAAAAACCTATATGCAGTACAATTTTTATAGCTCTTGTATAGAAATTTCTGTTTAATGAGCATTGTCATTGCTGTCACTGGACTCTGTGATCCTTTTTTGTTGGGAAGGACTGTTGTTTGTAGTGTCTCTAGCAGCCCTTCAGCAAAATTAGTAGGACCATGTAATGAGGATGTGAGATACAGTGCAGTGAAGGCAGGTGCAATCTCGGGGTACTTCCCCAAGTGATCAGCACAATCAGTTTAGAAGATCTGAGTCAAAGTGAAATAAGGCAACATGTATCTTCCCCTTCTCCAAAATGTTTGTTTGGTTTACCTTAGATCCTATAATAAGCTGTTTTAAGAAAGCCTAAGAGGATGCAGTCTCAATACTTAGTTTGCAAGGAAGGTAAGAAACTTGATGGTACCCTAGAAGAACAGCTTGGCCCTGATATTTGTCTGCTCCCTCCTGTTCTACCAGCTTGCTCCTGGAAGAATCTTCCATTACATGTAAAATGCCCAACTGACTTAAGGTTTTTAAAAACTATTGTGAAATGTGTGCTTTTATCTTGTTAAAAAAAATAAGTGGATTTATCTTTTCAATGTGTAATTTTCTTTTAGATTCCATTTACCTTTCACTCTGTCTTTCTCTAAGTCTGTCCTATCCAATGTCCATCCACCCCCATCTCATTACATCTTTCACCTGGATCCATTTTCTTCCACTTTTTCTAGTTCTGTGCCTTTCTTTCATCAGTCATCTATTCTCAGTTTAGGCACTCCCCTCCTGTGCCACCTCCTTATTTGTCTTCCTCTTTTTTCCTTCTGTTCTTCCTAGCAATCACACTGTTGCTGGTTTAGGCTTTTCCACTCTGTTGAGCCCACCTAAAGCTGTTGCCTCCCCACAGCTTGCATTCACTTCTCCTGCACTTACCCTCCTCTCAGTTCCTTCTGATGAATTGTGAGGAATTGAGAGAAGGGTAAGTGCAGGAGAAGTGAATTTTGTTTTTCCTAGACCTGCCACCTCTCTTCTGCTGTATCTACCCATCTCCCCCGCCTTCTCAGGCTGTTTATTCTTCTCTGCAGTTTCTGTCCTTCTCTATCAAGTTTATCAGCCTGCCCTGCTGGCTCCAGTCTGTGCTCTGGTTGCCCAAGACAAGTGCTGAGCAAGCCCTGCTTGTCACCTGAGCCTGCTGAGCCCTGCTGGATTCCTGGGGTGCAGAGTCACCTACCTGCACAATGCACACAGCAACACAAGGGGTGCAGCAAGCAGATTGGGTTTTTTTTTTCTCTGATCCTCAGCCATAAGAAGGAGTGTTTACCCAATAATTGTACTTCTGAGTGATGTGACTTAGCTTGAAAAGAGAATTTTAGAGGTAAATTTGAATGAAAATTAAAAATGAGAAAGTGCAGCTAATCTAGAAAGGCCTTTCAGACAAGTACCCGCAGATAATATGAATAGGCAAGGTTGCTGCATGAAAGAAAGTAATGGATGATCAGAATAAGTCAAGACTCAGATTCCCCAGTGAAAACAAAACCCAAACCCCAACTCCATAACTTATTAATGTGTGTGTAGTTATTGTGCTTTAGATCTGCTGAAAAAATTCTTAATAATAAGGAGAAAATAATGAGGAAACAGAAGAATTCTGCTCTTCCCTCATACCAAGCTCTCATTTAGTGACTTGAACTGAATGTCGAAGAATCACAGAATGGTTTTGTTTGGAAGAAACCTTAAAGATCATCTAGTTCCAAACCCTTGCCATGGACAGGGACACCTTCCACTAGGCCAGGATGCTCTAAGCCCCATCCAATCTGGCCTTGAACACTTCTAGGGACATCCACAGCTGGTCTGGGCAACCTGTTTTGGTGCCTCACCACCCTCACAGTAAAAAAAATTTTTCCTAATATCTATTCTAAATCTTCCTATTTCTATTTTCTGAAGTCTGTACTTCCGTGAGATAGTGAAGTTGAGCTGCATGCCTGTGTAATTAAGTGTCTGTTTGCAGTGTGGGCTCAGCAGGTGTCATCCAGAAACAGAAGAGGGACTGGAAAGGGGGTGCCCTGCATGAGCAGGGATGGCAGCTGTGGATTCTGCACCTTGAACTGGTACTGTGGGAAAAAAGAGATTGAATCTGAACTCCTTGAGCTTGGGAGAGGTAGTTCAAAGGCAGTTATTTTTAAGAGCAAGTAGGCTTTGTTTTCCAGCCTAGTCAGAACGTGCTGTTTGTTAAAATAAATTACTGTCATTACTGGGAGCTTCCCCTTTGCAAGACTGAATTTTAGGAATGAGAAAGCCTTTAATTTGTTTACAACCTTGCAATTGCAAATATGCTTTAATAATATAGTATCTTGGAACAGATCTGAATAAACATTATTCCCACATTAGAGTGGTGAAGAAAAGTGTGTGTGTGTGGGAATACAGAGTCAAGCTATGCACCAGTTGTTTTGAGGGAGGAGGTTGGTTCTGTTTGGTTTTTGTTCTTTTAACCTTGCATGCTGTCTAATTGGCAAAAGTTAGCAATAGATGTCTGGTCCAAATGAGTATGAAATGCACCCCAGGAAGATTTTTATTAGGGAATGTGAAAAACTTGGCAAATTCCTGGAAAGCTGGATATTCAGAGCTGTGTGAAAGAAAGCTGATATTTTGCATAATTTGTGAAAGGTGGGGAAATGTGCCCATCAGAGCTGTCTGGCAAGTGAGTGAATGTCATGGATGGGTCTTTGTTATGGGTGGTCCCTCACAGAACTTGGGTGTTCTGTGCAAATAGAAGAGTTACCATCCCGACCACGTAAGCCTTTGCCAGTAGACAACTTGGTAAAATGCAGTATGAGAAAATGAAAGCCTTTCTTTACACCTTTAAGGGTGCCAGATTTAACCTGTTAAAATACAGTATATAAAAGCTCTAAGAGTTGTTCTATAGCCACTCCACCTCTTCTAGATTGTGAGAAAATACCACTGACACTGTTGCTAAAACTGACTTTTAGACCAGAGTCCTTTCAGTTTTGAATCACACTTATACCACCCACATGAGGAAAGTGTGTTGTAGGGCAACTGCAAATTTTTTTCAGTCTTTGAGAGATATTAAGAAAACCTGGGTTTATTGACTGCTTTGGGTTCCTCTGATGTGTCTTGAACCAAGTAAGAGCAGTTATGCATCAGACTTATGCAGGGCAAAACCTCCTGTAGGTCCCCTTTGGCACAGCTGGCTTGTAATCTAGGACAGGCAGTAATATCACCCAAGGAGCAAAGCCTGCTGTGGGAGTGGTGGGGACTGGCACAGGAGAAACTAAACCAGGGCTGCATGGCCTGAATTTAGATGTTTTGAAGGCTCTTTTTAGAAAAGGTACTCATCATTCTGGGCAGTGCACAAACCACAACCTCGAGTGAGTTGTTCTGGATCCCAAGCAATTACCCTTCTCCTATAAAAAACTAAACCATACTCCTGGGTATTTTTAGACTTTTTTTTTTCCCTTTGCATGTGGGAAAGAGGACTGTCACATGCCATGTAGTCAGGGGGAAGAGGGATCTTGTGCATTGAGTCACTGGTGCAGTTGACAGTCGAGGTGGGAAGTGACAGCAGGTGGTTTTGCTGGCAGGTGGGTGGCACCTAGGAAATAAAGCCATGCCTGGTGCTAGCTCATCTGTTGGAGGAGCTGTGTATCACCCCTGACTCTTGTGCCAGAGAGGGGCCACGTGGCATCTGATGCACATTTTTGGATGTGGGGGAACTGGTATGCAGAACTCTGAATCTGATGCTCAATGTGTAAGGCTTGACAGGCTAAAATTTTAAAATTTCAGTCTTTTAAGTTGAAGAAGTAGTAGTATGTATGATGCCAGTCTGACATCTGCAAAAAAAAAAAAAAAAAAAGGTTATTTCAGAGGTCTGTTCTGATGTAATTGGTAGGTACTGTGATTAGGCTACTAATTCCTAGCTCTGCTGCTGACACAGGAGATTGTTTCAAGCAAGTCACTTCCTGTAGGAGGTACAATGCCTATTGCTAGTTTTTCCTGTTGCTTCAGGATTAATGTGGCAATCCTCATTAATGGATAATGCCATGTGCTGCTTCAGTGTCCATGCTGAACTGTTGTAGCAATTATTGGATGGTGTGGTATTCCCTGGGCAGTCCCGTTATTTGGTGGATGACCAGCTTAAATGGCAGTTTTTTCTTTTAATGTATTTGTGGCATAATAGGCACATTTGGGTTGAGAAGAAAGTGCATAAGCTAGATGTTTCTGCTAAAGCAGTTGGTGAAGAAGGATTAGGGATGTTCTTAGGATTTATAATCCATATATATGAATGGCACAGTTCACAGCTTGTAGAACTTTGGTTTCATGCTGGTACTAACAAAAGCATAGAGCGATTTGAAATAATTTATTTGTGGCTGAACAGGCAGCAAATATATTTGAAAGTGAAAATTTCTCTTTCAGAGCATAATGTTGTTGAAGGAAGTGGATTCTGTAGCAAAGCAACTAATGAACAGAAGAGACAGGCTTAATTAGCTTAATTCTGCTTGCCCAGCTTTCAAACCAGATGGTGTTTGAAATTATGACAGCAGTGGCATTTTTTCTACAGGAGTCAGTTATGAAGGTTGGGATAGGGATATGTAAGTAAAAGATAACGAAGAAGGTTTGGAAGACTCCAGTAAGAGGCCACAAATAGTAAAAATGTTTTGGAGGAAAGTTACAGAGTAATAAATTTAATTCTAATTACCTAATACTAAGGCAACTTTAAGGTTGAGATACCCGGATAGTTGGTTGTTGTGATTACTGTACCACAGAATTAAAGAATGGTTTAGGTTGGAAGGGACCTTAATAAATATCATCTAGTTCCAACACCCCCCACCCCTCTCCTTGGGCAGGGATGCCTTTCACTAGACCAGGTTGCTCAGAGTCCCATCCAACCTGGCCTTGAACACTTCCAGGAATGAGGCATCTGTGACTTCTCAGGGCAAGCTGCACCAGTTCCTCACCACCCTCACAGTGAAGAATTCCTTTCAAATAGCCAATCTAACCCTGCCCTCTTCCAGTTGAAAGACATTCCTCCTTGTTCTATCATTACACACTCTTGTAAAAAGTCCCTCTTCAGATTTCTTGTGGTCTCTCTTCAGGTACTGAAAGGCTGCAATTAGGTCTGCCTGGAGCTTTCTCTAGGCTGAAATCTGAGCCAACTCTCCCACCCTTTCCTTGCAGGAAAGAGGTTTCATCCCTCTGACCATCTCAGTGGCCCTCCTCTGGACTCACTGTACTAACATATGTACAAAGGCTGTTTCATTTTAGCTGTAAAATTGTTCACAACCTCCTCCTAGAGTAGAACAAGGGTTTGTCTATAAACATCATCTGGGATACTTAAAATCTGTTCTACCAGTTGAAAAACTTAACATGGCAAAAGAAAGTATGGTTCTGTAACCACTTTTAGCTTAGGAGTTCAGCACTGGGATGGCATACTTGTAAGTAATGTTGATAGGCTGATAAAAGTTGTTACGGCAGAAAAAATGTTTACTGAAAGTATCTTATGTATGGGACCTGTAAGAATTGTCCCTTTTCATAAGTATTTTACCACAGTAACTTAAGCTTGTGCCTTGTGTTCTGTCAAAGTATGAAAGTGGTGTACAGACCAAAACTTGGCTGTTTATGCAGGACTATTCTGAATCACCCTGCCCCAAGACTGATTTAGCCATGAGTCCTGATAGCTACACCTCACATGTCTGAGTCATGTGGCATATAATTTCCAGATAAATTATGTGGTTATTGCGGAGCCTAGGTCTGATCTTGATACTACTGTGTGCCCAGCTGTGCATGAGCTGGAGACGTGTGGAGCAGTGGATAAGGGTAAATGGCACAGGGAAAAGTGCAAGTACACTGCCATGTTGTCCTCTTTAGTCTGCTCTTGCACTTGGAAAAGGTTTTTCCTGGTGTTTGAGCTTTGCCAGCACAATTTCTGTGCAGGGAGCGTTTGGTGACGTAGAGCTGATTGCGTACTCTGACAGGGCACTCCTAGTCTAGACACCTCCATCTTCATTTAAATACTGAAGGTGTAAGTCACCTGGAAGAGGAGTAGTAATAATCTTGAAAACCAGTCACAAAGCCATCACTGGCCCACTCTTCCAGTGCTGGAAGTCCTCATCACCATGGTATTGTCTGATTGGCATATAAAGCCTGTAAGAAGCAGTATGTTTAGGTTTTTGTTATTATGACTCTTCACCACAGCAGGAAAAAAGTCTGCAAGGCTTGTGGTTTGGGATGGAGAAGAGAGAAGCAAATTCCGAAACCACTAGATAATCAGATTTTAAAAAAATCTTTTTAATTGTTCCAGCCCTGAAGCTGGTTTGAGGCACTATGGGACCAATTAGGTTATTTAAACCACAGTTTCTGATCTCTATCAATTATTCTTACAGCTTGAACAGCCCAAGCCTTTAGGAAGGTCATTTTGATTAGGTATCTGTGGCTCCATCACCGCCCACAGGTATGGTTACATCATTAAGGGGGTGCTTCAGTAATGACACAGTTTAAGCAGAAACTGGAGTTTAAATCTTTAACTAGGAGAGGAAAAAATCATTATCTCTTCCCCTAACTACTTTTTTTTTCCCCAAGACAGAATAAAATAGACCTGTAAGACTTACTGAATTTTACCTCCACGCACAACAAAGTATTTTCTATACCAAACTTGTGCATGTTTCATTGTATTTATAGCACAGGCTTTAGGGTGTGAGGGGGCTTTGTCCTGTGAATTGAAATTGCTGCAGAGAAGTTTTAGCTCATGAAGGTAGGTTTGTTTATAGAAATAATGTATTGGTAGATCAGCTGATACAGTGTGAGGAAAACCAGACAGATGATCTGAAAGGTCTGCACATGCAAAAGCTTGATTACTTTATTCAGTTTTATCAGCTGACCTTATAGAAAGTAAAACATCTTTTTATAAGCCTTCTTTCTTTTTAATCCTTAGACCAACTTAGATATGACACCACTGTTTCTTGACTGGTAATTCTTACAGGTTAGGATGGTAATTACACTGAGAGAAATATGGTTTATTATAGATATGAGAAATTATGCCTAATTATACATATGAGAAATATGGCTTAAGATATGGAATTTTCAGTGGGGCGAAATTTCTGTGGTTTTTTTCCCTGATCTGCGGTGTTTAGACAGCAGGTATTGCAATAAGTGTGGGTAAGTAAGTTTCAGTACACTTTGCTTGGTGCAGGAGGCTAAAGGATTTACTGAGGCATCTCCAACAAGCACCCCTTTTTTCCATTTAAAGCATTTAATTACACAACTGCACTGGGTGCTGATGAAATCACTGTCTTAGTTGCACTTCAGAACCCTAACAGGTAATTGTTTTGGTTTATAAACAAAACACAGTTGAAAAATGTTTCACTATTCACCATGAATATGTTGTACACATATACATATATGAAAAAAATGACATGCGTGTGTAGAGAGGCAATATAAATATAATTGGTACTCAAAGTAGTAGAAATTAGACAAGTACTTCATGTGTATTTTTAAACCTATAGTTCTGTATTTTCCAAGCATAGGATAATCTGCTGTGAAATTGTTTTGCCAGTTTGCCCTTTGTCCTGCACCAGGTGTGTGGCCAGTGGGGAAGAGAGATTAGGCAGCTATCTGCTTTCCTGTCCAAGAGCTCTATTTCCTTTGAAGGTGCTGCTTTCCCTTCTGTAAAAGGGGAATGGGCCAGTGCTTCTGCTTTTCCACTGCCAGCATACACAGTTTGGGAAACAATTACAGCCCCCAGGGAAGCAGCCTCTTACCATTCTAGATTAGGAACAGATTGTTTCCCTCTGAAACAATAGGAGAAGCAAAGCAAAAATTCTCTCTTGTTTGTCCTCTACTTCACAGTGTGTTCTTGAACCAGCCCAAGCATAAGGGTCAGAATACCTCCTCATCCAGATTTGTGGTTGTATTGTTCTAAGTAATGGTAGTGCTTTCCATAAAACTAGCAAATACTGCAGTGTTTTAGATTTTCATTTTTAGATGCTCTTGTTCAGTAGTTAACAAACGAAACTCTTGAAAGTCATCTGTGAAGAGTGGCTCCACTTCACTACCCTGTTTTCCAGATAGCCAGATGACGGAAAGAAAAGAAGAAATGGTGGGAACAGAAAAGCACTGTGAGCAACTTCCTAAACAGGAAAGATCAGATGTACAAAGCCAAGATCGTGCTAGTACTAGTCCGGTGCTACCAGAGTCTGCCAAATTCGCAGCACTGTAAGGCCAGTTTACTTTACAATTTTGTACTTCAAAGATATGATGTAAGCTGTTTTGTTTCACTGAGTAGAAATGACATAAACTTTTAATTAACCTCTCTTTCTTTTTGTTTTATTGAGAACAAGAAAAAAGTTCCTCATAGTAGTTTTGAAACATTTTTGTGTCAAGTTACCAGGGCAGCAGGCAAAGGCAGATAATCTACCGGGTAACTTCTCAGCAAGACAGTTCTGTCTTGCAAGTAATAAGTGGACCTGAGGCATCTGTGCAAGATGAGCTCTCCGTGGATGCCATGCATGTGTTCATAGATGAAAACGGTGAGTTTATCTAGTTGGGATAATTGCAATGCATGAGGAAATTCCTGAACACTTCAGATGTCCTGGAAGGATATTTCTCTTGTCTGTTACTGGTTGCATGTTTTTCTGTGTGTGCGGAAAAAAAACGGCTTGATAATTTAAAGTCAGATGAGCAATAAATAGAGTTTTCCAAATCCACCAGTGGCCATCACAGACCTGAGCCTTACACAGTGCCTGAAGTTTATCTTCCAAACACGATCCTCAAAAGATGCTAGCTAGGCCAGAAGACAACTTTTGTCCCGTCAGGAGAACCCCTGGCGTTTTCTGCCTGACTAGAAGTTTTGCACTCACCTGGCTGGGCAAAATATGTCTCCTTTTTACATTTTTGTTCTTCAGCTGGCTCAGACTGACCTCTTGGTGTGGTGGTGCTTGTTGTATTTGGAGTTGTTGGATCTGCTACTCTTTTAAAGAAAATTGATGAGTGACCTAGTCTTGCCCCATGGATATAGCTGGGATGCCACTGCTCTGAAGCTATTTTTGGATGAAGCTGTAGGATGGGTTTGAGCCCTCTTTAGTACCCTATGAGGTACTGTCTCATACCTCTGAAAGACAGCTGTCCCAAAAGCCCTATTTCCTTTAAAGGTACCTTCAAAACCAGCATGGAGCGAGTGCTCATGGTACTGGGTCTGTGACCCTGGAGATACTTTGGTTTTCTCCTGTTCCTCCTGGCTCTGCTGTGGCCAGAAGGGCAGCAGCTGCCAGTGGGGCAGGTGACGCAGCCCCTGGGTCAGCCAGCACCCACCCCTTGGCTTTGTGCTCCTCTGCAAACAGGGAGGAGCTGTGGCTGCACTTCTAGCAGAACTTTTTGCTGCTTTGTACCTCCTGACCTGACCTTTGTGAATGGAAAGAGGGAAACCTGATTTCACGTTTTATGGTGAACTTACATTAATTGATGTGCTTTGTGTTTAATTTACATGCCTTTTAAATATTCACTGTGACTTCTGTGGTTCGATTTTTCCCAGGTTTTCAGTTGTTTGAATGTTAATTTGCTTTCTGAAATCTAAAATGAGCATAATACACAGACTGAAAAATATATATTTATAAATATGCCTGATGTAGAATGTGTATTTTATAAATTTTTTGTGTACACAAATGATTGCATCACTGAACTGACATTTTTTCCCCTCTGTATTTTCTAAAGGGGAAATCAGATCCTGCTATTTAAAAGCTGGCTGTCAGAAGGAAGGAAATTTTAGACATCAGCTATCAAATTGTGATTGTATGTCAAATGCTCAGTAAGTAAGCTCTTATTTTTAGAAACATTGAAAGTTTTCATTGCTGGAAACTATGAAACTGTAGCTGTGAAAGATGCATATGAGGGGGAATAGTGGTGAATAAATGTGCTAACCTTTTCTAGAGAAGTCAAAGCAGGAAAATTTTTTTGCTGTCTGCTAAACACTGACAGCTTTATAAGAATATAGGAGAGAAAAAAGTGAAAGTGAAAATCAGAACTATGCACTTGGCTTTATTTATTTTCTGGGAATAACCAAAGCCAAATGTAGCTATTATAAATGAAATTGTAAACAAAGTAAGTGGGACCATTCTATCAACCATGTCTTGTTTGCTTCACATACCTGTTGCATTCTTTACAGATTTTTAGTGCTGTTTGTATCAGTCATTGACCTGTAGAGTCTATCAGCAGAGCCCTTCTCCTTGCATTAAATCTCTAATTTGCTGCTCCAATGAGGAGCTGATCCAAACAATTTTCTTTTTTCAAAAATTCTTTTTGGAGTGATCCATATAAATCCTGTATTTATTACTGTGGTTTCCACACTCTTTCTTGTGATCTGTTGTTTGCATATCTGTAAAAAGAATTGTAGCTGTTCATAAGTATTTTAATGAAATAATTTTGGTTTTCATACTGTTTTACAGCATTTGGAGAAGTTGGGTGAGGGAGTGAGAATGTTTTTTTTTTTTTAATAGCAAATATTGTTCTTCAAGTGTTTGGCTTTCAATGGAGGCTTTTGGAAAACTTGGGACTATGTTAAAAACAGTGTTAGCATTTTAGATAGAATGCTAGTATGAGAGACACGAGAATAATGCTTTTATTTGTCAGTGGGCAAAGAGTAAAAAAAAAAAAAAAAGAAAAAATTGAATAGTAGAAATGTTCTGTCTGTCTTTGGCAAAATAGCCCCCAGCCCCCATTCTGGTGGAGTTCAGTTTTGACCTAAAAATTCAAACATTTTACTTGGGTTCTATTTATTTCTTGCAACTCTCTTTGTTTCACCTTGCAGAGAGCACTCTTCTGCACCCCCTTCCTCTAACTATGAATTTTAATCTGTCCTAAATTCATAAATAGTTTTCTGTCCCTTGACTTTTTTTTAATCAAAGGAAGGACCATCTTTCTTCTCAAGTAAGAAGTCATGCTGAATCTGCCTTTTCTAGATGCTTATGTGACACCTCTGTCTTGGTTTGCAGACCTTAAAGGATGAGGTTTATTTTTATGGTGTCCACTCCACCATGTTAACAAAAGCAAGTTCAGATATTCTTTACAGGCATTTACATGCATGTAATTTCTTAAGATGAGCACCTTTGCTGGAAGTCTCAGAGTAAAGTAATAGTTCAGGGAATGGAACAGATCAGCAAAGAGGAGTGGGTTCCCAGGACTTTCTTTGTGGGAGTCAGTGGGAAGCAGAACATGAGCTTTTTCAAGAAAAGAGCAGCATGAAGGAAAGTTCAAAGCAGAAGTTAATATGAAAAATGAGGAAAGGGGGGAAGCTTGAAGTATGCTTAAGCTGGTTTTATGTTTGTAATGTCGAGGCCAGAGAGATTAGTGAGAGCTGTTTGTTCAGTGGCTAGTTTCTACCATCTGTGAGTAGCTTGAAGGGTAGCACAGGAAGGAAAGGCTTTTTGTTTTTTCTTCAGGTGTTCACCATCAAGTAGTTTTGTATTTAGACAATATGGAGTGTGGGAACTCAGCACATTGCTTTGGATGCTCTGAGTCACCGAGAGAACCCTTGGGGGGCTCGGGGGTCCTGGAATGTTGCTAAAAGTGCCTGGTGGCTTGATTTTGATCCTTCTAGGGATGTGCCACCTGTGTGTGAGGATCTGGGAATCTCTAAGGTTTAAATGGTGTAAGGATGACACATTTACAGGGCAGAATGTAGCTTTTAGGATTTTGGTACTGGGGGTTTTGGAGACAAGATGGAGGATTCAAGGCCTGCCTCGTGGTTCTTTCTCCTTCTTCTTTTCATCCATCTTCTGTGTGATGTGGGCACTTACAGATTGGTTCATGGTGAAGGTGCACTGTCTAACAAGGGTGAAAGGTATTGGGGAAAAAAGGTAAATATGTTACACGTAGTTTTCACTATAAGAAGACACAGCCGCCCCGTGGGCGGTCAGAGTGCTTGTGGCTGCCTTGCTGGTGAGATCCCGGCTGGGCAGAGGGAAAGTTTCGTAGATAAGAGATAATAAACAACCCGAAGCCCGAACAACTAAGGAGTCCAGTCTTGTCCTTTCGAGCGCGGGCTGCCCACGAACCATCCTACGCGTGTCCGGCAGAGACAGACAGCCGAACGGACAATGGAGCACTTACAGCATATAGAAAATGGAAGAGCAAACCTGCTTTGAGGGACAACGCAGGAATGATGCATCTTCCCCTGTCCCCACCTGCAGGCTTGCTCATCAGTTGTGTCAGGTTACTTTCTTTTTTGCTAAAGGTAAACCAAATGATCAGTGAAGGAAAGGTTATTAGTTAAGAAAAAGGCAAATAGGATAAAATGAAGCATGAGGTGTAATCAATGAGCGCTTCACTTAATCTCTTCTACCCTCTCTATATCTGGAAAGGGTCCTTGACAAAATCTGTTCCCTTGAGGGTGGGCCCTCTCTGGTGGAGATGTTCATCATAAGAGTAGTCCATACCAACAGGAGATGCTGCTGTTATGGAAGGATATTAGAAAAGAGACATGGAAAGCACCTCTGAGATGAACATGACTTATCTACCAGCCCATGAAAAAGTTAACTAAGGAGAAGACAATGATTTTGACTGTACAGCTTCATGAGCAATTGAAATGGTGCAGAAACAACCAATAGCTTTAGGCCTGTTGTCTGAATTCAGTAATGAGACATCCAAATTAGATTTCGTGAGCCAAGAGATGTAGGAGAAAATTAATGCCTAGCCAAAAGAGGTGTCATCCTCCTTTCATAGGAGGGAGTGGGTTTTTGGTCTCATGGAGCCCAGATTTCAGAATTTAGAATAAGCACAGAGAGCAATACAAAGGTTTGCAGTAGATGTGTATGAGCTCTTAAAACACTTATTACCAATCGTGCTTGCTTTATACTGTTAAGATTAAGCAGCTCCTAAGGAGAAAATGTCAAACTGAATTAAGCAAGTGGAATAACCACATGGATTTGAATGGACTGTGCTGTGATGTGCTTCTTTATGAGGAGAATTGACTCAGGACAGAGGATGACAAGAGGCCTCTTGCTTTGTGGGTGTTGTTGGGAGAGGCAGCTGACCTGTTGCTGGTGTCTAGGAGCTGTGATGCTTCTGGCATGCTGCAGTTGTGAAAGGGGAAGGAATTTTGACTGGAGAGGGTATGAACTGTGGCTGGTTTGTCAAGAGTAAAGTAATTGCCTTATGAATTGGCCATAGGTAACTATGTTTTCACAATGTTATGCAAAACTGAAGAAGATGCTTAACTGTTACTCAAGAAGAGTTCTTAAAGTCTTGAGGCAAACTAATTAACGTTTTATGATCTTCAATTCAAATTCCATCTATCTTTCTATTTCTGTCTATTGAGTCTTAATATTGTCTTCTCCATTTGTAGGCTTAAGCATTTCACATCAAATTATTAGGAACTGAAATTAAAGTAGTATCCTATGGCCCATTTTATCTTCTTGGCATAACACCTGAAATTAATTTCTCACAAATAATTCAAAATCTTAACAATGTCACTGTCACAGAAGTGAGGATGTGTTACACTTTTATTTTTCTTCTTTGTTTTTGTGTGCTTCCTGCTTTTCATTTGCTTAGGAAGAGGTGGATAGACAACAATGGACTGCAATGTGCCAGAGAAAGCAGATGTCCAAATCTGAAGGCGTCTGTGATTTCTTCCTTCAGGCACTCTTGACATTTCAGGCAATACCGTTAAAGGGAATAGACTTTGTCTTGTCATGTCTTTCTGGTTCTGCAGTGTTGCGAGATGATCTTTGGAGTATTCTCCAGTTTATCAATGTTAATATATATTCCATCAGTTTCTACTTTTTGTCTTTGTGTGGTTTTGGTTTTTTAGCTTAATTGTTGGCTTTTTCCACTATAGTAGTTGTTCCTAATATTACCTGTACCTGCAGTCCTTGTCCTGGGAAGTTTACAGAGCTTCTTAAATGTTGTCATCTTATCGCAAAGCTCCCATACCCTCTCGGTTATTTCTCACGTGCAGCTCCTCACAGTACTGACTCCTTCCTTGTACAGCCAACAAACTGCAGCTCTCCTCACCCAGCATCCCACTCTTTTGTAGCACTGGTGTTCTTATTGGACACAGCTGTGGCCTGTTAAGGGCAGGCCTGTTCCTAATCTTTGGTGATTGGTACAGCTGCAACTCCTCAGGTGTGAGACTGCCTTCTGCACTATCTTGATTTTCTTACATTCTATCCCTCTACACTTAAATGTAGCATAAATACTTTCTTATTAATAATTCCCAAAATTTTCCCTTAATTCTGTTAAAGGTTACTGAAAATTAGAATTTTTTCAGATTGTTTTTGTGCTTGGCTCTTGCCAAATTGTCTCTCGCTTGTCTAGCAGTGCAGCTTTTAAAATATTTGAAGACCTAGCCAAGTTAAATCTTGAGGAGGTTTTTATGTTGTAATTATCACCAAAAGTAGGTAATTCCTTTTCTATCATAATCCCCACTTTGTTGGGTGATTCTTGTCACTGAGTTTGGTAAATTATTTAAACATTGCCAGGACTAATCAAGTCCCCAGTTATTGCTGGTGTAATTACCCTGACTCCACTTTTGTTTGTTGGCTTGCCAGCAACACCTCTTGCCAGCAGTCCCAGTGGAATGAGTTCCCTGCTGAGCTGATTGCCTCTAAATTTGATGCTTCCATTACTCTGCCAAATTCACCTCTAGCCATAAATTGCTTTGTGACAGGCTTTGACAAAAGTATAAACTCTATTCCCAGATCATAGATTATGTTAGAAATTAGTACAAAAAGACCATTTGAATCTATTCTGAAGTGAGTCACCAAGACATGTGGTGGAACCTGGCTTTCCTGGAGGTGGCTGAACAGGACACCCTGAGTCTTGGTGACATGGGGAGACAAGGCCGTCACTCCAAACATCCTCCCATCCTCCTCCTTCACCGGGATTTATATGCTGAGTGCCATATTGTAGGCAATGTCCCTCTGGTCAGTTGGGGTCAGCTGTCCTGGCTTTCTCCTCTCAGCTGCTTCTGCACCACCAGCCTCTCCACTGATGGGGAGCTGTGAGGAGCAGAAAAAGCCTTAGGGGCCCTGTGCAAGGGCTGCTCAGAAATAGCTAAAACACACCTGTGTTATCAAAACTATTTTGAACACAAATCCAAAACATAGCTCCATACCAGGTACTATGGAAAAGTAACTCTACTCCAACCGAAACCAGTACAAACAGAAAGAAGGATTACCTAGCTCTTAGCAAAAAGCACCTTTATCTTAGGTGGAGATTCTCCTTGCTCTGTGACACTTGAGCTTTCGTTTGGAATAGATTATATGTAAAATCCAACTTGCTCTATACCTTTAAAAAAATATTCCAGTTTGAGTCTTATCCTGCTTTCTTGGTCATGTATCTTTTAATTTACCTGTAAAATTATTAAAATACCACTTTTTGTAGGATAAAATTATATTCATGTGTGTTTCATTACTACACATGGCAAAACCATACCTGTCCAATCATGCATTCATATTGCACTTTCCAGACACGTTCTGTCTGAGCAGTTGATCCTCTGAACTCCTCACCTTTTTCAGATGAGGCTCTAGCACTGAAACCAGGGTTCTAAAAAGCTATATTATAGCTAAAATGTTTTGCAATACAGATAGACACCTCCATTTAAAACAATTGCTTAGATTTTTTTGCTTGGTTTGAGAATAATTTTATTTTTGGTATCATTGGGGCCAAAAGTTTAAAAAAAGTATTTGCAGCAAACTAGTGGCTAACAAGTACTAAAAAAATAATTTAAGGTGCCTGTCAGTACAGCTGCAGAGTGCTGGTGTTTCTGGCCCTGGGCAAAAGAGAGAATGTCGGATCAGTGAGCTAACTTATTTGATTTATGTTCTCACCCCAGAATAAGCTGTTTGAACGTTTTATACTATATGAAAGTCTATTTGAATGCCTTAGTGTGGTACTACATGTCTCCTTCATAAATCCACTAATATTTAGTATGTTCACTGCTGGAAAATTCCCTGAACCTTTGAGATTATTTCTCATAGGAGAGAGTAGATTTTTTTTTTTGGTGTTTCAAAATGTTTTAGAACGTTACCAAAAAGCATGTCACTAAAGCATCTTTGTATTTCTCAGCAAGGTGACCCAAATAAAACAATCCCCCACTGCTCTTGTAATAAGCTGCTGAATCTTAAAGATTTCTCAATGCTGCTTGTTAGGTTGTGCGGTTCTGCATCTGAGAATGTTTTGAAATGGATGTGACAAATATTACAGAGTCCTCTTTGGGATTCAGTGATTTCAGATGTGCTGCTCCCCTGGGCATAGAGCTGCTTGAACACAGAAATGAGCAGGGGGTGTGCACTGAAAATGGTAATGTTTGTGTTGTAAAGAAGCCATACATTTTTCTGAGAAGTACTCTTTACAAACTCAGTAGCATTTTCCTGATGGCCTGCAAGGGGCAGGAGGAAACTCTTGCGTTAAGCTTGGCCCGTTGAAATGCTTTCCTTTATTTGTGTAGGGGTTTTTAGCCCTGCTTTCACTGAACACTGGGACACGAGTGTTTTCAACAGAATGAGACTCAGAGGTGAGAGGGCACCATGCTGCCACATGATGGCAGCAAAATCCTGCTCAGTACCAGGAGTTTATGGAGTGCTTTATATGTTGGGACTGGTTTCTCTCCCATACCGTGCCCTCCCATAAGGAGAGCAAAAAGGAATGTTTTAAAGTATTGGAGATAACACAACTGTGGAAGCTATTAATGCACTAATGCCAATAAGGCTGCATCATCTCAAAATGCATCCTCTAGTTTATTAGCTAACATATACTGTTTGTTTTTAAAGTTTTTAGTATATTTATCTTTGCTTTGAAATGTAATAGGCTTGCAAATTATCAGTTTACATGCTTATTAGCAACATAAAGGTATCTGAATACTGGAAAGTAAGAGTGTTCTGAATGGACCCCATTCTTACCATTTGAGTAAGAAAGCATTCATCACTTCCTGCCTTCATACTGACCACAGTGTCTTTGGGAAAGTGCTTTACAAGGCCTTTCTGTCCATCTGCAGTAGCTGACTGATATGTACCACTGCTTGTTTTGCAGTCTATTGCAACACTGCAACAGTGATCTGATACCTTTTCTGCCTATTATGTCAGTATATCACTGCATCTAGCTTTCACATTCTGTAAACTCAGATAGTCTGCCTTGTTGTCATTAGGGGTATTATTTTTGCTAGTTAAAACAAATGCCAAAAATTATCCCCAAATCCTGTAGCAAAATGTGTTTAAATACACATTTGTACAACTAGCAAAATATGAACAACATTTAAGAGAAATTTAACCTTTAGCTTGAGCTGTCATTAGATGAAACACTGAAGAAAGTTAATAGGCACATTCTGAATTAATTTTACACTTTATGAAGCTGCTAAGTCTTACAAAAAAATTGAAGAGTGCTTCCTCTGAGTTTTTCCTTTTTCCTGTGGTTGGGTTTGTCACATAATTATCCACTGCTAATGCAGCTATCACTGGCATATTTCAATCTTCTTACATGCTCTGAGTTGCTTTTTAGTGTGAGTCTTGTTATTTGGGAACTGTAAGCCATCATTTTCTTAAAAGAAGCAACGTCCACAACTTTAGTGGCTTTTAGTGTCAGTCTTGAGCTGTGCAGTACTCTGGTCAGATTGGTGCTGGCAGCTCTCTAGTGGAGACCTAATGAGCAGCATCAATTCAGACAGCTACATTTGAGCCACAAAATGTTTTGAAAGAGCACAAGGGTATGGGTGTGCTGAGCTCCTGCTGTGTTGTCAGCACTGGCTGGGTTTTGTACAACCACATCACTCAGGTCTCAGTTCAGTGCTTTTGGGTGTACCTCAGACCAGTACTCCAGAAGCAATTGCTTGTTGGATGTGCAGGAGGAGACATTTCCAACTCTGAGCTGCCTTCTGGCTCTTCCCAGCCATAGTTGTTTACAATCACCTAAGGGCAGTATTTTAGGAGTATTAAACACAACTTTCAGCTGTATTATTTATTATCACTATGATATTTATTACACACTGTAACTCTGTAGTGACCCAGACAGCTGTCTTAGACAGTCCAGTGCAATCTTTCTGGTTTTTAGCATGTGCAGACCTGCCTTTTCTCCAATATGCAGGTTAAAATTAAATTTAACCAAGACCTGCAAAACAGCTTTATTAACAGGGAATTCTTTGTGGTGTGCCTGTATAATGAACTCATGGGGGGGTCAGACCCAAGGCAAGCTAATCCTAACAAAGGGGATGACTTAGGCTGGATTGTGTTTGAATGGCTCAGGCCAGGTTGTTGGTGGTATAAGGCAACAGGCTAAACAGAGAGGGAGAAGGAAGATTTTTTCCAGCACTTTGTAGTTATACTGAAACATTCTATATGTTATATGATTGCTCCACTACCTTGTGCTTACTGAGTGTTCTTACAAAATGGGATTATGAGCCAGAAAAAAATTCCTGGTTTTATACCCAATTATCAGTAGAGGGTGCTATGTTGCTTTTGAATTTGATCTGCGTAGGTTATATGTTTATCAAAGATATTTTTAGTTAATAATTTATTACTCAAAATTTAGTTCAATTATACCTTTGCTTACATTAGCAGTGCAGTTTACTGTGATAGATCTTGATAATATTAATTTAATTCTGCAAATGAACAGATTTTCTATTTAGCAAGATTCCGTGTTATACTGCGATCAGCTCTGTTATAATGATTTTATGATTAGAGAGTGTTTGCTCCTATTTATATATGGTAATAAATTTATAGAATCTAGTTTATAGGCTTACAAAAACACAAACACCCATCATTGCATTTCTTACTGGTGTTTGCTGTCAGTGTGATAGCAATGTCGTTAGATGAGATGTACAGTTTCTAAGTAGCTGTGCAAGCAATTCATCTTTGGGGGTAGCAAGTGAATGTCAGAAGGAGGTTGTGTGGAAAATAGGGATAAGGAAGAAAAAAGCAGCAGACAGGAGCTGAAGGAAATGGAAGATGAGGAGAGAATAAGAAGATACAGAGAAATGAGGCTGATGGCTGCCAGACGACAGATTCTGATTTTGGAATTATTGCTTTACTAGCTCTGCCTTCCCAACTTCTCTGCCATAATAGCTTTTTCAGGCTTATAAAGTTTCTGACTGTTCCCCACAGTCAGTGTCCTAGCTGCTTGTGGTCTCCTCTGCCACTTGCTGGGAGGCAGAGCCATGGATTTTTGATGTGAACCCAAAACAGACTATGGGCACTCTTGTCTTTTTGGTTAACTTCAAGTCTGGTGGAAGATGATTTGATCTTCTAGGTTTATTCTTGGAAGAAGGCTTATTAATAAAAGATTTTTGATTTCTGAGAGCTGAGAGACTCCTCTGGTATTCTGTTCTATCCATCTGTCCTTCTGCCATTTCTGTTTTTGGTGAATGTGAGATTAAAGATGTGGTCCAATCTCAACATACTTTTGGCTTTTGTAGAAAGACAGCTAAAGATGCAACAATTTAGTGAAGATTGACTCTTCATTTAGGAAGGAATGAGCAACCACTGTTTTATTCCCTGCTCTTTTGTTGAGTCACCTTTTGGGCAGGAATTCCCAGGCTAGTGTTCCTGCATAGCCTGGGCTAAATTTGCCCTTCTTGCTGTGAGCAGGGAGACTCAGGGTTGCACCCATAATGATAAGGAATGGGACAGCTCATCCTGAGGAAACAAACAAACAATCCCTTGCCTTCCTTCTGACTGGGCAATGTTGCTCTGTAGTCCATATCTGTGGGAATCTTACTCCTGGGAGACATTCCTCAAGGCTTCCTCCATTTTCCTCCTGCTTAAATCTTCTGGTTGTGATCCAGGATCTTGGATGAGCGCCATCCCTTCTGTATGTTTTGTTAATAACTGCTGACAAAGGAGATGATTCTTACAGAGGGCTGCCTTGTGGCTGGGACATAAGTGGGTTGTGGTGGACCATGTTCTCATTTGCTAGTGCTGTCCAAAGGGAACATGACAGCTTTCCTTACTCTGGGAAGTGGATCATGCTGCTGTCTGTAGCAGGAGGAGTGTGGTGTGCAGAGGAAGCCATGAAGGTAAGAAGCATGGGTGCTCTCATTTCTGCTCAGCTGAGAGTTCTGCTGGAGTGGCAGATGGTGAATACCAGGTCTGGAATTCAAGGCTGATAGCAATCAAGGCTTTGAAAACATAAACTGTGTGGCTGAGAAACCAGAGACAGGATAGCTCCTCTGTTGACATCCCAAGGCTGATCATGTTCCTGTTGGTCCAGGCAGAGCTATCAAATCCTGGAGGGGAAGAAAGTGTGCATTTCAACCTGTTGGTGTGACACTTCAGCCCTTCTTTTAAGTAATCCAGACACTGAGCTGTGTTCCAGAACAATGCTAACCACTGCAGCTGAAGTTAGCAGCCAGTCATGTGCAGGACAATCACAATTTTAATGCTTTAACAAGGGTTACGTAGGAGCCTTTGGGAACTGGCAACCAAAGGCAAGGAAAGTTAACTAAAATTAATAAGATGCCTTTGGGCAAATGTAGGGTATGCAAGAGGAGGGTTTTAATCTTTGGACTGCCAAAGGCTTCCTAGCTGACTGTAGGAAGATTGCTTTAGTTTCTTCCTGCTTGTCTTTATGCAAAATGAGAACAACAGATATTGACTATCTTACATGAGCACTTAGGTGCTTTTACCTCATGTAGATGCAAAAGTAGTAAGAGACCCAAGCCAGCATGCAGAGGCAGTGGGCAGTGAGCTTGGAGCAGAGCACTTGATGTATAAATCCCATTTGAAGAGAATTAGAAAGAGGTATTCAAAATAGATCTCTTCCCCAAGTAACAATTATTTCATTTCAATACAGTTGTCTCTGTAACCCAGTCAGTCATGTCATGGTAACACTAACACGATTTTTGCAACCCAACAGGCACTGCTGCTCTAAGTGCAGATTTTCACAAGTGTTTAGGTGCTGTACTGCAACACAAAACAGGAAATGTGAGGAAAAACAAGAAATAGTGTCTTGCTCAGGGCCCTCCCAGGGTGAGTTTACACTCAGTACATGGGGGATATGCTGAATTAGCCTTATGTGAATTAGCTCATGTATTATTATCCTGGTAGGGCAGAAGGAAGTTCTTGTAGTCTGAATTCTCAGCAGGGTAAATCAGTACTCACTGAATTCAGTGCAGGTGAAACTAGACTAGCTTGGTACCTAAGTGAGCTTGTTGGAAGCTATTCTGGGATCTCTGCAGTATTTACTTTGCAGTTTTGCTCTGTAGATGTGCATCTCTAAACTTAAATTGTCAATGGACAGAAAAAGGCACTTCTGAAGTGTGATTCCTTGAGGGTGTACATCTCAAAATGAGAAAAGCTGTGATACAGAAGTATCTGTTTCTCTGGATGTAGTAAATCAAGTGTATCTGAATTTGGGTGTTGACTGCTTTGTGGATCTGTACTCGATTTCAGATATGAAGGTGGAAGGTTCCCAAGTCCTGTGAGCCAACCAATTACAGGCTTTCTCCTGTAATATTTCAGAATTGTTAAGAAAATATTGCTGCTTAAAACAGTCTCTTTCTTTCCTGTCCTCTGTGTGCAGTGAAATACAGTTCAGCTCCTCCAGTACTACCACTTCAGAGAGCCAAGAGCCATCTTCTGGGGACCAAGCAGCCAGCGCGCTTCAGCAGCAGCTCCTGCTGATGGTGGCCAGAAGGACCCTTTCAGAAAACCCACGGGTACACTCTTATATCTGAGTTTCTAGCATCTTGATGAACTGCTCAATAAACAAATGCTGCAGGCTTGTTCCTGAGACAGTTTTGTTGTTTTTTGCTGTACTGCTTTTCCTGGTATTGCTCATGTGGGAGAAGATGTGTTTTATGTTGATGGATGCAACTCGGCTGTTTTCTACTGACACTGAGTAGTGTCCTAGGGGACTATTTAAAGACTCAGTCACTGAAAAATTTCATCTTCTATCCTCAACCATATTTCATTTGGAAGAGGACACAGCTGTTAGGACTTTAGACACACCACCAGATTTTAATAGTATGAAATGTTTATTCCAGATTCATTGCTGTCATAAAACTTCATGTCTGGTTTCACTTTTCTGAATTGGGCAACCAGACCTCTGACTGTTTGCTGTGGAATGTTGAAGCCACCTCCTCAATGTAGCTAGTAAAAGAAAAAGGCCCTCAGACTTCAGTTTGCATGGTCTTATGTGGACATGAACTTTACAGTGTTTGGGGTCTGTGACTTGTATAAATCTGTTTTTACAGTTCCTTTTATAATACCTTTGACTTTATCTCTGCCATGGCAAATTCTAGTTTGGTATTTATGAATAACAGTAAAATGACAGTTAATTGCCTTTCATCTTAGATTTCACACAGGAGTGTTGAGCTAGTAGCAACTTGTATAAAGGAACTATTTTAAACTAAAAATTAGTAAGTTGTCCCAAATAGTGTCTTTCATATTTGAACAGTGTCTTCCATCTAAAGGCTCTGATGTTTACCAGATATTTATAGTCTTGTAAACTGCTTGTAAATTAGAGAACAATTGTCATTTCTTCTTTCTCTTCTAGAAAGACTGCTCCTCAAGGTCACATTAGCAAATTTGTAGCCAGGCCAGTCAGTAATTTCAGAATGTCCTGGTTTGTGATTATTTTTCTTAAACATGAAATTCTGAGCCTACATAAGTCAGGAAAAGCATTGTCATTGATTTCAATGAAGCTAGGGCTTCAGGCTGTTGCTGACACCATATAAATTTATGAAGAGAATTTTTATAAGCCCTTTTCTGAGAGGAGAAACAGTTAGACTTGAGTGACTTGCTCAGGGCTAATCAGAGAGTTTCCTAAATCCAGCTCAAAAATCTGACTCCCACCTAAGCACTATAAGACTCACACAGAGGATTTCATCCAAAGGTTGCAGCTCCTCAGGAGCCAAAATGTTCATTTATGCACTCAGCTAAAGGCACGTTAGGCTGTGCTGGGGACTCAATGATCAGATCTTCGGGTGTTTTTAGTGAACTCTCTGCCACTTTTGTTTTTTTTAATCTAGTTATGGTGAGCAATCTATGTTAGATGTGTGAAGTTAATGACTGCAGCAGTCTGAGTTTTGCTTTACTTTCTGTTGGGTAATAGGACCCAAGAGAAACAAAACTGTGCCAGTATTAGCAACTGTAATATTTTAAAACGTGTTTTTATTTCTTTAAAAATGCCCTGACCCCATGTTTAAGTTACTTTTTAAAGTAGTAATAAAAATATGAAAATTTGGACTACATAAACTACTTTCAGATTTTAAAGGCAGCATAGTGAAAGGATTGCAATTGGTCTCATGGCTTTTTAGTCACTCATAATTGTTAATAAAGGAAAGAATGCCAAATAGCCCAGCAACCCCTTGCACATCTCAATGCTCAGAGGTATGAGGGATTGTCCTGCACTACTAGCAATTGAGCTCACTGGCCCTGCATGGCTGTACACTTTTAGTCAATTGGAGGCATGAGATAAGATGCCTAAACTTGAATTTCTTTCTCCAGAGCTTATGCTAGCCTGTTTCACCTCATGTTTACCAGCAGACTGAGGTATCTGAGCTGTTTCCCAGCTGATGCACAGTAATACATTGTCATGTGTAAACTATATGTAAAATTCCTTTTCCTGGAAAGGGAAGATTACAAATTATTCCAATATTCTGAGAAAAAAAATTAACAATTTCTTTGTGCAGGTGGACAGGTTGTTTAAAAAACTGTGCTGTGCTAACAGTTGTGATTCTAAAATCAATTGCTTCACACAGAAATCCCCTGCCCTGACTATGAATGTTAATCTAACATAGATAACTCTAATGTAGACATTGCCTAGAGTTCCACAATAAGTATATTTGTTGAGTAATTATCTTTAAGGAGGGGTAGGTAAAAGACTGCCTAGGAGGAGATAGAAAACCACTGGAATTCACAGTAATTTGAAACCTCAAATTCTTCTTCTTGGAAGAAAAATGATTGATTATTCCCCCCCCATAAATCAGTAATGATATACTTTGGAAAAAAATCACTGCTTTGCAGAGATTTTTTTCATCTGTTGTCTGGCTTTGTGGGCTTGGCTGATGGTCTGCAGATAGTTGGAGGGGTGTTGTAGAGAGGAGTTGGAAAAAGCCTTAGAATCTGGCAAAAGCAATATTCAAAAGGGTGGATTTGTGATTATGGTGGTATGATTAGAGACACTGAAATTAGTGCTGTTTATGCTATTTGTCCTTGTTTGCAATTTTTTTTCCTCTTCTTGCTGTTCTTGAGGAGGCACACCGGATGTGGTATTCAAAGCATCTCTGGAAAGATAAACAAAGCTGTGGTCTGGAAGAAAAGTTGATAAGTCACACCTCTAGACTTTAGGGCCTACTTATTTTTTTTAGTTTAAAATAAAGGATTTGTCCTGTCATGTTTTTGTGTTGTCCTGTAATTAGCCTGATACATGGGAAAATCTTCTAAAAGAAACTTTAGACATGTACTGGATCTGGTCCAAAAAATAATTGCTTTTTAAATGAATATTTAGTATTACTTTTTAAAGCATATTGTCACTATTGAGCTCCATAATTAATGTAGCTTCTGTTCATCTGCAACAATTAAGCTGGTGTGATATTTTTGTTTCTAATTTAAAATTAACAAAATAAATATGCTAATATACTCCCACTAACCGTTTTAGAAAAAAAAAAAAAAAAAACAAAACTGATTCTTCATGTAAATTTGGCCTTTTGGACTCCTGTTTTGCTGGCAGCTGTGTGAGAGAGTTTTGTGTATTTCTTTTTTGTTTTTATAGCAGCCCAGCCAGGACCCTGAGGATTCTTCATGTTCTTCAGCACAAAGGAAGCTGAACAGGCAGTTTTACAGATTTGTTATATTCCCTGGCAAGTGGATTAAAGTCTGGTATGACCGTCTCACCTTGTTGGCACTGTTGGACAGGTAAGCTTGTTTTTCAAAAAAGCTGCTCTATGTAGTGTTAAGGTGGGTGGCTCGTCACGTCCAGAAAGCAGTGCTGATCACTAGAGAAGGAGAATTCAAGTTGAGTAGATAGGGTTGGTTTTGCTTTAAGTTGAAATTCAGGGTTGGTTTCAGTGGTTCTTGCTACCATTTGTCTTCAGGTAGAGACTTTGATTCATGTGAGTGCCAGGCTTGTAGTCTAGTCTGTAATTTGACTCACAGATGTTACAGATCCAATGATTTCTGATGAGAAAATCAGTAGTAGAAGGGTCCCAGGGTATTGTAAACCACGTACTCCAATGTTTGAAAAAAGAAAATGATTTATAGAATGGTATTCAGGTGAAGATTTTTTGAGCTGCTGCATCTGTTCCAGTTCAAGTTTATTTGTCTCTGCTTCTGTTGGTGGTGCTATGCCATATGGGTTAACATGGACTCCACAGCAGAAATTTCAGATGGCAGTTTTACCTGATGCTGAAATCAGGCTACATGTCACGGAGCTTTAAGTCCAGAGCAGATATTTACTTATCTGGGGTGTCTTATCTCTATGTTTCAATTGCATGGAAATCTTTTCTGCTGATAAGCTCTTTTGTTACAGCCTGAATATTGACACTGTTTTTTATCTCAGCTTCCATGTTCTAACAGAATAGATAAAACAAAACATCAGATGACAAACTGGGTCTTTCATCCAGTTCTTTGCTGTCAGATGTATATTTTTCATTAATGGAATGCCTTATTTCATCGTTTAAAAGTGTTTGGGTATTTGATTTTATTTGCAGTTATTCATGTGTTGAGCTTTTTTTTTGTTTGGTTTTGCTTTTATAAGCATACACTTTTCTAGACTCAGATCATCTCCATTGTGGAATTCTAATTGGAAAGTGAGATGGGATGGGATATTAGACATCAGTGCATATGGCTTTTTTTCCTGTAACGTTTTAGCTATTGGTTTGGGTAAGGTGTTTGGCATGGGGATGAAGTACTGTGTAACATGGAAATGTAGTTATGGGATCCAGTGAATTCTGATGCTGCACTCACAGCTCATACCAGCTACAAATGCACCTGCCTTGCTCTAACGAATCTATAAATATTTGTACTTCTCCAACACTTTTATTCACATAGGACAGAAGATATAAAGGAAAATGTGTTTGCTGTCCTTCTAGTAGTTCTTGTTTCACTCCTTGGATTCCTGACTCTGAACCAAGGCTTCTGTAAAGACATTTGGGTTCTGTTGTTCTGTCTCGTAATGGCCAGCTGCCAGTATTCTCTCCTCAAGGTAGGACTCAAGTTCACAGCCAATTGCTGAATTCTCTTCTAACTTCTACAAAGAAAAAATCCTGTAAGCAAACATCTTTTTTTCTGTTTTGCTTTTAGAGTGTTCAGCCCGATCCTGCTTCACCCATACATGTAAGTCTCAGTCAGTAAAACAAGTCTTTCTCCTCTGTTATCTCTTGTGTACTGTGAAACAGCTGGCTGTTCAGTGAAACACAGGTATTAGCTGTTTGCTATTCTAGCTGATTTATGAAAAAAGCAAAATACATCTGTGATTTTAAGACTTTGTACTAGGTTTAATTATTTTTAAGCTATTTGAATTCATCACTGCTATTAGAAAAGTGCTTTTTATTTAAAGTTAATATGTGCAGTAAAAAATTCATCTGGACTATCTTGCTAATGTTTGGTCCTGTGACATCACACAAACCTTTTCTTTGCTTTCCTTTAGTAACAGGCAGAAAAGAGCAGAAGTTCCAGACTAGCAGCTCAGTCATTGCTCAGTTGGGATGTTTTTGTATTTTTTTTTCTTTGAGACTGGAGATTGATCTTTTTATTTTTTAAATCTGCTACTGAAAAATTATTTATTAAAAGTATTATTAGCTCATCAAATGGCACAGATGTTTTCCCTTTGTTACAATCTGGTTACAGTTTCTGTGCTTGTGTCCTGAAGAAATCACTGAATCTTTGAGTGAATACAGGATTAAAGGATCCTTGCTGATTGATATGGGTTTTTATTGGATATGTCTAAGTAATTGAACTCTGATGGTGCCAACCACCTTGCAGAGAACCAGTTCTTTACACAAGTCTGTCCTTATTATTATAGGACTGTTCTAGAGTCATCATCCTACAACTTCAACCTTGCCATTCCACCTATAATGGTGTCTCAGCATTTTTCATTTGTGGATCTTGGAAGACATTTCAGTGTCCATAATGCCTTTTCCTTTCTTTTACACTGGTTGCTAGTTTCTTATGTTTCTTATTTAGCTCTTTGAATATTTTTGAGGTTGCCTTCTCTTCCCTCAAGTTTCAAAAATGGCATGTTGAAAACTTCAGGTCTGCTGGATCAGTTCCCTTTGGCAGGATGCAATTATTTTTGTCAGTTTAGAGGCTAGAAGTACAGGCTGAACTTAAAATTGGTGTTATTTATATATGTATACTGCACACTTCACTAGCTGGATTTTGGAAGATTCTCAGTTTCTTTTCCATGCCAATTATTTAGGGGTGAAGTTATGGTGGCTTTGGTTATAATGCATTCATAGGAAATACCTGTCTGCATAAAAAGTAGAGAAAGGTAATAAACAGCAACTTACCCATTGTAGGGTAGCATTTTCAATACATTAAAGAAGTCGTCCAATCTCAGTGAAAAGATGGGGGATCTTGTGAGTAAAATAATATAATTTGTCAGCTCAACTGGCATCTGTCTAGATATAATAATGTGAACTGTAATCAAGTAGTTTGCATTAAGTAGTTTAATCAGACATTAGTAATGTGTACATTTGTTTTAAGTGGGTGGCAAACAGTTTAGTCAAAACTTCATTATGAACCTATCCAGCCCATATGTTTTTATAGTGTTAAACACAAGGTAGTGTTTAAACAGAACTTTTTTTGTGCAGAATCCAGGTCTGAATTTCAGGTTCTCTCAGTACTATTACAAGTGTTATTTGCTGTATTGTGTTATGTAAATCATGCAGCAATAGAACAAAGTAACAATAGGTGTATTCCCATCTTCCTTTTCTTTCCTAGAACTTTATTGGGGATACTCTCTTGCAAACCTTTTGGTGCACTATGCAAACTCCAATAGAAATAAAATTCAGAAAGCTTTTCCACTAAGGGTTTTAAAGGTGGAGGTCTTGTCATGCTAAAATAGAAGATTAGCAATTTCTACATCATGACTTTTTAACACAACAGTTATTTGTAAAGGCTTGCTTGAGCTACTAAGCACCTCAGAAACAGGAGAGTGAGAAGGTGAGAAGAAACACCCATGTACTGTTTCCTAATTCATGTGACTGCATTAAATTTGAAGACAATAATGTCTCTTGATGTTAATGTAAGGATGCAGAACACAGCGATTGAAGAATGATCTGTATCACACCCATGAGTGAAAATGCAGATGAGATTTTCTTGAGTGTGAAACAAACCATTATGAGCCTCAGGTCTGCACAGTTAATTAAGGTCTGTTCATGGATCTGCAAGTAGTCACTAATACCTTATGTTATCCATGGCTGCCAAGGAGGTTCCAAACTTCTTCCCTCTATCATGGCAGAGTTTGTTTCTGTTTAATGTGATTTAGTCATCTCTAGCCTGTAGCATTTTGAAAGACTGCTTTAAAATGGCATCCAGTGAATTCAGAAAGCACAGTGCCTAGAGATGCCATAAGCTTTTGTTCCAAACTCCCCCTGAGTGTCAATGTATTCACTTGCTGCTGTTGAGGAAAGAGCTGGCATTTATTGTTGCTGCAGGTTTAGTACTGGTGCCTGCTACAAGATGGGAGTCTAATTTTCCTGTCAGCTGGAGTTTTAGCCTTTCCAGTTCTGGTCCACTGGGAGCTGGGGGCCTTTAGGTGCTGTTTACACAGGGGTATGTGGTTCTGGGATGGTGAAGTTTGGGAGCAGCCTCCTCACTGGAGTGGTGGAGAGAAGAAAATCAAGTCCATTCCAAAGTGTGTTATATTTTGCTGTTAGTGACCTGATGCAAGCAACCTGCTGGTGACTGCAGGGTATTAAATTTCAGAGATCCAAGAGATCCTTGTCATGTGCACTCAAAGATATTAGAAAAACCTTAGGCAGGGTTTTACATTTAGTAAATGGCTCTATAGAAGGATCAGGAGAGCTTGTCTCTAAGCACCTCATAAGATACCTGTATAGCTCAGCATCTAGCTCGGGCTTACAAAGGCATTTGAGCTTGAAAGATTGCAATCATGCTCTTAACAAGATTTAGGGAATCTCTTGCATAAATTCATTGTCTCAGTCCTGTTATGTCCCAAAGCTAACTCAGTTGTGTAGCTACCAAAGGCAGTTTCCTAAATCCCATAAGGCACTTATAAAGTATTTGTAATTTGTCCCTGTAAGCTTTTCTGTACAACTGATCACATGTGCATTTCTTTATATATAAAAGCCTTCTGCCTTTCCCCTTTTACATGTGTGCACCCACAGACAAAAAAAAGCCCATTAGTTCTTTCTAAAATTTTCCTATCAAAATGCTTTGCAGTCAAAACTACTACTGTAGTAAATTGAAGTGTTTGTGAAAATATTCCTTGTTGAAAGTCTTAATATTGTTTTAAAAATATGAGATGCATCACTGCTGTGTTGGTAAGATGTGAATGTGTATCTGAAACATGTAAATGAGAAACATGGACATGAAAAAATGACTTTTTTAGCAGACAGTGGGAAGGGAAAAGCTTTCACTGACATTTTTATCAGTGAAGAAAAAAAAAGAATGTTTAACAAATGAGATGTAAAATATAAAAGGAATTCTGCTTCATTATTTAAAATTTTCTAAATAAGAATTCAAAGTAGAGTAATTTCACCAAGATTAAATCAGTTTTGCTTGTCAAAATCTGGTGAGCTTGTCTAGTAAAACAAAATTAACCCTTAATTTCTAAAATAGCTCATTAAACAAGTTGTGCTGCCATGTGCCCATTTTGGTGAAAGGCTGCCTCGCTTTGTCTGTCAGTGGCAGGTACAGGAGGGCTTTGCTCCTATTTTTCTGTTTGTTTCTTTCTAAAACCTTAAAAAATTAAGTTTCATGTCTATTCCATGGCTGTGACTTTTGGCAAGTGATCCCCTCTTTCCCAGAAGGTGCCCACTGTTGCCCTCAAACCAGTCCTGTCCCAAATAATGCCCCTCACATGAAGCATGTAAATGACAGTGAAATACCACATTAATAGTTGCAGCAGTTCCTCTTTCTTGTGTTGTCTTGCATGTTCCCCAGATGTGGGGACTGGAGTATTTGCTGTGCTCTAGGAAGCTCATTCAGCTTGAGCACAGCCCAAGTAGTGCAGGAGCTGTGCAGGCACTGCCCTTCTGAGTGCATTGCTGCTGCATTGCTTTGCTTCTGTTGATAAGATTCTAGAAAGATTTCAAGATTCTGTCTCATTACCCACCACCACCACCTGAAAAACAGGGAAGGTAGTATTTGTTCACATTTTGCAGCTTTCAGAAAACCTCTGGAATCTGCTTCCTTAATCATAAGTGGCATTACTGTAGTTAGCATGGTGAGAGTGATTGAATTAGTCTGTTCTATTTTAACTAAGATAGAAGTGACCTACAATGATCATCCAGTGGTACTGCCTGACCGCTTCAGGGCTGACCAAAGGTCAGAACAAGTTGTTAAGAGCATTGTCTAAATGCTTCTTCTAAACACTGACAGGCTTGGGGCATCAACCACCTCTCTAGGAAGTCTGTTCCTGTGTTTGACACCTTTTCAAAAGGAATACTCCTGCCTGATGCAGCTTAGAGCCATTCCCACATACCCTGTCACTGGATGGGACAGGAGACCAGCACCACCTTCTCCACTTCCTCTCCTCAGGAACCTGTAGGGAGCAATGAAGTTGCCCCTCAGCCTTGTCCTCTCCAAACTACACAAGCCCAAAATCCTTAACAGCTCCTTATAGGACATTCCTTCCAACGATTTCACCAGTTTTGTTGCTCTCCTCTGGATGCCTTCAGGGACCTTTTTAAATTGTGAGGCCCAAAACACACAACACTCAAGGTGGGGCTGCGTCAGTGCTGAGTACAGCAGGATAATCACCTCTTGACCAGCTCATGTGGCTGTGTTTGATGCACTCCAGATGCAGTTTTCCCTCTTGGCTGCTGGCACTCACAGTGGGCTCACATTGAACCTATTGGTGAGCAGCACCCCTAGGCTCCTTTCTGCAGGGCTGCTTTCCAGCCACTCATCTCACAATTGACACTTGTGCCCAGCATTGCTTCATCCTAGGAGCAGGAGCTAGCATTGCATCTTGTTAATCACTGCCCAGCATTCCAGTCTATCTAGTTCCCTCTGCAAAGCTGCCTGACCCTCAACAGAGTCAGCAGCACCTCTGGGGTTGGCAAACTTGCTAAATGGTGCTAAAAATGCTAAATTGAGCCCTAAGGAGCTTTACTGCTGATGGGTCCAGCGAGATGTGGCCCCTTTCAGGGCAGCTCTTTGAGCTCTGCCCACCCTTCAGCCAGCTCTTCACCCAGAGCACCATAGACTTCTTTAGGAGAGTTAAATATGCACTGTAATCCTAATCGAGTATGTCAGTGTTCTGCATGGAACTGCAAGGTGTGTGGAGTTAAACCTCTGGGCTTGTAGTCATCAACTCTGTCTTACCCAGCTGCATTCAAATAATCACTGTACAAGGATAAAACTGGCTTCCATGGGTCAAGAGGTAAGACAAGAATGTAACAGAGTGTAATCACCATAAAACAACCTCGAGTGAATGTCAGCATATAAAACATTAAGCAGTTGTTTAGGTGCATATTTATTGGTCTCTTTTCCTAAGGCACAGCTGACATTTACATAAATGAAGTCTAATAAAGGCCAGAAAGTAATAGCTTAAATAATTTTTCTTTTTTAAAGTTGTGTCTTTATATATCTTTATAATTCTCCACAGATTGTTTTGTGGATATGTGTCCTATTAAAAAAAAAAAGCAGTAGTAAAATTGAAATTGATTAAAGAGCAGGATTTGTGTCCCTGATTGATTCATATTCCATGGATGTGAGGCACGATGTAAACCCACCAGTTCCCTGTAATCTGCCACCTTGTTAACTGATTGATCCCGAAAGAGAGTACAGATCAGTTAAAAGCAATCTAACATGCAAGCTTGGCTGGCAGCCAAACAAACTCAGCCTCAGTTTCAAGTCAGTAAGTAGACTCAAATAAAGACATGATCTTTTATTATAGTCACTTAAATTACATTTTTCAAATAAGAACAGTTGCACGGCAGCTTTAAACGAGGCAAACTTGGATTCTTGTCACTTTACCTCTGGCTTTTCACACTCTAGGAAACTTTTTGACTCATCAGCGTTTAAAATGTCTTAGTTACCCTTAAGCTTGCTACCAGGCAACTTATTAAGGTTCTTCTTAAGTGTGTGTTGGGTTCCCTGGCCTGCAGCCCCACAAAAGTGTTTTATAGGATCAGTGGGAATGAATTGTGTGAGAGATTTGTATGAAAGACATCAGACAAGGTTCCTTCCACATCCTTCTTCCTTTGGATCATAATTTCAAAGTGCTTCATGAGAAGCAAACCAGAAACTGCTGATGAGTGTCACCCCTTTCAGAAGGCATGCTGATTTGCTGTCAAGTGGTTCAAAGAAACAAAAAAATTAAATTCATGAAGAAAAATCCATCCCCATGCCTCACACTGTACCAGGGATCTGCTCTATTATAGTTTTTATTCCCAGGAGTCAATTAAAAATTAAATTAATTTTAAAATTTTTAAAATTTTTAATTTCATAAAGTAGAAAAAAAAGTCAAACCACCTGAAGCAGATGTTCATTGAAATAAAAGAAATACAGAGGAAAATTCTTTTTCTACTGAGAAGAAAGATGCAGACAGATTGAGGTTTCTTTCTCCACAGAAAATGACGACTCCTGCAATTAGTAAGTTTTAAAAGGTCCAGAAGGGTAAGTTTTTCAAGAGCATAAATGGTTGCTGGAGTCAGTCTTAACTGCTCATTGTGTCTTTTGAAAGTCTCCTCTGGAGAAGATTAAATACCTTGTCACATTTTATTACTAATTATTATGTATAAGTCATTAAAATATTTTGTCTGACTCCTGACCCTGTTTCCAAGTTAATGCAGTGCATGCAGTAGAAGAATTAATATAAAAGTCTAACTTTCTTTTTTTTTTCCAGGGACACAATAAAATAATAATCTACAGCAGACCTGTATATTTTTGTATATTGTGTGGCCTTATTTTGCTGCTAGATGCTGGATCTAAAGACACAAATCCTCCTGTTTATACAATGTATGGCCTGAAGCTCTTCTCACCCAGGTCTCTCCAGTCAGCCAGAGACCATGTAATAGGTGAGTCAATGTTTTTCCTAGGACTGCAAAAAGGAATTAAGTGTGAGTCTTTGTTTTCCCATGCTGACAATCAAATGCAAGTTATGAGGCACAACCTGAAATCAAATTGATAGAAACATTTGGAATGACTTAAGATGGGGCAGGGACAGCTGGCAACCTTCCCTCATGTAAAAGGAGTTCTTAATGAAATGAGGCTCATAGAAATGTCTCCATAGAAAACTAAAAGTCACTGATGTTATTAGCAAAAATCATCATCTGTGAAATGCTGTTCATCTGTCTAATGGCTTGTCTGTGTGGAGCAGTTACTGCAGAATAACTTGAGTTTTAAATTTAATGCCTGGAAGCTAATCCATGCCAGTTCCTCAGATAGACATCAATCTTCTGATCACCAAGAAAGTGCTTTATCTTGGTTTAGTTTAATCATACTGTCCATATGACCAGTTAGTGTGGAGCAGCCACTCTGCAGTAGCTCTTTCAACCTGTTTCCTTCTAGAATCATGTTCAGAGAAGAGATTGCTGAGGACATTCAGATACTGCCCCAAGACAGGTGGGGTGATCCCTTGGCACTGATTTGGAGTGGCCACAGCTGACATTACCCTAGTCTGTCAGGACACCTCTTCCTGCTGCACACCACACTTACAGTCTACAACTGTGGTGTTACACCAGCTGAGCCACAGATACAAGTGCTGGACTGCACTCCCATGAATAGTGCAACACTGTTAAGGGACAAAGTAGGGAATGTGAGGTTTACTGTAAAAGTTGTGAAAATTTCCCAGAAAGCTGTGTTGTAGTGTACCAAAGATGGCCTGGTGGTTTGTGAATTTAGAACCAGGAGAAAATACTGTAGCAGAAGAAAACCATTTTTGTTCACCTGTGACTGTTGTACTTGCTTTTTGCCATTCTCAGATCAGACTTACTGCCTGAAAGGCATACTATTTTAGGAAAGCCTCCTGGTCCTTAACAAGGGTACTATGGCTCCCAGTTCTTCTCACCAGAAACAGGGGAATGTGGAGAGCTGCATGCATCTCACTTATTTTAATTAGCTTCTTTCATTACTTTCCTTTGGTCTCATTTAAGTTTCTCCTTACATCTTATTTTCTCTGTCTGTCAAAGGTGAGCAGTAAAAATGCTGATAAATAATTCAACAAGAATTCTAGATGACACTTGGGATAGAGATAAATGAAAAACTATAGCAACCAGCATAGGAAAACAAAGTGTGGTTATAAATGTGTTAATTTTGGCTGGTCTCAAAAGAGATGGCAGAGCATGTTCTTGAAGCAGGAGGGGGTGGGGGAGAGAGGAAATACAGGCTCATGTCCCCAGCTGGCATGTGTTAAATGAGAAAGAGAGAAGAAACCCTTTCCCTTTGCTTGTCCCTGTTCTTGTTTTGCCATGGTGTCTTGACTCAAGTGATGTTTGGTGCTGTGCTTTGGCTATTCCTTGCTTTGTCTCTGTGGGAGCCCTAACTTCTGCCTGCTGTGAATTCTTGCAATTGTTCACAGTGCAGTGACCTCTGTAAGCCATGGCAGTCTGGCATCCTGTGGCATCTTGCTGCACTTTTAGTGTAGATTCTCTTAGGTAATGAAGGTATAAAAGTATTTTGTTTTGGCTATAAAATAACAAGAGAAGGTTGGTGACTCCAAATACCAATAAAGTTTTACTGCTGTCTTGTAGTTCTGCCTATTTGCTAGGTATTTTTTGTAACTTTTTATTGGTCTGTCATCATAATGTGATGTTATGTTTTATGTTTAGTTATATTTTAATCAGAATTTATTGTGGTATTTGGAGTTGAAATGTTTGGAAATCAAAGAACTTTTGACTCTGCGTTTTAAGTACCAAGGAAACAAAAAGTCTTTTATTTCAGGTACTTATTATGGTAGAAAGCAAAAGCCATGTAAATCATAGAATGTCACAAAGAGATAGTGTGATGCTGCATATCATACTCTGATAAAAGTCTTGAAGCAAGGTCATAAAAGAAATAATTGCAGATTTGTTAGATGTGTAACCTAATTACTTATGAAACATGGTTTTTAACACGTTCATTTATTTTCAATCTGCTTATGATCTGATTCTGTTTCATTTTAAATTGGTGATGATTCTGCTATTGATTTAAATTTCTCTTAGTTGGAGGTTCATTACTTTAATTCTGACTGTGGTTTTCATCTTGAATTCCTTATTTCAGTTAACATTTTTGCTAGATTAACATATGAAGTGCAGGTAAGGGCACAGACAACCAGCCTCAGTCACTGGGACCTACAGGTGTGGTTAGTGACAAAAGTAGTTGTGCATTTTATATATGATAGTTCTTGTGATGAAATAATTTAAACATCAACAGGTAAATGTAACTATTCCACAGACATCTCAGAAGACTTAAGAATCAGGAGGTGGCATAATTTTTTGATAGTGAGTCCTCTGCCTGCTCCTTTTAACAGTGACTGAGCTTCTGTCAAGGGAAGAAAGCCTGTGGATGTTATGCTCTCCCATGTTCAAGAGTGGGAGAAAAGAAAGACTATTTCTCACTGAAATAATGCCTTTTATTTTTCCTTGTGAAAAAAACCCCATGTTTTACTACTCAGATATATAATTTTTAAATAATCTTTTTTCTAAATGTCTAAAATGTTTGCAATGTGATGTTGCTGTTTTACATTGCTCCAAAGACACAAATTTTCCAAAGTCATAATTTGTGTTTCCCTCTCACTCAGTATTTCCCTCATTCTCATTATGTGATATGTGCTTGTTTAGAGGAAAACTGCAGTGTTAAATGCAGCAGCTTGCACAATGATCTCGTAGTGATCCAGCTTTTAAAGAGGTTGTGAGTCTCAATGAAAATGTGTGATGCTTAAAAAATTATTTCTGGAATTAATAATGAAATTTTGAAGGATTAATCAGTTACTTTTATTGTCTGCTTCCCATAAGGGGAACTGCTGCTTCTAAGTGCAATCCTTTTGTAGGTGACAACTGTTTATTTTCCTGTCAGGTGTGCTCCTTGGTGCAAGATGAGAGAAACTAAGCTGCCTTAGCTAAAAACGTTGCTAGGGTTGTTCAAGGTATTAATAGAGAGTGGGTGAGGTGAGGACAGTTCTACAGTCAACTAACTTTTCCTTCTTGTGTACATTTGTCTCTATATATCTTGGTGTACTGTCAGCTCTTCAATCTCAGCCTTCCTTTCATTGCTCTAATTCCACTTTTCCTGAGGTTGCTACAGCAGAGGCAATCATTTGGGCTGTAAGTCTGTAGTCTAAGATGAGTTCTGGCTGTTCTGCAGGTCCTTTGCCCAAGGAACAATATCACTTGAGAGTTTCAGCAGTGTGTTTTTGGGATAGTTAAAACAGTTTCAGCAGTGTGGTTTCAACATGGCTTGCTGAGCAGTTTTCTGTTGTGCCATTGCCTGTGTTCAAGAGTGGTCCTTGCTTGGCTTGGCATGACTTGGTGGAATATCTAAAAATGTACAGAGTAATAGAGGAAGAAGAATTTAATATTGGCATTTTTATGTAAAACACTGAGAAGAGAGCATTTCCTCATTTTCTTACATATGGATGATTTGTGCCAGTAGTGGGAAGTAGTGTTGAAGGTGCATTGTGAATCCAAGTATACTTAAGTGAGTGCTGCCTGTGTTTAATACTTGAGCATGTCTTTTTCTCTCCTGTGTTGGGCTTTCTCAGCAAGATTTCAAGTATTAGGTAGCAGTAGCTGTCAGATCAAACTTGGTGTGTTGTTTCCTTTTAGTGCAAGATGCCTTAGTAAGATGAGCTGGCAGATGTGAAATTAGCATTCAGCAAAGAACACAAATCCTTTTGTTTCCCTTCTCAAAATCTGACTGGGGGAGTGGGCAGTAAGTTGTACTAGTGATTGTTTAATTTGCTTTTTATGAGAATGCACAGGAGGAAACTGCAGTCTTCCTAGGATGTAAAGTAACAAAGACGTGCTTGTTTACAAGGAAGAGTGGCTGACACTCTGCCATGCACAGCATTGTGGCACTAGTACAATGAAGCAGTAAGAATATGATTAACAGTATGATTAGTGTTGATTAATGTGATTATGTGTGTGTATTCTTGAACATTTACACTGGGGTCAAGTGTGTGTTTAGATGCTTTGCTAGACACCCTTGCTTAGCATTTTCTATGGTGGAGCTGAGAGTGAATTAATGGGGAGGAGGACTGCTGGAAGTAAACAGGACTTAAAACTAGCAGCATGATTACCTGAATTATGACTCCTCCTTTTCCTTGCCATTAAAAGTAGCATTAAAATTAGCATTTCTATTCAGAAAGAGAATATGTAAAGCTGTAAGACTGGATCTTACTCCTGAGTTTCTTTTCTGTTTTTAATGTTCTTTCACTACTGTGAAGTTAAAGTCCATTCTGCTGGAGGCAGGTGGAATATTGTGGGGAAGCTTCACTATAGGTTTCTTCCATTTTTAGGGGCTGCTATAAGTGTCTGCTCTTGATTGCTGGGAGATGAAGAATATTGTGATAGCCAAGATATTTCAGATCTTAGCCATTAATTTTTTTTTGTTTATATTGAATTGTTGTAGCTGTTCTTGAACTATCTCAGATTCAAGGAAGAAGTTCCAAAGTCTGCAAATTAGAATTTCTCTACTTTGAAAGGAACAAGTATAAGCTTGAAAGTATTTGAGAAACAGTAAGGAGACTATGCAATGCTATTTTTTCTGCCACTGTTTTTATCCAAAATCAATCTTAAGGTTAACTCTGAGTTTTAGTTTCTTATGTGTAAAATTGCATTATTTATTTTGAATACATGAGGAGGAAAGTGTAATCATTGCTGGTAAGGTTAAGGTATGCTCACTCGAGTAATCTTCAGAATTTATTGCAACAATTTCTTATTCTGCTGTCATGCATATTTCTTTATTTTCCGTACATTGGATGTGTGGCTGTGTTCTAAAATGCTTCTTTTTTTTTTTCCTTAGTGTTTTTATATTGCTTTCCTGCAATTTCTCTTCTTGGACTTTTCCCTCAAATCAATACCTTCTGCATATATCTTTTGGAACAAATAGATATGTTGCTTTTTGGTGGTTCTGGTAAGTAGCCATCTGCCATCTTTCTGGGATTACAACCTCAAATTAGAATATGTTATTGCATGTTACATAGCACAGTGCATTTTAAAGCTCAAACAGCTAATACTATTCATCTAACAGTGGGGTGAATACTTATAAGGCCCACTTGATTAGATTTTTTTTGCTTTTGAAAAGTTGTATACAAGTTTTTAAAACAATAGGTTGCAAATTATGGTTGATATCAAAGAGCTCTTTCCTGGCATATGTGATGTGAATCTTTACTATATTTATTAGAAAGAAAACTTTTAACTTTATTTTTTTGTTAATATCTGGAAAAAGAGTTTGCATATTGACAAGAATCTTGATGTGTGATAAATTTTTTGTGTTATTTCAGTCAGAAATTAAAGAAGGCCCTTGAGAGATGAAGCATCACGATTTTTTGTTGGTAGTGGGGTTTTTTTGTTTTTCATTATAGCTTAAATAGCTGGGAAGGCTGAGATTCATCTACACTGTTGTCTTAGTTTGGGTCAGAAATGAAGTTCCTCCTTCTTCCCACTTACCACATGTCTCTATTTCAGCTGCTGCTGGGTTTGTGTCTGCATTGTACAGCATTTCCCGAAGCTTTGTTGTTCTGATTGTCCTATATGCCTTCTGCTTCAGTGCAGTGAAGGTAAGCCAGAAAAACAGCACTGGAACAATGCAAAATTTCAAGCTGGAAATTGATGTAATCTAGGGAGATTAGCATTGTTTGGTTCTACATTGTCATTGCTTACCAAAATAAGCTTTGCAAGTCATGCTTCAGTTTCTGCGTGTTAGTTACACTAAAATAGACCAAAACTGTAGCAGAAATTCTTAAGTAAATGTGTCTCTAGTACCTGTGATTATTTGCCTCTTAGATGTATCAGTGTGAAATGATCCACTGAATTTTCTCTGCAAACATAAACAGCAGCCTTGAGTTAAAAAGCTGCAGTCTCTGTTGACCTGCATAGCCAGGCCAAATTTCCTCATAATTCCCAGTAAGGTTTTTGCTGTTGCTTCATAGCAATATGCCTAAGAACTTAAATGTTGAGCAACCAGTGGACCATCTAAGTAAGTAATGTGTCTGCATCCACAGGGAAATGCAATTTAGGAATTTAATTCTAGCCAGATGACTGGTTTTGCCACTTTTTTCCCTAATATTCCCACAATTGTTACACTAGGGATGTTGGAGAGTATGCTTTTAATTTGGTGTCTGTGAATTTGTCAAGTCCCTTCCTGAATGTGCTGGTCCTCTCTGAGTCCACAGCTTTGTGCCAGAAAATTCTCCATGTTCACTGTGCTCTGTGCAAAGCAGTGCTGTCCTTCATTGGTTTTAAGCTGACCTGCTAATTTGACCGGGTCTTCCTGATGTCTAGTATTGTAGGATTTGTGGAAAACCTGCATTCTTTTCATCTGCTGCCTTTACAGTTTTGCAGGCATCAGATATATGCCCCTCAGCCATCTCTTTAAACTGAACAGTCCCAGCCTTTCTTGTATCTCCCTGTAAAGCAGCTGCTTTCTCAGAGGTAGCCAAGTTACTCACCCTACTCTGTGCCTTCCCTTGCTCTGCTGTTAACTTCAGATGTGGGGAGTCATTTGTGTGTGGTGCTCAGGATGCACATGTGCCACAGCTTTCTATGCTGGCATAGGACTGGTTCCCTTACCAGTGGTGCCCCATTTTGGGCAATATGCAATCTGAAGCTTTTTTTTTTTTTTTTTAATTATTTTAATGTGCCTATGTCCTCTGCATGGGACATTTAAAAATGGCAATGAAATTTTGTTTGCCTTCAAGTCAGCTGTAAAATTCCCAGTGAATACAGCAAGACCAGTATTTCATGTTAGACTTGTAAGAAAATTGGTCCCATAAGGGACCAGCCTTTTGGCAGCATTTCATTGAGAGCTGGATGCTGCCAGTGTCCATGCAGGGGTGCAGCAGGATGTGCTGTGGTTGACAGGCTGCCCTTGACATCTTGTGGGCACGTGTCAGAGGAAGCTTTGTGGTGGCACATGCACAGCACACGCAGAGAACCCAATATGAGGTTCTGCAGCTGCCAAGGCTGTATCATGCCAGCACCCAGGCTGGCAATTTACACAAATGAGAGGGGCAGTCAGGTGTTCTTTAAGGGAATTCTTTTAGGAACATCAGCATTTCTACAGTGGCTTTCAATAATTTTTTACTTGAAATTTTCAATAGAAACCTTAAATCAAAGAAGGATAATTATAATGCCTTAATGATTACCTGCAGATGATCAGAGCTGACTGTGTGTTCTTGACCACTCCCAACAGTAAGGTAAAATGTGTTAAACACATTTGGCAGCTTGAGTCCTTACAAAATAAATTACAGCAACTCAGCTGCTGTGTTAAGACATTTGAAATTAAATGTCTTTGAACCTGTGGTGTTCTCCCAGGGAATCACCTGTCACCTGGCTCACCCGCTTTATCGGTTCTGTTGGTCAGAGCTGACCCAGCTGTGTGATTGATGCTACAGAGTTCAACTGCTGCTTGTGCATTTTCCTGCAAAAGTAGCCAGTCCCCATACTGCTGTTTTCTGGCTGTATTAACAATTCAGAAACTGGCAGCTGGGGTGGAGAAGGAGGCTCTTCTTAAGGATGAACAGAAGGAGAAAATGGGTAACTGGGATGAGAAAAATTGATAAGAATGAAAAGAGTTACATGGAAGGCAGGAGTTAAACTACTGTTAAACAGGCTAATACCTGGGGAATGATATTATTTTTTCGTTTTCTTTTTTCTTACTGAGATTAGCAGATGGCAATTCACTAGTTGAGGGTAGGGAGGCTGTGTTATGGATACTTCAAAAATGGTTTTTGTAAACAGTAGGGGAAAAAAGCCACTTAAAATAGTCTACATACTCTTTTCTCAGCATAATACTTTAAATTACAGCATGCAGGTGGCTTTGTAGATAAGCAATCTCCTTGTGGATTAGTCTTCAAACTGCTTAGAAATATGCTTTTAATGCTACCCTGAAGTTGAGTGCTGTGAAAGATTTACAAGATATCTGTTGTAAATTACTAATATTAAGTTCAGACTTTCTGTTCACACAGAAGTTAGAGTTAATTTGAATTTTAATGGCACTGTTCCAGTAAAGGCACTTCTGAGAAGGTTAATTTAAAGCATGTAAAGATGATTCCTCTTGCTTCAGCTCATAATCTCAGTCTACCAGGGTGCTTGAAATTTCATATATTTTTTCTTCTAGAAGTTATGAAATAAGCACTTGTGTTAAACCTCCTTGTTCTTCAGTCAGGTCCAGAGATTTCCATTGTGAGCTGATTTCTGTAATGTTGCAAGAGGATGATTATTTGGTTGATAGAGGAAGAGTAAGTAGGAATGGGCTTAATCTGATCCTGAATAGGGCCCACTGTGAAAGGAGGTCTAATACCCTTGTAAGTAACTCAAGCTGTTTTGATAACTAGTGAGCAGCAATTTATGATCTTAATCAAGTGAAGATTTTAACTTTTGGTGTACTAGAAATTGTAGAGTTTAACTCAAAACTGAGCAAATGCTGTAGTATGTTTCACTGAGGTGTTTGCACAACAGTGGTAACATGGTTTTCTTTAAGCTAGAAGGAATGTCTCTTCCATACTCGCACTTCATAGCTGTTATTTTTTTTTATTCTTATTTTACTTTGTTCATTTTGATCAGTTTGCCAAAACCAACAGAACACAATTTTCAATATTTATGGAGGTCAAAAAAAAAATCACCATAATCAAAAATTTTTAGGGCAGGGAAACATTATAGATTCTATTTGGCAGAGGATTTCTGGGTTGCAAAGCATGTTGTTTTGGCTGAAATGTAGCATCCTCAAATGTCAACTCTATTTATTGGCAGAACATCTTATAGCTCAGCAGGTGTAACTACCAGAGTTCTATTTCCTGAAATAAATTGCAGAGGAGAATGGATCTCTAAGTGATTTTGTGCTATTTACTGGTGAACAATTGCTCACATCAAATGCCCAGCCTGAAGAACATTCCAGTGGTATCAGGCTTGATTCTCTGCTTCCTTAAGTGGGTCTTGTGTTCTAGTTATATTCTTGCAGGGTGAAATAGTCTAACCTGCTTTCTCTGTGTACATTAATTATTCTGAAGGGAAATATATTAGTCCTGAAGAAGTTAATTGGAAGAATAATTAATTTACCCTATTAGTTTCCTTTTTTATTAAAATAAAACCAATTTTTATTTTATAATTAACCTGTGTTCTTAAGTGAGTAGTTCTTGGTTTTTTTTTAGAGCATAATCCATATGTACATACAGTAGTTTGATTTAGTTGTGCTCAGATTTTGAAATTCATTTTGAATAGCACATTCACAGTGATTAATTGTTTGCTCTAAAACTTCAGTTTCAGAAAATCAGGAAGTAGGAATTGTTTTGGGGTATGTCCACAGAACAGTGTAAGTACTCAAGGTACCTTTCAGCATGTGAATATAAGCTCTGAAAACTGAGACTAACAGGCCTGTCCTGAAATCCTTTGCCTTGTCCAGACTGATTTTGCTGTTGAATTATGTTGTACAAGACCAACTGAGAGCCTGGATGAAAAAGCAGCTGTGGTATAGACGTATCATTTAACATAAGTTTAACTTACTTAAGTTTACTTAACTTACTAAGTTTACTTAATAATTCCATGGATTTTCATTCAGGTAAGTTGCCTGAGGAAAATGATTATACAGTATTCTCAGTAGAGAGTTCATCCTGTGACCTGCAGACAACGTTTGGCACGTCCAACAGGTTCATCTGGTCCTGTCACTCTTTCTGAGTGACCTTGCAGTGCCTTTGCCATCACATGACCAGAAATATTTCTCTCTCCTGGCTAAAATGCACATAGCACCTAAAAGAGGATGGACAGATCTGTAGTCCTGTGTGAACGGTGAGGGTGTGGGTTGGGTCAGGTGTCAGGCTGCTGTCATGTCCCGTCACAACCTTGATCAGAAGCCCATGCCGTGTTCTGGGAGTGGCTGCACACTGCTCACCTGGCAGACCTGGGGGTTTTTTTATGTGGCCAAATGTGCACTTGCACACAACTAAAAAAAATGACAGACTTGTCACTAGGGCAGGCACAAACTCTTTGCAAGATGATGATACCTGTGTGTGCTGTGTGACTTGGACACTTGGAGAAGAAAAAGGAAAGTGTTCTTCAGAGGTGACTGGGGAGCAAACGGGTCCCAACTGCTGTGGCCAGGCTTCCTTCCTCATGGTGCTCCTGAGCAGCTTTGCCCTTGCTTGATGTTGATGTGGAGGAGCTGTGGGTCTGCAGCTTGTCAGGACCTCCTCTCATGGTGCTACTGCTGGGATGATCAGTTTTCATTTTCTGTAAAGCTGTCACATAAAAAAGAAACCCAAAATTGTTCACAGTAGGAAGTAGAGTAATGCATCTGAAATTAGAACAGATAATTTCTCCATAAAAATCATGAGCACAAAATAGCAGGTCTCTGTCTGTGTATTTGAGGCCTTGAGGACTGATGGGCAGAACACTATTTGTCACTGCTGTCAGTGAATGCAGCGTGTTGTGAGTGGAGCAGCTTTGCAAGTCTGTCTGCCCTGGCTGGTGCAGAAGTTGTTCCCTGTGGTGGTGATGATGTGAAGTCACATGGATAGATTTCTGTTGTGCTCCCAGTGATGCTAAGGTGATTTGGTTACAGCTTTGAGGCGCTGTAGAGCATCTCCTCATAAACCTTACCCCATGACACATTTGTATCGTGAGTGATAGGACAGCAGCTGCTGTTCCATCCTTGCATATAACAATACTGTAAACCTGGTTTCAGGCAAGGACATAGGTAAATGCCTTAGATTCTGATGTGCAAAAACCTGAGTTTCTCCTCCTTGCTTTGAAATTTCTTTATCTTCCAGACCTCTGTTTAATGATATCATCACTCCTTATCCAGTTCTTTCCAGGTCCTCTATGAACTTTCATTTACTTTTGTGTAATACAAAGCTCTAAATCCTAAGCATGGTTTTATCAGCTCTTTTGTTCATTCCTTGGATTCTTACGTCCAGTAGTAGCAATTTTTCAGTTCACTATTTTTTTTCAAGCTCTTGGGTAACTGAGCTTAGTTTAACATTACCTGAGTTCACTTCAGCCAGGCTTTATTTTTGATCTCATCTTCAATCCTGTAATCTTGAACAGAAATTGGCAGCTCTAATAGCTACCTTAGCTTTGATATAAGAAAGGGCTTTCTCTTTTTTCCAGGAGGAAGTGTTTTTATTTTTCAGATATTCCATCCATCAGATTGGAGACATGGGAATTTCTGTGCCATCTTTTTCACGTGACTAGAATTTCATGATGTACTGATTTTTGTCTCCTGCTCCATCTGTTTGGTGGTCTGTGCCCAAATACTTAAGAGATGTTTTTAAAAAAAGTCAGGTATGCCCGGTTACTTTTTTTACAAATATTTGGTCTGGAATTTAGCCATGCTGATATCAGTCTTTAGCATTCCAGTGTTCCAGGGTTTTGCCACGGGGCAGAAGAGCACATCCCTGAATGTTTCTGGAATCAGTCAGTCCTTGTCTTCTGCCTTCTGTTCATACCAGTTAGTTTGGATTTGAAATGTATCCAGAACCAGTTAAGTACTTGTCATCCGGATAATTTCTTTTTTTTTCTCTTTTGTATGGAACTTGCAGTTTGTCTTAATCAGTCTGGAAAAAAAAATCAGATTTTTGGACTTGAGTCAGAAAAATTGAATTGATGTGAATGTATTCATATGTGGCACACCAGCTTTTTCCAGCTCTGTGTAAATGTATAGTTTTGAAATAAAAGTTAGATAATTTCCATTACCTCATACCTGAAGAAAGTACTTTCTGGTGGCTTGTTTATTGCTTCAATGGACAGTTACTAAAACTCCTGTGTGGATTTTAAACTGTTCTCGGCTCACATTGATGTAGTTTGGTTTGTTAAATGAGTTTGAAACTCATTAATCAGAATAACAGTGCTCCTTGCTTCCAATTGGCAGTGATGTAGTCTTCATCTGTGTACTAATAATTTTGAAATATTTGTCTTAGGGGTTTATGGTGGGAAAGAGTTGCAAGAATACATCTCCTTCAATCTGCTAAGACTGCCCAAATCAATTTCTAGACAGCAGTGAATGGGCTCATGTGTATAGACAGAATTCCTGTGTATGTAAGTGACCAAAAATAGAAGTATAATATTATTGTACAGCTTTATTTCTGATATATAGACTACTCTCAGTCCTTTTGGAGGGTTTGGAGGCTTTTTTTTTTTTCTGATTTAGAAACCCTGTAGCTTTGAGCAAGAGCTGTTAGAGGTGTTAATTTTGGAGAGTATTCCTAGATACCATGCCTTTTAGTAAGTGAAGTTTGCCGCCATAGTCAAGTCTTGCACTGTAGACATAACTTCAATAGTTATGGTCTTAGATTTCTGTGCATAATAACTTATTTTCCAGATAGAAAAAATGAATTATGCCTGTAGAATCCAACATGGCACAGGCTTGCTCTCACTGTATGTCACTGTACAGGAATATAGAAATCTGCACTGTTTCTTTAGGATAAACTCATCATTATGTGAAACATGAGTGTCCATGCTTGCTGCCTGAAGCTGCTGCTCATCTTGCTTTTTAGCCAAGGCATTCCAGTCACAGACTGGATCTGCTGTGTGTGGACACACATAGACACCCCTGCATCAGTCCAGTCTTCATGGATTTTAAATTTCAGCAATGAAAACACAGTTCAAGATAGCAACAATTGCAGAGAAAGAGGGCCAATGCTACTTGGAGTGGGCAGTGATACCTGTATTCTGGTAACTTATCACATATCATGCTTCTGGAGATCATCTGGGAAAGTAATGCTTTGTTTTCCATGGATGATGGGAAGATAAGGCTGGTGGGCATCTCTTTCTAGAACTTGTCTTACTTCTGTGTAACATGAGGCTCAGTAATTCACATATTTTGATTGTTAGTGTTTACTGAAAAGGAGTATCCATGGTAATATGGTGTTAAGCTTATAGTTAGCCTTGTAGAGAACAAGTTCTTACTATTTTCCCATATTTTGGGGGGTGAAGAGCATTCCCTTTTACAATCTCTTTCAGAAAGTCAGTGTTTTAGATCTTAGAAATAGGGTGATAGTATTTATTTCCATCCTTACCATCACACATCTGGAATAGTTGGCCCTTCATGCTTATTGCTTGATACGTGAGCAAAGGCACAGATCAATGATGAAGCAGCAGTGTGGGGGTAAGGAGAAAGAGCCAAAAAGTTTGATTGAATTGCACAAGGGGCTATGTGAGTTTTAAAGGTCCATTCCAACCCAAGCCATTCTCTGACTCTGTAAATAGTGATGAAATCTTGAGAGTGGAAAATCAGGTGTGTGAAGACCAACTGGAGTTTGTCTCCATGTTTAAAAACCCAGCCACTATGCCAATGCCTTCACTTTCAGTGATGCTGTCACTGCAGCAATCTGCAAGGTCACCATTGAGTTGAGAGGAACACTGAAATAAAAAACCCACAAAAAAAGTAACAAGAATTTCTACTTAGCATACTTGGTTCTCTGCTCAGAGCACTTTTTGTCTCTGGAGTAGAATATATGATTTATTTGAGCATATCTTTGAAAGGTAAGTGTGTTACATGCGGGTTTTTTAGGAGAAGAAAGAAGTAAAAAGGATAAATAATGTAGGACAGAAAACTACTAGCACTGCTTTTTAAAAATATGTTTGCCTTCCCACCTCTAGCAGTGCTAAAAGGCTCTTAAGTTCAAAGACACCTTTATCTCCCCTTCTAGTGGATTGTTTTGGGATTAGGCAATTCTGTGGTTGGGATGGAACACCCCACTCCCACCACTGGTCTGTTTTAACGCATGGCTTTCATACTTAACCCTGTACATCTGTTTCACTTGTTTTAAAAATGACTATGTGAGGGTCTGCATCGAAGCCAAAACCATATATGAAAGGACTACATGTCACCTCAACCCCATGAGGTAACCTAGAAAGTGAAAGTCCCTGTTTCATATGACAGATAATACCAGCTTCCAAGGGTAAAACCTGTCAGCCCTGTTTTCCCACTGAGAAGAATCATTGTTCAATTATCAACTACATTATTTGTTTTTCATTTTTTTAAATTTGAAGCTACCAGGCATCATTTGTGGGGGAGGAAAATGACAAAATGGAAGAGGGTACATCACACTGACACTGGAGAAATGACACCTTTGTTCATTCTCATCTTTTCTACAACATTGTGTAGCATTTTTCTAGAGAATCCTGTTCTCTAGGCACATAGTGAATATTGATGCCTGTCCTACCAGCTTTCCTGGCTCCCTGATGTCTGAGTTTTGAGGGGACAATGACAGTTTGGAAATGGAGCACAGACCAGACAAATGCAGAAGCTATGTGTAATATGCAGAAAATATGGAAATAGAATTCCTGAGACATTAATGTGGGGATTCAGCTGTGTATAGCTTTATAGTAGAAAAAGAGTGGAATGATTTTTCAAATTGGCTTCTGATAAATTTCAGTATCAGGAATATTGCTCAACTCTTGATAGTATTTTGCTTTCAAAAGAAGTTGCAGAGCAAAGGGACAGTCATGTACTGGAAGCTGCCGGGGGAATCTCTACACACTTGTGTTGCCCTAAAAATGCAGATGATGTTTGGATAGGCTGTGATTCAGCCATTTTCTTCAGTGTTTTGAATAATATTATTTGAATGTGACAGGTGACTAAGCATGGGAAAGGCTAACCAAAAATATATTTGGCCCCAAAACTGAAACCAGTGAAATGAAGAGTAGGATTGTATGGTAAAGTTTAAATTGTTAAATAAATGGTGCTGGATTCTTTCAGTAATAGCATGTGAATCTCTCTTTTGTTTGTAATTACTATTTTGGGTAGGATTGTTTGATAGAACCAGGCTCTTCTGTCTTTTATCTTTGTGATTTTCAGTAGTATTATAAAGGGGAAGATAATTCTTGGAATTAAAATTTCACTTTTTTGGTACTACTCTTAGGATAACAAGGAATTTCAGAGTTAAATTGCAGAATTCCATGCTGCAATGGATTAGATGTTTGACATTTGAAATTAGTTTGTCTTAGGTATTCATTGCACCTGAAAGAAAGAGTGTTTCCTAACATGCTGAGAAAGCATGCATATAACTGAGCAAAATAAGGCTAATAAACCTATTTCATCCTCTGAAAATATTGGTGCTGTACTAACTTTAAAGTTTTCAAAGCAAGAGATAACCATGCAGAAGAAGTCTTGTTTACACTAGCCTGAAGTTTCACAGATCCTGCAAACATTGCTTCTCAAAACCTGTTCAGAAAGTGCTCTGATGCCAGGATCTGGTGAGTTCACATTTGGTTGATCAGGTAGAAGTTATATGGAGGCAAGGAATGCGATTAGTAAATGAAATGGATTTGTTCCAAGTTTCTTTGTCCTTCACAGACGAAATTTGTGTTCTTCACAAATAGGACTCACAAGTATTTCTTAGGGTCCCTAATTTGCATCTGATGATGTCTCAGATAATCTTGATAAGTGTTCCTTAAGCTTCATATTCTTTCTCTTACTCTTTCTAGCCAGTTTTAGCTGTTAGTCACCTGGAGAGAGTTTCTCATCTCAGTTACATCCAGGGTGTGCTGGTGGGTGTGCCAATTGTCTCTTGTTTCCCTCGGTGGGGATGGCACACATGGTGGCCAGTGCTCTCCCTCTCTGCTGTGTTAGCATCCAGGCAGAGCCTGGGTGGAATGCACAAGGCAGCAGAAAGATGTCTGAAAGAAACCCCAGTGCCTGATCCTAGGTGGTATTGTCATTGGTTATGTGCAGTCTGGCTACAGGTCAAGTATCAGTGTCTCAATTTAGTGTGTAGAGAAATGCACTGCAGTTGATTTCATTCGGATCTCATTTTAATGAGAATTTTCCTCTAATGTTTCATTGAAGAGGAAAGAAAACCTGCCTTTCATGTGGTTTCCTAGCTAATTGCTGATTATAGGAGAGTTGCACAATATGACCACAAAACATGCCTTTAATTGCAAGGTTTTTTTACTGTAATAATCTTTGCTATGAAAAAGGATTTTCAGTCTGTGGTAGATGGTGTACAAGTGTAGATGTTGTGCGTGTAACATTGTATGATGTATGGCTTAACCTACTTATTTTGGCTTTTTAAGTTCTGCATTCCTAACTTTGCTTTCTGTCATCCTCTCAGGAACCCTGGGATGCGCAGCACATTCCAGCGCTGTTCTCTGCTTTCTGTGGTCTGCTAGTTGCACTTTCTTATCACCTCAGCAGACAAAGCAGTGACCCATCTGTGCTGATGTAAGTTGCCTGTAAATGTTTTTTTGCTGATTACTCTTTACAGCACACAGCCAGAGTGATGCCTGGGTTTCAGAACCGCAGGGCTTGCTTCCTGAAAGTACTGTGGTGAGGTGAAATTCCTCACCATGTCTGCATGGTTGGTATCAGTCTTGTATATGAATGAAGTGCTGCAGCCAGATCACCAGCAGGGCTAGTGTTCTTTAAGCAGCACTATCCAAAATCTCTGAAGCAGATTTTTCCCCTCTAGGAAGTTGTGTGCTTGCCAGGTTGGAGGACAGTAATTTAGTTGAGGGGAGTTCAGGCGACTGGAGTTGCAGAATGTGCATTGGTTGGCACTGGGACCAGTAGAAGGAACATTTAATGTGCTGGGAAGATGGCTGAATTCCAGCTCTTGCTGAGGATTACTTCAGTAGGCTGTGCCTCTCAGTTTGAGGTTCCATCCTTCCTTTTGTTCTCTGACACAGTCTGCTAGAGGTAACTGAGGAGAGCAAGTGTATGCTAAGAGCTGACACTGCAAACAAGGAAGATTAAGGGGAAAAGTCCCAACATTGTGATCTGCATGTTGAGGTGATGTGTGAGAGAGAGACCCAATAGATTCATAGCTCAGGGGCAGCAAATATGAATTTCCAAGTGATGAAACTGTGATAAATGGCTGTTATAGGGGCTGTGGGGGTCAGCAAGCAGCTGGGCAATTACATCTATGGATGTGAGGCTAAGCAAGCAAGTGGGTTTTTTGCTGCCAGTATCACCATGCCATTTGGAATTCTGCTTCACAGACAGCTCAGTTTTGTCCTACGAGAGTGCAAAAGGCCTGTGAAAAGTTCTCTCAGAGAGAGAAGCTCTCTCCTTTGATTCACGAGGTGAGGCTCAAGGCTCATTGTGCACAATTCTGCAATGCAGAAGAGAGAAGGGGGAAGTGGAGAGCTTTTTAGGCCATTCAGGATTCTATTTTAGTGGAGAAACTTGGAAAAAGCAGAACAAATCTGATGAGGAAGGAAAAGATATAGAGCACTAGTAGTAAATTGTCATCCCAGTAAATCTTACTGGAGTTGAGAAATTCTTTACTGTCCAAAAAATTGAGGGAATCTGACATTTATACATTGCTAGGTGCTGATATGGCAAAGCAGTAAGAACTGCTTGCATGTCTTGCCATGAACTTTACCCATAGCCTACTGAGTGAGACATGGGTGTCAGGCAGACCTGGATCGAGCTTTGTGTGGATGGTGTGTAGTTTTTTGGTCATTAGAGTATGGAAATTATGTATGGAAGGAAGTAAAGTATTAGGGAGAGTTTTTAGCCTTGGAGTAAAATACACACAGGTAAATTGCAAATCAGCATGAAATTGTGAGTTCTTTCAATTTTGAAGTAATTTCAATGTATCCTTTTCTCCCACTTCCAGAAAGGACACACCAGTTCATGAACCTCTTTAATAAAACAGAAACTTTTCTTCCTTGAAACTTCCTTTTAAGGAAGTAATCTTAAACTATTAAATGCATTTTAACTTGTACATCTAGCTAGCAATTTCATAACATTTGCAATGAAATCTTCAGGAACTGAAATGGTTCCTAAAAATCTAAAAATTAAGAATACATGTTCAACAACTTCAAATGTTTATTGTGCAATTGTAAAAATGCATCATCCTTAAAAAAAGAGATTTAAGATTTTTTTCTCTAAACAGCTCTGAACTTCTTTTAAATAAGTTAAGGAGATTGGAAAAAGTAGTTAAGGTATGGCCTATGGCATAAAATTTGAGATGGATGAGGAGGTAGCACATAAATCTCAAAGAGAGAATTAATATACAGTTTCTACAAAATTGGCTACCTTAGCCATTTTAACATGGGTCTAAAGAGCTCTCATATTGGTTTCAGCTTAGCTGAAACAGAACTAAGAGTCATAAATTCAACAGTACCCTCTCTGCTCATTCCTCTAAATGTCTGAGTCACATTGATTGGGCTGCTGAGACTCCTCAGGATTCTGATGAGGAATTTCTGCCCTGGTCACAGGTAGAGCTGGTTTGTGTCAATCTCCAGCTGTACAGAGATAGGAATGCCAATGTATACGTGAAGAAGGAAGTCTGAGGCTGTTGTTCCTCTTCTGTCCTTCAGGAATATTTATATCTGTTGCACATGTTCCAAAGTACCCTAACTAAGAATTTTTTTAAACAGGTCCCTTATTCAGTGTAAATACATCCCTCACTATCTACGCCAACGATTTGAAGATTCATCAGAAGATCCACTCCCAGAAAAAATGAGAGAATCAGTGGTAAGGCTTTTTCTTTCATTAATTTCTGTTTAAAGCTCTCTCATCCATTTTGCCCACTGAGGAATCTTGTAAATATTGTCATTTAGTAATTTAAATAACTTAAGAGCAGAGATAGATGATCTTTATGGTGAGGCCAGCAGTGAGAAGGGGAGACATGCCATTTTCCTTTCTGAAGGGCTCCTTTGAAGGGCTCTGCCACATTGATTCTTTAATATAGTCCATGGGAAGTGCACTCTTAGAGCTTGGGCAGTGGTGCATTTCTCATCCTAGTACACAGAGAACTATTGCAGGTTCTGTGCACAGAGTTGCAGCCTGGCAATCTGGTGCGTCCGAGGTAGGATGGATTATTCAACAAGCACTCAAAAAGGTGAGCAGTCCTGCCAGACTCTCTGTGTGCACTGCAGAGGAGCAGGATTTGGTCCACAGAGTTACATGTGTTTAAAACAGCTCTTATTCTTTATTTTTCTATGGCTAGGGCTACCTATTTTTCAGAAATGCCTTTTCTGTGCCAGGATTATACTCTTGACTGTGCCATCCACTCCAGCTGAGCCAAGTGGAACACACAGTCAGACTTGGCACTTAGAGGTGGAAGAAGCACATGAAACTGGGATAGTATGGGAGAGGGAGGTGCATGCCTGGTGCCAAGCATTGCCATCTCATCATCTCTTCTTTGCTTGGCAGGCTGTTTATTTACTACTGTCTGGCAGGAAGCTGTAAGTTTTGTCTCAGCTTATTTCTCACTTCAGCACAAACATCGTGAAGTGACCCATCTTCCTTTTTGTGTCTTTTTATATTAAAAAAATGTTTGCTGTTACCCAGGGGAGGTTGATCATCTAAGGCATTCATGTGGGAAGATCATCAAGTCTCCAGTAATGCTAAGGGGTGTTTGACATTTATTAGTCTTGTGAGCTGTCCTGCTTCCTGGCTGTCAGACAGCTCTTCCTCCTGACCACATCCCCAGTGCCTGCACATCTGAGCATTTGCAACCTAGGCAGCTATTCCTTAGCTTCTGGGTGCTCTCTGAAATCCAGGAGCAATCAGAGAGTCTCTGGAAGATAGACTGCGTTTTTTGACCCTTAGACATGACCTGGGAGTCCATTGTTCCTACTGGCCTCCATATGTCCCTTCAAAGGAATGCATCTCTCATGTATATCTTGAATAATTTCTTAAGCATTTTATAAGGTGTTGCACAGCCTACATTCAACATATGCATTGATCCCACACTACCAATGTTTTCTGCTTTTCCAAGCTTCTGCTTAGATTGTCATTTTTGCCATGTATAATGTTATTTTAAACTGCTTCCTCTAATAGGGCCTACATGAGATTAAGTGATATTTCTTGTTGCTTGTATTGAGCTACAGTTTCTTGCAAACTAAACTGTTTGCAAGAGTTGATGCTGGAATATGAGTGTGCATCTAGAAACAGAGTAAAAAAGAGAAGTATTTTTGTTAGAATTTTGTTATATTCTGTGGTATTTGTGGTCTGTAGGTTATTGCTGTGATTCATTGACATTCTGTTCTTGTACACAGGGACTGTATGGCAGATGTAATGGAAAGCGTCTCATGCTCCTGTAGTTCTGTCTTTTGCTGATAGTGCCTTTCTTGGAGGAATACAGAGTCTGATGTCATCTGTTCTGCAGATGGAGCCCAGCCTGGGGACTGAAGCAGTTACTGCAGCTGTCCACTTAACTGGTTTTATTTCACAGTGCAGAGGGAAACCTTGAGCAAGGCCTTAAAATATTGAAAATAAAACCCAAAAATAGTGGAAAAAATCTGCATCTAAGATCCTGGCTGTATTTTCAAAATGAAGTAATTCTGCAGACTCTAACAATTTTTATATCAGTGACATGAACAGGGATCTGCTGTCATACACTAACACTGCACAGCTGCACTTCAGCCCTTGAGCCAATGGGGTGGAAGGTGCAGAAATATATGGATAACTGCACTGGGATTTGCCAGACACAGGAATTCAGTTCTTCTCTTCACAATGTTTCATTCCTGTCACACTTTTTCATTTTGTCACACTTTAGGATTAATTAAGTGGGCTTCCTGGCACCTTTGCTCTCCAGGAAATACCTGGATTTGGGAATTGGCACTTTTCTGCTTTGTACATTTGATACTCCATGCTGCTGCTGCTATGAGGCAGAGGCTGCTTTCCTTCAGTGTTGCTGGAGCTTCCTAGTTCTTTGCCTTCATTTTTTTTCCCCTCTATCTGGGCTTCCTTTAATCTGTATAAAAATTGTAAGCCAAAGTGTTTGCTTACGATTAGCAGTGCTAATTTGGAAGAAATTAGCTGAAGAGAGAGAGAGAGAGCAATTTCTGATGAATGTGGGCTCTTTGTCTAACCCCTGTGTTTCCTGGTACCTCTGTCTCAGTTAAACACCAAGGGGACTCCCACTGCTATCTCACCAATGTAGTGCTAATAGGGCAGGTAGGGAAGAACTGAGGCAGGAGAAAATGCATGGAATCCAAGGAGCGCAATCAAGCCATAGTCCCTGCTGACTTTCTTCAGCAATAGCAGTCATGTTCAGGATGTAGGACTCTCCTGACTCTTCAAAGCCAATTTAAAATAATTTCCAGAAGTTTTGCAAGGGGATCTTCAAACTGTTCAGCAGCTGGGTGAAACAATATATCAGTATTTGGAAGAGGTTTCATGATGGCAGCTCATTTTTTCTTGAAGTGCTTCCCTGTGAGGAGAGTATTCCTAACCCCTGTCAGTGGCAAGAGATGGCAGGATGCAACAAAAGCCAGCCTTGCCTTGGTGACATGTGGTCTACAAAACACCATTTAAATAAGACCCATTTTAATCAGAAAGCCAGAGGCATACAGAACAAAATCACCTTCTCAAGCAGCTGAAAGCAAACAAGGTTAATATTGAAAATTAATGTGTTGTTTTCTGGATGGCTTTGCATTGACGTTAGGAGTAATAAATACATCATCTCTAATGTTTGATTACATGACTTTTACCCTTTTCCTTTCCTTGAATAGCTGTGTAAGAATTGCCAGCTTTGGAAGCCTGGATTATGAAGCAGCTGTGATTGATAATTGACCATTCAACTTTGAGAATGGAGCTTCCTACCATTATAATTATTTTCTGTAGGCATCCACATGGCTGATTACTAGATTAGGCAGTGGCCTGAGGGTGATAATGTGTTACATTCAAACTCAAGGTTCCTTTCTGGTCTTTAGTACAAACATTTAGATAGCTAATAAAAGGATTTGTACAAAGCTCCAAAAATCTAATTGAAAATAATGGTTGGATTTGATGATTTTAAACATCTTTTCCACATAAACAATTCTATTATTCTGTGATAATAATTAAAACAAAAAAAGTGCCACTCTAATATATTCTGCTTGTGAAATCCCAAAGGCATCCATGTTGGTTTGGGGTTACTTTTTTTTCCCCTTGACTGTAAAATGGAGAATGTAGAATGGCTTTCAGTCCCAACTATAACAGTGAGTGTCTCACTGAAGAGATCTGAACTGTGAACAGAGCCTAATTTTTACATTTTTGGACCAATTGCAATGAAGGGCTCAAGCATCATGCTATAGAGCTATTCAGTACTCAGCTCATAAGTTCCTGATCTTGGGAATGATATCCATAATCCTGCTTTAGACAGTTGGGTCTAAGGTAGGCACATGGTTTTCAGGAGCTACCTGCCATCCACAGGAAGGCCAGGAGCCACAGATCCACCCCCAGCAGGTAGATGCCCAAGGTTTTCTCCTGGAGAGTAGAGTGAGTCCCTCTCAGCCAGAGAGATGACTGCCATTTCCTGGGGGACCCTGTCCCCTGTGCAGTGACATGGAACAGAAGCAAGCACTGCTCAGCTTTGTTTTAGAGGGAAAAAAGCCTGAATTTTGTGGGAAGCTTGAAAGCGTTGGCCACATCAAGAGGGAGCTGCTGTGTGGACCATTGTGCCACACTCTGTGCAGTACATTTACATTTTGAAAGAGTTCAGTGCAAGGACAGAAGGACAAGCCTGGGCATATATGATACCTTAAACACGTTCAGTATTGCCAGAAATGGAAAGCAATTGTCAAATTTGGGGTTAAATATCTGAAAAATAATAATAATTTCCATAAAAACATAGGCCTTTTTCTGTATAGGATTGTCAAAAGTGATGAGAGCACTGTTAAAAGGGCAATTGCAAAAGGAAAGATGGGAAATACAAGTCTTGTGCAATATAATTTGTGTAATATGTTCTCTTCTGAATGTAATGTTTGAAAAGATTCTCTTTGGTGATCTGGCCCGGAATGGAAAGTTGGGATGCCACCTCTCCCCAGAATGTACATTGTTATCGACTCTGCTGATTTTACAGCTAAATTTTTAATATTTTACATGGTTTTTAAAGTGTTAGCTTTTCAGCCATCTGATTGTGAGAGAAATCAGCCATTTTAATAGTAAGCCTTTTGGGTTGTACAGAAGAGCTTGTGAATGTGATTGGAGTGTGTTTGTTGTTCTTAGAAGCTTGTTTTAGATTACTGAGTAGTTGAATTCAGCTGTGCAGAAAATGATACTTGATCAAGACTTTTCATGCTGTGTATTCACAAAGGGGCTGAAATAGTGCTATATAAATTTGCCACTGCTTAATTTTCTCAGATACTGCTGTTTTATCTAGACTTTGTATGCAACATCTTTAAAAATATCTGAAAAGCTTAAAAAATCATTTCCATTGCATAGATTGGTAATAATTCAGTTATTCATTTTTATTAGACTCTGTTTTTTCAGTACTGCTGCTTGCTAGTGAGAGGAAGCTGTGAGAGAACTGAACAGAGAAGACCTGTGGGGACAGGCAAGGAGCCAAGGTTTAGTCAGGGAAGAGAAGGCTTTTCCTGTGAGCTCCCTCAGGTTGTGGTTCTTCTGTTGACAGCCAAGGAGCAAGGCCAGCAGGGCTGTGCTTTGAAAAGGTGGTCAGGAGGAGTTCCAAAGACCTGACTCTGCTCCCACACCTTCACAGCACATGTAGCCCATGCAGAGTACAGGGCTGTCCAGAGAAGGATGGCTCTCAGAGTGGAGGGAGCACCACTCTTCTGGAGACATGTTCATACTCCTGAGCAGCCCAGGAAGGGCAAAGACGGTGGTGGCTGCTTGAGATTTCAGCTAAGCTGTCTTGGAGTTTCCTGGGACAGAGCAAAAGTACTTTCAGAGCCTGAAGGCTTTTCAGTCCTGCTGCATTTCAAAGGGCTGCTGCAGTAAGTGGAAGTGCTGATGCAGGTGACCTTTTACTGAGAAGCATCTTTCATAACAGGGAGTGATAGGCAGTCTAAATATAGAGGTTGCTACCAGCTTCCCTGGTAATTTGCAACCCTTCTGTTCTTCGCTTGTTCTGCTTGCTTTCTTTTTTATCTCCTTTATTCGTAGGTTTGCCCTACCATCATCATTTTAGTTTCCTTTCTTTTTCTCTGATGAGATTCATTAAGATTACCTAGATAGCACTACCAGAAAGTCAGATGAACCTCTGGTTCTATCAAAAGTGTTGCTTTTCATGTGTCGTTTCTAGGCATCTTTGAATTAAAGCATAAGTCAGCTTCTAAACCAAGAGCTACAAATAGTTTCTCATTTGGTAACTTAGCAGCAGAATTGAGTGCTGAACCTAAATGCCCTTCTCATAAATCTAAGACAAGATTTTCATTTACTCACAAAAGCATTTGGGTGACCTCTGAAGTACAATTCAGAAGACCTCACAGATCACAAGCTATCTTGTTTATTTGTTTACTGAGAATGACATTTTAATCGCAAGAAAAATGTGCTGTAAAGACAGTGATATTTCCAATCTTTAGAAACAAAGTTACTCCTACCACAGTTACAGATCTTTACATAAAGGCAGATATGTCCTTTCATTGTCATTCAATGACACTGGAAAAAAGCCTTGTCTAAAATCCACAAAATCTTGCTGCAATTTGACTTCCAATAAAGAAAGTCAGGAAATGGGACATGTCACTTTAGAACATAATAAATGTATTAATGTTGTGTCTTAGAAGACATTATGGAAAAGCATGACTTTTTTCAGTAATGCAAGAGAAAGGGAATAAAAAATACTAGTTCTTGAAAATAGGAAATGGAACCAGAATTTTGATTCCCAAAAATAAGAACATCGTAATGGAAAAGAGTTATATTCCTCAAGCAGAATCAGATTCAGTATTAAAATGTACTGCTTTAATTTCTCCAATATTATAACTTTGTTATTTAAAAATATAATTCAAAATTAGGCATGAAGAATTTAAATGTGATTACTTCAACAGACCTGGCGTGTGGAGAAATAATTTCCCAAATCAGAGTGGAGAAAATACTTTTGTATTAGGGAATGCCGATTATCCTTATTGCAATGCAGAGTGTAAGTAATTGAAAACAGAGTAATTACTTTGGTTAAAATAGTGCTGCCTTACTAATTGTGTGTAAAATAATTATTTTCACAGAAAGAAATCTTGAAATCGGATCTCATTGTCTGCACAGCAGCTGCTGTTCTGTCATTTGCTGTCAGTGCCAGTACTGTGTTTCTGTCACTAAGGGTGTGTATCTATCTTTTTTTTCTCCCCCTAAGGTATTACGTCTCTTATGCAAAACCACAGGGTGCTTTAACTGGAAAGAATAGATGCTGTGGGAAGAGAAGTTAGTGAAAATGCATTTACTGGTCATGATAACACTGTTATATCTGTAAAGCAGTTAGTTTCTGGATATTTGTATTAATTTCAATATTACCTATTTGACATCTCTTTCCTTAAACATGATGATATGGAACCCAGAGGACAGTATGAATAAACCTGACATTTTGCCTTTTTTCTTCCAGTCATGGGGGAAAAAATTGGCTGATTGTGCGTGCAAAACACATATGTCAAAATCCATATTCACCTAGCGTCAAGAATTTGAACATAGGAATAAAAATCAATTGCAGAAAAATACAATTACAGAAACTGTTAAAAAATGTTTAAAATATATAAATATATATATATATGTATAAAAGAGTGTTGTATATAAATTATAACTATGTTTCCTATTTTCTGCTTTGACCCAGCCATTTCTCAGCATTGTGCTGTTTGCTTTAGCGTGGACAGTGGGATTTGTGACACATTACATCCTTCCTCAGCTCCGCAAGCATCACCCCTGGCTGTGGATCTCCCACCCCATACTCAAAAGCAAAGAGCACCAGCAGCGGGAAGTGAGAGGTTTGTAAGAGTCTTTTCTAAACAGTGCATACAATGAATTCCAGCTTGCCTTGGTTTGAAGAACAAAAAATAAAAAAATCCAGAAGTGACAGAGCTGGGAGAATAAATGATCCTTTTACTTTTGAGTAGCACACATCTGATCATTTTAATTTTTTCACTGCACTGCCCACAGATCTGTGAACCTGTAGGAATTGTCTTCTCAGGCCACTGCCCAGATGGGCTGAGGCCAGGCAGACATGTCTGGAGATTGTCTAGTCTGATGCCCCTGCTCAGAGCAGGGTCAGCTAGAGCAGGTTGCTCAGGGCTGTGTCCAGTTTTTAATATTTTCATGTGTAGAGACTCTAAAAACTTTCTCCACATAGCATTCAGTCATCCTTACAGTAAGAAAGGTTGTTTCAAACTGTGGAATTTGGGTGGATTTTGGTGGGGGTTTTTTTTTGTTGTTTTTTCCTGCTTTTTTTTTTTTTGGTTTTGTGGTTTTTGGTGGTTTATTTGTTTTGGTACTACTTTTTTCTGGAAATGGATTTTCAATTTGTGCCCATTTATTTTGTCCTGTCTCTGGCCACTACTGAGAACAAGAATGGCTTCATCAACTTTACTTTACCCCCATCAGGTGTTTATACCCCAAAAATGCTGCCAAATAGGCATTCATAAGTTGTCCCCAAGGCTTTTTCTTCTCAAAGTTAAGCAATCCCAGCTTTCTGGTTCTCTTCATATGTTGAATGTTCCTGTCCCTTAATCATTTCACAGCCTCTATGTGATCTTTCATGAGCCACTGTCTGATCTGCCTTTTGTTTTACATTACAGCACTGTTACTTGCTGTGTTGCTTTACATGGTATAGTTCATGCCTAATACACTGGCATTCTACAAATTAAAAAACTTAAAAGATTGATGAAATTGAGGTGTATTTTTTTCTACTTTTTGACATATCAGCAAATGTAGTGAAATTTAAGTGTTCTAATTTCAATTGTAACACTTTATAGAAACATTACATTTGAAAAGAACTTAAATTTTCTCTAAGATTTGTTCTTGCTGATGTCTGCTGGCTTCAGTGGGTAGTGCCTTGATGCATGTGAATATCAGTCAATATTTTAGTATGTGGAGATCTGATTTACAGCTCTGATAGAGTTATTTCTGAAGCAGGCAGTGTGCTTTGAGAGGTAAAGCTTCCCCCCTCCACCCCAGCTCTCTTTTTGCCTTTGCTACCAGCCAAAAGCTTGCTTGTCATTTCTTGATGGATCCCACGCCTTAATAATTCTCAGTATATGTTTCTGAAGTGTTTGAAGACAGCATTTGCAGAACAGTCTGTTGAGGGACTTCAGTCTGTCTTCAACTAGACCACAAAAGAGTTCAGATCACTCTCTGGAAAACCATACATTAAGGGTTTAAATCTTTTTTATTTAAAAAAAATGTTTCAAAACAATTACTTTCCAAACAAGGGTTGGGTATGAAAACAGTACCCAAGAGACTTGACTGAAGATTGCCTTTTAACTTTTACTTCAATATGCCAAGGAAGGTATAATAGAAATATAAATATTATTAACCACCATGCCCAGCTGAAAAGAGTGTCCAGGACTTCCTATCCCTGATAACCAGTAATTCTGATAAATACCTAACTTGCAGTGTTTGTTTCAGTACTTAATCATAAAAGACCACTGTAGGATTTCTTTGCCTTGTTCTGATTAAATCTGTCTTCATTTGTCAAAAACCATTGATTTCCTAAATGCAGTGACTCAGCATTTGAAAAGGTTGAAGGTAGAGATCTGCTCTACTGATTTCCACAGATGGGTTTCCTTCTGTTTTGAGATCCAGCTGCATTTCTCATGCTGCCTACTGTGGGACACAGGCTTTTTTTGCTTCTTTTGCAGTCCTCATTTATATATGGCATATTCCTGTACTTTGGGGTCTAAGTATTATTGCAATGTAGCTGGTGTTGTGTGTTAGAAAACAAGAGAAAAAAAAATATATATATATATATATATTTTAGTCCCTTAGGCTGCTGCAGAGGTTTTTTATCATGTCTGAGATGAGACAGACTGTGGAAAAGGTAATCCCTTTGATAGATATGTCTGACGGGGTGTCTTCTTTCTTTTGTCCTGTAATAAAAATGTAGGAACTAAACTTTAAAATGTTCCCTCTCTGTATAGAAAAGGAAACTTGTAAAAAGGACAGAAGGACAGTTGTCAGTTGTGGACAATGAAAGGACAAGTACACAAAATAAGATGTCTGTGAGGAGTTTTTACTGCGTAGATTTTAATTCTAATTTTTTTTTTTTACAAGAGGAGTGCTATTGAAAGACAAATGACTGCTTGCAATTAGACAAACAACTGGCAGTGACAATTCCACAAGTTTATTCTTGGCTTTGTTGCACAGACTTTGGAAGAGCTTCTCAGCCTTTAAGGTGTTCCATAGAATGGCAATTATCAGACCAGTTCTGGTGCTGCCCCTGTGAGATAACTCAGTTATTGCTTGTCATTGTTTTGGCTGACTGCAGGATGAAAGGCTTAGGTCAAGATGTATGAGCTTATGGTATATAGATGTGTAGAAATTAGTGATATGCAGGAATAAATGAGAAAGAAACCCTGATATACCAGGCTATTTTTTCTTCTATTTCCTCTCCACTACTGCTTTTATACCCCACAGGTTTATGTAAGCAATTTTCAAATCCATGTCTTTCCCTGGGGCCCCTTCTGAATGTGAGCTCTTTTTTCTGTCTCCACTGTCTGAACAGACCTCTCTCTGCTTCTGCACCTACCTTCTGTTTGGTTTGTGTGATATGCTTATCTCTTTGCTGAAGCCTGAGTTCTTACACAGAGCTCAGCTTTGGACATGTCTGAAGTTCTTGAGCTCAGGAGGAGGAGGAGAGAGGAATGGGGAAGAACGGCTAGGTTCCAAAATGGACATTTTGCTGTGTGTATGAACTTTTAGGAGGTGGCCTTTAGGTAGTGAAGAGGAAAATTTTTATGTTATAGCAAGAAACAGAAGTTGTTTATATTTTCTGAAAGGGGGATTTCTGCAAGAGCATTGTCTTAGCTTAAGGTACTGGCAAAGCATGACTTCAACCTAATTTAGAAGGATTGGGTTTAGATGTTTAGATCTTTCTCTTAGTCTATGCAATATACAACTGTGCCTGTAGAATGTAGAAATTCATTGATTCAGCATGTCTTCTGTGTCTCTCATTGAAATGGTGTGTATGGAAGAGGGGGTCTCTCCATAGAATTGTTTTCATTTTGCAGGGATGATTATTGGAGATTCAGTAGCTGGCATTTCTATTTCTGAGTTAATACCAAATTCTGCCTTTTTGTGTTCACTGTTTTTCCAATAACTGTCTAGCTGAGCTTTGAGGAAAAAGGCATTTTTTTGTCTGTGCACAAGGGTTTCTGCACTCAGTTCACCTAAGTTCTCATAGCAGCTGAATTGCATGGAGCATTCAGTTCTTGTTTAATACTCATATTAAGTGCTGTGGTATTGTTAGAAAAGTCTACTGCAAAAAAAAAAAGCTATTCCTTAGGGAGGAATGATATGAGATGTGATCCTTCAAATTACAGTGACTGTTTAAGTGTTTTAGGAAACATCTATGACAATTTCTGGCTCCTGATATTTCTTCAGTATTTAGATCTCAAGGGGTATTTCATTTATCAGTGATAAATAAAAGGTGATAAATTCTAAGGAACAGTGTTTTGCTACTGTAAGATGGGGAAGTAGAGGCACAGAGTTCAAATGAGGTTTCCTTAGGTGATTCAGCAGGTCAGTGCCAGAGCTGGAGAGCCCTCTCTGGGGTCATTACATCCCCTGATAGTGCTATTTAATATATTGACAAAATAATTGCATGATGTAAAAACTACCATCTAGCATGTACTATCTTTTATTGTTTTTGAATGTGTCTCAGGAGTCCAATTATAAGCAGCAAAACAGATACTTTCTAAACTCAGAGAACAAAATTATTTCTCTATTGCCAAAGAATTATGAATTCTATTGTTTCATAAATTAGTTGATTGACTGTATTTATTAATGTGAGCTAACTCGTGTCTTCTATGGTACTCCAGTGCAAAAAATGCTGATGATTTGATGACACGATCTGTTATCTGAATTTCCATTTCAGATGCTGCTCATTTGATGTGGTTTGAAAGGCTTTATGTGTGGCTACAGTGCTTTGAGAAATACATTTTATATCCAGCCATAATACTGAATGCACTCACCATTGATGCTTTCTCAATTAGTAAATACAAGAAGCTTGGTACACAGTAAGTAGATTATAACTCAAGGCATGTGATTAGTAGAATATTTGGTTTTGGACTGAAGACTGAGAAATGGAATTTGTTTTTAAATAAGCCTCTAATCTTGTCACAGTTTGCTTTCATGCATTTTAGTTCAAAATACAATAATCACTGGCTTTGCTGCAAGAAAAATACAAAACTACCTTATCACACTAAAATGTGTCTCCAGTGAAAGAGAGTGAAATTAAAAGATTAAAGAGCTATATATAGATATATATGGAAGGTCTAAATGTCAATTAAAAGCAAGACACACCATATCAGGCTGCAGGTGTTTGATGGGCATAAACTCAGTGGGGTAACTAGAATTAATCAGATGAAAATGAGAAATCTAGGCTGGATATCAGGAAACATTTCCTAACTGAGGATTTTTAACACTATGCTATAGTCTCCCAAAGGAGTTATCAGAAGCTTCACCACACAAATCTTTTAAGGCTGAATGAAATATTAAACAGTGCAGAAAGGTGGGTAGTCCTGCATTAAGAGTGGTTTGAAAAAGGTGGGGGTACAGGTTGTGACAAAGTCTGTGTTAAGCAGAACTGGTGGTGCTGATCCATGGTCTCACAGTATGATCCTTGCAGACAGCCTTTTATGGTAAGTATTTTAGTCAGTGACTTGCCTACTGCAGATAATCAGCAGGCTTGGTGACTGCAGTATCCCCAGTGAGCAGAGTTTCTGCAGTCTTTTTATCAGAATGACAGTGATGCAGATGATAAAACAAAGACACAGCCTTGGAATGTTCCAGTAGCAAGAAAAACTGCTGGGAGGTGGGGGAGAGTTCCTCAATATCCATAATAATGCAGATTCTTAATTTCAAATATTAGATAAAAGAGCTTTGATGTAAAAATTGCATGTTGATTTATTTCTCTCTCTTGAGGAGCAACACAGCATTAGGAACTGCACAACTATAAGAAAAAGGCAGCCCCTGCTTTTAGGCAGCCCCTTTAGTTTGAAATTTGAACTAGGGCATTAGTCAAATTTTCTGCATATTTCTCCCAGACAACTTCTTTTGCAGAGAGACTCTCACCAGTCACTCATTGATAGCCCCTGTAGTTCCCCACTGACCTTTTTTCCCCCAGGTGCTTGGAAGGTGCTACAGCCGAGGTGCTTCAAGAGTTCAGGTATATTGTCTAGGGTGGCACTGAATCCACATTTGTCCCTCTGGTTCTGCAAGGCTGGGAGAATTAAAAGCAGTCAGAATGCCGTTTGTTACTAGCTAGCAGACGTGACTGAATACATGCACGGAGCAAATATGTAGGGTTAGGAAGGTGCTATTTTTACATAGTCATTCCTCCAAGCTAGATTGCACTTTAAAGTATCACCTCCCTCAAGTGTTCAGAAGAAATGAGTCAGACCCCCAGAAGTTTTGAGATTAAAGAAAGTAATTACATTTGTCTGCCTTTGATTGTTTGGCCTGTGGGGGAATACCACAGTAGTCCTTTCCTTCCCCATCCCCCTTGTGTCTGTGTGATCACCTGTGTGAAACCTGCTCTCTCCTTTTCCTTGTAACTCTGCTCTATCCGTGAAACTCCCAGTATGCCTTTTCCTCTGGCTCTCCTCTTTAATACATTCTCCCTACAGCTGCCATCCAAATGCCACGCACAAAGCATTCAGCTTCAGATCCCACCTCTTTCTGAACTCTAAACCCACGAGGCATCCTGGATTCTCCTTGCTACTTCCAGACACAGTGTTAATGAGGGTTTTATTGCAAAAATACCTCTTTTCTGTTGCTGGAACATTTCTTAATTATTGACCACCCAAGGATCAGACCGCATCATGCTGTAGGGAAGGGAAGGCACCCTCCTGCTCTGCGTCTGAAAGTGTCTGAGGTGGTACATTTTGTGGGATTTGATGTCAGAGTTTTCCTGAAATTGAATTTGTCTTTTAAAGAAGTTTCACCTTGCTTTGTGATTTAAAGGACTGCAGCAGTTTGCTTCTTGAGGAGGCAGAACAGCTCCTTTATAGTCAAGAGTTTTCTTGAGCTTTCCAGACCCTGGTGTGCTGGTTATTAATAGGACCCATGCTGACAGTGCCTGCCCCTGTTACCTGCCAAAGAGGCACTGGAAATCACCCCCCTGCTCACGTTCCCTTACATCTTTTCCCAGGAGTTCAGGCCCCAGGAAAAGCACCTGGTGTGGCAGTATTTTTAAAGAAGAAGGAATAATGAGCAAATTATTTTCTGTTACATCTGAATACATTATTTTGTAAAGTGTCATTTTTTGGTGAAAGTTTCATCGTGGTAACAGGCACATTGACTAAAAAGTCTTCCTTTTGCTCTATAATCTATAGGTTTCCATGTGAAAATTTCTCCATGTTGCAAGAATTTTCTTGTTTCTGATAAATGAAATACACAACTGGTTCATGTAGGATACGCTGGGATGGCTTCTGTTGGCTTCAGAATCGATTTAGCTTAGTCATTAGGTTTTCCATAATTCAGAAGTGTGAGGCAAATTGAAAAGAACAGCCTTGACAAGGTGGAAAATAAGGTCAGCTTGGTGTTTCATTCCAACAGTAATGCCCTGCTGATCATTCAGAAGGACCAGCACTCAAAGTTGCATCTGCATTATGGAAGATACACAAAAATGAATAAATGCCACATGAAATAAAATCAACCTGGAAAACAGGAATCTTGCTAGGATGGTGAAAACCTGTTGAGATCTTTCTAGCCTGCCAAATGTCAGTCATGGCAGCAGGTATTCTGGTTAGCAGCAGGATGAAGGAGAACCTTCCATGCATTTTGCAAACACCTGGCCTACTTTCTCACTCATTATACATTGAAATCCCCACGTTTTGGAAGACATAAGTGCAACACAAGTTCTTTTGATCTGATAAACTACTATGTAGAATAGTCAACTTTCTGATCAAGAACTGTGGTAAGAATTTCAGATACTTCACATCTATCTGTAATTCAATCCAGAATTTTGGCAGCACATAATGAAATTACAAGTAAAATTATAAATTCTGTCATCACATGAAATTTCTTGTAATATAAAAAAAAGAAGAGTTCAAGGGTTTTCTTTTTTTCAAATTACAGTAATGTAGTAATGAAAGTGCCAAGGTATTTCCTGGACTGAAATTTTACTTTAAGAGGAATATAAAAATGTCTGGACTAGATTTTAGTAGTCATTACTGCTCTTTTTAGTACAGAGTTTGTTCTTTTTTACAACTTACAAATGTGTCATAATGATAAGGGAAAAATACAAAATTTCACATAAGTAAAATAAATGTGATGATTCCTGATATTACTTCTATATCCTTTTAATAAATAAGATATGTAGATTTGGATATGCAGAGCAATCTAAAATACATCTGGTACAGATATTTGTATTTAAGAGCTTCTTAATTTAGTGCCTTATGACTTGATTAGGTTTTTCTCTCTGCTTTTCTTACAGCTGTGACATTATCCTGATAACAGTTGCTGGAATGAAACTCCTCCGCTCCTCATTCTGTAATCCTATTAATCAGTTTGTTACTTTGAGCTTTACTGTGATCTTCTTCCGATTTGACTACAGAGACATTTCGGAAAATTTCTTGCTGGATTTCTTCATGATGTCCATCGTGTTTCATAAGGCAAGTTTTAGAGCTCCTATAATTTCTTTGGAAAAAAATATATTTTCAGTTTAATCTGGCTGATCAATATGTGTTAGGACTTTTTAGAAGTAATGAATGCATACATAGATTCAAATTATTTGTATTATAGAGGAAAAAATCTGTTAAATTGAAAAAAAGGCTTTGATTAAGTGTTTTTTCTGGCTTTGTGCAGTGTTTTTCATCTACTTTTTGTTCACGTGCTGCTGTATAAAGTTCAGAATTGTTGTTTTCAAGAGGAGAATCCTCAATGAGTTTGAAAGAGCCTCTTGGGTCATTAGTGCAGGACTGCCCTCCAGATCAATCACCTGGTGTTTTTATCTCAGTTTCCTTTGAATGCCTCTAGTGGTTGACTCAACAACTTCCTTTGGGAAATTATTTCGTTATCTAATCACCCTCATGATAATAAATGTTTTCCTAATGTCAGCCTTAACATTTTTCTTTTCCTATTTTCAGTCTGTTATCCTTGTGATGCTGCCCTTAACCTTAACCTCAGTGCTCCTTCCTCTCTATTGCATTGTTAACTCTTGAAGTGTGCTCCAGTAGAGTTCATTTAAAAACTACCAAACCCTTTCTGCATCAGTCAGGTCAGACCCTGTCATTATTCGGAATCTAAGCTGTTTCACTGAAAGAATTAGGCTTAACTGATACCTTGAGAAAATATGAGAAAGTACTGAAGATTTGAAAGTATTTGTCCAGGGGTAATTCTAGAGAGGTGTTTGGTTTTGTTGCTCTTTGTTTTATTTGGTGTTTTTTGCTTAGGCTTCTTTCCTTGGTTTCTTTTTCTAAAATATTCCTACTATATGTGTGAGTATGACCCAGCTAGTATCCCTTAGTTGGTGAGAGAAGAGAGACATGGTTCCATATTGATTGCTGCATGTGCTGTGGAGATATTTAGCCCTTCTACACAAGTAGCACCAGCTCATACTGCTGTCTATGCCCCCCTGGAAGTTTCAGGCTTCTTATGGAAAGGTCCAGTTATTTGGTGTTATGTTGGGAGTTCCCAGTCATTTAGGGAAAGAGCGAAGGAGAAATTAAATGCTTTTCCTGGTTTATTTCTGTGCTGCTGTAAGGGAGGATGAGAAAGGAGGATTCACAACTTGGTGAGGTACCTTGAGCTCACACTTCTTGCTGAATTCTTAGACCACACTCCAGCAGAAGCTTCACCTGCTTCAAGCCTTCACCCTCAGAACTGTTGTTCTGCTTTCTCTCTGCTGGGGTGAGAAGGCAAGGGCTGGGGAGGAAGGGCAGAAGAGGAGGAGTAGAAGAGATGAGACAAAACTCTGCTTTAACAAGATTCCCCTCCACCATACTCTGATCCTAAAACAGGACTAGAGTAATTTTTTAAGCTTTTAGCTTAGAGTGAAAGATAACCAGTGAAGGCGATGCAGAGTTTGCTCACATTATGCCACTTTTCAGTATTTGTTTCATTACCATGTTCCCTAGAGAAAGGGGTAGATTTTTGTCCCCATAGAAGTTTATCACTGCTAAGTCCCATGTCTGAATGATGACTTAGTCCTAAAGCTCATTCTCTGAAAATCTCTTTACAGGATCAAAAAATTAGCATTAGAATTGAAAGTTCCACTATTTGTTAATTCTTTTGGAAATGTTGACCTTATGAGCATATCAGAAAATACTGCTGTGAATTATTGCATGCTTTTGTAAGAAAGAGATATGAAGTCTTTTCAGTAGAATTTTTGCAGTTACTTAGGTAGATTGAAGCTACTGTTTACAGTAGAAAGACTAATGTTAGCAATGAGAATGAGATAATGAAGGATGCTTATTAAATTAAGCAGAGATGTTTGCTAGAATAACCACTGATCTACTAGACTGAAGGCTGTACTGCAGACATGTTTTGAAAATGTGGTTTTAGCATTGATCTTCCATCTTCATATCTAACAATATCTGAAATTTTGCAGGTCATTAGTACAGTAAGTGGAATTGTCCTTGTTCCATTTAAAAGTTCTAAGTCAAATGGTTGAATTATTTATATTACAAAAGCACATGCACAGTTTCACAATGATCATTAGATCCAATATGAAAAATAGCATTGCAGATGATAACAATTAAATTCCTTTTTATTTCAGATCATAAAGGGCATAACTTTTCTTTACCCTAATTAAGATTTGAGCTTTAATTAGCTCAGCATTGTGGAACTTCAGTAAAGGATCTGATCACTTGAGGATAAAGATGATGTGTATTTATTTCATACTATAGTCTCTAAGCAAGCTGCATCCACCTTTGTTCCTAAAAGCTTTATGGGTCTTCATAGATTCTGTTGGTATTTCAGTCATTTTTATGTTTGCACTTATTTTTTAAAATACAAACAGAATCTGAAATATTGTCTATTACTGTCACCTTTAGCTCTGCAGCGTTTATTACACAGCCATCACTGATTTCTGTTTGAACATTGAAAATGTCAGTTTGCCACTCTCTTAATTAGGGAACACTAGAAGTCTTAGTCATAGTGATGGCAGTTTTTAAGCAAACTTACCCCACAAAAAGCTTTGCATGCTTTCAAAACATGGTGATAATATTTTTTTGTTCTACTAGGCACTGGGGAAGAAAGACTCTAAATTCAACAGACATTCACAACTGCACTAGTCACTCTTGATGCAGATTATATGGAATAAAACTTTACTAATACTGTTTGGTAGAGTATTTCTAAATAGATCACTGATTGTGCTTCCCTTGTTTTCCCCATTGTGCTGTTAATTTAAAGTAATTTAGTCAAATCAGAAACTCCAAATGAGCATGCCGCTCCCTGTGCAAGCTGGGACACGGAAGTCCGAATTGCTGCTCACAGATTTTCATCTCTCTTAGCCAAAACACCCACATTGAGGTAACAGAGAACAAGAGAGTCTACTCAATTCTATTACTGAGATTTTTTTTTGGTCTTTTTAACATCATAAGACCTACTAATGTGACACAGTTAATTCAATTATTTCAAAAAAATGATTAGCTGTTTACATTTTGACAATTCACAGAATGTGAAAACACTAAATGTTGATTTAGGCATATGCAGAGTGTGCTGTTTTGTGTTTCAAATTGCCTTGGGAAGGCAGCAAGATAAACATTTATGAAATATTTTCTTACTTGTTTTTGAGAATGATTGCAGCTTTTGATTCAAGTGAAAGAGGACTTTGTCTTTCTTAAACTAAGATTTTCCATGTAGTGAGATCAGGTTGTGTCCTTGACTACAACCTGGGAATCTTCTGTCCAAAACTCCTGTTGTCTATAATCTTTAAATCAGAGCTGAATGGCCTTTTAAAAGTTTGTGGTTGCTCATTCAACGTGTGTGGGTGTAATGCTCTGATGTATATTCTTCAGGAAGTCAAACCAGATAATCGAGACAGTCTTGGTCTACATGACTCCATGTAAACTTCTCAAATGAGCCAGTTGTTCTCCCTGGCTGTTTTAGGAGATAATGTCAGTGCAAAGATTAATAAGAGTGTTCATGTTAAGTGAAAATGGAAACCCACAAAAAATGGAGAATATATTCTTCATAGGCATAGCAAAGATGGATTACATAATAGGACTTAGGAGAGTCCTTCCTAGACTTTTAACACTAGGAAAAATTCTGAGACTCTTTCTTGTAATAGAATAAAAAAAAAAAAGAAAAAAAACCCCAAAAAGTGGAAATATTAAATGATTTGAATAGTTTATTTGGAACTGATGAAAAGATGAAAAGATGGACCTTTCTTCCATTCTTTTGCTCTCTACTGACATAATATTTAACTGAGGAAAAGCTCTATCATATGCAAAAGCTATCAGAGGAAGAGCATAATGGATGGTTAAGTGATATTATAGCTCATCCAGTCCATTTTTCTTCAGTGTGATAAAAACAAGCAAACAAAAAGTAAAACAGTGATGTACCCAGCACTGCCTTCTGTGGCAGATGTGTGAGATGCTTTTGAAGGGTGTCTGGACTAGCTGCTCAAGAACGAACTGGTATTTAAGTGTGAAGTAGAAGTGAATGCAGATCATTCAAGCAGCAGGAATATCAGTTTGGAACAGGCTGAATGTTAACAAGGATGCTCAGGGCAGGGCTTGTCCCCAGCTCTTTTGCTGTGCTCTGTTTAAAATGCGGTTTTCCGTTTCATCCAGTGCCACAGGCATCCTCTAAATTTTGCTGGTGGAAAGGAGTCATAGTATCTCTCTGAACTGCTTTTGAAACCTCAAGCAGAGCTGATGTTGAGCTGAAGGAGCAAAGACAGCAAAAACCTCTGTACTGTGCTGTGGATGCTCCTGGCTGTAGTGTGCTCTTGGCTACTACAAAAGCCTAGTGGGAGGTTCTTGCCAGTCCCTTCACTCCTGGGAACGTGCTGCTAAACTGGATCTTACCAGCAACCTTTTCATCTCTACAGCACAACTGGGAAATTTTACTTGTACTTTGGAATATGGATTTTTGACAAATCTGTGCAGCTTCCTTTAAGCCTTAAACAGTGAGCCACCCCTAGCCTACACACTCATCTACCACACAGATCTGAATGGGAATGGTAAGCCCAAGTGCCATTAACCTTCAAATGTGTAGGACTACAACTTCTTAGCTCTTTCACTGACTTACATGTTACTGTCAGGTAGTTTAATGGCCTCCTAATTTGTGTGTGTGTATGAACTAATTAGCAATACAAAAATATGAAATCACCTTATATTTTCTTATCTTCAGGTCTTCTGAGGGTTCTGAATTTGTCTTCATGCATAAGGCAAAATAATCAAAGAAGCAGAGCTTGTTAAATTTGCCTTCATTAACGCTGAATTTATTTGCCTAAGTACTCTTATTCCTGCTGAGCTCACTTAAATATACAATTTCCCTGTTTGATATTTTTTCTTCTTTCCCAGAATACATTTTCCAGCTAAAAAGGAATCCACATTTTTATAAGAATTTTTTCTCTTTCTGTATATTTCTTTCTCCTCTAGTATCCAAGACCACATGTTTATGAAATATGATCTTTGTCAGAATAGATCCAGCTAATGCAGCCAGTTTGTAGCAACCTGGCAGACCCTTGCTGATCAGGCTTAATTTTCAACATCTGCAACACAATCCCTTGGACAGGAAAGAAATTGTGTGTCATCTTGTTTTCCTTCATTTTATGAGAAAGTGCTGCCAAGTGCGTTGACCTTCTTGGTTCTTTGTTGAAGTCAAGTAATTAACCTATTGGATCTTTTTATTGCCTTTGTGGCAATAAAACTCTTGGTTAGTTGGCATGTCTCATTGATTTAGGTGCGACTTGTAGTTCAAAAGCCTCACTCTTTTTCCTTTCCTCTTCTGATTTTTCACCTTTCTCTAAATCTGATGTTTCACTTCAAGGCTTCTGGATCCAAGTTATTAATTCATATTTTAATCCATTCCTTGCCATTTGTGCATACTGAAATCCAATGTCTTAATCATCTGTACCCTCTTGGCTCACAGCTGTTCCCTCAATTTTTGATATCTGGCATATAAACCCTTTTAAGACACTTTCTGCTGAGTAAAATACCCAAGGCTACATCTGATATTTGACAGGATAATCCCAGTGGTATTTTCCATACACTCCTTAACTCTCTTGTGCACTGTACAGTTCATGTTTCCTCTTAATATTGGAGGAATGGTTTAATTGATTTTTCATTCAACCTTCTGTCACTGACCTCTTTGTCAGACTTCATTCATTACCCATTACAATTTACATTTTCTCTTTCTTTTTTTTGGGGGGTGTATTTTTTATTTTCTCTAGAATGGGGCAAGTGCATTTGGGGGTTCAGGGGATGTACACCCACTCCCTGGGCCAATGTGTCTCAGTATGCACTGAGGTTTATGTTCATGTGTGTTCATGCTGATAGAGGCCTGTTCTGTCTGTGTTGATGCAGGCACTGAAAGAGAAATCTGGAGTACTTCAGTGCAAACTTGGTATTTTTCTTTTGTCCACTTTTACCGCAGAATGCTAGAATGGCTTGGGTTGGAAGGGACTTCAAATATCATCGAGTTCCAACTCCCTTGCTATGGGCAGGGACACCTTCTGTCAGGTCAGGTTGCTCAACGCCCCATCCAACCTGGCCTTGAACACTTCCATGGGTCAGCTTCCATCTACAGCTTCTCTGGGCATTGTTCCAGTGCCACACCACCCTCCTAGTGAATAATTTCTTCCTAATACTTGATCTAAATCTCTTTTAGTTAAAAACCATTCCCCCTACTCCTAACACTCCAGGCCCCTATAAAAAGCCCCTCTTTCCAGCTCTCTTGTAGGTCTCCTTTTGGTACTCTCACCCACCACCATCCCCAAGTCCTTCTCACAGGGCTGCTCTCTTATCCATTCTCTGAGAAGCCTGTGCTTGTGCCTGGGATTGCCCAGCCCAGATGCAGGACCTTTCACTTGGCTTTGTTCAACTACATGAGGTTTGCCTGGGCCCAGTCCTTTCAAAAAGGAAATTTCTGGGAAGACAACAGTGTTGGCAGAATCCATGCCTGTGAAGGCTTTGCTGAAAATGCTTGAATCAGTGCAGCTGATGAGTGCACTCCCAGCTGCACTGATTTATTTTGCTTGTCTGGCCCTCTTCATGTTGAGCTGGGGAGCTCTGATCACCTTTTGCCCACCATGGGATTTATGAGTCTGTTTTTTTACAGTGTCACAGGTTCCTTCCCTGGGCTCTTGCTATCAGCTGACAATGTAGGAAGAAGCAGGATCTGCCATGAGCAGATCCAGGGCTCTGTTAGGTTCTCTCATCATCTTATTGTCATAATCCTTACCATGGATTATGGTACACCTGGCTAACATTTAACTTCAATTGTAAGGCTTTCAAGGCTTGCTGCTCAAACTGCTTAACACATGCCTGTTTTGTACACTGTCACTGTTAAGTGCTGAGTGTTGTGCTTGAGGAATATATTCTTTCCTCCAAAGTTTGATATCAGAGACTTGGACTGATTATATTTTGATCCTCTTGTATGTATTCCATTAGACAATTGATTTTGAAGCCCACAATATAAAGGCTTCAAGTCTGTAAGCATGTGCAGATAAAGACATCCTGGATAGTATTTGTTGTAGGTTCAAACACAGCTGTCCAAATACACCATAGAATGTCACAATGACTTAAGACATAAGCATTAAAAACCTTTAGTGTTTCCAGTAAATCTTGTTTTGCAGGATTTCATAGGTGAAGTTTGAAGTTTAAAATGATAATAATTAAAAACCCAGAAGTCAATGATTTGCAAAGCAAAGCCACTAACAGGAGTAAAATTATTCCCTGAAGTTTAATTTTATGTCCTTAAATACATACATACTTACAGTTTTTCTCTCTTCATGTATATTCATTTTTATTGACATATCAAAAAGAAAATAAAAATATACCAGTAGATATTAGAATTTAATTCCAAAAGCTGCAGTTTCCACTTGATCAGAATTAGCTTAACATGAACACGTAAATGCTCCTCTCAGAGTGTCAGTTCAGATCATCTCAAGGTCACAGGATCTAAAGAGGAATATAAAGAAATATCTGTTCAAACTAAATAATTTCTTTCTGCACTTAATTTTTTTAATCTCAGTGTCTTACATGTAAAGCATGTAGCTATATATATGTATATGACCATTATTTTTGTTTAAAATCTATGTGTATATATATACACAGTTTTTTAAAACATAGAAAAATTTAAACTTAGCAGGAAAATGTTAATATTTATGCATTATTTAGTCCCAGAGTTGCCAAGAAGTCTGCCCACAAAAATCCCAACAGATGCCAAACACATAGAAGGGCCGCCAGAAGCTGAGAGCATTGCATAGTCTCCATCTCACACTAAGTCATTTAAATTCAGGTGTTAACCTCTGCCTAGTTTATTAAAATCTACCAAACTGAGAAAAGAATACAATATTTTAGTGGCGTTTTCGACTCCACAAATCTTTAATTTTTCATGTATGTTAACTAATTTCCATAAAATTTGTTTAAGTAAGAATAACCAGATTTAAAGAAAATCTTGGGAAGATGAGTCTTTGGCTTTGCCTTGTTTATTACTTTATCACTGGTGCACCAGAAATCTGTAGAGGCTTCAGAACTCATAGAAGCCTTAAGGATGATTAAGGTAAAACATCTGTCGACATAAAATAAACATGAAAGATGGATGCATGTTCTGCACTTTTACTTGTCGGTAGTGCTGGTTTAAATTCACCAAACACGCTGATAATTTAAGGTCTTTATCAAAGACTTTGAAAAACTGTTTACTGTGTAAAACTGTCACATGCATAAATATATCTAGGAATATTAGAAATTTTATGCGCCCTACATAATATATAATTATATATTATAAATAATGTATAAACATGTAATAGTTTCTGCTTATTGACCTGTAGAAAACACTGAAGATCTAATAAGGCTTAATAAAAATATTCTTTTATAAATCATTCTAAACTGGGATGCAGAAGTCTTAAATAAAAATTAATCTTTTATATATGCTAAGGAAGTGGTTATAAAAAGAGGGTTAAAATTCACCAGAGACTCTTTTTTTTCACCTTGACTTTAGAAGGTTCCCTCTTTGTATCTAGCACTGTTACACCTCATGCTCATTCAAACAGAACTCTACTGGGGATAATTTGTGTGTTTCACAGAACCACAGAAGGGCTGAGGTGTCCCATCAGGTCCCATGGAAGTGGGTTTTTTCCAGTTTGGTTTGATGTGCCTTTAGCTAATCCTTTGCTATGTAGGGTGTCTCAGTTTCTTCATGCTTCCTCACAGCTCTCAGGGCACTCTGGCTTGAAGGGTGACTGGTAAAGCCAAGCCGAGGAAGGCATTGAGTACTTCACCCTTCCCCATGCCCTTTGTCACCACATCCCTTGCCCCATCCATCAACAGGTCCATGTGATTTTTTCCAGTTTGTTTGTTGCTGTCAATACACCTGTAGAAGTCCTTTCTGTGGCCTTTTACTTTCCTCAACAGATTCAGCCCCATATGGGCTTTGCCTTTTCTCCCTCTTTCTAATTTGTTCTGTATTGTTTCTGACAATTTAAAAGAGATGAAGGTTTTCCTCTTTAGCTCATGTCTTCAGATTACTGAAGGTTGAAATGCAGCTAGTTGTAGTTGAAATAAGAGAATAGCTCAGCCTCCCCTATTTATAAAGGCAATTTTTAGCAGCTTCAGTTTCTTTCTGTGAGAAAAGCTCTGTGAGTTCCCCTATCAGATATAGGAGGAAGCATATTGCAAATTGGATGAAACTGATAAGGAGGAACAGTTTCTCAGATCGTTCTAGCAAAATGAAAAAGAGAAAATGTAAAGCCAAGTCCTTCTTTTTAAATCTCAGGGTTGTAGTTGGTAGATGACATCACCTTTAGCAATTATAGTTAGAGATGTAAAATGCTAATGGCATATTACCCTGAAGGCATTTTGCAGAACATGCCCTGGAAGCAGGGATTTAAGAGGTAATAGAGGCACTTGACAACTCTTAATGAAAGCAGTAGCTTGAAAATCACACATTTCCAGGCTTTTAAGTGCAGTGTTGTAAGGCTTTCAAAAACCAAGAGAGGCTCACTAAAGCATTCTTGCTTCATGTTCTCGAATGGAAATGAGCTCCTTTGCCTGTCTTGTGGAAGTGTTAGCTGAGAGGAAAGTGCTGGAAGAAACAACAGCAAGTTCACGCAGTGGGGAATGCAGAAGCAGTAGGACTTGTTAGGTACAACAGGGAACCTGGGCTCCATGGGACAAATTTTGCAAGGTGTAAATGTTAAAGAACAACTGAAAATTATATTTTGGAACAAGGAGCCAGAAGGGTGTCCTCCTGGATTTGGTTTCCTAGCAAATGCAAAACCTGAGTTTTATTTGAGATTTGAAAACCTTTTGGTGAATTCTGTGCTTTGAGCACAGCTAGGGTGATTTATGACTTTGTGATGTCAGTCTGTAACTGGCAGAACTTTGCTGGGTTGTGCTGCAGTTTTAAATTTTTGAAGTTTCTAATGCAAGTCATCAGCTTTTTCCAGCCCTTCACTTAAATCTTTTTGCAGATAAAATTTTTCTTGCAGCTGTTCATAGTGATGTTTCAGATAAATAAAACTGAAGTGAAACAAAGCAACCCCACAAGCTGCTAAATAAGATTCAAATACATAAATGTCCATTTGAGTTTCAGTTCAGTTTTATTTGCCTACTTTAATGCTGCAGTCTGCAAGTCACATGTAGTATTTTTGACAGAAAACAAAGTTAGCAAGATATGAGTTTGTCTAAGTAGGGGTAATCAGGCTGTGCATTGAAGGGTTGCAACAGCTTGTTTTTATCATGGTGGTTTTAAATAGTGTATCTGTGCAAAGTAAGTGTAATCTATACTCTGTGTATTGCTCCTAATTTGAGTCACGCCAAAGCAAAGAAAGTGGGTGAATCACTGCTTGCATCTCACCTGGAAGGTTTATTAGTTGTTGCTGGAGCTGGGGTGACACTGGTTACACCGAGTTAGCAGCTGCTCTCTGATGGTTTTGTAACACAAAGACCAAAACAGGTCAATGCTACAAGTGATTCTTGCTTCCCTCACACTTGATAGGCAATTCTTTACTGCCGTCTGTGGAGAAGCTCAGTAAAACATCCTGTAAGAGCATTGCCACTGTGGATACAGATGGCCAAGTGGGACTTAGGGGCTGGTGACTTAAGGAGGAGTGAAAGGAGCTGGCCAGACAAGGTCAGCTCTGACTGCCAGCCTGCTCATCATCCATGGAGTGTGCCCAGACCCGTGCTCTGACCCCGAGCGAGGCCAGCTGCCAGGGGGGAGCTTGTGTCTGAGCTGATGAACTCTCCCAGTCTCTATGCAAGGTGCAGGTATGGAATTGCCACCTAGAAATGAACCATGGAGGGTTTTCATTCAAAAGAATTCCTGGAGATTGTTTGGAAGACTGTTAGCTGGGCCAGACCAGAACCTTCCCAGATGCCTTTCTAGCAGTTTAAAAATATGCACAGTATCAGTGCTTGAGAACATTTTCTGGGAGCATTTTAATGTACAAGTGGTGATACAGTCTCGGTGTCTTTCAGGATGTTGGCAAAGTCTTGTTTTTCACTAACTCAAAAAAAAAATTAAGAAATTCAACATATATTTGCTATATGAGCATGAAATATTGCATATACTCCTGTTTCACTGTCAACTTCCCTGTGTGTTGAGCACTAATGTCTATTGATGGCCAAATCTTTCCTGACAGTTTGTCAGGAACCCACTCTGCAAAAGATGAGACATAAGATCTGCTTTGGCTTGGTGCCAAGAGAAATGACAGTGGGGGAAAAATGTATTCCAGGGAAAAAGTACACATCATTCTTGAATCAGAAACTGTTGAAGCACCAAGCATAATTTACAGGAAGCAAAAGTAAATTCATTGTGGTTTGCAGTTTGCACTGCACAACAATAGAAGTTCATATTTATGCAACATTTTTTCTGGTACAGTGGTCTTGAAAATGCAGCTACAATTCATGATTAATGCTGTGCATATGCTTACATCATGGTATCTTCTCCTGTTGAGTCAAAAACTGGGAATGTTGTGTTCTTGAAAAGTAAGTCTGATTTTCACGAGCATGGCCACGTGTCACACATTGAACTTCCTCTGTTCCCTGTATCCAGTTTCTCCCAGAGTCTCCTCTCCTGTGTCCGGCTTGTGGTCATATGTAGTCAGTGAATATCAGAACCTGCTCTCCCACTTTCTAATTAGAGCAGACATACTTTTGGAAAGGTAATCTGGGAGCTGCCTCAGTATGGTGGTCAAAAATGTACCTCATTGCAAGTTTGAATTTTGAATGAAAAACATACTTTAATGCCTTCCTGAAGTAGACCTTACTACCTAAAAAAGCTAATAATACAATATACCTTACCTCATGTTTATTCCAGGGCACAGTTTTTAAGTGTCTCTTTCAGGTACTAGTTTTGAAATTATCTCACTGCCTAAAAAGTGACAATGTTTTTCTTTTTTTCCTTTTTTTTCAGCTGTGGGACCTACTGCAGAAGTTGCAGTTCATCATGACATACATTGCTCCCTGGCAGATTGCCTGGGGGTCATCGTTCCATGTTTTCGCTCAGCTCTTTGCAATACCTCATATCCTTTATAAATTTGTTTTGCTTTATTCTTAAGTTCCTCTTCATATATGCAATTTATTCACAGTGTTTGAATGAGATTTATAATTCTTAGGTAATTTACTTGAAAAATTTGAAAATCTCGGAACATCTTCTGAGAAACAGTTTTCTCTCTTTTTTTTTCTTTTTTTTTTTCCTTTTTATGGCTGCATAGGATCTGAAACTGGGAAACTGAACTCTGACTCAACCTGGTGTGTTTATTCCCACCCAGCCACATTCTGCAGATTACTTACTTCCCCAGTCCTCAGCACTGAGTTCTGATGCATCCAGAAAGAAATGTTGTGACAGACATATTGCAGGGCTTATGGCTGACTGAGCTCTCAAATATTAGTTTCTTTCTCACTTGTTTCTAGTTGGTATGTCACACATAAATTCATTTCAGTGAGCCAATTTCTGCTGCAACTGTCCTGATTTTTTTTTCCTTCAATTTCAGAAGGAGCTAAATTTTTACATTTTAATGTAATTTTTTTCATTGGAGTGCTGAGGAATATTCTCCTTTTTAACCTTTCAACTCTGTTTTATTAATAACAATATATGTTTGTCAGCACCAAAGCAGTCCTTCAGAAGCGGTCTGTTTTGGTGTCTCTTCCAGGGCTATCTCTAGGCTTGTGGATATGGCGAGTTCAATGACCTCTAGATGACCTGTTAAAATATACAGGTTAAAAACTGTATATTGAATTTTTAGAACAAAAATTACTCAATTTATATTCAAATTCAGTTAGAAACTTGATTGAATACAGGAAAAAAAAAAACCAACCCTGAAAAACATTTTAACGGAACAAATGTAACTATGTTGATGTCTAAGGCATTACCAGATACTAACTTTTAATTTCTACCTTCCCTGCTAACCAGAGTTGTGGAAGAAGAGTTGACGAAGTGGTTCTAGTTCAGACCTACTGAAGAGTTCACTTTGTAGTGTTTGTTAGACATATGCATTTAAGTCTTTGTCCCTTTCATCCCACAGGGCTGGGTTTTTTTCCCTTGAGAGATTTCTTCCGTCTGCTCTTTGCTGTGAAGCATAAGCAATGTTCAGTAACAATGCTTATGTTTCTAGATGGGAGGAATAAATGGAAACCTCAGAGAGAGGGAAGTGCACACAGAATAACTCCCAGGGGGAAAGTTTTAGATTGTCTCCTTATAGAAGGAAAGCATTATAAAAGCAGTGATCTGTCCTAAGAGGTTTAGGTTATTCATAGCAAATCCTTCCAGAATTTCACAATAAAATAATATTTTCATTTCTGTTGGGGAAGTGTATATGAATTTATTTAGCAAAACATTTAAGAACTAAGATTGCATTTCAGCAAGTTTCCCTTTGGTCACAAATATTTTCTGCAGTGGTAACTTTGCTCTTGATAAAATTACCAATTAAATTTTGCAAAATGGAAAGTAGTTAAACCAGAGTTTTGTTTGTTTACAGAGTTATTGCTAAAGTGATCTAGCCTAGCTTTTTATTATTTATATTTATATTATGCTTTGTAAATGCAAATCTGTCTTCTAAGGCAGTGCTGCAATTAAGATACTGGTTAAATGCCGAAGTTAATATTCCCACAACAGCAATAACTCTGCCTCTTTGCATGGTAATTTTATTTGTTGTTATCATAACCCTGCAAACAGTAATGATGAATGCATGTTGTAGTTTACAGATGTACTAAACCTGCCATTTCTTTACCGAGTTAATTATTTGTGACTCTTAATTGCTTCAATCAGTTCTGCAAGCAGGATGTAAATTTTAAAATTTCTTAGTGCCTGGGTGAACTTTTGCTGCAGAGCTCAGGGATACGAGTAGTTCAGCATACTTTAATGCCTTGAGTGCAGCATGAAGGCAACATGTGTGGAACTTTGCCTGGTGGAGGTTGTAGAGTCTCCATCATTAGAAATCTTCAGGATTTTAAGTGAATATCTATCAGGAGTCATATAGGTTTAGCTGATCCTGCTTGTGGCTGCTGGATAGAATAGGTGACCCTTTAGTGTCCCTCTTAATCCTAAAATACGAGGAACAGGAATGGGCTTCAGACTTGAGGATAGATCTGCAACTTCCCTTCCTAGCATTTAAGTGGGTAAGACGAGGTTATGCATCTCTAAATATCAGCATGCTGAGAAAGTCAGTGTAGTTTGTGGTTCAAAGGCAGATTTAACCTAAAAAGGGAACAGTGAAATTTGAGGAAAAAAAAAGAGTTTGTAGTTGAGATTATTCTGTTTAGGAGGGTTTCTGCTTTGGTTGTTTCAGGGTTTCAGCTCTAACATCAGAAAACAGAGCCCTGTGACAGTCAGTTTTCCCATCGTCTAAGTGGTTGTGTGCCTGGAAGGGACTTGTGGTAATTGCAAGTAAAAATGTGGGTTTTGAGGAACAGATGACTTGAGCTGGCCTTACTACATAGTTTTGTGTTAAAAGAAGGGGATGGAAGATTTTCAAAATGTTAGTCTTTCACTTACTTGTTTTAAAGCTGGTTTGAATTTAAACAGATTTTTAAATTGTAAGAATTAATCTTCAAAGGCAATGTTTTATTTAATGCTGAAGAGTTTTTAGCTTTGGGGTTTTTGATCTCAAAATTTGATTTTGGCCATGTTAGAAAGAAAATCCATTATTCACAAAAAAACAAGTTTTGCTTCTAGACAATGTGGCCCAACAAAGATGGTACACAGGAAACCTCGCTTGGGTCATAGTGTAAGAAAGTATGCTTGTAAGTTTTTGACACTTCTTTTTTACTTAGACATAATCAAAGAATTGGCATTTAAATTAAATAAATAACAACCTAATACAGACAAACTGGATGTCCTCAAATAAAAATACCCCTGTGACAGATAATTGCCCACTGCACTCATTAGATATACGTAAGAGTCAGATGCTGTCACTTGCTCTCCTGACACACTTACAGATATGAAACAGTTAAAATCACTTTTCACAAATCAAATGGGTAGTATCTTCTACTGTCTATTTAGTAGAGCATTATGTCTTCTGAGAAAAAAAACCCCATTGCTACTGATTATGTCTAAGACACAAACAGTTCACAGTGGTGTGCGAAATGTCTTAGCTCATGATGGTGGCAATTTTTAAATCAATCATTACATTAGCACCAACTTTAAAAAACTTAGTTTGCTGCCCTTATCTGTCCTCTTTGTTCTCTCTTCCTGTCTTCAGCTCCCATGCCTCCTTCCCTTATCTGACACTTGTAAATACTTGTTCATATTTCACAGCCAGTGCGTGGTTATGACTGAACTGTAATGTGACAGTTCAACTTTGTTGATGCACTTGCTTTCTGCTCTGTGCTCTGGTCACTTTTTAGAACTTTAGACTCTCAGGGCAGCTCATTTTTCAATCTCTCTAATGCACAAAGACACTGTTCCAGACCACTGTCTTTTAGTAAGGTTGAGAGATTTGAAAGGTATCTTTTGGCAAATATTTGTTTCTAGATTTTGTAAATGGCTTTTAAAGCATGGCTAGCTAGCAGTTTTATGGAAATGCTGTACCAAGAATGATGCTACTTTTGTTAAAGTGGGTTTTTTGTGAGGTCTCAGGGATTGTGGGCCACATGTACAGTATATTTCTATAAGAGGGTAAGATAAAACACTCTGGTTATTGGGTGATTTTACCTGAAATTTAGATTGAGATGTGCTTGATCACTGTCCATTGATAATGGTTCCTTTAGTTTGTGGCTTCTTTGCACCTCCTACCCAAGAGAGGTGTATGGAATGACAACTGGTCTCTTATGCCAGTTTGAAAGTATTTTCCTTAAATTTCATGAATGTGGTACGAATTAATGAAGAATTTAAGCCTAACATTTTATTTGCTTGCATTTATTTATGTTCCTTTTAACTTGGATCTTTTTCAGTATCCTTATCTCCTAACTTGCTCTCCAGCAGCCTGAAATATGACTTTACATTTGAAGTAAACTATGGATTCAGGCATTCATTATGATGTTTATTTGTGATACTTACTACTCCCCTGTCCTCACCTTCTCATTTCTTATATATTGCAAAAAGTATGAAATGCTGAACAGTTTTTAGCTTTTGGCCAGCATGGAATAGTAAATTTTCAGTAAGAATCAATGTGAAAGCATGACTTTGAACCAGCAGGTTGGATCAAAGAAGCATCATTTCTCCACATACAGGGTCATTCCAAAACAAGCAGAAACCCACAGAATGGAACACTGGACATGGTGAAAGTAAGACTCCAGTGTGGAGAACAAATAATTTCCGAGAGATTGTTTTTTTCCTCATCTGTATGTGTTTTAAACTCTGTGTCAGACTCTGGAAAGGCACTTTAATGTTACAGAACATAGCTTAGGTAGCTGGAAGAGGGTGTTTGCTGCACTGTCTATGCCTAGCATCTGTCCTTAGGCAGGGTCACCCCAATAATAAAACTGTATCATTGAAGAGCCACTGACTACGTGCTGGTAATGGCTGATTTGGAACTGCCTGCCTTCCTCCCTTTCCATGTTACCTTAACTTGCAGTTTTCAGACTCTGCTATGCTTTTTTTTCAAACTCTGGCTGCGTCAGTCTTTTCTACACCACTCAGTCCATTTCTGGGCAGTGTCATCTTCATCGCATCGTACGCACGACCAGTCAAGTTCTGGGAGAAAAACTACAAGTAAGACTAATCACAAATCACTACCTTTGTTATTTGTAAAGGTTTTGCTCACATTAGTTTCATTTCTGGTGGTATTTTTTTGTTTCCAAAGATAATCCTTAAATTAGGGCATGAGAGGTTAATCTTTGAATCTTGTTTCTGGTGTTTTACTTTCCCATGGTTATTTGGCTATTTCTGAAATGTATTTTAGCAATTATCAGTGTGTTACAGATGAGGCGTCATGTTGCATTTGTTGTACAGACACACAGTAACGAAGCTGTGAAAAAGAAAAAAGCAGTAAAACTCCCAGTTGTCAGCCTTTTTTGTCTTGCTAGCTAGTGCTAGCAAATAAATCTGTGAAGCCTTTGGCACTAGCAGTCAGACTGCATAAATACATTTTATACTAACTAGGCTGATTAAATGCTACCCTCTGGGATTCAGCAGGTAACTCTGCAGCTGCAGAACCGTGATAGAAAGGGAAAATTGCATTGGCTGAGTCTGGGCTTGGCCTCGCCAGTGAGAAGGGCCCCACACTAACCACACCTCTTGTCTTGGTGTATCTTAGTTTGAAGAGGTTTCTTTTGTTACATTTTGACTTGTGTCAGTGCGTGAGTATGTACTCATCTATAAAGAAATTAGTCAGACAAAGCCAAGTTGTATAAGGAGGCTTTGTGTTCGTTTCTGAATGTGATGAGATTTGTGGAAACCTTTCGAGGGGAACTGAGTTTTGTACACAGGGACTAGATCCTAACAGAATTCTCTCTCACATCTTTTTTACTGGGTCAGCAGCTTAATTCTTTCAAGGGAGTGAAGTGGAGGGCAGTTATGGAAAGGCAGGAAGCTACCACTAATCCCACAGACAGCTATACATTTCTGGACAGAAACTTTGAACAATATTAAGTAGGAAGTGAGGATTTTAACATCTGCTGCATTTAACTTCAACCAGAGCATTTTGAAGGTGTGCAGTTCCCTTTCTAGGCACCAGTTACAGAACCAACCTCTGTTGAAGGCACATCACTGCCATATAGTTAGGTTAGTGTCAAGTCTTTAGGTTATTGTCAAGGGAAATAGAGGGGGTCATTTATATTTGCTTTTGGTTTGTCTAATCTTTCAATAAAAAATGAACAGGAGATATTCACAGGAAGTATCTAAAAATGGTTGATATTCAATACTTTAACAAGGGGGTGTGTGTGACTTGTTTTCATCAGTAGTGACCATCTGTGATTCCCACTAAGGGAAGTGAAGAACTTGATGCTGATAGTTTTGCAAAGCAAGGTAATTATTTTATCCATAAACTGTAAACCTCAAGTGCAGAAAATCAAACCCTTTTAATACTTTAATCCACCACCACTTGTCCTTTCAAAATAAGCAGCAACTACGACTTTGTCTTCAACCAGAAGGCTTATGTTATTCTTTGTAAAAAATAGTGCTTTGGTGCTTGTTAGAAATTCTTATGTACCTTCTGTGACCTCACTTAAAACAAATAACACAACATTGCCTCTTGAAAACCTTTCAGAAGCAGAAAACAGCCTTGTAGAAGGTTCAGGTTTGTCATCAAAGGGAAATAAGTCTTTGCCTGAACCTGTGGCATCTCAAAATATGTACATGGCAATGACTTCTCCATTTGTATTCATTTTGTCTCTAGTACTTCTGATTCTCCTTTGCCTTACTTTCATTTCACATGAGGAACTAACCAGAATGAGTGAGAGCTGGACTGAAAAATTCCTGGTTTATCAAAAGAACCCTGTGAAAAGACATAAAAAGGCAACGAAGGGGAGTAATTTAGTATTAAGAATACAGAAATTTTCTATAAAATACTTCAAATAGTTGAATGAACTGAATGGGCCTTGCCTTATTGCTTTGAATTTTGCCCTTTCAATATATAAAAATTTCAAGGGGTAACATAATTGCTTTCTTTTTGAGCTGTGGAGTTAGATAGGATGAGGAGCTTGAGCTAGAATGGAAAGTTGTTCTGAGTTGTTCTGGCTCCTGCACATCTGCCTGTCTTTGGGCTGTAGTTCTTACAGCCAGATGTGCACTGAATTTTAAGGTTGTATAAGACAAAACAGAACTAACAATGGGGAAGTTGCTGTACAGATTTCTTTTTTGGAGTGCATTGATGGTTTCCCCAAGTTCAGCTCAGGGTATTCGTGGAAAGTCACAGGTTCACTGCAGTGTTGTCTGAGCGCATACAAAGCAGGAGCTCTTGGAGATTTTTTTGCTGTTTCTATACTCACTGCTTGTTGACAGGAGCTTTGCCCAGGGGAAAGCAACTTTCAATGTACTTTATGTAGCTTTTTTTACTGCCTGCTTCACATACTCATTCTCAAACACTTCTTTGCTGCATTGATGACTATGTTAAATTATCACATATTAGCTACAAATAATTCATTTACACTTACATGCAGTTAGGTATTGTCAGTTCCAAGGTTATTTTTTAATATATAATAAAAATTGGCATAATAATAATTAGAATAACTGGAAGCAACTTTGACAAGCAGTCTAAGTATCAAAATTGGTTTTCTTTCAAGTCATAAATTAAATTGCTTTCTTAGGTTGTCATTTCTGTACTGATTATAATCAGTATTTGCACACTTCTCTGTTGTCAAGCAAACTTCATTGCTGTTTCTCTTAAGGAAGAAATTTTTTTGCATATCTTTTGGGCCAGCAGCCTGAAATAAGATGAGGGAAAAAAGATCCAGTTCATTTTTGGTAGAGTGAATCCAAAGTTGAAACTTTGAACTTTAGCAGATACAGAGTACCATGTTTATTAATAGAACAGGGCTACTAGGCCAGCAGTGTGAGTGCTGAGCAACTGATCCATTTGTTCCTTGAAATGCTGGTTTGGTTGTCCCTACCTGGTGTTTTCTGAGTGCACACACATGTATCTTGTGTTTCCAGGTTTCTTTTAGTTCCACTTTTTCTGCTAAAGAGAAGATTGAATCCTCAGGTTTCTCTGACTGACCTTCTTCTATTCTGGATGATCCAAGGTGGAGTTGAAAGTCTTGGAGAATTAAAATGGTGTTGTTTGTTTTTTCAAGGAACTGAAGGACTCCAGTGGGTAAAAAAAGAAAAAGAGATTCATTTTGATAGTAAGCAAACTGTGAAATTCCTAACAGGCTCTTCAAAATGCAGGGCTCATGCTGTGCCTGTTTGGGCTCTTGTGGTGTGTGCACAGAGCATGGGTGTTCTTCCCTGCAGTCAGCAGATGCTGTTTGTTTTGAGTGTGCCCTTTGGTACTCACTGCAGGCAGAGTCTACTCCACCAATACATGACTGAGCTCAGGGATCCTTCAGAGGGCAAAGGAAGGATGACAGAGAAGAAGAAAAAATAAGACAATAAGGAAAGCTAATGAGAAAGAACTACTCTTGCAATCAAAGTTTTGCAGCTTTTGCTGCCTTTGTTGTTGAAAAGAGAGGGGTGTAAAATGAGAAGCTGGGCTGCTGCTCATGAGCTGGTTACCTTCTGGGAGTTCGACTATGACAATTTTTCTTTCTCTCTCTCTGTTATCTTTGGGTTTGTGTTTTCACAAAGGAAACTTTGCTGTGACACTGGGTTTGTCCAGCCATTGGCCTTGGTCCCCTTCCCAGTTTGAAGACTGCTCTTTTAGTCCCTATTTTCACAGCTGTTGGAATGATTAGGCTGTAGATGTCAGAGAGAGAAAAGGAAATAGCAGTAAATCTTGTTTAATGTATAGGTAGTTTAAAGCATGAAGCGTTTGTCCAAACACTATTGTTCAATTCCTCTACTTTTGCTTTTTTCTCAAGTACTTTGTCATGCTGTGGCCCGACTCTGTCCTTCTCCTCCCTTCCTCTTATCTTCCTTTGTATCTTGGATATGACAATGACAGAACACAGGAGGAAGTTTACTTTTATTCCCCAGTGGGTCTAACAGCTGGATCACTGGAGCAGCCTGTTTCTTCTCTGCTGCAGCTGTGACTTGTCCCCACAAACAGCAAACTGCCACCAGGAATCTGGAGGTATTTCTGTTTACAAGCTGCTTGTCTCTCCTGTACCTTCCTGTTTCTATTCTTCTGGTTCAGTGCCTATTTTTGGGTAAGGCACAGCTTGCATTTGCTTTGAAGCGCCTTGAATGAATTACAGTGCGGTGTAACTGAATTAATTAGGTGTCTCTAAAGAGGCTGTGATTAAATTGCCAGTTATCTCAGACTGGCATTACGGGATGCCTCTCTATGTTTGGGACTATGTGAGCAAGCCTTTCTTTCCTCCATCTTTTTAAAAAGTGTATCACTGTGTTATTGTTCCAGTCATTGTGGTCTGGAAAATAACCACCTGTAGGGTTAACACAGCTGGGAATGGAGGGCGAGGAAAACCTGCCTGGCTTCAGATGTAGTGCAGATGGCTTTTTCTTCTTTTTTTCCTGCCAGCTCACTTAACCTGCCCACCACAGACACCCTGCAGGTGGAATGGGAAGAGTTTTCCCAGTGTTCACATAATTCTGGTTGACCCCACATTATGCACATGTGTGGGAAAAGGAGCTGTGAAAAGTACCTGTCTGGTCCCCCCCCTTTTTCCCCATAAAATAACAGGCCTTCCACTTCCAAATGCTTATTTTTAACACATGCTGGTGCCTCTGGTTTCCCTGTGAGCCTGCTCATCTGTTACAGCTGTTAAAACCCCTGCTCCAAACACAAAATGTCATTCACCCGGAACTGTCCATGGGCCTTGTTTGGGATCTGCACACTCAGACCTTTCAAGCTGTTCTTTTTAAGACTGGATTTCTTTTTTTTTAGTAGTTTTCTTGCTGTCTTGTTTGATTTTCACATGTTTTTAGACCTCCATAGTAGTGATGTTTACAGAGGAACAACTGCAGCTGATGTTTGTAGCTCAGTAATGGTTTGGATTTTAATTTATAGGGAATAGGATAACTTCAGCTTTTTTTCCCCTAATTGACAAGAGATAATATTTGCCTTATTTCATGACATATCATCTCATATGTTATGTTCTAACTACTGTCACTGCCCTACTTAGGGTTCAAACTTGCTTAGGGTTCAAGCTTTCTTGAATATTTCCAGCTACCTGGTCTGAAAGCCACATTGTAGCCTTGAGTTTTACTGTTCATTGCATTTATTTTAGTTTCTTCCAAACTGATTTCTCTGCAAATTTTTGTGTATCTCTATGGCTGCCTCTATTTCTATCCTGTTTTTATGAACTGACCAGAAAGAAGCACTGTATTTCTGTTTGCTCTAAAATGAACTGAGGTTCTAGTGCCTTTGTTCACAGCTATTACTCACTGATAAATGCTGGTCCCTTTGGTGACTGGGGTTCTTCTAAGAGAGGTCTTCACTGAGTTGGCCTCAGGGATCCTTCAGGCTTTTATTGAGAGTTGAGTTAATTTAGAACTCTTCAAAATAGTATAAATAAGTATCAACAAGCAGATAAACCTGAAATGGGTGCTTTTTTGTGCATGGGACTTAAGAGTCCAAACAAATAGGACCAGTAAATGAATGGTGTTTGGCCTTAATTTTTGGGTGTTGCCTTCAAATCAGAAGGGCTTATTAATCCTATTTACAAAGCATGTAGAATTTGGTGAATTTGTAGACTTTCCAGTCTTTCTGGAAATTTCAAAAGTGCTTAGTTCTGTGAGAGCCCAGCCTGTATTGGTATACTACAGCCTATACTGAGGTTTGCTTAGGCCTGCCTTGGTATCCTTGAGTTGATGCAGTTGCAAATGTCAGTCCCTGGCTGGCAGCAGTGGAAAAGCTGAAATATTAGCAAGCTGCTGCCATTTTTCCTTTGTTTCTCTTTTCTTAAGGTTGGCAGATTTCCCAATAGAGGTGTTTTTTTTTTTTTTGAAAAACATTCTCCTCTCTTTAAACAATGAGTATAATTTGGTCTTTGGGAAGTTATGCCCTGTTCTCCAGGGACCTTTGTGGCCATGGTTCTGGCACTTGGGGAGAGAAGAGAGAAAACCAAAATGTTTGAAGAACAAAGAACATCTCTGTGTGTACTTCAGGCTTAGTTCTTCATGAGCTCTCTGAAATTACATGTTACTCATTAGACTTACTCATCTGACTGTCTTCAGACCCTTCCCTGTCTGCTCCCTGCTGTAGTGTGTAACCACTCTCTGTCTTGCATGCCACCAGTACTGCCCACAGACTTGTTCCTGCAACACTTGGCAGGTTTGGGAGTCTTTCATTCCTTTCAGTGTGGAGTTTTGCAGAATGACAAAGCCCACAGCATTCAGGTGGGGGGTGTTGCTTCAAGCCCCAAAAGAAGTCCTGCTAGAAACTCCCTTCCCCTCAGTGTCTTGAGCTGTGATCTCCCCTAGAGCAAGTGACCATGTGTGCCCTTTGGCAACCTGCTGTGGCACAGAGCTGTGCACACCTCCTCTCCAACCCAGCCCTCACCTCATCACTTGACTCCACTCCATTGCTTGGCACTGAGCTGGGAAAACGTGAGAAAGGATGGGCAAGGAAAACCAGGCACCTTTAATCAAGTAGGTTTGATATTAAAATAAGTGTTTTCTGAGTTGCCTGGAGTTTCACACTCAAAGGAGGCTATACAAAATTCAGAGATGTAGTTTAACTGTTTGGCAGTCTCTCTTTAACTGGTAACATCTCTTTTCCTCAAATTTTTGCCCCTGGCAGTCAATAAAACAAATTGAGGCTAATTGAATAGGAGCCATATGTGTGATAATTAATTGGGAATGCATTCTGATTCAGTGCTCTGTAGTTCCCTGCCGAGTTAAAGATGCAGCCACAACTCCAGTTCACTGAATCATTCTAAGAGGACAGAGTAAAGACAGAAGGGAGACATCAGAAAGGGAATGCATGCTGAGATCAGGAGGAACACAAGTAGAGATCAAAACTGTAAAGTGGCATAAATGAAAAGGGAAAAGGGTGGGTGGGCAGAAATGAAAAGGCATGCAATGAAAAATCTGAGGGGGTAACCCAACAGGCATGGATAAGCAGTAACTCAGACCTAGAAAGGAGAAGAAATCATGAGTATGATAGAGGAGGGCTTTTAAATATATATTTAGAAAGGAAGGCAACAACAGGACATAATAATGAACTCCCATCAGAAGTAGGGCCCATGTAATGTTTTAAAGGCATATATGAATATGCAGTGGCACTAAAGATTTATAATGCTGTTCATCTAATCATTAGCTTCCAAATTATGTAAATCTAATGAGATCAAGTTCACTCATGAAATTTCTGTCATGTCAAATATTGGAAACCCCTTGAAATGGGTTGTCTGAATTTCCATAAGAATAAGTGTTCTCAGCAAGTGTTCATCCATTCACTTGGATAATGTCGATCGCATCCTGTGTTGGATTTAACTGAATCAAACATTGAGGGGCAAGCTGAGGTTCAGAGTACTAAGCCTAAGACTTACATTCAAGGAAATGCTTATTCAAGCCGCTTTTGTCAAAATGTGAAAGCTGGTAATGCTGAGATCCAGGAGGAGATGTTCAGCAAGTGTAACCATTCTAACCAAGGTGAAATGTTGTGTACAGGCAGTGGCAGGGAGCAGTTCATGCTGCAGCATGCTTGGGTCTTGGTTGTTTCCTGGTACACAAAGGTATGCACTGGACCTAGATTGCCTTGGGGCTTGTAAGAGCAAAATGTAAACCATCTCTTTATTCTGAGATAGTGCAAAATGCAGAATTGTGTCACCACTGCCATTGAGAATTGCCTCTGAAACTTTGTGCTAGCTGGGACTAGGTAAATACTGGATGAAAGCTAGTGGGATTTTTTTTTTCTTTTAAAGTCCTTTGACTAGCAGTGTTTGCTCTCGAAATATCAGAGATGTTTTCAGTCTGAAGAGTACTGTAGAGGATACCAAGATGAATGCTGTAAATTATTAACATTCTCAGCAGTTCTTGCAGTAAAAAAACCCAGAGGTATTGAAAGTTATCCCTCTTTTAGATTGGATTTTATACAACTGCACAGTAGCAGTAAGATTTTTGTTGTTCTTCAGCGTAGTGTCACTGATGCTGCATTTGCACATTTGTAGCACTGGAACATCTTGGTTAGCTTCTGTTTTGCCTCCTTTCGTCTTTTGGTGAGAAATATGGATGTGGAAAACCCTGTAGTGAACTAAACTAGTATTTCTGATACAGGCTTTCTTTGGAAGACCAGTCTTTGTCTAAGTCTTGTATTTCCTCATGCTTTCTTGCCATCTCTTCCTTCTAATTTTAATATTAATCAGTCACATTGAGTCTGAAAATGAGAATTAAAATATCTTAAATAGATGCTATTTTAATATTGCACACTGAAAAAGCATGAAAACACTTTGTTATCAGCAGTAAAGAATATCAAGAATGCATTCTGAAATATCCTTGTTATCCTTTCCATCTTTCATGATGTTCGAACAATGTTTTTCTCTTTGTGTGGAGTAAAGGAGAAAAACATCTTGGCCTCATTTGCTGAAGCAGCTCCCAACATTTGTTTTGGTTTTTTTTTTTTTTTTTCCCTTGTCTGTTCTCACTCTCTCTGGTGAAAATTTCACCAGGATATTTCTCATCAGCTCCTTTCTGCTCTCCAGCTCCTTGCAGTCATAGGCCCATCAGTGCAGAGCTCAAGTGGATCAGTTCTGTGGGGCTCTTTGCCCAGGGCTGGGCTCACTGTAGTACCTTTCCTATCAAGTTTGTGTTGGCTCATGATGGGAACAGAAGAATAACACTCATATGTACTATTTCAGACACCTGAGTTTGTGTAGTGTCATTAACACAAGCAATGTCATTGCTTTTAATTGAAAAGTACTTCTTTCAGCTGCAGACAGCCAGGTCCAGCTGTGAAGTCCTGGGTTAAACCCCATCCTTAGAGGAATATCAGGATCCTGACCTTTTTTACATCCTCAAGAGTGCACACATAAAAACTCTGCACAGTTGCATTATCTTTTCACTTATAAAGCTTCTTCTATTGCAAAGTAAAAAATAATCTGAAGACAGTAATTGAATGTCTTTTAAAATAAAAAGCACACTTAGACAAGGGGAAAGAAATTAAATAAGACAAAAGCAGGAATATTGATGACATTTTATAAAGCATTAGTGAATGTTTCAAAGTACACAGATGCTTAAATCACCTGGCTTACAAATAAGAGGTGAATTCCCCAGCTAAACCTTTGAATGTCAGAGTGCTAAGGTGGGCTGTTTAACTTATGTTTGGGCACTCAGCTTTTGATCTCGAGTTCACACCTCACATTTTCATCCCCCTTGCTCTAGAAGTACAGAAACTTCCAGACAGGTGTTGGAATATACCAAATAAACATGCTGAGTGATCTCAGCAGATGACTCTGGTTTTAACACCCACTTAAACAAACAGCGACAAAAAAACCAAACCAAAACATCAGAAAACATTAAAACAAACAAACAAAAAACCCAAACAAACCCAAGAAGCCTCAAAATCAGTTATAAAAACCTTTTTAAGAAAGTAAAGAAACTCTAAGAACAGGAAGTGTTATTGCTAATAAGACCTTTCTATTTTTTAGAAGGATGCTTCAACAGCGCTGTCTTTAACAACTGGGACTGATCATACCTTAGCCCTCCCCCTGTTTCCTAGTGTGCAATCAAAGCCACTTTTTATTGTTGTTAGATGAAACAATGGCCCAGTCAGGGAAGGAGAGAAGGAAGAAGGCATAAAAATAAAAATCAGAGTGAGTGATCAGGAAGGAGAAATTGCTTTCATTTTTAAGAGGTTCCTCTTTCTTAATGTGAGTTAAACCCAAGTTGTGTGTTCCATGCAGCTGCCCAGAAAATTTTAGCAGGGTCACACACGAAGAGGCTGTCAGCCCTTGCTGTTAAAAGCATACTGAAATAATTCTGTCTTTTAGATGAAATTGATTTAAAACTACTTCAGTCTCCTTTCCCTTCCAGTTAATACCATTGTTTTTACCTCTGGTGTCCTTCAAATGCTGATGGGTGCCTTCTTATTCTGCCATGCCATTCTCCTCCTGCCTCACATTGTAGACAACTGCTACTGTGTTTTTAATGCTCATCCTTTGTTTATAGAGCCAGCAGCATTAGGCATGCACATGAAAATACTGACGTTTTTTCCAGATTCCCATGAATAATCATAGGGCTGCAGCACGTTAAGTTTCCCTCTTTTAAATTTGCCTGTTAGATGTCATCGAAGTGTGGATTAAAATTCATTGGACACAAACAAAGAAAAACTGGATCAACCCTAGAAAGGCATCTCTACATCTCCCAGGGGGAAACTGCTTTCCTTTGTTTTGTTCTCTTTCAAAGTAGACATCTTCTACACAGCAGGAATCCTGGAAATCTTGAATTTGTGTTTTGGGGGAAAACTCAGCATATAGAGGGCATATAGAACAGCTGGAATTTCATTTTGGTCTTCTAGAAATAATGATTTATTTAGCATCATCAAATCAGCAATGATTTATTTATTTTCCTCAATTTACCTGATTCTGAATATACTCTGTATATTCTCCAGACTGCCTTTATTTCCCTCAGCCTTTTTTCTATTTTTCTAAGGAAATAGGGAAACTAAGTGGGAGGAGAAACACTTTCTGGGCAATATGTTTGGGAAAGAGAATATAGGAAGTGACCTAATTTTCTTGCAAAAAGAAGCAATAGTTTTAATGACATGAGCCGTGCTACACAAACCAGTGGGTTATCTCAGTGTCCATGTAAAAGAGCATGAGATAGGTATTTCAGGAACTAAGTAGGATGTTGACTTTGAAATTGCTGAAGACTCAGCTGAAGACAGTCCAACACAATCACTTTTTCTCTAGGGTAATTGCTGGAGGAACTCTGCTTGGTTTGCATAGAATAATGCAATTCCGGAAGAAATTCAATTACTGAGATAATTATCACATTGGATGAGTGGTAACAACCAAATATAAAGTAAGAGGCCACTGGAGGAAAGCCCAAATCAACTACTAATCCCAAAAGTTCACAGTGAGAGGTCCTGGTTGAGAAGTAAAGGTGTTGCTGATTTGATTGTTAGGTGTAGTGGATTATAGTTTAATCCAGTGCAAATTCCCATTGCTTTCAAGAAGATACCAACACAGCTTTGGTTACTAATAATTGTAGAAGACTTTTAAAACCCAGAATTGATTACTGGACAGCATTTATTCAACTAAGCTGAATTTCACACAGAAGTTTGCTTTATAAGCTGTTTATATTACCTTTGGTCTTAAAAAATGAAATATAATTATGCCTCATAATAGCTGTATAAAGATTTGAGTTCTAGTTGTGTCTGAAAAGGTAAATTCCTGTCTCATGTCCCAGGGCTCATATTTTAGCTGCTCAAACAAAGCCTTAATGGGGCCTGGTTTTATTTTGTTTTGTTTGGGTTTTTGTTTTTGAGAGCTGTTCTACTTCCTTCCCTTTTTCCCAGTCAGGCTGCATCATTTGAATTGTTGCGTCCCAAAGCACCTGTGATTTTCCCTGATTGTTTCATGCATCTTTCTGTCAAAAGAAAAAATAAGAGGGGGAGGGGAAAGAAGTGGACCCAGAGCTGCATGCTGGGCAAAAGGATTCCTGTTTATTATAGATTAGAATTTGCTGAAGTATTGGTTGATTTTATGGGTCCCAAAAAGCCTCCACAACAGAAATGGTAAGAAACTGGGGTAAAGAATAGTATTAACTTTTACCTTACACTACCACACTGCTTTCAGAGGCACTGAAAGTTAATAAAGCATCTCATAATCTTAAAACATATGCATTTGGAAATCAGCAGTGCTTCTCTGCTGAGAATAGAAAATTGATTGAATTCCACAACCTAATGTTTATGCTTACTCTTGCATATGCAGGTGGATATATATCAGGGTGAAAGAATTCTGACAACCTTTTTAAAGTAAAATGATTCTTTATATTCTGAACTGCTTAGAAGGCACTTCCCCCAGTGTCATTTTCTGTTGAATAGGAAATGATAATTGCAGTTGCAATGAGCTGGGCCAACCAGAAACAGGAAGATAATACCTCCAATAAAATGTTAATCTATGTAGATAATAATATACTAATATTAATTACAAATAATTTTAATTAAGACACTTATTTTCTCAATCATACTTTTTGCAAAATAGAGAACGTGCTTTTTTAAGGAAAAAATCACTTGCTTTTGATAGGAAGTAGAAATAAAGCAAATCTGCTCCTCTTCTGTCTCCCACATGAAAACCTGTGTGTAATTTTTCTGTTGGTCAGTTTTCCACAACATTTTTGGGGAGGCTTTGGGAGTGGATGAAAAGACTGTAACACATCAGTGGCATCCTTCTCCCCATTGGATTCAGCATGAACTTACACACAAAATCCTGGCAACTGCTACTGAGTCTCTGTTGTGTTTCAAAGTTACACCATCCTTTTCCAGTGTTATTTAAGCTGTTTGAAAACCTCCCTTAGAAGTGATCCCTCTTTGGTGCCATCTTCCTTGGGGCACATTTGCAGTTTCCACAGTGAGTAGTTAAATTCAGGCTGTGCAGGCTGACTGGCCAATCCCCAGCCTGTTCAAAATCTCCTCTGGGCCCTCCTCATGGCCCCACGCCATGAGCCAGACCCCAGCCAGTGCCACCCAGCCATGCCAGTCTCACTGCAGCTCCACCAAGGGCACCATGAGGGACACACCTGGGTGTCTCCCTTGGATCCCATGCCAGGGAAAGTGGTGCTGTGGCTCTTCTTCCCTGTGCTTGCAGGTCTTTGTACACAGGGCCCTTGCCACTGTCACACGTGACCAAATGCTGACTGCTGTTTGGACCTTTTCCTGGTTTTGCTTTAATCTCATTTTCCAAGGAATGAGAGATCATATTTACTGATTTGATAGATAGGTCTTCTGTTAAGGCTAGTGATTGAGGGCAAAACTTTTGAGGCAATATTTTTAATGAAGTGTCCTGAAATCCTTATATGCTCATGCCAGAACAGTATTTCAGGGAAATTGATGTTTACTATTACATTGTTATTAGCCAGAGTTCCACTTTTATCCCAAGTACTCCTGGGTGCTTGGGAGATGCTTTGCGCTTGGTGTTGAATATCCCTACTCACCACAACAATCATTCTCTTCTGCTTAACACATTCTGGCCCACATTGATTTACTCATTCCTTATTTTTTGACTTTAATGATGTCTTTTTGTTACAGTTAGTAGTAAAAGCTCAGTCCAATCTACCTTTTTAGTTGCTTTCTCTTTGTAATCATTTTTCCTGTGTTGTTTATATTCCACTGCTGGAATGAAATACTGAATAGGAAATGTGCCATTCATAAGGGTGACAGGGTTAGTGCCTGTATGAGCTAAGGCCCTCTAATTTACTCTTTTTCAAGCAATAAGAATGATCAGGGACTCTTCTGTTGCTGCCTAGCTAAATGTGAAACTAAGTAAAATATTTTTGTATTGTTGTTTTTCTGTAGATGGTAAACACACCCGGAAATGTTTTCACCCAAAGAAAACTCCTTGAGTCCAGATGTTTCCCTTAAGGCTTAGAAGGAAAGAAAGTCTGATTAAATATTCTTTCTATTCACTGTTTTGGTGGCACCTGGCTGATCTATTTCTGGAGCCAGTTCAATTATTGAAGTACATAGTGTTGTGTCAGATGTCAAATTCTGAATGGACTGTGCCCCACAAGAAGGAAAATGGGCAGAAAGAGTGTGCTACAATATCAATAGCAGTACTGACCTGAAATAACTATATATGCCTGATGAATGAATTAGTGTGAACTGCCTAATTATATAAACACAAAATGAAGAGATGTATTAAAGGAAAAAAATGTTAAATGTGAGAATTGTTTATTAAAAAAAAAAAGAATTGGCTGTAAACATATCTTTATTTCCAGCACCAAAAGATCAGACCATTCCAACACCAGACTGGCAATTCAGATCGAAAAGGATGCAGGTATGGCTTGGGAGTTTGTGTGTCTTGCTTGATTTGCAAAATGTGATGTATTTACACTGGTGAGGCTTTGCTGGAAAAGCTGAAGAGATACAAAGGGTTTAAATGTTGTGTGTACAAACCACAGCATTTTAAATACAGCAGAGCACCAGTTTGAGTCGTGTGATGGGTAAATTCACTGCTCAGTTATGTGTAGCTGATCAGACAGAGAGCTGCTGGGCTGCCAGTTGCTTGGTTAATGATAACATTGGTGTTTGTGTGGAATATGCAGCAGGCACCCTAGCTAGACTCAGAGGTCAGCTGTGGGCAGGGAAAGGTTTGGGGAAAAAAGCAGCAAGTTAGTGGTGGCCCTACCACTGAGCAGTTTGGGCTGACAGGGATCTCCTCTTCCCTGGAGAGAAACCTTTTTGAGGGCGGGGGAGAAGGTGGACAACTTGCAAGAGGAAGAAGCAGGAAAGATGGTGGGCTGCTCTGCTGGCTATCCGTGCATTAAAGGAGTACTGATCCGTGGCCATGCAAAGCAACTTCCCAGGCCACACTGAGTGGTTCCTGTGAGACTGGGAAGTGAGAGCAGTTTTTGGCACACCAGTGGACACAGAGAACATGTGGTACATCAGCTGGCACTCTTCAGTCCTTGTTGGGACAGAGCCCTTTTTGGGGGGAACAGATACCAGTGTCTTGTGCTGAAATCCCATCCCAGTGAGAGAGACCAAGGTTTCATATATGTGTTCTTCCACTTTAGTGTTCTGTGGCTGATTTTATCTTGCCACTGAGATGGCAGGGATTGTATTGTGAAGTTGGACATTTACATTGTAATTATTGCTGGTTTACCCCCCCCCCCATCCTTTTTGTCCTTTTCCATTACATCCATAACATGAACAAATACATGTCTTCAAGCAGAAATGGATGTAATCCAGGGTGTCCAAGAAGGCAAGAGAGGTATTAATAGTTTGAAGCATGAATGGTGGTTTTTAATTATTTCTCATTTAAGGCAGGGAGCTAAGATTTTTCCTAAGGCCATTTTGTCATCTGATAGCAGTGACCTTTAGCATTATTACGTATGCTATTATTATTTTACTTATGTAAATTATGTTTTAAACTCTGTAGCACAAGAAAAGCATTTCTTTTGTGTATGTGCTTAAAAGATTCATTTTATGATTTGCTTAAATTTTGACCAAATACACTGCAGAAGGTGCACAGGTGAGTGTGTCTGCATGGACATGGGCACACACAGACAGACATACCAGGGCTGGGTGTGTAATGGCTATGGGCACAAAAAGCAGTGTAGTTACAAGCCCTCTCCTCCTCTGGTGTCAAGGAACAATTTGTAGGGGAAGCCATAGCCTCTGCAAGCCTCATCTTCTGGATTTTTTTCTTTTTCATGTAAGATCTCCTCCTAAATTGCCACAAACAAAAAAAATGCATGGCTGCCTGTATGTCAGTATCCACATACACTCCCATGCATACAAATACACCTACAAGATGTTGGTTTGTACATGTGTTTGTGCACCAGCATTTTAAGAGTATTGAAGGTGGGACACTGATGCACTACAGAAGAGAAAAGCAGTTCTCATGTCAAGCATATATTCTATTAAAGAGTACAAGCACAGGACTATACCATGTTGGATTGTGGGGCACCATGGTAGCATTTGTGAAGGGTTCAGTCCTTTTCACAAATCACCATCATAAAGTGCTCTTTTTAATCCAGTTAAAGGCCATAGACCTTTAAGAGATTACACTTCTAGAATGTGATGGGCTATTGCTCACCTAGGCATTTGGTCCAAGCCATGTATAATTGAACAGCTACTATTTTTAAATTGGTAGCAATTCAAGTGATGCATGTTTGATGCTTACTTGGTATACTCAGTAAACTCTTCTAAAATGAGTATCCTCACCTTAAGTACCAACAGATTTTTCATGCACAAAACCTTGAAAAATTCCTGGAGGACTAGAAGAAAAAAATCCCAACAAAATTATTGGTGTCTGTGTGACCAAAGTATTTGAAAATCTCTGAAAAAACATTCAAATTTAACTACAAGTACTGAAGTTCTAATGATTTTTTGTTTCTTTACATTAAGAATAGTATATAGATATTAACTTAGCATTGCAGAGATTTTTAGTGGAGCGAAGAAATTCTTACTGTTGTAAATCATGGAGGTTATTTGATTCAGTCTGAAATATATGTTATCACTAATGCGATCCTCTATCTACAGTATTGTTCATATTAACCTGATTTTTGAAGAGCTACGTAAGAAATGTAGATTGTGTAAAGTATCAGGAAGATATCACCTAGCTAGAGGAAGCAAATTTAAGTAGGAATGAAAAAGAACATAAAATGTAATGCAGAATGGCTTTGTATAGTTATTTTTTTTTACAAATGTGTGCTGCTCTGGTTGTAGGAAATGATGACAATAATCTCAACTCCATTTTTTATGAGCATTTGACAAGATCTCTGCAGGAGTCTCTTTGTGGAGATTTGATCCTGGGCCGCTGGGGAAACTACAACACAGGAGACTGTTTTATTCTGGCATCGGATTATTTAAATGCCTTTGTGCACTTGATCGAAATTGGAAATGGCCTTGTCACCTTTCAGCTCAGAGGGCTCGAATTTCGAGGTAAGGATCCATGATGATTTAAATAGCAACAAAACCCGCAATAAATCCTGTCTGTCTTTTTAATCTATCACAACTCTACAGTAGGACCTAGAGTTTGAGGACCTTTCTCTTTCTATACTTGCTTCTCTGTCTGAAAGCTTGGTACTTTGTGTCATTATATGAATGTTGTTTTGAAATCTAGATGTTATGAAATATGGAGCCATGTTCTGCAGTATCATAAGACTTCCAGAAAGAAGGCTTGTTGAGGGGTTTGCTTGGTTCACTGATCTTTTGAGTAATGCTTAGTTACATTTTCAGATTATTTATTTTCCTCCATGACTATGAAAATTAGAGTTGTTCTTAAAATTTTTCAACCCAAAAAACCTTGTCTTTGGGAAACAAACAAACAAAAGAACCAAAACCAAAATAAGACTCCTTCCATGGAAAATATCCTGTGTCAAACTATGCAAGAAGCCAGTGCTGAGATGGTCTCTGTCACACTAGAACAGCAGAGTATAAGCAAGGTGACTTTTCAACAAGGTTGAGTGTGATAAAATAAGCGACAGACTGGCTCTTTGAATGCACATAAGTGTGGGAGGATTAGACTAGGAAATAACATGTGTGGGCTCAAGTCTTGACTCTGTGACAGACTCCATGTAGGATGCTGAACAGGTTGTGGTGAATGCTTTATGTTCACTTTCCTTCCTGTGTAGTGGGGATGAAGATAACACTCTTGTGTCCTCAGCCAAGTTATGTGGAAAGAAAACAGTAAATGCCTGAAACAGCTTGGTGTTGTAGTACCTCATGAGATGCCTATTCAGAACAAGTGCAAATTGTGAGGAAAAACAACTGGAAAGGAAGAAAGATCATTTGTGTATCAGCCTTATAATTTCTTGTTGTTTATGATAATTGTTGAGGAATACGTGGTCATGCTCATGTGGTTCTTAGGCTTGCTTCAACTTCCAAGAGATCTATGCAAGTATTCTTGTATTCATCTTCTCCTTCGGTGTCCCCAAGGTGAGCAGTGGTGCTGCTGTGTCAGGGATAGGTACTTGCAGTCTAACTTCCAAAATTTATCTTTGCCAATCATCCTTTTGTGTTAAAATAGTTCAGTCTGGGACTTGAAACAAACAGAAGAAATTTCCTTCCCACTTAAATTACAGGAGTTTTGTGAGGTGGTTTTTCTTTTTCCTTGTGCAGTTGTCCCTTACTGGAGGTCCCTCTCTATCATCACCGTCGCCAGGCAGTAGAAGTAAAGTCAATGTTGGAAACAGATGAAAGCATATGAAAGGATGCTCAAGCCACATGTTAGCTGGATGAAAAGATCAGGGTCTAGCAGACAGGCATAATGAACTGGAAGTTGAGTGGGGAACAACTGGATAGTTGCAAAGTGGTTTGGGAAGACTTTTTTTGACGTTGAGCCAGGATCATTCACGGCCAGCAAATGCCATTTGGCACTTGGATCTGAGAGCAGAACTCAAAAATTGCAGTGTGCCACCTGTCGAGGTATCTCTGTATTCCCTAAAATCACAGTTTAAGTAATTAAATGTGTCTGAAAATTGACCTTTCCATGCAGATTGCCTAATGCTGTTCAGGGTTAATTAGCTGTAGTTAATACTGTTTTACTTTGTGAATAGATCCAGCATGTCTGCCAGCTGCAACAAGTCTTTAAATCCAGCTGGGGCTGAACCCCACAACCTTTCAGTCTCTCATAGACTGCTGAGTTCTCAAGAGGAATATCCCTTTTCCCAGTTTTTCTTGCACTCCTGAGGGGGAAGCTGGCATCCTGCAAAGCAGCACCTCTTTCTTACCTGGCCTGGACCAAGAGAGCAGCAGCAAACTGAACTGGAAAGTAATGCCAGTTACTGGGGGTGGAGAGGAGTGGGGAAATGCTGGTTTCACCTAGATTATCTCATCCTCAGTACAAATCTAGTCCCCTATGCCTCCTTACCATCAGAGTATCACTAAGGGAAGAGAGACTGCTCAATACTAGAGAAGAAAGTAATAGGAAATAGGAGAAAAATGGACTCTCTCTTCTCTGAACCCACTGGATAATCTTATTTCAAGAATAAGACAAAATTTGTGGTTATTTTGTGTCCTCACAGACATGGTATGTAAGGAAGTTTTCTCTGGTCTTCAGAGTGTGTGGTAGAGGAGGGGTTATAGGAACAGAAAGTAGGAGTGTGTGTTGCTATTCCGTTGTTTGGCCTGGAACAGAGAAGCTGTGTAGGGTTGAATAAAGGAACTTAGCCGAGATAAAACCTGCTCAAACATGTAGCATATGCTGTGCCCTGTGAGACCTGAACCCCACTGGACTGTGTGGAATGAGTACCAAAGAAATCACACAAATTACAAGCCTGCTTAAGGATGGAGTGGGAGAAGCAAAGGAGCCCAAAGGGGAGCCAAGCACAAGCCAGATAAGGATGTCTGGATCTGATAGAAACTGTAACAAAAGCCTCATGGACACCACAAAGTGTGAGCAGGTAACCCTCTGTGTGCCCAGTGGAGACTTCCTGGGATGATGTGCTGCCACCAGAGGGTTGTTTGTGTCTCCAGGTAACCCATGAGAGCTGGTGTGCTTTACATAAACTGTGCTGCCCTTCCTGTCTGTGGTTTGGTCCTTCTGCCAGCAAGGAGCTGGGCTGCTCTGGTGGGGCTGCAGGCCACAGTGGTGCCTGGACACTCAGGCACTAGCCTGAGTAAAAGGAGCCAGAGGGGCTGACCTGAATGCAGAAGTTCTTAAGGGGATGAACCAAGGCTGTTCAAAGGAAGTCGTGTGAAAGCTGAGACTGAAATTCTGCCTGGGAAGGCATTCTTTGCTCCTTCCCTTGAACAGATTGCTGCCAGCAGGGGCAGGAAGGTAGAGCAGGCTCCCATCAAGCAGCACCAAGAGACATCTCCTGTGTGGACTGGGAATGTTCCTCCCCATTTCAAATCTTGGAAAGGGCTGGTGAATATAGCCTGAATACTGAATACAGTAGGAATTTTTTTCTGCAGAAGTGAGAGAGTGTATGGAACTGCCCTGGAAGAAGCTGATGGTTTACAAAGTCAAGTGGCAGCTATTGAGCACCAGACTCTGCTTTGGGCACCCTGCATTCCTATTTTAAGTTGTCTGGTCATGGACTGTTTTTTACAGGGGACCCTGATTCCTTTCATTGTACAGAATGGTTTTCCACAAGGGGGAGAAAAGGGCTAGAGGAGGAACTTGTAATCTGTAATTTCTGAGTTTTGGCTGCTTCATTTCGATTTCAAACAAGTAATTTTAATTGAGGGCCCCAAAAATCTGCTGTTCCTTAAATTGGAAATCTGTGTTTGCTTTGGAATTGAGTGAATCACAACAGTGTTCTCTGTGACTGTTTTATGTTTATGACTAAACCAAAAGAAATATTTGCATTGTGGAGCTCTGGATTTTCCTATGTGTGTTTCTCATTGAGGTAGCTGAAAGGCTGTGCTGGCAGTACTGGTAGTGCCCTAAGAAGGGGTCACAGAGCCTTCTGAATTTAAATGTAGGAGGAGGTACTTGCTGCCCCCCCCCAGTTTGCAGTCCATCCTAATTGAGGCTTGGCATTGTAAGTGACTGATCCAGATGCCTTTCTAACTGTTTGTAATAGAAGCATTTGTCTCAGCTTTTAAATGAGAAAACAAACCCAATCAAATGCCTGCAGGCAGCCTAAGAAGGTACAGACTGAGCAGGCTGAAAGAAGAGAGTCAGCAAATCTGGGATTCCTTTCATCTGTCTTTAGTCCTGTTTGTATTAAACACCTTGGATTAATTAGTTTTTCACTCTCCCATTCTGTGGACAGAGAGGGGGTGTGCCTCCTTTGTGTCATTCATCCTGAGCATAAAGCAGAGGGGAGGCTGGAGACCTCCAGGCATTGACAGGAAATGCCCAGCTCCTCCCTTGTGGACAGCAAGGAAAGATAGAAATGAGCTGAAACTAGGGGAACACTTCCAAGGAGCTGCACAGTGGTGTGAGGGAATTGAGCCCTTCAGTAACTTAACTCTGCTGGGTGTGTTAGACCACAGCAGAATGCTAAAAGCAGCCTGCCAGAAGAAATACATAACATATAATCTAATTTGAAAGGAAGAGATGGGAAAACCCACAGTCAGGGAACAAGCAGAAACAATGTCAGAATATCTCCCTCTCACGAGTTCCCTGTAGAACAAGGGAGGTTTAAAATATTTTCCTGTTTAGTCTGTGTGTCTACAGAGTGTCTTTTGGGGAATATTCATTTAGCATTTCATGTGTAGAAATGACTTACTGATGGTGTTGCTGAAGTCTTCAGGAGCTGTTTTCTAACTCCTGCACAGTATTCTTCAGTCATTTAATGAACTTCTAAATCTCTGCTGTGATATTTTTTTGTTACTGCATGTTGCACGTGCAATATTCATGCTTCACTTGGAGCTTCATTAGATGGATCAAGGCAAGAAGCACAGAGCAGACACAGATGTAGTTGTACACAGTGGCAGGCAGCTGTGGCAGCAGGATGGGATTGCCCATGGGGCTCTCTGTGCTTATTTCCCACACAAAATGGTGTAGGAGAGCAGCCAGTGCAGGCTGTGTGCTCTAGGCAGGGTACTGATGTCTAATAAGGACAGTTCCTCATTTCTGCAGCATGTCTGTTTTATTACAGTAGCAAGTGCATTACCAATGTAAGGAATATTTATTTGTGTTTGATTTTTGTTTCTAAAGGCTCTGTAGCATTAGGAAGAATCATTCTTTATTTAAAGAGTGGTCGCAACTTTTATTTTTTTACAAATCACCTCTTGCTTTTGGGAAATAAAAGTGCCCATGTTCATGTTTTTCCTGAGACCACACTTGAGGTATGTTCATTGTATGTACCAGAACATTAAAAGGTATTGATAAATTACAAAGAGTTCCAGAGAAAACAGCATTTTTTGACACATCCCTTGGGAGAAAAGGTTAAAAACCAAAAGTGCAGTGTTAGTGGGAAAGAACAAAAACTGAGAGACACAATTCTTGGAAATACTAGAAATGTGGACAGAAAGGATGCAAAGGGGTTTCTGTAATCTTGGTGATTTAATTGGGAAGAATAGCATGAAACAGGGAAGAGGATACTTTATGTTAAATGCACAAAATCTGTGATGTATAAGCCTTTCTAGGTGTACAATGATGCTCCAACAATGGAAGCTGTCTATAAATTTCAAATAGGCTTAGAACAGCTTCTGTAGCACATACTAGAATAAATATTTGATGTGTTTTTTCCTTTTTCTTCCTTTCATAATTTTATGTGTGTTTATGGGTGCACTGGAGAAGACTTCTGAAAAGAAGGAAAATGCTAAATGTAGTGCAGCCTTTTTACTGAGAAAATATCTTTGCCAAAACCAAAATATTGCCTCTTGCATTGCACTGCAGAAGATGTGACATGAGAGGTTTTTGTGGTATTTCATAGCTGCAAGTTTAACAACAAACATCTTTGGAGAATGCTACCTCCATGTGGCCTTCCTTAGTGAGCCTCATGGGCCAAGAAAAGGAAAGGTTTCTGAGAAGAGGGGATGCCTGTTATTGTAGCAATTGATCTGGTTTGAAAACCAGATTGTTTTTCAGACATACAAGCACCTGATGCAGCTGAAAGCCAAACCACAGTTTTATACCTAACAGCTTTGATGTTTGAGGAATTGATACTGTTTTTAAGTCCTGGATTTTTTCTTTGAAACAAGGTGAGACTATCAGAACGTATAAATTACTGTTCTTTATCCCAGTTCCACAAGCAAAAGAGCAGGAAGGAGCCAAAAAAGTTGCAGATTTCCAGAATGTGTCTAATTCTGAGGTTCATTACTTTCCATTTGTGAGCTCAGTTCACTCCTCTTTGATGTATTTGGTTTTTGTGTTTCTAGAACCACATCTGATGTGTATTTCAGTAGAGGATGGCCTTCCAATGGCCATAATTATGCTCACTGTGCTTTTTTTCTGTGATAATGTATTGCTTGTTAAACTGCTATCCTGAGCAGAAAAGAAATGCTGGTTGAGAAGAAGCCTTATCCATCAGAATTTGGGAATACTCGGATTTGTAGCATAAGCTTGTTGAAGCAGGGCCAGAGAATTCTACTGTAATGCATTTATTGGTAAGACATTATTGTGCTTGGTTTTGCCAAACAAATGGTGAGCAACCAGGTGTTTTTCTGGAGTCATCTGTGAAGAGACCTCTGCATGGCTGAGGAAAGGAGTTACCCTGAGCCCTTTCTGTGTAGATTTGCACCTTGCTTGCTTATTTGTCAGCAATCCTCAGTGCTCAAGCTGTTGCTACCTTCACCCGCAATAATTAGTCCCTGTTCTGGATATGTTATAAAACTGAAGTGTTTTATGGAAATTAAAACTGATCCTAGGATACCTCTAGTATGTGGCTGTGTAATGGATTTTTCTTTCTGGCCTCTCAGATCTTGGAAAATGCTTTTCACTCCCTGAGTTTTCAAAATTGAATTCAAAAGCACACTGTGGTTTCAACCTTTAATTCTAGAAGCGTGGGTGATCATTCAGTTAGGTGTATTTTATCCTTTTGAAGCAAGATTAGTCTTCAGTTTCAGTTTTCTCATTTCCATTTAGGTCAAATCATTCTGGCAGAGCACAAGTCTGTCCTCAAATCCTGATGTGTCAGGAAAATACAAAGAGCTCCGAGTTCTCACCCTGGCTTTCTCACAGGCTGACCTTGCTTTGTTCAGCTGGGACATTTTTTTTACATTGATGGACTTGTGGCAACCCTCCAACATTAGATATCTTACAAATGAATTGGTCACATCTATACTAGCAAGGGACAGAGTGAATGACTAAACTTGAGTGAAGTGCAAGAGATTATTTTCCTTCTACTGCTGAAAGAAGTGTAAAAAATGTTTTTCCTCAGATTTTGAAATTACTAATTACTACTGAAAACATTTTCCTGTATTTTAATATTTAATGGTACTACACTTAATTATATTGCAGAAGTGAAGTGCATGTTCTGTTCCCTGCTCTTTGGTTTTATGAATAATTCTCTCAGAATTGCTTGAACTTGCTAATTTTTTGAGAAGCAATATAAAAATTGTCATTTAAATCATCAGCTTATAGCACATACAAAAAAGTCCAGGGCCAGCCTTCTGTAAAAGAAAGGCACAAATGCTTGACTTCATTTACTGTGTCCTGTCCCTTCTGGCTCAACTCCTGTAAAGCTGAGCACGTGCTCTCAGTCTCTGTGGTACCAGTGTATGGAGTAATGAACCAAAAAGGATTGATGTATGCACTGGTAAATGAAAATTCACAGTAAAATGCCAATCTGGCATTGAAGTCCAGCCACTGCATTGAGGACTAAAGCAAGGCTCCATTAAAGATGAGAGGAAATTACTGGCAGCTGTTCCAGAACTGACTGCAGGAATTAGGAGGGAACCAACATGTGTTTGAGCATCAAGCCTGAATGTTGTCTTTGTGGGCTTGAGTCCCTTTACTAGATGTTGTTTGGAAATACTAATCAGCAGGAATGAGGGTTTGGTGTTTTGTCAGAGCACTGGCCGTGGCTCAGGTTACACCTTTAAACTGAAGAGGGACACCCCAGATGCTCCACAAGCAGTGAGGACACCAAATCCCCAAGGTGGTAGTACCCAAGTCCATCAAACATCTTTTGTTAATCAAGTGCTTGTTTGCCAGATGTTGAAGAGCACACCCCTGATTTCATTCTTTGGAATAAATCCATAAAATGAACACATGCCCTCCTTTGGTTGTTTCCCATAGCTTTTGTAATAACACAGTTCCTCTTTGAATGACTCTTGCTCCTCGAGTTCAACATTGATTGCACCCCCTGTAGTATAATTTTAACTCTGGCTGATTAAAATTACCTAGCAAAGACAACTTGGAGGCATTTTAACCTGTAGAATGAGCTAAGAATGCAAATAATGTTCTGGCATCATCTTCTGTTTGCTATGCATGTGATGACAGTTTCCTTTAAACATTGAGGGTCTCTTGAATTCACCTTTTCTTTGCCTTGCCAGCCTCCTTGGGCCTGTATTTTACAAAATATGTCCCCTAAGAAAACTAGTAATTACAGAAATTGCAGTAATAATATTCAGCATTTGTTGAAAGAGGTAGTAGAGAGAGTAAAGCCTTCTATAGAAATAAAATTCGAAATTTCCATACCAAAATAAAAAAATATATACAAATAGTTACATACACTGGGAAAAGGCATCTTTAAATCCTGTTGTTGTAGAAGGATCAGGAACAATTGTTTATTGTATTTTTCATTCTCCATCACTTGCAAACATTTGGCAATACTTAATTTTACACCTGGAATGAAGCTTAAAATCAGTGTAATACTGAAAGACCTTTAAACTTTCAAAAATAAACATAACAGCGTGGACCATTTGTTTTACAATTTTCAAGCAAAGGAATAGTTTGCCAACTTCAGTTTGAGTACTATGTCTTCTGACTTGATTTCACAGAAGCATCTGCTGACCCAGAGCAGTTCTTGGTTTTTTGCTGTTGAGCAGTAAGTGTTAATTCATGTAGAAATCTGTGAAATCTGAAGCAGAAGCAGTCCAGTTCATGTCCAGTCCAACTGGAAATGTCAGCTTAATAGGTCATGTTTTGTACTTGGCAGTATTGAAAGGCAAGATGTTTATATTTGGATGACCTGAAGACTTTTAATAATTTTTCATATTGTATACCCTGAAGTCTGAGGAAGAATGCATATCAGTGTGTGAGCAACACTGGGTTCACAGTGCAAATTTTCATTCATGGCAAACTGACCAGGAAACACTTGGAATATCCTGAATCTTTTCCCTCCATCTCTGAGGGCTAGGATCCTGGTTTTACTCACACATTTCCTTTAGATTTTTCTGTTCTTTTTTACTTGTATGTTATGCTTGCTGCAGACATTTTAGCAGATTAACAGGCAGAAAAAAGACATGATAACCCATACTTCAGCATATTTTGTTGTGTTTTGAAAGGTTTTTCTTAGTGAGGAGAAAGGAATATTCTAAATGCTATTTAAACCGAAAGAGGGACCCCAGATGCTCCACAAGCAGTGAGGACACCAAATCCCCAAGGTGGTAGTACCCAAGTCCATCAAACATCTTTTGTTAATCAAGTGCTTGTTTGCCAGATGTTGAAGAGCACACCCCTGATTTCATTCTTTGGAATAAATCCATAAAATGAACACATGCCCTCCTTTGGTTGTTTCCCATAGCTTTTGTAATAACACAGTTCCTCTTTGAATGACTCTTGCTCCTCGAGTTCAACATTGATTGCACCCCTGTAGTATAATTTAACTCTGGCTGATTAAAATTACCTAGCAAAGACAACTTGGAGGCATTTTAACCTGTAGAATGAGCTAAGAATGCAAATAATGTTCTGGCATCATCTTCTGTTTGCTATGCATGTGATGACAGTTTCCTTTAAACATTGAGGGTCTCTTGAATTCACCTTTTCTTTGCCTTGCCAGCCTCCTTGGGCCTGTATTTTACAAAATATGTCCCCTAAGAAAACTAGTAATTACAGAAACTGCAGTAATAATATTCAGCATTTGTTGAAAGAGGTAGTAGAGAGTAAAGCCTTCTATAGAAATAAAATTTGAAATTTCCATACAAAAATAAAAAAATATATACAAATAGTTACATAGACTGGGAAAAGGCATCTTTAAATCCTGTTGTTGTAGAAGGATCAGGGACAATTGTTTATTGTATTTTTCATTCTCCATCACTTGCAAACATTTGACAATACTTAATTTTGCACCTGGAATGAAGCTTAAAATCAGTGTAATACTGAAAGACCTTCAAACTTTCAAAAATAAACATAACAGCGTGGAGCATTTGTTTTACAATTTTCAAGCAAAGGAATAGTTTGCCAACTTCAGTTTGAGTACTATGTCTTCTGACTTGATTTCACAGAAGCATCTGCTGACCCAGAGCAGTTCTTGGTTTTTTGCTGTTGAGCAGTAAGTGTTAATTCATGTAGAAATCTGTGAAATCTGAAGCAGAAGCAGTCCAGTTCATGTCCAGTCCAACTGGAAATGTCAGCTTAATAGGTCATGTTTTGTACTTGGCAGTATTGAAAGGCAAGATGTTTATATTTGGATGACCTGAAGACTTTTAATAATTTTTCATATTGTATACCCTGAAGTCTGAGGAAGAATGCGTATCAGTGTGTGAGCAACACTGGGTTCACAGTGCAAATTTTCATTCATGACAAACTGACCAGGAAACACTTGGAATATCCTGAATCTTTTCCCTCCATCTCTGAGGGCTAGGATCCTGTTTTTACTCACACATTTCCTTTAGATTTTTCTGTTCTTTTTTACTTGTATGTTTTGCTTGCTGCAGACATTTTAGCAGATTAACAGGCAGAAAAAAGACATGATAACCCATACTTCAGCATATTTTGTTGTGTTTTGAAAGGTTTTTCTTAGTGAGGAGAAAGGAATATTCTAAATGCTACTTCTGTTGATACAAGCTGAAGGTCACAGGTTGTTGACCAGAGGGTTGTGATGGGACTGGAGCAGACAGTTGGGGGCAGTTGTCATCATGCTCCACAGAAAGGCCTTTGGGATGCTGCCCTGCTCCAGGCTGTCTTTTGGGGTGCTGGCAGACTGCGGGGAATTGAAGCTGGCACTGTGTTCTTTCCTGGCTGAATGTTCAGGTATGAACACAGCCAAATTCTCCTCCCATTTACAGTGACACACCAGGTCTGTTGGTCCTGTGGGGAGGGAGCTGTTGAACTGCTCTGCAGTCTCACATCTTCCTCTCCTGTTGAGTCTATTTAGAAGTTGATGGAGTCAGCAGTCTGAGGGGTGATACTGGACCTGTGGCAGAAGGCCTGTGCAAGATGTGTAACTTACATCACAGGGGATGCCCTTGAAAGATGGCTTATGTACAAACTCAGTGGGGAATAAGTTCTGCAGCAGCCTATGGAGAGTAAATTTTGAAAAGAAGCGTACATCAAGAACATAAAACATGTATTTTGAGAGTACTGGGAGGAGCACATGGGCATCTGCCTCAGTTTTTATTAGTAGTGCCCTACATAGCTTAGAAACTGCATTCATAGAGTTCAGATCCACAAGGGCTCAGCTTGACCATCTAGTGAGCACAGCTCAGGCTGAAAATGCAGAGTCTGCATTATTGCTTCTGCATCTGCCTCATGACTTCTTTTTGAGGTACATATCCTTTTTGGAAAAATTTGCTCTACTTTGATCTAAAGCCTGTGTAATAGACTAATTAGAAAGCTGTTCTGTTCTTGTGATGTACTGCCACTAGTGCTGTTCATTAGAGATGTTTGATCCAGAGTAGCTTTTACTCCAGTGGGAGAGAGAACAACCCAGTAGATGTTATTTTTGGAACCTGCTTTCCAAGATAGTTTGGTAAAACCCAGCTTTTACAAGTGCTCTGACACACTAAAATCTTTCTTTGGGTCCAGTATGTTAGTTGAAGAAGCAGACTGATGTCCCGGGCTCCTGCTGAGAGCAGGTTTGCCCCCGAGCAGGCTGTGCAGGGGGTCCGGATGGCTCAGTCCTCTTGCAGGGACAGACTGCCTGAAACCCAAGCAGCTCTCAGCTGCTGGCTACCTCAGCAAGCTTAAGGGATATCAGCTCTTTTGTGATTATGAGCTCTTTGAGTTCAGCTTTTTGCTTGCTAAGGCATTGCGGCAGACACAGAGAGAGGAGAAGGCTGCTCTGGAGCTCCACAGCGATGGCTTTATTGGGGGTCTGTGAAGGGCAAAAGCTCTTCTGACCAGAATGGGCTAACACAGCCCATTATATAGGGTATAGAGAGATCCAAAATTGTCCAATAGCAGGGGTTAAGGGAAAGTGACTGATGGGGTTACAGAGAGATAAGACGGGGTCCAAAAGTCAGAAGAGAGGGGCTTCTTGCTATTTCACCGTGACATGGCATTTCCTGTCTTTGAGCCTCTTTCCTCCATGGGCCCTAGCAGACTGAGACTTGGATCAACTTGCTTAATGTGCCTTATGGAGCAAGACTCTTTAGAATTGCTTCTTGGCAAGTTTTTATGGAGGCAGAAAATGTGGTCTGTAGTTTCGCTCAGCTCAGAACCCATAAGAACTAGAACATTGGATCAGACCCTTTTGGCCTTACAGGTGATGGTAGTGAATGAGTAATGTACAGCCCTTTATTTGCTGCTGCGTGTGGCTCACATCGGGTTTGTTGCTGTAGCTCGTTCTCTCAGATCTTTGTAAGTGCGTACAACCTTCAGACACGCTTTGGGTGTGAGCTTGCAAGGCCTCCTTTGTTTCCTCCTCCCCCAATAATGTAGGGGGATAGATAAGTAAATAAAGGTAGTATAGAAAGTAATCTTACCCCTAAAGAGTTGCAGCTGGGTCAGTTATTAAGGATTAGGAGCAGGCCTGATGTTAACAGGCCACACCTGTAGCCAGTAAAGAAGAGTGTTATAAAAGAGTGAGTCAGTTGGCTACTGTGAGGAAAAGGAAAGAGTCAGTGCCTAGAGGAACTGCCTATGAGAAACATCAAGGAGGCATAAAACTCTAGCAATATGGAACCCTTGCAATGTAATGACAATAGAACTCTTGCACTACCATGACAACACAATAACTGGCAGCACCCTCTCTCTTTCTCTCTGCCAAGGGACATACTGCCAGCAGAGAGAGGTGGAAGCTATAACAGAAGGAGATGAAGACAATGAGGGCTGCTGCTGTTGCAAGCCTGGGCACTTGCCGCACCTACTGTCGTGCAATGCAGCCTTCAACCTGCGCTGGCTGACGTGGGAGATCACCCGGAGCCAGTACATCCTGGAGGGATACAGCATCATTGACAACAACGCCGCCACCATGCTGCAGGTGTTCGACCTGCGCAGGATCCTGATCAGATACTACATCAAGGTAAACTCTCTGCTCAAGTGCACTTGGTTCCTAGGCAGGCTTGTCAAACAGAATGCTGTTTGTCTGTAGATGAGCATTTGAAGTTTTTTGCTTTATGTTTTTCCATCTGCTCTACAGTCTTGATGTTAGATCATAGAACCATAGAATCATTTGGTTTGATCTTAAGATCATCTAGTTCCAACCCTCCTCCTATAGCAGAGACACCTTCCACTGGAATAGGGATAATTAATTCATGTCTCCCTTTGCTAAATTTAATTCTGATCACTCACACTCACAGTTAGTACAGAAAATGGCAGGCATGCTTCAGTGGAGATCAAGAAGGTGAGTTACCATCCTGTAGGGATGAACTCAGATGACGTGTTCTTACTTGTATTCTTAAGTTTTTACAACACTTCAGTGACAGTTTGTTATTTCTTCTTGCCTTGGCCTTTCCACTGTTTCCTTGTGGAGGCATAGAATTTAAGAAAAAAAGATAGTGCAGAAGGCAGTCTCACACCTGAGGAGTTGCAGCTGTACCAATCACCAAAGATTAGGAACAGGCCTGCCCTTAATAGGCCACAGCTGTGTCCAATAAGAAGACAAGTGCCACAAAAGAGTGGGATAGCTGGGTGAGGAGAGAGTTGGAGTTTGTTGGTTGTGCTGTGGACAGAGTTGGAGTTGGTTGGCTGTGCTGTGAAGGAGGAGGAGTCAGTGCTGTGAGGGGCTGCCCATGAGAAATCACCAAGAAGATAGGGACTTTCGAAATAAGATGACAACATTTTTTTTTTTTTTCCTGGAAAAGAAAAGAAAGGTGTTAATAAGCATAAAGTTCTTGGGAAGCTTCTGAAGAGCTGTTTCTCAAATGTACTTTTTTAGTAGTCCAAACTCCCTGCATACCTTCTGTTTTACACACGTATCAAACACATTTGACGTTGGTTTATTACACTGATTACACATCAGTTCATTTACCCCACTTCTATTATTGTATTGTTATTAAGATCACAATAACCACACAGATACTAATTTGTCAAAATAATTGAACCTTGTAGTCTAGCAAGACATCTTCATCCTCTGCCAAAACAATTCCCAATCCAGAAAATGAAGAATTTGTTGGGCTTTATAGTCTTCTATTGAAACAGCAGCAGCCTAGTGCTGCTTGCTGTGCCACTGGAACTGCCATGAAGCCCATTGCTAAAGCTCCAAACCACCCCTGACAACTCCTTTTTACTTAAATCTCCACAATTCTGTAACTCTGTCAGCTTCAGAGAGAGACCTGTTGTAAATAAGTTAATGGCCATTTTTTGCAGATGAACCAATGTAGTAAAAACAAGCTCATTGCCTTACGAAGCTGCTTTGATCGTGCAGTTGATTACTTCTGGGATTTCATGAATAATTTTGTAGGCAGTATGGCCTGGTAACCAACCTGCTTTGTTTAATAAACTAATTAGAAATAAAACTGCATGTGAACATGATTTTTTAATTTTAGAAGTGGTGTTTGTGGCTATAAATTGTTTTAAAGCAATGTAACTAAGCTAAAAAAAAAACCAAAACAAAAAAAAAGAGCTCTTCTTTTATGAGTATGTTGCCACAATTGGTTTGCTTTACTTTGAAAGGTAACCTGAATAACTGGAACATAAAGTGGTGCAAGCTGGCAAATGACTCAGCTTTTGATGGGGAATGAGATTGAAAAAATCCTAGTCTAAGCTGCAATCAAATCAGTGTTTTATTAGTTTAAAGCATTGAATAATTTTGGGTTTTATACTGGAACTAGTTTTGTGCCTTAAAATGAATCAATATATGGAGGATTTGTGGGAAGTGTGAAGTTCACCCCATGAGATGTAAAAATTTAACTGAAAGGTAGTTTGGAGCTTCTGGTTCTGGACACACCTGAGAAGCAGCTGACATAGATAGGATGGCTTAGACAAACTTCCATCTCATGTGATATAGGTGTGGTTAGTTGATCCTGTTTGAGTAGAAGGGAGTGGGTTAAATGCTCTCCACATCACTGAGATGTGCTGTGGTTCCATCTCTGCTCTGTGCAGAGTTCATGTGCACTACTGATGGCTCTAAAAGCATGAAAATCACATTTCTTCTTGTTGGGTTTAGTTGAGCCAGTATTATTATATTGCACTGACAGAGCCTAATTCTCAGAAAGGTCAGTCTTCATTCTCAGGCTGTCCATCTTTTTAATCTACTTCTCTTTTTAGGGAAGGACAAACAGAAGATAATAATAACCTGTTGGCTCATTCATTATTAGCCTGGGCTGGGCCCCCACCCTAAGGGAGGGTGCACTCAGGAAATCCCTTCTCTAGAATGTCACTTCCCAAAAGAAAGTTACCTGGGTATTTTCTCCTTGTATTTTTAAAGTAATTAGTTTTTTTCCATAAACAGGGGGTTTAAAAAGATTTGGTAAAATCTTTAGTACAGCCTTGGAAAGTGAGAAGATTATAATATGTATTAGATCAGCTTTTTTCCTGCTTATTTAATGCTGCCTCCAAATAAACAGTATCAGACACAGAGGTGAGAATTCATTCGTTCCCCAGCTCTTTCTTCTGGGAGAATGCAGATCAAGACCCTGTGCAGTTTCACTGTGAACATTCTAAAAGTCCTTCACACTTTCTTTTTTAACAGTGTGAAAGTAATTGTAAGAAGAACTATAGATAAGGCAGTATTCAGGTCACATAAAACACAAACTCAGAAATCACTTAGGTTGGAGTTTCTGCAGGAATTGCACTTCCATTGCATTGAGCATTTGGAGTGTTTCTGGTTTATTCTCTGTAGCTTACAATGTTGTAAATATTTACCATATTGTTTCAGAAATGCCATATAGCTGAGGACATACTTGTGCATAAAACATACCTTGTAAGAGTTACCAAGAGCAGAATTTAATTAGGTGACAGAAGATTTTGTTGTTTCTATGTCTGATTGCAAGTCTGATTTTTTCCCAGTTGAATCATCTTCTTTGTAAACACAGATGAAGATAATAAAAAAAGCAAACTCTATCTCAAAAATCAACAAAGAGGATGTATGCTTTGTTTTAATTCTTCTATCCTTCAAGAATAATTACTGTATTGGTCTTCTAAACATCGAGTTGCACTGAGAATCTTATACCTAAATCATATTTATTTCATTTGCAGTTTCATTGACAGCCTAGATATGCATACACTTCTTATTATGGAAGGATTTTTATTCCCCACAAATAAAATGGGTCAGCTCCTGTAGCCCTTCTGCATGTATTTTGAAATAATTTCCTGCCCAATTACTGTGATATTTTTCCCTTGTGCCTCTTCCATCTCTTCTCAATATATTCTTATTTAAACATCTTTTAGTATTCAAGAAGTCTGTGTATTTGCTGAGTGCTGTGTTTTCAGCTCCTATTGTTTTTGCATGAATCTTTTTTAAGGAGTGTATTGTTCTCCACATGCCAAGAAGTTAAGGGTCCATCCTGTCTGTATCTGTCTGACTTGTCTTTTTCCTCTGAAGCTTGATTCTTCTCTTACTTTTGTACAATTTGAAAAATAAACTGTGGAGAGCATCTGGGGTTTTTCAAAGGGCTGGTAGTGCCTCTGTCCTCTGTAATCCATCAAATATTAATTTTATACATTTATTTGCTTAGTACTATTTCCGTTGACTGGGTAAAGCAGAACTACATTATCTTCAGCTATGTATACTTGCTCCTCATTTGCTTTGGTATCCAATTCTAAATTAATATTATAAAACATTATAATGGAACTTGTTAATTTTCATAGTCTTTTGAAAACATGCTCTAAGTTGTGTTTGTATAGAATTTTTTTATTACTTTATTTATTATTATTTTATTGTGTCCAAACAGAGTGGTTAGAAAAACTTAGAAACTCAGGGACAGATATGAGATATGTGTTGCTGCTTTCTAACATTTATGTGCTTAGATAAAGAGCCCCTGCTGAATGCTCCTCCCCCTTCAGTGCTTTAAAAGCAAAATCAGTTACATCAGTTATCAGCTTTTTAACCCAACACGTAAAAAAAAATCTATTATTCTTTACCTGCTGCATTGGCAAATAAAAGACTTGTGTCATGCACATCTGTCATGTCTCATCTTTGTGGCTAATAAAGAATTAGGAAAGCATCATACCCAGAAAACAGTAAGTCTGCTGAGGAAAAAAAGTGCCCTGTTTTGAGCATGGGACTGTCTACTACTGTTTTTTCAAAACATGCCTAAGCTATTATTGATATCACCTTCTCAGTGATAGACTCTAGAACCCCACTAATACTGATATGTGTTTGAATGCTGGAACTCTCTATTCCTGTCATTGTATGGATTTTCCTGGAAGGCAGATGGATATTAAAAATACTACTTCTTTTTGTGTTGTCTGCTATCAATATCAATTATTGTCATCTTTTTAACTTGAACATTTTGTGAAGCAATAATGATGCTAAGCAGTAAAATGTAAGAAATAGATATACTATTGCAGTTCTTAACAGGGTCCTATTTGGCTTATTCTGTGTAAAATATGTCTGCTTTAATCAGAGTTCAGAATGACTAACATTTGCACATTTCCTCAACAGAGTATAATATACTTTACAGCAAGTTCTCCCAAAATCCAGGAGTGGATAAAAGATGAATCCATCCAAAAGATTCTGCAGCCTTATGCAAAGTGGCATTATATTGAGCGTGACCTTGCAATGTTTAACGTTAACATAGATGAAGATTATGTTCCGTGTCTCCAGGGAATAACAAGAGCTAGCTTCTGCAGTGTTTATCTGGACTGGATTCAGTTCTGTGCCAGGAAAAGGGTGGAGGTACGTGTCAATTTTATATTTTGTTTTAGTAGTATTAGTTTTAGTTCTTGGGATATGAGTGAAATGGTGCATGGCTACTCTATTACTTGCTCAGGATTAGTAGAATAAAATTTATTTTAAATAAGCTTTTAGTTTTAATGTAAAATGAAAACAGGTTTTATGGAATGGAAAAATATTTTGGGATCTACCTGTGCACAAAAACTGGAGTCCTAAGGAGCATCAGTCCTTGAAAACAGAACCAGTTCTTTACTGTGCAGATTTCCAACAATGTTAATTTTGTCAGCTCTAGAAAGCACAGATGTATCAAGTGCTCACAGAAGTACTGCTAGAGCAGGCTCCATTCAGAGAATGTCATCAGAGCATTGCAGTTCCTTCAGTGCTGCCAGTGATTGGTGCATTTGCCAAACGTCTGTGATGTCTGTGTATCCCTTTCAGAAATTTGCTTCTATTTGTGTACAGTTGCAGGATGGCAGGGGAGTGCATGGCACACTCCCTGCTGGCACTGGTCACCTCTGACAGCTTGTGACTCCAACATGAACCACACCACAGAACCACGTGCCACCACTGCAGCTCTGGAAGGTCAAGGGGAGCTGTGCAGCTGTGCATTTGCATGCTCTGAGACACTGAGATTACTGATGGTCAGCAGTTGTTTGTCAGAAATGCACTACTGTACTTCCATGGAATACTCAGAATAGCCCAGAGGGAGAGTACAGTTTCAAACAAGCATATTGTCTCCATCTAATTTTCTGATTATTGCTGATAGTGGCAAAAGTGGAGAACTGTCTCTTTCCTGGACACAATGTGCTGTATTTGTGCATTTTTCAACTCAGGGTCACAGAATGCACATCCCATTGCTGAACTTAGCTGGTGTGACATCACTGAATCTTTCTTGAAACATCACTGAATATTTCTGCTTCACTTTGGTTCCTTCTCATGGCTCTGATGCTCAGTACCATTCCACCAGTTCCCCTGCCTATCATTATATTGATAATGTTTTCATTGAATTGTCTTCTGAGACCTTTCCAAAACACTGTCTCCTCCTACTAGGAATACTTTACTTTTTTCTTTCTCATCTCCATGTCTCAGCTCCCAAGTTCTGACACACAAAGAATTGCATGGTGTGGGGAAAGCCACTGTGAATTGATGCCTTTCCACTTGTGCTCTGCCTTAGATTTTCAAATTCAGTTATAGATTTAGGGATGTCAATAGACTTGAAACAAGTTAGACTTCAAAAGGCAAATTAATGCCTGCACTGGTGCCACATGCCCACACATTTACCTTTTTGTTACAGGTTTTACCTTTGTTTTTTAATTCACTGACTGTAGAGAAGCACAGTTCATGTAGGAGGTGGGATAAAAAAAACCAAGTTCACTGTACACATAACCGAGAAAATCAATATATTTTATAGAAAGAGCTACATTATCCATTACAATTGGCTTCAGTTTTAGAGTCAAAGAAAGCTCTAAGAAATCACTCATTGCATGGACTGAAATAATATGTATCCTCCTGAAGATTAACATGCATGAGGGGTTGTTCCAGTTTTTTCTTCCTGCTTGGTAGCAAAGTTTTCTTTGTGAAAATTTCATTTAAAAAGCCTCTCCTGAGCTAGTAAACATAAATGCAGTATTCTGCGTGCTTGTTAAAATGGGCAGTCAGTGTCATCAACCACTTAGATAGATACTGTAATTCACTGAAAGTGTGTGCCTCTGAACTTCTCCAAAGATACTGTACTTCTGAAGTCTGTGGTAAGGTTTCATAGGAACTAAGGAATTGTGGTCCTTGAAAAGGGTTTTGGCTGTCTCCAATTGCAGTGTCTCCCAACAACAAGGAACCTCCTCTAGTTTAGAATGTCAGGTCTGGGAGGAGTGGAAACAAACCAAAACCCCACAATAAAACATCACCACCACCAAAGCTCTTGGGATCTCTCTACCTGAGAGTGGAATGTTCTGTTTCCAGCCAGTGGGCAAAACAAGCTTGCATTTTGCAAAAATCCTCTGATGGTGATGGTCTTCCTCCTTGGTCTGTTTAATTGCAAAGAATGTTCTGGTGTGCAGGTCCAGCTACATGCAGATGTAATGAATGTCACTATTTGTGGTGCTTTTAAATGTCATGTTTGCACTTAAGAGTAACGTGCTCATCTCCAAACTTTGTAGCACCTGGACAGCGATGAGGATTCTCCTCTTGTGACACTTTCCTTTGCCTTGTGTATACTGGGTCGGAGAGCTTTGGGAACTGCATCTCACAATATGGCCATCAGGTAATCTTTAGGAATCCCTTTTTCCTCATGTTAAAACAAAGACCTGTTGTCTTTTTTCACATGATGTTGGGGTCTCAAGAGAAGATTAGATCAAGGTAAAATCTCATTCCTCCATAAAATGTTTTCTGTCATTCCTGGTCATCTTTTTCTTTGTGGTTTTAAATAGCTAATGTCAGTCTTTATTTTGTAGGGCAAAGCAGAATTTTTGATTGAAAGAATGGGTACCAATGGTTATTGCTTGTTATTGGTTATTGCTCATGCCTGGCTACTGGAATGCTGTCCTTCCTCTGTCTGGCATTCCAGTAGAAGGGAGAAATCTACAGAAGAGAAAGAAACTGCTGTCATCTGAGTTGTAGTTAGCTAAATAATAATAAATGTATAAGGGTTCTCCTCTGTATTCCTCAGCATTGTATTCCTGTTCATTGTGCCACTTCATCCTGGCAACTAAGGAAGGGAGAACCTCTCATCTCCTGAGGCTGCAGCTTTGTCTGTTCTCAGTCTACGTAGCTCATTTGTTCATTCATTCTAAACACTTCTTCCTAGGAAGTCTGGGTAATTAAAATATGCTTCAAATGAGATTGTTTCTAAATATGCTCTTCATCTTATATTTTCATTAGGGATTCTTCCATTTTCACTGGGAGTTATAAGTTGTTTGGGTCTTATACAGTATAATTTACACTGTGCTATAGATGAGGCATTTTATTAATTAAATAATGATTATTTTAATGGCATTTAACTTCCCACATAATTTTAGGGGTTTATTATGTTTATTTGAACCCTCTGTGTGCACAGGAGTTTAGTAATGATGGAGAAGCTGAATAAATAGAGCTTTTGAATGACCTTGCTGTGTTGGCACAGAGTGGTGAGCAAATCTACCTAGACCTCTATCAACATGCTCCTTAGAGAGGATTTTTCTTACTAACAAGCAAACAGAGACAGCGTGTGTGATTTTGAATGCATTTTGTTAAAACAGTTTATTTAAATATTCATTCTAGCTTTGTTATCTGTTGAGACATTTATAACATTTTGCTTTTTGTCTTCCATGCAAAATGTTTGTGGCTTACATGGCTTATTTCTTGTTGTGCTGCTGATTTCTGCTTTCTAAAGTGGCTTTTGTCATCTCTTTTCTACTAGTCTTTGCACATTCCCTTCCTGTAGTAGTTTTCTTCTGGGCTGCATTTCTTCTCCCTTCATTTTTATTCACTCAAATTAGGGTGATGTTAGGCAAGTCATTGGTATTTTTTTAATTGTCCTGGGTTTTTGATGATCCATATTTTAGAGTTTGGGGACATGATGGGAAAGTTTATGTGCATTTATGATACTTGTTTGATAAAAGATTAAATTGATTTTTGATCTGTGCCTGCAATAGATAGGTCACAGCGATATTAGGAATTCTTCTGAAAATAACACAAAAGGTTCCTAAAACTGTCATCACATTGCACATACTTTCCACTGGATCTTAAAATCTTCATTACAATGCTTTGGCTCTAGTACAGATACAATAACAATGTCCCTATTTGTACTGGCTTACATGGTTAGTAGCTAATACAAAGGCATAATATTATCAGAGACTTTCTAAAGCTTAACATGGAAAGTATGAATAATGAGGATAATTATTTGTATAGTGTTCTGTAAAGATTTTAATAATAATTTCAGGAGTCAGCTATACCACGTCTTTTCAAAATCTCACAAATACCAATGGACTGGATTACTTCCTCTCTTTTGATAAGTGGACTCTCCATATTTAAAAATACTTTTCTTTGGGAGGGAAGGTCTGCAGAAAGGCAAAAACTGGGGTAGTCATCTGAGGTGCACAGCTCTGTCCCTTTTTTTTTAATCTGTTCTATATAATATTCAATTAAGCCCTGGTTTTCTTTTTATTAAGCGATTGCTCCAGGGCAGTATCAAATCATTGTATTTTTAAAATGTATTTTGTGACATGAAAGGGACTAAGTGGAAGCTTCTGTCGGTATCTTTTCCAATGCTACTTCACAAAAGCTTTCACTGGAAAAGTTTCACTGTGGAAAAACTGTGTCACTTCCCCACCTGGCTAAATTACCTTTAATTTCCACTGTCAGAAGGATCTGGAGAAATAGAAAAGGAATCTGAGTAGCACAGTTGAAGTTATAAATTGCTGCAGCTACAAAACTTTACTTTAGCTTGGTAAAATACATTTCTTCTTGCCTTTCAGAACGTATGTATCTTAACTGACAAAACCAATTTAGTAGACGTCATTTACTGAATAGGGAGGTGGATACCCTACCCACCCCTGACATCAAGACCTTTATCAACAGAAATATCCCAAATACATTCACTTGACCATGAAGGGCACCCTGCTTATGGTTTTCAGACAGATCTGCACAACTTGTTTAAACACAAATTAGCAGTCAGTCAGTGAGACTCCAATAGAAATACAATTATACAGCAAGCATGCCAGGGGAAGGAGACTTTGCCCAATGTGTGCAATGCTGATGAGGCCAGAAGGACATGCTCATGAGAATTGTCTTCAGGCACTCCTCCCTCTGTGTTTGGCAGAGCACAGCAACTCTCACCAAGGGCAATCTCCAGTGTTCTGCTGGTCCTTGCCCCCAGCTCTCACACTGCTGCAGGTCTGCATTCAGTCACATGGGGCAGAGGTACTTAAGGCCCTCAGAAGCCAGAGGAATGTTTCCTTGAGTGATGCTTCACAATTCTTTTCTTTGAAAAGGTGCCATGATATTCTGGGGACCTTTCAGAGCCTACTGGTGCTGAAGAGGGTTTTAGTTTTCTCAGGAATGGTCAGAGCAGGCAGTCCCACCGCCAGATGTGTGAATGAGAGGGAGATGTACCACATGTATGAGGTTGGAACTAGATGATCTTTAATGTCCCTTCTAACCCAGGCCATTCCATGACTCTGGCTGTTGGGGTGTGGCTCATTTTGTCGGAGGTCTGGGCTCCTAAGATGTTTTGTCGCACTCAAATGCTGGATTACAAAAATACAGATTTAGGTTACTCTGGTAAGCCCTGAGAATTTACTTTGAACATCATCTCAGGACTTTCTATTAATTCTCTCTGTGGAGCATCTTGTGTACAGCATTGCTAGAGCTTTGGGGATGAGTTTGAGGTGTGAGGGCCAGGTTGGCATCATACTCCTCTCACTGTATGAAGCCATTTCGGATGTTCAGAGGAAGCAAACCAGCCAAGAATCTGGGGTGCTCTGCAGTTCATGTTCTGTTCTCAGAGGTGACTTTGCAGGTAGTTGGAAACTTCCTCTGGACTAAATCTAGTACTTGGAGGCGTGACAGTCATCCAACTGCTGTGCAGTGGAGCAAAGGTAATGTTACTGTGGGCTACAGAGTTGAGAGTCAAGTTTACATTGTGTATGCAAACTATCAATTTGCACTCATTTACACATGATTTTGTCTAATCTATTAATCAGCAAATGTCACTGTGTAAACCAAGATTTTAAATGCTCATATAATGTATGTAAATAATTATTCACTGTACCTGTTCATGTAAATGTCAGTAGAAACCTAACATTAACACTAGATTACATAATAAGTGCATTCATTAAGGAGGCAGAACATTGCAATGCAAATCACTTGCTCTTTTAAACTGTCATTAGGAGGCATCCTGCACAAAATGCAATTTGAAGAATGACATGACATTACCATTAATTTATTCAAATGTGGGTGATATGTTTAGTTGTGTATTTGTTAAAAAATTAGAGAATAATTCTATTCAGCCACTAAAGCTACTAGTAAAGAAATACTTAGTAAAAATTTCAAATTTGGGAAAATACAGAAGTGTCTCAATAAAGCATCTCTCATCAGATACTTCCAACGCTACCAAGATTGGCTGCTCAGGTTCCCCAAGCTCAGTTTGGACAAAGGGTCATTCCAAGGAATGCCTCTGCGTGGAGGAGCTGCTGCTCACTTTGAAACCCAGGAAGAAGCAGCAGCTGGCCCCACTTGCCCCTTCCCACCTGGTCACCCCACTGCACTGCCCAGCATCTGGGGGAAGGGGAAGACACAGAGGGCACAGGCCATGGCACCACAGGGCTGCTCTGGTGCTGCACTGCTGGTGGGAGTTTGAGCAGACAGTGCAGCTTGATGTCTGCCAGAGCTGAGCAGGGCAGAAAAGTTTGACTCTTAGCTTACGATCACTGTCATCCACAATATCCAATTAGAAGGGCTACCACTGGAAATATTTCAGGTGAACTATGACATTCAGGTCATTACTAGCTCAGAGACATGCCTGTCCCTTTATTCCTTAAATAAACCTACAGTTAACACTGGAGAAGGTCTGCAGATGCAGAATCCACAGAGATATTCACCAGCTCATTAGTCTGCATCCATACTGCTTTCAGGCTGGCACTAAATGCTTTTAGTTTCAGCAGTTGGAGCAGCATGAGGAGTGCAGTAGGAGGGAGTATTTGCTTTGGCACTGTTGCCCTCCCTCTGGTGTTTGTGGTGCTACTTAATCCCCTCTTTTCTGCACCTTCAAGGGGCTGACAGTTCCCACGCGCGTACCAGCCTTGTTCTAAGACAGCTTGCAGTTGTGACAGCAGCTTTTCAGGTTGTTAGCTCACAGGGCTGGAAATGTTGCCAGATACTGTAGTTATGTCTCTTGGAGATTAATGTTGTTTCTTTGATGTGTAATTTTACCTTAACTTGTTTTTAAAATATTTTGAACCAGCCTGTAACTACAGCAGATTACTAATTGAGGTATGTTAAAAGTGGTCCAAGAAAACAGCAACAACCTTGAGTGAGGCCTGAGATCAAAGTGGTTGACTTTTACAGCTTCCTAATAATCTCATTAGTGTCTTCAGGAGAGAGCATAACAATGGGAAGAATAACGAGAGCTGTATCTTATATGGATTAAGGAGGCTGCAAGTTACAGAAGTAATGGCTTGAGATAGTGTCACATTATAGGCAGAATGTACCCAAAAGCCTCATTACAATTGTCAGGAGAATAAAAGACGCCCATGGTTTTGTGAATACAGAAATCTCCTCCAGACCACTCTGGTGGAAAATACAATTCATAAAATAATTGACTCAGCCCCTCACAACTACTGCCACCACTGATTTGCTCCTTGTAGCAGTCATGTTTGTTCTTAAAAATCCCCTGAGTTAGAGAACTTATTATGCAGAGGGATGACAAATGGATGAGCCTCCCCTCAGCCTAGGGAGAGCTGTACGAGCTTCCCCCGCTCCGCTGCTGCTGCTGCTGGGCTGCAGTTTGCAGGCTGTCCTAGTCCTGGCCATGCCTTCAGCACATCCTGCTCTTCACAGCAGCCTGTTTGGCTGGTGCTGATGACTGTAAGGCACTTCAATGTGGATGCAACCTCTGTGTCTGCTCTGGTGTTCAAATTTGACTCCGAGAGCCTCCCAAGATGCAAAAACCAGTTCTCTCTCCTGTCTACTCCTCCCTTTGTCCTAGCCAACTTTTCAGAGCAAATACAGGGGGTGTTATGTGAGGAGAAACTACATTACAGATCATCATTAGATGCAGAGTTCAAGGTAGCTTTTAAAATTTCATCCTGGGAAGAATATTTAGCTACAGAAGGTTTTTTTCCAGGCAAGGATTCAGCTGTGTATGCTGATGTTGTCTGGTAGGTTGGCAAATGAAAGGAGCCTTCCTGAAGTGTAGCCTTTTCAAAGGGGCAATAGTCACATTTCACCACGCTGGCTGCACTCACCCTTCTCCCCCACCCTCCCAGCTGGCTCATTCTAGGTCTTTCCTAGCTGCTAAGCAGGGTTTCACTATATTATCATTCTCTGAACTGTGGGGATGATGGACTGAAGGTCAGTGGGGACCAGGACTCAGTCTGTAAGGACGCATAATAACTCCCACTGAAATCAATGCTTGAATGTTTTGAAGATCTGAGTGTGCCTGTCTCACATAGGCATGTTTCAATGCATAACTTGGTACTAATAAATGCAAATCAGTTAAGAATTCATAAAAGTTTCTCTGTACTCCTTATGTTCCCAGCAGTGACAGCAGCCCTGCCTTTCTGGCTAGTTTTGGTCCCACTGCTTAGTTGATTTGTATTACGTGATGCTTTCATGGAGAAAATCAGTATCCAGTTGTTTCTCTGGTAACAACTTATGTATTTCCACTTTAATTTCTAAGCCGTGCTACTTGCCAAGAGCAAAATTAGAATGCCTTTCAGCTGAAGCTGGCCAGACATTCTCCCAGTCTCTTCTTCCTCTCTCTGAGAAGATAATCTATTGAAAATATTTTTTTTCTTTTTTATAAAATAATTAAGAAAGCTCAATTATGTGGAAAGATTGTGTCCTCTAGAGAAAGGCTGAGCAGTAATGAAAATTATTAACATCTCAATATGGCTTCTCCCCAGAGTCTTTACAGTCTAAAAGATCAACTGTTGTAAGAGTGTTTGAAATCTTAGCAGGTAGATGAAACCATATCCTGTGGGTTTGCAAGATATGCCTGTTTTTAATAGATGGTTCTGTTTTCCTCAATTTTGAGATCACTTCTTCAGAGCAACATTGGGTCACCAGTAACCTACAAGTGACACTGGCATGGGAGTTTTGTAATTCAGGGTGCGGATCAGAGCTGAAGGCTGATGGTTCCCCTTCACAAAGCCCTTGCACAGCCATCTTCTAACAGCCACCTGATTTTGTAGCTTTTACCTTGTGCTTTTACCCAGTTCCAGGTAAGCCATCATGCAAGACCAGGCAGAGCTGCCTACATATGGTTTCCTACATTACAAAAAGGAAATCCAGTGTGTATTTGCTTTAGGGCTCATTGTTTAAGTAGGAAGCACCTGTTGGTTGATTCCTGCTCTCACCTGGTTTGCTGAACAGTTCTGAAATTTAGTCTTCTCAGTACATCTGCTTTAATGTTCATATTTAGGTTTGAATGTAGTGAGAAAGGTCTTAGATTTCCTGAAAGTATCTTTTTCTATCATTATTTGTCACTTACAAGGAGAAGTTCTAACAGGACTGATCAATAAACTTTTAAATAAGGAAGCAGCTTCTGCTGCCTGCGCAGGGAGTGCAGCTGGCACTCTGACCTGGTCCCTTTGGCACAGCTGCAGAGAAGCAGTGCCCTGAGGCACCCTGTGACTCAGTCACCCATCCTGAGGACATCCTTCATTCCATTCATTTCATAGCCAGTCGTTTACAGAGCACACAGAGGGAAAATGCCTCTCCAACAGAATGGTTTTTTGTCAGAGAAACGTGATGTGACCCCTGCTTTACACCCACTGCAGGCACTCGCCCTGGGCCAGAGGGTCACCGGCCACTGCACAGGTCAGCAGGAGGCTGGTGACTGTAGGATCTGCCTTGGAGAGATGGGAATGACTTCTGGGAGTGACTGCTGCTTTTTCTTACAGCCTGGACTCTTTCCTTTACGGGCTCCACGCACTGTTTAAAGGAGACTTCCGGATAGCAGCCAAAGATGAGTGGGTCTTTGCAGACATGGATCTGTTGCACAAGGTTGTTGCCCCAGCAATCCGAATGTCTCTGAAGCTGCACCAGGTAGGGTATTTATTTATGTATTTATTTTTAACATTTACTATTGTGTCTGTTTTCTTAGGAAAATGCAGGAAAATACCTTAGCAACTGTCCAAAGGAGGAAAAAAAAGGGAAATTGAGTGCTTGCCACCTTATTCTAAGAAATATCCTTCACCAAGATGGAAGAGTTTAGCATTTATTTATTTTGCATTCACTTGATGTTCTTTTCTGAACACCCCTAGCTGCCATTTGAAACCACTTTGCAGAACTTGATCCTGCATTTTTCATCAAAAGAAAGCAGAAAATCTTGTCATATTTTACTTATGTGGATACTATAAAAGTGGTTTCTAGATTGAAGGGAAATACACTGATTATGCTGATTTCACTACTAATTTCAGGTCAGGCTCTGTATAGCTTGGAGTTGATTTTGTTCTTGCTCTGGCACATTGATTTAATATCATATGCTTTTATTGTTAATGATATTTATAATTGTTCTGGATGTTACTGAACTGCTGTGAATTTCTATTTGCTTCTTTGGCACAATAATTTTATGATGATATCGCTGGCCGTGGTGCTGCTGGGTGAAATTTCAGTATTGTGGTATTTGCTGATGGATTCCCAGTCTGTGCTATTGTTGGTGGGGTTTTGTGAATAACAGTAAGATTTTCCACAAGAACTGTGGACTGTCCTAGGTGATATCTCTCTCCAGCTTACCCAAAAGCTCTGCCTCCCAGAGTTTCACACGCCATTAAAAAAAAAAAAAAAAGGATAAGCTGGTATTCTCCAAGTGCCTTTGTCCAGTGTAGTCATGGGATCAGAACAGGTTACAATAAAACTGAAATTGTACCTTTCTATATCACTGTTAAATGAAGCTCCCAAAAGACACTCTTTAGCAAGTGTCAAGTCACTTGGAGGGGGCCAGCTGGCAACTATTTGGAAGCCAGTATTTTGTTTACTGTCAATATTTTTTGTGTTTTCATGAATGTACCTGACCTGTTCAATACTTTTTCCTGTATGAGCAGGATCAGTTCACATGCCCAGATGAGTATGAGGACCCAGCAGTGTTGTACGAAGCCATCCAGTCCTTTGAAGAAAAGGTTGTGATTTGTCACGAAGGGGATCCGGCCTGGCGCAGCGCAGTCCTGTCCAACCGGGAGGAGCTGCTGACTCTCAGACACGTGGTAGATGAAGGAGCAGATGAATATAAAGTTATCATGCTCCACAAAAGCTACCTGAGCTTCAAGGTGATCAAGGTACCTATGCCATCTTTCTAACATTGCAGTAATTTAGGGCTGTGGTAACTAGCACTATTTCTGAGTGATGTGGCCAAAAGGAGAAGTTAATTGTAGTTTTTAAAGTAGGGACTGGAGGCCAAAAGAGTTCTCTTTAGCTGACTTCCATTTTGCCCCCTATGTTTGTGTCTCTGAAATAACATTCCAGGCTTTACCAGGGAGTAGCTGCAAAAGTTCATAAAAAGCTGTTGGTGCAAAGGCACGATGTGTTTGCACACTCAGCCACTGCTGTTCCACTTAGATCCTGTAGTTCTGCATCTTGAGCAGGAAGCATTTTTGCATGATCTGCATGTTTTAACCCACCTGCAGGTCAACAAGGAGTGTGTCAGAGGGCTTTGGGCTGGCCAGCAGCAGGAACTGATTTTCTTACGCAATCGTAACCCGGAGAGAGGAAGCATCCAGAACAATAAACAGGTGTTGCGGAACTTAATTAATTCTTCATGTGATCAGCCACTGGGATATCCAATGTATGTTTCCCCCTTAACCACCTCGTACCTTGGGACACACAGCCAACTGAGGAACATTTGGGGGGGACCTGTCAGTTTGGACAACATTAAAAAGTGGTTCAAATCCAAGTGGTTAAGGTAGGTGTTAATTTTAGCTATGCTGATAAGAGACCCTGCAGTCTCAGTTTCATTGTATTTTCTGTTAAAAGAGAGTAATTCTGTATTGTTATCTATGAGTAAAAAAATTAATTGTAAGTAACTCAGAATATAACAAAATAGTGCTGCAAATAGAACAGAAAGAAAATCCATTAACTCATTCATGACAAAGCTTTCTGCATGTTCAACAAGAGTCATTCAAACCACACTGCACTACAGACACTTCCCTCATTCCACGGAATTTTACTGTTTATGCCATCTAAATAAGAGTATCTTTTCTGTAACTCTGACCATGAGTAAATGTGCTGGTGGATTTTGGTGAGTTATGCTCCGAAGCTTCAGCAGTTAGATATCAACCCCCAAGTTATTGTTTTTGACCAAAGCACACCTAAAAATGTACTTGCTATTCACCAAAACTGCCTGACTTCCCCAGCTATGCATGATCAGTACCTGACACTGCATCTCCCATTCCTACTTGCACTTTTCACACAGCAACAGCTCCCCACCCTGTGCCACTGTAGCTGAGGAAAGGCAGGGCACCGTGGAGACATGATGGGAGCCAGCTTGCATACAAAGACCTGTGTTAAAATGTCAATATTATATATCTAATGGCTTAAGATGCTAGTTTCGCACCATGCAGCCCATCCCTCTGAGCTCTCTCCAGCCCATTCCGCTTGGCTACTTAGTTACCTCATGCAGAAGGTAATCTTGAGAGACCCCTGTAACATTAGATAAAGATCCCTAAGGTGTTTCAGGATTCCAAAGCCAATAAACACAGACAATTGGCTTGTGTCACAATTTTGTTCCAAGAAAGCTTATCTTTTCCATCTCATAAAATGTTGAAAGACCTGCAGTGGTGTGAGAGAGAACACTCTTTGAGGGCATCGAACAGCAGTGACACAAATTTTCATGTGCAACCAGAGGCTGACCCTGTGTGTGTTCCTGCAAACAGAATGCGAAAGGACTGCCATGCAGCAGCTCACCATGAGAGAGGCAATGTTGAAGAGGTGGATAGTGCAGGGGGGTCTTCATCTAGCAACAATTCCACAGGGAATTCAAGCCAGAGCAGTAGCTCACAGCCCACCAGGGATGGAACCCCTCAGCTGCAAACTTCATCTCAAGAGGTCCACCAGCGGGCAGGTATGTGCACAATTTATTTGTCTTTCTCTGGAGTCTTCTCCTGGGGGGTTCATGAGGGCATATGCCTTTGGGGAGTCCTCAAATCCAGTGGAATAGTAATTTTAGAAAGAGAGTGCAGTTTGTCTCTCGTAATGACCAAGAACATGTAGGAGATGGCTTCCTGATATTGTTCCAGGTATTTACTGGGAGGATGTAACACAAAAGTGATTCACCAAAGGTTCCACTGTCAAAATCCATTATGGGTAATTTTTGGCCTAGCAGGTGCCACTAAGAATGCCAGAATGAGAAATGCAGATGGGAGGGAGTGTACACATGCCATGCAGGGAGCCTGTACCACGGTGAACCTCTGCTTATTATTGGCTGGGAACAGTAGAAAGAAAGCATGCAAAAATCTTAATTAGCTTGGAAGGACCGTGGCAATTTATTTGAGGAATTGGTTTGGCTGTTCATCAGTGCATGCAGAGAACAAACAAATGGAAAATAGCTTCTTATGTCTATATAGCAGTTACCAAGAGAAAATTAAATGTTGCCAATCATTCTGTCAACTAACAGCTGAGCCCTTCTCAGATTATGGATTCAAAAGTGCTTCAGACATATTCACAAGGTGGAACTAGTGGCCTTTACATTGGAAATGTATGTTAAGTAATAAGGATAAGGATAAGCAGTTGTTTGGACAGTCACAGAAGGTAGTGGTCAATGGTCTAGAGTCCTGATGGACATCAGTGACAAGTGGTGTCCCTCAGGGGTCCATACTGGGACCACTGTTATTTAATATCTTCATTAATGACACAGACAAAGGGATCAAATGCACCCTCATCAAATATGCAGATGACATTGAGCTGAGAGGTGCAGTTGACACAGTTGAAGGATGGGATGCCATCCAGAGGGACCTGCACAAGCTCAAGAAGTGGGCCCAGGGGAATCTCATGCAGTTTAACAGTGCAAGGTGCTGCACTTGGATCAGGTTATCAGCACAGGCTGGGGATGATCAGATGGAGAGCAGCCCTGTGAGAAGGACTTGGGGGTGCTGGTGGGTGAGAGGCTGGACATGACCCAGCCATGGGCACTCCCAGCCCAGAAACCTGGGCTGCATCCAGAGCAGCGTGGGCAGCAGGGGAGGGAGGGGATTCTGCCCCTCTGCTCTGCTCTGGTGAGAGCCCACCTGAAGGGCTGCATCAGCTCTGGGGTCCCAGCAGAGGAAGCACATAAAGTCGTTGGAGCAGGTCCAGGGAAGGGATACTAAGATGATTATGTATGAGGAAAGGCAAAGGTTTGTTCAACCTGGAGCAGAAGAGGCTTTGGGGTGACCTAATTGGGACTTTCCAGTACCTGAAGGGAGTTCACAAGACAGAAAGTGACTTTTTACAAGAACGTGGAATGAACAAGGGGGAATGGCTTCAAACGGAAAGAGGTTTAGGGGTTTAATTGGATATTAGGAAAAACATCTGTACTGTGAGGGCAGTGGGACACTGGATCATGTTGCCCAGAGAAGTTGTAGATGCCCCATTCCTGCAAGTATGCAAGGCTGGGTTGGATGGGGCTTTGAGCAACCTGATCTAGTAAGAGGTGTCCCTGTCCACAGCAGGGAGGTTAGAATGAGACAAGCTCTAAGGTCCCTTCCAACCCAAACCATTCTAGGATTTTAAGTTTGCCAGTGGGTCACTGTGAGATCTACCACTGTGGAATCAGGACTTGTTATATAAAGCCAATCAACTCTGCATTTCAACAAGTATGTAGCATTATTGTATAAATTAAAGCAGAGAACTTGAGGGGTTTGACACTTGTTTGTTTCCTGTTAGATCATTTTGACCTATCATTAAAGATAATGGGCAGGACTGGAATAAATCTTGCCCTGAATATAAATCACATTGCAAGAATAAAATAACTGCAGCTTTTAATTGTGTCTAGTGTTAGAGGAATCCCCATGTGCATACTCATAACTTGACACAACAGTAATCAGAGTAGTGAGCTTAATTGTGATATAATGATCCTGAGCATACCATACAATAAAATAAGTTAATTGTGAGTTGTTTAAAAGAACATATTGATTGGATGCCCAGAAAAACATAATCAAGAGACAAAATCACTCTTAGATAAGAAAAGCAACCTGGCTTTTGTCAAGACATTCACAACAAATCCAAGGAAATGGTAGCAAATGGAAATCCATATTCATTCCTCAGATACTGTAGAGAATGAAACAAGAAGAATTTTTTGGCTAGGGCCATTAGGGACAAAAAGAGGAAAGTGAGCTTGTGGCTGATTATTTTAAAAAAGTATTTAGAAGCAACAGAAATCCTAGCAGTGGTCTTGATCTGTCACTGTACAGAATGGCAGAGTTGCCAATATGCAGTGTGTCGAAATGAGAAAATAAACGTCTGATTTATTTTGGGAAAAAACACAGGTAATGTATTTCTATGATCTGATAATGAAACAGTTCCTTCCATCCTAACAGCTACAAAGAACATGAAAGTGTGGCTATCAAAGCTATATGCTTAATTGAGCAAAGTCAAATGACTCATTCAAGAAGGGTTTTAAGAGAGCTCTGTTCGATCTTCAGTAAGTATCAGGACATCAAGGCAATACCACAGCATTGGAAAAGAGCTTATCTATACTGGTTAAAAATCATAATATTGTTGTCCTGCCCTGTACAGTCCTAGTGCCCTAATTTAAGGACATTTTTAGTTTGGAAGCACTTCAAAGAAGAGCCAAAAAATGATCAAAATTCTGGGGAATACGTCCTGTATTGAAAGATAAAGTGCTTTCCAGCAGTTGGTATTGTAAGAGATGCCTTGATCATAGTCTGTAAGTGTTTACCTGGGCAACAGAAGGTGACCAAAGACCATTGGTCTCAGCAGGCTTGGATGTAACAAAACTAAACAAATTCAGATTTAAAATCAAGAACACATTTTTAAAATTAAGAGTGAATAAATCGTGAAACAAGAGACTAAGGGTTAATGTGGAATCTCCATGACTGGAGATGCAGGATGCATTTTTTAAAATTACAGTAACAATTAATAAAATTACACAGGAATTAATTCTGGGAAATCCTATGGCCCATGCTGTATAGGACAACAGACTAGATAATCATAGCAATGCCTTCTAGATTCATAATCTGTGCATCAAGTGCATTTAACGTCTTTATATTTCATACTGTTTTGCAGCCTGGTACCACTGAGTCTGCAAAATTGCAAAATGCAATGAAAGCCCTATATAAAAGTGCAGCCAAAATCAGTAGCATTGGAAACACGTGGGGTTGTTCCCCAAAGTTTCCTTATTTCATGATGCAGTTTATAGAACAGCCTTTGTTCTTCTGAGTGTTTTCAGGGACAGAGTTTTTTAGGTGTAGATGCGGGTGGTCTCCTGCCCAATGCTCCAACCACTACATTTGGGATGAATATAGAACACTTTTGGACAGGGGTCAGCTTCCCAATTTAAATCACAGATGTTTGGCCATGTTAGCCACAGTGCACAGTAACACACCACAGCCCCTCTGTTCTTAATTCCAGTCCTTTCCTTTTATTTAAGAAAGGCAACCTCTTGAAGTAACCATCAGATGTAGAAACCAAAGCACTTGAGCAGAACCCCAGGGTTTGGAAAACTCGAATTCCTGCGGAGGCCAAACGCGCGCAGCTGCGGTCACGGCGGCCAGGCCTGGTGCCCCTCACTGCATGGCAAAGGTAGAGGGCACTGGCAGAGCAGTGCAGGGGCCATGGAATCACAGAATATCTTGAGGTGGAGGGGACCTACAAGGACCATCAAAGTCTAACTCCTGGCTCTGCAAGGACCACCCCAAGAATCAGATTCTGTGCCTGAGAGTGTTGTCCAGGAGCTTCCGAGAGCCATGTGTATCTGTCCCATCATTCTCCAGCAGAGATACTGGGGCTCCTATTACTTAGGAAAATTTTATTTTATTGTTTGGAGTATAAAAGTAGAGCTAAAGATACATTGTAAATGAGGTGTGAAAGTGTCCAACACTTGCCAAACCAACTAGGTTTTAGCGAGCTCCAGTTAGGTTGTAGCCCAGCTCTGCTCATCTGACTCTGTGCCAAGTTACCTAAATTCTCTTTGCTTCAGCTTTTGAAAAATGGGGATAATGATGCCAGCCTCTGAAAAGCACGTCTGTGGATGTAAAACATCATGTTTCAGCCATATGATGTAAATGGCTTGGATATGAAATTCCGCATTGCTGGAACCTGCATGAATTCAGCAGTCATGTTTTTAGAAGATAGTGTGAGATTTATATTCCTTTATACCAGCAAAATTTCAGTATTTGGAGGAGTTCAGGTATTGGGGAAAACCAAAGCAAAAAGAAAAAAAATTACCAACAGCCTGGAAGTGCCTGCCAGAAAAACTTGTTTCTGTGTTGATGGCTCTCAACAGATTTCCTGGCATCAACTCCCCACCCTACAGCTACAGCTAGGGAACCAAAATGCCAGCTTGTCTTAATGTTTGGAGTTTCCTGGAGAGCAAAAAAAAAAACAAGCAGGCACTTTTGTGACTGGGTATTTGCTGTGTGTGCCCAGCTTAGAGCCTGTCTACAAAACAGCGAACTCTGCTGGGGCCTGTGGCACACACCAACCCGTGGCAGAATGCCTGAGGAGTACAAGCTGGCCTCTGGTGGGTTCACTGGCCACCAGATTTTATATTTGATTTTTCATTCTATGGCTATTCAAATAGACAAGCATAAGAAATACAGAAATTGTTTGCTTGAATGACAGAAGGTGTTGGTATAAATGTTAAATATGGGGATGTGTTTGTATAGGAAGGATTTGTCTAGGCATGTCAGAATAGCTTATCTAATTTACTTCCTGTATCCAGTGGTGGCTGCATAGAGATGCTTCCCAGAAAGGGACAAGAGTCTTATGTGGGTTGCATTCAGACCTCTAATAGCGTATCCTACCTAAAAGTATTCACATCTTTTCACATCTGTGGTGTATTGTAAATGTCTCTCTTGGAACTCAGAGTTTACTGTTAGTCTTAAAAACTGTCTTGTGGCTTGAATGCTGTATTCTTCCACTTGGCTGAATTTTCAAATTCTCTCTCCCCATATACAGGAATAATTCTTTTAAATGTGCCATTGTTTTAACATAGAGGTTTTTTGTTTTATTGTTGCATTTAATTATACCAAGCCAATATAAGGTGGATATTCAACATTCCATTAGTGTGGTTGTCAGAGGGGAGCAGAGTTACAGCAACACTTTGCTCAGTCATTCACTGGGCTGATTAAACTGTACGTAGCAGAACAGCTGTGAGCCTGTGATTAGAGTGCTTTGCTTGGGATCTCATCTCATCTCATTTCCCTGTCTTTTGACGCCGTGCACAACCTCTAGAGCTATTTTGACCAAAACTTAGAACACCTGAAAGATTCATAGGTTTAGGCGTTTGTTACTTTTGCTGTTCTTGGAGTTCTTATGCTAATAAAACCAGTGGAAATATGCCAACAGTAATATGTACACATGGAACACTATCAATAGCATGGAGTTCATCAGAATGCCACTTACTTAAATATATTAATCTTTCTTTTGAAGGCAGGAGAAAACCCAGGAGTCAGTCTGTCCAGGCACACACTGCTTTAAACCAAAGGCCCCCTGCTTCAAGTCACTCTGGACCAATTGTAGAAAGCCGGCAGCCTTTCATCCAAACGTCTACATCTGCCCACGAAATTGCCCAAAGGCTTTCTAGTAGTCAGCTATCATTCCACAACTCTGCAACATCTGTGTTTTCTCAGTCCCCTGCTGTTCCTGTTGCTGGCCAGCTGACTGTGCAGGACCGAGCTGCAGCAATGCTCAGGTCCAGCCTGGCCTCCTCCACCAGCTCAACTCTCAGCCTGCTGTTTGGCAAGAGGAGTTTTTCGAGTGCTTTGGTGATTTCTGGGCTCTCGGCTGCAGACGGAGGCAACACGAGCGACACGCAGTCATCCAGCAGCATGAACATTGCCATGGGGCCGTCTGCCAGAGCAGCAAGCCAGGCAGCTCGGGTAAGGCTGAGCCTGAAACAGCACTACTGAGTGGGAGTCCCACTCTGCTTGCCTGTCTGCTTCTTAACTGTCCTCTTTCTTCCCTCTCAGTGGTCAGAGAACAGTTTTTTCCAAACCAGTGTTGGGATTTTGGTATTTTGGGGGGGGATTTTGCTGCATCACAACGAGACTGTTTAGTATTAGTGTATCTGTGACATTGTTTGTGAGTAACTGATGGGGGGCTGTTGTGCATATACCTGAAATTGCAAACTGGGGCAAAGTTGCTTTTCCTTTCACTCAAAACAGGGACTTAGGTCTCCAGTTTCTGCAGCCCAGGTGGTGAGTAGCATTGCAGCAGACTAAATGGCTGCTTCCTTGCCTGCTTTAAGTCTTATGCAGTGATGCCTTGAGAGGCTGACCTAGAAGACAGTCTAGACAGAGTTAAAAGAATAAAGTAGGTATTTATGAAAAGGCTTTAAAGGATACACCTTGGCCAGTACAAGAGCCTGGCCAGGGCTACACTGAAGATGAACCCAAAGTGATGACTGGTCACAAGGTTTCACACTTTTATAAGTTTTTGCACCATCTGCATACTGCGGTTAATTGTCCAATTACAGCTTCAGGTTATGAAGCCCCATCCTCCTTGTCTGCTCTGTTCAGTTCTCCCCTTTTTGGGCCTGAAGCTTGTAACAGTTGTTGTTGGTCTCAAGCTGGAAAAGGATTGTTTTGTCTACCTACCCCGTGAAGAGAACTTACTAGCACTTACTATGAAGCTCAGAGCTACACATTCACCTACACACACACTAGGCAGCACAGAATCTCAAAAACAGGAAAGCTAAAACTTAAAGCATCAGCAGGACTTAAAATTATTTTATCTGTTGGAAAATGAATGGTTTCTCCTGAATATTGCACTTGTTCTGTCCCTCTCTCTGACCAGAAATTTAATCTAAGACCTGAAACCTTGTTGCTGAAAGTTAGTCAAAGGAATCCTGTATGAAATATTTACTAAAGAAAACCGGTATACCCTGTGATTAAGCATTTCAAAGAGCAAAACACTACATACAAAAAACTTCCAGCCTTCTTCCCAATATACTCACAGTTTTATTCCCATCTTCCATGAAAAATTCAATTCACAGTGTAGAGTTACTGTTTTATTGTTTATTTAAGTGTATTTATTCAACTTTGGTTGCTATCCATTGCTGCCTTGAATTTTGAAAATTGACCTCAGCACCAGAAAGCAGAAACATGAGAAGATGGACTAGAAGGGTGGCTGCAATTAGACAACATAATTAGGCAGACTTTTACATTTGGCCTACCAAAATGGAAACCAAACTGGTGACAGGGGAAGACTGCAGGTCTAAGTCCCCATGCTCCTGAACTGTGTGTAACTTCCCTAGTTTCCAAAGAGTTCTCCAAACCTCAGGTGTGAAAAACTCCTTGGCCTGTGTGTATTTTGCTCTCAACCCAAAAATACCATGTGTGGTACGGTTCCCTAGAGTTTTGCCATCAACTTCAACAGGAGTCAGCTGAATGTTACTCACCTGGGTGCAATCCTGCATTTTCACAGTAACAGGTATTAATATTTCTACACATACAGCTGAATCTATCCAATGAGAAGGCACAATTCCAACTCTCAGGAGTTTATGGCCTAATTTGCAAGAACTCAGCCACTCTGATAGTGAGTACTAATAGTAGGATTCACCTTGTCAAACTTTAAACTATCTAAAATTTGGGCATGATCTCAGTAGGTTGTTATTGAGGCTTCTGTTTTCAGTGAAGAAGCATCTATCCACTTAATCCTTGGAGCTATTACGAGGACATTCTCCCCTGGGAGACTTGTATCTCTCTGCCAACCATTGGTAGCCTAAATGACACAGCAAGACCACATGGTGAAATTCAGATGAGGTGAATCCTGGCCAAAGTGCCTGTTCAGATTCCAGGTGCCCATTTGATTGAAAGCAGTAAAGAGGAAGCGTTTCATTTCAAAGTTCACACAGCAAAGTTCTGGAATGCTTTTATCCTAATGGACTCCTTACAGTGGGGTGGCACTGTGCTTAACGTTTGCAGACTGATAATTGCATTCCAGTTTTGATGAAAAGGTTTCTTTGTAAGTTGGATTTAAAATTTGGTGTATAAAGCAAGCTCCAGAGCAACCCGATTTAACAACTTAGAAGTCAGCCCTGCTTGAAGCAGCAGTTTGGACTGGATGACCTCCAGAAGTCCTTTTCAATCCAAATTCTTTTACAGTTCTCTATACATGTACATCTGTGGTACTAAACCTCCAGCTCCTGGTCTGCTTTTCCTTCCAAATTTATGCGTTACACAAAGTGTGACAAGTACCTCTTCAGAACTCCCTTGTGAATAATGCATGTTAAGAATCCCATGGAGTTTCACAGAATGACATCCCTACGTCAATTTTTCAACTTTTTTCACCCGTCACTTCAAAAAATAGCTGAAGTGTTACTTGGAAATTTCCTAAACTAGTTGACTTTTTCTTTCTTACTTTCCAGCAAGTCACTGAGACCTGTGAAGCAACAGATACTACAGAGCCAAGAGCCCAGCGGGAGGCGGGTCCGGCCCATGCGCTGTTCTTGAGTCGGAACCTGGAGTGCAGGAGGGCCAGCCAAGAAGATATGGCCCTGGAAGACACTGCTTCCCAGCAGAGCCTGTCTGAGGAGCAGTGAGGAGCATTCCTGGCACAAGGGCCACGTGCTTCTTAGCATTAAATACAGTTAGTTCAGGAAGCTGCACATGGGTTTAGGTTCTTTCCAATGTAATAAGCAACCTTCAAATGTTTATTTTTCTAACTTCCACACAAGAATATTACAGGACAGATGTTCTTCAACTAATGGCCTTGGCATAGGTAGGGTTGGAAAATATCCTAAAAAACACACAGTGCCACTTCATCTCAGGTACTTGTAAATCCTAGAACAATGAATACAACCTGTTTAACGTTCCTTCCCCTGGAATGGTTAGAATCACAAACGAATACAGTAGGAAATAATACAACTCAGTGAAAAGCACACAAAAGACATCTCTTTCCTGCCATAACTAAACAGCTGATTGCATGCAAACAAATTGAAATTTGGTATATAACATATAGCAAGAGGCAACTAAGAACAGAAGTAATTAATACATAAAAGGACAGTACAGTGTCCTGTAACATTAGAGCTAAATCTGATTTTTTTTTTCCAACAGCAAATCTCATTTTTCTTTGATGTGTTATGCAGGTGCTAATGCTGACTAGCAACACAGCATCTCAGACTGATATACTGCATGCAGCCATACTAAAATACTGTGTGAACAAGCCACACTACACCAATTAACAAAAGTGTGAGAAAGTATCCAGTGCATGGAAAGTCTTCAGAGCATATGGTGCACCTTATTTGCAAAGCAGCTTTGCATAAATTAGGTATTATCTCGTGCTCCTGTTTGGTTTACAGCAGTGTTTCTCAAATTCTAAACAACAGTACCCTTAGGAGTTGCAAAAGGCCACGGGGAATCCTCCTCAAGGACAGAAAAGTCCAAAGCAGGCTGTAATTACTGTCTGGAAGTGTTTGTGTTAGGAAGGGAACAGCTAAATACCTTTAATTGCTGGACACAGCTCACTGTCCATAAACACTTGTAGCCAGTAATTACAAAGCTTTCTGATTTCCCTCCCCCAGAGAAAACTGAGCTGCCGCCAACAAAGACAGATGATACAAAAACGGAGGCCATGCCTTCACAAGGTTTGAGAAACACCAATTTACAGGAATGCATGACTACTTGGAAACCCAAAAGGCTACAACAAATCCTTCCTCTACTACAGAGTCTGAACAAACACACGTGTTTTTTCAATTAAAAAAATTGCAGCTATCAGTGTCTTGCTGTTCCTCTTTACTGTAACTACCATAGAGTGTTTCTAAATCTCAACACAATGATGTGCAGCCAGGCTGTCTTGTCCCAATTAACAAGATTTAACAAGAGATGCTGTAGCTAAGTCTCATTACTGTTAGGCAATACTCAGTTGCATTCTGAGCTTCCTACTGTGCCACACTTCAGATCTGAGCAGTAGAACTAAGTAAGACTGAGTGAAAATAAAATTATCCAAGTATGTTTTGTGTGGCAGCTGTTTCTGGGTCTTCTGTTTGCAATTGTTCTCACTTGCTTTCTGCCTTACAAAATTAAGAAACCCATTATTTTTTTACTTCACTTCAGATCTTGATGACTTGATTAATAAAGCTTAGGGGCTTTTGCATGGCAGTCCACAGGATAAAACTGCTTTGTCTTCCTGCATGGAAGCAAGGCAAACAGGTGGCTCTGGAAAGCACCAAGAACTTTCCCATATTCACCTAGCATTATTTACGCCTCCAATTTTCACATCTTCAAGTCTGAATCAATCTCCATCAAAAATAAGTAATTCTAATAGTCCCAATCAACCTAAATTATTCTGTGTATCCAACTCAAGTGTACTAAACCAGATTGGGGACTAACTGCACAAATTCTTTTCAGCAGCAACCACTGTATTTGCTTAGCATGGATTGAGGCCCAGTGACAGCACCTTCCCCCAGCACCACATCTTCTGCAAGACACCACCATCTCCACAGCCTCTGGTACTGCATCCTAAAATAATGCAGCTGCCTCACAGTTCCTGACTTCCCACTGTCCCCTGGAGCATAACTCCTTGGGGACAGCAGTTATGCCATGAAGTGCAGACTCCTGCTGCACAGGGTGGCTGCCAGAAAGGGCAGGTTCTAATGTCTTAGTGGAGTCACGGTAAGATTCAAAAATCAATTCCTTTTTTGTAGCCATGTCTTACATAGTTTTTATTTTGCCTTCAAAGTTGCTATTGTAGCATAGTGGTTTGAAAAAAACCCAAGAGTGACGACTAACAAGCAAGCATAACATAGGAAAAAATAATAAAAATGAGCACAAACTCTCCCATGTTACTTTTATCCGTATTTTTGGAGATATTACTATAACAGCAGACTAAGACTATTGCTATATGCATCAGTTCTAAATGAGAGACAGTCCTACAGAATAAACTGACATAATGCCTAGAAATGAAACCTGCAACGATGCATGAGTTTGTATTGATTAAACACATCTTAAACTCCCCCAATTTTGCATGAGGTAGAGATACACCCAGTGAACTCTGCTTGGGACAGAAAGTGCATTTAAGGTTCTGATGCACACCAAGCTAATAATTAGGAACCTAACCTTTACAAAAAGCCTAATTTGAACAGTAAGCTGCTCCAAACAGTTCTGCAGAACACCAAAAGGCATATACACGTGAAGGCTTTGAGTGACACCTTTACTCCTGAAAAACAGCTTGATACTTAACCTCACACATGAGGTGCCTCAGAGTTGCAAGATGGAAATACACCATTTTTGGAGCAGGTTTTGGCCATTAAATGAAAAGCAAATGCAATTTTCATTGCTTTTATGTCATCTGTGACCCTGCTGATGGGTTTCACAATGCTGAATACTGTTAAAACTTGGCCCTAAAGTCGCTCAGTTGTAGGCTTAACAGTGTGCCTACATGTCTGATCTCTTGCTACAGCTGTGATGCAGGAAGGATGCTGCTACCACCATGTAAGGACCATTTACCAAGAGTTCCATCAGTGTTTTCTGCATCAGGTGTTACGCTTGATTTTTCCAGAGCTGCAGAGGCCACTTACCTCACTCAGCCAGAATGTTTTTGTTTCAACAACATGAAAATAATGATGTTCTCATCTTGTTACCAAGATGAATGCATCCTTTGAGGAAATCTAGTGCTCAATCCATAAGACCATTTGTACATGCAGTTCTTTCACAGACAAGTCAGAAGGGATGAAGAGATGGAGGCCTTTTCTGCCTCCCCCAGCTTAACCTCAGATAACATCACTGCTGAAAGGAAACACTAAGAGTGATTTTATTCACACTGCCTCAGCAACCAGAGAGGAACAGGAACAATACAACAGGTTACAGGAGGAAGGATAATGAGTATATGGTAAAACAAACAAAAACACAGTACTTCAGCCTTTGCACTGAACACAGGATACTTACCTTCCCCACATTTTGTTTTCCTAAAATTTCCTTTCCCAAACAGACTTGTTTATATCATATAGGAAGAGCCATTTGCTACACCTGCAATGGTGAAAGATGCCCTGAAGATCTGGCAAAAGGACTTTCAGTAACTTTTTACTAAAGCCAAGCACAGGGTGCTGAACTGCTCACATGCACCAGGAACACTGGCAAGCCCCAGCCTGACCTTCAGCCCAGCTGTTTCCCACCACAGCAAGCAAGTAGGAGCCTGTGATGGACATAGTCTGCAAAGTACATTTTTGTTCATCCAGAGGTGCTGGCTGTTCCCTCCATTTTGCAGTGTCATGCAACTTCTCTGTGAGGTACTGAAGTTCTCGTTGCAAAGTCTCACCCCATTCCTAAATCTCGGTACTCATTTCACTGGAAACAAATCTCAGGAAAAAGGACTTACTAGTGTGAATCTTTTTTCCCTTGACATGATGACTAGATAGTATCTATGAATGACATTCTGACACTATCAAGTTTGTAGGACACTCTGTGATGTCATTCACAGCTTTCTATAAAAACTGCTTATTAGAATAAGGCAAGAAATGTCACCTGCATTTGCCTCCAGCCCACCAACTGATGGCTCTTTTCTTGCTGGAAAATTTTAGTTAAGGATTAGCTGAATTTTGTGCAACTCATTACAGAAGATAAGAAATACCAGTGAGATTCTCCAGCATGTGATAATCGCCTTCTTTTCAATGCACTTTTTTTAAAATACCCAATTATTGCCATATTTCAATTACTCCCTGGATTATGAGCTGGTACTTAATTACCATGTTTCACTAGTGCTTGTACATCCTTAAATCTGCAACACAGACATATTACTTACAATTAACTTTGCAGTAGGTCCAGTATCAAAGATTCACTTCTCTCAATCAGTTTTACAAGTCAAAAATTGCCTAATGCATGATAAATAATGCAGGCCCTGTTTATTCCATGCTGTGTGCAATTTTATGCTGGAATTACAAGACTTTTGCCAAAAATGTCCTTGACTCTCAGGCTTTGAGACAGTAATTGGTACGTCACATTCACCCCTTTTTTGCACCAATTAAAACCTGCAGGTGCACTAATGTTGTCATCTGGAATCTAGCTGGTACATCAGAGGTGATTTTCACCAAATGTGTGCTATTAATAAAATCAGCCCATCAGGGGAATTGGGAATGCTCCATTTGCTGTTACAGTGCTCTCAAGGCCTTCAACGTATTTTACTAGTGCCAAGACCAGACAATAAAATTTTACCTTTAAAGTAAGCAGAGACTGTCATAAAAACTTACATGCAGTTGGAAATACAACTTTTTCACTCACTCTATGTTTATTTGAAACAGGTAAATTGAATCTTCAGGATCATCTGAGATTTAAAGGCCAGACATGACTGTTAAAGTCATCTACATTCTTCTGCTGAACACGGATCACAGAATCTCTCTTTATTTGTCTTGAAAAGCACTCTAACTCAGAGAGAAAACGGGCTTAAAAAAAGGACAACAAATTAATGACACTCACCAATCTTGAGACAGGTAGCAGAAAACAAGATACACTGCTGTCAGTAGCAAAGATAGGCATTAGTTTAAAAGGGCTGATATTTCACTCAGGAGTTCCAGAGAAGGAAAAATCCACCTGCATTTCCTAGTGACTATTTAGCCTCAGTACAAAACCATGAGACAATGGATTAAAAGTACTATAGGGACTGTTCAAAAGTTCCCCAAACTTCTTGTTGTAATTGTCTGGGGTTTTCTTCTTCCCACTGTACTAAATGATGGGACTACAGTAGGCATCATGGCACTACATGCAGGGCAATATATCTACTTTTATGGGGAATAAACACCACTTTAAGTGATCTCTCAGCAATACTGGCTCAACCAGAATTCAGAAGACTGACTCCTAACAGAACTCCCCTCTTCAGCCTCTACCAGAGCAATGTGAAATCTCAATTTTTTATTTAGCTTTAAAGGTCACTCCTCATTTAAGACTTAACAGCAGTCCCACTAAAACTGTGCTAGATTTTGGATAAGTCTTTAATCATTGAAAGAACTATTATTTTGCTGCATATCTTACAGCTTAAGAGACTTAACATTGAAACAGGAGGGCATCCAACACTTAGGTGCAGAGAGGTTTCTGTTCAAAAACCTATGGCACACAGCCCTGACAAAGTTTACTTTGGTCCCAAGTCCTCCAAATCTAAAAAGGTGTTTTGTCTGAGTAGAATGCATGAAGTAATTAAGGGACTAGTGTGTCTTTAGACACAACCTTATTTTGCAAACAGCAGCCATGAGCTGTACATTGCCAAGTGGAGACCCTAAGAGGAGTTTTCTTTTTCCCCAAGCACGATGAAGACAGTACTACCATCTAAATGGATTTGAGCAGACAGGTAGTCCTAACAAGGCAGTGAGGGAATGAGCCCATGGCATCATTTAACATGGCATGCACCTCCTACCACCTGTGGAGATGCAATGCTTGTACCAGACCCTTATTCTGCATACAGGAAAGAAAATGAACATTCCCTCTATGCTCCTGGGAGGCGTCTGCAGGGTGTGTGTAAAAATACCTGTCCCCATCCAGCCCTATACAACTCTGGGTGTCAGTTTTACAGAAATAAATCAATAAAATTACACTTGAAGATGCCTTTAAATAGTTTGCTCAAATTAACAGTAATTGAACTGAGCAGAAAAAGAGTTAAGAAACAAATGAATTTTTAACAACTTTCTTCAGTCAGAGACGACCATAAATTTTACAATGAACAATATGCACCTGGAAGGGAATTCTGTTTTCAAAAATATGAAGAATTGATTAACTGGCAGCACTTCTGCTGAACACATTTGCACTCCTCACAGGGAAACACATTGTCTAATACTCTCAAACACTTCTTATTTCACCATTAAGCATGTAAAGAATTGAATAAGGCAAAAAAGCCCAAACAAACATAAGTATCAATAAACATAACAGATTGTAAAATTAATATAGACAAATGCAGTATTAAGTCAATCATGACTTAAACTCAGCATGAAAAACACAAGATTTGACTAACTTCATGGACTTGAACATTTTTATATATATTATTTGTAAGAGGGCATGGGACAGGATTGCCACCAGAAAATTGAAAATTAATTCAAAATGCAGACCTCTTATCAATTAGTGTCTGGGCCATGTAAGAGAGGGTAGATTTGGCTATTTTCCTACCAAAATGGAATTCTGTAAATGTCACTCTTGACTACAGGAAGTTTCCTTGAAACTCTGGATAACCCTTCTTATACTGCAACGGCAGACAGAGGTGCCTAGGGGTAGGAGGAGACAGCACATCTGCTTGTTCCCTCTACCTGCTGATTTGTCAGCACCCATGTTAAAACACACCTGAATACACCTAAGCTGGGTCACCAACAGCTACACTCCTACATAAACCAGGCAGGACTCATCTACATTTTGGACAGGGTTCTGTTCTGTTGCACCAGGGCTATGTTGCAGATATTGAATTGATGTGTAGGCAGATATTGAATTGATCTGAACACACTCAGAAAGACTAAGATCTTAATCAGATTTTACAGTTAGTTGTTTTCACATGAGCTAACTCGGATTAGAGTTGACCACTTAACTTCCAAACTCCCAGATTAGAACTGGATGTTAGCTACACATCTGTTCAATTTTTTTTCAATTCAGTGAACTCAATAAATTACAATCCTGCCATCCCATTTTAGAGTATTACCAGCTTTATTCTGCTTACCCTGAAGGCTCCAGTAAAGCCTCGAGAGGGCAAAAGCAGGAAGGACAGACTCTAAACCATCCACAAAATGTTGTAATGTTTTGTTGAAATGAAAGCTTTAGTGTTTACAGGACAGAAAAGGTCTTCATTTTCTGCAGGATTCCACAGCTGCCAAGATGTCTTGCAAAATGCTGTTTCTGTTTTCCTTACTAACCTAGAGAAAGAGAAATTAAAACTGATGTCATTTCATGAATAGCTTCTATACAAATGTTTACTTCAAAAACAAATCAAAGCTGAAATTCCAATGCATTTCTTTTTCAGTGCAGGAATGCTGAGTGTCAAACACCTGCCTTCTTCTGCTACTGAGAACACAGTATGCTAAACCCACAAAAGCTGCAATTGAATATTTAGTGATCTTTTGATTTAATTGCCTGTGGTAGTTTGCAGTATTATTCAGGACTCGAGTAACTAACAAGAATCACTCAAAGAACCAGCATGTACTTCTGTCATTACTAGAAATCCTTTTCAACTACCAAATTTAACTTTCCTAATATAAAGTGGAGTTCTTATGCCTTCATTACTTTAAAAGGGTTGTATTTATTAAGATGACAGACCTAGTCAAAAACAGCTGCAAAGAAAAAAAAAAACAAAACAGTCTTAGCAGTATAACTCTGTAATCTGAGCAACGTTATTGCTACAGGAAAGAAACACCTTGGAAAAGAAATAAAACTATTTGAGCAAGCTGGGGTGTTCTGTAGCACACTGAGATATGCCTTTGGCTGACCAGTCCATGGGAATGCTGGGCTTTAAGTCTAGCCGATGTGAATACAGATGACTGTAAACTGCCAAGCAAGTGCTGGTGCTTGCTAGTCAGCTCAGCTCCCAGGGACACAGAGCTGGGGGCTGTGTGTGTGTAAATTATCCCTTCCTGACAGACTGAGTCCTGATCCAGAGCCCTGTGACCCACAGTGCCATGCATTACTCACTCAAACAAAACCTGGGGAGGTGACTGCAGTTGTAAAGGGGTAACAAGCAACTGTGAAGCATCAGCAAAAGCTTCATTTTAAAAAGTCTAAGAAATTTTCCCCATTGTTCAGATCCCTGCAGAGAGAGCAGGAAGAAATCAGACAAAGACACAAAGCAAAAAAAAAAAAGTAAGGCCACTCATACAAAGTTGTAGGGAAGCTGTTTGATGATGAAAGAGACAGAACACCATGCACAGCATAAAACTCTCTACTAGCAAGGTTCCCTGTACTCCCTGTATCTGCATTTAGGATGTGAGCACAAGAGTTTGTATCCCTTCCAGTACTACAGTCAATAATGAACAGGACAAAGTATTACTATTATTATTGTTGTTGTTGTTAAACAGGTGACAGTTCTATCTGAGGAATTTGGCCCAAGGACCTACCACTATTTACAGTCACCCACATCCTATCCAAGTGCTGTAAACCAACACTGTAAAACCTAGAGACAGTGGTCTCACCCACCACTGAATTCAAGACAGCAGATCGACATGGGACTAATGAAAAAGTGACACTGAAAAACAGCAGGGGAGAAGAGTAATGAAAAGGAAGATCTGTCTGAAAATGTCACTGTTTTTACTGAAAATCAGCCCAAGCTTTAGAAGATAAACAGAAAACCCCAGAAAAACAAAGAGAGAAAGACAACGAAGAATGCTCTTCAGTAAGGCTATTGGGACCCCGAGGTAAACAATACACAGCACTGATGAGCCAAACTAAATCTCACAGCAAGTGTACTGATATCCTGACTTTCAAAGGACCTTCTGTACAATTTAATAGCTCTTCCCACTCCCTCACAGCCAACAGAAACAATACTCCATTTTATCTATCCTTTTTCCATACCTATCTGCCAGAAGTCCAGCGAGAGCAGCAGAGAGAAAGTGCCAAGTGCTAGGAAATTTTCACAACTGTTTTACAAAGGCTGTTTGATATATATAAGTCTCCTCTTAAGATCTGGAGACATTCTGTGCAGGCAGCTTTCCCAGAGAGAACAAACCTCCCAGTATCTGTACTGAATGTACAAACAGATGGGTATGTTTTTAGAAAGGAGTTGAAAATAACTGTAGATGCTGCTTATATTAAGCATTTATGTAATTTGGAGGAAATTGCCACCTAGACTCCAAGCAGGCAACTATAGAGGACAAAAGCTTTCTTCCTCTAACTGTTAAAAATACCGTCAAGGAAACCACTCATGTACAATCTCTTCAAATGGCACCTTTTCTTCTCCCCATCAATTTAACCATTTTCTTTCTTAATAGGCATATGCAACCATACTTCACTAATGGGTTTCAAGCAAGCAAAATTAATAGATGGGAAAATGGGAGAAAATTAGTATCTGCCAGCTGCTAAGGATAACCTGATCCTATTCATGCCACCATGTCTGCAGAACTACACAGACACAGGCAGGGCAAAAAGAGCCTCTGTAGTTTCACTGCAAAGTTTAGTTCTCAGCAAAATGGAACTGGGTAACAATAGAAACAAATGTGTTAAATATCAAGAGCTCCTATCGTTAAGTGCCCTAAACATAATAGATTAAACATTTGGGACCAAATGCTGAATTACTTTTAGGGCATCTGGGCCCACTTACACCAACAAAACATGCTTTCAAGACAGAAGGGACTGTAAAACACCAAACAGCTGTTCTCGCCTCAGAACTGTCCCGGTGACACTAGCAGCAGGATGAAAAAACTGAGATGAGCTATTTGAATGCAGCCTAACTCCATATTAAGTGACAAAGCAGGCAGAATGTTTTTGGAAGTTACCCACCTACTTCTGTACACTTGGAGGCACCATCCAAGTTAGTAAGAAATTACTGACTGTGAGCTATTTGGGCACTCCAGGTTTCCCCATGCCACAGCCCTTAAAGAAAACAGCTGGTGACCCAGTATCCACTTCAGCTACTGACACCTCCGACTCCCCATGGGCAGGTTCTGCTCCTGCTCATGCACACATTGGAACCAGCTGGGAAAGAGCATGCAGTGTGTCACTGGAGCAAGAGAGACAGATGCTCTCCTGCAGGAGACTTCAGCTCAGCAGGTCTGTGACACCTGGGAATGACTGCAGTCTGTCACACATTTCACATCCATGGTTTTGGTTAATGGATTCACCAGAGATGTCTATTTCATTAAAGAAACATGCATGTCCTAATCTCAGCAGCGTGAACAGGATGGGTCATTGTTTTAGTAAAGATCTTTTACCTAGAGAAAACACTGCTCCATTGAAATTTACAGAAAGACTTTTGCTGGCTGGAGTCAGTACTTGAGAGAAAGATTTATCAGACTGATAAAGCTGAAAACCAAGGGCTGAGTAGTCCATGCCCTCCGAATATCACCCAATAAAACAAGACAGTAGAAGCCTCAAAAGCTTCCTTGAAAAGCCAAATGCTGTCTTCCAGCCTGTTTCCTCTCACAGGAGGACCAAATGCATGCACCATGTCCTGCCATGACTGCAGCCCAAACACTGAATGACTGGTACTTTCAGCAAGGCTCCTCCATCCCCTCTTCCCCAGTCCTACCCTTGTAAAGCCACTCATACAAAATTCACATTTACATGCATTTCTGTTCAACAGCCAGACTACAAACACACATCAGCTTGGTAGTGGAAAAAACTGGGGGTTTATCTCTGAAAGGAATGAAAAGAATTGAATGCTTATGAAAGGAAAGGAATAATCTCTCATCTTTGCTCCTACTGTTGCTTTAGCATTTAATTAAATCAGCATTTAATACAAAACCAGAAAATGAAGAGGATGATGGAGCCCTCAATTAAAGTAAAGCTGAGGAACTTTGAGCACTGCAGGTTTTTAAGCCAGCTTTGAATAGGAAACAACATAAATCAAAGGAGTGAGAGGTGCCTTTGTTTTTGTGAAGCATTGAGGATACCTACTGATGTTAAGGAAACCTCACACATGCACTCCTAAGACCAGGCTAAGTTTTGATGTGGTTAAGTTTTGAGAACTGCCCTGTAATTGATCAGAAATGTACTCTGAGGCCCTAATATTCTGAAAATTATGCCTGTAAAAGTAACATAATGAATTCCAAAATTGGTTCACTGACTCCAGAGAAAATACACTCAATTTACAACTGTCTTTCTTCTATAAATCATTCCTGCAAACTCCGCTGCTGCTTTTTTTCCTTTTATTTTTTCCTTGAATATGACTACTGGTAATATTTCTGCAAGGCAGTCTGGAAAAAAAAAAAAAAAGCTTAAAAATCTGACTCTACTTTAGAAGATTTAACTCTTAGGAATAATGAATACCTATAGAGTAATAATACTACAGCAAAGAAACCTTTTAAAACAACTATAGCATTACTTCTGCAGCCCCACACAAGCAAAGCCAGCTGTGTGAGACAGCTACAGTTAGTGCCAAATGGGATTTTCTTTTTAATAAGGTGAACACCTGCCCATTAAGAATAAAATGGAAACTTAAAAACTTATTTCATGCAAGATACCCACAGCTATCAATTGGCAGTAACAGCCTTTTAAACAGAGCCAAATATAAACCAGTAACCTAGAACAGAAGGCTCTTTAAGGATATTAAATATTACTCACATTGAACACTTTAACATCTTTCCTACTTCTTATTTCTTCAACAAGATCCAGTGGCTTTCCCTTAGGTATTGGAATAGTTCCAAGCACCACAGTCCCTGAGCCAGCCAGCGTTTGACGAACAGCTTGAATGAAAGCCTGGCTGAAGAGTTCCATTTTACCAATCTCATCTATGACACAAATTCTTTTCTCTGTGTCACCACCATGGTTTACCTGTGGAAAAGTGCACCAAGAGACTGTAAACAGCAAAACTTAGGACAAGCAACAGATGGAATCCTCATGCTGACAAAAGAAATACCTCCAAAAGAAACAAATTCAACTGTAATACAGGGGAAAGTGGGAAATCAAAGCTACTGCTGATAAATCACAGACTTATAAATTGGTAATTTCTTTTTTAGGACAGATTTTTGGAAGGATGGAAACAACCATACAGTATAAATACCAACTACAATAGGAAATACCCTTAACATCAGATTTTCTTTAAAGCAGAATCTCACAATGGTCCCGTAGGATCTACTTGACAATTGAGAACTGCACTTTGCCTACAGGAGCTCTCAATCATTCTGAGGGTCAGCAATTTTTAAAAACTTTACTCTTCCCACTAAATTATGCATGTAGTGATTACATTTAATTATGCAATCAGTAGTCACACAAAACAGGTTCTAAAAAGAAGACTTCCATTGAATCTAGATTTGGAAGTTTCTCCTCTTGTAGTTGGGATGATTTCACTCAGGGCTACTGGCTGTCTTCAAAACTGTCTGGATAATAACCAAGTCATTTGCAAGCCTCTCTCACATTGGAGCAGACACATATTGAGATATACCTTATTCTGTAGTCCTAGCCACTGGATAGAAGAAGAGACACAGTTAACCACATTTGAGACTTCTTTGTTTTTTCCATGAAGTGAATGCTGTGCCAAGCACTGCCATGCTGCAGGTGGATGGAGCAGCAGGGAAGTCCAGGAGAAAAGAAGGGTGATTGCTATTGAGGAAAAGGCTGCTCACAAAGCAGAGGAACTCTTCAACTGCACTTCCTACCCTATTTTGGTAAAAGTGACTAAGAACTGTACTCCATTATTTGTAGAAGTGAGGAGAAAATCAACTCAATTCAAAACTATTATAGATCCAGGAATATGTACCAACACAAGCCATATAGTAAAGAAACTAAAAAAAAAAAAAAAAAAAAGAAAAAAGATTGAAACATATCCCCTTGTGAAGGCAAAGTATTTGCTTCTGGGAAAGTGAAAGAACTGTATAATATGCATCCTAAAATCCTTTCAAGCTAAGTCCCTACTGAGTAGCTGTTTTATCTAAAAATCCTTTCATAGATCAGTGAGCCAAAAAGCCAATACTAGTCACTAGGTCACATATTGAGGAAGAGCGTATTTTGCTTTGAAAAAAAACTATCTGTCCTGCCTGATAAAGTTTGCAGAACCAGAGAGATCTTCCACTGCAGGATCTAGCCCATTCTCACTGGAGTGAAAAAAGCCTTAAGAGTTGAATTTGTCCTCAAGCCTAAATGGGCATGTGTCCATTCTGTGCTGCTCTCTCATCAAACCAGAACACACCTATGATGCTGCTACCCTCATTCCTCATTTGTCTCTCCTTGTTTCAGTTCTCTCATCTTCCTCACTCTCCTCTTCCATTTTGGGCCATCTTCATGTGTGACCACATTCCCACAAAACTGATAAACAGCACTTTGTATGAGCATGGGCACACACATGGGACTCTGCTGGCCCCAGTTCTTCTCTTACACTTTCTTGTACTCACAGAAAGCTATGTAAGTAATGGAAAAAATTCAACACTGTTAACACTTTTCTAGGAAGATCTCTCCTGGATTTCAGTGGTAAAAGGATTCCAAGTACAGCACTGGCCTAATGAAGTATTTTTAAATAAACTATCTTTCTATTTACTAACATCATAAATATGATTACAGTGAAATTTAACATACAAAAGTTGTCCCATTTTTTTATTACCTCCCTCCTTGCTTACCCCAACATCCTTGTTTTCCTACTTTCAGACTTCAATGTTCTTTGACAAAAACAAGAATCAGATCCTCAATCTCATTTTTTTGCTCCTTGCACCTCTTTGGGCTTTTTGTTTTAAGTTCACCAAAAAATCCCTTCTTCCTCGTCCTCTTGAGCTTTGGCAGTGTAGAAAAATCACAACAGGATTTCTTTAGTAGTACAGTTCAGCAGCTGCTGCACACTGTTTGTGGTATGTTATTGCTGAAATCAAATCTGTTCTTGTTTAATTTTGGAGAGGGGAAAGGTTGGAGTGAGAGAGAGGAAGGAGAAGAAAAAAAGCAGTGACACAATATTAGCAAAAGGATAGTAAAAAGATTGTGTGGGAAGTCTTGTCACAGCCAGAGCACTCCTTGTGCAGCAGGCTAAATCCCAAATAATCAGGCTGGTATTATCAGTCTGCAGGTATTTATACAATGGTAATCAAAAATACTCACTGGATTCAAGAAACAAATGCTTCTACTCTCAGAAGACAGAAATCAGAGGAAGAGGGGAAAAAAAGGCTAAAGAAAAGCAGCAGCAAAAGCTTTTTTCTTGTACCCACTGATTCCATCCAGTTCTCTGTGGTAAGCCACTTGTGCATTTTGTTTGCTTTCCAGTATGAGACAGTGACATAGGAAGAAATTTCCTACCTGCTACCTCTTCAGGTCAAGGGGGTTCTGCTCACAGGACTGCAATCTCTCCAACACCACAACAATGACAAGAGAACAAGCCAGATTTGCCCCTCCAGCTTCCTGACCCTGACTTACATCAGAACTAGCAATACCAAAGAAACAGGTCATTAATTAGTATCAAAAACTAGCTGTGTAAAAGGGCCTTCCAGTAACACTGACTATCATAAAGCATACATTAATCAGCAGCTTTCATAGAATACTCACATTTCTCAGCAAAGGTAGAACCAACTGCTCAAATGAAACAAGGTCTACAACATATTGTCCAACCCGGTATTCATGTCTTGAAGCAGAAGAATCAGAACTGGGACTGAAAAAGAGATACACAATTCCTTCAAAGTACTGAGTTTAGTGAGAATTCACTAAATTCATTTCAAGTGAATTTATAGGAAGTTATCCAAATAAATCAAATCCCCTTCATTCTTCCTAAGAAGGAAAGGAAAGAAATTCTAAACCATGCAGTAAGTCATACTGCAGATAGCTTGCTGTCAGAAAATAAATATACCATATCCATCCTTCACAACTATGCAAGCTCAAATTTCAACAGTGTATAGAAGGACAATGGCATTTAAAAGTCAGCAGGTATATTTACACTGAAATCAAAACTCATGTCTGCAGTTCAGATCTTTGAATTTTGTTATGTGACACTACAGACAGCATCATAGCTGCATCATCTCAGTATCTCAGTATGGGCTGCAAAACCCTTAGTCCTGGAAAAATACTCACTTTGTATTTGCTGTACCACACTGTGCTAGGTGCACCTCCATTATTAGCAGACTGCAAATTATTTTCACATCAACTCTGTGTGAATGAGATGTTAAGGTCACATTGGACATAAACCAAGTTTTGCACTAAGTATGAAAATCTAAGTCTAGTGAATCAGAAGAGAGTGCGAGGCACTCTGCACTTCAGAGGCTCCCCTCTGGGGCTCTGAAATCCTTTTTTTTAAAATTCAGGTGACTTTTGTGGACCAGTCAAATGTTCTTTAAAACAATGCTATATGCAATTTCCCTTTTCACGTTCCACTTCTGTCTCCATAAATCAGCTAGTGGAAACACAAAAATCTTTCTCCCTGCCCACAATAAACTACTTAACTGCATCCCAAAGGAACTTGGCCTCAGCAGTGTTTCCTCTATCTGGTGTAAAATAGCCAGTAAGGGAGAACACCCCTGCCCAGTACATTTTCAATATTTCACTGCAACAGACACTGCCTATATATACAATATAAGTATCAGCCAGGACACAAAAACCAAGCAAAGAACTTGACCCTGAAAGCCATGTGTGCTGGAAATGACCTTCTGGAGGAGCATTTAATGTGCTCCAGTCCAAAGGACCGGAGCAGACACATAAAACAGTAAGCTGCTTACAGTTATTAAAACTTCAATACCTGACTCTAGATAAAGGTCCTCGGTTTCCAGACAGAGTGACAACATCAAATCCTGTTCTCCTGCCACCTTCTCTAACTTCCTGTGTGTAAAATCCATCAATGGGAGCGCCTGAGGATTTTAGAGCTTGAGTGACTTTCTGGATCAAAGTAGTCTTTCCAACCCCTAAAAATAAAGAATGGAAAAAAGCACACAGCATTAATCTTCTACTGCACTAAAAGCCCATTTTTTAAATGCCACAGTAATGATTCAGTTCAGCAGGAACATTGATTACTTTTGAAGGTTGCAAATTACTTTTTCTACATGGTAGGAAAGAACAGAAGTATCTTTTAACATTCACGCTGTACTGACGCTGTAAAGTCTCACAACAGAATGGTACAAATATCCCAGCCTACCAATGAATTTGTTAGCTTAGATGATGCATGAGCAGGCCACAAAAGTTACCACAAGGCAGGTGGCACAAAACTGATATCATATCCAAGCTTGCTGGAAGACTGACTGATGAATCTCCCTTTCTACCACTGATATTCACTACTTTTAAGATCAGAGCTAAGTTCACCCCCTTTTTAGATCAAAAGGTCAAAGCTGACTGCTATTACCAGATGCCTAACTGGCACAAAGGACAAACTTCTTCCACTGATGTCCTAGAAATCAGAAGTACTCAATGTCTCTGAGATACCAAGTCCTTACAAAGTCCCAACAACATCAAACTTTTCCTTCTGGTAACAGAATCAAGAGACATTTTGACTAGATACAGAGAAAAGCTTGTTTATAGTGAGGCCAATGAAGCCATGAATGAGGTTGCCTAGACAGGCTGTGCTATCTTCACATACTTAAATGTTTTCAAGACATGACTGGATAAAACCTAAAGCAACCTGGTCGGGCCTGATAGCTGATACTCCTTTAAACATTCTCAAGTCCCTTTTGACATTACCTTTTGACCCTATAATTTCATTTTCTTACTCTAAGACAGGTCCTTAAAACTCTTGCCACCTGATATCGCCTTGCACAGTCTGATGCACCTTTTACAGTGTGAACACTGGCCATGTTCCAGACATCCTTTCAGTTTTTCTCCTCTGCCACTGTACAAGTACATCCCTCAATGATCTCCTTTTAAACTCATCTTTATTGCCTCTCACAAAATTCAGTGCTATCACTTCATTTTTAACCACTGCTTTAAAAAATTCAGATGATAGAAAATAATCCTGCAGAATAAGCCTTCAAATTCCTGGAGATCAGGAACACAGACCAAACATGAGATGCCTAAAGATAACAACAGAAATCATTTCAACATGCACACACCAAATTTCTAATTTAGACTTTAAGCAGATTTAGGAACTGCTTTCCTAAAAGTCAACACCAATAACAAAATATTCTGCGGCTTCAAAGGCATGTAGTCAAATGCCTAAGCAAACTTTTCAAATTTTAAGAGGGCTTCCTGGCAGTTGAACAACAACAACAACAACAAAATTACAAATGTGGCACCCTAACATCTTTTCAAGGCCTTGTCTCTTGTAAGTGAATTTATACTAATTTTGCTAAGTGGATTTGCTAGCTCTAATTTTTTTACATTCATTCAGTAAATTGCCAAACAAGCTAGAGTGATTCAAACTACGTTTAAGGAGGCTTGAAGTTAGATATTTAGCTAATCAAAACAGTACATCCAATTTCAAGTAAATGAAGAGAGACAAGACCCAAGCAGCCCTAACCTCTGCATCTCCTGAAAGGCTGCCTTTATTCATGTGGTTGGAAAGCCAATGTGAAGTGGGTGGAATGTATTCCTATCTCAGCCCAACAGCAGCATTTAAAATTAATTCTAGTCAAGACAGGCATCTGCAAGATGCTCACAAAAAGAATTCAGCCCACTGCTTTACTCCCACAGCACAAAGGAAAACTCAGCAATAATAATAGCTGGTTAATTTCTTTATCAGCTGTAGAGTTTGACCTTCATACAATGTCCCACTCAGCCTCCACAATAATCAGATTCCCTTACCATGACAAACTATTTCACTGCTTAAATCAAGGCCTGCCCATCTGGGCCACCAGTGATTACCTACATCTGCACTTCACTGAGGCTGGAAGTGCTAAATCACTACAAGTAAGTTACAGGAAAGATGAGCTCTCAAAAATTATTAATCGCTGCAGTTTATATTGAAGCAGAAGGTGTTTTTTTCCCCCCAACACTGAACTCCAGAGCAGAAGCCAGGGACAAAGCAGCAGCAAGGCCTGGAAAAGTGCATGGCTTGGAGGACTGGATGGAGAGGTAAAGCGGCACTTTGACAGGAACAAACTAATTAGTGCAACAGCTCTGACCTCGACACGGGGGGTACGGGAGGTGCGGGAGGTGCGGGGGGCGGGCGGGGGGCTCCGGGCCCGCAGCCGCGGAACCTCGCCGGTGCCGGGCCCTGCTGCAGCTGGAGGCGCTCCCGGGGGCATCCTCGGAGCCCGGGGCCCGGCAGCAGCTGCCTTCCCTCGGCTCTAAGCACCTCACAGCCCCGCCGCTTCCGCGGAGGGGAGGGCCGGGCCGGGCCGAGCCAGGCCGGGCCGAGCCAGGCCAGGCCGTAGGCCAGGTCGTATCCCAGGCCATTCCCTCGGCCGCGCCACCTGCCCGGCTCCCGGGGCTCCTCCCGCCCCCATTACCTGGGGGTCCCGTGAGAAACACGTGCTTGGACATAATTCGGTCCTCACCCCCGCCCGGCGCTCCGCCCCCAGCCCGGCCCTGCTCCGGTCCCCTCGGCCCCGCCCGCTCCGCTCCGCCCCCAGCCCCGCTCGGCCCCGCTCCGCCTCGGGTGGGCGGTGCCTCCCGAGGCCTCGGGCACGACGGGCCCTGCCCGGCCTGAGGCCGCCTCGGAGGCGGGGCCAGGCAGGGGCTGCTGCTGTGCTGTTTACCAGATGGTTGCAACTAAAGGTTAGGGAAGAGGGGGAAAAAAGGCAATTGGTTTCCTAGTTGAGGGCCAGGGTCGTCTTTATCCAGTTAGCTTAACCTGTCACATGTCTGAGTATTTGAGTACAATAATAGAATGTTAGGTGTGGGAATAGACCTTGAAGATCAGTTCCAGTTCTCCCTGCCATGGGCAGGGACACCTCCCTCTAGACCAGGTCGCTCAAGGCCTCATCCAGGCTGGCCTTGGACACTGCCAGGGCTGGGGCATCCACAGCCACCCTGGCCAACCTATCCCAGTTCCTCATCACCCTCACAGTGAAAAAATTAATTTTTAATATCTAACCTAAATTTTACCTCTCTCTGTTTTTACCCTTTGCTCCTTGTCCTATCACTATGTTCCTGCCAAAGAGTCTGGCATCACTGTTTGCCCCTTCAGACACTGGAAGGTTGCTGTAGGTCTCCACACAATCTCAGAGCTGAACAGATAAAACTTTTTCAGCCTGCCTTGGTAGGGAAGGTGCTCCAGTCATTTTACCAACTTTGTGGCCTCTTCTGGACTTGCTCCACTACTTCTATGTTCTTCTTATGGTGGGGACACCAGAACTGTACCAGTGGAGACCCTTCCAGATAGGGTCTCCCAAATACAGAGATACTATAATAATAAACTCTCCCCAGTGCTTTTTACCTGTTTCAAGTAAGCATTGTATTCCAGAATGTAGCAAACCAGAAAATTAAAAGATGAACAGTTTTGTCTGATACCTCGATGCAGACAGCAAATGTAACTGAGGGATTGATATACAACCAGGGGATTGTTACAAAGCTAAGCAAATTGGGAAGGTCTGGCAGGTTTAACAAAGATGCTGATAGACATCTGCATCCCAAAATGCCATATGTTTGTGGCCTCCTTATTTTTTTAGGTTTTCCTGATGGGGAGCAGTAAGGGAGCAGGGAAAAGGATTTTTTGTGGAGGACTGTGGTGCACAGGCTTCTGTCTGGATGAAGTGATGCCTGGACACCAAGAAATACTGATTCCTGCCTTGCCATAAGCATCAAAGTGGTTACCCAAAAATACTGGGTTATGGAAGGGATACATTCCAATTTCTATTTTCCTCACTAGAATGGATCACTTCAGGTTCAGCCCATCATTGTCAGGCTTTCATTTTCATTAATTTCTAAAGGAGTTAAAGGTTATTCATCATTTTCAAAAGATAATGAGTATCCTTGTCAACCAGATGAAACATGCACATCGGCAGGTAGAATGCACCTCACAGTAGATGGGTATTTCCATAAATTGATCAAAATATTTTTGGCCACTCTTCCTTGTATTCTTTCATATTCTTAGAAGGAATGACTGCATGTGGAACATGTTTCATGCTTCAATACTTAATTAGAAAAACTTGAAAACTCTGGCATGGCTCTTGGGAGGTCGGAGGGTCGAGAAGTAACAAAGAGACCTTCCCTTGTCATCTTAAATGAAAACTGCATTTTCATAGTTTACATTCCAGTACTTTGTTCTGGTGGCTTTTTAGGATCAGTGAAATTGTGATGTTAACTTACAGCTTCTTGTTCATCAGGCATCTTCAATCTAAAGAGAGAACTGCAGAGAAGAACTGCATATTTGAATGGACTATTAACACAAGAACAACACTTGACAACTGGCTACTTCACCCTTGCCCTGAACTTCCTGAGCAGAGCTTACCATGATTGATTTTACAGGTAGGTTTTCTGTATAATATTAAACTAAATCAGTCTGTTGGCTGGTCTCCCAGGCAGCCACATAAAGAGACCCAGACAATGTTGTTTTGTTCAATGTTGAGTTTTACTAGGTTTTACAAATCAACCCTTTCTTTTTCAGAAGTGCATGTGGAGAATTTTAAGGCTATCACTACTGTTTGACAGAACCCTTGTTTTCTGGTATTCTAAGAACTCTTTCATCCCATTTTCCAAAACAGGACTCCCAGAGTTATTTCACTGTGTGGTTAAGACCTTTCTCTTGCAAACAGATGTGTAAGCAAGTAGTTGCAGCACCAGGCTTAAATGAGTTAGCATTTCACTTTGGGTTCCATTGTAATTTATGCTATAAAATGTTTTCTTTTTCTGAATACTCTGTCTAGGTTGAAGTAATTTAAAAGCATGAAAGCCAAGAAGTAGTTATGCCAGTTGTGCTTTTGTAGAGTTTTGCTCTTAAGAGGACCATAGCTCTTATGTTAGCTATGTTAACTGGAATTTTTATGCATATTTTGTCCAAGATTTACAATTTAAGTTTGTTCCCTTTGATATATTTATTCTATAATGAGTGACTGCGCAGAGGATGCGGATTGTTCAAGAGGTACGAGTTTCAGGGCAAAGTTGTCTTCTCTGTAGCTGTATGCTAGAACCTGTAGTGTTTGGAGTAATTTTGTGTGCTTTCCTGATCCTGGGATATTTCATTCTTGGATGGAGATGGTTAGCTAAAATAAGTAGAAAGAGCGCATACCCTATCAGTGTAAATAACTCTAAAAGAAAATAGGTAAATGGGTTTTATTCCTTCCAGGATGAGACAAGCACAGCTTTTCTTCTTCCAGTATGGGTAGCTAAATTAGTAGTAATTTATTCCTAAAAAGTTTCCAGTTCAAAATATTTTCCTGACCAAGTACCTATACTCTTTTTTTGCTAGGTGAAGGTGAGTAAAATTCAATTCATGCTGAAATGAATTGTGTGATTGGGCAAGGCCATGAAAGAAGTATTTACAAAAAGACCCCCTTGGCAGTTCCAGGGGCAGGCTATGATTTTGGGTGATCTGTGGAGACCTTGGAAGGAGCTGTCAATCATTTTTATGAACTGTTAGCTAAGCCTTGGGAAGCTTGCATTTATTGCTGGATGTTGACTAAAAAAAATTGGATAGAATCCTAGACCTTTATGTTGAATGGGGTAAAATTAATTAACTGCAAATTTCCAGACCAGTGACTAAGAAAAGAGGCCATTTATGATATTTATGGTATTCCCTAGAGTAGAAGCTGGAAGGAATGAGAGTGTAATCTACCATCTCTGACCTGCCTCAGTAGGCAGGAGTTCACATTTCAGCACTCTGCCTTGGGGTAGGCACAGTACCTCATCACAGTTGCAGCCCTTGGTTTTTCTGGTGTTAGGTTTTGGAGTTTTTCCCCAGATGGAAGACAGAATGGTCAAGTTGTGACCCTTTTCTTTCTCTCCAATACAACTTGTCTTCTTGATTCATAGTATCTCAAGTTGGTACAGCATTTTGCTTGCATCAGGATAGGGAGGTATGCTTTTTAAAAAAATAACACTTTGTATTAGAGAGTTCCTTATTTTGTCCTTGTTCTCCCCTGCAGAGAATTCTCCTGCTCGCAGATAGTGGGTCTGGCTGTATACCACTGGCCATCTAATCATATTAGTGATTGTGTTTCAGAGTTGACTTCCTTTTGGCCTGTGGAGCAATCATGGCATCAGCAGGTGTCTGAGAGAAAGCATTGAGCATCTACAGCCTGACCATCTTTAATGTTAAGCTTCCCAGAGAGATAAGCCATTAGCTACATGCAGAGCTTCCTCTAGATGAAAACTATGGTCCTCCTTCTATCAGAGATTTACCTACAGAGCTTTTTTGTGTGGGTCATGCAGTAGAAATCCTTTATGTTCGTTCCATCAGTGGTTGTGTCCCCCCAAACAGAAAAAAATCTAGAAAGTATTTCCTGAAAATAGAAATAATAACAGAAATAAATATATCAAATGTTATAAATAAATATATTGCAGTTGGTGAGTATTTGTGAAATTGAATTTACTGTTGTAAGCAACAGAGACCAAACCAACATTCAAAGAATGTAGTCCTCTGTCTCTCCCAGTACAGCATGTTGAACCTTCTGGGCAATTGCAGACAGAGGGGAAAAAGTAAAAAAATCCAATAAGCTGCTGTACTTTTAAAAATGTACATGTCTGAATATAAGAAGAAGACCCTTTTAATGAGTTATGCAGCATAAACAGAATTCTTATTAGGCAGGAGAGAAGTCACATACCGCTCTGTCGGGGGATAGAATATAAGTAAATAAAAATAGTATAGAAAGTAATCTTATCCTCTAAAGAGTTGCAGCTGGGTTAATTAATAAATAGTAGGAGCAGGCTTGATGTTAACAGGCCACAGCTGTAGCCAAAGAAGAGTGTTATAAAAGAGTGGGTTGGTTGGTTGAGGGGAACTGGAGTCAGCTGGCTGCTGCAAGGCCAAGGAAGAGGCAGTGCCTAGAGGAGGTGCCTATGAGAAACATCAAGGCGGTACAAAGCTCTAGCAATATGGAACCTTTGCAATATAATGACAATGGAACTTTTGCTATGTAACGACAACAGAGCTCAATCCATAGCACAGATCCATAGGAAGCCAGTTTCATTGTTTCTATTCTCTATGAAATACCTTACTGGTTTACTCTTCTATACTGCCACCTTCTTCTTCTTGAAAAAGATAAAGAGTCTCCCTGAAACTGCATGACATTTTGTATGGTATTCTCACAGTTTTATTAGAAATAGCAAGATGCATTCACTTGGGGAAAAAAAAGCATCTTAGTTTGTTATGGGATGATAAAACCAGATTTACTGTGTTAATCTGTTATTTTGACAGGGATACTGACCTGAAAATTTCAGATTTCAGCTGAATTCTGTCAGATGTCAATGGAATACTCTGTAGCTGAGGAAGAACATTGCAAAAGAGAATTAATTTAATTGTATTGCTAAATTTTTCATTGCTGTTTTTTAAGGTGCAACAATTTTGTCAAGCAAATGTCATTCTTGTGGTTGTTGATTTAAATAGACAGGAACATAAGTGAGTTTCTATATTACTTTGAGTGACAGTTGGCAGAGTACAAACTGCTTTACTAAAAAGTGCATTAGGCAGTAGTTCCTTCAAGACAGTTCAGAGAAACCATTGGATAAAGTGAATTCAAAAATCATAAGAAAGTGAAGCAAATAATCTCCCATTGGGGCTGAGAATACAAGGAAAAGCTAAGGCAGTTTGACCAGCTGTAGATATAAATGTATTTAGAAGAATATAATTTTCAGAGTTCCTCTCCTCAGAGATATTCCTTTTTTGGGTAACAATTTTTATACCTAAAGGATGCAGTGGTGAGCCCTGCAGTACATTAGTACATTGACAGACAAGTGTAAGGATGTTTCAGGAAGGCCTTCATGTCTTTGGCACCTACGTGGAAGAGGGTAAATATGGAGTGACATTGTCGGCTGTTAGTGGTTGCTGAGCCTGGTCGCTTGTGAGAGGATAGTGTGCTCTGGCTCCATGCTCCCTCATTCAGCCTGAGGCATGTATCCCCAGTGCACCTATTACATACATGAGTGATTGGCTGTGCAGATCAGCTCAAGAGAAAACACAGCATAAACAATAGCAATGGATTCACCCTTTTCCCTCCCTGGCTGATCAGTGTTGAAGCCCTTTAATAGAAAATGTGCATACCTGTATGTGTATTGTCATGGCTTAGGAATGGTACTTCCCAGTTCAGTGCTCCCACTGAAGCTCTCCAAACCACACTGCTGCTCTCTCTCACTTCCCATCCCCCACCTCCCCACCTTCTTGCTGCAGCAGGATGGAGGTGAGAATTGGAAGCACAGAATAGAAAGGTCATGGATTGAGATAAGAACACTTTACTGGAAACAGAAGTGAGATAAGAAAACAAACAGTAACGGTAACAAAAGTATACAGAAAGAGAGAATAATTCACAGGCAGACATGTTCACCACAGATCCTGGGACAATGAACAATATTGGGAGAGCTTCCCTGACACAATTTTTCCACAGGAAGAATCCCGCTCTCCCCAGAAGAGCAGGAGAGTTCCTTTCCTGTGGCTGGCAATGAGGTGAGGTGGTACGGAATAGCATCAGGGTCCTGGCCATGCCCCCTCAGCCACACCCCTCCTGGCTACTGCAAAAATTAACCATGTGCTGCCCAAACAAGCAAAACATATATATTTATACACATACACATATATACACACAATATGGAATCATTTAGATCCATTTCATGCAACATGAACAGGACAGCCAGATGATCAGGCCCAGCTACCATGGGTTATGAAAGGCAGGTCCTACTTCACCAGCCTGATCTACTCCTGTGACCAGGTGACCCACTTACTGGATGAGGGAAAGGCTGTGGATGTTGTCTACCTAGACTTTAGTAAAGCCTTTGATACTATCTTCAGCGGCATTCTCATGGAGAAACTGGCTTCCCACTGTGTCTGTGGATGAGTGTACTTTTGCTGGGTACAAGACTGGCTGGATGGCCAGGTGGGGGTTGGTCTCTTCTCCCAGGCAACAAGTGATAGAACAGGAGGAAATGGCCTCAAGTTGCACTAAGGGAAGTTTAGGTTGGATATTAGGAAAAATTTCTTCACAGAAAGAGTTGTTGAGCATTGGAACAGACTACCCAGGGAAGTGGTGGAGTCATCACATTCAAAAACCGTGGTTATGGCATTTGAGGACACGTTTTAATGGTGAACATTAAAGTTCTAAGTGCTTGGTTGGTGGTTGGACTTGATCTTAAAGGTCTGTTCCAACCTTAACAATTCTATGAATCTGAAATTTGCTATTCAGCTTTTCTTCTATTCTGAATAATTTAGCATCAGTTGCAATCTTTGTCACTTTCCTGTCTACTTTTCTTGTCTACTTTTCTCTATGTAATTTGTGATGAAGTTGAATAAAATAGCCCTTCATGTGGATGCAGATGGACATCTGGTGATGAACTTTGTCATTATGAAAAACGTCCATTTGCCCCTACATTTTCTTTCTTGTATTTTATGTAGTTATTTATCCATAGTAAGATTATTCCATGGTAGTTTGGCTCTTCAAAGGCCTTAGGTGAGTGGCCTTTCAAAGGCCTGATGGAAACCCAAATGAACTTTTTCATTCAGATTATCTATTTCCATATGCTCTAATAAAATCTAGGAGATCTGTGAAACATGACTGGTTTCTTGCCAGGATCAGACACCACATTCTTGCGGTGAGTCTCCAGACATGGATATGTCAATAGATTAATTCTTGCAGACAATGAGGAAAAGTAAGTTATATGCCTGGTTATATCAGCTTCAAGAATGTAATTTCTCAGACACTTAGTATCCCATTTGTTTTTTAAATTAGTTATTACTTTCAAAAGTTATTAAGTCTCAAGGAATGGAGAGACAGCATAGCTACAAAATCTAATTTTCCTAAAACAGGAAGGTTCCAATTTTTCCAGCCTTATCCACATTAGTGATACCTTGAAATTATTTCAAGTTAGATTTTATTATCCAGTAAAATACTAATCAGCATAAATGAAGCTGTCAGAAACCTGTATTAAAAAACTGCCGTAAATAGTTCTCTTGTTCTTTTGTATTTTCAGTTTGGATTACAGCTTTTGATCATTCAGGGTCAGCAGAGACCGTTATGGATATGTGCTCATATAACTGTGTTATATCAGATGCCAGGAGGTAGTGCCCATTTATTCTGTGTGAAGTCTAATGAATTGTGGTCATTTGAGGGTCCAGGAGGATGCTGAGAAATCTACCAACACATTTCAATAAAATAGCATAGTAGTTTATTACCTTCATTTAAAATTTGCATTTCTCTTTCTGGTCAGATTTTTCTAGCTTTGGATTTCAGCCAGTGAATCTTATGTCTTTGTCTCTTCTAGAAACTGAACAATGTGTTCTACTAATCTGGTACTATGTGTACTTACATTTGTATTACTATCAAACAGATGCTTGTATATTTCTTTTGTTGCATCCTCTTCCTCACCCGTGATGTTAAAGGGACATCCTGTACCTCTGCACTTACTATAAAATTTTGCCAAGAAAATTAGGTCTCTGGTAGTTATTTTTCTATTTCTTTTCTTTCTACCAAGAAAAGAACAAGGGAAAGAAATTTTCCTGCTGAAAAAATTCCTCCTAGTGCCATCTCTGTTTTGCCCTGCCACAAAGAGGAAAGTCGCAGAGAGTAAAAAACCAGTCTCTCCTGTGCTAAAATCTATACAATCTCTGGCATGACTGCCAATCATGTATTGCTTGATGTAAAAAACAAAACCTTATTTCAGCATGAGCAGTTAATGGTATTGACATTGCTGAATAGCCAATTCAGCTCAATATTACTGGGAAAAAATGTAATTTGAGCAATCAGATGGATGAAATTCATTTTTTAAATGATAAAACCATCTTCATGGTTAGCATTTTCTTTAGTTACTATTTTTTTATCATGTATTTTTTAGCATAGCTGCATTTGTCATGTTACTGGTAATGAAGTTAAGTTTAATTTCTCCTATAAACCCTTGTAGAGGGCTGTGTATAATTCTGTTTGTGTCATTACAAATTCTGATTCATCAGTTTAGATTGTTGTTCTGAAGTCTTGGTTGCTGGAAACAGTGATTTTCCTCCTTGCCAGGAACTGATTATTTGTTTTCTTCCCAGAAGAAAAGCTTGTAATTTACTTGTTCATAATATGTACTTTGTCTGCCTGCATGATATTTGGAGTCCATTTGTAGCTTAGGTGTTTTTCAAATAAAAATCTTCCATAGTGAAGCAAGTGGATCAACACCAAGTGGGTAGATTTAGCAAGGCAATGAATTTAACATCTAAAATGTAATAAAGGGTGGATGTCTGCCTCATGATCTTGTATCAGAGGTTGGCCATCATTCTGCAAGCACTTAGGTTTGTATTCAGCCTTGCCACTGTTACATATTCATGAACCAGTGATGTCGTGGCCTGTTCCTAGGGGTGGTGGAAGCCTCCTTCCTTTTAATTTAATTTGAAAATACCTAATTTTATGCTAGGAAACTTCTCCTCATTTATTTTTTCCTATTCCATTGTGGGGGAAATCAGTGCTAACCTTGAATTAAGTCTAATTGTTGGAAATTAAATTTTGGAAGGTAGCATCTAAAGATTGCCTCAGAGTTCTGGTGTTGAAAGGAGACCTGACTGCTCTGATTTGTTGAGTTAATGGGAAATTATGTGACAAAAGTCATTTTCTTAATTAGGGAGACCGTGAGAGGAAGAAAACATGGACGTGAGGGAGACAGTTAAGGCTCATTAAGATACTCTTTTTTTCCCCTCAGTCATAAGTCTCTTTACCAACAAATGAAAACATCAGAGTAGTGTTGTGCTGAATGAATAGGAAGAACCATTCTTTCTGTGAGCCTTTCCTGAGTTTCCAACCTGAACTGAAGGGCAGCACCTTTATAGGCTGGTTGGTGTCGTGGTGCATAATTTTCATATTACCTTTCTTTTTTTTCTTCCTCCTTTTCAGGACTCAGCAGAAGTCCTGACTTTGCTCCTGTTATCTCAGTAGGCAGTCCTGTTCTTTTCCACCTTTATGGGAAAAAACAACTTTATAAGTAAAGATGATGGGACCAAGACACAAACTGAATTAAAGAGGGTAGTTGAACCTTGTGAAAATTATCCAAATGCATTTAAAATACAAATGTTATTCTATAAATGTTTTTTGCTCATGTTATTTGATTTAAAATCCTTCTTGTTTTACATTGGGTAGCATTAAAAATCTAGCAGTTACTAACTTTTTAATGTAACTTACCTGGAAACAGCACTGTCAAGTTCAGCTTAATGGTTGCTAATGTTTTAGAGAGCAGCCTGTGTGAGTAACATTGAGAGAAACTAAGGGAGAGCCAAAAGGTCCAATGGGGATTTAAAAACAAATTGGACTACTGATACCATGATACATGTTGGAAGTTACTCTGTTAGTCTCAGCATCCTGACTGGAACATGGTTTTGATTATTTATGTTCTGTCTCTTCAAGTTCCCCACTATGTTTTGTACTTAACTGTGGTAGCTCTTGGCATTGCCTGTCCTAATTCATTTTGTTTGGGATGCAGCAATTCTCATAGCACAACATTTTCCTCCAGAAGCGTAAACAGCTTTTCCCAGTGTAAGTTGGCAGAAGAGAGGACACTTATTCCCATGGTAGGCACAAAGCCCATAAATGAATCTTTCTGGATCAAAGATTCTCCGTAAGTGTAAGATCATTATCAGGACTGCTATAAAAACCTGAATGCTCCTTGGAGAGTCTTAAATATATTTCTGACACCCTTTCCTTTCTGGTAGGGCTAGTTATTCAGTGCTTTTCCTGATCTTTAATCTTAATGTTCTGGAGTTTTATTTAAAGTGAGTAAACTGACAATCCTGGCTCCCACAACTAACCATTCTTCAGCACAAACTGGTCCCAGCACCCTTTTACAGGAGGTGCTATTAGCTGTTATAATACCTGTATCAATCAAAGCAGCATACAAAGAATATATCACTATTTAAACTAGTTTACATCTTAAGTTTGGCATATAATTCTTCAAGGGATGGAATGACATTTAACCATCATGCCTAGTGAGCAGTGATACTAAATGGTCTCTAAGAATACTAGTCACTGATCTCTCAAGTTATCATGATCAGTAGTAAGCTAAGTTTTTTATCCTGTCCAGTCTCCAGTTACAGTAATTTTGGACCTTTCACAAGTAGAAAATTCAAGGGGGAAAAAGAAATATTAAAAAAACAAAATATAAAGTAAATAGTCTTCTCCCTGCAGTCTATAACCTGGTGATAGATGAACCTTTGGGATTTAAAATTCAGTCTAAATGAGCATCCAGCACTTCAGATTGTTGTCAGATGAACCAGTCAAATCTAGAGAGCTCTTACATAGGTTTACCATTCTGTGCTGTCACAATGAAATAACATAAGGATAAATTTCTTAATTACATCTCACCATTTGTTGTATCAGAACAGAAATTGGAAGTTGTTTGAATCTGGACTGCATGTCAGTTTAGAGAGACGGAGAAAAGCCAGAGATTTCCTGTTTATTTTAATTATTTTGTTCTTTCCCACTAAATATATTGGCTTGGATAAAACCCCAAATTTTAAATACCTGACTGTGTTTATATGTGTAGAGATGTGTGTGCTTCTGTCAAATATACATTATTTATTCACCCATCTATGTTGTAAGAGAGTGCTCAGAGACACAATAACAAGCATTTTCGGTATATTCTTATTTCCACTTGTGCATAACCATCAGCCAAAGGTTAACATTGCAACCATTTTGCAACTATTTGCAGAACATTAATTATTTCTTCTCACTTCAGTGTGTCATTGTAATTAATTCACATTGGAGAATAACATTCACATTTAATTTACCTAGTTCAATTTAATTCTGAGTCCTTGTTAGAATGTAGCTTAAACAATGACCGCATTTTATGAAAATATAAAACAAGAAAATAACATCTGCTGCACTATGCTGGCAAACACCAAGGCTAATGAATGGTTGTCAGTATCAAAACAGATGTCTGTTGGCAGTTTAAAAAATATTCTTTACCAGTCTAAATAAATTCCCAAATTAATTTAACTCTTATTTGCAGCATGTGGCTCAAGTTGCTTTTCTATGATGAGGCGTGATGAAAATAATGGTAGATTGAAAGGTTTTTGTTCCCTTTAAGAAGTCTGACTTCAGGGTGACACCAGATTTGGCTTGTGGAATTCATAAAAACAGTTTGGTTTGATGAGGATTATCTTGTCAGTAGAAGACGACTTTTCTAATATGCTGAATATATTTATCTGCATAGGAGTATTACAGTTCAAAATTCTGGAGGGTTTTCCTTGGAGTGGAAAAGGAACATTTAAGGGAAATACAGATAGCTGTGTCATATACTCAAGTGAAATAAAATGGAAACAACTTCAGTGCTCTTCACTCCATATGTCATATTCTTAGCAGTGCTCAGCATGTATACCTTGGGTCATCTTGGGTCTACCCCGCTTCCCAATGTAAGCAATGTAGCACCAACACTCAGAACAATGAACAAACTGCACACAACATCCATAGGCCACTCTTCCATTTGTCTCTCCTCACTCAAGCCATATTAAATTCAGTTCCTTCTTTTCCCTGGGATGACAAATTATTTTAAATCTTTCTTGGCTAGTCAGATCAGTATTAGGAAAGCTCATTTTCTAAGGAGGAGTCTTATTTTTTCAGCTGAGACATTCAGTGTATGGAGTCAGAGGTTTGCAGGTCAGGATGGAGCCACGAGTGCAGATTCTAAATTATTTTCTTGAATGCATGGAATTTTTTAACCTTGTAACAGTGTCTCTAGCCTGTCAGGTTTCATAGCTCTAATTACACTTTCATGGAGATGTGAGCATTACGTAATATATTTGGATAATTTTTTTCCATAATGGTGACAATTAATACTTGAATAACTTCATCATTATGTTATTCTTTTTCCTTGTTACTTTTTTTCCAAAGCAAACAGCATTTAAGAAGATTAATTGATTTTGGAGGATGAGTCAACAAATTACATGTTGTGTTTTATCTTTATCATACACAGAAAAATACTGCTACAGTGTGTCAGTAATTCACAATGGCGTATAAATAGGACTGAATCCAGCAGAGATCATAGTGTGGCAAACACTGCTCATTACTCAATTTACTTTTATGGACACCAAGAGGAATTAAAAAGGAGTCTGTAGGTGTTACTGAGGCTTTTGCTGTTTTGCCAGAATAATCCCTAAGTATTGCACTTAAACGGTTACAGAGTTTATAAGTAGTACACAAGCGCAATGCCACTTAATGTAAGCATTGGAATGTCTTTCACCACTTGCACTGTTAAAACTTGCTGGATTGCCATATTATTCTTACTGAAAAGTGCAATCTAGTTTTGTACCTGAAGTTTTAGATGTATCTTCCTCTTTGTTGTAGGTATTGACTTGCTCATCATAAAGGCTTCTCAGTAAGATGCAATAAAACCCATGGGAAGAAGTTTTTCCAAATGATTTTCTGTCTCCACAAAGCAACTTTTTATGAACTATGTACTACTTCAAAACTATGGATTTGAGTTTTTTTAATCCTCTCATTTGAGTTTCTAGCAAGTGTGAGGCACTGATTATCTTGTAGAAACCACTGAACTCTGACTTCTTATTACTTTGATGCTTCTTATGTTGAATTGCTTCTCCCAGCCAAGAGTAGAAGCAAGGCAAGGAGAGAACAGGGTACAAGGAGAGAGAATTTCCTGTGCTTAGAAATTAAAAAAGCCATAAATTATAGTTTATCTCACAATTACAGTTTATGGTGCACTAGATGTATGTGGAATTCTGGAATAATTATACAATATGAAAAGTTGGTTTCTTTGCTTTCTCTTTGTTCTTCTTTTCACACAGAATCAGTTTTAAAATTGCTTCCTTCTCCTTTGCCTGGTAATAGACTATGCATTTTACAGCATCACTAAAACCAAAAATAAGAGACAGAGAATGTGGCCTCTGAGCAGGAAGTTTGACTGTGTTCTGACACGATGACAGAAAATCATCTTTATTCCCTGCCTTTTCTTCATATAAGATTGTAAGAACCTCTCTTCTGTATATTGTGTCCTGTGTGATGGAGGGGCAGATTTAGGCTGACAGAGAACCTCCAAAACTTCTGTCTCTTTGCCCGTCTGACACATTGGGCACTTAGGGTCATACAGTAGGGATCATCCCAGCTGTTGTGCTCCCTCTTGCTCTGCACTAGAGCTGCACCAGTGTAGGAGTGTGTTGAACATGAACATACACTGGAGTGCCCAGGAAAACTGGAAAACAGTGAGTCACCAGGAACTACAGTATTGGTCCAGTTTTGGAGGATGCTGATGACAGACTGGTTGAGTTGCTAACAAAATGTCTAGAAAAGAGTGTTGTCCTTGAGTATGGAAAAGAAGTATTTAAGAGGCATGTGAGGAAAATAATTATCTGGAGAAAAGCAGACTTTAGAAAAATAATCTGCTTGAAACACTCAAACTGAGGGGAATGCAAATCAGTGAAACTTTTTGTTCAGGATAATCCATTTCTTTCATTCTACTCCTTCAGTATTCTTCATGTGTTGCAGAACATAATTTGAAAGAGAGAACTGGTGGCAAGATACACTTAAAATAGTGGCAGGCAGACAATAATTTTTATACATTTCTTTGTATTTTCCTGTCATAAAAATACAGATGGGGTAGAAGACCAATTCTGACTTTCCTGAGGAACTTTCTGTCCAAAGGATTTGCTAAATGGCATTAAAGGAAACAAGCAAAACCCAACCACAACAAAAGCTCATCAGAAATAGTAACATTACCCATTTTGTAAAAGCTGATGTGATTTTGAAAAGTCTGTATTTCTAAAAAAGCTGTTTGGGGGCATAGTTCATAATAAAGGTGATAGTAATTTTTCTCCTTCTTTCCTATTCTCTGAGTAAATACCAGAGCATACATAGCTCCAAAATTAAGCTCTTTATAATTAGAATAAGTTATGAATTTTATATGCTTATTGCACGTTGTAGCCACCAAATATCACTTTTGGCAGTGTCCTCAGTTAAAGAATAACTGTGAGGCTTGAGTTGTTTTCTTAAAACAAAATAAATTGAAATAGCTATGAGGAGTGAATGGAGGAATAGCCTTTTGCCTGTGTCTGATACCTTGGTGGAACTGGGGCACATTTGTCAATAGCAGCACTGGTGTCCTTTATGCTGCTGGCCATCTTTTCTACAGAAAATCTACCAGTCTTGCTTACAGTTTTTTAAGATTAAGGAAGATTAAGTAATCTCTCGTCCACAGAATTAGTTCCCTGCTGTAGCATGAAGAAAATATAAGGCATTCCATGGAAGTTTGGAGACAATAAAACTGGTAGGATAAAACAAATGAAGAAGGTATTGCATTATAAACTAAGAGCATTTGCACATGAAAAATGAAAGCCTATGTGTTTCAGAAGCACAGAGATGTTGATCCCACTTGCACAGTGGGGGCTGCATCTTGAGAAAGAAAGCTTCAGAAATAGCAGGGAAGGGCCAGGGGTTGAGGGGTAGTTGGTTGAACACGTATTCCTAGAGACTGAGTAGCTATCACAGTCCTTGTAGGCAATGTAGCAGAAGGAATCCAGAGCAGGGATAGAAAAGCACATTCTGCCATCATTCAGCCTGTTACTGGGTTCCTTGTCTGTCCTGGTGTTAATACACTTAGGAAGGAAGAGACGAGAGAAAAGTGGTATAGAAAACTCATTAAGTCTCCCAGAATAAAAGGTAAGCTCTCAAATTTACCCATTGAGGTGACTGGAGGTGACATATCAATCTTAATACACACAGCAAGATTTGTAGTATGGCAGTTTTAATGAGCTGTAATAGGGGAATTGGACCAACTCATACTAGAAATAGAGTGCTAGATTTTCTAATGGGATGGTAATTAGCTCCTGGGTCGTAGCAGTCATGATGGATTTTACATCACTTCCAAGACCTTAAATCTGATTGTGCACTTCTCCATACAATTAGTTTTGACTGCAGCTTATTAAAGTGACTTGGGGATTGTTGTGTGAGTGTGTGCTCTGACTAGAAGAGTGTTTTCTGTTTTAAACTTACTTGTAGTTGATGTGCATTCCTAGTCTACAGAAAATTCTGAGGTTCAATTTTACTGAAAGTAAAAACTACCTTTAAAAGTGCAGATCCCTGGAATACTTCCACTGTGTTGGAAGGAATAGAAACACTCTCCCTCACTGTGGTTCATCTCTCAAAGCAGCATTACTTTTATTTAGGTTGGTCTCCGCTCATCCTGATCACCTATGTCCTCACTGGATCTCCAGTAAGACCTGGCAGATCACCAAGTTCTTGCTACTGTTTTTCAGCAACACTTGAGAGTGATTCCCTGGACTGTTTCTTAACCCTTGTGGAGAGTCCTGCAAATTCCAGTGAATACTGACATGCTACTTGTAATGTAACAGATGGGAGATGAAATCCAAACCTCTTAAATGTGTGTACAGCTGTGAAAGAATTTGATGCTGCTAATTTGGGAGAGGTTGTTCAGCATTTCTGGACTACTCAGAGGTTGTTACGATTCTTCTCTTTCTTCAGATCTTCTGCAGCTGTAGTTTTCAAGCTGGTGTTGTTCAGTGAAAAGGTAAGTATATTACTTTCAAAGCTGGCTATAACAAACTGAAAGCAAATGCTGCAGTTGCTTCAGCAATGTGACTTGCAGTGGTAAGGGAAAGTAATCCCTCTCCTTCCCGTAGAGATGGATGTCTGTGGGACACATTCTGCTCTATGATAACTTTGTTACTTACATGGGATTCTGCTGGTGTGAGGGGACAATATACTCTATGGTGTTCTCACCACAGATAGGCTTGTATTTGGTAAGAGTGACCTGTCTCACAGCCAGTATGGTTTCATGAGAGAAGGAAGTCCAGCTTGTCAAACCTGATTTCCTTGTATGACAGGGTAACCCACCAAATTGATCAAGGGAAGCCAACAGATGTAATCTTTTTTATTTCAGTAAAGATTTTGATACTTTCTCTCACAGGATCCTTCTGGACAAAATGCTCAGCACGCACCTGGATAAACATCATGAGATGGGTGAGCAGCTGATGCAAAGGGTTGGGCACAAAAGGTTACAGTGAATGGGGTGACATCAGACTGATGGCCTGTCACTGGTGGGATTCCACAGGGCTCCATCCTCAGCCCTGTGCTCTTCAACATCTTCATAAATGACTTCAGTGCAGGGCTGGAAGGGATACTGAGCAAGTTTGCAAACAATGCAAAGCTGGGAAGAGCTGTTGACTCCTTGAAGGCTGGGAGGCCCTGCAGAGAGCCAGGCAATCACCAACCTTATGAAGTTCAACCAGGGAAAGTGCTGGACTCTGCACCTGGGATGGGGCAACCCTGGATGTATGGTCAGACCAGGGAATAAGACATTGGAAAGCAGCACCATGGAAAGGGACCTGGGGGTCCTGGTCAGTGACAAGTTGAACATGAGCCAGCAGTGCCCTGGCAGCCAGCAGGGCCAGCCCTGTCCTGGGGGACATCAGGCACAGCATCACCAGCCAGGCAAGGGAGGGGATTGCCCTGCTCTGCTCTGGGGCAGCCTCACCTCGAGTGCTGGGGGCAGTTCTGGGTGCCACAACATAAGAAAGACACTGAACTGTTAGGGAGTGTCTGAAGGAGGGCAGTGAAGATGGTGAAGGGCCTTGAGGGAAGAGCATTTGAGGAGCAGCTGAGGTCACTTGATCTGTTCAGCCTGGAGGGGAGACCTCATTGCAGTCTACAGCTTCCTTGTGAGGGGAAGTGGAAAGGCAAGCACTGATGTCTTCTCTGTGGTGACCAGTGACAGGACATGAGGGAATGGCCTGAAGCTGTTTTGGCTATTAGGAAAAGGTTCTTTATTGAGAGGGTGCTTGGGCACTGGAACAGGCTCCCCAAGGAAGTGGTCACAGCCCAAGCCTGACAAAGTTCAGGAAGTGTTTGGACAGTACTCGTGGTCACATGGTGTTGCTCTAGGGGCTGTCCTGTGCAGGACCAGGCATTGGACTCAATGATTCTTGTGGGTCCCTTCTAACTAAGAATATTCTGTCATACTGTGTTCTCAACAATGCAAGAGGGGAGCTCAGGGAATAAAAATCATGTTTAATTTTGCAATATTGAATGTGTCTCATAGGGGCTACTGCTTTCTTCCCCACTTCTCCTTTCTTCTCCGCTCTCCCCACTGCTTTGTTTTGACTTGTACTTCTGCTTCATTTCTGCCTGCTGTGCTGAAGAGATGCCATCTACAAAAAAGCCTCCCATCAATGCAGTGGGCACAGAAAAAGTTCTGGTAGGAACTTTCCAGAAGCAGCTTGAACCTGACCTAGCTGAAACAATCATCTAAAGAGACCAAATCATCCATTATTGTAGCAGCTTTAGTTGCATCTGTTCCGTCTCATAGAAAAAATACCTCTGAAGGGAATTATTTTATTATCAGTAATTTTAGCTAAACACTTTATTCTCTGTCAGTGTAATCTCTTCTACTTTTATGAGTCACTATTGTAGCATAAATATTTTAATATTTTTTCTGGACTAACTTGCTGGTGGCTCATCACAGCAAGGTTTTTGTTTGTTTGGGTTGTAAAACCAGTGTTTTTTCAATCAGTTTGGTTTGGATGAAATGGTTTCTATAGTAAAGTCTTCAATGTGGGAAAATGTATTAATTCTCAAAGCTGTGTGAGTAGCTTCCCCAGGCTGCCCAGAATCACACAAGAGAGTGGTGCAGTAAAAGTCATTTTCCCTTTGAACATTTTGAATGAGTGGGCTCAGAGAAAGTCTCAAAGAGACTCCTGTCTTCCTTTTTAATACAGTCTTGTTCAGTGTGGTGTTCAGTTCACATGTTAGTCATGTTTCAAGGCTAAGGTGATCATGCAGACCCTGAGATCAGCATAGATGGTTAGAGCATGGTGCTAATAATGCCAGGTTTGCAGGTTCAAGCCCCCTGTCGGCCATTCATTTAAGAGTTGGGCTTGATGTCCTTTGTGGGTCCCTTCCAACTCAGAATATTCTGTGATGCAGAAGAGGAGAAAAAATCATCCATTCAGCTTCATGCATATAGTGACTTATGTTGTAATTTCTAAGTTTCTTGTGTCTCTGGTTTCCCATGGTTCTAGCTGCAGTTGAAGGATGGTGTCTCCTGTGCTTGATAGTCCTGCTCTTCTCTCCCCACTGTTCAGTCCTGGGCTGATCCCATCTGAGAGCTGAGCAGTTCTCAGGGAATGCATCTCTACAATTGCAATAGAGATCCCAAAGCTATAAATGACCTGACTTGGTGTTATCTGCTCTAGGTTTGTCCCTGTGCAAATTACAGTTCCAGAGGGAGAAACAGCACAGTCTTTGTATTGCAGCAAGGACAGGAAGGTATCTTGCAGTGCTGACCTTACTTGCACTGCATATGAATGCAGAGCATGTGAGGCCTCTCCTTGGCTCCCAATGTGTGTTGTGGACACATGGCCTGACTACCTCAAGCAGTCTGATTTTTTTATAGAAAACAAGTTAAAGCAACAGTATTGCTTATGACCTGTCAGGGCTTGTAAACCAAAACATTAGCTCTTCAGAACTCTCCCTCCCCTGTTCTTTTAAGCATCCATAGCTAAAAGGTTTGTCCCCAGCCTTTCATCAGTGTTCCTCAAAGGCCAGCACAGAGCCCTACACACAGCCAGCTCTGCTTGGCTGTGAGTTCACTCCCATTTACAGAGTCTGTCTGTCCTCAAACCAGAATGTGTTATCCACAGATGCCTACAAATCTAGTTAAAATAATACATGCTTTTTCTTGTGGGGTGAGGATGTGGAAAAAACCCCAGCAACTTATATTCTCTGTTCTGGTACAGAGGATTTACATTAACTAATTCTCACTGTCTTAAGTCTGTGAAGAGAGTGGAATTTTATCTTGTTTTTCTGGCTCTGTAGACAAAAAGTCCTTGCATTTGCAAGCAGCTGTCAGAAAGTTCCAACAATACTTTCTGAGTTTTCCATAACTGGGGGGTCTCTGTCACACAGTACACACTGATTTACTGTACTGGGCTTTAGAGACCTCCTGTGAATTCATTTAATACTGGCCATTTAGGGTTCAGTTTTTATTGCAAGCTTTCGAAGAACAGGGTGATGTAGATTGTTAAGAAATATTTCCTGCCCCTTCATTCAGGTAAGATACTATTTAAGTAAAAGCAGAGATGAATGCCTGTACATAGCAAGGAAAAGGCAGACAAATTATAGAAATTGCAAGTCTTGCTCCTAACTGAGAAATAACAATTCAGCCCTGCTGTAAAAGTCTATTTGGTTTAGGCTGGGGGTGACTCTGTGAGGGGGGCTTGCTGGTTCTGGCTCCTTGCCAGATATCACAGCAGCCACAAATCCTGTGGAGGGTGTGGATGTAGAAAAATCTACAGGGTTTTTTTTTTATCTGGGGACACAAGTGCTGTGTCATGCTGTCTTCTCAGACTGCATTTTGAAAGTGTTTCTGGCACTGGATTTTTTTTTTTTTTTTACATCTCTCTCAGTGCAGTGTGAAGGGGTACAAGAGTATCTTTTACCTCTACACAGCTGTCTTGTCTTCTTACAGCATTTTTTCCTAAGTCAAGCAGGTTTTTGACATCATGTCTACTTGCTCCATGAACAACTTTTGGGATGGACCAATATGTTTAGGCAGATTGGAAGGCAGGCAATGATCTCAGGGGTGTAATAATCCTACAAGGTTCAGGAAGAAGCCAAGGAGGATGGAGAGAGACCTCTTATTAGTGTCTCCACAAGAAAAATAAGAACTGTGGGACAGACTTGTGCCATTTTAGACAGCAAGAGTGCACTTAGGAGAAAAACTGTATAATGCCACATCTTATGGTCTTCTTCACTTACCCAGTGGCATCTGGCATTATTATTTGTTTAGCATCTGTATCAAATTTTATTTAAATTGTCCAAGGTTTTGAAAAGATATGTAGAGGACATATGTAGGATACAAATAGCCTGACTCAGATGTAAACTAGATGCCTCTTGAAACTGGCAGTGGATAGTTCAAACTTCCCATATGTCAAAAATTAAAGAATAAAGAGTGAAAAGTAGGGAAATAGTCATAAAACATTTCTTCAGAAGACTGTGGTTTAGAGGGAGGCAGAACTCTCAGCACACAGCAGATGAGACCAGTATAATTTGGTGCCATGTTTTTCTTCTTGCTGTTTGATGTGTTACCTCTCTGGGACAGCACCATACTGCAATTTCAGCTTGTAGGTTCAGCATGATAGAGCTCCTCCCAGAGGTGCTGCTCTCTAGAGCAGGTTGTGTGGTGCTGTGCAGTGTTTGTCTTCCTTGATTTTAATTAGCTTCATTATATCTCTTCTCTGAACTTTTTCCTACAGCCATTTCAAATTCACGGGTATAGGATAATTCACGGGTATTTGAATAATGTGTGTTTGGTGTGGCTTCTTGTAGGAAGTGATGTCTGCTTTCAGTATCTGAAGAGGGTTATTATAAACAGTTCAGACTACTGGAAGGACAATAGGTGTGGTTCGGATTCAAATTTATTATCCAAATAGCGCCATTCAGTTCTAGATGGGAAACAATTTGGAAGTGTTAGTTTAAATGTCAGGTCTAGCAGAAGTTCCTCCACAGCCTGGCACCCTAGTAGGCAATTTCTTCATTCAGACTCTCTGCCTAGGAGTAGAAGCACTTGTTGCCCTTAACCAGAGGTGGGGAGGCTGTTCATATTGCACCTTAGAGTAGTAATGGACTGTCACCTTCCTTAAACTACCCCAAAAGTAATTTATTTTTTAATGGAAATAAAATAATTCAGTGGACTTTTTAGTTTGATTGTGCATCAAAACCAACGGCATGTTTCATATCTATAGAGAATTTTTGGTGACAATGCAGCAAATCAGAATTTTGTAAGAAAAACATTATTATTAACATATTTATTACCTGATTAATGCAACTGAGGAAGAAAAATGTGAATACTTTTTCTCTAGGAGTTGGCACAGGAAATAGTATTTTCTGATTCTGCATCTGAGGAAAACAAGCTTAGATATGACCTAAACAATTCTTCTTGCAGGTTATAATTTTTGGAAATACATTTCCTTTATTATCTGTAGCTCTTGTATGCCAGCCCAACATACTATAAACTGCTGTTCTGATGACTGTCAGCACTATTGCAAATATAATACTGGCTTGGTGGGAGTTCTTACTAAAAGTTTATTTGCAGTTTAATACCAAAGGGTCAACTTGAAGCACTTTGTTAAAAATCCCATTTGTTTCTTAATGTCAGACCAAAATAAAAGCCACGTATTTATTTTCTTCCAGCTTAGCTTTGATATAGGAATATCATTGTTTCCAAATGCCTCTCATCCACATTTTTTTCTGTTAATTGTCTTTGGGTTTTCTGGATGTGAGTGCTGTGCTTTGGGCTGGATGTGCTAAAAGGTTCCTTAAGGCTAGTGAGTTCCATTACTTCACACACACATTCCTAATCATTTTGAAAAGACAAGAAATATCAGCTCATAAATTAGTTATTTGCCTCTGCCTCCTAATATTACAGCCAATATGTAAGAAGCCACCTATGGGATATCTTTATTCTTCTTGTCTTGCATGTGACAAATATGGACAGATAATCCAAGGTGTTCCAAAGAACTGGTCAGGGAATTCCTTATTTTCCTCATGAAAATGCTTGATTTTTATGGAAAGCAAGCAACCATAAAAAAATTACAAGTCCCAAAACTGTGTAGAAAAATTTTTGAGGTGAAAACCAGATCTTTTCATGAAAATTTCTGTATTTTTTCCTTTTACAGCGCAGGTTGATTTTGTGGGGTTTTTTGTTATTGTTGGTTTGTGTTGGTTGGTTGGTTGGTTGGTTGGTTGGTTTTTGTTTGTTTGTTTTGGGGTTGATTTTGTTTTTATGGAAAGTTCCAGCAATTTCAGTTTCTGGTTTCCTTTGTTTGAAAAAAAATGTATCCACATAGATTGAAATTTGTTTATTGAGATATGTTTTAAAAGATTATAGTATTGAAGCCTTTTTAACATTAAGTGAAGTATTTTTAAACTTTTTTTAAAAACCTGAAGGCAATTTGACCAAGTCCTGCAAGTAAAATACCCTGTCCCTTGATAGAAATGAAATGTGGATGTTTTTAGATCATAATAAAAATACTTTGGAAATGTGTGTTGTACTGTTGTACTTCAGCATCTTTAAGGCAGCTAAAAAAGTTACTGTCCAGTTTGTTGAGTGGAAATTTCATCAAACAGTACAATAAATTGGAAGGTTTGGTTATGCTATGTGGCGTTCTGTGAGAGTATTTTATTCCTACATGGAAAGAACCTAAGGTTTAAAAAAACCCCCAAACACAAGAATATGATGTGTTTTATGGGCACTACCCAAAAAAGTTATATCCAAAAATATGCAAATATATCTAAAAGGCCAGGGGGCAGATAGTGGAAAATATATGGCATTAAGATGTTTCTCTAGCTTTGACTGCAGAAGTTGAATTTCTTGGTCAAAGAGAAGAGTTTAAGGGAAAGTTCAACAAACTGTAAAATGGGATTAATAAATCCAGTATGTTAACAAACTGTGGAGGCTACTTGGAAGGATGGCTGCCAAGCACATGGGAATCAGTGGAAACTATTGAAGTGATTACATAAAAGGCTTCTGCTCTCCTTTTGCCAGAGGGAGATACCATACCCTTCAAATAAAGGTGAAGGAGGTTCAGCAAGGTGGGGAATGCATTCACCCAGGTACACACTAAACTTGTATTTCTCAAACTCAGGGGCTTATAGAAAAGCAGTCTTGAAGAGCTGAATCTATGTTTTAAAGACAATTTTTCACTATTAGGAAATATTTCTGGAAAGCATGCATTTATTTCCTTTACTGCCAGCAGCTGCTCATGCTCTAGAGCAGGTGAGTCAGGATTTAGACTTGCAGCCAATATTTGCAGATGCTTTTCACTCTCACAGTCTGGTGGAGCTTAATAGCTGTTCCCAGTGGAGAAGTGCTGGTCAGTATGGCAGTGGCATCCAAGGGGGTATTAAGTGCTGGTAGCTGTGTAAGGCAGGGCTTGTGTGGTTTTAGACAAAGTTTGTTTGAAAGAAGGGAAGGATAATCACATGTAGATGGTGCACCCAAATAAAGAGGCATCTCTGCAAAAAAAATTGACATATGTAACAAATTCAAGGAATACTTGTTTCTAGACTCATACCATGAGGCAGGGTTTGCTCCATCTTTGTCCTACCCTGCAGGGCTACTCTGAAACTAAAACTTCAAAAATAAACACAGTGTAATACATACACTCATACACTCAAAAAATGTAAACAGTTTGTTTAGCTCTTTCAGAATGGGGCTCAGTAGTGGGTGTGATACACAGGAAAGAATGAAACAGTGGTTTTTTGGTGGCTTTTATCCTAGCCTAACTGAGATGGACACATCAGGACAGCTTGACCTCTGAAATCTTTCATTCTTTCCAGTCTGTTGATACTAATGAGGCTCTCAGGCAGAATGATCTCCCCTCTTCTGTCATATCTTCACTTCATCCATTCCTGACAGCCTCTCTCTTTGTTCTCCACACGAAAGGCTCATTTACTTGTTGTCTTGCTGGCTGTAACTGCTGGGGTTCATTTCCTTTCTGTGCATTTTCTTCAAAAGGCTTGAAATGTCACATAGCTACATGTCCTGCTGAGATGCTCTTGTCTTATTAATGTACCAATGGGTGTTTTTTAATGAGAAAACATGAAAGTACCATGAGCCTCCTCTGCACCTCCCCAGACTGATCATGAGAAATTGATGAATTGTGTGAAGTCTGCAAAGAATTGGGAATTCATTTTAAGTCTGTTTGGGTAAATATGCACAAATAAGGGTTTGTTCTTTAGGAAATGGTTTGAAATTCACTTTTCCAAATAGCATATTTTGATGAGGGCTCAGAGCTCTGAGGCTGAACACAACCTGGCACAGTATCCCCAGAATATGACTAATGAATTCTCCTAATGCAATAAAGGCAACTTACATCACAGAGGCTTGCATTAACTGTTTTCACTGACTTCCATCTCTCAATTTAGTAATTTGGAGCTCATGTATTCTCTAGCAAGAGCCATCAGATGCCAGTGGGGTGGCTGCTGCTCTCACTGCTGATCTCCTGAGGAAGTGATGCAGCATAGACCTCCTGACAGGGACCAGGTTCCTCATCTCAAGACTGGGCTTGTAACTCTGATGGTGTGTGGTTGTTCCTTTGTTGTAGGCTGGGACAAAGTCATCATCCCAATAGTGCTGTTGAAGAGAGCTCTAGTAGGTGTTTTCTTCTGAATTTGGGGGCTTCATTTTCAACTCTCTGACATCAGGCTCTTGGTCTAAGTGATATTTGCTTTGGCTGCACTTTCTGTTCCATGGTGTTTATTGTATAAGAGAAGGCAGGAAAGCCAAAAAAGGGGAAAAAAAAGGGGTAGGCAGTAGGGTAGGCAGCTGTGTAATCTCTGTACTGTGTTTTAAACAGGTCTGGAGAGAACTGTCTGTCTACAGTTACGCTGTGTGAGGCAGGCCCATTGCAGCTCATGAAGGAATGGTTTGGTGGTTTCCTTAGTGGAGACCTTCTTCTCTTGGTTCTTCCTATCCACCATGTATGGGCTGTGCATGACTTTGAATTAAGGGATGTGGCTGGTATCAGTAGGAATGACAGTACATCTAGAACCAGGCAAAATACCCAGGACCACAGATTTTCAAAAGCCTCAGCTTTGGATTAACAACAGGGTAGTTGCTATGGCAAGGGGGTTTTTATTTGGTTTTGAGTGTTTTTGAAAGTATGTCAAGCTCAAGATGCGATACCATTAATTACTTGTGCCTACGTTACTTTCAGGAGAAACTGAGGCACAGATTCTGGACCCAAGGGGTTCTGAACATTCACACTGCTGATCTGAAGAGGCGGGGACACATGCTAGGCTGCAGCTGAGAGCGTGCCTTTGGCTGCTGTATGCCTTTCCTGAGCAGTGTCCTGTGCCAAGATACCTCTCACGCTGCAGTGCATGGCCCTGCTGCTCCAGGGTCTCCCCATGCCCAGTACTGCATAGTTCCAACCCCAAAGTGAGGACAGGAGGGTTGGAACTAGCTAAACTTTAAGGTCCATTCCAACCCCAAAGCTAAAGTTCTATGATTCTGTGCCAGGTGGAGCACTAAGCACAGCCATTGCCCTTGAGGCTGGCTGGATGCACTGTGGGGCACTCTGAGCCAGGTGTGTCTCTGCTGCAAGCATGTGAGAGGCTGCACTCTTGGCAAGGAGCAGGTCCTGTGCTCCATACCTGAGATTTGCTGGGGCCTGAATTATATTGTCCACTTTGTAGCTGAGACTAATCTGCTGGCATGAAATAGGAACAAATGGGGCAGAGTCCACCTTCTGTCACCTATAAGGAGTTCTGTGTAAGAAAATGCAAAGAGCCACCCAAAGACAAAAAGAAAGGTTCATCTAATCACTATCCTGTTACTGGTGATAGCCAGCTGGGGAAACCTGCAGAGGAATATAAAAGCACAGCAAGCCTGTAGTGATCCCTCCACAGAATACTCCCCCAAAATCCAGGGATTTATGGTTCAGGTACTCCCTAAAGACAATGGTGGTAACTTTGTATTCAGGAGTCCTTGATAGATTTTCATTGTGAATTTTCCAATTTTGAACATATATACACGCTTACACCTATTCCTGCTAAGATGTTTTGCAGCTTAACCATGTATTGTATCATCTACAGTCTCTCATTTGCTTTGAACTTCTTGCCACCTGCTAATCTCATTTAATGCCCACAGTGGGAATTATACTTTGACACCAGAAGATCCCTTGCTGAGCATGTGATATGTGCTGCATGGGCAAATGGGAGTCATAAAACAGGGATGCTTTTGGTCTGTGCTTTGTGAAGGCATGTCAGACTACCACCAAAACTCCTTTTCCACTGCAAGAAGAGTTTCCAAAGAGTGACTCACTTTGTACTGTCAGGTAAAAAAAAATTAAATCCTGAAATCTAGTGTGAAGCCTAGGGGAGGAGGTGTGGGAAAGGAATGAGGAGGAAGTTTCAGATGAGACCTTGTCTTGATACATGCATTGAATACTGTAACCAAAAATCCATTTATAGTGAGGTCAGAAGTTCAGAAGAAAATAAAGCACTACAGGAAAAGTATGGCAGGGATTTCCCTTACAAAAATACATCTCAAAATGTGAAACTGTCCTTGAAAATAAGAACAGTAAAATGTAACAATAGCACAAGACTGGATGGATAAGTTATTGATGGCAGCAGATCTTTAAATTACATAGAGCAGTGGGGAACACCCAGCACTAAAAGATAACACCTGCATATCCGCATATTGACACAGGTTCTTTTTTAAAATCTGGCCTCCTGTGTTGCTGATTTCATTGGCAACAGCAAAATAAATTTTGCCTAATCTCTGATTTTCATTCCAGATAGCATCTTCCTTTTTCCAGCAGCCAGTAGTTACAAGGATGTAATGCAAGAATAGTAGCTTACTGTTATGAACTGGTGCCTTGGCTTTGCAAATCTCATAGTCCTGACTCCTGTGTTGATGAGCTGTGCTGTTTCTTCATAGGTTCTGTACCTTCAGGTTTCAGGGGATTACCTGCATGAATGAGGCTTGTGGAACTGAGATCATTATAAGTGTATCCTTTGTGCTCAAATTAGGTTTTTGTGTTATAAAAGCATATCATTAATTCTTTCTATTTCATATTCGTGTGTGTGTGTGTATCTAAACCTTATTGTGATCATAAAATCAAAAGGGAAACCATTCAGAAGCTTCCAGGATTGAGGTTTCATGATGCCTAACATCCATACCTTCTTCCACTTACAGCCCCACACGTTTTGAAACAAAAAAAAGCACTGTTTTGGTGGTTCACACACTGAAGTTTGGGGGAGTTTCAGTCATCACAGTAGTATGCAAGCAAATGTAGAAACATCAATTTCAAGGTGTTTTACCTATCACTTTTTTTGAATGTCATCCCTGCCAGCAGGAATCTGAACCAGACAGTTGCCACTGAAACAACACAAAAAAATCTTTTCTAGGACTGTAAATATAGGATCAATAGATACTGTGAGAGCTTCTTGAATCCACTTCCCTTAACTGTTCTGACCAGATAATTGTCTAATCTCTTCTTAAAAACCTGCACTAATGGAGAGTCCACATTTTCCACACACAGTCTTTGAGTGCTAAACTTTCCCACTAGAAAGCTTTCATTATGTCAAATTCCCATCTCCCTTGTGCAATCAAAGCCATTAATTCTGTTCTATTGCAACAGGCATTGGGAAGAGTTCCCTGCTTTACAGTAGCATTTTAGGTACATAAAACTTACAATTTTCTCTCTGCCTTCTCTTTTCCAGATTAAATCTCCCCCATTCCTTTGATCATAACCTGCTATTCTCTAGATCTCTTCCTTGAAGAGGGCTACCAAAAATGGATGCAGAAATTCAAACTTGCTCTAACAGCATTTCATGAAGTGGAAGTTTTAGAAATTTCTTTTAATCTATTTCTATAGTTTAGTATGACATTTAGCTTCATCCATCTAAGGGTAACCTTTGCCTTCTTTGTGTCAGAGTGGAACTGTAAAAGGAATGGCAAACCTATGTTGCTGAGTCACGTGTGGTCTGCAAGGGGAGCACGTATTGGGTTGTGTAGGGTACTTGGAAGCATTCCCTGTGACTGGAGCCAGAGAAATGGCTCAGACACTAGAATTTGTTCCTCAGACTGAAGTGTGGGAGACTCATTTTCAATTTGGATTGAATCCTACAGTTCTCCTTAAGGAACTGAGCTTGAAGAACTGGGATGGATGCTGCTGCCAATTGAAGACAGCCAACTAGTCACTCAAGCTACCACTGTAAGACAGGACAGTGGTTTTCCTGACCATCCCTGCTACAAAGAGTAAAATCTAGCCAAACACTCCTCATTTGTAGTACTTGTATTTAACTACAAAGGCAGCACTATCCAGCCAGAAATGGTCTAAGCCAAAGATATCCAAAGGGACAGTTTCTGCTGAGTGAAGTCCGTTGGTTATCACTAAGATGGAGAAACAGGACTGCTGAGCAAAGTATCATTGGGATCCACTTCTGTGATGCATAACACTCTAAATATAAAACAGTGTCTAGAGCCAGTCTTAGATACAAAGTACTGAGCTGGTGTGTTAACAATCAGCACCAGTGTTGCACAGCTCCATGAGAAACCTGCAACGACCACTTGTCCTCCCCAGTACAGACATACATTTGCAGCTGTACACAAGCTCTTCTCCATTAGTCCAACCTATGAATGAATAAACACTGATAAGAGACGCTTAAATGTTGTGCCTGAGCTATGTTTTGACAGCTGTCGCTTGTACTGTCTCCTGCTAGGTCTATCTTTTAATTACATCAGTTTGTCACCCTCGGCTGATAGCAGAAAGGGACAAATTTAGCCATGGAATGAACAGGTTTAGGTTTTCTCACTGCCAGGATGCAGTGCTTGCTGCTCCCCTCTTGAATCACTCACTACCCATAGTCAGTTATCATGGTTAGAAGGAGAAATGGCCTGTCTGAGGGTTGGTAGTGGCTCAGGGAATTGGCATGTGCTTAATATGACATTGTGGTCCAGCAGCTAAAGCAGTTTTAGCTGAACCTGAGGCATGTGGTCCAATTGTAAATCCCATGGGTTAACTGTATTTTCATCACTTAGAGATGTCTGAGAACTGACTGGAGAACAAAAAAAAGTTGTCTTAGCTCTTGATAAATTACTCAAGCTGTGTCTACATCTTTCCATAGCCTCTTTAGTGTTGCTGCAAATAGGAATTGCTCAAATATTCCCAGAGAATAAAATGGAGAGCCTTCAAAGTTAGTGTTCCCTCTCCGTGCCAACTTCTAGAGGGGGGATGTAGGTAATTACCTTTAATAGCAAGTTTCTGGGGGCAGGATCAGTCTGCTGGGGAAGTGATTCCATATCACACATCTTCAGTGAGTTCTGTACTGTTGCTGGGATCTTGCATGTGAATAACAAGCCTTGGAAATACTCTTTGCAAGTGGGTTGGCTGCTGTAGAACAAAGATTGAAACCAGTTCAAAGAAAAGTATCCGCTAACAGCTTGGAATATATTTTTAAAATGACCCTGGAAAATGAATTTCCTTTGGAAAACTTGTAACTGGGAGGAACTCAGAATAGACTCTTTGCTGACTACTGCAGAACTGTATTAAGATGGAGCAAAATATAGTAAGGTACAATAAATGTTACAACTTGCATATATAAGTTCAGAGTATTGCAATGTTTTCCAAATGTAAGAATTCTAAATTTAAGGAAGACTGGTTAGATTATCCTACTTCTACCATGCAGTAATGTGCACTAACAGAAAGTAATGGGCACATTTAGTAGCTTCTTTGAGATGCATCATTATGTAAAAATAATGACATTCACGATAGTGGTAATTCACTGGAGCTGACAATTTGTAATCCTTATGATCCAGACTTTATTTTACCTTTGTCTCTTCCCAGATTCAGAAAAGGGAAAGGGCTATTTTTTAAATGAAAAAGGAAAAGTATTTCCACTTTCATGCATTCCAGCTCCAGACAATTCTGCAAAGGCCACTACAGTGGAGGTCTTCTGGATGGCTGTCAGTCTGACACCCTTCATGGCCAGCTGGTGACACAGGACAGACCACACCAAGGGGCTGATGCCAAGCAGGGAAATTGCAAAGGACTATCAGTACTTTGTGTTAGCACAAAAGTCCCCTATTTCTGTCACACAAAAATTCATTGTTTTGTTCTTACTTCTTTTCTTGTTTGCATTCTATCACTCTTTCTTTGCTTTTGAGAAAGTTCAGACATCACTGAGATACTGAGCTAGCAAACAGAGTACAGGTAATTTTTCTCAGAGAAGTAATGACTCTCATGTTTGTCTGATCTGGCAGTTTCTCTCCTTTTTGTTGTTGCTTTTTTGGTGTGGTTTTGTTTTGGTTTTTTTTTTACAACATTTGTTTCAGTAGCCTGAAATAACTTCCCCTATTTACCATCAGCGCTATGACAGGTCTCCTGTTTCCATTCTGGACTGCAATCTCTCTCACAGTGAGGGAGGAAACTGTAGATGACTGAGCATTCTCAATTCAGAGAAAAATCACAGTAGTACAGGATATTTGTAGCTGGGAGAGACCCACAAGGATCATTGAGTCCCCCTCTTAAGAGGACAGCCCATACAGGAATCGAACCCACAATCTTGGCATTATTAGCACCATGCTGACATCCCTAAAGGAGATTCCCCCCACTCCTTGCTGGAAGGAGTTGTCTGCAGGTCAAGTGGATGAGTTGGAATGAATCACATAGGAGAGAGTGAACAGTCAGTTTGGGGTCATCTCTATTCTACCTCCCTTGTCTCTTTTCTCCTATTTTCTAGTCTTACTGGAATTATCTCTTTCAAGATCTTTCCTGAGAGCAAAAGGGGTCAAAGAAAGCACACCTCTCTCATTTTTTCTCTAGCTGTCAGCCAAAAGCTAGTCAGACTTTAGCACCCATGAAACTGTGAGGAGTCATTTCTCTGCTTCTGTGCTAGTTCCTGCTCATCTTGGTGAAATGCCTCCTACCTTTCTACTTTTGCAGAAAGGAGAAGCTTTCTGAAATGCTCTGCATACTGACATAAACCCAAAACACTTTCCTGGAGTGAGAAGAGGTCTGTGATAGCATGAGCGTTATGGAGCCTGTGCATGCTGCAAACCTGAGACTTCCCAGGAGCAAGAAAGGAAAGGCTGGGCCATGCAGGGTGTACTGTGGCTGCTCAGCTGACTTCATCTTCCCCTCCCCACAGCTCTGGAGCCTCACACAAGGGCTCCAGGGCCCTGTTCCAGCCAGCAGGCTGTGGCAGTCCATCATGGCAGTGCCACTGCTTTGCTCTTGCTCACTGTTTCACGGAGTGGTAGCCCTGCTCTTAAAAATCCTGCCTGCCAGAGCTCCTTTGCTACTGCTCTGGGCTGCAGTGGGGAATTGCAGCTACAACTACGTGCTGGTGACATTGCTGCAAGAAGCTTTAACTTTGACTGAAAAACATGCTGGTTGTTAAAGGTAATTCTTTTTCCAGGGCTGGCTGGCTTCTCTGAACAGATTTCAAACTGCACTGTAAATATGGAAGAAATTCTGCAAACTTACCAGGAATATGGGGCAAAGCTCTTTCCTATCTCATCTGTGCTTTTGTCTTGTTCTTTCTTCCAGTTTGCAGAGCCCTTTGCTCCTTTTCTTGCTGTATAGTGATAGGAACATTTGGCTTTTTGCAATCAAAGCAGTTAGGGGGGTCTCAGTGGGATTATTATTACATGTAAGCATTGCGGAAGTCCAGCTCCAGGAAAAGAGGCCAATATTTTCTTTAACACATGCTGATATAAAATAGGAACAGCTCTTCCAAAAACTAAGACACTGAGATGGTCTTGAATTAGATCCAACGGCCTCAGATTAATTACAAAACTAAATCAGAATGAATGTTCTTTTATAGTTCTGCTGCACAATGGTCCCTGGACTTAGTGAACCTGGATGTCAAATATATAGATAAGGATGATCTATATTGAAACAGAATAAAGGGCACATTTATCTTACTGCGAATTAAGGGTCCATTCTTTGTGAAATTCAGCTGTAACTTTACTGTATTTTAATAAATCTAAGAGCAAAATCAGTTCTCTGCTACTGAGGAGAGGATGTTGCAAGGCATATGCAGCTTGTTTCACTCAGTTGTGCTCCTTTGCCAGAAATTCGTCTCTTCTCTCCCAAAAATGGTACTGTAATGTTTCTTGTGCTACAGAAACCTAGAGCAGATGCCACAAAGGTCATCTGTCCTCCTTCTCATTTAAAGGCTGTCAGGGTAGAGCCTCTATTAACATTGTAAGTTTTAACTTGCAGAGCGAGAACCTGAATAAATTGCAAAGAACTCCCATTGCTTTTCACAAAGAGATGAACAGTCCTTTTATGCCTTATGTAACTGCAGCATGCTTTGGAAACAAGGTTACATCTATTTCTGTCCTTGTGACCGAGGCAGCTCAGGCAGCACTAACTGCAGGCAGGTTTCCAAGCAGAGAAAAGATTTGGGGCCTGCAGCATTTTGGGAAAGACAGCATTTGGGAATGAAGGAGCCCCAGGACCTACACTTGCCAGGAGCCACACATTCACACAGATGCCCAGTACTCCTTGTAGGTTGATTGGCACTGTCACCTGCCAAAAAGGAAGCATCTCCTGCTGGCTTCCTACCAGCACACAGAGTCTCTAATTTAGGAAAGCAGAGTACAGTCTTGCATGCCAGTCCTGAAAAGCTACCAACCCTGATGTGGAAACAAGGACAGGCAAATCTGTAAATCTCTAGCCAAGAATAAAAGCACACTCATTTCTGAATGGAAATATTTTCAGTGCATGGTGAGATGAAGGGACTTCATTAAGCCTGGAGGAAACTCAGGGACATCTGCTTGCAGCTAGAAGGGGTGAGGAGATGGAGCCAGGCTCTTCCCAGAGGTGCACAGTGGCTGGCATGCAGTGGCATCAGTCACACACTCCAGTGACAAACACTGGCTTGATGCAGGCACAAAAGTATTACAGCTGGGGGAATGCAGCATGGGGACATATTGTCCAAGGAAGGTGAAGGATCTCCATCCTTGGAGACCAGTCAACCTTACTTGGCTGGACAAGTATCTGAGCAACCCTCTGAAGGTGTCCCTGCAGGGAGGGGAATGCTGCATGAGACAACCCATACCTCAATTTTTTATTTGATTCCAGGTTGCTACTTGTGTTATTTCTAACTGAAGTTACTGTGGAAAGTCACTTCACTCTGTTTCCCTCTGCTTCCTTACCTCCATATTGAAAGTAGTATTTTGCTTACACAAAGCTTATGTCTTTCATTTTTATTGACTTTTTTTCTCTAGGCTATGCTTGAAGATATACAAAACATGAAAGAAAGGCCAATCTCTAGGAAGGCAAATACTGAAAAAAATGGCAGGCCAGTAGTTCAAATACTCTGCTACTGCTGTGACACCTTAAATAAAAGAAGTTTCTTGATGACAGGGATTGAAATTTTAAAGTATATTTGTCAATTTTCCCCCTTTTAGGTCTCCAGAAACAATTGTTTACATCTAGATAAGCACCATTAAGTGGAACAAAAATAGTGCATCTGGTTATTCTTAATCATGTCCACATGCGGATTTGCTTGAAATGATGTAGAATTGGTCCAGCCTTAACTTATACAGAGCTTGTGGGCATTTGCAATGTGAGGCTGAATTTAAACAATTATAATAGCCATAGGTGGAAGGTACCATAGGACAGGATATTCTGGTTACAGACACTGAGACATAGTTCAACTTCCTAAAATGTCAGTGATGTAAAAAAAGAAAATTCTACTATGTAGCCACAACCTCCTCCTTTCCCCTTAAACATTACACCTATAGAAAAATCCAAGCATTTTCCAGTAGTAATGCTGGAAATACTTCATTGCCTTTCCTGCAGGTGAAGTTTTCTCAATGTATGGATGCATGAGAATGGTCAGATAATGAATGAGCCAACTGGCTGAACATCTGCAGGTACTCTATAATGACAACAATTAAGCTATTCTCAAGTCATTACCATATTACATTAACTTACTACAATACTATTAATTAGAATTCATGTTCTAGAAAGGAAACAGAGCGGCAATTACACTGGTATTTAATGACCTGTAAAAATAAAATATGAAAATGGTAAATTTCCTCATGTAATTAATTTAAAGCTGGAAGATGGTGGGTCAGACAGCTCCCCAGTGTAACTCCAGCCCCTTCTGTACTTTAGCAACAGGAATGATTATACTTGTTACCTTTTGTATTGAAAGATTGATTGTTTGCATCTAAATAAAGAACTCTTCTAAATAGGTCTTAAATAGATGTGCCAAAAGCTAGGTATCAGGCAAAATTCACTTGTTCTCTCTGAGAAGTCTGAAATTTGATATGATTTTGGGAAAAGACTCAGTAAGGTTTGTGACTAAAGCTGTCAGTTGACCTCAGCAATGGATATTTTAAAGACAAGATTTAGCAGTGATAACTGTATTGAATAACATTTAAAGGCTTTCTTTACTTATTTTCTAGCTCCCCAAACTTTGACAGAAGTAAATATAAGTGGTTTTGAGTTATTATTTGATATTGAAATTCTCAAATTCTGTGACCTGGTGATTTCTTCAGGGTATGTCCTTGAAAAGTGAAACAGATGTGTCCTGCCAGCACTCTGAAGGGTTACAACATCAGGTCCTGTCTGTCCTGGGGTGCAGAAGCCTTTGCAGCTGTGGGAGTTTCATGAAGCAATTGAGTTATCTTTCCTTGTGTGCTCAGCACACAGATCTGCTTGAAGCTCTGAAACAGAACTGTTTGAGTGAGCCCAGCCAGTTCAGTCAGGAACCCCTGGAACAGCTCTTGCTCATTATTTTGGGCTCCCTTACAAGTGGGAGCTCTGGATACCATCCAGTCATGAATCATAGCATGATTTGTGAAACAAACATTTGTGAAACAAAGTAGAGAGAATAAGCTGGAGCAACTGTAACACGTGTGGATTGCTATCTCTAACAGCAGTAGAAACTGGGTTAGACAGCTCCTGTCCATGAGCTAAGTCCAGAGCAACCAATGGGTGTTGCTTTTGGTCTGAGGGAACTCTGAGCCACAGCTTCTTCCAGCCTTCCTTGATGATGACTGATACAAAAATGATAGTTGTGAGGCACATTTTTCTTCTGTAATGCATGGCCCTAGATCCTGGCTGCTTGTCCAAACATTTTCTACTGCATGCTTTTTGTGGAAAAAGCAGACCCATGGCCCTGGCCATTTACAAAAAATTATCTGAGTGAGAAGCTACTATACTTACCCAGCAATCTTCCATAACAATGCCTATTTTCAGACTGATTTTCTTCTCCTGGTGAGAGAGAAGAAACTGTGGGATTTTAATGATTCATTTTATTGAGAGACCTGAATATTTATTGTTGTTTTAACTATAAAAACATACAGAGGCTGGAATCTATCCAGAGAAAAGAAGGCGATTTCTTTTATTTCCTTACTCTGCATGGGGCAGTTGCAGAGGAATATTTCCATCCTTATTACAATAAGCATTTTCCTGAGCAACAGTGGGGCACAGAAGTCTGCAAACTTGAAAAAAAACAGGATGACAGTCAAAAGTCAGAGATTAACATTGAGGTATCTTTTCTTATTTGATATAAGTGCTTGGTTTTCTAATCTCTCTATCTATGCAATAATAGTCAAAGCCATTAAAAAGAATTTCTTAGCAGCTCAGAACTCCAGGTTGCAGTCTTCTTTACATCTGCTTTTCTAAGGACTGATGCAAGGATTCAGTGTATTTATTTTTAATTGCAGTAAGTTATTGTGTATGTGTCATGTGTTTACATGAAACTACAGATGTAACTGACATAGGCTTTATGAAATCCTAGAAAGGCAATTTCTGTTTAAATATTAAACATAGTTTAGCCTCAAATGTTTTAAATCAGGCTTAATCCCTGCCTCTTAACCAGGCTATTGTACCCCATCGTTAAAAAAATAGTTTCATATACCTGAGCAGGGAAACAATCTTGACAGGCTGCTGTGGCTGTCCTCCTAAACTTCTGAGGCAAGCTTTCAGACCTTCAGAGCAGGCATAATGGAAAAAAGAAGTCAGAAGGCACATGACTCTCTTCTTGAATATAAATAAAAAGGACGATGGGATGTTGCAAAAATGGATTTAAGGTTTGTACCCAAAGCTTTGTGATGCTTCAAACTAAGCCATTATAAACGTTCTGATTTGACCTTTTGCTTAGTCTCTCTTGGAACTTTTCCTGTAGACTGTTACAGAAGAACTCTGAGACAGAAGTTCCTTGGTGAGGCTCTCATATAGGACTCCATTTCCAAAACAAATAGTGTTCTGTATTAGTATTACTTTAATTGCTATTTCATAAAAATGGCAATGTGCTTGAACAACTTTTCCTTTTAGTATGGATGGTAGAGGCTCTGAAAATAAAGCTGCTTTTCTCACTTTGGGGGCTGTTTTTCCAAAGCTCATATATTTTGAAATGTATATTAATAATTGAATCAGAGATGAAGTTGTTCCTTGCAAATTGGGCACTAACTACTGTGTCCCTAATTACAGGAAGCTCCTTGTTTTAGGGTGCTAAAGTTTACTAGGGAAAAGGTGTCCCAGGTTCCACCATTTGTTGTGTGGATTTTCACAGGATGCAGACGAAGATCCCAGAACTCTGCATAACACAATGGTCTCACTGTAAAATCTGCAGTGAACTCCTCATGAATGTATCTTGCCTTGGCAGAATTTTAAATTTAGAAATATTTGGTGATATATTTCTGCAAGCTTAATGTTATCTCCTAGGTGTCTGTCCATCTCTGGAAAAAGCCATGCTTTTTCATCTTACTTGCTGCTTTTTATGATTAAACAGAACCATCAATCCATGAGACACAAGTATAGGAAACAAAATGATTGAAATAATTTTTCCCCTACCACACAAGTGGGAATTTGGTGTAAGAATCTGAGCCCACACAGCATTATGGGTAATAATTTTAGATAGTCACCTTTTTGATGCTTATCCTAACCTAATTAAGTGCCTGTTTTACCCTTAGGATTGGCACTTTTAGTAGATGAGATAACAGCTGCATCTCTGTGAGAAGCCTCGTGAAGGGCAAAATATTTGTTAGCAGTTGCTATTTTCAGCCTTGCCAGAATAAACAAAGAATGAGGCACCTGCAGTCATTTCTTTTGAAAACTCAGCACAATTTGTACATGCGCAGGGGTCAGCAGAGGAAGGTACAGGGAGGATGGGCAGGCTGTGAGACTTTAGGAACATGCTTCTGGAGGAGCTGATGGGCTCTTCAGTTTGGACATATGGGACTTGTAGGTGATTAATAATACTCTTGTAGCGAGGGTGAGGAATGCACAGAGGAACAGAGTGCTTTGAAACCATTAATGCATCTCAGGACAGCTCAGTGTGAAATCCACGCTGGCTATAAACAAGACAGCTAGCAAAAACAAATTGGGGAGTTCAGTCAGAAGGCAAAGAAGAAAACAAAAGATTTTTTTGTTTTCTTACTCCTTTTTATAATTAACCACAACTAGACTTTAGGACACATCATTTTAGACCCTGATTATCTAAACAATATATCTTCATCTTGAAAACAATTAGGCATTGGGCTTAACATGCCTCAGAGGGTTACATAAACTAGATCCAGGATAACTCCTTACCCAAGAAAAACATTCCTGACTGTGTGGGAGAGCAGATGGCATTTAGGTAAACTGTATTTGCAGGAAACCCCCCTGTGCCATGAGATGGCAAATGGCTACTGTCACTGCTGTTCCCTTGCTTGGGTTTGTGAGAAGCTATGGAAAAAAAAAGAAGAGCTTGATAAAGTATGCCAAATGCTGTGGGGATGAAGCAGAGTGTTAATCTGCAGAGAGGTTATTGCAAGGGTCAGACCCGTTGTACAAGTGCCTGTAGCTGATGCGCCACATCATCCTCTATTCTGGGCAATGGAGGAGGAATCAATGCAGTCACAGGTGGGTTTGGATGGGTAAGAAGTATCTACAGCTGCTCCCATCACATGACTGAGGGCATCTCTTACTGGGAAGAGTTGTGTGGATTGGGCTAAACACCTGAGACTCTTAAGCAATCTCATTTTGAAGGGCAGTAGGAAATGTACACCAAAATGTGGTTCTGAATTTCACACCAGCTATTGCTTCAGTGGGAAGATCTATGTTGTACTGGATAAAGGAAGGTGGCAGAAGAGTGGCATAGCCCTGGATGCACCCACAGGTCTTAATGGCCCTGGTAAGTCTTACCTGGGACCACCCTGCCCATGATCCAGAGCCCCTTTTCAATCCTTGGGGTTGTCAGTCCCTGCTCTAGTCATGTTGCAGCAGTGCTGGTCTCAGTGATGCTGTTGAGGTAGGCCCATGTCCTAGCTTGTCCCTTGGTGACAGTGTCCAGGGAAGGAGTCACTGCTTTGAGTGAACATAGAATGATGGAGTTGAGATTCAGTGGATGTTTCTGTAGGTCTTAGGCTATTTATTTCTGCCTACTGAGAGACCTAGAGGAGAATTAAGTGAATTAGACTGGACCTGATCTCTCACAGCTACTTGGCTGGTTTGGGTTTGGAAAAAAGATATTAGTGTCTGGTTTCTGCTGCTCTGCTTACCTGAAGACTAAATTCAGTATGAAACTTTTTTTCCCAGATATAAGTCAAGAATTAAGAATTAAACCCTTGTGACTCAGTAACCATGTGGGTTGACCAAGAGGTTTATCTTATCACCCTGGTTTTGGTCCCTCATGGTCTAATGCCTTTCCCACAATAACCCTTCAGCCTTGATTTGTTGTGGTTACTCAAGGGTTTGAATTATTTTTGAGACTACTTTTGTGATATTACTATTGTTACCTGTAGTAGTTTTAGAGGAGGATGGGTATTTGAAGTTGGAGAATATGCAGATGAAAAAGCAGTATTTGATTGTGTTGCCATGAGTAAAAAAGCCTGCAAAAAGTCAGATTTTCTAGGTCAATAAATGAATATTTATTATTCAAAAATCTATTGTGAAGAGACAGAAGTTCAAAACTTGACAATGATGAATAACTTGTATTGTTTCTGAACTCAGATATCTAAGGGAAAAATAAATGTCTTTTTATAGAAAGGGGCTCTCAGGGGACTAAAAGAGACTGGCAGAAACTATATATTCTGCCTATTTGTAGAACCAGTGCTAAACTACAGAAGAGTTTAAAGGGCTAGTGATCTCTTTTCCCTTTCAGGTAGTTTTGTAGTGTTTCATAGCCCTTCACAACTTAATAGTAGGCTAGGGCATTGTGGGAAGGCAGGGATGGAGGTGCCTGATCACTGAGCCTTCATGTTGCCAGCAGCTGTTCCAAAACCAGAGCTCTTCCAGCACTCTGCACTCAGTAACTCCATCTCTTTGTTTGCTCGGCTCATCCATATAAATGAGCCCCTCTTGCTTTAAAGAAAGCATTTTCAGCCGAGCTTGTGTAGAAGCAACCTTTCCTTTGACTTGTAGATCATTGCCATTGCCAGTGTAGGAACTTAGGAAAAGAATCAGTCATTAACTGAGTGCCCAATCTTTTGGCACCCAAGAGATGGACAGAGTGCTGTTCCTGATCAGCCCAGAAAGCAGAAAACGATGCTACTCACAGGCTCCCAACCTATCTTTGTGTTAATCCAGCATTCATCCCAAGACCCAAAGTCCACCACAGTAGTGCTGGAAATAAAGACTGACTAATGGTTTGTGTTAATTGCTGGGAACAATTACTATAATTTAGAGGAACCTAATTTAAAATTAAAATCCTTCATAGTTGATCTGAGATATCTCAACCATCAGGCCAGCCTGAAAATATCTCCAATGCTTCAAATGTAGTTAGCCTGATCTAATTTCTTTTCCAAAAGTAAAACTAAAGTGTGTGTTGTTAATTATCCTTTGCTTTTGCCATCTCTTTTGCAAGAAGGGCTGTGTTTCCACCACAGGCCCTTCAAAAATAAAGAAAGTCAGAAGGATCTGAGAGAATCCCATGAGTGCTTTCCCACAGGATAAAAGGATGGAGCAAGGGTGTCTGGGGTGCAGCTGGCTGAAATGATTACTTTAGCACCGCAGGGATCATCAGCGTGTTGTCAAGGTTGCGTCACTGGGCCAATGCATCCAGCAAGGGCTGCAAGTACACTGAGAAAGGGCTATTGGACATGTGACCTTTTCTTAGAGTTTTTACTGGACCTTTAGTTATACCCAGTACGGCCTACTTTATAAAATCCTAGCTAAAACGGCTTCTAAAACTTGGCTTATCATTATTTAACCAAGTTAGTTAGTTCCCAGTGGAGAGGTCTTTTCAGCTTATCTTTGAAAGACAGGCTTAATTGTGCTCTGGCTCTGTGATAACTTCTCCAGTTTGTCCTCTGTTGAAAGGAAATCTGTTCCATAATTTACAGCTTCTAACTCTTGAATTTGTATGCTCTGAGGGCTAACACCTTTAAATGTGGTGCACCCAAAGGAAATTAATCTAAGAATAGCTGACTCAAAAAATATTCCTATTAAATGCATTAGTGAGTTGACAGATTCTCCATATTGTTGCCAATCTGCATCTCCCCACCTCCTTGCTTGTACTAAATAAGGACTTGCTCCTGGAATTCCAAGTTGCTTCTGTTGTTAAATCTGATAGGTTCCAGCTAAGAGTCGACATCAAATGAATGTATCTCCACTCTGTAAAACAGGCAACCCATCTCTTTTTGCCTAAGGGAGAGTAACACAGAAGGCAAAGCTCTTGTTGTTGCCAATAAGCCTCCAGTCCAAGAGCTGGAGAAGTCTGACTTAGTAAAGAATTTTTTAATCTTTTGTTTACAAGTTAAAAATTCATTTTTTATATAGTAGATTCAAGCCTGAATAATGTAATAGGAACTGTATTATAAGCTCTATATCCATGCTTAAAGCAATAGTTACTGAAATCCCAAACCATCTGAGCAAATCTGCTTCAGATTTGGTTCACTTTATTCTTTTGAGAACAGAAACAAAATTTAGAGTCAAAAGTTAATTTCTTATGATATGCCATAGAAAAAAGAGCATATCACACAAATGTATTCTATGTTAACCCAGTCACTAGGGAGTAGCTTTCTATAGGGAAAGTATTAAGAAAAAACATAAGAAGCTCTTGTATCACATCTAAGGATTATCCATTAACAGTGAACTCAAATTGAATCACAAAATGCAAAACACATTTACAGGTGGTGCTTTTTCCCTTGTGAAGTAGGAATGGGCTGAAATTCTTGTGGGGCAAATTTAAAGTTAAAAATTGCAGTTCCTATTCCAATCCTTACATGTTTAGGTGTGTATTTAAAGAATATATTTTGGATGTTTAAAGCAAAATTAATTCTAAACACAGAAATAAAGTATCTATTTGACAGATATTTTTAAAAATTCACTATGAATACAAGGCTCAGAATGATTTATTAAGCCCACTAAAGCTAGAGTCATGCATAAGCAATGAAGGAAGGCATGCTGTAGCTTTGTTTTAGCTTTGCAAATTCTGCTGCTGGTTTTAAAATTCCTAACTTTTAAAGCTCTCTTTCTTTACTGAAATGCAGATGTCAGTCCATCTGTTGTTTGCCATATGCTTTTCTTAACAACATTATTATTAAAATGTTCATTTATTTAAAAAAAATCTTGAAATACTCTTTTCTTGCCTTCTAAAGAATCTCATTTTAGTTTTATAGATTACACCAGTGTTTGCAGAGACATAAACCTAACTTTTGACTTTGATCAAGCTGTCATTCAGCTTTATTCACACTGGTGCTAAATACACAATCATTTTTCAGATAACAATAAATTGAAAATATTCTCCTTAAGAATTATTTTCTAGGCATGAAAATGCCAACTGAATGGTCAAAATGAATGAATAGAAAACTCAAAAGTTCTGCAAAGCTGTCTTTTGCATGAAGTGTGGGACACAGTGGTGTCTTGAATCAAAACAGTTTTAAAAATTAAAGAAGGATGTTGCAGCTTTTTTATTTGGGGAAGATATAATCTGAGTCCAGCTGTGAAAGAGCTTGTACAGTTTTGAAAAAAGAATGCTTAAATGTTGGTAAAAGGGTAAAAGGTAATGATGGGATACACAAGTGAAAATAAATAGTTGAGGAAGGTTCAATTCAATGATTAAGTGAATTGGTTCTACTGGATTGAATGAAGAGGAATTCTGGAGGTCTCAGATCCATAAAGAGGTAAATGAGTGGAGACAGTGGGATCTGTAAGCATGAAAATTTCTGCTTTATTTCTGAAGTTCATGTGAAGAGCTGCAATTTCTGCCCTTCCAGCTACATTGAAGACTCTCTATCATGAAAGCTGGGATTTGGAGGGGCCCAGTCATTTGGGGAGAAAAGATAAATTTGAGATTATGCCCTTCCATAGAGAAAACAGGTTAATACTAATCTGTCCTAGATTGTGGCTTGGAACCTGCCATAACAGGAAAATGTTGTTCTTGATTGGGAAAAAAAGGGAGGTATACTGTTGTACACAGGCATGCACTTGGATCTGAGGGTAAGGCCTGTAGGGATTTGGGTCTTTTTCCCTGCCCTTTCTATATGAACCATTGGATGCCTAGCCTGGCTTTTGGTATGGTGAGCAGAGAGCAAGCTACTTCCAGCCTGAACCAAAAATACAGCATTGAGATGGCACTGAGGAACTGGGTAGATACATGCTCTGAGCTTGTCCCAAATTCTCAGTAGGGTGCTTTACACCACTTTGGGAAGCCTTTTCTGTTTCCAGTCTGGTCTCCAAGGCTACATATCTAATAGTAAATACAGCAGGCTGTGGAAGAGTCGCAATCATTTCAACATCTTCACTTTCTTTTTCTTCTAGATAGGGACAGTCTTATGTGGTCTGTTTCCTGGGAGCTGGCCCCAGCCCATGCTGTCCCCCAGCCCAAGCCTGCACATGTGGGATAGAACTGCTGGGTGCAACTAAAGCCCAACTGGTGAGCTGCAAGTTGTTAAACAGCACAGCTGCACAGGTCTATGCTCTGGGCCTGATTTGTTTCTTATTTTTGACATATCTCAGGTACTATGTCACCATAAGCATTTGAATTCCTTTCTGATTTGAGTTCCTCTGTTGCCAGCAAAAGCTGGTGCTTGATGCTCTTTCTGATTACACCTGGAACGAAATTTCTTTCCTAAATACTGATGGTAAGAAATCTGTACTGTAAGTAATTTCCAGTCTACATGGAAATGCATTTTCTATTTAGTGGAAGTGCAACTTAATTTACTTCTCTTTAGAGCCTCTTGAACTGCATGTCCTGTTAGTGTGTAGTTTGATAGCAGTTAAGTTATCCTGTAAAGGCAAAGTTGTTCAGGGATTTGAAGGGGTCTGATCATACTGCTATGGTTTAATGTTATCATTATTAAGTTTTTGTGTGTTCTGGTGAGTCTACTTTGACAATGACTAAAGATGAGCAAGAAACATAAAGGATTTCTTTCGTCTCACTTAAAGGTTTTGGGGATTTTTTTCCATTAAACTGCACTTAGTTCTATTAGAGTTTTGGTTGCTTATAGGCATAAGCCTCTGAGGTATGTTTTGTTCCCTTACTGATAATTTATTTTTCTGGACAGTATGTCCTTACTACCATTTACCTGCATGTTGCCTATTTTCCTTTTGAAATCCACGAGGGAAAATGCCGTAACAAATAATCACATAAACATTGTATTAGTGTTTGGAAGTTGACAAGGAAAGAAATAATAGTCAGCATGGATTTGTCAAGATGAAATTATATCAGATTTTTTTCTTTTTTTTAATATATATTTTTTCTATGACCATATTGACTGTTTTGTTGGGGAGAATCAATAGATGTCACAAGCCCTGACATTAGAATGCTCTCACATTCCTGCAGATAAGCTGGGGAAACATGCTGTGGATGTGAAATTTCTCTGTGGCTGGTTTTGTGTTCTTAGCGCATAGTTCTCCATGGGTCACTGATCAAATGAGTGGTAAACAGTAGTGAGGCATTGCAAGGGTCTACTATGACTTTGGGCATACTCGATCTTTTCATTAGAAATTAATTGATAGAAGAGGCAGCCTGGGTATTATACTTGCAGCTGATACTAAACAGGGGACTGAAAGGTGTGCGAGGTACTATGAGGTCATAGAGAAACTTCACTGGAGCATCAGAGTATAGCTTAGGATACTGTATCCCAAGGAATGTGTGTATGGTGCTTATTGGAAAGCAACAAGAATGACCAGTGAGGGAAGGCTGAAAGACCTGTGATTGCTAGGTCCAGAGAAAAAACAAGAGGAGAGACAAGTCCCAAGTATGCAGAAAGCTCTCTTAAAAGAGGAAGGGAAAAACTGCTCTCTTTGTCTGTGGCATATAAGAGAGAAAATAATTTTATTTGTGGACCTAAATTTTATCAGAGGACACTGAGGTTTGACCCTGGGAAAACCTTTTAACATTCAAGATAATTAAGAAGGAACATGCTGCCTGGGGAAGATGCATAATCTCTCTTACTGATTTTTGGTTTTTTTCTGAAAAAGAGCTAGAGAAAAATCTGTCAGGACTGATATAGTTACAAGCTGATTCTTGCCTTAGGGCAAGGGGATGGGTTAGATGAATTCTTGATTTCTTCAAGCACTATTGCCTACAGTTCGATGTCACTGCTGAATTCAGCACTTCCATATTCATGTCTGAAAGCTGGCTGAATATATAGGGAGCTTGAATTTTCACTCAGACCTCTCCCCTGTGCTTTCCTCTAATCCATAAAATGAAGCTCAGAAGGGGTAGATCTTATTATGTTTTAGTTTAGAGGCACAAGTATTAGGGAGGTAAGAGATAAAGAATCTCGGGTGAGAAATGTCTTGCCTTTCCAGTGATGTCCTGCCAAGTGTACTGAGTTCAGTTCTGTTATGCTCCCAAATGGCCCATCTATGACTGCATTAGCACAAAGTATCACTGTCTGAGAAGAGTTCACATGCAGAATTCATTGAATTAAAATTTAAGGCAATAAATAAGGGCTTATAATGTATTGGCAACATTATCAGTAGCAAGATTGCCAGCATATTAGTGACTATGATGGATTGACTACTGGGGAATTAATTAAATTTACAAGTCTTCTCAAATGAATCCACTGGCTAAAATACTAATTGCTGCCCTTGGGAGCACTTTGGCTATTTAGTTTCTAAGCAGAGCTTACTCTGAGAAAAGGATTATGCTACTGATGTTTGCTTGAATTTAGGAGTAGAGTCAATTTATGCCAGGTTTTTTTAACATTGACAATAGTTTCTGTTTGTACAAAGCTTGCTGCCTCACTAAACATAGGGCCTAAGAGAAATAATTTTATGAGTGAAAAATAGATTATTTAACATAAAATTCCCCAAAAGCATAAATATAAACACTAACCAACATTATATTTGTGCAATGAAGCTTAATCTGAAGGCTGTGATTGTTTGGTTGTGCAGAGGATGGCAGTGATTTCTGTCTGTGCAGTCACTTTTGCTAAAAGAGATATGTTGAAGCTTTAAAAATGAATGTACAGAAATCCTCTACTACTTGAGCTGATGGAAACTTCAAGGTTAAAGTTGCAAAGTCAAGTGTATCTGCATATTTGTGGAAGTGCACTGGAGAAATTCTCCAAAGATTGAAACTTTAACTCTTCAGCAGTGTGGATCTCTGGAATTTTCTTGGATTAGCCCAGAGTGCAAAGATTCTCAATCTGGATTTAAGTTTCTTATTTGAAAATTCTGATTATGGTTTAGACAACTGGAGATGGTAGAAGCAGAACAGACCCTTCTCCAGGCGCTTGTGACTGAATCACAAATTGGTTTATTGACTGCAAAATTGAGATCTTTAATAACTTTCATGGGTCAGTACCTGCAGAGCCAATGCCTTTAGTGGAACTAGAATTATAACTCAACTGTAATATAGAAAAGATGAACCATTTTTGGATGAGGTGACATTTTTTTATAGACCCTTAGTGTTAAATACTAAATGTTAAAGATAGCAGTAATAGTTACCAATGGCTGAGAGAAGACAGGAAATTCAGGGCTTGTTCATCTGGTGCTGATGGGCTGCTATTTTGGGACCCTGAAGACCAACACCTGAATTAATCACTGTCTGATAGTGAGTGCTGGGGCAGGAGAGAAGTTCTCTTACACTTCTGAGCTTTGTTTCACAGCTACAGGTAAACCCAAATGCAGCTGCAGTGGTAGCTGGAATAGTCTTATTGTTAAATTACAGTCTTTCCTTTGGGCTTTTATCTTGCACAAGATGCAATCCTGGCATGCCAAACCTGGGGAATGAGTGACTCATCTATTGTATTGCCTTGTTCTCAGTAAATTGCAGTGTGATTCCCAATTTACCTGCCATATGGTCAGTTCCTCTTAAAATTCTGACTGCATAAGCAATTTATGCCAAAGAACATAGGGAAGGAGCACATTACTTACAAAGTATGTCATCAAGCAGTGTGATCCAACCAATTAACTGGGTGACATCCTTCTCTTTATGTGGACAGTTTACTGGCTCTGAGGTTTCAAGTGGGAGCTGTCACTTACACTTTCTGATAATAAAACTTAATTAAAATTTCATTCCTGTACCAGCAAGTGCCAGGTCACCAGATGGTTCCTAATAGTTATGTCCACATATATTGTGCTGGATTGCAGCAGATGATGTTTGTGCTAATGTTGCTGGGACAATTGCTATATGTACTTTGCAAATGTTTAATACAAATATCTTAGTGTTTAAATAATGTAAAAAGAACCACTTCAGTATTAATCCATGTAAAATAATAAATTTCCATGAGACCCAAACAGCTTTTTAACTTCAGTAAACTTATTAAAAATCAGAATTTCAGAGATTGTAAAAGCTATAATCCAATCAGGGTGGTAATTCAAGTCACACTGTCTCGTCATATCAGTATGTGTAATATAAGTAACAATTATCCTGAGGCAAATGCTTTCCACAATAGGGGATAGGGTACCCAAACTGGGAAGTTAGAGTAGATGTTAACAGGACAAAAAAAAAGAAGGAAATTGCTGAGTATAGCAGGTTTATGAAAGGTAAGAAAGGACACACATTGAGAGGATGTGCATCAATACACTTCATACTTCTGGAACTCTAGCTTAGGACCTTCTGGGCCCAGAAATACACTCACTGTGCTGGGCTTAGAAGTGTGTGTCACGAGCTCCAGGCTATCCTTGGCAGAAAGGGAGAATGATCACTGGTAAAGTTGCAGGCATGGGTTGGACCCTACTTCCCTTCCTGCCTGTGTCCTTGGAGCTCTTTTCCCTTCTGGTTGTGCACATGAAGTGGTAGGTTGGCGTTTTTTCTTGTATCTGGTTCTGTGACCATATGTGAAATAATGAAAGAGGAGAAGATAAAGTGGTTGCAGAAGATTCTTGTAAGAGCAGACATCTGGGCTGCTCTGAGCAAATGGCAAGAGGGAACTGTCATGCAGAAATGGACAAAATTATTTTGGTCTCTTCACAAGCAACAAGCATGATACTGAAAGACAGAACCAGCTGCCCTATTAGACATATGAACTGGGGAAAATCACAAAGACAGATTTTGAAAAATAGAGTGCAATAATAGATGATGTGGTGATTGATTGGTTTCCTGACCACTTCCTTGAGTGGGGACAGGAGGTTTCCTAGCTGAAATATTTGCTTCAAGAGATATTTTTTGCACTTAAGTTCTAAATGTGCCTGAAACTCTTGCTGATATTCCCCAATGCTGTCAGAAAAATGATGAAAAAAGAAAGAACAAGGAATCCCTGTCACCACTGGTGACTTTCCAGCAATTTCTAGACTTTGAGTGGCAGGGCTTTCCTTTAAGCTTCTTTGGTTGTTTTTGCTTTACCCTGTTGTCTTAAATTAGGCTATCAAAGGGTATGTGGTGATATGTGTGTTTGTGTACTGCTTATTGTTATGCAGAAGAATTTCCAGACTGAAAAGAAAAAAAGAAGAGATCAGCAAATTGTGGTGTGTTGTGCAGGAGCAGTCAAAATTTCTGATATATTAGCAATTTTTATTCAGATTGTCCTAAATGACAAATTCTTCCTTGTACAATCAGGAAGCTGACTGAGACACCAGTTGAGATGCTTAAGTTAGCCAAGGGAGAAGCAAATGGCTCCATCCAAGAGGCACTCATCCCTATAAAACTTACTTCCTCCTTCCTTTTATTGTCTGTCTTCATTTTAATGTCCCATGGGTCAAAATGCAGGGCCTGTGGAGCTGTTCCAGAAACAGCTTTCTTTGACCTGGAGTGGAGGGATCAAACTCTTGTTACTATTGCATCAGTACAGCTTTAGTCTGCTTTCTGCTGTACATCTGATCCATAACTTTGGTATTTACTCCAATTGCAGAACTGTTGGCAGGCCTGTGTGAAATGGCTCCAGTAAAAGCAGGACTGCTGGGATCTACACTATTGCTAAACTCAAACCAAAACAAAATGTGTATCTTCACAGTTCTTCCTGTTGGGATCAGAAGTTGAAGTAATAAGTACAGTGAAGGACACTGTTCTCAAATTATTTGGGATGTTAAGTGGAATGGGAAAGTGCTTGAAAGTATTTCTTGAATGGTTTCTGTAAACATTCCTTGAATAACTTCCCTGTGTCTAGGGTTGATGTGTGTTTAAGCAGATAGGGACACTTCCTAGAAAAATAGTTTTGTCTTCCTTTTTGTTTGTTAGAAATCCCATAGAGGCTGGGGAAACAAAATTTCAGTTCCATCATAAGACTTCAAAAGAAGCAAAGAAAAATTCAGAGGAACATCTGGAACTTACCTCCCAACTTGACACGCTTCTCTAAGTTTGGCCATGACTCACTGTTCTGGACATATATTCTGGACATGAAAATGCGATCAGCAGCTGGCAAGGGATGCTTCTGTGGCTGACTGCTATGCTGCCGTAAGGTATCAGATAAACAAAAAGCAAATTTCAGTTAGGACTCTTGTTGCAATTAGTGCTTTCCTTGATAAAGACCTTGACTGTATCAAGCCATACTAAATTCACATGGCATGTGTGTAATTTAACAGAATTTAATCAACAGCCAAAAATTTGAAAAAAGGATGCAATTAAAAAGTGATGTTGTAACAGTGATGAATACCAGGGAAGCATCAGGTTAGCAAATCTGCTGCTCTCATTGAAAATGAACCAAATCCCCTGTTGATAAGAGGTTTTGATAATGGTGAACGTGCTCCAATATTTTGTTATTAAAAATGGGTATGTAGGAAATATACTGAAGTACCTTGAATTTGTGTTCTTGTCTTTTTGTTGAGCCCTGTGAAGGCTGTTTTGAAGGTTGTTTTGAAGAAACCCTACACGTGTATTCCAGTTTACAAATAAAGCCACACAATGTTTGGAGGGCTGTAGAGTAACACCGCAGAGGCAGCAGGAGATGAGAGGCCTGCAACAATCAAAAGGCTGTTAACAAACAGATTTTCATACATACAGTAATTCTATTGCTGAGTCTTATTAGAGTTATGGATAAGAAAATCAAAACTGCATGCCATGGTACATCAGAGCTTCCCTCATACTGTGTTTGATGTTAGCAAGGTTTGACAATACATCCTGAAGAGTTTCCTTCCCTATATATGCCATTAAATTTTGATCATTACCTTAGCCTTATCCTAGTGTTGACACCAGCTGTCAGGAGTAAGCAAACAAAATGTTAAGGACTGCAATGTAGAGAAGATCAGACATGATCTGATGGCTTCTATCTAAACTTTTATGTCTGGCATGTTCCTGTGGCCAAGACCTCTAGGCAATACAGGTAACCACAGAGAGGATGATCAGGGGTGATGAGAAGGAAGGAAGGAAACACAGATGTACAGCAATTTCCATATTTGATTTTTTTTATTGAATGAAGGTAGAGTTACATAGAAATGGATACAGAGAAGGAAACAGGTTCATAGAGGCAGGAAGAGGATAAACCATGCAGAGTCCAGCAGACAATGGTCAGAACTTAAGTTTGATATCAAGGATGAGAACAAATCAGTGAAAGTGTCTGAGAAGTGTTAGGAGTTTTTCTTAAGGATAAGTAGGGCAAGATGAATTTTAAAGATGGCATGAAATATGTGATGAGAAACTGGAACAGGCAAGGCATCAAGATGAAAGGCATAATGGAAGAGCAGAAGAAATCTCTGAAATAAAGTTCTGGATATTGTGTTGACATGGAAATTTAGGGAGGAGTCAAAGGTTAAGTACTCTCTACATAAGCAAAAGGAACAGGAAAAATACTGAATCTGCCAACAGTTAAACACAAGAGAAAAAGGGCTGGAATATCTTTGACACCAAGGGAGTTTCTTTCAATCATGATACTGCTAAACTTTCCAAATGCCTCTGCAAATATTTGTTGAAGCATGACTTATCTTCTTTCAAAAACATTTCTGCATTCCAAGTGATAATACAGTTAGAGTCCTCTGCATGGGTTTCCATTCCACAACCATTTTTGAGGTGACTAATTCTCATGGAATTTAAGGGAATTGACAATTTAAATACATTTACTTCCTTTTAAAAACCTGCTACCTTCTGCTAATAGATACATAGAGAACATAAAGGCATGAAATTTTCAGGCTAATCACCAAAATATTTGTAAAATGTCTATAATTTGAATAAAAATATATAATAGACATCTGAAATTGTTTTAGTTAACATTTTAATTTTATAGGGGTTTTTTGTAGTTTCAGGAGGAAAGGTAGGTTTGTTTGGCTTTGGGGTTTTTTATTTTCTGTACCTGAATCAATCTTTAAATATTCATTTAGTTAGGAGCAATATATATCTCAGATGTTATTTAATCACTTCCTCTACCAAGCCATGTTATTTTAAACAATTGGTAAATGAATCACTTGCAGAGGTCTCTACAGAACTGAAGATTAATACTGCTTTCCCCAGCATGAGACACTCAAATTTATCCTCTAGAAAACAATAGAGAACATAGAATACACTTCTGGGAATATGCAAGCAATTCTGTAAAGTCAGGGGAGGTTTACATTACGATTGCCATATAAAATTCAGACAAGTGAAATCATAAAAGCCAAACTAAAGAAAAAACAGTTTAATGCAGGTGAATGTCAATGCCAAACAAGGAAAAGACAGTGAAGTTGCAGCTTGTCCAGGTGACTTCAACATACCTTCATGCCTACAAGGGATTAAACATGAGGGAAGAACCTCAATGTGAACAAAACTGAAATTAAAATTCAGCAGTATACTGACTGAAAAGAGAGAATGGAAAATGCAAGCAGCTATCTGGCAGCAAACATTAGCTATAGCAGATGTGATTGCCATTAGCTCTAAATGCATGCTAAATTAAAGCCAACATCTGTTCTCACAGAGATGGCCTCAGTCGTCTTAAAAGAAAAGTTAGTTTGGAAATCAAAAGTTTAGAAAAGGCTTAAAAGGCAGGGTTTGGTAGAGATAGATAAGCCTGATGTCTGCCATGGCAAATGATAACTATGGGCAAATGATAACTATGGGCAAATGTTCACAGCCCTAAATGGATATTTTACAGCTCTGAATGAGTGACGTTACACAGCCACTGGTGAAGGTCCTGCATGCAGAAGTCTTTAAATGAAACCTTTTAAAGGTCTAAATACAGGCTTCAATTCTTTGACTTCTTTTTAGACTATCAAAGACAAGCAAGTAGTAAATGCTGATGACAAATGCTAAGAAAAAGGAAAGCAAAGTTACAAAGATTTCTAAAGAATGACTAACATCTAAATAATGACTGAGCAGCACTTACACAAAGAGAAACAAAATTACTACAATACCAGGCATCACAAAATACTGGGACCTAGAAAAATGAAATTAGTAAGAACAAGTCAAAAGTTCAATTGCACTGTTACCAAGGCTGGATGGAATTTCAGAGAACTAAGGAAAAGGATTTCCAAAATGATGAAGGGATTACAAGTAGTAAAATAGGTGGTAGGAAGTGTCATCATAGAAATCACAGAGAAGAAACTGTGTCATCTAATCAGAGTGCTGAGGAATAAAAAACAAAATGGGGTGGAGGAAACCTACCTGGCTGGGATTTCTTAGCACTGTTCTTGGGCCATCAAGTAATAAGATTTGTAAGAAATACTAATAGCAGGAAAATATTACAATAAAAAGGGAAGAGTGCCAGAAGCTATCAGTATTTAGTATTCTGCTCTTCCCATCGCATTTTCAGTTACTTAGTAGTGGCTATCTAGATTTGATTTAGTAAATAGTATGCTGAAATAACTGTTAAAAAAAAAAACAGTTACAGCAACAGCCATAAAATCTGAATTAATGTGTAGATCTAAGTGTTTATTTCTTGCTTTGGGTCTTGTTGTAAAACATGAAATTCAATTTTATTTGGGCAGATTTAACCACCCAAAACTTAAGTAATGAAACTATGTTTCTGAACACCCATCTAACATATTTCTAAAATATCATACAGATTTAAAGTAATCTTGTTAAAGTAACAAGTCTAAAGTAAGAAGTCAGGTGGCTTTGTTTAGTGAGGATCTATAAATTTAGATAATTACTTCTCACCTTTTAATTTCGCTCTAGTAAAGTTTAAAGTTTACAACAATATAAAACTTGAAGTAACTAGTTTCCTGTTTGCAGCAAGTGTGCAGCAAGGAAATTTTTAGATGTAATGAGTCAATGAGACCATGTATCCTTAAGTATTTATGTTACTTCTGGGACAGCTGTGCAAGAATTGCAGTGTGTATGCTATTATTTGCTTCTCCCAGCATATTGTCATATCCCCAACAAAAACATCATCCATGCAATTCAGCCCTTACAGTTTAGAAATTATGGAAGAATGGTCTAATACCCATTAGAGACATCTCTTATTAAAACTCTGATCTTAACTGCTTGATAACAGGGGTACAGGCTGCAAGTTATAATAACAAAACTGGCTAGCTAGTGTAATGTAGGTGTAGATTACTATAGGAATTGTACAAAAGGGAGTTTGCTCCGGCCATTTAAAAATATTTTATATTGGTAATTAATATCTCTGTTTTGTTTGTTGTGTTGACATAAAATCCTCTTGTCATTAGCAGCTATTTCTTGCTAAGATAATGGTTTATGAGTTTTCAATAATAAAGTTCTTTCCCATTTTTGTTGACTGAGGGTTGCTGTTTGAATGTTAAGTAAAAATGAATTTGCTCTCACAAGATAGTAAGATCTGAAAAGACTATTATCCCTGGGGGCAGAAACTACCTGCTAACCTCTCCATGCAATAATCACTAGCTGGAGTATATATTTGAAAAGAAAAAAACAAGCTAAGCCATGCAAGCATGATGCTGCAGTTTTGTTTTAGTGTAATGTCTCCTATTGTCATCCTAGTATATATTTTTTGTCATTTTCATTGTTCTCCTGATAAAATTGTAAATGCTATTACACAGTAAACATTAGAAATGCTATTCCAAATAAAATCAGCTGAAAAAAGATTAGTTTCATTATTTAAACAAAAGAAATATTGTCCTACCATATTTGCTTCTGGAAATTGAAAAGTGAAGATGGAACAGGGGAGAGAAAAAAGACTGGAAATTTCCCCTTGAGTTTCAACCTGCTTGGAGTTGAAAATAAACTTTTATTTTTGAAATAAATTTTCTCAAATAATGTTCTTCAAATTGTGCACTTGTAGCATTAGCAACTCATTTAAATAGCCACACTGTAAAAATGGTTGGTCAGCATTGTATTTTAATGACAGTTTTGCTCATGAGAAGTGCAAGACATTACTCCATCAATAAAATCAGGATAACTGCCATGTATAAATGACAGTCAGAATCCATGTATATCAAAGAAGTCCATGGCATTGGAAGAAAAAGGAAAAAAAATTGTTCTAAAATTGTAGCTGATGAAAGACCCCCTAAATAAGATTTAGGAATTGCTCTGGCCAGAGATTCCTTTGGTATATAGGTAATTTCAGCTGCTTACCTTTAGATTAAAAATACTAGTGGTGGATACTCCAATAATCCTCGCAGATGTTCATGCTTTAAATAGGAGAGGTGCTGTCATTCCTACAAAATAAACACATAGTAGGAGGGAAAGGAAAAAGCTCCTCCAAGATGTTAAATTGTAAACACAGACTCTTGCAATAAAGAACATGGAAAATTACAGTGAGAAATGAAAAAGTTGTGGAAAAAAGTCAGATTGTAAATTATAAAGAAAAGGAGACTGTATAAATCTGTCATTTAACCCTGAGGATAAGTGTCCTAATTGATGAGACAGTTAGCAATGTAAAGCTGACATAGGAGATGAACTACTCAAAGAGGGAAAAAGGGGGGTACATGAGACTAAAAAACTAAGGCAAGTATTCAAGTCTAAAAGCACCTCTAAAATTTAGGATCAGCACATGGACTCTAGAAAAACCTCTGCAGTTAAACAGAAGACATTAAGTTCAATGATAAAACTGGAAGCCATAAAAAGCAAACCTGAAATCAAAAGCAGACATCAGTTCAACTATTTTAATGGCAAAGGAGACATGGCAAATTTCGCATCACCTCACATCTTTACATCATGACATAATATGCTCATTTGTTCCAAGTTTCTGGACTGTGGGTGCTGACCCCACCTCTTTCCGTACAGTCAGAGAATGCAATCAGGGAGTTGTGAAGCGTTGAAGATTTACTATGCTCTTCCCTACTCCTTGCATACCCTTAAGTCTTCAAGGTCAAGTAACTTCCATCCACCTCTTAAAGCTTGCCCAGATTATACAGATTTACTATCACCAATAATTCTTATGCTATTCAATAATAAATTGTGAAAATCTGACTTAAATGAAACTTCAACCTAAGAAACTCTAAAAGAGCTCATCCAGTTCTGGTCACTGTATTTAGTGATGGAAAAGGGAAACAAACACATCATTATACTGACTAGCTGATAGAATTATGTGATGCTACTGGCTGTGACTGTATGTTCTAAGTAACTGTTTCTAATGAAAAGGAAGCTTGGAAATTTTCAGGAGGAATAAAACCTTCTGTTTGGTTAGGAATGAATTTTGTACTTGGCTGTTCTGGTAGCATGATATTACGTCTACCCTGGACTACTTTTGTTAGTACTGGCTGCTTTTGCTGCTTCTGTCTTAATTTCTGCTTTGACAGTAATTTATGCTTCATGTGCTCTTTGGATTACTTTTGTGTTAAGATACTGACACTCAAGTCAGGCTGTAGACACCATTTGTTAGAGATTCAAATAGCAATTTATTTTAAAAATCTTGTAACTAAATTCACTGATGTAATAAACATACATGATAAAATCTTAAATTTAGTGTAACTAAATGTAACAGAATTTATAAAGTTCAAATATTGTATCTTAATCCAGATAGTGAAAACTTATAATTACATTGTGTATCCTGGGAGTTTGTTTATTACAAGTTCACTGATGTCTTTGTACTGATTAGGGCCATGTAGTTTTTCCAGAAAATCATCCTCTTTGTCTGACCTACTGTTTTCCAGAACACTAAGTTCAAGATCAGACATGTTAGATGGCAAGTAAGAGCTAACTTGAGTTACTAACTTTCGTCCTGTAGAGGTGTGCCCCTTTCCTGTATCCAGATCAGTATCAGATTTAACTTCTTTGCTTCTTGGTGAAGATACTTCTTTAATATGTTGTTCACCCCTGTCCTCTTCCTTACTCATCTGTTGGGCTTTCTGCTCTTCATCTTCTAATAATGATGCCTCCATCTCAGCAAGGTTTAGTGAATCAATAGATTCAGCACTAGTTCCCAAGCTGGTTTTAAAGGCACAGTTTCTCCTCAAAGACTGGACTGGAGATGAAGCTGAAGGAACTGGCACAAGATCTGAAGTACTCTGAGCTCTTTGACTTGTCTTTGAAATTCTGGACCTGCTGGATTCTGGCTCTGTATCAGACCTATCTTGCTTTGGTCTTTCAAGACACAGAGGTTCAGGACTGCTGTCACAAAGTTTCAAGTCTCTGCCTGTACTCTGAGCATTGGTGAAATCTTCTGAACAAACTGTGTTCTCTGGACTACCAATGAAGTCATCAGAGTATATGAATTCAGAGTTGTTTTCAACACTCCTGCTGCGGCTTAGTTTATGACCACTTGCAACAGAGACATTATCATGCTCCATGGTTTTATGTTGGATTAAGTGTATTGCATCGTTGTAACTTCCTTTTGCATTAGCATCTGATGGGAATGCTTCTGGGAGTTGAGCTTTTGCATACTTTTCCTCATGAGCAGATTTTAAGAGAGTTTCCTCCGGTAAGGGGCCTGTAATTATGGAATCGTTCCTGGATAGACTTGCAATAGATTGTTTCTGCAGGCCAGGGGATTTATCTCCAGTCACAGAAATTGACTCTGAGAGAGCACTGTTTTCTAATGAAGTCTGAACAGTTTTATCCAACTGATTATTCCGCTTTGAACTGCCCTGTGTGCTACAATGCCTGCAAGACACCACATGCTGTTCTTCAGTATTTCTGACCAGTTTTCTCTTGGGTAAGGGGCTTCTCCCTTTCAGCATCTCCATTTGCTTTTTCCTGTACTGCTCCCTCCTTTCATGAATTATCAGCTTATCTGGGTTGGTCTGTTGCAGACGTAGCCTCAGTGTGTTTGTCAGCCCATACAACAATTTCTTTCTGGGAGGTCTGTTCTCCTTAGCTTTGCAGCTCTTTTCACATGCTGCCTGTCCCTCAGGCACAGCTTTCCTGGGTCTTCTCCCAACCCCAGAAGACTCTGGGGAAGTGGCCTTTTGACTGCCTTGTTTGAACGGAGGGCTCGGGACTTCACTGCTCCTGCCAGGCCCTACAGGTGTCTCTGCAGGCCTCAGGGCAGCAGAGTGACTGGGAGGCTGTGAGGCCGTGTCCCCACTCCCTGGGGCCTGGTAGAGCCAGGCAAGATGGGGGTGGACGGCAGCAGCAGGCACAGCACTGCGGGTGAGCACCGACAGCTCTGCCAGCAGGGCACTGAGCAGCGGCAGCTGCACCGGGGCGTGCTGGGGCTCTCGAGGGCTGGCGGGGTGCAGCAGCGAGGGCCCAGCACTGGGACGCGGTGGGCTGAGGCCCTTGTCCTTCTCCTGCGGTCTCTGCGGCTCGACATGCTCCCATTGCTTTAGTTTTGCTGGCGGCCGCTGAGGCTCAGCCGGCTCACGGCTGTAATAGAGCAGCGGAGGGCAAAAGACATTGCCTTCCAGCTGCTCACCCTCCTCCTCTTCTTCCTCCTCCTCCTTCTCCTCGTCTCGCGGTTCAGGGGGGGTGGCAGGCGGTGTGGCAGCGCGGGGGCTGGCGGGACGCGCCCCACCGGCCTCCAGGCTGCTGAGGCGGTAGCGCAGGACCAGCTCCCCGACGGGCCGGCCCGCGCTGTCCCGCAGCGCGAAGCGGCCGCGGCGGCCATAGGAGGAGGGCGCCCCGGGCGGCTGCAGCAGCTCGGCGGCAGGGGCCAAGGACACGGCGCAGCTGCCCAGGAGGCGGGGCGGTCCCGGGGCGAGCCCGGCGGGCAGCGCCAGGAGCAGGGCGCGGAGCGGGCGGCGGCGGAGAGCGGCGAAAAGCGCGTCCGGGCGCCAGCGGAACAGGCAGCGCTTGCCGCGGCCGAAAGGGAAGGGCTGCCCCGGCCGCAGAGGCGGCGCGGCGGCGGCGGGGCGCAGCACGAGGGTGGGGAAGTCCAGGAGGCGCAGCGCCACGCCCGGATGTTCCGCGGGCCCCGGGAGCTCCGCGGGCCCCGGGGGCCCCGCCACCCGCAGCGCCTCCACCAGCAGCTCCACCGCGAACAGCCGCTCCATGCCGCCCGCGGGCCCGCTCTCGCGAGAGGCCGGTGTATGTGCGGGGCGCAGGCAAGGCCGGCCGATCTCTCGCGAGAGTCGCGTCCCAGCCCCGCTGCCTCCGCGGTGCATCCCGGGGGCCGCGGGCAGCCGGCCTCAGGGCCGCTCGGCCCCGCGTCCCACCGGCGGGGGTGTGCCTCCAGCGGCTCCAGTGCGCCTCCAGCAAACGTGCGGGCCGCCTGCCCTGGTGGCTGCGTGGGGGGCAGCGGTCGTAGCCCACGGAAACAAGTGCTCCCTGGTGTCTGAGCACAAGCGCCTGGTGTGTGGTGGCAGGAGGCACAGCACTGCCTGGCCTCGGCTCTGAACACCCTGGTCGTGTGATCCCCACTGTAGTTCTCAAGGGACAGGAGCGGGGGTGGGATGGGCCTTCTGCTCCATCTGGCAGTAGGAGTGGTGTTTGTGGGGGCATTGAGGGACCTTAAACTGATTTCACATTCACAAACTCACTGAATCAGTTGGGTTGGAAAAGACCTCTGAGATCCCTAAGTCCAGTCTTTGATGGAACACCACCATGTCAACCAGACCATGGCACTCAGTGCCGTGTTCAGTCATGCCTTAAACACTTCCAGGGATGGTGACTCCATCACCTCCCTGGGCAGCCCATCCCAATATCTAATCACACTTTCTGTTAAGGAATTCTTTCTAATGTCTGTCTAAACCTCTCTTGGCACAGCTTAAGACTATGTGCTCTTGTCCTATCCATAGCTGCAGCCTGTTCCTGCTCCAAGAGAAACATGGGAGTCTGTGTCAAGGGCTGTATACTGAAGAGTCTTTTCACAGTATCTTGGATATGCATTGGTAAACTCATATTTTCTCTCCTTTCTGCATGTAAAGTGGGAGTTGAAGTGAACACATGTGAAGAATTTCATTCCTCAGCCTGCTGCCTGGCAAAGAGAGTGCCCTTCCTTCTCTGGCCATCCTTCCCTTATACCACAGTCTCCTTGCCACAGGCACAAGGAATACTTGCTGAGATAGAAAGAAAATTGTGTTGTTTTCTTCAATTAGTAAGTTGACTCTAAACATCTCCTAAACTGAGGATGTTAGATTAAAATTACAGTACACCCTCACCATTTACCAGCAGCAAAGTAACTGAAAGAAACTCTTTCTGGTTATTTCCTCAGTTTTTCCCCATTTTCCTTCAGGTGTCAATTCACAATTCTTTAGAAAAGCAAAAACCAACAAGTGGTTTTTACCACAAGTGGTAAAAAAATCCAACTCTTCACTGTTGGTCAGATCCCTTGATTATTATTTAAAGGATGCCTTTCATTAGCTGTTATGGCTGAGAAGAGAGTTAAGGAGTTGTCACGATCCATCCTAGTGAATGGATGTTGTGATGGTTCGTAGGGGTGATCTCAGGGTGCAAAAAATCGACACGGTACAAGGGGGTTTGCAGTGATAATCAAAACAAATGCACCTTTATTGAATGACCACAGCAAAATGTGATAGAGGGATCAAGGGAGAGAAAAAGATAGAGAAAGAGAGAGAGAAGAGAGAGAGAAAAAGAGGGGGGTATAACTACCAAATGTAGAGATGAAGTTCTTTGGTGCAGTCCAGTCGAGGATCTGCCTGTTACGTTGGGGAGATCTCAAAATCTCTAACTAACTCAGAGGTTTTTATTATTGAAAATTGTGAGGGGGGGGGAAACAGATACAACAAGGAATAGTTGTAACAGGTAGTTCATGTTCTCAACAGTAAATGAGAGCCATTGTTTTTGTGGTCCAGCGGTCACACCTGCAGGCAAACATCTCGCTTTGGTCAGCTCTGGTCCCCCACACACCTCCCCCAGGTTGGGGGTTTCAGTCCTAGTCCTTGGAAGGAGGAGAGGGGCCTTTTCACATGGGGGTTTCATGTCTCAGTCCTTGATGGAGAGGCTTTTTACATCTCAGTCTGTCTGTCACGGTGGTTGTAAAACAGGTGAGAGTCTTCTGTGGGGGGACCACCCGAAACTCAGGAGAAGTCCAGCCAGGCCGAGAGGTGGGACAGCTTCCAAGGCTATTGTTGCAAACAGGGCACGGTGCCCCCTTCTTAGCATACAGCAAACAGCACCTGTGAAAATAATAACTTAGCACTGCTCTCAGATCTCAGGGCCTTGTTGGCATGTGACTTTCTCCTTCAGAGCCAGAGATTTTAGGCGGGGGGGTTCTTCTCTTCAGTGGTCCCCCAATGACAATCGTGAGGCAGATGAGGGAAAATTCGGACAGACTCTCACAGGAGTTTGACTCCTATTTTGTTATCAGAACTCAAGAATTACATAATTCAGTTCTCAGCTCCTCCACTGCCACTATTCTAAGCACGTGAGTCAAAGAGCTACACATCTCCTGCCATCAAGGCTGCCAGTGTTCACATGTGGCACTGTACTGGCATTGTGGCAGACAAGACAAATGGCCAGTCTGTTTCACTACTGTATACATGTCCTGCCATCTGTCATCTGCATTTTTGTGTTTCCTTCTCCTCCAGCTAGAAGGGCCTGATAGTTTAGTAGAGGTTCTCCATAAAGGAGAAATGGCAGAAGACTTCTGTTTCACTGAAATTGACAGAGATTTCACAGTGGTCAAATGGTCACTCTTCAGGTTTCCCACAAAGACGATGGATCAGCATTTCTCCCATTTTATAGATGGATGTTACTGTGACTATGAGGTTTAGTCCATGTTCTATTCTCTTATATTTGAAACTTGCCATCTTTGTAGAGGAAGATGCATATTTCTGTGGGGTAACTGCAGCTGGAGCTTGGGGGTGAATTATGGAGGAACCATATTCTTTTTTTAAGATGCTGAATCTCTCCATGTCGAAGTTTTCAGTTTCATGGCCCTGAAAATCAGACAATTCGTGTATTTTGTTCTGCACAGACAATATAAATAAAAAGTACAGAATACTTGTGAAAACTATAGGTGTTAATAAGCTGTGTAAGATCAGTCAGCAAGCTAGTGCCAAAACAATTATTTAAATAGAAAGGAGTAAGAAATTTTAAGTTTGTTGCAGTTGGTGTGTTTTATTATGTCAATCCACTGGTCATGAGAGCATATTTCTATTCAAAATAAACAGAAAACAACATTGTGGTTTTGAATTGCAAGTTAGGGGAAAAAAGTATTCTTAATAGTTTCTACTAACCACCATTTAAAGGAGATAAGACTTGTGATAAGACTCCTTTAGATTGTGTATCACTGAAAAGTGATTTAGAAAACAGTCATGCTGCAGAAGTAGGGTTATGGAGCCAAGTTTCATTACCTCTACCACTCCAAGGTACATATTCAAATCTACATTAGTTACATTTAGTAATCTTTTTAGAATAGCTCTGCTTCTTCTCAGTTCTCCTTTCTTATAAATAGACTTCAAATTTTCTGGCTTTTTTCTAAAAGACTGGAAGACAGGAATTTTGCTGATTCAGTGAAATCTTTCAGTGACCTTTTTTGTATGTTTGAAGTACCAACTTTCTCTCTCAAAAAATTCCAACCCAGACAATTGGTATCACTAACAGCAACTCAGCAACTTTGGTTCAAATCTATCTTTTGAAGGCTTTGAGATGTCTTTTTTTGCCTTTAATTCCTGTACAATTTCAGATTTATCGATCTCTCTTCGCAAAGAGATGTGTCTGTACAATTATATGTCTGTTTATGGATTGAGGCATAGGACATTTTAAAAAGTTCTTGAGAAAGCGTGGATTCTGCTAGATTCACAATTGAATCTGCCTATTCTGGTGTTGTTCTAAAAATTGCATGTTTTTAGAGTTCAAATGCTGGCATAAAGAGCCACTGTTTACCTGCATATAAAATTGCTCTTCTCTGTGCAGAATGTACAGGGCAATGCATGGAATTCGTGCAAATATTTGGCCTGGTGGCACTCTGATTCAGAAAGGAGTCAGACAGTCTGCTGGAATATTCAGCTGCAACATAATAGCAGTTCTTAAAATACTTCAGCTTAAAATGCCACCCAGAGAAAACTTATTTAGTCTTTTCTCAGTTGTCTGTTGAGTCAGCCACTTGTGAAAGGGCAATAAACAGGAAGAAATTCAGGAATTAGCATGGCAGTCTTTGATAACTCTCTTCTTCAGTTCAGAAAATATATGAAAATTTATAAAATACATGAGCAAAGCATTTGAGGTTTTTGCAATGTATTTAGGTTTCTCTCTTGAAGAATCTAGAAGAAATTTTGAAAATAAATAAGGTCAAATAAGAAAACTGAATCTATTCTATTGCTATTTGCATATGTTTCAGTATATTGTGCAGAGTCTTGCAGGGAACTTTTCTGTCTCCATGTTCTACTTCATGATCCTTAATTTTGTGCTGACCCAAATCTAGTGATGTATGGAGCAGTCCAGGAACAGTTGCAATGATATTATTGGCATAGGCACTTTGTTATCCATCAAAATGAAGGGTACTGTGGTTTTGCCCCACTTCTCAGTATGTACCTGCCTGTCCACAAAGTGCCCCTTTGTTTGGGTGGTCAGAGCAGCTGGTACAGAACCTACTCAGACATACAGCTCCAAAATTCCTCCCTTGTGTTGCTACCCTAAAGATGCTTGTGAACTCCTCTTACTTCAGCGTGATAGCTCTCACGTTTATTTTCACTCTCTGCTATCTTTAGCAGACTTTGGGAGTGCTAAAATAAACATTCTTTGCCTAGTCATGTGGCCCTTCTCCATTTGGCAAACACCCGTCTGTTTCCTGTCTTTTTAATGATTTCATCGCTTTCCTTAGTATTTTACTTTTTCGGAGCGGTGAGACTTGGGGCTTATGGCAGAGCTACTTTTTCCAAGTCAGCAGAGGTGGCACACAGGATTGGTGGGGGAAATGGTTGGCCTTTGAAATGCATGTGGTTTTCACAGCCAGCTTAGAAATACAACCCATGCCAGGTTGTCTTCTGATTCCAAATTTCTTCAGGGATTAATGGCACTGCGGCAAAGCACAGCTTCTCCTTCTGTACTGAGCAGTCATCATCATCTTTCTTAGGTGCAGTGAAACTCAGTCCAAGTAGACACCTAAAGGAGACAAAGAAAAATCTGGCAAGTACTGTGAGAGCCAACAGGAAGCAGGTTGTCACAAATACAGGAGTTCAGACAACTATATTGAACGTGACAGTGAGACATATCCACAAGGGTCGCATCTGAGGTGATTTCCTTTATTTGAAAAGAGTTCTTATTAAAGCAAATAGACATTTTTGCTTAAAACAAAATAAAAGTGAAGGGTCAACCTCGGGGTTCAGTTCATTGAATATTCTTTGTATTATGCCCAGCAACCTTCAAAGCCAATTTCCTTAAATATCTGGGTGTTATTAGCACATGGAGGCTTTTCTATCAGTTTCTTATTTTATATAAACCATCACAAACTCATTTGGTATTAACAGAAATTCCAGGGCTTCACATGCTGTCATTTATAATTAATTAATGTATCATTGTTTAAACTGTGTTACTTCCCATCCAATAGCTGTGAAGCTCTCAAAAGTCCTCAGAAGGATTTGATTTATTTCCTTTGTCTTCATGGTTGCAGCTCATACTTGTCATGCACATATGTAGTGAATGAAGAGAGGATTCCAAGTGCTCAGCCATCCAAAGAGGACAGCTTTGGATCATCACACAACAGAGCAGTTCCTGGATATGTTTAAGAAGCACAGAAAATCTGCAGCAAAAGTTTCTGTCAAGGTGTGGGGATCCTTAAAATTCCTGTTGTAACTGTATGGCCAGAGAGGTCCTCAGCTCCTCTCAGAAATATTGTCTTTGCAGGCAATGATTTTTCAGACTCGTCACCTCTTAAAAAGGATATGTTTACAGCATCTCTAGCTCAAGCTGGGAACCATTGGAGACAAATTGCAGTTCAAATATCTGACAGGGCTTCTGACAGCGAAAGCTCGTGAGCCTCAGGAAGGTTCTTAAAACCAATTCAATACTTGGATGAGATTTCATTAAAATAAAAAATCAGAAATGTCTGCAAATATTTGAGTAGGAAACAGTACTGTGTGCTTTGTACCATCACACTGATGACACTTATCATTTAATTTGTCATAATTACCATTGTAAAGTATGTTTTTTCAGAGTTTTTTTTCCAGTACAGCTGTTTCGTTTGCTGCACATTTTCAACCTCTGATGTTTCCCTTTGTCCCTTTAAAAACAACTTAAAACCAATTGGACTGTTTTGAGAGCTCTCCTTTAGAGAGACAAAAATAAAAAGAGACAGGCGGGTTGCTGTGCAGAGCCAGACCAGATCCTCCTCACTGGATGTGCATGAGGCTGAGTTATATCCAGTTGCCTGGTGGAAAGGGGGTAGAAAAATTCCATCCCACGTATTGAATTGGACTTAAGAAGCTGCTTGTTGAGGTTGCAGAAAGAAGAGCCAGTATGCCTTGTATTTTTCATCTCCCTTCTTGTTTTCCAAGGAGACATGATGGAAATCCCATGGTTCAGTAAGGTGGATTGTGAGAGAGATGGCTCTGTCCTGAATGTTTGTCCCAGGCTTGCCTGACAGTGGAATTGCTAGTCGAAAGGTGAGGTTCTTTTCTGGGCTAACATGTTCCAGGGATCTCAACAGTGGTGTCCCCTCCCTCATGATTCATTCCTTCTAGCTTCTCTCCTTGCTCTTGCTCTGCCAGGCAGCAAGTGTGGAGTACTTCCCTCTGGTGTCCTGCTAATGTCTGTAACTTGCTGTTTCTCACCATGGTAGTGGCTGTGATGTGAAACTTAAAAGTATGGACAGGGAAAAATCATGGCCCATCACCTGGCTTTATTGATCAGAAAGAAAAAATAAACTGTATTTTAGGATGATAAATGTGGGAATCTGTAGATCTAGCTTCAATTTTCTCTTCTGACATATATCTCCTTGGGAAGATTTAGTTTCTCTGTGCTTGAATTCCTCTTAGAAAAGATGACCAGTGTTTCACTGAGGTGCTGAGTGACTAAGGGAATAAATACCTGATTTGCTGAGAGCACAGCATCCCTGCCCACCCTGCAGGCCCCTTTCCCTGGCCTGTGACGGCAAGTGGCTAACATCTGGATTTTTTCACTTGCCCCTGAAATGCAGTACCACAGCACAGTGGTGGGACCACCAGCCCTTCACCAGCGGCGAAGAGCAGATGGAAGCGAGCAATTCCTTATTGCAAGACCCGCCCAGCTCTGTCCCGCGTTTCAGAAGCGGCACTGCAGCGCACGGGGAGCCACCGAGAGGCCATCGGCGAGGTTTCCCCGTGTTGCCATGCAGGGCTCTTAGGCACTGAAAATGTGGCAGCCTGCCTGAGCTAATTATTTCCCCAGCTCCTAGGAGGGCTGCTCCGGGCACGGCGCTGTGCTGACACAGCTGCACCGCTGCCGCTTCCTCCGCTGGCCGCGGCTGGGGATCCCAGTGCTGCACTCCGGTGCAGAGTGTAACTGTGCCCCTAGGGACTTTTTACAGGTTGTCACAATGCTGGAAAAGTATTTAATTCACTGAAATGCAAATAGCCCTGTGGGCTACAGCTAGGAAGGAAAATAGACTTCTTTCTCTTGCTCTGCGCTGTGTAGTCTGTGTGGCAGGATGACAGAGTGCTGTCTGTTGTAAGCCCCTGACACAAGGTCAGACAAAAGCTGTGCCAGTGCAGAGGCCTGGCTGGCCAAACTCCCTCCTTGCTAGCTCCACTGACCTTTTGTGAGCTTATTCAGGGATGTCTTTGACCCTGTAAGTTCGGCTAAAACATCCGTATTGCCCTAACACTAAACTTCCTGGTTTTGCTGGTATGTATTTTAAGCTTCTTGCTATTTTGGTGCAGTTTCTTGCATTTCCTTTTTGAACAGTTCCTGTCGGAAGCATGTATTGTTTGGGAAGACATGGCATTAATTACTGTGTGAATTATTTGTTGTGTGGGTACCATGGAAGAAATACATGGGAACTGTTCCAAAGTGTCTTTAATGAGTTCAGTCATCCAAGATCTTGATTTCCATCTCATAAATAATAAACTGTCCTCAATATGCTAATTTAAATTTGCTTTTAAATTGCTTATTTTAATTTTGCAGGGGAAATAATCAAGAAGAAAAAGTTCAGAAAAATGCAGGCCTGCTGTGTTTCTGTACTAGGTCACTCAGGTTGCAGTAACCTGTCCTCTTTTCCATGCTAAATCCTGAGACATGTGATTAGGCTGGTAATGGTTTCATGTGAAGAGTGAAATTTGAAATGCAGTGAATGAAACTATATATGAAATCTTTGCTCCATAGAATATAACCTTATGAAGCAAGTTCCTTGCCATCTCCTTTTTATGGGATCTCCAGTCTTGATTTCTGCACTGATCCTTTGCTGTTTGGGCCAGTGGAGGCCAAAAGTGTTGCTCTGACAATAGACCCAGCTGCTGGCAAGGTAATATTGTGTGCTCAGCAGTGACCCATCTGCTTCATCAAATGCAACATCAACAGTCTTCTAGATAAGTCTCATCCAGTCTTGAAGTAGGGAAGGTGAAGGTTTTTCAAAAAGCCGCCTTATATTTGTGGACACTTGTTCCAGGCATGAATGAACTGGTAACTGGACTAATGATTTCTCACCGTGCTGACTATAAATAAAAATGTTTCTGCTCCAGGCAGGCAGATCATTACACTCAGAGGGTTTAGTACCAATGTAACAGTTACCCGTGAGATTTTTCTGTTCTGAAAGCATCCTTTTAATTTATTTTTTTTTCACTCAGCCCTTTATCTTCAGTAAACACATATGATTTTACATGAGCCTGTGTTCTCTGGGCTCTGTAAGTTCAGACTAAACAGTGCATAGCAGCAAAAATACTTCAGGAAAGGAAAACAAGCATATTTTGCACATGTACTAGCTAATCATCCATCTTTCAGATTTGTTAAGATTCAATACCAAATAAATAGACAGGAATAGGTTTGGATGGTTGTGCAGATACATCTTACTAGAAACACGGTCACCAAAATTTCATTTCAAGAGGCAAACTAGTGAAAAACCTGAAGAGGTTATTCACTTTACTGTCCTGGAAGGAATAGCAGCTTTTTAAAACATTAATATCCTCAGTCAGGAATCACAAATATTAGTTCACAGTTCCTTCAAGGGGTAAGAAGAGATAAAAATAGAAGCCATTCTGAGACCTCCCAGAGGGTGACAATGCAGTAATTCATTTCCTTATAATGACATCTTTCATGAAGGCCTTAAAACTGGAAATTCTCAGAGGAAGATTCCTTCCCCCTAATACCTTCTCACTTCTGTTGAAAACTGTCTGTATCATTGCAAGCAGGAGTGAATAAAACACTTTCTGAAAACTCAGCTGTGCTTCTGTAGGCTGATCTTAATCAGGAAAAAGGCTCATTCTGCTGAGTGCACCGGGCAGGTGGTGCTGTGACCTATAATGGCATGGGAGTGCCTGGCTGTGGTGGGACAACAAGAGAGGGGATGGCTGTGTGTAATCTTAGTGAGAGGTGAGCAGACCAAAACCCCTGCACCTCTAATCTGTGTGTGGAAAACACTGCACAAAACAGATGTCAACTTTGCAGTAGCTTTCATTTCACTCTCTGCTCCTCTCATTTGCGTGTCTACCCTCTTTGTTCATCTCTGCTCTAAGGCCTGCATTCATCCTACTTAGTAGAGGCAACCTGGCCACATTGGCTCTATGCTGAAAGGGATGAGAGCCTCTTCCAGAAGTGTCAGGGCTTCAGATTAGCAGACTGCCTCTCTGAGTAGTCTCCTGCTGTGTGTTGGTTGTACAGGAACCAAGATGTGTTTAGCTGCCATGGTTAAATATCTGCAATTGAGTGGGGTGATTTTGAACTCTACACTTTGATCTTTGGTGAGGTTGGCAGACAAACAGAGCAGTCAGTTGCTTTATTTTTCTTGCACTAGATTTTAAGAGTATTTTTCACAACCAGAGTGTAAAGTAAAACCAAGCACATTGATGCTAAGAATTAGAGGTGGAGCCTGAAATGGTATTGTTATTGCAGGTGGTGCTTGCCTGGCCAAATGCAGGCTGAACACAGAGATGAATAGAGATGAGCCCCAAAAAATTCTGTTTGACTTGTTACTATTTACTATAATAAATGAACCCATAGCCAATAACTCAGGGGTAGTTATGTGCATCTAGGATTGCATCCACAATTCCCTGAAGAGGTCTCTCCATGGCAGTCTTTACAGAGCAAGGGATCAGCCACAGAGCTAAACTGAAGGCATGGGACTGAATGGCACCACCCAAGCTGTCCAGTCAGTGCCTCTCCAAATGCAGAAAGGCACGCTGCAGATGCGCAGTCATGTGCTCTGTGGCTCATATCACCCCGGGATGCTGTACATTTCCAGGCTTCTCACAACAGACTCCAAGTCTGTGCTAGAAGACAAAATGCCACAATAATTGTGTCACAGGAGGAGAACAGGAGAGATCAAGGGCACTTCTAAGTCCTCCCGACTAGCAGGAGATTTGCTGGGTGACATTTGCAGATGCTTCCAGACCCTGCACTGTGCTGCAGAGAAAGATAAACAAAACCCAGCAGTCCCTGTTGAGCTAATCTGAAAGGGGGTTGCTTCCCAGTTCCAAATCTGGTGATTAGCTCAGCCCTGTGCATGCAAACAAGCACAGACAGCTGATGGATGCTGATACCTCAAGGCACACTGATGAACCTTGCATCTCTCAGTGACCATGTTTACGCCCTTAACTGACCCATCATGAAGTAAAATCCTTTATCTTAAATTTCTGTGAAAAAAAGATGAAGGGTATCAGGAAAAAGTGTATTGTTCAAGAAAAATGCCAGCCTTAATTATTAAGCTGTATTGCTCTAATTTTACTCTTATGATTTCCTGTGTACAAAAGATCTTCAGTAGGAGGTTATTTTTTCTTTAATAAACAAAGGCTTTGCTTTGCAATGTACTGCTGATTGGCACAGTCACTGTATAACACACAAAGGCAGATCTGTAAACAATGTGCTGTGATCTTATCTGATCTGCAAGCTGGATAATACATCATCAATGTAATTTGTGGCAGGGTATTTGTATAGATGGGGTGAGGTGTGTTGGAAACTCCTCTGGAATCACACAGGCAAAAAGGACACAATATTAACTTGAATAAAAGATGCTATCAACTTAATAGCTCCATGAATATGTGGTATTACTAGAATAGGAAATCACAGTTTGCAGGTACTTAGAGCCACCTAAGGGAAAACATGTTGGCTATGATTTTCTGTCGCCAACATGTTGGATCACACAGGGAACCAGTAATTACCTACAGAGATTTTCAGCTGTTGTTCACAGGTTTTGTGTGGCACTGTAGTTCCATCAGTTGTATCCAAAGTCTTTTTTTGGTACCAGAGAAAGAAGGGCTTGAAGGTCTTTGCCCCAGAGAAAGGGGGCTGCTGAAATCCTTAACAGTTGAGAGGTGCCATTCTGCAAACAGTTACTTCTACCACAAACAAAATTAATTGGTTCCTCTGCTGGTACTCTTGAAAGGATGAATGGACATTGCCAGCACTGTTCAGGAGACCAAGCTAAATTATCATAATAGACTCTTCTGGCCAAAAATGTTGTGTGTCACTGACAGGTTCTCCTTTTGTGTCAAGGATCAAGATACCTAATAGTATAATTTAGGTACCAAGAGAGCTGGTTATGGTGTCAGTGGCTCTCCTTATACTGCGGATGAAAATATACTTTAGCTTTTACAGCAATAATTTCAGCCACTTACACATACTCTGTGTTTGCTTGAAGAAAATAAGCTGTGCTCTTCGGTTAATAATAAAAGGCTTCTCTTTCCTGAACAGTACCTAAAATTGTAACCTAGCAAGAATAGTAGGGAGGCTGGAAATGTCAACTTTGCCCAGTCAACCAATACTTTTATTTTTATTGTGCCAGTGGTTGCACCTTCTAGAGCCCTGATGCTGTAATGGGATGTGTAAAGGCTAGAGACAGAGTAAAGCTCCAGATCTGGACCTGAAGCTTCTCCGGTGTGAGAAGTGTTGGTGTTGGTTATGCTTCCTGTCTACCTGCTTTTTAAGTTGCAAAAAGATTTCCATGTCTAGTATAACACCCTGTAAAACAAGAGCATGCACTGGCTTCTCTTGTTAAAATTCCTTTCATTTTCTTAGTTCTTTTTCCTCTCTTTATTAGTTAGGAATGGTAGAAGTCAGTGGAGCTTTGTAAAGGACCTTTTCATCAAGGGTGAAACATATTAATCATGCTGTAAATCCTGCCTGCTGGCTGATGGGGTGCTTCTTTGTGCTGGTATACAGGCCAGTCAGAGCCCCAGGAGAGCTGTATGCACATGTGTGCACCTGATGTATTGGTTGTCTTGCAGGGATGGAGAACAGCTGAGAGTTGCAAGAGTGAAAAGCAATGAAGATCTGCCAGATGCAAAAAGTAAATGAGTAGAAGAAAATCCAAACCTACACATTTTCTTTGTCACTTTCTTTGTTATCTCTTTCCAAAATAGCCACATTTTGGTCTTTTTTTTCTTGTCCTTGATTATATTTGTGTCTTTGCATTTATTGTTAGGTTTTGTCGTGTTATCAGCTTCTAAGAGTGGTACCCAAAATCAGACATTTCTGCTCAAACTAGTAAGTCTCCAAATGAGACAAATTAGTTTGGTTTCTTCCCTAAAAGTAAAAAATGTCCTTGCTTGCTCCTAGGGTCCTCTTTGGACCGCTATTCTGGTTGAATTCAAGAGCCTAGTTCTGGAGTCTTTACTCCATGAGAGAGATCAGGCTTCTTCCTTTGAGAGTTTGCTCCTGACCTGAATAACAAAGGAACTGAAACAAGGGCAGGGTGAGGCTAGGGAAGCTTTGCTCACTGGTGTAGCTCATTAGGGGACTTCGCTGCTTTGCTACTAAACCTTTTGGTTCTGCCAAGTTTCTTGACAAGAGCTGCAGGACTAATAATGGAAAAGTAGGTCAGGAGTAGATCTTGTAAATCTACTCAAAGGGCCAAGAGCACAGTTTGTGTAGGAAAAGAAGAAAAGAGAAAGCAAAAAAAAAAAAAAAAGAAAGATTTTAGGGTGAAGAGAAGGACAGGAAGGCCAGAGGTTGGTAGGACTTTTTAAGTGAACCCTGATGTGTAATTATACGTCTGATTACAGATTACTTTCTAATGGGGTCTGAAAAGTTCTTTGGTTTCTTCAGCAGGGCTTTCATTAGCACTTTGGAATCTTTTATTCTGCTGTGGCTGTTAGCAGTTAGACCAGCCTGCCTGCCTGCCTGCAGGGATTTTGTCTCTACAGTGGATGAGCAATGTGCTGGCCTGCTGTATACACATTCAAGTGTGTAGCTGCACCCCTACTGAGACCCAGGGAAAGCAACAACAGAAAAACAAGAGTTTTTGCAGGATGGACCCTTTCCTTTGAAATGTGGTAGGTAAGTGGTTTCTTTAAATGGAAGAAGAAAATCGATAGAAGGAGTTTCTAGGTTGGAAAAAACACCATCCCCAGTGTTGTCTTGGGAGTGACCTTCAAAACACATCTCAGTTTGGGCAATGTGCACTGGTTATCCACCACACACATAGCATACACCTCAACTTTTTACTCAGCTGAACTTCTTGCCACACTGTCGACATTTCCAATATATAGCTGGTGTAATGAGTTTTTTATATTTAAGCCTAAATTCTTAGGATGTTTCTGTAACACACAATCCATAACACACTGAACTGTAATCTGATTTAAAGCAAAATCTGATGGTGGGTTTTCCACCACATCCATAATTCCAGCTAGCTTCCAGCAAATATTTGATATCTTTACGTTTTATATGTATTTCTTCTGCTTTATACAACTCTTGTTAACTGTTAGAGTTTTTGCTGCTCTTTTTTTATTGTTTTTAACTTTTCACTTGTGTTTTCCTAGCAATTAGAATACAAGCTTTAAAACCATGCTAATGTGATACACCATTTCAGCTGAAGTAAAAGCCCTTTAGCATACACATTTACTCACAGAAAGTGGGAGTGAGGGAGCAGCAGGATTTATTCTTACAAGTGTAATCCTTTCATGTAGAAATTTCTCCGTAAAAATGATTTTGCCTTTGGAACAGCTTCCTGTGAATCAGCCACTTTCTGCATTTGGTGTTACCAGCCAGGATGTTTGCCCCCCCCAGTCAAACTGAGTGCAGTGCTGCCTGCTGGTTTTCCCCTATCAATAATTAATACATCATTTGATGGGCAATGAATGTCTTATAGAGGCCATTTTAACAAAACAGAACAATGCCTTCCTTGCATCTATCAATGAGAGACATTTTCATCTGTCGTCAACAAAGTCTCTCATTTCACTTCTGAATATGGGAAGCCTTTGCCAAGAAAGCACAAACAGGAGACACTTCATTATCATCGTAACACAGAGTTTTGAAGGGATGCTCTCAACTTTAAAATCTACATTTTTTGCCTGAAATGTTTTACCTCCTAGTGTTACAAGGACAGCATGGAACTCACTGAGAGTTTAGGGAGATAGATTTATCTTTGTTTTCCACTTTTACTTCCTCATTCTGACAGCTTTCTCACTGCCTAGCCTCAAGGTTTGCCCCCAGCCCATCACCAAGCTCCCTGTTCTTGTACAATAAAGGCACAGGCCATTTTTAATCATAGAGGTGCAGAACTCCAGTACATGTGCAGGAATCACAGGTGTACAACACCAAAGATGTTTTGAAATTAGGGTTGGGATTTTTTTTCTAGTTTATCCAAAAGTCTTGGTGGCTACTTTTAGACAGCTCTTTATTTATCTGTAGAATAGGTTTGATGTGAGCAGGGGTATGAATTTCATCCATAAATTCCCTCCTCCTGCAACTGCATGCTACAGCATGATTTGGAGGCCGCTGTAAAGGCACAGACATACCAGGCAAGGATAGGGAAGTCATATGCTGAGGAGCTAGTGATCTTCAGGAGTGGTAGTGATGGAGAGGAGCTATTTATATTTTGGGCAGTGACCACAGAAGTCCACTGTGTAGAGGCCTGAGACCACTGGCTGTACTTGTTTCTGCACTAGAAGAGTCCCCAGGGTGTGGCATGCTGTGAGTGACCTCACACAGTTGGCAGAACCACCCAGCCTTGTGAAAATCTTCCTGCATATTCTCATTCTCCCTACTACAAGTGACAAAATGTACGTTTAGTCTCCTGACAAAATGTTCTCTGCTCGGGTGAACATTTAAAGCATTTAATTTTTTTCCTTGGCCATCCGCTGAACTTGGAACATTGCCTCAAAGGTGATGTGTGCTCTTTTCAGATGTCTGGAGATATCTGTCCCACCTGGCAGGTTCCTTTTGTACCTGCTCCACATGCTCTTGGCGTAGGGCTGTTTATGTGTTGCTTGGTCCACTCTCAGCATTCCTGTGTTCAGTGCCAGTTTTTGAGCTGAGCCACAGGTTTGTAACAACTCTGACTGGCTGAGGATCTGGACCATCATGTGCTACAGTGTCCTGGCTGAAAGACTCCAATAAATGACTTGCAGTATATAATCAGTGCTTTGCAATGAAGGGATTAAGTAATTTATTTCTTGGCATTTTATGCTTGATTTTTGCATGCTTTTCTAATGAAATATAACAGTTTCTGGATGACATCAGACTCTTTTCCATTTTTGTTGTGTTTCATGTCTTTTCCTCACACTATGTTTCAGTGGCTGGCATTTCCCAAGTATTTTCTATGAGAGCTTAATAGGTATGTAAGAGTTGATGCAGTTTTACCTACCTTGCTCTTTGTGCTGTACATTAACTTAATGTTCCTTATGAGTTACAAGATTGTCTTTAATAATGAATTATGTGCCTTACTTAATTGGTTTTCTTTCCATGGAGCTCAATAGCAGGATTTAATTAAAGAAAACTTTGAATGTCCATTGTCTTTCTCCCCCTCTTTTAGAATTATCTTTATAATTTCTAGGTTGTTTTCAAACAAAATTATGTGACAGAACAGTGAGGAGTTAATATTTAAATAAAGCAGAACTGATAAACCAGCTACTATTTTGGGTATAGGCACAGAAATATTTGGGATGTTATCAAGAATTGTTATGCTCCTTTAACATCTCTAAGCTGGGAGTTGCTTGAGTAGCAGGACAAAATTATTTTTCTCCCCATTAGGGGTATGATGCATGTATACAAATTACTTAGAGATGTATGAGCAGAATAATAATAACCTTACTGTGTTATTGCTGAAATATTTCTCAAAGATTTCCTATATACCTGTATTTTGTCCTCCATCCCATTGCTCAGTGTTTTAATTAAATTTTCCTCTGAATTGATTACATCTACATTTTTCCCATGGGACTGTAGATGTGAATTTCTTTTCTTCTCCTATCATTAATACTTGTTGTTTAAATCTTTTCTCAGTCTCCTTTTTTTTTTTTAAGATTTGCTGATTGCAATTTGATTACCTGTTCGCCATTTTACAAATTATGTTACCCTAATTGAGGCCTAGAAATAGAAGTCCAATAAATGGCTCAGACATGTTTGATTTTATACTATTCTATTCTGTTGATCTTAGAATTCCATGTTAGAGTAGATGATTCTTTTTAAACCACTGTAGAAAGCACTAAACTAAAAAAACTAAGGAAGAATACTTGCATTTATTCAGTAGCTCTTCTTAGAGACTGCAAATGTGAACAGATACTGGGTCAATTGCCATTTTCAAATAAGACAACTGTTGTCTTGGTGAAAACCAGGACTTTTAAAGAAAGATTTTCAAAACAACTCCTAAGGAGTTTAGAGGCATGAGTTTCATTCAAAGGCAGATTTACACCAGTCAGAGATTCCTCTTACATGGAGGGGGAGGGGGCAGTGGGAAGGATGCTATCAGAAGGATAGGCAAATACACTTTGTGTATTGTCTCTGAGTGAATTTTGCTTGGGTGCAAATCTGGCTATCTGAAACTTGATATTCTTCAGTGCCCCAAGCTGTCCCAAATTCTCATTTCAACATTAAGTTGTGCATAAACACTTGTGTGGCTGGAAAGGCTTTTCTTCACAGCATGCTTTCCCAACACAGCACCATCCCCAGCAACATGTGTCCCATATGTTTCCAACAAAGGCATTTCCATATTAACTGGGCTCTGTGGGACACCCTGAAGCTGGCTGTTCCTTGGCTGTTCACCTTTCTGATCCAAGCTCCTCCGCCTTCTGATGTACAGTACAAAATTCATGTACTTTGCTGCAGCTTAACTGAATTACTCTTCTGTCACCCAGGCTCTGTGATGCTATAAAGGCTGGTTAACATATATATGAAAGCCATGGCTCACCACTGCACTTTCTGTGACACATGCTCTTGTCAAAGGCTTTCATCACAAGAAACTATTAAAAAGTCGTGACCGCTATTGAAAAGATCCAGAAACAGGACTAACAAGTAAAGATGTCAAAAGTGCCCTACCGCCTCCTTCCTTGAGTTTTGAATGGGAAAAGAAATCTCTTGTTTTAGTCATTTTTTATTTTTTGTGCCTCCTCAGCAGTTAATGCCTCACTTGGTGCACATGAAGGCCTCTTGCTGCCAAACACCTGCAATCAGTAGCTCACCATTTGGCTGGGAAGTCAAAGGCAGGACACATGCCGTGCTGAAACCACATCACTCCCTTCTCTGAATGCTGCAAAGCTGAAGGGGGTGCACCTAGCAGTGCCTTAGGGTTTGCAGTCAGCTGTAGAGCGTGTGTTGGTCTTAAGTGTGATCAACAGTTATGTACAGAGAGTCTCTGTGTAAAGCATTGCACCCCTCAGGATCAGAGATTATGTGCTGCCTGGACAGGATGGTGACAACAACCTTGCTGAAGCACACTGAAGGCCAATTTGTAGTATGTTGCTCGTGTTGTTCTCTCACACAATTATTATAACCCATGTGTGTGTAAAACATGCTCTCTGTGGTTGTGTCATTAACCGTAGCAAGGTCAGTGTGCTCCCCAGATGTGCTTCCATTACACAGCACAAAGGGGGAGAAATGTTCACAGCACACTGGAGAACAGCAAGCCCTATGGATGGAGCCTGGCTGTGGAGAGGCACTTTCTTTGCTACAAAGGGAAACAGGAAGACACTTAATCTGCTGCTGCTCAGTTGCTGTGGGGGAAGGAGGATTTTCTGCCAGAGGTGTGAGTCCTAGTAAAAGGCCCATAAGGTCCCATATCCCCAGGGAGTGATGGTGTCCAAAGAGCAGCGTGGGCAGAGCGGCTGCAGCTGTATGTGGGAGATATTTCTTTCCTCTTGTATTCAGCAGTGCTACTGCCAGTTAGTACCTGCGGAAGTGAGAGAGGAGAAACCATGTTTTCAGGGTTTGTGCTTTTCTGAGTGCTGTGAATGCAAAGAGGTAGTTTTGAGGCTGTTAGCCACTTGCACATGAAGCAGAAATTTAAAAATGCAGACTTTTGACTGGACTGCAAAAGATCTGCCTGTATATAGAATCTGATTATATAGAGAGTCTTTATATAATTTTAAATGTAACAAAAAATTATTTGTAATCTTTTCTCTTCTTGCAGCTCACAATGTTGCAATGGTTATTTTTTTCACTAAAGTAGGAAAAAGCTTAATACTGATTATTCTGTCTCCAGATAAGACCCCATCAAAACAGTTTCTGTATAAAGATGGTGACTATTTACTGTATTGAAGATGTCTAAGCAGATATTATATCTTACCTAAGGGGCTGGAGAACGCTGGGTCTTTAAATGAAATCTGTGAGATGCTAAGGGATTTAAGACATTACTGAGTAAATGTCTTAGGCTAATAGAGTAAGAACAGGGATTGAATTGATATCCAAAGTGCTGCAAGACTGCTTTGCTCTCAGTGTCTAGCTCATGCTGCTAGAAAATAGTGTCCTTTCCTCAGCTGTACTCCAACAGGCTTTGTTGAACTCTGCAGAATCTCACACCTCTGGCTTGGGGCTTGTCTGCAAGTGCCTGCTAGGGGAACTTGAGGGTACTTGCAGCTGCTTTATGTACCATTGGTAGTAGGGATAGCCACTGGATATTTTGGGGCTTCCTTTATGCTTCTGTGGTCCTTTCCTTCCTTACAGCACTGAATTAGAGCTGGGAGAATAGATCTCAACCTGTCATCCTTCCTTCCTACATTTTGGAGAATGCCTGATCTCACTGTGGGGATCTGGATAATGCAGCTCAGAGGAAGATGCCCAGCTTTGTTCCCACAATGTGCTTATTTGGCCCTGTGGTTAGTGGTAGCTGATGCAGTAGTCACTGATGATCATTTAGGATATAAATATTGAGATATTGTGTGTCTCTTGGTTTAGGGCAAATTTGGGAGGAAACTTCCAAAGGGGTCACTGCAGAAATCAGATTCAAGCTGCCCCTCTCCCTGCTGGTTCAGGAAAATGTTTCCTTGGAGAAAAGTGGAAAAAAACTGTTTATCCAACAAGCAAAGTATTCACAAGCATAAAAGATTAGTAATATTATTAAACAATAAAACTTCTAGCTGTTCTGAAGAGTCTTGTTGAGGGGTGTAACTTGGCTCGCTCAGTCTCCTGTCAGTCCCTCCTGCACTGGAAAATGCCATGTCCTGGGCCCCAGTGGGCCACAGGCGTGAGCTCCTGGTGTTTTTCTGGGTGTTCAGTCCAGACCAGGGCCAATTCTTTCCAAGAAAAAGCTACAAACTCAGGATGTGGGGGAGATTTGTTCTAAGGCATTTCTGACAGGTGCTCTAGTGTCCTTTGCTTCGTCTGAGCTGCTACTGTCCCAGTCATCAGCCCCATTCCTCTGTCACAGGACATCACCAACAAGTAAGTGGTGGTGGAGTAAACCAAGAGATCTGTATCCACATCAGGTCCTGGTGTTGGTGTTTCAGTGTGAGCTGCCATTCACTGCTGCTTTCCTGTGCAGGGTGGCAGGTCAGGGGCTCATCTGCTCAGGGGCTCAGTGCCTGCTGCCACTGGCTGGGGTGAGGGGATCTATGGCAAAGGGCAGGGCTGGAGCAGTTTGTCCTGGTTTGGGGAAGATCTCTGGCCCAGGTGTTGACATTAGCCTCAGCACAGTTTCACTCTACTGATTCACTGTCTTCTACCCAAATACACGTGCAAAAATAAATTGGAAGGTTTTAAAGGACGTTTCAGAAGGCTGGCCACTTAGCAGTGTCGTCAGGCAGGTGACCATGGACATGTTTTCCAGTGACCCAAAGCAAGGCAGAGTCATCTTTCTCTCTCATTCAGCCTCCTACAGATATAGATGCTTGAGCTTTCCTCCGTGGCTGCTGCAGGAAACACACGTGAGTGCGGTGCTACCTGGGAGCAGGAGGACTCAGGGCCTGGGCAAGGTGGCACATCTGCTTAAACCCGACCTGAGCAGGCACTGGAACAGAGAAGCTGTGGATATCCCCTCCTGGAAAAGGATGGATGGAGCTCTGAGCAACCTGGTCTAGTGAAAAGGTGTCCCTGCCCATGCAGGAGTGTTGGAACTACATTATCTTTAGGGTCATATCCAAGCCATAGAATTGTATGATTCTATGATATTCTTAACCCCATGCTGTGTCTCATCAGCAGCAAAGGGATTATTGATGAGATTCTCAAGACTGAGCTGTAGAGCTGAAATCAGTGACAGTTGCACGCCTGAACCTGCCAGCTGGCTTCGGGAACACCAGCTTCCCTCTGTCTGTTTACTGGAGAGCCCCGCTGTAAGAAGTTATAAAGTAGCAGAGGATGCAGTAGTATTTAGCTGCTGCAGAAGCTAAAGAGAATTAGGTGCTCTTTTTTGCCAGATTCCCCAGCTGTTGTAAACTGGCTGTTCTCTGCCAAAGTCAATAGAGCTACATCAATTTGCTGCAGCTCAGGATTTGACTCTATGAGGCTGTATCAGAGCATGTGTCACTTCCCTTTGCAAGCAGGTGGAACAGCAACAAATATAGAAAAAGATCTTGCACCTAGGGGAATTTAATAGATAAAAGTATATTAACAAAAATCAGTGCAGGATTGTGCTTCTGTCAGCATTTGTTCTGTGTGTGTCTGTGTCTGTCCCACCCCATTCCTTCTTTGCACCTGCATCACTATGGTAACTAATGAATGACTATTTAATTTACCAATCACTGTATGCAGCAGTTTAGTGTTTAAAATATTCCAGTACTGTCTGTCATACACATATGCACAACCACATACAGTCTGTCACGCAGGAAATATTACAGATGCTTGGTATTCATATTTTAAACTAAATCTATTTACCTGTCTCTCCAAATAGGACATGAGAGCTTTATCTACTGTGATGATGGCCACAAGCTAAATACTATGTGCAGGTAATCATAGTTGTATTATTTCATGTTTGCTGTCTGTATGTTTCAGCTGTCAGCCAGCACACCTGAAATAAAGGCACCTCCATTTATATCCCAGAGAATTTCTGCCCAACTCACAGGTCTTAGGAGTTATTTAGAAGTTTTCAGAAGAAAAATGGTATTTTGTGTTTTTGGGAGCCAGTCTAGAGCTGTTATTTTGGAAGAATAAAAGGGGAAGGACAACTATCACTAGCTTTTCAAAGGGATGGTGTGTGCCTTCAGCCATTTGAAGTCTTCAAGAAAATGATAAGTAATTACTGGAGGAATGCTAGGGCAGCTGCATGCTCTTCTGTGGGGCTGATGTAGGTGGGCACTGATTGGGAAAGGTAGATTAGCATCTACTTTCATTTTGTTTTCTCTCAGCTCTCCACTTGTCTCAGTGCTGTGATAAGCTGGAGATTTTCAGGAGATTCCTAGACACCTAGGTACATTTTGCTTGAAGGGGACTTGGTTTTATTCTATCCTATAGAATTGTGCAGCTGCAAAGGGAATACATACTCAATAGAATATACTCCTGCTACAGGTGAAGCAGATAGTTTTAATAAAGTTGCTGGTTTCTTTTTTTTTTTTTTCCTCTCTTGGACCACTTGAGAAAATATCTAAAAGGTGTAAAAGAGTGAAGGGAGAGGAGTAGCAGTACACATCCAGGCATGAAATGCCCTTATACCTGCTGACATTTCCCTCATGGAGATGATGGGACCTGAGACTTGACCATAGGCATCTTGCTCAGGGCCTGTGGGGGGAGAGAATTGCCTGGGCTTAAGGAGAAAGAGGAGATTTCAGATAATCTGGGAAGAGTTATGTGAAGTTTAATGCTACACAGTCCTCCAGCTCTGCTCTAGAGGGAAACCACAGCAAATTGGGCTGCACATATACCTTAGTGCCCTATGGAAGGTAGCCTGCTTCTTTTGCTCATCCTGGGATGCTCACAGATAAAAATTCCAGGCAGCAGGCAGTTGTTCCCGCGTGACTTGGCTGGATGTGCACATATGTATGTACGTACGTACGTACGTACATATGTATGTATGTATGTATGCAGACTGTATTTGCAATGCCACACCTCTGAAACAGCTGGTTTGGATATGTGCAGCTCGAGTCTTCTGGGTAAACGCAACTTTGCCCAAATCCTGGCCCTAAGAGCAGCTTTTGACATGGTGGGTATGCTTCATTGAGGTTTTCTATCTGAAACAGCAGGACCAAGGACTCCTAAATCATGTCCTATCATTGATATATAAGTGTGCAGCGATCCAGACAGGTAGTTTTACTGCAGGTTCCATGAAACAATAACTGGTTGTGTGATGGCCCCCAGTTAACCTGTGGTAAGGTGAAAGCAGGGGCACTGGACTAGAATGAACTGTTATATCACAAGGTTGATTTAAAGCTAAAATGCAACCTAGATTCGCCCCAACTGCAAAACTGTGTGCTTGCTCTACAACAAATGTTTCATTTCATTTCTCATATCCAAAGCAGGCTGCCTTAAAAACCTGCCTTGTTCCTGAGTCTAGATCCTGGTTGCACATGAAGCAGAAGAGCCCTGGTAAAAAGACTAAGCAAAACCCCTGCAACTTCTCAGCTGGTACAGCTCTCTCCCTCTATGTCCATCTTAAAAGTGTATCTCTCTTCCCAAACTCCAAGGAGCTTCATTTAGTCTGGGCTTGATTTAGAAGCCCCTCCCGTTCAGGCCATGTCCATTATGTGCTGCACTGCTGCTCACTTGGAAGTTATCAGGTGTTCCCAAAAGAAAATTATGGCCATTGCACAGGGATGAGTCATCTCTGACAGCTGGGTGAGAGAGGATTTTCTAGTTGTACACAACTCTGAGGTTTAAAAAACCCCCAAGCCCTTTTTTGTTCCACATGGGGCTGAAACCAAGTTCCTTCTATATGGAAAAAAAAAAAAAAAAGAAGAAAGAAAGATCCTCAGTAAGCCCAGCCAACAGTTCATTAATCAGCTCACATCAGGTGAAAAAGATTCAACATTGCCAGCCTCCCACATTCCAGAAACATTCTCTGACCACAGAAATATTAAGGATATCCTTCACAATATTTTCCTTTTTTTTCTTTTTTTTTCTTTTTTTTTAATGCTAAATGGAATGGTGCCAACCTGTGAGAGGCTGGCTTTGGTAGGTAGTTGATAGCTTGGTAATTTATAGTGCCTGCCTAGTACACAGGGGTCCTAAGTTCAGGTCTGTGAGAGCCCAGGACTTTAGGCTATTGTTGATTCTAAGCCTCTCTTGGGTTTTGATCATAAATCACACCCTAGAGATGAAAAATTTTTTCTGACAAAAGTTTTGGCAATGCTGCTATGTTTGCCTGCAGAATGGACACTTGTTTCAGTCACTAGCCACTTTTTCTGATGAAAAAACATTTCATTGAAAAACTTCATGAACTATCTCTAGGTGTTTAAAACATTGGCTTTCAGTGTTTTCAGAAAAATAAAGTTAATTTTACTGTATTTTAAACTGAAGTCTTTTGGCAGATTTCCAAATACCCTTTTATTTTCTAGGGTGGTCCATTTTATATGGCTTACTAGTATTTGATATGCATGTTTGAATCTTAGCTTTTCAGAGGACTTTGGAAGAACACAAAAGCCTGGTGCACTGTGTAGTAAAAAGAAATAAAATTTCTAAATTTCTCTATGAGAGATTTACACTTCCGTGTGGATGAAAAATGAGAGGGAATAGGTATTTTCTCCCCCTTGTAATAGAATTAAGAGAATTCTAATAGAGTATTTGATGCCGTAGAAGCATTTGGGCTGGCTGATTATGAAGGGTAATTTTGTTGTCTTTACTGAGATTTATGTGAGCAGATATAAAAATTCCATCAACTGTAAAAGCAGAGAGGCTGTTCTAGTGTCTGTGATGACCTCTGGCACAGCACAGACCAGGAATTGTTCAGCTGACCTGGTTGGGAAAGGAGAAAATTGATACCATCTGAAAAAATGGAGCTCTTTTTGCTCCTAAGCAAACTGGCTCACTTGTTTTCTCCCGGAAGAGTTCTCCTCTGCCTTCTGCAGAGGTCTGCTTAGAGGACTCCTTTCTATGATTTCCCAGCTCTTAAACAAATGAGAAAGGTTGATGAATCTTTAGCAAATCCTTCCCTTCAAGTCTTTGTCATACTGAGGACATAAATAACACTGGCAGCCCCATCCCAAGTGTTTTAGCTCAAGACAAATCCTATCTCAGTTGCTGAGAAGTGGCATTTTTCATTTTGCCCAAGAGACTCACTTAACCCATTTTTAGCTGCTGGCTGCAGCCCATTATCGGGATTCGTGTTCCTGATTTCGATGCAGAGCTGACTGAGGGCTATAAGATGCTGCTTGAGTCTTACTTTTATGAATAAGCCTAGCAAGAGAAAGCTTAAAGAGAATTTAATCTGCCTGTGTGCTTGTGGATACTGTGCCAATGGGGGGAAAATCAGTTTAAGTGGAACAGTGAGGATGTAGGCAGGCTGGATCAAGGAGCAAGAAAGTGTGGTCTCAGCAGTGCTGACCAGAAGGATATTTCAGAAGGACTGCCTTCATGCAGCAGATTCAAGGGGGGAGCATTTCCTTCTCCCCACACTGAGGCTGTCTCTGGGCAAGGTGGTGAAGAGATGGTGCCTTGGTCCTGCATCTGGGAGACGTGCACTTGGCTTGTGTCAGACAGGTGTTTTAGCAGATGCTGTTCTCCCTGTGCTTTCCCTGACTCTGAAGCTAGCTTGGGCATCTCTGCTTCATACCTTGGCATTTCCTTGGGGTTGAAGGAAAATCCTTGGGGGACTGCAGCCTAGGGGAATTGCCTGCATGTGTGTATGGGTATATGACTGTTCTGTGTGTAACTAAATTATTTTGTGCCTTGAGATCACACATGAAGTGTCATTTCTGTGCTCTTGGTTTCTTCTTGGGTTTGAGAAAGAGGGAGCTCATGTAAGCTGGTTTACATGTTTTTGTCTTAAATATCCGTAAAATAAATCTTTCAAATCTTTCACTTAGCTATCTTTACTCAATACTCTAGTGGCCATGACTAGAGTCAGCATTTTTAGTTAGTTTTCTACTTAGGAAGTGCTGATACATCATGAACGAGGGCATAAGGGTTCTTTCCCCTTCTGAGTACTAGCTAGCAGAGCTAGGCTTTGTTTGTGAGCTTCTGAAGTAGCCGGGGACACAAGAGAGATGAGTACACTTTAATGCTGTTCCTCTCAAGTGTCACCTTGGGGTGACTTCTTGCTTATAAAACTGCTTGGGGTTCTCTCAAGCTAAGATTGCTCCTAGGCAACATTTTTGATTAGGCATGACAGTGAAATACATTCACCAAGACAAAATGTTATATGTGTCCTGCACAATAAATAGCAGCTGGATACAGGGACAGTCCATTGCAAGTCTCTATGGCTATCACACAGCACTGCTCTCTGTCCCATGGGAATCCCACAGCAGTCAGGATGTGCTAGTGGCCTTCCCCTGTGCCAGCTGCCAAAATGGGTGCAAGTTTCAAAGGCAAAGGAGCAGTGTCCTGAAATGCTGGTTACATTTTTTCTGTCTGTTGGACTTTCATTTATTTCTTAACACTTCAGCAAGAAACAACTTTGCTTTGCTCTTCCCTGCCCATCTCTGTCTATTATTGCCTGGTGTGAATATTTTCAGTACTCTTTCCTTCTTCTTGCCAAGTAACAGGAAAGGAGGAACAAGCTTAGGCTGGTAGCAGTCTCTCTGTGCCTCCACTTCTTTGCAAAATGGGGAAAATATGCTTCTTTCTTTTGCTGCTCCATGCTGAGAAAAAACAGGTTAATAATTTTCCCTTTGGCTGTGGCTGGGCTGTAATACAAAAGTGTAGAAGTCTGAATCTGTTTCCAAGTTGATGTGAAAAGGAATGTACTGTCCAACCAGGATGGTGTATACTGAGCACAAATAAGGGTCGATGTACCCTTTAAACAGTATATTTAAACGTGAGTTTCTGTCTGAACATCAGAAAAGACTTTTTAATGTGAGAATGACTAAGCACTGACACAGGTTGCCCAGGGAGGCAGTGGAGTCTCCATGCTTGAAGATATTTGAAAGCCATCTGGACATGGTCCTGGGCAATCAGTTCTAGGTGGTCCTGTCTGAGCAGGGGGTTTGAACGAGGTGACCTCCAGAGGTCCCTTCCAACCTCAATCCTTCTATGATCCTGTGCTTATGGACTTTAGGTTGTTATAGCCATAACTCTTTCAGGTCAGAAGGGAGAAAAGGTTTGTGAGTAGTTTTACTTTTTATGAGACCAATTATGTTAGGAAAAAAATGGCCAGAGCTTTGAACAGATGCTTTCATCGCATTCTATGCACCTAAAATCTTAGGTATTTTTATAAATATGGTAGATGTTTTAATAAAAGATACTGACTTTATCCACACAATTTTTTGGGCTTAATGCAGACACACATATACAATGCAGATCCTTAAAGCCCTCAGAATTACGGTGAAAGGTGAATTCCTTTATAATTTAGGAATGTGAGCCATATGCACCCAGTCAAGAGTGGCCTCTCCCTGATACCAATAGCTCCTTTTTCCAAAAGAAAATCCTCAATGTTCAGATGTGGAAATGGAAGGCCCTCAGGAAATAAATTAAAAAGGGCCACTGTGGCCAATCTGAGTCAGTTTATCAGGCAGTTCCTTTGGGTTAATATAGTCCATTATGATGAGATTTAAATGGTCTGAAGGAGTAGGGAAATTTTTAGTAGAATTATTGGATTAGGCTTTTTGAATCAGTAAAGTAGATCCTAAGGATGTACATGTGAGCAGAAAGATACTCCAGTGAACAACATGAATTACAAACTTGAGGACCTTGCAAGTTCTAAGTGAGAGGCTCAGTCATGAGCTCCACAAAATGCATAGCAAAGCAGGGCCTACATTGTACTTTCCAGATCAGTGCTGCTGGAAACTGCCTCACTACAGCCAGCCAGTGATTGTAGTCTCCTCTTCCTTGGCCTTGCTGTTTAGCCCCATACCTAGCCAGTGAATCTGACACATTTCCACAATGTTTACATAGCACCTCCTCTCAAATATGACTAGTTTGCCAGAAAGGGGTGCTTCTCTCCAGGGAAAGCTGTAACTTGGTGCTAAAAAAGATTGACTTGGGTGAAATGTACCCAGAGATGCAGAGGTGTAGAAGACAGGAAAAGAAAAAGGTAAATAGGCCATTTTGTGACTTGCAGATTGACTTATTTAATGACATTTTCATTAACAGTTTTTGCTGGTAAATGCCATGGGTTTCTCTTTAGAGCTGTCTACAGTAATAATGAGTGACTCTACTGAGAAGTGATTTACATAAAACATGCTTCTCTTGTTGCAGATAGGAGCTCTGTGCTGGGTTAGAGAGGGAAGGGGAAGAAAGATAAGTGCACTCTGTAAATGAGGGGCAGTTTGGTAAGTGAGTTGAATTGTGAGTACCCAGGAAAGATCACCCTCCTCTCCAGTACACCCTGGCCCAAAATGTCTCCCAGCTGAGTCACGGCACCGAGGTGAATGTTGTTACGCAGGTGTGACACAAACTGCTGTGGAGAAAAGGTCAGGATGAGCTGCTGCAGATTAACCATGCAGAGGAGCTGTAGACAGGAGCAAAATGAGCTTTCCCTAAAGGGCTTTATCTGCACATTTTGTATCACTTCTGTGCAAAGCCTCTGATCACAGCATTTTGCATTTCTCCAGATTTAAGTGTCAGAGAAATAGATCCGTATTTTGTGGTCTGTCAAGTTCCAGACAGACACCAATGTGAAAACATGACAAATAGAAAACAGAAAATGAAATAAAGATTTTTTTTTTTGAACTTCACAAAAATTTATTTACTTAGTTTCTTCCTTAGTAGGACTGAGACTTTACATTATGGCTTTTTCCTGGAGTTGGATACAGTGCTGTCTGGACCATTTGTTGCTAAGTCATCCCCTGTGTGTTTTTTTTCCTGTGGATGAAATAGTTTATGTTGACTCATAAATAGAGATATATTGCTTCTTAGCTTCTTCCCCTAAAATTGCAGTAAATTAATAGAAAACATATTGCTGAGACTGTGGTCTGGAAGTGGATTCCAGTTAAAGCAGATAACAAGTGACATCTCAGTTAAACTGAGCTTTCTAAGAGTTACTCATCTAAGCTGTCCAGTGCATACTTGCCTACAGGGCAAACTCCAAAAGGGCTTAGGTCCTTTATCTAAGACACCTATTTTAAGATAAAATTTGTTTTCTGAGGGTTCTTATCTCTCTCCATTGACTATGCTTAGTGACTTAGATCTGAAGAATTTCAAAGACAATTTTGGTAGCTTGAGACATGTTTTTTTAAGAGATGACAGAATAGTTTTGAAATGGAAGTATAGCTGTATAAAGTATAAAAGTATAAGATATAAATTTTATATTTTAATTTTGATTGATATATATTAATAAGCAATATGCAAATACAATTTATACACTTATCATGCTTTTTTTTTTTCCCCCAAAATATCCTTGAAAAGGAAAAAAATATAATCTCATGTCTGTGGTAAACATTTATGCCATTGAAATGACATTGTAGATACAGTCAAATACTTTGATTTCTGAAAAAATTAACATCTTAGACCACTGGAAAGTTACTTACAGGAAAATAAGGCATAATTAAGTAAACAATTCCTGTTTCTCACATCTCCATGGAAATAGGCTTGTTGTTCAGATCATTAGAAATAAACATTTTGCTGGTACTTCAACCAGGAGGACTAGCCTGATGGTGCTAGTAAAAATCAGAGAAGAAATGAAAGACTGGAAGGTAGGAACTTTTACTTCATGAACCCTTGCTAATTTGATAGTTGGGGGTTATGGACTGTTAATGAAAACTTATGCTAGCACCTGTATTCATCTCACATAAACTGCCAACAAAAATTCCATTCATGCTTTTTAATGATAGATTTTATCTGGGAGTAGTTAGGAGGGCAGTTTTGTGTTCTCAGTCATGATGTCTTCTATGAAACTTCATGCAGACAAAAATGATTTGTCTCATAAGTTTATTTGCTATGTTTGGACTAGTACTGAATCCAAAATATTCTTTCAGCAGAACAAATTAAAAGAGCTGCAAGTCAATTATTTTCATATTTTGCCTCCCTTTACCTAATTTTTATATCAGCTAAGAATGTCAAAATCTAAAAGGTAAAGTATCCCTGATTTTCCTGGGAGATTGTGCTGATCAAAATTTCTGGGAAGTAGATTGAAATGTAATATAAGCTTTTGATTCCTTAAATGGCCTCATTGAAATGTTCACAGTTCTTCTGAATTGTATCTGTAAAAAAGTAGGAAGATTAGATGTGAGGTTTGTTTTGAGGAAATCATACTGTTGTCTTTTAAATTAGTTCTGCTGTGGGCACAGTGCCTGTAGTCTTCTTAATCTGTTAAACCTTTTTTATAAATTAATATTTTGGAAAATGATAAATATAAATAATTTACATTGACAGCTTTCATGTTGTAGGTTCACTGAGCTGGATTTACAAAGGCATCAAGCCAGGATCTAATTCCTGGCTTTATTAGGTTATGAAATAGAATCTAGCCAGAAGATATAACATCCTTAAGCTGTAACATCAGCAGCAGCAGACAGGCCTTAATGCTGCTGGACCTAATGGAATTAAATTTCATGTATGCTTAATGAATGCAAATGCCACTTAATTTTTACAGCCTGAGTTTTAATACATTGCGTGTGACACGTCTACTCCTGAAAAAATTATTCAAATGTGTGATTCTTGCACCCAGTGTCAAATTTCACCACTGTAAAATGTATCCTCTTAGGGAAGAGGGAGTGGAGAAACATGCCAGCAATATTACTGCATAATTTAAAGCAGCCACCAAAGAGAAATGTTACAATACACACCAGTCAATTACAATTGTTGTGTATGTTTTTATTCTCCTTTGCTGCTTTTCAACAAGGAGCAGTAAAAAGATTTAGAACAAGTGGCAACCATAGCAACAAGGAATTTTTGGTTCAAGCTGGTGCTGTGTAACTTCTGACAGAGAAGCACATTTCTGGATATTCTGGCAAGTGTTGATTCTTTCAAAAGATATGTGTAGTGCTTCAATTCTGATTTTCAGGCACAAGTCCTATGGACATACGTGAGAGCCAGTTTTGGTGCAAGCTCGAGCTGAAGCAGTTACAAGTGGGTTACACCAGAGCTGGGTGTGATACTTTTTCAGTGATACCTTGGGCTTGTTAGTAATCAATAGAGATAACAATTCCCATTCTGCTCCCCCATGTGAGAGAAGGGAAATAGAGATGATGTGGAAGAAGGTTTCTATCCCATACCAGTCCCCTGCTCCATCCAGCTGTGGCTGTGAGAAGTCCCAAGCAGAGCTTTGCCCCTCTGACCTGATCACACCAAGTAGCCTGCTCTGAGGGGTGCAAAGACCCTGCTCAAACACAACTCCTCAGGAGTGGTAACTCCCAGAGCCACCATGTCCTTAGGCTTTTGCATTTGCTTGCAGACAGCCAGGTGGGCAATGACCTTGAATACAAGTAAGCAAAAATTCAGGGGAGGTATGGGTGGGATGCAGAATTCAATCATGTATGCAGAGAGCCCAGAAAATGTATTCAGTTGATGAGGGTTTGATGGTTTTAAAATATAGCCAGTGATCAGTCACTGTGCCCTTTACAAAATAAAGTGGGTGTCATAATATTGGAGATTATGGCAGACATAGTAGTTACAAAGAACTCTAGCTACTGATTACAAACTCAGCTGTGCAAGGTCAAAAGGATCTGTGGCTCTCACTTATGTGAAAATCTTGACCTTCACAGCCATATACCAAAATTAAACATTCATTGCTTCTCATGACAAAGAGTAAATTTGCACAGTTAATTCTGGAATGAAAACAGCAGCAAGATGACAGTGCAATGAATGGTATGCAATCTGAAAGATGAGATCGATGTTATTCCAAAGAATGTGTTAGAAACAACTGAAATTAAATGTCTTTTTTTTCTAATTCTTCTGGAGGCAATCCTTCTACTTTATTGTATAAGATGGAACTGTTCTACAAACTGACTTAGAGTAGGCTGGGGGCTCTTAACTCTGATTTAATGGCCTGGACACATCCTCCAGTAGATGTACTGAGGTACATAAGCCTCTTTCATTAATAGCCTTGTTTTCCTTAACCTTTTCTCATGGTCACCTTAGGAAGATACTTTGCATGCCCCATGTCTGCAGATCCCAGGCTGCCAGCCACTACATGATGGGGTGCCCCTTGGAAGCCCCTTAGCCAGACATTCATTTCTGCCATTGCATACTTTTTACAAGTAAATTGCCCATTGCTTTCTTCCGGACATGGGGAGTTGGGGATGGATCCCAGAGACCAATACAGGTAAAGTACAAATCTGACCATTTTATCTAACACTCCTTTGAAGGCCAGTTATCACAAAAAGCTATGATAGCACGTAGATCTCCTCCACCTCATTGCACCTTAATTTGGGAACCTGAGACTATAAAATCGTTTTGTAAATTACCTGGAAATAACTATGTCTGACTTTGGATCCCAGAGGGGCCACCTATTGCCCTTTGGAAAAACATATGAAGTTACCTATGATCAAGGCAGTGCATTTTTAAATACCTTGTCTCTGTATGTACAATCACTTTATCAAGTTGCAACAGTAGGAATTAGAAAAAAAGTATTGCCACTTAAGAATATAAATGTTTAGAAAGAAGTGAATTGAGGCAGAAATCTAGAATCTGCTACTTTCATTTTTTTTCAGTTACACCATTTCTTTGACAGCCTGGGTTAAAAAAAACAGAAAGTGGGTAGTATTATTTGAAACAAGTTCCCAGCAACTGTTGCATATGGATCGTCTTTGTGCAGATTGTTTTCCTCCACACACCTTTTGTTTCTTGCATTGGAGCACTTAAAGCATATCCAGCAGAGTTATAAATCTGCATAAATATTTGATAACTCTAATTGGGCAGCCCACACCATACTTTCACCCTTGGGCATGTAGTGCAAGTAAATGTGCATGGCACCTGTATATAAAATATTAAGGTGATCAGGGACTGTATGAGACTGCCTGAAGCATCAATTTAAAGCAACAGCTCTATTTGGGCTGTTTCAAAATCAAAGAAAAAAAAAGATAACATTTTATAATTTAAGATAATTGCTGTTAAAGGATTTTACATTATTTGTCAAATTAACGTGAATATAATCAACTTCTCATCATCACTTCAATTATAAACTTGGGTCCTCCAAGGAATTTTCACATGTGAAAGAGTATCATCTTTAGAAATGTACACAACATAATTTGTGGCATAGGATGATCTAAATACCATTTGGGTCCTTAGCAAAAGCATTGATAGTCATGGATTTAATTTATTTTGAAAAGAGATGAACTATAATTATAGCTCCTAGAAATAGGTACTGCAGGATATCTCTTTTATTTTCTGCTAAATATAATTTTTAATCTAAAAAAAAAAAAAAGTTGGCTATTTTTATTTTGAAAAAGCTGCCTCTGAATGTCTATCAGTTGACTTTGTTCTTCCCAAATCACTGACAAATTGAAATACTAATACTGAGAAAGAAAAAGCTGCTTTTTTCACTTCCTATCCACATCCATCTTAAATGCAGAAAACCTGAGGTCAGTCTTGTGGGTGGGTATAAGACCAGTGTTCTCATCTTGCGAAAATCTCTGATACTTCTAATTTTTCTTCTCCATGACTTGAAATGAAAAGTTGAGACGGTTTAGGGAAGTCCCAAACTTTTCAGTCTCACATTTAGTTGTACCCCTTGTTTAACCGAAATAAAATGCTTCTTTTAGTCTTTTGTTTGGTTGTTTTTTTTAGCTTCAATGTGTCGAGGAGGCTGAGTATGAGTCTTGTGGGACTCTTCCTTCCAGCTCCTCTGCTTTCAACGTTTCTCCCCAGTCTGAGTGTTTTGATTGAATTGAACCTACTTGACCACACCACAGCCATGCACTGCCCCTCTGTGTGTAATGCTTCAGCCAAAGGGGCAGCATGAGAGAGTTCCCCCAAGAGAATGCTTATGTTGTGCTGCAGCCTTGTGTGCAGCACTGCAGCAATTCAAGTGGACACAGCTTAGTGTTGAGCTGACACTCCACAAATTCATCTGAGACATTTCTATCAAGAGTGACATGATTCAAAGGCATTTCATTTCTGTGTCTAATGAAAAAGTGAAAAATTACTTGTACCCACAGAAATTTTGACTTTACGAAGAGCTGTATTTCCAGTAATAAAGACAAAGGCATTTCTCCTGAACAGAATAAATCAAAGTTGTTTTCCTGTTTACAAACATCCCAGCCTTAACTATGGGATGTCTGCCTGTATTTCAGTGTAACTGCTCACCCATGGCTGTCCTCATCAGCCATGGCTGAGTGTAATGGAAAAGGACCTACATTTAAAAAGTAATGATACACACTTCCTCCTCTTCAAAAAGAAGAAAATGTATGTGAAGAGTGGTGATTCTTTAACATGCCTTAGACAATCTAGGCCGAGCCCTTGGCCTTATGTTTGTGTATCTTCCCTTTCAATCTGTCATAGCACCTGGGGCTATTACCAAAATGAAGGCACAGGCACTCCCAGTGGGAATGTTCTTGCTGCATGTGGAAGTCTGCGGCCTCTGTGAGCTGGGCTGATCACCCTGCCCACCTGTTATTGTTGAGGGAAGAAATAGTCCCTTTTATGGCTCTTTACCAGGTTTTTTGCCCTGTCCTGGCATCCATTTCAGGACAGGAACATCATGCCCTGCAAGTGTTCCTTTGCTCTGCTGGCTGTGCAGAGACTCAGGGCAGCTATAGTAAGGTCTGTGTTTTGTTAAATTAGTCAAGGAGCCTGAGATGATACCTCCTAACTCCAGACATAAGGAAGTGGGACAAGTATTTTAAAACTGTTAACAATCCATCATTATAAATGCTTCACTGAAATTGGTTTGTGAGTTGTTACACATTGTTACATTGACATTGTTGTACTCTTAGTAATCTACTCTTAGTCTGAGAAATGTTAATTACTGTGAATACATTAGTTACAGATCCAGGAGCCATCAGCTTATGAAAGTTAAACATTTGCCCTCAGCTTCAAGAGAGCTTTTTAAATAGAAAAAATAGCTGGATATATGAGGCTGCTGCTCAATATACTGGAACACCCTTAAATATTTTTGACAAATGTCTAATTTCTAAGTGGCATGGCCTGTTTTACATTGAAGCATCCAAAACTTATCAGAGCTCTTTCACATGCATCCATAAATCTGAGAAGGTACATTTATAATCAGTTATCTATTTGAGGTTGCTAAGATTTTTAATTTTCTTCTGAAGGTGAAGAACTCAGTGGCAGCTCAGAACTAAATGATATGAACTGAGGCGTTTCCAGGTTTTTGAACACACAAATGAACTTAGCAGCTAAGGAAATGTTCTTCTGTCCCTACTGTAAAATTGGCTTTAAAGGGAAGCTGAGGGGAGAGACGGGTTGGATATGGAGTCTCCTGGGATAGTTAGCAGAGATTTTGACCACTAGGAGACTGCCTACTTTTCTTCAGTGGAAGAAACAAGATATGTGAAACAATTCAGCAATTTGCCATCTTTGAGATGTTCTAACAGTATCCTATTTCCTACCTCCTTCTCCACTGAGCAATGGTCTCTTAGAAGCCCTGCATCAGATGTGGCTTAGGTGTCCTAGGAGGTCTGAAATGTTGCTAGATATATCCAATCCTTTATATCTCACCTCAACAGAAAAAATCCAAAGCTTGATGTTTGAGCCAAAGAAATGGCATTGTAGCACCTGTGGAATGGATTTTTTAACCATTTGCCATCCTGCCTGATAGCAGTATTTTTTTCTTATACTAAAAAAAGCTGTAAAAGCAAATGGTGTTTCAGTTAATTTTTATATATATGAATTCTTAATATATTCTGAGGGCACCAAATGTGCATTTTTGCTTTAGAATAACAAATATATGGAGAAATGTTAGGTTTTCTGTGGCAGAGGAAGAGGGCAGACAAATCTTTGAAGTAAAACAAACCTTTAAACACTTTCATTCAGTAGCACCATGTTTGGCTTCCTATAAAATTCAATTGTGAGGAGTGCAGATGATAAGCAAGAAGTTTCTAAAAGCATTTGCTGATGTACTGAGGTCTAAATTTCTGGGATAGAGTTGCAATTCAGCACTGTGCTGCACCCTGCAGTGCACTTGGGTGGTGTTTGCAGGCCTGGCTGCCTTCTGCTTGCTGGGTGGGGAGGGTGAAGCAGAGGAAAGTGGAGGTCAGTCCTAACTGTCCCACAGCTGGGTTTGTGATTGCAGTCAGCCATGGTGCATAGTGTCAGCTACATAGGAAACATTTGAAAGAAATCAGAAATTTGGGTAATTGGAATGTTTTTAATGCATTTAAACCATTGCTTTCTTGAGCACATACAGCTTAATGTTACCAAAGCATTCCTGGGAACTGTCACTGTAAAAGGAGGAATTGTAGGATATATATTGGAGCAGAAGTTGTGGTACATTCCTGGAATGTAAGTGATACATCTGACTGCTGTGAGTTAAGACCTGCAGTCTCATATGGAAGTACCTGATATTAGCCCCAGTAAAGTAATATTTAGGCTGCTTTATATATCTGACACTAAACCTAGCTGTGTCCAAAGGCAGCCATGGTGCAGCCACCCTGCCTTCATAAGTGCTTATTAAGGACAGAAACTGCTGCAATGCCAGTGTGTTTGTTGCCTTTCATCTCCAGCATTTGGACAGCTTCCTCATATCAGCAGAAGTAAAGGCTAAAGTTATGCCAACCTATGGCACCCTGGCACCAAGAGCAGTGCCTGCTGCTCTGGTTAAAGATCTCCAGGGAATCTGGAAGGCAGCAGTGGATGCTTGCCCTGCCAGAGGTGCCACGTGCTGCCTACAGGCAGTGGAATATGGCTTGTTCCCAGGTTTGCTTATCCTGGTGCAATGGATAGCAAAGGAAGTGGAGTCATAGAGTCATTAAGGCTGGACAAGGCCTGAAGAGGTCATATTTTCCTTGGATATAGGAAAGTGTCCTTTCCTTAGTTTTGGAAAGGGTCTAAGATTTTTACATGGTTTGCATATGTGTGATTTAGATGAGTTCTGGTAGCACAAGTTTAAAAGGAGGAGCCCTGAAACTGGGGCCCAGGACTTCTCCTGATTTGAGCTGTCATTGCATCTTTATCTGGTTCTCCAACATTCCTGCCTTTCCAGTCTTGGGTTTTCCCTCAGGTGTGTTGCAGGTTGATGAATTTATGGTGGCCTAAATGCTGATGAATGACTGATTGCCAACATGAAACAGATGCCGTTTGTGATATTATGCTAGAATTGGGCCCTGTTGTTGAGAACAGAAGGAATAGATTAAGCCCTTTCATTACTTTTGCCCTCTTGAGAGATAAAATGTCTGCTTTTCTTCTGGGAGACTGGCCAGAACGTGTGATTGCTTGTGACACATTGCTCTGATTTTGCTCACTGCTGCAATTTCACATCACTTCGCAGAGTTTAAGGTACGTGTTGTTCTATGCTGAAAATCTATTTGATTTGGGCAGGCTGCAATAGAGGTTTACCACTGTTCTGTACTTTATTAGATAATCATTCTGGAAGGTTGCCATAGCTGCAGGTGCCACATAATCAGAGTTTTTTGTTTTCCATGAAGACTTCAATTTCTTTGTCAAAGGAAAGGAAAGATTTTTTTTTCTGTCATTTACAGCAGTAGTTTACGTCACCATTACTGAAGAGTGTGTAGCAAGAGTGCAGGAAGTGAATCACCAGTGTGCAATACAAGAGATAGAAAGTTAAGAAAACTGTCTGAATTACGTAGACCAATGGAGAGGTCTGATTTTATTCTGCCCTATTTTTATTCTCTATTATTTTACGAAAACAGGTGTGTAAAGAGGCAAGGCCTTCTATCCTGTTTTCTTTTCTTTTCTTCATACAGTGCTTTTCTCCAGTTCTGTGTAGTACTAGTTTAAAGAATAGTTCAGATTTCTGAGGCTCATTTTGTGACAGAGCCATAATGGTAACAGCCTTCTTGAAATCATCACTCTGTCACAGTTGCCTTGAGGGAAACACTTTGAATCAGTGACTAGAGAGAGAGTTTTACCATCACATTAACCAGAAAGTCACAACCAGTTTGAATTTTCACTAATGTAAATCAGAAGTGAATCAGCTCTACACCAGTGTGATTTCAGTGCCAAGCACATTGTTAGTCTATGTTTCTCACATTGGCTGTTCTAATAAGGCTCACTTGTTTTCCTCTTGTAGTAAAATAAGTCCACATTTCTGTAGGAAATCCTTTTGTATATAATATGCAGTTACCATGCATATTATATTAACTTATAGCATGGATAAAAATCAACATCTAGTCTTTTGAAGTTTGTTTTCCCTGAGACAGGATATATTTTTGCAAGTACTTTCAAGATGTGTTAAAGGAAGCATTGTTGAGTAGATATAAGTCAAGTCTGTGCTTCAAAACAATTCAAGAGATGGGTTTTTAATCCTTGATATGATGTAGTTTACTTAAAAGCAGACATAGAGGCGGGTTTTATGAGGATAGCTTTTGCTAAAGGAAGAAATAATAGATAAAATACCTATTCAATGTCTCCAGGTTTGGAGAAACAATGGTAGAAATACAGATATTTTTTTTTCCTTTGCTATATTTCACTAGACAGCTGACTTGGATAAAGTAATCTTTTGTTAATATTTCTGAAATGATGCAATGAAGCTAGATTTCCCTTGTAAAGTAAACTTTACTACTTGTAGACCAACAAAGCCAACAAAACTTTAGTGTAGGTAGTGATATCATAATCTGGCCCTGCAGAGATTATAAAGATAAAACAACCCAAAACAAACAAACAAAGAAACACAACCAAATTCAAGTTCTTATCGCACTGAAATAAGGAGGAATAAACCCTCCATGAGCTGAAAGGGAAAATAATTTGTGATAACAAAGCAATTTCCCTTTCAAAGTCTTTGTTTTGAATGAGTGTTCTCATGTCTGTTTAGTTATGGGGATTGTATTGATGAGTTTTACCCAAGTATTTTGAGTCCTACAATGTATTTTGGATGGGAAGTTGAGTAATATTACGTTGCTTGTGTCTGAGGTGTGAATTTTCTGCCCTTTTTGTTTTTTTTTTTTTTTTTTCTTTTTTTAATTGGCAAATGCTAAACACTAACTTAACATAAATGAGTTTCAGACTGAAACCAGACCCATGAGTCCCATACTAATCAGGAATTGTGCCTGTGCCTTTGGCTCTCACAGAACCCCAGTGCTGCTTCCCTAGGAGTGGGTGCAGAAGCCAAGCTTTGCATGGGCTCTTCACATTCTGTAGGCTGCTGCTCAGAGACTCCCTCATAGAAGAGCTGAGACCTGACTTTGGCTTGAAATTCACGAGATTTCCCTACTTCTGTAAATCTAGCCCTGGTGGAGCTTGCTGCTCTTCAACTTTGGCTTCACTGTCTTTTTTTCTGGCTCCTCAGGAGTCTTGTATTTTGGCTCAGCCATACTGACTCCTCTTCCCCTCTTGCACTGCTGCTCCCTTGGGACATTCCCTACAAATGCATTCCTTCTCAGGGTATCTGATCACCAAGACACTCCTCTCCCACTACCTAAACTCTAGCATTCTCAGTGACCTGGCTACAAGTGTCCTTGCCCTCATTCAGCTGCCATCTCCCTCCAATTTCTGCCTGTGACAACAGTCTACAGCTCCCTTTTACAGATGACTGAAATGGCACATTCTCTCCACAAACCATTTCATTGGTGCCAAATGCCCCAGTCTGCACACCCTAATTGTAAGTGCTGCAGGCCTGTCAAGTCTTGCACATCTGAAGCTTTGCACCTTGAGAGCTCTGAAGTGGAAAGACACAATTCTGTTACTAATGGACTCTGCTTTCCCCTCCAGAGCCAATTCTTCTGGATGACCTACTGCAGCATTTCTCTAATTTTCCAGCTTGCTTTCATCACTGGTTTGCAGACATAGGAATCCAGTTTGAGAGGCACATGTTTGAGAAACTGTGGATATTTCTCATCAAGCCTGGAAAGGAGGGCAAGGAGGCAATGAGCTGCAAGGGTATAGATGCAGGAATTGGGAAGATAGATTAATTACTTATGTTGATTAAAATGAGGGTAGGTTGTACTGTATCAATACACCTGCTATTGTTCACAGTCTGTGTTATGAGATACAGAAATTTGCGGACAGAAAAGCACCCTTTTGTCTGAGGTCATCAGGTGACAGCCACATCCTGGTGATCCCCTTTTGCTTTATGTATTTGCTGATAAGTCCTGCTGGTGAAGGTAAAAATGTAAAGACCTAAATGCAGAGGGGACTGACTGCATAACAACATGAACAGAGCTCATAAATCACTCTTTCCTCAGGAAAAAAAATCCCTGTGGACTCCAGCCTGCTACAGAGGGAGCATAAATATCTTCTAAATACAGGAAGCAGATCACATTTCTGGAAGGAGCTTTACTCTCCAGAGTTTCTATGTTACAGATCTTCTTTCACATAAGTTAATGTAAAGCTGGGCTAGAATTGTTACAAGTGAGATCAGGCCCTTTGTCAGAAACTGAGATATTTATAAACAGCTTTGTCTTCAAACAATGTGGGCCATCCATCATGTGTTTCAGCCTCAGAAAGCAGTGCATGGTTCTGAGGAGAGGGACTGGAGTTTAGTTTGCTTTGAAGGAGGCAATGTTCAAAGATGTCTTTGCTCAGCGAAATCATTTTGATTTCCATGGTACCACACTGAGCGTGTTCTAAGGGGATTGTTGCTCCCCATCAACCTTAGCCACTGCTGCTGCTTCATCAGCTACATGAGGGCTCTTATTGCCTCAAATATATTAAGATACATATTTCTCCTTGGCAAGCTCAAGTCAGCTAAGAAAACAAAAGGAATTCAATAAGTGAAATTTTGGAAGGAAGAGTGTCATGGCTATAAAAAAGAACTCCCTACAGACATACACTTCTAGCAATGAACTCTGAGTGAGTGGTAGGAGTTATTTGTTAAATAGACAAAAAACCCAGTGAAAATTAGGTAGTGCCATAAGGCACTTTGACAAAAATTGGTTAGAAAGTACAAATTCAAGTATTTGAAAACTTACACTCCAAATAGGAATCAAATTTTTATAAGTATTTAAAAGGAAATCCCTGCTTCAAAAATAATTTGAAAATATTTAATCATCTCATTCTGGTTATATTGCAATAGTTTAATGTCATTTATTAAATGTAATGCCTTATTATTTTAAATAGCCAAAATAATCAGGTAAATGTAAACACTTTAGCATCACAAGAACAGTTTCATCTTAACTGGATGGAATAGCCAATGTAAATGCTGTGGAAATTTATTTAAGCTTTCACTTACATTACACTTGTTCCAAAGCACTAGGTTCCCTTTTAGAGTTTCACTTTTGGAGAAGCTCTAAAGGAACATTTGGCCACCAAATATTTTTTGACCTACACTAGTGTAATAAGTGTGTATCACCAGTGGCATGTTCTTACCAAAAATCTGGCTGGTCACAATTACTCTGTGAATTGGTGTTTCTTACAAAAGGACAAGTGTTAAGGCACCCTCTCACCAGTTCGAGATTCAGCCCCACAGCTGCCTTTCCAGAGCAATAAATCTCTGACCAAAATCATTCTACTTTCTGCAGTCTTTTCAGGCCTTCAAAAATGTGTGTGCTTGCAATAACTCAATGTCTAGCTTGGCTTGATTCTCTGTGTTAGAGCAAAACACAAGCAAACCAGCTTCCTTTCTGTTAGTTAAATTTTACTGTTTCCTAGAAGTGTGACAATTAACAGCACTCATAGAAAAAAATCCTGCAGGTCATTGGGTCTTTAAATAGTAAATGTGATAATCCTCTTATATTTATACTTCTCTTTCTAGAAGGAAATCCTTGAACCTGTGGTACTATTCTCATTTTCCACACAGAAAGTGCAAACAGTCAACTAACCTTAGAAGCCAGGTTCACAGAAATGACCAAAATAGACTTTTGATGAAAGAATGGGTAAAAGCCAGTCTGCAACCCCCTCCTTCTCACACTTGCAAGTAAGAAAACTGAAGCCCTGGGATGCATCTCCTCTGTTCTTTTCTTTAGGGGAAGAAATCATGTGAGATGTAAAATAAGCAGATATAATGTCACTATATATTCTGTTGAATATTAATACGTATCTTTATAGATGGATAATTTACTCCAAGATTTTATGGAACATGCTGTCTCTTTGTCCTTCTTTTTTTCTTTTTTTAGCATGCCATAAAAAGTAATTTTAAGAACTTATTGCTTTAATAGATTTTATAGTAGCTTCTATAATAGAAATATTATTTCTTCTGTTACATCATGCAGTAATGCTTTAGCATGTTTTTATTTTCTTTTGCACTTCAGCTTTACTGCCTACAAAATTAAAATAGCAAGTTACCTTCTATGAAAGCCAGTATACATGGAGCAGTATAAAAGATCAAGATATTAGTGCTCTTCCTGTTTTTATCCTTTCTGACGCAAGAATTCAGCTAAATATAGAGTGTCATGATAGATTGCTCCCATAGCCAGAGAAAATGGTGATGGAATCAAGGGTTTCTTTTAATTTCTTCTTTTCTGTGAAGCCAGAGTCTTGGTTTGCTGATGGCGGAGGGATTCCAGCTGGTTGGTGCCCTTGCCTGTGGTGTTGAGCCCCTTTCCACTCAGCATGTAGGTGCAGAACCTACTTTGTTTTAGTTTTCTTTAGGATTGTGCACCTTGTGTTGTCCTGACTCTGATCTGGTGTTTATTGGCAGCCTTGTCCCTCAGCTTCTCTGTTTCTTTTCATGTTTGTAATTGATACTCGAGCCTTTGCAATTGAAGGAAGCGTTCTGCACACGTGTCTTTGTTTTGGGAGACTTGGGCTTGCTCTTGGGACAGGGGATGCCTTGGACCCACTTGCCAGCTCCATTAGGGCTGGAACTCTCTGAACTCTGTGGTAAATGATGGGCAACAATTACACCCAACCTTTACCATCATTTTAAGAGGATAATAAATATTGTGAAAAAGAATTATCAGTGACACCGCTGCAGCGTCTGATCACCTAATTGCATATTTCATCTTCTGCTTATATAAATAGCAGCCATGAAAGAAATATAATTAATATTGCAGCAAGGAAAATGTTCTAGCGGCTGTAATTAGGGCTGGAAAATCGTTAACTATGAATAAATAATCCAAAGCATTCTTGATCCTTTTGGTTTGTGAATCAATTAGGGAGTTCTAATTTCTCTCTTCTCTCCTCTTTCCCTTTCTTTTGCCCCCTAATAGCGGCTCTTACACACATGGCAGAAAATATCAAATTTCCATGGTGTTCAAAGTGTCTGTTTCATGGGGTAGAATTTTTAAACCAAATTTCATGGTGCTAGTGGGTAGAACTTTCTGAAAACACCAGTAATGGGAGGGGACAGATGCAAATCCTGATGAGGTGTGATTTTTGAAGGTAGCTGAAGACATAACTTCAGATGTCATTGGTGTCTTTGCTAGCATGGAAGAGTGAATACTGGTCCATGTTCCCAGGGCTTCCCAAGCTTTAAGGTGAATGGACTCTCTTGTGAGTAAATAGCAATTAATAGCAGAGATGTGTATGGTCAAGGTGAGCTATGTTTGGAGTTCAGGTGAACAGCTATCACAGCGACTGGTCTGGATTGCTACTGCTCTGTGTTTTGTGTTGGTATTTCTACCAGCACAGAAGGAATCCTGTATGATGTTATAAAGTAAGAGAATAGTTTTTACAAGCTTTACAAGTTTTCCTTGGTATGAATATCTCTGTAAGGTCCATGGCACTGGAGTTCAGCTTTGCCACAGCAACATTTACTTTGGGTCTAGTATACCCAGCTTGCACACAGACACTGCCTGCACTGTGCTGGAATTTAGACTCAGCTTACTCTTTTTCTCTGAAAATCAGAATCGCAGAATTTCTGAGTTGCAAGGGACCCACAAGGATCATTGAGTCCAGCACTTCAGTAAATGGCCAATACAGGGATCGAATTCACAACCTTGGTATTATTATAACCAAGCTTTAACAAACTGAGCTAAGGAAAAATACACAGAAGAGTACTCCAGATTTACTGAAATGTACTGAAAATGTTTCCAAAATTGTTATTGTTTTGCCACAGTGAACACATCCCTCCAGTGTCTGCTGTGAATGGGTGACGGGAACCACTTAAAAGCAGATGTTGCTTCAGAAAAAAATTCATCTGAGGATATTCAGTAAGTTATGAGTTCCTAATTTTCCCCAATTTCCCACAAAGGTGAGATTTCAAGCAACCTGTTCACAGCATTGGCAGAAAAATCACAGAAGGCAGTTCAAAAGCTCTGGCTGTGAGTTGGGAGGACTGGCTTGTCAGCAGTGAACCTTGAATTTTACTGTTGTTAAGTACCAATTGATCCAGAAAGATGCAGAGGGCATGCTGAAGCATTCTGTTTGTTGTTGCAATTGCTGATATAAATTGGCTAAATCTCTAATTACCTAAATCTTGGGACTAATAATTTACATACTCTATTTTCCACTCAGTAAAATTTATGTGAGACCCAGAGGAGCACAGATTTTAGCTACTTAAATGCCGATTTTGAAAGCCAGAGGCTAACTACGTGTACTTCAACATATGTGCAGGAGTGTCAGAAGCATTCGGGCTCAGCCTTGAGCTGACTGCGCTGACTTTGCAATTTAGCCTAGAGCTTATCTCCTGGTTTTCTCAGAAGCAATGAAATTTATGATCTGTCCTGGTGACATTGGAAACGGCCTCATGAACATGTCTGAGTTGTTTTGTTAGCTTTGCAAATTCATGGCTGAAAAGATCAGGTCTCACCTTGAAGAAAGACCTGAACATATCCTATTTCAAGGTTCTGTAAAAATACCAAGAGAGTAATCATATTTTTTTTTTTTATAAGAGACTTTAGGCAAGCTATTCTGCTGAGATAGGTAGGATATTTTCACGTGCTGGGACAGGTGATGAGAGATGCCAGTTGTATCGATCAAAGATTCTGTGACAGAGAAAACCAATAGAGTGGTCTCTTTGCCTGACCTGTGTTCCTCCCTCCTTAATCTAAACCACCAGCACTGCTACATTTGGTATTCAGATATGAGCGTTTATTGACTCTGACATGATTACGAGCAAGGGAATGGATTAAGACATGACCTTCACTACAAAGGCTGCTGGGTACTTCAGTCTGAGAGATCCATCATGTGTGCTTTTAAACCTCAGCCACCCTGGAACTCACCGAGAGGCAACTCAATGAAACAAATGAAAACAAAGTCAAAACAAGAGCAGAGGGGATCATTAATATAATCTAGATTTCCTTTACATGGTGACAATTAACATTTTTACATAAACATGCATTTGTTGTCATATTCTAAACAGCATCTGAGAAGTATCTTCTGGTTGGGTGGGTAGCTGTATTGTACGAACAGAGGGGTGGCAAAATACCATACTCACATGTTGTTCATTTGTTCACCTTGTCCTTCTGAGGTGTGTTGGCTTTGCTCTTACTTGTTGTGGGGGAATTCTTTCATGTGCCATCCAGTATGGCATTCCTATCAGCAGGGAAAAAATTAAAAATCCCGCCAACAGTTTTGAGCCATTACTGCTGTACAAATATATAATGTGCTTTCCTGGGAGGTTTTGGAGTGTGATGCCTCATGTATATAAGTGTGAGTGTGTTGGGCATAAAACTCTGCTGGTAATCTGATGGGATTTTGGTCTCAATGGTTCCTGGACTGCTATAGCATCACAGCCTAGGCTCCTACCTATTTTTTCTGTCCCAAAAGTCAAACATTTCATGAATCCATCTCATATCTTCCCAGATTAAAATTTCTTGTAACACTTTGTAAAGAATACATATCAGACAGTACATGTGGTTTTCTGCAGAGGGATTTTGCGAAGTTTGCTGATTTTTTTTTCTGAGTCTATGATACTGTTTTTTCTGCCTAGCTTCCAGCTTCCAAATTGAACCAAGAGAAAATTTGATATGGTTGAATATTTATGACTTTTCTGTATTAAAAAGTTCTTGAGCTGACATGAAAAAAGCACTCCATAGTTATGAACAGGAAGAGGCAATCTGTAAAACTGAAGGTGAAGGGCAGGTCTTTTCCCCACTGTTAAATTCCAGCTTATGCAAACGGTAGCTATATAGGAAATCAATAGCAAAACCCCCATAGACTTTGATAGGAGAACAATTAGGTCACTGTGGGTTGTCTTTGAATTCCCACACTGGCTATCTATTGTTTGCTTGGCTGGCATTGTCTTCAGAGACCAACTGGCTTTTTTTCCTATGGTTTAGGTTGCTTTTATACCTTAACTGCAGGAGTTCTTATATTACAGCCTACTTGTAATGGTCAGGAATAGAATAACTTCTAAATTGTATGGGACTTTTTTCCTGGCCCTTCTGTGGTTTGAAAGGCAGCCTGCATGGCAAAGTGTTCAGGTAACACCTTACACAGAGTTAATAAGCACAGTTATTATTGTGAAAATAAGAAAGCAGTTTGCCTAGAAAATATTACCCTCCCTTGAGGCACTCTTACCACTATCCAATGGTGATTTGCACCCACTTATGATATTCTCACAGGTTCCTCAGATGTGACTAAGAATTGAACCAAGAGCTGGTGGATTTGCTCATCTACTGCAAAGCAGAGGGTGTGGTGACCAAGGCTGTGCTGTGTCAGCAAAAGTACCCCTGCACTGTGAATTGGGTTGGGGAACCAAAAGAGTTTACAAATGTTTTTACTTTTTTTTTTTTTAATTTATTTTATTTTATTATCTGTCTGTTCCCTTGGTTGCCCTGCAGCCAGATGATCACTAACGACAGAGAGGAGGAGGAAGTGGGGTGTTCGTCGAGGTGGGAAGGAAGGTGGGCTCACCCCCTTTCACTTAGCAGTCCTAAAGCTCAAGTAAGTTTTTTTTCAGGGGTGTAGGCACCTGGGCACCTCATGAGAGGGTGCAGGAGGACCCTGGTCCCCAGTGGAGTGGCTCCAGCTGAAGAGAGAGCACTGCTGGTCAGGCCAGAGGCTGCACCATGGCTGCTTGGGGTGAGGAGACCCTTCCCTGCTTGGGCTCCTGCCTTGGTGGTGGGTGACAGCTGAGACATGATAATCTCAGCTGGCCTAACTGGGGGCAAAATCACTGAGTCCAGAGGAGATGCCCTATCTCCTGCTGAAGAAGCTGAACTTCTGTCCCTTTATGGCTGTGTGAGACCCAGCACTGCTGAGCACCAGGGGGAAGTGTGAGAGGGAGGGGTGGTGTGCCTTGCATAGGTGGAAGGCACATTTTCACACATGGGGTTCCCCCTTTGTTTAGTGGTCTGATCTAACAGGGTCCTCTAAGCAGGGGCTAAACTGCAACACCTTCATGTTCTGTCAAGGCAAGGCTTTTTGGTTGGCTCTGTGGGCTGCAGCTCCATGGGGATGAGACTGAATGTAACAATGTGGGTAGGCTGCTGGGCTCTCATCTCTCTAACGGGCACGTAGTTATTGTTTTCTTTGTGCCTCAAGTTTTTCTCATGTCCTGTGTGTTTTTTAAAGCTCACACAAAGCCCTGGTCTGGTATTGCCCTGGAATTAGGAGAGAAGATAAGAGAGCTTCCTGTTTGAAGATACAGATATTGATAAATGTGTCTTGGTGTTTTTTTCTGCCCAGCATCCTCTTTCTATGTATGTATTTGGAGAAGCTGTTCTTCACTTCTCCTCTAAAATGCTTCTGTGCAGCATTGCTGGTGCAGAATGGTTGCCAAGTCCCCTGCAGAGGGGACTGATTGATCCCCATATATACACATATATAATCTGTTGAGTGATTCTTTACAATAAAAGGCACTTTGCAGAAGTAAGTTATTATTACTGTTGTACCATTAGTTTGCTCCTTTGCAATAAGGCCATTTTCCCCCCACAAACTATCAGCATTCCCTGCTAGACAAATAGTAGTGCAGATACTCTCAGTATGAGTCACTGGACTGCAGCTCATCCTCAGATAAGAAACACATTATGAGTGCAATGCCTCCAGTCACACCCGACTCTGAAACTGCAATCCCAAGGCTGCTTTTGAATCCACATTGGTAGGATTGTCACTACCCTGTCTTAGCTTGCCTGAGATTTTCACTTATGATGTCAAAGCAGCACCTGTGTGTCTCCAGTGGACTCTGAATGACTACTCTAACCCATTATCCTAGTGAAAATAATTCCAGGGTAGGCACTTCCAAATCTGGGTTCATACAGAGCCACCCCATGGGTGAGATGGCAAGCTGAGAGTCATGCTAAGAAAATTAATCTTGAAAGTCATACTTTTACATCTGGTTGTATAAACAAGTGTTTGTCCTGAAGCTGCCAGTCCCAGTAATGGGATGCCCTGACAGCAGCTTGGTGTTCTCATCCCCAGATATCTCCCTAAGGATTTACCTGCAGACTCATCATCTGTTGTCCCATTCTCTTAAGGCTAGGCACAACTCAAAACTATTTCTGTGCCTCATTCAAAAGCTTCACTGAAGAAGAATTCAGGATGGTTTGGTGATTTGTTCCTTAAAAAATCCTGTAGCAGTAATGTGTACTTCAATGTATAGTGAGGAATATTTTAGATCTTCACTTCCTCCTGACTTTCAATGGCTGTTGGTCATTTTCAGGTACTTTTTGTACTTGGGAAGACTGTGTATTGAGCTAAACTGGAAGAGCAAAGATGCTTCTCTGAAGGATGCCTGCCTTTTTCTTTGTACTGTCCCTAGTCACTGTGGTGTATGGGACAGTGCACTTTGTCCTTTAGTGGCAGGAGTCAGAGCAGTTCAGTGTGCTGTGGTGCCTGAGCTGTGGGTGGAGGTCATTGATCTGTGCCCAAAGGCCTTGGCAGACCGTGGTTTGAGGACTGGGTGCTGGTACCTGCATGTTTGCCTCCTCTGGGGTGTGATAAAAGAGCGTATCTCTGCATCCAAAGCCTTGTACAAATGTGTAATGGAAATTGCCACAATGTATAGAGCAAGCCTGTTCTGAGGAGTAAGGTGCACTGATTCTTGCCAACCAAACTGCAAGAAAGTTTGAAAAAAACATTTAAAGCCATATTCAGAAACCCATGATAAATATGCAACCTGCTTGCCCTTAGGAATTTGGCTGATTTCGCTACCTTGATTTAAGAATCGGCAATAAAAGAGAAAAGGCCAGACCTGCAAGATGGCACAAGTCAGTGCAATTTCACTGAACTAAATAGAGCTGTGGTGCATCACTGAGTCATACAGTTCAAGGCCTTAAAAGCTTGAAGTTGATGGATATTCCCTGCTGATGGTTGATTATTATTGGCACACTTTGGTACATTGCCTCTGAAATGCAGTACTCTATCAATCCAGCACATTACGTGAGCCTCAGGCTTGCTTCACCTTTGTTCAACTTTTTTTTGGGCACCAGAATTCGCTCTCATTTTACAGTGATGTAAGTTTGGAATAAAGCCACAAAGCACTGGCAGCACTCCTTCGTGTACGCCTTTGTGCAAACAAGAAGTATGTTTGTCCCAGTCTGAAAGTCCTTGCTGGCTTGATAATTTGGATGCTTTTCAGGTTATTTTTATTTCTTTATTTTCTTTTTCTTATTGCTCACTCACTAGAGCAAAAAGGCCAGCCACACTTAGAGTACATAGAGATGTACTTGTCTTGGTCTCGGATTCCCTGCAGGCAAATGATGATAAATGTGGAGGAAAAGAAAGATGGCTTTTAGAGAATGACTTTAGGGAAAAAAATCTGCAAAAATAGTTGCTGTGCCTTGTGTTTCATATGTGAACACCCAGGGGAATTAATTGAAATGCAAATGGAAAATGCATCCATACCTTTCAGTAGAAGAAATTTGGTATTTTTTGCACAGCAGCTGGTTGTTTGGGCCAGTCTTCTGGATGTGTCCATAGGTTCCTCCACTGAAATGTGCAGAAATTCTTTTACTGCCTAGTTATTATTTCTTATTAGCTGTCAGGTCTCCCCTTGACTTCACAGTAAGTGTCTTCTGAGGTCAGTCTCCATCACACAGCAGTTGGGTTGTTTGTTTTATTAACTATTTTCAAGACTTACATCTTATTTTTCTTTCTGTGAAATACATTTACAGTGTATTTGGCCTGATTGCCTTTGGCAGTGATTCTGAATGGTACATGACCCACCAGGATGGTTGCATCATTGGACACTTATATAAAGAATTTATATTTTTTCATTAGTTCCACAACCAACATTGGGATCCTGGAGTAAACCTATTGTTGCCTTTGCGTGTTTTTTCCAGAATCTTTCTATGCATACAATTTCTGACATTCCCCTTGTCAAAAATGAGAAATGAAAAAGTGAAATAGCTACTGACAAAAGCCCAGAAGAACATTCAGTTTGAAATCTCACTTTTCTTTAGCAACACAGTTGTTCAGTGAAGATTAGCTCTGCACACAGGGAGCAGTGGAAGCAGAAACCCTTTCCTGTGCTCCTTTTGATTTCTGGTATCACCTGAACATTTCTAATTTCTACAAGTGCTGCCATTTTCTGACAGCCATTTCTTGCTGAGGCTGAGGGTATTTGGCAAAAGCACATTTGAACCTTATGGAAACTTCAGCTTTATCAGAAGGTGAAGAAGCAGGGCCTGAAAGTCATGTTGGGGGATCTTGAAAGTAGGAGAGGGAGAAATAGTAGGCAGTAAAATGAAAGCCTTTTCTGACCTTCTTTTATAGTGGTTTTTTTGGTTTTTTTTTTTTTTTTTTTTTTTTTATTTTTACTAGATTTGCCAGTACTTCCCCTGGATTTGCCAGGGATCAGTCTAGTTTGCCATTGGTCATATAGATTGGATGCTTGTCATCTTTAAATCTACATCACTTTACATGAGTCTGTAGGAAAGTAAATTCCATCTTCTAGGGAATCAATCTCAACTTCTGCTGGGCTATGAGAAATCAATAGATGTAGTTCATAAATTATGCTAGGAAAGAGCTTCTCTGAGTAGGCATCTCTGAGTTAGTAACCTTAACTTCTCTTTAAAGTCAAAGAAATGTTTTCCTTTGGATGGATCCAAAATTGCTTGGATGACTCATTCCCTAAAACTATCCATTTCTCTCCAAAGCTTATGAAGAGATCCTAGCTTAGCTTAGCTCAGTTGTAAATGTATGTTGACAGATGCCTTAAGGTCTGGTGAATCCCACTCTTGATAGTTCTAAGAATGCAAAGGGGAGCTGAGGATACTTGCAGTTTGTAGGAAGTGCCAGCTCCAGATTTAGAATGAAGGAATAGCTGTTGAAATTAGATACAACTGACAAATCAGCCTTAATTCACCAAATTGCTAGTAACATCACACTCAGCACTAAAAGAACATGATGTTTCCTGCTCTCTGTAGGCTTTTTTAGACATGGGAAAAATTCTGATAGAGCATAAAATTGTCACAAAAGAGTGCATATGGCTGATGCCTTATATAGTTTTAAAGGAAATTCCCATGACCGCATTTGACCTCTTTTTTTTAAAACACAGTCACCATCCTCAGAGTTGTACACCTGTGTATTATCATGTATTTTGCATATGATGAAGCTGCTGAGTTATGTTAAAATTGGCAGGATGCAAATAAATATTCCCACCAAAGCAGGAGAAAAATAAGTTGTCTGTAAAAAAGCCTTTACTTTAACAAAGTTGGTTCAGCTATGGCATGAAACACTCATCAGAGTGCTGAATAGAATGGTAATTTCAGTCAACACAAAAAGAATACCAGAGTGTGTTTTTTAAATATGCATTCTTGATGCAGTTCCCTTGCTTAATACTTTCTTCTGGGAAAAAAACCTGATTGTTGAACATGGTTCATTTTGCTAGCAACTCATCTCAGTTATTCACCTGAGTTTCATACATTTCATTTTTAATTCTGTGGGAGGAAAATTTATCATATAAAGGATGGGTTCTAAGCTAGTCTTTGACTACACAGCATATCATTCTATACCTTGAATAACAGATTTTTAAATTTATTTATCGGTTCTTTATGTGAAAAGAGTAGATGACATGAATAGTTCTCTTGATTTTAGTCTAGGACCAGAATGCCTAGAACCTTGTGGGATTGAGTATCTAAGAACCAATCTGACAAGATTCATACCCCAGTTAGCATCTGGCATTGTGCACAATCCTATTGACATCTCTGGACACAGATGCCCAGCTTACAGTGAAGAAGTCTTTGGGCAGCCAGGGTTTTAGCTTCCAGGTTGATAACTGTGTATTTTAGGAGCAGTACTGGACCCCACAGAGGCTGGGTTGTAGTTTCCTTTCAGCTCTAGATTAAGTGTTACTTCATCTGGGATGTGACTCATATCTCAAAAGAACAGTGTGCTGTTTGACCAATTTGACTTAAATGAATATCCAGGATACAATGTACTCAAAATATAATAGACACTTCCATAAATGCTTTGAATTTAAGTAGGAAGAAGCCACATATAGGAATCAATTCGCCATTTATTTGTTTATTTACTTATTGACAGGGTTGTATTTTTGGTACTGAAGAATATAGATCTGGATAAGTGATGCTGCACTTCATTGGATTTTTAGAAATTTCGTTTCTAAATGTTTTACTGAGTTTTCTTGCAGCTGCAGAATTTCTGACTGAACCTTGAGGACACATCTGGTCTCAGCTGCTGCAGTTTGTAGTGTCACTGTCATAAAAGAAAGCATGGGCAAGTACATGTTGCCAGTGTCATGCTCATATTTTGGGATCTTTAATGACACAGGATCAGGAAGGAGGATCCTAAGTAGGATGGCTGACTAGAGGCAAAAGTAGGACCTGAAACTACTTCAAGGACAATACAAATGTGATTCCAGGCCTTTGTCTAAGAGTGTCCTCCTGGGAGAAAGAGAGGATCTAACCTCACCTAATGTTAGACAGCTGCAGTGTACGTGGTTGCCTTTGGGATAACCTACTGCATAAGTGGAGTGAAAGAGGGGCCTAAGGGTCATAACTCATCTTCTCTGTCCTGCCATCTGTCTTAAGATGAGACTGTTCAGGGCTGCACTTACAAAAGCCTGTTTGTCCATTAACTGGGGGTAGTTGAGGTGTACCTTCTACCCTGCAATCCTCTACAGTTAAAGGAGGTGAATGTTACCCCTGCACCTCTTGTCCCAAGACCCTTCTCTATCCCTGCAACTGAGTAAGATAGCAATGTTCATCTGCTATGAACAGAAAATTCCCTAAAATTTTCCCAGTCCTTCTGCTGAATATTCTCTAGCCAGTAGATGACAGGAAAAATTCTTTCAAGAGACCCTAGTTTAAATCAGGTACATAACTTATATAGGCATATATTGAAATTACCTGATGAACCTATGTCTCATTGATTTAGACATGCCTTACTCACCTTTAAACAGACTGTGGAACAAAGCAGTCAGACCCCAAGCCTATCAAACACTCATATGTATAAAGTACTGCATGATAGGTAGAGTAATTTCAGATTGTTGCAAGCAGTAAGTAGAAGGTAGTTTTATCTACTGTTATGGAGAAACTGTTGAAACAAATTGTGCAAAGCTTTTGTTGTAACCACACTGCATTATTGTTTTCCCTGAAGGTGATAATGAGGATGCAATAATGCAAATCCGTTTGAAAATGAAAAATAACAAATAAGATCATCGATTCTCTGCCCTTTGGTTGCAAAGGCTAAGATAAAGATCTAAGTCTTCTTCCTCTTCTTTTCAGTAGCCTGTCTCTTTGCACCCTTAGTTTTATTTTATCCTCAAGTTCATAAATCTAATGCAAGTGATTGTAAGGAGAGGAAAATCACTCTATCAGGTGAGTTTATGTCATTCCTTCTTGTTGCCCTTGTGCTCAATTATTTTTGTTCTTAATGGTCTTGCTTTCCCCGTACATAAATCAAGCTACATATGTGTGCAAAATCAAGTATAGGAAAATAAGGTGCTTGCCTTATTGTGTCACGAGAACGCTACAGAAGTATCTGATGATCATAGAATCCAGGGAAAAGTACCTGAAAAAGAATTACCATTTTGTGCAAGATTTTCTTGATACTGTCTGCACCTTCTAACTCACACCTTTTAAAAAGAGGGTCAATGTGTGATATACTGGCCTGTGTATCAGTGGGTATCTTGACCATGGCAGGGGAAAACGACAGACAATAGGCCAAGTTCCTTAACCTGAGTGTCTCTCATCCAAATATTTGCCTTTTGTTTCCTCATGTTTCATATCAATAAGAGTTCCTATCTGGAGCTACAACCATTTTGCTATAGCATTTTTCAGAAGAAACTTAATGGACAATTATAAGGAGAACAAAGATTCTGGTTTTTTTTTACACATGACTTTTCCACTCAATAGGTTGAGTTGGAATGTCAAGTTATGCTTTTTGGGTAAGTGCATATGATTCCTTAAAAGAGCTGGGAGGTTTTCCTACTCCACTCCATTTTACCAGTTGGAATGGTGTTTCCAATTTAGCATGAGCTGTTGGTAAGTTTCCCAGTTCCCTTGTTTGAAAAACCCCAATGGTGTTGCCTGCTCATTTGATTGTAAGCTTTTTCTGACCCATTTCCTTTTCTTGTACATTTAAAAACACATAAAAAAAGTAGGATTCTGATTCTGCTAGAGGCCCTGGGGCATTGCTGTATGAAAATCATGATAAATATTCAACTGCTGCAATCCTTCAGGCCATGACAGAGTAGATCAAATATTTGAACTGAGGTAAGAAATGTTAAATGACACGTTGATTTGGAAAGTATTTGATAGTCTAGAAACAGGACTGCTTTTTAACTGGTATAAGTCATAACTTTTTTGAGGTCAGTGAGTCTCATCCTGATTTAACTATTACTAACCATTTGGAATGGTTTGGAATGAATGAGACAGCTAAAGATTTTTCTGCTGTAGATGATACCTCTTTTACATTATTTGAAAAAAGCCAAAGCTTAGAAAGAAGGAAAGGCAGAGACCATAAAATAGCATGGGCATGAGAAATCAAAGCATGCATCTCAGAGGGAAAAGAGGTTGAAACTGGAGAGCTCAAGATATGTGCTCAAGTTTAGGATAGTCTGCTTGGAGGAAGACAAAATGGTGACTGTTCAAATGTGTGCAAATCAGTGGGGTATTTTCTATACAGAGGTCTTGACAGTAGCACTCTATGAGTCAAAGAATATTTGTTTACTAATAATTTTAAAGAAATTAATGCTTTTTGCATTGTTAGTGCCTAACTATCATTGCATGCAGTTCTCTTGGGAACCTCACTCAGCTTCGTCACTCACTGGCTTTGACTTGCTTGCTTTGGTTTGTTTATTTTAATTGTTCAGTTTTCCTTCTGCTGGGGTGAACTTCATACTTTAATTTCTGAGTCTGGGATAGTGATCATTTATTTATGCACAGAAAGCTGTGACACTGGCCACATAGGTGCATGCTTCTATGCTCCATCCTGGCACTTAGGTTTTGGTCTCCACTTTCCAATAATCTATACAACCCTGTCTTCTTAAGTGATCCTTTGACAGGGAGCACCAGTTGTGACAGCAGTTTCTTCATCTTGACCACTCTACTTTGTATTGGATTGACACTACCAGTTTATTTAGGGCAGAGCTTCATGTTGGAATGCAGCAGTAAAAATACACCGAGTTTCATTGCTTTGGGGCTGTGACATTGGGTAAAACAATCTCTAAGCCTATGTGGTCATCCATACCATTCTCCTTTGACTGAGAGGTGCTGCTACAGCCAGCTCAGGGAGGCTGACTTATACTGTTCTCTCTCCACACTTTGCTGCTGTGCTGATTATTTACTGTGGTAGCAAAGTTCTGTGGATAAAACACTGGACCAACAAGAGAGACAAAGTAACTTTTGCCTTGGCCACAGATGGTCCCTCTGATGTTGAAGCTGTCAGTGTCTTGTGACTGTTTGTAAGAGCTCTGCCCTGTCTCATGGGAGTGTTGACAGAGGGTTAACTTGGTCGTAGCAAATAGAACCTGCTGAAATTGTGCATTGGCTGAGGTGCAGAAAACAACAAGTGAGAAGGAAGGCAGAAACTGTAAGGGATAATCAGAACATACAGGCCCATTGCTTGGTTTAGTAAAGAAAAATTGATTAATCCTTTTGAAGTGCTGAGATATGTAAAATCCATCGACAATCCCAAATATAAATATACTGAATAACAGAATATCTGCTTGCACTCCTATGAAAATCCTTCCCAGTTGTGGGTTTTTTTTTTTGTGTTTTGAAACTGAACTTAGTATTTGCAGCAGTTTTTTTTTAATCTGCAGAATTATGTAGTGTAATATTCAGAGCTGGGAAAAAATGTTAAATTCAAATAAACCTCAGGACTGGATTTTTGGCTATAAGAAAGATTGAGCAGAAATTTATTTGCATCCTTGGAAGCTAATCTAGTGGCCATTTGCAGTGTGGGGGCACATTAGGGAGGTTTTTCCATTCACAACTTTCTTTTCTAATATATATTCAAACATAAGAGCAACTTCTTATTTTAGAAATACATCCAGAAATAAATCCTATTTCATCAGCGCAGTAACAGAGACAGGTTAGGGGAATGAAGAGTTACACTTGCAGTTCTCCACTTGCTGCTTTTGAAGGTGTCACCTTCACACAAAGCATCAACCTATTCCCCACTGCAGAGGCCAGAATGGCCTTTGCTACCTGCAAAACGCACCACACTACTGCTGATCCCCCATTTCTGCACTAAAAAACTTCTGTGCACTGATTCCTTTAATTGCACAGGTGAAATTTGAATTAAAATGGATGTCTCATCAGTTCCAATCCCACTGAATTAACCTACAAAAGGATTCCCTCAATTTTTGAAAGTGCTCAAAGTCTTTTAAATGAGAGAGCTATTTTTCCACAGACGCTCTTCAACTAGAAAGAACAGTAATGGGCTGAGGCTTGCCTGCATTTTTCTGAACACCCAGCCAGAGACATACATGAAAAAAGTAATCTGTCTGACTAATGAGGAAAGCAACCCCCCTCAGATATTTAGTTTATACTTTTGATAGTGTTTCTGGGAGGTGATGTACATAAAGTGACACTACAGACTTGCATCAGTGACTTAGGGGTTTTGCAAATGTGCTGAAGTTTTTGTAACATAAACAGACTTTGTAGGTGGATGCCTGGCTGTAAAGAACTTTTCAAAAGTGCTCTGAAGAATTTCTTCATGCTGGCATACCACAAGTCAATGCTTTTACACTAAGTAAGGACTTGGGTCTGTAACTGCTATATGTCTTCAGCCTTCATAACTCAAGGAACCAAGGATGGAATAAAAGGCCATTAAGAAAGAGGCCCCTTAGTCACCCAGCAGCTGCAGGGGGGAAGCAAAGGCAGGCATGGGCCATGACCATGTGGATGTTAAACTGATGCCAGGGACTCCCTGATTTCATCATGCTCTACTGTGCTGAGACCCAAATGGACCTCTGTTCAACCTTTCTCTCCCACCATCCCCCTTTATTTCCCTCTTTTTCCCACCCTCTCTCTCCTTATTCTCACAAGTTGCTTCCTCATCTGCTCAAAATCTGCTTAACTCATCACAACTTCTCTTGGCAACTCTGTGTGAACAGCACAGTTACCAGAGCACAGACACAAAACTTGGCCTCACAAAGTGCTCCCTGGGCTTGTATTCCATGCCCACGATCTCTTGCAATGCCATCACAGCTTGCCGCCCCAGAGAGCAGAATTGAGCAGGCAATGTAAAGTTAATCTCTCTGCTCTCAGCAGCTGTGTTTGCAGAATTAGAACATGTCACTTTTTTACCTCTTGCTCATGTATGATAATCCCATCTGCCCCATGATTTATTTCTCTATATTGAAGAAAATTCATTGTTTATGAATTTTAATTTGCAGAGACCAAAGAGTTGAATCCAAAAGAATCTCATAAAGAAATCAACATTTGCATCAAAGGTCAAGGAAAATGATCAGACGAATCATCTGTCTTAGTCCATCATGGCCATTTTGCCTAGAGAAAGTCAGATAATCACACATAATTACTTTTGATTTCAAATTGGGCTAAGATCCTAATTTCTACCTACTTATTTTAGGTAGAGAGTAATCAATTTCTTTGCTGTCACATAAAATAAACTAAAAGTTCTTTATGAAACACCTACTGATGACAGACATAAGTCTAAGTGTTCTGGTCAATTCTGATCAGAGGAAATAAGAGCAACAAAGGCTAAAAAAGGAAAACAAACAAACAAACAAAAAAGGAAACCATCAAAGAGCATCTCCTTAGAGGTACAGACACCATTTTGATAAGATTGCAGTTTACATAGATAGATGTGAATCTTTTGCAACCACTGATACATTTATTTTACTTCTTTTAGTACAAAAAAATGTTGATCTCCAAGTAACTCCACCTGAAACAGTGGAAGTATCTTTGTCCCATAGTGAGAAAGAGCCTTCCCTCTGTTGAAGCTGGTGTCTCACGGCCCATGAGCGCCTCTCACCTGGAAAAGCCTACTGCACTTACTTCCTTTATTTCTGTCATGTTGATGATGACATGACAATTCCATGCTTTTTTTTTTTTCAGTGCAAAGAGGTCAGTTTTAATTGTCATCTTAAATGTAGTTGCAAATTCCAGCTGAACATTTGAATACCTGTTTTAGACCTTTCTCGTGAGTGAAGAAAATTTCACAGCCCCGATTTCTACTGTTTTGACACTATCTTTTATGAAAGTGTCAGTCTCTGACTTGTAGTGCAATTATTGCAGTGGCACTGACACCTGTACATTGGTGCTATTAACACTTCCATTTCTTGTTGTCTAGATAAGAGCTGGCTCTTGGAAATCCTTGGGTTGAATTATTTGCCTCAGGATGTGCCTGCAATGCCAAGATAAACAAACCATAGGACTTCTGCCTTTTTAAAACCAAAATTAAAATCTTAGTTGTTTTTATATGTGACACATTCAGTGTATGCTAATTTTCCGTTGAAACTGCATTTGTTATAGGTGTTATCTAATGTGTGGTGTTGATTGAGAGACAAAGAGGACTAGAATAGTTCATATTAAATTCCTGCAGAAAAGTCGTTTATAAAATACAGGAAATCAGTTCAGATTTTTGCAGTAGGTATAGAATTTGGCACTTTCTGGCTGACTAGCTCTATGATTTTGTATGCATTATTGCTCCATATAAGCAGCTGTCCTGGAGGGGAGAGGAAGAAATGCCCTTGCCATGGAACTTCCAAAAACCAGAATTTCTCTGTGTCTCTAGGACACTAGTAAAACTATAGCTACAAATATTCTCTCAAAGCTAATTTAAAAAAACAAAACACAAACAACACAAAAAGTTTGCATTTCACTAAGCTTTCATGTTGCTTTAAATGGTTGCTTTAAACCAAAATAAACTGTGCTGCCATTTGTGCTGCCATTTGTGCTGCCATGGGGTCATGTTCCATCTCATAACCCTCACTAACCACCTGTGCCTGCTGCTGCCTCTTTTGTGGTGACATGAACATTGATATGATTTATGATGAGTCAGATGGGAGAACAGATGGAACTGAAAAGTGCCTCACCTGAAAATACTATCTGCTGGGTCACTTGCACATGCTTGCCCAACACTGGTGTTGGTACAAGGGAGGCACTGAGAGCAAGGAGGCAGATGAGGAAACTGACTGGCCTCGGCCTTGGTTCTGCGCTACAGAAAATAAAGAAAATTGGCAGATTTAAATAAAAAAAAAATTTGTGACTTCTGTCACAAATATTCTCAGAAAGGGTTCAGCTGGTCCTGCTGCAGAGAGCAGTTTGAGTACTGGCTTGCCTAGTCAGAAGAGTGGGTGAGGAAGAGTCAAGGATCCTCAAGTCCAAATTCTCATGCCAGTTCATGACTCAGATACACAGAGATGTACCAAGCTCAGCATCAAGCTCAGACTTTCTCATGGTTCTCATCAGATTCCCACTCAGCTTAGTTCAGTCTGAATCAGAAGCAACTCTTTCATAGTCAGCAGAGTTATGCTGTCATAATACCAGCATGACAGGACAATTAAGCCTTATGTCAATAATTACCCAATTTCTTCACTTTGAGCATTCCCAACCATTTTAGCAATGCTTTCCACATCTTCCCCTTGTGTTGTTATCTTGTCTGGCAGACTGGAGTTGCTTGATTTACCCCTGATGCCCACCATTGGCCTCAACATGGCTTTTGTGGCTTTGTTTGAGGAGCAGAGGGCTGCCAGTGCTGTGAGGTGGGCTGGTGTCCTCCCCCTTGTGCAGTCTGGGAGAGTGGATGCCTTAACCATGATGCAGATGAGGAATCCTGGTGCTCACTCCTCTGCTCTGACAGGCACTCCAACTAAAGTCTTTTAATGTTCTCTTATCTAAGTTGTCCTTTTGAACGCAAATTTCACTAGTTTGGAAATGGTTTCTGCATTAATTAGTAGGTCTCTGCTCTTGAAGTTTTCAAATCAAACAATTGACAACACACACACACAGACAGAAATACATCTATGCTTATTCATTGCTATTAATATTTTAAAAAAATATTCTGGGTAAACTTCAGTTTATGAACCTGCATAAGGTACCATAAAAAGAGGATAAATTAGTAGTCCTAGTATAACTCTCTTTTGCAGTAAAGTACATTCCTTCATGCTGAGAGCTGCTGAAATAACAAGTTTTGATAAGCTTGCATCCACTAATTTTTTTATACATCTTCCTCTTTCCACAGTGCTCGTTGTGAGGCTCATTTAACAAAATGTAGCATGTACACATTATTCTGCACTCCTTGCAGCCTCCTGGCAAAAGAGACAGTGTTCATCTCAGGAAATTCAGAGGTGCATAATCAGAGTTGCTAAAGGGTTTGAGTCAACTTTTTTGAGTTCATTGAACAAATATTTTATTTACCTGGAGCAACTATCAGATGCAACATAGCAGATGGCTAGATATTAGTGCTTTGCCTATAAATATTTTAGAGACAAAATACAGTGCATAGCTTTTTCTTAACTTTTCTTTTCCTTTTTTGGGCAGCTTAAGCTACATGAGATGATTGTACCAACCATGGCTTCCCATTGCTGCCAGATGACTGAAAAGAAAACTTGAAGCTAAATTTGGGTGTACTCTCTCTTTTGGAATACATTTAATATGCAGTTCCCTTTTCTTCCTCAATTCAAGCATAGCTTCTAAAGCATATTTGTGAATCACTCTTAAAAGCATCAACCCCAGCCATTTCAAAGCATTGCTGCTTAACAAATTCAAAGCAGATTGACCTGTTTGCCTATGCTAAAGCAGTTTAACTGACTTGTTAATTTTAGGTGATGTTTCCAGACAGTAGCTTTCTTATTTCTAGAGCCTGATGGATGTGATTTTGATGCCCCCAAGTCAGTAATAATTTACCCTACATATGCTAACATAACACTAAGTATGAAGAAGTGTGTCACCATCAAGCCTTACGTAAACTTGTTTCAGGCTCACTCAGTACACTTAATGCTGTTCACTCCCCATGCTCATTTCTCTATTCCCCTTTGATTTTCTGATAGTCTTGTCTGCTGTTTCAACAGCACATTCTGTCCTCTGGAAAAACTCTGTCACTGCTCCTTGCCTTTTCAAATCATTCTGTATGGGATCTTACAGTAATGAAACCTGTTGTCTGGTGTAAAACTTAGGTACTATTAGAGAAGCAAAAGCATGTTGGTTTTACATCACCTTGAGGTTCCTCAGTGCTGGCTGATCTTCCAGTGTCCAGAGCCTACAGATGTGAGGCTGGCAGAGAGTCTGTGGGAGATTGCTCATACAGATGCACTATGATAGAAATAGAAAGTGCCAAGAAACTATTTTAGGTACTGAAAACAACATAACTTTGGGAAAAAAAAAAAAAAAAAAAAAAAAAAAAAAAAAAAAAAAAAAGCTAGCACAGAGCTGGTCTACTGCCTAGACCCATAGGAAACTTCACTGGGTAGAGCATCATGGCTCTGCAGCTTTCTGGGCCCAGCCCTGCCCTCTGTACAGCCCCTGCTGAGTCCCAGCACTGCAGCCTTAGAGACGGAGGAAGCAGGGTGAGACACTGGAGACTTGTGTTCAGTTCTCAGCTGTGTCAGGGATTTATGGACAGATATCATATGGACATATATAATATGTCCTTATCTTCTGTTACTATTTCCAGCTGTAAAACAGGGAGATGTTCCAGAATAATTGTGGAAGTAAATCCAAAAAAACATTCAAGTACTATTATAAAAATAATGCCAGTAATACTATTTATGAATGGGCTGGAACTAGTTTTATACAGGACAAAATTTATTCAGATTTTCTTTTATAGTACTCTGCTTTTCTAGAAGTGTTTCTGGTTTCCTAATTAAATAGTTTCACAAAGAGAAATCTTCTCCTTTGCTGGTGCATTGTAACCCAACAGTAGAGCACTCTCAACACATGTGAGGCTCCTGGGTATCATCTATTGGTCATGAATCTCTTATGCTTAACTTCAGGCAAGAAATGTGTGTAGCCATTTAAAAGAAGACTATAATATGTAAATAAAACGTTGTATTTTGGGGTCATTGAAGATTCAAAATATTACCTCTGTGCTGTGCTTGATCCTGTTCCCACCAGAGGTGATAGGAGCTTTGCTGCTAGTTCCACAGGGAATGGGTCTGGGGTGGACTAGCTGTGATATTTAAAGAGAAACATTTCCTCTAAGTAATACCTTCCAGAGCACTGGGGAAGGCAAGCATGTTTTGTATGTTTCTGTCTGAAAACACAAGACTCTGACCAGTCCACACAGCCAGGGGCAGATTGCAGAATTAACATCTCCTATGCTAGGGTTTGCTAAACCATTCTGCAAGAAGGCTTCATTCCCCTAAAGGTGCTTTTGTCTCCCTCTACACTCCTGTCTTTCCTTCACCAGTGCAGGGCAGATTGGTGCCTGAGCTGCCAGATTGCATCCAGTGAAAGGAACTGTGCCCATGGAGGTAGCCAGAGATGGCAGAGTTAAACCTGGTTTGCCATATTTAGCACTTAACTAGAGTGAGCCTCAGTTTGCATGAGAAAAGATGGATCTGCTCAGGACAGATTTAGGAGTATGCACAGAAGCATTATCTCATGTTACTATGTCTTCATTATTTCAACAGTGGCCTGTTTCAACTGGCTGTAAGACAGCACTTCATGAGGCATTAGGCATAATTAAAATTAGCTTTTGGCTGCCAAAATAAATAACCAGACTGCATTTTCGTCTTTTGAGTTGTCTTTGTTCCTTTACTGAGTGGTGCAGTGGTCCTTCAGAACTGTTTTCCCAGCCCTTCTCAAGTTAGAGTAATCTGAAGCTGAGAGTGGGTGATCACCTGCAGTATCTGGGCTTGGTTCCATCCACAGTAAGAGCAGATGCAAAATGAGGTGGGAGTTCCTGTTTGGGGAAAAGTGAAAAGCACAGTGCAAAAACAAAAGCCAATTTACAGCTTTTCTGTAAGTCACCATGGAGTGACATTGTTTTGACAGGTGGGAGGCAGTACAGCTCACTGTACTGAGGGAGATACTCTGAGTAGCCAGGATATCCCTTTGTAATGTGTGTGTGAAAAGGAAAGTAGGCCAGAGGAAGTCTGATACAGTCACTCTTGCTCAACAGAATTTAGAAGATAGAATCTACCAAAATACCTACCTTTCAAAGCAACAATAATTAGGAGATTACCTGAGTATCCCTACTTCATTTACTAAGTCTGTCTAAAACTGGAAACTCAATCCACATGCCTGCTCATTTTTGGCTATTATGCTGAAAGTAATTACATTATCAGCCAACCAGTCAAACAGGCAAAAACCCATGGTGAATGCTACCATTTCACAGATCAATTTAATGGATGAATGACCTTTTCATTTCATTGGCATAGGACTTGTAAAATGAAGTAAAAGCAGAAAAACCATGAAAAAAGGCGGATGGAGATGTTTGCTTTGTCCTGAGGCACTGTGCAAAGATAGGCTTTTGACCAAGTTTGCACTGAGAAATGCATTTGGCTAAATACAGCCCTGTATGATCTTTGTGCCTTGAAAGCCCCACAGCCCTGTGATTGCTGCTCTACCAGACTGCACAGACCTTCCCTCAGGTAGGTACTGTCCTGCACCGCCTGGCTGGCACAGCTCCTGTGCTGGCACTCAGGCAGCCTGCCCAGCTTTACATCAAATCCATGGTGATTTGTAAATGTACCCAAGCTCTGAACCAGTGTGACATTTTTTTACGCCAAGAGGAAAAGCTGTGAAAGCCGTATACCTTACCTCTTTTTCCTTTTCTATCTATCAGAATTTTGCTGTAAGACTTCAGTAGAAAACGCACTGAGGAAAACGAAAAGATTTCTACAACATCAATGAGCTTTCAATCACACCAAAAGAGCAAGGTTATGTGGTTGTCTGTCTGCTCCAGTTATCCAGTGTCCACAGTGGCAGGCTGTCAAGTCCAGTAATCCACATTAAATAAGCTTCTAGCAAAAAATGGAAAGAGTAAAGGCAACAAATGATAGAACCGAGGGGAAAAAAGAAAAAAAACCCAAACCAGTTGATTTGTTCTTACCTTTCTCAATTACCCAAGTAGTTAATGACTAAGTAGCTACAACTGACAATATCAAGACTCAGCTAAGGCTTTGTGTGTCTGTCATAATTTCCCTGTGGTGCCCCATTAGTGGGATCAAACAGCCCAGAAAACCTCTTTTCCAGGCCTGACAGAGGGTGTGTGTCTCCTAGTGGCTGGGTCATTTTGCACACTGCGGCCACCTGAGTAGCTGTGGGGAGCAGAGCTGCTCAAGGTGACACAGCAAACTGAGCAATAAAGCCTCTGCTGTAATGTTCCCTCTTGGGCTGACTGCCCCAAACCTTTACTGCTCAGGCTTGTTGTTGCCCCTGCAAAGAGAGTCTGCCCAGAACAGACGCACATCTGAGCAAAGGCCTGGCTCTCCCGGGCTGCCAGAGTAGTGCAAATAGCTCATTGGTGCAGAAGAAAATCAGGTCTGAATCACAACTTAAAGAAGCCAGGGGGTATTACCAAGGTTTCTTCTGTGGCCTGTTCATTTCTGAGCAGAGTGCTCAATGAATTCACAAGTTTTAATGCAGTGTCAGAAGAAACATAAAGGTAATGTTGTACTACTCCAAGTGCCAGGTGCAGAGTCATAGCAGAAAAACAAAACCTCACCAAACTGTTAGATGACTCATAATAGATGAGTCAGAAACTCTTTCTTTCCTGCTACACTGTTACCAATTTAGCAGGCTGCAAAACTAGAAAATGGAGCTGTGGATGACAAAGAAGAGATAATTTGTGAAAAATGCCCGCAGCTTGTGGGGTAGATGAAAGACAAGACACCTCAATTAAAAAATACCAGGACCCACACTATGTGGGTACAGGGTGTGTCCTGGTTCTTCAAGCATTTGAGCAATTAAATCTAAGTTATCATTCTTTCCAGCTGTTTTGTGTTGTGAGCAGAAGCAGGTGCCCTCTCCAAAGACCACCAGTAGGTACATTAGCAGTGTCTGGCACCAAATTAAAAAGCAGACATGGATTATCTTGTGATCCTCAGTTTGCATCCTTTGTGAATTTTAGGAGCAGAAAGTGTTTTCTGCTAGAAAACTGTAGAAAATAGTGCTATCAGTGGATGTTGTAGCACTGAACAAAAGTAAAAGTTCTGAGGTTATTAGGAGGCCCAGGTTCAAGAATCTTCACCTTTGCTTCTCTCATGTGGGCCAGATTAACCAGTGAAATGTGCTTCATGTGTACGTGATCCAAGAAAGGCTTCATCACCTACCTACATAACACCAAAGATAAAGAGTTAAATACAGCTTTGGGCCATGTGAGAACCATCAAAAGTAAGTGAATTTGCATTTGGATTACACTAGAAATAGTTTGGTGAGCTAAAACAAATGACTTCTCTGAGATTTGTGATTCCTCCTGTGAATTAAAATATTCTGTATTTCCACTCCAAATGGTGGGTCAGCAGAACAATGCTATATAATAGGCCCACAAAAAAAGTCATGATTGTTTCCTGTCTTTCTGCTGTTTCAAATGAAATACTTTAAAATGAGAATTGAGAGATGTGAGATGGAATAGGAGCTTAGATTCTATGGCACAATTTGAAAGTAACAGAAATGGTTCAATAGCAACTTAACAAAGATCCTTGCTTGCAGAAGGCATCTCCCTGGGGTTCTTGACAGTATGGCATCTACATTCTCCTACATTTCAGGAATTTAGAACGAGCTCAGAGGGAAAACAATTCAGAGAAAAACCACGAAACTTATTATGGGAAATGAGAAACAGATCATAGCACAAAACTCTCATTGCAGTATCTATTTCCTCTATAAAAGAAGGGACTGAGGAGTAACACAGTTACTGTCAGTAAGTACCAGCACTGAGCACACAGCGTGAATGAACTTTTCAGTATAGTGGACAAAAGTATAACAGGATACATTAACTGAAAAGTAGACAGTTCAAACTAGGAATAAGGACATTTTTAACACTGAAGAACAAAAAAGGACTCCAGTGAACTTTAGTGAGAATTGTATATAAGGACTGGAAATTTTTCTAGAAGACATAGTTCAAACAAAAATTAATTCATAAGGGCATCTACATTCTTTTAACATTTAGAACGAGCTCAGAGGGAAAACAATTCAGAGAAAAACCACGAAACTTATTATGGGAAATGAATCATAGCACAAAACTCTCATTGCAGTATCTTTTCCTCTATAAAAGAAGGGTGAGTAACACAGTTAAGTAAGTACCAGCACTGAGCACACAGCGTGAATGAACTTTTCAGTATAGTGGACAAAAGTATAACAGGATACATTAACTGAAAAGTAGACAGTTCAAACTAGGAATAAGGCACACATTTTTAACACTGAAAGTAATTGGAACAATGTACCAAGGACTCCAGTGAATTTTCCTTTAGTGAGAATATGTATATAAGGACTGGAAATTTTTCTAGAAGACATGTAATTGAAACAAAAATTAATTCATAGAGGTTCAATGACATGTCATGTAGAGGAGATCAGAGTATATTATCAAAAATGGGCCTTTGGAGCTTTAAAGTCTTGGACTTTATGGAACATTGAAAAAGTATTAACTAATTTTCTTCCAGTAGAATGTCCTTAACAAAGATCAATTTCTCTATCTATCAATGGATTTTCCATACTTCTCAGTGCTGTCCTAAGTCTTTCCCAAATAAATTAGTTTGGTGTGGTGAGATCAATAGTGATTTCATAGTGCCTTCTCTTCTTCACCCTACTTCAGTTACTGAAAGAACTAGTCTAAATATATATAATCTAGTCTAGTCTAAATACGTATAATCTTTTATTCTATTAGAGAAACAACTCACCCAATTATATCTCATTACAGCATCTTAAATTGAAAATTTAACAAACATAGTTAAAACTGCCAACTAAGAAATGCCAAAACCTTCAAATGTCTTAAAAATTAGCTCTGAACATTTTTCCATTAAGAACTAAGTATTTTTAAAAAATAATTTTGTTTAGTTTTTAACTTCAGATTTTTTGGAGCTACATTAAGTGCAGAAGTTTTGCCCAGGCCATGTGGAAAATAATCTTTACATGCTTAAATTGCTCTGCTGATTTTCTTTCATCTTTCAAAACTGTCATGTGCTAATACCAGGTCTGGAAAATGTTGGTCCCAGAAGACATGCTTGTCAAATTAATAAGCAACCAGGAAAAAAAAACCAAAAAAGCCCCCAAAAAACCCCCAAAATACAAAAACAACAACAACAACCCCCAAAAAAAAAAAACACCCAAAAAAAGAAGAGGAGTGGTCATGTTAAGAACTGAACTCAGTGATAATTATAATGGAATTTTAGTGCATACTATCAGTTTGCCTGACCTAAGATGCAGACATTAAGAGAGCTGCTAGCAGAAGTTGCCCTGGAGATGTGCTGAAGCAGCCTGTCTTTTGATGCCTAGACTGTCTTTTCTCCCTGGCTGACTTCATTCACACGCCTCGTCATGCCAATTTACTCCATTTTTTCCCCTCCCTCCTCAGCAGTTGGATGGTGCAACCCATTTACAGTGAGGAGATTCCCTTACTGGGTGAACTTTCTGTTACCTGGCAGGAGAAATTCCTTAGGAATTAATGTGGTCTCAGTATCTGTGGAACAGCTAAGGGATTAGAGATATCTTTTCAAGACACTGAAGGTTTCTGATAAAGACCACAGCAGCATTCTGCCAGAGCTGCAGAACAATACTGATCCCATAAAAAAACTGTGGGAGATTTTGCAAGTAGAAATGACTATCCATGTTAGCTATTGGTTAATATTGCTCCAGTTTCAGTGAAAAGTGATGTACACTATGGCTGCAAATGTCACAGGCTTTATTCAGCTCTACTCATGCTGCTGCAGGGAAGTTTATATGTTAACCAGCATGACAAGGCATAAAGACTTTGGACTGGGAATATCCAAGGCAGAATGAGATTAGCATGGGGCGAGAAAAAAATATCTTTGTTTCCTCTGCTGTCTGCTTTTCTTTTTTCTCAAATATACTCTTGAGGTTTTGTATCCATTAAAAGACCCTCAGGGGAAAGCTGAGGTAGAAATGTATGGAGCCAGGCACACTCTTGTCCCACTGCCACTAAAAGAAGCCACTTGGTGGCTTTCCAATAGTTCCTCAGCAGAGCAGTGCTCACAGCAACCTTGCTCTGTAACAGTCTTACCCTTGGAGATAGATCCACTTCCAGGACACCCTGCTTCCACTTCCTATTACATTCAACTAGGGTGAACCTGGATTACTGTCTGAAGTGCATTTCAGTGAAAAAAAAAAAAGAAATAAAATAAAATGGTCTGTCACAAGTGAAATAGTTCAGGAATTATTGAAGTATTGTGGACTTATAAGAATGGTTTCTTTCCACAGTGAATGGAAGCCAAAATGGCTGCAAATCTCATTTCAGCATCTAGCAAAAAAAGCTGTCAGCCTGGTTATAGTAAAGATGATAATATTATGTTGTTTAATATTATCTGGATATGTCCCCTCCAGTGGTTTCCTGCTGGTAAACCACAGAGAAGAGAGGCAGTAGTAAGTAAACTAGAGGAAGTGAGATGAAATATAGTATGCTCTTTTGGTTAACAGGGGATTCATGTGAAGGATATTGCTAATTAAAACCAATGGTATTTTCTGCCGTCTGGGCTTTCAAAACTAGTTTCAGAGGATACAGAGGATGTTTTGTTTCACTGAATTGCTCATATCTTAGGGAAGCCACAGGGATGAAATATTAGTATTGTGGTAAACTCTGCTTGCACTTTGACAGCAACATGTAAAATAAGCACTTTACAGAGTGTGAGTACATGGTTTCACCCATATAATGTCCAAATGAAAGGGCAGCTTGGGGTTAGAAGAACAAAATCCACTCAGCCTACTCTGAGGTACAAGAAACTGCCAAATCATAGCGGTTACTGGAATAGGAGCTCTTGTGTTCACCAGGCTATACAAGTGTGGCTCCAGGGCTGCTGGATCTGTGGAAACATGGAGTCTGGGGATTTGCCTGCAGATGGCATGGTGATTCACTGGGAGCCTGTGAAGCCAGAGCTGCCTTGCTGCTACTGCTCACAGCTTTCCTCTGGTTTACCAGAGGGAGTTGAAGTTGCTCCAAAGACCTAGCTAGAATTCCCAAACAGTGCACCTCACCTCGTTAACTGCATCAGGAAATACTGAGCAACCTCAGCAAAAAGATTTGTGAGTGAGATGACATCTTTATGCATCAGTGAAATCTTGTGCTCAGCACGCACTTACTTCATCTGGATTCTAGGCTTATGCCCAAGGCTGAGGAAACAAACCTAAACTTTCTTCAGCTTGCCTGTTTCTGTTTACCTTGTGTCAGCAAAACAAGCCTCGTCATGTGGCTACCGGATGTCTTTTACACCTCCCATACCACTTCCAAGGATCCCAGTTGGACCCACTTCCCTAAGAACGAATGAAAAAGTCCACTTTTGTTGTTAGAGTTGTCTTTATGTCACTGGAAACAAACAGCTAGTAGGTGATGTTGGAACAATTCCTTGTGTGTTAACAGTGCCTGAAGACTAGCTTTACATGTGGCTGAGCTAGGTACTTTACAGTTAAATATGAACAAGAGAAGTGAAGAAAATGTACAGCAGGAAAAAGTTGGCACCTGTTTTAATGGGAGCTGCCCAACCTGTAGCCTGTGGGATGTCTTCTGTCTGATTTCTGCTTGCATGTTATTTGTGTAGCTGAGCTGTTATAATACCTTCTGGATCCATATTGTCAAAGGCGGAACTGTCCTGCTGTGATTTATCCCAAATCTGCAGCAAGTAAGTGTCCTTCACTGGGTAATTCAAATAAATATATGCATCCTGCAAGAATTAGAACCTGAATGGAAAGTCAGAGTCCTCTTTTTTCCCCCACCCATTTCAATTGTAGGTTTATCAGTTTTTTAGTTTGGGCAAGAGATTCCTCTTGCCCTATTTGCTCTCGTGATTTTGAGGCTTGAACATTCCTTTATTATTGCAAGAAGCTTCTGTTTACCTCTTTTCACCTGTGTTCTGGTTTCTGGCTCTTGTTCTTCTCTTGTTGACTCCCTGAGGGTACACAGATGGTAGCCTGGAAGCCAAAAGGAATGATACTGGAGGAGTGAGAGAAGAGTGAGAGGGAAGAAAAAGGAGTCAGAGAAGGAAAAAAAAAGTAAAAAAATAAATTAAGGGGAAAAAATAGCAAAGCAGTGATCACAGCAAGAATCCAGACTGTCCTAACAGCAAAACCCTAATACGTATCAGTGTTCTGGATCTTGTCAAGACACAGGTAATGATTATTTTTAGGAATGCAACCTAAACACCATTTAGTGAGTTGGCTGTAAATGTTAGACCTGTTAAGTAAGTCAGTTATCACAGTTCCATCATGAAGTACATTCTGTTAGCTGAGAAATCCTTTTTTTTAATTCACAGGCATTACCACAGTTTGTCTGTTCCTTAATGGTGGATGTCAGCCTCATCACCACACAGCAGAACGCCTAAGCATTTCTCACATCCAGATGAAGCCCCTTTAGACACAGGACAGTATGCAGAGGGGTGAATGCACCCTATGTGCAGGAAGGAGTTAATCTCACCACTGCAGTCAGTAAGGACTGAGTAGCATTTTTTCAGAGGATAAGGAAATGCCATGACTTACAGATAAGATGTCAGTTTTTTTAAGCATAGTGTTCTTTAGGATAGTAGGTGAAACACTGAAATATTCTTGGAGGAAGCTGATTTGCATCCAAAGTGCTTTATAAAACGATCCTTTAAAAGAAAACAGAGTAAGTATATGCAAATATTGTTCTTAGAATGCAAAATATTGCCGCTATTAAGACAGTGCGCTACCGCCTTCCTAAGTTTGCACGTGAAATGTAGCCAAGCTTATGGAAGAACCATTTAGCTGCACTGAGGGTGCAGGCAGGAGAAAATCAGCCGCAGCCGAGGTGGGTCAGGCGCTACACGGGCGAGCTGAGCAAAGCGGAGCGAGAGCGCGGCCCCGGGCGGCTGCCAGAGGACACCTGGCGGCCGAGGGCGGCTCTCGCCGGGCGGCGCTCCCGGAGCCGAGCGCCGGCCCCACGGGGGATGGGGAGCGACGCCGCTGCTCCCCCAGCTTCGGCGACAGAGATGCGGCGTGCGACAGGAATGACAACAAGGAGAGAAAATTGAGCAGTAGCTGCGGAGTCTGTCCTCGGAGTGAGTGGGACTCATCGGAAAGAGCAGCCAGAGCCTTTTAGCACTGAGGACTTGGTCTGCACGGAAATCAGAGACAAGCACTGCCTGCCATACTCTGTGCACACTCACACCTCTCCTGATTCCCTCTGTTTCCACTTATATTTTCTGTCATTTTTTGATTTCATTCCGTTTTAAAGGAATGAACCTTCCAGGAAAGACACTGCCTATAACAGGACAAAGTGAAAAATACACCGTTCCTTTCACTTGTGATTCATTTTTCTGAGGCTTTTTGTTAGGACAATAATAATATTATTTCTGTGGTCCTGTCAGTACAGAGACAGTCTGCTGCCTAACTAGACTAGTGATTTTGGGTAGAAATGATAACATTCTAAAATAACATTTTAACCAAAACAATAACACTCAACAGGCATCTAAACCCTAACTAATGAATGTAATGCTTGCCAATGCTTTCAATCTTGACACCTCAAAGTTTGTTCTAGTACGCCTGCATGAACCTATGGACCTAAGCCTGCATTTATGACTGTGGGACTGTATTTCTTGATGTAAAATGTGCATTAAAGGAACCGTTACATGCAATAACCCAAAACTTGGCCTTTGGGTCTTTAGCATACACGTGGCAGTTCCTCTCCACTATAGTCTTCTGCTCTGCTTCCAGCAAAAGGTAGGCAATGAGGAGAAATTTACTAGGCAGGGGAGTACTTGTAAATGTCAACATCCAGCCTGCTTGCCAGAGCTGAGTGAACTGGTACAACCAGAAAGTTACTTACCCATGAGATGTGGGTATGGGCGGAGGGGAAGGAAAGCAAGAGAGGACTGGAAAAACATAAAAGAATCCTGGATTGTTTCTGTAGGGTTCTGTAGGAGTAGACCTTATTCCAATAGTATTGCAGGCCTCGTCATTTGGGGTAGCAGATGGGAGCAGCCACATCAGTCCTGATAACATCTTCTATTTCACAACCTCTATGTAGAAGTGGGCCCTATGATTACAGATACGGTTCTTTGCAGAACTAGCCTGCAGAGCAGAAATAGGGAAATTCAAATTCTGAAAACAGCCTTTGGTTTGCTTACCAGAACATGTGGGGGAGGTGGAGGAAATGTGGATATCTAGCCATGGCTTATTTGGCAGGCAAACTAACCTGTTCAGGGCTGCACAAGACAGAGGGAAAGCTCCATACTCCTGACCCACATGAAACTTAAGAGTGTACACAGGGGACTTAAGAGCACACAGGGCAATTTCGAGAACTCCATTGCCATGTGTTTCTTCTCTATAGGTATCCCCGGTTTCAAGATATGGATAAGAGCACTAAAGGGGTGAAGACACAGCAGCCCCGCCGCAAGCCCAGGGACTCTCAGACGGACTTTCGCTGAGGCAATGCAGAGCCTGTAGGATGACACAGAGTCCCGGTCACCCCGCTGCTCGCCACTCCGGGAGCTCCCGCAGGAAGGAGCTGGGGGTCTCAGGGGCCCGAGGGCGGCAGAGGGGCAAGGGCAGGGGCTGAGAGCGGCCGGGCCGGGCGGCGTTGTCCAGGGTCTTGAAAGCGGAGTGCCCGTGCGGGGCAGAGGCAGGGGCAGGTGCCGGGCCGCTCTGCCTCGGCGCTCCTCCGCCGCGCTCGGCTGGGGGGCCCGGGCCGGCTGAAGGACGGGGCGCTCACCGGCTCGCTGAGGGGGAGGGCCCTTCCCGGGCCCCCCATGCTCTGCCTCGCTGCGTCCCGCACCCCACCTGTTGCTCGCTGCCGATCCCGAGCTGGCCGCCTGTCCCCGGGGAGCCCCGGGGATCCCCTCCCGCGCCCCGCCGCGGCGGGGGAGGCGGTGTCAGGCGGGATGCGGGGTTTGGGATGCGCGACAGCGCGAGTGCCCAACGCGGAGCTGGCGCTCCCCGGGGCCGCGCCAGCGGAGCCGCTGGAGGCGGGGCGGGCGGGAGGGGCGGGGCGGGCGGGAGGGGCGGGGCCGCGGCGTGCGGGCCGGCAGCGCGGGTGTGAGTGTCGCTGCTGCCCCCGCCCTCCCGCCGCCGCCCCGCCCTCCCGTCCGGCGGCGGAGCCGCACTCCAGACTCAGCGCCGGGCGGAGCGCGGGGGAGCGCCGGGAAGGGGTGGCGGGGGAGCGAGAGGAGGAGCAGCGGCGGCGGCGCTCACGCCAGCCCGCAGCACCCCGCAGCACCCCAGCGCACGGCCCCCGGTTGTGTGCAGGGCTCCGGCGCCCCGCGGGTGGCGGGTCCCGCGGGAGGGTGCGGAGCGGAGCCCGAGTGCGCGGGGGGCATGGGGGTCCCGCGGCCGGAGCAGCCGGAGCGGGGGCAGCAGCGGCGGCCGCGGCAGCGCCAGGTAAGGAGCGGCGCCCGCCGCCGCGTCCGTGCCCCGCGGGCATGCGAGTGCCTTCCCTCCCGGGAAGGGCTCGGGAGCACTTCAGGGAGGGGGGTGCGGTGAAGACCATCTCGTCTTCCCTCAGGTGCCTTTGGGAGGGAGACTCGGCTTCTCCGGGCTCCGCGGCAGGACGGAGGGCTGAGGCGGGTGGGAGAGCGGCGGCGAGGCGCGGGACCCCCGTCCCCGGCGGCACCCCGTCCTCGCCCCGGCCGCAACCACCCCGCCCCGGCGCGGCGGGCACCGTGTGGCGGCCGGGGTGCCGCTCCCGCACGTCGCCTTAGTAAATAGCGATGCTATCCGCCCCGTGGAGAATGGCCGCGGGGGCGACGGGGGTGTCCGCCGGGTCGCCAGTCACCTGCGGGGCGCTTCTGCCGCCGGGTGCGGCAGCCAGAGCCCCCCGCTCCCCTCTTGGAAGCTCACTCCGAGAATAATGGCAATTGCGGAGTAAGTTTGCCCGGATCGGACATCTCTGGGGAGAGCGGCTGCTCAGAGCGGGGACGGTGCAGCGGGGACCGCCAAGCGCTTGGGGTAGCAGAGGAAAACGCCTCTTCAGCCCCTGCAGTTTCCTTAAATGATTTAAATCCCCCCCCCCTTTTTTTTTTTTTTTGCTGCATCCTTTTGCACTCTTTGTTATCTTGTAATACTCCCGTAGCTGTTCAGGGGTCCGTTCTCCGAAGTTGACGTTCGGTTCGTTAAATAGCAGCCAGCTCGGCTCAACTTCGCCTCGCATTTTTCTGCTGGTGGCTTCGCAGCCCTTGTGTGCTGGGCGGCAGCGCTCGGCTGCGCCGTGCGAGCCCCTGCGAATGGGGAAGTAGGCTTGACAAAGGCAACTCCGAAGCTGACAAATCTCAGATATGGCTGTTAAGGTTCACGAAGTAGGTCAGTAAACTACCTTAGTTCTTGGTGCTGCATTATTTTAATACATCGGTAGTTTGAATGGTTGCTTTTAGCCTGGCTTTTCTAGAGGAAACGAGTTTTATTTTTTTTTTATGATGCAAAATGCGTGCAAAGTTAAAGAGAATTGCACATGTAAATTTCCCCGAGCTCTTTTGTGCGCAGTTTTCACTTCTGAAAGTTAACACTAGATGGCTTTCTTATATCAGCTATCCTGCAGGGAAGGAAAGCATGTAATCTGTCTCTGCAGCCCGTGTTTGTCTATTTCTGTGTTTGTCTATTTTTTTTTTTCTTCACGTGAATAGTAAACTATCTTCTGGTCAGTTCTGCACCGATGAGACACGAGCAGATTTGAAACTTGCCTACTAGCTGACAGAATTTCTTGTTTTGATTAGCTCACGTTGCTTCTTTAGACTTTATTTTACTTGTGTGTTACTAATATCTAAAGAAAGTTTGTTTAGTTGGAAGGTAACTCTGCATAATATTTACATTGCTATAAAGGAGGCAGCTGGATAATGCAGGATGTTTGAAAATGAGGAAAAACAAATAATTCAGTCTCAGTTCTTAGTTTGATGGATTTATTTTAAAAGGGACCCTAGTGCATTAATATTGCCTGTTCAGCTATTTTCCCCCTAGATTCTGTACCTAGCTACCTTAGACTGAAACGTTTTGGAGTTGGATTCAGAAACATAGTGCTTCACAGCCTGCTGGATATAGAAATGCCTAGGCTTGATGTCTTATTACTGTATTTCTTGTGTTTTTACAATACTGGGCCTTTTGTCAGTGGGAATGCGTTATTTGCCCTCCATTCGCTTTTTCAGTGGTGGCTCTGAAATACTTCAATCTTCAAATTTGATCTTTCAAATATCTTGTATTATTAATGCAAACGTGTTTAAATCATCCAGAGCTCTAATGCATTATAGATATTTAAACATCACTTAGGGTCCACAACAGTTGATTTATAATTTATGTAGCATTCAATATAAAGCTAGGTTTAGAGAAGTCTCTGAATGTATTGTCTTGGTTTTGCATGCCCAGTGGGTTACCTTAGCAGGTCATGCAGCACTTAGATGGAACCAGAAGGAATGCTTGTAAGGATGCCAGAGTGTTTCACCAATCCTGTTGGATCAATTAAAGATCATTTCATTCATGTATGCCAAAGATATAATGTGAAGCTTAGAACTAAACAAAACCTCAGTTCTTTGTAGCTGGTATTTGCTTACTGTACATATCAGAGTATTTTAAAAGATTTATATTTCATTTTCCTGAAAGAAAGATGATATGGTCTTCTTTTTGTAGGCATTTATGACATGCCATTACTCAAGTGCATTGTGAAATACTCTTGAAAATGAAGAGAGTCAAATGAGGAACTAAGCAAAGCAGTGGTCAAACAGATGGCAAAATCATCCCCCTTTTTTTGCTGCTTTTGACTTTTATGACTGAATTGAGGCAGTTTGTTTTTTCACTTCCAGCTTCATACTGGACCTAGGCATTGCACCTAAGCTCTTTATCTGCAGATCACCTGCTCAAACTGCAGGAGAAAGGAAGTATTTTCTCCCTGCCTTGGCTGGAGTTAGGATTATATTTAGATGGTTGGATGTTAAAATATTTTCAGTAGGTTCCTGCCTTTTACTGCTGAGAGATCTAGTTTGGTAATATAGAGGAAGAAAAGCTATGCTATTATGATAATACAAGTTACAGATTGTGGAAAGAGGGTGGGGCACTGTGTTATCTAGTTTCTCACGTTAGTCATCCAAGATTACCAACAGTAGCTGTTTTTACAGCTTGAAATGAAATCAGGGTTTGACAAATGTTCTTTTTCCATGCAATTTTTGCTTTGCAATTTAAAATGCTTTGCAATTTTAAAATGTCTGGGTAAGCTGGTTTGTGGATCAGTAAAGTGGAGGTGGCTATTTTCTGTATGTTGCAATATTGTCCTCAGAGTATAATTTTTTTTTTTTTGTATTAGGTAACATAATTTCTATCTGATTCTTGAAAATGTTGCCTCCTGCAAAGTTAAGATCAGCTTCAGTTTATCTCTTTATTTTCAGCACAATTTTCATCCTTTTATGAATCTGGACAGTTCAGGAAGTTTAAGGTAGGGGTGCCCCTCATAGTCTTTTCAACCCTGGTTTTTCTACCTGAATTTTGAGAGAAGAGTGTGAGGACTGTCTACCAAATCAAATAATCCAATAATAAGAATTTATGAGGGAATTTGTATTCAGTAGATTGAAAAGTATGTTTCACAGTTGTTTGTTTGTTTGTTTGTCAAACACTAGTTGTTTACATAAATTTCATTAAGGATAACATTAATTCCTGATTACATTCAGTGATGATGTCATACGACTGGTTAGATTTTTAAGAATTGTCCGGGTTTCACATGAATAGCTGTCTTTTTTTTTAGTTTGTTGTGAAAGAGCAAACTTAATATTAAACATCTGATTTATCCTGACAGAAATAAATGAGAGAGAACCTGCCTTCCTTTGTAGTAAAGCACTGACCCCGGATTTGAAGCCACTTTGAGGCATAATTGAATGAGCAGAAGATTGAAAAGGATTATTATAATTGGTGATACTCTTCTAGTTTTTAGTTAGAACAGCAGTAGGCAGAAATGTCATTGTGATTAGTTTGCACCATAGTTCTTACTAGAAGAAATGTAGGCTCTTGTTTGGATCATGAAACTGTAATTACATCAGCAGTTAGCTACTCAGGATTTATAAGTGGATTCTTCTGGTTTTCTGGAATTTCTTAAATAATGAGGAGTGCATACATAATTAAAGGTTTTGTTTAAAAAATGTCTTGAATCCTTATGGAGGTAGTGTTCTGAACATGTAATAAATGTAAGCAGCCGCTGTCCCATCTTTTTGGACATGCAGGCAAACAGCTTCATTGGATTCAATGTTTGTAAGACATTTTAAGAATAGTAGATGTTTGAAATGAAGTAGGCATTCATTTTAGTGCTGTTAACTGGGGATTCTGTGTTACTTTGGAAAAAGACCTGTAACTACTTTATTTTTTTTTAAAGCTGTGGTATGTAATGTAGAAAGATACCACAGCTATTTTTTGAAAGTGAGGGAATCTAGAAGGAGGCTAGAGGAGCAGTAGTAAATTGGTTTCTTGTAGCTGGGAGGCTGGAAGGTGGCAGTAGCTGAAGTTGTCTGGCTGCCCCTCCCCCTCAGCAGCTCAAATAAAATTCTGAGCACAGGACTTGGAGTTTTGCCATCGACTTTGAGTCTTTTCTTATATAATGTCTTCATTTTTTGTTCTGGATCCTGCAAAGCCACATACCCAGCTCTGCAGATATTTATGCAATGCTCCTGTATTGTTTGCTGTTTCTTCTTTCCTCCCCCTCTCCCTTGGCTGCCTGAATTCTCACTGGCATAGTGGCTGTGAATTGTGATAATGCCTGCCTGCATTTATGTGTGTATTGTGTCCTCTAACATAAATCCCATCAAATTAGTTTCATATAACTTACACCTGAAAAGTCATACTGTGGAATACCTATGCTTCAAAGACTACCTAAAAGACTAAAGACACAAAGCTCTCATAAAACTCATCAATTTGCCCTTCCATTTCCCTTTAGCCGCATCAGCTTTTTTTTTAACCTGATACAAACTGTGATGAAATGACAGAACCATTTTACAAATTACAGGAACAACAGATTACAATACTTAAAATGTTTTTATTAGGAAAGGTACTTTGAGAACATCAGGCATTCTGTGGCAGGTTAATTTAAATGGAATAAAATATCTTTTAATACCTTGATACAATTTTTCTAATGATTTGGAATTTTTTGGTGTTTTGTTTTGAGTTGCCTTTTCTTTTTAACACTTGTTTGCTCCATATATATGAGATGGAAAGCAGTTTCTGGGCCACTCTATTCCATTTTGGATTTTTATAGTCACTTCAGTCAAATCTGATAAATTGTGAAGGGATGTGACAGTGAAATGGCAATTAAGGTGAATAAGGGTGGAGTGAAACATTCTAAAGTATGTGTTATAAGTGCACATAGTGTTAAAATATGTTTTGCTAGTTTTTTCCCTTTCATGTGGGGGAGTAAAAAGTACTGAAATTAATGCATAGTTAGCAAAATAGTAATTGCAAAAAACCAGCTCTGTTTCCTATATTTTGTGAAGAAGGTGTTTGTGAAAGATAGGGCATTTCAGTCAGTTAAGGTTTTTCCAGGTTTGTTGTTTTTTTTTTTTTTCCACCTGAGAGCTGCTAGTTATTTAATCATTCTTCTTCTCTGGTTGTTCTCATTTGTGGCTTTCTGATCAAAACTGATTACTTCCTACTTTTAGATACCTAAAGTACATTCAAGGAAAAGAGCACTCCTCTGCTTCTAGTGTTTTTCTGGCTTCTCAGCGCTGAAAATAAATACCTGATACATTTTAGCTTGAAACCCCATTGCAAGAGTAGTGTGACACAAAATGGAAAAGTGAGTGTGGGGGGAAAAAAGACCAGAAGAGCGTGGCTGTGTCTGTTCATGCTTTCTCATGCCTCATGTGCATATCATCAATAGTGTAAGTAAGCATATGTATTTTGCTGTGCTGGTCTTGCTTATTGCAGTGCCAGCTGCTCTTGAAGAATTAGGAGCAGTTTACAGTGATCAGGTTGTCTGTAGTGTTCTGCTGTAGTAAAGTAAGCCTTGGTTTTATTTTGTAAGGTTGTCAGGACAACAGCTTATTATTCTTGCTCCTCTTGGTGTTTCCCTAAAGCAATGGAGGGAGTTTTTTCAAAGGCAGTGGCTGCCTTGCCTCACTGGGCTGCAGGATTGCCAGCTGTGATTTGGGTTCAGCAGGATACTCTGGGTTTGTTGTGTAAAAATTCTAATTGATGATGAATGCAAACCCAGTGTGAGAATAATTTTTCTTCATTGGACTAATGTGAAACAACCCATTGTATTTACAAACCCACGTCCTACTTTCTCCACAGTATTGTCATTAATCTTCTGTTCTCTTCCCTCTGAGGCTCAGAGAAAAATGTTTGAAATTTGACAGTACGGGACTTGTGATAAGAGTTGAGACAAGGTAGGAATTAGTTTAAAGCTATGTTATGTCAGTGTGCTACAGTCTGACACTGGAGGTAACAAGTGAAATCAACTGGGGTTTCTGTTAGGTTGAGTTTGTGATGTTTTTGACAAAAACATGTGATAAGTTGGTGTTCAGTGATTAAGCCACACAGTAACTGTTGAGGTGTTGGCATTTTGAAGAGCTACTATTCTGTTCTTGTTACATGGTAAATTAGAAAAAGAATGTATGTTGTTAAATACAGCAAGCTTAATAACTACAAAGTCATTCTTTGAGTATGGTCATTTTATGTAAAAGGTGCAAATATTTTCAACTGCAGTAACTTTTAGATTCTTGGGATGTTCAGCAGGGAAGATCATATGAAGAAAGCTTTTAAATAGCTGAGGATTTTTAAATTATTATTTCATAAAATATGCTAAAACATGAGATTTATTTTAGCACTTCCACAGCCTCCTTTATATTATTATTATTATTAATGGATTTTTTAGCTTGATCCAAGTTCTTTGATCTGGGTTGAAGTGTAGTAGTAATTAAGTGATGTCCAGGTACTTAAAATCCTTTTATCAGAACTGTAACCTTTTATTTCAAGTTCCCTTTTCAGACAGCTGAAACAACAGTCCATTCACAGAATAATTTGGCAGAGATACACAGGCATTCAGTTCTGGAAGCTGCCTGGCAGAATTAGAAACTATTGGGATAAACCTGTCAATGTTCAAAGCCTTGTCTGGCTACCATTTTTTTTGAGAACAGGTACTCCAGAGGTGGGTGTCTTACCCCTCTCAAATCCTCTGCTGTTTCCATCCCCTCCCCCAAAATTTTCTTATTATCTTGGTACATGTCTTTGAATCACACAATCTTGTTTGCATAGGAAACCATTTCAAAAGGTTATTCTTAGAGTTGTTGAGATGAGGTGGAGTAAATACAGTGATTGGTGTCATCCATAACAGTATGTGAACAGGCTTGCTCATTTCCACTTTTTTAAATGTAGAATTTGGGCAGTTTGTTACAAAAAGGGATCAGAATAGATGAGATTATCTAAACTGGTCAAGAACTGTACAGGTGGTTGCTCAGAATGCTCCACTGAAAAACCTCAAATATAAATTGAGCTCCAATATTTTCTATACAGGATGAAGTTTCTATTGTTAGAGCAGAAGGTTTTACTGCCATTCTGAGCCAGGCTGCTTAACCTGGTCCCATGGAAGTCTTTGCCTCTGGTGGAGATTTCTGAGTGAAGGGCAAGCACTGTTTCATTAGTCTATGTGCTTGTCAGATTTGGTAATTTTGCTAATCTCTGCTTCTGTCACACTTGGAATGCTTTGTGCTTTTTCTCTGTGGTTGTTTGATCTTTGAAATGAAGTTTCTAGGAGCATAGCTACCCTTGAAACTTTATCTATCAGATTCTGCTGAGTCAAATAGGCTTGAAAAATCTTTAGGTGGAGGGAGGTGGTGCACTGTATAACTGCGTAAGCCTTGTTTCCTTAGGAAATAAAAATTGGTGACCATTCTTTCTGTTATACAGATCTGCAGCAAATAGATACTACATTTGAACACTGTTTTGGTTTTACTTTGTATTTTATTGCTTTGTTTTTTAAAGTATTGTTACCTATATAAGATTACATTATAACTATCAATGTACAGAGCGTACCTCTGCCTGGTAATGGGTGTACAAACTGTGTCTTTGTATGCACAAATTGCGAATTGAGTATCTACCCTTGCTTTGTGGGGCTGAGTGTTAAAATAGAATATTTACATGTATGTATAATAATAATTCTTTCTCCTGAGGAAAATAGATGCTTATTAGTAATGATTTTCTCTTTCTTATGTAGACTGTATCCAACAGTGTCAATATTCCTATTCACTCATTTTCCACTGCTTAGTATGCCTGTAGGTCAGAGGTGTTTAAAGTTGCAAGTTAGAGATTTTCTTTTTTACTATGTCAGCTGTCTCAATTGCATCTCTCAGTGCACTTGTATGTATTCTTTATGGCAGCTACAGTAATCACTGCAGGGAAAAGTAATAGTAAGAAATATCTAAAATCTGTTAGGTATTTGTCTCTGTGACTTAACAACCAGTTATAAGAATGAAAAAATAACTCCACAATACAAACCATTCTCAGCAAACATTGCTTTCTGTGGGTGGACATTTATTCAACTAGAAACCCCCTAAGTAGGGGTCAATGTATCTGTGGCATAGGTATAATATAACTGTAGGTATAATATGAATCAATTACATTGATAAATATATTTAAATTTCATTTTAATAAACTATTTGTATTGCTTTGTTTATTACAGTGTGAAGTCTTTCCTATTTCATGACTCATGTATAAGGTGGATAATGACTTAAGGTTTCCTTGGTTGGGTGGTGAGATGAATTTTTATTTTCATGGACTGTATTTACAGATGCTGAAACTTAAACCCATTCATCATGTATGTTTCATACATAAACATGTTTTTCTTTAGTCCTATGTTTTATTCCTTATTAGGAAGGAATCTACTGGAGTTGGTTTTGTTTTGTGTTCAGTTTTGTTTTCTTTTTTTCCTTAAGCAGTAATTAAAATACTCTTGTGTGAAGTTTCTGAGCATCTTTTATATGCTTATTTGTAGTCATGGGACCTTTCTGTGTACTACTGGAACTGTAAATGCCATCAGATCAGATTTAATATTATGTATGGTAGTTGGACCATCATTTATCTTCAGTTTACCCAGGCTTTAAGCATGATTGTCAGGCTCAAAACATAGCACTTAGGGGTTTGTATTCCACCTGGAGACAAGTTACAAGAGAAGTACTGTACTGGGAGCTGTTTTGTTTAGTACCTTGATCTGGAGGAGGAGATGAAGTGTATTCTTATCAAATTTACATGTGACATCACATTGTGGGAGTAGTTGACACATTTGAGGACAGTGCTCTGCAGCTGAGAGAGGCTGGTGGATTGGACCCCATGACATTCCACAAGGATAAATGCATCTTCCTACCCCTTGCCACAGGATGGCCTGGGGAGTGACTTCTGGGAGACAGCTCTGCTGGAAGGGAACTGCACATTGTGACACACAAGCCAGCACATCAGGCTTCACTGCCAGTGACAAATGCCAGCAGCATGCCAGGCTGGATAAGCAGAAGCAGAGCCAGTAGATTGCCAATACTGAGTATTCTTTAGGCCACCACTTTGGATACACCCCATCCAGTTTTGGCTCCCCAAATACATTGAGTAAATTGAATCTAATTTGGTGGAAAGCCAGGAAAATAAGGGGCTTAGAGCACGTAAGGAGAGGCTGAGAGAAAGAAATGGCTTTGCACAGCCTGGACATCAGAAAGCTCAGGGGATGCTTACCTCTCAAGGTGATACCTAAGAGGCATCAAGAACATGTGTCCAGGCTCTTTACAGGGGTACATGGCAGGAGGAACAGAGACAGTGGTCACAGTCCAAAATGGGTGAGGTTCTGATTTGGCACCTGCAAATAAAATTCACCCTAAGGACACTGAGGAGCTGGAATAGCACAGGTTGTCAAATCTACATCCTTTTTTTTTTTTGAGACTAAACTGGGCAAAGCTGTAAGCAAGTCAGTCTGAATACAGTGCTGTTGAGGCTTCCAGTGTGAATTAATCTATGAAATATCACAACATTTTTTGTGGTTATCAGTTGCTCTGAAAATTGAGAATTTTAGTTGCAATTCCAGCATACCGTGATTCTACTTGATCATATTTCAGAATTTGTACAGAATATTTCTCTATTATAATATTGTGAAGATCTTTATACAAGATTCCTCACGGTCTTGCATTATAGGCTCTTATTGTATATTCTTTGTTTAAACCAGTAGACAAGAATTCCCAAATAAATTATTGGTAGTTAAATATTTTACAGCTATAGAACTTAACAATAAAATAAATGCTTGAAGACAATAGCATGTCCTCTCAGGTTTGCCTTCAGATACACTTTGCTGACTTTGTCACTGATTAAAACTTGTTTAGCAATACTAGAATTTGAATGTGTGAATTTCTATTGGGCAATTCCATTGGATCTCTTCCAAAAGATTGTTTTAATGTTAAGGAGCAGGATATGAATTTGAAATTGGCTCTCAGCAAGTCAAACTTAGATTTGTGTTTGGTTCTTTTGCTTTGGCTACTAATTTTGGTATGGTGAAACTTGTGATAACCCATGTGGCTGTGGAAAAAAATGTTATTTGTTTGAGTATTTTAAAACACAAATTAAAATGGTTCAGTTCTGTTTGCACTTTTCTAATGTTCAGCCTTAACCTCTTAGTTTCGTTAGCTATAAACAAGAGCCAGCAGAACCCCAGAAGCTTGAGATGATTCCTGCTCCTTCTCATCCAGCTTCACAGTGGTTACACTTTTAAGTATTTCTGTGTTTACCAAAGCATGAGCCAGACCTTCAGATCCCTGTTTTGGTTTTTAGAATCCATTTTATTAAGTGTTTAAAATTTCAGGTGTTTGTATAACATTCAGCTTCAGTATGAACAAGGTTACAAATACATGCTGAGATAATCAAAACAAACAGGAAAGGGAATGGAAAGAATTTCCTTTAGGGTAAAATTCCTTTAAGTTGAAATAACCATGATAGATAGTGCTTGTCAATTGGCAAGGAAAGTTGGGACTTGTCTTCTGAAGATTTTATTTTGCTGAAAATGGAAGAACATGGAAAAGCTCAGTCAGATGTCCCTTTTAAACCATACTTTCAGCAAAAAAAAATAAATTAAAACATTAATTCTATTAAACATATAAATCTCCAAAATTGTTGCACTAAGACTGATGATAGGTACAGATATGTGTCCTCAGAAACTTAAATCTTCAGAACTAAATAATTCATTAGTGAGTTTAAAAAGTCTGCTTGTTGGCATTTTATTTTCAGAGCAGGACTAAGCTTTTGAAATCAATCTCCCGATCTTTCCACTTAACAATATTTTGTTTGCATTATGGAGAATTTAAAATATATTTGTCATGAAACTAACTAAAATAAAATTTTGACCTTAACATAAACTGTATTTCTGGTTCTGAATGCTATACAGTGTGACAGGGTAATTGAGAAATGGAAGCTAAAAAGAACACTGCTGAAGCTGATGTACTTTACAGAAATTTAAGGTGAATATTTGAGAAGAAAGCAAATAGCAAGATGAAACAAAGTTTTTGGAGTAAACACTTATTTCTCAGTATTCAGGAAGTAAATATTTTCTCTAACTTGTTATGACTTGGACAGAATTATAAAAATATTGTGTCTTCATTTTGTCAAGCTCACTCAAATGGAGTTGAGTAATCTGAGACATGGTTACTCAATGGGAAGGGTACTTAAACAAACAGAACCCATCAAATCTCCCACACTATTAAGAAAAGTGATTGGGGACTGTTGTTCTGCAGGTTTAAAAGCATTACATTAGCTGCACCGACTTTGCTCTTTATTTTTCAGGCTTTTTTCATGTTCAGCTTGAGGTGGAAAAAGTGCATATTCCTTGGGCTATCCCCTCTTCTATCCTCCCTTTTCTCCTCATGAAGGCAGCGTGGCTGTTACATAAAATCTTAATGGAATGATCACAGAGCACTATCTTGTAATGGTGACTTTTTCAATGTTTAATTTTTATGGCTTTTGCTTGCTATAGTAGTTTGACTCAGATTTGATCACATACCAGTGTTTTGGTTACTTGCACCAAGATAAAAACACATCTTGCTATATTTGCTTTGTATTTTTCTATTTCTGCGCTGTCCTTTTTTGTTCTTTTAAAGTAGCTTTCAACAAAATTGCAACTAATTGCCAGTAGCCCAGCTGATTTATAGCAACAAGATAAAAATTCTCATAGTCGAGCTGACCACAATAAAACCTTGCAGTTATGAGATATTGTAAAACCTAAAATCTGAGCTTCTAATAAAATGTTTATGGCCTTCAACCTTTTGGCAATAAATTAAAAACCAAGAAATCTGTTTAGAATGCATTTTTTCCTTAAGCTGTAATGACATAATTTCTACTCTAATACTTTTCTCCTCCCACATGGAGTCTTTCATTCTGCAGTAAAAGTTTTCATGCCCTTCGCTTGTGCTCTATTCTGTCTCCCACACCCCTCTACTGACTTGCCATTACCCACTTGTGGAACAAAATTACTTTGCTTAGAAAGCGTAGGCCTGTGGTACAGCTGCGCAGCTCGCTGAAACCCTGGGTGGTTTACTGTGCCCAGTGTGTGGTTTATCACTTTGGAGGCTGGAGGCAGAGCGCACCTCCGGGTGAAAGACAGCGGGCTGTCAGCTCCTGGGCACCTTCTGGCTGGGAAATGTCTGCTCAGATTTGCATCCTACCCATAAGGTTTTCCATTTATTGCTGCCAAGAGGATGTGCTCTCAGCCCCTGAGTAGTTCACACCACAGGTTGCTCCTTGACCACTGGCAAATTGGTGAAATTCCTTTTCCAGCTGTGCATTTAAAATAATGGAGCATGATGTAGAGGAGTTGATGGAGAGTGGTTTTTTGACATAGAGAGTGTTCTGTCTTTTCAAACAACTTGGGCTTTAAACAATTTTCTATCTCAGCAGTTAGAGGAAATAAAAACTCTGCAGGAGGTTCCGAAGACTAAAAAGTCTGTATATGGTTCACAAAGGTGGTGGTGGAGGAGGGGGCTGGAGGCAGGTTGTTTATTTTACGGACTTCAAATGCCTAAATACTTTTTAGGATACAAATCTTGTCCTTTTTTTTTTTTTCCCCCTCTTTAATACCAATAGGACTTGCACCTTTTATCATACAGATGAAATAATCAAATTAATCAATTATGTGATGTTTGGGTATGGTGGCAATGAAAGCCTCTTGAGCTTCTATGTCATCAATATTTTAAATAATTTGACAGAAAAATTTTGTCTCATGTAGAATCAGGGTTTTTTTCTTATTTTAACATCTTGCCTGAAACATACAGTTCGTATATATACTCTGGAAGTTGTTAATAAATTTAATGATAACTCTGATATCCTTGACAGAAATAGCTTCTCTTTTTTCTTCTCTTCTATGTGACTACCATAGCCACTGGTATGTTTGTTTTAATATTATCTTTGTAATCAAAGATGAACGATTTGTAGAACTTCCACTCTACAAGTACATAGAGAAACTAAGGTAATGAAGATGCCATTATTTTATTAGAAGAGTTGATAACATTAATGATTAAGAGGCAATGAGGTGTATGGCAATGTTTGCTGGGAAGTTAATATATTAACAACAGTTTCTCTCCACAAACTGATGGGCTGCAGAATAAGTGGAAGTGGATGTTTTTGCTTTCAAGGTGCTCTTGAGGGAGGGTGAGAAGACCCAGTGAATGAAAACACATGGGAAATATGAAAATGTTAATAATAATTTATACAAAATGCTCTCAGTTTTTTTGTTAGATTAAAAGAATTGTTCCTCTGAAAGAAAAGAAAACACTTCAAGCTTCATTGTTATACATTAAGCACTAGATTAGATGAATTTAGGTGGTGGGTTTGGGGTTTTTTTCTTGTATCAAAATAATGCTATTCAGTTCTTTCCTGACTGCTCTGTTATAGTTACAGATGGGAGTGAAGATCTGTATTTTATGATCATTGACATTTTGAGTAGAATATTTGAGAATTTGGGATTTATACTAAGCACACCACAAGCTTGCTTTGTATGTTGTTTCCCTATCTTTTATTCCAAGACTAATTTTCCATTATTATATTGTGAGCAGTTTGTAACAAAATGGTGGTCTGTTTGTCTAGTAATCCACAAGTGAGTAACTACTCTGAATGCCTGAGCCTTACAGCCTTCACAGAACAAAAAAAAGTGTCTGAAACTTAACACTGTCTTTTGTGATAGAGGGATATACGAGAAAAATGAAAACTTGCAAAGTGAGTCTCTCTTTGTACAGAACTGTCACTGCCCTGCTTGGCTGATACAGATTCTTTTCAGCTGTCACTTTCAGTACAAAGGGGACAAAGCCTGTGCCTGGACTTACTCCCACTGTCTTAGTCTGATTTTTATCTGAAGCAGAGTCTGAGTCCTGCAAGATTACTGACCATTTGTCCCACTGGAATGCCAAGGTCTAGAATCTGACCTTTCTGTGTTTTCTAAGTTCATGGTCAGTTTTCAAAGTATGTTTCAGTAATTAACACTAGATACTATTTTTCTCTTTTTCTCAAAATTTTCAAGCAAAAATATTCTGCTGTCTTCATATCCAAAGTAGTGTTTTATGTTCCTTTTGTTTCTTTGTTTCTTTTTGCCTATACTTCTTAAATGAAGGTTAACCTGAAAAGACTTTGGTTTTCTGCAGAAAGAAGTTGTGTACCTGATTTTTCTTAAAAGCCTGAGCTGCTTAAAAATCTTACCGGTGCTAATCATGATTGAAACAAGAAATATTATCCCTTAGTGGGAAGGGGGAAGATGTGCTGGGTGATATTTAGGGTACTTGTGATACAGGCAAAGTGCATATACTGCAATTGAACAGTTGTCTTGAGCATGAAAAGAAATAAAACAACAGTAATGATCTTGGTTTGGGGAGTAGGGAAATCTTTGCCACATGTGAGAGGGATGGGTGGCTTAGGTGTTTATGTTTGGGTGCCTGTGCACACATCTGAAATGTAGAAAGAGAAATAAGACATGAGTGACTGTTTCATTGTCTGTTCCAAGTGGGCAAAAGAAGCAAAACTCTCAGGTCTGAAAGACGGCGGCACTGGTGAGACTTCTGTTGTTGGTCTTGGGTTTATAAGTCAGCAAAAGGAGACAGTTGATCCTTGGTCTGTGATGTTTATGATTTAGAATATTTTTTATTTCCAGATGTCTATTCCTGGTAGAAATGTTACACTGTTTGGCTGCAGATTTTTATTACTCTTTCATTTTATTGCCATTTTCAGCACGAAATAAATCATGTAACCTTGATGGGTATAAATTGTTATATAAATATATAATTTTTATTGAGATAAAACTGTGCAGTGGCAAACACAGTTTTGAAATATTTGTAAATCAATATTTTACTCCAGTCTTCTTACTAGGAGCAATTGAAGCTTCCTAATAGAAAGCTTTGTCTTTGTTTAGTTTTGATTCAATGGCTGAGATAAAGGATGTGTTTCTAGAACTTCAACAGCCTTGAAAGTTTGTTTCAACTTAGGTTGAATTTCTCTGATTTACTGAATTTTTAAACAGGACCAAAAGCCTATGCCCACAACAGCATGGCAGACCAATGTGCTGGGTGGATGAGGGAGGCTTGGTTTTTAGGCAGATGTGGCATGGCGTGGTGCCAAAGCTCTGCTCACCCTTTACTAGGTGGCAAAATGCCTGTAATTAATGTTTGGGGAGAAAAAAATTAAAATTTGTGGCTTAAAAAATACATTGAGAGAACGTATTGTTCTCTTCGTATAAATGTGGTAATTAATTTTCTTTTACAGAAAAAAATAATGTGCTGGGTGGATGAGGGAGGCTTGGTTTTTAGGCAGATGTGGCATGGCGTGGTGCCAAAGCTCTGCTCACCCTTTACTAGGTGGCAAAATGCCTGTAATTAATGTTTGGGGAGAAAAAAATTAAAATTTGTGGCTTAAAAAATACGTTGAGAGAACGTATTGTTCTCTTCGTATGAATGTGGTACTTAATTTTCTTTTACAGAAAAAATATTTTAATATATTGATATTATCCAAATGAGGCTCCTAGTTTTATATTTTATTTTGATTTTCTTAAATAAATGTGTCCAAAATCTGCTTACTGTTGGTTTATTTAGACATAGATTAGGTCATATGTGAATTGTATTGAAATCTGTTAAGTCTTAACTGGTGGATTTTAAGTTTAAGTGTGTAAATGCCTTTTTTAACACTGTTTTTATTGCTTTTATGTGTATTGATATCTAAACCATCTAATTGTATGTAGAAATATGGGGAGGGGATTTGTCTTCTGGCCAACTTTTTTTTGTTCACTGCTGTCATAGGTGGCTATTACTCCCCTTTCTCAAATACTGAATATCTGTAACTACTCCACAGTTAAGTGCATTTGTCTAAGTTCAGAAGCAGATGGCCATTTTAAATACACAGGGTCTATCCTACTGAAGGAGAAAAAATTACTGTATGTGGCACATGGAGAAGTGAAAATTTTATCCCTGCTAATTATTCAATAATTTAGATATGTTGTAATTTTTTCCCCAGGCAGTAAAAGCTAAAAAAAAAATTCCTGAAAAACACTGCTTTCACATATTTCTGGTACAGCAAACAAACCTGGCTCTTAGCAATTTTCTTACAGGAACCATGCTATTATCCATGCCTCTCTACATCTCTCTTCTTGTGCAGTAGTGCCTTTGGGAGCCTTTTGGTTTGATTGGCAGGCTGGCATATCTAGGCATGTCTGAAATACAAACTGTGTTTTTGTCCAGAACTGTAGAAACTGTACCATATTTGAAATAAGTTACTGAAGTCTCATCTGCAAGAACAATGACCTTACAAATTTAAACTGGAAAACTTGTACAATCAAAATTCTCTGGTGTTTTTTTTATTTTTTTGTAATAGAAGAGAAAAAGTATCTGTCAAACATAATTGGAAAAGGAATCAAAATGAGGTAATCTTGGTGAGAGACTAAGCTAAAGTTTTACCTTAGCTTTGATTTTGCCATTCAGTAAAGAAAATGTTCTGGGAAACAGTAGTAGAGGTGGTAATTGTAATTGCCCACATTTGGAAGGCTTTGTGAAGGAGATTCTCTGCACCAATGTCTGGGGGATGGGGATGGAGAGGAAGAGAAACACAACAAAACAAAAAACCCTGACCAAAACCAACAGCTTCCCCTGCCCTCCAACAGGTTATATCAATTATTTATTTAGTAACAGGTCAGGAACTTTGAATGAGTGAAAGGGTGGTGAACAAAATGGTTTTTTTTTTCTTTTTTTCGTCCTGCAAGCTGAGTATACCCTACCTGGGCTGTAGTGTAAGCATATTGGGCTCTAGTTGCAATGGGAATTCAAAATGTAGTGAAAATGTTTCCTTAGTCAAAAGTAATAAAAGAAGAATTAATTTATCATTTTTTAGTGCATGTAAAGATCCATGGTCCCATTCCAACTTCCCAAAAATGTTTATTCAAATCAAAGTTGTTACATAAAATTTACCCTTGAATGGGCTTCAAATTTTTTAAATATGAGGCAGCTACCATATCTTGAAACATCTGGCATTACAACCTTCAAAAAAGGTGTTCTTTCCAGTTCACTCAATGGGTGAAATTATTTTAGTCTATGGCAAACTTTCTTGGACTTCTGTGGAACTAGAATAAACACATGCCAAAAAATATGTCACCAAATTCTGCTCTGTCACCAAATTCTGCTCATCTATGGGTATAGATGAAAGTTATTTGGGATGCTGAAAGTTTTGGGCTGCTTCAAAATTAGCCCCTCTTGATCTAAGAGGGGTAATGTTCTTCTTACAGCATGTTATAGTGTACATACCAGATCAGGTCTTGGTACAGATTGAAATGGTCTCTGTTAATTCTTTTTCTTCTGTTGTGTAGTTGCCTTGTATATTCCTCTTCATTTTGTGTTGTTTGTGTTTAATCTGGCCATAAACACCATGTAATAATGAGTGTTGACTACAAAAAGCAATGGTAGTAAACTATAAGACTCATTCTTGGACTGAATTTGATGACCAATTATGCTATTTTTGCCTCTGATATTCTGAGGGAAATGGGAGACATTCAAATGCAGTTCTGGGCATTGTCAATCTTTTCAGTGCTGATTCAGAGTTAAGGTTGGAAGAGGACTCCAGAATTTTGAATAAGATTTTCAAATGTGTGGGTTCAGTGTGTAAGGAATACACTATGAGGCTATAATTGACTGAAGAATTAATTTCCAAATTCTGCAAACTTTGTTTACATTACTGGGTATTTCAGTAGGAGGCTGGATGAAATGTTAAAGCTCTTGATTTATGCTAAATATCTAATTTTGGTCCTTGCATTTCAAGATGGATGTTGAGAAACTGGAGAGCACCAAGAAAGGGTCAAAGGGCCTTGCTTGGAGCAGGTGAGATGGCCAGAGAAGCTGACAGAGCTAGGCTTGCCCACTCTGACAAAGCAGCAGCTGCTGAGTGACCCAAGGGTATCCCTTTGCTGCTTGAGAGTAGTTCCACAAAAGGATAGAGGTGGATTTCTTCCACTGTCACCAGATTGGCCCCAAACTCTGGTATGGTGAGGAAGGATGCTGCCAGGAGGCCAGTACAGGCCCAGAACAGACTGCCTGGAGACATGGCTGGATTTGTCATCCCTGGAGATCTTGAAGACTCAGCAAGACCTGGCCATGCCTCACCATTTCCAGTGCTGATTAGAGTCCTGCTATGAGCAGAAGATTGGACTGCGTGACTCCCAGAAATGCTTCCCAGCCACTCCAAAACTTAAGATGATTAGGTTTTTGTTCATCCTTTAGCCCTTTTATTACCTCATTCTGAAATGACTGGTTCATGTGTATATTTGAAAAAGCAAGTGACACTGTCAAAAAGCATATGCTACAAACATGAAGTCATTTACAAATGATATGCGCAAAACTCTACTCTTGTTTTTGAGAGACAGTAATAATAAAAAAAATTCCTCTCCACTGATTGTATTTGAAAATCATCTTACTTTTCATGCTTGATGAAAACCAAGCTGATAAAGAAATGCTTTGGTTTTTTGCATAGTACTTAATATGTTACTTTCTACTCAAAAATGACAAAAAAGTACTTTTTCCACCTCAGACAAATGTCAATGATAAATAAAGTATTAAGCAGACCTATGGAAGCAATATAGAAAAATATTCATGCTATTTCTGTGAATAGCATTCACAACACTGTGATATAGTTATGGGTTTTTTTCACACCCATTTTATGACTTGTGAGTAATTTTTGTGTCTTTCCCACTTTTAAGCTGTTGCTGTAAGTCAGCTGCCATGTTTCACTTATATTTAATTGAAATAGTCAGGTGCTACCTCATCACCCAGCTGATTTTTTTTTTTAATCTGCTTTTCTGTGGATGAAGCCAATAACTTCTGCCTTGTTTAGTAACTTCAGTTCGAGGCTGATAATTCTCCTTTATCGTTAATATTTTCAGCATACTTATGTTCATGATATTTCTATTTTTTTGTATTCAGGAGGTATCAAAAGCACTGCACATGGCTTACTGCTGTACTCTGAAAATGCAGGGAAGTTAAGAGCCCCTGTCTCTTTCATTGTGAGGTGTGGTACTCAGCTTTCCTGTGGTTATACCAGACTACTCACATTTAAGTTCTTTATCTCTTCTGTGATTAAGTTTGGCATAATACAAAGTTAAAAATAAAACAAATCAAACAAAAACCCCAAAACAAACAAAAAAAAAAAAACCAACAAAAAACCCCAACCAAACAAGGAACAAAAGACTATTAGGGCTAAATGTTGAGCTATTCCTGAAAATAGCTATACTATTTAATCTCTCTCATCTATTGTATTTTATATAATTAGTGGTCCAAACCTGATATTTGCTGGTGCCAGAATGGATATTGTTTCATGCTTTCTTTGTAATCTTGCTTATTACATGCTTTTGCTGAGCTGTCAAAATGAGGTATTGCAAAGGGAGAAAAGGATGCCTGGAGCTGAACATTGTTTCATAGGAGAAAAATAAATGTGGGAATGAAGATGATGTTCACATTATGTCTGTGGAGTGTCATGTTGAAAATACAAATGATAAAGATCAAGCTCTATGTTTATTACCTTTTATTAAAGATACTTACATTCCATATTAATTGCAGATTTATTGCAAGTAAAAAGACATCTATGGAAATGATGGGCATTGTGGGGTGTTCTGTTCATTTCTGACAAAATAACTTTGATGTTAAGCACAGATCCTTTCCCAGTTAAAAAGTCAGCTCAGAAGGTAAACCTATATCAAGCTTACCTTTTCTGTTTTCCTAATAAGGAATGTTCTTTACCTGGGGTTATATTCTAAATGTGGTAGAGCTCTTTCAGGTCAGAGCAGGGTTAGTTGATTTTTTGTCATGTTCGGGGTGAAGCTATAGTTGCATTTGAGTGTGTGTAAGAAAATTCTGATGGCCTAAGGATAGATCTATTTATGCTGCTACTTCTATTAAAGAGTGTGTCAGTTGTGTATATTTGCTGTTCACCTTACGTGTTTCTTAGCCAGTGCTCTTTGTTATCTTTCTCAGAGAAAGGATCATCCAAAATTGCAGGTTCTATAAATAATTATTCTCAGCAGTCAATCTGAGACTTAAGCAGACAAAAGATGAATGGAGACTGCTTTTCAAATTAGTGCTGCTGTGTGATTAATTGTGCTTAATTAGCAAATCTTTCTTTAAGTATCCACAGCGCAGTGATGTAATTTGTTTTCCCAGGTAACTGATCACAAAATATGGAAAGCTGCTTTTAACAAACTCCAAGTAATTGCATGTTTCACTGGAAGCACTTTGATTGAAGCAGTGGTGATTTATCTGATGACCCTCAGTCTGTCTTGGGCCCCTCCAATCCTTCCAGCTGGCTTTCTGTTGCTTTAAGATAGGAAATGGGTGTTTGGGCAGTGTGCTCCCTGATAAATTAATGTTGTTCCCTGTGCAGCTCAGCTAGAACAGTTTGGAAGTGCATCCACTGGGAAGGCATCCCTCCTTCCCTGCCTGTACAGGGACTGGTATGTAGAACTAGGAGCAGCATTTACTGTGATGGGGAAATATCTGTAATCTGACCTGTAGCTGGTGAGGTTCAGCCAGCCTGGATCAAATAAGGTATCCCTTCCTCAGAGAGGCAAATATAAGCTTGTGATAATATTTTTATATTTTATATAATTTTATATTGTGACAGCATCTGTGATAGGTTTGCTGTGATATTATGTAATAAAGTTCCCAATTTCCTTTTGAACTGGGTGATATGTGTGTCCTGTAAGATGATTAGTGCCCTCACATGCTTGACTTCTTTAGAATTTGAGTTTTCCACACACCAGTGGGCAATAGAGAATTATAACTCTTAAAAAGATGAATGTAATTCTTATTGTGGTGGATATTGGTATTTCTGAAACTGCAGAACAAGTGTACAAACACTGATGCCGTGCATCTTGAACCAACACAAGTTAGTTTTCATTGTCCTTGTCCCTTTAATTTAGAATATAGAGTTCAAGAAGGATCTGTTACTAGGGAATTCCATTCTGGGTGTTAAATGGACATTGTAGCATTGTGGGCAGCATTGGTATTAAAATCAACTACCTTGTCAGATAAGGGAGGAGTTTGGTATTGTTGTTTTTTGTGTTGTTTTGGAGTTTGATTTTTTTTTTTTCTGTCAAAGATATCTCAAACATTGATCTCTACACATGTATCTGAGCAGCAAAAAATTAAGAAAGAACTTATGGATTTAGAAGGAAAACTCAGTTTACAAGTCAGCTTTACATTTTACAAGTGTAAAATAATTGCCATGTCCAAAGCCAGGGATTTCATAAGTTTTATGGCAATGGTTATTGTATATCTTTGCTTTGTTTCACAGTAAAGCATGCCGCTACTTCCCTAACCTTATTGTTTTCTGTTTCTCAGTCTGTATTTCAAAAAGAAGCAGCATGTTTTCTCCCTGAAATGAAGAATTAAAATAGGTATTTTGTATGAAACACCTGCACAGTAGGAAGTGAAAACAGAACTTTTTAGCTCTCACTGTTTTATGGCAAGATTTCTGTTCCCTTTCCTTCCTGTAAACAACAGGAATCACTTAGAGAGTGGGAAATAAGCTATTTACAGGATATTTTCTGTATGAAAGGAAGGAAAAGGCCTTTACAGAGATCAGTCTATTGTGTTGGGAATATGGAAAGTTATATGTAGTTAAATTGAGTTTAGTACTTGGAGAGGAAATACATGGCAAAATACATGTAATCATTTCAGTTTTGCCCCTTTAAAGTGCTAGATGCCCTCATTAGTTGCTGAAATCAATGCAGGAGGTAGGACATGGAGTGCTGTGGTTTGATCCCAACTCCTTTGTGTAACCTGTGATCATTGTAAGAACTAGATCAGAGACTACACTAAGAGCTTTTGCAGTAAGGCTTTTATTTATAGACAAGCAGTTTTGATACTTGTACTTTTGGGTAGATGTTCAAGTTACTTTTGCACATCTGTTTTTGATCTGTCTCTTTGAAATATGGTTGGCTTTGCTGGACAAGTGTCATAATGTACTTGTAGAGTGTATATTTTCAAAGTTTTGCTTCACATATGAAATATATTCACTAAATTCTGGTGTGAACCTGGAAATCTTATAAAAGATTGCCTGGCCTGTGTTAAAATTAATTTCTATGAATAGCTATTTGGTTTTCATTTACCTTCTGTAGCACCAGCAAGAGTCTTTATCAGCAGTAAGAATTGTGGATGAGGTATTTAACTCTAAACTCTGCCTAAGTATTATGGAATACTATAGCTTTCTTGAAATCTTGGGTGTATAAGATGATAGGACTGACAATAGCTTTGCCAATAAAATTGAGCAGGTAGAGGAGAACCTTGTCATTGATTGTATCACTTTTATCTGCAGTTCTTGTACTTAAGTCATAGTTGAAAATGGAAATTTATTGTAGCAGTTCTTGTAATTTCTTTTGCTCCATATATTAAGTTCAAGATTCTTAGTACTTGAATATCATGAAAAGGCAGTTGTAAGTATGGGAAATAAGAAAGTAAAAAATCTTGTTTGCTTAATAGATGCTGAACTCCCTTTTTTCAAAAGGGGTACTTAAATACCAAAAGCTTTAATAGCAGTATTAGCTGTTAAAGAAATGATGTTTTTTTTCTTGTGTGATGAGTCCAGTTCCTCATGCAGAATTCCTAATGTCTGGGTATTTCAGCCTAGCTTGGCAAATAAGACTGCAGTATGTGCATCTGTGTTTGTAAAAGGCAGCTGTGAGTGGTGTATCTTCTGGCATGTCTTGGTGAAAGGAGAATGTGCCCTGTCTTTGTCCCAGCAGAAGAAAAAGAATCCTTTGCTGCCTGTATTTGGATTTCTGTTCTTCTGGGCCAGAATTGTCAATCTGCTTGTTTGCTTTCTCTCTGTAGTTTTCTAATTCTTTGTTCAAGGCAGGGGCTTGAACAAACAAAGCCTCTTATTACCAAAAGGGCTACTGCAGTCATGTATGAGACTTGGTCTAGGTGTAGAGGAAAGTGTAAAGTTTCTTCTTGAAAGTTTGGAATGCTGAAGACACCAATGTTGGTATATCCCATAGTTGAAAACAAGCGACTTGACAAGGCATTGGCTAGCCTTTGTGGTCCTTCGTGGAATTTATTTTTTTCCTTGGATATCCCACCAAAAATGCAGCTCCTACAATGTAAATTGAGTGTGTCCAGGGTACGTTGGACTTGCTGAGTAGATTGACTGTGTCAGGTTGATATTCTGGACACAGCGAACATGCTGTGGAGCTTATCTCGGCAGCGACCATCTGTACAGTGTTTGGGAGCACTAAGAAGCTGCTTGGAGCTAGGCTTTCCTGATGAGGATCCTGCCTCTTTGCCCATTCTTTCTGGAATCAATTTCTTCTAAATAGACAAAACCTTTTGGGTAGAGAAAGAAAACTTGCCCAGGGAAAATGAGAGAGCTTGTACTGATAGTATTCTGTCCTCTCTTTGGCCAACTTTACTTCCTTGGTGACAATTCCTGTAGAAACAATGTACTGGTTTTCAGTTCCAGTGGACATTCAGATAAAGATTAAGAAACCAACAAATGAAATCCATTATTGCATCCTGGAAAATAAAGCAACCCAGATATAACTCCACGAGCAATAAACGATGAGATGTCCAGGACAAACAGATCTGTGATAATCACCTACTGCACAGCAGCTTTATGATGCTCAATACTACAAATAAGTTTTGAAGTACATGAAAGAAAATAGGCATCATTATTTCTGATTTGAATTTGTTACTTTATGTGAGTTTAAAGGAACCTACATTATTTGAAATTTTGATTTTTTTTTTCCATTTGTAGACCTTTATGGATGTGGGGGCAAGATGTTATAAGGAAAACTCTTGAATGTGAAATAATAAGTTATTTTTGGAATAGGTAACATTTTTCTTCTCAATTCTTAAATTCTTTTCCTGGTTCAGTGTTCTGTATAAGAACTTTGGATTAAAGAAAAAAATTAGTATGTGGACAAGGCCTAGTGTTTTCCCATTTGGCTGCTTCACAAAAGAGCAACATAATCCTCTAAATCCTACTTTACTCTGAGGATCAATTGATTCCAGTTTCTCCTCCGATAAAGGGACAATTTAAAAATTGTCTTTGAGACAGACCTTTTGAAGCTTGCTTTTCCATTGATTTGAATGTATGATTACTTTTTTATTTTTGTGAGAAAGACAATGCTAATAATTGTAATATTCTCATAACCTTATTTAAAGAAAACTGGAAGCAGTTTCTATTGGAAGATGGACCAGATTCCTAAGCCATTCTAGAAAAAAACATTGGTTTTAAGTTTTGCAGTTCCTTTCTTCTCATGTTTTTACTTTTGACTTTCAATATTTGCTATGACTTTAGTTTCAGATTTTACTAGATTGAGTTTTATCTGAGAAATTTGTTTTCATCAGATATAATTTTTAGGTTAGGAATGAGAAATTTCTGTTTGATATCTTGGGGGTTTTTAATTGTGTCCTCTGTTGGCAAACAAATTAGTTACCTGATGATGCTGATCAACTCTACTACTGATAGAGTTTAGGGCTTTTTTTAGCTTTCCTATGAGAACTGCACTGTCGTGCAGATGTAACTACACCAGGAGTTGGGGTTTTTTAGGTTGTAACTACAGTTGTAGTACACCAGGAGTTGGGGTTTTTTTGCTGGTGTGAGCGTACTGGTGAAAGTAGACTTAAGTGTTTGCCTCATTTTGACTGGACCTAGACTGAGGATAACAGTAAACTGTCCTGCATTCCATCTGTATGGGCTTTTTGTTTGTTTGTGTTACTGGTGTCTATAATATGTAGATATGTATCTGACGTAGGATTTTGAGGCTTTGTGTTCTTTTCCATTGTATGCACTATTCTGTAAAATACCTATTAGAATTATTTTTGTCCCTATGGTGGTGATTTAGTACAGGAAATAACATCTGTTCCTGCTGTGTGTGTGTTCTTTTTCCTTTCTTTCAGTATGAATATAACATTGTGTATTTTCAGTCCAGATTTTACTGTCTGAGATCATGGTAAAATGAATTCCTTTTGAAACTTTATTAGCTCTGATATAAAATAGACAAATTGCCTTGCTGATAGTTGTGTGATTTCTTTCTCTAACATCATTCAGATAGACCTAGCTAAAATATTTTTATTTGACATATGCTTTTATTTACCTTTGTTCAGAAGCAAATATAAAATTTTCAAATGTAAATTTTGCAGTGTTAGATAATTTCTTGACTGTAAGTTGTCCTGCAGAATCTCAGAGCACGTTTCTAAATCTTCTGGATCAACTCACTACTCTTTTCTCTCAAAACATTTTACAGAACTTCATGACTTGTCCTCATCCTTGTAATTGAAAATATTATTAGGCTACTTGCTTTTTACAGTAGGATTCTGGGAATAGCTGTGGGCCGTTTATCATAACCTTTGAAGCAGAACCATAATGAAACAGTCTGTTGGTTCAGCACCTACTGGCCCATGACCCTTTGCCCTAGCAACGATTTTTTTTCCAGTTATTGCCAGGAACTTGCACAGATAAGACTTTTAAATTCTTTGTTGCAGCACATACATATGAAACTATGCTGATTTTTAAAGCCAGTGAGTTGCTCTTGATATTTTATTTGCATGTATAAATTAGTAGATTTTAATTTTACACTAGTGTTTATTTAAGGTTTTTTTAAACTTATCCCTCACCCAAAACCAAAATCAACAAATCTTTCTCATTTGACTTGCAGGTATCTCCATTTTGTTGATATCAGAAAAAGAGTGACTGAAGTTGGCATCCTTTGTGAACCCTTCTAGCCAAAGGTAAGCCAAATTTCTAGCTGATGGCAAATATGTTTTTACTATGTTTACTTTTGAATAAAAAGGCAGCTGTGCTGCCTTCTTGATGTTTGACATCTCACAGATGGTATTTCCTTGGGTGACTTAAAGCGCCCTAAAAAACCCTAAGATAATAATTTATGTGGCTGGGTGTACAAGTAAATAAAGAATCACAGAATACTTTGGGTTGGAAGGGACCTTTAAGATCATTTCATTCCAACCTCCCTGTCATGGGTAGGACACTTTCCACTAGCTCCATTCAACCTGGTCTTTCACAGTTTCTCAGGATGACCTGTTCCTGTGCTTCACCATCCTCACAGTAAAGAATTTCATCTTAATATCTAAACCCACCTCTTTCAGTTTGAAGCCATTGCCCTTTGTCCTATCACTGCATGCCCTTGTATAAAGTCCCTCTGGCACTCTTGTCACCCCTTTGCCTACTGGAGGCTGCTATAAGGTGTCCCCTGTCTTCAGGCTGAGCAAAACCTGTCCCTAGAGAAAGTTCAGCCTTTTTTTTGAAATCTGTAACTTGGCAGATTGCCTCTCATTAATATTTAAGTGTAGAGTACAATCAATACTATACAGCTGTTACTATACAGAAGGATTATTGTGTTCTGTAATGCATCAGAGAAGCCAAATTCCTATCTCTACAAACTCCTTGATCTAGCTCAACTGGATTGGTTTTAGTTCTAGGATATGGCTCAGGCTTAGAAATACTTCATGTTGGCTGAACACAATCTATCATCTGAAGATATTCAGTGTATAGGTTTCTGTTTCTGTCATATTTCTGACATGTAGGTGGAAATGAAAGTTAAAGCAAAACTTTTTAACTTTCATTTCCAACTACTTATTGTTTCAAGGAGGAAAAAAATTCTGAAACAAGAAGTTTAAAAGTTTTATCTTAAATTCATTATGCATTCAGAGATTTGTATGAAGTAAGATAATTGCTTTTTTGTCAACCTATTCAAAGAATCATAGATTTAGAAGAGTGACCTAAGATAATAATTTATGTGGCTGGGTGTACAAGTAAATAAAGAATCACTTTAGAATACTTTGGGTTGGAAGGGACCTTTAAGATCATCTCATTCCAACCTCCCTGTCATGGGTAGGACACTTTCCACTAGCTCCATTCAACCTGGTTTTTCACAGTTTCTCAGGATGACCTGTTCCTGTGCTTCACCATCCTCACAGTAAAGAATTTCATCTTAATATCTAAACCCACCTCTTTCAGTTTGAAGCCATTGCCTTTTGTCCTATCACTGCATGCCCTTGTATAAAGTCCCTCTCTGGCACTCTTGTCACCCCCTTTGCCTACTGGAGGGCTGCTATAAGGTGTCCCCTGTCTTCAGGCTGAGCAAAACCTGTCCCTAGAGAAAGTTCAGCCTTTTTTTTGAAATCTGTAACTTGGCAGATTGCCTCTCATTAATATTGAAGTGTAGAGTACAATCAATACTATACAGCTGTTACTATACAGAAGGATTATTGTGTTCTGTAATGCATCAGAGAAGCCAAATTCCTATCTCTACAAACTCCTTGATCTAGCTCAACTGGATTGGTTTTAGTTCTAGGATATGGCTCAGGCTTAGAAATACTTCATGTTGGCTGAACACAATCTATCATCTGAAGATATTCAGTGTATAGGTTTCTGTTTCTGTCATATTTCTGACATGTAGGTGGAAATGAAAGTTAAAGCAAAACTTTTAACTTTCATTTCCAACTACTTATTGTTTCAAGGAGGAAAAAAATTCTGAAACAAGAAGTTTAAAAAGTTTTATCTTAAATTCATTATGCATTCAGAGATTTGTATGAAGTAAGATAATTGCTTTTTGTCAACCTATTCAAAGAATCATAGATTTAGAAGAGTGAATAATTGATCTTCCTTGCCATGTTTGCCACATGCTTTGATGCAGGAGAAAAGATTGAACTTTGTGTTCTGCCACCTGAGCCCCTCAGCCCCTCCGTGTGCTGCAGCAGTTAAACTAGGTGGATGCTCAATATCTGTGTTGTTGTTTATCAGATTTTAAGTGGCTTCCTTTGCTCACATCAGGTTAATAGGTTTTTTTCACTCTTCTCATCTGAGACTCCATTTTTTCAATAAATGATCAGTTCTGTAATACACAATAATATCACAAGACTCCTGTGTTACTGAGCCTGATGAAGCTCTGCTTTATTAATGGCAGAGTAGAACATGTCTCTGAAAATCTTACCTACTACTTTTCATATAAACAATGTGTTTGGCTTTGGAAATAGTCAATCTTAGAGGACAATATTGTTGCATATTTTGCATCGTGTGTTGTTAATAATATCTTCATTTGAATAATGCTAATGTAGTAAAAGAGAACTTAACACTAGTATTTCTAGTCTAGAATTGTGTGCTAACCACTTCTAGTATTACATTTGATTTATATTTTGGCTGTACACTTGACCAATGCATAGTATAGGTTTAAAGAAATCTGTAAAAAGCTGAAAAATATAATTTGTATATTTTGCCCTCTTTTGTGGTTTAGAGTAGTAGTAGGTATAATATAATAATGCTGCAAAAAGAATGATGGTTACTGATGTCTAATAAAGTGCATTGCTTTTCTTTCATAATTTGAAAAGTATTTAACATAAGGAATATTGCTGTTTAAGCTAGGAGAACAAACTTGTGGTTTGCTCACCCCTGAAATAAATACACATCAGTTTTTTTTTTTTTTTTTTTTTTTTTTTTTGGTTTGGATTTTGTTCCATGTAATCCTGATAAAACCTTTATGCCAAAATAGTTCTTTTGATGTAGTTTGCAATTATGGTAGCAGTGCTACTGATTAGCAGGTTTGATAATCCGGACTTTGAAATATGTAATTTTGTAGACCATAAAAATTTATTCGCTCTTTCTTATCATAAGTACAGGCATAAGAAGATAGATGGCAAATCATTTTCGTTGTAGAAAATTGATAAAACTGATTTAACTTGGGAAATAAAACTTGGTTTTATTTCCAAGTTAAATGGTTAACAATTTATTAAAGAATGGTAGTAGTAAAAAGTAAAACACATTTGAAGTTTCTCTTTAGGAGGCATTCTAAAATTGGTTACACAAAACTAAATGTTTGAAAAGTGTTTACAATTTCAATTATTTTAAAGGAATCTGAATTACTTACATGAGGTTGTTCAGCTGTTGAAACTGCACAGCTGCCTACTTTACGCTGTAGATGTACTTTTAAGGCAGAGGAACAGAAAATAAAATTGAAGGGTGTACATCCATGTAGAATACACCAGATTCAAGTGATAAACTTATCACATTTGCCTAAGTCATCATCAGCTTTGTGGGTGATGTTTTCATTGGGAGGATGTGTCCGAATATATGACATAGATAGAGAATCAGTAAACCTACATGCAGCATTTAGTCTTAGTTTTGCATCCAGTAGCATGTTTCTTTTTCATAATAATAAATAAATAAATTTAAAACTAAACCCATTCCTCTTTGCCTCCAGTTACTGATAGACTGAACTCTGCTAGCTACTGAGGCACTATTTCTGTAATAATTTTTATAGTTATTTCACAGGGACACGTGTACATGAGGCAACCAAAATCCAGTCTTATAGTTTGGTATTTTGGAATTATTTTTGTGATCTGGGAATGAACTGGAATCTAAAGGCTTACGTATTTATGTGAGTTAATGAAAACATAATCTATTGAGAGTTTGTGTATGTTGGTAGTTGTGATATGGGTATAGATAGGACAATATAGTTTGGGAATAAACATACCATATATTTAGAAACTAATGCAAACAAAAAATGTGTAGCAGTAAATTTCACCTGATAATCTATGTATGGCATGATATATAACTTTTTACAGAAAACATGGTGTGCATTTGGTGCCAAGAAAATTGTTTTCAGAAGCTGAACTGTATTAGACAAATCAGAGAATTGCTGAAATGTAGAGGTACCTCTTGAGATAATGTAGTCAACCATCCCTGCCTACAGGTCAAGGCCAGCTGTATTTTAAATATCTTCAAGTGAGGAAACTCAAGTGTCTGGGCACCCTGTTCTGTTGTCTGACTTTTACAGTCAAAGGGCATTTTCCTATATTTAGGTGGAGTTTCATGTGTTTCTTGTCTTATTTCCCTTTATCCTGGCATTAAACACCCGTGAGGAGAGTCTGGATGCCTTTCATGCCCCCAGTTAGGCATTGGGGAGATCCTCTCTGAGCTTTCTCTTCTTCAGGATGAGCAGCCCTCTCAGCCATTCCTCACGTGAAAGATGCTTCAATCCCTCAGTCATTTTAGTGGCACTTCTCTGGATTTGCTCCTGTAGTTCTGTGTCATTCTTGTATTGGGGGAATACAGAACACAATACTCCAGATGTGATGAGGGATTGATGATGGAATTTTAGCTCTAACCAGTAAGTGAAAAATAACTAGCTAGGAATGCTGATAGCAATGTAATATATTCAGAAATTCTGTATGATGTTTGATGTCTCAAATACACCTTTTCAATCTCCAAATTGTTATCCTTTGTTTCCTCTGTAAGAAGAATTCAAATATACTTAGGTATAAATAAAATATCAAGCTGCTTTATCTTACAAGATGTGTGTGCTTCAGTTTTGGAATGACTCAGAGTCTTAATAGTTCTGCCACCTGAGTGGAAAGGTTGTAGGGTAAGTGAACCAGTGTTTTGTTTAAAAGTTATTGGATGACATACTACAAAATACTAGTAATTCTATGGGTTGTTTGTGTTGGTAAAATAATACCAATCTGCAGAGTTGGTCTTCCCAGTCTGGTTCCCTTCCGACTCCCACAAATCTGGCAGGACCAATCAGGGAGAGGGCTATTTTGGTTCCTAAAGGCAGTGAGCCAAAAAAATATCTATGCTATGTTATGTGTCTCTGCCCTGTGCTACACAAAGTTTGTGGTTCTAGAAAGATTTATTAGTCTGTTTGGATCTTTCCATTTAGCTTACTGGAGCTTGGAAAGAAGTAGGACTCTCTCACCTCTTCACATGCTATATCACTCTAAATAATAAAGAGACAACAGCAAGAAAAAGCATTAGTGAGGTCCTCCAGAATAGAAGTTGAGGTAAAATAACATGCATGTTAATAAAATGGAAGAGCTTACTAATGTGCATTTTGGGCTAGCTGTTTTGGAGAGGGAATAGGGGGAAAAAAGAGGGACTATTGGCAGGCTGGTTAGGATAGTTAGCATCAAGAACTGACTGAAGAGTGATGAGTCTTAGAAGGGAAAGAGATGGCTAATTTAAAAAAAAATTGGGAAAAGCTAGTGTTAAACTTTCTTCCCCTAGGCTTCAACAAAAGCAATATTTATTTTTTCTTTGAGAAAGAGGCTGATGTGCCACTACTGCTAACTAAACAGATGTAAAAAAAAAAAAAAAACCACTTAAGAAACAAATAAAAAGAATTGAAAGGAAGAGGGAGGGAGGGGGAGGGAAGGATGCAAACCATCCTGATTCCTTAAGTAATGCAATCTAATTTATTTCAGTAAAATGCTTTGCTATTATTGTTTTATAGAAAGTGAAAGCTTAACAGTAAATTATCTTAATTGAAATCCTTTGTTTCTGGCTCATGCAGAAAAAGACTTCTAATAAAATATTTGAAATAATTAAGAATTAATGCAAATACTTTTGAAGATAAACTGCAGAATAGGTCAAAAACATCCTGTGAGGTTGTTTTTGGATACTACTAGAACTGTGCAGCATAAGTGATAAAGTTGGAAAAAAGAGTTATGCATATGTGAAGGAGAGAATTCTCAGAGAAAATTGGAGAAATAGAACATGGAACAGCATGGGAAAACGAGAAATGAAAAAATTCAAGAATTTGGAAACTGTTTGGGCAGAGCCAAGACCATTCTGGAATTAAAGTTGGTGAAGGATGTGAAAGGCAGTGAAAAACCTGTTGCAAGTACATAAGGAGTGGAAGGATGCTAGGGAAGATGTGAGGGGGTAGTGGGGTAGGGGATCTACAACAGACACAGAAAAGACTGAAGTGTTCGACACAGTTTCCTCTTCAGTCTTCCCTGGTAAGACTGGCCTTCCAAAATCCCAGACAGTGTGGAGCAAAGAGGACTTACCCTCAGTGGAGGGTTATTAAATTAAGGGATATTTAAACAAACTGAGCATAAAGAAGTTCATGGGACTTGGTAGAATGCACCTATGAAGCTGACTGATGTCAGTGTGAGAGCACTTGATTTCTTCAAAAGGTCATGCAATTTGGAGAGGTTACTGAGGACTGGAGAAAAGTCTATGTCCAAGGAGAGTCTGGGGAAGTACAGATAAATGAGCCTGTGAGGGTGATAGGGCAAGTCATCTTGGAAGGTATTTCCAGATGCATGAATGCCTGGGAGTAGTGAGCATGAATTAAAGCATGGAAAATCCTACTTAACCCATCTGATACCCTTCTATGATGAAATGACTGGCTTGGTGGATGAGGGGAGATGGCCTTGATAGATGGACAGTGAAATAGACTGAAAGCTGGCTGAACTGCCAGATTTAGAGGGTTGTGATCAGCACGACTAGCTCCAGTGGGAGGCCAGTGGTGTACCCTGGGGACTTACTGGGTTCAACACTGTGTAGTGTCTTTGTTCAGTGGCCCTGTTGCTGGGACTTGAGCACACCGTCTGCAAGTTTCCTGATGATACAAAACCAGGAGGAGTGTTTGATATCCCAGGTTGCTGGGCTGCCATCCAGAGGGACCTCAACAAGATGAAGAGTGGGCAGAGAAGAACATTCCTAATTCAAAAAAGGACAATGCCAGTTCCTGCAGCTGGGGAGAAATGACCCCAAGAGCCAGCACGTACTGGAGGTCAGCCACCTGCAAGCAGCACTGCAGAAAAGGACCTGGAGGTCTGGGAGGACAGTGAGCAGGACATGAGCCAGCAAAGTGTCCTTGTTGGCAGCCCTGGTGAGGCCACACCTGGAATACTGTGTGCAGTTCTGGGTTTCCTGGTACAGGAGAGATAAGGACACATTGGAGAGCATCCAGTGCAGGCCACAGAGAAGGTTAAGGGACTGGAGCAGTGAGATGCTGAGTGAGCTGGAACTGTTTGGCCTAGAGAATCAGGGGGATCTCATCAGTGTACAAATTCTTGGACGAGAGTGAAAAGAGGATGGAGCCAGGCTCTTTTCAGCGGTGCCCAGTGACAGGATAAGAGGCCATGAGTATAATTTGAAATACATGAAATTCCATCTGAACATAAGAAAAGGGTTCTACTATGAGGGTGGTTGGGCTCTGGAACTGTTTTACGGGAGAGGTTGTGTCTCCATACTTGAAGATATTTAAAACCTGTCTGGACATAGCCATGAGCAGCTAATCTATCTGACCCAGTCTGAGCAGGGGGTTGGGCTAGAAAATATACAGTGGTCCCTTCCTACCTCAAAGTCTCTGTGTGATTCTGGGAATATGGGAAAGGAAGAAGCTGATGTATATTTTGCGAGCAGAAAAAATGCTGGAACACATTGATAAATTCCATTAAAAGATGAAGTCAAGGTCACCTGCAGCTCTTTTTTAATCAAGTTGTAGGGAAAATGCTCAGGTTGTTTATTCCTTGGTTAGTGAGCTTAGGTGGCAGGGCAATAGACATCAGAATATTTTTCAGACTCAATTAAGAGGGGAGAAGATTTAATGAGGTTTTAGAAGCATTTTTCAGGGTCAAAATTGATTGTCTAAGAAATATGTGAGAGCTTTGAATTTTGTGAAACTGGCTGTGCTGTAATATTTTTACCCTGTCTATGCAAGGCCTAAGCTTTTGTTTTCAGTAAATTTTAGCCTTAAAATATTGATAATATGATACAGATGACCTCGTGTTATATTTGATCTTCTCTTGGGTAGCCTGTCACATCCACTCCTATCTAAAAAAATGCAGACAGCTTAAAATAATCTCTTGCAGGCTGACCTGGTCTGGTTATTAACCAGCACACTCTGAGCCCTGTCTGTTTGCAAAGTTGAGGGGGGAGGAGGGGGCAAGAGGCAAGGGAGCATCTAGTTTCAAAAATAGAAACCCCACAAGTACTCTTAATTATCTTTTATGGTCCTCCAAAAAGCTATTCATTTGCTGTGAATATCATTCAAATACTTCGTAGTTCTTAGCTGTTAGGCTTTTTTTCTTTTTGCATTTTTTTCTTTTGTTTTGCCATCTCATTTCAGCCATTTAGCCTAGTAACCTGATTTGCTGCCTTGTCAAATTGTTCTCTGTGAATGGAGTGTGTACTTTGTCTTGCATGGCAGCCTGTGAGGAGAGGAAGGAGAAATACAAACTTTTCCCAGGTCCTCCACGTCATCTTGTGTCTGCTTGTATACAGTTTCTCTGTTTTATCTTACTGCAAATAGGAGAAAGTGAAATGTATGGAAAGAAATAATACTTTAAAAATAAATAAAAAAGAAAAACATTATTCCTGAAATTTCTTAAGGTTTTTTGGTCATACTTAAGACCAGTGACATTAACTGCTTTGGACAGCTTCAGGAAGGGCAGGGCTACATGCCATCAAACGCTAAAGATCAAAGTCCACTGCAGCAAAATTTTCTCAAAAATAAAAACTACATTTGTAAACGTTTTTTGAAGGGGTTATGTCTAAGGGAGATGGGAACACATATTTCCATTTCATGTACTGTTTGTTAAGCATATATACTAACAGCTTAGAAGAAAAGAGAAGTTGAGACATTTCTGTATGTGACATCCTTCCTTTTGTCATTTGTCTCTTGGAGATTACAGAAAAGTGATCTTTGTTATTGTTAATGATGATAACAGTTAATTATGTTTGTGTGAATGACAGATTAGATAGACTATTTCTACTTTGCCTTTCTTTATTTTTCAGTTGGCTCCAAATCAGATTCACAGATATTTACTTAACTTCTCTTACTTAGGGATTGATGTTATTGCTGTATCACATTTAGAAAACAGATACAAAGAATGTGACTTTCATTTTTGGCTCTATTTTCATCTTTCCTTAAAGTAGGATTTTCAATTTTTTTTTTTTTTTAAGAGCAGAATGTTTAGAAATTTCTTCCTGTGCATTTTTGGAATTTAGAATACACTTGTAAATAGATTTCTTTGGGGTTTTTTTGCCTGTTTTGTTCTTTTTGGCAAGCCTTTTTAGAACTTTGGTGGTTGGAGTGGGCTGCAGGTTTAATTCAAAACTGTTTTCTAAGGACAGATAAACTGAGGGCATAGTCCAGCCCTTTTGCTTTACATATGGTAATTATTAGATAACATTTGGCAGTTGGTAGCTTTGAGCAGGAGGAAGAGTGTGGATTATATGGCAGCTGAATTTCTTTCAGCTAACTTTGTCTGCAGGGCAGCCAGAATTTACAGTACCCTTAGGTTCTCTCCTACTTTGCATTTCATATAGTTTGACTTAGGAACACTGTTCCTAAACTAGAAATAAGCAATTGAAATACCTTGTTTTTCTCAAATAGGTTAGTGTCTGTAACCATGATAGATTTCAAGTTGATGTAATATGGTATTACTGTATGAAGTAGGAAGGAAATTTGCTCTCATAGGATTATTACCACTTGAAGGAGTTGTTGGGATTGACATTTTGTGTAGCTAGAGAGTTAAAATGAAGGGTATTTTAAAGTGATTTTTTGTGTGTGTGTGTGTGTTAGCAGAGTGTCTCTGTAAAGAAGTAATTGTGAAAATATAAAAATTGACAAACTGCGTACTGAAATTATGTTGTAGTTGACAAGTGTATTTAATTAGGATTGCTTTTGCCTTGAACCTCCATGTTTGTATTTCTGTTGCCCTTGTATTTTTTTGTTATTAAGTTCACACAGGAAACTAAAATAGAGCTCTCCATTGTTTTAGGTGTGCGTGTACTATGAGGTTGTGTGCATAACTTCTAGAACTGTGTACTAAAGCAATTATTTCATTGTTGGAAGCTTTGGGTTTCCTGGTCTCTCATCTCTTTTCTTTGTGAGTATCAAGGTGAAGTGGATGATGTAGTATTAATGCTTTACTCCTCTGGTTGATTTGAAATTATTTTGGCATTTTTTCTTTTCCATCTTTTATTGTAGTGTTGAGTGAAAAAATCTTAACTAAGCTAGGTTGGGTTATTTATTTATTTGTTTAGCTTTCTTTTAGAAGAAAAAACAGTTTCTCATACTAACCTGTCCGTGCTGGCCATAAGATCAATGGATGGGTGATGAGGGGGACAAAGAGTTTTCCCCACCTTCTTCCAGCTCGATGCCCCAAATGTTAACACACAGATTAGGTTTTGTAAACGAACAGATTTAGTTTTTTAAATTACTCTTATTGACTTCTAAGTGTCAGCTTGGACTAGAATATACTTCCTGTCTCTTTTCAACCCTTGATAACCATGCTTATTTGCATGCGGACAGCAATCCCCATTTCTTAGATTCAGTTGTTACCACCTTGTCCTTTTGACATGGTGTATTTCCTTGAAGTGTTCAGCCCAGAAACTCCCCAGCTATGTTGGGTATACTGCTCAGTGAAGATTTTACTAAAATGCTTTTTCACTCATCTTCTCTAGGTAGCAGAAGCAGAGCTAAGCCCAGTGTAAACAGATGTTTCTCTATTTATGTTTAAATTACAGAATGTTGTTAAATTACCTTGTTTCATAGCACTGGAAAGACAGAGGCTCTGGAAAAAGGCTTTAGTGGTATCCCATACCCTCTTTGAAGGCTGTCTGTATGATGGATTGGGGTTGAGTTGTTTGGTTTTTAAAGTACTTTCAGTTTGCATCACCTTATAAAAAATGTCTACAAAAGCAGGACAGAGGAGTCTGCACGTGTTCTGTGGATGAGTCTTTGTAGTATATCATTCATACTTGCTTTATTCTGTAACATGGTACTTTATTCAATTGTTAGGAAATCTTCTTATTAATTGAATCAGAAGACATCTGGTTTTGATACTGATTCATGTTTTAAGAAAATCTTGTGGTTGACCACGTATGTGGTCTGTCAAGTAGTATTCATTCCTTCTCTGGAAGCAGACATTTCCAGTAAAGTGCCTCCTACATGTCCATTGCCCAGACTCAGGATCTGCATCTGTTGTCTTGTCTATAGTTTTTAGGTGTTGGTTATAGCTACAGCTGTGAAGATTTTGGTTTTCCTATTATGTGACCAATTTAGTTTCCAAGTGTTTCTGTATTTGGTGAGGGTGAGGAGGCAAACTTTCCACTTCATAGTAGCCAGTTGCCTGGTAGTTTCAGTATTTCACTGGCACATTGATTGCTGAGGTTCCATTTTGTAAATCCACTAAGATTTAATTTCCTTTCTGGTATTACATAGAGACCTGAGAGCTTATTTCTTACTGGAATCTAAACAATATTGCAACAAAACAGGAATGCATAGCTTAGGATATTGCTTGGAAGGCAAGCTATATATTGAACAGACTGTACTATTTTCTAATAAAATAACCTTTTTTCTAAAAACAAAAATAAAACAGCCCTCCCCCCAAACAAGCAAACCAACTAACCCACAAACAAAAAGACCCAACATAAACCCCTAACCTAACAGTATCAAAACAAGTCAAACTCAAATTTATATCCTTCTCTGAGTATTGCAGGGTAGGAAGATGTTTGTTGTGTTATATACTGTATAGCACTATTAGATAATTCTTTCTGTATTTGTAGTTTGGTTCTACAGTTTCCACAAAGCTGCTTTTCTCCAGTGGACTCAGAATTTTTATGTTAATGTGTACTCTTTCCCCAGTTACTTCACACTGTCACTGGGGTTCTGTAGAGTTCAGTGGAAATAATGCTTGTCTTGTTTAGCTTAAGCACAATATGCTACTATAGTAGTTTCACCCAACTTTTTTTTATGTGCAAAGCAGTTTGTATCATGCATTGAATCCTGTCTCATTCAAAAGTGGAGCCATTGTGTGTGTAGGAACAATTAATTGTACATCAGCAAATTGAATTCAGATTTTCGTGTGTTTGTTTAATAATGTGCTTTTTTCTAACTCAGTTACAAATGTTGCTGATATCTGCTTGAAAAACTAGGTTTATTAAAATTTATTTAAAATTAAGAGGTTTGGCAAAGACTCCTTACAACTTGTTTGAGAACCTAATGTGAAAAGAACTCTTACACTGAGGTTCTTCCTCATCCTTTGTTGCATGTAGGGGAAAACATAGTGACAAAGGATGAGGAAACAGCTGAGGTACTCCATGCCTTCCTTGCCTCAGCCTTTAATAGCAAGACCAGTTGTTCTTTGGGTACCCTGAAGAACAGGGTGAATCTTGAAGACATAAATGGGGAACAAAATGAAGCCCTGTTAATCCAAGGGAAAATAAGTTTTGTAGGAAGATGTGGCAAAATAATCTGGCATTTTCATTTTAGCTTCAAGATGAGTTCTGGCATTCATTAAATACCTTAAAGAACAGGTATTTGTTATCCTGGATACAAGTGGGTTTGGATTTTTTCCCTCATATATGTTCCCTTTGAGTTATTTGATGGCTTTGATATGTATCTTTGAAGTTTTTAAGTAGCAACCTGTATTTAAACTCAAATATCAATTTAACACTTTCAAGCAGCTTTAAGGAGTTTGTGAGGGTATTTAATAATAATTTTTAAAGCAAAGGCTATATATTTCTGTTATATTTCCTCTAAAAATAATAGCTGAAAAATGAAAAAGTATTATAAAAAATAATTCTAATTTTAAAAAGTATGATATAGTACCACAAAGGCTAGTATATATTCTGTTTTCCTTCTTATGGTTTTGTCTTAGTTTATCTATACTAAAAATACATAGTTTTTGATCTTTAGGACCTTATTTGTTTACTTATTTTTCTAATTGACAGTGTTGATGACAGAGTACTCTCTGAAGGTTTTTGTTAATTGGAATCTTTTCTAGACTATTGTTTGAACTAGATAATTTGCTGACTTTAAGAACATATTGAAGTACATATTTGTTTTGCCTTGGTTTTGACAAGAGGTGGAGGAATGGATTATCACCTAAGGGTAACACATTGTATTAACTGTTGAGTGTAGGTACAGACCCTTCTTATTCACAGGAAAAGAAGCATTTAAATAGTCATACAACATAGTGAACATTTAAAAGAAATCCCATAGCTTTCCTAGTCTCCTGGGAAGGATAAAGGGTACTGGGATAACTGATACAAGTACTTTTGCACAGTGTCTCAACTGACTGACGTGGATACCAGAAAGATGTGTCCTGGGAGAAAAGAAAGGATTTATGAAACTTTAGAAAGATACAAAAGAGAAGGAAAAATATTGAAATAAAGGAAGTGACAGTAGAGGAGTTATAGTGATATCAAAGAGGACAAAACATTCAGAGAGGGAATGAATAGTAAAATGGCAGAATTAAATAGAACCCAAAGTGAGTATTTCTAGATAAGGCCACAGCAAAGGCATGCTTTTAGATTCAGATGAACTGAAATGCTGTGTTGGAAAGCTGGACTTTTGTCAGACTAGTAAACCGTGGACAGGACAAGGAAAAGGATATTTATAAAAGAGGAAGAAATGGGCTTGGATTAAGACAATGATATAGGATGTTTCTTTTCCTTTCATGATGGTTTAGGTGACTGAACTTGCCAGGACCAAGCAGATCACTCCTTGATAAGAGACTATTTTGAACAAGGGTTTGGATTTGGGATGGTTTTAGCAGTCAGTGAGCAGAAACCAGTTGTTTTGGATGGAAAACAGAAAAAAGATGGAGTGAGAGTTTTTGACTGGTGATCAGCAAAGCTTCTGGCTTCTGAGTGCCTACAAATTAAATAAATGGTTGATGACAGCCATTACCATCCCAACTTTGCCTAGCATCATAGTTTACCTTATTGGCTTGTTTTCATTCTGTCTAGCTGTGCCTGAGTAAGGGTTATCTGTGAGCACTCCCATTCCAGACCAAAGGGTGTCATGAGCCTAACACATATTCACTTGTCTGGTTTGTGCTCCTTGAATGGAGGATGACAGATGCATGGATTGAGGTGAAGATATTGCATGAATTGGGTATGATTCAGTGAATGCATGGTGCCAAGTATATGGAAATAGAGAAAAGAGGAAGTGAAGAAGCATACTGGAATAAATATGGATGGGAACCACATCATGAGAGGCACAGAATTCCTGGTGTTATGCACCAAACATGGCATGCAGATGTACACTATCCTTGAATGGAAAGAAAGCTATACCCATGCTATTTGTTTTTGAAATATAAATATGCATTAAAAAAACCTTCACAGTGCAATAGGGACAGCCCCTCGTTAATAGTGCTATGTGCTGAAATAGCCATTCATGAGATGTTAGCATTGGGTTTTCTTGCTCAAGACTTGGCTTTTTTTTTTTTTTTTTTTTTTTTTTTTTAATATCTTCATGTACATTTATTGAGTTTAGAAAAAATAGCTGGGCAGATTCTGGAATAATATTTAAAATCAGTCACATTATGAACTGCCCTAGGTAAGGATATTTTTCTTAAAGGATCATACATAATGTTGACATGAATAGCTGAGACCCTTTGTAAGCAATTCATAATTTGTTGACAAATATTCAGTCAGTTATAAAGGTTATTTAGGTTATAAAGAAAGTAATATTTATTTGATAATGATCTGTATTTTGGGGAAGAATAATCTATGGATTTTACTAGTAAGTAGTTGAGTGTGTATGGGGAAGGAGAGAGAATACCATTCGGGGAGTTTATATGTCAAATGTGTAGTTTCTTTCATAATCTAATATGAGCTTTCTAACAGTCAGAAACATGGCAAATGTGATTGTTCCTTTATAAATTTGGATTTTGAAATAGATCTGTAGTTTCTATAATGCAAATATGTTTCAAAATGAGGGAGATATGCACTGACAGCAAGTAAAAACACAGCTCCAGAAATGTGTGGTCTGTATAAATGATATACAGTTTGTTGGCTGACCTGAAACTTTGTGCTAAATCAAAGCCAATAATAAAATTCAGAGGCAGATTTTTTACAATGCCTACACTGCATTACTATGCCTGTGTGTGAACACTTTGGATCAGTTAATTATACCCTCCTATTTGAACGTTTTCATTTACATAAGGAGCAGAACTTGATAAATCAAATATAAAATTCAGTGTCTGATTTATTGGATGGGGTGTTATGTAACCAGAATTTTAAAAGCAAAAGTTAAAACAAAATTGGCCCTATAAAAGCAAACCCTTCCAGATGAATATGAATTTAAACTAACATTCCCCATACTGCCCAAAAGTGGACCACAGTTATGTTTTTCATGGTTCCAAATAGTGCTGTTTCTTAGTGTGCTTTGAGATCTGTTTAAAGATAAATTATTGATTATTGAACATGTCAGTAAGTCACCTTAAAGCAAGACTTCATTTTCAAACATTTTTGCCTTTTAGCTCTCTATCATAAAGTAGTAAATTTAGAAGATATCAGCATGCTTATGGTGGCTTGCTGCTAAGAATCAAGAAAGGCTTATAGACATTTTCTGTAATGTATCTCTAACATAAAAGAATACAAGTCTGAATCTGCATTCCTTAACCCCAGTCAGGATGATGATTTTTTCTGGAAAATACATATGTACAACAAGGTGTCTTCTTTCCAATCTAGAAAAATTGAGATCTTACCTCTCTGACTCAGAATATTTGAAAGATATGTTTCCACACTGTATTTATAAAGACAGTTTTTTTTTTTTCCTGCTTAAAATGAAAATATATAGCATATTTTCTCAGCAGGACAACTCCAGAAAGTTCTCAGACTATATGTGCTATAACTTAGTAAAACTGAAGCAAATCTGTAGAGCAATGATAATGCAATCTTATTGTTTGAGGTGGGTTTGGTTATTTTTGTATTTTGTTGTTTGTTGTTTTTTTTTTTTAATTTGAGGGGGAAGCAGAAGGAGGTGTTCCATAAAGTTGATATAAAGCTTTAACAAAATTATTTTCAATTATAGCCCTCTTTAGTCTCATTGAGAACAAGTTTTTTAGCTTAATAGCAATTTGTTTCTAGATGGATATCAAATGATCACTGAACAGATGGCAGTGACATTTTATTGCTATCAGGTTGTGCCAAATTTGAGTGGACTGATGAAAAATGAAGAACAATATTCTGCTAACAACCCCCTCACTCCAGCTACTGTTCTTCTGTTTATATCTGGAATTATGTAAAAAGATGCTGTTCATCAGAAGAAGAGCTGTTACTGTACAAAGCTGTGGAACAAACCAGCCTGGAGGGTGGTTGTCTCAAAGAGGCACTTGTTTGCCCAAGCTGAATTGTTCTGTGCCAGGTGGTCCAGGTCCAATTGCACATGCTTGGAAATGTCATGAGGACACAAGTTACCAAGTTATTTGGTAACTGCCAAAATATTTAGTGTGTATTGTTAATATTATTAGGTCTGCTTTCCAAATTTGCAGTGTAAAATTAAGAACAAAATTGTTTATATGTAGTAAGACTGTATGAATCAAGTGCATTATGGCCACCATAGTTTTCAGCCTATTTTTGTTCTATATGGAACTCCTGTTCTTTTGTTTCTGAGAGGAAGGATAGAAAAAAGTGACACCTCTGTTCTCAAAACATAAATTTTTAAAAAAGGTCTTGATGCGCAGTGATGTGAAGGGACAGTTTGGAGCTCTACAGTGATGCAGAAGTACCAGAGAAATTACGTGATGACATTTGAAATTGCAGATCCTCAGTCATCTTGAAGCTGAAGTTCCAAAACTGGCCAGTAATATTATCATTTTGTACTACATCGCCATTCCTGCCAGTTGATAAAGAATCAGGGTCAAACTAAACTGGATTCCATAAGAAACAATGTCTCATGTTCATGTTTCCTTTTTAAAAAAGCTTATTTTATTTTAATCGACCACTTCCTTCATTAAGACTAAAAATAATTCAGAACTGTGGTATCAGAGCCACTCTACTGCCAAATGACATGACAGGAAACCTACTTCCTGTTTTACTTTCTTGAAAACGTAAGAGAAATCTTAGCTTTGTTTCTCTTTCTTCCTTAGAATGTGCTTCTGTACTTCTTAGTGCACAGTAAAGACCTCTTAGCTAGAACATTAGAATGTTCTGAGTTGTCACAGGCAGTGTTTCTCTGCTATCATAGACAGTGGTTTGGGGTGTTTTCTGTTGCTGTGAGCTTTTGCAATGGGAGAGGTTATTCAAATTCTTCTTTACTTTAGAAGTGAAGTGGACTCAAACACTTCTTTCCCTGCAGAAATGAACTAACTTGAACTTCTAAAACTGTATTTATCCACTTTCTGATTTCCTCTTAGCCCAGATTTTGCAATGTGTTAGAAAGACCAGTGTTAGCTTGGTGTGACCCTTTCTAATAGAAAGGTTCCAATAGAAATTGAAGTCCTTTGGTAGACAAATTTAGGTATCAAAGTGTTACTACAGGAAAGCTCAAGAAGAACATGGACATATCTTTAATATTGGGGGTGAAATATGAGGACATATATAACCAAAATGTGTGTTTAGCAAAGTTTCTCAAATCTTATTTTAATCACTGCAATTTTCTCTCAAATTTCTACATACAACAGGAAATTGGATAAAATAGTATAAGTAGCAAAATATTGTAGTTTTCTAGGCACTGAGTATAAGTATCATATCCATATATTCCCTGATACCAAAAGTTTTATACAGTTGATGGATGTTTGAAAGGTTATCTGTAATATATATATGTTTTTTACATATGGTTTAAATGCAAAAACCTGGTTATTTTAAGCCACTAATGTCTGCTGTAAGTGTATGAAAATCTGCTGGATGGCATAGATATTTCTCATGAACATGAGGAGAATGACGGTTTAACCTTTTATCAATTATCATTTAGTCCTTTCATTTTATACCTCTAAAACCCTTTTGGAATTCTGGCTCCCATTGGGTAAATGAGGTCTTACTGATGGAAGTGTGTCAAAGCAGAAGGTTTTTGGAATGAAATAGTGAGTTTTCAAGCTGTTGTGTAGCCATGACTAAAATCCATGCATTTTGACTCATTCATCGACTGATGTACTGAGTGTGTCTTTGCTTTAGGGAGGCTCTTCCTTTTTCCTTCAAAAAATTAGATTCCTTTAGAAGCTGAACCCATTGGAGTGAGTATTTCTGGTAGAAGTAGCATTAATGTTGCAAGTGGTTTGCTGTTTGGAGGAGTTTGGTGATCTCTGGAGCTAAGCCCAGTGTTTGGGTCTGTAAGGTCATACCATGGGATCCAAGTGAATGCTTAGGTCTGACATCACTGGTGTGAGTGTGGCAGGCTTGATCAGTGCTCCTGCCTGAACAGCATTTTTTATTGTGAATTACAGTTATAATGGGAATATAAGAATTTTAAAAGTTATAAAAGAAAATAAAAACTCTTTTATAAGAGTTATAAAAGAATTTTCTTGTTCTGGCTAGAAATGGCTTTGTACATTTCAAAAGCTTTCTTGAGTAGTGTCAGCATCTGAAACCTCTTTCGTGGAATAGGCAGCCTCAGCTGTTTAATAGATGCATTGTTTTATCTTTTCACTGAGTGGATGAAAAAGCTTTATTTTGGACCTCACTTTACTAGACTTATGAAAGGTGGAATTGCCTCAAATGTTTGTGACATACTGACTCTGAAAAGTCAAAGCTTGCAATCTTGTTCTCTCTTTCTGAACAATATCTCCTTTTGCAGTACTAGAATCCTTGTTCACCTTCAGTGCAGCTTCTGAACCTGCTTCCAAATTTCTACCTTAGAATGTGAAACAACAGTCAAAATGTTAGGACATTCTACTTTCCTATCAACTTCTAATTAAAACCCATTTCTTCAGATAGCTAAAGAGGTGCCAACTCCAGAATTCCTGTTTTTTTCAGAATAATCAAAAGCAATTGTATGCACTATGTGGGAACAGCCTGACATAAATATCCCAAAAGCTGCAGAAAAAACTGTAGAAAATACAATGCTAGTGCATTGTCAGAAATTTATTTGACCATATTTTTCATTTAGAAATCTGTCTCCATTAACAAAGCCTTAAATTTTGAAGATTGATAACTCAGATAATGATGTTATTCAACTACTTCTAATTTTTCAATCCCATCATTCCATCTGTAGCAATTTGTTAAAAATTCTTACAGTGTGACTTTTCTTTATTAAATGGGCATTTCTTAGTCTTAAGGTGGGTTGCTTCTTGTGGGTTTTTTCATCTAGTTTTCCCTATGCCTGCTCTTAGGCAGAGTGCTTTTCAATTGGAATTTCAATTCTGTGCACTGAGCTAGAATTAGAAGAAATAATTTCTGATGTGACTAATTATGGGAAAAGGTACAATATGTTCTTTTCGTTGTTTTAAAATAATGCAGTACTCTTCTAAATCACTGAGTTGCTTTTTGTTTCTGCCAGTATTCTATAAGAACTGCATAAAAAACAACATTTCTAGTACTTGCAAATGTTTCTTAACAACTTGAAGGTAAAAGGTTTGTTTTGAAATGGAGTACATGTATGTTTCTTTCTCAACATAGAATATGAATATGTTCCTTTCTGTATACTCTTCTGCTAGTCAATTTACAGGTGCTGTATTTCTCTTTTGGTGGTGTTATCCAGGTGCTCATACAATTGGTTTGCTTTTTCTTTGTCTTTGAATAATGTGAGCAAGCTGCACAAGCCCTGTCTTTATCTTTCTAAGCTTTGCCTCTGACAGTGACTTGGTCCACTTGTTGTTTGCCATATGGGTTATCATGGTGTTTGGCATCCTGTACAGTTGACAAAGGAATGGTCCATGCCTTGTGGATTATGCAGTTTAAATGAGAATGCATGCGTTCATGCAGGAAGAACCAATTCAACAATCTTCTGACAGTTTGACTTTTGATAATTTCTGAGCCTGTAGACAATTCTGTTTCCACTGAAGTTTCAGATGTTGTCCAGCTTGTTGGAGAAGACCACTTTTTTTTTGTTGCTATTTGAGTGAAGCTTGCTTCAATGCAGTGTTTCTGTATTATAACTGAAAATGAGTCATCCTTACCCTTTCAGAATAATTCCTGCTTTGTCTAATGTGAACTCCCTTACTGAACGGGATCTATGGCTGAGGAGAAGAACATGTAATGCAAACAGATTTTTGCTTCCTTCTTTCTAAAATCTTGAACTACACTGAACATATAAAGTATTGTGCAAAATTTATTTGTATTTATCTGCTGACGACTATTTTTTGTGTGAATATTGTTTATGACACATCTGTATTGTTATGTGTTGAAGGCTCTTCATTTTCAAAGATGAAACTAGAATTAAAATTCTGCTTTACTAGTACTTTAAGGATTAATCTATTTATGAGGAAGTTGCAATTATTGTGAAATGTTGGAGGAACAGGCATAAGTATCTCTAAATTCTTTAAAGTAGTGTAGTGTCTTAGTATGTGAGACTGGATGATTCTATGTAAATTACATTCTGGGTGTCTTTTTAGTCTCTCTATAGAAACCAGATTATTTAATACACAATAAGTTGGGTACTTTTTTGTTATTCCTGCCCTTTGACATCTAGGTTCTTGAATGGAAAGAATGAAAGGAAACAAAGAGAGTTTAGAATATGTGAGATTTTAAAAAATTTTCACTGATACCAGGATTTGACTGATAGGTCAAATACCTTCTATTTTCAGTTATTAAAGACTGTCAAAAAATAGTATCAGTTAATAATAATAATCTGTGAGGAGTTTGGTGCATGTCCCCTCCCCCTGGAATTGACCCCTGAATGGTCAATTGCATGTAAATAAGATTTATGTAAATATTTTCAACCCTTTCCTAGAACTATCCTTTGGTCTAAGACTTCCTGTTTAAAAGTTTCCTTTTTAATTCATTAATTATTTTATGTTGCACGCTTTACTGTATTTTAAGTTTCATAATTCCAGTTAAAAATAATTGAACTGAATTGGAAGAACACAAATGAAATACTCTCAGTGTGTTTTTCAGTGGCAGTTTTGCTGTTGTTTAAACACTGCTACTTTACATTGTTCAACCTGAATAAGATACAGCTTCAGTTCCAGTTTTGTAGTTGAGCTCTGCATAAGAGCTGTAAGAATAGGAGGCTATCCAGTTGATTCTGGAAATCAAATTAGCCTTAATGCATCTCTCTCAAATCTTGCTTTAATGGAACAACAGAATATTGGTATTAATAGTCTAAGAAATTGCAGTGCTGAAACCGTCACAAATTTATCTAAATTCAGTTTTCAGTAACAGAAGGTGATTTCTAACCAGGTTTAAAATAAATGACAGTAAGGCTATGGTCAGTAACAGCTCTGTATAAAACACTGGTGTTCACTGAGAGATAACCTAGGTTGCTGGATGAAAAACTTAAGCAGTGTTTTTTAACATGAATTGAGATAAAATATGTAGGCCCACATTTTCAGGAAAAGTAATAGAAGATAAGCTAAAGGGAAGCTGCTGGAACTTTGTGATAGATATTCTTTGGTATAATGACTTACACTGAAGAAAGTGCATCTTTTGTAATGGCCTTTTTTAGTTTTTTTCACTGAATGGATGCAGTATATTTAAAAATAACCAAACAGATGCATAGTATTGAGTCTTGTATTTAGCAGTTGGAAGGTGAGATTTATTAAAATATTTTCTCTGGAAATGCCAAGATGACGGCTGGGGGATCTTGACCATAAGATGAACAAGTCTAGCATTTTAAAGCGTCTATTTGCTATTACATCTTACACAGATATTTCTATAGGTAGTCATCAGATTTTTGTCAGCCTGTTGGTGAAGGAGAACAGTTATGGCTGAAGAGGTCTCCCTTAAAAGTAAAATACCTTTGATTGAACAGCACGAAACAGATGTGGAATTCAAAGTTCTGTTGCATCTCTTTCTCAGTATTTATGCTCATCTGCCATTTTCTTTGTTGGAGGAGGGAACTATGTTTGAAGAACAGAGTATGGTTTAAAATTTTTTTTTCTTTTTTACCCAAAATCTTGTACCAGTCCAAAATTAGTGCAATTCCACTGTTTTGTTAAGAAAAGTGAGGGTCTTACGCCAGCACTGAGAATCATGTAGGCTGTTGTCACTCTTAGCTATATCTCCTTACCTCCCTCCCACTCCCTGTGATTGTTTGTGGATATATTTTTGTAACTATGTTATTTCAACAAAGGTTTTTTTCAGTTTTCTACTCAGAAATTTCACTCATAGAGACTATAAATGTAAAGAAATACAGCATAGCTAAGGAAGTGTGCAACCAATATTCACTACAGAGGAGCTCATCCGTATTTTCATTTGCCAAATGAGGGTCTTCCCATCATTCTTCTGCCTCTTTTCCATGTCTGCATATTAATCAAGTATCTGAAATATGCATAGCTGAAGTAACCATTTATACTGTAGTAGTTATAGCTTTAGTTGTAAATTTGATGTACAATAGTTTGAACCATTTTTTTTCATGAGATCTGCTCATAATTTGATCATTGTATTATTTTCAATCCATTTTCCACAGCTGCAATCTGAATAAGTGGCTCAATTATAGTTTAGCGTTATTCTTTAATATTCACTGAGCCCTATGGAAAACTTTGAAAGAAATATTCTATTTAAAGACAATTATGCTTAAATATCATCATTTTCTAAAGACATTTGCATGAAAAAAAGGCAAAACCATGAAGAACTAATTTTTCATTTTTCTTTTTCATGCTACTATCTGTAGGAATAAGTCTCCTGTGTGACATCATAATCAACTGTCATGTGATATGATATCACAGTTTAGTGTGATCAGAGTTCTCTGAATTGAACACACAAATAACATTGTTTGGAAACCAGACATAGCTGTCACTTTGCTTCAGAAAATTGGATAGTTCTTTTAGGAACTATTAAGAATATTAAGGAAATCATTAAGACTAGATGCTGTTAAAAGATATATTAAAATATGTAAATCTAAGAACACTTGGTAACATTGTTTTTTAAAAGGCAAGTTTGAACTTGAATTAAAAACTTTCATCTACTATTTTGTAATTTTTCAAAAATAACTTATTTTTTTAAAGTGGTGATCTTAGTTTTGTGACAGATCTTGTGACAGATTTGTTTAGTGAGTTGTCTCTTCTAGAACTTGTGGAAGTATAGGCAGCTTAGGAACCATGTTCATTTGTCCCTTGCACTCTTCTTTTTCATTGCACTTGAAAGTATGTGCAGAATTTTCTTGCAAACTTCAGATTCCCATGAAGTGCAATTGTGTAGCTGCTGCTCTGCTGTGCTGGCCAAATACATAATACTACTGCACCACTCTGTGTTTCTTTGAAGACTGGAAACTAACTGGAGGGAGACACCAAAAATGCTGTGTGTAACCAATTGAATGCAAATGAAATGTCAGGTCTTCAGCTTTTGGCATATTATTACTGCCTGTACTCCAGTTTTATCAAATTGCACTTCCCGTTTTTTTTAAGATTAGTAGAGCTTGAGAGTCATGGTGTATAGAATTGTCATCTTGATAAATAGTAGAGATTAATGCTTTCATCCAAATTATGCATTCTTTTTTATGATGATAGCATTACATAATAGTAGGGGCAGATTTCCAAAGTCTTGATCAACAAAATGATCACAGAAAGACTTCTTAAATAATTCATTTCCATCTATCAAGGCTGACATGAGGCAGCGTTACCAAACAACCTCATTTTGACAGGATAGTCCAATAGCACAGTTCTCATTCATTGCTCCGCTACTGGCACAGGAACATTTGTGGGCACGTATCCAGGTCCCCAGGAAACTTGGAATCCTTCCATGTTAAAGAACTGTAACTGTAGCTAACAAACCAGCTGCTGTATTGAGCTCAGAAGGAAGTCTTTGTAGCTGTGTGGAAGGAACTTAAGTTATTTGCATAACATCCAGCAGTCTTAGTGGGAAGGGTTGGCAGGAGCACAACAGCAGGGTAGGCATCCAGCTTTTCTTTTTTGACCTTATCTGTCACTGATTCCATTCTTCAGTGCTAGGGTGAGATGAAAAGAGGGAAGTGAAAAACTTGACCAAAAGAGCTGTACAGGTCTGAAGAGAAGAGTACTCATGATTACATTGATATTGTTCTTTGTGGAAGTAATAATTTACTAAATTCAGCAACAACAAAAAAATAGGTTTACAATAAATAGTGTCAACACCAGTGCAATATTTGCGAGTTGGTAAATTCTTACTGTGGAGGGAGAAAATCCTTAACAACAGATAACATGAGACCATCCATGCCATCCATCAGCATAAGCTGTCAGCCAGAACATGCTACTGTGCTGAGTTATAGGAATTTACAGAAAGGGTCAGTCATGTTAAAAAACAGGCAGACTTTTTTTCAATTAGGCCAATTTCAGATTAGAAAAAAAAAATTTAACAATATGTCTTAAATATATTGCATCATTTCTTCAAACATTACTATTTCCAATAAAATATCAATCTTCATTTCCAAACAGGCATTTCTTTAGTCTTATGTCACACCAGCTTTGTGCTGTAAAGAAAATGAATTCTCTATTAAAGTACTGTATTTTGCAATGTAGCTCTGTTAAAATACTCAGGCCATACTTCATCAAGTATTTAAGCTACCACCAGCATCAGAGAAAAAACAAAAAAAGCCTTGCTTCCCTGTGACCTTCAGGCTCTGCTGCCTTTCAAAAAGGCAGATGTTTATGAGGCCAAACAGTAAATCACATTGTGGATTTGGATTGAAAATAAGTGGGCTGTTAGTGTCCATCTATTGCTCTTTCCTTCTGCCTCCCACCACCTCATCTCCAGTTTCAATTCAACCTTCGTTATGCTCCTGGTCCAATTCACTACTTTTGCAAATGCTTATGATTGATAGAAAAATGCTGCACTGCAAATGCTTATGATAGAAAAAAGGCTAACACAAGAGAAGAAAAGAATAGAATTTTTGCAAGACAGCCTTTTCTTACCTTATATGTGTTTTTTCCTATTATTCAGAGATTTTTAAAATTTTAAAATGCATAAACTAATGACTTCTGTGAATGGTTTTTATGTAGAAAAGGGTAGGGAGGCTACAAGATGTAATTCACCATCATTTCAAAGAAAATTGTATTAACCTTTAATAAGAAGTTAAATATCTTTCCCAGTATGTGAAATTAAACTTACTGTGTATTCTCACTGTTCTATATTCTGGCAGAAACAGCAAAGATGATTCTGGAATAGTTTAGTTTTCCTTCAGAGTTTTTATTTAGCCAAGGTTTCTTCCACTTCTGTGATGGTATAAAGAACAGTCTAAGATATGATTAAAAAGCTGTCAGCTGTTCATGTTAATTTGCAAGGAACTTTCTTCTATTTTAACTTTGCAGTATTACATGTGCTCCAAAAATATTGAGCATATTGACATATCTGAGAGCAGTCCTGCAAAGAACTCTTTGGGTTATTGATGAAGGAAAAGCTGGACATGACCCAGAAATGTGTGCTTGCAGCTCAGAAAGCCACACATGTCCTGGGCTGCATCCAAAGCAGTGTGGGCAGCAGGTGAGGGAGGGGATTCTGCCCCTCTGCTCTGCTCTGGTGAGAGCCCACCTGCAACCCTGCATCCAGCTCTGGGGTCCCAGCACAGGAAGGACATGGAACTGTTGGAGTGAGTCCAGAGGAGGCCATGAAGATGATCAGCAGAGTGGAACATCTCTTGTGAGGAAAGGCTGTGAGGGAGTTGGGGTTGTTCAGCCTGGAGAAGAGATGGCTCCAAGGAAGCCTAATTCTGGCCTTCCAATACCTAAAAAGGGCCTACAAGAGAGCTGGAAAGGGACTTCTACAGGGCATGTGGTGGCTGGATGAGGATTAACTGTCTTAAACTGAAAGAGATCAGATATTAGGAAAAAATTCTTCATTATGAGGGCGGTGAGGCACTGCAACAGGTTGTCCAGGGAAGCTGTGGATCCCCCATCCCTGGAAGTGTTCAAGGCTAGGTTGGATGGGGCTCTGAGCAAACTGGTCTAGTGGAAAGTGTCCCTGTACGTGCCAGGGAGTTGGGACTAGATGTTCTTTAAGGTCCCTTGCAACCCAAACCATTCTATGATCCTTTGACCACTATTTTTCTTTTTGTATAGTATTTTCATAAGTTAGTGTTTAAAAATCCTACTTACCACTTTTCAAGTGCTATTTCTCTAAATATGTCAGTTGTTTAAGTAATCTTTTGGACTTCTGTAAGGAACCTATTTAATGGTCTTCATTGGCCAGTGTCGTGGTTTGACAGGAAGTGGATTTCTGGGATTTTGTGGTCAGCCCAATTGGATGCTCAGGTTTGGTATTGACACTTGAATTGACCACTGAGATTTGGATACGCCTCTGAGAACACACAGGGGTTAAAAGCAGAGCTCTCCCCTGGGAAGCTCTCTTGGGACTTCGCCAAGAAAGAGGTCGGACCTGCCTCCCCTGTCCAGCTGCTGCTGCTGGGCAGGGGAGGGGAGCAGCCATGGTAGGCCTGGGCCCGGACAGAAATGCAGAGATGGGGGGGTGGAGAGGCCTTGAAAATGGAAGGGTGGAGGAACACCATGAGGCATTGGGCAGCCCCCCCCACTTCCCCCCCCCACTTCCCCCACCCCCGCCTCACGGGAGACAGAGAGAGAGAGAGAGACGGTGCCTGTGGTACCTGGGACTGAACTGTTACCTTGAATTTTGATATCATGTGCTGCCAGCACTGCCCGGCCTGTGGAGAAAGGGGGGGTTTGCACCAAGAAGGAGTCCGGCAGCTTGTAGGAGCTTTTAACCTTTTTTGGACAATGAAAACTTTGCAGAGTATTGACCTTTCCTGGAGAGGAGATGGAGTGAAGAATGAACAGGGAACTGAGCAAGAGTTGAAGGTCTGAGCAAGGGAGAGATGTGAGAAGAACCCTGGGTGAAAAGAGATGTTGGAGTGGCATTTTTGCTGGATGCTTTTTGTATAGCCATGGAGTGTTCCTTGTGATACAGAGACTGCTCTCAGGGGGAGCCATGTCTCGGAGTTAGGAGGGCAGTTTGGAAACCCACAGGCCCTGGGGGTGCAAAAAATATGGGGGGGACAGGTGTCCCAAAGTTGAAACTGTGCCTTTTCGGAGTGGGACGACGAATCCTTAAAAGACAACCCTCGAAGTAGCTCTGGTCCATGTTCAGTGGTGAGAGCACTGAGCATGGGAGGAGGGGGTCACAATGACAAATCTGGGCAGCAATACGTGACCAGAAGCCCATGGCACACAAGAAGGACTCCTCCTCTTAATGAACTGAAGACTGAGTATTCTAAAGGGTGGTGCTGGACCGAGAGATGTATTGTATTGGGAATTAGGTGGGAGGAGGAGATGTAAAGTTTTCATTTTCCTTGTGTGGTTTTTTTTTCCCCTTTTCTTTCCTATGTAGTGTAGTGTAGTGAATAAAGTTTTTTCCTTACTAAGTAGGAGCCTGCTTTGCTTATTCCCGGTCACATCTCACAGCAGACATTGGGGAGAGGGTATTTTCATGGGGGCACTGGCATTGTGCCAGGATCAAACCATGACAGCCAGCGAGGAATTTCTATGGAGTGAAAGTAAGCTGCAGAGATAAATTGTCATTGAAACTATCAGCAATTTCTACTACTGGTCACATGGAAACCATAGCCATTATGAGAGTGCTGAAGTCTAACTTGTGTTTGTTACCTCATCGCTACAGAAGTCTTCTAAAGTTTGCTGTATCAAACACAATTTCAGTTGATTTCTGACAAGCAGAAAAATATAAGGTGTAACATTTTAGCTTTTATTATTCCCTTGTCCCTCATCTCATCTTTCCTCCCCATCCTCCAAGAATTTTTATCATGTTAATATAGGAGAAAAAACACTCATCTTCTGAACTCCTCTTGTTACCTCATCTTGTAATTGAAATCAAGGGAGAATTCATATTCCAAGCTAATTTAACCTGACTTCTTTTTAGTCTCTGGTAAATGTATGTTGTCCTTATTTGTAGCATCTTAAAAGATTGTTATGTTGGCATTTTTGTTCAAGGAATAAAATCTGAAGAACTAGACAGCATTCTGTCTTGTGTCTTGCTTTAATCTGCTTTTATGCAATGGATTAATGGATGGACTGTGCCTGCATATGAATCTTCACAGCATAAGTCATGGACTATTGAAGAGTATTTTTATATCCTAACAGTTCCAATTTTGTAATCAAATTGAGGCTTATCCATAGAGCTACTATCTTTTCTTATTTACAGAAGAAAACAGTCATGTTCTTTATCACAATAACTGAGTTAACAGTCTGGGTTTCCAACCAGAGGAATACAATATAACAGAAACTACTGTAATTGTTTTACACAGCTAAATAATGGTTTGCACTCCAAAGAAAGGGATGTAAGTAAACCTCCCTTTGGGAGGAGAGAAGGGGAAGGAAAATAAATACATTAATTCACTGTAATTAATCATAGTGGAACAAATAATTATCTTTAAATATTCTTTTAAAGGGGGCAAAACACATCTCTCTTTATAAGGTTCTATGTGCTCCATTTATTTTACTTACATTTTCTACAAGTCTTGCCCCATCACTCCTGTGTGCATTAACCATTTTCAGGAAAGTTTGGAAAAGAGTGTCTTAGATCTTACGTAAACACCCCCCCCCCCCAGTGATCAGACGGAGAGTAGGCATCTGAGTTGCTGTCAGCATTGCAGGGAATGCAGAGAGAATTGTCTGTGGCTATTCTGCTTGTGCATGTACTGGAGAGCCCATGAGAGATGCAGGTTCAAGCTGCTCACATCCTGTGGAATCACGTGAAAAACTGGAATTATTACATTTGCTGGGTTTTAAGGAGTCCAAGGATAGAAAATAATACAAAGCAAGTCACTTTAGGTCCATCCAGTTTCGTGGGGTGTTATGCGTATATACAAGAAACAGTGAAAACTTACTGAGTATAAACATTTTAACACTTTTTTTTTTTCCCTTTTCCTTATGAACAGATTTAAGAAATTTTTCTGGACTAATACTGAACTGAATGCATCTGAACTGAAGGAAATGTTTTCAGATTGCTCTCCTGATAGAAATTGTGCAAAAATGGTACACTGAGGTCCCTGCCTGCACCTGTGGGAAGACTGTAACAGTATTTTTATATCACAGTTTATTGGCCCATAAAAGACAATGTAATAACAAATGTAACAGTAAATTTATGCAATAGTAGTGGTTCCCCTCCCACTGACTGGACATGAGTGATCAAAGGTCTTTGCAAGAAGATAAGCACAAGGTTAGCAGAACTTCCTCCAAGTTCAGGGAGTCTTCAAGAAGCATGCAATCTGACGATTATTTCGCTAGGAAACTTAAAGCCTTGAACGGTAGCATGGGTCCTCCTGTTTCTTCAAATGCCTCTAGCAAAGCTGAAAATAATCAAACAAATGGTACACCAGCCGTGCCTAAAATGGGTGTTCGAGCAAGGGTATCTGAATGGCCTCCCAAAAAGGATTGCTCTAAGGAGCTGAGTAAAGCTGCTTGGGAAAACAGACCTCCAGCCAGTTATGAAGGTGTTGGCTCAGTACTTCCAAATGGACAAAACGACCAAAGTGATGAACAGCAAGAAGAGCTAGAACTGGAATTTACAGAGGGAAAATATTCAATTGGAGATCTTTTTGTTCATTCACCTCAAAGGGGTCTTCATCCCATAAGGCAGAGAAGCAACAGTGATGTGACAATAAGTGATATTGATGCTGAAGATGTGTTAGACCAAAATGCTGTTAACCCAAATACTGGAGCAGCTCTTCACAGAGAATATGGCAGTACTTCTTCAATTGATAGACAAGGCTTGTCTGGAGAAAATTTTTTTGCAATGCTGAGAGGATACAGAGTGGAAAATTTTGAACATAAAACCCTTGCTCCTTTTGGATTTTCTGAGTTTTTCCACTGTGATCCTACAGTTTCTCCGAGTCTACATGCTGCTGCACAGATTTCCAGAGGAGAATTTGTCAGGATTTCTGGGTTGGATTATATGGATAGTGCCCTACTTATTGGTCGAGACAGGGAGAAATCTTTCAAGAGGAGACTTAAATCAGAAGCAGTAGAAACATCTTTGTTTAGAAAATTGCGAACAGTTAAAAGTGAGCATGAAACTTTTAAGTTTTCATCAGACCTCGATGATAGGCTTGACAGAAATGTTCGTTCTTGGAACTGTCAGAAATGTTTTGCACATTATGATGTTCAGAGCGTTTTGTTTAACATAAATGAAGCAATGGCTACCAGAGTAAATGTAGGAAAAAGAAAAAATATCACCACTGGCGCCTCAGCTGCGTCACAAACTCAGATGCCAGCAGGCCAGACTGGAAACTGTGAATCTCCTTTGGGAAGCAAAGAGGACCTCAATTCAAAAGAGAATTTAGATGCTGATGAGGGTGATGGGAAAAGCAATGATTTAGTATTGAGTTGCCCTTACTTTAGGAATGAAACTGGTGGGGAAGGAGATAGACGGATTGCACTTTCTAGGGCAAATTCAGCATCTTTTTCTTCAGGTGAAAGTTGTTCATTTGAATCCTCTCTGAGTTCCCATTGCACAAATGCTGGTGTTTCAGTACTGGAAGTACCAAGGGAAAACCAGTCCATTCACAGAGAGAAAGTGAAGCGTTACATCATAGAACACATTGATCTTGGAGCATATTATTACCGCAAGTTCTTCTATGGAAAAGGTAAATTTTTCTAATGCAACTGTTCTGACATATCCATGCATCAGATTTTAATTGTTTGTTAAAGATTATAATTTGTTTTCCTTCTTCTTTATAGAGAGACTTAGGTATTCCAGAGATCTTTATTGAAATTAAGCCTGTTATTTTTGCTCTCTCAGGGCAAAACAGTGGATTATGTATGGTGGTACAATAACTCTGGGAGTTCATTAAGTGATTTAATGAACAGTCACATAAAATAACATTTAAGTTAACTTCTCCAACCCAAACTTTCTTGATAAGCAGAACAAAAAGATGTTATTTATATCCAGTAAATGCCCTGGAAATACTGATACTCAGAGCAGAAATATTTCCTAAAACATGACTCCAAAAGAGAAGGTTTTATTATTGAGGCTTCTGACTCTCTTCTAGATTCAACTGTCTTTAAGTGTGTCTTGAGGCCTTTCATATTGTGTGCACATATACATACTTCTTATATAGAGAGCTTCTGATGTTATTTAGTTTTTCAGCTTAAAGTAGGACGTTTTATGCCTTTCTCCTAGCCTTATACCCCTTTCTTCTAGCATGTGTTCACTCTGCAAACTGCCAGGATACTCTTGTCAGCATAGTAATTATCTTGGCTTTAACCATTATTCAGATAACCTGTTTCCACTTTATGATCAACTTTGATAATCTGAATTTAGTACTGGCTTGTGCAATGTGGATGAAATCCCTGGTTTTGTGGGAGAACTCCAAAATACCTGTCTTTGTTCTTTCTGTATTATGAATTACAGCTTGATCTTCTTGCTTTTACTAAAAGAGTAGAAAAAGTCTGCTTCTTTGTTTAAAAAAACTGTTACAGCCCAATTCTTGTTCTTGAAATCATACTTCCACTGCTTTCTGACTATATTTGAACGTCAGGAAATAAGCACGGTGCTGTTACTCCTTCCTCCTGTAACCCTTTAAAAGGGACTCAAAAGAGGATCCAGTACAGTGCTGGTCACAATACAATAGAAACTGAGAACATATTAGGTGTAAAAAAACTGCTTAAAAGGCAAGGAAGAGAAGAATCTGGATCTGTGATGGAAGAGGAAAAAGAAGACCCACAACTAAGCGAGGAATGGGCAGTAAATTCACAGGTTCAAAATGGATTCCAGGCTAGACAGATTGTAAATGATATAAAAAGTGTTGAGGGGGTCACAGTGCAAGACAATGAAGTGAAACTTTTGACAAAAGGGTGGCACATTTTTTGAGGGGCAGAGAGAAGAAAAGATTGGCATTCACAAAAATGAAAGAAAGACTGTCAGTAGACATAGGTGGTGGCAGGATGGGCAGGGGGAAGGGGGAGACAAGAATTAAGCCAGATGAAAGGGGACTTGTTTGTGAAGTGCTTTTATATTGGATGAGTTACAAGTGCTGAACTGCAGAACACTTCTGTGAAGAAAAATCTTGTCAGAGAAATTATAAAAAGAAAATGCAGATGCCCACTCAAAACCACTTTAAATACTATATTATGAACATACCTAATGACCTTTCTGGAAAATTGATGTGCATGTAATTAGTTTTTATTAACTTCTGCTCTGAAATAGTATCAGGGTTTCTCAGAGTTTTGTCCCACATAGTGTAACACTCAGCAACTTGAATTGTTACTAATTGTTCTCTAGGCAGAGTTCTTCAAAAGTAAATATGGTATGACTCATTTAATATCCAGTAATGAATTGTTACCTTCTCACCTTTACAATGATATGAAAGCCATGGCCTGTTCTACATTATCTTTTTATAGAGCAGTAACAGAGGCTAAATTAGAGAAATCTGTATTGAATGGATTTTACGATGCAACAAGTCAAGGTGAACAAGCTGATGAAACTAAAATCTTCATTTTTAATATCTGCTCTATTAAGGGATCAAGCACGTAGGGAATCATCTCATTAATTCTAATTGAATACAGTTCTCACCTAAGCAAAACTTACTGTGGACAGAGGAAATAATCCAGACATTTTGCATTGGGCACCAAAATGTCTTGCTGCTGGCCTGAACTTCTGTATTGAAAAGAAAAATTGACATTTATGTTCATATTGGGTCTATGTGATGCTCTTCCATGACAGCGAGCTCTCCTAGCTGATTTTTAGATTTAGTTGTGCAGTTTAATTTTGTGAAAATCGTTGTGGTAGGATGAAACAACAATTGAGCAAACAATAGTTACTTTTACATACTATCACTGATTTCTGTTGCCTTTAGGTAAATATATATGAAAAAGAAATTGCTTTCTGAACATTTCATTTTGTTCACAGTTTTATAATTGGCACTTGTCAGCATACTAGTTTTATTTCTGTTTTAAGATGCATGGAAGAAACACCCTGGCATGTGTAGCACTAATTATTTCACTCCCTTTCAAGAAATGTGAGATTTGGGATTCAGTGTTTTCTGAAATGAATTGTAGTTTTATACTGCATATTTATAAGCTTTGTAACTATTGTTAAAATCAAATCCATTGCAACTGATATAAAATGTTATATTTATTGAATATGTTGTCTCAGTTTTCAGTTGAGAATTGCAAAAGCTATAATATATTTTTTTATCTCATTGTTTTGATTATAATTGACTTGTCCATTTCCCCTTGTACAATTATCCTCATAATTCCTTGAGACTTATTTATTATTACCATACTTTTTATTTGAGGGATACTTGCAACCATTTAATGTTACTGACACTGTCTGCTGATATGGGATTGAAAAATGTCCAAAAAAAAAAAAGGTACAGGCTTAGCAAGGTATAGACATTAACTCGGTTTTGTACAACTAAGACTTTTGTGTTAGGAGAAAAATTGACAACTATTCCTCAAAGTGAAAAAGTAAAAAATGACAAATATTTCAGCATCTCTCTAGATCTCACCTAGAAAATAACATTTATTTTCTTCTTTTCTCCCCTACTGGTTCTTTTAAACCAACATAAACACATTTAAATGAGTTTAATGAGTTTGTACTTTTTGTAATTAAAAAAAAAAGATGTCTTGAATTGAAAATGTTTTCCCCAAATCCCAGTATATCAGTAGCCGTGCTATTCAATTTACTTCAGCTTCCTTACTTTTCTGGTTTATCTATTTTATTTTTAATGAATATAAATAGTGTGTTTGGGTTTGTGTCTTTCATGTTGTACAAGAAATTTGTAGGTATCTGCACACATTTGTATTTTTTTGCTCAGTAGTAATGCAGCCAAGAAATCTAGCAACTGTGTGCAAGCCTTTTCTAGATTTACATCAAAATGGAAAGCTCTAGACTTCTAAATGAGGAGTTTACCTTATGTCAAAGCCTGAATGATGCAGTTGTGGGGAGCTTTTATGTTATTGGAAGTGTTCGATGTCCGAACTCCTCTCTCTCCCTTTCTCTGTGTTCTCTGTGAAGTCCAGTTCCATTTAATAAAATTGCCCATTTACACTCAAAGTTTTAATTTAACACTGGGAAGTCTATAAGGCACATTATTTATCCATGCAGGTAGAATTCTCAGACTGGGAAAGGAATGTAGTTGGAGAGCAGGAGCAGATAATTTAATGCCCGCACCTCTTTGATTCCAGGTGTTCCTTCAAAAACAAGTTGTAATGTGCTGATGCTCGTTCTCCTTCCACTAGGAGGTGGATTGGAGCCACCTACATACATCGTAGATATATTTTTGAAAGACTGCTGGAAACTTAATTTAAACTTGATTTGAGAAATAAGACTGTCCTTTGTGTAGAGATAATTTCATTCTTTTGCATTAATTCTGAGAGTATGGATAACTTCTTAGTGAAAGACATTTTGGAAAAAACTTCTTTACACATTTCTATGCATACATTATTTTTTAAAAAAGTACCAAACTAGCTCAAAAATGCTAGCAAAATGATTTTTTTTTAAATCCAGAAAAACTTTAAGGAGAAATTAGTCAGTTAATTTTTGTTTAAAATATGGGATTATGGCATAAATTGGATTGGAAGACATTTCTGCAGGCCGTCCAGTCTAATTCCCTCTTTAAAGTTCTCTTTAAATGTACATTCTGAATAAGTTGCTCAAAACCTATTTCTTCCCTTTAGCTGTGGCTTTAGGTTTTTTATAGTATCTAAGGATGGAGATTTCACAATCTCTCTTCGAGACCTGTTTGTCTTGGATTCCCCCCATTCAGAGGCTGCATGTTGTGATGGCTGCATTTTGTTCTTTCACTTTGTACCTTCTAGAAGAGTCTGTTTCTCCTTTCTCTACAACTTCCCATCAGCTCGTGGGATCCAGCAGTTATTTCCCCTGCTCTTCTTCAGCTGCACAAGCCCATTTCTTTTAGCCTTTCCTCATCTGTTATATTCTCCAGCCCTCTAATTGTCTTCATAATTGTCTGTTGGCCTTGTCCCACTCTCTCCAAAACTGGACACTGCTTCTCATGTGCCCTCCAAAGTGCCAAACAGAAAGGCATAATGTTCTCCTGAGCTGCTGCAATGCTCTTGCCCAGAGTGTGGCCTCCCTCCATCTCTGCTGGGAGGTCCTGCTGGCTGCTGCAGCCTGTGCTCACAGGGTCCCCAGTCCTCTACCACAGAGAGGCTCCTGAGGCAGTGGGCTCCCAGCCTGTTGTATGAGCTTGTTCTGTTCTATATGCATTTCTATGTTAGTCTTCATAAGGCCTTTCCAGTGCATTTTCTTGGATTGTCAAAATGAGAGTTTGTTTTAAAGTGTCAGGTTGAAAACTTCAAGTGGTTTAAGAGTTGCCTCACATGCAGCTCAGCTGTCACAGCTCAGCAGTAGCTGCCTCCAGGGGAAGAGGAGAGTGGGAAGTGAAGCACAGACACCCTACAGCTGTAGGACTGTACTTGTGTGGCTTTGCCCTTGCCTGCTTTTGGTAGAACTGCAAGGATTACTCATTTCTATGTCTTCCCTGTGCACATATTGCTGATTTGGTAAAAGCCAGCTGGTTATTTCCCTTCATCTGTTGCACCCATCTGCAGTCCTAACCTCCAATACTTGAGCTGTTCTTTTAGAGTTTGGTCAGGGACAGCAACTTGTTGAGGATGAGCTCCATTCCATCATTTAGATAATGAAAAACTCTATTAAACAACAACACCTCCACCATCAAATTCTGATAAACATTTTAGTAACTGGCCACTAATTGCAATTTGTGTTACTGACCACAGTCCTTTAAGGTCAACTGTCCAGCTGTTTCTGCCCACCTTATAATTTGCATGTCCAGACCATGTCTTTTCAGTTTAGCTACACAGATATACTATGGGAGACTGTGTGAAAAGCATTACTAAGGCACACATGGGTGACATTCATTGCTCCTTCCTCATCCGCAAAGCCAGTCACATCGCTGCAGAAAACAACTGGATTGGTCATGCATGATTTGCATTTTTTAAATCTATGCAGGCTGTTTCCAGGTATCTTTTTGCCCTTCATGTGCCTGGAAATGTCTTCCGTGAGAATTTGTTCCTTAATCTCCCTGGGAACTAAAATTTACTGTGTCTGTTCTATGGCTTCTTAGACCCTCTTGCCCTTGTTTAAAGGTGACTGTAACTACTCATTATAACCTTTCAAAGGTGGTAAGAAGGAGCCTTAGCACAGGTCCTGATTGGTCACATGGATTTGAGTGTGTCTGGTCTCCTTAAATGGCCTCTAATGTGACCTTTCTCTTCAGCTCATAGTGCTTTACTCTGTCAGACTGGACCAGTTGCCTCAAGGATGAATTTAACTATTCATCAAACGCTGAAGAGTTACTAGACTCAGTTCTCCCTTGTTGAGACCGAGTTGCTGCTTGGAATGTAAAGTTGTAAATAAGAATAAATCTTATTTGTTTGAAGGCTCCTAGCTTTTATTCAAGATTATATGTAGATACAGTTTCTCCAAACTAGTTTCCTGCAGCATGACACAAAAAGATTAATTTCGTAGTAAAAAAGGGGGAAAAAAAATTCATAGTAGTAGCAGTTGCCGTAATTTATGTGATATGAGTGACCATTTTGCTAATCAAAATTAGCATTTGTGATTCATGTACAGTTCAGAAGATCACCAGCTGGTGTATTCACATCCCTCATGGTTCAATTAAAAATGATCTCTTTTTCTTGCTGCAGAAATTTTTTTTGAGATTTGATGAAATTTTTCTAGGGGATTCATACTTTACTCTTACCTCTTCATTCCTTCCTGTGTAAAAGAGCATCAGAACTACTTTGGAATAGATGAAAATCTTGGACCTGTAGCAGTCAGCATCCGGAGGGAAAAGGTTGAAGATGCTAAGGAGAAAGAAGGATCTCAGTTCAACTATCGTATAGTTTTCAGGACAAGTGAGGTAATGTTCATTGAATAATTCTGCAAAGCAATGGAAAAGTTGACTTGGAGCTTAGGATACTATTTTTTTGTCTGGGGGCACATTGCTAACTTTGAAAGTAAATGTCTTAGGGGGAAAGGATGTTTCCTGTACCATTACTAAATGTAGTTGCTCCTGAACAGGGTTTTCCTTTTCTGTGCCACATAAACTTTTTGTCTGTTTGGCTGAGCACCCAAAAAGGAGGTAAGTTGGCTGAAGAGAACTGCAAGGTGCAAGCAAGGGAACAGATGTTAACACAGCTAAAGATAAGTGTGAATCAGGCTGCTTGATGTTATGTTTCTAATGATAGAAATGAAAGATTAAGAAATGTAGGGATAAAGGAAGCTGTAAAATAGGAAAAACTAGTATAATGCCTTATTTGCACCTTTTAATTTTGTTTCAAAATACTTTCTTAGAAGCTTTTTTGTGACATGCTTCTATGTACTTCTATATGGATGATTTGCAGGAGTATTAATATATTTATAAAATAATGGTCTTATTTGAAAAAAGAATTTGCTGGTGGTTGTGTGTGAAGTCTCATAACTTCTATTTCAACCAATTTAATATCTCTTGCTAAAAAATTTCTTTATCACAGCAACTACCTTAAATTTGTATGAAAACACACAATGTTATTATTGCAGCAAACAAGTGTAAATTTTTGGAATCCTTAGGACTATTGATTTTTATTTTGCCTAGGATATAGAGAAGTGTTAGCTGGATCTCCTGATATCACTGGGCTCTTGTGCTTTTGCAAACAGATGTTAAAACAGATATTGATCTAGATATAATTTTTGTGTTCAGTTTAGTTTTTTTCATAGCCAAAAGTGGTGTGTCCACATACGTATGTATGTGTGGAAGGGTGATCCAGGTGACCCAGTTCTAAGAAATTACTCTCTTTTTGTCAAATCAAATGAAGATAGAGCAGCATAGATAAAAAAACTAGTGAATGGGTTAAGTAAAGTTGTGATCGGCTGTAGCTTAGCTCATGTGTCCAGCCTCACACTTGACTACTGTGTTTGCTAGGGCAGTATGGCAGAATTAAGTAGTTTTAGTTTACTGGTGTCTTTAATACTTTCCTCTCCCCCAGAAAAGGAATATTCTTAGTAATTGTAATAAATTGTTAACATGCTTCATTAATTTCTTTAAGCAAAAAATGTATTTGTCACTTAGAAACTGAAAGCTTATCTGCTCTTTTAAAGTTAATTTAATAATTTTTTTACTGGTTAAAAAAATAAAATGAGGATGTTTTTCTTTCCATTTCTTTTTTCTATGCTTTTGCTAAACCCTGAAGTTTTCATTTCTAGGGTTTAAAATATTAGAGCTAAAAATGTTTTGTGTGTTGTACCTTTACTGCAGCTTACTACACTTAGAGGAGCAATTTTAGAAGATGCTATACCATCCACTGCTCGTCATGGCACAGCAAGAGGTCTGCCTCTCAAAGAGGTGCTGGAGTATGTGATACCAGAGCTGAGCATCCAGTGCCTGAGACAGGCTTCCAGCTCACCCAAAGTACCTGAGCAGCTGCTTAAACTGGATGAACAAGGGGTATGTAGCACATGGCCTTCTTTTTAAAGACTATTCCTTAGATAAATAGAAGAAAAAAATTATTAAATATTTTGCAGACAGTGCTAATGGATCTGTAATGCAAACCAGTCCGTTTCTTGGTTTTAGAGAAACTTGCCTGTTTTTCACTGAAAAATGAGGTTTACTTTTTCTAAGCAAATACTTAAAATACATTTCAGCTGAAGGAAATAAATATTGGTCTATGGAGATTGTCTTTCAATGGCTGAGTGAAAGATTATAAAGTTTTAACATGAGTAAGAAGGGATTTTCACAATCTGTATTTGCACTTAAATATGTACAAATGTTGAATGCAAGTGAAAAGACATCTAACACTATTAGTATTGTGTGTGGGTAAGGAGGCAAAGCATGTTGTGTCTTAAGTCTCTGCATCTAAAATTTATGGTTATTTTTTACAATACCATTTTATGATATGTATTTGTACTTTCTGAATTTGCTGTATTCTTACTAGGATAGAATACTTCTGTATTCACAGAGCTGAAATTGTGATTGAGACTATTAAATTAACAGCACGGCAACTAAAATACTTGAATGGCTTATATTTTGAGAGAAAATGGTGAGAGCTATTAGGTTCAATAAAAGTAAATCTGCTTCATTCAAAGCTAGTAGTGAAATATATGGTTTCTGAATATTTTGTGAAGGACAGACTTGTAATGGTTTTTAAAAAATGTTCATTTAAATTGAAAGATGTTGCTTTCTAGGTGAAAGTCAGTATCTATCTATTGAAGTCCAATCCAATGATTAAACCAGTTGAATATGAGTGTGCTATGGTTAATTTTTTATTGCTGACTCAGTTTCAAATGTAGTGATTGCATCTAATCACTAGTGGTGTCTACCAGAATTACATGTGCCTGTAACAATTGCTTGAAACAAAAGCACTTGTAGTCAGAGGAACAGAATTGGCTTTTTTGGATGGATTGTTAAGCTATCTTTAGTACTTTTTACTTAAGATAATTTTAGTACTTCTGTTCACATTGGTGTCTCAGGATGGTGTTGATTTTGCTGAATATTGTTGTTTTCTTCTGCATTTGTCAGTTTTTCTGGTAAAACAATACAGGGAAATCAGAGGCACTGAATTCTGAATCCAAGAGCTCCTGATGTGCTCTTGCTCTCTGCTGTTTGAGCTTCAGAGTGAGTTTAGGTTAATCTAGTAAATAATATTCACTTCAGAGGGGCAGTATGTTCAAGGCAGTATTGAGTATGACTGTGTCTGATCTAATCTGAATATTTCTCAAACTCACTATTTCCCAAAAACTGGAAATTGAGATTGTCCATTGAAATAACCAGTGATTCTTTAATCATCATCTCCTCATTTGGAAAAACAGCAGTATATAGCACTTCCTTTTATTTTATGTGATCAGTTCTGGAATTCAGTCCTATTATTAAATGGGCTGTCAGCTGACAAAATGTAATATTAATATACCTTATGTACCACTTACTACAAGGTAATTACTTGAACATAGACAGAAAGCTGTGCAAAGAACTGGCATGAGATCCATTTTTGGTTTTAATCCTCTTAGGTACTTAATGCATTCAGTTTATTAATCAAGTAAATACAAAAAGAGTTATGCTTGGCAAGTGAAGGTGATGACTGGTGAAAATGTCATTAATTTAAAAAGATGAATTATGATCTGGAAGATTAGTACTGTCACCAGAGTGATATGAATTTTGGCTAATGGAGTATTAAATGTTTGCATATTTCCATAGCCAACTGAAGACTACTTTGATGTTTTGATTTCATTCTCTACCTGTTTGATAATTTTTCTGTAAAATCTAATATGGTTTATGAAGGAAACATGGGGCTGAATTTTGTCTCTAAAATGGCAGTAGAAACCAGTTGTAAATTGGATGGTTGACCTAATTTGAATACATTAAGAAATTGCCTTTTCCCAATTTATTCTGCCATATGATGCTCATCATATATTCAGCTGTATATTTGCAAGAAAATTCAACATTCAAATTTTATCTGCTATGGCTGTTTTTTTTAAGCTTTCTCCAATTTCCCCCTAGTTTCCCTTTCAAATTTCTGCTAATGGTTGTTTATTGTATATGCTTTTTGGTTCCCCTAGCATCACTCTAGGGATGTTCACTTCTCTCTAAGCTGTAGGATAAAGTTTAAAAAGACCAAAGAAGTTAGGATTGTTGCAGTGACATTTAGTGGCAATTATGTGTCTAATCTCTTGATGTTCCTTGATAGAAAAGAATCTAAAATCTTCAAATGATGGAAGACAACAAGTTCTTGTTACATGGGTACTTAATGCATTCAGTTTATTAATCAAGTAAATACAAAAAGAGTTATGCTTGGCAAGTGAAGGTGATGACTGGTGAAAATGTCATTAATTTAAAAAGATGAATTATGATCTGGAAGATTAGTACTGTCACCAGAGTGATATGAATTTTGGCTAATGGAGTATTAAATGTTTGCATATTTCCATAGCCAACTGAAGACTACTTTGATGTTTTGATTTCATTCTCTACCTGTTTGATAATTTTTCTGTAAAATCTAATATGGTTTATGAAGGAAACATGGGGCTGAATTTTGTCTCTAAAAATGGCAGTAGAAACCAGTTGTAAATTGGATGGTTGACCTAATTTGAATACATTAAGAAATTGCCTTTTCCCAATTTATTCTGCCATATGATGCTCATCATATATTCAGCTGTATATTTGCAAGAAAATTCAACATTCAAATTTTATCTGCTATGGCTGTTTTTTTTAAGCTTTCTCCAATTTCCCCCTAGTTTCCCTTTCAAATTTCTGCTAATGGTTGTTTATTGTATATGCTTTTTTGTTCCCCTAGCATCACTCTAGGGATGTTCACTTCTCTCTAAGCTGTAGGATAAAGTTTAAAAAAGACCAAAGAAGTTAGGATTGGTTGCAGTGACATTTAGTGGCAATTATGTGTCTAATCTCTTGATGTTCCTTGATAGAAAAGAATCTAAAATCTTCAAATGATGGAAGACAACAAGTTCTTGTTACATGATAAATGATCTGTGCAAAAATTTGACAGGATGCCAAGATTCAGTAGTGAGTGATTCTGACAAGAGCACAACCATTTTGAATCAGGAAGGACTGCTATGCACCTTCAATACATATCACATACCCAAGCAGCTAAATGGGTTTAGCAGGTTTTTTGTGGTGTCATGTTATTAAATTGTTCTCAGTGTAAAATATAACTAAATGTAAAATTTATGAATTGGAAATAATGAAATCTGAACCACGTCTGGATTATTTTCTAAAAAAAAACTTGAATAAGCATGTGGTACCGTTTCAAAACTGGCAAACTTTATCCGTTTTAAATATTCTGATAGTTCTTCATGCCAGTTAAATGTGACATAAGAAGACCTGCCAAACCTCGTTGAGTTATTTCCCTTTTAGGCTCTGACATTCTAAATGTACCTTGATCTTCTGCACAGCCACCATGATCTTGGAAGAGAGTTCTTTTACTCAGATCTTCTGATTTCAGAGTTGTGAAGGGCTCTAGCACAGGGGCAGGAGGTTCAGATTACTGCAAATGAGCTTGCAGCTTGTTAGCAATAGTGTTTTTTTAATAGTATTGGCTTTTTTCAGAATTATATAGCGTTCGCAGTGCTTGTCTGTCCACAAAGTCAAATCCCAGGATTAGTTCATATCTTGGGCTGGTGAGTCTCAGATCCTCATCTTCTGTGTTTCTTAGCTCAGTGTTTAAACTGTGAGATGTTGGATTGTTCTTTAAGATAGGCATATACTTCACTCCTGTTTGGAATATTATTGATATTCATGAACAAATGCAGGAATGACTGGCATCTGCAGAAAGGAAAATTGTGACTAGACCAAATATTTTGCCCAGGTGCCTTTTCACTCTAGGTTCTTGGCCCTATTTTTGGTGGCTCAGTTTAGCATTTGACTTTACTTGTCAATTCCAGTGTGAAGTCAAGGAAATCAACTTAAATCCCCTGTGGTTTAAGTTAAACTGTTTGATACAGGGCTGGTAGAGAGGTGACAGTGTGGTCACCATCATTTGAAGTCTTCTGGGATGTGTCAAGTAACAGCACTGCTTCCTCATATCTAATGTTTGTTTGACCAGTTGCTTTGCAGTTTCCTTCATGAATTGTTCATGCTAGCTTTCTGCTGAATAAAATAGTCGCCAGTGTGCAATCTGGAACCTTTTGTTAAATACCTAACTGTTTAAAATGGGGATCAAGGAGGCACTTCAGATGGGGATAGCACCTAATGCCAGTCAAAAGGAAATGACAGGAGTGAACCAGTAGCTCCATTTTTCATGGATCTGACTCAGACAGCCCCTATAGTGCATCCATAACCCAGAATCCCCTTTTATCTCAGATGGTCATCCATCCCATGCCACATCAAACTTACAGCTTCTGACCCTCCTGTGTTCTAGGCTGGCCAGGTGAAACCTTATTCGTTATTCTTGTCCTTGGCTCCTAACTGCTCTCTGGTCAAGGGCATTCTTCCAGAGCAGGTTCCACAAGGGCTCATCCCTACACAAAGCCTTAATCCCTTTAGGACTAAGGGGAAGCAGGCTGTTGTTGTCACCTTTGCTCTGACAGAAACACATCCAGCCTTTGCATAACACGCATTTTGGACACTAATCCTGAAGTTTGATTAAGAGAGGTCTACAGCTGGAGAGTTGATTTGAGTCATGAATATAGATAAGTGCATGAAGGGAATCGGGTGTGACTGATGGTCTCTGTCAGTTTGTGAAGTTCTGGAAGGTGTTGGTTAAGAATAATAGGACTAATCCATCCATGTGGAGTTTCCTCTTTGTCAGCTTAAGTGTGCATAAAAGCTAAGAGGAAAATGGTCTGCTCAAGAAGTAATGATCTTTCTTTATGCCTAATGTTTTATAGTTTTTGTACTTTATTTTTGAATAGATGTGATTTGTGTAATGTTCCATAACTGAGAATCTCTTTAGCAAAACTATTTGACTGCAATCTAATTTTTTGTTTTAAGTATACTTTTAAAAATGGCAAACTGGTTTTTAACAGTGAGAGATTTTATGAGGAAGGCAAAAGATGCCCTATAATAGAGATGACTGCTCTGAGGGCCAGTTTTAACTGAACAACAGTGATCTTTAAAGGGTAAAAATGAGGGAAGATAAACTCACCTTCTTTTAAAGCTGAGAAAAAAAGACCAATATACAAATATTGCCAATTAAATTTTTCATACCGTAGCATAAAGTAGAGTGTGCTTTTATAGATAACAAAGTGAAAAGTCTTTGTACTGCTTTTATCTGTGTTTGAATAGTGCCAATCCGGTTTTCTTTCAAGAGTTGGAGGTTGTCTTTTGTGGATTTTTTCTTTTTTGTTTTCATCCTGTGGTGATTTAATTTCTCAAATCAGAACACTTACTTTTTCATTTTCAGATGCCTTCTGTCAGGGGTTATAACAGTGTTATATTTTAATTGTTAATATTTATTGTAGTATTGACTTTCCTTTGCTTCTGTAAAGTTTCCTTTTCTTTTTTTATTTAATTTTTAATTTCAGCTGAGTTTTCAACATAAGATTGGTATCCTTTACTGCAAAGCAGGCCAAAGCACAGAAGAAGAAATGTATAACAACGAGATGGCAGGACCAGCTTTTGAAGAGTTCCTTGATCTGCTGGGCCAGAGAGTACGGCTAAAAGGATTCAGTAAATACAGGGCTCAGCTAGATAATAAAAGTAAGTTATGTTTCAAACTATGGGACAAAGCGTAAAAATCCAGTTGATCTTCTTTAAATTATTTTGTATTTTCCTGCTCTTGACTTTGGGTTTTGAATAGTAGAATTATATGGTAAATGAGGAAGATGAAGCATATGGTAAGAACATGTATCAAATCTTTTCTGAAAGGTCATTTACTTATTGTGTGCCATTAGTAGAACTGAAAATCAAAGCAGTTTATTTCATTTGTTTTCATTTAGTTAAAATCAGACTACATGAGTAATATTTCCCCAGGTACACTTTAACATCTTATTCTTTCAAAGGCAGTAAAATATATGTATTTCAAAATATGGAGTAATTTCTCTTATTTCAGCAAAACATAAATGCTTACTTTTACCCAACACACACAAGCAGTCAAGTTTCCTGGTTTCTCACACATGCACAGTAAGCTTGTCTTCATTTGTCAGCTGATAATTTTTAATCTGTCTCAGTGCTGTGTTAGTACTGCCATTTCCCCAGGTCTTTCCAGTTCCCTAGGTGCAGTAGTATAAAAATTTAATTGTACAAATTGGTTGGAATTTGTAGCAAAATAGGAACTGAAGTATTGCTGTTAATAAAGAAGTCAATGATATGTTAAGACACTTCTTTATCAGCACTGTTTTCACTGCCCTTAAATTTAACTTAAATTCATTCTTAGTTTAATGATGTTTAAGCAGGATTTTGACAGGCGATCATATGAGCTGTGATCTAAGGATATCTAGTTACTCATCTACTTCATTTTAACACAGTGTCAACCTAGGATAAGCACCACATTTATTTCCAATAATGTTATTGCCTTTTGCTTAAATCCATGCTTGTTTCCCTTTAATAATTCAAGATTTTCAGAGACTATTGAATCCTACATCAGTACAGAATAATAAAAAATAATTTTTAAATTAATTTGTAGAAAAACCTATTAACATTCTGTGGACATCAGACTTTTGGAATGAAGTGATAAATAGGGATGAAAAATTGAAAGGAGTAAGGGATGTTTGGGTTTTCCTTTTTTTTCCCCCAATCAGAATGTGATTGAATGTCACCTAGTAAGTTGTACATATGAAAACAAATGCTGGTCTGTCAGCAAATTCAGTTTCTGTATTTGCTGTGCTTCAGTATGAACTTAGTTTGCTGATCAGCATTGTGTATGTATCAGTCAGTAACGTGATTTTAATGTTTTACAAAGTCTCTGAGCCATTAACTATATTGTTCTGTCATAGTGTGTCCTCATCGTTTGCAACAGGCAAAATGGAATTAACAATTCAAAAAGATACAGTCTTCAGTGTTATATTAAATGTAAAGTACATTAAGTATCACTTAATGTATCACATTAGTGTCACATTTAAGTATGACATTTTTGTTATACTTAACAATGCAGTAAGTATTACTGCGTGTTGTATTTAGATTTATAGGTTTTTCTGACTGTCTGCAGGTTCAGAGGACTGTAATAATGTAGTTTCTGGGAGCTATATTTTTGGCAGACACAGTGTTTCAGTAAAAAATCTTGCTTAGTTGTTGTAGGAGTAAAATTTATTAAGTTTTTTTATTCTCAAATGCTTGACTAGCTGTGAGGTTTTTCTCTAAAAAGTTCTCTTTTTAGAATTTATTTATTTTAAAAAATTGTTTATTTAATATTTGGATAAGTGATTGGTCCATTTCTTATGTAACAGAGAAAGTAGAATGCTGTGATGGGTTTCCCTGTTTAACAAATAGGCCCCCACCTCTTGTGTGCTCACCCACCCTCCAGTTTATGAGTCGAGACTGAGTTCAGTGAGTGAAGGGAAGAAAGGAAATAAAGCACCCCCCCAAAAAAATCTCCCAAACAAACAAAAACTCCAAAACAAACAACAACAACAACAACAAAAAAACGCAATCAACAATGAAAGCACAACCCACCATTACATCAATCAGGCAGCAATACAACTGATGCAAAGGCAATCACTTGCCACCTGCCATTAGCTCACTGATGCCCAGCCATTCTCTGAATAACAGCTACCATGAAAAAACTCTCCCTGCTCCAGTTATTCTGCAGAACATGACTTTATAGGGCATGGGATGTGTTTTTGGTCCGTTTTATTGGCTGTCTCCTCCCAAGCCCGTGGCCAGCCCAGCACACTTCCCGGGGCAGGGGACAGTGTGGGGGCAGAGCTGGTGCTGTGCGGGCACTGTGAGCCACAGCTGAATCATCGGTGTGTTACCAGCACTGCCTTGGTCACACAGACAGCACACAGCACCATGTGGGCTGCCATGAAGAATTATTGCTGCATCCAAGCCAGACCCAGTGCAAATGTTCAGAACATATGGAATGTATTAACTATAAATTCTCTGCTGCCCTTCTTTAGTGCAGTTTCAGTGGCATGCAGTTCCAAACCCCAAGATAAAGAAATAAGAAAATTAAATGAAACTTTACCAATTCAATACCATATAATTTGTTTAGTATATGTTTTAAAACATATCAGTCTACTGGAAATGAGATAACATGTTTTATTGTTGGAACATATTTTCTCTTTCTGTCTCTTCAAAAAACTATCTTTCTAAAATGCCACTGAAAGGTTATAATGGAATTAGATTTTCAGCTAAGATTTTAAAATAGAAGGGTGCAATAAGGTTTCCTTCTTTTAGCAACATTTAAGTAACAAACTTCAGTTGAAATTATGCTTTTTATTTCTTAGCAACTGTAATCTGTGTTTAATAAATGAAGTTAATTATCATACAGACATAACTGATACACCCAGCACACTCGCATATGAATGTGCTCCTAATTGTACACATACAAATATTTTTAGATTTAGGGCTGCAGATAAAGAAGTGTATGTTGATATACTTTGATATACTTTTAACTGGAGAACTGACATGGCTAATTGATTTCTTTTTGGAATATAGTTACTCTTCAAAACAGAACAAAACTCTAAAACCTTAAACAGTGTGTTAAAGAGTGTACTGGAGAATATTGCTGTAGATAACATAAAATTATGTTAAAAATAAATTAATGTGGAAAAAGAGAAGAAAAAATTGGCAGTTGTCTTGACTCAATAGGGTGTTCAGTAGAGTTAAACCTTAAACTTTTAAAAAGTTCATTGTACTTACTTAAATAGTCTGTCCAAATTGAAGAATAGAAATAAAAAAGATTAACTTATGACTACAGTGTAAAACTAATTTACTGTAAACATCACAAAATGCTGACTTTTAATAAACTTTCTAAATAAAAGTGTTAATTCATATAATATATTAAATTTATTTAAATAATTTTCTAAAATATGTATTATGCACATGTTTTATGTTTTAAAAATGCCTGATCTGCGACATGTGTTTTAATGTTAGGTTTGAAATAAGCAGTTTACTTTTGGTAAAGTATGGGTTTAGTCGATTGTCTTTATTATTGTTTAAGTAGCAAAAATACATGTTATATAAAACTTCACTGAATTAGTGTAGTGTTTTGTTTTTACTGCGAAATGCCAATATATTTTAAATTAGTTTATTTAGGTCTCAGAGACAGCAAATTCTTTGGTTTTTTTCCTGCACGACCACTCTATGTCATAATACAGAAATAAAGACTAGATTTTTAGTTGATGGAAACTGGTTTTGTTCAATTGTAAAAAATATAGAAGTTGTTTAAATAGATTTAAATCACAGCATGCAGAGTGGTGTCCTAAAAAGTAGTATGAATGTTCTAATTTACTGACCTTCTTGCGATTAAATTAATTTTCAGCTGATTCAACAGGAACTCATTCCCTCTATACTACCTATAAAGATTATGAATTAATGTTTCATGTATCAACAATGCTTCCCTACATGCCCAGTAACAGGCAACAGGTATGTCTCTTTAGCTTTTCACTGTATTTTACATTATAAATGTTTGACATTGAGTGTTGGGGTTTTTATTAGTTTTGGTTTAAAATGGAATTGTTTTAAAAGAAATATGATTCAATTATATTTATTTTCTTGAAATAGTGTAAGATGTTAGAAATCTTTTAAGATTTTTATTCTGTATAATTCAGGAACATATCCCATGTACCCTATTTCATTATATTATTAAAAAGCAATGTTGCCTCTGGTGAATATGTTATTTTTAGTTTAGACTGAATTAATATCTTATGTATGTTTTAAACATTGAATGGAATGAATCTTGAAAATAGTCTTATGGTTAAAATATGCATGAAATAAAATTTTTAAAACTATTCCACTTAATCCTTGTATTACACATCTTGAAATGTTTATTAATGTGTGAGGCTAATAATAGTTTTAAACTGTATCCTTCAAGGTGTCTGTAAAAACAGAAAATTGAAGTGTATTTGTCTTATTTCTAGAGAATTCCCTTTGCTTGTATAATAATTCAGAATGCCTTCAAAGCATTAAGGATGGCTAAAAACCAGCACAGCATCCGAAGTGTGCGGTGCGCCAGTAAGGTTACTCTGTCTTGCCTGTCTAAGATATTTCTTGTGACTTAATTAAAATATACAAGCACATTTGGTATAATATATCAGTATTAATGCCTAAAAGAAAAGCCCTAGAATTGCTCAGAGGTCAGACTGATGGTAGTTTGTAACTTTCTGTGCTTCTTCGGGTATGCAGAAATAAGTGTTTATTTGTGTAGTTAATTTTGGAAGATTCTCTCCTTGCCATGCAAGTTACAATCATCTCAGCCATTGTGGAAGGTTGTCATGAAATAAGGATGCTATCTCACTTTGGTTTTGAACAGCTCACAAAAGATGCTTACTGATTGTTGAACCATATGGGAGTTGTATCTTTCATGTCTAGCCTATCAATAGGGCTTGTGTGAGCAGAAAAAGAGGTGTGAAGGCAGCAAGAAAAAGATAAAAGCATTGAAATTCTTCAGAAGGGATAAATAAAAATAACAATGGAAGGAAGTATATCATGTTATGTGTTTGAAATAATCAGTGCTTAGAGCTCTGAACAGTTTGAAAAGCTGTTTCAAGTGAACAGTTAAGACATTACACTTAGTATTTAGGTGTGGTTTAAAGAAACTAAATTAGGAATCAAAAGAAAAACTTTTCACCATATGAATAACACAAAGTTTAGATGACTCACTTCCTAAAATGTGTGGCTTTTAGGAGACAGAATGTTCATCAGACACTCAACTGTGGCATAGCTAGTAGTCAAGGGATTGGATCTTCATTACTGATTTCAGATTGTTCTGCTTCTCTAAACTTTCAGTTGCACCTTATTACCAAACAGGGTTAATTTAGTAAACGCACTAGGAGTTGTTCTGTCTGTAATCAGTCTAACAATCTTTGACTGGAAATGCATGTAAATAGGGAAAACTGTACCCTACTAAGATGATATAGTACACTGAATGAGCTTGCCTTAAAAGAAAAAAAAAAAATTTTTCATAGCAAGTCACAGGCACGGACAGTAAATATGGCCTTACTTGGAGTTTAGTACTTTTGTTGTCTTTCGTGAATTTTCCTTGTTTGTGAGAACAAAGGATATCCTCTTGCCATGATGCACTTATTTTCATAGTTTTTTGCTGTTTGTCTGTCAGCTTCACTGCTGTGTTGCTCAGCCATCCTGTTACTGTCCTTTCACTTCTTCCTGTGCCTTCCTTTCATTCTTATAATTTCCTTATATGTCTTTCTTTATAGTCAGGTGCTAATTCTTGTGTACAGAAAAATCTTTCAGTTTTAACTCCATGGTTTTCCCCAGCAACAAGCTCTCCTTTTCACAGTGTTATAGTAAGCTCTCATCATTGTCCCTTTAAAAGGTTCAATATTTAGCAGAAGCACTGTATTGTTATTCATATTTTTCTTGGGATCAAAATAATGTGGCAGTTTTCCAAGTTCAAGCAGTATGCCTATCTGAAGACCCACCACATTATTTTTCAGGTGATGAGATCTATCAGTGTTTGCACAGCATGTACACTGTCTTAATGAAATGTGACAAGTGCACCCAAATTACTAGAATTTAGCCAGCCTTAATGTGCAAAACAGATTTATAATAACTGTTTGTTTTTTTTTCTCTTATTCTTTAGTTCCAAAATATATAATGAAGTCTCTTCAGGGTTTGACTTCTAAGGGGAAGTTAGAGACCATGGTAAATTTCCTGTTAGGTTATGTTAGGAATGAAGCCCCCCATTCAATAGTTATTTTCTACTAGCATATTATGTATGTACTGGCTGAGGTTGTTGCATCCTTTCCCCATGTCTCTTGTTTGGTAATGACTGGGAAAGGTATTCAATCCCTCCTAATCCACAATGGTGACCTTCAGTGAGCAAGCACTGAGCATTGCTTGTGCTCCAAATACCTGTGAGCCAAAACCAGGCTGCACCAGAACTGTTTGTTGCTTCTTCCAGGATATAACTTCGCCCTGCTTGGTCCCTGATCAGGACATCCCTCTAGTTTTAGAACCAGCAGGAGATCCAAAGAGCAAGGTAATTTTTATTTTGGCTGGAACATAGGCTGGTAACTTTCAAGTCAGCTACTCCTTCCCTAGGACGGAGAGGACAACCAGCCCTGGTATGGCCAGTTCCTTTTCCTTTACTGGCCTTTTCTTCACAGCACTTCAAGGCTTTCCCCTTTAAACTTTACCTTTGCAATGTCCCTTTCCAAATCATTCCTTTGCAAGTTTCCCACTCACACATTTGTAGTCTGCTTGTGTTCGCGTGGTCAGACCCAATTAATCCAAATCTGTTCAAATAATCAGTTTTCACCTGGTTTTATGAAAACTTGAAAATGAAACAGATATGCAGTAATGAAATAAGCTAGTTGCATGTAACTATTGTTAAAATAGTTGGGTGTAGCAAGAACCTGTGGTTATACCAAACTCAGTTGATCAGAGCTGTTGAAAGAGCTTTTGCCATTCATTTCTGTTTTTGGTACTGGCTAAGAAACCAAATTGAAAATAAAACTTTTGAAACCACTTATTTGAGAAATGTACTAAAATGAGTTTGGAGATTTTCTTATTTGACTCTTAACACTTCATAATTTAATTGAATGAAGAGTATATTTCACTGCTATTTCAACAAGAATTCCTTGTTGTTTTGCAGTTTGACAAAGCAATTAAGCCTACTGAAGCAGGTAGATTTTTAAAGCTGAGCACAAGCTGTTAATATGTAAAGTTTTAAGACAGTTTTTTTCCTTCAGAGATGCATATCTGAAAATTAAGAATTGAGTCACTAAAATCTGAGAATAAATATAATAACTATCATTTAGTGCAAATAATTTTGATCTAATGGATTCTGCTTTTCTAACATATTTTTTTCCTTTCTGTGTCTTGTATTCTTACATAACACTTCACTGATTTCCTTTTGGCTGCCTATCATACTTGATTAGGTTTATTTTCAAATTCTAACATGACAATGATGCCTCCTTACTGCAAGTAATTCTCTGTAATCTCTGCAACCAGTTGAGAGTTCCTGTCAACATCAATGCTCAACACTGGCGTGAGATTCTTTAGAGTATGTTAGAAAGGCAGATTAAAAAAAAAAATACAACATCCAAAAACCCCCAAACCTGAGCAGACCTCAAAATGGGAGAGGAAGGGGAAACTGAGAACGTGAAGAGACCACCCAAACAACCTAGGGAGCAAAAGTTGGGAGAAAAATCTAGGCTATAGAATGGAAACTAGTAAAGGGTTTCTTTTAGATAATTTTGCTGAGTTCCGGTTTCCTTCAATTCCTTTTTCATTTTCAGTATGCTGTCCTTATCTCCCATTTCCCAGAGAGGTATGTGTTCCCTGCTTCTTCTCCGTTCAATACTTTACTCTTTTCCTGTTCCTTTATCCTATCCAGAACACTTCTTTCCATGTTCCAGATCACCCCAGTTTAATTCTCCCCACTTTAAAAGTTCTTTGCATTATGCTCTTCTGTGCACAGCCACAACTGTGCTTTGCCTTTTGCATTGTGTTGAAGTTGACTGACCACTTATGCATGCCAATTATTTATAAGTGTTACTCTGGTTTTATTTTAAACTGAAGAATTCACTAAGATCTCTACAGTCTTGGTAAGGTTCTTAAAAATAATGGCCTGTCTTCCTATTTCTTTTTTTGTGTCTTGTAGAGATTTCCACTCTTGAAAAATATCCTAGGGGTAGGATATGGGAACTGTCATGCTTTTAAAAAAGTCTTAGCTAGTAAAATTTCAAACATTTCTAAAACTTACCTTCAATTAAGTGAATGCTGTTCTTGCTTATGCTATGTATGATGGCAAGCAGATCCTCCTAGTATTTTCTACAAAAGCAGAAAATATTCTTGAAAGCAGTGATTATCTTGAAAAATAAATATACCTTTAAAGAGGATTGAATTTTCATTTTTATAATTTACTCAATGGAAATGTATAGGCATGAACCACTGTAGCAAAAACAAGTAATTGGGCACTTAATGGTACAACAAGTGCAGAAATGAATCACCTCGTACCTCGTAATTGGAAGGTTGCTTACAAATTTAACTGAGTTGTAAATTCCAACTTGTGTGATAGTAATACCTTCTAAACATTAACTTGTGCTGCCCTGCTATGATCTAATTGTGTGGCTCACTAGATGAGCAAATTAAAGTATATCTGACACACACAGTTCTGTGATCAGTTCCTCGAAGTGTACTTCTGTGTGCAACAGTCTGTGCATCTTAAATGGCTCAAGTAATCATTTTAGTCTTAAAAACCTGAGAACTTGACTGAGCCACACAACAAATATTGTTTTCTGTTCCTATGTCTGTTTTCAAGTTCCATAAGAGGTCTTATTTCTTTCTCTGTATTTGGGATTTTGATTATGTTTAAAATAATACAGATGTACTTAGTGCTTTAAAATTGTGGCTTTGGCCCTTCTGCCTACCTTCAGAATATCATCCTTTATGTTATTTTAAGGGTTATAATGAAAGGGTTATGGATTCTAGGCTTTAGCATGTGCAGCTTTGCTTTTTGTTGTTGGTAGCTGAAATACTAACTTTTAGTGGAACTGGGAAAATGCAAGAAAATATTCTTATTAGAAAGATTCTTTTCCATGAAATCACCTTCATAGAGAAATTTTTACTTGCTCTGTCATTAAGTTTCCAAGTAAATTTATTCTTAATCCTTTTTGGTTACACATGAGCTAAGGTACAGCTGTAAGTGTCTTTATGCTATTAGTTGGCAATGCATGATCTTTTGCAGACTTTGGGTAAATATTTTAAATGTAGCACCTAGTAGACCTCTTCTTTTGTTTGTTAATATACAAAATTTGAAAGTTATAATATTCTTCCATGAAGAAAGTGAGATTTTACTGTGTTATTTTGTTGAGTTTTTTGAGGAGAAAGAATAGTAGTCCCTTATTGCTGGATATGTTTTGTAATTTTTACTTAATTTTAGCCTATAACAATAATTTAGTACTTTAAATTGGTTCTTAAATATATCTTGATGATAAAAGCTGCCAATTACACGAACAAATTTTTAATTTAAGAGTTCCTAATAGCTGTTGTTTCTCTATGAGTCTTGGTTTTGTTCCTCAAGTATGCAGTTGTTAACATTTGCGATGGGTGTTCATGATAATATTTTTTTTCTAAATTAAGATCATAATGTTAAGGAAAATATTTATTAGTGTTGTGACATGGAAAAGGAAGTTTTATTGAGATATAGAAGCAATATTATATTTTTAATACAGAGAAAAATATTACACTGTAAAGAGGGAATGGAGGTACAGTTTTCTGGATAGTGAGAAATGTCAAGTGATAAGCATTACAAATGCTTTTTTATTACTGAAGTGATGCATTAGTAAGAATAAGAGAAACACATTTTTCTTGTAGAGTAAAATATAAATGAGCAGAAACTATGGAGAGCTAGTGTGAGGATGTGAGAAAATTCATTAGTATTTTTGTGAACTTAGCCTAATTTCCTTTCCCTATATTTTTGCAGTTCTGAGATCTTCTACATGTTGTTCTCCATGATGCCATGAAAGTTATTTCAGAAAAATTATGCTTTATTTGTATTGGTTTGGCTCAGTATTTTTCCCTAAGATGATGAATTTATGATTTTATTTATTTATTTTTAATAACTGATTTTTCAATGCATGTTTCTTGTTTAGCTGCTAAGGAAAAGGCATATAGGAAATGACATAGTTACCATTGTCTTCCAAGAGCCAGGAGCACTTCCTTTTACTCCAAAAAATATTCGTTCCCACTTTCAACATGTATTTGTCATTGTCAAAGTGCATAATCCATGCACTGAAAATGTGTGTTATAGGTGAGTAGAGCCTTATAACTATATGTTTGTTACTAAGACTGCAATGCAACTGTGTTTTTAGATGTTTTCTATTTATTATAGATATTATGTGCTCAATTAAAAAAATTCTGCTGCACTTCCTGTGAATTTGAAACCCCAGTGTCTCCCTTGCACACATCTAGAGTTATGGAGCACAGTTTGTATGCTCAAAGGGGTATCTGCAGAACTCCATGTTGCTGATTTGTGGCCACAGAATGGAGATATAACAAGTTAGTGAAAATAAGATTTGCAGACACACCAATAGAAAGTAATTTAGAATTTGTATTGCATATTTCCTTTTTTAAAAGACAATTATTTAAAGTATTTCAGAAGGTCCTTTAACCTGTATGAATCCCTGAGTATGACAAGATGATGAGTCATAGCCTTTAAGTACATAAACAAAGACTTTGGAGAATGGAAAAAAATCATAGATTTCAGATTATTTTAAGTCTCACATTTAAGTCACTGCATCATTAATATTAGCAAGGTAGCCAAGGTGGAAACACATTTGTGAATGGATTGGCAATTGTGCGAGTAGTGATAAAGGCATGAAGTATAATTAGAGAGGTATATTTATAAATGTTATTTATTCATTGTTTAGAATGAAATTAAACTACATCATGAGGGTGCATCAGACTGTCTTTTAGCAGTCTACTAGAAATTAAACTGTCTTTTAGGACTTGATTTCATTTCAGTAAATGCCTTTGTGTTGATTAATACATGACATTTCCTAAGTTATATTTTTCTTACTATTAAACTCTGTCATCCCAAATTTGACTGTATTTCAGTCAAGCAAATAGTAGTTGTACCTACTGTGTGCAGTATTTTGAAATTATTTTTCAGTTGAAATATATTATGTTTGTATCAATCAATTAGAGGTATAATTGTATCAATTAAGAAAAATTCCTATTTTTCTTACATTTGGATGTGAGTTGTCTAGATCAAGAATTGTGTTTTCCAATTTTATGAGCATAGAGTAGGCAGTTTAAACAGGTGGAGAATGCTCCATTATAGTCACATTTGACACCAATATTTTTTCATTGAATTCACACTTCATTGAAGAAGATCTGAGGATAAAAATTATTTTCTGTTTTTACATTGCTTAGTTTTAAGATCATGCAACTGAGTGACAGCTGAAATGACAGATTTTCATAAAAATAATTTTTAAAAATACTTCTCTCATTTATTTATCACAGATAAATTTAATATTTATTGCATTCAGAAAGGGAGATGTTGACACCCTAAGAAGTTATCTTCGATATTTTTTGTTTTAGCAAGGTACTTCCATAATGTCCTTTAGACATTTAAAAGAAGAAAGCCATTCTAAAACAGTCTTTGATCTGTCTGAAATGTCTGCAAATTGGCATGTCAAAGCTGTACTTAATTGTGTAAATGGATTGCAGAGATCTCAGTTCTGCTTATCATCTGTTTTTTTTTTTTAGGGAATTAATCTTTTTGGTGGTTGTTTTTTTTTTTTTTTTCTATTTCCAGTGTTGGTGTTTCACGATCAAAAGATGTTCCCTCATTTGGTCCACCCATTCCCAAAGGAGTAACTTTCCCCAAGTCTGCAGTCTTTAGGGACTTCCTTTTAGCCAAAGTTATTAATGCTGAAAATGCAGCACATAAGTCGGAAAAATTTCGAGCCATGGCCACAAGGACACGTCAAGAATACTTGAAAGATCTGGCAGAAAACTTTGTTACCACGGCTACAGTGGATACTTCAGCCAAGTTCAGCTTTATTACTTTGGGGGCAAAAAAGAAGGAAAAAGTGAAACCAAGGAAAGATGCACATCTATTCAGTGTTGGAGCAATTATGTGGAATGTGATTGCCCGAGATTTTGGCCAGTCTGCTGACATTGAATGTCTCCTCGGAATCTCCAATGAGTTTATCATGTTGATTGAAAAGGAATCAAAAAATGTTGTGTTTAACTGCTCCTGCAGAGATGTTATTGGATGGACATCTGGATTAATGAGCATCAAAATATTTTATGAAAGAGGAGAATGTATTCTTCTGTCTGCAGCAGATAGTTGTGCTGAAGACATCAGAGAAATTGTTCAAAGACTTGAAGTAAGTACAGTTTCTAAACTGGAATTCCAGGTTTTTTGTGAACAGTTATTTGTCTACATCTCCTCTGAGATATAATTAAAAATGTTCTGTGTTTATAGTTCAGGAGTGTTTTGGGTCTTCAGAGAGCATTACAAATAGTAATCTTCACAACAGCATGTGAGATAAATGTTATCAACCTGTTTTTCAGGGGTAAGGTTTCAGATAACATTAATCTGATTACTTGCCCAAGGCCATGGATGGTTCCAGTGTTGAAATCAAGACTGAAAAGCTTTTGCCACCTCTTACTGTAGCCTGTTCTCAAATCACACCCTTGTAGATAGAAGTATGATTAATTAAAAAATTTATAAAATCTTAGTATGTAAAATATACTTTTTGTTATAATAATTGTATGTAGTAAAATATACTTTTTGTAATAATATTTATGAGAATATTAGCTGAAAATTGTATGTTAGTGGTTCTGCTGATTTGTTCCTCTGTACTGAGAAAGTGCAGGAAGTAAAGAAAACTACACTGACTAATGCCACTTTTAACAGCTGACTGGAGATAAAGTTTTTCAGACACTTGATGACCATGTCAGCACTACTGTACTGTAGTTAGTTCAGTCAGTCCAAATGAAATGACAGTAACGCCAAGATAAATGTGCTGATGCATCTAGTGGTTGCAATTCACTCTTTGATGTTAATTTAAGTGATTTAGATGGTCTTAGGGGTTCTTCTGTTGGAAGGCTTGGCACTGAAAAGAATCCAGTCTGCTTACAGTTTTCACACTGGAATAGTTGGATTTCAGCTGGTGATTTAGCGCCTCTCTAGTACTGCAGTCCCATTTAGCATGGCTTAATATCGTGCTCTAAATAATAACTTTCTTCCAAAGTACAGTTGCTATTTCAAGAATTGAAATGTCTTTAAACTCTTCTTGCCACTGTTATATTATCCTTTTCAATTAAGGTCTTCAGTTTCACTTTCCTTAGACAGGTATTTCCCTTCTAGAAAATAGTGCTCCCATTAGGTCTTGTTAACCAAGCAATATAAATTTCTTAACACAAATGAAAAACAAGATTTAAAGTTCTAGTGAAAACTTCCGCTGTCATCAGTGACAATTTTTTTTTCTTGCTATTTTTCACTTACTTGGTTTTGCAAAGCCTGGAGATAACCCATGTTCCTGAAGACAGATCTTTAAGATTTGGTAATTAAAACCACAAAATGAAATGTTTGTCTATGTTGACTTTACTACTTCCTCTTTGTTATGGCCAGATATGGGGTTAAATAATGAAAAATTGGTTTTAAGCCTCAAATTTAGCATCAGCTATTACTAAGTTTACCTGAATATTAACTTCAAGTATCTATTCCAATGAACTCTGCCCGCCTTTTCTTTCCCTGCTATCTATCCGACTTTCATACTAATTAAGAGTTAACTATCAGTACTTGTTTTAAAATATTTTTTGTCCATGTTTCTTGCCTCATCTTTTTCTCATTTTCCCCTGCTTCTTCCTCTCTTTTGAAAGCTGCCTATTCTTCCTCTCTTTTGAAAGCTGCCTATTGATGTTATTTCCTGGTTGTTTTATCACACTGAATGCTTTCTACAGTCCTTAAATACATTTGGTATAGAACCATTAGAACCACTAAAAGTATTTAAAACTCTGATGCCACACTTCATGTGCAAACTTTGAAAACCTTTCAAGTGACTAAGAACACAGCTGAGGTTAACAGCCACATGTGCCAGCAGATGCTAAACATGAAAGCTCGAATTGTGATGTAATATCAATCTTCAACGACCAGATGATTAACCCTTTTCAGTTGTGAGTTAAAGCATTTCTTAGAACTAGTGAGTAGAACATTGCAATTGCTAAATGAGATTGCCAAAGAAGTAACTAGACTTTATTGCCTGGATTTAAATTATGCAGGTAAAAATGATACCTATCTGAATATCCAGATTAAGAAAAGGTGCAAAAAGCTGGCTGAGATAATGATTTTAGTTTGAACTGAAACAATCAGTCTAGGATTGAAAAAAGAGCTGTGACTTGTCAGTCTAGACAAATTTGTATTTGTGGGGAGAGTATTTAGTTATAGAGAGTAGAAAGAGCAGCAAGCTATAGATTGACTTAGAGGGTTGTGTTGGGAGGCAGGAAAAGCAGTGGTTTTGAGCTTTAGGGTAACAGAGAATGGCAGGGGGATAAAAGATTAAATGGAAACACTGAATGGATCTTTAGATAAGAATCTGAGTTGACAAAATTTCCTTAGTATCCTGTATATTTAAAAAAAAAAACCTCTTCATCTTCTTCATGGCACTTATAGGATCTCTGTCTTTTCACTTTATCTGTTTTAAGTGCTTTCAGAGAAGCCAGCTCTTATTTCATTTATGGCCACAAGATCAGTGAGGCTGCAACCAAGTCAGCAGAATGCTGTTTTGAAGTGGAGCAGCACTATGTTTAATGTGACATTACTATGTAATATGCAGTGTTACCTTTTAGGGAATATATACTTGGGGAGGACTAGATCTCCTGGAATACTTCCCATTGGGAATAGATGAGTCTTTGGCAGGAATCTTTATCTTTCTTACCTTTTAACTTTTGAATATTTAACTAATTCAAGAAGAGATTTTGAATGCTCTGGGTTGGAGAAACCCATACTTTGGCTGGTGCATTCATTTTGCAGTAGTCTGTAATTGTGGCATAACGATAAAGAGGTGTCAGCCCCCAAAAAAGAATATTATGTAGCTTAATAAGGATAAAATTCCATCCCTCAGCTGGGCTCCTGCCTGTAATAGCATGTTCTTCTTTTCACTGCATGACTAAATGTATATTTTCAAAACTTGTGATGGAAGTGTAGCTGACAAAGAGCTGAAAATTTCATTTTCACTTGTCTAGTTCAAAAATTATGGAAGTTTTTTTCTTACTCAAATTTAGTTGTAAGAGAACTAGGTTAACAGTATGTTAAAGTTTCCAGTATGCTATGTAGTTCTAATACTATATGCAGAGTTATAAGCACAATAGAAATTTCTACTTTAAAAGGAAAGTTTCTAAACTACACTAGAACCTCAGAGCTGAAAAATGACAAAGGAAATAGCTGGTTTGTTTTTGTTATGAAAACTCAGAACCTGAGTGCATTTTTGACATCTCAATAATGACTTTCACATTTTAACTTTGAAACCTACATCTTCAGAAGTAACTGGAAAGATTATGAATCAAAATTTCCAAGCAATAATTCTCAGAATATCTGATCCTTGCTATATCTCCAAGTATTTCACAGTTCCCAGAAGATTATCCCTTAATGAATGGTGGCTAATTGTATTTATTTACCTCACATGTTAAAAGCATGAGCATACACCAGATCAGCAAAGTTAAAATAACTCATGGGTTTGTGGCGCTTTGTTCTCATGTGTGTAAGTTCTCATTTTTTCTGCTGAGTGGCAGATATCCATGTAGAAATATTCCATAAAGAAAATAGTGCTTTAAAACTTACTAAGGTACCAAATCTCAGTAGCTGTACAGTCCCATTCCCTTCTCATGCATCCCTGAATCAGGCTGGGCCATTCTGCTGTGGCAAGCACCCAACAAACTCATAAGCTGGCCTGCTTGGATTCTAGCTCAAGCAGGCAATGGAGAGCGAGAGTGACTTTTCCAAAATAGCCTCCTGAATTAAACTCAGGCCATAAAACAACCTTTGAAGAGATCCATCCTGCACAGCTGATAGTAAACTAAACCCAGACATAAACAGCATGAACACCTTTGTGGAACTGCTCTTAATGTAGCCTTGATCTGTATTGTAACATATGCATCTCTAAAAGGCAGGTATTTGCCTTGGTGGAGTGTTTGTGGAAGATCTTTGATAGTGTTTCATAGTGGTTAGGTTTTTGTTCTAATTGAGCTAATGAAGTTAAATACATACTGGTTTTGTGACACTGACAAAAGGCAAGGCTGAGGTAAGTCTCAAACTTCCTTGTAATGCAGGCTAGAATTTTGTGTTCTGAGTGTGGTGCAGTATCCCAGCTTACAGACTGTTGTATGATTATGATTTACATGGCTAAACTGTTGAGAACTTGTTTCACAGCATATAGAAATGAGCCTGCTTAGCAAAATCTGAATTTGAAGGATTTTGGCTCCTCTGTATAATGACAGTTACTTTTCACTGAATATGAGGAAAGTAATTTTTTCATTTCTAAGTTTCCCAGTGACATGGAACTCTCATCCCATTTTAGTGATATCCTCATCTGGAGATAATGGTAGTTAGGAATCTGCCTATGAAGCAAAATAAATTAATATTTTCTTAATTGCTATTTTCTCAAGGAAAACAAGCTGCTAGAACTGAGGCACTTCACTCAATTTGACTCATGTTACATCTCAGGTTTAATACTGTTTAATGCTGAATATAAAACGTCTGCACACCTGCAGTCAGCCAAAAAATAACGAAGTAATTGACAGGCAACATTTTTCTTTCTTTGGGTTTTGAAACTAAACCAGCTGTAAAGTTTTCAGTAAGATATAAATGTCATTATGTTAACATTGGGCAAGGGGGAAGAACTTGACATGGGTCAGGCTGCCTGCCCTGGAGATGGAAGATTTTTAGCATCGTGAAATGCATCATTCTTTTTTTTTTTAATGCAGAAACCTTCATTCAAACATAATGTTAAGATAATTTAATGTTAGTATATTAAAGATAGGTAATATCAAGCCATGGACGACTTTATGATGTTTGCCTGCCCTGACAATGGCATAACAATCTGGTGCTTCCTCAGATAGTGACCAGAGGATGCGAAACCACGGAAATGACCCTGAGGAGAAATGGGCTGGGCCAGCTCGGATTCCACGTGAACTTTGAAGGGATAGTGGCAGACGTGGAGCCCTTTGGATTTGCATGGAAGGCAGGCCTGCGGCAGGGGAGCCGCCTGGTCGAGATCTGTAAAGTGGCTGTGGCAACTCTGACCCACGAGCAAATGATCGACCTCTTGCGCACATCGGTGACAGTAAAAGTGGTCATTATTCAACCACACGAGGATGGAGCACCCAGAAGGTAACAGTTCTCAGTGAGCAGCAGTTCTCAGTGTAATATTTGTGTCTGTCTGGGGTTTTTTTCTCTGCTCCTGCTCAAATGATGACTTTTCTATTGAAGGCCTTCAGGAAATGGGTGTTGTCCGTCATGTGTGATAATATTGTTGAGGCTCTTAAAGCAATCTTTTCCCTAAAACCCATATTGACTTGTTATAGAAGATAAAATAAGATCCTACATGAAATTTAGTCTAAATGACTTTAAAAGGGTAGGAAGTAAATTTTGGTGTATGCTGACTGAGCCATCCTGAAAGCTGATGTTACTTCTTTCCTTCCACAGGAGAGCTTTATGTTTTAATGCTAAATTTAAAAATGTAGAATCCTTTTCATGAAATTGCACCTTATCCATCCTTGAGATTTTTCCAACTCCTGACTATTGGAAAGATTTGGGTTGTTTTGGGGTTTTTTCTGTTATGATGAAATTTAATGAAAATAGTGAATTAGTGGGTTCTGGATGTACATGGTACCAAGTCTTAGAGTTCTCCTCACTTTCTACAGATATCTAATTTATTCACATTAAATGGTGAATTACATCAATGATTTTGTCATTTAAAGCAGCAAAATCTTATTGCAACATGAAATACATGCTCATGCCTAGGGAAAGTCTGTAATAGCAATCATTACAGTCACTTTACCAGTGTTTTCAGGGATTAAATGCATTTTTCTGTCATCAGTATTCCTTTCTTGGTGACAAAAAGGAATACTCTGTTTTTTAATATCATGAGGCAGAGAAATAGGAATAAATTGAAACTTTGTGACAGTGTGACTTTATTTCTCACACACCTTGTCTAGTCAGTGTTAATTTGGCTCATTCTAAATGAGAACTGTACCAGAGTAAATGTAATTACTTGTCTTCTTTTAGGAGGCCAACTTTAAATCTCTTGTTGATTTTTAATTCAACAGAAAAAACATTAGATGTGTTGCTTTTGGCAAGAGAGCAAGCAATAAAATTTTACGTAGCGTGCAGGGCTGTGAAGTCGATGCCAGCCGTATGCGAATGCTGCTTAATTGGTGGCAATTCTCCAAGTAGTCATTGGCCTGATGTATGACACACACGGGCTGTCCCCTGCCTCAACCTGCATGGTGATACCTCCCTTTCTGAACAAAATGCCTGTGAATGTAAAATACCACCGTTTTGCTTAGTTGGGTAGAAATTTGCAATTAAGCCTCTCTTTGCTTAGCTTTGCTATTCTCACCATCTGCTTCTGGGTATGAATTTTCACTGACTTGTTTGGTATACATTTCCAAGCTGTTTACAGAATATGAGCCTAATGAGCTGATCCTTTTCTATTGAAGGTAAAAACGTCTATTTTATAGGCCCTGATAGAAAAATACATACTGAATGAACTGTTTATATTGTCTTTGATATAAATCTTCTAGAGATAAAATGTTTAAATCCCAGATCAGTGTGGTACATAGCACCCAAGTGTATGTGTAGGAGGAGTTTGAACTGAGTGTTACCACACTGAGAAAAATCTGCAAAAGCTCCTCTTTATAATTTTTAGCATCTTTAAAATTGTGACAAATTACTAAGAAAAATGAATTTTTTAACACTATGTGTCTATACTAAAATGTTTTTAAAAAGATGTTTAAAGTTCTTTTTTTAACTTCACCTTTCTAGTCTCTCTCTTTCTCTCTCTCTATATATAAGAAATCTCTTTCTCTCAAGTATCAATTTCCCAGACAGAAAACTGTTCATTTTACTTGTATACCCCAAAAATTTGATTAGTGATTTCAACTGTCCAGTCTCTGCAGGGGTTTGAGTTTGCCTTTTTGCAATGCTTATAATTTAAACAGAGCAGACAAAAAGCAGTTCTAAATATTGCATGACAAGTCTGAGAATTTCAGTTGACAAATATGACCTTTGACTTTGTTTGTAAAATCTATTAATGAATGAGGGAAAGGAAGAGAGGGCAGAAAGGGATAAATTATCAGAATTTTGTGGAAAAAAGATAGCCTATTACTGCTTCTTACTAGTTAAAACTTGTACAAATCCATCTCCCTGTCTACTGCTCAGTTGCTTCTCTTAGCCTTCTGCACGTTCTTGTCACAGAAAGTGAGAATAGCTGAGGTTGGAAAGGACCTCTGCAAGTTGTTGACTGCAAGCCCATTGCTCAAAGCAAAGTCAGCCAGAGCAGACTGCTCATGGACAGGTTCACTGGGTTTTGTGTGTCTCAAAGGAAGGAGATTCAAAGATTCAGTATTTCAATTTTGGTATGCAGTTGTCCTTTCAGTTAGAAAGTTTTTCTGTGTCCTTTAATGGAATTTCCTGTACTTCAGTTTTGCACCCTGACTCCTGTGTTTTCACTGCATACAATTCTTAGTTTGTCATCTTTTGTCCCTAATCACCCCATTAGATATTTTGCACACATTGATAAAATCCCTCCTGAGCCTTCTCTTTCCCTGGCTGAATGATACCAGCACTGTCAGTCTCTCCTTGTGTTTCAGATGCTCTTATCCCTTAATCGTCTTTGATCCTTTGCTGGACCTGCTCCATATGTTCACGTCTCTCTTGTACTATGGTATCAGGTTTACTCAGGAATTTACAGGTAGTGTTTTTGGACGTAAAGCAGGAGTATCTGGAGAACTAAAATCTAGTTCACCTTTGCTTGAAAAGAAATGTCCCTGTCCATGGGGGGTCAATGCACGGATAGAATCAAGCCTCTGTGAGTGATTGCAAACATACCTGTGATAAACATTTAAGGCAGCTGTGACAGGTTGTCAGGAGGGAACTTTTTTGTATCAAGTAGCTGTAATAATTATCAAATAACACTCAAAGCAGACATACAGATATTCTTGTCATATTTGGGGGTCCATCCATTCTTGACCCACACATTAGAAGTGTCTAGGAGAACCATGGTTAAAAAGCAGAAAGCTTTACATCAATGTTCCAGTACTTACTGCTTTGGCTCACAGCTGGTTTTAGAGGTTTTCTGCTAGGAAATGATGCATCAGATTATCTGACATGTGTAGGAAAGTACATTTGGAGGCTAAAGTAAGTCGCTTGAAGGTTTGACTTGTCCTGCAAAGTATATGATCTTCTAGCAGTTGGGTAGGCTTTTCTTCTCTGTATTTCAACCTGCTTTCTCAGAGTACATACTGGTGGTTTCTTCTTTTCTTTTGGGGGTGTTCTGGTTTTTGGTTTGTTTTTTTTTTTTTTTTTTCATTTAAATGCCATAATCTAGGGTTTCAAGTTCAGCCACTAACATTTTGCCCACAGTGCATAGATATAAAAATACATTCATCTTTGTATAAAAAGGATGAGTTGCATTATAAATTTATATACATTTGCAAGAATATAAATATAATTTAAGCAAAATTAAGCAAATTTAAGCAAAAAAATATCCAGAGTTTTTTAAAAAAATCCAAATGTATAATTTTATTAATGTCTTTCATTTTCTGAACTAATCAGCTGATTTCCACTTCTTGAAAGACTAGTTTCTGCTTAGCTTTGTCTTCTGGGTTTTATGAATACAAAACAATGAGGAATTTCTCTTTGAGTTGCTTACTAGCACTTGTTCCTTGCTGGGATCAAATTCTGAAGTGAGTTTACACAGACTGGGCATGAGTGCCATGGAGTGTCTTGGGAATTGTATCCTTCAAATGAAAATGGGTTTCAAGAGTGCAGGGGTGTTTCCAAAGCAGTCTCTTGAAAAAAAAAATCAGCCTAAGTAGAGATCTTTAATCAAGTTCTTGACTTGATTTTTTTTGTCTGTTAGCTTACCCACAAATAATCTTCAATCCATCTTTTTAAAAGAAAACCAACAAGATGTAATTGTGCACCTACTGAGAAGAAATTATTAGCAATAAACTATTAACAAGGATTTTTTTTGCAAACTGTCTTGTATTCATTTATTTCAGCATGAAAATATACTATTTGAATGTTGAAGGTGCTTACAAAGAAATGTTACAGAGTGATTAGGAAATTACAGAGGAAAATTCTGCTTGATAAATGTCTTCCATTACTTAATATAGATCCTTCTGCTGAAGTCTTGACAGTAGTGTATGCAAAAGCAATCATAGAATAAGGCCTTTCATTTACTATCCTGTAAATTTAATGAACTTGAGACAAAGCTCCTGCTGTTTTCAGTTTGCTCCAGCAATTAAATAATCATGCACAAATTAATGCAGAAATCAAAATTATTTGTGTGGCATCCGGCTAATATTTCAATAGAAAGAAGAAATTGCTATTTAAAACATAGATTCTTAAATTAAAAAGTAGTATTAGAACAAATATGTTGGTCATTGCTTTCAGATCTGAATAAGTATTCTTGTGTTATATTTGTTTCTGTGCTAGGTCTGTCCCTTCAGAATTGTTGATTTGGGATTGTGTGCCTTTGAACAAGAGAATAATGATGTTCATTCTGATTTGCTTTTGCTGGTGGTGTTATGGTAGTGTTCAAGGACAGTATATCCTTAATCAGCCAAGACCAATCAAGGAATTCAAGCACTTGTAAATCTATTTTAAACTGTAGATTTTCCTAGATTATTTTCTTCTACATTTTACCTATGTGTTTGTCTTAGCTCAACTACCATTTTATATTAAAAAAAAAAACTGCTTGAGAGCCGATTAAGAAACAATTTCTAGGAAATTTAGAAAGCAAACAAAACTTTAAGCAAAATTTCCAGTGCTGGCTATAAACAGAAGCTGGAGAGCGGTAGGAGCAGTAGTTTCCACTATTGGTCTGAACAAGTGAGAGACTCTTTTTCTGCTGTTGTAGGTAGTTCTGAAAATGGAAATACTTTAGTAACTATGACTGAAACTGCCTGTGGGCCATTTTTAAGTACTACTGCAACTCTTCTGAGGTTGTTTTATTCTTTTGAAATTGCAAACTCCTTCTTACAAATGAAATAGATGTAATGGCTTATTTTCCAGTCCTGGTGCTTGTTCCCCTTAAATGATTAAAGATGATTAAAGAATCATCTTTCTGGGGTTTTTTAAAAGTAACGAATAGCCAACAGACTATAGAATGTTTGGAAAGTGCTTTTAGGAAGGAGAAGAGGCTGTGTGGTGGAATTCAGTTATTGTCACAGGGGTGTTTGCCATAAGCTGCTGGGATAGTTCACAGGGCCTTCAGATTCTTAATATTTATTTACTTATTTAATAAATTAAGCCACCTGAGCTGGAAAGAAGCCAAGTCTAACATCACCTGAGGCAGGTTTAAGCAGCAAAACCTGAAACTTAATGTTTGGTTATAAAAGTAGAATTTGGATATACCAAACCTTTTAATTAACCACCCCTGCTACTAATCTAAGAATAATGCAAATATGTGAAATGTCTAGTTTCTGATGTTCTATAGAACTAGCTGAAAGAACTACCACTACGAAAATGTAATTATACTAACTGGAAGCTGTACTACTTACAAAAGTTAATCCTCTCTACCCAACCGAAAAAAAAAAAAAAAAACCAGTAGAAAATTCTTAACTGTGTTTGTCATACAAATAAAGTCTTTGATTTTTTTCTGAGTTATGAATGAACTTATAGTAGAGATTAATTATAATTGCTGAAGTTAATTTTGTGTACAGTTGTTATAGTCAAGAAGAAAAAAAAATCCCTAAATGCCTGGCAAAGCACTGTTTGTCTCTATGGAGAGATGCAAACAAGAGTTCCAGACTCTTTTTTCCCCTTTTTTTTTCTTTTCTTATTTCTTCTCTCTACTCATGGAATCATATTAGAATCACAGAATATTGTGGGTTGGAAGAGACCTTAAAGATCATCTAGTTTCTGTCTTTATTTCTTTTTTTCATGTAACAGTACAGATGTAGAGGCTCTTTAGGAGGCCTCTGAATTGCTTGTTAGCTCACCAACACAAAGGTTCTTTATAAAACTGAATAGTAATAGAAATCAGAAGGATAATGAGTTTATCTTCAGGAAGGAGGGATTGGCATCTTCAACTCTTTAGCTCCATGGAGGGACTGTCAGAGTCATCACTTGCCTTAAACCAAAGTGATCGGGGGGACAGCAAGCCTGTCTGAGGTTGCCGTAAGCAATTTTATACATCTGTTGTGGTATGAAATTATTTAAATATAAAATTGATTTAGTTTGTAACATTTTTTTGAATTATGTATGAACACTGTTAATAGGTTTCTGAGATGTTAGAACTTGGAATTTTTTTTCTTGAATTTTGACCAAAATTCTCTTAGACCATTTCAGTATTATGCAGTGTCTTGGACTTGTGCTGTGACTGGTACAGGAAATCAGTGGAGTTGAATTATTACCTCCAGGAGGTACTTCACAGTGTCAGGGAAGGGAAAATCTATGTATGTCTTAACTAACTACATTCTGAGTCTCATCAAAACCAAGCAACTAAATTCTGCTTTTCAGTTAAATCCCTACAATTATATGAAATTAATCTGTGTTTTATTATGTGGATTTAATAGATTGCGCAATGAGTCCTCAGGCTCATTGTGTCACTTTGGGTACTACTGTAGTGTGAGAACAAACATGCACTCTGACAGAACTGATTGTTTTCAAAAACAAAGTTTGAGTTAGCAGACTGCAATTATTGTACTGCTGGATAAAGGCTCTTTCTAGAGCAGGATTAGATGTTTGGTATTGAAAGGGTGATAGAAAGGGATAATTCATCAGTGTAATAAACTGATGCACACCAATGATTCCTTCTCTATCCCTACATCTCCTTGCAATACATGGAACTGGAAGTTAAATTGTAACCAGGTATTTTGCTTATGTTGATACCCTAACAAATTCTTCATGCTTGAAATCTGCAGATAACTGGGGTCCAAATACTGAAGTTGTACCCAGTAGATGATAGTTCTAGGATTTTGCAGAAAAGAAGCCTTTTGTGTAGCTATCAAGGTGACAGGGTGATCATGATACATGGAAGCTTCTATCTGTTCCATGGAGATGGATATTTTATTACTTACCTAGACTCTTGCCTAATGTAGGCCCTTCACAGAGCCTATTACAGAACCTTTATATGGAATCTGAAACTAATATTGAAAGGTTTGGCTAATGTAGTTTTAAAAACTTAATGGACTGCTTGATAATTCTTTCAGAACATAAAGCTCCTTGCAGGAACATTTGAATATTGCAGATTTTATAGTGGACTCTTAAATTTTATTATGTTGTCGTGACCTCTTAGCTGTATCATAGAGTCATGCTCTCTTTAATTGCAGAGTAGGTTTTATTAACCAAATTTTTAATAGGATATTATGGCTCTTGAACCAAAGGTATTAGTAGGGGTCTGTGCTTTATGTTGAAGCATTGATTTAATTAATACCAAACTATGGTGCAGGGCAGGAAGTGCTGTAATTTCTGATGTGTGGTTATGATATGGTCACATTTGCTTGTTAAAATTTGTGAGTCTGTTTTTCAAATGTTATATTGGATATAATTGTGAAAGACATTTGATATCCTATACTTTTTTAACATAAATTTAAGTATCTTTTTAGAACCATAAAATAGAGATATGTCTTTATGTATCCTTTAAAATAAATTTAAAAGAAATATATGAAATGTGAATCGAAAAGCTATCATTCAATACCAGTGCCAATGTGTATTCTTGCACTGGTGGAATAAGTAACAATATCATAAGTTAAAAGTTAGATAAAGGTCAAATTACATATTTAAGAGGGAACTGCCTTTATTTTTGTGGGGTTTTTTTCATGCAAGATAACTTAGTTTGATCCATGGTGGGGAGTGGAGGTGGGGATTACGGGCATGAAGTAATTCCTTCTCTGTCTTCCTGATATAGGAGGCAGCTACAATTACAATTTTACCTATCTCAGTATATTGCAGTATCTGTTCTTTACGCAGTGCTTGTGAAGCAGTGAAGCATATTTTTTCATATAAATGTAGGAGTGATTGGTTTGATACTTTTAAATTAAGGTTTAAAAGCCTTATGTGACAAAAGAAGCAATCTGAGACCATGGAAATTCTTTTTTGAACCAATTAAAACAAGCATTCTAGGGCTCTGTTTTGACTTCATAAGCAACACTGTTGAATTTTCATACTGATTTGAAACAAGGTTGTTTTATAAGCCTTTTTCTGCAGGAACTGTGTCTTCAATGTTTTTTTTAATTTGTAGGGAGAATATGTTTTCCTGATGCAAAAAAACAGAAAATTATAAGAAATTTTCAGTTCTTACTCATTGTGGGAATGTTATTGTTTACTATTTTTATAAAATGCTTTTGTTAATTAGTCAGCAAGCTAAGTCAAACTAAACAGTAGTAACAGTCCCTTTTGCCTTAAAAACCTGTGGCTGTTTTTACAGCATTAAGAGTACTTTATGGGGAGTATCTAATGAAGGATACAATCACAATTACATGTTATAGCCTCCTCAATTACTAAGATGGACTGTAAAATTGATATCTTGTTAACAAAAGTTGGGGAGGGGATGGTTTGTTTCTAATGCCTAGGTCTATGGGAATGAAGAAGGGAGTGAAACAATACTAAGAAATAAGCAGAAGGGAGACTGAAATTTTAGCCTACATAGTTGTTCAACTCCTTCATCAAATAATGGAAAACTATGTATATTTGGTCACATGAAAAGTTGTGCAGTGCATCAAACTAATATTAACCTTGCTGTGTCATTTCTGCATTCTTTGATTGGCTTGTTTTGTAAAAGTATGTAGGTATGTAAAAAAAAACACATAAAAAAAAGAAAATAAAAAAAAGGATCATGGTTGTGTTGCTGGAGGCTGTTGTCTCCTACACCTTCTTTCTTGCAGGCAGTGAATGAGGATGAAAGGAAGCATGATCTTAGAACATAAACAGTTGAAAATTACACTGGAGAAATATATTTTGTATATGCTTCAGCAATAGAAGAATTTGCACAATTCTGTGCAATTCACTTCACTTGACCTTTTTTCATGGTGTTCCTCATTCTAAGAGCCCAACATGTGGTTCTCAGAAGTGTGAAAAAAGTTTTAAAAATTGATGCATGGACTGAGGCAGTTTGAAGTGGTGTTCTGAATAACTGTGGCATTTCAGGGTTCAGGGGGAGAAGGCTGGAGAGATACCAAATTGACCCTCTGAAATTATGTGATAGTTTTATAACAGTGAATTCTCTGTACCACCATTCCATGTCTGTGAGAAGAGATTATTAGAGTGGTTTTACCTCCTTAGAGAAGCTCAAACCAGAAAATCATTGCAAAATTTTGTGATGCCTCCAGCGTGTCCAGTTACGATTTGTCAGCAGAGGTTGGACATGTCAGATTTTATTGGTACATCTTACAATGATATTTCTGATAAAAAAGTAACACGGAAAACCAAGAATTCTGAGTTCTGCTTTGGAACATTCCAGCTCTTCAGCTCATCTTCATCAAGGTGTCTTCCATCCTTTATTGGCTATTGATCTCCATTCTCAATACTTTCATCATCTATATTTTTAAATTCTCTAACTTTTTCATGTGTTTGAATGGCACCAGGGACAGAGATTTACAGGATAACAGGATAAACTACAGGATAAACTGGCCTATTTGCTACCAAAAACTTCAGCAGAGTGAAACATTTGGCTGGATCAGACTATGCATATGGAGTATGTAGAATAGAATCGCGACAGTTGCTCATGGGTCTTCCCTTCAACAACTTTGAATAAGGCAGTTTGCTTCTTGTCTAATATTTTTTCTTCTAATCTGTTTACCAGAATGCAGATAACAAAAATATTCTTTGGGAGGGTTGATTCAGAAGCTTTAGTGCACAGTGATTTAATGCGTGAGGATTTATACAATTTACTTGCACTGCACGCTTCTGTTACATCATTTATGCCAAGATATTTTCAGGATTAAGACTGTAAACTCTTTACACTCTATTGCACTTTCTCTAGGTGGTTTTAATTTAGTTGCAAATGGTAAATGTTGAGTTTTTAACAAAAGCAAATCTTGATCAAGACTCATCTAAGGAATGGAGCAGAATTGTAGTTGAGACAGAGGTGCAAATTTTCACTATTTCTTACTTAAACTTAACATATTGCTTTGGAAGTATTTAGGGTGTTCTCTATATAGATATTGATTTAGTACACACTGCCTATGAGAAAAATAATGGAGATGGAATGTTGAGATTATAAAAAACCTCCAGTGATAATCAGTGTTGACTTAAAGGGTGTGTGAAGCTTCTATTAACCAATTTCTGAAACAGTAACACTTAATTATTGAGTGCAGTCTGACTCTACAGCAAATATCCCAAAGGCACACTGATCTTTTGTGGAACACTACCACTACTTCTACCTGGGTTTACACTGTCTGTGAATACTGTTAGTATTTAACCACACTGCAAACTTCAGGCAGAGGTAGTAAGGCAGACTGTTTCTGATCTGTCTCTTCCTTCCACTTCCTCATTTGTCATCCAGGCTTACAAATCCCTGGGAAAAGAGACATTAGAAAGTACACTTTGAAAACACAGGGAAAAATATTTAGATGCCAGTTAATCATTTGCATTGTAGTTTATGCACTCTGTCATTTGGTGGGGACAAGGTGGGATTCTAAAGGAGAGATTGCAACCTCATCAAGAAATGTTTAGTTTGTTGCAAAGCAACACACCTGTTTCTGAAATTTAAAAAAACAATGCTCTTTTAGAAAAACTTGATGTTTTATGACTTCTAAATGCCTTGTCTCTAAAAGATTTTATTATGTAAAATTACAGCTGCAGATTAATTTACAGAAGTTTAATATGTTCCCATTTTGAAGGGTGAAGAGACAGTTCAAAGATCTTTGAGCACATGACAGCAAATATTTTATTTTGAAATGTTTTCTACCTGCTTGGCCTGACAGTTTTGAAGTGTTTAAAGTACAATTCTGCATAAACACCTTTGGGCACCTGAAATCAAAATCTGTATATACTTCTGACTGTGAATGCAAGATTCCTCTCTCTGTTCCCTCCTGTGAGACTGATGAGCATTTTCCTTTATCTCACAGGGGTTGTTCAGAACTTTGTCGTATACCCATGGTGGAATACAAACTTGACAGTGAAGGCACCCCATGTGAGTATAAAACCCCTTTCAGAAGGAATACCACTTGGCATCGGGTGCCGACTCCCGCCGGGCAGCCTCTCTCTCGTGCCTCTCCAATCCTAGGAACATCTGACAGACTGCAGTGCCAGCAGCTTCTCCAGCAGGCTCAGACAGCCATTCCTCGTAGCACTTCCTTTGATAGAAAACTGCCAGATGGTGCAAGGTAATGCTCTCTCTGGTTAATGCCTGCCACCTTCTAATGTGGATTACTTTGGAAATCTCTGCTTACTAGAACTTTGGTGTTTTCTTTTTTAAACCTTATTTTCTTGAGTTTTGACAGTATTTTTAATTCTGAGGTTGTATTAAGTAGCATTCACTGGACCAGTCTGCTTGAAACAAGTGGCTTTTGGTGTCTGTGTTGGAAGTAGGATGTACCGAGGGTACTACTGCTGAGGACAGCTGACCTTTCCCTTTAGTCCCAAATCAGTGAAGTGGGAAACTGCCTTATAACTTTTAGGTCTTAAAAATGTCCTGTTCCCCACCTTTTGGAAGACTATTTAAACAAATAGTGTAAATTTAAACAAATGAGTGTAAATAAAATGAAGTAATTCCTTTAAAATTAATTATTTAATCTCGTTACCAAGGTATTGGCATAGTTTCAAAGGGTTCTGTAACTCATTACCAGCCCTTATGCTTTGCTTTGCTTTTAATTAAACAAAGCAGAGCTTGTGATTTGAATATGTAACACCTCATAGATGATGGGATGGTGTTTCTAAATGTTAGCTCTGTTCTAATTTAATCATAATTCTTCGCAAGATGAAACTTCATTTTTAAAGATAAAAATTTGCAAATACATTTGACCTTTGAATTATTTGGGAAAACCATATGTCTTGAGCAGAACTGTGTCCTTTATTGTTTATAATTATTTCAGCTTATGCCTTTATGGGGTGATGTAATTCTAATTTCTAAGGAAATAATTATTGCATGTTGAAAATATCTGAGTGATACAAAAATCTAAAATACTGGTCTTAAATGGGTTTAAAACAATTCTAGGTGAAATTGTTAAATGCCACTATTGCTACATTGACTACCATATTTAGTAGAAAAGAATTAACGACTTTTTACATTGAAATGTACAGAAGTATAGTAGTATGTATCTGAAAATAATTCTCATTTATTGCCTGAGGAAGGAAGACTCCCAGTTACGACTATTTGATCATTTGTGTTCTCCTTCTCCTCTACCCCCATCTTTATCCCCTGAAAAATTGAGAGGTGCATTTCTGAAAGTGTTTAAATACCATTATAGAACTTAACCTTCACCTATATCTTAATTAAATTCTCAATAACATCTAACATAAGGACACAATGCATCAGAAGTACTTCATCATTTATGAAACTTTATTAAGCATACTGTATACTGATACAGAAAAGAAATTAAAGCTTTCTGACATGCAACTCAATTTCAAAAAGACTTCACAAAACATAAGCTGCACTTCTCGTAACACTCAGCAAAGCATGTGAAAAAATGCTTAGACTGAGTCTATTCTTGTTATGAAGAAATTTCTGCATCATTTAAGCAAAACAATAGCAGAAGACATGATACAGAGTATAAATAATGAAAAGCGAGGAAAATTCTGTATTCTAGCTTGTAGGTCTTGAAACATGTAAAGGAAGGTACCTAATTGGCAGAGTCTTTCCACGTGGGAAGAGGCATATGATGATTTGGCATAGAGATGAGCTTAAAACAGAAGAGTTTGAAGTAAGGTGCATTAGTACTTACAAGTAATCCTGCAAAGGTGAAAGTGTATACTCAGGCTAGGAAAATGATGAAGATATTTTAGGGGGTCAAAGACCCAGTATTGGTTTAAGAGGGCAAGCAGGAAGAAGCAGGTTAATAAAACAGGGAAGATTTAACAGCAGATCCAAAAATGAGCTAAGGGTGAATTCAGCAATAAAATTGTTGAGTTTAGAAATAAAAAGAGGAAGAAGCAGAAGAAATGTGGACTAGATATAGTAAGAGACTTAAGTAGCAAATATTAAACCACTGTGACATATAGTACTTAGGTGCCCCCTCCCTGGAGGGAAAGTAGAGACTGGGAGCTGAACACTTAGTCTCCTAATACAATTCCTGAGAATTAAATGCTTTGAGAAGGCAGTCCAAGTATTTTGGTGTTGTTCAAGGAGTTTCCTCTACTTAGTCACTTAGAAATACAAGGTTATCCTTAAGCTCTACTCCTGTTTTCAAAGTGGCTAATTCTGTGACAGCTACTCATAATATGTGCCTAAGTGAAGCTTTAGCAAACTCATTCATCCAATTTTTCCACCAAGAAGCCTTTGTGTGCTTTAGTCCCTGAGCCACACTTGCTGGCAATGCATCCTATCTCCTGGAGTCTGGAATCCAGGATGGTTGGAATTTTTGTATGAAGGAACTGTGTGAGGCAGTCATTGATGGGATTTCTGTGGTACTCATTTTGTGGCCTCTCGTTGTTTACTAGACTAAGGGCTTCACACTTGTCCAGCAAATGGGAGGTAGACGTATTTCGTTCAGTCTTGTAACAGCATAAAGCTATATCTGGCTCTGAGGACAATATCCTAAACACCAACCTGGAGGGTGGAAACACGTGGAATCATAATTTACCCATTCCTTAATGCTGGGTCACTTAATCTGTGCACAAAATGCATAATTCTTGGCGGTAATTACAAGTTCATGGAACTGAATTAAACTGGAGCCTATTGGCTATTTCACTTAATTGAGAGAGGTTCAGTCCTGTCAATACTCCTCAGAGAAAGACATGCTGAAAAATAAGGTACTACACTATTGTGCATTGGCTATTAGACAAAATGTAACACCTAATGTCTTTAAAAAACAAAATATAATAGCTACTGTCTTCAAAATTTTCAAGCTGGGCGGTAATGTTGCTTATTAAAAGGTCATGTTCTTGGGGAAAGTATTTTGCATAAAGAAAAACACATCTCTTCATTTCCTCCCTGAGTACACACATTTGTGTCTACATGAAAAAGAAAAGAGGGGAGAGAAAAGAAAAAAAGATAAACACAGGGAATTGAATTCAAGATAATGTCAAAATAATTGAAGGAAATTGTGTTGTAGTTATGGAATGATTTGCACAGAACTGAAGGAAAGGATGTGATCAAATCCAAATATAAGTATTAAATTTCAACTGTCTGGAAATCTAACAAAACTACTTAGAGACATTGTTAAGACATGAGGCTTAAAAGTTTAAATAATTAAGTACAAAATAATATCCTTCATGAAAAATTTTTTTAGTTGCTTTTCTATGTCAAAGGATTAATAAAATAATTTTTTTAAGTATTAGAATTGCCTCTTCCAATTTTACTAGCTTTAAAATTGAAATAAGTGCCAAGGAAATAACAATCATTTCTGATCCACTATGAGAGCTTCCCACACACGAATTTAGAGACCTAATCCAGCTGCTCTGACTCCTAAGTAATCCCACTTATTCAGAACTAAAGCCAGATCTAGAGAAAATAGGATTTGGCACTTAGTCTTTCTCTTTTTGTGCCTTTTTATGTATTCAGTTTGAAATATTTTATTTGTGAATAAATGGTATACTTTAAAAATTCTTGTTAAAGTTTTATGAAACTGAGATAAGCCTTTTAAATTCCCCAAATGGATGTAACTAATTGTTCATACTGCATCTGTATTATTTATGAAAATGAATGTATTTGATAAAAAAAGCACAGCCCAGTTCAAATCTGAAACACCAAAAATACCTCAGTTAATGACTCTAAAATCAACATTACAGAAGTTCTCCAAGCAACCAGTCCTCATCCAGTGACCCAGGGCCCAGCGGGAGCAGCCACTGGAGACAGCAAGTGGGATATGACGGGTATTGGTGATTTTTAAAAGCTTTTGTTTAAATCTTGCAAGAGCTCCTATGCATCTTCTTTCTTAAGCAAAATTTGTATGGGTCTTCTAGATGTATTTTTTTTCCAACACTGTTAGTATCTTTCAAGGTGTACAGGTTTACTGATCTTTGATGTAACATGCATGCAACTGCAAATTTAAAGTCATCTTAATTTAACTCTTTAGAATAATATTTTTAAATTCAGGTAAGTGAGAAATGGTTCTTAGGTTTATTTTCCCTGTAAAAGGCCAGAAATCAGCTAGTAACTCAGAACTAGAATAAAATAATAATAATTCCTCCTCCTGCTCCAGGAGGAAGGGTTGACTAAAAAAAAAATCTTTATGGTCTTCAAAGACCTGCTATGTTTGTTTTGGTGACACCCATTCCCTAGCATATGTCCTCAAAAAAGCAGGAATTTCAGAGGTTTTTTCTTCCTAAAAGGTTGTGCATAGATGGTCCTTTTGCATCCCTGTGAATCCCTTGATACTGAAATTTCAGAAGTTAGCTATCTGTGTATAAAAGACCACCCCAATATAACTCATCTTACAAGAATATTATGTGAAACATCTGTTCTAAACTAGTTTATGACTTTGTTGTATATATACAGCTACTGAAAACACTCCTGTTATAAAATGTTGAGCTATGGCAGTATCTACAATAGAGTAATATAAAAGCATTCCAGACTTGCCAAGTGGCTTTCAGAAGCTACTTTTCAGGGAAAAAAATGTGAATATTGAAAGCATCAGCTTCACTCCTTGAAGCTTATTAATGCTTTGGCATGATTGATTGTGGATAAGATATTCCATGTAGCAGATATATATGCAGTATCTTGTAGACTCTTCAAGGAATTTCACATAACTCAGTGAAATCTCTGGCAGCTAAATAGATGGTAATAAATAAAAGTGTAGCTCTTTTTTTTTTTTGACAGTCAGCTCATCAAAATGCATCTTGTGCCTTTTTTTTTTTTCCAGCACAGTTATTTCTAATAACAATCTAGGTTTTAGTTTGTTGCTTTGTGAAATGTTCAAACTTTTGCAGTGTAATACAAGGCAGTACATCTGCTACTCACTTAAATATTCTCAGTGTGGAACCATGCAAAACTATGATTACTTTCTGTGGGGCTTAGATCACAAAGAGGTTAAGCATATATATTAACATGGTTCTTCACTGCAAAAGCTTTTGGGTTTATAGCCCCAAGAATACATTTCTTCTTAAAGTTCAGTGTCTTCTTGGCATGTTCACACTTCAGATATAGCAGTGTGCTTTTGAAAAAATGGCATATAAATATTTCTATGCAGTGTTTGGAAATGTTTGGGAATTATGATTATTTTTAAAAGTCATAAAATACTTGCTTTTAAGAGTAAAAGGTGGTGTAGTTCATCATGTAGCTAATCTTAAAGGATAAAAACCTTAACAGCTTAATTTTCTGCTTGCATTAAAAGATGCCAGTCCCCTTTGCTCCATGAACATCACCAAGGTTCAGGCTCACTGGAGTGTGAAGGAGGCAGAGAACGAGAGGAAACTTTGGAAGGAACTAGACATTCTGGTAATAAAACCCACTGTATCTTTCCAGTACATGTTCTTTGCAATTCAGTGCCTGTTGAAATGCAGCCACCTCCCCGGGTGGCGGTTTGACTCACTGAGAGCATGTGATGTGGCAGTGAAAGTTGCAACATTCTGCAAAGATACCTGTGTCTGATTGCAGAGTGTGCAGGTTTGAAAGCTGATGCTGAGTGGTGTGCCTTTCTCCATTATTTTTGGCAGAAGCCAAGTGGCATGCACCATCAACCAAAGTCCTGAGCTCCTACAAAGAGCGTGCTTTGCAGAAGGAAGGCAGTGGCAAGGAGTCGCCAAACAAGCTTTCACATGTAAGTTTTTCCTTGGATGTCATTCGGAACTCTAAAAACAAACAAACCCCAAAATAGCAACAACAAAAAGCTACTCCAGACTGACAGAAATAAATCTTTAAAATACATTTTAGTAATTTATAAAGACCACTGTGTGTTTTGGGAGACAAACATTATGCTCACCCAGATGTGGGTTGAATCAAATGGGTTAATCTTTGTTTACAAACTCAGAATTCCAAGAGAGCTTGGGTCTGGGGCATTGAGAAGATAAAACTAGTATAGTCTCCACTCAGCTGTGAATTTATAGCTTCATTTATACTGTCTTGTTTAATATGTGGAGTATTTAATTACCCTTTAAAAGAAAATAAAATTATATTTACCATACTGCTTTTCATCTTATATGAAATACCCATGGAGTATAATTATCAATAAGCACTATAAAAATGTAACTTGTGTGCTGGGAATGCTGAACAGATTTTCTAGTCTACCTTTTTTAGTAGCTTGTCTTCAGTAATGGCAAAATCCTCAACAGCCTAGTGATGGAAAGTACATAATGTTTGTTACCTGGAAAATCTGCTATATGTAGTAGGAGTCTGTATACTGTAAACTTATATTTTATGTGTGAGAAACAGCATCTCCTAGCATCTGCTAGAGGAGGGATCTCATGAAAAAGTTAGTCACCCTTCCCATTTATATCCTACCTAAAAGAAGTCCATGTGCCCTAGCAGAAGTCCATCTGCCTTTATTCTGGCTACTGTCACAGACATAACTTAATCCAACTCGCTGTAAAATTTATTTTAAAAGGTAAATAACAAAACCCCTGGACTTTATTGGCACAAAAGTCTGACGTAATTATTCCACTTCAATAGCCATGCTTAGTTTAGGGCCTTATGACTTCAGTTACTTTCATCTGGTACACATACATCACAATTGGCTTCAATTTTACTAGCCACACATCCAATTGGATTTGATCCAATGAGCTGCATATTTCAGCCACACTGAGAAAAAGCCAACAATAATTCAGTCTTTGGTGATTTTCAGATTTGCAGTAGAGCTTGTTTAAACAAATAATTACCAAGGCTTTTAGCTTTAACAAATGCTTATTTTAACTGCTCAGAAATGCAATTTTATGGATGTTAAGCAGGTCCTATAATCAGAAAATTCAATTCTGATTTTAAGATTTGTGATAGAAGATGGAACTAGAGCCTTTTTATTTGCAGTGACATCAACCTTTAATGTGTCTAGCCAGCTGTGCAATTCATTTCACAGAAACTGGTGGTATAATTGACTCTTTTCATACTTTGCAGTTATTTGATAGCATACTGTAAAAAAAATAATAAAATGTTCTTTGAATGGCACAAATGCTGTCATTTATATGAAAATAGATCTCTTACTCTTTAATTTGAGGGGATGTCTTTTGGTTTGTTTTCTTGTTGTTAAGATTGGGGACAAAAGCTGTTCCAGCCACTCCAGCAGCAACACCTTATCCAGCAATACATCCAGCAACAGCGATGAGAAGCACTTTGGGTCTGGAGACCTGATGGATCCCGAGCTGCTTGGATTAACGTACATAAAGGGAGCCTCCACAGACAGCGGGATCGATACGGCGCCCTGCATGCCGGCGCCGCTGCTGGCCCCGCTGCACCTGGCCGGCAGCAGGTCCGCAGTGCACTGCCACACGGAGCAGTGGCCGGAGCCTTCGGAGCCTCCCGGGCCCGACGAGGACCCAGCTAAGATCTACGCTGTCCATGGCTATGCCTCGGCTATCTCTGCCAGCCACGCGGCCGAGGGCAGCATGGGAGACCTGAGCGAAATCTCCTCTCATTCCAGGTGTGTGTTTCTTACAAACCAGGGGTTATGGATTAGCGGTTAACATACGGGTAATGCTTCTGTGTTGTTTCGATTCTGTTTACCCTTCTTTGAAACGGAACTTAGAAGATTTTGATGTTTTTGTTGTATTCAAATGCCTGTATGAGCAGTTTTCAAATAATTTTGATGAGTCTGCCTGGCCAGCATAGCCAGATCTCCCAGATCTGATGGAGGCCTTTTATGTGACCCTTGCAAATTGCAAGGATTTTTAAAATTGGGAAACATCCCTGAGTAAAAGAGGCGTTTGCACCTAGAACTTACTTCACATAGTTTTGCTTTGCTGAGGGAAATAGGAAAATTTTGGACGATTTTTACATTCAAAGAAACTGCATTGCATACCATCCCCCAGATTTACATTTTTCTGATGTATGCTTTACAGTTTTGTTTGTTGAACGGAATTTATGATTGATTTTCAGCTTTTCTTTTTGATACCAATGAAACATGTGCATGGTGCATCTGTTGTAAATCTTGTTGAAAGTACACTTTTATAGCTGGTTGCCTTTATCTTCCAGTTCCCATTTTATGGTGACTTTGAAATTGAAGCTTTGGTCTATGTGTTAAGGTTTTTACTCTGTAAAGGACAGAAAGAAATTGTTTGTTCTTCTTTCCCTCTGATTTTTCTGTTTTCAGTGTCAATCAGTAGAGGAAAATAACCAAATAATATCTTGTGTACTGATTTACTTATGTGCTTGACATGAGTGAATTTGTCTTCTATGGTTATTCTGAAGAAATTTACATTTCAAGGAAGTGTTTAGTTTATTTGAAATAGGTTTTAGAGTCTTCACTAAAAGTATGTCTTAGTACCTACTGGTGCTATTACTCATAATAAAAGGGATTGTTAAAATTATGCAGAGGATTGTCTTCTTGAACTGAAATTTACTTCTGTTAAATTTGCTGGTAATTTAATATTCGTGTGTCTGATTGAAAGGCACAGCCTAATCTTGCATCAACTGGCAAAATTATTGTGAAATGGAAAAACACATAGGTTTTATGATTAGGGAGATATTTGAGTAATTCCCTATGTAGTTCTTTATGTAAATGTGTGTGTACATATTTACTTAAAATTGCACATACAAATTGAATATATATATATGTATTGAATTGAGGCTTTTCGTTTTGATTCACATCAGTTTGCATTGGCATTTCAGCAAGCTGAATTCCATGCGTTTGTTCTAGAAACTCATCACAATTCTGTTCTCAAAGAGCTTTAATGTGTACACAGTTGGTGTGTAGAAAATTACTGTGCCAATTTTGCTTCATTGATTTTAACCTTCAGAAAAACTTAACTGTGGGAATTATTGCCGCATACCAGGCAAAGCATTTCTGATTTGTTGTTGCATAGCATATTTAATTTTTCCCTTTGTGTGTTTGGTTCACTTTTCCAGCGGGTCCCATCATTCAGGAAGCCCGTCAACACACTGCTCTAAAAAGAGTGGCTCCCTAGATACCTCCAAAGTTTATATAGTGTCACAGAATAGCAGTCAACAGATGTCTGGGTCGATTTCAAAACCCTACCACAGACAAGGAGCAGTGAGTAAATATGTCATTGGATGGAAAAAATCGGAAGGAAGTCCTACACCTGAAGAATCTGAAGTTTCAGAATGTCATGAGTAAGCACTCTGTTTTACTTCATTGGGGGAAGAAGGGTAGTGAAAATCAATTTTAAAATAGGATAGAAGAAAATTACAAATTCTGTTTTGCCTTTAAATGTTCATGGTTTTTTTTCCTGTACCTTTATGTATCTAATGAAGCTTAACACTGGAATAGTCCATGAGAAATGTGTTGTTCTTAGGTGGAAGAAAAAGGCTTGAACTCGAAGGAAAACATGCAGTACCTCAAATATAGAGAGATAATACTTTCACAATGATGCATCCGTAATAAATAATGTTTGAATCTGTTGTTTAAAACTAACCTTGAAATTCTTGCTGGCTTCAAAATCATCTTTGTGGATAATGTCCTTACTGTTTCTCAGTAAACCATTGCCATTCACTGTCTATCTCAATAAATTGACAAGACGACATGCAGTAATGTATGTAACATTTATAATTGATGTAATGAAATGTGTAAACATTTAAATGTTTAATTGGGATTATTCTTTGTTTAATAGGAATGGGTTATTTTTATCTGATACCTAATTTTGCATATGTGTGCATATTTATGGCAAGAGTAATATTTTAAAATATATACTATAATACATTTGGTATGAAATATGAATCTGAAGTTAAGCTCTCATATTAATAATTTTAAAGGAGAAGACATTACTACCCTCCTGTCCTGGTTATATGTATTCCTTTGTGTTAACAGAGGGGTGATTTTGTTTCTCTCCCACTAATTAATGTTTTAATTACATAAATTGTTTGGTCATAGTAGTATTTAAATTATAGTGGGCTAACTTCAGGGTTTCCCACAAATTTTTGGATTTTGAAATCAATGAACTACTGAAACAATGTCTCCTTTTTTTGAATGGCAGCCTTAAAATAAAATGGCATAATGAATTGGGGTATTTAGACTAAAAATTGAAAAATTATCTTCAAGAGATAGTTCTGTTCAAGAACTGTTAATTGAATATGACAACACTTCCTATATCAAAAAATATTTTTAGATTTTTCCATGGCATACAGAATTGCCTCACCTCTTTCTTTCTAGGAAAGCTCTCTATATCACAGAGAGGAAATATCTCTCTGAGGATAATTATATCGAAATAAAGTAGCATCTCTAATTAGCGGTGATGATGAATATCAGGTCAATTGCTGAATGTTGTGCCACTGTAGGTTATAATTCACTGAGAATTACACTTTACCATAGCAAAGCTTATTTTCTCTCTGCTGAAGAGAGTCACTGATGAGGCTGCACTTGGCAGAGAGCAATGGCCTCCAGTGTGTGTTCTCAGTGAGTCACAATCTCCAGTTCCTTCCATTGCATTCAGCCTGTTAAAGCCCTGTCTCTCCTTTCTCACCGGAAGGAGCTGAAGGCTAATAATTCGGTTTGACAGTCTTTTGTTGACTGTAACTAGATTTTTATGTGCTGATAGTTAAAGAAGACACCTGTTTAATTTATCTAAATAGCTTTATGAAATTGCTGATAATAAAATATACTTACACTGGCCAATTGATTGCCAATACACTTCAAACATTGCTGTAATGACTACAGTAATTTTGCCAGATGTTGAAGCTGAATGCAATATTGTACTATAAAAAATAAATTTTTATTTGCTTTGGAAGCAAAAGTTAAAGTATTTTGTGATGAACATTTGGAAATATTGAAATAAATTTAACTTTTGTATTGATAGAGAAGTGTGGTGTGTAAAAAAGAGAGAGGCAAGCTAGGAGAAACAAGGATTACGCTTTTTGAAATTGTTCTTTAGAATTCCTAAACTCCATTTCTCAGTGGTTTGAGAATTTCATTTTGTACCCACAAACAGTTTCATAAAGGTAAAGTGATCAAAAAAATTTTCTAAACAGTATGCTGTGTCAGGAGATATTCTAACAATTTTCATTTTGACAGAAAATGATTGCAGTCTTTCAAATCCAATTTCTTGCTAAAAACACCAATTTTCTCAACAGAGTGTATGATGATATTGATGCTGTGTCTGCATCGAGTCCACTCCAAACTTCTGTCAGGAATGCTATTGTTGAAAGCCAGCAAGTCTTGTCCAAAGAAGATTTTCTGAAGTTGATGCTGCCAGACAGCCTCTCTATGGAGGAAGGGAGAAGAAAGGTTGGCTACTTCTTTTGGCTCTATGTGCTTCAGTCTTTCAGTAACCTTAGAAATGGGTTTCTGGTATGCCCAAAATTGCTATACAGAATACAATATTGTTTTGTACAAGCTACGTTTATTCTATGGGGATGACCATAAGTCCCAAAATATCATTTCCCATGAGGATGGGAAATGTTTGTTTAATGATTATTTATAAAATCCAGTATTTGTTTAAGTATGTCTTTGCTTAGCTTGACCAGTGTGGGTTGAGCAACTTCATTATAATTTGAAAGGTTAAAAGGAAGGAAGAGGTTTCAAGGAAGGAGGCCAAAATTTGTACATCTTGTGTGATACTAAAACACATGAATAAAAGTAGCCCACTTTCCTCTGCCCTGTAATAAATAGTACCAACAATTTGCTAGAAATCCAAATCAGATTCATGTGGGTATCAGTGGCAGCTGCTCTGAAGGCATAATTGTCAGTGCTACTGGAGGGCCCTCATCTAATCCTTACAGTATGAAGACAGTTGGTAATGCTTAATAGTTCACAGTAAGTGGATAGTGATCTTAAAATTTGCTACTCCCCAAAGTAAATGGTTCTGAATGCTGTGCTTAATGTGGAATAAAGAACAAAGCAATTAAATTACTTGAGATAATTGTCACACTTCCATATTAAGTTAATGCTCTCTTAACCCACTGTGTTTATACAATATGCTAAATAGCATAATCATCATGTCTGAACAAAAGTAACATATGGGAACTTTCTAAGTGCAGAGTTGAATTTAAAATTCAGATCATATGTATTTTATAATATGAGGTATGTTATGTGTGCATTATACTTGCTTTTGTGGGTCATGTCCTAGAGGTTTTTATTATTTATGATTGATACAGTGATTGGAGGGGTTTTGTGAAGATTCCAAGAACTGCCAGTGTTTCTGGCTGCCTAAGTAAGAATCAGCAAAGAGAGAGGAGGTGTGGCTGAGATAAATGACTGCTATCCCTTCCTCTCCAAGTCACCTAAACAAAAGTTAAATAAGTGAGACCATAGGCCCTGACCCACAAGGAGCCCCAGCCACAGGAGCTGGCAGTGTGCAGTCTGTGGCTATGCCTTCATAGAGGATAATAATCTTGATATTGGTGAGCCAGTTACCTTTGACAGTGAAGTCAGAAGTGAATATGTGAGATTCTGTGGTGTATTCAGTCTTTGCAAAAAGATTCTATGGTATATTCAGTGTTTGTTTCTTCTTAAGCATTTGCTCTGTATAGGGAACATGGAACACACAATTAATCACAAAGGAAACATGTAATTGTATGCAGGACAAACTAGTAGAATAATTAAAGCATTAACTGTGCTTTGTAGATGTAAAGAAAACTGTGTTTGCAGTGTAGAGAAATGACTTACAAAGTGTACAAAGTAGAATGATCCAGCTTTACAATACAGTAGCATCTTGTTTTACTGCAGATATTTGGGTTGTGGTCTAAGTAACTTTTTGAAATGCATGAGCAGTTTTCACTGAACCCTGTTACCCTCTTTTCTAAGCCTGTTATGGGATATCCAGAGAGATGCAGTGTTTCAAGTAATTTTTATCATTCAATGAATTATGTGGCAACATATATCAGTTCAGAATGCTTAACAGTAAAGCATGGTCATTTCAAATTAAAATCAAACAGTTCTGTGTATAGTCTTGCATACATGTTGGCACAGTTGGTAACCTTATATACATTTCTGTAAAACATTGCTATCATAAGGCTATGAAATTTTCATTTAACATTTCGTGATTACTGAAACAGCACAGTGTCTGATGAATTCATGGTGATATATTCCAAAATATTGAAAAGAAGTCTGAATATCCAATTCAGTAACTCTTTGAGGTCCCAGTAGACCTGATATGGCAGAAGAAATCTCTGATCTTCTGTATTAGCTCAAGAATTCCAGAGTGCCTGTCCAGAAAAACACTCCCAAGAGCGGGTGATGGGGATATGATTGTATGAATCACTCAACCAGCAATACATGCTCTTATTTTTATTTTTAGTTTTCATGTTATGGAAACCTTTCCCCACGGAGGACGCTGTACCGCACGCTCTCTGATGAAAGCATATGTAGCAATCGAAGGGGATCTTCCTATGCCAGCTCTCGGAGCTCCATGATAGACCAGGCCTTGCCAAATGACATCTTGTTCAGCACTACTCCACCATACCACAGCACTCTGCCTCCCAGAATGAGCCTGACTCCTGGAATGGGAAATCTGAGAAGTAAGTCATTGTCACTGTCATTGCTGAGTTTGGAATATTTGTAGTAACTCAAAGGAATCACCAGGTATAAGTGAAACTTTACTTTGAAGGTGAAATTAAGAAATGTCAATTCACTGCTTTAGTTATCCTAGTAAAAAAATATTTTGTCAGCAGTACGTGCTCATGCTTGCCATTATTTCAACTCACATTTATCATGTTTGGATATTCACTTCCCAAAGAATTTTCATGAGATTACTGATAGGCAAAAAACTTTATCTGAAGATATTTCTAGTTATCATTTAATTTTCCAGTGGTGACCTAATTAGGCCAAGCTGGCCTGTTTTTTGTTGTTTTGTTGTTTTTTTTTTTATTTTATGTGCATTTGAATTATTGAAATATTCACAAATATATTTGAAATAATAGCTAAACGGAACAGCTTTTGTTTAGATGATCCTTTTAGTAACATCTTAAAAGGAAATGTACAGTAAATGTTTACTTAATAAGAGTGAATTGTTTTTTCAAAAATGCTGAATATATATGCTTTTCAGTTAGTTTAGGCTGGCATATAATGGACACCTGGAGTTGACATGCAATCTGGAAAAAACCCCTCTTTTCTTTAGCTACTCTAATTTTGCATCACGGCTGACTATAATTTAAAAAATGGACTCTGAAGTCCATAGTTAAGATGCTGTGGGTGAATTTCTTGAAAGCATTAAGGACATTTTAGGCCCATGTCCAGGGAGAATGCAGCCAGATGATTTAAAAGAAATAGCAATAAAAAGGGCTCTGTCATTCATCATGTCCTTCAGGAGCTAGGAGTCATCTCCTAACTTCGAGAAATAAGCTTTATATAAAGTGTTTATATAAAAGTGTTTATATACAAAACACTTTTCTAGTTAAAGTGGCCTCAGCCATGACACCAAGTTTTGGTCACTAACCACTGGTTAATTTTGAATTGGTATCTTAGACAAGTGCTAAATTCCTGCCTCAGGTGGGAATGCATGCTTGGTGTACCTTTTGCCATTCTAAAAATAATCTTCTATCAGAGTGGAACTCTTTATTATAAATTTAATCTGAGAGTATAGTATTCCTTCACAGATAGCAAATGGAGATCTGTTTTGTTTCACAGGAGATTAATTCAGTGATTTTTTGTAGTCTATGAAGGAGCTGTACAGTATACAAAGTTAGGCATCCTGCTTGTATTTTCTTTTTTTGTTTTCCGCTATGGTAGGCCTTGTTTTTTAGAACCATTTCTTGTGCATGTAAGCATGCAATGAGATCAAACCTTCAGCTTGCTTTTCTTCAGGAGATTGGCACAAAGCAATTAAGTGTGTTGGAATATTTGTAGTAACTCAAAGGAATCACCAGGTATAAGTGAAACTTTACTTTGAAGGTGAAATTAAGAAATGTCAATTCACTGCTTTAGTTATCCTAGTAAAAAATATTTTGTCAGCAGTACGTGCTCATGCTTGCCATTATTTCAACTCACATTTATCATGTTTGGATATTCACTTCCCAAAGAATTTTCATGAGATTACTGATAGGCAAAAACTTTATCTGAAGATATTTCTAGTTATCATTTAATTTTCCAGTGGTGACCTAATTAGGCCAAGCTGGCCTGTTTTTGTTGTTTTTTTGTTTTTTTTTTATTTTATGTGCATTTGAATTATTGAAATATTCACAAATATATTTGAAATAATAGCTAAACGGAACAGCTTTTGTTTAGATGATCCTTTTAGTAACATCTTAAAAGGAAATGTACAGTAAATGTTTACTTAATAAGAGTGAATTGTTTTTTCAAAAATGCTGAATATATATGCTTTTCAGTTAGTTTAGGCTGGCATATAATGGACACCTGGAGTTGACATGCAATCTGAAAAAAAAAACCCTCTTTTCTTTAGCTACTCTAATTTTGCATCACGGCTGACTATAATTTAAAAATGGACTCTGAAGTCCATAGTTAAGATGCTGTGGGTGAATTTCTTGAAAGCATTAAGGACATTTTAGGCCCATGTCCAGGGAGAATGCAGCCAGATGATTTAAAAGAAATAGCAATAAAAAGGGCTCTGTCATTCATCATGTCCTTCAGGAGCTAGGAGTCATCTCCTAACTTCGAGAAATAAGCTTTCTATAAAGTGTTTATATAAAAGTGTTTATATACAAAACACTTTTCTAGTTAAAGTGGCCTCAGCCATGAGACCAAGTTTTGGTCACTAACCACTGGTTAATTTTGAATTGGTATCTTAGACAAGTGCTAAATTCCTGCCTCAGGTGGGAATGCATGCTTGGTGTACCTTTTGCCATTCTAAAAATAATCTTCTATCAGAGTGGAACTCTTTACTATAAATTTAATCTGAGAGTATGCTATTCCTTCACAGATAGCAAATGGAGATCTGTTTTGTTTCACAGGAGATTAATTCAGTGATTTTTTGTAGTCTATGAAGGAGCTGTACAGTCTACAAAGTTAGGCATCCTGCTTGTATTTTCTTTTTTTGTTTTCTGCTATGGTAGGCCTTGTTTTTTAGAGCCATTTCTTGTGCATGTAAGCATGCAATGAGATCAAACCTTCAGCTTGCTTTTCTTCAGGAGATTGGCACAAAGCAATTAAGTGTGTACATCCAAGCTTTATGCTGCTCCTCCAGCAGACATATTTTAGTGGCTTTTGTCTTAGACACCTAATATTTCATTCCTGCTGCTTCTTAGATACAGAAAGTTATATATAGGCATATATATAACTGGAAAAAAAACCCCATTAAATCAGTATCCTGTCAGTCAAAAACTGATCCAAGGCAATTCGTGCTGTTTTCATATGCAACCTCTATTTTCTGCTTCTGGTTCCGTGTTTTAAAAGTGCTTATCAATGCCAGCTATATAGAATCTTTTGTGGTGTTTGTTTCAAGGATGATTTAATTAGTTATCTGTAATTACTCTGAAAAAAAACCACATCATGGCTTGCCCACCTATGCTTCAAAAATAAGTTTAGTCAGTATCTCCATATGAGAAACTAACTTTGGCTCTTTTTAGTAAGGTTTTTTGTAGTCAGTGCCTAGTAAGTATTTACATTCTACAGCAGTGATGTGAGAGGTTTCTTTTTCATTTATAATTTTAACATAAGGCTGTGGTTTCAGATATCAGGATTCATGTCCTGTCATAGTAATGTCTTTTGTGTATGATCTCAAAGCATTTTAATTTTACTGATATTTAATGTTTATAGATATCAGTGGAAATAGCATGGTTTTGGCTGCAATCAATTTTAGAAAGGTATATTCTTGCACATTATCCAGCATGAAATACTGTGGCAGCACTAAATCCCATGAGACCCCTCTAGCAAGGCAAAGAGTGTGATTAATAGGTAAGCAAGGCAGCACCAAAACCAAAGAGTAATAGGTGACCCTGAAGGCTTTCAGTTTACTGGGAAATCAGAATTATGAGACAGAATGACCACACAAATAAAGAAACAGAAACTTTGTCTGTGTGTGATGTTGATTGTAAGAAAATGATGGGAAAAGTGAAGCTATAGGGCTTTTAAATTAATGTTTTATCACTGGGGAAGTGACATGAAAAATCAAGTTGCTTTCAGTAAAGCCTGAATTGCAAGGTCTGACAGTCCAGTGCTGTTGGTTGCAAACAGTACACAAATGTAGAAATATTCACTTAATTTTATCTTATTTTTAAATGAAACCAGAAAGGAGAATTTGTGTAAGTAAGAACCTGTAATTTTACCTTGGGGACATTAAGGATTCCTTGACAGAGACAGTGCTGTTCCTACTGAGTGATTCTAACATGCAGTTGCAGGTACAAATCTGTGCCCTTCTTGAAAATTCATGGCAGATGAATGAGCAGGGAAAGAATTAAAACAGTGAGAACCACTGATACTGAAGTAGTGTAATAACTTAAGTGGGGAACCCAGGGAGACGCATGGAGACAATCTGATTTACACATCAGGCACTGTGGTCCACTCTATCATGAAGCACAAAAAGAAAGGGGAAAGAAAATGCCCTAAGTGATAAACTAGCCGGATGTTCCTGTGCTGTGAGGAAAGGAGCAAGGTGCAGAATTGTTGCAGTGAAGAGGGTCACAAGGAAGGGAATATTTTAAAGTGATATACTGACAAATTCTGAAAGATCTCGGATTATACGTGTCATAGGGAAAAGGCTGCCAGAAGTGCAGGAGCTGTCTCTGCAACTATGTTCATAGATGAAAGTCTTATCTTTAAACTGCCTTACTGCCCATGTTAGCTTCAATCCAAAACTAAACTTGTTGATAAGAAGCAGTATTAAAATGAAAGGGCATGACTGTATATTGGTGATGTGCAGTGGCAGGAGTTTGGAAATCAGTTTGTCAGCAAGCAGATAAAGGCTGTTGATTAATTCACATAACCGAAGGAGAACCTGTTTGGTGTTACCTGTTCTCACACAGTGAATGGTTCACCTTATTAGAACATGAGGCTGTCTTCAGTAAGAGAAGGGAAGGAAAAAGTGGTTATCAGGAGCACATGTGCATGAGAGCTTCAAGGATGCTGGCATTCTTGAAGCAGGGCGATCCTGGGCAAAAACGAAATCAGGGAAGGGTTCAGCAGACAGATTTTGTTGCTTAAGAGGACTATAGAGATATAATTACTGTTTGCAGGAAGGAAAAACAGACATCCCACAGAGTGTGGGATTTACATTTGTGTGAGATTTGATATATTTCTTCACCCGCAGCTTCTTTGGAGAGAATTTACTTGTCAAACGACATGTCTAGTTTGAAGCAAGGAGTACTTAGCAGGTAGTTTTTTCATGATCTACAGTCTCTGCATAAAAGTAGCAGCTCCAACTAAAGCAGGATAATTGTCTTGGAAGTAATATAGGTTAAGTCAGGTGAATCCTTCTTCTTTCTGCATAACTAGTTACATTTTGAAAATGGATGAATTAACCACCAATTTCAGGAGCTGTGTTGGAAATTGAACTGACCACATAATTTTAAAAATAGGGACTCTTGATAGTCCTTTATACTTTTATGCATCAGTAATAAAAATCAATAAAATTCCTAAGTGTAGGAAGTGACACAACTGAAAAGACTGGAAACTAAAACATCAATAATTTTATGCCAAAAGGAGTACAACAAATAAGATAATCTTTAAAACTGAAGAAATTTCCTCAAAGGAAATTGTGTTGCTTCAAAAGTCAGTCTTGTGCACAGTAAAGTAGTGGCCTACTAGATTAGGCACGTCCTTCTGGACACACAGGGGTGGGAATGCTAAAGCATCACTTGCCACTTTGCACAAATCAAAAAGAGAAAGAGGCAAAGCTGCTAATGTGGCAGTCCTACACAGACAGAGTAAGGCAACAGCAAAGTAAAGAGGAGCAGGGAAGAAATGCAAATACAGGAGGCTACAAATAATTTATCTCACCCAGAGCATTCCTGGAATGCAAACAATATTCTCTGAAATTCAAAGGCACCAAGGCCTGTGTCATTAGAGCTCATGTTTGGTATTTTTATTCTTTTTCTTCTTCCCCCTCTTTTTGCTCCCCCATTGCAGAAGAACATAATTTATGTCTTGAAAATGAATTATTCTGTGGTGCTATACTTATGCCTGTTCAGTTATTCCACTCAGAATTTCAGCCATCAGCATGAGCACTTGCATTTTCAGAGCTATCAATATTCAAATCTCTACTCTGGCAGGCTTTCTGCAGTTGAGTGGCTCTGTCAGGGCTTATGCAGGACTGAATAGGATCCACCCTGAGGTGAACTGAGGTTCTCACAGAGACAATGCATAATGAAGGATGACTACTGGTGAATATATCACTCCTACACTTTAATTTGGAGAGCTGGCAGCATTGCACTGGGAGCAGGCTTCTTCCTGACAGGTTTCACAATCAGCCTCTCAGGCTGATCACACAAAAGCAAGGGCTGTCCCTTAGGGCCTGCCTGCTGGTCTAGAACCAAAAACTGGCTTGCCAGTCTTTCAAATAAGGTATTCTGTCTATTTTCCACAACAGAGATGTATGAAACATTTGTACTTGCACAAATAAGGTTCTCACCACTCCCAAGTCATATTCAGAATCTCAGAGGCTGCTCTGACTTTCAGCTTTCAATGTATTTGCACAAAGGTAGCCTTGGGTAAGGCTTTATGTATGTTTATACAGAACTGAAAATAAAATCTTAGTACAGATATATGAGTAGAATATATGTCTATATTATATTTTCCATTTCATGTAACTTCCACTTTTACATACTGAGAGTAGGTATTGAGAAGGACATTTCTACAGAGTTTTGTAAAGCCACTTCCAAATGTAATGTAACAATACTGGATCTTCCATAAAAGCGTAGAACAAGATAAATTCCACAGTAAAGAGAATTTCAACCTCTTCTGCAGGGACTCCTAATTTTTGACAGAGGATTGTAAGCCTCCTTCACTTTCTTTTTCCTCATATTTCGTATTATTTTTTAAGCAAGGTTTCTGCAAAGAATAGAGCATATAATATGTTTCAATCACTGCTCTGTGCAGTGGAATGGTTTGTAACAGCCTACTCTCTTTGGATTTTTAGGTCAGAATCTTTAAGTCAAATGGACATTCATTAATATCAGAACAATGACAGCATGCCATTTCCTTAAATGCTAATGTATCTTCCACTTGTGTGAATGCATTCCTTCCTTCATGGTTTTTTGTGTTTGGTCTTTTCCTGGGAAAAAAAATACTCGTCTTCAGTATTATAGTTTAAATCACTGGAATGACTAGATGGAAATTTCCTCCTGAAATATTTGAGGAAAAATTACTATTTTGACATTTTTGTTTCATTGGAGTGGATATGTTTAAAACAAAAATTCTCTTTGCCTGACTATACAATGTGATGAAATTATTATATTCCATTACTGGCTTTATGGTTAAGATGAAATGTGATTGCAAATAATAGTTTTGGTTTATGATCAGTTTTAAGAAACTGTGTGTCTGTTCAGTATTTTTTTTAACATAATCACATTAATCAGAATGAAGATTGCTATGGACAAATTAGGAACATGTAAAGATATTCAAGAAAATTATGAAAATTAGCATCTCCTATACTAAAATGTATATTTGTAGTACATTCTAGAATGTCCATAACTGAAAGTTTTGTTTGAACAGTTATAGTGTATACATTTCATTTAATATATGATCTGTGTACCTTTTACAGTGTGTTATGGCTCACTCTGAAACCTCACCCAAGTCTTACATCCTCAGAGATACAACAGGTGTTCAACTAATAGGGTAATATTTTCAATGTGAAAGGGAGATTTGGATATAGGCTAGATTTTACAAATGCATTAAAAGAAAAGCAAGTCGTTTTTTTAATTGCTTCTGGAACAGGAATATTTTCAGTTTCAGAGTAAAACTCTGCATGTAAATATCTTTCATGTTGCTTCACAAATATAACTTGGTGTATCTAGCAACTTTTCTGCTCAGTGCTCAGGTTTAACATGCTATGCTTTAGAATGGATGTTGCCTACTCACACATTGTTCATATGAAAATGTGAGGGACACACCATCTGCAGTGGCACCAAAAAATACCCCTTAAAACTGTGCCATCTTACTTTGTCAACATTTAGAGATTGTTCCACCCCTATTGAGTATTGAACAGGAAAAGACAAACACAAAGAAAATGAAGATAAGCACTTTTTGCTTATACATTTTTTACAGGTCATTATAGTAGCTTCAAAATAATTGGTACATAATTGTTATAGGAAGACTAATTATTGTGTTTATTGTTTAGATGAATTCTGGTTCTCAGATGGGTCCTTATCTGATAAAGCCAAATTCAATGATCCTGGCCTGATGCCCCTGCCAGACACTGCCACAGGGCTAGACTGGTCTCACCTGGTAGATGCTGCACGAGCGTTTGAAGGTAACAGGAAAATTTGAATAAAGATCAATGTTCAGTACACAAACTTTTTTTTTAATATATATTGTTTAGCCACATTTTGAATTACAAAAATCTAGTGTTTGCCTCTGTAGCCCTTTAGTTCTTTTGGCAATATCAATTCTCAGTGTGGAAGATTGTCACTGAAAATTTGGGGTCTTCATGATACTCTCTATATCCATTTTAGATGCAATTCCTCCACTTTAGTGCCTAAGTTTATTCTGTAATCAATTGCAAGGTCAGATCTTTGAAGGAGAGATTCAAAACAGTTTAAGTTAGATGTTTAAAATGAAACTGGGAGTAACACAGAGTTTGTTGTGTTGTGTTTATAAACTGGCATGTGTAGTCCAAATGATGTTGTGGTCCCTCTCAGTTTTCATAAGCACTTGAAGACCAGGAGAAATGTACAGTGTATTTTCCAGTAGCAGGATTTGAGGTTCAGGATACAGACCAGGTATGCTTTATTAAATCATGGAACCAGATTAACCAAGAAAAAATCCTCATCCACCTCTGGGAGCTAAACCTACACTTAATGTCTAAACAGAGAAAATAGATGTTGGTTTGAGTGTTTATATGCATATACACATTTGAATGTTTGTGTTTTGTTGTTTGAGAGGTGTTTTTTTAGCGCTGTCCTCATTAACTGGTGTTGCTTGTGTTGCTGAATGTAATCTCTGAATAAGGATGATGTTACCACAGTCATCGCTGTGTAAGATACAGGTCCTAACTTTTTGAAAACTGTCTGCAAAGTTAGTGATTTGGGTCTTTTTTAACTTCTTTAAACCATGGAAATCAGTTTTCTGTTTTCTGATTCCTTCCCAAAGTATGAAGTGATTAAAATTCACTTTGACCAAAAGCTCTTCAGAACTGCTTGTTGCACTAATTTAAATGGCATTGTGAAAACCCAAAGCAACAGCAATGATTGGGAATTTGAAGAACTGTATTATTTCTTGACCTGATGTGCATTCATTACTATTCAATACTACTCAAACATGGCTGTGGTAGCTGGCAGAAACTACTGTGACACTGAGAATCTTGACAGCTCTTCGCATGCATTCCTATGTTCAATTGCTCAGGGAACACCCTGCTATTCGTTGCTGACATCTTAAACTACTGAAAAAAGGTTTGCATCAGTAAATGACTAGCTCTGTAACTTTGTACTTGAAGAATATTTTAAAATGCTAATAAAAATGTTGAGTTCAGCTGAGTGAAAGATCATTCTGTACCAGCTATGCTCCTCTATTTTTAGCTTTCTTTGAAAACTAATAGATTTTCATTCTTTTTACTACCTAGAATCATGATTAAAATAATTTCACTTTGGTAAGTGTTATGTAAGTGTAATTACATTTGAATTTGAGAATGAGGGGTAGAACAATACAGCTAACCCACAGTGCTGTATCCTAGGGAAGAAGGGTATTAACTTTTTGGGTTTTAATTGCAAATAACTTAGATATATCTGTAGATAATGCTGAAGAACTGATGGTCTGAGTTGTAATATAGAAGCTATTTACTATATGGTTTTTGATTTATTGTAAGATTTTGAGTAGTAAATAATAACCTATTTTTGTATGAAGGAATATAATTCTTTCTGCTTAGGACTCTACAGTAGAGACATCTGTGTATATGGTAGATGATTTATACAATGTTTTGACTAAATTCATAGTGCTGCAACTAGAAACCTTTTCAAGGGATGGAATTTTTAAACCCTTATTCAACTTCATCCTGTGTCTTGCAATTTGAAAGTAATTTAAAAAAGAATAACTGATAGGCAAGTCATAAAAGATCACTGGAAAGGAATGTGTTGCGTATGAATTAACAGTGCAGTTTCCATGTGTATTTCAGTGTTGTTTACTTAGAAGCTGCTTCAACTTTCTATTTAAAAATAGCTTGGAACTACTGTTCTGCATTCCATCAATGTGAAAAAGAGAGTGGATGATTCTAAAGTTTGTCCTCTTCTGAATATACAGCTGCTTTGATCTTTTTTTTAAACTGGGTGAAACTGGGATCACATTTCATATAGGACCATATTAAAAAAACCCAAAAAAGTAAACAAACACTTGCCTCCCCACTTTCAATGGAAAGGATCACTAAAACAGTAAGAATTTTTTAATACTGAATCTGTAAAATTAGAGGTTTTCTCTAGTTTGGCTTTGCCAGCCTGATATTTTGAAATTCTGTTCTCTTCTAGAACTTATTTACTTAGATATTAAAATAATACTTAATGTTAATTTTTTCTTTGTGCAATGTCTTTTCTTACTATCAGTTTATCAGGATTACCATTCTGATTCCAAGGTCAGAGTTTTTCTCTTGTTTTCTCTCCAGATTATGTGTTGACAGTTTATATAATTTGATCAGTCCACCATCCCTAATGTGGTCCTCATGATCTTTCATCTCTGTCTTAAGAAGCATTTGTATCTTGATTAATGTTAAATGTAGACTTTTTAGTTGCTTATATAGTTGCCATCAGTTAAGAATTAAATTAGTAGCAAGATTTTTGCTACCATCATCTCTACTCAGAGTTTACTTGTGGGTGTAACAAGAGCAGTAGTCTCATTTTTAACTTTCTTCCTCTCCTCAGAGGAAGAATGGACAAGGCTATTTATTAGTATTAGCTTTTATTCAGCTGTAGCCTTGATCCTAGTGGTAGAAGGTATTACTTTTTTGTTTTGTTTTGTTTTTAATTGAAAGTAGGGTGGTAATGCTTTTCTCTTTGTCAGGATTTAATTTTCACTGCATTTGCTTGAGAAAAACCTTTGTTTTTGAGTATAAGCTGAGTATATACTTCAAACTTTTCCTGAAAATCTTCTGTTATTGCTAAGACAGGTCTTCACAGTGTAATGGAGAGCTGTGCATGCATTAATTCCACAAGCTCCAGAGCTGCAGGGGAAGGGTTTTGCTTGAGCTGCCTCTGTGGAGGGTCAGGGCCCATAAGCTGGAGCACAGTGGAGCATTAATTTCACACTCTGCACTCCTTCCTTTGCAAGACAGGGTTTTGATTCTGATATTTCTCCAGAGATTATATTTTGCATGCATGCTAACATCAGTTCAGTCAGTAGCAAGGGGAATCCTCCCATTTCTGCCATACATGGACAGGCTACTTCCAGTTCCTGTCTCTTATTTTGTTGGGAAGTGCAGAGAGACGTAACCAGAGAGTAGTTCACGTGATGGAAATACTCTGTTGTAATGTTCCTGTATCCATCCCTGGAGCAAAGAATAAAAAATAGATAGGACTCTGTGTGACTGTACAGCAAAAGAGGGAGGGTACTTGGGGTGAAAAAGAAGTCAAAGAACCAAAATGAAAGAAAGCAAGCTCAGCTGAGCAAAGATAAAGATATGGGAGAATAAATTGGAATGCCAAATTTGAAAAAGGAGAAATCCCAGAAAAGACTAAGGGAAAATCAGAGATTTAATTTTTAAATTCTCTTTTTGCATTATCCTTCCAATAGATCTTCAAGTTAGGGAAGAAGGACTGGCTTTCAACATGTGTTGATGACTTTTTAGGTATTTTTCATGTTTTGGGGACAAAAAAGAGAAGCATTTTTGGATTACCATACCTGCTACTGCAATTATAAAAGACAACTGACACAAATACCAATATTGAATATTGTTATTAGTAGAACTTTGTAGTATTTGTTCTACTTCAAAGTGGGTTTATTATGCATTAAAAAAGCTGTTTAGGGTTTGATAAGTCATATTGTGAGCATTAAAAGCCTAAGATAGTCCTTCTGATTTCCCTGTTCATTAAAATTGGTGGTTTCAATTCCTGATTTTTTTCCAGGTGATTTTTATGAATGTCTACTGGTGCCAATCAAAATGCAGTGTTTCTTAATGCAAATTTATCTTTGCAGAAACATCTGTGCTATTACAATTAATGTTATTTTAATACTTTGATTTAAATTCTTCTTAGCTAAATGTAATGCTACACATAGTGTAATGAGTAAGAAGTGGCTCATTTAGCATGACAGATAATTATTTTAACCAAAGTAGTGTGTTAAACTGCTAGAAAAAGAAAAAATGACAATATTTAGTTAACATTTGAGGATTTCCAGGGCATGCATGTGTAACTATTTTTGCTTCAATGCATATGTCAGTATATGTTTGTGGGTAGACTTTACCTTAACAATGAGAGAGTGGCTTCATGCACTATCCTCACTTTAGCCTTTTCTGCTTCCAGTACATCAGAATTGCCTGGGGTTTTTTCTGGCCTTTGTTAGTGGTCTGGAACAATAAAATACAGATTCAAACTCTTAGTGTTTACAGCTATATGACTCTTTTACTGTAAATTTAAACATGAATTTTTGTCTCATCTTTGGTCTTGCTAAGTCACTTGTTTAAACTTTTGGTATAAAGACCAATACATTATTTGCAAATAGTTTTCTTTGGGTGGATTCTCTTTAGAGTTTGGCAGGGACATCTCATTTAAAAATAAGAGTTCTGAGATTTAAATGTATTATCATCTGTTTAATATGTACATTTTGATTCAATTGAATAGGAGGGGTCCCTGTAATTTGGAGGAAGCAGAATCTAGCTCTACAGCATCATACCCAGAAATACACTTAATTTTTCTTTATAAAAACTAGTTGTAATGAAAATGTTTATAATACGAAGGTGAAATCCATAATTATCTGTGTACTTCAGAGTATTTGTTTACACTGTCTTTTTTCTGGGCTACATACTGTGTTTGATCTGGGAAACTAAGTTTTATTTATCTGTACAAAGTAAATCTATTTATCTTAGTAGGTTTCAAATCTGCAAATAATGTCATTGATTATGTGTTTAAAATTACAGTCTTACCTTATTGTCAGCACATATGAAATAATCATGTTCATATTTGCTGAGATCCATCAGGAGTCAGAAATAAGGCTAAAAGCAGGGGAAATGTACTGCAGTCTGAAACTGGACAAAATCAGACATGCAACTTTAGTTCAGTGTTTTATAGGATGAATTGGCAATCTATGCTGTGCTGAAGGGGTTTTTTAAACCAACAAAGAGCATTCTAGTGATTTCCTATTTTTGTTTGTTAGAACTTGTCCTTCCTGTTTGAAGAGATCTGGCCTGTATTCACTGTTTGTGTCCCTAAGAATTTGAAGGATTGTCCTGTTATGTAGCCTGCCAAGTTGCCAGGCTGTGTCACAACACTGGGTGTTGCTATCAGAGACGTGGGGTGTGCACCTCGTGCTTACTGTGATGTTGGTGTTGCATAGAAATGGCCTGACAAGGCTGGGAGTGAGCACAGCAGGAACTGAACGGGAACATCCCACTGCTGCAAGGGCCACAGCTGCTCCAGTGGAGATGGACTCTCTTGTTTATAGGAACATTCTAAATCTTATTCCAGGTTTTGACTCAGATGAAGAATTTGGGCCGTTCTGTCATCAGACGCCGTTTCTAGGTGATGGTCTGGGATTGATGACTTTTGCCTTTTGTAAACTTTTTTTGATACTTCCTATGTTTGCACGTTTGCATGATAATGCAAGCTTTGGGCCTGGTGGGGCGGTACAGCAAGGGGAGAAAGGGCAAGGCAGGCATGTTGCCACTAGATTTCATACAAGCCTACAGACATGGATTTTGTTTGGCAGAAATAAGCTAAATGAATCTCCACAGAATATGGATTTTTGGTTGTTTTGGTTGTTTGTTTTTTTTTTAAAGAAGACAAATTAAATCTTAATGAATGCATCATTTACTCCTGTTCTGTGCAATGATGATCTGCATGGCATACTTTTATTATGTGGTGACTGATGTATTTTGGCAACCACACTGTATATCCATAGGTAGTTACATCTATGCTTGTTAGATTATGTTCTAGTGAAATTCAATGCAGATAATAGAGTGCTTTAGTAATACCTATAATAAAAACTCAATTGATAAAAATAGTGTGAATTTGTTGGTTTTAAAGTATGCAGATTACCATCAGCTTCTGCAAATGCTTGAGACAGTGAAGTAGCATGAAAAGAAAAGTGAAGATTTCTGGAGAATCTGAGGGATTTGAGTCCATGGAAAAAAATGCAAACCTTTTTGCTGAATTATTACTGTCATTGGTTGTGGACCTGAATTCTGTAATGGTTTTCTGCATATTTCATCAAGACCACTTTACTGTTCATATCAACATTAAGTGGTCCAGACAAAACTGTCATACTGCTGATAGATATTAAAAAATTGTTTTGGGGTTGCCTTTGGATGCAGGTGTGGGGAAGCCAACTAGTTGGTGGATACATCTGCTGATTATCTTCAAAGCTGAGATGTAGAAGCCTACATCCATTTTCGGTAACTGAACCAGGATAATGGTTGTAATGTAGCCTTTTCTTTTGTCCAGTTTTAGAGGTATCCTTATGTTACTTTTTTACAGATCAGAGAGTAGCATCTTTTTGCACCTTGAATGATATGCAGCAAGCTCAGGGCTTGGAAGGAGCACAGGAGTTACCTTTGGATGAGAGTCCCCCAGATGGAAAAGATTTTCTTGAGGATGCGGGGTATGTCAGAATTGAAGTATATTTCTTTCAGAATGCATGATTTATTTCATTTTTCTTATTTTATGGAAAGATTTTCTCTTAATGTTGCATGTCAAATTGCCTGTATGCATGTTTCATGGCTGTTTGATGGCAGACTTGTTGCCTTGACTTATAATTTCTTTAATTTTGAAAAATTTTGTTTCTTCAAATCAACTTCTCTCTCACTGCAATAGGTCTGGAATGCAGACCAAGTTTAGATGCAGAGTTTCAGATAATCAAATTTCTTACTGTATTCCTCCTTTACAATAATAATTTTTGTTACATTTATTTCTGTTTTCATTTTAATAGAACTAATAATAGGAGCTCAACTCTGTAGGATGCCATAACCTGATCAGCAGCAAAGTTCTCAAACCTTGGAACAGGGTCTACCCTATCTTAGCAAGTATTTGCTATTTGCAAACCTGTAATTTTTCTTTTATATAGAGGTAAATTAATCAAGAGAATCTGTAACAGAGGATTGCAGATTTTATGCCAAACTACCCAATTCTTCAAATTCTTCCCAGTGCTGTAAGAGAAATGTTTCCTTTTTTCCCCCCTGAGTCTCCACCTATCCTGCTCTAAGGAGTATACTTGTTAATTTAAAGATCATTTTTGTTATAGATTCAGCAGTATAATCTGTCCTCCACTGCACTTTAAAAGAAAAACACATCTTTGATTAGTTTTGCTCTTCAATTGTAGGAATGGAAGAATGGGAAATAGAGGGAAAAGTCTTCTTGCTTGTTAGACTATCACATTTTAATTTGAAACAATTTTACACAAATTAGCTTGCTTACATGGTAAAGTACATTTATTGTAATGACTTTTAAGTCCATATCTTTCCTGAGGCTAATGATCAGTAAGGATTGCAAAAGACTGTTAAAGATGTTCCCCTTTTAGCCATGGCAAATCTGTTAGATTTGTGCAATTGCATGAAGCAGCTGATTCAGCTTTGAATGTAAAGCCTCCCTCTTCACCTGCTCTCTTTTAGACACAATTACTCACATGATGGCTAATTGCATCTATAATGTACATGGAACTGTCTCCCAGGGTGCTTATTGTCATTCAGAAAACAGAAGCTATCTCAGTATTTTCCCTCAGTCATGCATTTGATTAACCTGTGGCAATATTTTATGTGTTTTGACCTTTAAACAAAATATTTGTCTCCATTAAGCCATAGGTTTGTCCTTTACTGAAAATGACACTACTGCACAGCAGACAAAAGAAGTTTTTACAGCTCTTTTGGTTTGCAGTAATTGCTGCTGCATCTTGCTTGAGATTAGTGCTTATCAGAAAGCAGCTTGTTATCCAATGTGCCTGCACGCCATGGAGCAGTGAGGGTGACTTGCACTGTGAGGGTATGTGCAAGTCATTCCTAAAACATTGCATCTTAAAGTCATTGTTACTTCTGCCTGATTTGCATGAGAAAGAGTGTTGTATTTCAGATATTGCAGGACTGGATTTATGTTCTAGTAAGAGTCTTTTACTGATGCTGGTTTTGTCTCTATTTTCCTAACTATGATTGGTTTCCTTTGCTATTACTAAAAGTGAACTCTGCTAAAGCTGGGAAGAAGATGTTTTTCACTAACTCAGAATGAAGGTAGTGGTTTACTTTACAGGGAACATGCTCCAAGTACTCTGACTGGAAAAGTCAACCAGCTGGAAGTCATCCTCCGGCAGCTGCAAACTGACCTGAGAAAGGTAAGGGACCACCACAAGCACCATAACTGTTCCCCAGTTTTAGTAGTTTTATTTTTACAGAGAGATCACCAAGGGCTTGAAAGAAGTACCTCAGTTAAACTAGACAGGAGGACTCAGTAATTGCTCAGAGCACCGAGGTGCAGAAGGTCCTGTGGGAATGGTTATGTGGGGAAATTGGCCCAAGGCTAAGTACTTTATGGGTCCTTACTCCAGAACAACAATCCTACAAATAGTTATACCCCAGAAAAAAGGAAACACTTCATCTTTATTTATGGTACTTTGGATTTACCATAGGATAGGGATATGGACAGGGCACCATTGCTAAGTAGTTAGCACCCCAGTTTTGTCATACTTGTTGCCTTATGCTACCTTGCTCATGTAGCAATGACTTGATTTGTGCTTCATTTGCTGTCAAAATTCTGAGCGGGAGATATTGCCAGGATAATAGAAATGAGGCTGCTCTTGGTAGGAAAATAATCATGTAAGGAAAAATTTTGAAATTAGATATTGTTCTTCCTTGTTTGAAATCAATTACTTATAACTTGGGCTCTCACATATGTTTTATTATAGCTAAAAGCTTCTTATGCTTGTAATGCTTAATTTTATTTTTCTTTTGTTAAATGGTGTTAATGTCTTTAATTTTTCTATTAAACTAACATCTAGTTTTCTTTTTAGCTTGCAGTATTTTCTTGGAATGAATGAGGTAGTTGAAGCATATTTGGGGAATTAACTTACAGTTAACAGTTGTCAGAATGCATTAGGGAACTCAACAAAATATAGCTGTTATGACTTGCATAGAAATATTAACAACAAAAATAAATGTTGTCATCACAACTACTCACTATGCTCAACTTGTGTCTTTGTTAACCAGGAAAAACAGGACAAGGCAGTTCTCCAAGCAGAGGTGCAGCACCTGAGACAAGATAACATGAGACTTCAGGAAGAGTCTCAAACAGCAGCTGCTCAACTGAGGAAATTTACAGAATGGTTTTTTAATACGATAGACAAAAAATCCTAATGGCTGGGGCCCTGCAAAAGTACTTATTTGAACAAGCTAACAGCTGTATCTTTGAATTAGCGGGGTAAAAATTTCACTGTGTTCACAATCCATTTTAGGTGTTTCTGCTACATTTTCTGTCCAGCTTTATTCATCTGAAAAGGAGAGAGAACTGTGGCAACCCTTCTTTAAATTTATATGAAGAAAGCAGAGAATAGCAGATACTTGTTTGTGTGCAGATGAATGTAAAAAATCCTTAGTGTCATTTTAGACATTTTTAGAAGTTGCTCTGGCTGGGGCTTGCCTGAAGAGGAATATTTGGGGTTTTAGTTCCTGCATTTCAGGTGTGCTGGTGAAGATGTTAAAGCAATTTAAATTAGCTTGGGCTTCAGTATTGTAAGATAAAAAGAATAACCAGACATATACTTTAATGTTTAAAAGGTGCTCTATTTTTTTGTATGTACAGTAGTTTTATTTCCACAGTCCACATTGTCATAGCAATAAGAATGGAGGTATAGTGAATAGTCACAGAGCTGTGTTTATAAAATGTTAGCACTGATGTGTTTAACACTAGTTTGGATGCAGATACATTAGAGATTATTTATTTGCAGGAACAAATGGTGCCTGAATATAAACAGTGTTCTGATTTTCTAAAAATACACATGCCTTGTAAATGGCTCACTGGGGTTAGCCCACTCCCAACTTCAGTTACTTTTGTATAGTTGATGTTCAGCTAAACAGCTACACTGCTTAACTATGGAAATCATGTATGCTGTGAGCCAGCCAATCAGTTGTACAATGCCAAATTTGTTTATCTTTGTACAGAAGCTTTGATCAAGTGTCTTGTATTTAACACCTTTATTTAAGCTTATTTAACCTTAAATTGTTGTTTTTATAAAGTTTGTTTTATCTGCACTATGGTGAGGTCAGTTGGTTGCAAGTTGTAATATTTGGAGCTTGCCAAGACTGTACGGAGGAGTTCTAAAAAATTCTAACAATTGGATGCTGCTAGTACACAATTGATTTGTTTGTATGCTTTAACATTTTTAACTGTTTAATTTGAAATGAACATACATCCTGCTTTTTTAATAAATGTTAAAAATCTAAACCTGAAATATTTTATCTTGTATTATCTGAAGTCATTGTTCCCAGTAATAACTCAGGTTTCTGTTCAGCTTGGTCCCTGGGCTCTCCATCCAGAGGCAGTTCATCCCCTCAGAGCTGTCAGGATCCCTTGTTATTAAGGAGGGGTTGCCACCATTATCCCCATTATCAGTTAATTTCTTTGGTGCATCCTGTCCTGGAACCCAGGAGTTGGCTTCCCCAGTCTAAACTAAAGTTGTTTGGGCTGGTCATAGGCAGTGATTAGTGGCTAGGAGAAAAAAAAATCCTGCTTTACTGACAAACACATCCCAGAGAAAATGTTCAAAAGAGGTTTAGTTTCTTCATATTTCCTTATATGTTAGTTGTAGCAGGAAATAGCTTGCCATCTTGTGCCAGCAAAAAAAGTTCAAGACCATAGTTTTATCCCAATTTCCTCTTCACTGCTGAAAGCATTCAGGCAAACCTATGGAAAACTATTGAATAATTAAAAAATATATTCAACTCATACAAATAAAATTCTATGTCTGTTGTTAGTGCACATTGGGTGACAAATGTTTTATAAATTGACGAAATGTCTGTCACTGCTGTAACAATTGTTCTGAGAGACTCTTCCTAGGAAAGGTTGTATATGGGCAAATAATCAAGCCTTTAGTTACACTGACATTTAAAAGACCATTTTGTACTATATTTTTCATCAAAAACTCTGACTTTTACATACCAAACAATGTCCACTAAGCTGTATTAGCAGGGTATTTAGACATGGCAGTCATGTGTTACAGTAGCTTCTGATTAAAGCACCTTACAGAAGTCATTAGCAAACCCATCTGGATGGAGACCTTGCCAAATACCAGTGCTGAACAACATGGGCAATTTGTCTGTGAACACGTTTCTGTGAGGATTGGTCTGTTCCCTTCGAAAAGCTGTGCTAGCGGAAATGAACTCAAGGGTAAGCTGGCTCTGAAGGAACACAGGTTTGTGTAAGAGTTTATAGTCCAATATTCATTTTAGTTCTTTATCTCAGCAGTTATAGCTACACACACAAAAAGGACTTTCAATAGTTATTTTTTCCATTTTTCCCATCCAGCTGAAAATGTTTGACTTCCAAAAGTGACAGAAAGCTTTGTCTACACAGCTCCTAGGTTTTTTTTGCTGACAAAAGCAGTTGTGTTGGGGCACATGGTTCTTCTTTAATTAACCTTCACCATGGGGAAAAGTTTTTAGTCTGGCTGTTAGTGTTTTGATGACATGGATAAATACAGTATTTATCAGAGACCATATGATGGTTTGGGCATAGGTAAAGGACTTTTAATTGGACATTTTAATTAACTGGGGTTTTTAAGAATAATTCTCTTGGAAGCATTGTACTCACAAAAAAAAAAAAGCCTGGTTTAGACACATGAAGGCAAAGACTACGCTTACATGAGCAACAAGTGTGGAGCACTGGGAAAATTCAGGGTGTGGATAACCCAGATTTTTGAGATCTTTCAGGCTCTTCCGTGTCCAGATCCATGACTGGATGCCTTTTAGTGGCTGAAATCATGTTGGGTTGGCTCTGTCTGAAGGCTCTGTGCTCTTAAGACCATTCCGTATGATCTGAAGCCAAGTAGTGGAGGTGATTGGGAAATTGACTTCAAAGATGTGTTTGTGATCTGAATTAAAACCATAATATGGAAATATTTAAAACATCAACAAAGTCCTCCCAGCACAGCAAGCCATACTATGCAGTACTGAGGAGCCAAAATCAAATACAGGTTGATGCAGATGTTTACTTCTGTAAGAGGGAAAAACACCAATCATGACAAAATTACAAAATGTTCTGTTTCTGCCCTAGAAATGACATATCAAGATTTATATGCATCTCTTTATTGAAGGGATCCTTATTGAGACATTTATCACAATGTGGAGCTGTATTTTATTATGTACAGTTTTTTTCTGAGGCCACTGTGACAAACATAAGAGATAATTTCAAGGATTTTTTTGTTCCTGAGAGGGTAGTATATTTGGTTTAGGCATGTGAAAGCTTTATATGGAAGCTATTTAAGTCCTCTGTGTGTTAGTCGATGCAAATTCTCAAAATAGTTCATTTTTTTTTGTGTCTAAAATCCAGTAATGTGGGACAGTGTTTAGAATATTTGTAATGCAAAGTAGCTAATTGTAGAACAGATGTTTAGGAAAAAAATTTTTTCATATGGAAAAAAAGAGAATTGCTATGTGCATTATGTCGTTGCAGCACTTGAGCTCTGTGCTGACTGGTTCTAATATAGAAGAAAGTCAGTGAAACTCAGGAATTTGTGTTGTACAATTTGAAACCATCAGAGCTATGAATTATTGCCAAAACAAGTTATTCTTCATCCCATCTTCCTCCTTCTACAGCAAAGACTATAATAGCTTTCAACTCAAAAGCAAAAACAAATCTTGATCTCGGCTCTTTTCTCCGTGCACACAGCTATTTTTCCTTTGATTCCTTACCCTTCCTTTACTTCTGTCTTTCATCATGTTGCCTTTACTCTCTCTCATGGAGAATCCAATGGCAGAAGGAAAAATTTTGTATTAGGTGCCTGGTCTGGCCAGCCATAGGCAGGGCTGAAGTATTTTTCTGGGTTAGCTCCACAGTGGCCACAGAACAGAAAGTAAGGCTGGTACAATTTCATCCAGTCTTGCCAAGGTAGATCTTTGCTGTTTTGCAGACTCTGAAGTCAACTGCTGTCTTACACAGTGGTAGCTTTCTGGAGATATATTTGACACATAGGTAAAAACAACCAATCCACATATTTCCATAATAACTGTATCTAGCAGATTTCCAAAACCTTCACCAGGGAAGCAATTAAAAATAATGGGGGGGGGGTGGATAGAGAGGATTTTTTTTTTTAGGTTTTATTTTGATTCTCCTTTCAGACAGACAACCACCATCTCTGGCTGTTGCACTGTCTTAAAAGGCTGTAGCAGGACCAGAGAATGGAATGAAGAGACCAAATTGCTCATAGCCTTCTAATTCAAAAATCACAGGAAGGCTTCAAATCTGTTAGTGTTGGAATCCCATTTATTTTATTGACTTCTCAAGGGAAATTGTATTATGTCCTTTGTTTCATATTTTTGTCCTCTTCTTACCACAGGTATTTAAAAGCTTCTTTCTATACAGCATCACAGAATTACTCTAGTAGAGGTCATTGTTGAAGGAACATCCATTCATGAGATTCCCTGGCAGTCACACTCCCAAGAGACTTTCATTGCTGGCACCAAAGCCCCTTCCAAAGGGTGGCTCCAGACAGGTGCCCTGCTTGGCTCCCACACATCCCCCTCATGCAGTCAGACCAGATTTCCTTACCAGTTTGACCCCAGCTTTCCCAAGGCAGAGTCCCAGATGTCTTGTTCCATGAAGCCATTTATTCACAGTGCACTATCACAGACACAGCTTGGGCTGCTGCCTAAAAACAGCAGATGAGCATTTTCTGAACAAATAATTAAATTTAAAAAAATTAAAAGTTACTGAATATGCTGTTGATACCAATTCAGGTGCCCATGTGTGTAGACATCAGCTGCAGGTGTTTAAAATAATTGTGAGGAGTGATCATGGGAAAGTAGAGACAAAACCATGCCATGTGAAAAAGTGGGATATATGAAGTGCAAAAGTAGTAATCATGGGCAATATATTGACTGATGACTCTATGTCTAAAGACTAGAACTTTAAAAGAAGAGGAAATTTTCACAACCTTTATGTTTTGTAAATCCACCGTTTGGAACCCAGAAAACAATTGTGAGCTTACCTTGAAAGTATTAGCCCTGACCAGAAAGTATTAGCCCATGTATTAGCCCTGACCAGAAACCTGGGAGAACATCTGCAAAACTCAGATAGTTATGATTGAATTTAAGCTGTGGGGCTTGGTTATACTGAACAAAAATTTAAAGTGTTAGAAACTCATCCCTTTTTTTCTTTGATTCCTATTTTGAAACCTATGAAAATGTATGATTATTTGAGTAACAATAGCTGTTAGTAATAGAATAAATAAATAAATGACCCCAGGGCTATCCAGTAGGAAATAGTAGTCTGGTCATCTGAGATTCTTGTTACCACTAAATTATGGTCTTGCTATCAGCTCAGGCATAACTTTGATTGATAATATTTTCTGAAGGATTTTTTTATGTAAACCTGAGGTATCTGCATTCTAGTCAGGGTTGTGCTTCTGCCTCTGCATAGACATTTTGTTCATGATGATGGATATTCCTTGCTCAAATCCAAGACACAGTGTTTCTTTCCAACAAGCAGTGTTTCTCCTGTGTGTAAGACCAGAGCTCCAGGAAGTATATTCTAGCAGTAGTGCAACTTTTAGCTGTTGGTGCTGAAGACAGACAGACTGTCTGTCTGCTGTCACACAGCTTCTGGATTCATGGTCTTCCTTTTGTTTGCTAAAAACTGAGTTTCTCAGTAGGGGGGTTCAGTAAAAACAAGCACAAAACAAAAAGCTCTTTCAGAATGGCAATGTCTTCATTTTTTAGGAAATGCATCAGGTTTTGTAAAGGTACAAACATCCTTTGATGTTCCTTTCTGTGTCTTTTCCTGTCAGAAGGCTCAGCAAAGAACTTCAGAGTGGCTCAATACTTGAACAATTCAAAGCCCGTTTGAAATACTGAAATACTTGTGTATGGGTAGGGGATCTTCCACACGAGCTCTAATTAATATACAAATATGTTCAGCATGCTTTCAGACTGTATGCAGACCAGAGGCAACTTTGCTTCCAGTGGGGGAAATGCTATTCCATCAGTTTCAGTCTATGCAGTTTGGACAATGAGGAATTGGACAATTGAGTTACCTGCCACTCAAAAGGAGAAAGCAGACAATGGGCTCATTCCTACATATTTTTATGTCACATAGCAAACAGAAGCTGTATATGATGTAGCCAGAAAAGGTCCAAATGGCACCATTAAATCAAGCTGTGCTTTGTAAACTGGGAGGCTGATTTCCTTTAAAAAAATCAGAAAATGTATTCAGTTCCTCTGGTGTAAATCAGACTTAATAAAATAGAAATTACTGAAGAGAGTAAAATTGGGAAAAGAATCAGTCTTTTTGTGTGGAATGGTGAATTACATCCAGACCATATTTTAAAATGAGGTCAAGTGATTAGACCAAAAACAGGATATGAAAATAAAATTGATGTCGTTCTTTATTAACCGTGACCTCAGTAGTCCACAGTGGTTTGGTTTATTGATTTCTAATGTTAATGTGGTTTGAACTTCTTACTAAGCTCTGAAGAATGTTCTTTCAACAGAACCATATCTATTAAATGAGTCATTTGCTCTTTAAAACTAGATAGCTTTACAGCACAGCATGCCATAAGCCTCCTAACGTCTCGCCAATTGTCCAGCAGGATTGTTGATGTATACAGAGAAACTTTAAAGGGATGCTGACAGGAGAGTTTCATCATCTGTAAATAGTCTTATTAAGGCTCAGGCATAAAATCCTCTTGGGTTTTTAAGTGTGAATTCTTGCTATGACAGTGTGTCAGTACCTTCTTTTCCAGTCTGTCCTAGTTTGTTATTGCAGAACATCCTAGCGTTGCTCAGCTGCTGATTATTTTTTAGTTGGTTTGGTTTCATTTGTTGTTTTTTTTTAATAAATTAAATATGAACTAGAAGAGAGTCTGAAAGAAACCTAAGGAAAGAGAGTGAAATCAATCTGCAGACTAACACAGAGGAGCATCCTTTTCAAATGTTTTTATAATGTCACAGAGATGCTTTCATAATCCTCTTACAGAGAAGAAGAGAAAAATGATTAGGCTCGCACATGTAACAGTCAGTCTATCATTCCTGAACACACCACAGTTTGTCTGTCACACCATGTGTACAGCAAACCCCATTGCAGTGAATGGGTACAATATAGTTATAATGATTTGTCCACATTTTACAAGAAACACTACAAATTCCTTCCATGAAAATCACTATTTTTCATCTCTAGGGAGGTTCTCAGAAATACCCAAGCTGCACTTCCTAGAGTGATATGGAGATATTTAGTTCCTGTTGGTGGCATGAATCCATTAGTTGGTGTTGTGAATGAGAGTGAGCATTCTAAGCTCATTCTGAGCTGTGCTGACGCTAAGTGCGGATGCAGATCAGAGTTGCAGATACACCTGCACCTTCTCCTTGAAGAGAATATGCCAGAAATACAAAAGGCTGTCTAGTGTCTAATACTTGATTTGATCAGAATACAGATGAGAGCAAGGTAATTGCTGGCAGAGGTGCTCTGGTCTTCTGATGGAGACAGATTGTTTTTACCCAAGGTTCACATTCAAATCTTTCCTCCCCACTCATGAGGGCTGTTTTTTCCTCCTCCTCCTGTTGTGGAGCTTTGAGCAGCTTCCTAAATTGCATGGTCCCATCTGGCACCTGAGGAAAGTGCCATTTTCCCTAGCATCTTGCAGATTATTTTATGAGTCCTTTTGTTACAGACAAATTTCCCATTCCTGTTATGAGTGCCCCAGCTGGCTTTCAGGCTCTCTGATTTCTTTTGCTCCCCTTCCTCCACTGGCTTCATCTGGCCCACGTGCAGCAGCTGCTTACTTGCATGCTGGAGTAAAGCAGGAAACCCCTGTGCTGCCCTCCTTTCAAACTGCCCACTCTTAACCCTGGGTGCCACATCCAGACCATGCTTTTGCCAAGAAAGGTTGGACCAGATGATCCTTGAGGTCACTTCCAACCTGGTATTCTGTGAAATATAGGAGATTATGTCCTTCCCACTGACCTGTTTCTGAAATGTTTCCTTGTGGTCATCTAATGGTAACTCTGGACAATCTGGTGTTACCAGTACTGAGCACAACCTGTGGATCACAGCTGGAATTGCAGGGAATCAAGTGAGTTTGAAAAAATGTAAACAGCTTTGTCTCATTAAAGTAATCTAAAGGGGAAAGTGGCACAAGAAACTTAACATACTTTGAGGAAAGGCTAATTTGTTGGCCACATGATCTTCACTGGCTAAACATGACTTTTTTTTTTCTTTTTTTTTTTAATATATGGTTTTAGTTTTAAACAAACTTTCACAGAAGCCATGAGATGATTCAAACATTTTTGTAGAACTTTTTCTAGTGGCAGACAAATAAATTCAGGCTTCCTAGGTTATTTTGGAGGTAACCATAGAAGATACGTCTATATTTAAAGTGCATGAAGTATCTTTTCTAATGTCCAAAGCAGTGGCCTGTACAGCTGAATAGTTATCCCTTTGAAAGTATATTTAACTCCCAATATGTATTAAGTATTCTACTGTCTAAAAATGCCCATCTCTATGAACCTTTTATAACTGGGGCTTTATGTTCCAACTCTGAGCAGGAAGTATGGAGAATTCTGGTTTTTAATGAGGCTGCTTTTTGTTCTCTTAAAATAATCTGATGACCTTAAACTTTCTGAGACAACACTTCCAGAAAAGTAAATGCTCTCTTTCATCTCTAAGTGCATTTACATCACTTGGTCTGTATGGATTCAGAAGGTTGAAAGTCTGTATTTTATACAGGCAGAGATATTTTTTCCTCCCCTGTGAGGAACCACACTTCCTTTTGAAGCTGTTGCACTTACTGTCAATTAACAAGACTTAAAATTTGTGACAGAAATTTTGGCTGGAAGAAATGTTTGGAGGTTATCAGATCCAATCTCCTGAAGCAGCATTTCCCTTTTACCACATTAGGTATGGCTTTGTCGAGCTAAATCTTACAAACCTCCAAGGATAGAGGTTCCACAACCTCCCTGAGTACCCTGTATTATCCCCCACAAAAGCTGGAAGTTTTTTCTGACATCCATCCCAGCCAAAATCTGTGGATGTTCCCCCTTGCTGGCAATACCAGAACAATACCAATGGCTTGTTCCACTTGGGTGAATACCTCAAAAATAGTTGTAGACTATTATTAAATCAGCCCTTAGTCTCTTTACCAGATTAAACAAGATTAAACAATTCAATTCTCTCAACTGACACTTTTTCCTTAAGGCTGGCTCCTGACCATTTTAGCAGGTCTCTGCTGCTCTCTCTCCAGTTTTTATCATCCATCTCATACTGGGTGACCAAAAAAGAACACAATATTCCAGTTGAAGCTTTACCAGACAGTTATTTAACCCAATTTTCCATGGACATGCAGCATACCTGTAGTTTCTGCCCTGTTCCTTCTCTTTCCCACCAGCCTCAATGCTCTCTGGACATGCAACTTTTTAATTTTTTTCCTTTTGTCACCTCTGAGAATTTGTCTGGCTGTGGTTTGGGGGAAGCAGATGTTTTGATGCTTTGCTACTGATGTAATCTGTGGAGGTGGCCACAAAGTCACCTCTGCAGAGGCACACATACTCTTGATAGACACAGTCAGAAATGTTGGTGTTGGGCGGAAGTTGAAATAAAAAAACACATATGTACACCTTCTGTGAGATGCACATTCACTGAAACTCCCCAGAGTGTGGTTACTGAAAGAAAAATAAACTTATTTGGTTCAAGGCTGTTTCCAAACTTGTTGTTGCTATTTGTTGCAAATCCAAGAAGGATTGCTTGGTAGCAATCCTCTCACTTGTGCTGCTACAGATTCTCAAAGATCTGTCTGGATGAAAACTCCTATATCTGAACTCACCATGTACATTTTCTTAACAGCTGGAGAAGGAAAACAAGGGTTTGCAGAAGGTGGTTCAGCTGGATGGTATCCCAGAGCTCCTCTGAAGTGAGTCACCCACTGACAGTTCCTTTCTCTCTCCCTTCAGTACAAGAGGAGCACCAAAAAAGGAGCACAGGTGTGGAGTTCTGGAGTTCTTAATTTTTCATTGCTTTTATTGCCTTTGATGTTTAAATGAATGTTATGAAGATCTTGAACACAATGCAAAACACCCTGACCTGCTTTAGCTACAAGCTAGATCAGTGTTTGGATTATTTGAAGTCAGCCTGTTTTGTGTTTGACACAAGGTATTATCCCTTGAAGGTGATTTTTCACTTTGAGTAAATGAAAACAGGAGATGTGAGATGCACTCACCCAATTTATCTTTGCTGAAACAGGTTTGAAGCATTGTTGGATGCCTCAGTAAATGATATACAATCATCTGAAAACAGGCTTCTACAAAACAGGTTTTCTATCCTTTTTGGACACGTTGTTCTGAGGAGCAGAGGTCAGCTGGATTCAACCTGATATTAAAGTAAAATCTAGTGGAGGCCCTAACAGAGTATCTAATAAACAAAGTGACTTTGAGCCTGATCTACTAGTGTGTTACTCTAGTTTGCCTCTAGAGTAATTCACTTCACTTAACCTTACTATGCTTTATATTAGCTTCAAACTAGCTTCAAACTACAGCTATTCATTGTTGAATCAAGTCCTGTGTTTTGATCAAGATACAGAGAACTGTATTTTTAAAAGTGCTGAGTCTTTGTTTGTTTTGGAAGATGTTAAAACATGTAAAAGAAAATTAGTTCTAGGCTGAATATTTGTATGACAAGTTCTGCCTACAGCAAATCTCTATGACTGAGCTGCAGATCTCTCAAAATAAGATTTCAAATTGGAATTTTTATGCAAGTCTTAACACTTGTTATACCAGAGGATGTTGCCATAATAATAAATGGAATAACAGAGTGTTGTCACACTGCATTGCATTTCTGACCTCTGTTTCATCTTGTGAGACAAATTGATCCTCAAACATTAAAGCCATAAAGGATTATCTGAGGAAAGGTGCTTTCTGGATACTTGTAATGAAACTCAATATGCTACATGATTCGAGTAAATTAATTCATTGTTGTGACCGGTTTGTAAATGACAGTACAAAAGCAAAATACAAAGGAGAAAGCACCACCAAACAAAAAATAGGCAGTACTAGGGATTTTTTACCTATGTCTTTGTTTTACACTCCACAGATAAAACTTTCCAAAGAGCAAAAATATACAAAACAACTCTGTGTTGAGTTGAAATTAAATCCTCTGGTTATTTCTAATGCACAATAATGTGAAACAATGGATGGTTTCTGAGTTTTCCCTCTCCAAAGGAAGCCATCAACAGCCAAATACAGCAGCCAAATCCAGGGGGGTAGTGCTGTCTTTGTTACTGCAGGGCAGGCTGGTGCTGAGAGTCCCTCTGGCTGTGCAGGACCTGGAGAGAAGGGGAACTACTGAGATACACCATTACATTCGTGCCTCCATAGCACCAACATACTGAATCACCTCTGCATCTTTTTCATACTCAGTTGATCATGTTACTGAAGTTGTTTGGATCATTCTCCAAGGTAATGGAAATTATGTTGGGGAACAGAGCCAGGATCACAAGAGCCAGAGTAGCTGAAAGAGCAACAGGTCTGCCTGCCTCCCCCTCTTCATGCCCTGGGCTTCCTTGCTGCAGCCTGGGACATGTGCCAGGGATTGGAATCCCAGCAGGCTGGAGTGACTCACCCACCAACATGTCCAGAGGTTAAGGCTCACCCTCCTTCCCATTTATACCTATGGAAGATTTTGGCTGGGAATGTAGTTATTTTGACTTACTAAAATGGGGCTGTGCTTGGGGCAGGCCAGGCTGCTGCAGTTTGGTCTCCTTTCATCAGAGCCTGGAGAGAACTTCATGCATTCCCTGAATAGAAACAGGCGTCAAAAAGCACTGCCTTCAATCTGGCAGGAAACACCATCAGGCCTTTGATGTAAACTGGTGCTGGGGCAGGAAAACTTGCCCAGCTCTGTGGAGCCTGAGTTCTGTCACTCCCTCAGGAAAACAGAGGGCAGAGCATCATTGGTTTTGCTGGTAGAGCCCATTACCCCCAGATGAGTGTACTGGTGCCAGGCACAAATGATCCATAATCCAACAGTGATTATGGAAACAATGTGTGTGAAATCCCTTGTGAAGACACCATATTTGTTTCTCCAAAATGAGTTCCTTTTTGCAAGGCTACTTTTAGCCTATAAAATATTTCTTCACTTATGAATATTTCTACAGTAGCAGAGATGGATTTATGAGGGGATGCATCAATTTATCTGTCAAACATCACAGGAGAATCTCCTTCTGGCACTATCCTGTATTTCATATGATTTCACCTTCCTCTCATGTTGTCCACCATTTCAGAGATGAAGGCCCTTTTGAACTTACACATCTCAGTGCCTAGATCTGATAACCAGTGTAGGGAAGGTAACCTAGTATTAGGTAAATGTCTTAAGGGAAAACTTACATTATTTTAAGCAACTGCAACTCAATGAGCTGTTAAAAGAACCAGGGGTTCTGTTGCTCTTGGTTTTTCCAAAAATGTCCAGAGCAGAGTTGAGAGTTTCAAAACTGGAGGAGTCTTTCTTTGCTCTTTCTGCTCACCACTTCACAAAAAAACTTTCACCTTTTGTCCTTAGCCCTCTAATGAAATCCCAGCACTCTTGGTCAGGTGATCTACTTTGATTCGCTTGCAAAATGAAATCAATAATCTCATTTAAAAGACTTGCTGAAGGCAGGGAATCTCCCTCATATTGGACATGCTATCAGAGAAGAATCTTCCATTCTGGATGCAACCTGACCTCCAGCCTGTAAGGATAACTAGCCTGAGAGAGCATGAGGGATTTAGTGGCAAAATCAAATGCGTGAAGAAATTGTGATAAGAGCTCTGCGCTGTTACCGAAGAGTTATTAGGATTATACCACATTGCAGCTTTTCCATCACACAAGTTTTCCACAGATTTTCTAAATAATTGTGTTTGAGCCAATATACACAGGGTGATGTAAGGTACAGATGGGTGAATGTGTTGACACACTGAAAGCAAAAGTAGCAAAAGACATGGTGTTTCTCTTGCTTGCCTCATTGCACACAGATGACAGCCACAGTCACAGTGTCTCTGGGAAATCATGAGTTTCTTTGATTATGACTGAGAAAACATCCATTTCCCATTTTCAGAAAGCTGTTTCAGACACTGCTGCAGGAGAAAACCAATCCAGCTGAAGCCTGAATGCAATATTTTGGGTTCCTAGTGCAGAAATCTGCACCATTTTCCCCCACCCCCACCCATTTTGTTGTTAATTACAAATACACATTGCAAGTCTCATGATAGAGGAGACTGAGACCTGTTTTGAGAATGGGGAGCCACGTGGTACCTGACTTCTGGTCTATATTGGGTTCCAATCTTTTAGAGAAGGAATACAAGAGTTTTCCAAGGCTAGATTTGGGACCAGACATGTGTATTTTATAATAATCCCTAGCAATTTATCAAATGTCCTTTTAGATTTAGAGAGTGTAGGATTTCACAGAGTGACTTCATCTCCTGAGGCCTCAAGAAGAGCTCATTGACAGTCTGGGAGTAAGCTGCACCACTGCTGAGGGAAATATGACACTCAGAGATAAAGGAGAGTGCAAGTAAGGAGAAAAAAACCCAACTCTGCTCTGTGAATCTGTGAGCTATCAGATTTACTGAGGTGCCATCTCCACCTCTCCAGTTACTATCCTGTGGGAGGGTGCAGGGTCCCAGGCAGTCCCCATGCTGCATTTGCAGCCACACAGTCCAATGGTCCCAGACAAGTAACTCCTTCACATTTGTCAGCTAACAGATCTGAGGAGTCCTGTGCTGATCCTGAAGCCTCATTGCACCTGATAACAGCAAGAGCTTTTGAACTCTCTGCTCCTCCTTATCTAGCCCCCACTGACTGTAGTGGAGCTGGCTGTTTCCCGGTTTGCTGTGCCTTTGAGGTCCTTCATAAATAACATCACTTCTTTAGATAGGGGGTCGAGCTGGCAGCTGATGCAAAACCCATAGGGCCACTGCTGGGCAATGAAAGCAGATTGCTCAGCACAGAGTCACTGTCACCTGTTCTCTGGATGTTCTGCAGTGCAAACACTCTGCCTCCATTTTGCCTGTTTGCAGGGTGTTCATCAGGGCTTTTACTGAGCTGATGTTGGCTTCATTGTTTAAGGCACTGGCAAGAGTTGGGCACACAGGGGAAGGTCAGGGGAGATTCAAAGGCAGTTGACTATGAATGTCTAGAAGTTTTTTTTAAAGTAGAAGGTAAAGGCTAGGGGAATGCAAGTACAGCTACACAAAAGGGAGGCAATGGAGAGCATGGGAGTGACAGGGTCTGCTCAGCTTTTCCTCCTGGAGCTCTGGCCTTTTGTGTTTTTACACAACCTCCCTGTTGGGGGTCCCATGTGGCTTCCCATCCCAGGTGGAGCAAGCTGTGGTACATCCCAGGAGCACCCAAAATGCAGATTGCCTTAGCCAGGTGTGGCACAAGCACCATCACTGTGCATAAAGGTATAACGAATTTGTTTTAAGAATGAAAAAGTAGTGACACAACTCATTAGTACCAGACATCCAGCTTGTTCCCTGAGCTATACCTCTTTCCTCAACAGCTTATTTCTGCTGCTTGAAGCTGCAGACAGCTGAGGTAGTGATGGACTATAAACGAGAGTTGTCTCAGTGTTTTCTCTGCCTGTGCCAGAGCCCTGGACAGCCAGACCTGGGAAGGGAAATTGTATTAACCTGAGCAGGAGGTGGAGAGACCATCCTGCAGGCCAGAGCTACTGCCATCCCCACCATTTATTCTGTTGACAGCCTGCTCCAAGCCTGAGCTTTAGGGCTCTCTCTTGACCCTGGAGAAACCCTGGGTCTGATTTAGATGGTTCCATTGGCCTGTCATTGAGCCTCAACCCGTTAACAGGTTCAATGCACTTTGATATGAATTGGAGCCAGGGAAAAGTTACATGGAAATCTGTTTGGGTTTTTTTTTTTTTTTTTTTCTCATGATGATAAAAGATGAACAATGCATAAAGCTTTGCTCTCTCTCTAGTGCAGGAGGGGAACAACAAACTCAATTTCACCTGAGATCAGCCAAGAAGAAGAAGAAGCTGATTTTTGCCTTTGAAGGCTAAACATTGATCATTAAATAAATGATGCTATTACTTTCTTCAGGTGCATGGAAGGAGTCTTTGCATCCACAATATAAGAGATATCCTCTTGTTTCTTGGTTATTTCATGTTGTACAAAGCAACTACTCTCATTTATATAGTGTGAAATGTTATGGCCACTGGAGTTTTCTGCCTGGCTGATCCTGCATTAATTTACAATGAGCATTAGTCTTGTGATTTATGGACTGCCAGATTCCATGAGTAGAATAACTTCCCTGAAGAAAGCTTCTCACCCACAGGACGGCTCAGGCAGAGAGTCTCACTTGTCTCTGCCAGCTCCAGCATGGGATCTTGAAAGAAGAAAAGGGCAGGCAGAATGTGGCAGGTGAAACAGCAATTTTGGCACTACAGACAGCATTTGCTTTGAGTGAAAAGTCTAACATGGGCTCACCCTTCTCTCTTGCTACTTCCAAGTGCCTCCCTTGGACACATGGGATCTGTCCAGCCCCAAAGGGAAACTACAGGTCTGTATTTATGTCTTCTGAAACTTTTGTATGGGAAAATTCATCAAATGGCTTGCACTTTTATAGCTCAAGGGTTTGTGCCTGTTCTTCTTAGGAACTGAGGTGGACTGTCTCCACTTGGGAGCTGGGATCTAAGGTCACACAGGCATTATTGTTGATTTACACAGGGATGCAAAAACAGAGTCCGATTTCACAACCTGCAAATCCTTGGGAACTAGTTCTCTTATTTGGTTACTTGGTGTGGTGTCAGCATTGTGCTTTGAGGAGACAATAGCTTCAGAGGAGCATCACCCAAAGGAACTCCTTCTTCAGTGAATAATTTGGAAGGCACAACACCTTTGATGGCTTAATTTTGTGCTCAGAAAGACAGTAACTACTCCTGGCTTGAGAATAAAGTAAAGGATAGGGAAGGAGGAGGATTTCAAGGAGTTTGGTTGTACCTTACATTCTCAGAGCAACACTCCTTCCTCCTCCTCCCTGCCCCACTCCAGTGCTCCTCCCTGAGCTGCAGGGAGCACAGAAAGCAGCAGGGTTTTGGTAGCCTAGATATGGTGAGGCAATATGTTTTCATGCTCCAGCTAGGTACTAGAAATGCCTCTACCCGGTATCAATATCACAACTCATGCTAGTGGGCACTTCTGTTGTCAGTCTTGAAAAAAGGGCTAGAAGCTGACTTACAGACAGGACACAACCCAAATGTTCTTGTCCAGTTCAGACATGAGATGTGGTCATTGCACAGAGTGAGGGCGTTCCTGTTCTCTCTGCTCAGGCCCCACATGTCCTGTGTGACCATGTGCAGTGTGCTGTGTCAGGGCTGGCACTGGGGAGGCTCTCACAAGCTCTGGGTCCATGTCAGTGAAACAAAATAAAAGTGAAGGTCGCTGGAGAGTTTACCAGCCTGAGTTCATGCAGCAGTGGGAACTGCAGGCTCTGCTAAGATGTTTATAGTGGTTCATTGTAAGTGCATGGAGAGAGGTGAACATCACACATGGGAGGAGAGATTATCTGGGATAGCTTCTCTCATTAATCCTGATGGATGCAATCAGCTCATTAAAGCAAAGCAAATTCCAAAGCAAATTGCCAGGGCTCACAGGTTTATTTTGTGGATGAAAAGACCTTGCCATTTAAACACTTCAGGAAATGATCTCACTTCCTCCTGGAACTTTTCAAAGACTGAAGAGCAGTTATATTTTTTTGGCCACATACATGTCCTCCATTTCCAGGTGTTTGAATGTTGCACAGGACTCAGCTATATGGCCTGTCCAGCTCCTTGGGAAAAAATTGTTCATGAAGATCTTTTGCCAGGTTCTTAAAAACTTGAGGCCTGAGAAAACATGGTTATAGATCTGGATGCTGGTTGGGAAGAGGCTGAAATGGAAGGACACCAAAATAGGAAGCAGAGAAACTGAGAATGTTCTTATTGTTGTGTTATTCAAATCAGGCAAAAAAAATGCTGTGAATCTTGGAGAAAACTTATTTAAAGCACTTTTTCTAAACCAAGGTTGTGGCATAGCTTGAAAGAATTTAGTGACCAGATTCCTAGTCCCCTCTAGAAATTATACCCATTGCTTTAGCTTGTGCTTTAACTGTACTTTCATTGTCAGGTCAAGTTTTCATATCCCAGAAACTAGGACTTTTTTGGGTAACTGGCTCATCCATATGAATCATCTCTTGTCCATGGATTGGGCTTTGATAAACGTAAGAAACACACTATTTTATAGGAGAAGCCCAAAGACACTTCTCCTGTTGTCTATTGCAAGGAATTTGTTTTTCCTAAGTGCCAATTATGAATTTCTTTTCATTAGTGTTAGAATGTCTTGGTTAAAAAAACAGTTTCCAGACTGGGCTCTTCTCCTGGCTGAGGTAGCACCAAATGAACAGGTCTGTGCAAAGTGCCCTTTTTGAGCCTGTTTGTATAAAGTATCCAGAGGTTTGAAACAAAGCAATCAGTCACACACATAAGACTGTTCTGGTGGACTTCAGCCAGGCCATTAACATAACAAAGAAAATATGTGCTTATTCAGATTCTATTTATTATCCATATTTCATAACTTCTAAAGAGGGAATTGCTTGAATAATGGCAGTAATAATATATTAGTAAAGTTGCTTGTTTTAATCTTCAGTGCGATCTGACAGCAGAAAAAAGTGTCCTAAAGTGTGTGTTTGTATGTGTTGGGGGGGATATGAAGAAAGATCGATCTGTCCCAAATGTCATAGGAGCCCTTATTAAAAATACTGTTGAGTGCTCAGTTATGTAGAGTTCACAATAATATTTTCCTTTTTGGTTTTTCTCTTTTGTTTCTCTTTTCATTTTTTGGCCTTCTTCACTACCAGCCTGAAGAGCTCCTCTCCAGTTTTCTAGTTCAGCACTGGGTCTCTGGCCTCAGACATCCCTGCAACAGTGAAAGCCCTATGGAACGCTTGAGAGTTCTGCCAGCACCTACATAGGAGTGCTGCCTGTATAGGGTTTGTGTGGATTGCTGCCCAGCAGTTAATGCACAGGCATGCAGAAAACTCAAAAAAAAGGCTATTGAGAAAAGCCAGTGGGCTGCAGTAAGAAAGATTCAAATCTACATGGCAATGCCTTGGAATAATGTTTGCATGCCAGCAAAGACAGCACCTTCACTAGCTTGACTTGAATTTCTTCAAAAAGAAACATCCAAGTAACTTTTTACTGGCAGGTTTTTATATCATTCTTCTTCTGGTACTGGAAAAACAGGAACTCATATAAAGCAAGAGTTCTGTGTGGTGCTTTCCTCTTCATTTTCCTAAGCTTTCTATAAATAGTACAGCTTGGGGATTGCTGATTCCTAACTGTATAGTTGGACTGCTGCAGTTTCCCTATACAAGAGATTATATTTTTTTAAGGATTTATTTTTCTGTAATTGCCCATAGCAGATGGTTAGAATTTGGCATCTGGAGAGATGCTGATCTACAGATATACCTTGTCTTCACCCACAACAGTCTGTTCTAGAATTAGCTCACTTATAACTGCTACAGATGTTATTTTCCTTCATTAACCTTCTCCAAAGTTGGCAGCAACACAAAAAAATCAGGGAACATGGCCATTGCTAGGTGCAGGTTTCAGCACCTGCAGGTGCTAGGGGTGGTGAAGGATGAGAGAGCTAAACCCTGCCCACACCTCTCAAACTTTCCAGGCAGCTGGGTTGTGGTTTGGGCATCTGGGCTGGCTTCCAGAGGCAGCAGTCTGGTCACACTTGGTTTGTCCCAGGACCTTTGCCTCCTGCAGTACAGAGGCTGGCCAGAAAAAAGTGCTAAGTAGCTAAGGACAGGCTCTGTATTTTTGTTTGATTTTTAATGACTTTGTGGTGCACCACAAACAGTTGTCTTCAAGATGACTGGACAGCAGGCAGTATGGTAAAGTGGATGAAACTAGCAGGATAACTTCAGAAATTATCATCTCTCAAGTAACTTCCTATGCAATACCTGAAGGGATAGCAGTGGGATAATAGCAATAATCAATGGGAGTACCTTACAGGTACAATTTATTATGCACCTTAATAAATGTTTCTTTCTGTTCTCTTGCTGATTCAGAACATTATTTTCTTTCTCTGTGGGGAGTTATTCACATTCTCACCCTGTGCTTCTTCTCAGATTGGCCAGGATCCAAATACTAGGTCTTTTGCTGTACCAGGAATGCCTCACCGGGAAACTGAGTAAGTTTAACTTGTACAGGATCTTCTCAATTGTCTCTTTGAAAAAGAGGGAAGAGCAGAGTGTAGGATTTGCAGTGGTGTTTGAAACAGGGGTCCAAGTAGGGGTTATAAAGTATTAAGTTTCAGACTAATTTAAAAACACCAGCTTAGAATCTGAAACACCCCAAGATAAAAAGCAAGAGACTCTTCTCAGGGCACAGGTGGCCATGCTGCTTTGCACCTGGTGTAATGGACACACAAAATGTGGCATGTGGGAAAAAGTGTACCTGGGTAAGGGATCCTTCCTTAATTTTCAGGGGGGAAGTGGTGAACACAAACTAAACAGGTACAAGATCAGCTGTGCTTTGGCTCTGACTCAATCCTGCCCTGGATTACAGAGGCAGAAAACACTGTAGATATAGATGCACTGTAAGGTCTGGCATTTCTCTTTTGGAGCATCCAGACAACAGCCTCTGGTGAACTAAGGTCTTTCCACAGTACAGCACTTGCAGCATCTCCATGAGGACATCTGTATTCTCAGCAGGAGTGAATCATCTCTTATGAGTCACTTGTGTTGCTCTTCCTTTGCAGGCTGACCAGGCCTGGCTCTCCATAGGGAGAGAGAGCTGATTCATAAATGGTCAGACTCAAATGGAGCCCAGCAGCTGCCACATTTGACCTCTGGTGTCAAACAGAGCTAAAGATTTTCTCCTGCCTTGGATCCAGTGAGTTGTGGTCACTTTAAGCCTCTGCTGTGCTTACAGGCATAGATGATATGTCTTTTCCAAATTTGTACAGGCATCTTCAGTTTCTGAATTTGGTATGACAAAGCATGTTGATGTACGATGAGGCTTGCAAAGTGTGCAGAAGTGCACCAAGCATGATGCTTGAAGGCATGCTCCATCCACAGCAATCAGTTAATTACTAGGTACATGTGTACCAAGTCCGTGTAATACACACTGAAACTGTCTGGATTTGAGCCATAAATAATATGCTCAAGTCCATTTGATGAGACAGAAACAAAGTAATGAAAAAAAAATTGAGTCATATATTAAAAGTGCTACCTTGGGTGTAATAAATTAGTCAGAAAACACAGAGTGCAGATGAAAACCATTTCCAGGCTCTGCTCTGGAAAGACCAACAAGTTCACTCAGGGTATTGATAAAAGGAACTCAAAACTCATAAAGCCATGTTCTGGGCTGGCTATTGTGCAGCAAGCTGAGAATTTCTTTTTGGTCCTACCTGAATTTAATGAAGAACCTGTTCAGAAACACAATTTAGATTATCCTTCCACTACATAGCTTGTATTAGGGTTATACATTGCTGCTATTTCTCAGTTCTCTGAATATTTCAGTTGAGTGAGCACATTAAAGCATGAGAAGCATTTCATTCCAGGACCATGTTGTTCCTATCAAAATTAAAATGGATTATGGAATATTACAACATTCTTCAAGGCAAAGATAATGGGAAGTATTAAAATGTTTATTTACTGCAGCCTCAGTTGTGAGGCACCAGGACACAAAAGTAACCAGTGTTTTCTGTCCTCTAGGAAGTTCCTAGGGTCATCAGCTATGGAGCTGACACTCCTGTGCAGGTGGGAAAGGGAGCACTTGGCAAGTGGGTGATCAATTCCACTTGGCCAAACTCCTGCTGATGGAAAATGAAGAAGTTTTGGCATCCCTTTGTCAACATCATGAGAAATAAAGGGCTGGGTCCAACTTTTCCAGAAGGAAAATGGTATCCAGTTTGCATAAGAAAAACAGACCCGTGTCTCAACCAAGTATCTCTTCAAAGCAAAGGTTTGGATTGGTTCAACCATTCCCAAAAGGCAGAACAGCTGGTCTCACAGGTATGCAGCAGTCCCTAAACCTGATCTCTGCTGAGGTCAGCCTAAACCTGATCTCTGCTGAGGTCACCCCCAACAGGGTGGGGTCAAGGCTTTCTGGTGGTATCTTTCTGGTGGGATGGGGTAAATATATCTCCACATGATGACTGGTGACCAAAAGACAATAACTAAGTGTATATTTTTTGACTAATTAATTAATTACGTGGCTCTCACTCAGAGGAGCTCTCAGGCTGAGTATGAGAGCAGGCTGGCATGTGCATTTGAGCTGGCTGTGCATTTGAGCAGTATGCTGATGCTTTCATTACTTTCCTCACCTCCCTGCTCGTACCTTCTCCTGATCCAAGTATTTTGATATTCCAGTGTGCTGCCTCAAAGCCAACCAAGCAGACACCATTGATGAGATGGTTGTGTTTGACCCCACTGGCTGAAGAATGTGCACCAGGCATGGGGAGGCTTTCATTCCCTCCCATACTCCTGCATTCCTCCTTGCACACCCAGGGTGAGGGCTTGCCATAAGAGACTTTGCTCAATCAAAACTGATTCAGAGCAGAGTGTAGACATAAAATTAATTCCTTGAAGTCTCTGATTTCAGCCCAATATAATTCAGGTGTACTTTTTAAAACAAGAAGGTTACGGAAATAACAAAATATTTGCGCTTGGTACCTGCGTGCTTTGCACTTCATAAGCAAAGACGTGGTAAGTGTATACAGTAAAGAGCTGACATACACAAATAGTGTTTTATCTCTCTGTTAACCTTCTGGATTTACCATGATGCTGTCCTTGTCACTTTTTGCTGACAGAAGGGGTCAGAGGTACAGTATCAGATCCATCAGCTCAGGCTGTGGCTGTACATGTGACAGCAGACAGCTCAGATTGCCGTCAGCCCCATCAGTGCACCCGGCAGGACACGTGTTGTGTCAACGGGTAAAACGAGTCAAAGTTTTAAACAGGCAAGCAGGAATGAAAGCCTAGTCCCTGCAGTGGTGGGGAGGAGCTTGTACCTCACCTAGCACTAATTGGCACTTTTCATCTTCCACTATCTCTCCTCAATCTGCCCTACATCACCATGGTAGTGAAGCACTGATTAATGACCGTGCAAGTGTGGGACCCTATGTCATGTGGAGCTGAATGCTTTAGAGAGCCCTTGGGTTTCTGAGCTGAGGCAATGCTGAAGGTGGTTTTCTGCTGCCCTTGGACCCATGATAAACAAAAATGTTGCTCTTTGAGTCTCTTGAGTGGGACGTCTGTGCCTCTATATGCAAATAAGTTGATAAGAAATAATAATCAGCCACATTTTGGCTTTAGCATTAGAGGAGAGTATGTGCATTGCATGTGAGGTTGGTACCTGCTGAGACAACTGTCTCGGTTTTCGTATTTCTTAGGAATTTTTGATGTCTCCTGCTGATAGTGTTAATAAATCAGAAGGGAATTGCACAGGCAGTGCTGCCAGACACACCAATGGAGATGCTACTTTGCAGGAAAAATGTGTGATGCTGGGATACATTTGCACATTCTGTCAGTCATTTTGTCCAGCCACACATGCAATACTAACCAAGTAAAAGACCACACATGGAGGAAAATAGAAATTGGAAGACATGCGAATGACAGCAAATTATGTTGGTGGGGAGAGATTGCCTGCTTGGACTTTAGGACTGTCATTCAGAGGGACTTCAACTATCAAAGAAAATGGGATGATAAAAGCCTTATGAAGACTAACATAGAAATGCATGTAGAACAGAACAAGCTCATACAACAGGCTGGGAGCCCACTGCCTCAGGAGCCTCTCTGTGGAAGAGGACTGGGGACCCTGTGAGCACAGGCTGCAGCAGCCAGCAGGACCTCCCAGCAGAGATGGAGGGAGGCCACACTCTGGGCAAGAGCATTGCAGCAGCTCAAGAGAACATTATGCCTTTCTGTTTGGCACTTTGGACGGCACACAGTGTCCAGTTTTGGACAGAGTGGGACAAAGCCAGAAGATGACTATGAAGACAGTTAAGGGGCTGGAGAACATAACAAATGAGGAGTGGTGAAAAGATATGGGCAATGGTCTTGTGCAGCCTGGATAAGAGCAGTTAAGACGGAGAAATAGCTACAGGATCCCATGAGCTGATGGGCAGTTATAAAGGGAGAAGAGCCAGACTCTTCTACAAGGTACAGAAAAGACAGGATGCAACCATCACAAGGTGCAACAAGGGACATTTGGGTTAAGTGTCATGAAAAAAATTGCAGTGACAATATTTCATCACTGCAACATGCTGCCCCTTGAGGAGGCTGGACCTCCTTCTCTGGTGGAATTCATAAAATGGCTTGGGTTGGAGGAGACCTTTGTTAACATCCTTATAGCCCTTCTCTGAAACCCCTCCAACAGGTCCATGCTCTTTTTCGTGCTGCAGACCCCGAAGCTGGATGCAGCACTTCAGGTAGGGTCTCACCAGAGCAGAGAAGAGGATCAGAATTCTCTGCCTCAACCTGCTGTCCATGCTGCTTTTGTTTCAGTCCAGGATGGACTGTGAGTGCACACTCTTGGCTCATGTTCCACTTTTCATCTATAAAACCCTCAAGTCCTTCTCCACAGGGCTGCTCCCAATGGGTTCTTCTCCCCCTCTGTACTCACATCTGGGGCTGTGTCTACCCAAGGAGGGTGCCTTGCACCCAGATTGGTGGAGCCTCCTTAGGATCATGTGGACCCACTTCTCAAGCTTGTCCAGGTCCCCCTGGATGGCATCCCTTCCTTCTGTTGTGCCAGCTGCCATGTTGAACTGAGCTGTTTGGAGATCAGCTTGTCAAGGCTCTAAGCAACCTGCTCTTAACTTTGAAGCTGGGCTCTTTGAGAGGCGGGTGAACTCCAGAGGCTCCTTCCACAAAAAATTACTCCATGGTTATCTTGTTTGGACTATCACTTCCACTTGCAGCCAGCATAACTCAGCCTTTTCTCCTTCCTCTACCTCGCCCTTCGTGTGCCAGGAGTACCTTCTGGTATGCCTTGGCCTTGGGATGGAAAATTCTGTTTAGTCTTCAGTCAAATCTGCATCTTCACAATATTGCACACCTGACCAGACATTTGTGTGGAGAGGTCACATGGTTGTATCCATTTGCCACTATTACTGCAAGGGTAACTTGAATTGAGAAGGTGTTTTTGACAGCTGGGTTGCAGCCGTTCATGGAAATCTGGTACTAGCAGGGTAGCTGGATCTTCAAGTTGCTTACAGAAACTGCTGTGAGTCATAAAATATGATTGATTTCAATCACTTCACCCCTCAGAAAGTGTCTATGGCTGTTCTCAAAGCCCAGGTTTTCATTTCAAGTAGATTAATATGGTTTTCTGTCATCTTCAAGATGATATCAATACATCAGGACTTGGCCACTCTGGCAGAAAAGATAACAAATATTCCTACTGTCTTTTCAAACAGAGTGTCAGCTACTGTTAAAATTGTTATTGTTTTTCTTCAAAATTACTGTTGCCTGTACTTCTTCAGTCTAACAGTGCTTTTTTCTCTCTCAGCATCTGCATAAACCCTCACCCTCTCTTGGTTGCCAAATGCATCTCAATGATATCCACTATGGGATGAAGATACCCATAAATATACATATAAAAGCGTGCAAAAAGAGGGGAATATTATCCCCTGGCTGCTCCAGCTGCTGGCAAGCCTTGCCCCTCGACTGAGCCACAAAACTGCTGGGCTCTGGGAGAAGAAAGCAGTGACACAGCAGCATTAAGTGCGTCACAGGCCCCCCCTGAAAAAGCTTTGAGTCTCTCCTAAGGAAAGGAGAGATGTCAGGGATGGCAAACCTGAAATGTGCCCCTCTGCTCTGTCACGGTGACAGCACACAGGTGCTGCCATCTCCTCCGGCCCAACCCGCCCCGAGAAGCCAACACAGCTTCACTCACCAGGAGTGCACAGCCCACTCCTAAAGGTGCTTGTTCAGCTCTAGGAGAAGGCTGCAATCACCAAGAGCATGAAGCTCATTAACAGAGGACAAAGACATTAACATTAAATGCAGTGCTACAGAGACACCAAACACCATTTAAACGCAGTGTGAGGAAATGTCTGCTTTCCCCAAGCTCTTCTCAGGCTCTTCTGCTCTCTCCCTCCCACCAATCCAGCCCCTGCAGAGGTGCCAGGCACCTTCTGGGTCAGTGCTTCTGCTCTCCACTTGGTCTTTTCTCAGCTCTTTCTTTGAAGCGAGACCCAGAGGGACCTCCCTCCTCCGGCCTGATGGCTGGGCTGTCACTCACAGCTTTGCTTTCTTGTCTGCCTCTCCTCTGTGAAGCAAGACTCTTGTCCCCTGAGAGCTTTCAGGCACAGCTTGTTGCTTTCCCCTGGAAAGCACAGCAGCTGTTTGTGCTCATAAGGAAAGAGCATTTCTAAATGCAGCAAAGATTGTCCCCAGGAAAGGGATGAGGCACAGTGCTAATTCAGCAGAGTCTGGGGGCATGGCAGGCTCTCTGCTTTAACCCCTGCACCAGGGGCAAGGAGAGGGTCAGCAGGACTGGGGCTCTTCAGGGGATCCTTGAAACATGTGGGGGAACTGCCATCGTCCAGAGCTGGAGGTACGGGCAGAGTTAACAGTCCTTGGGCAGAGCTGACACCACCACGGCAAGGCAGGCCCTGGCTCTGTGATCAGGGATGTCCTGGAAGCAGCAAAAAAAGGGTCAAGCTTTCCCCAGTTACTTCATTTGAAATAATATTTAACAGACTGCTCCACCCAAGAAGCTGTTTACTCAGTTTTCCTACTCATCCCAGGGACAAGGAAGCCCTGCTGGGAGTCAGAGGCTGCTCCCAGCTGCAGCCTGCCTGCACCTTCCTTCGTGGGGCGAGAGGGGAAACACTGCACCTGTCCTCTGGAATGCTGCCCCTGCCGGCCATCCTCCCCTCCAGGGACATTCCCACAGCCAGCACTTACCCCAAGCTCTGTTGTGGTGAGCTCACCTTCAATTTATTGTGTTAAAAGCTTTCTAAATCAGGGTGGGTTTTTTTCCTTGCAGTTTCCCCTAAGGTAAACACCTCAATTTCCATCTGAGTCATATCTCCTTGCACCACCTGTTCTGACATGTGGCAGTAAGTGGTGTGGAGTACCTGTCCCTGGCTGGATGCTGCAGCACAGCATCCCACAAGTGTGAGACCCATTAAAAGTGATATAACAGCTACTCAGGAGCTGAAGATATCCAGTGTTTTTAAGACTGGGATGCAGACAGCAGCTCATCATTAGAGAAGAGAAGAGAAGGCTCTGGGGAGAGCTTACTGCAGCCTTTCACAAAGAAAGATGGAGACAAACCTTTTGGCAGGGCCTGTTGTGATCGGAAAGGTGTAATGGTTTTAAGCTGAAGGAAGGTTGATTGAAATTCGATTTAAAATGGAAGGTTTTTACAAGGAGGGTGGTAAAACACTGGAACAGGGTGCTCAGAGAAGTTGTGGATGCCCCATCCCTGGAAACATTCAAGGTTCAGGCTCTAAGCAATATAATCTGATTGAAGATGTCCCTGCTCATTGCTGTGGGACTGGACTAGCTGACCTCTAAACGCCCCTTTCAACCCAAACTCTTCTATGACTAGCATTGCTGTGATGGAGAAATGTCACAGTGGCTTCCATAATGCCACAGAGCAAGGACAGGGCTCTCCCTGCTCTTTCTGCCTGACAGTGAGGGCATTGCTCACAGGGTTTACTCTTTTTTTTGCAGTAATATCTGCTGTAGCTGCTTTATGGAAACTCCCAGTGAGAGCAAAGCAAAGGGGAGGGAAGGCTGTGTCACCACCAGGAAAAGTAGGCAGCCTTTTGTGCGTACATGCCAACACACAGTGATGGTCCAGTGAGAGAAAAACTTGGTATAACTGAATTGTGCTATAAAAAGAATATCAGGAGTTCAAAGTCAGAGGGGAATGTTAAGGAGAATCTTTTTCTGCCTTGCCACCTTCCAGGTGACAAGAATTTACTTCATCTGTGAACCCAAAGCCTTGATTTTCTCATCTCCGATTCTGGAGCCAGCTCTTCCCAGGAGCACCTTGGTGGTGTCCAGAGCAGGAGCTGGTCCATGCTCTGCCTTGTTACAATCAGGGCTCGCATCAGCTGTTTCCAGTCCCATGCAGAGCCATCTCTGGCTGGAGGCTGAGCAGCGATGCTATTACATTAGATCAGTATCATAGAGATTAACTCTGTTCCAAAATTATTATTTAGAGAAGGACTGAGAACCTGGCTTGTGTTTCTCATGGCTGATCCCTCACAGCCTGGTATTTCTCTTGGTTTCTTTGCTTTCCCTGAGCAGCTGCCAGGTTTTCTGAGCTACCTCAGAAGCTAATTGGCCTAGATTTTGCCTTTGTTCCCTTAAGCAGAATTACTGATGACTTTCTTCTCCTGTGCATGCCAGTGTCACTGCAGTGGCAATGCTAAGCTCCCACATGTTGCTCTTATAAGTTTGTCTGCTGTGTGATGCCATTTTCCCAAGGCAAATAGAGAACATTTTGGTCCATCACTAATGCAACAGGCATCCCAGAGGTTTCTAGTGAGCAGAACAAATGGAAACCTCTTCTCTTTTCCTTGATATTTATTGATTTTTTCAGTAATTTAATTGCTCCTCCTTAATTTAGAGGAGATGAGGAAGGCAGTCCAATATAGAGGGCTCATTTTGTTACTGTAGACTCACATTCCCATGATACTGCTTGTGGCCAGTGACAAACTGAAGGTCTGAAAGATATAGCTCATGTTTGATCTTCTTTTATCTACAGAGGTTCTTTAGCTTCTTGGATCTATTTTCTGAAGCTTGTCCTTTCACCAGCCTTCCCAGGGTAATCTTCATAAAATAGGTTGTCTAAATAGGTGACATTTATTGGCTTTTACAAGTCATTGTCTGTTGCTCTCCCACAGCCTTTAAGGGCACCCATGCAGACTGAACCTTAAACCCCTCAAAGGACAGAGGTTAATTCCAGCCTCTAGTGCTGAAACCTGAACGCTACTCCTGGCCCAAGGAGAGGTGGCTGTGTTACCACCAAGGCAATGGGGCAAACACAGAACCAGGCAGAGGTTCTGGTGGGGTTCTGATGTTTACCCCCCCTCTAACCCTTTTGTCCCCATTTGGTGACCCTACCACTCCGTCCTTTGCTGTGCTACTGAATATGTAACCTCAGGGGAGCTGTAGCTTAGAAGGGGGATGCTTGGAAACCTTTCAGCCCAAGTGGCCTGCTTTCCTGTCAGGAGTCACATGGCAGAAATCCTAAATAACTCCCAATTAAAGGAGCTATAGGCTGCAGTAATGTGTCCTTCCAGTCTTCCAGCAATCTTGGAACTTTTTGTAGCTGGGCACTGGAAGAACTAGACAATAATTTGGTTCTATGAGACTTCAGTGGTGTTTTGTCTGAGACACAGGGAAGAGCATCATTATCCAAACAGCAGGTTTACAGCCTGGGTATTGAATTATGCACATCAGATACTTGCTGAGCCTCTATTTTGCTTATTAAACACTTGGCCTTGGGCTTGTCCTGAGCCACAACTTGACTGAGTTCCCACACCCCCAGCAGGAAACTTGGTGGCCCCGTGGGATGCTTGGTGGCCAGCTGTGTGTCCCAGGAGATCTGTGCAAGTGTGGGCCATGGAGGCTGGTTGTGGGTGCTGGAAGTCTGATCCCTGCAGCAGGAAGGCACTGATGAAGCCACACAGCAGGTGTAAAATAAAAACAAAACCTGGATAGTGAAAAATAAATAAGGAAAATTAAACAAAAATCTCATCCTAAGGAGGTGTCCTCACAGCAGTGATTTTACTTGTAATTTTTTCTCTTACACTTTTCTAGGCAATAGTTCAGTTCCTTTGTCCTTTGCATGCCAGGACTGGAAGAGATGCATTTTCCATGCAGTGGCTCCCGTGGGGACTGGAAACATACCTTGTTTCTCTGCTCCACCCTGCCTCTCAACCCTTCCCATGATCCTGTACCATGCTGTGCATCTGGGATGAAAGACAGGGTCCCTTCCTGAGTAGCAGGAAGACAGTGCAGGAGCACTGATGTGTACCTTTAATGGGACAGAAGTAGCACTTGCTAGGAATAGCCTTGTGACACAGATTTCTGGTGTGTATTTGGCTCACATTTGCTGCAATGATTTAACAGATGTCACTGCACACCCTGGTTCCTTGAGGGTCTCTGTAAGGGCTGCATCACAGGCTGTGCTGTAAGCATAGTGCTGTCTGGGCCCTGCCACTTCCCTAGCAAAAGCTAGCAAAACTAGCAAAGCTGAAAAGGAAAAGAGAAGAGGTGCAGGATCTCATTACATTGCACTGTGCAAGGCCAATCTTCCTGCAAAGACACGAAAGCAAAACAACTTTTTCTCCCTTCACTCTGCTGTTAAAGGATCTCCCTTGCCCTGCCTAACTTCCATGCCTCCCTGTCTCTCTCTTGGCTTACAGGCATGTCATTTTCCTGGTTAAAAACCTTGCTCTAATACCTCTTGGAGGATCAGCAAGCACAGCTGGATCCTGCCAGTGCTTTATGCACAGGCAAATATACACATGCACGCACACATTTGCCTGGCTGTGTTTGGGGATGCGGTCTCCTCTTGAGAGTTTTTTTTGCCATGTAATCCTTCTCACCACCCTCTCACATGGGACTTGTGACACGTGAGAGGACCACAACTTAATTACATGTTGAAAACTCCCCTCACATCAGCTCCTCTTGTGCTGTTTTAACCCAAAGACTCCTATAATGTTGAGTTGGGAAGTGGGGGGAAGTGATGTTTTTGTATGAGACACATAAATTTCAGTTTGTGACAAAAAGAGCAATCACATGTGGCATTTACACATGACCTAACCCAGAGTTTCTCTATATTGCCAAAACAGGCTTTGTTGTGACTGATGTTCTCAGCTGCTGTTTTGTTTCCTTAAAAATCTCAGCCCAGGCAAAGCATTTCAGTCCATTTGGGAGCTGCCAAGGGTCAGTTTGAGAAATGTGTGGAAACTGGTTGGGATAGCAGGGGGAGGGAGGGCTATTGAGAATGTTGTTAAACATCTCTGGGCCAGTATTTCCAAAAGTATTTAGAAACCTAAGGGTTTAGAGCATGTGGGTGCCTAGTGGATTTTCAAGAAAACCTGTGCTGCTTATCTGCAAATTGCAATATTTATGTATTTCTGAAAATTCAACCTTAAGTCATGAGCTGGGTGAAAGCAGCACCATTTATGTAAGGCATGTCAGGGTTCTTGGTGATGCCTGGGTGCAGCACTGGGATGAATTCCAGCCAAATTGTTTCCCTGTGGAGTGGCACAGCTGACTGCGCTTTGGCTTGCCAGGACAGAACCCCACACCAAGGCAGGCAGAGAGTGAGGAACTGCAAGGGAAGGGCTTTTTGTTGATAATCTCTGGGTCAGGTCAGAGCTGTTGTGTTCCTTGACATCAGGCTGCATGGGAAGGGCAAGTGTGTATTTTTGAAGATAAACAGCCATGTCACCAATTAAGCTGGTGCCTTAGCAGAGTGAGCACAGCTGTCTGTAGGTGGTTGCATGAGAGCATTGGGATCTCTGCAAGGGGAGGGAGAACCCTGGCTCCCACTGCTGTTTTCCTGATCTCTGTGTGGAGGGAAGGCCTGACAGTCACATTCCTCCCAAATTTGCAATTGGTCACTGTATGCAACCCAAAAAATATGGGAGCCTCTCTCATTGCTGGATCCATGCATTGCTACTAGATGTGTGAGGCTTGGCAGGCTCTCTCCCCCTCTGCTTAGCACCTCTGCCCATGTTGCAATATTCCCAAAATCCCCATCCCACTTGCTGTATCCCACTAAGGTGTAGCTCCTGGTGGTGTCTTTCCTTTCTGAGTTCTGTGGGAAGGGCCAGCAGCTCTTTGTGTGCCCCAGCTTACTCTCCTCTTCAGGGCAATAGCTCTCACACACTGAACCTCTGGGAACTGCAGACAAAATATAGCTTCCACTTAAAAGCATGCTCAGGCTCTTGAGAAGCCTCCCTGGCTGTTTCTCTGGGACTTTGGAGAGGCTCTTGGGATGAGAATGGAAGAAAATAATGGCCTCAGATGTTACATGAGGAGCCCTGAGATGGGCTGCACTCAGGATGTACTCCACAAAATGGAAAATTATTTAGGTATTATTATTCTCGCCAATGCCAAAATCCTGGACTCGCCCTCTCCTCACCTCTCCACAAGCTGGAGAGGGTTGCAAAGCCCTTGTTGCCCTGGATCTTTCTGGCATGAGCAGGCTCCTGTGTTCTGTGTGCTGAACAAGGGGAGGGAGCTGCCCTTCACAGCCCGAGTTCTGCAAGAGGGCGGACAGGCTGCAGGAAGCTGGGGAAACAATGAGGTTCTGCTCTGCTGGTGCAAGAGCTTGAGTGGTGGAGAGGAAATGCTTCCATGACAAGGGCAGGGTGAGCCAGAGGCCAGAGGGCACGTTTTTCATGCTGTGAGGCCTTTTTGGAGTCAGCACTGCTCCTGCATAATAAAGCTCAGCACAGGGCAGTGCTGGGCAGGGGGGTCAGTGCCCCTCACCGTGGGGGGAACCAGGAAGGTTCTCACTTTGAGAACTGGGGAAGACTGAAGGAAAAAAAAGCTTTAGGAGCTGTCCCTGAGAAGGGACAAGCTGTGTCTGTGAGAGGTGACAGTGCTGCCTCCTTGTGCAAATCTGATCTGGAGACAAATAGTCCCAGAAGTATCTTCCAGCAGAGGGAAGGAGCCACTGCTGAAGTCCTGCTGCAGGTCTGCAGCTGCATTCAGTGCCCATCTCAAAACCTGACTCTTGGTGAAGCACTTCAGAGGAACTAAATTATTTTGAAACCCTAGGAATCAATTACAAGCACCCAGCTCCTTCATCTGTGTCCTTACTGAGCCTTTGACTTCCTCACCGAGCCTTTGACTTCCTCACCCTGCTCAGGGTGGTGTTATGACGGTGTAATGGTTGATGTTTATGAAGTGTTTTGAAGATAAAAAGTGATGTTAAGTTTTACTAGGCCAAGATCTGAGGTTCTCATTTAATCTTTCTCAAGATATCAAACTCAAATCTCACTCCAGGGGTTTCCTGCATGCTGCTTTAAGCAGCACATGGAGCTGCCTCCACTCCCATGCCCACCCTGCCCTGCTGCAGCCTGGTGCCCTGCCATCTCTCCCAGCACAACTCGTTCCCTGCCTGGCTGTAAGCCAGAGTGCTAAGATGATCCAAGTTTAACATTGCAGGTTCACTGAAACAAAGGGACAAAACAGGAGACAAAGAGGAAACTACACATGAAAGAGAAGATTGGCATGAGGTTTGTGTACATGCTTATATTATCCCAGTCATTTGAGATATGCACAGAATCATAGAATCATAGACTATTCTGAGTTGGAAGGAGCCCACAAGGACCACTAAAGTCTAATTTCTGGCCCTACACAGGACAGACCCATGAATCACACCAGAAGTAGTTTTTGGAACCTGTTTTTAGCTGGGGCCCCCATTGGGCTCAGAACCATCCCCTGCCCCATCCCTGCCCCAAAGTGGTAGACAAGGCAAACGATGGATCTGAATATGAGAGGGAGGGGAAGAGGAAAGCTTGGCAAGCAAGCCAGGATCCTAGAGAAGCAGACTCCTTATCATTGTCAAATTTCCTGCAGGCATTGCAGGGAAGAGAAATTTTAAATTGCTTTTACACACCCCTGCCTGCTTGAGTGCACAGAAAAGATAGGAGTGGTCTCAGAAGGAAGACTGCTATTTTGTGCAGCACATGGCCCAGTGCCTTATTTGCCGTTTGCTGTGTAAGCACTGTTGTCAAATGGGAGCTATTTGCTTCCTCCAGGCTTTTCTATGGGACTCATCAGTATGACATAGGAGAACTTTAGACATCAATTAAATTCTTTCCAGAACAGCTCTGTGAGAATAAGGAACAGGAAACAAAAGGAAATCTTTGTGCCTCTGAAGGCTCATCTCTTCTGCAAACCAGGCCCAAATTTCAAGTCAGGCACACTGAAAACAAGGAAGTACCATGACCTTTGTTTTGTGTGGGAACCTTGTGGCAAAGGCAGTGTTGACATCTGGTGCTCCTAGGCAACATTCAGAGCAGTTAACCACCATGAAATTGCTTCTTCTCCTGTTGCAGTGCCTCCCCTCCCTCATTCACTACACATCCTGTTCACCAATGGAGCCTCCCTCTCTATCTGGCCATGAGGCATCCACAAGATGTCCATATACTGTGTGCTACTGGGGCTGAAATCAATGGCTCTAAAGACTGTATCCTATTAATGAGCACACGAAACTGAAAAACTGGGTTCATATAGGCATCTTCTAGACTCTGAGTACCTGCAATTTGTGCTCTGAACCCCTTTTCTGCACTGAGGAATGTATGTAGGTGTATGGTGGGGAACAGGTGTGGTGACTTGTTCAACCTTTCTCATTTCCCTGTCTTTCCTGCTTCTCCAGAGTAACTCTCCTTGCCCATTTTGCCTGGAGCTGGGCAGCACCCTCACATTGCCCACACTCAGCAGTGGCACCACTAAAGTTTCAGCTGTGCAGCCTGGGGCCATTGCCCATGCCTGAGGCTCAGAGATGCAGCACAGCTTGCACTGCCCACCAAAGGTTTTCCTGCTGCCACCAGGAAGGTTTGAAAGGGTTGGCTGCCGCAGCCAGCCATCTGCTTTCCCTCTCAGCACCAAGGATGTACTGAGGTCTGTGAGGCACCACAGGGTCTTGCAAGCTCTTCCAGAGTTCCAGGAGTGCAGAGGTTCTGCACCAAAACCTGCTGTGCAGGAGCTCTGCCCCATCAGCCCTTCTGAGGCCATATGGAGGGGGCAGGGGACTCAGCATGGGGCACGACACTGGTGTAAGGCAGCCAGATGTTCTGGGGAGGGCAGGGCGCTGCCACAGCTGCCACAGGGCTGGGAGCACAGAGCAGCCACAGCGGGGACGTCACGCTCTCCCTGGGCCAGACTCCCACAGCTAACCAAGACGCAGCAGTCTTTAATGAGCTTCATCAAACTGACATTATGGTCAAATTGAAGTAGCTTTGGGTGGGAATGATAAAATGAAAATTGTCCCTCACAAAAGGCAACCCCTGCTGCAGGTTTCAGGCTTTGACTTTAAACTAGGATGCTGTGGGTTCTTTAAACCAAATCCCAAGTAGATAATAGAGGAAGATATTTGCTTGGCTATGCTCTTTTTGGTTTTGGAGGTTTTTTTAAAACCTGAGAAGACTTTTTTTGCTGAATCTCTCCTTCACTGTGGCAAGGACACTGAAGCATGGAAAATTTCATGACCTAAAGCATTTATTGAAGTTTTAAGCAGCAGACAGAAAGGGCTTATACCATGAAGCATAAGTGGACTCAACAATAAATAATTCTACCAGTTCAGCTTAAAATGCACCTAAAAATATTTTTTAAGGCCTCATATACTCTACTAGATTAAGTTGCTACAGCACTAATGTACTTTACCTCTCAGAGAAGTGTGTGGGCTTCTGGCAGCAGAGGAAGCAAGAGTTAGCAGGAGAGGATGTGAAAGAAAAGCTCAACTCCTCTTGCTGCTCTCAGTCATCCAGCTCTCCATGGCCCCTGCAGCTGCCAAGAACTTTCCTATGACAATATCAATAGCACAAAAACTGTTAAATATAGATTCAACTGAGTTTAAATTGAGGAGAAGCATCTATAGTAATCAAGGTTTGTTGGATGTGTCTTGAGTATGGTGTTGTTCTTAGTTATTGAGCTCTGCATGTTGGCTGCAAATACATTTAAAAAAAGTTTTCCAGGCTGCTGCTGCTCACTAAGTGAAATGAAGGCATAAAAATGTGGTTTTGCCTTTGAAAACTCAGGACAGTGAAACTTTACCAGTTCTGTTGCTAGCCTTTTAGTTTCCAAGTGCACACATCTCCAGCATATTCCAGACTTTTGCATTTTGTCTTTAAAAAACCTTTATGAGGAAGGGCACCACAGCTTATCAAGATTCTCATGAGCTGTGACCATATGGGCTGAAAACTAGAGCTGAATAGGTCTGAGGACAGCCAGATGCTTTGTGTGCTTTGGCAAACAGTAGCTACAGACAATATTCCTGGCAGGGCTGTGTCCATGCTTGAAACTCTCTCCTGGGGCTTTTCAAGGACCCCTAAAATCTGCTGAAGAGCTCTGGCAGTGGTGTTGGGTCTCCACACAAGGGGCAGCTCATGGATGTGCTGGAGGTGATGGAAATCTGCATTATGGCATGCCTCTACCACTTGTCTGACCCTTGCATCATAAGCTCTTCCTTCCCTCAGGGAGGGGAAAGGTGACCACACCTGGCCACCATGGCCACATCTGCTAGGGATAACCCTGCTCTCAGGACTCATGGCCAGGAGTCTGGTGTGGAGCTCTCCCAGTGCACTCCTGCAGTTACCTGGCTTAGTGTGCAATTCCTGAGCCAGGACTGGATTAAGCAGCTCATAGCAGTAGTAATTGTGCAGATACAGCAGCACAGTGCTTGGTGCTGGTCAGATCAGACTGCAAGGACATCTGTTGCATGCCAGCAGCACAGAGGTACTCTTCAGGAGTAATTAAAACATACATTTCAGTGGTGGGGGGAAAGAAACCAGAAGTAAAATATGCTAAAAAGCAAAGGTTTCTAGCACAGTCTTTTCTCCAGGAGGTCTCGGAAACAGCTCAAGGTAGCATGATAGGAACGTGGACTTGTTCCTCCTTCCATTGCCAGGGTTACTGTACAAAAACACAGAATAAAAATGGAGCAATGCTGTAAGTAAAAAAATTGTTTTGAGAATACCCAGGCCTGAAGCCATATTTGAATGCATGATTTGTTTCACTGGATGGCAATGGGCATGGAAAGGCTTGGCTTTTCTTCTCCCTGCCTTTTTTTTGTTTCCTTTTTTTTCTTTTCCATCTTTGTGGCTGACAGTAACTACATTGCCTGAGTATTTACAGAAGCATACACATGCCTCAGTACATGGAGATTTCCCTTAGGAAAGAACTCCCTTGCCCTAGTCTGCAATGGGGGTCAATCTGGTCTCAGCCACCATAAGGACTGCCAGGCACCAGGATTGCTTCTGCAGGTCCATCACATGAGGATGGCACAGGGGCATGAGCCTCTACCATGCTGCCATGTAGGAAAAAGCCCTGGAGGGTGACTGTGCTGAACATGCCTGCCTTTCTGATTCCTGGCTCCTGAGCCGGCCACACAGGCGGGCAGGGGAGCAGTGGGGAGGAGGTGGAGAAGTCATGAATAATGTGTTGGCACTGCCTACAGCAGTCAGCATTGCTGAGCTGGTAGCAGGGCTGAGCAGAGGAGAAAGCCCTCACCTCCTGGCCGGGGACAGCTGCAGAATGGGCCCTGCAGGGATTAGAGACAGCTAGGGAGTAGACTGTGCCCTGAGGCACTTCCTCATAAGAATAGCACCTTATTTGCCCTCCAGCCCAGGGGGAATCAGAAATGACGCCTGTGCCTCACAGCAGGGAGGAAGAATGGGCAAGAACACATTGCCAGCCTCTTATTTCTATTTTATCCATGCAGCAGACTTTTCACCTGTGATTTCCTCTTTTATTTTCATCTGTATGCCAGATCGTTTTTCATTTTATATCCACATGGTGCTAACAATGTGGGATTCATGGGGAGAGCTGATGGGCAATGCAGAGATACAAATATATCATAGTGGCAGCGTGAGGAACTGCAAAGGTCCCTGCTTTGCCAGGTGAGGAATGAATGGGTGCAGCAGGACAATTTGGTAATTCCAGGTTATTTACAGGTAGTGCTGAAAAGCTTGTGCTGGGCTGTGTTGTTAACCTGTTTGGATGCACTTATGGAGGAGAAATATGAAGCCAGAGGCTGCCACAGCTATTGTTTGTCTGATTTCTGTGTGTGGCTGCTGGAAACAGGGGAACTGAAATTTGTGCTTTTGAATCTCCAGTTTATGCACCTGTGCACCTCCAGTGCTGCAAAGCTTCATTCATTTACTTTCATCATGGACACTGAAGGGCAATGAAGTGTGCAATGCACATACTTGTCCACAAGTTAACAGGAAAGGCGGTGACCTCCCTGTTCTTCTTTATGGTGATCCTGTTCTCTGAGTCCCATAGGGAAAAACTGCATGGAACAAGAAATTATTTGCAGTTGCCAACACTGAACACAAAGGGAAGCTCTCAAAGACAGTGGACCAGACAAAAGTGACCCAAGACAAAATGCCATTGCAAATACCAGGGGCAGAGCTGAACACTCAGCTTTTGTTTCTCATCTTGAAGTCAGGAATAAAACTATCTGAAGGAATGAAACTATCTGAAGGAATTTCCCAGCCTGGCTCACAGCTTCAGATCCTCTGAAGCCCGAACCATTGAATGACACAATCAAACTTGCCCATTTCAGAGCAGGCCAAATGCTGGAAAAGGTGTGGCAGGTTCAGATCCTTTATAAGCTATGACCCCTTGGTGCTTTCCTTGTCCTCCTTCCTGCTGTTCTCTCCTCTCCATCCACCCACACTTCCTGCAGGGCAGCAGAAGTGGTGGAGGGTAGTGCCACTTCTCTTGAAACCTGGCTACCAAAGGCCATGATTTTTCCATAGCCCTGTCCTAGTGGAACATTTGACTTTGTTGATTATTAACAGCATGTTACGCAAAGCACAAAATCCTGCATCCTAGAACCAAGCTCCTATACCTATAAAAGAGTGCAGACAGTGAGGGAGTCCCTGTATGAGTGTGATCTATGGATATTTCTATGGATATTTCTGACATGTAGTTGGATGTCAAGCCAGCCAAACAATGAGTTATCATGCTGTTGTTTTGCTTCATTTCAGAGAAGAAAGATTGGCAAAGACATGCAAGGAATTTGAAGCTGTTGTTGCACTGACATTTTAGTCAACAAAGCAGCACAAAATGAAAGGCTCCTCCCTAGTGCCAGGCTTTTAAAAATCTTGGGATTAGAAATTTATGTGACTCCTAACCCCCCATAATTTAATAAGTCTTTTGAATAGTGGCTCCCCCTCCACTACATCAGAATCTACTCAGGGGAGGTGGGGAGGCAGGATTCAGTCCCAGGCCTCATATTTGCTGCCAGCAGCAGTGGCAGGCAGCTGTGGCCACTGCCCTCAGGCTGCCAGGGATGCAGTGCTCAGCTCTGCTCTGCTCTTGCCTGTCTCCCAGCTCAGCTCTGGCCAGCACATCCATTGGTGCCCTTGAAACTGTGCCTGGCTGTGGAGGAGCCTCTGGGGAGCTTGTTTCTGCCCTCACAGTGACTCCACAACTGCTGGGAGCTCTCTGCTTTTGGCTCAGGGGATGCAACTTGCTGGGCATCAGCAGAGGCTTCATCCACTGTGGGCTCCCTGAGCTGGGCAGGCAGTGCTGCCCTCAGCATGTGTGAGCTGCTAAGTGAGCTGGCAGCCCACAGCTAACCCAGCTCTCACAGAGATTATGTGGGTTTGGCATCCTCCAATGGAACCTTGCTGTATAGGACCATCTTGGGCCAATATTAGTTTAGCACCTTTTTTATGGTGATAAACGATTGTTTAAGTCTATCAAGCTTTTCGAAATTATCTTTAGAGGGAAGAGGACTAGGATTGTACTGTTATTTGTCTCATGTATTTCTTTCTGTGGAAGTCAGATGCATTTATTTCCTAGCATTTGATATTAAACACATTTACAAGGTGTTGCCTTTCTCTGTCCCACATGGTGCTCCTGGCAGCACATCCCTTATGCCCTCCTGCCAGCTCACAGTCTGACAGCAGTCACCCAACAACATCATCCAAGGGGCACAGGAGGAAAAAGTGTTAACCATGGTTGTGTTTCTCATTTCAAAGCCTGGGATTTTAGTATTACTGCTCCTTTTCTCCACTCCTGATATGAGCATTTCCCTCCCTCCTCAGCTTCAACACAAACTTGTGTTGCCTTCCATGGTGCAAATCCCCCTCACTTAAATCACAGCCACATTGCACAGCCATCCCAAGGCACAATTGTGAGTTGTGGGGAATCATGGCTGATCTCTGCAGTAAGAAATCGTCTGAGCGTATTGCTGTGGCAGAAGAATACCAAATGCAATGATTTAAGGAGAAAAGATGAGTTCTGACAGGTGAACTCAGGCAGTGAGTCAGACTCTCCTGTCATTGTGGAGACTCAGCAGCATACGACCAAAATCAATGTTCTGGATTTTGTGATGTAGTTACTGGGATTATTAAGATGACTCTATTTGCCCATTGGAGTGTACAGGATGAAACATATGGTACTAAACAAGCCAGCAAAGCAGTCGAGGAGCTGCTACGTGGAGGGATTTGTACATAAACATAACGGGGCAAGGCAAAAGCCGTGCTCCTGTAAGTTAATTAGCTGCATTTGCTGTAATGACAATGTAATTATAGGAGTGCAATTCAGGAGATTTATCTTTTTAATTAGCAAACTCCCATGTCCTTCAAAAATCTCTCCCAGCTCCAGAGCCACCTGCGTCAGAGGGCAGCGGGGAGCCCTTGCTTACTCACGGCTCCCGCGCTCCGTGCGCCCCACGCTGTGGAACTGCCGCAGCTCTGAGCAGATGGTCCCGCATCAAACCTTCCTTCCCGTGCCACTTACCATTAATGAATTAGATTGTTGTTAGTGGGCATTGTAATCTCCTTGGACGTTTTCCTCACAGCAGTAGATTTGCTTTTGGTGGTACCTTAAATTCGTGTATGCATAAACCTATATAGCCTGGCAGCAGAAGTTTCCTAATGGTAATTTCAGCTGAAAAGACTTTTTTTTCCCCTGGAAATAACTCAGTGCACTAGCAGTGCTCCTCAGAGCAAGCCAAGCCCTAGGAGCTTTGCCCCTCCTACAAAAGGCAAGTTGTGCCCAAGCAGTACATATCTGCTCTCACAGAGAAGTGAATGCTCTCAGACCAGCACTGTAACACACATACAGGAAAAGCAAAGAAAAACATGCATGAGCCCTGTCCTGGCCATTTTTTGTGACCCTACATGTGCTTTCTTGTTTCCCTGATGTCAGTTTAACTACATTATGTGGAACCTGCTGGACGAAAAGACTAACAAAGCTCTCAGAAGTAGAACAATGTGGGATCATTAGTTGACCTGAGTGATCCCGAAAATGGTTGGAAAGTCTCTGTTCCCAGCCCGGCGCTTAAAGAAGGAGTCAGGGCTCTTCATTTCACGGTCTCAAGGTTGTTTATTATTTCTTATCTATAAAATTCTTTCTCCTGCCCTGACGAGGTCAACTTAGCAGGATCGTCTGAGGCATTCTCCTCCCCTGACAAGGCGGTGTCGTCTTTTATACTAAAAACTACGTATACAATATTTACAATTACTCTCCAATACCCATCACCCATGTTAGACAGTGCACCTTCACCATGAACCAATCTGTGAGTGCCAACCTCACAGAGAAGATGGATGACAAGAAGAAGAAGAAAGACCACGAGGTCGGGGCCCAAATCCTCCATCTTGTCTCCCAAACCCCCCTGTACCAAAATCCTAAAATCTACATTTTTCACCCTGTGAATAAACCATTCAAAACCAAGTGATTCCCATGTCCCCACAAACAGGTGGCAGATCCCTAAAAGGGTCAAATTCAAGCCACCAGGTGCTTTTGGCAACATTCCAGGACCTCTGAGCCCCCCCAAGGGTTCTCAGTAGCTCTGAACATCCCAGAGGGATGTGCTGAATTCCCACAGAACAATGTTCATATTTCATTTCCAAATAGTTTTTATAAACTTTTCTTGTCTTGGAGGTGCAAAAGAGTAAAGGTTTGTGACTGCATCCTTGCTGTGTTTCTGGTAGCGCCCATGCCCAGGGCAGCAGCCAGAGCTCCAGCCAAGTCAGTGCTGAGCATGTGCATGCAGTGAAGGATCCAGCTCAGTGGCTCTATCATAAGAACCAGCAGGGATGACAGTAAAACCTGATACCAAGGCAGAATTGCCTCAGTTAAAACCATGATGCTGTTATTTTCCTTCTTTTCAAATGCTGAGGAGGAAGGAACTCCACACCATTCACGAAGGCCCAAGGAAATTCTGTGTAGGGTTTGTGCTGGGGCAAAGTCTCCTGCCCTTGGTGAACAAGGCACCTGGACAGTTTGCACAAGTTGTCCTCATGCTCAGCCCCCTTGGGAGAACTCGGGTTCAGGTTTGGGTTTGGCACGTCACAGCTGGCAGCTGCAGGGTCTCTCAGAATGCAGGCAATCACTGGCATCCCACATCTGCCTGTGTGACTGCTCAAGCCCCATTTCCCATATTGGAAAACACCTGGACTGAGAGGAAGGGAAAGGAGTGAGCTGGAGTAAGTGAAGCAGGTACTTTGCCTGGCTTCTCCAGTTGCCGGTGTGCCTGCGTCCCTATCACCAACCACAGCCAAAAAAAGAAACATGGAAATGCTTCCTGACAATAGCACTTTGTCTGGGGCATTGCTGGAGGTGTCCTACCACTGCCAACTGGCTGACAGCACCAGGCCCTCAGATGGTGCCAGAGCAAAAGCATGGCTGAGGTGCTGCTGGCACTCAGGCAGTCCCTGGGCTGGCAGTGGGAGAGGACAACAAGTCAGAAAGATGAAGACAGAGCAGGAAAAAGGACACTCCTCAGACCAAATCAGCTTCCAGGAAAACCTCTACACCTCAACACACACAGACTGCAACACTAAAAATAGAATTATAGATCAGTCCAGAAAGCTCTTTTGTTTTTTTCTAGCAATGATTTTAGTTACAACTGAGATCTAAAAGCAAGCAAAAGTGATAACATGAACACTTATGAGGAATGAGTATATCAGAGTATGCCAAAAGAGAAACATTATTTTTTAAGCAGAGCAAGATTTTCACTCCTGCTGAGTTTAGCACTGGTTTGAGCACAATATTTCCTCTTAAACTTGATCACACAGAGCCACATCATAACAAAGGGTGGGTGAGCTAAAATGACCTTACATATATCTGCTAATTTCCTACTCTTCAGAAATCTCAAAGCCATTTACAAGAGGAGTGAGGAGAGGAGTGGATGAATTAAGTCTTGTGAAACCTTTGGGAGATGGAGACAGGCAACAGTATTTTTCCATTTTGAAGGTGGCAATAAAAGCAGTAGCCTGTCACCAATGGTTTGTTTCAAAGGCATCAACACACAGAAGCAGTGGAAGCTTAGCTAACCTAACATGGAGTCTTCTCTCCCTGGGCTGTAAAGAGAGTTAAGGGAAGATGACTCAGATGTATCCAACTGCAGCAATTTTTTGGTTGATTTTGTATCATGGCCCAAAACAGCAGCAAGATGAGAAAAGGCTGATTTCATAAATGCCCCTTTCAGTTTTGATAAGAAAAATGTACTTCCAAGCCTGACTGGGTGGTAACAGCTCTGCACGAGGTGACCATGGGTGCTTGGTGCCTGTAACCAAATGGATCTGCTCCGTGGGGGCCCTCAGCTCACCAGCCAGGTGGGAGCTGTGGCCCAAGTGTGTCTGTGGCCCACCTTGGTGCTTGTGGCTCTCCAACAGTGCCTTGCAGTGCTGGCTGGTGTATTGCCAGCACCAGCACAAGGTCCCTGTGAGTCACACAAGCTGAGGTGCAAGACCCACCCAGCACCTTCATCATCTTCTGGGACATGACATTAAGAGGCTGGTATCCCAGGTTTCTTCTTGGAGTCAAGTCCTCAGATCTACATTGGAGGAGGTAAATGATGGAGAAGCAGAGACACAGCCCAGGGTCACATTTCCTAATTGACAACCTTTTTGGTTTGCTTGTGCTATAAGAGTTGTTGCTTTCTTCTTCCACAGCACTCCCAGCTCTTACTAGAACATGGCTATACCCTTCATCAGAAACATGGCCAATCTCAATGTTAGGCCTGAATTAGACATAAACATCTCTCTTTGACCACCATCTATTTGAAATTATATGTGAGCTGTAATATATGTTTACTGCATGTTTTTAAAAAGGCCTTCTAATCAAATGATGCTTAAATTTAGTCTGGTTTTGATCTGGACAGGAATCCAAATTTTATCTCGTTTTTTTTTGTACCTATGTAAATTGGACTTGTAGTTACAAAGTTCTGGTTTGGGGTAGTACCTTGCTTTATGGCTAGCTCTAAGCAAGATTCAGTGAGCAAATATTTATTTTAAATGTGAAAATACTGAGGTCTGTGCACCTTTACTAGCTAGAATTATTTGCAGTATACTGGATCACTGCATGACACTGAGAAAGATCTTATTCATTACTTCCAAAAAGCTATTAAAAGTATCCCATAAGAAGATAAGTTGCTTAGAAGGTGTCTGTGTAGCAGAAGATTAAACCTACCTCAGTCAGACAATGTTTCATGGTTAGACCACCAGGTACTGCTCTTCTCCTCATAAACCCCATTCCACTCTATCATTTCTTATTTAATGTACTCTACCTGGCTTCCTGCTGAGGATGATCTACATGCTTTGTGAAAGCAGAAACTAATATTATTCTGGGGAAGCAAATAGGAAATGGAGCTTAAGCTGATTATTTAATTTTCATCCAGGAAATTTTGAAGACTGAGCAGCTTTTTTTTTTTCCCTGAGGAAATTGTGCCATTTTCTCTTTACTTTTACTGAGAACATGATAAATACGTATTTTCTAAGCTACATTTTGCATAAGGGGATATATCAAAGGATAAAACCCAATGAACCCAATTTACTTCTGGGAAGGCCTTGTGTAACTCCAGGAAAGTATGTGGAGATAAAACACACCTGTGGTTAAATTATCTGTGGAGAGGATTGAAGTGCTCACTGCGATCAATGGAGCAGCCTTTTACAGCAGCAGTGGCTGTGGTCCGCAGGCTGCTGAGTGCTGTTTGAGAGAGGAGAAGCAGAGGAGCTCCACTGCCAGGGTATCATGGTTGCTTTTACTTTGGCACCTCCCTGGGTGAGAAATGTGGTGGTCACTCTGTCCTCTGGGGCTGGCACCATCTTCCCCTTTACTGGAAGCAGATGGGATCCAGTAAACAGCAGTAAGGAGAGGCACTGGGAGTGTTCCAGGGACTTGGCCAAGGTGACAATGGGGAGCAGTGGCATCAGCCCCAGAAGCACAAGCCCAGCCACCACTGGCAGTTTTCTGCAGCGCAGGGCAGGCAGATTTTAGGACTGAGGTTCAGTCCTAAACTCCTACAGGGAATTAAATTTCTCAGTGGCTTTAATTGCATAAAGTCAGAAGTGCCTAACTCTCGCCTCAGTCTTTTTAATCCATGTTATTTTAAAAACAAACAAAAAAGAGCCAAACAAAAACCAAACCAAACAAACACCTCCCCCCAAGCAAACATTAAAATCCCATATAATTAAAATGAACCATTTCTCTAAAAAGAATTTCAGCATGTGGGAAAGAAGAATGAGGTTTGAAAGAGTAAATGGTCACAGTGTTTTAATTTATTTGCCAAGGCTAGAGACCTGTTCCTAGACTCTGTCTACGGTCAGCGAGGTGAGAGGATTTCCTCAAAAATGAGATCCAGATCCCTCCTGCTAGCTGCCTGCAGCTAGAGTGTGTGATCATCCTGAAGCAGGTCAGTACCATGTCCATGGGCCACATCGATGGCACCTTCCCCTTCCCCTTCCCCTTCCCCCCTTCCCTTCCCTTCCCTTCCCTTCCCTTCCCTTCCCCTTCCCTTCCCTTCCCCTTCCCTTCCCTTCCCTTCCCTTCCCTTCCCTTCCCCAGCATGCAGAGCACTCTTTGGGGGTTTAGGGATCTGGGTTTAGTTAGGACACATCAGGGCTCTCTGATTTATCAGTCATCGTCATTCCTGTGCATCACCAAAATAATGGTTTTTCCAGGCCACCTGCGCCCTTACCATGCTATGAAGGAAATTGTCACTGTTTTGGCCACTATGATTGCAGCACCCATGTGAGCAAAGAAACAAATATTTTTCCAGCCTTCCCAGTCCTGCATGGAATAGCCCTGCTGCACATCTGTGGGACTTCTACAAGCTCTCCATTTTAGGTGCTGCCTAGCTCATCTCCCCTTCATGGATGTGGGGCAAGCAGGTCTCATTTATAACAAGTATTTCCACCCAGGGTCAGAAAGTTATCACACCAAGATTGTTTTTCAACGGAAAATTGATTTCTTCTTTTGGGGGGAAGGAGGGTAAGGAGTGAGGAAAAAGAGAAGGCGCCAAAGCGACAGAGAATGATGGGCAGCTGGTAGATAAGGGAAGCACTGAAGTGGAAATGAAAGCTTTCATATCATTGCAAAAGGATAAATTCATGCACTGCACTAGGATGTCACACGCTGTAATCATAAAAAGAATCAAAGATACATAATAGCACCATTACTGGAAAATATGAGAAAGACTTGAAAGATACGGTATCATCAAAACTCTCTTACATTGAATATTTTGCCTCTGTTTTGTGCAAAAATTGGCAGAGAAATTGTTCTTTTTGCCCCCTATTATAAGCAAGTTATCACCCTTTCTCAACATATCCTCCAGTTTAAAGCAAAAATAAAGGCAGTACCTCAGAAAAAACTACATGACAAATGAAGTCATAAAAAACACCATACCAAAAGTCCAGTATTAGAAGAGCATTTAGCTTTTCATGGCTGCAAAGCTGCAGGGAAATGACTGTGACTGCCCTTGGAATTTTTACTCCAGTAACCCTGTGCATGCGTTGAGTGTGTGCATGTACCCCATGCAAACACAGATTTTCACTTCACCCTCACATGATTGTTTTGTCAGAAGCTTTAGCTCTTCCTTTGGAAGGACAGACACTGTGCAGCTGTGCAATAAACAGTGTACCTGTTCTGGTTTTCTTTCTAGCCTTATCAGAAAATGGACAGCCTGGTGCCTCACGCAGAGCCTGATGAAATGCCTGCATCAGTCACCAGGAACTTCTGTGTAACCTTGAACATGCCCCAGGTCATGTCCTCTATTTTTATCCTGGGAGTTTCCTTCCAGCACCTGAGATACCTTAAAGAGCTGTATATGTAGGTCTGTTCTTCCCATTTTCCAGCCACAGAACTAAGAACTTGCTCAGATCTGCCACAATTCAGCCAAAAAGTTTAACAACTGAGAAAGATTTTAGCAAGTAATATAATTTTTTTTTTTTTATGGAGATGCCTGGGCAGCACTTTCAGCAATGTGGAAAACTCTCCATGTAGGTACACATTTGTGTGCAACTCTGTGTGTATAGATGTCTCTGTGTAATTACACACATACACTACAAAATTCTGGCAAATGGGAAGAAAGGCTTCTGGAATACAGGACAGTTAATAAACAATATTAACTGGCAGCAAAAGTAGGAGATTATCCATGTCCATAATCCTCCCACATTTAAGAAATTACATGCTTGCACTGAGTGGATCTACTTTTCCACAGCAATAAAGCTTTTCTGTATTGACAGATTTAGTGAATTAGGCTTTAGCTGAGGGTTATTAAAACAACTCTGACAGATTTACTAACTCCTGGGCTTCTCATGGATGGACAGAAATGCTGAACAGGAATGAATCTTTCCCTTTTGCTTCATTCCTTTCCAAAATCCAGATCTTTAAAGTAACTTTCGTCTCTGAATAAAAATTTTCTCTCGGATGGGCTGATTTGTAACCCTCAGCAAAGATCTGTGGTATTCCTGGGGTCACAAGAAGATGAAATCAGAAATGCTTGGCCAGTAGCCCCTTCCTTTCCTCACCAGTGATGTAGGGTCACTTCCTGACTTTAAAGACTCCTCTGTGAAACAGTGCTAACAACCTGATGGAGAAGCCAGGTGGCTGGCTGTGTCACTCCAGCATTTTCCAATTAAGGTAAGGATGAACCATGTCCTTGACTCTTCTTGCAGCTCGAGGTCTGTGTTTCCTCCCTGAAGGGATGGAGTCAAGAGAAGAAAGAAGCAGGATGGCTCCTATGGACCATCTGCAGTCAAGTCCTGGAGGCAGGAGCTCCAGCAGAGCTGGGCATTCATGGTATGGAGTGGAAGGTCAGTGGCCTAGGCAGCAGATGGGGTCATAACCCCCAGGCACGGGAAAGGCATTTCCATTTCAGGCCTTCACCGCTTTGTGACTTCGCAGAGATGTGAAACCAAGTGACACAGCAGACATCGCCTGTGTCCCAGACATACCCTCAAGGCTCCACGCTGGTTTCTGCAAAATTCTGGTGTAAAAGATGAATGTTTCCACACAACAAAAATCCCGTAACAGATAAATAGTGAGGAAACAGTTTACAGGGTAGAGAACCAGAGCTAGTGTTTTACAAACTGGAGGCTAAATGACAGGTAAGGAGATGTTTGATTTCTACTTTCTAGATTATAAACATGTAATCCACAAATGTGGCCCACAGCTCACATCATGAAAATTAGTGTGGGTTTGGCAGTGGGTAGTCATAATTTCAGAAATCTCAGCTCTCTGTTCAGACTCAAAGACTTCCAACAAGAATAAGGCCTGGAATAATGTCTCTGGCTGATGTATTGCAAGGCATTCTGGTGAGAGTCCCTGGGGTGGCATTAAAGGGAACGTGTTTAATACCATGTGCTGCGCACTGCTGTGGGTTGGGTGCATTTCCTTCATTATGCTTCTCATGAGGACATGCCACAAACAAGCAGGTGCCAGTGGGAAATAATCATGATGATTCATGCCGAAGGACTGAACCAGTAAGCCCAGGGGCAGCAGGAATCCCTGTGTGGCTGGTGTTGCAGTTTGTCAGTGGAGCTGCAGGGGAGAGGTGTGGGAAGCACCATTCCTGGTACTCTGGCTCACGTTATAGCAGTGCAACTCTTTGTCATGGAGACCCAGTTGTATTCCCCAAAGATCTCACCGTAAAATCATGTGAGATTGCTTCTGTGCCCCTGCCACCCACCTCGATTTCCTGCCCCTCTCCCTGCCTGGAGGGCTGTAAAAGGTTAGCCAAATGCATCTTAGAGAGAGAACTGCTGTGGATTTTCAGTGAGGTGACATTAAACAGCTTAGAGCTACCCCCAGGAAAAGAGCATGAGAAGTGCCAATCATTTGTATTTCAATTTCTATGGAGGCACCAAAAGGTGCCTGAGCTGCCCTGTAAGAAAGCACATGCAACCACAGTAGGAAAATCTGCAAATCCATTCTGTCCTCATTCACTTTTCTGTTTCTTCCTGGGCTTGACCTTTGGGATAAAATGCTTAAGTGGGTTTTTTGTTTTTTTCCACTGAGCAAAGAAAGAGAGCTGCAGTGTCTCCTAGAAAAATCTGTCATTCCACAGGATACATGGAGACTGTATGGCCCAAGTGAACAGGAGCACAGTTGGCTGCACTGTGATTGTGCTTTGAGTCCTACAAGGAGATATAGCAAACAAGAGAATCTGTACCATGCTGGAAGCAGAGGAGCAATTGTATCTGGGACTCCTCTTTCCTCCTTAATGCTGGTGTTTGCAGCTTTTATGGTCCTCCCCATTCTATTGGGCAATTTGGGCTTTGCTGTACAGCTATATATTATAATACTCTGTTCAGAACTTCTCTACTCCTCACTGCAAAAAAAATTCTGTCTGGAAAAAAAAAGTGTTAAAGAGGGTTTGGTCAGAGACAGAGAAAGAGAGAGGGAGATATCATGCATTGCAATTATGTATCGCCCTAACTGCAGCCCACTCATAACAAGACCTAAAGTCATGCCTTTGAAAGCAGCTGCCTTCAATTTTTTTTTATCACTTCTTAAACTAAAAGACCTTGCACACATGGTAAGAACTGCCATCTCTGCACTGAAGGTTGTGTCAGCAGCACTGGTGTTATCCCCATGAGTCTACAGCTCAGCTGTGAAATTTCCTCCAGGCTCAAGCTTTCTTTTAAAGTTCTAGCTAGGAAGTGGTTTTATTTTCATTGATTTTGGCTATTTTTACAATGTAAACAGGAAGGTGAGCGCGTGTAAATTACACTAGAAGGTAAAAAAGAAAGACACATGCCTTTATTCAATCCACTTTGTTTTTGTCTCTTTCTCACACTCAGAAGTTCATCACATGTAATGAAGCCTTGTCTTTTATCTCCTGGTAGAAAAAAAGGTAAAAATCTGAAAGGCTGGGTCTAATTCTGATCTCATAGACATGACTTAAAATATTTGACTTAGCAGGAGTTCTCTTGGTAAATGAAATCAGAATCAGAGTTTTCTGTCTTGAGGAAAACACTGGCTCTCTTTTACGTAGCATATTTAACCTGCAGCCCTTAATTGGTCTAATGATTAAGTACCACATTATTTTTCAGACACCCAAGCTCTTACAGATAAATCTCAAAGAGACATTATTTGATTTAAAATCAGTATTAGTGATTTGATGCTTAATGACTTGTTGTTAAGTTCCACTGGCACTGAGACAATATATAACCTACCTCAGTTACAAAGCATCAAATATAAGTGTCTCATAGACCTTTAATTACGATTATCAATCTTCTTTTCTATCTCATTTTTTTTTCTCACAAGTCCACGTGTTAATCTGTATGTTGCTCTCTAAATAATTGCACAAAATCAGGTCTCGTCCTAAGGAGCTGCTGTGATTTTCCACAAGGCGAATATTTCAGAAATCCAGCAAAGCAAAATATCTTCTGGTGAGCTCTGGTGATTAAAAGACAAAATGCAAAGTAGGATATTTCCTGGTGTTTTGTGGGTTTCTTCTGTTTTCTTTACCCTTCATTCTTTTCTTCTGGCCAGTTACTTTTTCTCCCAGTTGCATTCACTGGTACTTTTCATAGAGAGAGAATAACTACAGATGTTAAAAATTCATTGCTAAAACATATGTGCATCAGAATAGCATTAATTTGCAGTTAACCAGTAGATGCTGCAAATTAGGAAGTGACTAAATGCAGTATAGGAGCAAAAATCATGCATTATAAAACATGCTCTTTTCATTTATTTGGACAGTTGTAGTTCAGTTTTTAATTATTAATGGTAATACTCCTCAATGTGCCAGTAAATGTGCTGGTTTATATTTAGTAAAAAATGAAGTCTTAGTAAAACATGAAGTCATTACAGCACTCAGCTGTTAATTATTGCTTAGGGATAGAGGGGAGATTACAAATTTTGTTCAGGTTAATGAAGCATGAATCAGCTGCCTCCTAATGCAAGGAAGAGCTGAATATCTTACGTGCTACTGCAGGCACATTCAATCTGCAGTCTCTTTGTTTTTACACTGAAAATGTAAAAACACCTAAAATTAAGCCTTCAGAGAAGCATTTCAGAACCATGAAAGGCTGTTGATGGCAGGGAAAAGTCTGAACTGATCCAGCTTCCACAGAACTCAATGAGATGTCGTTGGAGATTTTGCAGCGCCCAGGTCAGGACACTGTAAGTGTCACTGACATCACTTGTGCTGTTTGGAGAAGTAAGAAGTGTGGATTGTGTGCACTGAATCCTGTCAGTTGTACCGGGACAGCTGCTGAAGAAATATCCAACTGCCTTCTCCACATTTGTGTGCAGCTGTGGCGCAGTGCAGCTAACCATCAAGAGCTCTATGAGGCAAAGCAACAATTTTGGATCCTCTCTGCTGACCCATTCATTCCTCAGGTGGTGGACAGAAAGGCTGGAGGGATGCTCACTTTGCAATCAGTTTGCTATCTCAAGCTACCACAGAAGATTTTGAGTAGACACCTAACTTGGCCCTCTGCTTGGACTGGTTTTGCGCACAGCCTCTTTGACAGTATTTCCTCTACCATACAACATGCCACATTTTGTTTAGATGGCAAGAGAGACCTTTTGGTTAATACTACCAATGAGTACTCAAAAATGCCTGTAAAAATAAAAGCTGCTGACTCACACGGCTGATGCCTCTAGTCCCTTTTATTACCTTTTACAGGCATGAATGGGTTCTGACTTGCAGAATTACTGTAGGAACCAAGCATCATAAATACCAGCAGTCAAAAAAGCTGTGCTGCCTACATGATACTCCTAGGTATATTTTTAAAAAACCTCTAAAAATCATGGTACATGTACTCAACAATTTTATGTGGGAGAGAATGCAAGTCCTAGTTGCAATTCCTTGATTGTCCCAAACAAAGAAGAACTTGAATGGCATCTTTTGTCACAGCTTGCACAGCAAAAGACTTCTAATGCTCACAGCCATTAACTCTAAAACAAACTCCGAACCAATGCAAACTCCTGTAAGAAAGCTCATGCTTGAAAAGTCACTTCCTCTTCGAGAAACTTCATGGATGGGACCAAAAAGTTATATTCATTGTATAGCTTAGTAACAGTAAATAATTCAAGGTGCTCTAGTCCTGACAGTTCATGTTAGAGGGATTGAATTCTGACCCTGCAGGAAGCTACCCCAAAATCTCAACCAGCAGCCTGGGTCAGGAGGCAAAAAGGAGGTGAGAGCCCTCTCCTGCCCCAGCACAAAGAGATAGGTTAGGGTGGGTAGAAGGACCACCCTTCTGGAAGATTTGGTGGGAACAGCTCTGTGCTACCCCCATACAGTAGGGCTCTCTGCTATTAACAGGCACCTTTCAGCTCTTCGCTATTCTATCAAACCAGGCTGTTCATTGAACATTAAATATTTCTTTATGTACTCAGCAGGCAGAGAAAGAAAGCTTGGCTGAGGAAGTTTTGACACGGGAAGGTTTATCCCTTGTTAACTCATGGTGTCTCTACAGGAACAAGTTGGTTTGATCTCTTCATCTGAGTTGCTGGTAGTGAGGTTTGTGCAGAAAGACAAACTACTTTTCATTATTGACATTGTTAATAGCAATATCATCACTAGATCTCAGTCTGAATAGAAATCAAATTTTTTTTTCCAAATTTTCTGCTTTTTTTTTTTCATGTAGAATTTAAGAAGTTTAGGAGGGGCTGTCCCTGAGAATAGAGGGTGTCATGTGAAATCAAACAGCAATTGTTAAATGTGGCAATACTCATATCAGCTGGCATTTTTCTAGTATTTTCCTGCTCTGTGAAAGTGGCCTGAATGACATTTCCTATAGACTGAGGGATGCTATGAGAAAACCTGAACTGCAGTGACTGAGGCCCTTCAGGCCAGCCTGGACCTGTAGCTGGGCCATGCCCCTCCTGCATGGCAGGACCCTGACAGGCTGGCAGCACCCTTGTCGCATCACCTGAGCATCCCCTGATCACTGAGGAGAGATGTAGCCCCCGAGGGCTGCATCTGCCCTGGCAGCGATCTCACTGTGATTTCTGTAAAGGATTTTGTTGGGATTTGTGTGCTGCAAAGACTCAGCTCCTGTCAGGATGGGAACAACCTGGCTTCCCTCTTCTCTCTGCTATTCTGCTCTTGGGTATGCAGGAAACCAGCCCTCATGATCTGGGACACAGCATAGAAAGTGACCATAGTGTGAGCCAAAACGAGGTTCTGTATTTAATCTGGCCTCTCCAGGAGCACTGCCTCTTGTGTCTGCCTTCTCCTGAGGATCAAGGGGTGGTGTTAGACAAAAACATGTTGAAATGGTACCTTTTTCTGCCCTCTCCCAAGCAGCCATCTGGCAGCCATCAGTCATGGAGATGCAACGCATCTGGAACACGCTCTTGAGTAATCATCTGAGGTCACATTGCAAAGCTTTCCACAGGTTTGACAACATCCATCACCAGATAAAAATCTGGCATCTCTTTCTAAGAGAAAAGCAAAGCAAATCCTGAGTTAGAGCACCTGTCTTGGGCATGACTGTGATTATCAACCAAACTACTTCTGAATTCTTTGTGACACATGAAAAAGTACTTAAAAGTGAGACAGACTATGAGAAAAAAAGACACAACTCTGGTCTTATTCTCTTTATGTACCCTAAAGTGTGACAGAGCATGGTTAAGACTTGCAGGATCCTAAAGATGGAAGCTAGCAGCGAATTTGCTGTGGGAGTCGTTGCAGAGACTGCCTTCACAAATGAGAAAAGGTAGGGAAACATTTGTCTGGAATGTGTTCAGGAAGAGACACAATGACAAAACAAGGTTTCTTCCCCCATCATTACCTCTGCCTCAGCTGAGTAGGCAGGGTGTTGTCTGTGCTGCCTGCCACTGGTGAGCAGAATCTAATTCATCAACCTCACTGCAGATGGTGCCATCCCCTGGGACCTCAGCCCGCTCATGATCCATGCCAGCATCCTCACAGGGAGAGGGGAGGGAAGCAGCGAGGCTGGGAGGAAGGAGCCTCTGGGAGTCTGGGGACGCCACGTCCTGCTGCTGCTGTACCTCTTTGCCTTTTCTCCACACAGCTGAAAAGGGCAAAGGCAATGATGCCATTCCAAAGACTGGGAGGGCAGCTGGGGTTTAAAATTAAAGTGAACTTTTAGACAGCTGTTGCCCTGCCTTCCTCAGAGCAAGGAGGTGCTCTGGTGAGGGAGCAGCAAGCGTAGGTCTTGTATCCACTTCTTATTTGCTAAAATCTTTGTCCTCTCTGGCAGTCCAGGCAGCGATTGCAACAGCACCTGGGTATGGGAGAGCAAAGAATTCCACTCCAGTGAGCACTGGCCTGTAAGGATCCAGGACAGCAGTGGCCATGCTGACAGCTGATGGTCTGGGCACTGCATGTTGAGGCAAGCATTTCCATTTCATGCTTACTCTGTATCAAGGAAAGACTTATGTTTTATTTGCCCTTACAATCAGGACTGTGAGTCAATAGATGTATTAGAAATAAATACAGATATATACAATGAAAGAAGACAGTGGAGACTCTTAGGGAGATTTCTGCAGGCCTAATGCCACTGGCAGATTTCTGGGTGTTGCAGAAGGCTGGGGGCATTGTGGGGAATCAGTTCTTTCCAAGGCTCTCCCATCCTGTCCAGAGAACACTTTTCCTCAGAATACACACCATTCATATTGTACACAAAATTGAAATATGTATGTGCAAAGAAGTAGTCCCAAGTTTGCTTCTGTTATAATTTCCCATGGGGAAAAAACACTGTGAAAAGAAAAGGACGAAAGTTTCAAATAAGTTATTATATTGATGGGGGAAAAAAGGGCATGCCTCATCCTCTTAAAGAAATATTTCCTCCACCCCTTCCTTGCCTTTGAAAGGAATCAAATAGCTATTAAAAAGTACCTTCCTTTTAAAAAGAACAATGAACATTTTGATTAAAATGAGCTTTTAAGTATTTATATGATTACCTCTTTTGTCCTTCTGGCAGCATCTGTCTTGTTGACTGCTCGGCATCTGGCATGTGCTGCCTCATGTCAAGAAGGCCCTGATTTCTCATTCAGACAGGGGGTGGGTGAGAGAACAGACGCATGTATACATGGAGAGGCTTTTGCCAAAAGAATAAGGCCATTTCCCTGACTGCTGCTGGTTGTTTGGCCACAGTACTGCTGGAACACAGCACCCCTTTCTTCCCACTGCAGCACGCTGTGTGTACCAGATGGCTGGCTCGTCAGGGTCAGCTCTCCACCAGTGCTCCTGTGGGCAGTGTGGCCAGGGAGGGCATTTTAGGTCAGTATTCCCAAAATTTCATCTGCTTATGGAGGAGATGCACTTTTCCTCTTCCAGGCTTCCTTGTTTTCCCACAGGTCATGGCAGGACATCCAAAGCACTCAGCTTTGTCTTGGCAGTCAGTGTTCTCCCTCTCAGGGCAGCAGGCTGGAGCAGGCTATCATGGGGCACTTGGGAAAATCCCAGCACTTTGTTTGATGTACTCACATCCACCCTACACATGGCAGGAGATCTTTGAAATTTGCAGGATCAGCCTTATTTTGTGCATATTCATTTCTCTAAAACTATTTTCGGTAGCACGATCGATGACTCACACAAACATTAGTCATACTTTGTGCTGCTTATAATTCCTTGCCTTGCAGAATTTCAAAGATGATTTAAAGTATCCACAATCCATGGAAGATGAAGTGGAATAGGTCCATTTCAAATGTAGCTACTTAATGAAGGTTGGGAGAGCAGTGATTTGCTCAAGGTAAGACAGAAGTCAACTGCCAAGGCTTGAGTCCTGAATCTCCAACTCCTGGGTGATATAAACACTCCTTTTGCATTGAGTCCCTTCCTAATTTCAAGATACATGTACCAGCAACCCTACTAAGAAGTTAGAAAAATAGTAACAGAAAGCTCTTTGACTCCTACTCCATCATCCCCATGCTTATGCAGCATTGCTTCCAAATTGAGAATTGCACTTCTATGTGTTTTTCCTCTGTCAAATCCCCAAGTGAAGGAGCTGCTCATTGTGGGGCTGGTTGTGCTTTCTTGAATCACCCTTCAATATCTAGAGTACATTCTTTCATTAATTCTCATTATTAAAGCCTTGCTTCTATTGTCTTCCTCAAGATTTGGAAAGAACCCTGTTACATGCTGAAATATAATTGATTTTCTTGTTCTGGGTGGGACAAAGGCCTTGACCTGCAGCTGACTATAGGAGCCCTGTGGCCTGAAGGAATGGACAGCTAATGAGATAACAATTAGAAGTAGAAGCATTTTGTCTGGCCCAAAACTGTGTGAGTCTTCCATGTGACCCATGAAACCTCGGCTGCATCTGTTGCAGCCCGACCTTTCTGAACTCTCTTCTACTTTCACGCAACAGCCCAATTACCAAGCAACAGCCAGAGATGTCTCTGAACTTTGCATGTGGCCCCTGTGTGTGAAAGAAAATAGAAGGAAACTCTTGGAGGGTCCAGCTGGTGAAGGAACAGGTGACAAAGCAAACGTCTTTGGTGTTTTCCACTGACTGCGCTGTAGTGGATACTCCAGCTGGAGACTGTTGGGTTTTTTAATTCTAAGTTTGCAAGAAAGTTTAGGGTTCATTCTGTTTTATTATAGAGCAAAACTACTGAAAGCAGAAAGAAGACAATCTTGGGTTGGACTTGGAAAATGGGTTAAAATGAGGGAGTTGTTATTTTTAGTATATCCTTAGTACTTTGTTTTGGTTTTAACTTTTTTCTTTTTATGGCATACTCAGATCATGCTTTTTCATTCTTGTTTTCTGCATGACTAGAAGCATAAAATTCTGGTTTATATTAAAAAAAAAAAGTGGTATTCTCATTTGCTTTCAATGCCTAAGGCTTCAAGAAACAGAACATGCTGTGAGATGTCAGCAGAAGATACAAGCATTTGGCAATATTGTCAATGATTTAGACCTCTCCCCTCATTTTACCTGTTGTATTAGAGAGCAGTGATCCACCCATCAGAGCAAATAGCAGAGCCTGAAAACAAGTAACTAAGTGATTTTGCTTTACTGAGGTGAGGAACAGCCTCTCTCTTCAAATAATATGCAGTCATTAGCCTTCCCCATTAGAGTGCAAACAGGGAGAGATTAATTTAACCTCGCTTAACTCATTTAGAAATGAAGCATCTCACCTAAGTTGGTTGCCTAATTCTTTCTGCAGTCAATGGAGGTGGTGCCAGACAATGATTCACCCCACCTACCCATGTCCCTGGAATACAAAGGGATGAATCAACAAGAGCTGCCTCCCTCCATTGCCTCTGGCTACAGAGGCGGTACAGACACCAGTTCAGCTGAGAGACTTCACTTCTGGCCAGGTAAATTTGGGTGAGGTGAAGCCCTCTGTGTGCTGGCTGAGGGGCCAGACTCCCCCTGGCTCATGGGAACACCTTCCTGGGATCCCTGAGCCTGAGTGTCTCCTCTGACTAAGCAGAAGCAGAGGGAGCTGAGCCAACCCGTTTGTTCACCGAATGTGTAGGCTGATGTGTCTCCCTGTGACACACTGGGCCAATTCCCTACATGTCTGGGAACACAGAGCTGGATCCTGAAAGAAAAAGAAAAATAGGCTTGGGTGTAGTTCCCAGGGGAAGCATAAGCCACCTGAGAGCAGCCACATGCGGCTGGAGACAGAGAAGTACAACACTGATGATTAATACAGGCAAGCAATCCCCACTCCATCCAAGCCCGGAGGTCCTCAGTCACAAAGGATACCATCATCTTTACCCTCTGGCTTTCAGGCACAATGGGGGCAGGTCCTGTGCTCTGTGACTGAACTGTAGCTACTCATAATGAAACTTCTCCACAGAAACATAAACCTGTGTACTCCTGCTTAAAAAACCCAAACATCCAAATTTTAGTAACTTTGAGTGGCTTTATTGTTCATATACACATCTAGAATATTTTTCTTTAAAAATCAAGGTATTATGTGACTAGGTGTCTATCAGGTTATTGTGCATATTGCATAATTAGTGCTTTGTTCAGCAGCTTCAGATGTCCTATGCATCCCATATCCTGGAAAGCTAAAGAGAAACACCTTGTTTGCATTCTGGTTATCCTTAATTATTAGCTAAATTATATTCCTACCAGATCTGTACTCTGATGATGAGATTTACCAGTACCTCTCTTTGAGTAACTGCAATGAGATACCTGTGCAAACAGGTATTTTCTGGAACAAGGACATGTAACAGTATTGGTACTGTCTTTGCTCCTCTGTGTAGCAACCTATATCTCAATTTTACATTTTGGTTGTCAATGAACCTTGTTGTCTTCTTCCCTACTGGGATTTCAGAGTGTTTCAAGTCAATAGTAGTTTGCTCCATTTTATTAGCTCCACTAATGCAGCTGCTAACTGCACCTCTGGAGACTTCTTAGCTAAATAAAAGATAGGTTCTTTTAAATTTCCATCACTCTTTAGACTGGAAGCTAGTTATTTATTGAAAAGAACAACAGCAGGTAGGAAACACAATGTAAAACAGATCTTCAAAAAGATGCAGAGGATATAATGGAGAAGTCAAACAAAGGGGTTACAGAGGTCAAGAGCTGTGAATCCAAGGACTAGGATTTGAGTTCTGGAAGAGAGAAATGCTGTAGAAGCACTCAACAGAGCAGGTGCATTACATCTCAGCAATCTATGGAACATCCAGGAAAAAAGTCAAACATATGAACATATGTTAAATGATAATGGTCACATGGACATATATGCATGCATGTATATATATATATATATATACACACATATATATACATATAAGAAGCTCAGCTTATAAAGAAAAAAGGTGTAAGTAAAATGAAGGACAATACCACCATGTACCCTGCTTGATGAGAAGGCTCTAGGAATAATAAAGCAGGAGAAACCTCTTCTGTTGGTGATAAACTGCAATCTAGGCAGTACTGTTTGTAATTACATCTGAGAAAGAAGTTTATTACCAGAAATTAACTGTAAAGATATCCAGAACAGGCTAAACCAAAGCAAATTTTGGAAGGGAGTTATTAGTTTAAAAGGAAACAGTTAAGGTGATTACCCAGTTTGACCCCTACTGAAGGGAATACAAATGAGTGACTGACGTGCTTTTGGGACAGTGTTGCCTCCAGAAAGACATTAGGTAACTGGCTGGATCCTTTGGGATGTAGCCTTGGGTTCCCTTTGGTGACTGTTACCCTGTTGCTGACATTCAGCTAATGAAGAGGAGGGTTTTATTGCATTTTCATGGGCTATTTTAATTCACGCTCATCATAATTTCCAGTGTGATTCATGTACTGGCACAGAGCAGCAAGTTTTGCCTGTCTCAAGCTGGGGGCAGAGAGGACTGGAGCTCAGACAGCAGGGAACAGCTGGCCTTTCACTTGCATAATGCCAGAGCAGGGGTGAGGCAGAAGAGTGGATGGTGCTCTTTGGAATGTATTTCCATTTAAAAGAATAAATCCACATAATGGAAGATGACTTTTTGAAGGGTAAGAGACATAAAGGGTCTCAGGTTTCCATGTACTTTCTTTCCCATGTACTGAAGGGAAAGAACAACAGAGAAAAGAGCAAAGCACCCACCCACAGCTGCTGGCCACAGCCCAGCTGAAGTGACCACATCCTTGGAGTGAGCACAAGGCAGCCCAAGTGCTAATAAAGGGAAATGCTAGCAGTGGGTTCTAACAAGCTAATTCACTCTGAAACTTGATTATCCACAGCTTAGAAACAAGCGCAGCTAAGAAATCATGAGTAGTTCCCTGAGAGGAAATTTTCCTATTTTTCTTTCAATTCTGTTTTACTGTAATCTTCTGGCTTCCAATCCTGTGATAATTGAAATGTAAATAGTTGCAAAGGCTACAAGTTTCAAAGCTCCTAATTGTGCTCTCACTAGAGGCTGGTACACATGACAGGAGTTTTGCCAAGTCATTAGCTCCCTCAACCAAGGGTGTTACTTTCCCATCTCTCCTCACTATGCTGCCAAAAGCTAATGCAGACACAAGTCCTCCAGCAAAAACACTTTTGACATGTTAAGACTAAATTCTGGGAACATATTTAACCTGAGAGGGACTGTTTGTACCTGAGTGTGTGGGTGCATGCAGGAGAGGGGCCTGAATTAGGTTTTCTGCTGAGTTTGTCAGTTCATGAAGACATGCTGTTCCACAACAGAGAGCCAGTCCAGGCCTGTGTCCAGATGCTCTTCAGAGCTGCAGACTAAATACAGAGCTACCTTTTGGGGCTGTCTGCAATCTGCATTCACACCTGCTCTTCCTAAAGCAGAACCCAATTCTGCAGTCCCTCCTTGGGAAGCAGAAGTATATCCATGGTAGTAAGTGCATGGATATTTTATGGTAGCATGAGTGAAGAGGGGCAGAAATTGCTTGTAGTGATAGCTCCACCACCTGAGTCCTTTACCCCAAAAAAAACAGCATGTAACACTGAAGTCCTAATGCTGAGTCTGGAGTGAAAATGGGGAATGAAAAAGCACACAGCTGTGAGCTGACACTTTAGACTATGAAAAATATCTTCCACAATTTAAAGTCTTGCTTTGCCTCTTCAGGAAAGACTGAATATGGCAGTGGGTAAGGATTATTAAAAAATTAAAATGAGAAACATTCTTCATTGCCCTGGTAACCATACAAGCTTTGTAGAAACCATCATGAGAATAAGTGACCTCCTGTCACTCTTTAGCCAGAAGTTAAATTCAGAAAATAACAGGGCATCCCACAAGGATGGGATAGGAGGCAGAGAGGCTTTCCGTATTCTGCCCTGGTTTTGCCCTTTCTTCACTTTTTCTCCTTTGTGTTTACGTGAAGAGGATATTGATTCCAGAAGTGACAGAGGCAAGGTAAGTCAAAGCTTCTCTTTGTTTTTCTGCAGGGAGGAGGTCAGCCTTGTTCCAAATCTACTGCTCCTGGCATGCTCTCCTCCTCCTCCTTATGCTGCCTGGGAAGTCTCAGAGAGCTGCTGGTTGCATTTACACTAATGACTGTTTTTCTCCCTCTGCCTCCCCCTCCAAGCTTACTAAGCTTTTTCTTTCAGCATGACCAATAAAGCATGAATGCAAATAGGCCTGAAGTTTTTTTCCCCCTCCTTTCATTTTTATTTTGCCACTTTTAGAAGTAACTGAAGAAAACAGTGTCATTCTGTTCCAGAAGAGCTTTTATACCAAGCTGACACTGTACATTTAAATATGTATTGCTTCCTCTATCATTTGCATTTTAATGTTCCAAACCAATAATCACGAAGTCTTGTGTGAAAATGTGAAATAATAAGGATGGAGAGAAGCTTGGATCTGATTCTAAACCTTGCTGAATTACACCTAGAGCTGGCAATTCTGTGAGAGACCCATCTAAGAAATGTATTTAGATAAATGTAGATGTTCTGCAAGAGACTGTGCTGAAGTGCCCTGAGTGTTTGTGTGAAGACCCCAGCTTTTAGATACTGAGGCTGCACAGCCCAGCAGGCTTTTTCTGGGCCAGCTGGTGCTCTGATAGTGTGTTTTCACTCTGCTGTGGAGAAGCTGCCCTCCAGGTATGCTGAAGAGCAGACTCCTTCCTTGTTTTGCCAATTGCGACTGATACCATTAATCTGGTGATATTTCACAGGCAGGATGCCTACCCGAGCTTGGTCTGTGAACAGCACAATGTGGTTCACATTGCAAAAACACGTCCCTACCAAAGGTCATAATAATTTTGTGTTCTGCTTCATTATTGCCATCAATGAGCTCCACAGTACAGAAGAGAAGGGCGGAAAATCCTATTCAGAATTTACGCTGTGGATGTAAGAATTTTGACTTATGTGTAATCCATTTGCAAGAAATTATTACATTGTGTAATGTAAGAAAAGGTTTTTTCTGTGCTTCTTTTGAATAGTGTCTGTAAGTGAGGAGTTAGCTTGGAAGAAATAACTATTGGTGGCCCAGTTCTAGAAAAACATTTTTGTCTGCAATTTATTCTGCTTTTTTTTCTTTTTCTTTCAAGAGAAAAATAAATCCAGCTATAAAAGCAAAATATATTTCTTGTATCACAGCTGTCATGAATTTAAATTCCCTCTTGGATCCTTACCACACAGTGTATCTCCACTGCAATATTTTCTTCTTCTATAAATATGAAGCGCTGAAGAACAAGATATTGAATATTTGAGGTATAAATCTGACAGAAGAGTTTTCTTCTCAGTCTTAGGATGGAACCAGAAACAACCCCTTGAATAGCTTAAGAACCAGTGTGGATGTTTATTTAGAGCTGCAATGATGCTCAAGATATTTCTCTCACACCTTTAATTAAACTGATTTACTGGTTCTTTGCCTGCTTTGCCTGTTTTCCTTCCAGGCTTTCCTCCTGGCCACAGATTAACACTTTCATTATGAACAACTTTGCTATGAAGCTAAACCCAGGTTATGAGGTTATGAGGAATCTATCTCCTTCTCACCATTTCCCCCCTTTCTCCCTTTCATCTTCACAGTGGTGCAAACACTTTCAAGAGAAGGTGAAGGTGAGAAGAACAAGTAAGGGGAAGGATGAACAGAGTTGGAATAAGAAAAGTGTGGATATCTAGAATTTCCTCTGCTTTATACCTACAGATTTACTTTTTCTATCTTTTGTATTGTATTTAATTTCCAGTAAGGTTTCCCAGACATTTTTGAAGAGCTGCTACATTATAATTTAATTAAGTCTTTGTATTTGCTGCTAACAAGATGTTATCTTCATCATTCTTGGAAGCTTGTCTTGGGTTGTGGGTTGATGTGGATTTGCCATGGGCACAGAAACATTTCCTGCACAAACACAAACTGTTGAAGCTCCCCATTTCCTGGCTCAGTGTGACACACTGCTCAACTCCTTGTGTTTAGGTAATAGGATTAAATGCAGGGATCACTCCTATGGGCTGTGTGTTGGCTGATACTGATCTCTGCAGAAAGAAGGGTTTAGCTGGAGCAGGTGGTTGGGCTCCGTGCTGTAACCTCAGGTGCCCTCTGGAATTCAGGGCTGGGATGTAGAGACCTGGCAAGAGTCAGGCTGAGCTTCATGGGCTCTGCAGCTCTCCCTGGGGTTACCTCTCACCCTGTCTGCCACACTGTGCTGTGGCCTGGCTCCTGCCCTGTGCCCGAGGAATGGCCTCTTGCACTGGGAAAGAAGCTCCATTTGAAAAATGCCAATCACTTGTTTTTAAAATTTTTTTTAAAGTTTTAATAATAATGAAATAGTTAAAAAGAATAGTAACACAATTAGAGCAATAACAATTTGGACAAACTAAATTAGGACAATATGAGACAATAAAAGCAAAGAGTTAGGGACATCCGGGTACCTTTTTCTGGCATCACGAGCCTGAAAAAGGACCCTGCTTAACACAAGATTAACCCTTAAAAGCAATAGCCTGTTCATATTCATACACTTCATACTTGATGCATAAATTCCATTCAAATGCAGGATTCTGTCTGGTCAGTGTCAGCTTCTTCTTCCAAGTCTTAACAGCACCTTCCAGGCGGGAAGAAGTTCATTTCTTCTGATAAGAGGGCAATAAATTCTTTTCCTCTGAAAGATTTAGGTGTCCTGTGGCTGCTATCTCGCTGCAAGCCTTTTTTTTTTTTTTAAACAAAGCATCTTACATAGCATAGTTTCTGTTTTAACAATTTTTATAACCTAAAACAGTACTTAAGAGAATTAATACAGCATTACTTTCTAACACAACACATATAATATTCATTTTAATATTTACGAAAAGCCAATTGTAAAATACATGCATTTTTCACACTCCATGAGAGGTCTGAACTCATGGAAAGAGCTGTGAATGAGATTTGTGAATGCCAGCACGCTGATCAGACATAGATCAGTGTTATATGGTAGGAAACAAAATGCTGAGGAAAGGGGATGGATCTGGCATGAAGCTTATCTGTGAACTCAGCCCTTGAGCTAGATCAGCCCTTTCATGCAGAAAGCTGTGGCTTTTTGTCCCTGTGAAGCACTATTTCCAGGAGCAAATATCTGCTCCCAAAGCCCTCAGCACCATGTGTCTCACCTTTCCCAGGCAATTCTTGTCTGACCTCACCACTGACAAGGGACAGATCTTTTCAGGATCTCTCCCTCCTCTAATTTTTACTGGTCTGCTCTGGGTTTCATACACCCATGGCACCAGGTGTTGACTTTCCTGTGTTCCTGTGCATTCCCTGATCAGGTGGATGGGGGAAAGTGGCATTGGATCTTCAGCACCATGTAACTCAGGGAGCCGTGCAAAGCTGTGGGCATGCATTGCTCAGGAAGGGAAGATGCATTTGTTCAAAACCCTGATCCTGTGTGCCCAAGGCAAACAACCATGTACAAGGTATTTTTCATCATTCCAGAAGAACTTTGACCTCCCAAGGGTGTGTTTACCAGCCCTGTCTGTGCCAAAAAAATTGGGAGAGGATATTAGCTTGGAAAAAAAAACCAGGACTGAGACATTAGGCATGTTTTGAGACTCCAGCTTTGGGATGCAGATGATGGAAACATCAGTGTGACACCTGAATCATGGTCATTTGCAGCCAGAGCTCAAACTTGCAGAGGGACACCTGAATGTTGCACCCTCACATAACCCTCTTGCTGGACACAGAGTTCCTTATTTGCTTTCTGGTGCGTTTCAGGGACAGTCTCAGACTTCCCACAGTTTCTGTGAAGTGCTCTATAAGATGTTTGTTATTTAAGGAGCATTTCTGTTCCAGGTGTTGATTTACATTGAACTCAAACCTCTCTGAAGAAAATGGAGGCCACAGCATATTCCTAAGCAGGAAAGTTAAAATTTTTCTGCTGTGGTTCTTTGAGTTTCAGTCTGGTATTTCAAGAGAGCTGGTGGGAAATTGCACACCCAAATTCCTGACTGCACTAGCAAATCCAGCAGTAGACACAAGTGCACACTTCCTTATCTGTCATGAGCAGGCAGTTATTCTGTGAACCCAGGAATATGAATTTCTTTGTTCACATGCCTGTGAATGCTTCTGTCTGCTTGTTTTTGACCACAGTCAGCATGAGACTGAAATTGTCTAATGTGCTTGGAGAATTAAGGGATCTGCTAAAAAGAAGTCCTGAGATAAACCACAAATATCTGTGACTCAGCTGAGAACCAAGAAGAGTCGGAGCAGTCATACAGAAATGGGAAGTTTTGTAGATACAGATGGGAGGAAAAGAGGTGAACAATAAGGGTAGTGGATATGGGAAGTATGTTTAGGCTTTAGGGATGTTGCCTTATTTTGGAGGGTTGAACTGTGTGAGCACTGATGCTGCACAGGGCCAATGTCATCTCAGCAGTTTCTGACTGCCTGTGCTGTTAGCTGCCATGAGGAAAACAGGGCTTGAGCAATTCTGTTCTGCATGATTCCTACGTCTGTTGTGCCTGCTCCTGGTTTTCGTGTGTGTGGAAGGGATAGGAAATGTATGATCCCCAGGCTGCTGACTCTAAACTAGTTTTTCTGTTCCCTTTCATGACATTTTCATTGAATTTGAAGATGGTTCAAGCAGCATTGCTGTGTTTCAACACTGTGGCTACACCTAAGCATGACCACTGTGATGGTTTCTGACCCCCCAACTCATGGTCCTCACATTGACTGTCTTGGAGAGGGAGAAAATATGTGAATGAGAGTATTGCTGTTGCTGGCTGATGGATAGAGTTTCAGGCATAAAGATGAGCAAATTGTTAAGACAGTAAGTTATGGACTTCTTTCTGACACCCTTTCCTACATAGAAGAGCACAAAAGGTCTCAGGGAGAATTTCTGTGGAAAAAGGCACTCCTCAGAGACAAGGAGCAAAGGACTGCAGATCTTCCTGTGCAAGTTATATTTATCTTCTCTGAAAATACATGTATAGGATCAAACTCTAGTCTTAGAGGAAATCCATCTGGTAAAAGAACACACATCATTCTGTAGTAATGCAATTGTAAAGTTATAATAGAGGTCTAAACAGATCCAAATAGAGTAACTTAGAAAACTTCTATTTCAATTATAGCCATTTTATCTTCAGCTTTTCCCTCAATTGTTTACGTTTTCCAGCTAGGTCTCAGTTTGAATAGGAAACAAAAGAGAATATCTTATTCAAGAATGAAAGAATCCTATACCTCATATTCCAGTGTTTTGAAGTCCTCCCATCCCTAAATATTTTATCATGTGGCGATAGATAGAGCAAAACAGACTGCCAGTAACAAGCTGGAAATTCAGGGAATCAGACTTTTAAGTGAGTAGTATTTTATTTTGAACTAAATTTATTTTAATTATTTTTAATATAAATTTTATTTTTATTTCTTAAAAAATACAGTGATTACTAAGCCAGAAGAATGCAAGCACTTAAGGATGACATTGAGAACATGAGGTTTTTTGTCCATTGCAATCCCTATGTCATCTGTCAAAAAATTTATATGATACAGAATTTGGCTAGCCTTTTTCTGTGGTTAATGTATAAGTCTAGTTATTCTGTAATTATTTTAATATACAATAATGAAACAATAATTTCATTCCTTCTATGTAATGTGCTCTACCAGCTTTAATTAAACCTAACAACCTCATTAGTGAATATCATTATATTGGCTTTAGGGAGGCAATTCCATCTCGTGAATACAGGATTATTAAATGACTGGAGATCTGCTGTACCAGATGTGTCATCGGGCTCCTGTTTGACCTTGGGCAATTGGTTTAGAGTCTCTGGGCCTCTTTTACCCCATGTCAAGTGAGAACCATCATGTTCCATGTCCTTTGTGAAACACTCTGCTTCACATGAATTACAAATTACAAATCTGAGCACTGTATGTTTACTAACTGAGACATGGACAAGTCCTGCCCAAGATTCACAAGATAAGACATTGTCAGTTCCTGGAATGGGGATGCCCAGATGCTCAGTAGCTTCACTAAGAATTTATTTTGAGTGAATTAAAAGAACATTCATTGTGCACTGTCTTTCTTACTTTGTGCTGGTTTGGAGCAGGCTGCACACCCTGAGCAGACACCCAGAGCACTTCTGGTGCTCAGGTGTCCACCTGGGAGCATGGCCTAAGTTCCCTCCCCAGCCACTGTCCCACCACTTCACACATTTGCAGAAAAGATTGTATTGAGCTTTGTCTCCCCTTGCAGTTGAATTTACTCTGTGACCCTTTGTGGCCCAGACTGCGCTAGGGGGGCTTTGCCTGGGTGCTTGTGCTGGACAGCATGAAAACCTTCAAAAATGGAAGGGGTTTGACCTAAAGGTGTTCGGACTTCAGAACTGAAACTGGAGACACCTCCCTGATGTGAGCAGCTCCCAGGTGGTTGTTTCCCAACAGAAACAGGCCATGTTTTTTAAGAGGGCAGGAGAGGTTCACATCAGGCTGCCAGCAGGTGCTGGGGACTGCAGGATAAAGCATCAAGGCACCAGCAGGTGAAAAGGCCTGAAGGAGGGCAGCAGCAGGTGGATACAACAGCAGGGATTGACAACACTTGACCACTGGAAGTCATTTTTCCCTCAAATATTACATATTTTTGAGTTGTTACCAGCAGCAGGGAGCCTAGTTCAACAGAACTGATTTTGTCAGTTGCCTTTTTATTTTACCTCCCTCCCTGCAGACGATTTATCTTGTGATGCTTGGGTACTGCAGGAAGGCCCAGTTTTACTATGCTCTCTTTGAGACAGAAGATGCTCCAGATCCATGTTTGTGGGACACAAAACAGTAAGTTTCACTGAGCATGGTTCCAGGTGAAGCAGCTGTAGAGGCAGGTGGGACAGGGCTTCTGAAGGTCAGATTGCTGACCAGGGTGCATCATGAGCAAAACACACACCCTGCCATTTCTGGCAGCCTTAAAGTGAGGAGAAGAACCAGCTGGAGAATAAGGCATGTTGGCATCCTTGGTGCTTGGAAGGAAGATGTGCTACCTGGATAGAGGTTGCAGACAACTGGTCATTCATTACTCTTAACTGGTTGAAATGACAGTAGAACAGCACAGAAGTGTAGGTTTGTCAGAAATGCGTAGACATAAACTTCAGGTTATGAAGAAATTCCTGTCACGTGAATTATTTCTTGGAAAAAATAGCATAAATGTTTATACATTAGTATGCTTAAAATGGTGTGTGTCATTCTCTTATTTATAGTAGCTTAAGTCTCAAATATACATTGAAGTTAAATTCATACCACCAGTTTGAAACTGTAGTGAGTTTAAGGTCTGTACCTTCTGTCTCAGGGAGGTTAGCACTAGAAAAGTGTGGATGATTGCAAGTTGAAATATAAAATTGAAATATTTTCAGATTCACCCTCTAGCATTTTTAAGTGATTCATTTGCCATGTTGGTTCAGTCCCTGGTTTCTTCTAAAGGAAGAACATGCCAAAACAGAGGGTCATGGGAACATCTGTCTGCATTTCAACACTGACTGCCATGATTTTCCAGTAAGTTGCAAGCTTTATCCAGTTTTGACTTTGTTAACCAAGCTGACTATCTGTGCTCCCAACTGAACCTATGAAATACAGATGGTGACATCATTATTCTTATTATTAAATGTTATTAATATTTTATATAAGGTAACTGTAACCCATTGAGGTGGCTGAACATGCTGAACTGAGACAAATTGCCACTAAGCAATTCTGGTGTCCAAACCTCCAGGTTTTGCCCTTGCTGGACTTCATATAAATTGGTGTATACCACAAAGTATAGAACTAGCAGGCTGAATGTCAGGATGCACATTCTATAACTATTATTTACTCTCCAAGAGGTTAGCCTTTTTTCAGCTATGTTAGATGAAACCTTAGAGGTAGCTTTTAGATACTAAAATGGGATAAATTCTCAACTGTTTTGTGAGAGTCAGTGGGAGAATGCAGAAGCAGGGTGAATAAAGGCCCACTGGCACCATGCATCTGTAACTGGGGCTCCCACTCTTTCCGGAGGAGCAGCCAGCCATCCCTGGCCCAGCCTGCACCTGCTGGCCCTGCAGCAATGGCAGCAGCAGCACCAGTGCCACCACTGTGTGCTGGCCACCACCCAGCCCAGATCACCATCTGGGAGGAGGGCAACACTGGGAACAGTGGAAGAACAGGGAACTGTAGAAGAAGAGGATGGGATTTAAGGAAAAGTTGGACAAAAACCCCAAGGAAATAGGGAAAAGAGCCTTCTCTTGTTCCTCTGCACAGAAGGAAATCTGATATTTCACTTCAATTGGGATTGAAGGATTAATTGAATCAGCCCTTTAGATAGTGAGCTGTATTTGTCTCATGGTTTCTGAAATCCAGAATGCTTTTCCTGGTAATGCTTTCATTGCCAGTACAAAGATTATAATTGTATTTCTATGCACAAGATGCTCAGATATATTATATATAATCAACGGTGAATTAAATTATTTATCTTCCTAAAACATAAGCTTTGCATGTCCCTAAGACGCAAGACTGATGCACAGATGCCTCACAGAGCCGTACAGCTCCAGAAAATGCAAACACATTCATAGGCAGTCCAGACTGGGAATTGTCATGAGCAGGCCACCAGCAAATTATACAATAGGCATTTTCATTCAGTGGGTAGGTGCTGGGAGAACCCTCTGGTCTCCAGTTTGTCCCAAACCACTGGAAACATCATTAGTGAGATCATGCTCAGAACACATCTGCATTATTATCTCTGGGTTTGTTTTTTTTTTTCAGGAGAAAATTTAGGCACAAGAAAAAGAAGACTTGAGCAAGACAGCATTTAGCAAAATTTGGTATGGATATTTTCTTGTGAAGATCCTACTGTTTACCCTTATTTCTGAGATCACTCTTCCATGATGCAGGAACTGTTTCCTCACAGATATGTGGGGGATGAGAGAGAAACAGTGCAATGCTAAGATTTCAGCTGTGGCTGCAGCCTGAATTGTCCACAGCTTCTCCTGCTAGAGGTCATTAATATGACAGGTTGCTGCTGTACAAATCCCACAGCAGTACAGAAGCAAAAACCAGATGATTTCCATCAACTTCTCATAATTGTAAACAAAAGACAATGAGAAACATCAGGGAGTCACATTTCACTGGAGCATAGAGACAGTGGGGGGCATAATTAGCATTGGAATCATATCTGCATCAAATTCAAAATTAGTAAAAATAAAGAAAATTCTTCACTTCTCAGATGAAAAGCAGCAATTCTCCTGTGCATTGCATTTTTTATTAAAATTGCTTCTCTTGCTACTTGCAAGATTTAAATGAAAGATCTGCAAAACCAGAAAATTTATTTTTCCAGTCATCTGAGTGGGTATGTTCCCCACATGTGCTATTCATGATTTTAACAAAGAAGGGTGGATAGATACCTAATTGTTTCTGGATTGTCATCTTTCAGCAGCAACCAGATCAGCCTTTTTGCTCTTTTCTATTAGAATATGGTCTCTTCATGAGAAATGACGCAGACAAAAGTCACACCTCAGAGAGAAATGGTGGAAAGTAGGAATTTGCAGATGCTCTGTTTGCCTTCTTCCCTTTGCAGCCTAGACAGAATGAGGGAGGCTTGGATGTCTGCAATGAACAGATTTTGGGGGAAGATGTGCTCTCATGCACAGAACACCACCTAAGTTTCAGGGAGCTGGGAACATTTCTACCTCTGCCACTGGCTCACAGGTGACCTTGGGGGAAAACTCCAAGGCCCAAACCTTGTTTTCCCTCAACTGTAAAATGAGGTCAATGATGCCAAAGTCATATATGAGCATTGTGGATGAAAAGGTGTCATAAGAGCTACCTATGCATTTCCATTTCTGGGATAATGGGCTCCAGCCTCCTTCCTCTAAGGCATTGTGGGACCTTGAGGTGCAGAGTGCCTGCCTAGAAGCAGCCACCATAGACATGGAAATACCTCATTTGTTTACTCTTATTCCTGCTGGGAGCCTCTCAGGGTAACTGGCTGTGTCCTGGCATTGATGCCTTAAGCTTTAGCTTTCACATTATCCAGGTTCTGTACTGCATTAGTCCATAACTCTGAGCTTCACATTAAGTGTTAGCAAGATCTTCTCACAGTTTAGTTAGACAAAACAATCCTTTTCCAGCCTGAGAACCAAGGACACTGTTTCAGCTTCAGGCCCAAGAAGTGTAAACAGCAGCAAATTGAGGAGAGCAAATTAGAAGATGGGACTCCATAACCTGAAGCTGTAATTGGACAGTGAACCCCGAAATGTAAATGGACCGAAATTTATAAAAGTGTGAAAACGTGTGACCTGTTGTCCATCTTGGGTGTAGCTCTGGCCAGGCTCTTGTTCTGCCCGAGGTGTATCCTTTGAAAGCCTGTTAATAAATACTTACTTGATTTCTTTAACTCTGCCTAGCCTCTGCTCTAGGTAGCCTCTCAAGGCACCAGCATGGCTCTCCCTAAAGGAACTTGGCACAGACACAAGGCTCAGGGACATCCCCAAGCAACTCTGCCATGTCCAGCCTGGACATCTGGCTCAAGGCAGTGTTTGTTTCCTCAACACATCAGCACGGGGAGCAGAGAGCACTCCCCTGTGCCCAGGGACTGAGCCATATGGAGATTTGGTGTGAATTGTAATTTAAAGCCTTTATCTAAATACTCTTTGCTAGCATAGATCAAACAGTGGAAGCCGAGCTGACAGGTTAATCCCATTGTCAGGAGATTTCACTGTTTCCAAAGCAGGTTTTGTCTGGATTTGGAGTGAAACCCCCGAGGCTGCTGCTCATCCTGGGAGGGAGCAGCATCCCTGTGGGCAGAGGAGATGGTGGAAAATGGGGCAGGGTTCAGCCAAACCCAAGCTCTGCCAGAGCTGTTTCTAAAACTAGCAAATTAGGGAACATTTGATCTTGTTACCTGGAATTTCCAACAATAAAAACTGTTATTTTTTTTCCTCTTTCCTGAGCAACTCTAATCTGATAATACACAACACGCATTTGTCCAAAAAGATATCAGCAAACCACAAAGTTTGCAGGTTTACCTTCAAAAACTCAAAAGCTTCATAACCTCTGAATATTTGGACCCTTTTATTCATCTGGTCTTCTGAAAATGGAGAGAGAGTCTAGATGAGAATACCTGTTCTTAAAACAGTTCTCAGCACAGATGAGATAATTTTAACTTTGTATTTGGGCACCCACCCTGCACACCTCCCTCTGATTCTAGGTCTGATCTGCACCCACATAAGCATAAGACCAGCCTCTGGCTAAGGTTTGAGTGCCACTGAAAACCCACAAGAAATAATTGCTCTTCCTGGAAAGAACTTGTCCCAACGAGTGGAAATCATTTCATAATGGCTTGTAAGATTAAAATTCTTCAGTCTCCAAGCCCCAGTGATACAATAAGATAATAAATGTCACTGAAGAGTGAAGTGTGCTGTAATTGATGGGAATATGTAGACAGAGAATGTAAATCTTGAAGTACATCTGAAGCACCTGAGCAGGTGATATGTGCACAGTGAAGATCACAGAACTGGGCGTTTTGTACTTGGCATCATTAAAATTTGTTTGCCAAGATTAATTATGAGTGTGAATTCTGATCTCAGTTTTCCATACTTCATTTGAAGGCATGGTTTGATAATTCCAGTGGTGCTGCTGATGATCTGTGTGGCTGAGAAGTAGCATTAGGTCACAGTCCTGCTTTCTCAATTTGGTGCAAACACCTAGCTTCTCTAGATCACCACTGTATCTCTCCAGAAATCACTGTATATGTGACATTGAAAAAAGATTGTGTTGTCTCTGTTACTCATTTACAGGCAGGCTCACATTTGGGGGTCGTTTCAAAAATTTCCACTTGGTCAGCTGAAATCTGCACTCCTTCATGGACAACAAAAGTGAGGGATTTTTTTTTTAATAAAAAGATTTGAAGATTAATTGAACAAACTAACAAAACTCCACTTGTAATCAATGTTGAATTATAGTTTAAAAATGCAGAAGAACTTGAAGAGATTAGCAAGCAAATAAATCATTACAAAAAAAAAGTTAGGCTTGCCATTGTAAAAAGTGTTCTAAATTTCCTGGGTATTGAAAAGTAATGTGCATTTTGACCTATTTTCTTGTTTGAGAGCACGTCATTAATTATTTCTTACAAAAACACTACATTAAAAAAAGCCATTGTATTTGTAATGGCAAATCACTGCTTAAATGAGATGGGAAAAAAATCTGCTGTCTGTGAGTCTTTCTCTAAATGTTACTTTTTAATTTTATAAAAGGAAATCAGCATCCAATAGAAGCTAATTAGATTGATGTACATATTGTAGCATGACGGAAAGAAAACAATCTCATTTCTCTTGGTGGAAAGAACAACTGGAGCTTGAGTTCCTTAGAGACACCAATCCTGCCCCTCTTTTGCTTTCTATCTTCAGCTGTTTTCTCCTAGAATATTCTGCTTGCCCTTCAGACTCATCCTGCCTTGACCTGAGGGTTGAATTTGATACAGAAGGAAAGAGAGAGTGCTGATTTGTGATAATGCCTAAGAGGCTGGGGCACATAGGCCCAAGGAAATGCCACTGATTTGTGCTTCTTTTCTTCCCTAGCTAATTCAGAAAATTCTTGATCAGTCATGCATAGTCCTACGAACACCAGAACTCTCATGCAGTAGAGCTTCAAAACACTGTACTTCACCTTCCAGTCTTAGTAGCAGGAGTTGGAAATGTATCCACAGATGTCTCATGGTTTGAAAAAGTAGGGGTTAAGATCTTTGAGCCTTTGGCTTAATAATGTCCTGTGAAGACTCTTGTATGGCAGATTCTGGGCGGAATCATGATTTTTTTCTCTATGGAAGCACACTGCTTTTTCTTCCTTGAAGCTGCATGCTGGACAAACACATCATCAGCAATAGTGTTTGCAGCTCCAGATTCAGCCTGCAGTCCAACAGCAAGGCTTGAAAATAATAAATCATATTACGATGAAATAATTACTTAATTCCTTTAAAATTAAAGAAAAAATTACCCATGCTGTGTTTGCAAAAGGAAAAGACTTATCATCAATCACAGCACATAATCTCTTTTTGATGCACTAAGTGCTCTTTGAAGGTAAATATTTTATTATGCCTTCAAAACACTATTAGAGTTTACAGTTTATCACAAATGTGCAAATCAGGTTTCTATCCATGTATCCTTTGGTTTCACAGCTTACTTCCCTTCCCTTTAAACTTACTTGCATTCAAAGAGTCTCTATTGCAACATCAAGCTCTGGGAAATGAGTTTACAAATTGAGGTTGGTTTTCAAGGAGTGCTTACATGCTTAGTGTTTGTGTTGATGTTTTCCAGAGGTTTTTTTGTAATCTATGAAGGGGCCATGTAATTGGGATAAAATAACAAATGCTCAGATATTCAGAGGCTGTTTCAGCTCCTGGAGGGGGGAATCCTGGCAGAACACTCTATCTCTCTTGGAATGGCACAGAGGACTTTGTGCAGGAAAGGAAGGGAAGTTACTGCACATAAACAAGCACGAGTGCTCAGTTCCTGGGCTCCAGTGGCTCTGGAATGCTCAGTCCCACTGCCTGTAGCACTGATGGTTGACTTCATACGCACACAGTGATTTATGGAGGGAGAGTTTCTGTCAACAGACAAGCAGCCCTGTGTACTGATTTATGTCTTAACTTGGAAGAAAGGAAAGAAGTGGAAAGAACAAAAGTTAGGTGTCAGTGTGAGAGAACACAGCACATCACCAACACACAAAGGCTTCAGCAGCACTGAGGACAAAAGAGGTGATCTGTTGTGCAGCACAGTCGTGATCTGAGCAATGCAAGTACACAATAAACAAAAGGCATCACAGTTTGAAGTTACAACTCCTCTGAATCACAGGAAAGACTTCTCACCTTGTATACGTCTGATTGGAGGCACAACACTGCATCTAATTATATGTGTCAGAAAAGTAAAGCTTGCAAAAATCATTTCACAACTGTTCTGTTTGTTGAGGAGAAAAAAATTATTCCTTCAAATGTGTTACAGTCCTTCTAAGAATGCACATGCAAACACATACAAAACGCCCTGCCTGGGGATTTCGAAGCTTCAGTGGTTTAATTTCTCCTTTACATTATTTTTCTGTGGGTGCTGCTGAACAGAGGGAAATAAAGACAAACTCTCACACTGGAAAGTCAAGAAAAAAGGAGCTGTTGACCCTCTAGCCAGTAAGTAAACAGAACTTGCCCTGGGCATGGCAGGCAAGTGCCTCCTCCACCCAGACTTTGGTTCTTCAAGGACATTAATGTGATTTTTCATGCAGTAACAGTTTGCTCTTGCCAGTGCATGTCTAACAGCTTACCCTGTGGCTCTGATCTATTAGCAGTGATGAATTCCAGTCAAGGGAAACAAGTTAAGCTGCAGTATCTCTTGAACTTTAAAACATGACAGAGCATTAATGAGGACCTGGCTTATCTCCACAGAGTTGTGCTTGATAGTTCCTTTGTTCCCGTGTCCCATACCAGCAGTGATTCACAAGAATTTCTCTAGAATTCAAACTCTCCTTTTCCCAGTGTTGATCACTGGTTACAACAGCCCCTGTATGTTTCTGGCAACTGCTTTTTTTGGCTGCACCTGTACTAGTAATGACCAAGAGAAGAAAAATGTAGAATACAGAGAGGGCATCCTACCAGGATTGGTCCTCTATTCAGTAGCTTGTGGCTGTGCTCTTCACAGAGCCACAGCAGTGGGCTGTAGTGGATCTCTTGCCTTCTGCTTGGAGTCCTTTATCTCCTGCTTCTATTCCCAGTCCTTCTGAGAAATGTTTGGATAGGTTTTCTGGTTGGAGGATGACCTGCAGTATACATGTGTGTCTGTAGAGCTAGGCAAGGAACAAAGACATGCTGAAAACATATTAGAATAAAAAAACTCTAGGATACTCAACATAAAAGCCAGCAGCAAAGGTTTAAACCCACCACAAAGGCTGAGAAACTGCAAGTTAAGGCACAGCACCCTGTGCTTAACCCACATCACCCTGCCTTGGGGCTGTGCTGTGCAGTGCACCGGAGAGCTGCAGCCTCCTGTGGGAGTGAACCAGCGCTGCTAACAGGATCTTCAGCTCCTGTTTGCTGAGTGGCTCCAGGGTTCAGGTTTTCTCCCATGCTTCTTGTCCCCATGGAGAAGCTCCCTGTAAACACCTGCAAAGCCACTTCTTTTGTCCTCATTCCAGTCTGCCCTCATGCCCCTCCCTGGGCACAAGAGTGGCAGGGCTGGAGGTGAGCCTGGCATTCCACCCAGCAGGCAGCAGCAATCTGTCCTTGTGAGACTGGCACAGCTCTAGCTTCTTGCCTGGCAGCTTGTTTGCCTGTTGGGGCTGCCTTTTGTTCCGTTTGTGCAGTAGCTGGCACACTGGGGTCCTGGCACTGCATTTTTAAATACTGGCATCATGCAAATGGGAAGATGAATCCCCATTTGTCTTCCAACAGAGCAGCTAGTTTGGAGCCACCTCTCCAGTAAAATGGAATGAATCTTCATATTTTTTTGTGTTGAGGCATGTGCTGCTTGCTACACGACTGGGCACTCCTGGGCAGCTGTCACATCTTCAGGATGTGACACCTGCACCACCTTTGTCCAGGACAGAAGAACTCACACCAAGTTGTCAGGTTGTGCTATTCCTCTGCTTCTCTTGCTCATGCCCAGGGAAGTGGGTCTGTCATACCAGACTTATTCAAGGTGGATGAACCAGCACAGTAAGCAACAGCAAGGCCATTGCTGAGAGCACTACTGTTGTCATCTGCAGCATTATAAGCATTCAGCTTTAACTTTTTACCTTTTTTTTTTTTTTTTTTGTTTGTATTTCATCAAACAAAAAAGAATTTTACTGGAGAAATGCTTGCGACTAGGATCAGATCAGCTCCTCTGGACGGTGGGATATGCTTGCTCTATCCATGGGCAGTAGTAGGAGAGGAGCCTTTTGTGGTGACTCTGATGCAGTGACAGGTTTAGTGGGAGGATTGTGCTCTCAGCACAATGGCACCTCTGGGAGGAATAGTTAACTTCTGGTGGGCATCCCCTTGGCTCCCAAGGCAGCTACAAACCACTTGAAAAAATCCTACACTTTAATCAGAGCTCAGATCCTATATCCATGGACAGAAATTAGCCTTGTGCTTTGCTCATGTTGTTACCACCTCTGACAGTGCAAGGGCCTCAGGCTCACTAAGCCCTCACACTGACTGATCCTTCTCCCAGACACTTTGTTCCACACACAGCAGAAGTCAGCAGTGCAAAAAATTAGATGTCCTCTTCTCCACGACACAGGGTCAGGATTATTCCTCTCTGGAAGATGTGCATTTGGCCCCTCAAAGACCAAAGATTCTAGTAACATTACTTCTGCAGCTCCCTGAGCAAGCATTCAAAATTTTAATAGATCTCACCATTACTATATTTTCACTGATGTCTCCCCTGCATTCTTTGCATGCCAGGAGCTTACTTGTTTTTCTATGCCTAGGTTTTAGCACAATCATTTGACAATAACAGTTTATAATGGGCATCGTGAGAGATGGGAAGCTCTGAAAACCCTTGCAGTGGAAGGAATGCAATAGCAGTTTCCTCTACCCAGGCCATAGCCTCAATTGCCATAAAACAGCATGGTTTCACTGCCAAGCATAGAGTTTGCATTCATTTACATCAGCAAGAATACCTCCCTAAGAATTTCAGTCCCCTGTATAACAAGGTTAATTTTTCCTACTTCTTGTTTCTGAAACCATGCTGAATTTTAAGCTTTCTTAAATCCACTCCAGTAATTCTCATTCCTTTGAGTCAGAATTATTGACAACCAAATTTATCTATAATGAACAAGAAGTGAGCTTGAAGAAAGGGTTTCTATTTTGGATTTTTTTGTGTGTGTGTCCTTTTAGTGTCCTTCTTCAGTCCTAACTCCCTCCCTCCCTTACCTAAAATCTTTCATGGCAATGTCCCTGAAAACAACCTGGAAAACAGAGTATGTTCATTTGGTTTTGGTATTTTTCTTCCCCAAGCCGTATTATCCCACTGTATACATCATCATAATTATGGTAAGATGCTGTCAGCATCCCTGCCTGGTTTCACAGATTGCTCTGACTGCTTTCCAAGCATCCCTAAGAATAGCTCAAGACAGTGATGTATGATGGTGAGTAGAGAGCTGTCATTATAATGGCTCCTCTCTTCCCACGGACCTCTATCAGGAATCACAAATATGTTATATTGGAGAATCTCCCTTGAAAGTCTGGGGTGGAAGAGGTGGGCAAGAAGTAGCTGAGGTGCATTCACTGTGTTCCTTATATCCTCTGACTCTGAGCAACACGGATATCATCTAAAGCCTGTTATCAGTGCACTGTTTGTTCATTCTGAGCAGGCAGATATTTGTAATTGTTAATCTGTATTGTTGCACTACCCAAAAATCAAAGCAGAGGGCACTTGCTGGGGCAATGACCTTGTGAAAGAAAGGCAGCATCTCAAAGCTGCTGCTTACTGTGAAGGGTTCAAAAATGGGAATTTCATATAATATTTTTGTCTTGCACTTCTTGTAGAGGCAGATGCAGCAATAAGTGCTGCATGGCTAAGAACAAAACATACATATGTGCATATTCTTAAAAGTCATCTGTCAACAAACTCAAGTTTTAGAGTCACAAACAGTTCTTGAAAAGTGTGCAAAAGCTTGCTTGTTGTTGTTCCCTTTGTTTGACTTTTATGCTTATTAGTAGGAGCACAGATAATTAACTGCAGACTAGCTGTTCCACTGCTGAAATTTGCAAACCTGCCACATTGACATAATGAAGATAATGCCTTTGGGGACAAGAAAAGTATAGATTTTTTTCCCACAAACATCTTTTGTCAAAGCAAGCAGACAAAGGTCATCACTCTACTGATGTTTTTAAACCTTTACTGATCTGTCCAAAACTTGTCTTTAGGTCATCAGGCAGAAGAATTCATGCCTTTAGGAAAACAGGTTGAAGAATTCATTATAGAGTTCACAGAACTTTTTTCTCCTTCTCTTTTCTTTCATTTTCCCTGTAGAAAGGTACCCAGCCAGTATCCCAGTGCTTTGCTGGGTGGAGCAAAATGACAAGGACAGGCTGGGACTGGCATACATGGTGGGCTGCCTTTGTGGTCCCTCTGATGGGGTTGTCCCTGTTAAACACAGTGTCCATGGAGGTTTATGTCTTGAACAGATAGAGGGGAAGGCTACTGAATGATACCTTGTCCTAGGTGAGGATGGTCTGGGCTCTGTTCCTGGTTCTGCCATGCTGTCCTTCTGGCACATATTTTCCTATGCATCATTTTCCTCAGAAACAGTGAATGAGAAAGAGTTCAGCTGAACCTCAGGGCTGGCCATGAGGGTGTTGCCTCCAGTGCTCAGCCCCACTGCAGGAAGACCCCAGAGCAGCAGAGAAAATGTCCAAAAGTGAATGTCCTCTCTGCAGCAGTGGGTGACTCTGCAGCCGGCGGAGCTTTCCTTGGTAACTGGGATATGTCTTCTGGTTTTGTTTCATCCCAAAGAACCCCAGCCCATGTACTTGGAGGCTTCCCTGCCACAGAGATGATGAGCCTATGGGAGACCCAAGGTCTAAGGCAGGAGCATGGAGCTGCACTGGCCTGTACAAAGCAGCCCTGGCTATCATTTCTTTTCCTGCAATCTGGCTCTGGACAAGTTGTACTTGAGCAAACACGATGCCTTGATTCCAGGAGGGTCCCCTCCTTGCAGAGGAAATGAATGTTGTTAATTGCTGCATCTCTGAATCTGCCAGAGTTGGGCTGGGACTCCCATCACACAGCTGCACAGGGAGGAAGGGGATGGCTGCCTCTGCTAACTAAAACCATGTCTGTAATGCTGTGTGTGACCCCTGTGTCATTCCAACCCCTGCCACTTGGGAGCCTGTGGAAGGGGCTCAGGAAGGCTGGGATGCCTCTGGAGGTTCCCGCACACTGCCTCCAGCCAGGTACAGAGGCACAGCCTGTCATGAGTTTTGGAAGGCTCCTAGCCCACACATCCTGCAATAAGGAGGGCCCATCTCCACCTGGTGCCTGGAGGCAGTCACAGTGCGCTGCTTCTCTGGAACAAAACTTGCAATTTTCCCCAGTAAGTGCTCCCAGTTGTAGCAACAATTCTGAGTCACGTCATGTTTTCCTAGCTTTGCATGCCTTTTATACCAATTCCCTACCAAAGGCACGCATGTGTCTTGATTCAAAATTATTCAAGATGTGGAGCCTCCAGATTTTATCAATGAAAAGGGTTTCATTCACCTACAAAACTTGTTTTTAAAAATGCGTTTCTTAAAATTCATGTAGAAAGGTACGGAGATGCTGAGATATGCTGATACCTAGTGCTTGTTTAAATGACTGCAGCTTTAAAAATGCTGAACTCCACTGTCTTCAAAACTAGCTTTTTCTCTCTATGAAATCGGCAAGCAACCCCAAATCCAATCAAGCTTAAAACATCTGGCCCCAGCCATAGCAAATTTATGTGCCCACAATTTTTGGTTGTAACCCATGTGAGAGTAGACTGCTTCCTCCTCCGCCCCAGATGGGCAGGGCTCAAGGGCAGCCTGGCCTGGTTTGGTTTAGGGTCTCTAAACTGAAATGCATTTTAAAGGAAAAGCTCCATCCCAAAACAGCTTTTCTGATGAAACTGTGTTTGCCTGAAAAGTGAAGGAAGGGCCAGAGGGAGCCCATGGGCCTCCACTAATGCTACTGGAATCCAAACCCACCTCCTCCACATGCAGGTGTCATTAGGGAGCCCTGGACTGTGGCTTCAAGAAGGCATTGCTGGAGGGAACAGGAGGAAATGACCCAGCCAGTGCCCTCCTGGGCTGCCCAGGGCAGCAGCTGCCAGGGATCAGGACTGCCATGAGTGGAAGGATGCCCTCTGTGAGGGGCCTCCCATGGTGGGTGGCATGGCTGGGCTGTGACATCAAGGAGGCTGCAGCAATGCAGCTCAGTCGAGCTTGGCCATTGATGTGGCTCTTGGCACCACATCTGAGGAGACTGCTGCACAGCAATTATTCCACCTCAGGCATTTTGCACTTGAAACAGCCAAAATTTCAGCTGGTGTTGAACTAAAAATATCTTGGTTGTGTGCAACTGTAGACCCTCTCTGGCATCCATTTACCCCAGAGCAGGCATGGTACAGCGCCCAGAGGGAAGTATTACTTGGAGTCTAGGAGCAGGCAGTGATGAACTTTGCATCCTGAGAGCATCCTTTATTTGTGGATAGCTTATCTGTGCCTGTAGATCTGATGGAAGAATATACCCCTAAGAAATAAAGCCAAGTTAAGTTTTATTCCATACTGTATAACTGGAGACCTGTATGCAAAAATGAACTTTTGACAGAATCCTTTTTTCCCTCCGTGTGCTATTTCTACTTTGGGAAATTTCATATGTCCTGCCCAAACTTATGGTATTTTCAATAGGTAAGCACATCCTTTTATCTAGTCTGCAGTAGAGTATGGAAGGGAGAACACTCAATAATTTTAACTCAATCTCACTAAAATGAATGAATTTTATTATTGATGATAACAATTTATTTAATATCCTATACAATGAGGCATTTTGTATATGACCATCAAAAGCTAATAGGAAACAGAAGCTTATACCTGGGCCTGTAACTGTGTAAAAGTTCTTTCTCCCATCCAGCTCCTCGATCACACATTGAAATTTTGCCCCAACCTTTGCCCTTCAAATTCCACCACTTTTATTTTTCTATGGACACACACCACTCTGGGCACCAGGTGTTAGGGGTTTTAGGGTGCCAAGGAGCCCATGCAACCTCCCAATGTGTCTGAAAAGAACCAAAAACCCTGGTCCTGCAGCCCCCTTCTCTTGCTGTTTGGGCACACATAGAGCCTTCAGAGAAAAGGTGGGTGGGCTCATTCCCTGATCCTTGGGCTTGACCTTTGCAAAAACACTTGTGGGCTGATAGCAAATGCCAATCCTTAGATCAGAGGAAGGCCATGTACCTGTGCAGAGCAACCCACTCCTACCTGCACACAGCTAGCTAGCAGCAAATGCATGGATCCAGGCTGATTTGGTTGTTCTTGATGCCCTGGAGTACACAAGACACCATCTGAGGTGTTGGATTGTATCCATATGGTAAAAAGATGGCTTTGAATGGAGCGCAATAAATTGTTAAAGAGGAAGAGGAAAGAGTAAAAGCTGGGATGTCTAAAATTATTCCACTCTAATAAGTGTGCAATTGATGAACTGCATAGAAGAAATACCATTCTTGCTTTTGCCAAAGCAAGAATGGTATTTCACAAAGCTGTTCTCCAAAGGCTTCCAAACAGCAAGTTTGTGCCCCTTCATCCCTTACACAGTTCTGAAAATAACTGGAAATATCATTCATTCAAATAACCAATGTCAAATGCACAGAACAGCGTATCTATAGCCTTTTTGGATTGAGTCCTTCTGCATACCCTGAGTAGCTCTGCACCCCATCTAATAGGGGCTCAGGTTCTCAGATGCCTTTCATTTTTCAGATATCAGGGAAAGGATGTAAGTCTCTGAAAGACATGTTATCCTAAAGCTCTGGGACAAAGCAGTGATCCAGGATCCGTTCCTCCAGCCCTTGCTGGAACTTACCACAACCAAGAGAAAACTCACTCTTGTGGGACGTGGACTTCTCAGGAGTTAGCCCAAAATTGTGGTAAGAAGCTTCCCTTAAAAATTAAGATACTCTCAGCCCTCATTCCTTGCTGTGGTTACAGGCAGGGCACTTTGTTTGCTGTTTCTTTCATTCATATCAATGCAAGGCGAAGTGTGTGTGTTTATACATATGTATATATACATATAAAATCACATTTACATGTAGGGTTATGCACACACACACATGTACATGCACAAATGTATATGCATCAATGCACACACAGAGCTAAAGAATCTCAAGAGCAAACACTGTGCTGCACACACATCTTCCTATGTGGAGAGGAGGAGAGAGCAAGCACACTACAGCTGTTGGTTGTGCTGCTTAATGAACCACCCTGAAGCATTGCATTGCTGAGTGTGCTGCAACCAGCACAGAACAAACTGCAATCAAAGAGGCAGCACTGGGTGCTGAGGTGGAAAAGAGGAACCTGGGGAGAAAGACAGGTGCAGGTGGTCTGGGTGTTGGCTGGGGAGAAAAACAGGTGAGCAAAACAGTGTGTCACTGCAGCTGGAGTGGGGCTTGGGAGTGCTCAAGGACACTAAGTAGGTTGGGTAGGAAGATAAGGCAGTAGGGAAGTGGGATGCAGTATTCGAGAGATAAGGTGAAGGCGGAATATTTTGAAGAGATGATTTGAAATAGGTAATTTAGTCAAAAAGATTTTATGCATAAAGAAGGTAAGGTGGAGGAAGGGAAGTTTTGCATTTACTGTGAAATTTATGTCAGATGGTATTTAAAACTATCTCCTTTGTATCACTAACCTGCAATTTCATAGCAGCATTGCCCAAATACCTTGGAGACTGACATGGGGTCTCTAGGTAAGAAACATCCTCTGTGACTGCACTGAGAGGAGAGCACCAGAAACTCAAAAAAAGCCTGCCATTCTTCACCACCACTTGCTCTGTACTCTTGCTCCAGGCTCAGTCATGAAACATGAGAATGTTTCCTGCAAACTATTTTAGACAGAGGCAAAGGAATTGCTGGTTATAAATGGAACAGCATGTCTTTTTTCATCTGTGTATTCACAGTGCTGGAAACAAGCAGGAGCTGAAGATGTAGTTATTGAAGCAGATGAATAGACATCATCATTTGAGTTCTGCACATGCATATGAAGGAGAGATTAAATCACGGGCAATGTGTGATATTTTAACCCAAAACTACAAGTTGTGCAGAACATTTTCCTACAAATTTGTGCTCAAAGTGGTTCCTGAACCACCATTAATCAGACTATTTGGATTTCTGCTTCAAGAAAGCCAGAATAACAACATGAACTTAAAAAATCAGATCAGAATGACCTTCTTAATGTTGTTTTCAGTCACACCATGGCCTGCTGCATAATGTGAATTTCATTTTAGTAGCAGTCTGTTTTGCTATTCGTCAATGAACATGATGGAGTTGCTTCCTAAAAGGAGTCCTGGTCATTTTATAAGCATCACACACAGCAATCAACTATCTCCTGTAAGAATTAACTGTTATGGGTAGCAGCCTACTTTTATTTCCAATCAATATGATTTGCAGGCACATACACCAATGTAAGTCGGGAGTTTTTATTTCTGGCTTCATACATGGCTAGACAAATGAAAATGTCCCACAGAGACAATATACAGAGACTACAGACTAATGAGGTGAGGTCCCGAGATGGCACTGTTGGGGTGGTAAGACACACTCGGTGTGACTTGCTGTGTGTGACATTAGTTACATCAAAAGGCAGAGAGAGAGAAAAACTGGCTACAGAAAAATGACACCCTAGCATTCCATACTGCTGCACTCCCGTGCCCTGATTTTCATAGGAAACCCAATGGCAAACTAACAAACAAATTCATTTATCACTGCTAGTCCTGCAAACTGAAATAGGGTGTCTAACCCAGAGGCACAGGGAGTTTATCACTGACTTCATTACAAACAGAACTTCCCCAAAGCTTTCTGGAAATGTAGACATTTGGCAAAGCAGGGAGTTTGTTTCAAACTCTCAAACTCAGCCTTCTCTGGCCCCCTCACCTGATGCAGAAGCCCACGCCCAGCATCTCAGGGCTGACAAAAGGTTACACCAACCAGGGGGTGCGCACCCAGCTGGTGCTGCTGTCTGTTATAGGGGATCCCCTGAAAACACAAGCCTCACATTTCGGGATCTGATCACAAAAGTGAGCTGGCAGTTCAAGGTGGACAAGCTGATACCAGCACTGTGGCAGCAGGGGAGGCAGATGAGAGGTCAGCCCATAGCAGAGGTGGGGCTCGCACCACAGAGCCTGCCTGCAGGCTGCCTCTCTCCCTGGAGAGGAGCTGTGGTCCACCAAGAGACAGCAGAGCTCACTGGTGCGGCACATCCCCAGGCATTTTCTGAGTATAGCTATAATTCAAACTGATGGGATTTTTGAAAAATGTTTTACCACCTCATCTATCTAGGTCTGATTTGATTTCATCAACAAAGTGGCTACAATTTCTCTTCCCCCCCCCTCCAACATGTGTGCAAATTCTGTAAGTTGCAGGTGTCAGGAAATCTTAAAATAATGTTGTGATGGGATGGGAAGGAAATTATATAGTTCCTCAGCTCCTACATATTTAACAATAATAGAAAGATACCACAAGGCAGAGCAGATAATATTGATTTACTGCAACCCTATTTGCATGTATACATGAATATACACCTTTATTTGGACTTTATGATTTATTCATTATATACATAAAGAGATAACGAACAACACATCTGCATGCTATGAAGCCAGGTTTCACTTAGGCTTGTAATTTACAAAATAGAGACAAAATCCCTGAGGATGAGCCTTCTGCTCTCTTTCCAGTGTACTGTATTTGGGATGTCAGGAGTCTTTAAAGTTAGTATTTAATTTTAAAATAAATACACAGACATCATGAGAACAAGCATATTATCACACAGAGAGATGGGCAGACTCTATCTTCAATTTAAGAGAACACATTTTTTTTACATGAATTATGCATTTGTTTTGTTTTTTCCTGTTACTGGGAAAATCAGACAAAACAGGAATTCGCTCATTAAAAGTGACTGAAGCTGTAGTTTTGCGAATGTCTCTGCATGACAATGACTTGGCACAGTGGAAAAACCCCAGCAGTTCAACAGCTCAAAACCTTCTCACAGAAGGTAGTGATCACGTATAGCTGTTGGACATGATAATTTTCACAACAATGTTTAGTTGTAGTTTTTAAAAATAATTTTTTAGTGCCAACAAAATATTATGGGTTTTTCATCAACCAAAAACTGGAAAGCCTGAAAAGAACCCCAACCAACAAAGCAAAAAAATCCTTCCCCCCAATGTATTTGCTTTCTAAAATGTGAAATTGTAAAAACCAGTTACCTTCATTTCTTTTCAGCAAAACTTACAATATCAAACCCAGGTGTAGAAGCAGTATTCCCAGAGAAATATATACAAGCCATTCAATTATAACCCAGGTGTGCGAAAATTTTTCCCCATCTCATGAAAATTTATAACTTTACAGAGATTTCAGCACAACTTTGAACTCTCATGAATGTAACACCTGATTGCCGAAGACTTTCACCTCTGGTAGGTTATTAACAGTGATGCCTATACCAGAATATGCTAAAATTTCCATGAACCTGCTGAGTGTGATGCAGAAGGTGTAGCACTCAAAAACCTGCTTTCTCAGGTTTTAAGATCCACTAAATGCAAAATCAGCAAAAGCTCCCATGATTTCAATGAATCTGTTTATCCTATACCTTTTCACTGTAGTTTGAAAGGTAAAAATCAGGTATTCCCTGCAAATTTTGTAATTCAACCACAGATTCTACATCAAAAAGTCATAAATGTGCAGCATATTTTGCATATTTATATGGAAATATGAACACAGTTCCTGAAACCTTGTAGTGCTCAGGGTTGAAGCAGCCTGTGCTCCATCTTTTGTGGAAGGGTGGAGCAAATGACCTCCAGAGAATGCTTCCAACCTCAGCCATTCTGTTTCCAGTGTATTTATGCAAAATAAGCTCTCAGTGTATAAAACTTAGTCCCATGCCAGCTGCAGGCTGTTAAAAGGGGAGCAAATAAAGCCACTGGGGTGCAGAAAAGGTATCTGTTATCCCAGCAGGTCTGCATCAACCCCTGTGATTTTATGGTGGCTCTGGATACTCAGGAAAGAAAATGTGAAGGGCACACAGTTTAGGGGAATCTTAGAAATTTTCAAATTAGAAAATTTCAAATACATATTATTATTTATAGATGTATAAACAGTTCTTCTTCAAATTTGCCAAGGACTGAAAAAGACCCACTTCACTGGGAAGAATTCACTCTAGGTCTGTCTTGTCTGGCGGTGTGATCTCACTAGCAGGTCAGATTCAGCATGTCACACAGTGCTGCAGGTGGCTGAGAAATCTGATTCAGGAAAGCCTTAGCCTGTCATAAATAGACAGGGACCATAGAAGAACCTGGGGAACCCAGGCTACCATTGCTGCCTCTGTCTGTTTTTCTCTAAAAACTTTCCTTCAGCTTCCCTGTGAAAGCCCAGGAGCTTTCACAGCTTTGGCTGTCTGAACTGGCTCCTCTTGTTATCTATATTGTTTTTCTTGTATTTAATCATCAACAGTTTCTGCTTTCAGAAGAATATATCAACCCCAGAAAACATGTTCAGACAAGGAGGGAGAGCACAGGCTCTTGTACAGTGTTTCTTTTAATCTCTGGCCCCTCCTGCTCCTTCAGGGACAGTGATCCCATAGATTGCAGGGGGGGAAATAAAAAAATACTCTAAAACATCTTGAGCCTCTCATCTGCTTTCTCTCCTTGCAACCTTTTCCTTTTCCAATGCCATGGTAATTTTCATGCAAGGGGATGGGGGTGAAGGAACAGATGCTGCTCCTATTTCCTCCCTGTTATCATCCCACTCCCAGAGATGCTCCCTGTAATCGTTCCATTGTACAGCTGCCTTTCCTATAAAGCTGAACAATGAATAATGGATGCAAAAACTAAGTGGCGTTTCAGGTTCATTAGTATGCATATTGTTATAAATTCATTTCAGTAGGTGCTGTGAAGCCACTCTCCTCTCTTTTGTATTTTGAGGTGTCACTGCTTCAGGCTCTGCTAATGTTCATTTTGTATTCATTCATTTGTGTCTGTAGTTTTACCTGGATTGTAGGCTATTGTTCTTATTTGCAAAGCTTGGGTTTAATTTCCTGTAGGAAGCTTTTCTATTGTCTCTAGGGCTCACTCTCCTATTACCATCCACCTTGAGAGTACTAAAGCACTGTCCTGCTGGTAAAATATAATTTGTTTTCTAATGTTCTAATGAAAATGTTACCACTTATGTCCTAAAAAAAAAAAAAAAAAAGAAAAAAAGAGAGAAAATAAAATATCAAGATTTTCTTATTTTAGCTCTTAGTATCCAGGGCTTCCCTGCTGTTCATTCCTATTTCTGAATGTTAAATAGCTCACAAGCCCCAAGCCACAGACCTGCAAATCCTGGTTACCTTTGACCCACATCCAGCTGCCAGCAGAGGCTTTGCTGGTAATGCTGGGGTCCTGAAAAGAATTTCTGTCAGCCATGCAGAAAGCAACTCATGTATCAGCATTTTCTTGTGAAGTCGAACAGAAGCTACTTCCTGTTCCATTTCAGACCCCCAGCAATTTGCAATTATTCCCTTTATTTATATGACATACATATTTTATTCATTCTCATTAGGCTCTTCAATAACCCATTATCTTTCAACAGATTCATAGCAGATAGAACATTCATCTTATTGCCCCTGTTTTTGTTTCTGTTTTATGATATTCTCCCTCACACATTCAGATTCATTCTTCCTAACAACAGCATATCATCAGGCCTTGCCTTCAGCTATTGTTAACAGTGAACTGATAAAATGCAGTAGGATGCTACAGAAAATACAGCTGATCCCAAGCCTTTTTTCCTCTCTGCCCTGCCTGTGTTGAGCCAACAGTGGTGCAGAGCTATCAGCTCAAGAAAGTACAAAATGAACTCCAACTACAAAGGAAGAAAGAGACAATAGTGAGCTATAGCTGTGCTCTCCCAGGACGTTTTGCACAAAGGAACAATCACCCACAGCGGTCTCACTCACGGAATTTGCAGCGGATAATATTCAGCACATGCACAGAGCAGAGCATCTCTTACTGAAACTGTCTCATCTTTGAAGGTGAATGCAAAGCCTTCTTAAAATTACAAGCAGCGCTGAGTGGTAAGGACAAACTATTCAGACCAGGCTGACAAAGACAGGTGTTGAAGCCTGAGTACTGAAATGAATTGTCCTATAATCAGTACCAGGAACCAGTAGCCACATGTTGAAAATGCTGGTATAAGTGACTCTCTGAAGATGAAAAGCAGAGCCTGTGGCAAAGAAAAGCACAAGTCCTCTCTGCCTGGATCATCATCACCTTTGTTCTCCTCTTTTCTTCTCACAGCAGTAAAAAACTTCAGCTCTCCAGCTCTTTAGTCATATGAAGCCAAAGATGAAAAGGGATTTAGTATCACTAGTAAAGGCTACAAAGCCAGGTGTGTCAGACTCTTAAGGAGCTTTATTGGGAAACTTATAATCTCAGCCATGTCCAGGATGCCTGTTTTACCCATGGAGGCAGCATACATGCTCCCACTGCAGCCCCTTGCTACGAGAGCTCAGATGCACGTCCCTGGGCAGAGCGTCGGCGCCCACAGAACAGCAGATCTGAGAGGTACAGGAGTGTGACACACAGGCACACCACATGAGGAGAAAGAGATCAGTCACAAGAAGCTCATTTCCAGTTTTATTAAGACAAATTGCTAGCTTATGGTAAATCAAACAGACCTCTGAAGTCTGAAATATGGAAAAGTCTTAAATCTTATAAAATATTCTCACTCTGCAGTTCCACTACAGAGATTATCATGACCACAGGGACAGATATCTTCAAAAGTATCTCAGTGTCCCACACTGTGTGTGTGTGTTTATATTTGGATGTATTCAAATACACTGAAATTCACACATATATACTGCAGTATTGTTGACATATCAATATATATTCACATCTCCCTCTCTGTATGCACATTAGTCTCCCCACATGTATGTAAAAACAAACCCAAAATCATATGTATGTAGGTACCCTATCATTTCTGCATATTTAACATAGTCTTTTTAAACAGCTTTGCTCTTATTTATGTAAACATCCTCTCTTGCATTCATACACAGGGACTGTACTCAGTGCCTTTTTGTTGTCCAGGGCACTGTACTCAGTGCTTTTTTGTTGGCCAGGGCTATTGCTGAGGACACTTGCTGTAAGCCTGTTCCCTTTAACTTCTCTGAGCATATTTTTACTCCATATTTCTTTGGGAACATGGCTATTGCATATGACACATGCAATCGGAAATAATAAATTCTCATATAAACTACTATACTACTACATATAAACAACTCTGTTGAAGTAAGTGGTGTATGGACTGATTAAAATCAGGACTAGGTTTGTCCATTTTGTCCAACTACACCATCATTTGGGCACCCCAGAACCTTAGTAGAGAAAAAACTGAATAACTGAGAACATAATTTGTCCCAAATGCTAGAATGATCACATCTCAAATCATATTTAGCATGTCCAGTAAACTACAAACCCACGAATTCCTGACGTGATGGTGCTTATTGCTGTTTTATACCTGTCGTTTTGTGCTGTAGCAGCCACACGATTCCCTTTCGTCCTACTTGTTTTATATCATTCCACCACACCAGCAGAGATCTGGAGCTGAAAGCCTCTAGGAGACACGTTCTTTACCTGCACCTTATGAGCAAAAGGTGCATATTTTCCTGCCAGAGTTGCCTGAAGTCTGTGTTACAGCTGCAGCCTGCCAAGGTGAGTGTTCTGCTGTGCGTACACCTGATGCAAAGAGAGCTGTGAGGCAAAGCAGCTCCTAAAAGTGAGGACAGAAGTCCAGCTGTAGATGCAGGAAGAAGGTGCAGCTCACTAAAGCTCCAGCCCAATTCTCTATCAAGAACAGCTTGTGAAGGAGAACTACTGCAGACACAACTGAAATCCTTGCAGGAGCTTGACAGCTCATTTTCTTGTCCTGCTCCCAAAATGGCAGTGCCTGCAAATGAGCAGTGTATTTCTGCTAAGGGGCAGGAAAGGGCCAGTGGGACTGGGTTCCTTCCCATCCCTTCCCACTCCTTCCCACCCAACCCCTTGCACACTGTCTCCCCACTTGGCCCAGCAGGGATGAAGTGCCTGGATACACTTGTGCCTCTGAGCTGTCACTTCACTGCCCATGAAAGGCATTTAGAGAGCTTCCCTGGTCTCACAAAAGTGCTGTGGGGATGAGTAAGCTTCAGATTGCACACACTCAGATATTACTGCAATACAGGCCAGGAAACAGGCAACATACTCAGCTTTCAGAAACTCAGCTCCAGTTTGTAAAGCTGGAAATGCCCTCAGTTGTTAATGTGTTCCCCTTTCTTTCTTTCTTGGCAACTTGTTCTTTGTTCTTGTAGCGTACTGGATTCTAGGGATTTTTTATTCCACTGCAAGATTTGGTTTTTCTTTTTAATACATAACCTGGCACTGAGCACCTGCTGCAATTAAAGCACTGGTATTTGGCTCCTGTGAGGTCTGTTCTATTACGAAGTTTTATCCATTGATGGTAGGCTAATGAACCCATCAATTCATCACAGCACTTCTATTACCCTACTGCTGTTGTGGGAGGCTGTACTGCTGAGCTTGGGTAGGAGCTGACTCTCTTGCTACTGCCCCAACTGTTGCTAAGGATGTAAAAGAGGAAAAGTAATCAGAATTTTGATACAGTTCAACTTTGTGGCCCTTCTGTGGCATGTCAGTTCCAGCTCTGGTAGAACTTTCTCATTTAAAGCAAATCAGTTTCAGCAATACTTGCTGTTCAGAAAGAGTGGCTCTAGAGCAGGATGGAAAAGGGGAAGAGTTCTGATATTTTTTTGGGGAACACTGAGGGGGGCATAAGAAATGGTCATTTTTTTTCATTCATAGAAATTGTCTGGTATGGGGCATTAGCAAAACCTAGATGAATTCAAAGTAATTAGGAACAGCAAGAAATGGTTTCAGCAGCAAATACAACAACAGCAATATGTTTTTCTCTCTGTGTGTCAGATACTGGTAATGCTTTTTTTTTAAAGCCTAGTCTCAGATTATATGTGGCAGATTTATTTATCATTCCACAGATAGTTATCTGGCTTTTTTTAGATTGTCTGGCATTACATTGATTCAGCGCAGATATGCAGAAATGCACAAAAGTAATTGGCAAGAAAATAAACCCAGGACCACAAGAGGAATTGCCTTCAAGGTATCACTTTAAAGTTTGAGAGTTAAGAACCAAATAGGGTAATTCTGGCAGTCTTGATATCTTTATTGAGAAAATGTTTTGGTATTGAGTTTGGAGGGTGAACAGTAATAAAGGAACATGCTGAAAAATAAAAGAAATGAGACTGATCTCTGTCATTGTGTCAGAGAAATCACATCTACATAAGCATGTGAACAGAAGGCCTACAAACACAAACAAGAGGAATGGAGATGTCTGAAAAAACAAGATGCCAATAAAGAAATATGGCTAACAGATAGGAATGAGTACAACCTTTTCAAATTGTAGTTATTCCGAAAAGCAGTTAAAATTCCTATTAGTAGCACGTCAACTGAAAAAACCAAAAAAGAATTGTTTAAATTTAAGCAACACCAGTCTCTGGAAAACAAGGTTTGTAAATTCCAAAAAGCCAAACCCCTTTCCATCCAGCACAACCCTTATCTGAATTTAGCCACCAACTCATTCACTTGTTTATTAAGCCAGCTGTTACAACACACACAGTCCTCTCATTATCCAAGCATCTCAGCTCTAGGATCAGATTGTTTTTCTGAAGCATGTAATTTGATGCCCCAGTACAGACAAGGGATTTGGGCAGAGTGGGCATTTTAATGCTGTGTCCTGCTGCACATGGCCTGACGTAGGTTCTTCTGGATGTGGGAGATGGAACATCCAGAGCAGGCGGAAATTCCAATACTCAGCTAGTAAACAGTGGTGTTGCAAGTCTTATTAATTAATGTTTGCAAAATGTTCTGAGATTCCCCAGATAGAACACGTTACAGAAGTGAAAAATATTACAAGTCATCTCTAGTGATGTATTAATAACACCGAAGGTGGGAATGCAGCCTTGTTATAACTAATGGCTTGTGACCGGATTCTCTTTCAGCAGGTTTGCTAACAGAAGGAACAGACTAGAACAGACTGCAAGGCAAGTACAAATCTCCACTCCAAGATGTGGTGCTTCAGGAAGGCAGAAAAGCTTGTCCACATCAGCAGTTTTTGTTGCTGAAAACCTACATGGGCATACAGTACTTCATCCACTTTCAGGTCCTGAAGTTCTGTGAGCCTTTGGCCTCATTCAGTAGGCCAAATCTCTCCTCAGTGTCCACTTTGAGATCTCATCATTGCTCTGCTAATTCAACCCACAAACCCACAAAACAAACAAGTGGGTTAATAAATAACAGAAATGTTTCAGCAGGTGAAACATCTGGATGGGATTCATTGCAGGGTACAGGAAGGGCAGTGGTAGATCCCTTGGATTCACCATGAGCATGGCTGACAGGACTACCAGTCCCCTACTGGTCTTTTTGGGATCATGTTCTGGGCTCTTCAGTGATTCAGCATGAAAGATTTGTGCAAGGAACCACCATCCAGATACTCTCCCTCTCACCTAATTCAGCCCTGAACTTTGGCACCAGGGGGAAGAGAATAGGAGCGCATTCTATGTGGATCCTTCTCCATCTGAGTGTCAAAGGCATGCTGTAGGAGATTTTGAGAGCTGACACAGTCCCAGAATGGTGCAAAAGATGGTGGTTTCAGGGATGCATTGCAGAGCACAGGAGGAAGACAGTGCCTCTGCAGAATGATTTCTTGGCTGTTGCATACCAAATGCTCCAAGAAAGCAAATAAACTGGCAGTGACTAGGAAATGACTGATCCATCCAAAGCTGTGAAACAGTCACCCTGTCTCCTGGGTCCTTCAAAGTTGCTCAGGAATTTGAGAGGCTGAGATCCTCCTGTCTCCTCCCTTGCTTGCTCCTGCCCATTTGAATCATGGGGATCCCTTTGCTGTGCTGATTAGGAAGCAGCTGATGCCCTCCTAGCTGAGCAGTTGGACCACATGTAGGGGCTCCCCAGCCAAGCAAAGCTCCAGCAAGGCTATCCTTCCTTACACTGAGACTCATTACTCATTATTCAGAAATAACCAGCTGTTTCAGCAGAAAAATAAACAAGCAGTGACAAAGCTAGCTCAGAAAGGGCATGCAGAAAGGGAGGAGGAGTCCTACGTCAGATCAGGGGCATGGGTAGAGATGTGGGCATCCCTTAGCTCAGAACAGAGGAAGAGAAGTGTACAGGATAGGCAGACTCATTTCATGCCACTATTACAAAGCAAAGCATTGGTAATGGAAGCAGTGACAGAGTCTTCATGTGGAAACCCATTCACAGGAGCTGCAAGCACTGCAGTGTGGAAAGGCTGGATTATTTCTCCAGGCTGCTTTGCTTGGAGAGATATGCAATGAAAGGACATCTTTTCACAGCAGTGCTGGGTGGCTGCAGCACACTCTGTGTGTTCACCTCTAAGAGCACACCTGCAAGCAGGCGCTGCCGCTCCTGCACGCCGTGTTTGATTGCCTCCTTACGGCGGCTGCCAGTGGTGTGAATGAACAGACACACCCCGATTCTTCTGAGATCTTCTGTTCAGATACACTCATGCAAGTGTAATGAAGGTTTGTGGGAAAGGGCAGGCACCCATGAATAGCATTGATTCACACTGAATGCAGGACGTGCAGCTCTTTATACTTGCTCTCCAGCCTCTTTGCCTGTGTCTACCGTAGCTGGATTTTGCAGCAAGTCCCTTGCAACTTCCAGAGAGATCAGTGAGGCTGAGCAATTGCAGAAGCAGCATGGAAGGTCAATGCACAAGCTCCTTTCCCCTCCAGCACGAGGCAACAGGGTGTAAGTGATTTATAAACTGAAGGCTGAGGTGATTACAGAACTCAGGACTTAATTACACAATTCCATTCCCCAGTCACATGTCGAGCATTTAACAGGGACTGGGCAAAATACACCATGTGTTCTCAAAATATCATACCCTTGTTCACTGCTGTAGAAGATGAGAATTAAAATCTTTAATTAAGTCCTGCAAGCTGCAAAGTTATGGACACTGACTGTAAAACGTGAAAAGCAAAGAGGGAGTGAGAAATACTCTTCCTTGGATGATCTCTGAAGCTTGTGGGACAGTTTGTGGGAAAGCTCATGCTGTGAACTCTTGCAATATCCCAGCTTTTCTCCTGAAGTCATCATCCAGCTACAAATCTAATACCTCCCTCCAAATCCCATACCTCCCTCCCAGGGCTTTCTACTACCTCAAACCTTCACATTCTTCCTCCTCAGCTTTTACTGTTGCAGATGAGGAACTGAGGCACATTATTAAGGGTTCCATTCCCTTATTCCATTCTCCATGTTTACTTCAGAAGCATACTCCAAAAGGCCTATCTTCCCTTATGCAGCTCCCTTTCGGTCATCTCTGCCTTCAGGAAACTAAACCTCAGAATGACATCTGTCCTCGCCCTTCCTCTTACCCCTCCTCAGCTTTAGTAGGGCTACCACTTCTTTACAGAAGGACAACAAACCCCTGCCTGTTCACAGTGGTAAATCTGTTGATTGGAAAAACTCCCAGACTAATTTTTGATTTATTTTCTCCCCATGATTGCGTACATGGGCTTCCCTGCCATCTCTATGAGGCACTGCTTTTCCACTGCATTTCCAAGAGCAGCCAAATCCATCATCACCAGAATTGAAGACATTCTGCGCCTGGACTGAGCTCCACTCCCACACAGCATTTCCTTTCCCTCACCCTTACTCCCCATCTGTGTTTTACTCAGAGAGCTGCAGAGCACTTTTGGGCTTTGCAGTCAGTTTTTGGGTGGAGCAGTGGATGAGCTCATTGGGCTGCACAGGCCCCAATGTCATATGGCCTTCCTTCACTCAGAGAGAACAGCTGAGACCCTTTACCCTTTGTTGGCATTTAGAGCCAGATGAGTGCTCAGCCACTTTGAAAGCAATCTGTAATTAAACTAATTGTTCTGTTCAAAAATAGTGTTGTAAGATCTACAGAAGTAATTAGAATTGCCACACCATTATTGTTAAGAAGCAATAATGTCTCTTACATAGACAGTAATCTGATAACTGCCTTAATTTACAGAAATCATGCATTAATGTGTTTGGGGTTTGGTTTTTTTCCTTCTCAGTGCATAGAAAGTCCAGAAGTGGGGCTACAAACCACAGGAGGTTCCTTTTATGGGGCTTTTGAAGCTCTTAGTTCTTTTGAAAAGGTGAGGTTTTCCTTGCTCTTTCTGCATCATCCCACAAACTTCTGTTCAAGCTGACTCCTTGTTTCAAAAGCCTTTAAATATGTCTGTTCCTACTGCCTCTGAAAGTATCAAGTTTCTTTTGTGCCAGGACATTATTTGTGGTCTTTGCACCTTCCCTGATCATTACCTGTGTTAAAACTCAGTGTTGAATATTAGACTCATATATAAAAGGCTTTCAATCCCTACAGTAAAAGGCAATAGTTGTATTACCACTGCTCTGTCTCTCCCTCTCTCTCTTTAGCATAGATATGCATAGGCATATATATATATATAAATATATATATATACACACACACACACACACCTACACATACATACATAAATATATCTACATGTGTGATGACATGGACTCTCAGAGAAGCTCCTAAGGACAGAGAACATCTGTTGCATTCCCTGCCCACTCTTAGCTACCTCCTTGTAATGGACAGAAAATGGTAAATTTGCAGAATCCACACTTTGTACCTTCCAGGTAATTCCTCCAGATCAGGTATTAAAACACTCTGAGGTTATAATTTTTCAAAGATTCTTAATGTGCATTGTAAGTCTTGAAAAGTGACCAACATTTCTTACATGTAAGGATCAAAGACCAACCCAATGCCCTAAACTTTGTATGAGTTACATAAGAAAATGAGGATGGGAATAAATATGCTTGAAATGGAGACAGGTAGAGCGCTAATAGCTAGTTACTGCAGATGAAATCAGCAAATGCAGGTGTGCCTGACAATATTATACCAAGACTATATTGGTCTGGGAAAACTCTCTGGTCAGTGAATTTCCACAAAATGAAACGAACAACTGCTGTTCAAGTAGAGTCAAAGATTAATTCACAACTCTGCTGTGTGAGGTGTATCACAGCTGAGAATGGATGCAGAAAAGGGAGATGTTGTGTGTGAATATTCACAAAGAGATTCATTAGCACAACTGCATTGTCCACACAATAACCATATCTCTATACAAAATTTAAAAACCAAAAACACCCAGACTTTAGGTATTGTGACTTTGAAGGCAACAATAAGTATTTTTGACCAAAGAACTTTCTTGCTCCTTCAGAAATAGAAGTTTAGGAAAGTGTTGACAGATAACTTCCTAGAGCAGACATTTTATGTTTTAAAAAAATTACCTTTTCTTCTTTGCTTTTATGCTGTGCTATCACACACTGCTAAAGCTGGCTGTGGTACCCTTTTGTGTACCTATGAACCTTTCTGAAAACATGCACTTATTGGAAACAAAGGATCATTACTTTATGACGACTGAACTTTCTCATCTTTGGGCATGAACTTTTTCAGAAGAAGTATCTTTTTCTCAGAAAATATCTCTCCTGATTTTTGTTGGTTTCTTCCTCCCTCTGTAGCCACTCCCTCATAGCCTTGCTGAAGTGGGGTTCCCACTGCTCCTGATAGTGTAGCTCCGGGCTTTGCAGCACTAAAAACTTCCACAGAAAAATGATTAAAAATTCCCCAAGATCTACACTGTCTCTTTTGCTCTCTCCATCCAAGAACTTGCATCGGGAACGTACGTATGTATCTACAAACTATGATCTTGGATTTCTAGGTTGGCAGTATTAATGGACATTGGTCAAAATCTGATCATTGAAACTGAAAACTTTTCCTTTTTTCCCTTAGTTTGGTTATGTGGTCCTCTATGGAGCACAGAAGTGGTGGAGAGGCTGAGGCTTGCAGAGGGATGCGCCTTGGGGAGTAGGTCATGTTGTTTTTCTGTGTTGAGCTGGATGCGGCTGCAGCTTAAGAAAAACAGATCAGAAAAGCCCCAGTGGTTTGCACAAGACTTCCACCCAAGGTGAGGGAATCCTTATGAGACCGTCTGGGCTTTCTGTTGTTCAGTACATTTTTTAAATGTGAACTCCTGACTCACCCATTTTTATGTGACCTAAAAATCTGACTGATGCTATTTACTAGAGACAAACAGCTTGATAATTCAAATCTCAACAAAGCTAGTAATTAAAACCAGTTCCCCCAAAGTCTTTTTTTGATACTGCCTGCTTGAAGTGAGTTTGTCATTTTCACCCAACCCTTAAATTCTGGCATAACTGGATTAAGGCAATTTGAAAAACATTCCAGACAGAAATAAATCTTTATTGGAAGAAAGGGCAGGGAAGTGTAATGCATATTATCCAGAGAAAAATACAAGGACTTCAAGAGCCTGCCTTGCTTAGCCCATCAAAGTGGAAGCTGAAAGGGGAAGACTGCTTTCTATGCTGGGCTGTGAAACACCAGTAAGGGAAGGCTATGTGAAAAAATAGGTCAACACCTGCTGCTGGTCATAAATTTGGCAAGGAAATAAGGGAGAAGTCGATGACAACTAGAGCAATAGAAGAGCTTTATAGGAATGAAAAGTACTGAGTAGTTTTAAGACAGTATCAGGTCTGTCTCTGGAGAGCCTGTGATGTGTCTGTCTCTAGCACATGCTGCATTCACAGTGAAGCAGGTATGATTAGTTGGAAGTCCCTCTCATCCTCAATTTGGAAGTAGTCACAGATGAGCACTTCTTTTCTCTAAAATAGAGAATTACCAGTTGCAGAACATGCCAGTGATCTTTCTAGAGGAAATGATCATTACAGACAATATTTTTTTCCACTCTGATCATAGATATTTAATACTGATGGAGCATGAAGGAAATAGACTGCAGAAAGTGTCCAGCTTCACATGCACCATCAGATTAGTATCTCCCAGTGCCGCCACCATAAACAGTGTGCTGGGCAAGAGGGTGTGTTACTCTGACTCCCCTCAGCATTTTTTCATTGATTTCATGCTCTTATTCTCATCTATAAAACTGGATCCTCAAAATTAGTTTTGCAATCATATTTGTGGAGCAGTATCAGGAAGTCAGATTCTCTGGGTTGGGTGCTCCATATGCAGCAGCTTTTCCAAACTACTTCCCACACTTCAGACAGGGGTTCATCATCAAAATGAGGGCAAGGAATCCCCAAAACAGATTGGCAAGCAAGCAATGAAGATAAGAGAGAAACATGAACTAAGTCACAGGTATGCACAGTTATGGGCAAGGTATGGGAGATTTTTGAGGATAAAGAGGATTTGTACAGGCAAACAGATGCAAGCTTGTTTTTTGAAAGTGTTAGTCAAACAATAAGAAACAGTCTAAGGAAGTCTGGGTGCCCTCCCAGCTCTGTTTTCCACAACTCAGTGATTTCTGTGACTGTGGTTTTGAAAGGGCAGCTGATGTCAGACAAGTTAGACTGCAGGGGAGCAGAGGAATATGGATACCATTCATACTATTCTCAAGAATAGAAGGCAAAAGCACAATCACTCTCAGACTCTGGGGTCTGCGGCTGCTGAGGTTTCTGTGCAGATGGGAGCAAAGAGATGGGAACAGAAAAGCAGCACAAGGGATAGAAAGGCAAAGAAATGTCAAGAGCAGGAGTACCCGTGGAAGGCTATTAGACATGGCTGTTGTCTTTAGACAAAGCTGGGAGTAGTATTGTGTAGTATTGTGGCACACTACAATACACGGATTGAAGCACGCAAGCACAGTAACTCATCCAACTATTCCCATGACCCACAAACACTGAGCCAGTGAGCATGATAGACAGGAGCAACGGGAAGATGCTGCAGTCACTTCTGTGTCCCTGTTCAGGCAGCAACCTGTCTGCAATGGGTGCAGTCCAGTCACGAACTCAGAAGCATGTTTGTACCCGCACTCATTTATTCATCATCCACAGCATGTTGCAAACAATCATAAGAATGCCAGTTACTTGCCAAGACACAGAGATTTCTCCTGCCTGACGCTTGAGCTGGGCATGGTGATAACAGTACCAGGTTCCAGCTGGGTGCTACATACAGCTCAGTTTGAGTTTCACATTGTGGAAGTATTTGTCATGGTCACATTCAGCTGAGCACAGCAAATACATGAGCAGCACACCAAGCCCTGGTGTGGCTCGCCCTGGAGTGGTATCAGGCAGGCTGGTGGCAAAGAGCCTTGCTGCCCCCATCACAATGTGACACCTAAGGATGAGTGCAAGCACTGAAAAGCGCTTTTGGCAGCAATGCTAAAGACCTGCAAGAAGCTGTGATACAATCATGATGTATGTTGTCAACCATATGCATTCATACAGTTAATAGGAAAGCCTACAACCAGTTTCTCCTGCTGTGCTTTTTGTTATTCATTTGTAGCGCAGCAACACTGCCACCCACAAAAAAGGCCAGGATTTCACTGTGCTAAGAGATGTACAAACAGAGACCAAAAAAAGGTGGCTTCTATCCACAAATACTTCTCATCTAACTGCTTGGTGAAATGTCACCATCCATATACAGTCGTTTGCTGAGCAAGTCATCTGGCATCTCCCCAGTCTGCTAGGCAGCATGACCATCAGCTTTGCAACACCCAAGAGCTTGCACTGTTAAAGAGAGTGTTCAGCCAACTCCTCTCATGTAAACATTGCTCTCTGCCAACTCTGTGTGGCTCTAGATTATCAAGTTTTTTATATATGAATGTTTTCATAAGATACTGTGTGTTAAAATTAATACTTCCCTGAAGCAGCAGCTGCAAATGTTTTACAGAACAAACCCTACAAGTGGTTTCTCTGTTTCCAGCCTCTAAAAACTGACTCACAAACTCATATTATCTGGTACCCCTGAGAGAAGGGTGGAAGTCTCATGTGTATTGGAAGAATGGAGCAGTATGGTGTCTAAACTTCCATGCCAGGCCTCCCAACCTGCCCGTTCTGCAGCTCTCAGTTCAGCTACTCATTTTCTAATCCAAAACTTCCACTTGGTGAGTTATTCTTCCTCATCATCCATCTTCCTTCCCTTTTCTCTTTCCCTTCCTTCTCATAGACCAGATGAGTTTAAGGACTTCTGTAGGAAGTGCTAAAGGCAAGTCCCAAGGCAGGGTGTAGGAACACCTGGTGATGTTTTAAGATCTCAGCAGCAGGCCCAGCCCCAAAAGGAGGGACCGGGAGCTGTGGCTGTGTTTCTCCATGCAGGGGTAAAGAGGGAGCCTGAGAAAAAGCACTCCTGGCCATCTGTAGAAGTTCTGAGACAGTCAGGTCCTTAGCAGAGGAAGGAGAAAAAGGAAGATGAAATGCAGAAAGGATCTTGGCAAGGCATCAAAGATACAGCATCATGGTTGAAGAGCCTGGCTCACTTCGTCACGGCCCTCCCCAGCATGACTGGCTATTGATCTAGAGCTTCACTGATGAGACAGGAGAAGCTCAAAAAATGAGGAAGGAGGAGCTGGGCAGGGAGGTGCCTCTTGGAGTAGAAAGGCAGGAACAGCAAGAACAGCTTGAGGGCAAGTTCTTGCCACAGGCATGGGGGACAAGCACTCTGGAAAAGAAAGGATGGATGCAAAACACATATGAATATGTATTGTGTGAGATCAAGCAGAAGGAAGAGGAAGGGCACATCCAGCTACTGCCAGAGGAAAATCCACCAAGGGTGGGATGCTTCCCCACCCATCCTCACCCCCAGCCAATCACCAGCATGGCTCTGACAATGCTGGTATGTTTTTTCCAACTCTGAACAGATATCCTACTGTCTTAAGCACACTGCAACAAAACCAGCTCCGGGAATTGAATTAGAATTGAGCACACTTAATAGTGCTGTGGCAGGAAAGAGACTCAGCTAGGAGAGGTGATGCTCTGAGGCTTGCATGGAGGTCTCTAACCCTCCATACACTCAATATAGGACTAAGTGTTGCTACCCTTATTCATGTGACATGGTTTAATACAAGAACAGCCCTACTGCAGCCAGCAGTCCAGAGATGCAACACTTTTATCCCAAGCACTGCAAAAAACAACCAGCAAGGATGATATTCCTTGTCAATGCAAATGCAAAAAGAAGTGAAGGGTGCTATGCTCTTCTGTGTTTCTGTAATGAAGCTGGACTGCTGTTTAAAATACAAACTTGCCCTGGAGCTCTTTTAGCTGCTCATCCCTAGAATATGAATCCAGACATTTCCTGGACAGTGTAGCCCAGCGGCAGCAGCAGGGGCCAGAAACTGCACTTGATGAAGCCATGGAATAGCTGAATCAAACGCATTCAAATATGTGCAATAAAAATGTTCCATCTTGTCTTTTTCCCATGCTGAAAGATCTGCAATTACATTTTTAATAGTTTTTCATACCTTCAATAAAAATAACCATTAAAAAAATAGCAAACTGGAGAATTGCTTTGGAAACACCTTAGTTGGTATTCAGAAATCAGTTTTCATAGTTTATTTTCAAAACTGGTATGAAGGAATTATCTTCTGTGGTCAGTCAGGGACTGGTTGGTTTTCATATTACTTTTTCCTTTTAAAAAGATAGAGCTTTGAGCTTGAATTCAGTATAGTACTCCAGACAATTGTTGGATCAGATTGTCATTCCATGCAATAAACTTGCAGAAATTGTAATTGGTATTTTATAATTAAAGTCCAAACTGAGAAGGAATAGTAATAATTAGTGTGAAAAGTACATAATAAAATCACAAATTACATTATAGATGAGAGATTTCCTTAGGCAAAGGAAACATATTACCCTCAAGATTTCTTAAAACAAAATCAGTATTTTGCTTTTTTGGGAATGTTTTTTGTGGTGTTTTTTCTTTTGAAGCACACTTCAGATTTCAGTAACCACTAAAGAGAAGATGCATTTGTCTGAGGAAGAGTTAATAGTCTCATTTGTGCCATCTTATTCCCAAATGTCCCAAATAGGAGCTAGTCATTCTTACTGCTAAGTGTTGTGCAAATACAAAGCAGGAGAGAACATCTGTCCCTCTGGGCTTCCCAGAGAACCTGATATCTCAAAACACAGAGCAGACTGTGAATGCTAATAAGAATTTTTCATCTTCTACCTCTAAAGGTTTTGCTCTCCTCCTTTTCCTTCATAAAAAAGCACTGGCCAGCATGCAGACAGAGGTGGTGACCCGAGAGGATCTGTAGCATGGACTGTAATGCCTGCCTGGCACAGGGGCAGTACAGCATTCTCAATCCAATGGATGCCTGGGCAGATAGATTATGGACTTGGACATTTTGGTGTCCTCCCAGGTCATCTCACATATCTGGAGCTCTTGCAAACCTGTTTCTGCAAAGGTCTCCATGAACCATGAGGAACACATAATGTCAAAATGTTTTCACCACCAACCCTTGACATCCATCTCCTGTGGGGAGGAGTTCCAGGGGCAGAAACTCCTCACTTCCATCTGCTGTGTCTCTGAACCTTCCATATCACATGACAGACCCAGGGAGAGATACAAGAAGACTTACACTGGCAGCTACATATTGCCTTTAGAAAATGTCATTTCCACTTCTCAGGGTTCCTCACCTCCACTTGCTGGTGCCATTTATTTGTGTTCACTCCCTGTTGCCTACTACAGCAAATGGAAAATATGGCTTAAGAGCTCTCGCAAGAACACTTCTCAGCAATGGCTTCCTTTTATGTTTCTATTCTTTTTTATTTAATTTAAGGCATGCAAAGACAATAAAAGTTGAGAAGAACGTAGTACAAGAAAACTATTTTATTAAAGCATTAAAAAATTGCTTCTTAGCTCTAACATTTTCAAAGACTGTTTTGTCATCTTTCTCCTTTTCCTCACACCCTGCAATTCTCCTTGAGAAGCTCTTTCAGACAGGTTTCTTTCCATCACTTCAGATTTAAGGTCCAAATAAATTTTGTTCTGTTGATTGAGGAAATTCTATGCTTTCCTGGCACTCATGACTTTGGGCTCACCACCAATCCAATGCAAATCCAATCCACTTCACCATTTACTTCCCTTAATTTATCAAAGTTTGCCATTTTGAAATATTAACAGTAATGTATTTAGAAAACTACTTGGAGGCTTTTTTTTTCTTTAGCCTATCCACTTACAGACTCTGATTAAATGTAATCAAATTATGAGCCACATTACCAGCTAATGCAACAATAATTTTCATATTATCTAGGAACAATGTAGGATTATGAGTCACACACAGTCTAAGGCCAAACTGTAAAAAATGTTGTCATCCTGCTACACTGTACTATACCACTGATGTATTTGACAGTATTTCTTCCCTAAAGCTGTAATCTCTGTACTTTTCTAAATGTAAGAAATTGTCAGATGCATAGCAACATTCTGCTGAAACCTTTTCATTTGTCCTTCTCTGAACTGTTTGACTTAAACAGATTCCTCTTCCCCCATATTTTCTCTTTATTTCTTTCAGTCATATTTCTTTCATTTTTACAGTATTCCTCCATGGCATTTTTCTTGATTTCTGCTGCTCCTCATCAGTGCATACTTTTCAATATCTGTGTTACAATTTGGATGACAAGTGGGACACATCTCTATTATCTTAACACCTTCTAGTTTCATATCCTACACTTTTGAGCCTTTCTCTTAGTTCCTGGGTGTTCTGCCCACCTGTTCTATAGCTTAATTTAGGCTACAGATTTCCTATTTCTTTAGACAAAGATTCCCCAGTCACATATACCCACCTCTGCTTTCTGCATTTCCCAGGTTCTCTCTCCTCTGCTCCCTCTTCTGATTTCTGCCTGCAGGTCACACTCCAATTATTTTTCAATTTAAGTATTCAATTTAAGTAGACACACGAGTAGTTGGAATTTGCCCATTTGTTGTCCAATAGGCACATATAGACAATAAGGGAGGGATTTCACAACCATGTTCACAGGCACCTGCATATGCTCCACTGTTATAGCCACTGGTACTTAAGCCAAAGCAATCACCAGAGCTTGAGGAATTATTCAGTTATTCAATTATTCTAAAATAGCCATCTAAATATTTGTTCAGTGGATTCAGTATAGAACATATAGGTCATCATTTTAGATGCTCTGTCACACTCAATGTAGCAACTACTGCCTGTCCCAGAAGGGCTGTGCATCCCCCAAGGTTCCTGCACCTCATGTGCCTCAATGTCTTGTGTGCAACTGGGCTGGATCCCAGCATTTATGGAGCTGAATTGTGTCCTTAGCAGCTGGTAGGCTGAGCCACCTGCTGCCACCACTGCCCATGAGGACTAGAGCTCAGCTGCCCATGCTTTGCAACCTTGCCATTTTAGGTGTTTCTGTTCAACTCACATTTACAAGAAAATCTACACATCATGTCCCATACAAGGAGGTCTGAGATGCCTTTCAGTCACCCAGATGTTTGTGTTCAGCTCTCCAAACCTCCACCCCCACTCCCCTCTGACTCCAGCACAGTGACTCTGCTCACCAGAGAGGTCTGTCCCCAGTCCTCATGTCAGCAGAGGCATCTCCTGCACCCCATCCTTTCAGTCCCCTGGGTTAGTCACCCCAGGCCCCTTGGCAATCACAGTCACACACCCTGATCAGATGCAAAAGCGGATCAACCCTTCTTTGCACAACATCTCTGTGCAAAGAAGTGTTTCAGACTTCACATGATTCAAATATTCTGCAGTGAAAACAGAAAGATAATTTAATATGAAAGTGATTAATAAGAATGTTCTTGTGCCAGAGCTGAAATTTGTCAAGAAAGTTTCACAGATACATGTTAATTAATATGGATCCTTATATGACTTCTTTTAATTTCTGATTCAAATAATACAATAATCTAATTAGGGAGAAGAAATAATGCTAGGTGACCATGGCACACTAAAAATAATAAGTAATTTATGGTCTAATAGAAGCATTAAAAAAATTCTCTTCACTGAATTCAACACAGGTAAACTACCAAGAATATTTAGAAATAATGAGATATTTTTAGATATAAGTTCTGTACTGAAGTATTGAGGACAGATCTGACTTTATCTGATAATTCATTCACAGTGAATAACACACTGCCTCTACTGACTGAACATCTCTGCATGGTCAACAAGGACAGATAAAAAGGAGAAGAAAAGGAAATGCATGTTCATTCAAAAAAATGCTAAGTTTTCCTTGAAAATAAGAAACAAATGTTCAATGATGCCCAGTATCAGTAAGAGAGAAAATACAATTGATACTTCAGAGTTTAAGATTGATACTTCATTGTTTAAGAGACTTAACCAAAAATGAAAGTGTATTTCTGATGCCAGGCAAGGGTCAAACCCCATTCTGCTAACACTTGCATCAGCAGGTTAGAAATTTTATGATGCAAAGCTGGGCTTTTATCTTTGATATACCCAGGCACTGAAAACTACTGAGGTCATGGTAACATGTTACTGACAGCTGGATAAATTCCTCTGTCAAATTTTAATCTTATTTAAATTGATATTTCAGAGACCAGGTACCTAAATCCCTATTTTTAAAAATGCCCTTAAAGCTTTAATCCTTCCCTCAATTACAGCATTTTAAACTGGCTTCAGAGTGGTTATTTTGGATTTACATTAGCACAGGTGAGATTAGAATCGGAGCCAGAGGCAGTACACATTCCATGCAGTTCTCAACAGCAGAAAGACAAGGGTTGAAGCACACTTTTGAGTGAAATAACTTGGATTTTCATCTAACATATCATAAATTATAAGACATTTTGAATGTATGTCCCTTTGTGTTTTTTCACCTAATCAAATAAAACACTAATTTGCATCCAGAGCATAGTATTTATTTTTCACTCTAAGTTAAAAAATCCCAGCAACAGCAAGAAATAAAATCCACCGAAACAGCTTTAATTACTTGATAGCTTGATCTAAGGTGCTTCTTTATGTTATTTACAGATATTACTGCCTGGTACTTTAAAAGGAGAAGAAACCAATTGAAACAAGGAAAGAAAAGTGAACACAATGGTTTGTGTAGAGGTCATAGGAGAAAGAAATTGTAAGGTTATGAAGAATGTCATGGTATATTGAGAGCTCTCATGGGAATTAATCAAGTAACAGAAAGTCTGTAAAATGCCATTGAATCTTTCTTCCCGGTTCATGGTGGGATCAATTATTTCTTTGTGCTCTCTGCTAGGTGTTTCTCTCATCTGTTCTTCAAAACCTCTCCCATGTCAAGTATTCTAGAGGTGCTTTCTCTTTCATAGTATATTTCTGTATGCCTATGACAGTTGTCCTTTGAGATTTTCTAATCCCACCGTAGCATTCACTTAAAGGTTTAGTTAGCAGTGGACTTGGCACTTCGTATACTAGCTGAACCATCTGTCTCCAGAGAATTATAAAATTAAAATGAACCCCATTACCTGTTTTCTGTCTCAATTAATCTGAATTAAGTGGCTTAACTCAGGATTGGAAAGCTGCCTAGGTTACTGAGATTGTCTTTACTTGATTATCCACCACAAAAATCCAAGGGTTCTCCAAGGCTCCCAGAGAAACTGGTGCATTAGGGTGGAGACAAGGCGTCTGTGCAGTGGGTGGGCACTGACTGCCTGGCTGCACCCAGAGGGGGTGGTAAATCCTTTTTAAACTGGACAAGTGGGGTCCAAACTGTCACAAGTGGGGTCCCCAGGGATTGATATTGGGCCCAATGTTGTTCAGTATCTTCATGAGTGATCTGGGTGATGGGATCAGTCCACCCTGATGGAGTTTGCCAATGATACCAAACTGAGTGGGGAAGTGGGCACTTGGGAAGGGAGAGCCTCCCTGCAGGAAGACCTGGATAGGCTGTAAGAGTGGGCTAACAAGAGCTTTATGAAGTCCAACAAGGACAAATGTAATGTTCACATGGGAAAATAGAATCCAGGGATCTGGGATCTGCCTGGCTGGAGAGCTGGGGTCCCAGTGGGCAACAAGCTCAGCATGAGTGAACGTGTGCTGCTGTGGCAAGGAAAGCCAGTGGGATGCTGGCCTGCATCAACAAGGCCATTGTCAACAGGGATAAAAAACCTTTATTCCACTCTCTTCAGTGCTTGACAGGCCCCACCTGGAGTGCTGTGTTCAGTTGTGGTCCCTGCTATGCAGAAAAGTTGTGGACAGACTGGGGAAGGTCCGGAGAAGTGTCACAGTGATGATCAACGGACTGGGAAGCTTTCCATGGAAGGAAATTATGAGAAAGCTGTGTTTCTTTATCCTTGGGGCTTAGGGGAGACCTTATTAGTGTTTAAATACTGTTCCAGTATTTAAAAGGTGGCTACAAAGTGATTGGATACTCCATTTTTGCAAGGAGGCGCATGGAAACGCAAAGGGTAATGTGTACAAGTTATTCCTGGGGAGATTCTGACTGGACATGATGAAAATTTTTCAGAATGAGAATAATCAGCTGCTGGAATAACCTCCTCAGGGAAGTGGTGGACACAGTTAAGATTTCTCTGGATGGGGTGCTGGCCTATATTGTCTAGACTGTCCATCTGCAAAGAAAGGTTGTACCAGATGCTCCTTGAGGTCCTTTCCAACATGGTATTTCATAACTATATGGTTCTATGAAAATCATCATGTTAGCCAATCCAGTTATTTCACAAGCAAGGCTCACTCTTGCAATATGAAGGATCAGAGCCTCATATATTGCAGCTATCAGAATTAGGGCTCTAAACCAGTCCGTATTCAACTGAAAGTGATAGGAAGCTTCTTACATGACTCAGCCCCCCTGAAACCTGAGGCAGCAGGATGACTGCCATCTGTGCACTGTATGGGAGGATTGTTTCCCCATCATATTTTAGACAGAGTGTACCCATCAAACATATGTACCCAGTGGCATGCAGAGCCCCTCAGGCACCCTGCCAGACCTCCAACACTGCCACAGACTGTGCACCTCTCTCAGTCTCTACAGTCTCTCCTCTGTGTCGTGTCTGTTTGGTCAAGAAAGATGTCTCAGGTATGCCAGGACATTTTGAAGGAGTTCAGAAATCTGTGGTTCAGTGCTGGAATCATTCCTTTAATATTTAGATGCCGAAGCATTGTTCAATATCTGGAATCTCTGTTGAATTGAGTCTTCAGTTAGTCTTTGATGGCTTGGGGCCTCCAGAGCATGGTGGGGAAACCTGGACTGTGCTGTCTGAGAACTCAAGGGGAGTGTCAACAGACACCAGTCTACCATTGTCCACAAAATGCAATGAGTGCAAACACTTGTATCATTTTTTCCAGATGCTAAGCTTGCTGCTTTTATTTCTTTCTGATATGGTGTCTCTCCATTTCCTTTGATGTTGGCCAAAACTTTTAGATGACCTTTGTCTTAGACTGAAACAGCCTGACACCTTCCTGAGTTGACTGGCAGCATTTCTCTGCCAAGCCTTGGAATGGTGTACATCAGAGGGGGCAGAGCTGAGACTCTCCACGTAAATGTGATCATGGTGTTTCTAAAGTATCAGCCTCTAAACTCAGCAGAAGAATCAAGTCTCTCTGTGCTCTTCAACTCAGTGATTTCACTGGGGTTTGGGTCAGGCACTAATATTGCACCTCCTGCTTAGTCTTCCTGCTCCTTACCAGGCAGGGTGACCTGGCTGCTGTGTATCTATTTTATACATGCTTGCTCTATTTATTGTATTGCTCCTTGCCTTCCTTTTATCATTTTGAGTATTTGTGGAAGCAACACATGTTCTGGGAAGAATCAAATCTTAAATTACTATTTCCTTGAGGCAGAAAAACAGCCTGGAAAGACATTAAATGACTAAGAAAAAAACACTAAAAAAATATTGATTGTGTCAGTCTCAGTCTCTTGACTCACCAACACGTTTCTCTGGGGTTTATGCTTGTAGAAATACATTGAGTTTGACAGAGATACTCTGTAAAATAAGAGTAATGCAGTGATGAGTCAGGTCCTTGCCTTACCAGTTATTCAAGCTAAATTTCACTGTTCAGGATTTACCATTTTATGTATGTCTTGCTAAATGGAAAATTTGCCACCATGATGATGTTCAAGGAGTAGTCTTTGCTCTCTCTATTAATTGAATATGCTAGTGCATTGGCAGTTGTCCCAGAGACACTGATAAAGTAGAGTACATAGAACATGTACCATGAAGTTTGCCTGGTATAAATAAAAACGTCATGGCTCTTTTCCCTGTTAATTGTCTGTATGTTTTGTATTTCCTTTCTCAATATTGTGCTGTTCCTTGTTTTCAGTAGTGGTATTTTTGCTAGTAGTAGTAAAGGGTAATTCGGGAAGCTACTGAAAGGATTTCAGAACATCTAGCCGAAAAAGGAAAGTATTCCGAAAAGACCCATGGAACCAGAAAAAATGTCATTTATTCACACATTTTGGGTAAAATAAGCTAAGTGTCAATGAAATATAGTGGAGATTTTAATTTGAAAATGCAGGAATATTTATGCTCCAGAAAAGAGAAATTGCCTTAGTTTCAGAGTAACAAAAGGAACAGTTTCAGATTGAAACTTCCTGTCTTATCAGTGACCTTCAGCTTCCTCTTTACTGAACTGCCTAAGGTAATGAAAATGCCCAAGAAACATAGGTAATTCCTATGCTCCTGGAACTTAGTTTGTTCATTAATTGAGATGCATTCCCTTAAGCTCATTGGGTTACTTCTAGGAAAGACATCTCAGCTAAATATTGGTGCAGAGTAGTTACTCAACTAAACCTGAAACTCAGTGGTTCATGAAGACATACCCTGTCCAGCCTACTAGATACTGGGAATCCTCTTTTGGGACACACAGAAGTCCCGACACATGGTACATGGTACAGGGCTGATACCTGCTGATACCAATTTCCTATCGAGTAGCTATTGCCTTTGAAACTCCAATCTGCATGCAGCATAAAGGAAATTTCCTTTTCTGCATAAGCAGAAAAGTTTTTGTTTGATTTCACTTGGAAACAGAATTTTTTTCCATTAACTAAGAAAAAAGTTGCCCACTATGAACATTACACAGATGCAGTAAGCCCTCTTAAGTATGTACAGCTGACATATAATTTCTTTAGGCATAGCTGTCTCTTTCATCCTGCTGAGTTAATACGGTTACAGTCTTAAAGATCTTTTCCAACCTTAACGATTCTGTGATTCCATGAGCCTGAAGTGAACCTGAATAAACCAGTGCCTCACCAAAGACCATAGCCAGGGTGTTTGATATTCACTCAGAAAAGGAGCAGCCTTAGGATCCCAGCTGGTGTAATTGACACTGCCTGCCTTTTTTAACCTCTTTCACCTCCTTTTTCTGAATACCTTGTGAGAATAGTTTCCATTCCTGGCTGGTACTGAGCTACCTTCCTTCTCACTCTGCTGTGCCTTGGACAGAGATTTCCCAGGAGCAGATTGGAAGGCATGACTTCACCACGACGCAGAAATCCCAGCTTGAAATTGCTTCCTCATTTACTCCAGATGGTCATTCTGAAATACAGGGTGTGCTGTGCTGCCTTCTCCATCTTTTCTGTGTTGTTCTGGTGGTAAGAAGAAACAGGACTCTATTTCCTTCCTTCGTCTTCCAAATCCTACAGTGTTCTTCAGCATCCCAGAGCTGGTGCTGTGACACACCACTCTGGGGAGCAGACTAAAGGTATGTGTGAAGCAGGGAGATGAATCTGCAAACCAAATCAATTCATAACCACCTACCAACCACCTTACAACCAAGTGGGCACCTCCCAGCTTAAAGATTGTCAGTCAGCAGAGAAAGGACCAGTTTGGGTCTTTATTAGACAGGGCTTTTAAAAGTCTGGAGAGAATGAGCAATGTCAAGCCTTACACCATGAAAGCTTATGTTCCATGCACAATAAGTAAAACAAATTTTGCATCGAATTTGGACATATTTTTCTACACATTTTATTAATAAGTACCAGGCAAAAGGAAAACTGAGTATTTCACACAGTGGTGACCTGGTGTACCTTCTTTCTCTATGTACGTTATTTGAACCCATCCTCTGTTGTCTTGTGAGCTGTTGATGATTACATCTAAAATGTTATCTTTTAAACACAGCATGAAACTAATTACTGTCACCTGTATCTCTAGGCACCTTGGCTGCAGCCCTGATTATTCTTAGCTCTAGATCAAGAAAACCCATTGACCCTTTATTTTATAAATTCTCCATTTATAGATTTTTCTCTGTACCGTCTGTACTTCAGACACCTCTTTTAGACAAGAAAATACAGCCAAGGACAGTTCTTTGACCTAGCCTCCATTTCCAACTTTCCCAAAATTCTTTGTAACCAAACCTGCATAGAAACTTTGTCCTCAAAGCAGCTGTATCAGAAACAATGCCAGTGACCTCAAAAAACTACCCAAGAACAAATCTGATGTCAGTAAAGAAAGGGTCTTCGGTCTCTTTTTGGATATTAATTTTTGCTGCCAGATTAAGTCTTTAACATTCTTTTTTGGGAACTTTAACTTATTATTTATTTGGTGTCCAAAGCCCTTTAAATCCTATATAGTTAAATCTGAGATATTAAGATCTTTTGAAGAATATGAGAAGTACCAGAAAGTCATTCAAAAGGTAAATACTGCAATTTGCTTGAAAGGAGTAGGGCCAAGATGATCTCAGGGACAACACAGCTGGCAGTCCAGCTACAGCAACATCCAGTCTCAGCTATTAGTTCTCTATGGCCTTGTAAAAAAGAAAAGAAAACGAAAAAAGAAAAGCAGAAGAGCAACAATAACAACAACAAGAACAAAACCCCCACAACAACAAACCCCCACACACAAAAAAACCCACAAAAACCAGCAACCAGACAACAAAAACGAAAAAACAAAACCAAAACCAAGCAAACAAACAAAAAAAAAACCACCCCAAAAATAGCCACAAAAATAAAAACAAAAAAACCAAACCAAACAAACAAATAAGAAAGAGAGAGAAACGGGGAAAAATAGGTGTGTAACTAGTGTAGATTTGTCCAGGAGAAATTGTGTTAAATTTATTTAATTTCCTGCTGAAATAGAGTTTCAGGCTTCGCAGACAAAACTAGACATTGTTGACTTACATCTCAGCTTAAAAAGTCTTTCACCACACCTTACTCAGATTCTCATAAGGAAACTGGGGGGAAATCATATTGGGGGAGTGAAAGATAAGGCTGGGAAACTTTCCATTGAGCCAGAAATAAACGAACAAACCAAAGAAGGTAGGAAAAGTTTACCAAAGCAAACTTTATGGGGCTCCCTCCTCCTCATTTCATTTTCTATTTTTGTTTTATTTTTCTTTCTGTTTCTTCCATCTCATCTTGCAGGAGGTGATGGCAGCTTCAGTTCTCTCCCAGCTCAGTGACAGGATACCAGCCCAGAGGTGCTGAAGATAACTATTCCTTTCAAGAGCTCAAGGACATGAGAGAGATTTGAGTGCAAGTTACGGCTACATCTGACAGGTATTGTCACCCTGAGGGGATTAGCAAAAGACATTTAATTTTCACTTACCAACATCAGCCTTACCCTACAGGGAAACATGTGAGCCCACCTCAAAACCCACTGTTTAATTGCTTTGAGTTATCCATCCAGTGCTGCCTTTCACCTCCAGTCTCAGGGTGTTCCTGCCTCTCGCATGCATTCTGGGTCTCAAATGTTATGTACAGCAGCAAAGTACAATGGCAGGGTGACCTGTCTTCTGGTCAGAAAGGGCCATGGGACTCTCTGGCTTCCTTTTTCCCAGCTGCAGCCATCTCCACTGCTCTTGGCTGTGTTCAAAACACCCAGGCAGACACCTACCCAGTGCATGGACAAACTGGGATCAGCACAGCACTGCCACCCCTCTGTACATCATGGGTTACCCAAGAACCCCCTGACACCTTTCCTCCACCACAGCCTGGGAGCACAGGACCTGAGGACATGCCCTGCTCTTCTGCACATCAGGATGGAGGGGAGGTTTGGCCCATCTGAAAGTGTTTTCTGTTTTACAAATGTTCTGCTTTGGAAATGGATTTTTTTCTCCTTGGGGACAGCCACCAGCACCGCACCAGAGCAGGAACAACTGGCAGAAAAGACAAACAGAGCCACCATGTGTTTCCAGCAATGCCCTGCTGTGACGTGTCTCTACAGGACCCTAGGAAGCCACAGTACCACCCTGACACAAGCTGCATACATGTTACTCCACAGGATACTGTTTGCACTTTTTCAGACAATATATTTAGTATTCTCATTCTCCCAAGTCTCTTCACAGGAAACTTGGCATAAATTTGCTTTTTATTCTCTGGAGAAGGCATGAGCCACATAACTAAAATTCACTTTACGCCACACTATAAAAAAATGACAACAAAACCCCAAACCAAAACAAAAAAACAACAAAAAAAAACCTCACAAAACTTGCCAAAGCATATTTAAATCTGGCTTTATTTTTCATCTTTGCTATTTTCTAGGGATGAAATAATGCTTTTAATGCTCTGAAGTGTGTGAATCCAGGAGATGCTCAGGGAACAGACTTTGTTGCATGAACATGTCAAATCCAAGAACCCACTAGAATAAGTGAGCCCAAGTACCTTCTAGAGTAAGTGGCCGGGCCACAGGTTTGATTCATTGATTTGTTACAGGTCAAAGAGAAGCTAATTGTGTGACACTGTGCAGGATGTATCATCGTTACCATTATTCATGTTTAGTGTGCCAGTGTCTAAAGACCAGCCATGGATGAATCCTTGTACAAGATTATCTGACAGCCCTGGAATCATGGAAGTTACGGTTCAGTAGCCAGAGAAAGAGGAAAACATCTAACACACAACACATTCATGCATAGTGATCTCAGAGTGCTTTATTTTATTTCTTTCTGTGCGTAGGTTAAATAACCATGGGTGGGATAAATAGAAAAGTGAATGCAGAATAGATGAGAAAGAGCAGATGAGACAAGAACAAAATACACATTTTAAGGAACTGATTTCCTCTTTAGCCTTGAGACCCTATGTTTTTACCAAGCCTAGAGTCCAGCCCACATGTTCCCCCATGTATTCTCCAGTCACAGCCCAATCCACCTGGGCAGGGCTTGAGGAAGTTGCTGCATGAGACATACAGGTTGTCTGTCAGTTTGCAGGTTTATAAATTGTTCTGCCTGTTTAGATCTTTCATCCAGACATGGGAACACAGATCCCAGTTTGATTTCTATTACTGGCAAGTATCCATCCTCCAGTCCCATCTGTTATGCTTAGCCTGCCTGAACACCCTCAGCAGACTCAGTCCTGAGGGCAGGCTGACAAGGGGCTGGTGCACGCTTGCATTTCCCCTCAGTGACTGAAATGTATATACCAGCATTTTCTGGGGATGGGAAATGCGAGAGTGCCCAAATGTCAGGAAGAGGTTTGACGTCAATACTTCTAAAAGTCAATACACCACAGACAAGATAGCAACACCATTTCTTTTTGTAGTTCTACTCTTAATCCTGCTCTAAAAAACAGGTCTCCTCTCATCATGTTTAGGAACTGTTGGGGTATTTCCAAATTCTCTTTTCTGCCATCTGGGAATGTTCAGTGAGTTTCCTCCTTTCTACTTCTTGGGTGCAAATGGCATGAGAGAAATAAACAGGAGTGTTCATCAAGTTTTCAGTTTCATCAGTTTCATCTTCCACCTTCTTGGACAATTCATTGTCATGACCCTTCCTTTTGCATCAACTACCAGTACCATTTACATGATGATTTGTTCATGTAGAAGATTTATTTCTGATCCTCAGGTTGTCTGTGAAGAGATCTCATGCTGTCTTTAATCATTGCAGAAGCAACTGTGTCCTTAAGTGCTGAAAGTGATCTGGAGAAGTCACTCCAGCTGGTGAAAGCACTTCTACTGAGACCTGAGAAATAAGACATTTAACTCTTGCAGTAGTATAAGGGCAGTATTAGAAAGACTGAAAAAACAATTGATAATATACCAACAAGCAGAAAAATTACACCTTTCTTCTGTTGAGTTCTGAACAAGATACCGAAAGTAAAGTGTGAAGGAAACTGAAGGGATGAGGCAATTTCCAAATATAATTTCCAGTGATATGACACTAAATGAATAAAAGGTACTGCTAGTGATTGTAACATTTTTATGTACTATATGTGTGGATATTTATCCAATTGAAACAATGTAAAGTAGGTGTGTGATAGAAGATTGTGATGAAGGAGAACACATTATGCAATGTAAAGAACATGAAGCATATATATTTACACATACACATGAAGGAAAGGTTTCTTTGAACATTTGTTGCTGGACAGCCAGCCAGCTTGATCACTGACACAAAGCGCACCTGGAGCTTTTCCCCATTGTGTGCTGGTATGGAGGCCTACCACTGAACATGGTGTGCAGCTGACCTGTGCAGTTTTTGGTGGCCAAGTCCTGGGTTAAGATCAGGGTCTGAAATATCTAACTGTGACAAGGATGGAACATTTCCAGCACAGAATGCTGACCAAGGGGAACCCTGTGCTGCCAACATGCTCCCCACCCTTACACTCTGGAAAAGGCTGCCCAGAGCTCAAAAGTTGTCAGACCTGTGAGCCAAAGCCTTTCAAGAACTCCCAGCTTTTGTTTCCACCCTTGTTACTGTGTGCATGGCCAGCTCCATAGATCTGCTGTATTGTTCACCCTCACAAGGATGCTCTGACCTTCTTTCATTAAAAGAAAACACTGCACCAGCAGCGCAGAGCAGCAGACCTGCACACAGTGTTTTGTAAGGCTGCAGCTAAATGACACCATATATACTCACTGTAATCCAGTTTCTTTTAAAGTACTGAGCTACCAGTCTAGGTAAAGTAATGTATAAAAATCAAGCAGTTTTCCTAGTAGGATTAGGTATCTGATAGCAGCTCTGAACATCACAGTTCCCCTCTGTGGTTGACTAGCACGGCAGTATCCCTGGGTTCCACAAAAAATTTGCACCACTCATGGTATTTATCAGTTTTCTGCAGGTTATGGTTTCTTCCACACCTTCCCATTTGTCACACAGGAAGACATATGGCTCTTGCTCATTATTGCTTTGTGTCTTCCAAATTCATTCATGGATCACGTTGCCACACCACTTGCAAGCTGTTGTTTGTTAAAGCAGTGGGACACAGGTGTTTCTTCTGTCTTTGTGCCAGCATAGGCAAGGGAACCATGCAGAGACGGAGCCCAGCTCATGCTCCACTGCATTTTTGTTCATAAGCTCTTTTGGTCTTGTGTGCCCTCCATGGACACTTGCAGACAAGCTTGTTGATTAGAGGAAAAAATCCCCCTTCTTCTGAGTGACTTCTGCCAGGTAATCAGAGCAGGTCAGAGGAGCATTAAAAACATCCTGTGGCTCTGCATTTCTGTAGAGAGTGGCTGGTGGATAATCACAGAGGAAAGAATCAATGACTCCAAGTCTCCTGAAGGTGTTGTGCCTCCAGAAAATCTGTCAAATGAGTAATAACGGAAGAAGAACAAGATATCCACAGAAGCACCCATATGACTCTGTCACCTCCACCCTTTGCAGATCATTGGATTCAGTAAGTTTTCAAAGTTAGAGCTCTTCCTTTCTTTGCCAGGGAAATCTCCTTGCTGAGGGAAATATGTGACAGTGGTTCAGGATGAAGTCTGTGGGATTTAATGTACTTTGTCTTTCTCATGGGCTCCCTAAAGCCCAAACCAATGATTGTCTTGAGAAAACAATCAGAATCTGCAGTGCTGCATCAAAAATGCCAATTAAAGAGGGTAGTGGGAAGGAAGAGAGAACATGATGGAGAAAGGAAATATTCAGAAGGATGCAAGATGAAATGGATTACCTTGCTGACGGACTTCAGCAGTTCCAACCCAAAAGTTACATTTTATCCACTCTCAACAGGATATGCTACAGGGGAGGAAATCCAGCTCTAATGGCTGATAGATATTTTCTATGGTTTCACAAGGTATTTTGCCTCTGTTGGTCTGGATTTTATACAACAGCATTAGACATACTGTCTAATGAAGTAGTTCTGCAGTCCTTTCCAACAGTTTTGAAATACAGCATGTGTTGATTATCTCAGTTGAATGGATCTGAGTTCATTTATAAGTCGCTTTGTTTTGCCTTTTTTTTTTCACTTCTTTGTTCCTCCCTTCTCTGTCTAAAGCACACAAATTGTTTGTAGAGGGAAAAACATATAAACAGTGTGATTCAGTACAATAAAGAACAGCTTGTTAAAAATGTGCTTTTGGTGTATGTGGAACACAAGCTTTTCCTTTTTCTATCACGCCGCGGTACAGAATGCATTAGCTGAGGTTGCCCTGGGAGTTCCATTTTTAAACCCTCTTTTTTTCTTGTTCCTGTCAAAGCCTGAAAAATCTCCTTTTCAGTTGAAATTGTGTGTGTTTTCCTTTAAGCCAAAGACAATGTTTAAGTAAAGTTTGCATCTAAGTCACACATCTTTTAGTTTCATGGAACTTATCAAACTTATCAGAAACAAATCTTTCTGAAATGATTACCCAGGGCACAGAAAATCTCTTCTTTTTTCATGCCCTTTTTATCCAGCTCAAAGGAAGACAATGAGAGCTTTTCTATCTTTCCACTGAAATACAATCAAATCCCGTCCCTTCAGCTGAAAAATTGCATGTGACTCACTCTTATAAGCCAGGCCAACCTGTGGTTGCCATTAAAGAGGACTTTAACTCACGAAGAGTTGAAGCAACTGAACATCTGTTTAGAACACACACAGTCATAAGCATTCACTGAGCATCAACCTATATATCTGGAGCTGCACACTGACATAAATACATCCAATGAATGTTAATTATGAGGCAGGGTTTCATTCTGGAGATCTATCAGTGCATAAGCTTCCTTAAAACAGTACAACTCTCTTAGCATCAAGACTGATGTGTTTGAGCCTGCTGCTATGGCTTCACTTGCCCAGGCAAGCTGCAAAGGCAAGAATGCTTTGAATAGAAAATTCAAAGCTAACATGCTTTGAATAACAAATACATAATGGCATGCAGGTAGGGATGCAGCTCTAACTAGGAATCACCCAGCCACTGGGAATGGTTTGCATGAAGGGGAGCGGCACGGCACTGAGGCTGAGGGCAGATCTTGGAGCTAGGGAGGGGAACATGGGCCCCACCAGCCCTTGTGTCTCCCATCTCCTTTGCCCCAGTTATTCTTGCTTCCCAGGCAGCAGGATTTGCCTTGAGTCACACGACGGGGTTTGGAGAGGGAGGGTGGATGGACAGAGGTGGATGGGGTGGTGGATGGAGTGACCATGGGCCAGAGGCTGTGCTGTGGTGGTGGCACTACCTGTGTGTGTGGGTGCAGGGCTGCCTCCTTGCCATGCCCTGCCCTGTCCCCCTGCAGGGGCTGCATCTGCCACACAGGCAGGGCTGGGGACAAGGGCCATGGGGAGCTGCGCTTCAGTGAACACAGACATCTCGTCTGGACCCCCGACAGCAGGAGCCAGCAGGGCTGGTGGAGAGAGCAGGGCTGCAGTCGGGACCTTGCCAGGCATTTTGGCTGGGCTGGGGAGAAGGAAGAGGGGAGCAAGGCTGCCTTTGTGGTGGAGTGGGGATCATATGTTTTCTTTGAGGGGAAGAGAGGTTACATGTCAGATCTGGAGAAGGTGGGTAGTGGCTGGGATACAGAGCATCAGGGTAGGCCAGAGCAGGCACCTCTGGCTGCAGATGGCAGGAGCAGAGGAAGGGCTGAATGCATACAGAGAAGAAAGGGGAATAGGAACTAAATATATTACAAACCACTGGTAGAGAGAAAGTATTTTAGGGCCTTCAGTTCTTTCTTTTTATAGCAAAAAGGAAAAGGGGACAGACTCTGGAAATAACAGCCCACATATTTTCTGACAAAGGAACCCATTTCTGGCCACAGGCTAATGAAACATGCGGAGGTACTGATGCAGGAGCTCCCAAAAGTCGGGGATACCACAGAATTTGAACATGGACTATATTTTGGCACAGTAGACAAGATAGTTAATGGAAAACTTCTGGCCTGGTAAGGAGAAGACTTTTCAGAGATTTCAGAGAAAAGCTTACTCTCATGAGATTTTCACCTAAATTTGGAGATATAAGATGCTGAGGTGGTTTATAGGTACATCTTGAAAGAATATTTGATGTTTGGATGCTTATGTATGTGTAGCACCATCCAGCTGGGTCTTGGCTCTTCTCCGGCAGACTCACTGGGATGAGGAGCAGCTTTCACTACTGCAAAGGCTCGAGGAAACCAAACGCGATCAGATTCACCAAGCTGTTCCCTTAGCACGGCATGAACTTTACCTCTAGCGTTTCTGAGAAGAGAATTGATCAGCCAAGTCTCTTGAAGATAGAAACCCTTAGGTAATTAGGAAGATGGCATTATTCAGAAGCCTTTGCTTTTAGTACCCTTTGCTGAGCAGTTGGGTCTGGGTAATTATAATCCCTGGGGGATAGGTTTCAGTGACTGACAGTCTCCAGTGATGCTTTGGCCCTCATCCTTCCAGCTGCACAGAGAAGTGAAACTGCACACAGAAGCAGTTTTTGTTTGAATTTGCAGCAGCAGGCATTTGTGTGTGTGTGTGTGCATGTGTGCATGCCTGGGGGTTTATTTAGGTTTATCAGTTTTAAATATAAGACATAGGTTGTGTGTACAACATTTCCCTTATGTCAGCACCAATGCCATTTTTGGAGTCTATGAGTAATTAATGTACCATGATTTTTAACTCCTTTCTTACTGATAAGCTGCTCTGAAATCTCACCAAGTCAAGTGAAAAATCCAATAACCTATATGTACCATAAGTACAGAATACAAACCAAAGAGCAGGCTTTTATTCACCTGTTTAATGGAAATAAAAATATTTGCCTAAATTAATGGACATATGAAATTGTGCAAGACTCCTGCATATGAGAAAATCTCTAACTATTTAGTAATTATGTCTTTCTCAGCACATTACGTATACATAGAAATAAGTTAGAAATAAGTACTAGTGGATGCTGCTGCTCTGCAGTTTACTACAAAGAATTTTCATTTTGGGCAGAACCAGCCACACAGCTTGTTTTGACTAGTCCAAGGCATTTCTGTATTTCTTGAATTTTCACCATTTTTTTCTGTGAAAAACCTTTGAGTTTTCACATATTTTCTGTTGAGTTATTTGGTGTTCTTTTTCTTTTTAATTCAAAGTGAATTTTGAATTTCCTGGGTTACAAATATCTTTGTGATATGAGATATTACCCATCAGGTTACTGATGTGAATATCTAATCTGAGCAGCAAATTAAGTGAAAGGATTGTTTGGATTAGAAGCCGCTCATTAGACTTTCTTTTCTCATGTTAAACTAACATCTGTACATTTTTTTATTTAAGATTTTATAATATCCTAAATAGTGTGGGGTAATTTGTTACCATGAAGAAGTTTTAGATGGACAGATTGCAATTAAATGCGAGCTGCCTAAGGAGCCATTTTGGGACTCTTCACCTTTAGTCTGAACTATCTGATTAAACAGTCATCAAAGTGAGAAACAAGGACTTGGACTCATAAAGCAAAAGGCAAAAATGCATCAGAAAGTCTGTGGAGAGGTGGAAATCTGTTTCTGTAGGTGCCTTGCAGACTTTTGTTATCTGTGGACTTGGCATAGGCAGCTCTGATCAAACAAGCCCTTAGAAAAATCTAGCCACATGAGCAAATTGCATTACCTTAGCAAGGCAACTGGCTGTGAGGGCAGTATGGCATTGTGTGAATGCACCCCAAAGATGCACCCCATGCCAGCATGGAGACAGGGAAGGTGAGGTTTGACATTTTAAGGGGATGGAAAATTTGATCTGAAGATGAATAGATAAGGTAAAATAGTCCTTCCTCAATAAGAGTAAAAGGCAGCAGCCACACATCCAGCCTTTAAGTCCATTTAGTCCATTTAAGTCCATACACTTAAGTCCATACACAGGCATGTATTTGCATTTCTCTCTCTGCATGAACTCTGTACTTCATGGGCCATCTTTCCTTCACTGCTCTGTGGAAACACAAACTCTTCATACTCAAGACCATTTTGTGAGACTAACAGCCATCAATACTGCCCAGTCAAATACCTCATGGGTCCCTGCAGCACCTTCTGATCATGTAGCATAGGAATGATGTATTATCCCAGGGACTTGCATATGCTGAGGGCTCAGTTTCCCACAATACCATTTTCTCTGCATCCATTTATCCCTTAATTGGTGTGATGCCACATGAAAGCCCATGCTCTCCCACATTTTCTCTCCTCATTGAAGATGTTCCCAGTGTATTTATGTCCTTCTTACAAACACAGCACAGAAATGCTTTTTTGCATTTGCTCTGCTGGGATGGTATGATCATGAACAAGGGGTGCTGGTTTGAAGCCAGCCAACAGAGGAGCAGGAATAGATGCTGTAGACTTTGGGCTCACAAACATGTTCTCAGTAGGCTCACAAACATGACAGTTATTTGAACCTGATGTTTTCTGACTTTCTGAGGCCATGAAACTCTAGGTTCATATTATGATGCAGGTCTAGCTAAGGACATTTTCTATGCACACGAAAATTCTTCATGATGTTGTGTGTGCTAATGCATATTGTGGGGCTCAGGGGACGTGATTGTGGTCATTAGAAACACCAGAAAATACAAAGGATATCAAGAAAGGGTCAAAACCAGTTAACAGTGGTTAGAAACATAAAGGATAGAAACATAGAATCATTGACGTTGGAAAAGACTCATAAGATCAAGTCCAACAGTTATTCAAGCACTGTCAAGACAGCTACCAAATCATGTCTCTAAGCACCACATCTGCACATCTTTTAAATGGATGGTGACTCCATCACTTCCGTGGGCATTCTGTTCCAATGCTTGACAATCCTTTAAGTGAAGAAAGTGTTCTAATGTCCAACTTAAACATCATCTGGTACGGCTTGAGCCGTTTCCTCGCTTGTTATCTGGGAGAAGACATTGGCCTCCACCTTGCTTCCCTGGACTTGCTCCAGAACCTCATTGTCTGTCTTGTAGTGAGTGACACAAAGCCAAATGCAGGATTTCAGGTGTTACCTCACCAGTGCCAGGAGAATGCTCACTCTCCTGGTCCTGCTGGCCTCACAATTGCTTATACAAGCCAGGTTGACATTGACAGAGAATATCACATCCACCTCCATGGCAGCACTCTGTAGGCCAGGAGAAAAGAGGAATTATTTCTTCAGCTGCCAGGCCCTGTGTGAGTTTGTTAGTTGCTCTGATTGGTGTGAGGCACAAAGGCAAATGCTCAAACCTGTTCCTCTTCCAAGGAATCTTCCACTGTTGAGAAGACCCACACCTACACAATTGCATAAGCTTTGAGGAAGCCCAGCAGATCTCCTTGATGAGTGATATTGCTGGTTTGCTTGTATGGATGCTAGCAAACACCTTAAAACCTCACTGGGGGACTTCTTGTTGCCTCACTATCTGGTTTAAGAAGCTTCCCAGCCTCTTGCACATGAATTTGATTGCTTGCTTTTGGTTTTCTGTAACCATCCTTTCAGCTCATTACACGTCTACAACCAACAACCAGCACCAGACCAGTAAAAGTTAACCTCTTAATTATTTTATGAATCTTTTTGGGAATGCAACTCCCTGAAGGAATTTGACATTCCATTTTAGAACACTGATGCTGAAACATGGGAATTCTCCTCCAAGTCTCACCTGACTCCTATTGACAGTGTCTTTGATCTAACCCACCAAAAAAAAAAAGCTATTTATCCCACTGAATAGACATGGATTCAGTTGCCCCTGTGAAAAGACTTAGCAGTGCTGGTCAAAACTGAAGCAGCTGCCTTAGCTTTTGCTCGTGGCTCAGTCACCAAGGGTGGAACAAGACCATTTAGGTGCACCCTCAGAAGAAACAGCCACATTGCACAAAATCAGAGTTCAGTTTATACAGGCATCCAGCAGAACAAGTAGGACCAAACACTCTCCAGCCAAAGAGTCCAATCCTGGTTTACTTGCCAAAAGATGGACCAAATATTTATCCCATGACACTGATTCTACTACTGAATTGTGGTGACTATATCCACTGGTGAGAAGTGGATTAAAATGTAGAAGATCAACAAATATCTTCTAATATTGTAGAAGAGCAATAAATATTGTGATTTCAAGTGTCCTGGAAACCTGGATAGTGTTCAAAGAATTTTGGAGGACAAAAAGCTATATATTGAAACAAATATATGGAAAAGAAAAATGAAGTGCTTTAGTGTTACTAAATGAAGTATAATGTTACTGCTATCTTTGCAGTAAATGACAGGAACTATGAAATTAATTTTAAAACAGTATTTTCCCTGTCTGGATTAAAGCTGTCCTATGTCTGTCAGCTTCCCACATGATCTCTTTGAGAAGCAGGGACATCCTTGCTAATCAAACCCTTGAGGAGTAAGTTTCCAAGAACTACATGCATAATTATCTTAAGGATGTTGTACTGCACATCCTAGCCCCCAGCCAACTCATCTGCATACCTAAATGCCATCTTCTGTCCCTCCTGAATAAAACAGTCCTGGCCAGACAGACACAAGAGAGGAAGGATGCTGTTAAAGTGACTTCTCTGAGCCCACCCATAGGAGAACAGCTGCTGGCATGGGTGTTGGAGGAGGGGAGAAAGCAGTGAGGCTGGCCTTCAAGCCACAGAAGGAATTTGATTTTGCAGATGGTGGTCTGGGCCATTATGCCACTCTTTGCTCATGGTCCTGGAGCTCTTTGAGGATGCAGGAGGAGCAGCTGGAATACTGCAGTTTTGCCAAGATACATGTGGGCACCAGCGCATGCTGGAGGCATGGGGAAGGAGCAGAGCTGTGGTCCAGCACTAGCAATGCCTGGCAGTTCTTAGGGCACAGCAAGGAAGCAGGCAAAAGCCCCTGGGGAGTCACCACAGGACCCAGCGTTTCTTCAGTGGTTCTGCTTTGAGGCATCAGGCTGAGGGAGATCCCAGTGGCATTGCCACACACAGGAGGCAACTCCAACAGCCATGAGCATCACCACATAGTTAAAGTCTAGCTGTCCTAACCCCTCTTTTCTAGAAACTCAGTGCTATAGGTGCTTTCCCATTGTGCTCCTTTGCGTGCCTCACCTGGATATTGCTTGCACAGTACCCTGCATTCTACTGGAGAATCCTGTCAGCTTTTGCCCCCTCCCACATGTGCTGCTGGCTCTCCTACAGTCAGCCTTGCTTTCACCTCCTCAAGCCCATCTCCTGCCACCACCAGTCCCCAAGTGAATCTATTAGAGCCAAGTCTATACCTTTGGAGCATCCTCCTGTCCCATAATGACTATGGGAGCAGTGGCTCCCTTGTGTGCCTCATGCATCACAAATGCTGTTCTTTTCCTCTTAAAAAAAAGAAAAAAAAGGAGTACTTTTTTCTCTTTCTTCATTCTTTTTGCTACTGTTTATTAACTTACTCTTGTGTTTGGGAGGGAACACAGCAGAGGAATACAACTGCATTTGAAAAGCTGTGCAGTGTTATGAACTAGAGAAAGTCCCTCTTCACTTCCCATAATTTCATGAAACCTCCATCAATTCTTATTTAGATATTTTATTAGGTTACCAAGTACTTCTCAGTCTTTTAGCCTGGTACAGAGATCTTTAGATACCACTTAACCAGAAAAAGAGTGAATCAGTCTCTGTGAGAACCATCTTTCTCTGCCTAGTTCCTCCTATCTCTTGGAGTTTGTATACAGTAAAATAATCTCCCCTGCTACGCTTAAGATTCCACACACCAAACCACCTCAAACATGTTCCAGACAGAGGAAAAGACTCTGAATTGTACGTTTTAAACTTACATACTCTATGAAGCACAGGTAAAGTTGTCATTATTTTTTGCTGTGTGGAATTGTAATTAAATGTGCCTGTGCATATATTTTTTTCAGTATTGTTGTTATGCAGTATTGTTAAGTTTCATTTGAAAAGTTTTGCTCTTCTTTTTGTCAATTTTCAAGTCTCTTCTAACATCTAAATGTATGAAAACCCTATTTTGGTTCAAATAAGATGGACTTGACTAAGAATGAAAATTACTAACACCATATACAGTTTCATCTCTTCAGGGACCAAGTTTTCATTTACATTTGCATCAGTCCAGTCTAAGCAAGAAAGACTTTTAAAAAGTTCATCTTGCTGCTTCTCTCTGTTCTAGGTCTTGTTATTATTCTTGTGGTCCAAATTTCAGGGAAGCCCAAAGTTCCTTCACCTTTTCCAGTGCTGTCAGTCACTTGTCATTACCACTTTTCTACACAAGCTGCTACAGATTCTGGACTTTGCTGTAAAGGCACCTTATTAGGTGTTGTGCACATAAGGCACTGCACACACCAGCAGTGAGTCCATCAGAAGACACATCTGACCATTAACTTGATAAAAGCCTCCAAGAGAGCAGTGCATATTATTAAAATGAAACTGCGTTGCAATAGAGTAGTTTCAGCAAGAGAGGGCTGTCATTTGGCCTTGTATCTGTCTGAGCCTGCACACTCCACCAGCTCTGGCTGCTGAAGTGAGTAGCGATAAAAGATTTATTTTGAGACAGTACATTACCTTGAATAGCATCACAGCCCTGGGTACCAGTGACAAATGAATAATGGAAGTGTTTTTTCTGCCAACAGCCTGTATATTTGTCTATTGCATCTCCTGCCAACAAATTTCTGAACTAGTGTTTGTGAACCTAGGGTGTGAATTTACATAGAGTATGAATAGATATTATTTACTATGGCTTGTTTTGCAGATGAAATACATTTTTGTACTTTCATTTCTTAAAGCATATTTCTCAGAAACCAAAAAGCCAGCAAGCAGTCTTTCACTTGATTTTTAAACTGAGGAATGAAAAGTGACAAAGCTGATCAGTCTAAAACTCCATGGTAAATCTGCTTTTGACTTTAGAACTTAATATCCTTACATAAGAGGTTTGTGCCTTTTGTATGCAAACTGGCAGCTAACTTGCACACAGGAATTACTGCTTCACAAAGGTGACATTTTCTGGTTTGCACCAGAAAACTTTTGTTTCAATCCTTTATCACCCTACCTATGCACTGAAGGAAGATCAGAAGGTAATGGTTTAATCGAATGGTTTAATCGAAGACCAGACATATTTACTCTGGGGTGCTGTGGGAGTTGAACCCCCACCACCTCTATTGACCCGTGTTTGTGCAGTATCTGCACCATCTGCCACACAGCCAGGATATAGCTGCATGATGGAAACTGGGGCTACATCCCTTCTGGAGACCTGGATCATGAGGTGGAGGCAGAAGGGAAAAGATTAAGACCAACTGAACCTTGGCCTGTTTCCCATCTCTTTCTGAAGAGACTTAGGTCTGGGAGAAAAGAAGGGAAAAGTGGCACTTACTTGAGGGGACAGACCTTGGCAAGGCCAAAGAACAGGTTTGGGAAGCCACTGTGTGCCTTGCCCCATCCTGTGCAGTCTGCAGAAGAGTTGCCTGCGCTTCAGGCCTTGATAATTGAGACAGACGGAGACAGGATTTTCAGAAATGAGTCTGACATGTCACATTCCCTTGGCGATGGCCAGTGCCAAGTCACATTGACTTCTGATGTTTCCCTCCCTGTCTGGACCTTAACCCAAGGTTGTCTCAAGGGGAAGGGACCATGTTCCTCACTGCTCTTGCCCTGAAGAGCTGATCTCTGATTATGCTTGTTTGTGAAATTACTTCCTCCCCAATTATTGCTGTCCTCTTGGAAGGAAGATATATTTATCTCAGTTGAAAATTACTGTTGTTGAAATCCCCATATTGTTTGAGTTCCTGCACATATTGCTGCCTATCAGTTTGCGTTATGCATCCCTTGATGACTTCAACTCTGACTCCCAAACCTGCAATACTGTCTTTCTGTTTATTTCCCTTACCCATCAGCATCTAATTTCTGGTCTACTTCACTCACCCTCTGTGCCTTTCCTAAACTCCACTCTGAGAGCCAATCATTTTCATTCCTCCAACCTAATCCCCCAACAGGCAGATCCACAGCAGAGAGGCCACAGGGATGGAGTGAGGAAGTGGCTGTCACTGAGTAAAAACCTTACCCTGCATGGTCAGGCAGTGCTGTTATCTGATGAGGAGAAGGTACATGATTTATTTTTTTTTAAATAAATCAACCAAGACTGCCCGCAGCACACAAGTCTTGTTTCCCCTCAAAAGCTTTCATCACACATGGAGAGCTGCCGGGTCAGGGATCATGAGATGTCTGATTTGTTTGACTAAATCTGCATAGCTTTCAAGGGTTCTGTGCAGCTGTATTGTGTCACTCATGTCCCTTGGGTTTTTTCCTGTATGAATTTTGATTACACATAAATCAGCACAGTATTTGAAGGAAAAATTGTGATTAGAAAAACCCAACAAAACAGAGCATCAGTGAATCTGACTGCACTGCCATTGATTTCAAAATCAAATTTTACAGGACAGCAGATTTGTGCAAGTCCCTTGCTCCAATTAGACTTCCAGTTTCAGTGAGCACTGTCAGCTGAAAAGAAATGTGTTAACAGTTCAGCAAATACTGAATCATATTGGATACCTAGCCTGTGTCATTCCATAGTACAGAAATTGGCTGCTGTTATTTTCCCTATAGTGATGGGTGACACAGTACCCTAGCATTAAGACACAACTGTAACAAAGTCTAACTGAGAAGAACACAGATTTCAGTAAGTGTTAGGTTTAAGGAGGGATTTATAAAACTGCTGCAGCAAACTAATGCATAGTCTTTATTCAATCATTGTGCACAGAGAAGATCATGTCACTGAGTACGGCAATGCCTCCACAGCCGTGCCTGCTGGCAGAGAACAACCCAGTCTGCAGGCCACTGCTATGGATTTGTCTCTAGGTGCCTTTACATTTGGCCTATATAGCTCTGCTCCATGTTGAAGAGCAAATGAGAGGAACAGTTCATGTTCAGACCATCTTCCTTAGGTCACTGATCTAAACTAACCCCACTCACTGGCAACAGAAGAAAGTTAATGTTTGATGTCCCTATTTGCCCTGTGTAAAAAACAGATAAAGTGCTTTTCCTTCTATGAAGACACTGCTTCTGTCAGAGGAGCCCTGTTATGCTGTGGCAGCACAACCTGGCCTATCCCTGCTCCTGAAGGAGAATGAGATGCTTGCTCCATCTGCCCTAGAGAATCTGGCTCTCTTGGGCACAGGGCGCCAAGGACTGCTGCAGCCCAGCTGACACCATGTAAGCCCAGTCACGTCCTAAACTACAGTTTAAACTAGCTCATCCTCTGGCCTTCTTGTTTATGAGAGCCCTCCACAAAATTTAACTGCTCTGATTCCATAAAAACCTTCTTGTCTCCCACCTAAATACGTTTCTGACTGGAAAATATTTGCCATGAACTGTAGAGGAGCCAAGCTTATGTGGTTCCCCTGCCCACTGCTTCCCCTTACCCTGCCAGGTGCAGAGTTCTGGGCTAGGAGCATCTTGTGCAAAATGCCAGGGATTGCTGGGAGAGAGCTGATGACAAAGCTATGACGCCCAACAACAGGACTTCCTCCTCTGGAGAAGGGATTTTTTTTTTGCTAGGACTAAGCTGGTGATGGGGGGCTCCCTGGCTTTCCCTGCCCAGCCCAGACATGAGGTACTGCAGGGCAGCCGGGAGGTAGCAGGAACACCCTGTGCCTTGGGGACAGCCTGTGACACACTCTGGAGAGAACCAGGGAAAGCTCTTTGCACCCTTATCAACTTTGCACATTTATCCAGGGATCTGGCTATAAAGATGTAGATCTGTGTTATCTGTTAACACATCTGGAGAGAAGAAAAAGATACATTAAATTCCCATTAAACTGATAAAACAGCAGACGGTCTGCCTCTGCTGAGAGTCTGAAACAAAACCTGAAGCTACTCTAACCTCTATGCAAACTGGAAAACCACGGGCAGGATCCTGATCCCCACTCTCCATTTTACCCAGGACTGCCACTGAGAAGCTCACCAGTTGTGCTGCTGCCACTGGTTTACTTGAAGGCGGTGGAGGTCTGCATGAGATCCAGAGTATTTTTAAAGGCTTAAAATAGGCCACAGCTTGGCCAGAAATCTAAATTAAAAATCTGTTTCCAAGGTTTTGGCCAGCAGCTCCAGCCATCACAATGGCAGGCTGGAAAGCTGGGCACACAGCTGTGCACGGCTTCCCACGCACAGGACTGGAACATTTTAACTGGGAAAGTGTGGGGGGAACTACAGGGCCAAGAGCCCATTAAGAAAGAGGAAGGCTTGAGAATTCTGAGAGAGTCTGGGGGTTTGCTTTAACAAAAGCAAAGTGGTGGGCTGAAGAGCCATTCTGGCCCTGTTGTTAATCAAAGGAAGCATCCCAAGAAAACAATCCCACAGAAACAGACGCTGTAGAACTATTTTGTTTGCCACAGGGATGTCTCCTTTAAAACATATAAATAGAGTGAATGATGTGCAATGCCTGCCTAAGTTGTACACTTTGGTTTTGCATCTCCTTCACAGTGTTCTGCCCATAACTGAGCTCACTGTTAGCAGCAATTAAGCTTTGCCTGCTTCCCAGAGCAGTGAATTTGGTCTCTTTATTGCTCTTGTCCTCTCCCAGATGCCTCCCTTAAGCCGTCTACTTCAGACAAATGTTTCAGGCTTCAAGATCATGCTGCCTGACTTCAGCTAGAGGGAATGACTGAAAACATCATCATGATAAGGGAGCTCTGTGTGTGGAGGGACCAAATTCTAAGTAATTGATTTTGGTTTGCTGTTAGCTCTGGCTAGCTGCTATGTTTCAGACCTATCAAAGGTACTATGTGCTAAAAACCCTACATAATCTTCCCCAGCCATGCCATTTGGTCTAAGAAAAGACAGCCTGTGGGGCAAAGTCTCAGAATTACTGATAGTTGCAAGCTACCCAACTCCCACCACTTCTGAATGTGCCTTTGCTCTGCAAGAAGGGATGAGTGCACAAAACAAAGGTGCTGATCTGTGAGGGCAGCTCTAAACAAATGCCCTGTCTTACCCACGTCCTTGTACTACCATGGTTATAGCAAGACTCTTGTTGGTATATTTCAGTCATGTCATCCATTTGCCATTATTTGGGTGTAAAAGGAGAGGGCTTACATTCCCACTGCATGGCTGCACCATGTGCAATTAGAAATAGGTGCATGGATAACTGTGGAAATTTCCAAGGGCAATACACAAAGGGTTTCCTCTTCTCTTTCCTAACAAACATATCTCTGGCAGCTCCCAGCCGCAAAGATCAGTGCGAGAATCAAAACAGTCAACTTATAACTATTATATGCTTTTCTTTTAATATTCTCAATAAAAGCAAAAAAGAATCATAAAAAATCTTCAACAGGATGTAAGCAATCCTTATAGCATAAGAGAAGACACATTTAAAAGTGCAGAACTGTTACAATTTATCTGCTTGGACAGGAAGAATCCTTGAAAAGCAATAAACGTCTGTAAAGTGAGTTCTAGTGTTGAAAAGCAGATCTGTTCAAAACCTATGATTTATTTCCTGGAGAATTTCATCCATGTTGGTCCAAATATTCAGAGGCATGCACATGCATACACACAGAAATATCTAAATGCTTTTGTTAATTTAATATTTTTATGACTGAGTGTTTTTCAACAGAAAGATTCTGGACTGCTCTGCCAAAAAGCTCTTTTCTAATCAAAGGAAATTGCGGAGATCCCCAACAGTATGAAAAGTGTTTGCAACAATCCTTTATTATTAACTCCTGATGGTGCATCTGTTTCATCCTATTCAATAAAGTCTTTTATAGATTTTGATTCTTCTCTCTTGCAGCAGTCTAACGCTTCTTGCTGTAGGCTTTGGATGTGCACCCTTTGGTTTCCGTGTCCTTCTATATGCTGTTGCTGCTTCTGTCTAGTGATTGCTCTTGTTCCTAGCACTTTGGTGAAGATCACACAACCTATAAATTTTTTCTTAACTCTGCCTTTGACTTTGTTTGTGCCCTTAGAAATATCTCTAGTAGTTCACTTTACACAACAGCCCATTTTCACAAAACCTGTGAAGACCAGTGGGGTTTACAGTAGTCACACCTCACACCTCAGGTGTATACCTGATTGCCTTCCATCTTTTCTTTAACATGACACTTCTCCTCAGCCTTCCACCATTTCACACCACCTATTTCCTACTCTGTTCTCACATTATTACCTTTTCATTTGCTTTCAGAACTTCTCAGGAACCATTAAAATAATTCTTACCAGCTGTGTAACAACTTTGAAGGCATCTATGTTACCATGTTTGAAAAGAACTTCAGCCCCCATCGTTGAAAAATCTGGAACATCTAAGGGCTCTGCCCTTATCAGAGGGTCTGCCTCTGTGAGGGCAAACTTCCTGCAGAAAATCCCATGCTTTCTGCTTCACTCCTGAAGTTATGAACCTGTTACTTTGGGAGAAAAATGTGATCACACTAAATGTGCAAGGGCAGATCTTGCTGTTATGGAACAGGTCCCACTCAATGTGGGACAGGTCCCACATCCCTATTTAATATTGTGAGACAGCCTTTTGAATGGGGCTGAGGTGTCTAAGCCTCACACATATCTAAATTGGAGTATTTGTCCTGAACTACCTTGTTGTGCCATCTGGTTTGCCACTAGTTCTGGGGACCTGGCTGGGTGTCTTAGCCAGACCAGCCATAGTTTTCCTTTCCTCACCTGGGCTATGTCCGGCATCCTACGCAGGCTTTTGGCACAGACACAGGCATGCTGAGCTATCAGCTTTCAACGTAACCATGAATTGTAACTGTAATTGAAGGGGCCATTCCTACCATGAAATGAAGGAAAGGCTGTGGCCTCCAGAAAGATTAGCTCATATTTACTCAGTCCACAGACAGCTACATCACTTCAATGATGCTCAGTATCTCCACCGAAGTTATGTGCAGATCAAAGAAGCCATTTATAAAGCATTTATAAAACCATTCCAAGAGATTGTTATAAATCTCATGTCTCTTGCTTAGACAGAGCTGTGCTGGAGATGATTCAGGCCGATTTGACAGAAATGTCTATCAAGATCACAGCCAAAGAGGCTGTTAAAAACCACTTTTGGCGAACTCCATTCCCTGCTACTGAACTCCAGTCTCCCAGAGGCAGTGCTGCTACCCTTTGCCAGGAAAACTGCTTCTCCCTAGGTCACCCCACTGAATCTCTCATCTGGAAATCTCTAGGTCAACTGCATCAAGGGAGTGGGAGATTGTTTTGTCAGGTTGCTGTGTTGTGGCCCCTCTCCTGCTCCCACCCTAGTCCTGCCAGGTGCCCTTGGCCCCAGAAAGGGCTGTTCATCTTCTAGAAGTGCCATTTGCATCCAGGTGAGAATTGAAATCACTCCTTCCAACACCATGGAAAAAGTGCTACTTTTTTTTTTTAAAATGTATTATTTATTTATTTTATTTTGGTTTTTAAAATTTATTTTCCATATTATAAAAGCCCCCAAAAAGTGTTTGCCAGTGTTAACAACTGACATCAAGCTTCATGTCATCTTATAAGTTCTTCTCCTTGGTCTTCTTTTTTTTCTTGCCTTTGTTTGATGATGTGTCATATTGCCTGAACCCCAAATTGCCTCAAGAAATGTTTCTCAGTAATTCTTTTGAGAGTCCTCATTGTCATTCACAAGTGACCTTCCAGATCTCAGAAACAAGCCTCAGATAGAGTTATTGTCTGTTTCATCATGAGTCCATGGTCTTAATTCTTCCTCCATTCCCTTTATTCTTTCCTCAGTGCTTCAGAGGTGTGTTAAAATCCAATTGTGTTGCATGTGCAGTGCACTTTGCCAAGCACTTGTGACTTGGACCTTGGGGAAGATGAAGATCACAGGCCCACAGGGTGCACCATCACCAGGGGGGCTCTCCTGGAGGCCAAGCACTTAGGACAATGTAAGAAATGGCTGAGACTCTCAAACAATGTAATTGCCTGTGCTGGGGAGCTGTGTAGACATGGATGAAAAATGAACTGCACAATTTGTCTTCTGTATATCTCTAGGAGCGCTCCTGTCTTTCTACAGCATTAGAAGCCATCCCTCCAAGTTAAGACAGAGGGAACCAGGGGCAGGATGTTTGTGGGGGTGTAATCACAGACCCCCATGTAACCTGTGTTTTATATTTGTTGTGACTGCTCTAAAATACATTTGTTTTTGAAGTACATTCCTTTCAAGCAGCTTTCTGAAACCTGAAATGTGTACACAGAGGTTTCAGCTGACCTTAGCAAACTCCCCTCGCAGAGAGGTTGCAGCTCTGTGTCTGTGCATGTCCATCTGTGCCTCTGCTGTGCAAAGGTGTCCCTCCAGCCCTGACCCCCAGCAGCAGCACCAAGCAGTCTTTTCTGGGCAGTTTCACAAAGAAGCAGTGCTTAAATACATCTGCGAGCAGCTGGTGAGTCTGGGGGTACTGCATGGTAAAGATGTTTGTGTTTTATGACAGCACAAAGAAGCCTTAAGGAATATGCTTGCAGGAATTTTTGCTGAAGTGGTTTGTTTTATTGCTTCCTAATTGGAAGGAGGCCTTGTTATCAGCATTTATGTCCAGTTGCACAGATTGTTCACCTACTGTGAGGGAGCTACAGCTCTTTGTACTCTAAGTCAGACCTGCTAATACTATTATTTCTTGAGGACTGCCAACAAATATACCAAAGCTGCCTGAGGTTAATATGATATCACCTTCTCTCAGCTTTGGCCTCCAGATATAAGAAGCTTTGTGGTTACTCAGGGAAAACCTCCCAGTTCTTGGAAATTTAAACTCTAGTTTAAGTGGATGTGAAAGAGAACGAATTTACGCCACTAAGGGTTATTTCAAGAACAATGATGATTTCAAGAGCAAAGTCCTGTTTTCATTTCCCAAAACCTTCTGAGAATCTCTGCTTAAACCCCAGGTGACTATCTGAGATGCAGTTGTGAAAGACTTTGGAGACACTAGCCAGTACATACCAACATTGGTAACTGAGACTGACAAAAACATTATTCTATTTCCTGCATTTTCAGCAGGATACAGTGAGACCAGGATCCCCTCAGCCTGAGGTTGGGTGGAACACAGTCAAAAGTATAAGTCCCTGCCCTGGAGGACGGGTGGATCTCTGATCACAAGACAACAAGGAATGAGAATCAGTGATTCATTGCATTTCTTTGGAACTACTCAGCTTAATGAGGAATGGCCCATTATAAGGAATGAGAGAAGATAGTTTTTGATATGGAAAGTCTAGGAACAAGGAAACTGATACTCCCAGCAATTGAAACTAAGAGAAACTAGAAACTATTTTCTCAGAAACCTTTTTTTAATTTAAAATTAATGCATTAATCACCCTCTTTTTTTAGTGGACTGTCCTCAGTAAATTTTCCCTGAAGCATGCAGTAACATGCTATGTTTACATATTCAATGCTTATACATAAAATGGGAAATATGTGTTTACTGACCCATTACATTCCACTTGCAGAGGGAAGGTAATTTTTTTCCTCAGTTATCAGGTTGATTGCAGATTTTTTAGCTTAATTGAGTGCATGTGTGCAGCCTACATGTGGGATGGCAGAGCCCCCAAATAGAATGGGAAATAGGCAAGTGGCTGGAATTCACCAAAGATCACCCCTATTTTGCATGCTTCTGTCTAAAACAGGTGTATCTGGGAGGAGTTATTTTGAGCTTCAGCTAGTGCTGACCTCAGCTGAAATAATTTGCCCTCTTACTCTTCCTCTGATACAGAGTCAAGAGGGAGTTGTCTGACTGCTGAGTGTGATTGTACACATCTGTCAACAGAACTGGAGATACGAATGCAAAATGTAGCACTCGGGAGCGCCGTGTGGGTTTCCAACACTCCCTGAAGGACACAGGGACCATAAACCAGTGAATAGATTACAATAAGGCATAAACAGAGCATTTTTATCTGTGACAGATGGAATCCTGCTCCAGCAATGCTTATGCTATTTAAAGGAACATGGTCTCTATTTCAGACCAGCTCTCTGAATTCTAAGCAAGGAAAGGAGTCGTAAGCTTCCTTTCCATGTGAATAATTGTGAGGCTCCTCTGGAAGTGGTTTGGTGGCTTTGTTTTGAAGGGGGCTGGCCATTACCTCTTGCAGGGCATGCCCCCCCTGCCCAGGAGCACAGTGTCACAGAAGGGACCACAGGCTTTCATATATATTGCCACGCCTAGCAGGGGAAGTTCTGCTTTGCTGCCCTGCTTCTCCACTTGAAACCTGCAGCGCCGCAAGCCAGCCAGGCAGTAAGAGAGTTAGGAGAAATAATATCCCAAAGCCAAGAAGCAGGTGTGAGACTCACTTCTCACTTGCGCAGACTTATGCTACAAAATGTTGCAACCTTCCCTGCATAATATCTTAATGTATAGTCATTAGGCAGGACAGAGTGGAGAGTGCACATATGGAAAACGTCTCTTATTTGGAGACAGGAGCAAGTACTTTCCCTTTAATGCTGGCACATACAAGGAAATACTGATATGCCAGCTCCAAATTGCCAATCATAACCTAATAAACAAACAAGCTTGAAGAAGGCAGAAATTTTAGCATGTTTTAGGTTAGAAACAATTTTAAATTAATTTTTCCCAAAAAGTGGCACAGCTGGATTCTGCGTGACTGCATCTGGATTTCAATGCACTGGTAAGTCTTACAGGGTAAATAAACTGAAGGAGGAAGACTAGATGCTAAGGCTGTGCAACAGGTAACAAAAGCATTGGGGTAGCTCACTCCTTTGGACAGCCTCCAATGTACCCACAACTTTTGAGTCAGGAGGAAAATGTGCACGTCAAATAGCTGGGCAAGAGTATGCAGCTGAGTGAAATATTCATTCGAATAAATGGCCATATTCTAACTTTTTTGTAGTGTTGGAATATTTTAATTTTCACTAAAAATGGATGCTGATTAACTCCAGTTAAATATAAGATTTTGAGACTTTTAGTCAGCCAAGAGGCAGTCAGGCACTGACTTGCCATGGCAAACAAAATCACAGAGCAGCTGATGGCTGGGGTTTAAGGAACTTTGCATTGTATTACCAGGAAAAACTGGTAGAATCCAGGCAGGACAAATAATTCTATGGCTGAAAAGACTAATTGAAAGAACTATATTGATAAAGGTCTGGTTATCTGTGGATTTTTGAGAGATTCAGGCATTAAGTGAGTTTCAGAATGATGCATCTATTAGTATTGAAGTGAAATTAGTAAGTTTAAAATTTTGACTCAATTTAAAAAAAAAAACCAAAACAAACACCATGAGCATTTTCAATGTGATCTGTGAAGTAACTTTTCATGGGAAGTTTCATTTCTTGGGTAATTGAAAAAGTAGCCAAGAACTGTGGCAGAAAATGGACATACATCTTCATAGAGATAAATTAGATAAACTACAGGGCACAACAAGCATTTTTCCACCTCTGTCTCCATTAATCTTTAGCTACAGAGACATATCATACTGGTGTAACAATCCAGTGATTTTGTAGACTTGATCTTTTGACACAGACACATAAATATACCTCCACAGATTCCTCTCTTTCTCTTGGCCATTCTAGCTTAGATTTTTATACAGGTCACAGCATGTGCGGCTGTTCTCTTCCCAGCTGGGGAGATGATTGGTGACTTCCAGGTCAAATAAATTCAGCAGGGTCCAGCAGCAAAAATAATGTACTGACGCAAATCCCTGCACATTTATTCAGCTGCCATTGAGCCCATGCTCAGGCTCAGTCCCATTGCTTGTACTGCCCTTTCTGGATATGTGCCTGCTAGAACAAGACATGGGCACTGGAGTGGCACAGCCTCCAGATGTCACATTTCTCCCCCTTTTCTTAGCCTTTCACTTCCACTGCTCAGAGCCCAGCTGTGAAGTCTTGGGCTTTCCCTCAGTGAGAAGCAGAGAAGATGTTACCAAGGAACAGCATAGCTCTTTCACTCTCCAAGGGAGCCAGTGGAGACAGAGCTATATGGTTCCTTCCCTTTGCATGTTACAATGTAAGGATAACTTGCAAAAGACAAGGTTTTCCTCATATCTCTCTATTAAAGATTAGGTTTTTGCAGCATGAGCTATAATTTATGCATTTTCATGGTGGCATTACTTTTACTGACTGCAAAACTTTGACACAATGAAATAGGTAAACCTTGCCATACTCATCATCTTCATGAGCTGCTTCCCAGTATACCTTTAGCAAGTGACACCTTATTGGCTTGTAGGACAAGGAATTTGAGGATGATGCTTCAAGGGCAGTTTCCAGGTAGGCAGCAAAGGAAGGCATGGCACATACTGGTTGCAAAGGAGAGTCTCCCTCTCCCCTGCCGCCCATCCAGAGCAAAGCACACTCATGTATCTGCTCATACAGGCCAGCCCATACCTTGTTTTCTCTGCTGTGAGTGTCAATGCACTGAAGTCATCCCAAAACTCGCTGTTGTTTATAGCAGAGGTGCATCTTTCCAGTTCCTGCCAGGGAAGGAAGGCTCACTGGACTTGCCACAGTTTGTTAGTGGCACAAAGCGTTTGATTTGTTCCAAGCACAAGGGCATATTCAGTACAGCCAAGACAAGCTGCAAAATTCTTCTGTTTTTTCCATGACCTGTCATCACCTGCCTTCTAGCCAAGACGTGGTTTGGAAGAATCAGTGGGTAAACAGCATGTGGAACAAATTATATTGGGAAAGAGCAGAAATCTGAAGCAGTGCTGCACGCCATGCTGGCTCTTGTGCAGGGATCTTCTTGTTGGTCTCTGTGAGCAGTTGGGGAACAAGCAATGTTTCTTTTATTAACATTACCCTGTGCTCTTCTGTTTTATCTCCAAACTGTACCTGCTAGTAAGAAATGATGTTTTTAACACACATCGCATGAAATCAGGTTTTTCAGGGGGAATAAAAATTCACCCCTCAGAAGGGAAACTCCAAGCCTATATCCAGGCTCCTTTAGTTTGCTTTCTGTTTGTTGCCATATGCTTATATGCAACCTGGGTATGTAACGCAATTGCATGTAGCACAGTAGGGGTCAAACTGCCACAGACAAGCTTTTAAAATCAAATCTTTTTCCTTCTGAATGATTAAATTTCTGGATTTTATTTGATGAGTGTTGAGAGTCCTTTTTTTAGCTTGGACTGTTAAGACAGAGTTGTTTTCTTGTCTTCTTTTCTAGTTTCTCTATGCCAGAGAAAAGAGCTGAGATTGATTTCAAACAATGTAGGACATTGTGGTTCAGAATTGGAGAAACATAATTTAACTAACAGTTTAGTCAAATGCTATACACTAAGATCATAACATAGTGTGTAAAATCCAGTTCAAAATTCACTTAGGCTATGCAAACTGTGTGTCAGTTAAACTCAGCAGTGTCAGTGTGACAGGAAAGATGAAAATAATAAAATCACTTGTGCCTGATTTCCCTTGCCCCGGTGTAGGGAATCAAAACCATGAAGTTTCCCATCACCACCTCACTATCAGGTAAAACTTCCTTCTCCCTGCCAGACCCATCACAACAGGGAAAGGGTCCCAGCATTCCCTCTGTGCCCCAAGCCACAGCAGGGAGGGAACATGGCTGAGGTAGATGGTCAGGGATCACACTGATGCCAGAATGGGTAGGAGGGATGGGATGGAGAACCAGTGTAGGCCAGGATGGGGGTCTTGGAGAGAGGTGCCCAGCTCCATGCAGGCCAGGATAGCGGTCTTGGAGAGAGGTGCCCAGCTCCATGCAGTGTGTCACTCAGGAGAACAGGGCTGGTGGGCTGAAGGTGTGGTCCTAACCACACATCCAAAGGGCTGCATTGGAGATCAAGGGAAGAACACCTGATGCAAAAGGAAGGAAAGGGAATGAAAAGAGAGCTCCTCCCCACTGTTGCTCATGTGCTATGCTTCCTGATACTTATTTTCTGCATGACTATTGGGGCCAAATTCTGAATGTTTTTCTGCAGACAACAGACAGGACCTGTCTGTGCTTGGCTGTCATTTTCCCCTGCTCTGAGCTTTTGTGGTCCTCAGCATGTGCTCATGTACACAGGAAGTCAATGAAGTTGCTCAGTAAGGGTGATTATGCTCAGCTAAGATGGAGTGCTGGTCTTTTCTCGAGATTCAGCTTCTTCCTCGCCTGGTTAGAATCGTGGTGGGAGAGTGACTTTCTCAGCCACACTCAGTGATATGTCTGCAATTGTTTCTTAACCTCTCTACCTCCAGGACCATGGGACCAACTAATATTGGATCCCTGGAGAGTGCTTGCTCTGTGCAGCTGTCCTTTTAACCTTTTAATGCTCTTCCAGTTTAAGCAGTTTGTGGCAAGACCCAGACTTAAATTGCAGAACCCAGATGTCACAAATTGCTTTTCAATATGTTCTGGTGATGCCTGGAGCTGCTGACAAGACCTGAAAGGGTGAGTTTTAAAAAAAGGTTTTAATTTGGACAAGCTTTAAACTGCTTTCCCCTAGTTCAGCATCTGGTCTCACATGAGTGATGAACTGACGAGTAGAAAGAAAAAAGGAAAGTGCTTTCCTAAAGAATAGGTTCATGGCCTGTGAAACTCTTTGCCAAAAGATAAAAGTAAATGTTATAAAGATACAGAAAAATCTGAAGAAGACAGGAAGCCTCCTTCTATGGCAATTTTCAAAGAGAAGTTAAGAGAATGTGGGAAGCAGGGCAGTTGGCAGATGCGGATTAGAGCTGTATCCCTCCTAAGCAGTCCATGGAGGCAACTGCCAGATTTGGGTATCTGGGTAAGACAAATGCTCCCTCCGGTTGGTTGTGACAATTCCTGTCTCCTGAGGGACCTTTGAGGGCTCAGCCAGGAGAGAAGGAGCCTTCAGAATGCCATCTGGAAAAGACACTGCTCCTGCAGCACTACCATCACCAAAACCAAAAAACCAAGAACACATTTAGTTAAAAATGTGCCTCTTTGGTTCTCAACAGCAGAGTGGCAGAGAAAGCAATGGAAAAATCCTCCCTCCTGTACTATGACACATGCCTTGCAAGAATTGCCACAAAAATTCTCCATCAAATCCTCTGGGCTTTAATGCAAGGAAGAATCGTGCCAAAATTGCTTGGAAGCAATTACATCTGTTTTGCTTATTATTTTCTTTAAATGTGTTCATCTTGGTGGTAATTTCTGTGATTTGTTATTCAGGTTGTATTCCTCTTTTAATTATGGGAATGTCTGTATTTTATTTAACAAAGAATGCTTTTTTTTCTTACTCGCTCAATTCTCCTCTTTCCACCCAAATTTCTGGAGTTTCATGGGGTTATTGGTCTGCATGTAGTGACTGGAAGGTTCTACTGTGCTAGTTAATTTGAAATTTGTTTTTTATATCAATATTGATATTTTATATAAAATTGGTAGGCATGATCCTAGGGCAGATGTCCAGTTATTTGCCATTTTTTCCTGAAATGCGTGAATCTCATTGATTTCCTCACCATAAGTTGCAGACCAGTCCGGACCAGGAGCACCTTGCTGACAGGTCTGTATGTGAAGGCATAAGTTTACCCCTGCCAGCTGCTGCTGGTTCACTGAGGCTGTGTTTGTGCCACCAGCCCCCAGCCTGTCCCAAACACAATGGAGTAGTGAGGATGGGGAACACGACTACCAGCCTGCCACCTCCTGGTGTTGGTAAGTGCTCTGCCACTTTGGGAGAAACAGCATCACAAAATGTGTGACTCAAGAGTTTGGGGCCTGATGAAGGGATTATACTTAACAATTTTGGATCATGCAGATCTAGGACTCAGAGAAGGACACAAAGTTATACATCTGCCCATGACCAGCAGAAACAGGCAAACCCTCTACACAGACAAACATTCCCCCACTCCCCAGAGGGAAGACTTGGCTGCCTATGTTTTGTAAGGGGACCCAGCTCGCACTGCACTTTCCCACATTGGCCCCTAAGGCAGGAGCAGGACACCCCAACACCTGCACCCTGCACAGCAGCTCACAACTCAGGGGCCAGAAAGCACTGCAAACTTGAAAGCACACAGCTCAGACGTGGGGTTCAGAGCAGAGGGAAAGTTGGGGATTAAAGGAGATGAACTGAGAATACCTCCACATTTGGGTAGGCTACCAAGCAGGGGAAGGGAGCTGCAGGCTAGAAAATGAATATGGGTGACAAAGTGCATAAACACATTGGCACAAGTGTCCTTATTCCTGACAAAACCAGACCTCTGTCCTGGTGGGACACAGCTCTGTACCTTCTTCCTGACTGATGCTCAGAGGCTGTGTGTTTATTTATCTTTTCAGTTCAAAATCTCTAGGATAAACACCAGGTAGCACACACCATTGTGTTTTATCATCGCTTCTCCTGTGAGCAGATTTCTTAATTGTCTCGAGTGATGACTGTATATTGCACTAACGCTCCTGGTCCCCACGAGACCTCACGCTTGCCTGGCTTTCCTGCAGGGGTTTGCTCAGAGCAGATGGTTTTGGTCCCAAAGGCTGCATTTTTTTCTAGCAGGAGGAACAGTTATGGCCCAGCAGCTGAGCAGTCCCCAAGGCAGGTGTGGGACTGTCTCAGCCTTCTGGCAGGAGTGGGAATGGATCATAGCTGGGGTTGCTGCCTAGCAAGACAGCAGAGGCCCACAAGACAGGAACAAAGCACAGCAGGCTGAGCACAACCCATTCCCACAATAGCACATCTGAACCTTCAGCTTATTTTAAGTAATATTTTGCGATAACAAAAAAACCTTGATGAGTTCTCACTCCATCCAAGCACTTCACCTTCCCATCCTTCAGAGCAGCACTAGCTAATCAGGCAATTTTTATGTATAACAATGAACAACCCTTTCCTGGAATGATTTTCTCTGCTTTTGGTGCACTTTGCATTGTTATATTGGACAGCACTCAGAGAGACAATTATACCCACTCGGCAAATGAGGAAGATGAGCTACTAAAAAGTTATGTGACCAGGTCAAGACACAATCACAATCATAGAAATAGGTAAGAAAATCCTGACAGTTGTATAAGGTCGCTTGTTCTTTTTTCATGACACCAACAGAAGCTAATTCCCTAGCACACTGAATGAGGTAGGGACATTTATTGATGGTATAGCTTGTTTTCTGTACTTATTTCTTTTAAATTGGGCACTAACAGAGATCCACCAGTCTTGAGAAGGAACTGGGTAAATAATTATTTATCCTATTATCAATGGTTATGGTCATGTGGGCACATACATATTTGTACATCTGACATGAACTCTGCATGTGGAAACCACTTTCTGAACACACAAAGCAGCTGCTTTTGAAGTGTCATATTTTAAGTCATTTTTTAAAAGTTAATGTCAAAGGAATGCCTCCTCAAGCCCCTAAAAATTCAAGGGTACATATTTTGACTAATCTCTTGCCAAAGTTTGTTTTTAATTGGCTTTTTTTACATTTAATTACCATATATAAGTGCAGAAATACAAGTCAAACCACAAAAATCCCCCTATTTTACTTCACACTTATAATAAGTTACAGTAAAACTGTCAAATGCAAATATTTTTTAGCATTTTGGAAGCCCTCTGTCTTGAGCAAGGGTAGTTACATTTTTGCATTGAGACCACTCTGCAATAAAGCTATTTCCCCCAAAACCTCCTATTCTTAGACTAGGGGAAAAACTGTGGGACTCTCTTTCTTAAAAATAGTAACAATATGTACTCAGTAAAGCAGCAGGGGTGACCACAATGGTTTCCAACAAAAATATCTGACTTGTATGTGGCAAAGTATTTCCACCAACATTTTGGAGACAAAGCTTTGGGAATGAGTTTGACCTCTGAATTACACAAACTCCAAACTTGAAATGTCTTTGGGTACTTACTGTCAGAATTGAGGACGTCCCTCTGGCTGTCCTGGATGGCCAAGAGCCCTGCCAGGGGCTCAGAGACCCTGGCACAGAGCCCAAGCTGCCTGTGGTTTTGATTATGACCCATGGAGCAAGTTAACAACCTTAGATGAAGATCTGCAAGCCATGACAGTTTAAGTAGAATGATAGTGAATTTATCACAGGGTGAAAAAACAGATTTTTGGGGGTTTTAGAATAGGGGTTCAGTGGGAAGATGGAGGAATCTGGCTGTGTCCAGCCTTTCTCCTTCTTCCTCTTGGCCTTCATCTTCTGCTGTGATGTTGGCACTTTTATATTGGTTTATAGTAGAAGCTCACCGCCTAACATAGGTGATAGATATTGGAAAGTAATTGTAAATATTGTATATGTAAAAAGATAACACCACCCCGAGGGCGGGCGGACTGCCTTGGACTGTCTTGCTGAGTGGACCTCGGCTGGACAGGAGAAAAAAATTTTATAGATAAGATACAATAAACAACCTTGAGACCGAGAACTGAAGAGCTCTGACTCCTTCTTCAAGTGCTGGGCTGGGAAAAGAGACTTTCTAATGTTTCTCAGGGTCACTCTGCCCAGCTAGGGAACCCGAGAACTTACCATTATGATGTTCCTGAGACTCATTTCAGGAATGCCAAACACACCTCACCCTTGTTGGCACCCTGGGAATTAGGGATGGTTTCTGAAGGTTGAGTTGGCAACATCTCAAAAATCAAAAAATGCTTGCTAATAGGTTGCCACATCTGATCAATTGATCCTGATTTTTTAAAGTCCTTTCAATTATGAAGCTGTTGCCCACCTGGTCCTGTGAGCCTACCACACACCCTATGACAAACTTTATTTTTAGGCCTTTGGAGTGACCCAACGGAGGGGGTTCTGGACCTTAGTACAAGCCTGCCCTCAAAGATGGAAAGGATGGAGAGGCACAGCCTGTCTGTGAGCACATCAGAGGTTTAACACTTTGGGGGCCTGAAGGCAAAGCTTGCTGTGGAAGACTCCAACCCATGGCTCTGCTGTAAAGGATAAGTGGATTGGAGAGCAGTGGAATGCCTGTGAGGGTTAAGCACAAGAAAATACAAAATGGTGAGAAAGGGCCTTTAAAGAGGAGTCATACATGCTAACCTAAATCTACCCAAGTCAAAAGCCATCAGAGACGCTGTGAAGTGGCTCATCTCTGACTCCTCTACAGCCCTGCATTCTTCCTGTTCAGTGGTCACAGTGAAAGCCTTACACAAACGTGGGCTTTAAGCTGGTTGTGCTGAGCAGCGCTGCAGGAAGAGGGAAACTCCTCAATCAGAGGCAGCAGTTGGTATCCTGGCTGTAAGAGGGTGGAGTGTGCCACATGCAGATGGCAAGGGAGTGGCCTTGGTGGCATTCTTGCCTTGGACCGGTGGCTTAGTCTCCTGCCTGACACACAGATATAAAAACAGGCAGCTTTTCCTCAGGGCCTCGTTAGCAGTGGACGAAAACCTGCTCCAAGCACCAGTGCATTTATTTTTTTCCCCAAGGCTTTAAAGGTTTGTTAATTGTCATGTTAGGCTGAGTAAGTGTAGTCCTCTAGCAACAGGACAAAAACCTCCTGGGTGACAGATAATCAAGCTTGCCTGCTCCACGCTCCCCATCCTTTCTGGACAGATGAGTTTGTTTCTAAACCTGTCTAACTCTTACCATGCATGCAGTAGTCTGTGGGAAGAGAAATTTTATCTTTTTGCTCTGTAGCATCCCCACTGAAGTTAGTAGAAATGAGTCTGAGCCGTGGGGTCTGACTAACGTGCAGCAGCTCCTTTCCATTAATTCCAAGGTACAGAGTCCCAGAGTCTAACACAGCCCTGTGAATGGTGAGCAGAACTTCCTTGGGGTGGGAGTCCTTGGAGGAATTGCTAGCAGCCATGCTGTCCAGATGCTCTCCACCATCTGTGAATTAATGTGAAATTTCACCATTTCCAGCTCTTATCTTTCATCCATGGTCTTGTGATCGCTGATAATTTAATGAGAGTATAGCTATGGAAACAAAAGGTGACCAGTTGAGGGCCACTTTCTCATTGCTTCTTTTTTTTTTTTTTAACATATTTCTGGTTTTCACAAGAAAAAAAATGAACAGACAAACCCAATCAAAAATGGCATTTGAAAAGAATGCAACCTTTTATCTGTTTTTGTGGATTTTGAAGCCTGTCTGATTGTTTGGGGGAGAGAATGGCAGTCACATGATCAAGAAAAATGCAGCTAGGCAGAAAAACCACTCAGACTGCCTGGGAGAACTTCAGGGGTTTTGAGAAATAAGTCCATTTCACATTAACTGTGCTCACACAGTGGTTTTATTTAATGCTACAGCTATGTTTGTTAATCCAGGGCTATCTTGCCTGGCTAACTGCTTAATCTCAATTTAGCAAATGTGGGTTTGTGGATTCGTAGCAGCAGATGGATACCGTTGTTTCAGTAAGTCTTTCTTACAGTGTTTGTTTATAGTGTGAAGGAATGGATGCTGAAGGAATCCAGAAAACCGGAGATTTCAAGGACTTTGCAGATTACTCATGCAAATAAATGCATCTCAAATCTGTCTGAAGCTGGAGGGTTACCCACCATAGCTGCTGCAGTGGCCTAGTGCAGAAGGGCCTCACAGGCAGATGTTTGTGCTACTGGACATCTGTGCTGCATCAGGAGGGATGAAGAAGAAGAGGTGCAGAGCAGACAGGTTGCCCAGACTCAGCTCTGTTTAATTGAGACCTTTGACATTAGATCAAAACCAATTTACCTAGATGTGATTTTTTTTAATGAGTCTGGCTGGAGGTATTTATTCATTGCCTTGCATCCACCATACATTTCCTTGAGAGCTATGCAAAAAAGCGATCAGTGAATAGATAAAGATATACAGATAGAAAATTGAGAACTGATTACAATTGCTTTAGTATATTTTCCCACTCTTCTGACTTTTAAAATAAAGGCTTTTGAAAAAAAAAAAAAGAGAAATAAATCAAGCTGTGAAGGGGAATTGAAATCTCATAGTGGAAGCTAAAATCATCAGCCTTAGCTCAAGCAAAATGGACCATAACAGCAGCCAGAGAGTCAGAGAAGACAAGAGCTGGAATGCTTCCCTCTTTGCACTCAAGTTCATTCCAGATCCAAGACTCCAGCTTCTTGGTAACTGGTGTCGTGCACCCCTAGATCCATCAGGACAGGAGATGGCATCATTTTGTACAACAAAATTCTTGTGGCTTGGAAACCTCATTTCCAGAAAGACGAAGACAATTCTGGGTGGGGTGTGTATGATCCTAATTCCAGTTTAGAGATGTATGGGGTGTCAGCTTTTCTATTTCGATAGAAAAGCTGAAGTAATCATGGCTAAGGCTAAAGCACTGATATCCTCACTATGAGGCAGTCATGATCTATAGACTCACTGGGATATCTCCAGCTAAACCCATGCAGATTGGCACATCCATGGAGCACACAGCTACAAGGCTGGATCCCAAAAGCAGGATAAGCTGTTGGAGCTCCCCTGGTCAGCAGGGTCATGAACACCTTCACGGCACACGGGCCCCCACTCTCAGAGTGCCGCAGTTCAGCATGTCCCAGCCACTCACAGGGAAGAGCAAAAGCTCCTTGTGGCTGCACAGGCTGCACCTGCCATGTGTGATAGACTGGTGGAAGGCAATTTCAAAACTACAGAAGTTGTTCAGAGGCCAGACACTGTTTCTAAGTCAGTTTTCTGCTTATAAGCAGGTCACACAGATTCCACCTTAGCATGCCCTCCCTCTAAGAACCTGGGAGGCCCATTTCAGAGAGATTGATGATGGCTCTTAGAAGTGGCTGAACTTACCTTTCTATGTCTTCTAGCTGACCATGACCCTTTTGTTGGAACTGAGGCAGGTTCCTTGCTCCACCTGTCCTTGCTGAGAGCAACCTCAAGGTGTCCAACAGTACCACAGCTGGGCTGTGTTTGTCATTCCCTAACACAGCTGACACTGTGATACATTTTCTGTCAGGTGAAATTTAGAGGTGCATTAACCTGCTTGATGGGAATAGTGAGTCACAAACGGCTCCTGAGGAGAAATGCCTTCACTGGAAATTGTTTCAGGATTTTTTAGGCTGCAGTTTGATACATCTACTGATTATATGCACAGTTTCACAGATGTTCCCCCCACCCCTGCCCCTGCAAAAGTCATAAAAATACATAACTTTCCTAGAAATACACGTTATTTTTTTCCTGAATTTTCTAGATATTTCTGTCTTCTTTAAACGACCAAAAGCAAAACCAACCTTGAGACACTCTCTTCATGCCCAGTATTCTTCTAGTCATTTCAGAATTGTTTGGTTTACATCATGAGGACCAGTAGTGGCCAGTGCATCTGCTCCAGAGTCAAAGCAAGACTTAAGAAGAAATTCCCTTTATATGGCTGTTTTTGCATATGCCTGTGTGTCCTGCAGAGTTTGCAGTGCTGCTGGCACTGGACTTGGACATGCTGCCACCCATAGCTGTGAGGGGCCTGGCTTGGCAGCTTTGGTCTTTGCAGCCTGGCAGGGCAAGGGGCAGAGGACATGGTACCCTGGGGTCTGGCTGTGGCACAGTGCAGGGACTCCTGCCAAGGACTGGCTCTTTCCCAGCTGGATGCACTAGTGAGACATCACCACTCTTCTGACTTCTGACAGGCTTTCCTGGAGACAGATCACTTCCATCAAGCCCTCAGAGGAGCCTGGCAGTGATTTGAGCATACCAGGCAGCTTGGGAAGAGCAATTGGTGCTGGTTATCTCTAGTCATTTACTTTAGAGGAATCATTCCTAGCTGGTGGTGATGGCTTTTGTCAGAGATGTTTGAAAACACAGTCCATAGAGCCACTGGTATCTTTAACTTGAAAGTAACTGTAGTTGGAAAGCAATCTTTCTCCAAAATCTCATATTTCCTGGTTTAGTTTCATCTTCTAGCCAGTAGTATAGCCAAGCTGCATTAATCACTGCTTTCCTCCTCTTGCTCTCTCTCATTCTATGTACTTGTATGGCTTTTGTCACACTCATGTCTAAATGCCTTTCCCTCAAAGGAATTTAAGAGTAAAAATAACTATCTCCTTTCCCAGGCTGGAGAATGCCTCCAGTTTATAGTTCTCTAAAAGAGTGCTGCACATACTTTATCCCAAAAGAGCTCTATTCTTTGACGTGTATGTGATGGGAAAGTTACATCAAATAACAACTGAAGGTAAAGAGAATAGGGAGAAATCATAGGACTTGTGTCCGGTCCTAGACACAGAACAGGAATGTTATCTCTGTTATGTTTGTTTAATCTTTAATTACACCACAAATTATGCTAAGGAAATAAATATTTACCTGCAGTCATGCACCTATTTAATTCAAGTGCAGGATGTTTTGGAATGCATTAGTTAATGCTGTAGGCCACTATGAAGATGTAAAATGTCTGTGCTAAATAGTAGTAGTAGTAGCAGCAGCAGCAGCAGCAGTAGTAGTAGTAGTAGTAGTAGCATAGTATTAAAGTTGAGTTGAATAATATAGTAAAGATGCTGCAGAACAATTAAAAACAAACAATTTCTTCTAGTTGTTTCTGAGAACAAACACAGAATGATTAATGCCTCCTATAAAGAATTAGCAAACTGTTAACTGCTGTAGGGAGATAAGTATTTATTTCTTGGCAAAAAAACTTTTATAGATAAACCCATCCATTAGATACTTCCAATTAAATCGAACAACATTTTTTTTACAGATTCTTTACTGCCTGTTACTGATGCTAACAATTTCTATGAAAAGAACTGTGAATCCTAAGTACTTGAAAGTAGGGGCACTATAAAGGAAGGTATTTGTCTATAAAGCCTGGTAAGGTCTTGAACAGAAAGGAGGTATTTGCAACTACACTTACAATGTAAGGAAGTGCACTTTGATCAATTTATATCACCACTTTTCTATCTTTACAGTCAGTTCTGCCTTGTCACCCTGGCTTCTTGGGAAGTAATACAGGACTTGGTGATGATCCCATGTATGATCCCATGTATCCCAAATGAAAAGCTTCCATAGGCACCAGTTGTATGTACAGGGTGGGGATGGGGTGGGGGACGTGAACACAAGACACAATGGAAGTTTAGTCTGTGTAGCCAATATTTCCTACTAGCAATCACACATTCTTCAGAGGAAGGTGCAAAGGACTGTACAGTGGGTATTTAAAACAGAGTGGCTGAAGAGACAGGCCTCTAGCTTGGATTTTTAGATGCTCCTTGGTGCATAACTCCACTGAATGCAGCAAGTTATGAGAAGTTAACAGCCCAATTAACAAATGTTTTTGATCATTCATGTATAAAAAGATCCAAAAAACCTTAGAGTGCCTTATTTAGAGTAAAACATGGCTGGACTATTACACACTATTTTATATATAATGGAAATCCTGTTTAGAAACACGTGCTTTTGTGTATATGACCATTTGCTAAGAGAAAGCACACAGCATATAGAATAAGGATTTTCTCTGATACGTAGATGCCTGCTTAGTGGCAACATACACTCTTTCTAAGATGGCCAAATCCCCAGGTGATTCAAATTTGAAGGATGCAACTGAGCTGACTGATGTGTTTAAGAGTGCATCTGAGATCAAAGAGCTCATCCTGAAGAGCTTTGCCAAGTATTCCTTTCAGGGAACTCAGGGAAGAACCCGCATTATTCTCTGGGAGAGCACAGCAAGCTCTCCAAAATTGAATTAAACCTCTGAAAGCCATCTTTAGCCTGTTATAACTAAGTGGCTGAACCTTGTGTGAGGTTACATACAGAAAGAATTATTTTGCATTAGCAAAGAAGATCAGATTTTCATATTTTACTCTTTGTTGTGACCTCGGCTATGCATAAAATAACAGCAGGTGAGAACTCATTGGGGCTTGTTCCTTTAGGGAGAAATGAAAGGATGTGTGTGATAAAACTCTTGATTCTGCCATTATGTTGGAGAAGACCCTCGCAACCTGCACTCCTCCATTCCTCCACATTGTGGCTGTGGGCCAAATCTCTTTTAACCCATTCCTTTTCTTACGTCACTTCTAAAATCAAAATGGCTCAAGATATTTTCAGAGCCTTAGTTAATGTTGGTCCAGGGTCCTTGATAAAATGAGGTCTTGTAATTTGCTACTGAACTGGCTTGATGAAATAAACCACAGGACTTTATCCTAGAATAGGGTATAGTCTGGAAACTCTCCTCAGGACTTGTCTACATTTGAGTACTAGCATCTCAGTCCCAGGGTGGATCTGCAGTCCTTCATGGAGCTGTTGACCTGAAGAAGTCAGGATAAAGCAGAGCAGCCCCAAAGAACAAGGACAGAGAGAATAGCATGGAATTATGAGTACACGTTATAAATGATCAAATCGTGAGCCAAACTTATAAGAAAATTTAGCAAAGATTATTAATTTGTCTGCAAGACCGAAGCTCGGTCTTCGAAACCACCACAGCCAAAGAGTCAGCGTCGAGCCTGGGATCAACACCGGGTGAACATGGATCTGACCTCCGAGTGTCAGAGTCTCCCCAGCTCACGAATGCTGCCTTACGCAGTGAGTTCTTATACAGTTTATTCTGCCTGAGGCAGAGATGACCGAATTTTCTTTTGTCTCTTCACATGCATTGTCGTTGTTTTCCATGTGCAGAAGTGGACAAAGACCCTGTCCAGGTGTCTCGATGTTGTCAGTTGACTCTGGAGGAACCACGTATTCACATGTATCAGGATGGCACCGTTGGTTATCTCGACAGATGCAATCGGCAGGGCGATAATCGCTTTCTGGTGGGCCTGACAACTCGGGGACGCCAACGATTATCGACCTGGAAGCCTCTATTCTTACGTTAAAGCATCAATGCTTATCTTAACGTGCGTCCAGGAACTAGTTGTATCTGAATAAGACAGCTGCTCCTGGCCGGGATAGTCAAAAGACATGGTTTGGATTTTACAATATTTTATACATTAATAGCATGAATTATCACTACCATATACTACAGTACACATATTCTTCAGTGTGGGAATCCTTAAAATCAGAGGGTTTTGGGAAAGCTGCAGAAGGCAAGCCCCAGAGACAGCAGAACTCCAGTTAGAGCTAAGCAGTAGCTGTAAGATTTGTCAGCAGAAAAATTATATAAGAAGTAGAAAAAGAAGGACAATAGTCTGTGTATTAATGCTTGTCTGGAATAACTCCCTAAGCTACACAAAAGTACATCTAGCAAGATATTAGGAAGTTCTAAGCTTAATAATGATGTTCTGTGTATTGTGTTTTAAGGTTTATAAGTAAGTACTATATTTAAAATAAGTAAGTATTGTTTTAATAAAAAGTATGTGAGTTTTATAGCAGTTGGATACATTTATTGTTAATATGCTTTTGTTTTGTGTGATCGGTTAAAAAATTTTTAAAGTGAATTGTAACATTGAGTTCTTTGTCTGCTGCTGGGGATGTGAGCTGCTGGCATCTTCCATTTTCATAACCATGTAATGAGACTGATGCTGGAAAATAAACAGCTCAAGGTGCATTCCACAGCAGTCCCATCCCATTTGTGATTTATACACCGACCCCCCAACAGGCAATACCTCAGCATCATCATTCACTAAGGCTCTTATTACCAAACTTCTCTCAGAGAATTTTGCCCTTCTTCCAAATCCAGCCATTCCCTGCATAACTCAGGCCTGCTAAGAGGACCCTGGCAGCCAGGTCAGGCACCAGGTTTTGTAGTGGGACTCCACTCCACACTGAACCACTGGCAATTACTTATTTTCATATGTCTTCATGTCACAAGTATCCATCCCATGCATCTGATCTTGTACCAGCAATTAAGTGAAGCTTGTCATTGAGAGCAGAAATCATTTTGCTTCAGCATGGATACGTTTAGCATTTCTATATAAAAGTATTCCTTAGATGCATTCTTACTTGGCTCCATACAATTAAGCTTAGTTAATAAAAACCTACTGCCCCAAACCTTATACTTCCTCAGTGTTCTGTTGTTTTTAAGCAATGGGGGCTTGGCTGACATCCAGTATCTCACATTTTGGATGGACTTTTATAAAACACACTATATGAACTGAAGTTGATTGAGCTGCAAAAGAAAAAAAAAAAAAGAAAGGAAAAAAAGGCACCACAAACAAATCCCTTTCTTTTCCCCAAAGAAATAAATTCACACTAAGAATTATTCCAGCAAAACTAAATCAGTTTGAATTCATACCTTTGTTTACGCTGCTGTAAATTTTCCATGTAGACAACCCCATATAGGGAAGTTACATTTTACATTATAATGAGGTTGAAATGTGCTAATCCCTTTGGACTGAAGCAATTATCACCTGACTGCTAGGTGTTAAATGCTGCATTACAAGGGGATTATTCTCTCTTTTGTTCTGACTGAGGCCTGGTCTACCCACAAATTCACACTGGTTAAACTGATTCAGGAGGGAGTTTGCATTTTGCTGCATGCGAATCAGTTATGTATTACATTAATAAAACTGGACTCAATGACAATTCCCTTGATATGCTGTAATTCAATGTGGTTAAATGATTATTTCTCTGCTACCTGGCCATTTACCATCATTCTCTGGGGTCTGTTATTTGATTGTATTCACAGCGCCTTTCATAGTTGGACATTTTCTCTTCCACAGCCTAATTTTGAACCATGCATTGTAACACAACTAAATAGTATAAATAAGGTGAGTTTGGGAATTTTCAGTCCGTGAAATGACACACAGCAAGTGTTGGTGCCACAAAAAGTAGGTCAACAATTGGCTTTTTTTCCCCCTTTATCACTCAGTGCAATCAAATAGTGCCAGGGGACAGATGGCTGTCAAAGGCGCAGTCTTTTGAGCAAGCTACAAATATCTAGGTCCTGTGTCAATCTTCACAGCAGAAATGAAAGGTTGTTGCCTTGAGTGTCCTGGGTGAGTTCCAGTTATATTATTACAGTTCACACGTCTCAGGTTCCTTATAACTTACTTGTATGAAGCACTGATCACAAACTTTCTGTGCAGACATGCATCCAGTTTAGAGGCATCCCTCTACCACTTCAGAGCAGATTGTGGTTTAGTGCGGGTGAGTGAGCTGTAGCTGTGCACACACAGCACACCAACGCACATCACTCCTCCCCTGCAGTCTCACTGAGCACAGAAGAGGAGAGGAACACCCACTCCAGTGTGTGCTTTAGATCTTGTATCCTGTGCTGGCTCTTTGCTGTTCACTTCAAAGCTGAAAGATGTGTCTTGGCATGAGCCTTTGCTCCCCATTGTGCTGGGTGTGTTCATAGCGCTGCTGGGCACAGCCCAGACCCACTGCTCTTCAATGCATCTCCTCCTACCTTTCTCTCCACACTTCCTCAGGGTGGCATGGCAGACATTCTTTCTGTAGCCAGGCAATTCATGACCATATACAGTTGTACTGGACTTGCCCAACATTTTGGGAACATAATCTTATTTGGATGTAAGACACCATGTACCATCAATGTTCCCATCATTTGTTAGTTGTAATGTATCCAAAGACTCCTTGAAGGCCAATTATACTGTGCCTATTGTTCCAAGGACTTGAAAAAATTTATGTGAAGTATCTCAAATAAAAATAGAATTTTTGTGGCTGTGCAAATGCTCTTCATGAGTCTTAAGTCCTGCAGACACTGTCAAGAAGAAAGTTAATACCAGAAATTACGGTAAAGTCATCTTGAAACCCACTTCTTTTTCTGACTGGCAAGCTTAGACCCATGCTTAGTGCAATCAGTGTGAGACCAGCATTTTAAAAACAATGTCTGACTCCAAATAAGTTGGTTATAATAAGTAATAAGTCAGTGTTGGCCTGATGGGCTCCTACTGGTTTCCTGGTGTTTACAGCCCAGGGATACTACAAGTGCTGTTTTTTCCTGTTGGATAACCAAAATAGCAAGACTCACCAAGACATCCTGATAGTGCTGTTTTATGTGGTGACACAAATCAAAGCCCAGCCCAATTTAGGCATCAAATTAAGATGCATTTGCAGTTGCTTTGTACCACAGGAGTACAGCAAGCTTCTGGTACTGGCTTGTCTATCATCCTGAGCCATGGCACTACAAAATCAGGTATATGTGATCCCCAAACAAGCCCCAATATGTCACAGTAAGTGTTTATCCCTGGTGGGTATCTGTGAGCATGCAGCAGCAAGATGGCCTTGGCCACTGGCAGAGTCCCCTGCTGCTGCTTCAGTGGAGAAGGTGGGAAGGAAGGAAGGAAGGAAGGAAGGAAGGAAGGAAGGAAGGAAGGAAGGAAGGAAGGAAGGAAGGAAGGAAGGAAGGAAGGAAGGAAGGAAGGAAGGAAGGAAGGAAGGAAGGAAGGAAGGAAGGAAGGAAGGAAGGAAGGAAGGAAGGAAGGAAGGAAGGAAGGAAGGAAGGAAGGAAGGAAGGAAGGAAGGAAGGAAGGAAGGAAGGAAGGAAGGAAGGAAGGAAGGAAGGAAGGAAGGAAGGAAGAAGGAAGGAAGGAAGGAAGGAAGGAAGGAAGGAAGGAAGGAAGGGAAGGAAGGAAGGAAGGAAGGAAGGAAGGAAGGAAGGAAGGAAGGAAGGAAGGAAGGAAGGAAGGAAGGAAGGAAGGAAGGAAGGAAGGAAGGAAGGAAGGAAGGAAGGAAGGAAGGAAGGAAGGAAGGAAGGAAGGAAGGAAGGAAGGAAGGAAGGAAGGAAGGAAGGAAGGAAGGAAGGAAGGAAGGAAGGAAGGAAAGGAATTGACAGCATTGCAAAGAGAATGGTTGCTCAGTTATCCTTGTAAACTCCCCCCTCCAATTCTTGTGATGGAAGTCCTTCAGTCTCTCCTTTGGAGGACACTGGTTTTCTATATTCTGCCCCTAGGGAGAAGCCTGAGCCACCTCTGCCACAGGGAGAAGAGCAAAGGGAACCAGCCTATCTGAAATAGCTGAAGTCAGTGAAGGCTTGTGGCAACATCAAACCAAAATCCAGCAATCCATCTGGATATTTCCTTCACCTGCACATTTCACTACCACTATTATTTAATTAAAAGCTGACCCTCTGCAGGTTTCTCACTTACCAAACAAGAACTATTACTATTATGACTATAGGAACTATTACTATTTCTAGTTTTTCTACAAATGCCTCATTACTTGAGTTTCATCTGGTCTAAATCTAGTAGGAAATCAAAACTGGAAGTGTCAGCACTGCTGAAAGATTTTTTCATCTGCTGATTAATGAGGGCAAAGAAACCCTGATGAAGTCCCAGTCTTTCATCTTACAATAAATCCCAGAGTCTCTATACATCCTGTGTGGATTCCCTGAATTGCTGCCCTCTTGTGCCACTTTAATGAGGAATGCATTAGTGATGGTCATCTTTGGCAACCAAGCACCTACCAAAATTCTTAACTACAACAGATAGGAAACAAGGAAGAGGATGGAGCAGGAAAGTCATTGAATCAGCTGTGATGGAGGCAGGAGGGAGCAGCATCTCTAAGTGATTCACACCCCACTAGTTCAGGTCCCTCCTGGTTTCCCTTCTGGCTGCTCTGCCTGTGCCACCACCCTGGGAAGCCAGGCTGCTGCTGGTGCTCCTGCCAGGTAGAAAAAGTAAGAGTGTTTGAGGCAGTGACTAGTGTTGGGGCAGGACTTTTAACAATGGCAGTCATTGTCCCCATCCTGCCTATTTCTCCAGTGGCAGAAGGAATAATAAGACTGGTTTTGTAGATCCCTACTTGTCTGGGAAACCTTTGGCCAGACTTTGCTCCCTCGCTATGTTCCCTGCTTTCCTCATACATTAAAGCTGCTCCTCCACTGACTGGTGAACATTTCCAGAGCCATTTCTGCTGACTGTGGGATAGAAGTAAGTACTTTTTCCTCTGGTTAAGAGCAGGCCAGATCATTAACGTATTCTTTAGCTAGCAGTCCTTTCAGCTGGCTGGAATTCCTGGTCAAACTTTGATAAATTCACGGCAGTTTGTACATGTCATCCTTTTCAAAATGGTTTTGTATGTCTGGGATGTGGCAACCATGCTCTGATTTCCAGGGAGTCTTTTAACTTCAGTCCTTGTAAACTTCATGTAGGCTTGTGAGCCTCTGACACTACTCAGAGAGAGGTCATCCTGCCTGAAATGGGGACTGAACAGCTGACAGTGCCCCAAAGGAAGGAATAGGCATTCATGGAAATGTGACCATACGTGTGCAGTGAGCGTTACTCCAGGTATGAGAGAGCATTGCTGCAGAAATCCTTGAATTCACAGGTTCTGTCTGTGCAATGGAGCCTCAGAAACTGAGGAGTAGGAGTAGGAGCTGATCATCACTTCATACTGAAAGGTATTTGAACCTCCTGAGTTTATTTATTGCTCAGGGAAACCTTGTCTTGCCCTTTTTCCTTCAAAACTTGTAACTATTAAGTGTTCTGTGACTGTGAACTTTCATGTTTCCAGGGTCATACACTCCCTGTGCTGTTGCAACATTATTGAAAGAAGCAGTTTTTCTTGCTCATATCACCTCTCTTGCACTCAGGTCTGGGTGAGGTGGCTCGTAGTTGGACAGCAAATAAATGATACAGCACTGAAACAAAGAGATCACATTTAGCCACTAGCCATTTCTGCTGACTGTGGGATAGAAGTAAGTACTTTTTCCTCTGGTTAAGAGCAGGCCAGATCATTAACGTATTCTTTAGCTAGCAGTCCTTTCAGCTGGCTGGAATTCCTGGTCAAACTTTGATAAATTCACAGCAGTTTGTACATGTCATCCTTTTCAAAATGGTTTTGTATGTCTGGGATGTGGCAACCATGCTCTGATTTCCAGGGAGTCTTTCAACTTCAGTCCTTGTAAACTTCATGTAGGCTTGTGAGCCTCTGACACTACTCAGAGAGAGGTTATCCTGCCTGAAATGGGGACTGAACAGCTGACAGCGCCCCAAAGGAAGGAATAGGCATTCATGGAAATGTGACCATAAGTGTGCAGTGAGCGTTACTCCAGGCATGCGAGAGCATTGCTGCAGAAATCCTCGAATTCACAGGTTCTGTCTGTGCAATGGAGCCTCAGAAACTGAGGAGTAGGAGTAGGAGCTATCATCACTTCATACTGAAAAGTATTTGAACCTCCTGAGTTTATTTATTGCTCAGGGAAACCTTGTCTTGCCCTTTTTCCTTCAAAACTTGTAACTATTAAGTGTTCTGTGACTGTGAACTTTCATGTTTCCAGGGTCATACACTCCCTGTGCTGTTGCAACATTATTGAAAGAAGCAGTTTTTCTTGCTCATATCACCTCTCTTGCACTTAGGTCTGGGTGAGGTGGCTCGTAGTTGGACAGCAAATAAATGATACAGCACTGAAACAAAGAGATCACATTTAGCCACTGAGGTAGAAAATGATCTGCTTTCAGACTGACAATACTTTTTTCCCCCTCAATATTGACTGTTCCAGAACAAGGCATGCTGTGGGAGATACCATAATTCCAATTCATATAAGTGTCTCATCATCATAGTGATGAAATTTCCTTCGGTCAGATGGCAAAGAAGGAAGAGATCCTTGGCTGCAGGTGCCCCAAATATAAGTTGAATGAACAGCTGGTTTGCATTAAATTTCAAAGGCCTATCATATTGCCTGAATAGTAGGCCTGAATTCAGGTCTTTTTTCTCATTTCTATTTCTCCTGAAGTATCACCCAGATGCCTACATCTAGAGCCCGTTTGCATAAGACAATTGCTGGTCAGAAGGATATAGGTATTCTGTAAGGTTCCCATTTCTCAGGGATATCAACTCTCCCACAGCTCCCACAGGAGCCACTCACTTCCCAATTTCTGCCAGAGGAACCAGGAGCTCTGTTGTGGCAACCAGTCCTTATTTTAGGCTTTGGTTCAATAGTGCCGTTCTGCACCACTGGACAGCCAGTGGCTCTGCTCTAGATTAAAAGCAGAGAGAATGAATGGGAAAATTAAAAGTGTTATGGCATTGTTATAACCTCCTCTGGAACTCGCAGGGTTCAGCTATGCTCTCCTTCAGACGTGCCTGTAGATTTTCCTTTGTGCCTGTTTCCCAAGAGGTCTTTCTTTCCTGGTAAGCCCTGAGAAAGCAACTCCTGGAGGGGCCCAGTACAGCTTCTGTGATCCTGATCTGCCTTGTCTTCCTGAAAACACTGTGTTGGGAAGCAAGATACCCATACCAGGACCCTTGTTCTTTAGGTCATAAAACTTTGGTCGAGGAACATGTGTCACATGTCACTTGATTCTGGATAAATTCAACTATCAGATGAAATTTAGGGGAAAAATATTTGCAACAATGCAATAGAACACAAACAGATAAAATAATAAAAATTCTGTTGTTTAAATAATATTTATGGTTAAAAGTCCTTTCTGGATCTCACCATTTTTCATTTTTATTTTTTTATGTTAGGTGCCAGCATCTCCTTTTACTGACATAAGGTGGAGTTTCTTTGTCAGAGAGAGCTGTCACCACCACTATCTCCCCTGTCACTCCTATTCACCCAAAGGAGGGAAGGGTAGAGGGCAAAATCTAAAACTGTTTTGCTATCCCACCCCAAGCTCAGATACCCCAGTTTTCACACAGCTTACTTATGAAACTGACTTCTAAACATCTGTGATTAGTTTCTGGACTCTACATGACATCATGTAAAATGAGTTACCTGAGCCCTGTCTTCCCTCTTTCTCAAGATACTGTCATTAATATTTTTGATCTACACCTTAATTAACAAAATCCTAGCTCTGTAACACTTGTCTTTGTCACTGTCTTCTGCAGACAAACAAACCTCTGTGCCTGTGTAATTCTTCTCACTAGACTTATAGACCGTTGGTTTTTTGGTGACTATCTTATAAAAAAACCCACAGACCATGTTTGGCAACACCAAACACTCCTCTTTACATTTTTCAGAGACACTTTTGACAGATGCTATCACATGAAAAGCCATCTCAACTTATGCCACACGCTGGAAAAAAGCAGCCAACTCATTGTCTGCAAATGGATTTTTAAACAAGATGTTACAGCTGACATTGCATTGATGCAAGAACTGATTAGTATGTGAATAAGAGTTCCCAACAAAATGGCAGAAATTAAAATCTATTCATACTTTTGAAAGAGTGAGATGTGTAGGCACTGCACTCCTCCATTCTGTGCTCTGACACCTTCTCTCTTTCTCTTGAATAATCTAATAATAGCTGAAATTTCCACTCCAAAAAGCCCTCTGCATTAATCATTTGGTATGTCAAGATCCCAGCTCAATTATTGTCAGTCTACATCTCTGCAACTAGGAAATTACATTAAAAGTTACTTCAAAGTGATGTCAGAGTGCAGGAGTTGAATTGAGAAAGGGAAGATGGGCTTCACTCTGCATCAGCAAAGCATCCTCTCCAGGACAGTTCTGAGCTGGGTTGCAGTACTCTTCCCAAGGGGAAAAAAAATTAATGCAATCAATTTGCTTCACGTTTTGCCTTGTCTCAAAAATTATTGAGTCATTAATCTTAGCAATGTCATGGTGTTGTCATTCACTGAATTCAATTAACCGGGAGCTCACCATTAGAAATCTGTGTATTCTTCACATGAAGTAATGGCCTTCTTGACCATAGTGAGTGGAGCTCCCTGTGTTGAATTAGGGGGAATTTAAAGGAAAGGAGCTAATGAAGATTAATAGGGTAAACTGCTTCAGAATACTGCATCTTGTACACACCTAACCCTGACAGTACTGGGCCAAATTCTTCTTGTATAAGTAGAGGCATTAAAAGGAAATTCAAATTCCTAAGTTTTCTTTCAGGGCCCCTAGCTCTTGTGCTCTTCCATTCTCTAATTCCTTTTCTGGACCAAGAGTTCAGGGGCTTTCATGCTTCAGGGTATCCTGCTGCCTTCCTCAGAAATCTGTGCTGTGACACGACTTTGTGCCCTTGTGTCACAACAACCACTGCTGAAACAGCACAGTGTTGCAATGCAGAGAAGTGTTCACCAAAGGAGCTGAGCCTTGATGCTCTGAAGGAAAACTAGCAAGCCTGAGGAGAAATTGGAAAAAACAACATATGTCAAGAGGTTAATTGAGCTGAAGCTAATTTACACTGCATGAGCAAGCAGAAGTTTCTGTGATGCCAGACAAGAGTCAGATTAACATGGGAATATCAATAAAACTGCAGTACATTAGATCAATAGATTATCAGGGAAAAAAAAAATCTGATCGTGTCTAAGGAACTGCCAGAACAAAAAGAAGGAATAGGAAACTTGGTTTTGTCCAGCAGGCTGAAATTATGTCACTGGGAATACTAGAAAAGGTGGCACGAAGACTGTGATGAAGGGAAAGCACTGCTGCTGACCATTAGGGAATGCTCGGGGGCAATCTTGGTGTTGCCTCTATTTCACACAAGAGCAGGTGCCAGGAATCCCAGGCTACCATTGACGGATTCTGGGCCACCTTGTGACATGGGCTGCAGGTTATTAGTGATAACAAATGTTACTCTGACTCCCTAAGGATGTACAGGTGGAAGATAACAGGGTTGTATGTGAGGTAATTAGTCTTGCCTGTCAGCAGAACTAATCAGCTACAGCAATGGTGATAACATAATGACAATAGGGCTTCTGGCTTAGGTGCTGGCAGGGATGGGTGTCTGTGATCTCCCTGCCATTCTGCAGCACTCATGCTATCTCACGCACCAAAGTCAGCCTTAAATCCACCCCTTAGGCTTGGATGTGCTCTATGTGTCCTGGCTACCACATGAGGCACTTTCTCAGTGTCAGTGTCTCAGCTGTTTCCTAAAGTTACCAATATGAACCAGGACCACCACGTGTATTGGCTGCACTGCTGTAGCGTTGTGGGGCTATGTAGAGTCACTGGTAGGCCGTGTAGATGCCCATGCTGAAAGAGGGTTCTGATGCTGAGACTTTCCTTCAAAAGAAGCAGAAGTGGAGGAAGAGACAGAGTGCACAGATACACACACAGAGCACACCACCAGCATGCATACATGGGACACAATCAATTACTGCAAAGCCATTCAACTCAAGCTGTGATGTTAATGCACCTAAACTATGGGTTGTTAAATCCTCAGGTGAGTAGACTCTTCCAGATGTGTGTTATGTTTTCAGCACAGCATCCTATTTAGAAAATGAATATATTCCCAGAGGAGGACATCTGCACAGGAGCTGAATGCAGAAGTTTAAGTGCTTATTGACTTCTGCTTATTAACTTTGCACCATTAACTGACTTGTTTTCACTCTCCTGAATGCACCTGTGAAGGACCAAAGATTGCATCACAGCACCTCCAATCTTCACAAATAAGACCCACCTGTCTTTGATGTTATGGTGATTCCTTGAGTTTTAGCTTTTATATTTTTCAGATCCTGTACTGAATCAGTGTATAGCTCTGAACTCCATATAGAGTATTAGTAAGCTCTCTTCACATTTTGGTCGTACAAAACAATCCTTCCAGGACCTGAGAGCTAAGGTCACCCTCACAGCCTCAGGCCCCAAAAAGTATAAACAAAAGTGAACTGGGGAGGAGCAAACTGGGGGAACTATAACTTCATTACCTGAAACTGTAATTGGACAATTAATCCCTGATATGCAAACAGACCAAACTTATACCTGTCTGAGAACCTCATGACCATTGTCCATCTTGGGTGTAGCCTCTGCAAGTCTTTTGCACTGCCCAAGGTGTATCTATTGAAGGCCTTTAATAAAGACTCACTTTATTCTCTTAACTCTGTCTAGCCCCTGTCCTAGGTAGCCATTTCAAGGCATCAGTGGTCCAAAGAGATGAGGGAAAGTTATTTCTCACACTTGTGAGCAAGAGTTATGACTTCAGAGTTGCACAGGGAGTGCTGATGTTGTCACTGGAGCTGCCCAGGTCATGTGTTGGAAGAGGAATACCAAGACTTGTGGAGACTTTGCTATATCCCTGATCAGGTATAGTCACTGGAGGGGTACTCAGGAATCAAAGTATCCATCTTCATCTCAGGTCTTTTCCTGACCTCCCAGGCCAGACACAGCTTCTTTCAGAAAGCCAGTCCAGAGATTAGGTTCTGGTCTAGCCCAGTGCAGTAACTCAGTTCATGCTTTACATATTCACAGTGTTTCGACAGGTTTTTAATGACTTTGGCACTGATTATTGTTCACACAGTAAACAGTTGAAGTGGGTTAACACCTTACAATTCCCCATCATTTGATTAATGGCCCTTTTTTAGACATAATTCCTTAATCAGAAGAGAATAACTCACAATAGAAGATAATAATTCCCAATACAAAATGTAGGGACATTAAAAGAATAGGTGATGACAATTGATGACAATCTGGTGAGGATAAAAATGGTCTTTATTCACATAGTTGGGTCATAATTTTGAGTAGATTTTTCAAGTATTTGGGTGTACTAAGCCTGTATATTGATGGTTGTATCACTTACACAGTTTTTCTGCATTCTTCTTTTGTTCTGTCATTGATAAAAGGACTCTGACTAGAACAACTAGAAGAAAAAAAAACAACAAATGGACATATCTTAAAAATGAACATTTTTAGTTTACATATTTGCACCTTCCCTTGCACTTCTGATAGGTTCTCACTTTGCAGCACATTTTTTGCTATTTTGTAAAATTTCTGACAGTGTTTGCCATTATTGAAGTAGCCTTTGAGTTCTCACAATGTACAGCAAGAAACAGCTTTTATCTGTGTGTGTAACCATTTTAATTTGTTAGCTAGTGTCATTTGACTATTAAGGTGCCAACAGCAGTGAGGAGCTGCCACTGTCCACTCTGAGCCCCCTGTGGTCTTCCAGATGAGAAAACCATTGGTCTGTTCTAAGCAGAAGGTGCCATCCCAGCCCAGTGTGCCACAACCAGGCTCATCCCACACTGCCTTTGTCACAGGCGGTGGCTGGTGGGATGCCTGCTGCCACCATCTCCCTGCAGGATCCCATAGGAGGTGAAGAGAAGGGAGATGGAGTGGGCAAGCTGGGGTGGGGAGGAGGTGGAAGGGAAAGCTAGCAGCAAGCAGGGAGGGGGCAGGCAAGGAGAACTGGAGCATGGCAGGAAAGGGGAGGCATGGTCTTGAAGATGAGGTGGGGGCACTGGGAAGGACAGAGATTTGTCAGGAGCTGGGGAGAGGGGAGACTGGGACTGTAGAAAGGGAGCAGCCTGGGCAAAGGCACCAGCATAGGAGAAGCCTAGGGAGAAGGAATTGGTATGAATGGGATGGGATGGGATGGGATGGGATGGGATGGGATGGGATGGGATGGGATGGGATGGGATGGGATGGGATGGGATGGGATGGGATGGGATGGGATGGGATGGGATGGGAGGGAAAGGGGATTTGGTAGAGGTGGCAAGACTGGGGAAGAGAAAGAAGCCTCATCTGCTGCAGAAATCAGAAGTTGCAGGGTGAACTAGGTGTCAAACCAGAAATTAAAAGCTTATCACGAGGTTAAAGCAACTGATCATTGTTCTGAAAGATCAAATTCTGTCCTTACAATCATCAAAGAGATCCTGTGCTATGTTTGACATGCTATTTAACCTAAACCTAGTATTAGTGAATCACTGATCCTGTGTTTCTTTTCCTATTTTTTGTTGCCTGACTTGAGATGCTGTAGCTCTTCCAGCTGCAGAGGCTGACAATGGACAATGCCAATGGGCGTGTTTCATGCTCTGAGTTGTCAAATATGCCCAAATCATCACACCCTCATTGCCTCCACGAGGTGCTGAAATCAGTGCTACCTTTTGACCTTATCCTTTCTATGCCTCAGCTGGGAACCAGGATCAGGCAGCTTCCAGCCCTGGTAGCACGGCTGTGGTGCAGAGTCACGCATCAGTCCAGGTGTGAATGAGCCTGCAGGGAGTCCAGTGGCCCGTGGGACACAGCACAGGGCTGGCTGGAAGCAGTGTCAGAGGATGCTGCATTGTCTCAGCCACAGAGCAAAGGAAGAGGGATGTTACAGGGCTCACCAGGAAGGCTGTAATGGGAAAAGCAGCTTGGGATTGCTGGACTAACATTCAAGAAGGGTTCAAAGACTGAAGTGCTTATCTGGCAGACAGTCAGACCAGAAACACACAGCTCTCTGAGAAGGTTCTGTATCTCGAGCAGAAAAGTAGATTTCATTTGCAGTAGGCTGCACTGGGAACAGAAGCTATTGAATATCTCTGCCCATGAAGGGAGCACAATCCACTCTGTACAGCCACTGCAATGGGCTCTAAGATAAGAAAAGAGATGTGGGCAAGGTGATCTCAGACATGATGCATTCCCAATTACCTAAATTTTGGGCATATAATTTGATAACTTTAATACCACTTTTCAGTGCTGCTTTTCCTGTAAGGACTGGCATCTGGGAAATTTTTAGCACCCAACTTAGACAAAAGCAGAATATATTCAGCCTGACTCTGCAGGACTCTTAAAAATACAAAGACTTCAAACAAACAATGCCTGTATTGAACTCAATTAGTCATTTATCACCTTTGGGATGGAATGGGATTAAAAGTACCAATATTGCTGAATTCCATGTTAAATGATCTAATCTCCTAAAGAAATTCTTCTTATTAATGACACTGCAACAGGCTTTAAGGTAGAAAGAGTGCTGATGGAAAATGAAGTCTCAAGCTGACATCTTGGGGACAAAGCAAAAACCAATCTGAAGCACTGTCTTGGAGAAAATCAGACATTTCTCTGCAGATCCTTTTCTCCTGTGACCTTTGGTATTAGAGATGAAATTTCTTCAGAAAGTTGCAACTGTCTTACAGTAGAAAGAAAGGGACGGGTAGGTGGGAAACCACTGGTATGTAACTAAGGTAACATTGTAAATCAGGATAATTTCAGAGAAAAAAAGGAAGTGATTAGGTCAAAAGAATTTGGGATCTTTGTTTCTGTATGACAGGATGCCCAGCTAAGTTGTCTTGGTGGCATTTGTACAGTTCCTAAGGGCAGAAAAAGGAAAAGAGAAGACTAGTCAATATGGCAGCACTATGACTGTCTTTCAATATTTTTAATATAGGCAACAAAGACTGAAAACCCACCATAAAAAAAGTCAAGTTAAAGAAAAATTGTCCTCTGTGCTCAGGCCACATGTTAAAGTGATGAAATTACAATCAGAAAGTAAACAAAAAAAAGTCTGGAAGTGAGGTAAAGAAGCCAGTCATCTTACCCTGGTATGTGGACAGGGAGAGAAAAACAGTCTGCTGCTCTACATCCTGCAACAGGGGTGCCACCCCTCTACCAAGTAGCTTCCCAGGAGCTGAGGGGAGCACAGCAAGGGATGTATAAAACACCCCCAGAATTTGTAGGTGAGTGGGGTTATTTCTGATGGCTTCTCTGGAACATGTAGCTGCTGCAGTTGGGCATTTGTCCCCATGTTCCTTTCCTCCCATTCTATGGGCTTCAGTTTCAGCCAGCCATAAAAGGAGAACAATCCAGCATCTTTTTTTTTTTTCTGCACCATTGTCCTAGGTTCAGTTGAGATAATTTTCTTCCTAGTAGCTGGTACAGTGCTGTATTTTGTATTCAGTATGAGAATAAGGTTGATAACACATGGATGATTTAGCTGTAGCTCAGCAGTACTTATCCTTGGTTAAGGACTTTTCAGTTTCCCATGCTCTGCCAGCCAGCAGGTGCACGAGGAGCTAGGAGGAAGCACAGTCAGGACAGCTGACCCAAACTGGCCAAAGGGATACTCCATACCACAGAACGTCATGCTCAGTAAATGAACTGTGTGGGAGTTGGCCAGGAAGGAGCCCATGACTGCTTTGGGGTCAGGCTGGGCATCAGTCTGTGGGTAGTGAGCAATTGTATTGGCCATCACTAGCCTCTCTTGGGTTTCATTCCTCTAGTTTTGTCTACCTCTAAATTACTATTATTATTAATCTAATTAAATTTCATTTGATCTCATTTGATTTCAGCTCTTCTCATCTCATTGATCCTTTTCTTTCTGATTCTTCCCCCCATCCCACCAGGGTGGGGGTAAGGCAGTGAGCAGATAGCTGCAGGGTACTTAGTTGCCAGCTGGGGTCAAATCACATAACCATTTATACCTGTAGTTTGTGAATAACAGGGAACACCAGGGATGTTACCATGTAAAACAAAGCAGTCAAAACACTCTGCTCATCCTTCCAGCTTTGGAAAAAAGCTAAATATCATGACATTTAGTGAAGAGGCAACACAGTCACAGTAATGAAGTACCTCTTTTTTAAGTAAGTCATTGAAAATAATCAGTTCACAAGTGAAATAGGTGGGACCAAAAACATCAGGCACACAAACCTAGTAACACTAATTAGGCTTATGTTCCTAGGAGGAAGAATGTTACTAAGAGATGACAAGAATTTTTTTTTAAACAATAGCAAATTGGTAAAAGAAAGTGGAGTAATGCAACACACGAGTGATCCCATCTCTTACTTATTTCCTGGCAGACTGAAGTAAGTCTAATAGATACAAAAGGCTGCAAGCAGATACACGATCTTCCTCTATGGTTATGTAAGCAGATTTTGACTTTACAGTAACCTGTGCACTTTGGCAGGGAGTAAGCAAAACTCAGCTCTGATTCCAGTTGCAAAAAAAAGTGGAAAAAATACAAATTTGATGAGGAATTATAGAATGGTTTGGGTCAGAAAAGACTTGAAGGTGTCTAGTTCCAAACTCCCTGCAATGGGCAGGGACACCTTCCACTAGACCAGGTTGCTCAGAGACCCATCCAGCCTGGCCTTGGACACTTCCAGGGACAGGGCATCCACAGTTTCTCCGGGCAGCCTGTTCCTGTGCCTCATCAGCCTCACAGTAGAGGATTTCTTCCTAATATCCAGTTTAAACCTACTCCCTTTCAGTTTAAAGGCATTCCTCTTGTCCTGTCACTACATGCCCTTGTAAAAAGTCCCTCTCCAACCTTCTTGTAAGCCCAGTTAGGTACTGTGGGGCCACAGTAAGGTCACCCCAGACACTTCTCTTCTTCAGGTTGTACCACTCCAAACCCACAATTGGAGAAGTGTTCCAGCCCTCTGATCCTCTTCCTGGCCCTCCTCTGGAGTGACTTCAACAGATCAATGTTCTTTTTGTTGGGGGAATCAGAGCTGGACACAGTATTCCAAGTGGGGTCCCACAAGAGCAGAGCAGAGAGGGAAAATCACCTCCTCTGATCTGCTCGTCCTGCCGCTTTTGATGCAGCTCAGCCTTCTGGGCCACAAGTATGATTTGTTGTGTTGAGCTTCTCATCTATCAACATCCCCAAGTTGTTCTCACGAGGTCTGCTCTCCATCCATTCTCCATCCAGCCTGTATTTGTGCTTAGGATTGCCCTGGCGGAGGCACAGAACCTTGTACTTGGCCTTGTTAAACTTTTATGAGGTTCTCACAGGCCCACATCTCAAGCCTGTTGTGGTCCCTCTGGGTGGATTCCTTCCCTCCACCATGTTGACCCCACCACACAGCCTGGTGTCATCAGCAAACTCCTGACGGAGAACTCTATCCCATCTGTTCCATGATCTTGTCAGGCACAGAGGTGAGACTGATCTGCCTATAGTTTCCTGGGTCTTCCTTTTTTCCCCTTTTAAATGTGTTCTATTTCTCCTTTTCCAGGGGAAATATTTTCCTTATTAGCCCTCTTTGAAACACAGGAGCCTGGGGGCAGATCCTACCAAAGAAGATAGCTCCAGCTCCCTGGCTCCAGCTGAACTCTCAGTTTTCCAAAGGCTGAAGATCTGGCTGGGAGTTTTGCAGCCCACATATTTCTTCCAAACCGTCCTTGAAGCTCCAAATAAAAACAAAAGCAGCAGTTTTACAGCTCTTCCCCTGCCTTTGTATGTGCTCCTCTATTAGTACGTGAAAAGTACAAATGGTGGAAATCAAAGAAATTAATTTAGTTTTTCAAAAGTCAGCAGAAATCTGCTGGTGGCCTGTGTGAGGTCTCACGTCCGGAAGTTTCACCATCTCCAAAGCTGAGGCACAGGGGATTATTTTCTTTTTGAGGGGAACATTTTAGTGAGGCTGGGTCAGAATGTGACCTGCTCTAGAAAAGAAATGAGAAGGAAAAATGGAACGATGGTCCTGTATTTGTTGCTAACACCTTTGGTTCCCCTGTTAAAGACATATGACTGCTCAGACTGGCACTTGCACATGAACACTACCTGCAAGGTTTATCCAGGAACAGAAGCTGGCCTTCTGGACATCAGGCCATCATCAGTGTCCCAGTCTCCCACTACCTTTCAGTAAAGTGCCAGAAAAGTTCTGTGTGTCCTGAGGGTAAATTTTCCCTCCAGAGATTCTTCAGGAAACATCTCCTGTTCATGCTGTCATTCAAAGGCATCAAGCTAGAAAGACCTAGGCTTCCCCAAAAATTATCAGCACAATTTAAATTTCTTTCTTAGGGAAACAAAACCAAGACCCTGTTTTAATCTTAAGTGCTTCTGACTCTCATATCTGTATTCAGTGCACTGGCTCTGAACTTGTAAACAGCTATTCCACAGAGTCATATCAGGGAGAGAGTTGAATGTTTCCATTTTTTTTCCCCTCAGCTAACTTCTAATAAAATGTCCTAAAGTCACGGGCCATAGAACTTCTGATTAATGTGTACAGAATAGGTTGCCTTAGTGCCATAAAGAAACCAAAATCAATTACTGAGCAACTAAATTATCACTTTAGCTCTTAGATAAATATGTAAATGCAGTTCTTGATTAAAAAGGCAACTTCAGCATCTTTCCCCAGTGGGCACTACAGTCCCCAGCACCGGCAGTGCCGCTGTGCCTCGCTTCTGTAGTGACCATCTGTGACCTGGCTGGGGCAAGATTCACAGCAGAAAAGAAGTCACAACTGACAAATAAACAAAGGCTTTCCCCCCCCTTAACAGCCTTGGAGAGGAGAAGGGAAGCTGGTGACAGGTTTGCTGCTGTCATGAGTGAGCATAGTAAATACCTTGACAGGCAGAATCTGAGATTTTGACAGATGTAATACAGCTGCAAAGCCAGTAATAACTGAGTGTTAAACCCCTGTAGAGAGGGCACAGCCCATCTCTGCTGGCATTCTCCTTATCCTCTCTCCCCCACCCTGCCTTTGTAAGATCTTCTTTGTGGTTTTTAGCTTTTTCTTCCACCTCCTTTCCCCTTTCTTCCTTTTGTGCTTTCCCCCCATCCCCCTCTCCCTCTTGGGAGCCGGCAGTTTGGGCCCTGCGATTCTTCACGGTTCATTGGGTCTGCTTTGCAAGGCTTCATTCCTCCACATCAAACAAAGATTGCGAGGAGGAGAGCAGAGGCTACAGAAAGGAGGTTACATCAGGCACGTTGTAGACAGCACCGAAATGCGTTTGTAACATTGCCAGATGGATGGACAGCCCCTGCACAGCAGGGACTCTCGAAAGCAGATTCAAGTCATACATACCAGAGGGTGGGGAGGGGGACAGAGGGGTGGGATGTCAAATTTCCATATATTTCCATGAGCTTGCTGTCATTTCTGCCTAGCATGTCACTAGCAGCATGTTACAAGGCTTTCCTGCAATAGTCCTGCCTATTAAGAGAGTATCCTGACCTAGTTGCTTCATTTCCCCCGGACCAGAAATCAAACACATGCTGTAGAAAGATTGTAGATGCTGCCTGGAGCTGGTGAGAAGCACCCCCTGTCATGGTTTGCTTGCTTGTGCTTGTTGCAGTTGCTGTTGTAAGCCATGCACAACAATTAAACAACTACAAAAAGGAATATCCCCATCACTTATTGAGGGCTTGATTCAACCATCCAGACACGAAGGAATATGTTGTAAACAGGCAGCTGCTCGTCACACTGGCAAGTTGTACAGGTGCTCAAGTCCAGATTGCTCCGGTGCCTGTGGCCACAGTCCTGTCTGGATACCCACAGGGCCAAGCACTGTCAAGAGGTCCGTGAGGAAGAGTACGGACCAGGAAACTCCCATTGTAAGCACATCTGCACAAGTGGCATCATTACAAATAGCAAATAAGAGCATTCAGCATTGGTTACAAAAGGGGCTTTCAGCAATGGCCAGTCCTTGGTACTTCTCTTCTGTCAGAGCTCCAGGGAAGAAGCAGCCTCACAGACATCTCCTCCCAAATTTGGTCTGTCTTGGACATGGTGGGCAACACAAGCCCAGCCCTCCATCCCACCACCCCTACACCACCACAATCAGCTTTGCTCTACTGGAAACCAAAGGGATGCCTCTGCCCAGGGAGCCTTGAGGATGGGGGTTTCAAAGTGGGCTTTACTCCAAGAATGCATTTTTCAGTGTTTCAAAGTGTGCAGTAGTGACTGAGTCCCGAGTGGACAGATGGACTACTTTGCACTGAAGGCTGAGCAATGCCCTGCCTGCCCCAGCAGCTGCGGCTTGTAAGGGACAATCAGAAATCTCTCTCTCCCTTCTGCCAATTCAATGATACCGACCCCCATGGACTGCTCTCATCTGCCCTGAGAAGCCAATGTCAGCAGCACTTCTTCACACCATGGCAACTCACAGCTCCTTCCCTGGCCTCTCAGAATGATGGTTAGGGGACAAGTCTTTCTAATTCACATGCCCCAGAACAATGTAAGGTGTGTCCAAAATCGCATCTGCCAACCTTGGACTCTACAAGTTCTTATGTCAACTGAGCCTTCCTGAGTTGTGAGGCCAAGAGGAGGGAGATGGTTTAGCTGGTTAGCTGAAGTGCTCCCAGTTCTCAGAAAAGCTCAGACAGATTCTCAGCTACTAAATGCTGCCCTTAACTGGAGAGATACATTGGGAGAATTCATTTTCTCAATGTTTGTGCCCAAGAAGGGCAAGACATTTTTGAGGAATTACTGTCTTAGAAAGTTTGACCAGTTTTGTAGAACCCAAAAATAGTATCATATCATGTCTATCTGGTATTCACTTTAAAATCAAGTATAGTATCTACTTACAAAAGTGTGCTGGCTTCTGCTGGGATAGAGTTAATTTTCTTCCCAGTGGCAAGTCAGGGCTGTTTTGGATTTGTGCTGAACAAAAGATTGATATCACAGTGATATTTTTGTTATTGCTGAGCAGGGCTTACACAGAGCCAAGGCCTTTTCTGCTTTTTGTATGGCCACACTGGTGAGGAAGTTTGGGGTGCATGGGAGTCTGGGAGGGGACACAGCCAGGACAGGTGACCCAAAATGACCAAAGAGATGGTCCAGATCATATGACATCATGATCAGATGTATACTGAGCATGATGTTGTATGGTCTGGACCATATGACATCATCAAATGGGGGAAGAATCAGAAAGGGTTGGACATTTGGAGTGATGGTGTTTGTCTCCCCAAGTAACCATTACACGTGATGAGGCCCAGCTTTCCTGGGGATGGCTTTACACCTTCCTGCTTATGGGAAGCAGTAAATAAATTCCTTGTTTTGCTTTTCTTATGTGCATGGCTTTTGCTTTTCCTATTAAGCTGTCTTTACCTCAGCCCATGAGTATTTTAGCTTTTACCCTTTCTGTTCTCTCCCTTATCTCAGGAGTGAGTGAGAGGCTGTGCAGGACTTGATGGCTGGCTGGTTTAAGCCACAACAAAAAGCTAACCTACTTTTGAGATAACTTTTCCTGTATTTTGTCTTATGCCAGTGACAATTAAGAGTGCATGTGTGTGTTTGAGTTTAGCCAAAGTCAGCCAATTCTTTAGTGGGACAAAAATAATCTTGTTCCTTCTTATTCCACTGTCCACCTTCCTGCTCCTACCGCCACTTCCTGCTCCAGCAGCTGAAGGCCATACACCTTTCACAGAATTCACAGAATCCTCAAAAATTTACAAGATGGGCCTGAAGACAACAGGTCTTGTGGCTTGAGAGGGGTCAGCTGGGCCTCTGCCCATTTTCTGCACCACAGACTCCCACATGCTCTGGCACATAGCAAGCTGCTTAGCTGCTCCTGCACCACTTCAAGGAGCTTAAAATAGGACCTTCCCTCAGAGGCAAAGGCAGGGCTGAGAATGAGCAACAGCATCAGAATGAGCCTGGTTTTGGATTTACACACAGTGGCTTTCCATTGCTTCTCTAAAGGCATTCCTTGTCTCTGTGGCACTCTAAAACAAGGAGTATCGGGCCACTCAAATGACTTCAGATGCTGCTGAAACATTTGTCACCGAATGTTAAAGCTGTTGTTTAATCACTTTACTCACAGCCAGATTCCTCTTTTTGCTTATAGAAATTTCTGCAGTCTGGTATGTGTTTTCAGGCAAGATCAAGCTGTTTTCCAGCAAAAAGGTCTTTTCAAATCTGCAGTCATGTCTTACTTGAACTCCAGCTGGGCTCCTTTCTGAGCGCAACTTGTCACGGTCTGCAACACATCTCTTTCTGTAGCTGTTGTTTCACTGTTCTCATTTGAAGCTGACTCTAAACTCCTCCCATTCTGTGCCCACATCACCTCCTGGTAGGAAGTGCTGGGAAATGGGGGCCACCACCACCATGCCATGCTTGGTTTGTTGTAAGAGAGCAGAGAACACGTCAGGGCGTCCTGTTACATTCCACTGTGTTGTGTTATGCTCTGCTGTGCTGTGTTGTGTTACGTTGTGTTACAAGCAGAACGCTGCAGCCATCTGTGCAGAGCTGCAGCCAGAAATTGTATGATACATGCACGATAGACAGCTGCTTTGCCCAAATATCTGGTGAATACTTGACAGTCTGCTATGACTACTTACTGTCTAACCACTGTTTCCTACCTTCACTCACTGGTTAAATGCCAGTAATAAATCAAGTTAACATTTCTGGGAATTACAATTTTTGAGATTTTTTTATTTCACAGCTCCGCATCATCTGATTTTGTAAGCTAAAAGACCAGTCCAGCATCTCTCTTAATCTACTGTCATGTATGTGACATGTCTAATCTTTTTTTTTTTGGGTTGTATGTAGGTTTGATTTTTGTTGGGTTTTTTTTTTCCCTTGTCACCTAAAACAAGAAAATTAAATTTAAAAATCTGCCTAGTAAAGGTTAAGAATCTCTCAGTGATTGTTTAAATAATCTTTTTTCTTCTCCCTATCTTTTAAATAATTTTTTAAAAAACCCTTCCCCTTATCCCAGTGGGTATCAAATGTAGAAGTAAATTTTCATTGATGCTTACAATAAATGCTTTCTAGGAGATGTCAGTTATTTCTGAATAGGAAATGACAGCTCTTCCCAGGATGTCTTTAGAGTGCTCAGAGTAAGCAAAAGTAGACAGGAAAGTCTACTGTACCTCCAGGTACATTCCAAAATTTAATGCAGCATTGCCAATGGACAATCTAGTGTTTGGGGGCAGTGCACAGCCCATTTTCACTGCATGCAGACATAGTTTGCAGAAAACTATTTGGCCGTTTCTCCACTATTGCCTTTTTTGCCTGTATTCACAAATAAAACAGAAAAAAAAATCTGCATACAAACAAGCTAGACACTGATGCAGTAACAGGATGTGTAAGATGACTGCTAGCAGTAGGTGATTTCAGAGCTCACAGGCAGAATAATCTGTTAATTTACATATGGCTACTACCTAGCAGTAGTAGTAAATGTGGATGGATAGAAAATGTTTAAAATAAACAACAACAACAACAAAATCTGCAAAGTTTACATTACATTTGACCATGTCAGCCAACCAAAGGGACCCAGCAGAGCAGGTCACAGTCAAGTGAGGCAGCAGAAGGGGCTGCCCAGCACCCAGACACTGCTGTCTGCCACTGCCTGCACTGGCCTCTTCAGCCAGGGTTGACTATGCAGGGGAAAACATTTCTTTCCATCCAGTAGCAGATCCACACCTCATAGGAGACCTTTTTCCCCCCAAATTTCAGTTAATCCTGCTTGAAAAACAATCATGGAGTCCACCAATTTATTCTGATTAGTTATGTGTACAGACAAACCAGCCACGGGAGAGGGAATGATAGATGGATCATAGATGGGTTCCAATGCCCTAGATTTGAAAGATCTCAGCTCCTGCTGAAATCACTGGGATTTAGGCACCTATTTCTTCTTGAAGGTGATGAACCAAAGCAATGTCCCGCGTCTCCCACAGTTAAAAAATTCCAAAACAGGAGCAGGGCTGTAAAGCTTAATTTCTAAAAGCAGCAGTGTACCCTGTCAAAAAACTCGTGTTGTATTTCATTTGGTGGCTGCTCCAGAAATACACTCGGCAGCTGTTGCAGCATCTTGGTTGGGATTCCTCTCACCTAACTTTAGTCTTCCCAAGTGAGGCCTCCAATCTGAATTTGATCCCTTGGCTTCCCCCACAGCCAGGCAGCTCCTCCAGATGGTGACTCAGAACTCAAAAAGTTTGGTGAGGGGAACTTCTGTGGCTTCGTAGTTGAATTTGTTTCAAAGAACTTATAAAATCCTGGCTTATAAAATCCTGCTCTGACAAAACACCTTTCACCCCATTAAATATCGCTGCAATTTTTTGCATGGAGGATGACACACACACCAACCTTGATATAAAATCAAAAAATTGTGTTTACTCTTTTTGATTTAAACTGCTAAGGAGCAATGAGCCAGCAGGGAGCTGGCTGGGGATGGCCCCCAAGAGCAGGGTGCTGAGCTCCTAGGGATTCCCAGGGACCCAAGAACAGAAAATAGCTACTGCTGTGGCCTCATTTCCATCTCCAAGAATTAGGAGGAGCAGGGCGGGATGCTTTTATTTCAACAACATTATTATTTTTGAATTGAGGGTAAAAAACCGGTAGTATCACGCTAGCTAAAGATGGAGTCTTTGGCATTACTGTGAAAAGGCCTTTCCTGGGCACAGGGGAAAAAAGGAGCAGGGAGGGAAGTTGCTCTCTGGAGCCCATTGCACCCTCCCAGCACTGCAGAAGCCCATCTGGGGCAATCCATGAGGGCCAAGACAGCTCCCAGGGAGACTAAAAAAATGCAGCCACTTCCTGCAGGAGCCTTGGTGAGTCCTCCATGCCACAGCATTGTCACGTTAGCAAGCTCTGCTTAAAAGCTGCCTTATCACTCCAGATAAAATATAGACCTCCCAAAACATTGAGCTCCTTCAACTCTGGGTAAAAAACCATGCCTAGAACATACAAAAATTGAATTCTTTATTGTGCAGAGACATTGGGGAAGAAATATTAAGCACCAAGACTTTTAGTAGTGTGGTAGGTTGAGCTATTAACCTGGGCTGCTACTGTTGTAAATGTGTATGAGTTTGGGATATTTCTGCTCATTCAGGCCACCTGAAGGAGGTAATTTCAATTTACCAGTGTGGTACTCAAAGCTGTAATTAATCCTCTGCCTTGCAACTGTGGTGAATGCTCGTCAGCTGTCTCTAGTGATAAGGTGCTTCTGCAGGGGGCTAAGGAATAAGGTCAGTCCTGCTGGGAGGTGAGGTGGGTCTTGATTGACTTTTGGTGCTTGCTGTAGATGCTGAGAGGTGCAAGTGCAGCTTTCTTGAATCTGCTTCATAGATCTCTGCAAAAAAATTACTGGTGAGTGTTTATTTCTACCCGCTAAACCCTTGCGCGGCAGCTTGGCTACAATTGCAGAATAGAACATGGTGAAAGCTGGCTGCTGAAAGTGTTTGTGTCCTTTCTAATTGCATCTGAGCATTTCTTTAGCTGTCTGATTGGTAAAGTCCTTGGAAAAGTGTTATTTTCTGAAGAGACAGTTGTATTTTTGTATGTTGAAACTCTGGTGCTCTGATACTTAAATTTGCAGTAGTGTTAAATTTGAGAGTAGTCTTTCCTGGTCAGACTTTTCTTGACTAGTGAGGTCTGGGCGCCTATCCCTTTTGCTTGGAGGGACTGGTCCTAGCTATGCTGAAATAAATCTGCTGGAAGAGCTGTTCTTGCTCTGGCCTGAGGTGACTTCTCATTTCGCCTCTGAAAAGGGAATGGCTCCTTTTGAACTGCTTTTTAATTTCAGCTTTTAGATCTCTTTCATGTGAAAAGGCTGTGTCCTCCTGGGACATGGTATTTCCCTTTCCTCAAACCCCAGCTCCTACAGCCTCTCCAGATGGTGCTGCCTCCAGAAACCAGCTTTTTCTCTGTGGGTGAAGAGGGGTCTCAATCTGTTCCTCAGTGAAAATGCCCACTCATTCTTGGGGGTCTGCCTGTGTAAATGGTGTGAACCCCTGTGCATTGGCCCAGGGCCAGGCAGCAGAAGGGCATTTCCAAAAAGACTTTAAACTGGGGAAGGAGAGGCAGAGAGCTGCTGGGGTGTGACCACTATCACAGCTGTGCTGTGCATATCTCAGCTTTGTGCTGTGGCTTCTACTCTGTTGGCAATTGAATTGAAATCAAAACATAACTCTATTGCTCTGATGCTCTGGCTGCTAAATAGCAGCATTGTGAATAAATCAGTGTTATTTCACAGAATCGCTTTAATGTGGCAGAATTGCAGCAATCAAGGTTTAAAGTTAGATTTAAGAGTATCTGGTAAAGAATCTGATTAGCATTCAAAGGAAAAATGCTTTTGTTCACCCTTTCTGCAAGAGGGGGTAAGCACCATCCAGAGGAATTAGCAGTGCTTGATGGCCAGGGTAGCTCCTCATTCCTGCTCTGCCCCTGATTTTCACCCTGTGGCCTTTATCTAGACAATCTTTCTTCATGCCTTTTTTTTTTTCTAGTTTTAAAAGCACTTATTTCTTTGGTTCTCTAGTTCTGTGTCAGTCTGCTCATTTCTCCGTATAAAGAGTTACATGGGCAGTAAAGCACCTTTGCTCAATGCCAAACTAGCCGTGTGGGAGGAAAGGAAGTGGAATTGCTCCATAGCCAAAACTGCAGGGTGCAAGTTGGAAGGATACAGTGGGATTTAAGCAGTCCCTCAAGGTAGCCATGTCTTGTCTTTTGCAATGATAAATGATGCCCCATTCAGTATTGCTGCTATTGACGTCTGCTCTGTGTTGATCTTGGGTGCATCCCATCCTACCATCCTATCTTTGTTTGCTATTGTTCCCATAAGGCATCTTCACCATCTGCTGCAGCCTTTAACCAGCCCATGCCCTACAAGCCTTGAACAAAAGAATTACCCCACCCAGAGTCTAACCCCCTTTACCAGAGAGGGGATAAGAAGAGAACGAGATTGGTCTGTCTTAAAAATAAAAACCCCTCTAGAGGCTGTTGTTGGTTGTCCTGTGAGGGAAATGAAATGAAGGTGTGGCAGGTTGGGGTGGGCAGGGAGGGATGCTGACTCTCCTGGCTTATAGAAGCGATAAAGTGAGCATTTGGTGATGAAGCCTGATCCTCAAGCAGCTGCACAGCAAAATTTCTAGCTTCAAAATACCCCAGCAATGTAAATGGTGACCAGGATGGTTCATCAGGGGGCTACCTGAATTTGGTTATCTTCCAGGTATTCTGTTTAAAACATTAGTTTTCAGGCAGGTTGAGTGTCTGTGATATTAATGTTATTGAATTTGTCAGGTTTTGGAACCTCTGGAAACTTTCACCATATGGCCATGGATCCAGGACTTCCCCCCCCCCCTTTGTTAAATCCATAATTTTTTTCTTTCCATGGTTTAAAATGGGTACAGAGACTTTCCATGTAGGAGCAACTGGCAGAGTGAAAGAAGTTAAGGCTCATGGTATTTTGGGCATTTATATTTTAATGAACTCTAGAAGTGGCCCTGTGAACAAATAACAAAAATACAATTTGTTTTTTCAAGTTCTTTAAAGATGGTAGAAAAAAACCCAACCTCAACTTGCCCATTTTAAAATGTTTTTTTCTCTGCTGGGTATATGTTAATTACGATTTTGCAGATTCTGACAAGAGTTATTCTAGTTTTATGCAGTTATTCTAGTTTTAACTGCCTTTAACTTCTCTGCAGTCACATTAGTATTGACAGTAAAAATAAGGTCTGTGGCTAGATATGCCCCTTCAAAAATCATAGAATGTAACATTTTCACTGTTTTAAGGTAGAGATAATAGATATCTGTGACAACTTGATTTATACGTTTGTTAACAGACATGAGTGAACTAATGCTTGGTTTAATTTTTGGGGTTTCTTAGTTGCATCTACGAAAGTTGTATAAAAGAACCTTTCTGTTTCAGCATGTGCAAACTTATTTTGGTTTTTGTAATGGGAGGGATAGTCTGTAGTTTGAGATCTTTCTGTGGTATTTTGGCACTAATCTGCTTCAATCTAGATCAGGCAAAATGAATTTCCAAGTTTCTGCTCCTTAGGACAAATCTGTTGCCACTTATAACTGCCTGCATAACAACTTCAGGGTAAAAAGCTTTTATGCTTCACAGCCTGGTTAAGAGCACTGAAAATAAGGTTTTGGGGTCTTTTTTCCATTCTTGAATTAAGGAATTAAGTCTGCTCTTGGGATCTGGTTATCCATAACACTAAGGTATTTCTTTCTCTGCCCAAAGTTAATCTGTTTGTACTGCAGCATTGCATGCTTTGAAATATGCACTGTTATCTTCAGTGCTATTCCCAAGGAAAAAAGAAAGTGTAAGGCAAAAGTGGCAATTACTGGAGTGCTATATTGGACCATGTACAGAATTTCTTGCACCAGATATTCCTGACATTCCCCTCATGTGAGTAAAGAAGGGGGGTGGAGAGAGCACACAGGGAAGTAAAGTTCTGCCTTATCAGACTTCCTGTACAACTTCAAAGCAGTATGACAAATAGTTTCCAGAGATCTTCTAGGTCAGCAGTTTTGGGAGTCTTTCTGAAATACCTTGCCTATAATAGCTGTACAACTTGGGTGTCTGCCTTTGCTGGTTCATAAGCTCCTGCCTATCAGTACAAGCATTTCCCTATGCAAAGCTGCCAAACTGGTTTTATCCTGCCTGTGGAGTTCACCTATCCCAGCTTACAAGGCCAGGCATGAACTGGAAGAAGCCCTGAATTTGTATGGTGTGAAACTGCCTCTCAAGTTTCATAATCAGGATGAATACATTTGACTGAAATACAGTGGGAATAACAGGCTGGGGCACTTTTCTTACCTGACTCTGATAAGTTTTTTCCTCAGAAGTTGCAATGTATTTTGCATCTGTCTGGTGATCTCTCGTGCTTTGCTCATAAACAGTGTCCTGGATAACAATCTGGAGTTGTCTGTCAACACCATTGAAAGCTCTTTGGGTTTTCTTTTGGCAGTTTCCATGGCTCTGAGTTACTTGCAAGAAGTACTCTGTGAACTTGCCTATCCCAACTCCATAGCAGAGGTCAGGCTCCAGGCAGATTGCCATCCTGCAAAGAATTTCATGCCATCCAAAACTCCTGAAAATATCATTAGTGAGGCATCAGCAGCCTGGAGACCAATGTGATTATTAGGGATGTAAAACAAGATTAAAGCCCCTCTGACCTGGGGAGATCAAGAGTTTGAACTTGATCTCCAAGCAAGGTGTGACACTTGGGATGTTCCTGTGCAGGACAAGGAGTTGAACTCGGTGATCTTTGTGGGTCCCTTCCAACTCTGCATATTCTGTAGTTTCTTGCCCACTAGCTATGGTGAAAAACACAGGTGGTTTCTTAATTGATGGGGGTTTGTTACTTTGTTTTGCTTTCCTTTCCTTGTGTAAGAAGAGTAACAAAGCATGATTTCCTCACTAGGGGTACAGAAGGAAGGTTTCTTTTAATAGGATAGGAAGTATATTTCCTCCACAGCTCTAATGACAATATTCTGTAAGTTCTGACAGTAGTTCAGGTAAGGAGTGTCTCTGGGAAGATGGGAAACTTCCAGGAAAAAAAATTCCCCTAAAAACATCTGTTTCCACTATTTTCTGGCTTTTGTTCAAGCACAGAATTAGTCAAAGATGGCCCTCACATTTACATCCACCCTCTCCTTTTGCATGATCCAAGGGGAGGCAGAAGGTGCACAGGAAGGGAAGGCTTTGTCGTTCATATTTGTGGTTAGTCAGGCTTGAAAGGCAGCTCAGCCTTGATCCAAGCTGAACTTTGTTTTGGCTGATGGCTCTTATTCTGTCAACACCAATTCCCCCATCCAAGTTCATCAAAGCCATTTGTAGGAGCCTGCACCTAGGTGCTCTTGTCAGTGGGGAAGGGAAATGCCATCAGCTCCCTCAAACCTAAGGATTTTGCTCTCTCTGCAGGGCGAGAGCAGTGAGTACCAGCAGGGCAGAAAGCTTTATGGAAGGGCAGTGAGTAACAGGGAGCAGCAGGGCTGACTTGGCACTTGGAGCATGTCCCTGCCAGTGTCCCAGCCTCTCCCGTAGCTCCTCAATGTGCTGCTCGCTGCTCCTGCACTTCCTGGGGGCAGCTGGAGCAGCACAGGCTGGGGCAGGGTGTCATCTGGCTCCTGCTGAATTGCTGCATCAGGAAGGGAACAGTCCTGCAGAAGTCTGTGCATACAGGTTGGTTCCAGCAGGCACTGCCATTCAATAAAGCTGCAACCAGATCCTCTGCCTCAGTGCTTAGCTACTTCTTAGAAAGCCCTGCTGTTTACAGCATTACTCCAAGGAAATGGTGAGTTTGGCTTTTCCCCTCCCTTGGAGCTTAGCTTTGCTAGCTACCCCCCACATAGCAATTCCTAGTACATAGCAAAGTTGGGTACAGAACACAACATTTGTCAATTTGTTTATTGTGGCCTTTGCTGAACCAAGCTGAAGCCTTAGATAACAGGTAAAGGTCATTAAAGCTGGGCCAATTCATATCTGTACTACCAGTGAAATTCAAAATGCTGTCTGCTGCCTCCTTGTACAAATTGTCAGATGCACACACCTTGTAAATGGCAGTACTACTGCTGATGTACCTTTTAATCTTGATTCTTGGTTGTTGTGTATTTATTCTTGCTCACCATGGGCTGCTCTGCAGTCATAAGAGCACAAACATCTGCACAGGATCACCTCTTGGCCTGCTAGTTCTGTCAAAGGAGCATGGAGCCTCTCTCCTCCTTACCTCTCAGAGTTTTCTACCTTTTCCTACTGTGAAATACTGGGTGAGAATGAGACCCCAAGTTGTGTTAGGTTGTGCTGGAGAAACAGCCAGGAAAAGCAAGTGTGTGGAGGAAGCATTTAGAGAGCAGGGAGGTTTTTAACTGTGGGAATTGAGATGCTTCACGTGCTAAAGGGGCAGTACAGTTCTCTATATGTAATAGAGGGATTCTATGTATATAATAGAGGAAAACCCATGAGAGCTATCCCAGGCCCTTTGCTTAATGTTTGGGATTTCCTGTCCAGGATTGTTCATTTATTTCAGGCTTAAGTAAATGAAAAAAACATAAGCTCTGCTGAGGTCTTGTAACCACAGCCTTGAGCAAATTGTGATGCTCCACAGCAGCAATTCCTATTGGTGAAAACTGAACCTTGGACAAAACCAGAGGGAAAGGCACATCCTGCCTCAGCGGCCAGGGGTGGCATGCTGAGAATGGGACCACAAAAAAGGGATCCTAGCAGGTGGGTCATCAAGGTGAGCTAGTTAATTCCCCACAGCATCAGCTGGTATCGTGTGAGGTCGGGTTTTGGAGGCAACTCTTCCTGCCCATGGGTTTGGCCTCGTAGCCCTGGTCTCCAGAGGGCTGCTGCACGCCACCACAGCCTTTTGGCAAGCGAGCACTCCAGTTTGGGTTTTTTGCTCCTTTTCCCCAACTCTTCGCTAGTTACTTTCCTGCCTTCAAGGCTCCTCAGCCACCTCCCAGTGATGATTGATCCACAGAACAGTGTCCCCCATCCTGGAAAGAGAAATCTCCTCTCTCTGGCACACAGTGCTGGATGAGTTAATTCCCAACTGAAGTATGTTTGCAGGGTGTGCTTGGGTGTTCCTTTGAGCTGGTGGCAAAGGAAACTGAACAGGAGGCGCTAACAAAGGAGGAAGGGCCTGTCTGCAGCAGGAAGCTTTGAGAAGTAGGAATTTAAGGGATGAAAAGTTGTTGGCTTGCTGTAGCTCACGTCAGTCTCTGGCAGTTCTGTGTTTATAGACCTTGCATCCTCTTCCTGTTTACATCACGTTCTTCTGAGCTTTGCACCTTGCATGAGAAAGGCTGTCAACTTCTGAAGATCCTTTCTGAAATAGATGCTTTAAGCTATGAATTCTTTTGAAAAAAAAATTTCTTTACACAGTACTACTCTTGATGGGTTTCTGGTGAGCAATTTCAAAACAATTGTTCCTTCATAAGTTATAGCTGCTGCTCTGTGGCAGTAAAAATGTAAAGTACAGTGAAATTGTTCAAATGCTACCTTGGGTTTGGAATGGTAGGGAAAAGTATAAATGTTCAAAATAACAGCATTCCAAAGTAGAGACTTACACATCCAATCTCCTTTGGAAGATGTAAAGTTACGGCTTTTGAAAGGACATGATCCTTTGAAGTTCTGTACCTAGCTTTCCTTGTAGGAAGGGCCAAGTTCAATTTCTCATCTGGACAGTGTATGAAATTTAACAAAATTTAACATAGAGGTCTTGTCTCAGCTTTGGGATTGAAGATCCATCTTGTACACAGTTGTGAAAGGCTTTGAAGGCCTGCAGTGATAGGAGCTGTGACAAGTGGCTGAAAGTACACCATGAACTTGTGAGGAAAGGCAGCAGATGCTGAGCACACGCTCTGTGTGCAGCAAGGGGGCTGCAACACACCAAGGGAAATTAATTTGTTGCAGATGTTCTGTGACTGAGCCAAAATGAAGGAGGGCCCATATTGCCTCTGACCTGTATGCTACAAATGCTCATTTTTTCCCCTTCAGCAGCTGCATTTATGGTGTGTGTTTGGGACAGATGAGAGTTCTCACTTGAAACCTACTACTGTTCTGTATGGTAAAGAAGTGGGTATCCCCTGCTTCCTTCCTGTTCTCCCTTCTCTATCTGCTCCTGATGTCTGTAAGAGTAAGAGTGTGCAGTGTTAGGGAGCTGAATATAGCAGCTGAATAAGGGAGAAGCTTGCTGGAGTCCTTAAAGCTGTATAGCAAGCATGTACTTTGCTAATCTTAGATAGGCTTTTATGTCAGCATTTCAAAAATAACTCTGAAAGATTCCTTTTCACCATAGCTACAATAAAAGAGAAAATACAGAAGACTACTCTTGAGCTGACTTTTGAGAGGCAACAAAAGTCTGTAATTGAAGTTCTTCTCCAGGCACTTCAAGGAAGTGCAACAATACCTGGCAAATCAAACTGAAAGGACTCAAAGTCAGATTAAAAGGTTGAAGGCACTTGCAGGATTTTGCCATCACTAATTCATTGAGCATCTTCTACAAAATAGTTCTTAAAAATGAAGCTGTTTCCAGTGTAAAAGTGGATGGTCAAAAGCACAGCCTCGCACTACTCTTAACTCTGCTTGTTCCCAGGCCTTCTGGGGCATGGCTCTTCCTGGGACTGCCAAGCTTTTTTCTGCTTTGCAGTCATTTTGTTCAGCCCTACATGGCTGGTCCCCTGAGCCTCAACCCAAGCTGTTGCTAAATGAACAAACTTGACTCAAATTATGCATGTAAGCACCTGCATAAGGATCCTTATCCTCACAGGTTGTAACACCTTAGAAACCAGTGAGAAGCCTGAGCACTTCTCTCCTTGGAAAATCAATAGAGTCTCTTTGGCTCCCATGAGACAAACAGGAGATAATATAGGAGAAACAGGGCTATTGTATTCCTATTGGGATAGATTCTCAAATGCTAGTGAGATACAGCTCTTCAGAGAAGTCTAATCATAGGGTTTTACTGTTCTCTAGGAGGGGAACAGTGTTTTTTCTATTCTGTTTTATCTGTGGAGTCTCACAAATAAAAGATAAATAAAGTCTTTGCTCCAGTGCCCTGGTTATGCCATTACATTTGGCAGCCAGGGGTGCAGACAGTAAGGAGCCTCCATGGAGGACAAAGACAGTCCTGTTTATTCACTTGAAATACTTTTATCTGAGTAAGTTCTAATCTGCGGGCTTCTGTTGTCCATGCACAACCTGGGAGGTGGTAGCAGCTCAGAGTGGCAGTGTATGCTCTGGTCTTCTGGGTCTGTAAGTGCTACCTGCTTCACTGGGCCATCAGGCAGAAATGGGAACTACACTCTTTTGTCTTAAACTGAGCTTTATAGTAGTCCTAACCTGGCTAGCCAGAGAGAGCAAACACTTTTCAGGTGTTGGAAGACAGCAAATGGAGGCAAGCCTTGAATTTGGAAAGGAGCAACTCTTCAGAGACCATGAGCATTTTCTGTTCATTTTGCTCTAAATGGCCAGAGGAGAGATAACTAATGAGCCAGTACTCAGCTGTGGTCCTTGCTGATAATGCAGCATCAGCTGTTTGGGACCTGGCTGTTCAGTGAAGTCAGGCAGGCTGCTTGGTTTCTGTCCCAAATGCTCGTGTTCTCATCAGGAAGAAAAATCAGAACTGATACTAATTGGCATGGCAGAGGCCACCTGCATGTGAGGGGAGGGTGAGCAGGCCCTGGGCACATGGGCTGGGAGAGGACTGGCCCCGAGCAGGGAATGCTGTCGCTGACTGGGCTGAGAGCAGAAGACAAGTCAGACTGGCACTGATTTTGCTTTAATGGCCACTGAGGCTTGCTCTGAGATCTGATTCATCATGTGGGAGGTGAAGCTCTGACTCCAGACTGGGGATGCCAGCAGAGAATGGGAAGGGATAAGCTCTAACCAGCTGGGAGCATATCATAGAATCATGAAATGCCCTGAATTGGAAGGGATCCACGAATACAACTCTTAGCCCTTCACAGGACAGCCATGACATGGTTGTTGAAGTTAAGACCTTTCTGCCTGCAGAAAATGTTATCTGTTCAAAAAAATTCTGTTCTTCCCCAGCATGCCTAGAGCCCTGTTCTGAGCTCAGGTTTTAGGGCTACTGGCATCTGTGCAGCAGGGCTGTTGCTCTGGGTCAGATGCCAGCACAGCTCTCACCTCTGAGCTGTGAGTCTGGGCTAAAGGAACACACTGCATCTGATGCCCTGGCAGATAATAAGGCCAGCTGTTACTGGCTCCCTACTTGTTTTCCAAGTGAAATGCACTGGAAGTGAGGCCTTCATTGCCTGGAGACAAAGGTGGGAATGATAGCTGCATTTACATCTGTTGGATAATGGGAAGAGCTTTAAAGCTGAGCAGTTTACCCATAACCAGTGAATGGCATGGCATTTCTTCCACATGGCCAACTGTGCCTCTTCTCTTAAAAGACACCTGGGAAAATAAGTGAATCATTTCTCATCAGGCTACAAGAATTTTGAAACTCCTCTCCAGGGTTCCTTCTGCACTCTTCTGTGTGCATCTTAATTTCCTGTAACAGTCCTAATCCACTTCCCATAGGTGCCCATGGGAGCCTTGTTATCGATCTCAACTGGAAAAAGAATTGTTCTCTCCCTCATTACAGCTGCTATTAACTGGCATAGCTCTTGTCTGTCTCCATCACAGGGGCTATTAACATAATAGGTCAGAGAAGGTGAGCTCTGCCTCTGCCCCTCAGAGCTGTCCTAGCAGTGTGGGGATGTACATGTTGTCTGTGTGAGAGGGACCTGCTCCAGCTGCCCATCCACTGTGGAGGGCTCAGACCTGGGGCTGTCAGAAAGGGCATTCACACCCCCACATGACATCTGGGAGAGTGATACGGGTGACAGGCTGCCCTGATGGCTGCTTTTTAATTGCCTGTTCCTGGAGCAGCCTCTGGGCTGAGCTGGCACTCGATAGCTTGTTACCTGCCTGGCCTCCATGGGCTTCCTGCAGAGCTGCTGGGTGAGAGGGATGCTCAGTTGGCCTTGGAGCTTGCCTTCCTCCTCTGCATTCCCAGAGTAACTTAGGCACTGGGTCAGCTGTGGGTGACCCACAGCTGGGGTCAGCTGCCAATTTAATCAGTGCTCTTCCTCCCACAGTAGCATCACAGAGCTCTGTGATCTTCCTCTTCAGCCTTGGGAATGTCCAAATGCAGGGCCAGACCTCAAGTGGAGGAACTGGAAACAGATCGGGTGGAGAAAATGCAAGGATAGCAGAGCCCCATGAGCGTTCTAGGGGCAGGTCACAGGTCCAGCAAGAAAGATTCTGGGTTAGCTGTGGCACCCAAAAACCCTACCTAAAACCCTGCCTACATTAGCTACTTGAACTAGTTGCATGGGAGGTCAGAGGCAGTGTAGAACAGGCTTGTCCTGGTCTTGGGCTGGCCACTGAAATGTGTCTCAGATCACGATGCCTTCCAGGCAAACCCCTTCCTTCTTGAAAAGCAGCCCCTTCCTTCCCTGACTGCAGAAGAGGAGGGTGATGCCCATTCCTCTGGGTGTGTGCTCCCATGCCTGCAGTGCCTTGGGCCAGGCCCTGCCCGAGGCATTTGAGGCAGGAGGGCAGGGCAAAGAGTTGGTCCTTCTGTCTTGCACAGCTGGCTTGGCCAGCTCCAAACACCTGTGTTACAGCAGCAGCCCCAGTTTCCAGGCCTTGCCAGGTATGTCCACACTTGGCTTTCAGCCTGAGACTAGCAGAGTGTCTGCGCTAAGTCTGTTCTCTGCAGCTAAAATCTGACTGATGTCACAGATCTCATTGCCTGATGTCTGTCCTGAATGTTTTCTTGTGCCCATACAAACTAAAAGGGATATGGAGGAAGAGATAAGAAAAATAAGCTTTTGTGGTAGGCAAGAGTCTTCAATCCTGAGAGATCAAAGCATCAAATTTCAGGGAAAAAGGAAGGCTTGGTGATGTGCTTTTGGGGAGGAAAGAAAATGAGAAATGAGATTAGAGAAGTACTCATAGTTCTGCACACGGCCAGTATGCAGAGCTTGCTAAGAGCATAGAGATCTGTAATTACATTTGTATGGATTATACTAATCCATGAATTTGTAGCCCATGGGACCTGGCCATCTTGGGCTAGAGAAATGCAGAATTATCAGGTAGTGCTTCATGATGTGCTAGTACATGTCTTGTGGGTTTTTTTTTTAACCCCAGGAGGACCTTTCTAGTAAGGTGCTGCTGCCCTTCCACAGTCTGTGCTCTGGTTGACAGTGATAATTTGTCTTTTAGTAGTGGAGCTTCCATTGTACATTTAGGAGGCAGGAAAACTTTACCACTCTTTGAACCTGCTTTAAGGCACAGCATAATCAGGGATTTATTTAAATATAGTCCAGGAAATTATGTGTTCTTCTTTTCTTACTGTGGTGTTAGTCATGCAAATGCAAGAAATCTTAACAAAAATCACTGATCGTACTTTACATTGTTCATCTTTGGGATTAAACTCAGTCCAGCTTCATCTGTTTGACTTCAAGCATTCCTGATTCTCTGTCTTAACACTGTGATTTCAGGGTCTCAGTCCCTACAGGGGATGGCTCAGCTCAGGCTGCTCACTGACCTTTCACTGCTTGAATCCCAACTGTCCCTCTTGACTTTGGTAATTGCTTGGATGACAGTAACAATTTATTTAAGAATTTTTTTAAACTTGCTAATGTCTCTGCTGGGACAGAGGGAACACTTTAATAGGCTCCCAGAAGAGTAATATTCTCTAAAGAAGCTGTTGAGGAGTGTGACTACTTACATATCCACCTGCAACAAGAGGTTGTGGCTAAGTTGCAACACCTTACACGTTATTAAATGGACTGAAAGATAAATTTGAAAATCATCAACATCAAAGGGTCATGGCGTTGGTTAAAGTAACTGACCTTTTCACTAAGATATTGAGCACCCTTCATGCCTCCTGAAACTGAGCATACTGAAGGGGTTTCTGAAGTGACCATCTAACACATCTGGTACTGAATACTTCAGGCTTAATGGAGAACAGCAATGGGACAACTTCAGCTGATAACACCAGCTCAGTGTTTGACTGGACCCTGTTTTGTGTTAGTGAGTTTGCATTACCAGTGCTGTCAGCAGCCCACTAGGGAAGGTCATGCTTCTGTGGGTTCTGCAACCATTATTTGTTGGACCTTGGATCTAGTCAAAGTGTTTTATTTAAAGATGTACAAAGCCAGGCAAGGCAGATGAATTGTGCCAGGGAGAAAACCTGAAGAGTCTTTCTGAACAATCCTGTGTTTCTTGGAATTCACACTGGGGAGGGGGGGGAAACACATAAAATGCATCTTCCATTTACTGGGGGCAGGGAAATAGCAATATAGTAATGGAAGGGCAGCAGGGCTCACAAGTGCCATTTGGGAAGATTTAAAACAGCAGTAAATGAATTTCTGAACTTCAGTGTGCTTGTGAACTGCTAACCTGATGTGACTGCTTCCTGGCATATAAAGCACTATAAAAATGCTGCAGCATGTGATGCTGCCATCTGCTATGAGATGGTGGCATCTTCATCATGGCCTATAACAACAGGCCAGACTCGCAGCAGACTTCATGCATTCCTCTGTGAAACACGGATGATTTCAGTGCCCCTCTCAGTACCCTGCCCAGACTCTTACTTCAGACCAAAATCCAGGAGCTGATCCAGAGCATGGCCAGCCTTTGTCCCAGACACTAGTGGCTATAAAGTGCCGTTGATTTTGGTGGCACTGGAATTCAATACCTACAGCAAGAGGTATAGGAGGAGGGAAGAGAGAGATGTCCCTACACTGGTTCACCTGTCAGACACCCAGCAGCAGGGTGCAGACAGACAGCTCTGCCCTTCTCAACTTAACCATGGCTGGACCTAGTTCAGAGTGTGTGGACTGATGGGTGTTAGAGAGGGATAGCTGTCTTTGGCTTGTTCTGAGAAAGTCAGCATTCCTTATCCTGAGAAAGTTTAGAAATAAAAATAAATGGAATATTCTTTTTGTCTCAGTCACATAGTGCATATGCTCAGGGCTGAAGATACTGTTTGTTCCTCAATATTACTCACCTGCTGCTCATGAGAGAGTCAAGAGAGTCACTAAAACTTCATTAGAAGTCTCCAAGCTGGAAATAGAGAGGAGGGAAATATGGCCCTGCAGGTGGGGGATGGAGGGGCAAGGTGAGGAGAAATATCGTGTTGTGTAGAGCATTTGAGATTTAAAACTCAGTCACATTTGCAGAGTAAGCTGATATGTGTGGTTCAAAATGGCATGTGAAATGCTGCTTTGCCAGCACTCCTGGGGATGTGCATCCTGTTCCCTGGTTCAGTGGGGCTCAATAAATCTGTTATTTCTTCTCTGCAGACTATTTGGCACCACCTGCTGTGACATGGCTGTGGTCAAAACAGGCTCCTAGAATCACAGAGCTACTTTAAAACCGGCTAAGCATCATCTGACACAGATATGGATGTGCCAGATCTCTCATACAAAACATGTCTGATGTGTTGAAGTAGGACTTGGCTCAACAAGATATTAGAGATTCAGTGGTGGAGCCAGTTCTGAGGCAGGTGGGGACTTTCCCCTTGTCCTACTGTGTCCCTTTGCATCTGCTGATGCAGAGCACCCTGTCACTTTGTGCACTGCCAGTCTTTGGCATCACGGAGAGAGCAGCGCAGCGAGGCTGCCCAGCCACACTCAGAAGCTTCCCTGGCACAGAATGAGAACTACAGCATTTATGTTAAGTAAGAAAATGTAGACCTACTTTTACCAGCTAATTACTGTGTCAGAATCAGTTAATTAGCCCATGTCATGATGAAAACAGGGTCTTTTATATGCAGATAGGAATTAGTAGTATCAAGGGCTGCAAGGTAGGGAAGGAGGAAATGGCCCTGTAGATTGGATATTGTGCCCTACAAAGAGGGAATTGCATTTTGTCAACCAGTCCTGATTATCTTGCCCTTATCTAGACAATCTCTTCCCTGACTGCTGCATGAAATGTGGTATCTCTGCCAAAGAACTGAGGTTTACTAATCACTGCATTCACTTGTCTTGGTTTTGGTGGGTCATTGGTGAGACAGTCCCTCCCTCCCCCTCTCAGTGCCAAGTTGATGAGACACAGTGGTGGGAATGGCAAACTCCTTACTCCTGCCCCTGAGTGGGTGGCATGGAGGCTTTCTCTGCTGCCTTGGACTGGGCTGCCTCATTTTATCAGCTAGTAGAGAGGATAAGAAGGCAGTGAAAAAGGGGCCTCCAAAGTGGGGTGCAGAATAGAAATGAGCAAGTGGAGGAAACTCTTTGAGCGGGATGTCCCTGTGCAGAGCAGGCAAATGGTGGGGAGCCATTGTTTTTTGGATTCTCTCCATGCTTGGACATGGGTTTTTAGCTTGGTCAATGAACCTGCGAGGTTTCATCTGGGGTGGAAATGTTCATAACGTTGTTTTGGATTAAATATTAAATAAAAAAAAAAAACAACTAAGGCAGAATTATTTTAGTGAATCCAATTATGTCATTGCTGCTACCTTGAAATGCTGAAGTCCCTGAGTGGAAAGATCTAGGTTTTTACTGCTGCAATGCCTACCTTCTGGTGCAGAGTTTCTGTGTCAAATGTCATCATTCCTGTTATTTCAACAGCACCAAAGAGATGAACTTAGAGAGGACCATCGTATACCAGCTTCAAAGGGTAAAGGCACATGAGGATCCTAAGCAGAGCTCAGGTGCTGTAGGTATGTGGTTGCAGACACTGAAACTCTAACTTCTTGTTGCCTTAAGTCAAGCTTCCCTTAAGCAGCTCAGCTGTTACTCCAAAAGTAAATTTTAAATTGTTACTTGGGCTTAAACCTTACATTTGGGTCAGTGCCACTCATAAAGATGCAATTCAGAAGTGAAATGCACTTACTGGTTGCTGTTACAGGAAACCCGTGTCAGTGTCTGTCGAATCTCAGGTTTCTCTAGCATTTTAATAGCTGGAGCCATGTCAGTGGTGTGCCTCTTGCCTGCATTTTTCTCCTGGTATCACTTTGTGACTCTCCTTGGAGAGCTCCACATGATCCTGCACACTTTAATGCTCCCTCAAGCAAAACCTCTTAAAGGATTACTTTGACTTGTGATTAGAAGTGGCAGGGAACGCTTGGCAGATCTGAAACTGAACAGAGTAGTGCAGTTTGCTTTCTGAGATTCCCTCCCCCCCCCTGCCCTTTCCCCCTATCACAGAATGGTTGTGGTTGAAAGGGACCTCTGGAGATATTCTAGTCATCTCCCTCGCTCCACTTCCTCAGATTCAGCTATTGCTTATGTTTCAAAGCTGTCAGATTGCAAATGATGCCTGGAAGGGCAGGTGGGGTTTGGTTCAAGACCCAGTGTTTAGCCTAGAGATGGAGGGAATGCTTATTTTTAAGTGCAGGAGAAGCTCTCCTTTTGACAACTGTTCATGTAAGTTTTTATATTTTATTCTTTGCTAGAGAAGGCCTTATATCTGTAAGGGGAAACCCAAAGAAGGAGGCAAGGTGTTCAGAGGGCATCAGAAGGTAGAAAGAGCCACTGAAAATCAGTGTCAGGCCCTTAGGGGAGTAGCTGAGGCTGGGGGAAGGGAATGCTTGCTGGATGCATCCATGTTAGGGGCTCCTGTTGAAATTCATTCCCTCCCAGATGCAGAGCAACACTGTTCTTCCATGTGGGGCATAGTAAAAGTCATCAAGTCCTACTTTTACCCCCAAATTGCACAGGAGAAGTTTTTTCACCTCTTGGTGACTCTTGATATAACTTCTAGGCCACAGGCTGGGAGTTGCTGGGGCAACTTATTCAATGTGGGGGAGAATTAGCAGCACTCAGTGGTCCACTGATATTTACAAGGGCATATGGTTGAAATCCTGTCACCAAGTCACAAGGGAAGGCTTGTCTTTTAGTGGGTCCTGACTTTTGTAGTCACACAGATTCTGCCATTTCCTATGCCAGATGCTTCCTGGAGGATGTCTCACAAATTTTAATTCCTCTACATCAATCCAGGGTTATGCAAAGCCCTGCCTAACTGCAGGGCCTTTAATGATGCCTTTTTAATTACCCCCAGCTTCACTGAAGCACTGTAGGTGTTTTCAAAACCAGCCTGGTATCCAGAGTCACAGATACACATGAAAGAAAGGTCTGAGCATCCTGTGCCTGATGCACAGGGCATCCTGGCCTAGAGGGTCCCCACAGACTGGTCAAGAGACCTCACTCTTGACTGGTGAGTGGTGAGTTCACAGAAATTAGGCACGTGGATTTCATCCTAGCATTAGTGAAGCAATAATCACCAGAAAGTTTGCCTGGCACAGCCTTGACAGCACGCAATGTTTTTATTTTAAAGGCATTGGTAAAATTTACTGGAGACTCAGACATTCTCAAAATCACTGATGTGCTTAAAAGCCCTAAGGGATCAGGACCTCTGCCCTTTCATCTACCTTCAGCACTGGGCAGCGCTTCTAATTGCTAATTTGGGGATAGTTTGGAGTCACCTAAAAGGCATGAGAGGTTCATCCCTCCTCTTTCTCTAAAGCCTTTAATGATCACTAACTAACTGAGCTGCACAGTAATCACCCAGGACTGATGTGTTAACTCCAGCTGAGGCTGGTGCAGTGCTGAAAGCCTGTGCTCACACAGCCCAGCTTTGGTAGGGTCAGATGGAGATCCAGGCTGTCCTTGGCTTTTGAATTTGTTTTTGTTGTATCTCTGGGCAGATGAGTTTGCTCTCCCCCTGCAAAGATGGGAAGGAAGGTGTGTGACTGTACTGCTGGAGCTGATAATCCCCTGTGAGATCCTGGGCTCTCTAGTTCAGGCATGTGTGGTGCTGACAGGGTCCTGTAGCTCTTCCTGTGATTCTGTGATGAGATTAACTCCTCTGGGGGAGATGCTGGGGCAGGCCCCTGCCTGCCCAAAATGCACCTTTTGCCTCCTACCAGTGCAACTAAACATTCTTGCCTGTCTGGTGGTGTTTTGCCAGTGCTTTTTGCAGTGATAGGGAGATTTAGTAGACACTTTAGGTGTGGGGGTTAGAGACAAATAGCTCTGCTCTCTGCCTGGCTGGTCTCAGCCTCTCAAGAAGCAGATGTGTGTGAGGCTTGGATGAAAACAGCTCTCTTTGACCCGAGCCCTGGGGATCCTCACTCCCTGATGAGCATGCCTGCCTCCCCTGAGCACCAGGCTTTTGGCAGGCTTTGACCCAGAGGAGTGAGGGAAAAGCATCTGGGCTCTGTTTATCCTCTGGGATGGAGGATGCGTGCGAGGAGGGGGCTGTGCCCGTGCACATGTGCTGAGGGCAGGGGTGAGCGCTGCCACCACCACCACCCCTGTCCCAGAGCTCATGTGCCAGCCCCTGGCAGAGGCAGGATGCTGTGCAGGGAGATCAAAGAGGAAAGCTGCAATGAAAAGATGACTACCAGCAGTGGGGAAAAAGGCTTGAATTCCAGCATGAAGTTTGCTCCTTTCTTTCCAATCAGTGCACCACTAAGGGCATGCATAAACCATATGTTAAAGGTGTTAGAGGGCTGAATGTGGAGCACATGTGTTTGCCTGAGCCTTTACCTCAGGGTGGACTGATTGGAGAAAAGTTAAGCACTCTGGGAGCTCCTGACCATAAGACATCAGACACTTTGGTTAGTTTGGTCAATTTAGACTGTCTGTGCAAAGGAATTAGGAATATTTTCTTCTACTGATTCAACCCCTAGAGCTAAATTACATCTCCCATAACCCAGTGACCATTGACAGTTTGAGGTAAAACTTGAAGCTTACTAATATGTCTTGCAAAAGATAATCAAGATCTGTTACCAATTTATGGGGAAGTGAATAAAAAAATGCCTGAATGATTGTTCTGCTGACCTCAATATATCTTGTGGGAAGAACTTCCTAAAGCCTGAGAACTAAGGCTGCAGAACAGGAGACATTAACCAGGTGATTTACTTCTCCTTCAGAACACAACATTGCTCATTGGGTTTTGTTTTTTTTTTTTCCCCGCTAGAGTAAACCCAATCAATATTACATTTCTAATTCAGGATAATAAAAAGCCCCATACATAGAAGGAAATAAAGCTGGTGATGCCTTATTGTTCCCATGTCATAACCAGGGAGTGTTACTGTGCTGGAAGAGCTGCTCTGTGCTGCTGCCTTCAGTTCACGAGGCTAGAGAGGAGTTCCAAGGGCAGTTGGGTGTTTGGTACAGCTATAGCTTGTGGTCATTCAAGGAATTTGGGGTAGTTGATGAGAAGACTGAGAACAAACATTTCTCATCAGGATTAATGAAGAGAGGCTGGTTTCACTTGCTACAGTTCATTATAGAAAATTAGCAATGACAAATTGCGTATGGCTTTGAGAGGCAGGGTGCTCTTTTCACCTTTTCCTTCTCATTTAACAAATCCAAGCAGCACTACATTGATCAGCACAAACAGCCAAGACAAGCAGTGCCTGGTGGCTTGGTGTTGGTTGAGTTTCTTTGGGTTTTCCTCTGTTGCAGAGGATGATGAGCAATGCTGCAGGTGGCTGTGCTGCCTCTCAGGCTGGAGCGCTGTCCAGGTGCTGTGGCACTGCCTCTGCTTCCTGGGCCACCATGGCTGGGGGCCTGTCCTCCCTGGTACTGCCCCTAGCTCCTGAGCCCATTTAACCTGCCTGCACATGGGAGGGAAGAAATTTGGCTCATAACCCTCGGCTTCTCCCTAGCCAGGCTGTGAAGCATTTTGTAATAGCTTCAGTCTTTGCTTCCTGGGGAAGATTTACAGGAAGGCCTTCCCTAGCATTTGGTTTCACTTGCCATTTTGAGCTAAGGTCAAGATCAGAGAATGGGTAAATAGGCTTTCTCAACTTGCTGACATCCAGTTGTTTTGTCCTCTAACTCTGCTCTGAGCTAAGCACCATTTTATGAAAGCATTTCTTTTTCTGTGCCTCTATTTTTTTTTAAGCTAGTAAGGAAAATGCATATATTATATTTAAGGTAAAGCTCTGTGACTATTCTTCAGTTCTACAGGTATCATACAGGCTGTATAAAACTGAATTGAGGTGTTTTCTGTGTCAAGTGCATTACATCTGGGATGCAGAAGGGCTTTATTCACAGTTTCTGGGAAAAAAAAAAATTCAGTGGATAATTACTGTCCATGCTAAAAATATATATTTTTTCCTTTTTTTTTTTTTTTTTTTTTCCTTTTTTTTTTTTTTTTTTTTTTTTTTTTTTTTTTCCTTTTTTTTTTTTTTTTTTTTTTTTTTTTTTTTTTTTTTTTTTTTTTTTTTTTTTTTTTTTTTTTTTTTTTTCTTTTTTGCCCCTTTTTTTTTTTTTGCCCCTTTTTTTTTTTTTTTTTTTTTTTTTTTTTTTTTTTTTTTTTTTTTTTGCCCCTTTTTTTTTTTTTTTTTTTTTTGCCCCTTTTTTTTTTTTGCCCCCTTTTTTTGCCCCCTTTTTTTTTTTTTTTTTTTTTTTTTTTTTTTTCTTTTTTTTTTTTTTGTTTTGTGATTTCTGCTAGATGAAACAACCTGTAGGCAAATCTTTCTCCATGTAAATACTAAAGGACATGAGAATGGGTCACATTTTGGGCTTTAGTTGGCAAGCTAGCTGTGCTGAATTTTGCTGGTCTTACACCTTACATTAATTTGTCCTAAATCTCCAAAGAGGTTCTTGTGCCTCTTTTTCTGAAACCTCACTTGCCTTTGCTTTGTGGGGGCTCAGCAGAGTTGTCAGTGCTTGTCTGTACTGTGTACAGATGCAATGCCATGTTCTTGCTCCTCAGAGTTGCCCGTCTAGGTGAGGAAAATAGCTGGATCAACCAGACAGCTGCTGCTCCAGGAACTCATGTTATTGAAATTAAAGGAGTAAACTGTGATGCAGCCCTGAAGTTCTACCTGTAGAACTGTGCCTGGTTCCCTCCTGCTGCTCCCAAGCCTTGGCCTGGAGCTGCTACTACAGGGAAACACAAGAGTGAGCACAAAAATCTAGGTTTTGGGACTGAGCTGATAAACAAAATCTTAAGCCCACTTTGACAAGAAAACAGAGAGGTCTTTTCTTTGGAGTTTCAAAGTCTCAGTGTCAGAGAAGTAATAAATTCAAGGTCATTTTCTTCTTGTGAATTGGATGGTCACTGTGAAAAGGTCCCTTAATTTTCCATTTTTCCAGTGAGATCTATCACGTGTCTCCTACCTGTGCCTGACTAGTTTAATATTCTCTCTCTCTCTTGCCACTTTGTATTCCTGTATGGCTGGATTTATTTTAAGCAATTTATTCAACTTTGCAGGTGATGACAAGAACAAATAGTCTAGTGTTGTATTGGCATTATGTGTCTTTGACAATGCCCCAGCAACCCCTTCCCCTAAGACACTGCTCTTCCAGATAAGGAAACAGGGAAAGTGTGACTGAATACCATGCATGTACAGAATTCAAACATTTCCTTACTCACTGAACCCCAGATGTTCTTTTCCCAGACCTCATATCCAAGTCTTCATTAGAAATTTGAGATAAATGCTTTACAGTGGCTGCTGGCTTGGCAGCTTTTCAGGTTCAGGCAGAATCTCCTTTATTCACAGGCCCTTTCTTCTTATTATTTTTAATACCTCTCCAGAAACTTGTATTATCATCTTTAGCAGTGCAGAAAAATATTCAATATTTTAGAGCTTCTTTGTAGCATGGTAATCTCTGAGACTAAAAAAAAAAAAATCTCTTGGTCCCAGCCTCATTTTTAATAGGATAGTAAACTAAGAGGATACATGAGGATTATTCTAATCTCACCCCAGAGCTCTCTCCAGCACTACTGCCTATCTGGGACCCATTATTGAGATGCCTTCTCCAATGCTCTAGAAAACAGGCACTTATCTTGATTTAACAAGTAATGATAGCAAAAGCCTGAGCTGTCATGCTTTAGAAATAATGGATTAGCTAATTGATTGTGAAAAGCAATATTAGGCTGGAGCTGAACACCCTTTGGAGTGCTCTCTTCTCCTTGCTTCAGTCTTTAGTCCCATGAGAGCATGTTTATACACTGAGGGGGGGTATATTCAACAAAATCAACTACTCCTCTCACAAAGCACATGAAATGGACTGCTAAAGGTGGGCTACTTTTCCTCACATTGCAGTTCTCCTGGAGCAGTCCACTGTGTGTGCTCTGGAAGAGCAAGGGAGCTGGTGAAGGGTCTGGAACACAAATTTGATGAGGAGCAGCTGAGGGAGCTGGGGGTGTTCAGCCTGGAGATAAGGAGGCCTCACTCTCTACAGATGCCTGGAGGCTGTAGCCAGGTTGGGGTTGGCCTCTTCTCCCAGGTAACAACAGGATCAAGAGGGAATGCCCTCAAGATGCACTCTAAGTGCCAGGGAAGGTTAGTGTTAGATATAAAGAAAAAAATCATTCACTGAAAGGGCTGTCAAGCATTGGATCAGGCTACTCAGGGAGGTGGTGGTGTCACCAGTGCTGGAAGTATTTTAAAAATGTGTTGATGTGGCACTTATGGATGTATTTTAGTGGTGCATTTGCTTGGCAGTGTTGGGTGAATGGTTGGGCTCAGACTTAGGGTCTTAATCTAAATTATTTTATTATTCTGCTGCTGTAGCAGAAGAAAACACACAAAGCCTTATTTGCCTATGCAGTCTTTAAACCTTTTGGGTCTGGGCTTTAAACCTCTGGGGTCTAGGGACAGCACATGATCTGGGCAGGAAAGGAACTTCTTTCTGGAGATTTTCATTGTTTGCAGGTGGTGGGAGACCAGTCTGCCCAGAAGAGAGAATTCTAGCAACAATGTATGAAAGTAGTCCTTGGGACACTATACACACTCTCCTACCTCTCATTGTGAAAATGAATGTGTGTAAGAGCATAACTTTGGCCTCAGATATTGCAGTAGCCAAGGCACAGTCATGCTGCTCTTCTTTCAGCCTTTATCCATGGGTGAGGAACTGAGGCAGGACAGGCAGGACTCAGTTGCACAGCAAGACTGAGTCAAGCTGGGACCCAAGTGCAGGTTTTACCTGTCTGTACAGTTCACTGTGTGATACTCATTTCTCCCTCTCATACTGAAAAGAACTACATGTTGCTGTCAGGCTTTAGTCTTGAAAATGTCTTTAGACTGTTTTCAAAAGACATAACAGGCTAGCCCAAGCAGACGAATTACTGCTGTCAGCAGCACAATAATAGTCACACGTATGGTTTCTTTCTCCTTCACATGGTTTTTTTCTCCTTTTCTTTCCTCCACTCCCCATGATGAAACTTCTAAAATGTTGTACACTGCACAAAATGCAAACAGACATTGGGTTAGTTAAAAACATACTTCTCTTTATTTGAAATTTTTCTATTCACAGATAAAAGGCAGCTGATACATTGCATAGTATACCTTTTTCTTAAAGTATGCTTATTATCACATGTGTCTCAGAAAAGGGATGGTTGCTGGCTCTAACTTCCCACAACAAACAATGAAGTTAATGGAACAATAAATAAAAGGAGTAGTAGTAGTCCATGTTACATATAACATAGATGTTAACAGATACAAACATAACATCAATCAATGATGACTGATTCAGTTTCCCTTCTCCTTAGAAATTCAGTGTCTTATTAGAGTGGTTGCCTAAACTGAATTTTTATTAAGATGCAGTAGTGGTCTGAAGCTTTGAAACACAAAAGCCACACAATTTTTTTAATTGAATGGGAATGTCTTCAAGAAACCTTGCTAGTGGCAATGAGGGTGCTGTTCTCCTGCCCCTGTGGTGGTCGGGTCCTATCCCTGTTGTTGAGCCCTTGCTGCTGCAAGAAGACAGAACTGATGCTTCAGCTGTAGCTGATCCTGGCTCTAAGGCACTTCTAGGCCCTAACAAATGTTTATATTGCAGGCACTAAGCATTCAAAGGACAAAACTCTGCAGGGTGGGAGAGTGGGGCGTCATGAAACCTTAGTTTAGTGTACTGGCTGTCATCTCTGGGAGTGTTGTCATGGTCCCATATAAATGTTCCCTGCTGGAAATGCAGTACCTGGGCCCTCTGTGGTATTGAACCCCAGGCAGCTTCTATGGGTGTTAAAGAAACAGTTTTAGGAGCTGTACCTTGTCTTGTCAGAGTGCTCTCTTTCTCTTTACTGAACTCATGTGGGTTTCCATGAGTGCTTTCTGGAAGGCAGGCTTTGCTCTGGAGCTGCTCCTGTGCATGGGCTGAACGTCAGGGTGCCACCTGCACTTGTCTCCTGCCCTGAGCTGGAGGCAAACACTTTGTTCATCTGTTCAGGGGAGCTTCACAAAGTGACAGAGCTGTGGTGGGAGGTAGGTATTGAACAGGGACATGGAGAGATAAACTTGTCAAGCAGAACAGCAAGAGATCTTCATTAGGGAACTGAGTAGCAGAGTCCATGCAAGCTGGAGCTCCAAGGGTCTTTACCACAGCATAAAGGGATGCTGGCCCATATATTACTCAGTGAGAAAAGTCAACCATGTTCTGAATTACAGGGCTGTAATGCAACCCTGAGGATCTGATGACTATAGAAACCACCTGAGCGCTCTGCCCTGCTTCAACAACCATATGCTCCTGGAGGCAATTATAATCCTGTTGTATGTCCCAGCTGCCTGGAACATTTTTCCCTCCCTCCTTCTGTACTTAACACTGAGGTAGAAGTTTCAACTAGCACTAAAACACACCAAAAATGAACAGGATCTTAGCGGGAAAGTAGTCCAATGACCTTCAAAATTTGCAAAAACAAAATGTGGCTATAAAATGTAACCGAAGTAGAAGAGTAATTCTAAAAATGATAGAAAAACAGTATCAAAAAAGTACAGTATCAGTTGCAAGACATTTTCTATTGTATTTTTAAAAATTAAGATTTTTTTTTTGAATTATCCCTCTGCAACAGAATTTTTTATGGTATCAGACATATACTGGTATCAAAGTAGAAGTACATGAATTTTTGAAGACATTAACTCTTTTGAACAATTATCCAGTTGGCTTCAGCTGAGTATTGCTTTTATTTCCTATAAAAATACATGTTTAACTATGCATGTGCATATATTGACATACATGTCTTGCAAAAAAATCTGCATTCCTTCTGAAGCTTACAAGCAAGATCAAAGCAATGGTAGTAATCTTTACAACAAGATTTAAATGACTTCTTGTTCATACAAAATTTAAATATAAGCAATACAAATCATCAACATAGAAGTTTTTTTTTTTTTTGCTTTACAACCCCTGTAATACTAAAGAACGTTTATATTAATACCTAAATAAATTGAGTTAAACTACTCCTAGAGGGGCTGCTGTTAGTTACCTCCACTGTACTTAATACCACAGAGCAAATGAGATCCAAATTTCAGTTGAAAGAACATGGTTAGCTTGAATTTCACCCTATTGATTTAATTATTGGCAGGAATGTGAAAATACATTCAGTGTAAGAAAGCTGTTAAAGCCAAAGAAGGGAAAAAAAAGTTCTTATTATTCTTTGAGCTATTTTCCAAGAAATACTAGATGTTCCAGCTTTAATGTTGCATTTTAAATCAGGGAAAAAATCCATGAGTAGAGAAAGACAGTGTTTATGAGCCTTCAAGGAGAACACTTCACTGACATTAAAGGCAACTTTGCAGACTCACTTGAAATGTATCAATTTGTAATCTACACATTTACAGGAGCTGCTCTGAAAGCTGTTTCCCAATCTGTGCCAAAACATATGAGGCTGCGTAGCATACTTCTGATGATAGACCTCCAGGCTCTGTTTCTCCATAATTGATTTAGTTATTAGTTATGCAGGGAGAGAAGAGATCCCTGAGGCTTAGTAAAACAGTATTCAGTTACTAAAAGCAGCCCTTTGTGAATTAATGTCATCCTACCAGCTCTTTCTGCTCATTATTCCTTCAAGTCTTGTTTTCCTGGACACCAGCTGTCACAGAGGAAGTCTCCAGCCTTTTCTTCTCCTGCCTCCTTGGCTGACTGAAGTTGCACCAGCACGGTCTGGAGTGTCTCCTTCACCACCTGGATCTCCCTCTGCAGAGACTGTGCAAGCTTTATTAAGGAATATTCTATAGGTGATTGGCAGTCCCTTTTCTCTTTCCAAGTTATTAAGTACATTCTTGTTCTGCTGTTCACAACAGATGGCCATGGCTATCTAATTGTAGCCTCAACTTCTTCCAAATTGTTTGGATTAAATATTAATACATTTCTCACACTTGCTAGCAAAAGAAAAATGCAGGCAAACTCAAGTTCTCAAGTAGCATTATTTAGCAGTTTAAAAAAGGGAGGGGATGGGGATACTGCTTGGATACTGCTCTCATGGGAAAAAAGGAAGGAATGAGACAAAAATATTGTGTACCATGGAGGCAGCAGCACTAGGTCTGAGCTCTCTGGTGGATGGGGGGTAGAATTTTATGCCAGAGACACAGCCCAGGTGAAGGCAACAGGAGTAGTCTGAAACAAATGCCAAGTGACCGCAGTTTGTGTGGCATTAGTGAGCTCAACAATGTGTGCTATGCAAGGTGGGATGGGAATCTAGGTAAGGAGCTAAATTAGCTTATAGCAGTGAAACTGTTTCTGCTACCCTTACCTCCAGAAAGCTTTCATGTTAGCTGAATTATCATTATAATTATAGTGCAGAACACACAAACATAAAGCTATACAAGACTCCACAGGGAATGCTTTGAACAAGTTGAAAAGCAAAGAGGGCCATAATGAGGTTGTACTGTCGTGCATTAAAAGGAAGAAGGCCACCTGAAAAGTATCCAATAATTAGTATAAAATGCTTCATTTGGTTAAGAAAGAGTTTTCCACATTTCATTGCAGGGATCCTGCAATGAATTCAGGAAGAAACTGATGGTGAATGGCTCAGCCTCTGAAAGAGACCTTCCACTTCCCTCTTTCCCAGCTCCACAGTGAGGAGAGGGAGGGTGTCACGTGGCAGAAACAAGGGGTGCAGATGAAGGCAGGACATTCACAGAGACCATATCAACTACTGACATGTGCACAAGACACTTAAAAGTGGCTAAGCTTCCTTGGCAGTACAGCTTTTTGTGCTAGGACTTGGAATGAGTTTGTACTACCAATATACTGGGCTTTCTGCTGATAATCTTAAATCAGCAACACTATCTATTGTTGGAAGAAGTCCAAGCTCAATGAGACAACCAATTTTATCCTCTCTTCTACAGCTTACTTTGCATGGAGAAGAAAGCAAGCAGAGGCAAGTCAGAGCCTGCTGAAATAGTAAACCAATGATCGAGTCTGTGAACAAACCCTAGGGCCCATCCCATCCCACTGAGGCCTCCTGGACAGGTATGGATGAAGGGCAAAGGCACCAAAAGACAGAAATTGGTTCATTTCTAGCAGTGTGTTATCAAATTATGCCAGAATCTCACTTCAAGGGAAGTGAAAAAGGATGATACCCAAACAACTCAGTTTCAAAAGTACCACACACAAAAATAATAATGCACAAGGACAGTCTGTCCTTTGCAGAGCTCATACATTAGGAAATGTTGTTTTACTTGACCACAAAGGTAATGCAATGTCAAGAAAAAAAGATGGCCTCAGGTTAGGTGACTGCAAAAACTAAGCTGCTACTTTTGAAAAACTGTGACTGGACCATGGTAAATCTGTACCAACCACAGCTCTTCCAGGCAACCATTATTATGACTTCGAAAAGCCTTGGCTGCTTTTGATTTTGTTATCAATTCCCCAAACTTCATCTTTGTGTATTTACATGCATTTGCTATGATGTTTTGCTCTTAATATGTTCATGCATATTTCTAATTTCTGGACAGCTCTGTTAATCTAAAGGGCTTTTGTCTCTGATTATGAGTAGTAGCAGTACACACAAAGCTTCTCCTATCCCAGGATCACAAAGCACTGTACAAGGACAAATTAATTATGCTTTGCATCTTCTCTGAAGTAAGAAATATTATTATCCTCTTCTAAGTCATGGATTCTCCACCCCTGTGCAGCTTAATCATAAGGCTCTGCTGAAAACCTAACTGTTAAATGCAAATCCTACAATCCATGAACACCATAAACCTTCTGAAGTTTAATTCTGATGTGTAGTCTCTGGCTACATGCTGTTACTTGTAATATCCCAAGCAACTACAAAATTCTTTTCAGGTAGAGAGAAAAAGCAAAATTGAAATGTTTCAGAGAGTGGATGAGAAATCTTAAAGGATGTAAGAAAATGAGGAAGACAGAAAAAAACCTGTCAACCAAAAGAAAGATGGAGCTACAAAAAAAGATGGCTGCGTACTCTAAGTACAGCAAGTACCAATAATCTTATAAATAACACCACAATCATATGCAGACAAGTAACTGTTAAATGTGCCTTTATGGCTAAGACAAATATATGGTATATGGCTGAGCATGGCATCTCTATCCACACACAGGTTATATTGGGAGAAACAGCTTCACCCATTTTAAAACTGCAAATAAACAGTTTTGCATGGGTCCACATGCATATGTGTCCTTCATGCTCAAATTCTCTATCCAGTGCTGCAAATATTGAGCCAGTATCCAAGGCAGGAATGAAAACAAGTTCCAACTAGGAATATTTTCTGGTTCTGCTGTTTTCCTCTGAAAACTGAAAAAAACTCCACAGTGTCAAATAAGCAGTAAATTAAAGTACTTGGGAAACAGTACAACCCATATTCAACAATGCTGCAGGTCTAACATTGTCTTGCTTTAAGCTTTTCACCTATTTAACTTTGTCTCTTTGAAAAACTTGAACATCATCTCAGAACCTATGATTTGCAAGCAGATAAAAGCAGATCAAATTACTGTAGAGACATATTTAAGTTTTGAAAAAATGGGATCATTTTGCTCAAATGCAGCTTCTGATGTCTCAGCCCAGATGTTCAGGGAAAAGAGACAAAAAGTAGATGTTATGGATCAGTTGCCTTCCTATAGGAAAGGTTAGAAACTGAGAGTACATGTTATAAGATAAAAGACATTAGAAGGACAATGAAGGACTATGACTGCTCTGAGATAAAGGCCAATGGGATTTTGGAAAGTAACTGCATTTTTTGGACATCTGAAGAAGAAATTAGTTCTTGAAGAACAGAAATAATCAAAAAGAGGTTTTTGGTTTTTGGTCGTTCTTGTTTCTAACCTGGTTAACTATTCTGCTTGTTTCCAAAAAGCCAAACTCTACAGGGCCTGCAGACAGAAGGTCAGCTCAATGTGCCACCACCTAACTGCAAGTGTCGCTCCTATCCCCAAGCATCAGCACCCTTGGAGAGGCTAAGCCAGATGGAAAACAGCTGTGTAGAAAAGGACCTTGGAGTCATGGTGGACAATAAACTGTACACCAGCAACCTGTCATGAGGCAAAGGTGCCTCCCAGGCTGGATTAACAAAAACACAGCCAGCAGGCAGAGGGAGATGATCCTTCCACCCTAATCAGCACTGCTAAGGTCCCATCTGGATGTTGTGGGTTCCACAATAAGAGAGAAGGACCTACTGGAATGGCTCCAGCACGGGACCAGTTTAATGGACTTCAGTATCCATCACATGCTGAGAGAGCTGGGACTCTTTAACCTGAAGAAAAGAATGCTTACAGGATACTACCACTGTGTATAGCTGAAAGGCAGGAATGAAGAAGAGGGAGACAGACTCTTCTGACCTTTTTGTCCACTGACAGAACAAGAAGCAACAGGGAGAAATTCCAAAATAGGAAATTGAATCTGAATACATGAAGAATTTTTTTGTTTGAAGGTGGTGAAACACTGGACTGTGTTGCACAATCAGGTTGTGGAGTGTTCATCCTTGGGGATATTCAAAATCTGACTGGACAACATCCTGGGCAACCTCCTCTAGGTGACCCTGCTTCAGCAGGGACTTGGACCAGATGATCTCAAAACATCACTTCCAGCTAAACAATTCTTTGATTGTGTGTGCTACATGCCAAAGGACCGGTGGAGCCAAGACAATTCATTAAGTCTTTTGAATTACTTGGGTTTTGGCCTTTTTGAAGAGGATTCTTGGGAGCAAGGGAAAGATACTAAGCAAGTCCCTGCTGCTTCTGTGTGGTGTCACAGCAAGAGAGTAAAATGGCCTTCAGAAATCCATCACTTCTCTTTACAAAATTCAGGGGTATTTGCAGTAGTGCAACCAATTAGAATTTTCTCAATTACCCCCTTGATTACTGTCACCCTCCTTCACATCCATGAATGTTATTTCTATTAACTAAGATAATACCCCTCCCATGCAAACCCCAAAATACTCCCCCAAAAATTACTAAACAAAAAAACTACAACAGAATGATTGCTACATATTGAAAAATGGAACCCTTCAGTGGTTCAATTTCAAATTACTTGCTCCAACAGAAAATGAAAGTCAAAGAAATTGCAGCACCTGGGTGGAAATACACTGACCAACATCTATCAGAGCATAAACCGTACAAGTGGAACCATGTTCTCTGTGTGACACACAGTGGGAAGAGCTCACCCTCTTGTCATCTAAAATAAAATCAAACAGTGTGCCATTGCCACCTCTAACTCTTGAAGGATCCCAACATCTCTTACAGGTTCTTCCAGAGAGAGATCCCTCACTGAGCTACAGACAAGGCTAAAGTTTACATCATTCTGTTGAAAATCTGCTCTGGTATAAAACAAGACTAAGCAAGTCCCAAGACTGGTGTGGAACCTGCTGCAGGATAAAGGTGAAAGGTTAGCAAAATGACCTGAGGAGTTTAATCAATGTTTAGGCACAAAATTCTGCTTTCAGAATAACTGATTAAAATGCCCATTTTAGGGCAAGGAAAGAAGATTGTTTTTGTAATAATACTACAGCTAGGTTTTCTTCTAACAAAGCATTTGCACCAAGAGGAACTATTACATGCACTCAAATTGTCTATCAAAATGTAACTACTCATTAAGAACAAAAAATGACTGTGAAATTGCAATATAGGCTCCATTTAATTTTAGTGGGAATTCCAGGCCTTTACTGTTAGGAAAGTAACACCTCTCATCAGCTCTGCAGACACCGTAATAAGTCACCTCTCATCCTTTGGTTTTTCCAATTAATGATGTGGATTGTTTTCATACACTCATTAATGATCAACCATAACTGAATATTTTGCAGGTTTATTTGGTTACACTACATAGAATTTTGGAAATATGTCATAGTGCTACAGAGAACTTTTAACATCCAGTCCTATGCCCCTGTTGTTTGATGCTTTTTATATAGAAGGGCAGTTTAGTGATTTTATGAAAGATTTCAACAATAAATTAGAATTGCAAGCGGATCTGGGCCTATAGTCAGGGCCAAGAAATATCACTGGATTTCTCCTTTGTTCAGGTCGTGCTGGCACTTATGATGAGCCATGGTTGATTTAAGTGTGCTATGCCATCAAAACAGAGAATGAAAAACAATGACATCTGGGTTTTTTCTTCCAATACAAACTTAGTTATTAATCAAAGCTATGACACACACTAAACACTGGAAAATGGCTCAAGAGCATCAGGAATTTATTTTTCTCAGTGGAGCCTTTGGAAGTCTTTTAATAATCAGACCACAGAACTAATTTACATCTGTGCAGCTCCCAGTTAGATTTTTGACTTTAATACATTTTGTAATATTTATGTGTAAGGCAGTTTTTTTGGAGAAATATGGGAAGGGTGAAAATAATCAATGAATGGACTTGGAAAAATTTATCCTGCTTTCATTACTATTTCAGGTCTTTAAGCTCCTGCTCTGAGTCTACAAATTTTAATGAAAACTGCATGATTGTCCAGTATCTGTGATAGGAAATTATTTTATCTAGAATCAAATAGATTACCATGCAAACAACAGATTCATCTATTAAATAAATTCCTCTATTGAGGCTAATTGTTGTCTCTTAGCTTAGTGCTAGTTCCTGCAATACAGGCAAGTTACCAATGAGTGAAAGCTAATTTTATAGGCACTGAGCAGTCTTTATATATAAAAAACCCCTCAATCTACAGGTCTGTAGCACTATGGTAGCTATTTTTCTCATTGCTTTTTGAAGTACAGCACAGTGATTATATGTACCAGATGGTAACATTTTATGCACATTGACCTGGACTACCTCAGAAATAGCAACTTAATGTTAATGAGGGGTAGCTGAATTGCTGAACTGCTTCTTTGTACATCTCTGTGTCTTAAACATGGTTTCTTATTTTGTGACTGATGGTCTTGCTAGGACCAGGGTATCACACACTGTGCATTTCTGTATTTAGATAACATGAGCTGAATTTCACTGATGTAGGAAGTCAGATCTCTATCAGAAAACTGTGGCTTAAAATGAGACTAATCTACAACTCTCCTGAAATTTACAATTACTAATTTTATTTTTTAATTAACTCTTGCAGTGTCAACAGCTGTGAAGAAATAGGCACACTCCATAGAACATAAGAAACACTACTATTTCACATATATGTAGTGTACCATCTTCTGGAGCCAAAAATGCAGTTTTCTAGCTTATTTCACATTACCTAGTAAAGTTTGACTATGATCAGATGTGCTGTTTAGTTTGAATATTAACTTAAGTCCCCTGCAAAGCACCTATAACTCCGACCCTCAGTGTTCTGTAAGGGCCACTGAGAAAGCTCATTTGAGAGTAAAAACATGCAAGGGAGAAAGGAATTGGATGCTCTAAACACACACACAAGACACACCCATACAGCTCTGAGTGCACTGGGGAAACACAACTGCAACCAAGCATGAACACTGCAAGTATAATGAAAAGAATGTTGAATAATCTTTTGGTATATTGTGTGTATATGGAAATGCTTGAAAAGAAGCATTTATGGTGACAAATTACTGACTGTATTTCTCTCCTCCAACCCAAATCTCCTTCCCCCAGCACCATTCCTCCTTCCCTCTGCCCCTTGCACTTTATCCTTCCGCTACCTTTAAAGAAACCAAGTTCCTAGAATAGGAATTCTGCAACAACTTGTAATAGATGCCCAATTACTTAAAACACAATGATATTTCCAGACACAATTTATTCTCCTTTCTCTAAACTATCCTCTGTAGGACTGTCCACCTTCTCTTAGCAGGAACTTAATCCTTTCTAGCACCATCATCACCCCTGCTCACATTCAGATGTCTCCAAGAGCTCCTCTGCTAATCTCTGCACTTTGAACAGATCTCTCTTTCTTCATGATCCTCTTGACTGCCACCTCTTCTCTACTAAAACCTAACCAGCTCAGTACTCTCATCTTCCTCAGCTTCACTGGTTTTTACTTTCTTTGCCCTTTCTTAGAAGAACAAAATCCCTTTTATGAAAGTTTTTCCTATGAAAGTTATAAATGAAACAAAACTTCATGTTCTTAAATTTTGAAAAAATGGCCAAGGAATTTCTCATAAAGGTTAAGCAATCTTTAGAAAAACTGACAGATAAAGCACAGAAAGAGATAAGTAGGCATAAGACAACATCTCATCTGGTTACTTGCACTGGAGTGTTAGAGGCAGATTATAATGTGTAGGATGCCACATGATGCATATGTTGCCCATTATTTTTAAAAAGAAAAACCCCCGAACTACAGGTGACAGTATACACAGTCTGAGTCAATAATGTAGCATCTCATTCAGCTAAATCATGTTGGGAAATGCAGGTGCATGGACATTTATACCCATGCAGCTTTTGGTGTGCTACGTATTTAATTATATGAGCATTACCAACAAAAGTATTTTAACAGTAAAATAAAGGCTTGTCAGTACCCAATCTTAATGTACAAAGAACTACCTTCTGTTTAAATCAAAATTTTAAAAAATATGCACTATAGGAAAACTTACTACACAAAAATGCCCATTTCAGCAAGACAATAATTTCTCCCATTCTTAATGCATCTAACCTACACTAAGAGCTAGCACTCCATGCCAATCTGACAGGCAACTACCTCATGTGCATACTTACAGAGATTGATACGTATCCACAGCTATAGAGAAAAGGATATGAATAACTCCTTCATCAACTCTGCAGGCGGAACTTTGCAATTGATCTTCCAGATGCACCAATTTCTCACTTATTGCTTCACATTTTTCTCCCAACTCTGCAGAAAATATGAAGAACTCCTACAGAAAGTTGAAAAATAAAAGAAAGCACGTTTGCTGCTCACTGCACTTTTCTACAGCAAATTTGCATCAAATTAAAGGGAAAATAAAATACTAGTAAGGGAATATGATACTTTGCAGTGCAAAGATGTTGTCTAAAAGCAAATTCCCATTAGAGGGACAAAAAGCTGTTTCTATATAATAAATTGGTGATTAATCTGAAATGGAATGAGCTTGTGGTCTCAGTCTTCTTCCCAGCAGAAAAAAAGTCACAACCTCACTTTCAGCAGTTGATTAGGGGTGTGAAGACAACTACTTTGAACTGCTCTCTTTCTCCCCCGTTGTCTCATCACAGCAGGGGAGGGAAGTCTCATGCTTACTGCTCATTAAGGTACCCAAATTTCAAGTTGTTCATGTAAATATGATTTATACTTTGAGGTCATGTAAATATTTCAAGCAACAACATTTTGGTAACTCTTATACATATAAAATGTACTTATATTTTTGAAGAAAAATCTGGCTAGAGTACTTGGGGACTTTGCTCAAGCAGTAAAAGAAAATGCAAAAGAAAAGAAAAATCAAAGTCTTTGAGATTACAAGATGAAACTGTACTTTTTTTACTGAGTTATCATTAAACAAGACTACATTTTCAAAAATAGTAGTTCTCTACTTAGAACTTACAGATGGCAAATACTTTTTCTATTTTAAACTGAGTATTTTAAACCAATTTCAAAGTCCTTCTCATAAGTTTTTTCAGATACATTGCACAAGGGTAATTGCTATTTTTTATATTATGCATTGAGTGGTACTTTGAGAAATGACCCAAATAAGCAGAAAATATGAGAAGAGGGAGAAAAAAAAAATCAATCCATTTGTGCAGCTCTGAGACAAGCCTTTCCTCTCCCTCCCATGGCACCATAGTGCTGTCTACAGTAATGACAGGGGTTATTTGTAAAAAAATATTATGGTGCCAAGATGAACTTCTGCTAGAACCATGTTAAAAAAATGAGTAATCTATCAGCTGGAATCCAGAAAACTGGATTGTTGCAAGACCTAGTCTGTGTACTCATTAAAAAAGCCAGCTTCTAATATGGCCATATACTATCTGCAGAAAATTTTTCTCCTCAAAGAAAAAAGTACTTTTGGAGTTCTTTGCACTTACCAGTTGCTATAAGACACCAGTGGTTGTTTAAGAGAAATGAAACCTTCATTCAAAGGCCTTCCAAAGAAACCATGCTAATACTTTTTGGAATGCTGCCCACTGTCACACAATTTGAGTTTTGGTGAACACATTCCCCAGATCTCAGCTGTGTGCTATCCTTTCACTTTGCATCTCACAGTGCATTGCATACATGGGGTCGAATGCCAGAACAGCTCTTCTTGCTGGCATATCCTCTGTTATGGCACTGAGCTTTACCCTTCTGCTTTCCTGGGGCCTTTCCCAGACATGGCTATGCAGCACATCCCACTGGGACCAGCTGCAGCTCACACCCTGGACAGGTAGGTTGATTAAGAGGTTATGTTACAAACTCCTGCAGCTCAGACACAGAGGAGCACAGAGTCCCTGCGTCTGTGCACAGGACCAGAGCTGCCACTTCCAGGCATTACCAAACCTGAGAACCTACAGCAGCAACCCACAGAATTTATGGGTGTGAAAAAATCCCATTGTTTTTAAACTGAGAGCATGGAGGGGAAAATAAACATTCTCCTTGCAGCAACTAGGAATGTCTTTCTGAAGACCAGTGACAGAAGATGAGGAAAAAGTCTTCCATCCAGCTACTAAATTGTTATTCAGCATACCTGCAGGACTCGATGTGCTGTTATGGAGTGGGACAACCCAGGCCATTTGTATCAGTAGAAAGCTCTTAGGGAATCCTCTGGCATTCTGGACCATGCATGCAAGAACAGATGACTGCTGTCCAAGAGAACTTAGGGCTCAGGCTAAACAAATCAGTAAATTGGAAAAAACCAAACAGGTACTCTGAAAGCACATCTAAAATTATGACCATGTAGAGAAACCTCCGCATATGAAAAATGCAGGGTATTCTTCCTGAATGATCACATTTTGGATACATTAGGCACTGCCTAATAATGTAACAAAATCCTGTTTATTTTGGAAATTAAGGTAAAAAACCAATAAATATTAGGCAAATGTAACCAATCATAACAACAATATGGGAAGGCAGGGAAATCTGAGAGCGTAAAAGTCAAATCAAACTTATTTAGGCCTTTAAACACTTGAAATTTAATTGTAACTAAATGGTTATGGCTGCACTTCAGAGCAACCAAAATAGCTCTGTAAGATTGAGGTTATATTTAATTAGTTTTTAAATCCTAATAATGCAGCTTAATTTCTCTTTATTACAGGCTTAATAGTGTATGAATGAACCATTTCTGTACCTACATAACCCAGCTGTATTTTTAGTTGAAATGAGAAGTTCCTCCAACACCTTAGACGAGCATCAGCTCCCAGGAATTTACTTGCAGGTGTCATGTGAAAAATGCAGGAGAACCATCATATAAATGCTGATTTTCCAGAATTTATATAAATAAATAAATAAATGTAAAAACAGAAATGGAAGAAACATACAGTGCTTTCAAACATATACAACAATAATTCTAAGTATTCAACCAATTCCATAGTTTCTGCCTCCAGGCCCTCATTTTAAAAAGGTTTGATAGCCCAGAGAAGTAGATAGAAAAGATTTCTCTTAGTGCCTTTCATGCCTGGTAACATCATTGGTAGCATTTTTATTTGACATTTGTCTATGTAGGCAGGAAAACCCCTGTCAGTGATACACAAACTATTCAGAACAGCTGCTGGTTGGAAAGTGGCACTTTACACTGATCAACAATATCTCTGAGAGGAAAGTGGACTCTGCCTCAAGCTCAACTTATTCATAAAATACAACTCATCCAAGCTTGTACGTTATGTCAATCCTACAAGATGCTGTAAGTCCAAAGAGTTTGGTTATTTTTGCTCTAACAGCACTTTTAGGAAGCAGCAGGGAGAGATTGCAGGAGTCAGGAGAGAGCTGAGAGACAATATTGTTTTATGGATTTTTCTCTGAACAGGGAACGTGGCTGGCTTGGATTTTTTTTCCCTCTAAATCTTTAGGCAGGTGAAAACAGCACAAATATGGGTGTGATTTACTTTTTAAGGTGCAATTCTTCTGACTTCTCAAACAAAGTAGAAACTCTTATTCTTTCCCAAAGATGTGAAATTCTGATGCAAGAAATGGTAAAAACAGACAATATTCCAGCTGATGCACTGCTGCAGCATCAGCATATTACATCAAGATCAGAGGGAATGGTTTCCACTTTTGTCTTCTGTGTTTTGTTTTACCCTTTTACAAGACATTACAGCCACCTATGAACAACAGCTCCTCGACAGCATTACTTGAGGAAAATGTTTGATCAGCTTTTCCAGTGCAAACACCTCCTATGTTCTTCCATCTAGTTTAGCAATTTTATATAGAAGAACTGGTAGTAGCTAGATTCATTTAATTCTATTTGGGGTTAAAGTCTATATTAGAGTCTTTTTGGGTTGTGCTGAGAAGGAGGATTCCTAGATATATCCTTAAAATTCATTCTTCCTACAGAGGAACTTTTGTAAAAGGACATTGTCGTACTTCCAAGCAGCAGTATCATAATCTAAATAAAATAGAAGCTTTAGAACACCTTCTGCAGAGTCAAAGCCAGATTTCTTTCACCTGCACTAAACATGTTTGGCCACATAATAGTTAAAATTACTCAAAGTATCATAAATAACAACTACAAAAAAGTTGTCCTTGCAGGCAGATACTTCACATTATGGCACAAGGATTAGAACAGTGATCTACAGTTGACAGAAGTGCTGCATGTTTTCCCTTGACTCTTGCATAAGTTAATGGCAATTGTCAGCACTTGAAACTCCAGAATGTTAGGCCACAGCATATCTTAAATAATTACTAGAAACAAAATGCAACAATCCATATTTGTCCTGCTTGAACAGATGCTTCAGCCACATGCAGGCTAAGTGTACATGCCCTGAGATAAATGAGCTGCATGGCCTTGAGGTGACCACAGTGCAGGGGAGGAGCAAACAAAAGAATTTGTTCCTCCTCTGCATCCCAGTTTTACTGACCCATAGGCATTGTCCTGGGCAGCTGAGAACAATGCATGTTACTTATGACCAACACCAGCATGGCAAGGCTGTCCAGGAAGCAGCTGGGGACCACCAGAGCCTGCTCTGTCACTTGCAGTGTGGCCAAGCCTGCTGTGACTGTCCTCAGCTGGTGTCTGCATGCATGGCTCTTAGGAGCTGACAGAGATCTCCTGGTTCTGGTTGCAGGGTACAGACTGCTCCAGGGCTAAAGCACCCTTGCAGTGAGCAGGTTTTCTTCCTGTTACAAACCAAGATAGTTACATTCCATTTTACCCTTACATGGCACACAACAATAACTATAGTTCTCCTATATATCATTATGTTTTATGTGGCTGAAGACTTTGACTTTCAACCAGACTAGGATTTCTAAACCTTTTATTTCTATTCCTTTCCTTCTTTTCTTCACCATGTTCCAGTCCTCTATAGAGGGAGGTGTCCAGACTAGAGCCACAGTCCTCTGGAGGCTTTGGCATTCTCAGCTAAGCACAGTAATTATTTCTGTCTTACAACTGACATTCCCAGTAATGAGGCTGCAAGTGACATTTGCCCTTTCTTCCAACACAATGAAGGTAATGAATCCCACTATATTTGCAGTCCACTATAAACCTAGATTCTTTTTCTGCAGTATTGTCAATTTAGCTGCTATTTACCATCTGTATACATAAATCCGACTCTTTTTCTCCCTCAAATGTAATTTGCACCTGTCTTTCAATATATCCCTTCTTATTGATTTCAGACTATTCTTTCAATCTATCAAGACCATTTGGAACTCTGATCCTAATTGAAATTATGTTGACTGGCACATAAACTCCTGGCCTACCTCCTTTTTAAAGGCAAACACAAAGTCTGCCTTTACTGATCCCTTGGGACTTCAAGCTTCCTCTAGGAGTTTTCAAAGGAGCTTGTTAATGGTTTGGAGATTGTTTTTCTTGGCTCCTATTGCTCAGGAGAAATTTCATCAGTCTAGCCGCACTTGGGTACATCTCATTTGCCTTTGGATCTTTTACTCTTGCTACCTGGTAGTGAATACTAGGAGCACTACATAATTGGACATAGCTTATAATCTTTAGAAAGACCAAAAGCACAGAGAATAAGGAAGAAAATTTTTTCTGATTCCATTTATTTTCTCATTCACCTTTCCTATTAAGAAGGTGCTTCACCTTTCACCTTCCATGCTTTCTTTCACCTTTCTCTTGCATCTAACTTATCCCTGAACTCCCTTGCCATTTCACATCTTCTGTTTAATGTAGCTTAGTGTGCTCAGGGGTCTTACTGCTTCACACTTACACTGAGCAATATGCTTCTAGACTCATTCTTACAAACACTTTTGTCCTTTCCTTATCAGAACTTTTGAGCCACTGAAAAACTGCTGATATAATCTGTGACTGTATTTGCACTTTTCTGCCCCAAAAGAAGATGGTGCTGCACTATAAACCTGATGTCTTCTGGACAGTGCAGAAGAATATCTGCTGATTCCTCCTCCTATAGAGTTTGTCCCACAGAAACTCCCTTGGTTGTTTCTCTGATTTTGTTTAGATGAGCTTTTCTTTCATGGAGGTAGCTATCTAACTTCTCTCAGAAGTGGGATCAAGGTTGTTTCCCAATTACTTTTGCTCTTATCACCTTCCACTTACAGACTGCTCCCTTGTTCCATCAGTGTGGTTATATATATTTAGAAGACTTCAGCACTATGACACACATATGACATACTTTGTCATATGCAACAATTTAGGCATAAAGCCTTCCAGCCAGCTGTGACCTACCTCTTTCCCACCATAACATGCTTTTCCCACACTCCCTTTGCTTGCACTGATCCCTAACCCGTCTCCACATGGAAGTGTTAAATGACTCATCAGAATTACAGTGGGACATTGGCAATTCTTCCCTTTGTGTATTTCCCATTACAGCTACAGAGGAGTGTCCCTGGAAAATCATCTCTGCAGGAATAGAGTTTTTCACTGCCTTCCAGCACCCTGCTGTGGCCTGACAGCAGTCTTCCTATTCTCATCCCTACTAGACTGAAGATATTCCCTAATTGCAAACTTTCTAAAATGAGAGCACACTACTGCACTGGCTCATTTAATTACACTGGGACAATTCCAGCTCCTGCTGAGGGAGGATGAGGCTATTTACTGACTTACCAATAAAAATTCACAGTGGGTCAGGACTTGGAAAAAGAAACAAAAGTACCAAACTGTTTTCCTGTGTCCACCCCCTGCTGTACAAGGAGTCAGTAGAGCAGGATTTCGTTTATAGGTGGTTTCTAGTTTTGCTTATTCCCATCCCTGCTCCCAAGTCACTAAGATGCAGGAATGATTAACTGGGTTCTCTCCTGCAGGGAGTGAGGAGACTGACCAGAGTGAATTAGGGAACCAGAGCACCAAAGGTACATTTAGGCAAAACCTTGACATGGTACAGGCTGCTGACACTTTCACAGAGTTTTGTGGAGGGCTCTCTACAAGTCACCATCAGTCCAGCTGTGGCAGTGTGGTAGAGCCTGGCTTTCTACCATCTTTCCTTTTCTTTTATTTCTATAGTTGATTTTTATTCTCTTCATGCACTTTTGTCCCCCTCTGCCAAAACCTTGAAAGTCTCTCTGCTTCTGAGGACTTGAGGATACAAAGCTGTTGGTGCACACTTCTACAGTGGCAGCCCTGTATGCCCTCAGTATCTTGCCCTGATGGCAGCCGGGATTTGTGCTGCCTTTATCCCACGGGCTTACCTGTCCCTATTTCATGTCATGCATGGACACAAGCAGCCACACGGTTTATCTACAATTCACAGCAAAGTTCACTGATCAGAAAGGCCATTTGCATTTTCTGCAAGGTTCACCTTCATTCTCAAGGCTTCCAGTTTTTATTTATGCTGAACTCACACACAGCCAAGCAGTCTATCCTAGGTGTGCCCTCATGTCACAGTCTCCTTGAACACAAAGTCAACACTCTGAGCTTGTTGTTGCAGTTAGATTATCTTTCCTGGATCATTCCAGCTGCTACACAGTCTTTGGATTCACTGGTGGGAATCTGAAGAAATGCCTCATCTGAATAGTTATCCTAAATTTAATATTTATTCATTTAATATTTGCCTGGTTTGGAGCACTTGTCAGTTGTACTTGACAGGAGGCATGTTTGCTGTTATGGAAGGTGAACGGGGGGTTACTTGTCCATGTAATTTGTTTGCTGGCTGGACACAATGCTTGGGTTCTGAATTTCCTTACTATGTAAGTTGCAACCCAAGGCATACTGATATACAAATGGACCAGACTGGAACAGTACAGCTCTTAGATCCAGGGTAACTCTCCTTACACATGTACTATCTAAACTCTTAGTTTGTAGGTAGACAGATTTTTGTATGTTGGCAGGTTTTCTCATAGGCCATGCATCTCATGTCACTCAATTATCCTAGCTTCTTTAAATACATGCACTGAGTTCTCAGATCTTGTTATTTGTGAAAAATGGTGTAAAGTTACAAACATCCAGTATTTTTGTTTAGATGAAATTCCTATTACTGTGTATTCTGCTGCAGTATGCTTGTATAATTCAAAAATAAATTCAAAGGTAGTTTTAGTGGCACACAAAAAACAGGCTAAGCATCATGATTTTGTTCCATTCCTAAGCATCATGACAGTGCTACGGTGGGCCTGGCTAAATATTACTGACTCTTCTTTTCCCTGGGGTGTTCATCCTGTTGTTGGTATGTGTTAAAAATATTAGCACAGGTTTTAACTATAAACTCCCTGAAATACTCAGCAATTACACCATTACCTTCAATGGGAAAAAAAAGAAAAAAGGAATGGGCCCACTCTAGTTGTGATTGTCTTGCTTTTTCCAAGTGCTCACACAAGTGCAATTTCTAAGCAAAGACAACACCATAAACACAAGTGTCATTTATTCTAATTGAGACAAAGAAAATTCTGTACAATATCACCACTTTATACTGCCTAGGAAACACTTACCTCAGATAAATGACCCTCTGTTCCAAATGAAATGTCTTCCATAACCTGTTAGAGATAAATTATTAAGTATATAGTAGATACATGCCACATAAACAGTATGATTTTAATGGAACTTATAAAAACCATTTAGCACAATAAAAAGTTATGTAAGCTAAAAAATTGCATCAAGTTTTCTTCACATGCATGAAAGATTTAAATTGCATTTATAATGGGGCAGTGGCAGCCACCCAATATTTAAAACTATATTTGAATACATTTTATTAAGGCCTGCTTTGGCTTCTCACTTAAAACCCACAAGGAATACTGCCTCTAAAACTGAATGATTAACTATAGATTGAAACAAACTTTTCTATCAAGCTCTTGCAGATCTGTACACCATTCAACAGTCTACAGGCTTTTTTTTTTTTTTGGTACAAACCCTGTAAAATTATTTTGGGCAGGAGAATGAGAGGCCAAATCAATGTTTCCTATTGGTAACAAATGCTATAGTCAGTTCTTCCTTCAAAATTTTCTTCATCTGTGAAGTCTATAAGAAATCAGCCAATGTTTCATTGACTAGCTGAGGAGTAAAGAAATTTATATTAGCATCATTGGGAAAGCATTAATCCTAATCACACATAACAGTGTTGTTGATAATAAACTGAGATAGGGATGCTGCATTGGTATCCACACACACACACACATATATATATAGATATACAAAATAAAAGTGCAAAATCATTAATCTGCCATAAAGTCACAATTGTTACTGGATACTATTTTCAGCAATCAATCTAAAAAAATGGTTTAAATTTCTCTTGCCTGTAATATTAATTTTCTGATGGCATTTTTACTGCTAAATTACAGGTAAGCATTAAGCTGCCTGCAGTGCTACAAACCCTTCCTAAAGAGCCAGCATTTTTACCAGCAGAACTCCACCCAGGCTCAGATGCAGCTGAGGGGCACTGTGATGCACAGCTCCACACGTGGCTGGTGCAGTGAGGATCTGACCACTATGTACAAGGCAGCTGCCTCCTGCCACTGACATCCTTTTTTAGCTGGGATCAATACAAGAAACACACAAACGCTGACTTCCACTAATGCTTCATGCTGACATTTAAAAATAAGATTAAAATTTAAATTTCCAAATTATTTTCTAAGCTCCACAAATACAGCGTTTAATTAAAGCTCAGATGAATGCACAGTTTGTTTAGCTTTCAAAAGTCTTTGTCCTTTACACATTACACATTTGCCTCCTGGACCACAGGCTCTCCCAATGCACTGTAATCAGTTACAGTCTGCTCACAAAGGCTTTCTTGGTGCTTGCTAGCACTAAATTCTGAAAAATCTGTATCATGTTCTGTGATAACTTCTTTTTAATGGCAGACACCACATTAAATATTAATTTTTGTTATGGTCCATTTGGTATCACTTTGACCTCAGTAACTTTAAAAAATTTAATCTCATGAAGGCTTTACAATTATAGAACATTTTCCAAACACCAGAGTGATTCTTCAACCAACCCCAGAACATCACCCCAGATGGCTAAACTGAAGTATGCAGAGAAGAGGAAAAAGACAGCTGACCTTATCCTTATCCCTGCTCTCTACTTTCTGTGTGATGAAAAAGTGAGAAATTAACTACAAACAATTCTGATGGGACAACTATCAAAAAATGCTGACTTACAGAAGGTAAAACTACTAAATTTTGGATTTTACCTTGTAACTTTAATCACCTCAATTTTCTTGAAATCTAGTAGGTGTTTCTTTCCTTCATAGTGATTAAGAGGGAGCACTGCACAGCATGCCAGAGAGCAGAAGAAGAAAAAAGGATAGGTCAGGAACTCAAGCCTGCAGGTGCACACATAGCCATGTTCATCAGGTTACTTGCTGTTAGGGAGGTTACAGCACACACAAATCTCTCAGTTTATTAGTCATCACTGGTTGTTTTGCTGTTTTAAAAAGCTTTTTATGAAAGTGTTTGCTTACACATATATTATCAAGAAGCAAAAAACTAAAGTAAGATATTATAAGAAGTGGAAGAAGAAGGCATTAATGTCTGAAGAGCAATGAAATGGTGTTGTATATTTTAGAAATCACCCATATATGCATCTAACCATGTAGTGTTGATCACTGCAATTTCCACCTCACTCAGTTTAAAAGCATGGAACATATGTAGGATGAAAACTAAAACCCACCTTAAATTCTTCAGAGGCTTAGAAGAAAATCAAGCCAAATAGTCACAAAAAGTCAAACAACAACTGAAATGATGGGACACCTTAATTTCACCAACACAGCTACCAGCTGGAAAGTACGCACTTATATGAGAATTCAAGAATCTACATCAAATACATTCCACATGACTGAGGGTAGCAATATTGTCTGCAACTTTGTTCCAGTCTTTTTCTAATGCTAGCCTAATGAGCCTCATGAGTTATCTTCAACTGAGAGAAGCACATCTTATTTAAGCAACTCAGAGTGGTTCGCAGGATGATTTTTGCTGGCCCCATTTTATTTAGCTTTTACCAAAACATCATTAATGATGTTTCAACAAACTAAGCTGCCAATGCATCTGATTTTCATCCCTAGTTAACAGTCAGTGTTATAAAGGAAGCCTGATTTACTGAATTATTTTGGAATGCCAGTCTACCACATAAAAACTGTAGAAAAAAATCAGCACTGTCTTAAAAAACACAGTTATGAAAGCTATAAAATAGCTGTTGACAGTTAATAAACCTGTGCTCACATGATAGTAAAATAACAAACTTTCAAAGAATTTATACCTTACATATTTTATACCAGAACATGCCATATTTTATGATTTAGTGAGGCTATTTAATTAAAAATGATAAATGGCCCCTCTGCAAAGCAGTATCTGAGGATCTACAAGAAGGGTTCTTTCATCTATTTTGCTTTTATTATTATTGTTATGTTTCTTACTTAGTTTTTCTTGCTTTCAAAGTAAACCTATAGAGTAAGATACAGTTATTTGCAAGAACACTATTTATAGTACACATCAACAAAACCAATATTCACCTGGCACTAGTGCTTAGTTCTATATGACACAATAAATAACTGGAGAGCTTCATTTATAGAATTCCACTGTAAAGTAAATAAATCACCTGGGTTTGTAATGTACTTTCCAGGGCATATATGCACATATGTTATTATCAGCCTTTCATATATTGTCTTGAAGTAATTAATTCAGTAACCTCTAAGTACAAAGAACACCACTCTTTCCTTCTGCTTCAGTGGCCAATAGTGCTCTCTAGAAATTCCCTGAGGGGAACAGAGGTTGTGCCACAGTTGACCAGAATAGTCATTCCAGAAACATGGCAACCACAGCAAGCTACCCCTCCCACAGGGGCACCACAGCCTTGTTAAATAATATGAAACCATGTGTTTTGACAAATACATGCTTTTCTGTTAGGTATCCTCACTTGCTGGTAAATGGCTCTGAAAAGGTCCCCTGCTAATGGCAAGAAATAAGTTTTTCCATGGAAGTCATAAAAAATGGCTAAATTGAGAGACTACACACCACATCACTTTTTTTTTTTTTTTTTTTTTGCTACAAATATTGAATTCTTTTTAAATAATAATTCACTACCATATAACAGAGCACTTAAATGCTTCAGAAGTGGTTTGTTTTTCAAGCCCATTTACAAATCAAGACAAATTTTTTCCTTGCACTTCAGCATGTTCAAAACCAGAAGTTAGCATGATTTCTGTCAGGTTTTTTCATTTGCTTTTATATTTCACCTTGTGAGGAACTACTAAGAGATGTCAGGGAATAATTTGTTATGGCTCTTCTCTAAAAGTTTAGATACTGCCTGTCACTGCAAATACAGTTTCCTCTTCCATTCAAAATGTGGGGAACCATCCCTCAAGTCCCACAGATGTCTCCACAACCAGAAGTCATCTCACTTCAGCTGCCCAGCTGCCATTCTTGGATAGCAAGGTTGATTTCCAGGGAAACAATGTGGGTTTGCAGGGGTGAAAGAGGTGATAACCTATAACACAAATATCAGGAGTGCTGCAGAAACAGTCACAAAATCCCAAACGCTCCAGAGCCTCTAAGCAGTTTGAAAGAGGAGCACAACTTTCCATAACCAACAGAACTCCTCATATTATTTCAGTAGACTCATAAAAAATATGGTAAGGCAGTGATGGGGGTGGAATCAAAGCCAAGCTGACTATTTCTAATAAAAATGTTCTCTCTGTGAAGGCAGTCTGTAAACCATTTGTCCTGGGAAAAGACTGCAAGAACTACTGAAGCTCAATATAAAACCAGAATTTTACTAACAAGAGGAGATTTTACAGTCAGGTATGGGTCTGCTTTTCACTAAAACTCAGCCAGTATAAATGCAAAATTAGGCATCAGATTTCATAGCAATGCACAGTTCAATGGCTCTTAACATCAGATGCGATTAAGCATAATTTAAATTTTTTCAACTAAATTCCATGCTAATAAAACTAACAACTGCTGTTGGAGGGTCTTTTTGTCTCAGTGGTGCTGTTGGGTGATGAAGATTTTTTAACATCTTGTTGACATAGGCAGTACAGTTAAAAGACTATTAGATAATGGTTGATTTTTCAAGCAGGGATAGCATTCCAGATCAAAACATGAAAACATAAAAGAAATTTGTCAAACCTTCTAAGCGTCATTATTTTTTCCTCCTTTTAATAGTCATTGGATGCTGTAAGCCTATTAGCATCTATTAGCTCAGAAGCCTTTGACTATTTCACTAAGGGAGGAAAAGTAACTCTCTATGTCAGCTAACAATGACCCAGGCTAACAAGTCAGCAGGACCAACTCAGAATGAAACCCGCTGGTGAGATGAGGAACAACTGATAATTTTGCCTAAATACTTAATAGTTTTTCCTTTAAATCCTGATGTACATTCTGTATTTATTGCCTGAATAATTTCTGCATTTTAGAAAGATTGATGTTAAAAGGGAAAAGGCTTGAGGGACTTCTGAGAAGCTAGTAAGCTATTTTATTCATGTCCCAGATTGAAAGCCAGATGTTAAGTTCATACTTAACCTGCCCTGCTGACCCATCACAAAGATTCAACTCCTCCTCTCAACAGGAAAACCAGCAGTATCCCTTGAAATGCAGCTGCAGACTATTTCAGATACCTCTTTCAGCTCCCTGTGTTTGGGGCAGGAAACAGCACCCCACTCTGTGCCCTTTAGAAAGTGACCTTCTTTTCTTTTTTCAGAATCAGGTGGAGCATCAGCAGTCATCTCCATCTCATCCATTTGGTTCTCTTCTTCCTCAAAACCACAGCAACTGGTTTCTTTCAGCTGAAATCCTCGGATCAACAGCTGACAGGCCTCCAAGTCAGCTTCCCACACTCTTTGGAGCAGCTGGCTCCCACAGCTGAAATAAAAGCCAAAAGAAAATAAAACTGCAGTTCAGGGAAAATAGTTGCTATTTCAAGTAACACTCACAGTAACTGCTTATTATAGACAGAAAAGTAAAAACAGCCAAAAAACCTAACAGCACCTCAAATACTCCCAGAGAGATAACATTGCTGTATCAAACTGAAAAGCAGCAAAATTATTAGCCTATTACAAAGTGGATGATAGAAAAACCTCCTCGGGTTAAGATGCTGCTTCCAACTGTGCAGCAAACACTGGCTACATGAGACTTCCTTCTGTTCTTCAGACACAGGTTCAGGGGCCTTGCCATCACAGCCAGTGCTTCTTTCACAATATCAGATACACAAGCCTGTGTATCCTGTACCCATGTAACTTTCCTGAATTTGATGTAAAAGATCATGTGTCAACAATCACACTACTTACCACATTAAATCAGGTCTAAGTTTTGGAAAATAACTACACTAAATTTCTTATTAGACTAAAATGTGCTTACTTCAGCACTGGGGAATCAGATTAGACTAAACCACAATGATCTCCCTTTTTTGGGTCTTTGAGTGTCGTCATTATCTCTTACTAATGTGCTTTGGTTTCCTTCTACTTTGTTAGGCCACCAAAACAAAAACAGAATTCAAAATACAAAGCCTCTATAAACTTTTCATCCATTAGTCATCTCTCAAACATGAACATTACAAATAATGCTCCTGAGATCCAACTAAAAGTTATTTCCACCTGAAATAAATGGGAATTCTGAGTGTAGATAGATTTTGAGAACTGAATACTAACATCATACTGTTTGTAAGTGATGTGGCCACATCTCCATTTTATACACGTTGTCTCAAAGGAACCAAATGAGTAGGTTGCTTGCTAAAATATAGTACTTCAGTGGCACAGCCTGGGATGGGACTGAGAAATTACTATTCCCATGGTAATACACACTTTCAGACAGATTTCAGTGCTAATAACTGCAATATTTTTTCACTTTTCTTTTTCAAATTATATAATTTACTGTATAAATACTTTATTGTGAGAAATTTTCAGTGACTTAAAAGAAGAAAAATAACTATTTGATTTTAACTTTTCTAACTAAATTAAATACCAGCTTATCTTTTATCCCAAAAATAGAAAAAGAAGCTACACTTCTCACAATGAGTTCATTAAACTAACACAAGTATGTTTTTAACTCCACAAATTCTACAAGATGCCAAGCTGTAAAAATCACACAGCAATATACTGAGACTGAAAGCAAAATCAGGCTTCAGAAGCTGAGCTATTTGATTTATGCTTAAGAGTCAGTATATGTGTTTATTGAAGGCATAATCAGCAAGGGGTCCACAAATTGGTCTCCCCCAAGGAGTTCAAAGTATCACTAATTAGAAAGGGAAAAATGGATTACACATCTGTGTTCCATCCAGGTAGCATTTCACTTACCAAGCCAGAAAAATAAAATAACCCCTGCTGTTTCCCTACTTGTCAATCACATTATCATAGTCACACAGTCAAAACATTTTCCTGCAGACATACATAAGCCCATTTATTTGCTTTTTGAAAATGTTTGTTTGCATCTATATATAGCTTATTATTAAAAAAAAAAAAAAAACCACTCTAGAGAGCTAAATCAGAATTTCTAAAGGATAACTTGTTTTGGCTATTTAATTTAATGAAGAGCTTTATTGGCAAAATTAGGGCAGAGATGGTGACGTATGCAGGATTTCACAGTGGGGAAGATGAACAGCATGTATAACAGTAGAGCATAATGGTGCCTGGGCTGCTGTTATTTGGCCCTGACTCAGCACATTGGTCAATGTGGTTTTGTCTGTGTCTAAGTTTTAAATGCATTTTAGTAATCAGCAGTTACTGAATCTACTGCTAACAGATGGCTTTTATTTGAAGGCCATCATTGTTTTATCATGGTATTTGTAAAACTCTGATACAACTTGAATTAAGATGCTAAGATGTTATGCTGAATTTTTAAACCAAAATCAGTGAATGCACATACACTTGGATACTCTGAACAGATCTAAGCCCAACACATCAAGGCTCCAACTTGTAGTCTATATTTTGGAATTCAGTGCCTTGAAGCATTTTACAAACACACTTTTGGAATGAAAATTACTTTAAAGCTGCAAATAGTTAACACAGAGACACATTTCAAATTATTATTAACAATTATGTTGTCCCCAGCATGCAAAAAGCTTTTAGCTTTTACATCAGGTGTTAAAAATTAAACTAAACTGAATTCCAGAGTTTGGTTTATTCATTTTCAATCCACACCAAAAGTGCATTTGCAGTCTCCATGAAGCCTCCATGGGTGGCTGTACAGAACACTGTGAGATTTTTCAGGTATGAAACGTTTCAAAATGATGGATCGAGTCTGGATGAGATTTTACATTATTCCTATACTTATAAATATTTCATGATGTATTAACACCTCTAGGTGTTATATGCCTGCCTGTATATTACTATCAAAGTGGCATATGTGGCAAGTTCAATGAAGGTGTCTGGAACAATCTGCTGGAATCCACAACAAATCACAATCCATCAACCATTTACATAGACCCAGTGACACAAAGCATACCTTAATCACCCGCTGATTCTGAACTGCCAAGAGCCATAGTGCCAGGCTTTGTACAAACACCCAACACATTAGAATGATGGCCTTTCCCTCAAAGCAACTTTTCTCTTTCAAACAATCAGCAAGAGCTAGGATACAGATGAGGGTGTTCAAAGAAACACAGTGGACTGGACATGGCATGTTAGTTACAGTACTACAGTTTAATTAGTTACATGAGTAACTAATTAATTTAAGTGGTGCCAAGAACACTGAGGCATCACAGTGAATGAGCATTTTACGGATTTGCGGGAGGGCAATGAAACATGCCATTAGATACCCAAGATCTCCATCCCTTGGAGGAGGAATCATGTAAGGTAAAAGATGCTAGTATCAGAATACAAGGGGCAAGTGATTGATACCAATGTGGTATAACATCTACTGAGGAAAGTCTGTCTTCTCATATTAAAAAAAAAAAGACAAATACTGAGTAGAGATTTAAAGACTCTGAGTAGCCCTGACACTGGAAGCTAGTAGTTAGTCTTGATGAGACAGAACAGAAGGAATCAATGAAGGAAAAACAAAGTGAAATGGAAAAAAAGACAGAAGTGCTCATTTTAAATGAATGAGAGTAGATCAAGACTGCTTTTGTCAAGTCATGGCCAGGGAAATTGATGGTGAAGTAAGTGAGATGCAAGACTCCACATGAGTAATTTTTTAGCTGCATGGATAGCTGGGACAGGTTTTACCTCAAGGATACTGTGCAGAAAGGATCTACAAGAGCAGGCCTAAGCTGACTTGAAGAATGGTTGAGACATCCACAGCAACACAAAAGGATGCAGCAGACAGAATTCTGCATTAGGTCAAGTTGATGATGATGAAAGAGCTGTCAGAGAAACAGGGCTGTTTAAAGGCAGGAGGAAATGGATGTGGAACACAGAGGCTTATGCTTGAGTTCTCTTCATAAAGTGGCAATTGACACTGTAATTGCAGCTGCCTTTACTAAGGCTCAAGCAGTTTTATAGGAAACATGACCAGGGTAAAAGGGTAAAAGGAAACTAGAGGATATCTCCCCTCTACTTGTGATGTTGGGTGAAATTCATGTCAAGAGACATAACCAGCAAGGGTTTTCTCTCTTTTGAGCTCCAAAAAGCATTGCTCCTCTGCCTTTTGATGAGATTCTGGGAGGTATCTATGGGGTCTCTCTATGGCTCTCAGCACAACATTATTCTAAAGCTATTTATAGTGCTAACTGGAACTACAAGAACATGACTTTTCTTTATTGAGGGCTCTACATACATACAAAAGGCACATTCAGTTCCTGAACATTGTAGTCTAAATGAAAACATGCCTGTGTAAAAATAGTAAAACGATTTTATATTAAACTCTATTAAAAAAAAAAAAAAAAAAAACCAACCCAAAACTAAACCACAAAACCAAACCAAAACAAAGTTCTGCAAAACCTCCTCAAAAGCATATTGGAATCAACACAGGAAGATGTCACTGCTTCTAAATTTCATCATCTATAGTTTTCAGGAATGCCCCTTGGTGAGTGAATTGTTACAAGTGGTTTATAACACCCTGAGGTCAGCACCATGATGTTGCTTATTTCAAGGGAAATACCTGTAAGAGCCCTCACACTGAAAGCCAAGAGAGTGAAACTGAAGCTAAAAGGTTACACAGTAAGACAACTCTTGAGAAATGGCATGATCAAAATGTAACTTTGGAGGGAATGTCAACCATCACTAAGAAGAGATATTCTAGATGATTTCCTTTTAATAGGTGAGCCACATTGAGGTACATTTTCAGGAAAATGTGTACTTATCTTCTCCCAGTACATGACACATATTTTAACTCTATTCACTGACCCTAAAATCAGTTTTCTCTCACAAAAAAAGCAAACAAAATGCAACAAAAATAGTCTGGCACAAACAACAGGGATTTTCATTATGACAATTAAAATGACTGGAAACTTTTGAGGCTTGCATAAAATGGCACTGTCAAAAGACTTTGTTCAATATCCTCATTCTTTATTGAACTATTGTACAAACTAGGGAAAGTTTTTCTATATTTTGGTCATTTGCTTCTATTTATATTTTGCACCACAGGGGAGGAATGAGCTCTTCTCACTCAACATTTAGCTATGACTTTTTTCCCTTTTCTGAAGGCAATAGCTGTGCAGTGAACAAAGGAGGCAAGCAAAAGGAAGTATCTTTTAATGATACTTTGAGGATAAAAAGCAATGTTATTGTTTCACTCCTAGCAGAGCCTCACCTTTTTATTTGATTCATCATATTAATTCACAGTCATGCATTAATAACACTTATTATTTTTAAGAATATCACTTAGATATTCTTACATATATTTCACTCTATAATTCTTAGATTTAAGAATCTACTCCAGCTTTACTTCTCTTTTTCATTAAAAAAAAATTTAAAAAGAAGTTTTCAGCCTGATCAGTTCTTGTTCTTTAACCTTGGCTGCTAAATTTTAAGATGCCAACAGCCAACAGCAAAGCAAGGACTACAATGTGCCAATCAGTGACTCACATGAGGCTCCAGGGGGAAGGAGGCACGTAATCCTGTTTTCCCCACCTGACTGGTGTGCAACAGCAGACTGATAAGGGAGAAAGTACAAAGAAAATGTGGACTAAAACTTATGTTTTCCCTTGGCCTGCACACTAAAAAGTCACCTTCCCTAAACATCTGAAATCAAAACTCTTTTATTCTCCCCTTCTTGCAAGTCTCCCTAATCCTATAAATGCCTCCAACATAACCTCAATTTCACAATTCAATTCCTTGCATTGTGTGTCCCTTCCCCATTCTCCTCAGGAGCCAAAAATCTCATGAAATAACTTCATATGGTTCCAATCATGTGGTTGTCTCCCAGTGTGGGAGACATCTTTTCTATTCCCTTATTTTAAAGCTCACTGATAACACTTGTTTGCTGCTGAGCACTATTGTTACATTTTTCCATGCGAAAACAAGACTCACTCCCAGAAGGAGATTCCACATATTCCCTTATCAGATAACAACCTTCTCTACCTTGGAGACTAGCTAAAACTCCCAGGCAAACTTAGTACTGGTAGCACTTTTCCCTGGCACAAACAACAGCAACTTGCTTCTCCAACCTTGCCCTCTCCTTTATGAAAAATAAAATAATATCTACAAACCAGCAATTAGCTCTCCCTCTTCAAATGTGATGTTTCACCCATTAGAGAATATTCTGGAACAGAACCACAGAAGGCCAAGAAAGCAATCCTCACAGTCCCCATCTAACTTTCAGACTTTTACATCTTCAACACCTTAAAAATTTGCTCTGGGCTGACATTTCTAGTATCTACACTTTATAGCCACAGTCAGGTTCTGTGCACATCAGTGCTATTCAAAAGACACCCAGTGCACCTAGACAGGACGTGACGGTGCAGCACAGAGGTGCGGACATCACTTTCATGCAGCTCTAGAATGGGTGTTGGCAGTGGCTCTGCTTTCTACAGCATCCCAGGAGCCAGGCAATGTGCAGGAAGGGACAGATTGGAGGGAAAAGGTGAGCAGAACTTCCAAACCAGCCCTTAATGGGGTGGCTATGGCACCCACTGCTCCTCAAGGCAGAGCAAATCTGGAAGTGTAGTAGACAGAGTACCTGGAGCCAGATATCCTGTGTCCTTGTTGAGTGATCTATCCTCTACAATACTGCTATGGAACACTCACCACAGTCTTAAATTGTGTTGGGATCAGGAGCTCTCACTTCTTGGCTTGGTGAGCAAAAAAGAAGAGCAACAGTTCAATTCCCTCCTTGTTCACAAATATCAGATGAGTCCTGGTGGAGAACCCCAAATCCATTCAGACACCTCCTCATCTGAGATATTTAACACTGGAGATGCCCCATGCCAAGTACAAAAAACACTTAGAGAATGGAACAGAAATGTAACACTGTGTTGGAAGGAAAAATGTCATGCTGGAAGGCAACCACTCAAACACTGCACAGCCTTCTTCAGCCAGCTGCTGCCTCTTGCATGCTCCTTGCTTCTTTCACATCTCTACTTACCCATATCTGAACTTCCACTCCAGGAACGCTGCATTTCTGTGGGTCTGGGAGCAGGGACAACAGGTCTTTATACTCCTTCCAGCTAAAACCTTAACCCTGTTCTTCACTGTCTCTACTTTCTGCCTCTCTTTGTCCTGTTATCTAGAAGGTAACACTGACACACTATTACTTGGAGTAGCTCCAGGGAGTGTCTTAAGGCAAAAACATTTTGTATATATTAATAATGAGGCTATACCACCAATTCTATAAATTGCATAATTAAGGAAAAAGGGTAAATATACTATTATGATGGGTTCTAAGATTTCTAAGGAATTTTCTCAGACCTCACAAAAGCTATAAACTTGAACTGCCTTCATATTGCTTTAAAAATTCCTTTCCATGCAGAATTTTTCATAGAAAGAAGCTAATAGCAACAAATAAGAAATAATATTCATGTAAAAATACATGCCCCCCACAGTAATCTCAGTAAACAAACAAACCAAAAAAAAAAGAATAAATAAATATCTGCCAATGTTTTCTGCCAAATGTGTTTTAAAAAATTAGGCTTATCAAGTACACTCATTATCCACAATTTTTTCCACTTAGTAAAATTACTGCATCAAGAATACTGAAAGATTAACACTGAAATCTAAAACCAGTCTGCTAAGAACTGACATATTTTCTTAAAAAACCCTATCCTGATACAGCAACTTCAGGACAGAACTACCACCTTGTATTTTATGTGAAATGTACATACTATGTGTCTGGTTTTTCCTTCCAAAAAGGCCTGTTAAAAACAATACATCTAGTGCTTAAAACCATCAATAGACATTTGATTCGTGTTATTAAAAAATAAGATACCACACAATATCAAACAATACTTCCCTCATTTTGTCTTCAATTCTCCAGCCATTTATTTTACCTGGTGAAGAACTTTAATCACATGCTGTCATCTTTTTACCAATATTCAATGTCACTGTGTTATACTTAAATTATCTCCACTGGAAACACAAAATGATAGACTGCTGCAGCTGATGGCTTTCACTTTGATTCTTAACACAGGGTGGATGCAGGAATGGGACCAACACGCTGAATGCAGGAAATTCAGTAATTTACAAGGGAAGAAGGAAGGCATCTTGTTGAAGCATTTATAATTCAATTGTGTCCCTATATTTACTTTGCAGTTTATTTTTACTATATTACCCAATCTATAATGTAAAAAATTTACTACCTGCTTTCAGGGCTATTTATTTCTCTTTAAGAAAAGAAATGGTCCTCTGCCTTTACCTCCACTGAAACATCTATTACAAATAATCTATTCTAAGACTATAAAACTCAACTTTGATAGATGAGGAGAAAGCTACCAGGGAATTCTTCTTATTCAGCAGTTCACTTGAAGTCAGCTTCTCAACCCTAGTTTATCATTCACCTTATTCATAATCTGGTAAAACACCCTTGAGTTTGGTAGTAACTCTGATAGTTCAGTCTATATCCTGCTTGCATTTGGCTCTTGCAATAACAGCAAAGCTCCACAATGTCATTAATTTTGGCTGGAAAGGAATTGCTGGAATGAGATATTTTTTTCTGCACTATTTAATATTTGATCCCAAATTAGATTTAAAAGAGAGGCATGAATTAGGCCCCAGATTTTGAAAAACATGCATCTCAGTATTTACATATCCATTTAAGCTCTGTTCAGGTCAGCTCCTACAAAGGCCTCAATAATTTCTTGAGCTTGAACCCCACAAAATATCTGACTTCTAGTGACCTCCTCTAAAACGGAAGTCATTCAAGTCACAACCAGTTTTAATCCAAGAGAATACATTTGTTTCTAAAAGTATGCCACAGGAAGAAAGCACAGCAGTTTGCATTGAGGCCACATTCTCAGCTGCCACAAATCCACACTGCTGCAATAGCAGCAATGGCTATTTATACCAAGAGAAGAATGTGTTCTTATTTCAAAGCAATTAGAATAATGAGCCTGATCTCTTATTGCTTATTACATTCTCTGACCACAGTGCAAAGAAGCACAAAGAAAGAATTCACAATTCCCCATCTTTTTTTTTTTTTTCTACCTCTGTTCTCTGACATAAAACAGTTTAAAATATACTTCCCTCTCTGAAAGCATGAGAGATTTAGACTTTATTGTCAAGGGAATTTGGGGATGTGAATCATCCTGTGTACCACTGACCAAACAGGAATTAAGCATACAAAATGATCAAAAAACAGGGCAAAGAAATAACCTTTTAGAAGAGGTACAATTGGGAGAGGTTGTATTGTCAACATGTAGGAATGTACCTTGAAATTCAGCTTTTGTAACCAGGAAGACACACCTGGAAAAAAAAGAGTGTTGGCCAAATACTGATGTCAATAACCACGTGCTTATGGAGTTCCTCTGAAACATCCAAGGGCACCATATGACCTGCTCTAGTTGCAGAGTCATACAGGTTCAGGAGCCAAATCCTGTTCTGGATCAAAAGGAGCAAGAGAGAAAGGGCAAGGTCTGCAGATCCTCCCTGGCTGGACCCTGCTGGGTACAAAAACCCTGCACTGCTGCTGACAGAACATTCAGAATTGCTGGGCTGTGTGTTTCTCCCCAGACTAGCACAGTGCACTCCCAGCAGCAAGTACATTAACTAATGAAAACTTCCAAATGCTAGTAGGAAAGACTGTCCCAGCTGCATGCAAAATAGAGTTATCCTACATCTTCATACTCCTGCTATGCAGATGGCAATGCTTTATTTTCTACTGGTTTAATTGTCATTGTTTCTATCTACCTGGCCAGCCAGGACTTTGTGCAAAGTATCATCCAAAGACAGAACAGGAGGATTTAGCAGCACTGCTGGACAGCAGGCAGATGGTGTCAGGCATCCATCCTCATCTTCCTTGACTGCTCTACACCCATGACTACCATTGATGACAGTCCTACTCAGGACAGATGACAAAGCCTCTGTAACTGCACAACCTGGTTTCAAATCTTGTCTTCAGGGATCCATTGGAAAACAGTAGCAGTAGGGAAAGACACATCCACCTCCCAACACTTTTCTTGCCTGGTTCAGAAGGGACCAGCTGTTTTTCACTACATGTATTCACTTACATGCAGCCACCAAGAGCACCTGGTAAGAGAGCAAAATCTTAATGCCACGGACCCAGAGGTGACAAACAGCTTTGCTATCCCTCCCTCCCCTCACAGCCATATCTTCACAGCTAAGATGGGTTGAGGTTTGCATGAAATCAGCTCACAGAGAAGCCAACAGCAGGGCAGAGCTGGGCAAGGCACAGGTGATGCTGAAGGGCAAAGAGAAGCACTTTGAAGAGTTTACAGTTATTTTTCTCAGTGAGACTGGGAAAAATCCCATAAAATTACTGGAAATTGTCCTCTGTGTAAAGGGATATTCTTGATCAATTTTTCAAACTCAGTCCCTAGTTTTCAGACTGCCTCTCACCTAACACTACTATATTCTGCTGCATGTTTTCCTTGCTATTTGAAGGGGATTATGAAATCACTGTCCTTTAGGTTGACAGAGTGCCCAAATTTAACTCCTCAACAGCCACAGCACACTGCAAATACATCCTCATATTGTTGATCTTGGATCTTATTTTCAAACTCCCTCTGAAAATTCTAGGATGAGGTCAGTGGCTGAACAATCTTTGTGAAGCACAGTGGAACTGTTATAAAAAATATTATGTCATAGTCAAAGCATTTTTGCATAGAAAATAGAAAAATGTTTAAAAAAACCACCAAAGCTCATTTTATCAATCTTCCCTTCATTAATGTAAACATACATTAGGATCAGTATCTTCAAGAGAAATTGTGTAGGCTTCCAGGTCAAAAAGCCAAGAACCTACTCTTGGGGAAGAGGAAGGATCTATGACTGCTGTCAGTCATGGCAGACATTCACCACTCATAAAATGGGATCCTCTCCACATTGAAAGGTATCACTAATTAACAAACAAAAAAAATTATTAATATGAATTTTAAACTCTTCATAAAATTCATATAATTCAAGCAAGAAGAGCAGAGGAAATTAGGGAAAAAGATAAGAAAAAATTTACTTTTGCTCCAAAACAGGGAAACCTCAGCAAACCAAAGCAGCAAAAGTGATATAGAATTACTTACTCTTAATGAGGCAAGACTTTGCAGCAGAGAGAACTACTGTGTGTGCTGGTTTTAGCTTTAGAGGTAATTTTCTTCACAGTAATTGGTATGGGGCTGTATTTTGGGTTTGTGCTGAACACAGGGTTGATGATACAGAGATGTTTTTGTTATTGCTGACCAAGGCTTACACAGAGCCAAGCCCTTTTCTGCTTTTGGTACTGCCACACTGTCAAAGAAGTTAGGGGTGCAGGGAAGGTGGGAGAAGACACAGCTGGGGCAAGTGAGCCAGGCTGACAAAAGGAGTATTCCAGACCATATAACATCATGCTGTATATGTGAGTGGGGGAAGAAGGAGGAAGTGGGACATGTTTGCATTGGTGGCATCTCTCTTCACACAGAGTAAGTGCTCTGTGTGAGGGGGCCCTGCTCTGCTAGGAATGGCTGAACACCTGCCTGCCCATGGAAAATGGTGAATTAATTCCTTGTTTTGCTTTACTTGTGGGTGTGGCCTTCACTTTCCCCATTAAACTGTCTTTATCTCAACATGTGAGTTTTCACACTTCCACCTTTCCTGTTCTCTCCCTGATCCCGCTGCTGGGGGAGTGAGCGAGGGCCCAGGGGGGCTTGGCTGCTGCCTGGGGTTAAACTAAGAGACTGTGACACTAATGAATTTCAGCAAAGTGGTGAACTGCAGCTCTGCAGGCACCACTGACCAGCACCAGAACAATGCAGCATAAGAAAAGGGCATACAGAATAAAACAAAATCCTAACAAAATGCACAATTGCGAACCAGCTCGAGAGGCTGTGAACTGTCATCATATTTCCTTTTCAAGCAAGGGCAATACTTTCTGTTTTTAGAGGGGAGATGCCTTGCCCTCTGACAATTTTTGCTATGCTAAGAATAAAATGAATGGAAGACAAAGAGCCTAGAGGAAAGAAGGGCAAGATTTTCCATGAATAAGCAGCAAAATCCCCTGTCACCTTGTCTTTGACAATGCTGCACACTAACTACTGATGTTAATTCAGTAACTTGGAAAAAGCCCTGGATGAAACCTGAATTAATATGGACAGGGAGTTAGTAAAGGCTGTTCAACCATGTGCTTTACTTTTTCTAAAGCTCTGAGGCACTGGAAACTGGCCTCAAATCTGACCTTTTTTTTTTTTTTTTTTTCCTAAAAGGGTCTAGTTTCAATGCTGAGAATAGCTAAAAAGAACAGAGCTTTCTGCTACTTATTATCAAACAGTATGGTCATGTGCCACAGTTCCCCCATCTCCCAATTAAAAATCAGTATTTGTGACCCAGCATTGCTGAATAGGCAAAATACAAAAAAAACCCCAATTACTGAGTTCTTAATTCTTATGCCCTTCTTCACTTCTTATTATCTCATATAGGATCAAGTCTTTAAAAAATGTTATATGAAACACATATACATTGGTGCAATAATAATTGTCGACTAGGACTTAAAAGTGAAAAGGTAAGTTTTGTGTTATGTCCTCTTCCCCCAGAGTACTGTGGGGTCCAAAAGCCTACCTGTCTCATCCCTCCCTTTCTGCAAAAATCTCCCTCCACACCTTAAACCAGCAGATGGTTCCTTAGGATATAAAACAACATCCTCCTCCCCTTGTAGCAAAAAATTAATTTTATCACTGCAAATTCAGAAGATTCCTGCTACTGACACAAAAGTCATGGTGGGTTCCATCAATGCAATTATCTCCTATCTTGCAGTTGCCACGGACAGAAATGGTAGTGGGAGTGTTTTTCACTTTAGTTTTTGCTTTGCTTGTTTTTTTAAATATCTTTTCTTACTTGGTGCAGGTAGCAGATTGCATTCTTTGCCCTCCATTTTTAGTGCTCGTGCAATGTGCATTTCATCTGTAGATAGGTATTAGTTCTGCCAGGGCTGAGAGACAAGTTCAAGGCTGGGAACAGAGTTCCATCCTGGCACAGACATGAGTTTATCAAAGGATCTCCACTAGCGCATGGCACCAGATAACACTGATGATAAAACACACATTATGCTGCAGAAACGTGATTAGAAACTCTTATCTGCTGCACTTCTATAGCGACGATTTCCTTTTCCATGCCCTGTGGGCATTAGCTATGCTTACCACAAGCAGAAATGAAAGGCATGGTGAAGATTCCCCCCTTTCCTCCAGACCCAGTTCATCTAGGCTAATCTGTGAAGCAATACCATCAAATTTCTTCTGACATTATTTGAATTTACTAAGAGCTTCCAAGATGCTATACTTTGTCAGGAAACTGCAAACATTTTCAAATATATTGCAAGTGATTGTGAAGAGAATAAGGATATTTGGTGAGAACCTGCACTGTGGTCATGTAGAGTAAGGCAGATTGAAAAGTAATTGAATGTTTTAAAGGTGAAAACAGGGTTTCTGTGAAGAAAGTGCTTTATTATATTCCTACTATCCAGCTTCTCCCTGCTCCTTGAAATACAAAAGAGATAGGAAAAAATAGGTGTCCTAAGGGATAAAGTTGGAAATAAAACAAAGGTAAGAATAAAATGCACAAAGTGGAAATGAGACAAGTCCAAGGAAGGAAGACAGAGGAGCCACAATAAAGGGAAGAGCAGGGGGAGAATCAGAAAGTCCCCTATCTAAAACTGCTAACATCAAGACAGACCAATTAAAGAACAGCAAAAAAGAATGAGCACAATGTTTAAAGCAGAGGGGAAAATAGAACAAGAAGGAATACTTAAATTTTTCTTCTTTGTTAATTGGATTCACCACTGTGAAACTTTCTTGAACTATTAAAAATGGACGTATCATCTCCCAAATAAGACTGGGCCAATACAGCAACCAAAAAATCACCTGTAAATTATTAACTAACACACTTAGCAATTTGCTTTTTAATATTCACAGCTCCTTTTATTTCTGAGTATTTTGGGCTAGTAAACTTCCCTCACTACAATAGTACCAAGAAATCAGTGGGATCTTGCCAAATTTCCCCTTCCCTATAGAAACACCTTTAAAATGTTACTTTTATTCACAAGTTCTATGTTCTTGTCACCAGTCACATGGCCAAAAGTCATAATCCTTCGATTTGTAATACCATAACATTTCTCCAGCAAAGTAAGTAGTATAACAAGACCTGATGTTTTCAGGCTGGAAAAAAATACCAGGAAAACATGAGCCTTTAAGAAACAATTGCCCAGTTTTCATGACAGCCTCTATTATGTAGACAGAAAAATAAGGTAAGTGAAACAAAGCAGCTGTATTGTTTACAACATGGAGAAGGGATTGTCCAAAGTAAAGTGTTTGATTGTTCCCAAAAGGGTTTGGTGACACTGCAACGTGGTGTTCACATTACTGAAACATGAGAAATTATTTGGTAGTGGTTGAAGGCTTTTTGTGTACCCACCAGTATGATAAAACTACACAGTATGGTCGAGAGAAAACTGTTTTACTCTAAAGAACAGCAAACCACAATTAGGCAGAATACCTTCAAATGTCACTGGAGACTGCAAAGATTTCTTCCAAATTTATGGATCTGGCAAGTTATGTACATATTCACTTCATGCAGCACCAATTTCTAAACATGTTCCAAATTTTCAGTACTTTAGTTAATCACACCGAGCCTAGTCCTGTAGTCCTTTGTTGCAATAGAAGGCAACACAAGTGATTCCACTGCCATCCAAGGGCATTTTTTCATGAAGAAAAGGACCTCTAATAAACAACAACCTGAAGTCATAAGCAAACAGCACAGTTGGGAAAACTACCCCTATATAATCAACATTAAATTAAACCACAAAATATTCCATACATACAGGAACAACAGAGAAAGAGAGCTACAAATATGCAAGGATACACAGTCCTTTTGATGTGAGACCACCTTTAAGACCATCAGCGGTGTGAAACACTGTCCTTTTAGTGTGCTGTACTATTCAGAGCATTCATACTCAGCTCTGCTCCCAAAACCATTTCTGAAACTTAGTATTTTATAAAGGACACCTGAGGATATGTGGTATGTAAGCTAACAGTGAATAATAAGGAAAGACAGTAACTTCTAACACTGTTCATTTTCATGTAAACTGGAAGGTAATGTGGTGGCATTTAATCCTGACCTGTCCTCTTATGGCATGGGACCCTCAGAACATCTTATGTTCTGCCTGAAGGAGCAGGATCTCAATGAAGATGACATCCTCAAATGCATTAAAATGCCTGCATGAGAAACCCTTGTTTCTGATAGAGAATATGTGCATGCCCTAGCAGTCTGAGCAACCAGGCTGCAGCCACATTTGTTCTGAACTAGGCAAGTGACATTTGATTGAAACTCCTAAAAGAAAAACCATACACGAGATCAGGTAAAACAGACCTTGGACTTGATTTCTGCTGCTTCAATAAATGCAAGGTGCCTTTATCACACCAACTATCTTAACATCTCCGTGAACGAGGAGCCATGCAGATGAGCACAAGTTGGATCAGAGTAAGACTGCATGAGATTTTCCCTACTGTGTATCCATCAGTAAAATTAAAGGCACCGTTAATATGAAAACAAACATTGTTGAAGAGAAAATGAACCCAAGACAAAGAGCAAAAGAGAGTCAGTTAAAGAAGAAAAGTTTTGCATACATATATTTGCAAAGTTACCTGGTGCTGCATCATTCAACAATGGCAAAGTACAGTCACTACAGTATTGCATCCTGTTATATTTATGCATTTCCCCTTTCTTGCAGGATAGCACAGAAAATAGCTCAATAAAACACCTTTGTGTAATTTTCACCAGTTATTCTTGAATAATATTATTCCCCAAAAATAATTTCACAATTCCTATCTGGGAATTAGGAAAAGCCCCTTAAAAGCCCTGGTTTTGTGATGGATGGGAGTCACAGCATAATCTTTTGAGGTCTGGAGAACAGTACAATCAAATTAAATTCCCTCAGCTCAAGAAATGTCATCTTTACATCAGCTGGTACAAAAAAAAAAAATGTTTCCAGCCTGAGGCAGCTATGATAAGGGATTTAGAAGTCATCACCATGTGGGCCAAGAGATATAAAGGAATGCATCACCACATATGAAGTGTCTGCTTCTCAGAATTTTGGAGCTAATGTTCTCCCAGCTGTGTATGACTTTGACCAGCTGGGAAGAAGAAAGGAACTAAATTAGTCACTAGAAGAATCTAGTATTTTGTCTAACGTGCATTTTAACACTCCAGCAACAGAACTGTTGGTAAGCAAAATAAGATCAGATCATTATCCAGCGAGGGATGGGGCTGTGAAGTCTCTTGGAAGCACAGTAGAAAACACACAGTCCTGGGGAGAGGCAGGCAAAGATGACATTTCAGTCCTATCTGTGCACTGCTAAGATACTACCAGCAGCTGGAACAGCCCTCAGCACAACTGAGGGGGGTCATAGGTTACACAAAATTACCACAGACCATCTGGCACTCCCAAGCATGCCTGTGCTGCTCTACAGACAAGAGGGAAAACCTCTTGGAAAGACTGACTCAGTAGCCTCAGCACAGCAGTTTCCCTATAGCAGGCATCAGACTTCCTGTAACATGACACACAGGCACTAACAGCTCAAGATGAAATCTTTAATGGCATTTACAGCACTCTCTACTTGGATCAGTTTGTGACCCTCACCCATTTACATTACTAAAGCTCACTTATGGCAGAACTTGGTGGTTTTTGAAAGAGTTGGATGGTTGAAGTCCACTTTATTCATGGTAATGACATAAAGTGCTAGCAAAGCCTTCATTTGGTGTAGAAATAAGTGAAATGAAATAAAAACCCCACTTTCCGTGGCAGAAACAGTCCCATGAGAAGATGCTCATCTGAATTTCAATGAGCTAGAGCAATTACTGTAAACTTCTCCTGTACAATCCCTCCTAAATGGCTCAAGTGATGAGCTGAAGTTACCATCAGAAAACTTCCTGTGCTTCAGATATTCACATAGACAGAGGTCTCTGTTGAACTCACTTTTATTATCCTAACTCTCACCACTTTTGCACATCTCCTGTTTCCTAACAGAAAGTAAGCAATGGTATTTACACTCTCAAGAGAGCAGCCAATGATCAAATGTATAAACTTGAAGAATGGCTTGATGTATGCTGGTGACTAGGAAAGAGACAGCCAGCAGCATTATTAAACATGCTATTTATTAATTCTTTTCTTGGAGGATACTGTCTTCAACAACTGTCAGTCCTCTGTCAGAATATAACCTATATTTTAAATCAGGAAAAAACAGTGTCAAGTAATCTGTATACTCAGTGGGTGCTTTGCCTTCCTTGGGGTGAAACAATCAGCTACTGAACATATTTCTATTTTTTGTCAATGCATGTTTTCCCATTTTTTCTTTAGATACGAGGCTATCAAAAGAGCAGCATTCCTAATGAAACACATTCTATTAAGCTACCTGACAATGGATGCATCTTTTAGGTCACAGTGAAAATATTGCATTTGTTTTAAAAAACCAACCAACCAACCAACCAACCAACCAACCAACCAACACACCCAAAACCCCCACCTCCCCAACAAGTATTCCAGCAAATAAGCTAGGTTACCCTCCCCTCTCTCCATTAAAAAAAAAAAAAGACAAGAGGAATATATTCTAAACTTTTCTTAAGAAAATAAAAGAGAAAAGGGAAGGGGGGGAGGGAAATTAACTGACAAAATTGATTTTTTGAAACTTGAAGCTTCATTAAAGCTGTTTTGTTAAGAGATTTCTTCATTAACTTCCTTTTCCTTCTGTTACAAAGTGGTCAAAAATGACATTTCTAAGAGTTCTGCTTTACTTGGAAGCTGTATCTTAAATTGAAGGGTTCGCAATCTTGGCTATTTCTTTTCGAAACATTACCTGGCAAAATTATAGGTTTCATCTGGAGAAAAGCTTTAGAGGCTTATTTGAAATCATGCTACCCAGACTTGATCCTCTTTTGGTTTCAAGAGCCTCCCCAAAAGTACGTCCACGAGCCAGATGCAAATTCTATCCCTGTCGAAAATGTAATCTTTAAACTTACTCTTTAAACTTTCCATAGAGACTCTTTCTTTAGCTTATGATATTTACAAATGAGTAATCTAAGCATCTATATGAAGACCAAAAAGAGAAACTCTCTCAAGTTACTGCTCTAAGCAGAGGCAGGGGGCAGGGAAGCCTCTTTGGCTCTTGCTTGCTTTTCTAGTTTATTGCTCAAGCTGTAAAGCAGGTGTAGCTAACTACTTAAAGAAACTAAAAAGAACCTATAAAAAAAACAACTATCTATAATCACCTAAAATAAAAATAGCATAAAAATAAAATTTTTTAAGACATAGTATCTTGGAAACTTCTTTCTCATAAAAACATTAAAGATTTTCTCTTTCCATCAGTATTCAAATTCTTAGCTCTTAATTACTTGAACTATTTTTAGACTAATACCATTTGCACATCTTGGAAAACAAGTTCAGGACTGAATCTTCACCATCTGGGACCTGCAAATTTTATCTGATAAACCTCTGGAAGGGGAAACAAACATAGAGCTTCTCTAAGTATTTAACACTTAAAGAGAAATTTACATCCTTCTGGGAACTTGATACGTCAATTAAATCCATACACTCTAGAAGCATCAAAACATGTTGCTATACTTTATTTTTTAATAAAGAGCATGGTTTTAAAAAAGACAGCACACAAAATCCTTAAGACTTGTCTTAAACTTATGGACTGAAAAATATGGAGTAAAAATGTTATTAAGAGAGGGTTAAGCAGCACACAGAAACAAAGCTTGATCTTCAGGTCTGTTTCCATCATTTTTTCATTCAGATCGGAATATTTTTTAAATTTATGAGTTGAGTAAAATAAATATTTCTATATTCAAAAGCATGAGCGAGCAAAATATATAAAACTTTATCTTTATCAATAGAACAAAAAATAGCAAGGGCAACAATTTATTAATTATACTTTCTTAGTAATGGAAATGGAAGTGGCGCTTATTTGCTGGATTACATTTTATTAAGACACAAACTCCAATTACAACTCATGAAAGCCTTTCTAAATACAAATATACTCATTCAGGGCAAAGTTCACTCACTAGAAGTTTCCATTACAACAGCACTGTAATATTTGCTAACCATATTTCAAGGAGAATCCTAAAGTCAGAGGGGTCACCTAGAACCCTCTTCACACAGCAAGAGAAGGAAATAGAACCACTACTGTTTGTTTAAAAAAAAAAGTAATAAAAATATGTAAATTCTGCGTAAGTATTCAGTTCTTAAAATATCTCTGTTGTTGTCTTGGTTTGTATTTGCTCTCTCCAATACCCCAAACTGGCATTTTATCAAAACTGTTATATTGACTGTCATTATTTGCTAAAGATGTCCAGAACTCTGCTAAGGGATTCTTTTGGCCCTGCTCAGTGTTGGTTTTTGCAGAGGAGCAGAAGGATGATTTTTCACCCAGCTGTCATATCCCCAATACTTGAGGCTGGACCACTGCTGCTCCAGAGCAACCCTTTGCACTGGAGAACACAGTGATTCTTTCTTTTACCTGCACCCATTGCCAGGCTGCTGAATGCAGTCATGAACAGGGCTCTTAACACAAACGGTATTTCCTACTTTGAACTATTTTTGGTATTTTTCTAATGCAAGTTCCTAACACTTTTATGCATATCAATGCTGTATGTACAAGCATTTTTAAGATTTCAAAGGTTTTAATGATACCATCCTTACCTATGTAGTTTATCCTCCAGAATCTCCATGTACTTTTCAGCATTTTCTTTTACACTGGTCACTGCAAAATAAAGGCCAAAGTTAGGTAATAATACAACTGTACAGTTCTATGGGGGTTTTCTTTTTTTAAACCAACTAGTCTCTTACCCACATATTTTACACATGTCAGTTAGGAATAAGAATTTCATTAATCTTTTTCACATTCAAATTGCAGTGTGGGTGTCTTCTCCCTTTTTTCCTGAAAGTCTATTGTATCTATATTATAATAATAGATCAATAACAAATGCATTAACCTCTTAGCTGGGCCAGAAAAATGTTGAGACTAACAAACACACAGTATATAGAAGCTTCCTCTTGACAAACAAAAAACTAACAAAGGCAAAAATGACAGCTAAAGAAAAATCATCCCCACAAAAAGAGAAATATTACCCATGCAGTACCCATTACTCCTCTTTACCTTTAGGAGAAGTAAGTCAGCCTAACAAAGGCATCCATCCATGCACAACAGTCCTTTAAATTGTTATAAATCTTGTATCAAACTTTTCTAATAAAACCAAAACACTATAGAATGAAAAGAAAGAAATACCACTCAAGATTGTTATAAAATTTAGGTTGGGGTTTTTTGTGGTTTGGTGTCTGGGAGATAGTTGTGCTTGTTTGTTTTTAAAGCTCAGACCTAGACATTCTCTGAGCCCCTACAACTTCTTCACCCAGAAGACACTCCACAAGACTACTTACCATAACACACAACAACAAAGCTGTTCTTTTGAATGGCCATTGGTACTCCATCAATGGTAGAAAGTAAACCTCTTCCAGGAAAATGGAGGCTTTTAGATAGTAAGCATTTTCACAATATGGTAACTTCTCTACCCTCCTCCCTATAAGCTGCTTGCAAAGTCCAAGTCTAGTAGGACTGTAAATCACTTGGTCTCTTTTAAAGTCTTACTTCATTGTACATCAAATATATATTTTATATGAAGAGGCATCCTATAGAGCATCACTGTTTTTATGGGGAAAACATGCTACAAGAGTCAGGTACCCTGTGAGTTTACACTCATCTCCCCCACCTTCCTTACAACATGATGGCTCCAAGCACAGCCTACACACAAGTGCTTTCCCCTTCTGTGTTTGTTGGGTTTTTCCCTCATAAAGTCGAATGTCACCCACCAAAGCCTGACCTGAAAACTCAGCATTAGCCAAATCAGCTGCGCTAAAGTTTACACACAGAGGAGTTCACTGAGGTAATCCCATTAGCAGCAAGCATCAGGGTCAGTGTAACATCGACTGTCTGCAGAAGGTGGTGTGCACCAGGTCACACAGCAGTCACACATCACTGAAGCTGTCTGCAATGCAATGGCAAGTATAGAACACATGTTGCAAGGTCGATTTATTTTTTTGTTGTTTGTTTTGTTTTGCTTGATATACGAGTTTTTAGATTAACAAACAAACAAACCAATCAAACAACAAAAAAACCTGAAACAATCGAAAAACCCAAACCCACCACAGCCCCAGTAGTCTGGAAGGAGGATTCTGCAATATTTTATTGTACACAGACAACTGCATTAGTTTGTGCATTCACAGGCCCAACTGCTCATTAGAAAAGTGCTGATGGATGTTATGCAAAAGGATTTATAAGGATTTCTGCAGTGGCAGTGGAGACTAAATAACTTTCCCTAGCTTGTAGTAGTTCTGTAACATCTACAGCGCTTAGTAAAAACTCACAGTTTCCTTACCATGCTTTTATTCCTACACTTCCTGTAGAATTGTGGAGAGCCTGCAAGCTGGCAAGTCTTTCTTTAATGACACACTACAGCTTTATAAAAACGGCCAGCACTCTTGCAAACTCCCTATCCATCAATCCCCAGATGTGCTGACCTGAGGCCCAGTGCACACTTTGATAGCAAACAGCTTCAAGGTGTTTGGGCGCTGTACTTCCCCTTCTCTTGCCATTGTCACAGTGTCCTTCAACGTGAGCTGTTACAACTCAGGGGCTTATTCTTCTGGATAATAAAGTCAGCAGATAGTATTAATTTTTGGAGAGGGATGAGAAGAGGTGGAGAATCTGTTTCACACTCACTTTGTTTCTAACCGATATAGTGACTTCTTACCTTACATGAAAGATAAACCTTGCTTTCAATTTCTCCTGCTGTGCTCGTCACTTTTTAATTGGGTTTGATCTGATAGAGTAATTCGCACTTTCACAGTTCAGTCCTGCCCCTACATGCAGTTTTACAATGCCCTTGAAGCACACAGCTTAATATATCAGCATTATTCAATGACAAAAAGTAATGGGCAAGAATACACCACTAGTCAAAAGTAGGTCAGCAAAAAGCTAACACTCATTTGGAAATCACCTCACATCACTAAACCCTACTCTCTCCTGTCAAACGTTTTAACTACATTAAAAGAAATGCAAACTTTGCTGCTGAAAGAGAAAGCTCCCCAGACTAGCTTTGTCTCCTTGCCTTCTTCTCCGTGTAATTGGAAAAGCTGTGACCTGGAGATTTTGCTGGAAGGAAAACATATCTTAAAAATCTGATTAAGGTTATTTCCCTTGCAACAAACTGTAGACAGCACTACAACAAATACTTTCAGCCTTTTAGATCATCCATTGAAATAGAAGACAAGCAAAAGATTAGCAGATTTTTTGTTCTAATTTAATGAATCTATTCACCATGACTTCAAAGCAAAAAAAATGCAAACAGGAAACTGTATGTGCTTTCAATCTCGCCAAGAAGGTACTAGATGACAGAGAAAGAAAAGAAATAATAACTTATGAGATTCTACTCTGCATGCCAAATGGTTATTTTTACATTTAAGTGAATGGGGTTGCCTTTTTCCATCAGTTCTCTGGGGATTTACATGCTTAGCTTATATTGGCCTTGAGGGGAGTTATTAAAATAAAGAAGTATAAATTCTCTATTAAAATAAAGAACTATAAATACTAGCAGAAGATCAGAACACCAGGTTATTTGCTAAGACTAACAATAAACTTCTCTTGTGAAGTCTTAATTGAAGAAAAGTGAGTCAGCATTTCTTTCCTGTGTTTTAGCTTAAATTTTTCTTCCTTCTTACAGCAGCCAAGTCCAATCTTGGAATCAGTCAGGTCAGACAGGACTGAGAAGCAGCAGTGAGCTCCTGTGGTGGCCTTTTAATTGCTACAGAATGTAAATCTGCCGTTTTAGAAGCTGCATAGATACCATTCAATAATTAACCTACATAGCATTCCTTTAAAATATCATTACATGTCATTTCTCATCTGAAAGCAGCCCCAGTGGGGAAATGCTATTTCTGTTACTTACAGAGATTATTCAAGCCCGCACATGAAAGCGTATCATTACTTTTATTCTTCAGTCTCTTATTCTTTGGGCCTGAAAAATTGAGCTTAAAAAGACCTATGGACTATGCTTTGGATTCTATGATCAATACTTTGTAAAACTTTATAAAACCTGAGTATTTGACTGGAGAAACCCCAAACCCAGTGCTCATATGGGTGCTCCAGATGTAAATGGTTGGCAACTCAGAAGAATAAATCTTTAAAATTGAATAAGAGTCTTAAAAAATAGTAGTCAATATCACAGTAGTTTTCACAGATGAGTAGCTCTTTACCAGACAAGTCATTCACCGAGTCCAAGAGATAGAGTCTGAAGTAAAGCTTTTGCCTTCCATGCCAGAAGGTATTCTTTCTTTTTTTTCTTTTTCTTGTTCTTTTTTTATGGATAGACAGTGTGGATGAATAATGACACATAGCTTTACACAAAATTAAAGGTTGGAAGAGATGCAATAGCTCCTACACCAACACCCAGCATAAAAAGCATTGCGAGACACTACCTGCTTGCATGACAAGCCTGATACCTACAAAATTAGCCATTCTGATCCACAAGCATAATGTTCCTTCTCAAATATTATATTAGATACAGTAAAATTCCCACTGGCTTCAGTGACATTTTTGCCTGACTTAAGGATCTAGGAATAAAAATTAAAAAAACTGCATAGACATGTATTGATCTGAGGACAGAATTAGGTGTGAACAAGGCTGACATGTTGCTTCTCCTGTCACTATACTTTTTTAATGTAAAAATTGTTGTTTATACTAAGGTAAAATGAAAGCAGAAAATGATTCTATGCAAATCTGTCTGATCTTTTCTGTCATGAAAGATGTACTACATTAATGTGTGAAGCTGGGGTCTGAAAAACTGAAGAATGGCTTTGATATATTTAAAGGTTCACTTGAAAAGAGTGACACTTGAGATGACATCTTAGCTGCCCAACTACATGTCAAGATGATTTATCAAGCCCCAGTATCAAGACTTCAGATTACAGAATGGTAAGGAATTTTGCATCCTGCAGACAGACAGGGGAAAACCCCAAAGAACAAGCTCTGTGAAGAACAATGGCCACTCTCCTATGCATTGTTCTCAAGGAACCCAAGTAGACAAAGAACAGAAAAGGTCAGGATTAAAGGCACAAAATAAATGCCTATTTAAGAAGTGTAAATACTTTTAAAAGGCAAATAAAATTCTATGCTGGTTCCCTGTCATCCAGTAATGAGGTAAATACCAAGATACATAGTTATTTTCTGTGTTTTCCAATAATTGCGGCTTGTTCTAAGAAATGTACTAATCCTCTGAATAACATTGCAACACAGCACAAAATAACTGAGGAAACTACTGCCACTAGAGATGAGGTGGCAAAAATTTGGGAGTCCAAATGGACTGGCTATTCTGCAATTAACAACACTACATACAGGTGAACTCGAAACACAAACATCTGTACTGAACACCTAAGAAATGAAAGTCAGACGTTTAAAGACACCACCTAATCTTACTTGACAGAGTTGAAAATATTCTCTGCCTAACTGGAGATGATTCCATAACTCAATCACAAGGTTTCTCCCTCCTCTGTAAGCAGCTGGCCTGGACAATAGGATACTGTCCTGCCACAGAAATGGAAAGCTGTGCTTTGCAGTGGCTTAGCACTGGCAGGCAGCTCAGGAGCAGCAGCTCTGATGGCTCTGAGATCTGTGAATGCAGCAGGGTTGTACCATGCAGGGCTGCTAGACAGCCTCAGTCCCTCTGGACAGAAAAGATGACTGCAACAACAGCTGGGTGATTCAGTAATGTTGATCTTATCAGAATCCCATCCCACAGGAGAAGAGGGGGCTTTCAGGGATCCACTGTCAAATGATACTCCACTGCTTTCAGAGCTCTCAGAGGGATGGAGTATGTAGTATCTTGTCCATGTGAAGATTTCCATCAGCATCACTTTCCTCTCCAGCACTAGACAGCCAACTGCTCTGATACCATAGGGCAGCACTTCTCTTATATAGAAGCAAACAAAGGTTCCATCTGGAGCATCACTGTCTTAAAACATTTTGCTTACTCTTACATTTAAAATCTTGTAGGATATTTCCACTTTATACTCTCTAACTCTGAAAAAATATGGGAAGTAATAAAAATCTATGAAGAGTAATAGAGAAATACAAAATTGTCACAACACAGGACAGCATAGCATTTTGGCCCTAATACTGCACTGAAACAGGAAAAGACTGAAACAGTGTGAACAACTTGCCTTCCTCAGGAAGTTCCCCTTGGAGCTATGGATTACAGAGCGTCTACTGTTCCATTTCTCCCTAGCACCTTGGTACATCCTGAGCAGGAGGAAGCCTAGTCTAACCTCCAGACATGCTGGGAATGGGTGGGCACTGCAAGCCCACGAGAAACAGCTTCCTCTCTTTAGGAGATCACATAAAGACCAAGTTTCTCCAGGTCATTTGGAAAGATGGCAGTATTTTACACATTGTAGAAGCAGGCAAAGAAAATTGTCCTTCTGCTTGTGTCAAAGTTCTCAGCATATTTACAGATGGCTTAATTTGTAGACCTTGGTGCAACAATGATTTTGAGCATGCAATAAGACAAGTGGCACCTTGCCTTTGATGCAAAAAAATTATAACTGAACATAGATAGCATACAGAAGATACTGATTTTAACAGAGAAGCCACATTCTGCTCTCAAGTTAGATGTCAGAGCAGATATAAGTTATGGAAAATCTCAGAATGAACAGAAGTTTGACAAAGAAGTAAAAAACAGAAAATAGATCTTACAAAGAGAAATGACAGGAGGTGCCAGCAGCTCTGCCTATAACAACTGACAATTCTGTCTTTGAGCAAGGCATAAAAGCTTTGCAGAGGCGACAAGGAGCAGGGGAAAACCACCCTGCATAAAAAGGTACATTTGAGAAACAGACATTCCCAGAATCTGCCTCCTGAACCTTCTTTGTTGCATGCAGCACTTTTCATCCAAAGAGACAGGTGACCCTTCAAGTTCTGTGATGATTAAATTGCCTACATTCAAGAGAATTACCATACTTTCACATGGTTTCTGAGTTTCTTTCAAATTTCTGAAAAATCTGTCAAACCTGACACAGGGATTCCTTCCATGCTACACCTGGGAGACAGCAGGCAGAAGGAGGCAAATTACTTTCAGTAAATAATTTACCTTAAAAAAAAAAAAAAACAGCTGAAATTTTACATATTGTTTTATTACACAGTATCAAAGCAAGCATACTGATTCTAAACTGAAGGGGTAGTAGGCCCAGCAGTCACCAGAGCTCAAAATAACATGAAAAAGGATTGGCCTTGATACTTTAAGAGGCTATATAAAGAGTAGGGAGAGTCACAAAGCACATAGCACCAGACCACCCGCCTGTGCCGCCCCAGGTCTGGAAGCAGCCTCCTAGCCTTCCAACTTCTGCCCTGAATATACCACCTCTGTAGTAACCACAGGCTAGGTGCAGATCCCCTATCACAGGCTTGGTTACTTTCCACAAATGATTCAAAAGCTACAAATGACTGGAGTGCACTAAATGGAATTTTAAATTGGCTGCAGAAGACCAGGGAGAAAACCATTCTTACTGCAGGTGTTTGGTACCAGAACATTCTCACAGCAGGGAAATCTGTGCTCAAAGAAAACTCTCTCTCTGCTTTACACTGCTGACATAAATAAGCCAACTTGCCCCAGAAGGGTTTTCTTCATTGCAGACAGTTAACTTTATTTTTTAGCTTCATTTAAAATTAGATAGGACGTGGATTCATGCACCAGAGTGACTGCATAGTACCACTTCTGGAAGAATGCTGGAGATCTTCACCGATAACATCCTCGGGGATGAAGGCTCCTGAACTCTCCTATGGGAAAGTGAAGGTTGAGTTTTCCTCTCCCATTCCATCACATGGATAGGACCATCCTGATTTCCTTGCTTCTCTGCGGTGCCAGAATCATTGTTTACACTTTGTTAGACAATTTACTAACTATTATAGTATTGAAAGTATCATCTCTTTTCCAAAACCCATGAGAAAAGTTTCCTTTCTATTCTTATCTCTCTTGCATTCTTTACTAAGCAACTGGGGAGGAATGAAGGGGAAGGCAGAGGTATCAGAGAGCAATCTGCTTACATTTTCTCCTACCTAGTTCTCCTCTCTGCCTGTTTACCACCTATTACTTCAATCCTCTGCTGACCATCTGTTTAACCTCCCTGCTCCAACAACAAAAAAATTTCCTTTTTTTCCTTTCTCCTCACAAAGCAAAGCCTAAACATCAAGGGCAGCCATGTGTCCAGCTTGTCCTCTGTAGATTGTCAGCAGTCACAAGACATCATCTGGAAATCATTACTCACCCATGGCTCTGAGATCTGTGAATGCAGCAGGGTTGTACCATGCAGGGCTGCTAGACAGCCTCAGTCCCTCTGGACAGAAAAGATGACTGCAACAACAGCTGGGTGATTCAGTAATGTTGATCTTATCATAATCCCATCCCACAGGAGAAGAGGGGGCTTTCAGGGATCCACTGTCAAATGATACTCCACTGCTTTCAGAGCTCTCAGAGGGATGGAGTCTGTAGTATCTTGTCCATGTGAAGATTTCCATCAGCATCACTTTCCTCTCCAGCACTAGACAGCCAACTGTTCTGATACCATAGGCCAGCACTTCTCTTATATAGAAGCAAACAAAGGTTCCATCTGGAGCATCACTGTCTTAAAACATTTTGCTTACTCTTACATTTAAAATCTTGTAGGATATTTCCACTTTATACTCTCTAACTCTGAAAAAATATGGGAAGTAATAAAAATCTATGAAGAGTAATAGAGAAATACAAAATTGTCACAACACAGGACAGCATAGCATTTTGGCCCTAATACTGCACTGAAACAGGAAAAGACTGAAACAGTGTGAACAACTTGCCTTCCTCAGGAAGTTCCCCTTGGAGCTATGGATTACAGAGCGTCTACTGTTCCATTTCTCCCTAGCACCTTGGTACATCCTGAGCAGGAGGAAGCCTAGGCTAACCTCCAGACATGCTGGGAATGGGTGGGCACTGCAAGCCCACGAGAAACAGCTTCCTCTCTTTAGATCACATAAAGACCAAGTTGGACCAAGTTTTTCCAGGTCATTTGGAAAGATGGCAGTATTTTACACATTGTAGAAGCAGGCAAAGAAAATTGTCCGTTTGTGTCAAAGTTCTCAGCATATTTACAGATGGCTTAATTTGTAGACCTTGGTGCAACAATGATTTTGAGCATGCAATAAGACAAGTGGCACCTTGCCTTTGATGCAAAAAAATTATAACTGAACATAGATAGCATACAGAAGATACTGATTTTAACAGAGAAGCCACATTCTGCTCTCAAGTTAGATGTCAGAGCAGATATAAGTTATGGAAAATCTCAGAATGAACAGAAGTTTGACAAAGAAGTAAAAAACAGAAAATAGATCTTACAAAGAGAAATGACAGGAGGTGCCAGCAGCTCTGCCTATAACAACTGACAATTCTGTCTTTGAGCAAGGCATAAAAGCTTTGCAGAGGCGACAAGGAGCAGGGGAAAACCACCCTGCATAAAAAGGTACATTTGAGAAACAGACATTCCCAGAATCTGCCTCCTGAACCTTCTTTGTTGCATGCAGCACTTTTCATCCAAAGAGACAGGTGACCCTTCAAGTTCTGTGATGATTAAATTGCCTACATTCAAGAGAATTACCATACTTTTACATGGTTTCTGAGTTTCTTTCAAATTTCTGAAAAATCTGTCAAACCTGACACAGGGATTCCTTCCATGCTACATGTGGGAGACAGCAGGCAGAAGGAGGCAAATTACTTTCAGTAAATAATTTACCTTAAAAAAAAAAAACAGCTGAAATTTTACATATTGTTTTATTACACAGTATCAAAGCAAGCATACTGATTCTAAACTGAAGGGGTAGTAGGCCCAGCAGTCACCAGAGCTCAAAATAACATGAAAAAGGATTGGCCTTGATACTTTAAGAGACTATATAAAGAGTAGGGAGAGTCACAAAGCACATAGCACCAGACCACCCGCCTGTGCCGCCCCAGGTCTGGAAGCAGCCGCCTGGCCTTCCAACTTCTGCCCTGAATATACCACCTCTGTAGTAACCACAGGCTAGGTGCAGATCCCCTATCAAAGGTTTGGTTACTTTTCCACAAATGATTCAAAAGCTACAAATGGCTGGAGTGCACTAAATGGAATTTTAAATTGGCTGCAGAAGACCAGGGAGAAAACCATTCCTACTGCAGGTGTTTGGTACCAGAACATTCTCACAGCAGGGAAATCTGTGCTCAAAGAAAACTCTCTCTCTGCTTTACACTGCTGACATAAATAAGCCAACTTGCCCCAGAAGGGTTTTCTTCATTGCAGACAGTTAACTTTATTTTTTAGCTTCATTTAAAATTAGATAGGACGTGGATTCATGCACCAGAGTGACTGCATAGTACCACTTCTGGAAGAATGCTGGAGATCTTCACCGATAACATCCTCGGGGGATGAAGGCTCCTGAACTCTCCTATGGGAAAGTGAAGGTTGAGTTTTCCTCTCCCATTCCATCACATGGATAGGACCATCCTGATTTCCTTGCTTCTCTGCGGTGCCAGAATCATTGTTTACACTTTGTTAGACAATTTACTAACTATTATAGTATTGAAAGTATCATCTCTTTTCCAAAACCCATGAGAAAAGTTTCCTTTCTATTCTTATCTCTCTTGCATTCTTTACTAAGCAACTGGGGAGGAATGAAGGGGAAGGCAGAGGTATCAGAGAGCAATCTGCTTACATTTTCTCCTACCTAGTTCTCCTCTCTGCCTGTTTACCACCTATTACTTCAATCCTCTGCTGACCATCTGTTTAACCTCCCTGCTCCAACAAAAAAAATTTCCTTTTTTTCCTTTCTCCTCACAAAGCAAAGCCTAAACATCAAGGGCAGCCATGTGTCCAGCTTGTCCTCTGTAGATTGTCAGCAGTCACAAGACATCATCTGGAAATCATTACTCACCCGAACAAGGCAACCAGACTCAACATGTGCAAAGGCACCAGAAGAGTTCAAACTCGTTACTTGAATTGCCACAAGTTTTTCCTGGGAGTAAGATTTATTTTAACACTGTTAGATAAGATAAAAAGACCCAGAATGAGCCCTTTATACAGCTATCCAAGACAAACAACAGAGAACAATTAAGGCTTTATGCACAGGCTAAGCTCCATGACAATTACTGACAACACCTAATGCCTATGTTATGAAAGGCAGGAACAGGTCAAACATTTTTGTCTGACAGACAAACTATAAAACAAGTGAAATCACAATTCAAGTTTGACTTAAGAGGATACTTTACAGCTAATATGGATGATCCACAGACCACAGGACATGTCACAGCTATTCAACATCAAGGCTTCTAAAAGACACAGGAGCTGGTTTCAGGTGGCTGTTCTGCTGAACTTCCACGTATGCAGTCTTACACCTAGTGCTTTAGTACCTAAATTGCAACTAAAAAATTATATTCAATTAATAACACTCTTTGGCTTTTTAATTTAAAGTCACAAAGGAAAGATGACCAAAGATTTTTCTCAATCACTCTAAACTGTCCAGAAATTTTTTCTAAAAGGACTCTGCAAAATTTCATGCTAGTCTTAATGCTGCTGATTATCCCTTTCCTATCTCAACATGCTTGCTAGTCAGGCCATACAAATTAGCAAAAACCTAGGCATCTACAGAGAGACAGCCCTAAGTCAGAGGATATGTTTTTACTTAAACAAACACAATTAATTATTGCAGAAATTGTGTTCAAAACTTTTTATAGAACAAAACCACAGAACATTGCAACACAGAAAAAAATTTAGAAAAATGGAATTTGCCCCCAAATGCTGCTGTAGAATCTGGTTACTAAAAGAGATTAAAGGGAGAGCAGCATACAAGCATAAGAGCTTTGAAAAGCAACAAAAAAGTGAAAAAAGTGAAAAAAAGTGAAAAGCCAATGCTCTTACTGACAAAGGAAAATCACAGTTACCTTCGCAGTAGAACAAATTGCTACTAAGATGTCAGTCCTTCAGAAAGCAAAGTGGCGCTTGAAGGTATATACTGAAGGTTAGAAGTAATACCAATTGCAACAGTGATGAGAAAGAATATTCAGAATTGCAAGCTATTTTTTAACAACCTTGAAATGACATCAAATAAAGCAGAGACTTTCTGCACCAAGGCTTACAAAATTATACCTGCAAATAGCACTAGCTTATGTTTTTTGTGCTGCTGTTCCCTCCAAGGATCTAGAACAGATCTTGAAACTTCAGAGAAGCAGCAATTTCTTTTTTAGAAAATAGCTGACAATGAGACCATGATACAGAGAAGCAGTGTCCCACATCCACAGAAGTTTTCAGAAATTCATTGTAAACTATTTCACCACTGTTGGCTGTACCAGTCACCCTTTCTGCAATGCAATTACAGGGCTTCCAAACAAGAAAAAATGTGAAGCTGCTCAGCAGAAAGGTTGAGCAGAGCCTGTTCTGCAGCCATTTCAGGGACAAGAGAGCTTTAATATATCACTTCCCTTAAGCCCTAATAATCTTTGCCCTAGCTGCTTCCTCCTGACATTATGCAACCTGCACAGAACGGCATATGAGTTTCATTAAACCCACAAGTAATGTTTGGCCATGCCTGACATATCAATGTAAACATGATGCTTTTGACCATGAACATTCAGTGATGCCTTAAAAGCCTCTCTGCTCCTTACACACAAAGCTGGGGCAGAGATTTACACAATGTAAGTGGGAGAATTGCTGCAGCTGAGCAAAACAGATGTACCTACAGGAATGTACGTGCGCTAAGTGCTTCTACTAATCCTGAGCACCCAAAAGGGCAGAGTCACAGACACAAGAGGGCACACTGTTGAGTGGACAGATGTTTTTTTGAACTGCTTTCAAGACAGGATCATTAATTTAATTGGCTGACTTCAAAATGCTGTTTACACTGTAAATTCTTTGCTAGTTTTCATATAACTTCCTAGTGCAAAACTCTACTGCAGCAGAGCTCTTGAAAACAACAGCTTTAATATCTCTAAGCTAAGGTGGTTCACAATGAAGACATAAGATTTCACATAGGGTGATAAAGTGCACTTTATGAATTAAATGTACACATCAGTTTACACTGCTTAATGAGAAAGGAATTCCAATGACATTCCAATGGAAGACAAACATCAGCATATTTCAGATTACCATGTAATCTTCACTGATCTACCCTCTCTTTCTTATCTTTTTTCTTCAATATCCTCTTTGGTCACCAAAACCAGGCATAAATCTACATCTTCCCCTTATCTAGATAAACTATAAAATATTTGAGCTCCCTGTAGCCTTTTAGCTTTGTTTTTTAAGACAGACTTCATATTTAGCTTAGAAAGATGATGAAAAAAGCAACCTTATTAGTATTCAAAATCTCCTTCTAGATTGAAGCAGACAGTTTCAGCATCAATAGAAAATATTTTGTTTGAATTAAACCCTAAGACCTCTGTTTCTGTAATGGCCATAAAGGAAAGAAATTAAAGGTCCTGCCCTTCATATTGAGTCTCTGCACTGCTATATTGTAAGTAGGATGAGTGAACTCATTCTTCAAAGCAGCAGAATGCTCTAATGCAGTGGCTTTTTAAAAATTCCCTGATAATAGCAATTTCTGTTGAAACTGACACTCTTTCTTGGCTTTTGACTATGATTTTCTTTCTCATACATTTTGCTTGCCATTTGACCCAAGCTGTCTCCCTCCCTGACTCCTAAGTCAATGCTGTTTGTGTCATTTTCTCCCCATTCTTTTTGGTTTCTATTCTGCCTTTCAAATTCCTCTTTTTCAGATTTTGTCAGCTTTGCTCTTTCACTTAAGCTGTAAATCATTCAATACCACAGGGAATTTTACTTCTGGTTTTGCTCTCTGTACCAAACTTGCAGTGTTTAAGCCACTTCTAGAAAAGAAAACTTTTAAGTACGAGCTAGTCAGGATTCCCGAGACAGCAGTTTGTGGACACTTTACTGGTCATTCTGGTGATGTTGAAACAACTTCCCAATAGCTGATGTAGACTCTTCTATAATAACTAAATTGAACATTTTCTAATACCAAATGTTCTTTAGGTATGATTTCACATGCTTAGATGATGTAATCTTCATGACTTAAATTATTTTTTAAGTGTCACCTTGAAAAGGAAAATTTTAATTTCCTAAGTTTTGAAGACATGGGGCAGAAATCCAATTCTGGCAAAAATCAAGGTCCATATCTTCAGAACACCCCAAAACCTGCAGCAAGAACAGCATTATGAGGCTATTCCAAAATGGCCAACATTAGGATTAGAATTATGCCTCTTCTTTTAACCTTTTCACTAAGGTGCAAGTGCAGCAATAACTTCTTCTGGACACTCTCAGGACAAACGAATCAGCTGTACAGAAAACACCCATCCATTTCTCACCACTCCTTCATGGAAAAGGTGGACAGGCAGATGGAATTGTCCCCTGGCTGGACCACAACAAACCTGGGCTGTGACACCTAAGGAATGAAATTTTCAATGAGTCTCACAGCTTGAAAATAGAGAAGATGACCCAGGTTTCCTGCTCAGGTATCCAGTCTAATTATTGGACAGTTAACAGCTTAAGAGAGACAGTCTGCCCAGAAACCACTGGAGAAAAGAGAAGTGGAGGGAGTCAAATAGGGGAAAAAAGTCATGATGTAGAGCAGGTTGAAAGGTGCTGCTGAAGAACTGAGCCCAAGGGAAACTCCACTGGTCTGCAGCAGATGAGCAGATTACAGACAACTTTCTAGGGCACTCTGTTGAAGTGTGAGTAGGGCCAAGTGGTACAGTTCACCACGCTGGAGAATAATTTTTCAATTGAGCTGCTGCCTCTTTGCCTGCCTGACTGACTAATACGTCTGTTGAACAATTAGCATGGGTTTTCTGTTGTCTTCCCTCACAATTCAATTTTAAATGTTGGGACAAATTGCCCACCATCTAATAGAAGTGGACTTGTACCAGCCTGCATGTTTAGGCAAAACTGAGGAACATTCAACATTTTCCCAGCTTTAAGGTCCCCCATAGATTTTGCTGCTAACACCAGGTCAAGTTGTAGAAATGAGAAATGCTCACACAGCAAATGCTTCCACAGTGTTGGATTGCAAGAGGCTTTTTCAAAGCGCTGTTTGTGCATTTTAGCTGTGAAACTTCCAGTGGTATCAGCAGGAGTCACACAGCTAAATCCCCAAGCAACACTTTTGGAAGATGACTTATATTTAAAGGAGGATTAGAAGAAAATACTTCTTAAGCCATTTTCCATGTAACATTATCAGTCTAAAATTTGGAGAAATACAGAATCATTTGGGGAAAATATATTATTCAGTGGGTATAAATTTTTCCATCCAATTAGGCTGGGCAGCTACGCTGTGTATTTAACACACGCTCTTGCTTCCCCCTTCCTTTCCACAGAGTGTATATATTAAACACAAGTTAAGACTTCTGGGTTTTCAACTTTGTTGATTTTACATTCCTTCTGGGATTTAAAGTACTACTTTGTTTAATTATTTTTCCTCTACTCATCCACACTATTGAATGACAGTAATAATGAACTCAGAATCATTGTACAAATCCCAGTAGGAACCATTCACAGTTTGCTAATAGGACATTATATTTGCATTACCAAGTTCAGTTCAAAGCACATTGTGTAAATTAGCTCTGAGGGTTACTACCATGAATCTAAAACCAGAACATCAGGTCAATTAGCACAGCTCCAAAGTATAGTATTTTGGGTGAGAACAGAAGGGGTAGGATTAGAATTCTAGGAAATCCTCTTTTCAGCTAAGTGCCTCTGAAAAGATGTCTGGTTCCACTTCTGGGAGAAACCAGAAGGCCTCAACTCACAGCAGTGAAGCCTGATGCCACTGACCCTGATGCCTGATAAGCACTATTGACCTGTTCTAAAAAGAGGGCAAAATTAAGTCCCAGGAGGTGTGGAAATCCTCAGAACCCCACAGAGACACTTCCTTTCCCATCCAAATTAAAAGAACAGGTGAGTATGAGGAAGATGTGGAAGATGTGTGAATTTAACATAGAATATATTGCTTACATAAAAACGCAACTAATGCACAAAAGATACTCGGTTTCCTCCACAAAAACAAACGAAGCATGTACCAACCCGCAGCCAGAGACCAAAAAATCACAGCTTAACAATGAAAGGAGGCCCACAACAAATTAAGGCAAGGCATTCTCAGCAACAACTTGTAGGACTATTTACTTTTAGGGCAGACCTACAGGCACACACACACAAATATGGAAGCAGGTAATGAACTTAATGAACTTCAGAGCCCACACAGCATCTTTGGACAAACTGCTGGAACAGGAGAATGCAAACACAACAGGAAAAGAGGTATCCTAATGAAGCTCTACCTGATGAGCTAGATGAAGTCAGAAGGTGCCACCTAAAAAACGAATGGAAGGGCCAATGGATACCATTCTGGTGAAGTCTGTTAATTGGTCTATATCCTACAGTCAGTTCAGGTCAGTCTCATCAAGCCATCAAGTTAGCACAGTATATACCTCTGCCTGGTTATACCTCTGCCTGGCCAAAGATGATCTTAAGATTCATTCCTTGGAACATTTTGTGGTTAAGCTTCTAAAATTTTACTGTAACTGCCTTGAAAGGCTGCTTATTCTGTAAATGTTGAAACAAAACATCATTATTCTCTGCAGAAAGATACTTGAAATAACTGTTAACCAACTTCAAAATTATTTTACCTTCAAACAAATCATGGTATTTCAGTCTACACAACAGAAGTCATTCAATGGACAGGCTTTATAGTCAACTGTATAAAAATGGTCATTCCTCACACAAGAAGATGGCTAGAGCTGAGACACAGAGGGGTATTTCATCATTAATATTTATAATTCTTCAATTTATTAGGCTGCAGCCTATTGGATCTATAGGGGCTGAACCAAGCAAAACTCCTCATAAGGCCTGAAGAAATTGCTGGGTTGTGTACAGGACCAGTTAGAAAGGTATGAAAGAAGAGATACTGGGAAACAAATCTGGATGTTTTGAGTTGAATACCTCCACAAATACTTTTGTGTCCATGTGCATGACCAGCTAAATAGCTGTAACCTCCTGGTGGAAGTGGTGAGAATGAAAGGATTTGCTTAAGTGAGAAAACAGGACACAAATACATGACAGATTCCACCCTAGCTGCAATGCAAACTGATGTGTGAAACAGAAAATGGGCTTTTAGTGAATTATAAATAGCTGGCAAGGACTGAATACTCAGCTGGGTGAAAAATGCTTTATATGGAAGACAGTAACACATGAAAGATCAGAAAGCATATGTAAATTGAAATAAAATGAATATGTTGTCAGAATACAAACAGATGAAAGTCATATTTTGGAGAGTAAGCACTATAAGATGCTTACTACTGCATGACAACTCAGCAACAAAGAGAGATGAGCTAGAGTGCCCAGAAAGTAAAAGATATTTGGTATAATAAGTGCTTCTGAAACTAGGTAGAATAACACAAATCAATTGACTGCTTATTGTATACCTACTCAGTAGCACAGGAAAGCTTAGATTAGCCTCAGGAGCCTTAGATTACAAGCACAAATGAATTTGCAGAGGCAATGAAGCAATGTGTCACTGCAAGATTCAGTAGGATCTACTATGAAAAAACATCTCTTTTTTAAAGGACTATTCAGCTGAATTTGAATTCTCCAAATTTTTTCAAATCAGCTTATGAGTTGTTTTCTTCCCTAATTTCAATTACAACTGTTCTTTTCAGTTTGCTGTTCTTTTCTATTGGGTTCTTCATGGCTAATGTTTCTTCCACCACTTTTTATAACCATTAAAGAGGTGGAGAAACTCTCAAATATTTTGTCATGAAGAAGGAAAAAAAGCACAATATTTTTCTGTCATCCTGCCTTTCTATATCCACACGGAAATATCAATTACAAGTTTTCTTTTAACATACACAGATCCACAAATGTACCTGAATTTGTGTCAGACTTCTAGGTGCATCCACAAAGGGTCAGGGCAAACAAGAGTGGGGAAATAAAGCTCATCTCTGCTTCCTCTGTGTTTAACATGATTGTCAGTCCATCATCTCCCTAATGAGTGGTGCAACTCCTATTCTTAATTGTGCATTATTCCCATTCTCAGCACTTTTAAAACTAAATTATCTAAGAGAAAAGATGTCCAAAGGGGAATCATACCCTAAGAAAATGCATTTGAATAGCAGCAATTAAATACTCACTTTCTAAAAAGTTGTGAGGCACAATTGCTTAATAATGATTCATTTCAAATGAACCCAGAGAAACACAGATTTTTAATAATTTCATTCTCCTTGGTCTTCCCCAGAAGGTATTTAAACAGGGCACACGACTGCAATCAGCAGCAGGAAGCCAGTCTTGCTTCACTAAAGCAAAATGGAGCATGTCAGCATAGGAAAATACAACTGTCAACTTTGATTTCTGGCATTGCATCTTTGGTCAAAATATTTTTTTTTGTGAGAAGTTCTGTGACACTTGGATAGCTACAATTCTTGGAAAAGCATTAGCATATTTATAGTTTCATAATTATTTTTTATCAAAGTTTTGAGCACTTGTTCTCCCACCAAATCAGATGATCTATAAGAGGTATTGGCCAGCTGAACTGGTCAAATTGACAGCTGGGAGCCAGTATGGTCATTTCACAGAACTCTGATACACCACTCCTGCCACATGAGGTTGTCACCTCTTCCTGCTGGGCTTCTTCACTATTTATTAAAATCCACTCTATGTGCTTTAAGGAGCTCTCCTTGACTTTTTCTGTCATGCCTTCCTTGAAAAACAGGAATCGCTGGTTCATGGAGATTCTGGTCCCGAAGCACACTGGAGGCCAGCAGAGAGTCAACAGTGCCACCTCCTGCCCCGCTGCCCCAAGCCCATGGCCATGCCAGCCCCTGCTGCAGCCAGCCAGGCGTGCAATGGCTCACCAGGTTCAGATGGCACAACAGACCTGCCGAGCTTGCACAGTGCAAGGAGGAGTGGGGAGACACAAAATGAAGGGGAATGAAAAGAAACCCTCATGTCACGGCTTCTGTCACCCTGCCATAAAAATGTAGTCTAGTAAGAATCACCTTTGATTAACCTTTTATCTTCCCCCCTCCTTAGTGAAGGAATTAGCAACAAAAGCATTAAATGACACTGGATTTCCTCTATTTGATGTGCCTTAAGACTTCATCAGTTCTGAGAGGTGTTAGTGTAATCTGTTTTCTACTGGGCATGGGCAAGGCCACAAAGATAAACCACATCCCACTTGTAACAAAACCAGAAGTAATTATCCTGCTTTGCCAATTATTTGAAGAATATTTGTTCTTTTGCCCTAAACTGCCCAAGAAATGGACTCTGCAGCTTCACTATTTACCGACAGTGCTTCTTGTATTTACAGTGATTTCTAGGAAAACAATGTTACTCTCAAGTACATTTTTGTGATGGATTTTAATTTTCCCTCAGGGCAATTTCATTCTTAGACATGACACAATACTGCAAATGTTTTTTAGACAGAGAAAAATATACAGGCACCCTAATAAGCTATAAATCCTTTCCACAAGCTTCTACTGTCTTTTTAAGACTTAAATTATCTTTGTTGCTGTGGATTGGGTAATCATAGCATTCCAGATGTGGATGAAGGAACCAGATGGACAACGGAGAAAATAAAATCCTTCACTGTCCAAAAAAGTCTATTTCAGGAAAAAAACTTGTTACAAAAAGCACAGAGGCAACAATGTACTTGGGGTACCCTGATGGGAATTCAAGCTGGGAACCACAACTATTTCAGATCAAGCAGCTTCAGACCAAAGTAACAGCTTGTATGGCTGAACTGTATCTAAGGGCAAATCTCAGCCTCTTGTAAGTGTACTTTGTTCACTGCAATGGCTGAAATGAAATGAAGATTCTCATTTTTTCCTAAAACACTGAGCAGATTAAATGTCCTCTGGACTTGTCAGGATAGTTAATAGAAGACCCCTTTGGGATCTTTTTGGCAAAGAGAGAGCAGCTCTCAGGCTACTTGGGCTTCTGCCCAAGATTGGACGTTCTGTACCCAGCAGCCTGCAGATGGCAGCCTCATGCACCCTCCTCCATGAGGAAGCACAGTGGGTCCCTCAGGAATTCAGAGCAGGTCCCTCGGAGTCACTACTGGGGCTGGTACTGTTCAGCATCTCTGTCAGCAATGCTGATGGTGGGATGGAGTGTTCCCTCCCCAAGTTCACTGAAGACAGATGGGATGGAGTGTCCCCTCCCCAAGTTCACTGAAGACAGGTGGGATGGAGTGCTCCCTCCCCAAGTTCACTGAAGACACCAAGCCTTGTGGTGCAGTCAATGCACTGGAGGGCTGGGATGGCATCCAGAGGGACCTGGACAGGCCGGAGAGGTGGGCCCATGCAAACCTATGAAGTTCAACCAAGCACAGTGCAAGGTCCCACACATGGATTGAGGCAATCCCAGGCACACCTACAGGCTGGGCAGGGAAGGCACAGAGAACAGCCCTTCCAACAAAGATTTTGGGGTGATGGTTGATGAACAACTCAACATGAGCTGGCAATGTGCGCTTGCAGCTCAGAAAACCAAGGAAATCCTGGTCTGCATCCAAAGGAACATGGCCAGCAGGTCAAGGAAGGTGATCCCACCACTCTACTCTGCACTTATGAGACCTCCCACCTAAGTCCTGCATCCAGCACTGGTGCCCCCAACATAAGACAACATGGAACTGTTGGAGCAAGTCCAGAGGAGGCCACAACATTGCTAAGAGGACTGGAGCACCTGCCTATGAACACAGGCTGAGAGAGTTTTGTCTCTTCAGCCTGGAGAAGAAAAGGTTGTACAGAGAATTCATTGCAGCTTTCCAGTATCTAAAGGGGGATACAGAAAAGCCAGAGAGGGACTCTTTGTCATGAATGCAGTGATAGAACAAGGAGGATTGGGTACAAACTGAAAGAGGATAGGTGTAGATTAGAGATTAGGAAGAAATTTTTTACTGTGAGGGTGGTGAGACAATGGAACAGGTTGCCCAGAGAAGACTCTGGATGCCCCAACCCTGGCAGTGTCCAAGGCCAGGTTGGGTAAGGCCTTAAGCAGCCCAGTCTAAGGAGAGGTGTCCCTGCCCATGCCAGGGGAGGTTGGGACTGCATGATCTTTAAAGTCCCTTCCAACCCTTAAAATTCTACAGTTCTATAAACCACTCATCACCCTGCCTTTAAATGAGTACCATTTGCTGCTAGATCCCCAAAACTAAGCGATGCTCTTCACAGAGAGAGGAACTGTTTCACCATTTCAGTTACATGAACAGAGACTTAGAAAGACATGGGTACTGTGTCAACATCAGCCAAGAGTACAGGAATCAGAGACAGGACCTGAATCCAAGTGTCCAACTGCTCAGTTCATTGCCCCAAACTGCGCACAGCTTCAACAGACCCATAGCCTAAGACTATTAAATACAACTAAAGGTAAGGCCTTTTCTAAAAGCATTATTGAGGTGAAAGAAAGTCCCATCCTCACTTGGGAAAGAGGATACACTGCATGTTTCACCCCAGGTGATGGGCTGGATCATTGTGTCACCTGAAGGACCAGAATGCTTCAAAAGTTCACTGGGGATATCCCTGATATCAGAAATAGCCAGTGTTCAGGGTGATGGCTTTCCAGCCTCCAGCACCAGGATGCCCCACCCCTCACACCAAAGGACAGCTGGGACATGCCAACAGTTCGTGGAGGGCAAGGCACCCTAGGGGACAGATTTTTTGACTTATTGTGATTGACAATGCCTAGCAAGGGAGCCCTCAAACTCTCCTCAAAGGGAGACTGTAACTTGCAAAAGTCAAAGCAAAAACTAATCAGCTGGTACATACCACAGAAACAAACTCTAACTGCTTTCATCCTCTCAGTGAGGCTCTGCTTTTGACCTGCTTTTTTCTTCTTTTTTTTTCCTACTTCCATTTACCCTTCTTCAAAAAGATTATTAACAAAGGTATTTCATCTATCTGCAGGCACTGCTTCAGTATCTGCACCAACTGTCTCTGTTGCTATAGAGCCAGTGTCAGCAAGCAGCTTAACCCCAGAACCACAGGCAGAACATTTGCAGCTCAGGTGGGCTGGTGGGAAAGGCAGCCTTTGGGAAAGTGGACACATTAAGGTGCATCATAAGCACAGGAACTGCTGCAGGGAGAGGGGTTAGAGGGTACCACAGTGCTTCATTCTGAATCCAACAGGTTCAAAGGATGGGAAGAGATTGGGGAAGACAGTAAAACAGAAATGGAAGGATCCCATGCCACAAAACAATTTCCCTCTGTTAGGCATGGACATTCAGGTCTCTGCATCTTTGAAAGACTGGCTGATAAAAGTGATGTCAGCAAAATCCTGTTTTAGCTGCATTACTTAGTAAGCTTCCAGCTCAGCACTACCATCCCCTCACAGACTGAAACGGCCAACACACACAAAGATCGAGCTCAGTGTGAACAGCTGTCTCTAGTGCTGCAGCAGCACAAACCATCACAGGCAAGTTACTTGCCACAGGGCATAACAGGGAACACCCAGTCTAGGCACAAATCAAATGGCATTTCAATTCAAATATTATTATTATCTTTCTTCCTATTGTTATAACTTTTTCACATTTCCCTTTATAATTTTGATAAAATTCATCTGCCTACAAGCCAAATACTTTCAGAGTTTCCAGTAAAAACACAAAAAAATATTACAAGATCCCTCAAAAAGCCCCTTGGAAAACTTACCTCTGTTCTGAGCAGCTTCAGCTAAATTGAAATATTTATAAATTAAGCAGAAGAATGAAAAGAAAACCAGAACATCCTCAAGAATCAACACAACACAAAACACAAGGAGCAGGAAGGTCACACAAGGTTAGCAAGAAGCTAACCCACATTAGCAGAAACATCTTCACAACTGACACCTCCAAACTAGCAAAATCCTCCAAAAATTCACAAACCAAGCTTCATATTCAAGCATTTCTGTGTCATGTAAGTGGAATATTCCTCATAAGAGACAGAAAGTGCCCTCCTGCCAGAGAAAATATGAACAATTGGAGAAATTTAAAAAAAAAAAAAAACTTATCCCATTACTCACCCTGACGTTCATTTTTAGTATGTTCAGTTACTAATTCTCTCATTGACAGCTTTGTATCCTTTTTCCTGGTCATCTCCTGAGATCAGCACCTGTCAGTAGTTCCAGCTCTTGGGGAACAAAACTACCACTCTGAGACCTTCCTTTAATTGCTCTTTCTGTAAAATTAAACTTTTTATCTAATAATAATGGATTTTGAGTTCAACCTCCCACAGTATTCAGTGATGTTACTAAAGCTCTGCTTCAAAACAGCCCCAAATCATCAGCATATTGCATAAAAAATAATGATAATTGAAGACAGCATCATTTTAAACTGTGGTCAGGAACAAGAAGCAAAACTGAATTTATAAAGAGACAAAAAAAAATCTCACCAGGATTTAGAAGGATTCTCTTATCTTTTCCATGAACATTGTATCAGATTTGACCAAGAATGACAGAAGAAATTATTGATGGGGTGAGGCATTGCAGATTGAATGAAACAGTTCAAATAGACAGTGCTCACAGTACTGCCACTGGAAAAAAGGAAGTGAAAATCTCTTTGCCTCAATCACAGCTCCTTTGTCCACCTGCATAAAACTCCCAGACAGAGTCTGGAAGCCTACTGCTTCAAGTCCTGATGAGCATTCATGGTTCACAGTAGGAAACTGCCATGAGAAGATGTAACAAGGATAGAGCAAGGGGTCATAGGACTGAGCTCCTCTAATGACAGCCTGTGTGGAAGGGGAAGTCAAACAGAAAATGTGGTTGTTGTGGGGCTCACCTGGGATACACAGAATTGGCTCAAATGAGATAGCAAAGCTGTGGCAAGAAGTTTTTTTGTGTAACATCCTTCATGCTACTCTAATACAAGTAGTCACAGATGGATTTATGTTTATAATAACTTTAGAAAGTAGCAAGTCTTCATTTTCTTTACTGAGTAACTAATTTCTGATGATACTTAAAGATGTATGAGTTTCAGTAGCATTAAACTTATTTTGAAAAAACAGTACTATTTTATTAATAGTCCCTTTACTTCTTACAAAGTTGTTTTAAATTAAACAATAAAACACAAAACAGGAAGATAAAATTGTGCTACTATGGTTCAATTATAAATTATTTTTTGATTTAAATGTTTTAGAAGTATCCAGAAAATGCACAAAGCAAAGAAAAAAATTCAGGTCAAGTGAGGATAACTTTATTCGTCTTGCTGATAAACAAGCCTTTGCACATATTGCCTCAGAATGTATTTTATCTTGTTAACACAAACAGCTTTGATATGAGAATTAAGGACAAAAATCATTGCTTGCTAATCTCTTGATTGTTTTCAACTGAGATAAACTAAAAACTGTGACGGGCATTTTCAAACACTACCATTTCCTTGTAGAAAACATATCAATTTCAAATCTCAAAATGTTCCTAAAGTTGCACTGAAGCAGGGAATATTTGATAAAGCCTGTTAAGAGACCACATTTTGAAGAAAAAAAATGGTTTTGGAGTACAGTCGTGTGCACAAATAATGTCACGGTAATGACTCAAAAGCAAGGCTACTTCAAAGAAGCCAAATTATTCTTCAAGAAAATAAGAAGTTTATCAATCAGATTTTCTCTTCCTAATCAAGTCATTTGCTGTTCTTGATGCCATTAGCAGATCAATTTAGTTCAGCAGCAGAGTCAAATAAATTTGAATTAAATATTTTTGTGAGTTCAAATCAACTTGAATGCTTGTTCTACTCCAGAGCTGGAACGTGACAAAGAGCTTAAAAACGAGAAACTTCATTGGTGCCAAGAAAGCATGTTAAGGGTTTCAGGTTTGAAGGAAATGACAGCTCCCTCTGCTATAGTCCAAGAGCCATAGGAATGGTAAAAGTGTGATACTAACCCCATACTTTCTGACACCACATGTAATGTTGACATGCTGCAACCTCAAGGCTTCTGGCTGGAGATGAGGGTCAGGAAATGAGAATTTCTTTGTAACTGCCCATGATAACAAGACAGTGTGAAGCCCAGCCTCCATGTCTCATTGAGACAAACAAGTTCATCAGCCTGCAGCTGGAAACTGGGTGAGCTGGTTGCTTCTGCTGACCTCAGACACACAAACTGCTCTGAGCACCATCAGCAGCTGCTGTGCTCAAACCTTCATCAGTGGGGCCACCATGGCACATTCATATCCAGGGCACAGGAAAACTAAAAGGAGAGGCCTGACTTGTGAACCTCTGGAAGGCAAAGAACATGAATGAAATGTCATGAATGAAATGTCATGATACTTGCTAACCTGGTAAGGAACCGCTTGACTTCGCACAAGCTTTTGTAACATGTTTTGCCCCCGCACTCTTGAACCATATCCACCATCCAAAGAGCTGACTCCCTCTGGATTTTTTTCCTCCATTGTCTTTTTCCAGAAGTTGACTGTACTGTCAGAGCAACTCACATCCAACAACATCAGACAGGGTCAGACCATAAAAATGCAGACAAATGGTGCAACATCAGGAGGCAGAGAGCAGCTGAAATTGCTCTAGGGAGCACTTTCTGGAGAAATATGTGATCAGTGAAACCATAGAAAACAAAAGCAGAAAGGATCCTGGCAGAATGAGAACCAGCCTGGCTCTGAGAAGAGGCCAGGCAGCATGAACTGACCACCTGATGGAGCAGAAAGAAACCCAAAGAGAGGAATAGCAAGAGCTTTATTTTTGCAGTCACTGTGGTGACTGTGGCCAGCACAGTGCCTCAAATCACAAGCACAGCATTATGTACCACTCTCCTTCTATCACATCATGTGGACAGGAGATGGGGTTCATTTTAATGTTGCCCTTTGATACCAATAAGAAAATTCAACACTTCTACAAAGTGAAAAATGGTTCCTGACAGAATAAATGGTTGAATAAACCAAGACAGGCAGCATATAGATGAAGTAATTTTATTGTAGAACATTGTCTGACTGGAAAACTGTGCAACTGGAATTTTTAATTATAAATTCAATGTCAATACAGAAAATAATAAAAATCAGAATTTCCAGTTCACTGTTTTAGAACCCTCACAATCCTCTCATTTTAGTCAACATTGAAAGTGCGAGCTCTTTCTTGGTGTGTTACAGGAAACGAATGAATGGAGTTTTGAACCCTTTACTGTATACTGTGAGAACCTAAGTAGAAAGTAAAACTAAACAGAAAAAAAGTCAAATAAGGAACCACACCAATGGTAGCCTGCAACAACTCTGGGCTAAGCAAAGATCGTCTTCCTGCAATGGAAACTGAATAATCTTTTTCCTTTATTAGTAGTCCTCTTATTCAAAAAGAATTGTCCTAGTTTATTAGTGAGTAAGGATGCTGGGGAAGCCTTTATCTATTTTTTTACCTACATTCTATAGTTCTCAGATATTCACTTCTGAATCCTAATACTGGCTGAAGAAGACCCAATTAGTAAAAAATTCAAATGTATTTCTTTGTAATTACACAGGCTATAAAATCCATTGCTTTCAGGCATACTTTTACACATGCACAAGTGAAGTCTCATCACTGAATTTCCTTACAGATTTTTTTTCCTTAGTTACAGTTGTGGTATTGCTGGATAAGCTAGAAAAGCTGAATTTTTCATTAAATAGTGCAACAATTCTCATTTCTTCTGGAAAAGAAGCTCTATAGTTTTAGTGTAGCTATAACAATTATTATGCAAATCCCTCAACTCTGCATGGTTACCCAGCCCTAGAACTCATTACAGATTCATTAGAAGCACAGTTGCTCCATCTTCTCTTTAGATACTTTGAAATTTAATCATTACCATGAACTGGGGGATAATGCTCCAATATGAACATTATATTCATCACAAAGCATTTGTACTGGTGCACATGATTCTTTCATGCTTAATTTGTTATTAATCATAGTTTAGATTATAGTCACTGTTGTGGCAGTTTTTAAAATGACAAAAAAAAAATCCTTATTTAAAAAAAACAGCCTGCATCATCTTCAAACCAATTCCCACTCTCCTCCCAGATTTTACCAAAAATATTAAGAGAGACAAGCAGAAGTTAACTATTCTTCTCAGAGACTGAAGTGTCAGACTATTTTTTAGTGGGACATGGAAAAGTTCAGAAGAGAGTAAGGTAATTGAGATAAAGGACAAGAGGGCAGGGAACTTGAAAGAGAAGCAGCTGTAGCAGTTGCTTCTCTGAGGGACAGAGATGTTGAAGGGAGGGAAGCAACCAGGATGCAGGACGGACGGGATGAAATGCAATATTAGAATATCACGCCTTGATTTAAAGAGGCAAGAAGTATGTACCAGTATGAAAAAAAAATAACTCCAAGATATTTAAGCACAAAGTAAGCTGCAAAGACATATAAAATTATAAAAAGTTATTACTTGGGTGTTTTGATGCTGTTTACACCTGGAAAAGTTCCAGGTTTCATTATTTTTTAGGTTATTACTAACTATTAGATTATTGCACACAGCAATAATTAAAGGTAAATAAGGAATGGGAAATACAAACAAATGTTCACAGTAAAATTGGTGACTTGAGAGAGTCTTTAAAAATGAAGAGGACTCTAGCTGGGCAGCATTTGCAGTGATGAACAGAAAACATGAACAACAGATTACTGCTGTGGACATGAATTCTGCTGAATTAATAATAAATATAATCAAATGCATAGAAAGGCTTCACATTGTAGCTGCAAAACATAACAGAGGAAAAAAACCCCAGCATGTTACTATTTTTCTCTTTACTGTTACCCAAACAGATAAGCACAATGATGGACTTCACCTACTACACAGTTCAAATCTTCATAACACCTTCATCTATTATTGCCCCTTTTGTTCCAGAAAAATTGAGATAATATCACAAAAGGTACCAAAAAACACTGTCTCAAGAAACTGAGAAAGAATAAAGCAACCAATACATGTTCACTGCAGAACACTGACAGCAACCCAAGCTTGGGGTTTATATAATGAACTTCTGCTAAACTTCACAGCAAGTCTGGTTTTCAGGTAACACAAATAGGCTGAAGTCTGGGGGGGAAAGGAAGAAGGAGGAAACAAGGATAATTCATTCAGTGCTTTCTGGGAGAAAGAAGTGGTCTGTGCTTGCTCACTGGAGGATAACTCAAAACACGTCTGCACTAATCTGTGCAAGGAGGAGGGTGAATGCAAAAAAAAAACCTTCACCACTTCAAGAGTGACAGAATTTAGGCTGAAAATAAGTTATTCAAGAAGAATGCCAATTTATGGATACACACAAATAGACAGTACTCTTTTTTTCTTTAGCAGAAAAAATGTAGGTGGTCTGCAAAAATTGCTTGATACATGATCAATACATTCATATCCATACATACTGCAGCAAGAAGCATCTCAAAAGTAGTTCCCTCAGCAGCTCAGTGAAGCATGTTTTTGTATTAACAATTCCATTCTTCTTCTCCTCTTCTAATTTCGCTTAAGAGATTCAATAAAGAGACTTCATTGGAAATACACTATCCAGAACAATGACTAAAAAGGGTACAGTAAAAACAAACTAAAATTGCAGTGCAGAGGCTGATCTGACCATTAAATGTACAGCACAAGAAGATAATTGACACATTCATTTTGAAGTGATAGCAAAGCAGTCACCAGCATATTAGAAGCCCCTTAATTGCCTGCCTACTATAAAAATTAAAGATCTATCTGATGTGAAGCAAACATTTCATTGAGGTTTCCCTGACATTCTCTTCAGAAGTGATTGATCTGAACAGAGTTCCCTAAGCCATATACTGAGTAGCTGAAACTAGTGGCACAAGCCTTCAAGTTATAGTTAGGGGGTAAAACCATGGTGGGAAAAAAAATAACATGTGAATTCCTCTTCCATAAACACTGAAGTCTAATGTTAAATGTTAAAAGGAAGCTTGATCTATTTAGAAACAGACTCCTGCAGATCACAACAGCAACATTATAAGATGTGATTTTGCAAGTCCTGAATTTAAATTCCTTACAGAATTAACTACAATTGTTATTTGCTTTCTAAAATCGCCATTCTTCACTTATAATGGTATTGATACTTACAACACACCAGTCTCCACAGACTGGAATTCACCAAGGGAATAAGTGGTAGGGACCTGTAAACTTCAATAGAATCATAAGATTCAGTTTGCCACAAATCTAATTTAAGTCCTCAAAAATAAAACAATTTAATACTTTGCCTCTTCTGGAACACTACAAAATCATTATGTGACAATTAGAATGGTACAATAATAAGGAAAAAGGGTAAAAAAAAAAATCAGATGCTGATTTCTAATACAATGCTAACAAACTTTCCAACTTGGAAAGTTTCTGAAGTATTCACTCCCATTATCCAGAAAAGTGATGCTGTAATCATTCTGGATAATTTGTTGGTTGTCTCAACCACTCAATATGCCTCTGAGTTCACTAATCTTCAACTTCCACCACCAGCAAAAGCCTCATAAATTTAGTATCCCTGCTTTGGCAAGAACACAATCCTCAACATCTGTCTCAGGTATCAGTGCAGTTAAAATATTCCATTGCTCATTAGGGAGGAAGATGAGATCACCAGGAAATACTATTCTGTATCCTCTTGGTTAGATACAAAGAAGACTAGCAGTAAACCTAGCCTCTCTTTCTTTCCCTGGCAGTCTAGATATTCTCCAACAAAGAAAAATTTGTCAGTTTCTATCCCTCCAGGTGATAAAAGAAATTAAATACTGCCTACACTTTGTCCTGTCTTCAGGAAAGGGCAGCAGTCCATGAACTCCAATGGAAAGAAGCATTTCCCCGAAAGTCTGAGCAAAACACCTAAGCTCTGTAGAAACTCAAGGCTGAGGACTCCTCTCTCTCCTTAGCCTTTCTGCTGCCTAGCTGTGATCCCACCCAAGGCACTAATTCCCACGAAGCACTGTGCAGGACACCCACACGCATGACAGACACTGTGTTGTACCATGCACAGCAAGGTTTAGCACCTGGGAGCCAGACACCTGCCTTGCAGCACTCAGTTCTTTCAGTTCAAGACCTCAATAACTTACTAAAGATCAGTAGGAAAAGTGACATTAGGTTGTCTGTGAGAGGCATTAAGAAAGTATTTGCCTGGCACACGCGAAGGGCAAAGTCAGACTAAATAATGTAACAGTCTCTCCTGGCCTCAACCCTGTGTAAAAGGAGCTTTATCTCAGAGGGGCTGGGAGACTAATTAATTTGTGCTTTTAAAAGCCCTTCAGAAACTTGAAGGAACAATGCTGGCCTGCTTGCAAAGTATTCATTCTTCTTCTGTTAATTTAATTCAGATTCCTTTTCCCTTAGCATGTATCAGTGCATCTCCCAGTAAAATACACTGAATAAAGTCCACAAGGTGCTTTGCAGTTCAAGGCTGATGTTTGCATCTGTTGCCTCAACTCGTTGCTTTCGTATTCTGTATGTGTAAGGCTGACTGAAAAATTAAGGAATAAATTAAAAAATTAGACTGTAATGAGGCAAGTGCGTTTGCCCTTTGTTCCTCTCTGTTGTCCTCAGCATGCCAGAAGGTTGGGAACAATACATGCCGACTCATTGGTGATCACCTACAAGAAAAAGGAGAACTAGGGACATCTGGGAGGGTTAATTCCCTTTTATATTATCAGGATATCAAGCTTGCTCTAAATTATGGTAAAATAAAACAATGTGAGCATCACACCATGCCTCCTGCACAAAACCAGGGTCTGCCTCCACCTAGGTACTTGAGGGAGAGGAATAAACACCAAAGAAGGCCATTCTGGACACTGGGATACTAACCCAGACACTGGGAACAAATTTCCCAAAGCAATGCTAACAAGAACCATAGCTTGCCAGCTCAGGTTACATGCAGACACTCTCCACCAACACTGATTTACTGAAGTGAACAGAAGAAAAATTTATCCTGAAATAACTGCAAGCCTTGCACAGGAATGCAAGAGCCAAAGATACAAAAGTGGGGAGCATGCAAAGTTGCCATTTTGTTCTCTGGAACAGTACTGTATTTTAAACACAGCCTGAGCTTAACTCACTCTTAATCCACATTTCTACTTTTGAGTTTATCTTCAAAAGATATGGTTCTCTTTGTGCAGCAGTCATCAAAACAGGTTCATCCACAACCAAATGATGCTGTATGTCAGAATATATACTATATGTTCTAAGAGTACAACAAAGAAATTATATTTTAATCTACCAGAGTTGTACCTTTGTATTACCTTCATACTTGTTTTATTAAAAATTAGTGAACTGTTTCTATATTGTGAAGTTAATATATTTACACCAAGCTCAGCTCAAATGACAGTGGGATCTTCTTAAAAGACACACAAAGAACACTAAATAACAGTATCAAATTCACTAACTAAATTATTTTTTCATGACTTGTGTACGTATTAAGGAAGTTAAGTTTATCCAAATTTGTATTTTAAATTGATCAAGAGGAAACATTGCCTCAAAGGAAGTAGACACAATTAGTTCTAGGTCCCAAATTACTCCAAGATTATAACCGTGACAGGTGTATTTGTTGAAACACAGCTTTATTTAGAGATTGGAAGAGGAGAAACAGGTATTCCTCTCAGTATTTTAACTCAGTTTTTCAGTGCTCAATAAACCAGTCACTAAAGTGATTCAGAAACTGAAACAGAAAATGACCTCACAGCTCCTGCAGCAGAGACAAGAATGACACCGTTATGTCAAAACCTCAGTTTCAAACTGGGATCCCAGTTGCCTGGAGTCCAAGCAACTGGGATCCCTTCAGATCAGTGGCTGCAATTTCCTGTCAAAATTTCAACTTCACATAGCTCCATTCTGTACACAAGCACCCAAAGATGAAAAATGTATAAAACACATCACAACAAGCTCAGTTCTTTGCTGTTTCACAATAGTATCAAAGCCAGTTTCAGAGCATTTGGTTCTAAACCCATGCCAGTGCATTTGCTGAGGGTCTGTACCTGGGCACTGGGATCTGTAGGTGGATGTGGTGCTGTGCTGCATGGGGCACTGGCCCTGAGCACACCACCAGGACAGGCTGCACTCCCCTGGCTTCTTCTCCTTGCCCCCATCACTCTTTGGTCTTGTATCTACTGCTGCACAGAGGATATGAATCACAGCTGAAATTCCCTCAATGCACCTCAGAATAATGAGGGTTTACTGCAGGAGCACTCTTCCTTTATCATTCACATCCTGATTCTGGCCTCCTACCCTTCCCAGTGTGAGGATTTATTTTTGAATCACAGGCAAATAAAGCACATCTACAGAATGCTACAGTTTCTAGCTGTTCCCCAGGGACACCTACACTGCCAATATATTCAATTTGGTGTTAATAAACCATAATGAGTCAGCAGAAATCACTCCTATCCCAACCATACTCCCCTGAGGGTGCCAGCAGATGTTCAAAGGAGAGATCAGCAGCAGGGCACTGCCAATTGCCTCCATGTTATTTTAACTTCACTTGTCTGTTCTGCTTTTAATTGCCTACATTATAAAGAGCGGATAAAAGAAACAAATCTTTTTGATGAATATAGTTCACTCCTGCAGAGATAAAAATCGAGAAATTCCTATTCATACTTGCATGGAAAGACAATATAATATTGCTTTATCATCTGGAATGATACAAAGCCATTGTCATCTGAATCAATCAGTCTCCTGTTTGCTATATGACATAGTGCAATAAAACCCAAGGGGTTTTGTCCACATTTACAGATGCACGTGGTTTAGTGGTGGCCTTACTAGTGCTAAGCTAGTGGCTGAATCCTAAAGTCTTTTATAACCTAAACAGTTCTGTGACTTCCTGCAGTAGAGAGCTGCAAGCTCCCCACGGCAGAACTCTTGCAGAAGCACGTACAGAATATTACATTCAGCTCCGGACACCTCATTACCAGAAAGATAACACATTAGACAGAGTTATTAGAGAAGCCACAAAAATGATAAGTGAAGATTGAAGAGCGTTATTACATCAAGACATTAAAAGTTAACTGCATAAAGGTTGACTAGGGAACAGCTTTCTGGGGGACACAGTTACAACCTGTAAATATTTGAAGGAAGGATACGAAGGATATGTACGTCAATAAGGAAAATGCATTACTGAGGATGGAAAAAGCAGATACAATTATGAATAAAAAGATGAAATTAAGAAACATCTGACTCTCAAGAAAAAAAGGAAGGGTAATAGAAGGCAGGCTTTGAGAAGCCTATTGCTTGGATGACTTAATAGGTCTTTTATATCTCTACCTCCTGTAACTCCATGATAATAAGGATGGAGCAAAAGAAAGGACTCAAAGTATGAAATCCAATTAATTCTTTGCCAGTAGGCAAACCATCTTTATCAGATATGTTGGCTTAGCAATAAGCTTAAGCTTGGCATGATAGATCCTACCTGTCAGTTATTCAGATGTAGCTTTTTGTAAAGTCTTCAGGGAAGACAAGAGTATTTTTATACTTTCATTAAAACACAGACTACATCCATCAAAGAAGGAAGTTATATTAAAAAGATCTGTGGCATTTTCAGACTAATCTGTGCATCTGACCGGTGCCATATTTAGCATTATCTAATCTGTTTTGTGCATCTAACAGACTGCAAACCCTTTGGGGCAGAAATCCCATCCTCCTCTTCCTTTTTATCACACAGCGTCGAGTGTGTTGACAGCGCTCAACAAATAATAGCCACTTCCAAGGGAGGGAAGAAGTCAGAGCTAGCACACAGTGTGTAGTATTATTTTCAAGGGATGAACCATTACATTAGTAGCAGGAGTCTTCATGTACATTCCAGCAGTATAACTCCTACTTCTCTCAGAAAAAAATAACTTTACAAACACAGAAAATGCCTCAGAACACTCAGAAAAAAAAAAAAGATCATTTGAACAAGTACAGAAAATGGCAGGAAGAACTGACAAAGATGACACAAATTATTGAGAAGTGGAAGAAAATAAATACTGAGACAAAAATTTAGTCTAAAGTTTAGACTAAAATGAGGAACATTTTAAAGACATACACAATTTGTATATGTAACACCATCTTTAAAAGGATAGGCATCACTTCTCAAATAACAGTTCATCACTGGGGTATATTTAAAAGTCCCCATATCAGTCTATTTCTCTGTTTCCGTGCAAATGTTTCATCCACAGCTCATACAAAACTCTTGTAGAAGCCCATGTGAGGAGCCAACAAGTCTGCTCACCATTTCAGAATCTGCCAAAGTTAATTTTTGAAAGAGCATACAGGGACATACATGGTTATATAATGACACGGTGCCCTTTAAGGTGTTCTGAATTAAACATAACAAGCCACAGATTATTTATAAGATCAGTGGGAGAAAGTTACTGCTGGCAGCCTCCATGGCACACCTGGACACTCCTCTGACAAACTCCTCCTTTTAATATCTGATATTTCACACACATACTAAGATATACAGACTCATGCTTATAAACTCAGACTTGGAATCATGTACCCCAAACAACTTTACCTCCACCATCTTGAATGTTTGCTTTTATGCAGAGATGCTGCCTGTGTTGCTCTTAGATGAACTTCCTCCTAAGAAGTTAATGCCAGCACTGAATGAAATACTGATATCCATGGATGAGACAGGTTTTACAGAGACGCTTTGTTTTACAAATGCTCTCAGTTAAGCATATGAAGCATCTGTTGTGTACTGCTCCCCATACACCAAATGGATATTCAGGAAAGTAATGTGCATTAAGTAGTACAGTGAGGGAGATGAACACTCCCACCTCATTTGCTACAGCCTTCAAATGCTGTGTGCATTTACAGAGTCGCTAGTTTAGAAACAGTTGCAATGTAGCTTCTCTTTCCAAGGATAAATTAGCTAGAAGATTTTAAAATACACTTTCAGAAAACTAATTTCTCTGGCTCAGTTTTCCAATCTTTAACAATCAAATCAAATTACTCCCAGGTTTAGATAAATAACTTAGGAGAAATGCTTTTTCTGTTCATAGAAATTTATTTTTCCTGACAAATTTTCATGTAGTATGAGAAGTATACTTTTTTTAAAAATTATTGTAAGACTTTACTGAAATACAAAAATGCTATTTTAGTCACATTTCATTAAACAATTAATGATCCAACTCTTTTTTAAAAACTGTCCGGAAAGATATAGTTATTATGTCATTAAACAGCCTAAATTCCAGTCAAAGTCAATAGGACTTGAGCACTTACTCCACTGGAAAAGCTAAGTGAAGAGAGATTCTCAAGTCACACAGCTGTACCCCAAGTTAGGTTGCTTCCAGCTTCACCCCCTCAGCTGTCAAGTAGCACCTGCAGGCAGATATGTTTTTTACAACTCCTAAAACTTAGGGGCAAAACCAAACACAATGACAGATTTTCTAAGAGTAGCAAGAAAAAAGCTCTGAATAAAGAAGGAGACGTTTTATCACCTCAAGTGAGTTTGTATTTGTCCACACCACTTCCACCATACTGCTGCTACAGTGACAAGTAAGGGCATAGCTCAACAAATCTCAAACAAATCCAAAACTTGGACTACACTGGAAAGCCTATCCTTTTAAAGTCCCATAATGTTTTTCTTTCTTTCTTGCACGTGGATGTATTCTGTGATGATTCCACGATGATGTAAGCTTCCCAGTAGCCACAGATGGTAACACAAATTTGGCTTCACACTCCTACTCTTGTCCAGTCTTGGTGTAAGCTGGAGACACTGAGGCAAAGCAGGGTAGGCCTTCTGGACATGCCAGATTAACTGTGTGCCTGCATGCACAAACGAGCACACCTACAGCAGCTTTTTACAGAAAAACACCTAAATTCATTTCTTCCCACCCAAAAAACTTTTCTAGATGGAAGACAAAACTGCATCTGAGCATACATAAACCAGATAAACTGTACTGAGCAAAACAGAGCTGTACTCAAAACTCAACAGGAAAAATGCTTTATGAGAAATTCTTTAATAAGGGACTTAACTCACGACATATCACACAAACCCACAGGAAGAGAAACTGCTGACTGCAAGGCTTTGGGATCTAGAGCACACAGGGTCTAGATCCTGCCCCTCATTTTAAAATTCTCTTATACAATAACTGTAAGTTGGGTGACAATGACCGGACTTTTGTGAATTATTCTCATTCTTTCTTTAGTTTTCACTTTAATTGTGCATAAAAGGGTTTCAGAAACCTGTGTTAATTAAAATTGCCCACTTTTAATCTTATACCAGATATTCTCCAAAGAAAAGCAAGAGAGAAGTCCAGAGAGCAATGTAATCCAACTGCAAGTCCAACAGCAGGTTTTTCCATCTTCCATACAATAGAACTAATAAAGTCAACTCACAAAAATACTTTTAAAAAAGTCAAAAGAACACTTCAGTATGGTTCATTATGAAAAAAAATGGTTCAACACTAGCACTGAAAGGAAAATGGCTACATACCTCAATATAACAAATCATATTCTGAAAGAATAATTCACCTATAACATTTGTATTGATTTTTACAGATAATAATATCTCCCCCTAAAACATATTTCATGTTGTCTTCACTCGATTGATCAGAGGCGTTATATAAATGTTTCGATCAATCTGATAACACTTTCATCTACACATGCATATCCTGAAACTTTGCTGAGCTCCAAAACATGCAGGCAGTACATGCTAGGTAAAAAGAATCTGGATTTTTGTTATGGGCTGTTTCCTTCTATATATGCACTACCTTGCTAAGATCACACTACACTGGGTTTACCAGCAACCATCAGCTGTTTATATTTTCTACAAGAAAGTAACTGTATCACAAAGGAAGGTTTTATCCAAGACATTTTATGTGTTTGGCAAATTTCTCATATTCTCAGGTTCTCTGTTGATACAGATCCAGATTTTTTGTTCATCCTAGCACACTCCCTCTGAGTTTTAGTTCAAACTGGTGAATAATACATTCACTCTTACTAACACAGTAAGTCTGACACTATATCAGCATGGCATGTTGATATCAGATACAGGTGAGCAATAACATTAATGAAAACTGAAACTGCATTTATAATACAGTTGCTGAAATCAAAAACTTGTATTAAGGTAAGTAGTCAAGAGACAGACACTTTGAGAGGCTATTAAAATCATTAACAACATACATCACTTTAATGGATTATAAAAATGCTATACATAACATAAGAATGTTATACAGGACCATAAATTTAGTCAGCATACATACACATTACAGCATGCCCCCAATTCCATTTCACTATTCCAATGAACCTAAATCCTGGCTTTCATGGAACAAGCCTAAGGGACAATCCAAGTGCCATGCTTATAATGCAGAGCTAACTCTCATGTGCAATTCCCATCAATGTATGAAATACCTCTGCAGGTTGGGCTGTAGGAAAGGAGAGTAACCACCATTCATTTTATCTAGACTACCAATAACTCAGAAATCTGACATAAGCAAATCCATCCTGAATATGGGAATCAAGACACAGGAGGGCCTGCCTTTCATCAGCGATTACTTGAAGCATTTGACTGTCATTCTGAAACTAAGCACAGTCTTTATGAACCAAATAAAGCCTCCTAGCTCCAATCTCACAAAGCAACAAAGAAAAATGGTAGTTCCACCTCTGTCAGTAAAAATTCTCATGACAGAAGACTAATTCTATGCACACAGTGGCTACACTGAAACAAATCTACAGCAGTGTCAGTGCACCCGCTTTTATTCCCACTGCACTGACATTTGAGGAAATGTGTTCTCTATTAAAAAGCATTTTATGCAGCTCAAACACTCATTACTCTGCAGGCATTTTGAGATTTGGCTTCATTACACATTGCAGCACCACCAGCAGTGATCAAGGACAATAATTCAGTGTCAAAGCAGCATTCTGATATTTTGAACTTAAGTCAGACAACACCCAGTGTTTGGTCACTATCTCAAGAACATTAGTCCTCTTCAAATATCCATTTGCAAGTTAGAAGGTGAACTCACCCATCCCAGGAAAATGGTGCTAGCACAAGGAACCCTAGAGGCCCAGTGTGACCTCTCTACTTCTCTACCACTTTATTTCTGAAGAAACCAATATCCAATACCACTCTGAATCAAGTCACACGTGGACTTACACATGGATACCCAGTTTCCCAGACCACTGCATTTAATACCTGTTTTGCATCCTTTGCTTGAACAAGTTTTAGCCAGAAGTCTCAGCAAAATGTGCACACTCTGTGTGCTCTTGCTCTGTGATGCTCTAACAAATTCAAAGACTTAGCAAAATGTCTTACAGAAGTCTTTTCACCAATTCTACTTACTGAACAGTCTGCCTGTTTGCAACACTTCCCCACCCCATTATAAAGGTTGGTCTTCTTTCAGCATGAACTCTTAGTCTGTAAATGCAACTCAAACTAAATTTTGTGTTTGTGAAGCATCCTCCTTCCTCCTTCATGTGCAACAGCTCCAGCTCTTCCATACTGCACTACTGCTAGAAAAAATTACCATCAGTAAAGGTGTCAATATAATATCCTAATTTAAATGGTTATTTTTCCCCTTGTTAAATCCTCAAGTGTTTTGAATACCGCACCAGGGTATAATAGAATGTGAATAAGTAATGAAAGATAGAGATGTGGATTTAAATAAAATATCCCCTATTACCATCCTTAATTCTTATCTATTGTTAAGACGACAGCCATCTGGAACATTACAGCAAGGTGCGCATTCAAGAAGCGCCCAGACAGAACAAAGTGCAATTCAAACCCCTCAATAACAGCCCTACATCAGGTTCTAAGAGGACACCTGGCTACCAAGAAATGCTGCAACCGCGCCGCTTTATCCGAATCCGAGCGTGCCTTTTGCCGCAGGACGCGAGGCCGGGGATGCGAAGGCAGCTGGGGCGGGCTGCAGCTGCGGGGGCGCCCGGGAAGAGCGGCTGGCTGTGTCCCTCTGTCGGCGTGTCGCTCTGTCCCTCTGTCGGTGTGTCGCTCTGTCCCTCTGTCGGCGTGTCGCTCTGTCCCTCTGTCGGCGCGTCGCTCTGTCCCTCTGTCGGCGTGTCGCTCTGTCCCTCTGTCGGTGTGTCCCTCTGTCCCTCTGTCCCTCTGTCCCTCTGTCGGCGTGTCGCTGTCCCTCTGTCGGCGCGTCCTCTGTCTGTCGCGTCGCTCTGTCCCTCTGTCGGCCTGTCGTCTGTCCCTCTGTCGGCGTGTCGCTCTGTCCCTCTGTCGGCGCGTCGCTCTGTCCCTCTGTCGGCGCGTCGCTCTGTCCCTCTGTCGGTGTGTCCCTCTGTCCCTCTGTCGGCGTGTCGCTCTGTCCCTCTGTCGGCGTGTCGCTCTGTCCCTCTGTCGGCCTGTCGCTCTGTCCCTCTGTCGGCGCGTCGCTCTGTCCCTCTGTCGGCGCGTCGCTCTGTCCCTCTGTCGGCGTGTCGCTGTGTCCCTCTGTCGGTGTGTCGCTGTGTCCCTCTGTCGGCGTGTCGCTCTGTCCCTCTGTCGGCCTGTCGCTCTGTCCCTCTGTCGGCGCGTCGCTCTGTCCCTCTGTCGGCGCGTCGCTCTGTCCCTCTGTCGGTCTGTCGCTCTGTCCCTCTGTCGGCGTGTCGCTCTGTCCCGCGGCAATGCCGCCCCCTCGCGCCGCCGGCCCGGCAGAGGCGCCCCCCGCTCCCAAAGGCCGCCGCCGCTTTAATTGCTGATTAATTACAGCCTCTCACCAAGGTCAAAAGGAACGTTCCGAGGCAGTATAAACGCTACCATGTGGAAAATACATCATATTAAAAAAGCTTTTTTTTCTTTAAAGTAAAATCTGATATTTGCTGCCCTAATGTGCGCAGAGCTTGCCTCTCACAGTGCAAACCCTGCAGTAACGCACCTCTCCTGTGTATGAAAATAGTGACACAACCCACACACCAAACAAAACTTAGCAAACACGAGGGTTTTCTCCAAATTAAATCATTCTAGAATATACTTTCTCTTGAAATTAATTCTTTCCCAAACAAGACTGGCCAATAATACAATACCTGTAATTATTACAATACCTGTAATTATATTGAAGTGATATTTGTAAAAACATCAAACTTTTAAATTGATCCAATTCAGAAATAATGGAAACAGCAGTGCAGAGTGGCTGTTGAGTGCAAGCAATAAATCATACAAATTGCATAATTATAACTTCCATGACTCCAGAGACAGTTTGCACTAGGAAAGGCAATGCATGAAAAAACAGGATGAGTTTTATAACCCCTGAAAGGAGAATGCTCCAGTCTGGTAGTCAGGACACAGTGGCAATAGCACATTGTCTCCTCAAGAGCACGTTTGACTACTGGGGACCCATCACCACCCTTCAGTGGTTCAGAGGTGCTGGAGAGGTGGCTTCAAGTCCTACACACAGAAGAAAGTCCATCCTGATATTGCACACTGTCATAGTCCTGGGCCGCTGATCTCCAATTTGTTTCTTAAGGGGAGAGGTAGAGGAAGAGGAAACTCAATTAACCTGATTCCAGAGGTTTGCAAGGGGAGGAGACTTAAGATTTGCTTTTGGCTGCAGGAAATATTTCATACATTACCAAATCAAAGCTTCTTTCAGTCTTCAACACCTTTACTTCAAATACATCCTTGGTTTAGTGCCTCCTTCCTGGCACCACTTAAATTCTTCCATTGAAGTTTTTGGGATTTTTTTCACCCTCTCTCCCAATTCTCCAGTTCATTAGATGAAAAAAAATAAATTATTTGCAGTATCCAAATCATAGCTGCTCCCTCAGGACAAGGGAAGAAGAGCCCCTTTCTTTTTTTCTTCATTGCAGCTGATTTACTACCAGTCAAAAGTGGGCTTAGCCAGTGCCATACCCTGCCAGACAGGGTGTTCTCCAATAATGACAGCAGAAAGTGGCCAAAAATGACCTGGCATAAGGCTTCTCATAGTCCTTAGTTAAGCTGTTTGAGCCGATGGTACAAGACTCCAGTGAAGGTTTCAACAGTTTAACTTAATCTGAGTTTCTCACTCTAGGAAATTGCTCCCATTTTCCAACCAATTTACAGCCTACATTCCTACTCTGTTGTTAGAACTGTTTACAGTAAATCAGATTTGCCTGTGATTGTTGAAGCAATAACTCTCAACAAAGAGGGCAGCAGGAACATATTTCAGTCTAATAAAATAAATGATGACAGATTAAGTTCTCTTTTAAAGAATGTCTTATCAAAACCTACAGAGAGACTGTCATTTCACAGAGGCAAAGGGATGGTTGCCAAAGCTGGGAAGAGTTAAAGATCCTGCTGTCACTCACACGTAGTGTGCCAAAATAACAAAAATAATGTGTGAAGAAAGCAATCACCTCCAGCAGGAATGGGGAACAAAAGCTAAATGAGTTTTTCCTGTGCTAGTGACCTCTGATTGCAAGACAGTCTGGTAACTTTTCCTACCTAACCTCTTATTACAGAGTTACTCTTGGGCAACAACTCTTCTATTACTATGCCTTTTACCTGTTTTATAACTTTGAAGGTGCATGCTACTCAGTCTCAAAATACTCACTGAAGAATATCCTTTGTACTGAAGGAGAATTCTTCATCAAACAATCATTTCAGGTAGGCTATTTCCAGAAATCCATTTTTTTGCCTTTTTAAACTTTATAGCTTATGTAATTTCTAGACACATCTTAGGTATAAAGTTTATCACCAGTGCTACTGTTCAGCGGCAAAATGCCATGGAAGAAACAAAGACAGACAGAGACAATAATTCCAGTGCCAAGTCATCTTGGGCTCTCTGCTGCTTAATACAGGAAAAATACTCCTCTGTGGGATCATCATACTCTGCCTTGAGAGCTTAGTACTTCATCACAGCTCAACACAGACCTTTTTCCTAACAGAGAACTGAAAGAACAGATGGGAACCTGGAAACACTGTTGAAGGAAACACACATTTGCAATGTGTGATGGCACAACAAAACCAGGATTACCCCACCACAAACCCTTTAAGCACCACACTGAACAGGCATAATAGGCAGGGTAAGAAAATTATTTGGTCTGTGATAAGGAAACTGTCCCACGGTGCAGGTCCACCAGAGAGTGCACAGAGTGTTTTTTCCAGCCTTGTTACTATTAATGAGAGCAGAGCACCTCATAGCAGGAGTGAGCAGGATTTTGATTGAAGGCACTTCTCACAGCATCTGTATATTCTGGGACAGGAAAAGGATCTGGCAATAGAGAGCACCACACAGAGATGGGTCTCCTGCTTGAGAATTTCAGATACATTGCCTCTGGGACTGTGAAATGCAACACCCTATGTTTACAGTGCCCAAATACAAAATAAAGCCTAAACAAATTTCTTGGGACAGCAAGCAGGTATGTCTACAGAAGAAAGAAGCATAAATGGCTGCCCATTTGGGTTATTCTCTTGCACTAAACATGTAGGCTGGAAAAAACCCTACTTGTCAGCAAGTATTGGCAATTTTAAGAGCAACCATATATAACTACCAAGTCACAAATCATATAAGTGGAAAGGAAAATCTGTAACTCAGGTTTGCTACACATGGGTTAAAACAAGGAAGAGCATCCATACTTTTTAAAAAGAAGTAACATTAAGCATCAAATTTGGAAAGCTCAGTTAAACTGGGAAAAAACAAAGGTAATGAAAATAGAGAACAGAAAATTGAATTAACAGTGAAATGGGCCCATGCAAGTTACTTCAGGAACCTTTTGCACTAGAAAAACTATCAGAAATAAGAGAACAGGATAATAAACTAAATGAAATTACTTTACACATACACAGATGCAAATAAAATATGAAAAAATTCAAAAGGTTTGAACAGAGATGAGGAAAGATCTAAGAGAAATAAAGGAAAACATGCCAATGGGACTTGAAGACTTACAATGAAAGTAAACATGTAACAAGTGAAAAGAGGGGAAAGAAAAAGAAATATTGTCAACAAATTAATGCTCAGAATTTAGAGGTTAAAACTTTTTTTTTTTTACTGCAGACATGCCTGGCATTTATCAGAGCTGGAAAAGTATTAAAATACAACCCTTGCAGAATGCCTAATGGTAGAAGGAGGATATAAAATAAACATAGAGATAAGCATAGAGAATAACAAAGGTGATGGACTCTGGGCATTCAGAACTTTTAAAACAATTCCCAAAACCCCAGAGAATTTTAGAAGATAGAGGTTTACTTACTTCTTTATATTTCCTTGAAAGGTGTAAGAGGATGCCTGGAACACTACAGGGGATGCTACAGAAGCAGAACTAAACCAATACATATATACTCTGATGGTTCTGAGCTGCAGTTCAGCATTTTAGCCCTGTGATAAACTATTCTAACATAGGAAAAGATCCTGCTGCCCTGGTCCTTTATCCTGCAAAATTGTGAATATGTCTTCCACTTAGACCAGTGGAAATTGGTTTACAAGGTCAGGCAGACAGCTTGTAAAATGCTCTGTGCTTTTAGAGTTCTGTGTTTTCCTGTGGTCTCCATTTCCCCAATCAATCCATTCTTATGCAATATAAGTAACCTCAGCAGGGGTCACCATGAGAGGCAAAATGCAAGCAGCATAAGAATGAGGAAACACCTACATCCTGACCCTTGGAGGAATGGAGTCAGAGAAGGCTTCTGTATGGCATCTTCTTTTAAGAATAAATAAATCAGGTAGAGAGTGTGGTCTTGGTGAACTGTACACTGTCCTGGAGAAGGTGTGAAATTGTGCTCCATATGATTAGGAGCTCAGACAAGCAGGGCTTCAATGAATTACTAAATTGTATGAAAACAATTTCACAAAGTGTAAGATGGAGACAAAAATAAACCATGCAGAGATTGAAAAGTATTGTGAGCTAGTAAATTAAAAATTATAGAAAAAAAGTGGGAAGGAAGAAAACCAGGCACTACTGCAAAACCCAACTAATTTTAACACTAGCAGAAAATGTTGCCATTTTGCATTGGTGAATAAAAAAATGGTGAATGCAATTTTGCATTTTTAGGTGAATAAAAAATTTACCATTTTTTATTCATCTAAAAAAATATCAAAACAGGAATAGTTTCTCTAGTTATCATTCTATTTATAAAACAACAGATCCAGAACACAAGTCTAAAAATGATCCTGATCATCTGCAAAAACAAAAAGATCTCTCTGAACTGATTCCAGTTGCAGCTACATATCAAAAACCCCAGTTATTGGTCATTTCCAATAAAATCTTTGCTGAACTCTGGCTAAAGACAATTGTCCTGTCAATTTTAAAGCTTTTTTTTTTAATCTAAGGTTGTCAATTTCAATTATCAGCCATTAGAAATGATCACTTCTGCTTTTGTCTATCGCTATAAATATGTTTCCACTATCAAATTCTGGTCTCTGAGCAGGTAGTTGCAGGTTATAACCAAAGGATCTCAGACTTCTGTTCTTTAAACTGAACAAAGTTGGCTCATATCTACAACTGGTTTTAACCAGCTTCATTGGCAAAAACACAAAAGGGAGTTACAGCTTTTATTTATCAAACTGATTACTGCAAAAATTAATTTTCAGAAAATGTTGCCATTTTGCATTGGTGAATAAAAAATTTTGCATTTTGTGAATAAAAAATTTACCATTTTTTATTCATCTAAAAAAATATCAAAACAGGAATAGTTTCTCTAGTTATCATTCTATTTATAAAACAACAGATCCAGAACACAAGTCTAAAAGGGGTTATTGCTTTTGATGATCCTGATCATCTGCAAAACACAAAAAGATCTCTCTGAACTGATTCCAGTTGCAGCTACATATCAAAAACCCCAGTTATTGGTCATTTCCAATAAAATCTTTGCTGAACTCTGGCTAAAGACAATTGTCCTGTCAATTTTAAAGCTTTTTTTTTTTAATCTAAGGTTGTCAATTTCAATTATCAGCCATTAGAAATGATCACTTCTGCTTTTGTCTATCGCTATAAATATGTTTCCACTATCAAATTCTGGTCTCTGAGCAGGTAGTTGCAGGTTATAACCAAAGGATCTCAGACTTCTGTTCTTTAAACTGAACAAAGTTGGCTCATATCTACAACTGGTTTTAACCAGCTTCATTGGCAAAAACTGTTAGGACACATGAGCTTTATTTATCATTTTCCTCTGGTCTATAATCCATACCACAGACGGGTTGCAGGCAAAATCTTTTTGAGTATTGGCCAATTTGCTCTTGAAGCATTCTTGGACTACAATACTGACACACCATCCATGCTTTTTTGGGCTGGCAAAAGACTAAGCCAAGTACTTGCCAAAAGCTGTCAAAAACTCAGTTCAGCAAAGCTGAAGGAATTGTACAAAGCTGGAATAATTGCTGTGTCCCTCTCTAGAATTCTGTTATTTTTGGATTTTCCCCAGATTGTCATTACTTACCACATAAGAAAGGATATGGAGAAAGAAAGAGCTAATCTAATAAATTAGATTAGATATTTATGTTTTTGCATTGCAATCTAAGGTACTGAAAAGGGCAACACCATTTTTGATGCTTCAGTCAGTGTCTACAGCTTATTTAGAGGGCATCTCTCCCACTGGAATTATATCCTTCCACCAAAGGATGTGGCTGACCGCTTCATGAGCTAATGAACAACGAAATGTTACACCAATACTCACACAGTTTTTTTCAGAGGTACTGAATAGAAGTGAATAAACTTCACACTACTAACATTTTTCTGCTGGCACAAGAAAAATTTTATTTTGATCACTAGATCAAGGAACATTTAAACAAATTAAGAACTACATCAAGAACATATATATACCTAGAAGATTGCACACTGGAAACCTGAAAATACAAGAACAATACATTTCATTTGGGTCATTTTTTACTGCAGTAACAAGAACAAATGCTACAGGTGATTCTGTTGGAAATTCCAGATTGCACATGCTCTGACTTGCAAAAAATATTTTTCCCTTAACTACAGAGAAACAATATCCTACAATAATAATAATTTAACTGTAAAAGTCAAAGGGCTGTTACGTTCACTGAACTAAAATCAACAGCAATTTTAGCTTTTAGCTTAAACATGCAAAATAAAACACCTGGATTCTTCTTTAGTAGACAAGGACTACTAACCTCAACATTTATCATTTTTTCATAAAGCTGAAGGATTTCCTAGTTAAAAGAATTTCTGACCAGGTCCTGCTCTTTCATCAAAGTAAGATGATCTGCATCCAAGCAGCTTGGCTCAGAAACAGATGCTGCAGCTTCAGTGTAGAGAATGCCAGAGGTGAAACCCTGAACTCTGCTGAAACTGGAGGCAAAACTCTTACTGGTATCAATGGATCAGAATCCCTGCCCCCATGTATTTTCAAAATTCTCTCTCCAACAAAACATTCAAAATTAAGATTATGAAAAATCTAAAACAGCTGCTGTTTTCTGCAGAATTCAACATTTTCCAAAGGTTCTTCAAGTCAATCCTACAAGAAAATGTGGTTGGTGCCTATTTGCTCTTCTCTGGCACAGAGCACAGATTATTTTTCTCTGTACAATGTTTTAGAACACAGGAAGTGGGAAAAAATTAGTAGATAAAATGTTTCTATGACTTCTGATCCAGATACAGGATTGTTTATCTGCACAAAAATACACATAGTTTCAGCCTGTCATTTCCAGTTCACATTGTTAATCATATTTCAATGCACCTCACTAGATAAGAGGTATAATCCAGCCAAAAGTATATAAAGGTTGTAGTCCAAATTATGCAAGGTGTCTTGCAGCTGATAATTCCAACAGGTAATGAACTGTTTAATCTTATGCAGCTTGGCAAGCACGTCTGTTTATCTTTACCCAAGCCTTCAACATGCACATCAAACCAAAGATATCATCCACAAATTTGATGAGTGAATCTCCTTTTCAGTTAGCATCAACGTTTTATTATATTCTACTACAATATTTTTGCATGAAGAAAGTAACCAGGTTCAAACACAACAATAAAAAAAAGTAGTGTGTCAAATACCCAGTTCTGTGAATTTCTTACATGATCTCAGCCTATCAGCAGAAATCTGGCAGGCCATCAGAAATACTGATCACAAGCACCTGATGCACATGGGCCACAGATTCTTTGCAATTATAGATGACAAAATCCCTGGGCCTTATACTATCACCTGCTGCTATCGTGTCCCTTGCCCAAATACTGAACGTGTGGAGCTCACAGATCACAACAGGATTGTGTAACAGGAGATGTGGTTACATCCCACCTCGTACAAGGAAACTGTGGCCCAAATCAACTGAAAACATCAACAAGCTGCCTCTGTTCCTGCTCAAGTAAGAGCAGAAATCAAACTGAAGGACACAGAGTTCCAGCTCCTAACTGCAGGCATTAGCAATCCCTCAGTTTTCTGCCTTTTGCTCCAGTTTATGTCTTCAAGGACAGAGAAAGAAAATACGTGGGTGAAAACTTTCAGTTCCTGAATCAGAGATGGAAGGTACTTAACTCTGCTCTAAATAATAAGATTTCCATTGCCTCAGAGTAATCAGTTAGGATTTAATGGAAGTACAGAAAAAGACTAAAAGCTTAGAGAAGATGTAAATACATTTTCTTTGGGGAATCAAAGTCAGAAAAAAAAATCTTTTGCTTCCATTTAATTTCTCTGTATTTTTACTTGTCTATCTTGATAAAAGGTGTAAGTTGGAAGAGGTTTGCTATTGTAAAGCCTTCTTTACCATAATTCATGTAGCATTAAAGTAATTTTAGAGAAAAAACCCAGCTCTTCTAGAAAGGATTAGAATTCCAGCAGGTTTTTTCTGGATTTATCATCAGGTATTATACCTTCCTCACCTTTTGATAAATATTATTCATTACTCCAGATTTAGTTGTATTTCTGCATATCTGGGTATTCAGCCTGCAAGCATGCATGGAACCCTGTGGTGATTGAAGGAACAAACTATACAGCAGACAGTAATTTCATTCACTTGAAATAGTTAAGTGAAAACTCAGTCAAGACTGGTAACATCTGTATTTTACAAAATCTTTTATAGAAACTTTCATTTAGGTTGTATCTTTACTAGTGTATACCTCAAAGAAAACCTTAAACCAAAAAAAGCAAGAAAGATTGAGGCAGAAATGACATCTGACAATCTGAAGGAACAAAAACTGGAGAAAAAAAACCCTTGCATTTCATGAGGGACACCTTGTATTTCAAATGGAATTGTATCCCAGGGGGTTATTTTGCTTAGATGTACATAATTTTATCTGAATATTTCCAGTCAAAATCAAAGTAAAGATGAAAGGCAATGTCTGAGAAAAATCAATATCTGACTTCAGTCAGTAAGGTAGATTTATCAGCAATGCAAAGAGGAGTAATTCTTTACAAATTGCATGTATTTATGCAAGCATAGAATTAGATTTGTATACTTGTAACTTGAGAACACTGTAAAAACTCTTGAATGAAAATTTTTGTGTGGAAATGTACTAAAGTGATAAAATTTTGAACCAAAATACACACATCTGAAAAACATCTGCAATTAAAAGGTTAAACAGTATCTTCACTTTGCTTCCGCTGCAGTATACTCTTCATCTAGCACATCAATTTTATGTCAGTGATCCCAGATGACCCAAACCAACATTTTCTTGCTTACAGCTAGAAAATTAAATAAAACCCAAAACATTAACTGAATATAAAATTGTACTGTACTAATTTTATCTTCAATTTGCAGAAATATTTGAAAGGCTAACTGCCTGAGATTGGTTTCACTGAAGTGCTACTTGAAAACAAATTAACACTATTTCTTAAATATTCCATCCATCTCTATACTTATCCTCAAAAAAAAAACTAAATGAGGCAAAGTATCCTAATGAGCCCTTTGCGTGTTTCTGGGACCTGAAAATATCATGACATGTTGATATAACTTGAACAACTTTAAATGAAAAAAAAAAGCCAAAGCAAAATAACAACAACACACACACAAAAATCCCTAATTTAAAAAAAAGCAAAGCAAAACCATGCTGTATGACACAGAGAACAAAACCCAAAATGAACATAACTTAAACCTGTGAATGGCACATCAACTGTTCATTGACTTTTCCAATAAAACTTGAGGTTTTTAAGTTTTTGTACTTCCAAAATATATACAGTCAGCACCTGTATGTAATGGCAAAATTAACAGAAACACAAAATCAATTCCCCAAATGCCTCCTTGTGAGTCAAGGAAAGCAGTATTTACCTTTCTTAGAAAAATAATTTGATCCTATCTGCTGTCACTCCATGTCACCACTTGTCTTGGTCCCCTTCTGAGCACCCCACCACCAGGCCCACAAACCTTTCTGCCTGCCTCTGAGCAGCTCATCAGACACAACATCTTTCTGACAAAACTGGAATTCTCTTAATATTACATAAAGAACAGCAGCTATATATTATCAGGAAGAGAGTTACAAATCTCCTAGCATGATATATCTGAACTCCAGAAGTGGCCAACTAAAGAATGCTTGTTGGTTGTCACCAGGGCTAGCGTCATGCTAAAGGAGTTTGAATTACATTTGGGAACCTGCTCTATTTTAGCCAATGAACAGAAGACACTATTTTTTTCTCTCTTTTTAAATCCTAGCCTTCTGGCTTCTTAGCATCTCATTCTTTTTCAAACCAGCTATAGCCATTACAAAAAAAAAAAAGTGAATTTTCAATCTGAGCCCAGCCCCTAAGAAGATGCAGCTGCAGAACCAGAATCGAATGAAGAATGATTAAAATTGGTGGTATGCATTTCCACATTTATTCCAAATTTCACTCATCTGTGTTGCTTCTTCCTACTTATTCTGTTGCATCGCTGTCAGCTGAAGAATCTGAACTAAAAAGCAGAGCAGTGCAGAAACCTGGAGCAGACAGCAAACCAGAATAATTTGATATGACGCCCACTCCAAAAGTCTAATGCACCGTGTATAAAGCTGGCAGCAGCATTTCGGATGTAAAGGAATAAGTTGCCTAGAATACTATGAGAACTTTCTGTTTGCTTGTTTGCCCGCACACCAGCACAATAAAGTATCCACACTGTATTATAGGCAGGTTGCCCATCTCCCATTGCAGTAGGAAGCTGTTCAGTGACACTATTCACCACTGGATTGCACTTCCATTACTACAACAGAACCAGTCTGTATTTCTATGGCCTTAAACTTACAAAACTTTGATGTCTTTATGCTTATCCTAGTTGAAGATGACATCATATTCCCTGAAGAAACCCAGCATAAAACTTCAGACCAAGCTTTATTCCTTGCACCTGGTAGATAACCACCTCTGTGACTGCAGCATCAGCATTGGATCATTTTGGGAGTTACTGTTCTGTGTGTAATTACCTCATACTGCTGCCCAAAAAGTATTACACAGGTACATAAAACATTTCAATAAGTTTATTGCCATCAGATCTTGGAAGAAAGAGATAGAAGAGAAGCTCACCTTTGAGCATCAACAGAAAAATGCCCTGATCAAAAGATCTCCACAGATATTGGCAGGCTTTGAACCAAGCTGCTTTCTCAGTTCAAGTTGCCTGAATATTTCATATTTTCTGCATTACACAGATTTGCATCTAATTATACAGAAAGGCCAGATTAAATTTAATACTTCCATTGCATTTATACAGACTAAACCTCTATGCTCCAAGTGAAAATCAAAGTATTTTACATACTTAAATGAACAACACCAGACTAGATGACCTTTAAAATCACCATTATGAGAAACACAATTACAAGTGACTTAAGACATATGGCAAACTTAATTATGCTTAAACATACTGGCTTCCAATCTTTTCAATCATGACAAAAATTGATATCTAAAATTAAAATGCATTTGAGATTTTAGTTACAGGAGATGCCTAGCAGAATTTACTCTTTTTACATTACTAAATTCTACTGATAGTGTTTATCAAAAAAATAAACAACATAACACAAAAAACCCTTTCACTACTTATAGTTAAATATTACTTAACAAAGATGATGAGGATGATTTTGTGGAAGCATGACATGGAATGAAAATCATAAGTCTGAATTTGATCCTCAAAGCTTGGTAGTAACTTGATATGCAGTTACTACCATTATAGAATTATAAGACCAAAAGATGTATATGTGTATACTTGAATTGTAAGATCCCAGGTGCTCTAAAATGAGCCAAGAAAATGAGACCAATGCTCACAATCAGTGAAACACAAATAAGCACCAAGTAAGCATAAGAATGCAAGTCCATGCAAATGCAGGAACACCAATCTTTCAAATGAAACAGCAGAGAGAATACTAATGAGCAGAGAGGGTAACTACTCATGCTGTATTTGCCCAAGACAACACAAAAGGAGCTCTGCAAGACTGAGCTTCTTGGGGGTTTTGTTGCTGCTGTTGTTGTATCCTTTTGGTTTCCTATGTGGACATGATTTTTCCATGCTGCCCAACAAAATGCCAAGTGCTACTCTGGAGCATCAACGGAACATCAGCTCTGAGTAAAGGATGCTACCAGCTGCACTGCCAGTCCATCCCTGCTTCACCACCAAAGGTTTTACACCTTCTGTGAAAGCTAAACAGAGGGATCACTGGCTAAATCCTGCAGGACCACTTTCTGAGTAGAGATGGCCACAGACATAAGCAATAAGCCATTCAATTGCACCACTCACTTTAATGACAACAAGCACTTCATAAAGGTGTGACAAGCAGAACTTAATGACCTTGCCCTGATTAGAAGCAGAGATAGAAGACTCAGAGCTGCTTCTTCTCCCTCATGGAAGCCCATCTGTTACACACTATGTGGGCTCTCCTTTAATGATTTATTTAAACAGAAGCAATCAAGAGGTTCAGCTCTTCAGTTTAGAATCAGATAATAGCTCAGACAGAGGATGAACTATAGAAACAATATGGAAAGCCTATTTGGAGAAGAAAACTAGCACTGAGGAAGAACATGAAAACCACCACCTGAAAAATCAGTAAACAAAACATGGAATCCATTCTGATTACATCAAAGGCACATGGGTTTACGTCATACTTAGTTGGCATTTTTGCAACAATTAAAAATAGTGTAAAATTGTTAATAATCTTTAGACATCTTCAAATATTATTCCAAAGACCAGTTATGAAGAAAAATAGAGAAGCTTTTGTATTACAGCTATCATTAAAAACAAATATTTCAACAAACAAAAAAAGGTAGGTTTCCCAGTGCAAAGTACATTGCATGCGTTTCTATTGTAAGACTTTCTGTGTTGCATCTATCAGAATAAAAATGTCTTTGAAATAGAAAAAAACTGCTTTGTAGCAAATGGTCATTAGCACTTTGATAAATCACATTCTACACAATTGTATATGAAGCACAGAACCTTCTTTTCATAAATATTTCAGTATACAATAGCGAGTATTACATTAAGCAGCACCACTAGTGGTTTCTGCTGTCCACACAATATTAAGTTTCAGACTAATTAATTGCATCCTTCACAACAGTCAAATGTTCAGCTTTTGGAACAATGACTATAAAACTAGCAGAATTTTTATTATTCTTTGAAGTACATTCTGAACATATTTATTCCTAATTAGAATTCTAAAGCCAAAACACTGGGGCTTATTTTATTTTTTAAAAAGCAGATTAAAAAAAATGAACTCCAATAGGTTTTTCTTCTGTTAAAAGGACAAAACACTGCAAGATATTCTGTGCGAGCATGCAGAGAGTGCGTATTGAGCAAAAGAAAGTAAAAGTGATTGTGACAGAAATTTCCAGCTTCCCAAGAAACCCCTCTGCTACATCTAGTTTGTTGTTTAATAAACCTATCTGTTCAATTCCAGAAAGCTTTACTGTACAAGCAGACTGGTAACAGCTTTAGGACTTACACAAGCAATTTCTAAGACAATAAAAGTCAAGGATGGAAACAAGAGTTCAGCAGAGAGTCTGAAATATCAGCCTTCAAACAGCAGTTTGGGTTTTGGTGTTTTTTAAAAGGGTTAAAAAGCTATTTTCATGTGCATGAAAGCCTTTATTTTATATTTTCTCTAGAAATTAATGCAGTATAGAAATTCTCCTTAACATGACTTGGCAAGCACAACCTAGCAATTAGCTCGGGAAGCGCGGTGTCCCCTAGCTGTGTGTATACACACATTACTTACAGGAGGTGCTTCCCCTAAAGTGTAATAGGGGCAGAAAAAGGCTGAGAGCAGCCAGGAAAAGAACTCAGCAGACGAGACAGGAAAACTTGCCCATCAGTACTGGTGATGAGGAAATCACAACAAGAGGGTAGGTTTCGTTTCCAGCCCTGGGTTACAAATGCCAATCAACCCAAGCCAGGATTTATAAGCACAATCCAACAGTTTGGCAGACAGGCAAGTAATTACACTTCACTTGTCTGGAACACAAGTTTGGTTGTTTTGGGCTGTAAAAGCAGTTCTCTTCTTTGCCATAACAGAACCTTCTGATTTTATAAGACAGGTCTGCTCAATAACGAAGCACAAGACCTTCAGTGATTTCCCCAGAACCGTCACGTCTTCAGCTGTGGTCCAGAAGAATATAAAGCTCACACAGAATCAACAGCACTGCTTGGTTTCACATGTTTGTTGCAAGGATTGACTTAATCAGGATTGATGCTAGACCATCAGATGGGAAACTGTTTCACCACCATTTCACGTAAAATTACATGACCTCTAAGTCTCTGGATTTCCTATCTGTAAAATGGCAATAAAAGTTGATCACTTTTATAGCAGCATTTTGACAGCCTCAGAAGAAAGTCAGTGTCTAAAGGGCAAGTTAGAACTATTCATCCTAAAATGCTAATACGTAGTGTTGCTTGTCAATGCTTCTATTATCCAACATGAAAAGCATATTTTTTTAGCATCTCTAAAAATACGAAAGGATTTTTTGTCAAATTTCCTTCATAGAGAGCACTGACAGCTCTCAGTGCAGTAAGCCAAGCCTGATTTTTGCACTACATCTGCAATATCTTTTATACTTGGGCAGCTGGCACAGAGTGAGAAAATTCATTAACATGCTAATGATGTGTCCTATTTAAAATTCCAGCTCTGATTATTGTGTGATTAAGTCTCTTCCCTTGACGTCTGCTTCCTTATATCTGCATTACTGTGAGAAATCAACAATTATTAATGAAATAAAAAAGAGGGGACCAATTTATACACAAGAGAAAGACAAACATACACACATATTCTAGCATTTAAATTTTTTTTGTCTAATATTTTCCATACAAAAGAGTATTATGTTCAGTTAAAAAAAAATTTTAAAAATAAGAAGTTTTCAAGAAGCTCACAGGCACAAAACAAACCAATTCAAGTGCAAGATGACAGAGAAATAGACATGTATAGGACCTAACCCTAACCTAGTGCACGAGTTGGGCAGGAACACAGAAAAAAAGGCAGAACTGCCTTTCTCTGCAGCAACACAGATTTTATGGGCATAAATGAAACACCAGGCCTGCGGCTGCGATGCAAGTCAGGTCAGCTATCCCAACTCAAATCACACCTTTCACAGTGCAGACAAAGCCTACACAATTACCTCCAGTTCTTTCAAACAACAGCAAAAACAAATGGCAAAAAATTGTATTCCAATTCCTCTATGCTTTATTCTCTAAACATAGAAGTGCTGTGCAAAATAACACTGTTCCATTAAGGTGGCCTCTTTTCCTCAAGACACCACCTCCATACTGTTTTCCAGAGAGTATCTGAAAGCTTACATTCAGTTAAATGTGTTTTTATCAAACCCATGCCAGTGTTCTCAAATATTTTCATTTTTTAAAGGAGAAAACAGGGTTGATCACATGTAAAGAAGGCAGGGAAGATGAAAAGGGAAGATGTCAGGTTTCAATTTATGTATCTCTGACTAGAACCTGCTTGAAATATTTTATTTTAACACAAGGATAAATTTCTCCTTATGCCTACAGAATCACAGTAAATTAAAAGAAAATCTACAGAGTAAACACCCAGTATTTTGAAATTTATTGTCACAAATTGTGGGACACTAGAGGTCAGTTTTTTTTTCTGTTGCTTCAGCAAGCATCTTAAAACCTCGCTAAATTAAAACACAAATGAGAATGAACATATATATTATAGCAAGTTTAATTGTCCTAAAATAAAAGAGAAACAAAATGGGCTGATTAGAAGGTCAGAATCCTTTTCAACTCTCTTGAAAACCCAAGGAAAGAAGAAGTACTGCCTGATGCACATTTATGGGTTTTTATCACAATGCACTAAATTTGAGGAATAATTTGTTAAAATTTTATCTAGATTCTAGAAAAGCAAGTTGTTATCTAGAAGTGTGTGTATATACATTATTCTTTGCATTTGTAAAACATTGTCTTACATTTATCCAGCTGCCTACAAATCTTTTTGTTTCTATGATAACTCTGCTTATTTGCTTGCCTATGAAGAAACTTCATATGCTTCTAAAACAGAGGCACCTTCCTGTCTCCACCCAGCCTACTGCTCATAAGATCCTGAAAAAGGAAAGACATATCAAAATCCAAAAGCTTGAAAGTAGCTCTCAGGATTGTATTTAGTTTAGAGATAATTACAGTAACTTTACATTTGTAGTCAATCAAATGTTACTGAGCCTTTTCACTTAAGCAAGCAGCAAGGCCATTTTATCTGCTTCAACTTCAGGAGTGAGTACAGCAGGCAAGAGAGTAAGTCAAGTCTAGGAATGACTTTGCTCTTTGATAATTTGTCAGTACCTTTCCCAGTAACCACAGACAACCTCCCAAATTCCACCATGACACTACAACCCAAGCACACTGCTCACTGTTGTGTGAGAGCAGCCCTTGGCAAGTTGCCTAAACTCCCCCTCAAACACAAGTTTACTATGAGAACTCTTGCTTTTAGAATCAGGAATCTCTTGCACCTCATACATTCAGACCCACCACCAAAATGTGCTATGTATGTATGCACTAAACATTTGGTTTTATATACAAAACATGTTCCTATTGTCACAGCCAGACACATCTACTGATTCTGCATAAAGACTTTGTGTTCCACTGTATGGGAGCACAAGCACAGCACCATCATCATCACTGTGATAAAAAGTGGGCTTAGAAAAGAAAGGCTTTGAGAACTGGGCTAAGACAGATTTTTTTAGAGTGGTATAATGCTGGGATATCCCTTGTTCCTCACGGGCCCCCCAAATCCAGGGGGAGGATGAGAGGATATTGAACATACTGCTTCTCTAGGTCATTGCCAGACTTTCCTCAGGAAAATCAGTATATTTTGTGAAATGCAGAATGATTCATCAAACCCAGCACATCCTCAGGAGTTCAGGCCAGAGCAAAAAGCTGTAACAATCTGTAAACTACTCACCAAAGGCAGTCTCTCCTTGTTCAAGTTCTTGTTTCAGTCTGGTGTAATCATCTTTAATTCTCTCTAATTTTCGCGTATTTCTGGCACTCAGAACCAACAGTTCATTGAGAAGTTCTTCCAGTCCCTCTTTCTCAGATGTTAATGATCTTATTTCTTCTGCAAGATCCTTTGCAGTGCCAAAATTACTTCCTGTATGTTTCGTGAGGGCAGGGGAAGAAAGAGGAAAAAGACAATGAGACAGACACTTGCAACATCAGTAGCTTACACAGCAATCCTGGGAAATTAGGCAATTATACTTCCCAACAAGTGAAAGGGAGGGAGAAAAGAAAAAAGAAAAACTGCTTTGCAAGCATCCTTATCATTAATATTACAAGAATAATAATTGTAGCTGATTTAACCTTACACACACAGAAATGGTATTTTCTTTAATTATTGATACTATTTACAGTTTTTCAGGAAACCTGCTCCTTAGGGTTCAAATAACGTCACACTAATTCAGTGATTGTTGCAGTGTGATCTATCAGACCATTTTCTTCTTTTGGAGGACCCCTCAACACACAGTACATTTGAAATAGAGACCATCAACCTGCTGGACCCTGAAGTATTTCCTCCCTGAACAAAGCACCCCTATGCTGGTTTTAGTAACAAGCACCAAAGGTTGTTTATAAATGACACATTGCATTTCTTAAATGGCCTGCACCTCAAGCAAAGACCATGGGGAGATGTTCATCTCAGAGAACCCATTCAGAAGTCACAACCCTCCACTTCTGGCTCTCCCTGAAGAATGAAATGTCACAGACAGGTAGAATGCCTTGGCAGCACCAGCTTACACTATTCTGGAGTTTTTAAAAATGTCTGCTTCCTTTGGACAGGGATAGAGAGTAAAAAGTTCAACTCCCAAGTGCTTTAGAGTGTAGCCTAGTAACATTTATCCACTTAACTGTTCTGAAAACCACTTTTATAAGCAGCTGGAGAGGAATGTTTCCTTACTTTGCAAAGAAGTCTTTTGTAATAAATAGAAAAGGACAGTGAAATACTCAGCCATTAAATTATTTTAAATAGCAGTATAGTAACAATGCTACATTTACATAACTGTACCAGAATAATTTTAATGATTGAGATACTTGGCTGGGGGGAAAAAAACAAACCAAAATATACACACAAAAAACAAAACCCCACCACCACAATTCAAGCTAAAGAATTCTTGATAAAAATAATTTTCATATAGAATTGCCCAATAAAAGAAAGAAAATCTTTAGCATAGGGCTTCAGCTGTGATATCAACCTAAATTAGCAAAAATTTGGTGATATGACCTAATAAGTAAAGGTATTTAGTAAGTAAAGGCACTTAGAAGATTTAGCCTTGAAGCAAGTATTAACATAAAACAAATTCAGTCACACAAATGTCTCATCAGCTTCTGAGGTATGTGTAATGACTTTAGACTCCTGAAATCACTTTATAATACCACCAGCATTATTCAGATGTAAGGGTTTCTTTTTGTTTTTGTTTACACAATATGATACACCATTGCTTAGACACAACAGATCAATTGAAAAGTTTATTTTCAAATATTAACATACAATCCAAACAATCAAATCCACATAAGAATATCCTGAATTATGGCATTACATCTTTTTGACCTGGAGTCAAAGCCTTAGTCACAAAGCCTTAAAAGGGAACACTTTGGCTGCTGTTCAGTTTCTTCAAGACAAGGAAGCAAGAATAGGATGCAAGTGTTTATGCTGGTCAGAAGATGGCAAACCACCACCAGCAGCTGCCAGGAGAGGTTCCATTCCTCCAGAATGCCAGAGATAACAGGAGCACTTCCACCAAACACCCACAGCTATTCTCCTGGTGCAAAGGCACTGTTGCAAACTCAAGCGGTTCTATGAGGGCAGGTATGCCAAAGGGAGGCTTGCACTCACCAAAATTTTGGAAAATAGTTTATCAAATAAGTCAGGTTTGAAGACTGAACATTGCTAAGCATGGTAGTCTTGCTTTGCATTTGGTTTTTTGGTGGTTTCTTTAGTCCCAAGGCTATGATAGTTTCATCCAACCTCTTCTTCATTTAAAGGTGACATTTTCTTGTTTCTTTTTAACAGACTGAAAGTCCTTCAGTTCTAAGTCCCAGCTAAAACCCTATTTTCCACTTCTGTCTTACAATTCAAAAACTATAAACATGCTTTACAAATTGTAGTATCATATGGCTTACCAGAGCTTTACTGGGAAACAACAGCATAAATTTCATTACCCTAATTTGTCATGTTTCCAAACAGGCAAAACAAAGCAGCAAAATAAGCAAGACAAAACCCTTGGAAAACTGGCAAATATTCAGATGATTCTAAGGCATCAAGACTTGAGTCCACCTTTATCCACCTGAACTCATCCCAAGCATCAAAGCACAGGAGGCTTAATAAAACATGAAGGTGAAAAAATCTTCATTACAATCTGGAGCCTGCTGTTACATTTTAGAGGGCAGTAAGGAAAAAGGTATGATATTGCATATGAAAGTTTTATACATACTGAATGGATTGAATTCCCAGAGGAAAAGTTTATTTCGAAACTGAGGCTATAAGGAAATAGCACCAGATACAAACCCAAAAGCAAAAAACACCCTACATGCTGCAGCTTCCCATGACAGCAAAAATGTCTAAGTCTGCAGTGAAAATTCAGAAGAACATAAAAAAAAACTCAGGCATTACAAGTACCATTATCAGTGAGCTCTGACCTCAGCTCCAGTAATGAAAGTAACTGCTTTCTGCATGCCATAAGAAGGTTGATTTAAAAATTAATATATAATCCATAGCTGCCAGCATTGAAAAACACACCCTCCTGAGCTGGTTTGTTGTTGTTGTTGTTTTGTTGTGGTTTGTTTTTCTTCTTGTTGAGATGTCACATTGGATGCCATACAAACATTCTGAAGACATATGTCAAGATACTTTATTCTGCTAATGCTCTCAAAATGTTAAAATTCCACTTTTTGATAATTTAATAATTAGTTTGCCTAAGTGAACATAGTAACTGTTACTTTGTCAGCCACTGGGAGCTATGTTTTACACAGCCATACCAGTGAGAGGGTTCTGGTTGGCTGATATTACTTAAGTCAGTCTAGCTCTTTCCAGGAAACTCAAAAATCATGCAGCCAATAGGACTGCTCACTCAGAAAATACGTACAGAGAAAACAAAACTAAGGAATTAATAGTCTAAGAACAAGGCTGAGATTCTGATCTAAACCGGGACATGGGGCAGAGATTCTGTGAAGGTGACTGCACAGCAAGATGCCACTTTTCCCATCTTTCCTTCTGTCTCAGAATGATGCTTGCTACAGATGTGCAATTTTAGCCACTGCATCCACACCCATATAAACACCCTGGGTGAAAACTGGGGCAGGAAACTAGCAGTAGCCAGTGCTCTGAACAGGTAATGTGCTTGCAGTGCCCTATTGTAAGGAACTGAGTATGGACACTTCACTTTGAGGCACTGAAAACTACCATTACCTCGAAAGACAGCAAGAAAAAAAGTTAAAACTTCCTTCTTAATCTTGCCCTCTGGGGCTCTCTCCTTCCATGCATCCTTCATCCTCTACAGAAAGTGACATCAGGTAAGCTCCAGCAGCTTGATGTGAATGTCAAAAATACCAGCCAAATCAAGCACAATAACCCACACAGGAAACATAGTAAATTTTTTTAAAATCTCCAGGCAGAAAGTAGCTATATAATTGCTTTTACTTAGTGTAAACATTAGTATATTTCCTTTATTTCCTCTATTCTTAAAATTTTACTTGTATGGTTACAGTTAAATAGTACTCTACACATCAAATATATTTTCAATATATTTAGTCACAAACTCATGCCCATTATAACACCTCATTGTCAGATTTTACTGTATTGGGCAGATTGTTGCCCATTTAGTAGTCTTGAAGTAAAATATCATCATTTTGATACCATTTGCCAGCAACAAATTGATTAAAAATACAGCTTGAAATCTGTGCAATTTTACCAAAAGACAAGAAATATGTTATTAATTAAACTTTAATAAAGATTTCCCCCTTCAAAATATCAGACAAAGCTAAGGGTCCACAAATTTTTTACTCACAGTTTTTCTCAAATTTATGGCAGAAGTTATATACATTCATAGCTAGCATTATTTATACTTGAAGCAGAGAGAGAAGTCTGAGTCCCACTGAAAATATATTCATTGTAGTACAAACAAAGGAGTAATTTTTTTCATTAATAATAAAGCATATCTATTTGACACTAGCCTAAATGTAACAAGGAATAGACTGATCATTATTTATCATTATCTATAAATTAATTCTTCATATACTTACAGCACTACCTTTAATAATTCATAAGTGAAAATTTGCATTTTTGCTTAAGGCATTTGTCACCATATTATTTATCAATGGTACTGGAATTCAAGGCTGAAAATCTTCCACCCTGTGATTAATGAGGATACAAAGTGATTTCAACACCACAAAAGAAATTGAAGAAAATAAATATCATTCACCTACACACAAAGGAAAGGGAAAAGCTAAAGACATAACAGAAATCTAAGATTCTGGAAGGACTGGCAGTGTGTTTGCACCTCTAAAAAAATAAACTGCAAATGAGGGACAGTCTACCATCTCCTCAAACATTTTACAGAAATCCAGCACATTTGAATTGCAATTATTGTTTTTAAGCAATAACACATGTCAATGCTTTTATGAAGCATAACACAACTACATGACTGATATGATTCTGAAAGGTAAATGTCAGCTAGAAGAAGGTGAGAGACCCCACAGACATACATTTGGAGGAGCAATTCTCAGTCACAGAGTGCCTCTTGTACCTGGACTGAATGAGTCATCATGGAACAACTCAGGAATAATTAAAAAAATAAAAGGGGGTGGTGGGGAGCCTAAATAAATAAACCCCAAAGTAATAACACTTCAAATCAGTGGTAAAAATAGAGAGAGAGATATCACCGTCCCCTTCCACAAGTGTTTTCTCTCATGCACTCCAGACCACAGCTAAACCTTTCTGCAGGGTGATAGCATCTTCTCTTCACAGCTCTCCCATCCAACATGTCTCCTTTGAGCACAAAACTACAGAAAAGAAGCTGCCAAAGAGATAAGTTGACCTTCTCTCCTGCTCCAGGGAGAGCTGCTTAGGTAAGAGGACTGAAAGAGAGTAAGTTGTTTCATGACTGACTTCTCCAACAGAAGAAAAGGTTTTCTGCTGTCTGGTCACATATCATGCTGGAACTTCAGCTACAATGAATTACCCTTGAAGTTCATTGAAAGCCAGTAACATCCAACAGTCTGACTTGAAAATGAGACTAAAAAGATAAAAAGCATAATGTTCTGGTTTCAGCTGGGATAGAGTTAATTTTCTTCATAGTGGCTGGTACAGTGTTGTATTTTGTATTTAGGCAGAGAGTAATGTTGATAACACATTGATGTTTTCAGTTGTTGCTGAGTGGTTCTTAGCCTAAAATCAAGGGCGTCTGATTTTCCCATGCTCCACAAGCAAGTACACCAGGAGCTAGGAGGGAGCACAGCCAGGACAGCTGATCCAAACTGGACAAAAGGATATTCCATACCACAGAACATCATACTCAGCAAATAAACTGGGGGGAGTTGGCTGGGAGGGACCAACAGCTGCCTGGAAATGGGCTGGGCACTGGTCTATGGGTGGCAAGCATCACTTTATATGCACTGTGCATCACTTACATGCCTTGGGCTTTATGCCTCTCTCACTCTCTTTTTCATTACCATTATTACTGCTGCTATTTTTACCATTAGTATTATTACATTTTATTTTGCTTCATATATTAAACTGTTCTTATCTCAACCCACGAGTTTTACTTTTTTTTCCTATTCTCCTCCCCCAGTGTGAGCAGAGAGAATATCCACATTTGCTTCTGGCTGGGGACAAACCATATCACAGAGCTGTTTGAAGTCTGAGGGATCACGTGAGTGCTGGTTTGGGGGACTCACTAGAATTATTTTTCAAGTGAGTTAACAGGCGTGCCAAATAGTACACTGCTTGCACCAATACATGGTGCAAATTTTATTTCATGGAGGATAGAGTGAGTGTTGTGGGAAGACATGACCATATACAGCACTGAATGCTGAAACCAGACACTGCAATCATGAAGTAGAATTAATCTGAATATGCCTCTGCTCCATCAACCCAGGCTGCTGCTGGAATCAGGAATAGCAAAGTGTGGAACCAGCTATATCATCTGACAAGATGCAGCCCTCTATTGGACTCCAATTCATCAGAAAAACTGAGCCTTCATGGGAATGCACAAAGGAGCATTGCTATTTTTGTCTCTACCTCAACCATTACCTCAATTCTCAAAAACAGAAAAGCTGAAGAAACCAGGAACACCACTACCTTCCAGAGAAATACAAATTAAGAGGTGTATGCAGCACATCTGGGGAAGAACTCAACATCATACCAAGAGCTATGTGTCCATCTATATTTCTGAATGAAATAACAGACTACAGCAGGAGCATGAAAATGAGGCATCCACATTAACATATACCACAGATGGATGGCTGAAAATGTCCTTCTGCCTGCACTGGCATCTTCCTGCCTGATGGCTCTGTCCCCTCTCTAACACACTCATTCCCAACAGGAATACTTAGCACCAAATCTGGAAAGCTGGGGGTTCTTTTTGTTACAGTTGGATCCATGCAGAATTTGCCCTAAATGAGCATCAAACAGCAGCCAAAGAGGCAACAGCCTTAAAATTAGGCTTTATGAAATATGCTATCTTGTATTTATGTCATGTTATTTATAAAATTATGCTTTTACATTGACATAAGGAATTGTATTATTGTATATAATTATTGTACTGCTGGAAATCATCCCACAACATCACTTCCAAGCAGCTCCCACTTGCCAGTACTTAATGAAATAGAGATAATGATATTTATAGGATCATGATACATGGTCTCTTACTGGTATAGACAATTTAAAGATTTTCAAACTTCAAGTCACCTCACTCTAACTTCTGTGTTTGGATCTAATCTGTGTTTTCAAAAACAGAAAGTTAACAACATGCATCTCATGGATAACTACATAATAAACACAGTATTTCATTCATGCCTCCTTAGCTTCCCATTAATTCACTTTCTGGCTATCTAGTCCCATGTTAATATGCATTCTGAAGAGGAAAAATAGTTCTAAAAGAGTCTATGAAAACATTGTAAAATTCACCTCCATAAACTTCTTTTATTCAAATATAGAAAAGAGATGAAACAGGACTAAAAATTCATTTTAGTTTGCATCTTCCCTCCTATTCCCAAATTATTTTCTCACTAAGGAAACAACAGAAACACACAATTTTTAATTATTTCTCCTGTATAAAACAGATCAAAGTATGAAAATAAGTTTCAACAGTATTTCTACAGTTATGTTCACACTTGCTTAAACATCACCTTATTTGAATTTTCTTACCAGCTTCAAATTATTTAATCTGAAATTTATTCCCTATAAAAGTTTCATGCTAAATAGTAACACAATACTGAAAAAAGAACAGAGTATCAGGTACTGGCACGTTCTTCCTATAACTGACTACAGAATTTTATGAGCATGTTAAGAACCACTGTAAAAAGCAGTTGTTGGAAAAATCACATGCAGGTTTCTAAGCACTGACATTAAAGTGGCGTTTTAATAATTAAAGAAAGACCTACTAGATGCTAAACTATAATAGTCCATCAATGAGAATTTACAAATGTGCATATCAACAGTAACATTTCATGAGGAGTACTTGTTACCTGTAATTACCTAAAGCTACTGACTTAATAAATGGAGCAATAGAGTTCTAATTATCTCAGGAGGAAAATTCTGGACTAGCATCTCCAGAGCATTAACCATTAGTTATTTGGCCCAACAGGCCAATCAGATGTAAGTGAGCTGTTGACATAAAGGTTCTGAATTGTAACTGTTGATAGAAATACTTCTTGAATACGTAAGTATGGGCTTCTTTTGTTTTTTCCATAAGAAAGCTCACTGTATTTTAATTTAATTTATTTTATAGCCTTCAATAATCCAAATATTCACAAACTTTCTTTTTTCTCTTGCAAATTTAATTTTATACTTCTTCCCAGGATGAAATAACAGGAGGGAGAGGCATTTATATGCATAGTATTGTCTCTTATGTCTTTACAGTATCATTTATCATATAGCCTTAAATTCCATGGTGTTGCATTGATAAGACTAATAGAACTTCTTCTTGTATTGCATTTATCATGGTATTTTCCTCCAAAAACAATATCAACTATATTCTTACATTTTTTGGTGCAAATACATCAATATATTAAATCAATTAGAAAGCACAGTCCATGTAGCAAATGAATGCTGTCTGAGGCTGTCAAGATAGCCATTAAAGGCTGAGGTATATATCATGCTTTCCAAGTCACCACATCATTAAGCCACCACATGTAAGCTCTGAAAGCTAATTTTCACCTAATAACTCTATTCTTTAGTTCATCTAATCAAACTTTTGGGATAAAGTCACCTTTTTGCTTTGACACTGTTCCACAGTCACTTAACTCTTACGGCTTCCTCAAGAAAAATGCTACTTTAATCAAAAATGATGTGACAGCCATATAGAGAAAAACAGTTGTTCTTAGTATCCATTAGAATTCCATTGAAGAAACTGTCTGAATGAATTATCTAACTACTGCATAAGAAGAAGTAACAGACATTTAACCCTGCCTGATATTCCCAAACTAAATGAAAACACATAAATATGACTACTAAACTATATTATTACTGCATATGCGCACTATAATTCTTTCTGAACTTCATGCTGTTCCAAGACTGTCCTTAAATAATTGCATATTACCCAACTCAACATTCTTCCAACTCCTAACAACTGAGTATACCCAGGCTGTTCATTAACACTGTTGGCTGAGAGACCAGGGAATATGCACATAAAGTACCTTGCTTAAATCTTAGCCAGTACTGAGAAGGTTGAGAGCTGCTTCTTAACTATGCCTTCCTTAAGAGGTGTCATTCATTTACTCCTAATACATGAATACACAGAAACTAAAGCAATTTATCCTTCTCCCATTATCCACTCTCCACTGGTTTTGCCTTATAAAGTTAAAAAAAAAACACAACAAAAGACAACAACATAACCCCCCACTATTTTTTTATCTCTTCTTTCCTCTTTTTTCTTCTGCATTTATCAAATCTTTTCTTTCTGATTTGCTTCTCTGCTAGCTAGCTCCAACTCACGCTGTATCTTGGCTTTTGTGATTTTATTCACCTCATGCTCTAAGACTATTTCTGGTGTTTTCAGATGTTTTTTTTTTCTCTTTTACCTTCAGGTTTTCAGACAAAAAATTTCTTTTTATTCTTGTATCTCCCCTGTGTCCTCTGTATACAACTCTGCATTTTACATAAACAAGTACCACCACATCAACTAAATGTATCTGTGTCTTACAATGAGGTAAAGAAATTACAGTGTCCACTATCACCAAATTACCCTTCATCCTTGATTTTTAACCATGACATGCAGAATTTTGCCTTAGTAACAAATTAGGATTGTACTATTCCCAGTCATTAAAATTCCCTGAAGCAAGAGTAAATGAAGAAACTGTGCTTTTATCAGTACAAAGAAATTGCACTGATACTTCCTAAAGAGCATAGAAAGGCAGTCAAACAATTGTAAAAAACAGTTTATAGAAAGAGCAGCATTAAACTGACTTTGGAATTCATTCCTGAAACAACCAACCTCTTTTAAGAGCTAACAAGTATAAAATGCTGTTATGAATGTTTTGGAAATGATCCTCAAGCTGTCATTCACTCTCTCCAAGTGTCAGACTGAGATACAGCTTTTCTGGCCAACTGCTTCCTACATGCAGCCTGTAGTTCCTACTGCATGTCCAGTTTATGGGCTGTTTTGTTCCAAGCCACAAAACCCTTTTTCTGAAAGTGACAAAGTCACCTACATTTAAACGATCTAAGGGTAGAGAAGGACAATTGCCTGATTTACCTCTTACAGGCTGAGAGAAAAATAAAGAGGATTTCCATTTTAAAAAGGTATTATGAGAAGAAAGGAAACTGAGCATGCTCAGCACCAATACAGGATCTGGGCTTTAATTTCCTTTAAGACTTTTCTCAAACCTGACATTATCCACTTCTGGCAAACAAAACATATAACATTGCCCAAGGTTTCATTTTAAAATCTTTTGTGTGTACAATATAGATTCTTATATATAATTGAAAAGGTAAACCACATATGGAGAGCTACATCTCATCTTGACATGTATCAAAAACCCTTTAGCCTTTCTTTACTTGGTGTAACACTGGAAAACTCCTTGCATGCGAGTCCATATTCCCTTCTAGTCAGCTTCCTCTCTGAGGCAGGTGTTTAGCAGAGAGACACCTACTGAAACATCTGCTGAATAAGAAAACCCACCTTTTCCAACTTAAAAGAAAGGGCTGATTTGCCTTTTTTCCTTGGTGAACAGTGCAGCCATCCCAAGCAAGCGGCATGTCAGGCTGTTATGTATCACACTCTGTAATCACATTTCAGTGGTTTACTGGTTGTAAATAATATGCATGAGTGCTCCAAGGATGAAAATACTCTTTTGCTGCCAACATTAGTTGTTTAATGATCTGAACAGCAGAAGTTGCCAATTATTGTATTCCATTTTAAAGTGTCATTTAAAGCCAGACTTGTAATTATGATACCTTAGGTATACATTTACAATTTAGCTAGAGAGCTCCAAGAATGTAACTCGAGGAATCCTGGAACAGCTACTGATGGTTATACATCATTTTCTCCTATGGAAAAATACCTCGTGTTTTGCATGTTAATGATCTACCTCACAGCATCAGCTTTGTCAGTAGCTCCAAACTGTGGAGAGGGACCTGAATTACCTTACACAAGGCATGGCACAGCCATAGTTTAGTTCTGCCAGGCTGGTCACAACTTCAAGGGATCTACTCAAGCACAAGAACAACTTTCCCTAACAAGTCTGTTATGAAGAGGTCAATAACTACTCTACCACACTCCTTAACACAGTTAATCCTTCTCATCACTTAAAACTTACCTGAAACAGCCAGCATTTTGGCTTCAAGTAGAGCTGGTAGTTGAGTCTCAATATCACTCACTTTCCTCCTCAAAGTACTGCAGAGTTTCTGACTCGTGCAAACCTAAATTGAGGCAGACAGCCATGATACAGAATTCATTCATGTAAAAGTATAAGGCAGTTGAAATGGGGCTTCAAATGTTCTTGGTTAACAGACATGACATAACATCCTGCAGCAAGGTAAAAAAGCTTAATAAAAAGTGATGTCTTTACAGAAACACCCAATATTGAATCAAAATGTCCAGGCTGTGCTGCACATTCTATTATTAAAAGAGGGAATGGTATTAGCCTTAGCTACCTGCATGAGAGAGGACATGTTCCACTACTACATACTGAGGCTGCACACAGAAGAATGGCCATTGTACAAATTCTGCACAATTTCAGTGTTAATAATCATGCTTGAAGTGGAGCACAACTAAACCAATATTTGGAGATTAAAATTCCATAACATACAATGTGCACTGATTTTTATACAAAATATTTTGTGCTCTGCATTTTAACTGAAGAAAGGCAACAAATAAGGCTATATCAGCTGATACAGTACTTTGTTTAACATCAGGGGACACGCATTTCTAGGGTTCAGGTTTCTGACTTTCCCATGCTCTCTTTTTTATCTTTTTAACTGGAGGTCCTTTAACAATCAATAAGGTTTGGTATTGAAAACATGGAGAGAGAAAAAATTGAGAAAAAAATATAAAGGAAATTCAGCTTTTACTGAATTTTAATTTCACTGAAACTACATTTCAGCGTACATTGCCACCTCAGAAGGAGCTTATGCAAAATTTATACAAGCCCCACATATTCAAAAATGTTGGGGTTTACTCCATATTGTATCATTTTGCAAAGAAAGCAAAATGAACAAACAAAAACCCTTCACTGAACTAAGGCAAATCCCTTGTTTTGGAGGCAGATACCAAACACTTTCTTAAAACAGTAGCTGACACTTAAGAAAACATTGCATCTATTGGAGCCAAAACTAAAGCAATAGTCAAGACAGGCACAGGCCAGTTCTGAAATGATGTCATGTGAAAGGAAATCTCCAGAGAGAAGTTTCCCTGCCTTCCTCCACTTTTATTTTTCCTTCCTCAAAAACAAGTGCCATGCTTATTAACAGAGGCACAGTTATCACTTCACTTTTTAAAGAGCAAAACTTTATAGTTCTATTGGTTTACCTGTTTGTACAATTAAATTATAATAATTTGTACATAACACTAGCTTTAAGTCCTTTTAAATTAATAACACCCTCTGGCTTTGCTGAGATTATCTGTTAACTATAAATGGGTCATTTTTTTTGAGTCAACAGAACTATTCTCCAAGCAGTAACTGTTACTTGTAAAGACTTCAGAGTCATCCTATTAATTTAAAAACAGATATGGCTTCTGCACCTACCATAATTTTTTAATTCCCAGATATTTCAGTTTGTTTCAGCACCCCTTCTAAGTGACTCACCAGCTAATTCAGTTAAAATGTTTTTAAAACCCCAAACCTGTCAGAGGTGAATAAACGTGCCTAAAAAACCCAAAGGCCATTTCTGTCTCCCATCTCCAAAATAAATCTGAAAGTTTTTAATGACTTCTTTCTAAGCAGCACTCTCTCTTTAGGGGCACTGAATGGCTCAGTGAATTGCAATTAGATGGGGAATCTTTCAGCTCCAGGAAAACTGCATGAATATATCCCATGCTGGTAATAAGTTAAAGTCATTATCACTAGACAGCTGTTTGGCAATTATGCAAAATAAGGTGGGATGTTTAATCAGTTTCTAGTGAGCACTGTCCACTTTGTAAGCCCCACTGTCAGAACAAAGCTTGCTGGCACTCTTTATTAATGGACCAAAATGCAGGGACCAGAGGCAGAAAGGCAGCCCCTCCAACTCAGAGATGATTCTTCTGGAACATGAGATAAGTAGGGATGCTGGGCTTGTATCAATGTCACATGTATTCTGTAGATAAATGAACAACATTAATCTTCAGACCTATCATATGGCATAGTTCAACAAAACTAAATGAGCAAGTGGGAAAGATAAAGTAATATCCCCTAAACTAATGGCACTGCTTCTGAGTTACATCAGGGCTACTCTATAAGCTCCAATCCTTTTCATTTTTTATAATTATTGTATCTTCATAACAGATCCCATTATTCATTACAGTAGCTTATTCAGCCACTAAGGAAAGGTCATTTCTTATCTAAGAAAGATGGTGAACATCCACAGAGCCAGTGTCCTGGGCTCCCAGTGAACACCATCCTTCCCTAACCAGCCTGACTGCTCTCAGTGACCAGCTCTGCTGTGACCCACAGACCAACATGCTCCAAGTCGAAATGTCTGAAAGTCTAAAAAAATCTCTTCCAGTTTCAGCAAAGTGTTTTTGCAGAGAAATATTACTGTATTTATTTTAAAATCCTCTTCAGTGGTTTCTGAGGGGTTTTTTTAAGATTTTTTTTAAATGGCACTTGTTTAGGAATATACCTTACAAATCTTCATTCAGAGTGAAATATTACTCAAAAAAGCAGTCTATCTGAAACCAATAGGAAGCTGGTTAGCAAAGATATGTGGAATCAAGATGAAAAGCAGCAAAATATCAAAGGCAAGTTTGCCCATTGTCATCTTCTTCCATCTTTCCAGCTTATGATCTTAATCTAAAGCATCAAAAACAGGGACAAGGACAGCAAGTAAAGCACTGGAATTGACTCTCCAATCATCTCAAGAGAAAAGAAGTTTTGAGTAACCTTCACATTTCTTTAAAACAGCACCTTGGAAAAGATAAACAAATTCTGCTAACACTGCCTAAAGGAAGAAACAGTCTACCTGGTCTCCCACGCAGCACAATCTTGCCTTTAGTGAAAGCAGATATTAATTTCTGAAGGAAGGTGGTGAATAAGGAGCAGCACTCCCTTCATTAGCAGGCAGAAGTTGGTTTTTGCAGCCAGAGCTGAGAACAAGAGAGATGAGGCAGAAAAAGCCATAGAAATGCCAATGGCACAGGGGAAAAGGATAGACCTTTGACAAAGGAATGTTTTCCCCATACAATAAAAAGGTTTAAAAGACCAGCTCTATTTATTCTGAGATGAAAATAATAGGATGAGATGATATGAATAAACTGAATAAGAAATTATTTGGAAGAGTCTCACTACATGCTTCCTATTTATCTTGTATAACAAATAAAAGTCATCACATAGGAATGGAATAAAATTAAGAGTATTTTATCTATTGAAAATTTGAAGCTGGGAAATTTTAGCTCACAGACTTCCCTACTGTTACCCAATGGCTTCATCTGTTATTGAAAAAGTGTCTAGATATTATGGTGATAAAATAAAACCTCATGAGACATTTTCTGGGAAAAAGGTAAATTTCATACTTTATGCTTTAGCTTGCAAATGTCTTGAAACAACACTTGAAACATGGCTTTGATCTACTTAATGTCTCATTCATTTTAGTAGATGAGCTGTAGGTCAGTTACAATAATTTTCTTGACCCTTTATTCATAGTCATTTAAAAAATACAGGGGTAATTATTGTTATAGTCTATATTAGTTTTCCCAAGATGTGGGTATAAGCAAGGAATAGAGAAAATGAGCTCCAAATAAAGTGGAAAAGAAGGAAGGAGTGGTTATCAGATGCAGTCTTCAAATTATCTTTTTAACAGTGCACAGTCAAAGTGTTGGCCAAGATGATTAACAAGAGCAGATGGTAAAGGATAAAATTTTTACTTAGGTAACTGGTATTACAGAAAACGTGAAAAACAAGTGTATTTCAGAGTATAAATTCATTATTAATCAAACCCCAGAAATATTTTTCACTTCCTGTTTTATACAGATCTATGTGAATTAGCTAGAGTAAATGGATCTTTTTTTCTAGAGCATTCATGGAGCAACTGGGCCATTCTGAAATAAAACTTCAGTGTTCAACTTCTTGAAAGGAGACCATTAAATAAGAAAGATAAAGGTAAAGAATTAACATTTCTAGTTAGAAACAAAAATTATGTTAAATATGCTATATCACTTTTCTTTGTATTTTTAAAGGGTATGAAAATGAGATTGCTAGCTAGATTATTAGTGAAATGGTGGGGAAAAGAGGTACTTCATTTATGCTCTTCCCTTCACACCAACAAAACCAGTTAGAGAAGAAAGTAAGAGATTCTGTATCAAGAGCCAAAGCATTCAGCTGTGACCATGATTTCATGAAGCTGAGGAGTGTGTTCCTGAATGGAGACCTGAGCAAGAGGATGGATTGCTAGGAAAAAACTGAGAAAGAAGAGATTACTCTATCCGCTTCCTGAGGTATTATAATCCCTGTGGCCTGTTCAAACAAAAAGTTGGGGAGGGCCTTTCAGTGTATGTTTAAAAATATTTATGTGCAAAATCTTCTTAGAAGGAGCACCACAAAACCAGCTTCCTAAAACAAAGACAATATGCATGCTATGATCTGCTTCTGTAAATATTCTGAAGAACTGAAAACATGTACTTACTTTGGCAGTAGTTTCTTTAATGGACATGCTGTACAATTGTTCTTTCTCCTGAAGGCTAGAAGGAATTAAAATAAAATAAATTAAATAAATAAATAAAATTTTAAAAGTTAACCTCTGCTCGACACGGCCTGCTACACAAGACACATTTTCCTATGGAAATAAAGTGCTAAGCTGACTCATACCAACACAACAGAGTCAATATCAAGACAAAAACTATGCTTCATTTCAGGGTTGCTAATGACTAACCAACATCACCTTTACAGTTCTTTATTAACAAGTATACAGATTTTACTTACCCTTTGAAACACAGTTATGATTATTTGTGTAATCCTAATACCTAAAGCAAATTTAGAGGTTCCCAGAAATGCCCACGACTGGTGTTTTGCTAGACTATCATCCAAAAACATAACACAAAGGCATTTCTGACACAAAGAACTGGCAATTTACAATCCAGTTTTCAACTCCACCAGAAAAAGTTCAACTACAGTCACTTGTTCTCACAGTAATTTTACATGAAATACCAATACTCAGTTCTTTTAGATCCATAAAAACCTACCAAATATTTTCACCAAATTGATGCAACAGTGGGCTGAAATTGTGGCATCACCCATGCTCATATGAACAAAATGAAAGGGTTTTTGCCATATATTAGAAACATGGAGGTTTCCTGCTTTTCTATTACCAGATCTAAAGTAAACCTGTTCTTCTGGCTCTTGTAAATAAATACACCATTTACATTTTTAACATGAAGTTCAAAAATGCAAGCAAATCAAACATCAGGAGTTAGGAGAGAGGTTATTTTTGCAATTTTTGCTTTAATACTCCCCTCTATCTGACTTAGGAGGTGTACACTTTTCCTACATTGTTCAATTACTTTATCACACACTATTTTCTTTTCTGTCAAACACCTCAGTTCTGTGTATGCTACAGTCAGCACACCCCATTAGCACCATCTCAATTTTTCCTCATGCCTCATGTGTTATAAAAACTATTTATTTCATTACTTACCGTTACTATTTTTCCACACAAGAACTAATGATATATTTCTGAGCTTTTCTCTAGTGTTAGGCATTGAAATATCCAAACATATCAGAGACATCACTGGATTTATTTCAGTGATACTCCTGCATGCCAAGGCAGTGTTGTATTAATTTTACAGGTGGAAGAAACAAAAGCCACGGTTATTCAGAAAGCACACTATGACTGAGCGCCTGTTTTGACATGCACACAGCTCCTGCTGCCTATGCATTCCTCTTCTGTATGCATTTCAGTTTTCTTTTGAGAACCTGCCCTGATTTTCCAAGCACAGCACTTCCTGAGCCCTAGTTCGAGACTCAGCATTTTCACGAGCATGAATCCCAAAGCAGGTGAAGTTGGACTTGCAAACAGCTATTGATCACCTACAGAAAGGCCGGTTGGACCATCCTGGCCAGCTGCACACAGGAGTGAAATAGCCTCAGAGGCAGAGTATCATTTAATCACATTAATGAGGCACCTATTTGCATTGCTGTCCCTAATACCCTGCTTCAAGGAGCACACATCTTTCCTATCTACAGCCCAGCCAGGCCTGTCACCTCATTACCACCCCAGCACCTGTGCAATGAAACAATCAGAAATGCAGCTGCCTACCTATGTAAAAGTGTTTAATGACATTTCTCACAGAGTCTCAAATGTCTCCCTTTTCTACAGCAATATATGTGCAAAAAACAAAGTATTGCTGGTGTAATGATGCCATTATCAGCTCCCTGCTTGCCTCTGGGCATGCCAGACAGAATGAACTATTTAGCCACTTCTTTTCTTATGCTTTGGAGCTCCCAGTGACTTTCAGCATCTCCCACAATTGGCATCTGAGCTGGTCAGGTTATGTAAAAAAAAAGATGGGCTTTGTGTACAGATGTCAAGGGGCAGCAGCAAGGCTGCAGTGTGTAATTGAATGAATACTGGATGACTGACCCAATTGTACTGAAAATGCCTCATAAAATTCAACTCTAAAGACCCAGGCCATAATAAAATATAAAGTGCAGTTTTAGCCAGAAGAACAACAGTATATAGATGGCAACTCTAACAAATATCTTCTGTGTGCTCTTCCTCTCATCTGTTTCCTTTCCTCACAGAAAGCCCCCCTCATGTTCATACATTTCACTGCTCTGCATAATTCACACAGCTAACAGGAAAAGAGATCAATTTTTAACCTCTTTTGAAGCAATGCATTCAAAACAGCATGGCAAACTAGGACCGAGTTGTCAAATCTGCATTGCTAACAAGGATGCACGAACCCATGCAGACTTTCAGGACCAGGTGCTGAGTGGGAAAAAACATTCTCCCTATACCCAGATTTCTTTTTCATGAGTCCCTAACAAGTCACTAAAAAATAAATAAGGAATCAAATGCTGCCACTACAATGACAGCAAAACTACAGCTTTAAGATAATTTTGTGGAACTATAGTTTTAATGGAATTTTATATTAATCTGACCTATATCAATAAAGGATATCATTAGTAAGTAATTAATTTGACCCAAGCTAGTGATAGCTGGATTAACCAGAGACTCAAATCTAAAGATCCTTCACACAGACTCTTACAAGTGTTTTTGTTTTATTTATGGCCCAAATTCCACAGTAATATTCTGTTTCAAATCCTTGCTAGACTTCAGGATGATACCAGAGGAATCCCTTACCCCTTGCAGAGATTAGCCCATCATACAACACACACACAGCAATCAAAACCATGTAGGAACCAGCCATTGTTACCAACTACAAACTGCTTTTAACTACATTTATTCCCAGCTTGTTTTCTTCAGCCACAAAACCCTGTCACAGAGGAGCTCCTCACAAGCTTTCCAATTAACTGACAAGGTAATGACCCACAAGAGTAACCAGGCAGTCAATACTGATTCATTCTACCAACAAAGAGCTTTAACCACCATGATCTATTACATGTGACTTGAACCAGAAACAGCATTTTCTTTTACAACCACCCTGGAGCATCATATTTCATTTTAAGAGGGGTATTCTGTCTGCTTAAAAGCTGCTTTAGGTATTACTACAAGGGTAAATGGCTTTAGAAAGAGCTCTTTGGAATAACACAAAATTCTTTCCTGGGAAGGCATCCATAGCTTTGACTCGTTGCTATTCTTCTCTGACAGAACAGCTAAGCAAGAGTTTGACAGCTTCTCCTCACAGTCTTAGCAATCCATTATGAGGACCATTTAGAAGTTACTTCTCAAATTCATTATAAGCTAACTCTACCACAGAGAAAGCAAAAGTTCTTGACCCGGATGATGAAAGGACTAGAGCAAGACAGGAATTCAATTAACACAAATTTAACTGACTAAATACAAAGGAAAAGAAAGGTTTTTAACACTTGCAGAATCCACAGCAATCTATACCTCATGTACAGTATATCTTCATGTAGATGGCCACACAGGCCTTTGGTTTGAATGACATGGACTTACAGACATTGGGATCCATTAGGAGGAAAGAAGAACAGGAATGTACACATGCTACATGCCAGAGGATCACTGCATACAGTCTAGACTAGAAGAGGAAAGCAGGAGCTGAGGAATTACGTAATTTCTGGATGACATGCGAAGCCATACTTTGGCAAAACACAGACTTTGGCTGGAGAGCTGCAGGAGGGTGTGGGAATGCTGCATGTTCAGGAACTGAATTTGATCTGGCATGTAACAACAGACTATGGGAAAAATGTTAAGATCCAAACACTTCAAGCAGTACCCTTTAAGTACCTCATTTTACTGGTATTAAAGAGTAGCTACTAAGTATATTGAATTGTAATAACACAATTGGAACCTGCTGAGATGATGATGTTCATAATTGGGAATGGTGTGCAGGCAAAATAAAGGAAGACATTTCAATGCAATAGGGGACAGAGGGAAGAATAAGAATCAAGTGGTCTGGTTCCCACATCCCTCACTCTACCACACCTTCCCACATTACCACAGAGGACATTATCTGTTATATCGTGACACTTAATGTTTAAAATGCCTTTTAAATAATCTTCTGAGAAGTTTAAATTTGCATGCAAGAATTAGAGACACTGTGGAAGTGGCTTTGTTCAAAGGAAGGCTAACTAGCACAATACTGGGAAGAATGGCTTTTTCCAAAAGGAAGGCATGTTTCTGAATGCCTTTCCTTCCCCTATGCTAGTATACTTCCCTTTGCATACCAAGCTATTATGTATTTACGTTTTGCTTCCTAAGAAAAAATTCAAAGAATGCAAATGGGCAAAAGGCAATTCATGCTGCTCTCCATTTTCAATATATATAAATATACACACTGCTTAAACAGAAACAGTTCCTGCATTAATAAGAAAAATTTTATACAGCAACAAAAAGTGCAGTCAGAATTTAGTTTTGTATCCGCACAACAGAACATACCACACACAGGGTACCAATATAAAACAAATAAATCCTGTACTAAAAATTCTTATTTTTCATAGAGAAACTAAGCTACCATCTCTGATCCCTGTCTGAACACACTGAAAGACAAGTAAAAAATCCTTTAACAGCAAGTATTCTCCTTTACATTACTGTCACCTAAAAAATTATTATAGATCTTGTCATTACACTCCCAATCTCCACACCACAATACAGTGCTTAAGCAAAAAGCACTTTAATTTCTTTAAAACTAAGCACAAGTCAGAACAATTTCAAATTACCCATATTTGAATTTCTAATTCAAGAACAACAGCCTCAAAGCCCACGCTCAGATTGTATGCAAAAAGCATGATGGGCTGAACCCTCAATTCACATGAATATGTATTTCCTTCTAGATAAAAATCAGCAAATTTAAACAGTTTACAGCTTGAATTTGGCCCAGAGTAATGAGACTGCCTGCAAACAATAAGGTTACTGTGATCATTCTCATGATCACAACTGCAGGTACCATGGCTTTTACAGCTTTATGTCTTCTAGCATGATTCTTGCTCCAATTCTGAAGTCACAAGAAGCTATACTCTCTTAGAAGATAAAAATATATAAACCAAGCCCTACACTTGTATTCTTGCTTTTAACAACAAACAGAAGCTGACCTTCAAAAAAAGCTTTTGTCCAGTCCCTTGCAAAAAAACCAATCACAAGTACTGCTTGGGGAACCTTTGGTGTAAATGTCTGCTACAGTCTACATCAAGGCAAAAATACACCACAAGTCTTCAGTATATGGACTTCACTGTGCCTTTAGGGAATAAATCCACAGTATAAAATCAAATCAACCAATAACTTCCTTGTTTTTTTAATAGTTCCCTCAATGGGCATATTTCAGAAAGTTTTGAAAACAACTCACAAAAAAAGAGCTTTGAACAAAACTATATTTAGCAAGAGGCATCTTTAAGCTAGATATGTACAACTAGGACTAAAGAAAAAAAATGAGAAAACATACTTGTTTCCAAAGTTTTCTTGAGCAAAACCAACAGATTATTATTTACAAATACCATGGGCAGATTTTACCAGGACAAGACCTACAGGGCATTGCTGGCCCTACACTTCTGCTCAATTAGGAACATTCAGGGCTAGAATGCATTAAATGCACAAAGGTAACCACCACTTTTTGTTCTCTTTTGAAACTCTTTACCACAAAGTTCGATTCTATCTAATCAAGAAAGAAGTGGGATTACAAGATTTTCATTCCATGTGATTGTCTCATAAGGTTGTCTGGGCTACACACCTGAGTATCACCATACCGAGAAAGCAATTTTTCAGCCGAGCACATAAATTCCTTTTCATCTTTGTGCAATGATCCACGGGACTTAAAACTATGGTATTTTAACAGAAGCATATCTTTTTAATGGGAAGTAAAACCCCTCTTTAAACCTAAGTCAGGGTTTTCCAAATAAACTCTGATTTTCTTGTTTTGATAATGTGGCCCACAGAAAACTTCTATATGATGACAGAGCTAGTTTAAAAATTATAAAAATACAAAATTTCTGCTCAGCTGATGTGGTAAAAATCCAATTTCTCTATCTAAACCTCAAAGTGCTCTTGAGGAAAGGACTTGGACATTAAATACAAGGAGAGAAAAGTTGTGTTTAACTCATAATAAAATGAAATTTCTGGCAGCTGCAAGGACTAGTCACCTGAATTAGAAGTAAAATGCAAAGTCTCACCTTGGAAAACTTCCAGCCTCAAAAATTAATCTGATCTGAGACAACAACTATCAAGAGATGTGCTTTAAGGCACAGGATCATCGCACCTTCTGCACATTTCAATCTACAAAGTTCTCGAAGGAATATGAATGAGAACCTGAAATTATGCACCTACCTCTGAGTGATCAGAGAGCTGTTTTTACTTCTTTTTGAAGAAGAGCAATTTGGTCTTTTTCAAGCTATCATTTGCAAAGCAGTATTTCTTCACTGTTGCTATACATCAATGATTGCTTTAATACATGTGCTTCCCCACTCAGAATTTTTCAAGAGTCAGAACTGGAAATACACTTTCTCAATGTTTGTATAACCTCAGCTTACCAAGAGGGTTTCTCACTGACTCATGGGTTGCTCAGTGACTGCATTTCCCTTTGTCAGCTCTCAAAGACTTACACCTCTAGGAAGTGTGCTTTAAAAACTCATCCTGCCCAGCTCTTGCATACATAAGAACTCTAAACAGAGTCAACTCTTATTTGCTGAGTGCTGCCAGACAGTAGCCCCAGTTAGGAGACATGAAGAAAAATCAGGGCACTGGATAACACTTCACAAATTTTTATAAGACTGATTAATAAAGTGGTTTCTTAAATGCCAGCAATACAAAGACAGAGGCAGAATCTCAGTATGGTTTTGGGGTTTTTACATAAAAACACTCCAGTAGAAACAATCAGTTCACAGACACCTGAAGATGCTGCTGGCATCTTTAATCATCACAACAAGCTCAATTTTTATTGCCATGCATTGAGAAATCTTCTGCTCCTATAAATCACCATTCAGACAGCCAAACCAGCTGGGTGTTTCAACCAACCAAACCACTCATATGGTGCTGGATTTCCCACCACTGTTCTGCCAGCTGATGCTGCAGGGCAGTTGAAGCAGTTGTTGCTTCAGCTGCTATCAGGAACAGGAGCAACAGAATGAGAACAAAGGGACAATCAAACAGCTATCTGCAGGAGCAGTTCATCACATCCTAACTAATACTTTCCCCAGATTTTCTGACATATCAATATATCCCCATTCTTCTGCTACATCTGTCTGGACTGCACAAAAACTAGAGCGTGCCCACAGCAGCTGCAATTATTCTCCTAAGAATAACATCCATTTTACTTCACTGACTGAAAGGGTCTGTCCCTGGATATAGTTGCTAGCTGTTTCTCTTCATTATATACAAACTAATTTAGTATCACACATTGATTGAGACAGCTGGTCATTTTTCCCTGAAGAGAAGTAAATCTCATTGTGCACATACCCAGAGGAATCAGCACATATGTGGCCTGGACTTTATAGGCTGCTACGTCCCACTGGATGCTGTTCAAGCAAGCAGGGGAACCACATGCTCAGCAGGGAAAACCAGATTCATTACACGTGAGCACTCAAGTAGGTGTTACTTATCCTTCTGCTGCAACTTTTCCTTTCTATAACACTGCCTGGAAGGACAAAAAACTGCCTTTAAGATTGCTCCAAAACAATTCAGGTTGACAGCAATGGCTCTGTCCTCCACATTGAAAGACTGGCTCTTTCCTTTCCCTGCTCTGTTTTTAATCTCTCCTGTTCTTCCCAAGGAAGGCCAGTGCCTACGGTATGGGAGTAGACTTTGCAGAAGCCCTTTTTCCTCCCTCCAAAGGGGGTCCCCTCTCCACCTCCAGTGGGATCAAAATCATTAAGAATTTCTGAACCACATTTGCACCTTCACAGAAAGCAAATTCACTTCATGTGCCTAAGCACAGACATTTTATGGCACACCAGGCTTTCAATACATAGTTCGTCCTAGAGTTGCTGCCACAAGAAAGGAAACGAAGCCACTTGCCCATGAACTCTACCCTTCTATCCTAGGCAGAGAACAAAGGAATGAAATTAATCCTAAGCAGACAAAATGGAGAGGAAAACACCTATTTATCTATAAGAAAGATGAACCTCCTAATCAGTCAGTTCACAAAAGATGAGGCAGATCTCTTTCACCTAGGACTTGTCTTAGCCTCTCACAAAAGACTGCAGCCAAATACTTTGAGAAAGATGAGATGATGGCCTTGTCAAAGACAAACCCAGGTATGGGACTAGCTGAAAATGAGACAATCTTATTATCAAGGCTCAAGCTGGATTATGACACTTGATAAGAACCTGGGAGTTCCTCCAGAACGGCTATTACAAAGACCCAAAGGGATTCACACGGGATAGCAGCTGCAAAGGCAGAGGACATTAAGCAGTTGAACACTTTACCTGGACTATCAGAAAGCCCATCTGCAGTAGGAGTCCTGAAGGTGGAAGAGCAATGAGTGCCAATTGCCACCTCGACAGTGCACCGCTGGCAGTATCGAGATGCCGTGATCCCCATCCACAAAATGATCCATGAACTGGAGAGCCAAGGGGTGGTCAGCAAAACCCACTCACCCTTTAACCATCCCATCTGGCCTGTGCACAAGTCTGACAAAGAACGGAGACTTACTGTGGACTATCGTGGCTTGAATGAAGCGACTCCACCACTAAACACTGCTGTGCCAGATATGTTGGAACTCCAGTACGAGCTTGAGTCCAAGGCAGCAAGGTGGTATGCCACTATAGACATTGCTAACGCATTTTTCTCCATTCCTTTGGCAGCAGAATGCAGGTCTCAGTTTGCTTTCACATGGAGGGGAGTGCAGTACACTTGGAACCAACCGCCCCAGAGGTGAAAGCACAGACCCACCATCTCCAACCATGGACTGATCCAGAGTGCACTGGAAAAGGTGAAGCTCCAGAACACTTGCAGTACATCGATGACATCATTGTGTGTGGGAACACAGCAATGGAAGTATTTGAGAAAGGAGAGAGAATCACCCAGATTCTGCTAGAAGCTGGCTTCACCATCAAGAAGAGCAAAGTCAAGGGACATGCCCAAGAGATCCAGTTCCTGGGAGTGAAGTGGCAAGATGGACAGCGTCAGATTCCCACAGAGGTCATCAACAAGACCACCATGATGTCTCCACCAACCAGCAAGAAGGAAACACAAGCTTTCCTAGGTGCCACAGGTTTTTGGAGAATGCACATTCCTGAGTACAGCCAGATTGTGAACCCTTTCTACCCAGCTACCCACAAGAAGAACACTTTCCAGTGGGGCCCCGAACAGCAGCAAGCAGTCTCTCCCAATGACAAAACATGACAGCCCATTCTAAATCCTACTTTCCTAAGTTAGTATGTGAAACTATGTTGAAGTCTTTTTTCCAACTTTACCTAAGTAAAGCAAGTTGTATAAAAAAACAGCTCTTTTGTCTTTATCAGGCTTTGTCCTCAACTGAAGTTGCTGAATACTTTCAGTATACTCCAATAAATAGGATTTACACCCTCCTGAGTACTTGTACTTCATTTCGAATTGATCTTTCTCAAATGAACTCCAGGCACCACAAAAGCAGAGTGAACTCGCTGCATAAATGTTCAAGTTCAGTTCCTTGCACCACTGACCACCCTCTAATAACTGATACACAGAGAATTTCCTTATCTTCACATGGTCCCACAAACCCACCATAGAACAAATGTCTACTAATCAAAACTGTTCCACATGAAGAAGTGGAGCATTCTAATATTTTGAAAGGTATATAATTGAATTTCTTTCAACCAGCAATCAGTGCCCAGACAATAGTCCAGATGGAGCAGTGCAATTTATTTTAAGAATGGCATGCTGTAAGAACACATGCGTCTGCAGATATGGATAAAACAAAGAAACTGCAAAATGAAACTAAAAATGAACTGAAGTAAAACAGATTTCCCTAGTCTGTGTTGTGAAATGGAAAGAAACAAATAAAGGAACTAACAGATATTGAAGTGAATAGGTCAAATAATTAATATGGTCTTCTTTTATAATTAGAAAATGCAAGTTACACTAGTTAAAAATACGCATTTCTGAAATGGTGTCCAGTAGTGAATATGAAAACTATATATTTGGATACTCTTTGCAATCTCCAGAAGAAAGTACTTCATGCTGAAACACCCAGTCCCATTTTCCTCTGATTTCAGTGTGTTGTCTTCAGTTAAAACACTGGCATGTGTCACAGTGCACACAACACCAGCTGCTCCCACCTTTTAAACGCATCTCCACACAACCTCATACAAGTGAACTGAGCTTTTGCCCTGCAATTTCCCATTTTAAAATAATGATTATACCCTTTGGCTTACCAAGAGCAATTAAGCCTGTCTGGATGAGCAAAACGACCACATTCTGCAGTCTCAACCTCAGCGAGAATTCCCTGTCAAAACATTTTTCTTTGCCCATTAACCAGCAGGTTTTAACTGTGTCTTCCAACAGCCCTCAAGTAAGGTCCCAGGGTAATGCGCCAAACATTTCTTAATTCTTCAAACTCAAAACATGGTTAGGTATTTACAAAGGCTCTTTGTATTTAAAAAGTTCAGCACATACCAAAGATAAGGCAAAACAAAGAACACTTCTGAAAAAATAACAACACTCGACAAGAAAAATAAGCTTAGAACCAATGCTCATCCCAGTGTTGTTTTTGACTTGCTCTTTTCCTCCTTCACACAGAAGGGCAAGTACTTGGGAAAGTATTCTTGGTTTAATATGTCCACTCATGTTCCTGGAAGTTTGCTTCAATATATTGTACAATTTTTTATCTTCTAGGGAGCTGCAAGCCACCAAATACAATTCATTACAGCACAGATTGTCTTAAGAGATGCTTCACACTAGCCCTGCCTGTGTTACTCCAGTGCTGAATGCAATTCATGTAGTCAACAAATAATTATGCAAAAACACGTTATAGCAGTACTTTACTGACAATGTTGCTAGAATAGATAGAGACTATCTTGCAGCCCAACAGTGAGGAGCTTGTAATTCACTGTCCATTGATATTGAACTTTCTTCATAATCACTAAACTCTAACATATGTGCATGAGTAATAGCTTTATTTCTCACACAGATAACTCTAAATTTAGAAAACTTTTTTTCTCCTCTGCAACTATTCATAAAATCAAATGCACATTTCCAAATCTCTTCCAGATTAACTATGCCAAGACTTTGGAATTTAAAACTAGTATGTTGAACTAGCATCAACAAAGTATGTAAACCTGTTACCTAATAAATAATACTTCTTCCACAAGTACTGACTTAGAATAAGCCAATGTAAATTGCAGCCATGAAAATTCGGGCAAGACAAAGGAAAAAGAGTTTACAGCAAGGGTGGTGAAATGCAGGATGCCTAGCAAGGCTGCAAAATCTCCCTCTTTGAAGACATACAAAGCTCAGAGATAGGGCCCTGAGTGACCTGATCTCACTTGGAAATTGTAGCCACACTTTGAGCAGAAGTTTAAACAAGGTGATCTCCTAAATTATTGTTTAACTGTATGACAATCTGGGGGATGCCCATAGGCACACAGGAATTATACCCACACCAAATGTCTTACCATGTGCATGATGCTTTTTCATCTTACAGAAGAACAGGCTGGGATTCAGACATAAAATCTCTGCACCTGAGGTGTGATAGACTGCACACTTTGAAAAAGAAGCCACCCATCAGTTAAGCTCACTGTTAATCTGAATAAACTCACACAGTTAAATAACTGCACTTATGTGTCCTGTATATTTGGTTTAGCTGAGATGGAGTTAACCTTCCCCACAGTGCTGTGCTTTGCATTGGTGGCTGGAAAGGCGTTGGTAACACACCAGCGTGGGCTGGCACAGCATCAGCACCCTCTCTCCAACATTCTGCCCTCCCACACCAGCAGTAGGCTGGGGGCAGGCAAGGACATACCCAGGGGAAAGGACATACGCAGGACATCTGATTCCCACTGACCAAAGGGATATTCCATACTACAGAATGTTTGGGATGTCTGCTGATATAAAAACTAACAAAAGGAAGAGGAAGCAGGGGCATTCATTATTTACAGTGTTTGCCTTCCACAGCAACCACTACAGGTGCTGAAGCCCTGCTTCCTGGGAAGTGTCTGGACATCACCTGATGATGGAAAGTAGAGAATAAAACCTTTGTTTGCATGCATGCAACATTTTGCTTTTGCTTTAGTAAACTGCCTTATCTCAGCCCACGGATGGTTTCCCATCTTGTTTTCTCTCCCCAGGCCAGCTGAGAAGAGGGAGTGATAGAGTGGCTTGGTGAGCACCTGGTGTGCAGCCAAGGTCAACACACCAGAGTCCCAACAGCAGAACTCCAGCTATGGGAATGAGAGCAGAAGCATCTGACCACTGGTGACAACGAAGTCAACCAACAGGGAAAAAAAAAAGATGTTTCATTCATTGCATCTTTTAAAAATGAACAGAAAGGAAAGACATTATTTTAAAATTTTCATTCCAGTTATAAACTCATTTTGAATAAGGAATGCCTGTTTTCTCTCAAGTGATTGTGCTATTCATGGTGCTAGTAAACAAACAACTCAGAGAAAATTCCTCCTGAACCCATACTTTTAAATAACTTCCCAGCAAGGATAAGTGAAACCCAAATATTACAGCAGCAATGAGAGAAAAAAAATCTGAATATTCTTTCATAAGCAAATCCAAAACTAAGAAAACTCAAATCAGTTTCTCAGACAGCTTAAGATCTTTTATTCCTCAATCTCAGAAACACAGGTATAAGATATTACTAAAACAAGCTAAACTTAATGCAAGAAACTATTTCTCAAAACCTAATTTAAACTTTTAAACACACGTCAAAAGAGAAGAACACCTCCTCTATAAAATGTTCTGCTGACTTAAAAAAAAAAATCTGTATAAATTAGCACACATGAGCAGCAATTTCTCATGAATGTTAATACAACCAAACTAAATCCAATAACCATGATGGGAGATAAAAAATTGCAAGCAACATGGTTATTGCTTTTCTGGAAGAAAAGTACATTAGGATAAACAGGAATTTTATTTTCTCTTGGTGACATCACCAATGTCCACTACAGTTTCAGCACTTCAATTGCTTTTTTTTAAAGATGAGGTTATTTCTAAGATACTGCCAAGAGTAGCTACTTTTTCATTTGAATGACGCATCTACTGTTCATTTAACTGTGAGTGCCCCAAAATTATTTATGCTGCATCCTCTTCCCCACTGCTTCAAGTCCACTGTCTTGAGGAGTCTAGCACTCCTCATCGCATCGGACAAGTTCACGGAAGCAAGAAGCATCTGTAATGTTTACTTGAATGGTGCCTAGTACACACTTTCAGGCTGTAAGAAATATGTTTGAATTACCGCATTACCAAACTGGGGAAAGAATTCCACCAGCTAATAAGAAATAGTATAAGCTGATTACAGGAATGAACAGTTGATGGACACACATGCTTTCTTCAGGTGGGTCTTCACCATAACATTAAGTGCAAGACATTCAAATAACTACAAACTCCTCTGAGGAAGTACATCAATATTAGAACTCCAACATCTCTTCTCAGAAAGTTTTAAAGTGTCTAAATCCAGATAATTAGCTGGCACAATGATGAAAGAAACAACTGACAGCTAATTCAGCAGAACATACAGGAAGATATAGGACTCTGCATCTAAATTAGAATTTAAATACCTCTTTATTGCTCCTGGAAGATCTAAACTGAATGGAATTCGATAGGAGGATGCTAAAGTGTCATCCACAGCCTTGCTTATTTCCTGCAGCTCTCTCAAAGAAATGCAGCCAAGTAAAGCAGCCAGTTCACAGTCCTGTGACTGAATGAGCCTATCTTGTTCTTCAATTTCTCTTCTCAGCTGTTGATCTTTTCCTTCTAATATGGCCAGTCTTGTTCGGAGATCTTCAATTTCTTCCTGCATAGAACAGAAACCAACATTTACTATGAATCTTATAAAAGAAACCCATTTGCCCCTAAGAAAAAACAGTACAAGTGATAGAAGTAGCATGAATTAAATTTGTCCAATTTAGCAAACATTAAATGAGACATCCTCTTGCTGGCACACAAAAATTCTTATTTCAGTTGTACTCAGAAACTCTAGTGTTTCCAGCGGTCTGAAACTCACCCCTCCACTTCAGCACCATACTTCACGGTCCTCTTTCAACACCTACTGTCAGTCCTCTTTCACTTTTAAAATACATAGGTATTTCACATGTTCACAAGCTAAAAACTTCCACCAAAAAAACAAATGTTAGATCACCCATGGCAACAGAATCTTGTTCTACAGACTGGCAGCTAAACTGATCAAACATCTATCCTGCAGAATATCCCTGCAATGGTTTGTCTGATGGTTCCATTTCGACATGAAGCACAGAATTCAAGCAGAGAATCACTTACTATCTAATCAGCCCTTCTGATAATTAACATTTCATATTAACTAAAAGCACAAAATCCTTCCCTTGATTTAAAATGCACAGAACTTCAATGTCAGTTGCACTCACTTTTCTGGAAGTGCAAATTGTGCATTATGATATTGGTGTTTCTTGCAAGAGCAAAAATACAGTTTTTAGAACCATAGAACTGTAGAATCATTAATGCTGAAAAAGAGCTCTAAGATCATTGTGCCCAACCTTCGACCAAACAGCACCTTGTCAACTAAACCAGAGCACTAAGTGCTATGTCAAGCCATTTCTTGACCATTTCCAGGGATGGGGACTCTACCACCTCCCTGGGGCCTACTCCAAAGCCTGACCACCCTTTCAGTGAAGAAATTCTTCCTCATGTCCAATCTTATTCTCCCCTGGTACAGCTTGAAGCCATTTCCTCTTTTCCTGTCAATTGTTACTTGGGAGAAGAGACCAACCTGGCTACAACATCCTTTCAGGTAGAGAGTGATAAGGTCCCCACTGAGACTCCTTTTCTCCAGGCTAAACACTCCCAGCGCCCTCAGCTGCTCCTCATCAAACTTGTGCTCCAGACCCTTCACCAGCCTCATTCCCTTTTCTGGATGTGCTCAAGCACCTCTATGTCTTCCTGAAGTGAGAGGCCAAAAATTAAAAAAAAATCTTCATTAATTTGTACATCATCTTCGCACAGGTTTTTCCTTGAAAACCCAACAGATAGCTCGCATCCAAGGAAGCAGCACTTGTTGAAGGAAACTGGGTTGCTGAGTTAAAGTTGTCATCAAACTAGCTGAACACCATATTGGAGAATATGATTCTATTCCTACACTTCTTGCTGTCTCTGTGAAACTTTGCAAGCCATTTAAACTATTATGTCCACACACAGCCACAGATTGTATGTTCATAATTTTCTATACAACCTGCAAGAGATCTCTGACATGCTATCTATAGGCTCTCAAAAGAAATCAAAGCTCAATTTCAAACTGTGATCACATTCAGTCCAACTAAAAATAAAAATGAAAAAAAAAAAACCAAATCTTTAATAAGTAAAAACTAGGCATTGCAAAACTGACTTAAGAAGCAACCATATGGCTTTTTACGGCAATTCATTTCTCCATTCTGCAGCTGAGCAAATGGCAGTAACACCCAAAATGGTGTTGCAGAGATAAAATTAAGTGGGTTTGAATCACTAAGATGCCATGTTGATTAATAGTATAAAAGGAGCCCACTCACAAATTAATAAACTTCTATTCAAAAGAAGGTTTGAGTGGCACACAGTAAAAGGGTTCTGGGGTCAAATACTGAGTAATGAAGATAAAATAGTATTCTGAATATCTGAACAGACACTTCAGTTATGTATGAGGCAGGGATCTAGGAGGGGGAAAAAGGCATAATTCAATATTACAGACTCTTATAAAACATATGTACTATACACAGATAACAGACTTTGGTATTTCTTTGCTTTTTAGAGTTTCACTTAATAATTTTAACATTATTTTAATGTTTTCAATGCAATTTGCATGAAGTTTAGTTCACAAATTTTGTTAACAAACATGCTTTCAGGTTTGCTGCATTGTAACCAGCTTTCTCAAGTATCACTTAGAATAAGAAATGGTCCTTTTACATTCAAAGGTTGACTAGCTCCAAAATTTCAACTTCTCATAGTCCTGCACGCTAGGTTTCTCAATTATTTTCCTTCTTCTGTGGTTTTAGACATAGCAAGAAGAGAATGGTGTGGCCCATGTTTCAACCCACAAGCATTTGTCAAGGACAGAAAGGTCAGCAGACCAAAAACATCAGTTTTGTTTCTTTCAGTCTCAAATTAGGCTTTTAGTGTGCACAAAGGACAATTCTGTCTCTGTTTTACCGGCTTGGGAATACTGCCAAAATCTTAATAGGCCCTACTTAATACAGAGACCTCCACACTCTGTGAAAACGTAGTAATTGCAATCACTGCAATAAGCAACCTACATAGGAACAGAAAGCAAGATGAACAGAATCTGGTTTTATAATCACACTTTTAGTATTGAAATGTACAACATAAATAGATACTAGAAGCACACAATCTGCATTCACAGAAAGAAAGCTGCTCTGCTCAGGAATAGTTCACAGGCATTCTTGGGAACATGGAAATTTTAATCAGTAAACTCGAATACTCCTGCATTCTTTTCCAGAAATGCAAAGAAGTCTTTAACGTGCTCTTGGTCAGCCTCCAGGGACTGATAAAAAGGGCCTAAAGTCTCAACATGGAGCAGCAGATGATATCCATATGACTAAACATAAGCTGGAGTTCTACTTTGCAGATTTGAGTTTAAACTGGGATTTCCAACACAACAGCTAATCAGTACTGACTGTACACCTCCAGCCTCCCTTATGGACTGGTGGTCTCCATGAAGTAGAGATTGCAACAGAAATATTAATACATAAATTATAGATACTGCCACAGGTTTTCAAATTCCTGAAGATAAATGCAGAACCAACAGAAGAGAGCAGAAGAAAAAGTAAAAAAAAGTGCAGCTGAGGAAAATTAAAAAAAAAATACTTCTGATCATGCAAGATTTTGGGCAGGAGCAATCTTTAGGGATTCCTGGATGCAAACAATCACCACAGATCAGCCTTCCCTAGAACCTTGAATTCCCAGTAATTTTGATAAAATGCTAATAAATAGCATGCCTGTATAATGGCACGGTTAATTTTTCCCTTGTATAACTACAGAAGAATAAAGATTCAGATTTAGCAAGTGTAAAAATTAGCTGTTGTAGAGTCTTTAAGTACAGCAGCTTTCAGTTCAATATCTTGAGGTGGCTCTTGGATGCCTAGATTTAAAAAATTTTCTACATACTGATAATGCTGAACTACACTATGTCTCCTCTTGTTGATGAAATGAACCAAAAAATGCAAAGGTGATTCATAAGATTTAAAAAAAGACATTTCTTCACCTAAGTACAATTTTGCCATGACCACATAAGATGTTTTTCTCTATTTTTTGCAGGCTTTTTAATATATATAAATTTATGTGTGCACACACAGAGAGACTACTATACTATTGGATCCACCAAAGGAATGAAAATATCACAAAAATATTTCAAGACAAGACCACAGTAAAAAAGAAAAATTAGCTCTCTAAGGTGCCACATCACTGAGTGTGATCACCAAGGTTTAAAAGACACATAACTAGACAGTACATTGAGATTTTTGAAGTATGGTGGAAAGAAAATGCTAAATTTTGCTTAAAAGACTTGCAGACTTAAAATTGGACAAATGCCATCCTGAAACATTCCATTTGCCAAACTATCACGTTGTGACATCACATGTCATTGTAAAGCTATTGTTAGCAAATGCTAACTGCGCTGTGATGATTCCTTCATCCTTATGAAAAGCATCAATCATCTTCCAGGAATAAAAGCTGGTAAATCATGTATTTATAGTAAATTCTAACCAGAAATGGATGAAAACTTTTTGTCTTCAAATAAAAACTTTGGAAGATCAGTGTAGTATTAAAACATCAAATTATAACAAAGAGCATGCTTAAAAAGATAATGAGGAAAGTTTAAGCATGCACACAAGCCACCAAACCTTCCAGCTCTGCATTTCTGTAATGAGATTAACACAACTCCTGTGGCTGCCATCTCCAATCATCACTTAGATTATCGACTGGACTCCAGCCAAGGCTCTAATTACTACACAGAAGCAAAGTCGCTATTACAATAAATTTATTTAATTCTGTGTGACAGCTTACACACAGGAACCAGTTCCCCACACAGCACTGGTTCCTATGCACAACTTTGCAGTCCCGTTACCTGTAGTCGCTTCTTTTCTTGAAAAAGCTGGTTTCGTTTTGTGGCTGAAACCTGAGTCCTCTCCTGGGAAGTTGATCTCAAAAGTCTGAGCTCTTTTTCATGACAAAGACCATCTTCTTCATGTCTAACCCTTTGAAAAAAAAAAAAAAAAAAAAAAAAAAGCTACAAATTAGTGGTTTTCACAAGTTTCAGTGTATCAAGGATTAAACTGATCAGAATGCTACATGTTACCTTTAGAGTCATAACACTCCACCACCAGAATGATTACATTTCAAACAGATACAGTTAGAGAACAAGAGATTTTTTTGCCTTGGCATATCTTCCTTTATTATCTCAAACATTTGCACTGTTTTTACAACATGATGAAGAAAGAAAATGGAAAGCTTGTATAGCTTCAGGCTTCCCCCAGCTTTATCATATTTCAGAAATTTATCCATCACTGCCTTGAAAGAGACAAAACTAAGGCATGTAGTTTCTATCAATACAGAGAAAAATCTCTTAGACAGAAGTTTAGAAACTTGCCAAAGCCATTTTTGCAGCTTCTGTCAGCTTTTGGAGACTACATTAGAGATCATCTGGAGTGTTTGCTCCACAATGCCAAATTTTACTTCTCTCTTGCACAGCGAGTTCTTTCAAAATCACAATCAGTGGGCTCCCTCCCAGTCATCTGTACAACCCTCAGTTGTAAATCTTTGCATGACTGGACTCCAAGGTAATCAGCACATTATGTTAAGTATCAATTCCATAATCTGCCTCTCAAAATGCACCTGCAAACAATGCAAGCCCATTTTCATTTCCATGTTCCCTCCTAAGGGCATGTGCACTTGCAAAGGGCAATTTCTGTGTCCATCTTTAGAGAAAAGTGTATGCATCTCCACATAAAGAGTACAGATACATTTCAGTATCTTCTTTAAAAAATACTGCATCTCAAACAAAGTGTTTTGAGGCATGATTTCCCACTGTAATCTTGCAAAGCAAATCCATCCATGCCACATATAAAACACTCATCATAAGTTTGGTTTAAGCATGATTAATCATGCAATTATGATCTCCATGCACAGGTGTTTAACAAGTGTGTAGAACAAGAGGTTTTCATCTATTCTGCAGGACCATCAAAAGACACACTTGCTTTACTCCAGCTCTGTGGGCTGCAGAATATATTGAAAAAGCAAAATAAAGCTTCAGCACTAACATAGGTATCATTAAGCAAGATAGACATAATGACAGTGTAACTGCATTTCTGTTTTAACAGCATGCACCAAGGAGACATCCTCATTATGAGGTGCTGGGCCATCCTGTGTCTTACAGACATTACAGGTTCCTGTGGCTCTGACCAACCACACTTTCCAGCAGCTCTGAAGCCACCTTCTTCAAGCTGGAGCTGCATCATTCCTAGAGACGTACATAATAAATTTCCTAGTGGCTGGTCAAAATTTAGAAAAAAATCCATTTTAAACATAGTTTATTTTCAGAACCTTCTTAGAAATTCTGTGTCTATCTGTCTACTTGGTAGTGCTGGAAGACAAACAAGATCTTTCTGATCTCACCAAACCTGACTGATTGCACAACAACAGCATTTGCTGTTCCTAAGCTAAACTTAACCAAATCTGGCTCCCACCACATGCCCCCGATATTCGGTGTCAATATCAAATGCATTCACTTAAAAACTCATTTAATAATTTAATCAAGTAAAACAAAACTGAGGCAGGAATTTCAGCTTCATCTCTTAAATAAGTTGCCATACACACTTTTCTTGCAAAACTATGAAATTGCCTTGACTACAGTAAAATTGACATGATTAGTCTTCTAAGGCTAGTCTGATCATCTTTTTAATTTTCCAGGCCAAAAAAAAAAGTCTTCTTGGGTATACTGCTTTTGTTCCAATTAAAAATGAAAACAAAAACTGAAGCCTACAAATTTTCCTTGAGGAAGAAGTTATGTTTTCCACTGTAGTATCTAAAAATATTGCTGGAACAGAAAGGATTTAAACCCCTGTACAGAAGACAAAGGGTACTCTTGCTGTCTCAATGAGTCAGGCCACAGACAAAGCAACATAAAAGGCTACAAGAACCAAGCAAGCAAATAAAAGTATTAAAACACCAAATTATAACAAAGAGCATACTTAAAATAAAAATAAAAGGGTGTCACAACAACAGTAGTTGAACTTAAGCTCAAAGAAAGAAGTGTGCACAAGACAGAAAAGGGAAGAGGATATTCATCTGACACTGAAGACTGGCACTGTTCAGACCTGTGCAAAGAGAAGAGTTACAGATGTGATCATCTAAAGAACAGGAACACTTTCATAAATATAACATCTATTTTATATATAAAAGCATTATATGTACATTTTACAGGATAAAAATAAGCAAACTGTATCTGAGGAATGCTTTAGTGACTCAATTTCCATGACAAAGAAGACAACACTACTTCTAATGTCAAAAATCATTATTACAAATTAATGCATAGACCAAACACATATTAATGAAAAAAGAGAGAATGGTGTATCCTAATCTTTAAGGAATGCTAAAACAGCCTCTTAGAGCCTCAGATGGTAGAAGAAAACAGCTCTGAAGGAATGCAGCTTCTTATAAACCACCCTTATTACTAGATGCTATAAATAGAGACAAAAATACCTTCAAATTCTCCAATTTAACAAAAAAATCATATTATCTGTACTGATTTTATATAATTTTCATGTCTATCAAAAATTACACATGAAGGTACTGACTAGCACACTGCAGCCTTTATATTAACAAGCTGCCAGAAAACAAAAGGCTTCTCTTCTTTCATTTGTGTGATTGCATTTGAGAATAGATTTCAATGCCTATGAAATATCCTCTTCTAACAACAGTAACTAGGAGCACAGATTAAGACAGACCAAGAAATAGAGACTATTTTTTTCCCTAACCTATTCCTCTTGGGCCATCTGATACATCTCACTTTCCTCCCATCTTTGAAGCTATCCCTTCAAGATGAGGTGAGGTTTAGAATTTATTTTTGTGACTTTGTACAGTGGTGAGCTCAATATTGCTATCTAAGTGGCACACAAAAGGAAGTTCCCAAAGATCTATTCATATCAAAAAATAATCTGATTTTTACTTTATATTTAAATATCCTTTCATTGCCTGAAAGGGAGCATCAGAATTAACTCCACAGGGAAGCATTGCTCAAGCTGCGCTGCTGTTGTATGCTCAAGCTGCCGTGTCAAGGATTCAGTCCCATTCCCACTCAACATCAATGAGAAACATTCCATTTAATTTGCCAGTTCATCATGATCAACGTTTCTGAGGGGAATTCTGAAAGAATTGTAGAAAGAAAAAAAAAATGGGGGGGCAGGGTGGGATTTTCATAAACAAGCTCCATATGGACATGTTAGACGGTCATTAAAACTCTTTATTTGAGATATTCATAAGTGTATTCTGCATTTTGAGAAAAATAGAAGCACCATTTTACACAATAACGAATCAACAAACTTACCAATTATCAGCAGCCCACTGCAATGTTGCCTGAACTTGGGTCATGAACCTATCCAAAAAACTGCTAACAGAGGGATGCCTTGAAGGAAGCTGAAATTTTAAAGAATTTTTCTCCTTCTCCAGTTCTTCCAGTTTCCGTCTAAATTTATCAGCTAGAAATTAAATAAAAATAATAATAAAAAAAAGTTAAACAGTGATGAAAGGGTCCTGTTTTACCTGGGGGGAGGGAAATAGTCTCTCAACAAAAAGTAAAATCCACCTCTCTGATGGTTCTTCTTCTTCCTCTTTTCATAAAATATAGCAGTCTGTTCTGCCCAAGGACAAATCAACAAGACTATAATGTAAAATATCAGATAACCAAGATGCCAAGCTACTTTTTTTCTATGACAAGGACAAAACTGCAGACTTCCCAGAACTTTTTTAATTTCATAGGGCTCCAAAGAATTGGCTCAAAGTTATCCATCCACGCTCTTCCTAGAGTAACAGATGAGAATTAAATTCTAGGAAAAGTGCTACTTTTTACTGCTTCAGTTTGTCTTAAAACCTATACCGCAACTACATATTTAAGTTTCAACCTTATTAAAAATTTGTATTGTTATTAGGTCAAGAACGGAAGAATCACATATGATAAAAAAGTGTACTTCAGCAGAAAATGCATGTGCAATTATAGCAATTAAACAATTATCACATTCCAGGCTCTCCTGAATTATGCTCAGTTTATCATCCAAAAAGAAAAAGATTTACCTCCAACTTTAAAAAAAAATAACAGTAGTCCCCAAGAGACTGCTTTGATTCTACCATAACCCTACACATTTCTTAGAGTAACCACTTCTCTTATGCAAATTACTTGTTTTCTGTCCCTGTGTAGAAAACAAAGGAACATCATTCTAACTACTAATTCTTAATGCAGTACATGTATCTTCTATTGTGCCACTATACCAACAAAATCACATATATGACAGATAACAAGCCTGCCATCCAAGACAGAACACCTTTGATGATACATTAGTCAAATTAGAGAGTTTTGAGCTAACCCACAAATGGAAAACCTTTACAGTTCAGTACTCTGCTCGTGACCTCACTGCATACAATTTTGTGCGATTAGCAATCCTTTTAACATTTTCAATACGTTACTATCAGAATAGCATCCATCTGTGCATGCTTTTTATTGCTCATTTTCTTTCTCTATCCTCTGAGGAGATTTAACACAAGAAGTTGCTTACATTTGCTGGTTTAGAGAAATTATGCATTTTTACAATAATCTATCATTAGTATTGATCTCCATTCTGCTTCTGCACCAACAGGGTAGAATAAAGACAGAGACCTTCCTAATAAAACTAGATCTTTTCCCTGTCCCAGCACACTGCTCTCCTGGGTGAACTCACTTTTGTGTTGTCATCCACATGCAAAATGTCAGAAGGCCCTTGCTGAAATGAGCACCCTACCCTGCATGTACCCATGTGCATACTATCCCTGCAAAGTAGTGGAGGTGAACCACACCTGTGATGCATTTCTCAGGAGCCACAGCTAAGCAGATTCACCCTATCCCTATCACCACACTGAAACTGAAATGTGAGCTGAGATCAGACTCCCAACCCCATATTTTGACCAGGAAAACATATCAGCACTTGCATGCTAATATGCCACTTGGCATTTCAAACTCAGCCATCGAAAACACCACTGTTACAAACAGAATAGTGAGGGCTGAGAGGGTTGGCTAGTGACCAATGACCACTGAATGCCAAACCACATGGAAACACTTCCTTTTACCTACCCCATTCACCACTGGGCTTCCTGGGAGTTGTGGCAACCCTCTATAGCCATTTAACAACGTCATCATTGTTCTTCGACACAATTATGCTGAACTGTGTTTGTGTGTCCAGTTGTTCCATCGTTCTACTCCTACCCCTCCTGGCCCTAGAAACATGCTATTTTGGGAAGGAAACAGATGAGGGAATCCACATGCCAATTCCTTCTCTCTCTCTCATTAAGTCTTGGCTGCATCCCGCTTCATATATTCCAATCTACACAGTATTCAATTAGTTTCTACTAACAGACGTTTCTAAATAATTTGTTCCACTGGCATCTTATAAGTAATATGGCTGCTCATATCCATTTAGCTCTCTGCACTAAATGATTTTTTTACCCTTTTTCACCATCACACTTAAGGGTTATGACTTAAGAGACTCCAGCTCCAATGAGCTGAACACTGTAGCACTCAGCTTTTAGAATCCTCTCCTGGAAAGGAGATCCGTGCCATTCGACCTGGATGATATCCTTAGTGCATGGAGAGACCCAAGAGCCTCAGTGCCAGCTGCAGAGCAGGGAGCCATACAAATAAGGCTCATCTCAATCCAGCTTTTAGTGCTGCAGAAATCTGGATCAAACACAAGTGATGGAAATTATCAGAAGTCTGGCCAACAAGATGTGAAAGAGGGAAATAAGCAGGGTTCCTCAGACTAGCAGAGATAAAGACTTAGGTAACTTTCAGTACTACTACAAGCCAGCAAGCTGCAAAGAAAGCAGTAATAGAATGTTCTCTTAGAACTTGAGTCCTTGGTAACAAGCCTGAGTTGCAGCAAATTATATGTGAAAAAAACATTGAATATAGTGAAGCACTAAATCTAACTGCCAGGGTTAGACAGGAAATCTCCTCCAGTGCTGGTTTTCAGGTCAGACAAACATCTCTCAGGAATACCTCTGCCAGAGTTTAAGGGTTGAGGCCAGAAAAACCAAATGCATTCCCTCGTTTGAACAAGGGAAAGTGCCAGATTCCGCACCTGGAATGGGCAACCCTGGATGTATGGACAGACTGGGGAATGAGATGCTGGAAAGCAGAGCCATGGAAAGAGACCTGGGGGTCCTGGTCAGTGGCAAGTTGAACATGAGCCAGCAGAGCCCTGGCAGCCAGCAGGGCCAGCCCTGGCCTGGGGGCATCAGGCACAGCATCACCAGCCGGGCAAGGGAGGGATTGTCCTGCTCTGCTCTGGGGCAGCCTCACCTCGAGTGCTGGGGGCAGTTCTGGGTGCCACAACATAAGAAAGACACTGAACTGTTAGGGAGTGTCCAAAGGAGGGCAATGAAGATGGTGAAGGGCCTTGAGGGGAGAGCATTTGAGGAGCAGCTGAGGTCACTTGATCTGTTCAGCCTGGAGAAGACTGAAGGGAAACTTCATTGCAGTTACAACTTTCTCATGCTGGGAAGAGGAGGGGCAGGTATTGATCTCTTCTCTGTGGTGACCAGGGACAGGACATGCAGGAATGGCCTGAGGCTGAATATTAGGAAAAGGTTCTTCACCCAGAGGGTGGTTGGGCACTGGAACAGGCTCCCCAGGGAAGCTGTCATGGCACCAAATCTGACAGAGTTGAAGAAGTGTTTGGACAATGCACTCAGGCACATCATGTGATTCTTCTTCTCCTGTCCTCTGCAGGGCCAAGAGTTGGACTTTGATGATTCTTATTCCAGCTCAGAATATTCTGTGTGATCTCTTCCACCATATTTTCTAGCATTTTTCAGCCAAGAAGCAGACACAGAAGGCCTTTGCTATTGCTAAGTCATCAAACTCACAGACACAACTTTCTTTTACTTTCATTTTGGTGTTTTAACAAGTTATTCCAACAGAGAAAAGAATCCAAGAATTCGCTGATAGACTGAGACACCAAAAGAAACCACATGCACTCATTACATAAGTAATGAGTACAAAGAAAGGCTTAATACTTTCTCTATCCCACTTCTCACTTCAAAATAAGTTACTTAGTGGACAGCTTACATGCCAAAAGCAATCCCCCTCCATTTGATAAAGTTCTTAAATGAACAAACTTTCAGGTAATCAATATGTACTGTTTTACAGAAGAATTTAAAATGAGGCCTAATTCTCTTTATCCCTTTTATTTCACTACATTTTGGTGCCAGCTTGCTGCTTTGAAGAGTCCTACAGATACACTAGACAAAGCTCCTACTTCAGACCAAAGAGTAAAAGTTAACTCTTAAATTACTCTCCATGGCAAGCCATTAATGTTCAATCCACTACTGCCAGGGTACCTCAGACATCCCACTCATTTTAAAGCCAACCATAGTAGAGACCTGGAAGATGCTGACTAACTGCTGTTCTCAATTAAACAAGCAGCAGTCTGAGAACAGTAGTGTTTCCAAAGATTATGCTTTGTAATAGCTTTGAGTAAAGGACGCAATTTCCGTAATTTCTAATTGGCCATATGAGAACATCTGGTTACCTCTCTACTTTTTAAGTACTCTAACATTGGTTTTATTCCTCCAAAGAAAAGGTTCACTTTATCAGAACTATTTATCATCATTTAAAAAACCTTTAAGAAAATCATCTCAGTAAGGACAGAAACTAATTTGCTATGTACTACATATATTTATGTTTATTTATATCTGTGCTAATAAGTGGAAGATAATCAATCATGCAATTCTACAAATTGCTGGACATAAAAAAAGTGTTCCTTCAGCCAGCTCAACTAGGGAAAGCCATTTGATCTTGCTCCATAATTCAGCAAATAACCTCTTCCCCTTTGCCCTTGCATTCCCAAAAATCTGAAGGCCCTAAAACAGTATTTAGGTAGAATTTATTACCCTAATTCACACACTGCAGCTCTAAAATACTTTTTCTTGCCAACTAGAAAACTTCTGGAAATATATAATCTCCCCACCACTCACTTTCTTAAAAACTGTAAGGGTCCAAGATGATGGAAGTGTCCTGTATGCTCAGCACCAAAGATAGTTATGTATTTTGTAAGAACCAAAGAAGTCCCAGGTTCAGAACCAAAGACCCCTCTTGCAGCCTGTATCCAGAACCACACACAGTAACAGGACTTTAGAGGGGAGACTAAGAACCAGGGTGCAAAGTGCACCCTCGCTGTTCCCAAATCTCTAATGTGTGTCAGCTAAGAGACTTCCCTTCTATGCACCAGAAGCTTCTCTCTTCTCAGGCTATCTATGCTTTTGGTCTCTGAAGTACATTATAACAAAATACAAAAATTGAATCATGAATTATTTAAACACATACCCCATGTGGTAACTTGAGGAGTCTAATGTGAAGCTTCAATATGTGACTAAAGCACATCTGGAGAGCAGACTAGTAAGCAAGGTGTCTACAGCCCAGTTACTAGCATTGGCCTCCTGAGAAATAACTTGCAGGGAAAACACAGATCAATTAATATCCAAATATGACACATAAAGACATATACTGTGATAAGAACTGAAGGCATTACAAGCACCTGGAGTACGTCTCTGCTCCTAAGGATAAAATAATTAACCATTTAACAAACACGTACATAAAATTTAACCATTTACCAAACATACACACATTGAAAGTAAAGACAATATGTATACAATGCAGCTTCAGATTACTCTCGGATGGTCAAACAGCTGGGCCTTACCATGTGCTGTCTGGTCACCAGTATAGAGCAAACCTTTCCTACCTTCCATTCAGCCTTGCATGTGGAAAACAGCAAAATAAAGCCATTGCAAAGTCAAACTGAACACCTGGGCAAGGCTGACTCCAAGAAGCCATGGGGCTGAGGACAGACACCACTGAAGCAACAGGAGAAGCGGAGTTATGCCTAACCTCCTGACTGTGGATTAAAAGGAGAATATCTGCAGAGGAAAACCGTTCAGTATTGAGGCCCCGACATCTCCCCTTTGGAAGGTCCTACTTCAAACTGGGTTTAGTGCAATGCCATGGATCAATAACAGATAGCTGAACCCCCCTGGTAGCTTTACAGCACATCTTCTGACTTTGTCTCACTTGAAAGAAAACCAACCCATTGTACTACAAGACTGCTCTACAGTGCAAAGCAAAGCATAGCAAATGGGACAATTGGGAGATTCCTTCCAAAGGCTCACACACCTAATCTGAACTAAAATGATATTTGGGCTGGGGTCCATTAAATACATCCAGCAGTCAGTGGAAAAAGCAGTTCCTGGAAAGGCCAGTAAGCAGAGGCTAAAGCTTTCCAGCCAAGGCTATAACCCCCCTGGGTACCACAGCCAAATATTCGTGTTCAGCTCATAAAAAGGTAGAGCAAAATGCAAATGTAATTCTCCCCCTCACCCACCACTTAACTTTTTCCATTCCAGTCAAAAAGGCAACTTTGTGCAATTTCACACTCCAGCTCTGCTCCTGAACTATCAAGACTACCTTGAGGAACAGCAGAACAAACCAAACTCCTGGCTGCTGAGCACCTTTTGGAGTCAGAAGCTACTGCCACAAAATTGACCCTAAAGCAGGAGGGCCAAAATCTGCAGGAGCTACAACTCCATAATTCCTTGGCTTTTGTATATTCCTCAGTTCTTTCTCAGTCTTAGTACAGATGACAAACCTTTCTAATTCTTGCTGAGATGCTCCATTGATGGTTAGTTACCTCCAATGATGGTGCTGTTTAAAGTTAAGACTAGCAATGAGAAGAGTACAACAGAGTAAGTCTCCTGCATTCCCTGACTCAAGGCACCAGAGTAACCAAAATACCCAGCAATGACCTGATGTAGCATTTGATGCCACAAGCTCCCCCTGCTGCAGTCAGCATCAGCTGCCTATCCTCAGATTCCTTCTCCTTTCCTAGCAATGAGACATAAATCAGGTGGGGGAAGAAAGGGAAGGAAACCTGGTACTCAAAATAGTCCCTTGAAGAGAGGCAATGGAGAAAACTGTCTACAGGATTTCTTAAGAGGGAGGACAGCTCAAGCATGCTCTCTGCCTCCCTGCAAGCTCTGCATTTTCCACCCATCAGTTCACACCAATTACAACCCAGGAAACTGCTGCCTCCTTAAAATATATAACATTTCAGAATTTAGTGTACTGAACATCTGTGTTGCAGCAGAGCTGGGAAGTCTGAAAGCTTTAAAATATACAAGAACAGACACTTTTTAGCTGTTATTACAAAAGGAAGCATGACACATTGGCAGATATTTCCCTCCTCTAATTTATATTGAATTTAAGAGCCTTCATTTAGCATTGAACAAAAAGCTACATTCTTAGACATTTTAACAAATGCTTCCTCCAAAGCACACCACCAAGATTTCCACCTACAGTTTACACCTCCAGTTAACACTGGAAAATCTATCTCCCCAGAAAGAAATTTCTCCCTGCAAAGTCCCTAGTGCAAAGCTTGGGGCAGACTTTTACGATAGATTTTGATCAGTGCTCCACAGCAGTAGCATGACTGACAGACTGTCACTGAGATCTGTGCTGTGTTTTCTGGCTCTCAATAACAACAGTTAACAGGATTTAGGGGCACAAGCCATAGAACTCCCCAGGTTTTATGAGAGTGTAGGTGCAGTTACTTTCAACATCAGCAGGAACATAAGCAAGAAACCGCTAAGCCAGAAGGGCTTTGTCCAGCACACCTCTGGGAAATTTGGGGGTTGAGAGGAAAATATCGGAGTCCTGACTTGGACAATCAATCTCTCTGGTTACTTGGCCAGCATTAGAAAACTTTTGCTTTCTCATGCTACTTTCTCCTCACCTGGCAATGTAGGGTGAACTATCCTCACAGCTGTTATTTCTGGGCTGAGCAGGACTATTTGGATAAGCTTACATTCTCCTGTAACATGACTATCCTGAAAGGGAAGTAGTTATTATTTGCCATTAGCATCTCACAGAGGAGCCCCCAATGGAAGTTCCAACTGCACTAGGCTCAGGCAAGGGGGGGTAGGGAGGGAGAAACTCTACTCCAATAAATTTACAATCCACAAACTAAATGACAGCCAAAGGGACAAATGGAGAGAACAGTGCACCAGACCCACACTCTGGGTGAAAATTAGCAGCAATAACTTCAGCATACTAGAAGCAGCTTAATCTGCATTGCTCTTAATCTGATATTTCTGAAAAACATTGAGGGGTTTTATAGTATCTTTAATAGCAACATTTTTAATATTAGGACCTTCATAAATATTTCACATTAGATCATAAACTAACTACTTCCATAATTTCCTAAATGCAGGAGTAATCACATTTTTTAATGTGTCTGACATGCATAACAGTTCATGAAATAGTGGGCAGTTTTCTGTATGTGACAACCTTAGTAATTAATCTTTGTAACTGCATGAAAAGTACAATTCCATACAGTTTCTATCCCCTACAGTCCTTCTCTTCACATTTGCTGCATTTGTAAATTCCTTCAAATATCACAAGAATTCAAAGATAGGCATGTGAATGCTGGAGACATAATTTCTCCTTCAGCCAGTTCACAATACAAATTAAACAGTGCCCCACTGACTGTTTGCTTTCCACAATCTTTCACAAAGTTTCTAACGAAACCACCAAGATCCTTACATTTCCAATATGACTTTACAATAAAAATAACTTACAGTAACATCAAAAGATACACTAAAAGGGGAAAAAAGCTGATTGCTTGTGCCCTTTATTTGATAGCAACATTATTCTGCAAGCAGTGCTGACAGTACTGTCACTACATATGAGATTTTAGAGAAATGAAGAAAAACACATACCGCTGACTCCAGGTCAAATCTGTATCTTTAAAAATGTCAGGCTATGCAGCACAATGGCACAGACAACTATTGTGAATAAAATTGTACTCTGAAAGAGATCTCACAAGGCAAGGAAGCTCACAGAGATCCATGCAAAGCTCCTTGGCTGGCAATACAGCTTATTCTTTTATTGGAGACGCTAGGAGAAAAGGCTTGGTGGATGCTTCCAATCAGTGCAGTTGATATACAAGAACTGTCACCTGTATATCAATGTCAACTGCAGGGGATTCAGTCCCAACTCACCATGTCCCTTTCCTTGCTCCAGGAAGCTCTAAGCCAACATCCATCCATCTTCACATCCTCTGAACAAATGGATTGATCAGAAAACAGGTGACTCAACAGTACAGTGTTCTACAACTAATTGCATTACATTGTGAGATACCTGTCATTTTTTAAAGTTCTAAATATTACAGAAAGAAATTTTGATATGGGATTGTCTATATCTGGGGTTTTATATCAAGGATTTTGTAACTAGAGACAGACAGATTTTGTTGGGACTTTTCTGTACCAGGCTCTATTTAAGAACATATTGTAAATCTAAAGTGCTTTGATCAGCTGTCCAACAAAGAAAAGGATCCTTTATTATTGCCTAACCTGAATATATTGAGAACACCATCTTTAAGCATACTGTTCAAAAGATTTTTTTTTTGTGGGAGAAACCACAAAGTAGCATAGATAACATAAGCAGTGTTTCATAAAGGCTTATCTTCATACTTTTAAAAGCCAGGTTGCAAAAATGCAGAACAAAGCAGCGAAAAGTCCAGGCTAAGGAACACCAATGAGCAGATGTAGAGTTGCTTTCAGTTGAAGTTTGAAAGAAAATAGCACAGATTTTGAAGTGTGCTGTATATTAAATTGTGCTATGTTTCCCAAGGACTACAACAGGGGAAGAAATCAGCTTGCAGTTCTGCTTAAGCCACCAGCTACAGATCAACACCATCAAAACAAAATGCAATTAGGCAACGTTATCTCCCTTCTGTGGCAAGGCATGCTGATGAAAAGGTATAAAATACTATTTCTTATTGATTGAATATTACACACAGAGAACTATAAAGAGAATACAAATGTGTGCATGCAGCCCCAAAGCAATTGCTCTGAAAACTGCAGTGGGAAACTCTACAAGGAAACTTGAAGCTTCTAGAAACAAAAGGGGAGAGAGAAAATAAAGTCTTTGTGGTACCAGAGCTGAAAACAGTACATCCATTCATTATGGATGAGTACCTGGATGCCAAAATTTTACTTTAGGTTAAAGCAATCTTTTTTCTGCCTCTCTTGTTCCTGGCATTCACGTTCTTGAGCTCCCACAATACTGCTCAATGTTTGATTGTATTCCAGGTCCCCACTCTCACATTTAATACTCTACATAATCTCAACTATAGAAATCTAATTTCATTGTTTCTTCCTTATTCCCAGTGCTCTTCAAGAACTAAAACTTTACCATCAAACTGAGCTTATAGCCTTCCACCAAGCACTCTGCACCAGTAGATGCAAAACCAAAAATTGTTTTAAAACTTTATTTCAAAAAATAAAGGCAAATTTTAAAACAGCAAATAAAAGATGCCAACTTAATTCAGCCTAGTCACTTTCCCAATTTCTATCATTCATCACTGTTCTAACACACAGGAGTTACACTGTTCTGCTTTACACAGTAAAGGCCATATCTGAAGAAATCAACAATAAGAGAGAATGGTTGACAACATTTGTCATTTGTTCTCAGACTAATCTGACTGTCGAAACAAAAAATGGATTATTAAGGTCATCTAGTCCAACCCAACAGCAATAATCAGGGATATCTTCAACTAGATCAGGCTGCTCAGAACCCCATCCAGCCTGACCTTCAATGTTGCCAGAGATGGGGCATAAATCCATCTATCACCTCTCTGCACAACCTGTTCCAGTGTTTCAAGCACACTCATTGTAAAAAATTTCTGCCTTCTATCTAGTCAGGTCCAATAATTTCTACCAAGAAATTATTGCTGCAGGAATCAGGATCTAATGGAAAAGAAAATAATTTAAACACAGAATAGCTGCTGACTGTCAATATTTGGTGACTGGCTTCCTACCCTTCCATTTGAACTTGGCCTTATTAATCAATTCCCTCTCAGCAATTCACAGGTACCCTTACACCCCAGTTTCTCTCCTCATTGTTTCTGCCCCTTGATCCTCTTCCCTTCCCACATCTTCCAGATAGCATCTGCTTCTCTATCCTTTTCTAAAAACAGGGAAAAAATACAATTTTTTAGCTGTCTGACTTGCACCTACAGTTTATTTAGCTTACACATACAAGTACTAAGCTTTTGTCTATTTCCTTCCTACCATCTTCAACATTGCTTTCCCAAGCCTGTCTGTGGTACCAAAGCATAAGCAAAAACAATTTAAATAATTTGGGGCAGTGGAACTGTAGTTGGATCCTGCAACATCCTTTGGAAGGCCAAAAATAATATAACATAACAAATGTAAAAGCTCCATAACCTTTTTTATTTTTTCCCCCCTCTGGAAATTAATCTCAAGCACACTTTGTCCTATTGATCCTGAATTCAAAAACATCCTGCATTCCTGACATTCCCCAAAATGTCACCAAATTCTGTGAAAAAAAACCAGGAAGTTTGTGGGGCTCAGAGCACTGCACAAAGTGAACCTCTCTGAAGAAGCAGTCTCAGGCTGAACTGGATCAGAGGCACATCTCACTGCAAGAACCTCAGAGGAGGCATCTCCTCAGCTATCAAGCTTCATGTTGGCAGCTTCTTATTAGCTTAAGCAGGGTCTTACTGTAAAAATTGCTTGTGTTTTGTTGAGCCGATGAGACATCACCTCCCTGAAACAGATCTCTATCAACACATCATGGCATTGGGACACTCAATGCCATCACCACTGTTCAGCCTGGTACAGAGGCTTCCAGAAACAATCAAGGCAGCAATTTTGTTAAGTTTGGTCTTGGAGCTGCCCAAATTCCACTGCCAGGGAAAAAGAAAAGAAAAACTAAGTACAAGGCAGGCAACCACCCCACACTATGTCAGGTAGGGTCAGAAGATGACAAAAGGCTTAGATGATTTGCTTAAGAAAACCAACATTCTACAAACAAAGCAGTGTAGGAATATCTCAAAATTCTGTATTTACCCAACCTCATGAATCCACCAGCACTTTTTTAGAATCCTTTTGTGGAATTATCAACAGCTCAGGAGTATTACAGGAAGCAAAACAACAATTAGGAATTGCTTGATTTCCCTATGGGAAGCTGACAAAACAATGTGTCTGCTCAGCATTGAAAAGATTTACATGAACACATGAAAGGAATTAGCATACAAAACCTCAGAAACACAGGTATATTTTCCTTATTGCTGGCTCCCATAAGCCTCACAAAACACTGGATGCTAACCAAAATATCACAGGAACCAGCAAATTACAAGCATAGCCTACCAAAAAAAAAAAAGAAAACCCAGGAGTAGTTACAGGCATAATGAAGATGGCCCATCTAGAAAGAGTCATTTTTCTTAGTCCACAGTTTCTTTTTATGCATGTACACATACCTACATTTTAAGGCAAAGAGAAAACATTTGGGATATACCACTAGCATGATTTCATGGAATGGGCTGGTTCTGCCATGCCTGTGCCAGGTGGCTTCAAGTCACACTGGGTATTCTCCCATAAACACCAATTCTACAGTGCTGCATTACCAACAACCTTATTTCTTTCAGCTTCTAGGTCCTCTGTCTGTAAAAACACAGATAGCAACAATTGCTCCACAGGGGCCTCATTAAGCTTAATTAACACCTGTGTGAGATCTTCAGATAAAAGAATAGGTGTAATTACACAACCTGAACTGCTCCTTGCATAAGAAACCTTATATTAACCCTTTCATAATTTGAGCTTTGCAGACTGTTCCATATAAAAGACTCTCACCCACTGAAGTCACCTCTTAATCTTCTCATTTCAAAAGCAGATGACACCCATCATCTTTCCTGTTTTAACAAATGGGATCCTGGAGTATGGTTTTGGTTTGGTTTTTTTTTAATCATTATCCCCCACCTACTTCCTTTCTCATATGCACTTTAACATTTTTACCCCTTTCATCCTGGCTCTGAGCTCCTGGAGGTGTTTTAGGTGTAAGAACTACTCCTCAGGCATGCTGGACAGAGGGTAGAGCTGTGCAGGAGGTCAGCAGGGGGAAGAACAAAGGCTCTCTAAGGAAGTTCCACAGCTCTTTAACTTTACTTTGGTGCCCTTCAGCAAGGCAGTTATGAACAAGACAACAGCAGTGACCACCCAATGACAGCCACTGCAAGAAGTCCAACCTCCTCCAGCATGCAGATCCACAGAAGAGCCCCTCAAATGCCCAACCTAAGTGGAATGCAGCAGTGCCAAGGTACCTTCACTGGTCCTCACACTTCAAGCTACAAGACTTGAAAATTTTACATGCAGGCTCACTGCCTTACACACCCTGAGCCCATGAAGTGTCACTGCCCCCAGCAGCATCTCCCCCTGTTCAGCAGAGCCTCCAGGAGCTGGAAATGAAAGCTGCCAGACCACTATCTGTGTTGGCAGAGCCACGTGGGAAGGGGAAAGAGGAGCAAAGTGGAAGTCTGATGGAAATGAAAGCTAGAAATGGAGCTTGGGGAGAGGGTTTTGGATATTGCCATGCTCTCCAAAAGGGGTTCAGAAAAGCAGGTGCTCCAGAAAGGATGAGAGATCTGTCATTTTTATAGGGATCCACATACAAAAGACAAAACATATTTCAAGTGTGATCCAGTTGTAGACCCCAGAACTGCAGCTCACAAGATGCAAGTTCTGCTTCCATCCCCTGCAGCACACCTCCTCCAAGCACCTCCTGCTTCTTTTGTGGCATGGGTTAGCTACAAATTAAAACTTCACAAGAAAATAGTTTTTATACAGCTTCATATTAACTAATCTCTACTTTCTTCGTGAGTTACAATCAAAAACCATTGCTACACTGGTGAATCTTGCTTTGAATTTCACTCCATGCCAGTACACCCACACAACCTGTTTTACCACAGCATAATAAACATTTCTATGCAGCCTTCCACCTTGACTCTGTCCAGCAGCATCCCCTGCCATTGAAATTGTTTGAACAGATTGTCTTTGAAATAAAAAATAATGTGTCCGTTGTTAACGGCAACCTCTATAAACACCTTAGTTTTTTTCCCCTTCCAAATATCTCCTGCAAATGGAACAGAAGAGACCTGAAATGCTTTCCCCTCCCACACCCATTCAGCTCCTTTTTACTTTACCTCAACAGACAGCTTAAGAACTGTAGTAAAATATGTAGATCAGACAGATGGCATTTGTTGTTCTTTTCTCAGTCCTGCTGCTCAATGGCTTCAAAAAAGCCACAATAATTCATAACTTCGGTAGTCTCAGGTAGATCCTGAGCGCCACTACAACTTTTTCTTATCCATTTTGGAGGTGGAATTATTTTATTTACAGGAATAAGAGCCTTCCACCAGAGCAGAAAGAGATACTGGATTAGAACAAGACACCTGAAATAAATGACTTTCAGTCTTTGTTTTTAAGCTTCTCATCAACAGCACAATCCTCTCCCTACTTTATTTTAACAGATGTGAAGAGCAGCTGACATCTGCACTTCCTAGCTGGAGCACTGGGGCAGGATGGTTTGGTTCTCCTTTTATCGTTCCCTTTATGCTATCCACCACCCTCAGTCTAGAATGTGCTTATAACTCCCTGCTCCTCCCCAGAACCAGAACTTCTCTCTTCCCAACTTATATCTGCCCATTTTTTCTGTAATATATTAATAAATAACCAAAAAGCTTTTTATACACACACACACGTGTGGCCAGCCGATTGAAAGACATTATTTCCTTGTCATGTACTGAAAACTGTTTATCTTCTATTCCTCTTTTCTTTTTATAAAACAAGTAGCAAGAATAAAGTACAGAAAACCATTGTGATTTGGTTACAAAGCAATGCAGAAATAAAAAAGATAAGCCAATAGATTTTACTCTGAAATATCACTGTTTGCTAAGGGTTACTGGAATCTCAGCTAACCAGCATTCAAATTGCAGTTTAGGCAGTGGTCATTTCTAAGCAAGTTGCTCCTTAGTGATAAAAGACATGCAAATGACTTTTATCACGTTATTTACTAGTGGTTCCACATTTCCACACATAACTGCTTCCAAACAATAAGCTCCCATCAAGTTAGTGTTCCATCAAATCTGTCAATTGCAACTCATTTGGCACTACAGGAAAAGCTGACACATTGCATAAAGGTCAAGTGGAAAAATGTCCCTTCCACTACATCAGTGTCTAGATTGGAAAAGGTCACTCCATCCAATAATTGCTACTACAGAAAATAACTTTGTTGTAATCTACATCATAGAAAAAAAAAAAAAAGAGTTCAAGTGCTTCATTTTTTTCCCAAGACATGACAAACTAAAATTACTGTCATTTCATGACTGGAGGTCAGTGGGCTTTGGAGTATTTAATTAGAACTCAAAGGACTGTAGTATGGCAAGTGATGATACACCCATTTTATGGACAGTTCACCTGAACCAGACTGAAATAGCTTCCCCAGAGTTAAAATAGCAAAAAGCAAATATGATTATGCAGACTACAAGAAAACTAAGCAAAGAAGGAAATCTTTTGTGGGTTTGGGTTTTTTCTTTCTTTTAGCTCCTTATTCCTGTCTTACCAAAACCGTTTTCTTCTTAAAAAAGCAGCACTTAATCATTTGTAAAATCACAGTATGTTGTAAAATATAAAATTAACATATACAAATACAGAAATTAGCATCAAGCCACTTTAATGGTGGAGCTGAAATCCTAAAGCTAAGTGATCAAAAACCCAGCCTACACTGACACATGATCCTTGTCACCCAGGGAAGCCTGGAGTGGTACTGTGCAATGATGGAAGAGAAGGGAAAGGAAGATGTTTGGGTTCTCCTCATCTCACTACATCCTTCCACCACTCAATTCATACACAACTCAGTTTATTCTCAGCTTCCATCACTAACAAAAGATTTAAAATTCAGCACTATTGCTTAAGATTCAGATCCTGTATCATCGAGTTAGGAAGAAATTTGGAAGTTACTGGGAAGAGTGGTAGAAATATTTTAGAGTCAACTCTAAAACAAGCAAAAATAAAATAATCATGCAATCAATGCTGTGATTGTAAGCACAGGGTTTCCAGATTTACTGCAAAGCAGGTTAGGTCTTATTAGACTTTGCAGATACTAGTTGAATAGAACTAAAAAATGCCTCCACCCTAAGCAAGCTTTAGATTAAAACAAAAAGAAACAACATTCTGTTAAAGAAAGTTAACCAGAGACAGCTGCAACTCTGTCCTAAAACACAGAATAAATATTAACTACATGAATGTTTCCAGAATGAGATGAGGGAAATTAAATCACCAGTAAGAACAGAATCAGGCCATTTTGTCACTAAGTACCCCAAGGGATACAGTAACAGGTATCTGAAGCTACATACCCCTCGTTCAAAGCAATATTATCTCTCCATTAAAAAGAAAATATATCCAGTATAGCACAGTATCTCCTTTCACAGCTCTCACTTCCACAGGGAAGAGAAGGCTGGAAGCTGGCAAAGGGACAGGATGGCATTCTTCAGACCTCTTCACTGCCACTTCAGCTGCCACATGCAAGAATGGGAGTGATGTTTGTTTTACCCTCTGGCAGGTTTCCTAACTGTGTCAAATTCAAGTAGTTATTCAAATATACTCAATAACAACACTATCAAGACCTTAGAAAGCCACAATGGTTTCTTCAGTGACAAGCACAATGAATGATGGCAGCATCAGAATGTTAGGCTGCAAGCAGCTGCAGTAAAGAAAACCCAAAAGAAAACAGCTTCTCAGTAAGAGACAGAAAATATAATTTTTAAGTTTTTTATGCTAATGAAACACATTTGATTAATGTCCCTCAATGTGTAGATGCTTTACCTGTAACTGCATTGACACAAAAAGATATTCTGGAGAATACCCAGAATATTCCAGCACCCCCATTCTGGAAGAAGTTATTTGTTTAGTTGGAGGTTTCATCAAATAGATGCATACTGTGTAAATAAAATTTGCCCCAGGCCAGCTGTCTCCTGTCTGAAGAGGTGAAAGCTTATAGATCCAGAACCTAAATATAAAGAATCTGATATCCACTGAAGCCAGTGGGATTCTCAGCTGAAGCGGTTACATAAGCTTAAGTTGCAGGGAAAAAAATTATTTTGTTTTATAAAGGGCTAAAAAGAAAAGTTTACAGATGCTACCTTATATCTTTGCCAGCACAATAAGTACATACAACAAAGCATGGGCATATTACACCAGCAAAAGAAACCAAAACAATCTTGAAGTGACAAGAATTGCCAAACTAGATCAGACCAGGGTCCATCCAGCACAGGCTCCTGCCTGCAGCAGTGACAACTGGATGTTTCAACCCTTCAAAGGATGGAGAGAAAAGCCTACAGGGCAGCCTGCACCCACCTCTGGTGCAGGGAAATCCTACAGACCTCTTTCAGCAAGCTCCAGGAATTACTAGGCTGCTGTGTCATATATTTAATGCAATTATCCAATGATGAACATTTAGAAATAAACCCTCAGACAAAATCCCTTCATGCGAACTCTCAAAAAAAACTTTCCAGACATAACTTTTTTAAACACATTTAGGCAAAAGGTAAAATCAGGCAACATGTCAAATACACAAAAGGGTATAATAAAAAATGCAACAAAGTATTTGCATAAAGTTTCAAAGAAAGTAAAATTCTAATGTTTTTCTTTTAAAAAACTCCTATTGAATACTTCCCTCTGTGCAACTGCCTTATCTCCTACATTATATCCCAGTTACTGAGCTTCACCAATGATCAAAAGTCTTTGTTTCTAAAACAAAAATTCTACAGAATTTCTCCCTGATGCCACATCATTTGCACTGTCATCATATTCACCTTCTTCCTCCACTGATATTAAACAAGATAATTAGCATAAAGGTTTTTAAAAGTCAGAAATTAATTCTGTTATAAGAAGCAAAAATATCTCTTGTTCAGTTCAGGCATTCCTGGTCACTGCACCCAGTTCCCCAAATTTTCCTTTGGAAGCTGAAGAAGCCATTATTTGTTCTTGTACTTAACATGACTCTTTAAATTGCTTATTGTCTAAACAAAGGGTTAAGATACTCAGATATTAAGATATCCTCGAGCTCTGTGCTTCTCCTTTCTTAGTTTGTTTTTATTTCTAAAACAGCATCTGCTGGGGCTGAATTTGCACAGTAGGAGCCCGGACAACTCCTCACAGCCAAGGTTAAGACAGTAAGCAAATGGACAGCCCTTTTGCCAGGAGGGGACCCCAAGCAGAGTATTTCTAAATGAACAAGTACAAAACACCAGAGGACAAAATCCACCCAGAGACAGCAGTTCTGACAGATCCACATTTCCCACTGGTGTCACCCTGGTAATTAGCACTTCCTTGTCCACTGTGGTCATCCTCACAGATTGCAGTAACAACCAGCTGCTTATGCTTGGAAGCAGCTGAGCAATAGAGGAAGAGCCATTTAAATACTCATCAAAACCCAAGCATGGCAAGAGCACCACCTGCACAAAGACTGTGACAGGCAGTTCAGCACTGAACATATCAAAATGCTGCTAAACATACCCCAAACCTACTGGATGTTTCTCAAACAGTTATTTGAGGCCAAATTAGGCTCCTCACCAATAGAAGGAAGCAGAATCAATGACAGAATACCAGGTTGGAAAGTAGCTCAGGGATCACCTGATCCAACCACTCTCAGAGATGCACAGTCTAGACAAGACAGCTCAGGACTCTGCCCAGCTGATCCTTAAAGGTGTCCAACATTGGGAAATGCTCCACTTCCCTAAGGAGAATATTCCAATGACTGTTTGGTTTCATTGTGAAAAATTTTCCTTGCATCCAACTGGTATCTCTCTGGGAGTAATTAGTGTCCATTACCACTTGTCTTTTCATGTGATTCCTTGCAAAAAGGGTCTCTCCATCTTCTTTGTAGCCACCTTTTAAATATGGGAACATGGTGACAGGGTCTCCCCCTAAGCCTTTTTTCCTAAAGGCTGAACAAACCCAGTTTTTTCAGTCTTTCCTCACACTGAAGGCTCCCAGTTCTTTGGCCATGTTTATGGTTCTGCTCTGGACCCTCTCCAGCCTGTCCACATTTTTTTTGTGTAGCAGGGACCAAAACTGAACTCAGTATTCCAGGTGTGGCCCGACAAGTCCTGAGTAAAGTGGGAAAAAGCTCTAAAGCAGGACAGTCATTCATGAACTTCATGAGAGATGGCAGCGATGAAACATTCATTCAACTTTTTGACCTTACTCCAAGCTCCCAAGAACAATCTTTGATTGGAAATAAGCATAGCACCAGCTTCATCCTAACCTTCAAAAGAGGTCTGCAGCAGTTAATCTTGGCTGAGCAGAATATTAACATCAAGGAAGTCTCTCTATCTCTCTATTGCAAGTAGGTTTGGGTTGTTACTTTAAACCCCTTTGCATAGAAGGGACAACTGGTACTTTTTGCAACTTTTACCTGACCCCAGTGTCATTTGTCTACTTGCTTGGAAGCCAAGATGATAGGTTTGTGTGCTACACATCGCTTCAAAAAAAGACCTCCAACTGTCAAGAGTCAATTGGCCTGCAGATGAGAACGGAGGGGAAAAATCTAGCATTTCATACTGTTTTCTTCATTTTTCCAAAGGTTATCCAGTCTACTTTGATAAAGGGAGCCTTTTTGGTTGCCTAACAGGGCTGTAAAAAGGCTTTCTTTGCTTTCCCAAGGGTGCTTAAAAAATTCTGCATCCCAGCAATATTTCTTTTAGGTAGGCATTGGAGATATTAGGCATACTGTGTGCTGTTGCATTACAAGACAGATTAATCCTGGATATTAAAAAGGGACTTTGACAATTCTGGGCAGATATGAAGTGTAATTTTGTAATGGATAGGCAAGAAATTAAGATTGTGTAAAAAAGGCATGAGAAAGAAGACACTCCTCAGGTGTAATAGGCACCAACTATGCATACCTGAGTAACCAACCATCCAAACAACTCCTTAGATCTTCCTACAGACAAAGAAATGTGAACCCTAAAGGCATCTGCCTTACATGAAAAAAATTCAAAATCCCCTCATCAGTCTTGGCTAAGAGGACAACAGCTTCTAGGATCCTGCTCCAGCAGTAGGGAAGGCACACAAACCACTGACCTGCCCACGTCTGTTACAGAAAGAATGGATTTGGGGAAGTGTAGAGAAGGGCAGGCAGAACTCTGGACTCCAGAGCAGGGAAGTGGAGCACAGAAGTTCCCTTTTCTAATGGAAATAGGGGAAAGGCTGCCTCTTGGGAAAGGGAAAGCCAGGAGCGTTTAGAATCAAGGAGGGCACACTTCCTTGAAGAGCTAATTTTCCACCCCTCCTAACTTCAGAAATCAAAACTGATTTTGTAAGCAAACATTCAGCTCACTATTAGTTGCTCTTATCAGCATTCATTCTGAACAATTAGAGGCATTGGCAAAGAGGTTTCTATTAAGGAATTGTACATTATAAAATAAAAGCAGGCAAAAAGGGGCTTCTAGACAAATTAAAAGCAGGCACAGCATGCAAGTCAAACTTGGCCACTGACTTCAGAGAGACAGGATAAACAATGCTCTTTGCTTGCACCCAAGGAAGGCCAGGAAATGTGGCAAACATCACTAATGGCACACTCCCTACAGGAGCATACATGGAGGTACAAGAAATCTCTCAGAACAGGCCTGTTAAAGTCAGACTTCAAGTTTGCTTCCTTCAAGCTGCAGCCCAGAAGATGCTTGTCCAATAGAACCAGCTACATTATCCCCCTGAAGGATTCCAGCCCTCACATGACCTACACCTCTTGCAATCAGCCCAGAACTGAGCACTAGCTTAAACAGGAGCTAAATTCATTGGTTTTTCCTCATCTGAGCAAAAGCAGCATTTTTCAGGACACTAGAACCAGCCAAAAAAGCTTCATTTCACTTTTTTTGACATAATGAATATTTTTTTCCTACATTCAAGGAACAAGTGTGTCACAAACAAAGAAAGTAAGTCAAATACAGCTCAGCTGCTTTGCTGCCCACACTGTTCCCAAGTAACTCCCACCTGTTTGCATTGGTGAGACATTAGCCATTCACACACAGACAGGCAGCCTTGCCTTCTCCTTTCTTGATTGAAAAGAACTTCTTGTCTTTATTTTTTTGTTGCTCTGAAAGAAGCAATAACAATGGAATAATTTCAGCATGTAAGGCTGCCCCTATATATTCAGCCCGAGTGGGTCAGTCAGTACAACACCTACAGGTAGAAAGAGCCTAAATATTTTGAAAGCAGGATCAGGGCAGAGGGATACACCTCTTGTCTAAAGTAAAGGCTAAGTTCATTCAACAAGCAAAGTGGCAACAGTGCATGACATGGGGAGTAAAGATTATTTGTTTCTCTGCCAGATATCTCTCCTCCTTACCTGGAACATCATGATAGTTTGCAAAAATGTTCATTAAAAAAAAAAAGTAAGAGCCATTTAAATGAAATAACAGCATCCTATGTATTCCTCATAGTAAGTCCTGGGGAAATAAGCACTTGAGACACGAAATATAAAACTGCACAAAACTCAGACTTCTCTACATGCAGACATGAACGGATTTGTGATGGCAGAATAATTATATCAGAAAACCAATCTAGTAGCAGTGCTTGTGCAGGCACATTGCTCTGAAACAGAATTACATCTTAATTCTGAAGTAATTCTACTCTGGATTTTTTTTTCCCAAAAAATTATTGTTTTTATCCTACTCTGTATCTTCAGCATTCTTTCCTGGGAAGACATTGTCATTTTTTACAACATTATGAATTGTTTTGGGTTTTTTACACACACATGTTGAATCTTCTTACTCTAGGTTCTGCAAGGCAAGTGACACAGCCTGACCAGAATCTCTTTGTTCAGACCTCCTCACTATTTTCATTATTATTAGACAGCACCAGAATAACCAGCTGGTAAAGCCTACCTGTGAATGGGGCTATTTCAGGTCTTGCTCAAAATGTTTTCTCCACCACACAAAGGTAGTAATTTAAATATTTCAAACCAACACCTCTGCACTTCACTATGAATTTGAGTTTGATTTTAATTATAGCTGTGTACTTAAAAGAGCTGAGCTTTTTGATTTATTCCTTTTGTTTGCTCTTGGAAAGGCCAGGATAGCAGATTCTCTGTGAACATGGGGAACAAAGCAGAGCATTTGGCCTGTGAATACAGAGCAGCAGATAACTACTTGTACACATTTGAAGGAGGTCAGAGTCAGTGTAGCTTCCTTAAGTCAACAGGGCCACTTTCTCAAACCTGTAAACACAAAAATTCAGCAGAACTACTAATGGTCTATTGAGCTTTCCGCTTCCAGTTCACCAGTTTGACTCCTGCTCAGATTAAGGATTGAGAAATCAGCTCCCCTTGAGTGGTATTTGAAAGATGAGGACTTCTCAGCAGTAACCCTACTAGTAGGCTTTGCTCTGTGTTATGGGGTACAGCAGCAACCTTTTCTCTCTACATTCCTATGTGCTCATGATTAAGAAAACCATTTAATTTCAAATTACTCCCATTGAGAAAGTTCTTGCTGTCACTCAGGATTCAGACTGAAAAGAGCCCAGCTTCAGCCCAGTGCAGAGGTGTAGCCAAAAGTCATCCCATTACATCATATGCCTTATTTTTAAAAAATTGAAAAATACATGAGGGCATGTCATACTCATTTGATAACACAAGAAAAATTCACTTAGAGATTGTATTGCTGAGGGAGTTTTAAACATACATTCCACTTTAAAATTATTAAACTCTTAGGACTAAAAATAATTTGCTTCACAAACAGATAAAGTAGAATTAACTTCCAGAATTGGGCTGATAGTCACAATCCTATTTATATGTATTTTTTTTATGCCATTATTCATTTCAAATTATGCACAACTCTAGAAGCCACAGATCACTGGTGTGACTGCATGGCTGATCTTCACCTCTATAAGGAAAACTAAAGCTGAAAAAAAAAGTCACACCATCTAGTCACATCAGCTCTTCCACCTGTGCTTTCAGAAGACCTTTTATTAGCCAAGTTCCTCCAGAAGTTTCTAAGAATACTTTTTATTCCAGCAACATTTGTTTTACTGCTACTGGTATGCACAATGGGAAATTCCAAACTACTTGCTTTTGAATTTCCAATTTTCTAATAAGCGATCAGTATTTATTTTTCATAAAAAGAAATCCTTCCTAGATAGTGATTTTAGTTATCTACATGTTCTCTTGGTTATTCAGATATAATGAATGATATAATTTGTAAAGCAGAGCTAGAACTGGCTTTTTCCCTCACACACACCACAGCACCACACTATTGCCTATAACACATTTATCACAGCACCACAAAACAGGCAGCACAAGGCTTGTCCTGCTAACTAGTCAGCCAGGGCAACTAGTTAGGTTAGAATAGTAATACAAACTTTCAGACATGAAAACTCTTCCACACCTGTGTGTCTAAAAGCTTGTCTGATTATGATCAGACTCCTAAAGATATTTCCCTACAATAAACCTTGTCTGGAATTCATGGCCTGCAAAATCCTGCACTGAGAATGAGTATTTAACTCCAGATGGCCAAAACCTGTACCCATAGCTAATGACTAATCTCATTTGCCTCACAACACAAAAGGAAGAAAAATTTCCTACATATTTTGCACAACTGAAATCCTAGAGTTCGACAAAAATCTTACAAAACACATTTGTTCAAGAATGCTTAAGAAGTGAAGTGCTACTGTCACTTCTGTCCAATTTGAGATGTCTCCTGTGTGTTCTCACTCAGTATGACTCAACCACAGGAGCTCTGCAGAACACATCAGTTGGTACCTCTTTGCACCATGACCCTTGAAAGTTTCTTCAGGCAAGAGGCAGAAACTGAAATGCCTGAAATTTAGATATTGCAATTCCTGATCTTAGAACAACCTATTCCAAGTTTAGGGTTAGATATTAGGACAGCAAAGAAATATTTTAGGTACAGTACATCATGAAAAAAATAAATCAGATAAAAACTCACTCATTTCTAAGCAGGTCTTATTTTTGAGACCAATACCCCAAATGCTTCAATATTTAACACCCTCCCTGACACTGGTGCAAGGCAACAGCACACAGCACACATAAACCCAAATGGGTTTTGTTCTGTACTTCCCCTGCGTTTCTCAAGAAGCTGAATGGCCTCTGGAGAGCTTCTAGCAACTCCAGGGTTAAAGCCTTTTCTCCAATATGTTATTTCTCTGGGGAGGCATACAGGGGCACATGGCAGTGCCAGAGGACACCCAAATGAATACCCACAAATAAATCAGATAAATAGCACACTCTGCTGTGATCTAAGCAAAAAAGACTATACATCTTTATTTGTATGTGGCTCCAACATCATGTTAGAATTATGCCTCCAAATCACAGCACCTCATCTTACTTTGTTTCCAGCTTTGCCAAACATCAAACCAATTCAACTCATTAATTTCATCTACTTTTTTCACACTTTAAAAAAAATCTCAGTGAGCACAAAGACATCCCAGTCATAGGAATCCTGACTGGTATTAAACTGGTTAGCAAGTTTAAAACCCACATTACCTGACATCTGTTTGGATGCTCCCACAGCCAGCATTTCCTATGGCCTCACTCTCTTTGTCCAACACATGCCATTGTATAAGAATGCTAGGAATTTGAAATTTCCCCACTTAGCTGTTCTCATTAATGCTTACTGCCACAAACTTACCACTGTCCTAAGAGCACTAAGGATCTCCATGAAACACCATATTAGCTACTTTCACCTTCCACAGGCTAATAATAAGAAAGAAACACACAGAAGCTTGCATGTGCCAAAGACAGTGAAGCATCAGAGGGCACAGACACATCTGCAGAACAATGAACACACCCCAGCATGGGCAGTTTGGCCTGGACAGGTGGACACAGAGGAGAGAAGGGAAATCTGAAGATAAAGAAGAAGCTAATTGACTTGAGGCAACCCCACTTTGCAGGGGAGTTTGGAAAGCAATGGAAGGGCTGCAGAGGTCTCCAATAAAAACATCCTATTAAGGAATTTGGCCAGACACAATTCAAGAATCTACAAAGAAGATTATCCTTTCCTCACAGAAGACTCACACTGAAAGATTTTCATGTTTGCTTTCAAATGGTAGTCACATTCATTCAGCATCCTTTTAATCCAAATTCACAAAGAAATTGCATTATCATGACATCTAGAAGTTTCTGCCCATGTTTAGTCATTTATTAAGTAGATAACAATTGAAAAGAGCAGGTGACCCCTTCCTTCAGAATTTTTATAGCCAAAGTGTAAGACAAGGGCAACAAAATCAATTTCTAGTTGTTGGTTGAATTAATAGCCAGGCTGTCTCCCGTGGTCATATTGCAAATGAAACACAGTTTTCTTATCTGGAGCTAATATTTCTAAAGAGCTAGGGAAAGATAAGTCTGTCCTGAATATAAAATTTGTTTTCAAGTGCAAAGTAAGCAGATGGGCTGGCTGGGTATCAGGAGAGCCATGTCATTCACTCAGTGGGTACTGTCCAGATAGCACATCAACACTTCTCCCAAGCTACACCCATCACAGCCCAATGCTTCAAACAGCCATTCAGCAAGTAAGATCTTAAATTACCCATAATTGCTTATTTTGTTCATATTTTTGTCATTGCTTGTTTGTTTGTGAAAGACTGGCCAGGCTGTCTGGGAACAGCTTGGCTGCATCATGGGCTGAGAAACAGAGCCCAAGTGCCCTAGGAGGGTGGCCAGCAGTGTCAGTTTTAGACAGCAGATGGCCAGGAGCAGAGAAAGCTTCCAAGCACTCTGTATGCCAAAACTCCAGCAATTTCCCTCTTGTCAAGCAGCTTCCAGAAACACAAGACGTAGCTGAACCTCTTCACTGCGGCCAAGATTAAAATACAAGAGCATAGCAGAATCCCATAAAATACTACCACTTCCTAAAAATATTTAGGCTGCATGGTTTAAGCAGGATACTGCTTGACTACAGCAGTTTCTGCTGCAATATTGGCTAAGGAATTAGAGATACAGACAACACAACTGCATTTTCAATATGGAACATAACTAGGCAAACACCAAGAGTTGGTTCTACCTCTAAGACACTCATTGATGTGAAACAGAACAACTGGTCTAAAATAACAATTCACATTAAAAGAATTTCAAGAACCTGCTGAAGATGCACGTGTTCCTCATGTAATTACTAAAAGCAAGAAGTCAAAGCACCCAGAAATGCACAGCAGACCTCCCTCCCATAAGCATTGGTCACTAATGTTTTAGCATTAAAAAAAGTTTTCCCAGTTGTCTACCTGACAGCGAGATAAGGAAATTCATACCTTAAAATTCTGACTCCTGCTCAGTTTTGCAATTGAATGAAACAAAACCAAGCACAATAGCAACAGGATAGGCCTAACACAGATTGCATAAAAATAATCAGTAATGTTGTTACTGCTGCTTGCGGACAGAAGCCATGATGAAGCATTTGAACAACAGCATTTCAGTCCACAGTTCCAACTAGCACCAAACAAAAAACAGATATGTGCAAAAAGACTTCTGTTTTTCTGTTTTTCATTTCAGTCTGCTGTCTTAGAGGAACACGGACAAGATGGTAGAGGTGCAAGGCTTGTGCTACTTCTCTTTTGTTGCAAGGTAATTTAAGTCTAATGTATACTTCACATAAGCATTTGCTATCCTTAACCTTCCAAACTCTTTTGGGGACTTTATTTGAATTTATCAGAGTAAGACAAGATAAGCAAGATCCATGTAACAAAGGTTTGGGTTTGAGAATTTATACAAGTTTTTTCCCCCCCATCCTCTTAATAGCTTTACAGGAAAGTTATAAAAATGAAACCTAGAAGACTTGCCCACAGATTTCAGGAAGCTTCTAAAAGCTTGTGATGAAACAAGGCTCTGACAGTGTGGCACAACAGAAAACCCTACTTGTTCCATCCACCCCAAACCCATTGACAAGTCAGTGGCCTGCAACTGCAAGTTACAAGCTTGCAGCAAGTCTCCTGCATCACAGCAGCTCTGCTCCTCCAGCATTCACCACTTTTTATTTAGTCAGCAGCCTCAGCTAGAGAGCTTCACTAAACATACAGCTGGGTTTGAAGATTCAACTTCCAAAGGTACATGCCACACTGAAACAAGCCCCATCCAAAGCAACGTGCTCTTCGAGAGTTATTTCCAGATACAGCTTCTCTCAAATTCCCTGTCCTTCCTCAGAAAGAAGCAAAGTTGCCTTCGTTTCTGTGTCCTGTTATAGCAGCCATCTGTCAAGCAAGCAGTTTAGTTCAAAATAATAGAAGCACAGTAAAGCAGGGATTCTATCCAACCCTCATCTACAAACAGCTCTTCCAAGAAAAAAAGAAATTTAAAAACAAACAAACAAAAAAGACAACAAAAAGAACAACACACCACCCACCTGCTTGAATATCAGATTAGTTCTGTGTTTAAGAGCTATGATTAGAAACAGTACTTCAAATTGGGAAAAAATACTGCTTCAGTTTAAACTGCAAAAAGAAACTTGTAAAGACCAAACAGCTACACATCTGGTCAGGTGTTCAGAGTTTTTGCAAAATTCAGTATTTGCAAGTATCAGCATAAGAAGTGGCAAAGGCCTTCCTCTGAGTGCCATTTAACATTTTCAACCCAACCATTACTGAACATGATTCTCCCTCATTTACTTTCTCTGCAGTTGCCTTAAAACAAATAGTTGGTTCAAGTGAGCAACAGCACCTCTTATAATGTAAACCTACAGGAGACTAACAGCTACAAAGTCTTTCCTTTCCCTTCCTAGTCTTGTGATTAAGGGAAAATGTGCAAAATGAGAGTCAAACTCCTACACACACCATAGGGTGTCCTTGATGCCCTGCAGATCCTGAGATATGGAAAAGACAATGAGTATTAAGAGGTCTTAAAGAACACAAGCAAAGAGCAAAAAAAAATAAAAAGAAAAAACACGCAGACATTATTTTTCTGCAGAGCACACAATGCACAAGTCCATGGCAGTTCACCAATTCATTCACAGCTCATCCTTTGAGAGCTCACCTAAAAAAACTGAAGGCTTACATGACATTAAATGTATCTACAGCATGAATCCTTCTTGCTGAGATAGGATAGATTTTACTACCACAGGCATAAACGCTTCTGTGTTCTGTCATGTTGGACTGATGAGGAGCTGTGCTGATCTGCTCCATAACCTTCACTGAAGAACCCTAACTCTGAATTGCATGGGAGAATTAGCATTCCCGACCAGTTGCAAGCAAAGCATCTGCATAAAAAAAGATTTCTTTGAAAAATAATTATTATAATTTAAAAGAATCATTAGTTCTGCAGAAACTTTTTGCTCAGAAGCAAGATGGCATGTGAGCCAGTAGTGGAGTTCAGCAGCAAGACTCGGTCCTGACAGTTACCAATCCACTTGCCTCTTGCACCAGGCAAGGTTGAGAAGAACAAGCAGCAAAGAACAGGAAAAAGATTTTCAAATGTTTGGGCAATAGATTTGTACTGAGCAAAATGCACTCGCTCCTACTGCAAGCACAACTCTTCCTAGTCTTGTGATTAAGGGAAAATGTGCAAAATGAGAGTCAAACTCCTACACACACCATAGGGTGTCCTTGATGCCCTGCAGATCCTGAGATATGGAAAAGACAATGAGTATTAAGAGGTCTTAAAGAACACAAGCAAAGAGCAAAAAAAAAAAAAAAAAAAAAAAACACGCAGACATTATTTTTCTGCAGAGCACACAATGCACAAGTCCATGGCAGTTCACCAATTCATTCACAGCTCATCCTTTGAGAGCTCACCTAAAAAAACTGAAGGCTTACATGACATTAAATATATCTACAGCATGAATCCTTCTTGCTGAGATAGGATAGATTTTGCCACCACAGGCATAAATGCTTCTGTGTTCTGTCATGTTGGACTGATGAGGAGTTGCGCTGATCTGCTCCATAACCTTCACTGAAGAACCCTAACTCTGAATTGCATGGGAGAATTAGCATTCCCGACCAGTTGCAAGCAAAGCATCTGCATAAAAAAAGATTTCTTTGAAAAATAATTATTATAATTTAAAAGAATCATTAGTTCTGCAGAAACTTTTTGCTCAGAAGCAAGATGGCATGTGAGCCAGTAGTGGAGTTCAGCAGCAAGACTCGGTCCTGACAATTACCAATCCACTTGCCTCTTGCACCAGGCAAGGTTGAGAAGAACAAGCAGCAAAGAACAGGAAAAAGATTTTCAAATGTTTGGGCAATAGATTTGTACTGAGCAAAATGCACTCGCTCCTACTGCAAGCACAACTCCCACAGACACAAAATACACAGTCTTTTTTTTTTCCTCCTGTATTCAGCAGTGTGTTTAACCTTGGAGCTGTCAAGCTCCATCATGAATAATGAGCCATGACAACACTCCAAGTGATCCTTGGAGAACAGACCAATTTTTCCTATACGCTATGCAAGGCAAAATGCTTATATTCCCATGATACACCACCTGCTTTGAAAATATACAGTAATGTGGCCATCAAGAGGAGACCACAAGTAAATACAGAAAAAAAAATCATTTATTTCCCAATATTTCAGCACCTAAAAAGAAGCAAGAGCAATAAAACACATAACATCCCAAGGGTTCCTCTTTAAAATTATACTGGGACTGAGGATATTTGTCTCACTGAATATGCATTTCACACAACCATTTCACAGCCGAGGAATATCTGCATTTGAAAGAACCCCTGACAGCTACAGCAGGAAGAGAGAACACCCTGCAGGTTTCACAGCACTGTGACCTCTAGAAAATGAGCACCAATGAGGGACACAGGGGTGGCCTCCACCCCAAGCAGCCCCCAACGTTCTTGGAACAAACACATCCCCTACCCTGCACACTCAGCACTGCCAGAAAGAGTAGGAAAAAATGCACTTCTCTGAATGCCTGATTGAAGCTCCTCCACAGCAACACCCTAACCATGCCAAGGCAGGTCTTTCAGAGGCACAGCAAAGGTAACTGAGCAATAGCAAGAGTCATTTCTGCTGCGCACCTCTCAAGCGCAAGGGGAGGAGGAAGACAAAGAAAAAGATTCAGATAAATCTTTAGATTTACGTAAAGAAAGGAAAAACTAGGAAGAAACAAGCTGAAGACCTAAGCAGGCATTCCCTTGCCTCTTAAACAACAATGGAGTGTTGTGGTTGCCCTTAAAACATTTCCTCATTCCGGAAATAAAGGCTAATGCATTAACACTTACCTGGAAGATACCATGCTCTCTAACAGCTCAAGCAGCATGCATTTCTCCTGTGCTTCTGCAAGGTGGAAAAAGAAATGTATCCTTATTCCTGAGCTGTTTGCAACAAGGTATTTGTCCATGGCTTTGTAGGGGGGATAAACTTGCCTTTATTTCTGTGTCATTTCCTAGTCTTGTTGCCACAGCTGAAAACACGGTGCATCCCTTTTCCCTCCCTGTAGGGACACTACTTTACTTATAATTCAGTTTCAATGATTACCTTAAACTACAGGAGCTTTCAAAAAGCTCTGTAGAGCAGGACAGCAACAATGTCAAACCTGTGAGGCATGTCTTTCCTTAAGCTGTGAAGTTGGCAGCGTCAGACAGCAGAAAACAGTTCTGAGCACTTAGAGCAGTTTTAAGTGCTAACACATCTCCCTTGCACCAAGAGGCCTCCCCTCAAGACTAGACGGTTCTTAAAGAGCTGGAGTCAGAAAATCTCTGGAGTTAAGATCTTGACTATGGCTGAAGCTGGAGAGAAGACTCTAGCACCAATGCAGTAGTTACACATGATAATGTATTTATTGGCAATTTAACTTTTCCCTTGGGAGTCTAGCCACACATACCCCTCCTTCACCTGCTCTCCCTCCTCTCTATTCACCTCTTCCATGTCCAGGGCATTTCACAGCTATTCCCATCTATCCTTCCCCTGCATCATTCCCAAATGAACAAGACCTGTGTTGGCACCACACACAACAACTACCATCATCTCTGATTCAAAACAGTTCTGCTCTTAGCACAGGACTCACGCTATACTCAGAGTCACTCCCCAAATTACAGGATCAGTAATTTCCTCTCTAGCATTACAGTTAAAATGTCCTCAGCCCTCCCCATGCACCAGGTTCATTGCTCCCACTCCTTGATAATAAACCACCATTTATGCCCCACATCACAGCTCTGCAAATTTAGCAATTCCATTCCCTGCTAGCAATATTTGGCAATAAGATCCCTTTAAAGAAGGCTAATTACAGATTTCACTTGAACAGAAATTGGTACTGGGCCAATCTGTGAGCTATTTAACAAGCTCTCAAACTTCAGCCAGGGAAGCCTTTGTTCTCCACCAGAAGCAGCAGCATAGCTCTAATAGCAAAGGTGGAAAGCTTTGCCACTGCAAGGTGAGGAAGGAAAGTCACAGATCTGATCCTCCTTGCAGCACTGCAGCGTCTCCGTGCAAGTCTTATCTTGAAGATACACTTCCTTGTGTGAAACACAGGCAAACTAAGGGAGCCAGTTCAGCTTCCATGAAAATAATAAAAAGTCATCACCAAAAAAAAAAAAAAAAACAAAAAAAAACCAAACAAAACAAAAAAAAAACCCAAGCCCCCAGAAAAAAACAAAAAAAACCACCACAACAACAGAGACCCGTATGACAGAAAACAGGACTCAAAAGCTAGGAATTGATAAAATTCAGGATTCCTGCTTGCATGTATGCATGAAGCATGTAATTTTCTGAGAACAGCAGTATCTAGTTTTCAAATGGACGGAAGAACTCAAGTTAAAGTCTCTAAAGCACCTCAGCATCCAGTCCCATACAAGAACAAATGTTTTCTGCCTGTTTATGCCAGAGTTAGCACAAAAAACAGCAATCCCACCTGTGGATTCTCCTTATCACTTTTTCTCTCTGTGCCCACAACACCTGGTAAACTAACATTTCAGCCAGACCACTTACCTGAGGGGAATTAATGCAGCATTCTGTAAACCACCCTCTGTGCTAACCCTACTTGATAACTAGGGTGGAACTGAAAAGGGTAAAAGGAGGAAGTGATGGACAACAGACAACTGGTACAGTTTTAAGGATACAAGACTAGTGCCCAGGAAAACTACACAAGAGCTTTCTCAACACAAGTCATCATTTTTCCCTGTGGTCAATGACTATATGGCATCACATGGAGATGTCACACCTGATACACTGAAACACTGCTGTCAGACTGGCAGACTGCCTAGAGAATCCCAGCTGGAATCTGTGGTAACCATGCACACCGAGTACACAGCTGTTGGGAAGTCTCCAACTGTGAGCTCAACCCACAGGCACTTAAAAAAGAAGAGTTATGAGTGTTACACATGTAAAGCACACACATTAATAATGTCTATTTGACAGAGATTAAACCCATAAATATCTACTACATCCTCAGATTTTAACACACCTAAGGGTTTTCCCCATCAGGAGATGCCACACTGAAAGAATTACTTGTGGCAGTAGCAGACTTCTCCTACACAAGCAGGCCTTAAAGAGGCCAACAGAACCACTCTTGCAAAAGTGCTACACACCTACCCCCTAGACACTAGGTTTTCATCTTTGAGATAACTTTGTGGGGAGGAAAACAGTCATGGTACAACTGCAAAGCATCACACAGTAATTTGGAGAGGCAAGCCACAAGTCTGACCACTGCCTAATTCCTAAAAGCCAAGAATATTAAAGTGTGAGGAAAGGAGCTGTCTTTTTTCACACTTATTCTCTGAAGTAACCATGCAGATTTCAGCGAAATGCTTGCAGTCTCTTCCAGCTGAAGATAGACCTAGCAGGAAGAATTTACCTTAGAACCTCAAGATTATCAAAATGTGAGTACCTGAACACAGACTACCACAACAGGGAACAATAAAAAAACCCAACATGTGTTAATAGATGCTCAAATGATTAATGTGCACACATACAAAACTTATCAGAAGTGCCAAGGCATTTGAAAGAAAAAGCATTATTCAAAGATAGATATTTGCCAGCAGTTGCATCACCACCATATTGTCTAGCTGAATTTGATTGAACTCAGTGGACGTCAACTTAATCCCACAGGACAGCATCATTCACTTCTGTAATAGCTACTGACCTTATTTCTATGAGCCCTGCTGTAGTGTCATGACTAAATGTGGCAAGCAGCAAATTTCACTCTGTCAGCAGCCAGTGCCTGCCCTTTCTCCTTTTGAAGCTTCCACTCATTTCTGCATTTTTTTCAGTCATGCTGCTTCAAAACAGCTGATCCAGATGGTGGGTATTTGGATTTCAACCTTGCCACATGGTGATGTGGCTCAAGAAAATAAAAACTGTTGCTACCTGCTGCTGACCTACTTTAATTGGTTTCCTGCCATATGACAGAATAAACAATACAGTTCATTGAACTTGTTTTCCACCCCTAGTCACTGCTATGGAGGAAATATAAAATAAAACTAATAGAGGAAGAAGGAAAGAAAAAAACAAAAAGCAGCATGATCCATTGGGGAGTAGGGAGGAGCAATTCTCACCTCTATCATAGTCATCTTCCTCTATTGCTTTTTCCTGAAGCCTCTGAAGCCGTAAGATCAAGGACTTTAACTATTCAAAGAAAAAAAGTTAGTTCAGAAGAAGCTGCATTTAAAAATATACAGACTATTAACTTCTACACAATATAAATTTAATGGATTACTACATCACTACAATGCCAAATGTTGATAGTTAAGTCCAGCATTTGTTAAATAGACCTATTTGGAAGTCAGCTGAACTGCAGCTACTTGAGCCAAGCATGGCTTTAGTCCAAACACACACAGAGAATAACAAATGATATTTCTTGAAAAGCAAAGGAGATCGTGCAATCGTAGGATATTTTTCACCCTTTGAATAAATGAAAGTATGATTATTAGAGAATTCTGTCAGCATGATATCTACTTCTGATCACATTGTACTCAACAGTGTGTTCCCAAGCTCATTCTGACAATTTTTTACCTGAGTTTTGCAGGGAACAAATATAAAATTTCCATATGCAAACCACATTTTATTCTGTAAACAGAAATGCAGTGTTAGTACTTTGGAACAGGTATATGGATGTTATGGGTCAGAAAAGAATGTTAATTTGCAGCCAAAAAAAGTTTCCTTAAAACACAATTTAGGCTTGTCTACATAATGTTGATATTTGCATTTTCACTATGCAAATGCTAGATGAGGAATAAAAGCAGAACACCAAGAATACCCAAACCACAAATACAAAGTACTCCCTCACATTCCAAAAGAAACTTACCATGTGAAAGTTTTATTTCAAAAGTTAATGCTTCTCTTTGTTAACATCAAGAATCTGGACCAAAGTTCTAAATTTACTAAAAATTTGTAAGGCCTTAACAAGTTTTTGCTGTTCAAAGAAATTGGTTAGAAGGTAGGTTTAGTCCTCTCCTCACTGCCATGACAGCCACAGCTGCAGGTACAAGACTGGAATGTGTTTCTTATTGAATTTCTGCATGATCTGTACCAAATAAGCCACTATCAGCCCTGAAAAAGGTGAGTCTGGAGAAAGAAGCAGTGTATATATACTCTCAAAGTCCAAAGCCTGAAAGTGCTTGGGAGAGCACCAAAATCCATAGTTTAGACATCCTTAAGAAATCTTTAAAAATATTTCCCTTCTCCCTGAAGCTCTTTCATATTTAATCCTCATATTTAGAAAAACAGGTACAGCCAGTCAACAAGTTAATAGAAGAACTCAGTTATCAAGACTACACATCAACACATAAATTAGACAATCAACACACAAACGTTTAAATTAAAGATTTCCCTCTAAATATGGTATGTGAAAGTGGACTGGTAAGAAATGAACTATACAAATAAAGTCAGGAGAGCATCCAAAAACGTTTGATTAATAATACACTACAGGATGCTCCAGAGGAAAAACAAACAAAAACCATTGCACACATTCCCATTTCTTCTGTGCTTTACTTTATTTCAGTTTTCACTTCCTGAAACTCCAATCTTTTTTCTCTGAGGCTAGTGAGGAAGGCAAATGGTACTGAAGGGAGGAGCTCTGAACCCTCAACATAAATTATTTTCTGTGTTTTATGCCCGACTTTCTATAGAGTTTTAAAGAAGCTTGAAGTAGGAATGATTCAAGTGACACTTTTTTCATATCCATGATGTATAACAGCCACCTATACCGAGAGTAGAGCTCTGCTGCTGCTGGCAGTGTTTATTCCATCATGCCCTACAGTGGCAGGTCATTTAAAGTCCTGCCTGGGTACCACAGCCCAGGCACACCCGGGGCAAACTGACTGATGCTGCACTGTAAAGTGCTTTCTATTTGCAGGCTGGGGGTTGTTTGGAACTCAGCTAATCAAAGACCTGCTTGTACTTCAGCGTGGCATGTCCTAGATGTGTACCAGATGAAGATCACTTTTTAAGTACAGAGAAAGCATAATTTAAACAACTTTGTTATTGTCTCCTTTTCTTGACTACTGTTGCCTCCTTTCTGAAAACTTTGAGACTCTACTCATTATCATTACAATAGGAAGGTGCATCAAATTCAACGTACACTACTGGCTAACCAAGGGCAAAGACATCTGACGGCACAAATCCCCAGTTCTCCATTCACTGTATTAATGAATACAGAAATTAACGACAGCAATGTTTCTTTTGTGCCTATCAAATAAGCAATACTGAAAAGAAAGGAAAATAATTTCCTATTTTGATTGCATTATACATTCCCAAATTTGCAGCGAATTAATTTCCCAAACCATCTCAGACTATGGGCACATTGCAATTCCAGGCATGAAACCAAAGAAACTGCTCCATGTAAACGTGTGCGAAGTCTGTAAATAAGAGAAGCTAGCTGGAGTTCTACACACATCATCTATGAAAATAAAGGATTATGGAACACTGTAAGCCCAGGTCAGGTGTCATGGTAAGCAAAGAAAGAATAAATGTTTCTCAGCCTTCTGTCTTGTCCAGACAGGAGGTTTGTGCAATGTCTCTCCAGAGCAGGTTGTTTCATTAGGCCTAAAGACAATACAGCACATCTCACCAGGTATGTGCCTGAGCTGAGAAGTTGCAAAGATCTGAGTTTCTGAAAGGCAACCAAGAAACTCAGGCACTACTGAGACAATTAAAATAAAATTTAAAAAAAAAAAAAAAAAAACAAAACCAACAACAAAACAAAAAACAACCCAAACAACTAAAAAAAAAACCACAACAGCAACAAAATCCCCACTACCCACTCAGTACATCTTGAACAAATTAGTGCAATCCATTGTGTCCATATTAAGTTTTAGATTAATGTTTCCTGTGTGCACAGTAAAGCCAATACTTGGCTCCTTTGATCGGGTAAGCTCAGAATGCCCATCCTACCACCATAAAAATATAGCACAGCTCATCCTTCTTAAAGATTTCCCACACCTCTCCTATAAAGAACACAGTGAATGACACTGCCTGTATACATTGTAGGTATAAATGTGGGAACATACATATATGCAAAAAGAGTCCTGACTCACCAGCCCACTACTTCTCTAGGGTGGAAGGGAAAAAAAAAAAAGGTTCAGTTCCCAGCTGGAGACAGAGAGGGACTTGACCCCCATTTTTCATCAAGTGGGGGAGAGCACCTATTAGATTACACACTACTTTCACAAAGTTGCCTTATTCTTAAAAGTCTTTGGCTCAACTTCAACATTTCCAATTAAAAAGTTTAGTGTTATAAAATCATGATACTTCAAGAAAAGAGTTCTTACCACCTCCTAATTTTATACTATGTATAACCCAAACTGCAGACAAAACAGCCACCTGTGAAAAGAAATGGTACTTGCTGAAGTCAGAAACTGATGTGCGATGTTAGAAATGAAAGGATTAAAGTTTCAGTAGAACATAGGATAGGGTACTGCAAAAACATCACCTATTTTTAAAGAACCAAACAAATCCTGTTATCTCATTTTTATCATGCAGAGGTCTACTGCAAAACTCTGAACAAAGGCCACAAAAGCCAGTAGTATCTGAACTCCTATATAAACTTTGATTTTGGCCCTACAAATAAAATGTTTTGAGGAAAAGGGATCAAAACCAAAGTGAGATTACTGACCTTTAACGTACTGCGGTTGCCAAGCAAGCAATCCTGTAGCACTGGTTCATATTTTTTCATCAAAGTATCCCAGTTATGGTCACTGACAGTAAAGCTACTTTCATAACCTGAGGTGATAGAAGAGCCAGCAGATGCTGCATCCGAGGAATCTGTAGAATATGAAAATGTTGTGTCTATATCCAAGAGAGAGACAGTCTCACAGTCCTGTAATTTATCATTTACTGGGCTCTCACGTTCACGCTGCAAATCTACACCGGAACTGGAGGAGCAGCACAAATCTCCCAAGCGCTCACGAGTTTGTGCCATCTCTTCTGACTTCTGCAGACTGCCTGTGGTTTTGGGATGCAGAACAATCTCAGCTTCCTCAATAGATTTGCCTTCCACATCATTTACTCCAGAGGCCGAGTTCAGGGAGAGCTGTATGAAACTGAAACTTGATCTAAAGCTATCCTGTGCACCAGCAGAACGAGAAATACCATCTCTGTTTTGATATTCACAGTTGTTATTCACTTCTGTCTGATCCAAAGCATACATGTTTGGGGGCTTGCTCATTTTGGTGCTGCAGCTTTTCTGCCACGTACAGCACACAGCAGGAGCATCTCTTTTGCCTGTTGTGGCAGCAGGGCAGTCCCCTATCCCTGTGCCATCTGACCGTGGACTATTGCAACAAGAAAGATTTTCACAGCATCCTGGAGTGTTTCCAGTAGTGGCCAAGGTTGTCACCCCATTAGCAGGAGCTACAGCACTACAGTGCAGGAATTCCAGGTCATTTTGGCACTGTCTGAGCAGAGCACAGCCCTCAGAGCCTCCACAGTGCTGCCTGCCGTGCTGGAGCTCCTGCTGGGCTGGACCCTGCGCAGGCACCCGGGGACTGGAACTCGATCTGCCGCTGAGCTTCTGGCCTCATGTACCCAGGTCTTTTGGCCAGCTTCTTTCTACGGAGAGAGCCCGCCGGCATTAACTGCTGGGGATCACCTGGGAGGGGAGAAAAAGTCAGTCAGTGTTTCCGCAGTTTCCCAGGCTTAACATACTGTGGCATCTGAAAATAGCTGTTTCTGAAATTTCAAGCAGCATATGGTTTTCCATTTCAACAAAGCACAGACACTGACCATACTTCAGATAGAGAACACTGTGGGTATTCATGCACCTTCTGAAGAGTTGGCACTTGTTTTTAAGTGAGCTCACTAACAAGCTCCTCCATCAGGACACAAACCTGGGTACAATGTATCACATCATCTTCCCTATTCACAGTATCACTCTGCTTTTCCATTCTCCACTTGCTTAACAGCACGCTGAAGCAGAAACTTGGTTCAAGTTTCTCTGATCCAAACTGATTTCAGGCTTACAAGCACATCTAAGATAGGACTGAATCTGCACCTGAAATGTGAGAACCACAATCACAAAGAGATTTTGTTCAGTTTCTTGTGTTCATACCCATGTTTCAACACTATGAGTAGCAAATGGCTCAGGCTCAGCTCCGTAACAGATACAGCTGTAACACCTTGTGGTTGCAAATGTCGGTCTAATGAGACACTGTACAAGTTGTCATTTAGATTTATGATACTGCCCATCGTCCAAAATGTAAAGTTAAAGAAAAAGCTTTGCATGAAGAATCACCAATCCTAGAAAACTATTAGTTTGTACATTAGTAAAGTATTAATATCATTAAGAAGTAGCGTCTGCTCAGTAACTTGATTTCCTTACACATACCTTACTTGCACAGATGGAAAGATAAATTTGCTGTTTGCAGAGATTGGGTGGGGTTTTTTGTTTGTTTTCCTAACAAGATAAAAATACCACAGTAAACATTAAAAGTGGGAGATCAGATTTAATGCCCGTGTTTTCTGTATATTTTTATATATGCATTATTGGTAAAAGATTACATGGTGATTATTTTCATTCTCTCATGGATTTGCTGCTAGTTAAAAGGTATTTCGTTTTTCTGTCCTGCACAATGGGAATCAATGGGAATACAAGCTCTGCACTATCATCCATTTCGTAACACAAAAAGATATTGACTGCACCTATTTGCCAGAATCACTCTTAAAGGGATCTGATGCCTACCTGAATTATGCCCTCTATTAGCTGCCCTCTACTCACAGAAACAGAATCAATTGGGTGTTGGAAATATTCATGTCACCCACATAGAGCCCTTACAAAAACACAAGTTTCTGATTTTTTTTTTGGTTTACATTTTACATTCCTCTCCAATCACAATCTTTTGTCAGCTTTTACATTGATGGATATGCACATAATCTAAACTCCTCAGCAGCTCCTAACATAGGCCTCATCCACACCTTACTATGACAACATCCTATACAAGAACTTAAGCATTAGAACCAAAACTTCTCAGGAGAATTTTCCCAACATTCATTACATTCTCTCCAAATAACCTTCAACAAAAGCAATTTATACATTTTCCATATACTAGAATAGTGGCACATTTCACCATGGGACTGCAGTTAAGACTCTGTATTCTGCTTCCTATCACCATAAATTAGAATATCCCAGCAGCCTCTTACATTCTGTCTTGTCTGAAAAAAAAAGCATCACAGAAATCAGAAGTAAAAAAGGTCATGGAGTCCATCAGCCTGTCTACTATAAAAGGACAGTGAAATGCTGTTCTGGGAGTAATTTAATAGAAGTCTTAACAAACAGGAATCACTCTCGGAGCAAGGAAACAAAAACTGAACAGAATGTTCTTTAAAATTTAATTTTTTTGGTTTATATACAAAACAATAGCCTAAATTTGACTTCAGCAGAAGAAATCAGTCATGCATTAGAGTCATTCTAAGGCTGCATATACTCCATGGCCATTTAAAAAGGCCTGTCACAGGCCTCATCTGTAAAAACACAAAAGGTTCTCTGGTTTAATTAAAATCAGTTTAAAATTGATCTCACTAAGTCACTATGAATTTCCGAAGCAGACAGACAATTACAGCTCTTTAAACACCAAATTTAAACTAAACTAATGTAAATAGGGTTTAAATTGGCCAAAGCATTAGATATTCACACCAAGTAAACTAGATGCAATTCTAAAAATTATTGGAGCCAAAGGGGTACAATTCCAGTGTCCTGAATGAGATCACACACAGCCCAGGCATCTCTGTGCTCCTCACAAGGTTCACAGGTAGCCCTCTAGACAGGTTTGGCACTCTGTTCCTTCATGGACCCCAGGTCTATCTCCTGGTGAGTCCATCCAGCAGCACAAACCACTCACCTGGATACCAGAGCAGAGTTCCACTGCCCAAGTTCTACTCAGGATTAGAGCTAGGCCAAGCCAAGAGCCATGCAGAGGATGCTACAGGGAGAGAGCTGCAGGTCCTTCACCCCTGAGAGCAAGGCAGAGTGGACAGAGCTGGGACTGGCATGAACATGGACACTCACACCTTCTACAAAGGATAAGGGGAAGCCTGATCTCCAGGTCCAGCTAGAGAGCACCCACAGTGCCTTCAGCCATCACAAAACCCAGCCAGGAAGGTTCCATTGCCTTGGGTGTACTGTTTGGGCACTGTTTACCTTGTGCCATGTCCCTGTTCTCAAGACTGGAATCATTTCAGTTGTCTACTATTACATATCTGAAATACAGTTCTATAAACTTTTTCTGCATGGCCTTCTAACCATAGCTTGTCTTGTCTGCATGTCAGAAATTACACTGAACCAATTCAACTGGCTTGTTAAAAAATAAAAAAACAGGCCTTAAATTCTTCTCATCTTACCTCAGTTTGAAGAACATCAAACAACTGTTCACAATTAACTACGAAATTATCAGAATGAAAACAACCAAAGGCAATTTTAAAACCTTACACTACAATGTGCTATGCATTGTGTGAGACACACATTTAGAAAGAGATAAAAGCCACAAATGGAAGAGCCTTTCAATAGTAATATTAAAAATCAAATTTTTAAAATATATATTTTACAATCTTGGAAAATGGTGTAATGTATATTTAACGGCAGATATGTGCAAATTACTTCAAATTGAAATTATGAAAGCTCAGAAATATTCTTAACAGCTCTTGCACCACAGCAATCTTTCCTGATGATCAACATTTCATGTACAATAGCAGTTCAGATCTAAAGCAGAGGGAAAAAGAAAATAGCCTATTGCTGTAAAGTAACGTTGTTCACATCTTAGTCATACCAAGTGAGATGAAAGAGGGAGAGGTGAAGCCTAAGAGCATTTCCCACCAATGGAAAGAACACATTCTCTTGTACCCAACCTGACACCAAAGGAGAACAGAACAGTCATCTAATTTATTTTAGATCATCAGTCTTTGTTCTCAGTCACAAATGTTCTAATAGCATCTGTGGATGAAAAGGTGTAAATACCTTATTTATTTGTTATTCCAATAGAATTTTATAGATGAGAACAAAAACTCCAACGTGATCACCTCCTCACTGCTGCTTTAAGCATGTGATGCAGAATGCTTGCAAGATCATTTAAAGGTCTCCCTGAAAGTGAGAAGTTATAGATGCAGTTTTAAAGGTAGCTCAGCTATCTGAATATACCTATATTAAACACAGTTCTTTTTTATTAGAATAAAAAATTCATCTTCAGAGCACTTGTGGGTGGTAACTGTGATGTGGAAGGAAAGGTATTTGGTCATATTCAAAGGCAACTATCAAAGCACTGCTCCAAGCAATTTCTGTAGTGCTGCTTCTCTTAAAGAAGCCCATAACACCTGCATCAAACTATACACAAACAAAGTGAGTGAGTTCCAAATATTTATTATTTACAAACAACATATACAAATAAATGCTTAACCTATCAGAAGAAAAAATGAACCATTTTTGGAGATTAATCTGACATGACAATAACCATTACTGTTCAGCTCCTATGTCACAGAAATATGTAAAATGTGGCAAGTTCCTGATCAGTTACAGTTTGACCCATTTACTGAATTTCAAAGACCCCGCTAAATATGCAAAATAAGATAGCACTGATCTCAACACAGCCTATGTTGGAACAAACAAGTATCACCTCTTTGCACAAATAAGCTTCCAAAAAAAGTCACTTTCAAATAAACATTTTCATAACTCCTAAAATGAAAAGGTCTCACTTAGCTTTTTCATCTCACCTACTGAATGTTAACTGTAACTGAGGTTTATCTAAAGTTTTATAAAGTGTATCTACAGAGGGAAGCATTGCTGAGTTACATTGTATTCGATATAATAATGATTATTTCTTCACCAAGGCTTCCTGTGATTTCTAAGGTCACAGACTGGGTTCAGTTACTCGACTGTTAGGTTTCCAAAACGTGGCAAATAACATATCCTCTGAGGTCATTAAATGCATGTCAGTTTCCATTCTCCACTAAAAAGCACTTCAAAGAGTTGAGCACTGTAAAAGTCAGACTGCTCTTCTTTAGCCAGGGTTTAAATAATTGTGTTTTTATTGACATACTCCCATAATGCATGCCATTGAGTTGTCACAATCAAGCCACTTACCTCCTTAATGCAACAACTCATTTTAAGCCATTTGATGAAATTACTGCACCTCTGTCTAGAATTAGAATCACATCATCTGACATTAAATTTTTCACATCTCAAGAAATAAAAAAAAAAAAAACCAGTTTAAACCTGGTCTAGCCTTAAAACTAAAAAAGAAAAAAAAAGTCTACCAAAAAGTAAGTTGGTAAATAACAAACATTTTTCCCATGTCAGTAACAATCACCTATTTAGTCAGGGAACAAGAGAAATAACCCTTTCCCTTATTATATATTTGTTACTAGAACTCACTTTCCAAATTCATCTCTGGTTGATCATCCTCAATCCAACCATTCTCCAAACCTCCTTACACAATTCATGGATGCATTTCACCCAACACACTGATACCTGCCTTGGCCAGCTAGAACCAAACTCGCACCACCAGCTGCCTAACAGAACAGCTCCCAGGCTCTCCAGTCATCACTAACCCTACACCCAGCTCAGGGATCCATCCTGTCAGCCCATCTGATCAACAACAAAATATCCCACGGATGAACACAAGCAGGTCTGGAAAACAAGCCAGTACCAGCACTGGTTGCCTTCAGCATAGTGGATAAAAGGAGACACTTCCCCAAAAATATCCAGCCCAATTTTTTCCAAACCTGTGGGCAAATTTCTTTTTAACTTACAGTTAAGAGTTAAGTTATTGAGAATAATTTATCCACTTTTCAAAGAGGCAGATGGACACACAAGTTGCAAGCCTACAGAGAATATTCGCAACAGCTTATTTCAGGAGGCGGGGTGTGGGTGTAAGTTTTGTGGTTCTTCTTCCCAGGAAAGAACTCTTTTGTTCCCACTTTCAATACAAAAGTCTGTAGAGGCAGTCCATGCAAATGTCTTAAGTGGAGAGAACACTCTGGATTCTTTCAGTCAAGATCTGACAACAGCTTTAAATATTTCACAGAAATAGGGGAGCAAGGATGTTGCATAAAACTGTGCAGTCTTCTTAGGTCATAAATTAATTTGCAAACAAGACTTAATGGGTTTGCAGTCATATCCCATAAAATCATTTCACCAAATACTCGTGAAACTATGAAATCAGCACACAGCAGTCCCTTTCAAAAATGGTCTACTTAACACACCACACTTCTCTTTCATCACTCTGTCTACAGAGTGACAGTGTGGATTCCCACTACTTCTGCTCAGTCAGATCATCTACAGCAAGACTCTAATATAAAACTCATCAGTGGGGAGGGGATGAAGGAATTTAAAAAAAAAAGTGAAGTGTGAGAGCACATTGACAGCAGTCAATTTCTAATTCAAGCACAGTTTGAATGCTCCAGCTTGGAGATTTGAATTTTTAATTTCACCAAGAGAGTGGGTTCCAAATTAAGCATCTGATGCACAGTCAGTCTGAAACCAGAATTGAGTTTACTGAAATAGAAAGTAATTTTCTCTTAACAGCTCAGTAGTGATCACATATAATGAAAATAAAACAACATGGCAGCTCCTATATTGCCAAGGGTGAGGAGTCAGAAGGCTTTTAGCTTTATAATTTAATATCAAAGTCCCAGGACAAATGCTGCTCCTTTGCCTGCTGAAGGAAGTTCACCTTGTAGCCCCAGTAAGGCTGTCAGATGCAATGTCCATGCTGTCTAGGCAAGAACAGAGATGGAATGGAGCTCCAGACATCAGGAAAGCTGAGTACCAAATTCCCACAGAAAGCACAGCACCTCAGGATGCAGATTAAATGCAAGACAGTGCAAAAGCCAGGCAGGTACGCAAACTGCAGTTACTGCAATGCACAGGACACGAGGCCAACATGTAGCTAGGAGAAAAGCAAAGAAGTGGTGCTGCTCCCTCTCCCTGCTCCCCTGAAAACAAAACCTCTGGGCTTTACATGAAACCCTGCAGCTCTTTAAGCTCTAACAGAATATCTGCACTTGGGTGCTCTTTGCAGCAGTTGTGTGAGCTGTACCTTTGCCAGGTGACAATAAACTGCTGCTCCAAGTGGCAAGATGAAGATCCTCCAGTGGCCCCACGAGGCACAGCCTGCAGCACCACCTTCCTGTCCTCAATGCCTGCACAAGCAGCTTCAGTCAGTGCAAGTCCTTGCCAAAGGCCAGCAGATTGCTCAGCATTATCAGCCTGCAGATGTTACGGCCTGGGAGGGGTGAAACTGTGCTCCAGCAAGCAGAGTGCAGCTTCCTCGGAGACCTTCACTGGCAAGTGGGAAAGACACACATGATACCCCTTTTGAGATCTTCACTGAGAATACAGCTTGACCTTTACAACCCTTACCCAAGGCTGTAGACAGACAAAACAGAAGCTGGAAGTTTGTTTTACTGGGCCCCAGAACACAAAAGTGAAGACGTCAGCTATATCCTTTTCCTCCAGCACAGAGGAGAAAAGTAGGTTGTTCAGATGAAATTCTGAGATTATCTATGAACAGGCTGTGGAAGAAATACTACAGCAGAGATTGCTGAAACAGCAGCAGAATACTAACCACAGGCAAGAGCACTTCTAGCAGAAATCAGAGCTCCTTCTAAATACAGTGGGTCAGAAGTCACTCTGCCTAGAGCAAGTCAGATATCTTTTAAGTTTTTTTAAAAAAAATTAACATTCCAGGAAAGAATAGAGTTTCTCTCTAGAAGGTAATTGCACTGAACTACAGAATTTAGTAGATGTGGCAGCACAGAGAGACAACAGCTATCAATACAGAGGTTGAGAAGGCCTCAATACACAGCTGGAGAGCACTCAAAGGAGGCACCCACCAGCACTAGACAGCTAGTTCTCCATACTTCTCCATGTAGGAGCCCTGGCATTAGAGGCCAAACTTTTCCCACATCACCAGGTATGGCAAGGAACATGGAGATCCAAGCTTCAGGCAGGAGCTGAAAGTAACCCATGCACCTCACACCAGGACTGCACACCAAAGACTCCACGGGACCAAAGCCTGTTCACACACCTTCAAAAGCCATGGCCACCAGAAGCAGACAAGGATCAAGGAATACAGCCAAGCAGCAGCCATTCAGACCCTAGACTGAGGGAGGACATCACCAACACTAATGAATCTACTTTGAGTGTCATTCACTCATTTTTGTCTCCATCCTAACTCTGCTAGTACCAACACTGTACATGCTTTCCACCATTCCCATCAAACCCTGCCTGCTCTTACACACACCATCACTGCATTTCAATCATCACTCCCCAGTTATTCCTTCCAAACCAAGGGCTCATTTCACCTCAAGTGAAAAAGAGAGTTGACCCAGAATCTTTGCAATTGTTGCTCTGGAGCTTTGACAAAAACTCTGGACAGGTTCACACCTCACAGTCTAGAACAATAACCATCCACAAAGCTCCCGAACAGTGTTCCAGGCCAAAGAGAGATATTCTCTTTCCCAATACTAATTCCACAATTCTGCCTCTCTGTTCCTTTCCAATCTTTCCTTTTGGTCATGACCCCAACATGCACAAGCCTCCCTCCAGCCCCCTTAATGGCATTTCTCTCACAGTAACAAACAAGCATGTCCCAACTTACCCCCTGAAATCCTCCTCATATGAGCTTCCAGGCCCTCCGCCTCTTCAGCCCACCCCATCCCTTCCCAGGTGGAGAGCCTTCCTGCTTTATACTGCCCATCAGCAGGGCTCAGAATTTTCTGGGCTTCCCCAGGTGCATTTAAAAGAAGCCCAGCCCCACTCCAGCAGTGTTCATTGACTTCATTGCTCCCCTCCAGTTGCTCAGCTTTTTGGCTGAGGGTTTCTTTTACATCTTTCACAGCACACAGTCTGTATGACAATCTAAACCAAACTTCACTCTAAAGGCACACTGACTCCATTCATCCCCTTAGAGATCATCTCAAGGAAAACACTCTTGTGAGAGCTTCTTTCCCCTGACTGTAAATCACTGCTATTCATGTCTAGGAAATCAAGACAATTACCTGTCACAATTTAGTCTGACATTCTCCCTGGGCTAACATACATTAGCTAATAATACAGGCTACTCTTGCTAACACATGTCTATGCTGCTTAACAAAAGCACAGACTTCTGCCAGAAGTTTAACATATTTCTGTCGCATGCCGCTTGTGATTCACATAAGTACTACTACCTAAGTACAAACACACAGTATCTGCCACCTTTCACTGAACCTTACCCATCTGCTTTTACGTAGTAAGTAAATGAAAGCACAGCATTAATCCTCAAAGAAATTGTATCCCTACACAACACAGCTTGTTTCTTGGGTGCCAGGGACTTTGCAGGATACTGCACTGAAACAAAGTCTTCAGCAAAATACTTCAAGTTAAAAAAAAAAAAAAAAAAAAAAGTCAACACAAAAATCATACCTGAAATCAATAATATTCTCTGTATTAAAAGAATAAGCCAGTGAACAGTTTTTCAGGTCAACATATTCCAGATCCATCTTAGCATTTTAAGTGGATAAAGAAGGTGCAGAATGTACCATATGGCATTAAAACACACACCTGAACAGATCTGCTTCAGCAACAAAAAGCTTGGCAGAGGAAAACTTTGAGTGTCATTCAGATAGTTTTCCAGAAAAATAGAGACTGTTAACTCATTACTTCCAATTCTAAAGCAGCATTATTTGCTTTAAAAAACCTGAATTCATAATCCAGGATCAGCAGGGTCCTGTGTGAGGTAGCTCATATTTGCCTATCCCTTTAAGGTATATGGGATAGGTCCCTGTGTAATTAGGAATTTCTTCTGCTTCTTTCAGATTTACACACAATACTCCTGACAAGTATTAAGAAGCAGCAGGCAGAACTGCTGTAGCTTCCTTTCCAGGAAAGCAAAGCAATTTCAGAGACATTTGATCTCATGAGTTCTGAGGTACAGCAGTAATCTGATGCATTTGCTTTGTGGTTGAAGCAGACCATGTGAGAAACTACACAACTTTATCCCAGCCACAAAGCATGGCCAAGACAGAACAAAGCACTAACACAGGACTCCTGAAAGACAGCTAAGTATTTTCACTATCAGAATACACCTAAAGCTCTGTACCTTTAGAACTCCTGTCTTCATGGAAAAGGTTAGACATTTAAAAGCAGCACTCAGATAGAATTTTATCTTTATATTATCTGAGCTATCAAACCTTAGAGTTGCAGGTCCCCTTGAGGCAGATCCTGCAATAATGCTATTCTGTCTGGTGAATTTTTATTGGAAACCTCAGATTTGACTTACATTTTTCACCAGAAACATGAAGCAAATACAAACATCATATTTAGAGGACTCTGACTATAACAACTTGCACCTGTCTACGTTTTTGTACTCCAAATCTTAAAAAGTCTGAGATTTGAGACTGGAAAATAGATTTATAAAATATCTGTGTCAAGTAAATTAACTAAGATAGTGTATACATATAGATAGTTAATTGACAGGCTCCTTTAACTACTGAGTGAAGCAGTGCTACCTTTTTATGTTGGAAACCTTTTAAATCTTCTCTTGACTAGGCAGAAAGGAAAACAGTATTTTCACAGTATTTTGAATGTACTTGCCATAGTTGCTCAACCTAGAAAGCATCCTTCTCTCTCCAGTCCTCTGTGAGCAGGCACACCTTGCATGACTAGCCTTAGAAAAACTAAGGGGTGTCAACAAAACCATGAGAGATACTGAGAAGACTGAGATTTTCATTTCTGAGCAATAAAAGTGTCATAGTGCCTCACTGAACAAAAACATATGAAATGTCTTAAATTACCTTGAAGTCTGAGTCATAAGCAAGGACTGTACCAGAGAAAGCCAGCAAGGCAGAACTAAGAACATCTTTAAGGTTAGAATGCCCTCTTTGGGTATAAAGACACATTTGCAGCAACAGTAAATCTCAGTAAGTACAGTGCTGTTTTATGCTGTAGGAAGGAAAGCCAATCAAAGAATGCAAGTGTGCTACTCCAAGACTTCTAAAATGTCAGAAATTACTCTAATTACCCTCTACTAGTAGCATTGCTCTGAAGAGGCCACATAACAAGAGTGAGGATGACAGCAATCCATACACAGCAGTGCAGAGGGGCAGGACAAGGAAGAGATGGGCATAACTAAAAATAGGAAACTGGATACAAAGAAAAACTTTTTCACCCTGAGGGCAGCCAAGAAATGAAGCAGGCTACCCAGAGAGGCTGCAGTATCTTTGGAGGTTTTCAAGGCCCAGCAAGATAAAAGCTCTGAGCAATTTGACACAACCCCAGAGTCAATCCTGCTTTCAGCAGGGAATTGGATCAGAGATCATCTGAGGTTCCCTATCCTAACATACTTCTAAGATTTAAATACATGTCTCAGGGTTTGCAGTATTTCACTAGTTAACTACAACCACAACAGAAGTTCAAGAGTTTCATCCGTGGAGATGCATCCAACCTTGCAAGAAAGCAACCTCTCTGATTTATAACTCCACAAAGGAGTCACTAGAAGTTAGCAAACAATAGCTCCATCACATCCTGGAAGCTGAAAACAGCTCACTTTCTATAAAGAAAATTCAGTATAAAGTTCAATACTAGAAATAAATAAGTTCTCAAACTTTAAGCATCCATCACTCACACAGAGAGAGAGAAATTACAAGCTTCAGTGATGGTCAGGGCCTTAAGCAAGACAGATACAGTAAAGCATAACAGCACAGGAACTCCAATTGTTCCACAGCAGCAGGCCTTTAGCAGTTAGCTGGCGATTAAATGATGCTCATGAGCATCACTTAAATGTCACTTTGATCTACTGCAGTTATTTCACAAAATCTTTATTACTGAGGCTTTTTATTGGCTGTACAAACATTGGCAAGCATTTCTCTTTGCTGCATTAAAAATTATTTTGATACTTATTCCTAGGCTGCTTGCCAACTGGAAGACAAGACGGAGCCATCTGTGAGACTAAAACTCTCTGAAGACACTTGCCTTTCAAAAACATAATCCCTTAAATGGTGCCAAGGGCATTACACACAAAAAAACTAACATCACATCTGAACAGCTGCAGCAAAACCTGCCTGTCTCACAAATTTCCCAGCAAAGGAAGGGGGAAGACCACTTCTGCCCAGGGAATACTGCCTCTACCCTATCCAGTCCGTGAAGTCTGATTATGACATGAGCACGTAAAAAATCACACCTGAACACTCTGCCACACAGAGTGGCAGTACCAGGCAGCCAAAACTGTGCCAGAGGTCTATATGTTATCTATAACTGAATTAAACAGAAAACACAGCTATTTCTATAGCTTCTCTTCCTTGGTTTAGTACAAATTTGAGGGGGCTCTTTCTTCTTCCACTTTTTAGCAATGTTGGTGCTCGAAATATGTACACAGGAGGCTACCCAGAATTCCTTATATCTTCTGCATTGTCTTCACCTGGTCTGCTTGATTGTTATTATTATTACTCCTGGTATAATTCCCTACTTGCCCCCTGCCTTGTAATCCTTTTAAAAACTTTTAAAAACTCCTCTTGTATTTTAAATCACGATTTCCAAGCCATTAGAGATCACTTTTAGCCAACTAACACCTAGAACAATTACTCCGAAGACACCTGCAGGAAAGACAGCAACCCCATGTACTTCTCATGGCCTGGACTGAAGAGTCATACTGGCCTCTCAGCATTAAAACCACAGCCAATCGAAACTTGCAAGGGTCATACTAAATGCCCAGGCTTCCAACTGTGCTATGCCTAGGCAAAGCACACAAAGTTTCATTAGGGCATGGCAGCACATGAAGCAGTAAAACAAGAAGTGCATGTGCATCCAGATCCAGGAGAAAAGTCTGGACTCTGACATCAAGAAATTCAGTGTCACACCAAGCTCACCAGAAACACACCAAAACAGCTGCTACACACCATGCTCATTACTTGTAAAATAATAAATTCTTTTAAAACAATATGAAATTAACTCAAAAAGTGAATGACATGAATATACACTGCCTGCCTAACCCAAAGATGGAAAACCTTACTAACCTCACTCTAAAAGGTAAACACAAGGCCTTGAAGTACAACAGGGCAAGCCAGTCAGTTTCACAAAGGGCAATCAGAAGTCTTATGGATTACTCTTCCCAAAACAGCAATGCTGGTTTTTACCTGCCAGTCCTACCTCACAAAGGAAAAAACAGTAACAAAGCTACTCCTGAAAATCTACACCACAGCTATAGTCAAGGTGGGCAGAAAGCATCTCCTTGGTTAACGTGAAATAGATCCTAACTTGACCCTGGAACAGATGATCCCATGGAAAATTCTGCCATTGGCAAAAGCCGGCACCATAGCAGGAAAATTCTCAATTAGCTAAAAGAACAAATACCCTACTGCTAGTGCTGACTGCATACAAAAAAAAGAGAAGTTGAAGCTGATCTTTTCTTAGCTTACAGCAACTCAAGACCCCCTGTCAAAACCAGATTTTCCCCCAGTCTTCATTCCCAGAGGAAGCAGACTTCCAGTTCTGACAGACTACTCAGTGGAAACCAATAATTGGAGCAGCTCTTCTCCCCCAGCCAAGTCTGCACAAGTCCCCAGCAGGCCACAAGTGTGGGAACACAGCAGCAGCTTTCTCACCATGACCACGTTCAGGCTCTCCAAGGGAAAGGGAAACACAATACCTGTTGATTATTAACTACTTTGGGAGCAAAACCACACAGAGGATCAGCTGCTCTGGTTCTGCACCCCAGGCAACAGTAATCAGATCCTTCTTACACAATTTCAGCGAGGGTCTCCTCAAGATTTTCACTGCTCTGAGCAAATGAAAATGTCCTGCTCTCCTAAACAAGGATTCTGGCAAGACAGGAGCACAGTTTCAGCATGGTGCCCTGCTAAAACAATGCTGTACCACTGCAGTGGCAGCACAGCCTGGGACCATCCAAGAGCACCTCGTGCCCCCAAGACCCCACATCACTGCTGAAGCACAGGTATCAGCACCCTACCCACATTGCTCCCACCATAGACACCAAAAATATGTTAACACAAGGAAATCTCACTACAGCAATGTAAAACATCACCAAACTCAGCAGCTGCGTGTCACACCCTCCTGAGACTGGTGTGCCTATGGCTCTTCAGGAGCAGAGCCGGGAACACAACACAGCCACAGCTCAGCCTGAACTATTAATGCAAATACTGATGGGTTAATGCACTACCCATTAAATGGGAAAAGCCAAACCCCAGCAAACAGCTGTGCTGACCATTTCCTTCCATCACCACGATCTCCACGGCCCATTAGCAACAGGAAGCACCTGAAACTTAAACCAGCACCATGAAATTCAATCTCATTCCCGCCTCAGTAACCATCTTTGTCCAAAATCCTAACAGAGAATGGAAAGCTCTTGTCCCCAAAGACGTACCCTCTAACAACAGGGAGAAATTAAGTTTATATGATCAGCCTAGCTCTTGCAACAAAAAGTCAGATATTTTATGGAGCTGAGGCTACTTCAATTTACCACCCTGAACAGGCTCAGGGATGTTCCTTCCTTTGAACCTCATGGTGTTTCCCTGAAGTAGAACATTTTTTATGTGGAGGAAGAGGAACAACCAACCACAAGAATTAGATAGCCATAACATAAAGGAAAAGCCCGTGGCTATAAGCATTTGGCCTTGCAAGTAGTCTCCCCCAGCACCATTCCAAGTGCCTGCATATCTGCAGTAATGATAACCCATAAGACTAAGCTGCTATGTCAGCAGGAAGAATGTTTACCACTGTAACAGAAACAAATTACTTGAAGTATCCCACTAAAACAGCAAGAAAGCAGTTTACTACCATGAAAAAAACTATTCTTCCCCTTCCCATGCTCTCTGGAGAGTTGATGGCTTCCCAAAAACAAAACAAAAAGATGTTAAAAATTGTTTCCTTTATTGCTTAAAGCATATTTTTCAGACCAGTCTGACAATTTTCACCATGATCAGACTGGTGATTTAAACTCAAGTTGCTATCAGATGAACTGAGCTAGGGACTGTGGTGCTCACCCCATTAATCAATAAAGTTGTGAAGCCATTGACAAACTTCATTATCTACAGACACATTCAAAGCATCACTATTATCTGATTCTAATTTTCCATTAGTATTATTATTCACCATTAAGCAAGGTCTTGAAAAGCTACACCAGTGCCACATGCCTCACCTTACACAGATCTGGAGACTTGCAAAATGATTCAGAAAATGGTATCTAATGGTATCAACTCCCAGTTCCTGCCTCTCTCACAGATAGTAACCCTTCCATTTTATTTAGTTTTACAATATTCATTATCAACCTCTTGACTTTTCACTCCACAGGTTGCCTCTAGGTCTCCCTACTAAGAGATTTTCCTCTATAATGGCTTCCTGCCCCACTGACCTCTCAGCCCAGCAAAGGAAAACTTTCAACAAGAGCACATTAAACCCCTCCAAACAACCAACTCTTCAGCCATTGCAGAGAACAGAGAAAGGTCACATGTGCCACATCCATTCTGCTCTTAATTTCAAGGAGCCACTTTTCCCACACAGCTCCTTCCCAAGGAGATTTTATAATCTAAGCATACATACAGTGGGTTTAACAAACTTTTGTTCAGTTGTAGTTCTGACTTGGTGGCTCTTTCATTCAATCCATAAACACAGGTAGTGCATACAACTTTAAAGGAGCTAACTAAGCAGTACTAAGAAAACATATTTTCCACTTTCTATCCCTTATTCTGAGTAAACAACTGTTTATGCAGCAAATATTTACTATTCAAGGTAAAGTCTAATTTAGTTGTTTTTTTTACACTTGTCAGTGTTACAAATAAACAGAGTGACAGAGGCCAAAAAGAGCAGAGTAACAAGACAATTTATCCTGACACGGCTGTGACACGACTAAGAGACCTATTTGTAAGGCAGCAAGAGAGGAAGGGAGGAGGTGGTGAGAAAAATCAGAAAGCACCATTGATCATACTCATTAGACAGCTGGGTCCCAATTAGAAATATATCACACAGAGATAATAAGAGGTGTTCTGGAAGGAAGTTTGGCTGTGAGATGAAGGAGGGTCTGAAACACAGCGAGCAGCATTTTACAGTACATACAAAGGGGAGGCAGAATCCAAATTCTGCAAGTCCCAAAGGAATCACACCGAACAAAGAAACCCTACTTCAGGCAAGCACATGATCTCACCCCTCTGCCTGCAGACTTCAGATTACTCATTAAGCCACTTCACATTCTCAGCATCAACAAACAGGGAAGTAACTCCATGTCAATAGCTAAGTCAATTTCCATACAGAAAACTCATGTTTAGCAAACAAAGTATATCCATAGTGGATCCTAGCTTCCACAGCATCAGTAGCTTGCAGGCTTGATATTTCTCCAGGAAAGCATTTTTCAGGTGAGCTCTGAATGGAACCCACACCCACATAGTAAAGAAGAAGAAAAAAGGAAGTTACATGGTGTGTTAAATAGTTAACACTACACAGAATTAAGGAAACACCTTCAAAAAAGGATACTACCATGCTTAAAATAGGAACAGCAGCCTTTGTTCATTGCCAGAGGGCCAAGTTTTCCCTCGTGTGACTGCTGGTTTACAAAGGGCACATTCATTCTGAATACATAAGGGTTTTGCAGCAGTTTTCCTTCAAGAATATTGAACAGTATTACAACACACCCTGGGTTCAATCCTAATCTAAGTGACGCGGCATGAAAGGGCTGCTTTCTGGAAAGAGACACAAGATGCTAAGGATGAACTTGGAAATCACTATGGCAACTCTGCAGGTCTCTTCCCGTTCACCTTGGAGGCCAATACTCTAAAGGAGGTAAGAAAACCCCTTTCCACAGGAATCATTCATATGCAATATGGCCAAAACCAGAAAAGGTCACAGCCTGTCTCTGCTCAATTAGAAAGAGGGGTTTGCTCAAAGAAACACAAGGGTAAAATGGGAAAAGAAAAAATCATAACTCCCGAGGAGTGCCTGTGAGGCGTCCCACACTCGAGTAAATCACACTTGAAAGGTCAGCTGGTTCAGTAGCTGTCAAAGGCCCCAGCCACAGCAAGCAAAAAAAGCCTAACCAAGTGTGCCTAATTTGGGAACAAAGTCAGAATTAACCTTTAGAGTTTTCGCTTTTGTCAGTATAAAACATTGTTTGCAGTGCGTTCTGTCCTCCTGTTCATCACAATTAATTTATCCAGATGCTAATAAATCCTCTTTTCTTACACAAACCCACAACAATTCCACCAGAAGCAGCTTAGGCCCAAAGTTTTGACTTCACTTTAATGAAGAGAACAAAGGATGATTTATCTAAATTTAAAGAGGGAGGAAGCCAGTGGCAATACAATACTTCCCTCTGACTGTTTCTTAAGAGTGCTGCTGCACTGTAATCTTCAATGTCATGTATGAGAACATGCCATTTTTGGTGCCCAATCTCAAAGAGAACTATAAAGAAAATTGATAACTCTGATAGTATCAAGCACTGGGAAGAAAAAAAGACATATTGGATATGGTCCTTATCTTGAGTACACAAAACACTGCACATAAACATTTGGTGGTTCTTGTACATCTCCTTCAACTTCCCATCATCCCAATATTTTAAGTAACCACAAATCTCTAAACTCAGTCTTTTTTTTCTTTTAAATCAAATATTTATTTTAAACGCCCCTACTTTACAGTTTCATAAGGGCCTAGAAGCCCTATGAATAGGGCTCCAACTGGAAAACCACTGTAAATGCCTTCCCAGGATGAACCACAACAATTTCAACTTCAGCAATGAGATGGGGGAACACACAACATTATTAAAGGGCCTTTAGTAATTAAACACTAAGAAAAGTTTTAATAAGTAGAAATTTTCTCATTTTCAGGAGTTACTGTAAGGCCAATACCAAATTAGCAAGTAAATGAACCAATAGGAAAGGACAAAACAAGAGATAATGCATCCCAGGGGACTTCACCCATTTCTTTGAAAACCTTCATTACTTCTTATTAGTAGCAGCACTTGCTGCTACACCTTCTGCAGCATATTTTGTGAAAGCCTTTATAATAAAAGCACTTCACTGCAGAACTCTTAAAATACTAGCATAATTATTTCAAAAGCATAGCAAGAAGTTACTCAAGCAGTGTACACAAAGATTAATATGGATTACCAAAACAGGAATGTGCCGTTTTCTATTAAACTGTTTGCAAGGATGACTGAAGTGTTTGCACAAAGTCTTGGTGGACTCATGGAGCTGGGAGAAGCACGTATCCCAAACAACCCAAAAGACAGCAGACACACCTAGTGAGAAATAAACCTTTCTTTCCCAGTTGTCCTGGGAAAGGTGAAGTGCTTCTTTCCAGAATTTCCCCACGGCTTCAGCCTTTTGCCAGCACCACTGTTGATAAGGAGAGCAGCCCTAGCTCGGACCAGCTGATTGCTGCTGCTCTGAGAGAAAAGGAGAGCAGTTCATCCACATCAGAGGTCATGGTCTTGTAAGATTCATTTATTTATAAAAGCATATACACACAGGGTGTCCGCTAAGAAGGCAGTTTTCTTTTTCTTCCTTAAGCCAGGACAGGAGAGATAACATAGGTGACTTTTCTAAGAGCACCATTACTTCCCTCTTTGCAGTTGGTTATTTAAAAAAATAAACCATTAATGGCCTTGTATCACTGTAACTGTGCCCACACGGGCTGAAGTGAAATCAAAGCAATTATTTTTTGAGTTAAAAAATGATAGCCACGTTATCTCAAAGTCGCAAGACCCTTTCTTAGACTGCATTAACTGCGAAATAAATGCCAACATCAGCAGGGGCTTAAAATTTTTTAAAAAAAAATTTTAAAGACTAAAAAAAAAAAATCTTAAAACTTTTGGACTGCGAAATGAAAGATCCGGGTGGGGTTTTTCTTCACAGAAAAGAAAAGGAAAGGAAAATAAATAAATAAATAAACCACAACTACACGTTCCCCATACTCAAAGGGACTCCCAAGAGCGGCCGCTGCTCCCAGCCCGAGGGCAGCATCCAGCCGAGCCGCCCGGCCCCTCCAACGGGAAGCAGGGCTGCCGGCCGCGGCCCCGCCGGGGGTGCCCCAAGCCCCCTGCACGTCCAGGGGCTCCTGCGGAGCTCTCCGGCCGGGCTCCGGCCGGGCACTCCCCGCCTCCTCCCTTCCTCCTCGCCGTTGCACCCGCGGTGCCCGGGCCCCGCTCACCTGGGCCCGCCGCGTCCCCGCCGCGGCGCCGCCTGTCGGTCCCGCCCGGCCGGGGCTGGGGCTGGGGCGGCCGCCACATCCCGCCCGACCCCGGCCCCGGCCCGCAGCCGGCGGAAAGCGGCCCTGGCCCGGCCACTCCCCGCCGGGGGCGGGCTCCAGGCAGCCCCGCCGCCCCGGGGAAGGAGAGGGCGGCGGGCGGGATCGGCTCCGGCAGCGGAGGGTGGTGCGGTGCGGTGCGGCCGGCCCAGCCCCAGGGAACCCGGGCCCGCCGGGCTCCCGGCCGCGCAGCGGTCCCAGGCTGTGCGGGCTCTGTTCCCGCAGGTCTGCAGGAAACAGGGAATCACAGAATCGGTCAGATTGGAAGGGACCACAGCGGTCCCAGCTCTCTGCTCAAGCAGGGTCATCTTAGAGCACATGGCACGGAATTGTGTCCAGATGGTTCTCGAGTATCTCCAGTGAGGGAGACTCCACAACGTCTTCCCACAATCTGTTCCCTGTGCTTGCAGAGTGAAGAAGTTCTTCCTCACATTCAGATGGAATTTCCTGTGCATTGGTTTCTGCCCATTGCCTCTTGTCTAATGCTTGGCACCACCGAGAAGAGCCTGGCTCCATCCTCTTGACACCCTCCCTTCAGATACTTAAAAACATGAATAATGTCTCCTCTCAGTTTTCTCTCTTGAGGCTGAACAGATCCAGCTCCCTCAGCCTCTCCTCATAGGGGAGATGTTCTAGTCCCGTAATCATCCCTGTATCCCTCCACTGGAACCACTCTAGGACCTCCATGTTTCTCTTGTACTGAGAAGGCCAGAACGGGACATAACACTCCAGATGTGCCTCACCAGGGCTCCTTAGAAGGGCAGGATACCCTCCCTTGACCTGCTGGCAATGCTCTTCCTAATGTATCCCAGGATTCCATCAGTCTTCTTGTCCACATGGGTGTGGGCATGGCTCACGGACAGCTTTCTGTCCACCAGGACCTTCAGGTCCCTCCACAGAGTCACTTTCCATCAGCTCAGCCTGTAACCCATACCTTGGGTTGTTCACCCCTGGTGAAGGACACAGCCTATGTACACATACAGATGTATGGCCTCCACCTCACAGGTCCCAGCACAATAACAAATATATATACCAAACATACTCTTGGAAAACAATTTATTTTCAGGTTTAGCCATACGGGACATTGCTTGGTCTCAGAGCCATCATGTGACTGTGAGCCCTACTCTGGCACTGCTTTGCATGTCAGATACTCACTGAATTTAGCAAGACCTGTACAGCTATTATGGTATTCATTGGCTTCAAATAGCCATAAACATCTTGGAAGCAGGACTTAAAGAGATACTTTAAAAGTTTGCAGATGATACAAAATTGGGAGGAGCTGTCAAGTCCCTGGAAGGCTGGGAAGCCCTCCAGAGAAAACTTGACAAATCAGAGGGCTGAGAAATCATCAAACATATGAAGTTAAACCAGGGAAAGTGCTGGACTCTGGACCTGGAATGGGGCAACCCTGGATGTATGGTCAGACTGGGAATGAGGCTGGAAAGCAGCACCATGGAAAGGGACCTGGGGGTCCTGGGTCAGTGGCAAGTTGAACAAGAGCCAGCAGTGCCCTGGCAGCCAGCAGGGCCAGCCCTGTCCTGGGGGACATCAGGCACAGCATCACAACCAGGCAAGGGAGGGATTGTCCTGCTCTGCTCTGGGGCAGCCTCACCTCAAGTCTTGTGTGAGTGCTGGGCACTACAATAAAAGAATGATATAAAGTGCTTAGAGAGTGTCCAGAAGAGGGCAATGAAGATGATGAAGGTCCTTGAGGGGAAGGTGTTGAGGAGTGGCTGAGGACACTTTGTTCAGCCTGGAGAAGAGGAAACTGAGAGGGGACCTCATTGCAGTTACAACTTCTTTGTGAGTGAAACAGGAGGGGCAGGTACTGATCACTTCTCCGTGGTGACCAGTGACAGGACCTGAAGGAATGGCCTGAAGTTGTGTCAGGGGAGGTTTAGGCTGAATATTAGGAAAAGATTCTTCACTCAGGGGCACTGGAACAGGCTCACCAGGGAAGTGGTCACAGCACCAGCCTGACAGAGTTCAAGAAGAATTTGGACAACACTTTGAGGCACATGGTGTGATTCTCAGGACTGTCCTGTGCAGGGCCAGGAGCTGGACTTGATGATCTTTGTGGGTCCCTTCCAACTCAGAATATTTTGTGATACTGTGAATTTTTTATGTATTTTCATTGCTTTTGTATGTCTCTGGATACAGAGCTTTTTCATTTTGTTGAAATGTACTCTCTTTTATATATATCTATATGGGGTTTTGTTGGTATAGAGGCAATTTTCTTCACAGTAGGTTATTTAGGACTCTGTTTTGGGTTTGTGACCAGAATCAGGGATGCTTTAGCTGGGCAGTGCTTACACTGCTTCTTGAAGTGCCCTGCCGATGAGCAGGCTGGGGGATACAAGAAGCTGGGAAGGGACACAGCTGGGACAGCCTGACCTAAACAACTCAAGGATATTCCAAACCATATGTACACATGATGTCATGCCCAACAGTAACGGTTGGGGGAAGGAGGAGGAAGAGAGGACATTCAAATTTATGGCATTTTTCTTCCAAATTCCCTGTTATGCATGATGGAGCCTTGCTTTCCTGGGGATGACCGAATGCCTGCCTGCCCATGGGAAGTGGTGAATGAGTTCCTTGTTACATATCATTGGAACAACATGAATTTCTGCTAAAATCCCCTTTCTTGTTTTTGGGTAATTTTAGTCCTTCGCCATTTCCAGTGTATCTTCTCCTCCCTAGTTAACACATACATCATTTTAGCTATCCCTAGCATTTCTCTAGTGACAGTTTTATTTCTGTTGTTATTCATAATTACGGGCTTCATATAAGCTTATGAGTGCCCACTGACTACAACTTTTATTAACTTTGCTAAGGTTAAACCTGTTTCATTCATAGATCATCATATCCACTATATTAATCATGTACATGAAATCAGTGTTTTCCAGATGGCCTCCATCCATCCTAGTCTTCAAGAATGCTCCTTCCTTCTCAGACCCAGGAAATGCAATTGTAAGTTAAATACACCATCCTGTGCACAAGGAAGTTTTCAAAACATTCAGAAAAGTTGCTAAAAAAAGTCCAGGTTTATCTAAGAACTGTCATATTACTGATTTTCTCTGGTTTCAGTCCATTTACTAAGAAATACAGGACATGCTAAGAGAGTTTTGACCTCCTGCTCCAGTCTGTGCCCTTCCTGACTTGAGAGAGAAGACAGCAAGCAGCTGTGGCTCACATACCAAAAATAGCCACATATCCTTCTTCTTCCTTCAGCCTTGCTGCAGTGCATCTGATTCAAGTGATGTCAGTGCTGGCTCCCATCAATCAGAGAGACATTGGTTCTAAAAGGGCAGCTCTATGGGTGCAGACAAAGGGCCCATCTAACACAGCCTTGCCCCCAGCTCAAAGCCAGGGCAGCTCTCTCAGCAAGAGCAGGAACAAGGCAGCAGCCACAACACTTCCCCTTTGGACTGTGCCACCCCCCTGTGCCCATGTGTGCTCAGGGGGTTTCTCAGCTCAGTGAGGTTTGGTGAGTCAGTAGCCTGCCGTGGTTCTCACGCTCTCCAAGGGCTCGCCCAGCCCCACCTTGAGCCTGCTTCAGCTTTTGGCCCGCACAGCATCCATGGGTGAGGGGCTGCCCAGGTCTCACCTGCTGCACAAGGCACCAGCTCTGAGCCTGGCTATGCTCCCTGCCTTTGTGAACTCCTGGATTTTTGTGCTTGAAAAAACATATTTTTCCCAATGTGTCTGTACCTCTGATGATTTCATGTGTCAACTCATAATGTAGTCCATTTTCCAAACTGTGCAGTGCTAAACTAATCAAAGTGACCTGGTACACAACCCCTCTCTATTTTTTTTTTCTGTTTCTGCTTTCTGGGATGAGGGGACTAAGTAAGTATTCACGTTTGCTGTGGATTCCTGCAGTGGCATCTTCATATTTCCAGTTCTATTCTGTGTTCCTTTGCAAATGGTCTGTAACATTTGATTGAGTGCAACCACACACTTAACTGATGTTTTCTGATATGTAATTCGTGCCACAATTTCCTTCTCAGTGGCTGTGATCATTTCAGAGCTTTTCATCTTATGTGAGAGGCTAGGAATTTTTTTTCCTGGTAGGTGCTGATTCAATTCAGGCAGTGAATTTCATCTGTGGTTTATTGCCCAGTTATTCAACCTCACAAGGTCCTTCTCTAGTTCTTTGCACCCAGCTCTTGTTCATGCTACCTCAAGTAATTCAGTATCAGCAGCAGACTTGTTTGAGCTGATTATATAGTGAACAGGAGAGGTTCAAGAGACACTGGTCAATACAAAGCTACCAAAAGGTACATAGTCTCAAAACAAATATTTAAAAGAAACAGGGCATGAGATGTACTTGGGAAAAAAAAACCCTGCTAGTGAGTTCTTTGCATTTGTTCTGAATCTACTTGGAGATTTTAAAGTTCAAAGTTAATTCCAAAAGTTTTAAAGTTAAACTTCATTCCAAACCTCACCCCTTCTGCTTCAGGTGCCTTACCTTGTGTGTACTCACATCAGTGTGTATATTTAACAAAAAAGTCCCACCACAATAGAATACTCAGCAGACTGTAATTCATTACCTTGGACAATAATCAGGAGTATGTGTGACTCTGTGTGAGTGTGTGCACAGAACGTGACATTCTGATCCTTTATCCAGAAAGGAGCTGCTTTTTGACAGCCATGATCATTCAATTGCCAGACCATTGGAAAGGAGTTGCAGGGGGATGGCAGATAGTTTTTACTGAAGACTTTAAGCAAAACTGGAGAAAAAGGTGCAGAAACTCTTCTGAAGCGAATGCTAGTAAAGAAGAATAGTATCCTTGGGTTTTAATGCTGTTTTACTTATGCCCTAACCTAATTATAACCATAACCCTAACACTGATTCAAATAGTGAGACATCCAGAGGTGCAGATAAATCTACCCCACTCTAGTTTGCCCTAATGCACTTTGGGGCAGTAGATAAGTATTTAGATTGAGATGGATGGTGTAAGAAATGACACAGTAGAGCATACCTAACAGTGGATACTATAATAATACTGTCTTCCAGTTTAGAATAATCAGGAGGGAGCTGAAGAATTTTGCTATTTCTTAATTTCCATTTTTCATTATAATGGCACATACAGGCACAGCTGCCAAAAGAAATTGTCCTGCCTGCTCCCTCCACTATTCTCTGGTTGTGCCTGCCTTCCCTTTCCCCATGCTACTGCCTGCTTTGTGCTGGCAAGAGAGTTTCATTGGCTCTACAATGAACTAGGAACTTTTTTTCCCACTAAAAACTTTTCTCCACTTAAAAGCGATTGTGAAGCTACAGCATTACATGCTGCATCAGAAATCACACCAAATTTTAACAAACCCTCTCTGTACTGAAGGCAGAGATGCTGCTTCTTTTCTTCCCAACCAGCTTCCTGGGCCCTCGTGCAAGCTCCAAATTGACCTGTTTTCCACTGCTTCTCTTGGCCTCTCAGCTTCTCATTATCTGCACATAGCTGCTGCTTTGTGTGGTACCTTCGCTTCCAATTGACATCAGGCTATGAGAGCTCCCCCCTGCACCTGCTGCCATAAAGAGCAGATTTCCTGTAGCTCTGTCCCTTGCGACCTCTGCTTCATCTCACAGCTCAGCTGCAAACTCTGCCTTTCTTCTTCTTCTTGCATTCATCTTTGTTTTTCCCTCTCTGCCCCATCACTGCTTCACCAGAGATCTTTTCTGTTTCAGTAGTAAATAATGTATTCATCAAAACATGCCGCTGAAGGGAAGCCAGCTCTACTTGCAAATTCAAATCAAATTTAAAAAAGAAAAGGTTTTGCCTGGCATAAAAAAGAGGAAATCCCAGACATGTTATACTTATTTATTTTTATTTCTTCAGCATCAAGACATCTTGATCTTTTTAAGCTAGGTTCACATGTGGCACTGTGGCATCTATCATAGATCAGAAGAGTAAAAAATCATGCTCATGTTTTAATATAGATTTTTTTCCAGCTATTTTTCTCGTCCTCTCTCCTTCCCTTTAAGAACCATTTGCAGGGCACCTTTTGAAGGACGGCTGCAGCATGGACTGGGGCAGCTGCAGTGAGGTGTGAGGGTGGGAAGGAATGGTGGTGTGGAGCAGCAGCAGGGGCTGGCAGAGTGCAGTGAGGCAAAGCACACAGTTGTCCAAAACCAGAAGAACTCCTTTCACTTTCAAGGATAAGTTCATCACCAAATGATTGTTTTCCATCAAAAAACAGTAAAAGCCAGGGTATTTTGGGTTAATGTGCAAAGAACTTTTAAATATATGCATTTTTAGTCATCCACAGAACTGAAGCAAATTTTTTTTTCCATGGCTTTAATCAGTGTTTTGTTTAGATGTGCCATCATACCCTATCCAAAATGAGTTGTTCTAAATTTATGATTTAGTTAACTCTGTGCGTACTTACAATACCTCTGGAATAGACTCTGTGATGTGATTAGCATAAAGGTAATCTTCCTAATAGACAGAGAAATTAAATAAATACAGGTGCCTAATGTGAAAGGTAAAAGTCCCAGACTCAGTTATTAAACCACAGAACTCCTAGAAACTTCAGCTAAACCAGGATTTTGTCAAAAAAAAAAAAAAAAAAAAACCTGCTTTTTAAAACAAACTCTTGTCAATCCAAAAGAAAAAGATGAGGTTTTATTGTGATTCTTGTTACAGGTGAATACATTTCACTTTCCAGAATCACTTGTTTCATTATTCATATACAACTGTGGCAGAGCAGCTCTTTGGCTTTCCTGGCATCATTTTCTGATCCTGTTCCAAAGACAGTGACTCAACTGGGGTCAGGGTAGGCTTCAAAACAAGAGTAAATCTGATAGCTCATTATCACTCAAAAATATTTATGGAATTAATAATCACATATTATGGATAACTCAAAATTTCTGAAGTCCTAATCCAGTGGTATACAATTCAAAAGAGTTAAGCCGTTCAATGTTTATTTTGACTGAATGACTTCCCATAAATTTAAATTAGTTGAAGAAAATAACTAAGTTTCCCTAGAGACACCTGATCACTAGCAAACGAGATGAGGATTCATACTACTGTTTTGCAGGCTTTAAAAATGAATTTTACTCACAGTAATGTGAACCAGCCATAATTATATGTCAGTAGATCAACTAAGAACAAAACTGTGAGAAACAGAAGCAGAAACACTGGTGATTTAAAAAGCAGAATAAACATATTTTTCCCATAAACTCTCCTTTTTACTGAATTAATCACCCCAAATCGCAAATTTCCTCAAATTTATTTCTCACACGGTTCAGTATCTACTGCTTGTCACAAACTGGGGTTTGAACACTACACTACAGCCACTAAGTAAACAAACATTCCTGCATTAATTTTTTTTTTATATCTGGACGTGGAATTACTTTCTATTGAGCTGTCATTATTATAGTGGGAGTTTTTTCACAGCACATGTGTATTTGGATTTGAAGTTGTTATTATTTGGCTGTAGCATTCATTATATAAACCTTACTTCTTTAACATGTCATCTCAGAATAGCCATTGTATACATCCATTCTCATGTGTGGATTGAGTGGGTCCCAATGAGGGGAAGGCCATTTTCCCCCATTTTCATACCAACATGCCTTGTAAGTGAAGAATCACTTAAATAATGTATTAAACAGAAATTCAGGGCATTGAAACTTCTAATATGTAAAACATGTTCCCTTGCATGCCAGAAATCCAAGGGGCACTAAGGCAGGATTGCCATCTGGGCACTGAAAGCCCCACATCCTCACTTCTGTAGGGTCTGCCTGAGTATGTAGCAGGCATCCAGGCATTTCTGAGGAAACAGGAAAAAACCTGCTCTCTTCTGTGACCTTCACAGGCCTGGCCTGCTCACAGGTATTTTCCTGACTGCTAAGCCAGCAGCCAGTGCTGCTGGTGGTACTGTTGTCTCTGCCTGATCAGAATTGCAAAAGGAAATATTTCTCTGGTTGGTGATACAAACCACACATAACAATTCTAGGAAATTCTGGTTGTCTACTTTCTAAGAAGTAAACCATTCAAATTAAAAAGTCATCCTCATTTTATTCTCCAGTTCAGGAAATGCCATGAGGTGACACAAATGTTTCAATTATTAATGCCTGAAAAGAGGAAAGCTGATTCCATTTCAGACACCATCAGATAATACTTTAGCCAGAGGATGTTATTACAGTTTTAGGCTAAATATATAATATAAATAATCTGTCTTCTGCTATAGAAAAGATCACTACTGGCTGGAAACAATTATTGTGAGATAATACAGGGAAGTTTGCCAGCCAGGCTTGTTACATTTTCTAGCTCTACATTTATAATTTACATTAGTGCACAGCACTACCTCTGAGCACAGCCAAGGCTCTGCTGCTCTATTTATGAACTCACTTTACGTATCAGTGGCAAAATTATAAGGCTGAAGTAAACCATGCAGTGAAGTAATCTAAACCAAATCCTTAGAAGATATTAATTTCCATTCAGGAAATAAGCGCCACCTTCAAATGTACCACATTCAATATGAGTGAATTATTATTCCAATTATTCAGCCAGCTTTACAACTTGCCTGTGGCTCAATGCCAGCATTTTGCTTAGCAGACTAATGAAAATTTGATTATCAAAGGCACCGGGTCAGCTGCACACTCAGGGGGCAGGGAGTGAGCTGTAGCAGCCACCTTGGTCAGACACCAGGCCAAGAAATTGTCCATCACCTCATTTTATTATGTCAGTAATAAAAATAAACAAAGCATGCTCCAAACAGCTATCTGGGCCTAAGAACAGGTTTGTGTGGACCAAATTTTCCCTGCCCCAGTGATCTGTGGAGAAGGATAAAGTGTGGGAAAGAGTGTCCTGCTGAGGCTGCCCTGGGACAAGGAACGTTCATGAAGGAAGCAGTCATCCCTCCTGGACCCACAAGTGTTTTTAAGGGAAGGCAGGGCAGACATGCACAGGGAAGGGGAGGGAGAAAACCTCTTCAACAATTTTTTTTCGTTCTTGGATCAGCAAGTTGCAGTTGCACTGGAGGTGAAATCCTAGGGAAGCCATTGAAAAAATCTCACAGGCAGATCATAGGACGAGACTTCTACGGAGAAAACCGACCCTTACCATTTAACAGCTTGTCAGCAAATTCAGAATACAACAGAGCATGCTCTGGGAGAGTTGTTATAATGTCACTCCTATTTTCTTGGTCTGATCACAGGAAACTGGAAAAATCTCTTTGGGAACAAATGTCTGGATGGAGATAAGGCTGCATTTGCAGTTCATGGCTCCTGTGTGATTTGCTGTGGAAAAGGCTAAATGAGGCTCCATTCAAAATGTTGAAGTTAGCTCCTGGGAAACATTCTCCTGGTGAAATGAAAGTCATGGAAACTGTGTGGTTGCCTGCTTTTAAATGGCTGTGTGAGAATGGAACTTTTGTTTCCCCTTTCACTTTGATTTCCTTATTCCTTGCACGATACTTATTTTAGAGCAAAAAAAAGGAACAGGAGCAAAAGTGCTTGCTTGGCTTTTTGAAGTTGGAGCAAATGCTTTGTCTATAGCAGAGATGGGACTCTGGGGTGGGGGAAGGTTGTTGCAAGGCTCTGTCAACTGCTGTGCTGCAGATGCCACTTCTCCTGCCACAGGCAGTGGGCAGGAGGCTGGCACCTGGGAAAGGCAATGTTGGTTAGAGGGAAGATCCCCTGGTTTGTGCTTCTCATCCATCTGACATCTGCCAAAACTCTGCAAAAGCAGGATTTGTACTAAATAAAACTGAGTCCCCAATTCAAAGCCTGTAAGTTAGGATGTTTGTCTGCCTTACTGGCTGCTCATGAGAGGACATCAGTCTTCCACAAGGTCTTATGACAGCCTCAAAACCTGAGTCACCTTCTGGAGGTTCCCATGTCTTCCCCCTGACTGCAGAGGGAACCAAGGAAGGTCACCTTCCTCAGCTTAGCACCCCACACCCTAGGAGATGACTCTGGGCTATACAAATGGCCACTCAAACAGAACTGCTGTGATTCAGCCCTTGGGAAAAATAACCAGAAAGGGAGAGAGTGGTGTATATGATTTGGCAGAAAGCAAGAGGGAAAAGCAAGAGGAATAGAGAAGGCAAAAGAGAAAAAGGGGAAGAAATAGAAAGGAATGAACATAAGCCATAAGATGGAAAGCAACTGCCAAAGGGAAATAACAAAGAGACTGCAGGGCTAAAAGTGTCAGAGAGGTCAAGCAGAGGGAAGTCAAGAGCACATGAGTGACAAGCCGGAGCATCCCGTGGAGAAGCATCCCTGTGCCTTGGCAGGGGCAGCAATTGCCCAAGGCCACCGGAGTGACTGGCTCAGCCACCTCCAGGGCCTGGAGGGAGCCCTGCGTGAAGGACACTGCAGTTTGCCCTGTCAGGGTCACTCTGTGATGGCCCCTTCTGCCATTCCTGGTAACAGCAGAAATTTAGCATTTGGGAGTCAGCAGCCAGAGAACGCGATTTTCTTTTCCTCATGACAAATATTCAGCACTGTTCAGCAGACACAGGGCAGGGTTTCTGACATATGGTACCAGCAGGAGGAATTTTTCAGCTTTCTGTTTTCAATTTCTCTTTTAGATGTGAAATAGCTAGCAAATTATTCAGTGCTTTTTCCTTGCTCTGCTTTCCAAATTAGCTCAGCACAACCAAGGTAACATAAGCACAGAGAAGCCTTCGAATATATTCAGTGTGCACTGGAAACCTCTGGAAACACTTTTGGTTTAATTGTTAAATGTATTTCATACTTACAATGTACTTGGAAAGTTACACAAATCTGCATATTATACAAATCCAGTGATTAAAAGTCACTTACTGGTTACTAACAGTAAATGAACTGCTGAATGGCAAGTTAAGTATGGTTAATAGAAAAGAATGTGGGAAACATTAGCCAGTGTAATTGCTTTGATAGAGTCCATTATCTTTAATGGAGTTTTTACAATTGTGGATACACGTGTACCTGCTGTGAAGACACCAAATTACAAATAAAACTCTGGTAGAGCCAAGCCACAACTTAACTATTTAGACCACTGATAATAGGACCACCCTTGCAGCTGGATTAAGTACTGTAAAACACAGTGAGATGTGTTTACTCTTTGAGAAACCTTCCTGTTCACCACTTGGTGCTGTGAGGAAGCATTCCTTAGGGGGAGACTGCACATCTGGGAAGGGAGCATCCAGGCTCCAATGTGCCCAGAGCCGCAACGAGAGGCCCAGAGAGGCACAGAGGAAATTCTCACAACTGCCTGTTTCCCCACCACAAATTAAGTGACTGAGTGATCACAGGCCACAACTGAATTACGGGAGTGAGTCACAGAGTTCAAAACAAGAGCATCCACTAATTGTTTCATGGAAGAGGCTGGGGGAAGTCTGAAGAAGGATTTTGTAGGATTTTCTTTTACTCATTGTGAGCTTTGTAGTCTTTTGTAGCAAAGCCAGCCCTTGTGATCTGAGAGTTTATTTTACGACTCATAGCCCAGGGAGGGCTGTGTTCCAGGGCTGGGCATCCATCCCTCAGGGGCAGCTTTTTCTGCCGGGAACCTGGAACAGCTTTGGAGCTGTCTTCTGGAGCTCTCAGACACCACCAGATGGCAAATGGGAGGAGGGGATAAATGGCCTTGTTCTCAGTCTAGCTGTCCCATCAGCTCTGTGCAAATGTTTTGGTCGGTTTGATTAAGATTTGTTCACCTACATTTCAGGTGTTCAAGGCAGGAAGATGATCTCTAATTTTTATTTGACAAATATCTCTACCCCCAATCCTCTAGAAGTGGATGTCTCAATGATCATCCCCCGAGCTTTGCTCAGTGGGGCTTAGAGCCCCAAAGGACAAAGGACATTCATCCACTGGCAGATTGCTCTGGTGAGGTGGTCACTGAGGGTGAAGATGGCTTCCACAACTTATTACCACAGGCTTACAAGCACACTGCAAGTTTTGCAAGTTTATGGCTTGGGCCTGCCTTGTGGTTGTGCTTTGGCCCTTCCCTGCCCCTTCCTGACCACCACCCCAGCAAGATGCTGCAGTTGAGACACACGCAACCCATTCACTTTTACTGTGCTGATTCCCTCAATCTCTTTGGCCTTTGTCTTGGAAAAACAATCAGTTACCCTTTCCGGGTAACTCAGCTCCTCCATAAGTGCTCTCAGCCCTGATTGCCAGATTTGTGTCACGTCCCTCTCCCACATCTTCACCTCTATTGTGTTCCAAGTCAGTGGGATCCAATTTTCAGAATCCAGGAATGCAGAAGATAGTTCAGGATCCAATGTGCACTAATGGTATAGAAACATCTGCCAAAAATGTCTTAGTGCATGCTGGGTTTCCATGCACCCATTTCTCAGGATACTTCAGATTTGTGGTTTCCATCTACTTTCCAGTCGGTAACCCTGAGCTTTTCCTTTTTGCTGCTCTCTCTCTGCTTTGAGACACGAAGTCTCCTCTCATTCTTGCTATCAACTTTCTGATTCCCCATGCCCACCTAAGATAGGAAAGGATCACAGCCTACCTGCTGGACTGTTGTTTTCTGAGCTACAGCTTATTCAGTATCTCAGAACCCTTTACAGTACTTCCTTCCAGATCAGAGCTAACCAAGGCTCAGTGACTCATTTGTCTGGAGTCATGTTTTTTTCTAATTTCAGTCCCAACCTGAAGACAAAAAATCAACAGAGGAAGCAGATTAATCAAAATAGGATTTGCAGTTTGGTGGAGAAAAGACACATGAAGGCAGATTCACTTGGCAGAAGCTCAGCTGGGGGGATTCAGAGGCAGGCAGGAAAGACTTTATGCAAATATAGTGATTTCTTTCCATTGAGATTATATGGACACAAAATACATAATGCCCAACAGCTAAGGTCCCTTCCAACCCGAACCCCTCTATGATTTTATTATGATCCCACCCTTGTATTTTTCTGAATGAAGAAATTGAACAGTGGCTGCTTCTGGACCTGTCCTCCACTAAGTGCTCTCTGGTGGAGAAAGGTCCCTGCTGTTAGCAGAAGCTAGGCTCCTTTGCATTTTTCTTCTACCTGCATTTTTTTATTAAAAAACAGGACAATTATTTTTCCATTGCCGAAAAATTTTAAAAAGTGCAAAAATAAGCAGGCTTGGAAAGTTAGCAGAAATTAGAAACTTTTGCCAAAAATTGGAAATTTTCCGTGTTTTGCTCTTGGATTTAATGCAAAGTTCATTTGGAATAAAAGTACTTGCTAAATTATTATCAGGAAAAGGAGAGTTAGCAAAGGTATCAGCCAAAACTAAGGAGGAGTCTAAGTCAGTGGAAAACTATCACATTTGGGAACCATTTACTAGAATAGTAACACTTATGGTCTTGTATTTAAAACAACAGCTTGGTCTCAGCTGTCTAAAAAAACCCATTGCATTACTGCCAAGTCATTAGCTTACAAAGCTCCAGGCCCTGTCTACACACAAGCCGGCCATCAGTTTAACTGAATTCACTATTTAATCCATTTAGAGCAATCAGCACAACCCTTTTTTTTTTTTTTTGGGGTAACCAAATTAACCTAAATCAATACAAGCCTGTTGCAAACAGAGACAAACAATTTAAGGACATCGACATCAAAACCTGCATTAGCTCAGGCAGTGTAAGTTTTTTTGGTGAGGCAGGAGCTCAGGTCAAGACAGGGAGATGCTGCCGTGGTTCTTTTTGCACCATAGAGCTTGTGCCAGAAGCACATCCAGTAGCAGCTTTGAATTGAGGTGCCCAAATTTGAGGTGCCCAAGTGGTCTCTCCCATTTTACATGCACAGTCAGGATCCCCACTGCTTCTCTGGGCCATGCCCTGCTGTGTTTGGGAGCTGTGGCCACCCTCACCACCCCTGTCCCCTTCCCAGCCCTGAGCCCTGCATTGCCATCACAACCAGTCCCCTGGAGGAGCTTTAGGGGAAAGGTTTAAGACATGGCTTGCTCCTGTAGAAATCATTCAGCTTCAATGGCCCAGGAAACCCTGTTCAAACTCTATTCTCCAGTGCTGAAAAACATGAGAGTGTAAGCACAGACACAGCCCTTTTTGACAACATCCTCCTTCCCAGTGTTTGCAGCTGCCTGGGCAGGAGACCAGATCTCCTCTCCAGAGACCTCTTGCACCCTTCTGCTGGGAGCAAAGGAGGAAAACACCAGCAGCAGCAGCTGGCCAGGGTACAGGCTGTTCCCCCGGGGTGTGCAGGTCTTGCTTGCAGTGCTCAGCCCTCAGGGGCTGTCCAGCTCTCGCTCATGCTGAGGGAGGGGAGCAAAGCTCTCAGCAGGGCCACCCTCCAGCCAAACGCAGCAACACACAACTCCTCACCTGCAAGGAGCCTGGGCTCAAAGGGTCTCAGGTGGTTCCTCAGCTCAGTTTGGTTTGTTGAGCCTGCAGTGGCTCTCACTCTCTAAGGGCTTGCCCAGCCCTACTTTGTGCCCGCTTCAGCTTTTGGCCCACACATCATCCACATGGGAAGGGTTCCCCAGGTCTCCATCCACTGTGCAAGGCACAGCTCCTGGTGTTTGCTCTGACTCAGGCTATGGCAAGCTCCAGTGGATGGTGTCTCACTCTTCTTTTGGCAGAGACAGTGAGTGGTTGCTCCATATCCATCTTTATGGCACACGTAACTCTGTAGGCCTCTGTTAACCCCTCCAGCCCACTGGACTTGCAGTTTCCTTTCATAGGGAAACTATTCCCTACCTTTAGTCATCCATTCTGCCTTTCTCTGGACCTTTTCCAGTTCTGCTGTATCCTTTCTGAGACAAAGGATTAGAGTCACACTCAAAAGCATGTGACCCAGGGATTCACACAGTTACTTTTATACAGCATATCCTTGCTTTCATTCCTAGTCCTCAAAATTCCTAACATAGGAATGGGGTTTTTTTGCTTATTGACAATCATTGAATTGATATTTTCTTGGAAAAATATCCCAGTATTTTGAAGGGGGTACATGGGAATTATTTTTCCCTGTGTATTGCTTCACATCTATCTACATTCAGTCTGTTTCCCCATCCTGTCACTCTGCAGGTCCATATTGCTCTTCTGCACAGTTTTTAGTCACCTGTGGTCTTTACTGCAGTGGATGTCTCAGTGTGAGCAAATTTTTCACCTCACAGCTCACCTGCTTTTCCTCATCTCTGTGTGTTTGCACTGTATGTGTGCACAGGGCAGCGGGAGGGAAGTGCACAGGAAATAAGGCAAAAATCCAAGTATTCACTCCTGTATCAGTTTTATCCCATTTTCAGGTGCTGCATCAGCAAACATCCATGGTAACACCCTACAGTAAAATGTGACTTCCAAAAGCAAAAGAGACCAGAACCAGAAAAGCAGGGCCACAGGCAGGCCAGGGAAGGGCTGCTGAGTTTCAGAGACACCTTCATAGCTGCCTGTCTCTGAGTTTTCCTGCTGCCCAGAGGGAGCACCGAGCTCAACTCCAAGAGCTCCTGATGACTCAGAGAGAGCTTTGAGCTTTGACCTGAGGGAAAGCTGCAGGATGTAGCTGCTGAGTTTCATCAGCTTAGGGATGCCACTACCTTCCCTGCTGAAGCTGGGGATTTCAAACTCTTTACTGAAGGCGCCAGCTGGAATCTCACTGAGATTTTTTTATCATAAAGACTGAGAGGACTCAAACTGCCTCTGACCTTTATCTGTGTGCATGTTGGGTCCCAAGCATTCAGAGGTTCACAAACGAAATCTGTCTTTGTTAAGCTGTGGCAGAAAAAGACGGAAATCCCTCTGAAACCTGTGATCTTCCAGAGGCAAAGGAACTGCTCTAAAACAAACCAGCATCTCCTTCCTCCCATGGCTGTAATCCAGAAAGCAGTTTACATTAATGAGGTGTCTGGCCCCCAGCTAAGCTACAAAAAGCCAAAGATGCTCAGATATGACTGTGACAATATAACAGAAAACAGAGCTAATTTTGTACTGCAGAATGCCTGGGTAGCAACAGATGTCTACAGCCATGTGTCCAGAGACACCAGCCTCACCTGATCTTTCCCAGTGTGCCAGCCCTCCCCGCTGGAGCTGGGTAGAGGACAGGCAGGAACTGTGGGTGTGAGAACAGATCTACGCTGTTCTCTGGCTTTCAGTCCCAGAGTAGGTATCATGTGGAGATCACACCCTGCAGGAGAAGGACCTAAAGTTGCCCTTGAATGACCTTTAGAAGAAGAATCTCCAGGGTGACAGTGCCACCATTTCTGAGTCTATTGATGTAATTTTGTAAGTGATTGTCATTAATGCCTTTCCACTGGGGCAATCCAAGTGATGAGTATGGCTGTATTATCCCCTTTAAAAGCCTGCTGCTTCATCGTTCCTCTGCTGTGGTGCATGCCAGGTCTCTCCTGGCCTGGCACACCCCTGAGCAGCACAGTGCAAGAGAGAGATGAAGGCCCAGGACAACACAATGGACCAAATAACCTTCAGCATAAACTGGGCAATGTCACAGGGAATAAGCACCAACCCCAGCCCCCTTCTGTTCAGCCACTTCTTTTATCCTGCAGACACACAGTGGCCTTGGAGCCTCCCATGTTTCTACCTGAGGGGTTTCTGTGACAACACTCAGGGCAGGCACATTCACCCATGCAGAAGCATTTGATTTTATACCAGGAGTTCAACAGCTAAATAAGGCTTGCATTTTCTTGTATAGGTAGCATGATTAGAAAATAAATTAAGGAATTTAGGACTCGGGTCTATAAATCCTTATAGACTCCTTCAAAGTACTAGTTCAAATAAGAACATTTGTATAATTCACAAATCTGCAAGAACACACCTGGTCAAAGTTTCTCATGGCTTTTTATTTATCTGTCTTCAAAACACCATACGCACATATGATGAGATATAAAATAAAAATATGCTATTCTCTGGTATTCCCCAGATTTCCAAATAGTAGGGTATACAGAGAGTAAAAATTATTACTATCAGAGACCTACCTCAGTCTAAAAATGAAATTTACACCACATCACTAATTGTGTTTATTAGCACTTAAAGAGAAAACAATAATTAACTTGTAACTCACAGCCAAAAGCTTGAGCACTCCAAAGGCTGGACACTAGGTGGCAGAAAAATTATACGCTCTCCAGTACATGACAAATACTCATCCTTCTAGTAAGAAGGCAGGCCCAGGGAGTCACAGGATGTATCTCAAATAAATTGAAGGTTTATAGCCGCCCTGCTTTTCCTGATCAGTTCAAATGAGCACAGATTCTCTTGAGGTTGAGCTTTTTTGCTCCTGCAAAGCAACATTTCTCCAACATCCCATCAACCAGGAGCTATCACAGGCAGAGGCTATGCTGAAAAAGATGGAAAAAATACTTAGGAAGGAGGCAAAGGAAACAGGTGTTAGTACATGTCCTGTCCATGCCCTGCCCTCCTCTTTGTACCCTCCAGCAAAGATATAGAAACCATAAATAAAATAATGAATAAATATAAAATAACAGGCATCAGGACTTTATGAAGGCGAGCAGGAGGTTCTATATTTGTGTTTCCAACATCATCCGCTGCTCACTGGGCACATGTAAATGCAGGCCTGTGGCAGGTCACAGACATGCCCATGTGAGTGACCGTGGCATTTTGGTGGTGCAGCTTCTGGCCTTGGCTGGCTCTCAGGAGCAGAAGGAGCTCAGGCTCACTCAGGTGGGAGCAGGGCTGGAGGTTAAATAATCACCTTGTTGCAGGCTCCTGGTTGATGTACTGATTTATGGCTTCATCTTACTCATCTTCTCTTGCAGCCCTGGCATCTGCTGCCTGTCACTTTTACTTGCAGGTACGAGGTGCAAAGTAAAACACACCTGCCAACTGCCCATGCTGCAAGGAGAGAAACAACTCCCACTCCCTCCTAAAAGGAGACTCCTGGGACTTCATGTTCCCATGACACCCGAACTCCCAGAACTGACTATTCAAGCACATCCTTTGCCACCCTGGGTCCTGTCCCTGAGCACGAAAAGGTTAATTTTAACAAAAACCTGGGCAACTTCCAGATATTTTTTTCCCAGTATTTTCAGCTTCTCTTGCTGGGGTCATCTGAAGAGAGGACCTTAAGGACGAATTTAATGAAACTAGTAGGACCCTTCTGGATTAAAAGGGAATTACAACCCTGCAGGAAAGCTCAGGGCTGTGGGAGAAGTGCCCAAAGCTAGATGTACCCCAAAACCTGCACTGCCTCTGTAGCCAAGAAACAGTTTATGATGGGCTCAAGAAGTCATCTGACCTTTTGTGGCAGTGTAGGAGTAGAGCACACACAATAGAGTCTTTCTTTAGGAGGAATGAACATCTGCATGACATGAAAACAACAACACTAGGGAAAGAAAAAAAAGAGGATAAACCCACATGTCACTGGTCTGCAAAATCCAATAGCGGAGGCTCAGAGTTCAGCCCCCAGGCGGGGGGGTGCTGAAGGGACACCAGAGCCAGCCTGCCTGGCCTGTGGGAGGAGCTGAGAAAAGAACCATCACATCACTTTTGGCCAGCTTTCAGGGAGGCACTGACTGGCTCCAGAAGTCATCAGCAAGTCTCTTCTTCTGCATTCTGCAAATAGGCCTTTCAAAGGTATGATGGGTGAGGTAAAAAGAGGTAGAATTTATGGGAAATCATACTCCTCAAAGACAACCTTCCTCAGAACTGGAGAAGAAACTTCTTTCACGTTTGTAGGCAATTTTCCTTGGCTCGTGATGATTGCAAACCTCAGAATAAGCGAGGTTTGCTCACCTGCAAAAGCAACATGAGATCTGCCAACCCACCCACCCATCCTGACACATGGCACCATGGCTGCCATAGGACATATGCACCAGGCCTTATCTGAATGCAGGAATACCAGACCTCTCCCCTCAGAGTCACAGCACTACTCCCACATTTGGAGGTGCGAGCAGACAACCCTACCTAAGAAACCCATCGATTCCTCTTCCTGCACGGACACATTTTACCCCAGGATTCCAGCTAAACACGGAAAGGACTGAACCATGGGATGGACATGAGCCATGGCTCAAAAGAACAGTACAGCCTGAGAGAGGATAAGTAAAGAAAGGGAAGAAACAGAGAGGGGTTTGAAGCAGCAATGCCAGTGAAATGGACACGTAAACAGCACACAAGGGGGAACTGTGGTCACCGTAAGCATTCCTTTATGTTAAAAACTGTATCTAACCATGTCTCTAACAGATGCAGATGATGGCAATTCAAACATCAAGGTTTGTGGCTACCAGTGTGGGAGTGAAGGTAATATAAGTGGGAAGTTGGGTCATATGGGAACTGAGAGCTTGTTGATTAGTGACAGCATGACTGGAAGCCTGCAAACCCTGCTCAGTCCAGGACCTGCAGGTTCTCAGCTGCTCAGGAAATCAAGTTCCCCTTATTTATGGCCCAAGGCTAGATCAATGCATTGGGGACCTTGTGGTAATTTTAAATTCAGTTTTCTTTGGTCAACTTCAAGTCTCTCTTATAGCTGAGTCACTTGGTTTCAAAGTGTTGTTTCCAACTTCTTGCAGGGCTGTCTTCCTGTCCCACGTCCTCCCCAGTCCCACCCTCCTTGCATGTGCACCCGCTGTCCTGTGGCTCAGCCTGCTCTTCCTCCATGCTGTCCCACTCCTTGCCACTCTTCCCCCCTTTGTCTCTACCTCACTTCCTTCCATTTTGCCTCTCCACTGCTTTCACCCTTCCCAACTAACCCTTTACTGTCACACTGCAGACTTCCATAAGTTTGGACAAGTTTATTTTCCAAAATGGGAAGTGGTAAACCAACCTACCGTCTTCTGGTAAAAATCCTGTCACTTTATCCCCTCCCCTTTCTACCATCTTCCTTTTGTTTGTCTTGGCTGACCTTTTGCCTACTCTCAAACTGAAAACTCTTTGAGGGCAGTGCCAGAATCTGGTCTGGATTCTATAAAGCTAAATATGCTAAATATTGTCAAAGTTGCAGTTTCTTTTCTTTCTTTTTCTTTCGATTTTCAATAAATTCACTGAACATCCAAGTAAGCAGGAGTTTAAGTAGACAGACATATGTGTCTTATCAACAGGAAGTTTCTCTTGCATAACTTCTCTGGCAGTTCTGGAAAGCTAAATGCGGGTGCATTTTTCCTCACTGAAAATTAACACTCAGGGAAAAAAGTGAACCCGTAAAGAAAAATCATTTCTGAGAAAGGAGATTCCAGAAAAAGAGATGATTTTTAGCATGCAGAGCTGCCCTTGTGAAACATCTGCTATGACGTAGTCCTGTTCTGGCTGCAGACCAAGCGTATCAATAGCTCCATAGAGTAATGGGATAAGAAATGGGAAAATTGCCATTGCTTGTTTAGCAGCTTGTTTTGCTGATAAATGCCTGTCACTTTTCAAATAGCTACAGTGCAATTGTTTTTTGGGAAAAATATTTCCTTGAGCAGGAGGTTTTCAGGCCATTAGCTACTTCCCATCTGTGCTGGTGTTTTAATACACCGCACATACACTTTGCTCCTTATTAGAAATTATTCGCAGCTTTTGATTATGGCCAGACAGCCTGAAGTTTAGAAATCATGTCTGCCATTAAAAAAATTTTCTATTGCCTTACCAAAAATTTAAATCTCAAAATCATTAGAACCAGTATGTACTTGTTGAAAGAGCATCTACTTCTAAACATTGCTAGGGGGGAAGAGGTACTCTTTTTAGACATCTGTAGTTTTAAAATAATGAATGACTGTATAAAAGCAGGAGCTGACTAAAGTGGTGGCCACTGTGTGCTCATTCCATGGCTAGAGGCAGAATGTCACTGAGCCAAGCAGTGCAATGTGCTGAAATTCATCTCATCCGTTTCAAACTGTGCCATGAACATTTTTTAATTTCCCCTGATAGCTGCTAGGACAGACAAGAGACAGATCTCTGTTTAATATCACACACTATGTCTAACAGTATCTGCTTTCACTTCACACACTTACACTAAACAAGCAACGACTTGCAGTAAATTTTGTGTGCCAAAAGAGGCACAACCACACTGTAGCTGATTCAACTGAAATCCTAGATGTATGCATCTCAGGGAGAGGGTGACACCCCAAAACTCTTCCTTTTTAGCAACAAGCCTTCTTTCTTTCCCCTCCTCTCATCAGGGAAAAAAAAAAAGCAGCAAACAAAGCTGAGGTGTAGAAACATGGGTACTGTGGCAGATTCGTTCCAGGGATATACCTGCTTTGTCATCTGAATCCTTTGCATTTTTTTCATTCAAAAGATTCACATGAAGTTTCTATACTAACTAATTTTTAGACACTGCAGAATGAAGTTAAGGGAAAAAAAAAAAATCAGCATTAGAAAGTGCCCATGGAAGTATGAATATAGGAATGGATCAAAACTTCAAAGTGAAGTCCTTCACAGTGGGAAACTTGCTCCATAATTTACCACTTGCACTGACAGGCAAAAGGACCAACATAGAGACAGTCATTACTTTTCAGAATTTATTGTAAAAAATAGTAATAAACAATAGGAAAAATACCACTCCCTGTTCAATCTGACCCATACTACTTTATGTGGAAACAATGGAAAAATTTGACAGAAATGTATTTACCATTCCTATCCATATATCAGATGATTCCAGCTACTAAGGACATGCTCATGGGAAAAGTATTGGCAGTATCACAACATATGGAAGCGGAAATAAAAAACATGCAGTATTTTCAATTGCAGTTGGGAGGCCTATTTCCTGGAGTCTAGAGATCATGTTGTTTTATCTGTTTTCCTTTAGCATTATGTACATTATCAGACTTTCATAACTTCAGACACCAGCATAAAACCCTGATTTTTTGCCAACAGTGACATACCCCCCTGAAAGATAAATGTGGAAACCAGAATGCCTGCCTTACTTCTGTTTGCAATTTCCTTTCCACAGGAACATGCACATGATATAGTTCCTGCTAATGTATATTTAAAGCTTGGCTAGCCCTTTTCCACTTATACCAGTTCAATCCCACTGGAGGTCCTCAGGGCAGCACAAACAATGGAGAACAGACTTCCAGCACTGCAACACATTTGTTCTGACCAAAAACCGCTTGTCCTAACACCAAATTACATACTTTGTATGACAACTTATTTTGTCTACAAACAAAAATATGCCAGATTCTGCATTAAACTGTATTATAAAAAATGTAGAACAATACTTTCCACAATTATTTTCTGTGGATTTCCTAGCTCATCTCAAAACTATGAAGTACCAGTTTGAGCTCAAATGGAGCCAACTTTTAACAGAGACCCAAAATAACAGGTGATAGTATTTACCTGGTGCAATTAGCTTCATTATCAATTGGCCAAAATTTGACTTAGTTTCATAGTTTAAAGCACTAATTAGAGAAAACTTGAATTACATGGCACTGTTGAGACCACCCCAGTCTCAAGTCAATGGGTGCACTTATGCACAGGTGCATTGTTGTAGGTGTAACATGAGTACAGAACCCAAATACTCAAAAAATGAGTCAGCAGAAACCTATGGATAATGCTAAATAAGAGCACCTAACCATTTTTTCCACTGCTGTGCTTGATGAAGACTTAGTTTGAGGTGAGTCACACAAATGACAGCCACTGGAGTAGCGTGCAGTGGAAATTTTGGTCATTTTGAAAGAAGATACAATGGAGCAATGCAGGAAATTCCATACCAAGAGGCCAAAGTCGAACATTTCTTCTCTTGCACATCATAAAAAGTATTTTTGGTAACAAATTACCACTGCAAACAGCCTTCTCATAGATAAAACTAAAAATGTCTCTACCTAAAAAGCTTTGAGAAGGTCAAAACCCAACAAACATAACTAGAGAGCTTTCTCTGTGTCCTCTTCTCTTCTGAGTAGCACAAGCTTCCTGATTTTAAGGAAGCCCCTCCTCTTGGTCAATCAATTCTGTTTTGGTTGAGAAGACATCAGCCAACATGTGCTTTGGGATTTCGGATCCCCGTACTTTTAACGTGTAGCAGGCATTCTCTACCTTTGCCAGACTCTGTTTCAAGGTGTAGAGCTTCTTGGAGACCTCGTAAGGTCCGGTGTTGCCAATGAAGGTGAAGCCATCGTAAATCTGGCGCAAGAACTGGCTCAGTTCGAAGGGCGTGTCGATGTCCCCGTTGCCAACGCTGCTGATGCACAGCCGCATCAGCTCTCCCGTCAGATCCGCCACTCCCAGCAGGTAATCCACAGGGGTTACCTTCAGGCTCCACCTATGGGGCTGTTTATCCTGGGAATTGGAGGTCTGGGGACAGAATGGAAGAAAGCCCAGCAAAGAAAATGTGAGAAAGCCATCTGTAATGGCTCAACTACACGCTAACTCAACTAACATAACTGGAAATTTAAAACATTCTGGAAAATTAAATTGCATGGTACTTCCATATGGTCTGATTTCAGAAGTACTAATCTCCTTCTAGCATATAAAAAGGTAATTTCTACTTGAGATGTCATTTTCATTCTAGCAAGTATGATAAACATACCCTCACTCTACCATCTCTATTTGCAAACAGAATTATCTCATCTTTGCAGCAACATTTATTTGCAGTTGTTTGGGGTTTTTTTTCATCTGACAGATCTCAGCCTGGTAGATTTTTTTTCCTAAATAGTCAGTCCAAAGTTAGTAAATTAGTCAAAAATAGTCTGCATTATGAAAACAAGTCATATAATTTCATAACAGGGTCTTGAATTTCAAAATACATTCTCTACAAGTAGCCATCGTATTCTCAGATCTGCTTTATATCAACTAAGCTTATTAAAATAACAAACAAAAATCTTCATGAAGCAAACCCATTACAAAGTTACAAGTTTGCTCAATATCCAAGTTTCCAATGCTTTTTATTGCCAGAATATTGGTAACGTGGGAGACAATGCAAGATTCTTTCTGTTCACTTGTTCCCATAATATGCTATCTACCCAAATTGACAGATCTGGTTAGAGGTATGCACGCTGGGGTTAACAACTTCATAGCTGGTACATCTGGTAAAAACAAATTAATTTAAGCTAAAAATCAGGCTTCTCTGCAAATATCTTACCAAGAGAATAAAGAAAGAATGAGAAGTGCTTTACAGCAGAATCTCTTCAGTAGAAGCAAACTCAGGAACTCATGTAAAGCAGCATTACTGTACACTGCACCTCAACCGCTTGTGCACTTCTGTAGATTGCTACCAAATCACTGTTGTCCTCTGTCAATAATCAAACTGCACCCAGTTTACTGTGTTTGGTGACAGTAGTTTGTCCCTGTGAGCCATTTAGGGCAGGCTAGGAGTACAGGCAAGTCAAAAAGCAGCAGACACAGCATTAGGGCTAAGGTATGACAGGACACCAGTCTGTCCAGCTAAGGCATATGCACAAGGCAAATACAGTGCCTCCAATGACTAGTTCAATACCAGCAATAAGATTTCATTCATGGAGTTCATCCTGCCTTGGATTTGTTTGTGTCCTCCAACTTCTGCAACATCACTATACACCAGAAGGTCTTAGAGACAGCCCCAGGCACTAAAAATCCCTCTGCAACATTTGTTAGCTAGCATTTCACTGTCCTGGATCTTTTGCCACAGCAGAAAGAGTTTAGTTTGCTCTGAATAAAAAGGATGTGAAATTTATAAACTTGTATCCCACAGATTTAGTTTACTACTTATGAGAATAAAAGGCATGTTTTGAACCAGTGAGTCAAAGCCCACATATCTATCTAATCCCATTCCACTAACTGGCCTTATTTAATCAGATGCCAAAAATGTGACTAAGCCTTCTTGCTGCATTTCCATCCCAGAAAGATGTTTGTCAATTGAGAAAAGAAAAACTTTTACCATGTTTGTTGTTTCTTCTCTGTCTTCTGCTGTAAATATTAGTTGTTTGTTGATCTCTTCAACACTGATCAAAGATCGTGTTTTGATAAAATACTGAAACGAAACTGCCTCAACATATTCTTGAAGCCCTGCAAAAACAGCAGAAACAAGCTCATGCTTCAAACTTTCCAGCAATAATCCATGCTCACAATTATTTAATTTTTAAGAAATCTTTTAAGTGAGACTATTTGAAGGCTACCAGCAAAACATGAAAATTAACATAATCCAGAAATAACATTGCAACGTAATCTAACATAGCGTGTTTCTGAAGCATGAAAGTCAGACCAAGCACACAGACAAACATGTTCAAGTTTTTACTCCATTTGCATCTTTCATGCAGAACCTTTTGTAATTTCTATATAAAGCATCATGGTATTCTCAGAAACATACTGGAGATCAGCTCCCCACAATGTTTCCAAGGGCTCATACTAGGACCAGTATAGTTTAATATCTGCATCAATGTCAGAGAGAGTGGGATCAAATGCACCCTCAGCAAATTTGCAGAGGACACTGAGCTGAGTGGCGCAGTTGATGCACCTGAAGGATGGGATGCCACCCAGAGGGACTAGGACAAGCTTGAGAAGATGCATCATCCATGGGAATCCCATGCAGTTTAACATGACCAAGTGCAAGGTGCGGCACTTGGGTCAGGGGATCCCCAGTATCAGCACAGGCTAGGGGATGAACAGATCAAGAGCAACCCTGCCCAGGAGGACTTGGAGTTGATACTTGCCTAAAACTGAGCTTCCCACTTCTCTATTTTGTGAGAATCAGGCTCCTTAAAATACGCAGGTTTGGTGAAATTCATGTTCAAGGCAAAGTATCTGTTGCTACAAATCACTCCAGACCAAATAAATAAATGAGCAACTAAACAAACCAGACGGGACTGTGATGTCCAGTAAGACTGACAGGTGATCCTGCTTTGGCAGAAGGGTGTAACTAGGTAATCTCTAAAGGTCCCTTCCAACCCTACCTGTTCTGTGATTCTATGAATATATGAATAACTGCTCTGTCAAAAAGAATTTACAATCTGTAATTAAGGTGTGCAGGGAGACAAAAGGAGTTTGTGTTGGAAAGGGAATAAAATATGGGATAACAAATGTAGCTTGCACCAGATTTGTATGCCATCTATAGTTACCTGCCACAATTCTCTCTTACTACCTACTTAGCAGATGGTGGTTTTATTATGCATTACTGTGGATGTGACAGCCTGAAGAGAAAGCTACATAAGTTTTCCCAGAATTGGCCTGGGAAGCCTTAGGGAGCTGGAGAAAAACAATGATAGCCAAATATTAAAACAACCTGCAGGTGGTGTTTTTCTAATAATCTGTTTTTCTCATGGGATTGTTTAACAAGACACAAATGGGAGTCTTTTTAATTAGCCAATCATGTGAAATGTATTGATTAAATGACCGATCAGGTCCACCTGTAGCAAACTAAGCTACAAAAGAAGAGAGGATGAACTAAATGATGCTTTTGCCACTTTGCCTTCTGATTGGACTATGTGTCATCTCTGACTTAACAGTGACACGTTACAACAAAAGTGAGATCTAAAAAAAAAGTTTGAATGTTCAGAGATTTTACAGGTTGTCAGTTTATGTGCAGAGAGCAGATTTGGGGAAGTATGTGAGAAAAGTTCCTAAGCAGAAAGCTGAAGCTGGCACTGTTGGTGGAAAAAAAGGCAGGAACGAAGCTGGAACAAACAGCCATGGCAGCACTAAGCTAAAAAAAGTTGTAGAGACAAAGTCAATGCCTGTGTATATCTGACCCATGAACAGAGAATGCCCAAAGAGGACATTAAAGGAACAGGCACATGACAGAGATGGTTCTAGCAGAGCTATTCTGAGCCATTTTAAGGGGATGACTTCACTTCAAAAGACACTAACAGGTATCATGCTGCAAGAGGGCAATAGTTTTGTCAGTGAGAAAATGAGGATGTAACCAAGGCTACCAGAAGTAGAAGCCTGTTTCCATTAAAATAATCTTAATACCCTCAACTGACCTGTACAGTACCAGGACTTCAGCTTATGGAAGTATGCAGGAAGAAGTAAATTTAGACTTCACCTGGATCAAAGAAATAGTCTAAATCAAAAAGGAGAGAACATAGATTTGAATAACAGATGAGTGTGGAAATACCCCAAAAAACTCAAGGGGTAGGAGGCTTTCCACATTACCACTATAAAAGCATGATAAGTGACCTGTATTGGTTTTTTTTCCCTTTTAAATATGTATTTGAGCAGAAGCAACTCAGAATGGCAATTCCTTTATAGTTTATTCCTCCACAGCAGCACTGGGGAAAGCAGAATAAATATGTAGCAACCAAACTCACACTCAACACTGTTGTTCACAAACCAGAACACAAACATAGAGCTGGCAAGGCCAATTAAACACCATAATTTAATCAACAGAATTCAGGTAAAGCATTCTGGGTACAAGCAATAGAAAAACACTAGATAAAAGCTACTCAGGATCTTTTAAGATAAATAACTTCACAGGCTGCAGAGAGGTAGATTTCATCACTCACTCTTTCCCTGACTTACCTTCTGATGTAACAGGACCAGTAATCTATTACGAAATTTTGGCTTTTTCTGTGGATAAGCTGTAAGCTACCAGATACAGCAGCACTCAACATGACAACATCTGTGAGAATCTCCCTCTGCTATCTATGGAGAAGACTATCACATATGAAGAATCAACTTGGCATTTTCCACAGCTCTCACAGAGATCAAATCAGCCCTCAAACTTTTTGGTAAACAGTCCTCTCGATCAGTCAGATCTCCCACTTTCTACTCACTCCACTTTACTACTTCATACATGTTTTGTACTTCTCATTGTAAGTGTTTGGCTCCTCTGTTCTTCTATCTTTATGTACTTTTTAATGTGGGCATATTTATATGGATGTACACAAATAGATCTTTGCTTCCCCCTGCCATGCCACACTCGCTGACATGTTCCAGCCTTGTGCTCCTTCCTTTTGTTTAACACTGCCATGTGAATGCTGCACACAGTCTCTTTGCCATCTACTGTCACCTTCTCACAAATTAGGGAATCTATCTCCCACTATTTAGTCAGCCTTACAAAACTCAATTAAAGTTACCATCACAAATAGACTGCTAACAAATCCTGTTCATGACTATTTTGCAAAAAACTTTAGTATTTTACTTTTTCTTCTTTTTTTTTTGTTTTTCACAAGTCCTTCTTTCAGAAGCAGCTACAATATGGTATTTCAATGAGCCAAGACCTTGAAATAAGGTATTTCCATGTGCAGGTAGAAGGATGTTTAAACATGTTATGTTTTAGCTTAATGGTAGGACATCCGTTATTTTCAGCAAATAATTCCCAAGGTGAAAAACCCCATCCCATTTCACTACACTATCCAACAATACCTTTCCCCTTATGCTCTTGTTTTGGATTTATTCCAAAATTAGCTTATTTATGGATTGAGCTGCCAGTAACAGAATAGTTTTTAAGACTGCCTTTTATGGGTTTGGGTTTTTTTGTAGAACATGGACAAAAATACCAATCAAAAACACTGTATTATTTTTACTAGCACCTCTTAAAATTACAGATGCAAGGTAAAAAATTAACTGCTTAAGTATTTTGATATTACATTTATTTTATAGAAATAGCTTATACTAGACAAATGACAGTGACCCAATATAGTAGCTCCCTTCTACGTTTTAAAAATTCATTTTGTGCACAAGAACTACAGAGTTGCACTGAGATATCTTCTGAGCATGTATCTACAAATATAGATTTTTCTGCTTGAAAATTTTAGCACTTTTTGCCAACTTATGTTCAAGACCTTTTTCCTTAACTACATATGCAAGATCTGAAAAAGAAGAAAATGCAGTTACCCTAAGAAACTTAGCAAGAAATTAGGTTTCTTAAATGAAAAAATAATTTTAAAAAAAGTAATTAGAGCACTCAATCCAAGAGTCAAATGACTTGGATAAGACAGAGGAAAAGCTAGTTCCGTATAAAGAATGAGTAAATAATTGAAATTACTTAATTGCAGGAGTCACATTAGGGTAAACAGAATCTAATTCCATCTGAGATATGCATATATCCTTGCATGCATGGAAGCTTCCACCCAGAATGACAGATCAAATAAGAGGTGAAAGTTTCCTTCTAAAATTTTGTTTACTTAGTTTCATCCTTTAAATCTCGGTTCAACAGTTACAAAACGGGTTCAAAAGGATTTCATGCTTCTTGGTTGTTAAGGTTAGCAATGCCAGTGCCACCTGCCATCTTCTCAAATAAGCTGCTTCTCTCCCTGTTTCTTCCCAAACTCATTTTCTTTCATCCTTTGTCCTGTTTCTCTCTATCATTTTGTTTAGAAAGGAGCCTGTGCTGATGGTGTGGACACAAGCAGAAAGACACAAGCCTGTGCTCTCTCACCCAGCTCCTCCCCTAAGCCATGCAGCAGGAATCACAGGCCAAGAGCAGCCACTAGAAAGATGGTAGGAAGATACACCCAGCAAGCTTCTTCCAGGATCACTGCATGAAGGGTGGGGCACATTATTTACAGGGCGAGTCATGTGAAACTACCCACTTGCTGATTCATTACAAAACCAAAACAGCACCGACAAGGCTCTATCTTATCCTCATGTTTAGGCTGGCAAGTTACATTGTCATTAAAAAAACCCCAAACAAACACAGAAAAACAACTTTCCTTCTTTCTCCTCCCCCCAAAAAACAAAGAAAGCAACAACAAAAAAATAGCCACCACCAAAACACAGAAATCCCTGCCATAATCCAGGAAAAAAAAAGTTATATTCTTGTGGAAATCCCAACTAGAGAAATAATTATACAGAATATGGGGAGCATGGTAAACTTAAAGAACTTGTTTCTAGAAGCATATGGATGAATAAAAGGGAGAAAGAAGTGAAATAAGCAAACAAGTAACCATCAATTGAAACAAGTATATACAATAAGTTTAGAAATATTAATACAAAAATTAATGCCAGTGTACTATTAAACTGAAAATGGTAATTCACATCTTAATCTACTCCTTTAAAGTTCTCTGCATACTTGATAATGATTCCTAAGATTCAGACGTCTTTTTCTTGGCAGAAGGGGTAAAAACTTTAGTAATTAAACTTAAACTGAGGCCTATGAAACAATCAAAGCATTTTGTTGATTGTGAGCATTTTGTGAGCATGAAGTCAAAGGTTAGTTTTATAACACACACTGAAAGAGGATAAAGCCAGCTCTCCTCACAGACAGGAATGCTCTGGACATCCTGTTGTGAAAATGGCTTAAAAGAGTAATTCCAGTCAGGGATGGATTTTATAAAACAGTACTAACTAATAAATACAAATAAAACTACTAGAACAGAAGTCTGTATGAGCTTACATATTTGGAAAAACAAGTTTCTATTCATTCAGCAATAATTCAGAAGCTGAGTAGGTTTACTATAACATCAATAATTAAAATAATGCAAATTTATTCTGTAAAGCCCTGAATGCTTTGTTCATTAGTCAACTGCTACTTGACACACCCACATCTCTTCTAGCTGCATGTGTTGAAGTGATGTATTGCAGATACTGAAGTGTTAATACTGTTTGCACTTTGTTTAAAGTTGAATACACACTTCAGGGGAAAAGGTAACACCATGTCAGGGGAAAAGGCAATACCAAGATGAGTCAGTTTTCCCAAAATCTCCAGAAACAAATATAAGTTCCCTATCAGACAGGTGCCCGTAAGAGTTAAATTTTTTCTCCAAACAGGCACAAAAACCCTCCAAAGAACTGCAAACAATAATTTAATCTCTCATTGCAGAGAGCAGGGAATCAAGCCTTTTTTATATTGTCATTAAAACACATGGACATATGACAAACGATAGGCCTTTTTGCAGATGAATAATTGTGGGTGAGAAATTCACAAACTTTTATTTTGCTTCTACTTGGAGACCTAAGGGATGTACCATGCTTACTTTTGTAATCAAGGTTTTTCTTCTGAAGTTTGGGGTTTTATTCCAACTTGTGAGCCCCAAATGTAGTAATTACAAAGAGCACACAATATTTTAAATGAGTCCTTAAAAAAACTATTCCTGTCACAAGTAGTCTTCCTGACCTCTTTGACTACCCCCAAATGCCTTCATAATTAATACAGAGTTTTAAAAGTCATTCAGTCAGTCAGACACTGCTGGCAGCCTTGAGGGCAAGTGTTCAAGATACCAGGAAAGGAAGCTCTGACTCAGCCAGGATGTTCAATGATCAAAGAAGAAAGAGCACCTAACACAACACAGCTTCTGCAGTTCAAAACACAGTGAAAGTTCTTCTTGAGGTGATGTTTCCATGCAACAGACTCAACTCACAAGCACATCAGAAGAACCAATAGTGGCCATTTGTCCACATAAACACAGATCTGCGAGATGGCACAAAGGTACTTCACCACTTGCCAACCTCTATTTCTCCCCACATGACTGCAAAACAAAAACTCAACCATGATGTGCTATCCCCATTGCTTCTTGGAATGGAGTTCCTCTATGACACATTCTCCTGTGTGATTTTAAATAAACAAACAAAAAAGCTTCACAGATTTTTTTTAACTTCTCTTATGTTCCAGCTGCACTTGGTTCCTGCAAAGGCTAGAGAGATCTGGTCTGTGAATCACTTATGTCAATAACTGCAGGGTTGAAAAAAATTCCTGAGCCAGAGAACAAGGTCTCCTCCATTTGCCAGCTATGAAACTGAATTAAAAGACAAACAATGTCACTAGTTTCACGCTGTCATGTGAGTTACCGCAGTATTTGTCATTAATAATAGTACAGCAGGACTTTAGGACAGTTAGGTCTTGAGTGAGAATCAGGAAAGGAAAATGTCTGTGATCATGCTGACCCACTGCATGCATCTTTAAAAGACTCTACATAGCTTCTCTTGTTGACTTCTGCTGCTCTGAATCGCTCCTGCTGAATTTACATCTCATTCAGGGATGAGCTGATAATCAATTCTCACACAGTGCATGCCTAGTTTGTTCTTGTCAGAATTTGCATTCGTGTTTGCAGGTTTGTTTTAATTTTTGTGTATGGACATACAAAACCTGCAGCAGAAAATACAAAGTGAGGCTTTGCAGTCACTGTTTTTTCCTTTTCTTAGAAGAACTTAGGAAAAGGCATGAACCAAAAAAAATAATAAAAGGGCAGCAAAATGCAACAAACTGAAGGTATCAAATTTCATATAGGCAACTTACAGAATGAAAAAAAAAACCAAAACAAACCAGTTTGGCCAAGTGGGGATATGAGTCAGAGAAACACAGAAAATAACAAAACAGAAAGAAAGAAATTAACAAAATCGTATCTGATAACCATAAGCTTATTCACTGCAAATTCTTTTAATTTTCCAGTATAATCAGGAAACTTTGTTTCCATTTCTGGCATTTTACCCCTCACCTACAACAGCAAGAGATTAATTCTTCAGTCACATCCTGTTCCTGTGTTACTGTGTTTTCCCACCATCTTGCATAAACCTGATTGCTTCCTTCATGGTCAGCCTTCCTTTCAAGTTTTAGGTGTATTTAGGTCTCATCCTGGGTGAGACATTTACAATTCTGATACCTTCTTCCTGCAGTACAAAGTTTTCCTTTCTCCATGCAACAGACTCAACTCACAAGCACATCAGAAGAACCAATAGTGGCCATTTGTCACATAAACACAGATCTGCGAGATGGCACAAAGGTACTTCACCACTTGCCAACCTCTATTTCTCCCCACATGACTGCAAAACAAAAACTCAACCATGATGTGCTATCCCCATTGCTTCTTGGAATGGAGTTCCTCAATGACACATTCTCCTGTGTGATTTTAAATAAACAAACAAAAAGCTTCACAGATTTTTTTTTTAACTTCTCTTATGTTCCAGCTGCACTTGGTTCCTGCAAAGGCTAGAGATCTGGTCTGTGAATCACTTATGTCAATAACTGCAGGGTTGAAAAAAATTCCTGAGCCAGAGAACAAGGTCTCCTCCATTTGCCAGCTATGAAACTGAATTAAAAGACAAACAATGTCACTAGTTTCACGCTGTCATGTGAGTTACCGCAGTATTTGTCATTAATAATAGTACAGCAGGACTTTAGGACAGTTAGGTCTTGAGTGAGAAGCAGGAAAGGAAAATCTCTGTGATCATGCTGACCCACTGCATGCATCTTTAGAAGACTACATAGCTTCTCTTGTTGACTTCTGCTGCTCTGATTCGCTCCTGCTGAATTTACATCTCATTCAGGGATGAGCTGATAATCAATTCTCACACAGTGCATGCCTAGTTTGTTCTTGTCAGAATTTGCATTCGTGTTTGCAGGTTTGTTTTAATTTTTGTGTATGGACATACAAAACCTGCAGCAGAAAATACAAAGTGAGGCTTTGCAGTCACTGTTTTTTCCTTTTTCTTAGAAGAACTTAGGAAAAAGGCATGAACCAAAAATAATAAAAGGGCAGCAAAATGCAACAAACTGAAGGTATCAAATTTCATATAGGCAACTTGCAGAATGAAAAAAAAAACCAAAACAAACCAGTTTGGCCAAGTGGGGATATGAGTCAGAGAAACACAGAAAATAACAAAACAGAAAGAAAGAAATTAACAAAATCGTATCTGATAACCATAAGCTTATTCACTGCAAATTCTTTTAATTTTCCAGTATAATCAGGAAACTTTGTTTCCATTTCTGGCATTTTACCCCTCACCTACAACAGCAAGAGATTAATTCTTCAGTCACATCCTGTTCCTGTGTTACTGTGTTTTCCCACCATCTTGCATAAACCTGATTGCTTCCTTCATGGTCAGCCTTCCTTTCAAGTTTTAGGTGTATTTAGGTCTCATCCTGGGTGAGACATTTACAATTCTGATACCTTCTTCCTGCAGTACAAAGCTTTTCCTTTCTCTTACCAACCTAAAATTAAATATGCCATCTATTTTAATTACAGTTTTTAAGCTTTCTCAAAAAAAAAAAAAACAGGTGTTCTACTTATACTGTTCCTGATGTGCAGAACAGTACATTGATATTATATCCTTTATATTGTGCACCTTGATATTATTTCAGAAATACATGTGTGCTTACAAAGGTAGGACAATCTGAGTATGTTATTTCCATATTTTGAGTTAAAAAGCTAAGAAAAAAAAACTAAAACAAGTAGAGTAAACACAGAAATCATTACACATATAGTTCCTTTAGTTTGCATTCTAATTAAAATCCTTAATACAATACCCAAAAAAATGTTGTTACTTAAATCATCAGTAATTTAAAACTGGCCTGCTTGGACAGACTCCACTCCACTCCATAGCATTTCTTACAGCATCCTGTCTGGTGGTCCAACATACTGCAGTTAGAAAGTGGCATTCTAGTGCAACTGAAGTATTTCATTTTCATCCACACAGACTTAACTGGCCTGGTCCAATCGAGCAATGCAGTTTGTTGCTGTATCTTACATGCCTAAAGTGGCTCTAAATGGTATAAGGCAGGAGACAGAAATAAGCTCCATTATATCAATCTCTCAAAATACAAAGAGTGCCTGCACAAGATAAATGATGTGTTAGACTGCGTCAGTGCTGAACTTTTACACAGAATTTCCTGCATCATCATCAGCAGAAGCAGTCACAGAGCAATACTTTTGACAAGGTGCTGACATTTTACAGCCCCATCATCTAATCCTATTGAGAGCAAGTGCAGACATGATAAACAGCTAATGAGCTTCCCTGTGCACAGCACTCCACTCGCCACTGCTGCAAGCACAGGCACACAGCAAAGGTCAGCCAGCAGTGCTCTACTTGCATCTACCATCATCATTCCACATCACTCCACTTAAGAAACTCCAAAAGAATTATGGGATCCCCATTCAATATTTTGTCTTAAGGGGCAAAAAACTGAGTGAAGTCCTCAAATAGCTAGAGATTTCATTTAACAAAGTCATCTTGAAAAGGTACTCCATTCAACCCCACACAGAGCCAACTTATCGAGCAGTCCTTAATTTTCCCACTGCAGTACACAAGTTTTGCATTTATGCAGAGAAGATTCAGAACATGCTTTGAATACTGACATACATCCTAACATAGAACCATAGAATTTTTCAGGTTAGAAAAGACTTTTAGGATCAACTGAATCCAACCACTAACGCAACACTGCCAAGCCCACCACTAAACCACGTCTCTAAGCGCTACACCTACATGTCTTCTAAATACCTCCAGGGATGGTGACTCCATCACTCTCCTGGGCAGCCTGTTCCAATGCTTGACAACCCTTCCCATGACTAAATTTTTCTTAATATACTATATAAATCTCCCCAAGAGTGACTTGAGGCCATTTCCTCATGCCCCACTTCTGCTTACATTGGAGAAGAGAGCACCCCCACCTGGGTACACTCTCCTTTCAGGCAGCTGTAAAGTGCAATGAGGTCCTTCCTGAGTCTCCTCTTCTCCAGGCTAAATCTCCAGCTCCATCAGCCACTCCTCAGCAGATTTGTGCTCCAAACCCTTCACTTGTGCCATTGCCCTTCTCTGGACATGTTCCAGAACCTCAGTGTCTAAAGTTCTAGTGATGGGTCCAAAACCGGACACAGAACTTGAGGTGCAGCCAGTGCTGAATACAGGGGGACAATCACTGCTCTGGTCCTGCTGGCCACACTGTTGGTGATAGAGGCCAGGATGCCTCTGGCTTTCCTGGTCACCTGGGCATGTACTGAAGGATCATGTTCAGCTGCTGTAGACCAGAAACCCCAGATCCTTTCCCAGCAGGCAGTTTTCCAGTTGTTCTCCCCTCAGCCTGCAGCACTGCATGGGGTTGCTGTAGCAGAAGTGTGGGACCCTACACATGTTGCAGAGCACTTCTTTCTTGTCATGAAGTTCCGTACAGATCTTTTCTGTACACTGTTGCTATTTCCCTCAGTAGCTGAGAGTCAAATATATATATAAAAATACTTAAACACATATGTATATACAAATAAAAAAATCCTGAAAATTTTCTTCCTTCCTTTCATAAACCATACAAACTTTTTCAGTCCTTTTCTTGCACAGTGTCTCTCAACAATTTTAAAGAAAGAGTACATATTTCCTCACAGGATATATAAGGTATACACTGCAAAGTGGGCCAAAGGAGCAGGAATTCTATATTACAAATAGTAAAGCTTTAAAAATATCAACAAAGCAGAACATTCTAACATAACAAATGAAGAGCTCTGCATTAAAAAAAGACTTCATTATTTCAGTATCTCTTTGTTTGCTTGTTTAATCATCCCCTGGGACAATCTGTACTGTTAAGAAACGTGTAGAAAACAGTCATCAGTTTTTGTTGTTGTTCAATTAGTGCTATACTCAGTGTTTGAGCTCATGCAAGTGTCCTTTGGGGAAACGTCCTGCGTGCCATTAGCACTATTCTTAATGAGGGAAAGCACGAAACTCCTTTAGTGCTCTGCCAGAATTGTTTTATCTTCAAGTCAAAAGAACAACTGCTTGGAGTAACCCCAAAAAAAGCATTTAACAATTACAAGTGGCAAACAATATTCCCAAGCATAATACTCATAGCATTCTTCTATTTATAGGCTAACAGTTATTATACTGAATAAAATATGTATTAGGCAGCTTTATTATGCAGACAATCATGATTCCCCAGTTAAGGCTGCTACAGTGGTTTCCATTATAAGCTCAATTTTGAACCCTTTTACTCCTTCTGTAAGAGGTAGGGTGGGGAACAGGAGGATGTTTCATGTTTGGTTTCAAGACAAAGGAGAATATTTTTAGGAAGTTTGAGGTTAATTAGACATGCTGCTTTTGAGATATGGGACATAAGCGTTTCTTTATTCTTTTTGGAAGAAAAAAGCAGTTTAATGGCAATGGTTTTGTTCATAAAAAGCTTTTTAACTAGTTCTCCAGAATTTCTTTAAAATACAGAATCAGAGTTGAAAACTAGGTTAAAGGGAGGTCAAGATTTACCGCCTAAGGAAATATATAAAGACAAAGACCTAGCACTTTTCTTAGTTACTTTTATTTTCAAAAAGACATGCAAGCTTTTTCCATTGGAAAAAAGCAAACCAACAATTTAAGAACACTAGACTTAAAACCAAAACTAAAAGCAACATTCTTAACTCTAATCACTTTTCACCTCCCAATTACAGTTCTTCACAAACAGTGGTGGGCAGGTGGAATAAAGCATTCCCTCTCCCAGTTGCTCTTCATCTAACTGTCCCTTCATTCTTCCTGCTTCTAGGTTTTCTATCTCAGCTTCATAATCCTGACATCAAGCATCTTCACATCTCTGACACCTTGATGTCAGCTTCAGCACAACCAAGATCTACATGTCTTGAAGCCTGCATATTCCCTTTTTGCCATCCCAATGCAGAGCAGAGGATTTAACAAAGGTAAGAGTAAAGGTCTGGCTGAAAGTTAGCATTTTATACTTGTTATGCACACAAGCTCATTTACACAATGCCTAAAAGCAATCCCTGTCAACCCAGTGAAACACAGGTATATTCTAACACTCCCTTATTAAACATGCACTATGGGCAACAGCTGGCACAAACTTTCCTTGTAGAGAAGCATATGTAGAAGAGCTAGAATGTTAAGTAGATCATGTGGATGATGTACCAAAATAGAATGAAGGCAACTTATTTAAGTTGGATTTTATAAACAGTCTTCTTAATGAGGCACAGATACCTAATTACAGAAACAACAGGAAGATCTTAGGGCCAAGTATTATACAACTGACGGGAGTGCACAGATTCACCATTTACCTCACTTGAAGAGGGGGGAAAAGTAAAAGAACAGCTATTTCCAGTTCCAACTTTGGAAATGCATTGGGGGGGCTGTGTATTTCTACCCTTTAGTTCTGTCAAAAAAACCTGCAAAGTTCAGGTATTTGAGAGATTCCACACCTGACTGCTGGAAAGTAGACAGCAGAGTCTACTTCTTCTCTCCCTTATTTAGCACACTGATACTTTCTTGCCTTTCTTTCTTTTTACCTTAAGAGGTCAGTAAGATTCATTCTCTTAAGTTTTCTTAAGACTGCAGTAAGAAAATTCTTTAATTCTATGACAATGTCACCCTACATGCAACTGTATGCAGTTCTGGGTGTCACCAGGTAAAAAGGATATGAAGGTCCCTGAAGGCATCCAGAGGAGAGCAACAAAACTGGTGAAATCGTTGGAAGGAAATGTCCTATAAGGAGCAGTTAAGGATTTTGGGCTTGTGTAGTTTGGAGAGGACAAGGCTGAGGGGCAACTTCATTGCTCCCTACAGGTTCCTGAGGAGAGGAAGTGGAGAAGGTGGTGCTGGTCTCCTGTCCCATCCAGTGACAGGGTATGTGGGAATGGCTCTAAGCTGCATCAGGGAGGAGTATTCCTTTTGAAAAGGTGTCAAACACAGGAACAGACTTCCTAGAGAGGTGGTTGATGCCCCAAGCCTGTCAGTGTTTAGAGGAAGCATTTGGACAATGCCCTTAAAAACTTTTTTTGACTTTTGGTCAGCCCTGAAGTGGTCAGGCAGTGGATCACTGTAGGTTCTTTCCATTTGAATTTGCCTATTCTGTTCTAAAAGTTTTGCAGCTGTGGAGGCATTGAGTCATCATACACATGCATCAGGTCTCTAACTTACTCTGCTAACTACTTCTACTACTAACCTCCCCTAGAGTAACTCATCTTAGTCATTTTAAGAGGCTGAGATTTACAACACCAGAAAAAACTATTAAAAATTCTGAATTATTCCTGACAGAATATTTGCAGTTGTTTTCTAAACAGTTTATTCAGGTCTATTCTGGTACTAATGAATACCTTCATGCAAGTCAGAAATAAATTATGCAGAAAAATCAGTGTAGCTTACAGTGTGTATTCACCAAATACATAAAGCAAAGCTGAACAGTACTTTTTTTTTCATTAACTTCTTTATTTTCAGATTGTTATGGCTAGCTTAAGTTTAGGTATCTTTCACATGAAAAAGAAATTTAACTTTTGATTTCTGAAAATATGTATTTTTTAAAGAAACAAAAAAACTAATTTTTTTTTTACTAAGAGGAGAGAATCTGGATAGAAAAAACTAGCATCAGGTTTGCTTACTTGTTTTATAAGAACATGGGTACCCACAGAAGTTATTGTGCAGTAACTTTCCATATGTCTGCCATGTAGGTATACTCTCTTATGTGTGAGATGAGTGAATGTAATTTCAGGCCAAGTGCTCCTCAGTAGAACTAGAGGCAGGTAAGCCTCTTTGAGTTTATCGCCACAAAGAGACATATCAAACAAAACAGAGTCAGTTCAGGTGAGGCAGCTGATGCAGAGTAAGTGGTTACCCTGTGAGAATCTGACTCACATGGCATGGCTGATAGCTTGCACCACGCAGTCTCACAAAGATCCATGAGGCAGCAAAGCTCAAACACTGCTGTTCTATATACAGCATTATATGACTCACACAGGACTACAAACTTCAGGGGTTATCAAACAAACTTTACAGGTCACAATGAAGCTTTCAAAACCTTTTGTTCATAAAACTGAAATGCAAGGATTCTCAGCTTTTATAAACAGTACTTAAAATGAAAATCAAAAGACACTTTTAATGTGTTAAGATACTCATAATACACTTTGAATAGTATTGTTCACAGTTTAAGTTCATCTGTAGTGTCAGCATTTTGAATTACCTCTTTTCACTGTGTCACCACAGTACTTGGCTATAAATAGCAGCAAGACACATACAGATTAAATGGCACTAAGAAAAACTATTTACATCTAATTTGAGCAACCCAATGCATCACAGGTAAGAGGACTGTGGAATTAATCAGAGCTATTGAAGACTATCAGGGCCACACTCCTTCCTGTTCCAAATTGCTAAACTGAGACTCAAGACCTGTGTCACTCTCACACCAAAGTTTGTGTAAGACATGAGTACAGGTTACCTTAACTGTTGTTTGTCTTGTAAATGACAGACACGTATTCACTGCTGGTTAATCAAATCAATCTTATGGACATTTTTAAACAATTAAATAATTCAGGGAAAATCTTCAGCTCTCATCAACTGAAGAAGTTTTGCTAAACAAGGAAAGATACACACAATTCCAAATTGTTTAAAATGAGTTTGATAAACACAAGACACTTTTATACCATGACTAAGATACCAAAGAAGCAGTTACATATTTTACTCATGTGTTGCCACAACCAAGGCATACCAGTTTTAGGTAATATTCAGATTGCCAGCAAGGAGTCAGCAAAGAAATATGGTTTGGCAGCAAGAATCATGAACGAACTGGGATTTAATATCTCAAGAATGTTAGCAAAGACTGCCGTTTACAGAGAAGAGCAGAAAAAGATGCAACTGAAACACACAAACTGGTTTAATGCTTGTAACAGAGAGGCAGAAGCACATTTTGAACCTGGAAGAAAGAAAATGCTAAACTAACTATTTCAATTCATTAACTTTATCAACTCGAAATCACTTTATCACTCAAAATGGATAATTTCACAAGACAGTTGTTCCCACTCTCCCCTTTGAAACTGCAACCCTTCAGGAGAGGCAAATGAATGTGCTACATATATTCCTCTCAGTCAGAGAACAACAGCCAGTACATTTGTGAGAAACACTCCCAACTTCAGTTTAGGGCAGGGTCTAAATTGTTCCAGCTGTAGACTTCCATTTACATCTTTCTTTAAACTGCAATGAAACTGTAGGACCATAGCTTCTCTAATACCAGAGCTGACTTTGCCAGTAACAAAGATTAACCTGACTTCTGATTTATAACCACAGAAATGTAACAAATTCAGACCTGCAGTATGAAGAGGAAGTATTGCTACATAAAAATAAGCTTATTTCAAAACTGCACACCTTTCCTAATTTTAAATAATTTACCTGGAGATATAGCTCTGTGGAACTGATACATGTCTTCTCCAATCAGTTCTTGTGCAACCTGCTTGATCTTCTGTCGGACAGCATCTAGCTTGACTTCAGATTCACTTAGTATTTCTTCCCCATTGGGAGCACTGCAATCATAAAACAGAAACTGAAAGAGCAGTTTCCAGCATGAACAAACACTTTAAAAAAATTACACTTTTTCTTTTACTAATCAATACATTTTTACTGGCTTCAAGAAAAAGCAAAAACTGATACTAGCATGAGAAACAGTTTAACTTTCACAGACACCTATTGCAGATTCTGAAATTCTGTAGATTCTTACCAAGAAAATAAGCAGCCAGTCAGGGCTCTGGTAGCATGATACTTATTCCAGACTATAGTCATGATTATTGTTTAAGTAAGAAAAAGAAGAAACACATACAAAGGCTTCAAAAAATATTCCAGGAAACTAGCAGTATTTACAGAATTCCTTTAACTTCTTAAAAAAAATTATTATTTTGCAATACTTGACAGTATTGCAAAATACAATACATTATGTACTTCTACATGTGATTTTTTTTTTTAAGGAAGTAGTTATGGATTGTGCTGTTCAGGAACTGAAATATCTGATTCACAACCACAACATATACTTGGCATTTAAAGTTTAGTTTATCTAATTTCCTTTAAACTTTCTCCTCCCTTGAGCCCAAATAATCCACATGGTATATTAGCCTCTTTAAGGTACTACTGATTTACAGTCTCTTTAAGGTACTACTGATTAATTGGTCTGGAGAAAACATCTAAAAGCAAACAGTAAAATTTACTGAAATTAAAGCCATTATAATTGTAAAAAGCAATGAAGAAGGAAATACAAAATACAGCATGGAAAATTTCCACTCTCGCAAAACCAGGAATGCCTTATAAAACAGGAATCTAAATTCAGAGGAATGAGTTCTTTTTTGTTCTTTCCTCCACAAGTTCCCAGCTACCTAGTCCCTGCAGTGGGAGTAGTTATTTACAGTCAAGGCTGTAGAGGTTACTGGAACTATCACAGTACCTCTTTGCAGAAGAAAACCAAGTTAAAGAGCAGGCAACTTCATAATCGCCATTCATAACTGCAACTACAAATAGTTACTACTTCAACATAAATACATTGATAGGTAACAAAATGCAAATTAATATAAACGAAATTACAAAGAAAAGTAACAGGGAGAGCTGTTACAACACGCAAGACCAGTGTTTGTCACGTACAGCAAACACTTTATACAGCAGGCTATGCACATCGTCAAATTTTCCTGTTGCTGTTCTAGTTTGTCTCAGGCTTCCAAAGATTGCTTGAAGGCTCATGAGAACACAAAACATATGGAAGCTCAAAACTTCACACAGAAGCCTATCCAGCTGTAGTATTTACATAAACAGACCCCAGGTCATGTCCTATTTGCATTGATGACCTCGGATGGGGGTGCAACAACCAAAATGGTGATGGAACTGCCCAGGCAAGTAACCTGAAGGAAGGGTGCATAACTCCTCTCTCACAGCTTTCTGAAAGCTGGAAGGCTCTCTGCTGCTGCTCACTCTACTGCTTTACACTGGTTTAATAAACCAATAAAACCAACTCAGAAACCTGAACCAGCATCTTTTAATTCTCTAACTAGAGTGTGCATTCATTAGCTCGCATCCACCTTAAAGGATGTTTATGGGAAGTTAATTAAATTCCTCTCAACAGAACACTGCAGCCATTACTGACAGACAGCACTGCAAGGAAGACTGTAGGTTTCTATGAACATTTCACGCTCAGTGTGACTCACCTGGTGAACCTGTGGAGCAGAAATATTGTCCTTTTGCTTTCGATCGTTATATCCCGACTGAGCTTCACGAGCCGCTCGTATTTATCGTGCCTGGTGTCAAGCTCCAGCTGGAATGCTGCAGAGTCAATAATTACAGCAGAACTCAACTGTCACACAAACACAGTGCAGGGGAAGAGAAAAGCACCTGTGCTGCACTAACTCCGGACAGACCCCACCAGCCTTGCCCCTGGGCACCTCTCCCCAAGGTGGGCTGTCCCTGCGTGGGGCACAGCTGCAGACACCATCACTGCCTGTGACCTGCCAGAGCTGCAAAATTCATCATTAACACTACCTTTGTAGTGTTTTATTTTAATAAATCAGGAGTAGATGTCAATCCTGATGACGCGTTAAGGCAGCCTAAACAATTTTTAAGGTAAAATATTTGGTTTTGCTAATAAAATCTAGTCCACAATACTGCTGTTCTGGAAACAGACTGAAAATTTCACCCCAATTCAGCAAGACAAATCAAAAAATAAAACCCTACAATCATATGCTAATAAGATTCACCACTCCCTAAACCAATCAGATAAAAAGCACCTGGCTAAGGCACATATACTGTTCAAAATGCACCGTTTAGTTATAAGAAAGGTTGCATTTTACATCCCAGCTAGACTTGACCAAAAGTTGAGTATTTTAGAAGTACTAAAGAAAAGTGAGATCAATTACTTAAAATAAGATTTCTGACTTGCTGATATTAGTTCTCTCTAACTACAACAAATACAGAGAAGAGTGGAAGTGTATCTGGTTTTGACAGTCAAACATTATGAATGTTTACAAACAGTGGATCTTTGAAAAACTTTGAAGAAACCATGTCCCTTAAATTATTTCTGAAATTAACCAAACACAAATGAATGGATCTCATGAGAAGGGAGGAAAACAACTGCTTTGAAGTGGAAGTAGTAGCAACTTTTGACAAACTGATATTCACAACAGTGAAAAATTAAAGTTGAAAGTACAGTTGCTCTACCCAATTCAAATGCAAGTGTATCTACAATAATCAATATAAATGATAGAGTGGTTTGGTTGAAAAAAGCCTTAAATGAAAGAAGCCCAGTCTGAAAGGACACTTTTCATTAGATCAGGTTGCTCAAAGCCCCCTCCAACCTGGCCTTGAACACTTCCAGAGATGGGGCAGCCACAGCTTCTCTAGGCAAAGTTCAGGGGTCATGGTTAATCATCTGCCAAGCTGATTTACACAGAAAAATATAAACACCCATTTTTGAAAAAGCCAGGAAGTTATATGACGCTGAAGTACACATTAACCATCTAAAGCAGCCAGCCAGCTCGTATTTTACCCTTCTTAGCTTCATAAAAAATATGTGGAACGGGGAAAATTTTACAACAAGAATTAAACTATTTCCCATCTCAAATCTTTCTTCAGTCAAGGCTCCTCATTTCTGAAGATCAGCTTTGCCTTGTTAGGGGTTGTCTAATGAGAAATTTGTATTTACTAGAGTTTTAAATCTGGTTTGGTGAAAAATCCTATAAAAACAATTTGGCTGAAGGGAAGTTTATACCTGCACTTTTAAAAAAAAAGACTTCAACTAACTATAGACCTTCATGTAGTCACTTTATTCACTTTGAATGCCTTTTAAATATTAACATATATTCAACGTTCTTTAAAAAGTGAAAGTATAAACAACTACCAACTCTTGAAACAATGCATCTAGATTTACATTTCAGTAGCTTAGTCATTTGTGCATCACAGCCAAGGTCAGAGCCTCCTCAGTTTCCCAAAGGTCACCATCTCCTCCTGCTGTCCCCGTGGCTCAGATTTTGTATTACACCTCTGCAGATCCTACAGTTTTCTGCCACCAAAGGTCCCGGTCACCTTTTGCCTGTCTGAACACTCGTGCAATTTGTGCAATTTGCTTAGCATCAGGTTCAGCATAAGTGAGGAGGGCAGGGGGAACAGCAGGTGTGATGGAAACAGGAGCAAGTCATGAACCAGGCAGTGCTATGCAAAATCCCAGTCCCAGAACTTCACTGCACAAAATGCAGAGCACTAAACTCTAAAGGTATGGAGTCAAGTTAGTTTCAAGTTTCTCCCTTGGAGAGTGCTGGTTTATTTCACTAATAACTTCCTACCATTTTCTACACCACATTTTTAAAATCTGGTTTTCCACATGCTTACTTACATTTAAAAGACTTCATCAAAGCTGAAGGTGGATTAACATTCTCTTTTTCTTCTCTTCTTTGACCATGTGGAAAATTATCATGCTTTCGTTTTCTGAACCCACCTGATCCTAATAAATAGTAGACACAAAAAAAAAAATTAAAAACAGCTTTGCCAAAGCATAAAGAACACCAGAGTGCTGTCTTTAGGGCATTCCTGACAGCAATCACACTCTACAGGAGACAATAAGGCAACTGGAATAACCTTATTATCAACTGATGCCAGTGTCACATTATCATGTTACTTCTTCTGCCACATTGCTAGTGAAAATTAGAAAAAATAAAATCCATTTCAATGGATGAGCATGGCAGGAACCTAAGCCTTTTTTTTTTTGCAGGGTCTTTGGGTCTTCACACCCTTTTATCTTTTCTTGCTGTAAGTGAATGGTTGCATGGAAATCCGTGACACAAAGAAGAAGGCACAATTTAAGCAGACTACCCCTATTAAGGTATACAGGTTTAGCTCCTGCAGTGTAGCTTCTCAGGCCCTCACACTCTGCCCATTAACCAGTTTCTTCTCTGAATGTAGCTGCTCACTTCAGCTGCTTTGTGTGCCTCTTCCTTAAACCTCCTTTTCAGACTCACACCCAGAACTCATCACTTTTGGACTACGTTTTACTCCCAATTTACACCTTGTATTGTTTCTTCCTTTTATCCTTCATTCACCTTGGACTAACTCATTGTGTCACCCATGTGTCAACCATTCCTCTCTCTGCCTCCTTTTGGTAACAGCATGACACTGTTCCTGCTTTCCACAGCCAAAACTCTGGCCAACTAGAATACAGGCATACCTTTTGAATACGTGGAGTTCTATCAATTTCCTTAAAAGAAGAACCAAGGGAACACTGGATTTTAAAATGTTTCCGCTTAATTGTTTATTATCCCAAGCCAAAACAAGAAGTGGGCGTAGCTACTTTCTTAAAGAGGAAAGTGAAAATAATTTTTTCTATTCTATTGGACATGAGTTCAGGGGTTTGTTTTTCCTATAGCAATTGAAAACATTAAATGCACCCCCTGAAAGAGTGCTGAAGGGAGGTCTGTGTGATTCTCGGTGGTGCCAGGCAATAGAACAATAGGCAACAGGCAGATACCAATGCACAGGAAGTTCCACTCTTCCTGACTGTGAGAGAGAACTTCACTGTGCAGGTGACTGAGCACTGGAGCAGGTTGTCCTGAGAGGTTGTGGAGTCTCCCCCAGTGGAAATGTTCAAGAACACAATCCTGTGCCATTTGCTCTAGGATGACCCTGCCTGAGCAGGGAGGTTGGACCAGATGACCCCGTGTGGTCCCTTCCAACCTGACCCGTTCTGTGACTGATTCTGTGACTGCCAGGGCTAAACCAATACACAGGCAGGAGAGCAAGCCGTGAAAAATATGTATTTCATATATATGTATTATGCTATATACATAATAATTTATACACACACACACACACACACACACACACTCTAGTGAACAGTTAGCACAAGTGCTTTACAGGCCTCACACAGTCAGCTTCCCTCTGTGGCACCTGCTTTTCCACCCCAGGGACACAGACAGACCCCTATAGCCAGGTTCTCTGGCGCACCCGCACAGCCCCAGCGGGAAGGCCGGGCACCCACGAAGGAAAGGCCGGTGACACCCGTGAAGGAGCGGCCTCTCGCAGTACGAGTTGCACGGCACAGGAAACCGCTGGGCACGGCAGAGGCCCCGCACCCCCGTCCCCTTCGAGCCGCGGGGCCTCCCCCTGCTTCCGCCGGCTCCAGCTCCTCACGGCGCGGTCTCCTGAGGATGGGGTGGGGAGGGGAGGGAAGGGGACATCACCTTCCTTGCCGCTCATCACGGAGCCGCCCCCGCCGCACCGCGTCCCCCCGGCAACCCGCAGCGCCCCGCGCACCGCCAGGACCCCGCTGCACCGCCCACCGCCCCCGCCCTGCCGGCGCCATGGACGGGCGCCCCGCGCCTGCCTGACGGCGAAACGCCACACAGGAGGCAGGAGCCCGGCCCGCCGCCCGCCGCTCGGGAGGCGCGGTGCGGAGCGGTGGCGGCTCGGAGTGTGATCCGGACGTTGCTGCCCGCGCATTCGGGGCGACGCCGAGGCCGGACCGTGCCTCCAAGAAGGCGGCTCCGTGGGCAGCTAGTATGCGACCCCGTCGTGGGGCCTCAGCGCCCGCGGCATGACGGGACATGTAGTGCCGGGCGGGGCGGCGGCGCGGTCGGAGTGCAGCCGCGGAGCTCCGGGGTTGTGTGCCCGCCGTCCCGCTGGTGGCCGGCGTGTCCCGCTACCGGGGCAACGGTGGTCCTCGGCTTGGACCCGCAGACATCCAGCGACATTCCTCAGCCCAGACCCGCACAAAGCGGCTGTCATGTTGCCTTCCCCTCACCCCCAGACTGACTCCCTACTGCCCCTTTCTTCCCCGGCACATCAGGACTACGGTGCTTCCAGAGAATCACAGAATCAGCTGGGTTAAAACGGACCTCTGACATCACCGAGTCCAACCTATGGCTGAACACCACCACCATGTCAACCAGACCATGGCACTGAGTGCCACATCTAGGCACACGTAAAACACTGAAGCACTTCCAGGGATAGTGACTCCACCACCTTCCCGGGGAGCCCATCCCAATGTCCAACTGGGACATTCTTTCTGTGAAGAAAATCTTCCTTACGTCCAACCTAACCCTTCCCTGGCACAGCTTGAGGCTGCGTCCTCTGCTTACTACTGCCTGTCCACTCCTGTGTGCTTAGTGCCCCTTTCCTCCCATCAGGATCCAGGTGCTCTCCTTCCAGGCAAGGTGACTGGGAGCAACCGCCAGCACAGCACCAGGGGCTGCCTTGCTCCCCTTAGTGCCCATCCACGCGGTGTGCCAGGGCAAGGAGGCCAGGGAGGATAGCAAACTGACACTGAGACAGGGTCTGGAAACTGGAGACGCTAACTGTACACCAAAAAGATCTGATCGTGGAGCCACCTGATAGCAGGAAAAGAAATCTGAGAAGAAGCAGATTGCTGCTGGTACAGAGGAGACAAATGCCCAAACTCAGGTTATTTGCATCCTATGTTTAGTCAGGCCTGGTAAAAATTATGTTTCCTCTACTGGAGACTTAGTGTGAGTGTTCTCAGGACACACTGCAGGACTGAGCACGAAGGAGATGGATGCACACTGTAAATATTTCCCAGCATAGATGGCACTTAATGATGCTTCACTTTTTATGATGATAAGCTACAAAAAGTCTGCTTGCCCACTAGATTCATACTTCCCTATCCATGCATCCTGATGGATTCCTCCAATGTGTTTAAAATAGGGATGGGTCTTGCAAATCCCCAAATCAAAAGGTTTGCAAATGATCAGTCTTGCTGCTCTGCTGCTAGATCTCATTTCTTGTCACAGCTGTTGCCTGTTTTAGTAGCTGGATTCCCAAGGAAACAAAGTTCATATGAGCATAAAGGCGGAGTGCTTGCAGCCTTTGTGTGTGGGCGTGCGTGTGTGCCTGTCCTTCCTCCCCACCCTTAATAATTTTTTAATCTGTTGGTCAACTGGTCGATCTGATTTGACAGAGGGAAAGAGCCTCCAGGAGTGATTATAAACATCCTGAGTAAGGAAAAAATTTTGGGTGGAACTTGCACCTTACTAGAAATCAGATAAGCCCAGCTGTGAAATGCAAATGCTTCAGAGTGGAAAGTTAGCAGAGCCCAGCCTGTGGGAGTTCTGGAAGAGCAGGGACATCAGCCCAGTATCAGGTCTTTTGAGTTTAACAAACAAACAAAGACAGCTTTTGACAAACTTGAATATCAGGTGAATCCATCAACAGATTCAGGAGGACAGTAAATCATCTCACTCAGATAGCAGAGGAGTAAAACTTTGACAGTGAGCTTTAAAGTCTCCAGGCAGCCAAGCAGGAGTTGCTCAAACCTGATATTTTCAACTGTTGAGAACATGTGACTGTCATGCAGTGTTCAAAATTATTCAGAAGTGTAACATAAAACCTCTCTCCAATTTCCTAATCTGAGAAAACAGATTTCAATCACACTTGAAAAATAGAGGACAAAGAGGATCCCGGCAGAACTTCCTCAGACCTGATCTGCATATTGAGCTGTGCAACAGCTTGATTGCTGCTCTACCAGCTGCACAGGAGATTTCTGCTTTCTATGGGGCAAAATCAGGACATGAAATTATTTGTGTCGGTGTTATCGCTGCACACATTCAGGCACAGCCTTTTGTTTTAGAAGATGTACAAAACTGCTTTTGGAAACACATACCTTTTTTTTTTTTTTTAAACTGTGCTATTTCCCTGTTCTTGGCAGCTCTTTGGACAAAAAGCAGAGTTGTTTTGGTTATATCGATGTCGCAGGAGAGTGGAAAGAGTGCCTGCTTTTGAATGCTTCCCAGCAGTGGAGAATTTTCAGCCAATTGTAGGGAGTGAAGGTCAGGTCTTCAGCTGATTTTTGTTGGATTTAGTGACTCTTTGCAAGTACACTGAGATACTCAACTTGTTTGACTTCAACAGGATGCTGTTATGAAAAATAACTGGTTGGGGTTTTTCTTCTGAAACAATCCACTTAAATGTGGCACTGTTAAATCACTTTGGTAACAGGTTACTTGCAGTATTTTTCATTTTCTTCTAGCTGGTATTTAAACCTTTTCCCTTCCCCTTACAGTTTTGTGTTCTTTATGCTTGAAAAGAATGGCACCTGCACCTCCACAAGTGTGAAGGTGGAATAGCAACATTTTGAAGGAGGAATTGGTAGGAGAAAGGAGTTGTGAGGATTTAGGGTAGAGCAAAACCCTAAATCCCAAAACCCAAACAAGCCAACAACAAACCAACAAGGTTTTCTCAGAGTCTTAAGGTCACACTAAGATGTTATATATGAGTTGCACACGACTGTGCTCCAGATCCTAACACAAGGTTGGTAATTCAGCTTTCACATGGGAAAGAAGTGTTTTCCAAGACTCAGGGCTGTGAGGACAGTGCACAAGTGCATAGACCAGACAGGATCTGTGCCTTTCTGAGTGGGGAAACCAACTGAAAACAACCACTCTGGGAGGTTGGAACTTCTCCATTCATTTTATCCCTGAAGCCTGCTGCTTTGAGCAATGACCTGCCTTCAGCAACACTCCTACACAATGGCCTTCTGTGGGGCTTCTGGTCCTCTGCAGTCCTAGCAGCAGAGACCACCTCGATATGGCACTCAAGGGAGCAGGAAAGGAATCCTTCCTTTCCTGTAAAAACCTGAGTTTAACACTGACTCAGCTGAACTCTGTGAAGGGCAGAGGAGTGTGGTGGGTCCAGCTCAAGAACCACACTGGTGAGGCTGCTTCAACACCTACAGCTTCAAGTAATGGAGCTGCACAGAGGTAGGACCCACGTGATTTGTCAGACACATGAAACTACCATTTCTTTCTGCCCTCAATAATTTTGATGTAGCTCTGTGGAAACTGTTTAAGATCTCTGGGATCCCTGGCAGAGCTCATGGTGTAGCTCTTCATGCCCCTGTATGGCTTGTATATCTTTAGAGACAAATGCTATCTTTCTGGTGCCCTCCCATGTTTAAATAACCAGCCTGGGAATGTTTCCTAAAGTTCCTGATAAAGCAGAATAGCACTATGGATAGTTAGAGCTGGAATTATCCCGGCGTATCCTTTTGGGTTTCATTTTATCTCCTGACATGGTGCAGTACTCTTAGAGCAAGATTGTGAGGTTGCCTTGGAGATGGAGGGCTTAGCCACGGGGCAAGCTGTCACACCGAAACGTTCCCATTAGCCAGGGTAACTGTGAAAGCTTTCCACAAACAATTGAGTGAAGTGACAAAAAGCTTATGAAACGGTCCCAGGGGAATTGCATAAACTGGGGTCAGATGTTCAATTTGAGACTGTTCCATGAGCGAGGAGTTTCACAGCTGGTTGACGAAAGGAAGGGGGAGGTCAGCTGGTCCCTAGCTGTTATAACAACAACCTGTTATGTTTCTCAGGCAACAGAGATGCCCACAGCAGTGGCAGGATGGATCAGGAGGATGATTTCCTCCTTTCCTGGAATAAGGTTTGAAAGCTGTGAATATTTTACTGCTGGTAGAATTTGAGATTTCAGGATGCAAGTGCTAATACACCATGGTGCAGCCTTTGGGTGGATCAGCAGGAAGACTTTAGGAATGCACCATTGATTTAGCTGACTTGTAAACGAGTGAGTGGTTTAAAAGGACAGAGAGGACCCAAGATTTGCTGCAACATCCATCTGGAAAAAAAAAAAAAAAGAGCCCAAACTATGCATCGTCTTTACTCCTAATGTTTAGTTTATATCTTCCAAGGGAAAACTGGCAAGTGACCGGCTGTGAATAATGTACCCATGGGGAAAGTTTGTTTCTAAACATGAACAGTTAGTGCCTGGCTTATGTCTGGGTGGGTGTGTGGCTATTTCATAAAGATTTCATTCTACTGAGGCAACCACATAAAAGAATTGCTTTGGAGGAATTCAAGGTGAGAATATCTTTATTTTGCATCAACACCAACACCCTTAATGCAGTAGAAATGAAATGCAGAAATTAACCTTTCTCTTTCATCTCTTCCATGCCCTGCTCTGTGTCTGAGCCCCTTGCAAAGTCTAACTGAAATGATATGATCCTTTGTATTTCTACAAGGAAAATGTAGAAATGTTCCAGATTGGCTTGATTGTTAAATGCTGGGCTTTTCTGCCACAGCATGGAGGCAGGACACAGAAAATGTAAGAGCTAAAGTTATAATGTTTTGTAGTTTTGGAAAAGATGCTGGGGTAGTAAGAGCTTCAAACAAAGAAAACCTAAAATGTTTCCTTCAGCTTTGGGAGTTAGGAAAGTGAGGAAACCTGAGTGTATGGCTCTCATCAGAAAAGGTAAATCCAATTACATAACAGCATAATTTGCTTGGGGTTTTTTTGTTTGTTTGTTTTTGGTATGCATGCCTAGGTCTCTCATACCTGAACCAAATGAACCTTAAAGAATCTCAGATGTTTTTCAGTTCTTGCAGCCCTCAGGACCCCCTGCTGCACCTGCACTGCAGTGCCAAATACATATTCTCCTTCACCCTCTTGGTCCTCTCCAATGCTGCAGCTTGGAAGTAATGGCTCTTGGCAAAGGAGTTAATCTGATTCATCTGCACTTAACTCTCTATAAGAAGGAATCTGAGAATGGCCTTTGTGTCTACATCTGAGAGAGGCAATATATTATATTATATATGGAAAGCCCTTATTCACGCCTATGTAAATCAGGAATAATTACCTTTAAATTGGGTGCCATTGAGATGACTATCAAGTCTTGAGAATTCCCAATGTACAGAATATTTTATGCTGCGGTTTAGGTAGGGCCAAAAAAACACAGCAAGGCTTAGGTAGTTAGAGAAATGCTTTCCTAACAATTCCCACCAAAAAGTTCTGTTAAAAAAGCAGTTAAAGTTGCTCCAGGGCAAAACACACCCACACAAGAAATGACAGGTTAGGGGAACCTTCCCTGCATAAGCTTTCCTGCACACCCCACATTAACCACTCCCAGCAACAGACTCCAAACCCCAACAAGAAGCTCCCCTTGTTCTGCAGGATAAAGAAACAAACCAAACACCTCCTGCATGCTCCACTACAAAACCCTCTGGCTTTTGGAACACTAACATTAGCAGCTGGTGCATGTGGAGATTCTATGGTGATTCTAGGGGGAAATGAAGATTAAGTGCCCCCTGAGCATACTCTCTGTTGGTACTGCTGGTCTCAGGGACCTTCTGTGACTTCATCAGACTGTTTTTCTGTGGTTGGCCACTCCATTTAGTAGACCCTTTCCATAATGCAGAGCTGAGGTGCCATCTGTTGCTTTTTATTACACTGGAGAATGAGCTATTTGATATACTTAGACCAGAATAAATATTTTCCCTTGCTGAAAATATAGCTACATCTGCACCAGGTATTTGTATGCACCTTCTTCTAAGTGCTTTATTCCCAGCTGGGCCAGAAAACATTTTACATGAAAGCTGTTTTGTCACCCAACACTGTGGGGCAAAAGGATGATGACATGAAGTTGTAATTATAATTAAAGCTTTATTTTTTTAAAACAGAATTTTATGATTGGCATAGCTTACAATTCTGTGACCAGAATCAAACATGATTTTTATAATTAGAATTAGCATATCATAATTTTCTAGGTAGCTTAGCTGAAAATTTGTATCACAGGTTGGTTTACAGTTCCTAATCACCTGGATGCTCTGCAGAATGGGTCAAATCTTAAACTTGGCTTGCGGTACTAATATAATAATTATAATATAGAATAAAAACGTGGGAAAATATTAATCACTCAGAACTTGGGGGAAGCAGATAGTGGTGAAAGTATCTCTGACCACTGGGAGATCATGGGTTCTGCTGCCCAGTGGCAACTGCGGTGCAAGTCCCACTGTGGTCTCACAACTGCTTGATTTTATAGACAGTGCTCCGTGTTCTGCCACACCTCCCTGTTTTGTGATGGTGTCATCACAGCCTGGGTGCCTGGGACCTTCAAGGCTGGTAAGGAAGGGAGCCCAGGGCCCAGGAACATTGAGGCTGATAGGAACGGGAGAAGAATTCTGTCTGGTGCATGGGACCTTCCAGACCTGATGAGGAAGGGGAAGGAGACTGATACATGACCAGTTTGGTCACAGAGAATGGCCATTTGCCTTTTGAACTGGCATCGGTTAAGCTAGTCATATTATGAGGGGTGAAGAACAGGGGGTGCCAGTTACAGATTTGTATTGAAGAAGCCTTTGCTTCAAAGTGTGTTGGTGGTTTTTCATCAGCTTCCCTACATAGCTTTTACCTTCCCACACCTAGTGGCTGCTTTCATCCAAGTTTCTTCTGCTCAAGTGGGTCACAGTGACCAGTACTGACAGGTTTCACCTGGTTGTTTAAATGCTAACACAGAGTTAATTCTGCCTTTTTATGCCCAGGTACTCTGGAATAATGTCTTGGCATCATACTAATAGGCTTTGTCTGCTGCCCCTGTGCCACAGAGGGCTTGTGAGTCTTCTCATACTCTGCGGAAAGGTAAATCTGTGTTGATCCAGGCACAGAAACCAGATTTTTTTATGCTTGGTCTCAGGGGAGGGTTTTGACACAGCTGCATCAAAACAAAGAATTCAAGATGAGTAAAGGAAGTACACTTGTGTTACAGACCTTTGTCCATTTGAAATGAGCTAGAGAAGAGGTAGCAGTCTAACAATGTCATTGTGTCATGGGTGATGACCTTGAAGACACTGAGGGCTAAAGACCTCCTCACAGAAACTTTCATATGTATGCCAAAGCTGTAACTTGGTCACAGGCTGTTACTTCTGCAGGTGTCTCCAAAATTCAGGCCCAGCTATTCCTGAGTGCTGTGCTGTATGATCAGCTCTGACCTGGAAAACTGCAATCGTGTTAGAACTGTGATCATTACAGACTGAACATATTATAGTACTGTCACAGTGTGAAGGCCCCAGAGTGCAAATCAATGAAGGTTTTATAAGTATTTATATTTTAAAAATCACCTTTAAAAAGTCAGCATGAAGTTTTTATTTCCTGTCCTCCAGGAAAATCCACCTATTCAAACAAATCCCAGAGAATCAATACTTGTTTAGTAAACTGTAATAACTGAAACATTAATCCTAATTTTAAATGCCTCTATTAGTGGTTTCTAAGTTTATCACAGGCTATGTAAGGGTAATGAACAAATCAGGGTAAGCTTGGAGCACAGGTCTTATGAGGATACCTATAGATGACATGCATATCTCTACTCACTGGTCCAAGAATATGATCTAAAAATAGGTGAAATACTTCTTTTGTTCCCATGACAAGAATACATCCCATATGGAAGTCATCAGTATCAATGCTAAGCTTCCCTGTAAGCTCTTTTGAGCCCCTCTTATTAAATACACATTACACATACACCTGTACAAGCTGAAGTCTTGGAAGGACATGTCTATTCCCCAGAAATCAAAGCGCTTCAATGCGGATGCCTGCGGGGGGACAGTGATCATAAAGCAGCCAGAGAGCTAAAGGAATGCTGAGATTTCAGAGCCTGTGTGATTACCCACAGCTGTACAAACAGTACAGTGGAGAAAACAGACTGACCTTGGCCATGTTTTGAGAGTGCCTGATAACCAGGTCCTTCAACAAGCCCTGTTTCAACATGAAGAGGAAAGAAGAGACGGTGACCCTGAGGAATAGGAGGAAACCCAATAATGACTAAAGCAGCAACATGGCAAGTCAGCAGTTTGAACATCTTCTGGGGACTGATCTGGGACAAAACTGGTCAGTGATGACAGACATCTGCCTTCTGTAGCTGGCAGCATCAGAAGTGGACTAAACCAGATATATGACAGCAATATCTCAAGTACAGCAGACAGCACACTTCAAAACATTAATTACTGTGCTTTGACCATCTCAGAAATATCCATGGCAGAGAAATTTTAGTCTGTTTGCAAGAATTTTGAAATAGAATTTAAAAAGCAGAGAGTGTTTCAGTGCATTTCTAAATCCACAAGGTTGTGGCTATCTTTTTCCAGCTTATATCCCACTGTATAGAGAGAATATTGAAAGAGCCCATACTAGAAAATAATTGTAATGCTCATCTCACTGACCTCCCTTTCACCCTTGCAAACAGGTATTTTCCTTGCTGTTTCTTCACATGTCTGGGGAACACACCCTCCAACACTTGCAAAAACAAACACTATCACTGGGCTGGCCATCAGAGTCCCCTCTAACTCTTATCTTGGGCTGTGTCCCTCTAGGGTTGTTAAGTTACACACTTAACCTCAAGGAATCTCTCTCCCCTCCCTGGGGTGGACAAAACACAGTGGATCACCTAACTCATAGATACATTTGGCCCATAAACGACAGAGGCTTGATTCAGGATCAAAGCTAAAAACTAACTTCTTCCAGAATATCCCACAACTCAGAGCAGGCTGTGGGGATGATCCTCAGAATGGTTGTAGGAAACAGCTTGAGGTTTGAAGGAAACCTTAGCTTTGTTTGAGCTGGAGGACTGAGCATTACACAATACTTGTTTTTCTCACCTTTTGAATTCTGCCCTTGCAACGTGCAAATCTGTAGGTATCCCTGTGTTCACTGCCATCCAGCATCTTGGTAAGCAGAAAAAAAAAAAAAAAAAAAACAAACAAAAAACCAAAACACACACAAAAACCCTCAAACCTAAAAACAGAACAAGGGCAGTGAGAAGATGGAAGAAGATCAGAAGGTGAAGGTCACTATTCTGTCACTTAGTCCTTTGTGGAGAACTCCCCTCCTAGCACAGGCAGTATGAAAGTGTTTCCCTGTTAAGGCTTCATCTATAGCTGCTGCCAGCTTGGCAGGGAAAGCAACTCTCTGATGAAAACAAATTCCCGTGTTCCCATGACATTGAGTTGCTCCTGCAACACTGCAGCTGTCAAAAAACTTGAGTGACTCCAAGGAGAAACTGCATTTACCCTGGCTGTTTTGCTGTCCCTTTTCAAACACTAATTTTATATTCTACAGTCAGCCAAGCAACTCTTTACAAATTTTACAACCCATTCTCCCAAGAGCCTGAAGGCACAAAGCATTCACACAGTGCACAACCTGAGAACTAAAGGATAAAATGTATGAAAACACATAAAGCCTGTATGGACAGTCCTGAATAAGGTCAGTGAATCTGCCTACACCTTCATGAGTGAGTGCTCACCTGACTAATAAGAGTTAAAACCAGACCATGTTAAAAGTTGATGAAAGCACAAGAAGATACAGCATATTAAATCTGCCACAGAGTAATCCTGCATCTGATTTACAAGAAAGTGTATAAAGCATGTCCGCACCAGATTATCCACCAGCTGCATATCAAGAGCTTTAGAACAAATTTAGAGAATGAATAACTACAAATTGTATGTAACAAGTAGCTGGGAAACAGGATAAGATGCAAGATGAGTCTTTTAAAACTACATCATGCCAAACTAAGCAATTACCTTTCTTAGATGGGATTAACTCAATCCCTCTTTAGGTAGAGGTAACATAGTCTGTCTCAGCTATTGGACTTCAGCAAAGCATTTGATTCAGTGCCACAATTTTGGTGATTAACAGGCAAACTGGAAAAGATGAAGATTAGTCAGCAAACTGTAAAGCAGTAGGAACTGCCTTAAGGGAAGAATACAAGTTGCATTGGACAGCTGCTGTGCTGGGATGAGGGGGTTCCACAAGTACCAGTCTTAGGACTTCCAATGTTTTTACTGACAGTTGAGATATTAAAAAAAAAAAAAAAAAAAAAAAAAAAAAGCAGGGGTATTGTGAAACATGACTATCTGTGATGAAATCTGTCAACAGTGGACAGCTGGAGGGTGTTGCTGGTACTCAAAAAGTTATAGATATCACAGGCAGAAATCTCTCAGAGATGAAATTATACAAATAGAGTCAAACAATGTAGTAAAAATCAGACAGAAAAGCAGCAGAAATTTTTCTAATAGCACTGCAGAAAAGACACTAGATGAAGTTTCTGGAATATTCAGATGAAGTTTCTGGAATATTAGATCTATTTTCAGAAAGCTCTCAAACTGGAACAGATGCTGAAAAGATATATCCAGGATATCCAGGAATATTACAGGGAAAAAACAGCCCATTCTATAAGACATTGGAAGAACCTCAGAAAAGCAAAGGATGAGAGAGCTTATGATTTCTCACTATAAACAGTGTGGGGGGACAGGAGGGAAAAAGTAAAACTGTTCAACTTGAAGGACAATCTGACTCAAAAATATTTGCAAGCTGGTCATGAGCAGACAAAGTCTTGAAATGAGTGCAAAGTTTCTAGTTACCAGAGGCATGACCAAAAAGGCTACCCACAGAGGAAGACAGGAGCAAATATTGCTGCTTTTCGACATGAGATCTCTAGTTTCCAAAGAATCTCTGCTACATGGCTGCCTGCAGTGACTCAGGCCAGTGCTCCAAGAAATCAATCTCTGTTCCTGCTCCTGTCCTCACAGCAGTTGCTGGTGGTGTCCCAGGAAGGTGTTCCTCAACTCTGGTCTTACACAAGCAGGCGTTTCACTGGTTGTACAGACTTGAGAGGCAAATCTTTTGAACCTCTGTCTCCCAGCCCTCAGGGAAGGTCACTCCCTTTTCTCACAGTGGTGTTCAAAACACAAAATCCTCTTCGATTTCTCCAGCTGCCAGTTTCCCAGAGGCATTCTTCATTTTTATCTTTGGCAGCAGTTGAACAGCTCATTTCTCCAGCCCAGGTGTTTCCTCCAGCATGGGACAGGAAGTGAGCAGGCTCTGAGGCAGGCAGGTTACTGAGCCCCTGTGTGGTGTTTCTGCCCCTGCCCCAGCACTGCAGTGTGCCCTGCTCTTGGCAAGGCACCACAAGTGTCTGTGGGACTTGCCTGAGCCAGCACCTGCTCTATCCAAAACACACACACTACTGCACTTGAAAGAGAGGGGCACACAGGCTCCTGGGGAGAGAAGGAAGGGGAGGCACACAGCTGCTGTTCACCATCCATGTTATGGCTACAGATCCATAGGGCCTTTCCCCATAAAAGGAAAGAAATATGTATTTTGAAAGGTTTAACGTTATCTTTTCTGGACCCAACTACTTTAAAAGCAGCATGTAAACTATGGCGGACAGTCAGGTGCTAAAGAACACAGAAGTGCCCTTTCGTATTTTTGGACTTTGAAACCTCCTTAGAAGAAGGGGCAGAGAAGTGTGAGGGTCAGGCAATAGGACTGTAAGCTCTGTCAATTGCACCAACTCATCTGGAGCACCTTAGAGCCCCCCAAAGCCATTATCATCTCTTGGGGGCTGGCTTTCTGCATGATCATAGCAATGCACACTTTCACCACCTGCTCTGACATGCAGCTGCACCTGCCCCTCCTTCCCAACCTTGAGGCTGACCACAACGAATATGCCCTTTGTCACTTTGTCATTGCTGGCCATGCCAGGTTTCAGCATTTTACTGGCCTCGTAAGAACTGGAACTTTTCCAAATACTACTTGAAGCCACTCCACCTCTGCTCCCCGTTCTTGCTGGCAGGGGCTTTCTGCAGCCAGATGAAGTAATGGGTACCTGCAGGGTGTCCCCTGCACCCCAGGAAAGCAGGATCTGCTGGGAAGGTTAACACTGACTTTTCCTTTGCACATGCTGCCATCAGGTAGGTGCACAGAACTTGCTCATGGTTGCAGCTCCTGTGAATGTCAGCTCTACTGGAACCCAGGAGTCCCCTGGGTTTTGAGAAGGGGATCTTGCCAGTTTTCACAGAAAGCATTAACAGGAACACACTGTGAGCAAGCTTGTGGAAGGCAGAGAATATGGGACAGGTTTGTTTTAAATTTCTGTTACTACAGTACAATAATGGTCTGGGCCCAAGGCTTCTCAAAACTGCCCAGTACCTACTCTAATGGTGATAGCATTCAAGAGATAAACCTGTTCCTATGCAGATGGGACAGACAAATGCCACAATAAATAGTTCAGCAGCCTATCTTTAGAGCAGAGCTTCCGCACATAGACAGAAAAGTAGCTATTTCGCCCACTCCTTTGTATGCTGGCCCTGATGTCCCAGTCTGACTGACCTTTCACTAGTGTGAAACCTCTGAGGCTATTTTTATCCTACTGTAAATCAGCAGAGTTCAGGGTTGGCATCACAGGAGGTTCTTACCTCATGGGGACTGTCCCAGCACAACCTTCCTCTGGAGCACATCTCTGGGCAGGAGCTAACAGGATCTGCTGTACATGCTGACTACTGCTGGCTGTGGCTGTCCCCCACCAGAGGAATCCTGAGCCAATCGTTTAGCATTTCTCTCTTCCCTTCCTTAGGAGACGCCCCAAACAAGTACCAGTATCTCCCCTTCAGGCAGTAATTCTGCCACCCTGCTACCTTGCTGCAGCCAGTGAGGAGGTGAGCAGTGCAGTTCTCTGTGGTCTTCTGTGGTCAAGAGAGAGGGAGGTGCCTGCAGAAAGCAATCTTTCCCTCCTAAAATCTTAACCATGTCTCTCTCTCTGAGGAAGTGCCCAGGACAACTTTGCTCCTGACATTGGTGCTTCATTTAGACACCTAAAATGAGGTGTGGAGAATTCCACACCTTTCTGCTTCTCACATGATGTTTCACAAGCAGAAGTGTTGTAATTCTCCTGCTTGCTGCTCTCAGCCACTAATGTTGGATAGGATGTTAGATAAAATACATCCACCCATGTTCTGGCAGAGCCCTTTCCCCCAAGTGACATAAATGATAAATTTCATCTTGCTTCACTAGATATTTAACATTGTGTAGTGCAAAGCATGCATATTTTCATTTTTGGCTGTGATCAATAACACAGCTCCTATCTCTAGTAACAACAGCCCAAAACACCAAGGGTTGGATCCTCTGTGGTGGTTGTCAATATGGCAGTGTTTTGTAATCAGTAGCCTGAGAGCCTTTCTCAGGAAGATTTGCATTGCAGGATCAACAGCAACAGTAGTCCAAGCCAAGCTGATGAAAGAGACAGTTAATCCCAAAGAGCCAAGTCCCTGGTATGTGCCCTGCTCTGGGAGGGCATCACTCAGCTACGTGCATATAGCTGGGTATGTCTGGTGTAACTGAAGCTGGTAATTAGCCAGAGGTCAGGGCTTGGTTGGTGGTTGGGGCTTTTTTGCCTTATTTTCTTTTTTTTTTTTAAGTAAGAAAAACATCCACAGTTGTTCCACAGGAAAAGAACAAGTAATCTACCCACATGGAATATATGCAGTTGTCCTTGTTTCCTCCTTGCTTACTTTCACCTTCTGCTAAGTGTAATTTGAGTGACAGGATTTTTCCAAACACCAAATTAGGACAAACTAATTGCAACAGATGAAGGAGAATAACTGGCAGGCTTTTAACAAATCAGGAATATGTGCACAGGGCAGATAATGAAATGCACAAACTTTGCACTGTTTTACAAAAGCAGCCAAAGGCAGAGCTGCACAGGTAGAGTCCTACAGCTGTAGGGTGTCTGTGCTTCACTTCCCACTCTCCCTTTCTCCTCGAGGCAGCTACTGCTGAGCTGTGACAGCTGAGCTGCATGTGAGGCAACTCTTAAACCACTTGAAGTTTTCAACCTGACACGTTAAAGCAAACTCCCCTTACCCAAGCAGGAGAATGAAAGGAAGCCCAAGGCATGATTCTTCAGGGAGGTAAAACACCCCAAGTGCCACCACATCCCCTGGTGCCTGAGGAGGACCATTTGCCCATATGAATGGTCAGGAAACCCCAGGACACAGTGGTTTGCCCAGATGCACATGCCTCCACCCTGCCCAGTGCAGTGAGGAACACACTCTGAGTCACATTCATTGCAAAGTCAGGTCTGAGCCGACTGCATGTGAACACCTGTTAGAAGGCAGCCTGTAAAACAGGCTTTCCTCACCACTGATCCTATGGAGCTACACACACACTGGCAATGAAGCATCATCTCTAAAAAGCATCCCAAACATAAGCAGAAATAGCAATTACAGTCAAAGCTAGAACCACATGAAACTACATAGGCAAGCCATATCACCTATGGTGTTTGAGCATCACTTGGCTGCATGCAAAACTGCTGACTGGGCAGTGCAAAGGCCTGAATTAAATGAGTTTTATGGAAAGGCCCAGTCACTGACTATCTGCACTTTCCTAGACTGCTGCAATATAAAATGAAACAGGTCTGCATTGATCATAAGTGAAGGTACCAAAACATGTCAACCCCTTGTGTGGTGCTTAGTAGAGCAGACCCAGGGAATGTTGCACTTCAGGGCAGCTGGTTGGGTCTGACTGGCCAAAGCCATTTCTCTTGGCTCCCCAGCTGAACTGGCAAAGTTAACTTTTGCCACTCCAAGGATAAAAGGCCAGGACTGGGATTGGCTCTTACACTCAAGAGAACATAGGAATGGTCAAGCTGTTACAGGGAGCTGACAGAAGATCTTGGAGAGTTGAGTATGCTGTCATAACACCATCACAGGAGGCGGAAATAGCAGAGTTGGGAGCAGGGCAGTACTTTGTATCTTCCCATTCCAGCTTCCCAAGCTCTGCTCTAAAATACCTAGGAAAGCCACCACCATTCCAGCTCCATCCTCATGTCTTGCTGCCTCAAAGCCCAGAAACTTCATTTCTCCTGGTGGAGGCAAGAGGGTGCTTTTATTTCTCTGTCAGACTTAGAAAAGCCATAACATAGCAGAGCAGATAGGAGAGCCCAGATAAAGGACAAGAGCACAGGCTGAGTAGGCCAAGCACTCAAGCCATCCATTTGCAGGGAACCCAGCATACCCATCACAAGGCACCTGAGCATTGGGTAGAAACTAAAATGTGGGGCTGGGAAATCATGTAGCTGAGAGGGATTTACATGGCCATGCCCTACGTGCTGAAAGGCTCCCCTGCTTATGTGCTGGGAGGGACAGAGTTCCTCTTGCCTGGCACAGAGCTGCCTCAGCCCTGGGCTGCGTGCTGTCCAGCTCGCACCTTGGCCCCACTTGGATTCACACACACCACCCAATGCCTTCACACAGATATATTTATCAAGCTAAAAAAAGTTCTGGTTAGCTGTTGAGTTGGCTGTGAGGCTGAGTTGTGCTATCTAGGAGGGAAAAAGAGGCCACCTGGAGCTGTACAGATCTCACAAGCTGGCAAAATAAGGAGGGCAAGCATGCTGGTGGGAGGTTGGATATTTACTGGGGTGGAAGAATTCCAGTACAGAAATGATTCATCTTCACAGCATGGTCCCTCCCCCACCATAAAAAAAAAATTTCCTTTTACATATTTCCTGGAATACGTGATTGTACTAGAAGAGCATTTTATGCTCCTGTTATGAAAGGGAATCCAGTCCAGTGGGAGAAAGTCATTCTTGGAATAACTTTCAGTGAAATCAAGAGTTGTAACTGGATTGACTTCAGTATAACAAGTCCTTGGGATATTGGTGGCTGCTGCAGTCATGTTTTTGTAGGCAGTCTGGATCTACAAGTTTTCCTAGTATAATAATTGCAGTAAGAACTGTGAGGTTTTGTAACCAAACTCGTTTATGCTGGCAAAATCCCTTCTTTGGATGATAGAGAGGTGACTTACACCACTTAATTTCTTCCAGTTTTTACTTGGGAGTTGCTGTTCTATTCTGTCCTTTATGCTGTCTGCACAATAGGTATGAATGATTACTTCTGCATTGTTGTAACAGTACCTTTTTCTAGCATAGACAAACTAAAATGTCTAAACTATTTTATTTTTTGTAATGGAAATATTAGGATATGGTTGGGGAAGAAAGAAACTACGATCTTGAAACAAAATTGTGTGATGACCTACAATAGCCTGAAAGATAAATTCTGTGTGACAGTAACAGAACAGAATTTACCAAAATAATCAAGATTATTTTCTTTCATTATTTTTATCACGGTTGGGATCTCTATAAACATCTGCATGAACTTATATCCTGTATGTGTCTACTTTCATTTCTAAGATCCAAGTTAATCTTGTTTGCAGCATGCAAAGAACTTGAGCAGGATGGATTCCACTTTATGTCATCCCCACTTAGAAGTGCAGTAGCCCTGCAGCATCACTGCCTGGCCAGCCCAAGGGGCAGTGGGACACCCACAGATTTGCCATTGCCAGTTTGACTGCAGATGATCTAAGGAACTTCTGGGAAGCAGATGTTCCCTGGTGCATCTCCTGGAAGTGAAAGGGAGAATGATAAAGAGAACAAAGTTGTAGGGGTAAAAATCTAAGCATGGGGAAATACAGCATCACCTTGAAGGTGGGATTTCAGCTTGTATTTTGTCCCGGAAAGAATGGAGATAGGCTTGGAAGGTTCTTAAAGCAAAGATAAGCAGGTGTGTTTGATGGTTTAAAATCAGTGAAACTCAATCTGTGCTTGTGAAGAGCAGCTTTACAATATTTCCCCATGCATGGCACACAGAGCAAAGTTGCTCCACCCATTGTGCACAGCTAAGAAGCCCATCTGCACTTACAGAGAAATATCATCAGCCACAGTACAAATGGGCTTGTATAAGTTGGGTTGAATTTTTCTCTTACTGAGGTAAGGAGATCAGTGGAAAGGGGTGACAAAACAGCAAGCAAAGAAAACAAATTTTGTAGCAGCCCTGTGAATGTGTATGCAGCTGCAGGGTCAATGAGTGTGTGTCTCACAACCAGAGAAAGGATGTTGCAGCAATCGGTATAAAAGAAGGAGATTCTGGAACAGTTTGGGCCACCAGGCTGGCTAAAAAAAAGACTGTATCTTGTAGCTATTACCAAAAATAGTCTGCAAGACTAAAAATAGCATGGATATATCAACATCTAAAAAGAGATCAAAAATGAAGCCCATAAAGATTGTAAGTCATATGAGATGCAGAACTTTAGAGCTCATAAAAGAAAGTGCTGAAAATTAAATTATACTAATTCACACTACCTAGTTTCAATCACCAGAGCCAAAACAAGCAGACAGCTTTATTTACTGTTCTTTCATTTTTTCTGGGATGTACAAACTGAAGGTGCTGTATGCCAGACCTCCCATGCTTCTCATATACAGACCATGTTTCCTGCTTGCACAGGCATCTCTCTTCTGCCAGCCACCTCAAGCATGTGCTTTGGTGGCTACCTCAAGAAGTGCCTGGAGGACTGAAAAGACAAGAAGCAAGAAACTGTCTGTGTCTGGAGGAACAGGCTGTGTGAATCCCACTCTGCAGGTTAGACATCTGTCTCAGGTTTGCAGGGTTTTGCAAAGCATTTCATGTGCCACCTTCTCTTGCCCATGGGTTAGGAGGCCCACCAAATGAAGTTGGTGTCCTGGTCTTGAAGAGACAGCAGCAAATCTGACTGAATAAGGACCAGCAGCTCACACAGGCTGCTGCTTAGCAAGTCTTGGCACCACCAGGGGTGTAGCCAGCTGCCTGGGGGCATTTTAGACTTTAGTTACAGACCCAGGACCCTTGGTTAAGCATATATCCTGCTAAGATACTCTAATCTTTCATCTGATTTAACCCTCCATTCCTGCTGAGGGGTATTAAGGGTTTAGTTCAGCATTTGCAACAGGACCCAGATAGATGAACAGCTTAAGGTGCAAAGACAAGCTAAGCAGAGGGGCTGCAGCAGAGGCTGATTCTTGTCCCATCTGGGGAATACACAGAGCCCTGTCATTTGTGCTGTGTGCTGCTGAAGCACTGGACATGAGCTGGCTCAGCATAAGCAATCCCTGCATGAGCGCACCAGGCTCAGGTGAGACAAGGAGAGAAGAGCCACGGGAGGGGCAGGCAGGCAGCAGGGGCAGCTGCAGCACCCCCTGGGGCAGCATGGGGAAAGGAAGGGAGGGAACAGCTCTACTCAAAGCCCTGCTTGTGCAGTCATAGCCTGTCTGCAACCACAGCCTGTGGGCAGCCATATGACCCAGCCAGGCTGGAGACTCAAGCTTCCAGCTGTTGTTGAAGTGTCAGTACCCCCATCCAATCCCACCCTGGCTGTTACCATTCTCCTAACCATCACTACCCTCCCAGATTAGTCAGCAAAACTGTTTGTATGCTTCCCCTGCTCCTCTGGAATCAAAGTGAGCCACGCTCAGGCAGCTGAAACACAAGGTTGCCTATATCTAGTTCAATGCTAGTAAATAGGTCAAGGAAAGCTGGAGGGGGGTGTGTGTGTGTGTGCCTGAGAGCTGGGTGAGCAGTAATCTCCTCAACCCACAGACCTGGAGTTTACACACTGACTTAGGCACCTCTGTGCTGCTCTGCCCCATGCACCCACGAGCTGGCTTTGGCTTGTGTTCAGTGCAAGCTACACCAAGAGGGTGACTCTGGTCAGAGGAACTCCAGATGGGCCCAACACTTTTTCATCCCTACATTCTCCTTGACTACCTCTTCCCCCCACTGGCAGTCAAGGAGAAGGTTCCATTGAGGTCCCGCTGGGGTCAAGCAGAGCCACACCACGCTGCACACACTGCCAGGGGCACAGTCCTTCCCTCCTGGAACAATATGGTGTGAAAGCAGAGGGTGTGGGTGTGGATGGTCCTGGCCATGCAGGGTGCATTCCCTCTGCCTCAGCACACAAGAGCATGATGCTGCTGAGCTGCCTTCTCACACCAGCAGTTTTCATGCCCCTAGTTGCTTGCAGCTAGTGAGACATGGTCTTGGTGATGCTTTAAATGCTCAGATCTTGACTACTGGGGCCTAGCAACGCTCTTCTCCTAGGTGTAATACATATCCTGTGGCGTAGATGGGTTTGGGGTTGAGCTTATGAGAGCACAGAATTTGCAAGTTCTCACCTCTTCCTTCCTTCCTTCTCAAGCCTCTCAAATCAAGATGCCACAAACAAACCACTTTCTTGCAAGTGCCTGTACTACTGTTTTATGTAATTCAGAACTGCAAAATCACTTTCTCCAGTACCTTAGCAGGCATCAGTGTGAGATTCTCTGACAAGGGATCCAAGGAGACTTGGTGGTGACTTCTCTGTACAACAAGAACCCTATTCTCTAAATAAGATAATTATCAAGAGGGTGTTTGTGCCCATTCTTGTTTTTGGGGACTCTCCTTTCTCTTTGCCACCATGACTCATAAAACTCATTAAGCCAGAGTATGCCTAGCAGAACATTTAATTACACAGCAGTTGCACGGTAGTGACGGAATCTATGTTTAACAGGCTGACAGCAAGATGGCTTTATCTACAAAGCTGCTTAGATGTCAGTATAGCCAGCGCCATCCACAAGCTGGGCAAGCCATACCAGGCACCAAACCAGCAAGGAGGAAGGTAAAATTTGTGCCAGGAGTAGACTCAAGACACTACAGATTTGCATAAACAGCCTGAAAACCTGCCTGTCATCACCATGTCTAGGGCAATGTGTGGAAACATTATCTGGTAAATCAACAGCCTTGTACTGCACAGTGACCTAGATAGGAAATACGATGCAAGAAGGGAGAAGGTGAGACTGTGCACTGTTGTAACACAAACATCAGGTTATTTGCTGCTGCATTTACTCTAGCTATGAGTTTAATAGTCAATAAACCACTTGAAAACAAGTTCTAGCCTCTCCCTTCTTTCTCAGACACTCTCACAGCAATACAGCATGCAGCCAGACCAATTTATGAACATAGTATTTCAGTAGTTAGCAAAATGCTAACAAAATATTCTTAAAACCACTGTACACATCTCAGCTATGGGTGCATGACTTCAAGAGTACAGCCTTAGGGCGTCTGAGAAGCTGCTCAGAGAGATTACACCAACATTGGAGTGACTACTTCTTCCTTGTGTGTGTGAATGGGCTTGTTTACATGAAGAAACTTTCTATTGGGGCCTTTGAGATTGCAGTAGATGGTTCAGTTGCAGCAGCCTAGGATATGTGAGAATGACTTTGCTCACTGGAATAAAAAAGCAAAGGGAAGTTTTTGGGAGCTAATGCATGACACTGTTAGAAATCCCCTCCCATTTGTACATTTTGTCCCAATTACTTAGAAGCCAAGCATGACCAAGTGATTTGTCATCAGTTTTGGTTTTGTGAGGTTTTTCTCCTTGTAATTTACCTTACAATTAGCACTTTGTGTCATACATTCTAGCCCATCTAAAGGGCTGGTCTTAAAATTCCACCATAAAACCTCAGCACATTGATAGAAGTAAACACTGTTCTGGTACAGAAAACATATCTCCCTTACCTTTAAAGAGATTAAGAAATTGTAAGCTTTTTAAAAGAAATTGTAACTGGATGATACTTTCAGGAAGGCAGAGGAATGACAGCCTTGTAGGGCAGTGGCTCAGTTCTCCTATGTTATTATTATTTCCATATTGTTTTCACATCAACAAAATTAAGGTTTCTCTTAACTCTGAAACTCTGCTGGCAGGAAGAAAAACATTTAAAGATTGCATACAAAGGCTTTCAAGATCAAACAATAACTTATCTATAGACCACTGTTCAATATAGAGTCTGTAAGCAGGAAAATAGTTTGCTTTCATTTTTTCATTCTTCTGTAAACAGAATATTGCCTCCAAAATTAGCCTCGTTCATTCCAAATTAGTGAGCTTAGCCAAAATTAAGCCTCTTTTTTATATTTTCAGATTTTTTCTCCCAAAAGTAACCAAACAATTAATGGAGTATGCCTCTTTCAAAAGTATAGTATACAAGACTTTGATATTGCCATCAGGCTGAGCTATCAGAAGTCAGAGCAAAATTTTTCCTTTTTCAATACATTTTTAAAAGTTATTTATTTAGAAAATAATACATGAAACTTTACCCAAACACAACTTCTCCCCCATATTTAAACCGTAGCTAAATCTTGGAAAATACAATGTAGTTAAATTTTGGAAGATAGTGCTTTTTTATCTGCCATCACAATCAAGGAACCTACATTAATGAAAAGGGAGAGTGTTAGGTCAGACTCTTCTGGTTTCTGTAACAGTCACCTGGTTTCCTTCTATATTTACATATTTTTCAGAAACAAAATTCCAAGTGTTTGCCCTTGGGACTTAGTCTACAGTTATGTTTGTGATTACTCTCTCATATATTACCACACTCATGACAGTCCATCAGAAAAATTGAATAATTTCTACATGGTAAACAACAACATTTCATACAGCATGTATTGCTGTATTCACTGGTCTCAGTGAAACCATTTCTCTATTTATGGTGGGAAAGGAAAGATCTCCTCTTCAGGAGTGTTTCTTGACTGATTCAGGCAGGTATCTTTTTTTGTCATTTGCAGCTGACAGTCACTATGGCTTCATTTTTCCACACTGCTGGCAGTAGTTTCTGTATAGCATCTAAGGGAATTTCTCCCTCCACACACATTTTTGGGAAGAGCCTTGTATCTTAATTATTCTCCTCTCAACCTGTCCTCACACCTCATCTCACAATGAAGGAGGCCCTGTTCCCCTTCCTGGTTCCACCACACTGCTCCACAACTCTGCTTCCTCTGCCTCCATCAGAGCTCAGCACTCCCCCACACAACATTGCAAAACCTCCTCAGGGATGAAGACCTCCTCTATTTATAGAGCACTGAGGCTAGATGAAAGTTTCCAGGGAGTTTTCTGGAAGAGCTCACATCTAGCTTCTCTGAAGGCTTATAAAGGGAAACAAGCTTCCACCTTGCTTTAGAGCTTTGCTCAGCTCTAACAATCACTAAACCTTTGCAGTACAGTATGTAGCGCACCAGGCATGTGTTTGATGTTATACATTGACATTTATGAACCTCTGAAAACCCTTCTTCTTGACATGCTTGGGGCAGATTCTCTACCATGAACCCATATTCTCAAATGATTTTTGTCTAGGTCTGTAATTCAGAGCTATCTTAAGATAACAGAGAAGAAAAACTGTTTTTAGCTTTGTGCTGTGGTTTTTCCTTAAAAGATTGAGGCTGATATTTTAAAATCAAAAATAAGGTTCCATTAACAAATGCACTGCTGTGTGTTGCTCCACAAAGATATGATTCAGCATTTTTTTTACTTGTGTCACAAGTTAAACACAGCATATGCTTTAAAATAGTGGACAAATGGTTGCAGCTGTAGCTAAAACAAGGTAGGAGTCAGGCTGGGTTCACAGGTGGGCAAATCCACAAACAGAGTCTGTGTGCATATATGAGCTAGCCATGTTCAACCTCTGAAACTGATAAGTTGCTGTTTATTAAAAAAAAGAAAAAGGCAGCAAGTCTTTGACTACTGCCCACAGCACATGGCTTTTATTGGAGAATGTGTTTGCACAAAGGGAGGAGTGTTGTCTCCTACACAAATTTCAACAACCATTTGAACAATTTGGTAAATAGATGAGGACAGAGTCTTCATCTATTGTCTGCCTGTCCCCCTCCAGTCAGAAGTCAATCACACAGTGAGGAAGTTCTAAAATAAAGGAGAAATACTTTTTAGGAATCTGCTTTTTAATGAAAACTCCTGAACATGGTCCTGGCATTACCAACAATCTGAGGGCAGACACATACACTCCAATACAAACAAATGAAAAAACAACTACACCCAAAACAACAACAAAAAAAGAGAATAATTCCAGGGAGAAAATATAAAAGGAAAAGAAGTGAAATCCACTTCCTGACAAGATAAACATTATCATCTTCCCTTGCACTCTAAGTGGATGAAGAAGGAGCGGGTTGCTTCTTGACCTGGTTTTTGCTTCTGCATAAAAATGAAAGGCCATTTTTTCTAGTACAAATAAAATGCCACGTTTCCTCTAAGTCACTAATTAGCCAACTGGATGAGCAAGGAACAGGTTCAGGTGACTCAAACAGTGACAAGCTGATGCAGAATGATAGCAAGACTCAATCACAACCCAGCACTAATTACAACTCTGTAGCACATACTATCACTCTGAACACAAAAGGATGTTAATATTACAAATTTACCTGTGCACTTGCACAAAATCCTTGTAAGCTTAATTTTCCAGGACTTAATATTTCACTACTGCTTTGTAAAAGCTCTCCAATGTACAATTCCAACATTATGTTTCAGTGGATTCATGAACAGCATTGTGCCATCTGAATGCCCATTGAAAGAGACAAAATTAATAGTGTCAGCTTAGATCATGCAGGGAGGAGACAACAATTTTCATAATATGGGAATTTAAATTATTGTATATCCACTACCACCATTCCTGGTTTAGTAAGTATCTGTCCTTGGTGTAAGTTGCTCGGGATGAGCTTTAAAACATTATGAAATACCTTACTCTGGTATTAGTCAAAGAGTATTTGCACAGGGGGTTGTGCTTGTTAGCACAGGAAGAATAAGACAGAGAACACCACCATAACGAGTGTGCATCAATATCACAAGTTTTAGTACCATATGAGTTCAGTTCTAAAATATCAATAACTATTATCAATAACAGCCAGAACCTTTCAACTACTAAAATCTGGAAAGAAAAACAAAGAAACAAACAAAAACTTACAAAATTGGAGTCCCTGGCACGCTGTTTGCACCATCAATAACCTCTCCTTGCATCCTTAGATAGCAGTATCAGGTGACGCTAGCCATTATCCTGTCCTGGTACAAAATACCCTGCCCTTTGGATCTGCTGATTCCCTCAATACAGTTTCAAAATGAAAAGCTTCTCTTCAATCAGAGAAAAGAGAAAGTAGAAATGGGTCGAGTTACATAATGTGAAGTAAATAAGAGTGAAGTTACATGACATGACCGAGTCAGCTTACTATTCTGACTTGGGTGGTCCTGCTTTTCCCTCCCAGACTCCTGGCCCTGCTGGTCCACACCCTCTCTTACACCACATCAAACCACTTGGAAAGCTGATCCAACTTGTTAATCCAACAGAAAGCTACTCTCTTGAACTGACTCACCAAAGGGCTTGACAAGAGTGATGCCAAGGAGAAAGGCTCTGGAGGGAGCAGAACAACCCCTTCTGGTGGCAGCAACTCAACACTGTGTCTTAAGTGAACCACAAGTGAAGAAAGTGTTGAAGAAGGGCATGAGAGGAGCACTGAAAGCAAACAGAAAGGCATGGAGTAAGGGCACTGTGTCTTTGCAAGAATAGACATCACAAAGCCCTTGGGATGGGATAGCACTGAAGGGTGCAATGGCAGGAGAGCAACAGGATATTGGATCGTGTTATGCATCAGAGGGGGGCATGGGAACACGGGCACTGTCCTGGCAGAAGGAAGAATGGCTAGTGACAGAAAACACAGTACTGAGCCACCTGGATTGCAGTGGCTCTTTGGGGCTCAGGCTCACAGTGCTTTTGTCTGTGTGCATCTGGAGCCAGCCCTGGCAGGGGTGAGCTCTTTGGGACAGATGTGCTACTTTGACAGTTTATACAAAACATGAGGTATAATATCGTATCCCCATTGTTCAAGAAAAGAGGGAGGACACCATTGTTCACTCGAAAAACAAACAAAATGAAGCTGTCCCCATTCTTCTCAAGAAATTGCCTAATTGCCTCATAAAAAAACAACAAAAATCAAACCACTAAGTGTTATTGAGGAATACCACCTAGTCAGTCTTATCAGCTCAAAACCTCACTCACTATTATCTTTTCCTTCCTCTCTTAAATTACTGAGACAGGCCTCTCCTTTCATAGCAGCAAATCTTTTCATTTCACAATTTTCTTGGAAACTCCCCTACTTGCACAACTGCCTCCATAAGAAAAAGAGTTTAGGGGTATCCAAAATTATGTTAGTCATCTGGAGAAAGGGAAAAGAAACTGAAAATCTTCACCCAAAGATAAAATGTGCAGGTTTTTAACAAATTTGTCTTCATAGTTTTAAGGAACACTTCTTGAGTTCCTCTCTTGAGCTCCAGGTAACTGTTCATAGGTAATCAGAAAAATAAATAAAAAGGTGGAGACTTTGTAACTCATTAAATAGCACAATATATTGCAAAGCATGAACTGAGGTATTCTCAAGTTTCCCAAACCAAGGGACAGAGGGCAAACTGTCCTTGCCTACACCCCAGGGCATCCCTGTTCTCTTTTCCAAGTACAAGACCAGGCACTGGCAGAAGTATGAACTACGTGCCTGGCAGCTGAAAGACAAGGAAAGAGAAAATATGATGTGCAATAAATCAGGTACACACAAAATAATCGCGGCAGGTCACATCATCCTAACACTGCTCGGCATTGTTTCCACCTTAATGATCTTTCAGCATGTCACCATGCTGAATCATGATGACAGAGAGGCAGGAAGCACATATCAGATGCAGAATGAACAGGTCTTTTTGTGATCGTGGTGCTATGAAGCACTGGGCTTTCTTTATGTTGCAGTCCTCTGTTCTCACACTGGAAGACTTCTCTGCAGAAAAATCAAGAAAAAATTCTGGAGCAGTTCAGATAAATTTGACCTACATACAGGTGAAACAGGAATCTCTCTCTTTTTTTGTCCCCAAAACTGCTTATTGCTATAACAGTGAGTGAATTTCAAATGGGTTTAAAAAGTGTTCTTTAAAAGTAATTTTCTGTTCATAACTGGACTTTAAGCACCCCGAGGGCCTGCTGGCTTGCTTAAGTTAAAGGCCAAAAATGTACATAATTGTCAATCTTTAGCGAGACAGGGAGTTCTTTTCTAACCAGAGCCAGAAATACTCCCTCTGGAGAAATCTCACAAACAATGTGAAAAAAAGCTTTTGAACTTTCCATGGTACGAAGTTTAAAATGAGGACAAAACTGGAATGAGTTGGTCTTGAGGATTTTCTCAGCTATGCTGCATTTCCATAGCTTAACAGACATCTAGAAGCAGAATTTTCAGCTAAAAAAAAAAAAACCCATTGTTTTGTACTTCACTAGCATAATTAATTTTCCTTAAACATGAATAAAATTATTACAGTAGACAAAAAATTTAATATGTATAAATCTCTCTGGATCAACCCTAACCATATTTTGGTGTAATAAAAATAGGCTATATTCCCAGATATGAAACTGCATATCATTTCAGACAGATTCAAGGACAGCAAAACCAATTTTAGTTAAACAGCCTGGAGCAATCTCATAATATTAAAGACAGGTATTAAACACAAGTTTACATAAAGTAATTTAGAATACTCTTTATGATTTAGTCCAACACTTATAAACTCAGATTATAATGACAGGTTTTTTCTTTTAAACATTAGACCATTATGATATTCAGTGATAAACAACTTATTCTATGACTTTAATTTCAGCAAAAGCTTTTAGAGAAACTCTACAATGGCATCAACAAGCACTAAGCAGAATGAAAGATGGTACAGGGTGCTGCAAGATTATTTTCAGAGCTCTAAGCCAAATTCTCTGTTGTCCCAAGGGCCCCATGCCACTTCATACTGTGGAAAACAGCAAGTTCCTGGCATATAAAAGCCTGGATCTTGAAAAGTTCTGAGGCCCCTTCAGTTATGCTGCCCAAGTGATTTGAGGGGACTCTGTGTTTGGTCATGTGCTCCTCTATAATGGCTGGCACTAGTCCTGCCAGGCAATAACCCCACAGCTTTTAGATCACATCTACTAGGTGACCCTTTCCTTGCTTTCCAGAAACAGGGGCCAGAGGAGGTATCTGGGAGATGAATAAACCATGCTAACCCTTTGAGTACCTCAGGAAAAGAGGGTGCATTCAACAAAGGAGCACTTGCATAGCCTTGTGGATGTAGTCTGTACACTTTGTCCTGATTAGAAAGGAAGTGAACTTAACAGAGAATCCAACTCAGACAAACAGTTCTGTCCTTTAGTTTGGAAAATCTGCAAACCTGTTACAGTACACTTGCTAGTATGAAAAGCAAGCTTGAAAAATGGCACTGTTGGGACCAGTGAATAGTGGTTTGAGTATCAGCAGTCAGGCTGAAGAACATGGTGGAGTGGTCTGGGTGGAGGAGTGCAAATGCTACAAGCTCCCAAGTTCTGACTTTTAATTATGATGCTGTTGTGGACATGCATCTGTCTCACTGATGCCTGACGCTACCACCCACCTCAGGAGCACATGCAGCTTCCAAGAAGCCTTCTGGCAGCAATGAAAAGCTTAGCCTGGAGTCCAAGCACTTTTTTCCCCATTCACAGCAAAACTATCTCAGCATGAGATTACTTTTCATTTAAACTTTATTTCTGAACTGACTTTGTAACCTTCTATAATCTTGTTACTCTGCATTCCCCTTCTCCCTGGGCTTCAAAGACTCTATTTTGGTTGCTTATATAATCCCAGCGCTGCAGTACACAAGCTATCTAAAGCATGGTATAAATGCAGCTATTATTACTACTTAATAAAAACACAGAAGTTATTCATTGACCAACTTTTTTTTTTCCCCTTTCTAATAAACACATCAGATCCATATCTAAGTGGTGATAAAAAACTATGACCTTGCACTAAGTTTATCCCATAACATCCTCATCATGACTGATATTTAATTTTAAAGACTTTTCATTGCATTCTCTGCAAAGCAGTATGTCTCATCATTACCTAGTTACCAGTAAAGCTTTTTTCCTACATTCACTGACACAGACAAGAAATTAGTTATCATAGAAAGGCCACTTTAGGGGCCAAGTGAAGACCAACCAGCTGAAAAAAAAAAAAAGAGAAGGAATTCCTTTCCTCCTCTGCTCTGGCAACCATCATATGGATAATTTTATTTAGTATACCATATGTTGCTTTTTGTTGTGCTTTGTCCTTATACTATCTTTTAAGGCACAAGCTCTTTGGCAATGAATAGAGTCTTCTATGCTTGGAAAACATTTCTAGCATGTTGCAGACACTATTGTAATATAAATATTCATTGTCCTCCTGAGTTTCCTTACCACCACTGCTCCTCAACACAACCTTTATTAAGTTTTGTGTCACTGGTGTAGTCCTGCAATAATAAGGCAAATGCTTCACACACCCAAAGATGGATTTTGTTGAACTTGGTATTTCTGTTGACCATGTTGTGAAACAGTATGATGTCAAGACAACCTGAAGTAGCTTAGCACATTAGGAAATGTGAACACTAAGACCTTTAATTGCATCCCAAAAGACATGTGGAAGAGAGGGAAGGAACAGAAGACTTTTGAAGCCAAACTAGCCTGTAAATTAATAACTATCATTAGATTTTAGCCAGGCACCATATTTGTGCCTTGGTCTTTTTCCTAGTTGTTTCATGGTTGGATGATTGAGTTTCAAGTCTGTGACTTTCATCTCCATTGTGTTTGCCGAAGGAGTACACAACAAAAATGCAAAAGATCTTTAACTCTTCAATTTCCATCTGGGAGAATACCATTGTTTGCATTTCTCAAGTTTTTGAAAATAACAGCCTTGACTCTCTTCTCATTTAGCCCAGTTTAACAATGCTGCAAGTCCAAGGAAATCAGCTGAATTAATTTCATCTTAAAGCATGCTAGAGGAATGCCTAAACCTAGTATTTTTGACATACCTCATACACCTATAATTGAAGGAAAAACTCTCATTACACATATATAAAAATTTGTCCACTTCATGCACTGGATTTAAAACTTGGTTTTAGTCCACTTCCTTCTGCCCTTACCACAAAGAAATTACTAATCTGGAACTTTGGTTTTAGTTTCCATCTTTTCCAGTTCATTTGCCACCTTTTTTTTTTTCCCTTTGGTAGTTGCTGTTGTTTTTAATTCTCCCTTGGAGCTCACTAGTCATATCCACCTTGAAATTTTATCCACTGGGCTTTCATGACCTTGTCCTCTCAGTATTCCTTTTGCCTTTCTAATAATTCACTCTGGTTCTCCTTCTCATTTTTCATGTATGTACCACAAAGCACTTGTAGCCTTGGTACACTTTGTTTCTCCTGCATTCTTCACATAGTACATTCAGTGCCTAACATTTCTCCAAGTCCTATTACTATGCCAATCAATCCTAAATCCAGTTCTATAGGAGAGATAAGAACAATTTTTTTATTAATTGCATACATAAAGTCATGTCACTATGATACAAATATATTGCAGTGTTAAGCCTCACAAAAGCCTGTAAGAAGCAAAAGCATTAGTATTTCTCTTCTACAGTGGTCACTTATCCAATGTCATGTGAAGTCTTGTGGCAGCCTCTGGGTTCATTTCACCTTTCTACCTCAAGGTCTGTATATTGGGTCATGTATTTTACACTTCTTGGGCTTTAGAATGCATTTGCTTAATTTACAGGCTGTGCAGACCAATGGCATGCATCGTGTGTCACCAGCCCAGCCCATGCAGCAGCTATTTGCTGTCTGTTCACCAAATGGTTCTCTGAGAAGATGGGTGGGAGAACATCCAGCCCAGGAGGAATAATTGCTCTGCCTCACCACACGGCTCTGAAGCACCAACCACCGTGTTGGGCTGTACTGCTGGAAACTCCACTTTCCTAAACTATACCATAAGCAAGCAAAGCCACGGTTAATTGCATCAGTGGAAGCTTAAACACCACCTCAGAGGAGTCCAGATGCCCATGTGGCTTTTGGCAACGGACGTGACTGAGCTGAGACCTTTGTCCCTCTACCAGCACTGCTCGGCCAAACGAGCTTCCTTTTGCCTGTCAGGGACTTTGCCACGTTCATCACAGCACAGGCCCCAACTCCTGGGCTCGCCTTGATTTGGCAGCTACATCAACTGGCTCCTTCTTCCTGCTTTTTGCTTTTTCATTTCTTAATCAGCCTAGTTCCAGCCTTCACCACCACTCCGTTAGGCGGGACACAAGCCACGTTCTATTTATGAAGGAGACAGCACATATCTCTCCCGCCCTACCAGCTATCCGGCGGGAGTACTTTGGGACCTACGGGAGTGACAAAACCTGGCTCTCCACTGTAGCCAGGTGCCGCCGCCGCCACCCTGCCTGTCATCCAAGCCACAGTGCCCAGCTTCCATGTCACCCGCCGCTCCTCGGAGCCCCCGCCTCACCTGCGGCAGGCCCACACCCCACGGGGGCAGCTCGCTACCGGGGTCACGGGCACCCTCACATTAGCGACCTGTCCAGCGACGACGGGGCGGCCCCGGCAACACAGACCAGTGACATCCCCAGCAATTTCCCCACTGTCTCTGCCGGGAAGGCCGCACTCGTCATAGCGGGAGAAGGGCGCCATCCCCACGAGATCACTGCGGACGCTCCGGTCCGGCCCGCGGCCCGTCCGTACGCCCACGACTGTAGCGGCACCTCCGAGCCCCTCACGCAGCGGCGCAGAGGACGCGGCCGGCTCCGAGCCGGCCCCGCCCGCCCGGCCACGCCCGCCTGACGCGCCGGCGGCGCTGGCGGGCTGGAAGTGGCGTACGTGCAGAGCGGGCCTCTGGAGTGGCGCCTCCTCCTCCTCGCAGAGCGGCGGAGGCGCGGTGGGTAGAGGCGGCGGCCGCGCCGGCCCGTGCTGCACCGGGCAGAGAGGCCGGCGGGGAGCGGAAGGCAGCCCCGCACCGCGCTGCTCCGCTCCCCCTCGGCCGGTGGGGCGGCGATGAGGCGGCGCTAAGCAGCGTTAGTGGCGCAGGGAGAGCGGCGCAGGGAGGGCGGCGCGGGCCCCGCGCGCCGGAGGAGGCCGCGGGCCGGCGGACGCGGAGGGCGGCGGGGGCCGCGGCGGAGCCGGAGCCGGGCGGCCATGATGCAGTAAGCGCTCCCTCTCCGCGCGGCCGGGCGGGGGCCCGCGTTAGCGCCACTCCCGCCCGCCTCCTTACATAACACGACCCGGCGGAGCGGGGCTGCGGCGGTACCACCAGCTCCATGGCGAATGACAGCGGCGGAGGCGCCGGCCAGGGCGGCCAGGGGGAGAGCGGCAGCGGCAGCAGCAGCAGCAGCAACAGCAGCAGCGAGCGGGACCGGCAGTACTGCGAGCTGTGCGGGAAGATGGAGAACCTGCTGCGGTGCGGGCGCTGCCGCAGCTCCTTCTACTGCAGCAAGGAGCACCAGCGCCAGGACTGGAAGAAGCACAAGCTGATCTGCCGCGGCGGCGGCGCTGCGGCGGCTGGAGCGGCAGGGGGCGCTACCGAGCCCCACGGCGGGCACCCCCCGCCGCCCCGCGCCCACGGCGGGGCCGCGGCGGGCAGCGGCAGCCCGGCGGGGGTCGGGAAGGGCTCAGCGCCGCCGTCCCCGGAGGCCCCCGCCGAGGCCGCCCCGCTGACCAATAATCACGTCGCCGCCGCCGGTGCAGCTGCCGGCGGTGAGGCGGAGGCATCGGCCGCAGCCCAGTCCCCGTCGCCCTCCGGGGAGGCAGTGCTGCTGTACCGGGACAAGTCGAACCTGTACCCGGGCGGCGTGCAGGCGGGGCCCGGTGCGGCCGCGCTGCGCCCCAACGGGCAGACCAAGTCGCTGGTGCCGCAGCGGCTGGCGCTGGAGTACATCGTGCCCTGCATGAACAAGCACGGCATCTGCGTCGTGGACGACTTCCTCGGCAAGGAGCTGGGCGGGCTGGTGGCCGAGGAGGTGCGGGCCCTCCACCACACCGGCCGCTTCACCGACGGGCAGCTTGTCAGCCAGAAGAGCGACTCCTCTAAGGACATTCGCGGCGACAAGATCACCTGGGTGGAGGGCAAGGAGCCGGGCTGCCAGACCATTCGGCTCCTCATGAACAGCATGGACGATCTCATCCGACACTGTAATGGAAAGCTGGGCAACTACAAAATCAACGGCAGGACGAAAGTGAGTGAGGGAGGCAGCTGGGACCCCCGGTGCCTGGCCTCTCCCTGCTCCTGCTGCCGGGAGGGTTGTGGCGGGGGGGCGGGAGCGGGGCCGGGAGCCGACGCTTCCCGGCTGCGGGCGTGTGTGCGCGCGCGTGTGCGGCTGTCTGCGGGGCTGCGTGCGTGTGCGCACGTCCGTCCGGCTGTCTGTCTGTCCGTCCGTGCGTGCGTGCGTGCGGCTGCCTGTGCGGGGCTGTGCTGTGCGTGTGCGCCCGCTGCCGCTCCGCTCCCCGGAGCCGACTCATACTTGCGAGTCGTGTCCAGTTCTGGGCTCCTCAGTATGAGAAAGAAGCTCCTGTCTTTCTCTAGAGGGTCACAGAGATGGTTAGGGGTTTGGAGTATTTCTGTCATGAAAAGAGACTGCGGGAGCTGAGCCCTTCTAGTCTAGTGAAAAGATGATAGAAGGGATCTCATTAATGTATGTAAATATCTCAGAGGTTGATGTTAAAAAGACGGTGCTAGACTCTTCAGTGTTGGCCAGTGACAGGACAAGTAGCAGTGGCCATAAACTAAAATACAAGAAGTTCCACCTCAACAAGAGGAAGAACTTCTTTACGTTGAGGGTAGCAGAGCACTGGAACTGGCCAGGGAAGTCGTAGAGTCTCTATCTGGAAGCATTCAAAACCCACCTGGACGCCTTCCTGTGTCACCTGCTCGAGGTGACCCTGCCTGGGCAGGAGGGTTGGACTGGATGATCTCCAGGGGTCGTTTCCAACCCTCACAATTCTGTGACCCACGCCCGGCAGCCTGGACGGGCGGGTTGCTGTCCCGCGGGCAGCCTGGAGATCGCTCTCTGCCAGGAAGGTGTTTGTTTGCAGGTAAAAAAGGTGATCTTATTGATATGCCGGCGTAACCCCTTGACCTGGAAGCTTATCCTCTAGGTGATGAGCATTAAAATGGGAGTTCTTCCGTGTTCTCCCAAAAAACGCTGGTCAGACAGCTCTGACCAGCTGTGGGAAGCGGGGCTGCCTGCGGGGTGTTCCGGCAGCGGTGCTGGCTGGAGAGGGTGGAACCGCTTGTGCACAGCGTTTGTAGGCTAACATGAATGTGCCGGGTTTTGGAAACCTTAGCTCAGGATGTGGCCTGCCAGGTGCAGGACTTAAAAATGTGGTCAGGAGACCCGCGTCAGTGAGTGAGGTCCCCGGTGGCACAATAAACCCGTGAGTTACAGTGAGGTGTTGTGGCAGGTAGTGGAATCACAGCCATGGAGCAGGGTGGCTTTGGGCAGTTTTTATTTTATTCTCATTAAATCGCTTTTCCACAAAAATCTTACTAAGCTCTATTTCGAGACCAGAGAACTGAGTCAAAATCTCCTATTGTATTAGCCTAATTTGCAATTCCCTTCCAGTCCTTTAAATAAAATTCATGCCCTTGGTAGAGAACTAGTAATGAATATTCATCAGTATCTTTTCAGTTTAATTAAAAAAAAGAAGGGTGAAGCCCCTTCAGACTTTGCTACCTCTGTTAAAGCATAAGGAAGCCAGTGAAGTGGTAGGAGTCATCCTGCCGAGGTGGTTGCACTGTCACAGATGGACTGTTGTTGCTGCAGCTGCAGAATTTCAGCTGGTAGGAAGCTGCCGAGGGGAGGGAGGAAGGGAGAAACTGGACGGCAAAAAACAGCCCTGGATTTGTTCAGGGCACGGAAACTCCCGTGATAAAGAAAAGAGGGTGGGAATTTATTTTTTTTTTGTAATGCTGTCTTTGCATTTCTTCAGTTGAACCAGTACTGTGCTAAAACATTTAAATGGGAACATAGTGTAGAGTCCTCATAGATTCCTGCAGGACTTTCCTAAGACAGCTTATCTTTCAGGCAGTCTTAAGGCTGTTCAAGGCTTCAAACTTGAACTCTGAAAGTATCAGTGGTTTTGCTGGATTTCAGTTTTATGCAGCAAAAGGGAATACTGCTTCTGTTTTTCTGTGCAGTGGTATGCTTCCGTAAAGAGTAAGTGCCAAGGCTTTTGGAGTTGTAATCCTCAATCACACCTGTAATTCCTGGACCACTGTATTTTATGTTCCTACTTGGTTTTTGAAATCCCTCTGGGGGATCAGAACAGATGTAGGGATCAGATCAGTAAGAGCCCAGTACTTCACTCCTTGGTGGCACAGAAATGCTTTACTTTGTCTTCTCACTTTCCCTTGTTTATTTCCCTGCAAAAGTCAGTGCTTTTACTGTGCATGAAAGCTCAGTTCTCTAAAATGCCAGCAAAAGCAGAATGAAAACTCGTTCACTCCCAGAGATTTACCTCAGAGTTGAATAAACAGAAGCAGATGATACCCAGAGTATCACTTCAAATAACTTGTATTGTAACCATATAACTTGTAACCCATTGGTGATGTTGGCATTGAACTTGCCCTGACGTCTATGGCAAGTGTCTGTTGAAGTGCACTTCAGCTGTCTAGAAGCAGTGTATGAAAAAGCAAGAAGAAATTGGTCTGAGGTGTGTGTATATATATCCTGAATCTCTTGGCTTGTAAACCTGCATGTCAGGGGAAAAAGCTATGTTGTGTTAATAGGATCTAATTCAAACATTTACATTCACCAGGGCCAGTCCACTAAGGCAAACAACATGAAGTAAGGTAAAATGTTGATTATGATCTGAGATTTTATATTTTAAAGTCTCTGGTAGGTGTTTTCTCTAGGTTACCTGGGCCATCCAGAACTGATCTACTTAAACTGGTGTGATTCTACCTAGTCCTGAGTGTCAGCAAATTACTCTCCAGCCTGAAGGATATAGCACTAGTTATAAACTAGCCAAGTATTTTAGAGGTGTGTGGAGACAGCAGCAAGTATAAGAGAGTGGCTAACTATTTACTCATCTTGGAAGTCCTGACTTACTGCATTCCTTGCTTTTGTTCTCTTTCTTTCCAGACTGCTTCCTTCTTTTCTCTAGCAGACATTGGCACATACGTGCATATTTGAGCTCTAGTGTCTTTCTCCTACTTCCTGTTATTTTCTAGTTTTTGCTTCTTTCATCTTTTCATACATTCTCTTTTTTTCCCTTTGTCCTATCAGTTGCAACATTTGTACGTGCATGTATTTCTGTTTCTTGCCTGTCGTGTTCTTAAATGACTAGTGGAGGTAAAAACGTGCTCATCAAAATCAGGAAAAGAAATCGTCCTGAATCTCACCCAGGTGAGATGGTTTTTCCTCTTTCCCCATATGGAGCATGAAGAAGGGATTAGGGGTGGTGTCAGGTTTATGATTTTTTTGCTAGCTTTCTCTTTCCCATATTGTGGACTCTCTGATCTGAAGCTTAAATAATTTATGGGTCCTGGAGTAACACTGTGACTTCCCACTTGTGGACTGGGTTCCTAATAATCACCATATAACCAGACACCAGCTGATCCATCAGCTGTTGCTCTTTCTGCTCACCATTACACCCAGTGCCAGCAATCTCCTGAACCCTACCCTCTGCCTTTTGTAGGAAACACATTAAAATAGACAGTTTGACAGGCCCTCTTGCATGCCTTTAGTTGTTCCTTCATTCCTACTTCTAGAAACCTGTCAGGAGACCAGTCCTGTTCAATTTGCTGCATTTTAATGCTCTCCTCTCTGTACTATTATGCTAGTGACACCCACTGCTTCTCAGCCACCTGTAGCTTAAAAAATTGCTTTATTTGTTACGATATCCTGTAAACTTGCTTTTCTGCTTTTTCTCAATTGCCTGTCTCCTACTCTGGAGATCCTGGAGTTTTCTGAAGACCTAGGATTCAGACTAGTCTGACTGTGCCCTATTAAATTAGATTCTTTCAAAGTTAGTAATGCTCCTTTAGAAAATAATTCTCCAAGGGCGAGTGGACTTCTTGTACCCTGCTGTTAGCTTTTTTATAAACTGAACAGAAAAAGATCTCTGCTCTTGCCACTTATTTATGTTGCAGCTTTTCTACAAACATGTTGGATTAATGTTATGAAGGAAAAGTAAGATTTAGGGGTGTTCTTTCCACTCTATCTTATTCTACAAAATATAACTGTAAGCATGTGTGGCAATAAGAAGACAAATGAAAAATAAGAGGAAATAAGAACTTGGCAACCAAGCAGGTCCTGGAAGGTGGTGATGATGCCAAAGCTGTGGTAGAAGAAAGGAAAGAAATCACAGGGGCAGGTGTGCAGCTCGGGTAAGTCCTTCTCTTGTTGAAAGACCCAAGAGCTGTGACTGGAGATCTGGGCTTAGGAATGTCTGTAAAGTGATGGCCTTTCCTTCAGTTTGCTTGTGGCATGTGTGATTACACTGATCCTCCTGTATCATTCTGGAGATAGTAAAACTATCACATCTTGAATTTATTTCTTGGTAGAAAACTTACTGATCTAATTGGTTTCTAGTGAATGAGCTCAGGTATGGCTTTGAATTTGCCACTGAGTTGTGGGAAAGCATGGATAGGTCTCTCTGTCTCCCAGTACTCACTTATATTGCTTGACCTTGATACAGAACATGACCAATGCTCGTCCTTATCTGTTGGTTGTTCCCTGACAGCAGCGCTTCTGTTGGTGATGTTGTTTTCTTGTAAATGACTTTGCTGTCTGCAAAGGATTGTGTGGTGATCCATGGATACACAACAGCCCACACATGGTTCTTAAATCCCTGTTGGAGTAGAGCCCTGACATGTGATGACTATAGTTTTCATTTTTTATTCCTGATGTACAAACCTTTTGGGTCCCAGGTGAAGGAGGTGATCAGAAGAGTGACTGGGGTTTCTTCTGCAAATGATCTTTTGATGGAGAAGGTCAGCAACATCCAGAAAATACTCTTGTTTACGTCCAGCTTTAGCATTGCTGAGATTCTGACAGGTTCTCCTATTAGAGGAAATTACAGAGAGATGCTGGTTTCTGAGGGCAGCTGTGTGGTGATTGCAGCTTCCAAGTGTGGTATGAATATAGTGTGCCCAAGAGTGGGGAGCCCCACCTGTGACTGCTAGGACTTCTCCACATCCCTGTGTGTTAGGCTGTAGTTCAATGAACATTTTGGGCTGGCAGCGCTGGAGTAGTCACTCTTCTTTGCCAGCACAAGTGTTTACATGGCCATCCTGTGAACTGGTTTGGGGAACTGATCCATCTGAAAAATAAACTGGCAAAAGAAGTGCTCCTGGTTCAGTGTTCGGATGTTTGTGCTGGCACAGAGGACTGGCAGATGGTGAGACTTTCTTTCAGCAGCAATGCAAATTTATGCCAGTTTAAAGTGTTTGCCAAAACTACAGCCTGAGTTTAGAACTTGAGTCTGATTCTCCCAAACTTTGCCCTTGAAAATTCAAACATAGTTTAAGAAATCTTTGCTAGCTATGTATTTTTCTTCTTTCTTAGCTTTTTTCTTTTTGCTCTTCTGTGTTCAGTGTTAGACTCAGTTCTTGCCATCAGAAACACATACTTCTGTCCTCCAAGAATCTTTCTTACAACAATTTTATACAGAAACTTAGCTTGTCTACCCAGCAGGTGATCCCATATAGCATGTACAGTGGAAACATGTATTTTCTCCAAATGAAAACTGGTTTCCCCCATGCTCCCAGCTTCAAAATCAACCTGCTCTTAAGCTTTATTGGTTGTTCCTATCCCTTATTCTAGAGTTTTATTAGCATCAAAGATGTTCTTGACCTCTGTTTCAAGAGAGAGCTGGATTGGTGTCATTTGCCATGAACAGTGTGCTGCAGCTTGCTTCTGTTTGCTGCTGGTAAGGAAGGTTCCTGCAGAGCCCCATCCCCTTGTGCCATCTCCAGTGCTTGTTCTTCTTGCTTTTCCAGGCCATTTTTGACTGTAACTAGAGTTCACGTTTTTAGGTGTTACTGTTCTGCAGATGAGGAACCTGTGGCATTGTAGTTTGTGCTCATCAGTGATTTTGGTACCCAGTGGATAATTAATTTTTTCCTGTCAGTGATATCAATGACTTCTTGACCGTGTTGCTACTTTGATGTTCTGTGCTGTCTCTTCTGCACAGAATGGACTCATTTAATACTAAGAATCAAGTGGGATGCTTCTCATCATAGCTGTACAGCTTGAGAGGAAGAGCTGTCTTCCCTTCCCTGTGGCCTCTTGGACTGAAATTCTTTGCAAGTGATGTCCTGCCAAGTCATAGGACTGTCTGAACAGCAGTTCTCAGATCCCTGGGTTAGTTGTATCAGTAACCTTGACTGTTTGGTTGAGAGATGTTTTCCTTTTTTCTAAATGGTGCTTAATTTCTGAATAGGCTGCTAGCTATTTCCTGAAAAAATGAATTGGCAGCATGTTATTCTCTTCCATGCTATTTACCATGTTCGTTAGATTCGTAATTTAGTTGGATAGCCTGTCTTGATTAATATCTGATGGTTCATGGCTTGAAGAGGCTAGGTTGCTATTGGAATTTTGCAGGATGCTCTCTTTCTAGTTGCTTCTGTGTTGTTCTGTACTGGATGCTAGTACACATGTTTGTACCTCTAGGTATATACATAGTGTCCTTGGAATTTAAATGAAGGCTTTCTCCTGCAGCAGAAACTAAACTTGTTATAAAAGGGAAACGGATACTCTATATAAAGCAAAAATTTCTTCTTGCCTATCCGGAGACTAAATAATTTCTCTTTAGGCTCCTTAGAGAGCTTTTGTACAAAGACAGCACTTTTTTCAGTTCAGAAATTAATTTTGGGACTGTTGTGAGTGGGTTGGTTAGTGAATTCTTCAGCAGGACACTCGTGGGGCTCCCTGGCTGTTATGCAGCTGTGTTTTGTTACTTTGCAGCGGGGGAGTGACTGCAGACAATGCAAGGACTGCACAAGTGTTTTTTGGAAATCAGCATATTCCGATTATATCGATTCGAGTTCTTTATTCATTGGCATGTTTTTTACCCTCCACTAAGAAAACAGTATTTTGAAAGCAGTATTTTTAGTGTATAGAACAGTAGAGTTATTTGACTTCACAGTTATTACTGAATGAAATAATCATTATTTAGGACACCCTTTTTGTCTTCTGCATTTGTGACTTACTTAGACCCTTTGGAAGGAGGACTAATGCTAGTCTTTGAGGCCTTTGGGGAAAGTCATTTGGTGCTGATGAAATCCTTATAAACTCCTTTGAGGTTCTGAAGGTTGTTGGTTAAGATGGGTGGTCAGGCGTATTTCCAGTGCAGGCTTGTGCCAGAATTAGCTGGTAAGTGGCAGTCGTAAGCTTCAGGTCAAAATCCACTCACTGTTCCAGGGCAGTGTCTGTCAAAAATAGAGCAGTGCTTTTATGCACGTAACAGCTGCTTACACTTGAAGACTTTCTTGTTCTTTGGTATTTAACTTAAAACTGCTTGAGAGTATTTTTGTTAGCACACGATGTTATAAATAGGAATGGGGTAGAAATGTGCGTGCCTGCACGTCTGGGCAGAGGTTGTATGTGGAGGTGGGGTGGTTATCGATATGTTGTGTGTGTAGTACTCTGACAAAGAGATGAAGTCCGTACCTGTAGGGTAACTAATGGGGCCTAAAGAAAAAGGTTATTTAATACCCAAGGATTAATTTTGTGCATTAATATAGGCTCAGACCAGCTCAGAGCATATAGTTTGATCATGAAGGCATTCTGCATCATAGAAATTATGTACACCTTTGAGGAGATGATGCTGTGTCACCTCCATGTGCTGCGGTGAGAGCAGAGCCTACCTTGCTTTGTTTCAGCAAAAACAAACATGATGTTGAAAATGATACAAAGATGAATGCAGTGAGGGAGTTGTTGTTTTTTTGGGTTTGTTTTTTTTTTTTTTGGTCCTAGCAGGGTAGAGGAATTGTTGCATTGACTGTCAAGTTAAAAAATGTACTAAATGCTGAAAACATTAGGGCCTTATATGTGTTTGCTTGGTTTGGTTTATTTTTCCTGGGTTTTGTTTGTTTTGTTTGATTTGTCTTTTGTATGAAGATATTTTAAATCCATTTCCAGGAAGAGCTTGTATTATCAATTCACATCAATTTGTTCCGTTGATAGCTTGAAATTCTTGGTGAGTTGGCAGAGGCTATAGGATTCTCTGCTGGGCATAGTCTTGCTGTGGTTTGCTGCCCTTCTGGTATGCCAGGGTCTGTTATCTTCCTCCTTGAGCAGAGCAGGTCAGACAGCTGCAGTTATATAGTTTGTAACAGTCTTGACATTGCTGGTTAAATGAAACAAAAATGTTTCAGTAGTAGTTTACCTGACAGTTGTGATAATGTGGCGTTTAAATTGCCATAGATTAAAAACTTGTCCCAACTTTGAGGCAGCAATCCTCATAAGTTCTCCATACTGTGAAAAAGTCCAGGGATGCAACATGTAAGGTTTCCAAAGTAGTTTATCATTGGCTAATAACATATCTCTCTTGTTGCTGCGCTCTGTCCTGTTCAAGCATCTGTTCAGGCAGCTAAACCTTGCCATGGGTGCCAAGATCCCTCAACAGCTTCTGCTGTATTCGAACAGTGTGTGGTCTGTTCTCTGCTGAAGGCATTGGGCCCTTCCAGTTTCAGTGGTTGCTGCATTGTTGCTCAGGCAGCTGGCATGCAGCCTTACTGCTGTGAGAAAGGAGACTGTGGCCAGTTGATAAGGGCATCTTAAACTGACTCCTTTTCAGCTGGCACACTGGATGATGCCCAGTGAAATAATGCTGGCTGAATTATACCTTTGTTTGGCTTAACTTTATTTGTGTGTGCTTTAGCCTCTCTATGACAGTGCATCAGCCAGGCAGTAGCACTGTTCGTAGTCGTGGATTTGGTCTTTCAGGTCATACAGGGAGATGCTGAGAGAGATGGGGTTGTTTATCTGGCAGAGGAGAAGGTGTGAAGGGACCATACCAGTGTTTACAGATCCTTGAGAGGAGGAGTGAAGGAGAGGGAGCCAGACTGGTGGCAGCAGTGCTCAGTGGCAAGGCAGTAGGTATGCTGAGATGCAGGAAATTCCATTGAAATGAAATAAATGGTTTTTCTATTGTGATGAACCAAGAAACAGGTTGCTACAGAGGTTGTGAAGTCTTCTTGGAGGTACTCAAAACCTGATTACTGATGACCCAGCCTGCTCTGGTGATCTGCCTCTCAGCAGTGCGCTGGACTATGTGATCTCCAGAGGTGACTGCCAACCTCAGTGCTCCCATGAAAAAAAACTGCAGTTTGAAATGGAAAAGATACAAAACAAGCCAAATTTTGCAATCTGTTAAAATGTTTTTTTCCAGCAATGGCACTGTCAGTATAAGTCCTGCTTATTGCATCTCTGAATGAAGTTACCAGAAGTCTGTCTTCCTGCTAGTGTCATTTTTTCCCTAAAGGATCATTGTGGTTGAATATGCCAGTAATGTAACGGTTTGAAATATTCCTGCCTTGGATCCCTTTTGGTCACCCAGGTGGTCAATTTTACTGAGTCTGTGCTGCTGCCTCTTTCCTCTTTTCTCCCAAGTTGCCTGTTTTTCCATTCATGTGTGCATGTGCTCATAGCACAGTCCTTTCCTAGCAAAGCTTGCTAATACAAAGCATGTGTACACTCCACAAGACTGACTTAGGCAAACGTTTAAGAAATTAAAGTCAATTACCTGTAGGGGATTCATACTTTCTCTCCAAAATTATTTTAAAGTTATATATGATCTTGAGTCCACTTCTGTACTGAGAGGGCATAGTGCAGCATGCATAGTTATCCTTTTCTTGCAAGACAGACAGAAAAATGAAATATGCTGTTTGAAAGCCACAAACTACCAAAAAGTGCTTTTCCTTTTAATATTTCACATATTTTTACTTTTTTTTATTTGCAACAAACATCTGTCCAAATATGATTTTTGGTACATTTCAGTTTTATTTTACTTATGAAAAATTCCACCCACTCCATATTAAAAAAGTGTGGGGAGGGAACATTTGAACTGGTAAGAGTCAGGCTTATGTATTTTGCCAGGCTGTTAAATAAATAAAAAACCTGCAGCTCTCAAGTTATGATCCTTACCTCTTCCATCTGTTTTCTAGTTATTTTCTTTCATCTGTATTCCCCACATAGACTTGCTGCTCCTGCCCGCTTCCATCCTGTCTGTGCGCCCCTGGGGACCTTGTTGTGCAGTGGTGTGTTCCTGTCCTGTTGGGGTGGAGGGGAGGGAGCAGGAGCAGGTGCTGAGAGGGGCTGGCTGCCCCAGCAGGATGCAGAGGCTGAGGCTGGCCTCAGTTGCTGCTCTCTGCCAGGTACAGCAGCTGCAGGCACCCAGTCAATGGCCTGTCCCCTGCAAGGACTGCATTAGGCAGATAAGAGCCGTGTGCCTCTCGGGAGTGTCAGCTTGGCCATCCCTACCATCTATCTAGTGGTAAATTGAAGCCAGATGGAGTTGTGTTCATCTGAAGTGACCTTCTGTATGAACTAGATGCTAGGTCATGAATTGTAGGTTAAAGCTAAGCATTTTTGAGGACTACCGAGTCTTACTATAAAAAACCCCTAAAATTTAAAGCCATTTGTTCTTACCATTCAGATGCTGAAACCCACCCTGCTCAAAACTTAGGTTTTTTGCATTCTGGCTAATTTGATTTAGGTTCTAGCAGATTGCCTTCTTGTGTTTGCTCAGTGGGAGTTCTCCCTTATCAAATGTCTGTTTCACACAAGTATTTGCCATCTAGTTTATACTATGATGTAGTTGGTGTAAATAATCAATAATTGTTCTGTATTTAAAGCTTCAAAGTGTATATAAAATTATGTTCTCATATACCACTTACCTCTGGCAATCGGGGAGCTCTTCAGATAGAGGTTGTATCTAGACCACTGCCTGTAATACGTGCAGATGGATGGACACATTTGCCATTAATTTTTGTAATCTTGTTTTAAAAGCCATTTGTACTTTTGGCCTCTGCAACATCCTGTAACAGCGAGTCCTGCAGTTTGATTAGATGGAAAAGGAACTTCCTTTTGTTTAAAACCCACTGATGGTGATTTCAGTGTCTCCTAGACTGTATTGTAAAAACTCACTTCCCAGTAGTTTTACTTGTCACGTTCTTAAAAAAGTCTGGCATTTGCTTGCATGCACTTTTTTCAGCTGACACACTTTCCCTCCTAAATTGAAGAATTGTAGTCTTTTTTGTGTTTATCCAATTGGTACTGTTTCATGATTCTAGTTATTCCTGCTGCACTTCTGTGCCGCTTTTCTGGTTATGCTGATCAAGGTAAGGCAAGCAGAAGCGCAGTATTTAATGTACAAGTATATCCTGATTTTGTATGCTAGCAGGGTGATGTATTCTGTGTTGCCATTCCTTGTTTAGTGATTTATGATACTTCAGTTGCTTCCTCTGCTCTGCTGACATGAAGTTCTTGGGAGAACAGCCTGTATTAACTGATTTTTTTTCTAAAGTGATGGTATCCAGTTTTAAAGACACCACTGTATAAGAAAACTTTTTTTTTCCCAAGGGGTGTTTCTTTGCACTTACTCTTTGCTGAATTTCACCTCCTGTTTTGTTGTTTAGGCAGTTGGTACCATTTTACACCCCTCTGTGTGCCTTTCTGCAGCCGGGGCTGGGAGGGACTGCAGCGTATTTAGGTATTGCAGGTAAACACCATCCCTCCGCCCCTTCACCTCTGTTTCCCAGGTCATACAGAAATAGTACAGGTCCTTCTGGTAATGCCCCATTTTTCACTAAAAGGAGGTTAGTTTGCTGTAGTGAAGTTGCAACTGGACTTTACTATTTTATTGGTCTTTACTTTTCCTGTTCCATTATTACAAAATGCCTTGGAAGTAACATCCGTGGTTCAAGTGCTTTATATTTAAAAATGTTCAGTGTTTGCATTAAAATTAATGGGTTGAGTAAATTTGCTTTAAGTCTCTGCTATAGCTTCGACAAAATGACATGTAATGACTCTTGAAGGCCTCCTAACACCTGGCACAGACTCAAGAACAACACAGGAGTTCCTATACTGGAGTCCTGACTTTGTCATTTTCCTTAGTGAAAATAGAAAATGGGAGTTGTCTCACTCATGAGCCAAGGCTATGCCAAAATTATATTGTAAGAGGTAATAAGATAAACATACATTATTTTTACCTGTTTAGTCCTATAGCTTTATAAAGAACCTTGTAAACATGGAAAATAATATTCCACTGCAGGACATGAAATGTAGATGAAGATACTATCAACTAGCTTTATTTTCAGTTTTAATTGTCTCATATAGCAATTTGAATTTTGCAGATTTCTGGTTTTTACTGTGTCTTTTACTCTTTCTACACTCACATCTGGCTACTTTGAAGGAACACACCCACTGAAAGACAAAGCCTAGTAATAAATGATGCTTCCTCACCATTGAGACTTAGAGTTCTGCAATTCAACTTAGAATAGCTCCATATTAAAACCCCAGAGAAAACTTGCCTTTGAAGAGCAAAAATTCCAGTGCACCCCCCCGCCTTCCTCCCTGCCCCCCCACCCCTTCCCTTTGGGAACAGCTTTCTGGAGAGAGTGATGGAATTCTTCAGGGGCTCAGTAGGGAACAGAATTTGCCAGTGATAGGAAGATCCAAGTCCCTTTGAGAATTTTTTTTCCTTTGAAAAATCTGTTACACTTTTTTTCATCATCTAGCCTTCATTTTTAAGGAATGGTTATCTTGGTTTGGGAACCCTTAATTAAGGGTTGTCTTTACAGAGGAAGTAAATTCTTGTTTTTTGGAGTAACTCTCAGTTGTCTTCATGGTAGCTATATCGCATTACTTGTATTGATTCTGGAAATAAAATATATTGATCTTTTTGCTGATTTTTATGTGCTCCAAGTGGGGGGATAAATTGATCAATAGGCTTGAGGGCAGGGCAGGCATTCAGAGAGGTAAGTAGCTTTTTGTGAGGCCAGTCCATGCAAACATTTTATGTGGAGTACAGATGATGTGAGCAGCCTTCTGCACACAGTGGGTGGATGTGAGCACAGTGCTGTGCATTAAGTGGCAGCTTTTTTTCTTATCTTTGGTTGCAAATCTCTGTGCTGAGAGTAACCTTCAATGTCCAAGATGTTTTGTGGTGTGGTTTATTAGGGGGCTGGGAAGACCCCCAAAAACAATTACAGCTGAGGCCTGCTGAGGTATCTCATTCGTTAGTGCTTGCAGCTTGATTTCATGGGGTTAGTAGCAGGGTAATTGCAACTAAAACCTGTGCTGTGGGGCTTGCTCCCCTTGTTATTGCAGAACAAGGTTGGCAAGTGCATCCACTGTCCACAGGTCCTTGCCCACTCCTGCCCTTCCTCCCTGTTCTTCCCTACAGCCTCTCTCTGGCTTCACAATCAGCTTTCCTCTTCTTGATCGCCCATCTTCAAACAAGTGTGACTTTGAGAGAATACAAAAAAAGTTTGGGGATCTGTAGTGTCTTTAGTATCAAGATACAGGGCCCTTTACTACAAAATACAGAAATTAGTAAGTCAGTTGGCTGCCCACAGATAATTTCCTGAAGTGCAGTCTCCTATTTAGAAACTGCTACCCAGTGTTAATGTGCAATACTAGATACAAATTTAGGACATGTGTTGTTTATTTTCAACAATTATGTAGAAAATGTATTTCAAAATACTGTCTCTGCCTGAAAGACTATTTCTGCCAGTCCTGAAATCTGAAGTGATTTCTTGCTAACTTGAAGGGGAAGTTGACTGTATAGAAATCTGGAATCTTAAGATTTTTAGAATTGGCTGCTGTTCTGTTTCTTCCTTAGTTCTTGTGATACTTGGTGTTAGTTTCCCCCTTTCAATAATGCAGACTTTTGTCTGTGTCCTTCTGGTGTCTGCTTTCTTCATCTTCCTTTCATGTCACTGTATGTTGTCTGTCCATCAGTAATTTCCACTGCTGTTGCCTGAGTTGATGATGAGTTCATACCTTGGGTATGAGTTGTTTTGGGTCATTTGCAGACTGAGGCAAACACTTTGTCATCCATTATGTGCTTGCCTCTTTTTTTTCTTCTTTAATTGGCACAACATTAAGCTGGGAACAGGCTTTACTTAAGCTCTGCAGATCTTGCATGTAGGTTGCATAAATATGTGCTGTGGAACAGTCCTCTTGTTCTGACGTGACACCTCTGATCTAGGCTACTATTGCTAATCCCCACAATCTCTCCCCAGTGAGTACTGTAGATTGCAAAGCCCTAGCTATCCTTTGGTTTACCAGGAAAGTTTCTGCTGATTGGATTTTAAAGGACATGGGGATAAACCTTTCTGCAGAAACACAGAAAAAGGAGGCGTGCATATCCTGTCTTGAAATCTGTTATTTCTAGATGGGGTGTGGAATAGTGTATTTATCTTTCTTACTAAATACAGTGCTTTTAAGAAGGTTTAAGAGTGTGTAAGTGCTGGCTGCATGCTAACACAGCTGTTGTTGAGATTTTTGATTTTCTGTGTGAGCATTTGAGGGGAGAGGTCCTGGTTCTATGTTCTTCTGAATGCCTTGGCAGAGGGGCGTGGGGGAAGTCTCCATGACAAGTTGTTAAAGAAAAGCTTTCTTGTTCCTGTCAGATTTCGTACACCATGGCTTTTTGCTTACATCACCACTTTGTGTGGAGCTTGCATTCTGTCACTTTCTGATTTTTAGAGTGGGAAATTTGGAGTTTGAGGTTAGCATGTGACTTCTAACCACAATACTTGTTGAGTTACAGACAGTCATAACCAATTTGATTGACAGGAGCCATGTCACTTAACATAAACAGGCTTTTTAGTTGTTGTTCACAGGAAAAGACTAATCTATGGAGAAGCTTTGCCTTTTAGGAATGGTGAATAATTTTATAAATATACTAATAAATACTATTTTTGTTGCTGCAATAGTGGCAAAGGTGAAAAGATTTTTTTATTGGATTGGTTTTCTTCCTAGCAGCTTTCTAATGCCAAGTATAAACAGACTTGGAACAAACCAGATGGGTCCATTTTAACCAATATATAGTTGATAATACAGCTTGTTCTATTTTTTCCAAGGCATGAGAGTGATGTGTTTTTCCATCACGCTGGTCTCCTGGGCCAGTGGTTATGATTGATGGGGACACTGGGAAAAAAACCTGTTGAAGCAGCACCAAAGAGCTCTGCAGGAGGTCCTAACCTAGAGATGATCTTGTTGCTGTCATGAACATAAATTCACTGTATGGTCAGTTGAATTGGCATTGCAGAAGACAGTAGGGTGTTTGTATCAGCCAGACAAGCACAGACAGTTTCCTCAGGTGTTTTTTCCTCCCTGGAGTCAGTGTTGGGTACGTTCAGATCTTTCTCATGCTCACAAGGCCTCATGCTCTTAGAGCAAATAGATTGCATTCCTGAGCTGCTCTCCTTCCACTGAGCCAGTGCAGCCTCCCTGTTTGCAGCAGAATGCCTCCATAACCTGGAATGACACGGCTGGCTCTCTTGGGACATACACAGAAGGGGTGGGTTTGGGAGTCACTTTTCCGACTTGGCATGCCAGCCTCAGCAGTCCTGCTCCTGGTGTTTATGTTCAGCCTGTAGTGCTGCATGGCCTCAGCTGTTCCTCAAGGCTTTGCCCAAGGACTGGTGGGAATGAGACAGCTGGAATACCAGTAGATTTGTTTAATGCCTGTGTGCATTTGAACTGGATACACTGGACGATCTGGTTAAAACAACAAAACCCCTAAGTGTTGTTTATGCCAGCTGGGAAAGAGGCCCTGTTACTGGACTGTGGTGGGATTGTAAAGAAAAGCTTGGATGGAGACAGTTTATGTGTGAAACCCATAAAACATAGCATGGGCAGAGTCAGCATTTCTTGCATTTAAATTATAGGTGGCTTGAAAACATATTACAGGCTGCTCATTGCTGTTTGGCTTTAAACCTTAGTCAGACTTCTGTGCAGTACTAATATAAATTAAATCTGTCCACAAATAAATGTCTAATAGCATTTCAGTGCATAGTTACTTCTTTTTCTGTAGTATATAAATAATTTCAAAGGATTATCTGAACTCTAATATTAAGAGTCAATGCTATAGCATATAATGTGAGGTTTGGGCATGCTGAATCATGTGTGTCCCCTTGAAAATAGCCTTAAAACCTGCTTTAAAATCATTCTCCTCGGCATGCTGTTTATGACAGTAAATCTTTCTGTGGTTAAAATCCAGAGGTACCTGAGGCCTAGATTGGGACATTTTACTGCAACTGTATTAACATTAGCTAAAATTAAGGAACTTGCAGTGCCCAGATATTTCCAAGTATCTGGCTAAACTTAGTACTAAAGACACAATCCTGTTCCCGTGCAGTTGTGCAACATTCAAATTTATATAGATACTTTTCCTAAAGCTAAATTTCACTTATGTGGCTATTTTATTCCCTAAAACAAACAAAATTACAGTTTTAAGTCAGAAATTAATCTCGCTCCTAGCAGTTAGCAAAATGATTGTGTATGGTTTATCTTCTAGGGGAAAGAAATTCTAGGCTTCTCAGTATGTCTAGTCTTGAAGAGAGAAAGGCAGAGATGATGAGTGATGTTCTTTAAATGGCAAATTTCTCAGCCATTTACTTTCATAGATAATACAGTAATGTTTGGTTCAAAAAGAAAAACAAAAAGCAACCACCTCTTGCCCACTCTTAATCCTTAAGTGTTTCTTCTTTCCCAGCTTCTCCTGGTGCTAAGAAGTCCCCAGGTTTGATGTTTGGGCTAATGTGTGTGCTTTAGTTTTAAGGTAGTGTGTGACAGGATCATTAAAGTTGAAAGAGATCCCTTAAGGTTGAGTCCAGTTGTTGTTTACCCAGTAGATCTCACACAACTGGAAAAATTCACAGATGATATGTAATAATCTAAAAATAGGTAACCATGCTTTTTTGTGTGCTGTGCATCAGCGTGCCTGCTGATGTCACTTGGTTGGCTCTGGAAATCTGGTATGCACAAAGTGCTGTCAGAATATATTTTAAGTGATGTAGCTGAATGAGACTTAACTTCATACTGTTTTATACTGTTGTAATTTGCTTTAGTGTTATGTTATTTTTCGTTCCTAAAGATGTTGCTCTGTGCCCTTTTTGAATGGGTAGTGATGAAACTAGGAAGTTGAGTAGTCTTATGCAAGAGCAGAAAGCTCTCTGCCCCATGTTGGGGAAAAAAGTTTCAAAGTACTTATTTTCTAAATGGTTTTATTCATTTCAAAGCAATTATGGTGTTAAATTAAAAACTGACTCTTAAAATCTGTGTTGACTGACTTACTTCTCTGTCAAATTTTTATACAGCGCCAAAACAGTGAGTCATGAGTCTGCTTCTCATGAAGGGAACGGGGAGTTAGCCATGGAGGCCTGCCAATTCTACAAACATACTTAATATTATTCAACAGTGGTTTGAATCTGAAATGTATTGGTCAACTTATTTAATCATACTCTAGACAGATTTAGACCGACACAAATCAAAGTATGCTTTAAACCCTTCCTAGCTGTCAAGCCAAGTGTTGTGTTTGTTCCTCCACTTTTAAGAAAGAACTTTCTGCCTCTGGTGACGGCACTTTTCATCTACTTTCTTTGGGAAGCCTCAGTTAAGTATATCTGGGGGATTTTTTTGTTTGTGTGTTCCTTGTTGACCTTTTTTTTTTTTAAGTTTGCAGTAGACTTTGATATCCAAACTATCAGATTGTATTATATTGAACCTTAGAGGAGGGAGCTATTACTGCTTTGAAGCACTGACATATTTTGGATGTGCTTATATAAATGAGTCTTTTGTCTTTTTTTTTTAGGGAATGCAGGTAGTTTAGACTTGAAGATATTGTCTGTATTTAGAGATATGTTAGATAAACTTTTTTTTTTTATTATTTCTCTATTTAAGTCAGTGCACAGCTCTCTGTGTACATTTTTAGATTTGAACTCCATTTTATTTTCCTGATAAGCAGTTAGATTAAGTTAATGGAAACTAGGGCTTCATAAGATTGCAAATACACCTGCAGTCCTTCAGTGCCTTCACTGACTCAATTTTAAAACAGCACCTTTTTGTTAAACTGGCACAATTTTGAGAATGGGCACGTCCCACCTAACCTGGCTAGCAGCCTGGAAAATCCCACTGTTTTGTGTTACAGAAGATACAATCTTTCTTTTTCCTTGCTATTTGTTAGCTGACTCAGCCCTCTCTTTGCCTTTGGTGATTTGAGACTTGCAGCTTTACAAGCTGAGGTATAGGAGAAAAGCTCATTAATGTTTAAGCACTTTTATCTCAGTTTAGTAGCAGTGAGAGCTGCAGAACTTCAGCTGGGAAGTGTTATAGATCTTCCTGTTATGTCTGTTTTTAGCACTGTTTTCAGTTGCTCATGGGCTCACCTTTGGAGATGTGTTTCCCCAATTGCCATGCTCTCCTCAGGGCTCAGTCAAAGCTTCCATGCAAGGAGCATGCCTTCTGCTGTCCCCATGTTGAGAATCAATACCATTTCTCCCTGGCTAATGCCTCTTGCTTAATAATTTCTTAAGAGCTTCTCTATCCTATTTCTTATTTGTTAGATGTATTCATCAAAGCCTAAGCACATCCCACGTGCACAGTCATTTCCTGAATATCAGACTTAAGCTGCTGCAGTTCTGTGTTTTTTCCTGTGCCATGTGTAAGAACTGATGAATCATCTAGACTTGTATGTATGCACATTTCTTCGGCAATTCAAGAGCTAAAGAGCATTTCTTGGAGTCTGTGGGCATGCATGGATTAAAGGAATGATACTTGAAAATGGATTTTGTGTGGTCCTGCTGTTGAGCACAATTAGAATTGAATGGTAGAGTACCAAACTAGTTGTTGCTACAGGGAAAAATACCCAAGCTGGTTTTTTGTCCATAGCACCATGGTTACATTCAAGCTGTTTGGATTCAAACTTCATGTGGCTCTGCTGGCCCTAGAGAGTTCAGCTGAATGTGGCCACTGAACCAGCATGGAAACCGCTGCTTTCTGGCTTGTGTCACTTTATTAGGATCTTTGAAGTGAATGTTGTGAGCAGGTAAATGTCTCATAAAAATGAAGATGGGAATAAGGCTATGACTTGAAGAGGAAGTAACTGCTGGTTGTCAAGGCTTTTTCTGAAATTTGGGCTGAGAAATCAGCATCTGATTGGCAAGTTAGAAATAAGCAATGTATAAAGGTGTTAATATGTTGTGCCAAACTTTTGATTATATGTTATGTTGCTTGTGTATGCTTATGAAATGTGGTTCTATCCAAAGCAAGTAGAAATCTTGTATTGGTCATTGCATTGAAAAGCCTGGGAAGGAGTGGGGTAGGTCAGGTTACTGAACTCCCTAGAAGGTCATGGAAGATGTAATCCATGTACATAGCTGTGTGCTGATTCTATTAATAGTGTAAGCAGCTATGTCAACTCTCAGTTTTTCCTCTCTCCCTTCCTGTCTGAGTTCATTTTTCATCTCTGTTCTGAGTTCAGTTTGCCTTCACTTGCCAAGCTTTCCAACTTTGCTGTTAAAACTTGGCAGGATACAAGAGAGGGTGACCTGTGTTTGTCATCCTTGCCTTCGGTTGCTTGGGTTTTTTCCTGAAAGAGCAGATTACTTTCTTCTTACAAGAAGATGGCACAAACAGCAGGTGTATGCTGCAGTCAGGGTTTATTAGTTTGGGTGGTTGTTGGTTTCTGTTTCGGTATTTGGGTTTTTCTTGCCTTCACTCTGCAGCTGGGTGTTTGCCATATTTGCAGAGAAAAATGCAGAAGAAAATAATGGTTCCTAACTCCTTTGCTAATGGACAAATTGAATGGCTGTAGTGGTAATTTAATATTAGGAGAAAGGCCTTAAAGATCAGTGATTCAAAGCTGCTGCAACATGTCAATTTTTTTCTTTATTTTAGTTTCTAACTTGGAGTTTCCTCTCTTCTCTTGAGGATGTGTAACGCCTTGATTAATTTTTAAGCTGCTAAGTAGCAGTTTACTTTTCCCTTGCATGATCTGCAGTTGATGATGACTGCAGGGCATGAATTTTTAATAAAAAATCTTTGCAGGGCCTGATATTTCTATCCAGCTTTTCTAGTTTCACATTGTTGACGTGTGTGAAAACTTGATTCTCTAGCATTGCTTACTAAACCATGGAGGATAACAGCAGGAAATTTTACTCAGATGGAAGTTAGTATAGAAATATTTAGATTAGCTGTATCTGAGGTTTATTTTACCTTTTTTTAGATTGCTCTGTTTTGGGTAAGGCTGACAGGACTTTCTCCTGTTGACATTTTCTTTCTAGTTGCAAGTTTCTGTCTATGCTTGTGAAGGATTTTTCTCCTAAATTTACCCTAAAACAGGACACTTATGAATCCAAGCCAAGTTGTACCATGCTAGCATGTGTAAGTCAGTAATCTTGATCCTCCTCACAGAAAGTGATACTAAACCAGTCTTTTGTTCTTTTGATTTGACTGTTACTTTGTTCAACTTGTGAAAAACCATAGCCTGATGTGTGCTTAAAATGAAATAGATTTCCTCAGAGCTCTTGTTTCTCAAGGATGAATAAATTTTTGAAATAGAAATACATCACAAGCCAAACAGGATTGGGTCATTTTTAAATTTAATTCTGTTTTTCTTTGGTTCTTCATTGTAGTGGTGTGTGCAGTTTTTTTCTTTGAATAATCTGTCAGATGTCCAATGCCAAGGATTTCCAGTGAAGTCTTTGTGAGCACATCTGATAAATTTTGGTAGGAAGTCATCGGTCTTGCATTTAGACATCTTGTTTGGCTCACTGAGATTTGCAGTTCCTTCAGCAAACAGCAGAAGTGACATCTCCTTGACTGATGCAGCTTTATCTGAGATTAACAATAAAGTTTAAATATTCATCTATTTAATAATTTTTTAAATAAATTAATAGAACACACATCCTCTCCATTACATGTTTGTGGTTTTGGGGTTTTCCTCCCTTAGAGAATTTTGTGTTCTCATGTTACTGGTATTCTCCTCTCTTTCCTAAGAGTTGCTTTGATGTTTCCTATTTTTTTAAGGAGAGATACCTAAGCTTTCACGCATCCAGCCGTGAGAGGAATGGAGAGGATAGAAGATAAAGTTTCAGTTTGTTTATCTTCAAGTCTTCCTTCTTTATAGATGGGAGAGGCTGTCATACATATGTGTGAAAGGAGGCTGAGATTAGTCCCAAATAAAACAATGTTTTCAGCTGCACTGTTCTGCTGTGCCTCCCAGGGCCGTCTTAGCTGTGATGTCTTCACATAGTAAAAAAACTGTATGGATATGGTTTATTCCCTATGATGCTACCTTTGTGCAATTTATTGTTAATTAGAATAATGCCTGACACACTAAGGAGGATGCCTATTCTTAGCAAAAATCTGTGGTTTCAATTAGTTCTTCTAGTTAACAACTTAATGTTGCTTTTTGAGCTGATGGCTTTATTTTCCGGACTTAGAACATTTGCACACAGAACATTTGTATTCAATTAGGGATCAGCAGGAGCTTTAGCATGTGAGTACTTCAGACTTGATAGACACAAGTTGGGCAGATATCAGTGTCGGGAGGGCACCTTCATGCTTTCTTGATTACTCATGAATTCCAGGGGGTATCTTAGGACAGTGCTCATGTGCTAGACACGAGTGCTCAGCCTAAAGCGGAATGCTCTTGGGTTAAAGAAGGTTAATATTAAAGTGTTGGCACAGGAATCCTGTGAGTGAACAAATCCAGTGTGACTTAAATACATTTTTTGCAGAAAGTAAGTTTACTGAATGCTTAAAAATAGTAATTCCCAAGAAGGACAAAAGAGGAGGCTCCTTTTCTGTTAAGAAAATGCAAGTAATACCTTGAGTTGAATTAACGGATTGCTTCTATAGGACAGCTGATGAGCCACCCAACTGGGTGTCTCTTTGTTTTGGAAAGCTAGGAACTTTATTGTTCATAGCCCAAAATGTTCGGGAATCTTGGACTTTCAGGTCTCAAATGCCTGGCTGTACTGACCACCACTAACAGTGTTTGGGGAAAAAAAAAATTGTCACAGACACAAATTTTTCTCAGTTCTTGATATACATATATTTGCTTTCTTATTTATACTGTAAAATGTTAAAACAAACAATAAAGGCTTTGTTAGTTATGTGGATCACTTCTTTGTCCTGTCCACATGGATAATTTTGCACTACATGACAGTTTGGCATGAACTCACTTCAAACTGTTGCACCAAGCAATATATGTCCCATGTCCGATAAATTGTTACATTTTGTACCTTTCCTTATCATGGGTTAACTGGGGACATGGCAGGGGCAATGTATATTATGCTACAGCAGTTGAGTTGCAAATTTATTTGCTTTCCAATTTGCTGCTGAGGGCTGAATCATTCTCAGTGTTATAACAAATACATATTAGATAAGTTATCGCAGCAAAACTGTTTCTCGTCACTTGGCGTTGATTATATGAGGTGTTTCAGACTCTGAAGTGAAAAACAAGAGGTCTTTTTAAGGACTGAAAGTATTTTAGACTCAAATGGTTGTACGAAATGAATATGGCTGCTCTTTATGGGAAATTGGTGACAGCTGGTGTTTCCTCAGACATCCGTAAGTGTTGTTGGTCCTCTTTTTCTTCAGCAGTGTGATGTGAAATACTGTTTTGTTGCCTTGGAGTTTAACTCCTCGTGATTAAAGTGAGAATTTACACTGCTCTAGCTGCTTGATCTCAAAGTTCACCTCAGTCTAAGAGATTTTTAGTAGCTGTTTTCACACAGATAGTGAGCAACAGATAGTGTCAGGGTTTAATTTGCATGATGTGTCTCAGCAAAGGCCCTTAAATTAAAACTTTCCTGCTGTTAGGAATACTGTTCCAGAGTTGGACCTGGATCTGCTTTCAGCACTGTTCATGCTCCATGAGAGCTTGCTACCGTTTATGTGGTACATGGGACTTTTTTATCAGGAGTGTTGGCTTTTGGTGGAAACCAAATATCTTCCTCTTCCAGCCCAGCTTTGCTTTTGTTTTCTTCCTTTTTTTTTTTCTTCCTAAGAAAAGAAATTGCAGAACCCTATTACATTATTTGGTATATTTAACTCGCTGTTTTGATTTCTGTGGGTTTATCTTCCAGAAGCAAAACTGATAAGTCACGACTTTGCCAAATATTAGATCACATTCTTGATATGTGTAACATTTTCATAACATAAGGCCTGTAACCATAAAGGCATTATGATTGCAGTAAAGAGGCTAGGAAGCTGAAGTGCCTAATGAAAATCAGAAGTATATTTGGATTTTGTATTTTGAGTACTTTTCATGCAGTGTAGTCACTTCCAAATGATGTGAATGAAGTTTGGCTTTATTTTTAGGATTCTTTAAAGTCACAGGCTTATAACTTGGCAAGTACTGTGTTCTGATTTCTGCCTAGACATAGCTACTAAAAATTGCTGTTTCCATTAGTAGAGTATATATGGAAATAAAGACTTTTAAAAGGCTGCTGCTATAGCAAAATCCATTCTGCTTGCATGTGATATGCAAATATTTTATGGATTGAACTGCAAGTATTTTAAACTGTTTCTCAGTTTGCACAAAGCACAGTTTATCCAGTTACCTGCAGTGAATGTATTCCTCAACATTTGCAAGTAATACAAACTGTGGAAAGCTTTATTAGTAGCATATAAAAGGAGGGGGGGAATTAAAATTACCAGTATAAAGCAAAAAAATCACTTTATTGGGAAAATATTTTTATGTATTACATTAGAGGTGAAAGAGTTTGCAATGCAGGACTCTGACTTAAGAGTTCTAACTTAGGCAGGCTAACTCTAGACAGGAATGTTTGTTTATATAAGTTTTTTCTGCTTTTTTCATACAGCAGACAGTCATTGAGATTAGCAGTATGTTGTTTTTTTTGGTAGAAATTCACCTTTTGTTGGGTTTTGGTTTGGTTTTTTTTAATTCATGCTGCGATTTCTTGCAGGTAGGATATTGTCATTGTGAGTACTGTGGTGACTGTGGGTGACTTGACTTGGAAAACTTTGTTCTGTTCTCTTTCAAAAAAGTGAAATAATTATTTCTAGCAAAGGCATAAAGATACAGAGATGTGCTGTGCAAGGAACCAGCCACGTGCTCTGATAGCTAATCAGGCTATCTGGGAGCAAGGGCCACTTTGTTTCACACGCACATCCGTGTGTCTGAAGACTCAGAAATCGCCTTCCGGGGGCTTTCAAGTCAGCTGAGCAAAGTGCAGCATGGGAAGTTTAATACACTGCTGTACTGGGAGTCGTTTGATGTCAGAGGGTTAGTGCAGATTACTGCTCCGTGTCTGTTTTCTATTTCTCACTTCTTGTCTAAAAAGGATGTTTTTGTTGTACGTGTAGGTTTGTTTCAACAAAGGTTCAAAGACCTCCTATGTACAGGACAAAACACAAGCCCAAGAATGCTCTTGGAGTGATCGAGTAACATGGGCTACTGGTTTTGTCTAAAAGTCTCCTAAAAACAGAAGTTTGACAGCATTTTTTGAGATAGAATTCTTTGTGTTGGAAGCACAGGGGGAAAAAAGATAAAAAGATAGCTGTCTGAACTTGAGCCTGGAAGATTTCTTATCACAAGGAGAAGCTATTAAATTACACACAATACATTCTTCCTCTCTTCCATGTCATTCGGGGGAGGGAAATTTGAGTGATTAGTCAGAACATGAGTAGCCCCACCTTCCATGCCTTAATTAAGTGTTACTCATGCTTTTGTTGTCAGTGTCTGTTTGTGTTCTAAACCAGTTTTTAACTAGAAAGAAAGCACAGCTAAAAAATTTGACTGTTATTTCTGGCTTAATTTTTCTATTGCTTATGTATTAATTACTTAAGAATTAATGTAGATAAAATGTAGACTTTTCCCACACAGAGAGATAAAAGTAATTCTTGTATTTGATTCTTTAACTCCAGGCTATGGTGGCTTGTTATCCAGGCAATGGAACAGGTTATGTGCTCCACGTTGATAATCCAAATGGAGATGGAAGATGTGTTACATGTATATACTATCTTAATAAGGACTGGGATGCCAAGGTATGCAATAATTTCTTTCTAAAATGGTTTTTACCTCCATATATATGGGGGTGTATTTTATATATATATATATACTGTTACTGTACCTTTGCTTGAGGTTTTTGTTCATGTCCTTATTTCTGTGCCTTAGTTGTGATTTTACATTGTGTTAACTGCCTCCCTAATTCTGTTGTTAGTGAGATAGAGATGGAGCATTTATATTCAAGGTTTTGCATGATGTCAGCAGGACCTTCTTGACAGTAAGATTGGAGGAAAGTGGTAAATGCCTCCCTATACACAAAGAGAAATTAAAGGCAATTTCATACATTCTTATTTTAAATTTTACTTATATTCCTGTTGAATCTTGAGTTTGCTTTTTGTGGAAGTAGATTGCTTATTTGAGTATGGTTCTAAAAAGAAAGATGCTATGGCATTTTCAAATAAGCCAGGAGTTACAGTCATTGTTACATCAGTATAGTTCAAAGCAGCACAAGTCTTGTATCACTGTAGGTACAGGGTGTAGAACAGATTTATACCACAGTTCAAGTAGTCTAAAAATTTACTACTAGTGGCTATGATAAAGTGAATTTTTAATAAGGATTTTCCTAGTGATTCAATGGGACTAGGTAGAGATTTGAAGAACAGATGTAGTTAAATGGCAGTATTGAGACCAAGAAAGAGTAATACAAAGATAGCTTTGCTAATTCTTTGATTTCTCTGCCATTAATGATGGACAAGTTTATTCTCATAGCGTATGGGGAAGAAGATAAAACTACTGATGTTTCATCATGCTAAGAGCATAGCATGTGGAAGAGTACATGGGAGCAGTCAGATTCTGTGCATAGTGTGCACCAGATAAGGATAACACAAATTGCAGATGAGAGTTGTTGTTTTTCTTTTTTCCCTAATAACATACTTTCATAAAACAGATAGATCAGAAAGCTGAGTCAGGTGGATGAACTTCAAGCTTTCTGTTTCTGATGTGCTCTTTGACATGTCAAATGGAATCTTACAAGTAAAATTTTTTTTTTTTTGCCATGATAGCATCTTTGCATGTAAATGGACTGGTTGTACTAAACATCTTAAAGTGCAGCTTTGGGGATTTTTAGTTGATTTATGGTTTCTCTCCTGGAAAAAAAAAAAAAAAAAGAGAATACATGACAGAGCGTAGAAGTCAAGCAAATTGCATTTTCACAATCATGAGAATTTTACGAGCTGGGTATTTAATTTATGAACAAATGCGTTTATTTCCTGCAAAATTTATTTCAAATTACAAATTAATATACTACCAAGTATATTGTTCATTGAAAAAAGAATCTCAAACTTTCTTAAGGAGAAGAAATAGATCTAAATTGTCACTTGTTTGCTGACTTGGATCACAGATGCCCCATCATTTATATCAAATTGCCTTGTTAGTACTTGCATTGTTATGTCTGTTATGACATGAAGGTCTATGGTGGCCATCTATAGTTAGACTTAACAACATCAACACCATCAGTGGGAAGAAATTAATGTGACTTAGATATAATTGACCCCACCTACTTGTGCTTATTTCTAGACATACACAGGTAGATTCAACTGTTTTCAAAACCTGTAAGAGATCTAAATTGACCATGAGTAGTACAGATTCAAGCTTTAGTTTGAAGTTTCCTACTCTTTCCTTATTTTAATAACACATAAACTTGTGCTGCAGTTAAATGAAATAATCTCTTTAATGGGGAAAGGTGAAACTCAAATGTGAAATCAAATGTTTCTCCCATCTATATTGGGGTGGTTTTAGCCACCTGTGTAATATTAGTCAGTCTTGTCCATTTTTGTTTTGCTAATAGTAATGCATCAAACCCTCCCCCCCGCATCTAACTCACAGCTTTTACTTAAACATGAAAGGATGTAGCATTCTGAAATCATTCGGTGAAAAATGTGTTTAAACATTTTGTTAAATGAAATATATTGATAGAAAAGCCGTAGATTCATAATTTCCAAAGCACATGATAAAGGATTTTATTTCAGTTTCAAGTGTCTGGGATATTTTCAAATGTGATATTCAGAATTACTAAATATAATGAAACATGGCTCTCAAGCATTGTTTGCAAATATTTCATTTGCAGGTAAGTGGAGGCATCCTTCGAATATTTCCAGAAGGTAAAGCCCAATTTGCTGATATTGAACCCAAATTTGATAGACTGCTATTCTTCTGGTCTGATCGCCGCAACCCTCATGAAGTACAGCCAGCATTTGCTACAAGGTAGGAGTGATGGACTCTACTGCATGGTGCCTCTCTTAGCAAGAAATGATAAATTAGGACACTGTGAATTATTACTCCTGACAAAAAGGAGAGTGTTTCTGCTTTTGGGTGATTAGGCTTCTGCTGTGTTGCTGAGTTTCTAGTGTTGCCTAATCTCTTATTTTGGAGAAAATCTCCTGAGTGTGTAGGTGGGAAGTTTCTGAGCGTGTGCTTGGCAGAACTCTGTGGGAGCACACAGAGCCATAAGCAGGCCCCAACATAGCCAAAGGGTGCCATCTTCATTATTTCTCTGTAGTGACTCTACACCCTTCTGACTTGCCTTTGTCCTTACCATCTTTCTGTGTTCCTGGAAGATTGACTGGGTACTTCAGTTTAATGTTCCCTCTTGTTGGCAGGGAACTGTCAGAAAATAATAATGTTCAAGCTAAGCTACCATATCTAACTTGGGAATTAGTGAAGGTTGTGGAACAGAAACAACCATTGATACACAAATATTTTTATGGAGTATTAGAGGAGCTGTTCCCAGTCTGAAGCACAAGGGGAACTTGATCTCTCTTTTGTCCCTCAGTGCAGGGCAGTGGTTGATGCTAAAGGTACCCACATTGACTGGCCCCTATCCCCCACGATAAGTGACATCTCCAGATAGTGGCAATAGGTAAATCATTTGATCCAGACTTCCTGTTGCCCATGTTTTAACATGTTTGGATGGCCAGAGCACTGAACATTGGCTGGAGCTGTGAGATAACACAGCTGCGTTTGCAAGAAGTAACTTGAAACTTGAAGCGTATCCTCTTGCAGCTTTTCCAGAAGCTGTACCACTTTCCCCTCCCCTTCTCTACTCCCAGAAGAGTCATGGTGAAATGCCATTTACTAAAGCTCCTTGAAGTCTTTTTCTTAATAGATGGCATTTTGTATTTAAAACCTCTGTAGGCAGTGGAAAACCAGAGGAGCCATGTAAGAAGGGGTAGTGAATTGTCCCTTGTGGCAAATATCCAAAAAAAATGTGCTGCAGTGTGACTCAGTGATGAACTTCACCTGGTAAAAAGATGAGGTCACAGGGCAAGGTGATGTGGGCAGAGACTTTATTCTGGACAAGAACCATAAATAGCATTGGGAAAAAGAGTGTAAACTTAGAGCATCAGTGTCACCCTTTCAATGACTTTTCAGATAATACCTACCAGTAGGAAAAAAAACCCAAACCTGCTGCTTGTTTATGAAAACTTTGCTCTGTCAGACTGTGGAAGTATCATCTAATTTAGGTTGTGTTTCATGTCAAGTGTTTCACTGGTATTTTGCTTCATAATTCAGGAGCTCTTTTTCTTCTGTTTCCTTAGGTACGCAATAACAGTGTGGTATTTTGATGCAGATGAAAGAGCACGAGCTAAAGTGAAATATCTAACAGGTAAGCTCTTCTTAATGTCATGGTTACTTTTTTGTGGAAGAGCAGGTAGGTCTAGCCTCATCTCATTGGCCCACCCTCTGCACAAAAAAAGAGAGAAAGTGGCAAAACTCCAGTTAGGTTTTACAGGGAAGGTGACCCAGGGATTCGACCCCTGGCCAGTGATTCATGAAATCCAGGTCAATGCCTGTCCTGCTTATACTTCCTCTGAGGCCACTCAGTATTTTTATGTGGGGGATAGAGTTTCTCCCTAATATATGTGGAGGATGAATACACAAGAGACTGTAAGGCACTGCAGAACTGAGAGCTCTGGAAATAGTTTTGATTGAATATAGGGATTCAACAAGTGAGTACAACTTTACTTGACTAAATTTTTATATTGGAAGAACAGAAGCCTAAAATTAAGATCTGTGTTCAAAGAATGGACTTACTTCCTTTATTTCTAATTTCACCTTTCTAGCATCTGTTTTCCTTCTCTGGCTTCTCCCCCAAGAGGAAGTTGATCTAATTTTCCTGTTCAAATTAACATTAGAAGGAGAAATGGCCTAGGACTTCTGTCATGCTTGTAATTGCCATCCCAATTTTGTGTTTATTACAATAGTTTAAAAATAACCCAAAATCAGGTGTACAGCAAGTGCACACACACACAAACATGGCTTTGGCAAGAGCTCTGAAACCAATGATACTGAAAATGTGTGCCAGTCATTTCCAGCTGAGACTTCCATTTATTGCTGTCTGGAGCTCCTCAGCAGCCCCAGAGCTGTGTACAGTTCAGCCAAATGCCTCTTGGTGCTCTCAGTGTCCGTGCATTTTGGGAGTGAGGAGAGCAGTGCAGCTCCTGCCTGGCTTTCAAAGGGAGCCCCTCAGCTCCTGGCTGGAGCTGAGGGGCTTGGTGGCACGTGCCTGGCAAGGCACGGGTGACTTCCCAGGCAGTCAGCCTGCCCGGCCCCTGCAGGAAGCCTCTCTGTCTCTTAGCCAGGCTTCATATCACAAGTGTGCAACTGTGCAGCTCCTGGGGTCAGCCAGAGCTGTTTTGTAGCCTCTGCACAGCTTCAGCTGCTGCCCTTTCAAAGGGGCTGCAGAGAAATGGTTGGGGGAGGGCTCAAGCCTGAAGGGAAGGTGCTCCCCCTTCTTCCCCACCTCCCTGTCCATGGTCCCTAAATTACAGGCACTTAAGGAAGGAAGGCTGGGTTCTTTAAATTTCACAGAACCACAGAACCATTTAAGTTGGAAAGGACCTCTGAGGTCATCAAATCCAGCTGATGACTGAACACCACCCTATGAACTAGACAGTGGCACTGAGATGGTGCTGCCAGAGGTGGTGACTCCACTGCCTGCCTGTGCAGCTCATTCCAATGTTTAATCACCCCTTCTATAAAGAAATTCTTCCCCCTTCAGTATTGGCTTTCTCTGTAATGAGTTTAAATTACCATATTGTTGTGGTTTCAGTTTCCAGTTGCAATTGAAATTGCATTCTTTGCTCTGTATCTGCTTCAAGAATTGTGCAAGATGCAATTTATTTTCTACTGACAATAAAATGTGAAATTATAGAATGAAATGTCATAACATAGAAACCTATTCATTTTTTGGGTAAGTGTCAGTCTAAAGCCATGCAGAATATGTGTGAGTTTTTCTTGCTTATGGGATATTGTGTTTTGATAGTAAAACTTTATTTTGGAAAGTGATGTAGACTGTTAGACTGTACTTGGATAAATGCTGAAAAATACCTTTTTCCTTTTCATATTTCTGCAGGTGAAAAAGGTGTGAGGGTTGAACTTAATAAACCTTCTGACTCAGTTGGGAAAGATGTTTTATAAGCCTTTGATTTAGCAACTCCCCTTGCTGTTCGCCCTGATAAATCTTGATGCTATCTATTAACTTTTGAATGTGAATAACAAGATAAAGGAAAATCAACAACAAACCAACATCTTAATACGGAAGCAAACAGTGTTTCAATGTTGCATCAAAAAGAAGGTTCTTTGACTGCTGAAGCATTGTACTATGTGATTGTGACTCCAGGCCTGGGACTGCTTATGTGAAGAAGATAAGCAATCAGTAAGAAACACCATATGCATCTGGACATAAATAAGTGCCCTACATAGAATTTGTCCATCCTTATATTTTGCCAGACCTGTCATCCAGCTGAATCCATTTCATCTCTCCCTTTTTTTATATGGTAAAAGTTTGAATTTTGGGTAATTTTTGTATGACCAGGTACAGTTTATCAAAATTGAGTCTTAAAAAAAAAAGAAAAACTGATAAAAAGGAAAAAAATTACAGTATTCTCCAATATAACATGGATCTATTTTTGTAAAACTGTTCATACTGTTCTCCTCTGCCATGAAAGACCTAATTAATTGTAAGGGTTGCCAGTAACTGATAATCACTTTAATTTTTTTTACAACTTAATTCAGAAAAGGAGCACTTTAATTACCAGCTAAAAATCTGATTGTTTTGTATCATATCTCACACTAATCTTAACTTTTAAAGATTGCTGCTGTATTGTTTTTTTTTTTTTTTTTGACTATGTTCTCTTGAACCTTATTAACAAAAGCAAATCAGTATCTTGCTATTAGTAACATTCAGTTTGTGGTTTTGTATGTTAAATCCACAGAGGGGAAGTTTCTGTCTCTCTTCTTTTTTCTTTGGTTTCTTTTTTTTTATTTTTGGAGGGGGGATGTTTGGTTGTTTTTTTTATTTTTTAAGTGACTGGCACTAAGTGAATGTGACACTATCAGTTGCTGTCATTGGCTTTGGGGACCTAGTAAATACCATCGAGTTACAAGAATATACAAGGGCTTTCCTAGGCTATTAGAGGTACCCAGAACCTCCTTACTTACTTGACAGAAATTTTTTGAGCTTTCTCCGTTTTCTAAAAGATGCTTGCCACCCCCCTTTCCTTTGTATATAAGTTAATAGAATATCTAAAATTCACTTTTTTAAATTTCCTTTTCAAATGTTGGTGTCCCATGCAGTCTGTAAGTTGACACCTTGATCTATTATATAGTATCAAGGAGGTGGTCAGCACACTGAAGCTGAAGTGCATCACTCTGTAAGCTCCTTGTGCAATAATACATCTTTAAATTTTCACTATTGCTGAAGGATTTCCCCAAAAAGGCACTGCCTTTTGATCAATACTGAGGTATATATTTAGTAAGAAAACATTTGCTTTCTTTTACATTGTTTTTATTTTATCCAGAAGATGGGATATCACAGAATAAAAGTGAGATGTTCAGAAACTGTGATACTCTTATTTTTAAGAAATGGATGTTTTGGATGCAGACTTTTTTCTTCTTCTTCTTCTTCTTTTTTTTTTTTTCCCTGAGCTTTAAAAGCTTGAGAAAACAAAAGCAAACTTATCAAAGACAACATTCATACTTACAGGAGTTTGGGGGTTGTTCACCTTACCCACTGCAGTTTTCTATCTGTCCCTTATTTCCTTACTTAGCCAAAACAATGTGAGTGTACAGAAATATTTCTGTATATATTACAACTTGTGACAATTTTAGCATCTGTATAGTTTGTATTCAATTAAAGACCCTTTCTATGGAAAGCTCAGTAATTTTTTATTAAAAACATTACTATTGTTCATGTAAAACATGAAAAAGCTAATTGTTTAGTAACAAACTGACAGAAGGGGAGAAAAATTCAGTATTGGTATATCATTTAGGAGAACCAACAGAAATCCCAGCTTTGTTTTGATTTCACTTTTCCTCTTTTTAGTAAGTTCTTGCCCTGTATAGTTCTCTTCCTCTTTCCTCTTTTCTTCCCAGAGAAACAGACAGGATACCTTTACTGTAAGTGCCTCTGCCAACCTGGCCAAGGAGTGCAAATCTTCATTACTGTCTGGTCTGCAGTGCTTTTAGGCTACCAGTGAAACAAGCAAAAAAGTCACCTCTTCTACTTCATTTTCATTAGTACTCCTTTAACAGAAGTTTGGTTTTGTTTTAGAAATGTAAGCATAAGCCTTTAAACTCATTTCAGTCCCTCTGTAATTCAAACCGCTGCAGTCAAACAGCGTATCAAATTCTAATCACACTGTAGGTGTGTGCTTGCCAGACAGGTTTAAAAAGTGCTTAATTTTTCACTCCATGTAAGTCATTACAACAGGGTCAACAAATCAGGTCAGCCATTTCTTCCATGTCCTTTAGAAACTGTTCATTTCATGTCGGTTGAATATTCAGTCTTGAGCATCACCAAGCAGGTCCTTGTTTTAAAACTATTTTTTAAACTGTCTTATGATCTGTATGTGTCTAGTCCTGGTTAAAAATAAAGCTTCATAATGCTATTTTTATTCATGATGTTAGCTGGCTGTGAAATATGAGACCTTTATCTATAGCAGGCAAAGAAATTCAGGATTCATTTACAGGTTGCCTATAAAGTTGTGTAATTTCAAAAGCAGTGTTCATTATGAAACATCTCTTCAAGTTGCTTGTAAAGCTAATCTAATTAAAAAAGATGATGTATAAAGGTTCTTGAAAACTATGTGGTTATTTGTTATTTTTGTTACTTTTAAAACTACTCTGTAGCAACTAAGTTATGAATGCCTCCTGATAAAGGGGGTATGTGGAATTTTGGTTGTTTTGTTGTGGGTGTTTGCTTGGGATTTTTGTTTGCATTTGGGGTTTTTTTGTTGTTTTTTGGCAGGTTTTTTTATTTTTTGGTGGTGTGTTTTGGTTTGGTTTGGGTTTTTCTAATTAGAGCTGTTTCTGCTCTGGAGAAGGATTTGGAACTTTTTTTCTTTAGAGTGCCTACAGTTACCTGGGTGTGGTCACCATTTTCCTGATGATTTCCTCTCTCAAAAACAGAACCTTTTTTAGGCTTTCTGAAGAATGATTATGATGTAGAGTCAGCTCTAGTTTTTTACCATTTTTGACAGGTATGTGAGGTACAGAATGAGCCACATTCAAACAGGATGTGTAAAGTTTCATGGGATGTCCCCAGTTTTACATGGCTCCCAGTGAATTATGGGCCATTGAGAGAGGACAGAAGAATGGTAGAGGCTGCAGGTACAGAATTGTAAGAGATAGCACACACTATTCCTCCTCTTTTGATGAGCTTCATATTGGCTGTGTGGTTATCAAGGAAGCAGCTGTCTGGCTGGGCTTCTGACATCACTCTAACTTTTGTGAAGCCCCCTGCCTGTGCTTGTCTGTCTTTAGCTAGTTCAGAAAGGGTTACCTGGATCTTCAGATGAGTTTCCAGCATTAGTGCACGTTTCATGGCACTTGGGTGCCAGCTGTGCACATTTCTGCTCTAAGGTGATGGTTCTTGGCATTTTCTTAGGTTGAAACACAAATGTAGCAGCACTGAGCCGATGGCAAAGTGCTTTGAAGCTTTTTCCATGTTCAGTGCTGTATAACTTCTTACAAGTTGTCTTGAAAGTACCTCTTCCCCATCCTAGTTTTACATTGAACAAGGAAGAAACCTTTCTTGCAACCATCCTATGTAGACCTGGTTTGGGTTTTGTGTCGTTTTTTTAATTATCACATAGTTGAGCACAATATGCAGGGGGATTGTTTTGCATAGTAAATTTAAACACTGCACCAGGGAAAACAAAGTGTTTCTCTTGGGTGTTTCTCAGTAAAGACATTTGCAGATTGGAGAGCTGACAGCCTGTATCTTATGTAAAACATCTGGCTTTGCTGACCACTTCAAGGTCAGGAGTGGAAAAATCTCATCTCCATCATACTGGCAAGTACAGCCAGCCTGAAACATGCCATTTCTGTGCATGCTGAATGCTTTGAAGAAGAGGGGAGAATACCAAGTGATGAGAGCAAACTCGAAGTCACAAAACTCCAGGAGTCTCCCATTTGCACCTTGCCTGCAGGCATGCAGATAGCAGCATGCTCTTGCAAATACTTAGTAGGAATTTATGAGTACTGAGCAGCAAAGACTTTGAAGAAATACATGGGTCTTAGCTGGGTTTGGATCTCACCTGCTGTTGGGAAGGGATGGGGGTCAAAGTATGGATCTCTGGGTCTCCCATTGTCAGCTTTTTTTTTTTCTTTTTTCACATGTAAAGCTTGAATGTAAGTAATTACTGCACATGTACTGAAGTCTGTTTGTACAGGAGCTGTGTTCACTCTGGAACATCTGCTGCATCAGAGTTGCTTGACCCTGTCTGTTAGGGGTGGATAGCAGCTGACAGAAGCAGGTTTCAAGGTCCTCTCTCCTACCAGCCAAAACCAGTTCCAGAGAATTTGCTCTGTTGACTTTTGCTACCATGTACTGAGTTTCATCAGGCTTTTCCTGATGGCTTTGAAGTTGAGTGAATGTGCAGAACATTTATCCCTTTCCTGAAATATGAAAAAAGAACCCCAAACTCACAGCTCCCAAATGAGTTGGCTCTAAAAGTGGAAGGGACAGATGGGATGTAACTTGCCAACCTGTTGGGGATAGGCTCAAGTCTTTAGCAGGAGAGGGAGGGAGTAATGAGTTGAATAGAAATGGTGAGGTAGGATGTGAAGAGACTGGCACATGAGACCGAGATACAACATGTTGGGTGGTATGAGGAATGTGGGACAGTCCAATTAAAAATACACTATAGGTGTCTGCTTGAGGAGGAACATGAAGAGTGGGGAAAAAGAATGCACAATATCTTTGTCTCAGAAAAGACAGTTGATGCATCCCATCCATCCTTTTCTTCATGCATGTGTGTTGCAAACAAGCATATTTTTAATCTCTGAAGATGAGATGTTCATAACTTTACTTGAACTAGGAGCTGGTTAGCTTGTCTGTATTCCAGAAGCAAGTTGTTGGACTTTCCCCTTATTAAATATGCAGCTGAGGATTGAACTTCTAATGGTTATAGTTTATGGGGTCTTCTGGAGAGGTTGTTGTAACTACCTTTGTAACATGGTGATAAATACTGGAAGTGGCGACTGCTCATTTAGCTTCTAAGCCCAGTACTGTCCTTTCCACATAGGTAAAAGTTTGCAGGGCATGCCTCACATCAGAGTGGGAGGGATGTAAAACACAGAGATGGGCTGACAACTTAGCAGGATCACACACAGGCAAGCTGTGATAAAAGGCACACGCTTCAGGGCAGTGTCTGCACTGAAACCCATTATTTCTTTAAAATACTGTTGGGAGACAGGAAGTAAAATTTCATCTCTGAATATTCTGAATCTTGTGGGCTTGTCTGTCTGTGTCAGTGTGGTTTGCTAGGATGGAACCAGTTCCTCTCCTGGGTTTGTTTCAAGGCCTGATGTGGTTCTGTTTTATTTTATTTAAATGCAAAAATATGAAGCCATCATAACTAAAGTGTAGAGATTTGACTCCTACTCACAAATGAAAAGCCTAGTGCCTGAATGTCATATTCGGTTGTGAGTTTAGTTCGGTTGTTAGTATTTTGCTACGTAAAGAAAGCAGGGTCAACCAAAAAACCAAAGAATAAAACCTCTCAAAACTATCTGAAGGCAAGTCACTTTGGTTGTAAATGTGTCTTGTTTACATTACTGCATGCAAGCAGGCTTTATAAATCCAGTAAAAAAGATTGCATTATAGCAGAAGTCATGGTGACAGCTCTAAGGATCACAAGGAAAGCAGAATTTTGGGGCTGGATTAATGGCTGTTGGAATCCTGATAATTTTTTTCATGCAGTAAGATAGGAGTGAATCAGCCAACAGGAACAAACTAAATGCCACCACCCCTAGATCTGAAAAGTAAAATTTTGGGGAGTGCAGTACCATGAGTTACCAGAGCCAAAAGATACTTCAGAACTGTTTTTATAGGAGCACTTGAGAATATCTTTGGACGTCAAAGAGAATATTTCCTCAGGGAAAATGTGATTGTGGACACCACTAATGTTTGCCAGAGGGCTGTGGCTAATAACAATCTGTTTTCTGAGATTAGAGTCCAGTTGATGGTGGTGTTGATAGCAAAGAGCAAAGTTTGAGCTGTCACATTAAGCATATTTATTTTCCCTTCGCTTCCCCTTCCCCAGCCACAACATAATAGTGAGTAATGTGGTGCTGGACACGTGTTCTGCAGAGTCATGTTTTAATGAACAAGCAGAATCTACAAAGTTAACTCTCTTCAATCCCAAATATTTATTGTCTTTAGAAGAACTCTGTAGGTAGCAATTTTGAAACTTCTTCTACTTTTGTTTTTTCCCACCTGCACTTTAAGAACATTATAGCTGTTTGATTTGTTTTTTGGGCTTTTTTAACCCTTTATTTAACCCCATTCCCACATTAGGAAATGACTGTATCTAACTGAGAGCTGCTCTAGCTCTGCAACCATGGAACATTATGCAATGAGATGAGGAGGGAGGGCACGTACTTCATGATAAACCCAAGGCTTATACAAATCCAGGAGGGCAGGTGGGGAGCGGGGGCCAGCTGTGGCCAGGCTGTCACTGGGACACCGGGAGTCCAGGAGTGGGATGCAGGAATGCTTCAGGCTCCTGGGACTGGAGAGAGAGCAGGTGGGGTCCTGCTGTGTCACAGCCAGGACAAGGCCTTGTCTCAAAGCAGAAAAACATGTTCTTTGTGTCCCAGAGGTGACAGAGACACACTGCTTTCTTACAGGGGGAGGGTGCTGTGTGACACAAAATTCCACTGGGACAGGGATGGAGGATTGGGGAGAGTGGGATGGGGGTGGTTACACCTCCAGTGCTTACAGAAGGTTTGAAAATTTGCTCGTTGCCTCATGTGAGAGTGCCTGGAGAGCAACTGCACTGCTTCCAACCTGCCCTTGCCATTTCTGCTCCCATATGTGCCTGGGGGCCTCCCCGGCCCCTTGCAGGCCCAGTGCTCTTGCATCTTTCCAGGGCTCCCCAAACACTGTCAAATCTCTCCACCTGCTGTCAAATGAGCTGCAGGCCTTTCTCTCCTGCTGTGTCCCTTCAGTGGGGGTTGGAGTGAATTGTAACATGCTTGGCCAAGGAAAACATTAGGGGTGGGATTTTTTTTGTGAGATGACAGCTGGTCACAGCCTTTCCATGTGTACAGGTGCTACCCAAGCTCTGGCTGCACAAAATCTATATTCTGCCTTGAGAATAGTGGCTACCAATCATGGCTGGCAGCACAGGCTCTGGCTGGGGCTGCTGCCCGCCCCTGAGTTGGTGCTGCCTGACAAAAGCCCTGTGTGCTAAGCTGCTGACTGTCTCTGGGAGGCCAACCAACCCTGAACTGCTCCTGGTCCTTCACAGAGGTGGTGAGGATATACACCACACAGCTGAACCCTTCACCTGGCACTGCGTTTATGCATGCAGCAACCACCCAGCAACAGCTTCACACCAGGCTTGGGCAGTCTTTCTGCTGAAGAGAGGTAGAGAGAAGGAGAACTGAAAATTGTTGCAGGTTTCATGGACAGGACATCTACTTGTCAGTCTCCTAAAAATGGTGTCACTTCAGCACACATCCATATCTACATGTGAAAACATGCTGAGGATTGGGATCAACCCATCCTGTAACAATTCATAGCTGGGTGAGGATGCTCACCCAACAGCAGAAGCCTCCCATCTCCCTCTCTTCTTCCTGAAGAAGTTAAGGCAGTGTTTCCTTCCATGTCTGCTGCAGGGTGTGCGTGGACTGACTGCAGTCTCTGTATGGTTCAGTGTGTGCCCAGCTGGGGATGTGAGGCATGGCTTTAGGGTGGGAGTGCTGCAGAATTGGTTTGGAGAAGATAACATTTATGGGACCTGTACAGGGATTAAAAGGAAGGTAGCATTAAGGCAACAACTTTTCAGTGTTTTCCTTCAAAGTGACGGCTCCCCATACCTTCAGGGGATGCTTGTGTTTAATGTTTGTAACGCCCTGCAAACAGCTCCAAAGTCATGTCATTGCTTACCACTTGGGATATGTGTCTGCTTCAGCAACATTGCATTTCATAGCCTAAGCCCAAATGTCAGCAGTGAGACCTCTTGGAAGAGTTGTCTTAACTCTGCCATATTGCCTGGGAAATGCTGCCTGATAGCTTGGGTAGACTTAGGGTTTTGCAGTGCAAGATATGCCTCCTATTTCCTCTCATGGGATGCTTTTCTGGCATTCTAAATCTCTTCTAGGTACATTCAAAGTTAATTAAGTCTGAGTTTTCATTGCTGTCTGCAGGGCTGATAATCCTCCCCACCACAGCGTGACTTGGAGAGGATTCAGCAATTAGGCTTGGCAGGGCAGAGCTTCCTTGTACCTGTCCCTGTGTCCTGGCACCTGCCCAGCTCCTGCCTGGAGTCCCCCAGTCTCTGATGCATGTGACAGGAGACTTATCCCCCATGCCCAGGGTCTGCATGGTGGCAGTGATGAGAGCTGCCCACGCCAGACCTTGCAGGGAGAGGAAGAAATGCCCAGCTGGAAATCAGCTGATGGTCAGAGATGGTGTGAGCACCTCTGGGATACACCAGGGCAAGGGCAAGCAGGTGGACCTTAATTGCCTTCAGCTGGAACTTCAATTTGACCTGAAGTGCTCCTGGGGTTGTTAGGTAGAAACCCAGGGCTGTTTATGTGGAAAGGGGCTCCCGAAGGTGGTCTGGTCCAGCTCTCCCGCCCTTTAACAAGGTTACCCAAATCCAGCTTCCTAAGACCATGTCCAGTGGGGATTTGAATATCTTCAAGGATGGACACTCCAAAACCTCTGCACAAAACCTGATCCTATGTTCAGCCACTCTTGCTGAAAGAAAAGTTTTTCTCTTATTTTAATTAAATTTCCCATGTAGGTACTGCTAAATGTAAATCAAAGGAACAACCCAAAGGATTCTGAGCAGCATAGCCTGGGGAACAGAGCAGATTTAAGAGTCCCTTACTTGCAGCTGTCCATACTCCTGGCACCTGGTACAGGTGCCATCCTCTCTGAAGGTGCTGGCTTATCCTCAGGATGACTGTTCCTTGTGGATATGTTTCTGTTTGCCATCTGCCAGAAGAGCCCAGATCTGTGCCATGTCCTTCCAGAGCTGCAGTGCCCGGAGCAGCCCGTGCCCAACCTGTGGTGCTGTGACACACCAGGGAGCTTCTCTTGCCCCTGGGGCTGTGACACACCAGGGAGCTTCTCTTGCCCCTGGGGCTGTGACACACCAGGGAGCTTCTCTTGCTCCTGGTGCTGTGACACACCAGGGAGCTTCTCTTGCTCCTGGTGCTGTGACACACCAGGGAGCTTCTCTTGCCCCTGGGGCTGTGACACACCAGGGAGCTTCTCTTGCCCCTGGGGCTGTGACACACCAGGGAGCTTCTCTTGCTTTTCTTGCTGTTGGGCTGCAGCCAGGCCCTGTCCCACCCTGCAGAGGCTGCACTGGCATCTGCAGGAGGGCACCTTCCAGGTGAGTCACTTGCACTTCAGCTTTGTGCCTGCCTCCAAACACAACACCTTCCCAGCAAATCAAAAACTGCTTATGGATCAGTGGCAGCACACCCACCGAGGGGATCCTTTGGGGAAGAAAGCAGATCATTACTGGGATGCTCCGGGGAAGAGACCAGTGGCAATGGGAAGACAAAGGCAGGGCAGCAAAGCAGTGGGGAGAAAGCAGGGTGAGAGCAGAGAGGCCCTTTGGCCATTCCTGCCATTGTAAATTGCTTACTGAAGCCACAAGAAGAATTAAAACCTCCAACTAAACCATATTCCTATAGCTGATACCCTGTAGCAGGCCTTCACTGAGCTCTAGCCAATGTCTTGCCCCAAATTTTTTATGCCACTAGTGACAGCTCTCTGAAGAGAAGGTACTTGCAGTAAACACAAAAGCTATGATCCAGAGATTGGCATCAGTTAAAGAAAAATAAAACAGTGGTGAAGCCAACTACTTGACTTGTTGGGTTTTGCCCTTCAAAAATTCTTTGTTACACAGTTTAGGAAAGGTCACGTTCAAGACATACTAAGGCAAAAAAGCAGGTGAAATTATGTAAATGAAAGGTGATGGATGGAACAGAGACAGGGTGAGCTATTGAGGCCAAGCTGCTGCACCTGCTTAGAAATTTAATCTAGTCTTAAAGCAGCCTGGCCTGGCAGGAGCTAAAAGGAAACAGGAATTAAGGCCATGGCCACATCCCATTTAAGCTTTCACACCTGTAGTACACTACTCTTCCCTGGGCCTGTTACACCCCTCTGGCTCCCTGGCTTAGCCGAGGCACAGGAGTTCTGTGTTTTATAAACCCCTCTGACTTCCTAAAACTCTGTCCTGCATCTCTTGCAGGGCTGTTGATGCCAAATGGTGACAGAAAATTAGCTTTGTCACTGCAATGGATGCAAGCAGAGTGGTATCTGTAACCCACAAAAGGATGCCTTTGAGCTTACTCCTGAGCCCTGCACTGGAAAAACAAGCTACTCTCTCATCTTCCCAGTCCTTCTTGCAGCAAAGTTAAAGAATCACTCACAAAATCTAGTTATCTGTGAATTTACTTTTCATTTCCCAGCTAGTCGCAGATATCCCCCCCCACCCACCACTATTCCTCCTCCTTTAGCTTGTTTGTGGTCCAGTCAGGGTTGCTGCTGGTCCAGCCTGGAGTGCAGGGTAGGCGAAACACGAGCCGGCAATCCTGCACTCTGCTCACTCCCCCGCAGGTTGGAGAGGACGAAATAAGAATTCCTTACGCAAGGAGTGCCACCTAACGGCCTGGTGAAGGATCCCAAAGCTCCACACAACGCTCCTGGGGTCTGGGCTTTTTCTTTCCCATATACATGAGTCTATGAAATCACACACACATATGTCCACATAAAGTGAAATGCAAGTCTCTTTCATGGCCTGTCTGTCCACAAACCACACTTCAAGGGTAATTTTTATGCAGACTCTTTACATTCATATTTTTAAAAATAGTTTATTAAATCCCAAGGTTTCAAGACAGCTGTAGCCATCCAGATGCAAGTAAGAACTTGGGTATCCAGTCTGGAGAGTAAAACTGACGAATACCGGCAGTCTGTTAGGGAGCAGCTGCTGGAGGCCAGAGGTTGCACTGCTGCCTTCACCACGTCAGGCAGCAACAAACACGCTCACAGGGGACGTGGGCCCGACGTAACCTCACAAGGTCACCGGGCCCACCTTTTATGGCCTTTCAATCTAAGGTGACAAGATTTGACAAAAGGCACAGACATGGTGTTCTAGGATGACCGGACCCAGCAGTGCTGAGGCAAACTGCTGTGGTGGCAGCTGCGTAACATTCTCCAGCCAGAGCAGTCTGCATCATCCACCATCACCATGGATTGCTCCACCCAGTTGGAAGAGATGCCCATTGGTCTTTTTCCTCAGAAACTTGTTGATTCCTTCTTGCTGTTAACCCTTCAGTAAAGTGTATCTTGCTTTCCTTGAAGAGATGCTGTGTGTATGGAAAATGCAGGAGAACTGAGGGGCTCCAGAAGAACACACGAGGAAGAAAACCCTCACAAGCCATTTAGTGTCCTCCTGCTGCACCAAGGGAAGTTGGAAGTTTGAATAGCTACTTTGCACCTCAGGAATTATTATTCACTTCTTGTCCAGTTATGTCTAAGCCCTCCCTAGCCTTTAGTTTTGTACAGGGTTATTACCCAGTGACCTTCATGAATTACGTTGGCTCAGAGGCAGAGGCCTGTTCCAAATGAGCAGTATTTCTCTGGCTGCTCTCTTGGGAAATGTTCCTAGAAAGGGGGCTCAGGTAACAGGTGCCTGGTCCCACACTCTGAGCAGCAGGCCCTGCCCTGCCCGAGGGCCTGCTTGCACCCAGATGTAAATAGCCTCCTTATGCACAGCTTGTGCACAGGCATTAGGGCTGAAGTAGCTGTGAGAATACACTTCTCCCATGTGACCCAAAAATGCCAGGTGAAAACAAATAGAGGTTGGACTAAAGGAGACATGAACGCACACTGTTGCTGTTAGAATATGTTCAAAACCAGACTACTTACATTGCATATCTTCTTTGCAAGATACTAATACATTTTAGGAGCCCTGAGAAAAATTCTTTCCACTGCTTCATCAGAACTCCAGTGTTATGAAAACTTTCTAGATAACATTTCCATAAAGTAAAAAACACTTGCTAACATGCGACCTTCAGGATTTCTTGCCTGATAACCAGTTTCAAGGCAACTGAAGAGCAGTCTCTTATGACAATAATGAAAGGGCCAAGTAACCCCCTCTTAGGTAGTTTTAACCTCTGGAATTCCTCTCTGAATTATCCAGAGCAGTCCTATCAGGCCACCATACAATGAGATGGCTTTTTCCTTTAGTTTGCAGAACCTACTATTGACAAAATGCACACACACACTTGACCCTCCTTCACAGCTGCTTTGCCTCAGAAATTGAATCTATTAACTTGTTTCTCAAGTTTCCATTCAGGCAACTTACGCTGCATTTCAGTGAAGTGGGTTTGTTCAAGGCTCACTGACAGCATGTGTTGTTCCAGGCTGTATCTAAACTCACTCAAGGACAAAGACAACTGATAGAGAGGATGGAATTTCTCATCTTTGACCCAAATTGAGCAGCATATTTAAAAAACATACTGGTAGTCATTGTTATCTGTGTGGGCAGGACACTGTATTCAAGCACAACATTTTACAGAAACAGCATTCGTAGTAACATACCCAAAATGAAGGTGGCCATGACCCACTAGTAACAGCCTACAATAAATAGTAACTGCAAAGCCTTCCTCTCTGGATAAAAGAGATCCTAGTCTTAGAATACTTCCTTGTAAAAACACATGACAGAGGTGCTATTTTTCCATAGCTAATCCAGAATTGCTCAATTGTTTGGACAATGATCTATTTTAGGACTTGTATATGAGGGACAGACTTGCCTACAGCTTAAGCTCCCTGCTCCCTCAACAGGCTATCCTCTTCACTAAATTCTTCATTTGTTTTCTGTTTGTCATTCAAATGAACAATTCAGAAGTAAAAGAAGACATTAGGAAAAATCCCCACATTTAACAATACCCACAATCCTTCTCCTTTACTCACATCTGTCACAGTAGGAAAGACAAATGAGGAAACTGCAGAGAGCAATTTTAATGGAAATATCTCTCAAAAATGCTTCATGATGTGAGAGATGCTTTGTAGTGCAACTCTCACCCTCATTTTAAAAACATAAGGTAATACAAATATTTCTTGGTAGTCCTGTCCTTGAAAATGTCAAGTATCACTGGAAACACTGATAGATGACTGCAGCTTCAAGAGGAAGTATGGAAAAGTAACATGGCAAAGCCAGTTTTACTATCAGTATTCCTAAAACTTTTCACAGAAGTGCAACAATAGTGAAACCGTTTTAAAAACAGGATGGAGAAAGCAGCAGTTGATGCAATCTCTACTCACCAGCATATGTTTTTACAGGGAAATTTAAGAAGGAAAAGTGTTAATACAGAAAGGCTCTAATAAACAAGACTGTTATATACAGGTGAACCCAGTGGTAAGTGACACAAAATGGCCAGGCTTACTGGAAATTTAAACTTCAGTAACAATTTATTCAGAATGTGCAAGAACAAAGTAATTTACATTAAACTTCTGTAGTGTCAATATTTTTTAAAGTATGAAGCATTTAAAATTAGTTGAGAGCAGCAGTAACACTGTAAACATGTACAGCCATTTAAAATTACAGTAACAAGATACAAAACTATTTTGTTTAAAAACTATTTATATAAAACAATTTTTATGTTTAAGCAAACATTCAATCAGTTTCACTGATTGTAAGGAGTCCATGAAATACCCATGAAATACCTTAGTGCACCAAGAGAACGTTTCAGGCAGCTCACATAGAAAACACGTGGCTGGCACTCGTAACTTCTCATGGCACAATGGCTTTAGTACTCAACTGACTGGCCTGCTAACCACAAACCTGACTGGCTTCCAGAAGAAGCAAAATAAAGACTGACAGGTAATGTCACTTTAATCCTAATTTGCCCTGTATAGCACTTGAACAAAGTTTAACTGGGAAATCATGAAAGCTTTTACAACATGTCCAGGAACAGTCTTTACCAGTATTCCCAGCAGCATTCTACAAAATTTTTACTTACTACTGTGAGGACATGGAGGTCAGCTACATTTTAAATGCCATTTCAGAACAGGCACATGGAATTTAACCACAACTAAGCAAACCCTGAGCAAAAATTACCTTTCAAACAATGTTTCCAACCCTGGTTTATCTTTTTAAGAAACTTTCTGCTGTTCTATGAAAGACAAGAATCAAGATGTTCATTTATTTCAGATTCCAAAACATCAGTCTCACAGACAGGGCAACTGACTCTTCTCTCCTGCCCCACAGGATTGCTCAGACTTGCAGAGGACTGTGTAAATTCAACTCTGGGATTTGTAGTTGTCATGACATCAGTACCCCCCTTTTTGCTGAAATACTTTTCAAAGGCAGTTTTGTCTTCCTTTTTTGGCCATTGCTGCAGCGTATTAACACACTCTAAGCTTTTTTTCCCAGATGCACCCTGAGCCCTTGGGGTCTGCTCCAAACAAATTTGTTTTGGTGACCAGCTAGAAGATGGCATAGCCCTCTTGCCAGCTGGTGAGCCTTGGCTTGATGTTCCTTCAGCAACACGAGCCATCCCTAGCAGGAAACCCCCAGTCATTCTCATCATCTTCTGTACCAGCAGCAGAGGGTTTTGGAAACTCACGCTTTAAAGCTAAGCTGCTCTTCTCACTGGCACCATTGGTACGAAGGGGAAAGATGCTGCCATGGGGTGATTTTTCCAGTTTAATCTCCTTTTTAGGGATTGGTGTTGTCCTTACTGCTGAACGATGCAGTGAGCCATGTGCTTCACTGTTTGCAGTGGAGCTGCTGGCATTTGTGTTTTTCTCTGAAAGCACACCGTCTCCTCCTCCAAGCTGATATCCCATCCCACTAAAAGGAGTCAGGTCTTTGCAATTACCATGCATTTCTGTCTTGCCTGCAAAATCAGATTAAAAATAAGTTAGTAATTTTTTCATTAAAAAATCATGGGCTTATTATTTGAGGTGCTTCACACAAAAAAAAATCAGCTGCTTGAAAATAATGCATCAAACCAAACTTTTTGCAGACAATTCAGTTGAGGAGCAGCCTAGGAGTGCACAAACAAACAGGCCCTGTTCTTTGGCTATATAACAGCAACATTTAAACCAAGCTTATGTAGTGTTTTGTCCATATTTGTTTAAGAAAATGTCTGGACAAAAAACAGTTCAGAAAAGAAAAAAAATTATAAAATACCTTTGTTAGTTGACTTGAAATGTGGAGGTTTTGCTGTCTGAGTTTTCTGCTTGGACTTCTCTGAGAATTTGTCTGGCTCCTTCACTTTAGTGAACGTGCCCCCACATGTCTTTTGATGTTCATCCCACCAGAAGTCATGTGCAGAGGGTGCTCTGTTCATGGAGCGCTTCACGTACCCAAAGTAAGGTGCTCTGTTCTGGCAGGGGCCATTGCATCGCCACCAGTGCTGGCGGTACAAATTTATCTCATCATAAAAATTGTGATAGATCTACGTTAAAAAAACAAACAAACAAACAAACCCACAAAAACAGTCATTCACAAAGTTACAAATTTTATATCACTAGCTCTATAATATTTTTTTTAATAATCTATTTCCATTCAATTCCTTCCACTGCCGCTGTCATTTTTATATTAGCAGTTAAAAGAGCTGGACCCGAGTAAAATTTGATCAACATTTAGCTACCATTGAAATAAAGCTTTAAAAAAAAAAGATAGGACATGTAAGAATATGTCCTGGTTATCTTGTTGGAACTGCAATAAAATCACTTTGGAAATTTATCTACAGTTTCACCTAGAATATAAACTGTTTAGAATGCATTGCAAACAATACCAGTATTGTATTCTCCTTTCAGCTACTACCTTAATTGATCTGATTAGACACATTATTTTAACATATTGACATAAATATCATTACCCTCTATTGACATAAATCTTGACTGCTCTTCACATGGAGCACTTTTGCCCCTGCTACCATTTAAGCTCTTTCTAGTTTACCACAAAAAGCTTAAAGAAAAATTCTTACAGAGAACACACCTGAAAATTACATGACTAACAGCTCACCACATCTTCCTCAACCTGTTCCCACCACCATCCCCAACAAATTACTATGGAACGAGCACACACTTGGATGCCAATTTGTATTGGTACCAACTGTGGAGTGTCTGATAAGAACATTACTTATTCAGCACCAGTCAACAAACAGCAAACCAGGAAGAAAGCTCTATTAAATCAGGTGGAGAGGATTATTCTTACTGTGACATTGGCTCCAGTCAGGAGATTAATGCGACGCATGTGCTTGCAGAACTCCGGTCCGTGAGACTCACGATCCTTGTAGTTATGAGTAACAAAGAGCAGGGCATGGATCATTTCATGCAGCAGTGTCTGCAATGATGCAACCATTACACAGTCACTGAAAAGCATTGCATTTTCAGTTTCACAGTTAAGCTGCAAGTATTTTACTCTTCTACATTGATTGTGGTTACTGATCTTATCTTTGATTATTCACATTCTCAGTCTGGGTCATAAAAACATAATTGATCTATCAAACCAAATTACCCCTATTCCCACATCACTAAAACATGCTGCATAATATCACTCTGATAAGCAGCATTCCAAAAAGAAGAAATAATCTTCAAACTTAAATCACATCTCTAAAGATATCAATCCCCTACACATCCCCAAAAAAGAGCCACTTTTGAGCAAGATGAAACTCTACAGCATTTCTGTTGTTAGGCAAACCTGAATGTTCAGCCAGCTCAAAGCAGCAGCTCTGGCAGAGGCCCAAGGAACAACAAAACGTCATGTTTAAGTCATATCCTATATCCTTATTTTCTGCTGCTGGCCCTTCAGAAACTACAGTCCACATTTACTTTGAATATTAAAGGATAATTTAGGAGTTAAAAACTTGGGGTGTTTTTTTCTCTATATAAAGTCAATAAAATAAATGAGCGACTTTAGACTGCTACTTGGAGTTGCCCACTTAGAAACATAAAACTAAAGATTACCACAGTACTGCAACACAAGCCACATGAACCTCAGAGTAAAGCCACCACTATTTCATGACCTGTAAGTTGCTGCATAAAAGAATTCCACTATGAAATCTAAAATGTTTGTATGAAGTGGGGGGTGGGCACAATACACTTTATGAGCAGGTTCATGAGCCATGTTCAAATACCTCCACAAGGTCCTTCCTTGGCCGTAACTTTAGAAGCGGCTCACTGAGACGAATGGAACACAACCCACTTCTTTCGTGGTATGAACAGATACCAGCAGAGCTGAAAGGAAAAGAAGAAAGAAAATATGAAAATCTATTTGTTTCTGTAGCACATGAAGAAAACTGAGAATTTGAGTTAAAATGCCATCCCTTGCAAACACATGCTAGGTCACTCAGAACATGGAATAAAGTCACTTTGAGTAGTTACTTGAAACACTCAGCATCGTTAAGCAAAGAAAAAAAGTTCCACAAGTTCCTTAGAGCAGAAAAACCTGTTTTGAAAGCAGAAGAATGTTTCTTTTAGAACTTGTGATGGACTAAAATACACTGCACAGAGGCTGGAGACTCACAGCAGCAAACGCTGACTTAATTGCTGGTTGTTTCAATTTCACTCCCCACCCTTCATCAACTTTTGGCTCATACCAAATCTACATATACCTCCACTTCTGTGCACTAATCCAGCAAACACCACTTTTTTGTCAGTGTTAGTCCTACTGAGTTAGTCCTCTATCAGTGCAGTATCCAACTATTTCCAAATGCCTAAAGAATACCACAGCCAGCAGAGGATAAGAGGTGGCAGGACTCCAGCTGCCAGCAACTGCATCTGCTGCAGAACTGCAGACAGCACTTCAAAGATTCCTGGGTTTGTTTAGCCTCAGATTTCTTCTATATCCCTCTTCCTAGCCTATTGTAATTCGAATATACTATTCTTGGTTCATATTTGCCTATCTGCTGTGCAGTAAAACTACCATAAAGACTGAGAACCAGAGCAGCAACACGAGTACGTGAGGTTTCCACACACGCCATCTAAGACCAAGTAATTTCTTCCATTCTAACATCCCTCCGGCTTGCCTGCACCCCGGGGAAAGCCACTGATGGCTGCTAGGGACGACAGATGCAAGGCAAGGGAGACGACGGCAGCGACCAGCTCATGTCCCGCCGTACGGGCTCTGCCAGAGATGCGGAACATCCAAGTGGCCGGGAAGAGAAGCCATGGCAGCAGCACGGCGCCAGCGGGGCACGGCGAGGAGCGGCACAGTGACAAGTGACAGCTCCTCCCTGACACCGGCAGCCACACGCTGCGGCTCCACGGGTGCCGGCGCTTCCCGCCGCCCCCAAACGGCGCCCGAAACACGAGGATCGGCCTGCCCGCCGCCCGCCCGGCCCTGCGGCCGCCCCCGGGACAGGGCAGCGTCGGGAGCTCGGCCCACACCCGCCGGCGCCGCACCTGGTCATGCGGGGGCTCCAGGACACCGTGACAGCCTCCAGCTTGCCCCAGAAGAGCGTCTGGTTGAAGTGCACGAACAGGCCATGAACGTCGGGGCTGGGGTCCAGCAGCTCCCACGCCTCGTCCACCACCGACAGCGGGCGAAGGGACGAGCGGTGCGGAGAGACATCAGGGCGCTTGGCTGCTGTCACTGCCGCCGCCTTGTCCTGCTCTTCCCATTCCCTCTGCAGCCTGAGCGCCAACAAGAAATCCTCGTCCTCCATCCCGAGCGCGGCCGCCCTCGGCCGGCACCGCCGCCACCGGAAACCGCGGCACCGCGGCGCAGGCGCAGCACCGACCCGCGGGCTGCCGCCGCCGCGTCCTTCCGAGTGCGCGGTCAGCCGGCGTTCCCTCCGCCCCTTCCTTCCCTTCCTTCTCTCCGCCCCCGCCCCGCCCGGCGCGGCCCCATCGCGTCACCGTGGGCAGCCGCTCCTGCCGCCGAGCCGCGGGACGCAGGCGCGGTGTCCCCGGTAGCGGCGGGGCGGGTACCGGGCGGTGGCGGCGGCAGCGGCGCGGACATGGCGCTGGCGCTGGGCGAGGGCGGCGGCGGGAGCCGGCTGCGGCGGCAGCTGGAGTCGGGCGGCTTCGCGGCGGGGGAGTACGTGAAGCAGCTGTCACAGCAGTCGGACGGGGACCGGGACTTGCAGGAGCACCGGCAGCGCATCCAGGCGCTGAGCGAGGAGACGGCGCAGAGCCTGAAGCGCAACGTCTACCAAAACTACCGGCAGTTCATCGAGACGGCGCGGGAGATCAGCTACCTGGAGAGCGAGATGTACCAGCTCAGCCACATCCTCACCGAGCAGAAGGGCATCATGGAGGCCGTCACCCAGGCCCTGCTCCTCCAGGCCGACCGCGACGACCCCGCGCTGAGCGCCCGCCGCGCCGCCGCCGCCGACCCCTTCCTGCCGCTGTCGGCCAAGGATGCGGCGGCCAACGAGGAGGGGCGGCAGCGCACCCTCACCACCCTCCTGGAGAAGGTGGAGGGCTGCCGCGACCTCCTGCCCGAGAGCCCTGGCAAGTACCTGGTCTACAACGGCGACTTGGTGGAGTACGACGCCGACCACATGGCGCAGATCCAGCGGGTGCACGCCTTCCTCATGAACGACTGCCTGCTCGTGGCCACCGCCCTGCCCAACCGCCGCGGCGCCTACCGCTACGACGCCCTGTACCCCCTGGACGGGCTGGCCGTGGTCAACGTCAAGGACAACCCGCCTATGAAGGACATGTTCAAGCTGCTCATGTTCCCCGAGAGCCGCATCTTCCAGGCTGAGAACGCCAAGATCAAGAAGGAGTGGCTGGAGGTGCTGGAGGAGACCAAGCGCAACCGTGCCCTCAGCGAGAAGCGGCGCCTAGAGCAGGAGGCGCTGCCCCGGCCCGCCCCGACGCCCCCCCGAATCCACCAACCCCTTCGACGAGGATGAGGACGAAGAGGAGGAGGATGAGCCCTCCGCTGAGGAGGAGGTCGTTGACCTCTCACTGGAGTGGATCCAGGAGCTGCCCGAGGACCTGGACGTCTGCATTGCTCAGCGGGACTTCGAGGGGGCGGTGGACCTCTTGGATAAACTGAACGAGTACCTGGCGGACAAGCCCGTGAGCCAGCCCGTGAAGGAGCTGCGGGCCAAGGTGGACGAGCGCGTCCGGCAGCTCACGGACGTGCTGGTGTTCGAGCTGTCGCCGGACCGCTCGCTGCGGGGCGGGCCGCGGGCCACCCGCCGAGCCGTGTCCCAGCTCATCCGCCTGGGCCAGTCCACCAAGGCCTGCGAGCTGTTCCTGAAGAACCGCGCGGCCGCCGTGCAGACGGCCATCCGGCAGCTGCGCATCGAGGGCGCCACGCTGCTCTACATCCACAAGCTCTGCCATGTCTTCTTCACCAGCCTCCTGGAGACGGCCAGGGAGTTCGAGACGGATTTCGCCGGCAACAACGGCTGCTACTCGGCCTTCGTTGTCTGGGCGCGCTCGTCCATGAGGATGTTTGTAGATGCCTTCAGTAAGCAAGTATTTGATAGCAAGGAGAGTTTGTCAACTGCGGCAGAGTGTGTCAAGGTAAGAGAGTCCCAAGAGGGGGGGTGGTGGGGCTCAGCAGCCGGAACAAAGGCGTCCAAGCTTTAAAGTCTCTTTTCTAACTCTAGTTTAGTTGTTGACTCTTGTGTGGGTCTCCAGAGAGGTTTTCTGCGTTGAAAGATTAATATTCATTTGTGGTTTGTTTGGGTTTTTTTCAGTTTAACAGAGGAAAGTCTTAAGGTTATAATACGTGTCAAAGAAAACCCTGCCTTTGTCAAGAATGCAAAATGTGTTGATTCTTAATTTGCCTTTAACTAGTAGGAGCTCCTAAAATTTACATAAGCTACACCTGAATTATAAGTACTTCAAAACTTTCTCTTTGTTTTCCAAGGCTGTCCTTAGCTACATTTTCATACCCTTTTTGCAAGACTAACTTTCTCAGGTTATGCTTTCTTTCAGTTGCTAACTGGGAGGGAGGGAAAAAAGAAGTTTGCATGTGTGAGTTATATAATGCCGTTGTCCAGAGTATTTTTGACAGCCAGGATGTATCTTTCAGTTACTCATTTCTCATTAATGAGATTCTTAAAGTATGAGAAGTAAGTATGAGTAACCCTTCTCAGTTTTCTAAGATAAATTTGATAAATGTGTAAAATGCAAAGGGAGCCTGCACAGTAACAACATAACATTGCTTTTCTTTATTATCCCAGGTGGCTAAGGAGCACTGCAAGCAGCTGAGCGAGATTGGACTGGATCTCACCTTCATCATTCATGCCCTCCTGGTGAAGGATATCAAAGGTGCTTTGCAGAGCTACAAGGATATCATCATCGAGGCCACCAAGCACCGCAACTCTGAGGAGATGTGGAGAAAGATGAACCTGATGACTCCGGAGGCGCTGGGGAAGCTCAGGGAGGAGATGAGGAGCTGTGGGGTGGGCAATTTTGACCAATACACGGGTGATGACTGCTGGGTCAACCTCAGTTACACTGTAGTAGCTTTCACTAAGCAGACTATGGCCTTCTTGGAGGAAGCATTAAAGCTTTACTTTCCAGAGCTGCATATGGTTCTCCTGGAGAGCCTGGTGGAAATCATCCTGGTGGCTGTCCAGCATGTTGACTACAGTTTACGGTGTGAACAGGACCCTGAGAAAAAAGCATTCATTAGGCAGAATGCCTCTTTCCTGTATGAAACTGTCCTTCCTGTTGTGGAAAAAAGGTTTGAGGAAGGAGTTGGAAAACCAGCCAAGCAGCTACAGGATCTGAGAAATGCCTCAAGATTGATGCGTATAAATCCGGAAAGTACCACCTCTGTGGTGTGAAGTGAACCTAACTGTTCTTGGGAACAAGGTGGCAGCACTTACTGAACATGTTGTACATTGAGCAGATGAGCTAAACTGGGGTTTTTTGAGTCCCTGAAGCTGAAGACTTTGAATCAATCCCTGCAAGCATGCCATGCTTTTTGGTGGATGGGGTGTAGGGAAGTGAGAAGGTGGAGGTCATGTGTCGTTGGACAGCAAATCCTGTGTGAAGGGCTTGTGTAGTATTTGTGACTTGGGAAATAACTGTAATACACAAATTTTGGCCAATTGTTTGTGGAAATCTTACTTACATGTACAGCAGATGGCAGGAAAAGATCAATTCTCATCATGTCACTGTAGCAGTTCTTTTTTAGGGCGGTGTTCTGGTAGGAGGGGAAGTGCTGAAGCATTCCCAGGGTGTGGTATTCAGGAAGGCACATCCACCATCCAGATGTGACTCAGCACTGCAGATAAATGACATGGATTTGCACAATATGATTTCTGTGGTAGCAATGCAGACTTTCTTTAATGTTGAGATGATCTTCATTCATTTCAGAGGCAGATTGAAATAAAAATGGTTTTAGTATAGGTTCTAGTGTTTGGGTGAAGGGGCTTCTTCTGTTAAATAAGCTGGCCTGTCAGCCTAAGTTATAGCTGTCTGAAAACAAACCTGCTGTCAGAACCATTTGTTTGCTCCAAGAGAAGTGAGAATAAATTGCTTCCCTTCCTCTTTGTGTTCCTCTTCCATGTTTTCTCATGGATCTAATTGGGGTCACATCCATTTAGTGAAGTGTGCACTGTTGCTTGAGGTGCTGTCGGGCTGTTGTCTCCTGGTTGGAACCATAGTGAAGAGGCATAAATGCTCTTGAGACATGCAGGGCAGGGAGAGGGACTGAAGGGACTGTTTCATTTGGAAGAAATGGAATGCAAATTTTGCTGTACAGAACCAACACCTGGTGAAGAGACTGTGAGGCTTTTTGTAAGAGATGTGAACTTTGAAATACACACCATCTCCTGCAAGAACTAGCATAATTTCCTGTAATACAGCAATAAGCAAGAACTATCTTTTTTGCAGAAATTACAAGGATTTGGTTGGCAATTTTAATTTTGATGGGGAAAGTTTATACAACTCCTCTTATGTTTGTATTGAATGGGGTTGGCTGTCTCATGCAGTGTGTCTGTGAAAATAAAGTAAGCCAAGTCTTGTGTCAAGGCTGGCTTTGGAAAGCTGTCAGCTTGAACTGCTAAGCTGTGCAGACTTCTTCCGTGCAAACTCTCCTAGTTGTGAGAAAATCATGTTACAGCTAAGGGACCTTGTGATCAGTCCCTCAGAAAGCGTCCTTAACAGGAATTACTAAATATCCTGTTTCTGTAGCACTTTCAAATTAAAGCTCTTGGAGTTTGTATCATGGTCATGAATGCCTTGTGACTGCCTGAACAAACAAAAGGTATCACTAGTAAAACATTCTGCATAACTGTTATACTGAAACTTCCTAATTTCTCCCTGTTTTCATAGTGCTAGTTCAATGCAGTTTCCACTTTAGTGGCTGGGGTTTGTTCTCCTGCTCTTTGGATGCCTCTTGAACTGTCAGATTTTTCAAAGCATCCTATTGTCTCTGCTCACTTGCTTTTCAGTGTTTGGGCCTTTTGCTAGCAACTCACAAAAAAAGTCATACAAAATGTTTTTAAAGGGTAACTTGTTGCTCCCAGCTTGCATTGTTTGAAAACCAGTGAAATAACTCTACTGTTATTTTAAGGGACAGGGACAGTGAGTTAGAACTTGTGTAACATGTTCTGTCAAAGAGAGAGAGAGTGTCCTACTGGTGTTATTTCAGTAGTGAACTCCTTCTGATATCAGAACCTGGTGAAGTATAGCAAAGTAATACAATCTGTGTCATCTGTTTGAAGTGGGAAACCTAATCTGAGAAATCCTTTCAAGTGAATTATAAATGAGAGCTAGCTCTCTGTGGTGATGGGTATTTTGGAGGAGAGGGAGAAGAGATGGCTTTTTTTTTTTGTGAACATGGATATATTTATTTAACAGCAGAAGAAAGCAGAATAAATACAGATGAGCCTTATCTTTGTGTGTGTGTGTGTATGTTTGCAATAGAAGGGTTAGATCTGGAACTCTAGACTGATTATTGTGATGTTTGGTGATTTTATCCAAGAAGCTGAATTGTAGTTTCCCAATTCCCAAGCATTAACATGAGGCTGACAAGGAGGAGAGCCCTGTTCATGCTTCTATTGTGAGCTGGTGTAGCACAGCTTACCCTCAGCAGAGGATGAAATGTAGAATGTAATTTTGCCACATGCTCTGTTATGCCTCTGTCACTGAGCCCTTCATCAGTCTATTCATGGCACACTGAGCCTGCTGATTTTGTCTCTGCTGCCATCCATGGAGCATTGGACTTACATTGATGTTGGTTTTAATGCATCAGGGAATCTTTTCCTTTGAGTCATCAAACATCATGTTTTTGTGCCTGTTACAATTCAAACAGATGTGGATTGTATAAACTGCTATAAGTGGCATTGATATTTTGTAACTTGGGACCCTGATTAAGTCATCATAAAAGAAAAGCTGACATAAAGAAAACGGTGTGGAATTAAACTAAACACCCTTTTATGTGAACTTGGTTAACAGAGAAAAATCAGTGTATGCTGAGTCATAGTTTAATAAATTTCAGTTTTGGAATGGCACTTTCCTTTTCCTGAGCTGTACACTTGTGGAGATAGTGTTGTTCAAGTTGGGATTTGCAGTAACTACTGAATGAACTACAGTTCTGCTAATTTGAGAAGGCACTAATAACTGTTTTTTTTTGAGACAACTGCATATAAAATCTGGTTTCCTTTGAGTGCTGTGGCAAAATTATGTAAAATGATTTTTTAAAATTCAGGAAAATTTATGTATTAGAGTTTAATGCAATAACTTTTCTGAACAGTAAGGACCATATATTAAAACTTTTGGACCTACAGCACTAGTGGTGTATTTGTTTTGATCATCAGAAAGAGGATGTTGGTTTGAAGCTGGAGTTGAGTGAAGTCAGAGAGCTTCAGGTGAGTTCCTTGTGAGGGAGAGGTGAGCAGCAGCCAGCTGATGAAAGCCAAGTGATGTCACTTCAGTTACATTCTTACAAAGTCACTTCAGCGAGGTGAGGCTGGAAGAAAATGTTTCTGGACGTAGAGAGGCTGTACTCTGGTCTGATGGGACTTTGTGTGTATGTAATGGATTATCAACACCGAGGCAGCGTAACGCTAAAGGGTTTGTTATCTTCCGGACTTTCTTGTGTCGAGTCCATCCCTACTTACCTTGGATGCTGAATGTGTAGCACAGCCTGTGCCCTCACTAGGTGGAGCTTTGTGCACTCAGCAGGCTGCAAGCAGGCACAGGCACGGAAGCTGTGCTGCCCTGCAGTGTGGCTTGGCAGGTTTTGGGTAGCATGCTGGGGGAAGAAGATGCTACAGAAAATGATCCAGATATGTTCAGGTCTTTTTCATTCCTTGGTAGTGGTTGTGTTCTGCATTTTCTAATTCTTGTACTGTTCATTTTTTAAGTTTTCCAGTTTTCCTGAGGTGTTTCTGTACCTGTTTCTGCAGGTGTTCTCTAGAGTATCTCACCTTTCTGCTTTTCTTTAAGGTGGGTACCAACATGTGACTTGTGTTCTGCCTGAAAAACACTGCTACACTTCAAGCCTCTGCAGAGATGTGAAAAGTTGCTTGTCCCAGCTGCAGTTTTATGCCTCATGTAAAATGTTCAGATTAGTGACTTCTCAAAGTAAAGTTTGTGTGACCTCTGGTCATCTTACTTCAATATTGGACTGAAATTCCTGTGTAACTCCATGCTCACAGAGCAGATTTGCACTCCAGCATGGTAACAGAAAAGGTCCCCACCACCTATCGTTATAACTTACACACTCTTTTTATTCCCTTTGCTGCCCAACTGTTCCAATTGAACTGGGTTACCTTTTACTTAAAATTATTAGTAGTTTTACAGACTCTTCAGTGTATTTTCTCTGATGAAAATCAAATCTGGCATGGGGCTTATCTGCCAAGCAGCTCTGTGATCATAGACATCTTTTTCCTCACAGGTTCAAGAGTTGTGATATGCCTTCAATCCCTACAAAGTCTGAGGGATAGTGGAGAGAGAAACACCTCAAACTGGGGAAAATAGATTTATGTCATTTACCTCTTCAAGGGATGTTGACTGGAGTAATAGATCAGAATTTGCTTGAGCCACCTTGGACACAGAGTTGTTACCTCTTGTGTATTTAGAAAACTTTGCTTATACAGCTTCAGCAGCCTCAACATGCTCTGTAATACAGCTCTCAATTTCAGGGTCACAAGCTGAACTAGATTGTCTGCTACAGTTGTGCTGTTTGACACAGCAGAGATACAGTACTGGCAAGGGACCTGGCCTGTGCTGACCACTGAGCAGTAGTGCCCTTCCTGGGGCTTTACATGGCCGATCAGGGCAGTTTTAAGGCAATTTTAGATCACCCATCTGAGGGAGGCCCTGTGGTATTTATTCTCTCTCCCTCCCCATGCAGAAGCCACATTCCTTTCGATGGGCAGAGCATCTCACTTCCCACCCCAGCAGGAGATACTGTGGGAGGATGGAGAGGAGCTGCTCCCCAAACTTCCTGCAGCGAGCTGCGGTGGTGCAGGGCCACCAGCGGGGGTCCCGCGGGAGCCGTGCGCTGGGGAGCCTCCCCTCGGGGATGCGGGGAACACGGGCACCCCCTGCAAGCAGACACCATTCATTCCAGCTGCTCTCACCAGCCACTGCAAGAGCAAAGCTGGTACAAAAGCTGAGAGATTGATCTCCTCGTGTCAAGGCAGGAGCTGGACCCTGAGGCATCACCTTAGATGGCCCAAAATACAGTGTGGCCCTCCTGGTGTTGGGAATCTTGTTCAAGTGTGCTATAATATCTTGGCATGTGATTAGTGAATGCAATGCACCAGTAAGGTGGACCAGGGAGAAAAGTGTTAACTTCACTGCTGCTGGGCAAAACCTTGGAGATGCTCAGATTGATGATGTTTTCAAGTTATTAAAAAAAATAATAAATTAAAAGCATACAGCTCTTCATCTAATTGCACCAAGACACACAGTTCTTCCTCTGTCCTCCCAGAAAGTGATCCCAACAAAATCAAGAGTCTCATGAAGGTAAGAGAGACTTAGTCAAATCCATTGTGATACAAGGCATGTGAATCTAAACACTGCAAACTTCGGCAAAATTCAGATCTGAACTTCAGACATTCTCCAAATTGACTGGTATGAGGGAAAACTTTGCCTCAGACTCTTCCAGACTTCTGGACTTTGAGTTGTCTGGGTTTTGAGTCATTCCTACTGTTACTAAAAATCACAATTCATAGTCAACAATCTGTGCCAGTCAATCCTTCTAATGTATTTTGCTTTGTTTTGTTTTGTTTTAATTGTAGCTTTACAGCACTGTTGCAGTCTGGGGATTCCTGTTATGTTGACTTTCCAAACCCAGTATTCACTATAGGAAGGAGCCCAGCTCCTAGCCCCAGCTCCTTCAGGATGGGGTTGTCAGGAGGGTACTTGAAGCTCTGCAGAGAATCCTTCCTTCCTCAGGATTCAGTGAATTTTTCTCTCAAAATGCAGATCTCTGATAAGCAGCTTCTCCTCTGCTTTATTTCCCCCTCACTAACAATTGACAGGATTGTTTGTTTTCCCACTCCACAATATAACCTCTCCAGCAGAGGTGCCAGACTTGCTTTGTGGAGGAAGGATGTCAAACTGAATGTTGAGTTACAGCCTGTACATCTGTCCTAGCGCAATTCAGGCTGTATAGCTGCCTGCCTCCTCTTGTTGATGGGGAGGAGGGGGACTGGGAGGCTTGCAAAGAAAGATCTGTAATCTTTGTCCCTCTGACTTCAACCCAGCAAGGTGCTTAAATACACACTGAAGACGCCCCCCTGAATTTGGGAAGCCCACTCCCATAGTCAGAGGCAATTAGATCCTAAAGTGCTTTTCATGAGTGGAGGATCAGGAAATTCCTTTTGAAATTTGCAAAAACAATCGGCAAAAAAGGGATGGGAGAGCAGCACCACAGCACCACATAAGCAAACAAAATGTGTCTTTCTGGGACATCTCAGCTCTACTGTGACAAATGGTGGGCCCAAACAAAGCCTGTCCTTAGGTGGGAGCAGTAGGCTCCATAAATCATCAGCGCTGCAACTTTCCAGGAGGCAGCAATAACAGTGTTGGACATGCTAAAATAAAGTCACTTCATCTGACCGGCTGTAATAGGTGACACTGCATCAGTGGGGAGGAAATGCCCTCGGGGAAACGATGACGCTTAAGGAAGGGTGCACATGGAGCCTGGATCACCTGCTGTTCTGAGAGGTGGCTCCGCCTGAGCCTGACACCAGCTCTGGCTGGCACTGTCCCAGCCTCCTGACACACACCACCCTCCCTCATTTTGCCCAACTCCAAAACCTCCAGTGGTGAGCTTTTTCCTCCTGCTGTCAGCTGGCCTGAAATAAGCCTCCTCCCTGCCGGCAGGATTAACCCCATCCTGTTTGCTTGGGGACAAGAGATGTGTGCAGGGAACAGAAGGCCCCGGTGCCACCACCCCGCAGCTTCACACCAGATAACCCCTCTCCTGGTGTGCCTCTAATCAGTCACTAGTTTTTGTCATCCACTGAAGTTTATTACCATTTAAATAGCCTTTCAGCCTGAGAGTCCTGTGGGGTTTCTGCCTCTGCTGCTTCATGCCCTGTGAAATTAATTCCTGTAAGAGCTTGTCCTCACAGGAAAATGGAAAGACCTCAACTAAGCTGGTTTAGAAACTGTTTTAAATCCCCACAAGTCCTTCTATGGCCCTTTAGTTTGGACTCAGGCACTTTCTAAGTACTCAGCTTGGGGTAAAATATGCTTAGACTGGAAAGTGCTTATTTCCAACCAAAATTGTTGCAATGAATCCTGCTGTCTGGGGCAATTTTTTTGAGTACTGTGAGCAAATTCCATATTTAACTCAGCATGTGTTTTTAGGCCTTGAAGACTTAAGGGCCAGACTGCAAATGCCTTTAATCAGGAAGCAATTAATTGCACAGATTTCCTCCTTGCAGCCAATGTAGCACTCAACCAGGTAATACTCCCTGTGAGGCAGTGGCTCATGCCTGCACACTACTTTTATTACTGTGCATCTCTGCTAATTAGTGTGGTAGGCCAGGTTGCTACAGGGGGTTCAGATAAAAGGTATGATCCGTTAAGACAATCTAAAGATAGCTTTAAGAAGAAATATCAAATGGTTTGCATTCCTGATGAGCTTTTTAATTTTTTTTCCTGAAGAAAACTTGCAAGGATTGATACTTTTGATGGAAGTCAAGGACCTGGTTTTGACTTCAAGGGTTGTTCTGAGTAATTTGTAGTTGAGCACACTCAACTGGAGCTTTTGCCAGAGCACCGTGATGCTCATCCAAGACCAGCCCCTGGTTTGTATCTCTTGCATTCACCTTCATGCAAAGGATCCCAGTCCTGGTTCTCTATCAAAAATGATGCTCAGCTTCACTTGGAGAGAAGAGTATGGGGGACAAGTTTAGCACTCATTGACAGTCCCTGGGGCAGGACACACACAATGTCTCACAAAACAGGAGGGCAAGGCTTAGCTGCCCCTCTGCCCCACATTCAGGCCAGGGTCATTTTTCCACCTGCTAATGCTGACACCAGCCTTGTTCACTCTCTCAAACACAAGTCTCACATCCTTCCTGTCCTACATGCTGGCTATAAAGAACAAATTCCCTCATTATGCTATTACTATAATTTACTAGCAGAAACCTTCCTCTCTGCACACACAGCTCTTCATGTTTGACTACTATAATTGCATTTTCAAAGTTATAAATAACACGTTAGCCTGGTTTATGTGTTCATGCAAGTCAGGCTATAAAATGGCAGATTAATGAAATTAACTGTCTCCAGAATTCACATTCCTGTCACTTATTCAATTATTTGATCAACGTAATTGCTCAGAGCAAGAGCTAATTGGAAAATGACATGCATTTACCCTCTCTATAGAGGAAGGGAGGCTTATCAGGTATTTTACTGCAGGCACTTTCATTACTTCCAGTATTCTGGAAGAAACAAGGGTTTTAAATGAGCCAGGCCCAAACACACAAGGGTTTTTGATTTTTTTTTAGCCAGATGCTTCCCCATCCTTAAAATAGCTCCAGTACTTTGCAGTACAAGGGTTTGAACACGCCTATACTGCAGCACACACAGGTATCTTGGCACGCATGTATGTGAGCTGCAAGCCAAGATTGCCTCCAGGGGTCTGCAGCACAAAATGTGCTCCTGCTCTGTGTATCTGTATTCATGCTGGTGCTGCAGCTATGTGTGTTTGGTTCTTTCTGGGGCAGACTCCCATCCCTGGCTGCTGATGCAGAGAATATCGGTTGGCTGAAGCTTGGCTGTCAGGAGTAGGAAAGGCAGAAAGTTATTTTTTTCTGTGCTGCTGGTGTAGAAAAGACTGTAAATCCCCACCTTGCCAGCTCAAATCCTACATCAAGGTTACAGCTTGAAACACCAATACCTTTCAAATGATTTTTCTGTCCCTCACCTTGCCCAGATATCCTGGTTAATATTCTGAGTTTGTTATTAAATTTTCTTTAATTAAAATCTAAGAAAGGGGTGCTAGAACAGAGGGGGGAGAGATAGAAAGAATCAGGAGGTAAGAGACTCAAATCCTAAACTGGTCCCTCTTTCCATTATTAGCTCTAGCATTGTCTGGAGTTGGAATATTTCATTTGTTTAAATAAGAGACAGGCAAGCAATTTTCCAAGCTGTATGGAAGGGGAGGAAGCTCATCTATCAATGCCAACAGTTTGCAGCCTATTGTCTGCAGGCTCTGAGGGTTATCTGCTGGGGAAAGGGAGCTAAGAAAATCAACCCTGTTGCCAGTTGCCTTTTGTGACAGATGGTCTGCACCTCTGTTGGAAAATATTGGGGTCTGCAAATTAAAAATTGGGTAAAACCCAGTGTGTTTTCCTCCAGCTATCCATGAGCAGTTCAAGTATCGAGGTTTTGTGTGCCTGGAGAGGAAGCCCCAGAAGTGGTCCATGGAGCATGTGAGTGAGGAACACTGTGGCAGCTCTCACTCCCTGAGGTGTAGTGGTGCTGCTAACTCTGCACAGGTGGTACAGGACAGCTCTGGGAAACTCTCTGTACTGTCTGCCATGTCCAAGGGGCTGGCACTGCCTACATTTGAAGAGTAGTGAACCAGGAGGGCAATTTTTTAGTTCATCCAAGAGGAGATGAAGAAATGAGTGCAGCACAGCCTATTTGTATTTGCAGCAGGACATGCCTGATATTGGAGGTTTTTTCGAGTAGGAAGCAAAAGTATCCAATAAGGAAATAAAAATACCCCCACCATGCAGTGCTTGTGCACGTGTCCCAGTTGTCCCTGGGAGAAGGAGAGTTAGATTCATTAAATACCAATAAACAGAATTTTATTGTGGTTCTTAGTAGAATTGCTGCGCAGTTTAGGCAAGAGGGATGCTGAGGGCATCGGGTGCCATTCCTGCTCACAGCTCTGTGACACACACGGCCACAGCAAGCTGCAAACAAGGATGATGCCAAGCTTTGGTGCCCTGTCGGTGACTCCATCCAGTGGAAAACTGGCCTCAGAGTGAAAGCTGTGATCTCTAAACTGTGGCTAAGGGAACAAACCAGTAACCTGATGGTGCCACAGGACACTGCACATGGGGCATGTAGGCTCCTGTTGCCAGTTCTAGGCACAAAGGGAAAAAAACCCCACGAAGATACTGTGGGAATCTCTGCGGGAATCACGGCTAAAGCCGGGCGCGGGCGTGCAGGGAAGCGGCCGCTCCAGGGCGCCAAGGTAGCAGGGCCAGCAGAGGGAGCCCGCCGCTGCCGCATCCCGGGATCGCCCTAAGCCCAGCCCAGCCCAGCCCGATCCGACCCAGCCCAGCCTGGTCCAGCCCGGCCCGGCCCGGCCCAGCCCAGCCCAGCCCAGCCCAGCCCAGCCCAGCCCAGCCCAGCAGCTCCTCATCTCCCCCGCCCGCACCCTTCCCAGCCCCGCAGGCAGCCTCGCAGCCCCGCAGAGCCCCTGCACGCCGCTCCGCATCCTTCGGCCCCTCCAGTGAGCAGCCCTGCGGCCTTGGATCCCGCAGCCCTCCCGCCCAACACTTCCCTGTGCCCAGCACCCAAAAGCCTCATGCTTCCCCAGCTCGGTGTCCCGGCAGCCCCACAGCCAAGCCCACCGGCAGACCTGCATCCATTTCTGCAGCCCTGCAGACCCGCAGCCTAGCACCAAGCCCCAAATTCCCAAATGCCCAATTTTCAGCATCCCCACATCCCAGCAGCCCTGCAGTGCCTACACCCGTGCCCAGATCATCCAGCACAGCACCAAGCTGTGAAGCAGCCCCAGAGCTCAGCATCCCAGCCCCAGGCACAGCAAGCGCAGCCGGCACAGAGCTGCTGCTCCTGGGTCCAGGCTTTACTGTGGCTCCTGCTCTCAGGCACGGTGACAGCTGTGACTGGAGGTGGCTGTAGTTATATATTGGGGATTTTGCCAGAGGCCCTGCTATGAACTATATTGACAGAGGTGCTGTTTCTTTCCTGGGAGCTGGGTAAATATTTCTAATATGATCTTGCTGCAGCCTGAGCCTGAGGAGGCAGCTTTACACGTGCGTGGATGCAGCCAGCACTACTGATGCACTCCTGGTCCCATCGTTCTGTAGGGCTGGAGGCAGGCAGGCAACACGGGAAAGGCAGGCAGCAGCTGCCTCTGCAACTTCTTGGCTCCAACACTAGAGCTGGTACTTCACTGCAAGCATTGCTCCACAGAAACAGTCCCTCCCTATGCACAGGAACAGATTTTCCAGTGGGATTTTAGCACTGGAAATGAACATTGGAAAACCTGTTGTTTTTGTTACACTGGAACATTCATCCTGCCAACTGTGAATCAACGTGGATTGTACTTCTGCAATGGAAGAATTCAATAAATGTACACAGAAAAAACATTCTCCCCCAGTTTTTGTCTAGTCCTGTTCACTTTGTGGTCCTGCTCGACCTCATGCTAGCAGCTCTGTACAGGAGGGTGGTAGCAGGATCAGTCTAGTGGAGCACTCCTCACCTTGCTGACTTACAGCAAAACCTTGCTGACTTAACAGCACAGCCTTGCTATTATATCGAAAGCCATAGCACAGGTGTGCTGCTCCTCTGTGAACATATTCCAGAGGCACATGTGGGCTGTCTTAGCTGGGATTTCATCCTATTTTTTATTCAGGCACAAAATATCTGGTTACCATTTTCAGCCGAGAGAAGGTGCTTGAAATGGAAAAAGTCAAGTCACAAGATGGGATAGAAAACAAAGCTGTGGAAAATATTTGCAGACAAACAGTAAAAATGCAGTTTGAGTCAATGGTAATAATAAATTTCAGTGCTTTCAAGTTTTTTTATTATTATTACTTAAAATTAAAATTATTTAAATTGTAGAAGACATTTGAATAAAGAAAATATTTTTCTAAATGTCAACAATGGAAAAAGGGATGCTTTGATATTCATAATTTTTTCCTTATTACTTTTGTTTGAGAGATGTATTGGATATGTTTTCTTTTGTAGGTCTCATAAGAAAAACAATAGTTTTAGGGAAACAGAATTTTTCAATTAGACAACATTTTGCTGAAAACTCCTATCTGGAAGAAACCTGGAAATAGTTAGTGTGAAAAGTCTAGCAGGAATCTTTTAGTTCCAGATGTGTTATTCTGCTTCCCCTGGTATGAAAGAGGTACTTAAATTAAAGATAAAAGATGCAGTGCCAGTGTAACTAACTACATATTTCCTGACATTTGTGCCTGTCAGCACAGGAGTGGTTTGACTGCTATTTATAAATCTGAACTTAATTCATTCTCATACCACAGGGGGCAATCAAGACCCCAGTGATTCCCAGGGAGAAATCAGGGCCAGTGTACAAGAGGCTTTTTCCTAATTTATTTCTGTCTGTGTCATGTATGGAAGAAAGATACACATAGCAAGCACAGTCCAATCCCAGCCTTCTCTGCTAAGCCAGCTTCTTAGGTCTTAGGGATCTCAAGTCAGGAAGGCAGGATGGTCTTGTGGCTTAGGATATGGACTGTGAGTCAGAATAGTTTATAAATGAAAAAAAAAAATCCTTTCATTTTTTAGCAGATCATTCTCTAAACAGCAACATTGCCTTTAGAAAATTTCAACTGTAAGCATTTTAAAGACAAAAGAGCTAAAAAAAAAGAAGTCCAATTGACATTTGATCATTTCTGCATGAACATTATATTTATCCTTAACCAGCTGTTCTGGAAGGAAAAGGACAAGCACCAGTTTTTTCTGGAAGGAAAAGGACAAGCGCCAGGATAAATACCAGAAATATCCTAATTTGCATTTTAGGCTTGCCAAAGTCCTGTTGATTAAGCTGGGAATGTTGATTAAAGACCTCAAGCTGTGACCCTCAACAATTCAGTCAGGTTACTCCTGCTGCTTAGCAAGGCTTGAGTTAAATTGGAAAGCAGGATAGAGTGTCAGTGAGTTTATCAGCTCTGAGCAGTGTGTTTCTATGCAGATAACCTGCAATACCTCCCTGCTCAGCCCGAGTCTTACAGGGGATTCAATAGGTTGTCTGTCTGCTGGTAGGAGATATTAAAGTCCTTCAGGAAAAAAATAAACAAACTAAAAACCAATCCTTCTTTGGACCAATCCTCTGGAAATCAGTCATTAAGTCAGTAGAGTTAATGATCAGTTGGTGGAGTTAATAGCCAAACCTGAAGTCAAAGATGATTAAAGCTTAAAAAAAAATTAACCACTCAGTGACTGTAGTCAAAGACAGTATTCAGTTATTTTTTGATGGTTCCTTCTCTGTGTAGGCTCCCACAGAGGCTGACAAGGGATATTTTAACTTGTCAAGGCAATAGCACCATAGCGACAAAACCCTAAGGAGCCCATCAGTTTGCTGCACAGGACCTGTTTTGCATACTTTGATCTTTAAGTGTATTTAGCATTGCCATTTTTTAATGAGTGTGGTGAGGAGGTGAGATAGGTCCCTTGCTTAAGTAGGACAATTTATTATTGTCACTTAGCTTGTGAAGGACAAGCCATGCAGAAGAGCTCCAGTCAGGGGAGAGAGGCCTTGAACGCAAGAACCTTTACGCTTCAGTTAACAGGGAAGCAAACTGCATAGGGGTTTGCAGAATCCAGTTCCCGCTGCTTTGGGGGGAAAAATTATGTTTTTATTTCTTCATCTTCAATTCATGCTTCCTCGGTCTACTGACAAAAGAAATTTTAATTATTTACAACAAAGATAGGGCTTTCCCCTTCTGCTTCATGCTATGGCAATAAGGTTGTTGGGTTAATGTTGACTGAATAATCCATGGTGCCACTAGCTGCTGTGCAAAGTCAAAGGAATTTACACCAATTTTGAGGGTACCTGCTGAGCCTGTCAATCCAGCAGGGAAGGAAAGAGGAACCACTGCAAACCAAATGGAGATTTTTCCAGTGAGACCATAGAGAGATGGTGTGATACAGGTAAACGATAAAATACAGCTAAGAACAACTTCTTCTTTCAAACACAGGACTGTAAGAAACAAGTGTCATTTCTTGTTTCTGTGATCCTTCTCAGCTGTATATCTGACAGGTCTTGATTATGTCTTCTTGCAGCAGTGGCGGCAGCACAAGACAGGCAGGGCTTTGCTCAGAACCCAACATCCATGTGTGCCTCACCCATAGAGACAAGTGATCCCCTGGGGCAGTGCCTGGCACTGCTTAGCTGGGCACACACAAGGAAGGGACCCAAAAGGGCTCCCATGAGGATATCTGCTCCTGTGGTTTTCAGGGTGCCCTTCAGGGACACACTGCCGATCCACAGGACAAAAGGAGCTGATCAGTGAAGTGAGTGGAGAAAAAGTGAATGGAACAGGTGCATCTACTTCCACATACACAAACAAATATTACAGTGAGGGAGCAAGAGCACTGAAATATACCCTAGGCTTTGTCTGGTTTTCTTTCTGTTGTCAGTGAAAATCACCACAGAACCATAGCACTTGACAGTCTTTGCATTGTTTTACAAAGGTATGCTTGGAAGAGCGATTGTCAGGAAATACCACTGCATCCCAGCTACCTAGAAACAAAATGAGCTGTCCCTAACCATTCCTGACAGCCCTGGGTGTTTCACCTTGCTGGAGATGCCTCAGTCCCTGGAGACAACTGCAATATGCAATTGCCCACACCTCTGGAAAGTATGTTCTACCATCTATATTGAGCTTTCCATGCTGCAGTTTGAGCTCATTACTTGCTTCACATACTGTGGAGAACGGATTATTTCCTTTCCCTTTGCTGTGGCAAAAGTGTTCAGCTCTCCGTAGCTCATAAGGCCCCGTTGCAGGGACAGCCCACACTTCCCTCACCTCAGTGCTGGCCAGTGAGCCAACAACAACAACAACCAGTGTACCCCAGAGCAGCCCAGGAGCAGCACTCTCCACAGCCTTCCTTTTCTGTTGCATTGCTTTTATTCAGCACTGTCTTTCCAACCCTAAACACCTGCTGGATTTGCCTCTAGTTTTGAGTTTTGAGTGCTTTTCCAGGACTAATTCCTACCTCTAGCTGTATTTCCCTAGAAGCAGCTGAAGCACACTGCTGTATCCCGGGAGCCCACTTTGCTCCTTTTTTGCCCTTTAGGAGGGCTTCCCTTTCTTTGCAAAAGGCAGCTTTCAAACCCATGGGGACCACACACACACACACACACACACACACACACACACACACACACACATGCACACACGCACACACATATGCAACCAGCTCTACATTAACCAAGACCCAAGACAACCCAAACCCAAAGCATGGGAACAACAAAAAAATAGAGCCTTGTATGGTAGTCAGTACCTGGAGCTAAACAGAGATATTCTACCCCTCATATATTTTTTTGTTAATTGTTGCTCTGGACATTTTTGTTTTATCAGATGGGGAAGGACACTCGAGACCCAGCTAATTTGTGTCTCTTGTCAATGGTTCTTTGTTTTCTTTTAGCTTTTTTTTTCCCTTATTTTTTCCATGGCCCTATAATCATTTCTTTGTTCTCTTTGGTAAGCTGGCCACTCAGAGCATTACATCCCTGTCTTAAACCTGGCTGTAGGACTGTTTATAACAGCAGCAGCAGCATCTGCTGGGGTGGCAGTGATGCGTGGCCACCGAGGCTCCCTCTGGCAGGCACTGCACAAAAAAGCACACTACCTGCATCAACCAAACCCAGCTCTGCAGTGACCAAAGAGACTGAACTGCAGAAGAGAATGCACCTTTTTCTTACAAAACAAATACAATGCTTTGAACTTTCCCCTCACAGGCACTTTATTGTCCTTGTTCATGGCAAGCTCTCTGTCTGCACAAGTGTAGGCTAGCAGCAAGGTACTAATAAATTAGTAAAGAGGAGGCAGGGCACAGGCCCAGGCAGTTGCCCATACAGTTAAATGGTTGGCACTGTCCTTGCAGGAGTTTGTCCCAGACAAAGCAAATACTCCTGCAGCCAACGCCCAGGCATGTTTCAGGAGCTAAGGCGATTCTCAGCAGGTGGTTTGGGTACAGCCCTCCCACTCTGGGGAACAGTAGCTTGTCTCCCTGGGTATGGCCGGGAATGCCAGTGGGTCTTGGGAGTGGAAAAGACTCCTGCTCTGTTTTATTACCTTATGTGAGTGGAAAAGACTCCCTGCTCTGTTTTATTATCTTATGTGGCTGTAGACTTTGTGTCTCAGCAGTGTGCAGCTTTTAATGGATTGACTTGCTCTGGCATCCCTGCGGAGCGGGGAAGCACTGTAAAGCCCCTGGGTTTGAGGGTAGAAGGAGACTCACAGAAACACTAAAAGGGGTACATGACTCCAGAGAAGACTTCAAGTCCCACAGCCCTCTTGTTTCTTAAGCTCCTGCCCCAGCCCCAGGGCTTGAAGCTGGTGAGGGTAAGCCAGCCATAGAGATGTGCCTCTGGTCTGGTGGGGATGCTGAGCTGCCCAGGACCCCACGGGGCAATACAGGGGCCATCTCCTTTTGAGCTCTGCAGCTGAGATGAAACCCAGCTGGGTGAGGCTGGGCAGATTAAAGCGTGCACCAGGCAAGCCTGGTTCAGAGAACAGGATCAGGCTTGCACTTAACTTGACCCTGAGGGACTTGCAGAAGCTTAGGCAAGGACATGGCTTCTCTACCCCATACGTTTTGACTTAGTGAGACATAGGAGGCCTCAGGGCCTCTCAGAGGCCACACGTCAAATCCATATGGATAGTTTGTGCAGAGGAAATTGGTGGGGTCAGGAGGAGTGGAAGCTGCTCAGTGCTTTACAGACGCATTGCCTGAAGTTCCTCTCCTGAGAAAAACAGAAAGCAGTTCAGCATCACGGATTTTCCATTTTCCCCATTCCAATTTTTCCATTCATTTCCCCATGTGTGTGTTAAGAGGGAGATGCTGTCACTCAGCTACTGGGTCACCTGTATCTGTTCTTAAATCATGTCCATCACTATGGTGTCAGAGACTGCAAATACAGAAAATCTGTGTTCACTAATTATGGCATTATGCAAAAATACACTGTTTTACCAACAATCCTATTTTGACATTATTTTTATGAGTGATATCATTACTGTGATACCTGAACAACTGGACCTTTTGACAGAGCACCTTCATGTTTCCAGAGCCAGCTCCCAGGCACTCAACTAAAGTCCCTGCAGAGCCCTGTGCACCTGGAGTGGGGATTTGCAGGTCTTCACCAGTGTGAGGTGGGTGGCCCTGCCCTAAGACAGCCAGGTGCAGTGAGCCCAGCCCTGCCCATAACCCAGCCACGAGCTTTGCTCCGGCTAGCGGCCAGCCCAAGGCTCTGCAGGGCAGGGATGGATCCAGGGGCCATATGGATCCAAGTTGTGAGCCTTCAGTTGTGTTTATCCCAGCCTACTTTTTCTCCCAGCTCACCTCCCACTGACACCTGCACACCTGTGTGGAGGGAATATTTGTGCCTTTCCCTGCTCCAGGGCACTGACAGCACAGTTGCAGTCAGGGCCCATTACCCACGCAGGGAGCGGCTGCAAAACTGAGGGAGGAGGAGGTAAAACCTAATCATGGCTTTACCTTAATTGTTATTCTCCTTGCTAAGTCTTCTTCTTTCTTACTATTGCCCTTGGTAGGAAAGATTATTTTCTTTACAATTGCTTAAAAGGAAAAGGAAAGCTCAGCAAAATGAGAAGTACCACCACCACCATCACAAAAAAAAAAAAAAAATCCACACAAGAAGTCTGGGACTCATCCACTCTTCTGTTAATTAGCCTTAACAAAAACAATAAAACCAGAAAGCAAAGGCCAATGAAGGTAATTGGGCTAGGCTGCTGTAAAAGCAGGAGCTGTGGAAACAGGGACATGGCTGCAGACAACATCACCTTGTAGAAAGCCCAGACTTCTGAGGTCTGCCTCTCCCCTGAGCCCTATTTTGCGGCAAATCATAGTAGATGGTGTAATTATCACAGCTGTGCTTTAGATTGCTTTAAGAGGTTGTACTTTCCCAACTGCCTCTGGAGCACAACAGCAGTGGCAGATTCTTGCCAGCAAAGCTCAGCTAAACCCACCAAAACAAGCAAACAAGCCTTCTGGAAGAACTTGCTGGGTGGTTTTTTGCTGGGTGCTTGTTTTCAATGACAAGTTTCCGAGGAAAACAGTAGCATTTTAAAACCTACATGTACGGCCAAGAAAGTTTGTGGACTTTTCCCTCCTCCTCTCCAGCCAATACTTTGCTGCCTCTTTTACAATGCCATTTCTATTGACGTAAAGCAAAGATAAGGAATGTTTGCCCATGCTGCCTTGCTCAGTGTTCCATGTGTGGCTTCTGGCTGATTTGCCATGTGTCCCTGCTGAGGTTTCAATCCATTTTCCACTGAAAGAGTCTGGGTTCTTGCTTGGCTTATCATGCCAGCACAGCTGGCAACCCATTATTATCCTGTTCCCAATGCCTTTACTTCAGTGGGAAAATTCTGGTGCTTTTCGGTGGTTTGCATTTACAGCTAACAGAGGCTGGTGCTCAAAGCCCCTGGGTCACTTCTCCACAACTACCTGAGCTGGGAGAGGCTCCTTATTTTCATCCTTCTTGCTCTAACTCTCTCTGTCAAAGATATGGAGACCCGAGAAGCAGCAGAAGAAACAGGTTTGAAGCCAGAATCACGTTATCTACCAGCAATGCCCTCGTTCACATCTTTAGTCTGAGGACTTCAAGACATCTACAAAGTACTTTCTCAAACACTGACAAACTGAGGCCCAGTTTGTGCTTCATAGAAGTTTTCTTGTAAAGTTTTGGGTTTTGGCATATTACTTCTGTCTGCTCCCTCCCCAGCTAAGAAAGGACACTAATCTGCCAAGGTTATCTCAGCAAAGGAGTCTTTGGAATTTCCTTCTGTTCAGAAAACTGTTTTGAACCAGACTGGTGAAAACACCACTTTGTGAAAGTAAACCATTCTAGAAGTGATTGCCTCGTAGAGCCATGCAGGTAGTACTGTTTTGGCAACTCTTTGTTTCAAAATCCAGCTCCAATGGACTAGACTTACAATTTCTTGGGCCCAGCCTTGTATGCTAGTGAGGGAGTCCCAGGAAGAGATAGGATGCTTGAAAGGGAAAGAAAACCTTATACTGTGCCTGGCTTGTATGTCTGATTATGTATACCTATTATGGTTGAAAAGTGCTGTACCAAACTTCTTCCAAGTTTGATACCAAGAGGAAGTTGCTGGCTCCAAAAGAGATAACACTAAGCCCAGTTGCTGTTTTTCAGACTTTCAGAGTAACCAACTAAAAATGCATGGGATAAACTGTCTGCAAAGGCAGATCAGCACAGAAGTATCGGCTGGGCCAAGCTTTGGGGGTGGGAGGGTACAGAAGCAGCACGGGAACATCCCTGCAGAGTAGACAGATTTCTCTGCTCTCCTCACGTCCCAGCAGCGTTAACAAAAGTGAACGGTCCCATTAGGAAGCTGGTTTGAGCCCTCATACAAGGATGTGTATGGCCCAGTGAGAGATGTTACTCACTAGTCTGCTCTAACAGGGAAGGGAATGCATGGGAGAAAGGAAAGTTTTCCCAGCTGCTGGAAAGAACCCTTAAAGAACAGAAGCATGGCAGACTAGGATTTTGACAGCTGTATTGGGAGTCCACCTGAGGAACTAGTGGGGTTGTGCCAGCTAAGGAAAACTAATAAGGGGATTCACCTGCTGGCTGACAGGCAGTCTGGCAAAGAGTACCTGTGCTGCAGATACCACGCCCGTTTCCAGTGCAGGCAGCTCTGCTCTGGCTTCTCAGAGGTGTGCCCAAACAGAGCTGTCTTTTCTCTGCTCAGCTCTCTCCTCCATCTCTCCCACCAGTGTGCAGCACATTATCCAAGCATGTTTTCTTCTCCAGCTTAGTTCTTGGACTTCCTCCCTCTCCATCTCTGAAAAAGGGGCTCCTTTGGCAGAAACAGAAGGATAGTTATAAAACCCAGTGAGCAGAAGGGCGGTGAAATGCGATATACTCCAGGGCAGGGGCAGTTCCATCAGTCAGATGTTTGGCAAAGCCAGTATCTTTGTTATTTTTCTTACCAAGACATTTATCTGCCACCACCTAGGTCTTATCCAGTGTGTCCCCAGCAGTGCCCAGGTGACCTGCTGGGAACACTGTTTGAGCCAGCAGGGAGAGCCCTGGGAAGAGCTCCCAGCTCTGGTGAACCCAGAGGGGTGTGGGGCAGCCCTAAGGCAGTGAGGGGCTTACACAACAAGCTGGCAAATCGGTGACTGTCACACAAAATCAGGATATGCAGTTCTCTTCAGCAACTGTGACCCCAGATCAGCTGAAAAGGATTTTGAAAGTGAGATAAAGGGCTCACCTCCCACCGTGGTTCTCCTGCAGAGGGACTGTAGATAGGAGGCTAGGGTTAATTTGTTTTCTGAATTAACTAGGAATTTGGGAGCCTTGAAGCAATTGTGCTTTGTTTTGGTTTTGTGAGAGTTTTTTCCAGGTTTATCTCAACAATGGGTTTTGTCTGTTAGTTTTTGGTACCCTGTCCTAAATTCAATCAGAACTTAGCTGGCAGGGTGGTGAGAGTTTATTGTGTTATTAATGTGTGCTACTTACTGATACCATTCCCCAGGTAGTGAAAACTACCCTGAAATCTATACATAGGGCATGAAAATGTTACTAAAAAAAGCTCTGGCTAATACATATCTTTTAAAACTACAAATCAAATGTAAAAGTAGCAGTATTTTGTACTTCTCTATTCCTTTCCCCTCACAGTTCTCATAGAACAGCCTCAAAGGCACTTCTCTAGAGTCAGAGCAGGTCAGAGCAGTCCTTTATAAAAGCTGCATTTTCTTTCCTGGGTTGCTGTCCTTTCCTTGCTCTCTCCCCCACTTCCTATTCTTACCCTTTCTTTTCTTACCAATTCGCCTGCCAGTGATCAGCTCAGTTGAGTCACTGGGGTCCAACTCTTTGAAAAATGGATGGAGTCATCACAGATGGATTTTTTTCCAGATCTTGGGGTTGCTCTTCTTGACAAAGATCAGTATCTTGGTGACAGTCCTACAGAACAGGCCATTCCCTTCCCCTGAACAAGCAGCACATCATGTTCAGAGCATGCTGCCTATTCCCTCATTGCTCTCCCTGTCAAGCTTTTCAAGTTTCTGCAAGAAAAGAAAAAAAAAAGAAAGCTTTCATTCTCCAAGGCCAGCATCCCGTTCATATTTTTTGTATCATAGGGAAAATGATAAGCCAGGGTATAACAATGACCTACTTCACGTCCTGATAAAAAAATTTCCTCTCTCTGTCATTTTTCTTGAAGAATAACATTTGACTAACACAAGCATGTAGGATAGAGCAAAAGCTTTTCTGTGAACTGGCTGATAATGCCTCAGATTCAGCCCTGAGACAGACAACTGCCACCCTGTTGACCTATGGGGAGTTAAGCCTGTTTATCCCCCAGCTTAGAGCTCTGAAAACAATTGGGTTCAACATGTAAGATGTGTGCCTGTGATAGGATTGAGGCCAAAAGCTCGGAAACAGGGGCTATCTGTTACAGCATCCCTCATCACTGCCCCCTCAGCCCACTGCCACCAGGGCTGCCCAGGAGCTGCTCTGACTTGCTGCTGTGGTACAAACGGCCCCCCCTCTGCAAAACAACCGGTTAGCTCATCCTCTTACACAAAAGGCTTCTGTACTGAGCAGGGTACATTACAGTATAGGGCAACCATGCAGCTCTGAATCCACTCACGCCCCCCTCCCTGAGCACAGAAACAATGCAGACTCTTATAGCTATCCCACTGCAGCCTACTTAGCTCAATGCATCAGCTGTACTTGTCTGCTGAAGGTGTTTAAAAATGTACAAGTGGCATTTTTTGCTTGCAGCATTGCATGAGGAGATTTCTCACATCATCTTTCAGTGCTGTTCAAATAGGTTGTCACCCAGTGCATATTGCCTGCCCTCTCATCTCCCACCTACAGGAGTTTTCCTTGTGGTTGTGCATCTTTTTATGAGGAGTTTTCCTTGTGGCTGTGCATCTTAATGAGTTCTCATTATGGCATTGATCCAGGACACGTATTTGCCATTTGCCATTGCTAGTAAGGGGTGACGTGGCTTGCACATCCTTGTGCCCTCGGTTGGGCCACATCCTGGTGTGGTGTCAGAGATTGCAGTACATCTGCTCACCTTCTCTTTGCCAAAACTGGGAAAAATGGACATAAATTTGTCTGTTGTCATGATTTCATCATGTCAGGACACACTGCCCAAGATGGCCAAAGCCAACCAGCTTACAGTCTTTGCAGTCTTTACTGTCAGCATACTTACTGCATGCTGACTTCCAGCATCATATGCTGTTCCACAGTACTAACAAGGCATCTGATTTATGGGACGCTGCTGAGAGTAAAAGGTAATTAAAATATAATTATGGTGCTCCTTTTATTTCTTTCCTTGCATAAATGTGGTATGAAGCTAGTCTGGTCAATTGACTTTTCCCCAATTTCTTGTTCCCTGAGGTGGAAAGTTCCTCTGGATTTCAGGAGATGGAAAACTACCAGCTGTTGGGCTCTGGCAGAAGGGTAATACAAATCTTGGCTTGGAGATGGAGACTCCTCTTGAAGCTCCGCTTCTCAGGCACAACGGGCCTTTCTATCAAAGCTCATGTGTGGGAGACAACTTTCTTGGGTGCTGCTCAGAGCCTGAAGAAGGAACTCTGAGGGAACTAGATCCTGGGAAGCTGTACCTCTTCCCAATGTGCATGCCTCTCGCCAGCAATGCCTTGTCTTGTGCAGAGACACAGATAGGCATATACTGGGAACCATGCAGAATAAAAATGAAATGCTGGGCTGCAAATGTGGCTCTGCCCCTGCACAGAGCAGTAGAGAGGAAATGCACCAGAAATAACAGTATCCAGTCTCCATACTCCATGCAGTTCACCAGAAATTACTAAAGACATTCCTTATTTTAAGCAGATCCTGACTACCTTCAGAGTTTCCCTGAAAAGCAGCTTGCTTTCAATTCAGAAGAAGGGACACAAGCCTCTGTGCAATTAATCAATTTTCCTTTTGTCTCACTTTAAAGAAAAAAAGAACCTATGGCAATTTTGGTTACTGGGGTTGGTACCTGACTTTGATCAGGGATGTGATTTGCCACCTGCATCACTCAAGTACTGAGCTTATACTGTTGAAACAGCATCGCCATTCAAGAGGTTACCACACCACAGACAGCTCTGAGCTCCCTCACCATTACGGCACAGCAGCCACACAGGAATCTCAGGCCTTTCAGGGGAACACCTGCAGGGCTGAAGGCACCTAACACTGAATTAATTAAACGCTGTGATTTTGCAGCCAGGTGGCCGTGGAGTGGAGCACGCTTGCTGTATGGCTCTGTTATGGAGGCAGCAAACCCAAGAACAAGTGTGGCAACAAGCTGCCATGGCTGTAACCTTTCAACCAGCTGCAGCTGTTTGCAAAGCAACCTGCAATGCACACATAATGTTTTTCCCTTTTCCCACAAGAATAAGCCAAATTAACATTATCCCGGCACAACTGCATGCATACTCTAGGGAATTAGCTGCAATAGTATTACTAAAGCAATTCAGCTTTTCTAGGTAGACAGGCTATAATTACACCAAATTAAAATAGAATGCTTTTGTTCTAACTTTGGCTTCCCCATGAGGACTTGTACCAAAATAATCAAAGGTATGAATTAAGCCATTTCAGTTATTTTAGTATAAGCCTGAGTGCAGGCAGGCTCCTGCTCCAGTCCTTCTACCTTGGCAGAACTCAGCTGTCTGGGTGATCTCCCACAGGCTTCATCGCAGAGGGATAAACGTATGAAAGCACCCAATGGGAAGCTGGGTTTGACTGTAGGCAGGTGCCCTGTGATGGCTCTCTCTGGGGCTAATGCCATATGTGACAGCACCATCTTTGTTCATTTAAGGGAAGGTAATAACGCAGGACTGGCATGTCCCACAGGAGGGCCAATGGCCCCCATGGGCCTTGAGCATGAGGGTCACACTGAGCCTCTACGCTCTGCTGGTTGCTGTGCTCCATCCCTGCCGGGCTGTGCTCCCTGCAGGGAGCGGGTGCTGCTGAGCTGGCATCGGGCTCCAGGGACGTTTTTCTTACACCTTCAATTGCACACACAGCGTACCCAACCTGGGGTTTTTGCAGCTGCTTTCAGCCAGGCAGGACTTTGGCTTTGGCCCTGCTTTGAATATCCAAAAAAGAGCCATGGCCCAATGGAGAGCCACAGTGACTCTTCCCATGGAAGGGGCCAGGGCACTTAGGAAAAGATCAGCTGTACAGGGTGCTTTTTTCCATGAGACGTGAGCCTTTGCAGGGCCTTTGGTGGCTGGACCACACTGCTCCAGCGTTTAAAGGATCAGGAAGATGTCAGCTCCAGTGACCATGGGAAATACAGATTGGATGATGGGAGCTGTGGCTTGCGCTGCCTCACATGGGTTTCCACTTCACTGAAGGAAATGGGGAAGCAGCACTTCAAGACTCACTGGCAACTCAGTGATGCTAAAAATGGTAAACTGAAATTGCAGCTCTGCCATAGACTTCTCAATACCGCATTGGGTAAGTTCAGATATATGCACTTGCTGCCTGTCAAATGAGGCACCCCAGATTCTCCAGGCAGTGTGCTTCGTATTTTTATGGTGCTTTTAAGGTTCCCATAAGAAATGCGTTAATAATATTTCCAACTGAGAACCGAGCCAGGCTATTCATCAGCCTTTCATTTTCAGTGTTTTACTGCAAAACTTATCATGGCCAAATCATTGAAAATGAGGAGCCCCCTTCCCTAAGGCACACGGCTCAGTTTACCCCTCCTCAAGCGTGCATGTGGGTGCTCACTCGGCGGCTTCCACGGCAAATACGCCGAGAGCACCCATGAAACGCCAGGGCTCTCCCGCCCTGCTAAGCGCGACGCGCTCCCCTCAGCGAGACAAGCGCCGCCCGCCTGGGCCGGACGGGCCCTCACGGCGGCTCCGCGGGCACGGCCGGCCGCGAGCCCCGACGGTGCGGACGGTACCGCCCCCTCCGTCGGACCCAGCCAATGGCGCCGCGCGGCAGGGGGAAGCGGGCCAATGAGAGGCTCGGCCGCGCGGCGGGGCCCGCCCCCTCTGCCCGCGCGCGGCCGTCGGTGAGTGCGGGGCGGGGCGCTGCGGCGCCGCCTGGCGGCCGTGCCGTGCCGAGCCGCGCGGCGCCGGCTCCTCCCGCGCCGGCGATGTCACGCGGCGGCGCGGGGCCGGCGGCCGGGACTCTGGCGCGCGGGGCGCGGCGGTAGCAGAGCCGCCGGGAGCCGCCGCCGCCGGGAGCCGCCGCCGCGCCGGGAGCCGCCGCCACCGCCCGCGACCGGGAACCGCCAGCGCCGCCGGGGCTGGCTTCGCGGCGGTCGCGCCGCTCCTGCCGGCCCGCCGGGGCCCCGCACCGCTCGCCCGCCGCCTCCGCCGCCGCGCCCCGCCGCCCCCCGGTCGGCGGCCCCGGGCAGCGCGCCGCCCCCGGGCCGCGGGGATCTGCGTGGCCGCGCGGATGCCGCCGCAGCAGGAGGGCGAGGCGGGATACATCAGCAAGCCGGTGCCGCCGGGCGGCTGCGAGGTGCCGCCGGTGCCCCCGCGCAGGGTGCGCAGCGGGCGGGCGGCGGCGGCGCTGGGAGCGGCGCTGGGCGGCCGCTGCCGGGCAGCGGGGTCCGGGGCCGTGGCCGGAGCCGGGGCCGGAGCGGGGTCCGAGCCGCGGCGCAGCATCAAGTGCGTTCTGGTGGGGGACGGCGCGGTGGGGAAGACCAGCCTGGTGGTGAGCTACACCACGAACGGGTACCCCACCGAGTACATCCCCACCGCCTTCGACAACTTCTCCGGTAAGTGACCGGCGTGGCCGCGGGCACCAGGGCGGCGAGAGGGGGTTCTGCCGTCCTGGGCAGCGTGCCGCTCCAGGGGCCGTGGCTGCGCTGCACGGAGGGGGGCGATGTCCAGGTTCGGTGATTTCATTATGGATTTATGGGGAGCAGGACCGAGCTTGTCAGGCTGCCCTCGCAGCCCGCAGCACCGGCCGGTCTCCGGTGTAACGGAGCCAGGCTGGCAGCGGGTGCCGTGCCCGGCCGCGCGGGCAGAGCCGGGCTTTAATTGGGAACCCTCCGGTGGAGAGCTTAGCGCTCTCGGGGACATCGGAAGCGCCTAAAGCGCAGGTTTAAATCCTCGCCTTGCCTCGCCCTTACAAAGGGGAAGTGCAGGGGTTCTCTGCGGGTCAGTGGGGGATTGTCGTGTCCCGGGCGTGCTGAATGTGTACGGGGAACTAAAGCTGAGCCCCTCTAGCAGGAGAATATCCCAGACTGCCGGGCTCGCTGTCCGCGCTGCCTGCGGAGGACTTGTGCCGTCACTGCCTAACTCATCCCTTGTAGTAAAATGAATCAGAAAGCCCTGAAGGGCTTGCTTGTGTTAGCGACGGACTCCCTTCCAGCTTTGCTAAGTTGTTAAATCTAAAATAATTGAAGAAAAGGCTATTAGAGCTGAGGGATGGCAAATCTTCCTTTTTAATTTTTTTTCTTTCATGGAAAACATGTAATGTTAAATTCACCATAGTTTTCCCCCCTCCCTCCTTTCTCTCCAAAAGCTGTTGTGTCTGTCGATGGGAAGCCGGTGAGACTTCAGCTCTGTGACACAGCTGGTCAGGTCAGTGGAGCCACTTACTTGATTTAAGTGACAGCGGGAGGGGAGAAGTTGTTGCTGTTGCGCAAAGTAGTCCTGCAAATGACTTCATGGATTTGAAAGTATTCCCAGTGTTTGATCATGTTATTATCTGCTGTCATTTTCACTGCTGCTTGACTCACTGCTCTGCCTGTCTGTTGAGGGGTGGGGGAAGTACTGTTTCTCCATATAGGGGCTGGGCATAGGCTGCTGCTCTGCTGGCTCAAGCTGCAGCTCTGTTTAGGCTGACTGGAAAGGCTGAACATATTGGGGATTCATCGGCCACCTGGTTTTCTCTTTGAGCGGTTGTCACTGTCTTTATTTTTGCTAAATAACTGCGGGTTTAGGAATTAGGGTGTTTGGCATATATGCATGCAAAACAACCACTGCTGTAAGTGTCCAGTGATAGAGACTGTGTTTTTTGAAGGGACAGAAGCTGGAGGGAGAAAAAAATACTACTGGGTGTTGTCCGTGGAGGCTTCATGTTCACCATTCCTACCCGTTTAGAAAGTGCTGCTGCTGCTAAGCTGAGGTTTGCTGTAATCTGCAACCTGAAGGGATGAGGGTGGCTGATGCCTCTCATCTCCTACTTGGCCTGATACATAAAAAAAGCCCGTGTCTTGCTGCCTCAGATTTTCTGGAAGACCCAGGCTTGTACCACCCTGAGCAGTGTGCAACACTGCTTGCCAGGGGTTGAGGCTGGATAACCAAAAGCAGCCAAAAATATTTTGGTACCTCGCTGCATTTGAAGGCAGTGGGAGTTAGAGTCCTGTGCAGCTTTGTGGATCTAAGTCTATGCTTTCACCAAAACCACGCTGAAAAATCTCAGTGGTCTTAACATACAAACCTATTTAGATGAGTAATAACTGGGTGCCCTAGTTAGGAATGGGGTTTTAAGGGCTATGCAGTAGTAGACATCAGTGCGCCCTACAAAACAGAGCTAAAATCCCACAAACAGCCTTCTGCAGGTAGTGATGTGAAGTCAAACAGCAGAACTGTCCCATGATTTTGTGTCCTACTGAAGAGATGGGGTGGTACTCAACACTCTTGGCTGTGCATGTTCATATGCAGAGCATGGCAGGTGAAATTGGCATCGAGTGACAGCCTGTGGACATGCAGTGCCTGTGGAAATGCAGCTGCAAGCTGCAGGAGGGATGAACAGGTCCTGGCACCCCTTGCCTTCCCCACCCTTAATGGTTAAGGTGTTTGCTCTGGTGGCCCAATTGCAGCTGGAATGAGTAGTTACTGCCTTTAAAATGAAGGGGTTATCTAAACTGACAGAAATTGTCCTGAGTAAAAGATTCCTGGCTGGATACTTTGATAGAACTGCTGCTGGGAGGTGGCTGCTGAAGTCTGGAGCTAAAAAAAGCACTCCAGGCAGCGGGAAATTCTTTTTCAGCATCGCTAGCCCAAAGAGGTGCAGAATCCCTGCAGGCCACGTACCTACCATTGAAATGGCAGAAGTGTACTTAGGATATAAAGGGAATTGTTTTATCTTAGTAAAAACCCTTCAGATCTAGGGTTTGCTTCCAAACCCATTGAATTGAGCCCTTTTGAGGTTTCCCATGTAGCAAGAAGAGGCAATTACATGGCAAGGTGCCTTTCTGCAAACAGCCTTGTTGTTCAGAGCAGCATCTCTCAGTAAATGTGGGGTTTTTCCTGAGCCGAGTGGTGAGAGCTTGGTTTCCTCTGAGGCTCAGTCTGAGAATCAAGAGAGCTAATGAATCTTACTTTTTTGACTGGTGTTTTATAAATGTCTGTCTCTGACAGAGATATTGCTGCAAAAAATTTATTTAAGCAGAACAAGATTCCTGAGGCTTCCAGGGGGCTTTAAACTGCATATCCTGGGTCTCCAGAGGCTTTAAAGCAAAATTTCACATCTCAGAAATTAACATGCAACTCGCAATTCATCAGTAAACTGAGAGATATATTCAGCTTTATGTTTCTGTGCCTTTTCAATTCCAAGCATATGAGAACATGGTCCATTTTAATTAAATGTCACTGCCGCTGAGGCAAATCCTACCTGTTCAGGCTGCTACCCTGGTTTTATCCTGCTGTCAGCATAAAAGCAGCCTGCCTGGAGTAACCCTTGCTTCTAGCTGCATTCTTCCATGAGGATCAGCACACCTTTGTAACCATGAGGTGTTTGACTTTCTTGTGGCTGCGTCCTGAAGCTGAAAAAGGGCCTTGCTTTGCTGGAGTTTGCACTAAAAAGAAAAAAACCAAAAACAACAGAAGGGTAGTGCTGGGAGGCCCATGTGCAGTTTGTTTGATGTGGCATGGGTGGGAGGGAAAGGTAAAGCTCTTACTCTATGCCATTGGCATGTTAAGCCTTCACATTGTAAGTCATTACTGCTCCCATCAGATTTAAATCCCTGGGCACAATGGCAGGGAAATTATTCCCATATCCTGGAGGATGTTGCTAAGTAGTTACCAGTTTAAAAGCCGACTCCAAGAAAGGTACCTGGAAAGGTACACATGCTGCTGCATATCTGCTTTGCCCTTGCCCGTGTCTGTCAGCAGAACAGCTTTGAGGTACACGGTGCTTCTCCTCAGAGTGCTCACTGACTCACCCTGGCGGAGGTGGGTCTGGAGAAAGTGCTCTCTCCCTCTTCAGTTTGTGCCTTTCTGTGCCGTAACTGCTTCCCACAGCTTCACTTCTCTGCTGAAGTAGGGCACAGGGCCTGTGTACAAAGAGCAGAGGAAATATTTAAGCACTTGAAATAACCTGCAGCATTAGTTGGAAAATCTCAGGTACGCAGGGAAGCCACCACCTTTGTCCTGTGTGCCTGATGGTGGCAGGGTGCCCGCTGGCTGGCAGCCACGAGACATCAGGCAGGGTACAGGTGGCTTCTGCTTGGTCAGACCAGAGTGGTCTGGGTGCTCATTTTGGGGTGCCTGTCAAGATGGCAGTGGCAGGTGGCCCTCAGCTTCACCAAGGCTCAGGGCAGGCTAGAGCTGCTCTTTCTGCGGAGTGCTAACACAGTTTTGTTCTGTGCAGGATGAATTTGACAAGCTCAGGCCTCTGTGCTACACCAACACGGACATCTTCCTGCTGTGCTTCAGCGTGGTGAGCCCTTCGTCCTTCCAGAATGTGAGTGAGAAGTGGGTTCCCGAAATTCGTTGCCACTGCCCCAAGGCACCCATTATCCTGGTTGGGACACAGTCAGACCTCCGGGAGGATGTCAAAGTCCTCATCGAGCTGGACAAGTGCAAAGAAAAGCCAGTCTCAGAGGAGGCTGCAAAGCTCTGTGCTGAGGAAATAAAAGCTGCGTCCTACATCGAGTGCTCCGCTTTGACTCAGAAAAACCTCAAGGAGGTCTTTGATGCAGCCATCGTGGCTGGCATTCAGTACTCGGATACCCAGCAGCAACCAAAGAAATCCAAATGTAGGACTCCAGACAAGATGAAAAACCTCTCCAAATCCTGGTGGAAAAAATACTGCTGTTTTGTATAGGGGCTGCAAGGACCTGAGTGCTGCTCTGAGGAAATCAATAGAGGCTATATTAGCTGAAATCTCAATTTGTGTCATCTTGAGTGTATAGTGTAGATCTGTATGTATGTGTATATGTTGCTACTGGATGACTCAGTTGCCCTTTTGAGGATTGCAGAAGGATTCTTAGTTAAATAATTGCTATATATCTGGTCTGGCACCCAGTTTTGTGACCGGACCTTCTCGTTAAGGAAAAAAAAAAAGCACCATGTGTCTGTGAGCATAGAAGGATTTGTCCAAAGGATTCAACTTCTTCTGTTGTAAGGTGTATGTGATGGGGCGGAGCACAACAGAGGCCTTCACTGCCAGGGCTTTGCAGGAGGAACGCACAAGCAACGGTGGAAATGTAGAGCTCTGTACATGGACGATCAAAGGGAAAAATAACACTGTGCCTCCTAACTGACATTTGTAGCTTTAAAACCCCACTCCTGCTCCCTTTGTGTCTTCCCAAGCCAGTGCTCTGAGGGATCACTTTTAAAAGGGTATGCAAGAGGTGTAATCTATACGCAAATGCCATGGTTAAAAAGGTCATGGGTATACCTTCAGCTTGTGGTGAGGGAACCTAATCCCTTATGGAGCTGACATCTCATTTGTTACCTCCTGACTTTCAGAAAGTCCTTTCTGTCCTCCTTCCCCTGTCTTTCCCAGGAAGCCGAGTGGAAGCCCAAAAACATGACCAAGCTTTTAACTCGCTACCTCGAGCAGTGGCAATTTCCTCTGTGTTTTTGCAGACATGACGACAGTTCATCTATTTCAGCTCAAAGGAATGTAAATACTGTTGTGTTGGGGTTTTAATTTTTTTTTAAGCGATGTAACAAATACCTGTGCAGCGCCATATAAACTGCATCTGGTTTTAAGTCTACAGCCAAGAATTCCAGGATGTTCCATTTTACCTTTTAAGGCTGCTAAACAAATAACCAATCAGGCAGATTGAGATTTATAACAAACTAGACTCCAGAAACTGAGGCTGCTGCATCCTCTTCATGATGCTGTTTCCAACCAAGTTAATGTTTCCCTTCTAAAGGCAACAGTCACTTGTGGTTGAATCTTGTCCAAGCTCATAGTTGTGAAATTGTCTGAGGCCATCCCTAAAATATAACTGATAATCCTTTTTTTTTCCCAGATCAGTCGAACGGATTAATTGAAATGTGCCTAAAATGTAGCTGAGGGATTAACATAGAGCTGAGTGTGACCTGTTCTCTGACTGGATCCGGTTCCTACTGAACTCTAAGCCTAACTGCAGTTCTAGTGAGTTCAAGAGATCCGAATGATAATGTGACTCTCTGCAAGGATCTGTATTTAAACCTGTTCTGCAGAGGACATTTAGTTTGTGCTGTCTGTCTGCCTTTTTTATGGCCACAATTACTTTTTTCCCTCCTCTAGATAGTTCAAGATCAAATTATACTTCTTTTTTGTTCCCTTTGGCCCTAGCCTTGAAGTGACCTTTTCCTTAGTCTTAAACTAAACTGTAGTGACGGAAGGCCAGAACCTTTTTTCATCAGAAATGAATCAGTGTCCGATACAAAGAACTGTGGAGGCTGTTTGAGTTGATAAAGCTGACCACATAAAGCTTACCTCCTGGCCCATTAAGGAAAATGACACTATGTAAATGGATTCTGGGCTACTGGCATAGGCTCCACAGACAGTATTTTTTCCTTCTCTACAGAAGAATGAGTGCAGAATGGGTAATGTTCCATCACTGAAAATTTGAAAATGGGATGGAAATCTTTACCTAGGGCCTAATTCAATAAAAATTTGTTGGCTTCTGCACTGGAAGAGCCTGGAAAAAGAGTTTCCATAGCACAGAAACTGGATGCATTTGACTTGGTTGCATCTGGTTGGTAATGGTTTAATGTTTACTAGTCCTGAAGTTAACATCTGAGCCTTTATATTTCTTACTCAAATCCTTTGACAGGATTTCAGATATGCAGTCATGCCAACATCTTGGAGAAAAACAAAGCTAGATTTCTCCTGGGTGCTTGGCTTCCTTGTAAAAAACAGTCTCAGTCACTCAAAAATGTGGGTTTGAAGAGAAGACAGGCTTGAATCTGAGCAGCTTCCATTTACAAAAATAACAAAATTTCCTCTGCAAGATCATACTGCTTGGTATCACGCTGAACTGGAAGCAGTAGGTTATACTTTATAAGCAGCCTGTTTCATAGTCTGGAGTAGCATTACTTTTGAATGTAGCCAGCTGTGACTGTTTCTGAAGATGTGATTTATATACAACTTGTTATAGCCCTTTACTAGGTGTGTGTAAACTGAGGTCTAATAACTATGGATACTGCTCTACGTGGGGCTACACAGGGTCTAGGTTTTAGAAATCTTACTTTTAAAATTACCAGTATTTTACAAGCATAAATGAGGGGGAGATGCCTCTATGTAGTCTATAATCTGATGTGCCTTATAAAAAATCTCTCTTCTGTTTTTTAAGTGTAGGCTATATTCCAAAAGAAATATTTCATGTGAGAATGATATAAATGAGGTATTTGGAAATAAATTCTGACCTGTATATGTGTCTGCCTCTGCTGCCTGCTTGAGGAGGCTGGAGGGCAGTCCCTTGGCCATGCACTGGGCTAATACCCAGCAAAATACTGGAACTGTGCTCCTAGTGCCCCAGCAAAAGGCCTCTGCCCAGAAAATACAGCCTCTTTCTGCACTGCCCCATCCCCAGGGGGCTGGGCTGGGTGGGAAGGGTACAATAGCCAGCTTTCTGTCTCCCTGCCAGCACAGCATCCTGCTGTGGCCCTGTGAGGCGTGGACAAGCTCATTGTGCCTGGCCCCAAAAGGGGGGTGAGTGGCAGGAGCACAGCATAACTGGGGTGTTTTGCCTGCTGCGTGTTGTGCCATATGTGTCCTGGGGGAGCCAGAGGGGATTTTTGGGAAAGCAGAGCCTTCTCCATTTTGACACCATAGGTCTTGCCACTCCTTTCTGGGTCCTGTCCCTCATGCCAGGGCCAAGGTGAGTGAGGTTTGAGATCATTTGTGCCCAGGAGCTGGATGGCTGTGGCACAGAAGCCTTGCACCCTTCACTGCCATTGTTAACTGTGTGGGGAGCAGCATCTAGACCCCCAGGCATTCCCATGGATCCAGTGTCCTGCTCCAAAACTGCTCCGGAGAGGGCGCTTTGCTCTGGACCAGCCAAGGTTTGTGACCTGTCCCCACTGTGTTTGTCTTTCTGGGAGCCGAGAGGAGCAGGCATGCTGGGGGTGGGATACCAGGTGTCCTTTCCATGCCACCTGTCTCTTGGGTTATAAGACCAAGGCATCTTCAACCATGGGAATACACACAACCTGCACAAAGTAGAGGAAGGAGATCAATGCACAGGACTGTGCCTTGGCTTAGAGTCCACCTGGTTGTGCCCTGAACCTGCAGTGGCCCTTGCCCAAATCCTGGGTTGACAAAAATGCCCTTCTGGCTGGAGAACCTGGGGTTCCTGTGCAGGGCATTGATTTTCTGGCTGAGGAAGGCTGACTTTGCAGGAAAAGGGGCCGTGCCAGCTTAAAGTCCAGAACCTGCTCTTGCCAAATCCTGGCACAAAAATCCCTCTGCTACCTGTGGGGCATCTGGACAAGCATCTGGACAAGGCTAAGGCAGTTCAGGTCATCCTTTACCCCAGGGTGATTTTGTGCCTGGGTGTGCTGCTGTGATCAAAAGGCTCCCTCAGCTGCCCTGCTTCAGATACTGGATGGGCTGGCAGCTGAGGCTGATAAGGGCATACTGAAGTAAGCCCACTGTACTTAAGGTTTCCCAGAAATGCTGAAATAGCTGATGGTTTGTGATGGATGCAAGTTCCCAAGAGAGGAACTTTCATATGAAATTAAACTGCTAGGCAAAATACACTTTTAAAAAAATTTTTTTTTATTGTTAATAGAGAAAAAAGGCACTTAAAACATTTCCCCACCCTGTGTTTAGTGGGTTGGAGATACTTCTAGGGTAGGATTGAAGGTTGACTAGAGCTGAGACATTGACAAATGTGACAGTTTGTCTTTACAAGGTGTCTGTAAGGACACTTCACCACACTCTTACTTTGTTTTCATTTTCTTTCTAGACACCAGTTACTGACCACAGAGAGGGGGGCACTGATGCAGGAGACAGGGTTTTTGTATGACCACATGGATGACCACATGTCATATGTATCATGCCTAAACACTGAACCTTGCTGAAGCATGTGTGAGTGCCCCTACAACTGAGCAACCTTTCTGAGCTCTAGTAGTTTATGTGCTCGGGGGTTTGTACAGAAGAGATCTCAACTTCTGCCTTTAGTGTTACCCTGGCATGGAACAGGGTGAGGAGAGAGGAAAAACAACTGCTCAGGAAAGAGTGAGACATTATAAACCTCAGGAGAGCTGGCAAAGGGACTCCAGGGCAAGGGGGAGAGATAGACACTACTTTTACCTACTTTAGTCATAAACAGATTAAAAGCACAATTAGAGTAATGCATGAGAAAATGAACAGCCCCAAGGAGGGCTGTTAGGTATTAAAATACAGCCTTTTCTTTGGGAAGTCTTAAAGCTGTGGATAGCTGGAAGCTGGGAGGAAAAATCACTGTACACAATAGGGAAAAATCACTCAGTATTTGCTTAGTTCTTACATTCTCTCCTTAAGCATCTGTGCTGACTAGAGACAGGATGTGGGATGAGGTGGACCTCTGGCATCAATCAGCCTGACTGTCCCAGTCTATTTAATGTTTCTGAAAGAGCAGGATGGGTTTCAGGCCAGCAGCAGGGCCCCAAGATCCAATGAGACCTTCTGAAGCCTTAGCTTCCCACATTGCTGGCAGCCAGCAGGAAGATATAATGGTTGAGGCTTGTTCATTACCCAGTTAGTTCAGTCCTCTATGTATAACCTGGGGAGCAAGCAGTTGTGTAATCCAATGAATTTTACTCAGTCTGAGGCAGAGTATTCTTCAGCACTGCTGATTTATTTCTCCACAGTTTTAACAGGATGAATGGATCAGTGATGTGTATGAAAAAAGGCATAAAACCTCAGCTTGGAGCAGCTTTTTTATTCAGGAAGGGAAATGTGTCTAGAGAAGGAATCATGAGGAGCAGCCCTGCTGATCTGCCAGGGACTATTCCAATCTGAGGAGCTCTCCTGGCTGAAGGAGACCTGTGTTAGACACTGATTCAGACTCTAGTGCTGGAGAGTGTCCCAGGTATCCCTTGTTCCCTAGGTCTGTGCATTTTGGTTGGATCCTGATATTATTTGGAGGCAAAGGGGGAATCTTTTCACCCAGGTCAGCAGAGTTGCAGACCTGTAAAACTTTATGTAGCCTGAAAAAGACTTCAGGCAGAAATCCCTGCTGAGCTTCTGGCACTGCAGCTACACTTATAATGACATTGCCTCTCTGTGGCACTTTCCTCCTGGCTTCACTGGGAGGGAGGAATACTGATCCTTTCCTGCTGCTGAGACTTTTGCTGGTGTCTGTGGCTCCCTGGGATGAATCTCCCAGATACATATCTGATGTTTCTCACTCATGATCCACAACTCATTCAATTAACTCCAATTTTCTAAAGCCCTTCTCTCTTGGAGGGTAATTTTAGCAGCAGTAGCCAATTTAGGTTAATATAGATGGGATAAATATGACATGGGATAAAGCATGATCCTTGTCTAGACAGTGCTACTTTTCCCATCATGATGGAACATCCCTGGCCATGTGTGTGCCCTGGGCTCTCTGTGTGTGCCATGTGTGTGCCCTGGGCTCTCTGTAGCCACCTGGCCTGTGTGCCTGGTCACAGAATCACTTAGACTGGAAAAGACCTTTAAGATCAAGACTAACCATTAACCCAGCACTGCCACATCTACCACTAAACCATGTCCCGATGTGCCACATCTGCACATCTTTTACATCACTCCAGCGATGGTGACTCCACTACTTCCCTGGGCAGCCTATTCCAGTGATGCCATCCCCTGAGATGCTTGTTAACAGTGGCAAAAAAAAAAAAAAAACCAAGTTCAAAGCAAAAATGTGACTTTTATATTTGGCATTTCCATTTTCAAGTTGCTGATGGAGTGAGAACTGCATGCATGGTGTCCTGCCATTTTTCCTGGCAGGCCCTTGGTCTTCTGTGGTTCAGCAGGGATAATAGCACCATAAAACAGCTGTACCGTTCTCCTCTGCCTTGCTACCCTTCATAGTTTTACAGTAGAGGAATGCTGAACAAGATTTATCTGAGGGCAGTGCTTGGACTATAGCCCCTGCTCCATCACCCTGTCTTTCCACAGCTGCCCCTCCCCTGCATCCCCCTAGGCAATTTTCTTATTTTTAATTCAAAACCTCATGTTGCCCAAAGCCTGGTGCTCAGCATATTTCTGCTGCCTATGTCCCATTCTTCCACCTTTTGAGCTCTGTCATGGCCTTTCCACATTTTAATTACAAGCTCAGCAGGCTCCAGGCTCCCCTGTTCCTCAGGGCTGAGAAAAACCACTCCTTTTATTTTCTGCTCGTTTCCACGTAATCTTCCACAACCCACCCCGGTGAATCTGGGGAGATGATGATGGCAGTGTGTTGCAGAGCAAAGACTGAAGAAGATTGGGTGGTGATAGTGAGGGGTAAAGTCTCTCCTGCTGCTGGCTGTTGTGGTGGTGATAAGGCTGCTCCGAATGCAGGGGCGGCTGTTGACTTCTCGGGGTGAGGGCGCCTGTATCTGCTGGGCTACAGGCAGAGCCCTGGCCATTTTCAAAGGGCTTTGAAGTACCCTCTGACAATCTCCTCCGGGAGATAAGAGATTGCAGGGAGAGGAAGGAGTTCCTGGAAACAGCTTTAACAGCACGTATGTTTATCTAGGCTGGGTAACCCAGAAGGAGGCCAAAACCTGAGCTGCAGACACCTGAGAAGATATGCAGGGGTTTAAGCAGAAAATGCAAAGTGGTGCCAAACCTTGGGGTCCCAAAGTTTAAATCAATCAATTTTCTAGCATGTGACTCAAACCTGCGATTGAACGAGGTATTTGTGGGTACATGACTCCCTTATCCTTTCAGTAACTGCATGGAGCTGTTACTCATGGATTTGCCTTCTCCCTCATAGATGTGGCTGTTGCTGCTCGTGTCGCTGCCCAGGACAGCCAGGCCCAGAGGTCCCACACCTCTGGGTGTAGAGAAGTATTATGTAAAAACATATTTGCTGTTATTTGTTTAAAACAGAGCCCCGGTTCATTCCATCTCATCATCTCTAGCTCCAGCATTGTCGGAGGTGGGGAAAAGCAGTTTACAGGTAAGCAGGTGGCCAGATGACCAAGAAAATGTCACAGTGACTCAACCAACTGCCTTCTCTGTTTTGGAAACCACCATTGTGTTTGCTTTTTTCCTCCTCAGCTGAAGAGTCACAGCTTTTATATAACATCCCCTCATAGAAGAATTTCTCCTCCCTGTCAATCATTTTGTCTTCTGTCCCTTTGGGTCTACCCTAGCCCCATCATCCCACTCTTGAAGGGCAGAGAGCAGAACTGCAGGCAAAGTCTATAATCCCATGTTTTGTTCTTCAGCACTCTTCCTGGTACTGCCCAATATTTTACTGGTGGTGTTTCAACAAGTTTTGGTGTTGAACCTAATCCAAAATTTTCTGGAAATCCAGCCATCCTGCCCCTGAGACCTCCCTTATCCCCAAAAACACCTTTACCCCATAGAACAGCAGCAGCTTTCCAGAAGCCTCTCCTTTCAGAGAAGACAGACTGGCACTTTCCCAGCAGACCATATTGTCCATGTGGTCCATTATGTTACTCTTTATTGTAATATCTACCCTCTGTGTGAACATATGGGAAATAATCTGTTGTGAGAGAGCTACCAGCAAGGAGAAACTGCCCAGGGATGCTTCTGATCCAGAATTTTAATGGATCTATGATCTTGACAAATATGAAAGTCAAATGACTGCTTTCTGCATCATGCCCCGCATCAGGAGGACACAGATAGTGAAAATTTCCTACTGCACCACAGTGCCATGAGGCTCCAGTACCCTCAACCAAGACTTGCAGGTGTGACAAAAGTCCTTGTCACTGTGGTGGGTAGCTCACCAGGGATTGTTCAGTGGTTTCACTGGTCACTGACCCTGTGAAAATCAAGTCCTTTTATTATTATTCCAAGTCTGATTGAATTAATCTCCAGTTGCACTTTGCCTTTAAGAGGCCACAATTTCTTTGTGGTGCCTGAGGTGTGAGGCAGAGCAGCAGTACAAAATAATGTTCTCCTGCTGAAGTTCTTTGAGAAAGAGGTCTTCATGTCCTTCCTCAAAGTATAACTTAAACTTATTTTGACTCATTGGACAAATATTTTATGCAGGACATGTCATTTGCCCAGTTAGAATGGATACTCATTACATTTTGTAAAAAGTAAATTGAAAATGTTCCCATCATAAATTTGGCACTTGTGCAAATACAACATTTATGCTGGCAACCCAGAGAGCAGATTTGGCCTAGTAATTTCAAAATATTCCTAATTTTCTGGGAGATTGTGATCCCAGATTTTCAGCAATACACAACTGCTGTTGCTTGACTTCAGGCAGTGGGGACACTTGGTATACTGTTGCTCTAGGCCAAGAAACAATGGAGAATGATATTATAATAGCTGCTGCCTTTAGCGGGAAAATGCAAAAGCAGCAAGTTGGATTCTAACCTGATTTTTAAAGAGGTGAAACTTCCCCTTTTTGCACTGGGAACTTACTGTCAGGATGCAGACAGCAGCCTAGGGATGTGATCAGGCATTTTACCTTTGTGAATCCAGAGAAGCAACTGTTACATTCAATGCTTTTGGGAGCAAAACCATCAAAATACTGATGAGAAATAACAGACAGGAGGCAGTTGGAAAGCCTGATGATGGAAGGATGCCTTGATAAGCACCGTTATTGTTAGGGATCCAGGCCAGATTTTTGGAGTTCTTCATCTGAAGGGTCAGCTAAAGCAGTCACTAAACCCCTTTAAAGTGCCACAAATCCATCCTAATTGAAACCAGGTGGTTCTGACTGGAGGCTGCATTTGCCAGTAAAGTTTTCTGGCGTGAACCAGGACTGGCTGACCAGGAAGCAGCCCCAGATCCTCATTGATCTGCCACAGTTCAAAGTGAATCCACTTGTCCCAGCAGCTTTCTTATGGGTCCTTTGTGTCACTTTTCCATACAGTTGGGGTCTTAAAGTTTATGAGGCTTGAAATATTGACCTGTGCTTTGTATGCAGAACGTCAGAGAGGAGGGAGCGGTGGAAGAAATGGAAGTGGCACTGGGCAGGGTCTGGGCTGCAACCAAGCAGTGCCCTGGGACTGCTGGGGCTCTTCACAGCCCTCATGTTGTCATTTCTATAATGAACAGGATTAAAAGGTGTTTGAGGCTAGGAAGTGCTAGATCCTAGGGTCCTGGTTTAACACAAGCCCCCATTTGCTCTGCAGTCCAACCTATCGGCGCCAGAGGCGTGTTTCCACTGGAGGACAGCAGTTGCTGCACAGGTTCCTATTAATTCTCCTCTAACACTCTGTATTTCTCACCCAGGCACTTCTGTTTCTGATGATTAGGAATAAAGGTGACAAAAATATAGCACATTCTGGTATTTACAAACAGCTTTGTCTCCCTGGGTTGACAAGAGTGGAGGTTCTCAGGACATATCGTCCATAAAATCTCCATGATGGAAGGGCTTGGCATTGCTCTTTTTCCCCCCGTTTCTCTTTTCCTATTCTAGATGGTGGTTTTATTCCCAAGAGCAATATTCTAGACTGATAATTTCCCTGGATGCAACCAGGCTCCTGTTTCGAAGACTGTTCCATTGCCTCCTGCAGGTCTCCTCTCAAAAGTGAACACTTGAGTGGGAAAATGTGTAAAAAATGGAATGGCAGCATTGATGGTGCTCATTTGGAAAAGGAGATAATCTCCTTTGTTTGCACTGCCACATGTTAACGGGTGAAGCATCTGCAACATTTGCTCAATAAAGCTGGTGCTGGATTTGTCTCCATTGCCTAGAAAATCCTCTTTAATCTTGTGAAATGCTATCTCTGTAATAAGACGTATATCATGACCTGCATCACTTTGCTTTTCACCCTCTATTGTCTTGATCCGATGTGGTGCCAATTTTCAAATATTTAGCAGGATTAAAGCATTAGGCTTGTGTGAGGCAGAGAAGCATCATGTAATATGAAGAGAAAGGAAGAGACAGAATTTATTAAATAAATATGCTTCCAGACAGTTTTTACTCAACACTTGACATCTTTTGGTTTTACTTCTCCTCCAGCAAGCTTTGCACCCAGGCAAGTCATGCCTCCCCTTTTTTTAGATGCCAATAAAAATTAGATGTTTTTTGGTCTTTTTGGGCTGCATTTTGACACAACTAAAGACCTGATTTATCTGTGATCCATTTGGCAGTGCTCAGAGGTGGGATTTCTAAGCTCTTTCTGGACAGCTTAGAAAGGCCTTAGCTTTGTGTGCTTTTCTAAGCAGGCAGATGGGGCTGCTTATGTGAAGAGAAGGAGAGTTTAGGTGAAACGGAGAGGGACAGAGGTGGGATTTTCCCTTTGCAGTCTGGTGCTTTGGCCTGCAGACTCAGGTCCCAGATCTGCTCCTGGTTACACATTGTGTAACTCTAAAATAACTTGATTTACAGCAGCCTGCTCTGGATTTAACTTGGTGTAATTGATGGCAGAGTCTGGTCCTTATTATTCATTCTGCACCCAGCCAGTATAAAGGGTCAGGGAAAATATCTGAGGAACAGAACTGCCTTTGATCTTTGGTTTAATATTTCTGCTATGTTTTACATACACAAGCTATCATGGCCTTTTGCTAAGAATTGTTCAGCAAGGAGAGATGTGAAGTAGTCCCTGTGGTCGTGAGGAAGCTCTGGAGTGACTGAAGTGTAAAGTAGAAATGGGTGAAAAAGTGTCCAGGTTTAGGGCAAATTTGGGAGAGAATCCCTCAAAGGATCTCCGGTAGTACAACAGATCCAATCAGCCCCTCCCCCCAACTGGTCCGGGAGAAAATATCTCCTTGGAGAAAGGTGGAGAAAACTGTTTATTAAACAGTCAAACCTACACAATCTCAAACAGTAAGATCCCTTGCCACTCCAAAGGAGATGACAAACTGAGAAAGTCCCTTCCCCGGGGTGCAGTTCAGCTCACTCAGTCTCTGATCAGTCCCTCCGGTTCTGGGAATGTCGCAGACCAGGCCCGGCCCGGTGGGCCACAGGTGCAGCTGCCGGTGCTCCCCTGGGTGTTCAGTCCAGAGCAGGTTTTTAAGAGGTCCAAAAGAGAAGGGAGAAAAGAAAACAAAGGTCCAGGGAACTTCTTTGCCCTAGCTAGCTAACTAAAAGCAAAGGAGAGCACTGTCCCGTTGCCGGTGCAGCCACAGACAACACAGCCCGCAGCAGGAATGTGTAGGAGTGAGTACAGTTCTGGAAAAAAACCTGCCGCTTCTTCTCTCCCCCCCTTCACTCTCTGGAACACTCTTAAAGGTGCAAACTTATTATTCAGCATGAACAGAAGAAGACGATTGGGGATAAAAGCATCATATAGTCAACCCAGGACAAAAAGGAAGATGGATTTCTCCTGCTGCTGTTCCCACTAATAAGGCTATATACAGGTAAAGAAAAATGGTTAGTGAGTTCACAGCCTCTTTTTTAGATCTTTTCATTTGAAATTGTTGGTCTGTGACACAGAAAATGACATTGTGAACATCAAAACTGTCACTGTAATATATAGTGGGGTGGTTGCACCCAGGAATTCACATTTGCCAGCATATACCCTACACCTGCAACATGCAGCCATTATTCTAAGTACGGCGGGGGGGGTGGAAGACATTTCAGTTTGCTGTTTGTACATGCCAACTTTTGTGATATTTAATTTCCTCACTGTCCCAGAATGTAACAGGAAGTGTCAAGGGGGTTACAGAGAGGTGATACACATATCTGCGACATCTGTTCCAGGCATTCACCAGGGCCCAGCTAATAAGTTGTATTTGATGCTATCTGAGCATAACTTGCTTTTCTTCTTTGCTTTGCAACTCACCTGTAGCAAAACAACGGATGGAGACTTGAGAGGTGTTTTTCAACACCTTATGAGAAGCTGTGCAGCGTGGCTTCCCCAGCATGCCAGCAGCTCAGGTTTTCCTTTGGATCCTCTTCAAATCAAGTTGGCAGCCATGCAGAGCAACCAGTGGTCAGAGGGTCAAGATTAACCCTTAGGGACTGTTTTAACAGGCTTCAAGGTATTCCCTTTATCCAGCAAGTCTCCAGGCCAGGCAGACTGTAATGGCCACTGTGTGTTTTCAGGCATGAAAGAGGAATGAAAACCTCTGTTAGGATTTCATTCTCTAACTCTGTTAAAGTCGGGTGCAGATTGTGCAAATAATTTTGTAATGGTCCGAGAGCTCAGCAAGGTGGGAGCGAACATGAGGTGGGAAGGAAAACAGCACATAAGCACAGAGTCTGCTATAGGGAGAGAAAGCCTCAGGCAGTGAAAGGAGTGGGCTTGGGCTTCAGAGGTGTTTTACTTTTAAATCCCTGTCCCTGGTTAGAGAAAACTCATTACCACTTTTATGTTGAGATATCTGTGAGGGACCTGCCTGCAAAATTAGAGTGTCCAAGGAAAAAATGGCATGAGCATACATTTTCAACAAATTCCTTGTATTGATCAGAAAAGGAGGCTCTCTTTAAAAGCTGTTCCACTCTTTCAGCTGAATACATACCAGGAATGAAGAGTTCTTCAGGTGTGTATTGACATTGTTATCCATATAAAACACTGCTGCCCCATTAAAAATCTGTGTATCTGTGTAAATTTTGTCTGCTTCTTTTGCATATTATTTCCATGACTTGTTGATATTCAAGCTGGTGCTGTGGAAAATTGGCTATTTTTCACTTCACACAGGGAATTAATTATACTTTTGCCATTCTGACTTGCAGAATTCATGCCAGATAATTTTCCTGTAAGATTAGGGGACTAAGCAAACTTATGAAAAGCCAAACAGCCCCCCCCCCCCCCATAATGCAGGACAGGCAATCAGAGGACAATTAATGTCCTCAGGAAGGTTTATGCTTTTTGGCTTGCATCCAAGCACAAACATGATAATGGCTGGAAAAAAACACATTTGTCGACAGTCTGTGCCAACTTTTAGCTTGAAGTCCATGAACTGTTCCATATGTGACAGACTGATAGGACAACCCTATGGACAGACCATGGGTCTCTGCTCATGAAGTGCTGGGTGAGCAGCAGCAGCCCCTCTGGGTGAATGAGATTCCTGCAGCCCTGCTTGCTCATATGTCCTGCAAGAAGACCCCCATCCTGCTCCATCCTGTTCAGGACAGGCTATCAGCAGCGTGTGCCAAGCCCAGATTGCCTGGATCCCTGGGTTACAGCTGCACAGAGGACACTTACCAGTTCTAAGCTCCCTGCTCGGGGTGCTGCCCCAGCTACACCCAGTCCCTGCAGCACTAAGTGGTCCAGGAATCCCCAGGGTGTGCTGCACACACCCTGCCCACACAGGCCAGGAGAAAGGCAGGGCATTGCCTCACCTGGAAATACCTGAAATACCTGTAGACCACAGGTGCTCCCTCTCTACAGGCTCACCCAGCCCCTCCAAGGATCTTCCTTCCCTATACTCCAGCTTTTCCTCTCTGCCTCCTCACTCCTGGTCCTGCCTAACCTTGGCAGGGCAAGGGGGTCCTTCCTTCCGGGAATGCACATCCTCTCTTGGACCGTGCGAGGGTTTGGATTGAAACTTTGCCTTGCAGGGCCATTCCTAGTTTTGGAGTGGGTTTTCCTTTCCAAGAATCTGCTCTCCAGTACAAGCACAGTGAAGAAATTTCCTCTTGTAACTGGTCCTTGAACTTAAAAAAATACAGCTTTTCTTTGAAAAAGGCTGGTTTCATTTGATAAGTTTTTCATTTTAAACACAAAGGCCAATGTGGGTTTTATATCAGCTCTAAGAACCCTTCATTTACCCTTTAAAGAACTTTCATTTGCCTTCTAAAAACCTGCCTTATAGTTGAACCTGGAGGGCTGAGCAGGATTTCTCTCTCAGAGTTCCAAAAAACATTCTTCCATGTTTCTCACAAGGACTTTGAACACCCCCAAAGAAGGATCACAGGCTCCAATAAATGCATTGTATAGGACATCGTGCCCTGAGACTCTGCCCACAATGCAGACCTGGCCTGTAATTCCAAAGTTTCCATTTCCCTTTGTGTAATCTCAATGTCTGCCTGCTTGGGCCACACCAGTTTCCTGGCTAGCAACGCCGCTTGGCCAGACCATGAGCTCAGAGATTTCACATCAATTTTTTCTTTGCTGATGAGTGTCTGTGACCATCCATTCCCTCCATCACCTGCTCAGGGCTCACAGTCCTGGCAGAGCCGAGCACACAAACATCAAGCAGACATCCATCCCCAGGCATGGTGATGTTTGTTTCACCCAGCCTGAGCACACAGGGGGAGCACACACGAGTCACAAGTGCAGGAAAGCCTCTCCCAGGCCCCACAGACAGGGGTGGCTGTCAGTGATTTAAAGCTGCTGTTTTCGGCAGAAAACAAGGGGACGATGGCTCCATGGCTCTGCACACAGCAGGGAGCGAGGGAGCAGATATCAGGCTCAAGCAGGCCTTGCTTTGTGTCAGCAATAACTGCAGGGTCACAGGAGGATGCTGTTATTAAAGAAAATAAATTTGGGTAAGTTGGGCAGTTATCCTCCAGTGAGCTGTTTGAGGCTGATTGATTGGCCCACAACTGGTACCGGGAACACGAGGGCTCTCTGACCGACTGCTGCTTTTACAGCCCTACTTCTCCTTCTCCCTCATCTCCACTTTGTTTTCTTTAATAGATGAGCAGAATAAAATGCAGGTGAACTCTGTGAACTGCAAACAATGGGAGCTCAAAGCTTCTTGAATTAAGACATTCAGGGGCAGCACAGTATGTACTTTGTGCTGGGCAGGGCCTCGGTGCCTCTGGAGGAAAGTGAGCCACTTGTTTGGAGCACACACAGCATCAAAGGGAATAAAATGGTAGCATTTGAGAGAGGGAAAGGGGAAAGGGGAAAGGGGAAAGGGGAAAGGGGAAAGGGGAAAGGGGAAAGGGGAAAGGGGAAAGGGGAAAGGGGAAAGGGAAGGGAAGGGAAGGGAAGGGAAGGGAAGGGAAGGGAAGGGAAGGGAAGGGAAGGGAAGGGAAGGGAAGGGAAGGGAAGGGAAGGGAAGGGAAGGGAAGGGAAGGGAAGGGAAGGGAAGGGAAGGGAAGGGAAGGGGGAAAAAAACTACAGTGTGAGCTCTGGTCCATGATCATGGAAGGGAAATCAGCCCCTCCAGACTCTGCTCAGTGACTGCAGCCTGGAAGGAGATAGCAGCTGAGGACTTGAGAGAAGGCAGGCATGAGAGTGCTGAGAAGAAAATTAGCACGGGAATGCACAAAAAGGAAAATACAGGTGATACAGGGGAGGTTTCCTCAAGAACTTGTGCTGAGGAAGGGAAGTGATTAAGAGGACAAAAGAGAGGAAGACCTCCAGAGGAAGTAAACACATGTTTTCTAGGCCTCTCAGTGTAAACAAGAGCAAAAAACACGCCAGTGTCACAGTGGGCAACTGGGAACTGATGGGTTTCTGGATACAGACCACAGTTTACTATAGCTTAAAAAGAAACTCAGTAGTGTATGTGAATGGGGAGGTAGACTATATTGCCCATGAAATAGTTTGGAGGGTCTGGAAAGACCAAGAGATGTATCAGCAAAGTACTGCATCAGGAAAAAAAAGGTAGTAAAATGAAGGATAGTACTTAGAAATTTGTGTCCTACCTGACTGAGAGAGCAGGAGGGATGCAAAACAATCAAGGACAAATGCAGGTGGGCAAGAGGAGATTAAAGGCACTTCTGTCACACAGGATGCCTCCTCCTGCTCACTGTGAGCCTGGCCTGGGGCATTAGGGTGAACATTTAACAGGATGGATCCTGTATTAATAGCAGGGAGTCTTTGGACTCCAGTGTCCAGGCACAAACCACAGCAGTCCAGTGGGAAGAGGGGCTGGCATGCCACCTGCTGAGGACTGAGGAAAGCATCCCTATGACAGAACATTAAGGAGGAAAAAGAAATATCCATTGTTCTTTTGACATAGGAATGGTATTTCTATGGAACTGAACATTGCCTGGAGTCTGTAGAAACTTGGGGAAAGGCATTATCACTTCCATCTCCTCTGGACAAGGGGGGAATTTGTCGCTGGGAAGGGTCTGCCCTCCCCAGGCATGGGGCTGCAGAGGGAATTGATTCCCACAGCACCGGCCCCTTAACATCAGCAGTAATGAGGCAGAGAGTATGATCTCTGAGTGGGTAAAAACCTATTTTATCATTGCATTCCCCAGAATGTATTTGGGGAAAGACTTAGGTATTTCCTGCTGCCTTGAGTATCACAACAAAATGGGTCATTTTGTTGATGTGCAGGGAGTATTTCTTCATGCTGGACAATGGGCTGCTCTCCAGACAACAGGGAGGCTGCCTGGGTTGTGTTCAGCATTTGTTATAAACATTTGTCATCTTCTTTGGGAATGGTGGTGTGGTGAACAACCAGTGTCCAGCAGAAATACGATAGTGAGGTGGAAGAAAGTGTCCTCAGTCACACAGCAGATGTGATAGACAGAAAGTCACACTGTTTATGACTTGAGTGAATGACAAAAATGAAAAGTAAGAAAACAACGATTCATTTTAGGCAAACAGGGTGGAACTGACACTGGGAAAATCTAGCAGTGCTCATCACCTAGGAAAGAGTTAATTCCTGTACGAGCTTCTCCCAGCACAGGAGCTGGGAAGACTGACATCTCCCTCAGGCAATGATCAGCCATTGAGATTTTTCCCAGATGATGTAACAGTTGTAACGTGACATCTTGCACACCTTTCCTGGTTGGGGTGGTTATCTGCAGAACAGGAGTGATACCCCTGCACATTGCTCCGGCAGTTGACATGATGCTATGAAACTCAGATCATTTATTTTCTTTGTAATAAAGTCAAATTTTTTTTTTTCATAAAATTAATTATTATTTTATTAATCATTTGTTGTGTAGAACTGTGAGCCTCATTCTTGCATTTCAGCTACTCCAGCATGGACCAATTCTATCAACATTTAGGATACAAACGAGGGGGTGCAATGGAGGGAAATTAATCCAGTACTCCAAAAGTAGTGACCCTCATTGCATTGGTAACAGGAGAGTGAATCCTTTCCCTGGTGTTCAGGAGACATGCTGGAAGGGCATTTGTCTCCTACAGGCTCCTGCACACACACACACACACATATATATATATATATATATATATATATATATGTATATATACCTGCCTGCCTGTGTAAATGTCTAAAGAAAGGTGGAGCTGCTCAAAAAGCACCAGGCAACCAAATTCTCCAACACAAGTCAAGGGCTGGGCTGCTTTTCCAGAATAAATTTATAGTTTGTGGAGGGAAGCAATCATTTTGTGATTGCTGTGGGCTATTTTAGGTATCTACCTCAGGAGAAGATGAATTGTTTCCTGTGAATGCCTGTTTATCTCTTTGAACTGAGCCCAGGGTGTCTGGCTCACGTGTAGATGTCACTCACACGTAAAGACATTTCAGAGAATTCTACTGCAAAGTCTGGGAAGAGACCGCAGGCAAATTTCCCAGGAGAACTCAAGCCCCATTTAACAAAGAGCTAAATGAACAGGTTCTTATATCTCAAGGAAACAACTGAAAACATGGAATTTTCCATGTTTTCCTACTGCTCCTGAAAAGCTTCTTCTATGTTAACTACATGGTTGAGGAAGTCTTTGTTGCATCTTCCCTTCAGAAATGAAGTTTTGGTAGCTGAGCTCGAAGGGCAGAGCTGGCAGCACAGCCTGTTCAGTAGCACAGCCCCAGCCTGTCTGTGGGGCAGCTGCTCTGGAGCTTCACTGGCTGTTTCACACAGAATCACAGAATATCCTGAGCTGAAGAAGACCCACAGGAGAATCAAGTCCATTTTCCAGCCCTGCGCAGAACCATCCCCAGGAGTCACATCCTGTGCCTGAGAGCACTGTCCAAATGCTTATTGAGCTCTGTCAGCCTGGTGCTGTGACCACTTCCCTGGAGAGCTGTTCCAGTGCCCAGCCACCCTCTGGGTGCCCAAAGGCAGAAAGGCCAGAACACTTAGGCAGTTAAATGCTGAGCATTCATCAAAGTTTCTGAAAGAGGGCCTAGTGAAGAAAAGTACAGGCTAGCAAGGTGCAGCACCTGGCTTGGGGGGCTGCTTTTGGAGTAGGTGTGCAGCTCTGACTGCTACAGAAAGGAGCCAGGTGAGGTAGAAAAACTTCAAGAGAACATAGGCAGAGTGCTGCAGGGGATGCAGGAAAGGCAGGAAGTTTAGCAATCCTGGATTTGTACTCTCAGAGGAGATAAGGAGACGGGGCAGTTATAATAAAGAATGCTTTGCTTTTCTCTTGCACTTCCCAGCTAAGGGCATGGGATGTTCACATCCTCATGTCACTGTGGGGTTGCTACTTGTTCCCACCTGTTACAGAGGGAAGCAGAAAGAAGGACTGCTGTAAGTGAGCCCACACAAAGCCAGGCAATGGCAGCACTGGGAAGAGAGCTACAGCTTCCAAGCCCTCATGATCTACTTCATTGGCAGGTGGTGCCACATGTACTGAAAGACTGAGGCTCTCAGACAACCTGTGCAGCATCATGCACAGCAAGATAGATACTACATGAGGAACAGAGAAGGGTCAGAAAATTGAAATAAATATTTTAAAACTTTGCTTGCCTAGGGCAGCAGGAAGTTTGCTGAGGTGATCAGTGATTATGAAGACAAGTGGGGTGTGCACCAGGATTTGTGGTCACAGTCTGAAAATGTCCTTTTGAACAAGGATCTTTGTTCAATTTCAAGAAAGATAGGGCAAGGGCCACCCACAGTACTGATCAGACTAGACAGAATCATCCTGAGCCTTGCAATGATCCATTAACTTTGACTTTTTTCATTTCCTCAATGAAAGCCGTCTTATGACACCTGAGTATGCCTCAGTTTCCATTCTAGGTTGGAGAGATCAGTACTCCCTGCCTGGGAAAGTGAGGGGAGGAAAAAATGTCCCTGACATAGTTGCCCTTTTAGTTTCTGATACTGAGGTAGAAAATGCCTGGAGTACAAAGCTTAGTAGCTGAATAGAGCCCTTCAAGAGTTAAGAAGGGCATCTCTGGGCCAGGATCGTGGGATCACAGAATAAGTCTGGTTGGAAGGGTCACCTGTGGATTCTTTAGACCAAGCCCTGCTCAAAGCCAGGCCAGCTTTGAGGTCAGACCAGGTTGCTCAGGGCTTGATCCAGCTGGGGCTTGACAGCCCCCAGGGATGGAAACAGCACAGCCTCAGCTTGTCTGAGTTGACTGGGGGTGAACATGGAGGCAAGAGAGACAGAGCTGCCAGATGTGGTTCCATTTCAGGAAGATATTAATGAGCCATAAGGCTGAAGAACTTCCTGTAGTCAAAATTCCATGCCTGCTTCCAAGCCTGCTTGTCCCCAGTTTTGCTGCAAGGCCCATGGTGCAGTGTGGTGTGGCACTGGTGTGACTGTCTTGGTGCAGAGCAGTGGCTGGAATATATTCCCAGCAGATGATACGGGCTATCCTGACCTCACACTATTAGACATTGGTTTTACTAGCCTGCTATTAAAGTCTAGGTGTGTTAAATGTATTAGATCAAAAGTAAGGCTGGTATTTCTACTGCACAAATCAGCATGGTGACATGCAGACATGTTTTTTGAAAGAAAGTAGGTAAATACTTAGAAAATATATATCCCTGGCTTCTGAGAGAAAATAAATGATACGTAGTGGTATATGATGAAAGCAATGAAATCAGATATTCCTTTTGGCTTCTTCTCTACTTAGACCTTTTTTCCCTCTTCCTAAATGAAAGCCCAAAATATTAAGGATTTATTCTGCAGGAGACTGACATTCTCTTCCTAAAGCCCTGAGGGCTTAAAAAAGTTCAAACCCAGACATTTGTCAAATGAAACATTATGTTCAGTTTGAAATTCAGCTTAAGCACTGTCTGTGATATCCCGTTACTGAGGCTTCCCTAAATCCCATTTGCACATCAGAGCTGCATATTGCCTTAGAGATTATTATGGTTACTTACAGTGGCCTCTGACAACACTCCTACTTTAACAGTCTGTCATTCCTGCAAAAGGGAGGCTTTCAGACAGGATTGAAGGAAGGAAAAAGAAGACTAGGAGTAGCAGCACATTTTGGGCACATCTTCTGTATCTTTGGCAAAGACCAACACCTTCATTTGGGGCCAAAAGTAAGCCTTAAGAACATCATCCACAGGAGCTGTCCCAGAGTGCCAGCCTCCCACTGCCCAAGCCCTGCCAGTTCCTGCCTTCTCCACTGTGATTTCTCATCTCTCCCTAGCTGTGACCTAAAATTGTCACTATGTACAGATTTGATCCTATGAGCTCTGCCCAAAGAATCTCAGGCTTTTGAAGTGTTGGTCTCCAGGAAGACAGAAATCCCTCTTTGCAGCTTGCTGCCTGCTCTCCATAGAAGACTGGGATGAGGCCACCTTGCATGCCCCCAGCATGTCCCAGAGCCAGCACAGCAACCAATCTCCAGTCACAGCCTGATTCTGTAATAGTGCAGCATGGCTTTGGACATGTGCAGCTCCACAATTGATGCTTCCAGTGATGGGAAAAGAGAGGAACTCTTTTCCCACCACTCCAAGTAGCTTGGTAGGGATATGGGGAGGACCACCCTGTCCCTGTTAGTGATGATGAGGAGAACAACAAAGGTTCTGGCTTTCTGAGCAACATGGAGCCAGGAGCACTTGCAGTTGCAGACAGCCTGCCAGGGCGGGGTTTTTCACTGCCCTGAGATTCTCCTGTCATATTCACATTGTCCCTGTTCGGCCCCAACTCCAGCTGGGGATGGAATAGACCTCAGCAGACATTTAGTAGTCTTCAGGGTTTTGAGGAGGGAAGGTAGAAAGGAGGAAAGACTTCAAACTTGTCTTTTTGGCTCAGACAACCTTTTTTCCATTTTGTCTTTGCACTTGGAATGCACTGGTCTGGCCCCTTTGCTGTATTCACATCCACTTCCACCCAGTTGTTCCCTATGGCAAACCCACAACATTCTGTGTGCACACAGGCTTTCCTAAAGTTCATCTTCTTCATGAAGTAAAAGCAATGACCTTTTCAAAGTCTTTCAAGGTCCTCATTGAACAGCAAGACAATTATAGCCAAATGTATATGTACTTGCCAATGTACTTCAAAATTCCCCACAGTGGATCTCCATTACAATTGTCTTTCTTGGATGTGAGTTGCAATAATAACCACAGAAAACATGTGCATCTTGGATCAGTCCTTGGTTAAGCTGGGAGTAGAGAGTGGAGGCATCATGTTCTTCATGAGCTGTAATACCTCTAGACTCACACTGAGAATGAAAGCAGGGTTTGGACTAAGGGTCCAAATCTCTGGCTGAACAATTCTGACCCACTGTCCCTCCTGGCTGAGCATATAAGTAGTAGCATTAAAGATCATACTTCATGTCTAACTTTATCTCTCCACTGGATAGATGCTCAAAGGAGAACCAGGGGACCGTCAGAGGGACCAGGGCAGGAAATGGTTTCATGAGCCAAAGAGAAATTGGAGAAGGATAAAAATTAGCTGTGTGAATTCTCTGCTGATATCAGTTGGCCTAACATAATGAAGCTGCATTAATTTACTCTAGGAAACCATCTGACACTACTCTTTGCAGGATGGTGTTGACAGAGCAGCAGCCTCTCTGGGAGAGACAGGGAAGGTGTCTGTGTCCCGTTCGGCACTGACCCTTTGGTGTGGACTTTGCATGAACATTTATTCCTGCACAGCAAGAGACAGTGAGTTTTGCACATGTGAAACATAATGAGTCTGGATGCAGAAAAGCCTTTGGAAGCTAAATGAAACCAAGTTTTCTGTAAGTCTTCCCTAAATCTGGACCAGTACTCCTCAGTAACTTACTCTGTAGATTTACAGTGTTTGCTGAAAAGAGTTTGTATGAAGCCTGACCAGCTGAAATGGAGTCTGAGAATATCCCCAGCTTGCAGTGCTGTCATTAAGCATTAACAGTGAGCAGCTAGGCCTTCCATGGGCTGCACAGACTTGTGCTCCTGTCACTGCTAATGGAAGCAAGCTTTGTGAGGAGAAGGAAGAAAGCACACCCTGGCATGCAATGCCCAAACCCAAGTCAGAGGAACAGAGGAGCAATGGTTTTACACTGGGACTGCCTATCTTTGCCTTTGAGGATGAAGTGGGAGGCATGTGTCCCTAAGATGAGAGGCTGAGTTAAGCAGGGATGGAGCTGTCTCAGGCAGCCATTCAAATTGCTTTTATGTTCACATCACTTTCCATCCAGCTCAGCACTGCAGCGCAGTTAGGCAGAGAGGACATTTCACAGGGGCTCAGATCCAATATCAGACCACAGAAAGAAAAATTTAAAAGGGGTTCCATTGATGATATTTGAGATGGGAACCTTGTGGTGTCCCTGTGCTGTGCTAGCTGCTCCAAGCAGATTTGGGATGGTGCAGATGTCCTTCCCACAGCAGGGCCAATACAGGAGCTGGCCACTGCTAGCCTGGGCACCTTCCAGGCTACAGTTCCCAGCAGGTAACATTGATTTTTGCCCTGTAGACCTCATTGCTCTGCTGCAGATAGGTGATGGCATTTGCTCCTCCTCAAACAGGACTGAGAATCTAACTCCCTGCAAATCCTTCAGAAGAGAATTAGTGGGGAAAGGAGATGAAGACAGACAAAAGCTTAGGGGATGAAAACATGAGGGTCCCAAGTTGGACTTGCCATCTTATGCATTGTTCTGTGGTGAATGCCCATGGGCATCCAGTTGTGGTTAGGGCAAGCAGCTCAGCCAGCTAAGGAGCCTGTGCCACCACCTGTGCCATGATGTGACCCATGAGAGCAGCAGCTACTGCAGGTAGCCACAGCAGTGTGCCCATGGCTTTCACCTTCCCCTGGCTGCACAGCCATACCTCTGGCCTTGCCTTTGAAGGTCCCTTTGCAATCATGTCAGGGATGGAAACCTGGGGTAGTGACCCTGCAGACCACCACACTAACCCTGACCAAATCCTCCTGCTGGCTTCTGCATTGCAGCTCTGCACAAGTGCGGGTTGTACAGACTGGGGCTGAGGGCTGGTGGCTGCAAAACATGGGGCTTCACTCATGTTGGTTACGGTGGGGACCTTGTCCCAAGGCTCAAAAAGACACACACCCAGCCAGTGGGGCCACCTGCAGTTAGGTAACCTGTCTGAGTATCTCCTGATGATTGCATGTTCAATGCCTCTCTTGAATGAGGGGAGCTTGTTGATACCATAAAGACTGCCTGGTGACTGATTTCCTACGGCTCAGTCAAAGAAAAGGAACTCCTGGATCTGGATTAGAAGGTTGATTTAACCTGGACTCTTCTCTCCAAGTGAGAAGTGCTAGATACTGGCATCACATTCTTATTCACATAAATATGCACAATTTGCCCTGTGTACATGCAGGAGTCACCTGGGGTAGTACCACTCAACTCCACAGAATCAAAATGAACTGGGCTACGGATGAGTGAGCTTTGCATCAAACCCAGCCCCTGTCTACACGGGAACTTGACTCTGCTTCCAAAAGAAAGCAAAATCCATTCTCTTTTGGACAGCATTTTCAGAATGTGATGCCACAGCTGCATAGGTGGACAGATCATATCAGCAGAAGTTAATGGGAAACATGAAACTAAGAACTGTCAACCCCACAACTCAGAACACTGAGGTTTTGAAAATGTGTCCCTTATAATTTTCTTTTATTTTTTTTTTTTTTTTTTTTTTTTAAGTTACTGGAGGTTTCTTGGAATGGTGACACATTTTTATAGACTAATATGTGCTTCATGGATAGTAGAGGTGGTCTTTTTCCAGCCTAGACTCAATTCACTTTAGCACCCAGGGGAAGACAATACAAAGGAAGTCTTTAAAATACAGGACAAGAGCATGTGGGTGATGAAATAATAATTGGAAGCTCTATTCAGCAGAGTATTTAAGCATCTGACTGATTCTGACTGGAAGAGTTCCACTCACTTCACTGGGATTTACAAGACTACAAACCAATACTTTAAAATATCCTGCAGAAGCATGGCCTGAGCAAACAAAGTTCATTAATTTGATTTTCTTTTTTTACATGTGCGTGTTTCAGGACCTGCACTTTGCTTGCTGGAGACTCTTGCAAGAGGTTTTACTGGGAAACCTGGAGTACATTTTAAAATCCTGTGTGAGGGGTCATGGAAAGCAGATTTTAAATGCCTATCCTTGAGCAGCCATGCCAGGAGATCTGGTGCCAGTAGGGGAAGAGCCCCAGTGTCACGTGATTTATTTGTTTGAACCATGTAGCTTGGATTTCATGAATTTGCAATCCAAGATTTAATGGAATAAGTATCCAAACCGAGTTCTGTTTTAGATACCTGATACATACTAGGTGCTTGGATAATTAGTAAATCTCAAGGAATCCCAGTATTATCCAGGCTATTCCACCCACAGGGAGAAAGAAGTGAAATGCTTCCCTATCCTGAGAGCCACTCACTCAATCACAGTAATAATACTTCAGTTTTCCAAATGCATCTTCCATTTCAAAGCACTTTTCAAATGCTAATTAGCTCTGACCATAACCTTGCCAGAAAGGGAAATATTATCCCATACTAGACAGGTGAGGAAGACAAAGACCTAAAGAAGTTCCTTTCCCCAAATCTCCCAGGAATCAGTGGTGGACAGAGCTGGGGAGTTCTTTTTCCCTCTTGATTTTTTCGGTGTCTGGTCTTGTGCTTTAGCTGTTTGCCTAATCTGTGTTTAACCTGGACTCTTCTCTCCAAACGAGAAGTGCTAGATACTGGCATCACATTCTTATTCACATAAATATGCACAATTTGCCCTGTGTACATGCAGGAGTCACCTGGGGTAGTACCACTCATCTCCACAGAATCAAAATGAACTGGGCTACGGATGAGTGAGCTTTGCATCAAACCCAGCCCCTGTCTACACGGGAACTTGACTCTGCTTCCAAAAGAAAGCAAAATCCATTCTCTTTTGGACTGCATTTTCAGAATGTGATGCCACAGCTGCATAGGTGGACAGATCATATCAGCAGAAGTTAATGGGAAACATGAAACTAAGAACTGCCAACCCCACAACTCAGAACACTAAGGTTTTGAAAATGTGTCCCTTATAATTTTCTTTTTTTTTTTTTCTTTTTTTTTTTTTTTAAGTTACTGGAGGTTTCTTGGAATGGTGACACATTTTTATAGACTAATATGTGCTTCATGGATAGTAGAGGTGGTCTTTTTCCAGCCTAGACTCAATTCACTTTAGCACCCAGGGGAAGACAATACAAAGGAAGTCTTTAAAATACAGGACAAGAGCATGTGAGTGATGAAATAATAATTGGAAGCTCTATTCATCAGAGTATTTAAGCATCTGACTGATTCTGACTGGAAGAGTTCCACTCACTTCACTGGGATTTACAAGACTACAAACCAATACTTTAAAATATCCTGCAGAAGCATGGCCTGAGCAAACAAAGCTCATTAATTTGATTTTTTTTTTTACATGTGCGTGTTTCAGGACCTGCACTTTGCTTGCTGGAGACTCTTGCAAGAGGTTTTACTGGGAAACCTGGAGTACATTTTAAAATCCTGTGTGAGGAGTCATGGAAAGCAGATTTTAAATGCCTATCCTTGAGCAGCCAGGAGACCTGGTGCCAGTAGGGGAAGAGCCCCAGTGTCACGTGATTTATTTGTTTGAACCATGTAGCTTGGATTTCATGAATTTGCAATCCAAGATTTAATGGAATAAGTATCCAAACCGAGTTCTGTTTTAGATACCTGATACATACTAGGTGCTTGGATAATTAGTAAATCTCAAGGAATCCCACTATTATCCAGGCTATTCCATCCACAGGGAGAAAGAAGTTAAATGCTTCCCTATCCTGAGAGCCACTCACTCAATCACAGTAATAATACTTCAGTTTTCCAAATGCATCTTCCATTTCAAAGCACTTTTCAAATGCTAATTAGCTCTGACCATAACCTTGCCAGAAAGGGAAATATTATCCCATACTAGACAGGTGAGGAAGACAAAGACCTAAAGAAGTTCCTTTCCCCAAATCTCCCAGGAATCAGTGGTGGACAGAGCTGGGGAGTTCTTTTTCCCTCTTGATTTTTTCAGTGTCTGGTCTTGTGCTTTAGCTGTTTGCCTAATCTGTGTCTAGACGCTGCTTCCTTGTCAGAGCAGGGCCACTGTGGGGGCTGCCTCCCTGCCTCTGAGCCAGGCTGAGCACTGGGAGAGCGCACCCCCACAGCACCAGGCCACCCTGATGTCACCCTGGGGGGAGGAAGGACCCAGTGGCTGAAAGGGCTTCACCCTCTGCTCGAGACCACGAACAGGGTGGGACTGATGGGAGATGGCACAAGCATGTGGACCAGTGGAAGATGGCACAGGGGAGGCTGCCCACAGGAGTGCAGACCCACTGCTGGCACCTCCAACACGGCAATCTCCCTTAAGCACTCTGCCCCCCTTGGCCCAGGGCATTGGGGCAGCAGCTTCTGGGTTGGCTCCTCTCCCCCAGAAGGAGGTGAGGAGCAACTGGGCACTCACTCTTTGGGTCTCTGAGCCCCAGTGGCAAGGGAGCTTTGGCTGGATGGGCACAGATGGCAGGACTGCAGCAGGTCAGGCTGGCAGCAAAGGCTGGATGATCTCTAAGCCTCCCTGAAGGGCACCACTTGGAAAACAGAGCATTAAGGACTTGCCAGGACATAGTAAAAAGGTGAACAAACTAACTGTCTGCTGTAGGAGGGAAAGTCTTTAACCTCAAACTGGGTGCTTGGTGCTGGAAACAGTTCACAGCACTTTTCCTCATCCTCCTCCTTGCAGCATGGCCTTGCCCATGAGAAAGGAGAGGATGTATGTTATTCACTTTAACAATGTGAGAGCCAGGAGTTTTAGAGCTTGTCTGTGGTGAAAAGACTGGCTGGTCTATCCCAGTGAATATACAGCTCCATTCTAAGCAAATAAAATCCAGATTGTCCTTCTAGTATAGTCCAAACCTGTTCCTTGATGGAGAAAAATTATATCAGCAGCACCACATGGTTTCCTGTGTAGCTACACTAACTCTAGGAAGAACAGAGGTTAGGGAGATAAAAGGTTTTTCATTTACTTCCATAACTGATGTAGCTGTACCAAACTATTTTTAATTACAGTGCTAGCACTGCCCTACTGCAGCAAACCCTGCATTTTCCCATTATACATTATATTTTCCCATTTCTCTGCCCAGCAGGTTGTAAGCCACTTCAGCTGTGGTTAAAGCATCTCTGGGCTTTTTTGCTGATGTTATAATGAAAGGCCTTTAGTCGCCAGAAGACCTTGGTGGTGACACTTGAATCCCCACAGGCAGGCTTGTGAGCTTGCCCAGGGGAAGGGCTCCAGGAGGATGCTCCTGGCAGGGACTGTCCCTGTTTCATGGATGAGCAAACCAAAACCCAGGAAGATTAAGAGTCCTGTTCCCTGCAGCCACCACTGGTGTGATGGTTACTCTGCTGTGATTAAAAGCACAGGTGGGCTGAGATATTGGGGATTATGCCAGGGGAAGGAGCCCTGCCTCCATCGTGTTATGACAAGGAGAGCTATGCCAGGGGATGAGCTGTAAGAGGCAGACCTCTGCCTCCTTACCACCCTAGGTCACTGGACCCAAATGCTCCCACAGTTCAGTGTACAGCTCCAGGGAAGTGAGGCACCAGGGTACAGCCACTAGAGAGGGATTTGCACGGGGTAGAGATGTGAAGTGGGCATGTGGGAACCTTGTTGGGATGGGGTCACTGGCACTGCAAAGAGATGGGAGCCCATCCCATGGCCTGTTGGCAGCCCCCTGACTGCTCTGTCTCCTTGTAGGAATGAATGAGAAGTGTGTCAGTGTGTGTGGGGCTGGGAGACGCCGGCTGAGCCACTCATGCTGACAGTCCTACCACAGAGTGTAAGGCAAATCCAGCATAACTCACAGAACAAAGAGTGTGGGTGCCATAATGAAAGTTAAAAGTGGGCAAATTAGAGCATGGCAGTCTGGTTTAACTCCTATTTGTGTGATAAGAAGAGACATTGAAAAAAAAAAGACCATGGGTGTGACAGAAACATACTTTTTATATTCTCATAATTCATGCTTTACATAACTAAATAAATGTTAGTGAGTTTGCTGGAGAGGGTGGAGATGACAGTCTGCGCTCATCATAGAGAAAGAAAGAAAATTTGCTGGATCCACCCATAAAATGAGGATCATCCTGATTTTTTTCCCCTTGATATTTACAGAAGGTTTGTTCTCACTAGAAAACTCCAGAACTATCTGGCAGATGTGTCTTAAAATGTTTATGACTCTACTCATGACTGCACATCTGTGAAACATCATCTGTGCTGGAGCCTGAGGGATAGCTGCAAGCATCTTTCCTGGCCATTTCTCCACAGTCCTCTCAGCAGATTTTGGCACCTCTAGTTTTTACGTGAAAAAGCAGATGGGAGAGAGAGCACTTCTGAGAGGGGCTAACACCTTCTTAGCCCAGAGATATTTTAAGCATAAATCTGCTAGAAGACCTCAGGAGGTTTCAGGCTCCAAATTCTCCCAAGCAACTGACTTAGGTCTGGTGTCCCATGCTGTGCAAATGCAGAAATGGTCATGAAGGGGTCCAGAGGCAGTGGAACCACAGTTATCACAGTGGAGTTGCACCAAATGGTGCCAGTGTGAAAGTTTAGTGAGCAGAGGGGGAGAGCCAAATCCTCCATGCCAGAAAAAGTACCAAGTTGTCTTGAATTGATAACGAATTTTCCAGTGCAAAAGTGACCAGATGAGCCTCTGAGGCTAGCCTGAATGAACGTCAGGAAAAGTAATCACAGGGTAACCCCAGGGTTTGGAGCTGGATATCTGTCTGCCTCTGCCATTGCCGAGCTTTGTTTCAGTGCCGGCGGGAGCACGGTGACCCCGGTGCAGGAGGGCAGTGTGCCAGGAAGTCATCATGGCACAGCAAGGACCCGCCACCCAGACCTCAGGACAGCCTGTACCTGTGCTCCTGACTTGTTCCCACTGGGCAGTGAAGGCTCTTCGGCTTAGTTCCACATTGAGAAGAAAATTATTTGTTGAGGGAGGAAACACACCAGGAGCTGTTGCTCAAATGAAGCAGGAGCTATGGTTTGACCACTGATTGGAAAGCAATTTTGTACAAGGTGTTTTCAAACCCATCACACTGCTCACCTCTCTTTCCCTATTAATAATTACAGTCACAGTGCTGCTGGTGTCAAGTTGCTATAGAAGCACTGACTAAGCTTCTCTGCAAGCTGTTTAATAAATAGAAAAAGATCTTTCCCGAGATTTCCCAAGCTTTTTCTTTGTACAGTCAGTTGCAGGGCAGCCCTGACTCCTGCTGCCTCCCTGCTCTCTGACCCAACAGCCCCCTCAGCTCAGCACCCTGGTCCACTCCAGATAATTTGCCCCAACTGCAGTGCCAGGAAACCTGCTTTCCATAACAAAGTCCCTGCTGACTGCTGTTTAACCCAAGTGCCTCTTCTAGAGGAGGAGGTGAGGTGCTGCCTGGCTGGTGCCAATCTGTTGCCCTTCAGGTCTGGCATGTTTACTGATGTGCCCCTATGTGTTCTCTCCCTGTGAATCTCCTGTACAATGATGGGGCTTATGCCTCACCCTACTAATATCACTTCACAGACCAAATGCTTAAACTGGCAAAGCATTAACCCTTAATTTGAAGGGGAGGTTGTTTTTAAGTTTCATGTATCTCCCCAGTGCTACTCCACTACACAGTGCTCTCTCCTCTCTGTCTTCAGGTTTCAGCCTGCCCCTGACTGAGTTGCAAAGAGCAGTATCCCAGAATGACTGCTGTTTCCTATTCCCATCTCTGGCCATAATTAATGGCTGCTAAAGGAAGATCAGGACTGCCTTTTATATACATTTACCCACCCAGCACTCCCTCAAGCTTTGTGTTACTCCACTGGAACCTCGCTGATTTATTAGAGCTCGGGCAGGCCTGTAGTCATAACAGGCTGGGGAATATTTTCTCTGGAGGTTCAGGATTAGCACAGGGGTTCAGACCTTACTCAGGGAAGGGATTACAGTGTGAGTAAGTGGACTCCTGGTATATATATGTGATGAGCCCAAAGAGCAGGGGCTGAGGAGATGACAGAAGATGCTGCACAGAGCCCAGGCCATAGGGATGCCTGAGCTTCAAGCTGCTCTCTGGGTTTGCAGCATTCCATGTCATGGCACAGGAATGGGCACTGCTACCACCCTCACAGGCTCACCTCTCTCTCCCTTGACTTTTTTTATCATCTACCAAAGACACAAACCATTATTCTGCCCATTCAGGAGGCAGAAGATGAGGTGTAACATTTCACATGGGCATTTTCTGCTCTGTAGAAAGGCACATTCCGTTGCCCCTGTAATCACTGAACACATTCATGCCACAAATTATTCCAGTCAAGCCTGTAACATCCTCCAAGGAGCAAGATGCCATCCAGGAGGGGTGGTCCATGGTTTGCTGTCTTGGGTACTTACTCTAAACTATCTTCCCAAGGCCAGCACTCTGTGCTGAGTTACATCATATCCTAGTCTAATGCCTTTAAATCATTAATCTGTCTTACTTCTGGACCAGCACCAGGAAAACCGATGAAGGCCAGGCTGAGTTCACATCAAACCAGAGGACGTTGTGGTTACATTTATGGTTTTTCAGAGGATCTCTCACCTGCAACCACAAATCTGCCTTTATTTGGCTTGAGCATGATCCAAAATTACCTCAGAGGTCAACAGTGCATGTCTTGTGGATTAGTGAAAACTACTGACTAACCTAACGTAATGCATTATGACTGTTACTATTCCGGGAAATAAGGGTGGCTGTAGCTGTGGTGTTGTAATAAAAATCTAACATTAATTTTTCCCTATTGCAAAAATACCCAGAAAAAAGGTTAGAAAAAAAAAAGGCATGGGAGTGTTCTGGTCACTTCATCTTGCTAAATGCCACAGCTCTTGCTGCAAAGAATTCGTTGTAGGCAGCACTCTAAATCCCCTTTACAAATGGGAATCAATTAAACTTCCCAGCCCCTCCACAAGGTAAGTCAGAGGTGCTGAAGTCAGTCTCCAGAGAGGGACCAGGACTCAGGTCACTGGTGGTAGAGGCCTCTGAGGGAGGACGGTGGCACTCCCTGGGATGCCTGGTGATGCAGCCCAGAGCTCAGCTCCTGCCCACCGCCAGGCTGGCGCTGCCTGTTTACTCCAGCTGCTCACTCCAGCTGCTCCTGTTCAAAGTTCCCCAGAACCAGCGGTAAAAGCACCACTGACTTTCCCGAGATTGAGATTAAGTCACCTTTGCCCTAGTTGTGCACTTGTAAAATGGGAATAGTAATATTTCCCTGCTGCCCTGTGGCTGGCGAGGATCTGTCGTTGTTCCTGTGGCTGAGAAGGGTGACCAAAAGGGAAAGGAGAATAAATATTTACCCAGAATCTGATATAGGTAAATCCATCTGTGGATTGTCCCCTCCTCCAACAAACTTCCCTTCCTAAGGAAACTCTAGCCTCTATTTGGTTAAATCATTTACGTACATTAACAAACAATTAGGGAGGGAAGAGGGGAAAACCAGCCAAGAAAGCCTTCCACAAAGGAACTGCCCTCGGTTTGGCTTGTTTGATTTAGGATAGGAGGGAAGTAACCTGACTGTGATAGATGAGGACTCTGTCATGACCTGGACAGTCTGGGTGGGAGATTTGAGACAAAGGGCCAGGCACGGTGTTGGTTCAAACCACTGTAGTTTCTCTGGAGTTGCTGGAGCATTGAAAATTACATTGGGAAGTTCTGGTCTCGTGGGTGCTGAAAGAGAAGGAGAGGATTGTGGCAGCCCCACACTCTTGGCAGAGTTCTGGTTCTGTCAGAGGAGTTGTGAGCTTTGCTCTTGGTCATTTAATTCATGCAGCCTTGTGATGGTCCCTGGGGCCCAGCTGCTATTGAGAGCTTTCAGCTTTTCACATGAGATCTATTGGATGTGACAAGGTACACATGGGTCATATGCTGCTCTCTAAGTAAGCCACATTTAAGTGCAACATCACCATAAAAACAGAAAAAAACCCAACCCCATCCTTTTCACCCCAGTGCAAACTGCCCTCATTACTTTTTTTTTTTTTTTTTATGGACTCTTTTCCATCAGTATTCCCTGCTAAAGCTGCACTAGAGGTTCTTCCAGTAAACCTCTGCACATCCTGGGGCTCTCTCCATAGAAGGGGTAAGGAGCTGGTGAGCTGGCATGCTCTCCTAGTACAGATTGGTCAGAAGAGGCTAAAGCCCGGAAGGCATGTCCCTGTTTTTATGATCATTTGGGCTGAGAAAACAGATATCTGTGAGCTGGAGCTTTGGTTGCTGATTCTGACTGAAGCTCATCAAAGCTAGAGAGATGGAGTGCAGAAAGTGGAATAAACTAGATTGGCTTTGTGCTGAAGCCAAGAAATATAGATCAAACAAATGCAAATTCAGGGAGAAACATAGTACACCTATAAATCTCTGTATAAAAATGTCTATTTTTTTCCTCAAAAAACAGTGAGAAAAACAAATAGAGTACTGCCATCCCAAAGTCTTTTCTGCTTTGAGCAACACTGCCTAGCACTTTGCAGGCTTCCCCATGCAGCTCTGCTAATTCCTTCCATGGAGGATGCATCTGAACTGTTATTTCAAACTGCCTTCTCCAACCAGAGAAACCCAATACTTTAGAAATAGGGCACTGAAGCAGAACCTCCAGGGCCCCCAGCTCATTCCCAACATTGCTGGATCTGCCCCTTTCTCATGTGTTGGAGTCAATTCATTGTCACATTGGGACAAGCAGCCCTGGGACAATTTTGGGACAGGACTGTGAGGTCACCAGGTACATGCTGCCCTCTACAAGCCAGGTGGTGATGGCTAGAGAGACCGGCAGGCTGGCTGGAGTCTGCTTAGCTGTGTAGAAATCCTTTGACGTGGCAAACGGCCATAGCAGATCAGAGCAGACTCAAATCCCAGCGGGTGTTTGAAGTCAAATCTCCAGATGTTCAAATATTAGCCTACTCCATCACCTGTCCATCAAACATTAACTCACTCCACCAAGAGTACACTTGCCCAGTCCCTCAGCTCACTGCTTCCCATACTGGTATTTTTTTCCTTGAGACAAATGCAAACCACTGCACCCTGGATGCTGCTGTTCTTGCAGAGGAAGATAAGCACCAGCCCAATTAAGGAAGAACATTAAGTTCCATCATTTAGTACCACAGATTCACAGCTGGGGATTTATATCTGCATAGGGACTGAGGTCAGGATAAAGAAAAATAGTTTCAGTGCATCAATTTGTACATTAAATCTGCCTTCATCTTGATAATGAATGTCAGATTGTCAATGCCATGTATTTAAAACAACGTAAGTCACACTCCTAAACCACCACAAGACCAGCTTGAAAATCACACAGCAAGGTGCCCTTTCAATTGCCATTCTGGTTTTGGGGGTATCAGGAGTGTGTGATTTCCATGCTTCTTATTTTTTAGGGTGAGTTAGATCTGTTATGCTGTTTCTACAAGTGAGGAGAGACTTGGATAACCCACTCTGGGAAAAACAGAGCTTGGAGGAAAATGGTAAAATGGGCTACAACTTATGATGAGAGCTGGCAGCACTGCAGTGGCAATGCAATCTGTCCTGTCCTTGCCTTCACACATTAGCTGAAATACTCTGAGAGTCAGAGAGTCTCAAAGGATCTTGAGCCATCCAGCTTTCTAGGGCTGCTCTCTCTTGCCCAGCACTGCCCGCCCACCTCTGTGGGCCAGGCAGGCATGGAAGAACAGGGGAGCAACAGTCAGTGGGACTCCCTGGAGGTGGCTTGCAGGTAAAAAGCAAATTTAAAAAAAAACAGGTTAAAAGCACTCTCTCTCTCTCTCTCTAAGAAGAAAGATCCCTCATTCTTCTTAGGTGCTTATGCAGCTACAGTTCCATTGCTTTGGAGAGATGGGAAACAGTGGGGTTATAGAAGGCAGCCTCACACTTGTTCTAATGTTGGGGTCTTTGCTCAGCAGTGAATAAGATTGTTTCTACCTGTATTATCAAGATCATGTATTATATTCACAAAATGTTATTTATAATCTCTATATATCATGTTCTCCAAACTCATTAATGATTAACTGAGAGAATGTACTCCTGGTCCTGCTTCTCAGCTGTGTTAGGAAGCTTAATTGAAGTGCTTTGAAATTCCAGAATAGAAAGTTCTGCCTAGGTGCCATGGATTGTACTTATTACCTACATAGGAGACAAGCAATGACCATACAGTAATCTGATGAAAGAGCAGAGATTTCACTTGTTATTTCCTCAGTCACAGACATTCACAACGAGCAGAGATTGCAGTATGAGATTGCACCATAAATATGTAAAGCTGGGCTGGTGGTCACACTTTCATCATCTCAATGAAAGAATGTGTTTTGGCATTTTTTCACTGTGCCAGGATTTAGCATCCAGAGCTTCCATTTTTCAGGGGTTTAAACTCTGCCAGCAATGTTACCACGCTCTGATGTTTGAAATGATTTTACATAAGGACTGCTCACAACAGCTTGAGCTGCGGTGATCGAGGCAAAGTCACCTGGCTGCCAGCCAGGGAGAACAGGCTCCTTTCTCAGGCAAATTGCTCAGTGGTATTTTTAGCTACAAATGCACTGTCTGCTGCAGTTAGCATTCGACTTGCAGGGCTGCAGGACACATCCCTGCAGCTCCTGCTGGGAAATGTGACAGACGGGCGTAGAGCGCTCGCCAAGCGTGAGCGCCCCGCTCGCTCGGGTGGCTGGCTGGGAGCCGGGGGGAGCCCAGCATTGCCGGGAATGCTGGTTTCAGTTCCGGGAGCAGAGAGCCAGGCCAGGTGAGCTGGCAGCACTTCTCCCCACGCTGGAGCTGGTTGTGTGTGTTACAGGACAAATCATTAGTTCCTTTGCTAGTAATAACCTAATCATGTCAATGACGTCAGCTGCTGTTCATTGCAGAACCAACCTTTCCAACCCCAAACCAAACACTGAAGGGGGTTGGGCTCCTGACAGAGCTGAGCTGCTCCAGCCTTTCCTTGCAGGCAAAGGTGGCTGTGATGTACAGTTCATATCCTTCCCACTGGGTTATCCAGGCTAACACTCTGACCTCAGCTAGAGTGATGGCAGTACAGGCTCTCCACCCAGCAATATGTGGTCACTGGTGTGTCACCACAGAGGTACCCATTCGATGAGGGAGTGGAAAGATGGTCACCTGCCCTGGGATGTACCAGGCTATCTGCAGCTCACATCAGGGAAAGGTGGAAAGTCATTTGCTCCACCCCTCTCATACCAAAACAAACATTTCCATAGGGGCATGCTCTGATCTCAGTGAGTCAAAGTCAATGACGGTGACTCCCCCTGAAACTGGTTTTCCAGAGGAGTATCTCCAAACTGACAATCACCCCTTCTCATGCACATGGCAATGGGCTGGAGCTGCAATCAGGTGGGAGTTCAGAGAACCTCAGGAGTCCTTCCTATGGGGCTCTGGTGAGAAGGGGACACCTTTCTAATGAGGCATTTATGGGTAACAGTTATTTCTTGCACTCAGCACTTGGGCAGAATGCAGCTTCCCTACCAGCAGGAACGAACTCATTGCAGGAGGCGACAAAATGCATGAGCTTTAAATGCATTTCAAGTAGATCAAATAGTGGTGCTTCTTGCACCTTTAACAGAACAGCCAGCCAGAGAGCAGATGCTGATAGACCAGGTGATAAGATGGCCACACCTGAATCACTCCACATGCTGTTTCTGGTACATTATCTGAAGCATTAGACTTCAGATCTAACAGCCCAGGAGAGACTATCACAATGACATAGTCCATTTCTGTAAAACAGAATTTTCACTTCAGTTTTTACTCCACCAGCTTGAGTAATGTGTGGCTGAATTTTAGGGATGATTTAGATCTACTGATCTGGGTTTTACAGGTGGCAGCTTTACATCATCCTTCAGTGAATGCTTTCAGCAATCCTTTATCCTGGCTGATAGAAACTTGCACCTCACTTATTCTTCATACTTTGATATTTCACCCTACAACTTCTGGCTTACAAGGCACTCTGTAATATGCTGGGGAAGTAAAAGTGACAGGGAAGACCCAAATGCTTTTCTCTGGCTGATCCCGCAGCCCCTGGGAGCCACAACAGCTGCAGCAGGCCCAGGGATGGAGCTGGGATGCAGCCCTGCAGAGAGCTGCCATGCTGGCTGTGGTGAGTTCTGCAGCAGTGCTCTGCTGTGAACTGTTTCCCACTCCTAATAATGGCTTTTTTTGGGTGGGGTCACTACCAGTAAGTCTTCTGCAGTAAAACAAAGTTGATTTAGTTGGACCAACTTAGTAAAGATTTCCACAATCCTCAGCAAATATTTTAGAGGTGAGGTGGCAGATTCCTTCTTACTCCTGTGCACATATCTAAATATATGAATATATATATTTATATGAGACGTAGTCTTTCTGCCACTCCTTTAAAAGATTTAAAAATCTTTTCCCCGGGGTGTGTGTGGAATCTGTTTCCAACGTGTTGCAAATCTGCATTTCCTATTGATCTTATCTGCTCTTCTGTGCTACAGCAGTCTCTGTTTCACATCGTAGCCCCGGGGCTTCCATCCTCATTAGAAATCCTTTCCCAGGAGGCTGGAGATGCACCAGCTGATCACAGGTCACAGCAGTAACAGCCAGTGACTAAACTCTGAACACCCAAAATAAAAGCAAGAAACAGTACGTGGAAAAAAACCCCCAAAAAACAGGTGCCTCCCTCCCAAGCAGGTTCCCTAAACCCGTGGTCCTGTTTGGCAGCCACGACAGTCACCTGCCCTCCCAGGCACTTTGCAGTCATCTCCTGCTGAAGCAAACAGCATCTGCTTATCACTGAAAAGAGCAGCTGAAACTTTTATCTTTTTTCTGTAAGCATTGGGAAGTATTCCCTCCTCTCTTAGCTCAAACAACAGAGATATCCCACTTCTTTATTTCTCACAGTCCCTGTGGGCAAACCCCTCTGTCCCAGCAGCACAGCCCTCACAGCCCCTAAACCCCAAAGCCCATGGGGCAGTGAGCATGCAAAGGGCCCAAGCTCATGAGAGCAGGATGGTTTCTGAAATTACAGCAGCAAAAGATGGTTTTAATAATTTAAGAACTCTGATCTGGCTCTTTTAGCACATCTTTGCCCCAGAGCTGCTTGTCAGGCACTGCCTGAAGTTGCTGCTTTTCTTTGACATGGCACCTTCTGAAAATATAATGAAAAACAGTTCCTGGACTGCATCAGACTACCTGTTCTTTTAGTTGCGCTAAGCCTCATGTGTGAGGCTTTCCCAGCTACAAATCTTAATGGAGCTCCTTAGCAGGGCATTAAAACGCATGCTGAAATCAAAGTGGTATCCTTCATTCATTCCTCCTGTGGTCACAATAAGCTCTTGAGCCCTGCCTTGTACTGTGACTAACACAACGGGACCCTGGCTGAAAACTGGGAATCTGCTGAGTCCAATAAAAATAATACATAAAAATTTCACTTCATATCAGGAACAAGAAAACACCAAACTCATATCCTTTGTAATATACAACACATGTGAAAAGCAGCTACAAGAGCAGAAAAAGGCTTTCCTGACTTGTGCTTTTCAAGTTGGAGTTGCTGCCTACCCCTCTTCTCACAGCAGGCAGGGGAACCTCAAAGGAGCAGGTGTTTTTCATGGATGAGACAAGCCCCTGGTCAGTGCTTCTCGTCTGCCTGAAACACACCACTAATCTTCAGTGGGGTCTCTACTCAGCTGTGCAAACATGGGGGCTTTGGAGGATTAGGTTCAAATTCACATGAAGTTTTGTGGTTGTGTTTTAAAAAGAAAGATGAATCCAAAAAAACAATAGCATGGATTACTTTCCTTTTGGAGAAACAGATTGCAAGCTTTCCCCCAGTCTAGGGCTGGACTGACCTCAAAGTTATACATCCCCAGCAGCTTCCATCTGTAGATTTCATGGCTCTTTATTAGAAGGAACATGGTAAAACATTGCAGCTTCCATGGGTTAGAGACAAGCTTAAAGGATTTCTTAAGGTTGTAGAGAAGTACTGGGCACAACCAGGATCTGAACTGACTCCTGGCCTTAGGAGGTCTGCTTATGAGGAAAGCTGTAGTCAAGAAAAGACAGTGGGAAGAGCTGGCAAGAAGCTTGTTAGAGAAACTATTTTCTATTTTCTATTTTCTCGTGACCATCTAGTTAGCCCCACAAGGGCTGTACAAGAAGCAAAGTGCAAGCGCACGCTGTATAAAAAGGAGAGGAGGAATCAAACCTGATATCAGGGATGAGTTTTGAGCAAAGATTCAGGTTGCTCTCTTGTTTACCCCCTTCCACTGAACCCCAGTTCCTCTGAATGGATTGGCTTGAATCCCCATGGAACATGGAACATTTTCACACTGGCATTTTCTTCTTGCAGGACACTGGGGGCTGTGACTGGCACCACAGGGAGTAAGTGGCTGGAAGACTAATGATGCAACATGCTAATACCTCCATTTTTACTACATCTAATTAAGCAATAAATGATTCTGGTGGGAGTGTGGAGCACACAGATTATTATGCAAATCAGGTAACTGTGCTACCAGAGGGCTCTGGTGTTGCCCACATTAGCACTGGTAGGATATTAGTGCAAATGTCACCTTTCTCCTCTGTTAGTTATTGCCTCCCATCTCACCCATGATGCAGCCTCCCTGGGGACAGAGCCATGATGTCTCATAGACTTGGGAGTGCAAATGGATTTTAAAGAGGATTTTTAGCAAAGTTTCTGTCACCTTCCATGAACATTTCCAACACATCCAGAGCTGGTGGCCTGAGAGCCTGCTGTATTGGCAAAGTTACCTGAAGAATTCGCCTTGAGCCAATCTACAAATTGGTTCAGGGACATGCTCTAGGCTAGAAGAGGCACCTACTTTTTGGCATGTGGAGGACAGAGCTGCCTGAACGCAATAAACTGAGCACTCTAGTGGGAATCAGGTTTTCCCGCCAGTTAACCTTCACCATTAAAAAGTAGAATGAGGGAGCAACACTGAGCATTTTGAACCACGTTATGTCCCAAGTTATTTTGTCCTCCCCACTCCCCTTAAAAGGATCTCTTTTGCTCTGTGTTCCTCAAATGAAAGTGAGACAAGAAGCCGAGCTGCTTGCCCCATCCCAGGCTGTTGTTAGCAGACAAAGGCCATTGTTTGCTGCCACTGGTTGTTGTTCCCGTGGTGGCAGCAGCCCCCAGCACCAGCCCTCAGCTCTGGGCCCTTTTTGTACTCGGCATGGCACAAACAATTGCACTGTCCCTTTCTGTGGATGGCTGCAATATAAAGAGAGCAATACATTTCTCTGCATCTTCCCACAGGCCCCAGGGACACAGAAATTCATGGGCTGGCTGGAGCCAGCTGGGGGGCAGAAAGGAGGAAATCATCACCCATCATTATAGCATGTGGCCCAGACCAAGCACACTGTGATCCCTCAGGTGGAAAAGGTATTGCTCCATTGGATGCACTTGGGTAGATCTGTCCCTCAATCGCAGATCCAAAACCTCAGAACTCAGTTCATTGGGGTTTCTGCAAAGTCCCCATCCCTGTCCCTGGTGCAAAACTGAACTGATTCCACACAGGTTTTGCAAAAGGAATGTAACTGTCCATGGTCAGTGATGCTAAGACCTGACCTCTCTACGCAAGGATGATAGAAAGGTGAATGCGAGCAAACCCAGCCACATAAAATGCGCAATGGACTCTGCTAACGTGGAGATCCGGGTCATTCAGTGACTTCTTTGAACATTCACAAAACAAGTCCAAGATGCCTGATGAAACCTGATCAAATTGTGTGGATTTCTTTAAATTTATCTTGGAGTTTTTGAGGATTTACTCAAAGATGTGACTTGAGACAGTGAATGTGGTCTGAAACAGCCAGGAGGGCCACAGGTCTCAGCCAAGCCAAAGGTCCCACTGCTCAATGTCTCTGGGGATAGATGATCTTCACCACCATAAATAATTCTTACTGGTTTAGCTTCTGATCCTGCTTTGCTTTGCACCAGGGTAACTGCAAAACTGCATAACCCACCTCACAATAAAATAACAAAGGGGAGAGAGAGATTGAGATAGTTCTTTTTCCTGCTGCAGTCAGCAAAGCAGAATTCAATATTTTCTTCCTTTGCCTAAATTGGAGAGAAAGGGATATTTTTCTTTTCAGATTGCAAATTGAATTGATTCTTGCTTGCTCCTTTGGGAGGAGTGACTTTTTAAAACATCAGAAGACTGGTACAGATGGGCAAATCCCTTTGTCACTAGGCCATGATGCAGAGTTAAGGAATGTCCTGCAATCTCTAATTCACTGTGATTGCACTGGGATTTTGAGATAGAAAAAAAGCAGGAGAGAAATACCCAGGTTTTAGACGTTCCTTGCTGCTCTGACAAATTGTTTATCAAAGAGCAGCAAAGCAGTTTTGGGGCTTCCTTTACCTTCTCCTGCCCAGCAGGCAGTAGTGCAGTCCTCAGGCCTCAGGCACTCTGTGGCATAAAACAACAATGGGTTTGTTTTGAGGGCTGTGTTCAAACATAACTTATGCTGGGAAGGTTCTATCATGGAGGTTCCTGTCCATGTCCCACTGCATCTGCTGTTCCAGGTGTCCATGGTGAGAGCACAACAGGCACAGCCTGGCCGTGCAACACCCACTGGGGGACACATCCCCGCAGTGGCTGGGGGCTCAGACACAGCCATTGCCCCTTCCCACGCATTCCTGCTCCACTCTGCATCCTCCCAGGCCATATTGCAGGATGATTCCTGCCATCACACCACTGCCAGCAGCTGGGGCTTTGCCCAGTGAGGAGCTGAGAGCTACCTGGCCTTTGCAGATTAAGCTTTATGCCCCCATGTGCCTCTTGTCTCTGGCCAGCCACAGCAAAACGGGGCTGGGAGTTGCATCCTGCAGTGCTTAGGAGTCATTTGCTGAAATGCAGAAAGCTGGCTGGGCATGCAGCACTTCTGCACAGCAAGAGTTTCTCCATGGCACTGGTCACCCAGAGAAGCAAGGAATTCAAGATCCGTCTTACAAGAGAGCACATGTTAATGGTTTAATGGCTGTTGCTGCCTCATTTAGACTGTAACAGAGCCCAAGCTGCAAAGGGTACCTTCTGGTCACATGGAAAGGCAGGCTGGGGCTGTTCAAAAATATTCTTTGCATACACTGTATATAAAATATTTTTATTTATAAATTTACTGATTTTAATGCCTTGATTCTCCAGAAGTACCATTTTACATCCCAAATAAGTCAGTGTTCAGCACAGGTACAAAATCAGATTTATTTAAGTTTGGCCACACAGGAAGGCTTCACCCTTCCCCAGGGTCAGGTAAAAATCCTCACCAAGCTGATATCCTAGAAAGCTCTCAACCAAGGAGGGGCAGAGAGAAAATGTAGTGAATAGCTAGATGCTGTCTTGCTTATTGAAAGTTTATTTGTCCAATTTTTTCAAGTTACACAATTCATAATCGTGTGATGGCTTGATCACTCTTTGTTTTTTGAAACAGTACTATTAAAAAAAATAACCAACAGAAAATTCTGGTGACCATGTAGAGGACCTTAGAGAATAGCATGACAGTGAATCAGGAGAGGTTTAGGCTGGAAAGTTTCTTCTCTCAGAGGGTAGTTGGGTACTAGAAAAGGCTCCTCAGGGACATGGTGACAGCACCAGCCTGGCAGAGTTCAAAAAGCATTTGGGCAATAATCTCAGGCACTTGGTGTGACTCTTGGGAATGATGCTGTGCAGAGCCAGGCATTGGACTCTGTGATCCTTATGCATCCCTTCCAACTCAGGATATTCTATGATTCTGTAATAGAAATCCCCATTAAACAAAACAGAAGAACCTCCTGATATTGTTTCTAGTAGCACTTTTGCATCACCAGCAGTGAAATACCATGAAGCTTCTCAAACGCTTTTCACATTTGTGTTTTTTCAATCTTCTCTTGATTTTCCCATCTCTCAGTCTGGCCAGTGCCACTGCCAGGAATTTTCACATTTGTTTGGGGTCCCATGATCCTATGGAAGTGACCATGTCCCTGGTGGTATCCTGTGCCCAATACAGCCACCAACCCCGAGGTCTTGACTGCACCTCTGGCTTGGAAGGGTAATTGCATGTTTTCTCTCACTCTGCTGGTGAGATGGTGGGGCCAACGTGACTCTGACACCCTACACTGTCTGTGAGCAGCTTTTCCACCATCCCTGGCTGCCATGATGCTGGCTGGCTCAGTGACCTGGGTGGAAAATCTTGGTCTTCCAAAAGAGACCCAACTGCACCCAACCAGATCAGCTGGTCTGAGCTTGAACCCACTGGGCCAGACTTTCCCCAGCTGGAGACATGGGTTGGCTTGAATGGGCACAGCCTCTACTCTCCAAGACATAAACTGGGTTTAGCGAAGGGCAGGGCTTTGTGAGGTTTCCAGCTCTTCACCCAGGTCCTGTTGGTATTTATATCTGGGCCCAGTGACACAGTACTGAGTTTATTAATTTGCTTCAGCATCTCCTCTTTCAACACCTCAGGTTCTTCTGGTGCATTATTTTTTATTAGCTGAGTGCAGTAAGCATCTCCAGCCCCTCTCTGGAAAGGACCAGCATTTAAAGGGATCAAATACCTATTCTGCTGTAAGATTACTGCTTTGTTCAATTGCTCTGCTTCTTAATCACCCAGAGGGCAAATTAATTTTCTCATGTATTTCAAGGAATAGGTAAATTTGCTCCTCCAATTAGACTTTCTAATTTACTTTTTATATTTAAATCACAGTTGGTTGTTTGGGGTTTTTTACAGAATTAAGAAAATACAAATTATTTTCTAAAAATTCTAATTGTACTTTTTTAATCTAAGAAACCTAGCTTCTTTCCTTTCTGCAGGAGCTTGATGATAAATTAAAAACTGCCTTAAATATTCCCCTTGTATCTCCCTGAGCAATAAACTTTCCTTTCCTAGAGATTCTTCTATCCAGTACCTGCCTTCCTCAAGGACTCCCAAAGCTGTGACCACTCTCCTGGCTGCCCAGGCTGGGCCCAGGCCAGCCTGTGTGATCCCAGTGCAAAGTTTGATGGTCATTTCTAGCAAACTGCTTCATCCATATGTGTGTGTGTGTGTGTGTGTGTGTATACATATATGTGTATGTCTGTGTGTGTGTGTATATATTTATGCATGATAAATCCAATCAACACACAAACTGGCTAATTATTTGTGTGGAATAACTTTCAAAGAACCAGGGGTCAAGCCGAAGCCAGCTGTCAACCCTCAGTCAATTCCAAATTAATAATACAGCATGAGCTGGCCCTCTAAAGGTTTTTTAATGTGTTTATATCTTGGCTTGATAAACACAGCCGAGAGAGACAAGATGGAAGAGGCAGAAAACTTAGCAGGGTTACTTTTCCTCAAAAAACAACTTGTGAAAACATCTGTGCAGCTCGCAGCTCCCCAGATGTTCTCTTTAACAGAGCACTTAAATTGTTTATATTTTGCCTAACACTGGAATCGTGGCAGATTATTTTTGTTGCAGGGTCTTTGCAACATTTTGTAGGTGGTCTCGTAAAAGAGAGCAGATATTTAACCCCACCACCACCTCCTTCTCCTTTGCCCTGGTTGTTTACACAGCAGAGCCTGGTACCAGTTCCCTCCGATAGCGTGTGCGTGGGGGGCCTGGGGGCTTGGCCATGGCTCTGCTTTTGCACCAGAGTCACTCTGTTGGCTCTGCTGTGGAGGCTGGAGGCTGACAGCAGTAAAAATGTGAGATGAGACAATTCAGGCATTTCAATTCAGCCTGGGATGCCCAAAAGTTGGCCTCAAAATGTTATTTGCTGCCTTTGACTTGTTCATGCTAGTAGCGATGGGGCGTTATCTCAAACCTGCACGACTTGTCCCTCTGAAGCCTGTGTGATGTCCTGTATAAAAAAATGTGCCCACACATAAAGGATCTGGTGATCAGAGTCTATATATGCAGGGAACTTCAGTGGGTTTTCTATTTGCATGGGCTGGAGAACCATGTATATGTATATTTTACTGTGTACTTGTGCAGCTTTCAATTTGGAGTGTTTTCCTTAATGGTTATTTTGCCTTGTTTTCAGGAGATGTATGAAGCACCTGTGATCTCATCAGGTCCAAAGCTCCCTGGGGTCTGAAATGCTTTACCACCTCCCCAAAAAAATCCCACATCATAATTCCCTGTCATATGGCACAGTTGCAGCTCCATGGGCTTTCAGACAGCCCTGTGTCTTCTGCTCCTAGCCAAATTTCTCTGCTTCAGCAAATTTGGGCTGATGGGTGATTAGATCAGTTTGTGGATGGCACATTCTCAAAGGAAAACCCAGGAGCTGAGGAAATGGTTTGAGCTGCTTTTTATGCTCAGCTTGTAGCTCTGACTGGAGCTGATGCTCTTTGCATCCTGCCCTAGAGGGCTATTTCTAGCAGCAGGAATACATTTAGGAAAAGCTGTTAGAGCGTGGCCCAAAGCGATGGGCAAAGCAAGGCTGGATATGTCTCCTGGGGAAGGCTTGCACAGCAGGAGCTGGGAGCTGGGTACATTGCCCCCAGAAAGGTCAAACAGGATTTACATAGATGTCTTATTGACATTGCTGTCTTAGAAATTCTTTTTGAACATGTCTATATGATTGACACACATAGTTAGGTCACACAGGCTGAGGACTTAGAAAATCTTATATTACCTTAATTCATTTGTTTTCTGGTTTTTTTTTTTTTTTTTTTTTTTTACAACTTTAAATGCATTAATCCTTACTGCATTGGGTGGATTGAAATGAAAGATGTACTGGGTGAATTTAAATGAAAGATGCTGTAGAAACACTCTTTGTTTCCCAGTAATGATACTTGCAAGCTGTGCTGACAATATTCCACACTTCTGACAAAACACAGTTAGTTATAAAAAGCCATTTCTCCAGAGCCCTTTGTGGTTAAGTGCCTGAATGCTGGAGTAGAAGCTGACAACAGTATGTGGCTGGGAGACAACTTAGCATATCATCTAATGTACTCCTAATTCATGCTTTAAATTCACAGTGCACACCAAAGAGCGTGCACTCAGCTTTTTACACTGGCGTGTCCAATGTTAGCCAAGTCTACTCACTCTCTTTACGGGATGGTTTTTCAGATCAGTTTGTTCAGGTTTGTTGGTGTTTTGTTCTTCCTATTTTCCTTTTATAGCCTCTCCATTTGGTTTTCCCATGTGTGGGGAAAACATTGACTTTCAGCGCGAGGAGCCGCTCTGCGGGGAGCGGTGGGGAAGGCGCCATATGGTGCAGGCGGAACATCTGCGAATCTCTGACGCTGCAGTTCTGCTTCGCGGGCCCTGGGAGCATTTCCCACGTGTGCTGAGGAGAAATGAATATGACACAAGGACTTTCCAGGAGCCTTGATGTATGGGAAACAGAATGAATTTGCTAGAGGAGACTGTAAAAGAATCAGAGTGCTACATTGTGCTAAACCAGCTTCCCTAATGGAACTGTGTTGCCCATATTTGCTCCCTTTCCTGTTGAATTGCAGTGTCTATTTTCCAGTGCAGCGCTGAAAATAAATCTCGTGGCGAACAGAGATGGCTCATCTTACAGCTTGCAGAAAGGTTAATTAAATGTGCGTGGTGCTGGCACTTGTTCACAGCAGCCTAAACCCGGGGATGACAGATTGCCGGGGGCGTGCGAGCGGCTTCCTCCCTCAGCCTCACACAGCCCACACCTCGCACAGGGCACTGGGCTTGGAGAATGTGTCTGCTCAGCAACAGCTCTGCTTCTACAGGTAAAGTTATTCACCTACACAGGGGCTTTCTGCAAAAGGGAGTTCAGTGCCTGTGTGTTTCAGGCAACATTTCTGTGGCATTTTCCCAGCTTTTCAGAAGGCTCGTTGGTCTGCTTACAAGCGCATCTTTTTCTTTTGGACTTGTCACAAAGACCTTTTGCCTGCCATGATCCTGCTGTTGTGCAGTGGTGATGATGTGGATAAGCACTTGAGTGGAGGCTGATGCACACTTTGAGCACAATCTCTCTTCTTGGTTTTGCCCCCATAGCAGGGCACAGCTCTGTGTTCAGAACCATGGGTAACACCAAGCACCCAGACATTCCCAGGAACTGGCAATGCTAAGGATGACCTCATGTTTAATGCACTTCACAGGGACTGCTGAGACTCAGTTCAGCTGGTGGCTCGGTAGAAAAACCAGTAATTTCTTAGCTAAAAAGTACAACTGCAACCTTTATCTATGAGAATAGGAAATATGGGAACAGAAAAAGTCCTTGCTTTTACTTAGAATTGTAGTCCAGTGCCTGAAGTGCCTTGCTGAGCCTCCTGCATTTTTGGCTTCCTTGCCTCTTCATTTTTTGCTCTGCTTAGCCCTGAAAAACAGAATGTGGGAGTATATTGGGATCATTAAGGAGATTTAGGAGCAAAATCCTAGTCAATTCTGTGAGAAAAACTCTGCTAAGTGGCACCAGCCAGAGACCCCATTCCAGCATATATTTATACATGTGAGCAACCTCACCCACAGGAATAATCACCCTGGAACCTGCTAGGATCACAGGAACCTGACAGGTTCCTGTGTCAGCATCATCGTCAGTGGGCTGCATCACCAAGTATGAAACTTGGTGCATGGCTTTTCTCAGTGTATCTCCCACAGCAAGCTGAAATGCTGCCACAGGGACTTTGATCAGGATACACTTCAGTGGGATTTGAATGTTGCATGGGCCTTGATCTGCAGAGAGAGGAATTTTACCCTTCCATAAATATGCTGTGCCATGGCAGGTCCTGCTCTCTGGGGCTAGCTGGAGCTTGGGAAAAACTATCCATCCACATCATTTCTAATGTGAGGACGTGGGGTTTGCTCATGCCTGGCTTGCTGGTGCACACGGGCTGCTCTCCTCATACACTCCAATAATTTCCAGAGAGGCAGCAAATCAAAAACCATTGCATGCATTTCCTGAGCCCCCACCCAGGGCTGTTGCCTTCACTGGTCCAGCCTCAGTGGGCAAGCAGGAATGGTGCCAGGAGTGGGGATGGCTGTAGGGCCCATGAATACCTGCTGCGCATGATGAGGCTGAGACCATGGACTGTTTTAGCAGAGCTCATCAGGTGATGATTTCCAGTCCCCTGTGATGTCAGTGTGAGAGGCACCAAGTCACTGCCTTCCTGGGCACTGCTCATGTGCAGCATGAACTACTGTGCAGCTGGCATGAGCTCTTCTTTCCTCTGGAGAAAGGCTGAGCCATGTATCAAGGATGCTGACAGCCCAGGACTGTAGATCTGCCAGCACACAGTCTGTATTTTCTGGAGTGGGGATACAGAGTGCATTTACCTTGACTTAATGATGAGCACATTTAGAGGTTTCCGTCATGGAAGACTGAGGAGGAGACTGATAAAACCAAGGTCTGGTTCCTCCTGGACTGTAATACAAATGTTTCCTTTGGCATTCTCTTTTACTGGCTCCATTCATGGTGGTCTCTGAGGAGCCCATCAGAGGCCTCTGTGCTCATCGTGTTCAGAGCATGGTTTCCACAGACAATTGCCTGCAGCTTGCAAAAACAGATTTGCCAAACCACACATAATAAATCAAAACACAATTTCCAAGTGCTAGAACGAGCAAAAGCTATGTCTTATTACAATGCACTCTTTCCAGGACAATTTCTCAGCCTTGCTTTTTCAGGAATATATAATGAGAGGCACAAAAACAGATGAGAAACAAGATGGCACAGATAGGCTGCTTGTTGCCTTTACCTGGTTACTCTCAAAAGCAATCATTTTACAACTGTCAGAGTTCCAGTCTTTGGGAGCTGCTTCATATTCCCATGTCCTAAGAACTCCCACAAGCAGCAAAGAAAGTTCAGTTACAATTCTCCATCACCCTTCAGAAATAAACTTCCTTCAGAAACAGCTGTCTTCTTTCTAGATACAAACAATCCTCCAAAAATGTCAAAGATAAGACTGTACATAATTTTAGCAAAGGAATAATAATACTGTTTTTCTACCTCTCAGATATTTATGGGTTCTTTTTTATATGATAACAAAGTTTTTTACATGCTGAAAATTATTTTGGCACCATGTTTTTAACATCAGATTGCATTGTGTCTATGTCAGAACATATTCATTGAAAAGACCTGAAAGTAAAAAGCTATGTGTGTGTTTAAAATAAGCACAAACCTCAAAGCTGGGCCTGTTTAATGAAGGTCCTAGCACAAGTGTCTGTTTCTTACTTCCAATTCTCTTTTTCAATTGGCATCTGAAACTAACTTTAGTTTCTGCTTCAATCAGAGGTTTCAACAAAATGCTTCTTGGCAGCTTTTGCCTGTCACTGCCTGTAACCCTCTGTAGGGTTAATGTCTTCAACACTGGATCTGAATGTGTAACATCCTGCTGCATTAATTCCCAAAGCTTTACTGTATGGGGTCTTTCTGGCAGTTCTACAGACAGACTTTTTGCTTGCATCTCACAGTGGTCCCTTTCCAGGGATAAGGCTTCTAGAAATCCGTGTGACACATTCAGTTATGATCCACCAAGCACAGCTCGGTCTGATTTGTAGAGGAATGCATGTGAACCAGAAGGTGCCCAGAATTATTTCTGAAAGTGCACTTATTTGGTTACCATCTTTCATTAAGTAAATGTTAATGAGGTGAAATTGGCTCTCCTCTCCCCCTGTTGTTAGAGACAAGGTTTGTAATTCAGACCTGAAGGTTTGTTTCATGGACAGCCCACAGTCAAACTCTGTGTCACCGCCTGACATGAGGGTCCCTTCACCTTGGATCTTTGGGAATCATGATCACCTGAATTTTGCAGCTTTCATTTCCCAGGCCCAGATCCTGCTGCAATATCACCCTTCTTTCTTTTGGGAGGCCCACACACATATCAAAGTTAAGTGCACGTGTGGGGGAGGAATATTCCTCCCTTATTTTCCACAGTGGTTTTCAGAGGTTCTCACACTCCTGGTGGGAATGAAGCATACAGCTAAGTCCCTTTAACTTTAGACTTTTAACTTACCCTTTAGCTAAAGTTTAATTAATTATTGTGGAATCCATGCTAATTACATGCCAAATACCTCATGACCATTATTTTTCTGCAATCCTTAAAACATTTATTATTCTTGAAGATGACAAATCATAGAATAGAATCATGAAATGGTTTGGGTTGGAAGGGCCCTAGAAGATCACCTGGTTCTAACCCTTTTGCCACGAGCAGGGACACCTTCCTCAAGCCCAGGCTGCTCAATGCCCTGTCCAGCCTGACCTTGTATACTGCCAGGGATGGGGCATCCACAGCTTTCCTGAGCAACCTGTGCCAGTGCCTCACCACCCTCACAGTAAAGAGTTTTTCCTGTGTATCTGACCTAAATTTCCACTCTTCAGTTTGAATCCATTACTCCTTCTCTTATTACTACTGTTCCTGATGAAATCTCCTGCTGGGGCTATGCTAATGCAGTTAGCACCTGCAAATGGGTCCATAAAAAGAGGAAAGTTCTCATTCACTGAAGTGAGAGACAGAAGGATGCTCCTGTACCTGCACCCTCCTCCACAGCACACCTGCAGGCATCTGCAGGGCTTTGGTGTGACTGATTCAAATGGCAGAGGAGATGAGGGTTACCTTCTGCAGGTGGGGTGAGTACTGGAGCATTTCCATCTGAAAGTGCCCTCCTTTGTTCAGAATTTGCAGATAAGTCGGGGGAGGGGGGGGGGGGGAAGAAAAGTTTTGAATGATGTGACAAGCCCTAAAGATAGCTTGGGCTGTGATCTCTGCCTCAGACAAGAGTTAGCTGTGCAAATAAAGCAGGGAGACAGAAAGATTTAACAGCACAGCAGAGCTGTCAGGGACTGATCCCTCAATCTGTCCCCTCTTTTCCTAGCTGAGGGAAGCTGAGAGGGGATTTCCAGATCCCTTCAAATAGCCCTGCTGGGAAATCTCCGTCTCTCCCAGGCTTATTGTGTTTTCTTTCCCTTTCTCTCTTGATGCCTTTTTCCATCACAGGAGTATCCAACAACTTCCATTTAAAATAATTAACAATAATGATGTCCCTGGTGAACTTCATAGAATGACTGTAATTTCTGTCTTTTCCAAGGGAAATTCTGCCTTGGGCTGGGTGATCTACCTCCCCACAGGGATGATGAAACCCTTCTTGTATCTTTGAAACCATTGACCAGGGAAGAGATGAATCTAAATTCCTTTAATAGCCTGTGAGCTTGGCATACTGCACGGGGGATGCAAGCCAGGAAATACTCCCTCTGCCCCAAAAATGATGTCTTTTTTGCTTTTATTATTTTTAAAAGGCCACGATTTCCAGAACTGGACATGAGGACACGCTGTTTCAAACAACATCCTTTTCAAAGGACACAAGAACACTCAGTTTTGGCAGAATAGCCTGAAACCATGGAGTCAGGAGGCTCAGCCTCTCCTCTTTCCCCCTTCACCCTCTAAAAAGGAAGACAAGGCAGGAGCTGGGGAAGAGCTCCACATTTGGGGTTTATGGAGCTCTCACACCCCAGACAAAGCCAGTGCAGGCACCTGAGCAGGAATGCCCTCACCAGCATGGGATGCTCAAGCCCTCAGCCTGCAGGGTTTCTCATCATGCACTGCTGCCCCTGAGGTCCTGCCCCAAGGGCAGCCTGTGGGTCAGAAGGGGAGGAGGAGGAGAACTGGGGGTGTTGGTTGGGCACTCCTTTTTCAGATTTTACCTTGGGGTGTCAGAGGGGCAGTTTCCCTCTGCCTGCCCCAGTCCTGCTCCAGGTGTAATCCAGAATTACTGACATTGTCCATGTACTCCAGAGTTCTAGGGTAGCTTCCACAGCCCTTGGCCCCTGTGGCAGGCTTCCTCCCCATGTGTAATTGCTAGCATCTGTCAGGACAACCATTTCAGCCATATGCAAAATCCAGGTGGGGTCTTTATGCTTTCAATAAGAAACCACTTTCTTTCAGGATGGGATTATACACTTCTTCAAGCCATGAGAAAGAACTTGCAGATCTCGCAGGTCCAGGCAGCCCTACAGTCAAGGGGAAGGGGAAACTACCCTCTTATTTATTACATGGAGTGGGAGTCTGTGTTTCCACTCCCTCCTTGTGTTCACACACAAGATTCCCAGGCAGTAGAAGCAGGAGCTTTGCCCACTTCCACCAAGGCTTTGTAAAAGTGTTTTCTGGGCTGAGAGCAGAGGCAAACCTTTGCCCCTAGATATTAAACCAGAAAGTCCCACTCTTACTGCTGCTTTTTGCAGCAGTGTTACAGAGCTGGTATCTGGAGGTAGGGACAAAACTTTCCCTGCTGGTTTATTCTGCAGCCCTTCACCGATGCCTCCTGAGGCCTTCCATCATGGAAACACCCTGTCATTGCTGCCTTTGCAGGCAGGGCAGGCACAGAGGGATGGGCAGCTGCCTACAGTGAAGGCAGGAACAGGATTCCTTTGCCCTGGCCCTCAGTCTGGAGTGGGCTCCCTTTCCCTTCCCACTCACCTCCATCAAGCCATCAGACTGGGACATCTCTTGTTACCTTCCCAGTTATTGCTTTCCTTGCTCCAGAGGTTTGCAGAGCTCCATGGACAGCAGAGTGTTGTGAAGGGAAAGATACTTCACTTCACCTGGGGTTCAGGACTTCAGCATTTCTATTTGTTCCAGATAGGAATGACAGGTGAAAAAAAACCAAAAAATCCCCACAGTTCTCCATTAAATATGTCAAAAAACATTTTAGTTTGACTGAAGCATTTTGTGTCAATTTTTGCCTTTCAGTTAATGACATGTTACAGTGGAGATAATAACCCTTAAAAAGCAGTCACATTAAAATGCTGTTCCTGAGAAATCAAAACATTTAACTCTGTGATAATATTGAAACCTTCCACTTCCCTGCTTTCAATCTTCCTCATTGCTCCCATTTTCCACAAAACACAGTTGACGTGGCTGCCTCTGACTGTGACTCATAAAATTAAACAGTGAGATTTAAAGGCCCATGTGATGTGATGGACTGGATAGCTCATCTGGCTTAAAAATCTGCTCCATCCTGATTCCCTAAAGGCTTCCCACTTTTTTGGTTTCTAGCTGTCAGAACTGCCTCTGTGTTTGTGTCTGTATGTGTATCCATGCAAGTACCCACATCCATAGCTCTGTGCTCCATATGCCCATTGCTTTCTGAGCTGCATCATGTCACAAACACTCCCAGGTGACCCATTCTGGCAGAGCAGCACTGGGATGCATCCTCAGCCTTCCCTGGCTACTCTCAGAGCAGAGGATATCTCCTCCATCCCCTGCACCTCAGCTATGAGAAGGATCTGTGCAACACCTTTGCAAGAGTCTGCCACAAGCAGAAGTACAGCTGAGCTCCAAGGCAGGCAAGAATTGGGTCTGAACTTTATGGCTTGTCAGTTCTTTTCCTCTCACCAGAAAGCAAAAAATACTCCTAATCAGAGCAAGTTAGCATATTTTGAGATTTCAGCCTGGACTTTATGTAACTGTAAATGCAGAATTCAAAACCATAAATCAAATATCAGGAGTTGGGTTTGGATTCCAGGCTACTGCTGCTGGGTTTAAAGGGTCACTTCTCTTCCTGCTGCCCAATATATGAGCTACAAAACAGTGGGTTAGAAGAGATTTCTTTGATCATCAGTAGATGACCTCTGGGATGGGTTTGCCCCCTTCTGCAGAGCCCAGAACTATGATGCTCTGTGGGTTACACTGTGCTATGCTTTCCATCGTGTCTCCCGGCTGGTTCCTGCTGAAAAGCCAACATGTGCCACGGGTTGGAAGCTCTGACAAATGGAGCAGCAGTGCAGCCTGCCAGCAGCCTGGCTCAGCCAGTGCCCCCAGGCACCCTGCTGGATGCAATTCCAGCAGCAGAAGCTGAGGAGCCCGGGTTGCAGCTGCTCCATTGTCCAGCACCGGTGCCTTGGCCCGATAATGAGCTGCTCTGTGGTAAGGCTGCTTTTCCTAAAGCAGGCCCAACCAGGAGGCTCCACATCAGGACATAAAATACCTGAACTAATGCTAAACAGAAGACAGGTTTGTAAAAAATAAGTGAGGAATTTTCTAATTTATCTATGGCTGATAACTAATCTACATATGTGATTCTCTCCTCTCCTAAGCAGGTTGTGGCATTGGATGAAAGGGATGTGGGTAACACATTGCTGCCAGCCACATCATAAAGGAACTTTTAAAATGAAAAGTGGTCAGATCAGGCTTTGAAAGGTAAATCTCTTCCTCCCACTCTTGGCAGGATTTATGATGTTAGCAGCCATGGTCTCCTTTGTAAAATTTGCTAAAAATTTTGCTGTACCCAAACCCTGAAGTCTGTGTGTGCACAGTTTGTACCAGGTCTCCTCCACTCCAAAGTGCTGTGGACTTGTCAGTCGTTTTTACAGGGCTTCTTTGCAAAGAGCTGTGGGGGGTCTGGTCCAGAAGGATGTTCTGGGCTATCCTAAGCACAGAAATGTTGCAAGGCTTCAAAAACTGTGGGAAAGAGAGTCTGGCTAGGCTTTAATCTTCCCTCAACATGTGGCTGACATGTTCACCATTGCACAGGACTTTCCTTCTGAAAGAATTACTTTATCAGAGAGCTCTTTTCCTCATTAAATTAAAAAATCAAACCAAACTAACCAAGACCATAGTTTATTTTATTTCATGCTATGGGTTTATTTTAAATGTATTAGATTGCCTTCTTTAAAAAAAATGCAATAACTGATAACAAGTGCATATGGATCTTTTCAGTTTAATGCTTTGTTTACACTGAACACTGGTTTGCTGTAAGTGTGTGTTTTAAATTACTCTGCTTTTTTTTTTTTTTTTTAAACCAAATATTAACCTCTCTGTGCATGTGTGAGAAAGAGAAGGAGAAAGGGAGATGAGAGGGAGCTGGATGATGAGGACCACGTTGTGTGCAGCATTGCTGGGGGACCCTCCTCCACTCCTGCTCTCTTGTGCCTTTCCCACTGCTCCTCTCCACCACCCTCAACATAAGAGTCTGAATGTGTAGCAATGTAATGTAAGGTTTGTGACACAAAACAGAAAGGAAGACAACGAAGAACCTCCTTTTTTTGTCCAGCCCAGAGGGGCTAGGGGGTGTAAGCGGCCCTCAGTGCCACTGCCCAGCTGGGCAAGAGCACTGTCCAGCAGAGCCCCATGGCTTGTGTTCCCACCAGCCACGTGGTGCCAGGGCTTGGATCAGCAGTGAGAGGAGCAAATGTCTGTGCTGTGGTGAAGCATCAGGCACGTGGACATGGTGCTCCACCTCGGTTACTATTTGTCACCAATTTGCCACTCCTGCTGTAAAGGTGTTGTTCACATCTCAGGGGGAACAGGTAAAATGGTGTTTTCCCCTTTGGGGCAGCAGGAAGGTAAGGAGGAGAGGCAGTGCTGCAAGTCTCACCTCAGGAATAGTTTACAAGGATTTCCAGACCCTGTTGAATGGAGTTTCCATCAGGAGGCAAATCTGAATTTCTCCTACAGTTACAGAAGTGTACGTGCTTGGTTAGGACCTTTTTGGAGCCCAAGCCTGCCTGCAGCAGCCTGTCACTTTGAGGAAGAGCTATTTCTGGGCTTCCTTTAAGCTCATGACAGTAATACAAAGCCCTGAAATGGTTTTACAGATTGCATTCAAAGTTTTTTTGGCTCGAGTTGATTCCACTTCAAAAGCAGGCAAATCCACAGAACTTTTAAATCTCCTCAGTCTGTTCTAAACACAGACCCGACATGTTACAGGGTGCTTCCTGTCTGCTGGACACATACTCCCAGTATTAAGTGAGCACTAATATCACAAATTGAATCCCCTGGAATATCTCCAGACTGCCTAGAAAACATGACCCAGACTTGAATTAAATCCTTTAAAACCAGAAATAAGGCTTCTTGCAAGCACAAATCATGTGGCTTTTAGTGCCTTCCAAAGTGAATCTCAGCTCTAGGTTGAAGCTGGCCTCAGACATCCTTCCCAGTCCACAGCCTAAATTTCTCTGGTTGTCACTGCCTCACCACTTGGCTGTAAATTCGTTCTTATGAAAGTGTATGTTGTCCATCTGTGGAAACTCTCAGAAGCTGAATGACTTCTGAAGGGAAGGACAGGAGCAGAGCCCACATGTACAGGTCTGGGCAGATCTTGATATGGAATTGCCCCTTTTTTTTTCCTTGATGCTGCACACAGACCCTGTCTTAGTCCCATTCTTCTTCTGTTTGCCATGTTTGTGTCAATTTAGCATCACTGTATTCTCTATTATTGCCCTAACACCCAGCTGCAGCTCCATTGTGCCAAGCACAACCTTGGAAGGCTGTCTCTGCCCCAGGGAGCCTCGTTATTCAAATGTGAGACAAGCCACGGCAGAGGCCCTGGCCAGGTGGACATGAGCAAACACTGGCTTGTGGTCTCTGCATGCCACACAATTTCTGTCCCATTTCTATCCCATGCCAGACAGCATTTTCTATCCCATGCTCTGTTTAAACTTTCCCACAGCAGTGGGTGAAAATACACTACATTTCTAGTTTTTAACAGCAGGGGAGTGTGCTAGAAGGGAAGGACAGAGCACAGTATTTTGTGTTCTCTTTTTCCATCAAGTTTGTAAGGCCAGTGCTGAGATGCCCTCATCCCCACCACTGTCCCAGCACTGCTGCTGAGACAGTGCCTGTGTGACTTTCATGCTCATGTCCTGCAAAGAGAAGGAATAAAGGCTTTGAAGAGGAAGGAAACTGAGTTATTTCTTTGCAGGGGCACTGAGCAGAGCTGTAGGAAACAATGGGTCTACAGGTCCCTGTATTTGGCATCACTCTGTGGGTTTTTCCCTCTATAGAGTGAGCAGGTTTCCTCTGGTGAGTGGAGGGCCAGGGCTTTCACTGCTCTCCCTGCGGAATGGCCATGACTAACAGGCAACTGCTCCAAATGAAAAATTAATCTCGCCAAGACTTCAGAGCAAGCCAAACCTTGGAATTCCTTAAAGAGTCCCCATGCCACTTTATATTCCCACAGAGCCTGCATCACCACAGGGCCATCAGAACACGGTGAGGTGCTGTGGCTGGCCAGGGACAAGTGCCCCCAGGCTGTTTTGCACTGCTCAGCCGGGGTGTTTCAGGGAAGCTCTGCTCCCTCCTTACTCAAGCACAGAATCTCAGGGAAGCTCCACTCCCTGTACAGGGTGAGCTCTCCAGAATTCTCAGCATCCAGTGGCTTCTGGGATGCTGCCCCCAGCCAGTTTTTAGGCAGCATGGGTGCTTTTTTGAACACTTGGACACTATCTTTGAGCTTGTGGTGGGGAGAGATGAAATTTTTTTCTAATAATTTCTTGTAGAGGCAAGTCATAAGGGAAGGTGTTTGTTGCAGTTCAGGGAGTAATTGCAGTTGCCTCACAGTCTCTTTCATCCTTTCCATTCCATCCTTCCTAGCACAGTTATCTGATGTCTATTAGAGCTCAGTTTATCAGCCTTTCATCTGGGGAAACACTGGCAGGACTTTATTCCATTGCTTCATAGTTAATTTTCATAACCTGGAAGAAAAATGACAGCTTTTAAAACTCCACTGTCCTGTCAAAATGCTTAGCCAATGAGTTGAAAAGCTATTGGCAGTAGAGAGTGGCAGATGAATTCACAAAGCCTGATCCTATAAACCTTGTTTACTTAGGGAAGCAGGCTAAAACCAGCTGTAGCCTGGTGATCATAGTATTTCCACTCAGGACAAGGCTTTCACCTAACACTCAAAGTAACATTTCCTCCTCCATCTGTAGCAATTAGGAGGCAAGATGTGTTCAAGCAGTTTTCAGGGCAGTTTCAAAGCTGCGGGAGCGGACCCCACACCGGCAGCCACATCTCTCACCACCCTGCAGCCTGCCATGCAAGCAGTGACAGACACATGCCGGGCTCTGCTGGGGGGATCTGCATGGAAGGGCAGGCATGTTTTCTGGGGAGATGGAAAAAGAAATGGGCTGGATGATCTGGAACAGAGGAGGCTTCCTTTGTTAGGGAGAGTGGCTACAGGTGCGGAGGTGCCATGTGCCTTTGACTTAAGAACCAGTGTACATTATTATTTATGATTAAATGTCCATCTGTCAAATTAAAATGCCTTCTTTTGAAGTTGCACATCACAGAAGAATAAGAGTGAAGCCACAGACATCTCTGTACAATGTTTTTTTGTCCATCATTCTCTGAAGCCTATTGAAGCAGAAAACACATTTGCATTACAAAGGATGCAGTGCCTTTGTGTCTCGGTGCAGTGTCTCAAACCTGAGCCACCTTCCTTTCTAATGATGGTCAAGTAAAAAAACTGATCCCAACTAATCTGTGGTGTGACTCCTGGTAGTTCAAAGGAGTTACAGCAAGAATAAGGGCTCCCCACTCATCTCTTTCTCCAGGCAGTGCTCTTCCCTTTCAGTGCAGCCTGTTGCACCAACCCAGCTGCAGAGGAGACACCAGCAAAGAGTCCCCAAGGACTCTTGTCCCCCTTATGGTGCACATCAGGCTTGACAAGAATCATCTGAATTAACTGTGGTGAAAGACAGGCAAAACCATGGAGTTTTATTCATCAAGTCCACCTCCAGTATAGTGATTTGGAGGCTCAAGCATGTTTATTTGCTGTCCCAATATTCAAAAACCAAAGAAACATGGCAGCTTCAGCCCAGCTGTTTCTAAAGAAAAAGTTTTCAAGGGATTGGTTGTTTTCCAAACCTTTATATGACCCCTCCAAAGGCCTAGATTTGTAACACTGGTTTGTTTTTCTTGCCTTCACACTCATTCTCTAAGGCCCTGTAGCAAGGGCCCTGCCCTGCTTGCTCTTGTTCTGCTGATGGGATCTTGCCTCTTTCCCATTAAGAAGTCTCTTTCACCCCTACCTCCTGCAGCTCAGACCTTGGTGAAAAGCCCTCCCTGCAAGGGGAGGACGAAGATAAAAGGGTCTGTGTGCCACCAAGGGAGTGAGCAATTGAAGCACTCCTTGCCAGAAAAGAGCTGTTGCAGACGGCTTTGACTGTGGCCCCGGTTTCTGACAGCAGCAGCTGATGCACAATGCTCCCATTCAGCTGCTGACAGGTCCTCGGTGCTCACAGGACAGCCTGGCCCTTGCCTTAATTCAGAATGTAATGGATAAAGCACATAAAGGCTTTGCTCCCTGCACTCAGCCCAGCTGGGAAGTGCAGCCCTGGGGGAGCCTAAGCAGCCTCTGCCTTGTTTGCAGCCCCAGGATTTGAAGGAGAGCATTTCACTGGCCACAGTTTGTGACTGTCTTTCCCTGAAGCTGAGTCTCTTTCCCGCTGGTTTTATCAGGTTTCCTTGTTCTCACTTGCATGCTGTGCACATGGCTGGGTGGCTCCCGATGCCTGCAGCTCCTGCTGTTGTGCACTGCAGACCCTTCCCTTGTTGTGGTGTCAGAGCTGCTGATCCTCAGTGGTACCCGAGCATCACTGCCAGCACTGTAGGGCATGGTGGGCAGCAGGAATAGCCTCTCTCTGCCACTTCACCCCACAAAGTGGCCTGGAGGCTGGGGACCAATTTGAATTTAATCAGGTGTAATTTCTTTTTGAAAGTCAAGGGGTGGAAAGGCAGGTCAGACAATGAAAGTGAGGGATTATGGTTTAGGCAAGAATAGAATGTGACCCACAGTGAGAGGATAGTTTTGAGGCAGACAGAACAGAAAACATCACAGTGATTGCTACATGCTTCTTCTTGCTTCTTCCAAAATTTTCTAAGCCAATTCCATCAGGAATTCACTAAGAACATCACACCGTGTTTCTGTTCCTATGTTGCACTTTGACCACAGCAAGGAAAACCATAACCACACTGAACACTGCAGGCAAAGCTCTGGCAGGCTGGGCACAGAAGGGACATGTATGAGCTCTAGCTTAAGCTGTATGACCTTGTGAGTATTGGCCAAGCCAGCACGTTCTGCCCCCCAAACAGGGCTTGTGTGGTGCATCTGATGCTGGGTGAGCTTCGTGCAAGCAAGAGCCATCCCTGTGCTCTCTGTCTCCCCTGGGAAAGAAGCCTTTGCAGCATGGGATTCAACCTGCAGCTGATGAAGCTGCTCGAAGCAGGGCCAATGAGACAAGGTTGCCTAGGGCGGTGTCCAGTCGAATTTCAAATATTTCTGAAAATGAACATTGCTCATCCACCCTGGAAGCCCACTTGTGTGCTTAGCCACAAGCATAGGGAACTTGTTTATCCTAATATTCAGTGACTCACAGAATTATTCAGGTCATGATGACTAATATTATCTTATGACAGGAGGACATCTTTTCTTTCCTTGGTGTGCACGACCTTGTACTTGCGGCAACTTTGGCTTAACAGTTGTGAGAGCATCAAGGGGAAAGCGGGGCTCCCACTATGTAATGAAAGACTGTCTGAAAAATTCAGTCAAAGATGGCTCCAAATAAAAACCATGCTCCAGAAGCTCTTAAAATGCCTGGTAGCTCAAGCTTGGCTCAAGAATTTTGAAATCTCATCAATGAGCAAGGCTTAGTTTATGGCTTTAGATAGAAATCAAATAAATGTGTAGAGTTCTGGCTAAAAAACATGTTTGGGATTAATGGCTTGCAGGATTTAAAAACAGCTGTATAATTTAAATTAAACTGGGAGTCCTTTGGTGGTCCTGCATCATGAAAGCTGCCAGGAACAACTACAAACAGCAGGACATATTAATGTATTTTTCATAGAGGATTATGTGGAATCCGGTTCTGCCCATGAGGTCTCTTGCTACCAGTCAGCTGAGCAGGAGCAAATAGCTCTCTAAGGAAAGGCATGTGCCTGCTCGTGGAGTCCATCTCTGTTTGGATTTTGATGCTCTGATGCTGTCACCCCAAGTCCTGCCATTTGGTGCCTGTGGGGAGCCCTGGTAATTTGAAGGGGCAGCTGAAACAGCTGCGGCTCTACCCCTGCCTGGGGCAGCCCATGGCACCATCAGGAGAGAGGTGCAACTCCCTGGACAGTGTTATCAGTGAGGGGTAGGAGCTGTGGTGGCACAGGGAGAGGGCTCCGTGCTTTGGAGAGGCAGAGGAGGAGTGGGGCTGAGCCCTGTGGCCAGGCCCAGCCCAGGACCCTGCAGCAGTGCCCCAGCAAGGTGGGACCCAGTCAGTGACTCCTGGCAATGAGTGAGAGCCGGCAGCTCCACATCAGACACTCCAGCCCAGCAGGTCCTGGCTGAGGGTCTGGCTCAGGCTTTGCAGCCACCATCTTCTCCTGTGTGGTTGTGATCCTGATTTCAATTGATCCTCTCACCATTCAGCCAGGAGCCAAAGAAACAACTATGGCTGGTTCTCAGAGCTGAGGGCAAGCCCATACCAGAAGTTGCTCTCCTTTTTTTGTAAGGTAGAGATTTCTGTATTTTCCTGCTCAGCAAAAAAGCCTTCAGGTCAGGAAATTAATTTCCTACAATCTCTGCCAATCATGCCAAAGCCTCAGCATTTCAGCAGTTAAATCGGATCCTACCCCTCCCTCCCCTGTCCAAGAAAGCATGAAGTCAGGAAGTGCTGCTGTAAGGTCCTCTCCACCAGCATACCCAGAGCAACTTCCCCAATGCTACTGTGGGTCTTTTTTTTCTGCTGAGCCTCATTACTGAGACACTGCTTAGTGGCACGGGTCGCCCTGGCTCTCTGTGCAGCAGTGTTGCACAATTCATGTGTAAATGTCAAGTTTTAGCAGATCCCAGCCTTGGCCCTGGCCCTCGTGCCAAAAAAAAAAAAAAGCAGGAGTAGGCTGCTGTGGGACACTGGGGAGGGAACAATAGCTGCTGCATATGGGATAGGTCAATGGGCTGCCATATGCTGGCTCCCTCAGAGCTTTGCTGCTTAATCCCCACTTTCAATACCATTATCAGTGCTGGATGCTCACTGCCTCTGCAGAAAGGCAGTTTAGACTCTACCTTTTAATGTATTCTTGGTTTTAAGTCCAAGAGTGCTTCTGCTTTGTTGTACCCTTATTAAGATGGAGAACAGATTAACAGAGGAAGGTTAGCTCTGTGACTGCCCCACGAATGAGTCCACAGCCAGCCTGGGAAAAGCATGAAATTCATCTTTTAGCAAAAGGCTTCAGTCATGAAGTTTAGTTTGTGGCATTCACCCTGTGAAGCAGCAGGGCTGTTGGGCAGGAGTATAGAAAGGGCTTTGTTCAAGCTTCCTTGCCTTGATTTATATGATGAAGGGGTTCTTGCACCACATAATATTTCATCTGTGCACAAGGTTGTGGTACCAATGGAGCATGAAACTCCCCAGTGATAGAAATGAGGTCTCCACTCAGCAGCTCCTTATTCTGCATCCTTCTCAGGATCTCATTCTGCATCCCTGCCCAGCAGCACACTGTGTCTGGCATCCCCCAGCTGGCAAAGCAGGCAGGGGGTGGCTGCACGGACCCTGATGGCTCCTCATGCTTCATTCAGTGTGACACTGGTGAACATATGTCTTTCTGATTATAAATGAGCAGTGAGCTAAACAGCTCTCCTTCAGACAGCAGGCTGTGCTTGCTGCAGGATTTCAGGGCTCCTATGCGAGGGCACTGGCTGGGGCATCTTGTTCTCAGGGGGGCATCCTGATCCCAAAGCACTCAGGGTGGGCATGTCCTTAACAGGATGGCCTGCCCGGCAGCAGCTGCATGGGACAATGGGCTTGCTGGGGCAGCAGAGAGGGAACCTGGCTGGAGGAGGCTGGGAGCCCACAGGCTAGCACTGGCTCGGGTGGGAGGCCACACTGAACTCCAGCTGCTGTGGGGGCATTTGCTGCTCCAGCACATCTGCATTGGCAGGACTGGATGGTTTCCTCAGCATCACAGGTGGCACAGCAGAGCAGTGGTAGGCTCCTGGATTTCCCCTGCTGATTGATCCCAGAATGTCCCTGCAGCCATCCCTGCTGCTCTTCCCACCACTGTCCCCTGCAGCAAGGCATGGCAAGTTCCTCCTCCTGCCCCTCCTGACAAATCTCATTCCTCTCCACAGCACCATGCTTCCCCTCAAGCTCTCCCAGGACCTCTCTGACAACCCCTCCATCTTCTCTGGTGCAGGTGCTGCAGACCTGCGTTGCTGTGGCACTCCTCAGCTGCTTTCCTACAGACAGCTGTGCTCTGGGTGTCTTGGGGGGAGTTTTGCTGTCCCTGGTTTTGGCTCCAGAGTCGAACAGAGATGGTGCTGCTTGTTCATCTTCTTGCCTTCTGTGCAGAAAGGCAGACAGGGACAGGGATCTTATACAATCAAACTGCTCAAACCTTTAGCTCTGAAGACAAATTTGGGAATAAAGCTGAGGTTACTGGTTCATATATGCCCACTAAATATGCTGTGTTGGTGGGCCTGAAAAATCCTTTGTCAGGTTAGATTGCTCCTCAGGGAGGTATAACAAAAAGGCAGAAAAACTAGCAGCCCTTTTCTGGAAGCAAGGCTGCAAGTGAGAGGTCTGTGGTAGATTAATTGGTAGGTGATAGCTGGGAATCTGATGAGCTGCTGCCCAAAATTACAGCCTCTTCCTCTCTGCTGGTGGGACAGCTGAGAAGCACTTCAAGAAAATGAATGTGCCTGGGTGTCTTAAATAGTCAAATAGATTTTATACCAGAGAACAAGGCTCCACTAGAACCCTGGATGGATATTTCTTTCCAGACAGGGACACACCACCCATGCAGCTACAAATCCCCTGAATTTAACAGTAAGGATGTGCAGCCAGATGCTGCAGTTGTCAGAATGTAAGGTGCTCAGATTTGACCAGGAAGAGAGAAAGATTTGAATTGCAGGCTTAAAATGGGGGTTGAGTTTAAATTTTGCTTTAGTCTACCTTTAATCCTTAATAATCCTTAATATCTCCTTTTTCTCTCTTAACATATGAATGATTTCACTGGTTAATGGAGCAGTGAACCTGGGAACAGGAGGCCCCAGTGTTACATATGTACACGCCTAACATCATGCTGTGCTTGACAATAAAATTATGCTAGCAAAGCTGAAATGGCTTGTGGTAGCATCAGATGCCCTGGGACAACCTGACTGGTCTGATTTTTCATTCATTTTTGTTCCAAATTTTGTTGGACCACAAAAAATTTAACCACAGAAAATCTCATTGAAGATCCCTGTTATTCTGTTGGTTTGCTGTCTGTGTCACTGCAGCTGCTGCCCGTGGCTGTGAGCTGAAAGTGTTGCCCACCACACAGGACTTGCACACTGCCTTTGGGATGTCAGGAACGGTGCAACACCCACACTGCCATCATCCTAGGAACCACAAGGCTCCTGTCACTCACCCACGGCTCTGGGACAGTCACATTTCTAAAACACTTCCATCTGATGTCTTCATAATGATCACCAGACCTCACATGGCCCTCAGGGCAGCTGCTCTTGCCTTGCTCTTCCCAGCAGGACATTTTGTCTGCCACTGCGAGCTGAGGCACAGCAAAGGCAGCTCCACAACCAAACTCTAGGGGCAGTGGGGATGCTCTGACACTGCTAGGGTGAGTTCCTGCATTCCTGGGCAAAACTCCCCCAGGGGCCATGGGGATTGTGCCAGGGATTGGGTGAGCACAAGGCTTTTAGCCCAGGCTGCACTCTCTGTGTTGCAGAGTGCAAAGTGCTGAGAGGGTTGTGGGGGAGGGAAATTTCCTCTTATCCATCAGATTTCCCATAACTCTTGCCTTCTGAGGTACACTTCTCATGTGCTTGGTTGAGGCCCAGGAAAAAAGAGTTTAATAAAATCCATTTTCTGCCTTTTTTTTGTTCATTCGAAATAAGCACCTGTGTGCTCCAAGGATGAGGTCTGGCAGAGATGCCATGGGAAGAGGAAGATTACCACTTGTCAGCATAGGACCTATTACTGTTTGAGCACCAAGTGAGTGAGTGGAAGGGTGGGTGGGAGGATGTTGCTGTAGGAGCCTTCCTATCAGTTTCTTAAGCTTGAATGGTAAAAATCTCAGGTCTACCGAGGAATCAACAGAAATTTTCTTAAGCAGTCAGGGCAATGTCATATATAGTCTCATGCTTATCTTCTGTGAATGAAAACTGTCATTAAAGGACTTTGCAAAGTGGCTATAGGCTGCAGAAGACACAGCACTGACCTTTTAAATATTTACTTGAAACCTTACATGCTTGCTTATTCTGATCCTTATTATTTATTAAAATAAAAAAATGCCCAGGTGGGTAAGTGATTGAAAAGTCACTGTGAGGTGATGTAAGAGAAGAGTGAAAGCCTTATTGTATTCTCTCAGGTGGAAGAGACAAGCTCAGAGTGACTGACTAGGACTAGTCTGTCCCCTGTAAGCTTAATGCATCTGGCACTGTCACTGGCAAAACTCATCTGGTGGGAGTTTGCCCACTGGCTAGAGAAGTATTCTGACTGAATTTGTTAAATTTTAGCCTCAAATAATGTGAGATAAAATGAAAAAGGATGCTTTGAGCCATTAAAATTACATCTGTACTAAAATATCCAAAGGTTTCTTGTTTCATAATCAGAAATCTTATTTTATTAGTAAATGAAGACTGTCAATTATCTCCCTCTTTTTCTAGCTCCCAGATAAATACTTCTATTCATATTTCTTCTTCCTATTTTGCTAATTGTTTGTTTTCTTAATTTTGATTGGTTTGCTTTCTTTTTCCCTTTTCAGTTTATTAAATTTACAAAAAAATTAATATAAAAAAATACTTACATGATGCTATTGTTAGCACCATTAGGAAAAAACTCCAAACCATATGAAAAGTGTGTGCTGCAAGCAATCAGAGTGATAATTCTTCAACAAAAACTGTCTTGCTCTTTTGTGTTTGCAGAGCTGGCTGCCTGCATTCACAGGTCAGACTGTGGTTTTGCTTGGTTCTGCTAGCAGGGTTGGTGAGGCTGGAGCCAGGTTCCTGCTGTTTCTCTTGACTAGAAAAGAGAGTTTGTTGTTATGGGGCCAGCCGGGAAGAGCAGGACTCCAAAGCCTGCAAAACTAGCAGAGTGCCTTTGTAACAGATTAAGGAGAGCTTGTATTTTTCTTGACACCTTTCAAGCAAAAATTCTTCTTTGTTGTTTTGATTTAAATCAGAAACTGCAAGTGACAAGTAAGAAAGTCACTACTGATATGACCCACTTTCAAAGGGAAATTTCTATCAGAAGCCCTGGGAATGAAGACAAGCCTCACAGAGCATTACAGACCTGAGAGCAAGGGTAAAATGATGACAAATTCACTTAATACTGTTCTTCCTCTTTTCATCTACTATGACAGAAAATACCTTCATGAGCTGAATGAAATGTCTCCAAATAAAAGTGGAATAAAAGTAAATTGAGATATCCCTTCTTCATGAAGAATTTCACAGAAACCATTACCTAAAAAAAAATGAAGAAGAAAATGTCAGTACCTATAACATTACTTCAGACATCTGTTAGTTTTTTTTCAAATAAGAAATATTACTAATCAAAGGACAGCCAAAAGGCAGTATTGAACCAGTGTACTTTTAAATGATTGAGAGGGAACCTTCATCATTGTGCAGGTGGAACAGAGAAGCAACTCCCCAGTTGCATTTCTGGGTGATCAGAGTGACAAAATCAGTAGTAATGTCCAGGTTCAGGCACTTCACTTCATGCCTTTTTTGCACGAGATGGCTGCAGCCACATTGCTCCATGCTGCTCTATTAGCTGGGAAATCAGGAGGCATTATTTGCAGGTTTTCTCATGCTCCTGGCTGGAGGGTGGTTTCTCATGCCCATGGCAGAGTGCCAGCTTGTTGTCAGTGAGGCCTATTAGATCATTATCCAGCATCATAGCATACCACAGAGCCAGGCAGTGCTCCTAAAGTGATAAAATCCTGGTTCCCTGGTGAATTTCAGAGAAATGTTTATAGTGGCTCTTGTTAAAGTTAAATGTCTATTAATGGTCTTACTAAAATCCCTCTATTTTGTGGAAAGCACACAGTATTCAGTCATTTAAACTCTTTATGAGAAGAAAGGTGGGTTGTGGGAAAAGCCTTAATATTTGTAGTTATTGATTTCTTTATTTCAAAATAAAACACTTTGTAGTTGTGTATCTTTTTTTCCAAAAGAAGTGGGCACAAGAAAATCCACATGGATTAATTTTTAATATGTGTTTTGCATTCTTTTAAAAGCCCGGGTTTGGGAAAGCATTTCCGTGTCCTGCAAACGAATGAATTTATTTGTACAAAATGACAATAAATAGACAGAAATGACTGGGAAAACAAGTCTTACTCAGATTTTGTTTGGGTGGAGGGGGGATTCAAAAAGGTGTTGCAACACCCTGCCAGAGCCCATTGCACAGGAGGGCTTAAATGCAGACAGAGCATTGTTTCTGTCTTACCACTTACATATTTACTATTATTGGTATCTTTTAATGTGCAAGTTACATGGAAGCCAACTACAGTTTGTCACTGAAACTGTTGGCCAAGAATTTCACTGTTCTTATTTGACCGATTCAACACAGAGGCTGAACTCTTCTCCACAGACCTGTAAGAAGCTGCTGTAAGGCTGGTAGAAGTTTCTGCCTCATCTCCCACCTTAAAGTGATGCAGAGGCTCCCTGGTGTGCACAGACCAGCAGATCTGCACTGGAGCCCCAGCATGGCAGAGGCTCACGGTCTGACTGCACTCAGGTATCCCTCGCCCAGGGTCCTGCCAATCCATCTCAATCTGCAAAGTGCCCTTGGACAGGACGGCGGTACCAGGCCAGGCAGGACTCCCACCCAGATCCCTTCCCTGTCATTCCAGAGGGCTTTCTAACACCCACACCAGGATCTTTTCCCGCTGTTGCCCCATCTCTATTTTTCTGTTCCTAGACAGAAGCAGGGGAGAGAGGAGCCTTGCTCTGCAGAAACACCCGGTTGTTACTGCCTCTTTAGGCTGCCTCTTTACCAAGGTGTCTCAGGTTTAGCTGGGTGTGTATTCAATTGCCATCTGTTAAAGGTGGGGCAGTTATCCTCTCTTAATTGGGTCCTGTTAATTTAATCTTCTTCCACAACTAATTCTCCTTTCAGGGGATATTTTCTGTTAGTGGGCCATTGAGTCTCCTTGCATGACTGATAAAATTACATCATCCCATTGTGAGATGCTCTGTCCAGGGGGAGGAGCCAAGCATTCCTACCTGGATATAATCCAAGATTTGGAACACCAGAGACAGCCTTTTCCCACTGGGTTCCCAGAGGAAGACCAGGCCCATCTACACCACCACTGGACCTTCAGAGGGAAACTAGACCCTTCTACAGGATCACTGCTTCAACAGAACCACACCCGTCACTCCAGGAGGACTGCAGCCACCATTCAATCAGACTGCTACCAACACCCTGACCCACAGGGTGTCAGGTCGTATTCTGACTCTGTCAGTGGGTTTTTTTGTTATTGTTGTTGTTTGTTTGTACTATTGCATTTGTATTTTAATTTTCCTAGTAACAAACTGTTATTCCCATATCTTGGCCTGAGAGCCTCTCAGTTTCAACATCATTATAATTCAGAGGGAGGGGGTTTACATTTTTCCATTTCACAGGAGGCTCCTGCCTTCCTTAGCAGACACCTGTCGTTTCAAACCAAGATACAAGGCCACACACCTCAGTGGGGATTCCCTCCCAAGGAGCACATGTCTGCAGCAGCACAGGGTCTCTGCTGCCCCTTGTTTGCCATTGCTGGGCTTGCCTGTCTGGGGGCAACTCACTGGCATTTCTGCACTCACAAAGTGCTCTGGGTGCAGGTCTAATCTGTGGCCACCTCAGCCCTTTTGGACTCTTCCACCAGTCTGGAAGCACCAGCAGGACTGACTGAACCCAGATGTGGCCTCTCTTTAGTGCCTGTGTGGTGGCTCAGTTTTACTTGGATGGCCAATGGGCTTTTTGCTCCAGCCTAAGTCTTCCTGGGTTTTCCCCAGGCAGGTGCAGCCCTTGCTGGATCCTGCAAGAGAGCTGACCTCCACTGGAGGCAGCCCCTAGGTGTTGGACCTGGCCCATAGGAAGGATTCTTGCTGCTCCAGCTCACCTTCAAGGTCATGTAATTACTGCTGAGTCATGAACACTTGCAAACCCAGCTGCTGGCAGAGAGAGAAGCAGAACATAAGTCTCAGCAGTGTGAACTGTGAGGCAGCAGCTCCAGCCATACAAGTAACCATTTGCAAAATGAGCCCCTGAAGCCCAGAAGAAACAGAGACCAAACAGATTATTATTATGATTATCCTTATTACCTCACCCTCTGTCTGCAAGGACTGCCATGTTTTATTCATGTTTCTGGTCTTGTCTCTGTGTGTGCATCTTCCCCTGCTTTTCTGAGCAGTTCTTTTGCAAGGATCTGGCATGCTGGCTTGGTTTGCCAGTGTGGGAGCTGCTTCCCTTCTTCCTTCTTGCAGGTTTTTTCAGCCAGCTTCTCTGCATTGCTGTGTCCCATCCCGTAAGGAAAGCAGCCAGGCAATTTGGGATTGCCAAATAGGGGCTGTCTTTTATTGTCCCAACCTGCTGAGACAGAGCATCAGGCCTCAGAGGTGGGGGTGGCAATGGACTTTTTACTGTCTTGAGGCATCAGATCTGGATTTACCCTTCACAAGCCCAAATCTGGAGAAGCTCCACTGCTGTCTGAAAGGTGGTGCAGGAATAATGCTCCAGGCAAGCTGGTAGCCCTTCAGAACAGACCAAATATCTTGCGTGGAATGCTGGACCAGACATTAAACCAAACAAAGACATCGTGTGCCCTTGGGACTGTGAGATCCTAAAGCGTTTGGCTTCAGTCAAGGATGATCACTGTTGTTCCTCATAACAGGGAGAGCCAAGGTACACAATTTGCTGAGCTCCCTCCTATAGGCTGGATCTATGACCTGCTGAAATCCAGGGATTCTTCTCCTGTCCCCCAATAAACTTTGCAGCTGACCCTCTGTGTTGCACTCTGCTAATTTGGCAGTAATTGAGTTTAATCCAGCTGAAGGTCCACGGAAAACAAATTTCAAAACCCATGGTGGCATCCCTGGATGAAAGCAGTCTGAGTATCTCAGAAGAGGAAGAACCTGTGCCAGAGGTGACTCTGCTGTCACCTGGCCTGGGGACAGTGAATCACAAGCAGCACCACCCTTTGAGCTCTGGACAACTACATTCAAGATACATAACACCAAAATTCAAGCCCTGTGAGCAGGGCAGGGGGGAGGTTTGCAGCAGCAATGGAAAGCAGCAGCAGTAAGAGCCCATGGGAGCAATAGAGCATGGGATTTTGGAGCACCAGTCTTGGTGTCTTGGAGCCATGGCAAACAGAGTGAAGGGTCCATAATCACAGCTTGTAGATATGACACAGAGCAGGGCTCTGCTCTTGCCTGAAGAAGGGGAGTCACCATGGCATGGCTTGTCCATTGTGATGGGCTCAGTGTGCTACTCGCCAGTTATTTCTTTCCTACTGGAAACAAATTGGATATGTACCACTTTTGTCATCTTTGAAATGTTAAGGGGTTTATGTCCAACAGGGCTGAGCTCTTAACTTTAGGGGGTTTCACTTGGCTTGCTGCCCAGCCTGACAAATCTCCAGGGAAGACATTTAAAGGCTGTCTGAAAGAAAACAGCTTTAATGATTCAATAAATAAATACACCCACCTCATGAGGAAATGGCACTTCTCTTGGAAAGGTGACATCTACAAGGAGTTTATCGGCTGGATTATTTCCAGGGATGACCTCTTCAGGCTTCTATCAATTGCTGATGGTTTAAAAACACTTGAGGTATTAAGTATTTTCTTTTAGTTTCTCTCCTCCCACTTCAAGGATGTGGTGAATATGATGTGGAAGAAAAAAATGCCAAAGGTTAGAAGGAAAGGAAGAAAAGGAAGAAAAGAAAGGCACCAAAAAAGAGAGTGTATAAAAGGCAATTTTAAAATTTAAAAGCAAGACTTTGTCATGTAGTCAAAATCATCTTCAAGAAAATCCCAACCAGCTGGAAAGCATCACCCTAAAATGCAGAGTCTTCATGCAGCAGGGGGGTCTCCTACCCTGAGTCTCCAGAACCATTTCTTCTGTAAGCCTGTCTCTCCACCAGGCTGGTTAACCAAAGTGAGAGAAGACCTTCAGCTGAACACAAGGCTTTCTAGCCCTTGTGCCTGGGAGGCTCTCAAAGAAAAATGGACTTTGCTGGTTACAGCTGATGTGATCTGTGTCAATTCCCTCCCAAATGTTTAAGGAAAGAGTTATTGCTTTCCAGTGTTGCAACCAGCCACAGAAAGAGATGTTCAGGGCAAACATCCTCAGCTGCAGGAACCAACTGTGGAGCACTCAAACTGACAGTCTGTTTTCATCATTGTTGGGTATATCTCCTTTAGAACACACACACCAGAACCAAATTTTCCCCAAGTTTGTAAATGAAGTCAGATTTATCATGGTTACTTACATCACTTTAAGAGCTTCAGCTGACAGGTGAAGTAGAAAACCAGACCCACCACAGTGATGTAGAACCCTAATCACCCAAATTTTGAATCTATGCTGTGGGGGTGTGACTGCCTGAATCACTTCTGCAAATGGAATTACGCACCTCAGGTGCTGCACTTCTGCACCTTTTTACCAGGAAGAGGAGAGCTGGAGCAATACAGCTGTCCACACTGCACATGGAAGCCCAGCCACTTTCATATTAAAGCAGAGGCATTTTGTAACGGGTGTACAAAATGCCTCTCATTAGCCTCAGAGAGACATTTTGTACACCAAATCCAGCTGTGTGCCAGTTTCTGCAAGTGTATACAAATACCCTGGAGGACATTTTTGCTTCATGCTCAGACTTTTTTAGATAACAGCTGCTCCTTTTTATTATTTATAGAGAAAAGCTCTATTCTCAAGTGTTGTGGATTGGTTTCGCCTCTTACAAGCTTGCCAGATACTTTCCATTCCTGGAGCCTGATTTGAGGAATTTATCAGTGTTTCCAATACTTCACCTTGTGGGTTGAAAGCTTGCATTCCTGGGGATTGCCCCAGACTGAATTTTTGGTGAAATAGGTTAGCCATATCTAAGAAGTCTGAAGACTCGTAGCTGTATAAAAAAAATCTAATGGCATTACTTCTACAAGTCAAGGCTGCTTTTCCTGCCTAGGGTTAGGGTTAGGGTTACGCCCAGGGTTAGCGTCTCCAAAACCACAGAGCCCACAGCTCCAGGCACACCACAGCAGCCAAAGGCATCCCAAGGGGAACGCAAAACTGCCACAACATGGCTGCCTCCACCGCTTTTTCCTCGGGACCAGCCTGAGGCCAAGGCTGCTTTTACTGCCTAGTGTCGCAGTATGGATTTTCTTTTATGGATTTTGTCGCAGGAAGGATTTTCTTTTATGGAAAATCCTTTCCTTAGGATTTTTCCTCCTGAGAAGCTGAGAGGCCTCAGGAACAAAATGTAATCAATGGTTATCTGCTGCTGTGGAATGCAACAGGTGGATCTGTGATTGGTCTCGTAGAGTTGTTTCTAGTTAATGGCCAATCACAGTCAGATGGCTTGGACTCTCTGTCCGAGACAGAAGCTTTTGTTATGATTCTTTTGGATTCTATTCTTAGCTAGCCTTCGGTTGAAACCTTTTCTTCTATTCTTTTAGTATAGTTTTAATGTAATATATATAATAAAATAATAAATCAAGCCTTCTGAAACATGGAGTCAGATCTTCATCTCTTCCCTCGTCCTAAAACCCCTGTGAACACCATCACAGCCTAGGGTTGGGGTTACACCTAGGGTTAGTGTCTCCAAAACTACAGAGCCCACGGCTCCAGGCACACCGCGGCTGCCAAAGGCATCCCAAGGGGAACGCAAAACTGCCACAACATGGCTGCCTCCACCGCTTTTTCCTCGGGACCAGCCTGAGGGCAAGGCTGCTTTTACTGCCTAGGTTTACGCCTAGGGTTAGCGTCTCCAAAACCACAGAGCCGCATCCCAAGGAACGCAAAACTGCCACAACATGGCCTCCACCGCTTTTTCCTCGGGACCAGCCTGAGGCCAAGGCTGCTTTTACTGCCTAGTGTCGCCAGTATGGATTTTTCTTTTATGGATTTTGTCGCTTGGGAAGGATTTTCTTTTTATGGAAAATCCTTTCAACCAAGATTTTCCTCCTGAGAAGCTGAGAGGCCTCAGGACAAAATGTAATCAATAGGTTATCTGCTGCTGTGGAATGCAACAGGTGGATCTGTGATTGGTCTCGTAGAGTTGTTTTAAAGTTAATGGCCAATCACAGTCAGATGGTTTTGGACTCTCTGTCCGAGACAGAAGCTTTTGTTATGATTCTTTTGGATTCTATTCTTAGTTAGCCTTCGGTTTGAAACCTTTTCTTCTATTCTTTTAGTATAGTTTTAATGTAATATATATAATAAAATAATAAATCAAGCCTTTTGAAACATGGGTCAGATCTTCATCTCTTCCCTCGTCCTAAAAGGCTGCCTCCACCGCTTTTTCCTCGGGACCAGCCTGAGGCCAAGGCTGCTTTTACTGCCTAGGGCTACGCCTAGGGTTAGCGTCTCCAAAACCACAGAGCCCACGGCTCCAGGCACACCGCAGCTGCACTTCTGGTTAGAAGCAAAGACTTAAAAGCCCTCAGAAAACGAGGATGAAAAGCAGTGACTGCCTGCAAAACATTTGGACAGATTGATGTGTTTAACATATCCAAGGTGAATAGGAAGAACTCCATTATGCAGGGTAGCACTCAGTCACTCTGAACCATGACCTTGCTTCTCTTTGCTAGATCCCCTCCTGCCTCTATCCTTACTCAACATGCTCAGTAACTTGGATTAAAAAACATTGGCCCAGGAGTTGTGAAGGGTAAAAGAGGTTCCAAGAGAGTATCACGCAAGCATTGCTGTTTGCCCAAGTCAGAAGAATGTTTTGTTTGGAGCAAAGACAGCATTAAGTCCTTCTCTCCTAGTCCTCACTCTCATCCTCACTCCTGTACCACCCTTCCAGGCTTTGCACAGAAGCAATCTGGGCTGGAAAAATAACATTAGCTCCTGTTGAGGTATTTTTCATCCACCAGCTCCTTCACTCCCCTGGCCATCCAGCACTGTGCTCCCACAGCTGCAGGGTACACAGGAGGGACAAAGGCAGATACCTCCACATTCAGCCAGCCCTGTGTTTGACCCCTCATGGGAGCAGCAGGGAGTTACTGAGGACACCCAGAAAACGTGCCCCTGGGTTCTCCCGCTCACAGCAAACAGACTGCACTGAAACCACAGCAGCTGCTGAGGGAAGGATTTGCATTAAAGTACAGAGGCAGTAGAAATTCTATTGTTCCCTAACTTTCGAGTATTTGGCCCTTCAACTTTAAAATTGTGTCTGGGTATAATTATAATTTGGATGGTAATTCTGTGAGAGTCCTGCTTTGAGCACTGTTTAGACATTTTAAAAGACAGTTCAAAGAGGTTAGGGAATACAGACAGACAACACAAGGCATGGGCTGTACAAGGCAGACCACTAGTTACATCTCCTAGTGGCTGTGCACCCGGGGCTAGGACTGATGACCCTGATGAGTTCAAGCTCTCCTGCTCAGAGCAGGAGCTCACACAGACTCTGTGGGAACCCTGTTGGACTTTTGTAACAAGAAGTTTTCCTGTGTGTTAAGGGCAATCTCAGCATCTTGGCAGGCTCCATGCAACCCAAGAGACTCAAGGAAGGTTCTCAGAAACCCAGACATCCTTCCACCCATAGCTTCAAAAAGAAGCTACCTGTTCACACCTGTGCTGACTTCTGCACTTTTTAGAGGAACTGTGTCAGGCTTAGAGAAGTGAGGACATGAGAGAGTGGGAGAAAGCTCACAGATGGGTCCCTGCCTGGCTCCTCCATGACCAATATCTACACAAAAAAGATGGCATTTTTTCATAAAGCAAACCCCACCAGTGACTCTCCCCATTGGATTTGCTGTTTTGCTCCCCTTTGTTTGCTGCAGAGCTGTGAGGAAATCTGAAAGTGGTGCCCCTGTTGTTGTTGGCTTCCCACAGCTAAGGGTGCTCCCCCTGGCTTGTTCACACAGGTTTCTTCTGCTCTGGTTTTCTTATGGAAAGGAAAATACAAAAGAGTGTATTTGAGTGCTTGTTTTGAGAACAAACACAAAGAGCTATGCAGGCTTTGCAAGCAGAGCTGACAGAACAGGTAGGTCCTGAGATGAAAGCCTGTAAGCCACAGTGGCATTCGCTGGAGCAGGCTTTTGTTTGGCCCAGAAACAAACCCAGCACATCCCTGTTTCAAACACTGCCCAGCTGAGGACAAAGGCCTCAACACGAAGCAGACCGAGAGCCCAAGCTGCCACCCACTGCAGGAGCTGTATTGTTAATAAAGGCAATGTAAGAGAAGGCTGCACCTCCAGCTCACAGACCTCAGTGTGGATCCCTCGGCATCAACAAAGCGAGGGTGGTGCTGGTGTTGAGGGCCTGTCTTGCTGTGGCCTGAGGGTCACTGTGATGGCTCCATCCATGCAGTGTGAGCAGTGCTGATCCACTTGCACCAGCCATCCTTCTGCTCTGCTGCCTCCTTTCCCTGCCCACATGCTGCCATTGCCATTAGAGAGAGAGCTGCTGTCTCGGGTGCATGTAAAGTCACAAGGCACTCCAGTGAACCCACCACCATTTTAGATTGATTGGAGATGGTCCTTGGGGGCAGGGGGTTTGCAAGCACTGCTGTCTGCTAAGCACCCCTCTCTGGCTCAGCAGTGCATGCTGCACAGACACACACGTACAAGAGACAGCTTTATTGATGGAAGCAGTCATGTTCAGGACACGCATCCCTTGCTTCTTTCTTATTCCCAGATGCCTTCTGGTTTTTTGGTTTTTGTTTTTTTTTTCTGGGCAACAGCTAACAACTCATCTAAATAATATAGCTTATCCCAATGACTGCAAGGCTGTGTCAAAAGGTCGCCTTATCTCTGATGTGAACTTTGCATTTACAGCATCCTCCTCGGAAAGGAAAATGGGGTCTTACAGCACAGGAATCATAAGAATACAAAAACTGATGCAGTTTCATGTTGGATTCACCCAGCTCAGCATGCCATTTCTACCAATGGGCAGCAGCAGGTACCTAGAAAAATAAAAGCAAAGACAAAGGAAGAAGAATCCTCCCCTTGGCCTGACTATTTGGTTTCAGGCTTGAATCCATAGAATCTCAGAAAGTCTGGGCTGGGTCCCTGCTCTTGGGGACCATCTGCTCTAAGTAAAGCAGAGCCTAGGTTGAGCTATCCAGGGCCCTGTCACATCCAGTCATGAATATTTCCAGAAAATGAGAGTCCAATTCTTCATGCTTCCCTAGCTGCCCCAACCTCCCAGCCTGCCCAGGGTTCTCTGTGTACTGACTCTTCCTTTTGACCATCTGTCCTATCCTCTTTAACCACTGCTGATGAGCCAGCATTTCACAACTTCAGCAGCAAAAATACTGAGCCTGCTTAAACATTTGCCTTTGCAGTTTTGTTTGGCAGTAAGTTCATGGTTTAAACTAAATGTTGGGCAAAATAAGTACTTCATTTACTTCAAATCCTGGTGCCCAATCTTTTCATCAGGGAATAATTTGAGAACTCCTGTGTGCTAGGTTTTGACAACAGTTCTAATGCCAGCACATAATCCAGTATAAAGATTTATCAATTTACTATTATAGCCCAAAGACTGAATGTCTCCATAATTCAACCTGCTATCTCAGTGGACTTGAGGTCTGCAATACCTCTGTATTTTCATTCTTGAAGCTCATATTCAATCAATTTGAGACTTCATATTCTTGATGCCAGCATTCTTGTCTACAAAAAGTTAAAACAAAGCAAAAAAAAGAAAGATTAGGAGGGATGAGGAAAAGGGGATACACAGTCCAAATGCAGAATGTCCTTTTAGGCATGGAAAACGTCGTCAACTCCACAAGCTCGTCAATGCAGGATGGAGAAAGAGCAGATATCATTGGTTTTATAAGGAAGTAGATGGCAGCTGGGATCCTATTTCTAGCAGTTCCTCCCTGCTATCTGGTGGAGTTTGTTTCTTATTTTAATTGTGCTTTTCCAGAGGTTGTTCAGTGATAGGAGAATAATAATGGCACATGAATAAAACCAAAACAAAGGAATTCACAAAGAAGCTATTGAATTACCAATTCTTAGGTGATTTTGCCAAGACAGCGGCACTTGCTCGCTATTTCTTTCATCTGCTTTTCCTGCTTAACCAGCTCATCCTCAAGGAAATCATCAGATGGCTTACTGAAGACCTCAGCCCTAACAGTTGAGATGACCCCTTGTGTCCTTTTTCCTCCCACCACATAGGAAAAGGCATTTCCACAGGAGCCCCATGGGTACAATCCTGCTCTCACCACTCAACATGAGTCAAATGCTTTCTGCAGGCAAGAGCAAGCCTGTGACATTAGTGTCTGTGAAGGTGAGCGCAGCTGAGTGCAGTAACTTTTCTTCAAAGCACCTCCAGCTTAGCTGGCCATGTCTGTCTCACTGTGTGACAATGAACCTCCATCCTGGAGCATGGTGACCTTTATTCATTTAGCCCTGAGCTAAGGCTGCAGCCTGGGCTTTCTCATGAGCCCTCTCAGAGGGCTAAACAAAGATGTAGAAGGCAAGCACTAAACCTGCCTTTTCTGGGTTGCAGGCTGGTTTTGATCCCCGTTGACGATGAATATGAAAAGGAGGGGTTGATTTTGCAAGGAAGGAAACCTGGTCATAAAAGCATAGCTGAGTGCTCTGTGTGGGATGAAAGTCTAAAAATGAGAAAGAGATTGGGATGCATAAATCCTACTGATTTCAGAGGAGACAGATGTCTAGCTCTTTTCATTTTTAAACTGAATTTCCTCCCTTGGAGGCTATGAATTGTATTTGACATTCTCCTCCAAGCAGCAGAAAAGTCAGGCTACATATGAAGTATACAGAGGATAAACTCCTTAACTTTTCTTTTTTGTAGACAAGGGTTTTGTCTTACTATGGGCAGCAGTACATTTACTCCATGTGGCCCTCTCTGCCTCTTCCATGGCCAGCATCTCTGCTGTGGGTAGCTTTGCAAGCATCACTGCACATCTCCCTCAGGCTCATAGTAGTCAGCCTCTCACTGGGCTTCAGACAGATGCTTCAGAAGAAAGTGTGACCACAAAATCCCAGCTCACATCCCACATATGTCTATGTGCTGCCTAGCATTAGCTTTGAGCATCAAAGCCAGTCTCTGTTCATACAGATTCACTAAAAATGATTGTTTTGCAGGTATCAGCTCCATGGTGTTATTGTAGCAGCAGACCCAGTATATATACCCAGTATATATAAAAGCTTATATACACAGTATAAAAGCTCTGGAGAAAATCATTGGTCCTGTTAGCTTAGATTCCTTCCCTGAGTTTCTAAGCACAGAAAATTGACATGGATCAACATGGACGTTTGCTTCCTCCTGTTTTCTTCTCAACATGGCACAGGCACTCAATGCTAAATTCCAAAGTCCTTCAGGTTTTACCCAGAGTCACCAAAGCAAACAGTAGCAAAGGTGAACAAAAGATGCATAGCATTTCCACTGGACAAGAGTGTGAGCCCATCCTGGGAGATGTCATCATGTGTAGCACAGGGTATGGAGCTTCACACAGCTGCCTCAGCACTGAACCCAATAAACAGGGTGTGATCACCCAGCTCAGTGCAATAGTCAGGATTCCCATGCTTTTCATCCCTCCATCCTCCTACTCTCCAGCATAATAGGACTCCATTACCACCACCCCACAGATGGAGCCCAGATGAGCAAGCACAACAGTGTGATTGTGAGGGGGAGTGATGACATTTCAGCGTGCATATTGCATCCATGCCGATGAGGAAGGGAAAAGTTAAATTAGCCATGTGGGGTGGGGAGGAAAGTCACATCAGAGGAGCAGGGTCTTACCACAGAGAGAAATTATATGGCCAAGGAAAGAATGGAGGCTCCACTGCTTGAGCTCTCTGAGAGGAAATTAGATGGGACGTACAGACAAATACATCTGAAGGGCTCCTTCCCGATTGCAAAGCAGCAAGAGTAGATGGGTCTTTTAGTTCAGAGGTTGTTTTCAAGAGTTTTACTGCTACTGTAGTTAAGCAGGTGAACATCTGTTGTCCACCTGACCCTCTATAAAACTGCAACTGTCAGGACCAGGGGCACTGTGCTGTGATCAAGGGACAAAGTTTGCTTGTTGTGAAGCCTGTAGACTTTCATTTGCATCTCTCCATCCCGTTAACAAGCAGCTGAGCATCTGTTAAGAACAGACTCAGCCCAACCAAACAGCATGTGAGTGCCTGCCAGAACAACTGGCGTTTATTCTTGGACATGTACGGGATAAATTACACTTTTTGTTGTTATTAAGTAGCTGCACTGAGTTCTCACTTTGGGGTGTGGATATGACACAGCTTTTGGTAGGTTTGTATGGAGTCCTGATGACAAGGCAAGTATGAAGAATTGGACTCTCCTTTGCTGTCTAACTGTGGGCAAGGCATGTTTCTTCACTGCACTTTAGCTTTTTCTGCCCTTAAATGGCAATAACAATGCTCCTATTTCTTTGTAAAGAGCCCTGAGCACCACAGGGGAAAAGCAACCCATTATTATAACTAAAGAATACTAATACAGAGTAGCACTGCATATTTTGGCTCTCCTGCTCTGGAGTTAATGATTAGATATCAGTTGGGAGCTTCTCTACAGGATCCAGGATTGCTCTTGAAGGTGTAAACAATTAAGAAACCAAGACATGATGTTGGTTACGACAGTGTGAGCCAGAGGAGCCATTCAAGGCTGACTCCTCTTCAACAGGAAGTAACAGGTGATAGTAAAAGGGGTTGTGTGATCCTATCTGCTGATATTCATGGTGAAGCATGGCTCCACCACCCTGCTATTAGCATTTCATATTTGTTGCAATGGTGCCAAAAAGTGTTGGCCTGCTGTGCTGGGCACTGCACAAATATGCAGCAAATGATTCTTGTTTCCCCAAAGAGCATCCTGTAGCAAAGAAGTAATGCACTGGGGAAAGGAAAAAAAAAAAAAATGGAATGGGGGAAGAGGATACAGGGAGCAGGGCATGGCAGTTCCCAGTATACCCTGAAAGGAGACAGTACATGGAAGACAGAGCGTCCTGGACTGTTCAGAAGGAGGTCAGGGATGTCATGTCACCATTGGATAAAGGTTGGTGGCAGCTTCTGAGCTGTAACAGCTTAGTGCTGAGTGCTGGATCACTGAGGACTGAAGCACACAATGGAAAATAAAATTCCCTCACTGCTTCCAATTAACTAGCAGCTTCAGTCCATTTCCTGAAAACAGTCATCTTTAGTTAAAAGCATAAATCCATGCACGTGAAGCAATCTTGGCTCTGGTAGCCTACAGCCTAGAAAGGACTTTCTCCCACTCACTAGGGCTTGCTAGGAGTGGTGGTGGGCAGCATCTGCCCCATGTCCATGAGACCTGGGTGAGGTTTGTTCACTGATGGCTCCTGAGATTATACTCCTGGGAGGGTTCCTGGCTGAGCCCCACGCAGAGCCTTCCCTCTTTCCATGCGGCTTTCAGGCAGATGCCAAAAGCTGAGGCAAAAGCTCATAACATGCCAATTACCCTGGCCTCAAAACCACAAATGATTGTATACAGCTGTTGGCAGATGAAACCTTGTTCCAAACACTTAGTACCTAATTGAATAAACTTGCAGAGCCCTGCTCTGGGTTGGCCTGCTCTCCTGCCCTCGTGTCATGGCTCCAGCCCACTGCCAGACCCTGTGTTACAGCCAGAGGGGCGAGAGGCTTGCCTCATGGCTTTCCATCGTGCATAAAAAAAGGGAGAAGATTCCACCACAGCAGAAGTTTCAGATCTATCAGTTTTCTGTCAGAGCACTAAGAGGGTTAATTAGAAAGCCCATTTCCCCTGTCTTCCCTGCACCAGTTTTCAGTTAATGGAGAAATAAACCTATTCATAGTGGCTTTTGGTTCTCCAGTAGAGATGCAACAAGCGCTTCATTTAGATGTGGTGAATGGTAATTATGTTTGATGGGAAAAGTGGGCAATTTTTCCTTTCTTTGTCAAATGCCTTGGATAAATTGTTTTTGTGACATTATCTAGAGCACAAAGGTCTAGTCACCACTTAAAATTATAAGGTAATTCATGAAATGCTCTCCTGGATCAGACAAAGTGACCAAACATGACCTTGCCAACAATAACTTACACTGCAGAGAAGGGTCAAAAAAGGTTAGCATTGTCATTTTTAGAATAACAATATCCTAAATTAAAGGTACTGTGTTTAATTTTTTAAAAATCCAGAAATTATGTGGTTTACTTCTAAAGAAACAGTATCGTTCTTTAATGTATGTAATGTTTCAAAGGTTATGAGAAACAGATGCCACTACCCCATCCTTTTTGAATGACATCTGAAGCTACATGCAATTTTCTCCAAATTGCCTTTTAACATCTGATTGCCTCAAACCCAACTAACTGACTTGCACTGTGCTATACACAAATGTGAAGCCTATAGCCTCAATCAACACTTCCCAGGAAGGGAAATATTCCTGATCCAGCAAATCATTTTGACCCATCAGTAGCGAACTGTGTTGCAAGGAGATGTTGCTCTCATCTTCAAAACCTCTGCAAAGTCTGCTCTAGGTTCCTAGTGTTACTAAAATAACTTTAAAGGATTTTTCTAGCTTTGGGGAGAAAAAGGGGTTGTGTTAAGTGTCCCAAAGGGAATTTATTTTTTCACTGCTAGCCTGATCTTTCTAGTCCACAAAGTCAGTACTCTTACAAAAAGTAATTCAGATTATAATCTAAATAACGGATCCCAAGAGACACTTTCACTCTTTAGTGAAGACACCCAGAGAAAAATAGAAGTATTGCTTTTATCACCATCCAGACTCGCTTTCTCCTTCTCCAGTGGAATTGTTGCCTAACAGACAGCTCTGTTAACACTCTATATATAAACTCCATTGCAAAGACATTAAAGACTTTGCACTCAGTGTAAAAATCTACAATTCAAATAGTGATGCTGATTCTTGGACTAATTGAAAAGAATTCATTATCCACACAAAAAAAAAAGAAAAGGAAAAGTTCCATCCTATTCCTTAAATGCCTCCACATACAGGATGCTGACACTGTTCAGGGGGTTGCCTGGATGTAGCAAGCAGCAAGATTTCAGTGGGTTTCCACTCTAATTCTAAAGCAACGTGAGGAATTCATCCAAAGACCTGCTCAGTGAGACTCAGTGTGCAGCACATCAACCTCCCAAACCCACCAAATCCCTCAGCAAACTGTAACTCATTTGTTCCCTTTTCCCCCTTGCGTGGGTGCCCTGGGACAGAGAGGAGTGGGTTCACTTGGTCACACACCAGGTCACGGCTCCTAACCTCGGGGTGTGTGGCACCTTGAAGGGGGCTATTGTCAGTGCACTCAGGAAACCGGGCTGCACAAAGGCCCTTTACTCAATCAGCTCGGTGTGGAGAGCAGCCAGGAGCCCCAGTGCCCTCAGCCCACCAGCCCTGGGGCAGCCAGCCCTGCCAAGCCCATGTGCTGGGCAGGGGCATGAAGCAAAGCCAGGCTTCCCCGTGCAGCACAGGGAGGTGTGAAGGTGCCAGCTCAGCCTGGCTGCAGAGGGGCGTCTGCTAGGGCAGGCGTGAGAGGAACTGGGTTTGGGTTTGTGTGCAGCTGAGGACACGGGCCTGAACACAACAGAAGAGTTTGGGACAAGTCAGTTTGGGAGTGAAAAGAAATCAATGCTTGAGCTTCTGTTCTGGGCAGGCCAAAAAACCCCCGTGGTTCTTTACACCCCAGTTACTCCACTGATTTTAGCAGGACTGGTCACATGTTAAAGAAATGCACATCTTTAAGCACTTAGCCTGAATTAAAGGGTTCACTTAGTGCTGTTGAGAATGAAAGGGACAATAAGGAGCCCTACAATTAAGGTAACTACACAGAGCAGGATGGAGAGGTTGCACCTTGGAAGGGAATCAAGAATGGTCTGGGAAGGGCTCTTCAACCTGAAAAACCCTAAAGATCTCCTAGGGAGTAAAATGGGGGGGGATGTGGGCAAAATCAGGAGGTGGGATTCAGAGAAAGGGGAGGAGAGGAAGCAAAAAAAAATTACTACACAACTGTGGGAATGGGGAGTGAAAAGATGATGGAAAGTTTGAAAGGAAAAGCTGAAGAAACACTTTGCAGTCCTCCCCTCTGGGGGTTACAGTCAGTGATGTGGGCTTTTTATGAGCCTGTGTTAAGATAACTCTCTCTTCCCTTGTTGTTTATTCCCCCTTTTAAGATCTATACCATGTTTGCATTTCTCCCCCTCTTCTCCCTTGCCATGGCTGTTCAAATCTAATTACCAGAGGTTCACTATATTCATTAGCTTCAATCCCTCAAAACCCTGGGCTGCATGTCATCTGGATCTGATTATGTATGGTGCATTTCATTTTCCCAGCTATTCCCCTACCTGCTTTTAATCAGCATGAGATTTTTCATTTAAATGTCATTAGACTTTTGAATAAATACGTAAAGAACATTACAAATAAATATAAAAGCTTCATGCAAGTCAGGCCCAAGGAAAGCCATGCCCAAGACCACCCACTGCAGTGTTTTTCTCCAAGAAGGATATGCCAGATATGCCCAGAGGTGCTAACACAGCCTAGCCCATTCTGTTAGAACAGCACTTTGCTAAGATGTGGACTTTTATTCATGCCTCAAACACTGCTGTGAGGTTGGATGTGAGGCATGGCTGAAGCTCAGCCCTCAGCAATGCACTTGTGCCTTTCATTTCTGTGGGAGTTCGGTGCCGTGCTCACAAGGGATCTGCCCTGTGGCCTGCCAGGCAGCTCCCCAGGCACGCTCACCTGATGGTGTCTGTCAGCTCGTGCCCTTCAGCGCCTTCCCATGCAAACAAGGATTGATTATGCATGGAGGGGGATCTAATTAACAGAAATAATTGCTCTGTACTCATTGTAGGGAAGTTAAGCATTGTTGCATGCCTAATTCTCCATCCTTGACTTGCTCAGCCTTGGTAAGGTTGAGTATTAGCTGAGTCCTTCACAGAGTGAAAGGTCTACCATGGGAGTCTAATGGGCCAGAAGTACAAGTAAAACACACACAGCCTTTGGGATGGGTTAGAAAGAGGCTTCAATATCTTTTAAAGAGCATACTCAGGCACAAAGTCTCTGCACTTGTACTTCTGGCCCTTTAAAGAAGCGGCTCACTGTTTCTGTCATATTTTATTCTCCTGAAATTTCCTTCCTCACTGTTTCTTCTAGATACTTTGGTTTTCCCAGTATCTGTAAAGCCTGATCTTATTTTCCTTAACCCTTTTTTTTGTCTTCTGCATGGTGCCTGGTATCTCCAGCTGCTTCTCTGAACAAATGTACCACACAGTTACTTTGCCATTAGACCTCAGTTTGAGGCTTGTATCTCTTAATTTGCACATCTCTCTTTCACCCTGAAGCACCTCTCTTTTCCCTGGGCAGGTTTTCTAACCTTTCATGCCTGAAGTCCTCATAGAGTAATCCCTGCTTGGATTTGGCTACTCCTTCTCTGTGTGCTGCAGCAGAGCTGAGAGAAGGCACATGTTTGAGTGAGCAGTGAAGCAAGCTCGACTGCTTATTGTATTGACACACACTACACAGGGCTTGGCAATTCCCTAGAAAGATGCTGAGTACCACACAGAGCTTGTAGCTTTCTCCTTTCCCATGTGGCACTGAGGCTATGCCTGTATTTAGAGGCAGATCGGACTTTGGAACTCATTTGTGGCACTCAACTGTAAATATGCTACAGTTAGTGCAATTACTGGCAGAAAAAAAAATCCAAAAAGTGCATTTTAGGAACCCTTTAAGAAGCATTTTTTTTTAAAGAAAAAAGTTGCATCTCTGTTAAAATGGGTTCAAACACCACTTCTCTGGTATGACACACACAGCACTCACTCGATCAAGGAACAGCAATGCAGTCTGAGTTGCACATTTTTTTGAGTATCATTTAATTTTGAATAAGGGTTTGGTTTAGCTGCTCAAATTACTTAGCAAGCCATCTCAGGTAGCCAATTCATTTTTAAAAGGTTGTAATCTGTTTGAGGACAGTTTATGATGAAAACTGAATAGAGCATAAACAGGAAAAATGCTTGTCTTGCTTCCCCTGTTGACTCTCATCCATGTGCACTTTCACCCTCCAACCCCTTTGTGATATTGTGCACTCCCAGAACTGTCTTATATGGACACAGTTCAAGAAAGCTGTGGTCAACATTACAGTCCCACCTATCTTCCTAAAATATTTAGGTTTTTTCCTCCCTCTGTATCATTTGATCAAGAATAATTTCACTCTTTTTTTTATTTATTATGCAATAAAATGGTCCTATCTGGAATAAAAGAATGGTTTTTGGTTTAGGATTGAGGAACATCATACCCAGCAGATGTATGGATAATTAAAGCCCCCAGGAGCTCCTGAGCTCCTGTATAAATGTTTCCTTCTTCCTTTTTCTGAGATGGGTAACAGATGCCCTAGCAGTGATCCTTTCATCTTTCATGTCATGACTCCTTAACCAAAGCATCTGTCTGCTGGCTTCCTGACAGCCAAACTCTGTTAGCAGCTGTTTTTCACAGGTAGGGAGCTTCACTCAGAAATTCAGAGCCATTATCCACCAGCTTCTACATAGGGACTGATTCCTCAGGAAGAGGACGTGGGAAAACAGATCAATGACACAACAGTATTAATTCTTGGCTTGCAAGTAGGTAAGGTATCTCTCAGGGTCTCTCTTTTTTTGGGGGGTAAGGACAATGTGGGGATTAAAATGTGAGCAAAATTGGGTTTTACTTGTGAAAATTCAATCCAGTTTATTCTTAAATGCTTGCTGAATCAGAAACAAGGGGCAGACAGTTTGAAAGACCCATTATAAGGCTTATAAGCAAAGAGAGCAGACTCCTCAAGTATCTGTGCTTGCTGTTGCTTTGTAAAAGAGAAAGACATTTGGTAGGGATGAATCAATTGTGAGTCTTCAGTCAATGAAATATTCACCAGCCAGGTGTTCAACCATCTTACATCATCCCAAAGTCTTTGTGTTAAATATAAAATCCCTTCAGATGAATGTCACCTTCTCTACTTCTTGATCTGTGTTCAGTTCATCTTCATTTTACAACTTCCTCTTTGCAATTAACATGCCAGAGCCCCATCTAGGTCTGAATCCTGATTTTCTGACAGAAAATTCAGACTCAGATCCAAACCCAGACTCAAACTGGGGTAACTCATGTGTATCCTCAGTGCTTCACATCAAAGCAGAAAGATAAGGACTGTCCTGACCTTACCATGACACAATGCAGGACCATCAGTGTCACTGGTCACTGGCCATCCAGGCCTGCTTTTAATCTCTATTACACTGACACGGATTGGGGACCAGCCCACAGAGTCAGTGAAAACCCTGTCCACATGGTTCAGTGAAATATCTTTGGTTTTAATGCAAGTAGATGACTGACGAGAAAATCCAGCCCACTATTTCCGGAGGGAAGGAAGCTGCAAAAATGAAAGCACTCATCTCCACAGAAAATCATGCAGTGATGGAGAGGCCAAATCATGTGGGTTTATTGTGTTGTTGGTAAGTATAGCCCATGGAGTGGAAATGGAGAGGAAGGAGTCACTGATTTTGAGAATTATACCCTGAAGAGAGGAGTATAGTAGAGAATTTAACACCTGGGAGGGACCAAGAGGGTCAGACCCAGAACATGAGGAGTTCAGACCCAGGTTCCTTGTGCTGTCTCTTCTGGTTGTAAAGATGCAGGATGAATTAGAAAGGGGCCTCCTTTGTGGAGGAAAGACAGCAAAACACTTTGCAAGGAAAGCTGAACCTGAAGCTGACACCTTTTTCTTGTAATGAGAAGCCATAATTCAAGGCAAGGCTCCCCAGGCATAGATATGTGTGTGCACTCATGAAGACTTGCTGCAGTAAAGAGGAAAATGGGAGCACAAAAAGATTATTTTCTTTGCCTTAATGAGGCTAATGGCCCTTTACTCTCCATGGAGCGCTGAAGGATGCCGCCATTAACTTTTTATTTGCAATTTGTATGCACCTTGCTGTATTTGTTTTTTTTTATAGGAGCAATCTCAGTGCAGTACCTAGGATAAAAGGAAAAGGAGCATGGAGAGTTCCTGTGGCGGGTAGTGATGAACTGCCTGGCCTATCAGCCAAGCTATCCCCTGCCAAGCCACAGAAGTCACGTGCCATGGTCAGGCAGCTTGGGCACATGATGAGTGTCAGCAGCAAACACTTTGGATAGGAATACGTGAGGTGAGCCCTCAGCTCCTGCTAGAAATGCCCTCAAAACCAAGGGCTGGGCAGGGTAGTGGAAGGAGCACCCCTTTTGCTTGAGCTGCTTCTTTTAAAGAAGCTGTAGCAGATATAAAGAGGAAGGAAAAGAAAATGTAGGGAAAAAAGGAGGCAGAACATCCTGTTCCTGCAAGGAAGGAAAATTATAAAAGCAGCATAAATATATGACATTTCAGCATGTGCAAAAAACATATGGCTCTGGCTAATGTAACTGAGGCTTTGCAGTGAGTGACGAGACATAATTACTACAAAGCTATCCTGTGTGTATGGAAATACATACATATATATATATCTAGGTGTGTGGGATGGGAGAGAGTGTCAAACAAAAGTCTGTCTCCTAGGGCACTGCTGAGTTTTCTTTTATTTGGTGGTAGATCTCAACACAATTACCATGCTTCTGACAGATCCACTTCTGGAAGTCAGTAACAGCTGTGGGATAGTTTAATTGGGGACTGGGGGTCATGCAGCATGCAGAGCTCCCTGTTGCTTTTGAAAGAAAGAAAAAGGTTTTTGGAGTTGTGGTGTGAGAAGGATACATTCAGGCCAGACTCAGCTGGGAAACTCCAGCCAATATTACACTCAGCCATAAGGGGAATTGCTGTTTGCCTGGATGTCTCCTGTTAATAGAATTGTTGATGTTGGTAATAGCTGAAAAACCAGTTCCAGCCAATTATAGGAGCAGGGAAACACCCAGCCCCTGCTCTGGATGCAGAGTTGGCAGCATCCCACGTGTTCAAGACAGCTGGGCAGGAGGGATGAGACCACTAGTGATACTCAGGGGCCGGGTGGGGATGACCTGAATCCTCATCCCAGATTTACCACAGTTTCCAGGGGGAGCTTCTCTGCCAGCAGCCACAGATTTCCTTTTCTGTGACCCTGGGCAGGTCACACTTGCCACCTGCCAAAGATAATCCATTAGGCTCTGAAGGAGACCCTGAGGTGCTTAATTCAAATGCAGTAACAAATTTTGGACCCAGACAATGGTTGATTTTTCCAGCAGCTAAAGAAAAAATCAAAACACAGAGAAGATACTACTGATTCTAGAAAAACAATTTTTTTCTTGGTGGATCAAAAAAAGCGGAAAAAAGAATCATATTATGCTTGAACAAAATATTTCATGTTGGGTCTCTGGCCACAAAGAAACAAGAAAACAAAAGGCACCCCATGCTCTCTGTTGAGCTCAGAGCCTGACCTTCTGCCAGGGTGAGGACTCACCCTGCACGGCTCATACACAGACACCTGGAAGTGTGATAGAACAGAATGAAACTTTCCTGGGTCTTCGGTCTCTCTGCCTAAAGGCTTGCCAGACATCATCTCCTGATTCCTCTGGTGTTTTCTTGAAGTGTCTTGCGTATCTCCTGTTTGAGCTTGAGCTATTTATAGCACAGCAGCAGGCAGGGAGCAGAGTAGAGCTAAGGCTACAGACCCACTGGCATTTGTCACTAAACCAATGTCCCATGGCTCTTGCAGGAACAGTGTGGTCATACACTCATTAAAAAAGGATTTAATACAATGTATTAAATCCTTTCTCCCTAAGACAACCTTATCAATTTTAATGCTAAATGAATAAATAATAACAAGACACTTAAGGTGTTAATGGAGCATTAATTATTGCTGAGGTTTCTGTGAAAGGGCATGTGACATCCACATTAATACCAAATGACTTTCTTTATGACTAACATAATTACAGAGAATATTAAATGAAGTAAAAAGTGATGGGGCTCTTAGCAGCAATTGTCACAATTGTTCATAGAGAACCTGATTTCTGACACTGCATTTACCTAAATTGGCCAGGAAAAGCACAGGAGGCATGTATAGCTCAATGAATCACTCCAGTTTACATCTCTAGCTTGAGAAACTGCTTCCTCATTGCCCACAGGAGAATAACAAGCATGGCCATCAGGGTCTGGTTTAAACCTGAGACTGTGGCAAAACATGACAGAAAAATAGAGTGCTGCTTTCCATTTATGTTTGAAAGTTGATTTTTCTTTTCTTATCAGAAGTAATAGCAAACATGATTTTATTAATAAAAGCGAGGAGGGCAACTGAAGTTCACCTGGCCATTCACACATGGCTGTGAAGTCAGTTTTACAGCCAGGGGAAGTTTGGGGTCTTTGCTCTATATTTGTGTGGAAAGTGAGGGCTTGAGCATGTAAAGGGCCATGTTACAGTTCTTGAAGCACTTGGAATATATTGGGAATGAAGAGATTTTGTCTGAGAAAGGTGTCTGGCCCTGAAGACAACTCCAGTATCCACCGGATCTGACAGAAAGAGCACACTTGTGTTTACCTTTGGAGCAGGAAAGGGTTTTAATTCCTAGGCAAACACACAGGGCTCAGCCCTGAGTGAGGGAGCTGTAGAGTTGGGGCTCCCCCGTGCCACCTCCTTGACAAAGGGGGGCTGAAAGCCCTGGAGGCAAAGGGGTCCCAGGTCAGTGGAACCCAGATTGCAGAAATGCTCAAAGTAGGGTTGCAGCTCTGGGTTTAGAATTGAACGCAGGTGGGAGGCTGGGGGAGACACAAGCTCTGGCAGCCATGCAGAGCTCCTGGGGTATGTTCCAGGGTGTGCCCTATTGTACAGTCCCTCAGCCTCACACTGGGTTTAATTACCCAAGGCAAAAAACTGACCTGGGAGCATGAAGGCAGAGTAAAGAGGCTTACTGCTACCTGTGAGAAAATATCCCCACTTGTGAACCTTGAATTTACTTGAAACTGAAACTTGAGCCTGGATTTCAGCATCAGGATTGACTGCTGAGTGTTCTGAGTATCCTTTGATGAGCTGCCGTGCAGAGCTGGAGCTCACTGGCTTTTCTGCATGGCTGATCCCCTAACTCCCAGGGCATTACTTCAAGTGCATGACTGACTGCCTCAGAAACTGGCCCCCCTCTGCCCAAAAAGTGACTTGAGCTAACTTGCCAACACGGTTTGACTTTTGGATTAAACAAGTTCTAGATGTGCCTGAAAGGTTCCCACACATAGAAATCCCTTTGTGAAAGGGCATGTGAAAGGTGAGTGAGATTTGGGAGAACTTTGTACTTCATTCATACTTTTTTCTCTAATTAGAAATGTGAGTTGGTTGTTGTGTCCCTTTATTCGACTTCTTCAGGCTCTTCAGAAGCCCAATTGAATCTGTGTGCCTGTTAATTTCCTCAACAGACTAATTCCGCTTGCTCTGCTGACACGCAGTTCATTATGTTTCAGTTAACTCATTTTCCTGGATGATGCTCAGCTGCAGTCTGTAAATGAAATGGCTGCCTGGCTAATCAAAAGTTTCTAAAGTTTCTCTCCACCCTGGGCGCACGCCCATGCTGGGCTGGCACTCTGCTCCAGATCCTGGCTGCAGCTTGGGAAGAAAGATATGTGTGAGTGAAATGTAAGGAGGGAGGGAAATAAATGGATCCTGAGTCTTCTGAAACTTCAAACTCTCTCTGCCGATAAACTAATTAAGTGTCTGTGCCTGGGAAGATTTGATCAGAAATGGTTACCCTATGGCAGCTGGATGAGCTCTTAGGAGAGGCAGACACACTTGCAGGAGATGCTCTCTGTTCATGTCCTTCCTTCAGCTGCCTGTTTGGGTCAAAGCCAGCCCCGGAAAGTGTCTGTATCTCACAGAAATGTCCCCCTTTTCCCAGAGTGAATCTGGTCCAATTTTTGAGCTTGTTCAGTGTGTTGGGCCTGCTTTCCCACTGGTTATATACAAGGTAGAATTTTAGTGTCACAGCTGCCTCTCCTCCACCAGCCCACATCACTGAGTTCTTCCCAAAGGAGACTGCAGAAGGACACATTACCACTTAATTAACTGTGAATTCACATGGAAAGAAAGCTTAGAATTAATCAAACTGTAAGAAATTATTTTAACTGACCATATTCATGGAAATATGGGAGCAGACTTTTATTCAGATCAATTTGATTGATAGCTATGGAGTGGTATCCAAGATAAATTTGCTTTGGATGTTACAATGGGCACGCAATTCTTTTTGGGATGACATGACTGGACTGCAGCCTACTGCTGGGCAGTGACAGGATGCCTAAGGTGAAATTTCAGAGCCCTCTGTCCCATCTCCATAAGCATGGCAATTCCCCATGGAAAATAATTCTGCTGTCATGAAGTGGATTTCATTAATAAATCAGAGGCCAGCACTGTGAGCCATGCCTACCAGGAAAGTCTGAGGTGAGGTGCCTGAAAGGCAACAGCTTACATGAAGAATAGCTAATAAAAATAAACTCACTCTTATGCAGAACATCAGATTTATTTCACAACATCCCACATGCTTCCTTTTATTTGCTTGTCTGGGACACAAATAAAGGAAATTTGGTTTGGGAAGCTTGGGTCTTTATTTTTAATGGGGGAACTTAAGTAGACACTTAACTTCTCATAGAACTCATAAACTGGCACCTGGGCATTTAGCTCTGATTCCTTCATCTTAATTTTTGGCAACCAATCTATACTTTGGCTTACAGAAAGCCACAGTTATGGACCCTTTTCTTTGTTCTTCCTGCTTTGAAATGCTTACTCTTCTTAGTCAAATCTAGCATGAAAATCAGTTCCATCTAAAGGCAATCATAAGATACAAATTATCTAGACTGAACTGGGAAAAGTACATTTTCTGTGCTTAAAAAAAAATAATCTAGATCTCAAAGGAAGGAGGAAAGAATGTCGTCAGGGCTGAATTTCTTCAGCTCCACTTCACTGTTGACCAAATCTGAGTGAATGGTGTCCTGGGTTGTCAGAGACGTCTAGCAGTCTCTGAGATCTCTGTCACACATCTTACATCCTGTCTGATTTGCAGTACACAATATCCAGCAAAGTCTTCTGTACTGGTCATGAACAAAAACCAAGGTTATTGACAAAAATATTTGGTAGAAAGTACATAAAGGTAGAAGATACATTTTTTTGTTGTTGTTTGTTTCTACTCTCCAGTATTACCAGGAGTGTTTTACAGGTTGCTCAGATATTTTCTACTTGTTGGAATCTTATGTCTGGAGAACACTTCCCCCATGGACATTACTGAGAACACAGATATGATCTCTATCTACGTCTGTCACATCCTAGTCTTGTCTTTTTTAGAACAGGACCTTTCCCTAAAGTTATGTTAAGATCCAATCTATAAGCACTGATATTTCACTAGTGCTAATTTTGGCTTTCTCGTCAGTCTGTTGAGTTCACCAGCACCCATGAAGTACTTTCTGGGTTTGCTACACTTTTGCCCAAAGACCTTATAGAGTTTTAAAACTTCTTTCTTTTGTCTCTGGATTTTGGATACTGGTTCTGTCACCTTTGAGTGAGTTTTTGCCATTGCTTTCAGCATTCTAGCTCAGAGCTCATTCACTGGTCCCCAGGAACTCTCCAGAGCTGGCAGCACTTATCCTTGGAGCATGGTTGGAAGGGAAGGTATTTTACTACCCTTACCCTTAGCAGGAGTCATGAGCAGATCTGGATGAAATTCTGGCATCATTGAAATCTCTGTCAAATATTCCACTGGTTTCAGTGTGAATGAGTCAATTTTACTTTCAAGACTTCCACATGTCATCAACATAACCATTCCAAATGCAGAATTCTTTTGGGAAAAAAAAGAGTAGTGAAGACAAGAGATATAAATAAAGAGAGAGTACAAGATAAACTACGCATAAGGCACTCTGTACTTAACAATGAAATATAGCAAGATGGATTTTTCAGTAAATGAATGTGTTAGCTCATGCTTGACAGCATCTGTGCAAGCAAAGTCCTGCTGTATGCAAATTGGATGCCTAACAACTTGTGTGGCTAGGCAAATAAGCCATATGTATGCTTACCATGTGAACTGATAATTAATTCATGCTCCTGGGTAAAACTGAGTCCTTCCTGAAATCCCACACCTGTATAAGTGTCCTCTCCATCCTGAAGAATCTTAATGGTAGAATCAGAGGTCTGAAATTCTAAAGGTAATTAATATTAAATGAAATCTAACACAGAATTTTATTCAAAAATTAGGTAACAATTAGCACTCTTTGACTGGCATTTAAAGACTGAAGGGAGGCAAATGTAGCTGTAATCAGATGTAAAAGGGCTGAAGAGTGTGGAGCAATCTAGACAATGACAACTCTTACATTTGTGCCAGGCAGATTACCCCAGACTCTGGTACAGGATAATGTTAGCGGACATCTGAACAAAACCAGGCAAGTGATAAAGGTTCAACCTGGCTTCTGGGAGGGAAGTTTTGCCTAACAAGCCTCTCAGGGCATTTTGGTGAGATCAGTTAAAGTGTGATGCCAGTGACATTGTCTCTTTGGTTTTCCTACAGACTTCTCATAACGATTTTTTGAAAACTAAGTAACCAGGGAACAAGAGGTAGGATCCTCATCAACCCAAATCGTTGGCTAAATGATAGATAATGACAAGTGCAAGTAAATGGCCATTTTTCTCAAGGGAGGGAAGTCATCAAAGGAGCTGTGCAGGTCTTTTACCTGTGCTAATAATCTGTGCCAAGTCTGAGTTCTTTGATGTGCTCATAAATGATCTGGAGAGGGCAGGGAGCCTTGAGTTAGCATTTGTTGGCAGTACCAAGTTGTTCAGGGTATTAAGATGAAGGCAGACTGTTAGGAATTGCAAGAGGATCTCGTGAAAGTGGCTGGCAATAAAAAAGCAAATCAAATTCTTGTAGATAAATTGTCTAGATTGTGAGTCAAACTGTTCACATCACTGTGTGAGGTGGTGCGTATGGAGGGGAGGACAACCCCCAGTTTGTGTGTGTGGTGATGGGCTCTGAGCAGACAGCTCCGTGGAAAGAGCACCTCCATCCACAGAGGCAATCAAAGGCCAGTTAAATACTGAGACTTACTGGGAAATGAAGAGAGCATGAAGCAAGAGCCCCGGTGCTGCTGCCAGAGCTGGGGCTCCCAGCTCACCTCTGCAGCTCTGGGTCCCTGTCTGCAAACAGCGCAACGGAAGGTGCTCCTACAAGGAATGACTGGGCTGGTGACAACTGTTAAGCCTCAAAAAGGTAGCATTAGAGAGGATGTGAGAAAGATTTAGAAAGTTGTGAGTGTCATGGGGGAGATGGGAGGAATCAACAGCTCACAGTCTGGGCTGCAAGCCCTAAGCCATGCAACCCCTGTTGAGTGGAGCCAGCACGGCAAAGGCAAGAGTGATCTCTTGTCTTTGTCTACTGCTAGCTCACATGCAAATATATTGTCTGACTCAGTTGTCCAAGAGGACTCTTGGCAGCTTTGCCTATCTGGGCTAAAATATAGCTGTATGGTCTAGCTTTGGGCTTGCCTGTGGCAGCAGGGCAGAGTTCCAGGGCTGCCCCAGTTCCATCCTGCCCGGAGAGTGAAAACAGGAATGCTTTTATTAACAGCCTGCTGAAATGTCTGCCCAGTGGCAAATAAAGGACCAGACTCAAAAGTGAGCTGCTCAGACACCATTAGCTCCTGTCAGAGTGGTGCCAGAAGAAAACACTGGGAAGAGGGAAGGTGTTTTTCCCTGCCAACTGAGCAATCTCCAACTACCATTAAAACATTTTAATAATGTAATTATTTCAGTCTTTTAACCACAGAGCAGATTTAAGTGTGGTTTTCAAGGCAAAGCTTTATTTTTTTCTTTTCTCAAGTATGAATCTCACAATAACTCCAAGTCTTCTTGGTGTGGAATGCTAAACAGCTGATTTTACTGTAGTGATTTTACTCTTAAAGAAGAGGTATGCCATATACTTTGAGTCTTCCCATTTTTGAGGGAAGAGAGCCTTAAATATTTTGGCACCTTCCTATTTAAGCTAGTTAAGCAAACTTGAGGGAGTTATATCTCAGATGTCTGATCTGCAGGCTCATTGATTGTGATGGCTGCTGAGCTTGCACATGGTCCTGGAATGACAACCCTCCTATTCCTAAGAGCAGGAATGTTGTCTGGAGGGCTACATCTTCAGGATCCTCATGCCCATGTGCATCATCCACGATGAGCAGAGGCTGAGCTCTGCAAGGGGCAGAGGATCAGCTGAGCTGTGCATGCAGCCTGGCTCATGTGCAGCTGAGGGTGGGTGGCAGCTTGGGCTGGCGCTGTAGCAGCTGCATTGCCAGCAGCAGCCTCCCACCAAGGCTGCCGGCAACATTTCAGTGCTCATCGCTGTGAGCATCCCTCCCTGCTGACTTTGGAGGTGGAGAGAAGCAGCTCTGTGCCTCTCTCCTGGCTGCTATAGCCCTGCTGACTGCTCTCCTGCAAAGGATGCTCATGCCAGCGCTGCCACTCTCCTAGGGTGTTCAACAGATTCGCTTTTTGTTCCCTTCCCCCCCACCCCATGCATAAATCTTGTCGGCTTCAACCTAATTGCATCTTTTTCCGACAGGCTGTCTCAGGAGCAATGCAAATGAGCTTTGAAATGTGGAGATCTGGTTTATATTTGTCAGTTAATTGCCTGAGTGGCACAGACATCTATAGCTGGCACCTGCCTCCTTGTGTTAAGATCCATCTTTGATTTCAGACCTCATGCTCCGTGTAGAAGCTGAGCTCCTGATAGAGGAGGATGTGCTCTTTGCACAGTGTCTTGCTCTAGGTGAGAGTGATCTGAATCCCTGTTTTACACTGCAAACACTGACCACAGAGGCTGTGGCCCAGTGCAAGGCAGCATGGATCTGGTCACTTCTAGGTGAGCTGGCCCAGGCTTCACCCAGCAAAGCCCCATCCTCCTTGCCCATCCGCCTGGCCCTGTTGTGTCACCATCAGCATCTGCAGCGCACGTGCATGAACTCACTTCTCCCTGATTTGACTCCGGGGTGCTTATGGGCATAAACAAGGCAGGGGGAGAGGCAGCACCTTCCTTAGTATATTGTCTGACTGTACACAGACACTGGAAAAAATAGGACATTTTGTTCTTTTTTGACATCTTTATTTTAAAAAAATTCCCTCACACTTAAACATTAGGTCTTGAAATTCAGCCTATATTTCTTTTGCACTTCATTTCATCCCCTTGTCCAAATTTCTTCATTCAAATCCATGTCAGCTTTACCCAAACTCCCAGCAGCACACAGATGAAGTTAGTCAAGCACAGAGCTAGCTCTCATACCAAATGTCTGATATCAACCCTGTTTTCTTTCCCACACACTTCTGTCCTTTTTTTGCACTCTCTCTCTCCAAGATGGCAATCAGCTAAACAACAACACATTTTCTGAGAAACCCAGCCTATTGGGCTGTGTAATATCTGACTTCCCTTCAGATAAGCCTTACTGCTCCTGCTGCCTCTCTGCCAGGGACTGCTACAGCACCAAGTCAAATTAACTGAGTACCCTGCAGAATGCCCCTCTACAGTCAGGGCATACTTGAAACTACACCAAGGCCCTAGTCCCAGCTCTGACATTTGCTAGCTCATCCCAGTGCAGAACACAACAGAGACACATTGGAAAGGTTTGATGTCTCCTACTGACACAAATGTCATGGTATCTCCATGCTGCATGACAGGTGCATTAGAAATTCATAGACCGATTTATCTGTGCTACAGCAGGAATTTGGGGTGGATGACTTCAAGGCTGGAAGCATCTGCCAGCATAGGTCTGCAAAGCATAAGCTTCACTGGCTCTCTGAGTAAATTATCCAAGCACTGAAGAAACTGTGAGGATGTACCAACTCAAAGCAGCTCTGAGGCTTTGTCCCTGGTGGTTCATCAGCTTTTCCACGGAAGCAACAGACATGTGTTGTTAGGACTGTGCAGAAAGATCAGGCAGTAAAATGCAGGTACATGTGTGGGATCTTTAAGAGCTTAAATCTCCATGAAACCTGGAGGAGGGATAAAACTGGCATCTTGCATCTGTTGCTAGGGAGCTGGGACCATAAGGCAGGAGCCATGGCAGTCTGTGTAAGGAGAAAGCACCAGAAGAGAGATGTGCTTTCACAAAGGATTTGCTTTCCTTTAAAAACTGCCAAAGACTATGAAATGCAAAGACAAATATTATTTGGAGAAATAAAACCACAAACGCACATTGAAGAGGGAAAAGTGTATTCAGGGGAATATCACCACTCTTGCCCTGTTCTCATATTCCTGGTTGACCGCTTAAGTCCCTATTGTTGTTTTGCAGGATATGAAGCTCTGTGGGTCAGCCAGTTGTTGGGAATGGTTTGTGCTTTCACATGGAAGAAACAGAGCATTACCAACTCCTGTGCTGTGGGCTGGTATCTGGGTTCCTGGGAGCAGAACACTGATTTTGCTCTTGACAGGCAGCTCTGTCTGTCAGTCCCTATTGGGACTAACTTATCCCAGCTGTATGTCCACCAGAATGAGCTGAATAACACCAGGGACGAATGTGGGTATTGCAGATTTTCCCACTGTTGCCTTTGGCATCACTGCAGTATGCAAACACGGCTGAGGTTCAGTACTGGCAGTTCTTCATGCTTTATTTCTTGCAGAGGACAAATGCGTGTTGTGGGGGGTCTCTATTTTGCCTATATTCAAACTCATATTTTCATGTAGCATGTAATTAACAAAATGTTCCAATTAATCAAAACGTGGGATTTTTAAAATCAGCCTTCTGATTCTGCACTTCCACTGCTTGCTAACAAACCAATACATGCTGCCCCAGGGTATTTACCACAGAATAACAACCAGATGGGTTATTTTGCTTCAAGCTGTTAACCTGAGCTGATTACTGAAACCCTGGAAAAGGCTTATATACTTTAGCCCTTTATTGATGTCAGAAAGTTCTACAGAATATATTTCTCATTCTCCCCCTGATCACTTTTCCAGAAGTACAAGGTTGATCAGCACCTCTTGATGAGAAAACAATTTATAAACATTTATTCATATGTATTTTAAGTATTTGCTAATCTGTGTTTTCTATTTTCAGTGCCTAAATAGAGACTTTTGGGGGCTCATTTCCATTAAGGCTGTGATTTGCAGTGCTCAGTATTGAGTTGTGGCATCCCACTTTGCATCCTGTTTCTGTCCATGCTAAGAACCTAATTTGAGGCTGGAGATTATGCCCTGAGAATAGACAGTGAAACTTCAGCATTGTGGAGCTGGGGATGGTGACATCTAAAGTTCTTTTTGGATCAGTTCCCAGGAAACTACCCACATAAATTTGTGTTGGTCTGCCTTGTAACATGAAACAACTACTCCCTTTGCAGTTCCTGCTACAGTGCTGTCTGTTGTGTTAGTTACCCCAAGCACATTAAAAAAAAATCCAAGTCTGCCTTTGACTCTAATAATTCTCATGTCAATTTTATTTGTTGCAACAGAGGAGTGGCTATAATAAACACAAAACAAAGAAATGAGGAAATCTTCATTACAGATTGCTTTTACTAGTATCTTGTACTAATAAACACAGTTGTCTATTTGGAAAGATGCCTCCAATCTGTTGATTTATTTTAAATTAGCAGTGCTGTGAATGCTGGCTTCTCTGCTTTTATAAGACAAGCAGAGGAAAGAGGGTTGCTTTGCAGGAGAGTTATGGAAAATCAGCTTGCCCTTTTCTGTAAATACAGTTTTATGCCCATCAGCTGGAAGATTATTTCTGAGCAATTGAGAGGGCTCATTGTCTCAGCTTTTCTGTTTGCTTCTGCCAGGCCAAATTCTGTTCCTGCTTGAATGGGTTGCGTTGTTCTTGCTGACTTCAGTAACACAGGAGCACAGCCAAAAGCCTTCAGCTGAGGAGTTGTGATGGGTCACTGACAGCCTCACGGTCACTGTGGACAAAGAGTGTCCATGAATGCAGGCTTCCTGCAGCAGTGCCCAGGCAAGCTCCAGGGAAGGTCCACAGCCTGCCCCTGTCCTGGTGGGAGGGGAAATCCCAGCCAGCTGCAGTTGTATTCTCCATCCAGTAACACTCAGACCCAAGGGTTTGCTCTCCTGCACATGGAAAATCTGAATGTTTTTAATTTTACTGATTGTTTTTTAAATCTAATCAGATTTTACTCTTGAAATGAGATAATGAGGCAGCTCTGGAAAGCACTGGGTGTGAGGAGCAGGGCAGGGCTGCTTGCCAATGCTGCTGTGCACCACTGAGAGCCTGTTCCCTTCCTCAGGCAGCTCCAAGACCCCCTTCCTCTGAGGAGGTGGAGACCTTGCTTCAGCTACAGCACTGTTCAAAGCTTTTTCCTCCTCACAGCTCTTGGTCATCTTCCTTGGCCAGCTTTCAAAGTATTGTTATACCTTGCTGCTTTAGAGCATGTGTATGCTGGTGCTGTGGGAGGTGAGCAGCAGCATCCCAGGAAAGGCACTTGCCCCATGAGGAGAGAGACTGCTCAGGATGATGCTCTCAGGCTGCAGTAGCTCATATCAAGAAGGATCATGCACTTTTGCTGTCTCCCACAGGAATGAGGGAAAATGCTGGTTTTCCATAAGACCTAGCTCTAGATGTTAGGTCATCACTTTATCATGTTTGTCATAGTTCGCAGCTGCAGACAAAAACAAAGATAAAAGCCAGTGTCTCCTGAACTTCAGACAACAGTTGGTAAAGAAGAGATCCAACAAATATGGTCACACAAACAAATCAAATGGCAAGGGTTTGTTTGGGAGATCCTTGCTTCCCTGGCTGAGGAGTGTCTTGATTTACACTGATCTGTGCCTTGAGCACAGAGGGCGTGGGGAGGAGGCACTTGTCCTGCAGCTGCAGCAGAGTTCATGCAGGTCTCTGTTGGGTGATGCCTCTAATTGGGCTGCTCAAAGAATGTCATCACAGCTTCTCTCTGAGACTCTTAGTGAGCACTGAGACAGTGTAAATGGAAACTGAGACTGTTTTAGTGAGCCCTGGGACTGTCCTGGTGACCCTGAGGCTGTGCTAGTGAGCGCCCACACTGCGGGCAGGGAGCCCAGCTGGATGCAGAGTGCCCTTCTCTTGTACTCACCCATCAAGGGTTCCTTACAACACAGGAGTAAGAAGCATGATTTCCAGTCCCTGTAAGTTCTTCTGTTACTTGGATCTGACAAATGTTATTTTTACCTGGAACTAGAGATTTAGCTTAGAGGATTGACCAGGTCTCTTTAGGCCATTTCTTTAGCCCATTGTGTTTTACATACATGAAACAGCAGACCAGGGATGGGGCTCATGATTATAGTCCCCCTAAAACCTTTGCTCATTATCCTTAATTTTTGTTCAAAAACCTAAAAACATGTAGGGAGCACAGATTTCCCTGCACAATACACCTGACCTCAGTTTTTCCATCTGAAGCTTGTGTAAGGATTCCTCTGATACCACCAACACTTCAGACCCACTTTTGCACCCCAGCCCTCAGCCACAAGATTCCACAATCCCTAGTGCTCAGTGGCAGATAAAAAAATCCCAGCCTTTCTACACTTTGATCATATTCAAATATTTATATAATTTATTTGTTCTACCATGAGAAATTTGCAGGAAGTTTACAAGGCCAGCCTTAAGCATTTGCAACACTTTTTTCAAATTTATTTTACAAGTGTGAATGTAGCACTTAGGCCAAGAGGGGGACTGAAAATCCTGAGGATCCAATGGAGCATCCATACCACAGCAGTGCCTGATTGCAAAAATGCCTCTTGTTGCGTGTGCAATGCAAAGACCTTGGGAAGGACAACATCAGCCTGGAAGGTCCCATGGATTAGGTTGGGTAGCTACAGTACAGCAGGTAGAAAAGGGCAGCAAGGAGGGAAAATAACATGCTGTGCTCATGTGCTCACTGGCAACACCAGGGATAGGCCTACACATCCTGCTGTCCTTGTAGTATCACTGCCCAGGAGGGCTCAGCACCCCAAATTTGTCATGATATCTGCTTCCCCATCAAAGCTCCCCACTATTCTGCCCAGGCTCCCAGGGAAAACAAGTTACAATTGGAGCAAAAAGATCTCCCTTGCCCCTCTCCAAGGGGGATTCAGCAGCAACAGCTGCCCACACATTCCCCACACCCCAGATGAGTGATGCAGCAATATGGGGATATTGGGTAGAGGGGCTTTGGAAACAGGATTTCCTCACTTTGCAAGAGCAAGGGAGATGGTGTGAAATTCAGATGCCAGCCTGTTAACTGTTCTGGAGCTGATTCCATTGAACCCTGGCCTCTGCTGCCATTCCCCCCCAGGCTGTGATGTTAGTTTTGTGCTGACTCCTGGTTTTGTAACATGAAAATTGCTCCACCTTAGGCCTTCCTTCTGCTAATCTCACAATTAATTTCAGCAGAGTTAACCCTGGTTTTAACTTTATTCTTTATTTAACTTCAGCAGCCTGAAGGACCTCTGAGATACGAAACACAGGGCAGTGGGTGGGGTTGTTAAAGGTATGTTTTATACATACAATTTTTTCATAGCTGGGCAATGCCAGAAAGACATCAGCAGGTGATAACCACAGGTGCCAAACATTTGCTCCACTGATGAAAGCTGCGGGCACCTCTGAATGCCACGCACGCTCCTCTCCTGCCATGACAACTGGGCTACAGAGAAATAAGGGAAGGGATGAGCACGGTCATATCCTCAGCCATTTATTTAAGCTGTAGCTATTGACTGTAGTGCCCTTATATTTCTATGCATTACAAAGCAGGTGATGTTTCTGTTTTGGATAGTATCACTGAGGGAAGGGATAGAGGGATAGGACATTTTGTAGAGTTCTAGCAACAAGAGAAAGCGCTGTGTAAGAATTCAATACCATGATTTAATAAGGAATTCAACATAGCGTATTTAAGTTCATACACTTCCACAGCTTTTTTTTACTGTCAGTTACAAGCAGGACTGTAAAGTACATCTCCCTTGGGATGGTTGTCTGTTCATCACTAATGATTACTGCTGTAAGGAGTGACCACATTAAATGTTCAAGTTAGAAAAAGATTTTACAAAGCTGGGCTATGAGGTATGAGGAGTTATTTCAGATAAACAACCCAAGTACATCTGTTTCCCTCTAAATGTTATCTTAAACTTTAGCGCTGGGTTTTCTGGCAGAGAAATCAAACTTCAGGCAGACTTTGAACACCCAGATATTATTTTCTTTTTGTTTGCTGATCGTGACCTTTTCTTATGGTGCCCTCAAGGAGTTGGAGGAGCTGGATTTTTCCCCTGAAGAAACTCATTTGATTGCCACAAGGTGACTGCTGACTTCTCTGTTACCTTACCTGCTGGCACGGAGGTAGTGAGCTGCCCAAGTGGTCTGTCTGCCACTTCCAGTAACATGGTCATGGAACACAGTGCTCCTGGCCTTGCAATTCCCCATCGTGCAAGCAGCTGGAACAAATTGAAACCAAGCAGGAGACGGTATTGTTACCATATGTGTTCCTTATCTTGATTTATTTTCATTGAGTAAGTTTTTAAAGAGTTTTTAAGAACTCGAGCACTATCAAGGATTCTAGACACTTCCAGAAAAAACAAAGACTACAGGTAGGAAGTTATATTTTAAAACAACATGTTTCAAATGCTGTTTGTTTTCCCCACAGGCATTCCAACATGATATATTTTTTCCTGTATTTTATCCCCACTCTGAAAGCCAGGATAAAGTGCTACAGGCAAAACTGAAAAGAGATAGAAATTATTCAGGCAAAGTTATCTAAAAGCTTTTCTATTTTGCAGACTGTTTCTTTTACGACTGAGACACACTGAAAGCTTTTGGGGGGAAAATTTGTTTAGTGATATACTGTCTGATGTGCCCTGTGTATAAAAATTGCCATAGCTTGAGTGCAAATGCAAATTTAGAGATACTCAGTGGAGAATGAGTTGAACACCTTTAAGATCTCTTATACAGGCCTAGGTGTATGGGTCTGACCAAAAAAATATCCATGAGGAAGGGTATCAGGTTACATGAAAGACACTTCTACATAAGAGGGAGGTAGCACACAACTCCAGAGTCCATACCCAACTGGAAAAGCAGGAAAATCTGTATGTCCTTCTGCAGAACAAACAACAGGACTCTACTGACCTTGAAGACAAGTACCAATTTTGAATTCATAGGGTTTGACTTTATTGACCATTCGACAACTTCAGAGGCATCAAGCCTGACCCACCCTATTTTTAGTGAGGGCAGGGCTAGCAGAAAACCTTCATGAGGTGGTAATTTTGGCACAATCTTCCTCTGGTTGTGGCTTTCTGTGCCTTCAGATGCTTGTTCATGAAGCCTCTTTTAACTCCCATTACCAACACACATCAACAGGGGCAACTCCTGAAGCTTGACATGGGGACAGTGACACATACAGAGTTGTCTGCAGCGCCTAGGGAAGAGTTTAGACACTTCAAATCTTGTTTCCTTTGAGATAACCCTGAGTTTTGGAGACAATGGAGCCAGGACCTCAGCTTTTCTCTGCCCTTTACCCTTCATCACCTCTAGGCATTACAGAGTGCAGGCTACCAAAGGATTTCACTGAGGGTTAATCCCTGTTCTACCTGTGATGAGCAGGCTATGGTTTAATGACAGGTGCCTGGAGGCTGTCCTATCATTCTAAGTCCAGGACTGAAGTAACTTAGACATTTACCATTGCTGAACAATATGTGCATTGTTTTGGGGATCTGCAGCTCACAGGCTGTTTCCTAAACTTCTGACCTGTTGGACCTCGAGCAGATCCCGCTGGCACTTTGGTCACTCCTAGTTCAGTGCTCCCAAAGGGAGGAGGACTAATCCTGCTGCAGGTACAGGCTAAGGATGCTGCTGTACAAGCCTGCAGCATTAAGAATAGATGGGAAGCTCTGTGAGGAGCAGCTGAGGACACTTGTTCTGTTCAGCCTGGAGAAGAGGAGGCTGAGGGGAGACCTCACTGCAGTTACAGCTTCCTTGTGAGGGGAAGAGGAGGGGCAGGCACTGATCTCTTCCATCTGGTGGGCAGTGGCAGGACATGAGAGGATGGCCTGAAGCTGTGTCAGGGGGAGGTTTAGGCTGGATATTAGAAAAGGTTCTTCACCCAGAGGGTGGTTGGGCACTGGAACAGGCTCCCCAGGGAAGTGGTCACAGCACCAGGCTGACAGAGTTCAAGAAGTGTTTGGACAATGCTCTCAGGCACATGGTGTGACTCTTGGGGACGTCCTGTGCAGGGCTGGGAGATGGACTCAATGATCCTTGAGGGTCCCTTCCAACTCAGCGTACTCTGTGATTCTAGTCTGTGATTCTGTGATTATGAAAAGCAGCTTTGCTTCCTCAAACAGGATGCTTCAGCCCTGCTTCCAGGTCTTCCAATTGCACTTTTCAGGGAAATACTTTTGGCCCGATGAGTAAGGCAATGGTTTGGATTGGAATATTCACTCTGCCTGGCTGCAGGCAGTGCTGCTTGCTCAGACCCCTCTGCACAGGTTTGACTGGGGAAACTCACCCCTGTGCCTCCAAGAGCCTCCAAGTGAAGGCAGCAGCGCTTCCAGAGGTTTTCTGTCTGCAGCTCATACAGTAAGGTGATTTACTGTCCCATTTTTAGGCTGTTCTGAACAGGGACATAGATCAAAGTAGGGTACCACCCATTTTCACTGTCTTCCTGCAAATTTGATCTCAGTGGCAAACTACCACTGGCTTCAATATAAATATCATTGGGCCCACTATAAATAGAAGTGATGTCAGTTTTAGAAACAGTCAGAAATGCTTCCTTCCATCCTCTGCCAACCTTTGTCTCCTATTTTTAAGCTCTTTTTCCATTCCAGTCACTGTTTTATCTTCCCTTTAATGTCTTTGTACAAAAGCCATTAATCTACTGTATGGAAAACTGTCAAATGCTTCTGGAAAATCAAAATATTCTGCTACCCACTAAATTGCCCTTATCTGTCATGGCAGTGGTATCTTCAAAGGATTCCTGAAGAGTAGTTAAGCATGACACGATCCTTCTGTGCCTCAGTCTGTGCTGGCTTCCTCTAATCTAGATGGGGTTTGGTCACCCTTCTCTTACTATATCCATTGAAATGGCTTCCAAGCATTTTCCCCAGAACAAATGTCCAACTCACTGTCCATATTGCTTCCCAGATTGTCTTATTAGTCTATTTTATTTTATTTTCTTAAACAAGAGTCGTGTTTGCCAATTCCCAGCTCTTACATAGCATTTCCCCTCCTTGGACCTTTTACAAATGTGACTGCTTGCTTCCCTGATTCCTGTGCACACTCCCTCAGACAGCAGGGGGTCTGCCATATGGGATCATAGTGGATTTCTGCCACTTGGTAACTCCTGCATGCACTTCTGGACAGAGCTTTCTCTTTTTCAGCTGGAAATCTGATCTCTGACCAGAGAAAGCTCTTTTCTCCAGCAGAGCTTAAAGTTTGCATTTTCCTGAATAGGAACATCCATTACCTATTCTGTTAATAATTTTGTGCAGCAGCTAAGGATTGTGTTTTAAAAAGAGAATATGTCTTTGGAAACTAAAGCCAACTTAAAGCAGCTGCCTTGAACATAGCTTCAATACTTCTGCTTCTAACCAGAGGATTGGCTCCGGGACAGGGAGCAGGAATTGTTGTTCTATCCCCAGGTAATGGGCTGCAGCAGGGAGGTGGAGACAACAGGCAATCCTGCATCATCCAGAGACATTTCTTTAGATGGCTTTGTTTTGCTGCAAGAGTCCTTGCAGGTTCCTGGGTGCCCCAGGTCAGACCTAAGACAGCCAGTGTTTAAATACTGTGTCAGAAAGTCCATTTGGGCATACTGAGAGGGGAAAGACATCATCAGAGAACACAAACTCTGTCTGTGCTCCTTAAAAGTGGAGCTTTTTCTAGATTATTAGCTCCAGGCTCCACATACTGTTCAGTACTGACCAGACTCAGGTGTGATCTTCTCCTCCCACACACACATATTGCTAACATCTGTTAATATTCTTCTGGTTCAGTTTTTCAGCCCAGGGAGTGCTAACCTTGACACACATATTTAATTTCAAGTGCAGCAAGACTGTTGATGGTAAAGCACTTACTGAGCCTGCTTGGATGAATACATAAGTTAATAGCTTTCCCTTGGACTCATGTATATGCATGATGCTAATGACAGCTTTTACATGAATTCCTGCAGGGAAACAGTGCACACTCTATATTAATATCCAGTCTCCATTGGACTCTGCAATTTCAATATTAATTGATTAACAGCAGCCAGAAGGAATGAACAACAAGAACTCCAGGCCAATTTTCTAAGTCCTGGCCAGCCACATAAAGGGCTTAATGGATCTCTGTCTGTAATGGACCCAGCCTTGACCTTTCTGAAAGTAACAGTAGTGTTGTGCTTATTTCAACTGCATTTGATAGAGATTCAATAGTTATACCTCAGGAGAGAGCATCCAAAGAATGTGAATACCACGATGTCTGTGCTTCATAACTAAAAATACTGATTTCTACACCCAGAATTGCTTGGCCACAGCCCATTTCAGAAACTACTAAATGATAGTCATAAATGCAAAAAAAATATATAGTTGAGCTAAAAGAGCAAGACAGGAACTTCCTTCTTTTTAAGACTATTGTGTGCTCTCCCCATCCTCTCAGCAGACTGCTTTTGAATTCCAAAATCACTCACTTCTTGGCACTTAGACAGATTTGTAAACAGTTTAAATCATTTTAGTTTATACACATGTAGATGTGTACATGTATGCATTTCTGCAGAAGTTGCCATGTAGGGTCATTTTTACAGTAGTGAAAAATCTGTCCTCATCAGTGCTCATTTCTCTAAGAAGACGTGGGCAGTGGAATCTTGCTGGTTAAATTATGAGTCATCTGGACTCTGCAGGTATGTCCAGGGAGGCCCCAGGCTGGCCTGGACTAGACATCTCAGAGAGCAAGAAGCTCACAAAGATCACTAGTGTCCTGACACTCCCTCATTGCCTATTTCCCGCTGGAACTCCCAGGTCTCCTCAGCAGTCCCTGAGGGTTGTCTTACATAGGAGTCTCCTTCTGGCTTGTTAGAATAAATTATAAGCACTTTTCCTACCAAAATGTAAGGACAAAATCTTGCATGTCAGTGAATGAGCCCCCACAGTGGGGCTGTGGTCCACTCACCCTGGTGTTGGTGAATGCACCTTCCTCCACCTGAGCAAGCCAGAGCATCTTTCCTCTCCACTGGCAGCTCAAGGGCCATCAACAGCAGGAGCAAGTGTGTCTTCTCCTGCCTTTGTTCAGTGTGTCTTTAGTGACCTTTTGCTAGGGAGATAAAACAAAGAAAGGTTTTTAAATATCTCTCTTCCCTGCAGTTAAAACTACTTCACAGCTGAGATGCTTCTACCAGCACTGCACAAACAATGATTGTTTTCTAGAAGAAAGGTTGTATATATAAGGATTGTGTTATAAATCACCTTTTTCATTACATGTCTAATAAGCATGAGGAAATATCAGGCAGAAAAGTTCTTTGAACTTTAAAGTGGTCTGCAGACTATTACTGGGTTATTCAGGGCTTGGGATTGAGGTTTTCAGTGAGGTGCAGTCTTTGTTTCATGTCTCCATTCCCAGACAAAAGTCATATCAGAAGATTTAAAGTATTTCTTTCTGAGGCTGGTGTGTTGCTAATGAACACATAAGCCAACCCTTTCTTAAATACATAAACCCACCCAAGTGATGTAGACATTTCTCCAGCTTTTTCAGTTGTTTAATTTACTTCTTGCTCACAAAATTTGCATTTAGTGTTGGTAGGTTTCATTTGGCATAGCTCTTGTCACACATGATTTTCAGCAAACTGCAAGTTGTTAAACACTGGGCTATCAGTGGGCAGGGAGTAAGGTTGTTCTGCTGCACATTTCCTCTTTGCCCTGGTTACATCAGGTTGAAACAGCCTGTCTATGCTTGCAATGTCATGTGTACTGAGACAGGATGAGGATCTAACATGCAGCAACATTCTTGAAGAACCTCTCAATGACTGGGCTGGTGGCAGAGGAAGAGCCTGTGTCTGGCCCAGGCTACAGACATGGCTGGAAGACCCCTGGTTGCTGAAAAGCCAGGACACATGTGATGTAAATTAGGAACACACCTAAGTTCCTCTGCTTTTTCCATCCCCTTGGCCAATAAACTTGAGCCCTTAACTCCTTTTTTCCCATTCTTTTTGTGTCTTGTCCATATACTCTGCTAATTCTTCTGGGGCAGAGACTGGCCTTACAAGGCAGCTTGGAACTCTAGAGACATGTTGGTCCCTAGGGCCAGAGGAACAGTGCACAGCTTCAAGCTACTGCTTTGTTTTGATACTCAATGTTTTTAGAAAATGTTACACGTTTTATATTGCCAGCTGCTCTGTGATCTCAGTGACAGGGCAGAAGTGCTCATCACTTGTACAGCAGTGCATGGGACTTCCACACTGTACCTAACTCCTGTGCAGGTCACACTCTGATTTTACCAAGCCAATCCCTCCACGCACATCCCCAGATTCTGAAAGGCCCAGCTAAAAGATTTCTTCCATCCATCAGTTTTTTGGCACTGGTTCTCTTGATTCGCCTTCTCTGATGAGCTGACACAGCTGTGCTCAAAGCCTCTCTGCTTTCGCAGTGGCTGAGAGCTATGCAGTTGCAAGCCAGTCCTCAAGCATGGGCTCAGTTATCACCTCAGTAGGTGCCCGGTGATTCCCAGGCTTTTTAGGTTACACGTGGAGTATACATGCTCAATTTCCCTGGCACCAAGGCAGGGGATGTGAGCACTGCCTGCGCTGGGGTTTTGCAGGGACAGGAAAGGCTGTTCCTAGGTCCCATCAGGGTTGGCTCATTTCACACCATCTCTGAATCCTCCAGTTTGTTTAATCAGAGCAAAGGAGGAAACGGAGGCTCTTTTTGCCAAAGTCACCAAAGCAGAGGGAAACAAGGAAAGGAAACCCAAAATGCTGATTTAAAAGCCTGTTTCCAGGCTCTGGTGTAAGGTGATATCAACTGACAGGGAACACACACACATCTCACCACTTCCTCTATCTTGGAAGATGACAGGAAGGATGAGGCCATTTTGCTTTGAGGATGAACTAAGTTAAGCCCTTAAAATGAAACAAAGACAATTTGTAGACCCCTGATAAAAGTCCTGTGTGTGGCATAGAAAGTTTCCACTGCCGTCCAATGGCTTTGTTACAATCTTATCGCCTGCTGCTGACTTATCCAAACAGCTGCCTCCTACCTACTTATCTCGGTGGAGGAGTGGGGAAAATCACAGTGTATAACAAAGAGTTGTGGACCACACATGCACACATTCAGAAAATCCCAAGCACGCAGGACTCTGAATTTTGAGGAGCAGAAACTCTTCCATTGTGAAATGCAGGATTTACCTTCATCTCGTTCTTGTTCCTGCTTCTATCAGGGGTAGCACAAATGGATGTTTACTCTCCATCAAGATTTTACCCAGACAAAAGAACAACTCTTACAGTTTCTCATGGCACAGTTCTCAGCCTTATAGCTCCCTGGGAGCAATTTTCTCCATATTAAACTTTTCCCAGTGGGAGCATGTTTGAAATGGTGCTTTCTATCCTTCTGATGAAGTGGAGCACACCTGAATGTCAAAGACACAGCTCTGGCTCCTTCATGAGTAGAAGGAAATTAAATAATTGTCTCCACCTGAGAAACTTCAAGTCTGGAAAATGGTGATTTAGGGTAGCAGCTCCTAGCCATGCTGCTGTGCTGAAACACGGATGCTTTGGGATGAAAGTTGCATCCAGTGAGTCATCTGCTTTGGCCTTGCTTGAAGTACATGCTGATCTCTTACATGCAGAACTTGTCCAAGAATAAGGTGTGCACAGAGTGCAGGAAGCCTGTTTGATAACCTGATGTACAGGCTGCCCAGGGAGATAGCAAAGTCTCCATACTTGAAAATACTCAAAAGCCTTTTGGACATGGTCCTGGGCAACCTGCTGTAGAACAGAGCCCTGCATGAGCAGAGGTATTGGACAATACAGTTTGCTAAGGTCTCTTTCAACCTTAACCCTTCTGTGATCAGTTCTGTGACACCAATGGCTTTGTGGCAGCCCTTGCAAAATTTCCCTGGTGACAGAATGGCTTCATCTGTACTCCAGAAGATCTCCAATGCTTCAATGTCTTGCAGAGCTTTTTGATACCATGTATTGTCCCCTCAGGTTGTCATTGCAGCTGTAGGTTCTGGGGGAGTGCTGAATGCAGTTATGGTGTGGCCCACAGTGAGCTGGGTCAGGAGCCAACAGCAGTGATGCTGTGCTTGCAGAGCTCTCTGTTAGTTGCCATTCTGAGCCCATTCCAACTACAAGGCACTCTTAGCAACTTGTAATTTCTTGGCTTGATAAGAAAAGTTTTCCTTATATCTAGCTGAAATATTCTCCATCTGATGACTTTTCTCCAGATTTTCTTGGTCCCTCATCTCCAGACATCAAGAATTCACGTCCCCTGTCCTCTTTGAGGAACTACACTGTCTTTCTGCCATGTATTATCTATCAAGTCCAGTCTCGTTTCTCTGCCTTCTCTCCCATTGTTACTTGTGGTAATCACATATCCTCTGAACAGAGAAGAGACAGCTCTCTCCCAGGATTTTCCTGGGAAGCTGTGAGAAAGCTTAGAGAAAAGAATGAGAAACAATTCTTATCTCCACTTGCTGCACCTGTTGTTGTGCACATGTGGAATGTTTTATGGAGATTTGTTTACTAAAGAGTGATTTCTTAATTGGACTCTGGTGGTGGTGTTTTGGATTCATTGACCAATTGGATCCACGCGCGTGTCATGGCTGTCTGGCAAGGGTGATGGGTTTCTCTTAATGGTATAGTATAGTAACAATGAAGCGACTGATCAGCCTTCCTCAGCCATGGAGTCCATGCTAATTATTCCCCAGCGGGAACCACTGCTATGATACTTACTCCTGGAGTCCCTCTGGCATGGAAGGATTTGAATCCACTGCTTTGACAAACCGAGGAAAATAGTTCTCATATTTGAGATCTCATATTTTAAAGCCACAAATTAGTTGCCAAACTCAGCTGTAAGTCTATAGGCCCAGTGTGATTTACCTTAGACCCTCAGGACTTACATGCACTAGGCAGAGGTCAGAGAGGGAACCCATAGGACTTTCTCATGGAAAGGAAGATTTTCAAGAATGCAGATATGGTCCAGCAAGGTCCAGAGCACCCCAAGATGCTGCTCTTGATCCTGGCAGTCCAGTCCCCCAGCAGCCTACACAAGGTGTATCCATCTCCATGGAAGCAGAAGTTAAGCCAGAGCATTTGTTTTTCTGGGACAGCTGTACATAGCTCAGAGATTTTCAGTTCATTATTCCCTTTAACTTCCAAACTGAATTTTGCCCAGGCCAAATAAAAATCACTGCTCAGAATCTGAGAGTCACAATATTCCTTCCTGAGAAAGGCACTTCACTCTCCTCCCTTTTTTAGCCCTTTCCTCTGAATTACCACAATCATGTAGTCAATAAGGAGAACACTGGACCTTTTTGGTCCTTTTTCACATAAGTCAGTTGTTTCCACCAGCACAATTTGTTTCATGAGAGACACAGATCTCCACAAAGTGCTGGTTAAGCTTCAGTATTTCTTGTGTATCCTCTGGTGTTTAAACTGACTGAAATCCCATGCTTTTATTTTGTTTTTGTTAATCTGGGATCTGTTCCAGGGTCAATTTACTCCAAAAGCAAGAGTCATCCTAAACACTGAAAACACTGGACCGAATAGCCATAGCAGTTTCTTAGTATGCAATATGTTTATTTGAAATACAAAATGTAAAGTATAACAAGGCTTCTACTAATTTGCACTGTGAAGGGGTGAAAAACAAAGCTCAGTGGAGTCAGAGCCTCACTCGGTCATCTGGAGGCGCAGATGCCAATTCTTGTGTTTTTTTCTGCAAGAGCTGTGGTGTTTCTACTGTTCTCCTGAGAAATTGGCTGAATAGCCCTGTGAGTGCGTAAGGATCTCAGCTTTCACACTCCTGCACACTGGGAAGGAAAAGGTTGCAAATATGAAACCTGAAGGTTCAAATAGAAGAGGGCAAATAAACTGAACTTGAAATCTTATTATCTTAAAATCTCCAGATTATCATCCCCGGCCTGCTTGCAATAAGCAACACTGCAAAGGCTTATTCAAAATCTGAACTCAAACTAATCCACTGAAGATGTCTGCCATCTTGGGAGGTGTAGCAGGAGAACCTAACCTCCCTCAGCCAGAAAAGCAATAGTGAACCTGACAAGTTGTGCAATAGTGAACCTTTCTGGTTTCATTTCTTCATTCAGATTTAAGGGAGGAATACAGATTATTTTTGAGCTGTCTGAAAATGATGATGCTCCTTGAAACCTTTTGCTAACATTGCAATAAGATGGTTTTAAGAAACTCCCATGCCTATAAAACATTTTTGTTTGTTTCTAAAGCAAAAAAGTTTTCAAACAGATCACCACCATTTAATAGGTTTAAGAGTAAGAGATTTGAAACCTCTCTGAAAATCTGGAAAATATGCTGGAACGGATCTTCCCAGCAGGTGTTTTAGCCATGCTGGACATGTGAGATGAAAATAAGTGAAATGAAGGTAAGTCCTGGCTGTACAAGAGGAAGTTCTCAAAAATAATAATTTTTCACTAACTGTTAGTAGGACTATTCCATAAAGTCAGCCTTGCTGTAATTAAAGGCTCTCATGCTACCACCTTTTCTCTTAACCAAACCCAGCACTTCCCTGACCACCACCTTTCTAGCAAAGCTCCACAAAAGGGTTGCAATGAAACGCAAATCCTTCTGAAGCCTGCCTGGTTTCAGATTTCGTTATGAGCCTGAAACTCAACCCACGTTCGTCCAAAAGTTCAGTAAGGGTTCGTGAACTTTTCTAGCCCAACTGGATTGATTTATGGTTGTGTGTCACAGCTACACAAATCATGTGGCTGCAGCATAAGGCACAGCTCGGCCAGCCTGAGCGCCAAGCCAAGCAAATCAGAACCATGGCCTCTCCCCTTCCACCCTCTCCTTTTCCCAAAAAGGGTGGATGCTGACTCTACATCCCCAGTGGCTTTCTGGGCCATCATCAAGTAAAAGAACCAATCTTTAGAAAGCTTTGAGGCATCTTGTTGTGCTGACCTGTCAGGAAAATGGTCCAATCTCACAGGGACTCGGCCAAAATTTTAAAAAAAGAACAAAGCAAGAAAACAGATGCTCAGAGTTAAGTATCTTAATTTTTATTTTGTTGACCAAATAGCTGGGCTGATGTCCACACATGGCTGAGTGTACAACAGCTCCTGGTTTTAATCAGAGCCTTGTTTAGATGACCAAGTACAAAGAGGAAGAAACCTTACACTGGTGCTCCTTGGGAAAGTCTGTCCTTCTGCTGCAGGCAGTGCTGCTGGCTGCCTTCCCATGGAGGAGACTTCTTCAGGCTGTAGGCAGGCAGCAACCCTCAGTGACACATGGGGACACACAGTGACAGATGAGGAACTTAGGAAGTTAAAAAGGTGCAAGGGTGGTACCTTCCCCACGTGACCCCTTCCTGCCTCCCAGCCCTGGTACCAAAGAATCTGTTCCAGCCAAGACATGCCAAAGACTGTGTCTGCATGTTCCCACCTGGTGTGGAATGGTTCTCCAGCCCTTATGACACCCTGCAACTTGCTCAGTGTTGTAAGCGTACTTCCTCTGTGTATGATGGCACTGTGGTGACTGAATGTCGTCACTCCCATGCACATGGATTTGGATTTTCTGATCTGGAAGTTGGGCGTGGAAACCTTGTTCCACTCCAGCTGCTTGGGATTGGACAAGCCCACATTCTGTGAGGATGTGGTGACAGTTCATCATCCTGTCAGGGAGCACAGAGCTGCAGGAGGCAGTGGCAAAAGGCCACAGCCCCAGCTGTGCCCAGGCTCAGCCATGCTGCTGCTGATTGCACAGCTTTCAGTCTAGGAGCAGCACTGGGTGATCCCTGCAGCAATGTAAACACAAACAGGCCTGGCTTTCTCTTACTGGGTAGCCTGTGCCTCTCTCCCAGAGCACCTATTGCTGTCCTTGCAGTGCGGGGTCCAGGCCAGATGCAGCTGCAAGTGCCTGGTGGGTACGAGGTGCCCTCCTGAGTGTCTGCTTTGTCCTTGCCAGGAGCCCTCACCCACCGGAGCAGAGGCGGTGGGGAGGCTGGACCAGGGCGCTGAGGAGTCAGTTTCCCATGCTGGGAGTCGAGAGCAGAAAGCTCAGTGAAGGCTGATGCTGCAACAACAGATGTTTCAAGGATAGTGAAGGTCACAGCACATGGTGAAAACCAGCAGTTAAAACACTATCAGCTTCAGTGTCTCTCAGATTCAGCCTGGGCATAATCAAATGAAAAGAAGCAGAACTTTCATGCTCCTCCAGAAATGTACAAACTTGCATGTAAGAGTCTGCTGGTCTGTCTGCATCACCTTGGCACTCCCAAAAAGAACCACAGTGGATTTCTGCAACATCTGCCAAGACACTGCTGCCTGGTCACACATAAGGACAGAGCAGCTCCTTCTTGCTCACTGGTGCCTCTGAGCAGGAAAGGAGCTCTCAGTGTCAGCTCAGCAAGTGAGCAGAGGGCTTCAGCCCCCTGGCTCCTGGGCCAGGACTTTCCCTTCCTCTCTCCCCAGCCAGATTAATGAGCAGAAAGGAATTTTTAAGATATGTTCCTAGGTCACTTCTGGTTTATCCTCTGGGTTTCCTCTCCTCTGATGGTACCACAATGAGGCATCTGCCACGCTGCCAAGTGTGGAGGAGAGTAGGCTCCAGCGTGCACAAACAGAGTGTGGTGTCTTTGGCAGCTGTCTTCAGGTTTTCTTTCATTTTAATGGTTCACATACCTCTCTCCACGTCTGTGTCTGATTTTCAGGGCACGACCTTGATTTTACATCAAACATTCCCCATGTCTCTCTTCATCCCACTGCTGTCTGTCTAGATTACCAATGTTAGAGCTGATCTTTCTATTAAAATGCTTGGATTTTATTATTTTTCTAATCTAAAGTCCATCTAAAATGCAAAGCCTTATTCATCTTTTCCTTAAAGACTCCTGCACTTTGATTTCCTCTCCTGTGCTCTGCTGACAGAAATCTGTGAAGTGAGGTGCATCTGCAGGGCCCAAAGCTGAAGGCAGCCATCATCCTACCTATCTATCCATAGCATAGATAGCTGCTGTGATCCTGCTCTAGTTCATAAATCAGCTCATAAACACCCCACATCTGGAGTAGTTCCTGTGTCACTGGCAGCTGTTGCAAAACTAGTACTGCTGTTAAAGTAGTCCTGCTGGCAGCTCAGGTACATCCATTCCTCAGCACCTGAGTGCTGCTTATGAACAGGACTGGGGAATTGCCTGGCCAGTGTATTTTTGTAATTGAACACTTGGCGCCTGGCAAAGATGAGGTTCAGATAAATAAACGTAGATATTACATGAGGATAATTTTGTTTCTGATGTAGTTTTCAACCTGATCCCCACTTTAGAGGGCTAGGTCTTTTCATACTATACCTAGCACCCCAGCATCATTCAGGTGTCACTAGGGATGTGTTCTTTTACCCTTTTTCAGCTTGAAAAATGACTGGGGATTGCCCATAGTAATATTGGAAAGCAATGCTGCTTGAGAACTCTGTCTCACCCCCTAAACCAAGGTCACCTTCCCTCTCTTTAGTTCTCTTTTGGAGCGTTACCAACTAAGCCTGTCTTTGCTTCTCTGTGGGGTTCCCAAGCTCTGTGACAGCAGGAGGAGTTGTGCCCAGCTGCCCACTCAGCCACACACCCTTGTGCTGTGCAATGCCCTGGGCTCCCTTTGCCTCTCCACTGCAGAGATGTGCATGTGTGAGCTCTCAGGGGAAAGGCCCTGGGTGCTGTCTCTGTGGGAAACTTTCCCCTGGTTGGTTTAGCCAGTGAGTAATCCAGCATGGAAGCTGTAAGCAATGAATAGAAGTCATGTTTCAAGCCCTTGCACGTGAGCAACACTCAGAGTAATTCTGGACTCTCCTTGCATTGTAATGACAGCTGATATAAAGATCCAAGATTTAGAGAAAAATTATTCTTATAGCCAAGTATCAGGGCTATTCCCCCAGGAGTACTGGGCTCCAAGACAGGGTCCTGAACTCAGTGCCTGCAGGGATTCTAAACCTGGTTTTGAGCTTTCCTGAAAAAGGTGAAATATACTACAAGGGATAAAACCTTCCCAGGTGATAGAGAGCATGGTTAAAGAGAAGTCAAGCTGAAAAATCTTGTGAAAGGCCATGTTTACAAAACAGCAGCCAGCAGAGACAGAAACATTAAAGTGTTAGGAGAAGAAATGTTCCTCCCATTTCCTAGCTGTACATGAAGGCGGGTGGGTAGATGCAGAAGTGGGGGTGACAGCCTATGACATGACTGCCCTTGAGGGCCCTGCTCAAAGAAGGCTCTGCCACCAAAACCCCACCATGAACTGCCTGTGCTCTAAGCCACGGGGTGACCTCAGTGGAGTTCAGCCTGGTGCAGGCAAGATGTTCTGGGAAGATTCCCCACGCTGCCCCTCAGGGCTCTCGCCTGCTGTCACAGGCCCTTACTAATTGGACACATCTGACCCACCGGGATCTTTGAAAGTCCTCCAAGGATCTGTTTCAAGAAACACATTTGGTTTCACACTGAATTTACAGAGTGAAAGTTTTACCAGCTGGAGCAGTCTGAACCAAAGCTGGTCTTTCCACAAAGAAAAAATCACATATTGGATACAGATCCCTCCTGGTTTCAGCTTTCCTCTCCACCTACTCCACTTACCCACAGGGAGAGAGAAGAGACTGGAAATTGTGAAGGTATAAACCCCACTCTCTGGGAGCAGAGTTTATTAAAAGATCAACAAGTTTTGATTCTGTTTTCTTGCCCTGAAGTCCTAGCTTTTCATTGGACAGCTTTTCCAGAAATTTCAAGCCAAAAGTAAATCACTATTAAACGAGATGTTCCAAATGTGAATGGCCAGGTATATGGCAACCAAAGAAGAACAAAACAAGTGCTATTCCTGTCCATTCAATACTTTTCTAAATCCCCTTGATGGCAGAAGGCTTCTTTCAGGGAACATATGCTTCTCCACAGACTCTGAGCACTTCCTAGAGGAGGTGAAGCACCACTGAATCCCAGTTACTGGGCAGGAGAGTTGGGCATGGGCTGGGGAATGACGTGCATGAGGAGACTCAGTAACAAACCCAGCAACAAAATCTGTGTTTCCTGAACCTGAGGATAATCCCTTATCTCTCCAATCAGGCTGCATCCCCTTTCTGTAGGCAGCATTGCTGTGTGGGGACAGATATTTTATATTTCAATTAACTTGGTCTTAGCAAAAGTGAAAAGAGCAGCATCTCTTGTGCCTTAGCCCTCAGCTAGGTGAGATGAATGACCCAGACAAGAAAACTCATTTTTGTGGCTGAGCAACATCCTGAATAATTTATGTTTTGCAAATTATATATCTGAATGATGTATCTAAAAGACAATGTTGATTACGCATATTCAAAAGTCAGGAAGCATTCAGCCAGTTGTCATGCAGATACATAAATTCAACAATTCCCATAAAGACATCCATTAAGAAATGAAAAATGAGTTGTTACAACAATATTAGCTTATTTCTAGATGAAAGCTGGTGAAACAGCTAATGACAATGCAGAATGCTTTGATTAATATTTTTGTTCTGCACTTGAAAAGAAATAGATGATATATTGAGATGACATAAGGATGATAAAGTGCTCTCCAGTGCATCATTGAGAAGAATGACAGACAACAGCTGTTTGGGACAAACAATTTTAAATTTCAAAGTGCAGAAAACTTATACCCTGAAGTCCTTCAGGAACTGTCTGGGAGATGTTTAGCTTGATGGCATCCATTTTTAATAACCTCAGGGGTGCCAGGAAATTTCCAGTGGACTGGAAAAAGTCTAAGTGTCTGCCAAGGTTTTGAAAAAGACAAGGTGGAAATATCTGACATGAACCCTAGACCAAACAACAGAGAAGACGACACAGGATTCAAGTACAACAACAACAAAAAAGAGAGAGCATCAGTGCCAGTTAACAGTGTTTCATGGAAAACAGGTCTCATATAATTTTCTGCTGGTTTTATAAAAAGTGACTGGTACTTGTAGCTGCCTGGAGGCAATCCCTGGGTGAGGCACCACCAGGCTCTACACAGCACTTCTGGGGGAGAATGAACCTGTGGCAAGAGCTGCAGACAGTGTATAAAACAGCTGAGGGCCTGGATGGCTGACAGGCACCGATGGAGGTGGCACACACAGGAGCACTTCTGGTGGGGCTCCCTGGGGACCTCTTCTAGACCTGACACTTTGCAGCATCTTCCTCCAGTGATCTGGAAAGAGCAACTATTGCTACTGACAGAATTTGCAGATGACTGTGGCACAGGCAGGGAACTGAGGGGGGTTTGATGATCACAGACAATGAAGACAATTAGGAAGTTAAAGTCATTCAGACAAAATGCTCTTCAATAAAATTAAAAAAACATGTTGTGGAAGAAGCAAAGAAGACAGCTGTGCCTCCTGTTTATGGACCTGTAGCCTGAATTCTCATAGCCTCAGTTTTGCCTTCCTCGTGGAAAAGCAGGACAGTGTGAACCTGTGAGGTGATGGTAATCAGAAAAGAGCTAATGGGCTCTTGGTGAGAGTGCTGAAGGGGTAGATGTGGTTGTGTCAGGACAACCAAAAAGCTGATAAATCCCTGCAGGATGCTGGAGGAAAATGGCACTTTCCACACTGGAAAGTGACTCCCTGAAAGCTTCATGAGTGCTGAGGTGAAAAGGAAGGAGCCTTTCTTCTTCTGGCAGCACTTTTCAAGGAGTTGCAAGCAGTAAAGTTACTCAATGCCACTGCAGCATGCAAGGTGTGTACCACAGCCCCTGCCCCTGGCACTGCCCAGCTTTGATGTGATCCCTCCAACAACCCATGTGTGAACTTTGCCTGGGATCTCTACCCTCAGCTGCAAAAGCAGCTGCTGTGGTCTGTCTTAATTTATAACATCCAGGACTGTTCTTGTGTCTTGAAGGGGAATAAACAAGGGGAGCCAGAAGGGGCAGTTGCTCTTCTTAACAGAAATTTGTGTTCAGGCTCAAATATTCTTATTTTCTGCTGTAACCATCCTATGGCTCAGCTGGAATCTGCTCCTGGGCACAAGTTTTAACCAACTTGTAAGAAGGGAGTGGAGAAGGAACATATGAAGACACACCACTGGCAATGGGGAAAATTGATTGCTACAATTAAAGAAACCCCATCCAAATTTTGTCCAGTTGTACCTACCTGGATTGTCCCTGTTTTTTTCCCCATGAAGTCAGACAAAACAAGAAATAAGAAATAGGTGCATCACATTAATACCACAAGAAGGTCCTCAAAGTGCAAGTCTTGCAGGTGGGGCAGTAGAGAGCACAGCAGCCCCTTTCCTGCAGAATGCACCAGTGGGATCCCACATGGCTCCTGGGATGCAGCAGGCAGTGCCATAGGGACAAACAGACTGTGCCTCACCTTGCACCCACTGACACAGAGCACTTTGTAGTGTGCTCTGCACGCCAAACTGCAGCCTGGTTGCCTGGTTGATCCTTGAGGTGGGATCCTTTTCTTCATTGCATTTCCTGCAAAGACCACATTGGTGACCCACTGGGGCTATTTTTGGGTACTGTGGTGTGCATTTAAGCTCCTTCATCCCAGTAACCCCTGCACAAAGAGGTGTTGCCAGTAGCCATGGGCTGCATCATCCATGGGCTGAAGTTAACATTTGTTTTCATTTAAAAGGAAACAAAAAGCCACTGGCTTGGGAGGCTGGAGTGGTGAGGACACCAGGTCCAACCTGCCAGATGGCAGCTCTGCACGGCAGTAAGGATGCTCTTTGCCAGGGCCCCAGGCCAGGTTTCACCAGGGTTTGCACTCCGTGTGCTCACAGCCAAGCTGTTCATCATCCCAGTCTAATGGCACGCACAGAAATCATGCGGTTCTGGCAAAGCTCAGAGCACTGGCATCTGGAGGGGCTTGGATGGAGGCATCCCTGCCTGGTCCAAGTCCTGCTTGCAGATGATGAAGTATCCTGGAGGAAACCAGACAGAATTCACAGCATCAGGCAGTAGGTGATTAATAGGCCATTACCAAAAAGTTGTGATGTCACAGACTCAAGCTGGAAGGGCAGGAGGGAGCTTGCCTGGTGCAGGTCAAATAGCCTAATTTTGGGAAATAAACATTCACGCGTGGTTACTTTTGAATATCCCCCTCTGAAGTGTTGGCAACACAGGTGTACCACCACACAGGGGGCCTGGAGCAGTAGAACAGCCACAGCCAAAGGCTCCTGGTCCATAAAGGAGAAAAGGCTGAGATAAAATGGACTGCTCAGCTTTGCCTGAGCTAAATGCCCTGTAAATCACTAGCCCATTGCTCCTCGCAGACAAGCAGGCCTTTCAGTGACAGCACAGGCTAATGTCAGCAGCTTCCTTGTCCCTTACACTGATCTAATTTTGTTACATCAGAGAGAAGCTAATGAACCCACCTGCAGCTAGAGTGTGCCAGTGTGAATAACCTAGTGAAATATTTTGCTATTTAGCTTAGATAATAGAAAGCCCTTTTTTTAATTTCAGAAGAGAACTCCCTTTCATTCCATCCATGAACATGTCGTCTTAGTGTTCCTGGGAGCAATGGGAGGATTCTGTCTGCTGCATTACTGAAATGCTGTCATGTTTATTAATATTTCCAAATTGGCCCAAGTCCCACGCACATCATTACACAGGCAAACAATAAACAATCATTCATTTAGTAAATTTGACATCCACCACGAAGGACTGGTTATTGTATCGTAGGATTAGCTACACATGCTGCCTCTCCCTGCATTCACAGCTCAGCAATACCAAACCCCACAAAAGCCTCAGGGACTCCCTGGGAGCTGCTCTATTACCCTGCCTGGCAGATAAATGTGTGCAGGGGAGATCAGTGTAAAGCACTGTGTGAACATGAAAGGAGAGGGGGAAAATGAACTGCTTGTTATGTCCCAAAATAGGAAGGATCCAAGTAATCAGTGTATCCCATCTGCCCCTGACATCCCAAGGTGCTCGTTGAGATTCAGAGGGAAGTGCAGCAGGGTGATGCTGGCCAAGGGCACCCTGGCTCGGAGATGGGCAGCTCTGAGCCAGCACCTGCTTCCCTCGCAGTTGGATCCAGCCAGCACCCATCACTGCCGCCACAAAGACAGAAATGCCCCTTCATGACACCAGAGGATGTCATCTGTGGGAGAAGAAGGGAACATTCAGGCACAGGGCTCTACATCAGGAGCAGACCTATGAAAAAACCTGCCCAAATGCAAAGCCTGGGATTTTAGCATGGCACTCCCACTCCTTTTCACCCCTGAGCTGCAGGGATGAAGAGGAGAGGAATTGCTGCCCACACTTTTCAGGATGAGCAGAACGAGTAAAGGGCAAAACCAAATGCCCCTTCTGCTAAGGGGCCTTTTCCCTGCTTGCATATTGCAATAATAGTGGGGTGTTCCTGATCCCTGGTTGCACAAGCTGAAACCCAGGACAAGTGGATCAGTGCCACTGCCACAATTTCCCATGCCACACCCCTAACACTGGTCCTCAGGAGACAAGCCACCATGGTACCCCATGAATGACTTCTTCATGCTGTCCCCACACTGCCCAGTGACCCCACAGTGTGATGAGCCATTCTGGGGAGAAGTTTGTTCCTTGCCACTCTGCTGGCACAAGGCATGGAGGGGCTGTTAGGCCCCAGACTGGTGTAATTCATCATCACTAGTGTTTCTGTTCCTGTGACTGTTAAATCAAGCCTCTCTTATGCACATCATGAAAATTCTACCAGTGGGAAAATACATATTTGGAAACAAGCAGGTGAACTGGATCCTTGGGAACAATTCTTTGGAGTGGCATTCTGCTTATTATCACTTAGCATCTTTGGTAGACATCAGCAATTTCATTCAGCTTTTTGCTGTCTGCATCACCCTTGACATTTCCCAGCGAGATATGCAGAAACCAGTTTGACAGTCCTGAAAAGTAATGTTTTCCTCAAGCAACTAAAGCCGGAGTTTGTTACAAATTTCCACCAATCCAACAGGTATTGCACCCTAACCTGGATGCTTTTGGGGGGAAGCCAATAACTTGCAGGCTATGGAGGAGAGGGAATTAAGGCACACCTGGAGACAGACACAGGGGAAATGGCACAACTCAGGTACCAAACCTGGCTTCCAAACGCTGAAACTCTGGAACCATGAAGCTGTACCACCATGATATCTCAGACTAAGAAAATAATCCCAGTGAATTCCTCAGGAGATTCCCTTAGACTGGCTTTGAGAGACATTTAAGAGGGTGACGTGACATTGGTTAACTATTTCAAACCTTTCTGCTGTTCCCCTGGATGATCTCTAGCAAGCCATTTCTACTCTCCTTGGTCCTCTCAAGCACCGTGGGCTGTGAGAGCATTTGGTGCTCCCCTCTAGAGGATGTGATTCTTCATTCGACAGAGGCTGTAGGCTGCATTTTCCCTTTCTTCGGGCAAATACCACTCACCTGCACGGGAAAGGGTGGAAAGGACCAGCCCTGATTAGCAAAATGCTTTGCGCTGATGTTTCAGAGGTGCTTTGAGATAGCCCAGGGTATGCCAATGACCATTAGCCGATTATGGGTTCCGTGTTCATGCACTCCTCTCTCAGGGCAAAAATTTGCGTGAGAATCAGATTGTCGTTCTCACCTTGTTTGCTCATTTCATGACTAGTTTTTAAGGGAAGGACGCTTAGCTGGTCCATCAGTGCTCTTTGTTAAACAGGGCCTTTTACCATTTGTTCCTTCCCGGACTTTGTCTAAACAAGGGTATTGATTACGAACAATTAACAAGATCTGAGCTAGCAGGAGTAGCAAGGCTGGGCACGATTTAGATGCTCTTTTCTGCTCCCTTCCCTAGCAACCCTGGAGGCCAATTCCTGGTGACCAGGCAGTTGTTTAGGAAACCAAGGTCAGGGGTGACAAAATCAGTGCATAACTCTGTCCCTAGTGGTTGGTATTCACACCACTGACTGGGGAGGGAGCCAAGCATGTAAGGTATTTCAAGAAACTTCAATATTAATATGTCTGGGCCTGACAGTGCATTAATAGTGCATTAACTCACCTAAACTCATCTAAGTTGCCAGCTTTACTTTGGTTACTCATCACTCAGCTCTTTCTTCACACCCATCATTGAGCAGAGCTTCAGGACAGCCACAGCTGGGAGCCAAAAGGTGTCATTCTCATATAGAAACTTGATTTGCAGAATATCCAGACTCTTGGAAGCTGTAAACACTGGTAAACACTGGAGCCCTGTCATGGGATGACAAGTCCCTGGGATCATGGGATGAACAAGTCTGTTCCCACTTAAAGAAAGTCTAGCTCTTCATTTGAGGAAGTTTATGGAAGAACAAAATTTTTTTTATGACGAGGGGCAGGATGAAGGGCATTTTGGCCTTCTTATACCACAAACCATTATAACATATTTACAATTATCTCAACATCACCTATGGAAATGATTTTCACACAGAAAATGGATGACAAGAAAGGAGAAAGAAAGGTCGGGGCCTGAATCCTCCATCTTTTAGATTGAATGATTCTAGTGATTCCCATGTCCCCACAAACAGGTGGCAGATCCCTAAAAGAATAAATTGTTTATTCAGAAGATGGTGAGGTGAGGAAGAGAAGAACTTTTTTATGAGGGCATGAAGGGTTTGGACAATAGGAAATTATTTTGCTAAAAACACATTGCCCTTTATTCAGAAGATGGTGAGGTACTGAAACAGGTGCCCACAGAAGTGATGCTTGACCTACCCCTAGAAGCATTCAAGAACAGGTTGGATGGGCCCTGAGCAAACGGGTCTAGTGGCAAGTGTCCCTGCCCATGGGAGCAGGGGGTGGTTCTAGATGCTCTGTGAGGTCCCTTCCAAACCAAACCATACCATTCCATGATTCTATGGTTTCTCGACCAAGAGTTTTGAAAAGCTTTGAATAAAGGCCCGAGATAATATCTTAGCCCCACTGCCCCAGCCTTAGAGTAGGGAGAAATTTCACCCCCAAACCCTTTGCACCGCCTCCTGGAAGTCACCTATCCCTGATACAAACTCTTGAACCCTTTGGGGAATATATGCTTTGACAAATCCACTAGTGCAGCTGAGAATGTGCTAGCACCTGATGCATTGTCCAGAAGCTCAGCTCTTAGCTAAATGGAAGGCTAGAGACTTCCTCAGTTTATCTAGTTTTAATGCAGAGAATGAGCAGCACAGGTCCTGAGCTTAAACAGGATGGGGTTTGTTCAAGATAGCCATTGTGTGTATGAAAATAAATGAGCAGCATGACAACTTAATCCATCTGTGGTATTTTGTCTTGCCAGTGCTGGACACAAAATTTCTGCTGAGGATCCACAGACACCTTGTTGCAGCAGAGATACTTTGGTGCAGCGAGAAAGCCTTGGCACCAGGGCTGCTGTGTGCTCACCCCAGCAGCGCTCCAGCACAGCTGCCTCCCATGGTGTCATGTGCTCCCTGAGCCCCACACCTCTGTGCTGAGTCCTGCAGCAAGAGCACCATCAGCTCCACAGCACGGCCAGGAGGATGGGCCTGTCCTCGGCGTCTGGCCCCAGTTGCCAGGTGAGACTGGGTTTCAGGGCTTTGCTAACATCTTTGTGTTATAATGTTAGTGTGTTGTCTGCCTTCAGATTCATAGTTGCTCATTCCTTGCCTCTTTGTGCTTCAAGCTCCTCTTCTTTCTCACTTCTACTGCAGTAAACCCAAATCTTGGGTGCTGGTGGCTATTAAAATCCAGTCCTGCACATGCACTTCATTTTTGGAGGGTGAAAGGCAGAACTGCACCCATATTTTTATGAGACACATGCCATGCAAAGCCTTTGTAAAGGCATTTTGGAGAACATGAGCAGCTTTCTGCTGGTTACAGTGTCACAGCAGAAGCCCTGTGCACCCACCCTCAACCACAGTAGCTTTCTCCAGGGCCAGGTTTCCCCCAGGCGAACACACATAGAACTGTTTCTGACATCAGACCCTGAAGAGCTTCAAAATTTGTTTCACCTATACAGTTGAGGGCCACAGTCCCACACAAGATCAACAGCAGTGCCAAGAACGGATCTGACATCTTCAAAAGCTTTAGCCTGGTCATGTTTTTCCTCCACAGCTGCCTTCTTCACTTGCTTTCCACCTACCCCAGCCCTGCCTTCAAACTTTGAAGTGCAACACTCTCATCCAGATTTTGTTAAGAAGCTGTTGTCACTGAATACCAGAGGACTTAGTTTCCTTTGTTTTACTAGGTTCTGTTGTTATTACAACAGAAAAAAAGACCAGTCTCTTTTTTTTTTTTTTTTAAAAATTTTATTTGTTTTTAAATAAGCATGCCAGATTTTGTATACCAAGTTCCAGTGACAAGCAAACACAGGAGTTGTAAAGACAGCTTGTTTCCAAAACAGCTTTTGCTGTGGGTGCAGTCCTACAGCTGCACTGAAAGCAGTCTGAATGCCAGTTCCTTCCCTGCTTGTCCAGCAATGTGCCAATTCTCTTCCTGGCTGAGCAGCCCATTTCACCTCATTGCTGGGTTTTATATCAACTTAAAATCACTGTAACAGAAGCACCCTGGACTTGCCACCTTTTTTTTTCTTCTTAAGAAAGTAAGTTGAATTGAAAACTGCCCATGCAAAGTTCAGTTCCAAGGGTAAGGAAGGTGATGTAATAAAGATTTCTGTAAAAGCTCAAATCCATCATACTCTGAACGTTTTGGAGTGTATGGTAGCTGTGCCCTTTGCTCCAGCAGAGTTAAGGCAGAGCACTCATTCATCACTTGCTGAGAGCAATTTCATGCTGGGAAATAGCCAGGGGAGTGGTGAATCAGCCAGAACACAAGAGTGTCACTCAGGCAACAAAGAGATGGAAAAAAATGGGCAGGTTTGAAAAATGAAGGAGGTTTTGTACGTCACAAGTTTACGGTCATCAAAGTTTTCCAGGAAAGACCAGGAATAAAATTGTGCCATGCACATTTTCAAATTGGCAGTGCTATGTTTGCACTTGAGATTGGGGGTTCCTTCAGAGTCAAGAGTAAGAAGAGGACACCAGTAAGGTGCAATTCACTTGCCTAATGTTTGGGGTAACCCATACACAGCAATGCCTGTTTCTCGCCCTGACTCTAGCTCATCTGTTGAATACCTAGATCATATGTATCTAAAGACAGTGAATATTGCCTTTAAAACCAGGTTTTTCTGAAGAAGAACGCCAGCTACCAAGTCATGTCAGCTCTGTGCAGGTGTCATTTGGTGGCATCCTGTTGCCCTTGATAAAGGCAGTGGTACCATCCCCTTCCTTTGAAACATAGGATAACAATGTATATTCATTTGAACATATAGCAACTACATTTTTTAAAAATTCATTTTGGTAGTTGCACCACATGTCTCTCATGGCCCAATACACCACTGTTTCCTATTGAGTCGAGCCTGCACACAAGAAGAGGTGCTGGTGTGTTTGTCTCAGCTATATGCAAACATTCACTGGTTCAAGCTTCATGTGTAATGAGGAGGCAGAAATACATCCCCCTGGCTTGTGCCAGCAGTCATGAGCAAATAACACAGCTTGTCACTTGATAGGGGGGCAACAGACATTGCCTGTATGTTTGCCCCTGTGTCCTTCCCAGCAGCAGCCCTGCACCATGGCCCCTTCCCACCTCCCACCAAAGGCAGAGTTTGTCCCTGTCCAGAGTGGGATTGAGCTCAGACCCTGAGCAACCTGTGTTACTGCAAATGCTCCATGGATTTATTTATGCCTGTGGCATAAATAGCTCCTTCTCTCCACAGGACACGTAACAGCTCTGGAATTCAGCGAGAGGAGACGCAGGCACCGCCAGGCACTCGTGTGCAGGTACACACGTGCGTGGCCACCCCTGCACAGCTCTGCCGAGGGTGGCACCTCTCCACCAGCAGGGTCTGCCACTGCCCACACCTGCCAGCTGCCAGCCCTGCCCACTGCAAACCGCCTGAGGAGCTGTTCTGATACAGCATTGCTGCTGGCAAAAAAAAAAAGGGGGATTTGGTTAGGAAAAAAAAGAATGGTATAGGCTGTCATCTTGTGAATCTGCATGCTGTCAACATTGGTAGGGAGCAAGTTTGTCATTCCACATGGGGAAAACAGACTTCTGCGAGAAGGATGTCATGAGAGGAGTCAGATGTCACTTTGACCAAATTGTGTTACACTTCACTTTTGTGTCTATGCCTTCACTGTTTTGTTTCACACACCTGGCCTCTATGGTCACTGAATCCATGGGAAATAGAGCATCCAAAAGAAAGCAGCAACAGGAAAAATAGATGCCAAAAGCATGAGTGGTCCCAGAGAAAAATTGAGGATAGACATATCCTGGAAAGAAAGAAATACCCTTTAAAGAGAGGAATGACATAAAGGCTGTGTTGTCTAAATGTAAACAAGCTGACTTGGAGGGTACCTGCCCTGGTGTGGAGACAGCATGAATCCTGCCCCTCAACTTCTGCTCAGCTGAGGACTCTCAAAGCTCCTACACCAGGAACATACACTGGACACAGAGATAAAGGGGTTCTATGAATTTCATACAGGCAAAGCAAACCTCCTTGGGAGCTGACACGCCAGGTGGTTGCCCTAAGAGTGGTCAGAAGTGGCACAGGATTTCTTTGTGCTCTCCCTGCTCAGTGTACCTGATGCTGCTGGGATCCTGCTCTGCATCCATTCCAGAGGAGCACCAGGGTGGTGCAGGCCCTGCCAGGAGTGCCAGTGCTGAGCAGTGCAGACCTGGCCCCTGGTGCTGCTGCCCAGGCAGGCAGTGGGAGCCCTGCCTCCGACCCACCTTGGGTCTGCTGGGAAAGCTGAGCCTCTTGGCAAGCCACCTTGCACGCCTAGCTGAAAATAGCGCTGTTTTTGCCAAAACATACACTCAGGGCTTGGATTCAACAATGCTGCATCAGCAGCTCGTAATCAAGTTGACACGGGCTGATTGTTTATTGTAAGAGACGGAGGAAATCGTGATTTGACCGGATTCAGTAAAAACCAAATAAACCAGAGGAGAGGAGCTGGGTTTATTTGCACGTGACAGGAAATCTTTTCAGTGGACTTGTGACAGCTCAGGCCTTGACCTGCAGTCTCTTCTGCATGCAGCCAGGATGGTGGGGTGGTCTGTGAACTTGGGAAGGGCTGGTGTGAAGTCTGAGCAGGATGCGAGGGAGGAGCAGAGCACTTATTTGTGCAGCGCGAGGCGTGTGTATGAGCTGTCAGCAGAGAAATGGGGAGAAAGAAAATATGGAGGAAGGAGAAGAGGAATGCTGTAAAATGTAATGTGTAAACTGCCAATCATGGCTGTGGCAGTTTGTGCTTGCTATATGTGGCTTTCATCTTTGCTCTTTATTTTATATTCATTTCTTTCCTCTTTGGCTCAAAGTCAGTTCCCCCAGGGTAGAATATATTGGCTTTCCAGCCTCCTCTGTTTACTGTCCTGGGTTCCTGGCTGAAGCCAAAGCAACGTTTCTTATTTGCTTGTTTTCTTTTAGTTTGATTATTGAGATCTGAACTTCTGCCTCCCAGACATTGCTGCCCTTTCACTGTCTTGCCCATGGCAGGATCTTCTGCAGGGGTCCCTCCTCTCCTGAAGGGCTGATGCCAGCATTGGTGATGTGGGAACCTGTTTCCCAGAGCAGCTGAGCTGACCAACCCTTCTTGGTCCTCAGCTCCTGAGCACCGTGACTGAAAATCTCATGGCCTGTGACATCTGAAGGTGACACGGGGAAGGGCTGTTCCCCTCAAGCTTTCCACCTACAAGAATGCTCCGTAGTAGATGGGACCTCCTGGAGAAGAGCAGCACCTACTCTGAGAAGCAGTGGAAAGAGGCATCTGGTAATCATCATGGAAGAAGGGCGGAAGAGGGGAATTTCATGCAGACTGCAGCTCAAACCAAGAACCAGCACAGGCAAGCCGGGCTTCAGGGCTGGGCTGGGAGGCACTCACACCCTTCCCCAGAGCAAGGGTGCCTCAGTCGGTGGCAGTGCTTTCCTCAGCAATCCCCAGCAAGGTCCTGGGTTTTTCTATGCTTTCTACAGCTGTCTGCTGCTAATGTAAACACCAGGTTGCTCCAGGGCAGGGAGACAGCAGAGTCCGGACCCTGGGGGCGGCTGTACTTGATCCCACTGTTGTGCCATTCCTAGCACGGCACGCAGCTCTGCTACACCAAGCCGAAGGTGGCTGAGGGCTTTCCATCTACCACAGTGGAATGTGCTCTTTACTTTATCAGCTGAGCCTCAGGGGCTCCTCCTCTTCCATGATTAGCTTAATAACACCATCTCAAAGTGCCTCCTGCATGATGTCACCCTTCACAGGTTCAGCTTTGAGCCACGATGGACCCTGCACAGTGCTGACCCCCCCAGAATGACAGCATTATGTGTCAGCAACCTCCCAGCTCCCATTTGAGAACGGGGCGCAGGGGCTGTCATTGTTTCTTACTCCACAAGTGCACTGAGAAGTGACTAGTGGTGATTCACAGAGCATTTCTGCAGTGGTGGCTCTCACCTGCTCTCGTCTCACAGCAAATGGGATTTTTTGCACCTGGCTTCAGCCAGGAAAGCTTGGTCAGACTCCCAAGGAAGGAATATTGCTGCTAAGCCATCTTTCAGCCTCTGTCTGTCCTCATGAAGACAGAGGAAGGAGCAGGAACCTGCACAGGACTTGCCTTCAGCAGGCAAGGCTGCCTTGAGGTCACCTCAAGCACCCCTGCACCCTGCCACCATGTGGATATAAATGAAGCCAGTGGGTGTTTCTAGAGCCAAGATCAGTGTGAATCTAAGATTATTCCTTCCACAGCCATGGCAATATAAATTAAGTCGCGTAGCAGAGGGCTAAGACAACTTTAAAGCTAAGCTGGTACCTACCTGACAGAGCTGCAGCAATGAGGTCACAGTCAGCTGTGCCACCAGCTCTCAGAGGCAGCTGGGTGGCAATGGTCCACCCCAAGAGATGTGGTTGAGCACCTGCAGTCTGAGGCCCCACTGGATTTTGTTCAGATATGGATATCCAGAAGCATGAGCAGCCACCCTGAGGAGGTGACAAAATGCTCACAAAATGGCAACATCCCATGTAGGTTTCAAACTTGCTACTCTTAAGTTCATCCTTGTTTTGCTTGGCTTAGTTAAAAATTGGAAGCTCAAAACTGTTTGCAAACTCTGGGAGTAGCACAGTGTTGGTGCTGAGCTTCAGAAAGTGCTTTTTGGTTTGCTATTAATAGAACCTCTCCTCATTGCATTCATGGAAAATATCACTGAAAACAAAACAGCTTCATTTTTATCACATAATCTTGAGAGGGAAAACAACTTCTTAGGTGCTGATGACATTTGACACCACTTGCTCTATACAGCCACCAAAACACTGCAAAACAACCTTTCCCAAGGATATCACCTGACACAAGCCTTCAAGGCCTTGGCATCTGGATCTCAGTTCTGGAATTGGACTCTCATCTGTGGTATTTTAGGAGACTTCTGCCACTCTCTTCCAGATGCCAGCTAAAGCCTGCATGCTGCAAAGAAGGAGATAAACCTTTCTGGAACTTTTGTCCAAGTCTGTCAGCTCAGTCACTTCTGGATCTACCATTCTGTGCCAGTGAGAAACATGCCTGTCCCTGGTAGGACTGACCCAAACCCAATGATGCTGGCAGGCAGCACAAAGAAATCAAATAAAAGAGTGCTTTGCACTTATAAAAGAGGATCAGATGTTTTAAGGTGTGATGCCTACCCAAAAAGCCAGATTTTGGAAGAGTTAGTCATCCAAAGGCCAAGCTAAACAGGATGCAATCAAAGCTGAGTGGCTGCCCAGGGACAGGCTGGGTTTATGAATGACACTGGAGGTGGAACCTCCCCGAGTCACCAGCTTGTCTTGTTTAAATTGGCCACATCTATGGATAACCCCTTGTACCTTGGCTCTCTTCAGCAATTTCACACCTTTAAACAACTGCCTTTCTTTCATTAACTCGTTCTCTTAACTTTGCTCCAGATTAAATGGTTTTGGTCTGCTACATTTTCTTTTCTTTCAATTTCAGGCAAACCTATATAGTGAAAAGACTTTACTCACCAGCTTTCTACCTTGGGATGATTAAAGCCAGTAAAGCATCCTGGCACAATGCGAGTAGGAAAAATGTTTGCACTGAGAGCAGACACCTCATCCACTATTGTACCTTCGGTTTACAGCTCACATACCAGAACTTGCAGACATCTGGAAACCTGTGTTTTCCCAACTCGATTGCCAATAGGCCTCAACACACCACAGGCATGTCCATACCCTCCATTTTCATCTGCACCTCTTGTGAGCAAGTGCAGTCTCACACATCCCTTGGAATGGCAAAGGACACCACTCATTTTCCCATTCACAGCTCCCTTTTAACAGAGAGACAGCACATGCGGCAGGGTCACCACCACAGCCCTGGATATGAACCCATAGATGTTCCTCAGCAGTGAAGCCCAGGCTTTCAAGCAAGACTGAGGGACTTTCTTCTGATCTCAGGGCATATTTTTAAGCAGTTTCTCAGGGTTGGCTTTCCCCATACATTGCTGTTACCTCACCACACTACATCTCCATGGGTTGAGACAACAGCCTGAGTGCACACTCTGGTTGCCCAGTTCCAGGACCAAGTGTAAAAGAAGCATGCCAGATTTTAAACACATTGTTAGCCCACTCACCACACCATTAAGGACCTGCATGTCTTCAGTGTGACTCCCAGTTCCTGCTTGTCCATGGTCCTTTTCCAGTGTGATGACCCTGACAGCAAGGTGCAGCTGCCAGGACAATGGGAGCATTGGGTATCCATATCCACATCCCTATTCATCTTTGCAGACTCAGGGAGGGGAAGGAAATGAGATGCTCCCCCCCACCACTCATGGTGTGGCTGTCACGAGGCTGTGCCATCATGGCTGTGTTATCTTGAGTGCTTGGAGAGAACATGACTTCTGTTGGGAAGCTGGCAGTGCTGGCTCCTGAGGCACAATGGCCAGGTAGCTGCCATGCATGGGCACAAAAGGAGGCCTTGGCATTTCAGATGGGTAGCCTTCAGATTTCACTGTGCAACTGCCTCACGTGCTTTGGAACTTCTAGAGAACTTATTCCTTTCATTAGAATGTGATCACAACATTTTGTTAGCAAGCTGCCTTTTTAACCTCATAGCAGCTAGTGTGCTGTATTTGGGGGTGTTTGAGGGTGTCTGTACTGTAGACATACTGCACAGAGAAGTTCTAATCAAAGCTGAGGAATTTTGTCCCTCAAAAGTCTCTTTGCCAGAGAATTTGGTGCTGCTCTGGATTTGAAAACTGTTCTAATCAAGAAAAACAATTAAGTCATAAGGATAGGATGAATAATCATTTCTGGGCGAGCAGATCTGCAGCAGCACACAGAAAGAAAGCACACTCCTTACATCTACTGCTCCTGGCTACCCAGCCCCAGCAGGAGCAGCCAGGCTGGCCACCTCTCACCACAGGCACCCAGCTGAAACTCATCAGTTACAGCTGCTCCACATCCTGCCCACCTCCCAGTCCAGATGTTCAGGGCACTGGACACTTGGAGCACCCTCCCTAAAGGGCGTTTCTGCTACACGGTCGGGATGCAGCCCTCTAAGCCTTTGGATGGAAGATGTTCCAGGAAAATGGATAGAAGTGACAAAGAATATCTATTTGCTTGGTTGCCTTTGAGAATTTTTGAGAGGAATAAGATGCTGCTGTGCTAGGTGATGCACTTGAATAACAAACCAGCAATTTCCATTTGCCCTTTCCCAGGAACAACAATTAGAGCAGGTCTTCCACAGTAATTTCCCTGCCTCATTTGAAATACAGATATGCTGGCTTCTCTTTGCACTTAGCTTGGAAAATACTGTTTGTGTCTCTATTTTGATGATGATTTTGTCCATTTATACCTACTTAGTATTCAATATAGAAAGAGAAAAAAATCAATCATTCTTTCTACCTATCTGACTGACTGGACTAAGATAAAATGTTGCACAATTACAGATATTAAAAATGATTTAACTTACTACAGGAAAATAATTACAGAATTCAACTGAGATTAATAGAACAAAATAAGCTTATCTGGAATTTCTTTTGCATTTTGTAGGAAATGTAACTTATTATTTATGATGTATGTGCTGTGATCACAATGAACCTTTTTTCTGTGTATGGAGTCCCATTTTTTTCAGCTAGGCAGTGTGTTGCTTGGCATACTTGGCCAAAAACACCTCTCCAGACATGATTTGGAGAGAGAAGGGATGGAATGGCCTTTTTGTACAGCTTGATGGATGGTTTTGGCATTTCAATCTGAACAGTAAATACTATAAATCATGTCAGCAACACAGCCAGGATCCACACCCCCAAATGCACTGATGCCCTAGGCCCAACTATTAACCACCTATTGAGAGTATTTCTGTGACCTTATTTTGCTTTAAAGGACAAGTGAGAAGAAGTAGTGGATGGTGGGCATGGCTAACCATCAGAAGACTCAAAACACTCTACCTTTTTTACTGACAAAGAAATAAGAGAAATAAGGCTGTTGCAGGCAATGTTTCATGCAATTGATGTCAAAGCTCATTATTTTCTGTCTGTCTGTCTTTCTGCCTGAATCGCCGAACCCACAGGAACACTTGAGCCCAGCTAGTCCCAGGTCATAGGGTTTTTCATTTCCTATGGTTTTTGTGGGATCAAGTGACTGCATGGAAAAGACTCAGAGTGCTGCCTGGCTAGGGGGTAAAGGCTGCAGCCTGAGGTGGACACTGATTTGCTCTTTGCTATCTGCAGCTGAAAGATTCAAAGGGTGACTCCTTACCCTTGAGAAGAGGAATTTAGATGGAAACAGCAGAACCTGTTAAACCACTGTACTTTTAAAGTGTCTGCCATATGGAAGGTGCAGAGAGTCAATGCGTTTTCTTGCAGCATGAGCACTGAAGATAGCAGTATAAAGCTGGTCTTGTTATCATCCACTGCTCCTGTCAGATGCATTAACCCAGTATTTATTTATGTGTAAGCACTGATTTGCACAGCAGAGTCACTACAGTGCCTTTGCTGAAGCTGCTGCTCTGCTGCACCAAGCTATGCACTCTCCAGGACATACCAAAAGGTTTCTCAAATACCTTCCAGTCCTACCCCAGACACATGTACAGTCACACTTCAGAGAGTATGAGCCATATCTGCAGGATTTTCAATCCACAGTTCATGTTTCCTTTTACTAACTGCTGGAAGCTATATTTAACAAGCACTGAATGGCCTAATGAAATGGGGATCTGAGTTTTCAAGAAGACACTAGAGTTATCACAACCTTAACTATAATTGCACTAATAGCAATTGGATGCTTAAACCTGCTGTAGTTCACTAATTGCAAACCTTGTTTCCCTTTTAAAGAAAGTTGGGGGATTTTAAGGCTTCCTGAAGGGCTGTCAGTTCAACTCAACATCTGCATTTCTTTCCTTAATTCCAAAAAAGCAAGTTGACTTTACTAATATCTCAGCTGAGGGAACAGGGTGCTCACTCAGTGATGGAAGAACATGGGCTGTCTCAAATCTCTCTGAATCGCAGCAAGAGGCAGAAGGGGCAGAATGAGATGCAATTTTATCTCCTCCTTTGTCTTCTTCTTTCTTTTCTCTCGTTTGCTTGATCCTCCTGAAGCTGACTGGCTCTCACAGGGTTGCTGAGACTCCCTCTGTATTCATACAGAAATATTCATACATATATTTGTATGCATGTGTGTGTGCATCTGCACATGCACATGCATCTTCTTGTCAAGGTCCTGCTGCTGCAGTAGAACCAGAGTGTCAAACTCCCCCTTATTCTGAGGTGAGAGAAGTTCACTGAAAACAATGGACATTGCACCAGAAATTTTTGTCTGCACACTAAAAATTTTTGTGCCCGAAGTTGTACTCTCCTACCATTGTCACCTATGACATGTCTACATCTGCAATTCTCTTATTCCCCTGACCCCGCAACAAATCCCATGGAATCATGCTTCAGAGCATGAAGTTCATCTCCTTCTCAGCCTGGGCTATACCGAGTATCTCCCTTCAAGAGCCTCTCCCCAGAACCATGGATTTTTAGGGTACCCAGGCATACATTTCTGAGGTTTTCAGAAGAATTGCCTTCTAATGCAGCAAGGCAGATAAAAGGGAATAGTGGTGTGATACAGATCTTCCTTATTGAAGACAGATCCAGTCTTCAGATTCTTTAATGCATTTCAGCATTATTTACTCTGACATGACACAACCTGCCAAGGTAAGATATTTTCAGTGAGCTGAGATATGCATTACCTCCAGAGTACGCTGCACCTCCCTGGAATTTGCCTTTTCTGACATTTTAAAGCACCCAGGTAACATTATTTTTCACATACCTTTGCTTTTTGAGCTCTGGTTAGGGCTAGAACTACAAATCTGAAATGCATCAGAAAAATTCAATCACTTTGTTTATATGAGATTCACAGCCCATATTTTCAGACCAAAGGAGGGCATGATGAATTTTTGCTACACTGTTTTCTGGAAGAAAATTAAATATCCATAGGGAGTCAGAATCAGTTTTGAGAGCAAAAATAAAAACAATGAAATATTAAGAAGTAGACAATAAGTCTCAGTGGGAGCTCAGGATTCACTTTTTTTCTGAAGCCTTCTGGACAAACTTCATAAAATGGCAGCTGTCCTGCAGCCAAGTCAGTCACCTTGAAAATTTCTAGGTTCAGTGCATAAGGATTGAACTGTTGTATTTGCTGTCAGCTCTCATAAACAACTGATGGCTTTCAGAAGGTCTCCTAACAACAGGCCTGATCCTCATCTGATCAAAATTAAATTCTGGGCAATGAAACCTTGTCAGTGTATAACATCTGAGGGTCTAGCTCACTGCACTCATGACAGTTCCTGCATAAATGTGCCTTCAATTAAATAGAAAGTTTTCTTAAAAATATAAATGATGAGAGATAAATAAATGGGCAATATTTTTAAACTAATTTACTATTCTTTTTCAGTAAATACTATTGGAGGAAATTAAGCTGCATTTGCTGAGGTGGCTGTCTTTGTATAAGACTTTGCTGTATTGCATCAGTAACGCTGAACATTTCTTTGTAATCATGGAATCAGACAGTTTGATTAATGGTGAACCAATTGCTTCAGTCAAAACCTATGATCTGGACATGGGTCTCACCAGTTCTTGCAGGAGTTCTACTGCTCAGTAGGAAGTAGCTCTACTGCTCCATTCAGCCTGTACTTGAAAACCAATCCTACTGGCTAAATTATCTCCTCCTTTTTGTCCAGATACAGAGGTTAAAAATGACCCCTTTGATTTCCTAAGGCTTCTTCTGATTTTTTCTTCAAGGCTTTTTTCTTTGTTTGAGAGGGAAGGAGGAAGAAAAAGCGAATAGAGAATAATAAGCTGGAGGAATGCAGCCATGTAATAATGCAACCATTTCCTAGCTAGGAGGCTTTTTTAAATCTCCCTGACTCCTCCAAATGAGCAATTCATCTCTACTCCAGTTGGGAAGAGCAGCTGAATTTCGGTTTCACAAAAGCCAGGCAGGGTTTGTGCAAGCTGTTCCTTCCCTGGCTCAGTAGAAGAGGCACCAGCATCCTCGTGCCCTCAGAGGCTGTCCCTGCCACCAGGTGCCACCTGCCAGGCAGCAGCTCTCTGTCCCCCTGCAGCCATCTCACTGTGTGGGCTCAGAACACACAGGCAAGGTTTTAATATATGGATTTCTGGGATAGAGACAGAAAGTGCTGCCTAGTGAGCCACTCTAAGCACCAGAGAGAGATTGAATTAAAAAGAAGAAAAAAAAAAAAGGAAGAAAGAAATACACATCGAAGAAATACACATTGCATTCCTGCTTACTTCAATCTCACCCCATACTGTGCCACTTTTGAATTAAGCACTTCTCTGAGAGGCAACTGTCCTATTAGCATAACATATAGCATTAAAACATGGGGCTCTTCCCAGGGAATGCTTTACTGTGTGCATGCTTCATTTTTAATATTCATGGCCAGCTCTGTTTAGAACATCCTTTTGACAGAGGAGAGGCGCCGAGATAAGCCGTTGGGATAGTGGTTGTCCTGGAAACAGCAAGATCCACTTATTTTTAGCACTGAAGTCATCCAGTTAAACAAACTACATTATAGGGACATTGTGATTATGACACAAGAGTAGAAAGATGTGTGGTGTATTTACAGTGCCTGCGACGATGTGACGCCTCGCCCTCGGCTGCCAGCGCTGGCTGCCAGCAGCCTGGCCCCTGTGCTGGCAGAGCACATCGTGCCCTTTCCTCCTGGGCCATGGCAGAAGCCCAGGAATGGCCCAAGCAGGGTGGAGGGGAAAGCACAGCATGTGTGTCCCCTCTGCCAGGCTGCAGACGCTGCTCTCTGTAAGGAAGGAGGATCCTCCTCGAAAGTACAGCACAAAACAAAGCAAGGTATGTATGCCTTTTCAGGGAGGTGTGCTACCAGGAATGTACAGATCAGATGGAGATAGGCCACCAAATATGGGCAAACCAGGGCAGAAACAGGGAATTGGAGATTCTCTCTTCATCCTCACTCAGTGCAGATGGTCTCCAGTGGCTGGTGTGCACCACCCTAGCGACCCCAAAAGTCTAGGAGCTCCACCCAGACGGTCACACCCAAGCCCAAAGGCTAAACCACAGGTGCAAGAACTACACCAAAAATGTGTTTTTATCAAAAAGTTTCCTTCCAACCTTTGTTGGGGCAAGCCTGAATAGCAACAAGCAGCACCCTGCTGCTGACAGTTTGATCCTTATCCCTCAGGATGCACAGCAAAGCCGCAGGTGTATGAAACCAGAACAAGCAATGAAAGTTATCAGCAGCTTTTCCAAAGCTAATTAGGAAAAACTCTTTGGGCCACAACAAAGCTTCTGTTTAAAAGCAGTTCTTACTTTATCTAAGCCAGTTTGATAGTCCCCATTTCTTAGAGCACATGAGCACATGACAGGAAGGCCTGACATGAGATGAGACCTCCTAGTTTCAGCAAAAGCAGTGGGATTTTTACTACCATAAAGGTCTACTTGTCAGAGCTTGCAAACTATTATGCCCAGTTAGGCAGTACTGTGAGTATTAAAGCACAGCTTTGACTCATTTTGACACACTGCTTCCAAAGTTTCAGGGGCTGTTCTACTCCCTGCTCCCTGCAGAGGTTTTGGGGACTTTTAGCAAAGGCCAGAGGATGCAACAGAAACATAAGAGCAAAAGGGGACAGCCACTTCCAAAGCTATGAGGTGGTGGTGGTCCATGTCTCCAAGACAATACCCAACAAATCAAGTATTTTCTGAAACTTTGTGTTCCTGAAAGAGAAAGAAAAGAGGAGGGGTAGGACAGGAATAAAAAGTAAGGTTCAAAAAGCAAAAAGAAGAAAAGGAAATTGGGGTGTACCTTGAGACAAGTTTCTCCTTCAAATGCAGAAAAGAGTGACTCTAAGCTGAAGGAAACAGGTGGGAAAAGGCATAAAGACAGGAGAAGATCTGGAGCCACACAGTGCACCTGTATGGGGGAATTTCCAGGTAGAAAAAAGGATTGCAAGAAGGCTTTGATACAGACAGCAAACCTGGCCACTAGGTTCTGTAGCATCTCTCGTTCTGCAGGTTCCAACTCCTTGAAGCTGGGCAGTGTCCCTGGTCCTTGTCAATGACAAGGCTTTTTCTTAGACCAGAGTGAAATTTGGGTGTGAAGGTGTTGAGAGACAGAAAGCCCAAACCCAATGCTCTTCCAGATAACATCTCTTAGATTTTCCTGTGCAGGATACAGAAAGTTTTAAGTAAAACCATCCAAGAAAGATGGGCATAGCCACTCCCTGTGGATAAAACCGGAGGGATTCAAAGCTTTGCTGTGTTTGTTATATCACAAAAAACAAAGAACATACCTGAAGTTCATCCTAACCTATTCATGGCTGTGGAAAAATGACTCACTGGAAGTTCAGTGTCTTCCTGGAACCAGTTAAAGTGGCTATTATAAATTCATCCAGACACAGTTACTGTTCTTGGAGCAGCAATTCTAACATGAGCTTCTCTCCCTGCTTCCAAGTAACAGCTCACTTCCAAAATAATTTTGAAGAAAAATATTTGCTTCCATCTTCAGCATGTGCCTGCCATTGTACTGTTGATCCCTCACTGGTGGGAAATGAAGTGGCCTCCTGTAAGCAGAGACAGCTGGTGAGGAGGGGGAAAGAGACACAAGGTTTTCTGATCACTGAATACAATTCCTGAGGGATTCTGACAACACCTCTTGACACACAGCACTGTCATCTTTGGTATTGATGATGCCAGCAGGGATTAGATTTCACATTCATCATAGTGTTAATGCTGTAGAAAATGAGATCCTAATGCTTTAATTTATTTGGCTCTAGCTTTTGTGAGACGTTTGTGCTGCAGTAATGAACCGGCCATTGTGTAGTTCTGCTATCAGCAGGATGGGCTGCCGATGGCTCGGTGGCGTGCTGTGACAGCGAGACTTAGCAGTGGCTCTCCTTGGGCTGAGGGAGGTTATCTGTCATTCTGCCCGGAGGAGGTCACCAAATCCTCTCCATCCTCCAAGGGGATGCAGGCATTTAGCACTGCTTGGTTACCTCCCAGGAGAGGGGTCACAGAGCTACCCCGCCATTCACGTGCAAATGCTGCCTGAAATGAGCGTTATGATTAAGAACGGCATCCCACGAGTTCCTGCAGTCCTGCTGAGTGCATGCCTGAAGCCCTTGGTGCAGGTATGAAAGACTCAGTGTTCACAACTTCGTGTGAACCCAGCAACTACCCCCCCCCCCATGAGCTCTGACTTCCTCAGGTGCCTTCAAATGCCGCTGGGCCAAGAATTCCTCCTTGTCACCCCCAGGAATGTGCTTCTGGGCATGAAAGGCATTGAACGAAGCCAAACCACAGCTCTGCTATCTCATTTTGTGGCTACAACTATTTGATATGAGTGGGGTTTTTTTCTTTTTTTTTTTTTCCCCATTAAAAACGGTGCCTATTTTAAAACAACAAATTCTGGGTAAATCGTCTCTCCCCAGTTTTTAGGTGCTTTCTCCTACTAAAAAATTCTTATTTTGCATCCTTTGTGCCTTCTTTTTCTCCTTGGGTCACTTATCTATTTTTTCACTCTGCCAGACAGAACTGGGGGAATGAAAAAGAGGGAAATAAACACAAAAGTGAGGGGGAAAGGAAAACACCCTTTCCAGTATTTTTACTGATTTGAACTCACCCAATATATCTAATTATTTTTCTTTATCAAACCCCTGATAAAATGTATTTAAAACTGTTTTATTTTTTACAACTATTTCTCATATGCTACTCCCTTCCTATTTTCACTGCTTCAGCTCAAACAACTGCCTGTCCTGGCAGAGATCTTTGCTGGGCTCTGGCTGTGGCTCATCACTCAGGGCCAGCAGCACTGAGGCCAGCAGGCTGCCCTGTGTTCCACACCGTGCCCAGGTGCTGCCATGCTCAGCGGGGCTTTCTCAGCTCCCACAGGTCGTGTCAGAGGGTGGCAGCTGTCAGCCGTGAGCAGCCACAGCTGGGAGTTCAATGCCTGACCTCTAAGTCACTGGTCAATCCATTAAGCCGTGCTTTCCTCCTACAATCAATTTTTTTTAAAATCTCAGCTTTTGAGTCAAGATTATTGTGTTAGCGCTAACACGTGAATAGAAGGATGAGCAAAGAGCTAAATTTACCTTTTTTGTGCACTTGGGCGAGGGGAGGGGACACTGTGGAGCACAGTGGCCTCTGTTACCAGGCCAACCCTAACCCTAACCTAACCCCATTCACATAGAAACAAACAAGCAAACAGCACATGGAAAGAAGGAAGGATTCTTTCCGATGGTATCTTGCGTTTTCATGTGGTGAGTCAGAGATAAAATCATCTGGAGGGGAGCACACAAGTTCTTTCAAATCTCCCTTTTGAGGAGCTGTCTCCAGAAGCCTTGATTTTATTCTGGTATTTCCAACAGGAGTGCACAGTACAGTCATGTCCTGCTTGCTTTGATAACTGCAGGTGAGGTGAGAAGGTAAACCACGTGCCCAAATGGCCCCTTTGATGGCTGCCACATTATTTGATTTTTGCCACATTACCTTGGGAGGGCAGCCTCCTTGCTGATGAAAATCTGCCCTGCTTCAAAGGCCCTCTGCTGTTTTCCATCACCAGAGAGCACAGGCCAGCCAGATTAGGGTGAGGAGAAAAACCTGATCTCCACAGCACCAAGAGCATCCCACCCAGGCACACAGACACTGCCAGCCCAAGGCACAGGAACCTTGTGGGGAGTGAGGATGCCTGTCTTGCACCCTGCAAGCAGCCACTTGGATGCAATTTCAATCTACAGTGGCGACAGGAGGGCTGCTGGCACCAGCCACGTGCTCCAGCCCCCAAGTGACAGTGCTGTGGTGAGCTGCCTTCAGGTGCAGGGCAATTTGCCACCCCACAAGAAAACAAACATAAAGAATGTGAGCCACCACCTCAGCAGCCCTCGCACAGTGGAGTTACCCCAAGCATATGGAAGAAATTATTCTTTCCTGCCAAAAAGACTCCAGAAGACATGGATCTTTCAGTGGGTTGCAATGCAAACTTTTGTCTGATTTTTGTTATATTTTAATAATAGGCTTCAAAAAAATGCAAGGCACTTCCCTCCTTGCTAATGTTTCCTTTACATTTAAGTAGAACTAAAGACTGCTGATGCTAAGAGTATGTAGGAAGAAAAATACATCCTCCCTTCCCCAAAACCAGCTCCTATTCATTTTGTAGGCCAAAAACTCCACTCTGAGAAACTCAGGTTAACTTCCCTTAATCCTCACATTCCAGAGTGAGTTAACAATTAGAGTAAGAAGGGGCTAAAACAAATAAAAAAGCCAGCTAAAAGCAATCAAATACATACGTGTGCATATGTGAGGGTGTGTCTATAGCTATATAAATCTCTGTAAAAGATACCATTTTTCAGATTACCCAGAAACTGGTCAAATGCCTGGAAAATATTCTTTCCAACTTTTCAGACTGGCCTCTGAAACTGCACAAACAAATTGTGTCCCGTTGGAGTTGGTGGAATAATTTGTGTTTGGCTTGGAACCGGTCTGCTGTACACACATGGGCTCGTACGTGCAGATACTTGTCTGGGTCTGTGAGCCAGGTAGATATCTGTGCACATTTCTTACTTGTGTGCAGCCCTGTCCAGCTGGCCCATTGCATCTGTGTAGGCTGTACAGGCAGACATAATTGCTGTATGTGCTCTTGCCTTTCCTGCCCCATTTAGCCAAAAAATTCACTCGTTTAGGCAGGCTGGGCTCTGCTCCTCTCACGAGATTAAAGCGTGCAGTCACATCACATAAATTCATCACAGGAGGGTGACAGTAGCCAAGTGTTTGCCCCTAAGGGCCCAGTCCCACTCCAAATTGTGCTTAGGGCTGGTTTCAGGGATAAGCTCTCAGGGCAATCACATGGGGCCTTAGGACTTGCAGGGTCTCAGTAGAATAAGGCAGGGAGCAGCCACACCAGCCAAAATGAGGGCTAAAACAGGACCAGGCAATGGTCTGGACACTGCCCAGGGTCACCCAAGACTTTGTTACTCCCTATTAATTGCCCCAAGGTCAAGCAGCCTGCAATATCAAGCAGTGATTTAGGGAAGAACTTGCTCTGTAAATGGGCCTGGGGCTTTGTTGGCCCCCTAAAGCTCAGTCAGGCACCAGTACATCTCAGGAGGCTCACTGTGTGACCTGGAGCATCTCCAAGGGCTCCCACCTGCCAGAGCTACTTCAGGAGTGCTGCTGTTCGAGCTGCATGTTAGACAGCATGGAAATGGGGGGTTTGTAGGGAAGAAAGAGATAATAAAATGTACAGGCATAAACAAAGTCCTTTCAGGGAAAACTGTGAGGGCTGAGCTGCTGATGGGATAAAAGAGGGAACAGCAGGCAAAGATTATCACATACTAAGCAGGGGAGAGTATAAAGGAAGCAAACCCTGTAAAATTATAACACACTCAAAAGAGACATTTGTTTGCCTTCCATTTTAAGTGGCTACATTTTACCTGCTGTCTCTTTCTGGATTCTTGTTAACTCCTGTGACACCGATTGATGGAGACACAGAGGATTAACTTGGAGACAACCCATTGCAAATTTCAGCTTCTCTGTAACCATTTAAGCAGATAACTGTTTTTATGTGGGGCAACTGGTGGGGAAAATGTGTCAGCATTTTCTTTCCTGCTTCCTTTGAGTGGTAAGATGAGAAGCAAGAACACTTCAGACCCTGGGAGTTGAGTTTCCCTTCCCCCTGCACCAGCATTTCCTGGGTCACCCCCACAAACGCCAAAAGCTCTTGCCAGGGAGCAGCAGGAAACCAGAGGCATCTCCCAGAGTCACAAAAGCTGATTCTTACCTGCCTCAGGGCAAAGAGGGAAGAGAATGAAAGCAATTTGATCCCCTCTGCTGTCCAAAATAGGCAGCTGAGTTATTTAGTATTGGATTTATATAGTATGCATAGTGAGAAAATATGTTAGTCCCATTTGCTCTACTGGGCTTTGCCATGCTGAGAGTGTGGCAACCTGGCAACAAGTAAATCTGCCCAGATCCCATGCTCAATGAAACATAAGCACTGGGATACAGTCTGGAGCATGTTTGGAGAACAGGGGAAAGATCAATGTTCTTAAATTATCTAAAATGCCACTCAGCAACCTAGAAAGCTTTTCCCTGCATCATCAGGGGCAAATCTGCTCACTTGCTCCCTTTAGAGTCCTGCAGACAGCAGCAGATTGTCGTAGCACAGATTTTGTCAGGAACCTGGCCGTGCCACCAAGGCATGGCAGCCAACAGAGCCTGGTGCCCTGCACATGCAGGAGGACAGCAAGGGATGGGACATCCCTTCTGGCCATTTCAGAGCTCTGCAGCACAGCTCCCAGCATGGCAGCACAGGGTACACACCAGAGAAAAGCCGGGGATGCAGAAACCAACAACAGCTCTTGGGCTACTCCAGCCTGGTAGTTCCCAACAGCTTCAGTGCAACCAAAGGAGTCAGAAGAGTCCCCTGAGAATTGTTTTCCCAGGAAGAAGGAAGGGGTGGTTGTGGTTTCCTACACCCCACCTAGTGGCCAGAGCAGTTGTCCCTAACCCTGCTTGTGTTCTCCGTGCAAGGGATCAGGGTGAGAAGGTGAAAAGGTCCAGTTCAACTGATGTGAGAAGCCAGACTGGAAAGGCAGCACAAAACTGCAACAAAAGGTGGTCAAAAACCAGATTGGAACCATTTCAACAATCCTTTTTACATTTAAAGCAAGAAAATGGAGCAACTTCACCCTCCATGTGTCCAGCCTGCTGCCCTCTTGGCTCATGGATTGGCAAATCTGGTCACTCAGTAATCTGTTTGCCATGCATTTTTTTAACCAGGAACATAATTTAATTCCCTTTAAGGAGATCAAAACCAGGAAACATTTAAGTAGGACTTCCTGCTCAGTGTGAAATACAAATTCTTTTCATCATGGAAAGCAAACTGAGCTTAAACAATAGTAAATGAAGCTGGTTATGCAATGAAATTGTAGGGAGATCAAAGCTGGTTTTGGGTTTTAATTAAGATAACAAGGTACCTGGATTAAGGAAGCCAGTGGTAACCCACCTCCTAGCTACTTAAAGAAACACAAACACTTCCCCATTAATTTGGTGCATACACACACACCAAAAAAAATGAGGCAGCAGAAGAATTTGCCTGTACTTACAGTCAGGAACTGAAACTGGGAAAAATCCTATTTGAACTTATTTACATCAGATACCATTTCTTCAGGAAGGATCTCATGAATTCTACTAAATATTACCTCCCCCCCACCCCCCGCCATCCGTGTCTTCTGTTCACTTCTGCCACATCTCCCTTAAATACCTGTCTTTAATGTATTGCTGGCTTGTCTGTCGACACAAAACCCTGATGTTCCTTTCCACCCATGGGCTGTCTAAAATCCCCAGTCTTGTAGGTAGTTCCAGGCAGGAAGAAAAGTCAATGCAGGGCTTAGGTAGTTTCTTGCAAGCAGCTTTGTTTATTTACAAAGGAGAAGCAAAGTCCTGTGTTACACAGCAGGAGTCAAGTCACAGGAGAGGGTTTCTCTGTTCCCAGCTTTCCCTGCTGTTTTGGCCAAGCCCCCCACCCAAATGTCCCCTCTCCCTGGACTCTTCCCAGGGCCACACACTGTGCTTGCTCAGGCATCTGCCTTTGTCTGGTCCTGCTTCCCCTCCTGAGCTGCCTGGCTTCACAACCACATTAATCCACCTCTTCCCAAAAGAGCTCCGTGCCAAAGTTCCCCTTCCCAGAACCTTCACATTCCTGAGGAAAACAAACAGCCCATGGCTTGGGCACAGACCTCTGGGCAGTGTGGAGGTTTGAGATGGCCATTTTTTGCTGCCTTCTTTCCCAAGCTGATTGTGGGGGCTTTTCAAAGGAAACATCTGAGAATGGGGGTTAATCTGGGGTTTACCTTATTAGTAAAGCCATAAAGCCTTTCAGGAAAACCCTACAGAACAGGATGGAGCTGAAGCCAGTAGGTTTCTGTAGAGGCTCAGAATATTTATAGGAACATGTCAGGAGTGAGCATTGGTATGTGGTTGTTGGAGATGGAACATAGTTTAGCTTGGCTAACACCACAGGACTCCTGCAGGGTTTTATCTCTCCTGCAAGGTTGCATGCACCATCCATATAGTTCAGTAGTGGATGTACCACTCCTAAGAGCCTTGAAGTGGTGGTTCATTAAGCTGGCAGGAATGTTATCATGTTCCATAAATTTGATAGGATTTTCTAGAACCTGTGATCCTTCAGTGTAATACATTCTTGGCTATCAACAGGCATCTTGGGCCCCGTAAAAATGCTCTGCAGAAACTATGGAAAGGTTTTTAATGTGCATTTTTATTTATGGCAATGTCAAGTTCCTCCCACAGTGTGATTGGGGTGGGGATTCAGAAAATATTTTTGGGCTTCTTTCAATTTCCATGCTCCTTTTCCCAATTGCTTTTGAAATCATATTGTTTACTCAGTCTTAAGTCCAGTTTAGTCCATGCTTATACTACCACATGACACAGACTCTCACAGGGAGGGGACAGGTGTCAGAGAAAAACTGCTTCAGAGCTTGAATGCCTATGTCTTCTCTTTGATTAATTAAGCTACATTATTTGTTGAAAAGTGAAGCTTGTCCCTCTTAAAACCAACTTGCAGTTATTTAATGGAAAGACAGGATTGTCACATCCCTACAGCTTGGTCTGCAATGATACTCTAACCTGTGTCACTGCATAAAGGTACTCCTGTGTGTTTGCTTTGCCCATCCTTGGTGCAAATACTGAACCTTTTATAAGTGCAGGACTTTGCTGTGAAGGAAACCAGGCTGGCTGTCCCTGCCCTGTCCTGGGAAGAGCTCTTATCTCCCATCTTTCAAATTCCATTCAGTCTATTTGAGAGAACACGGTGCTTATTCACCACCTGATTTGTAGTCTACCTAACTTAGTGGGAGCCTTGCAGTGAGCTTGGGATCTGGTACTTACAGACCCAGCAGCAGCACCTGGTGACTGAAGTCTCCTGTTTGATCCCAGACAGTTGGCAGAGGCAGGCCAACCCTCCCTATGCTTCATTGCTCATCTGTGAACACCTCCTTTCACCTTGAGAGGACACATCACACTATAAACTTTCTGGGACTTCAGCCCTTGTGCTGAGTCTCAGTAAAAAGTGGATGCAGTGCTGGTTTATCATTTCAAATTAGGTTTGGAGACCTCCTGTAACACCATTTTCAACCCTTTCCTCACATCCTGAAGGGAGTTTTTGGGAAGTCAGTCAGTGCCATAGCTTAGAAACAGAAAGCAGCTTGATGCCCTTTCACCGAAAAGAACATTTTTCCTCTCTTTTCTGAGCTTGGCAATGAACCCATTTCCAGCACTACCAACAGGCAGGTCCATTCCAGCCTCTGCATTGGGTCATATGATGTAATTACCTGCACACAAACAGGGGATGTTCCCCTACCTCATAGCCAGCAGGCACTGACTTTGAACCACTGGCCCAAGGATTTCTATCTCACTCTCATTTCTTTGAATCATCTAAGCATGTTTCTTCTGTCTCTTACTAATGAAGTTTTGCATTTTATTATTACAAAGCATTCACACTGAAAAAAAAAATTCCTCAAAATAAAGAGATTCAAGCTGAAAACATCAGTCGAAAAGAAAGATGTTTCCTAAGCATCCCCAAAGCAACATCTTTGTGTTGGAGAATAACAGGACTTCCAGCAACGCGGGTGTTTTTGTGCGGAGCCTTGTGAATAACCAAATCACAGATCAATACAGGCCACAGTGTGCATTACTCATTAGCATGCTGGGAGCTGGGAGCTCAGAGATGATATCAAACAGCAGCCCCCACATCCCCTGAACAGAGCCTACTGATAGGGCAGTGTGTGCTGCCAACAGTGAGTCATTCATCACTCGCTCCTGGTTTCACAACAGCATGATTCAATGTTTGTAAAGGAAAGTCCTGACTGCAAACATTGCCCTCATTCATCCACTGTTAGCTCCTTGCAACACACAGCATAGTTTGTGCTCCTCTTGATATCTGCCAAGACAGTAAATCAGTGGAGGCTGAGCATCCTCTGGTCATCCTGAGATATGTGGAAAACAAGAGTAATCCAGGGGGATTGTGCAGTAAAGCCATTGCCCTTGGTCTGCTGGACCTTCATCCTCCTCACTGCCTCACAGTCAGCCTCAGTAGAGAATTACAGTTGAGCGCTGTGCTTACTAAAGCCTGGCATGAAACTGAAGCAAATGTTTTAAACCATAAGATGAATTTTCTAACTGCAACTCCTACAGGTTCAGCCTATGGATAGGGAAGAAATAAGGCAATGCCATACCTTTCCTGTCTTCAGTTTCTATCAGCTGCCACGCTGTGACTGCAGACTGACAGTTTTGCTGATAAGGCAGAAAACAGAGAGAACTCACCTTCCTTTTCCCTAACCATATTAGCTTCATCTTGCCAGCAAGACTGAAAAACTAGTTTTTGTCAGTCAATGCAATGCCCTCAGAGTCTCTCAGAGTACAGGTATGCTGATTAAAGAGAGACCTCTCTAAGAGAGGAAGGTCAGCTCTACAGGATCAGCAGAATTGGTGTGGCTAGGCTGGGCTTCAATTTACATGAGACATAAGAAACCAAAAAGGGATAGGGAGATGCAAGCAGCCTTTCCCCCATGAGTGGTTCATTAGGCTGAAGGAAAATTTAGCCCCTAATCAGTTTTCTGATCCTCCTTAAGACCATCTATTTCTCTGCTGGTTTTGTAATTTTTCTGTTGGCTTTCCTACAGACACCACTGTTGGGCAGCAAAGCAATTAAAGTAAGCGTGGCATCATCTCATCCACTCTTCTCCTCATCCAGGCTATGTCCAAATCCTAGATTGAGTTTGAACAGTAATTTGAAAATCCAAGTAAAATGTTTTTTAATAATTAAATAATTAATGAAGGTACTTTCTATTCTTTCTATTGTTCTTATTTTCCCCCCACACACACCATTTTTTTTTTCCTTCAAGCAAGAAAAAGTAATGAATGGCCTTCTGGTTTAGAGATATGTCCAAAGCACATATAAATCAGCAGAGTCCCACTGACATCTATGGTACTTTGTCAATCTACACAAGCTGTAGACAAAGCCTTTAATGTTTCCACAAAGCAGAGTTATCAGGCTCCTTGTGGGCTTGTATGAGTTAACAGTGAGCTCTCTAGCAAAGTCATCCATCATTTGGCTATCTACAATCACCAGAGTGCAGGTAAATCACCAGGGTTCTGCTACCAGATGTTAAAAAGGCAGTTGACCTTCTTGTATATTCCACACATGAAAAGAGCTCAGTAAATTATTTGACTTTTAAACAACAATATTCAACAATTTACTACACAGCCCACTGACTGAATGAGGTGTTAACCTGGATATCCTGACCAAATTCCAGCTGGGTTAATTATACATTGCTTGAATGTTCCCCTCTGTTTCAATTGTGACACTATTTGATGTTATTTTTTGCTTTTCCCCTAAAGATTCCACTGGAATCCTGCTGTTGTTGTGTTGCACATCAAAAGTGCATGTGCAACAATTTTAGATGAAGCAGTCATAAAAGCACTCATAAATGCATTCTTTATGAGCATAGGAGCTCTAATGTGTGGATATGATTTGTTTTATTGCTTTTATTGATGTTGTTACTGTTCCTGCTTTTTGCAGACACTATTTACTACTACTGGCTTTTTTCTTGTCAAGTCCAGAAATACAGATTTGGATTAGCATTAAAATCAAAGCCTGTTTTTAATGAAGTTATGTGGCATTCAAATTTTGGGTTCCAGTTCAGATTCATCTCAAGGCAAGACCATCAATGACAAATCCATATTGAGATTACAGAGTGAACTTCCCAAAACTTATGGGCAGAAATTGCTGCCAGGGCTGTGAATAAGCCTTACTTCCAGTCATGATTAAATCAGAAGCAAATCAGAACAAAAAAGGGGAAAGAAAAACAGTCAAACAACTACTGTACTGGAAAATCTTAGTAACTCTATTTGGGGACTTGTCATATAAGATGTAATCAATAAGGTATTGACTATTAATTCTACACATGGTTGTCTTGGCCGCCAATTTTCAGTATAGTTTCCTTGGAGTACCTCCCCCATTTCTGTGTGTACCAAAGGGTTCATATTCTTGGCTCAGAGTAAGAAACATCAAAAGGCAGAAGCAAAATTAGGAGCAAAGTTCCCTTTGCTAACAGCACATGCTGTGGCTGCAGGGTTGGGCTGTGGGCAGACCCGTGAGGGAAGGAAATTCCAGCTCTGGTGAATTATCAAGTAAGCAAACTGTTGTGCCAAGGAGAAATGCCTGTGATCTGTCAGTCATACTGCTAGGCTGATTCAGGGACCAAAACTGTAGAAGACTTTTCACCCATTTTAAAGCACATTCTGTATGTTTCAATGCAAGGACAGTGCATTTGAAAGAATAAGAAGAGCTAAAGTTTTTATCAAAATCAGCAGTGTATGGTAAGTTTGCCAGGAGGAATAATGAGCAGCACAGGGCAAACTTCTGCCTTGCAGAGTGAAGTATAGACATCTTGAGAATGCTCTGCTGGTATTGACCAGGACTATCCTACTTATCAATACAAGCCGTTCAGGGTTGGTTTTAACCTCAGAGCATCTACCCAACAAATTAAATGCACATCATTTGGCTAATTATACATAGATACCCAAACACTACCTGTCAACAGGTAGTTGGACAGCCAAAAAATGGCATTACTTCATTAGCTCATCCCCACTTCCAGACCTAGTCTGATCCACAGAGGGACAAAGTGGTGCTAGCTGACTGCTGAAGTTAGGTCATTGCCAAACTTATGACCCACTGCAACCTCAGGAGGTGAGGGGGCCAGCAGGACAATTTGCCTCAGACTTTTCCCCCAGAGAGGAAACACGGGGTTTTGGCTCCTCATGATGCACTTAATTTGCCATGGGACTAAATTCTGTATTAGGATTTTTTGTAAATCGGTCTTAAGTCAGGGGCAGGAGAGTTGAATGCCAGATATCTGTCCCACTCCAAGGGGAGGCAAGTCATCATTTTTTCTACATAAGCCACAGCCAGCTATCAGCCTGAACATCCTTCAAAGTGTGTGGGACTAGAAAGGAATATTTGTTGGCACAGAACCCATGGGGTTTTTTGCTCGCACAGCATCAGAAAGCCCTGTTCTCCTATCCCTAACAATGCCTCAGACCACTTGAGTAATATAACTGATATGGCTAGTACCAACCATATCACCATCAATCACCATTCTTTCTCCTCTCTCCAGCTCAGTTTATTTCCTAAACTCTAATAAAAGGCCAGCTGTTTCAAAGTGTGTATGGCACATAACCTGGCAGAAAAGGTATGTGCATTCTTCTTGTGCACCACAGAAAAGTGTCCAGGCACTTTAAACAAGCTTATAGTTATGAAGATAAATTTTTGGTTGCTGTTCATCCCTGAGGTGGTTCTCTTGGCCATGACATTGAATGTGTCCTTTGCTACAGTGAAAGCGAGTTTGTACTCAGCTGGTAGTGCTGTTGTACCTTCACTTTTATTTAATTATATCCTATAAATTGCATTATTTGCCACATATTTGCATAATCTCCCCAATTCCCTCTCTTCCTCTATGCACAGCAGCCTCAGCTGCTCTGTTATTTGGTCACAGAGGCCCCAGTTTACTAATCTAGTTTCATGGTCTGATAGACCTGGACAGTGATCAGTTTGCTTCCAAGGCATTTGTGTAAGAGGAAAGAGAGCTTTGATCCCTATCGGCAATTCAAGCTAATAGGATTGCTCTTCTTAAACCTCAACTAGATTGTCACAGTATCCTCATGTGATAGTCTGCAGTAAATCTCATTCCCAGAAATTTAAGCCCATGGCCTGTAGATCCGAGCCATTAACTTTGTGACAATTAATGGGTTGACAACAAGTCAACCTGTCCCTGCAAAATTCAAAACAAAAGCAGGATGGGAAGAAATAACCTCACTCCACAGCTAGCAGACCCTTTATGTAAGTACCCTGAGCTGTCTGAGCTCTGAGGCGATGGAACACCTGAAAGACCTGCTGCAAAGAGACAAATTTGGGGTGTTTTATCTAAATGCTGTATCCTCAATTCACAGGATATGAGATGAAGGAGCACTATTGTATTTGCAGGGACCCTCGTGGCAGGGAGGAATGATGAATCTGACTCCATGTTCTCAGAAGGCTAATTTATTATTTTATGATACTATAATGTATTAAAGAATACTATGCTAAGCTATACTAAAGAATACAGAAAGGATACTTACAGAAGGCTAAAAAGATAATAATGAAAACCCGTGACTCTTTCCAGAGTCCCAACACAGCTTGGCACTGATTGGCCATTGAGTCAAAACACACCAGAAATCCAATGAAATAATCACCTGTGGTAAACAATCTCCAAACACATTCCAAAGGAGCACAACACAGGAGAAGCAAGTGAGATAAGAATTTGTTTTCCTTTTTCTCTGAGATTTCTCAGCTTCCCAGGAGAAAAATCCTGGGCAAAGGGATTTTTCAGAGAATGTGAATGCCACAGGGCACTGAGAGACAAGGGGAGCAAAGAGTGGGGCAAGACCATGATTTACAAGTCCCCCATTTCAAAACTTTCTTTTTTGCCTGAAGGGAACAGACGTTTCCTGAAGAGGCCAGCTCCGCCATTCCCTTGGTGGACTGAGGGAAATCTCCTCTGACAGCTCCATGTCTGTCCTGACAGCAAAAGTCCCCTTCTCCTGTCCCATGTGCTTCTTTCACCCTGTGCTCTACTAACAGCGAGGGTGGCTGCACAATGAACTGCAGGGCCCTTTAGAGATCAGATGAAGGAAAGGACACAGAACATCCCATTGCTCAGCAGCACCAAGCACTCAGACCAGACTATTCGATGGGACATAATGGAGGCAGGCTTGGGAGAGAACATTGTGCAAAGCGACTTCAGTAATTAGAAAGACTTAAAAAGCCACATGTCCTGTCCCCTGGACATTTTGCCAGGCAACTTTAGGTGGACATCACAGCCTCTTGGGAAGCTGTGGCACCCAAAATCCAAATGAGAACTTGGTTTACATCACATTATTTGTCCGGCTCCTGACAGTCCTCCATCCTATGTCTCAGGCTGTTGACAAAGATTGGTCCTCCTGAGCCACACAAAAGAAAGTGTATTTTCATGTCAGGCTGTTCCTCTAAACATTCAATTACCCTGTCAAATACCAAACACCTCTTCTTTATGGGAAATTCCTCCTGCCAAGTGCTCTTTGCTTTGTCCTTTTAAAGTAGGGCTAAAGGCGACTGTTTCTGCCTTTACTTGTTAGTGAAGGCAATTATGACCACCCTCTGTGAGTAATTACCCATTTTTCTCTGGTTTCTACAAAAAACTAAATTTTATACAATTGCAGGCTACCTGGTAAATCTCATGCTGCTGGGATGCTCAGCAGAGCACCCACATGAGCCATGTTTAAGGCAGTTAAGTGCTGTATGCATTTCTTTTGTTGTCTCTCAGACAAGTGGCACGATCCACAGCCAACAGCAATATCTTAGGGGCTCCAAGGGCTGCCTTTATCCTCCCCTCCCTCCCTCAAATGCTTTCAGGAAGGTGACACCAGGTCCCCAAGCAGGAGGATATGACTACACCAGTGCAGACCTGCACCTGGACCAAAACAATCCTGCAGCAAAGCAAGGTATAACAAAGTGGAAGACCCCTGGGGCACACTGCTCGCAGGACCCTGACTGCTGTACTGCACTGTGCTGTGCACATGGACTAACTAGCCTTTCTCTAAGTCCCACTGTGTTATGTGACAGTGGCACATCCAAAATCCAGCTCAGTTCTCCCTTTTAGGCAAAAAATAAGTATTCATATGTAGATTTTGCAGTGAGAGCAACTGAAATATCCTGTCTTTAAGCCTGCAAGTTCAATCTCTTTACAGTTTTCAAGAAGCAGCAGAGTCCTAGAGAGCTGTGACTTCTCAAGTACCTGCCTACCAAGAGCTCCAAGCTGGATTGTGTACTTAACTCAGTTATGCACATATTCCAGTGAGACCAATGATCCCAAAGCACTTCTAGGAATACCCACTGTGCCCTTACCCAAGACAGCAGCATATAACTTGGTGACTGAGTTCCAAAAAATAACTAATCTAAGGTTCTGGATTCTCAATGCACATTTCTTGTTCTTGGTATAGTGCTGTGCGATGCCTCCTGTAAAATAGCAATCATGCATTTAGTAAAGATATCAGATCTGATTCTGACTTCTGCCTGCCATGACCTGTTATTTGCATCTACCTATGGTGAACACAAAGTGCCCCCACTCAGAAAGTTAAGGCCCTGCCTACTTTGTGTGTAGGCAACAACCACTGACCCAAGGCAAGAGTCTCCACACACTCAGTGGAATTTATGCATGGTTTTCTAAGATGAGTTTAAAGTGAATGGTCTAAATACTGAGCCTGAATCCCTGGTGCAACACAGGAATAATTTTATTGAAATTGAGGTGTTATAGATGGGAAGCATCTTTAAAATCAGAATTAAACTGTACAAAAAAAGGGCACTGGAACAGGTGAAGTAACAGCAACTGAAATTACCAGTGAGCTGAAATGGTGTCCCATTCATTCCACACATCTGCCATCTATATCAGGTATTTGTGATTAAATATAATGCTGCAAAGAGCAAAGGTTATGGCACTCACACAAATTCCCCTTTGGTATCAAGAGTTATATACATGTTATGAAAAACCACCCTGCACAGGAAATGTTTTTGAGAGTTGTGTTATCCAGGAAACAAAGCAAGTCACTCTGAGCAGTGACATAATCCAGTTTCCCACAGGTTAATGCCTTGTGGCCATGCTTTTTCACTACAGCAACCCCTCTGTCAACCTCTCTTTGACGTCTCCCACATCCAAAATGCTTCAATTCCTGCCCCACACTCAGGCACTGAGCTGAAGCCCCTGTGCAGCAAGTGGACCCTGACCAGACCCAGCCAGCAGCCAGAGCTGCCCAGATAGAATTGAAATCACACTGCAGGTCTTTCTTCACCAAAGGCACTGATTGTAAGTATGCCATAGGATACTCACTGCTTTCTGAACAAACATCATTTGCCATTAGAATGATAGGAATAGAATTGATCTCTACCCTGTCTAAACCTTGGACACTTTAGTCAGTGGGCTCAAAGTTTCTTGTGGGAAGGGACAAGCCTGAGAGACAAATGCATGGAAAAAAATGTAACCACATAAGCCTTGTTTTGCTATTTAGATATTTAGTTGCATATTCAGCTGATACAACCTAAAATATGAGGACATTCACTGTCAGGGGGTTTGAGCCAGGAGGATTAGTTGCATGTGTGATGGAAATCTCTATCAGAACATAAAAAGGATCAGAAATTGGCCTATGTTCTCTTTTTGGCTCTGGAAATTAAAGCTCTCCAGATTTTGACCAGATGCATTGTACAGAACTACAAAATGACAATTTTGCAGTGCCTCCCATTCTCAGAGATTTGCTGAATACTTAGAGAAAGACAACCTCCCAGATTACCTGTCTGGTCACTCAGTGCCATGCTTGAAAGGCAATTCCTCCCTGTTCCCTGCTGGGTCTTGCTTTCCTCTCGGAGCTTTTGTTACTGACTGTCGCATTTGTTGCGCTGCTGTCCTTGAAAAAACATCTCTGTGCAAGAGCCTCCCGCAGCCCTGAATTCCAAGGGTTACAATGACAGTGCTGCCTGAAGCAGTATTTCCTATTCCACGTTCTGCATTTGCCAGCTGTTAACTTCATCAGGATCCTGTATTGTGAGAGTCTTAAAAAAGGGGGCAGCTCAGTTTTCTCCATGGCCTTTGTGTGAAGGCTGCCAGGCCAGATTCGACCCTGGAAACCAATTAATTCAATGGGGTGCCATGACATGGCAGGCAAGGCAGAGAAGAATTCAGCTGCAATTTTGAAAAAGCTGCTCCCAGTTCAGGAAAAATTCCCAGTTGCCTCTGGCTTTTTAATGCAAGCTTTCCTGATAAACAGAGAGGGTAGGTATCACCTCCTCTTTTCTGAAATAATGATAATTTTGCTTAAATATCAACAGCACTGGAAAAGCTGCATGGGGTGAGGTTACTGGCCTGGATTTCACTGCTCTTCCGAGACAATAGTGGATCTATAGGACACCCTGTGCCTGTGGGATGACTCAGCTCACAACTATCCCTCCTACCCAGTCACAGAAGTGATAGCTTTGACCTTTTGCTCATGGAAGAAATGACAGGGAAGGAAGGTACTCCACATCTTTAGTACAAACTGCAGTGTCACTTTACCAGGGGATAGGAAGGCTCTGGAACAATTTGGGATAGGAAGTGAGGAGGGCCTATGCATTGACTGAGATGGCAGGTGACATTTCAAAAAGGCAGGACAGGATTAAGCAAACTGGAAGAGGGACAGGATGCAGGCATGAAGAGATCTTTAATGTCATACACACCCTTAGAACATTTTGCATGCAGCATATCATAAAACTGAAGCATCTCTCTTATGTCCCCTTCCGGGAGCAGCAGCTATCTCGGGAGCACCCCAAGTCCTGCTGCTTCCTAGGTTTCTCCTGTGCAGGTGTGCCCCAAAACTGACTTTGCTTCATGTAGAGAAGCAGATAGAGCCTGTGCAGCTGCAGATATTCCATGAGTTGCATTGGAATCCAAAATCCACTACATTTTCACATGATATATGCTAAAGGGTTTCAGGATGAAGGTAAGTTCTCTGAAGGCTTTTGCTCTGCTTGAAAGTGCCAGTACAACTCCTGGCTACCCTTGGTGAGAGCACAGCTGGGTGAGCACTTTGGAAAATCCTACCCCAAAACTATGAAAGGATCTTAATTTAATTAATAAGTCTAATGTCATTTTGTTGTAGCTAATCCTTTTACTGGGAGCACAGCCAGCCCTCAGCAATTGCTCAGAGCTGTCAGGGTCCCCAGGCTGCTGCTATTACAGTCTCCCTAAGTGGGGCATCCACAAGTACTGATCCCCAAGCTGTGCTTTCCCAGCTCTCCTGGATTTGGTGTGGGTCACATGTGAGCCCATACAGGAGTGTTTCTATTGAATTAACCAGAGGACACATCGAGTGTTTATGTCTAGGTGCATTGTGCGCAGGTTTATTGCCTGCCATTCTGCCTCCCACTCCACTTCCTTTTTGGGAATCCTGTAGGCAGCTCCCCAAAGAGAGCATCTCATTGTTTTTCAGCATCTGCAACCGCTCCAGAAAAAAAATCAGCAAAACTACACTGTGACACTAGGATGTCATTTTGGCAGCACAAGGGGCTCACCTCCATTCATCTCCATTTTCTGGAGGGCTTTGCCAGGCTGTGGTCCTATGAGAAGCAATGCACATGCCTACAAAAGGAAGAAGATTTCCTGATTGCCAGAGGCCACACACATGGAAATGGAGCCCAGGTGGAACCAGAGACAGCAGGTACGTTGGCCACATGGCTGGGTGTCCTTTCTGCTGACACAGGTGTGAGGGTGTAAGGTCCCTGGAGCACCCATGCCTGTAAAAGCAATGCAGTGCTGGCAGGGAGCCATCTCCAAAGGGTCCTTTCTGACACTTGTGCAGTCCCTGGTCTAGCAAGTTCCAAGAGCCATTGGTCTCCACAAATCTTGCCCGAGCAGAGCTGTGTAGATAAGCCAGAGAGACCTTGGTTCTCAGCTTGTGTCAGTAGCACTGATATCTCTAACTCTGATAGAGATGACAGAAACCAATAGGAGAAAGAGGAGAACAGATCACCAACCTCCAGCACCTTTCCTGAAAGAACCAACAGTGAAATTATCTGTTCTCAAAAAAAAAGCAGATATGTGGAGTAACACACTGACTCCCAAAAACTCTTGGGTTTATTTGGAACAGAACTTGATTCTGCAGAATAAGACCTCATGTTTAAGTCTATGTAAGTACAGATCTTTTTTAACCATCTGGGCTTTTTTATTGTTTAACTGAACAATGGCAAGCTTTTAGCAGCCTTTATTTAGGCTATTTCAGACAATGATGGAAGCTTTTCTCATAAAAACACACCTAACAATCACACAAGACAATCGGAGTGACACGAAGACAGCTGAAGGGTCAAATGTGCAAAAAAAAAAGTATTCAGCTTTTCTCTTCCTTGTCTATTATTTCTCTCAATTCTTACCTATTTTCTGTTCACACAACAGAAAATGGGCAAATCTTCCTATCCTCTCATTCAGTCAGCAGGTTCCAGTTCATGTAGCAGCACCTTCCAGGGAGAGTTAAAATCAGAGCTGCAGATGCCTAACTCTGAATTCCCCTGCATTTTGTTGTTGCCAGTTCCTGTCTGAACCCCACGAGGTGCTGCTCCTTTACACCTCTGCTGCCCACAGGGGCAAGCCCTCAGCAGGAGGATGTCAGATCCTGTCAGTACATCGGAGAGGATTGCAGGGATGAACTGTGTGGGATGGCAGCCTGCATAACCTCCACGCCTTCACAGCGAGCAGGAACTGAAGAGCAGAGGAGGAAGGAAGGCCAGGGTGGGCACAGTGAGGCATTAAATAGCACTTGCTGTATCTCTGCTTGGCAGGGATTCACATGTCCCTCTTTCTAACTCTTCTGTTCTAGGGTAGGCTAGAAATGAGGAAGCAGGAGGAAGCAGATATTAACTGGTGGGTGTAAAATATGCCACACTTACAACAGGCTCCTGTGCCTCATGCACATGAGGGATCCTACGGAGCTCCCAGCAGGAGGGGAAACTGGGTGTCAGCACCTGGCCCAAGTTCCTAGAAGACTTGCATGCAATGATGGCATAAATATCCTGTCCAGGATCCCACCTGCAACATTTGGGATCAGCTGTACTGAACAACCCCACCAATCCCTTGGCACAGGGCAGCCCTCTCCCCTTGTCCAAGAGGCCTTTGCTTCTGCCTTGCTTTCTTCTAGGCAGTGGGAGAAAGACTGATCTCCATCACCCTGTGCTTCTCATCTTCTTAATGAATAAGGGAAGAAGCAAAAACACATGGAGCAAGAGAGCACTCACTTGAAGTCCCTATGCCAGGGCTCTCCACGATTGTTGCTAGAGCAAAAAGTAATTCCGTCTGCTGGGAGCTACTGGGTGAAATGCTGTGGTCTGCATTAGAGCAGGAGCCATGCCAGACAGCAAAGCTGGAATTAGAAAGGTCCCAGGACAAGCTCAGCCTACCACAATCACAGGAAGATGGTTAGTTCTGACAGGTTTCCAGAGCATCCACCCCACAGCCTGTGGCCACAAAATGCTCCCCAGGGCTCTGTAACAAGCTTGAGACCAACAGCAGAGAACAAAAGCCACAGCTTTTGTGTGCCACAGGAAGCGAGCAGTAGCAATCACAGGCAACCCCAGTGTCCTCAGTGCCTGCTGTAAAATTCCCAGATGAGCTTTAGAAATTGGCCAGGCCTCACATTACAAAGAGAAAGGGAAAAACCCAGTGTCCAATGGTACCTCCCCATTTGACCTAAAGAGGCAATTGCAGAGGTCAGCCTGACCCTGGGAGCATGAACAAGATGCACAAGACAGGACAATGTAAAGACCATCCTCCCACTTGGACAGCCTTCTCCTTTGCTTTAGCCACTATTCTGAGCTGCTGCTGATGAGGAAAGGAGACCTGGGGGACAAATAGTCCTGTAAGTTGATGAAAAAAAAATCTTTAACAGCTTTTTCTTTACCCTTCTTCTTTGGCCTTAGAAAGAGTTCATGTCTGATGGGGGCCTGTTTATTTGCCAAGGAATTAGGGAGTTTTGTGCCTCCCTTTATTCTTATGAAAAGATAATGACATTCTGGTGGGAAGATCCAAGCAGTGCCAAGAAATATGTTTTGGAAGCTTTTCAGAGTCAGTGAGTTAGAGGCAAACAGATTCCCTGGAGAATAAAAGGGCAGATGGAGCTATATAACCCTGGACTTCAGTTTAGGCTTGACAAATTCTTTGGACCTATGAATCTATGATGTAATCAAGGGCATTTGCCTCCTATTTGACCCAGAGGAGAAATTTGCAGCATGGGCACTGCAGCACCCAGCCTTGTAGTGGGGTGTGTCCAAAAGACATCACTGTATTTTATACATGCATCCTCAGCTGGAGTTGGTGCCTTTTTCCCAACCTGGAAATGAAACTCAAGATAATTTTTGTAAGGAGGTATGAAAGTATGAAAGGGGATCTTTATTTGAAGGCTTTCAGAGGTAGTTATGGAAAGATGTCCACAAAAGCCCACCACCCCCAGGGGTGAGCTCATTTTTATAGGTTTTAGGAAATTAGCATAGTTGATAAAAGGCACTGATTATGAAGACAAGTGGTGATACAATTCCCCACCAGGTCAAGGCCCTTCTCTGGATCCCCCCCTTCAGCACGAGCTGTACTTTGTCCATGAGAATGTATCTCCAAGGGCTGTTCTCAGCCTTGGTTCCCAGGAAAAAACAAGATAGTACAGGGCCCTGTACTTCCCAGGGCTTGGAGCTCTGGAATGTGTTTTTGTTCTTTGCTTAAGGAAAGGCCATGGAAAAGTACTGGGAAAACTAGCTACTAATACAATAGGTAACAGAGTTACAAGTATGTGTGTGAAAATACAGAGAACATATAAAAAAAAAAAAGGCAAAACCCAAACGTCATCAGAGTGAAATCAGGTAAGCTCAAGCACTGCCATATCTGCAAAAGTCCAAGCCAGCTGCAAAGTCCACGCAGGAGCTCATTGGTGCTTGGCTATGGCTGAACTCTGCCGCCTGTCACTCCCAGGTGGCTCATGCACAGCTGTGGGCACACCTTTCCACTGTTGCACAGGCACAGCTTGCCAGCACCATACAGTCAGTCTTCCTGGCTTGGGGGAGATCATGGAGTGCCTAATCCTGAGACTGGCTGGGCTTTCTGCTGCTTCTCTCCATCCTCAGGAGGTCCTGCTCAGATCCTAGTCCAAGGTCCATCTCTGGATGCAAGCGCTGCTGAGAGATTCATGTGTTGTTCTCCCATAGGGACCATGAACTTATATTTAAATGGAGAGAGGCATCTGTTTCCCCATCAGCGCTCACGCTTGACATTTCCACTCCTGCCAGTTTCCAAAGTGCAGCTGAGAGTGTAGGTAATCACAATGGACAATGGTTCTGTCTTTAACAGACCATGACCTGGGCCACTTCCTGGAGAGGCATATGGCTCAGCACGCTTTTGCTTCCAGGGATCCCCGGAGATCTCAGAGAGCTGCTGGAAATGTCAGTCATTCCCTGAAATTCAGCCTGCAGGCTTCACCACAGGAAGTGAAGTTATTTTGCCTAGCCCTGCAGCTCCTCATGCATCTTTATCCAGCAGTTTCACATGGAAGTACGGGACAGTTGGTGATGGACTTACCCCCGCCTTCGGTCAAAGAACAAAGGCCAAGCAAATAATACCAGGTTACTGCAGTGAGTGACACATAATCAACTGTAAAGAGGTGTAAGGATTGTATCCTGAGAGACCTGGGCTGCCTCAGCTCCTCACCAATTGCTTTCACTCACAGCCCATTTTAAAAGCTTTACAAGCTCTCAGTAGTCACAGATCAGTTAGCTAAATTCAGTTTTCTGAACTTTTCCTGTTATCTTTGGACACCTGGGTCTGTGAAATTGCCTATTAACAGAGCGATTTAGCTAATCTCAAAAGAGTACATGTGAATCTAGTGGTCAGATATAATGCCTTGACAGATCAATAAGGCACATTCCAACTCCACAGAGTCTAGACTTTCTGGGGCTGGGTGGAGGGATTTTTACAGTTGCCAAAAAGTTCTGCCTGTGTTTGTGAAAGAGGGAAAGGAGAGAAGCAGAGAAAGGGTGAGGTATTCAGCCACAGAATATTTGGAAAAGCCTGAAGAAGTTTTGGGTTGGATTGAGATATCCTAAAGGGCCAATTGTAATTGCTTCTCCTCTCTAATTTCAGAGGAACCTGTGGAGCTGAAAGGCTTTCTAGATCCAGGTCGAGTGGGTATAGGAATCTGGACGTGCGTGTGCACAGGCCTGTGTTGCAAGCACCTGGGCATGCATGCCACACTGTGGGGGGCTTGCTGCATTCACATGTAACAACATTTGGACTCCCTGGTGTCCCTGGGACAAAGGGGGTTTGCAGCTGTGCCATTCTGACCACAGCACACAGAGGTACGTGGCGATTCAGAGATGGACACCTGCACCACCTGGGTGCATTTCAGCAGGGAAGAGAGGCCGGAATACACTCACTGGCACATCTTTTGTCACTCTGCTGCCCATCCCAGCAACGGGGCTGCTCTCAAAGAGCATGCCCATTGCTGTAAATAAACTCTGACAAGGGCCTAGCACACAGCTGGTGTAACAGAAGACCATGCAGCGGTGCTAATTTGCAGCAGCTGAGAATTTGCCTCAGTGTCTCCCAGCCCAAAACAAAACTCTATTAAAAGATGGTTTCTCAAGTTCAAGTGTAGTGCAGAAAGCCTTGTTCCTATAAGAGATGACTAACTGGGTGACTTGCAGCAGCAATACTCAATGTTAACAATGCTAATGTGCCCAAGAGATGGTATCAGGCCTGCACTTCAGCCTCCTCCCCCCTCTCCTCTCCCACAGTCCAGGTGCAGCTGACCATGACAGGCTGATGGCAATTCTGGCAGCATTTTGACCCAATGGATTTGCTCTGGACAACCCTAAAAAAAAGAGTCTGAGAAATTCTCTGCATAGACAGAAAGCTCTCCCTGCAGACATCTGAAAGCTGTGTCTTCCCTGTAATATCTTCTCTTTTCCTCGCCTCCCTCTCTTGTAGCCATCATATTTGCCCAGAGGTTTGCCACAATGTACATCAGAAGATGATATGACACTTTGTGGCAGAAAATGCTGTCAGCTCCACTGCCTATAAAAATCTTGCTTTGGTCTGTCTCTGCCTTGGCACAAATCACTTATTTGCGAACCTGCAAAGCTTCGTGCTTTACCCTCCAAGTCACTCAGTGCGCACTTAGCAGCAGGGATGAAAGAGGCTCCAGGAAATAGCATGCTGAGAAGTGAGGCCTCCCAGGACTCCAATCAACCCCCCTAAAGGGGAAAAGCCTAGGGCTAGAGAACAAATTCTAATTATAACAACAGACCTGCAGTCATTCCCAATTATGTCAAGCTCTTCAGTGAGGAATTAAACAAGTTATAAAATGGGTGCACTGTCTTATTCTTCCCTCTAGCATTAGTGGTGGTATGTTGTAAAAAAATGACCATATCTAAACAGCATGTGAAGGGAACATTAACATGGCATATGACTGACAGAAGAAAACAATATCAGTGTGATAGACACATCCTTTCTTGCTCCACAGGCATGATTTACTACAGAATTACAGTAGGTTTAGGCTACAATAACACCTCAGACTGAAGTGGGGATAATTCTGATGTGAAGCCAACAAAAGCCTAACAAAATCTGATTGCCGGAATCTGGAAAACTGCAAACACCACAATGTGAAGTAAAAGAAGAATTTGTGCTAAAGAGCAAGAATCATTGATTATGTTACCAGCAAGCAAGTAGGTCAGTTTCCATCTTTGGATCAAGGCTGAGGAGCTTTCCAGGATGCAGAACTTGAAAGTGTACCTCAAACATAATTTTTATGCTCAGAATTAAAACTGCTGTAAAAAAAAAAAATAAAGGCCGTTAAATGATAATAAAATCATAGTTGTCCATTGCAGGTTGAGAACTCATTAAACCAGTAAAGAATTAATACCACAGAGGTGAAATGGGACAGGTCATAATTGCATGAGCACAGATTGAGTCCTGCAGTCTCAACAACTGTTTCTCCGGAAGCCTTTGCCAGCACTTTCACATCTGCACATCTCGGTGTGAAGGTCTTTAGGTTAACTATACACGGCTGATACCTCCCTCCTTGTCCCTGATTCCTTCACTGCCTTCCCCATTATATGCAGTAATTTTCACCCATGCAAAGTGGGTGGCATTTTTCACTTACTTCACTTTCTCTTCGGTCAGGTGTAAATGGCTGCAAGAGGTGCAAAGCAGAGTGGGGCTGGGGGATGATTAAGAAGAAAAGGCTGTGAGAAGATTACTTATCTCCAGAAAATCTGCATTTTGCCTCTAGCAAGATTGTAGTTGGAATATGGTTGAGAAAGTGAATATTTCTGGAATTCTATAAGAATATCTCTAGTAGTTCTATATATTTTCGTACAGTAGAATGATATATATTTTCTTGCACAGTACAGTGGTAATAAACAATATTTGTGACACTGTACTCAGAAGAACGTCTGAATGTGGTTTGTAAAGTGATACTAAAGAGATTCAAAAGTGATACAAAGAACTCAGGCTGAGGAAAATGTTTCACATGGGAGCAAAAACAGCATGGGATTACAATGGAAAAATTTGCAGTACTTTAACTGCAGTAGCAACAGCAAACTACAAAGGATGGAGCACTTTGCTTAACACCCATAAAATCTTTTTGCAATTAACCTCTTTTACCAACTGTCGATTGGAGGAATTTGTCACCTCTGCTCACATTTTCATTTTCCATAATCTTCCCTCTCAGGCACTTTTTACCATGCAAAGTACTTCACAGAGCTGTGCAACCACAACTTACAAGTTTGCAGCGAACCTTTTTTCATTTTTTGACAGCGCAGAATGTCTCAAAAGGCTGGTAAAGCATTTGCTTTTAGCCTCTCAAGTGGGAGCAGATAAACCTTGACAACACACTGTGTTGCAACAGCAGGACGCTGAGCATTACTCTACCTGCATGCCTGAGTGACTGTGATATCCAGGGGACTGTGTTGACATACTGTGCCTTCTGCAGCTTCCTCCAGACCACAAAATGCCTGTGTCAGGATGTGGCCCACTGAGTCTGCACTGCCCCTCACCATCATCTGCTCTCCCCCTGCCTGGTATGGGATGCATGCATGGGAGTCATTGTTATTTCTTCTTCTCCTTTTTCTACTGTCAAAAGAAATGTCTGATGGATGTCCACAGGCATCAAGGTGTTTTAGAAGCTTTGGGTTTGATTTTGGGGCAGATTCTTATGCTGCAGTGCAGTTTGTGGGGCGTCTTTCAACCATTTCTTATCCAGACAAGAGGCTGTAATGAGCAAGGAGTTACTTGGGGGCAAAAGGCTCTGCTATGACAGCTCAATCAAACTGAAACCTGTCCCTAGCTGCCCTTCCTTCCCAGGAGACCCACAGGGATTATGGGTGCATTCAATGTTTTATCCATGAATTACCCCCCTGAAGACAGTTTAGGGCAGTTCATATGCAGAGTCAGGCCTCCTGTGCCTGCAAGAGCTCGACCCCCTGGGCATGGGCTGTGTGTGTGATGGGTCCCACCGAGCCTCCAGGCCTGCCCAGCTGGCCAGGAGCGCTGCACAACCCTGCTGCCTTTATTTGCACAGGAAGTAAAAAAGAAAAATATAAATAGTTTTATCTATAAAACCTATACAAGACCAGATTTGTCTCTCAGGTTTGCATGGCCTACAAGTTAAGGCCAGAAGGGACTGTCACACAGACCATTCAGTCTGGCACCTTGCATATGTATCACAGGTCATCTCATTTTAACCACTTTTCCCTGCACTGAACCCAAGAGCTTGCATATTTAAAAGACAGTTCAGCCTTGATCTGGAGCCATCAAAACATGGAGAATCCATCACATTCATCAGTCATCCTCCCTGTTAAAAACCTGAGCCTTCTGTCAGATGCATTGCTCTGGCTTTGATTCCCAGCCATTGCTTCTCATTTTGCCTTGCACTGCCAGGAGAAGCAATCCTTTAGGGTCTGTCATTTTAGCCCTGTGAATTTACTTATAAATTTTAATTCAGGCACTTTCTCCATCTCTTTTCTGACAAGGTAACCTCTGAGTTTCTTCCTGCAAGGCATTTCCTCCAGCCTATGAAACATTTTCTAGCTGCTTTCTCCACACCCCAATTTTTAAAACATTAATTTTAAAACATGGACACTAAAACTATACACTTTTCTATTTGGGTTTCCCACATGTTGAGAGATATGAATTATACTCCCCTGCTTCTCTGTTCTTATCACCTGAATCACATATCAGCTTTTTCATTCTTTCACTCCAGCCAAATGTCAGGCTAAGCAGCACCGAGAAACACAACTCATCCCTTCCTCTGTTTGGGGCTACTGGCATAAAGGTAGACTTTGTAAAGGTTCTGGAAATTGCCCAGCATTGATACCAATGGGCCCTGTGACCCCTGCAGTTAGGTCCTTTACAGTCCTGGCCAGTACCTTCCCTGAAGGTATGAATATAATTTTTTTCCTCTCTTAAAAGTATTTCAACAGTTGCTCTGCTTACGAATTGAAATTATTTTCTCATTTAAAACAAGGATAAAAATTATTTTTTTCCAACTGCAAAACAGAAATATTTATCCAACATATCCATCTTTTCCATCACTGATGATTTCCTCACCCTACCTAATAACATATCCCATCACCAGAGGTTGTCTTCTTTCCCTAGGACCAAACTGTTTTGGTTTTAGTGATCTTTTTTTTTTCCTGATATCTTTCACTACCATAAGCAACTTCCTGAATTTCATGCCTCTCAGTTTCTATTTCTTGAAGTCTCTTTCCTTGTTTTTCCTCTTGTTGTAAACCAGAGAGAAGAAAAGAGAATACTTCTACACATGGTTTTCACCTCACCTCTGATCCAGCATTTGAATTCTTTTCCCATATTCTGGAGTTTAAAATGTTCAGATACAGAGACTCACGAGTAAAAAGAATAATATTCTGTTCAGAGGACTTCAGAGGATATAAATCATAATCAGACTGATTAGTAACATTCAATTATTTCTGCTATTTAGTTACAATATTGCTCGCTGGTTTTTAATCATTTGATGTTGAACAATTTTACACTGCAGCTCAGTATTTTCATTTTTCTCCTCAGTACTTTCATTTCTCTCAGTTGAACCTTGACTTTCTGAAATAGTTAATTCTAGCTCCAAGCACCAGTCTGGCAATTTTGGTCACACCCCCTGCTAAAGCCCAATTACCCATGGGCTAGAACAAACTTGTCACCCTTGTTGAATGGAATAAAACTTCCTCAGTCACTGAAATAAGGCTGCCAATGGCACACCTGTGCAGCCAGGAGATGCTCAGATGAGGGGTGTTTTCCTCTCAGGGCTCTGAGGATGCTGGGAAGCCAGGGGAGCTCCCCGTGGGTGTCCCTAAGGAGAGAGCTTGGCACAGGGGCATGGAGAGGAGCAGGCCAGCCAGACACACCAGGGCAGCCCCAGCCATGGGCACGGGGCACCTCCCAGGGTCTGTGGCCAGGGAGAGGAGGGCTGCGGGCAGCTGGAGCCCAGCATGGCTGGCAGCATGGCTGGGGCTGACACACCAGTTCCTGGGATGTGGGCAAGGTGGGGCATAAGGCCTGCCCAGCAGAGAATTTTATTATTTTATAACAACAACTGATTACAGTAATTAACAGAGCAGGGCTTCCCCACCGGCTGGATCTTGGAGTGGCAAATCACACTGCAACAGGAGTGGTGCCAGTGGTGCCATGGCAAGCTGCACTGGCCTGGGCTGGGAGAGCCTCACAGAGCTCCTTGGCAACATCCAAACATCAAGTTGCTTCATTTTCACTGCAGTAGTTAAAAATGGTTGGGTAGATTCCTTGTAGACAAGGGTGTTTATTTTTAAGCTTGGATGACCAAGCCTCAATGGTCAAGATGCCTTAGCTGATGTTTCTGAAATAGCAGGGAATTTCAGGCTTGAGGTTTTGCTTAGAGTCATCTCTGGTGTTCCCTGTTTTCAGAAATTTCTGCTCAGTCACTCCTGTGAGGAAAGACTGGGGCAGCCAAGTGCTTTTTCAGGAACAAACCAGCCATTACCACAACACATGACAGGCAAGCCCTGAGGCCACAGGGCTTTGCTATGAAATCAGAAATTAAATAGGCACATTTTAGATTAAATTAAAAACCAAAACAAAACACATGTACAAACCCCAAATTTCCACATCAGTAAATGACTCATTCCTTATTTATAAAAGAAGCATTTCTGAAGACTCATGGAGATGATTCTGCTTCAGCATAATTTTGTTTAATCAGGCTTTGAATTAATTAACATAATTAGTCACTATGGGGGGATAACTCAGACTGATTTTATGGAGCCTTTTGTTGTGCTGGTTCAGGTCCTACAGCTTGATTTAAACATGACTGGAGGGGCTTATTAACGTGAGTGATTAACGCTGCATAAAATTGATTACAAACTAATTTTAGCTGCAAAACTGCATTTCCACAAACTTTCATCATGAGTAACTAGGATGACTTGGGACTAAAACCAGTTTGGCTGAGGTTGAACAGCAGCAGTGGCACTGGTGGCCTGCAGGCCTCAGCACCAGGAATGGCAGAACCTACCCTGGCTCACACTGCTGAAAAGCCTCGAGCCACACTGGTGTCACTGTGAGGGAACAACATCTTCCCTGCAGATGGAAATAGAAAAATCCAGCAAAACCTCTTCAGTGACAGAGAAATCAGTGTGTAGTTTTTATCACGGAATCATAGAAGGGATAGGGTTGATATGGACCTTAAAGGTCCTCTGGCTCCCACCCCTGCTGCCGTGGGGACATGGACACCTCCCACCAGGTTGCTCAGAGCTCCATCCAGCCTGGCCTGGAACACTTCCACATATGAAGGATCCACAGCTTCTCTGGACAACCTGTTTTATTTAGTTGACTTCTCTACTTAAGCATCTGCCCACTGCTCATGTTCCCTCTGCTGCAGCACTAAACACAGAAAAGGCCTAGCCTTGAAAATTCCCTCTCTTAACTTTCCTCATAAATAAAGTCAAAATAATTTCAAACATTGGCAGGCTGCTGAGCTGTCATGGGGATGTAAGTGTATGCAGAATGCATTTGTATATGTGTGCAATGGTTGGAAAGAATGTGACAGATCCTACCACAATAAGTAGTACCTGAGCCTACAAAAAGGTCCCTGGCCTATTTCAGAAATAAGCAACTATGTAAAGTGTCTGACACTCCGCATTGATTTTTGAGATTATTTATATTTTTCTATTAATAATAGTATCATAAAATACAATGAAAATCTGATTTGGATAGTGTGGCCCTGGGTACTGTTAAATAAAGCAGATGTGAAGTTTCTAAACAAGATATCCTTGAGGTTTTTCTTTGAAAAGAAGGAAGACATTTCACACAGCCAATGACATCTAATTTTTTCAAAGGCTGAGCTCGACAGCTCCAAGAAAAACAGTTCTTTCAGATGAAAGGCTGCACAAAAAGAAATGTCATGTAGAAAGGAAGAGTTTGGATTTCTTTGGGGTTTATTTTCATAAAAAGGAAAAAGCGAGGATGGTGGAAGGAAACAAAAAATCAAACTTAAAAATTAGGTAATATGTAATATGCCTTCCTAATGTCTGGCATAAAATTACCCCAAAAATGTATTCGTTAATGTCCCTGAAATCAGCTCCTCCAGCAAATAAGATACTCCTCCTTTCCCAATAAATTATTTATAAGCCTGCAACCTTCCTGTCTAGTAAAAGAGCATGGGTTGCTGGTTTTTTTAATTAACATTTTTTTATTAACAATTATTTTTTAATTTTTTTATTTTTCCTTCCATTTATGCTGGTTCAAGACAATGGCCCTTTCTGCCACATTATTCAAGTGCATAGTGGGAAAAGTGCTGGCATTCTGCACTAGTAGAGCTTCTGCCCAACACTCAAAACTTCCTACACACAAGAAAGTGAGTGAGGAGCTGGCAAGAAGTTTGCTAGCCAGCAGGCTCACTTGGGTAGCCCAGCACAGCTGCTGAGACCTGGATATCTGGGATATCAGCCTCTGGCTGTGGGAACATGTGCGTGCAAGTGTGGGGTGCCCAGCTGGGCACTCACATCAGTACCAACAGGAAACTCTTTCATCTCTCTGTGCTGGGGCAGAAGGAGGCAGAGCTGAAAGGATCAGCTCCCCAAGCACTTGCCAAGCCATCCACAAGTGCCATGTGCTGTCTGCCTTCCTCATTACATTGATTTAAGCCAGGGCTGGATGAATATTATTTGCCAAATTCATTATTTAGCAAATGTTGTTCTTCCTTACTGAATATGCTATGTGACTGATCATTTCTGCAGTAGCCTACAAGCTCTAGCACCATTCAAATACTATTAGCTGAATAATTTATGAGATGAACAAAGACAAAATGCATTGAATAATTTATTCAAAGAAAAATTACTTCCAGTATTTGGTTAGCTCTAATTAGATCCTCTTTTCGGCTAGATTACACACATACACACACTTGTTTAGGCAGACGTACACACAGGCACACGCTCACAGACTCAAGAGAGCCAGATTTGGGAGGCACAGCAGATTAACACCACTTTACTTCACTGATTTTATTGCTTGAGGCCCAGTGGCACAGTCCAGATCAGAACAAAGCCCCATAAATAGACTGAAACAGGGAGTCCAAGTCAGAAATTCTGGATGCACAACTGAATTCCCCTGGCAAAATGCAGGGTGATATGCAATGGGTCAGGGAAAAGAGGAGCTGATAATTCATCTAGCAGATGACTTTAGGATAATTTCAGAAGCAAGAACAAAACAAATTCTGCCTCAAGTGGATCACAAGTCTCCCATCTTTGACAGAATGCATGTAAAGAAAGAGATTGTTGAATGTGTTGATTGGCAAACATGAACTTTGCTCTTTCACACTCAAGTGTGGACAGAGAGGGAGATCAGAAGGGAGAGATGGCAGATATTTCATGGCAACAGGAAAAAAGACCCCTGCACCACGATTTCAGGACCAATGGAACAGCAGGCAGTCGCCAACCATCAAGAGGCCCAGACCACGTTCCTATGCTGCAGAATGGCTTTTCACCCCCACCTTCCTGAAGTACTTCCAGATATTCCCTTGCAACTGCAGTTTGTCTTATTTTTAGGACATGTTATGCCTGAGTTCCCAGGGCAAGGAGAAGCTTCACTGACCACAGTGAGCTGCTAGACAAAGACATACTGGCATCTTCTGCTGGTTCCCTGATTTTTCACAGCTAATTTGGGGGCAGGTATTTCAGGTAAAATGTCAGCTTTAATTCACAGCCCCTTCAAAGAAACTTTCATATGAAGCCATGTAACCTCTCAGAGTCTGGTACCTCCAGGTCAGGGTTGATGGCAGCAGAAAGATTTTACTGACAGTGCAGCTGTTTGCACCATAACTAACCACATGGATAAACAAAGGGCCATAATTTAGCTAAGATAACCTTTGTGATAACCTTACAAATGCTGACATAAACCATATGCACTGCCCAAACCAGACAGGCAAAGACAAACCTTACACAAACTCACAAACTTAATAAAACTTACATGATGGTATATCCAGGAGCATTTATAACAGAGAAGGAGCCCATATTCAGGCCTAGATTTTAAACCCCCTGTAGCACAGGGGATAGAAGGTCATCCCCAATAACATGAGATGTGTATTAAATGAGAAAAGTAGCCAAAGCAGACTTGAAGGCATTGTGTATCTCAAAGAAAAAAAGCTCTCCTGTTTGTTGTTTGTTTCCTGTCTGCATCTGCTGTTTAGATAGCGGGACAAGATAAATGCAAGTAAATCAAAATGCAAAGATAAAACAGAAACCTTTAGCTGGTTGCCTTGAAGGACAAAGCTGCATCTTCCATTGTTCATTTGCTCCCAATTATTTTTTTTCTCCTGGTTCTATTTTTGTAGAGCTCCCAGAGCTGCTCTAATGGTAAAGAGTAACAGAGATAATTGGGAACATCCTGAATAACCTAATTTCAGAGTTCTTATAGTATGACAAGACACCTAAGGGATGTGTCCAGGACAATGTCAGCTGGCATGAAAAAGGCTGCAGCAAAGGCATTAGAGTGAGGTGACTGTTTAAAAGCTTGTTGGCACTTTCAGTTAATAAAAGCCACTTGGGAAGTATTTTCTTTTATGTCTGATAGGTTTCTCTTTTTGCCCTTTATGTATGATGTGTTACCATGAGTGCAGCTCATCCACTGATTAATCATCCTGTCCGTTCTGTTCATAGATCATGGACAGCATTGTTTTGTATGTGGGACTTAGAGCCTGGGTTTCAGAGACTGTGAGTGTCCAGAGGCAAGGCTCAGGGGTGGAAAGATGACACCATAGTTAGGCATCTTGCTGAGGAGTTGGCAGTGAGGCTTCTGCTCCTCCTCCAGCACAGGTAACCACACAGGTATGTGAGCGCAGCAGGAGCATAGAGCTGAGTGCAGTCATAGCCCAGGGATGCCAGCTGGAGCATCTCACATCACAGAGCATGGAGAGCGGTGTGGTCACCCACAGGGAAGTGGGCTGTGGGAATCCTGTAGCTGTCATCTGTTGTGCGCCCTGTGCCACCTCATCCCAGTGCCTCCCTTGGAGAGGAACAAGACTTTGTTTTGCTGGGTGTTTTCTGAAAGTTCACACTGACTCAGCTGTGAGGTGCCTGGATCCACTTCAGTGGGGGAACACACCAGTTCATAACAGCAACCTGAGATGACAAATGGTCAGCCCAGGCTGTTCTCAAAACATGGTCCTAACTAACTCATCAGGGTGCTCAGTTCTGAAAGGCAGCACCAATAAAATAAAGGAAATAGTATTAATTTTAAATTATTGACCTGAAAAGCAAATACTAAAGCCACAGAATGCTACTACCACCAGTACCTCCAGGAATTGGCCATAACAAACATGTTCAGAGAATATAGGAGCAGTAAAAACTATTTCTTCCAGTATTTACTGTACCTTCTGGCCAGTGTCCTCTTGCAGCAATGAGCAAGGACAGTGCTGTGTCAGCTCCAGTGGAAGATGCTCTCTTTTGTCACAGTTCCCTGACCTTGCTAGAGTACAGCATGCTGCCTGGATCCCTTCTTTAATAAAAGTTGTCAGTTCTACAGACGAGCACATGTACTTCCATGCATCACTGTGTGGAGTGCCAAGCCAGGTCAGAGCTTGATATTTGAATATTTTGTCATAAAGCAAAAGCACTAAAACTTTGGGCTTGGGTAACTAATCACTGCCCTTTTTTAAAGGAATTTATTTAAACAAGCATCAAAATGAAAGTGACAGCAGTGGCAGCAAGTAAATTACTGCTGCCTAATTGGACCCAAAGAGAGTTGGGGGCCTGAAGTGTCCCTTCATGTAGATTGGCAGAGAAACAGAAAGTGTACTAGACACATGCACATTGACTTTATGAGTCTTTAAATTTCTTGGGCTACAGCTAGTCCCTGAAGCACGAAAAGTATTATATTTTTCCCTGCTTCTGTTCCCATGTTCTCAAGTTCTTACAGTTTGCAGTGGGAGACTTTTATTCACCATTAAACTGGAAAACAAACTTGATAGGAACTCTTTGTTGAGTTCTTGTTCTGTCCCACATCCAGGAACATGGAGCAGCCCAGTAATTCTGCTACGCTGTGTCTCCTAGACAATTCTCTTCAATGCTGACCAGCTCCTTGTAAAAAGAGCTGCAAAAATGCCAAGAACCAGCTGCTGCACTTACGAGTGTACCTTGTTCCCTCACACTGAAAGAAGAACATTTCATGGGGGAACTTGTGTACCCTCACAGAAGTGGCCTTCAACTGTCCAGTAAGCCCTTTGCTTACATGCTTTTGGCGTCAGAATCAACAAAATAAAAATACTTTAATTTTTTCACTAGAAGCAAAATTATCTTCAGCTAGGAGGTAGGGAGAGGGTCACCAGAAAATTGCTTGCTCTGGGCTATTAAAAATCTAAATTTCCATGGCTTTGAGAACATGATCCATAACATTTTACTCAAACAATGGCTTGAGAATGAACTTCCTTAAGTTAAAGATTGAGGGTTCTGTATGTCTTAAAGGATTTGGTTCTAATTTCAGTTCATTTGTGTTTTTTTAAGAGGTAAATGGAGACGATTCCCCAAAAACCCTCAATGTATGGAGATCTGGGGCTGTCCCATGAGCAGAATGTGTGCTCGGGAACTAGACAGGAGGAGCAGCAAGCTGGCTGCAATGGCTCAGGCTAGATCAGCCCCAGGCAGGGAGTCAGAGCCCCATGGGCAGGGACCCTCACTCTGTCAGGCCTTAGCCTCACTGGGGGGCCAAAGTGAACAAGAGCACTCATATCAATGTCTCCCATCCTCTTTATCCATTCTTGCTTAAAGAAAGGCATCTAACTTTCAAAAAAAAAAACCAAGCAAACAAACCCACAACAAAAAGAACCCACAACCAAAAAAAAACCCAAACCACTTCACAATAAAAGGTGTGCATTTAAAAGGTGGGGAAGGAAAAATACAAACCCAGCCTCTGTATTGGATAAGAATATGACCAAAAAGTATAGAGGCTATAGTGGTAGCAGACTTTATCTTACAAGATTCAAAACAGAGAAAGTACATGTCAGGGTCCTATGTTTAAAAAGCCATGTGACTGAATTACATGAAAAAAAATATTCAATCACAGTAGAAAGTTGGGTTAGTTTGACAGAGAAGCTGTCACTTTTAAAGATGTAGAGTTGCAAGATCAGATTTGTCATCAGAAGCCAAGTGGTGAAATTTACCTTCCTCACTAGCAAAATAGAATATTAAGCATCATTCAAAAGAGAAGCTTTAGAGCACAATGCTCTTTCTGCGGAGTTTTATTTCAGAAAAGTGAAATCCTGCACATAATATGTCTTTTTCTGTGAATAAATTTGTTAAGCCTGAGGAGGTGGAGTCTCATAGTCAGATAGCATGATATGCACCTGTGAGATGTGTTAATATGGAGCAGAGATACAGCACAACTACATCCAGTCTTCTCAGAAGGGTTGCAAATCCAGTAAGAATGGTAAACTTCAGTCTTTTGTTAGCTTAGCTTTGGTTACCCATTTCCCTGGCATTTAAATGGAAGGGGAGAACCAAGCAGTGTGTGATAGAAGGCTCTTTAATTCAAAATTGAATTTAACCCCAAAATCCTATTGATGTTGGTGAGCTTGGAGTACAGCTCAAATGGAGGAAATTCCCAGCACCCACAGAATCAGACTTTGGGGTGAAGACCATAGAGCTGAAAAAAAGCAAGACAATATTTGTATTTATGCACTGGAACCCATGATCTGGCATAACAGCTACAATATTTGGGCTCTTTTTCACTACAAGTTTTGCAGGGTACAGGGATTCCTGGGTCTGTTTAAACAGAAATCTGTGACCTGTACCTGACCTATCCTCACATTACCCCCAGCATACATACAGAGCAAGTGACCTTCTCTGCTGCTCCAGTGCAAATTGTTAAAGTTTATTGTTGTCTCTCAGGAAGTCTTCAGGCATGCTTTGCTATTCCTAGTGAAATATGCTGTGGCTTTACCATTGATCACCAGAGGGCAAAAGGCAAAATTTCATTCCTCTGGAAAGAACAGCTCTCCTGCAATTTTCTTTTTTATTTATAGGTGTCTGTTCTTTCATCTAATTTACTGAAATAATTCTGGTTTTCTTTGTGAAATGCTCTTATTAAATTAAATTTAGTCCTCTTTCAGCCCCCTTTCTGTTTGCTTGGCCTTGATTTTATTGCTGTGCTGGCTGGCAGCAAGGTCTGGACTCCTGTGCAGTGAAACACTCAGACACGCACTTGGAGGAATTGTGGCATTATGCTGCTTGAGCTTGACAAGGACATCCCGTGCCGAGCTGAGAGGCTGGATCAGGGATCTGTTGGAATTAGCAAGGTTACTTTGCCAAAAGCATTGCAGGCAGAGGAGGCATCTCCTAGCTGAGCTAAGCATAGAGAGTAACTCTGCTCTGAAGGTTATGGAAATGGCTTTACACACCAGCTCACGCCCTGCAGAGCAGAGAAGTCCTGGGCCAAGGCAGAGGCACAGCCAGCCCCAAATCCTGGCTGTGAGCTGTCCTGGTCAGGCACCTTGGGGACATGTGAAGGATGCACCCAATCCATGCAGGCAACACCTCCAGGCTACAGCCACACTGACTGTGGGGTTTACTGGCTGATGGTTACATCCAGGTCGTTGTGCATCCAGGCCAGCATTCTCCCAGAGAAACTGGATGCTCATGGCTTGAAAGGGTGCACAGGTTGCTGGGTAGACAATTGGCTGAATGGCTGGTCCCAGAGAGTGGTGGTGAATTTAAATCCAGCTGGTGGCTTGTCACCAGTGTTGTCCCCAGGGCTCAGTATGGGAGCCAGGTCTGCTTTTTATTTTGCAGGATTCAAAACAGAGAAAGTCCATGCCAGGCTCCTATGTTTAAAAAAGCCTTGTGACTGAATTACATGAAAAAAGATTCAATAACAGTAGGAAGTTGAGTTAGTTTAACAGAGAATCTTGTCATTTTTAAAAATGTAGAGTTGCAAGATCAGATTTGGTGTCATAGACCAAACTATGAGGAGTGGCTGAAAGGAGCTGTATGTGTTTAGCCTGGAGAAAAGAAGAATCATAGTGCACCTTAATACTCTCTACAGCTCCTGGAAGGAGGGTGTAACCAGGTGGGGATTATTCTCTTCTCCGAAGTCACAAATGGTAGGACAAGAAGAAATAGCCTCAAGTTGCATCAGGGAGGTTTAGCGTGGGTATTAGGAAAAATTCCTTCACTGAAAGCACGGTCAAGAATAGGAACAATTCCCTAGAACTGCCCAAGGAAGCAGTGGAATTACCATCCCTGAAATTGTTCCAGAAGCATGTGGATGTGGTTTAATGGTGAACATGCATAATGGCTGTGCTAGATAATCTTGAATATCTATTCCAGCCTAAATGATTCCATGATTCTCTGCTTAATAAGCACAGCCTGAACATTAATCATGTTGCCCTGTTTCAGTCAGGGTGCTACATGTGGCCCTCTCATAGTTAATCTTCTTGTGCTGCTATAGGAAAGGCAACACGTGCTTGACACCAACAGTGCAGCCCTTGGGTGCAATTAAACATCAGGAACTACTCAAACATTTGTAGGGTTTCCTTTTTATGCACATCTGTTTGTTGACCTTTGGGAGAGAGACCCTTTCGTGCCCAGTTTTCAGTGATAAGAAGCTGCTATCACAAAAAGCCACTGTCACAGCTGGCACAACCCCAAAGCCAGAGCAGGGAGACTGAGCTGTTGCTGGAAGAGGTTTGTCCCTGCCTGCATGGGGCAGTGGGAGAAGTTTGTTCTCCCATCACCCTTGTTTTAGCTGTTCAGTGGGTAAATAAAGGGATTCACTCTTTGCAGCTGCAAGCTCAGCAGCTTTCTCCACCCCACATCATTCACTCAAAGATAAAAACAATTGTGGAGAGTCCCAGATCTCTGATGCTGTTATTGGATTTATTTATTGGCACTAGGTTCTAAAACACTGTAGGTGCTTTTTGGCAGATAGGAGGAGACACAATTCCCAGGCTTTGAAGGGCTGGCAGGAAAGATGCAGCATCTATAAAGTACACTGATACAGAAACAGAGAGACAGAAAGAAAACTTGCAACATTAGATTAAGTGATTGTTTATGGTTGTTACACAAGTCTTGGTTGTTTAGACACAGAGTTGCATAGGGACACAAATTCCTAATGCATGTACCCATTTACTGAATATCTCATTCATATAAACAATGAAATCAAGACTCACAGATTTATCCAAGGGAAATTAGGAAAAAATCCAGCATTTCCTGGCCAAGGTACCAGATGTAATCACATCTCTAAACAATTATAGTGCTCAAAATACTATAAAGGGTTGCAATACAGTCTCTGTAGAAAGTAATCAGGGTGCAAGGGACTGAACAGGCACTGCTCTAAATAACAAAAATCTCTTCTATTCTCCCATGAACAGTGTCTGCATGTGAAAGAGCACATCACTGCTCAGGAAGCAGACTCACGTGCAGGGAAGTTGTGCAAGGCACCAGCTGCCTGCAGTCACTGCTTGCTGAGTTACTTCTGATGAAGCTTCTGCTTTTCCTTTTGCAGCAGTGGCTGTACCATGACTGGCTCACCTGCACGATCTCAACCAGCTCCTCTACTAAGTCTGGTTAGGACTTGGTGCATTGGCTGCCTGATTTTAATCCCTGCCCAGCATCACAACAGCAAAGGGTGCCCTTCTTCCTCTCTCCCTGGAAGGAGTTGCCATGGTGGATGTGAACTTTTCCTGATGCTAGAGTATTTTGGCAAAGGTTTCTTCAGGCCTTTACTTTGTGTTGTTACATTTTCAAGAATCCATAAGAGAGTATGTGCTTTTTAAAAATAAATTTTAAAAAGGCAAGAAATTAATAATATTATAGAAAGAGATGTAAAAAATTAAATGGGCAGCCTGTTTTTCATCAAATTGGACCAGTGGTGTCAAAGATGTGTTTGAGATTATTTCTCAAGGGTCGTGACACCAGCTGCAATCATTGAGAAGGCAGTCTGAGTTACAGGCTATTATTTAAGACCCTGGACCATGTAATTGTTCCCTTTCTTCCTGAGATTAAAGATAGAAAAGCAATACTGTCTTTTTAGACAGGACTAATTGACATTCAAAGCCTTTTCTGACACTCAGGCAGAAAAGGCAGACTTTTAATGACTAGATCCTGTAAGTGGGTGAGAAGGGATGCTGTTCTGCCCTGTCAAAATGCCACAGTCATGGCACTGCTGACCATTTGCAGCATATGGACCAAGTGACTGAACATGAGCTAACAATGGCAAATCCTAAGGTAAGACCACAGCCAAACAAAGTTTTCTGAGCCATTTTTGTGGTTTGCTCAAGTGAAACCCAAGAGCTGGCTCTGGGGCTTGTGGCTTTTGCCTGAGAGCAAATGCACATTCGTCACTTTGACTTAATATTCAAGCTGTGTTTGCTCCTTCTCTCTCCCCCAGGGCCCTTTCCTTCCCTGCAGGCTGAGGTCACACAGCAGGCAGTGACTCCCGGTGCCTGACACCAGAGAGCACCTTGCACTGACTCAGCCAGGAGCAGCTCCAGCTGGAGCTCCAGGGCAGAGGGGAAAACAGCAGGGAGGGTGAGAGACACTCCTCCAGCATTATTCAGCACTTCCATCTTTCATCAGCCAAGCACTCTGCTTCCTCCCCTTGCAGTGAACTCTTGGGTGCCAGTGAAGTCAGAGGGAGCTGTGCCTGATGCCTCAGTGGGGAACAGGATTTGGTCTGAAGATGCAAAGCTGCCACCTGAAATTTTAACCAAAGGCAAATATACCCATCCCTCCAGCAGCTTAGTTCCACACTAACTTCTGACATCTTCTTGCTGGTACCAACTGACAGCCTGGCCACCACTGGACCCCAAACCTTCTCCTCACCACCTTCCCTCCTGGTATTTTTACATCCCTCCTGCAAACAGCAGAGCCTGCACTGCCTGCCAGACCCACAGCTCAGGGCAGCTGTGGGGCTCAGCCCTTGTGATAGCACACACACTTGATTTCCAGACTATTTCAAGGATTTAACCTTTCCTTTCTTGTCTCATTCCCAGATTTTTCTCCAGGACTTCATCAATTGGAGTCTGGGTTACCTCTGCACCCATTTCCCAGCAGCTGTAGCCTTTCCTGCTGCAAGTTCTCATAGAAGTTTCTTGTCCTGCCTTACCCTGCTTTGGATGTCACACCACTGTGTCCTCAAAGGCTGGTAATGACATGGCTGTGTGTTGGTGCTCTGGTATGACTGACCTCCATCCTTGTTGCACAAATGGCCAAGTTTCCTTCTAAGTACCTTTCCTCACATTCATAATTTTATTTCTTTTCTGGTCTCTTTTTCAGAGAAGGAGAAATTAAGACAGAGGAGTGTCCATAACAAGGTGGCCTTGACCTTCTGCAGTGCTCCCTGTACTGGAGGTCCTACCTGCTGGATGTGGGAGGTGCAAAGCTCAGTGCTGCCCCAATCCTTCATCTTTGCACATACAAGCATCTGTACAACCTCTCTTTACAGCACACCCCAGTGTGGTTTTGCAGGGACTGTATTTTCTTCCCCACCCCACATCCATCACACCCTGTGGAGTCCATGCCCTGCACCTTGTGTTGCTGGGGCAGCTCTACAGCAGCACAGCCCCTTTCCCTTAGCTACACTGGCTGCTGTGCCCACCTCTGGACCTGGCACAGTATCCACAGAGACTCTCAATCACTTCTGACTCTTCTCAGCACCATTTCTCTCATGGCACAGTCACTAGCTCTGCAAGACAATCCCTACAATGCGCTCCCGGCATGCACCCAGGCGCCCAAGGAGCGTGGTTCTCCTGGACTCATTTCCCTCTTGCATTTTACCTTGCTGCCTCATGTTCTCTTTATCCATCATCCATTTCTTCACTTTGCCCATATTGCCTCAGCTCCTTCAGCCCTCTCCATCTATCCTATTGTGTGATGGGTGTATAATAACATTACTGAAGGGTTAGTTTCCTTTTGCAGATAACCTGTCCATCATTCAGATGAGTCAAATTTAGGCTTGACAGTGAGGACTTGGTGAAAGCCTGGAGAAAAAGACCTGGAGGAAGAACAGGTCATGATCAACAGTCCTGTCAGTCCTCAGACATTTCTGTGAGCTTCAATGGAGGTTAAATGCCCTATGAAGATATGCCTTTCTATAGATGTTTCTTACAGTACAATATTTTTAAATTTAAAAAGAAAAATACTGTCCTGAGGAAAATAAACCTTCATGTGGCACAAGATACAATTCTGGGCAACCACCAGATCTGCATACATTTGATTCTTTTGCACAATGTCTTATGTCACCTTCCTCCATCTCTAGAAAATGAACAATGAAATACAAGCAAGTACTTTTTTTTTTTTTTAGTTGTTGTTGTGAAACACTTCCTCTCATGAAAGATAGGAAAGTATTTCAGACTGTCTTTTATAGTTCCTGTAGCTATAAGTAAGTGCGTTTCCAGCATAAATCAGAGTCATATAACTATTTACACATCTTATACAGTGCCTTTTTCTTCCTCCTATGCAAAATTCTTACAGGATCCAATAGGAAATTACTCTTTTACATTCAGCTTCAAAGGCTACATTCTTGTTTTTAGCAAACATTCTCATTTCTTAGGAAAAAAAACATTAAAAAAAAGAGAGAGCAGAGACTTGGGGTATTTGGGAGTTTTCCCTCTGTGCAACACACCCATTTTGGTGAGGCTGTGAAACCATTTCATTGCAGGATACCAACAGAAGTGCATGTTCCAGATTTACCCAGCTGGGTCGCTGGAAGCCAGGGTGCAAATCCCCAAGTTATGCTGCAGAGACTTTGGCATGTGGCTGGTGAAGCCTGCTCCCATCACTGTGGTGGGAGAAAGGGTTGGCAGCTCAGATGTTGCAGGGAAGGAGAAGCAGACATCATGGAAGGGTCTCTCAGATGAGCTTTGCTGCACTATCCTACCCGGGGACCCTGTTCTCTCCAGCATGTTTTGAAAAACGTGGCTGTGGTGGTACAACCATCCTCTGGCTGCTCCTTCCACTGCAGGGTGAAGTCTCAGTGCAGGCAGACACAGCCACCATGAGAGAGGGGAGTGTAGAGGCCACACAACCTGGGCTTGGGGCAGAGGAGCTGGCTCCTGTAACAGGGACTGAGAGTGAGACTGTCCCATAAAGCTGAGGCACAACACTGCCTGGAAATGCATGACCACAAGGTGAACTGGGAAGAGCTGTCAGCAGCAAGAATGGCAAGAGGAGGTGGGGCTGTTTGCCTTGGCTCTGGGATACTGGCAAAGAGAAGGAAATGCCAGCAAATGTAAAAATGTCACTCCTGTAACAGTAATGGACATTGCTGCTCCCTCTTTCATCAGAAATCCCAAACACTTGGAGGAGTGATAGGAAGAACATTGTTTAACCCACCAGGAGCAGGTGGACAATTGGGAAACAAGAGCATGGGAAGTCTGGACACAGAAACACTTTGGATATCAATGCAGAGCCCACAAGGAAAACACTAGAAACACCTGTCTTGCCTTCATTTTCAACAACCAGCAGCAGGAGAGACATGCAAAAAGGTAGAATGCAATTTTGGATCTAGCCCAAAAGAATCTCTTCAGAGAAAAAGGATCAGGAATTTTATTATTGGTTTCTGTGGGGCAATAAGAACATAACCTTCTCCAAGCCATCCACATTTAATGTGGAACAGTACTTTGCTGTCACTAGCTGATGAAATTGCATATCAGCAGAACAACCAGCTGTCCTAAAGGTCTTGTTTTCCTGCTTTTTAGATAATATTGATCCTTTTCCAAAATCATACTCTCAGGCTTGACTGCTCCACATGGTGAAAGCTATGGCATGGAAATGTCAAAAGTGCCTCTGTGAAAGACCTGTTCTGAAATGATGCCTGGCACCACTCTAGCAGCAAGTGCCACTCACACCCCCCGAGCTGCCAGGACACCTGGGGGTGCTCAGAACCTGCTGCTCCAGCTGGAGCTCGCTCCAAGGGGCTCTGGGGCAGTGACAGTGGCACTGAGAGGGCAGCATGCCATGGCACAGCTGCTCCCTGTCCCTGGCCTGCAGCACATTCTGCATTTGGCTGCTGTCAATGTGGAAGCAAAAGCCTTCTGAGCACCCTCAGTTTGCTGTGCCTAGGAGGGAAGGCTCCCTGCATTGCGGACATTGAGCACTTCTGAAAAACAAATGCACAGCCAGGAAAGTGCCTACATTGTTTTTCAAGTGGTTTTCCCCCTCAGACAGGGCCTATGGATGTTTCAGGTCCAGTAGATGTGACACTTTGTGACAGGACCAGAACTAAGAGGTACAGCTAGCACGTTCTTGTTAGAGATGGCCATACTTCTGGCCATGTCTAAGTGCTAAATATTCAGAGCTATTATTCTGGCAGTGAGCACAGAGGCAGCTTGAATCTCTGAGAGACATTCTTAGACAGCAAGGAGTTTATATGTTGTTTACACTTGAAAGGATTTTCTTTGCAACCTCCACAAATACAAGCCTGCATATGTATGAAGGGTTGAGAAGTAGCTGTATGAATCTTCAACAATAAAAGACATTAGGCCAGCATGCTCTGACGTTTGCCAGCCAAACTCAGTCAGGCCTTTTTCTTCCTTTGTTCCTGCTCCCCACATATCTTGCACTGCATGATTTATTTATTAAGAATATCATGTTTCATTCAATATATACACAGAGAGTGCTGGAAAAGGGGAAGGCTGCTCCCCCCTGTTGTGTCTGCAGCTTGCTGTTAGGACAAATGCATGTAAGCAGAAAATCTGTGTGAGCAAAGTGTCTAACAATAAAGTTCTGTTATAGCAAGAGCAATGCCACTGTGCACATTGAAATCAATGTTAATCACTTCCTTGGAAAGAGCTTGCAAGGTAAATGTTCCTGAGAAGTGCCTAGCAGACATCCTGACTCAACAGGAGCGGGCTCTATTCTTTATGACTCCCAGGTACTAACTGGTAATACTTGGATGAGACAAGCAGAGGTTCATTGTTTACTGAGCTAGAGGAAAATACTCATTCCAAAGTTTTCGGTGCTCATAATTTAGTTCTGAATCTTATAATATTCAGGGCTTTTTTCCCTTCACTTAAAACCCATTCACTGGAAGTCCTGTGAATGTATCAGTCAGGACTTTCCTTTCTTGCAAGGAGGAAGTTCACAGTTCTCATGTTTTATGGGGAGAAATCTTTAAAAGATAACTTATAATCTAAAAACCCCCAACCAAACAAAACCCAAACAAGTGCACAAAACAAATCAAGTAAAATCCAATTATCACCATTTTCTCACAAGACTGAAGCTGTATACACACACCTTTTTGTCTGTATGAAGCAACTGATGGAGCTCTAATCTGCACATCACAACCACTCTGGTTCAGAATAGCAGAAAATATCTGAATTTGTTGAAAAGATGACTCCAAACCTTTGTCTCGCTTCAGCCCATTTTGCCATTGAACATCTAGGTGCAGTTTGAGGTTTTGTCTCCTGCACCTCCCCTCCAGCCTGCTAAGGTTTCCCAGGTGCTGACCTGCAGCAGCCTGGTTTTCCCCCTTGCTGTTCTGGTACTGCTCCTGCTGCTGTCTCCCAGCAGGATGTACTGGCAGCCGTGCCCAGGGATGGTCCTCTCCAAGAGAAGGAAAGCTGAAAGAGGACTGCCAAGCCTGGCAGAGCAACAAACAAGGACAAAATGCCAAGGGGCCCAGATTCACTCCTCTCAGGCATAGAACACCTACTGCTCTGATTGGCATCTTAAAAACATCCTGCGCTATTGAACTCCGGGTAACCAAAGCATCTGATGGAGGGACATGAAGGATGTCACCACTGTGTGCCTTTTAACTTCTTCAAGGTTCCCTAAAACATGATAGAAACATCCCTCTAAGTGCAGCAGCAAAGTTTTCTTTGGTCATACTGTAGGACCAAAGGGACTCCAGACTTCACAAATTTATTATCTGATTTTCCTGCACTGGTAATTTTGTGTGGAATAAAGGTGCTCTTAAAAAAGCACAAAAGCACTACTACGTATTCTGGAAAGATAGTTTTGTATGCTGGGAGTGGGCTTAGTACAGCAACAGTCTCTGGTGCCCCGTGATCATGCTCCTGGTGTTCTGGAAATACAGATATACTAAAAGATGGGCATTTTGACACACTGGTCTGCACAGTCTCATCAAAAAACTTATTCTCTGCCTAGGTCTTTCATGTCAAGGGAGGCTGTGCTTTCCTCAGGGACCATGAGAATGGGCCCAGCTCTGTCTCCTAGTCCTTTGGGCAGAGTTCATGACAGCTTCCCTGTGTAATCAATAGGAACATTGGATTATTCTTCCCTGATGGCATCATATCCCACTGCTTGGAAAAATATTATTTAAGGCAATTAGACATGTAAGAGCAGAGAACTGTGCTCTGTCACTTTGCAGCACCAGCAGAATTTTGCATTCTGAGTTAGAACTATGTCTGCACTCAAGGACTAAGGAATTGTCTTAAGGACAATACATGAATACATGAAAAATTCTGGAGTCTGTAAATAATGCAGGTGCCAGAGGCCTTAGTCTCCTCAGCAGAGTGAGGTTTGCCAAAAGACATCATCTGCTGCTGGTGGACAGACAGCAATGGCAAAAAGCAGTGCAGTCCCACTCCAGCTGTTGGACTGGAAAGTTTGGGAGCAGGAATTGTAGAAACACCATCTAGCCACTACCTGTTGGACTGCTGGCTGATGCTAATGATTGTCATCCAGAAAAAAAACCCATAGCATTACTCAGTTGGTGTTAATGAGCCTTGAATAATCAAAATTTTCAAGTTAATTAGGCTGTCTCCATCTCTGGGCTTGTACCACAGCATCCTGCCTCTGCAGAACTGAAATACAGTCTTGTCCAGTGTTATCCATGGTCTTCTGAGCTTGTTTTGTAAAGACATCAACAGTGGGGCAAGAGAGAAAACTCTGTGACCCCTGCTTAAACAGTGCTGTGTTCCAAAGTCATGGTTATCAGGTCCATATCCAGATTAGTAAACAAAGAGATCGAGGACTGCTCTCTGGCACTGAGGACAAGGGCCCAGTGCAGCCCACGCTTGCCTGGCCAAACTCCCCTTTCTAGGACAGCAGAAGAGCTGCCTCCAAATTTCCTGTTGGGAATGACCTGGGACACACGGCATTTAATTATGCCTCCTTTTTTCTAACAAACTTCTTGGATCTAAATCTCCTTTCATAATGGTGTAAGCTGATACCATAGAGCATGAACACAGGAAACAATGAATAAAGCCTTGTTCTCCTGTGACACAAGCAAGTTTGTCTTCTTCAGGAAAAATATTTTTATTTCATTTTGATTTCTTCTCTTTTTTTTTCAGTTTTGCAATTAGCAAAAATCCTTACCATTATTAAAATGCAATGCACAGAATGCTCTCAATGAGTGATGACTGGTTGTATCATCCAACATATTGCCCCTGCTTTCTGTTACATGACAACATAAATCAGCAAAATCACTATATAAAACCAGTGTGAGATCAGAATCGAGTCTGTGCATGGTGAACATTATTAAAGGGGGAAGAATTTTTAAAAATTCTTCCTCCCCATCATATCACACAACATCATTTGCCAAACAACATGCCATGCTGCCTTCAGGCATATGATTAATGCCAATGCAGTTGCAATAAAGCTTACAAAGCACAGCCTGGGTCTCCCTGGAGAGTTAACAACCACAATGAGCAAAGCCTAAATGATGCTGTTTTTCATTTTCCAGTCACCAGAGACTTCCAGCCTTTTCCTCATTTCTGAGCATTAATCTTTATTTCTTTTCCAGAGTAATGATATTTCTCAGCAGTGCATAATCTTATCAGCTGGCTACATCCACAAGACATGGAGTGTTGATATCAGCTGTCTCGTTGAAAGGATTTTGCCTTGAAGTGCCACTTCCATTTTCCTTTTTTCAATTTGCTTATTCTCTTATTTGCATACTGTTTTACAATTTGTTGTGGTCTGGGTTTTCTCTGCTCTTTTGCTGGGGCTAAGGGCTTTGTTTCAAAGTTATCTAAGGTGTTCTGTGTGTCTTTTATGCACAGCACTAGGTGTAAGTCCCTTTGTGACTGGGATAGTAACTAATCATGGCTAGAACCAGTTGGACATTAGTTTCAATACAGAGAGGAGCAAAAGTGAGCCTAAATGTATATTGAAACATGGGTTAGATTCAAATACTTTAACAGTAGCAGAACTCCCAGGGCCCAAATTCTCAGTGCCGTTGTTGGATGTGGATGTAACTGTAGTGTCTGAAGTCTGAAGGACAAGAAGTAAAAAAAAGTCTTTCCCTTCTGAATCTTCAGGGGCTGTGTGATGGCATTAATAGTCAATGAAATATGTTTCATTAACCATTGACTAAATCATGTGTGGCTATTCTTGTTTTTCCCCCGTTTTTCAGCATGCTTGTGAGAAAACTCTCATGACCTTGCAAGAAGTGATTCTTACAAAGGCTTCTAATAAAAATCTCCTAGCTGCTGTTTTCTGGGGAGCCCTGCATATGCTGGGAGACCAGTAGGGAACCAGGCTCTTAAATCTGGCAATGCAGCTCCATGGAAATTAATACAAATTCAGTATGTTTTGTACTGTCAGCAAGATCTGACTTGATGCAAGACAGCCGAAGTGCAGTGAAGCTTAATGTGTTGGGGCATTAATTGAGCATGTGCAGGTGGTGAGACAAATATCCTTGTTTCACAGGATACATGAATTTGAAAGGAGCCAGTGAACTGCTGTTTTTTACAGCACTATCCACTGTCCATCCCTGGAGGCAGAAAACAAGATGTGATGAGCCAAAAGTCTGATCTGGGGTGACAGATCCATCTTTACCATGGGAAAAACAGACACTTCACTATGAAATGACATCATCTTTAATAGCGTGGGATCTGTCACCAGCAGCTGTAAACAGAAACTGATTTACAAGTCAAACAGCCTCCTTAGCCAGCAAGACTTGATTCAAATTTGCAACCCTAGACCATTTTAGAAGAGATCTTACAGTACACTGACTTTTTGCCCCTCCTTTACTTAAGTTACCCAGCAAAAACTTCTGCAGAGTCAGCATGTATGTCCTTCTCACCAGGAGATTTCTACTCTAAAATAAGGTACTCAAGAAAATGTCCCTGATGCTGGGGTCGCCAGTCTTCCATGCATGACCCTGTAACATGTGGTGACAAATGTTGAGCCCTGAGCACACACAGGCTTGAGTTTCAGCAGTGGAAATTTGTGCTGTGGACTCCAGGCTCACAGCTCCCTGGGAGCGCAGCTTGGGCACTCAGCATCCTGTGACACAGCCTGTCCCCTGCTGCAGGGCTCTGCTGTCACACTCTGCTGACGTGGTCTGCCAGCCCCGGGTGTCCCTCCTGTACAGCCACAAAGGGACAGGGTGACAGGGATGCTGCCTTGCAACTACAAGAACTGCCCTGTAAATCATCCCACGAGTCATCCTGAAAATCACCCGACAAGCCAGCCTGCCCCCAAGGGGCCACCAGGAGCTACTGGCCCTTTGAACCGGAGCTGTCTGATGCATCCCCCACCGTGATGGCCCATGCACTGCCATCTCACAGCACCGAGGGGAATGCTCAACACAAATGTGTTACAGCAGCTCTCTGAGAATGTGCTAGTGTGCAGACATGGGAAAATTGTCATTATAAAACAAGTTGCCAATTATATCAATGTTTTATTGTACTGGAGCCTTCCAACTGAGCAATTGTAGTACTGTACGAGTGGCTTTATTTTTCTTAGCTTAAGTCCCTCTAAATTTGACCTGAGAAAAAACAGCATAGGCCTTGTCATATTAAAACAGCTTACGTTACTAGACTCCCATAAACTTACACCTGAAATTATAGAAAATGTATTTATATTAAAGGAAGACCCCAAAATAAAATATTTTTAGATTTTATTTATAGTCCCACAAAGAGGCTTATTAAATAAACCCTAAAGAAAACCAGAAGGCAGATGACCCTTTACAGAAAATTGTTACTGATGATCTCTACCGGGTAGGAGGATACCAGTGGAGAGCTTAAGCAGTGCTGGTGCTGCAGTTGAATTTTGAAATGCTGCCACCTCATGTCAGTTTAGCAAGAGGCACAACCTAGGCCAGCTTCCCAGTGCTTTCCCCCTGCTGTTCGCCTGGCAGCAAACAGCAGAGCAGCCTCGCTCCCAGGGACACTGTTGTCCACATCATTGCTGTTATCTTTTCACTGAAAATTCACTTTATGTTCTTAACACTAGGGGCAACGCCATCTTGTGCTCACTTTAGGAGGTATAATTCTCTCTTCACCTTGTGTAGTCTCCTGCTTGGTCCACTCTTCAGGCTCCCTGAGACAGCCTGGCATCTGCAATCCTGCAAATGTGACGTGCAGGGAGCCCAGTGAGCCTTGAAGTGCTCCTGTGGCTCCTGTGAGTAGTCAGTGGGGACAATTCCTTTGGCTGGCTGGCTCATTCCCTGCCCTGGGCACTGCAGCCATGCCCAAGTGCCAGCTGGTTGTGCTTAACCAGTAAGTGGCTTGTGGGGTACAGGAACAGAGAAATCCATCCAAAGAGAAATGGGCTAAGTGTAGGTAAATAAAAACTGCAGGAGCCATGAGACACTCTGGGGAGATGCACAGCACACAGAAAAAGATTAGGATGTAATTTAAAAAAAAAACAACCTCAGGCTCTGTCCCAGACCTAACATCCCCAGCTAGGCAACAAATCCAGAAGAAAAGTGTACATAATCAGCCTTGGAAGTTCTGTCAACAGCCTGAAGGTGGGTATTAAGGAGAAAGCAACATCTTAATGCCGAATAGAGGTGTTTAAAATCTGCCTTAAATTAGGGAGATGATTATACAATTCTCAGATCAGGTGCTGGACAGCCTCATCTCCTGGAAGGCTGCATTTTCCAGTCACCACGCACTTTTCAGAGGGTCCCCATGGACAGAACTAGCTCACTCTCAGTCTGATGGACACCCCTGATGGAACAGCAAGTGTAGTTGAAGGTGATTCTCTGCTGTCTTTTTGACAGTAGATTGTCAGAAAAAGCAGAACAAGAACAAAAACCTAATTTCCAGAATGGTGGCTTGCAGATACTCGTGTTTGAAATCCTATGTCTGGATATATATTTAAGTGCAGTCAATACCTTGCCTGGACAAACAGGTTTCCCTGCTGCATGGAGACAGACCTCCAGTGCAGGTGTGTAGAAGTTCCTTTTGCACAGTGGAAACATCTGGTAGTAGGTGTATTAATTAAAGCAGAAACTGAGCTGGGAGGAGAGGAAGGAGACAAGGATAGGAAGGAAGTAAAGCCAGCAATTAGAACCAGAGAGCTGTTACTGTGCAAGCTGAAGTGGGAGGAGAGGGGATGAAACTGTTTGTTTGGATTGTCACAAAGAAGAGAAAATAGAAGCCATGGCAGAGGGGGAGAGACAATACATGCAGATGAGTTCAAGTAGTCTGTGTACCAGTTTTGAGATGGAAAAAGCTCACATCAGACCATGACTTCTCCATTAACTCATTGTGGTGCCATCCTCTTTTCAAACACAGGGGAAGAGTGATAATCCCAGCTTCAAGGTGAGCCCTGGTGCTCTGTAGGCTGTGCATACACATGCATATTGTGCACCATGCACACACAAGGACACAACAAGCACACTCAGGCACACCCTGTGATGGGAAAATGTTCAGAATTGCATGCAGCACCTCAAGGAACCAAGGGATTACAGATTTGACTATGAAAATAAACCTGTGCAGCCTGCACTGATATTGAAAATCTATACCCAGCAGTCACTTGGTAGCCACCAGCCCCTGCCACTGCATACCAAGCAGAGGTGCTGTATATTTACCTCTTCAATTGCAATTCTGCTCACCTTTGCTGTGTATCTACTATTGCATATATGCTGTCCACCTTAGTGTGTAACAGTTCATTTTGGGCAACATTTCCTAAACATCTTGTAAAATATCTTTTTCCTTCCTATTACAAAACATTTGTGAATTTCTTAAGTTTCTAGATCAAAGCTATTGGAGTGAGTCCAGGAAGAGTGTGGCTTTTTTTAGCCAGTGTCTGTATATCAATCAGCAGGTTACCAAAGATTTCTGAATGAAATGTTACTACTGCTTGGGAGGACATCCATAAGTTATCAAACATTTCAGCACAGGAAGAAGGAAGCAAAGAGTGACTCAAATCCAATCCAGGATTTCTTGATTTTAGTAAGAGAGAACAAAATTTCTTCACAACTTTGCCAAAACCCCTCATTGAAGGCCATGGAAACATATGTTGTACCTTAATGTGAGCTGTCCCTGAAGTCCATGAAGACATCCTCATAAGGTGTTTGTGGTCTTTGGCTTGGACACAAAACCTATACAAAGTACTGATTGGAAAAAAGACTGTGCAGAACTCAGTAGAGAAATTAAACCCTACCAGGGCAGGATAATAGGTCAATCAAGCTAAATTGGGTGCAAAGTTCTCCAAAATGTAGGTTGAAGGGAAGTTTTTTATTCTTTGAAAAAAAAAAACTCTGAAAACTTTGGGGCCAGGTCCAACTTGCCTCAACATTTGTGAGACATTTGCATGTAGGATTGTGTCTCATATTCATCCTAAGCAGAAGAAAAGGAAGTACTGAGAGAAAGTGTCCTTTCAGTAGTCTAGTCAGTGGTGCTGAGCAGAAGTTAAAGCAAATTTGAACCAGATACACATTTTGTGTTCAAGCCTGAAATAAATTTCTCCCATGCTAAGTTTTAGCATCCAGGTCTTCCAAATGTGAAATAAACTACATTAACTGAGCCAAAAAATTCAAATAATTCTCATGCCAGGCTGGTACTGATGATAGGAGAAACTGGCTGCATAGGACAGGTTTGCTTTGTACTCTCTGAAACTAATAGAATAAAGGCTTAGGTATAGCAGCATTTGAGGTAATGGCAAAGGTAAAATTCCCAAAGCTGTGTTGAAGAATGTCTTTCTCTTTTTAGGCTAGGACTAAGTTAGCCTTAGAGAAACCAAGCTGGAACTTGTTGGAGGCTCCATCTACGACCCAGACCAAAATTCTTTCTCCCCCGCCCCTAGTTCATAGGAGTTCAGATAAGGATCTCCTGTTTCTGTCTTTAAGCCTAGAGCTGACTGCTGTCAGTCTCATTAAAGGTGAAACATGCTCAAGAACTTGTCCAGGGCAGAATGTTGCCATAGGGTAAAATCTGAGTATAAGAGCTCCAAACATCCAGGACAGTGGAAAGCAGGCTTTGCGGTGAGACATCCCTGAAAGCAATAATAAAAAGGTAAACTTCCTTCCTTCCTTCCTTCCTTCCTTTCTTCCTTCCCATAAAATAAAGCAACAAATGGTATCTGCAGTGCTGACAGAACTTGCTGTTTGCCAAGGCTGAGGTATAGCCATGGGCTGTTTATCTAATCCAGATAAATAAGCAGATATCAGAGTAAAGGTCAATGAAGTATTTGTCCTCTCCCTAAATTACACAAGAGTGTGTCCTCATGCAGATCAACATACTTACCCTGGCTTGTGTCTTAGCTCATTCCTTTCATCCCAGAAGTGAACATTCCTGCTTTTGACACGTAGGGTAGTGAACATAGTTCAAGTGGAGCTGCACAGAGGAAGAGCTCCCTAATGTTGTCATGGGAAAAGGGCAGCTGGCCAAAACAATGGTGTCAGGAGCATGTGTGCATATTCAAAAAACACATTTTACAAATCCATGGATTTATATTGAGAGAATGTCAGAAAGCAAACACAAAAAACCCTTCCACAGAGTTCACCCAAATATGTGGCCCAGCATACTCCAGGAGGAAGGAGAGGACTGGGAGTGAGGAGATTTATGTGACTAAAAAGAGCTTTTTTTTTCAGTGTGTGGCCATACTGAATGCAAAAGGCACGAGTAAGAGGCATGGGAGAACAAGAAGAAATCCCTTTGGAGCAGTTAGAAGTCAAACCCTGTTTCCTTGGACATGAATCCAAATGCAGGGTGCACTCTAGTGAACGTGTGTGTGGATGTGGTCCACTGGCTCTGCATTGGCAAATGTGGCTGGACACAAGTGCCAACATGTCCCTCACACCTCTTTCAGAGAGTCCTCCTGGGCTACCACAGTGCATTGTTCTGTTTCTTCCTCACACCACAGGGAAGTTTTCCATGGAAATCTCTACATTGAACAGGACATAGAAAAATTTTTATCAGTTTTTATCTGAAAAATGCCACTGTGCCCTGGGGCCTGACTTGCAGCTGGAGCTCTGCCATGCAAAGCATCACACCACATGGAACAAATACCCATTCTGGCTTTTGGTATCACTCTCTACCTCTGAGGAAGAGTCACTCCCAGACAGTCATGCTCCCCCTGCTCAAGATGAGAGTCCTCAGGAAGGCTCAGGACTCCAGCACATGCTCTGCTCCAGGACATGTGTCTGTGACCCCATATTCTGGCTTTGCCTCTTCTCTCTTCAGTACCTATGACTTCCCAGGCCCTCATTAAAATAAAATAAAAAAATAAGTAGCTTCTTCTTGCCTCTCTGACTTTACACAGTGAATTTCCATCTGCAGCTGGCTCCATTCCTTGTATTACACCACTAGAAGGTGGGATAATACAAGGACAGTCTAGCTTCATATGGTGCAAAGACATTTGGAACAGTAAGCTTTTCCAAATGTCCTCCACTCATCTTTAGGAACTCCAAGCCTTGGAAAGCCAGATGCTCAGGTGTATAATTCAGGCACAAGGATGATGCAGTGAATTAAAATCAGTGCAGGAAAGAATCAGGACTCTTATTACAATGAATGAGAGAAAGCTGAACACTGGCTCAAATCCTCAAGCATTTGTGCTGTGGTATACCTGAAACCTCACAGAAGATCCTGGGTCAAAATAGAAGAAATGGATAATTCATGGCATTCCTAACATGTCCACGTCCTCCCCCAGCACATACCTGTCATTTACATTTGTTGTGGACTTTACTCAGACAACTTATTTTTCCTTGCAACATACTAGAATGTTTTCTGTTTCTTTGAATAAGAAATAAGAATACACACAACAACAGAAATGTCAGATAGGAGCGAATAGAAACAAAAATAGACTTCATTAAAAATGATTATGTAGTCACAGCAAGAAGTTATCACAGACCAATAACTTCAGCAAGGGTGAAAAATGGTAGGGCAGTTACACAGTGCCAGCTGAACAGATGTAGTTGTTGTAAGAACCAAAATCTGCAAGACACACCAGAGCTGTTACAATAACACCTTCTAACCAGGAACAGTCTTCTCCCCTAAGAAAGAAGACAAGAATTCGCTGGCTACTTTTTTCTGTAAAAGGTCCTGCTACAGAAACAGCCACATTCCAGAGGTGTTCTGGTGGCCTAAAGCCAGCAGGATCTGCAGGTGTCAGGTGATGTCTGTGGTGGATGCAGTGTTCTTCCTGCAGGTGGGATGCTCAGCATGTGCCGTGGTCAAGAAAATACGACTTCCACCAGAAAACAACTTTGTAAAGGGAGAAGCTTGCCCTTTCTGCCTATCTGACCCACAGCCAGACTTTGGAACAGTTATCTGTCAAAAGCCACAGCACTTCTTCCTCTATTTTGCTGTAAATAACCCATCCTTTGCCCCAGGTATTTGCTTGGATTATTCAGATCCCTCACAGTGCCTCAGTGCCCAGCATCCCAAAGCTGGCCCCCTGCAATACCTCTTGCAGGCTCATGTGAGAGCAAGTCGTCACTCAGTCCCCAGGGAGGAAGGCTGTGCTCCTGGGCTGTCAAGAACACATCTGTCGTACGGCAGAGTAGAAAATAACCCACTAGAAAATCACAGCCTTTTGTTTTACCAAGTAACACTTCCCACTACAGCTGATTCAAGACAATTCCTGAGTTATTTGTGGAAGGTGTTTTTATGTTTCACTGTGGCTGCCTCTTCTTTTCTTTTTCCAAGTCTGATTTCTGGTCACCATTCACTAACTGGCCAGCCAAGGAGTGGGGGACCCTGGAGGAGCAGGTTTCATGTGCTTTCCCACAGCCTCACTTCTGAGGAATTACTAACATGGACTAAACACACAAACTTTGTGGATTTCACAGGTACTTATTCTGTATATGCTTTTACAGAGGCTAGAAAAATTTACTACTAGGATTTTCACAAGTTTCTCTTAATTAGTAAAATTGCACAAAAGAAGAGGTAGGTTGTAGTTCAAGGTTTTTCTCCATTTGCACATGAAGAAGTTATTCATTATGTACAATCAAAAAATATCTTTACATTTCAGAAAGCAAGACCCAGCGGATTTGTGAAGGACATTCTGTTTAGGACACTTCTATTTAACAAGAGATTGAGGTAGCAGCCTTTTTGTCCTTAATAAATGTAATGTCATTAGACAATTTTCAGTTCATTAGGATGCTAACGAGGGATCACTAAGTTGATAATATACTTACAATTTTCCTACTTGAAAATGAAGTGCTGTTAGAAGAGATATATAATTATATGCATCCACACAGGGAGTTCTGTATGGTTTGTAAATAGACAAGGCAAGCCTGACCTTTAAAAGCAGCTTCTGGCCATAAGTGAGGCATTGTTGGAACAAAAGTTTGGGAGAATTTTTAGTAGTATTTGAGGAACTTTTCTTTAGGGGTAATAACAATAACAATTATGATTCCTGATTACAACTATAAGGGCTGGAATGTCTGAAACTACTGGAAGACCAGTGTAAATTACTTGTTTTCTATTAACCTTTTTTTTCAGAAGGATGGATCAAATTAATCATACTATTCAAACAGCAGGGAGGAAACCAATGACTGCAAGCACAGGGTATTGGTCCAGGGAGAGTGAGATAATTAATTGCAGTTGCCATAATCTGATTTGAGCACACCTGCTAAACCCAAGAAGCCAAAGCAATATTTATTTTGACACATTTTTGTGGGAGAATGCTTGGAAAGCTAAGGATTTGTAACATTACCACATTTGTAACATTAAGGATTTGTAACATGTAACACTACCATTTATGTAGTTTGAAGTATGAAATGTCCACAAATACTGAATTTCACTGAGTTGTAAATACGTGAGATGTACATGTATCCAATTAGGGCTATTAAAACAAGCATTGTGGATGCAGTTTCCAGTGTTAATTAATTGAAATACTATCAGTTGGAGAATGTCCCTCTCAGAAGCTGCCTCAGCCAGCCTAGCCCCTACATACTATGATTTATAGCCACTTGGCCTGGAGGTGTGGAAATTCTGAAGAGTGAATTACTGCTGCAAACTTATTCTTCAGCAGTGAAATTAGATTATAATTTTATACAATTTGTTAGAAATGAAATAAAGAAATAATATTCTTTTAATGATGTGGGTTTAGAATGTTGTAAGGAGTTGCAAATTGAAGCCCAAAGGATTTCTGTGATGATTACTTGAAGCAATCAGTGGGTAGCCTAAGTTTATTTAATTTCATTGAATCATAGAATAGCTTGGGTTGGAAGGGACTTTTGAATATCCTCTAGTCCAACTGCCTTGTTCAATGGTTGCTGTGAAGATCAAAGTCACCAAGGGGAAAAGAAAGAATCTAGACTTTGGAATGTACAAGTTCAGCATGAGCTGGGGCAAGGGAGGGGCTTCCTACATTTTGCCAAATACAAAGAACATGTATTAAGAGCCTACACATTGTGAAATACTTGAAAGAGCCTGAAACAGGAAAAAGACCCTCATTATTGGAAAACCTGAGGGGCAGGTTTTCTTTTAACCCTACAAAAGGTTTGAGGCAAAACCACCAAGATATCCAGTAGGTGCTCTTTGAACAAAACTCTCATTTTAGATTTGTTTTGAGTTATACAATCCAACTATTTTAAAATATTTTTAGAGAGGAGAACCTGTTGTATAAATTTCTGTTTAAGAAGAACCTTTCCTGAAAATTATCCAGCAAAGTTTTATGTGTAAAATACTTCAGTCACAAAAGACAAAGTTGTAATGGATTCAGTTTATAATACACCACCTGAATAATGAAAGGGGATTAGAATAATTATCCAGGCAAATATAAATGGACAGGAAAATAAATCACTTTCTTAGTTGATAATAGCTAAGATAATATAACAAAGTTTTACAACTTAAGAATGAAAGATCACTTTCTAATTTTATTACTTATTTAAATAATATAAAATATAATTGCATTCTCACAGTTTTATTATCTACCATGTTGTTGCAGCTCATCATTTAAGAATTATTTGCATTTTGGCAACCCCTCTACTTTATACAAACAGGATTCTTGTTGTTGGGACAAGAAGACCCTGTCTGTGACATTCTGGAGTTTCTAGCTGTTCATGAGATGCTAATATTTTTGCATAATCATCCATTTATGGTCATTTTGAAACCAGCATATTTAAGAACAAGGACAAATTCAATGCCTCTCTTTTTAGTAAATAGCAGGAAGACACAAGCATTGCTCTCCAGCCTGAATTTTATATAAATGTATTGGGTTTAGAGGGGCAACTGAAAGACAAGCTGTGTAAACCAATAACAAGAAAATATAATCAGAAAAGTTCTGGTCAACAGTGTCTGATATATCCCCCCAAAAAAGCTGGCAAAAAAAAAAAAACAAGTAAAGGAACCATTGGCATACTTGTTTAAAATACAACAAACCCCAACAGAAGGTTCAACAAGTACTGTAAGTTTTCACCAAAATTATTAGTAACCCCTAAGGATATTGTGGCTGCAGCAGTTATGATTTAAACTGGAATATTCACAACAGGTTGAATAGAAATACTTTAATAACAGAAATTAATAGTGACATGCCACTAGAAAATCTGATTACTATTACAGGACTGAAGTTGTTACCAACAGTATCAAACACTGAAGATGTACTAAAATTTAATTCCAAAGAAAGGCTGCCTATCAGTGTGTAATCTTAGTATTAGCCCAGTCATGATTCTTCCAACCCTGAAGAAATATTCTAATTTTTCAGAAATACAGGTTGGTAATATTTAGAATTGAGACATTCATCTAATCTCAGTGAATTTTAATGCAAAGTGTGCAGGTATATTACTCAGAAAAGTCAAAATAAACCATTTTCCTGGCTGAGAAGGAAAATAAATATGTGCTGGTCTTGTAAGTTTACTAGAATTCCTTTTGGTTAGTCACAAATACAAGATAATATGAAAATACAGCCATGATTTATATTTTGTGGAAACCATTTGTAGAGTGACAAGACATTAATCACCTTGACTGATGTTAATTTGAAAGGGGCAGTGTAAAATCTAGAAAGCAGGGCCTAAACAGCATATTTAGAAGCAGCACACCCTCCTAAATGATGACGCTTCTGAACTGCTCAGCACTGCCTGGCTGTGTTGGAAATAGCCCAGGCAAGCAACCACTTTGCTGATAGCAATAAATAATATAAAGAACTCTATATTTCCATTTTAATGAATCCTCGAGTTTCTCTTATAATTTTCCAATGATGAATCAGAAATGAAGCTGGCAAAGGCAAGAGGTGTTAATTGGTTGGGTTTTTAATCTGAGGAGGACCCAGTGCAATTTTTGCTAATGTCTCCAACGGAGAACACTTCAGTATCCTGGCTCTGGACTTCTGCCTGATTTATGTCGGGAATTTTTAAGTATCTACAAATTGTTTATTCAGGTGGAGGACCTTTTCCTATTACTATGAACCACAAGCATCCTTTGAGTTACCCTATTAGATCAAAACTGGAAGTCCAGACTAAGAATTTAAATCTTGTTAAAAGCCTTTTGATATAATTTTAGCATTGACAGGCTATAGGCAAATCTCCCAAAATCTCCTTTTACAATATCAGATGGAGTGACATTTTAACTACTACTAACGAAAATATTCTGAGCCCTTCTGCAGAGGAAAGGTACCCAACCATGCACAAAATGCAGAAGATGAAAGAAGAACACAGTACAATGCATCCTAGCTGTGGAGTTTTTCCCCATGAGAAGCAATTCAGGCTTGGACTATGTACATTTATCCCATCACACAGACTATCTTCCTATATGTATGCAGCAGAAACCACCTAGGAGATCATCCAAAAAAACTTTGCATTGGTCTCTAAAGGAGGGATTGAAACCAGTCTTCTGTTTTAATCAGTGTGAATCTCCTTGATGACAAGATGCTTAAATACTGCTGTAAAAGACACTACAAAATATAGAGTCAGGCATGCTGGATCAATTGTAGCTTTTGCACAACTAACTCTTATTACTGCTTCAGGAAGTAAATCCACTGATACATTTATAGGATTTTCATTAAGTCCTACACTGTTTACATTAGCTTTATATTTAAGGACCTTATGCAGACCTAAATCTGATTTCTGGAACTGAGAGAGGGATTCTAAGTCTCAGCAATAGTAAAATTTAATCCTGAGCCAGAACATTATGCAAAGTCAGTGATATGTAGAGCATGGGCATCCCCCCCATCAGCAAAGTGATGTTGGAAAATTATCCTCTTTGGTCTCCCAGAAGAAGCTGAGCTACCTTGCTTCTGTTACATTGAACTGTTTTAACTGACTTTGTCCATCTAGACACTGTTGGAATCAACACATAGAACTTTCATGGCCTACTAGACACAAGCCTGCAAATACATATTTGAACAGCTTTAAAGGATGATGGTGTTTTAAAGGATGATGGTGACCAATTGCAATTGGTATTTTCAGGTGTGACTAAAATTTTGTTTCATTCCATTTCTTTTGACTTTACTTTCCAGCATGGCAAACCTCTTCTGTTCTTTTGCTTATGGACAAGAACATCTATATTCTTGGGCAACAATTCATCCACACAGCAATCAAAGAGTTCAATCTGTGCTTTAAACTCCACAAGATTTTCTCCTTTTATGTTTTAAAGTCATTGTTTTCCTGTTGTCATGGACTGACAGTGGCATGATATTCATTGGAAAGGCCCAAGAGCTTTACTGGCATGTTGGAATAACAGCTAAACCAAGAATTAGAAAAGTACAGAGCCATGGCTAATTTGAGTTTCTGCACCTGCAAAACAGTGTGTCCTTGAACATAGCTATAGTCCGATAACAAGTAGTGAGAAAGAGACATGAGAAATAGAGATGTAACCCCTAAAGAATGAGGAAGAGTTGATATTGTAGCATAACCAATGGACTGCTTGGCTTGCAGAATATTCATGCTACCTGTCCCTTAAAAGGGGAAGGCCTGTGAGAGTTTTCAAGCTGCCTGCTGCAGGGTAATCCATGTATCAGGGGAAAGTGCGGTTAGGAATGGAAGGCATTGTTCAGATAGGTGTGTGGTAGCTCTTTGAGGAGTCACTTGGTCACCTCTGGTTACAGAGGTCAGGTACCAAACACCACGTCTGGCACAGCAGCAGCGCCTACGAAGAGGATCCAACTGCTCTGAGCTCACTGCTGTCCTGACAGATGGGCACACGTGCACAAATCCAAGTAGATGCAGGCAGGTGTCTGTTTTGGGATGCCTTAAAGGGAATGTGCTCTGAATTTCTTTGCCCCTGACTGAACAAAAGCACTATCCCTGATCCCACGTGGTGTACAGCTGCAGAAAAGCTACAAGCTCCATTCTGGACTCTGAGTCTTCCAGTTATACCTGCTTCCAGGGTAATTAGATTTCCAGAGTGATCCAAAGGGACCTTAATACAAAAGAATCAGTCTTAAACACATGATTTTAAGCAGAAGGAGGGACTGCAGAATATACCTGCCCTCATGACTGAGAAAGGCATTTGCTCTTGTTGTGGTTTGGTCCCAACACCAAACACCACATATCCACTCATTCATTCCCCAACCAGTGAGACTGGGGAGAGAACAGGAAGGGGAAAAACTGAAAAACTCATGGGTTGAGATAAAGGCAGTTTAACACGGAAAGCAAAAAGCACAAAAGCACACAAGCAAAACAAAACAAGGAATTAATTCCCTGTTTCTCATGGGCAGGCAGGTGTTCAGCCATCCCCAGGAGAGCAGGGCCCCAGCACACATAACATTACGTGGGAAGGCAAATGCATCAATCCAAACATCCCCCCACCTTCCTCTTCTTCCCCCCACTTTATACACTGAGCAGGATGTCATATGGTCTGGAATATCACTTTGATTATTTGGGGTCACCTGCCCGGGACCTGTCTCCTCCCAGGTTCTCAGGGACCCCCCAGCTCCCTCACCAGCAATGCAGTACAAAAAATAGAAAACTTGGCCCTGCTCAGCAATAACAAAAACATCTCGATATTATCAACCCTGTGTTCAGCACAAATCCAGAACACAGCCCCATACCAGCCACTGTGAAAAGAATTAACTCCACCCCAGCAAAAACTAGTACAGCCCTTCTGGGGCACTTGTAACAACAAGAGTAATTTGTGAGGAGCTGGTGCCTCTGATGTATGCATTTGTAGGCATTGCTGTAGATAAAACTCACTTAAAAGACTACAGGGAACAAAAACATTGAGCTGACTTTGAAAGAGAAACACGGTGAGGGTCAAGTCTCAAGACAGACTTACAAATTCTGTAACATCTGCTGAAAAATATCTGCCTCATTTGTCTTCAAACTCTGCTCTAAGCTGGTGATAATGGATCTGTGTGAGTTTTGTGTGACAGCGACAACCTGGAAGCTAGATAAGATCATGAAACACATTTTATATAAGCCATCAATAGCAATATTCAGCCACTAGCACCATAGACTGGTGGAAATCCATGCCCATTCACTTCAATCAACATGTCAGAATTTCTTTTTTAGAAAAACAAGAAATCAAGGAAGTTTCTTCATAAGCTACAAGTATTTTCAAGTGTTTCTTTTCGTAAAAATACTATGGAAAAGAATAGCTACAAGGCAAAACTAGCTACAAGGTTATCTAGTGAAAGTGAACCAGGCAGAAACACAGTTATGAAAAATGGCATGCATTGCCAGAGACAGAATTGCATTTTGGGAATTGATACAATTCTACACAGATATCATTATATTTAGGCACAAATTCTTCCTTAAAACACTCGTGTACATGTGTGGTGGTCCTTTTTGTAGTACAAGGGGGCTTGCACACCTCATGCACATGGAGCAGTTCAATTACCTCTGTCCTAGCAAATGCAAGGTGAATACATTTATTTTTATGCCAAAATTGTTGTGTATAAAAATCTATTTTACACTTCTGGTATTCTGAATTTCATGTGTGCCTAAAAAAGAAATAACCCAAAGTCTGATCCAATAAAATGTATCAGTTACTAAGAGATTTTCTTTTGTGGAATGCTTTATAAGTACATAATAGCAACTTAGAAAATTCTGATCTTGCAGCTTTTAGAACAGAAATATTCTGTGGCTTTGGAGAAATTTATCACACTTTTAGCTCTGAAAGCCTTACCACTGCAATGCAGACTAGTCTTCTCAAACCATCTTGGCACAGATGACATCTCCAGGTTCAGGAAAAACCACAACAAGATTTTAGCCATAGGGACATTTTAGGGACATCCCCGCGCACATGACTGCCTTCTCTTCTCTTCTCTTCTCTTCTCTTCTCTTCTCTTCTCTTCTCTTCTCTTCTCTTCTCTTCTCTTCTCTTCTCTTCTCTTCTCTTCTCTTCTCTTCTCTTCTCTTCTCTTCTCTTCTCTTCTCTTCTCTTCTCTTCTCTTCTCTTCTCTTCTCTTCTCTTCTCTTCTCTCTCTTCTCTTCTCTTCTCTTCTCTTCTCTTCTCTTCTCTCTCTTCTCTCTCCTCTCTTCTCTTCTCTTCTCTTCTCTTCTCTTCTCTTCTCTTCTCTCTCCTCTTCTCTTCTCTTCTCTCCTCTCCTCTCCTCTCTCTCCTCTCCTCTCCTCTCCTCTCCTCTCCTCTCCTCTCCTCTCCTCTCCTCTCCTCTCCTCTTCTCTGTTCCAGCTGCTGAGCTCTCCTTACATCCATGACAGATGTGCAGTGTGTCATGCTTTGGCCTCTTTACATGGGAGCTGGTGTTTCCCAGGATGCATGGCTGCTTTCATGGCTGCACATCACTGCCTTCCAGAGGGAGAGCAACATCAGGAATGCATTACATGCAGTTGCAACTTGTTTTAACAACACTGAGGCTGAAAAGCCCAGAAACTTGTGACCAGAAAACTCTTTTGCTGGTCAGAGAGCTCTGGCCACTGAGCACAGCTTAGTACTGCCAGTGTGTGTCCCATCAGGTCTCCCTCTAATCACATCTGTGCAGGAAACAAAACAAACATATTCCAAGAGTTTTACAGTCTGTTTAGGTTGTTTAATGAAAACAGCTTTTACAGACAAGGATGCCACTATAGGCGGCATGTATCATGGAATGCAACAAATAAGAGAGGAAGATGAGCATATTGAAATTTGGCTTTATTCACCAAACCTGAACAAAAGGTTGTCCATTTTAATTCCAATGGAATGATGAACTGCCAGCAGCAAGCCTAAAAGCTCAAAATGATGTAACATCAAGCTTAAAAAAACACACATTCCCTGACTGCTTCCAAAACTAGGTGCAAGCAGAAGATGCTGAGAGCATGCTGGCAGCAATGGGCCACTGGGGAGGCAGAAAGGCAGGGGACAGACAAAGGGCACAGGCTCAGGGAATTCCTTGGGTTTTCCCCACCAGTCTGGTGCCCCATCACCAGGGCTTTCTTCATTAGCACAAGCAAGGCCTGGAGAAAGGAAGAGGAAATCAAACTCCCTGGGGTACAGTTTGACAGTTCCTACTTTTAGGTGTCTGTGTTAGTTTTTCAAAGCTTGCATTGGGCTCCCACTTAAAAAAGAGCCAGTGGAGAGAAGGTGATCCACTCTGTCCTCAGACAGACAATGGTCATCCATGGGCTAAAGACCTCTCCACAGGTGCCTCCCATTCTGCACTGACACAGACAGTGCCCAGAAAGCCTTGACAACTTCCTGGTGCTGCAGCCCACAAAACCAGAGTCAGAATTGAATCCAGACTGCTATATTGCATCTTCAAGGATATTCACTGGAGAAACAGGACCCAAATGAGAGATTTTTTCCTTATATATGAGTTCTTCTGAACAGGGAGAGCCCATTTGAGCATGAAAGGGAGAGCATGAACATGACCTCACGTGTTCCTGAGAAATCTGTTAACAAATCTTCTAGTTCCAGTGTACAGTATTAAAAATATCAAACCCCTCAGCCATTTCTTATTGCTAAAACTGAACATATGCAGCCAACTACATCCCATTATCAGCATTTCACCAACAGAGAAGTTAATTGGTGACACCATGAGGCTAACTTCACAAAACAAGGGTGTCAAATCAATCTGCCTGTATCCTAGACACTGGCAACAATGTATGTACACTAATAACATGTCCAAAATTTCTGTTGTCTTCATTTTCCTGTACATCCTTTGACATGCTGAAATAAGTATTTGGGCCCCTTCACTCCATTTTAGTGATTCCTGAAAAATTAAATTGCTAACTGTTTTTAAAAGCTGTGGCCTATAGTCCTATTTGCTTTAAGGTTTTTTTTCCTATTCTGTGCATTTCTTTTCTAAATATGCCATATCTATACAGCTTTATATTAGTTAAAATGCCTCCCTGAAAACAACATCTAAAGCAGGGTTCTGCATGAAAAGACAAAGCATTCATTCCAACATCAGGGCAAATTTGTATCTGAGCTATAGCATGAAGCTATCCTAAAATGAGCTTACCCCATCTTGTGGTAATTTTTCACAATATCAGGCTGTGCAGTGTGCCTCCTACTACCTACACCTACTGGTGGAGACAGCATGGTGAAAGAATAAAGCAGATGTTTAGCACACATCATGGCATTCTAGAGCTGTCACCAGCTTTCAGTAGCATAGCTTGTGGTCTTCTTATTTATTCTTGGAAAAGTTCACCATGGGACAAGATAAAGGAGTTCAATTACAGCACCAGTGTACCTTTGCAGTCTCCTGCATCAGCTCTCATCACTCTGGCTAGCAGTGGAGGGATGCGCCCATGATTTTAAAAGCACCCAACCCATGAATTTCCATACATAACTACAATTAGATATCATATTTCTCTAACTATGATATTTCTAGTGGTATAAAACAGAGTGCATGTAGGTCTTTATAGGCTGCCCTGGTAACCCCAGCAGGGTGATTCCCTGGTATCAGACTGGTTTGATCATTCCCTTGTTGTGCCTTGGGATGGCCATGAGTAGGTGACAGCCTTGGTACAATGGGATGTCACCCTCTCCCTGGTGAGGTGCCAGCGTAAACACCCTCAGCACTGCTGTGACAAGTGGGACTGAACCAGTTTACACCTCCTAGGTGTTTAGTCTCTTGAGGATCCTCAGATTCTCCTTGGACCCCTGTAGATCAGGACTTCAGACTGCCTACACACCATGTGAAGTGGGTTGAGGTCCTTCTAAAAGCAAGGATCTAATCTAATGAGAAAGACTGCTACATTTCTTGTTACTTGAAATACATAGATGTCACTTTGTACTTGAAAGAGAGTGATGCAATGTCTGCCTAGTGCTGATTTCAGTGCTAGTAGTTGTTGTGTGTGAGCTGCACATGCTCACATTGACAAAAGCGTTCATAGATTGAGGGCAGTTCCAGTGGGAGCTGAAGATGACCATGTTCAAATGACCCCAGTTGTTTTCAGATGAAGTCAGCTGGCCAAGGCACTGCATGCAAGGAGGTCATGGCAATCTCAGACGCTCCTCAGAACATCAATCGCTCAACTTCAGATTGCATTTGGGCTGTTGGAGTCCCATTAATTGCTGCTTCAGATCAAGCAGCTTCCACATATGCTGGGTTGCTTTCCATATTCAGCATGCAAGGAGCAGGGAAGAGCAGCAGAATACATCATTCCCATTTTACCTGAGATGCCAGGTTGGACTGCGAGCCACACAGCCTCAACTGACAGAGACAACAGCAGCGTCCGGCTGCGGCAGTGCCTTGCGCACAGCCTTGTAGTGCCATCTTCAGACAGAGCGAGGCATCCCTGACACTCCCTCAAGGAAAAACCCATCCCATCTCCAGTCCCAGACTGCAGCCTACGGTGACGCTGAGTCAAAAACACAGCCCAGCTTCAGCTACAAACTGAACTTTGCTCCCTTACACAAAAAGGAAAGGAAAGGCAAAAGAAAACAAAAGGTCTGGTCCCTTGCAGTGCTAGGTCACCAAAAGCTGTGTCCAAATCTGCAAAGCCCTGAGTCATGTTGTTTTATTTTGGCAGAGACTTCACAGAATACCCCACCCTGAGTCTGGCTCCTGTGAGATCTTTTGGGTCCTCTTCCATTCCTATTATGGTACACTGGTCAGTAAAAACTAGCAAAAATGAGATTAGGACTTTTAAGGAAACCTTAACATGACCTCCTGAGCAGCAATTTTACAGCCACAACCAGTTTTAGGCACAGTAACTGTGGTGAAAGTAGTCTGAGAAAGTACATGGTGTGCAGATCCAGTTTGACATAATAGATCTCTTTTTACTTAAGCCAAAAATTTCTAGCAGATGTAATCAACAGAAATAATGTGAAATAAACATTTGGCTTTGGGGTTTTTTATTCACCCTTTGTGCTTAAGACAGACACTGACAAGGCCAATTCTAGCTACTTATTGCTTATTACTCAGAAAGAATGGCTTTATTAACATACAGGCCTGACATCTCAAATTACTGAGGTATCAGCTATATATTTTCTAGCCTAGTGCAGTCTTTATTTTTTCTGAATTTTACTATTTGTTCTAATTTATTCTTCAAGGCAAAATTTCTAAACCATCAAATTCTATTAATCTCTCACATTCTCCTGTCTTTGCTTTAACATTCTCCCAACCTCCACTTTCCTCTTCAATATTAAACTAATAGCTTTTATGAAAACCTTTACAATTTTGATGTATTTTATTGATAGGTGAATGTAAACTTAACAGGAGTGGTTGGAAGCAAAGGAATGTGGTATTAACACAATGACACATCTATCAAATATAAACTCCATAAAACAAAGTCGCCTTGCAAGATACACAGAATTAAAAAACAAGACTAATTTACCCCTTAACCTAAAGTTTATACAGTGCAAGAGGTGTAAATCTCCTTGTTCTCACATATAACATGGACATAACATATTTTTGGTAATCTAGTAAAATCTGTTTAATTCAGTATCTTTGGGAATTTTTTTGCTTAAGACATTCAGTTTGGTTTTTGGGTTTGGTGGGGATTTTTTAGATTCATTGGGTTTGTTTTCTGGGGGTGGGGACAGGGGGTTTGAGCAAAAATAGCCAACATCTATCAGGGATTTGGTGATATTAGACCAAACTTCTTTAAAGCTCAACCTAAGCCCCAGAATGTACCATTTTGGGGGACAGCTTTCAGACACAAAGCTCACATCTGTAACATACTGAGGTCTGTGCAGCTCATGGGAAGACTCTTCAGCTTTCCATGGCATTTTGGAGAGCAGGATGCCCCAGAGAAATGTTCACGTGTGACATCTTAGGCCTCAATATCCTCTGTGCACCCAGGCTGTGCTGACTTTGGGGACCTGTTTACACAACCTCCAATTACTGTTAATAGTATGAACTCATTAAGGAGTTGGTTCTTTGAAAACTGTGGTGAGTTTCTTTGTCTGTATGTACCCACAACAAGAAGAACAATCAGCAGATTCTCTGAGGGGCTCTCGGTGCTGGCTCAGCACATGTTGTTCCACTGATTAGAGACGGGACCTTCAAAGCTGACCTCTGACCGGCTAAGGACTTGGCTGGGATTGGCAAAGGCACTTTTTCCTACAGCTTGGGAGATGAAGGAGAAGTGGAAAGGATAGGAAGCTGTGAGTGAGAAGCTAAAAATAGCCAGAAATAACAGAAGAGGAAATAAGAGAAGTGGAATTTTTTTAAGGACTGGAAGAAAGGAAAATGTGGAGGACACACAGCAAGTATTATTTAGGAATGGCATAGATGAAAAGGCTATTGTGGTGGGAGCTGTGTTGCCCTTTGCTGCCAGACTAACCAGGGCTGGTAGGGGAGTAAAGACAGCCAGCAAAGAGACAGGCCAGGCACTGCTGGTGTTTAGCCCCTGAAGATTTGAACCAAACTTTGCTGCTTTTTGTTGCTGTTATCAGTAGCTAATGCGCAGTTACAATTAAGCAATTGCACTGTGAACATTGTATGCTCGGCAAATCTTTTGTTAGGAGGAAAAGGGAAGGCAATCCCAGGATGAATGTCTACACGACAGCTGCCAGGGGTGAAGTCAGGACTGAGCAGTGCCTGGGGGAAAGGCAATCCCGGCAGTGGGAGATCACGACCACCGCCTCACTGACCACCTAGCCAACACCGACCCCAGGCTCGGAAGGAGAGCAGAACTGCGCCTGAGCAATAATTACCGTGAGAAAGGAGAGGAATGACGAGCGAATAGGGGTTTGAGAGCTAATTTTAAAAAAAAGCTACGTAACTTGTAACCAAGGAATGCTGGCGCCTTTGTTTGTTAAAATGTATCAAAAGCGGGACGTTTCTGTGACCGAGGAGCCCGCCCGGCTCTTTCCTCGGGGCCGTGAAAAACGCCAATCGTTTGTTTTTAAAATTTTAAAAGTTTAATAGTAATAAAATGGTTATTAAAAATAGTAATACAATTAGAGTAATAATAATTTGGACAATTCGAATTAGGACAATATGAGACGAAGAGTTACGGACGTCCGGGCAGCATGAGCCCGAAAAAGACACCTGTTACCATAGGATTAACCCTTAAAAGCAATAGCCTGTTGCATATTCATACACTTCATACATGATGTATAAATTCCATTCAAATACAGGATTCTGTCTGGTCATCGTCAGCTTCTTCCTCTGAATCCTAACAGCGCCTTCCAGGCGGGAAGAAGTTCGTTTTTTCTGATAAGAGGACAACAAATTCTTTTTCTCTGAAAGATTTAGGTGTCATGGGGCTGCTATTTCGCAGCAAGTCCTTTCTTTTAAAAAAGTATCCTACATAGCATAGTTTATATTTTAACATTTTTTATAACCTAAAACTATATTTAACACACTACTTAAGAGAATTAATACAGCATTTACTTTCTAACACAACACATATAAAATTCATTTTAATATTTGCGAAAAGCCCATCATAAAATACGCATTTTTCACAGCGCCAACTGCAATTAAAGGCGGAGAACGGCGGGAGCAGCCTCGGTGTGTGACTTGGTGCTGCGCACGGGTAAGGAGCCCACGTTGGGGCCGCCGCCATCCCCACAGCGCTGAGGGAGCGCATTCCCGACGCCGCCATCCCCCGGCGCTGAGGGAGCGCATTCCCGACGCCGCCATCCCCCCGGCGCTGAGGGAGCGCATTCCCGACGCCGCCATTCCCCGGCGCTGAGGGAGCGCATTCCCGACGCCGCCTGCCCGGTGAGGGGAGCGGGCGGGAGCACCCCGGGCACGTGCGCCGTGTTTGGGGGTGGGGCCACTGCCGCGCCTGCGTGGGGAGGCGGGCGCGCGCGGGGCCGGATGCGCCTGCGCGGCGGCGGCAGCGGCGCGGGCGGGGCGGGGCGGGGCGGGGCGGGGCTGAGCCGAGCCGGGCCCGGGCGGCGGGGCCTGTTCGGTTCCCTCCGCCGGCAGCGCCGACCCCGGGCGGGGTGGGCAGCGAGCAGTGGCGGCGGGGGTCACCCCTCCCGGGATGTCGCAGAGTGCCATGTCCGAGACCTACGGTAGGATCCGGGGGCGGGGTGAGGGGATTCCCCTCTCCGTCTCCCTCCTCCCCAGCGGGGGAGCGGGCCCGGGGCCGGGCAGGGCCCCCTGAGGAGCAGGGAAGGAGCCGGTGTGGCGTGAGGGCTCCCCGGGCTCGGGCGGGCCCCTCTGCCCGCCGCTGCCCTGAGACCCCAGCGCCTGCCCCGCCCGTGGGCGGCCCGGCAGGAGCGCTCCGAGGTATCTGCAGGGAGCGCCTTGGGCGCTGCTGCTTGTTGTGGTGCGGGGAGTCCAGCAGGAAACTCGCAGTGCTTGTCCGCTGGGAAAAGCTGCCCCCGCCTTTACCTGGAGACGGGGGTGCTTCTGCCGTCAAGTTGAGGATTCGGTCCTGCTGTCTTAGTCGTGCAGGCGTCAGAAAGAGTTGATTGTTGGAGTGTTTTTGCGGGGAAAAAGATGAGTGGGTATGTTCGTCTGTCCCTGTTTTGGAATGGGTGTCTGACTACTGCTGGTAGGAAAACATCCGATGGAGTAAGTCGGAGTGCAGGCACTGACAGGGTGTGTCCAGTGCGTCGCTAGGAAGCATCAAAGAGAAGTGAGAGTCAAAGAGGCAGGCAGAGCTGGTATTGCTGGCTTGGTGGAGGAGATGAGAAGCAACTGAATAGTATTAATTTATTTTCTTTATAATTTTACTTGAATCTCTGCTTTGAATAGATTTCTACCCTTTCCATACTATACAGTTCTGTAATATTTTCCAGTATAAAGATGCTGTACATATAAATATTTTCTGAAGCCGTGTGGTAATTTCGTATTCCTAGTCCATGAGAGTAGGATCAGAATTGAATAATCAAAGCAGAATTGGACACAGTAACTCTGGAAACCGTTTTGGAGGCTGGGGTGTCCATCAGGAATAGGCCAAGTGACCTGATTGTCATTTTATTTTCAATACTGTAGTCATCAGTGCTTGATGTTCTGTCCTACTGGTCAGTGCTTCGGTGTACAGCAAATACACAGAACTAAGAGGCAAGAGTGTGGGGCAGCCCTTGAAGTGCCAATATTGGGATACTCAAACCCTGCTTCTTTTGCCCATCTGTTCTGGAAACATGTAAAAGTTACATGTAGCAACCAGAGGGCAGTGCTTGGTCCACCTAGATTTGAGTTTAAACAAGTTCTTCATGCTCTGTACTCCTGTGATCTAGAACTGGGATCACTTTGGCCATGCTTATGGGGGTCTCTGAGCAAAAGAGTTGGTAGAAAACCAGAGATGACAGCATTTCAGTGGTGCTCCTCCTTTCATGCTGTAATTATACTAGGTGAGCCAAATAGATGGTTTAGCCAAATCTTAAACCAGAACATTGAAACATTTTTTGCATTGTTCCAGTGATGCAGAATAGGAATAGTAAGCCCACTGGAGCTGTTCATACTTTCATATTATTTTGGTATCCAAGAAAGCAAGCCCTTGAAATGGAAGCTTTGTAGTTGTGGGTTGTTCCTGTTATTTGTTTAATTGTTGTTTGATATATTACATTTTGGAGTTTCTGTGTTTGTCCTGTGCACTCACAGGCTACAAAAAATTCAGAGCCAGAAGGCTTGAGAGCATCGAGTTCCAGAGAACACAGAAGAATAAAAGCTAAGTTTTAGCATAGAGTTTAACTTATGGCTCTACAATCTCTGACCATAGCAATAGTCAGTAACTAATTTTGCAGTGTCCTGTCCACTTATGTAGCAGCCCCATTGACAAATCAAAGTTAGCACTACCATTAAATCCATTAAATTATGGATCTTCTGTGCTTGATGATCTCTGGATTTCATGTGCTCAGTGTCCTAACAAAGAGTGGTTTGTTGCTGGCCAGCTGTTGCAATGGCCATGGAGGATGGCAGAAGTATTAGGTCCGTTTCCTCCTGGTGACTGAGACTAGGGGTCACTGTATCCCCCTCCTGGCATCCCTGTAGCTTGTAAATCCTTAGTCATTAATTAGATTTTTCTTGTCACCTGAATTATGACCCATTCTAATTATGTAACCTCAAGCTTTTTATCCCATACAGATAGGCTCAGGAAACTGGTTGGTGGTTGGGTTGGTGGTTTTCTTCCCAATGTCATTTTGTTGTCTTTTATATGACTTTAATTTTGCTGTGAGGTTTGAAAGAGGCCTTATTTTTAAAATATTTTTCTCAATCTGTCAGGAATAAAGAGTCTTTCCACTGGCAACCACTGTTAATTTCATGTCTCCTGGGTTTTTTCCTCCCTTAGTTTCTTCCTCCATGTCACATTCTGTCTTCTTTGGAGGTTTTCTGTTCACTCACTTTTCACAACTCATTCTGTCAATTATTGAGTTTCTTGTCTCTTCCTTCTTTTCAAACAAAGTTCTGCAGCTTCTCAGTCTTGACACTAAATTTTGCTTACAATTCATATTTTCACTCCTGCAGATCTATTACATCAGTTGTGTATCTTCTGTTCTTAGCTTTCTTATCTGTTCAATTATTTATGTGTTCAATTCAGTATCTATTAAATTCTTACGTGTTCAGTTTATTCCCATACAAAATGCCACAACCAAGCCAAATATGAATACGAGATAACTCCATGAATTTTGAGACTGGGTTTAGAAAGAACATTTTCCTGCTGCTTTTGGGAGAAAAGGGTCATTCTTTCAGAAGTTTGACATTTAACATTGGAAACAGATCTCTTATTCATAGGAAAACTCTTTTAACTCAAGTTTTCTGACATGTAATGGCCTTTCTGTAGATAATTGCCATATAACAATGCATGCATGTTTTAGCTTGCTTTCCAGTGAAAAAATATACATGTTTTTGTGGTAAAGACAGCCTGACAGAAAGTTGCTTATCCTTAATAAATAAATGCAAAGCCACCTTTGGATTTTAAATGGTAGAAGGATGGAAGTTGTACTAGCATTGAATGAATGCAGTGTGTAAGATTCAAGTCAAATCTCTTCACTCCTTAGTTTCTTGTGTTTTTTCCACCAGCATCTACAAATCCCAGTCTGGTCACATAAGTTTATCAATCTCTGTCATTGGCAGAGAATGTATAGTGTTTCCATCCATTTAAAAATAATTCTGGACAATTTGGTCTGGACAATTTGATTAATCCTTTTCTCGCCATCCCATCCCACGCCATTTACCTGATGGTATTTTCATTTATCACCCTGGTCTTCAGTTTATTTCAAAAATGATTTTATTCCTTAGAGAGCACAGCTCTTTTGCTTGTAAGGAAGCTGAGCTTCCCTCTCTGAAGCATTCTTTTTGCAGATTGCAATAGAGCTAGGTTGATCTGTTCTACCTGTTTATCTTGTAAACTTTCTGCTAGGGAAAGGAGTAAGTAGTGGGAATAGCTCCTCCTTTCATTTAGAGGCAGCATGTGCCAGTAGGAATGCTTCAGAGCACTCTTTCTCCTGCCCTGTGCCATGAATGAGAGAGTTTCCAAAGTGGTCAGCATTAGTGAATATAAATTCTACTCTGTAGCAAGGAGTTGGGAGGATTTAAAACTCAGAGTGGGGCTATAATATTGGACTCCCCCCTACCCTGCTGTATTAGCAGTGTGAAGGAAACAATTTAATTCTCATTGCATGCTGAGGAGTAAGCTACAGTATCTCAGAAGCAGTTTGACTGTTTCTTCTGCTGGAGCCCGCTTCAGTCAGAGGAGGAGGTTGGGTGTCTGGGGGTGGTTGCCACATCAACCATCTGTTTTTGCTGGTGCTTGAGTCAAAGCCCACAATTGTCTCTCTTCTGCTTTCCCCTCAGCTCACACTGCTCCACCACCCCCAAAAGAAAAAAACAAACACAAAAGATATTATGTCATTTATGTAGTTTAACAGCTTGTGCTGCTGGTGCATCTTTAGGGTGAAGCCACAATTTTATTCCTTTTTGCCTGTGCTAGAAAATGTTTTATTTCCTGCCCCCCCTACCCTGTTAGGGATCAGGTGGTGCATGTAGCTCTCAGAGGGGACTAAGCTGATTCTTTGTAATGCTTTATTTCCTTAAACACCCATGCTATGCTGTGTTTCATTCTCCTTATGATTTCTGTAATGCATGTTTTGTAAGCTTTCTTCCCTTTAGCATGGAGCTCAGTTTTGATCCTAAATCTTTTCTGTCTAAAGAGGATCTTATTTAAAGGCAAAGTGGTTTAACTTTTCTAGACCTTTTCAGTAGCCAGCATGGCAGCAAGCATTTTTAACATCTGAATGATGTTGCTTTTCAGCTTTTCTATGAAGGAGGAACAACAGAATTCAAAAGAAAAGTTTCTCTAGGGTGACAGCGTTGGCAGCTGGCTGGAATGCTGGAACTCTGAGCTGCTTTGTCAATAGGAAAAAAAAAAGGAGATAAAAAAAAGCTTTGAAATGAAGTGAACTAACTCCTCTGGGAAGAGGACACCAAAAAGGAAAACTAGAGCAATTAAGCAGTTGTGCAAACATTAGAATGTGAGTTGCATTTGCTGAAATTGCCAAGAATGAATATATAAAGTCTGAGTCCACAGTGATGGTCTAAAAGAAGCTGTCTGCCCAGTCTCATTTGATTTCTGTGCTTCCAAACTGTGCTAAATTTTCCATACATCTGTACAGCTTAAAGAGAAAACATTTCATATCCTAAATCATGTGCTCAAATAAGTAACAAAAATGTAGTTGATGTGGTACCGGTTGTCATACAGAATGACATTATAAGAAAGAAGTTGCAGAATAACAAGATGGAAAACGTTCTCCCTGTTCTTACTTGTTATTACCTTATTTGTTAATAGGCTGGGCTGTGAACTTAAAAGTTTGTTAAGTCTTGGTATTTTTAACATTTTTCTTGTCTTTCTTTGCAGTTGATTAAATGTGCAGAGTATTCCATATTCCTGAACCATCCAGTGCTCATAGATAAACTGATAACATAAGTCTAAAAGCTTTTTGTTAGTTTGAATAATTTACATAAAATTGGAGTTTAAAAGGATAGAAGCATGGTTGTATTTGTGAAGGTAACAGTGTCTTAAAGTCTACATGTGTTTGGAAACATTGCTGCCTTTGGTGCAGAAAGGTTTTAAATTTTTTGTTAGAAGGCTGACATTTTCATTTTATGGAGCAGACTAAAACACATTTCTCTTAGTTTGGTGGAATAAAACACGTTTCTCTTATCTTCATCCTGTGGAAAAAGTTAATTGTGACTAGTTTCAAGTTTCATCTTAAAAAGCCCATTTGCTATTTTGTCAGATGGAAATTTATTTTTTGTCTACTAAGTAAGCAGGCATTGAACTGGCATCTAAGTGATTTATTTGTAGGAGAGTCTCTTTTGAGTTTGTTTGGTACAGTAGAATCTGGATAGAAATTAGGAGTCTATTATGAAGTGCTGCTAAAAGATAATATCAATTTAAAGGCATTAATATAAAATCCCCAAATAGCACTGTTGCTTTCAGAGCAAAATATAAAGCACCTCAACTTAAAACACCTCAGGGAAAAATACACTGCTGTTCTGATGCTCCTCCAGAGCAGTGACATGGCTGTCCCAAGGCCTGAGTGTGCAGTGTGTTCCATTTGCTGCTCACTGTGGGTTTGTGGGCTGCACAAATTCGCCTTCCTGAGCCACATCTGACAACCAGTGCTTGCAGTTACAGTGCAAATTAGTAGGAGAATAGAGTTTTGGTTTTAGCCTTTCCCTGTTTTAGGTTTGCAGTAGCTGTTGTACAACTGTCAATAACAAGAGTCTTCCATTGGAGAAAAAATGAAGGTAAACATAAATTTTATAATTGTTTTTAAGGAGAAAATCTGACAAACAGCGTTCACCAGATACAAAGTAGAACCAGTTTTAATTGGATTTCAGATTTATGTTTGGAAAAATGACAGAATCGGAAACAAATTATTTTAAATGTCTGTGTCTCAGAATATTTTGGATTTTGAGGTTCTCTGAAAGTGATAAAACCAGTGAGATTATACACACACACACACACACACACACACACACACACACACACACACACACACACAGTAGTTTAAATATACAAAATGGTGTAAAAGGCAGCTAACCAGTGATATTTGATCCATAAAACATTAAACTTGGCTTTCTTTGAGATGATTTTTTTCTGAACCTAACACATTGGGCTATTTATGATACCTACATTTCATGCTAACAGTGAAGACTTGATAGAGTGAAGGCTTCTCAGCTTCAGCTTGTTTTGCAGTTGAGATGACATGAAGGGCCCTTCTTTAGAGGAGTTAACAAAATTTTCACAACCTGAAGGAAAATCCTTTTTGTGGCTTTTTTTTTTAATCCAGAAAGCATGAGCAGCTGGGTGGGGGCGTGACAAATGAAAGGATTTTGGAACAGAAAGTCTTGAGCATGTAAATGGTCATTTTTGTGAGCAAGAAACAGCCGTCTTCTGAGAAGGGTAAAATTCAGAATCTATTCCGAGCCTGTTACAGAATTTGAAACAAGAGGGACAAAATATAAAAAAGCAAAAATCTTTAGTAAAATATTACTTGATTTTAAATATGACTGAGATCCAGAAGACAGGTGAAGACAAAGAACAGTAGACATTCTAAGGACTCACAGCCCTGTCTTTTTAACAGTGGGAATCTTCTTATCCTTTGAAAACTTGCTTGTTCCTTTTACCATTGCTAGGGACTGTTTGATATACCATAACAAGTAATTCCTTCATTAAATGGAATGAGCACATAGATCTGTGTGCATCTTAAATTCAATTTTTGAAACGAAGTACTCAAATGAGGTCCTGGTAGAGGATTTTATCAGTTCTTTGACTTACTTAGCATAGTTTTTCTTTTTATTTGGCCATCCCCTGGGCCAATACCCGTGTAGCCCACTTGACAGCTTTGAACACTCTTAACAAAATTAATGTTTTTATTTTTGTTGATACTGCAAACCAAGTAATTTTCCTTGCATTCTATTTCTTAGAGAAACAGTGCAATAAAGAGTAAAAATTCTGCTGCTAGTAGAAAAATAAATAGAGAATCTTGCATGAGCTGTAAAGGTTGCCTTGGTGGCAGTTTATTAGGGGAAGCAGTTGTAAACTTTCTAATCAGTTTACAATTTTTGAGAGCTGTAAGACAGGGAAGCTTTCTTCAGTCTTTAGCAAAACTGAAAGCAGATTTGTGGTGGTAGCACTAAAGCATTTTATGTAACTGTTTGAAACAATAGCAATGGGCCATAAATCTTGAACGTGTATTACCGATGAACATTGACATAAATGGCTCATAAATAGGTAACAGAAATACATGTGTATTAATTTAACGTGTGGAAGAAATGCGGAACTAGGCATCCCAGAATAAAAATTATTTCTTCCCTCTAAATTTTGCAGAGAAGTTCTGTGGTTGTCCCAGCTGTGTACAGGGATTAAAAACAAAGTATGAGTATTAAACTGTTAATAGAGAATTCCAAATTAATGTAAACTAAAAACAAAAAAACACCCCCATATAAAAAACCAACACCCCTCTCTGGAGTTTTAGATTTTGAGAAATGGTATCATTATCTATTTGTGTTGATGATAGTTAATACCTTACATGCTCTTAAAACACATTCCTGGAATACAAGCCAACCATTTACCTGTGGTTGAGCCTATTTTAACTGAGCTCAGATTCAGCTGTTTCTGCTTTGTTTTGTCTTTCTTGCCTCTCCAGAAAGAAGAATTATTAGTTCTTGCTGTGTAACATCACTATTGCAGATTCTGGATAATTCTTCAGATTTATTGCTATTTTGCTAATTTTGTCATCTATTCCCTTCTCTTTGAAATAACAGCTACAAGAGAATAGCTGCCTTGTGGGTTTGGTCTTGTAACAAAAATGTGAGTCCATACTAAAATTTAGCAATTTTTTTTTCTTTCAATCTTCAGATTTCCTGTTTAAGTTCTTGGTGATAGGAAATGCTGGAACTGGAAAATCCTGTTTGCTACACCAATTTATTGAAAAGAAATGTAAGTACATATGAAGGACAGTAAGAGTTCTCCACTGCCTTGTACCAGAGGTAAAGGCTCTGCCTACCTGAGTACCTGTCATTGGTAGGGAAGCTCCCCTAATTCCCTTATTTGTGTAGAGGAGGATTTTAGTAAAGAATTATGTTCAGAACTGTGCTGTAAATTCTTATTGCTCACTGTTTGTCTTTAATCTAAAGCCTAATACAGAGCATTACTCTCTGTTATTCTCAAATAAATATAATAAGATGTTGGTGAAAATACAGACTTACTTTCTGTGAGAGGTATAATTTGCAGCTGCAAGATTCCCTGGATATATAGTAGAGACTTGGATCTTTTAGAAAAAATAATGAAAAAAAAAAAGCTGAATTGCTTAAGTAGATTTAGAAAGTCTGTAGCATCTTTTGAAATAAATAGTAACTCTGTTTTCTTTGTTAAGGACTGTGGTCTATCATAAATATTGATAGAGATTCAATTGTGACTGTTATTCAGAGATTAAAAGATAACATAAAAGAAAAATTTCTGTTGGATTGTGGATTTGGTATCAAGATTAAACAAAAATAATATGCATTTAGAAACCTTTGTAAATCTAAAATGACTGTTGTCTTTTTCAACCAAACAGTAATTCACCTTATCTCTTGAGGAATACTTAAGAATAATGATGTGTAAGCACTAAGGAACATGGCCTGATTCTGAGTGAACTTGAGACAAGCCCTTGCTGCTAGTAAGGGCAGTTGTAAATTGCTGAGATTCTGTGATATCAAGAGCATACATAGAACAAGTATCTTAACTTTGTGCATTAAAGAAGAATTGGCTCTTGCATATTCATGGTCAAGACTGTGTGCATTCTCATTAATTGTATTTATAAATGGCATCAAAGTATTAGAAAACACAGTTGGAAAAAAGTGTACAAAAAGTATCTTGTTACCTATTAAAGTGAACTGGAAATTATTTAAAGCAGGCCTTTTTAGTACTAAGTTTGAATTGAATGAACTCACAAAAATTGTAAGAACATTAATTTCTGTGTGGTGGCAGTGAGCTTATGAGCTGCACTGAATTTGGTGGTTCAGGAAGTTTGTAATTTGAACACTGAGGAGTTTTTGATAATATCTAAATTGTTTTTTGTAAAAACTATTCACTCTAAATATTCTTCAAATAAGTTTTGTTTTCTTTCTTTTTTCATAGTCAAAGATGACTCAAATCATACTATAGGAGTGGAATTCGGTTCAAAGATCATAAATGTTGGTGGTAAATATGTCAAATTGCAGATATGGGATACAGCAGGACAAGAGCGGTTCAGGTATGACTTTCAGCCATTTTATTAAGTGTTAGTACAATTGCTGCTGTGAGTGGTGGATATTATTTATCTCTGCTTGTAAGCAGGCAAAGCTTTTTGGTCAGTGGAATTGTTTGTCTGCTTTCATATTCACCTTCCAACCTGGACACAGTGACACAGATCCATGGATTTCAGTAGAGCAATGCTGCCTTGCAGGGTCTGCATTTCCACCCTTTCTTTCATTGGGTATTTTCTGTTAAGGTATATGAGTGGAATAGGTGCCTAAAATCTTGCTCATCAGCCAAATTCAGAATTAACTATTTTAACTAAGAATATGCTCTTAACTCTGTGTTTAGGAGACCTTCTATTGGTTGGAATAAGTAAATGTCAGGAAGCTGTAAGCTGTTCAAAATCTGCATGAAAGCAATTGCACAGTATAATTATATACAGTTTTATTAAAGAAGAAAAAAATCAGTCAAATCCATTGGGGTAAATACATTACTAGAAAGACTGAGATATCTAAAGTTTCTTAGAGAAAAAACAATCAATTTATCAACTTATAACAATCAGTGTACTTTTAATGCTGTATTTAAATGTTCTACATCTGAGGCATAGATAAAACTCAGTAAAAATCTGATGGATTCCTGGGTACGTTCACCATCAAATAGGACATCAATTTTTAAAATATATTTTGGAGGCATGGAGTGTGTGTCTGAAGTCTCATTGTTTTGGGAGAGGGGTTGATTAACAAAGGTGAGAATGATGGTAGGAGTCTGAGTTTTGGGCAGCAATCCAGGTAAATATCTTCTATCAGACAAGTCATTTGGATACACTTCTGACTAAATAAAGCTGGGCTGTGATATATAGTCTTCATTAACAAGGTCTCTTCAGTGTGTTGGCCAGATATCAGCCTCCAGTTCTGTATTATGATGATTTGTATACCTTCAGCACCACATGGATCATAATGGACTCACAGAGAATCCTCTTACAGCTATATTTAATCAAAGTGCTTCATCAGAATTGTGGTTGTAATTAGTCTGCTGCTGCACAGCTGATAACATTGTCTAAAAACATTTCTTTTAAATATGTAAATAAAAATTCTGTTTCATAATACAGATTGTGTTATATTAACCCAAATTTTAAACAGTCAAGGCACCACAAAAATGTGTATTTGGGATTCTACTTCAGGTCTGTAACAAGGAGTTACTACAGAGGGGCTGCAGGTGCTTTGCTTGTCTATGATATAACCAGGTAAGAAAGCCAGCATCTCTTTTGCTCATAGACTGCCAGATCCAATTAATGCACAGTGATTCCTCCCCAAGTACCTAATGCTCTAATCAAGTTAGGCAGGAAGAAAAGAAAGTAAGGATAAGAGGTACTTCTGTTTCAGTGCATATTTAAGCTTTGGAGCTTGCTTGCATGAGATATCGTGAGTGTCAGATGTGAACAATCCTAAAGGGTTACACAAATTTGTGGGGATTGGCCCCCAGTAACTGATCTAAGAATGGTGGACCACATGCAGCCACTGGCTCAGCAAGCCTTGCCACAGAAACAAGAGCAGACTTCAGCCACCCTTAACCAAGGTGGTGCACCCTTTCTTGTGGAAACTGCTGGTCAGTGTGCTGGGATAGAAGGTCATCCTCTGGAGAATCTAGCTCTGCCTACACATTTTTCAGCTGTAGGACAAGATTCTGTTCATCTCTTTGTCTTTCAATGTTTTAATATTATAGGCAGACAATGAAACTCCTTACCATTACACATGTTCACATTCTTCCTGCCACCATTGACTGATATTTGTCAGATGAGTTTTGGGTTGGTTTATGGTGCTTCACTAGGTTGTTGCTTGTTGTTCTGTGAGTGAAGAGTTCTCTCAGCTGGCTTTGAAATCTGTTCTATGCTTAAGGGCAGCTGGAGCCATCTTCAGTGTTAGTGCTTGAAAGCTTTCTCCCTGACCACTGCTACAATGACAAGTGGTGTGTGCAGGGTGGCTGCCTGCAGTGTAGGTCCTGACACCAGTGTGAAAGTTTAGGCAAGCACATCTACACAAGCCTCATAAATTCTTATAATCCCACTGGTAATTTAAGTATCAGTTGAATTCCAAGTGGAACAATATCTCATTCTGTAATCCCAAAATGTCGTGCACAAAAGGTTAAAACTAGATAAAAGCTTAAAATTTTAACTTTTCACATTAACACATTTTTACAATTTATAATTGTGTGTTTATAATTGGGATTATTTCATAGTTGTGTGTTAATATATTGTGATTAGTTTTATTTTGATTTTTAAAAACTCAAGCTGTTAAATAGTTTCATGAAGGAATTTGATGTTTTTCCCAGTTCATCACTGGCACACTGAGATGTGTAGGTGCCTTGCCTGACTACCAGCATTTTGTTTGCCACAAACACAGATTTGTTGTCTGAGTTTTGGTTCAGTGATCTGTTCACAAGAAGTGAGTGTGTCCTAATAAAGGGTTTCATTTCCTGCACAGCCGGGAAACCTACAATGCACTTACTAATTGGTTGACGGACGCAAGAATGTTAGCAAGTCAAAATATTGTGATAATACTGTGTGGAAACAAAAAGGATCTTGATGCAGATCGTGAAGTCACTTTTTTAGAAGCATCCCGGTTTGCACAGGAAAATGGTAAGTACAAAACCTTCATGTAGCATTCAAAGGCACATAATCCTTCAGATCATTTACATTTTTGTGCAATTAGGCTGTACTTTGTACCCTGTCTACAGAAAAGAGTTCTGTCAGTACCTGAGGCCCAGAGAGGCGGTTCCTGCAGTGAAAACTACATGTACTACTTAAGTCTCATTAGCAGTGATTCTTCACTCACAGCTGCTCCTTTAATAATACCCTCTATGTGGAGATAAATTCTGTAGGAAATGTAATACAACTTCAGGTCTTGCCTTGCCTCCAAATAGCTGAGGAGAAAATGAAGGACATGAATTCCCATTTTTCATCATCTTAAAGACTATGTAGATAACAAAGTTGTATAGGGTGTGCTGCAGTTTGAAGCAATTAGTTTTATTAATTGAAAACTGAGTTTAGTGCAGGGCATGGATCCAGACAACTATTACCTGGTCTGTAGTATTCAGAATTTCCAGTCTGAGGACACAGTTCTATGTCAGCTAAAGCCAGTCTTGGTCTGAGGCTTCTGTGCTGCAGTCCTCCCATCAGCAAAATCTGGTTTTGCTTTTATCAAAGTCGTTTCGACCAACTCTAGTTACTGGCTATGCTTTTGCATATAACCTCCATTAATGGGAAACTCTGTGAAGTTTGGTTTCAAGTGCAGTTTTGCATACATAGCCCAGGTTATCTTTGGATTCCAGCTTTCTAGGGTGCCTGAAATTTTGGAGGATATTTTTTGTGGTTTTGCCATCAAAAGTTAGTTTTTCTGGACCATGCTTTTTGACTGTAGATCTCTGTAAAAATATTTTTATTGCTCCTGGCTTTCATGCTTTAAATTACTATACCTGCTCTTCCAGACTTGTTTTGAGGATTTTTTTTTTTGGTGTCAAATGCAGAGCTGATGTTCTTGGAAACAAGTGCTCTAACAGGGGAAAATGTTGAAGAGGCCTTTGTACAGTGTGCAAGGAAAATACTCAATAAAATTGAATCAGGTAAATTAAGCTTTATATTTATAAAATATTTTTATTTTATCTGATAATGAATAAAAGTGCACATGGAAATGTCATAATTCAAAGTCCTCTAATAGAATTAAACCAAAAACCCCCAAAATTTCATTTTGTTAAAATGACCTGTTTGTTTTCTAGCTGCTTCTCATATGCTTTAATAGGAATAGATGTCTAAGTGAGATCTGTATATCCAAAAAGGGGTGGTGGTGTGATTTGTGGGTGATGTTTACCTTAACATCAGGTCTGAGTGTAGGTTAGACCTCTTTATCTTAAATCAGGTCTGAGTGTAGGTTCTGTGTTCTGTGGGTTGCTGCATCCCTACAAATGCCAAGCCTGACATTAGACAGTTTTTGTAGTCCAGAATAAAAACCTAATATCAGGACAGTCTTAACTTAAATTCTGCTTCTCATATGTAACAGGAAATAGTCAAGAGAGTATGAACAGTAATACTAAAAATTTCAGGGATGTTTCCTAGCAACTGTTTCTCTCAAGTGACCTCTCTGCCTCTCAGTGGAAATCATTTCTACTTTTGCAGATCTAGAAATATACCAGAAGCTTCTCAACACAAGTGGGCAGGTTTCTGCTGGAGACAGGCTCCTGTGTGCTAGATATCATTACAGCTAATTTGCATTCCAGTTTTTCGTTTTTCTAGCTGGTTGTTATCTTTAAAGTTTTAAGTATTGGCAATATTGAAAAGTCTGTCTTGGATTCTAATTACACGTTTCCAATGCCAAACACAAATTTTTAGATTAAAATAATATGATATTGTGTGTTCAAAGGAATTTTCTGATTACTGCATCAAATCAGTGCCAAACAGCAGCTTTCATTTTAAACAAACAAACAAAAAGAACCTAAACAAACCCAAAACCCAAATGAAGAAAGTTTAGCTAGTTTTTCACAATACTGTAGTTTGATGACTGCTTTAAAGAGGCACTGCCACCACTTAAGAATTAAGTGTGGACTGCTCCTGACTTTTTTTGTGCCAGCACACATCCATTGAATCATGCAAAAATGGAGACTATAAGGATCTCATGGAGGTCTCTCTTGGCCAGACCACCATGCATCCATAAGAACAGTTCTGAAGACAGAGGGTGTGAAGTAGGCAGAAGTGGATACCAGAAGCTGGAAAGGTTTATCATTTTCCCTGGGGAGCAGTTCTTTTCGGAATCCTTCTATCAGATTGATCCATTTTTGTTTGGCTTGGTATCTACAGTACTATTTTCTTTGCTATGAGCCTCTGAAAGCAGGAAGTTTTTAACTGTATTCGCAGAAAACATTTTAGACCTTTCTTTTGCTCAAGGTAATGCAAATGCATTTCTTGTTTGCAGCCCAAATCTGAGACAGATTGCTTTGTCATTATGATCAAGGGCAGACAGTTAAATTAGAGGAGAAAATTATTCAGGTTTGAAATTGCCTAAAAGCAGATAGAATTGAGATAATCTCTCCATAAATAGATCAGAATATAATTATGTTTTTTCTTTAATGTTAATGGTTAATTTAGAATATATTATTTGCACATAATCTATGTTCTTGTGACCATTTTGTTTCTCATCAGGAGAATTGGATCCAGAAAGAATGGGCTCAGGTATTCAGTATGGAGATGCTGCCTTGAGACAGCTGAGATCACCACGCAGAGCACAAGCACAAAGTGCTCAAGAATGTGGGTGTTAGAGAAACAAAACACAAAATCCCAAATACTTACTTTAGATACAGAAGGTAAGGCTACAAAAATCTTGGACTGGTGGGCAAATTAGCATGTTTCATAAATGTGCTGTATTGGGTGCTAGTCTTTTTCACAGTTAGCCTGTAAGTTACAGAGAAGCTATTGAAATAATGCACAGTGGAATGGATTGGTGTTTTTATACTTCGATTTTTCATCTTTCATCTGCTGGGAAGACTAGAGCTCTTACTGAAGTGTTTCTAAATCTTAGCTTAATCTGAGTAATGCTGGGGAAAACATTTTAAAATTCTCTATTCCTGAAATGCATTATAGGTCTAATAGCTGCCTAATATACTGTAAAGAAAGTGATTCTGTTCTCTTGCATTGGGAACAAGAAAGCATCCACAAAATGTATGGTACAGTGTCTTGTCCTAAGGTATTACAAAGTCTTTTCTGAAAATCAGGCTTAAACACTGCAACTCAAAAATTAAAGGTAACACTAAATTTCAAACTTCCAGTGACTTTTCTGCCCCTACCTAAAAGCTGCCTAAAGTTATTCTGATTCCTGTCTGCTATAAGCAGAAATGTAAACCAGAGAATAGTGGTTATTTCCTACTTAATCAGTGTTGTCATCTAAAGTAGTTCTGCTGGGGCTGTTGCAGCCTAGGAAACAAGTGTGCAGTGTTCTAAAGTTCTTGCAAAGATGTTTTTAAGAGAAACTGAGGAAAGAATTTTTCCTTTTAGCAGTTGTAGGAGAAGAGACATAAGTCACAAACTCCTAAGAACAGCTCTGTGGTTAGTCTTGCTTATGTTTAGAAGACAGTTGTCCTTGAGACACTTCTCAATAGTCACTGCATTTTACATAACTCCTTGCAGTATGCAGTGGCTCTTAGAACAGTCCTTTCTCCCTGTATAGTTAATTATTCTGCTATAATTAATCATTCTTTCTCTAGTACAAGGACAGTGATATCAAATAAGTACTGTAGGCATAGCTCCTGCATCACTTTTACTGTATTCATTCATCAACTTGAGCAGTGCACACAGCAGAATCTTTATGGAACATTAAGTAAGGCAGCACATAATTCTACATTCTCAAGTTTTTTTCTTGTGTTCTGGGAGCTTAGCTCCCAATTAAAGCCCAGAATTTTAAATAATGTATCCTTGAACTGCTTTCATCTTATGCAGTTCCATTCTTCCACTGAGAGACTGCTAGAAAAGGGCTTTAAAGTTCAGCTTTGGTATGGCCCTACAGAAATGAAAATTTATTGATCTTATTTCAAGAGCTCAGTTTTCAGATTGATCAGATATGGGTAATTAATAGAGTCCTTATGTATTTTATAGCTGTCCTTGCAAATGGTGTTTGAAGAAACAGAAAAGCTTGAAGGCTATGCAGTTTTTAAAAACATCTTTCCACTATCTACAAACAGAGCAGACGACTGACAGAAAGGTGTCCTGTGGTAGGGAGCAGGAATGTGCACAACACACAAGTCTGCAAAGTGAACTGGATAGTTTGGTGGACAATATTAAGGCTCATACCTGTATGTAAATGTTTTCCATTACCTGTTTTTGTTCTTTCACCTCTAGTTTAAAGCATTGCAATGTACTGTAAATAATGTAACAGTAAATTTACAAAGCATGGTATACTTATGTATGCTATTAGAATGTTGCACTATAAGCAGTTTAATATTTTATTTTTTTATCATATAAACAAATTTAACAGAGGTAGGCTTTGTCACGTTTGTTTGTTGCACAATAGTTTGTATTTACAACCTGAATTATAAAACCACTGGCAACTGTCAGTGAGAGATTGTTGGTTTATTTTTTCCTACTCAGTTTGCCACATTCTAACAAGCTGTTGACAGGATCAATTCTTAACGTGTGGTTATGACCCATGCTTCTGTATCCTGATAGTCAAGTTGGAAAAGGCAAGTTAAAGCACAAGAGCAGAGCAAGAATGCTACACTGAGCTATACCATCTTTCATGAAATTACAGTTCTGTTTATTCCCTTTGTCCTGACATTCTTGGTTCAAATACATGCTTATCTGAAAAGTATGCACCTTGGGTTGTTTCTGAATTAAATGGAATTAAGCATGCTTTGTACTTGAAAAGCCTGGGTTTAGGTTTAAAAAGGCTGTTGGGTCCAAAAACTTTCATGTTGTGTCACTCCTCTGATTGTTGTATTTAGGATTGGATTTGTTACAGAACTGATCATTATTCCTGATAGTATTCTCTTCCTGGTAAGAGTGTGAAGTATTTTTTGAAGCAGCATAACTGTATTTTCAAGAACATCCAAGAACTCCAAAGAAGCTTACCTGTCTTAATCCTTGCTCAGTTCAGTTTGGCTTTCAGAACTGCAAATACTTACCAAAAGCAAGTCCTCTAGAGCAGGAAGTTGGATGGAGCTGTCTCCTCCACCAGTCCAAATAGCCAATATTAATTGGGATGTGTTGTCCACTAGAGCTGAGCAGGGTGTTGGTTCCAAAACCCCAAACAATTCTGGAAGGCTGGGAAAAGATGAGGTACTGGGTGGTCTATGCCACCACACACCATCCCACAACCCAGTCAGGTTTCTTGGCACACTGACTAAAGCTGGTCACTGACACAGCACAGGCAGAACTGGAGGTTGTTCTCCTGTCACTGTCAGAGTGTTGGAAGGGCTGTTGGCTACTCATCAAAACCTCTCTCCCTTATTACAGTAGCAGTTGAAAGGAGCAGAGGACTGTTGCTTATAAATAGAAATTTCAGGGGTTTCACAGGGATTTTCTTCTGCTTCTTTCTGTTCCCTTTTACATACAAAGCCTCTTTTATACTTGGTTCTTAGGATCATTTTGGTCAAGTGTCTCTGGTTTAAAAAGCAGTTTTATTCTTTCAGTAACTGTCTTAAAGCTGTCCCCTTCCTCCCTGGAAGGAAAGACTAGTGTCATTATAATGAGTTTGGACATGTTTTTACCATTTTTAATGTATACTCTCACAGTATACACATTAACCTAGTTAATGTGCATGTTTTGTAGTATCTCAGCCTTTTATGCTGCATATCTTGCTGACATTCTAAAAAGAAATTTTCTAAAATTGCAACTCCTTAGAGAAATACTGTTGGAAGCAATAGCTCTCAGCAGTACAAACTTTATTGTTTACTATTGCTCCTCTGAGAGTCTTTTATTTCTAAAAATAAACATCATGCCAATATCAGCCCTGGAATATATTTCAAGCTTTAGCATTATAGTTGACACCTAGCTCACCTTAACAGTAAGTCATAAATAGGCTACATATGTTTTCAGGGTAAAATTCTTACAAAGAAAGATGGGTGGGAGTTTTACATTAAATACCACCAGGTACCTGTATCTGAAGTTTCATTGGATGTGGAGCTTTAGCTGTTCAGCCCATTAAGAGATTTAAATGTCTTATTAAAGCCTGTGTCTTGCCTTTTATTGAGTCTGTTGGCCTACACTATTTCATTTAATGCTTGTATCTAGCACCAAATAAAGAATCTTCCTTGATTTTCTTCCAGCAAATTCTGTGTACTTGTACAACCTTTGTTAAGTGAAGTCAATAACATGACTATTGGGCAACTCACATAGGATTCTCAGTTGCCTCATCTTATACTTTCTTTGTATTCAAATAGGTATTGCAGTATGGCTCATGAGTTCCCTTAAGACCTATAAAAAGCCAATGCCATAGAAAAACCTGATTAGTCTGTACACCTCATTTCCATTATATTTTATATGCTGGAAGAATTGACACTATAAAAATCTCAAGAAATATATTGTAAATCCTCAGTAAAAATAATCTCATTCATTTACTGAAGAACCCATGGCACAGAGAACTTCAGTGTAGCTTTTAAAAGCTTAATTTTTCCTGTTGGCATGAGTGTACCTGTTCATAGGATAACAGAGAGAAAACAGGAAGCTGTATTTTTCCTCCAAAGCTCTACATTTATATTCTCAAAGGTATAGCATTTAAGATAGCTAGTACAGCTGGGGTTTTTTCTTATCATAGTAAGGGAAAAAAAGTGATTCAGGTTGGGAAAGGATGTTAAGAATCTCTGGGAGAGTTACAGGAGGAACGTAAGAGGCTGGAATGGTAACTGTAATGTAACTTCATAGCCAACCTTAGTCATTACAGGAGCCTGTCACATTCTAGGAGAGAATATCTGGGACAAGCAGAGACCACAGTTTGCATGCAGGCACTAAAGTACCCTGTAAGGGAAAAAAAAAAAAAAAAAGAGATCCCAAAAAGCACAGTACAAGCAGTCCAGGCACTTTGTGTCACTGATTTTATTCACATGTACAAGTTGAGACTACACTATTAAAATAGACAATACAGAAGCATTAAAAACAAATACTGTTTAAAAACTTTAAAAAACACATATTGCTTCAAGCTTAGATGGTATTTCCCTATTGTTTTTAAAGTGAATTCAGTGCTAACAATAGCTGAGACAGCTTCCCATTCACTTGTACCCCTAATTTCATGGGGTTACTTGTCAAGGTGTTGAGTCAGGCTCCATTTATGGCTTTGGTGCTGAGTGCACTAACTGAGCTGGAAAAGAAACTGGAACATCCAGGTTACCATACATTAGGCCCTCAGATTGCTAGCATTTGGTCCCTATCACAGTAAAAAAAAAATGTCAGAGAGGCCTTAATAGTTCAGTGGCACTACATTATACCATAAAAAATGAGAACAGATACACTTCCCTATGTGTTAAAAATTCAATTTAAATTTGCATGTGCTACCTGGATAAAATTTGTACCAGAAACTGTTCCTCAGTTTTGTTAAGGTTGGCTCTCTAAGTTTAGCTATCACCTTGACTACTATCTCAGCTTCCTGTGAAAACGTCTGTATTTCATAGTTGCAAAGATGTGACAGCAGTGACTGAACAGGCATGCTACTGTATTCTACAGGACATTCTTACGCAGTTTTCATGGTAACATTTTACACTGTAAACACTGTCTTCACAACACTATAGTTAAACTGCAGCATTACACATTGTAAAACTCTTGCTTCACTTAGCTAAGTACTTCCAGAAACAAAGGAATAAACAGTCATTTTAATGAAAACTTTGGACAATTGAGTATTTACTGTGTTCTTACCAAAAAGTTTTACTTCTAAAACAAGAGTGAGAAGTGTTCACCACTTTGCTAAATTCAAGAGTCCATGCAAGACAATGTTTAGAAATTCCTTAATTGATAGGGAGACATTCACTAAGTTTTCTACTTTTCAGTGAGTCCAATTTGAAGCAAATGCCACCTCCTGTAGGAATCAATGGAATACACTTAAAGCTCTCACATCTGGAACATTCTGCTTTACAATGCAATTGGCTTTTCATTTGTTAACATCAAAGCACCAGCAGTTTTTCAGACCAAACACTTCACACAGAGCTTGCAGTGATCAGAACTATACTATTTCATACAGTCTAAGCAAAATAGTAGCTTTATAGTCAATTAATACCCTAATGCATGAAGGCTACCTGATTTGCAGAATAAATTACCCCTCACTTCAGGTATTGTATTACTTAAACCCAGATAGTACTACCATAGCACCCAGGATAGTTTTGGCTACAGACCATTTGAAAAAAGCACAACAATGACTCACAAGACCTTATTAGTGCATCTGCTGTCTTTTAGTAAGTCATCTTTGTGGGGAACAGCTCCTGACCAGACAGGGATTTTAGGAGTAGACAGTTTCCTCAGCATACAGCAGCCCTGATGCTGTTGAAAATTCTGATTTGAAGACCTGAACAGGCCTGTTGGAGATGTTTTTAGTTCCCAGTATCCAAGGCAGAAGACGCTTAGGCATCCTATAACTATTGAAAACACCAACACCTAATGGGAGATGCATCTTATCCAAACACAAGTACTTAAGGCAAGCACAGAGTCATCCTGGCTCTTCATTCCCTGTAGGAAGAGAGAACTGTAGAAGCTATCTCAAAAGCATGGCAAGATGAGTCCTGCCCTACACAGTCAAGGAAACTGTTGAATGTGACAAAATGCACTGAGGGCACAATCCATCTGCTGTGGTTACATAAAGCCTGCAAAGTGTGTGGGCAACAGGAGCAGGCAAGTTTTTATTGAATAAGGCTGTTAAACATTACTGAGTTGGTGCTTTGACACTGTTGTGCAAAGCTTGGGTGGCTTCTGAACTGCAACAGCATCAGAAGCAAGCTAAGCATATTTACAGCAGTTATTTAAAGAGGAAAACACAGCATGAAAGGAAATTAAAAGAATCTCATATGGAATAAAGGCATTCTCTGGAGTAGTCTTCCCCAGTTTTGGGCACTGTTCTAAAGTTTCACAAAGTTCTAGCCTATGGTTTACTTAGCAGTCAAAATCCCCTACAGGGATCTTGCTGCGTATAAAACATTCTTAATCATGCTGTGCTTTCCCAGACTTAAAAGCTGTAAAATCTTAAATAGGTAGCCTTCAACAAGAGTGGTCTGTATTTTTATACCTTTGTGCTTAAAAGGCAGGTTAAACAAAAAACAGTTTATAGTTTCATGGATTTTAGGATTTAATTTAACAAAATTAAAATTGTGAGTAATGAAACCTTTAGTGATGTAAGACACTAGGAGGCAGCAGTGCTTGGACCCTTTGCACAATTACTTTCTTCAAGAACACAATCAGATTTTTCACTAAGCATGCTCTGTTGCAATAGTAATTCCAGAATCCTCCTTAATCACTGAGATTGTGGAATGAAGCTAAAACCTAGTGCAGGTTTCTGCTCTAGAAGTGCAAGTATGCTTCCTGTGGGAATGTGTCCAGCCTGTAAAACACAAGCTTCAAAACAATTAAACTGAGATAACCAACATAAGTAACTAACACACAACACATCTGAACAAAACTTCGAAGCTCACAACTACAGCAATCATCTGCCTAAAGTGTAGCTAGCAAACTGAAAAAAAGATAATTTACAGCCATCTGAGGGAAACAAAACCACCAAGGAAATCACAATGGCTGTCTTACTATGTAGAAGTAGGACCTACAAAACAAAAATGTTCAAACTTCATTATATGTTCTTGTTTACTAAAGGATACACCCCTCCTTTCCCTAGCCCTTACCCCCTCCCCATCCCCCATAAGTGAGGGGTTCTGCACCAATTTCGAGAGGCAGCAAGTTTCTCAGGACATCATCTCCAAGTTTTATCTATACAATTTTCAAGTTTAAACCCTTTTACAATATACCTGTACAATACCTCCAAGAAGAATGCATATTGCACTCTGACCCCCACTGATCATAATAGATACTCTGAACTGTTAAAAATAGACCTCACCAGAAAGGAGCCAGCCCTCTCCTTCAATAAATGCATTTACATGATTAAGTACAGACTAAAAGTGTGACCACGAGGTTAGTACAGTGGTACAGCTCTATATTTGTAGAACAAGTAACTGCTTATCAGATAATGATTGTCTACACTAGTTATTTGGTACAACAGGAACAGCTACAGCAAAACGATCCTGTAGCTGTTTCTTGCCCTGAAAATGAGTGGTTTATTCTAATGACCTTAGAAACAGTGATAAAAGTTAGCATCAGCTGATTCACTAATCAAACAAGATTGGTTTTGTTTGGGTTTTTTTGTTGTTGTCTTTAAAGTTTCTGTGTACAGACAATACTTGGTATTTGCCTGCCTAAAGCATCTACATTTATTAGTGCTAGTTACCAGACACACTGGCTTCCTGTTGCCTGTCTTCATATGTTTATTGTCATAAAAGTGTGTAATAGTTTTATAAATACAAAGGCACCTCCATCACTCCTTTAAAGTATTTCCCCAATACCATCTCCCCATGACTTGAACTTTAAATAAGGGAAAACAGATTATTTGTAACCATGATCATCAAAAAAGTGACTTTGCTTTGACCCCTGTATGTTAAGGTTTCCCCTCCCACCCTCAAAACAAACCGACTGAAGCATTAGAAAAATTCCCAAAAGGGGAATTGTTTAAAAGTTTGGGTAGTTATATCTAAAAGCCTCTTCAAATGTTATGGCTCCAAGGATACACCCCACTGTGAGGTAGGTAGCCAAGATAAAAACATTGTAACAAATACTTTAACAGCTGGAAACTCCCTATAAAAACCTTGCATAAGTGGTTTGGTTCCTTGCACCAGTGTCCTGATATGCGTGACTTCTTCTGAGGATGCCTAAGGGAATCCAGGTTCAGAGAGCTCTTGCTGAGTAGCATCTCATGTACTCTGTCATCCAGGGGTTGTCTGCTGGGGAGGGCTTTGCTCGCCAGGTGTTTTCTGCCTCTGCTGATCTCACTCGCCTCTGAGAAAGCTTCCTTTTCTCCACTTGCCTCCTGTTCTTTGCTCGTAGGGCAGACTCATGAATCTAAAAGACCAGAGTTAGTATTATGGAAGGAGAACAGCCTAGGTACCCCTCAGGAATGACAAGGGTCACTTTTTGTTTGTCCCAGTCCCTGTCCTGAAGGAACAGGGATTGTGAGCAAGGTTATATTTTCTTCTCTAATTTGTACTATTAACTGAACATAGATTTTTTTTCCATGAGAAGTGCTTTAAATTCTGTTCTGCATTATCTTTCACACTTGCAACTATTAAATGCTTGCAAAAATCTTGAATGTTTCATAGTCTTACTCAGATGAATTCTATAAACTTCAATTCTCTGTTTCTATCATTTAAAAACAGTCCTCAATATGCCTAAGCATCCCTTAAGGCTAATATCCCTAAGCCATATTAGTAGGATCAAACCCTAGGGATCCCTTAGAGACTAAAGATCTTCATTTTGACCAATGAGCACACTGTTACATATATTTTTATATTAATAAATTATCATATTTCCCCCAAAATTTAATACGAAGAGCCAGTTTCTATGTTTGTGTGTGTCTATCACCATATTGAAAATCCTATCTCCCATCTCAATAAGGGGTAAGTAACACCTTTCAAACATGCAAGAAAAAGTAACCTCAGCGGGCAATAAGTAGTCAGTTCCTACATAAAGAAACACCCTCAGTGACAAAACACTCCCAGTGCATAATTGAGAGTGTTTCAGAAATGTTCTGCCTGTTCACTCCAAGCTCAAGACCCAAGCTGAGGTGTTCCATTGCTGTTTCTAGTGTAAGAAGTATTAGATGTCTAAGAGAAAATATAAATAACTGCTCGTGTCAGGCTTCAGCCTCTTCTAGGCTTCAACATAAAACACCAGTCAACTATTCTGAGCACTTAAGTTTATCAATTTAGCATTAGTGTCCATTATCAGGAAAGGCAGCTTCTTTCCAAAGCTGTGAGCCCCAAGTTCCCCTTTTGCTCAAAGGTTTGAGCTGTTCAGGAAGGAAGAGCCTGAGCTTCAAATCCCTTCCAAAACAGCCCATCAAAGGCCAGCTCCATCTGGATATGGACAAGACACTGGCAGGGATGCATTAATGATTGTGTTTTACCAGTCTAGGAGAGTTATAGAGAAGAAAGAAATGGATCTGTTAAAACACTCCCTTGCTGTTTCTAAGCTAGGAAACAGAGCCCCAGTACAGCAGAATCCTGGTGCTATCCATGCCACATGAATTTAATTTGTGCTATTTTGGTAATATTTACACCAGCCATCTGATAGACCATTCTGCTGCAAGCAACATTTCCTACTGGCAAGCCACCAAACCGGGCTGCTAGACAAGACATCTTAGCAGAAAAGCACTTGTACCATCTCAGTGAGGCTCCTAGTCTAGGACATGCCCCAGCAAAAGTCACTCTTGCACAGCTCAAGGACTTCCCCAGTGTTTATTTGCCTGCCTGCTGTGGGGTGCATGGTGCTAACTGCCTGCTCTTCTCCTGAAGTTCAGAATGCAGAAATACTTTTGGAACAGCCAGTTTTGCTGGTAACACTGTAACAGCCACAAACACGACAGGCAGTTTAATTAAAACTTGCAAGTATTAGTCAAACCTGAGACGCTTCCAAACCAAGAGTAAAGAGCTCTTATTTGGACATCTCAAGACTCTTCAGGTTTATTGCTAAAACCTACTGCTGGAATCTCCATATATTCAAATAAAGGGACCCCTGAGAAGTCTTACCCAGCTATTAAGGTATCTGTAAGCACTAAGGAGTCACTGCCTTTTCATGAAACAGAAGCTTTTACTTACTTCATTCACCGAAGCAGAAGCACAGACGTTGTGAGTTTTCTGGCTCCCAGTATCTGTCTGTCTTTCTCCCCACCCATACAGAGCAAATGGATGTTTATTCTCCTTTGGTACATCTGTCCTTTGGGGACTTTTGGCTGATTTTCGATCATTGCGACTGGACAAGGCACTTCGGCTTGGACGTCGTCCTGTACGGCTGGTTTTGTCTGCTTCCTTTACAGAAGTAGGTTCTACAGTTTTCTCTTGCTCTTCCTTCTCCTGCTTTTCTTGATCTTCTTTTTCTTTCTCTGAAGAAAAAAAAAGTTATGCTTTAAGCTCCAAATGACAACATATTAATGTCTAATTTGCACAGCTTCTCAATACATCACTGAAGCTGTGCTTTTTTTAGAAATTCAAGAAGTCATTGCTCCCTTAGCAACAGACATATACCTTGCTTAAATGTCTTCATTCTTTCTTTAGTGAATACAATACAGTTTTCCCATACTTAAAAATGCCTTTCACTGGTAAGGTTACAGATAACCAACAGCCCCAGGAAGAACTTAAAGACTGTTTCCAGTGACCTTCTGTCTTCTCCTCCTCGCATCTCTCAGACAGCAAACAGATGGAGCGCTGAATGCCACATAGATGCTGCTAGCCAGTCAGAGATGAAGTCTGATAAGACTGTATGCAATATTAAATCCTTCATATTATCAGCTTCCACTGAAAAAAGTGATTAATTTTCAAGCTCTGTTTATACATCTATCTCTGTTATGGCTTTCTGCTTAGGAAGGAGAGGAGAGTATGAAGCAAAACCCCACAAAGTAGTAGACATCACCTTTGCTACCTGATCTGTGAATAATGTGGTACATTTAAAGTGCCACACTCTGCAGGCATTACTCCCCCAGGCTCCTTTATCCCACACATTTAAGCCTTCCATAGCAAGGGGCCAGCAATAGTCCTCTAGGTACTGGCTATGGAAAGTAGGGTTTGTGAGAAAGAATTTAAAGGCTGAATCACTGCAGTTTTAGATTATTAGTGAAGACTGAGTCAGCATTATATAAAATATTAATAAAATCACAGAGGCAACAACTGTTCCATAAAAGCCAATCTTCTTGCCCCATAGTGTGTGATCACCTACATGACACATGCCTTTTATTCACCTAAGAGTATAGGAGTTCACTAGCAACCAATTCCTTTCAAGTCGGGTCATTAGATGCTGTCTTCTGCTAGGCTCACACAATGATCACTCAAACTCTGCTGACAAACACACCAAACTTGCCAGTTTTCTACCACACCATCTATTTCTGCTTCTGGTGGAGACCAGCTCCACACCACCTCTGTTCCAAGTCTCAGCACATTCAGCCATCACCAGCATACACTGGTATGGACAGAAAAAATTCCTTCACCGTCATAGGGAGTTCTTCTGGTTTAGGGCTTCCTTACATATTGATAGGTTGCCCACAGAAAAGTACTGCAGTTTTTACCCAAGTGCTTTCATCATTAAAAGCAGAAGGGCTTGTCAATCCTGTGACATAATAGCAACCATTCCTGATAATTGCTGTGATTTCAAGCATGAGCATGCCCAATCTGACAGTGCTTTAATCTCAGTTCAGTATCCAACCAGTTCTGATGAAATAGAAGTTACCTGCCTGGCACACTGATTAAGCATCCATTTACTCTAGCGCTCACTTCACATTTGCAAGGTAAAGATACCAAGGCTTGTTCCATGCCCCAGAATTCCCCTAAGGCAAGCCTTATGTTCTCTTGCCAGCTGTTAGCCTGGCCAGCACAGTTTTTATGGGCTGCAGCCAGCACAGAGGCCCTGTTCAGGCTTGCCTATAACCATCTTCCAAGATGTGCAGGTGTAGCATTCATCTACAGGTGATACTGCAGTGCAGCTGAGTATTTGACAAAGAGCAACCAGCAATGTTAAAGTATTTAGAGCTGCATTTGTTGAGAGCTCAGTTGAATGACATCACAAAACAAAAAAAAAAAAAAATTAGTCAAGGCCAAAGTAGGAGCACATTGAGAGTAATGGCTAGATGAATTTTACATACCTAAATATTGGCTGGATATAGTTTCAGTTACTATAGACAAGACTGGTAAAAGACAGCAGCAGTGAGCTCAGTGTGGTATTAGACTTGTTACGCTTGTTTTCCCTGTGCTCTGGGACACACAGCTTTGCTCTGAAACAAGGCAGCTCATTCATCATGGCTGCAAACAGGCAGCACAGAGTTATCCCCTTACAAAATATTATCTGAGCATCTCCCTGCACAGCCACTCTAAAGGAGGGACTGCCTAGGGCCATTATCAGAAGGAAGCACTGTTTTGAGAAAATTAAACTCTGAAAGGGAACATATTGCTGTCAGTTCTGCAGCAAGACTGCTTTTCCTTTTGGAAAGCTGTTCCATCCTCCATTCAAGGGAAAATGTCATCTTCCTTCTCTGCAAAGGGGGATGGAGCAACACTGACTTCATAAACAGCAGAAGTGGCATTTAGAGACTTAAAAATACAGCAAAGTGGGGGCACTGCAATTACACGGATAGTTCAGCTTTAAAAAAATAAGGCAACAGCCATGCCTGGGGATGCTGCTCACCAGGATACAGCTCCAGCTGGTCCAGAAATGATTGAGCCAGCTTGTCCCAAAATAGCAATAAAAGCATATGGTTAAATGGCACGCAGAGTCCTGTGCACAGCCTTACAGTCAATGCTATATGCCAGAGTGTACTGTAGCACTTATGAGCACCTGCTATTAGAGCAGGGGTTTCCATGAACCCACTGCTAGAGTGCCATTTACGCAGAACTCAGCTGGTGAAGGCGCAAGATCTCTAACAGTTATTTAAGCCTTTTATTTAAAACCACGGCTTATATCCAAGCCATTTTCTTAGACATCACTTTTCACACAAAGCCAGAAGAGCAGCAGTTGAAGCAGGACTTAGACCCAGGTGTTCAGGAGGAAGTCCAGGCACCAGCAACTCCTACCTATCCTTCCCATGCAGATGCATTACTCCAGACACAGGAAACTCAGAACTGACCGGCTTGCAGCATGACAGGGATTAGACAGGAGAGGGGGAAAGCTAGAAACGTTTAAAACTGCATCGTGGATGCTAAGCAGAGCACACTGGATGGACAGCAGGAGGGGATTAAGTGCTTAACCGGCAGAACAGGCCCAGCCAACGCGGCTGCTGAAAGCTCCTGCCCAGAAGAGGTCACTTAAACCCCGCTGCATCGCCCCGCTTGTGTAACAGCTCCGCTCCTGCTCAGGCGGGAAGAGCCCAGGAGAGATGCTGTCTCACAGGACCCCCATTCCAAAGGCCTGATGACTTACTACAGATATCAACAGCCTTCTGATTAGACCCACGGGCCAGGTCACAGGGTCGGCAGTATTATCTCCGGATAGAGATGCTGGCTCCTTACAGCAACACCTCAGCACCCGGAGAGGCACTTTGTGCTTGCATTGCCGCAAGAACATGCAAGTTTCCTGCTTTTGTACCCACACCTCCCCAAGTGGGGCAGGTCTCCTACACCTCTTGAAGGGGCCTTGTAACCCTGTGGGTTTGTTGTGGGTGTCAACGAACTACAGCTGGGTAGAAAGTAAGTTACTACAGATGAAACAGATTGCAACATAATTTCTTCAAGGCAGATCTTCCGTGAGGCAATAATGGAGCTAGCAGCCACGCAGCAGCTCAGAGCTGATTAGATTCATGCAAGCTTTATTTGCAGCAGTTTGGAAAGTAATTACTGGAATGGCTTGGTAGCAAAGCTTGTTTCCAAAGGAAAAAAAAAATGGGAGCAACTTTAAATAACAGTACTGTAAACCCCTGAATTGATGCCCTTGCCTTCTTCCCCCACTACAAACTGCTGCTTCCCACATACATGGGCCAGCAAGTGCCCCTGCAACATGATGACACACACAGGGAACAAGTTTGAAACTGGATCTTCTGTTTAGTTCCACTAATCCACATCAGTCACTTTCCAAATACTTTTGAGGCAACTCCTTTGATGCCAGCTTGTCACTGCTGTCACTTAAGACCACTGCACAAAAATGCTGAAGGCAAAATGGCAATAAGGATTGAAAGATGCCTTCATCCTGCATGTGTGTGCAGCAGTGTCATTTCACAAGCAACAGGTCTGACAGCAGCACTGCTGCCAAGAGCTTCTGTCTTCTACTCACCAGCCCACTGGGTTGTGTTGACAGCTTTGAGGATGTGTCTACACCACAACTACACGAGTTCATTTGGGTCAAGATTTTGTGGGATTATGTTTAAAGCACATCTGTGCCTGGGCATGTTCCACAGAACAATCCCACAAACAGCTGCCACAAGCGGAGGGCCAGAAGGAATTAACCCAAAGCTGCCTCGGAGCACACCTTGGTATCACTCAGCCATGGCTTCAGTGCAAGACACAGCGACAAAGCACCTTGTCCCATGTGCTGCCCCAGGGGTTCACACTGGCAGTGCTTTAGACCAACACCACTGAACATTAAAGCCAAGCTGCCTACATCCACTTCCTCTTCACACACCAGAAGCATTCACAACTTTTACAAACACACATGGGCTCATTTCAATGGGAGAAAGAGGAAACCAGGGCAGCACATGCCATTATGAATTGTGTTTACCTCAGATATTAAAAAACATTAGTGCTGACCAGCTTGTTGCCATCTTGGCAACAAGCACTGACATTACCACTCAGGCAGAAATCAGATTCCCCACAAAACAGCAGGAAGCAGCAGTAGCCAGGTAACAGCTAGGATGTTCCAGCATGTGGGTGGATGTCAGATTCAGAAGACAAAAGATGTCATCAACATGAGCACACTCAGCTACCCCCACAGCACTTCAGTGTAATTAAGTTCTTTCAGAGTAAAGGAAAAAAAAAAAAAAAAAAAAAAAAAAGGCAGTTTAATAGTAGAAGCTTCAGAGTGGTAGTTTCTATGTTATCTCTTCCACATGCCTTAATTAGCCAGCCACTAAGCAGAAGAAAAATGTATCCTTATGATTGTCCAATACTAAATGGGTCACCTCCTTATATATTATATGTGCATTGAGATACAATAAATATCCACTAAATCCAGCTGCCTAGCCAGAGTTGTTTTCAGTCCTTCTGCTAAACACATAACAAAGCTCTTAAATACGCTCAGAAGTTAAGAAATGTTTATTCTAAGCCATTTGGCAAAAAAGTGAATGTGAAGTACAGATTTTTCTCCCACTATAAAACAGCAAGGGCCTAGCAAAACCTTGGGCATTCCCTTACAGCATCCATGGCAAATGTGTATCAGTTGGAAAAGCACAGATGCCCAGAACCCTGCAGCCTGGCAGGCCACTGGCGCTCCACAGTCCCTTTGCCACTGCTGCAGGACTGAGGACACAACTGGATGCGCTGGATGGTCACTGCACCATCAGTGACCACAGACACAGCTAGCCAGCTGTTGTTCCCTGCCAAATCCCAGCCGGAATCAGACTACCAAGTAACTCCAGCTGGACCTTTCCCTAGGGAGGCATCAGGGAAGGACTCGGGGAGCAGGCTAGTGAGTGAGCAGAGCGCCCTGGCCAGCGGTCTCTAGCCTTGGCAATGCTGGTGCCATTAGATTGTAGCACGTGTATGTGCTCTACCCATAGGCTCAACAAGAATGAAAATAAATTCAGGTCCCTACAACGACTGGCCCAGGCTTGTACATATTCAAAGTGCATCAGAAAAGCTGGGAATGCCAGGTTCTGAGTGCAGCTTCAACAGCTTCCACCTCCTCTCACTAAAAGCCAAGCCTTTAGAGAGCATCACCTTTTCCCATGCAACCACCCCCTAATCTTTTGCAATTCTTTAGTTCTTCTCACTGAGATGCCATGGAGCTCTTCCACACATGCTCCCAGTCTAGCTTCCACGAGGCCTGATTGAGGAAAGCAAAACTAGGCCCACTGATACTCTGGTACATACTGGTGAGCTGGGGATCTTCCATCACTGCACAGCTGTTGTGGTTTAACCTCAGCCAGCAACGAAGTATCACACAGCCACACACTCCCTCCTTCTACAGGGGGATGGGAAAAGAATCAGAAAAACTCATGGGTTGAGATAAAAACAGCTCAGTAATTGAAATTAAGTAAAATATAATGAGAGTAATGAAAAGGGAATAATAAAACCCAAGAGACCAGTGATGCACAGTCAGTGGCTCCTGAGCACCTCCACCCAGTTTATACACTGGGCAGGAATTTCTGGCTATGGAATATCCCTTTGGCCATTTGGGTCAGCTGTCCTGGCTGTGCTTCCTCACAGCTTCTGGTGCACCTGCTGGCTGGCAGAGCATGGGAAACTGAGAAACCCTTGATTTAGGGTAAGCACTGCTGAGCAACTACTAAAAACATCAGCTGTGCTATCAGTGTTATTCTCATACTGAATCCAACACACAACACTGTGCCAGCTACCAGGCACAAAATTATCCTAACTGAAATGAGGACAACAGCTTTGGGGAGGTGGAATGTATTACCCCAGCAGCTGTGTGCACCCCATGTGAGACCTGGGTACCACAGGCCCACCCAGCTGACTGCAGGACCCCACATCCCATCATGGTGTGCTCTGAAACACCGAGCCTCTGGAACACATGACAGCATAGCTAAAGCTTTTGTATAATGTGGAATTCTTGAAGTCAATGAATGCAGTTTAGTCTTGAATCTCAGAACACATATCATTCTGGAAAGCTCAGGTCCCAAAGGGCATTGGATCAGATTTGTTTCCTCACTCCAAACAAGCACATCTAACTCTGGGGAGGGAAGGAAAAAAAAAAAAAAAAAACAAAAACAACTACACACACCAACAACAACCACCAGGCAGCATGAGGCTTAACTGAACAGTTCTCAAGGATTTTCCCTGCTACTGTACAACAGGGAGACAGCTGATTCAAAAGGCATTTCAAAACACCAGTCAATGGCTGCTAGATACAGTATTCTTTCACTGCAGTAAGAAACTGTATCTTATGGGATAAAAAAATACCAGCTTGAGAAGCTTGACCATGTTATTTTGTGCCTAACCACTCTCTTAGGCGGTGAGACAACAGAAGGGAATTACTCTGTGCTCGAAGAGAACAAATTGTTACCAGCTCAGCACCTGTTCAGGCTACTGAGTTGACCCCGCTCAGCGGCGCCCCCAAGATCAAACCTCAGGTGGCGTTAGGAACCAAGCGTTCAGCCGAGACAGATTGCATGTGCAGGTCCAGGAAAGCAATTGCGTTAAGAGCCAGCCACTGGCGCACAGTCCAACTTGCCGCTGCTTTTGCCGGAGAACCCGCTTATATAATTGCGGAGATGCTTGGCTCCCATGGCAACAGTTTACATAAGTGGCTGTGACTCAGGATGAGAGTTGCCACCACTTGGCTCTTTAAAGAGACACCTCCGACGCCGCAGCCATGGCTGCTCCGCAGGCCCAGCCAGGACCCGGCTGATGGGCCCTGCCAGACCCGGGCCGTGCCCCCGCACGGTCACCCCGCCGGCCCGGGCGCCCCCGGGATCGAGGACGGGCCCCAAGCCGCGGCGGGGCGGCCCGGGCAGAGCCATCAGTGCCGAGCCCGGAGAAGGGCAGGGCAGCACGGCCCCGCCGCGGGGAGGGCGCTGGGGCCGCCCCGGGCACACGCGTCCCCCCCGCCACCGCCACCGCCGCGCTCCCTACCGGGGCTGGCCCGTCCCGCCTCGCTCGGCGCCGCCGCTCCCGCTCCCGCTCCGGCCGCCTCCTCCTCCTCCCGCGCGTTCGCGGGGCTGCCGGCGCCCGGCGGCGAAGGGGACCCGGCGGTGCTGCCGCCGCCGCTGCCGCTGTCCTGCTCCCAGCCGTCCCAGAGCCAGGGCCGGTGCGCCTGCTCCAGGAGCCGGCGGCTGAGGCGGTAGTGCAGCAGCTCCAGGTAGCAGGCGCCGCACGATTCCCACTTGGGCTCCTTGAAGCGCTTCATGTACTCCGTCTTCACGCGCCGCGCAGGCACCACCATGGCGGAGCCGGGAGCCGCAGCCGGGAGCCGGGAGTCGGGAACCGCCGGCCGAGCCCGCCCCCTCCCGCTGCTACGTTTAAATCCAAACAGCGGCGTCCGGCCCCGCCCCGAGCGGGGAGGGATGCCTGGAGGGGGGGGACGGGGCCGTGAGGCGCAGAGAACGGGATGACACAGAGTGAAAATTAGATCCCATATAAAACAGATCATAAATACACCAAAGCAGCGCGGCCCTGGGCCCAGCAGTAGGCGTGCTGGGGCCCGGGTGAGGCTCCGGGACAGCCTCCCCGCCGCCCGGCTGAGGGGCAGCCTGGCGCTGCTCGCGTCTGTCGGGGCCCATTGAAACCCCTGCGAGTCCGTGCAGTGCGGCAGAAGCGATGCAGCAGCAGCAGCACCACCAGCAGCAGCAGCAGCGGCAGCGCCTTCTGCGTGCGGCACCCCGGGCCGCGGGGCAGCCGCTGCCTCCCGTGCTGCTGCTGCTGCTGCTGTGAGAGCAAAGGATGCGCAGCAGCCGGGCCTGGCCGGGGGGAGGCGAACGCCTCCGCAATAACACGGCCCTCTCTCCATTTCCCACTAATCTGCTTTAAAAACCCGTCGCCAGAACAGGATTCTCGTAATCCAGCCCTGCGCTGGGCGGCCGCCGTCTCTGGGGACACGAAAGGCTTCAGAGACAAATGCAGAAAGCGGGGCGGCCTCTGCAGCCTGCCCGCACACGGACACGCACCCTCGGCTCTCCAGCGGTTTCTGGATATTTCCCTCTCTCACACACCGTATTTGGGGCATCGCGGCGAATCCGCCCCTGTGGGACACGATTGTCCTTGAAAATGGTTTGCCGCAGAGCCTTTGCCACGGCTCGCTCACTTCACAGCTCCCTCTGGGGGACAGCGCGATGCCCCGGCCAGCCCCACCCGCTGTCCTGTTTTGGACACCTGCAGACCTGCCCGCCCCTGCCATGCGCAGGCTCTGCGCGGAGCCTCTCCTCGCCAGCCCCGCTCCGACACACGGGGGCACTGACGGATTTTCAGAAACAGTATTGTTCCTTGCCTTGCCCTGAGCGTCCCTTGACTGACACAAATGAAAAAAAAAAAAAACAAGCCACAAGCTGGCACGGATTCCCGGGATGGTAAACGATGGCCCAGACTCCCCCAGTGAAACAAAAGTGGTGGTGGCTTTAAGGTGAGGGGGCGGGTGTTACGCACAGCACCTCTGCCTGCGCGGCACTGATGCAATCATCGATACAGCCAGCATAACCACATTGACTCACTTTAATCAATGCCCAGATTGAGTATTTAGCCCTGGTTTTCATGTACTGGCTCAGGCTTTCCAACCCCTGGCGACCAGGCATGAGTGAGGGGGACAGAGATGTTGTCTGACCTTTGCAGAAGCTCCTGGATAGCTCTCTCCAGCCCCCAGCCCTTGCAGTTATGTCAGCAGCCCTGCTCACAGCAGGATGTTGGAGAAATCCAGTGTGTCCAGCTGCAATTCAGGAAAATGCAGTCAGGAGAGGCCAATTGCAGTGACACCCAGTGCCTGGTGCTGCAGGCACACACATTGCAGACCTGCATCATAAACCTGTTAAGTCCCATTTTAAAATCTGTCCTAACTCCCTTCAGCTCTGCCTGCTGCTCTCAGGGGTGGGGGGTGATAGGGCTGCCAAGGAGGAGAGTCTGGGCCCTGTATTTACTGGGAAGACATGCACAAAAATAGCAGGGCACCTACCCCTGCCCAACAGCCTCAAAAACGAGAGAGGAGCTCCTTCGGAGAGCTCTTCTCTCCCTGCTGGGACACTCATGGTGCCCTGCCCAAGGCAGACATGCAGGAGCCTTGCTTGCATACTTCCCTGGAATAAAAGCAGGCAGATGCAGCAGTTTTCTCCCCCCACCCAGTGCTGTCCTGAGGATTATATTTGGGAGCTGCCTCGCTCATTTCTGTTCCCCGCTGAGGGCTCCAGTGGCATCTGGGTTGTCCCTGGTGCCTTCTCCTTTTGCCCTTAGTGGTCCCACTGGGGTCCAGCCATGTCCTCAGCACCACCTGCTGTAACAGAGAATATTTCTTGGAAAACAACAGGGAACAACAGGTTTATAAACACCTGTAACTGGAGACAGTGCTAGGGAAAGCGGCTGTAGCAGTGCTGTCTAGAGAGGAGAGCAGATTGCTCCCCAATTAACCTGGACTCTGGTTTCTTACTCTGATACTCTGCTCAATCTACACGAGCAGATGATGTAAACGGATTCACATAAACAGGCAAGGTCTGGGGGTTACAGGTTTTTCTTTCCTTTTATAAAATGTTATTTTGTACAAAATGTCATTTTGAACCAACCTGCATGGCTTCATCTGGTCACTTGTGGTTATGAAAATGTTGCTGTTCCTTCCACACATTTTGTAGTATCAATCTTTCTTTTCCCAAAAGACTTCTGTTCCCTGTTGTCCTGGTTTCAGCTGAGATAATTTTCTTCTCAGTAACTGGTACAGTGCTGTGTTGGATTCAGTACGACAATAATGTTTGTAATACACTGATTACTCTCAATCAAGGACTTTTCAGTTTCCCATGCTCTGCCAGGGAGCAGGTGTGCCAGGCAGCATGGCCAGGACAGCTGTCCCAAACTGGCCAAAGGGATATTCCACACCATAAAACACTGTGCCCAGTGTATGAACTGGGGGGAGCTGCCCAGGAGCCACTGGTCACTGTGGGTAGGCTGAGCATCTGTCAGTGGATGGTGAGCAATTGTACTGTGCAGGTTTCTCTTGGGTTCTAGCTCTCTCTTCCTCTCATTTTTATTGCTATCATTATATGTTATTATTGTTATTATTATAATTGGTATTATTATATTACACTTTATTTCAGTCATTGAGCTGTCCTTAACTCAGCCCACAAGTTTTACCTGTTCTTTTCTCCTGTTTCTCCTCCCTATCCTCCCAAGGAGTGAGAGGATTGAGCAAGGACTGCGCAGTACTGAGTTGCCAGCTGGGGTTGAGCCATGACGCACAGTTTAAAAAGACACAGCTGTATCAGAGGTATATGGATGCTCTTTGGTGGCTTCTCTGTCAGGAAGGGACTGCCTTTTGCAGAACCAAACTCCTCTTGGGCTGCTACTGCCCAGTCATTAATCCATGTCTCATCCACCACACAGGAAATACCGGTATGACACCTTCCAGATCCTGGCACACAGTCTGTGAGTTCCCACTTTCTGCAATTTTTTTCCCCCTAAACTCTGCGCTCTTCAGAGGAGGCACCAAATCTTCAGAATAGCCTGCAAGGTGTCAATGTTTCATGATTAACACACGAGGATGGGTGTTGTTAGCAGCTGCCTCCGCCCGTCCTCTCCATTGTACGGCACAATGTTAGCACTCTTGCTGACACGACAACGAGCATGCAGCCCCAGTGTGATATGAGGTAAGCTGCACCTTGACACTCCTGCCCAGGTTTCTCCTTCACAGTGCAACCCTCTCAGTCCAACAGTTTGCCTGTACACCCCCCAGTGCCTTAGGCACTGGGGGGTGTACAGGCAAACTGTTGGACTGGAAAGGTTGCACTGTCATTTCCCTTCCCTGGGGAAAGGGAAGCTGCAAGGCTTGGAAAGCAACTGGGGAGCACTTGTGTAAGGAGATTTGTGACAGAAGTGTGCAGAGACCGCCGGCAGAGCTGATATTGTCCTTCACACGCCACCTGAGGCTGATCCAAGCAAAAGCCTGGATGTGGCTGCCAGGCACCTTCCCCATTGTTGCCACAATCTAATCTTGACACGTACAGTGCAGCAACCGCCAGGCTGGGCCCTGGAATGGAATATGGATATGGGCCTTTATGGAATATGGAATAAAGAACCCCAACCCCAGGGCCCAGCATCCCAAACCAGCTCCAGAGACATTCTGCAGCTGCAGGGCAGGATGCTGAGACCATCCTGGGCAAAGAGCAGCTCTTCCCTCACCCCTCCAGCTGCAGCCAAGCAGCTCTGTATGTGCCAGACAAGAATCATTTCCCGTCCTTGACACTGCAGCTCTGGATGTTCTCAGTGTAGCTGTATAAACATTATTATTAATTTAATCCTAATGAGTTTTGGCTTCAATACCTCATGGCAGAGACTTCCATGTACTGAGAAAAGCCAGTTATTAAATGATTCCTAAATGAGGAAGTACAACATTTATGAGGCTGATACTAACATTAGAATTTCCTCCCTTGCATACTTTGCTGCACTTTTGCCTTCATTAAAAAATGAAATAAAGACACCATTTGAATCATAACACTGAAATTCTAAACTCACTTTTTTTCCTTTTAAAGCAATTTTTCCCTTATTTACGCCTCTTAATCCCTATTATTGTTTTTCTACACCTAGCAAAGCAGGTGGCCAAGAGTTTCTGAGCAGATCCATGACACATGACTGATTGATGCCAAACCCCAGGAGTCCCAGTTTCCTCCACTACCCCCATTTGAATGGGAGCGCTGTTCCCACCAGTGAGGCCAGCAGCCAGGGCTGGGAAACAGCCTTATTTCTGTCTGAAATAGCCACAGCAAAGTCAATAGCAGAGAGTTTTATGCAAAAAGTATCAGGTAATGAAAAATGAGCATGGATGTTATTTTGTGGAGTGTGGTCCAGAAAAACACTGGGTAACCACATGGGTCATTTCCACATGGTTTTGGCTTGCAGTCTTTTGCCGTGTCACCTCTCCTAGCTCCGGGCAATAAGGGGAATAGTGGACAGTTCATATGCAGTAGGAGTGGGAAAATTACATGTCAACACTTCTTTCAGATCCACAGACTGGCTTCCAGCCAAATCAGGAGCTGTCAGAGTCTGAAACTGGGCTGCTGAGTTTGCTTGGGTAAAGTCTGGAGGAGAAAGAAACCAGGGAAATTAAATAAGTTGCTTCTTAAAGAGAAATGCGTTTTTAAAAGTATTTAACAGAATGAACTCCAAATCATCAAGAAAATTTTACCAGATAGGAAAGAACCACAATATTTTTAGACATATAAACTCTGCTTTCACCTAGACCAGTGTATCTTTGCCAAATACTGGGGTAGCTGTCCCAATCACTTCACAAAACAAGCCATCATGCTGTTCATAGTAGCCTGGCTAATCCTGCAGACGCAGGTTCTTTGGTTTCATGGGTTTTAATCTTTTTAGGCCAACAGCAGCTGCCCACAGGGTAATGCTGTCATGGGGGAAGGATCAGAAGAGTTGGTTCAAATGCTCTTAGGGACAGGTTAGTCAGCAGTAGTGCACATGGCTGCAGAAGTCTCCCAGAACTGCCTGATCCTGGTATCCAAAGTTCTGGGAAACTTGATCATGACTGTTGTGAGTTGCAGCCTGCTGGGGAAGCCCTGCAACCCCTCTCTGGCAGCTCACAAACCCTGTTATTTGTGCCAGTCTCACATTTTTTCTTGGAGCAGCCTGAATCTTTTTGCTGTTACACCTTAGTGGCTGTGCCTCCAAGCACCCACAGCAGCAGAGCTCACAGCAACCTTTGCAACTCCTCTGAGTCTTGTCAAAGGTCCGCCTTGCTAAACGACGAAAAGAGAGATGTAGTTCCTTGGGTTGTGTGCTAGGAATGTGGCCAGGAGCAGGGAGAGGCATTTCCCACCCCTGCCTGAGTGCCTTCGGCTTCTGCAGTCCTGAATCTTGGACTGGGCACCCAGTGAGGCTGGCTGCTCACACAGCTCAGCTCCCAATTGTAAATTGTCACAGTGGCAAAGAATAAAGTCCATACTGGTATCAGCTCTTTTTTCCCCCTTTTTTTTCCTGGCCCCTTGTCACAATCCGTCCTTATAGACGGATTTCGTGATGATTCGATCACAAGGACCTCAAGGTACAAAACACCAACACGGCAAAGGGGGGTTTGCAGCAAAAATCAAAACAGTGTACTTTATTGAATGATTACAGCAAAATGTGTGTGAGGGAGAAAAGAGAAAGCGGGCAAAGCATATGGAAAGGCAGAGGGGGCAAAGAGAAAAGAGGAGGCTATAGCTACTGCACGTGGAAGCGACGGGGTCCTTCAGAGTCCAGCCGAGCTTCCATCAGTCGAGGGGCTGTTCTAAGCACAGGGAAGATCTTCAAATTGGACTAGCTAACCTGGGGGGTTTTATCCTATGGCGAATTGTGAAAGAGGGGTGGAAAATAATGCAATAGTTTCTAATCAGTTGCAGGCTGAAGCCATTGTCTTCTTGGTCCGATAGTCCCAATAATCACTACCTGCAAGCAAACATCACAGTCTGCTCTGTTCCCCCCGCCAGTTCGCCCCCAGGTTCCAGTCTCAATCCTCGGGAAGAAAAGGAGTTTTCTCTGTGTGAGGATTTCATGTCTCAGTCCTTGGGGAAGAGGCTTCTCCCATCTCAGTCAGCCACTCACAGTGGCTGTAGAACAGATGAAGGGTCTTTTGTGGGGACCACCGAAAGGCTATTCCAGAAAAGAGTCCAGCCAAGTCTGAGAGGCAGGAAAATTCCAAGGCTTGTTGTGAAGCGGGTCGAGGTGCTCCTTTGCACAATTACCTGGCAGGCGGGGAGCCACGTCTCGGCCTTGTAAGCTTGGCAGACTTTCATCAAACCAGGATACTAAACAGGATCTTTCGGTGGTCTCAGTTTCTGTCCCTTTTCATGACGAAAGTCATGAGACAGATGAGAGAAATTTCAGACAGATCATTACACCCCTGAAGGTTGCAGGACTGCACACCACTGTTGGCTGGTGAAGTGAACAGTTCCTAGCAAGGGAGCAGATCTTGCAGTCTGCACTAACGGGGTGCTTGTCAAGGCACTGCCCCCAGCCACACATTTGCAGGCTGCCCACTCAGTCTGAGGAAAACCCGAGTTCACATGCCAGCTGAGTAAGAGGCAGGAGAATCGGGAGGCATTTCCCACCTGTCCCTTTGTATGTCCTGCCTGAGCAGCCCCAGTGAGCAGCAGGCTCGCTGGTGAGCCCTGGTCTGTCTCTGCTCAGCAGCTGCCAAGGCTGAGCAGGGCCAAGGGCCAGGGCCAAGGCAGGGAGCTGGGCTCCCAGGTGGGCAGCTCCAGGGCAGGGCAGGACACCCCACTCTCAGCTACAGCCTGACTGCTCTTCAGGATGGGTGTGGGCTTCCTTACAAGCAGTGGGGTGTGGGCACATGTGGAGGTGACTGCTCACCACATCTCTTTTTCTCTAGTGAATGGGGAGTAAATCCAGACCTGGCTGCTGTCTAAAAATCCACATGTATTCCCTCCAAACTAAAGGCTCTGCTAAAGGCTTGGGGCCGCTGTGGGCACCTGCATTCACCTCTCCTTCACCATGCTTAAAGGGGTGGTTCAAAACCAAACGTCTGAAAATGCCTGGGTTTTGAATGTCTATCAGGAATAACTCCTGTAATTTATGAAATTCCCCTGAAAGAAAGGGTAAACAGGGATTGAGTCATTATTATGAGGGTGATTCTGTAAAATCACCCTGTGGTGGGATCTTGCTCCCAAAAAAGTCATCAAGGCAGACCTGCACCATGCTCCAAGTGGCAGAGTCCAGCACAGGCACTTGCAGCATGCAAGACATTGCAGAGTTGGGGGTCTCAGTAGCACCTGCAGGATGCCACCTCCACGAGTCAGGGCAGGAGGCAGCCCGAGTGCACCCACTCAGGCAGAGACCGGTGATGGAGAGGGATCTGTGCCCACACACTTTCCTTCAGTTTTATCTCAAGTGCATGTGGCTGCCCAAAGCTGCTCTTGGCTCATACTCCCTTCCCTCTGGAGCTCTGGGGCAGCTATCTGGCCACTGGACAGGATTACTCTCGTTGTTGTTTCTGCTCACGTTCCTTTTTCAATCCCAGCACATCTTCCTCTCCTTCTTTTGGGATGGCACCCAAGAGGCTGGTACAGCATTTGCCACAAGCAAGGGATTCAAAATCTCCACCATTTAAAGGCTGTGTCTGAGAGCCCATCTGGCACTGCGAGAACATAAATTCTGGGGGCAAAACAGAGACACCTGTGCTGCAACCTGCTCCCAGTCTCACAGCAGCAAGGGAGTGCTGCTGAAACGATGAGTTCTGCAAGGTCAGTCCTCCAGGCCATCACTGCTGGGCTAGAGGCAGCCTCTGGGTGGTGGGGACAGAAGCTGTTCCAATGGCTTTGGGATGTTTCTTCCAGCATAGGGACCCATGCCTCACAATTCCCCATGTGGTGGCCCAGCGCCAGTCCTGCATCCAACAGCAGCCTGCTGTTAGTGATGGATCAGTTTCCCAAGCAGTAAATTGATGGGTAATAACAAATGATCTGTAGAGAATAAATTAATGCTTGAAAAAGCTTCACAGAATTTGCAATGAGAAGGCTTGGGAACAAGGCTGGCTCAAGTTCATATTACCAAATCTGGTTTTAAACACCAGAAATTATTGGCAGCTCACTGCTGGCTCTGGGCTGATTTCCCTGTCAGTTTGTGAAATCTCTGTAACCTAATCTCATTGTTCCTCCCCCTGGAAACAGAGGGTCTTCAACACAAAAAAACCTCATCTAAACGTAAACTCATTTTACAAATCCCAGTTCCATGACCATGTGCTTTGAGATCAGTCACTGAAGGTTGCCACAGCTACCTCATTTTTTTCTGAAACACCTCCATCACCAGTTCAGAAAAACTAATGTTTTTAAAGATCACCTAGAGAAGCAGTCCCAAAGGATGCCCCAGATCCTGATGAGCACATGGGGTGGAGGAGGATGCCACAATGAGGGCAAGTAGAAAACTGTGCAGGGAGCTCTTGAGAGGGGTTTAGCTGCCCTTGGCAGCACCCTGCAGGTGAGCAGGGTTCCCAGCCTCTTGGGGCAAAATTTCATCCCAAATAAAGCCAGTCACATCGAGGGTTCAGCTCTGAACAGGGGTAAGGCTCAGCTGCTGAGCTGAGTTTCTAAACTGCTTCCAAAATTGCACAGGGGCAGCAGAAAAAAGATGGGAAATGGTGGTGGGGAAGGCAAAGCCGAGCTGGAAAATCACAAGCAGTAGGCTGGGCTGACAGCTCCCCCTTCTCTCCCTGCTGGCACCTTGGCTTGTCCTCGCTGTTACCCATTTGGGACAAGTGCTGGCTTGGAGGACGAGCAGTGGTGTCCCATTGTCCCTGCCTCACCCCAGAGATGCTGCCTTCATTGCCTCTTTAGACAGTGCAGGGGGGAACCTTGCAGGGAGCCTTCCAGGGGGAACCTGGTGGAAACAAGGAGTTCAGGCTCAGGGAGCGGCATCCCTAATATGGTCTCAGCCACGCTGACTGGCTGGGGGCTCCTGGGGGAGGAATGGAGCCCCTTATAAAAGTACCCAGGTCCTCCCACAAAGGCAAACCTCCCTGGGCTTCAGCAGGGCTGCAGTGAAGCTTGCTTGATATGGGAATTTCATCCACCCTTTGGAGATTATCCAAGCTTTCTTGGGTTTCATATGGCATGAGGTGGTGGCCTGGTCTGTGCGTGAGCTGGCGGATGCCAGCAGAGAAATCCCCTTTTCAAGCAGCACACGGCTCCTGCCAGCATCACTCTGGGAAGGAAACCTGCTGGTGCCCCCCTGCCTTGCTCCCTGCTCCCCTCTCCCTGCCAAAGCAGCAGCAGCACATGCCTCAGAGGGTGCAGGCCAGTGCCACCACATCAATGCCAGCCCCACTCACTGCTCTTCTCCACAGCAGAACCGGCAGCAGCTCCTCTTTGCTTTTGCTTCTTCCAAATACGCTCAGGTGCTCGGCTGTGTGCTATAATCACCCCACCCACACCCCCAGCAGCCTCCTTGGCCCCAGGAGCCGCGGGTGGGCAATTCCCTGACCTGCGGGGCTGCCCAGGGCGGCAGCACGCCCGGCACGCCTGGGGCCAGACCCTGCCACCGCTGGGGAGGGGGCACTGCGGGAACCCAGCCCTGCAGCTCCAAAGGGGCCGGGCCAGGCCGGGCTCCTTGGAGCTGCACTGGCTGGAGCACCGTGGTCCAGCCCCAGATGTTTCCTACAGCACGCGTGGAGGATGCTTGGAGGACCACGGGTGCCAGAGGAACTCTGCTGGGATGTGCACCCCATCCCAACCATCCCAGCCATCCCAACACCAGCAAGTAGCAGAAAGGATGGTGCTTTTCTAACAGCTATTCTCTGGCTCATTAAAAAAAAAATTAAAAACATTTTACTCGTTTAGAGAGCAGCTCCCTGACTTGTTCAACAATACAAACCCATTATCTGCTGGCTGTGACTGGGGGCAGGAGCACCACAGCCATGCCAGCGGTCACAGTGCAGCTGCTCGTTCAGAGCAGGGCAGCCGGGGCACAGGCAGCCCCCCGAAATAGCGCTCAGAGCGGGGAGCCAGCCCGGGCAGCCGTGGGCTTAGCAAAGAGAAAGAGCCTTGAACAAAATGCCAGCGCCATGAAGGCATCTGCTCAGGTCTCCGGGAGGATGGAAGTGCATGGCACACCTTTAAATGGACATGAAATGTGCCATCGGCGGGGTGGGATCTATTTTTAACCCCTTGGAGCCTGCAGATGTGCAAACCCCCTGAGAGCTGTAGGGATCAGCCTTTTGGCTACCGGGCTGGGAAATGCCGCAGCAGCCAGGGCCGGTTTATCCCCAGTGAGGAGGAGATTAAAGTCTTACCGTGCCCCTTCCCTTGCCTCGCTAGCAGCCCCGGCCAGCAGCCGGAGCACGCACATTCCTGCTAAGCGCTGCCAACCGCTCAGCAGCTTTGCAGTTTTCATTTTGGAAAAGGACTTTCTGGGCCTGGCTACATAACCTCGGCATGCCCCCGGCCCTGCCCGAGGCAGCCGCAGGAGATGCTGCTGCAAGGCCAGGAGCAGCAGGACACCCCGGGGAGGGTGGGGGGCACGCCGGGGCCCGCTGGTGGCTGCGGGCGGTGGGACAGCCCTGCGCAGGGGCTCAGCCCTGCCAGCGCCGCTGTGAAGCCGCCAGGGCTGCGTGTCAGCCATCCTGGCCTGGCTGGCATTGTCCTGCACCCCGACAGCCCAAGCCTCCTCCAGCTGTGTAGCTAAAGCCTCCCTCGGTGGGCGGCACGGCGTGCACCTGCAGCCCCTCACACCGCACAGCATTCTGTAAAATCACCCATCGTGTCTTAAGGGCTTCCTCATCACTTCCCGGGAGGTAATCCAGCTGTTCAGCAAACCCAGTAATGATTTGAAATGCAGAAAAGCAAACACACTAAAGCAATTTCACCAGCTTAAAATTTTAAAACATTTGTCTCCGGGCACCTGTTTGTCCCCTCTAGTGCCCTCCATCCTCCAGCAAAGAAGCCTCCCCACAAGGACAGCCACCAAAAAGGCCAGCTGCAATCAAAAAGCAGCTGTGGATCCTGCAGCACCCCTTCAAGAAGGGTACCTCAGTTCTGCTGGCACATGGCTTGGCTCTCAGATTTTGGTTCTCAGAGGATGGGGAGCAAGCAAAACCTGTGCCCAGTGGAAAAAAGCCCCAGCTTGAAACCCAGCATCCCTCTGAGGCACCAGATAATTTCCTCCAGAATTTATCTTGACAGTGGTTTTGACAAATGGATGCTCTTGAAGAGAACCTGTGCACCACTTGTGAGCTGCTCCTCCGGAGAGTGCTGACATCTGCATGTATTGTTTATAATGAATTATCCACTCAGCACGGGGAACCTGCTGGCTCTGGAGAGCAGTGTTAGGCTGGCTTTCATCTCCCCAGCCTGCTGGTGGGAATCCAGCCTCAGCCTCCTGTGAACCAGACTCCTCCCTGCAAAGATCCACCCCTTGTCCCTGCCACCCCACAGCAAGGGAGCCATCCATGTCCAGGAGCATCACTGTAACCATCAGCCAGGCTGCTTCTGCAAAGTTATGTGCTGATTTCACCAGTGAAGGGGGCCAAGGGTGGTGTAGAAAAGGAGCTGATTGTGGAGCCAGTCACATCCTGCACTGACATTCACCTGCCCTGGGTTGCAGATGATGGACACTGTGAGAAACTTGGGGGACACAGAACTGCAAAAGCTTCACAGAGCCAAGCTCACAGGAGAAGTTACTGAGCATGGCATTTTGCAAGCATTGGCTGCTGGGGCGGCTGGCTTTACCCCTGAGGGAGGAGAATGGGAGTTCGGGGCTCTCCTGGCACTCCCACAGCCGTGTGGGCACCTTGTCAACCCCACAATCCTGCTCCCCATGCCCTGCAAGACCAGAGAAACATATTCCTCTGGCTCAAATGGATGAAACACTCGTTCATTTCTAGGTGTAGAGCCCTGTGTGACTGCTTCCAGAGGCTGTCCCTGTGGCACTCAGCCCCATTGTCTGCTCCAAACCCTCTTTGGAGGAGGGCACTCAGGACAGGTGAATGAACACTATGGCAGTGCTGCCTTGCTGAGCTGGATAGAAAGAAACTGGCTTCCTGTGAAGTCCTTCAGAGCCCAACCACGTCCAGCAGAAAGCAGTTAGCTCCTGCACACAGAAAGGTGTGAGCAGGAATAAAACCAGTTCCTTCAGTCACTGAAGTCTCAGAAACAGGGGATGCTGTAACCCCACCAATCTCCTTTCCAAGATGCTGGCTTTGGCTCAGGTAGAGTTAATTTTCTTCACAGTGGCCAGTATGGGGCTGTGTTTTGGATTTGTGCAGAACACAGGGTTGACAATGTGGAGATGATTTGTTATTGCTGAGCAGGGCTTGCACAGAGCCCAAGGCCTTTTCTGCCTTTGGTACTGCCACACTGGTGAGGAAGCTGGGGGAGAGTGGGAGTCTGGGAGGGGACACAGCCAGGACAGGTGACCCCAGCTGACCAAAGGCCTATTCCAGACCAATGGCATCATGTCAGTATAGAAGGTGGGAGGAAGGAGGAGGAAGGGGGGGATGTTGGGAGTGATGGCATTTGCCTTCCCAGGTAACCCTTACATGTGATGGGCCCTGCTTCTGCAAAGGCAGCCTCAGGATGTATGTGTGTCCCACATTCAGCCCTCATCTCTCATTTACCAGTCATTTGCAGATGACCACTAAGGAAAAAGGACTGGCAGGAAAAAATAAGATCACACATTAATCCAAACCACTCTTTAAAAGCAATTTGCAAATGTTCTTGCCTGTTTTTTGTGAAGAGATAGACAAAGCACATCAGGACTCTTCCTTCTACCTTTATTGGCACCCCTGCTGTTCTTCCCAGTACAATTTCCATGCATTCCTCATGTCCTTTTGCCTCACCTCCCCTGTCCTGCACCGACTTGATAACCAGTATGTTGTCAGCATTTCGAAACAGGCTTTATTGCAGCTCCAGCCAGCCGGGGAGGAGGATGCAGCTCTGGAGATGTGTCCCCCCTGTCCTGCACATCTCAGCCCTGTCAGCACCGAGGCACCCCACAGCCACAGCCAGCTGGGGGCAGTGACCTGGAAAGGGCTCCCGTGTGTGCAGGGGCCGGGGCAGATGCCAGCAGGGACCCCCTGAGGCTCCACTCCACTCCATAGCAGGGCGGGGAGCAGCTCCAGCAGCTCCCCAGCCTCCCTCCAGGCACAGTGCACAGGGGGAAAAGCACTGCCTGTTGGGATGGTTGGCATGCTTCCCTGGAGTGACCGCCACACGTCCTGGAACACCAGCAGGGGCTCGGCTCAGACAAACCTTCACCCTGCTCTTCTTCCTCCACCTTGTGCCCAGCAGGCTGAAGCCACCCACCCCTGCCTCCTGGACTTTTTCATGGTGAAAAAAGCCTAGCAGCCCATTTGATCTGGTCCTTCAGAGGGCAGTCAGCATGCAGTGATGTCCTTGTGGTGTCCTCTCTACCTTCCCTTACCCCTCCAAACTGTTCCCTGGTTCCCACACTGTGCCACTAGAATCCCCTCCACAGCTTGAAAGTCTTATTTAGAGAGTCAGATATAGCAAGGCATGACTTTATAAATAGAGAGGGGCATGGCTGGGGACTGTGCAACATGACTCACAAGTCAAACTGACAGTGAAGAACTTATCAGACACTTGCTTTAAATATTCATTTAGCAATACCAGCTCTCCTTACAGTAACACCTCCCATATGAATACACCCTTCCCATGTGCAGTCAGTGTATTCATGCTACTTTCTCCAAAACTATTCCATTGTGTGGTCAGGGATAAACCAGAGTCAGAAAAGAAAACACCTCCTTGGAGCTTGAGCCTGCCATTGCTTCCAGCACTGCAGCTCAGCATCTTTCCCAGCACAAAGTCAATGGCACAACAATTATGTCATGACAATTAAGTCATTTTCTCTCTTAATACTTTTTTCCCCCACCCATGTATCTTATTTGTCAAAACTACAACTCCTACAGAACACCTGTGGTCCAGACTTGGGTCTTGCTGCTCTTCAGTTTTCTTCTATACCCTCATTTGCTCAACTGATCCTTAATTCAGACAGATTTTTCCACAGAAAATGGAGAAAAATAAATGTGAATTATGAAATGAGCAATAAAATCTCTACAGAACAGGCAACTGATTCAATGTATGCATCTTATACATTCCATGCCTCAAGCCATGCCAGGTTCTGGACCTCCAGCAGCAAAACTAATTATTCCTTCTTTCTCCTTTCTGCTTCCTCTTGTGATTGCTTTTATTGCTATGGCTTTTTTACTTGGTCTGGGGTCTGATCATTCAAGAACTTAAAAATTACCCAAATCTGCAGGTCCCCCTTGGCTTCATTGGGGCTGAATCAGCTCCAGCACATTTGCATGGCAGCAGGGGGTATCTGAGACCGGGTACACAGGCTGAAACTTTACTGCAATGCTGAAATGGAGCCAATCTAACACACACAAACAGAAATGAATACTGAGTGTAATGTCACTGCAGCTCCCAGAGCCTTCTCCATTACTTCTGTGCTGCAGAACATCCCAGACACCTCCTCTTTACGTGGCTATGCCTCCATCCCAGTATCTGTCCTGTCCTTGCCCAAACTCCCCTGCCCAGGCATGAGCCCTTTCCCTGCCATCTGCTGACCTTGCAATATTTTCCATGTTATTCTTTTCTCTCCCCTTTTTATTTTTAAACAGTGATGCACATTCAGCAGGTGCTCTCCCCGGGCTGCCCATGTCCTGCTGCAGCCTTTGCCATGGGAAGCTGCAACTGGGGAAGAAGCCAAGCACCTCCACTTTGGGCAGAGCCACACCTGGTTTCTGGATTCTGATCAAGGTTTTGTGACAGGAGTTGCATCAACTTTCTGTCAAACAATTGCTTCTCCACTCAGGCACTTGTGCAGCAGGCACTAAAAAAGATAAAGCAATGTGTCAGCAGAAGGTAAGTAGCTCAAGGATTAAATTACACCCTTTTAAAATTGACTTTGGAATTTAGCTCCAAGTTCCACTTAATACCATATTTTGCTGTCTAAGCAGAACCAATCTTCTTTATTAACCCCTCTGGCATTTAACCCATCAAATGTGAGCAGAGGAATCATAACACCTTGGCCATGCAGTCTTGGCCAGGATGGGCTGTCTTCAGTGGACTAACAAATGATTAAGGAAAGAAGGAACACATCTCAAAGTAGAAGATCTAAAATCAATCACCACGTTTCTCCTGAAAGATTTATCCCAAGAAAGATTTTGCATATAGTCCCTGAGTAGACCGGTTTGAATACTGTAATTCTCCTAAATTTGTCACTTCTATTAGATTTGAAAAATAATCTCATCACAAAGGGCTCTTGGAGGCCCAATACAGAGGCACCACCCCCAGACCGAGGACAGAAACTGCTGGTGTTTGGGGTGCTGGTGGAAACAGCTTGGGAGGAAGTGGGAGGTGTGGGCTCTCAGCAAGGCAAAGGACTCGCAGGAGGCACAGCCAGAGATTCCAGAACCTCCTGTGGCTACTGCAGCCTCCAGCTTGTGGCTGCAATTGGAAAACGTTCAGATTTTAAGACTTTCTCTGGTATTTGTGCCAGGAAATTGGTCTGTATGACTTTCAGAGCTAAATTTAGGATCACAAGCATTTCATGTTCCCCAAACACCTTCTATGACAACATCTCAAAACCCTTTATGGGCATTAGCTATTCTTCTTTATCTTCCTTTGAGATGGAAAATAGGAAAGCCACTTTGCTGGCAACAAACAGAGCTATGAATGTTGACTTGCTCATGGTCACAGAGGAAAACTGCGATGGAGGCTTGGTATGGGGAAGGAGAAAGGAGGGAGAAAATCAACTTTCCAGTGTGAGCTGCTTGGTTCCTGCAGTCACAGAGGCATGGCCTGCCACCTGCTGCTGTGCTGCTGGGATTAAGTAGGAATAACACCAACACTACTTCACAATGATTGGGATAAGGAATTTCTGGTAGCACTTAATAGATTTTTTTTTTTTTAATTTTTCACGTGTTGAGGATAAGGGCTTCCAGGACAAGAAATCCCTGTAGAGGAAATACCCTGCCTTTGGAAAAGTGCCTCAGTCCCCCAGACCACTCTGAAAAACTTGTGGTGAGAAAGTGGGCAGCTTTAGCACCTGGACCTCCCAATTTTCAGTGCAGAATGTGGTGCAGGGCAGGCAGGGCTCCCCACGGTGCCCTTTGGTGGTGCTCTGCAGGCTCCCAGTGACAGCGTTGTTCAATGCTAGCAAACCCAAACAGTTTAGACTCTTGTTCCTCTATTATTGTAACTGTTTTTTCTGATTATCCCTGCTAAAGGGAATTAAAAAGTCTTACAGAAGCAGGTACAGTTGCCCTGGGAAACCTTGAGGGCTTCTTTTGTGTTGATCTGTTTCAGATCTCCTTCCCACCCTCTGCAGGCAGGCACAGGGAGGTTTGGGAAGAGCAGGGCTGTTCTGCCATTGTCTGTCTGTCCCCCTCAGCACGGCTCTCAGAGCTGTGGTTCCTGCATTGCCCCTTCCCCTCCCCAGCTCTGACCTGCCCAATGCAGCACCAGCAGCTCAGCTCAACCACAAGCAGCAGTGCAGGCTCCCTTTATTCTGCACTCAGACAGGTTATACAGTGTCTGTCCGGGGGTTGAGGAAGCAGCAGTGTGAGGGCAAGGGTGACTCTCCTGTGACCCCCATCACCCTGCCCGTGGGAGCACCCCTGGGAAAAGAGCAGAGCTACACCCACACAGGGATCCCCTGACACACCTGCACCCTCACAGCTGCCATGGGGAGCGGACAGCCCAGCAGGAGCGCGGCAGTGCCGGAGCTCCGCTGCAAGCGCAGCCCAGGTCCCCGTGCCTGTGAGCCAGGCTCAGGGCTCATTGATGCCTGCTGGGGCTGGCTCCGGGCTGCTCAGCTCCGAGCATTGCCAGTCTTCTTACAAGGCCATCTTCCCCCTTTTCCCTCCTCCCTCCAGCAGTAGATTTCTCAGCTTTAGAGCCTTGTTTACCCTGGAAGAGAGAGAAGCTGCTGGAAGCCAAGCTGTGAGGGCACAGGGGAGCGGGGAGTGTTTGTTTGGAGCGAGTTATGGGTGGGAGTGATGTGCCAAGGAAGAAAACTGCTTCCAGGGATCTATATATATGCAGCTCCCTGAGGTGGGGTTACAGAGAGGCTCATTCCCGGGCTGCCTGTGGCACTCCCTGAACATCAACAGCCAGAGCTGCTCCAAGCTGCAGCTTTATTTTCAGAGCGTGGCCTTGAGCAGCGCAGACAAGACGGGGCTTGGCCGCGGGCCCTGCAAGCGCACAGGGTGATCTGCCAGAGTCACCACACTGAGGGGTTTGCTCTCTGCTGGCCCCACACCTGCCCTGGGCAGGGTGGTTTAAGTCTGACAGGGTGTCCTGGAGGGGGGGAATTAAAGATTTCCACAGCATCTGCTCATCCCCATCACACAGAGCCCACAGCCCGAGTGGGAGCCAGCGACGCTCCAGCTTTCCCTGCCGCAGAGCCACCAGCAGCTGCTTAATTTTCAGATCCTGGAAAATGAAAAACAGAGTCTTAGCAAGCTGCAAATACAGCTACTTCCCCAAGCCTGCAGCCAGAACATTTAGGTGCCTCCAAATATGTTCTGGCCATGAGGGTCTGAAGAGGATCCCCAAAGCTGGCAGCAATTCCCAGGAAAGCGCTCAAGGCTGGGGGACACTTCCAATGGTCCTGTTGCTAAAGCAGCCCACGCTGAGTGGCATCTGTCCCACGTGGGAGCCCTGTGCACCAGCACTGCCTGCAGTCATCCACTGGCTGATCAATAGGTTACAGTCACCCTTGTGCACTCCATTTTCCAGCCCCAGGGGATGAGCCATGAAAATCTAGACAACTGCATACCTCTTTTTGTTTTTTTTTTAAGAAAAAATGCCAGTTTGGTTCAATATAAATAAATAAATAAACAAATATGCCGTAACAATAAACATTCAATTATTTCTTCCTGTGGATTAATGAAGTAGAAACAGCACAAAATTTTCCTATAAAATAGTTTGAATCTTTGAAAGTCTTCAACTCCCCAAGTCCTCACTTTAGGAGTTTCCTGTGAAAAGCAGTGATAATTTTCAAGTGTGGCTTTAGTAAAACTCTTTGAATAAACACTATTGGCCAAATGTCCGTGGGAGGCACACAGTCAGCAGAGTACACGGCAGTGGGGCTGCACTGATGCCAGGTCTGAGGGGGTGCTCAGGCCCTCCCAGCAAAGCCAAGCCCAGCAGACACTGTGGGTCAGAGTGTTTTTTGTTTCTGCAGTTTTGGAACCCAAGGGGAGAAGCATGCTGGGGTGCCAGCTCCCTTTGCGCAAAGCCATCACCTTTGTGGGAGGGTAGCCCATCCTGGGCCACATTCTGCTCTCTGTGCAAATGCAGATTTCCACTTCAGCAAAATCTGCATCAAAATTAAATTAGGAAACCCCTCCAGTGTGCTCATCCTCTCCAGGATTTCCTTTTCTCTTTTGTTCAGAGGCTCCCTCAAGACTTTCCCTCAGAACCCAGGTTTCCCCTTGGCTCCTTATATAATTGAGGTAATGGCCCAGGCATCTGCAGATCTGGGGGAAGCTCACATTGAAGCCCAGTCATGACTGTGCCTCCCAAGCTCATTTAAACAGCACCACATCATTTTTGGCCTTTCAAGGACTCTTCCTCTCTCGAGATTTTCCATCCCTTGGTGATATTTGGACTGAGGGCAGCTTCTTGCCTTGCCCACTGGCTGTAGGCTGAGGTTACGGAGGGCTGTCCAGCACTGGTCCAGCCCTGGATGTGGAGCCAGCAGTGAGCTGCAGCCCCAGAGGATGTTTTTGGTGCAGGGAAGAGCCATTCCCCTTTGTTATCCTCCCTCCCACAGTATGTGCATCCTTCCCTCTATCCCCTTTTACTCCTCTGATACTCCATTTATCCCTTTGCCTTCCCCAAAACAGAGGATGCTGGTCTGGGGATCCTTTGGGTCCTGGGGATCCTTTGCCTGCTGCCAACAGCACTGTCAGAGGCACAGGGAGGGCATTGAAATTCCTGAGACCTGCACAATAAATGCCAAACCCAGACCTCTGTGCACAAGAAAAATCCTCCAAACCACCTTCCCAACAATGGGGCTTGTGAGCCATATGAAAATCCAACTCCTCTTTTTCCAAACAATTTGTGTCTTCAATTGCTAAAAATATTAAGGAAAACCCCAAGCCCAAATGAAAGGCTGGTTTCAGGATGAAGAGAGTGTTTCAGTTTGAAATTAAAACCTGAACAGGGTGATTTCATGGGCTGAAGACTCATGGCATCCCTGTTCACTGATTAAGCAACAAAAACAACAAACCAGTCATTTATTTTCAGCTGTAAGAATGTGCTTCAGGTCATTTATCTTCAGCTGGATGAAGCTGGCACAGAGGCTGTGGAGAATACCTGATGCTGTGGGTTAGAGTGAGACCAAATGCTGCTGTTAGGGGCAGCAGACAATGCCATGGCAGGGGCAGCATCAGCCTCTCAGTGCAAGGCAGTCTGACTGCTGAAGGACTCGCTTCTGCCCTGCCCACTGCTGTGCTCATGAGGGGTCCTAAAGCCACGTTTGGCACTGCAAAATATAGGTCTTCATTCAGAAGGAGTAAGCACCTCCTGGTCCCTTTGATTTTATTCAGGCTGGAGATGAGTGGCTGGCTCAGCATCACTCTCCCTTTCAAAAACAGCCTGTTCCATTGTGGGTTTAGGGCCATAAATTAATATTATAGGTGAAAAAGTGGAGTCTGACAATGCTGTCTAACTCATGAGGCTGCTATTCTAAGGTAACTTTTATCTGTGCATTTAAAACAGCCTTTTAGTTAAATAGCAGAAGCAGGTCCTAAAATCCATCTCAAAACACCACCTAAGCCACAACTGAACCTGAGATCAGGGTCAAGTACTGAGGACTTAAAGCTAAGCACCTCCCAAAATCCCAACAGGGACCTGGCAAATGGAATTTGTGCCATTACACAAATGGCAACAAAAGTTCGTATTTTCCTTTTTAGAAGCAACTGTTTTTTGAGAAGCAGCTACTTTCCAGTCCCTCCGCAGGCACTGAGGGCCCTTAGGGCTGCCCTGCGGCCCTCCCTGCTCTCAGGTGCCAGGGAAGGACCAGGGCAGCTCCTCCCTCAGGCTTTTGCTTTGGGATAGTGCTAAACAAAAGTGAACTCCTGTATGGGTCTCATTTAATGCAAGTAAAACCAGCCAAAATGCAAAACAAATGTAACCTTAGAATAGCCACAGCAGAGCAAAAAACCTTCCTGGGCTGGAAGCTGATCTGAAAATCTTTTTTTTTCCCTAGTACTGCTGTCTCCCACAGCAAAAGAACACCCCAAAACTCAGGCACTGCTTTCATGACAGGGTCCTGTGCTCCAGGAGCCCTCCCCCTTCAAAGGCTGATGGCTCCTGCACATGTGTCCTGACCTGGGAACATGTGCCAAGCCTGCAGGGCTTTAGGATGGCTCCCAGAGGGAGGGGACACCTAGGGGGGGGTGTGTGTGTGCGAATGATGGAAATAAAGGGGGGTCCTGGAGCCCCCTTGCCCCAGTAAGAGAGAAATGAGGCAGGCCAGGAGCATCTTTCCCTCCTCCCATTCTGCTCTGCCTCCTGGCCAGCACACAGGACAGGCAAACACCTGCGGCAAGGGGAAGCCCCTGGGATTTTCCTTCGGGCTCCTGGGGAGTTCCTGAGCACAGGACGTGACCCCGGGAAGGGAAGGGGCGGTTCGAGGGGGCAGAGGAGGGGGTGGTTCCTCAGCAGGCTGCTCCCCGTGCGTGGCCACTGGCAAGGGCAAGCGTGTCAGGCAGGGTGAGGAAGTGGCCCTGGCTGCCCCCAGCCCTCCGGGACAGCACCATGGCAGGTGGGTTTCCCATAAGTGGAGTGGAAAGCTCTTTATTTAACCTGCACCCGCCACCTGCCCTCAGCCCCAGCCTTGCCTTCCTCGGGAGCATGCCAGGGCTACTTTTTGGCAGGCTGAGCCAAAAGAAATGTTTTGCAAGCAAAGGCTCCAGGTAACCCTTTCCCGCCTGGGACTGGCACACTGCAGAGTGTCGGGGCACCCCCTGGCAGCAGCGTGATGCTGCAGTGCCCCCCGTGCCACCGAGCAGCCTGCAGCCCGACGAGTCACAGAGCTGGCTCCTCTGGCTGGGGCCCTGTCCCCTCCCCAGTCCCCATCCAATCCGGGGACTTCAGCCCCACCGCCCCCACGCCAAGCCCTCAAGCGATGGAAGAGCCCGAGCAAAAGACGACCACCGACAGCATTAGGGGTGTGACAGAATGACTGATGATTTAATGCTTCTTGAAGTTTTTTGTTTCCTTCCACAGGGCATTGGTTTTAAAAACAAACAAAACGAGATAAAATAAATTAATTTATGTACACTTTACATACACTGTGTCACATGGAGCTTTGCAGCAACAGTAACCAGAAATCGTTACAAAATAGAAAGTTACATGGCTGTTGCAGGGCCTCAGCCGCCTGCAACCTTGAAGGTCGTCATCCTGAGCGTGGTTGGCAAAGTGATCATGTAAACATGTTTAGAAGCATTTACGGTGGACAATGGATGGGCCAGCTTCATCGTATTCCTGCTTTGTGATCCACATCTGCTGGAAGGTGGACAGGGAGGCCAGGATGGAGCCGCCGATCCAGACAGAGTACTTACGCTCAGGTGGGGCAATGATCTGGAAAACACCAAGAGAGCTGGGGTCAGTACACAGGACTCTGCTGCGGGGGGCAGGCACGGGGCTGGGCACAGCCCCATCCAGGTGCTCCCAGGAGCTTCGTGCTCCTGCCTTACCTTGATCTTCATCGTGCTGGGGGCCAGGGCTGTGATCTCCTTCTGCATGCGGTCAGCAATACCTGGGTACATGGTGGTACCCCCGGACATGACATTGTTGGCGTACAGGTCCTTCCTGATGTCGATGTCGCACTTCATGATGCTGTTGTAGGTGGTCTCATGGATACCTGCAGACTCCATACCTGGGGGAAACAGGCAGGCACAGGTTAAGTGCAAAGCGAGAGCTCTGGGGGGTGACTCTGGAGAGAGGGGAGAGCTGCCAAGGGAAGAGAGAGGGAGGGGGGCACGCACCAATGAAGGAAGGCTGGAAGAGGGTTTCTGGGCAGCGGAAACGCTCATTGCCGATGGTGATGACCTGCCCATCAGGCAGCTCGTAGCTCTTCTCGAGGGAGGAGGAAGAGGCAGCGGTGGCCATCTCGTTCTCAAAGTCCAGAGCCACATAGCACAGCTTCTCCTTGATGTCACGGACAATCTCACGTTCAGCTGTCAGGGGGGAGCAAAGGCATCAGTATTTGCAGAGGAGGAACAGGGAGCACTTGTGCTGCCTCCGTAGCTCTGCTGCCACTCCAGACCCCAAGCACACATAAGCTCCCCCCAGGAACTGTTTTCAGGGCTTGCAAAGGGGTGAGAGCATCTCTAGAAGTGCGAGGCTTGGAAGCAAGAGGGAACTTTTTGGAGGAGGGAATGGTGCTTACCTGTGGTGACAAAGGAATAGCCACGCTCAGTCAGGATCTTCATCAGGTAATCCGTGAGGTCCCGGCCGGCCAGATCCAAGCGCATGATGGCGTGGGGCAGGGCATACCCTTCATAGATGGGGACATTGTGTGTCACACCATCCCCGGAGTCCAGCACGATACCTGTGGAGACAAGGAGCAGCCCTGTGAGAGATGTGGCCACAGAGGGTCCTGCCCTGGGGGCAGAGTGCTTGTCAGAGGTAGGGGACCAGTCCTGGGCATCCTTGCTTGGGGAAGAGGAGCCAGCAGGACTTTGCACTCACCAGTGGTACGGCCAGAGGCATACAGGGACAGCACAGCCTGGATGGCCACATACATGGCAGGGACGTTGAAGGTCTCAAACATGATTTGGGTCATCTTTTCACGGTTGGCTTTGGGGTTAAGGGGGGCCTCAGTGAGCAGAGTGGGGTGCTCCTCTGGGGCAACACGCAGCTCGTTGTAGAAGGTGTGGTGCCAGATCTTCTCCATGTCGTCCCAGTTTGTGATGATGCCGTGTTCAATGGGGTACTTCAGGGTCAGGATACCTCTCTTGCTCTGGGCTTCATCTCCTACGTAGGAGTCCTTCTGACCCATACCCACCATGACGCCCTGCAGGGGAGGAAAGCGGGGGCTCAGCAACCTCTCCACGGGCAGCAGCACGGGGCTCCCCAGCAGGACAGGAGGATGCCGAGGGCTGGAAGGCAGCAGGGATCCGCAGCCGCGGCCGTGGCAGGGCGTGCGGGGAGGCTCGGAGGGGGAATGAGCCGTACCTGGTGGCGGGGGCGGCCAACGATGGAGGGGAACACGGCCCTGGGGGCATCGTCCCCGGCGAAGCCAGCCTTCACCAGGCCGGAGCCGTTGTCGCACACGAGCGCGGTGGTCTCGTCCTCGTCACACATGGTCTCGGCTGTGTCTGCGGGGGCACAGGGCAGCGGGGCTGAGCCTCACGGCCGCTCGGCAGCCGCGGGCGGTGGCGGCGGGACCGGGGCTTACCTGGGCTGGCTGCGGGCTCCGCACGTCGGGCAGAGAGAGAGGCTCCGCTCCTCGCCGGGTCACTCGTGGCCGCCGCGGCCGCCGCCGAGCCTTTTATCACGGCGGGCGGCGGCAGCGACCGGCCCCCAGGAATGCGGCCCCGGCCGTCCCCATATTTGGTGTCGGGCCCGGCGCGGCCCCGGCCCGGCGGTGCCCAAAGAAGGCGCTCCTGGCCTCGGCCCAGGTGAGCCGGGCCCGGCCGTATAAGGCGCGTCTGCCGAGCCCCCCCCCGCCACCGCCCGCGGCCGGGGCCGAAATAATCCCCCGGCAGCACCGGCCCCGTTAAGGGCAAAGCAGGTGGGGGCGGCCGGGAGCGCCGCGGGGCTCAGCGGGGCAGGAGGCGAGCGGGCATCGGCTCCGCGGCCACCACGTGCCCAGGCTTGGGGCTGCGAAGGGAAACGCGTCCCTGCCGGGTCTTCCCATAGCTGTAGGTGAGCCCAGGGGGAGAAGGGGAACTGGGAAGAAGTGAAGCGACAAGGTGGATCCCTGGTTTGCAGGGCACACGGCGACAGCCCATGCAGAACCCACAACTTTACACATGAAGTTAAAACCGTGCACAGTTTCCTTGCTGTGATTTAAAAATGGAAAATAAATGCACAGGATAACATCTGTCAGACAAATGCCTGAAGAGAAGTCCGGTAAAGGATTAATCCTGGTCTGATCCCAGAAGCCTGACGTAGTGGTGAATGCTGGTGCCATTACGAGTGCCCATTGCTGGCCGCTGAGCTCGGCCAGGCAACACGGGAACCCTTCAGCCATCCCTGTGGCTCATCCTTTCCAAAAGGAGTGTGGTCTCACAGGCAAGTCATCTCTGACGAGCTGAAGGTACTGTGCAAGTGAAAAGGAACAGTTCATCTCCTTCAGCTATGGGTATTTAGGCAGGGATTCCATCTGGGACACTTGGAAGATTTTACAGATACTTGGTTTCCAACGGAGAGAAAAGGCAGTAATGCAAGCAGATTTGCAGCCCTGACACCATGTTGATGCAAATCAACCTTCATGATCCTCTCTGAGGACACAGTCAAGTGTAAATCCTTTGAAAATTTAGGGAGTCAGGCAAGAAGGAAGAGGAATAGTAACCTGGAAGCACTGTGCTCTGAGGAGTCTCCTGCAAGTGAAGGTATTTCTGAAGGTGATTTCCTCCACTGCAAGGCAGAGCAGACAGCTCAACAGAGAAGCAGACAACTTTTCTTCTCCTCTGTTTAACTTCTGCATCCTCTAGGTTGACAGCATTCTTCTTTACCTCTGGCAGCCATATAATTCCTTCTGCTATAGATTTTGAATTCCTGTCAAGTTGTTATTAAAATGTGCTCTTCTCTCGCCCTGTTCCTCAACTTGTATTATTCTTGAGTTCTGTCATCAACAACTGGCAGTACAAAAATCGGAAGCCTGAGAGCACTTAAAGGCATCACAACCACCAAATCTATTTACAGAACTGTAGTGCTTCATTGTGGTTTCCAAAATACATCTGGTTGTGTTGAATCAGAAATCAAGTAACAGAAACTCGAACGTCGCTGAAAGATAAACATCCTTAATCCTGCAATGAAACATGATGCGAGCATAAACTCTCTCTATCCCTTCTGTTCCCTTTTGTTTTCTCTCTACCCCAATCTAGTTTACAGCAAAGTACCCAAATGGCAATGGTAAATTCTCCCACTTAAATATCATTTTCTGCAGGTAGATCTGATGTTTATCTGGATTCACTAAATGAATGTGGTTTTTGTCTCAAGTTGGAGTTAGTTTCCAGTACAGGGCACAAAGAACTCACTATCCACCATGCATAGCTTCTGAAACTGATCACAAATGACAACTGAAAAACTTTCCTGCTGCTCTGGTGACAACAAAGGATGTAAATGTGTACCTCCTGTACCTTGCGTGCTCTCTGTTACTGAGCAAATAACTATTTAAGAAACAACCTATATCCTTATTCGAGAGGAGTTATCCATCCCCCTCAGGCAGTTTTAACCCTCACCTTTTTGTCACAAGTTTGTTTTTGTTACACTTAGAAACAAGCTAGAGCTGTGGCATTTGCCACCTTCCATATGCAGTGGTAAATGAAGGCATCCTCCTGGAGCAGTAATCTGAGACACAAGTTCTGCACCAGCAGTTTATTACATAATAAAGCAGAGGACAGAGAGGAGGAATAGCCCTGAGTCCCAGACTCTTCAAACTTTCCAACAGAATAGAGAACCAGTTCAACATTACTAGTACAAGAACATTAAACATCTGTTTAGACGTGGAAGTTATTTTAATGAGGCTTTGTTTAAGTAAACTCATTGTAAGTAGCCTTCTGTTTTGGCAATAGTCAGATGGAAAGCTGTTGTATAAACGCCAAGTGCCTCCCAACCCAGCAGTAAAACAGTTGAAAACCCTACACAGCTCATCCTTTCCCAAAAACCTGGATAATGGTTTTACACCAACCATAATAAACATGATCCAGCAGGGAACCCAGGCACTTTGAAACAATGGATAAGGGGGATTGGAACTGCTTGCACCTGGAGCAAGCTTTCCAGGGCTTGCCCTGACACTCCTGACAGAACACAGAGACCTGGCCAACAGTCTAGGAAGATATGAGATATCCCCAAAGTGATATAGGGTGGGACAGTCAAAGAGATTGCTCTTCAAGCAAAATTCAGGAGTCTAGGAAAAGTTAAGGCAGAACATATTTTGGGCAGGGGCAAGCAATCACTTCTTACATTAGTCCCTTTCTCCCAAAACCCTGCTAAGTTTATCGATGTGAAACTGCCCTCAAAGTGACATTCAGGCGAACACGTGGAATTCCTCCAAGGCTTTAAACGAGCGACTCCTTTGAAGCTGGAGCTGGGAGTTGCACTCACACTTCCCAGCCATGCAAGACTGCAGAAGAGCAAAGTTCGCTGCACAGAACAATCTTAGAAGATGACTGCTAGTGCATTTCTTTCCCATATTAGTTTGAACCTCTCTACATAAATCTATTCTTCCAAACATGTTCAGAGTCCCAGCCCAGCTTACTGTATTAGTACAGGGAGGAGGGGAAGCCACAGAAGGGGAGCTGTGCTTTTAAAACTAGAAACTGGATTCTCTTCAACCAATTTAACTTCTGACCTTCTCAGCTGTTAGATCAAGTTGTTGCAGCAGGCATGGAGCCAGACAAGTAAAACATAAGGGCGTGCAAGTTGCTCTGCAGTCAGTTTCTGGCTCTTGAGCTACATGCAAAAGAAAGGTGCAACACATCAGATTGCAGCAACTTTTATTGAAAGACTAAATTCTGCTGTTAATCAGAATAACTGAGAAATTGGGTTTTTTAAAAACTATTCCTATGTCAGAGATAACTAACTGGCACACTGGGCTTAAAAACGAAAAAAGGAAATTAGGAGTGCCTACCAGTAGAGACCAAGGCATGGGAGTAAGGAAGATCATGCTGTACTCCCACACTTTCATAACTGCTTTCGAGGTTTCTTCTGAGCCTAAGCACAAGCAGTTGCTGTGAATGACTCCATGGTGAGCTGCTAATCGCATTTTACACGTTTGCTAGAAATAGCTTAAAGGGAAGTTAAATGGATACAATAGTAAAATGTTTGGAAAAAGTTTAATTTAAACAGATATGAACTGAAAGAATGGAGTCTTTACTGGACCAGAAGGCTTTGAATGAGAGCTGCACTTTATTCCTTTCTGTCGCAGACAAGCTGAGTGATCAGTGACAAGCCAGTTATCCTTTTTGTGCAAATAACGAAAATACAAAACTGAAATTACCTAGTTTCTACTAGGCAAGAAGTATTGTAAAAAGAAAGAGTGGAATTATCTGATAGAATAACCTGTTGTTTCTCAAGTAATGTACACAGTCACCCAGCATTAATGTGCTCACTATTTTCTCTGAACTGAAATCACAGCCCCAGCAGTGACAACACAAGTTTCCCACCTTCTGCAGTGGGTCCCTGATTTTCACCCTATGTGTCATTTTCGCCCTGTATGTATCCTTGAGTCTCAGACAGGACACGTTCTAATCAAGATAAAGAACAAACCAGTAAGTTTATAAAAGGCACAGAAAATGAAAACTTTATTTTTATTTTGCCTGAAAACACAACTCTGCGTCCCTTGACTAAAGCATCAATGTCTATACATTTAAGACCAAGTATTATTACTCAAACAGACTTTATCACAAAGCTTTAGCAAAAAACCAAACAGAATATAAAAAGTAAACACGAATTCAAGAGTTCTTTAGAAAAAATATTTTAAAATCCCAGTGAGCATCATGTTTGTCCCTGAACATAGAGTTCATAGTTTGCTTTTAACACAAATTCGAAGTAAGAGTTGAATTTCAAGTTGCCGAGTTCATTTGCTTGAAGCAAGTCCTTCACCTCTGGTAAATACTCACTTAACTGAACTCCTACAAAACAAAACAATTTATTACATTCTTGATTAAAGTACTTTGCATTAGCAGTTAATATAATTTTTAAGTAAACACCCTGTCTGCCTCACAGCTAAATTATCTTTTTGGAATTGGGAAGCTTTGATTCTATTATACATGTCAAGAAATACAATAAAGGTTAAGTAGCCTATAAAACAGAGTTATTTTTTTTTTTTAACCCAGAGTTCAGTAATTCAGTGATTAAACCAAAAATCCAAGTCTTCACATAGCACTTCATCAAAATAAAACTAAATAAAAAATAAAAGAAAGGCAAGAGAAAAGAAAGCTCAGTCATACAATAACTATATATCAGTTGCAACAGTTCCAGCGCAGGGTGTGCAAGTCTTAAAAATGCAAGGGAATTGACAGGATTGAACACACAAAACTGGAACTTTTCTGAAGTACTTGAGTTTTGTGTTTTTCACATGAAGCCTTATGTGTTCTGCAAAAAGTTTCTATGCAGCAATATTTGAAACAGGCTTTGACTCTCAGTTGCTTCCCTTGTCTCCTGCCCTTCTCCAGCTGTAAATTCCATGGCCATAACTTCCTATAGTCAGCTTTAAGTGGAGAATGGGAGGTGTTTTTTTTTTTTTTAGTTTGGCTTTTGGAGAGAAAAAACAAAAGCAAAGAAAAAAATTGGCTAAAATAGATTAAGTTCTACTGAGTGTCAGTCAATTAGTTACTATGCTGTATCTTACAGAAGAGACATATTTACTCCCAGAAGACCTGGGGGCAAATATGTACTTTACTTACAGTACTTTACTTACAGTACTTTATTGTACAGTAAGCAACTGCTAAAAATGTGTTCAGTGCTCTACTGAGCAAATAACTTAAAGATACTAAGATTACAACCAAGAAATCTGCTCATTTCTTATCTCCTTGAACAGTTTACAGAGATAGAATTAGCTCCAAATGATTTTAACTGCCTATTGGAATGAATTTTTTATTACTCTGAGAATTTAATAATGCTACTTTTTACATATTGATCTTAAGCAGCTTTTGAAACAACAATTTCAAGACATTCAATTATATTTAAGTACACTTTACCTTCTTTCAACAGCTTTTGTAGTATTTTCACAAATATACTATCTTTAGATGCTTCAATTGGATCATCCCTACCATCTGAACAGGACCATCTGCAAGTCAAAGAATAATTTTGGGAAAGAATTACACAGACAAAATAATAGGAACAATAACAAAAAAAAAAACACAGGAAAATTAGATAAATTATCAAAGGTGATTAACACATGTCCATATGGAAGCATTATGTGCTTGGTTATAGCTCAAAGCAAGAGGTTTTTTTCTACCTTGTGTTAATTAGTCATTATTCCAGTAAAACTGGAACAAAACTGCTCTACTATGATGTAGTCTAGGAAGGAGGAGAACAGAAATGTTTCCCATTTTTAAACCATTAAAAATCACAACAAAACAACATTATTCCTTTGATAATATAAAAGTATTATCCATTGAGATAAGAACTACCTATTGTCAGCAATTATATTTTACAACTGAGGTGATAAAAGTGTAGATTTTTTCTTTTGGTAGAATAAAACAAAAGAAGCAATTCTCTAATGTGAAAAAAATCAAAACAAAACAAATATCAAACACTGAGAAAATAAATGGGGAAAAAAATTGCAAGACCTAAGTTACAGACCTGTAACAACACATGAAATCACAAAACAAACAGTTTGTCTACTCTGTGATTAAACGTAAAAACTCATGAATACCAGTCTCATTTGTGATAAAAAAAATCCCTAACAGATTTTTCTAAGAGGAAGATTGTTTTCAATGACAATTTTTCATCCTTGCAGAGCTTTTTATGCTCCAGTTTAAATTCAACACCAACCTAACTGGTTTTGCTGTGATTCTAACCTTTCAGTTGTTAAAATTTCCTGTTCCATGTGCTAAGCTGTCAGACAAAACTGGTTCTCATATCACTCCCTAAACTACCACAGGCCTGTGGGACGTGCTTGTAACAGATCTGAACCTGGATCCAGAAGCTATTATTGACAAATCCTCTGTACTTCACTGGTTTTACCCTGGATGTCTCTTCAGCTCCTAAATGTCTAGGATTACATCTTTAATTCCACTGGGAAGAATGTGAGGAAAGGAGGGAGGGAAGGGGGATTTTCTCCTCTTGGGCACAGAGGAGGACAGTGAGGACACAAGCAGAGCATCAGGAGCCCACTCAGCAAGGCTCTCCATCCTACCCAAGAACCTTATCAGCATCTGTAGCCCTCAAGTTAGAAACCACAGGCCATCCTCAAAAGTAGGAACCATCACATCTCTAATGTTTACTTTCGCACACAGATGAAAGTTAACACCACCTCTCTGTAAGCCTTTGTGAGCCTTGCCGGACTGGAAACTCAGCTGGGACATCAAGTTTTCTAGCCACTATTCAGTGTAAAGTCTGCACCTCAAATTGCCTCTGGCCAAAATCCTGTCATTTTACATGCTTGAACTGTTAAAATACCACATTGAAAACCCCATGCTTGTCCAGGGTACATAGATCATAAACCAGTAACTGGATTGGTGCCACACAGGAGCTCTGAATTCTTCTGCCTTTAAAATTACAGGAATGGAAAACACTTGGAATAGTGTGAACCTTTCTCTGCTTATGATTTGTGTTATATATGGACATAACTTAGCCATGCAATTAGGAATTATTTCCTAGACACCACTGCCAGTTGGAATCTATCCTATGCATACATGTGAGTCCAAATGCTGCTTATTTCCATTTTAATCACAAATGGCACAGTGCATTTGGAATGTATTCTCTCCTCATCTTTTCTTCCTTAGCTTCCTCTTGGAACATAGGTGGGAGTTAGGAAAGTCGGAAGACTTCTGAGAGTTGGAAAGGAAAGGAAGGAAATGCCATTTGTGTTATTTAACCTGGGAAAGAACAGTAACACTGTTTGATGAGAAGATCCCTGTGACCAACTGGATTCTGCCTGTATTTGGTTTTGAACATCCACAAGAGTGGCTCTTCTAAGCACAATTTAGGCTTTGATCTCTTACAGCCAAGAATGCAGTTTTAAGTCAAAAAGGTCATGAATTTGCCAGTGTGGTTAAATGGCAAAACCCAAGTGAAATAAAAGCTTGCAGGAGTGACCTCTGCCTGTGGTATCTCATTAAAAAGCTTCTACTTGAGATGCTTCATAGGAAAAAAAAAAGGTTACAAAAGTTCAGCATTGGTCACTTCTTTTACTTCAGGAAAGGATTCAAGAACAAAAGCTAAAAGCTGCATGGGTTTATTTCTGCATCAAGTGCCAGGACTGCATAGTAGGTTGCCAGTGAAATAAACCAACAAAGTACTGCAGATTTTTTTTGCTATGGTTTCACTTTACAAATCAGAATACATGTTCTGATCAGACACATTATACTTTATTAACCTTATCCTGTGAAATTAAGTATTTTTTGTGAATTAGAGAACAGTACACTAAAATATAATTCTAGAAGAGTTTTGTCTCAGGAAGTTATACTTACCCATCTCTTTGGAGAGCCTTACAGAGAATTTTAAGTTTAAGATCATTTACATCCACTTCTTCTTCCTTCAATTCATATAAGGAGATAAGACAGGAATATTAAAATTCTGGTTTTTTACAAAGAAATAATCACTCTGTCACACAGATTGCACCAATGAATTAGATTCTTCAATCACCAAATGCAATTTTTAACATTTGTTGTTTTAACAGATGATCTGATTGGACTTTTGAAACACAAACACTGTTTGTTTCCATATGAAATCATGGATTTAGACTTTCTACAGCACCACTTGATTGCTGACGACCAACTAACACACCTTGTGAAAGGGCACAATAAAACCAATTTGTAAAACATTGTATTCTAGGCAAATTTTATTTTATCATGTGCTAAATAATGACTGGAGTCAAAGCTCTTTTTTCGGTATGGCCAAGATAACTACCATGCACTAGTGTCCACATTAGGATATATGTTTTATGAATATATTAGTAAATGTTTTCAAAGATATACATTTCATTTGAAAAGGGCAGGTTTTTTGTTGCACAGAAACCACCACCTCTGATTTGTGCTGAATGGTTCTACACAAGTTGTTAGGAATTTTCAAATTTTTTCCCACACATATTACATTGCATGGGTTTCCTTTGAGAAGGAAAAAAAATACAACTGGAAAAAAGCATATGGCAAATCTGTGGTTCAAAGCTATTTACATGTTAGAAAGTGGTGACTTTCCCACAGTACCTCATGACAACCAGTGAAACTGTCAAGAGGGAAGACACAAGAACTAAACTATGAAAACAAGTTGATCTTTGTCCTGTTTGGAGATAGCCTGTAGGGAAGCAAGGCTCTAAAAAGAAACTATAGACTATAAATGGGAAGTGAAGATGAAGAGTGTAATTTTTCTTAAATTATCTAAACTACATTTGGCATTATGTCTCCAGTGACTTAAAAACAAAGTGAAAAAATACATCAGGGGTTGCTTTAATTACCATACACTAAACTAATATGTTAATTAACTACAGATGCACCACCCTAGCTTAAATAATAATAAAAAAGTCTCTAGGTTAGAAATCCTTCAAAAAGTTTTCCTACCTCATCAATATATTCCAGCAGATCAAGTGCTTTCTTGAAGTCATATTCATTGGCTCTTCTGTTCTCATCACATATGAACAACTATGAAATCAGAGATTAACATGGAGAATTATTTTTAGCCTACAAACTAACGTAACTGGTATCAGGGACAACCCACTGTGGGAAGACCACCACATATTTTCTACTTACATGACCTTCTCATGAAAATATGTCTTGATTCAACCGCTAGTATTTTTATAGTAAGGAATATACTTAAGGTTTTAGAGCAGCATTCCACCTACGTGACAATGGCCTGTGGACAAATGATACTGGACACAAGGCTGCTGGGTTTCAAATTTAAGTGCCATTTAAGGCTGTAACATTCCTGGACTACTGTAGGCAGAGCTCAGCTCCACAAATAAGCTCTCCGAATTATTTTGGTAATTAAGCTCAAAGCAGTACTTCAGCACATGTGCTGCCTTTCGCCCCTTAAAAACAACAAGTTCCCCTCAGTATTTCCTATCACCCAACTATAAATTAGTACTTCAAAGAAAAATTAACATTGACACTCTTTTAATTTACACTTTCTGAGTTTCATTTTTGCATTGCAAGTAGCAAGTATTAACACTAGTTTGACAATAAGAGAGAATCCAGAAGGAAAACTGTTGTGGCGCCAGCACTTGCCAAGTCCTGACTGACACTTCCTACCCTTCCCTAATCCCACAGATAGCCTCACTTAAAGACGAAGGTAAGGACTTCACAATCTGCTATTAGCACAGTTCTAAGAAAATGACCAGAATGTAAACAAGCAGCTTGTTTACATGCTAGCTTTTGATTTTTCACAGGATTACAGAAAAATACAGTAATATTGACACCCAGATATAAGTGGCTTCTTTTACAATGTATTGCTGATATTAATGGAGTATTTTTTGTGTACACCACTGGATGGTAAAAAATGTGGCAAACAAGGCAGAATCAGTAAGACTACTGGTTCCTGGCTGATCCCAGAAAAGAGCGTGAAAAAGTAGTCAGCACTATTACTTATCCCAGTACTGGAACAGTGCTAATTTTTGTTTCATAATGGGTTGGATTTTTGTAAAAGAAAACTAAAGTAGAAATGACTTCCGGTGCCTCTTTGCAACAGGTGACCAAAGGCCTCTTCCTGCTTCTAGTACTTCCTTTTTCCATCTTGCAGCACCCTTCTCCACTAAGGTAGAATTGTTTGTTCATTCTGCCTTCCAAGTTCTGCCCTACCAAGAATGTAAAGGAAGGTAAAAACTGTCTCACATCCCAAACCTGGTTTAGACCAGTAAATCAACTTCTGGGACTGATCTGATTTGCTTTTTCTTGTGACAGCACTCCAAAGCACACATTCAACAGAAAAAACTAGGACTAAACCCATCATTCTGATGTTTGCTGGTAGAAACTAAGTGAAGTCAAACTAATTCATACATCAGATCTTTGGGTGCGTAGCAAGTTATATAAGGGATAAAGGCAGCTGTGACCTTCTGATTTATTTCATCACAAAGGGACAGAAAACACACTGGAAGTTTACCTCCTGTGTAATGAAGACAACATGGGACACTTACATCAATGAGCTGAGATGCAGACAGCACTGGCATATCGCTGAGGTTCAACTGTTTCTCTGCCAGGAGTTGTTCGGGAAGTGTCTCCTGATGTAACAAAAAGCGCTCCTGCTCTGATATTTCTTGTAGTCATTTAAGGAAATGAATGTTTCATGTTACTAAAATGTAATAATAAATTTTGTGGCACAACAGCAACTGTCAAGCCACAATATTATTCAATCCTACAAGCGTTTGTTATGAAGCATTCCCTTTGGACTCTCATCCACGTTCCCAAAGCACAGAAATACTCCCACTTCAATACTGCCTTCCAAGGGAACCAGTTCTTACTTTCCACTCATGTTCCCTGTGTAATGAAAATGAGTACCTCTAATTTTGCCCCAAAACTTCAAAATTAATACAGAGGATTGGATGGAAGCTGTTGCACTGCACAGGAAAATGAGTTGGTTGCAACTTGAGGGAGCTGTGCCATGGACATGTCCCATCTCATGAACTGTTCAATTTTTGACTGCTTTATACTTGCCAGTATGAGTTGCTTTAGGATGAGAAACTTGCTAGTCTGAGACATCCAAAATGGAATAATATCAACCATGCTATATGAACCCTGCCCTTCCCACTAACTTCCACTGCATGTTAGAATAGGGAAAATAATTCTGTGGAGCATTTTTTCTGTTTAGAGGAATAAGCAAAATGTGGCAGAAATAATTAGTTTTTCTTTATCAACAAGAAAGTGATACATGAAGAGTTTAAGTTTTAATAACTACATTATGTGCCACACAGAAACGTGTAGCAGAATGCAGTCCAGAACAAATTTTGAGAGTCCTCTAGGCCACTGAAATAAAGCTTTGATTATCTCATTTGTCATTTTTAAACTTTCCTATTTAAAGGTGAGATTCCTCACATCACCATAGGCATTTTCACAGTGATAGAAAACAGATTTAAACTTCAAGATTTCATGCAATGCTATACAGCTGAAAAGGCAGATAATACATAATTACTATGAGCTACAAATAATTTTTAAAGCCTACTTAGTTAACCTAATTATTACCAGGCTTTTCCAACAGGATTTCAGAATAATTCATTACATAGACGGATAAATACGCAGATAAACAGAAGTAAGCTTGAGCAGCAACCCTGAGTCATATTCCAAAGCCTCCCCCTGGTGGCCAGAATCCCTTAACCAGGAGTGCAAAATTACTTTTTCTCAAACTCACAGCACATGTGCTGCACAAACAGTATTTTCTAGAAGAATAGGAATGGCAGAGCAGTGGAACAATTGCACTTGGTAAGGAAGCAGGATAGATATTTGTACTTCTCCCATTCACATAATTTCAGAGAGAGTACAGTGAAGCACTGTCACGGTGACCTTCCTAGACAGAGAGCAAAACCCTGAGAAAACACTTCTTGATCACAACTGTATATATATTTGCAACTGCATTACTGCACTACAGCACAGTTACAGGATTTCCTTGTATAACCTAAGCGCTTCAGGACTTGAGAATAATTCAAAAGTGAAAGCCATTCCATAAACAGGCTCTAAGAAATTAACTAATTTTTACCTTGCATCTGAAATATAAAATGCAGATTCATTAAAATACATTCAGTGTGAATGGTTGACAACTTTCAACCACTTCTCAAAGTACAGGGGCAGCTTGTTATTTTTGCCAATATTCTGCATGTTAGTAGAAAAAGTGGAAAGGTACAGATTTGCCAAGCTCCTAGTCCTAACTCACACATGAAAGTGAACATTCAGTTTAGTGCCTCACACTGTCTTCCTTGTGCTTCCAAAAATGAGCAAAATTATCAGCCTATTAATCCTTACCACACTAAGTCAGCACCCTCAACATAGAAAACAAATCTCCAAAATTAATGGGATTCTAATTCAGTAATTTAATAAGGCTTTTCTTCACTTTGTCCTGTTTTTATTTCTTACCTTCTATTTTCTCTTGTAGTATGTCTTCCGAGAAGTCTGATGCCAGTGCAGCTAATTTGCTCAAGCCAAGAAGTGTTTTCTTCTTTGCAAAATATCGTGTCTCCATATTTGCTAAAGTCTGCAATGTCCTGTGAGCCTAAAATAAATACAGATGTTAGAAATCAGTTTTGTAAATTAGGATCAGAAGTTTAACAGATAAGAATTTTATCTGAACAGAAGTCTCACAGCTATTTATTGCTTGTAATACTATAAACCTTAATTTTAAAAGTTGTACAATTTGCACAGTGAAACTCTGCATTACACTCTTCAAGAAGAGGCTCTCTCTTTCAACAAAACATTTAAAAAAATCTTTTCATCGCTAATAAAAAAACCCTACTGCATTCTCAAAGGATAAACTGCATCTTCACACATCGTATCTTTAGGACCTAATTCAATATTTTGCAATAAAAGTCAGGCAAATATCTTTTGAAAGAACACTTTTTCATGCAGATTGCTTTACCTGTTAATATGAGAATTTGAAAAACCAGAATTGTGTATAACTTCTGCAGTAACCAAATACAGAGGCAAGAATTTATCAGACAAAGGAATAGTTTCTGAGCACTTACTGAGAAATAAACCATCTACACAGAATTAAATCTATGTTTCAGAATCCTTAACCCCTCTCAAAGTGCTTTGCCATGACACAGAAAACCTCAATTGACACAAATGGAATATTACAATATTTTCAGAGTGGTTTTTATCTGTTTTGGTTGGTGGGTGGGACTTTTTGTTTGTATAAGAGTGATACAGCATTATGAACCTAGAATTTGCAGTAGGATAAATGTTTCCATGGTTTTCATGCTTAACAAAAATGCATGTGGATTTAAAGAAGCCACTTTTAATTTGAAATACTTTTAACTGTTAAATGAAATGCATTTTTAAGTCTAGCAGAATGATGGAAAGACTCGCCAGCAAGAAGAGGTCATGTAAATTGAAAGCCCAGAAGGCAACAAATGATCATGTTTAAAAACAACGTCACATTAATCTATCCACATGCACATTTGCTATTAAAAATACTTTATCTATGAATGTAAGTGATTAAAGTTACCAATAGCTTTTTTACTTTCATGATACCTCCAAATTCCTTAGCTTTAAGATGTTAGTCTTGAAAGAGAAGTTTCAGTTTTTCCTGGCTGGATAACATTATAATGCTATTGATATTCCCTATAAATCCCCAATTCCATCAAAGTCGTGATTGTGTTGCCAAACCAAACTTCCTCAGTAAAAAGTACTAGCCACCAGCCAGGGATGAAAAGCAGCCCTGATTTCCATTACATGGTGCAGTGGCTTACAAGAGATATCAGATGGTGCCTGAAGGGGGGCTTTTGGTACTCCAAAAGTACCAAATTAATTATCTGCAATCTTTCTCCTAACTCACCTGGACAAGCTGCCTTTTGATGAGGAAGAGTCATAACTCAGTAAATTACCTACTTGAATATGTACCCGACCTGTTCAACATGTGGTATTTCCATTTGGCTGTATTTAAGAAACCCCACCTTTTGCAAATCCTGGCTATTGATGTCATGTAACCAGCTCAGATGTTCATGTGCTTGCAAGAAACTGGCCAGCTGTCCATGCTGAGCAATAGGCTGAGATAACAGCTTTCCTCGCTTTCCTTTTTCCAGATACCAGCGGAACAGGAAATCTGAAAAGTTCTGAACACAACAGAAACATGAACAAAGTTTAAAAGTTACATTTCAGTATCTGGCTTGCCTTCTAAGTGCTTTATAAAATACAATTATAGTAAGAAAATAGTAAGAATCTCCTTGATAAAGCCAGACACACACACATATGACAGAAATTACAGTGTTGATAAAAATCCCTGTAAGAGTCCTGATAGAAGGTGTTTAAAGCATTCATGAGCTCTCTGCAACAGATACTGATAAACACAGAATCTTTCAATTAAAGTGATGGAAGTGCCAAAAGTAAATTCTTCATGTTAATACATAAGAACAGGAATCACATCAATCACAATTCTTCTTATCTCATTTTCAGACCTATTTCTTTGCCCCCTTCGAAATGCTATGCTTACTATTTCTTTTCATAAACAAGTTTACTTCAGCTGTCACTGGTTTTGAAACATTCCCTCCTACCTAAAAGTTAACCTATAACCTTCCTTCTCTCAGGCATTGTTTAAAAAAACCCTCTCTTTTTTAAAAAGAAAAACCATTCTATTTTATCCTCAAAAACTTGAATGTGAAGTAACTAAGCAGAATTTAAACAGATTTAAATTAGTCTTTTCAGGACAATATTAGAGTAATGCTAAATTTTAATTACATTAACAATTTAAAAATGAAGTCAGAATAGGCCATCAGTCTGATGATCTATCCATTTGACTTATCTATCCAGCTCTACATTTGCCACAGTAACTTCTTTTCAAGAAGTTTTACATTTCCTCTTTAAAATAAAGCATATGAAGAGGGAAAAAAAAAAGGTAATTTATCCCTTTTGACAGTGAGGCTGAGAATTTTAAGATGCACTATTTAAAAAGTTTGCTATAATTTCTGTCTATTACTGATACTTCTGGTTTTTGTTATTTAAACAACCTTTATGTACTCTCTTTACCAGGAAACATGCAGAATTTCTCTTTCCCCAAAAGCTGTGGAAAGCTAAACAAATTCATCTCACCAATTCTCAAATTAACACATTTTTGTTTCAGTCCCACACATTTTGAGTAATCTCTACCACCTTTTCCTTAAGCTATTTAATGTTTCAGCACACTTAATTTTTACACTAGGTTTTAACAGATAGTGGAAAAACCATCCAACAAATATGTAGCAGGACAATGCAAAAAACTCCAAAGCAACAGCCCTACCTTCTTACTCTTCCTAACTACTTTTATATTAACACATTAATTACTTTTCTATTTATATATTTAACAATTTCATCTCTTTTGAAAATTATCCTCCATTTTTGTTATGTTAGTTTAATAAAACAACAATGTAATGACAACGGCACCTGAGTGAAGAAATCACAAAATTCTAAGAGTGAGAAAACATGTCTGGGGCACAAAAAGGTCCCATGAAAAGACACTGCCCATACAGGCAGTACCTTTATTTCTGCTGGCTTTGCCTTCCCAATGTAAAATACTCCACTGAATATTTTACAGTAAATATCGACTTCAATTTTCCACATCACCCTTGTATGTATACATAATGACATAAGCATTAAAAAAACCAGGAAAAGAAACCCCAGAAAGAAATAATAAATTTTGAAACATTTCAGGTACAAACTTATTATAAAACACTAGCTAAAGGAAATATAAGAGACTTGCCTGATCTGCAAACTGAGTCATGTAGCGCTGTAATCTGGCCTGGTTGTCTGTCTGCTCACACATTTGCACCAGGATATCAAAGTCGCAGTACTTCTCTGCTAAAGCAGCTGCCAACTGGTACTGTCCCAGGGAAACTAAGTAACCAAGAAAAACAGGTTTTATCAAACGAGCTCCTTTGTCTGAGACCCAAAAAATGAAAACAAATTTCAAGTGTTGCCATTGAGGAGATACACATTCCCAAAGGAACATTCCTCTCCTGCATAAATCTCCTATGCACATGCATGCTCACAAACCTACCACCTCTGTCCCACAGCAGCAAGAAGGAAAAAGGGAATACTAAATGGCATAATTTCTTCTATTTCCTCTGGAAGTTGGCATCATCTGCTATTTGCACTGGGGGAGGCAATTCCACCCATGACTTAACATCTAAAATAACTTAAATGCACAAAGCAAAAAAACAGCAGCCATTCTGTTCTTTTGAAAAAGACCAGAATAAATAAGGATAATTGTGCTTGCATTGAAGAGAAACTACTTAGAATCTTCCATTTTGTTCAGTTAAATATGTAAGAGTCAGCAGAAGAATTAGCTCTGTTTGTAAGGAAATATGAACCTTAGATTGAACATAATGATATAAAACATATTTATAAGCTAACAGAACCCATGAACATGAGCAATGATAGTTTGATGAAGCTTTTTCTAAGAATGTTCAAATATTATCATTAGTTATATATTATCATTAATCATATTATCATTAAATTATATAAATAGTGATATATTATATATATCACTATTTTATAATTTACTTCTGTCAAAAAAAAAATTAAACTTTTCAAAGTTACTAAAATGCATTTACACTAATTCATTTCCATTTTAAAAGGGAACTTTTCTATGGCTTACTCATTCAGGATTTGACCACATCCAACACGTTAAACAATGGATATGATTATTAAATAATTTGGCTTCAAAAAGTAACTATTCACTGATAAACACCAAACAAGCTTTCAGGCCTATAGGTTTGTCTCAGCTTGCAACAATATAAACATTTAGAATCCATTTACAGGCTACTTCCAGCCAGGCAGCACACAATAAAAAAACTGCCAGAAAAATGCAACAAGTTAGCAGAAGATGACAGTCAATCACCCAGGTGTCTAACAAGAGGTACACGCATGGAGTGCGGTCCTGGATGCTAACTTGTAATCTGCTTTTATTTTATAATTATCTCATTAAATCATAGTCCAGCCATTTGTACTCTGAAAGCAACTGTGTAAAGCAAACAGAATTCATACACAGATGCCATTTACTCCAAACTGATGTCATTTCCACATCAAATGGACCACTTAATCTTTGCGTTAAAGACCACGGAGAGCACTCACGGAGAGGAGACAAGAGCTCGGATCTTTTCTGCACATATTCCATTTCCACGCTGCTGTAGCGCTCCTGGTCGGCCAGGCGATCCACAGACTTCAGCTGAGCCACGTAGCCATCCAGGAAGCAATCCAGCAGTGCCACCAGCTGCTCGGCCAGCACGCTGCGGAGGTTGCTGTCCACCTGGGGATACACCACCTTCAGGATGGTGCCGTGCTGCCGCGCTATCGCCGCACGGAGGCCGCTGGAGGCTGGGGAAAACAACACAGGGAACATTAAAGCAATAATCCAATCACCACAGCAATCTGTGGCAAAGTGAAAGAAAAACATTACTATGTGTAAAAAAAAAATGCAAGGAAAAAAAGCCAATAAATGTTTTAGTTTTGAAAATAAAAGTAATACAGTCACCATTCCACCCCCAGCAATAAACAACTGCTCCCATCTACTTTTACATATTAAACTGAGCCCAACTAAAAGCCTGAACTATGCACATCTATGCTGCCAACTACCAATATGAGCTCTTTTTTCAGAAGAATTACTTGCACTATTTCTAAGCAAAGCAAGAGAATACACACAAGGAAAAGGCAACTTCTGTTAACCTGAATGAAATACTTTGATATAGTCATCAAAACACAAGATCGAAAGAGTTTGCATGGGTCCTGCTTTTGTGAGGAGGAATATGGATTGCAAGACTTCTGTCCTAGAAGCACTAAACAAAAGTGTTTTACATGTACAGGCTACAAGGAAGCTTAAGCATCAATTGGAAAGTGCTTGCTTCTGAGAGTATTTGTTCTGACAGTTTTTCACACTATTAAACCATCAAAACAAAACAACATTTCTGCAAGTAGAGAATCATCAGTCCTTTTAAAACAGCTATGGATCACATTTTATGATTTATTTTAATGGTATGTACTGCACAGATCTGCCAACCAGAACCAATTAATTTAAAAAACCTATAAAAATTCTAAAACTAGTTTTCTTTCCCAAATTTGTGGTTTTATGGCCAAATTTGCAATGCAGTTTTTAAAAAAGCATCATCAGTACCGGACAAAGTAAAAGTTCATTAATTCATCCCACTTCATTCCCCAAATGAAAACTTCGTTTTCACTTACTCTCACTGACAACCCTGCAGCAGCTTTTAACAGAAAGTTTAAAATTCAGACTGAAATTCTTGTGTTTTGAAACTTATGAATTTGTAACAGTATTTTCTCACCTGTCCATGGAACATATTCAGGCTCTCTTTCTGGAAGTTCTCCTGTTTTATATAAAGAGGCTCTAGACTGACGATACTGACAGGCAGCTTGCAGCATATCCTATTGAAAGGTAAGAATGTCATTATTTTAAAGTCTACCTCAGTACACACAGACCACAGAAGATGCTGTCTTTGTAATTCTGAAATGTTCCTTCAATACCCACATTCTTTCTACACCACTTTCTCAGTTGGACAGAAGGGGACATACTGACTGAGCAAGAAACCTCAGTGCTCAAACACAAGCTCTTCACTCTTTGCTACATATTCATGACTTCACAACTTCCAACAAAGCTGCAACTTCTCAAATTATCTTTAACCGTGGCTCAGGAGGAAAAGGAACATCCCTAATTCCGCCCAAGGCTGTCTTTTCCTTCCTACTGTATTTGGACATGTGAAAAACACATTCATTTTTCTTCACAGGTCAGTAACTCAGATGTGCTACACTCAACTTGTTCTCTTGTTCTGTGCCCTCTGATGCTTATCTTCCCCTCCCACAAACATCCTGGTTAAGGCAGTTCTGTACCTTAATGATGTTGTTCACATTGACAACTATCTGGGCCCACTCAATTGATTCAATAGGCATGTCTTTCAGGATTTGCTCCTCCTCTTCTAATAAGCATTCAAAGATGGAATCTATCTGGGATACCTTGAAAACAGAAAAAAAAGTTACATTGAACACAAACATGTCCACTGTGAGCTGATACCTGAAAGCCAAGAGCTGTATGGAAAAATAAGTACATCAGTATAAACCACATAAATAGCCAAAAATATTAAAAGGTATCAACTACCCTAATGCATAATGAGATAACTAGCTTATGGCTCGTACAATACTTAAAACTACAAAAAATACCTTCTTTCTGAACTTAAACCTGAAAGGAAAAAATCCTCATTTCTGAAGACAACTTCATTCACTTGCATTAAGCATATTCCTCCATCATAATCTTCTGGAATATTTGGCAGTAGAATCTTTGTTACATAAAGTATATTGGATAACATATCTGCTTTAAAATAGCAGACTACTATTTCTTTTTTTTATATTTATTTTTCTCCCTTAGCAACTATTGTTCTCTGCAGTAAAAAACTTCCTAAAAATAAATGTTTTGTGCATAGTTCTTCTCAAGAAGGAAGAAAGAAATAAAGACAGAGCACTTGACCGGAACGCAGCATAAACCGAGAACTAACTTAGCTTGACTAATGTTAGAGAGGACAAAAATTGTAAGTGACTGAACTAACATAATTCCATCCAGGACAGCTCATCAAAGCAGCTCTCCTATCTGGAAAGCTTCATAATCTTCAGTTCATCCCTTAAAAATTATAATTTAGCATGCATCTTCTTATGTGTCAGAGAATTTCAGTTGTCCTTTTCATTGCTTATCCATGTTGGGTAGTTGGAAATTGTAGCTTCTGCTATATAAAATTTGTCAGAAATTGAGTTTCAGTTGCAGACACAAAAAAAATACATACATCAAAGTGAGGAAAATACTACCACATTATCCCTGTTTAAAGGGTAGTTGTGTAAAGCTGAATTGATTTTTACAGTTTTACAGGGAAAAGTTTCAAAGTGCATTTCAAAGCACAGAAACATTTACGAAGTGCAAGGCTATACAGTAATTCAGGAAGGACAGGTTTCTTACCTCCCGGAAGAACACATCAGCAGGGGTAAGGCTTGGTGGAACATCACATTCCCTTTTGTTCAATGCAATCAGTATAGCAGCATTCACCAGCTCAGGCAGCCTGGAGTGGTGATTCTTGAGAACAATAGCTGCTGTCAGTTTCTCTGCGTGCTCGCAGAGCAACAGTCGGGTGGCCATCGGCATCCCTCGCACTGGAAAACTGCCCAGACGCTCAAACACACCAACCTTTTATTAAAAAACACCAAAACAAAATACCCCATGCACTTAAAACAGTGTTCTAGAGGAATCAACACAAAGTAATAAACTGTGTGTGCTGATACCAAAAGAGCAGTAGGACTTACCTGATGAAGAAACTCAATGAAGAATGAGTGTGCTTTTGTCTTATCCTCTAGCTGGTGGAGAAGAATGAGAGATGTGTTGCTGAAACCAGCTGCTTCTAAAAAAAGTAAAATCGTAGGTCAGAGCACTTGATATCTTAATTTCTGGATGTTTTGTGCCTCTGAGGTAAACTAACCTGTCAATTTTTATAGTGGTACCACACTGGTACTTTTTACAGTACATGCACACACATTTATATACTGCTTACCATGCCAATTTTAGTCTATCTTTTTCAACTCTATCATGACTGAAGAAAAGCTTTTAGAAGAAACAAAGTATCTTTAGATCAGTACTATTCTGAAATATCCAATTCATTATGCTGCTAAAATAGCAGCTCACTAGCATATTCTAGTTTTAGTAGAATCCAGACTCATATTTTTATCCTCATGGTGGACTAGCTATTGCTAAATTTATTATGCATTAGACCACAGCTACTAGAAACTACAGTGTTAACAGGCATTCAGATCTAATTGACTCTGCATCCAGACTTTTTGTATAAACTAAGTGTGCTTATAACATCAAGATAAAAACTTGGAAGAGCTATCACTGAGCAAACTCAGCAAGACGATTTCCAAGAAGCTATCAATTTTCATTTCTGGCTTTAGTCAGGAATAAGCAGAGACAGGCTGCCAAATAAAAAATAAAGTTGATTCAGAAAATAGTCAGGATGTGATGCCTCACGATTCCAACTGGCTGCCCCACACAAACAACAAAACATCATCCATCTGTAACTATTAACATGAACTTTCAAATTAAGCCTCTACTCTGTAACTGGCAACTACTGCCTAGAGGCCTGAGGCCACTTTCAAATTAAAACTTGTAAGAGACACCAAAACATGAACAAAGAAGTTTCTTGCTGCAAACATGTCTGCTTTAATCCTTTATGTACAGCTAAAACCCATAAACCAATTTCTCTAGTTCTCTTTCAGGCAGATAAAAATACCAAAGCCCCAGAGGAATACCAGTTCACTCTACCCAGGATCCAAGGTGAACAGAAGCTGTGCAGTCACAGTGACAAAGGGGCTAATAATGAACAAACAAGCTCTTTCTCTTACATCTATTTTTTGGGAAATGATTCAAAACTTCACAAGGCATCATGGAAATACTAGAGTAACACCACCTGATCCTTGCACAAAGTACCCTTCTCAAAAATATTTTTTCCTTGCTGTTTGTGTTTACTGCATGAAGTCCAGAACTAATCACAGCAGACTGCAAGCTTACCTGGTAATATCAAAAGATGCATCTAAGTCTTTCTGCAAATGTATCTAGTGGTGACAGAGGGCAAGGGACACTTATGCCCTCTTCGCAAAGCCTGAAGTATAATGTTATCTAGAATGTTGATAATGTTATCTAGAATGTTATAGAAACTACTTCAGAAAAACTACAACAACAAATAACAACAAATAACAAACAACAACAAAACAAACAAACAAAACCACAACTCAAAAAGCTCAAAAACCAACATGTTAAATATTTACCTTCAGGTACAGATTCAGCCCATCTTGGATCAGAGGCAGGGTAATCATCCATTAGGTCCCCACTGATCTGAGTCACTGCTCTATCCAGCTCAGCATCAGACTCCAAATCTGCATTACTTGGAAAGAGCTCCATTACCATGCTTTGTGCATTGACTATATCTTTCCTGAAATAAATGAAACAAAGTATGCTAAATAAAATCAACCAACAGGATCATAAAAAAAAAAAAACCCTCAGTTAACAGGACTTTTTAGATAAATTTTTTGTGAAGTTCTTTAGATCACATACATTAAACATTTTGGAACTCTCTCTAAACTAACTGTGGATAAAAGGTACTCCAACTCTTTAAAGGCAAGAAGGCTGCACAACCTATAAATCAAAAAAGCACAAGCCAGGAGTCAAGGCACACTTTTTTTTTATTACCTCTATTATTTTTTTTTTTTTTTAGAGAAAAGACTCATCACACAGAGCTAAGCCTGGATGTATCTAGTAGTTAAGTCACTAAATTTCTATTGCTTGCTCTGAAATTTTCTCATTTTCTCAATCACTCCCACTAATGGCAATAGAAGGAAAGCTCATAAAAGCTCTCAGGAAAATGCTTCAGCAAATATAATGCATTATTTTTACTTCCTATCATTTCAAAGAATCCTCTCTTTTTCATATCAGTAAGTAAAAGACCAAGAAGCAACCAAACACAGATGCCCAAGGTATGAAGTTGTACCTCTTTGTAAGAATTATGCAACATACACAAAACCCAGGGATTTGATTTTGTGACTAAAAAATTACAGTATTCTGACTGAGAAGGGATATTGTCAGTCCAACACTGGAAGTATTTATATTTTTCATTAAACTTTCAGTTTGAATATTTAAATGACCAAGATGTCTATGAATTTAAAAAAAAAACAAACAAAACAACCCAGCAGTGCATCCAGAAATTGCACAAAGGTAAACTAAAACAAAGGATACTTTTGAAAAACTGGAATAAACTGAATCTTCTATTAAAAAAGAAAGCCCCATTTTTACTACCCAGCAGGATGTTTCTAAGGAAATTACATGGGACTTTATTAGCTCCTTCCAATCATGAAGTGCCCTCAGAAAGGGTCAACTTGATCTTTCCATAGAACTTCCTATCCCCTCTAAAGATCACTATATCTACAAAGCTACCAGAGCTCACTGTACAGCTGGTACACTTGACCCTTCCAGTGGCTGCACAACCTTCCATTATTTGGTCTGCATCAACTCACTGGCCATCTGAACAGGCCAATGCTACCATCTGTTCTGTGGAATACTGTTCCATTCATTTTACCAGACTATTTTTTTTTCTGGAATGAAATTCAGAATAACTACTATATACATAAAATTATTATTTTTTTCTAATTTCATAAATATAGCCCAGATTTTTATTGAAATAAAAAGACATTACAAGACATTAATATTTTTTTTCTTACTACCTCCCACTTCCTTCTGTTTCCAACCCCTTTGTACACATCCTCAATAACACTGTTTGTTAAGTGTGCTCTCAGATCACAGCTATTCCAGCCATGTCCAGCAGCTTCTGTTTAATGACACTCCTGAACACATGCAGGATTTGTGTAAATTCTGTGCCTGTTTACAGATCTTGTATTGGTATCCTTTATTTTCTGTGCCTAATCCCCTTCATTAATAATACTTCACATGAAGTTCTATGGCAAAAGCACTCCTACCCTCTTCTTATCTTGAACTTGTTCTTTCCAAGTTTTAATACTCTTTAAGGAGACTAGTCCTAAGAGGGTGTGTGGGCTGTTCACTTTGCTTTTTAAATACATAAATATTGTCAACAATCCCCTCTAAATATAATCAATCTAAGCCTACAGATGTGTTTATCTTCTTTCTCCTTTTCCTTCTTTGTTTACATCACTCATTTCAACATCAAACCTTTCAGGAGCACCACATGCCTCCCCACACTCCAACTGTTTTAATCAGGATAGTTTGACAAACAGGGTATTTTGTTCCACTAATTCTTCCACATCAGCCAATCTGAAAGAAAAAATCGTCCTGCCCAAAGTCTGCCATACCAGTTAATCTTCATGGCCATAAGTACACACAAAAGTATTACTGAAAACAGCTAGGCAAATAAAAATGAGGACAAAAAAGTTTTTTCAACAACAAAACACCACTTACTGAAGAATAAATAAGTCAAAATGCAAAGTTGAAAGCTGTTTCACTGACACAAATGTACCCATAGAATTTACACAGAGTAAGTGACAAGTGATTGAAATTACAGAAGGCTGCTCCTTTCTAGCACATATCTCTCCTACACTAGCCCAAGGTGCATTTAATGCTTTCCTAATAAAGATATGCCATTAAAAAGGCTACAACTAAAATAGCACAGGAATATTCCAACAAAGACAATCTCTTACTCAAATATCAGAGTGCCTTCAAAACCAGCAAACAAAGTCTCAAAAATGAAGTACAATTTCTACCTGCAGTACTGTAGAAAAGCAGCTTTCAATAATTTGGTTTTATCTTCTTGAGCTATAACTTCTAGCCTACCAGTTGCATCAAATGCAGGACTCTGAAAATGCAAAATAAAAACTTCAGCTGCAAGACAATAATCTTCATTATGAAATGAAAACAATTTTTTAAAGTAGTGATGCCAAAGATTTAAAATAAAATTACCACCTGGAAGTAGTGGTGTTTAGTATATCAAACATAAACCTCTAAGATACATTACAAAGAAAGTCACACAGAGGTTTGACCAAAATTCCCACCATCTGCAAAGGAACTTACACCAACTCACTCTGCCCATCTGATTTTTAATGATAATTATTTGAAGATTCAAACACACCATTTCTGACAGGATTCAAAAGGTATTCCTGAGTACTATCACCCACAAAAACAGTTTAACTGTAGACAAACTAAACTAGAAACTAGTTTGTTAAGAAAAACAGTTTCATCAGCCCAATCACACAAAGGACTTGCACTAAAATACCAGTTAATAGTAACAACTGATTATAGTGTTATATTAGGCCTAGTGATTGACACCAACACACCTATAAGGAAAAAATGCAAATTTCATGTAAACCTCAACTGTGAAACAAACAAAACCAAAAAAAGCTACTCAAACTGGCAGATGCAAAAATTTTTGTTTTGAAAACAGCCTTCATTACAAGTGTTTGAGTCTCTATTTAAAAAAAAAAAGTTTTAAACCCAAACAAGCAAGGATTTCCACAGTGAAAATTCAAAAATGACATAAAAAACCACTTTATTTGTACCCTGTTTTCAACCAGGCAAGCAAACAACCATTACCTCACTTCTTGGTCCAGCAATAGAAGAGGACAGGGCATCTTCAAGGTCTTCAGGAAGCACAGAAATATTTTCCCTGGACAAGATAGTGACAAGTCCACTTTTTTTGGCAAAGAAGATGGGAAGGCTATTACACGAACCTGCTCCTAAAATGCTATCTCCTAAAATAAGGAGAGGGGGGAAAAAAAGCAAGCACATAATTACCACTGTATTTAAAGGACAAAACTTAAGAGTTTCATAAACAATTATTGGCTTTTGTCATTAATAAACCAACAGTAATTGACAGCTGCACCTGACTTAGAAAAATTGTGGAACTATTTGTTACTCTAGATGTAGACTTCCAGATACTGCAAGTGTTAAAAAAAAAAAAAAAAAAAAAAAAGAGAAGAAACGAAGAAAATAATTCAAGATTCAGTTAATTCAAATTCTGCCTAAGGACTGATGCTCCTGCTGTACTTGAAAACACCTTTGAAGGTCATGGATGACATACCTAGAGACATCTGGCATGGAGTTAACTTCAAGGAAAAACATCAACCCACAGTGAACGTTGGGAAAGAGAAAAACCAAGGAAAAAGCCCCACAAGCAAAACCCTCCATCCTTTCATATACCAAGAACAGGGATTTGCTTCATTTTGATTTGAATAGTTGTAGAGTAACAACGTGACTGGCTGTCACATCAGCACTTCTCCATATACCCAAGAGACAATCTCACCTCGAAACATTTAATAGACACTGCTCTCTGAGATATATAAATACTGTAAAAATATTGAATTAAGAGGTACCAACAAAATGTGATTTCCCTCCACAGCAAGTTACCTTGTATGCCAAATATGATTTTTTCCTGTGGTAAGGAAACTCTGCCAGTTCCAGTGGAACAAGCAAACACTTCATCTTCCTTGTAAAGGTAAGCAGCATGGCTGAAGAAATCTGGGACTACCAGGCAGCACAACGCTTCATCTTCTGACTGAAAGTGATGAATACAAACAATATCACATATGTAATCAAGCCCTTAAATGTTTAAAATTTTAAATGCTAATCCATGCTCCTGAACTTGTTTTAGTTTTTAACAATGAGATATAGATGTAACTTACGACCTAAGAAAACAAACAAAATCACTTTTAATTTGCCCTAAAATTGTAGATCCTGGGCTTTTTCCCCTTCCATATGCATTATATTCTTGCTAATTTCACATGGAGAGGTAAATAAACAGATCAATTATTCAACAGTTTGCACACTCTTCTTCCACCTCTGAGCTTTAAGATGCCATTACAGGCAGTGGGGAGAGAGGGAAGAGTGGAAGAAGTTTACCAAAGCAATCTAATCCCCAGGTTTATGCTTCCAGAAGACACAGCACAGACAATGTATTCCACACACAATCAGTGTGTCCTCCCCTCCCAGCAAGCCAGCTGCCCAGCAAGGACCAAAAAACAGATCTCATAATTCTGTGTCCAACAACAAGAGTCTCAGAGTTTGAGATCTGTTCTAAATGGATTACAAGAGCATACGATAAAATTGCTCTGTAGAAACTTTCAAAGACAGCACAAAACTTAAAATAAATCAGATTACACTTATTTTTGAGGGTTTTATCTTAGAACTTAAAATGCAAAGCATAAACTTTACATACAGTTGGTGTTAAACATTAAGAGACGATAGTACACATTTTCCTCAAGAGTATTACAAATACATACTTCCAAGGGAAACTGATTTTCCTTTAGACAAAAACCTGACACTGAACTTAATCTTAAGTCGGCATGAGAACCTCCATTAGCATACCTGAAAAGTTGGATTATACTGTGTGACCTCCACAACAACATCATCAGACATCTGACAGCCTTTATCTTCTACTGTTATTAGAGTGTAGTAGACAAGACATGGACGATCTCCAGGATGCCACGCTGCAGCAAGTATGACCAGCCCATCACTATTCAACAACAGATACAACACCATTGAGAGATGATTATTACATATTTTACTTGCTCAAAAATTGTCACTCAAAAAAAAAGTTTCTAACTACAATCTCAACTAGATATTGTTCAATCTTTTATTATTTTAGAAAAAAAAGCTATGCTTTTTGTTCTTCCAAGTTACTTTATTAACAGTATTCATATTGCAGTACAAAACTGAACCAAGGCAGTTGTAATTTCATTTAAGTAAATCAAATGCAAGAGATACTAAATTCTCTGCATCTGCTGGAACAAGTTACAGTTGCTCATTTTTTGTCTTTGTAAAATCGAGACAAAACAAATACACAATCCTGATAAAATGACACTAAAAACAGTAAAGGGAATTACTATCAGGTAAAGATTTGTAATGCTAAGAAGATGATAGCATGAAATAGAGGATAACCTAATTACCTAATATAAGGTGCTTACTTTATCAACAGTTGCACTCCAGTAAAATTAAATTGCAATTACTTACATTAAGTGTTTGCAGGAAAACACAACAGATTTATCTCATTAAGGAAGGTCTTACCAGATGCAAGTGTACTTCCTTACCGATTCTGTTGCAAATCCATGTACTGTACATTTACTCCTCCTTTAATATCTTCATAGTTACTTTCAGATCCCTAAAAAAGAAATACATCTGCTGTGTAACTGAATATAAACAGGCTATCCATTAAAATAAACACACGAACCCTTTCCAGTTGGGCTGGCTCTTACCCAAATTGCATCTGTAATATGTTCTTTCAGGATCCTGTTGATATCCCAGCTGAGAATGTAACGTTCTGATGAATCATCAATCTCCCATTTGTTTAGATATGAACTTGTTAGCATGTAAAAGCTTGATCTCTCTCTATCCCAAAGAACACTAGAAATCTGTATTTAAAAAAATGAAAAAGCTAAAAAGGTTAAAGAAAAGCCTGAATATTTGGACAGAATAATCTAAACCACCCTCAGTCCACAAAGAGTCACTTCTTTGGGCAATCTACAAAAGTTGCACTCAAGAAGAGCATTATGATAACTTCCAAGAGAAGTCTAATTTTATAGATAAAAGAACACCTACACTAAAGACATTGATTGTACTGCCTGCCAACTTCTGTGGAGTTCATTGACAAAACTCAAGCCAATCATCAACCCTTGGCAGTGCTAATCAGAAAATAAGAATTACAGGCTGGTTTCTTCAATTAGTAATGAGGTTATAACTAGAAAGGGGCAGGACATGCAACCACTGCATATTTCCCACAAAGGACTACTATTCGAAAGTTGCCTTTTATTCAGAGCTAAAGAGTTAGCCAGTATTTGCCTTCACAAAACATATAGATTTATTTGGTTTCTGTTTTTATTTCAAATTTCAAAGAAATATAAGTAACATAAATGAGCTGAGTGAGTCATGTGTTTTTTGTCATCATACATCTTTATACAATCTTTTCTTTTTCCTTTTTTAAACACAGGCTAGAAATTACAAAGAGAAATTAAAGAAGATGAATGTTTCTCAAGCTTACCACTGCATCACTTCCAGGAGACAATATACCCAGGAAAGAAGAAACCTTTCTACCAATTCCAGAAAACATGCCCTGCCCCTGTGGCAGGGCGTGTTGATGAATCTTGCCAGAACTATCAGGTATCAACCGGACTAGCTGACCTCTGGAAGATGATAAAATAAAGCTTCCCCCCTAACAAAAAGAGAAAGCAACTACATTAAAAAAAATTCAAGTCACGTTCTAGAAAACTCTACTGTCAGCTAAAATGCCTTATGACAGCTCATATGGGTAAATGCTGAACAAGACACAAGGCATCCTTAGAAAAAGACAAACATCTCATGGGTACTTGGCGCTGGTAGAGACTCATTTTCTTAGCTTTATGCAACATTTTTATCCATGAAACTCAATTACAGTTAAACAACAGAACTAAACTCTCACATAATCATTGGAATCTAACGACAAAAAAGTGTTATCTCCCCCACATTTACTGCAGATTTAAGACTAATCAGTAGAGCATACTTTTCCACTTTTAGATTAGGAATAAAACTGGTATTTTAACATAAATCATACTGTTTTACCTTTACTGCTGTGAGGAAACTGCACAGAGAGCCTCCGAAGTCTGTGAAAGTGTCTGTATAGGATCCCTCATGTGCAAGATTGGGCCAGTAGCGCACAGAACCTTCACTGGTAGCAACCATTATTGCCAGAGACTTGAAGCAAAAAAACAATTAAGAGAACAGGCAAGATGATGATGATTATAATAATATTAAATCAGACTGCAGCTCTAACTTAAGTTATTTTATACATCAAGACTGCGGGTGACAAAGACATGACAAAGTAGCAAATACACATGGATACACACTGATAGACCTGGAAGTGAATCACAAAAACATTATGCAGCACAACTCAATTCGTGCAAGGAATGTTATACATGTTTATTCTCCTACTGAACACTTTCTACTGGTTCTTATTCCTCATAATTCAGGGTCTGCTGCTGAAATGCAAACAAAACTTAGTTGTAAAACAGAAAAGGGCCTATGGAGAATTTCAGATGCCAAGAGTTAAAAGCTAATATGGAAGACTTCAAATGCAGATTATAATTTAGCAAAGAAACTGCTCTAGTGTCTTAATTTAAGAGAAATATCAAATCATATGGCAGCTCTTCTTTTCAAAGGCACAGGCCCCTATAATATAACTCAGGAAATCACAGATACCAAATTAAAGGTGTGAAGCAAGAGACTGTTCAGGTAGAGATTTAGAGAAAAGCATTGTACTTAATCAACTGGTTATTAAAAAAAAGTAAAAACCACAGAACAGTAGAAGAACTGTAGCTGGGAGTTGTTATAGAGCTCCTTGGAGTTTTCTAACCAATTTTTTACTAGACATTGACTTTCAGTTCACAAGTTAAAGAAAGATGAAATCAAAAAATATAATAAAGCTTTAGGGTTAGGTGCATTACTTCCTCTTAAACTAAGTCAGAACATTTTGGGTTTTACAAGATAATCCCAAAATACTAAGATTGCATTTTATCATCTGGAGGACTAACCCAACAACAAAGCAAAAGAAAAAATTGTATTATATATTCTGTGCTGCTGCTTTCTTCCAAGCACAGCTTCTTAGCCAGTTTTATCAGAGCTTCACATATACTAACTGAAATCTAAAGTGAAAATGAGAGGTTCTTTTCATGAATGATAGTAACAGAAACATTAACACACTTTCAGAACACAACTGATCTTCCAACCTCACCCTCTAATACAGTAACTCAGGAAAAAAAACACTTAGGAAACCAACCAGTCAAGACAGATTAAGTCTGTCCTTCCAGTGTCAAATTCCTTACGGAGAGTAGCCGAGGGAGGATGCTGGGGTTTGCTTCTCATCTATGGATACTGGGAATTAATCCACTGAACAATGTTTTCAGCCAGCACTTAAACTGCACTTGGTCTGACCCCATTTTTGATTGACATGGTGTTTGTTAACACAACACTGAGTTTACTGCATTTTTAAGTAATCCTTAGAAAAACTATTATTTAACCTGATCCTATAGGATGCACATGGTGCAATTTAAAAGGACTAGCAGAAGTTTGTTTACTTCAAAGGTATTTACTGCCAACTATCAATCCTGACCTTTTGAATAGAAAGCATACCACCAAATGTTTTCAAATAGTTTGAATATATCCTTTTCACAAAAAAGGATATATTCAAAGTTGTTCTTAAGGCACTTTTAAACACAATAAAATGTAAAATTTGGTCACCTGAAGAGAAGGTGCTTCACCTGAAGAATTGAGACAAGATATAGCTGCTAAACTAGAACTCCATTGGAAGTCACTGGGTGGCAGCTGCAATTCCTTGCACAGTGATAACTGGAAGAAAGAAAGAGATGTCATAATAAATAAGAGACTGGAAGAACTTATTCCTCTGCCATAAAATCTTTGGACTTGTTGATCCTGCTAAAACCTACATTTCAACTAACCCAGACACTGTGTAAGGGAACCAAAAAAATGTCATGAAACAATTTCAACAAGGTTGTCACAACCAGCAAACAGCTAAAAAACATCTTTAAATTTTCAAATATCACTGGTTTTCTTTAGTTATTTCTGAGTGTTTCTCACAACACTACAATATTGGATTATTTGACTATTCCTTAACATAATACTAAAAAAAATTAAACTAGAAATGCTTGGGAGAACTTATTAAGTACTTAACAGGGTAGAGAGGGGAAACAGTTTCCACTCTCCTATGCCCTTGAAGTTAAACAATGAGAAAAATTTTAATCCCTTGAAAGGTGCCAGAATGTGTACACCTGACACTCCCTTGTAAGTGCAGGACCTGCATAAGGAACATACATTTTCCTGATTGAAAGAAGCTGATTTTGTAACTTTGATTTTGTTTTTCTCTGACTGTCACTGAAATGATGCTGAAAGAAATACTTCCCAGAGGGTATACAAAAATTCCTGACCTAAGAAATCTGGGTGAAAATATGTTCAATACCTCTGAAATGAACCGTGTTTTTGGGGTTTGTTGCAAGTTGAAAATTGGTCCCAGAATAATCTAAACCAATCCATAACATACCAACTAGATTTTAATTATCAAAATAAGCTTTACCAAGTCTATCTAACATAAGAGCGACACCCATTAAAATATAAAGAATTAACCTTAGTGCCAAGGTGACAATTAAAACTGAAGAGAGGAATATAAAAATTATAAGCTCTCTCAAAAGCTTGAGTTTCAGTTACTGTTGTTAGCATCACTTCCTATCAATCCTGCTACTTTTGGGGGAAAACAGACAAACTCCAGCTGAAAAAAACCCCAACCCCATAACTGCATAACCACTTGAAATAGCACAAAATACAGACTTTCCATCTTGACCCTTTAGTTACCTTAGCTACTGCAGACTGACCAATCTTCCAAATAATCAGCCTCTCCTTATGAACTAGCCAGGCCCATCCACTTTCATCCACTTGAACGCTCAGCTGGTCATCAGCTACATAAAAAAGTAACTTCTTTAAAGCATTCAGATTTTTAAAACACTGTAGAGTAACGTTTAAACCAATAAACTTTTATTCTTATATGAAAATAAGAAATATTTTCTAATTAACTAGTTTTCATGTTAGAATTTCCATCTATGTGATTCACATATCAAATTACTAGATCCAGTTTAAGAATCCACTTGATAAACCCTCAACCTTTGAGAATGAAGAGACAACCCCAAAACCCATTTCCATGTATTTAGAGCAGATTATAATAGCTTTGTAAATCACTCAACAATTTTAACATAATTTTTAAGATACATATTTGGTTCCTCTTGTTTCCACTATAAAGGAAAAACTTATCCACAGAGAAAAAAATTGTTCAGGAGACCAATTTCTTGAACTCAGGGAAAGGTTTGTATCACTACGGCTTTTAGAAGAGATAACAAATGGGAATTAAAATAAAGAAAAATATTCAGCATCCACTCTAGAACACAGCAAAATCAAAACAAGTAAAAAGGTAAGGAAGAACCAATAAGTAAAAGCTACTAAAAACTTACTATTAGCTTTCCTTACACCCCTGTTTTTTTACAATAAATTGCATAAGCAGCATCTGAAGGGTATTTCCATGCATTCACACCCACATGGGCATTCTTGTAATTATTGTTACATGGATAACCAGGCTGGATTCAAAGCAAGGCATAGACATTTTAGCTTCCCCTGTAAAGTCAGCATTTCAATGGCACCAATGACATGTTAAGAATTCTCTCACCTGTCAATTTTCATGGGGAAAAATAACATCAGTTCTTACCATCAGCCTTCTTCAGGGCTTCCATAACCTTAACAGGCAGAGAGGACCCAAAAGCCTTAACATCATAGTTAATAGTCTCAGTTGCTGTAGGAAGCTGGATAACTCTGGTAGGAGTTGCTCTTAAACAAAACAAAAAGTTACAGTTAACTTTTTATCGCTTATTCATCAGTTTCAGCAGACATTTACTTCATGAGTATCCATTTAGAAACAGATTTATGTAAAATAAACATGCTTTCTCTGGGAACACCACCTAGAGCAATAACTTAGTGGCTTCCTTACAAGTCGCTAGCTGTCATCAAATTCTTTATTTTTAAAGAACTAACTTTGAATATGCATTACTCCACCAGCAACAAACTCACTGTTCAACTTCTCTACACTCTGGTTATCTACAGAATAAAGACATTCATAATGCCTGCATTGTCTTCTGAACACAATGAGATGGGCAAATTTATCTGCTTTTACAAGTTAATGCCCTCTTTTTATTTCTCTTCGCAAGTGAAATGATGTCTCAGACCTCCCTACGTGAAATGGCAAAAGTTGATTCATAGCTGGTGGTCAATCCTTGCACCCAGTTACCAAAAATTATTAAGCAGACTTGAAGTAAAAGTTCCCCAAAACTGAACTCTTTATCTCAGCTACACAACAAAGAGCTGCTCCCAAGAAAAGAGATAATGAAGCCTGAAAGTGACCTGGGCCTTATGCCGTATCTCAGTTTTGATCCCTATGGAAAGGAGAAGACAGGGGAAGAAGCTGGGGAGAAGGGTGGGTGTGAAATGCCCGAACTTTGACTATTTTATCTTCCTTATAAATACGGAAGTTCTTATAATTTTCATATATCGTACTTGTATCACACAGGGACATATCTGAGGAACTCGCGAATTCAAAACCTAGTAAGAGGTATCCGTAACGCCGAACAGTGGTGCCGTATGTGTACGGCTTTAATGTACAGAACTGTCGTGTACCGCACACTGCCTCGGGCACCCAACAGCGGGCCGGGGCGGGACTCACCGCGCCGAGAGGGAGCCGCTCCTCCGCGCCGCCGGCGAGAACAGCACCGGGGAGGCGGCTGCCGCCACGACGGGCAGGCCCTTCTTGCCGCCCGGCCGAGAGAGAGGGCTGGGGGCGGCGCTGCCCAGGGGCCTGCGGGCCGACCCGCCCGGGGTCCGCGGGGAGGCGGGAGCCGACGGAAACATGGCTGTGGATGCGGGAGCGGCACCGGCGCCGCGCTCCCGCCGGGCGCCCGCTGAGCGCGTCACCGCGGGGCGGGGCCGCGCGCGAACCGCCGGGAGCCGAACGGAGCCGAGCGCGACCGGGAGGAGCCGAACGGCTCCGGGTGGAGCCGAACAGGGCCGAGAGGATCCGAGCGCGGCGCGGCCCCTGCCGGGGAGCGGCGGAAACCCCGCGGCGCCCGCTGGTGCAGGGCATCCGGCCCGGCCCTGAGGGGGTGAATGGTGGTCTGGGCTGCTTCTGAGCGCTGCTGGCCCTCAGCGCCAAACTGAAACATGGTCCTGTCGCTCAGATGTTCCTGAAGCTATGCTGCGTCCTTCGGGGCCTTCCCAGGAGGATTCACAGGGGTGGGTTTGGGTACATTCCTCGCTGAGTTCATGCGATTAGCTGGCACTAACCAGCTGGATGTGATCAAAAAGCAGCTGTTCAAAGACCATTTGCAAGTACGCATTTTTCAGGAGGAGTTGCCATATCTTTAAAATAGCCTGTGCATACCTGTGCTTGTCCCCAAATTTCTAAATAAATAAATAAAAAACCATATTCCGTGCAGACCTTGGTACATTTCTCATCTATGGTAAATAACAACCATGCACTACAGCTATTCAATAGTATAAAAATAGACTGTAGCCTTCAAGGGGAACTAAATGCTCAATGGTATCAGTTGGCATGAAAAAGCTCAGAAATTATGTACCACCCTCTTGGGGAAGAAGTTGAGTGAATATTAACAACAAAGCAAATCAGTTAAGATAAAATTAGCTAAAAATAGAATATTAAAAAAATCACATAACTTTTCAAACTGTGTTCTTTGATAATAGATTCAGGGCAGCTAGGCTTTCTATGTGGATTGTGGTCCCCTATGACTGAACCCAAATGCAGATGAGATAAACTTGAGATGGTTCATCTGGCAGGACTGAAGTATGAGGCACCTATCAGTGTCAGTGCTTTGTCTTTTTCATTCAAATAAGCTCCTTTGGCTTTGATTTTATGCAAAAAGCAAAATACTAAAATTTAGTGGAGCATCACTATATTGTTACATTAATATAGTATCCTTCTATATAGCCTTCATTATACGTATGACGCTAAATCATCAGGTTACTGTCACTTCATCAAGAAAAACAAACTAAACCAAACCAGGAAATGCACACACAAACAAGCAAATACAGAAAAATCTGGAAGAAAATTCAAGGTGACATCCACATTTCCCAACATTCACGATTGGTGACATTCAAATTATTTGAAAAACAGAAGGATCCTCTTCACAGCTTGTTCCTAAAATATTTAAAACGATGCAGCAAGAGCAGTTGTATTTTGCTGATTGAACCCTATCTATATGCAGCTACACTTCCTCAGGGAATTAGTTGGCTTTCTTTGGCTGTCCCAGCCCTGTAACAGCTCCATCTTCAGGAGAGAGACACAATTCAACATTCAAATCTCATTTTCTACTCAGAAATTATTTGTACTCATACTAGTTAGAGACTTAACCAGTTCTTGACTGTCCCATAAATATCCCAAGGAGTTTTTTGAGTGGTTCTGACTCGAATAAAGTCTGCTAACCATTGTACCTGCTATGACAAACATTTGCCTTTCGGTGGACTAGAGCTTTTGTGTAGTTTTTCACACTTCTGTGTCAGCTGCAATACCTTCCAGGACAATTAATGAACAAAAGACATGAAACACTCATTCAGTTCAGCTGCAAGTAATTCCTGCAACCCGTGTAAATACAGGGATAAAGGGGCTCGTTGGATCTCATGTAAGGAGAAATTACATGAGTGAGGATTAGAGATGCAAACCCCTCTAAATACATTAACTAATAGTCAACATTTAAATTAAACATTGGGTCACAAACATTTTTTGCATATCTTTAGTACAACATATGCTTCTAGGAAAATTTTATCTGAAGATACAATCACATCTGGATGTAATTTTATTTTTATTCTCTAATACTTTCACTATATTCCACAAGGTGCCATTAATGGCACTAACATTTTAAGCTTGCCCAGCACTAGGTGTTTCAGCTCTTGCCAATAAGGTCTTCCAGCCACAAGTTTTCCTAGCATGGATGAGTTTTAATGTGACCTGGGAAGTTTCTAGCTTTGTAAAATCTCCTTGTGTGGTTTTGCATCTCCAGAGATTCTGTTGAAAGAAACTCTTCAATCAGAAACATGAGGCAAACTTTTCACTGCCAAACATATCCCCCTGCAGTTATTCAAATTAATGCAATGCTGCTATTTTACTAGTTGTCCTTGAGAAGGTTGTTTACTGGTTGTTTCTAATAAAGTAGTTAGGCAAAACTCATTATTTCTATCACTGAATTTTTAATTAACAATACAAAACTTACATATGCCTTTAAAAAGGACAAAAACATATGTGGGAGGTCATGTTGTTTTGGATGTCACCTTAGAAATGAAGTGAAACTAAAGAAATGGGAAAATAGAAAAGGGAAGAAAATGCATGCAAATTTTAGATTTTCCTATATGACTTCATATAGTAATACACTTCCTTTGTCCTTTTGTACAGTCAGCTTTTTTGTTTGGTTGTTTCTTTTTCCATTGGATTGTTTGTTTTATTAAAGAACTTTCCTCCAACTTGTGCTTTCATACTCTCTGAAATGTGTTTTAATATGTAATTCTCTACAGGAACTGTAGATGGGGATCATAGTCAAGTTCAGAACACATAATGACATTTCAGAACAAACAGTAACTGGAAGGACAGTGTGGACAGTGTAGTGGAAGTCAGACAGAACTTTCAGAGTGTGTTAGTGTCATGCATTTTTGAATTCCAGCATTTTAAGACTAATGACAAGCACAAAACATGAAAGCTCCTGGGAACGAGAGAGACAATGATATGAAAATTATAAGATTGTCATTTAATTACCTTTAAAATACTGAGCTTACTTGAGAATGGAGCACATTTTCATACAGTGCATTACAGCAAACAAGATTCTAGACAGCCTCAAAATAACACAAGCAGAAAAATCTATGCCCTGAAATTATCTCAGTGTGACAGATATTTTTAAAAGTTACAATAGTTATTAAAAAGCTTTCAATAAAAAGTTTAAACACATTTAAGTTTCAAAATAATATTCTGTACATTTTGGAAAAATATAACATTTACTTTACATAACTGAAACATAAGTTATAGTCTTTGAAGTTTGTACCTTATTCATACATTGTCTCATACATTTTCTTTTAATATATCCTTTTCTCTGGATTGTAAATCCAATGCAAAAGTATCATTATTCTGAAGAAAAGCTTGTTTCTGCATTAGTTTCCTGAAAAGTCCATTTGGATTTGCAAGTAGTTCCTCATGTTTCCCACATTCAAGAATTTTACCCTGGCCAAGGACTGCAACAAAATCAGCATTTTGAATAGTAGACAGACGGTGAGCAATGATTAGAACTGTCCTCCCTTCCATCAGCCGGTCCAGAGCTTCTTGCACTAGATATTCATTTTCAGCATCCAAAGCACTAGTAACAAATGGGGTGGGGATGGGAGAGAGGAGGAGATTTGTTATTGTAAGGCAGGTTGGTTTTGTATGCATGAGGCTTATTTTGCCAAAACTGCAAATGTTCTCTATTTGTGGTGAAGATGAACCACTGGAACTGCAGGAAAGTTTAATGAACATGCTCAGTACTCACATCCAAGTTATAGGCATGACATATTCTCATATGCAAAAATAAGCATTGAGAAATAACACCAAATTAAGTTGATGGAAAAAAATCAGTTACACTGCACAATAATCCTATCTCTTTTACACGAGGATCTAAGTTTAAACTAAAGATCCAAAAAGGCCTTAAGCAGAGGTTTCAAAATCATGTTACATATTATGATTTTAACTCCATGAAAAATCACAATGTACCAGGCATCCTTTCTGCTTTGCATAAACAGCTTTTATTATAGGTTTCCTAAATAAGTCACACATTCTAGAAGGCACATTCTTTTTTGTGACTAGAGAGCAATAAGGGGCTAGATAATGTATAATGAGAAAAGGGAAGGGAAGGGAAGGGAAGGGAAGGAAGGGAAGGGAAGGGAAGGAAGGGAAGGGAAGGGAAGGGAAGGGAAGGGAAGGGAAGGGAAGGGAAGGGAAGGAAGGGAAGGAAGGGAAGGGGAAGGGAAGGGAAGGGAAGGGAAGGAAGGGAAGGAAGGGAAGGGAAGGGGAAGGGAAGGGAAGGGAAGGAAGGAAGGGAAGGGAAGGGAAGGGAAGAGAAGAGAAGAGAAGAGAAGAGAAGAGAAGAGAAGAGAAGAGAAGAGAAGAGAAGAGAAGAGAAGAGAAGAGAAGAGAAGAGAAGAGAAGAGAAGAGAAGAGAAGAGAAGAGAAGAGAAGAGAAGAGAAGAGAAGAGAAGAGAAGAGAAGAGAAGAGAAGAGAAGAGAAGAGAAGAGAAGAGAAGAGAAGAGAAGAGAAGAGAAGAGAAGAGAAGAGAAGAGAAGAGAAGAGAAGAGAAACAGTTCCCAAATCTGAGTTTTACAGGTACATATTTTCTAAATTTCTATTTACTTTTTCTTCTTACCTTGTTGCTTCATCTAACAGAAGAATTTTAGGATTCTGAAAAAGAAAGTAAAATTGGTTATAATGACAATTAAACAGGATCTGAATATTTATATCATATAGCTTAAAACTCCAAGTAAGAGTACCTACTTCATCAAAAGTGTCATTCAAAGCATTACTTCTAAGAAATCTAAATGCTAAGAGGACAAAACAGAAACAAGACTCCTCCATTTTCAAATTTTCCAAACTAAAATAGCAGAATACTATTCCTGGATAACCATTTGAAAGATACAGACTAAAGGGGGGAGATGATTTTTAAGACACTCTTGGCAGCACTGTGGTCAAAAGTTCTACATTCTTATGTGGCTCTTTCACAGAGGCTCAGCTACCCTCTGCTTGCAGTCAGTCTGCTACATAAAACTGTCTTAGTAACTGAAAGTAACAAAGCCCTACCAACAAGCAGTATTTCACTCACAGGTAAAACACATAGTACTTAAGAACTAGCATTTAAGAACTTCTCCCAGTTAGATTATTAAAAAAATTAAACTGCCAGCACTCAAATCCCTTAGAAGAATTCACTACTGAATTACAGAAAATAACCAAACTTCCATGATAAAGTTCAGAGTAAAAGCTTTAATCTTTATCTGGGACAGACAGGACTCCACTGCACCCCCAGATATCCCAGTACATCAAGTAATCATTTATTTTTTATAACCTTTTTACTTCCACAACATTAAGTCTTTAATTCCGTGAACTGTATAAAATGCATGGCTTGAAATACAATCAGCTTTTCAGCATCTGTGGTAAAAGGCAACAGGTATAATGAAATTCCTATTAATCTAGCAGAACTGGGCATGCCAGGATGCTACAGACACCTGTGGGGCTTAACATGAATGTAAACTGTGTTCAGCAAGGATCAAAACTTCCAGCTGAGCATCAGCACCAAACTGCCTCCTTGCAAGGCCCAGTGGCTGTCCCTGAACCAAACTGTCTGTTGTTCTGATCCACAGAAGCCCCCTCAAATTTGTGCAGCACAGAGCCTGCCTTAAAGCTAGATCCACACCAATCTTCAAAGAAAAACACGACACTACCTTGTCGTGCATGACACTACATTGTGCCTGAAATATCACCTTGGTCCAAATCCAGGCCACCTCCCCTCAAAGCTAAGACAAGGGATCTGAAGTAGCAACCCAGAAAAATTAACCCATGAATGATAGATGTCATATATGTCATATATGCATTTAATAGCACCACATTCTTAAAGTCTTCCTTCATCCTTGACCTCATCTTATGGAAATGGGCCATTATATAATGATTTAACATCAGTCTTGGCAAGAACTATCAAAAAACATGGGTAAAATATAGGGAGAAACACTGACATTAAGTAAGTTGTCATTAGTTAAGTCACTCAGCCCTTTCAAACTTCATTAACATAAAAGATACAGTTTTCCCTTTTTAAAATATTTTCTTACCTCTCCCATTGAAATACCTCCTCCTTGTTAATCCTTTCTGCCTCCCCCCAAGAAGTGGTTAAATAGTTGTTTGGGTGCTGGCTTACCTTGAGCAGAGCTCGAGCAATTGCAATTCGTTGCTTCTGTCCACCTAGGGAAAAATAATCAGTAAAGTGAAACAGGAAAACAGATGTCAGGTAATTTTAACTGAATGCCTGGGCTGAGCAGAATTAGGTCCATGTACTTTAGCAGGGAATGGAGGTGAGGGGTGGATTCTCTTAATACTTATGGCAGGATACAGCTTGGAGAAAAAAGTTGTAACAAAAAATGATGGAATTTTTACATCACTCAATAGCATCAAGATTTTTAAAATAAGCAACATAAATACATACCTGAAAGCAAAATTCCTTTTTCTCCAACTACAGTGTCAAACCCTTTTGGAAAATCTCTGATAAAACTAGCAGCATTAGCTATTTCAGCAACTTTCTGAATCTCCTCTGCAGTCACAGTAGAAGGATCCTCTGCACCATAGGCAATATTTTCAGCAATAGAACAGGAGAAGAGAATTGGTTCCTGACAAATGCAAACACATAACTGGTATGGTAGATCTGTAATTGTGTGCATGTGTTATCTAGTATGTCAGATAACATAAATCTCACTTACAAGACCCCACTTACAATATCCATATAAATAATATGTAAGCCAGAGTCAATTGAATAAAAGACTAATAAACCTCCTCCCCTAACACCAACATGGACAGTGAAAACCAATTAAAATTAAGTTGCTTTTTTAACTGACAGAACAGAACTCTCAATTCCTAATATTTTAGGAAGAGTTTAGGAAGAGCTATACATTCAAACATCAAAAGGCCTTCCTTTGAATTTTGCCACATATAATCACAAAGGAAGGGATGGAGCACCTGTCCTGTGAGGGAAGGCTGAGAGAGATGGGGCTGTTCAGCCTGGGGAAGAAAAGGCTCCAGAGGGACCTGATGGTGGTGTTTCAGGACTTAAAGTGGGGGCTCTAAGAAAGATGGAAACACTTTTTGGCAGGACCTGTTTTCATAGGAAAAGGGGTGATGGTTTTAAACTAAAGGAGGGTCAGTTTAGATTAGATATAAGGAAGACTTTTTTACAATGCAGGTGGTAAAACACTGGAAGAGGTTTCCCAGAGAGGTGGTGGATGCCCCATCCTTGGAAACATTCTAAGTCAGACTCATTCAAGCATGGGGCTCTGAGCAACCACATCTAGTAGAAAATGTTCCTCCTCAGTGCAGGTGGATTGGATTAGATGACATTTAAAGGTACCTTCCATCCCAAACTATTCTATGATTTGCAACAATGATGATTCTTTTCCTAATCTCTACATAGATTTTTATGGCATTATGTGCATTTAATTTGTATTCAAGCTTGCAACAGAGAACTGTGAGATAGGACAAGTGATGTACAATGGGAAAATGTCTGAAACAAGGTAAGTGAGCTCTGTTTAAAAAGTAGAGTCATGTTATTTCAATACCAGTATTGACCTCCTACTGGTAATTTAAATGGAATAGATTATTTCAAAAAGAAAAATGCAAATGTGCCAACAAGAAAATATTTTTTGCAGAAAAGCTTTTGGTGTCATTATTACATAAAGAAGTTGTTTTGAAATGCAACAAATACTCAGTTACTCTTATGCTTTTAACCAGAACATTGACCAAACAGTTAATTGCACTGTGAAGTATCTGGGGAGACAAGGGAATGAACATTTTAATTGATGAAATATCTTATTTCTAAGACACCATTGACTTCCAGAGTCTGGAGGTTGCTTGGAAGGTGCCACTATAAATGTAAGTAAGTGCTACCTGTGCTGTATTTTCATGCTTTCCTCATGGAGATTATGGTTTCCTGGAAACTACTCAGAGCACAGAAGTTCAGTTTTTAAAATGGCTGTGTAAAATATGATTGTGTGACTTTTATCAATACAAAAGGTAATTAAGTGTTAAGATTTTTGTTACTTTCTTCAACAAATTGCAGCAAGCATTAAGTTGGTCACAAAAAACCTACACAATTTACAGCAATTTACCTTCCAGTCTCCACCTGCACACTTTTCTTCTAAACTAACATTTTGTATCTCTGTGATTATGTAAAACCAGACTATAGAATACTGGAACTAACTCTAAATACTTATTTTTAGAACAAAGCATGTGCAACAGCAGTTATGGTGAGATGGAGGGATTTTACTGAGAAGCAAGATTGTGTCTTCTTAAAAAGAAGGAAAGTGAGGAAAAGCTAGTTCATCACAAAATTTCATCCACCTGGATTTTTTTTCTTCCTTACCTGACTTACTGTTCCAATCTTTGTCCTGAACCACAGCGGATTTAACTGACGGATATCAAAGCCATCAACGGTGATAGTACCTTAAGGTAGGAAACAGTGAAGTCAGGTGTGTTTGACACGTACTGAAAGAGTCTGAAAGAACAGCTGAGAATGACAACCCTGGGAATCTCACACTCTACTGGCGGATCAGAAAGACAAAACTATGCAGGCACCACCACAAGGTAACCATACACCCCAGAAGGAGACATGGACCTCAAGCACAGGAACCCCAACTGTTAATAAGGTTTATAAGAGATGCAAAGCATTAATTGGTGCAAATGAGAGTTATACCATACCTGAGATAGGATCATACAGCCGCAGCAGAAGGGATACAATTGTTGATTTCCCTGTACCACTTGGGCCAACAAGAGCCATAACAGAGCCAGCTGGAATGGAAAGACTGAAGTCTTTGAAAATTGACACTTCTGGACGTGTTGGATATGCAAATTCAACATCTTTGAATTCCAAAGCACCTCTGAATACGTCTTTGCCTAATGTGATTCCCTCTGTATAACAAAGAATAAAATACAGAAACGTGAATAGAAACAAAAATTAGCTCAGCCATCCCTAGAACTTGCTTTACAGACACTCAATAGAAGTATCTATCTCCACATTCAATCTATGGATAACTGCAAGCCACAATTCAGGACCACAGTGGTTATTTCAGCCATGAGTGAATCGTGTGGTACACCAATCATTCCTGAATGCAATTTCAGGCTGCTCACCAGCATGGAACCTGTAGGCTACCTACAGCAAGAGGGAGAATTTGCATCTTGCTAATATCTAACCACTAACAACAATCAATTCTCATAGAATTATCTGAATTAGTGAACATGCTGTAAACAATTAAAGCTTTGTCAATTAGGAGCAATGAAATAAAAAGGCATTGGTGAAGGCCAAAGTCCTGTTGCCACAGAACACAAAAAGATAAACATTGCAAATCACTTATTGCCCTTTCACCAAGCCACAAAAGTCACCTGAAGCAACCTCCTCTGAACAAGAGCAGTTCCTTTCACTGGAATAAAGCTGCTGCTAGGTTTGTTGCACTAACAGGCAATTTTTAGTTTTATTTTCTCCTTTCAGTGCAAAGCATATTTAATAAATTGAAATGCCAATCAGAGGCCTAACTCTTGGGCAACAGTTCACTGAAATTAAAATTTCACAAAGTGAAAAAATTTCACTTTGTGAAATTTTCCATCAATGAAACCACCATGAATTAACAACTACCAAAGTTAAATAAAACCAGCTTCTTTCTGGAACACAGCATTTGACTTAAACAAGTATCTTAATATCATTATTAGAAAAAGCTGATAACTAGTTAAGACAAAGAAACAAAATTTTCTTCAAGCCCTGTTAAAACCCAGTGACACATATCCATACAAAGCAAATTAATTGGACAGTGGGGCTGCATTCCCAAAAGATGAAGTTCCCACCAACTTTGTAAAAACTGGCAGTACTAGAGCAATACCAGAGTCATGTTTGTGCTGGAGAAGCACAGCTCAAACTCTTAACTCTTTTCAGATGCAGCACACAAGTAACTCCCAACCAGCCAAAGCATAGGGTAGCACATGCCAATGTTTGGTTAAACAGTAACTGTGGATAGGAAACAAAGACACAAATCAGTAGCAATCAAGATTTCACTAGTTCGGCTCTTTTTTTCCAGGGTTCTATTTCTTCTCCAGGCTTTCAGTTTAATCATAGTAGCTTTGGAATGGAAAAGGCAAGAGCATAAACTCCAGATTACTTCTTTGACTTTAACCAATGGACATACACACTGTAATATTTCCACAATAGCCTGTAAACCTTCTTTTCAGAAAAGAAATGTGTTTGCTAAATCCTGTGTTAGCAGCATAGTCCTTATTATTACCAGGGCAGCAAGTAATCAGTTATCTTAAGTCTCAGTTGCAGTTATTGCACAGTCTATCCATGGCCTGAAACACTGAATCTACTGCAATACAGGAAGTCTGCTACCACAAGTCCTTCCTCTATATATCACTGTAAAAATATCTAAAAGCTAGGTACTTGTCTCTTGTTTGGATTCTCGACACAAGAAAAAAGACACTATTATTTGTTCCCAAGATATCTGCTGTCCCCAGAAACAACCAGAGTTCTGCAAAAATAAAATCGTGCCCCCTCAAATAAAGAAGAAATGTGGGTAGTATTACTGCAAGGAGAAATGCGCAAATCTCTCCAAAAGCAACACCTGCTGTAGCTGCACATCCATACTATTCCAAAAAGCAGAAGTCCCCCTATCAGCTGTACCCTTTACTTCCTTTTATTCCCCAATCATGTCAATCCCTGATTCCTATGGCAGAACAACCCAAAAACTCAGTTTAGTATGTGTTGCTGAAAGGCCTCAAATTGCGTGTTTGAAAGTTAGGATTCATATCAACATGTCTTACTATGGGCTGATTTTCACTGGAGCAGTATGAAATGTTTAAGCTTGTAATACTCTTAATGAAAACCACCTGGTTCTGAAAGCTTCTCTGATCATTTCTTAGCCATTAGAGACGAGCATGGTAAACCGTTCAGTGGAAATATGAGATACAGCCATCTCAAAGAGCTCCTCCCTCCTCTCCTTTTTCTTCTTTCCACTCTTTTCACTCTGAAGCTGAATCAAGAGGAAGTAGTGATGACATCAATGAGAAATTCCAAAAAGAGATGACCATGCCCTTGGTCACATAAATTAGAAAATCATGTTCTGAATTAAATAAAAAAAAATAATTAAACCAAAAGTAATTAATTAAGCTAAACTTTGGGCTTCTAAAATTTTTTATTAAAGAAACTTTTCATCATCTGTTTTGTTCTTAGGTAAAATCAGAAGGATTATGACTATATTTAATTTCTTTGAAAATGATGTAAGTCAGTACTACCTTTAAGTGTTACACACACCCTTCTAAAGTATTGCTGACCCATAAGACAAAATCAACCTTTAAACAGTAACAAACCAAGGACCCACCATTAAATGGAAGTTGGGGCTTCCTTTCAATAAGTTCCCAAAGACGTCCACCAGCACCTAGTCCTTTCATAAGCTCAGAATAAAAGGAACTTAGACCTAAACAAAAAGCAGAACAGTATTATGCATCCATAGGCAATGGAAGACATAGAAGAGATAAAATTAGCATTATACTTTTCAGCAGCAGTATTGAAGGATCAGATGTGTAGAGGATCTTTTATTCCAACAAACCATTAAAACTGTTAAATCCTATCTAGTCTCATTTGAGACCTGCCAATAACCCTTATTCACCATTCTTCTTTATATCTGTAATACAAATCACTCTGAAGAAAAGAAAATGTTAATACACTCCAGCTTATGTGTATACACGTCAGCCTTTTCCATTCACCTCTCAGAAAGAACAGCATCCAACTTTAGGAAAATGGCTTTGCATTAAACCAGCTATATTCCCAGATCATTCAGTAGAACAGAGCATTCTGAATGCTCTTCTTTGTCAGATAGGTTTACACTAATACAGGGGAGCCTGGCTGAGTCAGGCACAGCAGAGAGGGGGCACAAAACCTAAGGCTGAAGTGATGCTTGAGAAGGTGTGTGGAGAGTGAACAATAGAAAGAAATGTGTCTCCCATGCCAGAATACTTCAAACAGTACTGGAGAAAGCAAAAGCTAAGGACAAGGCCTGCACATAGTATTGGGTCCCAGCTCTTAGCAGATGTGTGAATCATCTTGAAAGTAGCTTGGTTGAAGGGCTTTCCAGCTGACAAACACAGAAACTAACACAAGAATAAAATGGAATAGTACATAGATATAAGATGTCCAATTTCCTAAATTTTTGTGTGCCTTTCAAAAGAAAGACACTGATTTCATGATCTTTGAATTCCTGGAAAGTGCTTAAGAGTTATTTCAGGAGGGCAGAAAAATGAAGGTGCATATAAAAATATGTATATGTAAATATATATAAAATGGATTTACTGGTTTACTTTTGCAGAGCAAGAAGCTCAGCTCAAGGTCACAAATCTGTAAGTGTAGGCAGTGTGTTTCATCATGCTGCTGCTGAGGACTATCTGAAAGTTTGCAACACTAGCCATGGCAAGAAGCTGTCTGCTTGGAAAAAAGAGCCAAAGAATCACATCCTAGAGCAGGGCATGGCAGGGGGAAGGCATAAGCCCCACAGAGCAACTTTGAATTGAGGTTTGCAAATCCACAACCACTCATAAACAAAACATTATATAATATGGACAGCAAATACAAATTAGAAAACATTTTTATTTTTCATAACGCATGTTCTGTGTTTGGAAGAAAACATAGCAAACTTAAAACAAAGAGGGGCAAAGTCACAGATTATGCAGTGAACTTCACAGTTGTTGCATTGACTCCTATACGTATTGATGACATATTGTGAGAGTCTGTCCGAATTTTCCCTCATCTGCCTCACGATTGTCATTGGGGGACCACTGAAGAGAAGACGCCCCCTGTCTAGAATCTCTGGCTCTGAAGGAGAAAGTCACATGCCAAAGGCCGTGAGACCTGAAAGGACAGTGTTATTGTTCTCACAGGTGTGTTTGCTGTATGCTACACTGAGAAGAAGAAGGGGGCATCGTGCCCTTTTTGTGCAACAATAGCTTTGGAAGCTGTCCCACCTCTTGGCCTGGCTGGACTTCTCCTGAGTTTCGGCTTCCCCCACAGAAGACTCTCACCTGTTTTACAACCACCGTGACAGACAGACTGAGATGTAAAAAGGCCCCTCTGCTCCTTCCAAGGACTGGGACTGAAACTCCCAAGCCAGGGGAGGTGTGCGGGGAGGGGGGGGCAAGCTGACCAAAGTGAGATGTTTGCCTGCAGGTTGTGACCAATGGACCACGAAAACAATGGCTCTCATTTACTGCTGAGAATATCGACTACCTGCTACATCTACCAAGAACTGCTGAGAACATGGACTACCTGTTACATCTATTCTCTATTGTATCTGTTGCCCCACCCTCACAATTTTCAATAATAAAAACCTCTGAGTTAGCTGGAGATTCTGAGATCTCCCCGGACGTGGCCTGGTGAGCTTCAACAGCTGGACCTTCGGAGAATAAAGCGGCACCACGTTGCGGTAACTATAACCCATCCCATCCCCCCTTCTCCTCCCTCCTTTCCTTGTCTTCTCCTTCTTTTCCCTGGATCCCCCAACACCAACGCTTTTCTGTTGTGTTTCAATAAAACTGCATTTGTTCATTTATAACTGCAAAGTCCCCTGTCCCTTTGGTGGTTATTTTGCACCTTAAAATCACCACATTACCCGTCACCAGGACAGATCGTGACACATACACAGAGCACTTAGCACTTGGAAGATTTATATGCCTTGTAGGCATCTAGGAAGGCAGGCCTCCTGTGGCAAGACACCTCTGCTTCAGAGTCCCCATGAGAATGAGCTCTGTGCAGAACTACATTCTACAATAATCTGACGTAGAATTTAAAAATATGTTTTTATAGCAAAAGAAAGTTAATTCAATTATATTTGTAGCAATGCTTCAAATCTTCATTTATTTAATATTAGCTTGCCCCATGTTTTCAAAGTGTCAGGTATCTCTCCATTGACCAAACTTCAAGCAGAGAAAAAAGGAGGCTGGTAGTTGGAATTGGGTGCCACTGCAATTTTGATATACAAAGAAGCAGGTTTGTTAAATTTTGCCCTCAAGCAGATCTTTGTGCTTCCTGTGATATCAGGCCTAGTCTTAAAAAAGAAAAAGCTGCATTGCCCTCCTAGTCTATCAGAATGAACAGGCTCATTTTAAAGAAGAATGCTTCCAGTAAATTGTAGATCTTCTGAACAACTTATCTTCATTTTTGCCTGTATGCAGCCATGAAGACAGCTCTGACAAAAAGATGAACAGCTTGTTGCTGGGCCAGTAGATTACAGAGTGTGGGCTTCCAGGAGGAGTCAGTGAGTAAGGAAAACCAGAAGATTAGCACTGAGTGCAGTATTCTGCTGGTGCTTTGTTTACTCTTCTAGTTGAGGACACTCTATACTGAATTACAGCTAAATGTTACTTGCCTTTCTAAATAGTGTATTAACATAGACCCAAATATTTTATTGTTTACACAATACAGCAAGTATCTTAATTTAGACCTTAAGAAAATTAAAGTAATATATACTGTCACATGCACACATTGAAAAAAACAACCTTTCTTTTGGGGAAAAAGAAGGCTTATATTAAGTTAAAGATTATTATTTTCATTAACTCTTCAGAAAAAAAAAATCATTTATTGAGAAATTCATTTGGAAGACTTTTTAAGAAAGTTGGATTTTTAAAGAGCTTCTTCCCTCCCACCCCTATAATGACTGTAATGCTTTGAAGTGAAGAAAATCTAATTTCCTGTTCCATACCTCCAATGCTTATGCCAACCCAGAAAGCATACATTAGGAAAGAGGAGAGTTCACCAACTGTCATGTAGGCACTGCCCATTAGTAATCCTCCTTTGTACAGCACTGAGAGGACAATTAAGTTTCCAGAAAGGCCAGTCTAAGGAAAAAGGAAAAGGCAGATTTTGTCACATACATCTTAAATTTCATCTTCTAAAATGTTGTTTCAGAACTTTCTTTGTAATGAAAAGAACTCTCACACTATAGGTATCTAGACTTTCGGAGAACTGAGGTAAATTCAACAATTCTAATGTAAAGCCAGCCAACAGCCAGCCAGACATCCATGGCACTGTGCTATCCAACAAGTGTTCAAAAAGCAAACAACTCTTTTTTTGGCTTTTTTTTTCCCCACGGTGGAAAGAAACACTAAACATTATTCTCAACCATCATTACCAAGGAAGAATTGCTAATCTGTAGTTATGTTCCAGCTTTAGAATTCAATTAGACAAACAGTTGTGGAAAAATCCAAGCCTCCCTCCCCTACCTGTGCACCCCCCACCCTCCTATGATTGATGCTCCTCTCAGTGGGGAGGCAAACCTCTAAATGCTAAGGGTAGGGGAAGGTTTCCACTGGTTTAATTCCTTGAATAGAATGTGTGGCCTCAGATAAGTAGTCCCATGCTATGGGGTGTGGTGCAGAAATTGAGGCTTATAGTGACTTTATCATACTGTTTTATCTTGAGATGCAGTTTCACAGCAATTTAGGCTTATTTAAGTCCAGTCTTCCCACACTTTTATACGTTCAATTTATTCTCAATCATTTACTTGCAGATTTTTAAATACCATCAGGATTTTTAAAATAATTGACACTTTGCATAACATGGTTGGCTTATATTTCAATAAATATACTTACTGCTCCGAAGAAGCCTGCCCGAGCTAGAGCCTCTTTTTTAGCCAGCTGTAGCACATAATCAACTTTATTTGTATACTTCTCCATTTCAGCCATTTCTTGCCCAAAAGCTCGAACTGTTCTGATGTTTCCAATACGCTCTTCAGCTAACTGCATTGAAGCAAAGCACAAATAGATCCACAGAGACACACAATTTGAAATGCTCATATTACAGAACATCTGAAAGTTAAACCAATATCACTTCACTAATCTACATATCTTTGGATAGCACTGGAAAATTTCTCATGCCTTCCTCTCCCCACCCCAAACCCCATTTTTAAAATTCTATTAAGTTAAAAGCAAACTGCATGCCCAGGCAGTTTAAAAAAAACCCTCAAGATTGTCTTAAGTGCTAGCAGAGACAGAAGAATATAAAAGTAGGGTTAAAAAATTTGGTGTGAACAACACCCATAGGGAAGTTACTATTCACAATATGTAATAACAATGTGGGAAGGGAAAAAAGAAAGAATATTCTGTTCCACACTAAGTCATGCAAAAAACCCTGCAGTTATTTCCTAAAACAATTCCACTCATTTGATCAAAGCAATGCTGGGAATTAATTTAGCCCAACTATGAATGTCTCATTTCAACTTAGTTCTAAACAGCAAAGTATTAATTCTAAAATACCTCAGTTGTAACCAATTACACTAAGTTGTTAATGGACATTGTGATGGTCTTAGAAAAAACAAGTTCCCCTTTTGTAAGTAAAAGTATGATACAAAAAAATAATTCTCCTTCTTTCATGTCCCATTCACCCTGAAAATTTGAATGGAACACAACAATTGCTTGTTCACATGAAGTCCCACACCTGGTTTACAAAGGCACGAGCTTCCCACCAACACAGTCTGAGGAAGACAAACAGAAGAGGGCTAATCTTCCTCTTACACAGGTCTACAAAGGACATCCCAAGCTTATAACAGTTGGCAACTGTGACTATTTTAACTATAGCTTTCCTAATTATATTTCTATGCTTTGTAATAATGTTTCACCATTCTAAACCTCTGAGGAAAATGTTTAAGAAACAGGCCCCATAAACATTTAAGAGCTGACAGTAAGGTCAAGCATCAGGGATGCATTTCAGAGACGGACTTGCTAGCAGAGGAAGCATTCATCTAGTATGCTCCCTATAGCTTCAAGCTCCAAGCTCCTAACCGTAATCCAAGAAAAGTGGTTTCCAAATCCAGGTACCAACTTCCACAGGACTTCATAGGCTGATTTATTTATTTTTTGCTCTCACAAAGCTAAAGCCTAAGCTCCTTGTAATTTCTTACATTTCCAAATTCTCAAGGCCTAGTATCTCTGTGTTATATTGCTACGGACAAAGGAAGCATGGTTGTTTTTGAGATCTGTGAATGACTGTTACTGACATTTACCTGTCATACTACTCAGGTGCTAAACTACAGTGTCAGAACTAACAGTACAATTGTCTTCAGAAGATCTGTAAGTTTAGAGATATTAACTTAAATATATTAGAGCAACTTTAAAGTTAACTGGAAAGGTTACCTGTGTTGCTTCTGCAAGAGAATCTTGAGTAACTTTAGTAAGCTTTCGCAAGTATCTGCCATAAATCACAGCCAGGACAGCCAAGGGTGGCACAACGCTCAGAACAAATGCAGCAAGGCTAGGGGAAACAAAAAACTAGAAGAAAAAGGTATTGTCAGAGTTTAGCATTCAGATTAAAAATAATCCCTGGGGTACTGAAATGCAATTTTGCTTGCTACATTTCTAAAACTAGTAGGGATTTAGTGCTGCCACGCTTTCATTTATCATGTTTTAATTTTTTTCCAGGAAAAATATCCATTCTTCCACAGCATTTGGGAAGTTAGAAAAAAGGACTATAGACAAAGCCATCTGGATTTAATTTCTAGCTTTCTCACTGGTTCTCTGTGCGGTCTTAGTCAAGCACCTTAACCTGCCACTAAACAGGCCTACCAGGAAATCTCTTGGGGATACTGAAAGACATAAGCTATTACACAGTTCCTAAAGTGCTTTCACAACTATTCAATAGATGGTGTAATACAGAAGTTCTGAGTAGAGAAATATCATAGAGTACTTCTGGGTAACTGAGGAACAAACAGATGGAGTCACCATTACTCCCTAGCACCCACGAATGGGTGGGAACAGGGTATTTAATTTATTGCTGCAAAATTTATCACTTGTAATGATCATTGCTTCTAATGAACCTAAAGAGGTTCTCTTCATAAGATTTACTGACTTTAGATCTAATGTGTTTTAATTTCAGCTTGCTTTCTCTATTGAAAACAAAAATCTCCAGAAAGATTCAAAATCAACATAATTGATAGGCTTTATAATTATTTAATAATAATATCATCTTCCTTTCCTTGGTAAGCTTTTATAGTCATCCTCTTACAAGCATGTCATGGCAGTATTTTGGAGCAGGATGCATTATATAAAGTTATCTTATTTTATCTATGGTAAGATAAAGCCTTAGAGTCCCTTTGCAAGAGAGCACAAAAAGCCACTCTTATCAGCAATTCTTATCAGTGACAAAATATTAAAGCTTTAAAGTTTAGTGGAAACTCTTAACAGTTTCTAATAATGACAATATTGGATGCTTATTTTTATGAGAAGACTATTTGCTGTCTGTTTTTAACTCCAAGCAGACATCAGAAATCACCACGCCAATGCATAGGTATAAAAAAATTAAGGCCACAAAAAAAAAAAAAAACCCTCAAGAGAAGTCAGATGTTCATGTAATCCAACTGACCACCAAGGAATATTATCCCTGCCCTGCACTGAAGCCTCCATTAACAAGGCTCCTACACAAACATATTCTTTACTGACAGACTAAAGCAGAAAGAATAATACTTGTAAAAATCCTTGTCATTAAATAGATATGCAGTGCTGCCTTTGCTTAACCAGAATCAACCAACTTAAATGATTTTCTATCAGGCCCTTCACACCATACAGTAAGAATGGAATTCAGCAATTTGCCTACTACATTTTGCTTGATAACTTTAGGTAGAAACAGTAGTTAATATCATTCCATCATCCTTCAAATTTTGCTTGTGAGTAAACATCAAGTGGCTGGCTACAGGCACATCACCTACTGCAATAATCTCTGCATCTGTTGTAGATAACCAGTGAAATACACTTGTACCCAGGAGCACACAATTGTTACTGGTCTGCCTCACGCTCACCTAACAGAACTGAAACAAATGTGAAACTACAAGTAGTGTCAAGCAAGTAAGAGACCACCATACCATCATTCCAACCCCCACAGATGCTTGTGCTGCTGCCCTGAGCCCATCTGAAAGGTTTTCAGTCACTGAGCGGCCCAAAAGGGCTGTATCTGAAGATAAGCGGTTTATCAGCTCTCCTGTTCTGGTCTTGTCAAAGAAAGCTGTTTCTTGCTTCACAATAGAGGAGAACATGGTTGCTCTCAAACGCTTCACAATTCTTTGTCCTGTCAAAAGCACAAGCCAGTCAAGCATGACACAAGAGACTTTATATAGACACTAACAATATAAAAATCACAGGATTGCACAGCACTGAACAAGGCACATTACATGGAATAGAGTCTGGTAAGATGTGCTAGATGAGATCTTTAAGATTTCATCTAACAGCAAATAAAAATGAGCAATCATTCCAGGATACTTTTCTTTGCACTATTAGTTTACCTTTGCTCTGGTTAAAAAAAGGTACCAATTCCAAAATCATCTCTTGGCCATGGCCAAGAATCTGTTTAAGATCATTAGATATCCTGACTCTGCAAAAAACAAGATGACTTTCAGTACCACTTCTGCTTCTGTTTTTACCTGCAGTCTGCATGAGGTAGACACGTGTAGCATTAGCAGCAGCGCCACATAAAAAGATTCCACTCAGCAAGGCACACAGGCTGGTCAGGCTGTCAGTGAAATCCTCACTGGGATTTGTATAAATAATGTCAATAACTTTCCCCATAAAGAAAGGAGCTGACATGGTAATGACACTGGAAACTGCCAGAAAGCCAACAGCAGCTGCAAATCAACAAGAAAAAGGAAAGTTATTCTGAACTTACAAGATCGTTAATAGTACAAATGAAATGATTTTTCACTTGAAACTTCTATTAAGCTTATAAGTGCCAATTGAAATAATCAGCAGTCTTTTACACACAGTGAAAGGGGTATTTTAAGCCACTGTATAAATTAACTTAGGCACATTTTAAGGCTCTGAAAAGCCTCTGTATACAACCACAGTCCTAGAATTGCTTCTCTTGTCTAACCTTCAACAGCAAAATCCAAAAAAGGTTAACTTTTCACAGGTGTCACCCTTAGAGAACATTGACAGTTACCAAATTCTCACACACAATCCTTCAACTCCTGTTTGGTTTTGGGTTTTATGATTCATGCTTGTTACTGTATGGAAGCTTCCAGTTGTCTGTTTTTGAGGTAACAATGGACTGAAGTAAAGATCTGATCTGAGAACTATGCAATTTTATTGGGGAAAAAAACCCAAACAAAGCAGAAACCAAAATATCCCCCAAATTTGATTTCCTCTTAACTGATAAACTTTAGGATTTATTTTAGTTTTAAATTTTATAAACATTCATTTAGTTTTTTTTTACTATTGGTCTAAATGAAAAATAGTGTAAATCTTCATTAGAAGTACATTTGCTGATGAGCAGAGTTCTTGAATCCCAGATGCAGGATCACCCATGCAACAGCCTGTATAGCTTTTTGAAGGTGTATCACAAAGTATGAAAATTACACTGGACCAAAACTTAGTCTGTTGAACTTAAATCTGCAAAGAAATTTCTTGAGCCAAGAACAAAGTTTAATTTCAAAAAGTCAAGCCAAGTTTGAAAGGCTGAGAGCTAGGAAAAACCACATCTTAATTTAAAACTGAACAAACTTGATATGGAAACCACAACAAACAATGACATTTATATAGCATCATTTTCCAAGAACCAACCCCACACTTACAGCAACCATTCATAGGATTGCTGCAGAACTACTAGCAAACAATGTCTTTGCAGACAAAAAATATACTGTGCTGAAAGTCCTGAAGTTTAGATCCATTCTACTGAGCTTCTTGTATCACTTCTATCATGAAGTCAGCAGCCAGCCTCCCTATTGCACACTGCTGTAAGCAGTATCTCTAACATCTGACACAGGTGGTTTGATCCCTCTTACCACCTTCACACACACATGGAAAGCTTTGTTTCAGTTTGTACTTGAGGTGTAAATAGAGCTGTGTATTTATAAGGAAGAATTTAGAGTACAAAAAATGAATAGCTGCAGCCTGTGCTTCTTAGTCAAGATTTATTTGCAATCTTTCCCTTGTGTTACAGTCCAGCCAGCAAGTGTGTGAAAGATACAGGATCTGGATCTTTAACTTGAAGCTATAGAAACTATGAGAAACCAGAGGAGAAAGTGAAAAACTTTCTGGTGCAAAATTATTGATCTATGCCATAGGCACATCTCATAAGGATATTACTTATTAGCTAAAAATGAATGACCTTATTAACAGCCTGGCAGCACTGGTGATTCAAGCTGTGAAGCAGTAGGGAAAAATCCAATAAAACCCAGGTTATTTCCTGTCAGGGAAAGCTGGTTGGTCTCCAAGGCAGCTGGAGATGGACAAAAGCATTGATTATAAGCACAGTACTGCATGCCAGCTCAGTCTTCATGAGCCCAGGCAATTTCTCAGTTATGGATGGAACAGTACATATGAGCTGCAGAATAATAAATATTCACAGAAGGAAGAGGACTGTATAGCTAAACCCCTTATATGTTTCTGTCTAGTGGCTTGAATTTATCTTCAGTTCTTCTTCATTCAAACTAGCACCGGTTTCATTGTAATTACTTCCAACAGCCTGAACTGTTGAATGAAAAGCAAATACTACTATCTAAAGCAAACTGAAAACTATTGAACTAAGCAACATACATGTCTTTATTAATTTAATCACAAATCACATGTACAATAAGGTTCCCTAACTGAAACTCTCACATTGATTATACCAGCGGACCAAGTAGAAAATAGCACAGTTGCCAAGTGGCTGCTCTTTTTTTTCTTTTAAAATGTTAACTAGTTGAAAAAATAGGAACCAGCAAACACTCGTTGCATGGCCTCCTTCAAAGGAGCTGTCATGGTGATAACTGGCTGAAGGGAGGAGTCCAATGTGTTCAGCAACCAGATATGAAGACAAGCCAGTGACACTGAAGGTTGTTGCTGATAGAAAAAAAGGTCAGAGTAAACTCTATAGTATTACTTTCACATGGCTTACTCTGCTACCCAGAAAACGACATCAAACAAAGACCCACAATGCACCCTTTTATTTTTTAAAGTAATTTTTTTGGTAGGCTCTGAGATGACAGTAAAGAAAATGTGAGGCAGATCAGTGGAACTTATAAAATCAGGACTTCAAAGTGGCAGCAGGAGCAATGACAAAGAAAGCTGGCTGCAGCAGCAACTGAGCAACCCTCTTGGAAACATTAGGCAAACATTTTGCTTGTCTACTTGCACAGAAATCCAGATTGCTCCACAAATGATGCCTTTATCACTATTAAGATCAATACATTCTCTGTTAAGGCTGACATGGCTTGCTTCTTGACAGCAAACCTGCAACTTCCTAAGAGGATGAGGTTGCCAACTGATAAACCATGATATTTATAAGCAATAACTAGGCAAAGCTATCAGAAACCTCTCTTCAGAATGAAGACTGACTCCAAAGAATCATAAATTAATTTTCTACACACAAAAACAATACCAAGACATTGAATGTTTCTAATTTCGCTGGTTTTTACCAGAGCACCCTTCTCACCCAGTATAGTATCTGGAAGTGTATGAAGACAAAATACTTGCAAGCCTTAAAAACTTGCAAACTTACTTGTTTGGTGAGGGGCTGTTTTGAAGAAAAATACATAAAGATTTTACCACAGATGAATTAAGATCATCCAAACCAATCAGGGATGAAAGACAGAAAAATGAGGTATTGATGAGATCTGGCAGGGCACAGTAACTCAGCAACAGGTCACAGTAGTTAGATTTTACAATTCCATAAGCTATGAGTATTACCTCCTGAAATCTTTCAGGTACTGTACTGGTTTCATTTAAATATGGAGGGCTGGTGGGTCAGAAACAAGCTTTGGATGTGTGAGGAATATCCTTCTACCAGTAAAAATGAATGTCTGTCCTTTACCAGTTATCTGTGCAGTTTTACTTAAAATGTGGGGAATTTTTAAGCTGAACACTGACTGGCCTTCCACAAGGGCATTTGGAGTGCTGAGTAAAACCTACCACATTATAATGTGCATTCAGGAAGATTGGGCTCTTCCACTGTTCTTTTATAGGAGAGACATGCACTGGTAAATTTTATATTTGTTGGTCAAATAAAGTTAATTTCCTTTTGGTGGATCCTGAACCACAATATTTTTGGGTATCAACCCTGCAAAGAGTCAGCTCTGCAAATGCTCACTATAAGATAAAAATCGTCTTCCAGAGTACATTGAGAGCACATCATGAGTTTCTGTATAGTTCTAGGTTAGGTATGAGTGGTGTGTTTTTCTTTCTGTGTTAAAGTAAATTCATACATGAAATCTGCACTGCATCTATTATTATGCAAGAACTTTTTAGAACCATGCTCCTTACATTGTTAAGAACAACGGTGTTACTGCGCTCAGAAAAAAACCAAAACAGTTTGCAAAATGCTAGGAAGCAACAAAATAACTCTAGGTTTAGAGGAGAGAGTATGGCTTTTTTTATCGTGCATTTAACAGTAAAGCATTTAACTTGTTCACATTTAACCTGTATAGAAGACAGTCTTTATATCAGACCAACCTAGCTATTACTCCAGCTATATCCACCGTTCACACAAACAATGCAGCAACAACATTCCCTAAGGAAATTAAGGTCTATGCACCTAACTCATCAGTGATAAGCAGCTACTGTTTCTGCAATGTCTTACTTAAGTAGCTTCGTTAACAGTTCACCCCCAGTTTAAAATAAACAACCAATTACACAGGAAAACAAACTTTCTGTGATAAAGCTGCAAGGCTGCTTGGACCTTTTGTGAATTTCATACCAATCATTGACAAAATCAGAAGAAAAACTAGGGGGAGAAACAACAAAAAGCACCTAGCCTATATTTTATTGATGCACTGCACATGAGAAAACACACTCAAAGTTACCTCTACATATATATACATATAGGAATCACGATTTTAAAACCACAAGAATTGCCTTCCAAAAAAATCAAAGTGCATCACCTGGTGTAATTTTAAAGTAAAATAAAATCCAATTATGAATAAAGCAGTGCTCTCCTAACTTAATTGAAATTTTAATCTGTAGGAAAGCAGCTATTACAAACTTGCCAAAAATTACCAAATAAAATATCTGAGATAACATTTCTTGAATGCCTCTAAAGAAGACTTGTGTACAAAACAAACCTTCTTAGTGCACATAAAGTTTGATAGAGGGAAAGCGCACACTTTGCTATGGGATTAAAAAATCTCAGAGTTCCTTGTGCTTACTTTACAATTCAATACAACTATTGTTTCCTTCCAGTGTGGTTTGGATAAAGTGCAACAGACAGATTCTCACGGGGAGAAACAAGGAGGCAGGAGGATATAAAAGGGATCATTTTGAAAAGGTATTTTTATGGTCTCACACACACACAGCAGGATTCAATAATTCCAACAATGGCCCTGTCCTCTTCCCCAGGAACTGAACTGAACCAAAGATGCAGGTTTGCCTTACCTGAGTACACCAGATCGGCCAAGGCATTCCTACTACTACTTCTCTCCTTTGTTAAACCGGGGAGGTATTACGGGATTTACAAACTCCTAATCACTACACAAAACTGTGGTCACTAACAGAGTGAATTCCCACCATATTATTTGGGCTTTTTTTTACCACTTTAATTGCAAACAACAAAATTTAACACACATGTCCCATTTAAAATACATTCATAGCTCTACCCCACTGCAGAAGTAACTGGACATGGAACATATTACACTGATACTTCTTTTTGGACATTATGACATTTGATACATTTATTTTCATTCCTAGGAGCCTCCACAGGGTCAGAAGCTCCTGCTGCAAGAGGTGCTGTGTGCCAGCACATGAGAAGTCTGGGCCAGAGCACACCGCTTCTTCCTGAGCCATTGGATGGTGAAGAGGCCCTGCACAGAGCAAGATGGGACATTCTCCTCTGCTGCCAACCACGAGGGGAGCAGGTCACCTTCACCTCTGGACCTGCACCTCATCAGCTGACACCACTTCCCCAGCGCACCAAGACGGGTGAAGCTAGGCTTGCTCAACTTCCTCATAAATCCTCCTCTGCTGCCAATCTCTTCCACTGTCCTCACGGCAACCACTTCACCTTCTGTGACTGTGAATTTCAACTCACAACTGTCAGGAGCAGGCAGAGCATCACGACTCCTGCCACGTGGGGTGCCAGGAAAGGCACACAGCACTCCACACTGGTACTGCTACAGCCTTAGGTTACCAGCCATCCATTCTATACAATACAGAAAACCTGGAAGACCTCGGCCTTCCTGCGGAACTGAACAGCACCTGTAGAGATCTCAACACCTCTGAAGAGATCTCACAGCATTTGCTTAACAGTTATATGGACTTGAAGAGGAAATTAAATGTTTAACCCTTGGTTCATTGCTTCATATAGTGAAACCGTTAACCTTCCTTTTTTTGAATGAAGCAAACCCAGACATACTAGGTTGTTAAGGACTAGTTTCTCTGTACAAAGCTACAACAGGAACAAAATGCAACTATTTTAAAATATTTTAGATACAATGGGTACCTGCAATTGCCCTACAACCACCTACAATGCATTTTACCCATATTTGTTATCCCTGCACTCTATAATGACCAAAAGCATTTTCCCTGTTAGCTTTTCCATCTCTCCACCTAATTACAACTTAACTACAACTTTTCCCTTAAGCGGGGTGTCAGTAAAGAAGAATGCTACATAAATTCACTCCTCTCCCAGAATGAAGACCAACTGAACACTGAAAAGCAGTTATTACATTTCCATACTTTTTCCATCGTCATGACTTGATATAATCAAGTTGTTGTGTCAGGGTTTTATTAAACTTTAATTGAGACCATTTTGTTATCTTAAAAGACAAAACTGCATGTAGCTGGTTTTTAGCAACTGTGATAGCTGATTACTTAGATAAAACCATTAGCAGACTGCACGGACTAAGGATACTTTTCTCTATTTTAAAACATAATTACAAACAAGCATACCGTAACCCTGCCTGTGATAAACAAACTGGCAGCGAGTGCCCAGTAAAGTGAACTAAATTAAATTTTCAGTTATTCAGAAGCCTAGGGTCCTAAAAGCCAGCCTTAAAATAACGGATTTATTTACTTGATTAAATTTAAATGGGAAAACCACAGTCTTTTAAAACTTCACTGTAAAACCAGCAGGTAGTCCAAAATCTATAAACATTCATTTGGATCCAAATTATGTTGGCTATATAGTACCAACATGTAATGAAACTCTGTAAATATCCAGTGTGAATAAAAGTATTTTGTATTCCACAAACCACCTCTTTATATGTCTAACTACCTCACCTCTCCTCTCAAACACCATTTACTCATTCCATGGGAACTACCTATATTTTTACAGGGGACTACAGGCCTCTCCCTCATGAGACAGTGCACATGCTGTCTGCCAATAAAGATACCTTAAAAAACCCAAAACATATAATAATTTGACATCGTTTTCTTACCAACAGCTATTATCATATAAATGAGAAGTAATACCATTTCATGAGAAGCAATGTCAAGAAAAGTTCGTTTACACTATGTTGAAAATATCAGTATTAAAGTTGTAATTTATACAGCCACAGTGTTTTGGTTTCACAGCATAGGCACTAGACATCTTACAAAAACATCGAAACATCTTACAAAAGTTTTAAGCAAAAATTTCTTGGGGAAGAGAATTCAAATTTATTTAAAAAATTAAACGCATCAGGTTCCCCTTTTAACTGAATTTTCATGTAGTCTTGGGCCCAAATTTATCGCAGGGAGATTGTGAAGCCAGCGCTGAACATGCACAGAGGCATTAAACAAACGGAACCGAGTTCTGTTAACTTCCAAAACTTTTGCCTTCCCTTCAAAAACCAACAGATTAAGAGATGGCAAAGTGAGAAGAGGGGAGAGAATGTATGTTTTCAGCTTTTCACACGCATGGAAGGCTCGCTCCAAGCCTCCGCGCTGTGCTGGGATGCTGCCAGCAGGGCCGGTTCTCCAGGGAAGCACGACCTTCTCCTTCGCCCCGGCGGCGTCCGCTCTGGGGGCGCACCCCGGCCGCGCACCCCGGCCCCGGCAGCCCCTCCGGGCGGGGCGCCCGCCGCCCCCTCCCGCTCGGGCAAAGCCCCGGGGCGGCCCCGGTACCTGTCAGTCTCCGGCGCTCGGGGTGCGCCAGGGCCAGCAGCCTGCGAGCCTCGAAGCGCGGCGGAGCGCCCGCAGCCCCCCGCGGCGGCTCCGCGCCCGCCGCGCTGCTCAGGGAGCGCGGGGCGCCGCCCGCCGCCGCCGCGGCGGGAAGGAGGCGGCGGCGGTAGGACGGGGAGCGCGGCAGCAGCGGCGGCGGCAGCAGCGGCGGCGCGGGTGCGCCCCGCACCTGCCGGGCGGGCGCGGCGGGGCGGAGCCCAGCGGCCGCGGCGGCCGCCCGAGCCCAGGGGCGGCGCCGCCCGGCGCAGCAGCGGCAGCAGCCAGGGCAGGCGCGGCGCGTAGCCCGCCATGCGGCCGGCGCGGCACCTGAGCTGCTGCTGCGGTCGCAGGTCCCCGCCGCGCGGGTCTGCGGCGGGAGGAGGAGGAGGAGGCGCCTCCGCTCTGGGGGCGCACCCCGGCCGCGCACCCCGGCCCCGGCAGCCCCTCGGGCGGGGGCGCCCGCCGCCCCCTCCCGCTCGGGCAAAGCCCCGGGGCGGCCCCGGTACCCTGTCAGTCTCCGGCGCTCAGGGGTGCGCCAGGGCCAGCAGCCTGCGAGCCTCGAAGCGCGGCGGAGCGCCCGCAGCCCCCGCGGCGGCTCCGCGCCCGCCGCGCTGCTCGGGAGCGCGGGGCGCCGCCCGCCGCCGCCGCGGCGGGAAGGAGGCGGCGGCGGTAGGACGGGGAGCGCGGCAGCAGCGGCGGCAGCAGCAGCGGCGGCGCGGGGTGCGCCCCGCACCTGCCGGGCGGGCGCGGCGGGGCGCGGAGCCCGGCGGCCGCGGCGGCCGCCCGAGCCCAGGGGGCGGCGCCGCCCGGCGCAGCAGCGGCAGCAGCCAGGGCAGGCGCGGCGCGTAGCCCGCCATGCGGCCGGCGCGGCACCCGAGCTGCTGCTGCGGTCGCAGGTCCCCACCGCGCGGGTCTGCGGCGGGAGGAGGAGGAGGAGGCGCCTCTGAGCCGCCGCCGCCGCCCATGGGCCGGCGGCCGGGAACCCGCGGCCGCGCGGGCCCGGCCCGGCCTGCGGCGCGCTGATAAGGCTGCGGCTGGCGGCCTCCTCCCGGCCGCCCCGGCCAGCGCCCTCTGCCGCCGCCCGGCCCGGGAAGCGACGGGAGCGGGCCCGGGCCTGGGCCTGCCGAAATGGCGCCCGAGAAGACAGAGGGGACCTCGTTAATGCGTATAAATATCTCAAAGGCAGGTGCCAAGAGGATGATGCCAGACTTTTTTCAGTGGTGCCCTGTGAGACAGCGAGGAGCAGTGTCTGTAACTGAAAGCATAAGAAGTTCCATCTCAATGTGAGGAAGAGCTTCACGTTGAGGGTGGCAGAGCACTGGAACAGTCTGTCTGGGGAGGTCGTGGATTTTTGCTGTCTGGCGACATTAAAAACCCACCTGGATGTGTTCTTGTGTCACCTGCTGGAGGTGACCTTGCCGTGCCACGGGGTTGGATTCAAAAATCTCCAGCACTTCCTTCCAACCTTCACAAGTCTATGATTGTTTGAGCCTGCCCTGGCCAGTGATGGCAAAGACTCATCTGGGAGGGGATGGGAGGTCAGGCAGCCGATCACAGAAGAAAGCAGGAGCTTGGCCCCCTTCCTTGTTTCTCCCTCCTAGGCCTGCATGGTTCACAGTGTCTCCAGCCATCTCAAGCTGGCCTCTGGGCCTTGCCGGCCTGTGTCCATGGGTTTGGTCTTGGTCCAAACAAGGGAAAATATCCATCCAGAGGAGAGCTGCTTTTTGGGGACACCATGTGCCTGATCGCATGCTCAGGCTGGTATCTAAAGGATCGATATAAACTGGCCTTATGTGCCCATGCTTGGGCTAGAGCCCACAGATTAGAAGGACTAAAGGGTTCAAGTGGAAAGAGGAAATTTAGGATAGGTATTAGGAAGAAATTGTTTACTGTGAGGGTAGTGAGATACTGCAACAGGTTGCTGAGAGAAGTTCTGGATGCCCCATCCCTGGAAATGTTTAAGGCCAGATGGGATGGAGCTCTGATCCAGTGGGAGGTGTCTCTGCCTGTTGCAGGGGAGTTGGGACTAGATGGTCTTTAAGGTCCCTTCCTATTCCTTAATGTTACTGGTTTTTTCACGTATCACTGCTCAAGGTGTGAACCATTTCTCAAACAATCTCCTGCTCCAAACCTGATTTAAGAAAAAGAAACCAAGTCATAGCTTTCCTGAGTCCACACAGTACCAGCAGCCAGAGCAGGGAACCAACTGTTCTGTTTTCCCCACCGGAGTGCCCAGTATAAAAATACCTGTACTTCAGTTTTGAATTTTTGGGTCAAGCTTCTGTATAAATTAGTTAACATCAATTTGTGAGACTAAGTTTGCCACAGTGATTTGAACAATCACACTTTCAAGTCTACAAATGAGCAAAATTGTATTAAAAGATAATGAGAAAACATGAACAGGCTTTTACTACTGCAAATGATATAGCCAAATTCCCAGTATTTAGGGAAATCAAGGGGTTAGCACACCTAGCGACAGTGCTGAAGAATGGAGCCTCATCCTGGGAAAACCACCGTAGCAGTTTCCCTTGATATTTGAGTGAATTAGCATAAACCTCCCTTGATACTTGAGTGAATTCCCATAAAGCTTCCTTGCAGGAGGCGTGCAGTGCAAGGGCAGTAGCTCCACAGCCTCACCCCAGTACCTGGGTTTCATCCTTTCCCACACCCAGCCTTCCTGCTCTCAAAAATGCTGCTCTTAGACACTGCTAGGAGGGCATGGTGTATGTACTGTGTATTAAATCACAGAATGGGTCAGGCTGAAAAGGAACACGAGCGGTCATCTGGTCCAGTCTCCCTCTCATGTAGGATCATCCTAGAGCACCTGGCACAGGATTGTGTCCAGATGATTCTTTAAGATCGGAGTGAGGGAGACTGAACAACCTCTCTGGACAATCTGTTCCAGGTGGAATTTCCTGTGTATCAGTTATTGCCCACTGCCTCACACCCTATTGCTTGGCACCACCGAGAAGAGCCTGGCTGATTCCTCTTCACACCCCCTTTAGCTATTTACACACACGAATGAGGCCCCCTCTCAGCGGTGACTTGCGCCGCAATCCCGTAGCCGTTTCCCAGCGCTCGGGGGCCCTCACGGCAGCCCGGCCGCTGTTACTGCGGCGCGCCGGGCGCGGAGGCCGCCAGGGGGCAGGGCCCGGCCTGCGCGGGGCGGCTCTGGGCGCCGCTTCCCGCGCCGAGCTGCCAGGGGCCGGCCGGGCCGTTCTCCCTGTGAGGGGCGGTGGGGGTTGTGTGGAGCCTGGGCTGCGTTTGCCCGATGCCCAGGTTTAGGGCGATTTTTTTTTTTTTTTTGAGTTATTCTCTCCCGTTGGAAATGGCAGTGCAGCGCATGGCCGCTTCCCGCGGGCCAGGAGAGGGCCCGGGCGGCGCCTTTCGGCGGGATCGTCCCGACCGAAGCCGCGTTTCCCAAACAGCGGGGCGGAATCAATCGGTTTGACCTCTGCGATCATAGGTCCAACCTACGACCAAACATCACCCTGTCAATTAGACCATGGCACCCAGTGCCACATCCAGTCGTTCCTTAAACGCCTCCAGGGACAGTGACTCCACCGCCTCCCTGGGCAGCCCATTCCAGTGTCTAATCACCCTTTCTGTAAAGAAATTCCTCCTAGTGCCCAACTTTAAACCTCCCGTGGCACAGCTGAAGACTGTGTCCTCTTGTCCTGTTGCTGAGTTCCTGGAAGAAGAGACCAACTCCCACCTGGCTACACCTTCCTTGCAGGTGGTTGTAGAGAGCGATAAGGTCACCGCTGAGCCTCCCCCGTAGGCTAAACAACCTAGTTTTTTTGGTGTAGTTTTGGAGCAACACTACACAAGGGTGTTAAAGGGGGAAACAATCAAATAGTGCATTTTAGTGGGAAGGTTGGTGAGTTGACCCTGCTGTGGCCTGAGGAGCCTCACACCGCTGCAGGCTGTGTGCCATGGTGTCCCCCAGCACTATGTCCCCAACACCTGCCCCAGGGTGGCTGCCCCCATCTCGGAGGGCTGGGAATTAAATGGGGTCTGAGACATAGGACAGAGCAAACTTCAAACCTGGGTGTGATGCTAAGGGCCAGGGCCTTGCCAGACCTGCCGCAGCACTGGCCCATATGGGGGAGAGTGCAGAGGGGAAACCTAGTGAATGCAGGGGAGGATACAGGTGAAAGCACCACAAGATGGGCACACCCTTCTTGTTTGTGTCTTGCAGTGAAGCCTCAGGTGCTGTTAAACCTTTACTGTCCCCGGGTTATCTGACTGGGTGTACGAAAGCTGATGGGGTTAGATGTTGTAGATTAAACTGCAAACATTAAATTTCTATTTAGTTATTGCATGTTACTGAAACAGTTTTGTAGCCTCTCTGCATCTTCAGGGAGAGAAAAACAGGCACTTCAGGACAAAAGTTTTTGCATTGAGTGAAGCAAGCAATACAAAAGCAACAGAGCATTGAAATCCCGTAATATGTGTTGTTTCAAAGTGCTGTTTAAAGGAAAATGAAACATTTCCATTGTGAAATTAAACCTGAATGAAGCATGCAGTCCCCAGTGTACCGAGCAGTGAGGTGTGCAAGGTGGGGCTCTGGCATCTCTGCATGTAGATGTCACTGAGGTGTGTGATCTCTCTGTGCAATAAAACTATCCATGGAGACACAAACAGTGCTTCAGAAAGGCAGGTTCTCAGCATTTGTGTTTATCCTATGCTGGTTGCAGGATGAGGGCTGTTGCAAAACCCAGGATGTTTTCTCTTGAGAGACTTTGGGGAAGTGAGACTTATGGATAAATAATTTTAAAAAGAAAAGAGAAAGCCAAGCACTCCCCACCTCCTCCACAACAAGGAGATCTGCCTAGCAAAGGCACCAGAAAGTTTAGGTGCAGCACAGTTTTACACTCCTGTTTGGTTAAGGCTTTATTTCTGGGTTAAAAAATAATATATAAAAGCACAGCCACCTCCAAACTCACAGATGGTTCCACAGTCATCCTAAATGGTCATGAAATATTTGCACTAGTGGAGTGGAGTTGCCAGGGGGAAGAGAGTGCCTAAAATTCTGGCTATTCTTTTCCAGTCTGTTAACCGCATGCAGATTGCTCTGCTATTGCCTTAAGCAAAAATGGCAAAAAGCAGCAGCAGTCCTGCACATGTCTCCAGCTAAGCTACTCACCAATTAAAAAAAAAAAAAAAAAAAAAAAGGCTGTGCAAACATGCCTTGTTTCAACTGCAGTAATGGGCTGAAGTTGTGACATGTTAACCTAAAATACTCCAAAGTGACACGTGCACTCACGACTCCAGTCCCTGGGAGCGAATGTTTAGGGCTTAGCAGATTCCTGCTGTTGAAGTACACGCAGCTCCGGAAGGACTGTGCTAGTTCTAAAGGGCAGCTTGTCAGTACATGAGTTTTGTTGTGCTTTTCTGGATGCCAGACAAATGGCCATTCTCCACATGCAGTTGGCACTAGCTTGTCTGGAGTTGTCTTACAGCACGACCCCAGTTTATCACTGCAGCAGCACACAGCAGCTTCTGCCCTTACTTGCCCTGTCCCTCTCCATGAACTACAAAGCACCAGTGGCTGTTGCAAAGCCAGGTGCAGGGCTGGCCTAAGGCAGACATCAGAGAGCACAGGTAGTATCACTGCTGTCCAGAGAATAAGAAACACCTTCTGGCAGGAGTGGTTTGTTATCTAGCAGCCTTTCTCCCTTTAGTGTCCACCTGCCTCAGTTCCTACCAGGAACTTCCCAAGATTCATGTGCAATCCAGCCTTTGGATATTTCAGAGGGGTATTGCTGTGTCTACGAATAGAGCTACGGCACTCACTGCTGTCTAGGTATCCCACTTGTCTAAATGTAAAAATGGAGTCTGATCTGGCAGCTTCCAAATTATGGGCAGGGGGTTCAAGATAGCCCTGAATATCCCAAAGAATATCCCAAAATCAAAGGTTTCTTTCAGATAGAAACAGGCAATTCAGTCTGCTACAGCCTACCTCTGTTAAATAATTTTAAGCCACAGGAAAAACAAACAAAACAATAAATAAAAGGCAAATAAAAATCGAACAAACTAAAGAACAACAAACAAGAAACACCCCAACCCAAACCCCAGGCTTGATATTTACAGGCCATTTAAAAGGAATGCAGGGTGATAATTTCAATTGGCTGCCTGACCAGACCAGCCCCACTGCTGCCCTACCAGGGCTGCTGGAGTAAGTGTTGATGCATGATGTGCAGCAGTGAACAGGAGCATCGCTACTCCGTTGGGGAAAGGAGTGATAGCAAAGGAATAGAACTGGATACCATCATGATCCTTGTCTTGTGCCCTGACACTCATGGCTCCTGAGCTGCCTCCCATCCCATTCTACAGAGCTGGGATAGCAATTCCAGTATACCTCCTCCCTTTGGCAGCCCGGTAGAGGGATTAGAATGAAGTTACTTCCTCCTGTTCTCAGGCAAAGTGTCAGAGGAGCACTGCCCATGTGCTTGTACAGCACCAAACACTATAAAGCCCTGCTGTTAGCTGACCTCCCATCTGTATATGCTAAAATATTGTTATCAGGATTGTCATAAAGAGAAGACCACAACTTCAATGAAGACCACAAACCTGTGTAAAAAGAAGACAATTTTATCCTAAAAGGAACTGCAAACACCTGGACTAGGTAGGAAATCAGGGCTACTGATAAAGTAGGCTTCTGAAATTGTCTCTTTCCTCCCCTAACCTTCAGCTTAATGCAAGAGTAATGCTTGTAACATCAAGTTATTTAGAAATAACTTCTACAGCTTCTTTGTTCAACAACTTCCTTGTCCCGAGAGTAGATAACACCTTGCCTTAAACTGTGCACTTAGAATGTATCACCTTCTCTGTTTACCTGCTGCTCAGTGCTGTTGTATAGCAGTGTCCATGAAACAGAAAGCCAGAGGTTTAAAATTGTTGCAAAAAATTACGAGTCCAGAGGAAAAGTTTTATTAGTATTTTGTATTTGAAGTACACTGAGCAGGGTGAACGTTGTTATTTCAGTCAATTTGGCCTCCTGTCCAGTACTTTTTTTTTAAAAAAACCCCATAGCTGATGTGCAACATGCCAGGATAGTCTTTGGCAAGGGACATCCAGGCACTTAATTTTACTGTCACATCGGTCTCTTGTAGTGGTACAGTTTTAGAGCATGGCTCACCATGAGCAACTAGACACCACTCAGAAGAAAGGCCATTTCAGGACTTTTTTGAAGAGCCCACAGAGGCCAGAGGTCTAACAAAAGGCAGCAAGTGTTGAAACATGGTTAACAACATGGCCTGACGTCCTTTTTATTTTTCTTGGCAAACCCGAAGGACCTGTTAATGGAAATACCATTTCTGTAAAATGTTTTTAGACCTAAAAACACTTTTAAGAGACAATCTTTTCACAAAGTGACAAGAATGGGGAGGAATAGGATGAACTTTACCATTTCAGGAATTAAGAGATTTAGACTGAACAGGGTGGCAGCACGCTGCTTAGGAGATGCCTGTGTTGAAAGTGAGAAGGGAAACTTTAGTATAAACCTGTGAATAGGTGTAGTAATTTATTAGAGCACATACCCTTTCCTCTCCTCAGTATTCAGTGACTAAGCATGGACTTTTACCTTAGCTTTGTCTATGCCTGCTGTGGCCTGTACTACCTTACACCCTGGAAAAGGGTTTTGCTCTTCATTGTCTTTTTCAATTCAAGAGGTTAGGGAACAGAACAAAATTATCAGATAGCAAATGTCAAAATCAAGGAAATATTTTTCTCCCCTCATAAAATCAAGGTGTAGAACTTCTTGCTGCAGCAAACCGTGGAAGAAGCTACAAGTATATAGCTGATTAACAAAAGAGATGAGTCTATTTTAGATGAAACTAAGTGCATCAGCAGCTACATAGCATGCAGTGCCAGGGGTCTACTATAAAAAACCCCAAACCCCAGCACACCTAACTGTGAGAAGACAGGATTCTGTAAACCAGGAAAGGACCGCTGTCTGTTTGTCCTCTGAGTATCTCCTGACAGCCACCGGCTGGGACCATGCAGTGCCTTGTGCCCTGTGCATCATCCAGGAGGCACATGAAGTAAAAGTTTTGCAGGGGAAGGAGGGCCCAGTTACCCAACTGAGAACTATGTTGCACATGGACACACAAACTGCAAGATCCTGCTATGATGTTTCTTAACATTTGAGTGCTTAACTATGTCAACTTAAGTGCTTTTGTGCTTTTTGGTATATATTTAGAATAGGAAATGGCCCATGCAAGTATACTTATTTCTGAACTAGATAGCTAATAGACACTACAGTCCAAATTTTGCTAGACTTTATGGTATTCCTTCCTTCCACTCATACTTTTCACCCAATTCTGCCTTAAAATTCAGCCTGTCAATCAACTGCAGACATTTTTTATAGTTTAGATTATTTCCTAGCTTCCTTCAAAGAGCACCAAAAACTCTCCACACAGTACATTGCTGCTTATGTTTGAAGCACATAACTAATGACTGTTTTTCCAACAATTCAGAAATCACTTTTACATCTTTTAACCTATGTGCATATAACAGGATTTGCTTCTGAAGTCTCTTTGCCCTTGTCACTTCTACATGCAATACTTCAGAGCAATCCAAGTAGTAATAAGCCCAATTCTGCTGTAGAAGTAAGATGTTAAAGGGAAACCTTGTTCTCAGCCCATCTCATTCTTACTTCTGCCCCCTACTCTTTACCCCTCCCTCCTCCCCCCATCCCTTTTGGTTGTTTGCTTTTCTTCAGGACCAAAACTCCAGCTGCTCTAAATCTAAACACTGCTCAGGACATATGGCAACCAACAGCAAAATGAGTTCCAGTGAGCACTGGTGGGCCATATCCTTCCTGGGTATTCACACAGGCAGTCAGCCAAAACAGTCATTTCATAATAAAATCTTTGGGCTAGAATCTACAGAATTCAGCAAAACCACTCAAAACAATTAGAGGGATTACTGCAAGTTGAAAAATACCATGTGTTTGATCTGGTGAGCAGTATTGACTCAACAGAGCTGAAGGAGGTCTCTCTAGAGACCTGTATAGCACAAAGTATGAGCAACACAACTGTCTTCAATACATTTTTCCTCAACATGCCCAGTCCTGGTCTGGGATTAAGCTGCTTTACACTTCTGATATGCAGCCATCAGATCAGCAGTGCCATTCAACTGCAGGTGTACAGAGGGCTTTCTGGTACTCCCAGCACTGAGCTGCAGAACATGCCAGTGTTAATGTCAGAAAGCTCAAACACTTTTTCTGGTACAAGATTTTTGTAGTTTACTGTTCTGTAAATACACAATAAAATAAAATGGCAACTGTGAGTTGTTGTCTGAATTCTTTGATTGTTTAGACATTCAAGAGAATTTTCTCATGAAAGTCCAGCAGGGCTGAGGGAAGCTGATAGGAATTATCATTTAATACCCACAGCCTGTCTAGAAGACATCTGCTTGAAAGAGGCATTTTGACAGATCGAACCACAAAGTAAAGGTCATGTAGTACAACAGACTGAGGCCTTCAGGTGCAGTGTTAACCTCAGGGGGTACCTAGATCTTCCCCGTACCTATCAGCTGGCCTACAAAGCTGTATCAATATCCCACTCCATGATATGTCCCATCAGCTCTGTGGAAAGCAAGTAGGGTGACATCAAAACAGCACCAAGTGAGCGAGACCAGCAGATTCAGCCTCCAAGTGCATATGTCTCATGCAGTGTAGGGGAAGCTGCTGCCCTCTTCTTCTCATACAAGTCAGAGTGAACTTCCCAGAAAGGGACCAAACAATTTTTATTTTTCTTTTTAAACTAAATGCTTTTAATAGAAAACAAAATACAAAATAACTCTTTCCAGAAAGCAGAAATATTTAATCTCTCCAAATGACAAACTAGAATGTGCTTTTTCTGCAGATCCTTGTAAATGCTGATGATTTATCTCACAAAATGTTCATGAAACTGGTATTGCAACATTTGAGAAAAATCCAACACTGGCAGAGCTGCCTCTGTGTACACACAATAATTTAGTAATACTATTTTTTCCCATGTCACTTTGTGTGTTTCTCCTCATCCCCCTCTCCCTAGACTGCCAACTTCCATTTATGGAAATCTTTCTGTGAGGTGCAGTGGTGGGTTGCCATGCCCTGTTTCCATTAGGAGTCCAAACTTGGCTGTTTCCAATCTATGGTGCCCTCCCTCCACACAAGGCAAGCTGTTCGTTTTTCTTAAAGCCACCACTCTGTCCCCACTGTTCTCCATCCTCAAAACACAGTGCAACCAGAGTCAGAAAATTTCCTAATTAATGGAACATAAATACACATAATCACAGCTAGTACCAGGAACCAAAACCAAACAACAATGCAGAGATGGGCCCCAACTGAGGTCAGATTTCCTTGCCCTTACTGAAAAAGAACAAGGGTATTTTCTACTTATTTAGTCCAAAATATTCCAGAAGTGCTATAGGGAGCTGAAATATCTAGGACTACTATCACTGTAGAAAATATATAATGTTCTTTTAATAGAAGGGTATTAAAAATGCTGGTCCTCTGCAATACCAGGAAAGCAAAAGCAAAACAAAACAAAAACCACTGGGCCAGTAGTTCTCCACACACTCAAGCCAAATTAACAGTAGATAAGATGTGCCCATCAATCAATGAAGGATTTTTAAGTGCAGGTCACCAGCTTATCTGGTTGGCAGTTTCACTTGTCTGGGCCAGGATTTCAGTTTTCTCAAGTTACTAGATTTACTCCCCCTTTTCCCATTCCTAAAAGCACAAAATTAGAATGTTTATGTATTTTCATCAATCCTCCTTTTTTTCCTTATTCTGTTCAACAGCACAGGCGTTTTTGTGACATCTTAAAGCATTTGCTACACTCTGAACATGCCTTTCAAGGGGGCAGAGGAAGAGAAGTGTTTCACAGTCAATAATCTCAGTTTGCAATGGACTCTGGCATACAAGACACCCACCCACTTCCCTAAGACAAAAAGCAAAATTAATGTTCCTGATTTTCTTGTGCAATTCCAGTCACTAGAAGAAGATTACAGGCCATAAACTGTACGCTCAGTACATTATTCATCTGTCCGGTATATACACCAACCAGTTCACTGGAAGACCCATCCGCAGGGGCGTTGCAGTACGTGTTCCGAATGTCCCAGACCCGAACTGAATTGTCCATTGATGCCGAAGCAATTAAACTACTGTCTGGGCTAAAGGTAAGGCTGGTTATGTTGTCTGTGTGCCCCCTCAGTTCTTTGTAAAGAGTTCCTGATGCCAAGTCCCACAGCTTCAGCCGCTGGTCTTCACCTGCTGATGCCAGGTACTTACCGTTGGGGGAAAAGGCGAGCGCCAGCACGGGGCCCCGGTGCCCGGTGAAAAGCCGCACTGAGTTGCCCTGCTGGGTGCTCCACAGGCGCACGGTTTTGTCTGTGGAGCCCGTGGCTAAGTAGTTGGAATTGGGGTGGAACTTGATGCAGTCCACGTCCGCCAAATGGCCTGCGTATATTCGCAGTGGGTACGTCCGATCAAACGACCAGAGCCGGGCGGTGCGATCGTGGGAACCGCTGGCAAAGTACAGGCTGCAGGGGCTAATATCCAAATCCCAGACAGGATAGGCATGTCCTTGGTACAACACAGTGTTTGTAAAGCTTCCGAGGTCCCAGTACCTGATGGACATGTCCTCAGAACAAGATAAGAGTCCTGAACTGTCTGAAAGGAACCTTGTGCTATACACAGGTCCACAGTGTCCTCTCAGGATCTTCATTTCTGTGCCTGCATTGTCATCCTCTTCCTCCTGGTCATGAAGAAGAAAAAGAAACAAGGAAGGAAAGCATGTTTATCGGTTCAACAAATACAAAAACCTCCACGAGGAAACCAGGAGGGTGTTAATACAGAAGGAGTTAGATTATTTACTTTATTTACTTTAGATGTTGCACAGTTTGTGCAACTCTGAGACACCAACATTGGTGGTACATTTTCTACAAGTGAATACTGAAAGAGATGGTGAGATAAGACTTTTACTTTAATTTTGGTAGCCTTATGCTCAGTCCAGAAGGCATCCTAACCTGAGACTGCAGGCACAGAGGGGAAAAATATTTAATGACATTTTTCCTTTTGCTAAAATATGTTTTTAGCAAAACATATGCATAGTCTCTATCCACTCTACTACATAAACATTTGGCTAAGATGTTGAAAGCAGATCTTGGCATCTACTCTTTTTGTGTGGTCATTGTTGGAAGCGAATCTCACAGTAGAGGGAAACAATCACAGATGTCTTAAACAAAAGGCAGGAGATGGAAAGACAAAGCATATTTGACAAGCTGTCTGCTTAACATTCTTTCTCAATCCCACATGTGAACAGAAATGCAGCAAGGCTCTAACATCTATTTCTACCTCCAAGCTCCATCAGGATGCTTTCACATCCTCACCCTCCAAGAACAGCCTTCAAGGATAGCAAATACATGCAGCTTATTTAGGCCAATGCATCTATTTTGGCGTAGGAGGAGATGAACAATCACAAAAATGATGGCACTGGAAACCTTTCTATCCTGTTATTCTCCAAGTACCAGGGCAGACAGTCAACAAGTAAAGGCTTTTGTGCTTAAAGACTGCTTTAGCTCAGCTCAGTGAATAATCTCCTGATGGACGGTAAGAGTCTCTAAAAGACTACTCAGGTAGCACCTCTTGACACTCTAAGGCTACAGACTACACAGGTTTCAACAGATCTCAGAAGTGTCCTTGCCTGACAAGCTGGGGTCTCACTGACAGTACAAGATAACCCTTGCTTGGGGTACAACTGCGTAGTAGCTTGAGACCAGCCCTCCTCAGGGCTGTCAGGAAGACACTTTTCCTCAGTACTGAATCAGTAACACTCATTCACAGACAATCTCAGCACATCAAATTCAACACAACATCCTTTTGTTTGTGAGCAGCCCCTTTATCATTTATCATCTTGAACTGGCCCATTTCCTGCAGAAGGAGCACTTCCTGCCCTGAGAGGAAACCCAATTCCCCAGGGCTGCTGGACTGTTGACAACCAGCAGAAGTCAGAGCAGCAGAACTCAGTATGTTGTAAGCAGCTCTTTATCTCCCACACCCCCACCCCCGACCTCAGGACCCACAGACAGTTTGGCTTCAGACTCAGCAATAGCCCAGAAAGTGCTTCTCCTCCAGTGGTTTCAAATTTCAGGCTGGAGGTGAGCAAACTCTGACTTGGCCGTCTCACTGACAGTACAAGATAACCCTTGCTTGGGGTACAACTGCGTAGTAGCTTGAGACCAGCCCTCCTCAGGGCTGTCAGGAAGACACTTTTCCTCAGTACTGAATCAGTAACACTCATTCACAGACAATCTCAGCATCAAATTCAACACAACATCCTTTTGTTTGTGAGCAGCCCCTTTATCATTTATCATCTTGAACTGGCCCATTTCCGGCAGAAGGAACACTTCCTGCCCTGAGAGGAAACCCAATTCCCCAGGGCTGCTGGACTGTTGACAACCAGCAGAAGTCAGAGCAGCAGAACTCAGTATGTTGTAAGCAGCTCTTTATCTCCCACACCGTCCCACCCCCGACCTCAGGACCCACAGACAGTTTGGCTTCAGACTTAGCAATAGCCCAGAAAGTGCTTCTCCTCCAGTGGTTTCAAATTTCAGGCTGGAGGTGAGCAAACTCTGACTTGGCCATCTCCTTGTCTTTCTCCATCTCAACAGTGGTACGTAGTAGGCAGCAAGCCATCTTTAACAACGCTGCTTCTCCTCATAGTCAGTGCCCATGGGAGCTTTATGGTGGGGCTGGAAGCCAACTTCCTCTCTGCTATGGAGCTGAGGCAGAGAGAAACTGCAGGCTCTGGCATGCAAAGCACCATTCTTATTCAAATTGCTTTTCTACATCAGATAGAACATGGCTTACTGGAATCTACAGCATCTCTAGGCTGTGTTGCCACACTAAAGGAGAATGGCTGATACCTGCAGCATTTTGTATTATTTAATTATGACCATAAGATTCCTGACAAGTTACCAGTGGAAGCCCAATCAAGCTGCCTGTATTGTACTACAGTTTCTGCAAATTTTGCAAATCCAGGTACTTAATTTTGTGCATTCAAATACAAGGCTACATGGGCTGTCTGTAAGCACCTCCTCTTCCCTTCTTGTATTACTGTACCAGGAGACTTGACAACACCTTCTGCAGCATTGAAACTCATACTCCTCTATGGTCACAGGTAGCAAATCTTATCTTTCTGTTTGACACCCACTCAGCACAACTGCACACTCCTGTCACAGCCCACTGAAAACAGTACATCTATAATGCTTCTGAGTGACCACATTTTTCAGTTTCCTCCCTATCCAAGTTAGTCTGCTGACCAGATTAGCAAGGCAGCTGCAAGTGCAGCCACCAAGCCTCAAAAAGCAACAATGATAGCCTCAAAGAGAAACAAACCAACTCACATTCCTCCCCCTTTTTTTTTCTAACCAGTAACAGGTTTTCCTGGGTGTCATAATCTCTTCTCCTCCTGCAGTGCTCTAAAGATGCCAAAAGGAGGACGTCATATCTGCCTATAGCAGAGATGCCCTAGCAGGGAACGATGAAGAAGGATGGCACACTTTGCAGGACATTTTTTACTGCTACTTCCAGAATTCCCTCCTATCTGCCATCAAGCAAGCATCATCCCCACTCATTATCACTTGAAGGACCACTGCCACTTAAAAGCGGAACCTCAGAAGCAGAGCTAAATGGGGTCAAGTCTTAGTCTTCACAGGATTTAAAGGCTGGCACTGTTGTGGCTTGGAAGAGAGCGTTATTTTCCGATGTTGATTTATGGAGTACCAGCAATGAGGATGGTAAAATTGCGAAGAGACAAACAATACTTTCATTTGTACAGCTACAAAACTCCATTTTTATACTGGACCCAAAGTAAGAGAGACTATAAAGTGGCATTTGTGAGATGCTACTATAAAGAAAACAGAATTACTGTATTCCAAAAATAATAAGCCTCTGTTATTTGCAAGAAGCAAGACTATACCAGTGAAGTACACTGCAGCACGACACTGAGCAAAATTTAGTAAAACTACACCTAGAAGACGATTTTGACCTTAGTGACACAAAGGCTTCACATGGACTAGGAAAAAACTTGTTCTAACACATTTGTTAAGTCTCACCTTGGTTTACATATATATATATATATACACACACACATACACACTCCTTCACAAGAAGAATTAATAAACTCAACAGAGTAGCTTTAGTGCCACCCTGAACAACATCCACTGAAACTAGCATGATTTTAGACCTTTGTGACTGCATAAAAGGAAGGATCTGTTTCCTTGCAGAAAATAAAAAACTAGGCTGAAGACTACTTATTTAATGCATTAGTATTTAAATACATTATCCAAAGGTAATTATACAACACAGAAATCAACCAAACCAAACTTTAACATCCTCACAAGTTATTCCATAGAATTCACAGAAATAATGTCAAAGCGCATTCAGAATTCTTGTTCTTTGTTGAAGTCTGAATCAGCTTTATCCCTGTGAATTGCTACTGATCAGACTGCAGTGACAATCTGCAGTCTGATCAGTAATCTGAAATACAGCCCCTGCTCACACTGAGCTGCAGCCCAGCCAAGGTAGTCTGGTTGGTCTTGGTATCTTTGGCTTCCTCTCCCATGGAATCAAAGCAATTGCTGGCCTGTCCCCACCTGCAATGCTGTGGGTGCCTGTGTATTTCCACTTAGGGCTCACAGATAACTGAATTTATTTCCTTGTAGTCAAGGGGCTTTCATTTGCATTTGGTAACCAAATTTGTGTTGAGGCTGGTATTGGTGTTCCCTCTGAACTCCTGCTCAGGTGACTATTTGTTTTGTCAGTGGTGAAAATTATTCAGGGCAATGATGACTTGGATCTGTGCTGGTTTTTGACCGTTTTTTTGCTTCAGACCTGTGCAAAAAACATCAAATAGTCACCAAAAGCTATTTGCATTCAGGATTCCATGAATTCCAGGATACCATGGCTGTCTCCTAATACATGTACAATAAGCAAGTCTATGACTACATGCCAAAAAAAGCTAATACACACACTCCTGATAACCTGGCAATATCTCACTTTTCCACAGTCCAAAGGCAAAGAAGGTGACCTGCTGATTTACTGTATTTTCCTCTGTTGCAGGTGCTGACATTTGGCTTCTATGATGGGCAATACACAGTCACATGCCCTATGAACTCTTGCAGTTTACAATGAAAACGAGTCCATAACTCTATTTTGGGCTAGTCTGACCCACTTACCTGCTCACTCTGCAAAAAGGGTTAACCTGGGAAACAGGTCAAGTAGAAGATGCCACCTAGCACTGCATGTGAAGTAACGGTACACACATCCTTGTCCTTGTCTCCAGCATTCTGGAGTAGGTAACCTCAGAAGTTTTTACACTTCAGATTCCTTAACAGAGACATTTGCATAATTTTTCCATAACTCTTGACCTCTGGTAAATTAAGGTGACACCTGAAGTACAGTTTTGCACATAGGCATCTGATCAGACTTCTTCAGCTCTTTTCCTTACTTACTCTATTTTCCTCTTCCTGTGTGTCTGCCCTTCTCTCGACCCTTCTGCCTGGCTTTTCTGAGCTACTTCTCATCCCAAAGAAGGCTCCATGCTTCTCAGGGAAGAGAGCCTACTCCTTTCACCTGTCCTTTCTGGGACAGGTCTACTGTCATCTCTTCAAGGACAGCTGGAGGAGGGGGACCAGCACCCAGGACTAACAAACTATGACCTAAGCACAGACTGATTGCACCTCAGTTTACCACTAACAACCACTGCAGGGAACAACAAGGATGACAGTAGGTTATCAAATCTGTGCATCAAGGCAGGCAGGTTGTGCAATAGCCTCAGAGTTCCCTAAGACATGACTACATACTCAACAATCCATGTTCAAAGCAGGCCAGGAGAAGGGGAAGAAGTGGGAAAAAAAGGGTATCCAAACCTCCTCATCCAGGATGTCACAAGCCAAACGGATGCGGGACACATCAACAAGGTGGGGCTCAGATTTCAACTTCCTGGAGCGCAGACTCCACAGCTTCACACATGAATTATCGAACCCAGCAGCGAGCAGCTTGCTATTTGGTGAAATCTCTGCAGTGTTCAGCAACTGCTCCGTGTTATAGAAGGCATAGAAACAGATGGTGGTTAAGGAAGGGGGCCCATCCTTGACACGTTTAATGCTGTCCTGCAGTAAATCCAGCGCTGCCTCATTCTGCAGAATGGAAGCTGGCACGTCGCTGGGTTCCAGGCCGTTGCTCTCGTTGCGTGAGGAGCTCCCACCGGCATAGAGCTGGTAGTCAGTCCTCTTGGCAGGCTGCACATCCAGGTGAATGTGCAAGGTCAGGACTTTGCACAGGGCGTTGTTGTTGTCACTTTGGAGGTAGCGAAGAAGGTAGTTGTAGCTGTCCTCTTGAAGGCGGATGACGTATTTGTTGTCCAGAAAAGCCCGGAGCTTCAAGTTGGACAGGATATCTTGAATAGTCATGGTTGTCTGCAACTGTTCAATGATATCCTTCTGGCTGGCATTCTGCAAGAACATGCCATGGAAGCGGCTGTAAAAACTGTCCACTGTGCTTTTTAGGCCATTCTGGACCATGTTCAGATGGAGGTAGACGAAGAGGGGATACAGAAGAGGCATCACTTCATGGCTGTGCTGAGAATCTGAATCTATATTAAAAAAACAACAACAAACTTGAAATGACTTCTCAAACCACTTGCTACTGGGAATAAAATAGAGCGAGGATGACTACTGAGAAAGCCTTGACAGTGACATCGGAAAGCAAGCAAAAAAGTGACATTTTTTGGCACATCTAAGCAGACTTCTTCTGTCATCTAAAGGAGGTACAATAGAGATTGCCACATCAGTGAGGTACCTTGTCAGAACAAAGTGCAGATATTTCAAAACCCTTTTCAGGTGTGGGACAACTAATAATATACCACCTCATAAAATACAAGACAGTTGAATTTTCCCAATTTATTTCAAAAGAAAAAGTATGCTCTTTGTACCCTTTGCTTACTGTGATAAATGAACTTTAAAATTTTAATTATATTTAAAAGAGCATTTTAAGCGTTTAAGCCAAAATTATTTACCTAGCTTGTCTGGCCTGAGCTTTTTTTTCCTCTCAGCTTCAGTAAAATGTGAGTGTGGTGCTTTGGATGGAACTGATTTGTCTTCAGGGGAAAGGAAGCTACAGTTTCCAAAATGTACTGCAATATGCTGTGCTCCTGTTTTATTTCTGTGCCTGCTCATGTACATGCTTTTCTCTCTCTGCCAAGGCAAATCCCAGCAGTAATTCCTAGTACACAGTGTAACAAACCCCGATTAGGCTGTGCTGTACCTTGCAGAGGCTGATCTGTGCGACAGCTCCACCCCTCCTTCCCCAGCTTCTCTGGGGCTGTTTGCCAGCTGCAGGGAGCTGTGAGGAAGGGAGCCTGCCGAACACCATAGCAACGAACAGGGCCACAATGAGTTACGACCACAGGACCAAATGGTCCGAATTACTGGAAAACAAATAGGCACTGCTGATCCTCAAACATTTGCTGATCTACAAAATGCAAAAAGCATTGCTGCTTTTCAACATGCTCTTCCCTCCTGCCACTCACCAACACATGATCTCTTTTCTCCCTTTCTATTAGGTTATTTTTCCTTTGTGTTGAGCACTCTTCCAGACTTTCTCTAGTCCATACTGTGTCTGTCTCATTTCTACAGGAGTAACTACAGAGTATGCATGGAGTGCAGTGTATGCACACATATTTGCATACTTGAGCATCACTCTTCTTCCTGTCCCACTGGAACTGGGCCAAAGCCAGTGAAAACAATGGTCTGCATGTAGTAAAAGCTCTAAGCAGTCAGCAGGTCTCTTTTTTCTCCAGGTGCACTAGCCCAAAAATGAAACAAGAGGAAGGAAAAAGGGAAGAGATGGGAAGTTGGCAGAAACAGGAACAAAGAAAATGCTCCCTAGGAACATAAGAAGAGGTTACAGGAGCTGGGTCTGTCTAGCCTGAAGAATAAGGGGGCATTCAAGTGCTTGCCTTCAGTACCCAGTAGGACATTATAGAGGAAAAGGAGCCAGCTCTTCTCAGAGGTGCTCAGTGGAAGGACAACAGGCAAGCTGCTGCAAGGGAAATTCTCACTGAATTGCAGCAGGGCCCCAGAGATGCACAGCAATCTCCAGAGTGTTTGATTTTCTAAATCTGTCTGGAAAAGGCTCTGAGCAACCTGATCAAACACCCATCTTGCCCTGCTTTGAACAGGTGGTTGAACCAGAGACTACTTAGTTAAGTTACTCCATGTCACCAATCCCCTGCCCACTCCTCAGTGGGGCAGGCATCACAGAAATGGGAAGTGCCCTGCTGTGCCTTCTGGCTGGTTGGCAAGCTACTCCCTTGAACAAACAGAGGTAGTTCATCTATGTAAGAGATCAAACTAGAGCAAGAGGGACAAAAAGGATGAAAGCAGTCAACCTGAATACCAAAACCTACCACTTCATCAAGCATTAAGCAAGCACTTCACCAAGCACTGAACAGAGCTATCATACTTAGTTAAACCGTAAGAATTTACTTCAAATACTAAAGTGCAAAGGTATTGACCTGCTGTAGATGACAAGGCTCCAAGAATTCACTATTTTCTTCCTTTGCCTTCCTGCTCCCTTCCCTTCTAAAACTATCAGAAATAACAATCCCAATGTTATGCACATTGGGATCAAATCATTACACTGGACAAATGTTGTGTGTGACAGCATCACTTTCCTTGGTACTATTCTTTAAAAATTCTGTCTGCTTTCTTCTTCCCATGTTGGGGACTTATAGAAGAAATAAGGACATTCCCAAGAGTACTTGTTAAAAAAAATATAGAATAATTATATTTAAAAAAAAAATTGACTTCTGCATCATTATGGAGTAAGGTTTTTTTTACTTTGCTGTATTGCTCCAGTCTCAAAGCTAGTACAGTTAAATTTACAGGAACAAATTCTCCCTTAGAAATCCAGACCATCATAAAACCAAGCCAATTATGGATAAAGTTAAAAACCTTAAACAGAATACAACCGAGAACTACAGTCTTTTCTCAGTTACTTGCTTTTCACATAGAACACTGATTTTCCTTCCTGTCCTGTGTAAATATGGTGTTGTCTAGAAGACGTACAAAGTGCAAATGCTTGAACAAGAAAGGGCAAAGAGCCAGCCATCTACAAAATGCAAAGCTATTCAGCACATAGAAAACAACCAAAGAAAGAAAAATGAAATATTTCTATTTTAACTGAAATCTCAAAACTAGAAATCAAAATATTTTTAGAGACATGATTTCAAATTTTACTATATTGTCCTTTATTCATTTCAATGACAAAAAAAGTCAGTCCATGTTTTTTGATTTACCTGTCAGAAAATTGCGTAATCGTCCAAACTGTACTTCATATTGCTGGGGCTCCGCCAGGCAGGGAGCTGCAGACACAACGTTGGCACAACCAGACTCAGATTGGACTGTGAAATAAAAAAAGCATAACTTATATAAGGATTTAAGGATTTTTACATGTGTGTCTGAAAACAAAGCTTCTCATAAAATCCAAGGTATGCAGCCACTCAGATGACATTTCATCTTTAAAACCATTCAGGTACGACATAGTCCAAAGTATCTAAACATGGCATTAACCACCTAGACAGATAATGAAGGAGAAAATACACTGAAAGCTAAAACCCATCCTAAAAATCTCAGCAACTCACCTGCTCCACCCAGAACACATTTTTAAGTTTTCAAATACAACCTCAAATTCCCAAGAAGTTCAGCGTAACAACCATCAGAGACCCCTTAGAAGTTTTACAACCGTGGTTTTCCAACTTCACACTCAGAAAAGATGAGGAAAGCAACATACAACTTTCTCCAAAGTATAGTTTCTTTTTCATTGAGTCCCACCAACCATCATGAACAGGTCTGAAGTGACACTACTTCAGATTCTCAAATTTCTTGTCCAGGTCATTATAATTTACAACAAATTGTTATCATTTATTAAGTCTTGCAGAGGTGGTGGAGAAACACTGAATGTCTAAGCAAACACTTTGTAATTTTTAACCAAAATCTTCCCTCCTCCCTGAGGATTTTAGGTTAAGGGGTAGCTGACAACTGACCACAAACCCAGTTGTTACGGTCTCCTCAGACCATGTTAAACTCTTTTTCAGAACCAGATTCTGGAAAAAGCGGTTCTGAGCTGTTTAGGAAGGAAACTGGCTTCTCCTTCTCTGGCACCAAACCTTTGCTGTTCTGCTAATGGCCTGGAATCCACAGGAGACTTTGTGCAAATTTACAGACCTGCATGAAGAAACCCCAGGCACATGCAAATGCCAGTGATCAGAAAAAGTTTTGCTGTTCTAAATAGAGCACAATAGGGCAAGGAGTTTCACTATTTTTCTTTCAGGGTTTTTTTTCTTCAAATCGCAACTCTCGTCCCCTCAAAACCCCCTATTTTTATTACTTTCACTTCAATTTATTTTGGTCTTCCTTGCCCTGCACCACTTTCCATCCTCTGCCTTTCTACTCCTGATTGACTGGGGGGCTTTTTGTTCCAGTATTTGGCTCATGCACAGAGGCGCAAGTCTGACAGCCCTGGAAGTCTATAAACAACATTATCAAATATTCACACGCTACAGAGATAGGCCAGCCTCCAGCTCATCTCAATGCCTCTAATTAGAAAGAGATCAGCACATGGTACACAGGCAGCCTGCTGATACTCTTCCCCCACTCCTCTCTCTCTTTCTCTCTGGTAAGACACAGGTTTACCTTCCTTCAGCTTATGTAAATACAGGAGGTACATTTGGCAAGCTGAATTCAGCTCTTAAAACAGAAAGATGGGCTGAGCTCATCATCCTCTCTTGGGAAAAAAAAAAAACAACCCAAAACAAAACCAGATTCCAGCACCAATATGATATCATCTCTTAAATCAGTTCAGATATAAATGAATATAACTTGCTGAAAGGCACAGCCACACTGATCTTCCTCAGCCTAGCTGCTTCAGAAACTCAAAGATGGTAAGAACTCCACATTCACATACTGGTACTACTCAATACCTAAAGTAAAAAGCTCTGCTATTTGGATGTAAAATTGAATATAATCAATATTCAGCACGAGAAAGTAAACTGCATGTATGCACACATAGTAACTCAAGAATACGTAGTGACAGTTTCCAATGTCACCCATACAACTCTTTGTAAAAGCCAAGAAATACAGAAACATGAGGGCCTGTCTCTTATGCTATCTATCACAGGATTACATGCAACAGTCAACACTTCACAGAGATCTGGTGGCCTCATTTCTGCAGGAATGGCAATGGCCTGCCACCTTGTTCATGCTATGCAAGCACAACTCACAAGGTATTTTGGACTTTATAAAGTATTTTCTCCAGGGCACAACTTTCTCTGCATAAGCAACTTAATTCCAAAATTAAGGTGTACTTCATGCTTCAGAAAGTGGAGTATCATCTTTGTCTACCTGTCCTGAAACAGTCTGACTGGGCAACCATTATGGCCCATTCTTTCAGTAAACGATGCTAGAGCTCATTCCCATCCAGCAAATGCTAAATGAACCCTACATACCAGACAGTTCTAACAAATTCTAATTTTTTGCCTTCCCAAAACTTTAAAACAATGAGAACTGCAAAAAGGATCAAGAAGACAACTGATTCCAAAACAAGAGTAAAATTTCATGCACATTTTCTACCTGGTAGAAATAAAACACTAGCTGTATCTTTCTCATACATTAATAAACCTACCACAGTTTCTTTTCCACCTTCCCCACTGGCCATAAGAACATCTATTGGAAATACCTGCTCCTCCACATCCAGTAAGTGCTATCCACTGGCCAGCTATGCAACCTGATAAGAAATTCAAAGGAGCTCACTGCTAACTCAGGGGTATGGACAGTACCCTCCTGGTCTTGTGTGTTGGTTACCAGCAGAATTGCTTCCAGATAACAAATGTGTTCCAGCTAAATATTGTGTAACAGCAACTGATTCCTGTTTTAGGTTGAGTATGATGATGTATAATTGTGCATTATTTCAGATACTCATATGTGCTAACAGTGCTATGGGCTTATGTGTTAAGGAACCCATTCCTTGGTGACTCGCTCTGTCCTCAGATATTATTCTTGTTTTCTAGAGAAATATGACATAACCACAAGGAAGCTCTGTGCTATATTTTACTGCAGATATAATCAGAAAGAATTCTAGATAATCTCATCTGGGCTCCCTCTCCCACAGAAAAGGTTACACCAGATCACCTTCTGAGGTTCCCAAGTCTCCCATTCACACAGGCCAGTTAACTTAAAAGTCAAACAACAGAGCTGAACATAAAAAAACAAGGTGAGCTTTGCTAAGGAAAAAGCAAAAACATCTTCAGAAAAACACATTTGATCGCTTTCCCCAAAATAAAGCACTGCAGACTTTGCAATCTGCTCAGTTTCTACTCAGTTTGCAAAACTAAGATGACTGCAGCAGAAAGTATTTTCAGCATCTGTTGTCAGATTAAGTAACAAGCTTAGGTTTACTTTTACAGACATTTTTCTACAGTGACTGCTGGAACTGCAGAATGCTCACTGACAGCTCGCTGCAAGCACATCTGACAAGAAATAGTAAGCAGCTGAACACATGAGAGCAGCCCATTTTCAGTTCTAATGAAAACTGATGACTAAATTCTCAATGGCCATCTACAAAAACCATGCACTGGCAAGAGGACACAGACTGACATGAAATTTACTAATAACATTTTGTGATAGTTATAAGGCAAAATGTAAACACACACTCATTCACACTCTTTATTGAATTTTTTTTTGCATGAGGTGCTGAGGTGCCTGTGCTCATGCAAGGGCTTGTAATCCAGTTCATCTGCACTACTTCAGACACTTCTGCATCCTCCTCATATGGCTGGTACCACATTCTGAGCACATTTTGACATTGACCTTTATACCCACTTCTCACAAAAAAAAATCTTCCACTGAAAAACAATTCAGCAGTTTACTTTGGTTTCATTCTTTCCCCATCTTCCCCAGTACTTTTTCAGGGATTGCAATAAGCTTCTGATAGTTAGGCTGAAAAAAGCAAGGAAATGAAAAGTACTAAGACATAAAGGTAAGGAATACCTTTAGAGTATTTTACCATAGTATTTTATCTGTTCCTGCATCCAGCCTTATCTAACCACAAACACAGTTAAATAGCTACTAATATTTTGCCAAATTAAGTCACACTACAAATAATTCCATCACTCCCCTTTGTTTGAGATACTGTCATAATCTAGGCAGTTTCATTGATAGAAAAAATTTCTCCTTGCTTTTTTACCCTAAATGTCAGCCCAGTATTTTCTATTACTTTTACAAGTAAATTTAATTTCTATAACGTCCACATAGCTTTCATCTTTTCAATACTTCTATGTGCTCAAGCAGCAGCAGATTTTGTTGAAACAAAAATTATAATTACAATGACAACTGTCACAGACACAATTTGGAAAGCAAGCAGTGTGACAGGATTCAGAAGTCTTTAAGAAAGAGAAGGAAGTTTATCTCCCTCCATGCCTTTTCTCATCCACTTAATCTTTTGGGTTTTTCCCCAAATGACAAGAGCAGACCTCTCATAACTACAAAGCTGACTATGAGAGAAAAAGACTCAGCCTTATCACTTTAATTTCACATTATATAACTCTGCTGGAGTACAAAGGAACAACAGAATTTCCTGCTTCTACTTCCTTTCTCATCTAGGTTCTTCTCCCTTCCATTCCAAACCACCACTACTCACCAGACTTCACATTATTTAAACATGTATTTTCTATTACCCTCACATGGTATTTCAGCCTGATGTTTCACTGACTATGAACGTCACCTCATTGCACTTCCACCCACATTGTCATTCTTCAAAACTTCATAATTCACACCAACTTACCAGTGAGAAATTTCTTAATTTCAAAAGGAGAAATGTCCACATGTGCAGATAAATTCATACAGCTGCCAGCACACGTGCTCACAACTCTGCCAAGAAGTAGTAAAGGAAAATATGATAGGATTACCTGTGAGATTAGCTGCCATCTCTTCAGCAGTCTGACACAGCCTCAGCCCTTGTTTTAGGGGACCTTCCGAGTCCACATACTGACGGCGCTTGAGGTAGCAGGACACTGCCATCTGAATCTGCTCTGTGCGTACGCGTTTCATGACCTCAAAAGGAAAGAAAGAGGTGATGAGAGTCTTACAGGGCAGCCTGAGATCAACTTAGCCTGTAGCTGCATTGATACTGATAGAAAACAAACATCTCTGTATTTTTGTTACTGAGGTATGAAACAGAGCCTTCAGGGATTTGCCTCTCAGTACTATGGCCCAGACATTTTGTAGATCCCTGAAGATACTTTGCTGATTTCACAGAGGAATCAAAAATAGTTTTGAGCATTCTGGACTAAAACCACAATGGTGAACTGAAGCATTTTTGTTAAAAACAGCTCATAAAAAGAAAATATCTCTCCTCATTCAGTTTTGACAGCAGCAGTTTGAGTAATCTTCAGTCATTTTCTGGCTCCTCTGCTTTATCAACCAACAAAAAAAACCTCCAGAAGATTCAGTGGAACAAGAAATTAACAAACAAAGATGGAAATTTTGGAAACATAATGCTTTATATAGCAAATCTATTTGGAAAGTCCAAGAAGCAAAAGCTTATTGGCTGAACTTAAAGGTTAGAGCCAGACTTCTGGCACTTCACTCAGATGGTCCCCAGGAAAATAAAAGAGGGAAATTAAAAGCAGAGCCTTCTTTATCATCTGCCTTGACCTATCCAGGCTTCCCTCTTACAAAAGTTTGAAACAGAAATAATCTTTTGAAGGTTTTTTTAATACACGTTTAAGAACCAATCCTCACACACACCACTTGGAAGTACCTCAAAATCAAAATGAGCCCAAGGCTACCTTTTAGCCCCTGGCTTGTAATAAAGGAACCTCAGTAAGATGAATGCTACAGCTCCCTTGCTGTTTGGGTAATCACTGACTGCACCAATCCTTCACAACAGCCACTGACTCTACACACAAGTTTAGATAACCTGAAAGGCTTGAAATAAAGCACAACTAGGCCGCAGGGGTTTTTTCTATCACAACACCAGGTAAAGTCTGCCTGGAGATAGTTGAACACCTTACAGCCCCACTAGCAATGACATGAATGTTTCCTGAGTGCTAGTGCTTCCTAGTTTGAGCAGCTAAATCTGATGAAACTCAACTTCTCTGAGAGAGACAAGGATGCCCTTCCTCCTTTTGTAAGAACCATTATTTCTACCAAAAGGACAGCTTTAAAAATACAAATTAGTTTTTTCTAGCCATGCACACCTTAGTGCTTATTCCAGTTGTTAGAAAAATAACCTTTCTGTGAAATTAGGTACAAGTGGATGAGGATGCAAGGTTTAAGCAATAATTCACTTTCAACAGATACGTGGAATTGCAAATCCACATGCTTGGGTGAAAACCTTAAAAAGATTCCTATTTGTTTCCACAGGTTAAGTAACTGTTGAGCGTGGGGAAGGGACATCAACAGGTGGGAGTCTTCAAAGCATTTTCAGACAGACCCATTAAAATAATAAGTTTTCAACACCTTCTTTCACTCCAAAAGCAAACTTCCTTTTCATCTTCCCTGCAATTAACGAAGTTAATTCTAAAGAAGACACTGTCTCAAGTGTAGCACTTCTGCTGCACAAAACTGTAGGAAAGACAGAACTCTTATCAAGACCACCAAGCAGAGTGGACCAAAGGATGGACCAGCAACGTAGCACCCTCCTACAAAACACCCTTTTACTAAGTCCACAAGGTACTGTTACCATTCTGCATTTCAGCCAGCTGCATGGAATCATGTGCAAGTGATTTGACCAGGTCCACAGTGAGGCATTCATGCAATAAACCGAGGTATTTATGCAATCTGTACAGTTTCTTGCTCCTCTGCATACTCCCCACTGCAGTCACAGTAGGGGATGTTAGCAGTATCTCAAGGAGATTTTTTTCCTACTCCCAGGTGACACAATGGGAACTCCCTTAAGGAAATGTGTCTTCATCAAGAAACACCCATTAGCATCAGAAACAGCAGTCACCAATACTCTAATTTCAGCTCTTTGCTTCTTCCTTCACTCCTTCACTTTGCTTCTATACTTCACACTCAGCATTAAAAAGAACAATGTCACCGAGGCAGGAAAAGCATTCAGGAAAAGTGCAAGAGCAAAACCAACACTCCTACAAATATTTTTTACTGAGCCTTTTATCAAAATTAGAGTGTATCATAAAATAAACATAAGAATGGCCTCCCAAAATGCTGTCAGCCTGGTTCAAGGTCCAAGCTACACCAATTCACAACAGGTCAATGATGCAGAATTTAAAGGTATAAAAGGACAAGCCTGCCAATTTTAACTTCCAATCAATTTTAAAATTCTAGCTCTCATAACTGAGGATAATTTCCAAAATATGTAGTAAACTGAAAGCATATAGAGTTCCCTGTTCACAAAATGCATAAAGCTTGAAACAATTGTTCAGAAGTCCCAGTTGTCTCATTCTCCTCGAACAGCCAAAGAGAATAATAAATAAATACTAATGCTCCTAACTAATTTTACTGATAAGCAAAATAAGGAAAGAGAGAGGAAAGATCCCATTGTGAGAATGCAGAGCTACAATGCAGCATTTTCTGCAGTGTTCCAAACTGGAGCACTGAAAAAAGGTTAAGGTAATTTTTTTTGAAGAACCAAAACTACTGAAAAAAAAAACAGAGCAGAGGCTAATAACACAAAACACATTGCAAATTCCTTCCTGGAAAAGCTGGAAGTTAGTTGTGAACTAAGCACTGGGCCAAGGAAATTATCTTCCCGCCTATGCTACATTTCAGGTACAGGTTTAGGCAGATTCCACGGCCTTGAAATAATCCCAGTACAGACACACTAAAAAGAACTTAAAAACTAGCACTGGAAACACTGCTTTTAAAGACTCTGTATTCCTCTCCTGACAGTGGGACAGCAGTCTCTTTCTTCCAACAGACTGAGGAAAGACCTGTGAGCATCAGAGAGCTAAGTTAAAAAACACCCAACCCCCAATTAATAAAAGCATAAAACAAAAGCATCTTTTGAATATTCTCTAATAAGAACTCTGTCTCAGGCCTCAGCTGTGGACAGGAAAAAATAATATTTTATCCTTTATCACTGCAGGTGAAATGTGGGGCATACCAACAATAATAGGTCTCAATTTTTAATTTTGTGACATTAGGATAATCTGAAATTTACAAAATTTCAGAATAAACGAGATAAAGATAAACTGATATGGAGATAACCATGAACTAAGAGCCAAGGGATGTTGCACACGCAGCAGCTGCAATTCACAAAAACAGGCAAGTAAACATGACAAGTTGACTTGGAGAGCATGGTGGTGGTGCAAAATAGGAAAAGAGGATAGCAGGAACTACGGAGAAGGCTTTTGCCTGAGCAGTGGCATTCATGTGAAGAGGCAAAGAGGGAACAGCTGTGATTTTAAAAGAGCATGAATCCATTTGCATTTGGACCGAGATCTGGCTCACCATCCACGCATGACGCTTTGCCAATTCCACATTGTTTCCCCCCGACCCCCCCGCGGCCCCAAGTCGGTGCCAAGCAGCGCTTCACCGATGTCCTCGGCGGGACCTGCGGGACACGCTTTCCTCCAACCCACTTCACACCACCTCGGCTCCGGCTCCGGCTCCGCCACCGCCGGGCCCTTCCTGGGCCGAGCGGAGCCGCGGGGCCCGGCACTGCCGGCCTGCGGGCCCTGTCTGCCGGGGTCACCGGAGCCGGGAGCCCTGCGGGGCCCCGCGCCCGTCCGGGGGCTGCTCCGCGGGCCGAACGGCGCTCGCTGAAGGGACGCCAAAGTTAAAGCCTTCTCCTGTCAATAATAATATAAAAAAAAAAAAAAAAAGAAAAGGAAGAAAAAAAAAGAAAAAAGGGAAGAGAGATGGCGCGATAAGAAGAGGCTTATTAAACCCACGCACTTTCCAAGGGAAAGAAGGATATCACGACCAGAGGCCCCCCCCGCGACCTCCGGGCGCAGGGCACGCGCCCGGCCCGTCCGCAGCCGGGGCTGCCCCAGGGCCGCGCCCGTGCCCGAGGTGCCCCCTCCGGCCTGCCGGGAGCCGCCGGGAGCCGCCGGCCGCGCCGGGCCTGCGGGCCTCCGCCACGAGGCGGCCCGCGGGACGCCGGGCCCTGCTCCCGCCGCCGGCTCCGCCCCCCGCGCCCCCGTGCGGGCCCCGGGCCGCGGCCCCGGGCCGGTCCCCACTCACTGAGCATCGCAGGCGGCGGGAGGCGGCGAGAGGCAGGCGGGGGGGGCCGGCGCGGGCGGGGGCGCTGTCACTGCACCCAGCGGAGCCGGGCGCCGCCAGCGGGCGCGCCGCCGCTGCCGCCTCCCCTGCGGGCCGGTGCCGGTGGCGCGGCCGGTGCTGCCGGGGCCCGGCGGGCGGCGGCGGCCGCTCCATGGCCCGGCTGACACACGCCGGGGCGGGCGGGAGCGGGGCCGGGGCCGCGCAAGCGCCCTCTGGCCGCCAATGGGCGCGGGCTCGCCCCAGCGCGCCGCCTCCCGGGCTCGGCGCTCGGCTGGCGCGGCTTGTCGGGGACCGAGGCCGGCGGACAGGGCGCGGCTGTACCGGGAGCGGGGGAGTGGGCAGTGACGGCCCTGCGAGCGGAGGGGAAGGCGAGTGGGACCGGGGGCTGGTGGGGGAGAGGTGGGCGCTGGGGAGCGGGGCCGCGGGCGGCTGGCTGGCGGGCGGAGGGGCGCTCGGGCCCCGAGCGGTGCCACGTGCGTGAATGCCGAGTGCGGGGCCGGGTGAGTGAGTGCCGGCTGCGGGGCCGCTGCCCGTCCGACCGCCTTCCCCTTACTCGGCGTTTCTTCCAGACGCGGGTCTGCCTCTTGGCTGTGCCCACGTGCCGCCCCCATGGCAGCCATCTACTCCGGGATTTACCTGAAGCTGAAAAGCGCCAAGACTTCTTGGGAGGACAAACTCAAACTAGCCCGGTTCGCGTGGATTTCTCACCAGTGCGTCCTGCCTAATAAGGAGCAAGTGAGTACTTTTTAGTAGTGAACAGTGATGAAAGAAGAAAATACCGATGGTGGGTTGCTGCTATGAATGAATCAGTTGTTAAAATCCAAATCTAGCTTCTAGCTAGTGGTTAGCGCTGTAAATATAGCACTGGTTTAGGATTGTGATCATCTCTTGATTTCTTTGTCGTTACAGGAAATGTTTTTATTACAACGTATTGCAGGTAGCTTCAGCTCAAAGCCCTGCATTCGTGCAGGATGGAAGAGTCTTCCTTTTAGAGAGGGTAGTAGTGCCTGTGTTCTGTCTCCCAGAGAGACCAGAAATCATTGTCTTTAGAGCTGTCATTGTCATTGGTATTATGTCCAGTACAGGATGCTCCGAAGTCAGATGCTTTTGGGCATAGTGAAAAACAAGAACTTGAGGATGAGAGGACTGACTGAGGCTGTGTGTGTTTTCTCTGGTGCTCAGAACTTGCTGTGCGTGAGCAAAGGACACACAGTGCATTCACGGAATGCTGCTTGGAGGGTGATTTGGTTTTCTCTTCATGGAACCCACACTGTCTCCTAAGTCTTTTGTTTTGACCCTGTTTGCTGAAGGTCTGTGGGGTGTTTCTCTGGGTTAGGGGTGTCTTGTCCTATTCCTCCAGCCCTGGTAGTGCTTTCGGGCCTAGGGTTCGCACATCTGAGATCTCTGTTTCAGGTTCTTGTTATTTCAGTTACTTAAAATATTGAACTGAGCAATACACCACAACTTCAGTTTTAAAACAGTAATTAATAGCTTTCAATCTTTTCCACTTTGCACCCATCTAAATTGCTAGGCCTGAATTTCTAGGTAGTGAATTTAAACATACGAAGAGAAGGATGTGAGTGGAATAACATCTGTCAGAATGTAAAAAACCAGCTGATTCTCTGAGCACTGATTTAAAAGACTGCATTTGCAACCAGTATCAACTGTTAGAATTAGAATGTTGTCAGAGTAAAGATGTTCACTCCTGAAAGCTGTTTTGGGATGGTACATGCAAGCACAGGTCCAACATTTGGTATAAAGCATAAGCTCTTAGAAATTGAAACCTTTGGGAGTAGACTTCTCTGCTCACTCAGAGGTTGTTCTGCTTGGATGTAGCACAGTTCCCAAGGCACAAATGCTGTAACTGTGAGGAGGTACTGCTTTTGTCCTTTTTTGCTTGGGGGTTGTTAAAGATTTCTTGTTTTCCCTTCTGTTAACAGGTTTTACTTGATTGGGTAAGCCAGGCATTGGTTTCCAACTACAACAAGAAACATGAATTGGAGGATGAAGTTGTTGAAAAACTCTGGGCATATCTTGACAATGTAATCCATAGTAAAAGACTACAGGATCTCCTAAAGAGTGGGAAGACAGTTGGTCTCAGTTTTTCAATTGCAGAGGTAACTATGACTGTGGATATCTGGTAAAATTCTGGATAGCAATATGAATCTCTTACAGTACTTGACTCTTCCTCACAGTGTCAGATGTTGCATGAAATATTTCTTAATCTGATAGTTTGCAGGACCTGTAATGAAAGTTTCTCTATTTATGTCTTGGAGTGCATTTTGTATTTGTGCAGCGCTAAGGTTAAAAATGGCAGAATTAGTGAGTGGCTGCAAAGGCAGTGAAAATGACTGGGGAAAATGATCCTTTTAGTTTTGATCAGATTGAAGGGAAGCAAGAAAAGATTGTCTTTACTTGTAGAAATTGAACTGTGAAGTATGGAGAATTGGTTGGATGAAATCTGGGCTTCAGAGATGTTAAGCAGAAAGTGTGGCAAATTTAAATATGGTCTGTGTGTGAAAACCTGTCTGGGTGAAGATCAGGTCAGAAGTACAGGACAGGGTACCCTGAACACCAAGGAGGGTAGAGGTGGTAGAAGGGTCCAGTGGGAAGAATTTAAGGGTCTGTTTTAGTCCATCACTGTTGCAGCTGAGGAGATGAACCACCCACAGTAAGGTGTAAGGAGACAGGTAAGGTTTTTAACAAGATAGACGTAGATTTTTAAATTGTTACTGAGTTTGTTTGCAGACATTATCTGAATGTGAGAAAAGGGAGCGAGTGAAAAGTGGATTGAAGAAGAAAACAGCAGGGAAATACACTTAAAGTTTGAGAAAAGGAAGAGAAATGCAACATCATTTCTCTAGAAATGTGTATCTCTCAAAGAGAAAAGAGAATAGTCTTTCACATTCCAGGTATCAGGACCATAAACTGTCTCATTTTCAAATATAAAGATGATATTTAATCATGGACATTCTTATTAAATAAGCTCTCTGTATCAGAGCAGGAATATGTATTGTGTATAGGTTTGTTGTTGTTGGGAGTGTAATTTTGGGGACCATTCAAGAAGGGAAGAAATTTACCCCTACTCCATTTCTGCAGGATGAACTATTAGTATCAAATGTAGATAGTCTTATGCTGTTGGCAGTAGTGTGCATGAGGGCTTCCTTACTCATCTGGTGCTGCAAACAAATGCAAGGACAGTGGAGCTTCTAGTTTGAAACCTATGATGTGAGAGGCCCAGCAGCAGCTGTTGGCATGTCCCCCTTGCTTGCAGCCACAGCTCACAGAAGGTGTTGTTGGTTCATTATGATGGGCTTTATCTTTGTGTGCTAAATTGACTGGTTTTGGGGGTTTGTTTTTGTTTCCTTTTTCAGATCATAAACAAAAGGTTATCAGAGGCCTATTCTGAGAAAACACAGCAGAACATTGGCACTGTGCTGAGCTGCTCCAGTGGCATCCTTTCTACTCCTTCACTGTCCATCATTTACACAGCAAAGTGTGAACTTTTGGTTGATCTCCTCAGCAAGCTGTCCAAGCTGGCATGCCAGCAGCTGGCTTCTGATGATGCTGTGGACTCCCAGTTGTTCAACATCCTCCAGCTTACCTTTGCTCAGTACCTCCTGATCCAGAGGCAGCAAACCAACCCAAACCGTGTGTTTGGGCGAGTGACAAGTCACTTGCTCCAGCCCTGTTTGCTCTTGAGGCACTTGCTGACTGTGAGGAGCTGGACACAAGCGGATGATAACCATGTGTGTCAGCTCCTGAGCAGAGAAATACGAAGCCAAATAGAGACTTTGCTGCAGGCTGGGTTATTTCAGCCTGAGCTTTTCTCATTCTACAAAGAAGAGCTGCTGTCAGAGCAGGAATCCCATGAGAAGAAGAAAGGAGCTTGGAAAACTCTTTTGCTACCAGTCAACACAGTGCAGACCAAGCTGGGCAGTGACTTGTGTGAACCTGCCCTCCACGGAGCGGTTGTGGCTGGTTCGGTGTCCCTGCTATATAAGCTCTTTCTGGACTCGTACTGTAAGGCAGAAAACCACCTTATGTGTTTCCACATGCTCAGCAGGCTTTTTGGCTGTCTCAGGCTCTCTGACATGCAAGAGGAGGGGAAGAGTGATAGGCTTTTCTCTGTGGACTGGAGCATGGAACTGCTTGCTTTGGAGCAGCTTCTGAACATGGTGCTCAGCAATGATATCTATAATGTCGCCAGTGACCGTATCCGGCACAAGGAGGTGCAGTTTGGGTTTTACAGGAAGCTAGCACAGATGCTGCTGACACACTCCCAAGCTTCCATCCCTGCTTGGTTCAGGTGTCTCAAACTCCTGATGTCATTGAACCACCTTATAGTAGAGCCAGACCTGGATGACTTGGTGTCATCAGCTTGGATTGATGCAGAGGCCTCTGAGCCACGTACAAAGAAGCCTCAGGAGGCTCTCATCAGCACCATATTCCAGATTTACTCCAAGCTGAGGCAGTTCCCACAGCTCTTTGAAGAGGTGCTGACAGTCATTTGCCGGCCAGCTGTTGATGAACTGAGGCCACCTGTCTTCTCTGCTGGCCTGACAGCAAAGCTTCGCGAGTGTCTTCTTGAACTGCCACCCAACCAGATTCTGGACATTCTGTGTCTCTTCGTGGAGAAATGCCAGACCCTTATCATTCCAGCTGTTGAAGGATCAGTCGACATGACCTTGAAGCTGATGTCGGTGTGCTCAGTGCTGCATGCTTTTCTGTTCAACATGAGGAGCCTGGATGATGTGACTCCTTCCCCTGTGGTGCTTCGCACTCAGCGTTTGATGGCAAACATACAGAAGGGAATAATTCAGCCACTGATGGAGCTGCTGCAGGCTCCTAGGAGAGAGGGAGAAAAGTCAGAGCTTTGGCTAAGAAAGGCCAGCGATGCTGCTCTCCTCCTTGTTTACACTTGGGTTGAGGTAGACGCTCTGTTTGGTGTTAGCTGCAGTAAATATGTGTCTCCAACAGCTGAAACTGCTGTTACTGAACCTGCTGCAAGGCACTGGGGCATTTCAGCTTTTCTGCCTGGTGTGAAGGACCAGAGTTGGAAGAGAGTTATACAACTTGCAAGTAGTTTTGCCTCCACTAGTAAATACTGCTTAGAACTGCTCACACTTCAGAAAATGAAGATGATGTTAATGCAGATTGAAGTTGACCAACAGGCCTTGCAGCATGCTGCAGCTTTCATCCTGGAGTCGGGGAGATCCACCATGAGCAGAGGAGAATCTGAACCGTGGGATGGAGATATCAGTGCAATAACTGAGCTTAGCTACCCCACAGCCCACTGGCACCTCGTCATGTCCAACCTGACCATCCTGTTGCCATATATTTCCTTAAAAGATGTAGAGTACATTGCAGATGTGCTTCTAGAAACATTGATGTTGGCTGAAGCTGAGGAAGCTGCCACGGACCAGGAGTCTTCCATCAGCATTGCAAAGATATCCCTTGGTTTCATCCACAGCTCTCTTCTACCAGAAATGAGGGTCCTGCACTGTGCTTTTCTGACCCATCTTATTCATCAGTTTGCTGTGGTGCTGCCCACTGCTACCAAGGATTCAGTAGATCTGCCACTGCAGCAGCTGTCTGTGACTAATATTCCTTGGCATGAAGAAATTCTGGCTTCTTGCAAAACCGTTGACCCATTGGAAGTACCATCAGAAAACAAAGTGCAGAAGGATGAGCTGAGCTTGTCTTGGAAAACACTGGAGAAAGTTGCCCAATGTATAGTATTGTTAGCAAAAAATGGCTGCCCTGTCGTCCTGAAAGAACGTCAGCTACAAAGATGCCTGAGTTTGCTAGAAATTGTTTCTGTCCTGAAATTAGACAGTTTTCTTCCCTCTGACTGTACTCGGTGTTTTCTGGTGCTGCTGTCCCTGCTAGTTAACACCAGGGCTAGTGTCTCTTGCAGCAAATTGTTATTGCTGAAGGTTTTAAGTACTTGCCTCCACCTCCTGAGGTGCCTGCAAGCTGGCAAGAACTCCAACTCTGTTCTTAAGGTGTTACATGCCAGCGATGTTCTTGAGGCTGTCATGACCTCCCAGCTTACAGCTTGCAGATTCTTCACTGATGTCTTGACTGGTCCTGTTTGGGCACAGTATGTCCAGGAAGTCCAAGAGTTTTTGGAAAACTTTCTTCAGATGATTATTGAAAGAAGACAAAGTGTGAAGCTCAATTTGGAAAAGTTCATGTCTTTCCTGGTGAGCTGCAGGCCAGACACAGGTGCAGCCAAAAGCGTAGACTGGAAAAACTGGAATCCCGCAGCTGAGCAGTTGCTGCTCACAGCATTCACCACACTCTGTCACGTTGTCACACTGCACCTCCAGCAGCTGCCAGAAAAGAAGCTGCATTCTGTGGATGTGCTGTGTGCTCTGTTGGAACCAGTGGTTCTGCAGATGGTCAGAACTGTTGAACACGGGCTTCAGAGTAGCACCCCAAACCAGCCTTTGCCTGTGGCATTCATACCATCTGTCACTACTCTCCTCAAAGCAGATCTGAGCCATCCTGTCAAGAAGGACTGGCAGAAGGAACCCAGTGGGGTTTTGAAGCGGCCCCGTGTTAAACTGTACCAAGAGTTTTACTCTCAGATACTGAAAGAGCTGCCCTGTGCAGGGAGTAATCTGCAGTTCCTTCAGCTTGCATTGCAGTTCCTGTCAGTCTTCTGCTCTGTGCCAGAGCTATATCCTGAAAAAGAAGCTGCAGTCATGGTTGTTTTTGCGATAAAAAAGCTTCTCTCTGGTATGAAAATTCTCTTTCTCCACCTCCTTTGCTAATTTTGCGAGTTAAAAGCCATTTAGCAAAGCATACAGTTTCTTTAAAATTCTGCATTTGTTTACTTGTGTTAAAACAGCAGGCTATCCTTTTTAAAATGCATAACAGGAAAATTTTCAAGGAGGCAATATTGTGGTACCTGGACCACAGCCACCATCTAGTTTGGTAATGATCTTCTGATAGATGTTAGTGTCTTATTAAAGTTGAGGTTCTGAGTTTCTCATCCTTGGTAGAACATTTTGAAAGTAACTGGAATATGGTAATTTTCTGGAGGTAGGGCTGAAGTGCAGTGTCCTGCTTGTGTAATTGGTATAGTAGGCACCACTGAAGCGGCTGATCTGCACCAGGTCAGATCTTACAGTAAAATACTCATCTGCTTTTGCATGTGGTAGGTGAGTTTACAGAACGGTGGAAGTTACCTAACTCTTATGGATGATGAACACCATGTGATAATTCTGATAAATTCTGTGGGATATTTGTCGGGTTGGTTCCTTTATCCTCACCAAATAAAGAGCCAGGGCTGGAAATTACATGAAAACCCTCTGCTGCCAGCTCTGTGACCTAATGGCTCCTTTACATTGTCTCATTCAGAGAGATGAAGACAGAGTAGGAATAACTGTTCTCTTTGACTTCTTCAAACTGCTGGAATTTGTCAGACTTTTTACTGGCATGCTTTGGTGCAGTGGTCTCCAAACAGTTTTGATTGCACACACCTATTAAAAAAACCTAAGAAATTGTACTCACAGCCTGAATATACTTACTTATAAATTATACATGTGCTACTCCACTATGTATATTATAAAGCACACATACAGAAAATGTTTAAAAAGCATGAGATAAAGATGAAGTAAACACTATTTAAAATATCTTTTTGTATTAAAGATACTTTACTTATAATTCCCATACCCCAATGAATTGTCTTGTGCACACCCTGCTTTGGAGACTACTGGTCAAGTGAAGTACAGTTGTGATCTCAGTGTTTGTATTGCCATTAAGTAGTCATAGAAAAAGCTATATGCTTTTATGATTTGTGATGGATCTCTGGCCACCATTTGTAGAAAATACCTGTGGCTTGTTTTGCCTGCTCCCTTGGCCTTGTGCAGCTGCTTTGGTACAGTCTTTCTGTATTACTGAAGAGTTTTTATTGGTATGATGACTGCTCTGAACCTGAGGGTAAAATATACTTGAGATCATCAACTTACTGCACTAGTGGGGAGAAAGGTAAAGTATCAGGCCCTCTATGTATTTGAGTGTTAAAAAGGTACCCTCAGAACTGTTTTATTTTCAGTTTGCCCTATCTGTGGAGGTCCTTGTCTTGGGAATTAGTTGCTTTTGTCTCTTGAATATGCAGGTCCTGCAATTACAACCCAGGTGATCCGAAGCATGGAGATGGAGCTGACAGAGGTGCTGGTCCAGGTGCTGGGAAACTGCTCTGATGAGGAGTTCTATGCCATAATGAGGCTGGTGCTGCAGGGACTGGAAGTGAGGAATATTTGGCAGCAGAAGGCTAAAGTAAGGCATGAGCTTAATATATTGTCAACTTCCTTCTGCAGTCTGCTGTATCTTGAAAAAAAGGTTATTGGCTGAATGAGATTTGTTAAATATTTTTTTCTTCTTCCTGCTTTATGTTCAGTGATCAGGTCAAATTAATTTACATGGATAAGGGCTTTCTGAGTGTACTGTGTTCTGTATATAAATTGAGAGGTGGAAAGATCATGGAAACCTACTCAAAAACTTTTTGGCCTTCTTAAGGACTCAGCAGTCTCGAGTCCATGTATTGTCAGTAGAAATCACACAGCTGTGGTGTTACAGGCCATGCTGAAAGCTCTTTCCTACTTGCTGCTCAGAGCTCTTGCACAACAGATACCAGCAGTCAGTGTTTGTGGCTCTCCTTTACAAGGTTAAAGGCACTTTTAGAGGTGCTGGCATTTTTAAGTAAAACCAAAACTGCACCTGTGGTTTCAGTACTTGTTGCTCTAAAGGCTACTCAACAATATCCAGATAGCACTCAGTATCTTTTTAAATTATGTGCCCTTCTTCAGAGCAGCTTAGGCACCAGTGGTGATGTATGGACCACTTTTGGCAAAAAAAAGTCTGCTGTATGCTCCATAGAAAGCCCAGTGGTTTGAGAATGACAATTGGATTAAACTTGTGGGATTATCCAGCCCTGTCTTATTTGTCAGAAAGAGAGACAGATGTGCTGCGTCAATTCATGATGCATCTTTTTGAAAGTGTATCTGGAATTCCTGAACTGCACAGATAATTCCTGCCACCTGAATGTAGCTTGCAATATGCTTTTCGTATCAGTCTGTATAAACAACTAGCAATTAAAAAACCCTGCTGCCAAAAGCAGCACTCTTAATTTGTAGTGTACCGGTATCCTTGTATTGCCTCTGTTTCCCTCTGTTACCTAGTGACAGTTGTGTGAGGGGGCTTTCCTTTCTTAAAAGTCATGTAAGCTTTTTTGTACAGTAAGTTTCTTGTGAAGCAAATGTGGCGTAAAGTACATTTGGGTCAGTGCTGCTCAGTGCATTGAATTCTGTTGAGCTGCTGCTTTCTTCACAATTTCCAAAGAGAGGTATTGGTGGGAGGCCTTTCATGTCAAGGCTCTGGTAATGCTCAGAAGTGCCGCTGACCTTGAAAGAGCTTTTCTGTACTTGAAAGGAACCAGTGTGCCTTGTACCCCTGACTGATGATCCGTCTGCTTTCTGCAGGAAGTATTGTCAGCTGTTACGCTAACCAAATTGTTGCTCAGCTGCCCATTAAGTGGAGACAAAGGGAAAGCCTTCTGGTTTGCCAGCCCACAGATAATCACAGCTTTGGCTGTAAGTATCTCTTTATTGTAACTTCATTACCTACCCCTCCTATCTCTTAGACTCTCTAGTGGATACTGAAAACGTGCACAGAGGCACACAGGAACAAAAACGAAACACATCCATGCTAGATTCATCTGAACATTTTTGTGTAGATCCTTTTTCTCCTCCTTCCTCAAGTAGATCTCCTGTGAGTGCAGTGTGCAGGTCATCCATTTCTTATACACAGTAATTTTATGGAACTACACTGTGCAATATAGAGCTTGGGAGAAACTTGCTAGACTGCAGAGTAGAGTCTGTCTCCTGTCCTTCCTGCTGGCCAAAGGAAAAGATGACCCTCAGCCATGTGTTGCAGCAGAAGCCAACAGCAGAAAAACAAGTCCTTATAGAAAAAAAGTAATTATATAAATTCACTGAATTATGAAAGGGAAACTTAATTGAAACTAATCAAACCCAAGTTTCCTGCCCTTCATTTGTACAGCATATAAAGCTAGTGATGTAGGTTTTTCTTCTCTTGGGATGATATCTTTAGGCAAGAATTTATCAGTGGCGGGTTCTGCAGTACCTGGGAATCTTAAGTTTGCAGTTTCTGCCCCTTCTGATAGGTCTGCACGCATGTAAAGGAGTGAACTGCATCATTGGATTTGTGTGAAGATGTGCAAAGATGTGCTGGCTTTCAGGAGGCTGGGGAATAGTTGTCATTCCAGTTGCCATTCCAATGCTCACAGCAGTGTTTGTTTGAAATGCATCAATCCTCACACGGGGCACAAGTGCATGAAAATGGCTCAGGTGCAGCAGTCTCCCTGCCAGTCCGGCTAGCACAGGTCTAGTTCCATTGACTCCAGTCAGGGTTAGGGTTCTCTGGTGCTCCAACAGTAATGATAAGTGGCTAATCCATTTCTCATTGTCTGTTTCCTTTCTTGTAGCTGCAAACCAAAGAGGCCAGTCAGGACCAGGCACTGATTTCCATCATAGTTATACCTATTCTAGAGACTGTAGCAGCTCTGCTAAGGCAGGGAGAAGGGATTCTTGTGAATCCACATCACGTTTCACTGGCATTCAGCATTCTTCTAACAGCCCCTCTGGATCATCTGAAGACAGAAGACTATCATGGTGTCTTCCTGGGGGTCCATGAGGTGCTCTTCTCTATTGTGCAGTGTCATCCAAAGGTATATCTGTGATGGGGTGGGAGAAGGGGAAAAGGTTTAAAAGAGCAAACATCTTAGTGATGGAATTTTTTATATGATTTTGAAATATTTTGTCTTGATAGTAGGAGAGTGCATTGCACTGCTTGTCATTTAAAAGGCTGGGAATCTCAAAATTACATTATTTCAGTTGCTCTCCTGCTTTGCTTATACCTGCACTGTTGTTCTTTGGCAGTGGATTGCTTATGAGTTTATGATGCTAGGTTAGGAGAAAACGTTTCCTTTTTCTGTGATTGATTCTAGAAACACAAATGGCTCAGGGTGCAGAATGAAAAGATAGTTTCTACCTTCTCCATTCCCTCTACTATGTATTCTCATGTGTTTTTATTTCATGTGTTTTTCAGGTGCTGTTGAAAGCAGCACCATCCTTTCTGAGCAGTTTCCATCGTCTGGTTGTTTCTGTCATGCATGAAGGGCGTCAGAAAGGAGACAGAGGTACCATATCTTTTCCACCTTTGCTTTTATATATTTACACTTTAGAAGAGGAGATGCTGAACAGGACAAAGTCCTCAAAACCTAGCTGTGGCATTGAAACTGTCATCCCTACCTGTCCTTTATGAAAAAGTGGGGATGAGCTTTGTGGTTGTGGGCTTAGGGAGATAACTGGGGTTCCTGGAGTGCTGCATGCAGACAGCATTGCTTTTGGTGAATAAATTATTCTTCACTGACTGGCTGACAAGTAGACAGGAAGCAGTAAGGCTTACTTTGCCCAGTTTCTGCTCTTCCTATCAACCCCTGTGTCTGCAAGCATGGTGGCTGTGAGCTCCAGTGATTCATGCTAATAATATGTGTCAATTATAATCCCAAATGGATGCTACTAAATGGAATTTTTTGAGATTGGAACTATGTTTACTACAGGGCTGAGCTGTCACCATTCTATGCTAAGTATAAGAATTCTGTGTGTATCTGAGGCATCATTTGGGATTAGATTATATATCTGTATGGCCAAGAATTTGAAATAAGGATAATTAAATATCCTAAAAGGAAGGGGGAAAACCAGACTTATTACTGGAAGTTATTAAAAGTTTACATAGTCAAAGTAGACAAGTCAGAGATGTCCACAATGATTAAGATGGTCAGGACACAGATACCCTGTCATTAATAGTGGAGTTTTGAGACAAGTTTGACTTCATGGCCTGAAACTGATTGTATCCCAGCTTTCTGCTGATGTCCTACAGCCTGTGCCATGTTCAGATTTATCTCAGCTGACGTGTTGCCCACAACTGTGGGCAAATATAGGTGTATGTATTCTTTGTAGAGGAATATATTAGCTGAGGCTTAGTGATAGAGGAAAAGGTATCTTAAACTGAATTTTCTTTCTTCTGCAATATGTTTGCATAAGGTAACCATCACATGAAGCTTACAGGTACATGACGTCCTCAAGCTGAAAATGATGCTGTTTATCTTTGCAGGATTGTTCTGGTTTTGTAACAGATAGCATGGAAGTAATTTCTGGATTTCCCTTCTCCCTTGTTTGTACTAGCTCTCTTCATTCTCTGCCTACTGAGTTAATTCTCAGCTGATCTCACCAGTCTCACTTTACATACCTCCAGTGATGCAGCTTTTGCTGCTATATTCCACATAATAGAACTCATCAAAGAGCTTTCTTACTATGCTGTTTCTAAGAAACATCTTCTGATTTTCTCTAGGCAGGGAATACATTTTTCTTGTCTCCTCGTTCTCTCCTCAGCAGTGTTAGTTGGGACTGAATTGTGGAAGGGACTGTAACTGCTGTTGTGAGCACTTCAACATGTATAACAAGTAACTTTTGTCTTGCAGTGCACATGAAATTGGAATCAGTATGCTCTTACAAAGTAGCCACTCTAAGAGACGTATTTTGTGTGTTGTGGGGGGCCTCTAGCTGTGGTTTGATAAGAAAAGATGATAAAATAGGCAAGTTGTCCTTGGCCTTATGTTGTTCAAGGATCATGGAAAACTGAATGATTCTTTGGGGTTTTTTTCCTAATGTTTTTAAGCCTTAAGTGCCAGGCTGCATCTCAATTTGTGTTTTAGGCAATATGGATGAGTTTGAAATGATACTGAAATGTGCACACTTGGTGGAACGGATGTATACTTACATTGCTGCAGAAATGGAGGACTTCACTGTGTTTTCTGCCTTCATTGTGGCTCACTATGTGACTGAATTGCAGAAGGTATGTTCTCATCCATCTTGAAAGTGCCATAGTATCGTGCTAGCTCTGGAGTTTCTGTTCCAAAGGCAACTTTGTTAAATTCTGTAAAATTTGTGAAGTTACAATTTTTATACCTCATGGAGATGCAGGTTTGATCCAGGCTTTTGTATTATGCAAGAGTTCATGAGAATCTTTCTTACCAAACTCCTGGAAAATTTTCTAAAGGTGTGAGCTGTGTTTTTTTTCTTTTAAGGTAAAACAATGCAGTGCCCAGTTACAAAGCTGTTTTGCTTTCGTGCCATGTTGGATGTTGCTTTTCTTCATAGAATCATAGAATGGTTTGGGTTAAAAGGTTGAAAGATAACCTTTAAAGGTCATCTAGTCCAGCTTCTCTACAATGGGCAGGGACATTTCGAAATAGATCAGGTTGCTCATAGCCACATCCAACCTTGCCTTGAATGTTCCAGGGATGAGATATCCACCACCTCTCTGGACAGCATGTTCCAGAATTTTGCCACTATCACTGTTAAAAATGTCTTCCTTATACATCTGGTAGTTAAGTTTATCTCCCAAATAGTCTCAGTTGTCCAGGACTGATAGCAGTTAAATCTGGCAAAGTAATGGTGGACAATTCTCCTGGAAAAAAATCTTTTAATATGGTCTAAATGATTAAGTGAATTAAAAAAGTGTTGCCAAGGCAAGAATTGTTAGCTTTTCAGTAATTTTCCTTCTGTACCAAAAATATCATTCTGATCCTTACTGAAAGCAACTACTTCTACTCTTATGGATGCCAGAGCCAGATCAGTGTTTTCTCTCATCCAGAGGTAACTTGAGCTTGTCATTTTCTTCAGCCCAATAGATGTAGATTTCACCAGGGTTTGAATGCTGCTTGTGGTGCAAGTACCTGCAAACTGATTATTTGTGGTTCTGGCCTGGGCATGGGCTGAAATACAGAAAGGAAGCTTAGTCTTTGTTTTAAGGCCCTCTTACAAAAAAAAAAAAATCCTAACTGGTGCTGTGTTTCTGAAGGATTGTGGTATAACCAGTGTAACTAACCATGAAGGTCATTACAACCCAGGACAAGAGGTTAAACTTCTCTGCCTTTTCTGTTGCTCATCTTTTTCTTTTTTTTTTTTTTTTTTTTTTGGTGGGGGATGAAATGGGGGAGCAAAACAATGGGAGATGTCAGATTTTAGCCATGTTATTGACTGTTCCTGGTTAGTTGGTTATTGTTTACATAGTGAATGTAGTAGTTCAGCAAAGGGAAAATTGCTGTTAAGACAGCTTCTGTTCCCTTTAGCCATCTGTGAATTCTGTAATCTGGTCATCACTGAATAAAAGCCTGACTTGAATTGTGAAACAACCTTTTTAGGTTGAAAGGACACTTGTCTCAGTATTAGCAGGAGTACATAGTCTCATGAGACATCTAGGAAAGTTTTGTGCAGGATGTTCACTGGGAAATGGCAAGTGATGGATGATAGCTGAAACCACAGATCAGTAATGTATGCACAGAACCTCTGGGTGTGGAAGGGGAAATTGGTGTAGTGAGCCTCCAGACACTGTGGCAAAGGAGTGTTTTCTGTCTGACAGAATAGATAGATCACAAGTAGATGATGATTTATTTGCTCATTAGACTGCTGAGAATTGATGGATATCAAAAGAAAGAGGGCCCTCAGATGCCTGTCTTAAATGGGGCATGTGCACATCTTTCATGTTGCTCTGCAGAGGGAGAGAAAAGCTCTTTTAACCATTCATCTCTTCCAGATCAGGATCAGTGGCTTTCTCCCTGTGATATGAAGATCCTGTGGGTCCCTCAAAGATAACTGAAAAAAACATGTTAGTAGATTTAAGTCTTTCTGTAGGCATCTGCACACTTACTGGAACCCTTTTAAGGATCTGTAAACTAGAACTGATGAAAGATCCTGGCCTAAGCAGTCACTTACCCCTAAAAGGGTTGTGTAACAGCTCCCTCAGTGCTTCCTCTTTATACCACAAATTATTTTGTATTAATCTAGAAAGATTCCTTACTGGAGTGGGCGGCATCGCTTTCATACTGTTGGCAGTGCTTTCTGCTTGTTGCCTATGAGCTGTTGCTTAATTCAGCAATAGTGAAATACCTCTTCACACATTTAATGTCTCACATCAAGAACTCTGTAATGCTTGACAAATTGGTTGCGCTAACTGTATAGACCATAAACCACTTACAAGTATAATTAACTGCCAGCCAGTGGTGGCAGCTGTTTAAATCTTTGGCTCTGCTTCCCATGGTGTTATTGGTGTTTATAGGAAACTGCAAAGCAAGAATGGTCCAAATAAGGCTTGGGTCCAGATGAATTTGTGATGTGAGGGATGCAGTTCCATCAACTGCAGCTCTGAGATAGCTGCATATCCCAAGTGGGCCATCTAGTCCATATTGTTTATAGTTGTGGGTTTTCCTGTCCTTGTGCAGTCATTTCTCTGCCCTAGAAAAGGAGAACCCAGCCCAGTGCATTCCCTGGGAGCTGTGATGCTCAGCTATTCTCCAACTGTATTGCACAGTGTAGGGAGAAATAGCATCTGTTGTAGACAAACCAATTGATCAACTGACAGAGAAGGGAAAAATTGCAATGTCTTGCATGTGCAAACTCTTTAAGGTCACAGATCTAAAGGAAGTCTTATGTGCCTTAATGCCTGCTATATGTTTTTCCCTGGTATGCTAGTGGATCTAACAAAACATATTAGCTGCTCCACATTTAGGGCAGAAGGAGAGCGGGAGCCTGTCACAGTGATGAGGAGTGCACTTCATTAGCAGAAAGTTTATTAGTTGCCTAAGGAAGAAAGAGGCCTGAATTTTAATGACGGCTTTTTTATGTGATTTTCATTATGCCTGGAGTGCAGAGGCTCACATCTGGAGGCATAAAGCTAATTTTGGGATTCAGCAAAGATAAGACATGGTTCTGCAGCAAAAATAACGTGATGATGCCCGAGGCCAGCACTGTCTTGGGCAGTGAAGTATTTAGCAAGTGATTTGTGGGCACAGGACAAATTTCAATTAGCCTAGAGCAGCAGAGGGCTCCAGAGTCAGTGCTGATGTTCCTGGTTGTTAGTGGCAGTTCTGCTGGTTGTGGGGTTGAGCAGAGGTAATGTCAGGAGCAGGGTGCCGAGTCCTGAGTCATTTCTTGTATTCCTCCAACTTTCTGCATGACTTCAGGCAAGGTACCTGATTCTTGGTGTTAAAACAGATTAAGGAAATGTACATTTCTGAGATTTTTGAAGGCTTCTTTTATTAAGGTGTGCACATTGAAGTACTCTGAAAAAAAATGTTAGATAAATATGAAATTGTTAAGTGATAAGTTAAAATTGTTTCTACCCGATGTAAATGAAGTGCTCATTTGAAACTGACATAATAGCATACAGCCTATACAAGACATACAGAATCTACTGAAATGTGTAATCCAAGGCAAGTATTTTAGGGTTTTTTTAATTACAGTTGTTGTGCTGAGGAGTGTCCATGTGATTCTAGGATGATTAGTGTCTTTGCCACCTCAGCAATGTGTATAGTACTCCTGTGGATTTTACTGCAAGGGCTGTGCTTGTTTTGCAAAACATGTTTGCAAAATTCAGGAAAATACTGCACAAGTCAAAATCTTGGATTTTATCTGATGGGCTCTTCCAGATGGTCTCATGCAAAGGATAATGTTGTCAGCATTTAATTTAATGTATACTGACTGTGGAAATGGTGTTGTCTTGCCTTTCTGTCTTCAAGTTTAAAGCAATTTTGTTCTTCTTGCAGGTGACTTTGCATCCAGCTGTGAAGACACATCTCACAGAAGGAATATATCACATCCTTGACCTTTGCATTGAACGGGACATCAAGTTCTTAAATGCATCTCTCCCAGCAGGCGTGAGGCAGGTCTTCAAGGATCTGTACAATGATTACAACCACTACCACAAGGCAAAGAAGCAGGGGGAGGAAAAGTACACTGCATGATGAATCCTGCCTGGCGCTGTGTGATCAGTTATGAATTGATCTTGCAGTGCTCAGAACTCAGTGCACAGTTGCTGTTTGGTTTGGGATAATGACTAAGATCAAACTTGAGGAGGGTCCTAAACATGGATTGCATTTATCCCTATACAGCCAGCCTTCATAATGGGGAAAAAGGGAACTGGGGAGGGAGGGAGGATGTGCTGTGCTGTTGGTTCTGGTCCTGCATTGTGCTGCAAATGGCAGAACTGCTGTGCCTCTGCTGGCCCCTGGTGAACTCTCTGAGAGCCTTGGGGAGCTCACTGCAATTTGGCAGCAGATGTCAGGCTTCAGGCTTTGGCACATCATGGTGCTTTCCTGTGGAAGCAATAGTCTGGTCGTGAGGGATAAAACCCCTGCTTTTGCTTACGTGGTAAGCACAATTAAAGCAGTTAAAGTGCTTATTTTTGTACCCTGTTATTTTACATTTTGTAACTGAAGAACTTTGTCAGTTTTATACAGCTGTACAGTAGGTTACTGTGCAAACCTGCAGAAGTAAAAGTAAAAAATTTGGAAGACTGTATCTTTTTGCTTGATTGGTTTTGTTGTCCAGCCATCCCTGGGCAGCCTTGTCTGACCTATTGAATTTCCTTCCCAACTGTATTATCCTCTGATCTCATGATAATCAAAAAGACTGACTACCTGGAGCTCTGTTCGATTTACTGTCATTAAGCAGTTACACTTAGTCATCTGAGCTGTGGTCACTCTCTGTTTGGCTTGTGACAAATGTTAATTACCACTGTTACTATCTGAGACTCTTCTTGGTCTAAGCTGAGCCTTGTTGCTTTATATTCACTCTAGGTTGAGAGTAAGCCCTCGACTTCTTGCAGCTCAGCTCAGCTTCTGACAGGAAGCTTTATTGAGTTTTATCAAATAACTCCCTTTCATTGGCTAAATGATGGAAATTTATTTTTTTTAATGAAAGTGGTAAAACAGTCTTCACATGTACATGTAGGTAGTAGAAAGAACTTAGTACTCTCACATGATTATTTACTTTAATCTATAAATAGGGGGTGGGCAGAGGGAGACTGGAATGTGGCTTACCACTTTTCTGGGTCCATCTGCCTCCATAGCAAGGTCCAAAGGATGAAGTTTGTCTGGGGCAAAAGACTCTTGTGTCACTCAGATGGGAGGGGTGACCAGGGCTTGCTAAACTTCATCCTTTGGACTGGGGACGACCCTCCTCTCATCCTGGAAAAGCATCTTGAAGGGCTTTGGTACTGTGGAAGCTCTGTTCAGAAGTAATAGTGCTATGTTATTAACACTTTTCTAGTCATAAACCGCAGTGCATAACCTGCCATGAAGCAAGTTAACTGTCCAAGCTGGATCCTGTGCACCACTGGGCCACTTCTGTATTTTATTTTGTGTGGGCCAGCAGAGGGAAGGGGAGTTACTTCTGCCCCACCAGGAAGTGGGACAGTGACATAGGTCCCAGAAGGGAAACATGTAGGAGCTGGGGGCATCCAAAGGGGCCCCAAAGAGTGGGAAAGGTCTCCCCCTGGAGACCTTAATACACTGGAAAACGAAGGAACGTTTTGAGCAGTGGGAGAGGATGTGGAAAGAGCAGCAGAAAAAAAGAGCTGGGTTTGAGCGGGGGAGGAAGGAAGGGAGGGAGGAAGGAAGTGAGGTAGCATCTCTGGCGTGTGAGTGTCAAGGCTCCCCTGATGCAGCCATATGGTGCAAGCCCACACACAGCTCAAAAGCTTCTGAGTGCAGACCATAGTAAATAATGGTAGCCAGAGGAGGTAAACTAGTTGAGTCGACATCAGTTTTATTTCATTAATAATAACTTTTAAATTGTTACCAATTTTAACCTCTTGATTTGGGAAATGAAAATGTGTAACTGACTTAGATGTACAGGGGTGATGGAATTGACAAACCCCCACTATCAAAAGGGCACAGTGCTTGAATGAATGAAAATCTGAAATCCTGCCACAATTAAACCTTTATTTCAAACACCCCGTGCAACTGCCACTTATCCCACAGCCCCCCTCCTTCTCCATGCAAAGCAGTGGAGTTCTGAAGCACAAAGCAGCGTTTCTGTGTGGAAGTGGCAAAGGGGTTAAAAGGAAGGCTGTCTTTCACTTGCTAATCCCAGGTCTTTGTCCAAGAACTGCTCCGGATTTTTTTTTTTAGCTAGAATGAATTAAATCACTGGCAGAGGACCACCTGCTGAGAAAGCAGGCTTTGTGCTCCCGAGTGCATTCCCACGTGGGTGCAGTTTCCTCTGTTGTCACACGATGGGGCCATCCTGCAAGGGTACAAAGCACCGTCTGAAATCAGTTTTGGAGCCCTTCCTCCCAGGCTGGGTTAGTTTACGAGCTCTGAGCATGAGGAAGCTAAAGGGTGTGGAAGAAACACCGTCTCGGGTAAAGGCCAGGAGTGACAACCTCTGTTTCACTGGAGTGTTGCTTTGGGTGCGTGAATCTCCAGGCCTTACAGGCTTCTGCAACACATATTCTTGGCCAGGTTTCCAATTGTTGATGTAGCACATCTTTTCTTGCTGCAGCATGGACAGAAATTCCTCCCGTAGGCAGAGCTCGGAGGCTGGGATCTCAGGGTCCTGCTGGCTGTGCCACTGGCTCAGCCTGTAACTCTGTGCGCGGTGTTTTTCCTGGTGCATGGGCAGTGCCCAAGCCTGCTGTGCCAAAACTGGCTCAAATAGCAAGAAACGGGAAAGGCAAGAACAGTCACAACCAACAAAAATCATGCTGGGTTTATTCACCCCTTATTTTTGTGTAGCTGCTGTGAAAATCAGCTGATTTTTCTACTTGCCTGGCGGTGGGGCTTAATCCTTTATTTACCTTGAAATTGTGGATAGAAATGTCAGAAAAGATGATGGTTTAAGATATTAGAAATTGTGTTACTTATTCAAAAATTGTTTTCCCTGATCATACCTTTTTGGAAGAGACAATGTACCGAGACTATGTACTGACTATGTACTTTCTTTAAGCTTTAAATGAATCAGTAGCTTCCTATTTGTTTACTTGATGCAAATACTTGATACTTAACTTGATTTGTTACTTGATGTTCTGAAGCTTCTAGATAACAGAAGGCTCCTTTCAAAGCCACTTTTGTGGGTTAAAACATAATAATATGAATAAAGGAGTAGTTTGAGAGATTTCTACATCATTATTACTGAACCATCAAATGTCTCGGTGACACAGTTTGCTGATGATACTGGACTGAGTGGGGAAGTGAACACTTGGGACAGGAGAGCCAAGTTGCAAGAAGACCTGGATAGGCTGGAAGGCTGGGCTAACAAAACCTTGTGAAGTTCAACAAAGACAAACATAGGGTCTTGCACTTGGGAAAACATAATCCAAGAGTCCAGCACAGGTTGGGATCTGCCCATGTGGGGAGCAGCAGAGGGAAGAGGTCATCAATCCCACTCTATTCAGTGCTTGTTGGGCCATACCAGGAATAATGTGATCAATTTTATTTCCCACTATGCAAAAGAGATATGGACAGGCTGGACAAGGTCCAGGGAAAGGCTACAATGATGATCAAAGGACAGGGAAGCTTTCCATGGGAGGAAAGGCTGAGACAACTGGGTTTGTTTAGCCTTGAGAAAATAAAAGTTTAGAGGGAGACATTATCACTGTGTTCCTGTATTTAAAGGGTGGCTACAAAGAAGATGAAGACTCCCTTTTTGCAAGGAATCACATGGAGAGCACAAAGGGTAATGGTAAAACTGGGGACATTCCAAATGGACACAAAAGGAAAATTTTTCAGAGAGAACAATTGGCCATTGGAGTAATCTCCTGGGGAAATGGTAGATTCCTCAACTTAGAACATTTTTTTTCAGCTAAATGAATGCTTGATTTTTTTTCAATGAGAAACATGCAAAAGTGCCATTGTAGGCAGTACTGACATTTGCTGCTGAATGATCAGTGATGTATTCTGCAAGCAGTCAAAATTTCCAGAAAGGAAGGGCTCCTGCTATTGCACCTACCCAGTAATATTTATGTTACAGACAAGGGGAAGTGAAACCTTACTTGCTATGGAGCAGTACTGATTTGTATTCACGTATCTTTTTAAAAAAATATGAAAGTTTTTGAAATTGACTTTAAAATCTGGAAAAATTGGGAAAGTGTATCCCTCTGACCTTTTCAGAAGTTTTAGTTTAGGAGAGCCCTCAAGCAAACCTGTTGGCAGTTCTTCAAGAGAATCTGGGAAGAATAAATAAACGCCCTCTAAGTGACTGAGTTGTATTGCCCTCTGTTTACTTCCAAAGAAGGATACTCACATTTTTGTACCAATATCTGAAGATGGTAGTAAACAATAATGACCAAAGCAGTTTTGTCTTTTGTATGAATCTTCTAATGCAAGAGTAGAGTGGCAAGAGGAACAGGCCTGCCATGGCTTTCAAGTGGTGACTACTTGGTCCTTTCTAGGTGTAGACTGGTTTATTTCAGGAGAGCTTCATTCTGACATGCTTCTCTTTTAAGATTGGTGGAGACCAATTTCTGCCCCAAAGCAGTTGTCATTATTTCAATTACATTTTGTAGAAGTTGGATTCAAGAATTCAAGAATTGCTCCTTGAAAGAAGCTCCAGAGATGATCTGCTCTGAATTAGATGCTTTCTTGTGGAGGCTGCTGCAGGGCCTGGGCTCTCTTTCCAGCTGGGAGGTCACTCTAAAGCTTTTTCAGATTCTTCCCTAAAAAGAACAGGGTGTTTTTGCTGATAGCTTGCAGAGAGGAATTGGAAAGGAAACAAAGAATAAAAGGAGAGGAAAACTGGGGACAGGTCCCCTGTTAATTCATCCATTCAAGTTTTCTGTAAGGTTCAGGTGTCCCTGCTTTTGTTTTTACAGCCTCTGCTTGAGGGATTGGTTCTCCAGGCTTTCACAGAACTGTGCTGGGGCTGCTCAAGAATGTGCACAAAGCTGACACATTGCTTTCCTAAGGATGACAACCATGGGCTGCTTCTGCTGTAGGAAGGGAGAGAAGGAAAAGAGCAAGAATGGAGGTCTAGGGTGCATCCAGTCTATTATCAAGACTCTGCTGAGATGACTTGATTAGGAATCAGCAGCTTACAAGGCAGAAAGAGGTTTCTGATAGCTGAAAGCAGAGCAGCTTTGAAAACCAGGCTTTTCCTGATTTTCAGTACATCTCAAACATCCATTGCTTTATTTGGTCTGCTCCAAACACCTAGAAACCTTTCTGGGCAACAGGCCACTATGAGTGCAGTAGTGTGAACTGTGAACGGGCACTCGCTGTCCCAAAACACTGCCAGGTGTGAGAGACAGTGGGTGGGAGAAGAAACAACATTGTAGGAAGAAGTGATTGATTTGTGTTTAGTTTTTTATGCCAGTTTTAGAGCAGCACGTGGGAGTTCCCTCCAGTAACCCCAGGCAAGAATATTCTTGGGTTTGGAGATTGTTAATATTCCAGGAAAAGAAAGGAAGAGTAAAGGACCGTGTTACCTAAAAAAAAAAAAAAAAATCATGTTGGGGCATAAGAAACAAATCCATAAAAGACAATTTGATCAATAGTGCCATCGGTAAATTATGTGGTCTTTGCAAACAAAGCCTCAGCTTTATCAGAGAGTGTATTAACTCATGGAGGGAAGGCTGATTTATCACTCTTCATCCAGTAATTGTCAGCCCATAATCCCCTGAAGGGAAAGTAGCCATCCATGTTTATCACTTGAGGAGAGACACTAGAACAAACAGATGCTGATTTTAGCCTGGCAAAAAACCACTGCCACTTGAGCACAGCTGGTCTGCCCAAATGCAAGTGGCTGCTGCTTGTTCCTGCTCCTGAGGCTCAGGAGTGCACCTGATTTTGGGCACCCATGGCTGGAGTAAAGCTCAGAGCTTTGAGGTGGCTTTGGTGTGGCACCTGCTGCAGTCACCTGTGTGCTTTGCTTGCTGAGGCCTTGCCTTCTTTGGCCTTTGACACAGACAGGAGTCTTCCCCATAAGAGATTTGTCAAGTTTGCAGAATTTTTAGTGCTCTGTGGGTATCTAAGGGAGCTGAGATGTTTTTTTAAACTGCTACAGAGATGAGTGATACAGCATTATTTAGCTGATCCACAGTATCCCCAGTGATGACCAGAAAATATGTTGACTGACTGCATAATTGCTGCCCCTTTTGTTTTCTCACAAAATGTAAGTGAATCTTACTGTACTTTTAGTGTGCATTTTACTCTCTTTTCTAGGCTTTGTTGAGATTTTTCACTGGAGACAGCTATGCAAATGTCAGCTGCTAGTACCTGATTCCTTCGGACTGAAATTTAAAATATGCTCATGAAAGTTTTCATAACCTAAGCCCATAATACTGAGAGCCTAGAGTATGTGCCTCCTGGTTCTGCATGCAAAGGAAGTGTGACTAAGAAACCTGTTATTAGCAGCTTGTATTTTGTTTGTGCAGTGACATCTAAGGGGCTTTCTAAGCAACTTATTTTCCCTTGCTGTAAAGGAAGATTTCTTACTGCAGCAAAAGGCAAATCTGTTTTTCAGATCTCAGCCTGTGCTGTATTGTCTGGATGAGGATAAACCTGTGGAGTAGAAATAGTTTTGTTTCTGAGCCGTGGAAACTTCACCAGCTGGAAACCTCCTTTGACCCACATGCCCTTTCCCTGCAATAGCAGCACTCCTCTGACCCTGTTTTTGTTTGTGTTGTCTGAATGCAGGGCAGTATCTGGAAGATGGGCTCACGTCTGCATCCAGGTTGGGATGTTGAGGAGGAGTCGTGCTACATGCATCTTTTTCACTGCCACACTGTAGCAGTGGTAATGCTTAGAGTGAGCTTCTGCACATGATTCCTAGGGACTTCAGAGGGCAGAAATTTGCCCTTAGAGCTCCCAGCACTTTTCATCTTCAAAGGGCATTATAATCATTAATACATTAATTAGGCATTCTCCCCTTCCATCCTGCTAACTAGGTTTATTAAGCTGAATGTATTTATCTTTGGGCAGCTTCTACCAGCAATTGAATGAATAATTTTCCTAATAACTTTAAGAGCAAAGACATAAAAAGAACAGGGAGATGAGAACAGGAGACCAAGGCAAATTAAGCTGTGCTGTGAAAGGAGAGGAACAATTTGATTCTAGGTGCAACTCCACCTCCCCTGCAATTCCCAGCTGATAGCTGTGCAGGCTTTCTTGCTTCTGTCTTCCCTAATCTACATGGAATTGCACATCTATGTAACGTTTATGCTAGCACCTGCAAATGCCAAATAAAAAGGAGGTCATGGATGACTGGGATCTGCAGAAAAGGAGAAGATGAAAATAGCTTGCAATTGCAAGGTGAAGAAAGCCTATGTGAATGTTTGACTTTTACATGTGCTTGTATCTTAGGTGTTTTTATGAGAACTGGTATAACCTAGCAGTGTTTCCCAGCAGGTGAGCTGCAGGGGTGGAGGAAGGTCACGAAAGACTGTGTCAGGGAGTTTAAGGTGTTGAAAGATGCCATCTAAAGCAAATGAAATCTTTCTCCATCTTTGTCCTTCAAGCATTGTTGCTCATGCCCTTAAAGCACGCACAAATGCATGATGTGTGGCTGCTATCATACACATGCAGTTTTGCTCATACTCTCACAGTAAATGTTGGTGGAAAGATGTAAAAGGTTTTCTCTGCAAAAGTACATGCTCCTGCAAAAGTTCAGAGACTCAGTGGCTGGGATGCTGCACTGTAGATTTAGTGATTTTTTTGCAGTGCTCTGCCATTTGCCAAGTGATTTCACCTCTGTCTTCTTCCTGTCTTGTTTATTTAGATTCACAAGCTTAAGACCAGGAGGGACTACTAGATCATCTTGCCAGACCTCTTGTGTATCACATCACAGTCGATTGAGCTTGATATAGTTACTGCTGTAGTGAACCCAATAACCTGTGGGTGGTTGCAACATATCTTCCATGAAGCCAAATTTTTGACATTAAGCTCTTCAGGGCAGGAGTTGTGTTCTATCCGTGCTTTAATTAGAGATTCTCAGCAGTGCTATTAAAACAGGATCAACACCAAGAAAAATAACACCAAAGATAATACCAATAATGTTAATTATAATAAAATCTATTATTATTTTATTGGTTAAGCTTGTTAGGTTGATTGTGTTGTTTTGAATTTTCTTTTTAACTGTGAACCAGCCACTGTATATGAACTGTAGCTTTCAGAAATGAGACTAAGAGGTGGCTTTTCAATTCTGGTATGCAAATACTTTTGCAGAGCAGCAGACCAGTTATTGGAAGGGCTCTTTAATGCAGTGAAGAAGGTTGTAAAAAAAACCCAAAACCAGCATAGCCAGGAGCGGCTCTCCAGCAATGCAGATTGTGAGTAAGTTGACCTCCGTACAGCAGTAAGGGAGCAAAATGTTACTGCTCATGGCATGCAGGATAAATGCTCTGAGTCTCAAATGTAGATTTAAATAAACATGGAGAATCAGCCCTATTCTTCTATCACTTAATTCCCAATTTAAGGGTCAAGGAGTCTGCCTGTGCCATTTTGATGAAAAGTGGCTGGCCAAGTGGAGCAGGTTGGGGTTTTTTTGTAAGAATTATTTCAGCTAACGTGGATTTGACACACCCACAGGTTTGCTCAGACTCTGTCAGACCAGGGAGATGTTTGTCAGCATCCTCTTTTACTGGAAGAGCTAACCTAGTCTGAAATCTTGAAGGAATAAAACCTTGACTTAAAATAGAAGTGTTTGTGACAGGACAGGGTGATGGGAATGGAAAGATCCTTCCTAACCACCTGCCTGGCTGTCAGAGGAGCTCATTTCTTCCCCTTTGGCTGCCTTTGGCTGTCTAGAATTTGCCATGGACTGCAGGCAGGCTGCAAAGGGACTGGGTGAGATGAACATGTGCACTGAGAAGTGACCAGAGTTTATTTGTTGTGACAGGAATGGTGCCCCCCTCCACCACTGCAATCACTTCCTACAGCAATTCCTACACCCTTTCCATGGGATGGAGAAGCTTCAGCTGGTTTAATCAAAACAGTGCAGGGCTGTACCAATCTCTCTGCACCCAGTTGGAGGTTACTTTCCCCATGGCAGCATCAGTGGAGGAAAGCTGTGGTCCTGTCTCAGACCCTGCAGCTCCAAGCCATATCTATTACCCCAAAGCCCTGGAGAGGATGGTTAAAAATAAAATGCTGAGTTGCAGAGAAGGTACCACACTCCTGCTCTCTCTGTCCCTGCTGTGGGACAGTAGTCTTTGGCACACAGGCAGGACAAACACAGCTGGTGAAACTCAAGGTTGCACCTGAAGGAGATGCAGCTAGGTCAATGCAACCAACAGGAGTTGCCTCCGGAATGTCAGGGAGCTGCTGGTCCTGCATGCTCCGGGTGGAGCTCAGCCCTGTCACACCTCCCACTCTGCCTCACACTGTGTGAGTGCCTCCATCTGCACACTATGTGCTGCAGATGGAGGCACTCACAGCACCAGCAGGCAAACTAGCCCTTGGCTGTTTCCCCTCAGATGCCAAAGCTCAAAAGTGAAGCTTCAATCCTGGGCACTAATTGCCTTGGATGTTATGGAGGTGCCCTTTAGCTGTCATTACCCTGGCACCTCAGGGGTTACCATCACAAACACTTTGTTTAAAGCTGGCCAGAGGATAGCCAGATGTACTGCAGTTATTTACACCTTTGGTGGCAAAACAGACATGCCTTTAAAGCCTTGCCTTGGACTCCGCACAGGAATGGATTCTCTTTCTTAGAGCAACATGGGAGCTGTTCTGCAGCAAAAGAGAAATAAGGGAGTGAAACTGGACCAGAACAAAATAAAGTTTATGGTTGAAGGGCTTATAATGCAGTTTCCCTCTGTGCTAGAACTGAGCTTTAAGCCTTGTTCAGTGAATGAGATAAACCACTGAGGCTTCATTACTTCAAGGTTCAGTGATAATACCCTTGTTGTTTAGAAACCAGGCAGCTTGGGAGACCATCCTTTTGGGACAACTTTAAAAGGAAACATTCACAAGTTCAGATGCAGGTCTGCTTCAGGATTTTGTTTCAAGCTAGTAGGGAATGTTAAAGTCAAAATCTCCCTGGAAGAAATCACCAGTGCAACTCAGTTCAGATCAAGGTCTGCCCTGCTGTTTCTATTCATAGTACTTCAAGAATGTGTTTATTTTGTTTTTTCAAGGACAGCTGGGATGAGAATTTCAGTATGGAATGGGAAAAGTTTAGGCTAAAAAGCTAAAAGAAAAAAGCCCTGCCATGGTAGCCCTGTCTTCCCTTTCTTTTGGAGCCAATGTAGGCTGCAGGTGAGCGAGGCCACAGTGAGACTGATTTCTTGCAGCTGACAGATGATAGCTGGGGTGGTGTCCTTCCAGAGCTTTGAAGAGCAGCTCTTGAAGACTGTGTGGCATATGTTACAGTATGGGTGGTTGCATTCTCCTTGCCTTGGATTCCCACTTCCCAAAGAGGCACTTTTCCCTCTCAAGGTGTTGAGCACTCGAGGGGATCCCTACCCAACTGCGGCCGCACAAGTTGGGACGTGGTGTGCGCTCCTGTAGCCTTTATTAAAGGTAATGCCTTCCACTGCTCTCTGACTGAGCAGAGGCTGAGGTGGCTCTGTGCTCAGCTCCTGTGGATAGCTCTGCTCCTGAGCCTTCATCCTGCCCAGGTGCTAATCTTCAGTCCTGGGCAGGGTCAGCCCTGTCAGGCAACTTGTCCTCCTGCCCCAGGGCCACGTCCCAGCATCTGCAGTGTTTCACCCCTTCGTGCACTTCCTCTATTTGCACAGTGGTTACAGAAATAATTTTTGCCTGCACTACAGCATTCCTTAGGTTCCAGAAAAGTGGGCTGTTGTTGTGATTGTTAAATAAAAGTGAAGCTGCAGCTCAGTACTGAGGGTGAAATATTCCCCCAGCCACATGTGGTAACTGTGTCTGTAACTCTCAGTCTTCTGAGAGCTTAAATTGGTCTGAGAAATGAATGTGGTGTGTAAGACAACTTGAGATGAAGCCAGTCCCTGTAGCAAACTTCTGAGCAGCTTCACCTGCTCTAAATGTTTCAAGCTTTTTAAACTGATTTTCAATGTGCACCTTCCAAAATGCCATCCTCTTCCCTGATTCTGCTGACAACAACTTCTGGGGGTCTTCTGCAGTCGTATGAAAATTATAAGCCCTGCCATTTGCCAGTCTGATGGTGGGCCATCTGTATCAAGCCAGATGCTACTGCATTCATCCTTTAGCTCCTCCTGTCTTGGGTTGGGTACTTCCACAGCTAAGAGTTGATCGGATGCACTCATCTGCATTTTGTGAGCCAAGGAAGATTCTTGACATCTGCAAGAACTCTGCCCTGCCCTTCCCTGCCTTGGGAGGGTGGGGAACCCCAACATTTTGTAACCATATGGTTTTGTCTGATTTCTGGCTTTAATCATTTCCTCTTGGCAGAGGACTATACAGCTCTCTGTGCTCTCCACCAGGAACTGACTCATGGAAATGGAGTTTTTCCTCGTTGCATTGTGAGAGCGAATATCTATGTGTCTTTGAAGAAGCTAGTGAGGTAGTGTGCAGGTGATGAAGATTTCTAAATGTGAGGGAAAACCCCATATTTGGCTGTTTTAAATTAAGCTTCTTGTTTCATGCATCAGCCATTTGGAGATTCATCTATTCTAAACTAGAGATTTGTCTCCCTCATTGCTGGCATACTGTAAAGCTGAATGTTGTTGCTTTACAGAGGTAAGGTGATAGCAGGGAATGGATAGAGCTGATCAGATACCATGGAGATAAGCCTGATATAAAATCCAAACCTTAGTCTTGCTGTCAGCTCCGTGCCCTCTGTTAGTACATCATGGCCTTAGGCATCATCATCATCTAGGCTTGAATTTGGGATTTGTGGATCTAAAACACAACCTGCTATGTATGAGCTGGAGGCTCAGGCAGGCAAGTGCACTGTGACCAAACCTGAGGTGAAGCATGTTTGCGTAAGCCACAATGGAAAAAGATTTAAGCAAATGCATTTGTATCTCACCTTTGTGATAGGCTAAGTGTGTGTGCAGTGTGCTGCTGCAGCTTGGCTGATAAGCAGTGTCTTCCAGAGCTGCAGCAGCTAATCAAATATCTGAACTGTGGGTGGAGGGCACATCGTTGTTACCGTGCCACTGAACAGTCTTGGTGGTAATTGACATCCAGCCACAAGGAGACAGAGCTGCAGTAGGCAGAGGTTCAGAGTATTTGACAGAAGTCCAGTTGAATGGGAATCCAGGCATTTGTGTATCTAGGGGTCTCACACACAGATGGACAGATGGATGTCTCTGTTACATCAGAAGTGTCTTGGCAGACCAAGCTCTTTAAGTTATGTGGCATGTCACCTGTTCTGTCAAAAGCTGGGAGTTCTTGCATGCTGTTTGTTTTCTGTCACAGGATTAACTACTCCAAAACCAGGGCTTTCTCAGTATCCTCAGGAAGTTATTTCCTACCTTTAAAGATCATTGTCATGGGAAATTTTGTTTGATCTCAAGCCTGAGTTCATCGGTTCAATTTTATCCTCTTATTTCTGGATAAAAGGAACAATGGCAGGAGAAGCAGTATTTCTTGCATGGAGGTTTGGAGGCATGGTACCACTGTTGCCCCTGCTGTGGAGGAATTGTGGATGGACAGTCTTTGAAGCAGTGATGCTTGCCCTTACAAGCAGGAAATCTACTGCCTTTTAGATGTATTGTTTGTTGACCTCCTGACTGATCTTTAATGTTTTTATTTTGAGAGACATCCCAGTGTATCAGATACATGTGCAGTTATGGCCCTGGAAGATTATCTGTATGCTGTTGCATGTGGACAGGCTGTGCCTGAGGCTAAATCCCATATTAGCTGACAAGCAGGTGATGTGCAGGGAAAAAATGGGGAGTACAGAGGGTGTTTGTTTGGCTCCCAGGGCTGAAGAAATGGCGATCTGTGCTGGGGAACAAAGACAATTTGCATTTAATTTCTCTGGGCTGCAGTGCTGGCGACAATGGCGATGTTCATGTGTAGCATTAAAGGCCTGCACGGCCAGGGCTGAATGGCCGCCTTTGTTCAGGCTGGGGCAGCAGGAGCTCTGCAGCCTGGACTGCAGCTCTGTGTCACACAGCGTGGCCACAGAAGGGAGGTGTGGAGAGAGAGAAACTGGGTGCTGATAGAGCCTGCCCATCCCTCCTCCTGGCCAGGGGAGGTGTTTGGCAGCCTTGGGATGTCCTAAAGGGAAAACAACGCCATCTGCCAGTGGCTGCCCTGTGGGGCTGAGGCCAGGGCCTGTCTATGCTGGTGTTCACTTCTGCTCTGCACTGACAAGGGGAGATGTAGGGGGATAGAATATAAGAAAATAAAGATAGTGTAGAAAGTAATCTTACCCCTAAGGAGTTGCAGCTGGGCCAATTATCAAAGACTTGGAACAGGCCTGACTTTAACAGGCCACAGCTGTGACCAATGATAAGAAGAGCGCTGTAAAAGAGTGGTTAAGAAAGGAACTGGAGTTAGCTGGCTACCTTGTGAAGAAGAGAGAGTCAGTGCTTGGAGGAGCAGCCTACAAGAAACACCAGGAAGGTATGGAACTTTGGTGATAAGGAGACAATAGTATGGGACCCCTGCACTAAGATGACAACAGGGAGAAGGGATTGGCTACAGCTCTTCCCAGAGAACTTTGGCCAGGGGTCATTCAGGAGTAGGCCAGGGCATGCACAAGCTTCATTCTGCTCTTGCTGCTACCTGGGCTCCACTCATGGGATTGAAGAGTCCTAAATCTAACCTGCCTGGGAGATGGTCTCCTCCCTAGATGAAGCCTTCAGAAGGTGGTGAAGGGTGGTAGGGGTGGAGACAGAATGTCAAGTGTGGTGCAGAGACTTTGTTCTTTAGCAGACACCTGAGTTCAGCCAGGTGTTAAGTGGTGGATGCTGCCCCAAACTTTGTTGGAGCAGGCTTGGCTCTGCTCTGGCAGGCAGTTAACCTTGGAAAGTCCCTCCCCAGGGACTCCAGGCACCCCTGGACTGTGAAAAGCATATCTTCTCAGACTGGTGGCTAGCAGCCACAGAACACATTGCTGCATCCATCAGCAGTGCTCTCTCCCCCACAGCCCCAGGAGTCCTCACTCATTGCAGTAGCTGACTGTCTGATACAAGTACCCAAGTGGGAGTTTGTCTGAGACCACCACCAGGCAGCAGGTGAGAGGCTTCTGGTTTCTTAGCAGGAGTGATTTGAAGTCTACTGTTTTCTGCAGTAGGTGGGAGGAAAGTGTGGGATGTAGGATCCTGTTCCCTAGCTCCCCAAGGAAATGGTGTTTGGCCTGGGGATTGCCCATGCAAAACTCAGAAACCTGAACTTCTCCTGCCTCACCTACCCCATTGTGCAGTGCTCACCATACCAGCTGAATAAGACGTGGTGTTAATTGCTCTGTGTGCTCCTAAGCGTCTTTCCTTGGCTTTCAGGAAGCTGATTAAAAGAGTGAAAGTAAAGTGGGGATTAATGGGATCCTGTCGGAGGCTTGGGGGGGAAAAAAAGGAAATTCCTTGGAGGGGAAAAAGAGGGATCTGAACAGCTGACAGCAAGCCTCTGCAAACAAACCGGGAGAGTTAGGCAGCAGATGGACTAACACTCTCTGGGCTTGTGCCAGTGCATCAGATTGATTTTAAAGATGAAGCACCCACTGCCTGGGAAAGCAAGCCCTTCGAGTAGGAGCTCTTCCTGGCAGCTGTTCAAACACTAGCTGCTTTACAGTTCACTTTCGGTGCACCAAGGGGCACTGAGAAGCACTGGGGACTTGGGATATGAAATATGACCAGTGGGAACTATGGACCAGTAAAGGAGATATTTTTGTAGGGAGGATTACATGGAAAATAGTGTCCAGTTGCTCAGAAATGCATAGTGCTTCTGAGAACCAGGAGAGAACAAAGGGCCATCAAGTCAAATTCTGTGCCTCCCAGCATGGTGAGTGCTAAATCTTTCAAGCAAAGGTGAAGATTTCTCTGGAGTGCAATTCCAGAGGGGAATTATTTTTCTGGGCCTCAGCTGTAGACCTTGCTGTAGATCAGCCTATGTCATGAGGTATGACTGCTGCCCTAACTAGCTGTGTTACTGACATCTCCCCTGATGTGTCTGAATTGAACTCACAGGGTGCCTTGGTGATGGGCTTGGATAAGTACAAATGCCTCCTTCTCCCACACCATCCTTTTCCTTCTACAGAAATTATATGAACCAGAGTGGGATTTTTTTTCTTCCTCCTGCCTTTTTCTCAAAATTAAATAAAAACCTTCCTGTTTGTGGAAAAAAACCCTACTGAATAATAAAACATGTGAAGGCTCCTAGGTGAAATAAGCATTTTCACAGCAGTTTGTTCCATCAGATTATATATTACATATATGTAGTGTAGCCCAATGGTCTGCTTAATTTATGAAGGCTGTTTCATGGTTCTCCCTCTTAATTTCCCATTATATATTATTTGGTTCCCTTTTAAGTCTGGCATACTCTGTTTTTATGGTGTGCATGACAAGGAGATAGTCTCAGACCCTGAGCTGGTGCCAGCTTCCAAATCTTGAATTGCCCCTTGAACATAAGCTTATACAAAAGTTAATCAGTTTTTAGGCTGATTGTACAGCATGTGCAGTTGTGATTAGAGACTATATTTAAGACTTGGCTGGCAAAAAGACTTCAGCAATGACAAGCTTACAAGTATTTCAGCAAAAGGCTGACACAAATGTGGGTGGGCTGGGAGTGCCACACAACTTATACTCTGCCCTGAGGAAATGCCACCCTCCACCCTGGCACAGCACCTTCCTCCGCCTCTGTTGGTGTTGCAGCAAAGGGTACTTGTGTTTGTCATCCTGCCTCCTCCTCCATCCCAGGGTTTCTGATGCAATAGGACCAGAGTGAGAAAACAAGTATGATGCAGCAGGCCTGGCAAAGCACAGCTGTGGCAAAAGGAAAAAGTGCTTGGGGGCTGGCAGCAGGTCAGATATCAGGGATTTCAGGGGTGCAGAGATGTAGAAAGGTGAAGAGAGAGCAGCATCAGCTGCTAATTCCCATTGATTGAAGAGTTCCCTGTTCCCCTTGCTGTGCTGCATAGTGCTTGCAGCAAGGGTAATTTGGAGAAAACCGATATCCAGCTGTTGCTCAGAGGTCGGATGGGCTGCGTCTTGATGTGTGCGATAGCGTGTCTTGCCTTTCGAGCAGCCGGGGTCTTGCTGAAGTGAGAGAACCTGATCAGAGAGGATTTGCAGTCTGATTTTCAGCTGTAAGTTAAGACAAACTCATTTCTGTTCTCTTGGCTGACAACCCTGAGTCTGGGAGCTGGTGACTTGGCCTTTCAGTGCCGGGGTGTTTGCTCAGATGTACTCCACACAAATAGCATGACGGGGGCTGACAGGCTCTACCAGCTGCTTGGGCATTTATGGCATCGTGTAAAATAGACAGGGTGCTCCCTAGAAAGCCAGCAGGAATTTGGCACAGCTACCACCAGGCTCAGATGAATATCGCATAAGCATTCGCTAAATGGGCATAGATCAAGATTTATCCAGCTTCAAAATTAAATAAAACCTTCCTCTTTTGGAAAAAAACCCTACTGAATAATAAAACATGTGAAGGCTCCTAGGTGAAATAAGCATTTTCACAGCAGTTTGTTCCATCAGATTATATATTACATATATGTAGTGTAGCCCAATGGTCTGCTTAATTTATGAAGGCTGTTTCATGGTTCTCCCTCTTAATTTCCCATTATATATTATTTGGTTCCCTTTTAAGTCTGGCATACTCTGTTTTTATGGTGTGCATGACAAGGAGATAGTCTCAGACCCTGAGCTGGTGCCAGCTTCCAAATCTTGAATTGCCCCTTGAACATAAGCTTATACAAAAGTTAATCAGTTTTTAGGCTGATTGTACAGCATGTGCAGTTGTGATTAGAGACTATATTTAAGACTTGGCTGGCAAAAAGACTTCAGCAATGACAAGCTTACAAGTATTTCAGCAAAAGGCTGACACAAATGTGGGGTGGGCTGGGAGTGCCACACAACTTATACTCTGCCCTGAGGAAATGCCACCCTCCACCCTGGCACAGCACCTTCCTCCGCCTCTGTTGGTGTTGCAGCAAAGGGTACTTGTGTTTGTCATCCTGCCTCCTCCTCCATCCCAGGGTTTCTGATGCAATAGGACCAGAGTGAGAAAACAAGTATGATGCAGCAGGCCTGGCAAAGCACAGCTGTGGCAAAAGGAAAAAGTGCTTGGGGGCTGGCAGCAGGTCAGATATCAGGGATTTCAGGGGTGCAGAGATGTAGAAAGGTGAAGAGAGAGCAGCATCAGCTGCTAATTCCCATTGATTGAAGAGTTCCCTGTTCCCCTTGCTGTGCTGCATAGTGCTTGCAGCCAGGGTAATTTGGAGAAAACCAATATCCAGCTGTTGCTCAGAGGTCGGATGGGCTGTGTCTTGATGTGTGCGATAGCGTGTCTTGCCTTTCGAGCAGCCAGGGTCTTGCTGAAGCGAGAGAACTTGATCAGAGAGGATTTGCAGTCTGATTTTCAGCTGTAAGTTAAGACAAACTCATTTCTGTTCTCTTGGCTGACAACCCTGAGTCTGGGAGCTGGTGACTTGGCCTTTCAGTGCCGGGGTGTTTGCTCAGATGTACTCCACACAAATAGCGTGACGGGGGCTGACAGGCTCTACCAGCTGCTTGGGCATTTATGGCATCGTGTAAAATAGACAGGGTGCTCCCTAGAAAGCCAGCAGGAATTTGGCACAGCTACCACCAGGCTCAGATGAATATCGCATAAGCATTCGCTAAATGGGCATAGATCAAGATTTATCCAGCTGAATGAGAGGTTTGAGTATTCCCAAAATAGCATCTCATCAACCAAAGCTCTCTCATTCTGCTTTGCTACAAGACTATTGATAAATATTAAAATAAAAGTTATTTCCCAGTGGAATCTTCTGTTGTAACCTGCCAGTTTTACACCCCTGACTTCAGTGCAGCACCACTGGCATGGAGCTGTGACATTTTGATGGTGAATCTAGTCCTGCATTTGCTTTAGCAAACTAATCGCATGGATTTCTAGAAGTGGAAATGTCATAGTAACTGATGGGAAATGCATCAGGTAAACAGGTAAGAAATGACAGGTTTCATGACTGATAGCCAGGCATGTTAAAGATGTGAATATTTACTTGGCAGGGATTGTTACTAGAACAAAGCATTTTATGTTTCATGGAAAATAAATGCAAACATAAAACTATTTTGTTTTACTTGTTTCTCTGCCCATCACTGAAGACACTTGATTTTAAATGCTGCCTTCCTGCTCAGAGATCAGAAATGTTTTGGGGCCAGACCCTGGGGCTAGGAACACCAATGTCAACCTGGAGTCATGCCTCAGTGCAGTCCACAGAATTCCTTTGCATTTACACCAGCACTGTAGATGAGCTTCTGGCTCACGAAAGCAATCAAAGCTAATCGATGTGGCTAGAATTTGAAATTTCAGGTGGTTCTGTTGAATGGTTCATGAGCAATCTACAAGCTAGGAGTTATTTGCAGAAAGTATCCAGCAGTTAATTTCAAATCCCATATACATTTGAGATGTTCATAAGCTCCTTGCAGACAATTTGCAAACAGAAAAAGAGGATAAAATTCATCAAAATAAATGATCTGCCATGAATAATTCATTTGGTTCCCATCAGTCATGCCAACTCTCTCCCTTGTTGTTCGTTTCTGCAAAAAGATCAGGGATTGAATTTAGCTTGGAGACAGAAGTGTGCGTTCACCCCCAGAGGTGCTTCGGCAGAGCAGACCTGCGGCACGTAGGTGATGAGAATAAGAAAGCTTCTGTGGCACACAAGATTCCATTCTGTGGGTAAACAGCAGATTTTAGCCAGCAGGGCTGTCAAGCAGGCTGCTTCCACGAGGACTGTTTTTAAACAGAAAACCCCAGCTACCAAAACAAACCCTGAACTTGAAGGGGAGATGAAAAGAGAGGACTGGGGGTATCTGATGTTACCAGGAGAGGCGTCCTTCAGCCTAAACTACCAGCAGGCTGAGGGTAGCTTTGCCTTTTATGGCGGGAGGGAAGAGTATGGGAGAAGTGGAGTCTGGATCACTGAGAAGAAAAGCAGGTATTACCTCACCTGAGAATGTTTCAGGTACCAGCCTGAAACACTTCTGAAACCACTTCCTTCCTTGCATGCGTAATTGATTTATAGTCATGGGAACTCTCCCATACTGAGCAGAAAATGGACAGAGGAGCTGAGTGGTGTCTGTGCAACATCTTGGAGAGAGTGGGAAGGCTCTGTACTCCTTGGTTAATATAGTGGAACCTTTATCCAGATACAGATTTTTTTTGGGGGGGGGGGGGGCGGGAAAGAGATAATTAAAGGAAAGGGCCTCATTCACTGCTGTTTTGTTCAGGTCGACAGCAGGGAAATATAGCTGCCACCAACTGCATTGTGATAAATGGCATTGGCATAGCACAAATAAGAGCGCTAAGAATAAATAAGCTATCTTACATTAAAAAGAAAAAAAGCAAAAAGGTTGAGTTTAATTCCAAACCAATACGTGTAGCACCACGGGCCCTCATATGGAGCTCTTATAACCTGGATTTAGTTGCAGCATGGATGTGTTATCCTTGTTCTTTCAGTAAAGGCATTGCCATGCTGATGCACAGCAACAAGGAGACCCAACTCTCCAAAGCCTCAGACCAGTGCCTGAGGTGCTATGTTACAGCTTTTACTATACAGAAAATGGAAATAAATGGGGCATAATAGAGTTTAGGGAACTGAAATGTCACGTAGCTGAGAAAGGGCGTCTAGCAGCACAACTGATAAGAACGTCTGTTGAGGCACTCTCTGCACTTCAATTTACATCTTACACTTTGCTGTGAGCCCTTTCCTTCAGAACCACTCAGCAACATTTAATTTAGACAAGTGTACCTGTCATCTTTGGCCTGTTGCTTCTGATGCTGGTGAAGCACAGACAGCTTGCTGGGGTGAGTGGGAGAGTCTGGGAGGGCTGGGGCTGCTGGCAGCTGCCTCCCAGCGCATGCATGGCTTCTCATTTGAGTCCTGGTTTGGAAAGGAAGGTCTTGTATGTCTCCAGGAAAGAATGGCAGGGGTCTCAAAGAAAGGTCATATTGAAGAAATGCTGATTTAATTTTTAATAAACTTGCTTTCCTTGCAGAAGGTTAGGAACAGGCTCATACAGCCACATAGTTCTACTGGAGTTAATTTCCCCTCTATTTTAAGCTTTTACTTCAGTCTATTTGACCTAAAAATTATCCTAATCTACCACATACAGAGTAACATGTTTTATTTTAGAGTATGTTATGTGCACACAGCTTCAAGATCTTTACAATCTCTTGTCACCTGCCTGAGGCAAGCTAAGGGGAGGGCTCAACAGGGAACTGGTGAGCTGATGGCACTGGGGTCACAAGAGAGGAGGCAGATCCTGTTTTTATGGGTCTGTCCTGTCCTGTCACCCCTTTCCAGAAAGGCTCTCTGGCCCCAGAGGCCAGGTACAAGCAGGGGTTTGGCTGAGAATGTAGCAGCCAGAGAGAGAGGAATAAATCCCATTAGAGAGTTCATTCAACCAAGGATTCAACAGGAGTCTAAAATGCTCAATTTTTAAGATTGCCAAAAACTGCAGGAAGGGATTATTCAAGTCAGCATGGCTGGATCAAGACACAATCCTGATCCATGTGGGAGTAGACTCGTTTCTCTTGCCTGCCCTTGCAGACCTGTGACCTGAGTGCTGCTCCCTGGCCATGGCCACCTGGACAATGTCCCCAGTGCTAAATCCTGGGCGGTCACATTGCACCTTGTGGCAAAGGTGTGGGGGATGCTGAAGACTTGGTGATGCTAAATTGCTTTGCCATTAATGACACAGACTCTGTTACCTCAGTTACCTCATGTTTCATGTTAAATACATTTGCTTGCAGGCGGCAGTTTTGCCGTCTTACTTACATTGCCATAGAAACAATCTTCCACATTCCTCTGTTTGCTCTGCATTTTTGTTAAAGGCTCTTTCTTCTCCACTTATCCTCTCCATCTTTTCATTTGCTGATGCTTTCTTCATTATGTCCCTCCAATTCCCTCACCTTCTAGCCTGCCATGCTGCAGCTAAGTGCTTTTCTTGGTAAAGATGCCCTGCTCACTGCCTCTGCCTCTATAGGTGTCAAGATCCAGCAGTGATACACCTCACAGATAAGGAAAGGGGACTAAGTGTGTCCAAGTGGACCTGTGCCTATGCCCACAAGTGCTGGGATCAGGAGAGGAGTAGGAAGTGGGATGAAGTGTGATATTCTGGCATCAGACCTGTTGCCCTTGACAGTCATGAAACCAATTTAAACTTCTGCTTTGTGACCAGGGAATGAGGCTGCCCATCAGATAAAGGGCTGTGGGACTTCAAGGGTTGTCTCACTTGGTTCATGTACACGTGGAAGGATCGCTGCTAAAACCTCTGTGCTCTATGTAATTATAAGAAGACAAAAGTCTTTTTGGGCATGCTGATTAGAGAGATTTTATTATGAATCTCATTCCCCGGTGGATAGCATTTGATTGTTTGCTTCAGAAGAGAAAAGGAAGAAAAAAGGAAAAGGAAGATGTTTAGAGCTTTTCTGATTACAAAGGGTGACATTTGCTAGCACTCAGATTATACCTTGTTTCTCTCCTCCTCTGCTCTTGTAGGCAGGAAGTACCCAAGAAGAAATAAGAGCTATTTATGAGAAAAAAAAGAAAAAAAAGCAGCGAATATATTCAACGACTGATCACATAAAAACAAATACGTCTTTTTTTCCCTCCATTCCTCATGGGAGGCTGCTCCACTGCTGGCAAAGAGACAGGCAATGATGTATCCAGAGTCACCTTGCAAGTGCTGGGCAGGGCCAAGGACAGAGTGTCACCTCTTGAATACAGGGGAGGGCTTTCTGTGCCAGGCTGGACACTTCTCCTGAGCTGCTGGAAAATCTCCCAGCAGTGAGCCATGTCACCAGCTGCAGAATTTGGTCTTCTGTCCAGCCTTTGCTGTGACATGCAGTGAGTGCGGGGGTGGAGGTTGTTACCTGGGCTTCTCTATTTTCACTGCCTATTTTCCTTTCTTTTTTGCTAGATATTATGTTTGAGAGTTTTACAGTTACTCTTCGATGATACCCCTTATTTAAATTCCTCTTCCTTAAAGATGCAGCCATTCTGTATGTCCAGGATATGAAACTGTGCAAGTGGCTGGAGTATACAGGAAAAGCCCTAAAACCCTTCTTGTCTTGCATGAGAAGATGAAGAAACCCCAGAATTTCTTCTCTAAACAGGGCATGAGAAGAACTAACAGCTGTAGAGTGTTTGGTTTTAACATCAGGAAGACACATGCAGCACAGATTGAGTTCCTTCTTTCCCTGGCCTTAGCAAATCCTTTAGGGGTATCCTAATTCAGTGATGATGAGGTGGATGAAAGGGGGAAAGCAGAACAAGATTTAACTGGATTCTTCCCACCCTTCAAAGTGCTCAGGGTGTGCAAAGGGGAATGTACTCAGGAGAGCTTTTGATTTTTGCTGGGCTACTCCTCATTTTTTCCCTTGGAAGCAGCCGTGCACCAAAATCTGTTTATAGTACGTAGTTATTAAGATCAAATGTAGCAGTAATAGCATGTGACAGTCTTCTCTTTTCTGAATCAATTTGTACCATATATGAGTCTTAGTTCTGTCAGATGAAGTGAACTGTGACAATGTCTATCCATCCATCAACACAAATCAAGCTATTCATACATTTACTCTGAGAGCATCTTAGTGCATTTAACATTTTTTCCTGTGGCGGCATTTCCCAGTTTTGTAATGGCAAATGTAAGAACTGTGGGGTCACCAAGTCCTTCAAAATTAGTGAGAACTCCATTGGCCATGTTGATGTCACCTAATCTCTTGTATTTCCTGTATGTGTTCTCCTTCCAATATTGTTTTCTTTACTTTTTTTCCCCCTCTTAATTTCATATACAGGGAACTTCTTTCCTCATGTCACATATGGATGTCATGCACAAACTCATAGCTGACCCACAAAGATGTTCCAAGTGCTATTAGCTAATGGCAGCTATTAGTGCTGCTGGCTTGCTGGTGTGGAAAAGCCAGGGCTTTTAGAATAGAAGTGCCCAATTTTTCAGTCTGGTGATGCTGCAGTGCAAGTTCGTTGTTAGAATTGAGTTACTCTAGTGGGAAACTGCTTGAAAGAGAGGCCCAGAAGTTTTGCTTGGAGGGTCTGAAATGTGTTAGTGCTAGGGCAGAACACCTTTGCCCTTCCAGGGAGAGCAGGACCAACCATGGGCTGCTGTATCCAGTATATTCTCAGCAGAACTTGTATAAAGATATGTCCAAAGGCAAAACCAAATTTCTCCCAAAGGCAAAATTTCTCCCTTTTATAACTCCATTTGAAGTAGCAGTTGCCCTAATCTGACTTCCAGGTGACTTTTTATGTATGAACAAAATTTTTCTACAAGGGAAGCTCATGGTGTTTATTATTCCATCACCCTGAATTCATAAGACTCTTGCAAACCTCAGCTGCAGCTATTGATACTTTTCATTTCTGAAGTTATTTTTCTCCCTTATAATCTCCAGAGACTTAATTAAACAAGAAGAAGCTATATGAAGGATCAATAACTGACTTGCAGCAAATGATGCTTCCACATGGTAGCACAGTGGCTGTCTGTGCTTTCTGGTACTCAGATGGTTAGGGGAGCATCCTGACCCACTCTGACTCCATTTCCATTTGCACTGGGCTCTTCCACAGCATGCTGCCTTGTCAGTAGGTTTATCAATATGGTGAACTACAAATTCCTCCTGCTTTAGGCATCCTTCCCTGCAATGAGCATAGACACACCTTGTAAGACGACTGCTGTAGGAGCAAGCTTTCTCCTGGTATCCCACTGACCCAAGAAATGCTAAGGGGTGTCTTTACTCAGCAGCCAAACAGGCTTGGCTGGACAGAACAGAGCACAATAAATCCCTTCAGTGAGATCCCGAGTGGTGGGTGTCATGTTGCTGTACAAGCTCTATGACAAAGTTTTGTTTTCACGCCACTTTGACTGTCTTAGGGCAGCTGTAGGGAGTTATTGCTCCTTCAGAGGTAAACAGTGTTTTGGTTGCAGAATAAATGGATAGTCCTTTTGCACCTCCCTGCTGCCGAAGTGGCTCTGCTGGAGAGGGAACAAATTACTTCAGTTTTTAGCTGAACATTTGTTATTTTTTTTAGTGAGAGAGGTTCCACTGCTCAGGCCAAGGATGCTACGTGACATTGCTACATAGCAATGATGCCTTCACCAACACAGACACTGCTGCCCTTGAAGGACCTAGCCATGTAACCAGAGACTGCTGAGTGAAGCCTTTCCTTCTCTGAGCAGACTTAGTGGGGCTGCCATGGACCTCATGGAAATAATGACTCTGGTCTGGGAAATAATGACTCTGGTCTTCTCTGGTCAGAGAAGATTGGGTGTGCTGTTAACTACTGTGATGTGTGGAGAGAGACTGTAGGCTCCATCTCCTACTCTCATTCACTTAAAGTGCTCTCCTCTAACTAAGCAATAAGCTGTGGTAAATCACCCTCTTATACCCTGATGCTTTGGTTATAATGTTTCATTAAACAGCTCTAATTGAATGTCTGGAGAAGCTTACATCTCCCACAAATCCTCCTCTGCTAATGGAAAAGTCATGTAAACAAGAATCACTTTATTACATCCATTGTTCTAATAATGCCCCTTCCAAATGGGAAAGACTTGAATCAGAGCAATTTAGTCCTTGTCTCAGTGTAGTTTCTCTTCTGGTCAGTTTTACTGGGAGGAAAAATAAAAGGCACACTGAAAACACGTTAGTGTGAAAAATGGCTGCAGCTTGCCAGCTCCGTGGTCTCGGAAGCCATGTTGAATGGCATATTTAAAAACCACTTGCAGAGCACACATCTCCTCCTGGGGCTGACACAGCCACTGAACTTTCTGCCCCAGTGCCTGCTGTGCCAGAGCACGCTTGGCACGCTGGCATCGATCAATGCCCCAAAGCCGTGCGAGGCGAGCAGAGTCTGAATTGCCTCCCAGCAGTCGAGGCACTGTGGCATCCAGCGGGGTCATTCCTAATTTGCCCTGACTTGTAAGTTGTTTCAGGCCTGTAGTTTGGGTCCATGTATTCAGGGACAGCCAAAGTTAACCCCATAAGGTAAAAAATGCGGGAGTCTGTCATTGCATGAAGGCTTGTAGAGAAGGTATTTTATAATGACAAAAAAACCTGTGTCCCCATTAAATTCCTTATTTCTGGTAGATTCATGCAGGGGTTCTCCTCTGTTCCTAACCATGAGCAAGGCCAGGTGGAGCTTCCTGGGACTGGGGACACACTGGCACACAGGTTTTGACCATACAGAACTCAAATCCTTTCTGAATAACTGGTCTGAGCTTTTCACAGCATAACTCTCAGCTCCCAGGTGAGGAAAGTGCTCCAGCCCAAGTGGTGCTGTTTCTCTGATGCTTTTGTGCTGGCCTTTGCTTTAGGGTAGCACTGGCACCAACTTGCCCCTCCAGTGGGGGATTCTTTACCACATCATCATTAAAGCTACACTGGGACAGCAGGACCTGTGCAGGACCAAGTGCACAAGTCCTTTATTACCTTGTAAAGAGAGGTTGAAAGGCTTCAGCAAGCATTACTTTTCCTTCAGTCATCTGAACTGTAAAACTTTCAGGCAAGTCCCTGGTGGGGCTTCCAACTCAGAGCTTTAAAACTCCATCCCCCACTTTTCTGTTTGGTTTTCTCAACAACTTTGCATGAATCATTCAGCTACCTGGGTCCTCAAGTAACCTTACTGTAAAAGCAGCAACAACATGACCCTGCAAGAATTGTGTCCTGGCATCACCGCTGCATCCTACATGTGTCCCTTGTTTGCTATAGATCACTAGGCAAGACTTCCAAAACACAGCCTGAGCACTCCTTTGCCTCTCTTTGATCATCAGGTGCTGTATTGCATGGGATACTTTGAATTCTCTAGTCTATTTTGGGGCAGGAAGGAGGAAAATGAGATCAAGGCAGTTACTGAAGGCAAGTCAGGCTCAGAGTATAACTGTGCTATGTTTAAAATATTTAATTCCACAGTATGAGTCACTATGACTTGGCTGCTATTGACCTGGGTAACCTGAGTCAATATTGCATAAAAGGCCCTCTCATTTTGTCACTATAAATAAAATCTGTGATTATTCATAGCGAATGCTAAGTTTCTATTACCATAAGCAGCCTTACAAGAGCATTATGCTCCAAGATGTGGCTGTGTCACTGCTTGTGGGTCATCTGGAGCTGCCTTCATGGGTGACTGGCTTGAAAGGGGCAGTGCTTCTGCCCTCAAGCATTTCTGCCCCTGCCTGGCAGAAGGGGAAGCCTGCTTTCATCAAAAACAAAAACCTCTGAAAAAATTGTGCAGTGATCACAAAAACAAGAAAAGAAGCTGAGGGAGAACAAGTGAAAGAAGCTAAACATAGGAAGAGGAAAAGAAAGAAAATGAAGTTGTCTCCCCCTTCCTGCCTCCCTCAGGGCTAATTTTCATTATTAGCTGCTGTTTTATGGCACCATCCCCTCCTACTCCATGTGTTGTAATTGGGCTGGCACATGCTCTGCACATCCTAAAGGGACATGGCAATTTTTGTAGGATAACCAGAAAGTCCGTGCAGGGATGTGTTTGCGAGGAGCCCTGCGGTGCCATCTGCTCTTGACTGTGACCAGTCCCATGCCAAACCCACTAGTGACCCCAGTCCATCCTACAGAGCCTTCTTCCTTCTCCAGGGGTTTATAAAACCCTTGGGTGGATGGCACCAGGTGCCCCTGAAGGGGCATGAGTAGGCTGAGCAGCCTCAGCGTGCACTTGGGGGCAGATTTCAGAGAGCCCAGCAGAGACGTGGGCTGTCACCCATGTCAGTGGCTGTGCAGCCCAGGCTCAGACCAGGAGCAGCTCTAGCCAGTGGAGGATGGTGTGAGTAAGGTTCTGTGCTCTAAAATTGAGGGTGACACCTTGAACAAGGAGAGGGTAAACCAAAGGGATGGTGTACTATTTGGATATGTTAGAGCTGTCCTTTCTAGTGTTGTGTTCCTGTATTTCCTGATGGTAAAGCACTGTGGATGAGAAAGGCAATTAGACAGTGAAGTGTGGCCTCTTGATTTTGTCTGAGAGAGTCCTTAATTGTCTCTTTGATTGCCAGGGGAACAGCACTAATCTGCTTCCCACCCTCACCCTGGGAGACACGGGAGAGAGATTCCCTTGTCCTGCAAGGGGATCAGCTGAGAGCAGCCCTGGGTAGAGAGACCTTTAGGGGTTGGATTGTGGTCCTTGAATTGCAGCTTTGCCAGGGAGTCTGTCATGGAGACATTTTAATGTTGATCTATGCTTTAATAGTATTGAAACAGGAGAGTGACATGCTTCAACACAAACTTCTGCCTCCCCATTGCATGCCCTACCCTGCATCAGGTCTCCCCCCAAACCCCAGTGCTGGTGCTGCAGAGAGAGGGTCTGTTTCCACCACCACCACATCTCACCCACCTCACCTTTTTGTCCCACACAGCACAGCAGATGTCCCACTGACCTGTGGTGCCTTCCAGCAGCAGCCTTCTGTCTGCAGCTGACTCAGTTTTCTGTATAAATGACTCTATCAGGTACCTCAGCTGCTCAACTTGATCTTCACATGAGGTCCTCACACAGATGGCAAAGCCTGTGGCAGGCAAAAAGGTCTTCCTCATTAATTACTTCGCTCCTGTGAAGCCCTGTACTGCAGACATCTCTATGCACAAACCAGGCAAGTAGATATTGTTGGCTTATTTTATGTCTGGGAAAATTAGGTCCATGGGGTGATCAGCATGGTTTAAATAGAAAGAGACAGATGTTAAATGACTTTCCTAGAACATTAAGGCGCTCACTGCCCCCAGAGTCCTTGGCTTAGATTTACTTAGCAGAGACCATTTTATAATAGATTGGCAGGGGGTAGCTTTTAAAAGATTTTCATGTTTGAATTGAAAGATTCACCTTAAAGAAACACCTGACTACGTGTGTGTCATGACAAACACAAGCACAGAGGTTACCAGCTTCTGAGCACAGAGCTGGAAAACACTCAGTGAATAAATGACCAGAGGTTTTGGAACTGGGACTAAAATATGGGATAGACCAGTCACTACTTTTTTTGCATCCATACAAGTTTTACTGTAGATTTTAATTGTGACCAAAGCTACTATTTTTCCTGAATGCATTGGAAGCTCTGTGAAGTTTTGAGGCCTGAGCAGCCAATGGAAATTTGCTAAGGCAATATGGCACTACTGAACAGATAACCTTGCTGGAAGCTCAGATACAGTTGGCATTCCACTCTGCTGCTCGCACAGTCCCAGATAAGCTCTGTTGAATTAACATCTTCCCCTGGATTGCTCATCTGCTATATTTCTAACTCACCTTTGGACTCAAATATTTTTACACCAAATACTCCACTGTACTCAGCAAGCATTTACACAGCACCTGCATGGAGATGCTCCCGTGTACACAGAGCCGTAGGGGGACAGGTTTTCAAAAGTGTGTGTTGAGTATATGTTTAAAGATATAAGAAATACCATAAAATTGGGAGCAGTTTCAGGTTTGAGAGGGGCAGTAAGCCCATGGCAATGCTTAGACCAGAGGAGGAGGGTTTTGGAAGAGCAGGCTGCTGAGCCCAGCACTTACAGGGTCTGTCTGACTGAGAGGTTTTCTGAAGGCAAGGCAGAACCACAGAATATCCTGCTGGAAGGGACCCCAAAGATCATCAGGTTGAACTCCTGATCCACCAGGACACCCCAAGAATCACACCACATGAAGTGTTTCCCAAATGCCTCTGGAGCTCTGTCAGGCTTGGTGCTGTGACCACTTCCCTGGTGAACCTGTTCCAGTGCCCAACCACCCTCTGGGGTGGAAGCTTTAGGAACCTTTTCCTAATATCCAGCCTAAACCTCTCCTGACACAACTTCAGGCCATTCCCTCAGGTCCTGTCACTGGTCACCACAGAGAAGAGATCAGTGCCTGCCCCTGCTCTTCCCCTCATGAGGAAGCTGTAACTGCAGTGAGGTGTCACATCAGTCTCCTCTTCTCCAGGCTGGACAGACCAAGCGACCTCGGCTGCTCCTCATGCAGCTTCCCCTCAAGGGCCTTGCTCATCTCTGCTGCCTTTCTTTGGACACTCTCCAATGGCTTAGTATCTTTCTTACATAGCAGTGACCAAACAAGTGTCTGCTTTCCCTGTTTTGTGAAACAGTGCTAACACCTCATGTCTGAGCTGCTGTCCTAGGCACCTCTGAGGACTTCCTCAAGAAGATAGAAATGCTGAGATACCACACACAGCTGAAAAGGCTTGTGTAAAACATCTCAGCTGAACACCCTCAAATGGCACAGGTTGGCTGTTGTCATGCTCTGAATCAACAATCCTTGACACCTGCTAACTTAAATGCTTCCACCAAATCACGCTTGCATTTGCGTTAGTAAGCTGCAGCTAACGTTTTCTTCCAAGTTTTTTCTTATGAAGTTTTCTAGCAAACAGAAACCCTATCAATAAGGAGGAATTTTTTCATAATGAAAATTAAAGAGTTTTTCCCCTTTCCCTTCGCACTTGATTTATAATGGTTGCTTTAGAAGTACTCAATTTTCATATGAGACCAAAAGCAAACTTCATCCCTGAATAAACAAATTCATATTCATATGTATGTGCATCCCTATGTACATATATATTCCTAAACGCATAAAAAACCAAGTGCATGGCATTGCTTGGAGTAATGTGGATGGTTTTGGATGCCTATTTTATTTATTGTACTTCTATTTGAGAGGAAAATTGGATTTGGGCCTGTATATCTCTGAGGGTTCATTATTCGACTTTTAATCTACATCAGACTGTAACAAAGCGCATCACATATCACAACTTCTGCTACCTCTGATACAAATTCTGTATTTCAAGAATATTTATGCATACAGGATTATTTAGTTTGGTGGCAGAGGTGTTGCATTCTGAACTTTTTTTCTAAAGAGTATTACTGGTGTTTACTGTTTGAATTGACTGTTCACACCAATTCCATGCTATGGAATGGGTGGATATGGGTATGGAATAATGCTGAATAATGACAGTCCCCAGTAAACAAAGGGGTTAACTTTGCATGTCTTTTCCTCTGCTGGGGAAAAGCTGCCAGGGATGGATAGGAGAAATGGAGGGTCCTTCTGCACTTTTGAGGAAGGGATGAGACCCAGCAAGGAGAGGATCCCAGGTATGCTGACAGTTGCTAGTTTCTGCTATGACATGGATGAGAGGAAGGACAATAAAATCTGATTTGCATGATTGATTATGTATTTATATATCTTCATTGGACCAGTCCCATTTCAACAAGGACTTGTCTAAAACTTCTCTATTCAACCATGTTATTTTTTCCACTTGTCTCCCTAAGCCCAGCTCCTGTAAATACTTTGACCCATCCTGACTTTAAAAAGAAGATCAGCAGGCTGAGCTCTCTCAAATTCCCCTGAGGGCAGCTTTTTCTCCCCTGTGCCCTAGACAGTCCTGTCAGCTGCAGTGCTCCAGTGACAGGACGGCTGCATTTCACAGCAAACGAGATGCTTTATTAGCGCACGGCTGTAAAATACTTTGAAACTCTAGTGGATGAATAATGTTGTATCATAAATATAAAATGAATATTGGTTTACGGTTCCTGAAATATTAATTGGTGCATGGAGTCACTCTTGGAATGTTTTTTTTTTTACTAAATGTAAAGATCTTTTCGAGTTCTGAATGTCCTTGCTTTGGTTTTTATTATTAATATTCCCTCCAGGAGACATTGACTTTCACTTCCCCTAGACATGCTGACTCCTGCCTGCCAGAGTGATTCAGCAGCTTGCCACTCACTTTCACAGAAGGAAGGTTTTCTCCTGGCTCCTTCCACTGGCCTGGTGTGACATTGGCTGCAGTCGAGGGACATATTAGTGTGGCTGGTTGACTCTTCACACCGACCTGCTGCTGAGCAGCTGGGCAGCTCTGAGCTCTCTGCCTGGCTCATAGCTCTGTCCCTTATGCTGGGAAGAAGGTCCCCATGGAGAGCATCAGAGCTCTCTGCCTCACAGCTTTCCCTTTTCCAGGCAGGATCATGTTAAATATCCCAAAGTTATTTATAATTGAGGCTGGCTCCTCCTTGACTGTGCCTATCTGTCACAGTCATCCAGGTCTAGAGAGGAAAATTTTTCTACAGAAAAATGCTGCTTGTTTCTTTAATTTCAACAAATGCCCATAAAAATTGCAAAGGATAGGAGGTGATTAACTTCCCTTCCCTTCCCTTCCCTTCCCTTCCCTTCCCTTCCCTTCCCTTCCCTTCCCTTCCCTTCCCTTCCCTTCCCTTCCCTTCCCTTCCTTCCCTTCCCTTCCTTCCTTCCCTTCCCTTCCTTCCTTCCCTTCCCTTCCCTTCCTTCCCTTCCTTCCTTCCTTCCCTTCCCTTCCCTTCCCTTCCCTTCCCTTCCCTTCCCTTCCCTTCCCTTCCCTTCCCTTCCCTTCCCTTCCCTTCCCTTCCCTATGCAGGAAGCACGGGGTAGGCCATTGTTTTTAATTGAACCCAAGGAGAGGAGACTCACGTTACAATATTTAATTGCATTTTTGCCTTCCTAATAAAGTGTTAAATAGCTGTCAGAGCTCATGAACATAAAGCCTAACATAAAGCAAACCTGAGACATAGATGCATATACCTGTGTGTGCAAACCACCTGACTGGTATGTCTGGTTTTATTAGAGCATGGTATATGAATGTAAATTATGTGGGGCTTATGGATCCTTAAATTACATGTTTTTATCGATCTCTTGTCACTCTTAAAAATATATTACAGAGGAAAAGAATGCAGTCTTTGATACTGAAAAAGAAATTCAACTGCAACCCATAAAAGAACTGAAAAACTATAATTCAATGTGTGGGGCTGACAAAAATGTAAAATGCTTGGTCATAGCTAATTAGTTTTTAAAATTCTGTGTCACATGCCTTTAGAGACCAGATCAGGAATCAGTGTTGTAGTAATTCATGGGACAACTTTCCTGGTAGCCTTGGGGTATGTATTTTGAAGCAGGCACCTTTGCACAAAATTTTCATATCCTCCCAAATCACTCAGTGATCCTCTCTGTCCCTTATCCTCTGCCAGACTTGGGAAACAGGGTCCTGGGGTTTGAAAGCCATGTTTCCACAGCAGCATCATTTCTGCAAACGTGGCCTCTCTCTGGGTCCCAAACTGGGGGAATAAGACCCACCAGTGTGTGATCTTCTGTGCTTGGGCACAGCACAGTTTTGCACATGGAGACCCACAGTGGTGCTGTGGGAAGAGCTCAGGGGCATGAGGGGCTGGAGCTGGCTTGCCCCTTGCTGGTACCCTCCATTGGAGGGGAATAAAACCCTTGTCAGCACAGGCTGCAGCGCTGATGGTGAGGTTGGGGATGCTGTGGTTTGTCTTGTCTGGTAGAGAGGAGGTGGGGTGGCTTTGGCACAGTGGTTTTGGTGCTGCTGCTCCATGCTGGGTGAGCCTGATTTCTCTGGGGGCTGTGGCGTGCCTGCACCCTGCCCTAGATCATTGCCTCAGGTGAGGTGCTGAGTGATTCAGAACAACCATTTTTATATCTTTTAAGAAATGAGTTCTGTTTCCCTAGTGGCCTCTTGTCATTGCTGGAATTCTGCTGCTATCTCCAAAATGGACTTCTTCCTTAATATTGCTTGATCTCGTAACACAAAACCAACCTGATGCTCACGTTGGATACACCTGAACATAACCTTGGTGCCTTTTTTTTTTACAATGGAAAATCCCATCATTTAACCTGTCTCCGAACCTATATTTTTGTGCTCAAATAAAGACAAATATTAAATATGTACTTATATCCCAGAACTTGTTTCTGGTACTCAGCTACTAAAAATTCAGCCATGTCCCTCATAAATTGTTACTAATATTTGAAGTTGCTTTTTTACCTTATCTGCAGGAAGCACCTGCACCGCTGCATTTAACAAGAGCAAGAGTATTTCTTCTGTTTCTGCAGAGGGATTTAAAAGAAGAGACTTGGCCAGTTCATATGCTGCTGAAGGTATCAGCAGAATTTTAATAGGTGAGATAAACAATAATGAAAGGAAAAGTAAAACTAGTTTTGTGGGTTTTGAAGCTAGGGCTGGGTTTCTCGGTTTTAGGGCATTTTAAGATCAACTTGCCTGTCTGACACCTGAATTTCATTCTCCTACAACTTCAAGAGGAGAAAAGGTGTGCACTTGTATTGAGCAGTAAGTCTGCTTTGAAACTTCATTGAAATTCAAAAATCCCATTTTCCAACAGCCATCTGCCGGCACTTCACAATTCATGCCTCTAAATGGGATTGTTTGTAAGAAACTGAACTGGAGAGCATAACATAGATTTTAGAAATGTTGTCATGGGTGTTTCACAGGAACTTTGGTCTCACTTTGGTTCTGCTCTCAAGGAGGCCTCTGATCTGTGAGGATGGTGTCCTCCAGACATGCATTTTATTCTTTGAGCTTTCCCTGCAGTCCCCTCCAGGGAGGCTCCTGTTCAATTTGCACTCTGACGCACTTTTTGGTGTAGGTCTAGGACGCACCTCAGGGGCACAGAGATATCTGCAGTGGGGAGAGGAACATTGCAGAGTGGAGCAGGGCAACTGTCTGAGCACAAATCCCACTGCACCATCCCACCTGTGTGTCAGAGCTGCCAGGCTCAGTCCTGCTGTGTGCAGAGACCGAAGAGACTGCAAGAGCCCCACTTTGGACGCACACGTTGAGTTATTTGTTCCCGAAGAGAGGAAGTGGTGCCACATGCTGAGAGTTGTTTGTGAATCTGGGAATGTTCTGCACTCAGGAGAGACTGAGCCCTGGCTGGCAGAGTGGAAACATGCCTGCAAAGGGCCCGGTGACTCATCCTGATGTGGAACCAGGTAGGACATGGCTGGCACAGCCTGCAGGGAGGATGTTTCTGAGGACATGGAGCACTGGCCAGATGAATCTGAATGGGAAAATCCCTTTCTTGCATGTCTTCTCTCCCGTGACCTGAAGGAGAAAGGAGCACTACTCTCAGGTACGGCCATGCCTCTGAGTTTGCTCTGCACAGGGGCTGTTGGTTACACACCAAGGAGAGCAGGAAAACTGCTGTGTTCACAAAGCTCAGCACATTATAGTCCATGATGACAGTCGTGATGCCATCTATGTCTGGATTAACACTGTGCTGATGCAGTGGGTCAGTAAATGAGCCTCTGAGGCATTAATTTAGGTAATATTCAACACTTTCTTCTGGCATTAAGGAGCATAATATGTTTCTTCCAAAACCTTTAGGGACAAGAATGGGCAAAGAACGGGAATAACAGTGGTCATTCAGTGCCCAAAACTGGGCATTCTAAGGGCATGGTGTGAGCAAGGGGAGTTTGCACACTTGGGAGAGGAGACCAAGAAGGCCACAGAAACTGGGATGGAGGCAGCAGAGGAAGTCTTCAGCATCACTTGAAAAGGTGTTGGGAGTCAGGGACTGAAAGAAATTCCAGAGGGGGAATTCTTGGGTCAAATCAAGTCAAGGCTCTGGGCAAAGTGCATCCTTCTGTTTTCTGAGGCTTACAGCATCCATAAAAATCAAACTCTTCTGAGGCTTTGCTCAGTGATCAGGGATCCATCTGATGGATGGATCAACACATAAGACTGACACCACTTTCCCTAAGAATGGAAACAAGTTGCAAACAACAACAAACCTGAGCATTGTCTGGTTGCTCCTGCCAGGGTTAGTCCCAGCTTCGTAGAATATGCACCACCAAATTCTGTTTTCCTCTCACTCTGACAGTAGCAATGAAGAAGGCTTTCCTTCCTCTCTTCTTTGGCCAATGGTTCTTCAGAACCTGAGGCATGAGTGAGGGCTGCCTCACCTGCCTGCTTTGGAAATTGGCACCTCTGCTGTACCTCTTGCCATAATGTGCATGCCAGCAGAAAGGCTTCCATCTGTAGGGACAGGACTGGCTGATGCTGACAAGCCTAAACCTCAAGTAGGTGTGGAAGTGCTGCATTAAAGGAATGACATGATGGGATGAAGAGCAGATGATTTCTCAAGTCCATACCAGTTCCCCTGTTCTGGTTTCTCTCCATTACCATGACAGAAGGTGTGGAATGGCGCCATAGGCTGGTGGTGTGGGATTGGATTGGGAGATCAATTATTCCAAAAAGAAGTGCTAGAAACAGGGTTCTGTCATGCATCTCTCCATCTTCAAAGGTGAAACCACCAAGGGTTTTGTTCTTCACTGTGGATAATTAGCAGCAATCCTCCTGGGACAAGGCCAGTGTGTCTGTGGTCCGGCCCACTACACAGATATGCTGGGGTGTGAGGCAGCACCTCCCACAGCAGCAGCCAGAAAGCTCCTGCTGAGGGGTGACACTGTTGTGGTGGTCTTGGGAGCAGGACCTGAGCCTAGGTCTCACTTCTCAGGGGCAGAATTTCACCTGCAGCCCTTTGGCAGGGGTGGTGTTCTCAGTGTATTCAGGCAGATGTTTCACTGGGGCTGGCCCTGTCTCAGTGTGCCCATCTGAGGCATTTGTTCTTCTGTTCTGAGCACGAGGCTGATTGGGAAAAAGCCCAAGTGTTTTTCTGATATCTGCTGGGTGGCAGGAGGGGTGGGAAAGTGGTGCAGATGGGATAAAAGAGGATATTGAAGGCAAGCTGGAGAAGCAGGGAGCATTGAAGCAGCACTGCTCAAAGCATGCACACAATTCTAGGAATGCCTTGCAAGGTACATCATCATTATTGTAAACTCCCCTGACTGAAACCAACTGCAAGCAAATGCTGTTCACAGTGTTATGCCAGAATATGGCATCAGCATGAGCCAGCAGGGGACAAAAAAATCAGAGTGGATTTGTATTGTTATTCTGGGCATGATCTCAGCCTATACCACTGGAATTAATATACACCATCCCCACCACCTACCTTTGGGGAGCTTGAGCCTCCCTCCATCAGTCTGACTCCCACTTGGGCAGCAGTAACTTACAATGCCATGGCATTGGTATGGTAGGATCCCTTTGAAATACAGCCTTTCCCAGGCAGAGGCCTTTGGAGCAGGGCATTGTCTCTTTATTCTGGAATTACGACATTTATATTAGCAAGGCTGCTAAGGAACTCGTGTTTAGAAAATATGCACTCTGCAGAAATGTTTCATGGAAATTAGATTTCAAGAGGCAAAAATAGCACAGTATCCTGAGACTGCAGAAGGGAGAGATCCTTTTCTTCCCTCATTCCCCCAGTAATTAATTTCTCCTTGGGCATAATTTGAGGAAAATACTTCATTTCATTAATGCTCTGTCTACCTGTAGGGAACATTCTTTCAGTGGATTTTTTTAGCATGTACAACTTTGATTGAGTACTCATCAGAGATCTGGCAGAACAATTTCATAGAATCATAAAAAGGTTTGGACTGGAAGGGATCTTAAGGATAACATAGTTCCAATCCCCCTGCCACACACAGAGAATCTTCCACTAGACCACGTCGCTCAAAGCCCCATCCAGCCTGGCCTTGAACAGCTCCAGGGATGGGCCATCCTCAGATTTAATGCTGCTGAGCATTTTCTTTGTAGAATACCCATCAATCTCATGTGCACTTAGTCAAATCCACATCTGGGCAATGTAGGCTTCACCTTCTCAATGCCACTGGAATTGCATCCACTTCTCCAAGAGCTCTACTTGGCCATTTGTTTGCACCATAGAAGTCGCAGTGACTCATAAAATCAGATTGGATCTGACTAAACAATAATGTCTGTGGAAACACAGTTCAGTGTGTTCCTGTCCTGTGTGTTTAGTTATTTTCTCAGTAGACTAATTTCAGAGGCTAGGGAATCTCTGCTGATTTAGACCATGAGTGTGTCTCCTAACCTTCTACCTCTAGCAAACTGGAAATAAATAAATAAATAAATAAATAAATAAATAAATACACCTTTTATCTGTCTGGTCCAGATATTTCCTTAATGTCAGAAGTCAGCTGAAGCCTTACCTGTCAGATATGCTTGGTCAGGATCAGCAAGGGGGAGCCGGGCACAATCCATAGACCTATGGAGTTAACCTGCCGGAGTTAATTCCAGCCTTAAAGGCTAGGAGTTGACAGAAGGTCTCTTTCTCTCTTTCCATCATTAAGGCTATGTAAGACATCCCCCAGCTCATATCAATATCCTCCACTGTTTAGGGTCCAGATCCATCAACAAGATTTTCTCTGGGCTTTTCCATTCAAAACTCCTTCCTGTTCCTGGAGAGAGACCATTACTACAGAGTCTGTTCCCAAGAGAGAGTCACTTGCACAAGTGTCTTTTATTCCTAAAGACTGATTCAGGGCCCCTTAGAGGTTTTTCCTCCTCAGCTTGATGTAATAATAGTTGAACAGAGACAGATGCCTCAACTCAACAAGAAGGTTATGTGGTGAAGCCACACTCATACACGTCCTACAGCTTTTTCTTGACCTAAAATGGCAGGTTTTTTTCTGAAGGAAATAAAAATTTCCTTGTCTGTAGGTTGGATTTTTTTCTCAGAGCTCAGCTACTGCATAATTCTTGGATGAACTCCAATTTTGAATGCATCCTCCTCGTTGTCCAATGCATAGGAGACTGAGCCAGCAGCTTCCAGAGCTGAAGTTCACAAAATTTTCTCATCACAGAACAGAATTTGGTGCCACAATCTCTCTCCAGTTTGCTCTTCTAGGCTCATAGACCCATGAGGAGTCAGCTTATTGCACAGAAGCCTCTGCTCAGGAGCTAGGATGAGTCTTCTCCATGAGGGAAGGGCAACAATGGATACTGCACCAAGTGAAATGGATTCTCTGGGAATCTACATCTTTTATGTGGGTGGCTATTGCTTTTCCTCAATGCAAAAAAACCCCAACCCCTTCAGCCCCAAAAAAAACAGCTAACATCCCTTCCCCACAGAAAAACCCCACTTGGATCCAAATGGTCCATATGAGTCACACATGAGGAAACTGTTGTTCCTTCCCCTGAGAGAGTTACTCACCTTTCACTGCCAGAAGGCAGAATTAGGGTTATTCTGACTGCATGGAAGGCTTTTAGGAAAGCTCCTGCTAACCTGTGTGAAGTATTCATATCATGCTCATAGTTGGAGTCTAGGAATCCTCTCCAAGATGTGCCTTGCCATTGGTTGTTGCTTTGAAGAAAGTGTTCAACAGCTGTTCCTCAGCTTCCCACTATGAAATGGGGATTGCAAGGGGAATCACAGCTATCCTAAATAACACAATGCCACCGTGTTACTCCTGTGGCTAAATTAGACAGTGCTTGAAAATGACTTACAGGCAGTAAAGTCCTATCTTTTTAATAGAGAACTTGCCCTTTTCCCCAGGAGTCCTATTCAGAACCTCTCAACCTTGACAATAAATTGAAATGGAAATCTTTTGAGCACTGTAATGAATACATTATCTTAATTTCAGAGGATTTTTGAAGGGGTAAGATTTTGTGCAGAAGGTGATTTTGAATATTTAGCAACACAACCTTAGCTAAAGCTTTTTTCTTCCATAATTATCCTTTTTAATACAATTCTCTTAGCATTTTAGATTCAAAATGAGGAAATATCCTTTGGCTCAAGTCCATATTTTCCCCTGTTTTTTTTTTTTAAATATTCTTTCAAAAGATAAGGGTCTAATTCTCTCCTCCCTGGTGCACTTTACACTCATTTACACATGTAAAGTGCTATTATTCTTTCTTGGAACCATATACCAAAATGCAAATTACTCTACAAGAGGAGCAAGCATCAAACTCAAGGACCCAGAGGATAAGGGCAAATAAGCATCCTAGCAGGAACAAGCTGGAGAGTCAACCTGGAGCTTGTCAGCTACGTTAGAGTGATAATTCACATTCATGCCCTTACTCTGTGGCAAAAGGAAGGCAAGGTTAGTTCCTCACGCTCAGCACAGCCTGCAAGCACACACGTGACTGTAACATCACTTCTGATCTTAGGGCTGGCAACTTCTCTAGGGGTCCATGCCCTCAGAACGACCCACTGTGAATGTCACGTGAATGCAGGGCTGCAGCTCACGGTGTGCCTTCCTTCACGGCCTGGGAGGCCTTGTCTCTCTCATAAATTAACAGTGGCTGAGCATGGCTGGCAGTCGGTTTAGCAGGACTTGGTGACCAAACCTGCAAATAGAGCAAGGACAGGCTCAGACCAGCCCTGAGCAGCACATCCTTCCATCCACTTGCTGTCTGTGTCCGGGCAGGAGCTGGGCTGAAGAAGTGGCTTGGTGCCACTGTCCCACAGCCAGATGGAATGGTTTGGAGCTTGCCAAAGCTTTTGCAGCTCCCTCCCTCCAGTGCTGCTCTGGTTAAGCCTGTGCATTCCAGGGAAGTGGCTGCTGGATCCAGTTCTGCTCTGCCCCATCCTTTGGGCGGGCAGCCTCCTGAGGCAGGGCTTTTGTTTGCAAGGCAGCCTGGCTGGCCTTTATTTTCCTTAGAAAGCAGAAATGCTTTGTGGGGCTGTCAGGAAACATCAGCCTGACAGTCTCCTCCACATACTCCTCTTTCTGCCTGGAGGAAAGGATGAAGTGAAGGAGCAATTTGGCATGAAAATGAGAAACAGGTCAAGCTGCTTGCAAACCTGGCCTCTGAAAAAGAGATAGGGAAAGAGAACAGGAAAGCAATTACCTCAGAAAGCTAGGTTACTCCTTACTCCAAATTAGTACAGCTGATTTGAAAAACCCTGACCAACCTTTTTGTAGCTCAGCTGAGAGGTTTGCTAAAGGTGCTCTGTCACCACTGAAGCAGCATTTCCAAATCTGGAAGGAGACCATGTTTCCCCTTGTTTTCACTCCAAAGTGAAACAACCCTTCTCTGCTCAGATATTTGAGACCCTCATCTGAAAAAAACTTGGTGCTAGAGATAGGGAGAAAGATGCTGAGGTTTATAAAGGTATCCAGATGCATAAGTGGTTGTCAAAATTTCCAGGTAACAGAGTTAAGTCACTGACAATCTACATTTCTTTCTGAATTTTATTGATGTTACTCAACAGCTTTCAGGGTAAGGCTTGTGATCCTCATCCAAGCACTGGCTGTAGTGTCTAGGAGGAATTAATAAATGCATCATAAATGCACTTGGCCTCTTCTTGATGTATGTGCAAAGAAGTATTTTTGTGATGTGGCTTTTTGCCAGTGTTCCTGAGAAAGTCACATATGTGATTCTTCCTCTATAAACTGATAAAATAATAAAATTAGGTTTTGAAATATTTCTAAACCTATTTTTGCAGTATTTAACCCTTATTTATTAAGAAAATGAAAAGTCAACACTTCCCTTATTCTCCTGAATTGCCACACGGAGAGCTTCTCTCATCCATCACAGTGACAGTGGTATGTTAACAGGCACCCAAAACTCTGTGCCTCCTCCTCTAAGGGCACTCCTATGCAAAGTGAGCCAAGGGTACATGCTCAGCCAATTTCCTGACTTCCTCAGTGGTTTTAATTTCTAATTTTAATGCTATGTTAGAATAAATGTTTCACATCTATTATTGAAGTCTCTGGATGATTTCTGATCCTACTAGATTAATTCCAAATTTCTTTCCCTTGATAGCTGATTTGGATGTAGTAAATGATGTTCTGTCCATTCTGACAGCTGCTCAAGTTATCCAGTAACACTAGACTGCTGCTGGTCGTGTCCATCTCTCAAAGAACAAATTAAAACATAACTCTCTCATATGTCAATTAAGATGCCCCTGCCTTGATTAACAGGATTTCCCCTCCCCCACTTTTCTTTGGTGTGCTCATAAAACCTACTAGGTTTACAACTCAGTAAGTCAAAGTCCTGTAGCTACAGATCAAGCACAGGAGAGAGAGCAGATTATCCTGCCCCATCCATCTCTTCCCTGGAGAGGGGCAATACATGAAATTAGAATTGGACACTCTCTGTGTCTTTTTTCATCTTCCACTAAAACTGAGGACAAAGAACAAATCAGGGTCTAAGTGTGACAGAATGAAAATCTGGTCTTTAAATAAAAAAAGCAGATTTCAGCAAATTCAGAGAGCAGTTAGGCAGAGTCTCAGGAAGAAATTCTAAGGGAAAAAGTGCAGAAAGCTGATGGCTATATTACAAGCGAAGCAGTGCAGACAAGCAATAGAATCTACAGGAAACCCTATATAGCTGCATCAGGAGTGTGTCATTACTTGAAATTAAAAAAAAAAAAAGGAGTCTCACAAATAGCAAAAACAAGGCAAGAAAGCAACAAAAACAATTCTCCTAACTGTGTGAGAAGCAGGAGTGAGGCAAAGGGAGTTGTAGCTCCATTACTTAATGGACACAGAGAACAAATAAAGCATGATGAAGAGGTATTTGAAGTATTCAATGCTTTTTTTTGGGGTGAATCTTCATTAGAAAAGAAATTGCCATGAAGTCTCATTGAAGTTGTTGAAAAAACTGTACTGACTGGTTTGCAATCGTCTCTTGTCAAAATGAGAAGGCATTTCAAGTTGGATTCTGCAGGGGAATTTTTTCCTTGGGACTATTTCTGTTCACTGTCTTCATTATCATGGTGGATGATGGAAGAGACTTCATGTGCAGCAGACACCCAGCTGGGAAGGAGCTATAATGAGATTGGAGGGCATAAAAAGAAGAAGACTGATCTCAATGAGCTGGAGGAATGATCTGGACCCAGTGAGATGGAATTATTTTGAGAAAAGTTGGAAGTATTACACATTGAAATCAAATGCGTAAAAACAGATTGCACAATAAATGCTGAGAAAGCAGTACAGAAGAACCAGAGCTGGGGTTTTGGCTTCCTGCAAACTGAGCAAGCCAATAATATGTTGATGTTTTGAGAAAGGTGAATCTTTGGGTAGGAGGTGTTAGCAGGCAGAGAGTGAGAGAGCTACTTATGCCACTTCACCCAGCGCTGCTGAGATCCCACCTGGTGCAATGTGGCCAGATTTGGATACCATGTCAGAGACAATCTGGGCAAAGCAGCGAAAAAAGGAAAAGTTTCAGAAGGCACAAGATAAGTGGGTTTGGTTTTGTCTAGAAAGTAGATAACTGAGGGGGAATAACAAAGCTTTCAGTACACAGAGAGCTGTTTTTTTACTTTCCTGCTTGTCTCCTGCTGGCAGGATGAGAAATAATTGGTGTAATATATAGAAACATACCCTAAGATTAGGTGTAATCTCCTGTAATATCCTACAGCCTGTAGGAGAGCTGTAAACCCTGAGCATGGGGAGAAGGAGGATATTGCAGAATTGCCTTCACTGAAAGCCTTCCAGAGCAGGTAAGTGGGTGTATGGAATGGAGTCAAGCACCTCTTGAGATTGCTCTGATCTCCTTCTCAAGCCAGGCTATGGAAACAGGGAGAGATTTTGGGAGACTATATAGTCCATTCCTTCTCTCCAAAGCACAGTTAACTGCAAAGCATTAATTTATTTCAGGAAGCAGGATAATGGTGCTTAAAATAACCCCACAAAATAGGAACTAATACCTTTAATTTCTGCTGTACCACAGCAGAGTCCCAGGCTCTGTTTGACCTGGCAGAGGTGACAGGGACAGTCCTGTGCTGTGGAGGGGTCTGCCCTGCAGTCTGGGTGATGATGTTGCAGTTTATGTGCAATATGTTTTACAACTATTAGGTGTCCTGTAGGTCATCCTGTTGTCCAAATTAACCCACCCTTGAGGAGTTAGACCTGAAGAGCTTGTGGAGGAAGAGGTGAAGCTGTTTGCAGGGGCAAGGTGATGTACTCCCTGGTGTCCCAGCCTCCCTCCCCATAAGGCTGGACACCTAGGCTCTGAGTTTGAAAAGAAGCTGGCCTTAGAAAAGGAGAGGATGCAAGTGACTCATCTGCCACAAGAGACAATCCCCCTGTCCGATTGCAATGCCAGGAACACAGGAAAAGCCCTGGTGCATTTTGTCAGAGAGGATGGCGAATGCAGAGGGCCGGAGTTCACTGGCTGTGAGATGTAAAAGTTGGCTCTTGGGGCTGGGGATGGTTCCCCAATCCCCTCAGGCTCTCTGCAACCAGACCCCTGTTACTGGAGCAGCCATGACATGGGCACGGCGAGGCTTGGTGGGATGGGGAGAGCACCTCTCCATGTGCAGGGGATGGGAAACTGGCCCCAGCCTTATGTCTCAATTGCATCTTTTTCCTCGTGGTCTCTGTTTAAAAGAAAAATAGACTTTGTCTGCACTAAATTACTGGGATGTTTGTCTCCCCAGAACCCAGTACTCACATAGAACTAGAGCTGCAGAGCTGCTCTCATTTTTTTGAGCTCTGTAGGAAAAATGAGTCCCAAGGAAACTTGAGTGTGTTTCTCGATCTTGAAAAAATGAGTTTCTCGGTCCCTCCCCACCTTGCTGGAGTAATTCCCATAAAATAATCATTGCTTTTGAAGCCAGTCCTACTTCCCTCTCACGCTTGAAAAGCTGCTCCCTCCAGCTCTGTGTACAGGCACTGATTGGCTCTTCTCCAAGTAATACTCAGCGAAGAAACGCCTGCTCGCGTACCTGCTGCAACTATTTACATTTCACTCTCTTTGGCAATAAATTAGTTCCACAGAGGTCTGGGCAACAGTTGTTTTGAGCAGGGAGGGAGTTTGGATTCTGCAACTGCATTTACACAGCCAGCCCTTATCTTCATGAATATAAGAGAGCAGGGAGCTTGTTGATGCAAACTAACACCAAGTGAACTGTGTTTGCCAGCAGAGCAGCTTCCCATGTGAAAACCCTGATTTCCTTCTTCTTGATGAGGCCGTGGCGCAGCCAAGTCAAAGACAGAGCCTCTTTTTTTTCCAAACCAACTGTTAATGGAATAAGTAATTCTGCAGACCTGTCTTTCACATCTCACTCACTTTATATGCAGTCTAATTAATTCTGTCGGGGGAAAATAATTGGCTCGGATCTGGTCGATCCAACTGAAGTTCTAAATAACTTTGGTTGAGCGGTATTTATACTGCAGCAACTAGTCTTGGGTGAAGCGCTCGCACGCGCAGAATGCTAAGGCTGTGCTAGCTTGGCACAGAAATAGCGCTGTGGTCCATCAAGTGGCATTAAGTCCCATCTATAAAAAGCCTTGCAGCTGCCTCTGAAGTGTGGCTATCTCGGGAGAGGGGGAGGGGAGCACTCCAGCCTGTGTCAGTGCTGGACAATGGGCAGCATGGAAACGCTGCCAATCGTCGAGAGCGCCGAGTGAAAAGCTGCCCAGCTGCAGAGAAGTGATTGGAATGACCCTGTGGGGACACGGGAGTTGTTGAGGAAAGATTTCAAAGGTGCAGTCATGCCAGGAAGGTGCAGAGGCAAGGAACAGTCAGTCCAAGGTTATGAACAAGGCTGGAAGATCTGGAGTAAAGGAGAAGATGGGGACAGAGGGGATGGCGCATCAGAGGCAAAGAGAAGGCTGGTATATCTGTAAGCTGTGACTGTCCTCACTTGGGGATGGAGCCAGTGAGGGAGGATGGGCCTGAGTGCTGCCAGGGAGATGTTCTGACAGCTGGACTGCAATGGTCAATAAGTGAATACCACCCTCTCACTGTAATGTAGGGTGGGGTGTTCTCATCTATGATATTTTTAAGGTACGAACATCTTGGCTTTAGGACACAGATGGAAGGCAGGTGTTACTGTGCTGAAGGTCAGAACTACATTTAAAAGTACCTTTAGTTTTCTTCATCCTACAGTTTCTCTGTGAACATTTGGGCCAGCACATCTCTCCCCCTCCACCCAACAAATTTTAGATCTGCAGCCAGATCCTCACTCTCCAACTCAGCCTTCATCTCTGCTTGCAACAGCATCAGCCCACTCTCTTGGATCCTAGAAAAGGAAATTCGTCTTTCCATCTGGTCCTTTTCATCTCCTCGTTCAATAGGTAGCATTTGCCTGAGATAGCTCACCCCGTAGTGGAGAACAACAAGTTTTGTGCTGCTCTGACTGCTACAAAAGGTCTTCTTTCCTAAGCAAATTGTGCAAACTGGCTCTCCTACTGCAAGCCTCCTCTAGGAGCCTGTGCTAGCTGCTGGTGTCTCCAGGGAAGCCTGGGTAAATGAACAAGTGTGAACAGCAGTGCTGCAGCCTTCTGCACTTCCTTTCTCCCCAGTGCTAAAAATAAGATCTCATTTGTAAATAAGATATCTCCTATTTTTATAGTGCTTTTGAGATGCGCTGGATTAACAAGTCTGCATCCTGACTTCCTCTCCAACCACAGTTTGTGCCCAGCCTGGGCAGTAGCTGTGCTTGCTGTGTCAAATCACAGCACGCTGTTGATGTGCTTCCATCCTGCTCTGGTGGATGCATCCTCGCGAAGGTGAGCAGTTTTCATTCCAGCTCAGTCTCCAATTTCTCCCCCGGGATTACCAACATGACACCACTCTGGCAGTTTCTGATCTTGTAATGAGGACACCAGTCTGCCAGACCTACCTAGGCTTGTTCACAGGTATAACTAAAAGGTGCAGAGCACTCAAGCATCACCATCACACTCACTCTCCTGCTTCGTTTTTAGCCAAAAGCTTCCTGCTGACTGACAGGGTTTGCTAACACCTCAGGATAATTGCTGTCATTAAAGAGTCTTGTCTTCTTTCCCAGCCCTACAAAGGAGCTCACCAAAGTGAATGTTTCTTTCATCTAACTCCCATGCTGATCCTAAAGTTAAATCCCTGCAGAAGTCAGTAGCCCTGAGATGAATTGGCACACAAAATATGTGAATGTTGATGTTCTTACCATGTAGACACTGGGCAGCCATTCTCCAACCCTCCATTGTGTGTCTGGATGAGGACAAGCTGTGGGACATCGTGGAGAATGACTGCTCAGAGCAGATCATTTATCCTTCTCATTGCTGACCTAAAAAAGGAAAAAAAAAAGGATCGAGCTGCTCAAGCTACTGGGCCGCAATTGCAGCCATCATAAGCAGAATGGATCTAGTCTTGATGCAGCTAATTTGTAAACCAATAGCAATAAAATCATGGCAGCTCAAAGCCCAGGAGGCTGAGTAAAATTGTGCCTGGAACTCTGTAGTGCTTATGGCAGTCTGAACCACTGCTGTTTCATCCCAAGCTATGTCTGAGCCACCCCTGCCAAACCTATCCTGAAGACATGACACTGCTAGTTGGGCTGCCTTCAGCTGGGATGGGGTGTCTAATTTTAAGGAAGCAACAAGGGATTGAAGTTTTTCCAGCTTCATCCCATTAGGGTACTCCAAATGGGGCACTCTAAGTCTTCAGTTAGCTCCCAGAGCCTCCAAACCCAAAAAGGATTCTGTCTGTGCTGAATTCACTGCTGATGAATAAATCAAGTAAGAAACCTCTCGAGGTGACACAGAATGGATCCAAGCTGGTGGGATAGTACAGAAATCTTGTAGCCTACCCCAGGATCCTCCTCATCCCACCACTCAGCTGGAGCAGTCTGCCTGTGATAATTTCAGCACTTTCAGATACTGTCCTAAGTAGGACCAGCTGGATGAAATCCTATGACCTGTGTTATGAAAGAGATAGGCAACTTTTGAGTCTGTGAGTCTGGAAAAATAACCCAGCATCAAAAATAATACTCTGCCATAGGAAATTTCTATGAGGATGTTACCATTTCTCATTTTAGCTTGAAAAATTTTTCCCATCCTTCCCTGCCCCCACTTATAGATTTATTTGGTTTCTCTCTCACCAAGCTCAATCCAATTAAACAAAAAAATTACTTTATTCATGTGAGTGTTCGGTGAACTTTACTCAGGAAAAATGCTGAATATACCAAAATCAAAGAACATTTTTTATGTGACTAGGCTTTTTCTGGGATTTTTTTTCTTGCTAAGCAAAGCTCTTAAGTAAAAAAGTGGCTGAAACCCCACACTTCAATATACAGACCAGTCAAACATCAACGAAATGATGAAAACATGGAACACTATTTTATCTATTTTATTGGTCACTGAATTTCTTTTCCACATTGGGAGCATTTCCATACAAGAGATTAACAAAATAAGACCTTGATCCTCTGAATGTAAGAGGATTTTTAAACAGCAAAATTAAGCTCTTGGAATATAAGAATGGTTAGACTTAGGATTGTCTGGGCGATATTCATTTGATTCCAATTTTCATATGTATTATGATAGCATCTTTCATCTTGTACCTACATACTTGCATACTAATTTTTGCCTGGGAACCTCTCCTACATTCACCATCCAAAATAAATTGTGATCTCATGATCAGCCATTTCATAGTTTTCATCATTTCTCTTCATTATTCAGAGTGCGTCTCATGCCTTATTTACAGTCATGCTATTCAAACTGTGCTGTGGAGGAAATGGACAGCAATTTCCTGATTAACTTTCCTGCCTAACCTCTTGTGGTACCATCCAAGTGCTTTCCAAGTTTTTCTGAATTTGTCTAGACAGCTTCTGTGTGAGGTCTAATAGGCTGCCTGGAGGCAGGGGTGTTAGAAAAAGCTCTGGAAAATGGGATCGATAAGAACAAGCATTTGCAAGGCAGCCTAATAATGAAGGAGAAATGAGGCACGGATTAGCCATGGTGCTGTGTACAGAAGGCCAACTAGGAGCCTTGAAATGTGGCAAAAGTGTCTCTGGGGGAGCAGGGACACTGGCTCTGGCTGTCCTCTGAGGGCTTGGCTGGGCACAGCAGCTGGTCTGTGAGTCTGTTGAAGCTGTCACAGACCTCAGCAGCACCAGGCAGCCCTCCTCCCACCTTCCATATCTCTCTTCTCTTCTGCTGGAAGGGCGCATTTCCAGGGAGCGTTCTTCCTTCAAGTCAGGGGCTTGGCAGTCAGACTGCTGCTAGGGGAGGATGTGCTGGACATGGTGGGGAAGTTGTGCTGGAAGCCCCAGAGGTAGGTGCCAACTAACATGAACTGAAAACAGCCACAGCAAGATTACTGATGGGACCTTGCATCAAATTCATCACCAGTCCATCACACTCCAGCTCCCTGGCAGTCCAGACCATGAGGCAAGGTCTGTATCCAACAGAAAACAAGTTGTCTTCTCAGACACAGGGTCATGAAGATGAGGGGCTTCTCACCAGGACTAATCATTGGGGGGAAAAAAAGAGCAGGGGTCGCTCACCAGAGATTCCCAATGACTGGCTGAAAAGAACAAGTGGAGATTTTCCCCTTGCAGGAGAGCAAACACCTGTGCACAGACACCCTTCATCTCTTCTCCTGGAGTGTCCATCCTCTCTAGCTCTGAACCCACCCATACTTTTTTTCTGATGTATTCACATCTGTCAACTCAAGGGCGCCTCAGCTACGAGGTGCAAGTGTTGTTACACCAATGTGCTCAAAAACCCAGGGATTAACAGGGATTAAGTAGATCCACATTTACACTGCTCATACCACTAGTGATTGTATTGCATGCTTTGAAATCTCCAGGGAATATAACTCTGGGTTTGCCATTCCCCAGTGAAACTGCTTCTCAATTAAAAAACAATCGCATTTTCTTAAGAGGAAAGAAAAATGGCTCTAAGAAGTGTTATTAGCAGAGCCACACAGGTGGATTATGGATATAAATTGAATGTAATTGAATGTTTTGTAAGGGAGGAAACTTTTGATGTGAATTTATGGATTAGGTGGTTTTGTTTTCATACTGAGCAGGGGAGGTATGTGTATATACATACATATATGTATGTCTGTATTTTAGGTTGGTACAGGTAGTTAATGCTTTGGACGATAACAGAATGTGATTATTCCTGCTTTTCTGATTTTCTGGCTTTATTCCTTTACTGCCTTTCTGGAAATGAAGCTTGCAAATACATTAAAGGCTGAATCTTAGCCAAGATGCTGTCAAACAACTGTATTTCAGCAAAACTTAGTGCCATGCCTCCATGGCTCTGTCCCGAAGCTAAGCTCCACGCCATTGAAATAGCATGGCAGAAAATAGCATATTGAACTACCCAAAGGTATGGATCAATGAAGTCATTAGCAAGGCAACCTTATGGGTAGGGGAGACAATGCAGAAACCTTGTGCAATGGAAGCTCAAGAGCCCTCTTTAAGAGCAGGCTGCACAGTAATGACTGGTAATGCGGAGAGCGGCAGCATATTAAGGAGGCCCTTTACAGCAACCCCCCTAAAACTAAATTTCCAGGCACAAAAGAGCTCTTCTCTCTCTTTCCTGCCAAGCTTTGTTGGATCTGTCACACTGGCAATGTTAAGAGCCTGGTTCAGGGAAGGCAGCCTTCTTGCTGTCACTGTGGGTGCTGGTCCCCTTTCGTGAGCGTGGTTTTCCCCTGCCCCTGCCTCCTGCTAAGCTCAGGGTGGGCACAGGGTAAGGCCCCCTTAGGGGAAAGCAGAAAAAGACAAACAGCAACTTTCCAGAGAGGACCTGGCACTGTGAAGCTGTGAGACTTTATGATTAAGCTGTAAACTGCCCCCTGTAGCATCGCTTGGCTGGCTTAATATCTTGCATAATAAACGGAGTGAGCACAGAAAGATTTACTGGTTTGAGCATTTCTGTCCCTATTATGAATTCACCAAGTGGAGAGAGGTAGGCACCAAGCCTCCACGAGGCAAAGTAAATAAAATAAAATGAAAATCTAATTTTCTCTAGATTCACACAAGCCTTTAGGAGGACAAGAGGATTGCAATAGATATTTGTTTTCCTATAGGTTTCCAATCATACTTTTTTTGCCTCATATCACTTCTACATACTCAATGCCTGTTTATTTCTTCTCCATTCCATAAAAAGAGGGAAATAAGCTGGGGAAGTCTAATTACTGAAATTTAATTAAAACTATTTAAAAATTACTTAATCAATTTTCTAACAAGAGATCTTTTTCGTAACAGCTGTACACAGGCAATTTATTAGTTGCTGAAGCCAACCTTGTTTTTTAATATAAACAGACTAATTAATCAGTGGCTAACTCTCGTAATGACCAGTTCTAGCACGTAATTATTGCTGCTGTCATGAGGCATAATAGCTTATTTCCCAGGGTTATTATGCAAATTGCCAACATTGACCACTCTGTAAAGTTTAAAGCACTTTCTGTGATTATCTCTCATTTCCACATTCTCAGGACATTTTGGAACACATGTTTTTCCTGCTGTGAAAAGTTTTATGCAGCTTTTCAGTTCTGTAGCACATATCTGGGCATGCTGGAGAGAAACATCCTCCTTCTTCCAGGTTTTAACTGCTGGAGGGAAATGAAAGAATAAAAAATGCTTATTTCCCACATTAGACCTGCTCTATGCACACCTTTTTGTATGAGGCTGTGGAAAGAAAGAACCAAGATCTCAGCCGGCTGAAGTTGGAGGTATTTATTTCAGCATTTAACCAGTTTTGGAGGTGAAGTCCTGTACATCCATTGAGGTGAAGCAGACTCCTGTGGAGGAGAGCCAAGAGCTCTCCACAGCTGAGTAGGAGGCAGAAGCCTAAATGCAGGCACACAGGAAAAGCAGCTCAATGTAAGACCAGCGGGAGAAGGCACAAAACCTCATGAAGTACCCAGAGCTCACAGACAGTGGACTAAGATCTGCTTGGGGTTAGAATAAAGGGAAAATAAAATATCAAAGAGATGACCTAGTCCTGATCTTGGCCTTCAAAAGCTTTGGGACCAAGATAATTATAATATATGGAATATTGGCACTTAAAAGGAAGCATGAAAGTCTCTGAGGTGAACATGCATATCTGGAACATGGATCTGTAGACAAGGCAAGGATGCATGGACAGATAGGTGGGGAGATGTGTGTGTACAGCCAGCCTGTAAATCACCTTCCAGCCCTCCTTCTGCTCATCCCATGGTAATTGCCCCAGTACTGACCCAGTGCATGCACAGGGACATTGGGGCCACCCCTTCTGCTTCCCTATCCTTACCCAGCCCTGTGCACATTAAGGAGTTAATGTGCATTAACTGTATTTTACTAGATCTGTATTTTTAACAGATCTTATAAACCTGAAATTTCCAGCAACAGATGCCAAATTTTATCATTTCACTGGAGCTGGCAATAAAGAGATTCACACAAAGACAGCAGGAAGGAAAGCAGAGTGAGCAGAGGGGCTGTTAGAGAGGAGGCAAGTGTGAGGCAGTTGCAGGCAGTAGTCAGTAGGGCAGTAAAAGCTAATAAAACCTTGATGTACAAACCACACTAATCAAAGAACAGATATTACATTCCTGTCTCCCATTTCCTCGGCCTTCACGCAGCTGCTGGTGGGAATATTGAGCTTGTTTTTGTAGATAAACAGATCCCAAGTGAGCTATACCTGAGCATCTCTGTCAGCCCACTGATGTGCAACAACCCTTCAACATCTCTAAAATGAAGCCATGAACTTTCATGAATTTTCTCACTGCCAGCTCTCCCTAGCCTTGTAGTATAGAAACGGCTCAGGGCAGGTTTTGAAGGTCTGAGTCAGCACCAGGGAAGGAAAGAAAGGAGGAAGGGAGGGAAAGCAAGAGAGGGAAAGGGGGCCTTTTTCCAGGGCCCATTTTTGGCCTGTTAGACCACGTGTGTTAACTTCAGGAAGGTGAAGGGAGGGAGTTGCTGCAGTGGACCTGGATTAGACATGGATCTAAATTTCTGCCTGCCATGATCACCCCAGTCCAATTCTTAGGATGAAGGCACCCAGTCCCCTTTCGCCATCACAAAAATCCTCCAACATCTGCAGCCTGCTGTGGGGTTGGATCACAACTGGAAAAAATGAGACTATTTCCTTAGAGGCAGCATTACATATGGTTGTCTGGGTCATGTCTAGGACTGAACCAATTTTGAAAAATTCAGTACTGTTCCACCACTGGTGAAGGCAGAATAAGCCCTGGACCTTATTTTTGTCGAAGAAATGGTTTCTTTGTGTCTCATCATCCTGAGCTGGGTTCAACCCAGCTGCCACCGAACTCAACCACCAAACCCAGAAGGAAGCAGAAGAGCAGCCCTGCCTGCTGGGAGCACGCTGCGGAGGCAGTTCTTCTTGCCCTGGCTGCTCAGGCCACAATAAGTTAAAGCATGACCTGACAGCCTGGGCATTTGCTGCCAGTGCTGCAAGACAGCCTGGGCTGTAAACAGGCTGAACGTGCCAGTGAGTGCTCCTCTTGCTGGGCAAGGACGGACAGGCCTTTTGTTGGGGTCTGTGTCTGCCCTCATGCTGTCACTGGAGACAACAGGAAGGGTTTTGCTGGCCTCAGTGGCTTTCAGCAGATGTAAAAGCAGCCTCCTCCTGCAAGGGTAGACCCAGGCTGCAACAGTGATGGGCCAGACACCTGGATGTTGTATGTCCCAATCAGCAGGAAGCAACTGAGATATGTGGCCCGTGTGCCACTGTGGCTGGAGAGATGAGAAGGCAGCCTGCCTGTCTGCAAGGCAGGACAGCAGGAGGTGTGCTCAGCTGGCTGAACATTGCCCTGCATGTGTATTATCTCAAAGGTTTTATGACTCAGAAGTTTGTTTTCATGGGTTGCAAAAAGGGAAATTTGCATTATTTTTTGTTTGTGTACCACAGCGTGTCTCTGGGAGCGCAGATGTTCTTACAGCTCTTGATACCAATAGAGCAGAGATTGGTCTGGTCCAAACCATCACATTTTTACCAGGCATCAGGGGGTACCACTCCCCCCAGGAGCTGGCAGAAGTGAGTGGTTTGGTAACTGATGTTACATCTCCCATCAGAAAGTACATGGAATTAGGGCAGCCATATATTTCCTCCAATTTGGCATTGAACCGGAGGCACAGAACAAGCGTAATTTCCACATCGGGCTGGAGATGTAATAGGAAAGCCATCTAACAGGTGAAAAATGAAATGGCCCCTGACACGGGCAGTTAATCCCTCCTGCCTGTCACAGCTTTCCCCACTGCTCCCTGAAGTCTCTGTGTAATATAAACTGTGCTCATTTCACAAGCTCACTGCAGGCTAAGCAGCTGTTAATCGCCCTTGACTGCGCTGCTGTGATCATCTGCAGCATTCGGCTCCTGGAGGGAAATCTCCACACTGCTGCTGGAGGACAGCACGTGCTGTACTGCCCAGGCTGCTGGTACTCCAGGCTGGCCTGCAAAACCTGGTGCTGCAGAAGCACAGACCTCACTGCGGGCTCTAAAAGCTTGCTGGCAGTCCGGGTACCTCCCGTGCCTTCCCTCCGCAGCTCCTGGCAGCGCGGTGCGCACGTCTGAGACAGCAAGGACCTGGCACTTGGAGGGAGACCAAGTTTTGGTTGACATTTTGATGGTCCAGGTTGCTAGCAGGCCCTCAGAATTTGGTGAGGATGTTGCATCTCCACCACTGCAATGGCCTGGCCTCACTGCCTGGAGCTGATGTGTCCTGGTGTTCGCAGGGGTCCCAGGACAAGGGAAGAGATGAGAATTTTGACTCCATGTTTCAGAAGGCTAATTTATTATTTTATTATATATATTACATTAAAAGAAAATGATATATTAAAACTGTACTAAAAGATTAGAAGAAAGGATTTCATCAGAAGGCTAGCAAGGAATAGAAAGGAATGGAATGATAATAAAATCTTGTGACTGACCAGAGAGTCCGAGACAGCTGGACTGTGATTGGCCATTAATTAGAAACAACCAACATGGACCCATCCAAGACGCACTTGTTGCATTCCCCAGCAGCAGATAATTATTGTTTACATTTTGCTTCTGAGGCCTCTCAGCCTCTCAGTAGAAAAAATCCTAGCAAAAGGATTTTTCATAAAATATGTCCACGACACTGATGCAGTGGGGTTCTGTCTGCAGGGTGAGCCCTGCATGTGGTGTGTGGGGAGAATGCTGGATTGTGTGTCAGCTGGATGGGCAGGCAGATGGGTAACAAGCACAGGTTGCCAGAGCTTGGTAGTAAAAGCCTTGTTCAATAGGCACCTTGTTTGTTTCATGTTCCTAAGAGAACAGCCACTTCTTTGCTTTTGCTGTGCCTTCCCTTTGGGATCCAGCATTGCAGGACTTGATGGTTCCCCATCAATGACTTGATGGTTCCCCAGTCTTGGAGAAGTCCTGTTCTTTCTGCATTGGACCACTCTCAGATGCACCTCAACACCACTGTCCTAAAATAATTTCAATGGGTTTCATCAGCAAAAGAGGATCTGCTTTGAAAGAGATGTTTTTCTTTAGTGGATGTTTCTTTTTGTAGTTACCCTATCTTAACACCCTAGCCTTGATTTGTGTAGTATTTAACTGAAACCCAAGTGAGGTTCCCCTGCTCCTGTTTTCTCTTCCTCTATGCTATATTTCCTCCCCTGAATATCAACCTGCATTAAGTAAAGGCAGTCCTTTTTTTAATACCTGATATCTCAATGTTTGCTGTACCTGATATCTCAATGTTTGCTGTTTTGATGACATTAGCCCCTAGCTCACTGTGCTAGGGGCTAGGAAATTTGTTAATTTTCAAAACAAAATGCATCTTTAGGCCTAGACCTGTATGACTGATGAGCAACATGGTGATGTGACTGTGGCTTGATCAGATCTTAACATTTAAAATAATTTAATCTCTTTTAAGTGGTGCTTACACTTTTTTTTCTGCCTACTCCTCAGTCACCATGAGGAGACATGGTGGAGCTTGATTAAAAGAAAAGGATTTCAAAATAATGTTCCTAGACATGGGCACCCAAACTGAATTTGAAATGTTTAAATATGCATGTCTGCTTTGCCTTCATGTTAATCAATCACAGAGGTGAAGTGGCCCATTTTCTGTTAGCTAACCAATTAGGCAGCACAGCTTACAAGATCTAAGTCAAATATTGGGCAAGATAGCTGTCTGTCACATTTGAGAAATAGATTTAGGAGTTAATGGTCTGTCCCCAGATATGTTATGAGCAAAAAATTGGCCTAAATGTGTAGAATGAATTATTTACTGTGCACAATTCTCCCAATTTTTCTCGTTCAAAATGCAAGATAGTTAAACACATGCCATTATCTCCACTTTTCTAGATTCATAGATCTTAAGGCCAAGGGGGTAATTAAGACCATCTAGGTTGACCCATAGCTTAATGCAGGCTAAAAATTCAGTTCTGATTATTTCTGCATGGAGAGTGTAATTTTTGCTTGAGCAACAGCACATCTTTTAAAAAGACAGCTAATTATGGTTTGGAAACATCGTGTGTTACAGAATCCAGTACATCCCTTTAAGCTCTTTGGATAATTACCCTCACTGCTAACATTTTTTTCTTGTTTCTAGTCTTTTAGCTTTCAGCCATGGAATCTTATTATGCCTTTACATCACCAGATTACACATCCATCTGCCACCAGAAATCCCTTTCATAATGGTTTGTAAGTCAGAATCAAGTCACCTTTTGTCTTCTCTTGAATAAGCTAAAAGCATTAAGCTTTGTTCATCTTTTACTGTAAAGCCTGGTTGTCCCATCTTGGATTATTCTTGCAGCTTCCACCTGAACCTTTTCTGGTTTTAGCTTTTATTAGGCAGGCACAAAATTTCCTTAGAATTGCCAAAATCCATAGCTGGCAATTCCTTGTCTGGGAGACTGCAGTCAGCCTCATATAGCTCTGAACTAGTCATTAACTCAGAGAGAAGGGTGCATTGGGCACAGAGCTGAAACTTGCCTTGTTCTGGAGTGCAGGGATGGTGGCTTGAGTGTCCCTATTATATTAATAGAAGCTAAAATCCAAGTCAGTAACACAGAAAGCTTAGTAGCTTAAAAACCCAGTTTCCTGATTTCAAAAAACATTTAAAAGCCAAATAATCCTATAGAAATAATTTGAAATGCAAGACACCATGGTAGTTTTGTTTCCCTGCAGCTCCAATGAGTAAAGAAGAGGTAGAAAAGTTCCGAGAAGAAGTGGAAAAGTTCAGAGCAGGACAAGAAGAATGATCACAGATACACAGAAAATACTTTCCTTCACAGAGTGATTAAATAGACTAGACTTTGCCAGCTTGGAAAAGAGTTGATTAAGGATGAAAGGTGGCAGAATGCAACTGAAAATGAGGTAAAAAAGGTGAATGGCAATGACTGAGTGCAATAAGGAGGGAGGCATTGAATGAAAAGACAGTGAACAAAAAGAGGTGCTTCTTCTTCTGTCCTCTCACTCACTTTGATGTTTCCTGTCATGTGGCCTGTGTGGCTGCTAAAAGTCTATCTGTATTCCAGAAGCAACCAGGCAAAGGGAGGGATGAAAGATCCAATGCAGGTCTCCAATGCCAGCTTGGGAGGACATGCTGGAGGGGTTGGAGGTGGTACAAGGAGGTGCTACTGGTATTTGTGCTGCTCTGTTTGTACTCCAGGCAAGCTGGCTGCTGCTGGAGGGTCACTTTGTGGAGGGCCTTTGATTGCACTCTTTCCAGCTGTTCTCGTGGTCTTAAAATGGGAAGTGTAATTGGGAATTTTATACAATTACACAATTCTGTGTGCCCCAAAGAGAAAAAATGTTCCACGCAGCTCCCCAAGAGAAAAAATGTTGCATTCGTAAGAAAAACCAGACTGGCTTGAAATAGGCAAATGTAGCTGAATACAAATGCACACACACACAGGGGAAAAGGAGACAGTAAAGAATATCAATTAGAAGGATGGAAAACCAGAAAAGGTCTTAATGAAGTGACAGGACACCAAGAAAAAGCCTAAGGTAAGAGGGCCATTGGCAATAAAAGAAAGGTTTGACTATGTCTGGTAATACAGAAAAAAATCCTAACAATGATTCTAGTCTATAAAAAACATGTTTTTAATGTAGAAATGTCAGATAGTTTCAATTTATCTTGTTCCAAGTGCTTTTTTGAAAAGTCTGCATGAAGAATTCACAGAGGGTGAAGATGAAATCTGTTCCCTTCCAACAGTAACTTGGCGTTATGCAGAGCTAATAAGCTGGCTGTTTTTAACCAGTAGGTCTGGATGCAGCAAGAACTTTAAAGAGCTGGATGAGGAGATGTGTGGGCTATTAAAGTTGGTAAATCATGAGAATGCTAGAAAGGCTTGCCTAGAGAGAAAGAAGATTCAGATATTGGTAATTATAGACATATCAGCCTGACACAGACAGTGAGCTGGAGCAAAATATTGCAATCTCGTTAACAAAAAGGCAAAAGAAAAAAGAACTGCACTTAGCAGTAATCAGTTTAGGCTAAAGGGAAACAAATTGTTCAATACCATAATGGCACCACATCTATTTGTTTGGTGGCAGAGTTGTTTGGAACAATTTATTCATATTTGTCTAAGGTATTTTATATTGTAATATATTTTTTTATTAACAATTCTTCCAAATAACAACTCACATTAAAAATATGGTAGCATACAAGGTCTAAAACATGCTGTTGAGTATAGGGCTATATTCAGTAGGGAACTCTTGGCTTTCTTGACCTGTGCTGTCTAACCCTTGGCTGTATGAATGTCTTAAAAACAAATCTACAAATATTATTGAAGGGCTGGGAGAGAGGATAATGAAGACACAACATTAAGACAAATTACTTCTTACAATGAGAGCCTGCAAATACTGTGTACTTTAGTACAGCCAAAAGTGAAGTGGTTCTTGTAGGGACAAGATGAGTAGGCTGCACTTCCAGCAAGGGGGATGCTGCTTTGAGTAACAGCAACCCCAGAAGAGATTTGACCACAGCCTACATAGTTATACCAAGAACAAAAAATCTGATCCTGGAGGGCTCCTTACCCTATAGGATCCAACAGTTTGAGCCTCAGCTACAAAGCTCCATTTTGAGCTAAGATCCACTCTTTTTAACACCAGGAGCCTCTAACTGCTTCCTAAGATTTCTCACAGACTCTTTGTTGCCATAGAAGCACATAAAGCTCTTTTATACAGGAGGTCATTCCAGAAAAGCAATTTTCACTTGATTCAGTAAATGGACATTAAAAAATTTCCATATGCCTACTCTTTTTTGTGCTCTTTTACAGACCTTCCACAATTAGCCCATGGACACCTCCTGGAGACCAAACTGGCCCGTTGACCCCTTCTGCACACAAACACATTTCCATGAGTCTCTGAAATGGGCACAGTATTTCTGTGGCTTTTCACTGGATTTTTCCAGTATTTCACTGGATTTTTACAAGGGATTCCTCCCCTCCTTGGTATTTTCTCATGTCAAGTGCAGAACCTTACTGTTGCATAGGACGCTAAGGTGTGTGCTCAGGCTGATCATCCTCATCCTTTTCAGTGTCCTGCTGTCCAGCTTTTAGGTGTCACTGTGTTCTTTCTTCCTACAGACACGATCTGGCTCCTACTTTATGAACTCCCTGGATAGCTATGTATAAATGAGTTGTCTCCTTCACTACTTCATGCTCCCTTCTTTTTAGGCTCAGCCAGAACATTATCATTGATGATTTTAATAATTTATTTCAGATAACAGTGTTAAATGCATTTTGCTTGCAAACTGATAGTAAGCAGAGATCTTTATTGCCCAGCCTAATTCCTTACCATCTACAAAAACTCTTTGAATTTGAAGGGAGATGGATTCAGATTTGACCAAGCAAATTATGTTAGGATTAAGATGGTAATTTTGTACTTAGCTTCTTTTTCCTGCTTGGACTGCTAGACAGCACTTCTGTCTCATTTATTTCTATAACAGCAGTAAGGGACAAAGCCAGGATTCAATTGAGACAAAGAATGAAAGGCAGAAGAAATGTTCTTCAGTGGTACAGGATTGTTTCTTTCTGCAGAAGCACACAAAGTGCCTGTTTGTTGTGTGTGCAATTGCCAAGCTGAGAAGTTATAGACAATATTGATTTGGGCTCTCAGCTCTTTGGAAGCAGGCACTGGGTGGAAGCCAAGAAGGCTGAAGTCTAAATGCGAAGCTGTTCGGGCTCAATGAGCCATTCTTTGGGAGAGGGGACCCTTCTTTTCAGCGTTTGCACCTGTGTGGGTTGTGTGTGTGTGCATAAGGAGTTAACAGGAGGCAGCATTGTCCAGGCACCACAGCAGGGAAACCAAGGGAAGGATACTCCCCACTAGTTCATGGTTCCAAACTCTCTTGCTGGGTTTGCAGACAGTCCGTGTGAACTCTTTCCTAGGCTACATTTAAGTGTTCTCAAATGGGGATAACATGATGCATGGCATGTTGAGGGTGGTCGGAGGGGTCTAAATGAAAGCCAAAAATAAACAAGTGGTTAGTTTCATTATGGAATTTCACAAATCCTTTTAATGAGTTTTGATGGATATTAGCTTCTCATATTGTTTCATGACTGTGTAAACCACAAACCTTCTTTCACCAGCCATGAGATGAGTTAATCCAGATTGATATTGTTTTTATTTTTCAGGTAAACCTTACAAGATTACACAATAATTGCTTGACGATGACTTCACACAGGTAAGAAGAAATATAACTTTACCAGCCTTTCTGGGCAGCGTGTTTGGACTAAGTGCGGAAGGTGAAGTCTCCTTAATGAAAGTTTTTTGCTATTTGAAATGTGTCTGTCATGTTCTCTTTCTGATGTGGGGAGCTTGCTGACAGAGAAGGCATTTCTCAATCACAAAACTGGTTGGAAAGTGTGAATTTGAATTATCTTTTCTGCTTTTATGAACAATACCATTTCTATAATAACATTTACATGGCTTATGACTCTATCTGGTTTTTATGGCCTGTAAATGTGGAAAACGTGTGCCAAAGGGCAAAAGCATTCCCAGAGATCGATATAATACAAACAGCCCTGCACAGCCAGCCTGCAAGAAAAATGTGATGCTTGACAAATTCTTTGCTCCCCGCAGGACTCTGGGTTCTTGGCTAACCTCAAGCATACATCAGTTAAAGTCTGTGTGGATGGCAGAATTTTGCTCACATCGGCATTGTCTGACCTCTCAATTTCTGCTGCATATCTGTGTCACCTCCTGATTGCTCTCTCTGTAAAATAATCCTCCTTAAATTATTTAGATACATATTCTGTCTTCCCCTTGGCTGCTGTTCTAATTCTGGCAAGTGAAATGACCTCAATTAGAAATTCTTGCTAAAACATACAACATCACTGAGAGGGTTGCAGCTTGTCTTGTCCCTTCCTGCTTTTCTTAAAGGCCCATTTTGTATGTGTTTGCTTGTCTGCAACTCATTAACTCCTGTCATTACTTTCCCTTAAAACAAAACTAAGTAGAAGATAATTATTCAGTTTGCAAAAAGGAATTAAAAAATGCCATAATTAAGGTTACAGTTTTCCTCTTTATATCCTTGAGGGGATACTATGTTCCCTAATTATATAATCATACAAAACCAACCACCATACACACATATGTGTGTGTTTTATATCAGCGGGGGGTTTTTTATTATTTCATTAGAAATGCTTCCAATTTGTGGCAGCAAAAGCAAGACTGGTGTGATGGCTGTTAATTTGTAACTCAGAGCCTTTTATTGTTGCTCATGTTACTATACTAATTAAGACGTACAGTATTGAATGTCTCTTAACAACTCTGTTTTAGTATCACTTCCAAAAATGTTTTGCACATTATTCTTATGTCAAAATCAGTAATACCACAGTTCCAAAAGTAGCTGTTTTTTGACAGAGAGAGTATTTCAATTTATCAACTCTTGCAAAAAAACTGTGTTTCACCCCAGCATCTACTTACTTATGAATATTTTTTTCGTAGAAATGATCTGGAACTTGATCTGAAATTTAATTCTGTAGCCCACCAAAAATTTTATCACATTTTTCCTTTTTAATTCACCTATCTGAAACTTCTGGTGTTTCCTCATTCTTCATTACCCCTGAGAAAATCAGGACTGATAACATTGAACTCTGACCTCTGCATGAACCAGGGGTCTCCTTCAGGTCAGGCTTTCCAAGGTCACCCCTGGCTGTCACATCCAAGGTATCTGAAGTTAACTGAAAATATGCTTCAATTTTTTTACCTCATCTTTCCAAAAGAAAGGTACTTTGTGGAGAAAACCCACATCTGTCTGACATGATTTGCCTTTCAAAAAACTCTCCTGACTCATGATTAATAAATAATTCTCTCAGAATGCACAGTTTATGGCCCAACTGTTTGATCCCGAATCTCCAATATTAACTGTGGATTAACTCATACTTTCCTGGTACTTTGTGTCTGTATCCTACATGAGAAGCTCTTTTGCAGTCTTTCATTAATCTCAGTAGTCTCTGGTTTGGACTGAGTATCCACACATGTCCTCCACAGGTTTGTTATTAACTAATTCAGAGACTAGGAAAATGTCCAGTTGGCTTCCCCCCCCCCACCAAGAGCTCTATTTATTGACCCATTATTTTTCTGCAGTTTTCATTCTTCCACTATGCTGATGACATTTCCTTTCTTTAATGATGACATTTCCTTTCTATATTCTATAATATTAGAATAATATTTCTATATTTATACACTTTCTTCTTGGTTGCATTTTCCCCTCTTTTTCTTTTTCTCACCATGTTCTAATGTTACTCATGTCTCTTCCTATAAATTCTGAAGATTGCTGTTCTGTTATTTTTTTCAGTACCCACAGTTAGACCATCGTTTCTTTACTGGAATCCTGGAAGTATGGCCAAATTCCACCCTGATAGCATTTGTTGGATTTGGCAGATGAAAACCAAACAAGCCACATCCGGCAATGGATTCATCTGCAGATAGATTGCAAAATCAATCTTATATTTACTTCAAATATTTACTGACGTCAAAAGATACCATTCTTCTTCCTCCTGCCTTTCTCTCCTCCTTTTCCCCCTACATTTTTTTCTACCATACAACACCATATGCTGCATCCTGGACAGTGTCATGGGGCAACATCTCCTGGCATCTGATTCCAGTCACCCTCTTGCTCCTAAGACTAAGCACCTCTGGCATTCATGTTGAAGGCTGCTGGATGAGCAAGAAGGAACTGCTGTCTTTCCTTTGAGCCACTGGGCGGGAGCAGGAAAAAGGGAATGGACTGAGCACAGTGCAATTTTTCTGCATCATCTGATATCCCAATCAAATTCTTCCAAATGTATAATTTAATGGGAAAAGAGGGTCGGTTAAAAAAAGTGATTGAGGCAAAATCCAGGAAAATGAAAAGTATTTGAGGAAAAAGGACAAGAGCTCCACTTCAAACTTGGTCAAATGAACATGACCTTGCTGTATTTCGTAAAACACTATTTCTGGTTTTTCATCACTTCTAGCAAATACACAGGAAGGGTGCTGACAGGAGAAGAGATTTATTGTGGCAAATTATAGTCTGTGGCCAAAGTAAGGGTAGCCTTTTTCACTGACTACAGCCTTAGAAAGACATTTGAGGTGATATGAACTCAGCTGTCTACAGCCTGTTGAATATAATAATCAGAGAGGTACCTGGTGGGTTTTTTAATCTGTGTGAATTTATTATGTAGAGACTCCACACCTGGTGGCTGTGTGCACCAGTATCCAGTACTTTGCTGTCCCTGCTGCCAGTTACTATGGCTTGCAAATCTTGTCACTGGCAACAACACTCTCATTCAGTTTTGACCACCTGTGTGAGAGCAGAAGAGGCAAACTAAACCAGACTGCTTACACCTACTGACACTTTTGGTTTATTTGTCTTTTTATCACTTTGCTTAGCAATAGTGCTTTGAGACTGACTGTGGACTGAAACCCCACTGTGCTACATGCTGTGCAAGGACAAAACAAAAAGGAAGTCCTTGCCCTGAATGATTTACTTCTTCAAGATGAAACCCACCCAGACAGCAGAATGAGATAAAGGAACAATAGTCATCATAGCAGTAGTGATGCACCAGGATTATAGGCAGGGGATGTGGGTCTCTGCAGCGTTGTCCCCACAGAAGGATAATGATTGCTTTAGCCAGGGAAATGGATGTTAGACCAACAGAGATGTGAGATGATGAGGAACAGGGTAAGATTCTTGCTGGGCAATTGCATCATATTATGAAAAATATGTGATTTGGAAAGAAAAGACTGTGGAACTAAGTGGAGAGCCTTGGAGCCCCAAAACATGAAGGAAGGACAGAGAAGACTTCCCAGCTGAAGGGACAGGAAAGAAATGCAGCAGCTGCCTGCACTGAGAGTGATGGACCAGCCAAGATAAAGGATAGGGAGAAAGGTGGAATCTTGCAGTCTGATTTAGAACAGTCATTAAGACTTGCCTGTAAATCCCTTGCCAAATCATCTCCCTAATGATATCTGAACAGCAAAAATATATCATTTTCATGTCCTCAATTTTTATGTGTAAAGCAGAAAAGGCTGTTCACAGTCAGGTAGAATAAGCAGATGTGCAGAGAAAGCAGCATCCCTGTTGGAGATCTATGATTGTTCAGGAAAGAGAAAAAGGAGGGATTAGAAGCTGCTCACACCTTCTCAGCTGCACAGTGCAGGAGGAAGGGCGCTGCAGGGAGCTCTTGCAGAAGCCAAGAGCAGTAGCAGCAATTGAAAAAGGAAGCATGGGAAGTCCAGGAATGATGCTGAGGTTGCCAAAAGCACATGGAAGAGGAAACACGAGGAAAACAATTGTAATGCCAATAATACAATTGGCAAGAGAGCTGATGAAATCCACCAAGAGATCAGGAACATCAGGACAAGGGGGAAGAGGAAAACAGGTAAATATCAAGATGATGCTGACACATCCCTGTGTGTGCAGACAGAAGTCCCTGGTTCCTGTGCTGTATCCAACAGTACTTCTTCACTGTCTTCTCCAAAGAGGCTGGACAGAGCAGGTGGTGAACAAAGATGTTGGCCAGAAACCATGGGGCTGGTGTCCAGTGAAAGGATTGGTTCTGCTGTCACCTTCCTCCTTTGCACATCACCTGCCTCTGCCCCAGAGTGCACACCTGAAACAGGCCATTTTCTAACCATCAGGACTTTTAAAACTCATCTTATATTTTCTGCTCATGCCTTGTGACAGCATCCTCTTTATGTTTATATTCACTTTGGTTCGTTTCTCTGTTTCTTCATGTTTGGATTTACACCTCTGCTTTGTGGTGTGCGATATGGGGAGAGCCTTTACATAATATATGGCAGGTGATGTTTATTAAAAAAAAGGAGGCTGAAAACAGAGAAGTGAATGATTTGGTACAGTAACTCAATAAGCTAAAACATATTTTACAAAAAATCCCACCGGCAATCGTGTAGTACAATATCACATGCTGAGCAAAATTCGTGGCTATGCATAAGTTAGTGCAGTGCCTTGGCAGATAAAAAGATTAATGAAATCTTCCCTTTCTGCTCACAGAAAAAACAGTTCCCACAGACTCCCTTAAATCACTTGTCATTGCCAAACTCCCATTTTCCTTTTCCATGAACTCAAAAGCCAGGGATGAAAAGGCATAGAGAAATTTTGCCAACCCCCAGCTTCATATTTTCTGGCATCAACATTTAATTATCTCTGCAGGCATGTGGCAGGCAAGTCTGTTGCCATACATTTTTTATTCACAGAGTATGAAATTTTGTGTGGTGACTAGAAGGTACCTGATGTGGGATGAGGAGATTAATTGGCTTTAAAATGATTGTCTGTGTATCATCAAAAGTGTGTAGGGCACTTTACATACAAATTTAGAAAATCTAACTCACAGTGAAAACGAACTCTCTCAATCTCCAGGTCTGCACTGATTTACATAGCACCCAACTTAACCTGCCCATGCTGCTTTAGGGGACTTGGAAACCACTGGACTTGATCCAGTGAGCCCCATATGGATGTTCAGAGACAATTGAGGTGCCTCTGGATAATGTGCCACAGCTGCAGCTGGTGACCTGGAGTGGTCCAGGGTTCCCAGGCACTGCTCCACCTGACAATGTCTCAGGAACTGGAGGACCCCTCTGGCAGCACCAGAGAAAACCTGGTCCCCAGGTGGCTTTGGGAGTCTCTCTGGGTGGCATTGAGCTCCTGGTGGGGCCAGAGGTTTGGGATGCCCAGGTGTTCAAGGTGCCTGGACCAGGTGACAGCCAGCAGACACTGAGCTGGACAACGGGGTGAGAATTTTCCCTGGCACTGCTTTCCCTTTCAGGACACTTTGTTAACACCCAGAACAGTGGTGGAGAGGACTGAAAAGTGAACTTAACACTCATTGTTTTCCCTCAGACAGAACTCAGCTGCAGCCTGGACAGCTGTTCTGTCTGCATTCTTGCTGGCTATATTTTTCTGAGATGCTCATTATTTTAGGTGTTGAGTTGTTCAAACCCTGTCCTTCTTCACAGCTGCCCTTTTAGCAGCTCTATGGATTTCCAATTGATTTTCTTTTTATTGTATGTGAGAATAAAAATTGGAGTGTGGAAGAGTTCATTTCCATATTTACAAGACAGATGCATGCTGGCAGAAGAAGTAACCACACACATTATTCAGTCTTCCTTGTGGACTTTCTGCCCTTCTTTTCAGACCCTGCTCGTAGTCTCTGCACTGTCATGTCTTTCACCTGCTGAAAAGGCTCCTCTTGGGAGGCTTGCTGTGTCTATCCAGATGAGCTGGCTGATGAGTGAGTTTGTTACCAGCACAAAGCAACATATGTAGTTATTGTGAATGCCACACGGAGACAAATAGTGTACTTTGGCAAAAAAACCCAAAAAATACCCAAAAAAGGGATCCTTTAGCATTTTTATTTGGTTGTTTTTTTAAGTTTTGGGGTTTGATTAAAAAAAAAAATCATTCTGCTTTATTTGAATACCCCTCCACTGTTAGTATTTTTATTTATTTATTTATTTTCGTTCTCCCTTTAGAGAGAGTAAGTGTAAAAGAAAAGATGTAAAAATGTAAAATGATGGATTTTTCCCTCATGGAACAAACCAGAGCTGAATATTTTTAACCCATTTCCCTAACTCACATGGCTCTTTGCATCAGCAAAGAGTGTAAAAACACTTAACAAGCTCTTGCCCAGAAAAATAGAGAGCAGCGAGCCCAAACTTTCCAGCTTGGTGGGTCATGATGTCATTGTGGTGTCAGGGTGGGCTGGATGCCAGACCCATTTCTCTTCTATCTGACTGGATTTCCTGCCCATGCACCACACAGTCTAGCACTCTAAATCCCAGCCCCTCGTCAGTGCTTTGCACAGCACAGGTCATTGGCTGCTGCTTGGGGACAGTGAGCAGTCCCCAGCCCGGCAATCCAAGAGCAGATTGTACAAACATCTGTCAGGAGCACTGCAGGCTTAGTGTATGATGAGGCTTGACGGCTCCAGGGTCCCTCCAGCCGTATGGTTGTGGACGCTGCCCACGACGTTCTCGTCACTCCTGGGGTGTCGGGATCTGTCGCTTATCAGAGTGACCCCGAGAAAAGTTAGAAAGTCTCTTTTCCCAGCCCGGTGCTTGAAGAAGGAGTCAGAGCTCTTCATTTCTCGGTCTCAAAGTTGTTTATTGTATCTTATCTGTAAAATTCTTTCTTCTGTCCTGCTGAGGTCTGCTCAGCTAGACAGTCCAAGGCACTCTGCCTGCCCCTGGGGCGGTGTAATGTCTTTATACTAAAAACTATGTGTACAATACTTAATATTACTTTCCAGTACCTATCCCCTATGTTAGACAGGGAGCTTCTGCTCTAAACAAATCTGTAAGTGCCAACATCACAGCAGAAGATGGAGGCCAAGAAGAAGAAGAAGAAGAAAGGCTGGACACGCCCAGATCCCTCCATCTTGCCCCCCTAAATCCCCATTCTAAAAACTCCAAAATCTACTTTCTCACCTTGTGATAAATTCATTATCCTTCTACTTAATTTGTCATGGCTTACAGATCTTCATCTAAGGTTGGTAACTTGCTTCATGGGTCATAATCAAAACCACAGGCATCTTGGGCTCTGTGCCAGGGTCTCTGAAACCCTTGGCAGGGGTCTTGGCTGCTCAGAACAGCCAGAGGGACGTCCTGGGTCCTGACACTGGGGAGCTCCCAGGAGGTGGCCATCAGCAGGGCACCTGCTGCCTGATCTCCACCATCCTTTTTCTGAGGAATGCCTTCAGAGCAGGCAGACAGAAATGCACTGTCTGCTGTGGCTGCCCTGACAGCTGCTGTGAAAACTCCTCCTTGGTCACTCCCAAGTGAAAAGGTACCAGGGGCGGGCTGTGGAGCAGGTAATCTGCAATTGCTCTACATGTGAGCTGAGTTTGGCATTCCAGTTGGGGATGCCTTAGGACCTCTCCAGGCGACACACTAAGGTGCAGGTGAAAGCAATGCAGAAAAATGTGAGTGGAAAGGACCCACAAGAGTGAGACATTTGGAGAAAGACCAGCTGGTGGACCTTGAGATTTTCATCCTGTTACCCTAAGGAGCTGAAGAGGTAGTAAGAAAGATGTTGAAGAGGTTGGAGGAGACTAGACAGATGGCACCAAATTGGTGTGGGAAGCAGCATCCCAGAGTGTTTCTGGAAAAGCAGCAAGGGAGGAGGAATGGGGCAGAGGTACAGGGAAAGGCAGAGCTGATGAAAGCATGAGGAACTTTGGGATGTGATTTAGGAAAGAAAGAAAGAAAGGTGGTGCACAAGGACCAGGCCGAGAGAGGACAGGGAAAGATTGAAAAGCTAGGAAAAGAGGTTATCCATTGTACTGGTTTATACGTGTTATGGTTCAAGGAAGGATTATGGTTACCCTGTAAAATGAGGGTGAAGTGACAGTAATAGCCCAGCAAGTGTGTGGCTCAGTATGAAATCACAAGCTGTGTCTGGCTTTTAATCACTCAGAGACACATCTGGCTAGGATTAGTGTGCTCATGACCAGAGCAGCTCCATTAGTTGTGCCTTCAGGGTGGGTGAGACAGTGGGCTGGCAGTGGCTGGAATGCAGGGAGATCAGGGATAGAGAAGCGGGGTCCTCCCTCAAAACCTCCAAGCAGTTCTTTGGAGGACCTCTCTGCTTTGCATGGACCACAGGGCCAGGCCAGGGAGACTCACCTCCTGCCTCCAGCATCCTCTGCCAGCAACACAGTCCCTGGCAGTGGGGAGGGCAGGCAGGTGGGTGTCCCAGAGGTCCCCTTGCCATCCCTCAGTCATTGATGCCCTTGCCCTGTCAGAAATATTGGTCCCCCCACAGGTTTGTTCAGCCATGTGGTTTGCAGAGAAAGGGCAACACAAGTGTCATCAGCAGGCCTGTTGGCCTCATCTTGGCCCAAGCAGTACTCCGACTTGCAGGGTGTTAGGTGAGTCCCGTGATAGCTGTTAAATGCTTCCCATGGGCTATTCATGTTCATATTGTTCTTCTGAACCGTGATACCTTTTTTCCATTGAAATGGTATCCCCTTGTTGGCAGACTTTGGGTCAGCAAGGAGGAGACCTGGCCTGATCCAGTTAATTCTGTAATTGCCATCTAACTGCTGACAGAAAGCTTTTGGGCAGCTTCCTAAGCAGCCTAATGACTTTACATTGTGTACACCTAGAGAAGCACTCAGCCTTTCCAGCTCTGTGGTGCACTAACATGTCATGTAATGAAACCATTCAGCTGAGATTAGAGGAAAGCTGTAGGGGCAGGCAGCAGGGAGTTGGCTGGTCACAACTGTGTCTTCCTGGCACTTGTATTGCCAGGGTCACAGAAACGGGGGGAGTGGAGCATGAAATGAGTACATTGCTGAGAGTTTATTAACAAACCAAATTGATATTGAGCTATCTAATAAGGAGACTAAGATTTTGCTCCAAAATCCAGCTGTTGCAATGTCACCCTCATATTCTTATAAAGCACTTTCCTCTCTCCAAGATCTTGAAGGATATCTTTGTCTGAGCTCAATAAATTTCAGTGTAAAGAGATGGTAATTTCTATTACATCATAGAAGCCCCCCATGTCTTGCTATTAGTTGTTTTTAAAAGCTGAAGTTAAGTAAGCAAAATTGCAATTGTTCTTTCCCTAATCTTCCAGCCAAGGGAGGGAGCATTTATACAGATACTGCTCAGAGTATTTGAGAAAATATTTGTAGCTCTAAGTAAATTTCCAGTGGAGCCCGCCATGGGTTATTTCATAGTTCTGTGCTCAGGGAACTCATCTATGGTAGTGAAGGACAGACTCCTGCAACCCTCCCAGCTCCTGGGTGGCTTATGCTCCTGTGAGTAGCTCCCAGAAGATTCAAGGACTACTTTTGCAAGTGCGACTGAAATTGCTCATGGGTTTCAGGATTTACCCTGGAAAGCATGGTAGAGAAAACTCAGAGAGTGGAGTGGCTTCTCATTCTCCAAACAAAAGAAATTGTATTTTTTTTGTTCTCTCATTCCTTCATTTCCTTCCTTCCCTTACTACCTTCTCATCCTTCCTGGCTTGCTCTCTCTTTCTTCTTTTCCTTCTCCCTCTTCTCCAACACAGATAATTGGGAAACTCTTTCTGGAACTCCTTTGTCCCTGCAGAAGGCACTGAATAGTGATTCCAAAATAGTCCAACCTTTCTTTCAATCCATAATTCATCATCCTAAATTGTTGCTCCTCACTGCAACCCTGAACAAAATGTCAGATGCAGCATAAAGAAAAGAAATCAAGCAAATGAAAAAGGGACAAAAGGAAATGCAGCAAACCCTGAGGGTATGTGCAAAGAGAAATAATTGAATAAAAAAAGGCTTCTCAGCTCTCATACAGGAGATCTGACTTGTGCCATGTGTGTCACCCTGTGTTGGGGGAAAGCAAGACTGGTCTTATCTCGAGACGTGCTGCAGAGCAACTTACTGGGGGGAATAAAACAGAGACATGGAAAGACAGTAGAAAACAATTTTATCTACCACCTGTACTTTCAAAAGCAGAACTGCAGTGAGTAGCCAGGCTTGGCTCTGTCGAGGCCTTCTCCATCCCATGTCAGACTCCCACCTGTCTGTGGTTTGCTCAGCTGACACAAAGATCTGTCACTGACTCAGCCTGACGGCCCTGCCCTGATCCCTGTGAAATATTGTGGCAGCCATGGAAAAGCTGTGAGACTGAGGCAGTAATGTGGGATGGGGTCTGCTGGGAGTGGTGGTAGCGTCTTCAGGTCCCCGAGATCTGCACCCAGTGCAAAACTCCTCACACCTGTGAACATGCACATTGCCTCGCAGTGATAAACACGCCAACCTGATGTTGCACTAATATGGATTTTCTTGTGAATGGCTTTAAGTGGAAGGAATCCAAAGTGTGAGTTTTGTGGGATTGTAACCTGTAGTTTCTCTTCATCTGTAGTGGTCACCTGGAAGCAGCATCCTTCTGTAACCTGTGAAGTGCCACCAGCTTCAGGTATAGAAGCAGACAGAATCCAATCCTGTCCAGACAGGATTGCAAGAGCGGGCAGGTGGAAAGCCAGCTAGGCAACAAAGGATCCTGAGGGCTGGAATAATTGAATTAATATGTGCTAGTGTTTCTGCCTCTGTTGAGGTCAATGGGGGCTCTTACCATGATCTTCACAGGAAACAGGATCAGGCTCACTTTGGGAAGAGAAGATCAAAACTGGGGACAAATGCTTGTACGTGGGATTGTGCCATGATTTGAATCTTGTTTGTTTTCCTGTGTTATCCATGCAAGGATGTTGGAGAAATTAGATAAAAAAATATTTTAAGCTCCTCCTGTCAAGACAAAAGAATGGAGAAAGCCATGGGTTAGTAAATGCAATTATTATCCATTCATTCCCCTTATCCCCTTAGGCTTGTGGCATTCCCATTAGAGTTGTCCTTTATACATGCTGATTTCAGTTAGTCTTGATGCTCCTAAAAATGCAGGGAAAAAAAAAGATAAACATATTCAAAGCCTTTCAAAAACTTGTTCTGCTGTGAGAAAGAGAGGTTAAGTCCTTGATCCAGCAAGGTATTTTAACATATGCCTTTATTTTAAGTGTGTGAGTTGTCCCATTGATTTACACTCAAGAATTCTGCTGAAGTAGGGGTCTTTGGCTTATGCCTCAGCAACACAGCTACACATGTGCTTTGCTTTTGGCATGTGCAGTCCTGTGACTTTCATGAGGACACTCACATGCTTGGCTGGCTCAGGGCTGAGGGAGAGTCTTCAGGAGAAGAAGCATTGCAGCACAGCCAGGGTTAGAGGAAAAAATGTCCCAGATCCATTTATCTGTCCCAGTCATCACCTCTCTCTCAACTGTTTTACTCTGTTCAACAGTTTGCAGTTCTGGGATAAACAATAGTAGTGGGAGAGATTCTTAGGAAAAAACCCCAAACTTTTACTCAACATTTTGGCCTTTGCAGTTCTGTCCTTTGCCAGACATGGAAAAGAAGAGATGTAGCCAAATTTTAGAGTGTGGAAGAAGAGGATACTATAAGTTTGGTTTTAATCAGGGAGAGGAGTTTTGGAAAGCACAGAGGAAACAACAATTTGGGTCTAATTCTGCTCCTTCTGGCAAAATACCACCCCTCACCCCTCTGCATGAGATCATTAGTGTGGCTTTTCTCCAGGCTGATAGCAGAAGTGCCTGGCTCGTACGCCTTGCTCACATGCTCAAATAAAGCTCTTGCCAGTTTTGGGGCTAAAAGGATTTCTCTCCCAGGTCAGCTGCAGTGACCAGGTTTCCCCCTCCTTTGCAGAGAGAAGGACAGTTTGCTCCCCCAGACCACTTGGGATGGTGTGTCAGACCTCCTCCCAGTGCCTTCTGTGGGAATAACTTTCTGTGGGAATAGCCTCCTGCAGGAATAACTTTCAGTCTTTTACTACAAGACTTGAACTTATAATGGCACACTGAGAAGCATTGTAGGGTGGAGCAGACGGTTCCTCTGCCCCAGGTCTCACCCCACACTGCCTCCAGTGCTGGAGTTTGGGCTCAGCAGTCCCAAGATGGCCCCATGCCCTCTAAAATCCAGCTAGTGTGTGCACTGTGGGGAGGGAGACCCATTGGAAGCAGTAGCTGCTGGAAAACAAATGTTATTGCAGTGAGGAAGTGAGGTGGATACATACACAGGGTGTGTTTTGTCAATTCATTTTGAGCTGGAATATCTTCTGTCTCACTGTCAATGCACAACCTCCCTGCTCCTTTCCAAGCAGAGCAAAGCCCCTGTGCCAGGCATGCCACTAAAGCTTTGCTGGGAGCTCAGCAGCCCAGGCAGCTTGAGCAAAGCACACAGAGAAAGAGCTGAGCATACTGGGATGTAGGAATGCTGGGGAAAGGATGATGGAGTTGTCTGGGATTCCAGCTTCTTGGGCCTGACTCAAGGCTTTACACTTTGTTTATGCAATAGCAATCCCAAGCACTTCACGTGACAGATCCCTGGTGATACATTTCGGGGGGGTTTACACTGATTTACACTGCTTGAGGCTTTGGCCTCTATTTTCCAAAGAATTTTCCAAAGTTTTCTAATGAAAAATACCAGAGTGGTGGGATCAGTGCAGGGTTAGGTTACCTCAGTGAGCAGCCTGGAGAATGCAGGGAGCCCCTCTCCCCAGCGTGCCCCAGGGAAGCCCTGGCTGAAATCCCTCCCAGCCTGCACAGGGGTGCAGGGTGAGGTCTGTAGGCACTCGCACTCATGGGGTTTATCTGCTGGCTCTCACACCCTGTGAAAGACAGTCTGTGATGGACTCAGCTCCCACTTTCAAAAGCTGTGGGGCACCCCTTGGAAGGCATAGAATGTAAAAGTCTCAACAGTGATTAACTCCTTCAGGCCCAAAGAGCACCCCAGAAATATCCTTCTCCCATTGTCTCCATTCAGCTCTGGGAGTGGCAAAAATGAGGATGACAGTGCAATAGGGCCTGCAAGATCCCAATTCCTGAGTCAGATGAAACAACAGTAGGATCCAGACTTATTCTCCATGTTCCTGCTGCTGTACAGCTCAGAAACAGGCACTGCTTTTGCAGTCATTTCAGGAGGCAGGAAAAAGAGGTCAGGAGGTCCTCTGTGCTCTGCTGGAGCCCTGGACCCACCTCTGCATATGAACAGCCCTAGCAGGTCAGCCATGGGATCCAACTTGCCCCGGCTCCTGTTTCCAGAAGTGGCACTAGCTGGGAGTCACACTTGTGACCCTCATCACCCTCTGTTTCCTTGTCCAGAGCTTCCCTGCAAGGCACTGTGTTTCTTTGAGTAAGGAACAGCACAAATGTCGGTAGCATCTGAGCATTTCTATCCAGGTAGGAGGTATTTGCTTGTGCTGAGTTCATGGATCAGTGGAGAAAGAGTGCAGGAGGAGAAAAGGGATGATGAGAACTAAGTGTGCAATCTAAACCAGAGTGTTTGTCAGGATTTTGAAGTCTGTGTAAACCGTATTATTAATATTTAAACAAGGCTTGCTTTAAAATTTTTTTCTTCTTTCTTTTTTTCTTTCTCTCCAGCCTTCTTGTTACAGGATTGCAAAACTCATTTCCAAAGAGGCTCATTTTTTTGCTGTTACTATTAGCAGCAGAAGTGATTTATATGCGCATGGGGAGAATAAGTGCATCTGAAAAGAAAAAAACATCCATCCTTTCTTCCACCTGTATCCAAACTTACTCTTTTTTCTTCATCTTTCCCTCAGGGCTCAAACACACAATGAACTTAGTGTGGTTTCTGAAGCTGCAATGGTAACCTGATAGTGTGTCCAGGCCCAAGAAAAGCCCAGCTTTGCCTTGTTGAAAGCAAAGTTTCAGTTTCAGGAGCTGGGAAAGGCTGAGATGTTAAGAATATTGTCTGCCTACAGGCAGTGAGGTTTCCTCTGAAATTCACTGCTCTGGTTAGAATTTGCGTTGCAGATTTTCACCTGGAATTAATTTTAATGATTCCATCATCAGAGCTCTGCCAAAGCAAGTTTATAATGGGAACATTGTCTTCACTTTAATGGGAGCAATGAGAGGGCAATATCAATGCCTGTGAATATTTAAGCTTGTTTGGGCTATTTTTGGTATTGGAAATCTGAAGGTCTTCCTGAGGGGCCCCAGCCCATCATCAGGCTGCAGCGTGGTGGCAGGGCTGTGGGTGGCAGCTGTCCCTGTGACAGAGCTGCTGCACAGGAGGCACAGACCGTGGCCACACCAGCCCTGCAGTTGGTAGGCCTGCCTGAACGCTTTTCTGTGCAAGTGTTTTGCAGCCAGAATAGAAGAGCTCAGCAGCAGCGCTGTGCTTACACTGTGGGAGAAGGGACAGACTTAACTGAAAAAGAATTTCTAAGGTGAAACCAGTGGCTGTGGGAAGGTTTTGTCAGGTTGGAACACATGAAGTTGACAGCAAATACTGCCCCTGATTTTGGTGGGAGGGTTTTCTCTTTGAGGTTGGTAAAGGTATGTTAATGAGTAACATTAGAATTGGAAAACAATGCATTTCCATGTAGGGTTGCCTCTCTTGCTGTGCTTTCAAGCTGAACATATGTTTTCAATTATTAACATGATTAATGGGAGTCAGATGACTGGAATCCCAACGAGCTCTATCTTGCCATCACGTGCAAACCCCTTGGTTATGGGTTTGTTTACGCAGCGTGGAAGTGAGCCAATTCATATTGTGTGCCCCAGCTTGGCCTGGCTTCTGGTCCCAAGTCTGAGAAGGTTTGGGGAAGATGAAACCATCTTCTCCCCATCATCACCTGGAACAATCTCCAGGACAGACAAATCTCCGACTCAGCTGAGACTCTCCCACTAATTTGTGTGGGCTCTAAACCTCCCTTTCCGTTCTCACCAAATTTTGCTAAGTTGTGCATAATTTTTCACCCTGCTTGATGGGAAGGGAGTAAAGTTGAGGATCTAGAACAAGAAAACCAAACACTGAATGTTCTTATAATGTTTAATTTTTCTCCAGCTGCTAGAGCCAGAGATGATCTGTATCTTGGACCTTTCTCCCCAGCCCCCTCATCAGTTAAGTCCTGGTCTAATTCCTTCTGACAGAAGTATATGTCACTCACCCAAAATCTGAAACAAAGTATCTGCAAAGGAGTCATTCAGCACCTCAACAAACAGAGGTCAAAGCAGAATTGTACAGAATGAGTGCGTTTGCCAAAGATCCAATATAGAAATGGATAGAGGAACACTCTCCTTCAGATCAACAGAAACAAAGCAGTGCCATGAGCACTGGAACCAATGAAATCAGATTTCTCATTGTTTTGGATCTGGTTCTTGAATGAAAGTTCCCATTTAATATTCCTCAGATTTCTAGACTTTCAAAATTTGCTGTCTCTTGCAGATTGTGTGGGTTAAAGTGAGGGTAAGTTCATACCACATCCTTTGCCTCTGTCACAATACAGATTGAGGTTTTCTCCTGTGTCTCAATGCATAGTTTTGTTGATTCTGTAAGAAACTAGCCATTTCCAGGTAAGCTGCCAGAAAGGTTTGAGATTGCAAGGACAGCAAGCAGGTGGAAGGAGAATGAATTCTTAATTTTTTATCCTTGGGAAATGTGACTAAAATTGCTATACAGTGCAAGCACAGATGGCTTTTACAGTACCAACAGAGTGTGCATGTGTGCATGAAGATAGACATAAGTATGAGTTAGCATCAAGGAGTTGTGTGACTAAATCTCCTTTTTAGTTTTGAAATATTCTATATATATGTAAATATGTATATATACACATAGGCAAAAATGATATCTTCCTGTCTGTCTCTACACTTATATGTGTGGATTTTTCTGTCTAAGGATTCTGTATATATTTAGAAAGAGTGTATAGCATTGTTAAATAGGCTGATATATGATTATTTGTCTTACTGCACTTTAGTAATATACTTATTATTTTCAGATTTGCCAAATCAAACAAACAGGTTGCATATCTGGGCTCTCGAATTCAGCCATAGAAGAGTGTGTGGGGTGTGTGTGTTAGTTTAGGTGAGTGTTTGTGTGCAGTAGGTGATGTGCAGCTACATAAAGGTTGCATTCACTTGGATGAGAGACAGCTACATATCACAAAAGCAGCGAGGCCACCCCAAACAATGCTATCAGATGGTCCATAGTCACCTGTTCATGCTCCATCTTTCTGAGAGGAATTTTACTGCTAGCAGATGAGAGAATTCATGTCACAGGAATAATCTGCAAATGGTTATGGGTCGTATTACCCTGTGTGAGTCTAACTGGGATTTGTATGAATAAAAACTTGCCTAGTAACAAACTATGAGTTCCCAGACTGTAAAAGCTTACAGTGATCTGCACTCAGCTGGTGATTTGTTTGGGTGAGCTGCCATGAAAGAGAGGAACATTACCAGTTAACTAATGGCATGCTTCTAGAAATTATGGACTCAAGACCATCACTGCTAGAGGTGCACACAGAAGTTGCTGTCAAGCAGCAACAATTTCTGGTAATTGCCAAGCACAGGGTGAGGCAGCAGTGCTCCATATTCCATTACCCATTCTCCCAGACATCCACTTTTGCTGAGGAAAGGATTTTAGAAACAGAACCTATATTTAAGGTCAATTGAAGTCTGAAGAGGTTCCAATTTCTTTTAAAGTTGCCATTATTCAGTGTAATGCATCACTATGAGCATCTGGAAAAGGCAAGTCAGGGGAGGGAGCTGCTCTTATGCTGGGAGCTGAGCAGGTGTCTGGAAGCAAAGCAGCTGATGTTTGGTTGGGATAAAGCAAGCCCAAACTGTGGCCTTAAATGAAAGCAAACTGCAGCTTGTGAGAGAGCGTGTACCAGACTGTGAGCCACTTTTTGCATGACACTTTATCAGCATCAGCTGGGCTAAAGAGGTTATTATTGCAGATGCTGGGGTTTCAAACAGGAAAGAGAAACTGCTTTAGCAAAGGGTGTTGATGCATGCTCATGAAGGGCATGTTCTTATGGCTACCAGGCTAGGTCCAAAAAGACTTCTTTGCTTCCTGCATCCTTGGTTACCTCCACTTGGGAGAAAGCCATGTGTGTGCTATAGCAGGACCTGATAATGAGGACTGACTCCTTCACACATCCTCTTTTTCTATATGTAGTATGAAGTAAATCACACACAACAGCCTGAGTTTTAATAACAAATGTTAATCATCGGGGAAGTGCCTACAATTAAAGATGAGCAGGAGTCCACAGCGCAGCAGTGTTAGCTAGCACCTAAACAGGTTGCAGGGTCTGTCGGTCTGTTTTGGTACCAGTTTTTTGCTGGCAAACTTCCAAAAGCCAAATCTTTGTATTTCATTCTCAGCATCAGATTAAACAGTCAGGCTAGACCCTGCTAGAACCTCAGTTCTTGAAATATCTAAAGGGGATGGAGAAAGGGGGATTTGCAACGATGGGTCTGAGAACTGATCACCCAGGCCAGAGCACAGTATGCAGTGGTGTGGGCACTGCTGAGCCCCCAAGTCATCCTACTCAGGACCTGGTGCCCTGAGATGTGGGCTGTGAGTTATGGGGGGTGAGGAAGGAGTGGAGGTTTGCTTTATCCCACCCCTCCTTTCCCAACACTTTGGGTGGGCTGGCAGCCCCAGCCAAATGGCTGAGGGAGAGCTGTGGGAGCACAGCAGCAGCTGTGCCCAAGCCTGCCTTCTCTATGCTTCAGTCACAGCTCTAACTCCCTTCCAGAGTGAATTAAGATAAACTGAATTAGGGGCTCTCTATTTCTGAATGAGAGTGTTTAATCTGCTGCTGATTATGTGTCATCACCTAATCCCCTTCCAAAGTTAAATCAATTTAATTCTTCTGGATGTCCCCATATCAACAAGCCCTGAACATGCCTATCTTCCATGGCTAAGGTGGTTGGGGAGATAACCAGGTTTAAGGACATCTACAGTAAGTGATGACTGGAGGCAGGCATGAGGCATGGCAATGACCTACTTCTCTACAACCCCATGAAGGTTTTCCTGCAAAGACCTTTGTGTCTGTGTCAGCAGAGGCATTTGGTGGCTTCAGTAGGAGAGTGAGAGCCAGAAGCCTGCGGGTGCTGGTGTTGGCTCATTCTCAACTCCATCACTTCACACGCCCAGAGCACATTCCTGCAGCTGAAGGCAGAACCATGAACAAACCCACATTCTTCTGCCCACATTGTCTCCAGCTGCAGTAAATTTTAAGCAAAATCAGACCTTGCTTAACAAGGAAAGTTTACTTTTTTTACTTCTTCTTGCAGGTTTCAATTTGTAAATAGTACTTAAACCTTCGTATTAGAGTATTTTACCACTATGACATGGCAGACTGTCAGTACAGTGCAGTACTTTGATGAATGCCAGAAGAGACATAGTGATCTGGAAGCATACCAAGACCTGAAATTCAGTTCTGAAAGTACTGTGAAAATTTGCCTAAAATGTAGATGTGTATTGGTGCTATTATAAAAGTGAGAATCTTTGAATCTTTTCCTTGTGATAGGATGACACTGAGAATACAGAGTTTGCTACTGCTGTGCTGAAAATAATGGGGTTCAAACCCAGCCAACTCAGACAGAAGAATCTTCACTGCAGACTGTTAGAAGGCTGGTAAGAACAATGACAGTTTTGCTGTTGGAAACTACATCTAGAACATCACAGCAGGGAACCTGAGTCATATTTTAAATACTTTTGAATTAAATGGTTTTTGAGAGAGCTATTTGAATGCCACCCCCTGAAAAGTCAGTAACTGCTCATACAGGACAGAACAGGGAAGCATGTATGCTTCCCTCTCTGCAGCCTCCCGTGAGAATGTGTTATAAGCGTCTATGTGATGCACAGAGGGTAAGATTATTTGCATGTTTGAAGAGGTGCAGCTCTTTGAGAACCATTATTCACGATTTTGTTTTGTTTAGGAAAATCCTGGTGGCATTATTATTATTATTATTATTATTATTATTATTTATTATTATTATTATTATTATTATTATTATTAATGCAACATCATTTGAGATAGAAACAAACCATTTTATTTCAGATAAAACAAAATATTTCATGGAAATTGATTGCAGATGGGCTGTTATTCATTTCAAAAAACGTCTACTTTTTCCAGTCTATTTTATCTAAACCTAGAGCTGTTTTTCATTTTCTTCCTCCTCCAAATGCACACCACACTGAAAATCCAAGTATCACAAATCCTAGATCCAACTTCCTTTCAGCACAGTGTTTCACCCACTCAGTCCTCCTGGGCTGGAAAGATGTGTCCATGACATCTATCAGCTATGCCCTGTTTCCCAATCATGGCAAACCCCAGAAATAGAAGGACTCACCTCTGAGCAGGGGGTTATATGAGGCCCCCTCTCTGCTGGTGCCTGAGTTTTTGAAAAAAAAAAATTTCATACAGAAGATCCCAGATTTGTTCCCTCTGCCAGATATTGGCTGAGAAGCTGTCTTTAACTGCTGATGTGAAAGCTCAATTTTTGAGACACATGTCATCTGGTCCAGACCTATCAATATATCGTAGCCTGTGGCTTTTAGGTGAGCAGGATGAACAGGTGAGAAATCACCTGAAGAAGTTCAACAGGGGATAAATATTCCTCTCTATGTAGTGATGGAAGACAAGACTGAATAATGAGTGATTTTCTGTTTCAGCAGATGGCTTTTCTGCTTTCTTCTTACTCCCTGCTATACCCAGAATAAACTTCAGGACTCATTTGTAAAAATACCATTTCATCTTCTGCAAATCTCATGTTGTTCACGAGGTACTGTTCAACTGTTTTGAGTAAATGTTTATTAGATGTTAATCACAGGGTTTCAGTATTCCTAGTTGTATCTTCTAAAGAACATAACTGTGCTACTTGTGCCCAGAACACAAGCATCTTATAATTTCTAGCCTTTCTCTTCATTTCTCAATTCCTTCCTTATAGGTCTTCTTCTTGCACTTGATGATTTGACTTAAATATGATTTAAAAGTATTTGATTTAGAGACTTTTTCCCTTGGTGCTTGTATGACAGCATGATTCTTGTCTAGCTATAGTATTAATAACAATCACACAATATTTTCTTATCATCACAGCAGGGACAACATGATCCTGTGGCTTCATCCTGCTTCCAGCTGAATTCTGTGGGAATTCAGATAACTGCCTGTCTATGGCAGGGGCAAGCTGGAGTCCATTACAACTGCAAATCATCAATATCACCCTTCAAGGTGCATACCAGAGGCACAGAGGTTCTGCTGGCTCAGGGCACAGCTCATCTGCCTGGGTGCATTTGTGGGGATGTCTTGTGCTTGGTGCTGCCCTGGTCACAGCTGGGGATCCAAAGCTGATCTGGAGGGGTGGTCAGTTCCTCACCCCAATCAGCAATGTTTCTGATAGCACTAAGCCAGGCAGTGGCTCTTCCAAAGTGCCTGAATGGGAATAGCTGAGATGCCAATTGACAGCAACTAGCTTCCAATCCAAAACACTGAATTGCAATTTGAGATGCATTTAATACCAGCTTGAAACAGCTGTTGTTCATCTGCTTGTCCATAGTGCTGAATTATTTACCTGTTGGCCATTGCACAGCATTTTCTTGCTGCAGTTTACTGTTTTGTACCCTGCACTCACTCTCAAAAGAATAGTACAGACTCACAGGAAAACTTTGCATGTCAGTATCCAGCAACTAAAAATCCTTTTTATCACTGCAGTTGTTCATTTTTGAGCAACATGAGACAAAGGACAATTTCTGAGATAGATGTTGTTCCATCAACAGACACTTTTGGGCTTTCTGCACTTTCCCAGGCTTTTTATTTCCCTCAGACCTCTTTCACAAAAAACAAGTGACATACCATAGACAAGTCTGGCAGGTCATCAAGACGCAAAGGTTGGACTGTACACTAAGAAAAAAATCAGATATAGTTAACACTTCAGTCATTGTTCCCAGAACACCATCCTTTTGGTTTATGAGCCTAAATATAGTCTGACTGGTAATTTATATAGTATTTGACCTACCACACCCACAGATTATTGTTTTCATCACATTGGAATAACTGGTGAAAAGTAACAATTCCTGTACTCTGATTTTGCAGCGGAAGCACATTTCCCAGTGCTGAGGGCAACATGCCATGTCCAAGGGAGTTCCACACACAAGTAATTTCCGGGTATGCTTTGGGTTCTGCTGCAGGTTTCGTTATCGCTGTTTATTTACCAAGCACTGCCAACGAGCTCGGCTTTGGACACTGTGGAAGGAAAGCACGCAGAGCCTGACTCCCAGCCAAGTTAAACTGGCATGTTGTGCTCTGGTGAGTCTGGCTCTCACTCCCTTATCCTTGGGGCTTACCACCAAAGGCTTTCCCTGCTGCATTAGGTACCAAGCTTATTTCATTTGCTAACTGTACATTCAAACACTGTTGGGGAACCAGCCTTGCTGAGAAACTGGGACTTAAATCAGCTGCAGTGGGAATTCCAGTACCTCATTCCTAAACCGCACCAGTCTGCTTTTCCTTTTATTGTGTTTCTCTTATTTGTTTTATACCACTTCTTGCATGCAGAAAAACTGTCTTACTGCATCTTCCTGGAAGCAAACACCACAAGGTTTCTCTCATTCCTTTGAACACCAAATAAAAATTCTCCTGGACATGAATAGCACACAGTCAGGGCACTTGGTGATGTGAGGTGCTGCACAGACAAAAAGTTAACCTCCATTACCTTCCTCCCTGCTTGGACTTCTAAATGCTGCTCACCAAGGGGCTACAGAAAGTCTCATTTGTCTGGGGAAGGCTTTTGTATTTACAGGGTCCCCAGACAAAGGAATGATGAATCTGACTCCACGTTCTCAGAAGGCTAATTTATTATTTTAAGATACTATATTATATTAAAGAATACTAAATTATACTATGCTAAAGAATACAGAAAGGATACTTACAGAAGGCTAAAAAGATAATAATGAAAACTCGTGACCCTCTCCAGAGTCCTGACACAGCTTGGCACTGATTGGCCATTGAGTCAAAACAACTCACAACAGAAACCAATGAAACAACCACCTGTTGGTAAACAATCTCCAAACACATTCCAGAGGAGCATAACACAGGAGAAACAAATCAGATAATTATAATTTTCCTTTTTCTCTGAGGCTTCTCAGCTTCCCATGAGAAAAATCCTGGGTGAAGGGATTTTTCCAGGAGATGTGAATGCCACAGAAGGCCATTTCCTCGTGAAGGAAATTTCCTTGCGAGCTCTGCAGGGAGCAGCTGAAAGGTTATATTCCTGGGCATTTAGCAAACTCTGGGCAGAGATGTGCTGAGGCATCATGAGTTGTGAGGAAAGGTACATAAGAAAAGGGGGCACAGTTCTCTCCACTGCCATTTCTAGACAGGACCATGTCTCCTGGAAGAGCCTTGGGAACATCCCCCTTTGAAGCCCAGCAGAGTTTCTGTATTTTTCAGAGCATTCTGCAGCACGGGCTGGGGTAATGTACAGGTGGCTAAAGGCTGTCATGCCCTGCTCACGGAGGTTGTCAGCTCCCTGCTGCACCTCTTACAGCTACTTTGCTATGCAAGAATGGGCTTACAACTCTCTTGGGCCTTGTATTTTTGTCACAGCAATGAGCTGAGCCACAGCTGAGGCTCCATGTATTTATTAAGATCCTGGACAGACTTTGCAGTGCATGCTAAACTCCTGCATTGCTCTAGTCCTACTGTTTTCATACTAAGCTATTATGAAACTAGGTGCTCCTTCAGCTGTAATTGTACTAGGGCTTGTAGCGTGCTCATAGCTGGAGGGATAGAGAACAGCAACTTAGCCCACCTCCAGGGAACATGAGTCAAAACTGGGACATGATGGGAAATGTGAAAAATGTGAGGGCTTCTGTAAGGACAATAGCCAAAAGCAATAAATATATAAGTAAATAAATCCATAAATAATTGAGGAAACATGTCCTCGGGTGTCATAAGGAAAGTAAGTGGAAGATGGGATAGAATTGGAGAAAGGACTGGAAGAGAAGGAAAGGAGAAGCTATGAGAAAAATAGAGTATTTTACCATGTGTTCAGTTTTCTTAGGGGAAGTTGGGAGAGGGAATCGTGGAACAGGAAGAAAGGAAATAGAAACATTAAGATCTGTGAAAGTAAGGAGAAAAAGGAAGATGCTGAAAGATGGGAAAAAAAGTTAAAAATAATGTTGAAGTTAGCAATAGGAAAACACAGGCTGTGAAAGAAGCAAAAAGCAAGCAGAACCAGACTTTACTGTCCTTACACACAACATCTGCTGCTCAGATGATTAAACCAGTGAACTCAGAGGGTTGCTCTGCAGAGCAAAGGGCCTGTCTGTGAGGGAGAAGGGGTAAAAATCTGGCAAGATGGTGAGGTAGATAGAGAATTGGATGGCTGAGAAGGTGCAAGAGAAATAAGAAAAATCAATGTTACTGTGGAAAGGCAGATGTCAGAACATTATGGCAACAAATATTAATTATTCAGTTTCTGCAGAGCATGACTACAGAGAGGCAGGAGCACTGGGTAGGTTTGGTGGTGGCTGAATTGTGTGTCCACAAGCCCCTGCATTTGGGTGCAAGAGTGAATCTACCTCACCAGAAGTTTTCTTGAGATTTTTTAGGAGTCACCTAAGTGCATCCATGCAGTCACCTTTTTTGGTGCCCAGCGATGCATCCGAAGCCCAACAAGAGCAAGTTAGCAGGAGCCTTCCTTTATTCTGACTCTAAGTCTCTTGAAAAAATATAGAAATCTGAAAATAAAGAAATGCCATCAGACTGGAGATCTTCTTTGCATCACCATGCAGTGTTTTTATTATAGTTGAAAATATTCTCCCCCTGCTCCAAGAGACAACTAAATCCATGTGGAGAGGTAGTAAAGGAAAATGTAGAAGATTTTATGCTAGTAATTCTCTTCTTAGAAAGTGTAAAAAGGTGCAATTGCCTGAGGCTGTCATTCACTTGATTGCATTGTGGGGGGTTTAGGGCTGTGAACAAATAAGAGCCACAGTGAAACAAGGCAAATCATCTTGTGGGGTGCTCCATCCTCCAGCATATAAACTGCATCTTATAATTTGAGGCTGTCTCGCACTTGTGGATACCACACCACCGTCAGCAGCACACAAGAGAGTAGAGACTAAGACAAACATTGCCCACACTACTCCTCAGCACCAAGACAGGAGCAGCTGAGGTGATGATGGTAGTACCTTCATCTTCTTGCAGCACAGGCACTCCCTGTACTTTAACCTGCAGGGGGGAAACTGGAACAGTGCTGTGGATTCCTCATTTTCTGGGCCCTGGTGGGCAGGGATACAGCACATGCAGCAGCTCACACAGACCTGCACAGCAGCCCATGGTTCAGGCTGGAGGGGTCCCAGCATCCCACAACTCAAGCTTTGCCTTTAGCAAGGTTGATCCTGGGATGGAGATTGAATTCTAAGGGTCTTCATGGACAGCTGAGGCCTGAATAAACCTTCTCTGCCTTTGACTACAGAGAGGACAAAGATTCAGGGTGATCTAGAAAATATTATCATTTGAGTCCAATATCAGAACAAGATCCAGGAGTGACTGGAAAGGGGTTATGTGTGACCACTGGAGTTTACTCATGACATGTAGCTGTGAACATACAGAGCTCACCAGGGAGACAAAAGGGAATGGAAATTCTTCAGGACTCCCACTACTGGAAAATCCACATGTGAAAGCAGGGAGCAGAGTTGGACAATGACAGTGATTCCCACTTGTCCAAGAAAAGCATGAGAAAGGAAAGGTGTCATTGAGAATGTTGACAAGCTGTATGAAGCCGCTGAGAAAATTTCCCTGCTCCAAGCAGGATAAAATATGCCGGTAGCACTGTCAGATCTCTTTCTAAACTTTTCTACAAGCAGAGTCCCAAGTGTTGCCAAGAATTATCAGCCAGTTCTGAATTTTCTTTCATTACCCAACTGCCATTCTACCAGATCCCCTGGACTCTTTCCTTAAAACTGAGCAAAGGAAGAAAGTTATTTTTGCCCTTTCTTGGATGGTCCTTCATATACTGGAAAACTATTATCAAATCTCCCAGTGAAGCTTCTAGAGTGACCAACCTAATTATACTTGTGTTTCTGATAGGCTATATTCTATAAATGTCCTACTTTTTAATTGTTATTTTTTAAAAAACAGTTACCCGGAGCTAGATCCAATACACTAGCTGGGTCTTCACCAGGGCATTGAAGAGCTGAATAATTCCCTATTGCATTTGATACTCCTGTAATAATGCATCTCATATGAGATTTGTCTTTCAGGAGATTTAACTGCTTTGCTCATATTTGCATTGAGTCATATTCTAGTTGTCACATCCTTTTTCTCCCCTGGCCTTCCAACTCTTTTATGATTTCTCATTTTGTATTTGTGCATTTGATCTTTCATTTCTCCATTTAGTGCTTCATGTGCATTGTTACTAAATTCTGTCTTGATAATTTTAGACTATTTCTCCAACACATTGAGATAATTTTGTATTCTGATCCCATCTTCTGAATTACTTCCATCCGCTCCCACCTTGGTGTCATCAGCAAATTTTATAAATGCTCTCTCCACTCCATCATCTCTGAGGATGGCAAGAAGATACTGAGCTAGGTAATAAAACAGTATTTTTAAACCTTGCAAAGACAAATAGTGAGCCAAACTCTGATAAAGAACACTTCAGGCTGAAAAAGGTGGGAATATATCTTAGCTTTAGGATTTCTAATCCCAGATTGTGTGACTACTTTGCGTGTACTACACACTTCAGTACACATTGGGAAAATGCAATCCTAATTTTTGTTAGAGGCCTTTTTCCTCTACCAACCTAACTGCAAGTGAAAAAAGATGCTGGTAAACTAAAGTATAAAAAGGGCCATATTGTATAGTACAAGAGAGTACCAGGAAGAAGTTTAGTATTCAGGGAATGTGTGGCACTAAAGTACTTGTCAATGTTGCAGTATTTTGACATATAAGTGGGACACGTCTGAAGCCTTATCTTTGCCCTCCATTGCCTAGTGCTAAGACTTGGCGCAGTGACAGAATTCATCTTGCTCAGGAGTCAAGATGTTACAAGAGCCATCTCTAGGAAAAAAAAAAAGAAAGAGAAGAAATGGCAGCACCTCTAGAAGTCTTATACCTCTGGGTTGGCAATTGCAGCATCTATACTCTTGACAAGCTTGGAAGGTTTTGTCTGAACTCAGAAATCCACAATTTGTGAACTTGGTCTCTGAGAAAATGTCAAGATGCATTGGATGAAGAGGACATTTTCCTTAGCCTTTGGGATGCTGCCAGTTCTCCCAAATTGCTGTCAACCTTGCCACTGCTTGTATGATTTTCCCATCTGTGTAATCAATTGACAAAATATATCTTTTTGTTTCCAGAAGGTATTCATCCTGCCTTCAATTGAAGTGCTTTGTTGCTTTTGTTTTGTTTTGTTTTGTTCTGTTTTTTTTCTCTGTAGGGTTGTTTTCACACCTGGAGATTTAAATGGAACAATGAACTGAAAGTACAGTAAATTCCAGTTGTATCTGTTCAATTTTTTTGGTTGGTTCCAGCAAATTTCATGGTTCTGAATGGTGCTGTGCCAGCAGCCTCTGCACCGAAGTTGCCCTTCTTTTCCAAAGAGCAGGAACAGGATCAGTGCTGGCTTTACCAAGGCTCCTTTACTGGTTTGTATCTCAGCCCAGTAGGGCTAAGAGCAGTGTAGGCACTCAGTTGTGGTCCCATCACACAGGGACCGGTTACAAGTGCAAATGATCATAAGCTGTGCTGTGGACTCTGATCCACTCTGGGTGGGCTGAGGCCAGACCATCTCAGAGACAGCTATTGAACAGCACTGGGAGGGACTGAGCAGCCACTTCTCTCTGGCAGAGACTGGGAGCTCTGTGTGTGCTGTTCCCAGCGGCCTGGGGCTGCCAGCTCTCCCTGCAGACACATGGAGCCCCTGCTTGTGGCAAGACCAGTCTGAATGCTTCTGTGCGTTTCTCAAGGAAGCAGAGGAAAACCTTGGCAGAGAGAAACTTAAATGGGAAGGGAGTAACTGATTACACACTGAAAAGACTCCTTGGCTCAGCTGATTTATTTATTCAAACTTTTCTCAGCTCTAAATAATGTCAGTCACCATGGGGCATGCAGGATAAAAGCACAGTTCTAGCAGGGTTTCCTGCACTGGAGAATTCTTCTCTAAAAACTTTATTCTTCTTTGAAAATAAAACCCTCCACCTGGAAAATTCAGACTTCTCTCATATTTGCAGGTACATGCCCTTTGGTTCTGCATTTCTTAGAATGTCAGAAGCATGCTAACTCTTCTCAGCATCTATTAGCTACTGCCTCAAGTTTCCACCAGGACTCTGCTTCCTTCTCTGTGGGAGTGGGGTGTGGGAACCCTGTCAGGGTTCTCCTGGCTCCTGGAGGCCCTTTCTTCCAAGTCTTTCTTCCTGTGCATTGGCACAGTACAATTTTTCAAGAACTAATAGAATGACATATGCAGAGGGACCCTGACATGCACTTGAGATCCGAAGTCCCCATCTTTCCCTCTCTCTCCATGAGTGATGAGATGAGCTCATGGCTGATCAAATGCAGCCGCTGAAGCACCAGTGGGATCCTGAACTTGTTTGGTGTCCTATCAAATTCTTTGATATAACTGCATAACAGCTCAATGTTTTAGTGACTAGGGAAAAAAAAACCCCAACTACAAAGCAGCTCTTCTGAGTGTATTGGGCCTGCTGATGTTTTTTTGGCTTTTAGAAAGAAAATGTAACTAAAATAATAATCTTATGAACTGCTTCATTTTTCCTGTTTGTTATTGTTACTCAAGCACATGGTATGCCTGGAGATAATCTAGCCAAGAAAGCAGCATTGACAGCAAGGAAACATTGTGGAAAGCCAACACAGAGCATCATGATCTAACCCAGGGTACCTCCAGTTGCCAGGTTAATTATTATTTACTCACATGGCAGAAAATATGTGATTAATTAAAGCAAGAAAATGCACTGCCCTTTATTGAATTTAAAAGAAGTCTGCCTGCCAGGAAAAAGGACAAAATATGTGAAACTGAAAAACTGAAGTAGTAGCAGGAAAGAGAAACACAAAAGCTAACAGTGGTCCCGCAGTAGCTGAGGCTTCCCATTGCATTCAGCCTCTAGCAGGTCCCATCAGAAAGCAGGGAAAACCATGACACTCAAGCACTGAGGATATTCCTTCTGTTCTGCATGAAATTCTGTGCCAGTGTCAGGGTCCTGGGGAAGTGTGGGAGCACAGGGAGATACTTCTGAAATACTGTGTTTCTCTGCGCTGTGTGCCTGGCTAAGGTGTAGTGCCATGGCCATTTTCCTGATGGGATCCTTGTCTTCGGGTGTGGTGGTGTCTGTAGCATCAAGTCCCCACCCTCCTTGCCCTCTCCTTAGGAAGAACTCCATGCCCCAGCTGCTCCATCACTCCATCACACATAACATGTAGGATCCTGAAAGGGCAGATGGCTAAGGATCCTGAAAGGGCAGACAAATGGCTCAGACAAATAATGGTTTAGGTGTGGCACTGCCAGGATTGGCAGGGGCTCTATGGGTTAAAGACAGGATCCTGCTGCTGGACTGCTAGGATTTTTGCCAAGGTCAGTACAGTGTATGCACATTTGTCTAGCCACTGTCACACTGTACCTCTGCAGGTACATCTGTGTCCCTAGGCAAGTATTTAGTGAGCTCCTCTGTAGCAAGGACACACAGAGAATAGCTGGCAAATGTTTTATATGGGGCAGTACACTCAAGGATATTTGTTCCCGTGAGAGTGTCCTGGGACATCCATCTAGAGGGGATGACTCAGACAGTACCAAAAAAAAAGTATACAGTAGAAGTGCTACTTGCAAAGATATGATACCAGAAACAGTGTTTTTCTTGTTCAGCATCACAGAGTTTTCTATTCCCAGAATCACAGCAGGAAGTACTTCCCAAAATGTGTGAGGCTTCTTTCCTTAACAAGTGATGTGTGAGAGGTTACAGTACAAAAGCTTCAGGTCCCTATTCCTGGGCTACCTGACCCAAGCAGTTCATCCCCATACTTCACCAAGTGGAGGGCATGTCTTCTCTTTTTCAATTATCACCTCTTTTCTCCCTTCCTCTCCCTCTCCTGCTCCCTTTCCCTCTCCCTCTCTTCCTCCCTCTCCCTCTCTCTTTCCCTCTTCCTCTTTCTGTGCCTTCTTTATCCTTGCCACCTCTGCCATCCCTGCCCACAAGCCCCATGAGCATTTTCATGCACTGTTTTCCAGTGGTGATACTTTTTTAGGCATGTTTGGTGAGATATAGATGCTGAAGTGCAGGACTCTGGAAGCGCTTTTCTTTTATCCACTGTATATTACCATTTTTTTGGTAAGAGAAGGAGCTCTATGGGAAACCTGACTCTTTTTTTCAACTTGCATCAATTTAACTTGTTGTAATGACTTGGCCTTCTACAGAGTCACTCCCAATTTACACCAGTGTAAATTACAGTGAGATTACAACTGAACAAAGTATTGCTGTCTTGAACTTACAGTGAATTCCTGAGGCAAAAAATGTTATTTTCATAGGGAAAGCCTTGTTTACACCCCTATGTACTGGAAAAATCTAATTTACAAGTAAAAATAAAATCATTATTTGACCACCTCTCCCCAAGGTGCATGTCTCTTAGTTCAGATATAGTTTTGGAAGCTAGAGAAAACAGTGAGCAATATCCTGGTAGAATGTGAAAAGTGTTATTAACCTCAGTTGACAAAGTCACAGACCTTCAGCTCACAGGACAAGGACAGAAAGTTCTTTTATTTGATGTTTGACTCCTTGGAAGAAAACAGTTGCTCCTCTACTTGAAACTCTTGAAAGAACAAAGGGGATAGAAAATACATGGTCTCTGCAGGGAAATCCCAGCTTTTCTTTCAAATTATTTTGTGTGATAGGCACTGGGACCAAGGTCATTGTGGTTCAGTTGTATTATGGAAGGGATGGGTCTGGCTCCTTCTGTTGGAAGAGAAAGAGTGTAAAACTAATTTCTTGAGGTTTGTTGCTTTTGGTCCTGTTTTCAGAAACAGTCTTTCATGATTTTAATGGATGATGATAAAGGTTTGAAGCCAAACTGGTCGTGAAGGTTACAAATGGGGTCAATTTCCATCTCTTGTGGTAAGTGAGCCTATTTACTGTCTGTTCCAAAGTACTGAAAGATTAAACTTGGGAGAAATCAATATATGACTTCTGGAGAGTATGTGAACTGAAAGAAACATCTCTTTCCCCTATTATATGAAATATGTTCTTGAGTGTGATAGAGATGACCTGTGTAATTTGTTATAATCATTTGGGGGTCCAAACACAAAATTTTGCAAATTGGCAAATATGCAAAAGGAACATGACAAACTAATGTATTTATTGATAATATGTACTGTCTGAAAATACTACTTTTAATTGCACAGTGAAAAATATTCTTGAGCAACATCCAGGAGTACAATATATAGTGTTGATAAAAATACATTGCTGGGGTTTATTTGTTTAGCCACTGTTGTAGTGCAAAAAGCAGATGTGGTGCTAAGGCAGGTGTGGGGGGAGTGGTGTCCTTCACCTGGTGCAGAGGATGTACAGCACTGCTAACTGTCAGATTGCACTGTGTCCAGTGGGAATAGGTTGCTATGGGCAGCACAACACTTTTGAGGCATGAGCTCCACTACCTGCACCTGAGTGGGAGGCAATAGTATGAAGATGGAAAATTATATTAAAAAAAATTAATCAAAGACATCTGAACTGTATTCAGCCTGTTCATGATGGCATTTCTGATGTGACTTGTCATTTTCAGTGATCAGAATGTTTCTCCAGAGAACTGGAGACCTGCTTGCCCTATCTCAGACTGAAGGCACATGCTTTAACTCCTAATATGAGGGAAGTGGGGAAGAAGTAAGAAAATGCTTTCCACTATCCAGCTGAATCTAAAATATCGCATAGCAAGGAAAGGTTTTCTCCACTGCCGTTCTGAATGATATACCATCACTGAAGAGAAATATTTATAATATACTCACTAAGCATCAGGTTCTCCCTGCCATCTGGGTCTGATATCCTGGGTAGCTGGTGATCTGCACCACTTATCAATATTTTCAATTCAGAAACCACAGATGGTGCAGCACCTTTGGAAGACAAAAGCCTGTGTTGCTTCCTTGTACCCTCACCTCCCCTATTACCATGCCTCCTTCAGTCCTCTTTATGGGTTTTTCTTTGTTTTTCTCTTTTTCTATGGCATTCCCTGTAGTGAGCTGATGATGGTACAACTAGCTAAGAAAATCTTAATGTAAAGACATGAGCAAAACCTGCTTCTGATAAAACACATTGACTAAGGAAAATCTTTTTCTTTATCTCCATGAATCTGATTGTAGGGTAACTCAGCTGCATTTTCTGTGCTTTGCTGTAGCAAACTTGTATCATAGATAGTCTCAAATTTCTTGGCTGTAGCCTTACTGCTCTGGATTATAAATTTAAATGGACAAAGCACCAACTGAGATTACAGCACCATTGTCTGATAGATTCACATTTGTCTTTGTTGCTCAAAAATAGACTTGTGTATTATGCATTAGCACACAGTGTTTACCCCTTGCCTCAAATTACTTACAGTACTACAGCTGCACTCCACTGCTACATAGTGTTGCTTGAGAGGAAAGGATGGAATTTCCTGCCTCCTCTCAGACCATAGATCATCAGTCTTTACCACTTCTGGCAGCTATGACCTTCGGAACTTGGATAATTCCAATGAAGGAGTGTCAAATTACCTCAATCAAAGGTGAGGTTGTTGTTTCTGCAAGTCTCTCTCCACAGCTGATTCTCTCTTTCATCTATCATCACTCTTCTATGAGAGAGACTTCTGAGCCATATCACATTTTGATATCTGATCAGCAGCCTACAGAATGCTGCAAGAGGTTTGTTTTGTTCTGCTGAAGTTCAGTCTAACATGCAAAGTGACTCAGGAAGAATAGCTGGCAGTGGGACTGCAGTTTGTTCTGGCTTCTGCCATCTTTAGTGGGAGGCCGAGAAAAGGCTGAGTTGTTCTTTGTTTGCCTTCACCACCCATAGGAAAAGAATCTGTTTCCTCTCCTTGATGAACTGAATGACTCCAAGGAATGTTGAATCTTAAACTTTATTTAATAGAGAGGAAAGGCTTCCAGATTTGGATAATTTGCCTTGGAAGCATGAGGGCCTAATCTGATACTTCAAACTCATGTGAGAAAGTGCAGTGTTTACAATATCTGCATCGCATGATGTAATGTGTTGATCAATCTCTAATGTGGAAACAGCATAACAGCAGTGCTATCAGAAGAAATAGCCCTTATTTTATACTTTAAAAGAGAAGATACTACCTTCTTAAATTCAGAGTCTAGGATGAGAGAGCTTTAGTTCTGCAATGCCTGAACATATTTGGACCTTGCCTGACAAACCCTGTGGTCAGGCACAGTGACACACTGTTTTCAAGGTAAAATGTGCATGTACAATATTTCTGCTTGGGGTTTTAACAGTTCAAAAAACATTCTTGGAGGCTAACAAGATTTTCTGGAAGTGAGCCACTTTTGAATGCTATTGCCAGCACGTCTGCCTACTCTGGGTAGCATCAGAAACTCCGCTGAAAAATTAAACAAACATAGTTCTTGGCATCTAAACAGATGGGAAAGGACATGTTGACTCCCAAGTCTTTAGCTGAGGAGGTAGTCTGTTTCTTATTGTTACCACTGTGCAGTGAGGAATTGCAAAACACCTACATAGATTTTCAGACCTGCTAGCTGCACTTAACCTTTAATCCTGCAAGTACTCAGCCATAAGCATAAAATTTTAAATGTCTGAGTAGTCCAACTGACTCCAATGGGAATATGCGCTGAATGAAGTTAAACATTTGCATAAACATTTTCAGGATCAGGCTCTTTCATTACAAACAGAATTCTAGCACTACAAACACACACTGGGCTTGTGCTGAGTCAAGATTTCAAGACTTTAGTAGACCTATATCCTCTACAGATGTATTTTAAATATCACGTGAATGTGTGATTTCTGGCTTATAAAACACCCTACGTTAGACTAGTAAGAAATCTTTCTCATGAGAGAGGAGAAATTATTTACTTTGTGGCATAACTGCATAGGTTTGAAAGAATGCAATATGAACTGGATCACCTATGTTTTAGCTTCCATGTATCAAAGAGGTTGTGACATCTTGATCAGTTATATTTTTGCCTTTTAAAGTCTGTTAAACCTATTTTCTGTGTTTTAGACCTGGTCCGAAAATCCTTCTTCCTGTTTTTGCAAGGACAAGATTGCTAGCATGAGTAAGAGGTTGACTCACTTATTCCTGAAGGTGAGGGTTGCTTTCCATTTGCCCTGCAGAAGGATTTGTTCACCTTTGACTAGATAATATAACTCCAGAAAAGGAGTTTTTGTGTTGTCCAAATTAGTCTGGTCATGGTTGTGGCTGGTTTTGGACCCTCTCTCATATGAGTTCAGTGATGTTCCCTCTGGTTTACACCCTAACTAACTAGATCAGAATTCTGTCCCTCAAATCTAGGTGTCTGCATTGCAGATCAAAAGCAAAGTTTTGATAATTCCTTCTGCAAATTTCACTCCCATTTGTATTCTCACATACTTGATCTCTTTTGTTTAAAGGGCTGTGCTTGATACAGAATCATTTCTATTCTGTGAATCATTCTAGCAATGCTGCTTTTAGAATATGCTAATATTTTCTTTTGAAATGCACTGGAAAAATAATTAAAAAATATCTTACATTTTTCTTGAATTCCTTTGAAAGAATGCAATATGAACTGGATCACCTATGTTTTAGCTTCCATGTATCAAAGAGGTTGTGACATCTTGATCAGTTATATTTTTGCCTTTTAAAGTCTGTTAAACCTATTTTCTGTGTTTTAGACCTGGTCCGAAAATCCTTCTTCCTGTTTTTGCAAGGACAAGATTGCTAGCATGAGTAAGAGGTTGACTCACTTATTCCTGAAGGTGAGGGTTGCTTTCCATTTGCCCTGCAGAAGGATTTGTTCACCTTTGACTAGATAATATAACTCCAGAAAAGGAGTTTTTGTGTTGTCCAAATTAGTCTGGTCATGGTTGTGGCTGGTTTTGGACCCCTCTCATATGAGTTCAGTGATGTTCCCTCTGGTTTACACCCTAACTAACTAGATCAGAATTCTGTCCCTCAAATCTAGGTGTCTGCATTGCAGATCAAAAGCAAAGTTTTGATAATTCCTTCTGCAAATTTCACTCCCATTTGTATTCTCACATACTTGATCTCTTTTGTTTAAAGGGCTGTGCTTGATACAGAATCATTTCTATTCTGTGAATCATTCTAGCAATGCTGCTTTTAGAATATGCTAATATTTTCTTTTGAAATGCACTGGAAAAATAATTAAAAAATATCTTACATTTTTCTTGAATTCCTTCCTTTAATTGAAGTGCATTTTTTTTAGTTTTTCTTTGCTGACTAAACATGTTAGGACTTTTGAGGTAAAGAGATATCTGTATGCAAATGCATTGTAATAAAACAGGCAGCTTTTCCTAGAGTTGAATCAATGTAACATTTTCTTTTCTAAACCTCTGTGTTTTTTGTGGTCTCTGAAATATAAATGATTCAGGATGAAATCTGCCAAATTGGAACTTTGTCCAAATGTGAATATTTTGGAAAGACTTGAACAAAACTGGTTCAGCCAGTTCAGAATATCAGGAGAGTAGAAAAAAAATTCTTGATATAAATAGACTCTTACAACCTTTTTTTTTGAGCATTTCTGTAATTCATCAGCAGAAGGCTGAAAAATGAACTCTGACATGGAAATAGCCTTCCTTGAAGTAGGCATGTATCTGCTTGTTTGAGAAGAAATTAGTTTTGATTTGACTGAGTTATAAACGCTTGAGAACTGTGGTTGAGCATGAGCAGTGGATTATTTCGATAAGCTTGTGAAGTGTGTAGCTATGGAAGAATTTTCTGCACATGCATGGCTAGCTAATTTTGCTGGAAAGGGAAAAATCTATCAAAGCACATTGCTAAAATCATTGAAAATACCTGCGGCTGCGGGAAGACCTTTGAAGACCATCCCAAGATATTTAAGACTATGAAAAGGGCAAGAAAAGTTCCTGTAGGCTTTGTAGGGTGTTTAAAGACTAAGTGGTCTGCAGATTTTGTAAGTTAAATAGGATTATGGCTTCCCTTAGCACATGAAATTGTATGATGTTTTCTGTGGGGACATATGTCATGCAAAGCACCCTTTCCCTCAGGAGATCTGCCCAGTGAAGGAATCCCCCAGCAGCAGGAAAGTTACTTCTCCATCTCATTGTAGAGCTCAAGAAGTAGGAGTTTATCAGGATGTTCCCAAGCTTGGGTGGCTGAGTCCTCTGATTTATGTAGAAAACCTTGCTAATGGAAATTTAGCTTTGAAGTGAGGTGTGTTTATGTGTGTATGTGTGCATGTGTCTTTTTAGATGCAGGCACAGTCAGTGATTTTGGAGGAACTGCTCTCACTTGCATCAAACACACTCTGGATAAATCAAAAACTCTCATCTAGAACATCTGTGTGTCTCCTGGCAGCCCATACTCTCCAGTGTACATCACTTCAAATAGATGCTAGCTATTTGATTCCAAAACTTGTATTTTGCTGAAATTGGGCGTCTGTCTCCAACTCCCTCCAAACTAAATTCAAAATGCTCAGTTTATTGAAAGATTCATTTGCTCTGAAAAATCAATCTCTTTGTTTTACACTCCCTGAATGGATATGTATTTGGGATTCCTTCCTTTGTCTTTTTACCCATGCTATCTCTCCAGCAGTGCTCTGGCAGGTGGGAAGGTATGCAGCTATCCCCTGAAATCTCTGCATGCCAGACAACTTCTGCCCAGGCAATGCCAACACTGACACAATTCATCTTCTTGACAAGACTGTCACTGGACTGGATGTGTTGGTGAGCAGGTGAGTTTTTGATGCAATTTCTTCTAGCTGCTGGATCTTTTCCTGTTTATGCAACAGAATTTATGCCAGACCTTCTGGCCACATCCTGGCCCAGCTTGGTGAGCAGTCTGCTGCAGAGGCTCTGTAGCCACTGGTGTGGCTGGACTGGCAGAGACCTGACACTGGTGTGGAGACAAGGAGAAATGTGGGGTACAGTCAGAACACGTGGGAATAAAATAGTCTATTGATAGAACACAGTGAGATGACAGAAAAAAATGCCAAAACATTTCAAAACCAGGAATACTCTCCTTTGAGTTGATATCATGCTTCTGACATAGAGGTGCTTTTTAATTGTTAGAAATTGTGTCTCTTGTTAATTTTGTGTTCTCATTTCTTGATGCCTCACAGTGGGATGAGATAGCAGCAAATGCTGAACAACAGGAAACTCATTGGTGTGGAATAACAGCAGCATGAGCTGTGCACATGCAGTCAGTGAACTAGCGCACTGCAGTGCCACCCCTGTAGTGTTCAGGGGTGGAACTGGGTGAGTAGAAAGACAGATAATTTTACCAGGCAATGACCATACCAACAGACCAGCCCTTAAGAGCAAAGCCTTACATGGGTCAGCTGTCTGGGAAGAACCAGGCAGAAACCCCCAGAGATCCCTTTAGGCCTGCATTGGTGGTGCCCATGCTTCCAGACTGGGCACTGCTGTAGTGGTGACTTCAGAAGTGCAAACAGAGCAGGTATGTGACCTCAGTGGGGTGGTGGGCTGCCAGGTCCTCAATTTTTAGGGCCATGGAAAAATCTCTTCAATAATGTCATGCAGATGGTGGTGGACATATCCTGACAAGACTTTGCTTTCTGACCTTTGGGGCATAATGAAGACCTGCCTCGCTACCTACCTCAAGTGACTTCAGGGACAACACCTTCCTAGAGCACATTTTCCATTCTGAAAAGAGTCAGAGACACAACTTGTGTTGTAGTCAGTCTGGAATTTCTGGTGGCCTGGGAGCCTCTGTGTGATCATCCAATACGAGTAGGGGAGCAAGACAACTCCAAAGGGGTGAGAGCCACACACAAGTGCTGTATTATGGTCCTTGGAGGATGCACTGAACGAGGGCGCAGCCACTACCAACCGCGGTGAGCCCGGAGCACCTCATGTCCGAGGTGCCCTGCGGCACTGTCCAGGGCCCGGCAGCGCGGGGACCCCGCGCACCGCTGCAGGAGCGCGGGCACGAACACTTCGGGCTACGGCAGGCGCGGACCGGGGCCAGTCTGGAGTTTGTGCGGTACCGAGAGTCTCCGTGTAACCGGCCAGTATGAGCGGGGAGGGAGTGGGACAACTCCGAGGAGGAGAGACCCGCACGGCCGCGCAGTCCCTCGGTGCTCCGCCGCCTCAGGGCGGGGAGCGGCCTCCCCCCCGCCGCCTGCCCGCTGCCCGCGGGGCGCGGCTCCCGCCCCACGGCCCGGCTCAGGCAGCGCCCGCGGAGACCCGCGGCCGGCGGGGGGGGAACCCGAGGGTGCCCGGCGGCGGGAGGGGCGGGCGGGGCCGGTCCGGGCCGTGCCGGTGCCCGCCCTGCGGGGGCGCGCAGCCCCGGCCCGCGGGCGCGGCGGAGGCGGCGGCCCGGCGTGCTGCAACCATGGCGACGGCGGCGGAGCCGGCCCGCCCCCCGCGGGGCCGGGCGGCGCGGGATTGGTCGGGGGGCGGGCGCTCGCCCTCTGCCCCCTGACCCTGCGCGGCGGCGGCGGCGGCGGCAGGAGCGGAGGCGGCGGCTGCTGGCGGCCGTTTCCTGCTGGCCTGGCGGCGGCGCGGGAGGGAGGATGCGGCGCAGGTCTCGGCTGCTGCTCTGCTTCGCCTTCCTCTGGGTGCTGGGCATCGCCTACTACATGTACTCGGGCGGCAGCGCCGCGCTGGCCGGCGGCGGCGGAGGCGGCAGGAGGAAGGTGAGAGCTCAGCCCGGGGAAGGTGCGCCCGCTCCGTGCCCCGGCGGCGGGGCGGCGTGGGCCGGGCGGGGGGCAGCGCTGCGCGGCCCCGGGGCTGGGGGCAGGGGCGGCGGCCGGGGCGATCTGTTCACCGCCGCTCGCTTGAAGGCAGCGGGAAACTGCCCCGGGCTGCTCCTTCCCCCTTCCCGCCCGCCCTTCTCCAGCCCGCTTCCCGGAGGCAGATGGCTTCTTTGTGGACTTCAGACCGATTTCAGCCCCGTCGCGTCGCTCCTTATCCAACTGCAGCCGGCCACGTCCCGGGCCGGGGGAAGTTGGTGCGGGAAGGGAGGGTGGGGAGGGCCAGGGCTGCGCTCCGGGGCGGGGGGGCCCCGGCTGACCCCGCTCCGCTCCCGGCACCGAGCGTGTGCCCCTTTCAGCATTCCCCGTGTGCCCCTTTCAGCGTTCCCCGCCTGTCCCTTTCAGCGTTCCCCGCCTGCCCCTTTCAGCATTCCCCGTGTGCCCCTTTCAGCGTTCCCCGCCTGTCCCTTTCAGCATTCCCCGCCGCGCCGGAGTCCTTCGGGCTCGTGTTCCCCCCTAGAGAACACGCGAGGATCCCAGCTGCTAATGCATTCTCCCTTTGGATGCAAAGCACTTTCCTTTCTCTTTAGCTCTGTGTCTGAAGGGTACCGTTTTCCGACCGGTTTTGCAATATTCCAGGAAACTGCCGGATTTGTCGTGTTTTGTGTCTGTGGCGTGGAAGGTCTGTCTCTTCCTTCTTATAGCAGCTCACGTTACAAGTGTTACTAATGTTCAAGAAGTTCCCTGCGGACAATACATGAGTAATTTTTCAGTATTCTGACCATCAAATTATGAAATAGATTTTCCAGGGTGTTGTGGTAATTCATCGACTGGGAGCACAGCAGGAAGTTAAGCCCCTCACAGTTCACGTTTGTGTCAATCAGAATGGGTTTTTATGGCATGATGTGGACAAAGTTGCCACTTCTCACTATCTCTGCTTAGAAAAATTAAGTGCTTTTTCTTTTGTGGTGTTTTGCCTGCAATAAAGATTAGGAAAATCAAGAGCTTTTAGAAACTGCTATTTAAGCCTTCTATTTTGAAATAGGAAAGGTGTAAAGCAGCTCGTAATTCTGTAATTTTTTACAAAAAACCCAGAATGGGGCAAGAGGGCAATTGAATGAAGTGCACTATTCTTGAATGGTGTTGTTTGCTAATGAATTGCTGCCTCCTGTTAAATGAAAAGTAGTGTTCTGTAGGTCTAGCTGATATATAAAAAGAGGAATATTTTTATGTTTCTTTGATACAGTTTGGTTCATAACTGTATATATTCCCTGTAAAAAATGCTGATTACTTGTTCCTGTGTCAGGTTGTGGAAGCAAATACTTGGATGGCTACTTATGTGAGCAAGGGTTTAGAGAATGAGTCACTGCTCGCTGATAATTGCCTCTCTGTCCTGTTTTTTAGTCTCTCTGTACCTTAGGAATGTGTTCAACAGCGACTTTTGATGTAATATATTAAAGTAAGTGTAAGTATGTATTGCCACATACAAGCTCCTGGTCCTTCAAAGTAGATACAATAGCAGAAATAGATCAAGCATGTGATAGGAGCTAAGGCAGTAGCCTAAAGCCTTTCTTGAAGAACCACCAGAGTGTATTTAGAAAGTAAAAGCAATCTTACACTGCTGCTGTATAATGGGATAAAGAAAAGCTATCAAGGCAAATGTATCTGCAGATAGGGAAATATATTTTTAACTCTTAGAGTGTGTTACATTTGGAGTTTCTAGACAGATTTGCAATTCGGTTCAATTAATTTTTACTGCTGGGGAAACTGCAGTGTGGGGGTAGTGATTTGCCCAAGGTCACCTAGAAGGCTTGGTGAGAATAAAATAGGAAAGAAGCCAATATTTCTGAGTAAGAGTCTGGTGTTTAATCTGCTAGAACCTGTTGCTGTTTATTATTGATATTAGTAGCAGTTTTTATCATGGTTTTAAGAGATCAATGAACCTGTTACTTGCTTCGGTAGCATAATTTGGTGTCGTTCTGCACAAAATTTAGTCAACCTTACTGGTCTGGGTAATTGGGAAAGTTTAGTAAGGAATAATTTCAAGAAAATGAGACATTTCATAGACCTGAGCTGAAGCCCAGTGCTGTGTTTGAAAATATGGAAGTTTAAAGTAGGGACATGGTAAGGAAGAAAGTAGGTACTGTGACCACAAGAAACAAGTGGGGAAATTAACTACTATATGTGGATTGGTGATTTAGGATTCTATTTTCTGTCAGTGAGGCATAAAATTTAATCCCAGGCTTCAGCGTAGGTTAGCAAATGTAAGTAGAGGAAGATGTGTGTAGTGTAATAGCTTTTGAATCAGAATAAAAGGCTTATTAACTTAGTGTCAGACACTGGTGTAAAGCAAAAAACACAGACTGTCTTAAACTTAGGAGCAGAAACCCTGCTGTAGTAAATTTCTTGATGTGTATGACTTCATATAGTCCTTTTTACTTGCCCACTGTTTCAATATAATGGAAACAGTTGCTTATAGGAGAACACAATTTTTAATAAATTGTAGTCTCTGCTGTTTTCAGTCTATAAATTTACAAAAACCAGGAGGGAATAGTTCTTCATTTGTCTAAGTAATTTGCATGTTAATTACAGATCTGGTTGTACAAACAGAATGTGTTTTTCCATAAGGATTATATTTTTCTTTTTTTTTCCCCATGCACAGACCTAATGTGTTATTCAGACATACCGGACTTGTTTGATATGGCACCCAGTCCTGTGATGTGTTGAACAGCACCAATTCTCTTTCTCTTCAGTAGAGTTGAAGGTGTTTGCCCTCTTCCAGGATTGCACCTGAGTAAGAGAAAAGAGTGATTTTTTTTTTAATTTGCTTTTCTTATTAGAGTAGTGTCAGGGTTAATCTGAGGTCCTGTTTATTTTGGTTCTTCATTTACAACCTTTCTGATAAGACCTGTGAAGCTGTTTGGATGTTGCAGGGTGTGGTACAGCCTTGATAAAGTCTTTGGCCCCTCTCAGCAGTGGTGCAATCCACAGCTCTGTGTGCAGTATATTGGCCTGGTAGGCTCTGAGCAGGCAGAAAAGAGTCCAAAGCACACAAAGCACAAGACACAAGATGTCTCACTGGTAAATGTGTAAATAACAATAACCTAAAAAAAAAGGGTGCAATGCTTCTCATTCTGGACCTAGGCATAAAAACTGTAGTAGAAAGAAGTGATGTATTCCACATCTGAAATTTTGTGTGTGACAACTCTTTTTTTTTTTTAATATCTGCTTGAAAAGAAGAAAAGGGTAGAATCAAAGCCTCTCATTCAAGATGTACTTGAAGGGGCAGAAATATTTCGGGGTTTTTTCCCCTTTTTCCCTCCGATGAATCTCAATCAAAATTTTTGTGAACATGAGAGAGCCATGTTCAGTTGACTCCTTTCCAGCTGGATCACTGAGTTGTAGATTGGAAAGAGTGAGTCTGATTCACATGTCTAAAGGTTAGAGAAATGGTTCCCATACAGAGGCTGTGACAGAGAAGAGAGCAAGTTGAAAGCCTAGCAATTGTGAGACTGAAAAAAAATGTGGTCTCCTTTATGTTCACTAAATGTGTTTTATATTAAAAAGCCTTTGGAGTGGAGACTGGAAGTTCCCTTCTTTTCATGGATAAATTTCCTAACCCAGAGCAAAAGCAGTTCATGCTCTGTCTTAGACTTGCATAAAATGCACCAGCTTCTTCAAGAGGGTTAGAAAGCTAAAGTCATCCTGATGTGATCCCCTCCTAAGACTGCTGTGAATTTGTATATTTGTCACACAGATTTTAAGTTGTTGAACCACTAAGCTCTTGCACAATAGAGTGACTGGATTGGAATCAAAAAGAAATTAAAAAACCCAATACAACAAAACCCCACACCAAAACCAGCCAAAAACTCCAGCTGATTTCTAAAGAACTTGCTCTTCTAGGCATTAAGAAAGTAGCTCCATGTAATTGAGCCCTTCAGGCTGGACAGAGGAAGGTCTGCATCTTGTTGAAAGTGCCAAATGCTTTGCTGCTGCCAAGAGAGAGCTCCTCAGAGGCATCCCCAGAAGGAGATCTGTGGGCAGAATGGGGATTTACTGGTGAAAGCTTAGGCATCCAGAGTGGCCTGCAAGGTTAAGCCACAGCTGAACCAAGGTTTGTAGCCTTCTGGATTTAGGTGCCAGAGTGCTGACAAGCTTTTGCATTTCTTGCCATGTAAGGAATCTCAGTTGTTTTTAAGTGGAACATCTGTCATCTTCCACCCTGTCTAGAGGAGAAGGCTAAAAGCAATATTTTAGTAAGGAATGATGGATCGCTTTCACAGGTAGTTCCTACATTTAGAAACATTCTTTGTTTTCATCAACTCCATCCCTCTGAAAACCAAAACTCCAAACTGCCTTGAACTGGAAGTCTGTTACTCTCTTGGCTCCCCAGATTTAGTGGGTGTAATGGAATGAACTGGATAAATCTAATTTAGGGCTAGTTGAGCCACAAGGAGGCAGGCTTTTCCTGTGGAACTGGTTATCCTGTACATAGTGCTAGTTTTCCCTTCTCTTCCCTTTTGTTTGTTTTGCTTTTTTTCTTTATTATGGAGCAGACTTTAGATAGGTGACTGTACTGGAGCTAGTTGAGGTGAAATAAATGAAGGTAAAGGGTGATGCTTCATATTGAGTATGTGATTGAGACATTTTTAATCAATCACCAGGTAAAGCAAGGGAAAAGAAGCAAGCCTTGTAAGTTCTTGTTCTGTATGGATAAAACTTTAAAATGACTCCTTTCAGCCTACACAAAGCTTTCTTTTCCTTTTTTTTTTTTTTTTGGGACCCTTCTACTATTTCAGTTACTGGTAAAGGAGGCTTTTATTGACATGTATGTAATACACTCTTCCTCTCTTCCTGCATAAACTAGAGATTTAGTGTACCTAAGTGTTTTTTTGATGGTTTAGGTGAGGAGGAAAGGAAATGTGTGTTAACTTAAGTTCATTAATCTGTTTATAGGCAACTTGAGTGTTTCTCTTGAGGTATGTGAAACAAAGGGGTTAATCTTCAACTCTGTTGGTTTCTTTCATCGCAGGAAGGCATTGCCTGCTTTAATGTCTACATACTGTTTACTTTGCTGCATAATTTCTCATGTAACTTTAGTCCCTTATGTGATGTGACATTGAATATGATTTCTGATACCTTGACCTTGAGACAAGTGAAGATATCAGAGGTTAAAAAAGTCAAATTGTCATATGTTGTTTTCTGTACATTCACTTCCTAGAAGGTGCAAGGAGATAGAAAATGATCTTCCTCTATATAACAGGTAACAGTTTCTGCTAATAGATCTTTCTTTTATGTGATTCTATAATAAATGGGAAAGAGATTAAATGCCCAGGCACTTCAATAATAAATCTGTCCTCTCAATAGAATGTAAATGTCATACATGTATATTTTCTTAATCTAACATATGTCAGTTGACTAAATTACTGTCTTGGCAATTCATCCACTTATTTTTATGGATTACTTCATAAAACTTAACTTTGGGTACAATGAAAAGGTAGTCTGTTACAAATTCTGCTCAGTCTCTTTAAGGTCTGTAGCTGTATTCTCTTTTCCTCTCTTTTTTTAAATGCCTCATTGAGGGAGTTTTTTTGTTTGTTGACATTGAGTAATCAGTTCTTTGCTTAGAAGACTTGTGTTGTCCCCTGCAACCTGCTAGGTTATAAACTGATGAGTGATACAGAGGCTATGGCTCTTGGATTACTGTCAGCTGCTTCTTTCATAAATGCAGAAGTAGAGCAGGGCCGTAGATAGAAGGGGTTGGAGAAACAAGAATGACTTCTTTGGTAGTTTAATACTAAATGGGGTAGTTAACTACCTTTCCCTGTTATTTTTCCCTTTCATGTGGATATTTTAGTTGTTTGCTGTGCTCCTGTGTTATTCCATTGCTGCTGTGGTTTGCTGCTTTCTGGAATCTCTGCTACAAAGGTTGTAAGCTCTAGTGATGTCCTTTGACAGATACATTTTAAAAATTAGGCGCTAACTAGTTATGCATGTGCCTTACCTGATTTGTCCCATCAGTCTTGTGATTTGAGGTGTATTACAAATAAATGCCAGTGATTTTTTCCATGTGTTCTAGACACTTCCAAAGATACAACATAAAAAGTGGTAGATTAGCACTTTTTTTCTAATTTAGAAAAGGCACAATATGACCTCATGTGAAGTGAAAAAAAATTGTGAGATTCATCTCAATGATGCTACCTCACTTATTCTTTACATCAACCTAGAATAAAAATATAAACTGTGTAAACAAATCCTAGCAAACTTAATTCTTAGTCTTCAAAATTACATGAAGATTCTACATTTTTTCCTTGGAAATCCTTTTTTTTTTTTCCTCTTTTGACTTGCCTGTCCTTTTCAGTTTTTCAGTGTGATGTGTTATCTTAGTGCTTGTGTATAACTGGTACTGTTTGGTTAAAATGATGGTATGTCAGATGAGAGAAGTGGTATTGTCTGCTGGAAAGCTGCTTGCAATGATACTCTACTACAGAATAGAAGAGACACCTTTGTCATGGAGCTGGGTGTCCCAACAGAGTGACCCTTGTTGCATGCCTAGAAGCTGTTTAAAACAATTGTACCAGGCAGCCTAGAAAATGGGTTTACTTGGCTTTTGGTAGCTACATATAATTTCTGCATAATTTAATATGCAGTACTTTTGGTTAAGTTAAATCAGTTTGAAAGGAAAACATTAGAATACAGTTGGTCCTGTGAATAGAAACTGCTCAAATTTAAGTCAGTGCAAATGATTTGTTTTAAGTTGATTTGGTCCACTTTTCTTAAATGACCTACTCTTGACAGTTAAGCTGTAGTGGTACAAAGCAATATATAGCCAAGTGGTGTACAACCATTTCTTAACTCCCTGCCCAACAGTAACATTGTGGCTAAATGTGATTTTTATTAGGACTTAGGAGAAGATGTGTATTGCTAATATGTTGGCAGTGCCATGTGTTGGCAAATCATTTGAATTCTAAAAATGAATCTGCAGGAAGCAGTGAGGCATTTGCAATTTTTTTCAGGAATATGGGGCTGAATGTCATTGCCCGAATATATCAGGATATTGTGGAAGTGGAATATCAGTGTGGGTGTTACAGAAGGAAACGCTAAGCAGGTTGTTATAATTGCATATTGCCATCCTGTAATGCAAAGTGGTGGTATCTTAAGCTATATAAACTTTAAAACTTGGGTGCAGTCTTTCATGCTGTTTGTTTTGGATTAAGTAAGGTGCCCTCTTCTCTTCTGCTTTTCCCTTTAATTTAAGCTTTCAAAGGAATTAGGGATGGATTGAGGAGGGAAAATGAGGAAAAAAAGTTAGGTGTCCACATAAAAATGTTTGGTTTGTGTGTTTGGGGTTTTGAATATATGGCATAAGAGAATCTAGCTAACACTAGAAATGGAACCATTTCATGTTCCCTCTAAGTCCATAGAGTTCTTCCACAGGAATCTTCACATAGGGGACCTTTTCTGATAAGTGGAAGTGAAGATATTTGAATGTCTGATGTTTTTTCCTTTTGCTCCATTACTTGGAGAATGAATTTTTTTGTATACCTGTATCTTACTGACATATCCAGAGTACGTGTTTAGCTGTCATTCACTTAAATGTTCATTTGCCCTGTGTTCTTACCATGAATTAAGCAGACCTGCTATTTATTGTCACATGAAGTCATTAATAATCAAGAAAGTTAAAAAAAGTAGTGTGTGTTTTCTTTTCTATGAACTGAATCCCCTGTTGGAATGTAGCATATTTTAAATTTATATTTGGCTTGTAGATAGGATTTTTTTATTGTTTGTTTGTGTGTTTTTCTTGGATCTGTCACATTCAATGTTAAAAGCTGTTTTTCTTCTGCAAAATCAAGGTAACTTGTTAATATGACTGGCTTCCAGTGTACCTTGCTAAAATTCCTATCAAGGCTGGGTTTTTATCCTTGTTTACTTTTCATCTGTCTAAACTGTTTAATTTTTCCTACTATCCCTGTTTTATACACTGGTTTTGTTAGTTGCTCAGGGTACATGTATTGTCATTTAAACAAGTTAAAATATGGTAGTTCAAATAGGTCCATCAACTGACAGGAGCACATTTGTGTAAAGGGACTATGCAGACAGATGTTGGTTTTGAGCTTTGCTTATGAAATTCAAATGGGAGAAGAACAGGTTAGTAAAAGAACAGCAAGTTTGAATTTTAGGGCATTCCATATATCTCTGAAATTGCTATGTAGTGCACATCAAAGGCAATAATTTGGATTTCTCTTCTTTGTAGCTGTGGTCTTGTATGGAAAAAAGAGCCTATTGAAAAGGTTGCAAGTTCAGTTGTTAATAACTTTTCTGAAGCTGTAAAATTGTCATGAAACCTGGGCGCTTTATTAAGGGAAGCAGAGAATAGCTAGAGATTCTGCTGAGTTCAAGCGTTATCAAAGTGCAATGGACCACCTGTACTGAGTAACAGATCTGCTCGAACAAAAGGACTTTGGCCAAGGAAAGACTAGGCAAAGAATTGGCACCCAGCTAATGCTATTGTGCATGAATTCTCAAAGAGCTATGACTTGATGGCTGGAAAATGTTTTCTCCTTGTGTTAAGTTCCAAATGTTTAGCCACCCTGGAGATACGAGCACAGCTGAAATTTGTTACTAAATGAATTTTCTCTATCTGGCCTGTTGGTTTACAGATGGTCAATAAATACACAAATGTGTCTATATAATGAATATATGCTTTGTGGATGTGAAGGTTTTTAAGTTGCTTGGTTTTTCTTTTCTTGCTTCTCTTATGTGAAATGGAAAAGTCTGTTTACTCAAGTACACTTGACTCTCTTGGGACCTTGGTAAGGAAAAGGAAAGTTTTGTCCTCATAAAGTAGTTCATTTGGTAGCAAACTGCTCCCGGCTAATAGTGGACCAGCCTAGATACTTATAGGTTACATTGTTCCAATATTGGGAAATGCACGTATGGCAAAACCCGCTCCTTTGGTATGCGTGCCTACCAAGAGCGTGGGGGTGATGGAATTGCAGTATCTCTCTGCTGGAGTGTGTCAGTGTGCCACTAAATTAGGTCTGTACATGTTGTCCAGACAGTGTAATAAGCTCTTGTTATGGGTGGTGGTGTGGCTCCTGCTCCAGTGGAATGCCCAAGTCCTTCTAGTTGCTGTGGCACACCATCCATCAACTGCAGCCTTGGCATTATCTGAGCGGAGCAAATAGGGGCTGGTCTTTAGTCCTCTGACTTGTGCTCTTACAGCACAATGTGTTGCTTTGCCAGCAGCCACTGAAATGAAGATGTGCTATGTCATTTAGCCTCAACAAACATCGAATTGACTGTTCCACCATGTGGAATAGTTACAACACATATATGCTATGTTAATGACTACTGTTTAAAGTTTTAGCTAAGGAATTTTTTTTTGTCCCACTGACACAGTGTATACCTTTCTTTCAGTGTACTCTGAAAGTGCTGTGGGTGAACAGTAATTGTAGCAAGTCCTGTAAGGACTTGGTGAGAAAGTTGGAGTTTGATTCCTGAAAGAGCAGAATGTCATTCTAAAAACATCTTAAGCTGATAGATGTCTATCAAAGACAATGTCCCCACCACATAGGCTAACCTGTGTGCTTTCTGTTAATAAATGTGGATTAAGAGTTTATAGGTCTTGACAATTAAATTAAAAGGCATTTGGAGTCTGAAGTATTTAAATGAAAGGTAGTGGGTGGTGGGCTAGCAAACATCAGCTCATTTTTACATTCTTACCTTCATGCTTAATGTTCAAAATCTGATGGAGAAACTTGACTTATTTGTACTGCAAAAAGTATGTCTGAAGGCCCCTTTTTGAGGAAACTTCTTTCCCTATAGAGATATAAGTGCAAGTGTTGTTTAGCCTGGTAGATTCTTAGAGAAAAGATTGAACTGAGTGACAGGTTGTTGATACCACCCCTGAGTTATCACAAGACTTAGAAATATGGTAGGGCAAAATGTACACTGATCAGAAAATAAAAAAACCCACATTTTGAAAGACTTCTCTGCAATGGTTATCAGGTTTCTGAAAGGCTTGATAAGAATATAGTATGTTTTGTTAAGGTACAGTTTCTCAGTTATTCCCAATACTTTCTGAATATTCTCTAGTAAAAATAAGCAAGGGATTGATTTTGATGTTCATGTTAGCTTAGACCTAAAATATGTCTTTATACAAAGGAAAAGCTATTTGCTTAAAAATCCATTTCTGTTGCCTACTGCGATAACTAATGCCTCTTGCATCCTGGGAACAATAGTGAGAAAATCAAGGCGCATCAAGGTGTTAAAATCAGCCTGCAGTCATTTAATGTTGTCTCTCATGTGCGTGCAATTCTAAGAGCCAGAAACTTGGGCAAAACCTGATTTTATACACGTGGATTTTCATGGTGTGTGACTTTACAAAGTTTTTTTTTGTTTGTTTTCATTTTTCCCTAGTGGTTGCAGATGTTTCAGATTTGGTTATTGTTTTTTCTTTTAGTTAAGCATGTAGAAAATATTTTGACAGTTTCAGAGTACATTTGTTAGGTTGTTTCTGTATAAGTATAATTTTCTTTGTAAACTTGGATGTTGTAAAAATTGTTCAACTGTATTGGTAAGAGTGGTGAGAAGATACCACCACTTTTGAATGTTGTTTGTGTTGTAGCACTGTTCAGAGTCCTGGTTCTATTGTGCAAAAGATTGAATGGTCTTAACAGGTTATTTCTACACCATGAACTTAGAAAAGGGGTTATTCCCAGTAGGATTGAGATACCTGAGTGTGAATGTTAGCTGTGGTCATACGGTAGAAATTCTCATGTGCTTATCTCTTGCTGTGGCCTTTTGCTCAAAGCCAGACTTGTTTTGTACTCAGCAAACTTTATTAGATAATTGGTTTTTATTGATTAGGTCTCAGTAATTGAATGGATTTCAAGAAGTTATAATGTCCCAAGTTATATGTCATGTGGAAAAGATAGCTCATGCTTTTCAGTCTTCAGCACTGAGGCACAATGGGACCTAGTGCTCCTTGCTGAGCTTACTAGGGTATGGATCTGGAGCTGGTACAGTAGTCAGGCTATGCAGGGAACCATGTCTAGTGTCTAATCTTTGTGTGGTTGATGCTGACCACTTCTGAAACCCTCAGTTCACACATGTTCAGTTTGATTTAGAATTGTGATATTGTAATGTTTATTTCTAAGAGCAGCTTACAGCTCAGGGGCAGGCAACAGTTCGGAAATGTCATGGTATTTGTTCAAATTAATTGTGATTGTGGCTGTCATCTCATGATGTTGTTATCCCAGTTTCTGAGATAAGTTTCCAGTGTAGAAGCATGGAAGAAAATTAATGTAAAAACTGATTGCTTTCTCAGTTGTGCTTTGAAGATTTTTTTAAGGGAACTTTAACTTGAACGATTTGGTAAAATCTTATAGAGACTTTAAAAACTATGTTAAGAATTGTTGGTTTTAGTACACCCGGTTTGTGATGAAGGCAATTTGTAATGTTGAATAAGCAAAGTGTTGGATGCTGGTGGTACTTGATAGTTTTTGAAGACATTCTTTTAAAAAAGATCTTACGTAGAGCTTAGAGCCCCACTGTTCTTAAGGCAATTTCTTATAAAATATTCCACAGAAACACTGACATTATCTGAGTTTAAGACTCTAAGCACTTGTTTATGTATGCAAAACAAATGCCTGTAGTTGGCTTTGATTATTAATACTTTTTTTGTTTGAGTCTTACATACCATCTTATTTTGAGTTTATCACTAGCTATATGTTTATGTAGGTTATCCCCTTAGCTGTATGACTTAGCTGTGTCCTTTCCTCTTGTGTCATAATGTGTTGTCAGAACCTCATGGCACATGGTGTGTGTTTTTTAAGCATAATTAGTTTGGACAGGTTTTTAGGTAAAGATTCTGTTTTATTTTACAAATGAAGATAGATGTAGAATTTATTTTGCAAAATGTGTGACTTTTGTTCTCAGTGTTCTGGGTTTTTTTTTGTTTAAAACTAAAGACAGTGGCCTTCTTGTTGATACTGATAATTTGCTGCTGTTTCTCATACAGTACTGAGCATATTTCTCATTTAGTATTCTTGCTTGGTTTATGAACTTTGCAGTAATGCAGCTTGATATCAAGTGAGTTGAAGATATTTGTCTGCATTTGTGTTCTGTAGGCTAAAGTAATGCACTCCCTATCCTGGAGGAAGGTGATCAAGGGGGAACATTAAATGATCACTCTGGAAAATGTGATTTCATCTAAGCATCTTATCAGAATAATTAAAAAGCTTTTTGTGATCAGCTAAGGCTTGTGGATATCAAATTTCTAGCATTGAATTATTTTGTCAGCTGGAGGAAGAAGAGTCTCCAATGGGAGAGTTTTTTTGGAAGTATGTCAGTTGCTGTTCTGGCAACTTCATGATGTTTTCATTTAGACTGTTCTCATGCTCTTACTGGCAGTAGGCTATAGCAGCTGGGATGGCAGCATGTTTGCTTTCTTGTGACATGGTTTAGGCTTCTTTTTCTGGCTTACCAGTTTAAGACAATAATTGTGTAGTAATTTTTTCCTCCTGTATTTGAATGGCTTTTTGCCATTACACAAACAGTGAAGAAAATGTCAGTGGAATGATAGGAAGTGCTAGTGCTGGCTTTCCTTCTGGTTTTGGAAGTCAGTGTTGTTGCTGCATGCCTGAATGCTATTATTTGCCCCAGTACAATGATCAAGCACTTGATTCTTTTCTTCCACAGACTATCCTGTGTTGGAAGGGAGAAAACAAAGCTTTCCCAGGTCTGCCAGTGAACAGCAGTGCTTTCCAGTTACTGCAATGGTATTAGTATGGATAGAACTACTGGTGAGATGGGAATTGTTCCTATTATACTCTTTGAATAGAAGCATAACATGGTAGGGGCTACCTTCCTCCTGTTTCTTTGAGCACCAGCATGCATAAATGTGTGGTCTTCATGTCTGTGTTAACCTGAAGATTAATTGCCCCAATACTTTAGGCTAGTATAGGCTATCTCACGTGCAGCACTGTGTAGTTCTTCAAGTGTTAACTTAACTCTGCCTGTTTTTTCTGGAAGTGCAGTTCTAGCTCTTATGCCCATTCAAATTAGAGAGGTGACTTTAACATACCCTACCCTCTTACTCCCTTGAGAACTGAATATGTGCAGCAGAAATTGAGTTGGTTCTGTACTCCCAGTTTCTGTGCTGTGCTCCTGGGTTTGTATTTGAATCTCTAGCAGCTTTGCTTTTCATATCATAGTTGAAAATTAAGTACTGTGTAAATAAATTGCTTGTTCTTTTTCTGCGCAAGAATGGAAAGCTACTGAAACTGACATGGCATATTCCATGTCAGTTCCTGCCATGCAATAAAGAATACAGTGTAAGAAGTATTCTTGGGAAATCTACCGTCTAACCAAGAGGTTAAAAAGACAAAGTTAGATGGACCCATGATTATTTTTCACTAACTAGAACTCTTACGGTCTTAGATATAAGAATTAAATTATTGCATCCTGGTAGAATATGAAAAGAAAGTTCAATATTTCAGTAAGTAACTTAAGCTGGGAACTGGCTGCTTCTATTTTTGATGCCCAAACCCATTGTTTCTGTGAAGGAAGAAGGGCTGCAGGAATCTAGTAATTTTAATAGTATCTGGCACACACTGACATTTTACTTGTGTTCTGCAACAGAAAAGGGAGAGATAATTTACAGACTGCTACTTTGTTTTAAAGGCTTAGTAGCTGTTGTGCATAATTTTCATCAGTTGCCAGCGATGCATCCTGTGTAGAAAAGGAAGCAGTGTGTTGAAGATAAGCTGCAGGTCATAAAAAAAGAGGTATTTTAAAGATGTGTAGCCTTTTACTTTGTTTTTGTCTATTTCAGAAAATCATCACAAGCCCTAAGAGAACAAATGTGTTTTTACTAATCTTACTGTTAGTATAAAACCATACCTGTGTTGTCTGCACTCTGCATAAAAGTCAAATCCAGTTGAACTGAAGAAAATCTGGGGAGAATACCATGCTGCAGAGTTTTTTTTGATATTCATTTGTACTAATGGCAGCAATATATAATGTTAATTATTCTATTAAATTTTCTTAGCTTCTTTCACTTTTACAAAATGATAAATAGTCTCTGTGCTAAGAATAGTAAAGCAGTTTCAGACTGAGCTGTTCAGCATACCTATTTATCAAGTTTGCTTGAAGGCAAAAGCAGTTATTTTCTATTCAGAGCAAATATGAGTGGAAAGCTGTTCTCTTCATGTTTGTTTGGTTATTTGGGCTCTTGTATCCCTCTGCTTGACCATTCTGTCACTTCTTGACAACACAACTGATTTATTTCTTTTTCAGTCACATTTGGATTTTAATGACGACAATTGGGTTTTCTCAGACAGTCAGCTGCTTTCAGATTTGCATTAGCAGAGAAGGAGGCTTCTAGAAATGGAAATTATCTCTGTCATGGTACTATGGTGTCTTTTTTGTCAGCTCTGAAGAATGGTATGTATACAGAGAAATTAAATATGTTGTGTGTGAGTGTTCAAATCTAAGCTAAGATACAGTAGTCATGGTCTATGATCCTAGGACACCAGGTAGTTTTGATTGTACCCACTTTTGAGGGATACATTTCCAAGAAATTTTCAAGTCACAGTAATCTGTAAAAATCTGGGTTTTGTGTCGCCACTAATGATGTTACAAAGACTGTTGGAAATACTCCTCTGGGTGGGAGAACTCACAACTGGCAAAATTAAGGTATTGAAAATCTCCTAAGAGAAGATTCAGTTTGCTATAACCATCACTGTGGCTATTGAAATACTGGATTTAGGTTATCTTCAAAGCTAGAGGATATGTCCCCTTTTTGCATTGATGGATCTTAGAGAAGTCACAGTAACTTTTGGCTAACAGTGCATTCAGCTTCTGGAGTATGGATTGCCTGTGGCCTCCACTGCATTCAATGTGTTTGTGTGGTACAGACCAGTTGGCACTGAACTTGTTTTCCAGTCTTCCATTCTGCTTGGACCATCACTGCTGCTAGTCATGGGCACTGGCTCTAGCAGTGTCGGTGCCTATCTTAATGTTGCACTTCAGCTTATTTCCAAAGAGATCAGAAGGTGTTCTGAGGGATGATCTGCAATTATGAACGGGAAGTTAAATTGACAGTGTAGTTTTTATGCTGGGGTTGAGTACCTACAAATTTTAACTTGTTTGCTATTTTTGCAATGTGTTTTTTCAAACTCTACTTCAATGGTATGCTTGGACTGTTCATTGAGTGAAGCTGTTTATTTCACAACAGTGTTGATCGGCCAAGGCTCTATTTTGCAGCTGCCATTAGAGATGCACTAATTCAGAATGTGTTGCATGTTCAGCATTCCTCTCTGTCCATTTTTGTTTCCTAAATCAAAACTTGTCTTGTCTTGTTACTGTAAAAAAAGTTGGAATGGAGATTTCCACTATTGCAACAAGAAATAACAGGCCCCATTTTTCCAAAATATTTTTACTATTTGATGTAAGCATGTTATTTTACTTTATAAACTGTCTACTTGAGTGAAAGTGGAAAGTATTATGTCTTATAAATAAAGGCTAATTTAATCTGCTTGTGATATTTTTGCCATTGTACTGTTTACAATTTAAGACTTCCTAGATATGCTGGAGCTTGTTTCTTTTTGGGATTAGCAAAATATCTCATTGCTTTTTTAAAATCACCATTTACTCTGGGCTACAGTTTGAAGCAAAAGTACTGTTGGAACCTTCAGTTCTCTACTTAAGGCTGCAGACCAACACCTTGTTTTCTTCATCTTGGGTTATTAGACAGTTGTAGTTGAACATGTGTTCCAAACCAGAGAAATGTTGACCTGAAATATCACAAGGATAAGGACTTTGTAATAATTTCCTCTGTAAAGAGCTGAGGAAGTAGAATAAAATCCATGTGTACAGGTCATTTGTGTTTTATTTTTGTCTGTTGGAGGAAATGCACTGTTACTGAGCTATTTCATGGCATAATACCACAACCATATGGTCATGATTAATGCATAAGTGGACTTAATTAAAAATGTGACAGTCCTTTTTTTTTTTTTCCTCTTTTTCCTCTCCTCAGTGTGCAGTGCAAACTAAGAGGAATGAAATGTTAATATACACTATTCTTTTCCTTGACAGTTAAAGAGAGTGATAACCTTTGGGAGATCAAGTAGCTCCTGGTAGCTCTTGATGGAGCATGTTGTTCTGTATAAAAAATTCTTTCTTCTGCAGAGACTGAACAGCATCTTCCACAGGCAGTTGTCACTATAAACAAATTTCAGTGTGTAGGCAAATGGTTGAAATTCAAATAGGGATTAGTAGGCTTTCTTTGAATCATGATACAGAAGTTGTACAGAGGCTACCAAGCTTAAAATTAATGTTTATTTTCAACATGATACTGAAAAACATTTGGTTTTTCAACACTAATCATCAAGTGTTCAGATGATTAGTTTGTTCTGTACCGAGCTGTATCATGGGCTCTGCTCCAGGAAGGGGGCTTTGATTAGGTTTATGAAGGCTGCTGAGTAGGTTTTCCTCCTGTGCTGATTGGCTTTCTTTGGACCAGGTAACCGTGTTGTCCCTTTTGACTGTTGTTTTCTCCCTTCCTTCTGATATTAGATTGCTCCAACTAAGTACCTGTGTAGTTCCTATTGTAGTTCCCTTTCTCTTGTCTGTTGATGTTTTTGGCCCCTAGTGCAGACCAGTACTCTCTGAGGAGAAGGTTATAAAAACTTTGTAATAATACAAGAATAATTTTGACCCCCTCTTCTTTAGAGTGAATCCTCAAATCAGTGTGAGAGGGGGAAGTTCAGAAACAGAGGAAAATAACATGATTATTTTCCTGCTGGTGAGGAGGTGTGACACAGTGCTATGCTGATGGTAACCAGAACCCAAGGAATATAATGGTCTTGAAAACCCCCCAATTATTCTGTGTGAGAATGTGTGTTGGGTGGTAGAAGGCTGGAAGGCAGAGTTTCAGTTTGCTGCATCAGGCAATTTGATGTTTCAAACTGATCTTGGGTATGATTTTTTTTTCAAAGATTTTGAATGAAGGTTAACATAAAGATGGCTTCACAAGGACATTTTGAGCAAGAGTTTCTGCCAGATCTGGGTTTGTTTTCATTGTGGGTTTTCTTTTTCCGAAGAAATCTGCTGCAGCAGCAGTCTTGGAGTCTGTGAGTTTGTGTGGCATGGCATATCTCCAGAGGCTTGGGGATTTGTTGTTGAAGAGTGGTGATGTAGCAACTTCGTTATTTTAGTTGCATTCAAAATCAACCATCTTTGTTCTGCACATTCTAAGATATTTGTTCCATAAAATAGATATAACCCTCAATATTTTTCTTTGAAAATTCTCTTGCCTTGGTGACATTGTCAGTTGCTTGGCTTAGAGGACTGCCTTTCAAACCCTTCATGAGTTTGTATTTAGTGAGTGGGATATAAAAACTAACATTTCTGCTTTTCACATCTGAGATTTGCACCTACTGATGTGTATTGATGACAAGAGTACAATATATGAGCTGCAGGGAAATATGCTTTACTGGTGCAGATGATCAACACATCTGTATGGCTAGAAATTACAATAATACAGAAACCCCCTGAAATTCAGCCTTTGAAACTGCATGTCAACAGCAAGATTCGGAAGTTGAAGTGTTATAATTAGTTCAGAGTGGTTTCTGGAATTTAAAATCTGGTTTTAACATTTTTGGTTGTAAGCTATACATTTTTGTACTTTGGCAAAGCCAATGTAAGTATTTTTCTGATATAAGAAAAAAGAAATCCATTCAGTGGCTTTTACTTTTTGACAGCAACACACTGGAATTCTTGCCTGCCATTGCTCCCTTTGACCGCATGACTGCTCTTAAGGGTTTTTTGTTTCTCTAGCCATGTGACTGCCTGTAAGGGTTTTTTTGGTCAATCAAGTGTGGTTTTCCAATGGAAAGGTTAAATTTTTTGTGCAGTCTTTCTTTCCCATTGCCATAATAGTAGCATTGCCATACTCTTGAGTAGCTTGTTTTCTGATCAGCAAGCAAGTCTTAGGAAGTACTGCATGGGTACTTATTTACCTGTTGAATGGGTGAATAAGTGGTCTCAATTTGTGCAGAAACTAAGTAAACTGACATAAATATTTTGTTTAGAGACAGATTTCAAATATGCTTGATTCACTGTAATTGCTGATTGACTAGTTCAGTAATTGGCCACTTCTGTATATTGTGCATCTGGTAGGTTCAGACTTTTGGTGGAATGGTCCTTGCCTTGAAGTTTTGGGAAATGTAATACTTAATTGTCAAGCTGGCACCAACTCCAAAAGCAGTCATGCTAGAAAATGTTTCAAGAATGAAAGCTTCCTAATTCTGCACAAACTTTCATGGAAGTTGTTCATAAAGGAGAAGTAGGTTTTCCTTTTCCTGTTTCAGAATTTAATTTCTCAGGAAGGACATGTGTTTAGGGGAATGGAATTCTTGTGCTGAACACAGATGCTCCTGTGTTTTATAAATGAATTGTTCTGATAGTTTTAATTATTGTTATTTTTTTAAAGAATGTGCTTAGAAGAGCCTGATTTGACTGAATTAGTTAATTTTAAACTGATTTTTAGCTATAAATCATTGTGACCTTTCTTATGGAGAAGGGAAAACATACAGAGAAGAGTCGGAAGAGGGATGTTACTGCATTAAAAAGGAAGCCTGGTGTTGGACTCTTAGGTACTAATTTTCCCAGTTCCCTAATTTTCTCAGACAGCTCTGCATGACAGAGTGTGTTTATACAAATGGTTATGAAGATCTCTTAAGGGGTGAGAGAGGCTGCATGGTTGTATATCCTTACTAGCACAATAGTATTTAAGGGTCTTTTTAAAATCCAAGTAGTAAATTTTAAATTTGAAAAGCTGAATCTGTCAGCTAATAGTGAAGGTATTTTGGTACTTCTAAAAGTACAATGACTTCCTTGCCAGGCAATCTAGGTTTCCATCTCCTCCCTGCTTTTGGGGTAGACAGTGTGATAGGTAGCTTCTCATGGTTAATCTGTCTAGTCATTCTCCAAAGAATAAGCCCTTGGACAACTTGATAAACTTTGTGATTCTGTTATATTGGAATCTCCTTTGTGTCTAAAAGGCAAGTAGTGAAGAGGAAAGCCTCACAGCCAGGCATGCAAATACCCTTTTTTCTTTGGTTTTGCTGTATTCTACAGTAATAAGTGTAGCCTATGAAAATAATTCAGTTATTTTCTCAGAGCTTACTCTTTGTGAAGATACGCTTTCTTGTAATGTGACAGTTCTTGATTCTTGGATCTATGCTGGAATATCGATAGACTCTGAACTCATAGCTACAAATATCCTAGCAAGTGCCATTGTAAAAGGTCATTGTAGATGGAAGTAAGTCAAAGTAATTGCTTTGTGCATGTTGGGCTGTGTGTCTGTCTGAGATTTTTTTGTCAAAAGCTCTGCGGGGTGAATTCACAACTACAGTAGAGTGCAAGCCCATGGAATTGCTGCAGCAGAAATAGCTAGTGCCTTGGAAACACAGCAGTGTGTCTATGTTGCAATGGAAATGAGACCTGCTCTTCCTGCTTGTGAATGACCAGGTATTGTCAGGCTTGGCTCTCTGAGGTGAGTAGGATATGCTTTGCAGTTCTCCACCACATTAGGGTGGATTACAATATGGTTTTTTGCATGTGGATTACACTGTCAGGAAGATTTTACTCTCTAGCCATGATAAGACTGCATTTGTACAACAGTATTGTATAACAAATACTTTACACCACAAGTTAGAAAGGAGATTCTGGAAGCACCAAGAATGCTTGATGGCTATTCATTTTCAAGTCAAGTGTATGACTATAGCACTTCTTTCAGCTGTGCTCAGTGTAGTGGGTTAACTTATCTGGCCACAAGGTGCATACCAAGCTGCTCTATCACTCCCCATCTTCATCAGGATGAAAAGTTTGTGGGTTGAGGTAAGGACAGGAAGATTACTGAACAATTGCTATCACTGACAAAACAAACTCAGCTTAGGGAAATGGATTTATTGCCTGATAACAGATTAGAATAGTGAGAATTGAGAACAAAAAGTAAAACCACCTTTTCCTACCCCTCCCTTCTTTTCAGGCTCAAATCTGCTCTTGATTCTTCTACCTTCTCCCTTTTATCATGTAACAGTACTGTAAAACTCAGTTGTTTTTTAATTTTCTGCTTGTCCAGCTCTTTAAGTGAGTAGAAACTAATGACATTACTTAAAACTGTGGAAAGATAGTAAAGCAAGAGAGTAGTCATCCAATCGAGTGCACAGTTCGTAGGCACATTTGCATTGTAGTAAAATGCACCAGCTTGTCTTAAACACAGGAACTATGGGAAACAGAGGGAAAAAGGTGCTTCTGTATCATAAGTAGCATGACCATGGATCTCTAATGACTTGATACTATCTGCAGGAAAAATGTATGAGCACACATGTTAAAACCTCTTGGTTATTACTGCTGTTTCATTCAGCACTTGGAGCAGTGTGTGTGTGTAAAATCTAAGCAGATGTTTTCACCCTCACATTGTGAGGAAATAGAAGTGCACCGTGTAGCACCATTGATATAAAACAGTTACTAGTCTTGGTAGAGGTCCAGTAAATGTGTGTAAGGTCTTTCATGCAATAAGTGGGTTATTAGACAATATGCTAGAGAAGTGTTCTTGGACTCACTGTTCAAGTTTGGTTGCCTTTCAATATGTGTCACTAAGCCCTAGGTGGTTTTCTAGAAGTTTTGTGCCAGTAACCTTTTTTTTGGTCTATAAAGTCTGGTAAGGCAGTGCATCATCTGGAAGCAAAGCAGTAGTGATAAGGAAACAATCTTCTGTTTACCTTGTGAATGTCAGTCTAACTTAAAGCAGTTTATTCAGCTGTGAGTCTGGTCTCCTGCAGGAGCCCTCTTTTAATCATTTTATTAACTTTAATTGGTTTGTGTGATCTCAATTACTGTGTATCAGTACTTAGCAGCAGATAATTTACTGGGCAGTACTGCTGAGTACTTTGCTAGAGAGTTTGCTCTAGACTCAGCTGTTCTGCAGCCCATAAAGCAAAGAGGTTGGAAAGCAGAATTGGGAAAGGGAGCAGAAAAGAAGCTAAAAATAACCCCAAAAACAAAACAGTAAAGTTTGAAGAAGGGCAGAAGAAGAAAATATGTAAGGATGTATTCCAAAGTCTATTAACACAGCACAGTAGGAATAGTTGCTCTGCCTTAGGAGAAAAGAGTTGGCAAAGCACAAGGAGTGGGCACTGTAGAGCTGGAGGAGCAGATGGGTCTTAGCAGAAAGAGGGTAGATCATAGAATGAATTTAAGCATGTTATTTTTGATCTTGTGCCTTTAAAGTGACAGTGGGTAGACCAAACACCTGTTCTTTATCATCACTTTTTAGGAAATGTAAATAAGTCGAAATGTTAATTCACTTCTAAAAGTTCACCTTAGCTTACTTCTAAAATATTTGCTGGTGTGTTTGTTCCCTTTGGCATGCTGAATTTCTATTGTAAATGCAGCTGGTGTGAGCCACATCTATTACCTCATTGTTAATGTTTTCAATGAGCTGTAATCTGCTTACTGAATGCTTGATTACATAGAATCACAGTATTATTTAGGTTGGAAAAGACCTTTAAGATCAAGTTGAACCCTTTACACACCACTGCCAAGTCTGCCACTAAACCATGCCCTGAGCACTACAACTCCTTATCTTTAAATACCTCAATGACTCACAAATTCCCTCAGTGTAGCCCTTGTGTGTTTGTTGGCTGTGATGGTTTCTTTTTTTCTGCATTTGTATGTTTTTTCATCAGCCATCAGGGCATATAGGAGTATTATCCTGACAAATTTACGTGAAGAAATAAGCATGGCCTACTTTATTTCGTGTTTGTTTGTGTCTTCAGAAAGTCATAGTGCTAGATTGTATGAAATTACAGCCCTGAGATTTCTATAAGGTAGTGCCAGTATTAGCCTGCACAACTTGAAGTTATAATTTTTCTAATCATTCTTGATTACATCTTCATTTCTTGCATCCCAGGGATAATTAAGTGTTGTCTGATTGTAGTGCTTTAGATTTTTGCTGACAAAAGCCTGCTTTAGAAGGTGCAAATTCCTGTTCTAGTTATAGTTGTCTTCTTCCAGCCAATATTTTAAGGCACAAAAATATCACTTGAAGGCTGTCTAAGTAAAAGTGAAAATAATCTGAATCACAGTGATTGGCCTCCTTGAACTTCAGGAGCTGTAGAGTTAGCTGACTTGAAATGGTGGTACTTGCTGGGCACATCGACCTGTACAGTGGTTCTTATACCTGCCAGCCACTTCTACAGTTCTTCTGCTGGAGTCCAGGATAGCAGAGTTGTGTTTTCTGCCAGGTCTTTACTAATTGAGCTCAGGTTAGTTACATTTAAGTTACATGAAAGTTCAGTTACATTTCACAAAGCACCATACAAAGCTCAAATGTGGAGCGTCAGTAAATGAGATCTCTAGTTGTCAGTTAGCAAGATAATTACATTGCAATTGCATTATATTCATTGTGGAAAGCAACTATCTATGAGAATTGCAAGAAATTGAAAGATGTCCTGAAACACTAACCATACATCTAGAAAAGGATGAAATTCTGGTGATGATCTTCAGCCTTTTACAGTGTAAGACTTGCTTTTTGGTGCGCTGGCATAACTGGTGTGTATCTGAAGTGAGTACCTAAAGTAGAGGGTAAAAATGTATACCACTCTTGTCAGTATACTTCTGTGATGTCCTGTTTGTCAACTTGGCATGGATTTTCAAGAATTAAGATATAAATTGCTGAAGATGCACCTCTAGTTCTCCTAAACTTCAAGAAGGTTTTATAGAGATTCAATCATCAGTATTTCATGTGCAGTATAGTGAGTTACCATACTAGAATATTTTTTATAAGAAGTGCAAACTCAACATCCCATAGCTTTTCTGTAACAATTTTTTTTAAAGTATCACGTATAGCCTTGAAGATTTAAAATACTTCTTCACTTACTGTGAATATATAGGGTTGTAATTTTAGATAAGGCAAAATATTCTTGGCACTTCTTGTGATAATACTTCTTTAGTTGACTCAGAAAATAGAGAGATTATAGTGATTTCATGGCAGAGTGACCACAGAAAAATTATTCCTAGTACTGAAGCAGACCTTGGTTCTGGCTTTTTGGTTTTGCTATAAAGCACACTCACAAGCAATTGTGAAAATAAAACTTTACTTATCTAGCCTGCCTGGTGTGTTAGAGGAGTATTGATTGTTCCTGAAATTGATTTAGAGATGCGATTTGCTGTGTCTCTCTGTGATGACTATATAAAATCTGTGGGCCTGTTCTACATGTGGTGGTTTTTTTTAGTGTTTTATTATAAAGAGTCTCCTGACTGTGCAATTGGCATTGCTGTGTGTGCTGCCCAGGAAACAGGCACTGCCAGTGTGCCCTCTGAAGCTTTTGTACAACCCTCACACCCCTGTGCAAGTTTTAATGGCCCTGTGTTAGATGTGGAAAGCATCTTGTTGGGAGGATGAATATGTCTAATGTTTCTTAATGGCTTTCTTTTGAAATATCTGTAAAATTGTTTTAAATGTACTAGGCAGGTTGGTTTCTCGTGAGAGGTTGTATTTTGTTTCTGCAGTTTCAGAACTGCACTTCTTTGTCATCAGCAAACCATCAGTAGAGCTAGTTATGTACAGATCTGCCACTTTCTCAAAATGGTTTTGATGATTAAAATGTGATTTGTCAGTGAAGTCAAATGTGCATTTTGCCCTCCGCACTAGTCTCCCTTGAATGATGAGTTTTGAAACTTGACTGTCAATTAAAACAGGAGTTGGAGCCTGATAGTCTGGGTGGAACACGCAGCTGAGGTATTTTGGATGGGACCTCTGATCTTGGTGATTTCTGACAGGAAGGTTACAGTTGGTGCGGTGTATTGCAATTTCTTTACGTTATTACTCCAACCATTTCCATTTGAGTTTCTTGTTTTCCACATCTGATCTCCTTAGCCACTTGATCCATGCAGCTCTGTTCATTTACTGCAGGCAGAAAGTCTGGTAAATAGATAGAGAGCACTCTTCCCTTGGATGGGTAGGTTGTGTTGCTTAGCACACTGGGTGTACAGGCATCTGTGTTCAGTCAGTTTCCTGATCACTCCCTTCCCAAATCCAGTGAGTCTTTCACAGTTCTTAATGTTTTTGAAAAATCTCTTAGTAATCATAATGCTAAACAAAGGTTTAGTGGTTCTGATCCTGAACTGTGGTTCTGGGAAGAAATAGGGTTTGTTACCTTCTGCCTGCTGGGGCTATGAAAGGCTTCCCAGGCAGTACAGTTTCTCTAGCCTCTGCTGGCAGGTGTAGCATTCATCTAAGCTTCAACTCCCTCTGAACAGGGGAAGTAAAGGTTTTCTTCAGGGTGCTGCAAAAAGGTCACTAATCTAAAACTGTCACTTGTTTTTATTGGCAGATTTTCATAGGTTATGTTTCATAGGTTATTTCTCAGATTAGTAATAATGACATGCTTAAAATAATTAAGTTCATATTTCTGTAGTGTTTGGGAGGCTTTTGAACAAGAATATTGGGACTGCAGCAGGGATGCTTCATTGTAAATTTGCTTTCTATTAACTCCTGAAAAATTGTCTTTAGGGGAGAATTAATGTCATGTCTGACAGTCATGAAGGAAGTTGAAAAACATATTGACTCTGCCTTCATTTGATGTGATACTCGTGTTACTAGTGGTTTGCTGCTATTTTAGAAAGCTGAGAGGAGATACCATCTGATCTGGGCAGTATCCCTACTGGAAAATTAAAATAGAGATATACTTACCTGTTTAAATGCATGTTGCTATAGGCTTGTTCTGTACCTTCTGAATTTCTTTGAAGAATAAGGTCTGTAGGAAATAAAATTATAGAGTAATTGTAATTTCTTTGATAATAGGGGGAGCAAAATGGTCATCAGTGCAAATTAATGTGAAAAATCAGCAGAAATTGATTTTTTTTCTTTGTGTGATTGTTGTTTTGGCTAATATTCAAGGTTTTGAATCTTTTGTGTGTCCTTCTTAGTTTGTCTGAGTACTTGAAAATTGACACAAACTATATGCCAAAAAAGATTAAATACCAAAATGCAAATTCTCCTAATACTTGGTCTTCCTTGTGTTGGTTCCATATGTTGTAACCCTTTCATACTTTATTTCCCACAGATTTTATGCAGGTCTTTGTAATCACAGCTTGGTGTAAACATTCTTTTTATTAACCAGCATGGATACCAGTTAAATGCTCTAAAGAAGTTAGGGGCATTTTTAAGGTTACTAGCTGCAAAATTATGGTTTTGAAAGTGAATTTGGACATGCTGAATAATGGAAGATATGACTTCTAATGAACAGCAAATTATCTGGATGGAAAACAAAGCCTTTCAAAAATTGAATATGTGAGAAACATGAGTGTATTCCTACTGTGTAAGTAGTGTTCCAGGCTAAGCAGACCCTGGATATTCAACACAGAGCTTGACAGTTCAAGTTATCAGAGAAAAAGATGCACACAGGCTATCAGTTCAGTGAGGGGAGAAATTACTTCTTCCTTTACAGTTGAGTGAAGAAAAATGTTTCCTGTTCCTTAATGTGAAGGTGCTCTCTTTTTAGTAGTTTACTTCACCTATGCCTTCTACTAAAGTGTGACAATTAATAGTTGATGTCCTTTGATAAATCTGAGACTAAAATAATTTGGTGTTATACCCTTTGTTCTCTCATTTAAAAACAAAATTTAGGAAAAAAAACTTTGAGGGCACAGAGCAGTCTTGCAACCAGTCCTTCTTTTTGTGTTGACTTTTAAAAGATTTTCAGTCAAGCAAGATTTCACTTGGAAAAAGCTTCGTGTCTCATTTCTTGCTATTCTTCTATTGCAAGTTGTTGGGTTAAGGATATCTTTTGGAGTTTGTATCTTCTGAAGCTGTGAAGTCTGCAGTGGTGTGGATCTGTGGTTATGAAAACATTTGTTCAGAGCATGACTGATCAATTAAGACAGGGCCTCCTTCCTTAGTTTAAACAGGAAAGGAGCATGGTTGCTTTTGAAGACTTGGGAGGGGTAAGTGTAAAATGTTTCTTGGGAATTCTAGTTAGCTTCTTGCAAAAATGCTTCTTGAAATGCATGTAGAGAGGGAAAGTTCTCTTGCAGCTTTCTTCACTTGTGCCTACAAGAGAAAAAAAATTGTATTTCAGGAGCTTATTTTTGATCAGTACTGAAACATATGAAAGGATTATAATACTCCAGTGGCTCTTGAGAGTTTCTTTGTAGAACCATGGTAATAATACATTTAAGGTATTTTGTACCTTTTTAGATGCTGAATGCTTTAAATGTCTTTGTGGAGTTAAAACAGTGTATGAAACTGTTTAGCATTTCTGGGCTGGAGATATGTGTCTCACTTCAAGTGTGCATGCTTATAATTATTCATGGTTAATTTGCACAGTATTTTTACTGAGATTCTCCCTTCCAAGAATCTATGGTATTGTCTGATTTTTTTTTTTCCCCTTCTGTTCCTCATACTCATAGGATGAGGATTTTGAATTATTCTGAAGACACCACAGAGAGATCAGATTTTCCCCAAAGCATCTCTGCAGAACTGAAAGTTATTAGAAATGTCATATTCCTAATCTCCAATATTGCTTTAGCAATTAGGTGGCTCTTAAGTGCTCAAAATCCCTTTACCAATTAATGATGACAGACTTTTAACTACATGCATCTCTGAAATGAGTTCTATGTGGAAGATCTGCTTTTCACGATAAATGTAAATCCAATCCGCTGGCAGAGTAGGTTTTGAAATGCCTTTATGTAAGTTTTGTCTTAAAACTTATACCAAATAGGTCTAATAGATGGTGTACTTGAGAGATTTTTCTTTTTTTTCTCCCTCTGCCTATCAAGGTATGTTTTTTGGTATTGATGAAGAAAATTCACTATGTGGGGTTATTTTCATTTGTACGTGTTTGTGTAATGATAAACCAAAGTTTGTTTGTTATTTTTTTCCCTCCCTTCCCCTGTCCCAATTATTATCAATATCAGCTCATTTTTTTAAAGTGGAAGAATTGTTATAGCTCTACCTTCATGGCTGCCTCCTTCCTGAGTGACTTCTCTTCCTCAAGAGCCCAGCTGTAGGACACTTCTTAGGCTTTATTACTTGTCATTTTTATAAAAGCCCTCTACCTTAATATGTTTTTCTATGATAAAGTAAGCCAGATAGTTAATTATTTTAGGTTTCACTGAAGCTTCTTCACTAAATCTCAGTCAAAGAAAGTTTGATTAAGGCTCAGTTTTGTCCAGTTAAACTGTTGGTGGTGAGGAAATGAAGGGTAGAGGTTTAGGGAGAATTGCTTTTGTAAGGTAAGATGGAAATGTCTCAATTGACTTCTAGTTAACTTTTTTGTCTCCACCTGTGTAATATTGAAGAGATTCTTAACTGATTTTTTAATTTTTTCTTTTTCTTATCTGGGCACACACCTACTATCTTGACTGTATCTGAGTTCTCTCTTTTCTTGGAATTACTGTCTTTACAAGAAACGCTATGGCTTGGAATCAAGTTACCTAAAAATGAGGCTAACCCTTTCCACATCCCTAAATCATTAGTTGTTGCAGAGAGCTAGTAATCATGTGAAACAATGACTTCTGTTTTCTAAAAGTACTGTACAGTGGTTGAAGTAGTAAACAAATTACTGTAATGCAAATTTTATCTTTCCCAGTACCTTTTTCTACATTTGCAGAATCTTAGTTCTGTGAACTTTTGGTCAAATAAAGGTTGGCTTCCAAAATGAAGTCCTTAGAGTGACTGGGAAATTCTTTTGTTGTCAGGGTGAACTAATTAGTATCACATTGCTTGGCTTTTAACACTTGCTAAATGAACTCAAATTAAATTGCACATGTCTATTTGTTTCCAAAATAATAATTTTGGATGTTTGACAAATGGGCTTGCCTTTGTTATCACACACTCATTCTGGGATAGTTTCTCCGTTCCAAATGAAAATAAGAATGTCTATGAATCTAATCAGAAGATTAATGAGGTAGCTTTGTATTTAAGTATTTCAAGAAGATAGGGCCTAATTATGTCCTTAGGTGCCTTAGACTCTAGTCATGCAAATGCAGAGAAATTGAATATTTCTTCTCTTACTGTCACATGTTTTGTTTGAAGTAAGAACCCATGCTGTACAGTGTGAGATGGATGGCAAAACTGGCTGTTAGTCTCTTCTGCTTTTTATGCCATTTAGTTAAATACTTACTTATGTGCCAGAAAGTGAGGCATTCCACAGGCCATGCATCACCAGGGAGGTGAAGGGTTGCCTGCTTTTCAGGCATATTTGTCAGTTGCATTTATTGCAGTTAGGAAGTGTATTTTATAATAAATCATCTGTTGCTGATGTGGCCAATGGGCTGATCAGAGATGAGGCTCAAGTTGTATTTGCCATGAATGGTCTCACAACAAGGGGACTGGATGCACAGCAAGCACCAGTGGGGCAAGCGTGTCCAGGCACTTTGGTTTTTTAACAGTTAAATGTCATCAAAGCTGCACATAATTGATTTGAGCCTGCTAAATGTAGCAGTGAAGCAAAACCCAATGCTTTTTGTGACTGCAGTAAATTAATGGTGGAAAATGTCTGGAGAAGAGCGATGAAGTCTGGTGTGCTTGCTGCTTTTCAAGTTGTTTTTAAGGACTAATTGATTATCAGTTGCTCTTTCCCCCAGACTTTTCTGAATCCTCAGAATAATGGCTTTCTGGCACAGCTCAGGGCTCAGCTGGCAGCTCTGAGCAGGCGGGTGGTGCCAACTTCTGCGTGGTGAAGGGGATGGCCCAGGGCCAAGCAGTGAGCCATGAACTCTGGGTATAGTTCTGCTGCAGGTCATTGTAGAGGCACTGAAGTGAGTTCTGCCCTTAACACAGCCTTTTGAGTTAAAAGGAAAACTTCGGTTTACTCAGGTTCTTACTTGAGCTGGCAGATTGGCCGAACAATTTAATTCAGCTCTCTTTCTTCAGTTAATGCTTCAGAAAGGTATGAATCATGTTGCAACATGGGTGTTGTGCCTTCATTTTGAAGGCTTAAAATTCTCTTACAAACAAATTATGTTAGGAATAGCTGTTCTTTATTTTAAAAAGAATCAAGGAAAATTCTGAGTATAATACTAAACAATGTGTTAGACTTCAATGTTGAAACATTTCTAAAGAAGTTAACACAGCTCAGGGCTTGCCAAATTCTGCGGTTGAAGGGATGGAAAATATGCAGTGAATGAACTCTGGTTATAAGGCATGTGGTTCTGTTAAAAAGGCCTTCAGTTTACTCAGGTTTTACTTGAGCTGGCAGATTGGCCAATTTAATTCAGCTCTTTCTTCAGTTAATGCTTCAGAAAGGTATGAATCATGTTGCAACATGGGTGTTGTGCCTTCATTTTGAAGGCTTAAAATTCTCTTACAAACAAATTGTGTTAGGAATAGCTGTTCTTTATTTTAAAAAGAATCAAGGAAAATTCTGAGTATAATACTAAACTGTGTGTGTAGACTTCAATGTTGGAAACATTTCATAAAGAAAACCTTAAATTCTTGGTTTAAGCAGGGCTGAGAAGGTGAATGGATCAGAATATGTTAACTGCATGGTAAAGCTAGCTGTAGCTGCTGCTGAATATTTGACTGTTCTGTAATGTTCTATTAACTTTATCTTTTAGATAGTTTGAGTAATGTCTATAGTCTATGTTCCTCCAAGGGTTTAAAAACAGAAGTTGAAAATCCTTTTCTTTACAGTCACCTTCTCAAGATGGAAAAGCAATGTTACTAGGTAATATTTTAATGTATTAAATTCTCACGGATTTGCCACATTATTCTTCAGTCATCTGCAAGAAGAGTTGTCTTAGCAAACAGCACCTTAATTGGTAGACCCAGACACATATCTAGTGTACTCTTAATAAATCTTTATTATTATTCTCAATACTTAAGTATTACTCAGAACAGGACTGCTATCAGCTCAAAGATAAGCGTTCACACAGAAACTTTAGGGTTAGCACTTTTTTTTTTTGCATTTTTGCTATCAGATTTTGATAAAGCCATTTTTTTCTTGTTTGCTTCTATATAAACCTTATCAGCGGTAATTTCATTAAAAACTATTTAAAAGATGAAAATTTGTTTGCTTGTATGTGAGTCATTGGAAGACTAATGCAAGAACTTGATAAGATCGTGAGTAGGAGGAAGAGAAAGCCACACTTGGTTTTCTGGCACTGTGATGAAATTTGGCAGTCTCAGGATTCAAGAATTTAATTTCTTTATTAATACATTTTTCAAGATAGATGACATGCAGTATGTTTTTCTAGGAAAAGACAAGTATTGATTGCCAGAACAGCTATTTCATTTTCTGTTTTCTCCCTTGAAGCTCTCCTCCCTAGGAAAGGAATATATATGTTTCTGTATAGTTTGCTGGTTGTGCAGCAAAAGATCTGTTCATTCAATTTTTTTTTTTCTGGAGACCTTTTTAATGCTTCTGCTGTGGTATTTGGTTGTATCAAAGTACCATGAGAGACCAATGGAAAAGGAGAACTACCTTTTTTGTCATATTGGTCCATGTTGCTGTGTAAGGTGCTGTAAAACAATTAAGAATGATTTCCCATAGCCTGTGTTAGTTTCTGGAAAGGTAGGCTTCTGCAGTGAAATCTGTTTTTACTTTTACACAGAGATGGTATGATGGAAATCTAGTTTATTGCTAACAGATTCTTTTTTTTTGTTATAAAAGTTAACACCTTACTTGTATTGCAAGTTAGAAAGACCTGTTTGAAAGTTTACCTGCAAGAATTACACATTCATAGAATAGTTTGGGTTGGAAGGGTCCTTAAAGATAATCATGTTCCACCTCCCCTGCCATGGGCAGGGACACCTCTACTAGAACAGGTTGCTCAAAGCCCCATCCAGCCTGGTCAGGAACAATTCCAGAGATTGGGCATCCACAGCTTTTCTGGGCAAGCTGAGCTGGTGCCTCATCTCCCTCACAGGAAAGAATGTCTTCTAGGTATTGTATCTAAACCTACCTTTCCAGTTTAAAACCATTTCCCTCCCATATCACTACATGCCCTTAAGCATTGGGCACCTGGAAAATGAAAAATGGCACATTTCAAAGTTTTATACCTTTTTTAAGGATTAAATACATATTGTGGTTTGGATTTGCTCATCCTTTGTTCCCCTTTTTCTTGTGTGTTTGAAAGGTTTTCAGGAAGGATGTGAGGTGTTTTTGTTTGGGAGGGTTTTTATTTTGTTAAATTATATAAATTATATTCAGGGCAATTTTGGTGTAGAAGTTAACATTGTTGAGAAAATACATCCTTTCTTTGGGATCAGCAGGAATTACAAAAATGCAACTGAATTTACTACCAGAAAATTGAGTTTACTCTTATGTACTTTTCAAAATGTCTTGCACGTTGTTTTCAGGTCAGCCTGGTGGATCAGATCTAGTAGATATTCCAATGTCTAGAAAAAGAGTGAAGCCTTTCAGGGCACAAAATCCTTTAATTCTAAGGTCTCTGAGCAGTCTCTGAGGCTGTTCTCATGCCCAGATCCTCCTTTTGATGGCTCAGCCCTGCATGCTACCTTGGCTGCACCATACGCTCCCAGTACATTATTGAGATATTTTTGCTGCAGTGTGCCCTCAGCTTTGCTAGCTCTGCCACATGAAGAGGATTAGTGTAATTGGTCTAGCAGAACACCTTCTGTTGAACATCTGGGTTCACATGTCGCTGTTTGCGTGCTCTTGAGCTTCACATTTTTTTGCCTGGGTCATTGCAAACATAACTGCAGGCCTTGGCTTCCAGACTCTAATGTAATGGTTGCTTGAAAATCCTTGAAATTGTCTTCAGTGGAAAATGAAACCAAAAACTGAAAAGTGGTGCTTTGTTGGCACTCAGTAAGAGATTAATAGATATCTTGATGGAAGGATGAGAAGCTTATCTTCAAAGTATTCTCTGATAGTTTTGAGTCACTACTAGAAGAGCTGAGCTCTGTCAAAGCAGAGCTCGCCTTTGTTCTCTCTTCTGTAGATCCCTGATGAAGAGCATCTGGACAGAAATGATCTGTGTCCACCAGCTCTGCTCCTTAGCCTTTATCCTGTTCCGTAGTTCTTGCTGGCTGAGTTGATTGCTATTGGAAAAGGCTGATCTTTTGGTGGCATTGTGCATGTAACAGAATTGGGTTTATTTTTCTGTGTATTCAGAATTAGATACATAAAACTCATTAGAAGTAAGCTTTAAGGTTTTTGAAATAGTTTTTCAGCTGTAACTAAACATATTGTCAATGTGCATGTGTAAGAATATCCTCCTGTGTGCTGAACCGGTGTAGAAAGCAGATTAAGAATGCAAACTGCAAAAAGTCTGACATGAGAGCAGGGAAAACTAATTTTAGTTTAGCCTTTTATTGAAGAGCAGACATGTCTGGTTTATCGATAGCATGGAGGAGCAAGGTGGTATTTTTCTTCCAGTAGATCTCTCACTTGTGTTCCCTGAGCCATACTACATACACTGTATTTCATTTCCTGCTTCATACACTGTATTTCTTACCCTAGCTACAGAAATTAATGCCAGTGTTTAACTGGTAATAAAGCCACCTTATTGCTAAAAGGGTGCAAGATTTCAGTACAGTTTTTGAAAAGCTGTTAAGGTCATACTGAACTTTGCCAAAAAAATGCGTTGTCATCAGGGAAGCAGTTCCACTTTTAAGGGGATGAAAATGTGAGAACTAAAGTAAAAATTGCCCATCTTTTATTTCATCTCCAAAGGAATGATTTTGTTAAGAGAACTAATATTTACTTTCTCTCATCTGGACTATGTATTATTCATACTGTTATATAGCTTGTAGATATTCATGATTCAGATTCTTTTTGGACTTCAGAGCAGATTTATTTTTTCTTGATCCTGCTGGTGCAAAGCTCTGGGTTTCTTTTCATTTTGGATAACCATTCCTTATGATCTCTGCTTCCTTTCAGGAAGTTACAGTAGAAGTAATCCCAAGATGCTTTTCCTTTATTAAACCTGAGTACACAGGTTTTTTTGTTTGTTTGTTTTCCTCTTAGATGCATGTTTGGGTTATATGAGTAAACAGTATATTATATTCTCTTTTCCCCATCCCTTGAGATTTCCAGATGAGCCCCTTTCTTCTGAAAAGTCTATTGACTCTGCTTTAGTTGTGCATGTTCTGCATTTTTTTCCTCAAATTGATTTATCTTTGCCCTAACTACAAATTTTCCTGTAATTTAACCTGGGTGGATTTAAGTACATACAAAGTACTAACTGGTTAAAAAGGGGAAGTATTATATTTTGTTCAGAAGAGTCCTTTTAATATGACATCAGAGGATTGATAGCTTATATTCTCCAGATAACCTTTTGTATTATTTCCTTGCCTCACATATTGCCCCTTCTTCATATGGTTGAGATTCTCTTGGTTGTGGAGGTAGGTGCTCCCCAAAATTATTCCTAAGAATTGTAATCAAATAGGTAAACTGTTTGAGAAGTACTGTGTAATTTTTGTTGGGAAGGCAGGCAAGAAAGAAATATATAGTGAAATAAGAGCTACTGTTCCTCTTTTAATTTAAATCATTCTATATAGAGAAGTTAATTAAAAAAATCAGTTAACTGTTTTAATCCAGACACCCAGTGGAATGCAACATGTGTTGGAAAACTGGGCTAAGAAACAGAAATTAAACAGGATAGGAAAAACACACTACTTTACATTTTCAAGTTGAAAGTGAGAAGATACTGGCATAGGTTTCATCCCTGTATAAAGGGTCATCATAAAAGATGCTGCTTGCACTCCAAAAAGCTGAAAGTGTGGTTACCAGGGTACTATTTTCAAATACTATATTCAATAGAGAAGTCTTGGATAATAGTTGATAAAACTTTATCCTAGGCTTAAAAAGTCCACTCTGCTTTTTACTTACAGTGGTGTCAAGGGTATCTCATTATTCCATAAATCAAATTTTATTATTAGTTAAAATGTTTCTGAAAAGAAATGTGAAGGAATATTTGAAAATCTAAAACTGGAATTGTGTTATTTCTCTTCAGTGAGGCTAGCAGCAGTGGTTTGTAGTCAGTGGCATGAACTGATGGTTAAGACAGAATCAATATCTTCCATTCAAGTATGGTGTAAACTTCAGTGTTTTGAGTCTCTCTGTAAGTTTATCTTTGCCTCAAGCAGGTTCATTTCATAAATGCAAGATCTTCCTGTGTCCAAAAGTAATCACTAAACTTGTCTGTGTGCACTGCTTCAGGCTTATTTTAACCAAGGATTGAACCAAGATTATTCTCCAAATTGTTGTTTGTAGCTGTGCATTTAATAAGATGGTCCTATTACTGTATCTGAAGAGAATTTAAACCAATAGCCAGATTAATAAGCAATTTACTTAAAATGTTTTTCCTTAAGAGAAAACCTATGGCTTTTATTTTAGTTTGTGAATTTTAACAAATATTCAATTTATTATTGTTTTTCACCTACTTGAATATAATTCTAAAATTATAAGTTCCCGCTTATGACTGATAATTCACCTCTTTCATCTTTAGCAATGTTTTCACTAACTCAATCAGAAAAGAGAATTCTCTTGGTAGTAATGAAAACAGCTGATACAAAAATAATCACAATAATTTTGTGCTACTAGTGTTCCAAACCAATTTATTCTATTTGTTCACCTATGAAGGGAAAGTCTTGGCCATTTTTCTGTGTGTAAGAAAGCTTAGACACTACCTCTGTATAATCTCAGCATTATTTATGAATATGTCCCCTTGCAACAAATGGTTAGCACTGGATATATAGCTGATAATGGGTTTTTGAGTGTTTTGCCTTAAATGCTGCTGGTAAAGGGGTCACAAGTATGAGAGATTGTAAAATCATTAATTTCTCTGTATGTGGCTCTGAAGCAGGAGCAGAATAATAGGCAAAGAGTGTTTAATAGAATACAACCACCTGGAATTACCCTGTATAGATTTTCCAGCTAATGCTCGTGGTAAGCAACTCCTTTGTATAACGCCAGCAGTTAAAAGTGGTCCGTGAAAGGGAGAGGGACAGGATTGGAACAGGTTGTGATGTTAGGTTGAGGAAATAGATAAATGGTGACTTTCAAAAGCAATATCAGAGACAGTTGCTGTAACCTGCTCATATTTGTGTTACAGCTTGGTTCACAGTTTGAGCATCAAGAAATTCTACTCTGGTTTTAAGGACTGATGAATCCTTTTTGAGGGAAGGAGTGTGGGTACATGAGTGGAAAGGAAGAAAAGGAAGAAGGCTGGAGACATCAAGCAATATTGCTTGGGGCTGGCAAAAAGGTACCAGACACTTGGCGTTTGGAAAGAAGCATTCATTGACAGGAGAAGTTATCGTGTGTCTCCCCCTTCTTAAGTTGTTTGTAAATGTTCCTTTATGTGTTTCTGTAAATTTAGGAGATTTTCTCTTTCCAGGTTTTCTCTAGCACTTCTTTTTTTCAGCTTTAATCTCAACTTGTGGATAATATCTGTCAACAGAATAGCACACACTATGAGAGCAGGTGATCTAATCTATGTCTGTCTTTATCTGTGCTTTCCTGCAAGTGAAAAATAAATGAGTTTTCAAGGGATCTATATGTTTAATAATAAACCTTTTAAAGCTGCTGTTATCTAAAACATATGTATCCAGTAGTGAGAATTAAGTGTCAAAGAAAGACTTACTCTGAATTGTTACTTGGTGGTTCTGAAGTTTTTTCTTCATTTTTCTCTAGAAAGCTTCAGGTTTTTTTCTGGTTTCACATGTGTATGTCAGGCTTTTTTTAGGCCTTCCTCCTGACCCAGAAAACTCTTTTGATGGACTATCCTGTTCTTTCCTTTCTTATTAGTCCTTCTTGTTCTGTTTTTGAATCTGTTGCTCAATTCAAAATAGACTTCAGTGTATCATCTTTGACAAGCTGTTTGAAAGAAACTAGACAATGTAGCAGATAAGGGCAGATCAGATTATGACTTCCCTGAAGGAAAGGCTGTATTGTGAATTTAAATATGTGTAGCTCTTTGTGGGTTAAGATTAGAAAGCCTAATTTCTCATGGCCTTAGTTTATAAATGCTTCTGCTTGTGTTGTTCTGTTACCCATTGTAGTCTTAACTGAAATATTAAATTATGGTGAAGGTGCATCTAGGCTGCTATTCAACTATCAATCTGGGTATGTGAGTCAAAATAGAAGGAATTTTGACAGATCATATTTACTCATTAATCTAGAAATAGCTTTTGAGTTATTTGTCTTTGTGAGAAATGTGCTACACTTCTCTGAAGGTCAGATTGTGAAGCTCAACTTGTGTGTGACGGCTCGATATTTTGGTGCTTTTTTCCCCCAAAATAGAAGCAAAATACGGTAATGCATTAGAACAATTTGTAGGGTTCTAAAACCTGGTGGCTCTAATTTTTTTTGACAGCGTGACTGGTCTAAAAAGTCAAGCCATTTGACTGTACCCACTTTATTTATCCACACTATTCAAAGCAAGTCATTGAAAAGATAGGACTTTCTGACTCATGTAGTTTGAATTCCTCCAAGTTTGATGACCAACTTGTTTCTTATTCTCTAAATATTTTAGGATCTCTCTTATCTTTAAGGACTTTTCTAATCCCTATGACTATTTATTCTACCACCTAAAATTGAGAATGCAGCTGTTGCTTGGGTTCAAGATGGTTATTACTATCGTTTTTCTCAAGTTTTGTGAATTCTTGCTCCTTAGGTTTTGTTTTGGTTGTTTGTGTTTTCTTCTTTGTGGTAATGTATCTCTTAATTTTATTTGCTCTTGTGCTGTGACTGATTTCAACTCTTCTCTCTCTTGCCAGAGACCAATTAATTATGTTTTTTCCCTTCTATCATCTAGTGGAAGTTTACATTTGTTATACTTTTGAAAGTGCACTTGGTCTCTTACCCTGTGCCTCCCACCAGTTTTCTAGTACAAAGTAAGTCTGTGATTAACTCTGTATATGCATGTGTGTATGTTTTTGTGTGTACAAATATATGTATATATACATGCATGCACATCAGTACAAGGAGTCTCTCCTCAAATCCTTTTATTTTCTCACCTACTTTGAGCAGACTTAAATGTCAGAATATGGTCATATATAGTGAGAAGAGGCGGAGAGCTCAGTGTTAAAAATAGTGGGGTAGTATGTGTTGGGAAAACACTAGATGATAGGAGTGACATTTTGCTCTTGTCTGTTATATACCAGTTGTGACTTCCAAACTAGATGATGGCTTTGATCTCATCTTCTGACATGTTTTGACCTTAAGGTTGATATTCCATGTATTATAAGGTATTCTAGAGAATGGCACCTTGTAAAGTTCTGCAGAATGGTTTAAATTTTGCCTGAGAGGTTTCCAAGAGCTGGAGTTAGGCAGCCTGAAAGCAGAGTCTGGGTTGGAGTAATTTTTCCTGTTGGAGTCTTTTGAGTTGTTAAATTTCAAGACTTTTTCATATTTTGGTAGGTTTGGGAGCAGCAGAAAAGCTTTCTGCACTGCACTTGGCTTAGCTGTCATGCTTGGATCAGGCTTTAATTCTGGCTCTCCCTGATTCATGTCAGTTTCTGTGAGAAGGGCTCTTTGTGGAGGTTGTGTGAGATCACCACTAAGGGTGCACAGTTGGTGACCTCTCCTCTGAGAGACTGCAGATGAATAGGCCATAACTTCAGCAGACTTGAGCCCCCAACCTTTTGCTGTTAGGCCTTAGCATCCAGGAGGAGGTTTTCCATCCCTCTTTAGAATGGGATTAACTCCAGTGTGCCTGCTTAGTGTGAAATCGCCTTGCTGCTTGCAGAATTCCTTGAGTGCCTCAGTAAATTGCCCAGTCTTTTCTAAACTTTCCCCCCCTCAGTTTTTTCCATGAATAAGTTTGTGTATTGTTAACTTTGTGCTCCCAGGTCTGATAGATATCTGATGCACAGTGGGAATATTGAATGTTTTGCACACAGAACCTGAATTGTATCTAAAGAGCTCAATTTGTACTCTTGGTATAAAATTTGCCTGAAATTACTGCTTCCTTCTGTGCCTTACAATTTGCCTTTGCTCAGGGCTAGACTAGCAATATCCCAGCTTGAAGGACTACTTTTCTGGGAGTACAAACAAAGTAATGCAGCCCAGGTTGGAGGAAAGGCAGTGCTGTCTGTGAGGAGCAGCAAAATGCCTCATTTCCTGCCTTGAAGCTCTGGGTCTGTGTGTGGTCGAAGTTTTACTAATAGAGTGCTCTAAGAGCTTCCTGTAATAGCATGAGTTTGAATACTGCTAACCTCAGTAGACAAAAAACCTCCAATCTTTTTCTTTTCCAGTTGGTGCTTTATTGCGGAATGGTGTCCTCCAAAGTAAAATCAGTTTTGTTCTGTGTTGAGCAAAGATACAAAGATCTGCCTTGCCTACTTGAGGTAGAAATCTTAGTACTAAAGTTTGGCAAAAAAAATTTGAAGTGTGGATGTCTGTTATTTCAGGAGGGATTAGTATTTGTTCCTTCTGATGTAGGGGTCTGTCTTCCACACTTCTTGTCTTTGTTTGTGTTAGGCATTTGTTTCATTATGGGATTGAGTTTTGATTTAGTAGTCCAGACTATTACAGATAAATGATGCTGTCTGGGTCTGGCAAAAATCAAAGATGTTATTGGCAATCATCCGTGTGAATTCTGTAGTATGGAGCCTTTAATGCATTAATAGATACCATTTTCTGTCAGAATTTTTGAACTCGAGTAAAACTTCACGCTAGCTGTGGACAATATCTTTTTTTTTTTAGTAAAAATCTGCAGTTAAACGCAGATGCCGAAAAGTGATACTGTGTATTCTGTGTCACGTGCCCAGAGCTGCAGAGACCTGATCATAAATCCTAGTGTTGGGATAGAGGGAAAATAGGCAGACTTATTGAAGGCAGAAGTCATCTGTCAAGCACAAGCTTTCTCTGAAGGTTATTTAATTAGAGGAGTTACTAAGTAATTTTTCAGACTCCTGGGACTTATTCCATCTCTTTGTGGTCAAAGATGACCTCCTTGAAAGCGGTCGAAGGAAATGGTTTCCTTGTTTTCAATGCCTAGATTTCTGAATCTGAAGATTAACTTTTTTCCATTTTAAAAAAGTCAAGATTTTTGTATCAGTCTTGCTTTTTTTCCCCCTGTTTTCTTAAGAGACCAACACAATGCTCTTGAATTCTACAGAAAAGTTCCAAGATGCAGCAACTTTAATTCCATTGTCTCAGTCTATCTTCACTTTCCTTATGCCTGTGGTAACCTTCCATTATGGCTGAGAAAATGTGTTGTGATGTGTTGTTTTATTGCACTGTAGCTCTACAAATCTCATCCAGCAAAGCATTTAACTTGTCAGCTGCACCTTGTTGGTTTTTTTTTCCTTTCTTTTTCCTTAATGCAAGAAAGTTTTCTTGGTTTAACAATTTCTATGTTTTGGTAAAAAAGTTAGCTTTCCCCTTTGCTAACAAACTGTAGATGTGACTCCCCCAGCGGTTTTGTTTTAGATGTAATTGCATTTCTGATATCCTTTTGATCTCAGTTACACTTGCAGGTTTAAATATTTATAAAATAAAGCTAAGTGAAAAGGATTTTGTTCCAATTACTTTCAATTTCTGCTCTCTGTGCTTCAAGATGCATGTAAAAGTTATGGGGATTTTTTGTTCTTCATTTTTGCTGCATCTGGTTCTTGTATTGCTGGTGAGCAATTTTCTTGTTGTTTCATTCGGATGTATATAGGTGGAGACTTACAAATGCCTGTGCTATTGGAATACCTCAGTGTACTTACAGTTTTGGATGCATTTATGTTGAGTTCTGCTTATTTATTCAGTATTTCACTTTTAATTGATTAGCTTTAGTTCCCGGGACTTCCAGAAAATATGACACTTTCTCACATAAGTAAATATTAAAATAAAATTTTTCTTTCTGTGCTTTCCCTTTTCTTCCTGTACAAAAGCTTTTTTTTTTCTTTAGCGAGTCATTCTTTAGAGAGCTAAGAGCAAGCAGTGATGAGTTTGAATTCAAAGAAGATTAGGGGTAGGAGTTTGAAATACAGATTAATTCCTCAGACACTTCTGATATTGTAGAATTAAGAGGTGGCATTAAATCATGCCTGAGCATTTGTTGAGTAATTGCCTTCTTTCAAAGAAGGGAAATTTGTAGTGGTTTTGAGTGATGGGTAGTTTAATGTTGTAACTGAACTTGTAATCCTTTACTTGTAATGGGAACACCCCTTTTGGCACTTTTTCCCCTGCTACCCTAGCTGGGAATGTTTCCTTGCATCCAGTACCTCAGATTTAGCGGTTGGTCCTGTGGCTTAAAAAATCCCACCCAGTGAAATGATACATCCACACCTCTCCCCAGCACGCTGTCAAGCCAGCCAAATGAGTTGGATGAGCTGATGTGCCACACCAGTGTCTATAAGGGGAGCAGTGGGACAGTGCAGCAGCTGGGGATGGAGATGTGGTGAAGTGTGAACAGCCCCTGTCAGCAGCAGCTCCACATTTGCTGTGCTAGGCGTTGCAGCACTTTAGGATGATGTCCTTCTTTCTCTGAACCCTTACTGGACTAGTTGTTCCATGGGATCTTTCATCTGCTCTAAGTAGAATCAACTGGGATTGTTAAACAGGAGTTTAGTCTAATCTCATACATTTTTTGAATGACATGGCTTCTGTACCCCTTGGATCTGAATTGAGGCCTGTGTACTTGTATTAAGCTATTTGAGCGTTCATGTTTCACATCCTGGAAAGCACTTGAGTGAGAAAATGAATGTGCACAGTAATTTGCAAACAAGAGCTATGGACTTTGAAAGTAACACAGTGGGCAGATGCAGTCTGTGTACCAAGCTATGTCCTGTTTGGAAGCTGTTGCCACTTTTTCTTCGTTTTCCCATTTCCAAAACTCATAAATTAAAACAAAAAACCCCAGAAAACAAAAACAACAACAAAAAACCCAAACAAGAAAGAAAAATATTATTTGCAAACATTAGAAGTTATGGGATAGGCATGCTACAATTATTGCTGCTGCCTAAGTATGTACTTCAAAACACTTCTAAACTCACATTGGACATGATGACAAAATGCTCCTTGGAGGTGAATGTACCAGTAAGATGTTTCTATCAAGTTGCAAATAGTAAAGTTTCGCTTTGTTTTTTGCTATTGAAGTTTTGGGATTTTTTTTTTGCTTGCATATCTCTTAACAGATCAGCTCAATCAGCTCCTTTTGATTGATGATGATTTGTGATTAATATATTCTTGGATTTTTTTTCACAATCTAGCACAACTGAAAGAGCAACTTAAACACTATTGCTGCTGAGTGTGTCCTTATAAATCATGTAACTGTGTCTGTACTGAGAATTACTTTTGGGCTAGAAGTTTTCAACATTATTTAAAAAAACCCCATGAATTAACTTTTCAAGGAAAGGTCTTTTGTCAACATCAATATTTCCTTTTGGAAACTAAACTTGAGTGATAATAGCCTTTGATGTTACCCTTAATTGAAATAATCACTGCAAATGTTTTCTGATGTTTTATTTTCATAGTTTGTGGCAGGTAGTGCAGACAAGTGAGGTTTTTTTTGAGACATGATAAAATTAACAGGAAATAATGGATCCTGTTTATGACTTGGTGCCATTCTCAAAGCTACTGGTACACTTGAGATGATTCCCTTCTTTCAGTCCCAATACCCTTTATATATTTCTCCTACTCTTCTTCCCTCCCCTTTCTTTTTGCCATCTATCCTTGTACATTTATGCAGCTTCATGAATCATGAGGATTGAGTGATCTTAATAAAAACAGTAAAGCCTTTTCACGATTGCTCTGCAGTGTTTTTGTCCATTTGTGCTCTGTCTGGGGTATGAGACCTTCCCTTCACTTCTGCTGCTTCTGTGAAGAGGTGACAGTCAAGCCAGGAGAGACCCATTTTGCTTTCTGCTGCTTGGGCACTGCCCAGCAGGTGCTGATTCTGCTTCTGTCTGTGGTGGCCTCTGTGGAGATGTTTGGTTGGCAGGGCGTCTTTTGGCATGAAAGACTTTAATAGAAGTAGCCTCTAGCGACAAGATGTGCTCTTACCCACACTTTATCTGGGGGGGTGTCATTGCATTGTCGTGACTGTCAGTCTGAAAATCACTTTAGCTCTAACAGTGCTTTTCACTGTGGAGCTTAAGGAAATGGAAGGGGTGTTCTAGTTTCTGGGGTTTCTGGGTTTTTTTGTTTTGTTTCCTCTTTCTGGTAATGTATTAGATTGTCAATTTTGTAAGACAAGTAATGTTTAATTCTCTGCTTCTCTGGTAGGTGATAATATTGTCCCACTTAGTTTTGACATTTATCACTAGACTGGGTGAAGTCTCTAGGCAAAAGAAAACATGGTTTATTAGAGGTTACCTGGAGCTGGGTACCTGAATTGTCACCAAGCTGTAAAAGTGTTGTGGGTTTGGTTTTTTAAATTTATTGACAGGTACTTACAGAAAAAAAATTTTTTTTTTGTAAAATGCTGAAATACAGTCTAAAACTGTACAGCATTTGTGGGCTAATGAGTTAATTCAGTGTATGTTATACCAATGTGGGTACTTGGGAGAGAACTCATGCTATTATTTTTAGGGAACTAATGAAAATTTGAAGATAACCTAAAATATACTTGCATACTAATCTTCATATTTAATAGCTTATCTATACTTACTTCTTGAATAGCCTGACCTGCCCTACCTGGGGTTTTCTGTTGCTCCTTGGCTTTTGTTAGTTGAGTAGGTCTGTTGTGCCCAGAAATTAGGTTGAACCCAAATTTCCAGTTGATCCTAATTGCTGTACAAATAAGTCTTCAACTGCAAAGTTGGATGAGACCTTCCTCAGAGAATATGTATACTTGTTTTCCAGAAACCTTGGATCAAGCATTGCTTTTGTTTAATCCCATTCTAGGTTTAGAAAATGTCATGTTTTATAGTTGTTTTTGTACTTTAGGTAGTGCCTGTAAGCTACAAAATATGTACTTTGCACTAAGTAAAGGTAATATTTACAGAGATGGTAGGACACAAAGGCATTTAATTTTGTCTAGAGAGTACAGCTTACAGTAATTGCCATTTTCAAAATGTTTTGAATGCATTAACTGAGAGTATAACTAAACACATTTCCTGTATATGCAACTATCAAGGTATAATCTTGATGCTTTTCCCTGTTTTTTTTTTTTTTTTTTTTTTTTTTTTTTTGAGAATATAAAATGTTGTTCTTATGAGGGCTGTGTGTGTTCCTCCTGCTGGAAGCTTCTATTTTTGTTCTGAGTACTCAAATAGATGAAAAGAATGTGCCTTTGACAGCAATTTACTTACAGTGAGTAAAGGAGTAAGAATGAAAATGAAGTCATCTTCGCTGTAATAATTTTGGACACTAACAGTGTTAATCAAATATTGCAAAATATGTAGTTTTTCAGTATTTATGCTTCACTTCTTGGTGTGCTTGGAAATGTCTGCTTTAGTATGCTAAGCAGGTTGGCAGTCAGAAGAAGTTAACATTTTTTATGGGATATTTTCTGCTTGTCTTTTCTGTAAGAAGCAGCATTCCAGGCATTTTCAGAGGGTACTTTATCTCTGTTTTGTATGAAGTGCTTTTGCTGAGAAGGGAAGAAGTGGGTGCCCCATAATGTAATTACATTAAATTGCTAGAGTGCTTGCCTGGCACACAGGAAAGCTGGATTCATTTACTGCAGCAGGAGAGACTGGAGTTGTATTTCTGGAGACTCCTTGGGAGGCAGGGAGTGAGTGCTGGGTCAGAAATCAGGCTGAGCTGGACACTGGACTCTGCTGAAGGAGCTCCTGTGTTGGAAGGAACTGGTGCTTCAGAGCTTACTCTGCTGATGTGATGGGTAATTAAAAGATGGTGAACTGAATTGGGGCGGGGGGAAGGGCACACACACTGAATACAGAGGGAGATACTAAGCAGCAGCAAAGAAACTTGGGTTAGTGTGTCAGTGTCTTAGTCAGCTGTCAGATTCTCCTCATCTCTTGAGACTTTTTCTTAGGAGGAGCCTTTGTGCTTGGTTTAGGGATGCAAACTTCAGCAGGCATTACACTGTTGCAATGCCAAGTGCTGCTCCTCACGACATGGAAGAGCTTCTGTGCGCCTGGTCCCAATTATGTGGTTAAAACAGAAGTGTATAAAGTCTTGAGAGGAGTCATCTTGCAGTGAGAGCACCCCTTCCAAACCCATCAATTGGTGTGACTGATGTGTACTGCTGGATGCAGCACAGTCTTCTATTAGGCCAGCTGGATCAAATGCTGCTCTTTGAAGGTGCTGCCAGTATTCACTTTCCTTTTAGAAAATCACCACTGGAAGAAAATCTGTCTGCAGGAGCCCTCACCTAAAAACAAGTTCTGAAACAGATATTAAGCCTTAACATTTATTTTGTTCAACAAAGATACATTTCCCAATTATTTTGTCTGAATGTCTACCTGACCAGGTGGCACATAACTCACAGCCATCTCTTGTGCCCAAATGTTGCATGCTGTGCAGCATCTAGGTTGCCTGTGAGAGGAATGGCTGGTATTGGGAGCACAGTCAGCTCCCACTTTAGATGTTTCCAAACTCAAGAGCTTTTCAGAGATCTGTGTTGAGTTGCTACTTGTAAGGTCTGTGTGATTTCTTAATGTATCTAAGGATGTTTCATCATGTTAAATTGTTCTCTTGATAGGAAGCCACTGTGGGGTTGAAATCTCTGCTATAATGAGATCTAGTTCGTAGCAGTTAAATGTCAAATCCGTGATACTCGAAACTATAATTAAAAGGAAAAAAGTATTGTGAGACAAAAATAAGAAAAACAGTAGTAGTTTAAAGTGTGGTTTAAATTTTTTATACAGAAGCAACACCTAGGGACTTGGAACTGTTTAAAATTGGTTTTGATGCCAAGTGAAATAACTGATGAAGAATTGCTTTGCAATGCTTGTAAGGAATATAATATTTAATGCATACAAATATACCAAAACTAAAGGCAAGTGGTCTGGAAGATTTAAATAATGGTAATGAAATTATCCACTAATGTACATCTGTGTATAATTATAGCTTTCTAAACTCAAATTGAGTACTCTTAAATTTCTCATGGAATACGATCATGTCTTGTTGTATATGTGTAGAAGTGCTGTGAAAAATGTTTGAATCCTGCTTAGAATTTGAACTACCTCATCCTTTCCCTGCAGCAGAGCAGCTGCAAATGTGTAACCAATCATTTCCTGAAATTTTTTTCAGTCTAGTTTACAGAAACTAGACTCAAAAAAGCTTGATGTTGCATCTTCAACATATCTCAAATTCAGTCTTGGAGCTAGTCTTAATGGAGTGAGTGAGTAGAGCAGGGGAAGAAAAGTGAGCTGTAATAGCAAGGTTTGTCAGTAGATGTGGGCTTCCTGAGGCATGCAGAGCCTGCAGTGTCCTGAAAGAAAAAGTTGCGGTAACTCTGTGATTAATCAGCCTAAAAATCCTTCACCACCCCACCTTCAGATTAGTCAATTTACCATAATGAATTGTGCAAGGTTATGGCTGCAAGGAATGTTTTAACAAAATGCTAATTAAATGTGCATCCCCCAGTTTCAGAGCTTTAGGAATAGCAATTTAAAGAATTGAATTAAAAAACTACATTTACTGTACATTTATTTGTTATGTTAAAAATATTACCATAGTATCATTGTCATGTTTTCCACTAAATGGACTTGAAAGGTTGTGGTTTTGGTTTTTTGCATGTCTTCTATTACTGAATCAGAAATTAGTGGGAAGCAGTGACATGATGTGTAAAATTAAAATATGCCAAATCCCTGCAACACTTGCATTTTAGCTGGTGTGCACTTATTTTCTTGTTGATATATGTCCTGGCCTAAGAAAATAACTGCATGAGCAATGGCCACAAAGTGGTGTTATTCTAGTGGTGTTCTGTGTGCATCTAATGTGTGGTCAATGTCTCTGCTAGTTGGCAGCTACCTTTTTAGTTTTCAATAGCTTCAAAGTGGTTGTCCATGTGCATTTACATACCAAGCTGTAGCCTGAAATTGCTAGCTTTTTAAAAATGCCGGGAAAAAAATTATTTCAAAGTATTAGTAGTATTTGAATGTAGAAAAATACAGTAGCCTTTTCTTTTTAATTTTTATTCATTAAATCTCCCTCCTGTGCTCTCATGATGAAAGAGCTGTGCCTCCTCTTAAGCAGTAAGTTCCTTTCAATTTCCCTTAAGCTTAGCTTTCTGTATGAATGAGTTTTGTCAGTGCCAGCATTGTTGTCTTTTACCAAGAAGATTGCTCCTCAAAAGCAAGTGGCCTTTTAAGATCACATTAGAAGTTGGGATTTTGTTTCACTCAAGGCAAGCTGAAGAAGCAACTGTATGGTGATGGCAACATGGTAATGCCATTTGAACGTGTGATTGATTCCTATATAGCAACAAATTACCATGCTGAAGCACTTTGCAATCAATGATAGAAAGAAACTGGGTGTTTTCATGCCTGTGGTTTCAATAACTGCTTTCATCTCTTTTTGTGCTCTCAAGTTCTTGCTAAAAGATGTTACATCTTGTTTGCTCCTAAAAGGTAGGGGTTTTCCGCATGTACTTTCCAAAGTCTTAAAGTTAGGGCTTACACCAGAGAATCAGTTTTTACTAAGTTGCTGATTTTAGAGTCACAAAGTCCTAATCTAGGGCACAAAGTTCAAGGTAAATATCCCTTAATGCCCCATACTCTCCCATCACCATACTGTTTTATAAGGAGTCATAGGAGGCAAGGTGAGCATCAAGCAATATACGGTGGCAACTTCCATCCTGGCAGCTTGGCTCACCTCAAAATGTCTGAAGGCTGTACCAAGTAGTTTCCTGAAAGGGTCAAATTTATAAGAATTCAAAATGGCACTTAACCATAAGATTTCTGAATCTAACTTTGCCTTTGGCAGTTTGTTTATTTTATAAAAACCAAAACACAACAGCAACAAAATCCAAAGTGGAAGAACTTGATAAATAATTATTCTCAATGGCACATGCACCTTACCTAGAAGGATTAATGGGAAGGTAGAGTTTTACTCCAAAGACATGAAGAGACGGGGACGGTGAGGAAGCAGTCAATAGTTTGTTTTGTTTAATTACAGGAGAAAAACTTGCATTATTACTTTTATTATTATTTCTACTGTTGAGAAGATGTTTTGCATTTATTTTTTGACTTGCATGTTTTTTAGACTCATTACAGTCATCTGGAATAGTAAAGAGCTTCATTGAATTTTGCAGCTACATTTCATACTTGGATTTCAGTGCTTCTGTAGTGTCTTCAAAATGGTGCGCAAAGCCAAATAACGAGTGAAATAAAACTTTCTCAAAACACAGAAAGTATCAATTTCATTGTGCTGGTGGGACTCAGTGCACAGTGACATATAATTTCCCTCATCAGTGTGAGTCATAAACATTTTCTTGAAATGTGTTGTGTGGTTTTGAGAATGTGTTTTTGGGTTTTCTTTGTTTTTTTTCATTGTTGTCCAAAAGCTTTCTCGAAGCAGAGGTATCAATTGAGCTCCACAAGGCCCAGTAGCCCAAAGCATGTACCAATATGAGGATATGTAGTATAAGAACCTGTTAAAATTCCTTCTCTCTAGGATGCATGATGCTATGAAAAACATGCATATATATATAGTAGTACTCAATTTTTAACTGATTTAGCTGTATTTCTGGAGGGGGGAGGGGGGAAGCATCTGTATTTAGTTTTTAATCTCAATATTTTAGAAATATGTTGCCTTTTCTAACATATTTCTAAGTATTAGTGCCAACTTAGCACTTAGAGACTTAAGCTGAATTTACATTGGAAAGTTCTGGGATGCCTGGGGACAAGCTGAAATGGTATCATTTGTGGTTGAAATGTTCCCCAGCATAACTTAGGCCTGTTCCAACTACTTACTATTCCATCAAAGAATTCCCCAGATGTGGCTCAGGAGCTGGGACAGCAGAGATATTTTCCAGTATGTGCTTCATACACCATCACCCTGCTCTGGAAACTCAGGCAGATTCCTGTAAGAGATGAGAATTGTTCTGCACTGCTTGGCTTTAGTGCACTCAGTGATTAGTACAGGCATAGTGTTCTATCTTCTTGCATGGTGTAGTAAAGGTCTTGTCTTTCTCAGGATAGTGCCAATATAACTGGTTTTATAGATGGGACTCCTTTGGTGCAGATTTAAAAAAGGAAACAGAATTTCTTTTGGCAAGTGTGCAAGAGCAACAGAAGCTAATGGCACTTAAATCAATTGGCTAAGTGTAGTGTACAAATTGGCATAAAGTCCATGCAGTTGCTAGTTTTTTTGTTTTAAAGTTAGCCTCTTCTCCACTTCTTCCAAATGCATAATGGGGTAATTCCAGCTTCATGTTTTGTATTTTTGTGGTGATAAGAATGCAAAAGTGTGGTGGTCAGGGTTTTCTTTCTTTCCCTGTTGAAAGGAAAATGGGATTTATAGGTTCAAAATAAATGCTGGAAATTGGAGGAGGGTGTTGGTGAAACTATTTGCCCCCCACCCATCTAAATCATCAATATCTCTGCAATCACAAATCCAGCAGAGTTGCCTGTGAAGCCCAGAATAAACTCCCATGATATTAACACAGGAAAATATTTTTGAAGTATTTTTCCAATAGTAAGGCTGACATTCTGGATATAATTACTAGCTAACCTGATTTCTCTTTTCAAATAACTTTCTGTTTAGGCTGTTCTTTGTTAGAACAGGGCTTTCTTCAGGTTTTGCTAAACCTTTTTGCCCATGTAGCTCCTTGGAACATAACTGATTAAAAAAAGAATTCCATCTTTCCTAATAATTTTCTTTTTTTTTTTCCAAAGAAGAATTTTTACATAAATTAATTGCAAAAGTCTGACTAAATTTTTGTTGTGTTTTTCAAGAAATGGAGAGAATAATCATTGTTTCTCTTAAAATCCTTGTTTTCTTGGACCACTCTAAGTTTAAAATATGGAAAACCTAGTTTACTTTGAAGACATAAAACTAAATTGAGATTACTTTAAAGATTATGTACTTTTTTTTCAGGAGGACCCAAATGATATTGACCCCAAAAGGAAAGAAGTGCGTGGCAATGATGTGGAGGACAAGGCACAAAGTGTGGAGACACTACCTCCAGGTATTGCAGTTAGATTTGTTATGAAAGATCCATAGCCATAAACATTTATCAGTGAAAGCCATAAAACACTGCAGTTGTTCTGATTCTAATAATTCTTTGTAGTTTGAAAGTGCTAGGATTATTTTAGCAACATATACTTCTTTGTGCTTATGGCTTCAGCATCCTTAAATCTTACCTGTTTCACTGCTCCTTTGAGATAAAACAATAGGAGTGTGGTTCTTTGCTAGTATGTTTGTGTTGTCCTTCAATAGGTTTGAGATACTGTAAAAGCCTCTGGTGCAAAAGTAGTCCATTTCTCTTGGTGGATGATACTGGCAGGCAACAGAAGTCACCTTGGGAGTGTAATTTTGACTGAAGATTCAGCCAAGGTTCATACTTTTTTAGGTTTATTTCTAGCTTTTGATTTGGCAGATTTTCCTAACTGTGCTGCTGGTGTACTTTATTTTTTCCTCATGCTTGCTCAGAATTTGTCACATGTTGGAAAATAACAGAGCAACGTGATTTTTATTTTGTTTGAGTGAAATCCTCATGCCTTGAGCATGAGTTAGGAAAATTAAGTGTTAAGGAATCTTCATTTCATGTGAATACTTCTGTTAATTTTTTTGCTGCTTAACTGTTTCACATCAATGAGATTTCATATGTTGCTACAATTGACATACTCAAGCACACAGAAAAATGAAAATTGAATTTGAATATTTTACACAATTGAAAAAGTTTAACCTGTGATGAGGACAGCTACTGATGAGATACCATCACATGTTTTGCTTCTCTTCTGTGAATCCTCGTGATTTGCTTACAAATATGTCTTGGCCAAACATTTGAAATACTATGAGTTCTTGCAGAAAGAACTAACCAAGGCAAGCTTTCTTTTAAGCAGCTGGGAACTTCCATCCCCAGGAACATGTAAGGTATGAATTTTCTTTTTCAGTCGTAGGCTCTCTAGGTACAGTATGAGCTCTTTGCTATTGATGCATTTTTTCTGTATCCTTTGGCCTACCATTAACTTAGCTACTGTTTGGAAAAGGGAAATAAGACTGGTTATCTATGTATACCTTTTTGGCAAAGCCTTTACTTTGTGTATGTATTGAGAAATAAATCCCCAAAAGTTGAAGAGCCTGGCTTATTTAAGTTGGTTTCTGGCAGATATTTTCAGTTATTTGTTCTGCTTAACAGACCTGTCTACAAATTTTGTTTCTGGTGTTAGATCAGCCAATTTTGCACCTTCCAGCAGTTCTTATTTCCCTTTTTTTGAATGTTTATGTATTCTGGACCAAACTTTATACTTTCCCGGTGGCCTTTAGTAGCCTGTTTGAGTATTAAAGGGAGTGGGAAGTGTCACAGGTTGAAAAGGTGAGCCATCAGAAGTTGGAAGGGTTGAAACTGGAAGATTAAGTGTGAAGTAGAGCAGGTCATGGCTTTTTTCATTTCATATGTTGATTAGTATTCTCTTATGGCCTGGTGTAACAGACAGGAGAATCGTTAATGCAAAGAAGTATTAGGGTCTGGAATCAAACATCAGAGGTGTCACAGAACTATACACCCTTAAATCACTATTTTTTTTGTTTTCATTTAATATAGGCAAACTTCTGAATCTTTGTGGCAAGGAAGCTTGGTAGTCATATTTCTGCAGATTCTTTGCATTGTTTTAAAAATTTGATACTAAATTTTAGGATGGACAAATCCTACAAATTTGTAGTCTGGACAAATTTAATTTGCAAAAGTGAGTTTTGATGTTACACTGTTAACACTACTGTTGAAGTTTAGTTAATTAATTAAATATTTCATCAGTTGTGTTTGGATGCCTGAATGTTGTTCCTTAAATCATGAATACTAAACTGGATATTTTACTGTTTTTTCTACCGTAGGAAAAGTTCGGTGGCAAGACTTTGATCAGGATGCCTATGTTGGTGCTACTGTGGTGCGATCGGGCCAGGATCCGTACGCACGGAATAAATTCAATCAGGTGGAGAGTGACAAACTGCGAATGGACCGCAGCATTCCTGACACTAGGCATGATCAGTAAGTGCCAAAGTGAGCCATCTTGGCTTGGATTAGCCTTTCTGTATTTATTGCTCTTGAGCTGCTTTTTCTGAAGCAGGAGTTCCCAGGTTTAGAAAGGCCAGTAACAGTAAACTCCCTGATCCTTGAACAGTGGGTTAAGGAACAATAAATCTTATTCAAGTTTTTCTGTTTCCAGGACTTGCATCAATGTGTATTATATATCCAAATTGGTGCTGCATTTCAGTCTTTCTTTGTTCCTGTTTATTTGGTGGCATTTCTTGGTTTCTGTGTTTGTAAGTCTCTCTCACAGTGAGGATGATCAAACAGTAGCTGTAGCAGGCACCCCTTCAAGGGAATTTGGGCTCAGAGATCTCCAGGGCCACTTTGGATCTCAGTCACTCTGTGATTCTGTTTATATATGATGATTGTCAACTCTACACCTAAAGGAATCAATTTAGTCACACCCTGGTAAACATAGGACAGATTTATACTTCAGGCTGCTTGTGCAGTTTCAGGAAACAGTACAATTCACAGTAACGAAAGATATTATTTACTATTGGTTAGAGAAGACCTTCATTTTAAAAAGGATTTACTAACTTGCATGAGTCTTGCTTAAAAAAAAGTTGCTCATTAGGACTTTAACTTCAAAATATAAAACCCGGTCAAGCCAGTCTCGAAACCATATTATTAGCCAACCATATGTGGTTAGTTTGCCTAACTAATTCTACAGTTAGGATGAATGTACATTCACAGATTCGTAAGCAGAAGAAGCAAAAAACGATCCCAGAAGAGGAAAGAGAACAGGAAGGTTCCTGTTTTCTTCCATAAAGCTCTTTAATCAGAAATGGCCTAGTGAAGAAAATTTGTGTAGAAATTCAGTCGTTTTTGAAATCCTTTTTATAATAGTGTGGGTTTAGGTTTCTTTGTGCAAAGTAATTGTAGATGGAGTAAAGCAAGTAATTTGTTGCTAATTGCATGTCAAAGTAGGAAGAATCTGGTGTTTCAGCTGTTGTCAAGAAAGCAGTGAAAAGCATGATGCCTGTGGTGTTGTACTGAGGAGTTTAAAATTACTTTTGAGTTTTCTTCATAGTATATACTTTTTTTCCGCAAGAAATGTATTCTAACTTTTTACATCAAGTATTCTTTTCCAAGAGATCAAACTCAACTACCAACTTTTAGCAGTTTCTGTGATTCAGATATGCTGAATTTGGAATTTTTTAGATACCTAATAACCTAGGAGAGGGAGGGGGGCATGTCTCTAAAGACAAAGGCTGTCTGTTGAGAATAACTTAAATAAGAGAGACATCCAGAGATAAATTATATTACAATGGCTGTTTCTTTTAACTGTTAGTCTTGTTATTATATGCTGGCTTGCTTAAGTGTTTCCACTGAACAGAGCTGAAAAAGCACCCAGCGAGAGAGATGTTACTGAGGAAAGGCTATATCTGAGCTGGGATTACTACTTACTGTGCTGTGGAGCAGATTTAAGTGCCTGTCAGTCTGTGGATAGTCAGCTTTTAAAGAAAAAATGAACCAAACAGTAAAACAAACTGAAGCAATCATTCTTACAGGCTGTTCTTAATGAGTTCCCTGCCATGTTGCATTTAATTTTCATTCTATTTCGGGAAGACCTTTCACTGCAAAAGCTGAAAAAGCTGCATGAAATGTTTTTTTTGGGAAGTGTGCAATGGAAAGAACAAAAGCAATAGCCATAGGAAGAAGAATATCTGAGCACAAGACACTTTGAAGCATGTTAGTTTCTAATAGAATTGAAGGCAACTGGGTTGAGAGTAAGATCTCTTGTGGAGCTGTTGCAGTCTTCTTTAAGGAAAGAAACCTGGGTGAAAAAATACTTTGTTTCTTCTTAAGTAACTTGTTATTAATTGTATTGATGCGTCCTAGAGGCTCATTGACTTAAAAAAAATTACATAGCAGAATTTTTTAATTGATGAAATTTTCTAGACTGTTTAGAAGCAGTTAATCAGGATTCTGCATTACATATGTAGATGTGAGTGTAACTATGCATCTTTTAATACTATATTGTTAAGTCTATATTTACATCATGCAAACTTTCATAGCAGGAAGACAAAAGTTTTCCACTTTTTGTGAAAGCATACCAGCAGTACCAGAAGACACTTCTGGTTCACTCATTTTAGCTGCTTGCCTTTGTTTTGAGCAAAAGGAAGAAGGGAGAAACAGGCAGATAAAATACAAGAAAGGAAGTGGAGAGAGCTCTGGGCAGGAACATGAATTCTCACTCCAGCTGATGCTCACAACTACCACTTGAACTGATGCTCACAACAACTCTAAGAAACCTCTGAGCTTCCTTTCATTTCATGGTAGATTTGGGAGATCCAGAAAGTGACAAGTGGGTGTCACAGTTGTAATAGCAAACTCATAGAGCTGTCAGTGTAAAATAGTTTCCCAAGTGGGATAAAGGATTAAATACTCCATGGTTTTTGTGGACCAATGTTCCCCAGGTAAGCTTTGGACTAGTGATTTCTAATCACATCTTCTAATTGATGTGTTGTGACAACTTTTAAGAATTACTGTCAAGTATAGCTGCACTAAACTGTTTTCTTTGTCATTTGGCACCTATTAGAAGCTTCTGACCTCACACTTAAGTTTTATTCTTCAGTAGAGAAGAAACAAACTTTCCTGTGTCTTCAGTACCAGTTGAAGTGATTTTTCTCCTTGCATTGGTTAAAATATCTATTTCTGTCAAAAAGTGGTCTCAAACAAATCAGAGGTTTTGGGGAAAAAAATTGTTAATTAAATGAACCAGTCCAAATCTCTGGGGAAGGAATGTACTTTTCATGTTTTAACTGATTTTACTGACCTATGATAAACATTGAAGGTCATGATTGAAATTTTCAGTTCAAGTTCTGTCTTAAATAAATGTATTGTTTTAGTCTGCATGTAAAATTGAAGTGCTGCAGCTTGAGAAGACAAAGTTAAATCTTTGTGCCAAAAATAATGACACTTTCTTTGGTTTTAATTTTAAATGTGGCCCTGTTGACACAGCAGAGGAGGAGGAAGACTGATACTGAGTCAGGTAAAGCAGGGATTTATGAAGAGCTGAAAACAGTGATACATGGTGAAACATTCCTCCAGTTTTATTTGGATGACTAGAAGTCTTATTTCTCCCTCAGAAATACACAGTAGTGCTCTTCTCTTGAGTTTTCTTAAAATTGGGAGGCTTCATTGCCTTGAGTAATTCCCCCTAATATGTGATCTGGCTCAAGTGCTCTCTTCTGCAAAGAGATCAATATAAGTTTAATGTGACTTTTTAATTATTCTAATGCAAGTGCTTTGTGTGATAACTGTGTGCACAGTAGCTGTCCTCTGTGGGTAATTTGAGAGCTAGCAGGATAAAGAATATCTTCTTTGGCACCACAGACTTTGGAGTATAATAATTGCATGTCTTTTAGCTGTCTAGATGAATTGCCAGGAGCTCACACTAGAGGAGCTGCTCTTTATTTTTCAGGAGCACAAGCATTTGGGATTTATTTGTTCCACGCAGGGCTCTAGTGACAGAGCCATCCTGTGTGCCCACCACAGAGCCAGAGACACCCCTGCTAATCTGACACAGCAGTTGCAGGCTTGGCATAGACTCTGTTTTTGTGCAGAGCCAAGTGAGGTCACTGCAGCATGAGTGTTTTGTTTTGTGCAGGCACTAATGTGTGATACTATGCTTGTGTTGTACCAAAAACACCACAGGTTGTTGGGTTGTTGTAGGGTGGGCCAGGGGAAGAGGCACATTACTGCTTGCTCTCTGATCCCAAGAAGGTGGAGGCTGTATTGTTTATGGTGCATGTTGCAGATGTTTAATCAGGTGTGGAGTGGGCTTTTATACAGGCAGAAGCCTAGTTTTAGAAGTGTGGGTGGCAAACTTCTCTTAAAAGCTGGTCTGATTAATACTGCACAGCGTACAGAAATTGAATTGCTGAAATAAGTACTGAAGTGAATCGCTGAATTTGCTACAGGTGTATGCTAGTTGGGTTTATTCTTTCTGAAGACAGCTAGGCCTGTTAAAACTCTACCCTTAATTAAAGGACATGGAAGAAATACATCACTGGTGTGTGTCACTGCACAAATGGCAATCAGTATTGTGACTTGTCACATTGTAATGCTTTTGGCATAAACTCCATATACATTGTTTTCTAGAACTGTTAGTTTCTAATACAATGAACATAATATCTTTTTTAGGTTTATTTTATTAGATTAAATAGCTTAACTGTATGTAGTCCTGAAGGAAGCGCTTTGGGATTTGCTTCTTTTTGCTTATTTTATTAATTTCAGGTTTCTAGAGGTGATGAAAAATGAGTTGACATAGGTAGAATATTTATTATCTTTATGGTTTGGAAGGATATGGTTTTGTGTTTAGTTGGCTCAGCATTGTCACAAGTTTTTCAAGTTCTGAATATTCATGATCCTTACAAGTTCTCATTAGAACAGAAAACTAGTTTTATCCATGAGTATGACCAGGATGTTACAGGAGCTTTAAAAATAAAGGGAGAAGTGGACACATGTCATTCTAAAGAAGAAACATGTGGTAGCCTGTGAACTGTGCATTTTTGTTGTAAATATGCTTATTGCCTTGAATGCTTTTAGTGTAAAAGAAGGGCTCTGGTTTCATACTTAGCTGCACAAAAGACATTTCACATAGTGCAGTGATGATGGTCTGGTGACTTGTCTGAACCTGCCCATATCTGCCACTGACATTTTAGTCTTTTGTGTACTAAAACAGCTGCCAAAAGTGTCAAAAGACAGGTTGATTATAATCTCACTTGAAAGCAAGCTATTTCATTCTTCTTGGGCAGCATGTCTATGAGTTTAATAAATAAATGCTTTGGAATGAAGGTAGTTTCCCAAGCCTGGGATGTAAAAGTTAGGTTGAACTGACAAGGTTTTGTTTCTTTCAGGTGCCAGCGGAAACAGTGGCGGATAGACTTGCCAGCCACTAGTGTGGTGATCACCTTTCATAACGAGGCAAGATCTGCTTTGCTTCGAACTGTTGTCAGGTATGCACAAGAGAGCCTAATTTTTTTTTAAGGCCATTCATTTCTGTCAGCTTGTGATAAGAAAGGGAAGTAACAACCCATTATTGAACTATTCTGAATTATTTGCAGAGGAAAAGGTAAGTTTTAATTTCATTGAGTTCTTACATCCTGAAATAATGATGTTAAACAGAATTGCTCACCTTAACTAAAATGCATGGAAGTATGGGACTGATTATCAGATGATGTTTGGAGGCTGGCTGTTCCAAGAGTCAGGGTAGATGGATTCCCAGGTGATATTTGACTCAAAGATATCTACAAAAGTTCCATGTTGGACATTGTCTAATGCACTGATTTCTGGGGGCTGGAATAGTGGGAGTGGGGGAGTTAGGGAGGTTGGGAAGAAGGAACACACAAAATTATACATGTGCCTCTTTTCATGCTTTTTGTAAAAACAAGCCAACAGCTGTTGTTGAAAGTAACATCCTGGGCTAGGTTCTACTGCAGCTTAACTAAGTAACTGCTTTTCTGACATTATTTTGGAAAATTAATACTGCTGCAATGATTTTTTGTTTTGGTCTGTTTCAGTGTCCTTAAAAAAAGTCCATCACATCTTATTAAGGAAATCATACTGGTGGATGACTACAGTAATGATCGTAAGTACTTTTATAGGATCCTACCTTACTGTGCTTATTCTGATAAGATTTCTTGATGCTGATAGGTGAATCAGTTGAGAATAGGACTCATGAATAGGAGTTGGCAAAGACTTGGCAAAAACCAAGTCTTAACTCTTCCATATCTGTCATTGTGGAAATGTGAAGTCTCTATAAATATTTCCAGTATATCTTGTCCTTCAGCTAAGAGGAAATAATAAGAGTGTATCTGTTAAAAGAGCTTTTTCATAGTATGTTATCTTAAATAAATAAAAATAAAACCCATGGTGCTTGCAACAAATGTTTTTGTAGTGCTGTTTTAAATGAATGCCTGTCTCCATCAGTCTCTCAGAAAAAATCTTACTGAATTTAAAATAAGTCAATGTCTTGTAGGTACTAGTACATCATGACAGAAGTTTAAACAATGGAAATGGACCTCAGAGTAATATTTCTTAGAAGAAGCTAATGCATATATTTGCATTAATACTTTTGCTAAGACTAGCTTAGATCAGGTTTGTCTTAATGTTGGTTAGAAAGTGAGCTTTCTTATAGGCAAAGAAAAGAGTTTATTTAATGTTATGGAAGCCTTTTCTCTCTATGTAATGTAGAAACTGTCTCAAGTAAGCAATGAGAAAATAATTAAATAAAATAATTTCAAGACTGTAAAATTAAGCTAGCTTTAAGTAACATGGTGAAGGTAGTAATTTTTTACCCTGGTAATTCTTCTTTATTTTCTTGTGAGATGAGTAACTAATTATGAACACAAACATTTTCACCTACAAAACTTTTGTTTTCTTTGAAGATGGCCTCTCTTCTGGTATACAAATGTTGGATGCACAAAAAACTGGTTTTGCATGTTGAATGCAAAACTGGTTCTCATCACTTGATTTTTTTTTTTGTTATTTTTAAAATTCTTAAACTTATTTTTTTTTTAAGCTGATGATGGGGCCCTCTTGGGAAAAATTGAAAAAGTACGGGTTCTTCGAAATGATCGGCGAGAAGGTAGGCTTAATTTTAAGGAAGTAAGATACAAATTCCACTGTGCTGCCTTATCTGTTAGTTTTTGTCAAGTCTTTTAAATGAACATTCTGCTTTGCTTTCCTTTATTGGAAGAGAGATCTTCACATTATAAATTTACTAGTAGAAGGAATAAAAAACCCCATAATTGTGCAGGTAAAAACAGTAACTGTGATTGTTTCCATATTGTTCTGTGCACAACTGCCCGTTGTTGGCTTTTACATTATGAGGTTCCTTCAGGAATTGCATTTAAACTTCAACCTTTCCTTTCTTTTCCTGCACTGAATCCTTAGTTAAGCTGCTTCCATAGTACACAAAGTCTCACTGTAAAATGTATCTGTGTTTGAAATGATGCAGCTTAAAAATAGCCCTCTTTTTTTGCTGGTTCCCTTATTAGATATAATTTTATGGATTTAGTTGATGGACTGCCAGACAAGCAACTTGCTTTGACTAGAGGGTTTGAGGAGCCAGGAGGGCTGGGACCAAGTATGGTGGTTTTTCTGAAGCCAGTGTGCCCTGTAACAAATTTGTCTTACATTTGTGTTTTCTTCTATGTTGCTTTGTAAATTGGGATGTCACAGCACTGAGCCCTTCAGTCAGCAGTTCACTGACAGTGTAGTTTAAGGTATTAGATGCAGGCAACTGTTATCTACAGCTGTTTGAAATAATAACTGAGATTTGACAGTTGAAATAGCTGGCTGAATTAGCACATATGTGCTTGCTAATTTTTATAAGCTGTATCTTCTAGACTGCTGGCCTGGCCTGGGGAAGAGCTGGAATCATTAGGTTGTCAGCAACTGGAAACTACATGCCCAAAACATGTGTTGTCCCATAATTAAAGTTAGTGAAATAAGTGATGGGTTCTTAGTGTTTAAATATGCTGTTTGAAATATACTTGTGAACAAAGGCTTATTAGGAAAGCAAGTCTTTTATGACTTGACGTGGTTGTCAGGTTCTGAGTAAGTTAATGTCATTTTCTGTGTATCACTTGAAGATGGAGGTAGCAGTAGGCAAAAATCAGAATGAAATAAGGTATTTTTGATGTTTGTTTCTTTTAGTAATTTTAAATATTAATTTGCAATGCATATGCAAATACATGCTTAGGAATGTGCATCAGTATATCTGAAAATTAAATATAATTTGACAAATCTATTATGTCAGAAGAGCACCAATGTTTGCAGATTATTAGTTTGTAGACAGAGTATTAGTTTGTATCTTTGTGAGATTAGGATTAAATATTACGCATACAAATTAAAATTTAAGAGAATTGGTGAAATTAACCAATGTGAAGGGTGCTAAAAGTAGCTCAGTAGTGTGAACAATAGAGGAAAGCAGTGTGTTTTAAAGCAAAAGTTGAAGTGAAGAGATGGTGTCAGTGAAGGGGGTGACATTAACTGCCTTTCTTTCAGAAAATATATTAGTGGCTATTAGTCTCATCTTTAGTACCAGAGTTTGTTATGGGAACAGATGTGTTTGAGAATAGATGTTCAGTGGAGCCTCTTCAGCTCTATTCATCGTAAGCCTGAATGTGATCATGCAGGACTCAATGACCAAAGTGCTCACGTCCATTTTTTAAAACTCTGAAATTAGAACTACTATTGTGTGTTTTCTATAGAATTAGAGTAAGACAGTAGGCTCTTCAACAATATTATTTAGAAATAATAAGCTCTGGGGGGAGGCATTTGAGAAGTTAAACAAAAGAAAGTATAGCAATAGTGCTTGAGGAATGGTTTGATGGGAACAGAACAGATTCAAAGGGTGAAATTAAGACACCAACAGCACTAAGTCACTGAGGTACAGTTAGGTGTCAGTGTGCTACGGATAAAATGTAAAATGTTGGAGAGCCATGGCCCAGCATGTATCTGGAACTGTGCTCACACTTGAAATAAGAGATAGGAAAAGGATCTTGATGGGGCTGTTATTGGATGTTGGTCAGAGCAAACAAGCTTTTCCTCTTAAGCATCTTGTGTTCTTTTGGCATAGTCATGTTTTGCATATTTATTTTGTAAAGGGAGGAGTAAGTAACAGGCTTGACTCTTTTACAGTATTTCTGTTGTGGGAGGAAAATGCCCGAAGGAACCAGAACAGATTTAGTGGGAAACAATGAAGAAAGAAAAAAACCCAAACAAAACAAAGCTAAAAATACCCAATGAAACAAAGAACAAAACAGACTTGGCTTTGGTCTCACGTGACAAAAAGAAATCAATGAATTTTTGAATAGTAGTAGAAAAAAGTAGGGAGGAAATTTGCAAAGGATTGGGAGGAAGCTTGCTATGTGTGTATATATAGCAAGGGACTTTAAGGATTGGTGAGGTCATCCAAAAAGAAGAGGAAGGAAAGGAGCAGGGTAAATCAGTGAGAGTATCTATGTAATCGAGACATAAAGAGAAGAACCTTTTGGTTTTGCCAGAAGTTTCTACCTAAAGATATCTATTCAGAACAGAAAAACCCCAAACAAACAGGAAAACAAGAGAATGGCTGTAGTCACAGAGGAAAGACAAATGGGTTGGGGTAAGGTTCCCCAGTGGGAATTAATGAAGCATGGTTATTTCTTGAAGAAGTTCATAGAAGACTGTACAGACTTTGTAAGTACTAAGATGGGGGGTGGCAAAAGGTGGGGGACTAAGTTAATGAAGGTGCTTTCCTTAGTCGCATAGTAGAACTTGAGGAGGCATACTTGTTTTCAGGTCCAATCTTAAGATTTATTGGTGTAAATACCACTTAGGGTAGTACAGATCCATCTGTATTTGTGTATCACTTGTTTTGAAAAGGTACTTTTCTTCTTGGCTTAACTCAGATGGAAACCTGTAGAGTGCAGTAGGCTGGGCACTTGCAGGCTGTTTGGTGTGAAGTCATTTCACTGAATTCTTAATGAGCATCTGATTTTGATAATGGAGCTTGTGTATTTGCCCTGTGTGAGTAATTTAACTGACTACTAACTTAGAATGCAATAGTTTCTCACTACTATTGATTGTTTTCCCAGGAAGTGTTTTAAAACTTTCCATCTTTACTTCTCAGGCCTGATGCGCTCCCGTGTCAGAGGGGCAGATGCAGCACAAGCCAAAGTGTTGACCTTCCTGGATAGTCACTGTGAGTGCAATGAACACTGGCTGGAACCGCTTTTGGAAAGAGTAGCTGAGGTTAGTAAAGAGTTGTAAAGTAATTTTGAAGAAGCAGCTTTTAAATTTTTCATCTGGTTTATACTAGATTAATTTTATTCATTTTCCTAAGGAAGCTTTTTCCCTGATTTAAGATGATGGAGATGATTGGAGTGTTCTGTGATTAAAACATATTTTTGTTCATTTAATCTGTGAACACAGGAACATAAAATCTGAATATTTAACTTTTTCACTGAATTCTTAATGAGCATCTGATTTTGATAATGGAGCTTGTGTATTTGCCCTGTGTGAGTAATTTAACTGACTACTAACTTGGAATGCAATAGTTTCTCACTACTATTGATTGTTTTCCCCAGGAAGTACTTAAAACTTTCCATCTTTACTTCTCAGGCCTGATGCGCTCCCGTGTCAGAGGGGCAGATGCAGCACAAGCCAAAGTGTTGACCTTCCTGGATAGTCACTGTGAGTGCAATGAACACTGGCTGGAACCGCTTTTGGAAAGAGTAGCTGAGGTTAGTAAAGAGTTGTAAAGTAATTTCCTGAAGAAGCAGCTTTTAAATTTTAAAGCCATCTGGTTTATACTAGATTAATTTTATTCATTTTCCTAAGGAAGCTTTTTCCCTGATTTAAGATGATGGAGATGATTGGAGTGTTCTGTGATTAAAACATATTTTTGTTCATTTAATCTGTGAACACAGGAACATAAAATCTGAATATTTATTACTGTCTTTGCAAGTAATTCAAATATATGCTTCCTTGGTTCTTTGGGGACTGCCTCAGTAAGCTGAAAATCTTCAGAGCAAAGTATGATTCTCCTCTACCAGTATCATCTTGATGTGATTCAGTTTACCTGAATCTTTATGCCTGATTAAGATTCAGTGTGACAACAGGAGAGAGGATGACTTGTGAAACCAAAATTCTCATGGAAGCTAGCAGGTACTAGAGGCTCTCAGCATCTATGAAAATGATGCTTAGTCTATGTCCTGGAAAAGCGATTGAGAGGATTGAGAGTGAAACTATACTGTTTTCTCCAGGGGTTGGTTATACTTGTTAACTTGCTCTGGAAGAACTGAGTTGAAGTGGAAATTGAATGAAGTGTGATTCCAAAAAAGCACTGAGAAACACTCAAGACAACAGGATTTTTATTCTTTTTTAATTGCATTCCCTTTCTGGAAAGCTAGTCTTCCAGGAAAGGTTTGGTTCCAAAATGCTTCTGATCAAAATGGCTTTGCTAAGCCACTCTGTTTGGTTAATGCCCAGTTCTTCACTTATCCGCCTTATGCTTTCCTTTGCATTCCCCAAAAATAGAAAGGGGGAGAAAGAAGGAAGTAAACCCTGTATACTCAGTATGCCAATGAAGAAGCTATCAATTGATGACTGATTCTCTTTATTCTGTTTGGTTCTGTGATCCTTTTAGAATCATAAAATCATATAGGTTGGAAGTGACATTTAAGATGATTAAGTCCAGCTGTTACCCAAGGACCTGCCAAGCCCATTATTAAACCATGTCCCTGAAGTGTGACATCTACACATCTCAAATAAATACCTCCAGGGATGGTGACCCCTCCACTTCCCTGGGCAGTCTGTTCCAACGCTTGACCACTCTTTCAGTGAAGAAATTTTTCCTAATACCCAATCCAAATCTCTGTGACATAACTTGAGGCTATTTCCTTTTTCCTGGGCTTGTTACTTCCAAGAAGACACTGATAACCCCCTGCTGTAACTTTCTGTGAAGTAGTTGTACAGAGTCATAAACTCCACCCTGAGACTCCTTTCTCCAGGCTAAACACCCTCAGCTCCTCCTCGAAAGGCTTATGTTCCAGACCCTTCATAGTACCCTGTTACTTTTCTCTGGACACACTCCAGCACCTCAATATCTTGGAGTGAGGAGCCCAGAAAAGGACCCAGGATTTGGGGTGTGGCCCCAGCGGTGCTGAGTACAAAGGGACTGTGCCCTGCTCTTGCTGGCCACACAGTTGCTGATCCAGGCCAGGATGCCATTGACCTTCTTGGCCACCTGGGCACATGCTGGGTCATGTTCAGCTGCTGTCAATCAGCATCCCCAGTCCTGTAGTATTGCATGAAATGGTGACCCAAGTGCAGAACCTGGCACTTTGCCTTGTTGAACCTCATAAAATTGTCAATAGCCTGTTAGATTTACTAGGTGTTCCAGAAATACTTCAAGTTGTCCAAGACACATCAGCAGTTGAAATCCTGTTTTGGAGTAGAAATAACTAATCACCTCAAACTGGGACACTGTTAAAGTACCTAGAGCCTAAAAAGCCCTTGAGCCTGGGTACCATAGCACTTCTTCCTATTTTTTTACCCATCTAAAATGTTACAGCTTCAGAAGGGTTGGGGGCATTTCTCTGTAATTATTAACTGGGAAAATAAAATTGAAGGCATAAAATAAATGTCTAAAAGAAGGGGAGAATGCTTGCAGCTAAATCACTAAAGAATTTTAGGACATGGGAGCTGTTTTCAGGCCTTTTGTGTAAACTATTTGAAGCATCTGTTTATTCAAGAAATAAGAAGAGAAGTGGTTGTTTTGGTCAGCAAAACCCTGCATTTGGTAAGACAGTTACTTCGTAATTTTCCCATTTCTCTTCTGTATGACTTTTTGCAGGTCATACTCATTTATCTTTCTGAAACTGATATGGATTTTGAAAAAGTGTTACCTTTTCATTGCAACAGAATGTAAAACCTCTTATTGAATTGCTGGCAATTTTGTGAAGATCCAGCATTGAATTGTATTAGGTTGGAGAAGCTGGTGCATATTTTGCTTTTTTGCAGCAGCTACATTTTAGTGGCATGTGAATTATTAGAGCCTTCAAAACTCGCTGCTTCCAATTGTCACCAGAGTACACACTAATTGTGTACCACTGAATAGTTTTCAGCTGTATGAATATATTTTTCTAGTCTTAAAAGATTGATGTACTGTTAAATAAATAATGAATATAGAATTCCATTTAACTGTCATCTGCAAAGATTTCCAGCCAACAGCTAGGGGGATTGAAAAGGCAGCTTTTAAGTTTTCTGGTTGTTCAAATAATTAAGGCCGGGTTAGTGTTTATATATTGTATATGATAGCTTTTTGTTATTTTAAATGGATTAATTCAGCTCACAGGGCAGACAGTGTGTTAGTTGATGTTAATTGGCAGCATTTTTTGATAGTCTCAGTGACAAGAAGCTGAATAGACATGAACTCTTTTCTGCTCTCACTGGTAACTTTTTTCAGATCAGGGCTCCTGTTCATGAATACTGTGTTTTCTGATAGGCAGCTGCTTCTATTGTATATCTGGTGGAAAGTGTGTTTTGTTCTTTTTTTTCTTTCTGTTCCAGAATTGCCCACTTGGCATTTATTTTTGTTGGAGTTTTAGGAGATTAGTAGAGTGTGTTACAATATAAGAATTTACAGCTTCCAAGAGGCAGTCTGAATCAAGTCAGTTCTGCAGAACTCTATCTGATGTGCTATAACCACTTCAGAAAGCTCTGCCTCTGACACCTGAGATATCAGGCTTTCCTCCTGAATTGAAGCATGATCCATCCCACAGTTTTCTTCTATAAGATGGTTTCCTGGTTAGAATATCTTCCTTTTTTCAGGAGCCATGTTTGTTTAGCGTTTCTGGAGGGGGTCTGATTCTGCTAGGGACTTTTCTACAGTACTTTGGGCAAAAGCTCAATGCAGAAGCATCATACACACAAGGTGACCTGCTTTGGAGTTCAGAATGTGTACAGATACTCATGTAACCTGGAGCTGGTGTATCTTTTGCTCCTTCCTGGAGAGTGGTTTTCTGCTTAATTTGTAAGGCTACCTTTTATGCCCTCTAGATTTTTTTTGTGTGTATGTGATTAAATGAGGAGACAGTGGAGGTTAACCCTTTGATTCCTCAAAAATGTCAGCATAGTAATAAGTATACATAGTCTTGAAAACATCTATAACTACTAGCAATTTCATGGGCACTCATCTACTTGGCTTTTTCCTTTTCAAATTTCTAAACACTTTGACATTCTGTTCTTAGAATTCAGCAATTGTGTGAGAAAAATAAATTGAAAGATTCTGGTGCAGAACTGAAATAATCTGTTTTCATAGCGTAGCAGTAAATCCTCTGCCACATTTAGGAAAGTATTTTTAAACAGAGATGATCTTAAAAGGAAGAAATAACTAGGATTAAGAAGTGAGATGTGGTTTGCTTTTTCATGTCTCAGATTTTTTGACTTTGAGTGAGACCACTTTTAACTGATGCTAAAAGGAAAATATATTTTCTCTTAAGAGTGTTGTGAAGTTTAATCTTTGAAGTGTCTTGAGACTTTTAGAAGGGGAAGCAATGAATCCAGAATCTCGAGGATAATTTCTCATGGTTTATAAAAACAATGTATAAAGCCAATTCTCTAGTGTATTCATAACTTCCTTATAAATTGTCAAGATGATGTGGTTTGCTACAAATTTTCAGGTGCTAGACTTGCAGTGTTTGCAGGCTATTTCTTTTCATTATGTTCACCAAGAAGTACATGGCTTTCCAGTTGCACCTTCCATTAGAAGGCAAAAGATTTTCTACATTAAATTATCCTAAAGCAAAGTACTTATTTATCCATGGTGTGATTAAAGGAACCAGCTGCTTTTTTAGTTTTTAAATGAATGAATTCTGTAATTTGGAGACCCACAAACTCTCTTTTAGCAATCTCTGTATTAACAACTGTCCCATGCTCTGCAAAGCATCACCTTAAGAATGTAGGAGCTTTTTTCTGCTTTGCTACTGAGCAAATCCTGTAATTTCAAGTCACAGAAGGGCAGCACATTCCCAAGCCAACAATGTGAGGGTTATACATCAGGACTGAATGCACATGGCCTGGGTATTTGGCTGTCAGAGAAACAACCGGGAGTTGTTTAAACATGTTAGGTTTAGCAAGTGGCGTTAGTGTGGTGTTGCACTGATATTGATAGAAATAATCAGACCAGCAGTAAAAGCTCAGGTGTACAGAGACAACATGCTACCTGCTTATGCAGCTTGGTGGAGATAAGCTGAAGCAGAAATGAAGCTCTGCCTAGTGTGGCACCTGATAATTTGGGCAGCTTTTACCACCAGGTTCAACCTGGCCAAGTAGAACCATTTGAAAAACAAATCTTCAAAAATACTTCTAGAGAGGGGCATAGATGTATAAGCTGTATGAATTTCAGCTAAGGAATAAATGACAAAGAAAGGAAGGATGTTTTCATTTTTGTATTTTATGCTCTTAGGTATACTGTGAATAACTGGACAGGTTGATATCTTCTGTCTCATCGGTCTTTATTTAAAGGAGTTTCCTAATTCTATCACTATATATAGAATGCCTAAAATAAGGGCATGGGTACATCTAAAGCATTTCAATGATGTAGGAAGGTGTACACACACACACACGGAGGACTTTGCAGTGAAGGTGCAGTAAATTGTAATTGCCTCCCAAGTACAACACAGTTAGCAAAACTGTGCCTTGCTTGCCATTGCAAACATGGGCTTGAGGCTATCACTAGCAGAAATAGAAGCTAAAGATGTGATCCATGGGGGAATATGACAGGTTGGCCTTTTTTTGTTTGTATTTCTAGTTTGCTTTAGACCAAACAAATTAATTCTCAGTAGGAGACCAGATTAGATGTTATATTACATTTCTCATAAAAGCAAATTTTTAGCCTGGTTGGCATAGCTGCAATGATAGTAAAGGGAATGGAAAAAGCCATGTGTCTTCAGCTTTTCACTTAGTCTTCAGCTTGAATTCTCTTGGGCTTGCTTGAATTCTTCTTTTGGATGATGCAGAAATTCATGACCTTTTGCTCACTCAGGCAGAATGACCTAGTGCCATTTATATAATTAGGGCTGATTTAAAATCAGAGATTGAATAGTTAATGTTCAATAAAAAGAAAATGGGTGTTGAAGGTTCTTATTGAACTAGGCAAAGCATTTGTTTAAGTTGCTTTTAAGTCTCTTCTTATGACCTCAAGCTATTTTCATACCAATTTGGTTCCAGTCTGCTCTGTAATACTGGTTAGTAAGGGGGATACATTGCTTGAACCACCACCACCACCACCATTTAGAATATATGTGGTATTGTTTCAAGACATACTTATAAAATAAACTTCTAAAATTGAGATGTTTAGGTTGTATTTCTTTTAACCATGAGAACAGTTTCTCTATAATAGGAGTTACCAAAATATCTCCTGTTTGTTCAAAACATTTTTTAATATTCACAGATTTGATGATATGCTTTTCTGAAGTTATCTATTCTCTGAATGATGTTAAATTGTGCAGCTCCAAACTTTTATTTTGATTTCAAGCAGTAACTCATGGAGACAAACAGGCTTAACCATGATACTGCATTTCTAACATTAGATGAGTCTTATTTTAGAACACTGAGGTCTTGTGATTCTGCTGGATAATACACATGGAGTTGTTGGAAAGATTTTTCTTCTTAAACTATTTTGGCAAAAATATCAGTTAAAATAATTAACATTGCTCAGAGTAGTATACAAGACCATGATAGAGGACTCTGGTTATCTGTACCACTGTAATATTAACTCCTGGAGATTAATAGTATACATGAGTATGAGGTGCTTTTTACATTCTCTTTCCTATCTGAGTATCTGTTATTGAAGTGTGATTCTTCTAGTGTGAAATGGATTGGCATTAACCTAAGACCTTTCTGGATTGCAGAAAGGCCTAAGTGTCCCTTAAAGGTTGTAATAATTAGACTGTAGTCCACTGCATGGCTGGAGACTCGCTGTGAAAAACATGAATTGTCTTGGATGCTTTTCTTTGCATTGGGTTTGAAAGTAAGAGTGGAAGGGCTGTTTGTTTGACTGCCTTTAGAACCACAAGTTTGCTGCCTTCTTCAAGAGCAAGTCAGAAGAGGGGGATTACTGAATAAAAGTAGCCTAGAGTAGAGGGAGGATTTCCAGTCATACCCTATGGTTTCTGCTCTCTGAAGCAGTGCTGAGCAGTGCTAGTCCCAGCACGGGCTCTTTGGAAGTAGGGGGAGAGCTGGGGAGACATGCTAATGAAATCCTGCTGAACTGTTCAACATCACATCCTGCCTGAATCTTTATATATTGATTTCATTATTTCAATATTACTTTCTAACATTTATTTTAGGACAAGACCAGAGTTGTGTCTCCTATTATTGATGTAATTAATATGGACAACTTCCAGTACGTTGGGGCGTCAGCTGATTTAAAAGGCGGTATGTACCTGTACTGGAATACAGACTTTAAAAAAACCCATCAAGAATCAAAGCTCATAATCACTGCAGTTGTGGAATGGGCAATTAACATACTGTTCTTCCCTTTCCTAGATCTAGTTTCAAGTTCCATAGGTCACTTGCTTCTTGGCTTGGATTTTAATTGGCCTTACTGTTCTCTGCTTTAAAAGTTCATCTTTATTATACTAATTCTTATAAGTTTATGCTGCCTTTTACCAATATGCAAGAGTTGCTCCAAGGTTTGTAGGGTTGTGTAAATGTGTCAGGAAAAGCTAATAGCCAGAGCTTATGGTTCTCTTTTTAGATAACACAGGCTTTAATTGCTCAGTAGTTTAGAAGCCCATCAGCAATGCAGTGTCTATGAGGTTTTTTTCAAGATGCTGGTTTGCTTAAAAAATTAAACTCTTCTGAATAAGCAGAAGGCTTTGGAATGTGTTTTAAAAAATAAGTGTTTGTCAGCCATGATCTGTAATTGTGAAAACACTCACATGACCATGAAAATTTGGTGTTTATACCTTTGCCATTGAAAATATCCCCCGTTAAACTGAGAAGTATTTCAATTTCAAGATGTCTAGGTAGTGTAAAGTGTTGACAGCAAATAGCAAGAAGACTTTTGAAGCCCTAAATAACAATAAATAAAAAAATTATTCTCGTCATCTTTCTCAAAAGAGGGAGAGGGCAACTACATGCTAAACTCCTTACTTATTACAGATTTTTAAAACTTCTTTCAGTGCTAAGAATAATCTAATATTTAAAATAGTTCTGTTTCCGTGGCTGTAGGAACAATTATTTACAAATAATAGTTAAAAAGGGGGGAATAAGTGGGTAGAGAAAAACTATCTGCATAAAAGTTGCAAAATGACCCACAATATAAAAATTAGAGTGCTGTTCTCACAGGGTCCTATCTTTTTCTGAATGATCTTCCTGGAGTGAGGAAGGAAAAACCAGTTTCCAATCTATTCTTTTAGATTCCAGTCTCTGACTGGTCACCTAGGTTATTGCAGTGAACTAAAATAAAAGCAATATTTGCATAATGTTACATATGCTCCAGTGATCTGGAGGTGAGAGGTTCTGTATCCTTTTAATTCATGTTTTGAAATGACACCTATGGTGCATATATTCTCAGTGTGCTAATGTATAGTTCTGTGCTATTGTATGTGCCAGCATTATTAAACCTTGAGGCCCTTACCCAATCTCTTCATTAAATATTAACTACAGAAATCTCTCTACCATTGTGTGGCTTTTATTGTTGTCTGCAGGAGCAGGAGGAGGAATTCTCTCTTTGGAGCCTTAGATCAGGTTGCTGCTGGGTTCATGCTAAATTCTTCCCAAGTTAAGTGGGAGAGGATTGTTTCATTTACTACTGCCCTTCATGCTTTATCTTTGAATCTATGTTACCTAATTCGTTCATTTATCTATTATTTTTAGTACTTATTTTTTCCTTTTCTACACAATAAGAGATTGGGTTTTTCATTTTTTAAGGTGCATGAATCCTACATACTTATGATTGAGGGGTGAGAAACTGTCTTTTTTGACCTTAATGGAAATTTTGCACATACTGGTGTGCCAAGCTATTTGAGGGTCAGTTGAAATATAAATAATACATTTGTCAGTTCCCAAAAGACAGATTGCCATGTTAGAGGCACTACAGCAATTGGCACCACAGGCCAGTTTCACTGGGGCCAAGTCTAAACGTGGAAACCGAACTATGCTTTTAACCTTAGGTACAGTGTCTGTGTGGCTGAAGCATGGAGAATTGAAACAGCTGGGACAGCATTTGTGCCTGGTCTGTCTTGAAAAGACTTAATCACCCAAGACAAGCAACCTAGCAAATGGTACACACTTTTTTCCTAAGTGGACAAGTCTGAAGTAATTCCCAAGTCTGGCCAAAACTAAATCCATGCATTTACTGTTACAAGTTCTCTATTTGGTTGGTGGTTTGTGGGGTTTTTTTTTTGGGGGGGGGTTTGGTTGGGTTTTTTTTTTTTTTTTGAGAGGGCTGTTTCTGAAACTGTTTATGCCACCCTGAGAAACACCACAATTACTGGAACAAGCTGTAGTTAACTGAGAGCTAATAATTTAGAGTATGCCTGTGATGCAGTTTACACTGGATAGAGTTTCATACTGGCTATGCACTGTGTTTAAAAATACTCCTTTTACAGAATTGCTGATACTATCTCATTGAGTGCAGATTTTTCCCAGTCTATGAAAATGGAGATGGAAAAGCAGTTTTGAATGGGCAGAGACTTTACACACTTGCTCAGTTTGAGAGTGCTGTGTTCCAAAAGAGACCCCTTGTGTTCACTGGAGTACAGAGTAACTGTGTCTGTCTCTGCTGCTGCTGCAGAACAGGGCGTTTTTCAACTTCTCCCAGATGCAAGTAATTTTGGTGGCTATCTAGGATGAAATGTGGCTTTTTAACTGCATGGAATTATTGGAACTCATTTTACTCTTCATGCTGGAGGCTTTGCAGTGCTGTGGGTTGGAGCCATTTTTCAGTTTTGCTGCTTGAGTTTTGGAATAGTTTGACAGTCTTTCATTTTTACAGTGCAATGCTTCATGAAATACTCAGACATGGAGAGAAGGAGCTGCCATGCATGCTGTAAAGACTGTTCAGGGTAATTTCTGTATTGTGTGTGATAAGTATCTCGTGAGTTAAAGTGAAAACTGCAGAGTTTTTAACTCCTACATCAGTCATTGCTATGCACTTTTACAGATGCAGACAGGCAGTTTGTAGGGCTGTAATTGTTGTCTGTTTACATTAGCTTTTTTCTCCACTTCCCCACAAAGCAATTGCTTTATCTTTATACTGGAGAATGAAAACTATTGACATCTGTGCACCAGAAATCTGGAAATCATTCATTACATGACCTCACAGGATCTAAATGTGTTTGGCAGCAGGCAGAGTGTACAAGGCTGATTTGCTAGGTGTACTGGGAGAGGGCTATGGGTCTTGTGCAGTTTTTTAATAGATGTTCATGATTATGAGAATAACCCAGCACAAAAACTGTTCTGAAAGTGTTTCCTATAGGAATTTTGTCCTATACCAGCTCTGTATCATTGCCTAAAAAAGATAATTTAATGGTTCTAATGTAGAAAGCTGCTATAGGTGACCTATTGATCTTGTCTGTTCTAGTGATCTTTGTGCTTCTGTGCTTAACTCACAACAGGCCCAGACCAGTTGTTACTGTGTGTTCACACTTACACGTTTATGCATAAGGAAAGTAAGATTTTGGTGCTCTAGCACTTGCCTCAGGTTTAAACAATGATGCCTTTAAAAACACAATGATTTAAAGTATGAAGTTAAATGAATGTTGACAAGATAAGTGGAACCTACATAACTTGTTGTGACCTTCATGATGGAGAGCTCTTGCTGGTAGAGTACCTCCAAAAGTACTGCATAAAGCCTGTGTAAATGTAAATATGAGATCACTGCTAAAGAGTGGAAATGCAGTTATTCAGTAAAGATTGTTGGGAGCATTTGTAATGGCTGGAAGATCATCCTATGATATTTGATGTAAGGAAGCCACTTGGGTTTCCAACTTTGTGAAATAGATGAATGCAAGAGATCCAAAGTTATTTGGTCATTGAAATTTACTCTTTTTTCTTTACCTTTCATCTGGACTTCTTCTTATTTATTTTCTACCCAGAATTTTGCACAAGTTTAAATTCTTCATTTTAATTACAGTTCCTGGAGTTTCTAGTGAACATTGTTACTACAAGTTGAATGATGATCACAGTAATTTTAACGTACTACTTTTCTTCTTGAAGGCTTTGACTGGAATCTTGTTTTCAAGTGGGATTACATGACACCAGAGCAGAGAAGAGCACGACAAGGAAATCCAGTTGCTCCCATAAAGTATGTCTCTACCACCATTTCTCAAATGGTAGTTTGCATTAAGCAAAGTTAGAAATCATCATCTTTGAATCTAAAAGAATATCTTCATTATATCTTACAAAAATTTAATTTAAAAATTAAAATTTCAAATTTAAATTTCATTCATGTATATGGAGAATGATGAGATTCTCAGAAATAAATGGTATTTAAAAATTGTTTAAAACACACTAGTAAATTGTTTACCCTTAAGAAAAAGTAGATGTCACTCTGTTTAAGGTTGGTGTGTTTTGAGGGCTAAAAATACAGCATCAGTTTTAATGTTTTGTTGCTGGAACAAATTGCCACCCTTTAAGTAGGTGACTTGTGAGCCAAGTGGAGATTTGGAAGCTGCCTCAGAAAGTGGTCATGGCCATAGGAATGAGTGGAAACAACATTTGGAATGATAGATGCAAAATAAGTTGCATTCAAAAACATTGCCAGTTTTTTCAAGAAGCTATTGACCTTGATGTACAAACAATAGTTACCCCCATGTTCATGGTTCTGTAACTAATTTTTCTTTTTTCTTTAGGACACCCATGATAGCTGGTGGATTATTTGTGATGGACAAATCCTATTTTGAAGAACTAGGGAAGTATGACATGATGATGGATGTTTGGGGTGGAGAAAACCTAGGTATGTATATTATTACCCTTCTGATCAACCTTGAATGAAAGCAGGTTTCATAATTTTCCTTTATTGTCAAGGAGTCATGGTTTTCCTGATTTTGTGCAAAGAGGGTTAAAAACCAGCATTTAAATTTCATTCACTTTATTGGCAAAATCCAAAACATTTATTTAAATGAAAGAATTATAACAAACGAAAAATTATATGCTAAATATGAGGGAATAAAAGTATTAGCTCATTGAGCAGTTACTTTTTTTTGTCATGAAGTTGGTTAGTAAAAAATGCAGGCTGTAGGTAGGCAATTAAATATAATAATGTTTAAATGCTGACAGTTGAAGGCATGTTTTTAAGATGTTGCTTAATTTAATCATGAAAAGTGGAATGCAGGAGAATGAGTTTAATGTTATTAGATACACCTTAATAAATCAATTAACTTAGCTTAACTTAAATTATCTGTTTCTGAACTTTGCCAGTAGTATTCTGCCTGGCATCTAAACTTAGTGAATTTTGTAGTTTTATACCCCTTCTTTAGCTCTGAGATATTAATGGATGAGAAGGCATTTTTTCTGTAACTCTTTATTTTCAGATGTTGACATGAGTGAGATTTAGGCAAGAGAGAGGAGGGGCTGAGAGAACTTGTGCTTTAGCCATTCTTCTTTGACCTGGTGGTTAAATCTGGCATTAGTAGGTTTTTCTGGCTATTTGCATTACAGCGTTGAGCAAAGGTTTTCTCCAGTTAAGGCCTGTATACTTCTTTTAATACAAGAAATATTTGAAAGGAACAGAATTTTACACCTCCTCAAGAATTCCAGTTTGTCATTAGTTTAGTTTTTGGGGTAGAGATGCATCTCAGACATTCCAAGTAGTGCATTTTAGGAACGCTTCTAAGCATAGAAGCTTCTCTACTGCACATGCTAGCTGCAAAATCCTGAAATACCTTGAACTTGTAAAAACCCACGAGTATTTTGAGTTACTGAAATCTGCATATGCATTAAGCATATGCTGGGCCTACAAGGAAATGTCTGCTGTGTGGAGACATGGTAACCAAATGTTCCACGCTGCTGTAACACACTGAAAGGTTGGAAGTGGGGTTCCTACAGTCCTGTCTCTGACCATCCTGTGCAGTACTCAAAGAAACCCTATGCATATTTTGAGTAGTTACATTCCATGTTTCTGTTGTCTTGCTATTTTGGCTGTATATTGCTAAATTGTATTTATGTAAACATAATAATTTTTCATTTTTTAAATGTCCTGGAAAGTCACTGGATAAGTTTAATGCAGCAATACTCTCTTCACTCTGAAAACCACTTTTTCCACTCGAGCACTTAAATATTTGATTAGTTACAAGCGTGTTCTTGAGCTACTGAGTTTTTTTCTGAGCACTTAGCAACTACTTTTATGCTTTGATAATTGAGGCCTTGATAGCAGGAAAGGGCACAAGCAACAGCTTCTCTCTCAAGGATGCCAAGAGATGTTTATTTTGTTCCTGCTCTATTCAGTTCCCTCCATGGGAAGAAAAAAGATGGAGACTTAGGGGTGCCTGAAAAGCAGGCAGAAGGCAGCTAATGGTTTCTTCCTAGTTGTTGGACTAATTGAAGATGAGTAAAATTCACATGGCATATGATTTAATTGGCAATAAATGACACATGCAGCAGATAACTGGAAATCTGTGATGTGCAGTTTAAAATTCAATGTGCACACTTGTCAGGCCTCTTTACTCTCAAGTATAGCTCTGCATCAGGGGCTTGGTGTTACATGCAAATAAATGCTAAATGGACTAGCAAAATAGAGATATTAATGGATGAGAAGGCATTTTTCTGTAACTCTTATTTTCAGATGTTGACATGAGTGAGATTTAGGCAAGAGAGAGGAGGGGCTGAGAGAACTTGTGCTTTAGCCATTCTTCTTTGACCTGGTGGTTAAATCTGGCATTAGTAGGTTTTTCTGGCTATTTGCATTACAGCGTTGAGCAAAGGTTTTCTCCAGTTAAGGCCTGTATACTTCTTTTAATACAAGAAATATTTGAAAGGAACAGAATTTTACACCTCCTCAAGAATTCCAGTTTGTCATTAGTTTAGTTTTTGGGGTAGAGATGCATCTCAGACATTCCAAGTAGTGCATTTTAGGAACGCTTCTAAGCATAGAAGCTTCTCTACTGCACATGCTAGCTGCAAAATCCTGAAATACCTTGAACTTGTAAAAACCCACGAGTATTTTGAGTTACTGAAATCTGCATATGCATTAAGCATATGCTGGGCCTACAAGGAAATGTCTGCTGTGTGGAGACATGGTAACCAAATGTTCCACGCTGCTGTAACACACTGAAAGGTTGGAAGTGGGGTTCCTACAGTCCTGTCTCTGACCATCCTGTGCAGTACTCAAAGAAACCCTATGCATATTTTGAGTAGTTACATTCCATGTTTCTGTTGTCTTGCTATTTTGGCTGTATATTGCTAAATTGTATTTATGTAAACATAATAGTTTTTCATTTTTTAAATGTCCTGGAAAGTCACTGGATAAGTTTAATGCAGCAATACTCTCTTCACTCTGAAAACCACTTTTGCCACTCGAGCACTTAAATATTTGATTAGTTACAAGCGTGTTCTTGAGCTACTGAGTTTTTTTCTGAGCACTTAGCAACTACTTTCATGCTTTGATAATTGAGGCCTTGATAGCAGGAAAGGGCACAAGCAACAGCTTCTCTCTCAAGGATGCCAAGAGATGTTTATTTTGTTCCTGCTCTATTCAGTTCCCCTCCATGGGAAGAAAAAGATGGAGACTTAGGGGTGCCTGAAAAGCAGGCAGAAGGCAGCTAATGGTTTCTTCCTAGTTGTTGGACTAATTGAAGATGAGTAAAATTCACATGGCATATGATTTAATTGGCAATAAATGACACATGCAGCAGATAACTGGAAATCTGTGATGTGCAGTTTAAAATTCAATGTGCACACTTGTCAGGCCTCTTTACTCTCAAGTATAGCTCTGCATCAGGGGCTTGGTGTTACATGCAAATAAATGCTAAATGGACTAGCAAAATAATTCTGCACATCATATTAATTTATAAAAGCTAGCATTTTTCCTTCAAGCATGTACAGAGCAGCTGTTATGAGGTTTTGTTCACATGTCAGTACCAATTTGACAAATTTTAAGATGAGCCTGCAGTATTTTCTCTAAATTGCCCAAATTACCATGAAGATAGGTGTACATTCTCAGACTGCTGCTAAATGTAACTGGTAATGCATGTGTGCTGTACAAAAAGTGGATAAAGATTAGTACAATCTCTTTTCAACTCAGAAACTTCAATTCTCAGTATGCTTATGATGCTTTTTGATTAGCGTAGGAGAATGAGAGTATACCAGAGAGCTGGATGGACCTTGAGAAGGTTTGGGTCTAATTAGAAAACCTAGGCTTTTCTTACTAGTTTTCCTAAAATCGGAGAATGACTAAAACATTCCTACTATATTGATGACACACTCTAATAAAAAGAACAAATCTGTTACAGAAATGTAACTTGATCTGATGAAGAATTTTTGATGTGCTGCTTATGCCTTTTCATTTAAAAACGATGTCCACTGAACTTGCTCTGATAGTAACATTTCCCACTGTTTGGGTATAACAAAAGCAATGTCTTAAAGGAGTTTGTGCAGCTGTTTTGAGTTTTAGTTGCTGTATATTCTTTTTTCTTTTTCATGCAGGCTTTAGAAGCCATGTTGGTGCAAATAAGAATTAGTTTGCTTCTCCCTGTATTCTAGTCCTTTGCTGTGTTTCCCACTGAGCTATTTTGAGTAATAGTCACTTTTTTTGAGATTCTTCACAATCTAAGGTGCTGGAAGGTGTACAAAAATGAAAAATTAAATTTGCCTGTTGTCTTATGTGAATACTGTCAAATACAATGTGGTCATTCATGTTTTTGGAGTGTGATCTATCTGTAGCTTGAGCTGTGTTGACTGTCTAGGATTCATGAATATGACAATCAAGGAGAAAGGCAGTTAACTTGCACTGTCAGCTGAAATCATAGCATCTCTTTTTATTTTTTTTTTTTTTTTTCTAAATTTTCCCTGGACATGCAATGGAGATGACATGTTCTCTAACTTGTAGTTGTGGGAAAGTTGTCTCTCCAGGTGACTTCTGCCATCAGAAGTTGAAGTTGAGAAAAGTTTTAGACCTTCGTGTCATCACTAGGTCACTCAGATCATTAGTTTGGCTTAGAGGTGTACTGTCTGTAACCTTCAATTTACAGAAGTTATGTTTTTATTTGGTCTATCCTCAAGTCAACATTGACTTGATATAATTCCTTCCACTGTTTGGGAGTGTTTGTTTATCTGCTGTAATAAGTGAACAGCTCAAATCTGGTTATTTCAGGTTGCCTTGATTTCACTTATCTTCAGTTATTCAATTGTCAGCTGAAATTTTTTGTTATAAACTAGATAATTAATTTATTTGTTAAATGTACCTACTGTTGTTTGCTGTTCAGATAAAGCACATATACCTAACTCACTGGCAAATTGCAGCAGGATTTATGAATTTGGGCAACACTGGGAACTTCAGATAAGAGAAGATATGCATTTTGCTTCCAAGATAGTATGTTTATTTCTGCTGAGCCTGCAGAATCATAAATGTGTTAGATATATGCCTTTGTTTATCCTAGAACTTATAAAAAACTGTCTCTCTTGATCTTCTCAACAGCAATCACTAAAAGCCTTCTCTGTAAATATAATACAAAATAACAGTATTTCATGATGTTAGTCTTTCATTCCTGTTTTTATTTCAGAGATCTCATTCAGAGTTTGGCAATGTGGTGGGAGCCTAGAAATCATCCCTTGCAGCAGAGTGGGTCACGTGTTCCGCAAACAGCATCCCTACACGTTTCCCGGTGGGAGTGGTACTGTGTTTGCGAGGTGAGTGCTGAACAGCAATGGTTTGGGTTTCCTCAGACGGTCAGCAGGTGGCAGTAATTCCATTTCATGGATCTTGTCTTTAGAAAAACTTGCAATATTATCATCATGGTAAAATATTAATTAAAAAGAAACTAATGACTTGGAGTCAGCTATGTAGGTTGAGAGAAGAACCTGGGAGCTGGAAGAGGGAAACTTCTGGTGGACACAGACTGAGAATCTGGAAAATAAGGAAATACTTAGCTTGGCATTTCATCAATATTGTGTATATTTGATTTTAAAGAAGGCTTTATTATTTTGTCATAAAACTTCATTTTGTAGAAACAGTTTCATTGTTCACTAAAAGCCACCATACACTAAGTTATGAATATGCTTTGCTTGTTTTTCATTAATACATGATCAGCCTGTGAGACGCAAATGATTATGGAGACTGATTTCAGTATTTATGCCAGTCTGTTGGCAACTTGGTTGTCTATAATATTTGCCTTTCCTGTGCTATGTTTAAAAATGCATTTTCTGTAGACCTTAGAAATTGCAGTTTTAAAGGCTTAGATTAATATGCCTGTTAATTTTCCTGTTGGTACCCATGCATAGCAGTAGCTGAAATACTGAGCTGTCTCCTCAGTTTCTTTTCTATAAAGTGCTGTGAACAGCATGTTCATAGTGGTTTTGACTTAATGTGGATGAAAGTATTGCATGAATGTACTGAGGGCATTTTGATCAAGGCTGTATCAGTTGTAGCTGAAGAATAATCACTGTAGCTTTTGGTTTAGAGACTTGAACTTGATGCTCAGGGAGCTGGAGATGTACAAGTCTCGGCTAAAGATTCTGTGCACTAAGAGCTGGAAATAAAATTGTTTATTTACACTTGAAGGGATGTGGAGCCCAAACTCTGTTTAACATGAAGCAACACAGAGTGCAGACATACTTAAATTCATAAGAATGTTCTAAGCTGCTGATATTTTTGGACTCATGATTCACTTTAGACTGAGGAATCTCCTTAGGGTGTAGTTCTTCCCTTCCATGCTAGTTATGCCACCAAGGTGTCTTTAATGAATTTAATATCTGCTAAAATAAAGTCACTGTCCTGTTTTTTTCAGTATAGTAGGCACTCTAGTATTTTTCTTTTTCCCATTCTTTAAGATACGTATTTTATGCCGCAGTGAGAAATGAATAATAGTACTTATGTGAAAACAAAAGTTAGCAATGAAATGTCCTCAGTACATCACATCTCTGTTCCAACATTTATAGTGTGCATCAGGAGGGTTGAAAGCTTTACCTTTTAAACTGCATTATGTAAGCTTAGGGTGCAACTGGTGTAGTTTAATGAGGTTTTGAAATGGCAGTGTCATAACAAGGAGCATGGCTAATAAAAGTGAATAAATGCATGAATATACTGCGCAGTTTTCCCACTCCTGCAGCTTTTCCATCTTTGGGGTGTTGCCAAGATACTGCTTTTCTTGTGCTGTAAATAGCTTTCTTGGATGTCAAACCAATATAATGGGATGCCTTAAAATCAATTTTAGCAATGAGAGGATAAGAAACCTTAGGTAGTCGGATATCCCTGTAGTACAGGTGTTATAATATACCAATATTAGGAGTCCTAATTTTTGTGGGAGGGGGGACCACACCACTGTGTCTTGGCTGTGTGATGTGGGCAGGGGCAGCTTGTGTGACCAGTGCTGCCTTAACACAGCACTCCAGCGAGCCTTGCAGGCCCAGTCTGCTCCAAGCAAAGCTGCCTCTGATCTCTCAGTGCTCTGTTTCATTAACTGGCTCAACATTAAGTGTATCCCATGCTGTCTTCCTCAGCACCCTGAGTTCTTTAGGGCCTTGCTAGTTCAGGCAGTCTCAGCATCTCCACAGTGCCCATATTTGTGTCACACAAAGCCTGAGCTGTTCTTCCTCCATGAGTTTGGGCCAGTGGGATACAGGCAGGCATTCTGGCCTTGAAAGTGCCTTTGGGGTTGTTAAACCCTGGCAAACAAAGTAGTTCCTCGCTCACCACCAAAATCTGTTTGGCCTCTGGGCATTCAAGCTGGTTGCTGGGCAGACAGGAGGGGCTGAGTGACTGACACTCACACAGGCCTGAGACACTGCAGGTGAAGGAACATTCACATAGCTTCTAATCTGAATCTAGTAAGATTTTAGTTACAAAAAATTAAAGGAATCTTTGCAAGAAAAAAAATCAGTCCTCAAACAAAAAAATTATTCAGGTCTGTCTTGTGAGCTTTTTATTCCCCTCATCCTTTTTGCTCATCAACCTGCAAGCCTCCTCACTTAATCCTGGTTATGTTTTGTCTTTTGAATTGGAAAATCATATTAAAGTTATTGGCTTACTGAGTTCACTCCAGTTGCTCTAGGTGAACTTTCTGCCAGGTGTAAAGTAAACTTTAGAGCATGGCAGTTGCAAGTGAAATAAGACTTACTTTTCAAAGCATAAATTATGAACAGTAGAAGTAAATGAGTTTTACATGGAAGCCAGGGGAGGAGAAAAGCCATTGGACCATGTTGCAGTCCAAAAGGAAATGTAAAGACACCATTTACATAAATACAGGAATTTTAGTTAGAGATTTTTGATTAGAAGTAAAACATTTGGATTAGGATTTTTTTCATGTTTATTAGATTAATCAATCTCTCTCAAATTTTAAAACATTTCCTCTTACCTCAGCCACAGAAGACTTGTTTGTTTCATAGCTTTAAGTATTGTGACAGCTTGTGTCTTTTTGGAACTTTGAGTGCTCTACTGGTAGGAATATGATGAAGTGTGAAAATATCTTGCCTGTGTTAGCACATTTGTTTTCAGAAATGTAAAAGACATTTTTAAAATATTGCTAGTTTTTAAGATTTTTGTTTCCAATGAGTTTGCTTTATCCAGGTAACACTCACTGAATTTGTCTTCTGTCAACTTACTCTTATAAAAAGTTCAAACAAACATCAACCTAATAAATTCCATGAAGTTTGCAGAAAGAACTGAAAGATATGTGTTAAATTCTGGATGAAAACCTGAAGCAGTGATAAGTGTGGAAAAGATATAAATTTCATTATAAATGCATTGATTGCAGTTATGTTACTGTAATGGTTTTCTATTACTTGGGTCTTTTATAGGGAGTTTGCTGCCTGGCTTGAGGCAGCTGACTGTGTAGTACTGGGAAGGGTTAAAATCAATCTGAGGAAAAATTGGATGGTTTAATTGCACCTAGAGAAATTATAACCCATGTGTTTCATATGATTGTCCCTAGAAATACACGCAGGGCAGCAGAAGTCTGGATGGACGAGTACAAAAATTTCTATTATGCAGCAGTGCCTTCAGCCAGGAATGTACCTTATGGCAAGTAAGTCACAAGTGCTTCTTTGCCCTATTTGTTAATTCTTCATGTCTTAGCACCCTCTGAGGTGAAAGCAGTGCTAAATCTGATGATGTCTCTAACATATATTTCTACAGTTCTACTGTTCTTGAGTTTTCTGTGTATTCCATAAAATATATGAAGACAACAGCCTGACTCTGAAAACTCCTTTTTTTTTTCCTCCTCTAGTATTCAAAGCCGAATGGAGCTCAGAAAGAGACTTAGCTGCAAACCCTTTAAGTGGTATCTTGAAAATGTTTATCCTGAGTTACGGTGAGTTTTGGCTGAAACAGAGTTCATATAGACTTTTCTTTTTTGTCCTCCCCAGAAATCATTGGTTTCTCTTCCTCCATCCTTGGATGTAAAGGATGCATTTTACTTTTCCTGTGAATGCAATGCCTCATGCAGGTTTATTTGCTTTTTTTATTAGTTCTGTTCCTAAAGAGTAATTTTTCCATAGTTAGCTGCTTTTTCTACTTATGGCAACTACAGCTGAAATATTTTAGAGAACGGTGTCCAAAGGACTGCACTTACCTGAGCCTGAAGTTAGTCTCCCACACAAGCCATTTGCTCAAAAGCACATGTTCTGAATCCTGTTGTCATCCCTTTAAAGCTTTTGTCTATCCTAAGCCCATGCCTAGTTAAGTGAGGACTGAATCTCGTTGCAGTACAAATGATGACATTCAGCAGACAAGAGGGTCTTGTGTGTTTGGCAGACAAGGGTAGATGTCTAAGGCTCTGAGAAGCTGAGTTTCCTGTTCCTTCTTGTCTCCTTTTCTCTTGTCATTGAATAATCACTGACTTCTGGGAAGGGCTGAGAAGGGGGAAGTGAGGGATGACACTGCAAACAGTTTTTGTAACATGAACATCCTAGCTAATGAGAAATCCTTGAAGAGAAATACTTCTTGAAAGGATAGAAAGATTTTGGTTAAATAATCCATTAATAAGTATGTTGGTCAGATCTGAGCCCGCTAACTAGTCTGACTAACCTGTCAACCTAATACTGGTAGTGTAGTGGTGTAAGATATTGTGTGTATCTTGTAAGAATACTTGAGGTTTTTTTCCTGGGGCAACTTCATGTCAGTGGTGCTAAGTAACTGCTAGTGACAAAAAGGCTTGAGATGCAAACGCAGCACCAGCTATTGCAGCCCCAGTGCAACATGTGCAGAACCGTACATACTGATGAGTCTCATAAACCAGGATGACACTGAGGAATTAAGTTCTCCTTTATTTTCTCTTAAGAGTGCCAAAGGATATTTGGTTTTGTTTAATCTGTGAGAAAAAATGTCTCTCCTGAAAAATGTGCTACCATAAGCATTACTTACATGTAATGTTGTCTTGTTCTGTCATCCCTCATGTGCTCATTCTGCTGGGTTGAGTTATTATACTCATATCATAGTCTGGAGTTTTAAAGGCTCTGATATGTCCTTGTTTTACTGTTCAGTGTGAACTCATGGGCTCTACCCACAACTGTACCTTGCTGAGTGGACTTGCCTAGGTTTTTCCATGCTAGGGGTGTACTTTATGTGCAACCATTAAAAAGTAGATATCAGAAAAGCTTTGATTTTTTTTTTCAAATTCCTAACCTCTTTTTTAACATTTCAGTAAAAAGTCTGAGAAACGTGTGATGTCCTATTTCTGCCACAAGCTAAGTTGCCTGAAAAGACAAAAGGACTTGATGAGCTAATTGATAACATTAAGCTTTGAGTCACTTTAAATGATAAGTCATCTTTAATTTTATTTTTGTGCCACATTTATATGTTCACCCTCCTTCTATGGTACAAGTCTTCTGGTACTGTGTGTGTGGTAAGCTTGCAAGTTTACTCATGCTTGATCAATTCATGATCAGATAATTGCCTCCCCTCAAAAGATGATTGAGATTTTCAGATGATAGTCATCATTCATCCTTAACCTCTCATCTTAAAAATAGTGAGTGTTTTTACAAACAAGGAGTTAAGAAAAACCAACAACTAGGAAAAGCCTGCCAAACAAACCCTGAAATGAATCAAGCAGATATTTCTGGTTTTGTTTTAGGGTACCTGATCATCAAGATATAGCCTTTGGGGCTCTGCAGCAGGGCACCAATTGCCTTGACACTTTGGGCCATTTTGCAGATGGTGTTGTCGGAGTTTATGAATGTCATAATGCCGGGGGAAACCAGGTCTGTATGCCATTAATTTTGCTTTCTACAGTAAGTCTTGAACAAAAGAAAGAAAGTGAAGCTTAACTTTCAAACTCAGTTACTGTGTATTGGTGAGAGAAAGATGAATCCAAACTAGCACATCAGTTGTTGTTACAGATGGGCTAAAAAGCTTCTCTCTCAAATACGATTTTGTGTTTTCAGGATTAGAATCTGAGCCCAGAGATTCATTCAGTGAGCATCACATTATCCCCTTCCTCTGTCACTATTGCACTAGAGGCCGTAGCTTCCTTCTCAGAGGTTTTGTACTTGCATAGAAAGTTTTTTTCCAATGAAATGGTGTGCTTGATTTTTTGGGAGCAATTTTTACTTAAGAAAATATTTGGGTTGCTTGAAGCATATGGCCTAAGATCAGCAAAATAAAAGAATGCTTTGCTGTGCTGCACTGTTAGTCATTTACAGTTTGCAATAGTGGAGTATAAAAAAAAATCTGTCATAAATCCCCATTTAGCTCTTCTAGAAAATAGCAGTGCCTAAATGTTCACTCACAGTAAGGGGAGTGTTTTAAAAAATCCTTTCTAATCCTACTCCTAAACTAATTGTAAATGTGTCAGATCTTTAAATGAGAGCATTAATTATTTCAAAGAATCTATTTATGCAGTTGTGACTTAGTTATCATTCATGAAATACACACAGAGGTTCTCACTGCTTTGTGTGCTGCTTTGTCACTAAATCCTTGTCAGATTAAACCTGAGTTTAAATCAAATGTAATATTCATGTGTCAAGTACAGCTGTTAAAATAGAAGGCTGACCAATTAAAAGCTACTCTTGAATGAGTGTCAGAAGTTTGCTCTAATTTAAATTAGAAAGGGAAGAACCTAAAATAAGATGAAACCTAAAATGAAGTAATTTCCTGGAAGATGTATGATGACAATTCCCTCAAATCAACATGTGACAAATGCCTCCTTTCCCTATCATTAAAGAGAATTTATGTGTGGAGGCTTTTTCAATTACCTTTATGAAAGTACCCTTGTAGGAGTGATCGGGGGTTCAGCATGGTCGGACGGACGGAGATGAGAGATCTCTGCAGCCAGGTCATGGAACCTTGCGGTTTATTACAAAGGGCCTGGGTGCAGGGCCCTGCTGGGAGCTGCCAGCCACAGCTCGAGCAGGCCTGAGAGAAGAGAGGGGTAGAGAGGATGAGGGGGTAAGGTAAGAGCTAAGAGGCAAGAGCTACAAGAGTAGAAAGTAAGTAAAGGACACCGAAGTTCCTGTTGCAATACAATGAATAATCTTCTGTGTTGAATATTCTGATTTTCACTAACCAATCTAGTACAAGACACAAATCCTATATAGCATTTACATACAGCCTGTAAGAATCACTACATTACCATACTGTGTTACATTTTAAACCCTAAAAACTACTCTTTAGACCCCTTCTGCCAAGCCAGTAGGGTCTGCTCTGACCCTTGGACTTGCCTGCTTGCAGAGGATATTGTTTCATCAAAAGAGGATTACCTTCAGTCGGCCACACCATTGTTTTCCCATTGTTCAATAACTAAGGGATCTCAAAGGTTGCTTTCATTTCAATCTCGCTTATAGTTTCTATATTCTCAAAATCTTTTGCCAGAGAATCATATTTATAAGGCTTTCTTGTTTCATCCTCCCCAACATACCCTCATCTTTTCAGAAACCACAGTGGGGTTTTTGGGAGAAAGGGTAAATGTGTCACAATTGCCTTGGAGCAGAAGTCATAGAATTTTCTGCTGATGTTGTGTATTCTGCATAGATACACAAAGTTATCTTCCTCTTTCAAACTTCCCTTCCCTGAAGCAGACCCTCTTCTTTCTATCTATGTGGTTTTTTCTGTGGCACTGACCTTGACAAACCACTATGCACTTGCTCTGAACAAATGCCTTTGAGAGGATGTTCAGACAGGTTAAACCCAGGTTTTATGTCCAAGCAGAACTCGTATTGGGTTGAAAAGAAATGACAGCATGGGAGGAGAGGGATAGGGAAAACCACAGTCTTTAGATCTGTGCTTTGTGTTTTGCACCTTATTCTTATCAGGAGGTTTTTTTGGGAGTTAAAGGGCATTATAGGCTGTGGCAATCTTCTATAACTTGAAGAGTGTACTCCATCTGATGTTCAACACAACTTAAAATGCAAAACCTAAGTAAAAATGGGGCTTCTGCCCCATGTTTCCCCTGCTCTCCCGCTCCTCCAGGGTGGTAAAACTCAGGGCTAATTGTGCACCTCCAGAGGGCTGAATAGCTTGTGGTGTGCTTGACGATATGCAAATATGCAGGGTTGTGATAAAGAGCTAAAAGTAAAACCAAATGCACTTATGTTCAAGGAGAAGGTTTCAGGTTAGTTTATCTACTAACTTCTTATTTCTGATTTGACACAGATTTTCTGAGATATTCTGATTTTTTCAATAAAACTATCCAGTTTCCATCCTGGGCCCTGAGCATATACACTGCTTACAATTTCTCCTCTGGTGTAGTGGAACTTGTTCCATCTTACCTCCATTATAGTCATAGTTACTGATCTGTGGAGGAAAGTATCTGTACACTGTGTCTGGTAACATGAGGGGCCATCATGTAGATGTTTCCAGCAACAGGGCTTGGAGCTTTCATGAAGCAGCTGTACTTTGGCTTTAAAAAGGGTCAACTTCTTGCATAATTTCTGTTGTGGCTGGAGCTCATACAGCCTTTTGATGGAAGGGTAATAAAGGCAATAATTTCAAGGCTCTAACTCTGACTGCAGGGTTCTCAGATGCAAGTTTTACTACATCCCTGGTAGTATTTTCAACTGTCATTTTTCACTATAAATCTTACCAGGGAAGAGTTTGGGGCCATTTGTAATTCCTGATAAGCTCTGAAAAGAATTTGCTTAATTCCTTTAGTTGTGGCTAAAAAAAAGTGGCTATTAGTATTTTATTATACATTAATGGTTCTTGTTGCCATCTTACAAACTGGACAGAACTGAAAAGGCAAGTAATTCTGCTGTCATCTGAGTTTAACATGCTGAGAGTAAAAGAAGAAGTTATCAGCTTAGGAGTTTGGAAGACAAATAAAGGGATACACAGATTTGTCTGGCTTTGCTTTGTTTTCCACTGTTGTCATCATTCTAGTACTTGCAGAATACAGTACCCATCCAGTGGCTTTGGACCTGTATGATTGTGATTACTTATAATCTCTTGGGTTGCAAATTCTGACAGTGTTGTAAACGCCTCTTCCCAAAGAGATTTAATAATTGTTAAATCTGCTGAGTTTCAAAGTAATTATACATTTATTTTATTTCTGAAACACTGATTACATGCAAAATAACATTTAAATGTTATTTAACATACAGGCTTGGCCCTGTATGTCTAAGGTTTTGTATTATACAACTCTAAATCCTCTTAAGTTGCTTGAGAGAAGCTAATCATGCCATTTTAAGTAGTTTATAAGCATGATTTGGATCATTAGCCTGGCTTTAATCAAGTGGCTTCTTTCCTCAAAGGGTAGTTAGACAAATGGAGGCCAGTGTGGACCCTGGAGACCAAACTTGAAAGGAGAGAGGCATATGGAGAGAGTCTGAACATCAGGGCAAGATTAGGCTCTGTGTGAAAAGATGCTGAGATCAAACAAGCTGGGCAGCAGTACATACAGAAGAGCTTCTCTTTGCACTCTATTTAAGAGTTGCATATTTAAATACATTTAACAGAGATTCTGTTGTACATCATGCCTTGGATGGGAGGGAACATTCTCTCTATCCCTTTTGTGTATTGCTTTCTGGTGGTCTTTACTGTACTGAGAACTGCTGTTTCCTCACTGTGGTCCATGTCCTTTGTTCAATGTGTGGGCAGGGTGGCCAGTGGTGCTGCAGACCAAGCTTTTAGGGGTTTTATGTGTATAATTATAGAAGAAAGGGACAGGTGTAATACACACACATACATATAAAATAAATATCTAACTAAATATGCATTTGGAGGAATATCCTTCAGGAGGCCCTGTGTGACTGCCAGCAGCAGCTGTGTAAGGCCAGCAGAGGGAGCGAACAGCAAGCACAGCCCTGAGCTGATGTGGGGACACCGAAGCAATTGGAATTACTGTTTGGAATGGACTTTTCATCTCCTGCCCTGTGGGAAACAGTGAACTGTTCTAATGCCTGTACATAGCTATTTGCAGGATTTTAATTTGGGCTGTATATGCAGAGGTAGCATGTGTTAACATACACAATTTTGTACACTTTGTTTTTTTCCTTTTTTGTAGGAATGGGCCTTAACAAAGGACAAGTCAGTGAAACACATGGATTTGTGCCTTACTGTTGTGGACAGAGCTCCTGGTTCACTAATAAAACTTCAGGGTTGTAGGGAAAACGACAGCAGACAGGTTAGTATGTCATGACTGCACTCTGCAAAAGGTGGGGTAAACAAGGATGGTGAATAAACAATGCTCTGGTGATCTGTCATATCTTCTATATGCTCTGCCTTTACTGTTATTTGTGTGTGTGAAGCTAGGATTCATGTTGTCATAAGGGCAGAATAAGCTTCATCCCTACAGGGCCCTATGTAAAGGTTTCACTCATTGATGTGTAACAGTGTTTAACTGCCTCCTGTGTCTTCTGAAAGAGTTTGTATATTCCACAATGTCTTTTTGAAAGGTCTCACTCAGTGAAGTTTGAATATTATGTATCCTGTTTCTCAAAAGAATCTGGTTTGGCTTTCCTTCTTTTCAGTTGTGGCCTGCTTATACCAGCACTAGAAATCTTTAAATTCATTTTTATCAATCCAGCATTGTAACTTCATCTATTTCCCATGCCTGAGGAAATTCACATTTGCAGACTCATACCATCTTTTTGATCTAGTCATAAAAGAACTTATCTCTTTCTGCTCAGTCATCAGTTCTGATCATCTGCCAGCTTCCTTGCCTCTATAGCTGTTTTTGCAGACAGGTAACTGAAACACTGTTTATTGATGAAGGAAGGAATATTCTTGCCACTTTTCAGAGAAGGAAACTAAGGAAGCAAGACTTTCTTGATGAGGTTTACATGCATAATATGGCAGACATACAAGAGAAACCACTCCCCCCCCCCCTTTTTTTTAATCCTGTATTTGGGATTTATTCTGTCCTTGACATCGTCTTGGACAAAGAGCTTTTGACAGCACAGATTGCTTATCTTCTGAGAATTGAAAGGTGTCTGACAAATTTCTGGATTTCTGTAGAGCTGTCTATAGTGAATGTGCTTCTTGCTTCTCTGTGCTCAATATTGTAGTGATATGTGAATGGATTTTGATGCTCGTTTTTTTTCTTCAGACCAAAGGTGTCACACAAGTAACAGGGTGAGGCAGTGTATTTGAGAAGTTCTGAACTAGAGGGAAATGTATTCTGTGTCTTGCAGAGTGTTAGCAGAAAGAAAAGCTGCTCTGGCAAGGCTTGCCAGAACTTGCATACTCTTACCCAAGAATCATCCAAACTGCTCCTGGTATTGCAGTTTGTATACATTTCCAGGCACAACCCAGGGAAGCTTATGAAGACTGCAAAGGACATGATGTAGAATTCTTCCTTTTCCTGCTTTTCCAGGTCAATAACTGTATTTTCTCTTCCAGAAATGGGAACAAATTGAAAGCAATTCTAAACTGAGGCACGTTGGCAGCAACCTCTGTCTAGACAGCCGAAATGCCAAAAATGGTGGTCTCACCGTTGAGATCTGCAATCCTTCTTTGTCACAGCAGTGGAAATTCACACTTAATCTGCAGCAGTAGAAGGACTTACAAGCAAAGTGCTGTTTCAACTGAAAAACATTGGGCAAAGTTTTGATTGAATTACTGATGTATTTCTTAAAACTTTCCACGGAACTTATATACCTCAGTATTCCACCTTTATCTGAAAGTAGAGTGCTGAAGCAGACACCAGGGATCCAGGGGACTCAGAGCACTGCAAAGATGTCACTGAGCATTACTTCACAGGAAGAAGGAATTGTGCTGCAGACTTCAACTGTTCCTTTCTGTCTTCAGCTACTACTTGCACAGCAGATAATTAACTCTAGGAACAACTGACGTATTGTAAACAAAAGGATCTGAAGAAACATCTGTGGGGAACAGTGTGGGAGGGAGGGTGGGAAAAATTACTAGGAGAAGGTCATTTGAAAACTCCATTGGAATAGAAGTCATTGTTTGTCATTTCCAGAACCAGAAGTGTCATTTTGAAGTTTCTTTTTTTTCTCCTGTGTGTACTTGGTAATTTGAATATGAACTTTTCTATGATGGACTCTAAATATAAATATATGAAAGTATATATATTGTCAGCTCCCAATGATTTGTATCAGTTTTCATCATCCTATAATTATCAACAAAGTGATTGACATATGTATAACCAGAAATTGGAGTGCTAGGAGAGAGAACCTCAGAGGGTACGGATTTTGTGCTGCTGGGTGTGATGTCCGTGCTAACACTGGATGCTTTTGCTTTGCAAACTGGGATCTTCTTAACACTTCACCCTTGCTGGAGATCGTGAAACTCAGGAGGAGAAAGAAAATAGAGGAGGTCAATGCATCTGCCCAGATGATTGCTTGGACTGTTTATTCCAGCTTGGGAATTCATCGCCTGTGCTCTGGATAACGTTAAACGTACTTTATATTTGTGTTGATAATTTCTGTAGTACTTTGTCTTTAAAATATTTCTTCCTTTGTTACAAAGTTATATAAACTGCACAGAGCTTTTGTGCAGATGTATTGGTTCAGCAGAGTTTTATTCTGGGCCCTAATGAGGAAAAAACTGTCTCAAACTCCCCTCTTGAGTTGTAGAAATAAGTTAGAATTGAAACACCACTGACAACAGCACAAGATCTGAATTCTGATTTGCAAGGATGAGCAGCTATGAAATATCTCTGAATTGCACTTGCTTAATTTATAGACCTACTACTGGGGAATTTTCTTCCTTTTTTTTTCTTTAAATGTAGCTTTTGAATGAATTCAGGCTTGACTCTGGGAATCAGCCTGGATACCTGCATAGCCTATGTGTTTTTAACCATAGAACTTGTGCATTTTGCAGCTTCAGTCCAGCTGATGTCATTTTTATAAAGCAATGCTGTCAAAGGTAACCCCAACTTTGACCTGTCTTTTCTTATGTTTGCATAGACTATATACTTTTTTATTAAAAGCAAATGCTTCAACAAGCTTTTAAAATGAGAAGGAAGATAAAAAAGTATTAATAAGTAAGACAGCATTGACAACAATTAGTGCAGACATGGAATGCCAGCAAGTGGTTTTGGAAAGATGGATCTTGGGAAAATATAAGTGTTGATCATAAGGAGATGCAAAACATCTGCTGTACTGTAGTATGCTGGTACAGTTCCCCTCTTTCTTTGTCCTGGAAGTAGAGTATTTCCTGATTTTTTTATTTTCCCTTGGCTGTACCTGTGCATCAGGCGTAGAGATGGTACTCTCATGGGCAGGGTGGCTTCACTGTGCCCATAGATGCCTTGTGTGTCTGAAGTTATGACCTGCAGGTACCTGCTTACCTTTTGGATGGGGCCCTTAAATCCAGTTTTACCCATCCATCATCATCTGACTTTTTAAATAAATAATTAATAACTTTCTCTGCTTATCCACAGTCCACTTTCTCCAAAACTTGCCTGTTTTAAAGGCCAGTGGATAAACTATTTTCAGCTTTTAGTCTTTCCCTGTAGCCTTTGAACCGAGCTGAGAACTTGAAGAACGTATTTCATAAACATAGCAATAGATGCCTTCATGTTTTGGAAAACAAATGCTGAAATACGAGCTCAGCAGCAAACCAGTTGTTTGAGGCTTTGGAAAACAGAATTTAAAAGGAAGTTAAAAAAAACCCCAACCACTCAGCTTCAACCGTGGAGGTATTTCCATTCACAGCTTTGATCTGATTGAGGGTGGTACTAAATGAAATCAGCAGCTGCAACTCTGAATATTGACCTGCCTCTTATCTCTGAATCTGAATTGCTAGTAAAAAGAAATTCTTAAAAAATCCATATTCCATCACTTTAGTCTTTAATGATTGCAATATTCATAAAGTAGGAATATCTTTTCAGTAATTCCCCATGGATGTTGTGCATAGGGGTTTTAATATAGGAGCTGTATGCTTTTCTTTGAGAGAACAGACAAGAAATGGTATCCTTTTGTTATGTTTACATGACAGTGTGCCAAAGTTACTTACTGTGATTTTAGGGGTTTTTAATGCTGAAGAAATTCATCTGTTTGAAAGATAAATTAAGAGCCCTTGAAGCAAATTTTGATGGAGTCTCCTGAGAACTTTTCTTACCGTCTTCAGAACAAGAATGGTGATACTGTTTATTTTGCAGATTTTCAAAACATAGTTTGGAAACTGTTTTTTTCAGTTGGTTTGAAAAGTCTGCTGTACAGAGCTTGTACTTGTTCATTTTATAGATGGAAACCATCCTTGAAAATTTGTTTAACTTAAATAAAGAAGAATGCTTTATAGATGAGTGTGTGCTGGTGAATAGAACTGAGTAAAGCCAGTGAAAGTCTGCCTGGAGCTTGTAGGTTGAAGTAGTTTTCAAACACTTAATTTCACTTGGTTGCTTCATAAAGTTCCTCTTCTATAAGTGTGTATATGTAGGTGTATATTTGTATTTATGAAAACAGATTTTGTTTGTGTTTAGTACTATAATTTTGAGGAAATTGTCTTATTTTAGAAGCTGTGTTACCCTGAGGAGGGGGCTAATACTGGCTGTATAGTCACCTGAAAATAGGTTGTCAAGGCACTCCCCCTCCTGTCCCCCTAGGCTGAGCTTCTGGAGATTCCCACTGTGCCCCTCTTTGCTGCCAGCAGTCCCTGGGCCAGGGCCTGGAGCAGCTGCAGCTCTCAGCCCCTCGGGGTGCCTGTGCTCTCCCTGCTCTCTTGTGCAGGGTGGACACTCAGATGCCTGTGCTGCATGAGATGATCTACTGCAAATATTTAGACCAAAGATTCCTTTTTTTTTCCTTTATTAAAGGTTTTTTAGGGGGCAAACACTCCACCAGTCTAGCTTAGAGAGCTTGCAAATGAACCTGCACCAGGACAGCTGGGGAGGGAGCAAATTCCACTCAGGAGGTGTGAAAGGAGAATTTTCCTGCTGCCTTTAGAGGACATGGGGATGCCAACAGGGCATGGCCTGGCATCCCCTTGGCAGAGCTGGGGTTCAACCTAAGGGGCAGAAGATGAGACCAAAAATTTCATCTGCAACCTTCTGTGCAGCCTCAGAGATGCCACAGGGCAGCTTTTGGGGCACACCTTTCTTTCCCACCCCATGGCATCCGGGGCTAGGTTCTTTGCTCCTGGTCTAGGAAACTCAGCTTTGCAGTCAGCCCCAAGGGCAGGACTGGCCAGCAGAACCTGCAGAAGCATCCACAGGAAAGAGTGAAACATTTCCACTCTTAATTGTACTGACTGGAAGAGCTTTGCCGAGCAGCCTGTGGGAAAGCAGAAGTCATGGGTACAAATATCCTCTGTGGAGCAGAAGTCAGTGACTTTCAAAATCTAAATTAAATCAAGGAAATAGGTCTTTAATATTAATGGCTGGCAAAAATAAAAAGGCCTTGTCAAGCTGCAGTAAACAAAAGGAACAGTTTTCCATCTGCTGATTATATTTGAGAATTCAAATTAACATTCTCTATCTTAAATGCCCTTTAACACCTGGGAGCTGGCAGGTGATACCTAAATATAATTACAATGGGCTTCTGGCAATAGAAGCTTTTAATCTAATCCAGCATTAAATGTAGGAGTCTGTTGCACCTCCGCCTAGATTCTTCCATGTTTCCTGTGTGTACAGTTCCCAGCTCATTTCTAAGAGTAAGTAGCAGGACTGAATGAACCATCCAGCAAATTTTTGCATTGCTGCTGACCAGAACTCCCTTGTTGCCATGTTATCTGAGTACATAGATCTGAAAAAAGTTCATTTTTTGGAAATTCAGGTCATGCTTTTTAGCAACTTTTTATGCATGGGTTTACTCTGCTTGCTTGTCGCTGTGCATATAAGCAGATAGCTTTTATAAGGGAATGCTTAAGCTTTACTCTTTGGGGATTTAAAAAAGCATCTAAAATCCTGATTTTTCACAAAGATGCCTTTCTGTATTAGGAAAAGAAGCTGAATTTTGGGAGAGATAAAATGGCTGCAACCTGCTTGAGGTAAAGACTGTTGTCTTGTTTGAAGTGGATCCTATAGAGCATTGCCTGGTTCCATTCTGGGGTGTTACTGCCATAACCTTGGTTGTTTTAAGATGTTTAATTGTTGTACACAAATACCAACATCTACTCTGCCTTACTTAGATTTATTTTAAATGTAGATGCTGTATGAATTTACATGGCCACAAGTGGCACAGAGGCATCACCTGTATCCTCCTTCAAGCATGAAACACAGTAAGTAATTTCATAGCAATAGCTTTTTACAGATCTCTCTAGCTAGAGGTTTGTTCCTTTCCAGATTCATTTCAAGTGAATGAAGCCACTGAAAAAAACTCTGGGATAATAGACCATGATTACAGAATGAGCACAAATGTCAGAGTTGCAGCTTTTGTTAGTCTGCACATTTTATTTACAGCTTAGCATCCAGTAGCTATTTTAAGATCTGCTAGTAATCAAGCTTAAAAATTTGGAATAAACTCAGTCCACAGATGTTCTCTCTACAGCCCTCCAAGAGGTCTGAATGGGTGCAAAATACCCTTTTGATTTGGTTTGATTTCTTGCAGCACAGCAGCAGCTTGCTGCTCTGTATGCAGGAAGAGGGATCTGTTTGATTTCAAGTTCCTGTTTCTACCCAGAAGATGTTTTTAATCCAAGGACTTTTTGAGGTATTTTTTAATTAAAAAGGATCTGGAAGTAGCAAATAGCTTTCTGTCAAACCTGTATTAATTAAAGGTCACCTTTGGTAGTCTGGTAAAAACAAGGTTAGAAAATTACTTCCAAGGGTCTGTTGTGCTCTGGTACTGTGATCAGCACCACTTCTGTAAGATACTTTTCTCAACTTCTGTGCCACCTCTCCCCCTGTGCAGCAGGTTGTTTTTGAAGTGACCAGGGGTAGATTCCTGGTGGCAGCTCTGTGCTCAGCTGAGCCAGCCTGTTTGAGGAAAGGAATGCTGATCCTGCCTCTCCTCCCTTGGGATACTGTTTCTGCCCTTTCCATAAGACAATATAGGGAAGGCTGGCAAAAACAAACAAAGAAAATAACCAACAACCCAAACATACAAAGTGTTGTCACTCTTGGTAGCTGAAAGCCCTTTGAGCTTGGCTTAACTAGACTATAAAATCAAGCCTTATGTTTTTGTAAGAATGAGGTGGGGGATGCTCTGGATTGCCTTTCAGTTGAGATGCCTATTGTAACAACAATAATAACAACAACTTATGCCAGAACAGCCTTATTGCTATGTCTAAAGCCAGCAGCACCAGTAGTATCAAGAGGAGGAACATACCTGAGAGAGACAAAAAGATTTTAAGCTTTGCATCAAGGTGTTGGTTTCAGCATAAAGCCATTGTTTGACAGGGAGTTTCTTACTAGAAAGGGATTTAGCACTTTGCTCTAGACAGTCTGGAGAAGAAATTGCTCCACCCTGTGTGCACTTTGTGCTTTGTGTGGCATGGAGCTCACCATGCTGGTGTCAGGCTCTCTTCCCAGCTGGTTTCAGAATTGTATGAAGATGTTGCTCTTTTCCTGTTGAATGAGTTATTGGATAGAGGGGGGCATCTTCAGGTGAGGATCAGAGATTCTGTCATGGGAGGAGCTTAAAAAGAAAACAGCACACACACTCTCTTTTGGGTGTCTTGGTAGAAAAGATTTTAAAAAAAAAGTGAAGCAGAAGAAAAAAAAAGGTGCAAAGTGAGAGGGTGGGAGAAGCAGATGCAGAGCTGCAGCTTAGAATGTATTTCAAAGTAAGTAATTCATTGTTTAAGGAAAAATGAGATTAGGCTATCCTGTGCTCTACAGCATCAGCTGTAACATCTTCAGCAGTGGTGTCTGTGCCAAGTGCTCAGCTTCTGTCTGGATGTGACCTCTGGGAAGAGCTCAGATGTAAAAGACCAGCTGAATTTTCGGAAGTTTTTAGGACAGTTAGTTTTTAAAAATAAAATTTAATAAAGTTTAAACATCTTGAGAAACAGGAAATTTGAGAATTAGGAAATCTTCAGCTGATCTAATTCTCCTTTTGTCAGTTCTTCCCATATAAGTTTGCTATAATGAATAATTGCTTCCAGGCTGAGTGTCTGGCTTCAACTGCCAGCCATTTCTCTGCTGATTGTTGAACTCCTTAAACCATTTTTTTCATAGAATCAGAGCTCCTGGAATATGATTCTGTCATTTCTTTACTTTTGCCCTTACAGACTGAGCCCTTAAACTAGGTGAGAAGCATGTTTTCCAGGTCACACATTGCTACAGCTGTGCCCCAAGCTGTCCTCAAGGCTGACAGAGAGCGGATGAGGGGTGAAGGTGCTCCTCTCAACTCCAGAAAAACAGGATGGGACCCCTATGGTTGTTACTTGTGTAAGATTCCCACTGCTGATTCTCACATTGCTCTTGGGGCTTTGTAAGAGGGACAGCCAGGAAGTGCTCTCAATGATCCTGAGGGCTGTTACATCTTCCTCAGCTTCCAGCAAATCCAGTGTGGCAAGGCTAATCAGGGTTGGGCCATAGCTGCTTATTTTTCTGGATGAAATCAGCAAAGAGAACACTGCTACATGTCCACAAGCAGTGCTTGCAGGCAGCTGGTCAGAACTGATGCTCTTGAGGGCCCATCAGTTTGCTCAGGGAACATCCCAAAATTGGTTGTGCACCTGGGAAACTCTGTGGTTCCCGTTTTACAGAGCAGGATTAGGTGCTGGAATGTCGGGATCAGTAGCTTATCTGAGTGACCCCGAGAAGGGTTTGAGAGTCTCTTTTCCCAGCCCGGTGCTGAAAGGAAGAGTCAGGGCTCTTCATTTAGTGGTCTCAAGGTTGTTTATTTCTCCTTATCTATAAAATTTTTTTCCTGCCCTGATGAGGTCAGTTCAGCAAGGCAGTCTGAGGCACTCTCCCCCGCCCACGAGGCAGTGTGGTCTTTTATACTACAAACTACGTATACAATGTTTACAATTACATTCCCATGCCCTTCACCCTTGTTAGACAGTGCACTTCCACCATGGCCCAATCCACAAGTGCCAACATCACACAGAAGATGGATGACAAGAAGAAGAAGGAAGAACCACGAGGCAGGCCCTGATCCCTCCATCTTGTCTCCACAACCCCCCCTGTACCAAAACTCTAAAATCTACATTTCACCCTGTAAATGTGTCATCCCTGCACCATTCAAACCTGAGTGATTCCCATGTCCCCACACACAGGTGGCACATCCCCAGAAGGGTCAAAGTCAAGCCACCAGGTGCTTTTGGCAACATCCCAGGACCTCCGAGCCCCCTAAGGGTTCTCTCGGTAGCTCTGGACATCCGGAGTGATGTGCTGAGTTCCCACACTGGAATGGATCAAAGTATTTGCACATCATGCTGGTTAAATCTTAAGAGGGGAAAATGGAATAAGGGAGACAGACATTTACAAGCCAAGTGGCACAGAGTGGATGCCAGGGGCCACTTCTTTCCCTGCTAAATCTGAAGTCCTTTATCAGCAAGGAGCAAGAATTGTCCCATTTTGAGCTAAAAAGGCAGAGTGCCTGTACAAGAAGGGGTTAGATCATGAACAGTAAGGAGTATATGGATAGGGAGTTAATTCATGCCTGTTCTTTACAAGTACTGAGTGAGAAGACCAAAAAAAGAAAACCCAAAAAACCAAAAAGATGTTTCCAGGTACCAGGTTTAGGACAAAAGCTCTTCATATGGTTGAAAATGACTCCATGGATGTGACAGCCCTTTCAGTGGAAACCAGGGCTGTAAAACATGCAAATGTATAAATGTGCACTGAAAGTTTCTACACCAGAGATTGATGGGAGCTTGAAGGGCAGGTGGAGGTGATGCTATTTGGTTTTAATTCCATTCCTTTCATCTTTCCTCAGGCAGTTGGTTACTGGGTTATTGAATCCTTTGGTCCATGCTGAATCCATGTTTTCCACCTGAAGTGTCCTGAGGCTGGACAAACACGTGGATGCACGGAGCACCCTTGGAGCACAGCAGGCAAGAGAAGACAGTGCAGCACCAGGAACGTGCCAAGGGATGGTGCCAGGTGAGCACACCCAGAAGGAGTGAGCCAGCAGCTGGTATTTAATGTGCTGGGTGGAGAATCCCATCTCCAGCTCTCATCTCAAATTACTTTCCTTGCTACTTACAAAATGGTGTTCTCAACCTCTCACAGGAAATGTGAAGATGTTTCTGGCTGACTTTTAAATTATAATGGAAAATGGATGCAGACAGTTTTTAAATTTTAGACTTTCACATTGAGGAAATATGGGGAAGAAATGAGTCTGGAAAGGATTAGTAAATTAATTTTATATTTTATTGTGAATAGCAGTTTAGTGCCTTTGGGGACCAAATTCTACATGATTTTAAGAATTTTAATCCTATCCAAAACTGCAACAGAACTCTGCCCATGGAATTTGCATTTTCAATAGTCTCTTAGGTAGAGGATGGCATCTTTGACATTCTGGTGTCTTTTCATTGCATGAGTCCCTAAGGATAGTCTTTGAGAGCTTCTGAAGAAAACAGGTTATATAGAGTTCTGAAAGCATGCCATGGGATTCCCAATTAGCCTGGATGCAAAGCTCTTTGTGCTGCATTTGAATTTTGACCTTCATTAGCAGTGCCTAGGGAAAGGCTTGTATGAGCTTCTGGAGATCCTCACCTGGCACAGGGGAGGTCCTGGTTCAAGGTGGGGCACCCTGGGCTTCATTGCTAGAGAAATAGTGACAAAAAGGGCAGGTGGCTTTTGCCAGGGAACCCCTGCACTGTGGGATTGCTTGGAACCAGCCCTGCTGTTTTGGCTCATGCCAGTACTCTGGTACTTCTGTGATCCACATTGCATGGGTTAAACTCTCCCTGGTCATGAAGCTGAGGATGTGCCCAGCCTATGTGGAGCATAGCTGAGCCTGGCAGGAGTGAGCAATGCCCTTGTAGCAATGACCCTCGGATGACTTTCCAGGAAGATTTAAAAAAAAAAATAGGAAAAGCATTCACTTATATAGATTTGGCTAAATAAAAAGTCATTTCATGGGGGACACAAAAGGTGACCTTTTGGCCTGCTTGCTTCAATTCTGGCTGTGCCTGCATACCTGTACTGGAGGAGGCATGGAGCCAGCCTGGCTCCCTGTGCCTGCCCAGGCCAGAGCAGGAGCACTCACAAACAGTGTTACTGCTCCTGCTGTTGTGTGAAGAGCTCTGTTGTTGTGCTGGTGCTCTCTGGTGGGACAGGGGAGGTTACCTGCCCCTCACAGGAAAGATTTTTGGGGGGAGTTGCACATACAAAAGAAGCAGTCTGAGCCCAAGGTATCCCCAGAGAAAATGCTTGTCTGTGCAGGATGGTTATTTCTGTGTCCACCTGTGCATCCCATCCCACTGCTGTTTTATCCGTGGGAAATGTCCTTCCCTTTCCCAGCAGGTGGACTTGGCTTCCCCTGTGGGTTGGATCAGAGTCGTGCATCCTGTTGGCAGCTCTCTTTCTTTGACTGGATGCCCTGGAGCATGAATTTCCTTAGGAAAGCCAGAGATGGCAGCAAGACAAGTTTTCTGCCAGTTCCCTTGTTCCAGTTTCCTCCTTTTGGCAGAACAGGATTGGATTTTCTTTCTCACTATTATTATGGGCTGCAAAGAACAGCTCTTAAATTAGCCCTGAGGAGGTGGAAGGGTAGAGGAATCGCTGTGGGGAGTTTGGTCTGACGCATGTAATAAGCACAAGCTCTGTCTGATTCGACTGATGAACCCTGTCATGGGCACAGCCCTCTCCCCAGTTTGTTTTTGTTGTTTTAATTAACTTTTGGCAGCCATGCCAAATGCAACTCCTGCGCCTTTTCCCAACCACTGCTGCAATGTTACAGTGAAGTTCTCTGGCCGCAGCTTGGCTTGGGAGGCTTGGGCCCATCCAAGGAGCCTCCTGTGAAACTCCAGGCCTGTGTGAAGGTGCCTAAATATCCCCCAATAGAGACCCTTTATCTCCCTTTCCTAAAACACTCCTGGCTCCATCTTCTCCCCACTGCTTTGAGCAGCTCAGACTCCGACAGCTCTGCTGCTCTTCCCACTTCTTAGGACACTGGTGCACTGTGTGGCCACAGATGCTCCTGCTGGAAGGGCAGAGTTGGGCTCTTCAGCCACCCAGTGTGGATGTGCACCCATAGGGATACAGATCTGGTGTGTGTGACACTGGCCCTGTTACCAGAGCCTCTGAAAGCTGTCCCTCTCTATGGGAGATTTCTCATCAGCCCCAGGGACTGTGGAGCAGTTGCAGTGCTCCAGCTGGAGCGGACAGACACCCTGGAGCACCTAAGCTGGTGGGGAGGGGAGGGAGGGCAGCACACAAACCCCATCAGTGCCCTGCAGCATCCTGGAGCAAAGCAGGATTTAGGTCACCTGCCTAGGGAGCAGTTTGTGCTCTGCTGACTGCCTCCATCACACAGGCCTGAGGTGCTGGCAGGAGAGAAGGGCAACTTTTGAACCCCAAGAATAACTTCCCTTGACTTCAGATAAAGTGTTATGGTTTGCTTTCAGTGAGGGAAGGGAGCCTTGCAGCCACCCACTTTTACAGAAATCTGCCCTAAGAAGGTGAAGCTGCTCATGCATCCCTGGGTGCTTCAGCCTTTGCGTGGAGCCCCAGAGAGCAGCAGCCACATCAAATCTCATCCACTGCGGATTTTCATTATCCACATGGAAAACTGGGTTAAGCTACCTCAGGCAAAAAGAAATCCTGCAGGCTGCTGTGAGGCTGTCATTGCTGGAGAGGCTCTGGCAGCTGGGAAAGGGCACGGCTTTCATGCAACAATGAACCTTCGTAACGTGTTAGAAATAGCTCCTCGTTGTTCGGAAAGAAATGCAGGAAATTCTTCTCACTCCCTTTCTGTTGCATTTTCTCCTTTCAGGTAGCATAAAAGCCATTTGGTTATCTGCAGCACAGGAGCAGAGCTGGTTGGGACCAGGGGCCATGAAACCAATGAGACAAAAGGTGGGGTGAGCACGTGGGGAGCAGAGTAGGGTCTGGCATGTCTGGTGGTTAAACCTGATGCACAGGCATGAGGCAGGGTCCCAGCCAAAGGGATGCAAGGCAGCTTTTCCAGCTCCCTGGGTTTTGGGCTGTGGCAGGCAAACTTTGCGGCCAGGTTGTGTTTGGCATCTGCTCTCCCTTGCTCAGAGGGAGCCTGGTCATCACCCCTGCAGGCTGCTGTCTGGGGAAGCAATCAGGGAAGAGTCCCTGCCAGTGCCTGGAGGTGTTCATGATCCATGATTTACCACTGGCCTGGTCAACCACCACTCTATGTTGAAATTTGGTGGTGAGGCTACTGGAAAAATCACAAGAAACAGATCATATATGCTGGCCTGTGGGAAAAAGTTCCTGAATTTGTTTTGCTTCTCCCACATGAGCAACAGAAAGCTTTTGCTGGCAGCCACTGAGTCACTTGACTGTCTGTGCTTGGTGTGTGTTTGTGTGTACTTGCCCAGTCCAGAGAAACTTTTTTTTGGTTCAAAAAAGCAGCTTCTAAAATCACTGTATTGCACCATGCATTGAAATTGGCTGCTGTCATCTCAGGCAAGAGAATGCTGCTGTGCATGGGTGACTGGTTTAAACTGTCTATGGCCAGTTTGTTGCACTGGCCAAGAAAGGGCCACAGATGTTTCACAGCTGGTCTGAGTGCTTCTGAAGTACCTTTCAGATCCTCCAGGGCCACCTCAAGCTCCTGGCTGCAGTAACAGGTTTTCTTCATTAAGTGTGCAAGTATTTCTTCTATTTTAGTAAGTTTATTAAACCTGACTTGCAGTATTTAATAGCACTACTTGCTCAGCCTGGCTGCAAACTGTGGGTGATCATCCGTGACCAATTTCATAAATACTTGACATTACCTGGTGTCTGGAAAGACAAACTGTGGAACTCTGCAGTGGCACTTTGCAAATTGCTTTCCTGAGCAGAGCAACGCTCTAGCTGTTCAATATTAATTACAGGATAGGAGTGGGAAAAAAAAGTGATTATCTGAACACAGAAACACTATGCTGATGTTATGCCAGCTACTTGTTGGGATACCTCTCTTCCACCAGTATCAGAAGTAGCTGTGGGTTTTAGGTGGTGGTGAGTTGTTTGGCACTGTAATGGAGAGGACTGAAAAAAGATGAATTGGGATGTCAAGGAGAAGAGCAGCACACATACTCTGGAGGAACACCAGCAGGTACAGAATTACATTTTTGTTTGCGAGTGTTGTATGCGGCCTTTCCTCTGTGGCTGGGTGCAAATACAATTGCTTCTGCTTGGAGACCAACTTTTCCAGTGCACATGTCCAAGATATAGCTATGCCTATTAATTCATGTGTTTGTCTTTATCCCCAACAGTTTCAATCTGAAAAGGCTGAGATACTGATAGACTCTTAGGCAATGAACTTTTCCAGTTGCTGAGAGTGATTTGCAATTTATTCTAGCGTGGCTGCCTGCAGATGCTAGTCTTACTCACAGCAAATAAATGTCTCTCCCCTCCCTTCTTTCCCTCAAACCTTTCCATTTTGGGGGATTATTATTTGGCATCATTTTAGCTGACTGTTTCTAAATTTTGTGTGTGTCCAGGAGAGATGGAGGAGGTTTGCTGTGCTGTTTCCTCAAAGGCTTTGAGACAATGTTGCCATCTTAAATCCTGCCTTGTTGCCCCGGGGAGTCTGAATCTGGCAGGAGGAATATCTAGCATTTCTTTTAAGGTTGCAGTCCAGCCCTGAGCCATAGAAGTAGAAAAAGGAGCATGTTTTGGCTATGGCACCTCGGTGTGTTCACACTGCAGGTGGCACCAGCTGCAATGGCTGCACTGCGGGAGGTGAGTCCGTCTGCTCAGGGGAGCTGATGCTCATCCAAGTTTGTGGATTGCCAATTTCCCCAGAATCTGAGAACCTCCACTGCTGCTGCTCTTGCTTCTTTGATGAAGGACAGACTGCAGATTCCCAGGCAAAACCTGTGACAGGAAACATAATCTGCAAAAAAAGCTGTGGTAAAATACATGAATCCCATGCCAGTGTCACTGGTGCAGGTGTTCCTGAAAAATTCTGCCCAAGCCCTCACCTGAGGAAGTGGGAATATCAGAGAAGTGAGAGAGGTTTCTGGTTTCTCAATTCCCATCGCCTTTTATGTATTGATTTCTTAAACTCTCATTCCCAAGACAGAAGTGTGGCTGTGCTGTAATCTAAGGGAACTGCTGCATGGAGACTGTCTCTGAAGAGAGAGGGGAGATGGCTTTCCTTTGCAGGGGTCTGATGAGATGCCATTCATTACTGCCTGTAAAGTGCTTGTTCCAATCTCAGGTGAGGGTGCTTTGGGAGAGTCTGTGCTTTGAGTTGCTGACAGCTGGGGGTGTCCTCTGCAGTGTCTGTGAGGTGGCAGTTTCATTCTCTCTGTTCCTCTCTGGAGACAGAGGGACAAGTGGAATAGGATACTGGAAAACACTGCAAAAGGGCATGGTTCATATGGCTTAATTAATAAAGACCATGTTGTTGGAATTAATTGCGAATTCTCCTGAGAATAATTTCACAGGAGATTGAGTTACTGTAGGCCCTGGCCTGATCTGAATGGATGGCAATGTTGTAAATGACAGCACCAAGGTAATGTGTGTGTCTGTGTCAATCAGATCCTGGGTTTCATAATTTCATAAATTAAATTCCTTCTTTTATTCAATTAGTGTGCTAAAAACAATTTGCATTGCTTATTGTACCTCTGATGGTGTGGCCTGATCAGACACAGCGTTAGCTCAGGTCACGGCACACCCAGGGAACAAGGTGCTGTGCTGACAGGGAACAGGGAGAAATCCTGCTTTGGTTTCTGGCACAGCTGCACGTCTCAGCTGGCGTGTAGCTGCTCTCGCTGCAGGGGCTTGTAATCCTCTCCTTGGGTGCCTCCTGCTGCGTGTGCCCAGGGAATGATGTAGGGAGGCTCCTGTGCGGGGCTGTTCCCGTCCTGGGGAGCCCTGCTCTGAGCCAGGTCATGCTGATCCATCACCCTGATGATGCACCCACACATTTCCAGGCTCTGCACTCCTTTGGGATGAGCCAGCCCCCACGCTGAGCTGCAGGCACACACAGGTTTGATCGCTCCTTGAGCGTGGATGTGACTCTCACAGCAGAAACTCGTGAGTTCCTCCCCTGCTGCTCAGCAGTGACCGCTGTGGTGCAAAAAACACACAACAAAGGAGAAAAGGAGCCTGTTTCTTGTGTGAAGGGGACAGACTGTCTTTCAAACCAGCATGAAGGGCTGCCAATGCAGCTACTTACATGTTGAAAAGGTTTCTGAGATGTTGGCTGTGTTGAACAGCCAAAATCTCTTGCCCCCCCTGCTTTTGTGATACCAAGCAATTTCAGAAAAATAGTCTCCAATGGACTGGGTCCATAAAGACATGAAATAGGTCAAGGGGCTTGTTGCTGGTTGCTTCTGTTAATGTTTCCTTTTCCCTGGAATTCTGGCTTTTTCTTAGGACAGGTTAGGTGCAAACTAAATTCCTTCATGTGGAAAACCCAAGATGCTATGAAGAAACACCCTGAGCAAATCAGACAAATCTGAGCAAATCAGACATGGCAGCCTGACAGAGCCTGGCCAAAGGTCAGTGTTGAGCCACAGTCACACACCTGGAATGCTGGGCAGCCTGGTCTCAGTGGAGCCTTTGCAGCCACGAGGAAATGAGGGATACAGCCCAAGGCACGGAGGACAGCTTTATTGTGCCTGTTGGCAAGACCGACTGTAACCCCACTCGTGTGGTCTCCTGCAAGGCTACTGCTGCCTTGTGGAATAAGGTTTAAACCAGGTCCTAGCAACTTGCTGACTTGGAGCTGTGAAACAGCAGCCATCTGCAGATCACACATGTCTGGTTTTGCCTGCAAATGCCACTCATTTGGCATGCAGGTCCTGGGTTTGGTGGGTACCACTGGTGGTACAGACAATGCTCACCAGGAAGAGCCAGAGCAGCAAGGACAAAGGGCTGGTTCTGTTCAGTTGATACTTGAGAGCTGGGACAGCTCTCCCTGTCCTTGTGTCCACCCTGCTCTGCCCTGAGGTGGCTGGGGGAAGTGTTGCTTGTCAGGGTCAGAATGGCATGGTAGGGGGAGACAGTGGTCCCCTTTCCTATGTCTGTGTGCTGACTACACTGAAAGGCTTTTTCAAGTCAGTTTTTTCAAAAGAAAATGCCTTTGTCCCCAGTGGCTGGACAGAGGTGGCAGGTTTATGATTCTGATGGTCTTAGAGTGTGAACCTGTAACTTATCTTGCAGTATATTCTCTACATCCTTTCACTTGGGCACCCAGAGCATGACCAAACATCTTCCCCACATAGTTCAGAAAAGAACAAGACAGGAAAAGCAACGGGTAATATATCTGACTGTATTTCAAAGTTGTTGATTGTAAACAAACTTTGTTGAAGAAATAAAATCACATGACAAGATATCAGAGTGATACTATAAATCAATTTTGTTATTGTTGCCACACTTCACATTTTTGGAACTTGGAATTCAGCTTATGGTGTACAAAATTTGTAAAAATTTATTGCAAGCGTGCCTTTGTGTAGAACAAAACTGGTGTCACAAAAGTAGTTCCCTGTCCCATGCAGAAACACAGCTGTGTGTCTCTTACTGTGAAGAGGTCACACACCTGCATTTCCTGAAAGACTTGGCTGTTATAAAATTGGTCTGAGAAGATTTTAAAAAAAAAAAAAAAAAAAAGTAATTTGCAGTGTATATTTCACCTCTGTAATTTATGCTTTCAACAGAAATCTTTAGAATTATAAAGAATATGGAATTTGCAACAGAACCGCAGCTGCTGATGGTGTGAGCACAGCCCAGTGGTCTTGAAAACACTCAGCCAGCTAAGGCCCATCTTCGCAAGTGGAACTGTCACTGCATTTGATGGAATGTAAGTTGCACACATTGAAAAATTAATGAAGACAAAATGTCAATGGGGAGACCCCTTATCCAGAATCCCCATTGTTCCTGTTTCTACTGTGGTGCTTCCACAGTCTGTAACTTCCATGCTGTGCTGACATGCAGCAGTGCTGTGACTCCAAGGCTGATGACTAGGGAACACGTATAGCCTAAGGAAAGGCATGGAGTGAGGCAGGGATGTAGCTAAAGCAGGGTTTGTGTTACTCAATCAGCTGTGCAGACTGGTTATGTTAAACATCAGCCTTTCTTTCATTCAAAGGCAGCAGGAGAGGGGGGTATACATGCTGGAATGACGAGAGTTAGAAGGGATCACCTGGCCCATCCTCTGAACTTTCTTCTGCCTTCTCAAACCCCCTGTTGAACTCCTCCTTGTGTCTGTGTCTACATCCCTCCATGCTGATTAGCCACACCTTCACAGGACCAGAATAATTGCTGGCATAAACCTGAGTTTTGTTATCTGTGATATCACCCCCAGACCATGGGATCAAACTGTTTTTTTATTTCAGTACTGAAATGCCAGGCAATAGGAGAAAAATCCAGATTGCAAAATAAATCTGAGAGACCTGCGAACTGTTTTCCATCAAATGAGCAACTATGTTTCACAGACATGCAAATTGTTCAGCAGTCATGTTTGCAAATGCCTGGACACAGATTATTTGAGAACAAGACCACAAAATTACTTTGACATAAGTGGGTTGGGGTTCTGGACAGCTGAACCTAGTGCGCTGTGCTTTGCTTTTAAATTTCTAGGCTTTTTGAGGGGAACTAGTGGAAATAGGTCAAAATGCTCTGAAGGCCAGAGCACACTGTAAATACTTGAAGTGTGAAAGCATTTGCCAGAGTTTATTTTAGAAACACAGTTGCAAGGGCTGGGAGCAAACTGCACAGGCCTGGAATTTTCCCTTTCCTAGAAAACCTTCTGAGACCAACTTGACTATGATGTCTGCTTTTCTAAGGAGCTTGGATTGCAAATGGTGATCTTGTGTCTCCCCAGCTTTTTTCCCCAGTCAGGTCCTGCCCATCATGGTCCTTACAGCACAGCACGACAGTCCTCTCCCGCTGGGTTCCTCACCCAGGGCCCCCAGGCATCCAAGGCTGTTCAGGTACAGCAAATGATACTTTCCTGGGTCAGGTTTTCACACTACACATCACCCTGACATCCAATACAAGCAATTATTACTTCAAAAGAGTGATACAGAAGGGATTTACCACTTAAGGCCTTTTAGTGATACCTAACAGCTGTTCACCAAACCCATCAGAGTGAAAGGGCTTCAAAAACAAAGCAGAACACAAAGAAAATCCCCAGACCCTGTCAAAGGTCTCTCTATGACAGCAATGCAGAGCTGAGGAATATTACAGCCATGCCAGTTGGAGCAGTGGGTGTGGTGCTGCTGAAACCTCTTTGGGGTCCATCCAGACCTGCTGGGACAGCACTAATGGGGCAAAGCAGGCAACACCTTCACAGTGATTGCAATCAGAACAGCCTGCAGAAACAATACCCTGTTTCATCTGAGATCTGCAAAATAGCAGAAAGGACCAGCAGAGCAATGCTACAGAAGTAAACTGAAGGGCCAACTCTGTGTTGTCAACCCTTCCAGACTGACCAAGAACCTGCAGGATGCTTTGGATGTGTTCTAAGTGCAAGGAATGAGGGAAGCAAAGGAAAGTGTGGGGCAGGAAGCTTCTCCAGGGTTAGATTTCCAGAGAGGCAAAGCTGTCACTCAGAAGAAGAGAAAGAAATCCTTTTTATAAAGCACAGCTGTTCTCAGCTGTTTCCCAACAGTGAGGTGATGATATGAAGGTGCTTCCAGTTCATGATGCTTCTGGAAACAAAGGTAAGTTTAGGAAGAACTGCGACAAGAATGAATATACATCAAGTAGCCCTGATGACAGGCTTGCTTTTGAGTAGATGATGTGATGTTTTGGTGCAAGTATCCTAGTTAACAGCAGGCCAAATATATACCTGTTTTGGGTTTAGAGTTCCTTGCCCTTGTGAAACTGTGAACAGGCCTTCGACACTTCAATGTTTTTCTCAGCCAGACTGAGATGAGCTCATTTTACAAACAGCCAATCTTACATCAATCCGAGCGTGAAGGAAGTGCCATGGCAAACTCCATAACAGAGGTGGATGGAAGACTTCATATTCCATCTAAGCCTCAGTGCCTTCTCTTAACTCAGTAATTATTTGTCTGAATTTCAGACTGATTACTGGACTATTGCAGAGCTTCAGATTTTCCATATATCTCTTCTAAGTTCCTCTAGGATTGTTGGGCTCCTGCATTTTATCAAATTTTCTCTTACCTTTAGTGCAATTTGGTTTTAACTCATGCCAGCCTGTATGAAGGAACCTGTGCTGAGTCCCACAGCCCTAACTTAGGGGGAAATTATATTTGGCATACTTTCATTTCTAGTTAGGAAAAGTGCTTTTGAGCAAGAACCAAGTCACTGAAAACACAGAACACGGCCTTAATCAGCAGGAGAGCAAACTCCACTTTCACAGTTTCATCACCCCCTTATCTGTGCTGTGCCTTGGTGTCTGGTAGGAAAGGAAAAGCTGTGATAAGCTAATGATGTCTCACGAGTGCTAAGGTTGTTACAGCACTTTGCAATCCTTGCTTGGAAAGTACCAGAGATGCACAGAATTATCAGAGCAGCATAATCCACCAGCCCCCCCCTTGTCAGTGGAATCAGCTCTACCACAAGGGGACTAAGGCATGGAAGAATGAGATACTGGAGACTTCTTTCACTACTCACTAGCTCAAGACAGACTTCTAAATAACTGCTAGAAAGAAAGTAAAATCTTTGGGGGGAAAAAAAGGCCACAGAAATGTATCTGGAGGTAAAGAACAGGAATGCTGTTTTTGAGTTGCTAAATTCAATTTTCTCTAGAAATTACCTGAAGAAAACAAAGTTGTACTTCTATAAATTATGATTCCTAGACTATTTGTATATAGAAGGGTTGGGGATAGAGAATAGAAACAGAAAATGGAGATGAGATTTCTTTACATTGTGCCCTTATTGTCAAATGTACAGATGGACTGAAGTAAAAAGTGGCAAAATTCCTGCAAGCCCTTGAAGCATTTTTCAACAGAGACAACAGTGGAAACCACTTCCCAGTGGCTCCTAAGCTCTGGCAAGTGTGGCATTACACACTGGGAAAAGAAATGTTTTCCAAGAATGGATCGTGGCACAACAGACATTTCCTGAAAGTACTGTGCATAGAAGGTGGTTGGTATGTCCTACTGATGCTCTCAGTTCTTTGAAATAAAGTTTGCATACCATGAACAAGTAATTATCAGTTCTTAGAAGTACAGTTCTAAACAAGTAAGTATCAGTTTTTAGAATGTCAGTGAAAATTCAATTCAACAGGAGAGAAAGGAGCTGTGCTGTGCTCCCTTCACTACTTCAGTGTCAAACTTCTTTTTTTTTTTCCTGAAAAAGTTTAGAGACATTCCTCTGTGACTTGGTTGGCATTCTGACTGCATTTTACCTACTGCTAAGTTCTCAGATCTCTTACCCAGATTGTCTTAAGGCTACAAACAACCCAAACTATAATTTCACAAGCTATTGCACAATTAGACACACACACACTATAACGAGCATCCTTGCACTACTTTGAGACTTTTTTCCCCCTCTTTAATTAGGGAGAGGCTTTAATGTTACAAGCAGGTGGGGAACTAAATCTGAGTAAGCCAGTTTGCAGTAAAGGAAATAATCCTGCACAGGCTGAACTGCAGTTGACAAACTTTTGCCTTTTAAAAATTGTCCTATATCTTCCTTAATTACTTTGCCTTGGTTGTAGTAACAGAAAAAGTGCAAGATGCTTTTTCAACAAGGAGAAATCTTAACTTTCCCCAGCCCTATCCACTTCCAGTCAATAAAAGGAGAAGATGAGGGGGAAAAGTCATCTGTAGATATAGACTACACTTTGGTGGCTTTTGCTTGTTGGCTTCAAGAGCCAAAATTCAGGCATTTTGTACATACAAATATATATAAATATTTTTGCTTACTTATGGAATGTTTGTGCATGATAAGAACAACAGTTCCAAACGATGAGGGATGTTTAAGGCTAAGAAAATGAAATTCATTGCAAAGCTATAATTTTGTTTTCATTTTTCTCCTTTACAAAGGAGACTAAAGCATCTTCCCTGTAATAGTCAGCCACTGTGTAATCCCCCGTCAACACCAATTCTAGGGAAAACTACTCAGGACCCAGTCCCTGAGGCAAAAAGCTAGGATCTCATGATTTGAGCTCAAGTAATCCACATAATTAACTGCATACATTGGTGAAAAATTAAATATTTCAAGGCCTCAGGCCTACAGCCATCCAAAAACGAAAAGGCATTTTCTGTATGGGATGGCCTAGATTCAGGCCTTTAAGCATACATAGTTATGTAACAATTGGCCAAGGGCTCCAGACTTATCCCAGGGGCTTACAGTGTATCTGGAGAGTGGCCTGCCTACTCCTCAGAAATGCCAAGTGGCTCCAAGGTGGTCTTGGAAACCATCCCATGTCTGCTGGGGCATGGGTATTCTGCACTTAGCCCAGCATGGCATGGGAGTGTATGGAAGCCACACTCTTCATTTAAGCCATCCCATCAGTAAAGTTCCAGCCAAACTTTTCCTTACTGCTCCAGTTTCAACTACCATATAAATTTATGAGATATAATGAGCTAGTAGCTACACTTCCTGATCCAATATAGGCTGGCATTGTCTGAAGCAGGGAGCAATAAGAACACTCTGTGAAATATCCTGAAAAAAAAGAAAAATATAGGTTTATATTGCTGAACATTTATTTTTCATGCTTCAGGCTAGCTGCTGTCTCCCTTTGAATACTTAGAAGACTGACAAGAACCAGCTATCAAACACAGTCTGAAGAGGGGTGATCTCAGTTCTCTGCAGGGTCAAGAAATTCTGAACTCATCCTTGGGTTCCTGTGCAGCTTGGCATTGTCAAGGGCTAGAGTGGTACAAACCCACCCCCTTCTTTTGTGGTTAGGAGGCCTCTGTGCAGAGTTTCGTCCTTTCTCCCGTGTTTCCTGGGTGGAGACCTTGTGGACTGAGGAGTGGAAAGGATGCTTAGGAATCCTGCTGCTGTTCATTGTGCAGCTGGCAGGCAGAGCAGGATGTGTGGGACAGGCTCCAGGCTGTCCAGAACCACCATGGAGTCAGCCATGGCCATCCCCTTCTCTCCTTGCAACCAGGTGAGATCTGCCTCTAGGTCTATGGCAAACAGTAAGACTTTGGTGGAAACAGAGAGGTGCCCGTGCAAGGATACTCCATGGGCTAGTCAATTCATTTACTAACCCCTGCTGCATTCTTTCTCTGTTATTATTTACATGCTATGCATTTGCATGTCACAGAATGATGAAATCTGAAGAGTTTCCAAATTTATGTTGCTTACCCTCTACTGCCTCTTGTCAGATAGATACATATAACCTGGTAAGAATTACACTGATAAATCAATCATCCACTCCATTCCTCTTGAATCAACTCGAGTCATTCTTTGGGAGTAAAACTTTTCAGGCTTGGGTCCTCTAATCAACATGGTTTTCTGCCCTGTAAGTTTAAATGCAATTCTCTTTGTGCCCATCACTGCTAACCTTCAGAATACAGAGTTTTTTGATGATTGAGTTGTGGACTGAAATCAATAAAGTGTAGAGGGCAGGGTAGTAGTTCCCCTCAGTATCGATTCCTTCATTTCAATCACACCTCTCTCTCAGCATTGTTTTCTGAAACTCCAGTGGCTTTCAGATTCCACAAGCACCAAAACATGGCCTTCACCACCAGCTCACGATGATGCTTGTCCTCTACAGTGTCACTCAGAACAGAAGAACTCTTTGGGCTTGCTCTATTCTAGCAAGGTTTAAGGTTGGTTGCAACTGGACTTCTTTCCTTTTCTAAGACACAATGCTACGTTATTTTGCTAAACATGTAATTTGCTTAATTACAACTGTGACAAGCCCTGAACTCTACCAAAAAGAATTCCTACAGAACACCCCACAGTGATAATGGGAAACACTTGGCTATTAGTGACTTTTTTTCCTGCCAACTGCGCGCCAAATAAAATTCTAAAGTGGACCAAAAAGGTCTTGACAATTACCAAAGAAAAAGCAAGATACTATTTTTCTTAAAACTTTAACAGTCCATTACATTAGCTTTTTAAGCGACATTTAAGATACAGTTGAAATCAAGAAAAAATATAGTTGGTATATTTTGATTTCTCACCTGTACACTGACCGTGGCAGTTAAGATGTGAGGCAGTATTACTTACTGGTTTACTCACTGTTAATTACAGTAATTAACAGTAATTAATACTTACAGTATTAATCACTGTTTGTGTAAAAAAATGTTTCATCATGGTGAAAAAAGAAAATCACTGTAATGTATTTGTCATTTTAAATTCACTAATGTACTTGGTTTCTCCTACTTTTCCCGTGTTCTAACTGGGATCAAATTGTCTTATGTTACATTAATAAAAAGCAAAGGGAAAAAAACAAAACACAGAAAGAAGGGATCATGACTGGTCCTCAGTTCCTGGCTGCCTGCCTGTGAAGGTGGTGTTATTCCAGATGCCTGCTGCAGTGTCCCTGCTCCGCCTGTCCCAGCGGAGGACAGCAGCAGCGACGCCTCGCGGGACGGCAGCCGCGCTCAGCCACAGCCCACAGGGCAGCCGCACGGGCTTGTCCCGGAATTTAGCAACTCCCAGGAAGGTGCAGAGTTTCCTGTAATGCCCATCTAGGACTGCTGAGCTGTGCCAGCTTCTGACAAGCTCTTGGCCCAAGAGGAACTTTACAAGATGACCCTGTTCAATAAATAGCATTGAGATGACGGCTAATTTAAGTCTGTTTTCGGTGTACAGATTCCCACAGGGCATTCACATACGCAATTTTGTGTCAGCTTTTCCAGTGGCACTTTCTGCATGAGATGTTTACATCCAGCTGATACTAGGAACAAAGTTTGCACCTCTCTAGTGGCATCACTTGGCATTTTTGGATGACAGCACTGGTGGTGTCACAAGTTCCTTGCTTTGCTGCTCCAGGTGTGGTATCTTCTGCTTTCCCTCCAGCCCCTGCCTACGCCACCAAAGCAAAGCATCAATGGGTGGGTGAGGTGTCCTCCAAGCCCAGAAGCTCCTTTACAAGTCTTTCACCAAACTGTGCACGGCTGTACCTTGTCACATGGTAGGCCTCTGACATTTTGTAGAGGATGTAGGCATTATTTATAGCGATGCTGATGGCAAACCAGAACACTTGTTGCCAGGTCTTGTTTGGTTTGTGAGAAATGAAATACCTAAAAGCCAAGGGAAGAGGGGAAAACATTGTTCAGCCAAACAGTTGCAGCTGGGATGCAAGAAATCACCCCAAAGATCCTGCAGTCCCAAAGGAGAAGCAGACATGGGACTTAGCATCTGGTTCAAGTATTATTTAAAGAAATTTTTTACAATGTATTTCACAGACATTAACAGCAAATTTGCACAATTTTGTACATTTCTGGTAGCATGTAAAAGAGCAGACTTCCTTGCTCTCAGAAGCAAACTTCAGCAATAATCTCACCTCTGTATCACTCCATGTAAATAAGAGTACTGATAAATATTCCTTGAGCTCACCCATGACAAATATCCTTGTGATAGGAGATGTAGGTCTGAATCCCTTCAATTTCTAACTAAAAAAAAAACCTCAGTCACATTACATTACAGTTTTGAGGAGCTTGATGATGCTTCTCCTCAGGTTTATTGTGAGCAAAGGATGATTGCTGCTGCTGTCAACAGTAGGTGGGAGGATGTGGGGGTAGAGTGAGAGCGTACACTGTTGGTAGGTGGACCACAAGGCAGAACTAGAAAGGAATGACATCTTTATATTTAGATTCTGACTAATTCTATGACTGCCAGAATATTCTGTCTTCAGTCATAAGATTTCCCATTCTCCAACTTTCATCTTTTTAGTAACCATTTAAATCTACTACCCCATCTTTTTTCCACATTCATTTCCTTAGACCAGATCCCAACATCATCCTCCAGCGACTACCTCCTCTCCTCTTTCATATATTCTACTGAATTCTTTCTACCTTGCCCAGAGCTGGCTTGAAAAATCAGTGCTTTTTCTCTCTTCTCAATTTCTAGTTCTTGAAATCTTCTGTACCTCATTGCTATTCCCACAGCCAAGCTTCACTACTGCTATTCTTACTCCCTGCTGTTCCTCCCTGCTACATTAAGAGCTAACACTGAGGACACCAACTGGAATTCAGGAGCCAAAAGTTCCACATTCTGTCTCTCTTTGTGTAGACCAGCTTTACATGCAGAACTGAATGTCTTTTTCCTTCTAGCTCCAGGTGACGCAAATATCACCAGGACAGATTATCAACTAAACACCAGCTACTACTAGAGGTGGAGAGCTGAGCCTAGCCTGAGAGACTTGTGGGGCTGGTAGACCCTTGTTGAATTCCTTATCAGTCTGCTGGCTCATCCTCCCATCACTTCTTAAAAGGCACTTATAAGATGCAAAGGACCTGTGTCTCAAAATTTCTTTTTTTTGTCTGATGGATGGGTAGACAGAGCCAAACCAATACCAGCAATGCAGTTCTTGCTTTGTGCAGAGCCAGTGATCTGATCTTTGATTTAAACAGAAGTTCTGTCAGAGACTCAGTGAAAGCAGCATTGGGCCCTCACATGCAGCTCAACATGAACAACTCAAACCTTGCAGCAACAGAGAAGGTGTGAAAGAGGTACATACAAACATGCACATCTTCTTACTTACTTGCTGTATTTATCATCATATTTGCAGATATAGCTAAGGTGAGCAGCAAAGGCTTCAACTGCCAGTGGGCATGGAATTTCTCCACTTTTTCTCTTAATTATAACTCCTGCATCAGTAAGAAACATAACAGTTTTAAATTGACATCATAATTCAAGCTACTGAAAAATATATTTCCTATATATGGCTTATAAAATAAACATTATTGACAGTTTTCCCCCTAAAGCTGGAAAATTATCTGTAACAGAGATGCTAATTTGATTTCTTTTCCCACAGGTAGTACATTGAACAAGTGGAACAAGAGGGATCATTTTTCATTTGGAAATGAAAAGGTGTTAGACACAAACATCTTTAGCATATATTCAAAGGAACCCACACATTCCTGTAGTCCCACAGTAGCCCCCTATACACAGTATTAGTCTCTCCTTTTTTGGGCCACAAGAAGTTGTGGTCACCTCTAGAGCAGTGACTTGCTGTTACATGCTTTGAATTCCGGAGGTCCCAAATTAGTCCCTTGAAACTGAATCCTTTGCTTATCTCCATCCATGGGGGCCAACGGGGGACCTTCTCTTCACTGCATGCCAATTGACACAGAGAAGAAAATTCAGTAAGAAGGATCCAACTGGCTGACCTCAGTGAGGCAGAGTGAGGCTGGCAGGTGATTGTGGTCTCAGAAATGAAAAGCAGCCTGGTTCCAGCTGTGGGGAGCCAGAGCTCAGAAGTACCCGTAGGTTGCTCACTGGAGCTGAGCACACATTTCTCTGCCTGCAAGTGCTGCTTCCTGTCCTGCCTGGACAACTGGCTTGGTAATTCAGCTCATCATAGGGGATGGCCATCCTGCCTACTCCAGAAATGTGTGGAAAGTCAACAGGCATCACCCTGCAGCCTTCTGCCAACCACTCTTTGCACAGGCAGGTGCTAGAGCAGGTTACTCCAGAAATGGGCCCCATTCCTTCACGTGGTCTATCTTTGACCTGGCCTTATCCAACACTACTGCAGTATTTGTAACTCCAGTGTCTTCCTAAGAAACTCCCCTAGCTCTTTTCTGATGTATTGCTCCTGGAGAAAGTTCTCTGTAGGAAGGAAGGGTGGGAAAAACAAACTTAGAGCATAGGAGTCTGTTCCCTAACTTCTGACCTTATGCCCCCACAGGTTTCAATTGTGGGCTCTCCAGGGTATGGAGCACCACTTACTCCATGGCCACGGCACGCTGCCCAGTGAGGCTCCCTTCTCTCAGGTACAACACTATTTTGTCCAGGTCTAGAGAAGTACAGGGCTGGTTGCATCCTTTCTCAGCATCGTTTCAGGACAGGTACAATCCTTGGCTTACTCATTTCTCAATCTTTCAAGACAATTTCTTCACCTTCCTTCTGCCAACTCTTTTCCAATCAGCCCTTAAATGCTACTCACGTTTTGATTACAGACTTCACCATTTCATTCCTCCAGCTGGAAGTCTCCTTCCATCCATTATCTCTGTCAAGCCCCCTGTGCTGTCCTAGCTGGCAGGCTCTATTTTGAAGCTAGTATGCGACATACTAAATGTCACGTTACAGCTGAGCCATGCAGAAATTTATTTGGGGTGTTTAAAGTCTGATTTTTCAAGAGTCCAAAATTATATTACCTCTGAATTGCTCAACACACTCTCCTTTCACCTCTGCCTCCTCAAGCTGGGTGTAAATGTAGTCCAAGGAGTGGGGGGGAAAAACCAATCAAAAAAAAAAAAATTCTTCCTCACATTCATGTAATTATCATAGTGTGGTTTTGATTCTTTTAATGAGTCCTACACATATCTGGCCAGCATGAGGTAAAAAGAACTGATACACCACCAGCCTGCTGCATTAGTGCTGCAAAATCACTTGCCATCTCATTAGGGCAAGTCAGGGAAGGGTAAGTATGTTCTTGGTACAAGTGTTTAAAAAAAAAAAATCACCTTCTTTCTCCTCTTGTTCTCTTCTCCTTCTTCCCCTTCTCTTCCTTTGGAGAATTTGTATTTCCTTTGCAATTTGCTTTGTATTCATGATCTTTAAAGGAATGCATTGCAGTGGCAGAACCATATACTCCCTATCACTTTCTATTATATTCCCCATAACATTCCCTTGTTTTGAGAATATAAATAGCTTTATAGGCATACTATTTTTAGCCTTTCCTAGGCTTGTTTCACAGTCATAGCCCACCTTCCCAGGGAAGACAACTGCAAGAGCTGGGTCATTCCTAGCTGCAGGTCTCTGTGGCACGTGGTCCTGAGCCAGCTGACTCATCGGCACATCCGATGGATGAGCCATTTCCCCTCCTGGTCCTCCCCCAGCACTGCTGTGTTCCCATCCCTGGCAGCACTCCAGGGAACACACCACCTGCACTGCAGCCACAGCCTGCCTTTGCTTCCATGCTGGAAAGGGTGCTGACTGCTGGCCTCCATCCTGTCACCATAGAAAGGTATCATCTTTTGGGTTTGGTGTTCTTTTAATCCCTTTTTCTTTTTAATTTCAGTTTTTAAGCTGTACACTTGTGAAGCAAAGCTTGAGAAATACTACCTCAAATGAAACAAGCCAAAAAACAAAGGTTTACATATGTTTGTTTCCTGAAAATGCTTATCCTAAGCCTATCTAGAATCATGCTTTTTTGAAAATGGGAGTTCCACTAATACCAGCACTTGCATCTGTCTTGTTAAACCCTGAGATTTCATAACAGTAGAGAAGAAGGGGCATTGCATGATTCAAGTGCTCTCTGGATTTTTATCAGGACTTTGATTTCTTACAGCTCTTTACCAGAATTGCTGACATTCAGTGTTGTACAAGGTCTGATGATTGAGGTCTTCCCATTGGGGTCCTCCAGCCCCATCCCCAGACTCCCCATACTTGGACACAACCTCCTGACTGTAGTCTCACAAAGGACACATGGGAAAGGTAAATAGAAACCCTAAGCTTATCCATTCTGAAACATGCTTTTTAACGTCATACTTCTTTCCCCAGATTTTCCAATTCTGGGCCACTATCACAAGCTGATTTTTTCAGGAAACTGGACTGTCACCAGTCACCTGTCACTCCAGCTTCTCCTGGAGTAAGAACCACACAGAGACTCAAACAAGTGCCTCATACAATTGTGATGGCTCCATAGCATCTCCCATCTTCACACAAGACACTTTTGACATGCTAACATGCCATCTGCAGCTCTTTATTCCTTGCATATGTGGCCCAAGCTCTGTTTTCCATGCTTAGTTATTGACTGTTGAGCTTTTAAGTAGAGCTAGTTGGTGAAGAGCAGCTGTGCAAGTTCTTCTCAGAAAGAAGCTACTTAAAAAGATCTTGGGTTCAACAGTTTTTTGCTGAAGATGTTATTCTGGGCATCCTACTGGGCAGCAAGTGAGGTCTCTGACTGCTCCATCCTGCTACATATGCAAGGTAGAAAAGATTGCAGCTATCTCTAGAACACAATAATGGAGATGCTGAGGAAGTGGGCATCAGATCAAGAGTGAAAAATCAAAATGCAGCCTTGTCCCACAGAAGGGAGATTTTGACCAGGACACAGATAACCTGCTTTAGAGTAAGTTAATTTTTAATCTCTGGGGGTCCCTATCTCTTTTTAATTCTCACTTCTTCTGTAATACAAGCACAAGGAAAAGTTAAAGCTTAAGAGCAATTAAAAATCTGACCAGATTTTGTTCTAGACAGAAACTACATACTTGATAGCAGAGTAAGCAGAATATGTTTGCAAGACCAAAGGAATTAGATCCATCCTTGAGTATCTGAGATGATGTATTATGACATGCTGGTTTAAAACATCCATAATAAATAACCTGCTGCATCTAAGAATAGTATTCATAGATCTGCTCTGACAAGTGTACTCCCCTCCTGATGCCTCTGGCTTAGGTGGGATTTGCACTCCAAGTACAAGCAAGATTTACCTTCTTGACTTTTTAAAAAATTACAATAAATAGTTAATTATTAGCTATGTCCACCTATTTTCTCATCCTAAGTGTTCTGTTCACCATCTCTTGCCTACTGTTTCTAAGGTTTTCTCTTCATGGCCTCCTCCAGCCCACGCACATTTACACTCAGCCAAGTGCAAACGCACTGTGCATCACCAGACAATCCCACTGGCACCAGTCTCTGTTCAACTTCCCCACGTGGCTTTTAACCCTGTTTAACTCCTCCTCTCCCATGTAAAATGGGCTGAGCACGTCAGTGCTACAGGCCTGCCTCAAGCAGCACACGTTTCTCCTCTTCCTCCTCTATATTTACATACCTTAGAGGAGACTGGTGGTCCAGCTTCTCTTGAGTTGGTTTAAACTCTCTTTGCTGCACTGACTTTAGCAATGCCAAATTGGAGGCAAGCAATCTGGTCTCTTGCCTCCCCACTGAGCTTCCATCTGTTCCCATGTCCCTGCTAGAGACTCTTTGCCCAGCATCATACTTTCAAAAGCCAGTTTTCTGCGCTGATTCACAGTGAACTATGTCAACTGTCCCAGCCATTGGTGAGCAGAGCAATGAGTTGGGAAAGCCTTGGCCATAATCATAGATACCTCACACACCACCTACAATCCCATCTATGCCAAAACAGACCCAAGGTGAATCACAAGCACAACAGCTCACACCTCCATGTCCTGCTTTTAAAGGACGCTGCCAGCACAGTCTGATTTTGCTACTCTTTTTAACAGGACAATTAACACTGATGTTTACAAACAGAGTATTTTCCTAATATTTATGAATTATAATCAAATGCTCCATGCTAGTCTATAAAAAACAAGTAGTAGTTTGTAGGGATAAGTCTTGTCCAGTTAGTGTTGCCAAATGATGTAAATCCAGCAAAAAACCCCAGGAAAACAGCAGAAATCCTGATGGTGAAAGCCCCTCATGGGGAGCTACATTACTCCAGAGACTGGCTTCAGCAGGGTGTCCAAGTGTCATGCTTCCTTCTCATAAATATTTTCAGCATTTGTGCTCAGACATCAGTCCATCTGAATCACCAAGTCCTCACTGTGCTGGGATGCCCAGCACAATTCCTCAGGACCAGCCATGCTTTGCTTAGGCAATGAGCCTCCTGGCAAGGCACTGAACAACACACTAAGTCAACTTTCTCAGCTTACCATACATTAATTCCAGGCCTTAGCTTTGCTTCTGTAATCTGTAAACACATGTGAAAGTTGCTGGGGATTCAGAAAATTAGTGTAGAAGATGCCTTTGAATTGGTGGCTTTGTATTTAAATGTTTATATTATACTCATTTGTCTCTGACAGTTATACATAAACCTGAATTATAAAAATTCTAAGAAACTGAAACAAAATTCTCATGGAAAAACTCATTTAAAGAAGTTTTAGTCATTGCATTTTACAGAAGTTTCCAAATGTTCTTAAAACCATCTTATACTTTCAAAAAGGAAAATATTTCAGTAGCAAGAAGCTCTCTGTAATTATTTGAACTATCCAAATTATCAGTTTTGGTTTCTTTTCAGTGACTGCCAAAATCAGTTTAGCATACAGCAGGAAACCTTAATCATATCTACTTCTGGCAAAAAAAGATACTTGTTTGTGACTAAGTTTTTACTACATAAGAAAAATTAATTGTAGGATCTGCTTGGAGATCAAAGTACATCATGACTTCTATTAATTTTTCTGTTGCAGCAATGCTACAAGATGCTTTGCAAATGGAACTAATATGGTCTTATGCAGTAATCATCTTCCTTTCTCTGACCATCAGCAAAGATATAATCTTTAAACCTGAAAGGAAAGTGCCTCTACCAGCTCAGGCAAGGATGCTGCATTAGCAGTAGGCTTTTTAACCTCTGTATTGGGAAAGAAAGAATAGCTGTATGAAGATACAAAAGGGAAGTAATCACTACAGCTACTGTTTATCTAGGATGTATGATCAGTTACAATCAAGCTCTTTGTTCAGGCTTATTATCAATCTCAGTGACTCACTTTGGCTTGTGACATAAAGCATATGCACTTTTGAGATGAGAATAGGAATATTGCTTACCTTGTTGAACTGGAGAATAGGCGTTGGTCAGAAAACGAAAGTGCCCTTTATTGTACCAGCAAATCAATGACATGTTTCCCTTCATCCTTATTCTGTACTGTCCTCTGGACTGTGGAGTTGCAGAATTGTTCAGCATGGATGGAGGTAGGCCTGTGCAGTCACTCTTCCTGGTGCTCAGCAACCCACAGCAGTAAATCTCTGCAGGTGAACAAACACATTCCCTATTAGCAAGCCATTGGATGGACCTAGAGAGCAAAACCAGCAGAGAAAGCCTGAAAGACCCCTGAAAGAACCTCCCCTACAACCTTCTAGTCCAACAGATACGTCAGCCAACTGATTTTCTTCTGTAATACCAAAGATTTGTTTCTTACAGACAAGTGCAGAAAGCCTGATCTCCTATGATGCTTTTAGTCACAATAATCTACTGCTTCACTGTGCTGCCACAATCTTATTTTTTAGCTCAATACTCCTCACACCTGCATCATCTGCTTGCTAAGGAATTCCTGCTTAAGCAGCTGAAAACCACTGAAACCACTGGTCGATTTAAAAAATGCATATGTCAGAAGGATGGAGAAGATGGAAATTTCAGTGAAAACTGATTTTAGGGCACTAAAGCAAGCGCTGATCTTGTCCTGCAAAGACACCAGAGGCTCTTGCAGGAGACACAGTCTGTTGCTCACAGCTTCTTGGTCTTTTCATATGTGAGAGGCAATTAATAAAATCTAACACAACAAAATGTATTTCAATGCAGCCAGGCGGGCACAAACAAGGTTTGAAAACAACGTTAATAACAATGCTTGAATTTTTCATTAGGCTGTGAAATACTAACAGCCTGTTTCTGTTAGTCCAAGAGAAGCAGATCTTGATCAAATTGTTCCCTGACTCAAAGAAATCTTGGATGGAAATTTCCATGGTCTCCCTCAGTTTTGTGTTAACCCATTTGAGTAGAAAAAAACAGTGGGCATGGAAGCAGGTGACATGTGTGCACATCTTGTGGTGGTTTAAAGCTCATCTGTCAGCTAAGTCTGCTTGATCAAATTTTTCATCGTGCTGAATTTTGCATTATATCGTTACAGTGAAAATACCAAGTCAGAATGCAGTGTCTGGCTTCCCCTAAATATGTTACCTCTGTTCTTATGTTTCCATAAACATGTTACCTCTGTTCTTGGATTTCCATTTATGTGGCTCTTCTGCCTCTGTCTTTCTGGAAGCACCTAAGCTCTTGAGTGCAGGTGCAGCCTTTGTCCTTGCCCATAGTGATTGGCATGCTGAACATCCCCTCAACAGCCCACAGACACTACAGGAATACTAATAAATTAATTGCATCTACTCATGCATTGGTCCAGTTGCTGAGGGCAGATCTACAAAGAGCTACAGCTCTTCCATCAGAAATTTAAGACACTGATAAGAGAAGGTCAACTAACACAGCAGTGAGAAAACTTCATTCTCAAGGGAGAAACCTGCACTCCACCGGTTATTTCTAATGAATTAATCAGTCCCTGGAAATCTGTAGGTTCCTTCCACAAAAGAAAATGAGCAAAGCCTGATGACAACAGGCTTACAATCATTATAGAGGGAACTGCACCTCCAGTGGAAAGCTGATTTTTTAGTTTTCTTTTTAAAAATTCCTTCTGTTGCTAAGAGGTACCCAAACAGTGTAGGTTACGTACCTGCAGACTATGCCATTAACATAGCAAACATTTATAAAGCTTTCTTCTAGCCAATATTAAGATCTTCCTGCTTTGATAACAAGCAAACCTGAGAAGAATTGTCTTAGCTGCCCAGAGTTTATTATTCATTGAAATGTGATACTTTTTCCAGGAGGCTGCAATGGAATAAAATCAAGCTAGTAACTACATTATTGTGCTAAAGCTTCAAAACAGCAACAGCCATCTTTGAGATCCCATAATAATTAGTTGTAGCTTTTCCTTGTATTGTAGCAATAAGCCTGCAGAAAACTTCCAGCAGGTGTTCCACTCCTCTTGTAGAATAATGGGAACCATTTTCTCTCTAAGGAACACATCGTGTAGCCTTCCTGCTGTACAGCCCAGAAAAGTGCAGCACTTCTGCAGATTTACTAGCCTCTCTCATCATGGATGAAACCCTTAATCTGCTGTAGAGGTTTTTAAAATCACCCAGTTACTATAGCAATAGAAGCAACAAAAATTAGACCCATCTGGCTCAATGAAGTTTTTGTCTGTAATTAAATCAGAATCACAACAGGTGTTTTCTGCACACACAAGAGTCAGTGGAAACAGTTTGTTCTGTGGTCTTCTTAAACTGTAGATGCAATGTAAATGAATACACCTAAGATAGTTAAGCAGAGAAGAAGAAATGTGGAATAGTCACCCAAAATTCATTCCCAGAGCCTCCAGAGAGCTTGTGCTGAATTCTGTTTTACCACATCTTCACTAGTACAGTTCACAAAGGCCATCAGGCTCAAGCTAATTTAGGCAAAAATACACATTCTGCAATTATTTATTCTGCATGCAACACTGGGCCAAGTCAGAGCTAGGAAACCAGGGTAGGGCTGTTGTGGGGAGCAGAAGTGAACTTGCTTTAGTCTATGTGCTGGACCTGCAGGATCCTGCAAACCTTGTGGGAACGCCATGGTCAACCAGGCTGGCAGTTCCTGCAGCTTTGCCAACACCAGCCCCTCTGCAGAACAGAGCCAGCTGCTCCTCCTGGTTCAGAACATGCAGAAGAGACTTTCAGGGATCATATGTTTAAGGGAAGCATGGAACACAGGGCTTTAGGAGGTTTTGTCCTCTATAAAGGACAATACTAATGCTTAGAGAGGGAACAAGGGATGCGACTATGAATGAATGTCACAGCAAATAGCAGTGACAGCTGCTCTGTCTGCTCACAGAACAGAGAATCTGGGGCATTTCAGAGCAGGTTTCCAGTTCTATTCAGAGGCCAGTGAAAGAAATTCTTTGTATGTCCCCGGAAAAAAAGGTCTATTCAGGGTTTTGATTTTGAAAAAGATCAAAGTGCTATCTTATTTTCTGAAGTTCTCAGTTCTTGGTATCTTCACATAGGTCTTAGAATTTATGTTCACTGACATCCCTTTATATTACAAGGCACACTATTGTGTCCTGTGGTACAGTGAAGGTGCTACACCACAGGCTCTCAATAAAGAGTGAGAATTATTGTCTTTAACAATAATACATGTGTGGGCTAGGGTAAGGAAAAGTAAATGATAGTTAAGATTTTACAAAATGTTTTTATAGGATCACAGGGTCCTATGGATTAAAGAATAGTTCAGGCTGAGAAACGACTCAGGAGGTCTCTAGTCCCAACCCCTGACAGAGACAGGTGAGCTCTGAAGCCAGACAGTGCCATGCAGGGCTTTATCTTGTCTGGGCTTGTAAACCTCCAAGGACAGAGACTGCACAACCTGTCTGGGCATCCTGCTTCACTGCCCTCAGGAAAAATCCTGCATCTAGTCTGATCATCTTTTTTTTCAGCCTAAATCTGTTATTTTTTGTCCTTCCACAATGCAGCACTGTAAAGAGCCAGCTCCATTTTCATGATAGGGTAGTATAAGGCTGCTGTTGCATCCCTCCAAAGCCTCTTCTCAACCTGAACAAGAACAGTTCCCTCCCCACAGCAGAGTATATTTGTATACAGAGTATTCTTGTGCAGGAGGCATGTTGTCTATAACTGTAGGAGGCAATAATCACCTTCCTTGATCTACAGGCTACACTCCTGTTAACACGGCCCAGGACAGTGCTGACCACCTTGGCTGCCAGGGCATGCTCCTGACTCAGGTTCAGCATGCTGGTTACCAAGACCCCAAGTCCTCTCCACCAAGAATTTTGAAAGGAACTAATAGAATTTTAGTGGGTGACTTTCCAGATTTTTCAGAATTTCCTTTAGCTGCCTTAAAACTTTCATGTTCCCAGAAAGTTTATGGCTTCCAACCATGAACTTATTTAAATCTTTCCCTATTTTTCTGTTGATAGCTAAGAAACCCCCAAACAAAATAAAGCACTTAAAATCAATACCATTTTCTTTTTGGTTTTGGCTCTCAGTGGGATCTTTTAACCACTGGTTCTGCTCTAGCCCAGAAAAAAAATCTTCTTGGACCAAAAAAGTAAATTTATCAGTTGAAGAATGGGTCTTGAACTGTCATGAGCACTGAGCATAGATGCTTTTCAACAGGCTCTCATGAAATTTTCTGGTCACGGTGTCACTCTGTTTAGGTTTAGCTGAAGTCATACACCAAAATAGAGTCACACACCAAAAAACCCCAACATTGACTTCATTGCTGAAGGAGACTCTGTGGTAGACCAGGAGAGATCTCTCTGTCCAGTCCAGGCTTCTTTGCTTGCCTCTCCCCAAATGTCCTGCTAATGCAGCAGGATCCCAGCAGGTGCTGGCAGTACACAGTCTGCTTTGCAGCAGAGTCAATAAACACCATCTCCTCCAAGGCTCTTACTGACTTCACCACAGCTTGACATCTCAAGCATCTCACCTCTCCCAATGTCTCACAGTCCTACCAGCTCAACATTCCCTGGCAAAACCTCTTTGTTAGCCCCTAGCAGCTCAGGAAAATGCGGACAATCCCACTGCCTTATTAAACAGAAACATTTTTCTCCCCGTGTTCTTCTTTATGTGGGAGCGCCATGCTATATTGCAAAGTCAATAAACCTGCTCTCTCAGTGTCCACCCCCTACCCACCTCATAGCTGCACCCCTAGGAAGGTGACAGTGTGTACCAGAGCTGAAATTTAATTTTGGAGGCAGCTGTCAGAGATTATAAAGGCTCATGAAGCTATATAACAAATCATGAACTAAAATGAAATCTCAGTGTTGCATTAGCATATTTGATCAGATAGTAAGTCATAATTACATGTTTTTAAAAGACATTACTGAATTTGTTACCTGCTAGAAACCATTAATTTGAATGATCTGTGCAGTGTAAAGCCTATGAATAATTCAACTCTGTGAACAATTTGAATTATCTGCAAGTAATAAACATTCAGCTGGTTTAGTAGCCATGTATCTTTTTCACCAGGGTTACTGACCAAATGGATCATGCCAGATCATCTTTATCCTTCTCTAGCTGAGCATAGAGGATGAACTCAGTCAAGCTGTCTGTCCTTACATTTAAACCTTAACATTTCATCTCAGGTACAAGGAGTATGTGTGTTATCTTCTCCATTTTTTTAAACTCACATTTGTCATCATTGGTTTGGTAGTCTTAAAAATGTAATGCATTTAATCAGCTGAGAAAAGCCATCTAACAAAGATAGGTCTCTGCTCAGAGGAAAAACGCCAGTGCACTATAAATATGTTCTACTCCATTCCCATTTGGCTGTTCACAGCATTTGAGAAACCATGGCTCTTTTATGAGGTATGCAGATATTCCACTGTAGCCAGTGAGCTTCCAGCTTGCCTGAATTAATGTAGGAGGTAAGTTCTGCATGGAGCTCAACAGATGCAGCCCTCAGTGCCAACACAGTCTGTAGTGCTAAACTACAGCACTGGTGCAGCTCACTGATGTTCTCATTTTAAATGAGAATTAACATATTGTCTCAATTCCCAGACTCTCTCCCTGCTTTGGGCCATGTTTCATTAATATAATGGTTGGCGTGGGTTTAATTTTCTGCAATGACAAAAAACTTGGACAGCAGTGGTGTGTCAGCAAACAGCGTCATAGCTGTGATGCATGATGGCAGCCTCCAGCCTCATGGCTTGGAAGGCTCTTTTCCATGCAGCACACCCCTCTGAAAGGCTGTGCTGACTGAGGAACAAGACCAGAGCGATATGAAATGACTTAGAACTGACTGGCAAGAGTGCAGGATCCTGTAATTGCAGGGGAGTCACAAGTCCTCAGCTTCGCTGAAAGCAAAGCAATATGTGACTTTTCCATGCTCAGAGTGAGGGGGTATTTGACAGAAAGGATGACCTGGGATTGCTCTTTGCAGTGGCAAGAGACTTCCTTGGGAGAACTGTATCAATGGACATTCCACTGATAAGTGTGTTTTTGCTAATGGAGAGTTTTATTATGCTTTCAAAACTAAAATATGTCCTATCAAGGTATGTTGATAATAGCAAAAATACCCCAAAACAAAAAACCCCAAACTTTTCTAGAGCTTTTCCAAAGGCATAAAATGTCCTCTAGAGAAAACACATTTTTAATAGATATTAAACCAAGAAAGACTTCTAAGGCACATCTCTAAGGATTCATACCATCCTTCATCTTTCACAACAGGCTGATAGGAAATTCCTAGAAAAGCCCCCTAGGTCACATAACAAATTTTGCCTCACATTTCTAAGTCAAAGAACCAAAGCAAACACTTTAAATAACCATATTAAAATTGTTTTCACATCCTCATTTTGAAGACTTAAAAAGGAAGATTTAAAGAGCAACTTAGAAAGTCTTCTGCATAGTACCTTCTCATGAATGAGAAGTTTTCTTAGACATGAACAACTTATCTACACAAGGAATTGAGATGTCAGTGAAGACTTTTGGATTTTTTTTTTAATTCAGTGGCACAAGGCCCCCTAGGTCTGTTGCCATTAAAACCCAATGAGTCACCCAATACACACCTTGCTTCTCAAATTCTTCAAAGAGATTCAGGCTGGTGATGCTTGGGCCTGTGAAGATGATGTAGTTCTTCCCAGAGGCGTTCTGACAAAGGCTTTTGGCCACCATGCTGTGAAGCTGTGGTTTGTTCTTCAAAGCATCCAACCCATCAGCACCACTCCCTTCTTTGAGATGCACATAAATCTTAAATGAGAAATGGTAAGAAAAGTCAGAAGGTTATAAGGAATCTAGAGGGAGCAAATGCAATTCCCAACACACCTGCACAGCTCAACTTGAGACAAGCTGAGAAGGCAGCAGACACTTGTTATAAAGCCTAATTAAAGTCCCTCTCAAGGGCCTGTTGCTTTTAAACCAATTCAGGTTAGCTGGCACAGCTACTGATAAATATGGCATACTTCACCTCACTTCTGAGGCTCCTGTCACTGTTGTGCAGTTTGAAGATTGTTTGCTTGGCAGGAAAAGACTCCAGTCGTAACTGGGATTACATGTTATACTGAATCTGCATAGGCTTCATTGCTACCAGCAAAAGGAGAGCATGGGAGTTTCAGTTTCAAGAAAAGCCAGTGCAAGATGACCAGAAGGAAATGGCCCATTGCCTTCACTGCATTAATATTCAGATTTATTTCCTGTTTGCAGTAACCATCAGGCTGTGACACTGGCGTGTGTGCACCTCCATAAATGAGCAAAATGCACACCCAACCAGCCAGAACACCCTCATCAAACTCCCCAGGCACAGTGCTAACACTGAGATCCTTTACAAAGATCCTGATTTGGAAGCAACCCACCAAAACAGTTTGAACCATGCAGAGGGAGAAAGTGTGTAACCCTTTGTTTGTACACAAGCCTTCTATTTTATTTCATTGACAGTATTTTAGAAGCATAACTTTCATCTTTCATTAAGTTCAACACTTAATAAAGCCAACTAGACATCCAACCTTCATCTTGTTCTAAGAGCTAGCAGAAATAACGTGCTGGAAAGAAAAATAAGAAGAAGCAAACACTGTACTCTGTTACTCAAATACTACTGTAGTATCATGGAACTTGCAAATATTTAAATAAAAAAACAAAGGCAAATTCAGAAAAACTTGCCCAGGCCTGCCTTCATGACTTTGGCTCTGAAATACTCAAATCTTTTACGAATTACAGAAAATTTTACCTGTCAAAGAAAAAACTGAAACTTGTTCAGTATTCAGGGGCAGGGAAAAGTAATTTTGCCTTGGTTTTTGGAGTGATATATCCACAACAACTTCGTTAAATTTGTTTGAGAATTCAACCACGCAAAACATGCATCATTACTTTTCTGTATAGCTTATTTCTCTTACTAACAGACACTGTAAAAATGAAAATTCATAGCAATCCTCAGAGAACAAAAATGCTCATGTTTGCACTAGTGCTTCCAGTAATTTGTAACTCAGTGATCTTAGAGAAGAACAAAATTCAATTAAACAGCATCTCTCCTTTTAGATGGTGCATCTCCCAGAACTGATATTCTGCGTAATATTCCCTAGCAATTCATGCATGGAATAGAACTCAACAGAATGTGTTACATATGAAATTTCTGGGAAATTAGACATAATTTGTATTTTGAAGGAACTGACATTCTGAAAACAAAGTTGGTGCAAGGACAAATGCACACTAATTCAAAAAACTAGAGTGTATATTAACAGGAAGTCTTAAATACACCATTTATCTTAAAAAAATAAAATTTAAACCCCTTTTATTGATAGAAACAGCTCTCAGATGAGGACAAAGGCAGCAATTTTTGCAGACCCCCTGATTCTGCTCCACTCATTTTGGATGGCTGTCAAATTTGTGCTTTCTCCAGTTCTAAGACTGAGGACTAGCTAATGATGATATGTCATTTAGGTTATTAATCAGGGCTCCACAGAGCCAGTGGAATGCATTCAAAGAACAGATTGTTCCAAATTTACAGCAAAGGTATTTAGTGATCATTGGCAACAAAACTAAGATTAGGTTACTAGTATGTCAGCACAGAGACCACACATCAAACATTCAACATCTACAGACAAGGCAGTGGAGACAGAATATGCAGACAGATTAGTTTGGACCTTGCATTAGCAGATAAGCTGAAAATAAAGCAGGAAATCTAAATCTATGAAAGTGTCTTACACCTTACCTTCCCATATCCAGTAAATCTTAGATTCTCTCTTGCTCCATGCTTGCTCTGTATTCCTTGTAGAGTGCTGCCTCTCCAAGGGACAGTCCTGTGGCACTGCTGCTGTGCCAGCTGGTCCCTTGCTGTGGGCTGGTTTGTGTCTGCAAGCAGCTCCTTCAAAGAGCATGCCCACCATGCAACTGGCCACTGAGGTACCACTACTTTCATATGAAGATGCTACACACTTCACAGGTTTTGTTAGCACAATTCCCTGTGCATCTGGCTGTGAATCTCAACCCCTTGCTCTGTTCACCTCCCCAGTGCCCCTTACTCAAATGTCCATACCCACTGCTGAACCTTTCCTCCTCCTCCAATGTTAAATATTCTTTCTCCTTAAGCACTTCCTTACCTATCCAAAACCAGCCTTTTTTCTTGGCACAGTATTTTGTGTTTTGGAGAAGCATCATTCAAAGCTTTATCATGCTCAGCTTTATTGGGATGATGAGTGACAGCAGCACAGTATTGGAAGGCATAAAGGCTGCTGTGAAACAGTGGCTGTGTACAGATAACTGGCAAAGGGATGGCTTCAAATATCTTTGCAAATGCCTAGGATCCCACATGGCCTTCATTTTCCCTCATCCAACTTATTTCATTCTACTTCGATCCATTAGGATCCTACCAACTGTAGCCCACAGTACTCCCTGCCTTTCTGTAATGCAGTAAAAGTGTTATTTAATAGTCAGGAATCTGCAGAAAAAGCACCAATTGCTAGAAATTGGCTGTTAGACCTTCACAGACAGTCAGAAACTGCTCCCCCAGAATGTTTGTTGAACCATTCAATAGACCTTCTGGTTTGTCCTGGGACATTAGAATTTTGTGTTCTTTCCATGTGCACCAACAGCAAGATATCATCAGAAGTACAGGCTCAACAACTGCTGCTGGATAACAGATGGGAGCTGCTGGCAGCAAACATCCTCTGCTTCCGTGCAGGACAGCCCAAGCAACACTTCTGGAATCCCTGCAGAGATCTCTTTCACTGTCTATATTTTCTGTTGGCTCCTGATACATTTGATCTACAGCGCCAATTGGGATAACCTGTACAGATGTGACATCATCTGTCTTAGGAGGTGACTACGGACTGAAGATATTTAACATGCAGTGCTTTTCCTAGTCATTCCTCAATTATTTGTTGAATATTTGTTGAATATCTGTTGTTGATCAGAACAGTGGCATGCTCAATTGTGCCTTCTCTCTATCTGTGGCTGCCCTACTGCACCAGATACTTTCCAGTATGTTTTCATTACCTTTTTGTGGAAAATTCATAAGGTCTCACAGAAACCAAGTAAAAAACTGAACACTTAGGAACAAAAGCTACATCTTGACTGCACATTTAAGAGAATATGCCCTAGAAACTGAAATATTGGTGGTTTTGCTCATATTTAAAGCTCAGATGGCGTATTGAAAGCACTTGTGAATAGCACATCCCAAATACTCCACCTTCATACATAATTGAAGCACCCCAGGGTACAATTCTCAAATGAAATAGATGACATTTGAAAGCAAAAAAAAGGGCAGAGATGGTAATAAACAGAAGGAAGATTTTGAAAGATATATTGTGCAAAAATATTTCACAAAGGGCAGATCCTAAACAACCACAGAACAGAAGCCATGTTTTTAGATGACAGTTATAAAAGCAAGATAAAAAAGTAGTCATGACTTTTCAATCCTTGATAGCTATTGAAAAAATAACTTTATTTTTTCTACAGGCTTCTCAGCCCACCCACAACTGTGCATTCAAAGCACTACTTTCTAGATCCTGCCTCAATCAGTCTTTCCCTCTCATCCTAAACCTCACCTTTAACTGTTGCCATTACCAACACTGCTGGGAGATTCTCCTCTCCAGTTCCATCCTAAATCTGCTGCAGTTCATACTCTCTCCTTTAATGATCTCTTCCCAGACAGCCCTTGTCTAGCAGATATTGGCACCAGTGGTGGTGCTCTTACTGAGCCCAGACTTTTTCATTTGTTCTAGGCTCTCTTCCTGCTACTCTAAAGGCTATTTTATAAAGGGTATACAAGAACATACTGTTTTCCCAACCTGTTCCCAGCTAGTTCCTGGTGTTCCTTACAAAGCTCTTTACTTGATCCCCTTCCTTTCCCCCTCTGCATTCTATTTAGAATTATTTCAATCTGCATTAACACTCACAGATGCAGCTAACATCTCTGTGCTGTGGAGTGACAAATATCTGTTCTGCTTGGACATATTCTTCAAAGTTTGTAAAAAGATCCTTGTGAGACTGGCAAAAAGATGCTGGTAGAGTTGACAATGCAAGTCCAAAGTGGCTTAGAGTTCTTTGCTTTTCTTTCCTTGATTTCTTTGTCACTGAGGGCACAACAACATCTTACCTGCATGGCAGATTGACAACTCATGGGTCAACAACTCATGGATCAACAAACACAGATTCTGCTCTGTACCCTCTCCCAGGCAGCCACATCTAATCAGGGACATTCATTTTCTCTAACAGCTCCATGGAAATAATTTCCTATTCTTTCAAATGCCTAAGAACTGCCTGGCTTTACTCCCAATTACTGCAATCATCCTTCTTTACTTTGGCCTTGCTGCAATGTATTTTGACATCCAGACAGTGCTTCAGCTCTCAGATCAGTTGCCTAACCCTTTGTTTTAGCCATGCCAGCCTTCTGCCAGTTCACTCTTCTTTGCAGCATCAAAAGGAAATGGGGCTGGAAAATGGAGACAGACCTTTATGGTCTAGGCTTCCCCATTGATACCATGTCAGTATTGTGATTCCTGCTCACACTTGCCCTGTGAAGCCAAGCATCCAACAACCAATGTCACACAAGCCCACATTTGCCTCTTTCCATGCTGCCCTTCTCCTGCCTGGTTGGAAATCACCACCATCTCAGCAGAGCTCTTTACTTTTGCTCTTCAAAACCTTTCCTAGAAAGGATGCAATCGCCACAAGGCCATTGCTAATCAATGCATTGGTCCTTTTTCTTCTTAATGCTACTTCTCCAGGCTCCCTCTGTGTAACTGGCAGCCCAGCTCAGGTCCATGACTGAGGTTTCATTCTGGTGCCACACAATTGCACATCATTGGCTCAGTTTTCCTATAAAAAGTACAGCTGATCTGTGAGAAGGTGTGTAAGTGATGAAGTGTAAGTGGGAAGGTATAGAAGTGATGCAAGACAAAAGCAGAATAAACTATAACAAGGGCTGTAACTTTTGAGGGGATAACACACAGCAGCTCAAGGAGGAAAATACATTAAAAGGGTGGCAAATCTTCAGACAAAAGCAAGTGATGACAAATCAGTGACATCAGGGCCTCAGCCATTTCCAAGGAGGAACCACAAGGCTGATGACTGTCCGGCCCACGCAGGCTCACCAGGAGGAGGGTGTGTACTGGCACCTAGCAGTGTGTTAGTCCCAGACCTCTGCCATGTGCACTAGCCAAGAAACACTGCTGCACTCAGCCTGCTTCCACAGTTCTCTGGGCAGCCAAAATCTGTCTGAACTAAAGAGATTTGCTGTAGGAAGCTTAAGCCTCTTGCACTTAGATCCTAAACTTTCTGGGGCAGGGATTTTTTTTAGTTCTGCTCATTGCACCCAGCACAAAGGGATGGGATCCATGAGGAGCATTCCTACAGCAAACCTAGAAAGTTCACAAAACAGGAAGCTCTGGTGCTTTAAATCTCCTTCCCCAAGCAGAGTTGCACTGAGAACAGCTGCAGAAGGGACATAACTACACAGGTAGTTTTATTGTCATAAAATCCAAGCAGCTCAGATAGGAACTAAAATTAACTTTCATTCACATTTGAAAATAGACACTAAGACTGTATGTGAGCTGTGACAGATATTTGCACTAGATCACATTTAGGTTTGGTTTCCTATTCATTTAGAAATATGGTAAGATTGTAAAGTCCATAAAAATGAATAGGACTGGTGCATCACACAACTGCAAAAATACCTTTCCAGTTAAAACTGGTGAGCAAGAGGATAATTGACTTCTAACTGAGATCTGAGATTCTCAGATGCTGACATTACAGAACCAAATGCATTAAAAAGCCAGAGCTGGGTGGGAGCCAGAGGAGGAAAGTAGATAGGATTTTCCAGTCACCAGTGGCTGACAAAGGAAGGTGATCAGATTTCCTGGGATCCCCTCACAGACAAAGCCTGACCTTGAGAACCTCCTCAAAGCAGCTGCTACATCTGTGTGTTCCAGATGCAACTGTTCTAGCAATAGAGGAATTATCAGGGCCCTGTTTAAAGAAATACAAGGGCTCAGACTAATCTCTAAACAGAACTTAAATAGGCTGAAATACCAACATTTCTGAAGAGCTTATTAAACAAGTGCACAGATGGCCAACTCTCCTGCAACTCTGACCTTGAAAACAAAACTGACTCCAGGTTTATTTACCCCTCCCTTTCCCATTGACTGAATGCACTTATGTGGTGTGTTGTGAAATTATAAATTCTTTGGGGCACAATCTCAGTTTCTCTAAATTCTGGAAGTTCTTACTCTGTAAAATCAATGGGATTATGAAGTATTCAAGCTCGCTGTAGCTACTCTGTCTGACATGAACTACAGCATATATTATAGAAGCATGGTGTTTACATTGTTTGGAGGTTTTTTTTGTTGTTGTTGCCAATGAGAGCTCTGCCATTGATCTGTGGAGCAACATCAGACATCTCCTTCACTGAGACTGCTGCTATTTGGGGAGAGAGCCCTTTGTCACCCTTGCAAGCAGGGGCTACCCTGATCCAGGTTTCACTCTTTAAACATGGCTGTCATGCAAATCACTGTTTCTTCAGAACCATGGAAAGACTCAAGATGCAGAGACACAGTACTTTTCCTTACTCTGTTCTGACTCATCACTTCATGGGAAGCAGAGGAAGGTGGAAACTCAAAGTCAGTCCCAGCACAAGGACCTAAAGGGCTTCATAAATCTGAGTAACATATTTCACAGGGATATTAGTGGAAATGAAATTTATTATTGCAAGAATTTTCTGCCAGGGAATAAAAGCAAGTACAGAGCCCATATATTCAGGGGAAAGGAAAAGTCTCCAATAGAGCCTCAGAAAATAAAATTAATCTCAGTGAATAGGAAAGGATATACACATTCATAAACTAATTTTTTCCTCACCATGATACCAGCTTTTAAAGCAAATAATAATGTTGATGAGTTAATTCCATTACTGCCTATCAGAGTGATTAATATTGCCTGAGTGTCCCTTTGCAGTGCTCTCTACCATCTAAGTACTGTCTTTCATCTTGCTAATTGATGGCTCTTTGGGTCAGGGACTGTCTGAGGGTTACATTTGGGCTATGGGTCTGTGCTTCAGCATGGGGCACTATGGGAATACCTTGTTCTGCCAGCTCTCTGTGTGCTGGGGTTCACCAGCATCCTGTGCTTCCTTCTCCTGCAAAATGATCAGAAAACCTTCTTGTGCAGGAGGAGCTATGCAAGGACTAGGCATCCCTTAGTAACAGTTACTCATAACCATGCGCATTCCTTTTGAGCCACACAAGAATGCAAAGAGAGCATGATACATCCCACCTGGGGAAAATAACTAGCCCTGGTAAGGTATTTGAGAATTTTCTTCATCATTTTTTGATGAGCAATATTGCTATATCTAAAATGAGAAATAGTCCTACCAATCATATTTATGAACCATTTTTATAATCAAGTGTTCCAGATTTTCCGAGAAAAAGAAAGAAATAAGAACTCACAAAAAAACTGACACAGCTGGAGTTTTGATTTAAATAGCATGACTTACTATTTAAATATACTCTAAGCAAATACTGTAAGAAAGACTTCTAAGCTACTTCAATAATTTAAACTGCAATCAAGACATTAAAATATTGGTTTTAAAAGTGTCTCAATGGTAAGTAAGGAAAAAGAAGTGCTAAGTAGTATGTAGGGAAATAGACTGGAAAGAAACAAGAAAAGCAAAGAGAAGACGGAGCAGAGAGGGACACCCAAAGTCCTGCAAGCTGTGTTTGTTGTTCCCCCTGAATTAGAGAGAAAGAAATGAGAAGGCCCAAGCCCTCTCCCACAGCAGCTGCTGCCACCTTGACGTCCACTGTCAAGGGCAGATGAAAAAGGCAACAGTATCAGGGCAGTTTTGCCATCTACTTTGCCAAAGTCAGCTCTCCCGGAGCCTCTCTGAGCCTCTGAGAGGTTTTGTTCGTGTTCCCAACTGCAGCAGACATATATTTCCATTGTTTGAATAATGTGTCCTTCCTGCATGCTCCCACTTGGCCAGCTGACCGTGAAGAGATGCTCAGCCAACAAAGCTATTCACTGCAACAAGATGCTCTGCTTGAGATTTTCTGGAGCAGAGATATAATCTGCAATTGTGCATCCATCTTAAAACAATTAACTGTCAGGGTGCAGTCAAGTTATCTGGAGTACAGAAGACAAAAAATTAGTCTAATATTCATACATTATTTATATTATGAATATATAAGCCTATGCACCTTCTTATATCCACAAGCAGCACTTGAGCTTTATGCCATTTCTGTTCCATGAATGGCTTATTGGGCTAGATTTTTAACCAAACATCATTTCCTTAAAAAAGTAAATGATGAGCCATCAAAAAGAAGTGTTTACTCATGTCCAAAAAATTGATTCAAAGTTTTGTTCACAAGAACAAGCAGGAACAGGAATTTGAGGAGACAAGCAGCTGAAACTCCTATTATTAACAACTGACCTGTGAGCTACCAACCAGACTTCACACAGTAACTCAGCATGTGGCATATTCATTTTTCATTAGGAAAAACCAACCAATCTTTTTCATCATAGGAAAAGCAGAGCACTGGGAAAACTAAGATGTCTCCTCAGATGGATTTTTTTTTAACACCAGGTTTAATTCGGGATTGGAGGACATTGTTTTTGGCCAGAAGCATCAAAGACCTCTTGAGATTCCTTCTGTCCCTGAAAACCAGTCATACATAGGTCTCTCCTCTCTTCTGTTTGGGCCTACCTTTTACAGATACTTATTATTCAGATTTTTGAAACTGAATTATCCTGATTTATGACATGTTGATAGTCCTATTTTATCTTGAATAAAAGGACCTCAATGTCATCATGTAGAAGCAGTGACGGAGGGAATACACGCAGACAGTATTACAAAATATGCATATTCTGAAGGTTTTTCCAACAGTGTCAGGTGATAGACAAGTCAGTCCTTAACTACCAGAAAACAAGTCCTTTCTTCATGATGGCAGCTTCACAAGAGATGGAAGGAAAGGTGTTTACATGAAGGGAAAAGCATTGGATTTATTTCTGGTTTAGATCAATTTTCTCCCTTTGTTTAACACAGGAAAAAAAATCAAAACCTCTGTTTTAATACTCTAAATACACCAAATAACCACCAAAAATGCTTTGGATTCTGCAAAACTGCTTCTAAGTCTGACACATAAATGAACATAGCATTTCAATCATATCATAATTGAAGTTGCCCAACCTCCCTAGATCAGATTTTTCCATTTTAGCATGAAAGTATAGTCTTTTTCACTGGTCCCTAAGGTCCCTTTCACCCAGTCATTTCAGCATGTTGATAATGACAGCCAAGTCAAGGAATGAAAATAGAAGGCAGCTGGTAAGATAATCCTGGACGTCATCTGGATGCAAGTGAAGCATGAGCATCTAATTCATTAAGGGAGTGGGAGGATTAGGGTGGTGCTGAGCATCTATTCTGTTTAATTTGACATTCCATTAATTTAGCCTCTCAATGGACAGGATAGGAGGTGCAACATAATTATGGCTTAGAATCTGAAACCTCTGGCATGTCTGAAGACTTATTAGTTTTGTGGCAGTTGGCTGGGGCGGGTGTGGCAAGAGATGAAGAGACTTTGTGCTCGCTGTACCCACTTCAGTAATAAACTGCATGTAGGACTGGTGAAGCTCTCCTTGGAGATCAAAGACACTGCCTCTATATAGCAAATTACTTTCCAAGACCTTTGAGAGCAGAAACTTGCAAGGATACTTCACAAGATGAGTCTATTTTGTATCAGACAAAATAGCTGCTTTAAAAGCTAGATGGAAGAGGTAGGATCCTAAATTTCTTCTCAGAGTGAACAGCATTGCTGAAAACACAAACCCGTGTTCCCAGTGAGCCTCTTTTCCTGCACAGTTACTCAAACAGTCATAATGATTCACCAGCCAAATCCTGCTCTGAACCAATGCTCAACTGCAGCAAATCCACAGGCCTGTTCTGACATGTATTCAGCCTTAGCAAGTAGTGTGCACATCCTACCTCTGTATCACCACGCTGGAACATGTGGGATGCAACGTTTTCACAGGAGCTCTTGGGAGAAAAAAATATTGGAAAGCATCTGCCCCCTCACCTCTAAGCATCAAAATAAATGACCAGATTCTTGAAGGGCTCTTAAAATACATCAGCTATTGGGGAATCTGAGAATTTGAGAAGATGCTCCCAATGCCTTCCAACAATACAAACAAACCCTTTAACATGTCTCTCACTCCAGCTGACATCTCCCCTTGAAGTCACATCAGATTTTATTGCTTTGATTGAGAGGTAGATGTGTGAAAAGATGTCTAATAGGGGCACCCACTAATATGTTTCTCACAGAAAAACTGACATCTTAGTACCCCCCCCATATTGATTTAGCCTATTGGACACCGCTGGCTATCACAGGTGCAGTGTTATAGACGAAAAAAATCTGACTCATTCAAAATTACATAAGTCACAGTACCTAGACATTTAGATAAACTTAGGATATACAGACAGACCTTTTAACTGCATTTCAATGTAATTAGCTGAAGGCTGGCAGCCAGATGGACAGCGTTGGAGACAGAAACTCTCAGTTAAATCACACAGCAAACAAAGCATCAGGAACTTGTCATCATTCTCCACCAAGACTCGTATTCGCAGGAGTCAGAGGCCTCCTGCATCCAGAGTGCAGCCGCCAGCCAGGCAACCAAGAGAAGAGACTGTTACCTTTGGTCCTGCAATACATTTAAGGGCCTGCTGGAACTGAATGAAGTCATTTGAAGAGGTAAAACCCACCTGGCAGATGAAACCAGTGGATGAGCACTGCCGAACCCAAAGACTGAATTTCCTCTTTTTCCTCTTACGCAGCTCCCTCTCTGTACAGGTCGCAATGAAAACAGGATCCTCATCTATCAGGGGCTCATGTAGTACCTGCAAGTAGCAAGAAAAGAGGCAGGGAAAGAAATGGAAGAATACATGAGTGCTAAAAAAAGGTGCTTTAATTGCTTTCAAGGAAATACAACCCTTGCACTGTGCTTGTGTGCATCACCCCAAACAGAGAATCAAACCCATTTTTGTTTGATGCCCCATCCAACAAAAACCAAAGCCTGGCCAAGCACACCCCATTATGGATAGCTGCTCTACACATAATTTGCAAACATTGCAAGGCACAGCTCTCACTTCTTACTATCTTCTACAGTTCAACATCCCTCCAAAATGATGCAGGGGATGGGGCAGGGAGAATGGATTTTTAGCAGCATCCTTCTCCATGCTTCTTCATAAGCTTCATATTGTTTGGTGGAATGTTTTCTACCCAACCATCCCCTAAAATTTGTTGTAAAGTACATTCCTTGGTTATAGCAAAGGAAAACACATAATAAAGAGAGAGAGAAGGTAAGGGAGAAAAAGATGCTTTCTGCTGCCACTTGAGGAGGTGGAGAAGAGACAGAAAATATTTTTCCCAGCAGCAGCAGCTTTAGGGAAGTCTCTCTTGCCTCAGGAGCTGAAAAAAATTGTCAAAACGAGGCAAGGATAAACCACCAGAGGCGGGAGTAGAAAAGCTAAGACAGATTGGAGCAGGTAATGAAGACCTGTGAAAATGAAGCAGTTTCTGCATTCTGCATTCAGATGATGTAAGTGGTTCCCTGTTTCTTAAAACTGTTTTGTTACATTTCTCTCCATTAATTTAGCAGCAAAACTGAAGTGTGCTACTGCTAGGTATCACACTGTGGAACTCATGTATATAAAAGTACCAGTAGCTCCCCACAGCTCACGGGCAGCTGTGCATAACATACACACACCTGAGTGCACAATGTGCAAGCTGTTTAGCAAGCCACTTGTGAAAGTACAAAGACTTGCAAACTGTTGAAAGGTCTCAGCTGATGAATGCTGGCCAAATTTAGACATGTACATCTAAATCAGAGCAAGTCACTGCAGGCTCCCCTCCTTGTACATGTGGGGAAAGCAGTCCCAGCAGGCCATAATTCATACCCTTGTAAAGACATGCAAAATAGTCAGATGGGTTATAATTTAAAGGAGTCTGTTCTTTTCCAGTGACCATCTCTCCAGGAGACAGGCTCAGATGCAGGCATGTAGAGGCTCCCAGCCTCAGACAAAGCCTTTCCACACCTGCATGTGTGCTACTTTAGTGCACATCCGTGCAGTCAGTGGCGGAAATGAGAACAAAGCCGCATTAAACCTAGGAGTGACACTTGTAGGAGAGATGTGGTGGGTGAGCAGTTAAGCACCAGAGATGAGCAGCTGCTTGCCTCCTAACACAAGATGTTTGCTGAACATCACTCTGTCATCCCAAAATAGGCACCCATGCCCTCCCCCCGCAGTGATGGCTGCACACCGTCATTTATACGCACTCCACTTCTTAACGACTCATGAAACATTCACAGGACCATCTGAAAGCACTCTTGCAAAATGTTCAAATTATACACCAAAACGCAGATGTGAGCAAGGAGAGCGGCACACAAAGCTATTTGTTCTTCCAGCTGCAGCTGCCCTGTTTCCCCACTGAAGCCAAAACTTCCTCTCTCAAGGTCCACACAGAACACAACCCTCCCTATCTAAAGGCCACCTGGGGCATTTCCCACTTCTGCCTCAGAGGATTCTGAACAGCATTTTGCAAACATTAAACTTGCCCTCATTCACTTTTGCCTTTCTGCTTCTCAAGTGCAGAGGGAAGGAGCACATCCTTGGGATAGGGTCAGATACATGGTAAAGAATTTCTCAGCTTCTGGAAAGGCTCTCTTACCTGCTAGATCCCACTGAGTGGTGTGGTTCTACTGTTATAATCTCCCCTGCTGTAGGATGGAGAGCAGCAGAAAGAAAAGGCTGTATAAGCATCACCTTAGGACCCTCTGTCATTAGCTTCTTTCCCTCTGCACCACAGCATCAACTCTCCTCGCACCAGCTCTACTGCATCCTGTTTGCCCTTCCCACTCTTTGTGCCTTCTATGACACAGTAAGGCCTGTCAGCCTTACATCTAGAAAGCAAGTCTGAATATTTAAAACCTCTCTCCATCTTCCTTTTCTTCCTGCTGATGCTTAGCCCTGCCTTCCCTTCTTCATTCCTCTGTACTGAATGTAAGTAATTTCTCTGTAAGTTCCAACTCAATTTTTGTCAAGAGAGAATAAAAATGTGAACAGACTAGGGAAAGATCTGCTGTTGCTGCAACGACAAAATGTGGACAGGCAAGGAAAATGAGCTGAAAACCCTGGAGCTTCCTTCAGAGAGGGGGGGACAAGGGGTTTTCACCCCTCTACATGCAACCACTGCTTCACCAGTTGTAAAGAACTTTGCAAGCAAGGCACAGTATGAGCTGTGCCTGCCCCTGGCACTGACATAGTGTTTTTAGCCAAAAGTTAGCCCTGTTGCTACTGGCCCATCCTATTAGTTTGTTCACTCTCCTGTATTCTCAGTCTCCTTGCACTTCCTGTAATCTCAAATCCATCTATTTGCCAAATCCCCATGCAAAGTTGTATTTGCTCCTTCTCTATTCTCCATTCTTGCTGTTGGTGCAATACACACTTTTACAGGAGTGAGCTTACTGCCCCCATGGCATATTCTTTCCTGCTTCTCATCTTCCTTGACAAAAATCTACTTTCAGGCTTAATTACTCCTACACATATTCCTAGCCACCCCTTCACCATCTTTTTCTCACTCCCCAAGTGCTCTCCTCTTCCTATTCTGACTTCCTATGATGCAAGATAGTTTGTGGATTTCTCCAGAGAAATCATCCCCATTTTCTTCTCTCAAATTCCCAATTCTGTTCCGATCTCAGAAGCTCTTCATCTGGTTGCTTTGCTTCCCCACTGCTATCACCCTTCCCTTCCCTTCCCTTCCCTTCCCTTCCCTTCCCTTCCCCCTTCCCTTCCCTTCCCTTCCCTTCCCTTCCTTCCCTTCCTTCCCTTCCCTTCCCTTCCCTTCCCTTCCTTCCCTTTCCTTCCCTTCCCTTCCCTTCCTTTTCCTTCCCTTCCCTTTCCCTTTCCCTTTCCTTCTTTCCTTCCCTTTCCTTTCCTTTCCTTTCCCCTTTCCTTCCCCTTTCCTTTCCCTTTCCTTTTCCCTTTCCTTTCCTCCTTTCCTTTTTTTTTTCCTTTCTCCTTTCCTGGGACACCATCTTTTTCTTTCTCCTCTTTCCTTTTCCTTTCTTTTTCCCCCTTTTCCTTTCCTCTCCTTTCCTTTTTCCTTTCCTTATCCCTGATAGATCTACCTGCCAAACCTTCACTCTTTGGTTTCCTGCTAATATGTATTTGCACTCCAAGTGTTGCAAAGGCAAGACTCCAAGATGGGACACCATCAATTGCTCTGTCTCACAATATCTTTCACTAACTGAGCAAAACAGCCACTGTCAGGAGTGCCTTTCTTTCTTCCCCATTTTAGACCATTTCCAATGCTCTTTCCACACCAAAATTCCACCCATCCTCTCTCACAGAGTCCAAACAGGCTTGTAGACAAAGTCCAGAATCACTAAGTCCTTTGTACTTGTAACTCCTGGACTCTATATACTTAGATAATGAGCCAACATATCCAGGAAACATCTCCCCCTGAGCTCCATGGCCATTCACAACACAGGCAGTCTCCTGAAGAAGCTGCCTCAGCTTGCCTTGTCTCTGGCTTTTGGTGGGTACCATCCAGCTGCAGAGGCCCTTGGTAACTGTGTCTGGATGCACAGTCAGTCATTCCTCCTGCAAGGGTAACTTGTGCTTCTGCCTCTCTGCTCCAAAGCTCCTCCTGTCTAATCTAAATTCTCTTGCTGGTGTCTGACAACTCTGCTTGCGAATCTAGCTGCCAGTTCTGATTCCATTATGCTGCATTTGAGAGCATCTCCCTTCCCTTAAGAACCCCTCAGCATTTCCTTTTTTGGTCATTGCAGACGTCCCTCTCCTCCTGCTGCAGATATCACTGGCTAGTGAATCTGAATGTCAGTCTTTACCTCCTACTTGCAAAATCTCCTCAGCCAGGCAATGCCTGCATTTTCCATGCTTTCTGAGTAAGAGCTCTAAAACGGCACTCATTTTAGAGTAACAACCCACCCAGCCAGACAAGTTTACATCCAAACCCCTCAATCATCCTGCAACAGTTCTACTTTTATTCAACATAAGGCAATCTTCCTACAGACTGCTGCTGGAAAGCCATTTTCCTAGTCCATTCCACTGACCACAACACTTTTCTTTATTTCTCTATCATAGTTCTTCTCCTGTATATCAGACAAATTCTTTCTCTTCTCATTTTTGAAGTCCTGCTTGGCCTGTCCACATTTTACAGCTCCTCTCTGCCATCATTCAAAAGTTAATTCTGACTTCCACTGGAGCCATGATTCCATGCTCCTCTACCCATTTGTTCAGTCATCAATCAATCCTCTTAAAAAACAAGAAGTCAGTTCTTAGAGCACTCCATTACCATTAGGTAATTTAAAAATAGCAATGAAGTTTCATACTTTTCTTTTGCCAAACTCTCCCTAAAATCTGGTATCACCAAAAGGATCAACTAGCCAAGAGCTAGAGGACATCAGAAATTTATCTTGCAACTCAATCTTCCTATTGCTCCTCTGTCTGTCTTTCTCTTGCTCATACTTGTCTTATACTTGGCCAGCATTCTCTGAATATTTATGTATTTGTGTCACTCTCACAGAAACTCTAAGACAGAATGATTCACATTTGGGACCAGCACCCTCAACTCCTAAAGAATCATTTTGAGAACAAGAAATCTGAAATATAGAGGTACAGCACAAGCAAGGTCTTATAATTTGGAAATACCTGATATCAAATGAACATTTAAGCATGAGGACAGAAAAGCAAGTTGGTTTTGCCCCTCTATGTTTTCAGAGAGGCTGTCATCTAAAGCTGTGAGCTGGTTTGGAAGAGCTATGTTGAAACTGCTTAGCTGTACCCTATGATACCATCAAGAGTGAAACACAAAGAAGCTGCCCAGTAATTGGCCAAAGTTGAGCACCGTGCCCTTGGAGCAAGAGGCTGGACTTAGATCTCTCTTTTTGCCAGGGGATTCACTCCTGCTGGAGATAAGAAGGTGACTGTTCCCAGCTGATATTTCACTGGGCAGATGTAAAACTGTTTGGTTCCAAAACACCAAAGAGGGAGAGGGAAGCAGAGAAAACCTGGAGTTATGCTCCTGACCTCTCCCACACCAGTCAGGGGCAGCCAGAGACAGCAATCCTGTCTAGCCACATCCTGCTGATGAGCATATAAACACTCAGCAGGCACAGAAGGATATTTGAGCAGTGATGCTATTTTCCCTGAACTCCTCTGGTTTCTGGAATTTGGTGTATATCCTTGGCAGGTGAGTACCCTTGAATTTGCTGCTCTATACCTCCCAAGTGCAGGCAGGGCATCCTCCTTGCCTTCAGGCTTGCAGACAGTAGCACAGCTACAAAGCTAAGTAGCAAAGAAATAACACTGCTTAAAAGAACAGACCCAAATCACCACCTCTTGTTGCTCAGGTAGAGGCAGTGTTTATTTATACAGATGATGCTGAGGAGGGATAAGATGCAGAGAATATTCCTGTCATTTTTTTTACCAATCTAGGTCAGAACACTATTTTTTTAATTTCAGAAACTACAGCTAGCACTGCTGATGCACAATTAAAATGTTCTGGACTTTCAATTCCTTCATAAGCTGGAGAGTAATTATTTCCTTTTGTTTGCTCAGTATATTTAGCAAAATAATTATAATTCACTAGATTGTCTTCTTTGTTTTGGTATACTGGCATAGTTCTTTCTCCCTGTTTCCTTTCATAGCAACTGTGGTGTTATTTTTACAGGCACATTTGGGTTGGGGGAGAGGTCACAGACAAGAAGAAAAAACCTCTAACTATTTTCTGACAGAAGTTCCACTTGAAGAATCTTTTCTAGTTCTCAAAAAAGAAAAGATCGAAATCTACAGAAGAAATAACTGTGAAGGCAGGTGTTGTACTGCCTGCTGGATGCAGATCGTCCCTGCTCTGTCTGTAAGGGTGAGTTAAACATGGCATCTTCCTAATCTGTGCTCTGTGAATCCACACTGCCAGAGGAAAAAAGTAAGTAACAAGCCTACCCATAAGCCCAAACAGCCCTGCTGCATTCAACAGAAGCTGTGATTTAGCTGTTTGATGCCACTTACAAGAAAGTAGCATAAAGCTTGTGGGTCAGCAATAAGCCACCCAGGTACCACAAGTTTCATCTTTTAGATACAGATGTACCTTAAGCAACAAATCCATTCTGAACTTGGGATTTCAGGTATCACTGATCACAGAAACCTGGGCCCCCCTTTCCAACTGGCTTTCAGAGGCAGAACTTCCAAAAGCCCATCTAAGTGGTTCTTTCTCCTCATCTTTCCATTTGTTTCTGTGTAGTTGACTTATAATTTTTAATTATTTCTGGTATTTCTCACTGGGCATTCTGGGTTTGATGCTTACTGCAGTCTGCATTCAAGACAATTTGCAGGGAGAGGTCTTTCCTGCTGCTTTGAGCAGATGGGGTCCTCATCTCTTGAGACAAGTAGTGTGCTGCCCTGACTGGTGGCACCCAGGAGGATGTCATGCCCAAGGCTCCCTTCAGGAGGAGGCCTGGAACATCCCCCAGAAGCCTACTGGAGGTACACTAGGGTATTTTTAACAACAGATTCAAAACCTTATTCTTTCTCACAGGGTTATTTTTGAAGCTGTATTTTAGTGCTTTTTGTTCCACTCAATATCACTGAAACATGCTGCATAGAAATCACTGACGTAAACACTGACAAAGGAGCACAGAAGTGGAGGAGGAAGGAAGAAAATTGGGCTGTCTCTACTTCTTCCCCCTTATTTTTTTTAAGTAGCATCTCTTTACCAAGCTCAGGATAATAATACATTTTGCTTGTGAAGATTTAGATGTTTTGCCACTGCAAACAGGGTGCTGTGATTTTATCAATTCAGTTGTCAAGCCTTACTTGGGATCGGGAATGGGAAAAAGGATATACATGCAAATAAAATCTTATCCCTTAATGGATTTGCACTCACAGGGTGTGCCACAGCATTTGCATTAGACACAGTGATCAGTTTCTGAAGCCTTTATCTTCTGCCCATTGAAGTTAGCAGCCATAAGGATTAGATTTCATATCTTTAAGGGAGCTCAGTCCCAACAATTCCATGTTTCTCATTGCTTGTTTTGTCTTAATGGAAACATACCTTGCATAGCTTAGTGAAAACACTCTGCCCTCCTCCCTTCTCTACCTTAACAGCTTTTCAGGCAGCTGTGCTCTCATGTGTTATACAGGTATGATTTTTATTGCCTATAAAATAAACTGTAATCACTCGCCATTTATTTTAGGCACACTCCACTGGATGTGTAGCATCTATGCCTTCATTAATTTTGTGCAGTGGGCAAAAATGGGATGCTTCAGAAGGGAAAGAGGAAAAATAAGAGGACAATGGATACAACACCCTTTCCAAATGCTTAAGTGAAATATTTATCTTCTGGAAATAGAGAATTGATTGAAAAGTTATATCAAGCAGCAACATATTTCATGCTTATTCCATTTTCTTTCCAGATTTCTGAACACAACCAGTAGCAACAGTTTTAAAAGCAGATAATTTGTATTGAATGAAGTTTAAATAGATTATGATGAATATGAAAAGATTTTCATCTGTCTCCCTTTCCAGTCATGAGGAAGCATCAGTGTTACTAGACTATACAGCAAGCACCTACTGCTAAGGTCAGGGACAGCCACCTTAGCAAACTCAACTCCTCCGCCCCACTCAGACTGCTTCCCTCCAGCCCAGCTGCACCAGCTCTGCCCCTTCTACCCTTGCACGACCTGCAACCTCCCATCCTCAGGATAGCAAAACCTAGTGCCAGCCTCACTGAGCAGTGTCCAGGCTTGTTTAGGTCACTAAAGCAAACAGCTCCAGCTCAGAGAGCACCATTCCCACTGAAACCTGCTTGGTGCCTGCACTGACAGACACTGATGAGCACCCACACAGAACAGTGCTGCTTTCTCTCTTGCTTCATGGAGGCACTGCAGCACAGCTTCACACTGGGAAGCCCCAGCTTTCCCCAGGCAGCTGTGCTGTGCACTTTCTGTCCCAGTGAGACAACTAGAGCGCACAGGTCAGATGTTCCCTGCCAACAGCTTAACTCTTACCTGGGCTTGTGAAGGTCTGAAAGCAGAGTCAAAGCCATTCTGCAGAGAGTCCAGAAAAGGCTGGATTTTGTAGAGGCTATGCGTTGTCTGGCTCGAGCGGAAGGCCACGATGTGGAAGTACTTCAGAATCTTCTCAAACCTTGATTGTGTCATGATAAGTGCAATGCTCTTGTTGCTGTAGAAGCCGCTGCTCCAGATGCTGAGAACAGACTCACAGTGGTGGATGCTGGTTGATATCATGTAGCCTAAGAAGGCCTTCATTTCTGTCAAGGTGACATCAATCCAGGCATCGTCACTACCAAACCTCTCCTGGTATTTCTTTGCATACATGTTGGTTTGGACCACCATATTCTTTAGCACATTGTCAGGGACAAAGAGCTGAAAAAAGTCCATGGCACTGGCAGTCAGGGGCATTTTTCGTGTTGGACCTAGGGTAAAAGAAGGAAAGATAGGCACACTCCTGATCACCACAAGGCACATCCAACACCAGAAATTAAAAGCATGATTAATTTTTCTCATGGAAATGATGGCATATACCCATTGCCTGACAGACTTCACCAGGAAACTTCCCCTCCCCCCCATATTCTTCCTCCTGTATGATACTGTACACTCTGAAAAGTTTCTCCCTCTGCTCTGCACGCTCATTACTTTGCAGCATGCAGGCCTGTGAGACAAGCAGGCATTTTATTTCTCCACTTACACATTATCTGCAACTTTTATCCTCAGCAGCTGTTTTTTGGACTCTTTCTGGATAGTCTTTTATTGGTCCATATGCACGTCAAAGCAGTGCCCTCCTCCAAACAGCCCAGAAGGACAACGTGAGTCCTCCAGAGACAGCACTGCCCTCATCCCAGATGACATAATTCCTAGGCTATATAACCCGATCCCACCTTTCCTCCTGCACCTCTAATTCCTGCCTAGTTCACTGTCATAATTCTGTGACTTTCATATCTGCCCCTGCTCCACACAGAGTCACATAGAGGTCTATGTGTTTTTGAGTTTTGTGCCTCTGCCACCACATTGGAGTTTTACCCTGCACTCTGATATCCCCAAGAAAGCACATCACCAGAACAAGTCACAGCTACTATGTGGCTAGTGTCACTGCCCCACATCACAGGGAATGTTTTTAGCACTATAATGCATGCAGTGGTCTTCTTCCTCCCATAACGTAATAAGCCTTGCACTCCCATGCTGTGATTACTCTAGCATTTCACTGATCTTGCACCTTCTCTGCCAGTTTCAACTACTCCATGAGAGGAGGGTGATAAAAACAAAAAGGAGGCTCTAAGGGCTGGCAGCACTGTATAAATTCAGCCAGTCAGACACCAGATTACACTAAACTGAATTAGGAACATCAAACCCACAATACCAGGGATGCAGACACCAGTATTTACAGCCCCCTCTCCTCTAATCCCTCCCACAAACTAATCAAGCACCATTCCAAAAGTAGTAGTTTTCATGCTTGCACCTCGTAGTAGTGTTTTAGTTATCAGGAAAGGGCAGGGAACATTCTCTATTCTACAGAAGCAGTGAAAACCAATTCCCTGACAGGAGCAGCCTCCTCAAACCCAGAGGAGCACCTAAAAGCAGCTCTACACCCCTGTGAAAAGACAATGTCCTGAGCATAATCCCAAACCAAGAGCTGGATCCAAGAAATACTGCACCTTAGTCCAGCAGCCTTTAGCCCTGGAACTGTCTGAAATACTCTTCCTAATCAAAAGCAGAAGGCATACAGCTTCTCATTTGGAGTTCTGCCCAACAACAGCGAGTCTTTCTTGCACCACAGGGCTGTCTGGATCTCAGCATCAGCTGTCCCAGCTGCATCAGAGCATGAGATTGACCATCACACAAGCTGGCTCTGCAAAGATCCACTAGCATGTTGCTCAGGTTGCATTCTCCAGCACCCTTGTATCTCAGTTCACATTCCCAGTTACAACAACAACTACAGCTTGCAGAAATTTTCCATGAAACAGAACTACAAGGAATTACACAAATATGGTGGTTGGACTTGCTCTTAAGCCTTAATGTTTGGGTGCACTCTGGTGAACTCAAGCTACTAGAAGGACAGCAAAAACAGACTTTGAAGCAACATCAAGACTTTGAAACAGTAAACCTCCAGATTGCAAAGAATGCCAAAAAAGCAAACAAACCAGGATTTTTTAAAATAAAAACTACCTATTTAAAGATTACTTTCCAGTTTTAATTTGTGAGATTGAAAAACTTTCAGTTGAAAGCACATTCCTCTATATTGTAAGACCAGAAGAAAGAGCCTTGCACAAATCATGTTTTGGTAAGAACAGAAAATTTCAGTTAAATGATAAAAGGTTTTCATTATCAAGTGAAAACTATGGGGCTAGAATAGATATATTTACTTCACCTTAACTGCTAGTGCAAGAACAAAGCTGCTTAACAAATGTTTTCTTTTTTTGATCAGGAGGTTTATTTTCTGCTAGCACTGGCTAGCACTGTTATAGCTCACAAAAGATGCTCTATACATGACTCTTTATCTTCATTCTTCCCCATAACTTAATCAAGTTTTTATATTCTACAGTAGGTATGGCTTTCTAATAACAACACATGGAAGAGAGTGTATTCCTAGTTTTATATGAAATCTTGAGTAACTATCAAACTCAATTGCAGTGCTCAGGCAACCTTCCAGGTAGCACACAGAGATAGTTTTTAAATACCTGGCTTCAGAAGCAGAAGCTGGGAGTAGGGGTAATATTTTAAATCTTGTCTACAGCAAACAAGAATTCATAAAACATCAAGTCTTACAAAGTGAAATATCTTGAGACTCTTGGATATGGACAATAGGTGCATGCTGGCTTCCATCTTCAGGGAGGTAAGAGCAGTCAGAAGCACAAAAAATGTAATTGTGGTGTAAATAAATTTTCAGCAGCTGCACAAATTTACCTTGATAAATGATAAGGGAAACCTGACAGGTATATATGGGATACAATAATCCTTCCTTACCCAGCAGTCCTGCTCCAGACACAAAGAACCTGCTACCTCCTTTCCTTCCTGAAATAAATATACAAGCTTTGTATCTCATTGGTCATGCAGAACCCACACAGCTCTAAAAAAGCAAGCTGAATCACTTTCTGACTCAAACATCAACATAATTGTTGATTAAATAAAATTATGAAAGCCCCTGTATAATCTCATTGTCTTAAAAAACAGCCTTTATTGGCAAAGTGAGCACAACTGATTCATAATTTACTGATATGCAATATAACAAGAGCAACATTGAATTTTAGTAGGAAAAGAGGTGAATTTTTAACATGAATTGAGTTTTGCATAGTTAATGACCAGCCTAAAATATTTAAATATGACTTTCTAAACACACAAATATATCCCATAGAGAGAGCCAACTGTCTGCATAAGGAACATAAATAGCTAATTTGTACTTTTAAAGGATTTTTACATTGACTTAAATGGCACATACCCAGAAAATACTGATATGAAGAGTTCAGTGTTTCATACATGCACTGTTTAGTTTTCAGAGCTTTACTCAGACAAATGAAAGAATGACTTTGCTTAGTTTTCCATTCTCAGAATGATTACACAATTATGACTGTATGTAAAATTCAGATTTTTCTCTCTCCTCTGCTATAGAGTGTTTGCATGGAGAATATATTTACTTTCATAGGGTTTCTTTAAAAGCCAACCAGGGTTTCCAATACAAATTACAGAGCCAAAGTGCAAAAGCACTCCTGGAGTGTCTGAACATGCAGCCAGACCCAGTATTCCATGCACAGTCATGACAGGGACAGAGCTCTACTGAGTAACCTCTGATTGGGGAGCACACACACCAGCACCAGAACTTCAGGCTTGCTCTAAGGGACCTTGCAGGATGTGGAAAATAACAAACAACTTCTGGTATGACACAGCCTACACACACAAGCTCCTCTTCCTTCTCACTCTGTCTGCCAGCAAGTACTTGCCTGTGCAATCCGCAGCAACCACCTAGCAAGTCATTACTGCTATTTTGACTCGCTGGTTCCATTTTCTCTTTTGCACTCAGAAGGAATATCTCCCACAAAGAGACATCTCCATTTGTAAGAACAGTCTCAAAATAAATGCAAAAACGAAGCAAGAAGAGCCATTTGTGCGTCTGTGCCGGCAAAGTGACTGCGAAGCAAAAGCTGGCCCCTTGCCCTTGGAGCGTGTGCATTGCAGAGCCCAACTGGCTCAACTCGGCTCAGGGCAAACTGCAGCTGCCTCGCTGGCCCTGCTGTCTAGCAAGAGAGCAGGCTGCACACTCACCTTCTCAGCAAACATACCCACTGCAGAACTCCCAGCATGATTTAACAAAAAGTTCAGGTGGAACTTCAGGCAGCCCCTGCTTGTCGTCCTACAATCTCTGGTCTTCTCTCCTGGACGGGTCCCCACTGGTCACATTCTTCCCCCTGCTTCATTCACTTTCTAGTCTCCCTCACTGAGCAACACATTAGGGAAAAAATAAGAATCCCAAGTGAATTAAATGTTTTTCCTTACTTAACTGGTTTGCAGGATTAAGTAATTTGATAGCATTTTTAAAAGGTTCATGTAGTCTTTCCCATTTTTTCTGTTCTGATTACCAACCTCAGAGTTCACAGACCCAGAATAAGGGATGGACAAAAGACAGAAAGCTTCAAAACGTGCTGTAATCTATTGGTGCTTATAACATGGTATTCAAATCTTAAGAAGGTCAAAAGCATCATTATTTTGGGCAGGATAAATCAGATATGTAAGGAGAGAACATAGTGAAAGAAAGTTCCTTTGCTCTGCTGTGCAAAAGACTCTGCTCTCATTCAAACTGCAATCGAGGCCTGCAAAAAAATATTCCATTACTCTGAGAGGCCCAGGGGTTACCCTATGTATAATAACTCAAATTGCATGGTTTGCAAAAAAAACTTGTGCAGAGCTAATCACAGCTGAATTTGAAATTAATGCAATTGCATTAACAGCTTGGCAGACCCTAATACTCCCAAATCAGGAACAGGAGTGGTAAAAGTATCAGTTCAAGAATTTAGAAGTAATTTTATTGTCTTCTTTGAGGAAAAATCTAACAATTTATAGCCACCCATGAGAATAGCACATTAAGCGTATTATATGCACATACATGCCTAAGAAAAATCAATTCAGAAACTTTTTGTTTGGCCATTGGGAAGTACCTTCTCCTCCAATATATGGTACAGCCTTCAAAAACCAAGGTTTAAAAAGCCAATTAATTCCTTTTTCCTAAGTCCAAGCAATTAGAAACTGTTTTATATTCCTGACAAGTTACCTCTGCAAAAGTACACAACATGATTTTTGGGTCTTATTTAGAGAACATAAAACATGCTGACAGAAGCTTTTCATCAGAAAATACTCATCCATCAAAAAAAGCATGATGTCTTTATGGAAGGTGTCAATTAATGAAATATGACAGAGAGTTCAAACAATTTCTCATATTTTTCAATGTGTAGGGAGCATTATAAAGAGCTTAAAAAAAAAAAAAAGCAAGAAAAGAAAAAATGATGTTTTAATATTTCCCAAGTGAATATTTTTCAGAATTTCTGTTCACACTAAATTTCCTCATGCAACCTTTGGAAGCACTGGAGCTTATCTGGCTTGCCAGAATATCAGTCTTCATATCAGCTCTATTCTTAATGGCCTGGAAATGTACATCAGACCATCCTCAAACCATAGCTGGTTTGACAGCATTACAACAAGCCTGTCAAGACAGCTTGAAGAAAGTTCACTTAACACTTCTTTTCTGAGTTTTATTCAAGTTTATTTCAGAGACCGCTCTCCTGTAGGAGCTGTGTGGCAAGAATCCAGGTTTTTAGGATATTATGCTGCATGTTTTTGTCCATCTTCATTAGAAAAAGCTACCAAAGCTTCAGTGACAGGCCTGTTTTGCTAAGTCAAAGGCATCATCCTAATATATACCAACTGTGGTTCTGACCAATATTTTGGGTGAGTAGATGTCTGCATCTGTTATTTTGGTAGACAAATCTTAGTTTCCTTTAGGGACTACCTTGCACAAGAATTCAGGGATAAGAAGAATCAGCAAGAATAAATTATGAAAACACGATCCATACTGTGGCATTGCTTGCAGTTAAAAGCCAGCTTAGGAGGAGGCAATAAAAAAAGCCAACAACTCCCAGGCAGACACTATTGGCTTAGAAGAAACTGGACGTAGTCCTTCCAAAGATGGTTCTTTATGTAGACTGTAAGGACTCACTCTCAGCAGCCCATGCTTCTGGGAAAGTTTTTGCAAGGTCACCTTTACAGAAACTTACTTTGCACCCTTGTGTGGGCACTCAGTAGCCGCACTTCTGCTCTACATTTAGTTTCACTAAGTCTATTCCAAGCTATTTAGCAAAGTGTGATTTTCTGCACTCTTCCAACCTTATAAATAATCCTTTGACAATGCCTCCACGGCTGCACGTAATAACCGTAGTCAAAAAATTGTTCCAAAGAGCTTCTCTGAAAGGCCACTTTCTCCTCCCTCCCCGGCATTAAAAAGGATTGTTTTCTTCACAGCGTCAGCAATAAAGCGATCCACAGACTGCAGTCTGACTTTTATCCATAGAGAGCATTAAGAGCTGTGTCTAGAAGCAATCCAAGGACAAATGAAAGTGGACTGAAAACCAGCACAGAGCTGCTCCATGCTGACTCTGGTCCTAAGAGTCCCCTGGCTTCCACAGCAAGCAGCACTGAGTTATTGATAAATTAAATAGAGAACTTATTTAGAAAATCAAACAGCATAATTAATAAAGTGTTTAGCAAGCTAAGGAACTTCCTGCAATTCAGCTGGTTTCTGTGCTGTTTACTGGATGCAGACTGTCATTCAGCTTTTTAAAGCATTATAGCAAAATCCTTGAGCATTAAGTGTCGCAGGTCAGCATGGCATAGGTCGGGGTGAGTGATGCACTGTTCCACCAAACACAAGACAGTCTCCTCCCCTGATGTGACCTTCCAAAGCCTGGGGTGATAACCAAGGCACCCTGCCCATTCCTCCTCCATACTGCCATGTGCTGGCAGCTCAGCCTGCAAAAGGTGAAGAACTTCAATGGGCATCAAGACTGGGATACCAATGGTAAATAATTTTGGCCGTCACTCAGTAGATTACCTTGTGTGATAAGACACTGTAGAAGAACAACTAAATTTTGGGGCATTTTCAAGAGACCAGGCAGGCAGGACTTACACCTTTCTAATTGATCAAATGTATGTTGTACCACCAACAGCATTGGTCTGAGAATGAGAACTTGCCAGATATGTTGTGGCAGTTTCAATGGAAGTGTGCCTTGTTGCAGATTTAAGCCATGGTAAAAAACTGTTAATTAAGAGAGTATTTCTTTGTGTTTACCATCATGCTTTAAAGCTACAAAGCTTTCAAGCTGTGACAAGTACAAAGAATTAACAGCCCACTTCAGATGATGTTGACACCTTTAATTATATACATAATTTCTGTGGTGAGATCTTGCCATCTATCAATCACCATTTTTCTAACATCCAACAGAACCTCCCCAAACACTGGTACAAGGTCTTACAGTTAAAATAATTTCCAAAAGCCAAAGACCCTAAAGAAGCTGAGTCAATGATGAAGTAGTACCGTGTTGTGTCAGTTTACATAATTTTTTGCACATTATTTGGCTGTGGGACTGCATATGCTCCTCCTCAGGGGAATTCCTGCTGCAGCAGCTTCCATGGCAATAGTCCACTGTGCTCTTTTGCCACTGTAGGTTTCCATTAACATTTTACTGCAGTGCTCCTGGCGGCCCAGCTGACACTGGGAATATCTAGCAGATGAGAGATGACCATCGATGTGCTGACTCCATACACCACCTGTAATACAGCTTTTAGTAGATCATGTAGCAGCTACACATCTGTCTGTGGGCACAGCTGTGCACATTTACAAAATAACTGTACAACGCAGCATGGATAGTTTTATGTCAGCACAACTCCCATTACCAGCAGGGTGACCTTCATAACTAAATCCCAGAAGATTGCCTTGGGATGGTTCCATGGGGGGACTCCTCTCCTGTACTGGCAACTCTTGCAGGTGCAATCCCACCATCCCATCTTTCTTTCCCAGGCTCCTGGTCTGTTCTAATACACACTGGCCACAAATACCATTACTCCTGTGCAACTTGCTCCTTTCCAGAAATTTAAAATAAAATCCACCTTAAGCATCAGCAATATTTGATGTGAGGAATCTGCCTTGAAAGGTAGAGCTTTTGTGTTTGAAGGAGGGAAAATAGCCTGATACTGACTTTTATTCAGAAAAGATAAATTAAATATTCTGATGATTTGCTTGGAAAACATAAGTCATTATAAATGACCCAACTAATGAGATACTGAAAGCCTTCATATCAACTCCTGCCTTTTACATACAATACACACATATGCCGTTGAAAAATGAACCTCAAGTTTCTGAGTAAGTCTCACAAAGAAATGGCTTTCATTTTTGTTCAAAATTTGGTTATTTAAGAAAAAAAAAAAAAAAGAATAGAGCAACCACAAGTCCAGACAGTTCAGTAAAGCATTGGAGACAACCTTATAATGCACAAACATGAATTTTAGGAGGTTCTGTAATGATCCATCTCCATCTCACATGAGCTAAGGTAGCTACAGTACTGGTGTCTGCAATTGCTTCCCAGCAGCGACAGGCTCTTCCTGGAGAAGACAGGGAGCAGTTGTTAGGGTAAGCACATTGTCCCCAAGGTATTCAATGCTACTTCTCACAAAGAGATGTGAGCACCTACTGCAGCACCCACTTGGGACAGGGTGATCAGAAGGGTGATGCTGCAGCTCTGCTGGAAGAGCTCAAAATCTGGAATCTGCCAAGGAGGCTGGTGACAGGAGCTGCATGGGGATAATATTCAGGCTTTTTCAATCCTGTTTCTTTTAGGTTGTACCAGCCTCCCTTGGATTTTACTGCTCTCTGTAGGAAAGCGTGCACTTGCCTTTCTAGGTGAGTTTCAGCAACCACCCAGTAAGAAAAGTCTTCTCTGCTATCATCACCTTAGATTAAGAGGCAAAGGAGCTCTCCTCACTCCATATTGCATCTGCACTTACAGACCTACTTTTAAATTTGTAATTTCCTTGCTTTATATTCTCCATGTTCCTCCCCAACACCCTCAAAAATCTTGGGACAAGCCACATGTTCTCTGCATTAGGCTTAGCAGCAGATGAAAATCTGAATATTTTCTTAGGACATCTAAGATGCAAAGTGGAGGTAATGTATTTGAAATCCTTGCTAGGGTCAGGACTTCTTTACACATGCACAATATCACTTTGTGTGCTTTTTGTTTTCTTTTTGATCTTTTATTTCTGCCCCTGTCATTAGACTGTGTTTTTCCATCCCTGTTCTGCCTGCCCTAAGAAGTGACCAGTGCTGCAGGCTGTCTGAACATCTCAACTCAAAATAGGCAAGCAGTTGGAAAGTTCAATAAATTACTTCTGTATGCCATGTACATCAACATCCCTAATCCTCTTACCACATGCAGGATACATGACACACTCCACAGCACTCCAAGTGCTTAGGCTTCCTAATAACTCTTATAAACCCACAACTTGCCAGTTTTAGGAAATCGGTGCACTTCTTCAACAATTAAGAGTGAAAGAAAAGGCAGTCACCTGTGGGAAAGGTGGGATTTATTACTTGCGCTGCCTGTGTTAACTTCAGGGTGACACAAATGTGTTTACAAGCGACTGTACCCCTCAGAAAGGTTTTCATGGAGCTGCATCCACAGAGAGCAAGCCAGAAACTCAACTCTGAGCTAAACAGCGCATAGATTCAAAATGGGATCCTCAGTGGCACAGCACTGCTCACTCTCAGCAGCAGCAGCAGTCCCTCTGTCCCTCAGCAGCACTCTCACAGCCTCTGCCCAGGTACTTGGTGCAGCCTGTGGGACTGCTCGGCTCCCAGCAGCTCCCACCACAGCCCACGCCGTGCTGCGCACTGGCAGGGACAGGTGCAGCAGGAACCAGGCCACAGAACTAGGTTTGCAAAGAAAAGCATTGTGTACTTCCCCCCACGGCCTTTCAGGCAAGACACTTGATTGCTCTGGAGCCAAAGTCCACCTCTTCAAACACAGGATTAGAGTGCTGTATTCTGAGATCAGGCAGGGAAAAGACTGGAGGTCACCAGACAGGTTACTAGTAGCCATCCAGAACACCAGATCACAGCTACACTTAGAGGTCAACTTGTCCAGGCTTCTTGGGGGCTGCCAACATATGAACCAATAAAAACTGAAAGATTTCATAAGAATTAATCACTGTAAGAACATATTTTAGGTTATAAGAGGCGAAAGTAGCTTGTATTTCTCATCTTGGACCCAGCAGCAAGAAAGATTTCATACAGCAGAGGTTTTCAAAGAACTTCATTGTGTGTTCCGATTTTAGAAGAAAAGGGAGCCTCCCACTTCCTAAGCTTTCTGGACCTAACTGCTGAAGTTGGTTTTATATTATAGACAGATTTGTTCCTTTACATGGCCCTTCCAGTTCCTCAGCCATTTGTTACTATGTTCACAAAGCTCTCATTTAAACATTTCTTTCCATTAATTCTTTATGTTGACTGCCTCATAAAATTAAGAGATCTATTGTGAAATTCCATCAGCTTCTTCCATCACCTTTGATACAGCTCCTTTCCTGCCCTGAATAGGTAGCATTTCACCTTCCACATCAAGAATTTTTTACATGCATCCCTTAAGGTCCAGATTCTATAACCCTCATTGATGTTTTTAGTGGGGGGGTAAAAAAATCTTCAGATTATTTTTAGCAAAATTGGGCCTGGAGTTTTTATAGCCTTGTCTGAGAAAACTCCAAGCCTACTAGGCAAGCTAGAATGTTATTTATTTGGGAGGAGAGAGAAGACAGAGAAAGCAGGTGAACATATGGCTTTTCATCCCAGCAATATCTGGGTCTGGTAGCATTGCTGGCAGGGGATTTAAACCACTTCACAGAAATTCTCTTTCTGGGCCTGAACTGAAACAGCTTGGCAGAGCTGGACACAAATGACCACAGTCCTCCTTGCCAAGATCCAGGCACCATCTGCTTGGTGGTCATACATGAACTTTTATCAAGATCCTTTCATAGGCCTTAGCACAGTGCTTTCCAACATGGGGTGCGTACAAGACAATCTACAGCACAAAGAAAGCATTTTTCTCTGTTGTTAACAAATAAAAAATAAAAAATAAATAAATAGTGTTAATTTCATCTTTATCTCATCCTGGTTTAAATTCTAGTTTTGTGTATGCTTTGTAATGTACACAGTGTATTAGTACAGTAGTGCAGGTATATCACCTATAAATAAAAAAAAAACATAGATTGGGGGTATCTGTTGAAAAAACTTCCACTGATAGGGGTGAATGATCAAAAATTGCGGAACACTGCCCTAAAGCTCTCCAGTAACTGCACTTGGGACTAAAGCAGCCTAGCAGATACAGTTCACCTAGCAGAGAGCTGAATGTGTGCTCAAATCCTATAAGCTTCAGCTGATCTACTTTAGGTTTTATATCAATATAAAAAGGAGTAATTTCCCCTTGTCCTTTAAGAAAACTGTCTTCTTGTAAGAACAGGGGAGTGGTGGTATCAGCCAGTCAGAGGTCCTTCTGCACTGGTATAACACTCCTCATGTCACTAAAGAAATATATATCATTCAAGTCATATGTTACAAATCACTAAGGTATACCACCTAGTCATATACTCATATGCATCTCTGGATTCAAAGAATAATGCACTATATTTACATCCCTTGACACTTCCCTTTGAATTTTAATTTGTGTCATTTGCAAATCAAAAGGAGGTGTAAGAGCTTTGTATTTTTCTCTAGCAGAAATAGGTTTCCAGAGCAGACACTCATTTTGCAGTCAGCCATGCAAATTGTTAATCCTAAAAGCAAGACTGAGGCTGCAATATGTGTCACTGCAGGAAAAAAGGGGAATGTGTTTTTACTATGAAAATCCTTTGTAGTCTATCCTGCAGCCACTTGGTCCTTCCTCCTGGGCATTATGACCACCACAGATTTTGCTCACTCTTTGCAAACCTTAGCAAGCAAATTGGAACTCACGTTCTTCAGGAAGCATGGATTTTTCCTTTTGATCAAGGGATTTAATTTCAGTCCTACCACTCATATCTGATACCAAACTTTCCGCTGTTGTGACGATATGAAGAAAACAGGTTGTACTTTCAATAAACATCAAAAGGGATGTCTTCTAAGAAATTTTTGAAGCTACACTTTGACAATAGTAACCTCTCCTAGGATTCTTTTCACTCCAGCCCAGCAGAAACCATTTGAGGCAGATACTTCACCTTAAGCTACAGTGATCAAATTATTCTTAGGCATCAGTGCATCAGTACCCTGAAGTGCACGTTTTTGAAGTGAGATTAAGCATGCTTCTTCTAGCCTAGGATCGCTCCAAACAAATGACTTAACAGTATAAGTATTACAATGTCAAGTGATGCAGTCCATAATAAAACACAGAAATAACTGCAAAAGAATGAATATTGTCAAGTATAGTACGGAGTCCTTGAACACACAGCAAAAGAGGTACTTAAAACTCTGCTTAGAAAAAGCTCTTTTTTTTACTTGAGTTTAAAAACTTGGTTACTTTCTCCTCCCTCTTCTAATTTACAAACAAGGTAGCCAACAATGACTCTCCACAGCAGTAGTCAGAGAAAATAAAACTTAAAACAGATCTTTGTGTCTCCTGTCTTTTGGAAGCATTCAAGATCCACCAGTATGTAGAACACTGAGTTCAGCTAGCCTCAAAGAGGAAAAGAAAAGCAACAGCTACACCAAAACTGCTTATAAAAAGTGTAACATTTTTCTTCTTTATAGAAAATATCACTTGATTTTGGTCACATCCTCCTGCCTCCAGAACCAATGTCTGGTGAATAAGGGACTATAAGGGTACATGTCACAAAGTGAGTGAAGAACCAGACATAGGAAACACAATTCCCACTCCTGCCAATACAGGTGATCGAGAAGGGAGAATATTCCTCAAATGCTTGCTATAAAGAATCGGGCCCATTACTTGGGGCATTAGCCTCTAAAACTGCACTGGTCTCTTCTATTAGGCAGCAAGAGCACAGATGCATTCACAACTCAGACACAATAAAATGCTAACACAAAACTCCATGCAGGGGCAGCTGACACTCCTGAAGTGCAACCTTCATCCAAAAAGAAGGCTGAATAATCATGGGATAACCAAGCCCATATCAACTATCAGATCTGAACTGAATAATCATGGGATAACCAAACCCACATGAACTATCAGATCTGAACTCAGATTTTGTTGAGCTGTATACTGCATTCCTGCCAGTTTTTTAATGCTACGTTAGATGCTGTGGTGGGTGTGACAGTTCACATATTTATCTCCCACAAAAGCAGATCTGGAGCATCAGCTGTAGCAAGCTGGGGAGCAATGTGGTAAAGAGCACCTGGCCTTAATTTTCTTATGTTAGAAATATCACCTATTATCTTTATGTGACACTATGAGGCAAGAACAGGCAGAGTCTGGTTTCACATGACCTCACATCTCAACATCAACTGCTCTTCCATCAGAGGAGATGCTGCTGGAGCCTACAGGCTCTTCTCACTACAAATGTGCTGTCTAATAAGGATTGAACTCAAGTGAGCCATATTTCAGCAAGGGCAATTCAAAAGGCTGTCACCCCATCAGCTATCTTCCCATAAACTGGATTAGGACTCAATATCTGGAAGACCTTTACCTTCTCATCCCACAAGAATGGACATGGGGGCAGAGCAAAATTGCACAAAACCTGGCTTACTAAGAAGCAAAACCTGATGAACTCCTGCCCCTGACTACCTGCAATTTTAACAAGAACAATGGAGACGTGGTATCCAGCAGAGCCCAGAGAATGAAAAAAAGGAAGTCTCATAATGACTAAGAACAAGATGTTAAAATGGGAAGTATTGGTAGAATCTATGTTAAGATATAAGAGAAAGATTCATTTTTATGACAGGAGAAGATTTTAGAAAGCAAAATACAATTAGAGAAACTAAATGCTGCAGCACAGAAGGGCAGGTTAGAAAGAGGTTATAGCACAGATTAAAAGGATTCAGTAGAAACTGAAAGCTTAAAAGTAAAGTTTTGAGCAGCCTTTGTTACATTTATGTTTTGTTCCTTTTCTGATTAAAGTATTGTGCTGAAGGATTCTCCCTTTAGCTGCCCATTTCAGCTTAAAAAAAAGAATCCCATCACCCTTTTATCTTGGAAAGAAAGCTGATATTAGAGCAATTGGCAGTGCACTGCTCAATGTCAAGCTGCTCCAGGTCAGTACTCAGACCCCTTCCGAGTCAACCTTTCAGCAAAAGACCTGAAGAAAAGATACGGTTTTTATTTTAACATCTTGCTCACTTTCCTGCTATATATGTCCATAAAATGCTATCAAACGTTTCTGCTTCATCATATGATACAAGTGTCTGCTTTTAGAAAAAAACCTAATGCTCATTTAGTTTCTTTTCATTGATTCAGGGAGAGAGAGCCAGCAGCAAAAAAAAACCAAAAAAAAACCCCAAAAAAAACCCAGCGTCCCATTAACAGTGTCAAGTCCATTTCATATTTCTAGAACCATTTCATATTCAGTATCCACTTTGACAGTACCATCTCAAAAATATCCATAGCTGACTATTTCACACTCATCTGTCCCCAGAAAGCAGTGTCTGGACTACTATTTGCACTCAACATAGTTCAATGTATTTTGAATTTACCCAGGTCTAGTGGGATTAAAGGTTTTGGTACTGCTGGCTGAACTCGCATCCCTCTTAACCAGAAGCAGCCAGGGATTGTACAGAAAGGCATTATTTCATTTTTTTTACTAGGACATGGAATTAGAACCAATTTTATGCTCAACACACTATCAGAAAATACTGGGTTGATCAACCCACAGGAAAATACCTGAATTTATTGGCCAAAATAAATCTTAAAACCCATATTTAAAGTTTTTTCTCTAATTATCTGCTGAAATTGGGCACAATCTCTTATTCTGCAGAAAAATGAGAATTTTTCAAACAACTGACTTCTAGAACAGTCGCTTTTTGGATAGCATAAAGCAGGTTGCCTTTAGTGGAGACAGTAACATATGAGTACCTTTGAAAAAGGAACTGTAAGACCTTACTTGGACACCTGTGCAATTTGTCAACAAAGAGTTGACCCTACACTGGAAAAAGCAGAGAACTACCACTAGAAGTAGGAGTGTATTCTTGCAAAGAAATGTTTTGAAGAAATATCATACTTTCTTATTTTTAGCCTTGGGAGAAAAAAATAAGAAAAAAGCAAAAAACAAATAGCTAGAGAAAAAAACACAAGAAAGCTAAACAGCAAATCTCTTCAAATGTACTTGAGGTAAATATCAGGGAAAAAGATCATGTTAAGTGCCAAAAAGTAGTCTTTGAAGATGAAACAATTTTGCAGTGCTTACAAAGAAGTGAAGGAACAGCCTTCTGATGCCCAGTCCATGAACTAAAAAAACATGCAGTAGACATTCTGTTGTTCTTTCTTGCCAGGACACCTGTTACATGATCATCAGTTATTGCAGGTGTCTGCACCATAACCTAGCTGAGCCTCTTCCAGACCTGCACTTGTCTTCCTCCATGTATCTATCTATCCTTATGGTATACAGAGGGTTGTGCAAGGAAGCTCTTTATACCTCAGGACGTGTCATGAACAGAGGCAAGTACAAACCCATGCACCACTGGATGATGCACTGCCTCCAGAGTGTAGCATTGCTAATCTCACAAGTCTTTTGGCAGTGTCACATCAGACATCCCTAACATAAGTAAATTAGTGCTTTGAACATAATGGAGTCTCAGAGTAAGTAATTTGAGTACAGATACAAGATTCATGGGCACACAACTCATTACCATAGAAGTGAGTGTGGAAATAACACCTTAAGTAACCATCAAGCCTGCCTGGGCCACTTCCAGGACAAAGGGAAGGAGGGAGTTTGGCTTTAACAGATCAGGCAGCCTTCTGCAAGCACACAGCTCTTTACCACAAGCTGCACAGCCTTCTCCCCACTCCAAAAGTTGATATGGAAGATGCAAGTAGCAAGTCCTTCACATAACACTCCAGCATTTAACTTGCCACTAAGCAGCTTGCTAATTTATCTTAGCCAATCTAAAACAAAGGAGAAGAGTGCTGGAAGGGACCTTAGGAAGTCCTTAAGTCCAAGGCCTCTTTCCCCATTCAGCACACATACTGGGTGTCAGTCTGTTACAAAAGATATAACAGGTTAATGACACTTGTTCTTAGGTTTTCAGTGATGCATTTGTCTTCTGCACCACTGCACTGTCTGAGAGTTTCTATCATGTCTGATTCAATTATCCATCAATTTATACCCATTATTCCTCATATTTAGTTTTCAGAGCAGGTAAGGCAGATAATTCCCTTTCCTATAATAGCTCTTTTACTTACCCATATGGCCCTTTGGCTTAAAACCAGAATACTAAAAGGCGGCCAAGATAGTAGATTTTCTGCTTCTGTCGTTTCTCTTCATATTTAACTACGTGCTTCTCACCTGGGTTGGCAACCCAGACTCTCTCTCTTAAATGGCAAAACAGTCTCATTTCAAGTCTTGTACACCCCATTTGGATGTTTGCCTTTTCACAACAGCATGACACTGAGCCACATTTGTCTGGTGTTCAGCTTCAACCACCAGTTCCTTTTCCACCTCAACAGTTTTTCCCCTCCATTTTCCACTTCTGCTGTTAGTGCTGCCTTCACACTAAGCATTCCCCTCTTGCACCATGCCATTGTGTTTCCTGCACCAGGTTATTCCAGGCTATCAGCAACCTTGGAAATTCTCAGCTTGCTCTTCAGTGTACATGCAATCACTCCCAGCTTCATGTTATCTAAAGGTTTAATAAACAATCTCAAGAAGTTCAGCTCCATTCAGGAATGTGCTTTCAGGTTCTTACTAACTAAAAATAAAACATAAAATCAAATGAAATTAAATTAAAATAAAAGTAAAAATGCCCCATCAGACATATAATATTGAAGCTTTTGACAGACATATAATATTTAAACTTTCTTTATGCCACATATTTTTGGAGATGCTAGGCACACCTATCTAATTCAAATACAGACAAACAGGCATTTTCAATAATAACAACTTTAGTAAGAATATCTGATGAAGATTAGATGGTATTTATCCAATCATATTTCTTCATCTGCCTACTTTGCCCCACTATATATTTAAATGTCTGTAGATTTGTTGCAACAGATGTAGTGTAATGCAAAGCACAATGTGAAACTCAGAGCCAGTACTGCAGAGATGGTTCCCAGCCCAATAATTTGCCTCCAGTTCACTGCAGAAAACAAAGCAGTAAAGTCCCATGGAACACAGTGACCATGGGGAGCCTCCACAAGGATCAGCTGATTCCTAGCTTACCACAACTGTTCCATGTGTGAATCCCCCCCACAGGTTTGTTTCATACACAAGACAAACACTGAAGGTAATCTGAACCCAAAGAACTTGCAGGGCACCCATGAAACAAAGATAATGGCAAGACAGCACTACCTCCTACTCACCCTGTGACTCCCAGGGCCACTCTCTTGTGGCAGCAGCCAGGCTCTCCATGGCTGACAGGAGGGCTGGCTACTAACAGCCTACAGGGACAGGGTACAGAGAATCCACAGACATCAGGAATTGGGGTGGAAGAGTGGTTCAACTGAGCACCGACAAAGTTCTTTCTGAATGCTTTTTTTGTGGAAGAGCCATTACAGAAAGTCATAGCTTTTGCCAAGGAGCTGCTGCCAGTGCCCCAGTGTCCCCAGCATGCCTGACTGGCCTTGCCTGGCCCTCCTGGCCCAGTGCTCCATGGCAGCTCCCCAGGGCCATCAGTCCCCACCCCAGCTGGGCCAGGCTCCAGCACAGCCCTGCCCTGCCCTGCCAAGGGCCCACATCCTGAGCCAGCCTCACCCCAGTGCCCGGGGCTGCCTCAGTGCCCTCGGCTGCAACTGCCCTGGCTGGGATGCCAGCACAGCCCTGTCTGTGATAGACACACAGTGGCAGGGGGCTGCTGTAGAGGTTGGACAATCTCTTAGACCATCTCTGATGTCAGTTTAAGTGTGAGTCATTACCCTGTAGTACAGAAGCAGATGAAGAAAGGCCTTTTTTGAGAGGTCATTCCTTATTCATCAACTACAACCTCATCAAGTGGAAAGACCAAGATGTCATCTGTCCCTAAAATCCATCGCTCTTTTCCCAAGAGGGAAGGTTTCTGGTTTGAAGACATGTCCTTAAAAAAAAAAAAAAAATGAGACTACTTGCTAACAATGTTAGCGCCATGAAAACAGCTACAGATCATTCAAAAGCAGTTCAAATCTTAGAGCTTAATTCCTTTTAATCTTAGTCAGTGACAAGAGTGAACTAATGCAGATCTCCAAGTACATACCTTCACATATTGTATTTTTCTTCATCTCAGAACAACCACTAACTACATAAAAGGACAAGTTTATGAGTAAAGAATAACTACAATGGCCAAAAAATGAGAAAGACTTCAGTTTAAGGAGGTCTTCTCATCTAGTGATCCTTTTCAAAAATACAGTCCAAAAGTTTAGAACCCTTTGAAAGGCTAAATAAGAATTTATATCCACACATGTATTTATATTGACAATGCAACATATCCAGCAAGGCAGATGTAAGAGCATTCCACATTTTTCAAGACCATCCTGGGAATCCCTTGCGCCAAACCAAAGGTGGTTCATTTTCAGTTGGCTGCTGCAGCACAAGGTTTATGGACCACCACCCTGCCCTCTGGGGAGGGAGTTGCCATCCTCTAAGTGTTTAAAACACCTATGAATATGGCACTTGAGAATGTGATTCAATTGTGAACATTGTGATTGGTGGTGCTGGGTTGACAGTTGGACTTGATCTTAAAGGTCTTTTCCAAACTTAATGATTCTGTGAATCTGAATGCATAAGTTTCAATACTTGTACCCTCTTCCAAGTAGTTTTCCTGGGCATGAACTGACAAGATTACCATTGTCTAAGTCAATAGGGTGCATCCAGCAGCAGACAGTGCCATGACATCAGTGGGAAGAGTCACATGCCCAGACACATGCTGACCCCAAGCACTGCACACCTACAGGTGCTCCCTACTCAGAAGTTAACCACCATCTACCTTTCAAAAAAATGCAGAGATGACTACATGCACTGGATAGGCAGATTTTCCTCACAGTGAATTTTGTAAGTAACTTTAAAAAAAAGAAAAATATTCTCATTTTTTGCTTGAATTTAATCTTTCATACACACCCACCTCCCTGCCATATGTAATCAGAAATGAATCACAGTTATAACAGCAGCTGCTTTAAATCTTTTTCTGCTTTTTCTTCACTAGAAATAACACCTTCATTTGTGCCCAATGGTGGGCTCACAGTATCTTTTATGTCAGTCCAATAATCTTCCTGTCCAAAATGCAGTTAATTGCCCCCATCCATACAGACACATACACAGTATTCTTCCTCTGTGTATCCCTGTCCAACATGATTTTGGCATCCCCACAGTGTGCTTCATTGACTACACTTCAACTTGCCCAGTTTTCAGGTGCAGAGTTACAGCTGTGTATTGCTTGCTGAACAGAAGTTGCTTGTTGTGTTCTTTGTCCTTAACACCATGCATGGTTTGTCAATACAGGTCATGTGAATCCCTCGTGTTATCCAAGAAAGCACAATCAAAAGCATATTTTCTATCATGTTACATGAATACTAGTTGTTTTCATAGAAAATAAGGACATAGTCCAAGAGTAATTTATACAGATACAAAATCAGCTGTGGAGCTTTCCAAGCCTATGATCCTGCAGTCTGTCAATCAAGGAACTCTGCCTTAATTTTTAAATTACCTTCTCAGGTATCAGTTCATTCATTTTCACACAGAGCCAGTGACTGGTTAACATCCTGCTCTTTAAAGAACATGAAGAGTGAGCTTGGATAAGCTCCTAGAAATAATGCCTTGCTACAAGGAACTGAGATGTCAAATGATAGTATCCTCATGCATTTGTCTCAGCCATGCACTCCTTTTGAGTCCATCTGTTCTATTTTCTAATAACATGCCCAGTTTTTGCAGTACTTGAAAGAAATGAGGTATTTCAGTGATTATTACCTCTAGTCAGGATGCGTAACTTGTATCCATGATCACCTTCCCTTCTAGAAATACCTTGCATTTCCAAACTGTGAAATCCATCTACTCCAAAATTTTTGAAGCTTTAGCACAAGAGGGAAGCAAAACTCTTATGTGAACACTAACATGTAAGAGACATTTCCAGTTTCTTTTAAATCTAGGGCACCCAGGACAACTTCCTGTGATCTAGCAGTCAATGCAGAGTTTGCAAGTCAACTCCACCATTAGCATCCTCATTAGACTGAGCAGAAAGGCTCATTTCCCCTCTAGGTTGACTTAAAGGTACACAGACAGACATGGAAACTGCTTGTTGTCCTGTTTCTGAGATGTGGACTAAAGGACATCAGTAGCTGTTGGAACTGATCTACTTTAAATGACCCCATCAGTACCTACAAGGAGAAAACATTCATTTTATGCAGTAGCAGATTTAGGAGCAAATATGCTTTTTCTCTGTAAAAGGCCAGGCAAGTGTCTATGGAGAAGACCTTAATCTGCAGTGCTTACAGACTTTCCTGTCTCAAGTACAGACTAAAACAGATTATAAAAGCAGAGGAAAAAACTGTGCTGGTTCTTTTTTCCTGCAAAGTCTATCTGAATACCAGATTATTCCCCAGATGCATGTTTAAGGCAGAGGTATGAGCAAAAGAGACAAGGGAACATGGCAAGATAGCTAAGCTGCACTACATTTTTTAATCAATAAGGCTGTCATATGCACTTTGCTCTCTTCAGTGACAATGGAAGCAGAAAAATGTGCTCTAAAGCCATTAAAACCTCCTGAAAAGCACATCTAGATTTTGTAAGATGTATGAGAGATTAAGCCTTTGCACAATTCACTTATTTAGTAAAACTTCAAGACTTTAAATCATCCTATAAAGGCTTTGCAAAGTAGTAATGTACATCTTTGAGATGTATTTATCATATCTCCCTGAAAGTGTTGTGATGTTGTCATAATAAGTAACCTCTACACAGAATGCATGAACAGATTATATAAATATGCTTCTTTTCCCAATATTTTCCATGGTTATGCAAGTCAAAAGCAGCTAAGTTCTCTGATGACATAAATAAGAACAAAGCATATCAGCACCACTTTATCCACTTAAAGTCAGAAAATTTGGGCCAGATATTTCTGAAGCAGAATCTGACATAAGCGACTAAGTAGCATTCATACTTTTCTTACTCTAGAACTTTTAAATATCAACATCAATCTACTAAGATGAAAGCCTTCAGATTCTATTCAGGATTTGAACCAAGAGCTCCTGCACTGTTAGGTGGTACCATGTATACCTCTTTTATGGCCTGGCCTGACCCAAGAGCTCTTCATCCAGGCTCCTTGCTGTTGGAATGCTGACTTCCCATCTGACTGTCCATGCTCTTGGGAACAGAAAATACTAGAAACTACCTTTAAATATTTGCTTAAACTTCTTCAAGGTGACAAGATTGCTGAACATGGTCTTAGCAGCTTCTTCCTGAGAGCATTCTGTTGTACAGCAGCACATTCTTCAAAGATGGCAACTTATGGCACACTGCTTCAGAAAAACACTGGAAATTCATAAAAGCTATTTTCACTGTCTAAATGCAATTCAAAGAGGATCTGCTATGCCCTTTCAGCAATGAACATTCTTAATATTTCATCCTTAGGTCTAGGCTTAAGAACAGGGTTTGGAGGGCATAGAAAATGAAGGGAACAGTAGCACTAATTGCCTCTATCTTTGAGGACTTCAACCTAACTTTTTCTTAGATTTCCCTGCTATTGCTGCCACCCTTAAACATAACTCTAACATAGCATCCTAACAGTAAAAAGTGCTCTTACATCTGAGGTCAAATTTCCTGCTTGCTGAACTACATGGATATAGGACACATTGGATCTTAGGAAGAAAGCACCAGCTACCCCAAATCAGGAACATCCAGCTGAGCAATACCAGGATATTCTCACCTCCAAAGACCCCCCAAAACCAAGAGCAGAAGCAACAGTGCCCCTATGTATTCCACAACAGTTCCTGGCAAGATTACTAAGCTAACAAGAGAAAGCACCACTCAGAGCCACCCCACTCCTAAAGAAAGGAAGAGCACACCAATTAAGCCTCAGGCAGGAGTGACCAGAAAGTAAGGGCTTATCTCGAGTTACTGGCATATACTGGCTTGTAATAGTAGTTACTTGCTCTCTCCCTCTCCTTTTCAATTATGCTTTCCCTATCCCAGCAGCAATTTGTTCTCTTATTCTTTCTGCACTCTACAACTAGATCAAAAAGCCTGGATCCAGCATTTGATCATTGATGGCATTTTTTTAAACACACATGCCAAACACCCATGGATCTGCTGTAGCCAGGTGCTCTTTGTGAAGGAAAAGCATTTCAGCAACTTCCCCCAGACCTCATATCCACTAACCACATCCCAGTACCTCAGAACTTATATTATTGCCTTGATGTTTGTGACAGACTTGTTTCCTCAACCTAATTTCATCAGAATTACACAGTGCTACAAGTTACCAGTTTAAAAATCAGGGTATCAAATGATAAGGTTGAGAATTTTCTCACCCATTAAAAGAGTGATTTGCAAAATAGTTTAACAGGAAACAAAGTGGCAGCAAGCCATCTGTTCTAACCTCTATGTTAAAGTCAACAACTATTTTGGATTTCAACAGAGGAAGTCACCTAAAGCTATTAACATTGCAGTGGTTTTTTTTCCCCCAGGGAATCTAAGCACCCACTACTTTTATTAAATGGAAAAGGAACAACAGGAAGTGGAGATCCCTGAAAAAGAGGCAGAAAACAAAAATTGTGGGACACAAACAGCACTGTGCTGCATAGCTATGCCAGTCACTTATCTCCTGGCACAGAAGATAAGCCAGACCTTTCCCAGTTTGTCAGAACCTGCCCACCAGCATCACCACGCATGCAAGCAGTGACTGACATACTCAGCCATCTAACACACTGCCAGCAGCTTCCAGCACATCTGGGTCTTGAGTGCATTTCTGGGACAAAGTATCAGTTAGCCTGTCTGTACTCAAGATTAATTCTAGGGATGGATACAATGCTTTTTAAAGACAAAAGTTTAATGTTGAGGCTGGGAAGGCAAAGGCAGTAGTGAGCAATCTATTCAAAAGAAAAAAGGGAAGTGATAGTATTTTCTACTGGTAGTTAAAAAGACCACAAGCAAGATAAGTGGCTCTTTATTTTTTCTTTTGGGAGCTTTAGCTCACTCAATAACTTAACTCAAACTTTTTTCTCCTTCCCTTCCATGAAGGGCCAGTCTCCCAAACCAAAGAGCTTGACACTAGGTTTGACCCTGGTCTGATTCTCTGCTTGAGAATTCATCTCCAGCATCAATGAGGCTAAAGTCTCATGACACATTTGTCTCCTGGCATCAGATGATGTCAAGTATTTGCCCTAAGCAAACCTTGAGATTTTGACCAAAAGGCCATGCTCTAAAGTTTTGGTGCTAACCAAAGGTAATTTTTATCTTGGTCTCATGTAAACTTATTCCTTTTAATATCAGAACCTAGAAAGAAAAGATCTTACATCCAACACATTTGAACTGATAATACAGTTTTCTTGGTGCTCTATCTAACACTGCATTTCTTGCTTAAGGGGCTGAAAGACACATCACTGCAAGGCACTTCAGTGGGGACCTTTCCCTCAACAAGTACAGATAGAAACTTTTGTGTCAGAATGGTGTCCAATGAAGCAACAATGGTGCCAGCACAAGTACATTCAGCATGACGCTGATGATGATATCTGCAAGGCCTAAAGCCAGTCAGTGTGGAATTTGAGTAGTCAAAAATAAAAATATCACAGACGGGACATGTTTCCCACATATCAAATCATTACACTACCTGAACTTCTGCCAAAACAAATCACCATTCTGTGAAGAGCATGCACCATCTATCATCATCATCACAATCAACACAACTAAAGGGCAGAAGAAACCTCTTCTGCATCTATTAGTGGGAGGAAATATTTACAGCAATATCTATACACCTTCCTCAAGGGACATCTGCATTGTTCCTGTCAACCATAAATCTGACTCCTTCAGTTCAAAGGAAATTTGAATTCCTGAATTAACAGGTCATCCAATTCCTTTCCAAACCAGTATTAAAGCACTAGTCCCAGTTTTGCCTGTGTTAAAAAGGACATTACTATAAAGCAATGAGATGAAGTAATAAGCCATCAAAGGCAGATAAACTAAATGATAATCAATGCTGAAATATCATCACATCATGAAGCTTATAGTCCAGAATGTCATCCTAGGTATGCTTATGAATAAGAACCTTCAATAGAACTCAGGTTTTTTTACAGAGGCACATAACAGTGATTTTTAAGCATTTTACAAGGTTCAGCTATTTACAGAGGCAAACACAGCTCCTATTTGCACACTTGTGAGAAGCACGACTGAACTTTCTCTGGGCTCCAGTGTTAGCTCCACCTTCCTCCTGAACCATCCAAAGCTGCTTCCTCAGATAGATTCCTGCCTACTTCACTGCACAAATTTCAGCACACTACACTGAGTGCAGCAGCATTCTTTGGCATTTACTTTTAACACCCAAATAAAGGAATAAAACACTACTGAAAAAATGTCAAACAACCTTAGGACAGGCAATTATCCTATCCTATTCTGAGATGCACATGCTGAATTTCACATCCCAGCTTTTCATAACCATTAACCTGTTCTTGCAATGCCTTGCTGCTCTGCTACACGGTCAACTTGGCTGCCGAGGCCTGCAGATCTATTACATGTTATAATGGCTCCCTCGGCAAGCCAGCGCTGTAACTTGCCACAGAAGCCACTCCACGGAGATCTCCGTGCTGTGTGCACTGCTGCTGTAGGTCGCGCTGTGTCATTTCACCACTCTCTTGGTATTCCCTCTGGCCAAAAGCCACGCAAGGAGGGTTAAGTGTAGGGACGGCTGCATAGAAAACCTTGCAGCCGGGGGAATCCCAGGGCCAATCCCGGAGCCCTAGCGCACAGCGCAGGGCAGGTGACCCGCAGCGCCCTGACCAGCGGCTTTCCCCACCTGAGTGCGAGTGGGGACGAGGAGCGAGCCGCACACCGGAAGCGGAGCCACGGCGGGGGCCCGGACACTCCCCCCTGCTCGGGGCAGCGCCCGTCCCCATTCCGCGGGGCACCCTGCGCTGCCGGCGCTCGGGGCACCGCCACAGCCCCGCCGGGGAGGAGATGCCTGTGACTAAGCACACGCGGCCTCTCCTCGCCCTCCCGCTCACCACCTCGGCCGGGCTCTCCAGCACCGGCGCGCCCGGCCCTGGGCACCAGCGGCCGGAGAGCGGGGCCGCTCCCGGGAAGGGGCCGGGCAGAGCAGGGGGCACCTGCCGTGCTCCCCCCGCGAGGCCCGGCGCCGGGCAGCAGCCCAAGCGGCAGCCGGGCCCATGGACGGGTTTTTCTCCCGTGGCTGCGCTGCTCCGCGCATCCCCCGCTGGCATCCCCATGGCCGCCCGGGCCCGCCGCCCCCGGCAACCCACTCTCCTCGTACCGCTGCCATCCTTGAAATGAGGGGGTGGGACGTCTCGCAGCGACCGGGTCCATCCCCCCCTCTCCGCTTCCTCCTCCTCCTCCTCCTCCTCCATAGGGCCGGGGCCGCCCGGGACGGCGCTGCCGCCGCAGACCTGCCGCTGCCGCCGCCGCTCCGCCGGGGTGGCCGCCGCCCGGGGAGCGCGGCGCCGGGCCGCCCTGCTCCGCGGGCTCGACACCGCCAGGCGCCCCTGGTCTTCCTCGTCGTCGTCCTCGTCCTGGGAAGAGGCGGCGGAGCGGGAGTCGGCCGAGGTGCTGTAGAAGGGGTTCCGCTGCTGTCCTGGCCCGACTCCCCGAAGACATCGTCGGAGATCTGCAGGCTCTCGTAGCGGGATCGGGCCGCCTCCAGCAGCGATAGCGCCTTCCTGCGCGCCGGCCCGCCGCCGCCCTCCGCCATCATCTCGGCCGCCGCCAGCAGCCGCCCGCGCTCCCCTCGGCCCGGCTCGGCCGGGTCCTGCGGCCGCAGGCAGCAGCCCAGCAGCAGGAGCGGCTCGGGCACGGCGGCGGGCAGGCAGCGAGTAGGGGAAGCCCCACCGCCGCCGCCGCCACCGGGGCTGAGCCCTGCCTCCCGCTCCCGCCCGCACCACCCGCCCCTGTGTGTGTGCAGGGACATGGGGGGAAGGAGCCAGCTCAACATCTCCAAGTACCACATCCAGCCAATTGCCGCGGCACTCCGCGCTCGGGAGGTGGGGTTATATGGGCGCCGCGGGCCAGCGCGGGCCGCCCTCCGCCCGCCCCCCGCCCGCCTCCGCTCCGCCCATTTAAAACCACAGCGCCGGCTGCCGCGGGGCCGTCGCTGCGCCCCGACGCCGGGAGGGGGTCTCTAAGCCCAGCGCCGCTCCAGCTCCCCGTCCTGGCCCCGATCCTGGCCCTTGGTCCCAACCCCCATCGCGGCCTCCGGTCCCGGCCCCCGATGCTGGCCGGAGCTGTTCGCCGCCGCGGTGCTGAAGCAGTGCAGGACAGAGGCAGGAGCGCTGGCCTCGGTGCCTGCGGGTCCCTCAGTAGCGCCCGCCGGGCGGGGACCGGGTGGAGGGCTGCCGCAGGCTGCGGGGAGAAGAGCTCCGAAGTGTTAACCCGCCGGGTCCGAGCCCCGACAGCATGGCCGGGGCCACACAGCTCGTCATGCAGGGCAGGGTAGAGCAGTGGGGACCGTCATGTCGCTGCCCCAAAGTAGCGCACAGAGCTCCAGCGCCGGGGCAGCCCGTGACGGAAAGTGGGGAAGGTGCTGGAGCACGGGCCGTGGGACGCCTGGCACCTGGCAGGCCCTACCACCCGGCTGGGGCTCCGTGCAGGCTTTGACTGGCCTGAGGGGTCGCACACATGCTCCTGCCTGCCTGTCCAGCTCTCTGCCGGTGTGGGGCTCAGTGCCTCCAGTGCATACTTTGGTTCCTCATGTGAGTATAGAGTGAAGTAACCATTCTTCCAAAATCGCCACCGATTTAAATGCAATATCATGGCACAAGAAAAGCCATGAGGGAAGTGAAAACACCCGTGCCCTGACTGGGTTAGCTAAACATGATTCCAAGGCATCCCTGGAGTAATCTAAGGATTTTGTACAGCAGCTGATGCCCCTGGTTGTGCAGCAGTCTGAATGGTCTCTCTGATGTTACAGGAATGTTTGAAATCCCTGATCAAGGTTTATTATTTGCTATTGGGCATCCCACTGTGCTGGTTACTGTACAAACACTTATTAGGACGACAGTCCTTCCTTCCCTTGTCAACAACAATAGCAGCTATTGAGCCTACCCTTTCACAGCACTGCTTTCAAAATTCAAAATTCACTGCTTTTGGATTCAGGGGGGTGGAGGGGAGTTGTGCAGCTTATTATTTGCAATTTTTGATGCAAACTTTCAGTGCAGGTTGAAGATCTTTCAGTGCTACAAATTTAACAAATTTTATAACACTGAATGTTTCTGTCTTTAGGAAAGGAAGATTAATGACCTTCTGATGATTCTCAAGGACTCTAGCACAACATGGAAAATTATAAAAGCTGGACTGTGTAAGTATTTAAAAGACCAACCTTATGTTCTATTCAGATATTTTTAAGTCACAATAGCTTCATTAAAACTTTAAAGTTTTATATAATGTATACAGGCAAATCCAGAGGAAAAAATTCCATCTTCCGCCTCCTTAGGTAAACAGGAAGGCCCAGTGTATTTTGAGGGATGAGATTTAAGTTGCATTTCTACTTTCAAAAATGTCAGGACTGTCTTACTGATTATATTAAAAATATCTGTATATAAACTTCTTTTTTTAATTGCAAGCTCAGCCAACTTAGCCTGTGAGTTGAGCATTACAGTGTCTTCATTTCATCTCACTGGTCACCAGAAATCATAGCTCTGCAGGCCAAGCTATCCTTTTAATTGATCCATGCCACCCTGTGTCCTCAGAATACTGTAATGGGAAGGCATGCTTGGATATCGTAAGAACCTTTCTTGCTGGTAATGAGGAGTGACTGTCTTGAACCTCATGAATCCTCTTTGCTTGGCAGCCATGTAGAAAGCCACAGATTCTTCTTCACAAATGTTATCTGTTTTATAGCTGTTCTCACAGAACAAAAAAAAAAATAGGGATGGCCTTTGTTGACCTTCTCACATAATGGTTTTTAAGACTGAAAAAAGCCACTTTAAATATGTTGACATGTTCTTTGTAGTAGGGACATTGAAACAAACTTTTGATTTTTACAAGAATGGAGGTGTCCCTCTAGGTGATGTAGAATTCACCTCGGCATCCAGGTTCAATGGAAGTGTCCATGGATGGACACCATCCATGTCTCAAATGCCAAATGTCTTCCAAATTTGCTGATTCTTTTCTGTGAAACACAACAGCTGGAAGGACTGCTCCAAAGCCCAGGACAGAAAGAGAAGGTTTTTCAGAATGGGGTCCCAGTAAAAGAATGGATGGGAACTGTCCAGAGACTGAAGAAACCCACGCAGCCCTCTATAGCTGCTGGTTGCAGCAAAGACAATGTCTCCCAACTCGTGTGTGCTTTGCACCAAAAACCAGGTTCCCATCCCAGCTGGCTGATGCACGCTGCCAGAACTTTCCCACCTCATGGCCAGAACTTCAATTTTCATTTTTTTAAGAGAGTGATGGACACAAGAGCTCTGGGAGGAGACCACTGCATTGATGGAGAGAGGTGGGACTAACCCTATCATCTACCAATCCAACATGACATTTTAATGATGGAGTCTGCTGCCATGCAAGCACATGCAGGTTTTGTTGATGGAAATTTCCCCTCTTTCAGCATAGTCTATATAATGACAAGTCCCTCTTCTTCCTGTCCCACAAGCAGAGAAACTGCTTTAGTCTCTGCATGCATGGGAAGATTACTTTTCTCAGGCAGGACTATAGAGGCTCTCACACAGGGACTGCATTCCTAAGGTTTTGGCTTGCCTTATGGTCTAAGACAGCTTTTCATATGTACCCCTCTGAGCATCCGCAGGAGCTGCTGATTGGATTACTGTAACCCAAAATGAGTATTCTGGATTGTGAAAATTGCCATGTATGACATGCTAGTAGTCATTTGATCCCAAATGATTGCAGAGGCACAGAGATATGATGGATGATTCTAAAAATGGTTACATAAGTCCACTGGGTTTTTATGAACAGTCAAGAAAACCATCACCAGGGGTGGTTTGCAGTTGAAAGATCTAATTATATAAACCTAATGGAACGTTATAAACATAGCTGTGTTTTCTCTTGAATCACTTAAACTTGTGTTTAGCTGCTAGAAAACACTACTGGAGTAAATGGACTTTTGTAGCCATGGCAACCTGTGGATCCACTTTTAATTTGTCTACAGAGAAAATGTTTGGTGTTATTTTCCTTGAAGTTTTCTGGTTTTATTGCAACAGCAAAGATGCCTTCTGCACACTCCTTCTGACCCTGACAATCTTCATGGTTAAGACTATAATAGTGGGAAATCTTGTGTTTCTCAGTTCTCAGTAACTTATTTTTCATAGTTAACTCTTTGAGGAAGGGTCTTGTGCCATCTTCCACCGTATTTACACTGTCAAGCCTTGGCCTAGATCCAACAGAATTATTGACATTTCTGTCTCAACCTAAGCTTCCTCACTTCCTATTGATTTCACAGAGTTTGTAGACTCAAGCCCTGGTGTGTGCCTGGTCCTCTCATAACACAAATACACCAATATGGAATAATATTTCGTTAGATTACAGAATTATTATTTCCTAATCCCTTGTTCTGAAAGTGCAGCCTGTAATCTGAATTTCAAACTGTCTTCCATCTCAACGCCCCACTAAAAGGAGTCTGTAGAGTCAGAGTCGAGTTGCTTATCCAAGGTGAGGCCAATAGGCTTCAGTTCCCTCTTCCATTATTACATGGCCTCAGAGGACCAGAAAAACTTGGGGAAAAAGCTTCATCAAGACTGAAAACAATAATGAATTGGAGCCAGTGGATTGTTTCCTCCCAAGGCCCTGAGAAGAGGGTAAGGAGGGACTGTCCCATCCCTGGCAGAGATCATGGATCAGTCTGGTTTTCAAGTACATCTCCATTTGGTGTCCCTACTTTGCAGGGAAGAAATCCCTATGACCACAACCAGTCCTGTTACAGTGCTCTGCACACCCTCCACAAAGGCTTCTGTTCCATGTCTTGCTGCATGGCACAGGGAAAAGCAGCTCACTAGGGATTGATCTGCCACTGTCCTGCCCTGCGAAATCCACTGCTCCATGCAGGCTGTTGTGGAGCTCTTTCTCCTCCACCCTGCGACTCTCCTGTTGGAAGTAACACTGATAATACATGTGGGTTGTGGGTTTTTTCTTTTAAATTCATTAAGTGTTTACAGCACATGGCATGGTGAATACAATAAAATGTTTGTCCAGGTATTTCTTTTTTGCTTTCTGTTTTCCGACTGCTTTGTGTTGTTTGTGCCCTATATTTCTTGGATTGATGTTTAACGTTTTTCCAAGGATGATGTTGACCCAAATAAAGGAATAAAGCAAGCTGCTGTTTTCACATGAGAGAAATGGAACAAATATGTTTTTTTCTTATAGTATGAGAGGGAGAGATGATTTTTGACTCTTCTAATACCAAAAGTGCACTGAAATTTAAAATTTAGGAGAGAAATTTCAGTGCTTCAACAATGAAAAATTTTGATTTTGAGATTAAGAGCCTTTGGAAATCACATTTTTGTGCATGCCCAGTACATTTTTAGCAAAAGCTGTATTATGAACAAGACTCACCTAAGCTCCAAAGGGATAGATAAGGTGTGTGGCTCATGCATGCATGGAAAATCAGCAGTTTAATCAATAATTTATGGAAGGGTCCATAGAGTGTTCTGCAATGGTCTGCAAAATCCCTTCTTTCCTCTGTGGTGGGGGTGTGGGACGAAGCTAAATGCAGTTGGCCAGAGCAGAGCAGTGCTGTCACTCAAAAGTCAGAGTGCTGTAGGATGGCACTTGCTTTTCCATTGAACACCATGCAGTTCTGAAATGCACTTTTGGAAGGGCTGACCCCATGCACAGTCAGGCAGAGCCTCAAAGGAGCACTGTTAAAGGCTGTGGGCCTTAAGCCAATGCTCTACAACAGCCTGCATCCCCCTGCAGTGCAGATCAGGATTAACTTTTGATCATCATGGGAGCTAAACCTAGAAAGCCTCAGGGACTGGTAGTGTGGAACCATCTGGAGGCTCTTTGTTTAGCTAGTTAATTCTATTAAAGCACACTACAGGATTATGAAGTTTGCAGGGCTTGATGCCCAAAGTTAGTGACAAGAACTTAGCTCCTTGTGACCTACAACTCACAGTCAGGTCTGAGAGAGCACTCCTTATCGTGCAAATCACAGATACAAAGCTACCTGAATTTCTACCATCTACAACCCTGTTCGCTGAAAATTGTAATTTCATAGTCTATCTTGTATTTGTTCATTAGTTCAGTAAAAACATAACAGGATTTTCAGGGAAAGCCGTGTTGTGGAAACACATGAAGGAAGTGACCAGAAAATGGGATCCCAGCCAGGCTGGTTCCTTGTTTGCTGTTATGCATAGTATTTGCTTTGCCATGGCCATCACTACAGGTCTGCAGATTGCCCACTTTGCTTTCTTGAGATTTTTCTTGAAGGATGCCTCAGGTGCCAAGGTCATGTGCCTGTCTGGGTGCATGGGTACAGCCATATTCTGTCTATTTCTTCCATAGATTACACTGTCACTGCAGCTCAGACTGGGGGGTTCTTCAGCTGCAGAATGAGCTCATTCTGTCTGAGTATCAGCTTGTTAATTTACTTTTCCAACACAGAAGTAAAATGGCAAAATCCTCAAATAGTGCAACCATTAATCTTCTACAATAAATATTTAATAATTGATGTTTAATTTAAAATTATCATATTATTGTTATTGTTATTGTTACTGTTATTACATTAATGTTTAGAATAATAATATAATAAAATTAGGATACAATGTTATTGAAAAGAGGCCCCAAATATGCAATAACATTTTGAAGACCTCTTCTTGGAGACAGAAAACATAACCCATGAGTAGGTAGATGAGCCGTAGTGCCCAAAACCAGTTCCTTGAGTTGTTTATTATCTACCATCACTTTATTTTTCTATGGGGAAGTGCATTCTGGATTCTAGCATGTTTTTCTAAAATGCCCTTTAAAACCACCAGGAAATACAGTACCCCATTTGGCAGTTACCAAGATGCATTGATTAGCTTTATCTAAATAGGATCCAACACATCAATAACTTGTGCTAAACCTTCTAACCTTCTCATAAGAGATCGTTTCTTTCCTTTTTTTTTGTTCAAATAATTTGTCAGACAATTTTAATCCTATTGAAATAGGTAGTACAGGTTAGCAAGGTGAGTTTAGACTCATGCTCTGTTGCATTTCATCAGACACCAAACAGATTCATTTATGTTTTGGTTAAAAGCAGCTCCCTTCATCACTTTTTTTATGGGATTCAGTTTCTTTCTGGAGAGGAAAAAAAAGATTGAAAAGTCAAAATATCTTCTCTATAGGGTGATTTGAATCGCTTAAGGATCTGAAATGGAATCACATCTTCCCACAAAAACAGAGTAATGTTAGTCACAGACTGTGGCAGATGTCTGTTAGTCACCACTAAATTAGAAGAGTTTACCCACTCTGTTCAATCAGTGCAAACATGAAATAGATCAGGTCTCAATTAGCTGTAGCAAAAGAAGTCTTTCAGAAGTCAAACTTTGATCATTAAGGGGGAAAAACTGAAAATGTGTAAAGGAGCAGGGAAGAAGAGTGACAGATTATTTTCATTAATAAAAATAATTGTTAATCTCAAAAAAACCTTTGGTTTGACATCTTCCCCCCACCATGGGAGATAATTTCTTATTCCAAGCAAAGGCTGAATGTTCAGCCATCACAAAATAAGTGGATTTTGTTCTTGAGGGTAATTGAACAGCTGCAGCAGTGAATGAAATCTACAAACACTTCCCAGCTCTCAGGACTTGGCCCATCAGGTGGTCCTTTCAGGGCATGGAACTGGCTGCTGGCTCAGCACACTCGGAATTTCTATTCTGAGATGCACCACTGAAAGCTACCAATTCCAGGAGCTGAGGTCCCTAAATAGCTTGTAATGTTGTTAGAAATAGGATATTTAAAAGACATCTGGAAAAAAATGTTTGTGAACTTCTGTCAGAAATGGCTTTATTTGCATGCCAATTTTTCTCCAAATAGGCAGTCAGGATTCAAAAGAGGAATATTTCCAAAGAGTGTTGTCAAGATAAAAATCAGATTTTTTGGTACTGCAAGATGGAGCAAATTATTAATTGAAATGCATTTTCAGAAGTTCCCACTAAGTAATGCTGAAAATAATTTTACAAAACCAAAAGAAATAATACAAATTGGCTCTTATGTCAGATTTACATTCTCCCTTTGTTGTTTGTGTAGCTTAGGCAGTTTGGTTAATGACTGTTACTTTCATTCAGATGAGCATGCCCTGACAAACTCCCATATTTTTTCATCATTTGGTGACCTTGTTGTGTGTTGGGTTGATTACATTTCAAAAGAAGCTTAACATTTTACTTTAAAAGCCTGTTCCAACTGACTTAAGGAAATGTTAGAGCACTGTTACGTGATGGAATCCTATTCTGAGCCCTTTTTTTTTGCAGGGAGATGATGTGGTCCAAGAGGCATTAAAGCAGTGCTGGTGACCAGATGTAGCAACCTCGAGCCAGAAGGCTGCTCTTCCATGTGTGCCATGAAGATTGCCACATGGTGGATCACTGAATGGATCACAATTGCAGAGAGCTGCTGGCAATGCCCTTGATGCTGCATTGTCTTCTTCCTGACAGTGCCAACCTAGAGGTTAAATCCAAAATAAGAGCTATGAAGCCACTGTTTCTGGTTGTGTCTCAGTTTATTGCAGCTCATTGTCCCACATTGGGGAGCTACTTCCTGCTCGCTGAGGCTTCATGGCAGTCCATGAACAGTCCATTTCTCAGACCTTGGAAGGTCTCCTAGTGGCTTAGCTTGGGCATTTCTCTTCTTAAATCATCAGAGACTACTTGTAGAGATCAATTCTGTCTTTGTGCTTACTCTGTCACTGGTCAAACACTCAAGTTGTAGTTTGTCTAGAGATTTACCATGGTTTTTCCATCAGAGCATTGTCCAGCTATCAGAAATCTACAAAAATCAGGCAGAACACATTGGCCTGGGTTGGAATAAGCATCTATGACATCAGGGTATCAGCCTTCCCCATTGTCTGTTTTTTCCAAAAAGGGACAAAGAACACACAACTTTTTTCATGTTCTTTTTGATATATATGCAGAAAAAAAATCTGCTAGGTGAGCACAGTTTTACTGAGATTTTTTTTTTTTTCAAAGCTATGTCTGCTGAAAGCAGCAGAATGTTCATGGAAATTCAGCTAACACTATAAATCTATCTGTGCTTCATGTGTCATGTCCTAGTCTGCTTAATTTCATGAAGCATATGAAAAACCACAGTGAGTAAAGGGTTTACTAAATTTTAGAGGGACATTGATATTTGACAGGTACTTAATTACTACTTTTTCAAAGTTAGTCTGTAACATGGAGTCTAGAATAAAAGAGAAAGAGAAACACTTCTGAATGCCAGATGAGTTATTGAAGCTTGAGATATATATTACACAAAATACTGCAGCTGCTTGCTGTCAGACTGTTCATTTGTGCACGGTAATGTCTGTTTAACTTTTCTTCACTTGGGCCACCTGCCTTTTCAAAATTGTTTTATGTGTGAGATAAGTCCCTGGAGGAGATTGCACAAACAACTTGAGGAAATATGGTGTTATTCTCCTGATTTATACAACATTGTATTTTCCTTCATCTTCTCCATTTTGCACAACTATTGTCTGGGAAATGTGCTTTCATAGATGGGAGGTTCCTTTCCTGACTGTAGGCTGAGGACACGCACTGGTCCCCTGTGTTTCCTTTACACACAGCCCTGAATTGGTATGTCTCCCATTTGGCCCACCTGTCTCATCAGGACCAGTAGGAGTTTTTTAGCTAAAAATAGGCTCATGGACTTCATCTTCCTTGTAAGGTTTCCCTGGTAGGACATTTGATTTTAGGAGTCTTTTCCCATGGTGGCTTGCTCTTTCTGTTTTGTTGTTTGTTGTTTTTTTTTAATCCTCTTCCCCCTGCCATGCTCAAAATATAGAAAAACAAAATCACAAATTAATATCACTCCCTGGTGTGTGTTTGTGGAGCAATGAGGAATCAGGAACTGACTGACTTATATGAACAAAAAATATCTTGTAGGGTTTTGGATTTATAGTAATTACTCTTTAAAAAAATGTTGCATGGCTTGATTTCCCCTCTAGTCATCCTTATTAGTGAATTGCTGCAATTGAAGAGGGAACATTCTTTTTTGACTGTGATTCCTTACCCATTAAAGAGGGGAAACCATGCTGATCTGTGGACTCAGCCTTCCTTGCTGCAATTACAGTCATGGTCTGAACAGCCATTGAAACACCAAGCAATGTCCCTGGGTAACTCTGTACCTGCCATTCCTGGGGCTCCATTTCCCCATGTAACCCATATCTTTGCCTTCTAGAAAGAAGGCAAAATCTGGTTCGTAACTTCTTCCCATCCTCAGTTACTGCTACTAGGTGTCTGGCAACTGTCTTCTCCAGGAAATCTTCCCATCCACTTTTGCATCCTGGATATCTTCAACTACTTCAGCACCTGCTAACAGGGTGATGCCACAGGAACACACTGAGTATTACATCCCTGTCCCGAAGGCAATTAGTCTCAGTAGTACTTAGAGACAGGCATGTAAATCACATTACTCTGGAGCCTTGAACTTCCTAGTAAAGTAGGTATTTGCTGCAGGCAGCTGCAGTACAAGTCAAACCAATTTATTTAATGAAGATTAATAATTTGATATAATTATTTTCCAAGGATACTTACTAGGCTTATTTTTGAATGTTCAGTCATTTCATAGCCCCAAATATACTGTATGATGAAAATAGCTAGATTTATACTTTTAAACCATCTTTGTTTAATTTCAACTCCTTTTTTTTCCAAGCAGAGACTCTACAAAGATGAGCAGAGGTCAAATTGTCAGCTGTTGGCTGTAACACTCTCCCCTTTCTTCTAGTTCAGCAAGCTCAAATCCCATAAATCTCCTTGATCTTGAAATACACAAAAGCACACTGAAATCTAAAAGAAAAACTTGAGCATTTAGCCATCTTGAAAATGTACTCCCAAATATATATTCTGCAAGATTTATCTAACAAAGCTTGTTAAACAGATGTGTTCAGTACTGGGCACCTTTTGTCTCATGGTTTAAGTAAAGAGACATTGATTCCACTGAGAGAAAATAATAAGTAAAGACTATTGACAAAATAGCTGACTGTATATAAGCACTTCTCTAAGAATAAGGGCATACATATGAATTTCTGTAATTGTGGAAAATCATGGAATCACTGAATAGTTAGGGATGGAAGGGAGCTCTGGAGATCATCCAGTCTAACCCCCCTGCCAAGGCAGGGTCACCTCAAGCAGGTGACACAGGAAAATATCCAGTTGGGTTTTGAATATCTGCAGAGAGGGAGACTCCATGAGCTCCCTGGGCAATCTGTTGTAGTGCTGCTACCCTCAATGTAAAGAACTACTTCTTGTTAAATTGGAACTTGTGATTTAGATTATGGCCACTGCTCTTCATCTGTCCCAGAGCACCACCAAAAAGAGTCTGGCACCGATGTACTCATATATTAAGGAAACTCTGCCTATTTCTTAATCACATTAATGTGTTTATAATTTGCCACATCAGTGAATGATTGCTTGTTCATGAGGATATGTGTTTGCAGCAGGTGCTGAGATCAATCAATAGGGTAGGCCAGATAATCTGGGGTGGTAACAGGGATTCAATAATATTCAGCCCTATTAGCCTTATCTGGCCATAAGATTTATACTGAGCGTGTTGGGGAAGCCTCCGTTTGTCAGTGCTCTCCTCTGCCTGGTGCACAGAATGGGAAGCAGCACAAAAATGCAGGCTTACAGCCTGGATCCCATGAGACACTGACAAGATCCACCTTATCTGTGCCCTTTTTTCCTTCACAAAGGCTCTGCCACATTCTTTCAGAAAGAGACTTCAGGCACAGCTGAGAGCTAGCTGCTGGCTGGATGAGTAGTTCCAACAGTGACAGCTGGCTCGGAGTGTCTGGTGCACACCCATCCTGCTAATTCAGAGATCAGTGCTGCCACTGGGTGATGGGTGTGTCAGGCTGCTTGAAAGAGAGTCACATGGATGTCCCGTCACCAGACAGATGTTGGGACATATTTTTGTGCCTTCCATCAGAAGCATCCGTCTTTAGCATGAGCATGGAGCCTTGCTCCCATAAAAGCTCTTCTGGTCAGGATTTCAGATATCTCCCTCACTGTCATACCTTTTCTGCATTAACTCAGAAGCAAAACTCATTCCCTTGATCAATGCTGAATGTAGAGTGCACCCATCCATCTCTTATTTCTTTGTCCTATTTTTGTTTTCATATTGATCTCTGCTACCACAAGAAAGTCTGTGAGATGTGGGCATGGTATTATGAAGCTGGAAGATGTAGTCACATTTTCTTCATCCCTGGAGGTATTCTTAACAGTGTGCAAATGCTAAAAAAGGATGAAATTAGGAAAACCAGTTGATATTTCAGAAGACTTATGCACTGGAAGGATAAGTCTCATCATGATGTAGTTTTAGGACAAATCAATACCCGGGAATTCCTATGAAAGGGGTGAAGGACATGGGAGGATTACAGTAGGAATGATGTCCTTCAGGAGGGGAAGAGGATAAGAAAAGGAGTCCCACCAAGAGGGAAAGAAGCAAAATAAGAATGGTAACATTTAAGGAATTTTCAAGAACAGATGTAACTATATCTTTCTGTCTAATGGTCCTGGTAGACATTTCCAGTCACTTTTCTGATTCCTTTTTGAGCAAACTTGTACTATCAACTTTCTCAACATCATTAGCAGCATGCTGTGGCAATGAATTCCACAATTTAAGAACAGCTTGTGAAGTATTTCCTTTTTTTTAACCTGTCATCTGATAATTTCATTTGATGTCCCTCAGTTCTTGTACTATGAGAAAAAGTCAGTGATTATTTCTCATTCATCTTCTCTGTGGTAAACATAAATTTATACATTTAGATATTTTTAAGATATTTTTTATATAATATTGTATTTGTTCTAGTTTCACTATATCCCTTGAAACACTGATTAATCAAAGTTCAATGAAGTTTCCTAGGTGTGAGTGCATTGCCAACTTTGGCAAAGACTTATTGATGTTTCTATTTTCTACTTCTTTCTTACTATTTTTTGCCTTCTGCTTTCCTATTTCATGGGTGCTGAATAGCCACAGTTCTCTGTGGTTTTTTGGAATTAGTCAGAAAAATAATCAGTTTCTCTTTCATGGATAATAGTTGCTGATTGGAGCATAATGAGGTGGAGAATTTCAGAACTGAAGTGCTTTAATCTCATGCAAAAACAGAGACAAAAATATGGAAAAGGAAACAAGGGTGCATACAATCATGGGAAAATATGTAATGCAAACTTTTTCTTCCTCAGCTCTTCCTCAGAAAGAACAGGTAGGTGTACAAGAGGAAGCTACAGAGAACCAAGATGCAGTGAGAGGTAAGAGATGACCAAGATGTGGACCATACAACTTCTCTTTTCACATTTGGATGAAGTAGACATTATCAATGAGGAATAACAGCATTTATTGTAATTCTTGATGAGGACAGAAAATAATAGAAATGCCACCATTGTGAAAATGGTGACATTTCATTTGAGACAGAAGGAGATGAAAAGGTGAGGGAAGAAATGATGTAGCTATTCAGCACACAAGAACACCAGGGACCAGTTATCAGAGGGGCCCAGGTGCAGCCTTGGAAGATGGGGGAGGCAAGGAGTGAATGTCAGCAGCTGGTAGGATAAACAGTTTCATTCTGATTATTGCACTGCTGCCTGTATTAAGCACACAGTTCCAGTAACAACAAATGCAAAACTAGAACACAAGTCCTCAGCTACCTTTCTGTTATTTTTGAAATTGTCAAAAGATGAAAATAATTATTTTGATCAAAAGTTTTCCTGTGTTTGTTGACAACAAGGTTATTTACAAGTAATATACAAATTTATAGCCATTGTTGCCTTAAGAGGCTTCCAGCAGTTCTGTCTAAGAACATTTCATGTGAAAATTCACGTGCTCCAAACATTATTAATCTTTCTTGCCTTTATGGGATTATGATGCACATTTTGCTTTATGCAATCTGAATAGTTTAATCCTTTCAGTCCCTTACAAGGAGATGACCACTGGTTAAAGAGGTATTTATATTTTCCTGTTCATCCCAAGAATGACTAAATTCACCTGGTTTAGCCTGATTAGTTTAATAAAAATTGTTACTAGACAGAATGAAGGCTGGAAGGTTTCTCCCTCTAGTTATAAATCTTATTTTTCCTCATTTATTATTTTTAATTAAATAATTGATGTGGTTTTAGTTAGTTACTCTTGGTTACTTTACAACCTAAGGAAAGAAAAAGATCTTGAAAGCCTGAAAAAAAAGGAACAATTTTATGGAAATAAATGTCTTTTTTTCCCCCATATATCTTTGCCTTTAAATAATTGTTTAGCATAATGTAGCAATTTCCAGAATGATTAAGTCAGTGAATTACAAAAGAATATTTGGAAAATGTGACAAATGTACTCATTAGCAGACTTAAAAAGCATATTAGAAGCAGACTTAAATGGGGGAAGGAAGCCAGCACCGAAGAAAATAATAGCATCTTTCGAAACTGTTTTATTCTGCCCTCTTATATAAACAGGTCACAGTGGAAAGAAGCAGTTTCTTCCAAACAAAAGCAAAAACCACACTGTTTTCCAGAAAAATGCAGAATTACAGCAGGTTCCCCAGGGTTTGGAAAGCATCTGATTTGTCCCACTACTTCACTGGAGGTCTTGCATAGAGATAAAGAATGGTCTTTGCAGTCCCCTGATGGTGTCCCCTGGGCACCAGAGACAGAAAATCTTACAAGAGGAAAACCTATTGTGTCTTGCTGGCAATCTGCCCCCTTTCCCTGTGGAGAGAACAAGAAAGACAGCTCAGTGGTTCTTGTCCCTAAGCACTGAGGAGCACCAGGCTGCTCTGGTGCAGCAGTACAATCTTGAGCCCCAGCAGAGCTCCTTGCAGGACAGCTGGACTGGGCTGCTGGGTGCTCAGTCCTGAGGCCACACTGTGCACCCAAAGCACATGCTTGGTACAGGCTAAAGCATCCAGCAAACCTGAGTATTTATGCTCTCTGTGTATGTACATCTCTGGAGGGTGAATCTGACCTGGTAACCCAGCCAGCTTCCATATTTAACAGGTGTTGTAGACAAACTTTTTGATACCTTGGAGCACTAGCCACATGCACAGAGATACAAATGGCAGTGAAACTGCAGAAAAAGTCTGCCTACACCTCCTCCAGTGCCTGGGGTCAGACTTTGTCTGTGTCCAGATCAAGAGGCTGTTACGCTTGCAGAAGCTCCTCTGCACAGGCAGAGACTGTGGAGAAATTATGAAGTCTCTTGGGCCCCCATGAACTGGAGTGCATAAAATAAAATGCTAGGGAAAATCTAAAGCTCAATGCTTTCTTTTCCTTAAGTCAGTTATGTTTCCACTTCACTTGTTATTTGAATCATGTCTTGACTACTTTTAAAATCACCTCTTGCACAGCAACTTCATCTCATATTCTGATTTCAGTCATCTTCTAAGTCAACTAAAAGCTAGTGGCTGCTGTTCCAGGAGCTCACAACCCTAATTGCTGTCCCTGATACTGAGGAGCTTGCCTTTTTTCCCACATGAATACACTTGGAAATCACAGCACACTTACATAAAATTGTTATCTTCAGAAGACCTGATCCCTCAAGAAGTCATGTCAAAGACTTAATCAGTGTAAGAAATCACATCATCCTGAGTTGCTCTTCAGTGTGGTAAAAGTTTCTTTTAGGCCAACCCAGCAAAAAATGTCAAATCAGACAAGTGTTGTATTAATTTTATTTGGCAGTTCTCTGCAGAACATAAGAAGGTAGACCTCTGCTCTATATTTATTTTATTGGAAGGAGTAGAAAGCTTGTCACAGATCAAAGTCTTCCAGCTACTCTCTTGGGAAGGCACCACTCCTTCTGCTGGGTCTACAGAGAGCTGTAAGAGCACTGGGCATACAAGTAAGAATAAATAATACATAATAATTACTTGTGATTACTTTCATCTGTTTGTACAGTATAAGCTAAATTTTCAACTGTCATCAGACAGTAAGCAGAGTGGTTTTAAAAAATGTCTGCTGGAAATGTGGCTGCAAAACTATCTATATACCCATTTTCCCTAAAAATGTGATTTCCTCCCCCCATATTTCACAGAAATTTGCTCATTTTTTCACATGTATAATAGAGAACAGACATAAATGTCTTGGGTTTGTCTTGTTTTGATAAATTAATTTAGGTTGCATTGTTTTCATTCACATAATTTTGACTCATTGAAATATTAATAATATGTTATATTTATCAGTACATGTACTAAATATATTTATATTTTATGTTTAGATTTTATTAAGTGTTTCAGTAGAATCAGAATAAAGTATTTAACATATAAACAAATTTAAATTCAGAATTTAAGCTTTTATTATTTAAGCAAATTTTTTTTAATAGAAAATATAACCCTTTTTTGCAGCTTTTTACTACCCATCAAAAGATACTGAAGATCAGGGAAATTTTTATCATGTATTCTTTCCGCAAATATTTGGAACTTCCTGAAAAACTGTTTCTTGGGAACCAAGTCTTTACATGTAGGACCCTCATCTGCTGGGGAGCCTCTGCCTGTGGCTGAGGCCCTTTCTAGGCTAAAGCCGCTTACAGTCACAAAAACTGGTTAGTATTTATTTTTAATGTGATCATTGCAAATCACTTTGACTTGCACCTGTCATTTTGGAGACTGGGCTCAGATACATCTAGTAATAAAGAAAAGTACAATCCCTTACATCTATTTCCCCCTGTTTCCCTCTCCAACATTTCTGATGCTTTCCACATTTGAAAAGTCATCATATGCCATAGAATAAAATATCCAGTCTCCGTGCCCCCTACACCATCTCTGTTAGTCCATTTACTTTTAAAATTATTTTCACTTCCATTTGATTTCAGATTTGAATACAATGAGAGCCTTTATTTCCTGTTCTTTTCTATGCCTATAATTGAAAATCAGAACTCACTTCTTTGCTCAGCTCCAAGAATTCTGAATCCTGAAAGAATGGAAATTAAACCACAAAGAAATTTCTGCATATGGTCACCTTATTTAACAGGGATTCAGCTTCTCAATAAACTGTAGGGTGATTAGATAATTAAAGAGCAAGGAAAATGTGAAAGAGCAAACAAAAAATTATAGAGACCAATTACCAAAATGAAACAGACTAATACACCCTAAGATGAATGATGCTTACTAAAAAATAGTGTTTTATTGAATCAGGGAAAACTTGACCTATATTGGAAATAGAAGGAATTATAGTGATTATGTTGGGATAATGTCAGAAAGCAGCTTGGCTGCATTATTAAGCTTGAAAGAATCAGCTGCCAATATAAAATGCATCGCTAAACAGACAGGGACAGTAACAAATTATCCAGAGGAAAGTGAGGGAGTTGAGAGACCATTTTGTCACTGCACTGTCATTGTGCAGGCATGGATCATCTGTCTTCTGAGGACAGTCCAGGGAGGTGGGGAATACCTGTGCTCTCAGGAAACCAAATCAAGCCCTGGCACAAGGACAGTGTGGAAGGGTCCTATCTGATCTTACTGAAACCCAGGCAGCAGCTCAAAAATCAATGCAGTTACCAGGATGCTGCAGCTGGATCAAGGTCCTTTGGGGAGAGGCAAGTCCTTTCCACCCCCAGGGACAGTCTGTGTTGTGTGTTCACTGTCTTGGCTGTTCCTAACAACACAAACAGTTGCATGCAGATGTTGTTTGTTAAAGATGCTGAGAATACAAATATAAATAGAAAACCAAACATACTCGCATTAGGTGCCAGGGTGAGAAGGACAAATGAAGATTGTTTCAGTCTTGGTTATGCCTTTCTCACCCCTGCAATGCTGGTGGAGCTGCTCAGTTGTGACTAAAATTTGTATTAAAGCTAAGAGAAATGAAGGTCATAGCAGGAGCACATATGTCACTGTCATCTATACTTGCCATTGAAGTGTCTATATTTTAAAAGTTAGTATTCTTGGGACCAAGAATACTAAACCAATAAAAAACAATGGAAGAACATGCCTCAGGCCACCTTTTGTTTCTAGAAGACAGATGTAAATGATGATAACTAGTTCATGGGGATTTAATGTGCCAGTGTGCACGAGGGGGTGGAAGTGACCTGATGCTACCTTGGAACAGAAGATGGTTGAATGACACAAACTCATCTTCTAATTACCCAGATGAGGCTGCACGTCAACACAAAATGTAACATGTTATTGATGGATCATATTTACTCAGTGAGAGATCTTCTGGAAGTACTATACAATATAACCACAGATGTTAACATTTAAGAGTAGAACTTGAGACTGGGCTTGAGGCTTTCAGCTGCAGAAATTTCCCTGGAGCTAATTTTTGCTGGAGGGCTGAGAACAGCCTATGGAATTCACACAGGGTTTTTTAGACCTTTATTGTGTTTTCATAACTACAGGCCCATTCCCTTCTGTTAGAGAGGCTCTCATGGGCTTGATGCACCATCTGTAATTTCCTCGTGGTGCTGAACTTTAAGACGTTGGTTTCTTTCACAACTTAATCAGGGTCTTTTGGAAAAAAAACCAAACAGTACAAATATTAGTCAGTGTTTTGAAACAAACTTATGTGCTAAATGCAGATATATTGACCCAGATTTTTTAAGAAAAAAAACAACAAATAAAAGAACTTACTTTATCTATAGACCAAGAGGTGAAATCCTGGGATTTGATGGGCTTGCTTATTTGGGAGGTTGCTTATTTACCTCTTTGGGCTTTTTAAGAAAGAAATTGAAGAAAGACATTTCATTTTTGCCAATTTTTTGTTTCAAAACCTTTGAAATATTTCCACGCAATTTTCATACTTATGTTACTCAAACCATGGAGTAATAAACAAGTGTTTCAACATGGAGAAATTTTTTAAACTTAATAGAAATATGTTGTAAAACAAAAATATTTTCATTGAAACTTTTTTATCAATTTGAAATTTTTTAAGGGTAAAAATAAATGTCAGAATTGACACTTTCCTGCAAAAAAATTTGTCTTGAATTAATCTGCATTATTCCTTAACAAACCAGCTTGCTGAAAATTACCTTGACTGTCCAAAGCTTCATTCAAAGCTGATGATTATGCCTCACAGGGTCATCCACCATGATCCTTTGATGCAAAAGAGTTTTATCATTTTCAGTAATGAGTAAATTTGACATGAGAACTCTTTAGGAGCATTTACTTCCATGTAGTCCCTTACCTAAATACATATATTTTCATAGATAAAAAACTCTCTTAGGAACTCCATTAGGTGTTACAAATTTATTTTTCTTACTCAATTCAAGCAAGCACAGTTTGGATCAACTGATTTGGTGGAGAAGAGGTGTTGAAATCTGATTTCTCAGTCTCATCCCAATTTGACTTTTTGATTTTAAGCTAAAATAGAATTTCTTTGGCTCTCTGACTTCCTCAGCAGTATGTAATTTAATAGAAATCAATTTAGAAATTAGATGCATGAATTACTCAGCAGTGGTCAGAGAAGAACTTGCCTTTTTATAGCTGGTTGCGTCCAAATATCTCTCTTAAGTGCTAAAGCATTAATTCCACTTGGAAGTGAATTTAGATCCGTTTTTAGAAAATGATAGTAGTTTTCAGTGGAAACATTCCAATTGAAAAAAGCTATTTTTTAATGGTTTTAGGTTGATCCAAATTTGGACTCATCAGTCACTCAACTCTATGAAATGCTAGACATGAAGGTGATCCCTCTTTTGATGACAAATGTCCCTGGAATCACAGCAGCATGCAGGAAGACAAATAGTAAAGAACCCATCTTCCAGAGGGAAGGGATGCAGTCAGGAATCACAACCAGAGCTGCTCCTTCCACTGACTCTGGCATATTCAGGATCCTGCCCTTGTTTGGAAAACCAGAAACATGGAATTATTCTTCTGTTCTTTGGTTAAAGGGTGAGGTTAGTTTATGTGCATTTATTAAACATTTAAACTTCCCCAGTGGAGGGACTGCTATAGCTCAATGTTTTATAAAATCTACAGACAAGGGTTGTTGCAAGGTAACAACAAATCTTCATCAAGGGCAGTATTTTAAGAAAAACAATTCATTAATATCAAGATTCAAAATCAAAAAGAAAAATCCTTTAATTTAGCACTTCAGTGGGCTTTACAGGTAGTATTTTTTCTAGATAATATATCCAAAAGTGGGACATTTGAAACTTGCTAACCAGAACTTAGGCTGTATTCACTTATTTGTTCATGTCTTTGAAAGGTACGGATGTGGCATACTATGAAGTGTTAAGTCAAAGCTGCAGTGGAAGTTGTAGTCTGTGATAGTCTCCAGTGCATTACTCAAGAATGTGTGGGAAAAGAGAGTTGGCCATGTCCTGTAAGGAAACAGACCAGTGTTTTCCTTGGGTTACAGTGAAATTAGTTTTATCACCTGCAGATGTAGCCTTTTCTTTGTTTTGAATCACATGCTAGCCAGGAGAGTGAGCTCTGCACCTCTGATGGCACACCTTTACTGCTGTAGCTGGCCACTGCCCTGTCTGTACTAGTTAAAGCACCCAAGTCATTCAGTGTAGAGTAAGCAAAGATGTCCTTCAGTCATTTTAAGGTTAGAAATCTCTTCTCCCCTTCAAGATGCAATACAGAGGCAAAGCTGATTTCACTTCAGTTTGAAGTCAGGCATATTTGATGTGTCTGTTAGGAGTACCTGTCCTTTTTCATTATTTTGCTTCTTCAGCTTCTCTCTTAATTGTGCATGTTTAAGGAGAACATGGAGGACAAACTCAGTTCACTAGGTCTTATAAATTCTTCGCTTCTAAGCAAGACTGTAAGAAAACTGATCATGCTGAGCTATAGATCCACATTTTTTCATCAGAGGTTCCAAAAAAAGATGTTCACACCAGAAGCCTATGAAAAAAAACACCCCTGCAACCACCATTTGGCATCTGTCTGAAAAGACACTGGTTCTGTGAATGGATGAAAGGCATTGCAGCGTGAGGTGCACACCAGGTGGATTTGTATTGCATAACTTGGAGTTGTTTGCCAATAATTTCCTGCATGACAGAGATAGCACTGGAAAATGCTAGGAATGGTGCGAGAAATGGTACTCACTTCTAAAAAATTTAAAAGGTTTATTAAAACCTTATCAAAAATACAACAGAAGACTGAATAGAGAAAATAGTATGGTGCCATGAGGAGAGGATTTTCCCCACCATGTGCTTGTACCTACAATGGAGATTTTGCCTTTTAACCCTTTAGCACCTCCCAAAGTTCTGTCCACTGACTCCTTCTTTGCTGTCCAGTGGTGGAGTTTACTTCTTTAAATCTTGACTGGAGGTCAGGTGGTGTCATGGTAACAAGCCAACCCTCCCAAACATCCCAAACCCAGGCCACCCCAAGATAACAATGCAAGGAGGGATAAAACATACCTCTTAAGTCTATAAAACTTCTGTTCACATATATACCTGATACTTGCCTCTTAATTGGGAGAGTCAACCATCGCATTACTCATCTATCACAGTGTCATGTTTGTCTCTGGCACACAGAGGGAGCTTAGAAAATTTTGCTCCAACAAGAGTTCAGAGATCACTGTTGCTCCCCATCAGTCTGCCGACTTAATACAATTTTTGCTGAGGTTCAGCTCAAGTGCTGATCCCACAAGCCAGCTCCCTCCTGTAATGGCCATGCACAGGCAATCCAGTGCATAATCCTACCCAGACCCTGTTCCCTTGGGGAAACAGTAGCTTGGGAATGGCTGGCAGTATGGGTTTTGGGTTGGGCTGTCAGTCCCAATGCCAGTGGTGGTCCCAAAGTCTGCCCAAGAAGTTTGTTATTGAAAACTGGACAAGGCACTTTCAAAAGTGACACCAGTCAGTTGTGTTCCCAGGGGCACAGAGAAGGCTGGGTCCTGCAGCGAGTTCTGTGCCAGTGACAGAGTAAGATCCTGCAGTGTAAGAGGCCCTGACCACAGGCTCTCAGCCAGCCTTGGGACTGGCTGTTGTAGCTCCCAGCCTTCCCCTCTGCCCATCCACTTCAAATGAATGTGTCCCAGAGCATCAAACAGGGAAGCAGCCTTTTCCTCCCCGCTTAGATGATGACAGTCTCCACCCCTCAGTGGCCTCTATGGGGGCAGGAGTAAACCTACATTTTCAACAGATACCAGAAAAATCCATGAGAAATATTCCATGAGAAGTGTCCAGAATATTTGTCTGCATATAGGGACCAAAATGATGACTGGGTCATGATTACCAAAATCTGGATTTGTTTTTTAACCTTCTTACATAGCTAACTTCTGGTCCTAGTCCCTGGTATTCTTAGATGTTGCTGCAGAAACATTAATCCCAAAGGTAAATGCTAGCTATAAATGTTGGACAATGTTCCTGAGTGCAGCAGCAGAGGTGAGGAGGAAGGGGCTTTCACAACCTTCACCCACTGTTTCCCTACTGCTGAAGTGGCCAGGGGTGTGCTCAGCCCCACACAAAACTCAGAGCAGCCAATGGGCTGCCCCAGCTCTCCCCTTCTTTGGATCATCCCTGTCATCCCGTGGACACCCCTCCTTCACCAACCAGCCCTGGCAGAGACATCCCTTGCTGAGAGGCACCCCAGGCGCTCCCAAAGGGAATGGCCTGGCTCCCCCAGCCCGCTCTCCCCGGCAGGGCCCCGGCTGAGCTGCAGCCCCCGGGATGCCATTATGGGCCTGTCTGTCATGCTGCTATTAGTGCCACGGAGAGGAACGACTCCAGCCGGTAAAAGGCATTAGCAGAGGTCATTAATGAAAGGTTCTGGGTATTCTTAGAAAATTGTAGCATTACTGGGATGACTTGAAATATTTATTAACGTGGGGAATTATTTCAGTTTGAAGATTTCTCTCATTATCTTACTTTTTTTTTTTTTTTAGCTTGTTGCAAGGCTACTGAGCAGGCTTATGAGGAATCCAGCAGTGGTCTCTTCAATCATGGAAAGTGCTTTTAGAAAACATTATGGTAATACTCGGTTAAATGCTGTCTGTCCCCCTAAAAAAGGAAAAATCACCATGAAGAAAACAAGAAAGTAGCAGAGAGGGGAGTGTTCACTGCAGGAAACAGGCTTCTTTGCTCCATCTGCAAATGTTTTTCAAATGCAAAATCAAGATGGCTTTGAGCAACAAAATTCTGGTGATGAACAGTCCCCAGGCATGAAAATAGGTAATGGGCTAGGCACACGAGAAGGCAAAATGATGTTTTCATCATGTTTCCTACTACTTGCCAGGGATGTTTCAAAAGCAAGCAAGCAAGCATGTTTAAGGAACTGGTATTTGGGACAAATTTTGACCTAGTTTTCAAGATAAATATCTAATATTCATTTGCAGTTCCTTTGTAGGTGCTGATGAGTGTATGTCACAGCAATTGAATACTCTCTTTAGAGACAGTAAACAACTTCAGATGCTCTTCCCAACTACTTTATTTTACATCATTTGGAGCTATGACCTCTTCTGTAGACACTAATGATGCCTGCCTACAATCGTAGGCTGGAAAACTGGAGAAAATATACAGAATCAAGTTAGAGGAGGGGTTTTCAATCTGTGTTCTCATAGTTCATGTAGAATCTGACTCACAGAGAAAAACTGGTACCAGAAAAATCATCTTTGAGGCTTGTATACCCACTCACACCTCCTCTGAGCACTAGCTCACACCGAATGAGTCTAAGCACTGATGGGTGAGCATTCATGTTTAAATTGTTGTTGCAGCAGTGGAGAGGTTGTTAAAGTTACCTACTGAAAGGGAAAATGATGACAGCATTCAAACTGATGAGTAGAACATAGGTGATTGACATAAACAGGCAAAAGAGAATTTGTCATTTGTGTACTACGCCAGGCAAAATTGCTGTGTGGGTGTGTAGCTTTGCATTTGCTTGTTGTGGTTGTCTTAGCTTAAGTCAATGATTCTGCTGAGATAAGTACCTGAAATGCCAGGGGCAAATCAATGAAGGAAAAGGCAGGTACCCAAACCCCAGGATCGAAAGAAATCCCCAGTGTAATACCTCACCATTACAGTCTAGAAAGAAATTGGCAGTTAGTTTTGAATAGAATGTGACTTGCACTGAAAAAAACATTAAAATGTAAGAATTCACTGCACAATAAAAACAATCAAAGGATTTTGATGTTATTGTTATTTTTAGCAATCAACTTCATGATTAATCATTTACCTTCCCTGTATCTGAGAAAAGAAAGGGTGAGAGGGAATGAAGAGAGATGTGAATAATTCTATAAGCACAGACTTCAGAAATTTTCTCTTGAACCTGACACATTCATTCTTTCTGTCGGTGGGGGAACTCATTGAAGAAGGAAGGATATCTGGTAATAACAACAGTAATATTAAGGGAAATTAAATTAAGGGATGCAGAGTCTAAAACATATATTGACCATTTGACTCATTAAGAGAACTCTAAGGGGCTCAAAGCCGGAGGAAAAATGTAGATTCAGGATTATACCATGCAAATCTGATACTACATTGCAGTTTCCCACTAATGCAAGGGAAAGCATTTCATTATTGATAAGCAGAGTGCATTCTATGTTAGTAGCTGGAGTCAACACAAGGACTAAATTAACATTCATATTTACCATGCACATCCCAAAATTGGATCAAAACCAATGGAAAGTAGCTTTAAAACCTTAATTTCAGGCACTGTTTACAAATCTGTATATGTGACTTATAAATGTTTTGCTCAGCCACCACTTTCAGTAAGAGAAGGAACAAAGAAAATATTGCTAAGATTTCTTTCCTAAGTTATGTGTAATTACCTATAGAGGTGCAGAAGTTTCACATTATTCTCTTGTTCATTTAACTAGGATTCCTCATGTGACTACAGACTCATCGGCAGGAATAAACATTAATAAAACCTGCCCCTGAAAGATCTTCATGCTATTGACAGATGGATTTTATTCTTGCAGTTTATTAAAAATATCAGATATCTGAAACTGAAGCATGGTTGCCTAGATTTCATTAGATCCATATGCAACACAGTAAGTGCATGTCCCTTAGAAGAATGTCTCTGTTGGAAGCAAATTTCTAGATACATTTTTCCTTTGTTTAAAGGCAAAATGTATTTCTTCCTTTTTGCCATCATTATTATTATTAATTTTCTTCTTGTTAATAAAAATGCTCTCCAGAGAGCTTCCTACTGAAGTATTCATGCATAAGGAAGCTACTACACTGTTATCATTTTTTAATATAAATTATGTTCTTTTTGCTGTTGTCTCACTGCAGATTTTTTATAGGGTATGAGGAATTAAGGAGCTTTTAGATGCTAAACAAATTAGTCATAGGCTACCTTGCTTTCATATTAAAGGGAGAGCTGAGACACCACTGTGGAACATGCAGAGTAAAAGTGAAACTCACCACTTCTTTCAGGGAGCTCTGGAAATGGGTTCTTATGCTTTCTTCAGCTGGAAATGTGAAAGGTTTCTCAGGTTTGTCCTTTCTTTGGTTAAAATTTTATTTTTATTTTTGTGCCAAAAAATATATTTCAAAACTGCTGCTCCTGTTGTCCTTCTGCACAACATCCTATGGCCTTGGAAAGATCTTTTCTCTGAGTGGTCTCGGGAACAACACTCAAGTGTCTGAATGGAGTTCAACTGAAATAAATATTAAAATGCCCATAATTTTCAATGAAAAATGATGCCTTCCCCACAATTTTAAAATGCTACAGAAAGCATACCAACTCCTCTGAAAAACTGTACATTTCCTTTCCACCTTTTAAAGGGCTATAGACGAATGTTTTCTGAAGCCCCAGACTGCGACAATGCTGTATTGAGAATGTGTGAGCAGTTGCCAAGGTGAAGCTAGACCCTGACAAGCTGGGTTATAACTCTGAGGAACGTGTGTGGCAGCTGAAGAAGCTCTGTCCAAAGACAGCTGCAGCCTGTCCTGCCTTGGATGGTCCCTGCAGCTTTTTATGCACGTCCAGCGGGATGGTGGTGGCATGGAAGGTCATGGTTCCCAGAACTCCAGCAAGAGAAAAGAGACTTACAGCTGTGCTCCTGAGATGAAACTGCAGTTGAGACAAGAGGAAAAGTGCAGTGAAAAATGAGGAGAAATTGTAAACTCTCAGAAACTAATTGGCACCACAGCCAACTTCATTCACTAAGGCATGGGCATAAAACCAAATTGCTTTCTCATGAAAATACTGAGGGTTTTTTAACTCTCCTAGGTGTTCATCCCTTCTATTACTTTACCCTTGCAGTTTTATTCTTTCCTTCTCTCTGATCATTTGCTTTCTGTTTGCCCTTTTCTCTCTTAGTTCAAGCATTTTTGCTCTTCTCTGCCCCTTTTTTCAAACACTTAAACTCAACATTTCCCCCACCCCCTTAAAATAGCCTTTAAACAGTCACTGTTTCAAGCATCCTTTTTCCTTCTACTAGTTTGACTCTCTCACCTTCTGCCTTCTCCACTAATTCACACCCTCCCACACTCACCCAAACACAAAGTTTTTGCCTGGAAATCGTGAATGAACGGGTGATGGGTGGGAATGAAAGGGTATTCCCAGAATGGGTATCTTCAACTCCAGTCATCAAATTCCCAATGAAAATTGATCAGCAAATATGTTGGGATAAAGGCAGAGAAGGTGGCAAGATGGTTTTTGGACATCTATTTACTAAATTGGAAAGCTGGGGACAAAGATGCTCAAGACAAAGGTTTTGCATTGGAAATACAACTAACCTTTCCAGTGTCTAACTCTTCAAGCTAATAACCCTCTGGGACTTTACAGTAGTCTCAGCAGAAGACACACAGACACACGCTGTATTTTCTCTGACATGGAATTTTTTTCTGTCTTTGTTATCTGAAATTTTAATTAAAGTTATCCAAACCGACAGAGTTTTTGGCTCTGTGCACAGCATAACAAAAGCCTCCACTAGCAAAAGCACGGCACAGCTGCACATCATAACAAACCCTGTCTTTTCACACAGCAATGACATTCCTTCAGTGGTCAACCAGGTACATTTCTGTGATGACACATGAGAAAACTCTACAAAGAAATGCCAAATCTTTTTCCTTGTAATTCTGTTAGTCACATAACTACACATACAGAAGGAATTTTCTGATAGTGGTTAAAGCCCTGTCTCAGTCAATTAAAACATATATATTTTTTAATAAACTCAAATTTCCAGTCAGCCATTGCTTTGCTTCAAATAGATCATGTAGTATTTTTGTTTCCTTGCCTTTTAAAAAATATGCGTTAACACTGCAGAAGGAGCAGTTGGAAATGTAAGTTTGGAAAATAAAAATGCATTTGATAAAATGCCACAATTCCTTTACTGCGAAGGACAACTTGCAACAAGCTCCATGGACCCCTACAAAGATGGATTAGGCATGCAGCACGTACAAAAAGCCAAGACTGGGGAATGGAGAAGAAACTCCTAATATTTTTCAAAACCAATTTTCAACCTCTCTCTCAAAATTATGAAATGTATAAATCCTCTGGATCAGAGGTAAGCAGTGGCATAAGGACAAAATAGAGTAGGCTGAGGGAAAGATTTCACCAAGCAAAATAGTGTGTCTTCAGTCATTAGTGCAAGCCCATTGAAAATGGGTTTGCTGGTGGACTATGAATGATGTTTTCCCTCCTATCCTGTCAGTCTTTGGCTTCTCTGATCCAGTCAATCTTTGGCACCTTTCATCACTAACAGTCTGAATCAAAACCAGTTTAATGATCTGTCTCCCCAAAATTTATTGTGGGACAAAATCAAATACTATTCCTCCTCTGAATTAATTGCCACCCAAAGAAGAACAGTTTCTAATATGAAATTCTGGGACAAAATACCATCCATACACAGTAGCAGGCTGGGTCATGAGAACTGGTTCAGGCATGGAGCAGCCACCCAGAGGAAATTCTGTGTTCTGCTATTTGAATGACTGCTTGTAAATAGAGGTTCATAATGTACTCAGATAGGCCATGAGATGCTAATAAGTCTTAAGGAGCACAGCCCTAATCTGGATTTAAAATGACAACCAAATAGGAATGAGACATACAGCATGTCCCTCAAGTAATCTAATTCTTTTTCTGTGACATGATTCTAATATAATTCTTCACATTCACATTGCATGGCTTAATCTGAATTAGCTTTCTGAGCAAGACCTGATATGGGCTGTTCATTTAGCCTCTCCAGTTGATTTTCTCTCAGACAGACCTCATTTTAGGTTTCCTTAATACTTCTGCAGCTGTTCTGCAGCTGTTATGACCTTCAGCAGCTCTGTCTCCCTCCAGTTGACCCAGATGCTTTGCTTCTGTAATCTGAATCCCCAGTTTTCAGAGGCTGCTGCTGCTGCTCTGCTCCTTTTTGTATTTTCAGTGAGCTCTCACAGAAAGCTCTTAGACAAATATAGTTGTCATGGCATAGAAGAGAAGTCATTCTTGCGTTTAAAATCTGCTAATGACATAGGGAAAAGAAGATATGAAAAAATGGTCACTTTTCACAAAGAAGGGAAATCGCCACTAAGAATCCCAAAGATAATGTGCTCAGACTTGGGAAGCAGTTACAGACAGGCAAGGAAGCTGCATGTGTAGGTGAAAAACCTTTTGTGATGATTAAAAATGGTTTAGGAAAATCAGTTCTAAAGCTGACTGCAAAAAGTGTCTGAGGGATTTGACAATGTTGAATAGCTGTGATATAAAATAGCAGGTGAAACATAAGGTTAAGGCCATTGTATCACATACAGGAAAAACACTTCTATGTATACATAAAAGTGAATGAGCTCTAATTTAGCTACTGACATTGGGGGAAAAAAAAAAATAACAAGGAATCACAAATAGAAACCATTATTAATTGGACTAGTACAGTGTGCCCACGCTTTTTCTGAGAATATTTTTTCCATAAAAGATGTGGACAAAGGAAACTCTGTTCAAAGCTATGGAAATGGCTCAGAGCATTTTAACTTGGAAAAGAGATGACTGAGGGAAAATATGATCAACATTTATGAAATGATAATGGCTTGGAAAAGAACAACAGATTTTCATTGCTTCTTGTAATAAAAGAATAAAGGTGCACAAAACCAAAATAGCCAGTAGCAAATACAAATTATAAAAATGTGCTTTTTTTTGCACAGCAGGTAGTGAAACCATGTAACTCTTTGTGCAGAAGGTGTTAGGGAGACAAAAGCAAGAATGGGTTAAAAGAGCCCTGCTAGATATATTCATTAAGTTGGCCATGGGATATTCAATATAAGCTCAGTTAAATCTTGGAGGTGAAGAAACCTCCCAGTCAAAAAACCTGCAGCTCTTCATGCTGATGCATCAATAAATAGAATAAAGATTGTTTCATATTTGCCATTTTCTCAATTTCTTCTTCTAAGTAGCTGCTATTGGCCGGTATCAGAGACATGAAGTCGAGTTAGAGTTGTCTTTATTGTGACCCAGTACAAGCACCCTCCAGTAATTAAAGTAAAAAGGTTATACAGAAACTGTTGACCAAAAGCATCTTTATGCTGAGAATGGAGACAAGTAAACACAATCTTCAGCTCAGGTACTTTCAGTATGCAATTAAAGCAGCCTCCAAAGAGACAATGATATTTTTAAGTGCAGAAATTGCATGTCTAGTGCAGAACCATCTCCCCCAAAAAATAAATCCAGGCAAGAAGGAATCCTGTTTAGATCTTCTGTTGCCCGGATACTTGGATGTGGAGTTAACATAAGCATCTCTGTGAGCCATCCTGCTCAGGGCAATTTTGTGAACCAGCTTCTATGGTCAAATACTCTGCAGCGTGAGGGAGGAGCTGCTGATGATTTCAAACGAGCTATAAATAAACAGAAGGACATTAGATAAACAAGTCACATAGAATCATAGAACAGTTTGGGTTGGAAGGGACCTTTAAAGGTCATCTAGTCCAAGCCCCCTGCACTGAGCAGGGACATCAACTAGATCTGGTTGGTCAGAGCCACATGCAATCTGACCTTGAATGCTTCCAGATATGGGGCATCTTCCAGTTCTCTGGGGAATCTGTGTGTGTTTTACTACCTGCATTGTAAAAAGTTTTCCTTATATTTAATTTAAATTGACCCTCTTTAAGTTTAAAACCCTTGCCCCTTGGTCTATCACAACAGACCCTGCTGAAAAGTCCCTCTCCAGCATTCTTGTAGGCCATCTTTAGGGACAGTCAGGTGGTATCCCCAGAGCCTTCTCTTCTTCAGGCTGAACACCCCAGCTGTCTCAGCCCTTCTTCATAGCACAGATGCTCCAGCTCTAGGATTGTTTTTGTTGCCCTCCTCTGGCACCTGCTCCAGCAGGCCCACATCCTTGCTGTGCTGAGGATCCCAGACCTGGATGCAGCCCTTGGGTGAGTTCTCATAGGAGCAGAGCAGAGGAGCAGAATCCCCTCCCTGGCCCTGCTGCCCACGCTGCTTTGGCTGCAGCCCAGGGTACAACTGGCTTTTCTGGGCTGCAGGCACACATTGCTGGGCCATGGGCAGCCTCTCATCCACCAGCACCCCCAGTCCTTGATGGATGTGATTGAGATAGCGATTCTGGGGAACAATAACAGGTTCTTGTGGAAGAAAAATAGAGCACACACAGTGATGATTCTGCTAACAGGCCAGGCTTTGTATCAGGTGTAGAAAGCAGATGGCAGCAGAAGGAAATCTGAGCTACATGTAGTAGTTGCCACAGGCATGCTCTGAATGCAATGAGCCAAAACTGCCATAAGAGACAAAAGCTGTTTATATAACTCCATGGAGAAGAAAAAGGAAGCAAAAGATGATCTGAACAGGATGCTGCATTTCAGGACATAAGGTGGGAAGTGTTAGTCACAGCATTAGGCATGCATGTCTTTAATCCAGCAAGAGGAACTGTCTGTGTGAAGGCATTGGCTTTACTTTCTAAAATTGCCTGGTACACTGTGTTTTGAAAGGGTGCCGTGAAAGTTCATGAAATGAGACTCTGAATGGTGGGGTATGTCATGTCAGATGGAAATGTTCATCTTTTTCTTTGCTACTGAATCACAATGAACAACATCTCTCTGAAGTTCTGCAGTCTGGAAATTTCATCAACTACCCTCTTATAAAAACAAAATCCAGCTCAATTCTATTAATCCAAAGTGGTAGGAAGCCACAACTTTTTTCTGGTAGCAATGCTACCAGAAGCATGGAAATTGATGAGGTTTTCAACTGCTTAATACTAATACTAATAATAAATTTTAAATCTGACAAAATGCAAAAGCACATGACAGATAAATTCAGACAATCCAAGCATCAGATTCATGGTTTTAAGACATCTATTTCAAATATTTTATTTCCCAAAGTTCAGTATCAAATCAAGATTTAAAGGCAAGATCTCCAGAAATTGCTAGAAATCTGATAACTCTCATCAATCTTATTGCTAACAAAATTTCAGCTTGGGGTATATTTATAGACCAGCATTCTGAATCCAGCTACAATCCAACCGATTTTTCAGGTTTGTTTAGCTGATTTGGTAGAACTGCCAATGGTATGTATACAAGAAATGACCTGCTGCAAGTTATATTAAAAATGTGACTTTGACCAGGATATCAGAACTCAAGAAAAAAATATTTTCTACCTCATACAAGGACAAATCTGATGTCTTTTGACTTCCAATTGTTGCAGAAGGATGCCCTGAGAATGCAAAAAGAAAGAGAGAAAAGCTCAGCACCTCTTCAGCTTCAGAAGTCATGCTTTGTAAAAGTATGGCTTTGGTGAGTTTGTTTAGTCATGAGTGTTTTCCTCCATTGTTAATAAAACTGAGATGTATCTCTTCCAAAGGCACTGTGCTCTTTATCCACTTATATAATTCATTGTTCTAGTTTTGACTGCAACAGAGTTAATTTTCTCCCCAGCAGCTAGTACAGAGCTGTGTTTGGGTTTGTGCAGAACACAGGATTGAAAACACAGAGATGTTTTTGTTATTGCTGAGCAGGGCTTACAGAGCCAAGGCCTTTTCTGCTTTTTATATTGCTGTGCTGTCAAGGAGGCCAGGAGTGCAAGGGAGGTTGAGAGGAGACACAGCCAGGACAGGTGACCCCAGCTGACCAAAGGGAAATTCCAGACCATATAGCATCGTGCTCAGTATATAAAGTGGGGGAAGAAAGAGAAGGGGGATCCAGGAGATGGCTGAACACCTGCCTGCCCGTGGGAAGCAGTGAATTAATTCCTTCTTTTGCTTTACTTGCATGCGTGGCTTTTGCTTTTCCTATTACACTCAACTCATGAGTTTTTTTGCTTTTACCCTTCCTGTTCTGTACCCAGTTCCACTGGTGGGGAAGGGAGTGAGTGAAGAATGAGTGAGTGAGTGAGTGAGTGAGTGAGTGAGTGAGTGAGTGAGTGACTGACTGACTGACTGACTGACTGACTGACTGAGGCTTGGTGGCTGTCTGGAGTTAAACCATGACACCCACAAACACTTCAGAGAAGTGAGGACCAGTCCCTAAAACTGTGGTGGCTTTTCTCTGGGTTGTGTGCCTCAGACTGGTCCATCGGTGCTTTCTGTTCACTGTGCTTTTCTGTCATAAATTGCAGACCTGGAGTTACCCAGCCAAAGTAGGTCACTGATCACAGACCCCAGGGAAAGGTATTTTTGTTGTTTGCTTTCTGCAGAGGGAGCTGGAGCTAAGGGATATGGGCCGCATTTACAGAAGCAGGAGTCATCCATCCCTCACAGCAAACCAAGAGTGGACATGACTGAACTGATGGACAAGAATCAGCCTCAAACACACATTGGACTGAGGGCTGAGGAAAGAGATGGAGAAGCTCGGGTAGAGTGACAGCTTTTACACAACTCATCCTTCTACACAGGAGAGCTGGGATCTGAGCCATTGACAGGTGGATTCATAAGGCACTTCTGGAGTACTGCTCTCAAAGCACAAAGAAACAGTCACCTTGTGAAGTTAACATGCAAAGCCTGTCTGCCTCCTCACCAAAAGATCTGCCATTGCATTTGCAGCTCACGACATTGACTACAGCTGCCTCTTGCAAGAATCAAAATACATTGAGAGATTTAGTCTCTCATCTTCATCACCAGCAAAAGTCAGTCACCTTTGCTGTCCTCAGTTTCAGAAAAATAGATCTGATGTACTGCACTGCCTTGTAAAACTGAGAAGTTGTCACATCCCATCACAGAAACAGTGGGTTCTTAAAATGGATAGGTCACTGAATAAGACTGAGGTTTCCAAGGACAGAGGACTGCTACCTAGGTTAAAGAAGCAGACAGGGTTTTTTATTTGCTTATGTCAATAACAACATATATAATAATCCATTAAAAAGGCTTATCTGGATGGTCCTGGTTTGTAAGATACCATTCTGGAATTTACTGTTCCAGATGGTGAACATCAGAGAAAGCTTCCCTGTGGTTTCTTTTCTGTTATTGAGTATTTGACTGGCTTAAAAAAAAAAAAAAAAAAAAAAAAAAAAATCTATTTGTGGCAGTCACCCAGCAAGGCATGTTTCATCTAAACAGCTAAAGAGTTATATAATTACAGTCAACAGAAAGCAGTCTTATCTGGGAAGTGTCAGGCAGGCTTACTTACAGGCAGTGATAGGAACTCAGTCCCTGCCACAATATGCTTTTTCATGTTTTTTCTCCTTTTCATTGCTTTTTCTGTGTAACTTTGTGCCCTGATTTTACATGGGTTGGATTAGTTCATTATTAGTCTTCTGTAAAATCAGTATAGCCTCCGAACTAAAAATACAGATTAAAAGAAAAACGAAAGGGTTTGCCAACAAAATATTAATGTCTTGACAAGACTTCTAAGCCTGGCATATGAAAGCAGCTTTCTTTGGCTATCCGAAATAATTTCTACAGTAATTGGCTTCTTTCTCACATTTTTGAAGGTTGTATCCCCAGTACAGTGCTATACAACTGATGATTTATGCTTCTCATAAAAGAGAGGTAACTACAGGAAAAATAGTGCCTAAGCCACACTGGGGGAAAAAATGGCTAAAACACAGCTGCCAGAACCTTCTTAGGCCACTTCATTAAAAATAAAGAGGTGAGTATACTGTAACAAATCCTTCAAATCAATAAAGCCTAGGCCTCTCACAAACTGCAAAGTCATTGCAATAGGCAAGGCATGGAGAAGATATTTCCCTAGGTGAGTGTAAAATAACTTATACAATGCAATCTTTAGCGATTGTGGAGGAGGTGTTTTTAGCAGATACATTGTCCTAAAGGGACATTCCAGCTCTGGATTTTGGCATGCTACCCTTTGGATTTGTGCCTGCCTCTGTCTGTGTGTTGACTTGCAAGGTTATGCCCTCTGCCTTTGAGAAGAGTGGGAAATTGTAACAAGAAGAACAGGGGCTCTGGTATGTCTTCAGTTCTTTTTCCAGGACAGGGCAGAGCATGGCTGGTGGAAGTGCCTGTGCAAGTGGGCTTGGGCCAGGCAGCTGCTGGTGTCCCCTGAACCTCTGCACACCTCCACTGTTGAGTCCTGGGTATGGAGCAGCTGTTCAAGGCAGAAACACGCAGAAGTGATGCACTTATCCACCTCCCACACAGTGAGAGGAACCTTGCAGGTCCCAGAAAACAGAGGAACTATAAGGCAAACAAGCATACAGCTTTCCCTCTCTGTGAAACAGAATGAAGTCCAGATTATTTTATATTCTGGTTGTCAAAGGACTTACAGCTAATGCAGAGAATCTACGTCACAGGTAAGAAGACATGATTTTTCCGTCAGCAACACAGTTTATAACATGAAAGAGTGCAAAAATAAAAGAAATAGTACTGGGTAGTGCTTTCTTGTAGTAACAAAATTATGCTAAGGCAATAGAAGATAGAGGTGCAAGAAAATGTTATCTTAGCAATGAACGGATGAATAATCCCCACAGCTGATCTTTCAAAAACTCCCTATCCAGTTATTTTACAGAGGTCTTTATAAGGACACAGAAACCTGTTCTGGGTGAGGTACTGATCCTAGGGTAGTATGACAGCTTGCAACAGCCACAGGACCAAAGCTACCACCAAAACAACAGGGCAGTCACACTTCCCTTGTCTGTGATACTCTTCTGGGGTCAGCTTATGGGCCCTGCCTTCCTGAACATCTGTCTGCATCTGTGCCTTGCTGTGCTGCTCAGAGCTGCAAGTCACTAAGCCATGGTTTAAGGAGAAGAGAGAACAAAAGACCATGGCATTTATCATCCAGAGATGAGCAGTGCTCTACATGGGACTGCTTCGTGTTGGGAATCAACTAAAAGTTTGTGGTTTTGAGGGAAGTGGTGAAAGAAGAGATTGAGAAAATGGAGAACAAGCCAACCAACCTTTCACATTCCCTCAGATCTGGTGGGATGTTCAATCCCTTTCATTGTGACTTGTGTTGACACCTCTATCTCCCAATGCTCTGTTGTTGGCAGACTTCTTCAGAGTGGCTTGGGTGGCTTCCTCCTAGCTTGTCGACTGGCTCCTACACTGTGCTCTCTGCAGCTTAATCACATGCTGTCAGACTCTAATGGGGATGCTAATGAACTAATTATCATCTATTGGTAGCTGATCTTCCTGGGAATGCAAGTGGAGCTGCTCATCACATATGTCACTAGAACAGTCTCTGCTCCCAAACTAATCAGAGATTTTCACCTGCTGTTTTTTTCTTTTTGGCAAAAACAAAGCTGGGAAGAGATGCACTACACAGTCCTTCTCACATCACAGATCCCAATAATGTGCATCCATCAGTGGGACAGGCAGTTGTGGGAAAGAGAAACAGGGGATCAGCCACTTGAGTACAGCCATGCACATTCCATAAATCATCCTAAGAAGTTGGGCTTGATCTCTCTGGTAACAAGCTTTAGAGGAATTCCTCTTGCCTATTGGCCACAGCAAGAATAATGAACTAAAAGCCTCATACATTAGATACAACAGAAAAATCAATTGAATGTAAAAGGACTTTTTAAAAAATTGATTCTGGGTTTTAGGTTTTAGGCAAGATGCAGCTTGTCCAAAAAAGCAAAAATTGAAATGGATATTATCTTCAAGGGAATACTGGTACTGCTGTAATAAGACATGTTTACTAGACAGTCTGGACGTTAAAATTAAAAGAGCTCTGGCTAATTCAGAAATTATGAAACATGTACAGTCCTACACATGAACTGTATCTCTGCAAAGATAAAAATCAGCATATGGGACAGAGCTGCCAAATTCCAGTGTGTGATCTGTGCTGTGGAATAAGACACCAGATATGCCAGCTGCCAGTTCGTGATATGCTATTTCTATCTACAGCAGAAATGGAGAGATTTCCCTTGGTTTAAATGGATCTTAAATCTGTCCCAGAATCCATTGGGATATCTAGGATATTCTCCTAGGACCATTAAAATGAAGAATTAGAATGGAAGGGTGGAGAGAACAGGAAGAAAAAACTGTTGGAAAACACATGAAAGGGAAGGTGGGAAGAGACAATTACTGCATTTCACAATGTGTATGTAGGCAAGAGATACGCCACATAAAAATAAGTGAACAAAGGCTGCATAAGGAAAGAAACATTTCTATTGTTCCATAAAGAACATTTCTATTCTCCCCTGTCTTTGCTTTCTGAGAATATCAGCAGTACAAGGCATTAGTCCTATTAAAACTTCTGGTTGTAGAATGGACATATGTTGTATGTATGCCCCCACTTGACGGAACAGTCAAAGAATGACTGGGTGGGCTTTGCACGGTTTGAGCAACTGCTGGTTTGATAAGAAACATTGGAGATGCCCAGCCAGCTATGTGATTGCTTTCAGGTCAGGGAAGACAGGAAAAAAAGTGATGAGTTTTGGTGTAGTTGCCATTTTTTTGAGTGTTATGCACTTCTGCATAACAGCCCTGGATAGGACCGAAATTTGTTAAAAATGTGCTCCTGTCTCCTATGTTGCAGTGTCCCATCAATCTTCATGGCAGTTTGGATTTCTGTCAGAGGTTTGCCATATGACTTTGAGAAAAGGACAGTCCCAAAAAAGATTTTTTAAAGGAGATTTTACATAAACTTCAGGAACTATTACTTTAAAATCATCTCTAGTTACCTGCAAAGAAAGGGTATGGACGTTAAAATTAAAAGAGCTCTGGCTAATTCAGAAATTATGAAACATGTACAGTCCTACACATGAACTGTATCTCTGCAAAGATAAAAATCAGCATATGGGACAGAGCTGCCAAATTCCAGTGTGTGATCTGTGCTGTGGAATAAGACACCAGATATGCCAGCTGCCAGTTCGTGATATGCTATTTCTATCTACAGCAGAAATGGAGAGATTTCCCTTGGTTAAAATGGATCTTAAATCTGTCCCAGAATCCATTGGGATATCTAGGATATTCTCCTAGGACCATTAAAATGAAGAATTAGAATGGAAGGGTGGAGAGAACAGGAAGAAAAAACTGTTGGAAAACACATGAAAGGGAAGGCGGAAAGAAACAATTACTGCATTTCACAATGTGTATGTAGGCAAGAGATACGCCACATAAAAATAAGTGAACAAAGGCTGCATAAGGAAAGAAACATTTCTATTGTTCCATAAAGAACATTTCTATTCTCCCCTCTCTTTGCTTTCTGAGAATATCAGCAGTACAAGGCATTAGTCCTATTAAAACTTCTGGTTGTAGAATGGACATATGTTGTATGTATGCCCCCACTTGACGGAGCAGTCAAAGAATGACTGGGTGGGCTTTGCACGGTTTGAGCAACTGCTGGTTTGATAAGAAACATTGGAGATGCCCAGCCAGCTGTGTGATTGCTTTCAGGTCAGGGAAGACAGGAAAAAAAGTGATGAGTTTTGGTGTAGTTGCCATTTTTTTGAGTGTTATGCACTTCTGCATAACAGCCCTGGATAGGACCGAAATTTGTTAAAAATGTGCTCCTGTCTCCTATGTTGCAGTGTCCCATCAATCTTCATGGCAGTTTGGATTTCTGTCAGAGGTTTGCCATATGACTTTGAGAAAAGGACAGTCCCAAAAAAAGGATTTTTAAAGGAGATTTTACATAAACTTCAGGAACTATTACTTTAAAATCATCTCTAGTTACCTGCAAAGAAAGGGTATGAATAAAATGAAAATAGTAAATAATATCTTAAACAGTGGATTTTAATATTACTAAATAAAATTCTATTTTTTCCATGTGATTGGATTTTTTACTGATTTATTTTTTTCCTGAAATAAAATCAGTATACACTAACAACATTACAATTTCTGTGCTTTGGTTTCCCTATGAGACATGTAACAGGTATTTCTATTAATATAATCATTATTTCTTTAGAGGAGTGAGATGAAACTTAAATAACCCTAAGAATTTTAAGATCCACTAAGAGTAAATGCTAAAAAAATTTCAAGTGTTGTTGTTACAGTAAATGGGTTTCCAGAGAAGACAATCAACCAGCTGAGAGGAAACAGTAAATTATAAGCCTCTTGAATGAATGGCCTGACTTCTCTAGATACAATTCATCCAAATAAGTTGGGAGTATTTATTTGCTTTCTCTTGTGTTAGGATCACATCTCATCCTTGCTGCTGCACATGTTATACCCAGATTCCATGAGCTGCATGGGCAAAAGAGTGAGGGGAGAGGGGGAACTGCGCTGCCTCATCCCATGTCACACAAGCCACCCACATGTCAGCTGAACTATTTGAGCAGCTGATGTCCTTTCATCTGCAGTGGGAAATCTGTGTTTCCTCTCTGCGTTGAAGCCGTGGGGAGAAATAACTGGGGGAAAGTTCCAAAGGGCAGGATTGTGCAGCTTTTATTTCCTTGTTGCATAACACATTATATGAGCGTCTGAAACACCGAGTTAAGATTTATCTTGAATTTAATGATGCTATTGCCCTCTTCCATAGCAAACTGCAGGAATCACTAATTACATCTCTTAGAGGCCAAGCTATTCAGCTTACATCAAAAGAGAGTCTGGAAAAAATAATTACTGTTAACAAGTGTACTGAAACTATTATGCAAACTTCCCCAGTGAGCAAAAGCTGCAAGCCATAATCTGAATGAGGTGGAGGATAATAAACAGCAAATGCTGTTAGAGCATTTGTGCCCTCTTTTAAAAAGAACAACAAAACAAACCAAACAAAAATCTGAGAGGTCAGTGCAAGAAATGCAAGTAGATATTTCTGTCCTAGGGTCACAAAGATAAATTGAACACTGCTCTCTGCAAAGCCTCTGAGTTGAAGGAACAAATTATATTATTGCCATCATCCAATCTGGTTGCAGACCAGTTCAAAGTCTGCTTTCCCTTTTCCATGCTATCTGCTTCCAGCTGGCCCTGTCAGCTCAGATGTTTTGAAGAAAATTCTCTTCCTTCTCTGGTGAGGAGTGAATGTGTGCTGTAGAGACTGGCCTGAAATAAAACTGGGCCATCTGCCAAACTTGGATTCAGAACTCTAAGTTGTCCTAAAATAAATACATTTACCTCTACCCACATGATGAGAGTCCATCCCATGACTGTTTTCATCCTTTCCACCTCTCCCATGTTCTCTTTACTCACCACCAGTGTGCCACTCTGCATTGTACCTGCTTCCCAAGCCTCACCAGGATTTTTACAGGGCAGTGCTGATCCTAACATGGGCTCAGTGTTTGCATGGGGCACTGCAGAAGAGATCTGGGAGCTGCAAACCCACCAGGTCCCACAAGAACACATCTGTTGCTCCAGCATCACTACTAATTGTGCTACAGTGCATATCAAGGTGTCGCTCCTTTCAAGGGAGAGGGATCTTCAACTATCTTCAGTTAAATTCTCCAAGCAGTGGCTGCTGCAGAGGGTTGGCTTGTGGCAGGGTCCTTATAAGCACAAGGCTGAGATAGTCACTGGATCTGGCTGAGGCTGGGTCTAACTGTAAGCCTAAAACTCACTCTTTTGTTTCCTTAATGAAGATATTGCAATCAATTTTTTGGCATAAGAAGAAATTTTTTTGATATCTCAGGTTGCTAACTTGCTTTGAGGCATCAGAGTCCCTTTGAGTATTATCTAGGGCAAGATTTCAATAGAGTATCTTTCAGGGATTTAATAAATAGTCTTATTTTTTTTAGACACCATCAAAGACAGAATGTGGGGCTAGCTGCTGTCAATCAGACTTTCTGTAGCAACTGCTATCATCTGAGAAAAAAAACCCCAAAACCTGAATTAGAAACATTTTTAATTTAAAGAGGGGACTAGAGAAAACATTTTAGGACACGGATGTTGCAGGATGTGAGAGAGCTGGAATAGCAAAGCAGAACTGAAATTTAACCTGTCATACTTTATGAGACAATGGGAGAAGATAGCAATGAGTTTTATTTGTAGCAAGGTGACCCAAGGTGCTTTCACAGCTGAACTCACAACTTGCACAAAATAGTCATGGTTTAGGGTCTATGAGTCAGAAATAAATTTAAACCCTGTATTTTTTTAAACTGCCTGCAGCACTTGTTTCTTTCTTCTGTGTTTTCCTGTCCTTGCTGAGTGTGACACTTAGAGCCTGTGATCTGCAGGACTTTAGAGAAGAGCGGCAGGTATGATGATAGCTTTAGTCTATTTATATCTACTCAAAATGTACTTTTACCTTGAAAATTCTCCCAGGCTCTTTTCTCTCTTTATCAAACAATGTCATTGCTGTGGATGACAACATACCCAGCTGGGAATCACTCACTACAGCCATGTGAAATGCAGCTTATGAGACTTCAGGAATGCACAAAACCAATCAGGCAGCACAGGTAGATCTAATGTACCTGGTCAAGCAGAATCAAGCTGTGAACAGTGAGGGAAATTGTCATCACAGAACACCAGATGACTCAGCACTGCCAAAAATTTTGAAGGCAACAATTTAGAGGTGAGCTTCAGAAAGGCTTAAAATACTACAGCATCATTGTTTTCCTCATGAGTTTCGCCCACAGTTGAAGCAGGAACTATTCCTTCCCTTGAGTTCAATCCTCCTTTGGCATTTCCAGATGTACTGTAACTCTTCCAGGTTCATTTCCTGTGATTCCATTAGCTCAAATGCTTCACACAACACTCTTAGGCATCTTAGCATCATCTGTACATGGGATTATTTAGTAAGATCAGGCCACTCTGGCTCCTTCATTATTTTTCTACCTCCATTTTTTGCCCTCTTGCTCTCCTTTCCTGAGATACAAGTATTCTAAAATGCAAAGTAACACTCAATATGTTACGGGGCTTTCCTCAATGCCACGACTTTTTAAAGACAGCAACCCAGAGAACACTCTCAAAAACACCTGTCAGCCAAGCTCCAGGCTGCACCCTACATCAGGGAGGTGTGCAACTCTGATCTTAGCCTGAGAAGTTCTAATTTCTCTAACTGTCAATCAAATATATATATGCCTCATCCCCTGTACATGGCCCCAAAGGATTCATCCAAGTACTGAAAAAGAGTTGTTGTTCATTCTCCCACTTGGCTATGATAAAGAGAAATGAAAGAGAAACTCAAGAAAACAAGTGCTGCATTGTGAGACTTTTAAAAAACTGCCAGCAAGGAGCAAGTCTGGGAGCACTGAGAGCAGCTGATATAAATGCCTCCCTCACACTGGCAGCCCCCACAGTGGGGTGACCCAGGGGTAACTGGCTCTGTCAGTTCAGAGAAAGGCCACAGGTAATATTGTGGGTATGCCAGAGCCCTGCCCTCCATCCTGACATTTAGTGTGGGTCTGGGCGGCCCCAGCAGAAAGCTCCATGCATCCAGTGCTCCTCATGCAAGATTTGCAGAATAGGACCACACGTGTTTTCTCAGAAAGGTGACAGTGCCAGTAACCTTGATCAGTAAGGGAGGAGTAGTAGTTCCTCATAGCAAAAGATATTTTCCACTCCTGTTTCTAATCAATTTCCATTGCACATCTTTTCCATATCTCACAGGAACTTAAAGACATTGGAAAAGAGGAAAACACAGTTCTTGTATTTGAAGAACTGGGTCAGGTTGGGCATTGCCTTTCTGGCACAAAGATTTATTTTTTTGTATAACAAATAGTGACCACTTCATCAAGACAAGTCCTTTTAATCTGTATAAGGAAATAGTATCTTGCCTTTAGTCTTCCCCATGACAAATTTAAGATTATTGGAGCAATTTGTGTTCTTTATTACACAGCAATTATCCTGCTGTGAAGGGATGGACTTAATGACCAATCAGGTAATTTCTATTGCTAATTTCTTTGCTTATATCTCAGGAGGGTGCATGCTAAAAATTCTTTTTAATAAAAAGAACTTTCTTAACCCAGTGCATATAATTACACCACTGGTAAAGCACAGACACGTCCTACTTTTTTAATAAATGACTCATGATTGTGCCTGCCTTGCTTTTCAGATGCTGAATGTGGTCCATTTTGTAGGGATCTGATTCATAAGTAGCCTCAAGTATAGATTTTAAATATGGAGTCCCTTAAAATGTTATAAGTTATCTAAACCAAAAGCTCCATAAAACTATGATTGAAAAATTTCATCTGCAGTTGCAATATCTTTCTATATTGCAGCTGAGGCCAGAGGAAAACTTTTTTTATCAAAGGCACTTGGCTGCACAAGTGTCCTGACAAGAGCCATTTGTTAAGATTAGATGGCAGAGGACAAGCAGAAAACTGTGGAATCAACAGAAAATATGAGCTCATGTCCAATCATTTATTGCCACGTGTAAATTATTTGGTAGACCAAGCGAGAGTCTGACAAAACTAGCTTAAGGACAGAGTGAAGATTGAAAATCATAATCTTGTGGTTTGGGTATTTTCCCTCCTCTCTATCTGTACAGCATTAGACAAAGGCAGCCCTATGTGTAGTTCAGGATACCATCTGTCTCAGGTATGGTCTCTTTCCACTCAAAATCTTTTCTTGGGTATAATGAAGGGATCTCTCATATTTTGGGCAGCTGGCATTATTTCTCACTAGCTCCAACCAGCCTATTGTATGTCTGGAAATGGGGATATTTCCTCAGAGCATCAGTAGATTAGATTTGTAGTGCTTGGCCTGCAGGAGCAGCACATGGCCATGTGGATGGTGTAGCACGTGTGCTCATGACATGTACCCTTCTCAAGAGGTTATCATCACCAGCTGATGAGCACATCTGTACATGATCAGAAGATGTATCATAGAAGAACTGAATATTCTATATGGCTTTTAGTATTTAGCTAACTCTTAAAACTTTAGGAGCACCACCAGTGTTAATTTAACAAATCCAATACAGAGCCAGTAAAATTTTCTGAGCATATTAAAAAAGGTTGGTTCCCTGTGACTAATTGTGCTGACACTCACCTACCTGTGTATTAACTGGAAACCATAGTGTGACAAATACAAAAAAGGAATGACATAAACATTATTTCTATGAGTTCTTGAAACTGTCAAGATATGCAGGTTTTTCCACAAATATTTGAATAAGGAGCAGAGAGAACTTTCCCCTGGTAATGAGTCAAACTTGAGTCCTTTAACTACAAGTGTATTTTGGTGATTTGAGGGCAAATATAACATTTCCTGATATAGCTGCATCAGAAAGATGCTTTAAATGACTTCTAAAATCCATGAATTTTTATCTTCTAAGAGTGTGTATGAATCTGTGATCTGCACAGCACTTGAATTAACAGCTGCCTGAATCTGGTCAAGACACTGTGAATGCTGCCAACTGAGAAAGTTCATCAGACAGGGTATAAAATAATGGAAAAACCCAGACCATTCTCTTTCAAAATCACCTTGTCATGGTGCAGGAGATCTTTTGTGGAGAGATGTCATGCCAAGTTAATGAAAAGAGTCTGCTCCGACACCTGCTGTCCTTAACAAGTTGACATGCTGTAATCATGGAGCAGACTTGGAGAGGAGCTGGGGAGGGGAAGGAGAACAGCACCTATGGGGCAGCTGAGTCAGGGAACAGGTTCTGCCAGGGGAAGCCAGGCAGAGTGTCTCACTGGCCCTCTTCCCTGAGAGCTCTGCCAGCAGCAGACAGCTTTAAATCCACTCTCAACTGACACATCGCCCTCCCCTGCTGATCCTATTTACTTCTTGGGCTGGCTCCCAGCACCTAGCAGTCATGAGAGATTGCCAGCACTTCATGATGTTGCTCCCACTCCCACAGGAGAAGCAGGAGCCAGAGGAAGATGGGGTGATGAGCCAATCTTGGCCCCTTTGGCATACAGCAATAAAACTGTGGGGTTGTCAGGGACAGGAAGGATCTTGCCAGGAGGGGAGTAAGAAAGATTTTTCAGTTCTTATTTCCACTTTGTTTCTGATCACTTGCTCTGTTACAGGCAGAAGTGCCAGTGTGTACTTCAGCACAGAAAATGGGAGGCTGAGACAGAGCCTGATCTCACTCGTTGCTAAGAGAGTAACCTAATTTGCAGCAGATGGTGTTTATTGTTACTTCCCATCTGCATGAGGATTAAGAATTCTTCTCAGAAAAAAAATGATGCAGCCTGACAGCATCCTGGTAAGAACAGGCAAACTTAATTCCAATCAAATATGACTTTTATGAGCCTTTGGGTAAGCTTAACTGAAATAAAGTTTAGAATTATTATTTTTATGTGTTCTTAATTTTTTTTAGTCAAGGATATTAATTTTTTTAATAATGTCACAAATTTTCTAACTGTTCAGAATAATTTTAAAAAATGTACAGGAATGTACATCAAAAAATGTACAAGTAAAAAGTAAGCACATTGTTTCTAATCAAAAGTAACTTAATGTCAGAGCTGAAATTTTAAGTTTCAGATCCCCAAGGCCTTAAACCAGAATACACCCCACAAAGAAAAGGAACTGAGAGCACATCTTGTAGTATCTGTCCTTGGCCCCTAGCAGTGATAAAAGAGAGCTATGGGTATGGTGTCTGTGAATGATCAGTCCCTTAAAAGCACAGATGTCTCTCTTATGTTCAGCACCCATTGACTGATTGTGCCTCATGGCACAGCACGTCCTTTTGTACACACTAAGAAACTAAACTTTTATTCAATTCATATAATCCATCTGAAGTCATAAGAGTTTTACCAAGGTGGTTAGTACATTGAGCCTCGTTAAAGTCTGCCTGAGTTTGTTTTGTAACACATACTGTAAAACTGTCACCTTGAATACACTGCCACTCTCACTTTCAGTTCTGCCTGGGCTTTAATAAGCACAAAAACATTCACATGACTACAGCTTAGAAATCAGGATGAAACTTTAAAATGGAAATTATAATGTACAAAACAAAAATAATAATATTCAAAACAGAGATAGCAAAAAAACCCGAAGACTTAAATGACAATTTGTTCAAGTATGTGTTTAGTAATAAAAGCAGCTTGCCTTAACATGTGTGCCACTCCCCAGACTAGAATGGTTATCCTGTATTTATAGTATTGTTGCCTCAATCTATAGTAAAATCTCTCTGTATTCTTACTCATAGATTCATTTCTTGATTGGTATGCCCTCCTTTCCTTCCTGCGTTTTATGCCCTTAGAAGAAAAAGCAGAGTGATTATTTTTCTCCTATTTCTAGAAATTAGGCATCTCCTGAAGACTGGCTGGTGGTGCTTGAGAAGATTGGCTGGGTACCTCAGGAAATTCATGGCATTCCAGTCAAAAGGAATGTGTCTGAGGCCAGTGGAGCTGACCAAACTCCTGCCTGGGCTGCAGCAGACAGCGTTCCTTGCGCAGTGGCTGCACAGCTGGTCTGTATATTCACAGCAAGTCCGAAGCAGCTGGTGTATGTCTGGTATCTGGCATGTGTGCTGCATAAATAGAAATCGCTCTCTAGGATTTCTTGAAGAGGAGTCTAGAAGTCCTGCACACATCTGTAACAGGTTTTGTAGGGGTTGCTAATTTAATGCAAAATTCATGACAGCATTAGATCATTTGGTATTCTTGAGACTTGCATTGCAAAAGGCACAGCAGTGGTGGCACTTATATGAGGATGTTGGCCAGAAGATGCTCTGCCATCCTAAAGCACATTTATTAAAATCCTCAGATGTGTATTTTTCCTCTTAATTGGTTTATACAATAATGGCACATCTGAGCCTTTTTCATTATTTTTTCTGTTGTGGTGTTGCTAGGTGGGCTCCACATGTGTAAGTACAACATTACATGCAATATCCATGGTATATGCGCCACAAGTCACACATATATTTTCCCATGCAGAATTCCTCCTCCAGCTTGGTTAGCTTACATCTCTTAAATGAAATGTGCAAAAAACTTTGCTGGCTTTGTTCCTCAGAATCTTATAACAGAGTATCTGTTTGCCACCCAAAAAATCATCAAGTTAAACAAAACTTGGCAAGCCCAACCAGATCTCTGCTTACTGCAGGCTAATAAAATTTGTTCCCATTTCAAATGGAATGCTTCTCCTCCAAATCTTGTGCTCTTTAAATAATTTTTTACCCTTCAGAAAAAGTGCACAAATTTCTATGTTTCTGTGAATCATCAGTGACACCCAGTGGCTAAAATGCTAAAAATTCATAATTCTTATTGTCAAGGGACACCTAAATTTCCATCTCTTTCTCTAAGGGCTACCTGTTAGAAAAAGGGGAAAGGTGGAAAATTCTGTTCCTCGGCTCTTCCAAAACACATTGTGGATTTGATTAAATCTCACTGAACTTGCAACATACAACTGTTATCTTTCCTTTGTGATAACTATCATAAACTACAGAGCTCCCCTAAGGAACCATTGATTAAGAAATCAAATGACTGAAACCATGACACTTTCGATCAAAACACAGATTCATATCACAACGCAAAAAAACAAACAAACAAACATGAACATGCTGAGAAATATAAACCAAGTACATGTGAGGGTTTCACTAAGGGAGGGGTGTGCATGACAGAATGAGAGATGCTGAAGAAACAATATGGAATAAAAGAAAAGGAACAGCAGTCATCTTCTGGACAGTCACAGCATTGCAGAACTACAGAACTAAAGAATGAGTTGGCTTGAAAAGGACATTTAAAGATCATCTAGTTCAACTTCCTGCCATAGGCCGGGACATCTTTTACTAGCCCAGGTTGCTCAAAGCCCCATCCTGCCTGATCTTGAACACTTCCAGTGCTGGGGCATCCACAGCTTATATGGACAACCTATTCCTTTACCTCATCACTCTCATTGTAAAAAATTTTCTTCCTTATATCCAATCTAAATCAACCTTCTTTTAGCTCAAAGTCATTGTTCCATGTCCTGACACTACAGGCCTTGGTAAAAAGTCTGTCTCTATCCTTCTTATAAGCCCTCTTCTTCAGACTGAAAATCCCCAATTCTTTCAGCCTTTCTTCAAAAGAGAGGTGTCTAAGACCTATGACGATTTTCATGGCCCTCCTTGTGAATAAGGTAACCTTGATCAAATGTTTAACAGATATTTTTGGGCAAAGCACTAACTAAAGGAGATCTGGCTCTATAAACCAATGCAACATTGTGCTGTTGTTTGAAAGCTCTGTCTTAAAAAGGTAGCCTTTTGTAATTTCTTGTAGTAAGCACATTATCAAAGTAATAGACAACTCTGCCATTTGTCTCCTCTCCTGATGGAAATAAATTGATAATCCCTGAAGTTTGGGTAATAGTCTGCTGAATCAGGTACATGCAGTTATCTCTGCTCCAGTCTTGCTACTTCTGTAATGCCTGGGATATCACTGAACTCCAATTAGCCAGCTAACTCAACAATGAAGAAGAAATTTTCAGGTTAACTCAAAATAATTAAGTTCCATTTTGAGAGCTTTCCTAGCTGTCATTGTGAGCATGTCAGGAGGAGCTGAAGGTGGAAAACCAAAGCTTTTTTTTCAGCTTAGTGGGGCCCTGAGGCAGGATGTCTTAAGTAGCTCCTTTATTCTAAGCCTTGTCTGGGCAGGGCACCTCAAGCATGAGAGAGCTGAAACCTCCTTCACTTCTCTTCCTTCCTGCCTTTCTCCTTTCTCATGTCAATGTACTCAACATATCTTTGATGTAAATATCAGTCTGTACTTACTCCATCAGGGCAAGGGGACAATTCTAAAACATTTTAAGATGATGTATGTTCAAAACTGGTTTTAAGCTGGCATACTTTATATTGCAGTTCTACGTTTTACACACATTCACTACAGATCTTGTACCACAGAAGCATAGAATAGCCCAGTTTGGAAAAAACCTCCCGAGATTATCTGGTCCAACCTTTCATTAGAAGGGGACCCTAGGTGGCATTATATAGCAACCTGTCCAATTGCATCTTGAAACTCTCCAGTGATGCAGCCATGGGCACTTCTCCATTTCCCTGGGGAGGTTGCTCCGGTGAATGATTGTTTTAAAAAATTCTTTTTTATGTCAAGATTCATGTTTATATCATACATATAAATTAATATTTTGATATATCCACATACCAATGTCATTACTGCAATGTTATAGTTGTCTTCCAAGACCCATCACCTGAGGTATTTCCAAACTTCTTTGGCTTGTTTATTTAGGACCAAGTCTTTTTTAATCTACTTACTGACATTAAGCATGACTAGACCCTCACCAGTTCAGTAGGCTTATTAACACCTCTGGAGTTGGGTTACCGACAGAAATCAGCAGCATTGACTTCAGTGTTCAGGACTGGAGTCAGGTATATAAACTCTTCTGCACTTTTTCATGTATTTAATTCAATTTCCAAAAGAAAACAAAATAAAGGCACTGAGTAAGATGTCAATATTCGGAAAATGTCCTTTTCTCCCTTCTGAACTTCTATTTATTAACTGATGCTCTTTAACATCTACTGAAAGCAGCTAACATAGACTATTTCTTACACAGTTTTGTTGGAGGGCCAGAAGATACAGTGATGGAGGTGTCATCTTAGGAAGGCAAAGTACTAAAGATAATACATTAACACTGGCACTTCAGTTTGCCTAATCCTATCTAAATTTTTACAGCTTCTCAGTACCTGGAGTGTTGTAGCACATATTAACTGTAGTATATCTGTCCCTACATGTTGCACACAGTCACACTTTTCCCATTTATCATAAATTGTAGGTAATGTCTTCAACTTTTCAAATAATAAAAGCAAAGACAATTTTCAAGAATGTGGTGGAAGGTAAAACTAACTGCTTTCCTTCCCAATTTAACTGATATCCACCAGTATTTCCACAATAGTGGATTGGTCACTGACAGTCTTCAGTAAAATGATAATACAATTATCCTAAACATAACTTATTGTATCATTATTCCTCCCTTGAAATGTTCTTTATTTGAGAATAACAAAGGGTCTTGGAATCTTTAAAATTCAGCACCCACACAACAGCTAAAAGTAGCTCTTCTACTCTCAGGCACCTACATTATCCTTATTCAGATAATAACAATAATAACAGAGACATTTTCAGGTGCTCTCTCTTCATTCATCTAATGGGTCCGTTAATGATACATTATTCAAAGCTGCAGATTAAACGGTGATTTAAAGTTTTCAAGAAATTCTTAGGTGCCAAGTCTTTGTTGTTGGAAAAAAGTGTTCAAAACTGTGTTTTCTAAGCCAGGAGGTATTGGAATGACAGCAACAAGAATCAGGAAAGGAAAGGGATGAAGGGGCTTGTAGTACAAGTGGCCTAAGTAAACAAAAGTAATGGAAGTATAGGGAGCTTTGTAGGACTCTTTGGAATGGCTAGCTCCCTCACTGCTTTGCCTGTCTTTTCCATCTTGGAGAAACTTTACTTTGTACATCACTATCCCAGGTGAAAATGGCTGTACAGAGACACAGGGCATGTGGAAATAACCTACAACTCCTAATTCTGGTTTTAGCATTAACTTACTAAAGTGCCATATTGCAGTCTGCGCTGGTAAATTGTTAAGTTACACAAACTTCATGTTTGATTTTACAATTGCATCAAAAATATGAAGAGTGTAAGAGCTCATCAATAAACAAATCCAAGTTAGAAGCATACTTTTTGTTTCCTCAAAGCAGTTTATAATTAGAGCTTTGTAAACAAAACCACAAATGGCACCACCAATTATTTTTAGAGCAAGATTTGTCACAGCTAGTACACTTAGAAGAAGTAGGTGCAACTACTTGTTAAGAAGTTAACATTAAATGCTGGTTAAAATTTTGATTTCAAGCATCCAGCTCATTAAATTAAAATATGGCTAAGCAATAATGTGGCTTTGTTCCTGTACCAGAATGTAGACATTTCAATATCACAGTGTAAGAAACCTGATATGCACAGTCGTAGCTATTGCAAAAAAGTGCCAGTGTAGATTTGTGAGGTGGGTGTATTGTTTTCTGCTCTCCATCTGACAACACATGACAGCTACAAATCATGCCTGCCAGCCTCTGAGATCTCTGAGAGGGTTGGACACTCCCGACCATGTCAGTCTCAAAAAGCTTTCCAAAGGGACAGGGTGAAAGCAAGTGGGGGCAATGAGCACTCAAGGAGCCAGCAGCAGGTGCACATGTCCACCATGCTCACCACTGACCCACCTGGCCCTTCCTACTCCCAGAAACTCAGGCAAGTCCTGAGAAACTCAGTGCCAGCCATGAATCAATCACTGGCACAAATCCTTGCTGGTTACAGACCAGCCAGGCTCTGTGGCACTGCTGAAGAAGGTAGGACAGGAGATATGTGTGGGTGCTGTCAAAATGTTGGCTGCCCTAGAGGTCTGGGGGTTTCCAGCCCAGTGTACCACTGAGCCTGTGTTCGTCATGCCTGGGGAGTCTTCTCTGGCATTATCCACAGAGCAACTGGCAGAGAAACAGCATGCACCTTTACAACTCTGGCAAGGCGCTGGGATAGCTCCTCATTTGAGCTCACTGAGACAAAATTAAATCCATAAAATGCTCATGTGAGGAACGAGATCATTTGCTGTCTTCCATCCTGAGGCGCAAACAGAAATGTAAGTGACAGCAGGGAGGCTTTCTAGAGCTAAATTTGTCTTCACTAAATCATCAGTGACCTTGAACAAAAGATTTTGAAGGAAACAAGAGCCTAAGAAGAGATTCTGCTGAAAAGGATGGGGGAAGTAAATTATGCTCTGACTCAGTTCCTGTTACTCAGGATCACATGGGCACAAACTACAATAAATTTAAACATGAGAAAAAGCTTATTTTGCTTTAAAGAATGGGCAGACCCTGGCATTTCTTGCCTATAGAGGCTGGGTATCCCCCATCCTGGTAATACAAAAACCTGAGGAGATGTGGCTGTTGGCTACCAGATCTGGGTGACCCTGCTCAGCTTCCATCCCCTGGAGCCCTTTTCCTCCTCTGCAGCCCTGTGATTCCATGGCTTGTGCCATGGGCCCTGATGGCCGGGCCCTGCAGCTTGACATGACTGGCTCAGTTTGGTGTGCTTGGTGCCCACACCAGGCACCCACAGCAGCAGCACGGCTCAGCTATCCTGACATCTCAGGGTGGCAAGAACCATAGGTTTAGATTAGATATCAGGAAGAAAGTCTTTACTGTCAAGGCAGTGAAGTACTGGAACAGATTGCCCAGAAAAGCTGTGGATGTCCTAACCCTGGAAGTGTTCAAGGCCATCTTGGATGGGGCTCTGAGCAACCTGGTCAAGTAGAAGGTGTCCCTGGCCATGGCATGAATGTTAAAGCTAGATCTTTAAGGTCCCTTCTGACCTAACCCATTCAATGACATTATTCTTTCTAACGCAAATAATTCAAGGACATTGCGATGCTGGAGCACATCCAGAGAAGGGCAACAAGGCTTGTGAAGGTCTAGAAACATGTCTTATGGGGAATGGCCAAAGGAGCTGGGTTTGTTTAGTCTAGAGAAGAGGTGGCCCAGGGGATACCTCATTGCTTACTGCCTGAAAGGAGATTGTAGTGAGGTGGGGACTGGTCTCTTCTCCTATGCCTGTGCTGACAGGACATGGGGAAATGGCCTTAAGCTGAGACAGGAGAGATCCAGGTAGATATTGGGAAAAAAATTACTGGTAGGGTGGTCAGGCATTGGAATAGGTTGCCCAGGGAAGTGGTGGAATTAAGAGGCATCTGGATCTGGCTCTGGGTGACATGGTTTAGAAGTTTAGGGGTTACAGTGCTGCTGGATGATCTGGATGAGAGGATTGAGTTTACCCTTTGTAAATCCAAAGGACACAAAGCTGAGTGTGAGTGTTGGGTGCCGGGTCCTACACTTTGGCCACAACAACCCCATGCAGTGCTACAGGCTGGGGGAAAGGTGGGTGGAAAAGGCCCAGTGGAGAGGGACCTGTTGGTGCTGGTTGACAGCAGCAGAACACGAGCCAGTGTGTGCCCAGGTGGCCAGAAGGCCGATGGCATCCTAGCCTCTGTCACTAATAGCATGTTCAGCAGGGCAAGGACAGTGATTGCATCTCTGTATTTGGCACTGGTGAGGCTGCACCTTGAGTTCAGTGACCAGATCTGGGCTTCTCTGCTCAGGAAGGACAATGAGGTGCTGGAGTGTGTCCAGAGAAGGGTGATGGAGCTGGTGAAGGGTCTGGAGTGTAAGTCCTGCGAGGAGCAGCTGAGGGAGCTGGGAGTGTTCAGCCTGGAGAACAGGAGTCCTGGAGGTTCCCCACTACTCCTGTCTACGACTGTCTGAGGGGAGCGTGTAGCCAGGTGGGGGCCAGCCTATTCTTCCAGGCAACCAGTGACAGGATGCGAGCAAATGGCCTCAATCTACACCGGGGAAAGTTTAGATTGGACATTAGAAGGATTTTCTTCACAGGAAGGGTGCTTGGACATTGCAGTGGGCTGCCTGTGGAAGCGTTGGAGTCGCTGTCTCAAGAAAAGACTGAACGTGCACCCAATGCCATGTCGTAATTGCCATGGTGGCGTTCAGTCACAGCTCAGGCCCGACGATCCCAGAGGCGTTTTCCAGCCCATCCAGCCCCGTGCCTCCCGGCCGTCCCCGCAGACGTGGGCAGGCCGGCTCCGAGCGGCCGCGCTCCGCCCGCCGGGCCCCGCCCGCAGCGCCGCCCGGAGCCCTCCAGGGGGCGCTGCGGCGGCGGCCGCGCTCGGCGGTGCCGCGCTGGCCGAGGGGCGGTGCGGGCGGCGGGCCCGGCATGGAGGGCAGGATGAGCCTGCCGCGGGGCCCCGAGAACCTCTGCTTCGACAAGGACGAGTTCATGAAGGTGCACGGGGACCGGGGGGCTGTGGAGTGGTGAGGGGCCTCCTGAGGATGGGGGTGGCGGGTTCCCTGCGGGAGAGAGCAGCCCGGAGCGTTGGTGGGATTTTACAGCTCCGCCAGGGCCCTTCCCCCGGCTGGGGCTGCGAGGAGCGCCGAGGGTGTCACTGACGGGGAATCCGGGATCCGGCGGTGTCCAGGTAAGGGCCGGCCTCCGAGACTGACGGGAGCGAGAGGCCTCGCTGCTTGGAAAGAGTGGAGCAGTTCTCAGCACTGAATTTCCACTCTTGGCTGTTGTTTCGTGTTTTGTTTGTTTTTTTAAGTCTCTTGTATTTTGGAGAGCTGGTCACTGGATGGATATTCAGCCCCACGACACTGTGCTTTCAGCCTAAAAACCGAGAGTTTAACTACTGCGTTAAGAAGCCTTTTGCCCTCAAGAGCTTTAGTTTGGTCAACTCACAGGCATACGGAGTACTTTATTTTGGGTGTGTTCCTTGTGTGAACTGTTTACTTATATCATTCGCTGTTTCCTGTTTCAGGCGGATTTTGATGTTGATCACTTTGTGTCAGACTGCAGGAAACGTGTGCAGTTGGAAGAGCTCCGAGAGGATCTGGAGCTCTATTACAAACTCCTTAAAACTGCTATGGTAGAACTCATAAATAAGGACTATGCAGATTTTGTTAATCTCTCAACAAATCTCGTAAGTGTTACTGGTTGTACTCTGTAGTTCAGGCTTAGTGTGGTTCAGTGGGATTTTTGTTTTTCATGTGAAAAGTATATGGCTTTTATTTTGTCATTTTATGATTTAAGGCATCTTAAATCATAAAATGACAGGTCTCTAATCCTTGCACTGAGACACCATTCCTGTAGAACTTACAGAATTGCTGTTGGCCTGTAGTAAATGGTTTAGATGTATGCATTTTGTCTTGACAAGCTGATTTGTTAGGGAGTTAGACTCAGGGCAAACTTTGTTTAAACTGTCAGCACTTTTAAAATTGAAGGAAATAAAATATTAAAATAGAATAGCAATAATAAAAGTAAGGCTGTTTTGAAGGATTCTTTTAGGAATCTTTAAACTTTTTGTATGGTCAAAGTATCTTAAAAAATCCCTAACTTGTGTCTGAAAATTGTAATTGTTCCAATTATGCAGATTCAAAGACTGAGACTCAACATACTTCTGAGCCGGAAGAATTCTGGAAGAATTTCCATGGGAGGAAATTTTGTTTATCTTTTGGATTGTGTGAAAGCAGTTGTACATCTTTATGCTTGTATTTGAGATAACATATTTTTGCATTGAATTAAAACCTGGAAATTATAAAGGAATATATGTTTTCTCAGTTTTCTTTCTGTATCTGTAAAATTACAGGCTTTGTCAGTAGTTCACATATGATCTTATCAAAAAAGTAATAGATGTGTTTGTGGTAATTTCTTTAGGTTGGCATGGACAAGGCTCTCAATCAGCTTTCAGTACCCTTGGGACAGTTAAGGGAAGAAGTTATGGTATGTTCAAAACAATCATTGTCAACAGCTTGGTAAACTTCAGCTCGCTCTCATATGATGTACAGAATGTCTTCTATTCAAGTTTACATTTGTTGCAATAAACTTCTCTTTAGATTGCTTTGTAGGAGAAGCATTGTATTTTCAGGCCCTTGTAGTGCAGTAAATTTAGGTTTCCTATAGTGCATTTCAACCAAGAGATAAAGAGTTTTTAAAATTTGATGAGTGGATAGACTCTTGCGAGACAAGTCTATGGAGATATCTTGAAGCTGTTTTAATATTTGAGTAACTTAAAGGTGGTAGAAAATTCAGATGCAGCAGAGTCCCTTTATGGACTTACTTTCCTCAGTGTGTGGTTTAACCATAAAACATCACCCTCCTGAAGGTGGAACTTATTCTGGCTCCTCCACACTGACTTAGTATTTATAGGAAGGGGCAATTTTTGATCATCTTGGCAGCGAGTTCAGAGGGATGCTTGCTGCATAAATGTACCCTTCATGTCTAACAGAAAACAGGGTCAGCTAGCATAGAGAAATCCTTATTACATGAAAAATATTATTTAAAACTGGTAACTTCAGTTGCAAGATATAAAAACATAGTGGGTTGATTGCCTGTTTTTAGGCAAAGGTCATTTGTTCTCTCTAAGGTAATAAAAGAATGGTTATGGTGGAAATAATTATATTTGCAGTGACAATACCTAAGGAGTAGGTTGTATTTTCAGTTATTTAGCTGTATTTATGGCTTTTTCACTTAATGTAGTGTAGCTTTTATTAGTCTCATGATCTTATTAATCTGTGTCTTAAGTTGAGATTTTTTTTTTAGATTTTTTTTGACCCCTAAATGGGAAGCAAGCTTTACATACTAACTTTTTCTCTCACAGAGTCTTAAGTCATGTGTCAGTGAAGGAATTCAAGCAGTCGATGACCGAATGACTAAACAAGAAGACATTAGAAGAAAAAAGGTACAACAGATAGTACTATCTTTAAAAGATCATCCTTAGGATAACTTGGATTTTGCCTTTAGTCCAGAAAAAAAATGAAATTAAGAAATTTCTATGCTGTCTAGATGCACACTGTGCAGGATTTTGTACTTGTAAAATGTATTGACATTTTGGTTGACAGACTTCATATTTTACAGTGTCTAGTCGATCATAAATCTCTGTTTTACTGTAGTTGCCCAAAACATATGTTTGATTTAGTTGGATTTTTTTTCTTTTGTAATAGTTGCTCTTGTTTCTGACTGCAGTAGCATATAAACTTACTTATTATGAATGGAACTGAAGTACAGCTGTTTAATTTTAATGGGCAGGAGACACACTAACACTTGTCTTGGTGCTTTGAAAAACATCAGGGATAGAAACAACTGTCCTACATCCGTGGCAAACGTTTATTTGTGGTGTTTTATGGACATATGTGAGCAATACTTCAACTGAGACGTGACTCAAGTGTTAAGATAAAGAGAGAAAACTTAAACCAGAAAAAACCCAAAAAACTAAGAAACCATCTAAAATATTTTCTTTAGATGATGTCAGTTGCGTTTAGGGTTAGACATGAAAAATCTCTCTTTAATTACAGATGTGTGTCCTGAGACTTATTCATGTTATTCAGTCTGTGGAGAAAATTGAGAAGATTCTACATTCCCAAGGCACTAAAGAATTGTCCTCATTAGAGGGAAACAGGTAAAAAATTTGTAATACTTGGTTTTCTTTGTAGTTGATGGGACTAACTTAATTTCATGGTGTCGTTGAAGGTGAATTTACAAGCAGTATGATGTATCTTTAGAAATGTAACTCTGATGAAATAAATTACTGTAATTTTAGTATTTTCTTGGTTTTAGACTTCCACAAGCCAGTCATTCACAGAATGTGTAACTCAGACTCCAGAGTTCCAAATTACTCATGGTGCTTTCAGTAAGCAAGCTTTGGAAAGTTAGTGTGCAGTTATTTTATTTTACTTTATTTTATTAGAAGTCACTAATCCTCTCATGTCTGAAGTACTCTCTATAGTTTATTCCAATGTCATTTGTAAGTGAAACAAAATAGTTTTTCCCTGCTTATGTGTAAGTGAAAGGACTGCTTCAAGAATAGCTGAAGGCAGGCAAGGCAAACCTAGTACAAGGAAGGTTTGTAGTAAATTCCAGTCAAACCTCTTCCTCTGCCTTTGCTGAGGATTGCAGGATGTTGATCAGCCAGTTTTGGAACTGATGTACCAGTCATGCACTTGAAAGGCTTGACTGGGATGCAAGTACAATTTAAGCTGGAGGGAAGACCCAGTGGGAAGCTGTCTCTTCAGCTCAGTGTGCTGGATCACATGGTAGTGGGGGGTAGGTGTACCAGAAAAGGTTGATACCTAGAGGGACAAGAGCAGATGTTTTCAGTGAGGTGAGGCACTTTGCAGAATTAAGTTTGCAGTTAAGATCATTCTTGAGCCACTGAAAATTCAGCTCATAATTGGGATTGTGTGGACTTGAGAAGGGCAGGACTGTTTCTCTAGAGATAACTATCATTAGTTTTACTATATGACAGAGTAAGAAATAAAGAAATCTGGATGGTGAAGGTCACCTGGTGCAGTTTCTGAGCTCTCTTAAGACTGACTTTTCATGTGATAATAAAACTGCCATTTAGAAGAAAGTGCTTCATACTGCTGAGGCAAGAGCTTATGTTCCTCTCAGCTTCTGCTTCACTCACTTCACGTTGGAGCTGCAAAACAGCACCAATCATGTAGCGTGCTCCAGATCATTATTGCTTGATTGCAATAATTATAGTAGTACCTATCAGAATTCAAAATATTGAAACTACAAAAAATTGGGGGAGAGCTCTGTCTATGTTACCGATGGGAGGGAGTTGGTTTGAAAGGATCTAACTGTGTATTCTCATTTGTATCATCTCTCTTCTAGTCCACTTCTAACGGGACAAGTTTTAGAGAGAATTGCCACAGAATTTAATCAACTACAATTTCATGCAGTACAAAGCAAAGGAATGCCCCTTTTAGACAAAGTGAGACCAGTAAGTATTGCATGACACTTAACACTTGCACAGTATAATTGGAAGATAAATGCCTGTTTCCACAGAGTTTTATTGAATTAATTTATGGAGAAAAATGGGTTTCATGAGATCATTTTTATCAGTTGACTAGAACTATTGCTTTTTCTGAGGATTTATGCCCTGTTTGCTTACTTCTTTAGGATAAATTACTGAGAATAAGAGTAGGAAATACGACAGACGTTTTTGTCAGTCTAATGTATCTTGCAGTTCATCTGCTTACTGATACTGAGGCCTTGTTCTAGAGATTTATGTTGGCTTTGTTAGCTGCTGTGTACAGACCAGAATATAAATGGAATGTGCCTACATAGTGGCTGGCTTGAATATATTCAAGCTTGTCTTCTCATGAAATTATGCTGGCTATTACTAATCTCCCAGTATGCTTTTTTACCTACTGTAAAAGATTAATTGGTGTTTTGGTGGGACTTTTTTCTTCTATTCATTCAGTGGGGAGAGGGAATAAATGAAAACTTGTGCTAAAAGAAAGCTGTGAATATAGAGATGGAGTAATGCTTTAAGCTGATTCTCATGAGGGTGTCATTCTTAATGGCTTTCAAGCTATTGAGGTAGTTCAGAGTTCCAGTTTGTGCCTCTGCCTGTTGGCAATATAAACTTGTTTCGGCTCCAGATATCCATGGGATCATTTTGTTACATGGAGAGTTTACAAGACTCCTCTGGCCACTGAGTTGGATATCAAACTTGGATACTAGCAGCAGTGAGCATGAGCAGCAGAGTAGTGTATGAGGGTGGGAGAACATTTGTCACATGGCTTCCTTAATGGTGTTTGCCAGGACTTGTGTCCTGTACCTGTTGTTCCTAAGACTCATCAGAATGTAGCTTTCATGACTAGTCAGCAGTTGGGTTCCCGGCTTTGCATGTTTGGTACAAATACTGTGAATCATTTTAGGAGGGATGGACACAAGACAGCATGTAAAAAGGGAGAGAAGAAATTTTACTGGCTATATTTGTAGTTCAACTCTGCCTACCTTAATGTGTGTTGCTGAACTTCCTTCAAATGCAGAGCTATAGGGCCAGGAGTATATCTGCAGGTAGTGTAGCAATGGACTCATTGCTGTACTAGTCAGATCTCGTAGAAAAGATGTCATGGGAGAGCAGGAAAAATGGTTTGCAAAAAGGAGGATACGTGTAGACTGAGGAAGCTGTTCGGCAGAAGCCAGAAGGAATCTAATTTCTTTGGTGTTTGCTAGTGTCACTCAGTGCCATTGGTTTGTGGTAATTTGACAAGTCGTGCTGGGTACATGCTGTCTGTTTAGTCTCTGACAGTGAGGGATAAATGCCACAATTGTTATCCCTGGTCACTTATTGTAAATCTTTTGTTTATTGTCACATACTGGTTCAACTGAACAAGGAACAATTACTAACTTATTTCCTCAGGGTAAAGCAGACCTGATATAAGTTACCATGGAACTTACAACATATTGAACATAATAATTGCCTTTAGCTTTATTATAAGAAATCCTGTCTTATATAGCATCAGTAGCCCATTAAGTTTGTGTTAATGGTCATTTAACACTGGCAGTTATCAAATTTTTGTACTTTTCAAGTAAGGATAGAAAGCTGAGTTAGGCATGATGACAGGCTTTGATTTTGGCTTTTTCTGACCATATTTTCTTTCTCTTTGTAGCGTATCGCTGGAATAACAGCCATGTTGCAGCAGTCTCTGGAAGGGCTGCTCTTGGAAGGCCTTCAAACGTCAAATGTTGACATAATACGCCACTGTCTACGCACTTACGCAACAATTGACAAAACACGAGATGCAGAGGCATTAGTTGGCCAAGTGCTTGTAAAACCTTATGTAGATGAGGTAAGATAACATTAAAAAATTCCATTTGTTTTCCAAACGTGCTTATTTTTCCTGTCAACCTCCAGCTTTTGTTAGCAGCTTCAAAATATCTTTGTGGAGAGAAGAGGAGAACTGAGCTGCAGCAAAATGTCAATTTGGTTGTTGTTGCTATTTAAGAAGAAAAGGATGGAGGAATTCTCTTACCTGTCTGTCACCAATTTCACGTTATATCCAGTGTGGATTCTTTTTCTTACCTCCATTTTTCTTGGGCTAAAGAATCAAAAAACAAAACCTCTCTCATTTAGGACAGGTTCCCATTGGGTGTCTGCTACATGCTGTAACAGTTGCTACAGTGGGACCTGTCGCTTTCCCCTCAGTTTTCTCAGGGTCTGTTCTTTCACCACTTCTGCACCATTCCACTTGTTTATGTAGCAAGAGGCAAATGTGTTCAGACATGTGGAAGAATACCAAGAAATAAGCTGTTGTTCTTTTCCTACTGTCTTCTCTTTTTGGCAGAGATTATCCCTTTTCACTGAGTATGAGGCACTGTCCAGACAAACTGATTTGCTAGCTGTGTTAAAGGCTTAGCAGTGTCACAGAAGATGCTTTGCTTTGGCTTGCCTGTATTTGGGATTGGACCAACCACCTCAACATTTTGCAGGAGTTTTTACTTTATTCTGAGTTTGATTAGCTTTTACCAGTTCCCTCTTTAACTTGACAGACTGCTTCAGGTGACAGTGATGTGGCAGTGGGTTGAGCGCCAGACATAGTGGCTCACATTCAAAAGAAAGGATCTCCTTCCCATTTTGGGGCCAGTCTTGGCAGTTAAGAGTGCTGCTTTAAAGGAAGTAATAATTCAGGCTGGCAAGTTATACTTGGAAATTATAATGGAAAAAAAAGCAATATACCGACTGTCCCAGTATTTGAGGTTATAGAGTTAAGAGTTTTGTGAGTCTTGCATTACAGCATATTTTATATTCACTTTTCTGGCATTTAACATTGAGCTGTTCCTGGCAGGTGATGGTGGAGCAGTATGTGCAATCCCACCCTAATGGCCTCCAGGCTATGTACAATAGGCTGTTGGAGTTTGTTCCTCATCATTGCCGCCTCCTGCGGGAAGTAACAGGGGGAGCAATTTCCAGGTAAGTATCTTGGGCTTCTCAGCTGCACTGAAGTCACAACAAGTACCATATGCTTTGACATCCTTTGCATTGTCACCTTTCATGCACTAATGACTTATCTGGCCTTTCCTGAAAATTCTAGTCAAGTTTGATTTGTATCTCATGCCTCTGTTTCTCAAAACGAAACAGTGAACAGACTTTCCTGGTGCTGCAGCCCAGACCTTCAGAGGAAGCAAAGGAAATCCTGTATTTCAGTAGTAGAAGTGAGTCTTGTGCATAATACAGTGTGTCAGATAACTTGATTTTTTGAACCCAATAAATGTGATTGTACACTTCATCCAAGGAGAAGAGCATAATACAGTTATTAAAATATAAGTTCAGAAGTTATTGAGTTGTTAGTGCACATCAGAAAAGTGGGAATGGTCCTCAGAGGTTTTACTGATTTATTGCGTGTACCAAAACTATAGGTTTAATTTATTTGTGCTTCCACTGTGTTCTCAAAAAGTGCTTAATTCCTTATGCAATTAAATTACCTGTTTTTCAAGCTTTAATAATTCAGGTCTACTGAATTGTATGTATCCATTTATTCATCTCTTTGCAGGATGGTTAATATAGCAGACTGCTGTAATTAGCAGAACTATGGTTGTAGCCCCTAGGGACTGCAGAATTACTTTTCTAATTAGTCATCCATTGCTGAGCTTTTTATGACTCCTAAGTTTTACTAACATTTTAATTCTTTCAATCCCTCAGCAAGTTTTAATCATTCTTCTTAATAATGGAATGTTTCTACTTTGTAGTGTGGTGTACTAAATTGGAATAGAATGCTGTTATCTCTTCTGCTCTCAATTTTTAAGTTTTCAGAATCAAGGTGGCTTTTGATCTTTTGATCAAACACAATATGTATAAATACAGTTTGGAACAATTAGGAAGAAGTTCTCCTTTTCATTGCATTAGTCACATTATTCCTACTTGGTAGGTCTTGGAAGTACGGAGCTGTTAAAACTTGAATTATACCTATGATTTCTCAGCTGAAATGTACTAATTTTCCAGTACACATTTGCAAAAGATGTAACTGATAAATTTTTAAAACACTTTGAGAGGTACAAAAAACACCTTGGATTTGATGAGACTGGAATCAGATAAGGAATCTTCAAAGGAAGAATGGTTTAGGGAATCAGTATAAATATGTAAAAAAAATTCATTGCATTTTGTCTAGTGCAGTGCATCCAGTGCCTCCATATTGAATCCTGGTGGTAAAATATAACCATGGAATAATTGCATTTTTTTTCAGTGAAAAAGCAGATATTGTTCCTGGATATGATTTCTTAGTGAACTCGGTGTGGCCAGAAATAGTACGCGGTTTGGAAGAGAAATTACCATCACTTTTTAACCCTGGAAACCCAGATGTGTTTCATGAGGTAATTAATTTTCATTTTTTCCATTTGTAATTTCTGTGACAGACACAAGAATTGAAAGAGTCACGTTCTCTAGCTTCTTACCCCTGCTGCTTTTGTCTAAATTCATGTTGTTGCATGGCTTGGAAGAGGAGGTTATCTCAAACCACTTGGTTCAACTTTCATAGGAATTAATTCTTCGCTCAAGTTTGTTAGGAGAGCTCGTACAGAAGTTATTGGACACCATTAAGTCCTATGAGTTAGTGTTTATTTTGGGAGTAGAATTGCAATGTTATTGAAGGTGGGAGTGGATGACCCCAGTGTTCCCTCAAGTCTAGAACTGCTGTATAGCAGGAGATGACTTATTAATTAAATACCTGGTTTGCAACTTATTTTTTACTACAGGAAGATTAAAAAAATTCCTTGTTTCACTTGCTTGTTTTAGCTTTTGCTCTCTTGCAGTGCTGCAGATTATGTTGTGATTATAAACACAAGTCAACTAAAAGCTGAAAATATTTGGCAGTGCCATCAGGTTAGAAAACAGAGATGGTATTTCTCTGGTATCACAAGCTTACATTAAGTAATGAATTTTAAGTACTTGTCACTCTTGTATTTTATTCATTGGTAGTGCTGCTCTGTCTCTAAAACATTGTCTTTTACTAATGGTGAAATAGATTTCTTGGTCTAGTATGAAGATCTGCTCTGGCAGTGCTTTACTTGTATGTCACAAGTAGAAAATAGGAACTCTCTGCTTTTCCTCATGTCCTGTCTGCTTTGTGTTTAACCATGATTACTGAAAAATTTGGAGATTTTTTCCCCTGGCAGTTTGACTCGTGATTAGTGTGAAACATTTTATTTTCAAGATAGAGATGGGAGGCAGCAATGAATTGTCTGAAGGAAGGCATTGTTGGTGTATCAGGACAGATGACTTGAGGAAATGCTGGCTTGCCAGTGGAGTTTTATAAGGCATGTGATCCTTCATGTGTTCCTGAAAAACTGTTTTTACTAAACACTTAGATATTTTTTCTGGGAGTTTAAGGTCTCTTCTGTACAGATAGATTGAGTAAGTGAAGGCATGACTGAGTGTGTTTGCAGTGCTGTCTCTGGATAAGAAGCAAATTACATGGATGTTGAAGAAAGCTGTGGTAGTGCCTTGCGTCACCATAATGTGTTCCTCGTCCTGCATGAGAATTCTTCATTTACCATGGAGTTTTAGTCACTCTTCAAGCTTTCACCTTATCCCCATACACTGCAGATTCTGAGCCTTGTTGGGCCTTTACTGTACTGTGCTGCATGATGTACAGGAGTGTATTGTGTCTTCAGAAATGCTGGGTTTTGCTTAAAAGGTCTGTCTTGTGTTACACTGATACTGGCCAACAAAGGCGTTGGGTTTATTTCAAAAACTCCAAACAATCCCAAAAAACCCAGTTAAAACCCAGCACCCACCCATGACTTCCAGGTAAATCGAGTAGTACGTCCAAAGTACTTTCCAGACTGCTTTTGACTACTTAAGTGACTCATAGTCATTAAAAATCATTAAAATATTTTACTTTAAAATCAATACAAAGTTGAAATGCCAAGTGTAAAAATGGTATTACACCTATATAAAGATTAATAGTTCTGAATTGAGAGGGAGGGAAAAACCCTTTAAAATTGTTTTGCTCTGATGATGAGCCAAGTAATGCTACACACATTTTAGACAATAATCTTGTGTCTCCATTTTCTAGGTTGATAGAAATGCAGAACAGTTTTTTTCTCCATGTGTATTTGCATATATACCTATGTATAGGTTTAATGATGAAAAGTTTGAATATGCTGTGTTTTCTCTTAATGGGTTTTAGTTGTAGAGGAGAGAGACGGAGTGAAAGATTTGTTTTAAATCCTTTAAAAATCAGACTGGCAATATGTTAAAGTAAGCGTTTGTGTGACATGGCTTTTTAAAATAGTTTCAGGTTGATGTGACTTTCTTTGAGTTAGATGTGTAGATTTATGGGTATTTGAAAAGAATACTTCTTTTATCCCTAAACATTCATTTAAGATTAAGTTTAGATTTCTCTGTTTGAGAATTGCTCCCTTTTGGTTCCCGATTTTTGTCACAGACATCTTTTATGAAAAATCCTTTTCTTAGGATTTTTCCTCCTGAGAAGCTGAGAGGCCTCAGAAACAAAATGTAAACAATGATTATCTGCTGCTGTGGACTGCAACAGGTGGATCTTTGATTGGCCCATGTTGGTTGTTTCTAATTAATGGCCAATCACAGTGAGCTGGCTCCGACAGAGAGTCCAAGCCACGAGCCTTTGTTATCATTCCTTCTTTTTCTATTCTTAGCTAGCCTTCTGATGAAATCCTTTCTTCTATTCTTTTAGTATAGTTTTAATATAATATATATCATAAAATAAATCAAGCCTTCTCAAACATTGAGTCAGGTCTTCGTCTCTTTCCTCATCCTAAGACCCCTGTGAACACCGTCACAAATTTTACTTTTCTTAAATAACTGTGCAGTCAACAATCCAATCCTAGAAGCTGAAATAGGTACCAATCTTGCAGTTAATTCCCTCTCCTGGATAGACCGTTTTCAATATTGAGATAGATGTCGCTTGAGGTGCCTTCTATTTTGAAAGTGATGGGTCTCTACAGAGTGTTTGGTTTATATCTCTGACTTACACTTAGGGTAGCAGAGCATTAACAGCTTGTTTGCCATTTTACAGTGCTGGGTTTATTATCTAAGAAAGGAGGCCTGAAAGAGAACTAATCTGTCATTCAGTCAGGGTCTAACTCCCATACCTTTGATGGGTTCATTGTGTTATAAATACAACCAGGATAGGAGAAAAGTAGTTACTTAAAAGCTTTTGGATGCATTTTTCAGAACATTATCTTGACACTGAAACTACCACGTCACAAGAAAGGCATTCTGTAGTTATACCTTTAACAGAAAGTTATGAACTTACTGAGATACACAATACTGAAGTGTCCCTGTGGCAGTTCATGTTCTTTGTTCACAGGGGAGTTTTTGAGAGCAGGCCCTCTAAGCAGCAACACAGGGTCTTCTCCTGATATTGTTTTACTGCTTCACAAGAGGCAAAATCCCATGGCTCCTCTAGTGCTCTGGGTTGTGGATTGAACCCTAACCCTGCAGTGAAGTCAGAAGCACTGAGAGATTGTCAGGCTTATTTCATTAATTCAGTAGTGAATTTATGAAAATACATGATAGGTTTTGTGGCTGTTTCCTAGTTTTTTTTTTAATAGAAGAAACTTGCACTAGTTTTCTGTTCGTAGAAGTAATTTTAACTGCAGTTGTGTTTTGATTTTAAATTTATTTATCTAAGTTTCATGGTCTGTTAGCAAGGTCTATTTTGTATGAAATAACTTTTTTTGTACTGTTTTACTTCTGATTTTCATCAAGTATTTGGCTTTCTGCTTTGTGCATGATTTAATTTACTATTTCATTATTTTCAGTGTTCTCTTACTATTGAGACCAAATCCACAGTATGTTTGGGGATTAATATAATACTTTTTTTTTGCTTGAAACTAACTTAATGCCATTCATAAACATCTTATTGGAAGTATACACTGGAAGAAGTTAGTTTATCTGAAATTGTTTCAAGTTCTGCATATATTTGATATTTACAAAACATTTTTAGGGAAGCAGCTCTAGAAATTCTTATAGTACAGTTCCTGTGTAACAGACAAAAATATTGTGCTTCCATTCTCATGTGCAGTTGGCTATGTGTACTTCTGAGTTTCATTCCTGATTGTTTCTCCTTGTGTAATTTTATCTGTTGCACCTGATTCTGTTAGTAGTGTGCAGCACCACCCCAGTGATTGAGCTCAGAGATAGTCATGAATCTCCGATCAGTTCTGCTTGATCAGCGTGCTTGGACAGTTTTATACTTTCTAGAGGTGTCCTTATCATAAAGTAACACTTTGAAGTTGATTTGGTTTTATGTCTCTGCAGTGCAGGCTTTTAGCATTGTATGATCAGGTGATGAGGGGCACTGTCAGCCCATCCTGACCCTTGAGCTGAGTTGCAGCATGGTACAAGTATTCTGCTGAATGGGTGGGGGCCTTCCTTGTTCGCTGGGAGCCCGTGTGTGACCAGAGTGCTCCTTCTCTTCCTGCAGAAATACACAACCAGTATGGATTTCGTACGGAAATTCGAGCGGCAGTGTGGCTCCCAGGCCAGCGTGAAGCGGCTAAGAGCTCATCCCTCTTACCACAGCTTTAACAACAAATGGAATTTGCCTGTATATTTTCAAATAAGGTTGGCATGCATTTTTTGATCATTCTTAAGGTCACACCTCCTTACTGTTCAAAGTCTCACTTGTCAACAAATCATATGGCAATCAAATTAAGAATTTCATTATGTCAAGTAACTTTTATATATCTTTCAACAATTTAGCAGAAAAGCACATAACTACTCTTCGCAATATGTACTGTGTTGTTACACCAGATTTGATAAGCTACTCGTAAGACTTTCAGGAACAGATCTAAATAAGTCTTGAATTCTTGTCTCAAATTTTTTTTCTCCAGTGTCCCTGAAACTAAGCTGTATGTTGAATTCTACTTATACAAATCCAGAGGAATACTTACTGTGAGGGAAGAAACCTTTTTTCTTAGAGGTATAGAATTAATGGACTTAAGAACTTTCAGCTTTTCCAGACCTAGCCATGTTTGTGACATTCTTTTTGTCTCACAGGGTGTACTCCTTAAATTGTATCATTGCCTTCCCAAAGATTGTCCTCCTATTCCTTGTTCCTGAGGAGCTAAGTAGTAACTCCTGGGATATTTTAATATCAGGTCTGGTATATCTGTAATATTTTCTTTTACAGACCTTTCAGCTAGAAAAGAATAGAGAGAGCCAAGAAAAGTCCTTTTTAATTCTATTAATGTTAGAATGATCAAAATAGAATGATAATTTAATGATCAAAATAGAATGCAAAACTGTATTTTTAGAAAGGGTAGTCTGCATGTCTGATTGTAGGGCTGGAGAGCAACCCTCCAGACAAGGAACAGAACCATTGATGAAGTCTGCTATGACCCAGCTGTGCCATGTGTAATCTGTCTTGGTCCAAAGCCTTCTGAGAGCCTCTTAAAAAAAACCAAACAAACAAAAAGTGGAATTTCCAAAAGAGGGGGAAGATAAATTGATGTTTATTTTTAATCTGTATCACTTTAGTGGCCTTTTTTATTGCACAGTTCTGTAGTTGGCAATAACACTACCACAGTCACATTTATACGGTTTCTTTAATCCAAGGTGAATCTACACTTGTGCTGAAAAATTCCATCTGGGAATCTTATGGATGGTAGAGTTAATATAAGTGACAAGAACATGGGGCTGGGAGCTGGGTCTTAATATTTTGGTGATTCATGGTGTTTTGTAAAACTGTAGTCACAACATCTGATACCCTGATTTGTTTTTTGCTTGCACATCTGTTCCTGCAGTTGTGTAGTGAACTGATAAGGACCTGTTACTCAGGAAAAAAAAAGACTGATTTTCAACTCCAGTCAATTTCCCCAAACCACTTAACTGTACAAATATTCATGCTGGCCCAAGGGAAGGGGCAGGAGTATTCATTACATAGTGGTGCACAGACTAAAAGTGTCTCTGGAACTGTGGCCATTATGGACCTTTTAACAGATATGTATCATTAATTGCCCTTTTTGTTTCAAGTCCAGCTTTTCTAGTAGGAGACCAATTGATCAAACTTTGATAATCTTGCTCATAAAATTGAAATGGAGTTTCAGCATATTTCTCTTCAAAAATGTTTCCCATTATGTATTCTGAGCTGTGATTGATTAAAACACTTTTAAAAAATCCAAGATTACTGTAAATCTAAATAGTGTACTATTTTGAGAAATATTTGAATTACAGCAACTGATTCATCTTTAATGATAGTATTCCTTTATATTGGAATAATCTAACTTTGGAAGTGCCCATGAATTCTTTAGTGCATAATTATGAAAATAATACAACATTTTAATTATATATCAGGAAAACTTTCTCTTGATGTGTGTTAATATCCTTTAAGTCATACAAGATTTTGATTGAACTGTTATCTCACACTTCGGCATTTATAGTTAAGATTGTTTGGTGTTTTCTTTTTTCAATTAAAGAAATTCCCCAGAAAAATCAGCCATTACCAAAGCCTTTAGAAATGATCTTTTGAGGAAGAGATGGATGTTCAGGCATTTCTTCTGTAGCAGTGCTGGCAAAACAGCACCAGTAACTCTTTCCCATGTTTCATTCTTTCTGTTGTGTCAATACAGCTGATTGTGCCCTACACTGGGGAAATGATTTCCTATGTAAGACATACTCAGCAAAAATAACATTGTCATTAAAAACCTTATTCTGTTCTCTAATCCTTTTCACCAAAAGACTTAAAGACACTGCTCTGTTGATGGAAGCAGGGCATAGGCAGAACTGAGGTTTTGAAGCCATTTCACAACCATGTTTAGTTGCTGAACATCCATCCTAGTCCATTAGGAGTTTGAGCAAAAAAAGCTAGGTGGGCTTCTGTCCTGATCTGGAAATGATAGTTAAGAGACTTTTAAGATAAACCCTCCCAGTTTGTAATTACTAAGTTTGATAGAAAGACTTACAGAGTTACTATGATGCACATAAAAGCAAAAAAGAAGAAACCAGTGACAGCAGAACTTTCTACAGGGAAGCTTAAAATGATGCAAGTATTGAAAAGTATCAGAGGTTTTAATGGCTATTGCTGTTATACCTAAAATATTTGGAGATGTCAGTTTGGTTTGGTGAATGGTGAATTTTTTAAAAAAGGATATTTTAAAAGGGGAATTAAACAAAAAAAAACCCAACCAAACAAAAAAAAACACCAAAAACCAAAAACCCAAAAAAACCCAGCAAGTGTCCTTGAGGAACTATTGATTTTTATTAGGTACAGAATTGTTTGCAGAACCTTATGTTACTGCTCATTAACAAATACGTAGAAATCTGGAGCTCCAGTATCATGTGACATACCTGAAGGTTAAAGAAGGTCAGTTTGATTGCTTATAGTGTTAAAACAGTAACAAATAAAAAAATTTCCCTCCTCAAAAAGCTGAGGACTTGTCACTCTGTGAGCTATCATTTTGATGATGTTTGCAACCACAACTTCAATAATATCCCAAAGTCTAAGCTTTGTATGTGCCTGTAAAATGTCAAATGTTCTCTTTCAAGTGTTTGAACGCTGGTGTTAAGTTGGGCAGTAATAACCCCAGGTTTAAAATCTGTGTATGTCCATTGATAGCACATAGAAGTAATACTAAAAAGTATTGTAAAGTAAACATTGAAAAAGTAAAGTAAAAGTAAAGTAAACATTGAAAAATGTTTAAGCATCAATTTAAGCAACTATTGAATTGTGATATCAAAATATTTCTTTCTCACAGATTCAGAGAAATAGCAGGGGCCTTAGAAGAAGCACTTTCAGATACATTAGAGGAAGCACCAGGTAAACTTTTTGCAAAAATATTTATTGTGGAGGAATCAGTTGTATAAATAGCAGTGATCACTCTGTCTCTTGAGTATTCAGTAACATGCATCCCGTGGTTCACATGGTGCATGTTGCTGAATACTCAAGAGACAGAGTGATCCTTCCTTATTTCTGATTACCTGTTCAAACAGTATAAAACATTGTTACAGGGATGGCAATGTGAGAATTCTGGTCAGTGATGACTTTGCTTACTAAAAACCCTCTCTTTAGCAGCTGTCACTGACATACTTATGGAAGCATCCCCCCAGTGCAAGAAGGAGTTGTTAGCATTTAACATCTTCTAAGTGACAGCCAAAAGGCTATGCTGTGTTATTGGGGCATATTTTTCTTAATGTTATAGTACTGTGTAGAGGTGAAAATGGCTGTCTGTTGGCAGCATTTAGGTTTGCTGTCATTCATAGTGCTGGTGTCTGCTCCAAAAATATACATTGATTTATGAGGAGATGAAGAGGAATGCACAGGAGGAATAACCTGATACATGCATTAGAAGCATATTGTAATCAGAAGAACTAATTTCAGCTAACAGAGTGAACTCTTAGGAAGAATGTATCTATGGGCCACCTGGGTCTGTATGTGTTTATCCACACATGCCCTCTGAAGCAAACCAGGAGAAAAAATCCTAATGGAGATAAAATATATAAATCTTACCATTTCAATGTTTAGGCCTAGAACTTGCAGACACATTCCTTATATTTTTTAATTGTATTCTCTAAAATGTTAAAACTATGTAAACTGCTTTAAATGTAAAACGGTGTAAACTGCTTTAAAAGTATTTTGTTTAAATATGGATATTTGTACTGTATTTTTAATAAATATTTATAACAAATCTCTCATATAACTGGGAGAGGAGTAATAGTTTAGTGGTAAGGAAGTATTATGTTATGGCTGGCAGGAATATCTAATGTAACTTCTTCAAAAGATTGCCAAAAATTATTTTGGAAATGTTATTTCCTGAAGTGAATTATTTGGCCAAGCTGTTTCTGCCTTTATTGCAGGCAAATTCCCATTTCTTGCTTTTGCCTGCACAGCTACTGCAAGACTTTAGTGGAATTTGAAATCTAAAGCATTGAGGAGATAGTATTTCAAGAGTTTATTTCAGGCAATGCGTAATATATTTCTATCTGATGATTGTATCTTTTAGGAAAGATTTTGGGTAAATCTTGGGTAATGCAATTATACGGATGTTTCATCTTTTAAAAACATGCTTAGGAACTTGACCTTTGTTTCCTGGTCATTTTTAGCTGGGAGCTCCTTCTGTCTCTTGGCCACCCACATGGTGTGGGCGAGTCTTGTGAAGTGCTGGTCGGATCAGATGTTTGTGCCACTGTTAGCGCACCGCCTGTGGAAACTCAGCCTGCAGATCTTGGCACGCTACTCTGTGTTCATCAACGAGGTGAGAGAGCAGCCTGCTCTAAGGGGCTGGTGATGGGGTGTGTCCATCAAAAAGAGACTCTTTGAAGCAAAATATGTGACCTCTTTTTAAGAGTTCTTTTGTGAAGTTAATGGTTTTTAACCTTCAAGCAGTTCATGAGTTTGGCTTATAAAAAGTATCACTGCAAAATAAGTGATTAGTCACAAATATCAGTACTATTGCAGTGCTGCTGTCTGCTGCTTTGGTGGTTGCCAAAGCTGTACTTCATACTGCTTAATTCTGCCTCTGCCACTGAAACAAGAAGCCAAAATCTTAGTTCTCTTCTGTTTGTGTGTTGTTGATTGAGTGAAGTTGTGAAACAGAGCCAGGTATTGTGAATTAAAGGTGACTCCAACAAAGGGGAGAGAGAGTGATGCATCTGACTTTATCATCAGAAGGCTAATGAGTTACTTTATTATACTATACTATGTACATACCTAAACTGAATCTGCCATGCGCTCACTCTTGCTTACAACTGCACAGAACTGCACTCATCTCCCATTCTCTCCTGGCTGTCCATGACAGTCCAACACACACACACTTCTTGGCCCTGATAGGCCAAGGGAACAAAACATCCTCATTTTGGGTAAACAATCTCTATATTACATTCTACTTTAGCACAACACAGGCACAGCAAGTGAGATAAGAATTGTGTTTTCTTTCTTCTATGCTTGTCTCACAGCTTGTCTCTGTTCAGAGGGCATGTGAATACCACAGCCAGGAAAAAAATAACCCTGCAAATAAGAAGGAGTGATATAATCTGGATCAGTTGTTTAGTATTGAAAATGCAAAGCCCAAGTTTTCCTGGGCAGCTGATTCAGCATCAATGGTCACTGCTTTTGAGCAGAGAAAATATGCTTTGCTCTTGTACTGCCTGCTCCCAGCCATACAAGTGAGCCCCTGTTTCTTGTGCCATAGAGAGACAGTACAATAGAATAACTGGGATTTGAAGAGATTTCTGGAAGTCATTTGGTCCCAATTCCTACCCAATTCCCAGCTTATATGAGGTTGTGCAGAGCCTATTAAGTTGAATTTTGAGTATATCCAAAGTTGGTGATTGCACTCTTTGCTGGGAACCCTGGTCCAATGATTGATTGCTTTTTCCTCCTATGTGATCAGAATTTCTCTTGGTAAGGTACATATCCATTGCCTATTACTCTCTCACTGTACCTTAGGGAAAAATCAGATTCTGTCTTCTCTGTACATGCCTCTTTGGTAGTTGAAGACAGCAGTAATATCTCCATTTGTAATTTCTTTTGTGACTCAGTGGCTTAGTTCTCTCAGCTAAATCAGCTCATGCAAAGTACTGATAAGTACCAGAGTTAAAACAGAGTGGTCAGGGGAAGCGCTTGCCTGACAGCAGAGAGCTTGAGGAGGTGGGAGAAAGGAGCAGTTTGACAGCAGGACTGGACTGCCCTCTCTTAACCTTAGTTAGACAAATTTGTTCTAAGTTGTCCCACTCTGTAGTGCACTCAAAATTTTTTAACATTTACTTTTTGCATATTTTAGTAATGGTATTTGGTAATATCCCTTGAAAGTGTGACATTCTAATGCTGAAGGCTTACAAGTCTTTTATGTACTGTTTCAGTTTGTCCAGCTTTAGCTGCCTTCACTATTGCTAGGGTTCACACTTCAATTTGATGTTTCAGGTTTCTGTAAGGCCCATTTCCAGTGAAAATACAAAGGAGAGCAAAAAACCTGTGCCAGCTGGTAGAAAGGAATCTTCTTTAAGCCTCAACCCCAGTGAGGACCAAGGAAATGGATCTTCTCCAGAAAGTGTGCCATTGTCTTCTATATCTAGTACTCAGCTGATACATGTTGCTGCAGATCTGGACAAACTGCAGGATCGGGTTTGTGCTTTTGATTTTACTTAGAAAGAAACTTAATTGATGGTTTTGGCATCTTGTAAGGGTATTAAATTGTTTAAAATAACGTGCCATTATTTTTTTTCAATCTTAAATGCCAAAACTTGGGGTGTCTGATACCTGAAATACATGGCCTACTCTGTACTTATTTGGAATGCAGATTATGAGCAATCCACTTCAGGTATTTAAATTCTTTTTTATCAGTAGCTGCTGGACCTAATTCCTAAAATAATATCTTTCTGAAGTTTTTTGGTGTGAAGTGTCACTCTGCCAACCTTACCTTTTCTAGTGAAGTCTCTGTTGCAGCTTGGAGTGTGCTGCAACATTCAGCTTTAATGTGTTTAAGTGTTTGCTGGTTTTAGTCTTTGAGGTTGGGAAAAGGTTTTATCATCATGATTATACTTGATTAATGATCCAGAATCTTGAGGAAAGATGTATGTTGTTAATTGTCTCCCAGTAGGGATGATTCCTATGTCTTTATTTTCAGTAAGGCTGAATTTTCTGTAATTTGTGAAGTTGTAAATTGCAGGAGGTTTTGTTAATTCTAAATTATTTCCTCTGAGTACAATAATAAGGTAGAGGATTTAGTGTGTAAGCCTAAATTCCTGTGCATATTGTAAACTTCTAGTATTGATTGCACAGAGATGCAGTAAAACCATAGAAATTGAGGGTGTTTTGTGATGCACTTCAAACTTACAGGATGTAGGAAAAGGAATTAAAATTTTTATAACATGACTATATCTCTCTTGATTTTGGGTGGTTTTTTTCAGATTCCTGACATCTTAGACATGATTAAACCAAAGCTTGAAATGATTGGCTTCAAGAATATATCTTGCATTGCAGGTAAAGCTGAGGGGCTCTTTCTCCTTTCTCCCAAATCCCTCTGCCAAAAAAATGAAATCAACTTTTACAGTTTCATTATTTAGGGTGAAAATACTTAATGAAATTTGCCTTCTGTTTAAATTGTTAAATAGAAATAATCTTGAACAGATCTGTTGAGTCTAGAAAATGCTTAACAATTAAAATTGAGTGAGTCTAAAGTGCTCTTAGGATTTTTTCCAGAAAGTGAGGACTTTATCCTAGAAGATTCATATCATTAAACTTTTGAAATAACTGGGGACATAAGGAGAGGCTTTCCATTATCCAGTGGAAACTAAAATATTTTTCTAAAATGATTGTTCTCTTTTAGGCCTGATGAGTCATTTGAGGCAGAGGGTTATCAAAGTATCATAGTTAAATGCCTTAACTTCACAGAGTAGAAGCAATTCAGTATTTTAGTCTCACTTTTTTCTTTCTGGGTTTTTGGTTTGGGTTGGTTTGGTTTTTGAGTTTGTCTCTGGTTCATTTGTTTGGTTTTTTTCATCTGATCATTCTTTATGTGAAATATGGAGTTTGATTTTAATTTAATAATTAAAGCTAGGCATACATGAGTGAACTAGTCCCTGTCTGCAAGCATAGCCAGGAGTTCTGCATCATGAATTCCACTGAAATCTCTGAATCAGAACTACTGGTAGATGTCCAAGTCTTATCAGGGATGTAGGAGCTTGTGCACATCCCTGCTCAGTAGATGGTCTGTTACCAATCACAGCTTTGAGTTGAACATATTCCAGTAATTCCATAGGGAATTTAGAGAGAATTTTACACAGCCTCTTTGGAAGGTCAGAGCCTTTTGATTTAGGCCCTTGCCTCATTGGTAATACTGTAAAAACTTTGAACCTGAAGGATGTCACTTTACTCCACTTTCTTTCCTTGTCTCTGTCTGTGTTTCTGGCTGAGGAATGGTTGGTATTACTGGCAGTGTTTTATAAGTGGCTAGTGTGTATTTATTTGGTAAGCATAGCCTGTACTTGACACCAGGTAGTGAGTGGGATTAGGAAGCTGAGGGGATTCACACAATTTTTGTTGTGTTTGGGCAGGGTAGCTCAGTTTAAACTTCAGCATTTTTACTTTAACAGGAGCCTTGGAAGATTCAAAGACTTCTCTATCAGCCTGTGTGCCTACCTTGAATAACAGGATTATCCAGGATCTCAGTGAGTCCTCCTTTGTGTACCTGAAGAGTGCACTGGAAGTTCCAAGATTATATAGGAGAACCAACAAGGTCAGTGCTGCTCATAAATGAAATAATAAATCTCAGAAGGGCCTGTGCTGAGATTATTGTGAGTTCTTCAAGCCTGTCCATATCTGCTTGACAGAGCCCATGACAATATCTTCAATCTAGTGAAGTATAGTACAAAGCTGTAGGTATTTTAACAGAGGTGTAATGGTCTGTTTTGGGCACTGAGTCTGCTCAGCTTTGTCTGGAATCAGCATGAGCAGAAAGAGCATTCAGGATTATACCCTGGTAATAGGAATGGCTGGCACATGCATCTCTGGAATAGCTTTGAGCATTTTGAACCTTGTTCTGTATTATATTGCACTGTATAATGCTGCTGAATAATTTTGTGATGGTGTCTTTCCTGTATAAGGATCTCTTCATTGACTTGTCCTAAATGGTTTATGTATCTCTTTGCTTTTGGTACAGGATTAGCATTTTTACATGTGCTAGAATTGGGTGTTGATGCTTTGAGTAAGTAAATGACTGGTTCCTTCTTCCCCAACTTGTTTCCCTGTCATCTGCCAGGAGGTGCCAACTAAAGCTTCACCTTATGTTGACAGTGCTCTTAAGCCCTTCTACCGACTGCAGAATGACTACAGAGATACCTTGAAGCAGCCCATGATTCATCAGTGGTTGGAAGGTGCTCTCTCTGAAAGCACACAGAAGTAAGAAAACCATACAGAACATTATTTGCCTTAGTTGAAAACTCCAATGTCCATTGAACAGGCACGGGAAAAAACCAAATGCTATGAATTAACTGTAAAGAAAATCAAAATACAGCACTCTTTAGGTTGGATATATTTCCTTTGATTTGCTCTCATATTGCATGTTCAGTAGATGAAAAGCTGGGCAGGGAATCCAAAAACCTGGTTATTGCTCAGGTCTGTGCAAACCATGATGAGGTGGATAGGACATTTGAAAATTTGGTTAATTCTGGGAATCCTTTATTTCTTTAGTGAACTAAAGATGTGCAGAATTGATGTAAGAATTGATGTAAGACCTTAAACCCATTACTTTCAATGAAAGTTATTATCCTTGTTACTTTCAGTGAACAGTGGTTGAATTTTCAAGAATTTGAGTTCTACTGTCCTTTGTCTTCTTTAATGTATGCAATGATTACCCAACTTTTTAGTGGTTTAAAAAAAAGCTTTGGGCTTTTTAAACTGCTGAAGGGCTAGTTGTTCACAGTTTTAATAAGGCAGTCATAAAGTAATACTTTCTTTAGCAGATTTTCTGTTTCTTTTTATCTTCTATTTAGCATCTTGAGAGATTTTGAACATATGCATGAAGATCCTTCATGGATTTTTTTTCCATTCGTCTAGCTGTATTTTAAATTCTTACTAGTGTATTTTAAATTCTTACTGAGCAGGGATTTTGCATTTAGTGAGTTCAGCCAGTTAAAGCATGCAATGTGAGACAGCAGTACTTGCTTTTGTTTGAAAGTTCTGCCAGAAAATTTCAGAGGACACCTACTTTTTGGGTTATGGACAATTTACTCTTTGCATTAGCTATATTTTTTTTATCTTTAATCTTGCCTAAAACTAAAGAGTCACCTTAGCGTATTTGGATGTTGTTTTTTTTTTTCCTTTTTTCCATCTTCATAGTTTTGCTTTGTTGGTTTTCTTTGACCTTTCTGACCATAGATGATAAAATCAGAAGAATCCATGCAGGTTAAAGTTTAATGTGTGCTTTCTGTCTGTCCTTACATGGTTTTTCCCAATAATTCTTTGCATATTATACTGTCTGTTGGCTGCTGCTGAGCATAGATTGATTTTTTTTTTCCCCTGAGATTTAACCACAAAGTAATACTGAGGTTTTAAACCATAGTCAGAACATGAGTTTTTTCTTGTCCTTTGCCTTCTTATGCCTCCCTACTCTTCCTCTTCTGGTACCTTTCAGAACAGACATAAAATTGTAAGATAATTTTACACTTTCACCAACCGTCTTTAAAATTTTTTTAAGCATTTTGGACAGGGCTAAGCTTAGGTTGATCTTGACTGCACTGGCCATTGTCATTTTGCAGAAAACCTCTTTTTTCAAGCTTGGTGTCTCTTTACCAGTTTTTAGTGTATGGAAAAAGCTTATTGTTATTTGTTAAGTAACATTGCTGAAGAACTGCAAAGATTCCTGGAATCTCAATCCACTCAAGGTTATTTGAGCTAAAATATCTTGGGGTGAATTTTTGTCTGTCTCTCTACATCTGTGTGCCTAGTTAGTCTTGCTTTTAAAGCTTAAGTGAATGTGGTGACAGCATGCAGAGTAGCTGTTATGTAGTTCCTTGGATTCAACCAGAGCTTTTTTGCCCCCCAAAAAGCAGTTCTTCACTTTCCAAAACTTAGGTTAAACATGGTGGCAGTGGTTAAACACCAGTAAGACTGGCAGGTTCATTTCTTAATTCCTTAGAATTTTCTGTCAAATTCTGTTTTCATGGTTTGTTGCTACTATTTTCATAATTGTGTTTTAAAATATCCTCACTGACAAGCAACAAGTCAAAGAAACTGAATTTCTTACACAGAGGAGTATTGGGGTTTATTTATTGAGAATACAAATGCTAATAAAAATTTCTTGCTGTGATAATACATTCTTATATATTCACATCCAAATGAAAAAAAAAAACCAGAAAAGAGCATAAACTAGTTAAAAATCACTGGGGGCTAAATTTGCTTAAATGGCAGAATGATTTTGGAGTACAACAGAAGTAGGAATTAATCACAAGTGAGTGGGACTAGGAAATACCAAGATATGAAAAGAGGACACGACTGACTTTTACTGGAATACTTTTGCTTTTCATAGAATGCTGTCGTGAAACAAGTTTCCATGGCACTGGCGAGTGCTTTTTCTTTAGCTATCCCTATCTAATAACTCTTTTAAAAAGCTTTTCTGCTTTTTGTTGCCTCCTTGTTTAAAATCATCAGGAAGATTGTTTCAACACTTAATTCTTACAGTAATATTTTTCATAGAGAGGCTCTTTGAAAGTTAGGTATTTTAGCACATTACAGAACATAGCTCAATCTGGTAATTTCTCTCGTGAATCTTTTAATTTCCTGTTGTTGCTCTGTTTTCTCTTCTTGTTGTTAACTCACTGTCCTGGGCATCTTTTAATTTGTATGATATGCTCTTCCCACTTAGGCATGGGGACTCAGTCCATAAGACTTTTTGAACTTTTGTTGAGCAGTTGATGTTTCATTCTATGTTTTCTTTAATGTGGATTCTTTCTCTGTGGGCAGTGATGTTTTATTTTATCTCTACCATTTCTAAATTAGGGTTAGTGTTCTTCTGACATTTCCTGCCAGCTTCCTGAGACTCCTGTTTAATACAGTTTCTTCATTTTAGAAATAGGCATTTCTGACTGCTGTGCCTATGTGTGCTGTCATATACACTTCTATAACTTGCCTAAAAATATATGGGTTTTGGTCTGTCAGGCTGGTATTCCTGTCCTGATTATAAAATTGAGTATTATTCAGTAGTCTGTTGATTGTAAAGAGGGGCTGATTTTGACTGTTTAAAATTGAGCAGTTGCATTCCTTGGTCACTGTTGAGTACAAACATCTTGAACAATGTTGTGATGAGGAGTCTTCAAGACTGAATAGTAATCTTCAGATTAACCTCTGGAACAAATAATGGAAATACTCCTTAATTGATAATGCTAATAAGTAGCTTATTTGCAAGGGAAGCCATTCCTTCTGGCATTGTTCAGTAGGGCCAGTGATGTACTTCTGTGTATGAAGTAGGCTCTTCTGTAAAGTGGAATTTTTTCTTTCTCATTAACCTTCCTTAATTCAGGTATTATGAAACTGTATCTGATGTGCTCAGTTCTGTTAAGAAAATGGAAGAGAGTCTAAAAAGGTTGAAGCAAGCAAGAAGAACTGCAACTTCAAACCCTGTCGGTACAAATGGGGGCATGAGTGATGATAACAAAATCCGACTCCAGCTGGCCTTAGACATTGAGTATTTTGGAGAACAAGTAAGTTATGACAAAGGAGTTTCTTATTATTATTAATAGTTTTGGAAGGGAGATGGGAAAGGAAAGGGAACCTTGACTCCAGTTTTGGTCTTGAAAGCTTTGCTGGTGTGAGTTTGGGTTTTTGTTTTGTGTTTTTACATTTGTATAAAGGAGATGATTTCAGACCTTGGTGATTATAGATACCACTTCAGCAATGCATACTTTCCTATCCTTTCTTGAACAAATGTAAAGCTTATATTTCTTACTACTTAAAATTCAAGTACTGCTCAGTGCTTGGAAGCATTAAGAAGAAACTTAGGTCTGATAGAAACTTCTTTATTGCCCTTCTTTTGTTTGTCTTCTGTTGGGGTGTTCCCAGCCTTGACTTTCTGCATGGTCGGGGTCTGTTCCCAAGAGCTGTGAAGATGTCAGCCTGATTTGTTGTGCTGCATAACTGTAAGCACTTCTCAGTGCCAAATACAAAATTTTAAATAGTGAAACAGAAAATATTCCAAGAAATGTATGCAGTAGCTACATTAAATTGTACAAACATAGTGTTTTGTACTCCTTTATTTCTAAAAATCATATCTATTCCAACTAAGAGTCAAATCATATCTATTCCAACTGTGATATTCTATCATAGCTATTCCAACTAAGAGTATATATCATTATCCCAAGGAATTGTCTGATCTTGTTTATGAGCAGATACTGTTGATGCATTCTAACAGGTAGATTAAGTCTGCTTGTGTGTGAGCAGATGGTTTTCTCAGATATGAGACTAATCACAGTTGGGTGGAACTGTGGAGATCTTAATAACGAAAACTATTATTTGTCAGCTTTTGCCTGGGGTTGAGCTTTTGTTCTTCTTTTCCATCACTGCAGTGTGAATTTAAGCTGAACTGGGACAGATTATTCATAATCATTTGGGAGATGTTTTGGTGCATGTGACTATTACAAAGAGGTCCAAGCAGCAAACACCTTTTCAGAATCACTTCATTATGGTTTTAGTTAGATCCAGATTTTTCTGCTTTGCTGCACTCTTCATTTTTTTCATGGCCATATTTTTCTTGTTGTCAGAACAAGAGATTTCCTGGCTAAGAAATTAGTTGAAGCAACCTCTGTAATTGTAGAGTTGTTTTTATCTTCCAGGAAGTTCAAGGCTAGAACCATAGGATTTTGCAGCCTATTGAAATGCTTTCACCGTCATGCTGTTGGCTCCCCTTGGATGTATTCATGTTGATCTTTAAAGTATTGCCCAGAAACTTCATTTGGAGTTAGAAAAAAAAGGATCGGTTGAAATCAATGCATTAAAACCAACCAAAATCAACCCCCTGCAGCCAAGTTTCTCTTTCTGATTGCTTCACTGGGAAACTTCCAGCTGGCTTTAGTTACAAGTTGCCTAGAAGATGGTGAAGTATTTCTCTGCAAGACACTTCTGTAACCAGAGAGACTTAACTGAGCAAAGCTGGATGCAAATATTTAGAGTTTGCAGTATATGCAGTTGTGTTTTTTGCCACATGTCAGTGCAAGAGAAAACATAGGCTTCACTAAGTATTTTAAGTAGAATGAATGATTAGTGGGTTTTTGATGTTTTAAAGAAAATTAATGGGTTTTCTCTATCTTTTTAGATCCGAAAGATGGGACTGGAAACAAGCAGCATAAAAAGCTTTTCAGCCCTTGCAGAGCTGGTTCTAACTGCCAAGGATCAAGCTACAATGGAACCATCCTAGATATTTTTGAAAGCATGTGATTGAAGATAAACAACGTCCCTAAAAGAAAGAGAGAGAACTCTGCTTTGTTTTACCAAATAAATGGCAATTATGTGCTTCCTAAAGTATCTCAAGCAGCAAATCAGTGTATCTTCTGCCTTGATGAACCTGCTTCACCAAAAGACTGAGACTTTATCAGTTATCCATTATATGGAAAGCAATCAAAGTTCTAAACTTTCTACTATAGAATAAAGTAGAAGAAAATGTTTTTCTTATTTTTGTTGTACAACTTGAAATGTACAAGAACAAAGTTCTATGTTAAAAATAATATGTAATAAATTGTCTTCTTTATGTTTGATGTACCATATGTTTTTGAATCAAATGTATTGATTAATGGCTGTGTTACAACCCACTCCAGAGGCAAAGTAACTGAGGTTCTTGTTAACTGAACCCTTGAACAGAGTGAAAGGCCACTGAGTGACCAGAGTTTATGTATCTCTCTCTCTATGTATATATAGAGCTATATCTATCTATCTATCTGGCTTCTTTTAGAGCAGTTTGGTTGCAATGGAAGAAAGGTATGTAGCTGTTTTGGTTATTGTCTATAGAAATATGGAAGTATAAAGATAGCATTTAAAAAAATATATAAGGAAAAGAAAAAAAGAGAAAATTTATGAGTACATAGTGGAGATGAAATCACCATCCATGGATCCAGCAACAAGACTTGATTGTTGCCATTTTAGATGTTTGTTGGTCAAAGTGATGGTCACAATCATGATCCATCAGGTTTGGGGAAGTCCATGAAACAAAGAGGGTTCATGCATGGGTTCAATGGGTTCATACATGTTTTGATTCAGGAGGGAATGCCCTGGTACCTCCCCTGAGGGGGAGTTCTACGTTGCATGTGATTCACGGTGTTAACGTCAGACACTACGCTGTCCTGGTAGTAACACTGTGAATCACATGCTCTGGTGGGAAGCCCCAGAAGTGAGTCTGGGGGCACATTAGGGTTGTTGGTGGTCACAGATTCCATCTGTCCCAAAACTTAGAGTGATTTTAAACAGTGATGTGAGTATGAGCACTTGCTTTCTCTCACACAGTTTGCCAGAGAATTTTTGTCTGGATGCATTAACCAGGATGTGCTAACCAGATCTCACCACGGACAGGTCTGGCATCAGCACCTTCCTGTCACAAATTCCTCCATTCTGTGCTTATCTCCAGTTCCTGCTGTGGCGGTTTATATTATGGCAAGTTCTGTCTGTGGCCTTGACAGTGCTAGAGACAGGCAGATGCGTGCTTTAACTCTTTACCGGGTGTCAGAAACTTCCAAATGTTATTCCAGCTCTCCTGAGAGAGCAGCCTTGGTCTAAGGCTGGTTCAAAGGAGAAAGCTGTGGAGGGAGCCATGTTGTGTCTGTTCTGTGTTCCCCTTGGCATCCCTTTTGCAGCTGCAGTGTGCTGGGAGCTCTGGGCTTTGTCATTTCGAACCCTAACCCTAGGCGTGACTCTAACCCTAAGCAGAGCTGGATAAAGTACTCTCAGGAACAGGATTCTGCTATTTCTCATTGCTGCTTTGCTCCTTCATCATGGGATACGGTTAGCTTTTGTTTGGATTTTGAATGTTTGTATTTAACTGATATGTTTTTTTTCACAGACCATGTTGGTGTGAAGGGCTGACAAAAACTCATAAAGTAATTTATATTTTTAAAATAATTTTTGCTACAAGTATTTTACTTAAATGTTATTGCATTCAGACTACCTGTTTTCCTTCAAACTAAAACTTAATTCACTAAGCTAGAATTTATTCAATGCTGACATATTTCTTATTTGTGTTATATTATCTATTAGAACTCACCTGCCTACATGTAGAAAATTTTGTAACTTCAAACTTAGTTACATCAGTGCAAGTTTCATCTTTTATTTAGCAGGAAATTTGAAAGTGTTACTAGGTTTAAAATAGTAGAAGAATTAACAGAGAGCTTTCTTGAACCTAGAGAGATCTGCCTATTGATGCTTCTCATTCACATGTGAAGGACAGGCAACATAGTCTGGGCACACCAGGAGTTGAATTTAGGACTTTAAAGTCAAAAATGCCCTGGTTTTGTTTGTGGTTTTTTCTGATTTTTCTTTTTTTTTTTTTTTTTTTACCTTGTGAAAAATTAACACTGGAATTCTAGTTCCAGATTATTAATTAAAAATACCTGTTTCTTCCTAAACTATTTGGAGAGCTTGGGGTTTAATGCCCAGATTATGCAAATTTTCCAAGTACTTAGAGATAGGAGGTGTGTAGCACATGGCTGTTGGGTGAAGTGAAACTGTAGTGAACAAACCTGTCACAGCTTGAGGGCTTTCATTGCTCACTGTTGGAAACTGATCTCATTTTAGTTGAGAAGACACAACCATGTGGTCATGGTGCTTTTGCAGCAGTTAGGAAAGGTGGCTGTTAGGACTTTTCTAATACTAATCTTTTGAAGGGAGGCAGTGAGGAAAGCCCTGCTGCTTAAAATAACGTGATGGTGCTTGCATTCAATCTTGAGTAATGGAGAGCAGGATTTGGCTTTTCTAATTTGCTTAGCATCTCTCCGTTCATGGCACACACACAATAAAGGGAGCATCCAAGTTTATTGCTGAAAAAAGAAACAGCCAAGTGAACCAACTTGTCAGATGACAGATCTGTTTGTCTCTTTCAGCCTTAGGCACACACTGCTGAGTGGATGGACCTCTTATTGCTTATGAACAAGAACCTTGTGTATCTATTATATTTTTCCAGGCTTCTAATAGATGAACACAGAAAGTATGTTCTCCCCACACCTCTTAATTTTCTTAAGAGTCAGGAGTAAAAGCGTCGTCCTAGTTCTAGCTACTGTTGTTTTCAGCAATGTTTTCTTACTATAAAATGGATGTGTAAGTTGTAGCCTGAGACTGACATTGTAGGATTGTAAATGCACTGTGCAGCTGCTCACTTCAGCAGGTCTGCATCTCTATACATACAAATATCTACAACAGCTGTCACCAAAGAAGCTGATTCTGAGACCTGTACAGACTAGTGATTGAAAATAGAACAGTTTTGTTTTTATCCTCCACAGCTGGGGAAAAGCATATAGTCTGTGTACCAAACCAAAAAGGCACAGAGAAATTACTTCCACTTGAGTTGCAAGTGATTTTCCACATCTTCCTGCAATAACAATGCTTCCTACTTGTCTTCATCAACTTTCTGAGGATTTAGGCTGAATTCTGTTTTATTCCATTGAAGACCAGCTTTAATTTCAGGGCAGGAAATAACATTGTATAGCAAATCAAAATTGCTGAATGGTCCTGTGATTGCTTTAAATGTCTGTATCACTGGTTCTATGTCACTTCCCCATCTTTTATTCTTGTTCACTTGAATAGGATGGAATTTTCTTTCAGTGGAATAATACATCAGTTAAGAATTTGTGTGATACACCCATTGAAAGAAAGGTGTGAATTAACTTTGGTAAACTGAATTTTAGCATTTTCAAACACTGTGGATCATTGAGAAGATGATCTACTATGTAAGTGTTCCAATGGAGATACCTTCTGCTACTAATCCTATTTCTTCTATTCCTTAAGTACTTTTAGAAGTGCACTTCATGACAGTAATGCAGTTTTGATTTTGTGCCTTTTTTTTCTTCCATTCTAGAACCTTTAGAAAACTTGCTATGCCTTTCTAATCTTGGAAGGAATTTAGCTGGAGGTTTTGTACAATATGGAGGAGAGAAAGAGCAATGGCATGTCTTCCTCTAAAATGGTAACTGGGTTCTCAACTTGGTAGGTTGTACCAGAAGTGGACCAGACTGTTCTAATCTCATTGTCTAAAGATAACTAGCACTATGTGTATTTGGCCGGACTACTTGAGGAATATTTACTCTCTTTTTCCCATCGACCATTGTATTTTCAAGGTCACACTGGAGGGATGAGGAAGCAAACTGAATAGATTTCTTAAAAGTTGTTGTGTTTTTTTAAGCTGTCTCTAAATTGTCTGCTATGCTCAGAGATAAACTGTGCTGTTTGGTGAAACCTAAAGAGCTCATCCTTGCCTTTGTTCTCTTTCTCCAAATCTCCCACTTTTAGAGCCTGAGTTTAGGTGCTTCATTTATTAGATTATTAGGCTGTAGATTGCATTTGGGATCTCAGTATGTGAGTGGTGTCTAGGACGCTTGGAATGTGCATCATGGTGTGCCTGACAGAGGAATTTGGTAAAATTGGAGGAGAGTGAAGAGTAAAAAATGTCATGAAATTTTACATGTAAAATTGATGTCAGAAACAAGTCTCGGGAGAATATACATTGTTGAGCAAGCAGAGATTTAGTTGGGAATTGGGTGTGGGTGGGTTTTTTTTTTGTTAGTTGGTTGTTTTTTACCATTTGAATATGTAGGAGAATGAGTACCTGTACAGATAGCTTATCTTGTTGGTATTGTAGCATTTGCTCCAGCACTTCTCTCTTTGCACTCCTTATTCTGGTCAGTTTACTTTTAGTTCCCTGCCTCTGCCCTTTTCTTCTTCCTTTGTGTCTCCAGGGTGTCAGTGGAGAGGTGCTCTCCACCACAACATTTTTCTGAAAAGTATGTTTGATGGGTTTGTTTTGTTTTTCTGCCTGTAACCACTGAAGAGGGATATGGAGTTCCAGAGCATGTGGCCCCCACGTGTGAATAAAGGCATTTTCCCCTTTACTTTGTCAGTGTACCCAGAACTTATTTATGGACAAAATAAGCCAGAACTCATTTATGGAAAAAAGCCAAACTGAACTGTGGCAAAGAAACTTGGAAGTGAGTTTATTTGCATCTTTTTACCTCTGCATGTTCATACTTAATTACTTCTTAATACAAGTACAATATTTAGATGTTAGAGCATCTGGAGTCCATACAGCATAAATGGATAAATACATGGATGCTGTATCCTGGCATTCTTGGGGGTTATTTTATTTCTTTTCCATGAAGCTACAGGGATGTGTCACATATCCACATGACTGACACCAAGCTGCTGGCATTAGTGCATTTAGATTAGATACATTTGGGCCACTGTGGATGGTAATGAGCTGCTGTGCACTGGAGGTTATGTTTTGCATGATCTGCCAAAGAGGTTTGCAGTTATTTTTAAGTGCCATTAGTGCTAACAATAAATCTAGAGATGAGAGGTGGAAATCCTTGTTCCAGGCTTTCCTTAGTACCAAGGTTTGTCTCCCAGTTCCTCACTTCAAAGAGTCATCTAATAATCTGTTATTCCACTTTAATGTTTCAAATTTTTATGACTTTGTTAAGAGGTGGACTGGACTGCTGAAATAATTTTATTCACAAGTAGCAGCACCACATCCACTATTTATACTAATATATATATTATTGCCATTAATGCTATTTTTAAAGAACATGTGGTTTGGATATGTTAAAGTTTATAGAATTGGACTCTAACCAGTGATGTTCTTCTTTGCTACAATGCTGTAAGAAATGTCTCACAGGTTATAAAGTAATCCAATAAATGGAACTGTGTTGCAAAAGTAGACCTTGTGGGATCTTTTTCCTAAAAACCAGAGATAATTCTGTCAGGCTCTGAGAATTTATCCATCACAGTTCATTAATACTACCAAACCCTATTTTTAGCATTTCCATAGAGTTAAGTGAACATATCCATCTGGGCTGCAGAAAGAAGAAACTTCCTCTAAGCATGTTTTTGTTTCCAAAGCAGAAAAATCTTGTCTCAGTGGGACAAGTGGAGCCTGCCTGTGCTGTTGGCAGCATTTTAGAGGGAAATGTTGCTGATGAAGCTAGAAATCCCTGTGGATAATTGTAAAATCTTCAGTGTAATGTAAAAGGGAGTCTCTTTTGCAAAACTGACTACACAATTAAAAAAGCTTTTTAAAGAATGAAGAGGTCCTTTTCTATAGTAAATAAAAGTACTATAGTAAAAGCTGCTTATCTATTTTTTCAAGTTGATCCTTTGCATCGAAATACTGCCCTGCCCCACTGCATCCAAAAAGGGAACTAGGAGCAAAAGAGACACAAAGAATAAAATGGAAGCTGGAGGAAGGATGTGAGTCACCTCATATGAAATAGATAAATGTTGCAAGGTGTTAGCTTTCAAAAAGCTGTATTTTGAACACTGACTGCTTCGTCTCAAAGCTAAGTAGAGCACTCAACAACATCACAAAAATATCTGATGAATAAGAAAAAGGTGATGGGAAATGTGCATCATTCCACTCCTTTCTTATCCTCTGTGTTTGCATTTAATCCTCATGCAGAGGGTTTACTACTCTGCCAAGAAAAAGCATTGCCCTTGACTGCTTTTCAAAAACAGCAAAAAGGAATGGCTTATTCAGTGTTACATCCAGGTACACCCCATCTTCCTTCTGTGCTGCAGGGTCTTCTGGCTGATCTGTTCCATCACTGGCCAGTTTGAAAAAGGCTTTATTTATTACCTGTAAGGAGAAACATATGAGTAACTCTGGAGTCATCAGAGCACAATCGTGATGGGACAAATGAGAGTCTGACTAAATGATGAAGCACACTGTACTCCATAGATGTTTAAAAAAGGTGTTGGGAGTACTTGTCCGTAATGTGCAAAAGCTGTGTAACTGCTTTTACACTGGGCTGGCTGTCATGCTGTTACCCTTGTGTCATGGTTTAACCCCAGCCAGCAGCTGAGCTGCTTGCTCATTCCTCCCACGACTTGCCAACAACTAAAACTCTTGTGTTATCAGTATTATTCTCTTACTAAATCAAAAACATAACACTGTATGTGATACTCAGCCCCCTACTAAGCATGTCCCCTACATGGCTCTGACTGCTTAGTGCTAGTTAAATTTATTCAGTTTAGGAGGCTGAAACTGTGCAGGAAATGTTTTGTTTTGGGTTTTTTTTGGGTTTTTTTTATGCCAGTGATATGTACTGTACCTTTCCAACTGTTAGACTGGCATTGCTTATCTTACTGAAGTCTGCCCCCTTCCCCAGCAGTGCAGGCAGTTCCATATCTGCAAGAAGCTCCTGTAGATCAGAGCTGTCTTCTAGTGTTAATGCTGGCAGCTTTAATTTAATTTCTCTGCAGAGAGAGGGAGAGAGAGAAACAAGTGAGTGCTTGTTCACTGTGAGAGCATCGTGGTTGGGCAGTCCTGGGGCATGGGCATGTGAAAGCAGCCGCAGCAAGTGTTTTGTGTGTGGGCACAAACACAGTGGTGCCTGTTACTGTTTCCAAGTGTGAACTCGCCCAGACTTCACCCAGTATCTGCTGCTAAACCCCACATCATCCCACTTCATGAGTGGGATGCTCATTTCCTTGAAATACCCCCAGATAAAAAGCTGATCCCACCAAAGTGGAGCTCCTTTGAAGTGACCCCCTGGCTGTGCAGGGGTTTCTCTTTGCACAGGGCAGTACAGCCTCCCTTGCAGGACCTGACCCCAGGTGAGGGACAGGCCCGTGTGGCTCACCCCTAGCATGCATCCCTTCCATGGGAGGGTGCACAGCCCCTTCCCTACCTTGGGGACAGGTGCTGGAGCCAGGCTGAGGACTGCCAGCTCAGCTGGGACTCCAGGCGCTCCAGGTCACTGCCACCGATGGGCTGCAGCAGCACCAGCAGCGCCGTCCGGCCGATGGGAACCTCCACCACGGAAAAAGCGCCACTGGCATCGGTTTGGTACTTGAATGTCCCCGTGATGGACAGCATAGGGACCAGAACCTTTGTGTCTGAATCCACCCAGAACTCCTGAGGCTCTGTGAGCTGGAAGGCTTGCTTAACATTCGCTGAAAAACAGATCAAGAAAAGAGAAATTGATTCTTCTCTTCCTTCCCTCCCCCCCTCTGCCCCTTAGCTGGTCTTTTTAAGAACACACTGTGCCTTAGAGAAGGACTGTGTGTATAAAATCACATTTAGCTACTGTAATCATATGTCTCCCCCTTTCAATTTGCCTTCTGGTGGCATCAAGCTTGCAGCACAGGGGCCATGACCACCAGGACTGTGACTAAAGCTGCTGTTTCTGTTGGCTTTGGGGCCTTTCCTGGGGACAGGAAACTATCTCTGCTTGCTTGGTTGCCTGCTTCCTCCCAGGCTGCCACATGGTCCCCAGGGGCTCACAGGCCTGTGCAGAGGGTCAGCTTGGTTTCCTCCCTGTCCCTAAGTGCAGCGATGGCATGTTTGGAAGCACATCCATCAGGACCTGCCTTTGCTGCAGGAGCACTCTCAGGCAGCCAGGTGGGCTCAGGAGAGGGAAAGCAGCACAAGTTCTGCCTGAGGTGTCACCCTTCACCATCTTACTAACCAAAGCAATGGGAAGGTTGTAAGCACAGCACTGAGGTGTTGGTTGAGCCAAGGAGGTTAAAAAGGACATACTCAAACACTTACTAGACCTTAAAATAAATTTCTTTCCCAGTTCACATGAGGGGCCTTGCTCTCACCTTGCACTACTTCTGTGCAGCTTTGCATTTCAACAAGTTGTCTTCTCACTGCCACAGATCAATGCTATGCCCAGCTGGGCAGATAATCCTGTTCAGCACTAAAGAAACTACTGCCCTCAGTGAAACTTGCACCTTAAGTTCTGTATTGAATTCTAAATGGCAGGCCCTGCTTAGCAGCAAGTCAACAGCACCTGAGACCACTGGAACATTTAGCTGTTGTTTTGTACATATTTCTGTCACTTTATCAGTGCTATGGCTGTTAATAGCATCTCAGAGCTTTTGCAACATGTTTCAGAGAAAAAAATATACTTTTCCTTTCTGCAGCTATAGGGACAGACATGGAGCATGACAGCATCAGCTATCATGGGTGCACCTTCACAATCAAATGGCAAACCAAATGCTAAAGTCATCTTCTGTGTTTATTAGAAGGTAATTGTTTGTGTAATTCATTTGTTCTTGAGCCAATTTTGTCCATCCCACGTGTGGGGACTGTAACATTTAAAATGCACCTTCTGAGAGAGAAGGTAGTAGAGCTGACCCAGTGAGGCAAACCCTTGAACATGTGTTTCTAAGCTTATACAAATTACAAGTTTCCAATACAGAAGAAGAGGAAAAAATGGTTCTACTAAAGGAAAACTGTTTTTGTCACCGTGCCCAAGTGTGTAACACAATTATTTTTGTAGTATCATATTTATGCTAGATCTTACCATGAAGAGAAAGCTGATGCCCACAGCTCACTGAGAGAATGACAGCATCCATGAAAGGCAAAGGAAACCTGACATCCAGTTTTGAGGTGGGAAGGTGGAGGCACAAAAACGTTTCCTGGGCACCACAACTCCACCTTTAGCTGTAGAGCCCCACTCAGGAGCTTGGGGCTCACTGCAAGTGTTCTGAAATACTTTCTCAAACAGGCAAGCTGTCTGAAGTGTGCAGCCTTTGATATTGCATTCAGTCACAAGGATCTAGGAAAGCAGCTACACTCAGAAGAGAAGGCTCAGTTGTAGTGCAGGGGGATTTCTGGGACAGCAGCACAGAATGACCCTAGGCAATGAAGGGATTGCCTTATTCTAGGTTTGTGTAAGTGCCCTGCTTCCATAACTGATGTTCAGGTGCTTCCTGAGCCAGATGTTGCCTCCAGACTTCTGTGTTTAATAGGCACTGGAGGAGTCATGTCCATTGTATTTTTTAGCCTTTTCTGTATCTGTACCTCTGCCCTGCATCCCCCAGCTCCTTTGGATTTCTTTAAAGCTACCCCCTGATCAATCTTGCTGGAGGCCCCTCATGACTTTCAGCTCCTTTGCAGCAAGAAATGCTGCACAAGTCTTTCTTATGCACCTTTCCACACCTCTCCTGGACAAGGAAAATTTATTGGAGGCCATGTGCCTCCTCCTGACTCCTCGTTGCCCTTGCTGGCTCATGTCAGAGTGCAGGCAGGATCCCTGGCACAGTGGTGGGGAACAGAGATCCAGCCTTTCATCTCAGCCCTTCCCTTTCCCCACTGGCCAGGCCTGACCTTGTTCCTTCCCAGGAGCAGGGTTGCTGCCTGTTCCCAAGAAGAGCAGTGCTGCCTCGTACCTGCCAGGCGGACGTCCACAGCAAACAGCAGCTGGGTGGATGGGTCGATGTCTGCCAGCAAGGCCTCGCTCTGGCCCTCGCTTTTGGCCTCCACAAAAGCATTGATTTGCTTTGCTGCCTCACCAGGACTGGCAAAGTCAACAGCTCGGGCGTAGAATGCATCAGCACTGGGGAGCAAGTGCTCCATGAACAGCTGGAAGAGGGCTATGCCAGGGGCACAGAACAAGCTCAGTGTCTTGGAAAAGAGCAGCTCCTCGTCCCCACTCTTCACAAGCCTCTCGATCGTCCTCAGGCTGGAAAGGAAATTGCTTCCAACTGCCGTGGAAGTGCAGTCAGGGTTTCCAGAGGGGGGGACAAATCCCAGCAAACCCTGCAAATCAAGTGCTGTCTGGTTTGAGGCCCCCAGGTAGAATGACACCAAGGAGCTGTAGAGGCTGGTTGGGGACAGGAGTACATTTTGGCCCCTCTGTGCTTTCTGCAGCGCACTGTAAAACCGCATGCCCAGGACGTACACCAAGTCACTCAGGTAGCTCCGCTCCTTCTCCCCCCAGGTGCTGAGGCTTGGGGCTTCCAACTTGCTGTTGTCATTCATGCCACCTTCATATTCGGGTGGGGTTTGGGACTCAATGGAGATGGGGATAATAGTCTTTCCCTCCTGAACCAATTTTTCCAGCTTGTCACAGTCACTCTCATTGAAAGAAAACAAATTGAAAGGGTGGACATAGACCCGGTCACAAGTCACCACAGTAAGGCAGGCCAACAAGCTGAGAAGATTTGCTACCAGATTCATGTTGGAAAATTGCCTCCACCGTGTCTGCTGAAAGAAAAATTAGGAGGAAAGGAGGGTGATCAGTCTGTTTCAAGTACAGTTTCTCTTAGTCACAGGGTGAGGTGCTAGTGCTGTGTTGGAGTTACAAACATGGGGATTTTAGTATTTAGTGGTGTTTGGTCTGACTGCCCCCAAAAAGCCCTGGATGAGACGGACACCAGTTGCAATGGCAGCAGGTGGGAAATGGTGAGCACAGATGTGACTCCATTACCCACTGCAGCACCCTAGGGATTTATCATGGGAATGGTAGTGGATGCTGGTTATGCCTGCAAACTAGAGCATGCTACTTCTGCAAAACCTTGTTTTGCAACAAATGCAACAACATTTGTTCCTGGGAGCTGGTCAGAGCCATCTCTGCAAACTGCTCCACTGAGCCTTGCTGACACACAGACAGGCTCAGCAATGTGCCTGCTGCTATGCAGGGGTAGGTTTGGAAAACAGTTCTCTTAAGGTCCAAACACAGAATGCATGTCTGGTCAGTAATGTATGTCTAGTCAGCAAAATACTTGGCACTAGCTGAGCACATTATGTTTTCATAGCCCAGTGCAAACATTCATTCTAGTTTCTAGGCAAACACACTCCAGGCTCTCTTATACAAATGTGCTCACACTGAAACCATTTTTCATTGCACCTTCTGTGTCTGAATACAGAGTTAGAAGGGGTAGGCTGAGTTTTACTCAGCTGTGCAGGCAGTCTTCTCCTGGGGTAAAAGACCACTTGCTGCTCTTTTTTTCCTGACAAGAAGCAGAGAATTTTACTGTATGTGGATGTCACTGGTGTTTTACATACAAAGGATGTAATGGGAATGAGAATATCATGGACACACACACACACAGACAAATTATATCCACTGACAAATTTTATATCTTTAGGATTCTCTCTTTTCTTTTATCAAACTTTTTTGATAACTAATAGTTCTGCTGTACCTTTCTTGGATTTCTAATATATCACTGTTTATCTGTGTATTTGAAAATCAAATTGAAATGTGTTGAAAATTATACATCTGTAACACATATCATCAGCCAAAATGCTGTTATTCAGAGCTGTATTTTTATTCTAGTAGTAATTCCTTGTTTATTGTAGCTTTGCTCACCTTCTTTCACCTATTTCAAGTTCTGCAGAGCTCGTTGGACAGGTAAAATGCTATCAGCCTTGCCAGTACCCAAGCCCTACTCTCTGCTTTCTTTCTCCAAGGCTTTTTGAATCACACCAGTCTGTTAGGTATTGTAATTTTGGTAGCCCAAGCCTTTTGAGAGGACACAGAGCAATGTCTGTCTCACCAACACTTTACACAGGATGAAAGTGTGCTTAAATCCAGCTATTCAAGGCCTGGTCCCTTCCCAGCCTAATTTACAATGTATAACCATATTCTTTCCCCTGAGGGGTCCGCATGCATTTCATGCCTAGTGATATTCCAGTTTGCAGCCCCACCACTCTACTGCACATACAAAAACTGAGATGTGTTGGGTAACTAGACATACCCTTGCCAAGTATGTCTGCCTGCTAACATGGGTATCTGCTTTTCCAGGCTGTAGGCTTCTATCTAACAGCTGGGTTTGCAAATGGATTTTATGTTCCTGTGATGGTCACTCAGGATGTCTAAGTGTCTTCCTACTGAATGCCTGTGAGTCAAGCCTGAAACTATTTGTTCCCCAGACGCATGCAGGGGAGGATCTACTGTAGATCTCTGTCCCTGTGCCTTCACCCAAGGATTGTTCTTCCGCATTAACTCCCACCTCATCCTCTGAATTACTGCATGGGCAGCAAAGTCATGCTGCTGTCCCCTCTGCTCCTGGACCCTCTTCACCTCCCCAACCCCACTGGTAGCATGTAACATGCATGACAGAGCATATTCATTGTTTGTGACTGACTAAAAAATTATCTTGGAAGGTGCCTTCCCAACTTCACTTTCACAGTTAGCCCAGCTAGTGTGGATTTTTAGACTCCTCAATGCATTTTTTCACATTGGCATGCTCAGGAAAATGAACCAAAAAGCCAAAAATTAGAAGGAATTCCCTTCCCACGCTGTTCTCGCCTTCATACAATTCTTTTGAGTCATTACTTAATCTTTCCTGCACAGCAGGGAGGGTGACCCTGTGCCACCCAGGCAGGCTGTGCCATTAGGCACTGTTGGCACCCAGTGGTCACTTCTCTTTGGCTTGCCAGGGCTCCCAGCTCTGTTAAGCTTTTGTTCCATGGGCAGAAGCAAGAGGAGCAGTTCTCACTGCCAAGCACTTACCCTAAGCCCCATCTGTGGAAAGTCAGCCTGGTTTATTTGGCTTTTAAAGAAGAGAGCCCGAAGCTCCTTGGGAAAGCATCACCACCTGAGCTGGAAAAGCGGCATTCAAAGCAAACGCAGCAAGAGCGTGTACTCGCCTCTGTCCTGGGAGTGTGGCCCCTTTGTTGCCCCTCCGATGCTGCTGTCCCTCAGGCGAGCTCCTCACACACCTCTGCCCCCGGGGCGGTGGGACTGCGGTGGAATGCTGCCCTTTCTGCACGGCTGCTGCGGGGCATTGCGCAAAGCTGCTTTACATCACAGCCTGGGGCTGACAGAAGTTACCTCGGGCCAATGAGACCTGAGCCCGGCTCAACACCGGCTGCATAGAAAGTTCCAGGGATGGATGGATACACAACCTTTAGCCAGACCCAGCACACCTGTGTAGCCTGCTGTTACACATTTACCAAGGCAGACAGAGGCGTTTTTACTACACAGAATAACTGATTATAGGAAAGACCTAATTTTTGCCAGACTGAAAGGAATGCAGATTTCTTTGTACTTATATTTGTTGTACAGCTGGAGTTTTGGATTTGTTGTAAAGTGATCAGATTTTTGACTTCACAGATAAATTGCCTTTAATCTCTACCTTGCAGCCTGGGGACCCACCAGTGTGTGAGGCATGTATGCAACTGCAGAATAAAGTGATTAAACTCTCAATTTTTACCCCTCCTTTCCCTCTTGAACTGTTCAGAATGTCAAGGCTTTGTTCTTTCTCCTCTTGAACAAGATGTGTTGAAATGGAGAAGATGAAAGCCAGATAGGGGAGATGGCCAGAGCTGGATCACAAAGACTTCATCCCTCCCAGTGTCAGTCTCTCAAGTCTTGTTTGGGAAAAGGGGTTGGGATTTGCAGATCTTTGTGCTGCTTTTGAAATAATCTTTCAATTTTGGTGTGCCCCTTCTTCCTATTTAGGCACGTAATCAGTGAACCAGGCTAGGGATGGATACACAACCTTTAGCCAGACCCAGCACACCTGTGTAGCCTGCTGTTACACATTTACCAAGGCAGACAGAGGCGTTTTTACTACACAGAATAACTGATTATAGGAAAGACCTAATTTTTGCCAGACTGAAAGGAATGCAGATTTCTTTGTACTTATATTTGTTGTACAGCTGGAGTTTTGGATTTGTTGTAAAGTGATCAGATTTTTGACTTCACAGATAAATTGCCTTTAATCTCTACCTTGCAGCCTGGGGACCCACCAGTGTGTGAGGCATGTATGCTACTGCAGAATAAAGTGATTAAGCTCTCAATTTTTACCCCTTCTTTCCCTCTTGAACTGTTCAGAATGTCAAGGCTTTGTTCTTTCTCCTCTTGAACAAGATGTGTTGAAATGGAGAAGATGAAAGCCAGATAGGGGAGATGGCCAGAGCTGGATCACAAAGACTTCATCCCTCCCAGTGTCAGTCTCTCAAGTCTTGTTTGGGAAAAGGGGTTGGGATTTGCAGATCTTTGTGTTGCTTTTGAAACAATCTTTCAATTTTGGTGTGCCCCTTCTTCCTATTTAGGCACGTAATCAGTGAACCAGGCTAGGGATAAATGCAATTGGTTCGACTGGGTCTTGTTGAGTGCTCTTTATTCTTAGTAATTAACATCCCATGGCTGCAACAGGAGTAGGGCTGATTCATCATCTGTGCTTTGATTTTAGAGGGCCAGTCAGGCATGATTTGTACTGCAGTGCCCAGCTACATGTTGGGTTCAAGGAGAGAGCTGAGAGAGGGGGATATTTTCAGTGTGCCTGGGCAGCTGGAGCTGGTGGGGATGAAGGTGGAGACAGGGACAGCTGAGTCCTGCCAGCCCAAGGGCTGTATGCCAGGTGCCTAATGCCAAAGAGATGAGAAATTTCTGTCTCTGCAGTCCTGCCTTTCATTTAAACAATCTGATTACCTTCACTATAATGAAGTCCAAAAGTGGTTCTGAGCCCAGGCTTGTATAACATGCTGTCATGCACTGAAGGCTTAAACAAACAGCTTGAAACATTCAAGGTGTTTTGTCCTCTTGCTGCCTGAGCATCTCAGTTGAGGAAGCATCTGCCCACAGAACAGTTCCTGAGCATTTGTACCATCTCCAGACAGCTTTAAAATACAGCCAAGTAAAGAATACAGGCAAAGGGAGAAGGATGAAAAATGGAAAAAGCATATTGCTGAGCTAAATGCTAAGAGATCAGGTTAGGTTTCAGGTCCCCCTTCTTTCCCCTCTACCCTGGAGACTCCTTCCCACAGGCAGAACAGGGGCGCCAGCTGGTCCCTTAGAGGTCAGTGGAGCTGCAGGTGGGATGTGAGCACAGCCCAAATCTGCATTTCCTGCACCACTCCCCATGTGGGTCTCCCTGAGGCACTAGGCAGGCACCAGCAGAGCACACAATGGCCAGACCATGCTGAGCCTATGAGCTAGAGGTGGTCTGCTGCATCCCTCTAGATGAGGCTTGAGCACAGGTAAAAAGAAAACCCACCCCAGTACTCTCTGTATCGAGGACACACAAATGAAAGCTGTTTCATGGAAGGGCGCCTTGTATTCTGTAAAACTCTGGAAAGTATCCTTATTAAAAATAACTACTGGCTTTGGCTAATAAGCTACAAGTGATGTTAATAACATACAGTACAGCTGTCAGACTTACATGTTTGTTGTGGACAATGAACACTGAAAAGTGAAATTACAAACCCCTCACCCGCTGTACTTTTTTTCCTTAGATCCTTATGCCTTTGTTCTGTAGCACCCAGACAATGTTGTTGTTTGGCTATCTCCTGCTTCCAGCTCCCCTAAAGGTCATGACCAAGCTGTGCTGTAGCTGTTGGTCTCCTCGTGCTGTAAGCCCCAGCCCTAAACAGGCAGCCCTGGCTGCAGGAGATGCTGCCCTGAAGAAGAGAAGGAGCAGGAGTCACCTGAACAACGAATCTAGCATGTGAGTCTGGGGGCTCTGCCACATAAAGAAAGTTCAGCTTAGTTGAATATCCTCAGGGTTTTCAGCCAAGTTGATCCTTGGGTGTCTTTTGGTGTTTGTGCACTCAGTTCTATTGTTTTCTGTCGATAAAAAAATGGTCAGTGTCTCTGAGGAACACAGAAGTCTATCTTTTGCCCCCCACCCTTGCCCCCACATCAATAAAGCAATCCCATTAAAATACCTAGCTTTCTCCAGAAAAAGAAGTTTCACCAGGAAATGTTCAATGTCTTATTTTCACCACAGTCCTCTTGCTTTGGGCCACCGGGAATTGGGCTGGCCCCAGTAATGAGGAAGAACCTTTGATTTCACCTTATGTTCATGCGCTACTGCAAACCTCAGATACAGATTCCCCCTCATTTGCCAGTCACTTGTGCTTGCTCACTCAATTAATATTCCCCTATTAAGATGCATCACACACCAGCACACTTCTTAGATCTTTGTCTTTTATCTTTTAACACTTTCTTCTAAAGGAAAAGGTTTCAGATTACAAAGAACATATCCTGCCACACCTGCAACATGTTTTATCCTAGTAGTACTTAACTACAGTTAGTCTTTAATTTTACTTCTGAGACTTTTTTAAGCAGCAGTGCATGAGCATTATTCCAATTACTATATGTGGACTCTGTTGTCAGGCTTTTTTTGTTGGGTTGCCATGGTTTTAGGAATGAGAGTGTTCTTAAAGATACCTTCGACTTTAAAAAGTGGAGTCTCTATCCTGCCCTTCAGTTCTGGTGTCCAAGGATTTTGCCCCTTAAAGAAACTTGTGCCAGAAAACTTGCACTGGGCCAAATTCATGCAAAAAGCTTTCTGGCAGCAAGAAACCCAAGCAGGTGAAAGCAAGGCTGTTCTACAAGCATCCCCTATCCAAAACAAGCCTGTGGCCCACACACATTTTCTAATGAACCTCTCCCTGCAGCAGCTACAGTAAAGGCACAAAGAAACACAGAGCTCTCAAACCTGTTGTTCAGCAGTGAGGTGCGTGCTCTCCTTTTGCCCCACTCTCGGATTTTGGAGGGGCACTCGGCTCCCCCTCTTATACCCCCTCTTGCATAAGCCGGGCCCGCCTCCTCCCCCCCCACCGCTGCCCTCATTTCTCTTCAAAACCTGCCTCTGTTTTTCCTGCTTGTTATTCATGGTAGCTGCTGAGAGGGAGCAAAGAGGGGTGGAAAAACACTGGTGCTGCCATTATGGGTTTTCCTTGCAGCCATCCCAGGGATCAGATCTCCTGGTCAGCCTCACTGAAGCACTGTGAAGTGCTAATGTGGAAGCACTCCCCTGCCCCACGAAAAAATTCTTGGTGATGGTGCTCCAGCACTCCTTCATGCAAATACTGCCAAAAAGGCTCCAGAAATTTAAACCCTGGCAGAGGAACACTAACCCTACAGACAGCAGCATGTAATCCAGCCTTGAATGGGAAATGTTTTTGTCCAAGCTAAAGTTTTGACTGATCGACCAGGCAGCTATTCTTTTGCAGAAGAACATTGCGTCTCCACTTTGTCAAAAAGTGTTTTCATTGATCTGAATTGTTCTGGGAAAAGCTGTAAAAATTTCAGCACTTTGTGTGGAGACAATAGTAAATATTTTATTTTGTTTTGTTCCGTTTGTTTTCCAGCTTTCCCAAATTTTGCTCCGAGACCTGAACTCAAAAGGGCCAGATGTACTCCTGTGATGATGCTCTTGACTCCTGTGAGGCAGCAGACCTGGAGGAGGGATAATAAATTACTCTGCTCACAAGCTCAGACCACAGACCTTCACATGATGTCTTCCTAACCTGAGCTGGCACATCTGACATACATAGATTATTAATTAATTGATGTATGGCTAATTTAGACATAATAGCATGTACACGGCATATATAATTCATTACTAAATTTGAGGGTTTCTCTTACTAAGCCTAAAAGCCTTGAGTGAGAAACAGGCAACAAACAGTTTGTTTATACAGCCTGTGAGTTGACATTGGTAATAGTGAATATCATTCACAATGTTCCCTCTCTCTGTTTTGGTAAGGAAACACAGCCTGGAGTCTTAACAAGGCTCCAAATGGAGAGGGTAAACAGGCACTGGGAAAAGGACTGGGAGGAAAGGCAAAAGAGAATGCCTGTGTGGGAGGCTCTGACAAAAAGAAGACTGGGGACTATTGCTTCATCAGCTGCTGCAGTGGTCACCCCAGGTGTGGCAGCCAGTTGTGGGGATGGAATGGAAGAATGATTGATTGTGAGACAGCCAGGAAAAAAGCTTTGTGGAACACTAGAGTGCCTACAGAGACCAAAACATTTCAATTAGGTAGAGAATCCACTGGTATGGGAAGTAAAAACATAAAATGCTGAAGGTGAACAGAAAATCTTGAACCACTCATTTGTAATATTGCCAGAATCAGTGTATTCCTGTTAAAATTATCAGTCTATAAATATAAAGGAGGAACCCTTTTGCATGCTTGAACTGTGGGAGACACTGCCACAGGGTGCTGCAGAGACCAAAGGTCTTGGTGCAAAAAGCAATTAAATGAAATAGCAGAGGGTGTGGCCATTGGCCTCTGCAGAACATAATGGTCCAGGCATGATTGCTAACCCAGGAAACCCCCAGACAGACAGCTGTCATGAATTTTGCTTGTTCCAGCATCTCTCATGCTTCTCTCTGAGGGACTGTCTTCAACTTGCTGTGGAAATAGAGATGTCTGAGCTGAGGCCAGCTTATGCTGGCTCATTTTGCAGCACACACTGAGAATACTCTTTCAGTAGTGCTATACTAAAGAAACAACACACTCAGCAAACCCGACCCTCAGCCTCACCATTGTTCTTCTGCACAGAGCATTTAGGAACATGCTGCTAACTCTTCAAAATCAACATAAACACTGGAAAATATGAATGATTTTCAAAAACCATGGGTAGCCTCTTCATATTAATTAGCCATGTTTCAGTTTTTTTCTCTTTTAATCAGGGTACATGCACAAACTGTGGCAGAGTTACTGCATTGGGGTCTAAAATGTGTCTCTGTCTCCTGCCAGACCGATGGGCTCTGTTCTAACTTCAGCTGCAGACAGAGTATTTGGTGACTTTTTCCAGAGTGAATAAGTATGAAAGGACTACCACTCTGGCAAGTTTCTATACTTTAGTAAACCGATTTTCCTCCCATTATGTGAGAATTGTGGCAATCTGCCATGGGCCTGATTTTATTTGTTTATTTTTGCTGTCTCTAGTGGGGAAAGGCACTGCAAAGTAATATTTTTTTAGCTGTTTTAATAAAACAGGAATAGGTTTGCATGTGATTTTTCCTGTGTTTTCTCTGTATGCCTGACCTCTGCCCATGCTGGCTGGAACCACTTTTCTGTGAAAGCTTCTGATGAGCATGAGGGATGTACTCAGCTTGCCCAATTTTTTGTGTAAAGAGGATTGCAAAAATGCTTTTCAATAATAACATTCAAAGTACAGATGATGAAAGAGAGGGATTATCCTGCTTCTGCCATGGGTTCTCACAGCAAGGAGCAATGGAAAACTTGGTAACTTGGCTCCCATAAACCCCAAGGATCACGTGTGCTGTTCCTGTGCTGGGGTGGAGGAAAACAGTGTGTCTGCCTGGATGATGCCAAAATGCACATGATGAGTGGGCAGCCTGAGAGCTGACTCAGGTGGAAGGGCTGGTGTGGCACGGTGCTCCCTCCCCATGGGAGAGGTGCCCTGGCTGAGCCAGCTGCCTGGCATGCCCTCACCCTGGCAGTGCCACAAATCCTCCCTTTTGGGGAAGAGAGCATCACCATCTTGCTGTCTCTTTCAGCTTCTCAGGGACACTTGTATTAACACTAGTACAATCAGCCTAAAATTTCATTTGGTTTGTCACAGCTTGTGTTTGCATGGCCTGAGAGTAAAGATGGGTTCAAATTTTTGTAGCCCTATTTTTTTTATCTGTCCCAGTGGAAGATGCAGTTTTAAAGAGCATGTTGAGAATGGTCTGTGCACAGCCTGCACATGCACACAGAGGCATGACTGTGGGCCCACTGTGTGTGTGGGCAGAGGAAACCTTCTTCCCTGACGATCTTAAAATACTTTTCAGTCTAACAGATACACCAGCAACATATAATAGATTTTGGGTCCATTCCTCTGGCACAGGCTGTGCTGTGAGGAGCAAGAGACAATCTCAGACCAAAGCAGCCTGTCCTGAGAGAGAAAGTGGACACAAAAAGGTGACATGAATCACCTTTCAGTCATGCAACAGGTTGGCACCATCTCAAGGACAAACAGCCAGGTTTCTCTACTCCCAGCCCAGTGTTTACTCCCAGTGTGTTTACCTTTTTGATCTCACTCTGTCTTCATACAGTCCTGTGGATAAGGCAGAGCAGCAGGGATGGCAGCACCAGCACAGCAAAATGCGTGCCTGAAAGAGTGGTGCCAGCTTTGTTATCAGAACTCCATCAGATGCCTTTGTGTCGGGGAGGGATTTTGCATGGTGCCAATATTTGCCAGCTGGGTCAGCCACAGAAGTCTTCAAGATGTTAACCAAGTTGAGCAAGGGAAGCATCCAGGTGACCACTGTCTGGGAAATGCCACAATATTCAGCTCCAAAAGCCTCCACCACCAAACATCTGGCTGTCCTCAGTATTGCAAGTATGCTGCAATAAGCTCGGTACTGATTTACTCCCTGGGGATCTCCTAAGTGGTATCTCTGGTGGCTGATCTTTTCTGTCACTACTGATATTTTGAATGTCTGGTTGTAATTTTTGTACCTCAGACAAATTGTCCACAGGGCACTATGCACAATAGCTGTTGTCTCCAAGCCTGGAAATTCAAAGCATAGCCACAGAAAGACCTTTAGAAGACGGGATATCCATGCTGCCTGCGCAAACTCAGGTTCCCCTTTATCTTTTGTCAAGCCTCTCTCAAGACACCTGCACCCCTCCTTCTGCTCCTCTGCCTGGATGGGCAAATAGCTGCAACCAGCAGGAGTTTGGGCACTTTGTGGTGTTCCTCTGAGCAGACTGTCTGTGGTGGTCTCCTGCCTCACTTGAGGGGTGTTTTTAATGATATGCAGTTTGTGCAGTTCATTAGTGAGAAATAGACTGGCTCCTTCCTCACTGCAGGCAGGCACTGTGGGACTCCTCCATCTTCTGGACCTGCAGCAGCTCCCACTCAGCCAGCTACAGGGGCAAAGCTGCAACACTCTTGGGACAGCAGCTGCAATTTTCAGTGCTCCAAACACAATCTACAGACTCTTTGAGACCTGAGAGGTGGGCAGGGTTGTCAGGTTGGCATTAATTTTAAGGGTGCACAACCAACGAATGTTTGGCTATGCTGGACCTCTTCCCTTCCCTTCCCTTCCCTTCCCTTCCCTTCCCTTCCCTTCCCTTCCCTTCCCTTCCCTTCCCTTCCCTTCCCTTCCTTCCCTTCCCTTCCCTTCCTTCCCTTCCTTCCCTTCCTTCCCTTCCCTTCCCTTCCTTCCCTTCCCTTCCCTTCCCTTCCCTTCCCTTCCCTTCCCTTCCCTTCCCTTCCCTTCCCTCTCCTTAGCCGAAGCTGCCGCCGTGCGGAGGCTCCGCCGCATCGCTGCTCCCGGCGCGGCCGGGGCTGCTCCCGGCCAGGAACATTTGGAAATGTTATTACCGTACTGCCCTTTGGTAAACCAGTAATTCTGGAAGCAAGAGGAGGGAAAGTCTAATTTATATCCAGTAAATCGTTGTTTGGGGTTTTTTTTTGGTGGTTTTTTTTTGTTTGGTTGGTTGGTTTTTTGGATTTTTTTGCTACAAGAAATAATGAAAGAGCTCATAACTTAAAGTTTCTGAGGTTTCAATAGAGCGTCAAAAGTCAATCTCCAGGCAGAACAGAACTTCCTGCTCTTTTGTTTTTGCTGGATGTTTCTTAAGCAAAGGCTTACATGCTGCAGTTTTGGGTTCATTTTTATTTTTACTTTTCTTTCTTTTCCTACCTTTTCTGTTTTAACTGGAAAAATGTGAAAAAACAATTTAGCTTACTGCTTGAGGGATAAATCAGAGGAACAGTATTACTGATGCCAGAATATTCATGATGAAAAAAGGATTAACATTGCCTTCTGGCAACATACCCTGATGAAAGCCTTTGAAAACCATAACTCCTGTCATTAAAAAAAAAAAAAAAAAAAGAAAGAAAAAAAAAAAAAAAAAAAAGTGAGTGCTCTTGCAGCTATTCTGTTAGTCCCAGGAAAAGCTGATCTCCCTTAGGGATTGCCTCTGACTCAGGGAGCTGAAGACATACTGCAACTTGGCTCCTCTCCCATACTGCCACTTGGTATTTCACAGTCTTAAGAAAAAGAATAAAAATAATCTTAAAAGCCCTCTTTTGTTTGTAAAGCTGCCGCTCCCCCAAAGTGATGAATTAATGCAGCATTGTGTGCTTAGCTCTGACAAAAGCCTGGAACAACAGCTCAGAAAGCTGTGCTGTTTGGCTGGGTAAAGCACTTAGATGGCTGTCTAATGATGATATTTCAGCTGCCAGCACAGATAATGTTGTCCTTACTTACCCAAGCATACAAAAAGATGTTTCATATTTCTGGGTGTGTAAAAGAGGTGGCAGCCCATCAGAGAGGCTGAGCAAAAAGGGAACAGGCAGAGCAGAGCTGCCTCCTGGCACTGCAGTGCTGTCAGCATCAGGGTAAGCTGGGCAAGGTGGGCTGTGGTGGGGGAGCCACCCCATGGTGACAGCTCAGCACCCCCTGCCCTCAGCCCTGCAGCGTGGCTCGGCCACACCAGCATTTCACAGCCAGCCACAGCAGTGGGCAGTGACAGCAAAGCTCAGGTGGTGTGAGCACACATGAATCCTAAAACCACACCTGAGACTGATGCCTCTTTAGAAGAGCCTACTGCATTTTGCACAGCACAGTGAAAGCAACCAGACTTCTTACATCCACTGTTATTTTAAGATCCTCCCTTGAATGAGATTTTGATATCCTACAATTCCTCCAAGGGTTTTTTTTCCCTTAATCTGTAAGATTTTTAAATGGCACTTATTTAAAACCTCCCTTTGATTTTCTGTACTCTTTTTCTCATTGCTCTCTAGCCTTTTTAACTAGGCTGTCCACAACATTTTGTAGGGCTGTCCAGTCCTTACGTTGTCTTGCAAAACCCCCAAAGCTGTCCTTTCTCACCTTCCTTCCCTCTCCTTCACTTCTGCCTGGAAATGAGGGAGAGGAGGACACTCCAGCCCCTCTGTGGCAAACTATGTCTTCTCCAGAGAAAGTATTACTTTACTAACAGAAGACAACACAAATTTCCTTCAAAGAACAGCCCCAAGCTGGGCTTAATTTTATCTGGTCTCTGCTGTTGTTGGAGCAATAGAAGACGTCCCCAGTTAGCAAAGATGTGTGCAGGAGCATATGTGAAGCTTGCCAGGCTACTGGGCAGAAGTCCATGCACTGCATTGAGCCAAAGTAATGGGACACAGCGTGGTTTCATGTGACCGTGACTGTGGCATTTGCATTCAAATCAAGGCCAGGATCAGAGGGTGCCAAGCAGTATGAAATGAGACTAATCTCAGAGACAGAACAAAGATGTTTTATGTAACTTCATGCACATCTGGAGGAGGAAGGACAGAGAGCTGCTGAGTTTCACAGGTGGTACCTCAGTCCATATAACATGTCCCCTTAAATCTTTGCAAATATAAGGAGAATGATAAAGAGACTTAGACAAAACCAATCATATCTCTCAAACACCTGGAGAAAGAGTACAAAAATGAAATATTCTAGCCTAAACCAATCCCTTAGAGAAGGTCAGATAACATTGAAGGGGGCAATGCCCCCCTCCAGCAGGTAACAAGCACTGGAAAACATGGGGTCAGTCAGGCCAAAGGCTATGGATAAACTCTCCAATGTTAAACTGTTGACAGGGCAGGAGGTATAATGACAACAGGGTTATGAAAGGCTTTAAGTTGCTGTCATTTGAATAACCAACTTTATATCCTGAATGACCAGTCTACCTGATGTTAATGGGGAAGGAATTACATAAGCGTGACTCAGAAAAAGCACATGCCAAATGCTGAACAGCAGAGGATGAAAGCCAGAGCTGTAGCATGATGCTAAGCAAGGACGCCAAGAAATGCAAACCATCGTTTCCCACATCAAGCCTTTGTGTGATCTTCTATCCCATGAATTATGCTGAAAACTGAATAAGGGTCTCTTCTGGAGTAAAAAATTATTCTAGAAAAAAAAATTACTCTGTTCCTGTTAACAGTAAGTGTGCCTGAGCCACTGCTCTTAGCAGAGGATGCTCACCCTCTGCCAGAGCCACAGCTTCTTCTGCACAATGCCCATCTGGCCCCCTCTCTTGGTATCATGGGATGAGCAGTGACTTGGCAGGAGGGCAGTGCCTGTGGGCAGCTGCAATTGCACTCTGGAGGTGTTCACACTCCCTGAGTGCTTTGCTCCCATTGCTGAAGGTAATGGATAAAACTCCTGATGTTTCAGGAACAGGCATTTAATGACAGCACCGGGAAGAAAATGGTGTTCAGCTTTAACATATGTTGCCAGCCTGTGCATCACTCATGCTGTCATGCTGTCACCTTGAAATCTTGCCTGGTCATGTGGCTTGTAGAGAGATCTCTGCAGTCTGCAGGAGCCTAACAGTGTCCAGAGCAGTCCACTAGGAGTTAATTGTATTCAATCTGACAGCTCCCTGTCTGCCAGCAGTGCTTTCACATGCTGGCAGGCTCTCCCTCACTGCCTGCACAGCCCAAGGACAGACCTGCTCCATCCCCCTGCTGGGACAGCCTGGTGGGCTGCAGACCCACAGTTCCTGAGGCAGTGGAATCCTGGAGGGAGGACTTTATTACTCAGTGTGACAAGACTTGCATATTAGTACTGTCTTGTGTTGCTTAAATGTCACAATACGTCTGCTGGGACTGCGTGCCAAATGGAAATGTACACAGGCTGGTGTCATAGCCTCTTGTTGTCTGTGTTCACCTGCTGCTCCAGGGAGTGTTAAAATACTCCCTGCTTTTACCCACTGAGCCAGGACACCCCAGGAGCAAAGGTGTTCCAGGTCAGTGGCTCAAGTCCTGCCCGCCACTCTTTCCTGAGCAACTAGGATTGTGTTGCTGCTGTCTGTCCATAAGAGACCATCACAGGACATGTTGCATTTTCCTCCCACCCTGAATATCTGCAGAGAGCACCAAGTGGCAGGAATAACAAGTCATCTAAGGAGAAAAATGCTCTTTCACTGCTTTCAAAAGGAGATTTCATGGTAAAAGAGCAAAACTGCTCAGTCCTTGTAAAACTCTGGAGTGGATTAAGCATGTAGGTGATACATAGATTAGTTTGTTTCGGCCCTTCAAGAGATGAGCCTTTGATTCTTAACATATGTCAGGCAAGATATTGTATTTTCACAAGAACAGAGACATAAGTGTTTTCTGCTCCTTCCTCTTTTTTCCACCCGAGCTCCCCAGACACCATCTCTCCTGTGCACTTTTAGTGCCTTGACACCAAGGCTGAAATCTCAGAGACGTGAATTTTCCTGCAGTGCCATGACATGAAGCAGCAGGGCGAGGAGAGGGAAAGGCTGTCCCTGCCCTCTGGGAAAAAGGCTACAGCATGAAAAAATTTCTTATTGCACACCAGAATGTTCACATAGGAGAGAATCTGCATGCATTCCCCTGCAGGAGGACAAGCCCCCGTAGAGCTCAGCCCACACATTTTCATAGGCAACTGAACTCTGAAAAGAAGAAATTTCCTGAAGTGATATGTGGTAACCCTCCTTGGCACACAGCAGGTGTGCAGTCTGTGTGTCTAGGGCACTGAAGGTCTCCTTCCCCATTAAACATGTTATTCTAGTGTGTGAGAATGTGCCTTGCCCCACAAAGAGGTGTTGTGGATAAAGTTCCTTGTTTTGCTGATGGCTGGATATGAGATTTTGGGTACTTCACATCCCTGGGCTTGTGTTGGCACTAAAATGCCTTTTACCTGCCTTTACCCCTTGCCTGCTGTTCCTCTCACTTGACTCTATGCATTTGATCTGGGCATCTACCCTGAGCTAGTCCATGAGGGTCTGTCTAGAGGCAAATGAAGGACACAGTCATCTCCAGAGGGATCTTAAGGATGAGTACACAGTGAGTCACTTTCTGGAGGTTTCGGTCTTCTCATTGGCTGTGGAAAAAGCTGACATGAGTAACTTGGACTCTATTCTGCAAACCTAAAGTTTGGTCAAATGACAGCCACATTCGGAGCACCAGGCCTGCCTCTTCTCACAAATTTGGACAGCATCCATATATTTGCACAATGGGAACTTGGTCTCGGCAGGGAGCCTGCAGATATCAACAATGGATGCAATTATGGGGAATAAACATGGGAATATATGTTCTGAAAAAGAAAGCTTTCCTCCCAGCACTGCTGTGAAAAATAGCAGAACAGAGAGGAACTAATTCTGTTTCACCTAATTGCTCTCCATAAATCATCTCTTGGCAGCAGGCTAAACTGGTCCATCGAAGGGCCAATTAAAGCAAAGGGAGGCTGAGTGCTGTTTGTACTCAGGGGTGTGTTTTATACTACAGGAACTGTAATTTGTTCCAAGAGGGTGGCATCTCCTCCCTTTCCAAGCAGAGAGGAATGTCTATGTCTGGCTCTGAGTGTTATTCCTTCAGTGCATCCATGGTGCATTGTCTGGCATTCTTTCCAGCAAGTGTTTTACTGTTCAATGTGAGATACAATGGTGCAGGTGAATGCTGGTAAGCAGAAAAACCACAGAATCATTTAGGTTTGAAAGGACTAATAAGATCATTGAGTCCAACCAGCAACCAAGCACTGCCAAGTCCACTGCTAAACCACATCCCTGAGCACACATCTGCACATCTTTTAAATATCCCAGAAGATGGTGACACCCCCACTTCCGTGGGCAGCCTGTTCCAATGCTTGACAACACCTTCCATGAAGGAATTTTTACTCAGTATCTAATATAAACCACCACCCCTGGTGCAGCTTAAGGCCATTTCCTCTTGCTCTACTGCTTGTTACCTGGGACAGGAGCCCAACCCCTCACCTGGCTACACCCTCCTTTCAGGTGGTTGTAGAGAGAAATAAGGCCCCTTCTGAGCTTCCTCTTGTCCAGGCTAAACAACCCCAGCTCCCTCAGCTGCTCCTCATAAGACTTGTGCTCCAAACCCTTCACCAGTGGTCAGATGAACAAGGTCATGAAACCTGGAAATCAGTGACAACAGGATTTGTTTTAAAATAACACCATACAGTGCACGCAGAACTCCTTCAGTGTGCGGCCCATCAGAATCCCTCCTCAGGGATTTTCTAATGCTCTTCCTGTGTTGGCCCAGGATGTATCCTGCTTCAAGTCCTCCCCACTAGGCTTTGCACACCCCTCTTGTGCACACCCAGCCCTTGATCTGCACCCAGCCAGCAGAGTGGCCACGGCCACGGCATTTCTTGTCCCTGCTGTCCCTCCTGCATGATGTCCAACGGGGACAGCACCTGCCCGCCAAGGCAGCCGGGCCGCAGGCAGCCCAGGCTGCTCTCCCGCCGGGGAGAGAGAGCCAGGCAAGCTCGCAGCCCGCCGTGGGCTCTGGCTTCCCTCCCAAGCCCAGCCCAATGGCCCTGGCTGAGTCCTGCATACCTCGGAGCCACCCCCGGGCCGTGGCAGCCGCCGGCGGGGCCGTGCCGGGCCGGGAGCGGTGCCAGGGCCGCGCACACCCCTCACACCCCTCCTGGCCCGGCAGCCGCGGCAAGGAAGGACAGACAGGGCAGCCCGGGCCGCTCCCTGGGTGTCCGGGACCGGCCGCCTTCCCTCCCTGTTTGCTTTCAGGGTGTTTGTCTCTGGTGCTGTGCAGGTCAGTCCCGCTCAGCAGCAGCTCAAGGAGGTGACACGAAGGAAGGCTGGGGGACACTGCCGGCTCCCCCCCAGAGGCAGCCCTTCCCAGCCCCTCATCCTTCAAAAAGCACTGGAGGTATTCTTGTACCCTCGCTCCCCTCTCTTTTCCCCAGCTGTTCTGTCCCCACCAGCGCCTAAGCCTTGTCTCTCCGGGCAGGTGGGCGGCAGACATGCCCTACCTGCCCCAGGACTCGAAGCCGCGGCCGGCTGCGCATCCCGGCGGTGCCCGAGGCACGCACAGCTCGGGAAAGGGCTACGAGCAGCTGAAGCAGGAGTGCCTGCGCAGGGGTGTCCTCTTCGAGGACCCCGACTTCCCCGCCTGCAATTCGTCTCTCTTCTTCAGCGAAAACCCAGCCATTCCCTTCGTCTGGAAGAGGCCTGGGGTGAGTATGCCCTTGTGTTTGTGCCCCCCGTCCCGCCCAAGGTCAGGCAGCTGGGCTTCGGGGGGGCACCAAGAACCCCCTGCTCAGGGAGATGTGAAGTGTGGGAGTTTGGAGGGGCTTGACAGCTGGCCTGCAAGCAAAGCTGAGTTAATAGAAGAAATAACAATTGATGATTTTTGAGTGTATCTATAGCAAAGAAGAAGACAAAGCTGTCAGCATGGAAGCTGATTAGAAAAGATACATGAAAATTTCCCTAAGCAAGACTGTGTTCCTAAGTAGATGTGTATATGGACTTCATTAAATTTCTGTAAAACTTTTGCCAATTATATTGGCGTTAATTGCTTTACACAAATGAATATAATAAGTTATTGTAATGTAGTTAATGACTTAAGATCACGCTTTGTTAAGAGTATATAAGCTAGAGAACATGCAGAATAAAAACTTTTTTCTTCTTAGACCCTGATCACGTGTGTGTATATCATGTCCAACATAACAGTGACATGGGGGGAAACCCTTCCCACCTCAGGAGCAGTGGCTCAGGATTGGGATGCCCCCACAAAGAGCTCAAGCTGCAGGATGAAAGGGTTGGAAGGCTTCACCCCATGTTTCAGGTGTAGCTCGTTGTACAGTCACACTTATGCATGTGTATGTATGTGCATGCATAAAGGACTTGTAATCAGCTTCTCTCTTACATTGTTGCCAGACAAAAGATGAAAGTAAGAGGGCAGGCAGAGAATTAAGGGTAAAATACATTATGATAATGTTCTAACTGTGTAAAATTGAGTGTTGTTAATGTAGGAAATTCATAAATGAGATCAACTTCAAAAATTCAAACCTTTTAACTTTTACTGTACTAGAGTCTTACACTTACCTGCTCACTTCCATCAGGGAGCACTGAGAGATTACAATTGCATGCCGTGGTTACTGAGCCATTCAGCAGTAGCCAAGGGCTCAGTGAGTATCTCTTAATGCATCTTGCATAACAGTCATCAGTAACACAGTGGGAGCCTGAAGCTGCACCGGTCAGATGCTCTCAGATCATAAACCCAGCATCACTCCAGGTTCCTTCTTCCCACTTCACTCTGTAACTAATAACCACAGAAAAAAATGTGGCAACAATTTGTTTCTTTGCTAAGGGCTGGTGTTTATTCTGGGTTTTCTTCATAGTCTGGAAGTCTCTTCCTTTATAAAAAACTTTTCTTTGGTGATACTGATGCCAAGGGAGACAACGAACAAAGTAAGCTTAAAGAAGGGTTTAAATTATCTTAATTCCCAATGATAAGCATTCAATGCCTCAGCATCTGGTAGTTAACATAGTGCTGATACAGAGCAGAATTAAAGCTGTCACTCCTGGACAGGTTTCAGTTGTGGAAAAAAATTGGAGATCTCAGCACATGCTTAGTGCAGCCCCCACAGGCACTGCTGCCTATGTGTGCTCCAGAAAGCCAGGTGGCCTGTGGGGCTGCCTCCCAGCACATCAGAGGCTGTGAGGCTGAGATGGCTTTGGGTGTGGTGACCTTAGAGTGCTGAGAGGCATCAAAAAATGGACACTAAATCTTAAAGAATAGTTTTCCTTTGCCCAGCTCTTAGGGACTAGTTTGTCTTTTTAGGGCTCGGAATAGTTAAAATCTGGTGGAAAATGTGACCAGGAGTGGTTGAGGGCTTGTGTGCCCTTGTGTATGGTACACAGGGGCAGTGGAGAATGGTCTGTTTTCTTCAGGATCTTTGTATGCTGAACTGGAAACATTTCCAGGATGAGTAAGTTACCTCAAATGGCATCTGCCTTTACTCCAGTTCCCCCCACGCACTTTTGTGAGCTGCACAGCGAGAAATAAAACTCAGGGGAGGCTGAGAGGATGTGTAAGGACAGGGTATTAGTTATGCTCTGTTCTGGCTCCTCAGCATTTAAACTAAATCAATTTCCTCTCTATTATCCATCAGGAACAGCAGCAAAATAGAAGTAGTGTAACAATTTCGATTTAACACATTTTACTTTGCAAAGGGAACATTGGCCTGGAGCATGTGCCAGGTGAGTTGCCACAGCTGGAGAGGCTGAGCACAAAATCATGGCCTCTGTGCAGGGTATCTATATTCCAACTTCTTTCATGGTTACTGGTTTTTTCTGCATCTCCCACCAGTATTTTACAGTAGCTTGGTTGAAGTGTAGCATAGTACTTGAGGATGATTGCAGGGACAAATAATCTAAATCTTCTGATTTGCAATCTGTTAGAGTTTAATCTTTAGTAATGAGAGTAGAGAAGGCTTTCTCATTACTTTGACATGCATATATCTGCATATATACATGTTTGTAGCAGCATGAACAAGACCTTCAACCAGCACTAATCTGTAAATCTCCCACCGTAATCAGTGAGCTACCTGGATCTGCATCAGAAGAATATCTGACTTTCTACATAAGTGAAGTGCTCCCAGATTCAGACATGTAGTGATTTTGTTTAGCAATCCTTTTAAATCCTTTTTAATTTCAAATTCAAACTCTCCTTTATCAAAATTTTAGAACAATCTGAAGAACATAAGACTCTTTTCTCATTATATTTCCTTTCCTTTCCTTAATTCAACAGCTCAGTGTCTGGGAAAGGTAGACATATAAATTGAAGAATGAAAAACCCAACCCAAAAAAGTAAAGACAAATGGGTTTTACCAATTTTAGATGAGCCTATGTTCTACAGGGGGAAGTAAGAAAGAAGTATTCCTAGTATGAACAGCCACAGACAACCAGTCTGACAGGTTGGGACCAGGCAGAGAAATGTAATCACAGAAATCACCTAAACAATCTCACTCCCAGTGTGCTTTAGGTCTCTGTGTCCCCCTCAACCAGTGCAAGACAGGCACTGGGATGCAATTTGTTTTCTTTTGGGTTTAAAGAAATATAGCTTTAATGCAGCATCAGGACAGTCACAGGTCACTATGTTTCATCTCTCTGAAGACTGCATGTTCCTACTTCCAGACAATGTCTTTGTGCAGGTGAATCCTCAAATTACTGCATGCTGTGTTTGAATACTGGGTTTTGTCCTTTAACGTGCTGAAAGTCCTGATGCATTATTATACCATCTGAAAGTCCTTTTAAAATTAACATTGTTTTTGCACACCCACTCAAAGACTGTAGAATGTGTTTTCTTTTTTTCAGCAGAGAATGTGGCACAAGTCCTGTCAACACCCTTTCAACTAATTTTTATTGATTTTTGAAAAAATTATTTTTGATTGCTCTAGACACAGGAGTTTGAAAACATTTTTCCGTGTATGAGTTACAGAGATGTGTTAAAACACTGAGTCATGAATCAAACCCATGTCAGTGGAAAGGTTTTTTATTTTGTCCCTTGCTAACACACAGGGCTTCTTGGTAACAGCTAAATGCATTAGTTGCAATGAGAATTACGTCTCCTGAGAGCAATGGAGATAAAACAAAGTGTGTTGCTGAACATCAGCTACTTTATCAGCCATTGCTATATCAATATCTCAAGGCAATGAGCTGTGGTTTTATTGTTCATGCCCAGCCCCAATGAAACTGAGTGTATTTAACTAGCAGGCGGGCCAGGTGAGGAGGAGCTGCTGTTTGCTTCCCTTTGCTCCACACTCTGGGGACATGGTGTGCTGTGGTACTTCCTCCCTGGGGCACCTGTGCCTGAGGCACGACCTGGCCACCACCTCCTCCCCAGCAAAGGCAAACAAAAATTATGCAAACCATCTTCCTCCTGATATTGCTTCTGCAGGGGGAGCTCCGCAGCTGCAGTGCTGGTTCACTGAGGAGAGTGCCCTGGCTCCAGCAGCAGGTGCTCCAGCAATAAGTGCAGGAAGCTGAACAAAACTATCAATATTCTGCCCTATGGTCTGAGAAAATGCAGTGATATGAACGCAAAGCAACTCAATTTAATCTAGGCAAATGCAGGGATTAAATGACTGAATGTGCTCTTCTATTTCCCCTGCCCTCCCCATTAATTTTTTTCATTTGCCACTTAGGCAGAAGGATCTGCTTCATGCCTCAGGGTCTGCAATAATGTGTCAGGGCAGGATGATTAACAGGCATATTCCTCCAGTAATATATTAGATAGTCTCCTCTCCCCTTTTCTATTCAGTTCAATCAATTACATTCAATATCCAGTTCATGGGAAAATGGAGAAGAATTCCTGCCACATTAATTGGTTTATCACTATAATTTTTCTATCCAGCCATGGTACTAGTAATTGAGCTAAACCAGTCTAATGAATGCTTGAGAACTACTGTAATGCCACCATGAGCACCATTCCCTCTGACCTCTGACCCCATGGGGTGGGTAGTGTTAACTCCTCCTAAAAATTAGCAGGACTGAAGCTGTCTTTGTTGTTTGCTTTTTTGAGGAGGAAATTGTCTCATGGTTGTCAGACACTGTATGTTCCAGATATTACATGCAAGTAAATAGAAGTCTTACTAGTTCAGTTAAAAGTAAATTGTCAATGTAATTTTTTCAACCATTGGAGGAAAGCAAGCTAACAAAAAGCCTTGTTAACCAGGGCTGCAGCCTGACATCAATCTTCTGGATGAGTTTGTGCTATGATATTTTAACAATTGCCTACAGATGAATAAAGAATGCCAGCCTTTCATTAGCAGCCAACTAATTATGAAAAAAAAGAGGATAGTTGATTCTTTAATTGCTCTACACTGTAATTAATTAGCAAGGATTCCCCATCTTGTTCTTTGTGGTGGCAACACTGCTGCAGGATAATACAGCTCGTGTGGAACACAGGGTTTGTCAGCACTGCTGCAAGTCTGGTTCAGAGTGATGATGATATTTTCCTATTTTTCCTTAGAAATTCTAAGTAATTTCTCTGTCTCACTGTTGCAGGACATTGTCAAAGACCCCAAGTTTATCGTTGGAGGAGCCACCAGAACTGACATTTGTCAAGGGGATCTTGGTGAGTGATTCCCCTGGGTGGATATGTTCATGTCTGCGCACTGTGAGGAGCACTAGCAGTGTCCTCACGGAGGAGGGGATGTTGTCCCTCCTGAGCTGGTGGCAGCAGTGGAGCTGGAGGTCCTGCCCAGGCTTGCCTGGCCTGCGGCTTCTTCTTGGATAGCTCCCACCCATCCATGCCAGGGACCATCTTGTTGCAGTGGGATTCAGGGTCAGGGAAGGATCTTCACTCCAGGGTACTGTGAGCCCAAGGGAGTCTTTTGTCTACCAGCCCCTCCAGACTGAAGCACAGGCTGCCCTGGCCAGGCAGGGACACCCTCTCTGGGAACATGCAGGCTGTCTTTTGGGTTTCAGGGGAAGTAGCAGCTAGCTGTCATAACATCTCCTCTCCTTTTACTCCTCTTTCCCCCCTCTCAATCCACAGGTGACTGCTGGCTTTTAGCAGCAATAGCTTCTCTCACACTGAATGAAAAAACACTAGCAAGAGTGGTGCCACTGGATCAAAATTTTGGGCCAGATTATGCTGGAATATTTCACTTCCAGGTAAGGTGACCATCTGTCACAGAATGAACCCATCTCTGTCATTACATTTCATGGTCTATTTTGCAGTGAGGCTGACAGGTACTGCAGAGGAGACACTGCAGTAGGATTTCTGAGCTTACAGTGTTGTTCATGTTTTGAGTAACAAACTAGAGGGCTGCATCAGCCTCATACAGGCACAAACACAGCCATTCTTGTTATGTGAACAGATACATAGCTTTAAAAATTATTTCACATTTTCCTGGGCACACACACCTCACTTAGGATATAAGTCCTTAAAGGAGTTGAACTGGTACCTGTAACACACGTGTGTCCTAAAGGAGTTTTGAATTATGTGGTGGACACTGGTGTGATTGACATAATCCAGGCAAGGAGCTACAGTACAGGTCTACGCATTTAGTCTTGGTGTTTTCCTAAGACAGATCAACCTTCCTAGAGAGCTGCCTTGCAGGGCAGAGCAGGAACAGATGATTTACATGTCTTCTAATCAAGCTTTATAATTAGAAATGCTGGGACACCAGAATCCTGCTCTCAGGAAATGCTGGGCTGTCAGGAAACTCATGCACCATCCTTTTAAACAGTTTTGGCAGCACAACGAGTGGCTGGATGTTGTGATTGATGACCGATTGCCCACCTTCAAGGGCCGGCTGGTTTTCCTGCACTCAGCTGAACTCAATGAATTTTGGAGTGCCTTACTAGAGAAAGCCTATGCAAAGTAAGTCCCGCTGCACATACATAATTTGCTACTTGTACATACATTATTCACAGTTTGTTCATATGCTATCCACAATTCTAGTGAGCAGCTTCTAGAATTTGCTGCTGCCCTTGCCAGCCTGAAAACTGGCACTAAAGAAAGAACATCCCCAGGCCATAAAGATACAGAGAAATGCTTAAATTAAAAATGCAACTGAAAAGGAAAGCAGAATAACCCCGATACTACTGCTTGGGTACACTCTCGGGTGCTAGTTTTTGACTTCAGTGCTATTGCTGCAATTCTACACATGTGTGAGAAAGCTCTCAAACATGGATATCTTGAAAGCAATTCTCACAGTCAGTGTGTGTTTTCCAGGTTGAATGGCAGCTACGAGTCTCTGAAGGGTGGCAGTACAATAGAGGCCATGGAGGATTTCACTGGGGGTATAGGAGAAACGTATGATGTTAAGGAGGCTCCTGACAATTTCTATGAAATCCTAGGAAAAGCCCTGAAAAAGTGCTCAATGGTGGGCTGTTCTATTGATGTAAGTAAGAAATGGGGTCTCAATTTCTTGGTGCCCTCAACTTTGGGGTTCAGTGTTTTCTGGTTTGAGTTTCACTTTTCCTCCTGGTGAAGTTTGCTGCTTGCAAAGACTAGTTAAAATTTTACTGAACTAGACAGTGTGATACTCAGCTGCCTGATGGGACCCTTCACCACTGTCACTGTCATCAAAGCCTTTTTACCAGAAATGAGACCATGTGAACACCTGATCTCAGTCTGAAAATGTAGATGATGCTGAAAAAAAATCAAAGGGGCAGAGGAGGAATTCAACCCTGGAACCACTTCCTTTTAAACAATGTTTAAAACCTTCCATATTTTTTCCCCAAAGGGGACCACTGCACCTTGGTTGAGCAGAAAGACAAGTTCCCTGTTTGTAGTACGGGTTAGCCACTGATTAACCTGGTGCTTGGAAGGGACCAGGTGGCACCATTTGCAATCTCACTCTGAAGAGAGAAGTTAATTCACATTTTTTCCCCTGTTCCAGACCAGCAGTGCAGCTGAGTCAGAGGCTCGAACCCCGTTTGGCCTTGTGAAAGGCCATGCGTACTCTGTGACTGGCATTGAGGAGGTATGTCCAGCAGCACGGGGCAAGGAGGGGAAGTTATCCTGGGGAAGTTATCCAAATTCCAATCCAGCTCTCCCTCCCACATCTCCTGTGGCACTCTGCACCTTTTTCCCAGCTGTTAACACCAGCCTCTGCACACTGGAGAAGCCTTGCTCCCTAGATCCTGGCACTTTATATTTTCTGTATTTTCTTCTTCCCCAGGTGAGCTACAGGGGCCGGCAAGTGCAGCTCATCAGGATAAGGAACCCGTGGGGACAGGTGGAGTGGAATGGCCCTTGGAGTGACAAGTGAGTGCACTGTCCCTTACACAGTGGCCTTGCAAAGGCCAAATCCCAGCTTCTGCTCCATAGCTGGCTTCCTGCAGCCCCAGCTGCTCCATGGGAAATCAAAGTTTGCATGTGCCTAACAGTATTTCTGCCCTACAGCATCTCCCCCTCAGCATATTCAAAGCAGTGCAATGCAGAGACACTGTCAAGGTTGTTCAGCCCCCAAAACCTAACATCAGCAGAAATCATGCATGAATATAAATGAGATAATATTAATACACTCCCAATTATATAAGTTACACATTTGGAGTGATATTTTTGTTTAAATATTTACAAGCCTGTTGCTATAGCACTTGTAACACAACATCCATAGTTTGTTCTACTACAGATAAGCTGAAACTGATAAAGTATTACCCCCTCTGAATAGCTTGCATCTCTCTGTTTATTGTTTGGGGTTTCTTAAACACATCAGGAGTAATGCCTTAATAATAATAAATGGCCATTAAAGTTGTGGAAGGACCCCAAAACACAGCAGGGTTGGCCCGAAAATCAGTCAGGTTTTACTACTAACAGTAAACAAAGTGCAAACAATGCAAAATGAAAAAATACCTGGTAAAAAATCAACACTACATTCCTCTCCAACACACACTTTTCAGTATATTTTTTGCACATATGCATTGTTTCATTTTTGTTTCACTTTTTCTACTGAGGTTTTTTTCATTCACATAGATGCAGAGGAGAGGAATCATAACCTGCCTGGCCCTTTAATATTGCTGAGACATGTAACCATTTGTAGGACTACTTCAAATTTCCCCGTCCTTATCATGGCTCAGAAGTAAATTAAATATGTCCACATCAGCTCAGATCCTTTATCTTGAAGAAAAACATGGATAATTGACGTGTATAATGAGTTCTTAAATCTGAAAAAGATGGTGAGGTTCTGATCAGGACAGGCATCTGGCAGTTTATGCTGTTTATCAAAAAGTGTGTCTCTGCAAAGCAGAGCTCTGACTCTGCTCTTGGGAGGCTTTCTGGAACTCAGGATGCAGAGGGGCTTGCAGGTCAATACAGGAGCCTGTATTAACATTTTGCTGTGGCTGCTGGAATTAAAAACCACAACACAAGGTGCCTTCTACTTTATTATGTCAAATTGGAAATACAGTAGTGCACTTTCACGTTTCCTGAAAAGCTTTATCAGGTTTTTGTTTGGTTTTGATATGCCACAGCTGGAGTCAAAGGGGTGCATGAAAAGGAGGCAAAGGCTTAACCTGGGGCCCCAGTTACTCCACTGACTCAAAAATGAAAAAACATCTGGCCCTAAATTAGCAACAAGAGTGAAAAAGATGATGGTGCTACAGATGGAATACAGATTTAAGGAGAGTGTTTACTTACCAATATCTTGAGGTTTACCAATAGCCCTACTGTCTCCAACCCAAACACCTGAGACCAGTCCCAATGTCAATAACTCACATTAAGACCACTCTGGACCACCTTTGGGGTTTTTGGCCTGGTGCTGCTTTTAGCTGCATTAATTAGTCTCTGTGACCATGAGTGCCAACAGGATCAGGAAACCTCTTAAATGCAACTGTGTTTGTGTAAGCTGCACAAATAGAACACGTGAGAGAAGAGCAGCCTGCTGTTGTGTCCTGCCAGTCATTCTGAGCCAGGGAAAATGGATTGCCACATGCCTGCTAGTAAAGCTTGGTTTTGTTTTCCTGCAGTTCTGCAGAGTGGCGCTCAGTCAGCCCATCGGAGCAGAGACGCCTGTCTCAGGCAGCACGGGATGATGGAGAGTTCTGGTAAGACACAGGTTCTTAAAGTGTGGGACTCTAATCAGAAATCAAGGTGCAAGTGGCCAAAACAAGCAACAAAGGAAGAAGCCTTTGCATGATGAAATTTTCAGTTTCTGCCTGAGAGAGGACGGGTAGAACACTCCCTTTGTTTTCTGTGTTTCGTGTTTGCCTATATCTGTTTTAATAACAAAAGCCCTCAAAAATCAATTTAGTTAATGGCATAGATATTTCAAATACTCTGTGTGTCCCATGAATGTAACGCCCTTTAAATCCTTCCCATGAACAAAGGCAGGATATACAAAAGGGAGCATTTTATGGCACTGTATCAGCTATAAGATTCATTCTGGGCGTGCACTGGGAGAGGAATGAGTCCTGAGAAGCCATTCTACTAATTGCATAAAGCAAACAGCACCAAGATATGTGTGAAATTGTGGAAAAATTGAAGAAGAGATGAAATAAAATGAAATGATGAAATAAAATTTAAAAAAAAGAAACCAACATGGTGGAAATTGCTTTAGAAGTGCGAAGTGTTCTTCATGCCAAATTCATGACCTCAGACAGAGCAGATGGCTGACTTGCACATGATCCCCCCACCCTGTATCGATTGTGCTGTGACAGTGTGTTGGGTCACATTTTCTGGGGCCAGATGCTCAATTCTTTTACACATAGGTACATCTAGAGAGGTATGCAATGGAGCTATTCCATGTTTTGCCTGCAAGCTAAACCAAAGTTGAGCTTCAGGCCTGAGGAGTTATTTGAGATAGACAGTGCAGCACATTAAGTCACACAAAATGATTTATCACAAATTTTGATGACTGGAGGGGAGTAGGTCCAGTACCTGTTCTATTACTGTATTTTTACATAAGATATTTTGAGTTATTTTCTATTGACATAGTAAATGCATTAGGACATTTGCAGATTCTTCAAAAAGCTTTTGTGTTTGTTTGGGCTTTGGGTTTGTTGGGGGTTTTTTGTCTGTTTTTGACCTGATTACAGCTGTAGCTTACACAGTGAGTGTAAAGGAGACAAAGACTTTGCATGGAACCCCAGTAACTCCAGCAAGTAAGGACTGACCATGTGATAGAGGTAAAAGTGTGCAAGTAGGCATAAAATAAACAGTGAAATTAATGGAAAAAATTTCCTTTTTAAACCCTTTTGTCCTCTGGACTTGTGAGAATTGAAGAAAATCTTCATGGTGACAGGCTGAGGGCATTTTGACCTCATTAATTGCCCCAAAGATGTTTTGGCATTTGGCTAATGCATTTCAGATTGGTCTTGTTCAGGTGCTTTTAACAGATGCAAAGGGGCATCTTGTGGTTGGCTAAGGAATCAGCTTCTCAGTCCTAGTCCCTTCCCTCCTAAGATCAGAGGGTCAGAGTTTTCCTTTCCCTTCATAAGTACAAACCCAGAACAGCTCTAGGGAAATCAGAACAGGTGTTTTACCTCCTAGAATTCAAATCTGATCTATGAAGGGCAACCCCTTCTTCTGCTTTGCAGCAAATTTCCAAAGAGCCCAAGATTGCATTGCGTGGCTAGGAAACCAAGCCATTTAGAGACAGATTTTGCTATGCTACCCCCACTTTAGTGTCCTGAGCATCAGAGTGAGAATAAGCAGTGCCTTGGGCTAGCAATATCTGGAAATAGCTGACAAGAAAGGGCAGAACTCAGCAAAGCAAACCCTGCTGTTTCTTTTCACACCAAAACCAAGTTGTAAAATGGCCCACAGCAAGTGTAAATTAATACTACCACAGACATCTATTTGTTATAAGGAAGAAAAATTGAACTAGCTCTGTTGGACGAGGCACATGGGAAGCTTGCTGGATCCTATCTGCCTCTGCCACAGGTAAACTTGCATCTTGGAGGCCTTTTGCTCTCCTGCTACTCCATTTTGTTGTTAGGCATCTGCCACAGGAGGAAAAGGATAGTTACAGAAGCTTATGTTAGGGAGGAGATCCATTTCTGTGTGTTATTTCTATGGTCCAGGGAGAGAGGGGGACTCTTCCAGACAGCAATTCAGAGCAGAGGACGTATCTAGACGTCAAATTGCCCACACAAAGGCCTAATATCAGCTCTTTTTCAGAGGGAAGTTCAGCCTACCAAGGCTACCCTCAGGCTTAGAGTATGAGTGAGTGAAAGCTAATTGCTCTCCTGCTGGCCTATATCCATGGTCACTAAAACAACTCTGCATGAACTGGTGATCTGGCCTGGGGGGATAAGTACTTCTGCTGGGCATCCTTCACAAAGATGAATGGCTGCCTGTTCCTTACCACTTCTCTTGCTCAGGATGAAGTTTGAAGACTTCAAAGTGCATTTTGACAAAGTTGAGATCTGCAACCTGACTCCAGATGCCCTGGAAGACAGCACTGCCCACAAATGGGAAGTGGCCATCCACCAGGGAAGCTGGGTCCGGGGAGCCACTGCAGGAGGATGTAGGAATTTCCTAGGTAAGTAAATACCATTTTGAAAGTGAAAAGCAGGCACTGAAGTCTTTACCTGCCCTCAGCTATAGCTCTTCAGAGAAGAGCTCTGCAGCCAGAGCTGTGGGTGCAAGACAGTGTAGCCAACAGGAACCAGCTAAAGGGGCAAATGAGAAAGCTCAAACCACTGTGTGGTTTAAGAATGCTGTACTTTAATGATAAATCCTTTCTGTGGTTGGCTTTTTTGAATTAACAATACAGCAATGAACAAAGTGATAAATGTTCATATGGTCCCACTTGAAACTTTCTGGTGAAAGGCTTTGCTTGTTTTGCTCTCAGGTTCATTGGATCTGATTTACCTCTTAATGACATTTGGATGAGCAGCACTAAGTCCAAATTAGCCAGTTAAACTGCAGCAGCAAGTGTAAAATGAAACAAAAAGCCCAGATCAGCCAACATTTTTATGTGCCTCTGAAGCTGTGTCATGGGTCCGAGCTATGTTAGTGCAGAATGGCACCAGCATTATGGGATCATTGTAGCTATATAATTTTACAAAATTTCATCTCACAACTTCATTTGAACCATGGTAACTTAATAAGGCACCAGGCCTGAAATCTTTCCTACCTAGTTCCATTCAGGACTTTGGGATTTGGCTTATTTTTTGTAAAGCTTAGTGGAAAGAAGTATAACAATTAATGGAAAAACTAAGTTTGAGTGAAACCTCATCTTTATTGTCTTTTTTGGTTTGGTGGGTGTGTTTTTGTAGTAGTAGTGGAGATTTATAATTCTGAGTCAAGAAACTCTCTGGTGTTCTTGACATTGGCAGAGACTTTCTGGACAAATCCACAAATTAAGCTGCATTTGACAGAGAAGGATGATGGACAAGAGGACTGCACATTCATAGCAGCACTGATGCAAAAGGGTCGCCGTAAACTCAAGAAGCTTGGAGCTGAAATGCTGACCATTGGCTACTCTATTTATGAGGTACTCCTTTGCTGCTACAGCACAGGAGCTGCATTATTACTGTTTGGAACTTTGCCCTGCCCCATTTTTGGGGCCCTTGCACCTACAATAACATTCAGTAAGTAACCTAACAATTGCATCACGGCCTGTGGAGGATGGAGTCCTCTCAGAGGAGAATTTAGGAGTCCCCACAGGGCCATGGGTTCCTAGAACAGACCCCTCAGCCATTATGTTACCCTCTGCCTGGCTCAGGGAGAGGGAATATTGCTTCTTCTGAGCATCCTGTTGGATGCCTGTCCTCGAGTGAGATTCAGGTTGGTGAATCTGTTGTCACAGATCTATGACACTACATCTGGGATGGTGGTGTTTAATGGCAGGGCATGTTTAAGTAGGAAGACAACATCCCAGTGTACTCTGAGACTGCCTTCTGGGTGGGAAAGGACAGTGGTAGTGGGTCCTTGCCATAAGGTGGGAGCTAAATTACTGTAAGTGCCTGGGAGAGGGAATGAGAGTCAGGATCACAGCCTGGGGTGACACTTGTGCCAGGCAGAATTTATCTCTGTGATTAGGAAGGGAGCGAGTATGGCTTTCAGCACACCCTCGCCAGTGCAGCACTGCCTGTTTTTCTCCTCCTAGAGCCCTGGCACAGATGGACACTTGGGCAAAGACTTCTTCAGGTACCACGCCTCCAAGGCCAGGAGCAAAACTTACATCAATTTAAGGGAAGTATCCCACCGATTCAAACTGCCACCGGGTGATTACATTCTCATTCCAACAACATTTGAGCCGCACCAGGAGGCAGATTTCTGCCTGAGGATCTTCTCTGAGAAGAAGGCCATCACTGAGTAAGTCAGCAGCAAGTTTGGGCCTTCCAGTGCTCCCCTGCACATAGGGTTGTTGGCTGCTGGGGAGAGTGTGGCTGCCAGGCATCCAGCCCTACAGCAGAGACCCAGCATGGCAAGCTCTTGATCATTTGGGTTTTTTTGTTTGTACTTGCCTGTTTTTGCTAAACCCAACTTTTTTTTGAGATGAGTTGAGAAGGTGGGAAAATAGGGCGTGCCATGATGAATCTGCTGGATGTTTGACAGGGAAGAATTTCTAGCTGGCACTGTCTGGGTCTCTGTGAATACAGCAGTGTTTGCTTCCTGTTTGTTTCCTCCCAAAGTTTGTCCAAAAGACAATTTTATGTTAAAAAAGCATACTGAGGAAAAAATGTGTTCACAATGAATAATGAATAAAGAATGAGATGAATTCTTTAGCAGATGACATGCACAGCTGTGTCCTCCCCGAGTCCTGCCTAATCTCTGTTCTAAGGGCTTATACCAAAATTTAAACAGTGCAAAAGTCTGCTTGTTTGATGAATTTTAGCTAAACATAACCTGTTACGTTAAAAAACCCATTTTATCATTCACCTGGGGAAAAGGTAATAATCAAGCTTCCACCCCAAGCAGATGTTGAATACCTTCAGATACCAAATAAGGTTTTGTTTTCTCCAGGGATCTAGATGGAAACGTTGCCATAGATCTTCCTGAGGTAAGTCTACAGAGTTCAAGTAGCAAGAGAATAGCTCAGCAGAAGCTGGCATACATTGCTTTTGCTGTCTTTGGCTAAACCGTGTTCATTTTACAGGAATGTTACACTATTGCCAACTTTGTGTATGTCACTGAAATGCTAAGCTCTGCTTAAAAGAGCTGTAACAATCAAAATCATAATCATTATGCCTTGCATGCCCTTGAAGGCAGTCAGTGCCAGCCAGCACGAGAGGTGGGTGCCAGCCACACGTGTGCAGTGAAAGCATCACCCATCAGCACTGGGGAGCCACACAGCAGTTCACATCTTTTAGCATTTTATTTACTGTGAAAAATAAGAAGCAAGAGAATGTCCAATAGACCTACATTAATTTTGCACACAAATGTCTTTATTTTACTTCTCAGTATCTGCAGGACTTGAGAAGGAATGCTTACACATGCAGATGCCTACTGAAGTGATTGAATTCTTTTTGCTTTTGAATGGCTTGGTCTGCCTGCTGAGCACTAATTGCAGCTGGGTCTGAGTCAGCTCCTGTTTAAATGTATCCCTGCAAATAAGCCATTAATTGTGGTGTGCCTTTCCATGGAAACAAGCTAAGCCAAGATCTAATTTGTCTCTCTTTAGTAAAACTCTTCTCCGGGGACCAAGCAAACAACGACATCTTCATTTCAGCGATCTCAGGGCCATGTTCTGTAGTAAAATAAATCTGGGCTGGGTAACATGCTGAAGTGCATCCACCTCTGGCTGCTGCTCTCAAGAAGGTCCCAGGGTGATGCCATGGGAGAGAGCTCAACAGCACTGTGGTTGTTGGAGGCCCAGGGAAACAGAATGGTGCTGAGTGGGATGACAGGACAGAGAGGTGTTTTCCAGGCTGGGTGGTCTTGGTTTTTACCGAGGCAATGGCATACTATACACTTGCCAAGGCGAAGGAAATGAGAGGGTGGAACTCCCCTTGGGCAGAGAGGTGGCTGGGAGGCCTCAGATCTGGCAGAGTTTAGAAGCATGTGTACCCTTATTTTAAGATGTACATGGGTCCAGGGTGCACATTTTCAGGAGAAATGTCATGTATTACGTTTCTTATAAGGACTTGTGTGGTTGGTGTTGCAGCCTCTACATCCAACCCCAAGCCCACAAGAAACTGAAGAAGAAAAGCAATTCCGGGCGCTGTTTGAGCAGATTTCAGGAAAGGTGAGTTCAAAACACTTTGGGTCAGAGCAAGATGTAAAAAGAGGGGAAACACTTCTGCTCCTATACAGGGCGAGGGATACATGAAACAAAATATTTTGGGAGTATGCTTTGTTGTAGTGTGTTGTTTGGGCACCAGATGTCACCATGCGTTATGGCTCGATGGATAAGGGTGCAGTCCCTGGTGAGCAAGCAGGAGGACCAAAGCTAGAGCTCAAGCTCTGAAGGAGTGTGCCTGGTTTAATGTTCAGCTGCAGTTGAGTTTTCTTTGAATCAACAGCTCCCACTTGAGATCGCCTTCAGACAGACTTATGTACAGCAGCACACCTGTATCTTCCCAGCCCTTAAATTTTTAGCTTTTTCTAGGTTTTGTATGGTTCTCTTTTGCTGAGTTGCAATAAAGTACAGATGAGTGATGTTTGTGTTTGTTTTCCGGGGTTTTTGGTAGATCTGATTACAGAAACATTCAAGTAACAGATGCTTCACTTTTTTTTTTTTCTCTGCAGGACCTGGCAATATCTGCAGAAGAGCTTGAATATGTTCTGAACGCTGTATTAAAAAAAAGTAAGTGCTGACAACTTCTAAGTTAGGGTTGTATATAACTTATAAAATCTGCCTTTAATTCATTTAAATATAGAAAATTCAAGGCTGTCCTATGACCCCAACCTGGTGTTCTTGAGCCAGAGAGAGCAGAGCCAGGAAAACATTTGGTCCATTATCTAACCAGGAGCTTGCCTTGCCTCCAGCATGATCCATGTCAGCTCAGTGAGGCCAGGTCTCTGTTGCACTGCCACTCTGCTGTGGAAGGACAAGCACTAGAATGGGACTTTTAAGACCTGGATGTAGTTCATGATCCTGCTACAGGCCCTTTGTACAGTGGGAAACATGTCAGTCTCTGAACCTCATCTCCTGATTTACAAATCAAGGACAGCATCTTCTGTCACGTCTCCAGTAAATGCATCTTCTGTCTGGACTGAAACTTCTCTGTGGTGAGAGCTGCCTTCATCTTCCAGTTTGCAGCCCTCCACAATGAGGACTAAGAGTCAGCTATCTCTGTTCATGAGTCCTATTTTCTCCTTTCTGCTTATAAAAGACAGCTTTGCCCATGATTTCTTTCTTATTATTGTTCTTTTTCAGCAAAGAATATAAAATTCAAGAATTTAAGTCTCATTTCATGCCGAAATATCATTTCTCTTATGGATGTATCCTTTCAAATAAGTGGCTGTAAGGCTAAATGAAGAATGAATATAGTTGTCCATAACATTATATGTTGCGGATGTCAGAAATGGATTTGGTAATGTCATGGCAGATCACTACCCAAAGAAAACAAAAATACGTGACTGTTGTATCGTGATTTTTATTTTAGAAATTTAGGGTTAAGAGTTTCAGCACAAACTGTTTTATATTGCAGACTTAGAGGCAGATGCTTTAATGCTGACCACCTTTAGAAGTAAATCTCAAGCTACTTCTGAATAGAACAGTGCGTTTTTCAAGCTATTGTTTATTTGAAAGAGACCTAGAAAAGTTAACTCAAGAAAAGTCTGTTGTCTGGAAGGCTAAATTCACCAGGCAGAGTTGTACATGCAAGTTACGGGTCAGAAATTAAGAATCAGCTGTGATGAAAATTACTGATATCAAAGCTCTTTTTGACTGTCAGTTTAAAATCTGGAAAATCTGGTCTTTCAGCTAGCTGCTGGGACTCCAGGAAACAGACATGTGGGTGAGAGTTGTCTGTCCAAATTTAGGCATTTGTGGTGTAGGTGTCTACATCTAAACCAGCTTTCTAAAATTCCTTTGTAGATAGCAAAAGGGGTGGTGTAATTAATTTTTCTGGATATACCTAACTGAGGAGTGCTAAATGACTGCTCAGGCACCAGGTGAGGTGAATCACAGTCCTGGTGCTTCCCCACCAGACTTGTCCTTTGCAGAGTTCTGGTTCCTGCTGAGTTTGCTTGAGCATGGCTTCTCCTCAGGTAGAGCTGCTTTTGCATTATGCTTTCCCAATAAACAGTTTTGTTACACATGAGACAAAACAGTCCTACCAAGGCAAGTATCTAATGTTTGATTTATGTCTTGCTTGTTCAGCTGAGATGTTCTTATCTTTTGCTTTTGTTGTTCCAGTCCATGACAGAGGTAATATCCATTAAAACATGAAAAGAAAACAAAAGCAGACAGAATTTTATCCTATTAAAACTAGTTTATAATACCAAAATTCTATGCAGATTAGTCACCCTGCACATGCAATGAGAAATGGGACCAGTCCTAAATTTCCTTGCTTAAAAACCAAGGCTCAGTAGGGAGCTGATCCATGTTCACATCTCATCCTTACATGGTATTGGCACAGAGCCAGGGCCTGTGCCTGACCCTGGAGCATGGCAGCAGTTCTAGGTTTACTATTTAGGATACAACTGAATAGTTTCCATGATTTGCAATGCTTCCAAGCAAATCTCTGCATAGTTTTGAATAAATGGGGAGACATCTCTTCCTCTGCTTTGGAAGCACAAGGAATGCAGACACAATCATCCCACTCTGGCCATGCTATTTGGAGCACAATGGAGGAGCAAAACTATAAAAAAGAAAATCCAAGTCAATGCTGGCACAGTCTCCTCTGTGTCACATGCTACAGAATTCCCTGGCAACTGTCACCATGGGGTGGTGAGGAGCAGGGACCGAGTTCTACATGACCCTGGGAAGAAGAACCTGGCTGGGTAAAAAATTCTCATTTCTTTGAAGAAATGAGAATGTCCTTGGGATCTATGTGTGCCCTCAATAATGTCACCGGCTCAGATAACAGCAGGTGATAGCCAGATCCTGCTTGGCATGTTTTGACCTTTGTGAATGCTCACTGAGCCAGCGTCCATCTGAGCAAGGGCTTTGTCCTGGCAAGATGGAAAAAGGAAGAGGAATGGGACCACTCCTTATTTAGCATTTCAGAGTGGGTGCCTCATCCTGGAAATGAACTGTGCTCAGTTCATCAGTAACTCAGTGAAATAAGTCCCTCGCTTCAGGCAGAGGGAAGGCCAGGCAGATCTAATCATTGCCTCCTTGAACTGTTGCACAGGCATTTATTTCAGACCACAAGGACCAGATTTTGCCAGTCTCACCCCACTACTCCCATGAATTTTTCGTTGAGCCATTGCAACAGAGCCTGGTCTCTAGATAAAAATACTGAAGAGCACATTGGTTGACTAACTCCTTTGAGTACAGTAGCAATTTGTTTTAATCAGGTAATTTAATTCTCTGAGTCATTTATATCCCATTTACATCCAAAACTGTTCTTGTCTTAGAATAATGTTTCTTCCTCATGTAGTGCCTGAATTGCTCAGCTGTGTTTTTATATCACATAATGTTCCTCCAGTATCACAGCCACAGGCATGGCTGTAACTGCTGGAGCTCTACCTTTTGAGAAATTCCAAAGCCAGTTTCAGCAGCACCATAGGCTTTCCAGTCACCATTTTCTGCTTAAGGGAACTTCTCTGATAAGTTCAGACTGAATTTGGACTTTCATGTAAGCCCTTTTCCTTAGTTCATATTACCAGACCAATGGCTACGGGAAACTGGAATTCAGTGAGTTCAAAGTTTTCTGGGAAAAACTGAAGAAATGGATAGTAGGTGACATTATCCACTGTAATTTTTCCTCCATTCCATTAGCTACTTCCCGAACAGTTTATTAGGTAAAAGCAGACAAAAATGGAGACAAGAGAGTGTTCAAGCCATGAATTTTAACACAAAACAAATGTTTTAAAAGTGTGGGGTTTGTTTTGGATAGTCAGAGACATTCTTAGCTTTCCATGATGATAAACCATAATGGTTTTCTGGAAATAACTGAGATTTTTGTAAGCTAATCAACTATGTTTGGAATAAAGAATGCAGTGGACACTAATAAGCAAGCCATTCAAAAGGAAACTTAAGGAGTTTCCATAACTGCTGTTGTACAGAAGAAAGTGATGATTCATGACTAGTAGGAAACAATCATTTCCTAAGTCCCTGTATTTTCATTACTGATCTCTCAGGAGTCAACTGTACTGAAGTCTGGGAAAGTGCTGATTCTAATTTTAAACATATTTTCCTGCCACTGTATATGGCAGTAAGAATAAGTAGGCTTGCAGAATCAATCACAGACTGAATATTCAAATAAAAGACGTTATAATTGTTTCCTTATGGCCATTAATAGGTTTTTCTGAATTCGTGCTTCACCAAAGCATTCAAAATATGCAGTTCTTTGCTTCTTGTCTAGCCCATCAGAAATGGCCAACACTTTTTCTGGGTGCTAATGCCACATCTCTTTTAACAAAGGACACATTGTGTTTCAGCAAGGGGCTTGAGAAATCCTTGTATCCTGTAGGAAGATTTGCACATGTATTTGCTGGAAAATTTTAAGCTGAATGTGATGACAGCTCCAAATAACTCATATTCCAAAGGAGAGTCATATTTGTCGTCTCAATAAAAGGATGGAATTTAACTCCAGCCTTAAAACTGCTTAATATATAGGTCAAACCTCAAACTGTTTGACCAGTTCTCTTGGTTGTACCATGAATGTGGCTATTCAGATCTTTTATACTTAGAAGCAAATGAGTAAGTGACAATATTAACATCATGTTAAAATTTGTCTCTAGTGTTCAGAACTACAGAGAAAAACATAGAAGAAGATTAAGAGAATGTGTCATTTAAGAGTTAAAAGACAGAATGATACATCTTTCCAGTTAAAATCACTTTTAAAAAATCATTACATTTTTAATGAAGAACAACTCATTATTTTTTAATGCTTGGATTTGGCAGTACTTGTTTAAGTCACAACAACCTGTTCATATGACAAAGACAATTGTGACCAAGATTTGCTCCTCCATTATAAAATCAGAATGGATTTAGACCAAAGTCTTGTCAGCTTTCTTAAATGCTTATGCTGTGCAGTTGGAGATAAACACCTTTCCTTTCTATCCCTTTTATATGCCAGTACTGAGCTTTCTGTGTACTCCTTTCATAACAGAGTATCTTCCTTCAATTTGACTTTGATAAATCTGGCTCCATGTCCTCTTATGAGCTTCGTGGTGCTCTTAAAGCTGCAGGTAAGACAAGCACTGCACTTTATCTGGCAAACCTGTTGGGCCAATCAGCGTGAGTGAAGAGGACAATCAATCACAGGCCAGGTGCTCCTGAAAAGGAAGGAGGAGAACCTGAGCACATTGAATTGGGGAATTTTGCCCCAGTTAGCCCCAGTTCTGAAGGGCAGGCAGTCAGAGCAATCTCTGTGTTTTATTGAGCTCTGTTAAACTCAACAGGGCTGCACACATGTAGGGTTAGACCTTGAAACAGACCACTTCAGAGTCCATCTATGTTCCAGGATTGAAGGAAAAGCAAGTAAGCTGCTATGAAGACAAATCACTGCATTAGTATTTCATCACAACTTATTTTTATTAAAGCAGATAATTTTGCAGAAATCCCTCCAAATTCAAGAAGACAGAATGATCTCTCATATGTCATAGTGTGCATGGACTAGAAACTGCAGTGCCTGAAAAATTTCTTGTTCAGAGTTTGTATTCATTGCAGACTTAAGGAACTTTGCGGTTAGATCTCTTTCTGGACGGATGTGTGCCACGGAGTATCCTCCCATTAAGTGGCTTTCAAGATTAGTTAACAGAGATCTGTAGATTCCACCTGACATGGGAGGTGGCTCACTTTTTCTTTGTGTGTGTCTTTGGGAAGGATACCAGCTCAACAATTACCTGCTGCAACTGATTGTCCTCCGATACTCTGATGAGCAGTTCCAGATTGAATTTGATGATTTTCTGAACTGCCTAATACGGCTGGAGAATGCGAGTCGTGAGTATCTTCTTCCTCTGGAATTTCATCCCTTTGAGAAAGAAATTGTTCTGCTTTTGACTGTTGAGCATGTTGCACAATATCTGAGATTGAGTACAAGGCTAACAGAAAGGAGCTGTGTTTAGCATTTGCATTATCGTGGATTTTCTCCTGTAACGTGAAAAATGTTCTGCTGCCAATGGAAAATTTCCCCATGTGAATAGAGTTTGCTACATAAACTCTGCAGCAATGTTGAAGGCATGTGAAGAATGCTGGTAAAGTCCATGTTGTAACCCTTCTTGTGGCTCACCCATGAGCTTTATTTGGGATCACACAAGTTCAAGGTTCAAATATTACTTGTGCCTCATGGAAAGAGAAAATTGGCATGTGCTTGGGCAGGTATCTCCTGTACCTTTTACACAACAAGTTCCCTTTTGGCTTCAGATGTGGTTCCCTGTACATCAAGGCACCCAAGGTCTCAGTTCACTTCTGGCACAGGGTCACTCTCGTTACAAAGCAGCAGAAGTAGAGATAGGTTAAAAGGCTGGATAAAGTGATCATTAGTGTGGCTGAGAATTCAGATAAAACCCAATTCACTATATGACAAGAAAAATCAACTTTCTTCACTGATTTTTTTAGTTTTGTTCTTCTCTTTACTTTCTGGCTTGAGTGTAGCAATAGAATTATTAAATTTCTGAGAGATAGAAGTTAAATAAGATTTATAAAGGAATGCAAATTTCTTGGCTTGATTTCAGAGTATACTCCAAATCTGGCTGTTTAGCAGATTCAGGACACCTCTTCCAGACAAGTCCTGAAGTGAACCTTGCCTAAAGGCTTTAAGTCAGCAAGACATTTCCTCTTGCAAGGACTTTGCTCTGTCAGAGGAGCTACCACCACCAAGCAATCCTAAGCAATTTTTCTTTGCACCAGGCATTTCCTCTCCTGGAATGGCCACTCATCCGTCCATGGTTGTGGGCGGGAGAGCTCGTGTGTGAATATGAATGAGGTGTATTTATAGCACTGCTGTCCCTTTCTCATTGCAGGAGTATTCCAGGCACTGAGTGTGAAAAACAAGGAGTTCATTAACCTGAATATAGGCGAGGTATGAGCACAGATTCATAAACACTGGCAAAATTATGGGGTTTCTCTAGAGCTTTGTCCTCTTCTAAGAGCTGGGATATTTCTGCATTACACTTCAGTGTCCATGAGAGTGCAGGGGGTATCTGCTATAGGTTTCACCACAGCTGGAATTTTAAATAAAATAATAAAAGCAGGGGCTTTTATTCCATCCTTGGGTGCCAGGTTTCAGTCGGGGAAAGAGGAAGGAGCAGATGGGGATGGGGCAGTCTTTCACTCCCCCTGAGTCCCCCAGGAATTCAGATCAGCCTCACCTGTGCATGTCTATCGTTTGCTTCTCACAATCCTCAGCACAGGTTTCTTATTTTCTTGTGCTCTCCTTGTCTCCCTGTTGCTGGGAGCTGTCTCTCATTTCACACTGAGCCAAAGCTTCCTGGGGTGAGGCACAATGAATTCCCAGGGACAAGAAATGTGGGAACGAACATCCCAGCTGGGATGCAAATAAAGTAACTGCTGCTTCCAGCATCTAGTTCTTTGCCTTATTCCTTCCTGCTGGCTGAGGTCTCTCCTTAATGACAGGATGTAAAAGCCAAGTAAGCAAAGGTCCTTTCCCTGCCTGGGGCCAAGTCAGAGCCAAGCACTGCTTTGGAATGGCTCTCATTTGGGGAAAGACATGGGGAGGGAGAAGGGCCTGAAATACTTAATTTTAAAGTTGACCTTTTTCTGATACTAGTTTATCAGCCTGGGAATGAGCATCTGAAGAAATCTGATTTGGATGCCAGGAGTTTCTTGCAACTTTGCTGCTGAGACTTTTGCCCCAAGAGCTGAGGTCCCTTCACATGCAGACTTCACCAGGAGATTTCCTGCAGAGAAACATGCATGCTACTCCCACTTTCTGTTCTCCAGCCCTGTGGATGAGTTCAAGTGACAGATCATGTGGTTTTGGTAGAGCCTAATGCTGGATTTGACACTGAGCATTTGGAGGGGAACACATGCCTCTCAAGCAGGCTGAAACTGTTGTTGCTGAATGACCACAGGTTTTTATGAAATAGGATTGTGTTTAGTTTCAGCATAGCACAGACTACAGTGATTAAAAGTCTTTATTGATGCTTTTGATTACTGTAAGGTGCTTTTGAAAATACAAGGTTGCATAAAACTTGTTCAGTTTGGAATTTATTTCTGGGCATAATGTGTGGCTGCATGACAAGTACCCCATTGTGGCCACATGAATTGGAGTCTGGTGAACTGTGGACAGAGAAAGACTTGGGACTGTATGGATGAAAAGACTTCTTAATAGTTGTGGTCCCAGGTCCAGGGCTCCTCAGAAGGATGGTTAAGCTAAGGTTTGACATTGATCACAAGTATGCTTTAGGGAAGAATTATTGCACCTCACATTTTCTTAGTCCTTCCTCTGCTACCAGCAAAGTTCCTCTGCTTCACATTTTGCTGTGTAGCCAGAGAGTGTCCCACAGGCCGATCTCTGCAGAGTTGCACACAGTTTGTCATCATCTTCAGAGAAACACGTGACCTCTGAGACAGTGAGGACTTGCATGGGGCCATTTTCCTCCAGGCAGTCTGAGACTGTGTCCCACACCAGCCATGCTCCAGAGGAACAACTATCATCATTTTAGATTAACTAAATGTACCCATTGGTAAGGTCCTGATCTCTGCAGATGCTATTTTGCATCTGTGACTTACACAGTATTACTCATGTGATGTGGGTAGCCAGTGCTGACTTAAAATGTAACAGTAACAGCAGCAGGGACTTAAGAGGTCTTCACAGGATTTGTTTCCATGATAATCTTCATAACTTGTGTCTATTTTACAATGAATCAACTGGCTGGCTTTGTTTCCGGAAACCTTTCTCGCAGTGTAACAGATGGCCCTAGGCTAGCCTTGCATTCCCTACTGTCTGGGATCACTGAGACAGACAGGGTTTTCTTTTCTCTAGATTTAGACCTAATGAACAATTCAGGAAAGAAAATCGAGCTGCAGTAAAGGTGAAGCTCAAACAATGAAAAAATGTACAGATCATGGTGTTTAAAATACCAAGTTTCCTTTTTTCTAGCAGATACTAACTTGTAACTGCTATGCAGAAAATACTCCCAGAGCTAGCTGGAAGACAAGCAAAAGCTGATGGTTGCAGTATTTGATTAACTGAGGTACTCAGCCCCATGAGGTGTATTGATTTTCAGATGTGCTGATTGTATGCTCTTTGACAGCACCAGAGACAGCTGTCTAAAATTGTAAAAGTTTGGCTTAAAATCTAGACTGTGCTATGAACATTCAGCCACATACTTGAAACAAAACCCCAATCCACAGATCTTTAACTGGTTCACTGTACAAGCTTAGATGTGGTTATAAATTTATTGTAATATACCATTGTTCACATGCCATGCAGAAGAAAAGAGATGTCTCAATACCTGGCATTACCAGTGTAGCTTTCTGTTGCTCTCCACAGAGCTGATGTTGTCTAGAGAAATCAGGATTGCTGTACAAAAATTATAAATAAAAGTGGGAGCAATGAAGTACAGGCAAAAATCTCCTTGGCTTTAAAAACAAAATTCATGCATTTAAGAAAAACACCCCCTGAGGAGTTTTCTGCCCACTCGGAGCAGTTGCCTGCTGACTGTACCACAAGGAACTTGGGAAGTAGCATCTGAGTTCTTTGGGAATCAGCCTTGTTCTTGGGCAGCCAGACCTCTGCAGAGAGCCCAGTCCCAGGCCTGCCTTGGGGCTTACACAGCACCCCCAGCCACAGCAGAGGGAGTTAAGCACAAGAGAACTTGCAGGTACTGCTGGGCTGTCCATGGCCACTCAGACTCTGTAGCAGCACAGCTCCTGACTCACCCCTTTGGCTGTAAGGATATTACAGATGCCTCTGCTGAAAGCCTTGCCAATATCAAGGTGAAGAACAGTAATTGCTTGTCCTACGTGCTAGACCTTTTCCTTTCTGCACTGGAGCAAGGCCCACCTTAAAGAGGGAAGAGTAACTCTGGCAGCAACTTTTGTAGCATGAAGATGGAATCCCTGGTGAGGGGGGGTTTGTGTGCTATTAGCCTGTTTGTGTGAGTGAGTGAATGAGTGGGAGAGTGAGGTGTTTGATTTCACAGCCCCGCCTGAACACAATCGTCCTGCTCACCCACCTGGTGTTAGAGCAGGAGGGTGACTTTGCCCAGAAGCAGGAGTTTGGGCTTGCTGGCCTTCTTTTCTTTCAATCAAGGACCTTGAAGCTAGGTCTTGCTGCCTTCTCTGACATGAGATGAGGTGCAGATGTGTTTGGCTCTGTACCATTACAGGAGCTATGGCAAGTCCCTTCCAGTGCTGGGAAAGCTGGGAATGGTCCACTCCCTAATGTAGTGTGCACAGATCTTGTTAGCCAGAATGGCTCATGCTGGGAAGCCCTGCCTTGTCTGCTAATAGCAACATTAATGGGGAACATGAGAGTCATTTTTCATAATTATGTGAGTGGAAAAAACTAAGAATCACTTAGCTACAGGGCTGCTATCTGAGCATGCTTTCCCACTAGCTAACAAAATGGAAATCTCACCCTAAACCTGCTGCTAAAGCCTTAGGTTAGATGTTAGCAGGGGCTGGCTGCTGCCCTGGAGCTGATTGTCTCTCCTCTGCTCCCCTGTGCCCTCTCAGCCACCTCGGCACCCCAAGATGTTGGACAGTGCTCCAAGACATGGCACATTTCTGAGTTTAAAGGAACAGTATCAACTCAAGGCACAAACCTTTGGTGAGGGTATTCACTTGTGGTTTGCCCCAAGCTCCACCTCCTCCACCACCCTAACCACCATGATGCTAGATTTGGCAATGGCTTTTTCCTGCCTTGCAGTAGGTTTTCTTCTCAGCCTGTTGCTGAAGCAAGAAGGGAGTTAGTGAAAACTACCATAAAAAAAAAAAATCTGAAAAACTGTGAAATTGTGCTCTGCCTTTTCTCCATAAAAACAGAGACAGAAACACCATCAGTAAACATTGTGGGCACAAGGGTGGTCAGAAGCATCTCATGCTTCTTCAGAAAGCTCCCAAGGAGTGGCTCAGCAATGCTGCATGTTTGTTCTGGTTTGGGTGTTTTTGTTTGGTTATTTTGTTTCTTTTTTTTTTTGTTTTGGGTTTTTGGGGTTTTTTTGGTAGGTATTTTGGGTTTGTTTGTTTGTGTTTTCTTTTGGTTTTGTTACAGACCTATTTTAAGTCCCACTAGGTCTTTTGGGAGCCTACAAACTAATGTGTCAGCACAGGTGGTGCACGAGACATTGTGGGGGAGTGAGGGGAAAGAAAAAAAGTGAAATCTGGCAAACCCTCCGTTTTGTGGTGCTGAGGTGTCAGGTAGGAGAAATGCTAGAAGTGATGTGGCAGCTCACCCCATTTATAACAGTTGTGGTTGCTCCCAGTCATGAAAATTAAATATCTGTGGATAGAGATGAGTTATCTAAATAAATTTCATTTGAACTGCATTATCTCTCCACAAGTCCCCCACCTCCCCCTGAAATATGTGAGCCTTTGTGCTTTTTGACTTGTGGCAGCATGTGTTTTGGAAGAACATCAGAGTGCTGAGGGCAGTTTGCAATGTTCCCAGCAAGGCTGGAACTTCAGCGTTTTAAAAATTAATTATAAATACTTGCTGATTGAGGTAAACACACAAGATGTCAGCAATTGCCAGCAACTATCTTCTGCACGACAGGCACTTATAAGGGCAAGTGTGTTATAAATTGCTCTCCTAAAATCTCTTATTTTCATCCTTTGTCCTTTGCATGACTCTTCAAAGGAAGTGAGCCCCACTGAGCAGGATTTGGCCTCCTGGGCAGCCTGGATACCTCTTTGAGTATTATCTGCAGAGGCAGAGGGCTCAAACAGAGCACAGATAGCAGCAGGCATTGGATACAAGCCTGTTCTTCTGGCCCATAGAATAAATAGTTATCACTCTTAATTGCCATTTTAATTATTTTTTAGATCAAAAGCCCTGAACCAAACTAAGATGGTGAATTCATCTTTCCCAAGTATACAGCAGAAATGGTGAATAATTTCCTTTTCAGGTACTTCATTGGACTACTTGAAGTGTGCTTCTTTCCTGGTCCTTCAGAGAGGAAAAAGCATTTATCCGAGATCCAAAAAGTGTCCATGTTTCATTTGCCCCCAGGGGCAGATGGAGCTGCCTACATGCCTTACCTGCAGTGTTTGCCATGCATGAGGGCCAAATTCCCTCACACCTTGGGAGAGGCCCCCCAGGAAAACAAGGACAGGCATGGGGGGTCCCCTCATGAGTGTTGTGTGGCCACCTTGCCTGGCAGACAGCCCCCCCTAGGACCCAGCCCAGCCACTGCCCTGGTGAGGGGGGCAATGCCAGCATTTTGTGACAATTTTATCCAGTTGCTAAGCAGCTGGGTCCCAGGGACACAAATAAAGTGAAAACAAAATGTCCCAAGGGAGAGCAGGCGCGTTGCTCTGGGAGGGCACTCAGAGCCATGGCTTCCTCTGCCCTCCTGCCCCAGCTCTGTGGGGCTGCGCCAGGCCTGAGGGAGGGCATGGCAGGCGCAGGGCTTTGGGAAGGCAGGGCCCAAGCTGGGCTGGCTTCCAGTCTCAGTGGGGTGGGAGATTACAGCTGCCTGCAGAAGGCTGGCTGAGGGCACACAGCTGGCTCTCCCAGCCCCAGCTCCAGCCGTGCCAGCGCAGGGCACTGAGCGCTGCTGGGGCCAGGGAGAAAATCCGTGTCCAGCTCTTCAGCCCAGCACTCAGGGCACCACTGCTGGGATGCAGTTTCTGTGCCCCTAGACAGTTCAGTGTTTTATGGCAGGCGTTCTCCTTGTCTGACCAGCAAATCATACTTTTCAGTGCTTTCACACTCCCCCCCATCCCTGAGCTCTCAAAGAGCTGCCCCGTTTCACTGCAAAGCAGAGTAGATCCAGCACAGGGAGCTGAGAAGATCCCAGCCACCACAGTCTGGTGTCTCATATCCCAGTGGCAGGGGCTGAAATAGGAGATCTGGACTCAAAACCCCTGAGTAATTCGAATAGCGCTTACCTCTCTCCAGTCTCCTCTGTTGTTGTTAGCCACTCAGCTTTTCTGCTTCGGTTTAACACCCAAATTCAAGGCTGTCATTCATTTGGGAAATAATCTGTGGGGACCTTATTTCTCAAAGAAATTGTGGAGTGTCCCTCGCTGGAGATGTCTAAGAACTGCCTGGACACAAGCATGTGCCAGGGGCTCTAGGATGGCCCTGCTTGAGCAGGGAAGCTGGACCAGCTGAGCTCCTCTGCTCCCTTCCTGCCTGACCCATTCTCTGATGTATCAGCAGGCCATTTTAGGACACAGTACTGTGTAGCAGAACCATTTATTGTACAAAGGGGAGCCAACACAAGTCTTCAGGGATGCAATCACATCGCACCACAGCCCCCTTGGTCACCCAGCAGCAGGCTGCCAGTACGGGCACCTCAGCATCTGCTCCAGCTTGAAAGCAGATTATCTGGTGCCAGAGAAAATGGATTTATCATGACTGATCCCATTCATTTCCTAGAGGACATGCCAAGTGACTGAAATAGAAATGGGGTCAGCAATTAATAGGGTAGCTCTCAGCCACTGTCACCATATGTTGATATGATGATGGCTGGTTTATCTATTTACCTGAAAAATAGCTTATGAAAGTTCTATCAGGACACAGGTCAAGGAGAGTGGAGACAAAACTCAAGGGGGCTGTTGTACAGACACTGACATCCTCATAGATTTCTTCTCCAGCATTGAAACTTGCATAAATATTTCTGCATTTTTGGGAAGGTTTCTTCATGTCCCTGGGGAAAGGCGACTGGGTGAGTCACAATCAGCTGCAGCATCAGCTTAATTTTCTGTCCTATCAGGTTCAGCTGGAGACTGTCTGACTTTATTCCTTACAGGGACATCACATATGATGTATTTTCTTGAACTGGGGTTGGAAAGCTGTTGAGCACAAGAAACAGAGATTGAGAAGTGTCCTAATAAATGTGCCATGTCACAAGGGCAGTGGACCAAGTTGTGGGTTACGTTGTTGGAGCCAGGAGCTCTGAGACATCTTTAGTCCTGCCATGACAAAGACTGTTTCAGTTTCTGATCCTTGTAAGAAGTCCAGCATTCTCTGCAGCTCATGGGTAATACCTTTCCAACAGAGCCACAGAGCTCTTTTAGAGAGATGTTATTCCTTCCTGAGGCAGGAAATTTCAAGCTTGTCAAAGCACTTTTCTGAGCCAACAAGAGCTACAGTAGAAAAATTTTGATCAAAAATAGGTGCACAGGCTGCCTGGAAGGCTGAAAAAGAGTCACTGTGCAGTTTGCAGAACCCCTGGGGAAAAGATATGTAACTCAGTGTGAGGAGAAGAAAATGAGCTCTGGGCTGAGTGTGGGATGGGGAATCTGCAAGGAGCTGGAGAGGGAACTGCTCCCTCAGCAGCTCCCACTGCAGTCTGCAAACAGTTCACAGCAAGTCTGGCTTAACTGGGGGGCATTATAGCTTGCCTGGCCCACTAGGGAGCAAATGTGCTGCTCCCTTCTTCCAGGATGATGAGAGAGTGTAAGACATCAACAGCCACAATTATCATGGGTTAAAGTCTTGGGAACCAGAAGCAAAGGCTCCATCATCACCCCAAAAGTTCTGAGGAGACAGGACCCATGTGTCGGGGGGCTGAGTGTCTAACAGAGCTCACTGATGTTGGGGAATGATCTACGGTGAATAGGCTGCCTGAATGCAGTTTTTGGGGAGGGACAATTTTTTTCATTATTTTAGCCTTTAGAGACCTCCAGTAAAACCATTTAATCTGATTAATCAAACACCTATGGCACTGGAAAGAAACTTTCCCAGCTGTGTACAGAGTTTGCATTTAAACTGCCCTCATGCTCCTCAAGGCACCTCCCCGAGGACAGCCACCTCACTTCTGCATTTCCTAAAACCAGATGCCAGCTTTTGACTGTAAAAATCTCCCGCAATGCCAAAGCCCACTTGAAGAGCTGTGCACACAGAGCAGCTTTGCTGCCAGGATGCAGCCTGACACCCTGATGAGGATGGTGTGAGGGGCTGGCAGGCAGCAGCAGCTGGAGCCCACTGCTGTGGCTGGCTGCAGGGATGTTCCCACAACACCCAAAGCACAGGGACAATTCACCTGCACGAGGCAGACACAGCCCTGTCCTTGTGTCCCTCCACAGACCACAGCAAATTTCTCCATTACCACACCACACCTGGACCTGAGATGGCTCAAGAGACACCAGACATGGTTCCTCTGCCCTGCTGATGGCAGAAGGACATGACCCATGGTTTGGGATAGCTGAAAAGAGGCTCTTTGCCTCATGTGGGGAGGAAATCTGCTCACAATTTCAGTCTAGATTAGAAAGGCGCCTTCCTTGCTGGCAGCCTTTGCAGTTGTGCTGTCAGTGCCATAGAATTTCATTTACTCCAGAAGCCTCTGAGAAAGTGAGAATTGTCAGGATTTTTACTGGAAGTTTCAGCTTTTATGATTACCAAGAATATTTCTAAAATGGCATTAGAGCAAGTCTTAAAGCTTCAGAAAATGGAATACAAATAAAGATTAATCCAAATTTATTATTTGTGAAATCTAAACCATGTTGATGGCCTAACTCATGGTTTGCATATGTCTTGATGTGTTGTTACTGCTCCTGACATGAAATAACCCTACACTGGCTTTGTTTACAGGCAAGGATTTCCTTCCCCAATAAATGATTGAAAGTGTTCAGTCAATTAATTCTCTTTAAGACTCTTCAGAGTCTTTAATTTAGTAGTTTCCTGATCATTAACAACCAGTTCTTGAAAATCATTAACACCAAACTACCCCAAGAGTGGAAATCTATGGTTTAGACCTATGAAGCCCTAACATCAGTTTTCTAATGCTGCATTGTTTGACTGAGGATCATTCCTTTCCTCTCCAGAGTCTCTTTGCTCTCAGGCATCTCTCAGATGGGGAGATATGGAGATCTACTGCTCCAGAAACATATTAATATTTATGTCAAGGTAGGCTTATATACTCAATATGAAATATATAATATAAATTATTATTTTTATATAGAGATATACAGGTGTTTTAGGTACAGCTTGTGTGCAAGGCTTCAGTCACAAGTGCCAGTAGTGAGGCAGCTGGTCCCCTGAAGATACTGACAGCCAACTTTGGGTCCACCATGCATGGATTATCCAATTTCACAATTAACTGGGAAAGAGTACCAAAGCCCTGCACAGAAAATTGCCTGTAATCATGGACTCACCTCTGTCCCAAGGGCAAAATTCTGTTTCTTCAGTCACTTATTCATGTGGAACCCAAAAAATCTCCCTTATGTTTCATGGACCTCTGAAGAGAAGGACATGGCAATGTGCATGTGTATCCATGAGGGAACCAGGTTGTGGTGCTGTAAGGAAGAGCCTCCTGTGGCCAGTGCAACAAACCTTGTCATGACAAGGGCCTGTCAATCAATTTTGCACCACTTCTTTTGCCTCTAAACGGGAGCCAGACTTCAAAACTCTAGATATTGTCCAAGTGGCAGGGCCAAGCAGGCAACAGAATGCAGAACTCACTGTAAAATGCCTTTTTTTCTCAGTTGGTCCCTTGGCTGTGTAGGTTGTGGAAGCCTCTACAATGTGATTGGTCTCCTTGAAACAAGGAATCAGCTGTCCAGCCACAGACCTGAAGGATGTTCATCACCCTGCAGGTATTTTCTCTTTATTTCCATGCCTCTAGCTTTCACCCTGCATATACATTGTACACACAGATTTCTTCTCAGTCAAGGTTGCCTGAGAAAGCAAAACAAAAATATGCCAGGCATTTTTGCCTCTTCTTCATGCCTTCACTTAGTTCACAGTGCCTACAAGCCTCAGAAGCCATGGGTAACTCCTGAAGGCAGACACATTCAGCTCCAGTCAAAATGATGTGTAACACTCAGTACTTGGCCTTTCCCATCTGAAAGCAGCATTGACTCTAGGGATTTACCAAGGTACGTGCCAGCTCAAGAGGGCTTTCAGGGCTCCAGGGGCTAAAATTAGGCATGGCAGCTCCATCCTGGCATGGGCAGCACACGATGCCCTCCCCTGCTCCAGCTGGCCCTGCTGGCTGTCACACTGGGGTGCGATGCTCCACGGTGGGGTGACCACCAGAGCGGAGCAGTGTCCCCCTGACCCAAGAGGGGCTGTGAAAGCTGCAAAAGTGGCCTTCAGTGGGACATCCTTAGTGCAGAAACCTCGTTACTGCCTCTAGGCAAAGGGCAGGATGTTTAGCTGTGTTTGCAAGGCGGGTTGAAAAGAAACAAAAAGCTCTGGATCCATGAGTAGAAAGTGCATCCAGCAGCAGCTCCAAATCTGGTCCCAATGCTCACCATGGTAGGCATTGTGGAGGTGCTGTCGGTGCTGTCTCTCTTTCTGTCAGCATGAGCACTGGTGAAATGCTGGGTCTGTTTTCCCAGGAAGCACAATAAGGCCCTGTTTTCCAAGCAGGAAAACTTTTCCATCTCAGGGCAACAACTGCCTGCCAGAAACACAGCACGCAGAGATGTGAGGGTGAGCACCCTTGCTGAGAACTGGGAACTCTCTAAACTACACACAGCTGGGATGTGCCAGTTCCTGTCCTACTTTTTGTGAGTGCAATGAAATATCCATGGGCTATAGAAAGTTCTTTCTCAGGCACATCTGGCAGCCTTTTCTGGTTGTAAGTGTACTTTGAATTTAAGTTTCAAAACTTAAATTTTGAATGTAAGCTCTAAATGAACTCTACTGCTTCAGCAAAGGCTTGTCTTTGTTGCATACCGGTGGGTGCCACCTCTGCAGGACACCTCAGTGTGGGAAATGATTGGGGTCTGCTGGTGGTAGACTGGCCAGCCACAATTTCACCCCACAGCACATTCCTGTGCAGGTCCCAGCATGGAGCCTGTCACAGTGTGGGGACATTTATTCCACCAGCAGCCTGTGTCTCACCTAGCATCCAGAAAGGCATCTTTGCCACCATCTCAAGTGACTTACAAAGGTCTATTTCTTGTCCTTCCCACCATGAGGCTGCTTCCAAGTGACTTCAGCTGATGCTTTTTGCAGCTTTTCAGGAGTTTAAAATGATGCTTTGAGCTGTGTTCTGGCATTCAGCCAGAGGTGATGCCAGGATCAGAGCCCACTGCTTTACTAGAAGTCTCTGAAAGGGAGTCTTGATCATCAAGAGAATACCCAAGGGATTTCAGTGCAGAAAAGTTCTTTGGAATAACTTCAACACTGGAAAAAATTATGTCCTGTAATAACAGAATTGGCATGTTCACTCATTGGGCTACACCTCATGCAGTCAGCTGAGGCAGGGGTGTCCTCTTGGCTCTTCACAGAGAAGAACTGTGGGCTGTGAGTAATTTGGGAAGGGGAACACTGCCATCCATCACTGAGGCTGAGACAGGCAGGAGGGCCATGAGCACCTCATTTTTCCCATAGTTATTAGCAACTGCTCTGGCCAGGAGGTTTTCATGTTCTATTTCTATTTCCATTTTCTATTTTATATGTAAAAAACCTAATCCACAGGCCCCCATGGCCTTCATCTCACCAGTGCTCCAAAAATGACAACGAACATCAGTGTTGCTGTCCTTGGGCTCGGATGTGCCTTACACACACACATGAGCAGCACCCCTGCAGGACAGCCTGTAAGGGCATCTCTTGGTGAAGTGGGGGATCTGAGGGCATGCCAAGTTTGCAGACAAACACTTCAGTGGAGGTGTCCTGCAGCAATGCCCCATCACTGCAGCCTGGCTGTCCCTGGCTTCCGTCCCAGGCCATCCCTTCGGCACCGGAGCAGGAGGAGGCGCTTTGGGGTGGAGGCCCAGCTCTGCTGCCAAAAGGGACAGCAAAGAGCTGGGCTGTGCCACAATCTGCTCTGGAAACAGCACGACAGATGGAGCTGACTGATCCTGGGAGTTTTGCTGAGAGCAGAACCGCTGGCAGATTTTCAGTGTTTCAGTTGCTGTTACAAAGAGTGAGCATTTTTAAGCCCCAGTTGCTTGAGTTTAAAAAGATATCCTTGTTTGTTTCCTGTTGACACTCAGTGTCCTTCAGGACTGTGAATGCCCCTTCCCTACAACCACCACTGGTTTTGAGTCCCCTGCAATGACTGGGCATGGAAAGAGAACGTGTGCTGCACAAAACTGGATCAGCTGTTTGCAAGAGGTCATGAACTGACCACAGTTCAGTTTTGTAGGTAGCTGGTTGCAAGTGCTGAGACTACTAAACTCAAAAGCTGAACACATTTTAAACGTGGCAAGAGTAACTTGAAGCCTATGAATTTTTAAACAGCCAAGCTTTGGATCAATTAAAAATCTTTCAGTGCACCTCTCCAGTAACAATTTGTTTATGTGCCATGTGCTTTCCCTCTCTCTGTAACTGGGTTATAATCACTCTCTTTACAAAGCTGTCTGTGGTGCATGCACTTGTTTGGCTTGCCTGCTCTTTTTGAGCCAGTCTGAGAGCTGGCATTTGGTCCTCTCATCTCAGGAGGGTCACTGACTCACCAAGGTGGGTTTGGAGTCTCTCCACTCTGAACAGCTGCAAGAGCAGAAAAGACTGAGCCACATCACCTGTGTGCCAGGAGGATGTTGGAGCTGTTGGCCCTTTTCTTTGAATTTAAACTGTGAAGAACCTCAGCCCTATCCTGAGGCAGTGGGAAGCTCTGAAATGCTGGATTTTCCCCTTTCATCGAGCAGGAAGCTGTTCTGCTCCCCCACCAGTTGCAGTGCCTGACCTTTGTCTCTCCAGGGTGAGTGAGGATGTGGGGTGTGTGTTGGTCTGGGAGCTGAGGCTCCACAGGGGCTGGCAATCTCCTCTCTGAGCCCTGTTGGAGCCACAGACAAATGCAGCTTCCCTGGAGCCCTGGAGTGTGTTTCAGATGGGAGCTGGTCAGGCTGGGCTGAGCAGCCGCTCCAGAGGCTCCCTGAGATGGACACCCGGGGAAGCTGCAGCGGAAACTGCGTGCAATGCATCCTGCAAAAACAGCTTTTTCATTGGAAGTTTAATGATTTCTTCTCTAAGTATTTCTACTGCCCGGCCAAAATAAAAGTGTCTAAAGTTAGCTTCCCCAGATAAAGACATTTTTGTCATATTTGGTGCATTCCTATCTGAGCACTGAGAGCCAGCTGTTTGGGCAGGGTTACAGAGAGCAATCTGTTTGTAACTGTACCGATCTGGCATTTCTAGCCCTGGAATTAAAAGCTTTTTTATCTTCCTACATGCTAGGTTCATTTTTTCCATGCTAAGAGAGTGCCAGAAGAAGCATTATAAACGCTATATAATTAAAACCAGAAGTGCCTCACAGTGAACTTAATTGTAAATGCTAATGGCATTTCTAGCAAAAGTAATACCCTGGGGGACTCATTGCAAATTAACTAAGAAGAACTCAATGATGTTGCTTCTATGGATTTTAACTGAAATGGTTCAGTTAAAAGGAGTTGGGAGTTGGATTTTTTCCTGTCAGTTGAAATCCTTCTAACTGGGGTCACTGAGTGCTGGGTAAAACCTGTGAGACCAGATTCAGAAGCCACCCCTGGTTCTGGTTTTTATTATCATGTAACTTCCCTTGCCAGGACATTACCATTACAACCCAATTTTTTCCATTTGCTCCTCTGGCTCTACACTGGTGAAAGTGATTTGGCTTCAGAGAGCGGTGTTGGAGAGAGAAAAGAGCTGGGCTCCAGTGTGAGGAAAGAACAGGGGCGAGGCTGCAGACCTGGTGGTTGGGCTGATGCCAGCAGAGGGACCAAGGCTGGCTCTGTACATCTCAGGGCTCTGCACCCTGTAGTGCAGGAAAAAAAAAAAAAAGTTGATAGAGACAAAAAAAAAACCATATTTAAAGAATGTCACAAAAATCCAGCAGTCTCTTAATGGCTGTGCTTTGCAAATACTTCTGCGCCTGATTTTCCAGGCATGTGTGAGATGCTGGCCCAGGGGTTTCTAAACAAAGTGTTTTAGGAGACTTTGCTGTAGCTGGTGAAGCCTTCCTGTGGCCTCTCCGCTGAGGTGCTTGCTGCAGGGGTGAGGGCTTTGGCAGGCTGGCAGGAGACTGGAGAGTGAATAACAACTCAAGATGAAAGGTTTTTCTGTGCTGAGGGTCATGAGGACCTATGGGCTCTGGTGCCTGGCTTACGAGCTACTGGTGGTCAAATGCATCAAAGGGAAAGTTTCCCTTCCTGGCACAGGGCCCTTTGCTAAGCTGCTGCTGCAGCAACAATCCCTGCTGCTGTGGAGCAAGGCTGCGAGGGGAAAGCTCCCTTTGAAAGGGCAAGCCCAGGGCTGGAGCAGGCTGGCCTGGAGGCTGACAGGCTCATCAGCAAGGGCCCACCTTGCCAGCTCCTGGTTCTTTCTCCATCCATCAACAGGAGCCCAGCCCCTGAGCCCTGGAGAGCCCTGAGAGCCCAGAGGGGCAGCTGGCTGCCAGCAGTGACCCAGGGACAGGGCAGGGAGAGGGCTCCATCACTGGCTGCAGGCCTGAGGGACCCGGCTCCATGCCTTGGCAGGTTCATGCCATGCTGGGAAGAGGGGAGTGAGTGTCATTCCTGGTGGAGAGGTGCTGGACACATCAGTGACAAGGACTGAGAAGTTAGTTCAAAGCCATAGGCAAGATTTGCTTGTTCCCAGCCAGGGCTGGTTTTGAACCAGTTGGTGAAAAGAACATCAGGAGGATACTTTGCTTTTTGCTAAGCTTGTTCCTAGTCACCAGTGCTCCTGAAATGTTACTTGTGAGACCTCAGTGATGAGAAATTTCCCTGGGACTTTTGTGAGATTTCCTCAGTCAGATGATTTGATGCCAAAGTTGACTCAAAGCTTGGGTCAAGGCTACTGGTAGAGACATGGTACAACTTGTCCTAAGACTGGGCATTCAAAATTATTTTGTCTGGAATTTTTTCCCACCTTCTCAATTCCTTTTAGTGGTTTCTGGAGGAAAAGCAGTTAAGATCTGTATGAAATTTAACATGCCAGGTGTGCCCCAGTGAAAGCAGGTCCCTGATGCTTCACTGGGTTATTAAAATGCCTTGCAACTTTACATTTTCTCACTAATAAGGCACTGCATGGCTCTCAATGACTGCTAAACCACTCTCCTGGTGAGATGGGAGACAGAGAGGATGAAACAGAGGACAAGCATGAAGCAGTACTCCTGTGTTGGCAGGATGGTGGGCCAAGAAGCTCTCATCTGTTGGTCCTTTAGCAGTGACTTTGGCCAGACTGAGTTTCTGGGGCTCAGTGTGTCTCAGGCTCAGGCCATGGGGTGTGCTGAGGGCTCAGAGGCGCAGCCCTGGGCAGCAGCTCCAGCACCTCAGTCCCTGCAGCAGTCGCTGCCTGCTCTGCTGCCAGCCTGGTGGGAGCTCAGAGGTGCCCTCCTGCGTGCTCTGAATCACTGGCAGCAGCTCAGTTTCTCCAGGACAGAGAAGTTATGAAGAAAAGCTTTAATTACTGGCCACAAACATTTGCAGTATTCTTGCCCTGGAGCAACTGAGCTGCAGCCAAACGGGTGGAACCCAAAGGGATCAGTGCAACACTCAGGCCAGAGCAGGGTTTCTTAAACATAAGCTTATAGGCACACACCAGAAGTTTCTTTCTTGGCAGATGTAAGGCCTGAAAAGTGTCTCAAGGAAAGCAGGATGTTCAGTTAGAACTTTAATAACAAACAGCTGTAATAAAGCCTGGGTTTCCTACAACTCAAAATAAATTTTGCCACCAAGCTAAGTAGAGCCAGTGCTCCAGCTCACAGAGCTTGGAAATGTCAGGGTAAAAAGGGCCCATGTGGTGAATTTTCTCCTCCCAGCTGAACTCTGTTTTTTCTTCCATCACCTTTTCTTCTTCTCCCATCTCCATCGGGATGCCACTGCATCCTTTCATAGGAGCCAGCACTTCACAGCAACAAAAACCTTTCTCCTGAGGTAATTTGAGCCTACTGCAAGTGGGAGATTTTCAAACACTGCCTTCAGCTCTGGTTATTTGACTTCAGAGAACAAACTCAGGAGACAAAAGACTGATTGAACTTCAGGGTCACTGGCACTTGACATTTTTGGTAAGAAGAGAAGCTAGGGCTCAGGTCAGGCCCTGTGTAAACCTCTTTTTGGTTCACTGAAGTCAAAACATCCAAAAAGCACAGAATTCTCTTTCCTTCCCCCATGCATTTTATTTTCTTTTTCCTTCCCTTGTTCATTTTGGGGACAAGCATTATAGGAAAACTACAATAACCTATTTTCAGGGCAGCTAAATGTTTTTTGATTTGTTGGCATCCCACTCAAATCCAATGCCAAGGGCATTTAGCCCTATATCCTGATCCCGCATAAGATCCAAGTTTCACAGCCATGTGCCCAGCCACCCTTTGGGTGAAGAACTTTTTTCTAATATCCAACCTAAACTTCCCCTGACACAACTTCAGGCCATTCCCTCGGGCCCTGTCACTGGTCACCACATTATGTTTTTGATCTCAGAGTAACATACAGTAACATACTGATTCAAGTGAGTGATGGGCAAACTTGGACAGCAAAGCCCAGGGGTCTGTCTGTAAATCATGCCTGCAAAGTTGGGTTTGTCTCCCAGGGACATGATTTGCAAGCTCTTTGGGGGATGCAGTTGTTGAGTGATCAGCAGGACTCTGCCTGCTGGGTGCTGCACCAGCACCCACAACCATGACCTCAAAGGTTGTCCCAACCTCAGCAAATACCACCAAAGTCACCACTAAATCAATCAATCAATCAATCAATCAGTCAGTCAGTCAGTCAATCACCATTGTTCAGCCACAGCATCTTCTCTACTCTGCCCTTACAAGTCTTCACCCATAGACCTGCTGGCTCCTCGTGCAGAGACAGTGCCCAGATGCTGAGGATTTGCCTTTAGTAGAGAACTTTCAAAAGTTGAGAGGAAGCTCAGACAAGATTGAAGCAAATTATGTGTAGGCCAGATCCTAAATATAGTTGGAATACCACCCTTAGTTGGCTGTGGAGTCTTTCCAAACCAAATTCTTCTTCAAATGCCTTTTTAGCTGCTGGAAATCCAGCCCAAGTACAAACCAAATTGTTTTTCCAAATACATTTCTGGAAGAAGCAGATGTGAGCATGCAGAAGAAAAACTATCCTTGTGGCTGCACATTTGATTCTCTTACACTTTGGGAACTTGCTGCACGTCACAAAAGGCAGGCAGTGAGACTACCCAGTGGCCTCTGCTAGCACCTTCCTTTTGTGAGATGCTTTTTAAGCCCACATAACCCATTCTCTCACCCATCCTGCTTGGGTGAAGTGAAGGAACAGCTGTGTGGTGTTTCACTGACAGCTGGGGCTAAACCACAACATGCAGTTTTCAAATTGCTTCTGCAATAATGATCCAGATACTGCTTTGGATTACCTGGAGATACTGGTGGGAGAGTGTGTGTGTTAGGTTTAAGTCTATTGCAGTGAAGTACAAACAGATTTTAGTCTTCTCAAATCTCATCCTGCCCCCAGTTGTCAGATTACATGATAAAGCAAGGATATTTCCCCTTATAGATTCACTTAAAGGCTTGAAAAAACAGCTGAAACGTGTTTTGTTTTTTTTCCCTGATATAAAAAAATTGGTTTCTAATTCTGAATCAAATCAGATTCTGGCTCTCTCTCAGGCAGATTCAAGATGCCCCAAACAACTCCAGTAGCACCGATGAAAGCAGAGTATCAAGGACAACATAGAAAGCAGCACAAAAACCTTGACAGTTCTATTTAAAGTGACTTTATTAAAACATTGTTAATATAAAATGTGACCAAATACAATTTTGTTTTTGTAAGAATGTTTAATAAAAACATATTCAAGAAAGAAGGAGCATCAACTCTTGTCAAAGCACAGGAAAAACCTACCAGGATAAGTAAAAAGTTCTGCAGCATGTTCTACCAGCTGGTCCCAATGTGTATTAGGGTCGAGTTAGCCAATGGAAGAGACAGGCAGCCCCGGTTCTTCCCTAAGAAGCTTTAAGGTATTTCCAGAGATTTAAAGTAACCCTCCTTGACAAACTTTTGTTTTCAGATCTCCCCAAATCAGAATAAGATTAGAATGTGCACCTTCATTTTGGATTTACTACTTTTCAGCAGCTGAATGTACAGAAAATCAGATTCACTGGTAATTGCAAACCCCAAGATTAACATTTGCTAGCTTTAAGAGGAAGGTGCAAGTCAATATCAATAATACACCTAAAGAATTTGTGTTAAAGTTCTTCTAAGCTGTATTAACACTGGATGCTTGTAGCAAATGCTACAAAAGAAAAAAAAAACAGTGGAAAAGTCCAGGATAGTAACAACAACAAATATTTTCTTAACTGCTGAATGCAGAGATAACATCCATGAACTACAGGAGTTGGTACATCTCAGGAAAAATGTAAGAAAGCTTTCAGAAGCCTATGAATAAGAGTATGCTATACAATGACTTCTACTCTGTGGTGATCTTTCAATTTAACTAAAGAACCTTTTAAGAAAACACTAGAAAAAGTGGAGGTTTTGGCCTTGGTGTTTTGGGTTTTTTGGGTTTTTTTTGGTGGGGTGTGGGGGCAAGAAAAGGGGGGATATGCTTACAGCGTTTTCTTTGTCCAACAAGTAAATTTTAATGCTCTATCAGCATCCTCTGCTTGTTCAGAGCAAGCAGCATACCAATTAGAGGCAAGGACTCTTCCAGGACATTGCAAACTCTTCCTGTAACAAGCAGAAAAAATCCTGCTGCATCCAATTCTGCACATTTAACTGCCCCTGGCACTGAACCAAATGTCAAGTGCTAATCCATGAGAAGCCTAGCACAACTATGGCTTAGGAGATGGTGACCTTCTTACAGCCTTGGCTGGGACCCATTAGAGCCCTGTGTTTTGCCTTCTACCCCAAACAAATGCTATGGGACTATTGCTGAGGTAAAGGGAAAAGTCAAACCTTTGGCATTGGAGCAGACCAGTCACTGGCTGTGCGTGGGGGAATTAAGGCTTCAAGGTGAGGTAAACACAGTGAGAATCAGGGTGTAAATCATGCTGCATTTCAGAGACAACAGATCCAAACAACAGCTACTCTTGCTCTCTACATTTTAAACACCAAAGATCATTCAGAAGCAGAACTGGAGGCAACGCTGCCAAGGGCCACCTTGAGATGCCTCTCTGCACCTTAGGAATAAATGTTAGCCAGATGTCGAACACTAAAGAGGATGAACCCACAAGGAGGAAAAAGCACCAAAGTTGATGAGTCCTTGAGACGATAAGCTGCTCAAAAAACAAAAAAGCCTCACACTGCTGTGACCTCCCAGAAACATAGTGGTTTACTAACACAAAGGTAATCTACACTCCAGAAACTCTCCGTGCTGTAGTTCCAGCACTAGTATTATGAGGAGTTACGCTCTAGTAAGGAGGCAGTGAAATTGTGTTCCCTGAAGAATTTCTCCAATTCATTAGCTGTTGTTCCACTCCCTTCTACCCACCCCCAAGTCTTCAATCCAAACACCAGAAACACCCTTTCCCCAGGTCATTTTTCTAAAACTCTTAAGCTATTGTAGCAGATTTGTAGGGTACAAACACAGTGCTTTTTTGGATCCATCATTTTGGCAACGCCTTTACCTTCTCCAGAAGAAAAAGTGTCTTCAGTAAATGGTACAAAAGATAATTCCAAAGGAAACCAAATCTACAAATCAATGCAATTCTGGATGCTTGCCTTTCATACTGGTTTTTGCTAGCTATCTGAAGTACAGTTGGAACCACTGCATGTGCAACACTATTTCTTACAAGCCACACTAGCAAGGTTCCCACTGAAAACTGCAATCTGGTCCTGTAGGTTCCATTTCTAGGATACAGAGACTCTCATTTGTGTTCCTTTAACATGTGTACAGTAACTTCTCCCATCCTCTCAATACAGTAGCTACTAAAAATTTTAACAGATATTAAAAAAATATCCAAATGAAACCACACTTCTATCACTGTTTAAAAAACAAAAACGCATACGGTATTACAAAAGTTTATACAAAGGCAACATTTAAGAGTTTGAAAGTTACTTCTAGAAAAAGACACAAATGCTAGTAAATTAACATACAAGGAGAAAGGTGTTCCACTTCTTCCTCAAAATTGGTTTGATCTGTTTTGAAGTATCTTTTACCAGTTGTCTAGAAAATCAAAGCCAGTCTTCAAGATAACATTGCTTGTACTAGTCTGCAAGGTAAAAAAAAAAAGGAAATAAGATGTAGTTGTTAATTATGGTATTACAAACTCACTATTTGACTGCCTATCTAAAAACTGAAGCTTAAAATGTTGTCTGACAACATTTCAAGATCTTTACCATGCTCTAGGATACCTAAGTACCTACACCATAAAATGCTAGACGTGACATGGAAAAATACTCACAGTGCCCAAAAAGGCAATTCTGGATAAAAATAAAATTATTCTTGTGGTCTGCAGGCAAAATGTTTTGGTTTTTTTCCTCACGGAAAAAAATTATTGAAGATCAATTTTTCAGGCTACATTGGGAATTACAGAGAATGAAACAAACACAGCAGGCAAGCATCATTAATTCAACAGATTGTCTGTTGCAATTAGAGTCAGTTGTTTGCAGAAAACTACACAAATTAAACTTTGATGACAAGTTATTTACTACTCTATCCAGAACATACCCACTCCTGCAGGGTTAGCCATGACAGTTAAGGTGATTCTAATGTTTAGGAAGAGCATTCAAGAGGCACAGCTGAGTATCTGGATTCTCTTCCTAGAGCATGGCTTCCCAGAACAGGGAAGATAATCCAGAAAAGAAGAAAGGAAGAAATTCTTATAATACATGAAGCTGTCTGCTCCTCTGTTCCCATTTTCACATGGGAGGGTTGTTTCTCCACAGAGAGAAAAAACAGGCTTTTCAAACAATTTCAGTTATCTTGAAAACATTCACAAAGGAACTGAAACTGTTAATTTGTAAGAAAACATGATAAAGCCTTTAAATCAAATTAAAGGACAACCATGTTCACAAATTGTAGCTAGGCAGCTCAGGAAGCATCATCCCTCAGCTTCAGAAAATAGTAACAAAAGAAAGGGCTTCAAATACCAGAGTGGCTTAAGTATGGTTCTCTCCTAAGTGCTGCCACTTACTTCTCTTGCAACCAGTTACCTCACCCTGCATCTTTCTGACTTTACATCATCTCGTTTGGAATTTGAACAATCACAGTTGGGAAAATAGAAAAAAAGAAAAAGCTGTGTGAAGTGCTGAAGGTGTACAGTAATGTGTCAGGCTACTGCCAGAGCGATGACACAGATTTCAAACAGAACTGCACAGCTCTGCTTGAAGTACCACTCCTCTTCTCTACTTCACAGTTTTCAAGCTTTTGATCTCTTTTTTTTTTCCCCTCCCTGTATCATATCCTGCTGTTTCCTTTCTTTTCTCACAGATCAGCATCTGGTTTTTTAAAATAGCTTCAATTGGCTATTGAGCTGCTTAAGGTTATTTTTTGTTGTTGGGTTGTTTGGGTTTTTTCATTTAAAAAAACATTGAGAAGGCTAATTCTGGAAGCTCATTCTATTTCTATTTTGAACTTTAAGAGAAAACACATTTGAAAGCAGCACAGCTGCCTGGGACAAAGCACTGGGAAGTGGCTGTCAGGCTACTGCTTGGAGCAGCTGAGAACCAGTTCACCATTCACCACTATGCTGTGTGTACCAATAAAGTATGCGAGACCCTAGTTCACCCACTATTCAGTTAAAAAGCTTATTCTTTCCATTAAGTGTTTTGCTTTTGCAAATAAAACCCCCAAAACCCACAACCTCTTTTATGTGATACAGCAACTTGCTAGGTTGCTGTCAACTTGGTGCCTTGTCAGCATTTCTGGTGTTAGATTTAAATTGTGCCTTCATCCTATGTGTTAAAAAGCACTTAATTGAAGTTAACATGTTGAACAGACTGTTAAATAAAAGATTAAATAGACTTCTTCACATTTGAAAGACAAAAAAGCCATCAAGCTGAGCTATGGGTTAGTGATTTTTGGAGTCCCTAATCTTCCAGAGTGGCCTTGCCAGATTTTAATGTGCTGTACAGTTTTTAATATAAGGACAGTGGGTATAGCAGTACTCACCTGTCCAGGCATTTGTGGGTCTGTAAGTATAGTACCATCAGTATCTTCCTTGTTTGTCCTAGAAGATGCCAGATCCTGTGGTGGATCAGGAAGAAAGAAGTCATCTAGAGAACTAGTAGGGAGCTGAGTAGGTCGAGGTTTCTCCCACTCAAGAGACACAGAAGGTGTGCTGGGGGCGGCAGACTTCTCTGCTTTAGTTATGCTGGGCTTCTCAGCTTTGGCCATCTCCTTTGGAGCAGACTCTTGTCTGTAAAAAGAGGGAAGGGGCTTCTCTCCTTTCTCCATGGACTTGATCTGGCTGGGGGTCAGGGACTGGAACTCAGACTTGTCTCCTTCAAACTTGGAGCGCTCTGCGTTTATCTTCCAGAAGGACGACTCCTCCTCCTTCCTGGGTGCTATCAACCCCTCAGAGCCAGGGGGCTTATTGGCCTGAGAAGATTTAGGGACCTGGACACCAGGTGCTGCTTTAACAGGCTGCCTCTGCTCGTTCTGCAGCTGGGCACCACCTTGCTCTTGAATGGAGAGAGATGCAATGCTGAACTCCATCTGACTCTGTTCAGGGACAGAAAAACAGCATTTCAAAGAGCTTCATACAGAGACAGTTTTGACTTTCTGACCCTGGTGCACACAGATAACACCTCAGCCCACTCTGAGACAGCTCTCAGACAACAGATACCACAGCAAAGCTAACTTAATTCATCCATAAATGTCTATCTTTTTGTAGTTTCATAAAAATAATGATTTTTAAAAGTCTGAACTGCAAGCAAACATAAAAGTCCCAGACCTGCTGCAGAGAAGACAGAGAAAGGAATTGTATTGGAGTTACTCAGTGCCATCTAAGGCAGCAGTGCACAGTATGCACAGCACTGAAACATTAGAATAGCAGCACTAAAACATTACAACAGCTGCAGATGCATTTTGAAAGTCATAGATGTTTTACATGAAAATTTTAAGCAAAAAAAGCTTCAGAGTGTAGCTCAAAAGGCAATTTTCCATTACAGTCTTTGAAATAGCTGGCTACAGGTCCATCTGCTTCCAAGATAAAGGATTAGATGTAATGGGTATGCATAGGTAAATCGTTTTATAATTCTAATGCCCCTCTGAAGGAAGAGAAATAACTCCAGCAGGACCAGCTCTTCACCTATTCCTGAACCCTGGTTTGTTTTCACTTGCAGTGCTGAGATAGCTGTACCTGCTTCTGAGAGGTAACACTGGGCCAAGGAAGCAAGTGACCACAGTTAATGCATGAAAAAAATCTTACAAGACCCAGAAAAGTGAACGGTACTTCAAAATGTTTGTTTTACTTACCACCCCCTCAGTAAAATGGTTCTCAACTAGCAGGATACTCTTCAGGCTAATAAAAGTTAAGCCTTATTACCCTCTGAGAAACATGTAAGCATATGTGCCAGGAAAGAACAACCTAATACACAGACTTGTGTTTGTAAAAAGGAACAAATAATGCAAGGGGAAAAAAAATGCCTTTAGTGTTAAAGCTATGTTGTTGTCATCATGGGCCTGATTGGGTTTGAAAAATCTCAAGAGGACTTGTAGCTTTTGCTACAAGTTGAAGTTCGTTACGAATTTGTGATGTTTTTTCACCATTCTACTTCATTGCCCAGCCTTTCCCAAATCAAACTGCAATAGCATCTATGGGCTTCAGTCTAAAACAAGTCCTAGCTGCATATCATTTTCACTGAAGTGTTTGATCCTGAGTCCTACATTATTGTGCATGTGAAGTTCAAAGGGGCTCTAGATCCAGCAGGACCCACAAGCCTAGTAGTTAATATTCAGAAACTTCTCATCAAAGAACAACTGTTAACCCAGCGACTGAATATTTATAAACCAATTTTTTTTAATACAGTCAGCAGCTGACTACACATAATTTGATTCATGGACTTAGATCTGACCTTTCTAAAGAATTAGATGCATCGTTTTTCCAAGGCTGTAGGCAAGAGAGCACCAAGCTCCGTGTTCTCATGAAGAATATACTGTGCTATCAAAAGATGCAGAACATAAACAAACTGCAAGTAATTATAGCTCAGCTAGAATAAGGTGAGGGCAAGGATACACACAAGTCTTACAAACCAACTCAACACCCCACCCTGCCTGCAAAAAACTATGAGGAAAAACCTTAGTGCTCTGATTTTTTTTTTAAAAAAGTCATGACGTAAAATTAAGAGCAGGATATTTATTCACAGAAAAATTTTGCATAAACAAACCATAGATGCAATTGTGTTGAGGATTATTTACAGTGACTGCCATTCTCTATATTAAAATATAGGGATTTATTTCCCTAAGCTCATTTGGCAGTACTACTGAATAGTGATTTACCACCCTGAAGTTAAGATGCTTTAAGACTTTAGAACTGATAAAATCCCAGCTTAAAAAAACACACAACACAATATCAAATAGACCTGCAATTCCCCAGTAGCCAAGAGAAAAAACAAAAGGCAGATTCTAAAAATCAAAGACAGGCTAAAAAAAGCCCATCTTGGAAGACTTAAGTCATGTAGGAATTCAAACAGTGCTACTTTTTGTCCTGCAGCAGTCTGCTGTCCTCTGAACAGCCTGTCCTGGGGCTCACACTGGGGATGACAGTAGCTAAAGGCCACCACAGCAGCAGTCACTTTCAGTAGAATGATTCCTTCACCCCCCAGCCCAAGGGAGAGGCAAGATCAGTGCCCAGAGTGCAGAGCAGCCATCACAGCCCCCAGGTCCACCAGGGCAGCGCTGGAAATAAAATCCAGAAAAAACACCCATGGAAGGGAAGTATGGGTCTGTTAAAACAAATCTCAGAAAAAGCAAACCAACAAGATGGCTCTGCATTTCAACAGCAGCTAGCCAGACAAGCTGAGCCAGGCCTTCTGAGAAGTTCTCAGGCTGTGGAGCTAAAGCCACTGACTGTGGTGATATTTAATGTTCTTTTTATGGGGCAAAACGTCCAACTCAGAGACGTGGTTTGGAAGTGGTACATCACCCCTAGCGTAGAGAAGAGCGTGGCACTGCAGCAGCACCTCAGGCAGTGCCTTTCCAGCTTCAGGGCCTTTCCTTTCCAACCCACTCATGGATGCATGCTCTGGAGAGGATGTCCTCTCTGCCCTTTTGTGCAGAGACCACAGGGTGCGCCCATTTCAGAAGACAGGACCACCTGATACTTAGATTTCGTGTCTGTCTCACAGAATGCTCTGGAGATCAAACAGCTCATAGCCTGACACAGAATAATCCAAATGAAAATACTTCTTCAGGAGTTTTCGTTCTCCCACAAGGAAGGCAAAGAAGACTACCCCGACAGGTTCTGAAAGCACTGTGTCTCAGCAGGATGTAAATACAGCTTGGAGAGGTCACAGGGATAATTCTGCTTCTAGCATTTAATTCCAGAAGCCAAGAACTTCTGTGGACCAGTGACAAGATATTCTGTTTTCCCTGAAATATATAATGCTTCTATTTGACTTCTGAGGTTATTTAACACATCTAAACCCCTTCAGAAATGTAGCTGACGAAAGAAAATGATTAATAGGCAATATCTTTCCAGTCAAAAAACTGGCAATAAAACACCCTCCCCCACAAGGAAAAAACAAACCAAACAACAGAGCAGCAGCCTAAGTAGGAAGATAATTTCACAGAGATAGAAAAGGCCCATGTGTGAAACACCCTGTGCTGATATCTGAGTAATGAGTAGTACTGTACACTCTAATGAGTCACTAGACCCTACAAATGTGATTTTAATTAGAGTTCTTCTCTCAATTTCTTACATCAGATTGCAAATTGGCAATTGGTTGCGTCAGCAGGAGAAGGAAGGAAACTATATTTAAAAGACAGCAACCTCCCCCTCCCTCCCAAAAAATGCCCTTTTCCTTTAGGTTTGCCAGCCATGAGAATATCTTGATGCACATCTCTCCTAGCCCCAGCCAAACTCAGGGCGGCAGCTCACCTGTAAAGGTTTGCCTCCCCCAGGCTGGGCAGAGTTGCTGTGAGCTGCACCTGCCCATGCAGGGCTCAGAAGCAGAACTGCACTTGTGGCGCTCCACCAGCTGCCACCCTGGGGAGGCAAGCACTGAACAGTGGGGTGTGATTTCATGGTCAAAAGTGAATTGTCTTTCAGGCACAGTTTGGGATTCTAGAGAGAGGGTTTCAGTTCCCCGCTGCTTTCATTGATTTTGTATTACTTTACACAAGCTGCAGTTTCTGTACGTATAAATTCCCATCTGAGGAATAAAATAAAAATATTTTATTTTTCTTACCATCTGTCCAAATGGTATTTCTGGGAATTGTTCAGCCCAGAAAGTCTCAAGAGTTTACAGACAGACTAATACAGTCTCAACTGTAATTTCTAGAAATTATTGGAATTCAAATAAAAGCTATTAACAGCAATAGTATTTTCAAGATATTGCATGAGCAAGTCTCTCTCAACACATTAAGAGAGAGGGGGTAGAGAGTGCATGTGAAAGCATGCACAAAGAAGGATTTTGAGGCAAAGCAAATCTAGAAGTCTGTGTTCTTTTCAGTCTTATCCCTCTGGTCCCAAACCACAGCAAGTGTTTAAATAAAGGATGTCCTGTCTTGATAATTTTTCTGTATCATAAATATATAAAAATAATACTATAAATTGCAGGTTTTAGGAGGTTGCATGTCCATCTTTCCTTAAAAAGACCATATGAAGGTATTTAGGAATTTTGTTTACTGGATTCAAGAATTTAGACCAAACTTCAGTCTCAAGGCAGCAATAATCCACTAAATTGCAATAGTGGCTGTATGTACTCATGGGAAACAATGCATGCTGAAAGAGAGGCACCAGGGGCACTGAGAATGTCGTGATTTAATTACACTGTATGAAATCAGGTCTCAGTTCATAAGTACATATTAAAAACAAGATGACCACAAAGAATCCAGGAACTTTTAAAGCTTCTTATTCACTCATCAGGAATGTGTAGTATTTTACTAAGCAGTCACGCAAATACAGCCAAAACAAATTGTTTTGCTTGGCAGGCTGAAAAATCCAAATTGTTGAGACAAAGAGTACAGAAACACTGTCAAAAGCAACTTGTTTTAAGCACAGCCTGATAAATGCAGAGGTAAGAAAGCCAATTTTAAAAGATTTAGAAGATGGCTTTGCTTTGCTGAATGGACAAAACCAAAATAAATATAAGGCTCAAAGCAGCTGCAGTTTTTGCTTTGTTTCCTGCACACATCGTGGGTGTTTGCAGGATCTTTTCAGAGTCAGAAAGAAATCCTTAGGTCAGCAGAGGCAAATTGCAAGGGCAAAAAATAGAGCAAAGCACTCAAAACCAACCTAAGTAATTTTAGTCCATACAGAGAGACAATGCCAATGTTATATAGTATGGACCTTTGGAGGAAATTCCATTTTATACTCTGCTGATATGAACTGAATCCAGCCAGCCACTGTTTCTGCCTAGCTTGAGCAAGCTTGTACTGACAGTACCTGGCTTTATGCTCAAAACCAACAAAGATTGATGCAAGTAACTGAATTCTTACACTTGGCCATACAGACTAAAATAAACCTTGAACACAGCTACTTCTATTACTACAGGTTGGGTTTGGTGGGGGTTTTTTGCTCAAGAACTAATAGTCAACAGAAGTTTTACAGCACTGTGTTTTAAACACTCATAGTTTAAATCAAAAAGGGAAGGCTAATCTCAAAAGCTCAGGGATCACTCTCCTTCCAAGGAAGTGCTGCCATTTACACCAGCTTGGTAAAAATAATCACACCAAATTATAGCTTGTAACAAACAATTATAATATCATGCTGCTAAGGAAGGAAGGAAAAAATTCTCTTCTGCCACTGTGTTCCTATTTAAAACAAAACACCAACTAGGGCTTGTACAAAGAAGGATACTGAAGACTGCCTCAATTTTAGATAAAGGAAACAGTTGGTAAGGCATGTTTATTACAAGTGGAACATAGCTGTTTTCTCCCCAAATCATTGCTGGGATAGGATCACTTCTGTAGCAATATAATTAGGGAATTCAGACGGAGAGGCAGCAACCATATTATTGAAGGGATTGAAGCCTGTCACTTTTTAATTTTGCTTTTTTGTTTGTTTGTTTGTTTATTTTAAACACACCTCAGAGGCTTCTCTTTTCAACAAATACCTAAGGGCCTGTTGAAAACAGAAGAGAATTGTCAACTATTCTACCTGTATTAAGAAAAAGAAATCTTTAGATATATATGTGTCAATTTAAAGCATTTGGAATAAAACTTTTTTTCATTAATACCATGAATTAGAAGTAAATTGCAATTTATTCACATGCTGCTCAGTGCATTCCGTCTGTTAACTGAGGTGGCAAACTGAAATATTTTCTGCCCATTACTAAATTAATTAAGTCCCCCCCTGCCCCTTGCCAAAATCTAAAATCACAAAACCCATAAAGTTCTGAGTTCAGGAAGAGTTGCAGAGAAATTTTACTTCCAAGTTCAGGCATGATTCTTGTTTTCCATTTATATCTTGAGGTCTGTGCTGAGTTTCACTGAATTTTTACTTCAAACAAACCAAGAAACCTCAAAGGCTAAACTCAGCCAAAATGTCATCTTTCATCTCAGGTAAACCTGAAGCCATAAATAGAATGCCCTGAATTCATAAACCTGGGTAGAGCTCCAGCTAAAAATGTAACCCACATTTCAAGGCATGTTATGTCCATGAGGGCTCCACCCATGAACCAAATCACTCCCTCCAATTCAATCTTTAGTTTTAAAATGTCAGCCCTTTTGCAGTGCCAAGAGAACTTGCTGCTTCCCAAGTTTTCCTTCTGAGAAGTGTTATCGTTATCTACTAAAAATATTATTTTAGATGCTGTCTAACAGCTAACTCGGCAATTTACACTGTAGTTCTACTTTGTTTGCCTTGTCTGAGGATTTAAAAATAAAAAGGTGAGACAAGAAATACTCATCTAAAAATAGTGGAGACATTCAGGCAAGTGTTTGTTGTGATATGAACAACTGCAGCCCTATCTCACATTTGTGTTTAAAATGAGAATACAGAAAGTTTACTTGTGACACAAGTGAAGTCACCAAGCCCTTCAACAACATTCTGAAGAAAATGAGAGCAATTCAGTACATTGTTCTCTGGGTAAGTTTGACTGCATGGAAGTAAGGAATCTGTGGCACTAGCTACAGTGAGAAAAATTTGTCCATGCCTTATAATCTAGAATCCCCACTGGCATCACTGTTACAGCTGAGAGCCTTCAGCCTGGGAGAATACATGCCCTCCCTTCTTCTCTACACTTCTCACTACTGCCTCACAGTTTCCCTCGTGTTAGTTACAGAAAATACTCATTTTGCTGCTTTATTTTCCTTTCTCAGTGTTAAAAAAAAGTCTATTGGTTTTACTGATTTACATCTCTAATTTCTTCTGCTCTGCAAAAACCATGTTCCCTTCCTTGGGTGAGCCAGAGCATATTTGAGCACATTTAGGCAATAACATGCTAAAAACCCAAACCAAACAAAAAGCTCTGCATTAAAGGAAGATCAGGGAGAAGAGTATTGTGGAAAGAACAGTCCATCCTGGGGAGAGCTCATGGAGTGGAAAGCCTGACAGCCTTAAATACCAGTGGCAACAGGTCTGGCTCACAGGATGTTGAACAATGCATTACAACACACCAACCTTCTTGAACAGCTCATTCAGGTTTCCTCACATGGCACCACTTGAGTAAGGCTACTTTTTCCTCAGCTGGTACCTCATTAAAAGTTGCCTTCCAGTGTTACCTCATAAAAGTTAGGGAAGATCAAAGAGTAAGCACAAAGCAAGATCTCCACTTTTGAAAAGGAAGACTCAGCAGTGGAAGGATTTGGTTGAAAGATTGATATGCTGGGGAAAAACCAAAAGGAAGAATCCACAGGAACCAACCAAACCATACCCCCTAAATCCAGACAACACGGATTCTCTACACTTTTGCTAAAGAAAAAGGTCATGCAACAGCTGTGGCACAGCTTTTATTTCTGGTCAGCAAGGAGGGAGAGGGGAAAGAGGGAAACACAGAAAATCCTCCACTGGTTCCTGAACCATCACAGCTTTTAAGGGAGCTCTGAAGCAAGTGAAGACTGGCATTGGTTTCTCCTAAACTGCAGCACTGCAGGCTGCCAGGACCCAGGAGTCACATCAAGTTATAGGTTAATCAGCTTCTGCAAAGCACAGATGGGGTGCAGCTACAGGCAGTGACCTTGAGCACGGAGGGCTAAGTCTCAGGTCAACTGGATTAATTTCGTATTCACTGGCATTTCCAAATAATTACTCTGCATTAGGCTAAGATTATATTCATAAGGTCATGCATGATTATCTACATAGTTCAAGGGCAAAAAAAAAAAAGAAACAGGGAACAGGGAAGTAGCAGCTTTCTCTGGTAGATAAGGGCAGAAAACACAAAGTCTGAAATGTGTGATTAAATTAACATGCCTGCCATACTCAGTTGAGAAAGACAATGAGCTGTGGTTTTGCTCCCAGAATTTTTCCAACAAGAAGAACTAAACTTGATTTCCCACCACACATATGGCACAACTGTGTTTCCTCACACTGCAGGCTCAGAAAGATGGAGAACTCTGGCTCTGTGTTAGCCATATGAGAATCCCACAATAAATAATGCTTTAACAAAATACCAGAGATAAAGTGAAGTGTAAAAGAAACTCCAACTCACCACAGAAAAATATGTTATTTTTTATAGCTTTTCTCTGAAAGGCTCCTCTTTTAAGGAGCCTTTTGGATAGGAAATAACATAGTGCTTCTAGCATGGCCCCAGGTTAACAAGTTTCACTACATTTGTCCTAAGACAACATTCTAGTTCATAATAAAAAGATGAAGTACTAGACAGGGTTTCAGAAAGAATCCAGTGAAGTTATGAGATACCTGCACATTTCTCACACCATCTTCTAGCTACTTTACTCCTGACCTAAAAGTGAAATGCAGCTATGCTTATACAGTATCTGAGACAAGGGTCTTACTAAACATGGAAAGTTTATTAAAAAGTTTGCAAGAAAAAATAAAATTGTAATGAATTGGTTTTACATCTGCACTCAAAGCCAGAACATTAGTTAAAGTACATTTTGAGTTCCTCCTGATGTAAATCAAAGCATACCAGTCCTATTTGATTTGCAGCATGGTCACTTCATACTGCTTGCATAGAATAAAGGTGACATTAACCTATCAAGTTAACAAAATGAAGACAATAAATGCAATAGGAACAGTATAAAATGACAAAGCAACATTAAAAAAAAAAAGAAAAAAAGCTGTTTAATTACCTTTGTTTCCCAGGAGAATGGAGCTGAGTGTTCATCTTGCCAAGTTATGTCCTGAAATAAAATTGAAGAATGACTAAAAATCAGAAGAGTAGCTTCATCTTCTCAGAAGCATCACACAGATGACATTATGTTACACTGCTGGAACCATAACAACCACTGCTACAGAACTGACTAAAAAGTGAAAGCACTACTTAAAGATGGCACTGATTACATTTAAGACTGACTGAAAGCAGGTCCTCTAAGGGGAAGGTATCAACACAATACCAATTTAATCTACAAAATATATGAAGGTTTAGCCTGGTCTCAATCTCCTGAAATGTTTTTTCCACAAATAGCTTTAAAATGTATTATATTTCCAGTCTTCTACTAGGTGTTTCTTTGGTAGCCACTAGCAACACACAGGGACAGAAACAACAAAAGGCAAAGGGATTCAGGGAAATCAGGTCCCATTTACTCCCTTTGGCAGACCAAAGAGCACATGCACAGCCAGGCAGTCGTGGGGCAGAAAAACAGCCGTGTGGCCAAGGCACAGCTGGATCCAGCCCCAACAGGACCCATCATCACACCATGGCAGTGGGGCAGAACTCTGAAATAAATGTTCAGAGGTGGTGAAGGAGCCACACAGCACCCACAGCACCAAATCTGAAATCCACTATTTGAAGCTGCTGCATTTCTGAAAATGATCCCAAATGGAGAAATTTAAACAATCTCTTCATACATGGCATGCCCTCCAGAAATACATGCAGCCCACAATGAAAAAAGAAAGGGTGGAAAATAATTTGAAAAATGATTGTTGTTCATATTTGTTGAAGAATTACAATAACATGACTGCATTTCTATTCCTGGTCATAGCTGGCACTCACTGGTACATTGGATGGTCCCACAGGTAGAGGTGGTGAGCAGGTCACTGCCTGTGGACACTGCAGCACACCAGGGAAGGAACAGGAGTGGGAACATCATACAGAAAGGGACAGGCCAGGAGTAACCATGCAGGATTTTCACACTCCTGCTGTTCAGAAAATAGCAGAACTCAACCATGTTTTAACACAACACAGGAACCCCACATTTCACTGTGGCTGCTTTTTTCTTCTTGTTCCTGGTCCCTGCCTTTCTAGGAATACATTTCTCAGACATCTGATAACATTCTCCTGATCTGCCCTCTCTTATTTCACCGTAGGCAGATTTTTTTGGCCTAGAACTATGAGATCATGATTAGAAGTGTCTAAAACCATCTCCTAAACATAAAAACATGGCATACTCCAACTATTACTCATCTGTGAAATACAGAGTTTCTAGCAGCAAGGTATTTGTGGTATATATGAGGGTGATCCCACGCTCTTAAAAAGCATCGTCCTGGTAGAGCTCATCTAAGAGGAAAGACCTGGGCTCTTCTCAATCATATATTGTGGCCAAAAGGAAATTTGGTGTAGGACATTTTTGCCAAGAACATAAATGTAGTTCAGGTTTTCTCAATCCAGGAAACAGATTCTCAGATGTTTTAACATTTAAAGGAAAAAAGAAGCAGAAGTTTGCTTTTTAGCATCTATCAGCATTTGCACCGTGGTGTGCTGCTGTCTGCATGGGAATGCCACACCACTCAATGTGTGATACCTCACAGCAGGTGTGTTTAATTATTTCAAATTCCTTCTAGGACAATGTCCTTTGCCTCTGAAATGGAGTTGTTCATTTCTGAACCACTGGAGTTCAACATTTCTGAAGCATGGCCCAGAAGGGAAGAGAGATGGGAGAACCTAACCATTGGATTGAGCATCACACACAAGCAGGACTATAACACTTCTGTCTGCATTGGGTCTGGATAAATCAGGGCTTGACTTCAACCACAGCAGTAAAGGACAGACTGCTACGTGCAGTCACGGCACCCTAAAGCTCCAGATGCGTAGGCATAGGTGCCAGTGGGTTTTATCTGAAGAGTTTAAAGGAAGCTCTGTCTTCTCGCTATTTACAGGACAAGCAAACCAGCCAGGGACCAGTTTTAAACCTGGCAGTAAGCCAAGATCATCCTCGTGCTAGATCCAAGACATCCAGTTCTTTATTTTGCTGTATTTGAGGCAAGAGAAGATGGCACTGGCAGGGACAGCTCTTCACCCAACACTCCCTGCACACCCTCACCTCAGCCGTGACACCGCTGCTGTGAGCCAGCCCTGAGGACAAAAGGCCAACCACAGAGGGATGAAAAAGCAGCATGGGCAAGGCAGAGTGATGGTATGAGGCTGTCATGCAGCAGGATACATCATTCCCTGCAGGACAGAGCAAGTCAGCCTCCCACTTCATGGAAGCTGATGTCTCCTCAAGCATCACTGTCCTTGTTGGCACCGCAACTCGTAACCTCAACCTCCAGCATGGGCAAGCAAAAAGTTCCTGCAATTAATTAATTTTGGTAACAGTTGTCAGAAGTTCTGGTCAGAGATAGAATCTAAGAGTTTCACTGATTATATAAGATGGAAGTTGTAGACCCTTGTTAGGCAGCAGCTCTCCAAAAGAAAAGGATCGTTTTTTTTTTTTTTTACTTAAATGATGGCTCATTGTTTCTTGGGCTGCACAGCTCATCCCTCCTCAGAGCCAGTAACTCTGAGGAGCTCTGTCCCCATTCAAAAGATCTTCTGTGGGATATAGCAAAGAATAAAATAGGATAAGACATGGCTGGAGGATACAAACCTTCAAGCAATTGATGTCTGTGGTTATTTGAAGTGTGCTTGGGGCTAGGATGAAGGAGACAGTTGACAAGTTCTGCCTTCTGTCAGGGAAGGGAAGGAAGTTTGTGGCCTCCACCTCATGTGTCTTCACACAGAGAACATGCAGAGGACCAAGTGAAAAGACAGGATACTGTTGAATTGTGTTGTGCTATCTAAACTGCCTGATTCGTGTTCATCATTAACCAAATATGAAAAGTAATTTAGGTTTTTTATAGAATAAACAAATTCTTACATGCTTGAAGAAACTGGGAGCAAAAGAATCAACTGTTTCAATAATAACAAAAGAGAATTATGACTGGAAATTCTAGGGAAAAAGGATTCAAGGCCATTTATCATCAGCATAGATTAGAAAAAAATCCATATTTGATCAGCTTTTGTTTTCAGCACACAACAATGCCTTCTACCAGCAAGAAGGCAAATAAATAAACTTTTGTTCACCAGGGTTAAAAAAAGAACCTGTTTGTAAGAAATGGGGCCTCATGCAATATATTTCAAAGCTGAAAAAGACAAAAATCTGGTCATACAGTTGACTTCAACAACCAGCTGCAAAATACATAAAAAATAACCACAAATTCCATTTGCTATATGTAGGCAGCTTGCTGCAAAACAACATCTGAATTTCAAATGGAAGGCACTGGTAGAAGTGTGCCTGTGCATCTGACATGAGCATTGTTCAGCACAGCTGACAGTAGCTGGGCGAGACACAAACCCACCAATAAATGCTTCTCAGAAGCATTATTAGAACAGGACTTGCTGGTTATTGAGGTTTTACTGCACTCAAAAGTTGCCTTTCATTTTTGGGAGTTCAAAAAGGACAAATCTCTAAAAGGCCAAACTTCAAAGTTTTTGCTATATTGATTATTTGTTGCTTTAAAGCAATTTTAAGTAGGGAGGTAAAAGGGTTGATCCTTTGTTTGGTGCCAAAGTTCTTAAGGCTAAGCAAAACAAATAGCATTTCTGCCTGAAGGCAAGTAAGTCAAGCTTCCCTCTTAAAACACAATGAATGAAGCTAACCAAAGTCTCTCACCTATCTTTCCTCCACATAAAATGTTTATCACTTCCTAAAGCATATGGCATTTTTTCCAATGAAAAGTTAATTCTTTCACATCCAACTCTTTTACTGCTCAAACACTTAATATCCATTCAAAGAAAAAAAACAACTAAAAACAAAGGAAAAATCAGACCTTGATTCCATGTCTACATCACATGTTTATGGATAAAGAGGGATGGTATTAAGAGAACAGTGAGAACTTGCTGTAAACCGAATATCTAAATTATCTTTTGAACCAGAGAGAACCCAGTGGCATCAACTGACACCAAATCAGCTGCATTATCAAAGGCTGGCCACTACAGTGTGCAAAGGGTGGTAGCCTCTCAATACTGCTGGTTTTCCACCTATTCCCCTCATGGTTTACAGCATATTTCAAAAATAATCAATCTATATTACATTCATGCGCAATCTCAGCTTGTATTTCCAGATTTCTCCCTGCTCAGTTAATCTCCATTTCTATGGGCATTAGAATAAAGACATTATAAATGGAGAAATACCAGCATTGGAGGCTTGTTGGAAAGAGGAAGCTCTGTTGCAGCATCCAAAAGCCCCTGGTCAGGAGGCCTGGGCTGTCTAGACACAGAAAATTATGGTGAAGCAACAAATAACCTCCTGTGCTGGGCTCATGTGCGATGATAGCAAGCCAATCTTCAGCAAACAGGACAAAACTTATTTCACTGGGGTGTGAAATGCCCCTGTTAGCCTAATTCTCTTTTGAAACTGTGTTCACGGTGCCTGCAGGGCTTCTGCTACCAGCTCCATGACTGGTGATGCTGCAATGAGGATAAGATGGAAGAGAAGGAGCAGTGACTCCAGGCATTTGCTAAGAGTCACACATGGTGCTGCAGTGCTCTAGCATTATAAAATGACTGGATCATGGCTACAGGATGCCACGGTCCTGTTACTGCACATCTATTTTCTGTAACACCCTTCCCACACAGCCAACATAGTCAAAGGTGTTTTGAAAACGTAAGAGATGTTTATAGTTTGAGAACTTACAGTCCTGGGTTACAAGTTCAGGAGATAAATTTGGTGTTAGAAGAAATATACAGGAAATGGTGAGGGCGAGAAAGAGGGAAGCAACTGTCCAGAAATACAAGACCACTACATATGTCCTCTGGACCACATCATCATAATGGTCATATGCATGAAAATGGGACTGAAACAGTGAGAGGCCCGGAGCAGCAAATCAGTATCTTCAGTATTCATCCTTGGTTTGCTTTCTACCACGTCTTCCAAAGAACACGAGGTCAGAGAGATCAAATTTCGGTGCTTAAGCAAGCCCGGGTAGATCACTACAGATTTCAACATCAGTTAACAGGGAAGATGAGCTGTGGCTGGAAACATGAAACTTTTGGACCAGGTGTATCAGCAAGAACATCATCAGGCCAAAACACTCTCCCTGAAAGCGCTGCAGCATCCACAAGTGATTCTGAGGCACGTGGGCTACCCTCCGTTTCCTTGCCTTAGGATACCATACACGGATAGCCAGGGAGAGCAGCCAGGACCAATCCACTTGTCCTGAGCGAGGGCTGGGTGCCCACTGTGCGCGCAGCAGCTCAGTGTCACACAGGCAGCAGGGGCACAGCTCCCTGAGCAGCCTGAGCAGGACACACAGACAGCAGAGCTCTGCAGGCCAAGCATTCACCAGCCCGGGAAATGGAACCAAACTGGTGAGGGACCGGCACGGCGCTGGCTCTGCCACAGCAGGACAAGGAGGGACAATTTGTCAGCCAGGGCAAACGTCCAGCAATCAGGTCAAGTGCCAGCAAGGGAGCAGGGGAGAGGAAGCTATCGGATGAAGAGCCAGGAAAGGCTCCAAGGCTCAGTAGTACAGTTGGAAGAACTAAAATGGAAATGGCGAATGCCAAAATGAGTGGAATCTCTTTTCTTCAGAGAAACAATTTATATTAACTTCTGCTTAGAAGTCAAAGAGGAAGTCAATTGAGGCAGATGCTTCCAAAATTAAACACTTTGTATCGAGTATTTGGACGAACCTTGCCTTCTTTGGTTAATGGCTACAGAAACATTAACTATGCATATTGTAACTGTGTTTGGGGAGAAGAGGGGAAAGAAAACTATTTGCCCAGTTTCAGATGGACTCTCTAGATGTTTAGGAAATTATTGTTTCCATACAGTGCAGCATGATAGCCTACAAACATGCTTGCTTTCCTTCCAGATCCACATAATTCAAAGCAGAAAGCACAGCAGAGCTCTCCAAGGCTGGGAAAACTGAACATATTTATTTTCCACACTCTTTAAATTCTTTCACTACTAACTTCAGATTTAAATTTCTTTTCAAAGGTTGTTTGCACAACCAAATTTGTTGTCTTGTGTCCTTCTTCTACACCTCTTTTTGGCCATTACTATCAAATATTTATCTAGAATTTTGGGTATCATGAACTAGACAAACATGAGCTACATCCTGTGCTCTCTGGCTTTAGATATGATGTGTATGCAGCACAGCATCACACCCTCCTGACAGGGAAAATACAGGCAGCAGCCTCCTGGCACAAAGCTGATTGTGAACCATGATGCCCAGTATCAGTGTGCCCCACACGCAAGGGATATTGAAGAGAAGCCTAAAAGTAGCCCTGCTCTCTTTAAATTGGATTGATGATTACAAACACAGAAGCGGATTTTTTCTTTTTTGGGTAGAAGCCACACAACTAGCAATAGATCATCTAAAGTTATTATATGGACATAGTGAAAGAAACCGGCTCTGTAATCAGAATAAAAGAATATAATAGAAATGTAAAAGAATAGAAAACAAAGGGAATCAATGCACTGAATAAGAGACACAGTATCTGAAGAGTAGTCAGGTCTCTTCAAGCATTGTTAGACCTTCCTCTTCAAGGGCTCACACTCGGTAGGTAACACGACCCACTGCTCCAGACCGGGTACTCTTTTACAGTGGATTTCCAGAAGGGCTGCCACGCTTCACTACTGGACAGATGGATCTCAGAAGGTTCAAAATCCATACTTTTTGCCATCTATCTTTCCACACCCTTGTTTTTCCTGGCATGTGACATGGAACAGGCTGCATTTTTTTAAGGTGTCAAACATGCCAAGAGCTGGAATGTTTTCAGCGTTGTATTTTTAACCGTGTCTAAAACTAGAAACGAAAAGGAAGAGATTTAATTCAGTGTAAACATTCCCTACAGCCCATTTTCAGCAAGAGACTATGTCCAGGGCCATGCCCCGCCGTCGGGGAAACTGAGACCGTCCAAGTCTTTCTGCAAAATCCACCTCGCTCCCGGTGCCTTCCCTGCCTTTACGGGCGGTGAACATCCCGCCCTCCCGCACAGCCAGGCAGCGGGGAAAGGAACCAAGCTCATCACCGGGGCAACTCGCCCGGCTGCCGACGGCGCGGAACGCCCGCGACCCCGGCCAGCCCAGCGCGGCGGCACCGCAGCCCGGGAAGGTGGCGGCCGCCGCGCCCCGCCCGTGCGGCGGTGCCGGGGCTGGGCAACGCCGCTCCCGCCCGGACCCCCGCGCCCCTTTCCCTTCCCCTTCCCCCGCGGCCGGTACCTCGTCTCCGAAGCGCACCACCTTCTGCCCGGTGTTGAGGCGCAGGCTGGGGTAGGAGGCGGGCGGCGCGGGCGGGCGGGTGGCGCCGCGGTGCGCGGCGTAGCGGGCCTGGACGTGCGGCTCCACCAGGCACTTGTCGATGATCTCGTCCTGCTGCCGGGGCGGCAGCCGCTCCCACTCGGGCCCGTAGCGCTCGCGGATCCGCTCCTTCTCCGCCATGATCTTGCGGGCCATGGGGCTCAGCGAGGAGAAGTAGCTGAACCGCTTGCGCTCCCGCTCGTCCAGCGGCCGGTTCCCGTTCATCACCGCCGTGCGGGAAGCGGCGATCGCCGCCGCCATGGAGGCCATGGCCACCCCGCCGCCGCCAGCCCCGCACTCGCACGGCGGGATTGGGGATGGCACCGGGAAGAGAACCGCCTCCTCCGCTCCCCTCCCGCAGACGCCGCCTCCCTCGCTCCCTATAAAGCCGGCCGGCCGCCGCCCCTCGCTGCCCGCCCCCCGCACGCCCTGCCCGCCTCCCCCGCGGCGCCGCCCGCTCCCGCTGCACGGAGCCGGCCTTTCTCCCGCCGCCTCGGGCCGGCAACAGGGAGGGAAGCGGGGATGCCGCCTCCCGGGCTTGCTTCGGTCTCGGTACCGGCGATAACGCGGGACTGAGCGCGCCCCGCCGCCCTCAAGCGCTCCTGCCCGTAGCGATCGTCTCCCACAGCCCTTCCCCTTTTGCCGAGGCGCTAAGCTGTAGTATTCCCACGCTGCCGGGGCCAGGAGCACCAGGAAGGGACTTGCCTCAGCTGGCAAGTGAAGTGCCCAAGAACCTGCCTTTTCTCACTCCTTAAATAAGTCGTACGTGTTTCTTAACACTATAGACGGTCCAGCATCTGCTGTCAGAAGAGAAAGGATGCCTGGCACAGGCGCTTCTGTCCAACTCCACAGGCTAGGGTGCAAAATGGTCTGAAGCTTCCGTTTTATTTGATAGTACAGCTGCAGCCGAAGTGTAAAAAATCTGTGCAGTGGGCATTAGTTACATTGGTAAAATGAATTTCTAAAGGCTGAAATAATTAGGTTTTCTGGTCTCTTCCTTTGCTGTACAAATGCTCGTTTCCGGTAACAAGTCCTTACTTTGGCAAAAGATTCACCAAGGTCCCACACACACATTCCCAAAAGGTGACCAGTCTCCTGGGGTGGGGTGGAGGAAGCATAGTTCCTTTCCACAAAACAAACAACCCACAACAACAACAAAAAAATCAAGCTTACCTAAGACAGGCAAATATGTCAGAAGATTTATGTGAGACTAAATCCATTTTGACTTTTGGCCTAGGTAGTTGCAGGGGAAATTTTTATTATCTTCAAAATATATTTCAAAGTAGCACAAATATTGAGGTTCAGATTAATGGCTTTTCACTACTTAGCCTATTTTTTTTTCCTTCAGTCTGCTTTCTTTAGTATCATTCTTAATAGATAAATGACTGGGGCTGCAATACATTAATGTTCCCATTTAAGAGTTCAAATGGTATCGCTAGACCAGCTGTCTAAGATGACATAGAAGAGGATGGAAAATGGTAATTAGATTTCTCCACATACTTGGTTCTTTGGAGGTAATTACAGTTCCCCAAGTCATCACATACCAGCCCAGTTATATAATCCTGTTTTGTTTGTTAAACTTGTTTGAGAGCACTTCACTTGAGCTTGCTTTCTTTCTTAGTCATCTGCATCACGCCCAGAGAAAGGAGCCTTTGAAACACGTTTGCAGGCGCACACACACACACACACACTCCTAAGAGGGGTAACACACATTACCCCAACCCTCCCGTGATCTCCCATTAATCTCTTTTGTCTACCACCAGGGGGTGGGGACGAAGTCAGCCACAGGAGTAAGAAATGAGGACAAGGAAACCCAGACAACTGTACATGGTTTGTTTGTCCAGGCAGTTTTTTTTCTTTCTCTTCTCCATTGCCCTCTGGTTTAAACCCCAAAACAAAACTCCTTATTTTTATAGTTCTCAAGACTGTCTGGTCAAATGCCAATATAATTCCTCTTTCTCAATGAATAATACAAGGCATAACGAAATTTAGAAGAGGCTTAGAAGACCACATTAGAACACAATCAAGGTAAAAAGCTAGGCATATTTTCCAGGCTGTTGTTTTTCCAGGAAAATAACAATTCCTTTCCTCCTTAATGAAATGTAGTAGAGGTTTCTTAAACTTCTGGATTTTTAAACAGAAGAAGCAAACAGTGCTTATTTCTAGTGGGCTAGAGGAAGGCACTTAAGAACAGAATGTTGGGAATACCTGTGTCACAAATGGACAGCATCCCAATTCCTTTAATGAAAGTTCACAAGCCTCCTTTATCGTCACTTGCAAAAAAATACCTACTTTTGCCTTTTACAGAAATTCTGAGGAAGAAAGTTTAGAATTCATATTCATTAGTACTAAGCATACAGGTGGTCAAATTTGCCTTTATTATGGTTTGGTTAAGGAAACCTGCCTGCCCTTCCAGAATGCTGCCAAGTCTGTCCAACAAAAAACAACTGAAGGAACTGCTAGTGCTCCCAATATACTTCAATCCTGTCAATCTGTTATAACTTCTGCCAACCACCACCATCAATGGGAACTTGGAAAGAGAGATTGTTGTGTTTCTGACATTTACTCACCAAGAGCCTAACTCCAAATAAGTAATTGGTTTGGTTTTGTTTTCTAATGATGTTTCCCATTCTTTTAAACTGACATCTGTTCCTTCACTGGGCTGCACTACATGAAATACCTGTGTATTCTCCAGTTATTCACACATGGGAGAGCTCTAAGTTTTCTGTGCAGGGGCTTTGGGAAAAAAAAATGAAAAGTAATACAGCATTATTTCCAATGAAGATTACTTTTCTTTTTTTTCAATAAATAAATTTTCACCTGCAGTCTGTTCAGTTTGTAACTGATCAAGTTTCTTACTGCTCTTCAGTTTGGCCCCTGAATAACTATTTCTGTTAGAAAGTGTCTTAATATGAAAAAGTAGTTGTTCTTCTTCCTTTTTCCTCTTTAATATTATTGATCACAGGAAGATTTCTTTTACTGGTGATAGTCAATTAAGTTTGTTCTATTAAAAAAAAACAAAATAAAACCAAACCATTTTGACCATAATTTGTCATTCAAAATAATTTACAAAGCAGTACCTCTTGGCCTTTTATTTGTATAAATTATACAACAACTATAGTTTTTTTTAGACAATGAGATGAGTCTGTATTTAGTACTTCAATCATCGTTCTCAGGGTTGGAAAAGTCTCCGATACTGATGGTAGGCTCTTGTAAGAAGGTGAAATACTGAAAGAGGAAAAAAAAAGTTATTTTTTAATGAGTTTTATAATTTACCTGCAAGTTAACACATTAACTTAGTTAACTTAGACTTTTCCTATCACCTTCTCCAAAAATCTGGGACCTGTGTCAAGAATTAACTCCATGCAGGCTTGGGACAGAGTGGCTGAAAGCTGCTGGGCAGAGAAGGACCTGTGGGTGCTGGCTGACAGCAGCTGAACATGAGCCAGCAATGGAGCCAGTGGCATCCTGGCCTCTGTCAGCAATAGTGTGGCCACCAGGACCAGGGCAATGATGGTCCCCCTGTACTCAGCACTGGTGAGGCCACACCTCAAGTCCTGTGCCCAGTTTTAGACATGTCACTGCAAAAAGGACACTGAGGTGCTGGAGTGAGTTCAGAGAAGGGCTGGAGCTGGTGAAGGGTCTGGAGCACAAGTCTAAAAAGAAGCAGCTGAAGGAGCTGGGGTTGTTTAGCCTGGATAAAAGGAGGCTCAGGGATGACCTTATTGCTCTCTACAATCACCTGAAAGGAAGGTGCAGCCACAGAGGGGTTGGTCTCTTCTCTTAGGTTAAGAAGGGACAAGACCAGAGGAAATTGGCTCAAGTTGTGCCAGGGAAGGTTTAGATTGGATATTAGGAAATGTTTCTTCATGGGAAGGGTGAAGACATTGGAATAAGCTGCCCAGGGAAATGGTGCAACCACCATTCCTGGAAGTCATCAAAAGTGTGTTGATGCAGCACTTTGGGACATGGTTTAGTGGTGAACACAGTGCTGGATGAGCAGTTGGACTCAATGATCTTAAAGTTGTTTCCCACCCTTAATGATTCAATGATTCTCAGAATCTGCTGTTCACAAACAGCTCTCGCTTTTCATGACTACTCCATCACCATACAAAATGAAAACAATGTCTACATAGAAGAGCTTTCAAAAGCAGCAGAATTTAAGGAAAAATGCATTGCTTTAAGTCCCCCAGCCTTATTTACCACATCCACTATTATTTGTTTACCACAGACAAATAAGCCACTCAGTCTAATTACCTTCATATTATTACATCAAGTCCTTTGGGCTGTAGTTCTTCAGATTTCTTTTTTTTTTTTTTCCTCAGCAAAGGCAACTTTAGCATTTTCTCCACTCTGGCTCATTTCCTCATCTATTATACATCTCTAATTTGACCCAGTAATTTCCTAGGTTCTACTATGCTACAAAATGGTATTGGTTAAAAATAAATTGTTTTGGCAAGGTTATTTTTAACACAAATTACTTCCCTGATCTGGTTTGACATGGATTCCCATAAGTTTCAACAGTACAGCTGAGGGAGTCAGAAACACGTGGGTAGCACTGAAATGTCTTAAGCTGACTTTACTCCCAAGAAGGAAGTTTCTCTTTGGTAAAGGTATGTCTTTAAATAAACCAAACCCACAAAACCAAAACCAGAATGAACAGAGGATTAATAAAGAAGAGTATATAATTGAGAGAATTACAGAAACAAATTGTGGAAACCATAAACAATTTTATATTTCCAAGACAAGCATGTCTCAATATTTGTGCAGACTACTTCTAATAAAATCCACAATTTGCTACACCTGTAGTTTAGAAATGCCACTCCTTAATGAATACTGAATTTTACTCATTTACGAGTAGATTTTTAGCCTGAGTTTGACAAAGATGTCCTTTAATCTTATTAGCCTTCTTCCTTTAGGAAGGGATTTTCTAGTGAAAAGGGATAGTCTAGTGAAATTCACCAGGCTCAGAACCCCTGATAATAAAATTAAGTAACACACATCAGTGTGAGATGTTTGGCAGTAAAAGCAGCTGCAGAGTTCCACAGACTTTAGGAAGTTGGGGCAGACCTCGGGGGTATGGGATCTAAGATCCTGTTCAAAGCAAGGGCAACTGAGAAGTCAAATCAGGGTGTCAGGGCTTTATCCTGCCAAGTCTAGAAAATCTCCAGGGGTGGAGACTGCACAGTCTCTTTGGGCAGTCTGCTGATGAAAAGATTAGGCCTAGTCTAAATGCTTTTTCAACTCATGCACATGGCTTTTTGTCTTCCCACCAAACACTCACAGGTCCTGCAGAGCTGCTCTTAGATCAAAGCCTGATCTTCTCCAGGCTGAACAAGCCCAACTCTCTCCTGTTAAGGCATGTTCTCCAGACCACTGGCCATACTGGTGGCTCTCTACTGAATTTGTTCTGGTTTATTATGGTCTTTACTGCAGCTGAATGCAGTATTTTAGGTGTGGTCCAAAGTGTTGAGTACCCGCTAAATCTGGTTCTCCAAACATCATCTTAATCCATCTCATTGTCCTTTTGTCCAGACTATAATGTGCTATCTTGATATGAGAGTACTGTGGGACCCTTGCTGAAGTAAAGTCAATGTTGATTGTTCTCATAATCCCCAAAAGTCAGTTTTTACCACAGAGAACCATCACTGGGTCACAGAATGTTTGGTAAGCTCACGCTGATTGTTTTCTGTGACTTTTTCCTTCATATCAACTGAAATGCTTTCCTAGAGGACTCACTTCATGACTTCCCCAGGGATCAAAATGAGGCTAAGCAGCCTACAGTTTCCCTGGGTTTCCTTTTGGCTTTCCTGAAGAGGAACTCAAGATTTTCTTTTCTGCAGTAACCAAGAATGTCCCTTGATGTGCACCATGTTTCCAAGATTATAGATGGCCCTGTAAGGACCTTGGCCAATTCTCTCAGAACTCTTTAAGTGTCTTGACCCTGACTTGAAGCATACTAGAACTGGTGCTGTGTCTGGCCTGATTTTTAGATTTTGTATGGGGAATAACAACTAGGAGACCAATTAAATACACCCAAATAATAATATTAATTCCTTGTCAATCTATGCAGTATTAAATTATAAATCCATATGAAAATCAAAAATTTGAAGCATTGCACAAAAGTCATGCACTTCTACTAAGTAATGTAATTCTCCATATTTAAAATGTCTACCTACTTTGAAAACACTTAATCTCCAAATCAAAACAGAACTAAAGGATAAGCAAATTACTTTGGGTATACAGTTTGAGGAGACCCATAGGAATTTTTAAAAAGGGTCAAAAATTTCCCCTTGCTTTGTTCTCTAATTGCCAGTGATAAGCCATAATATAAAAAGACAAACATAACCCACTGGATAAAATGAAGAAAACATTAACCCAAACAACTTCCTCAGGGAGTTTACTCACATAACTGGATGTCTAGACTATTAACTACTCTGTTAGACTAGAAATACACTACTGTGTCTGTAAATGCAAATCTTATCATCAATTCCTAAACAGTGTTAAAATCTACACTGAATCCTTCACTAAACTCGTAATTTCTAAGTAACATTTCTTAGTATAGGTTTGAATTTTACATATAGTCTTTCATATTTTATTTCCCCATTCCCCATCTGAACAAAAGGATTTACCTTTTTAGATTCATCCAGCTCCTTGCTATTTTGGTAAATGCTTCAGACCCTGGTGCTGTCATGGCTTCAAAATCAACCAGCTGAAAATTCAAGAAAACAAAAGAAATATTAAGAAATTACAAAATTTTTAAGTTCTCTAACTTCAGGAAGGGCTTTGAGGGCTTTGCTACCTATATTCTTGGTAAGACAGGAGTAAGCTTACAAACCAGTCTGTGCCCTCACTACTTTGTCCCTCACCATCTGTTGAAGCATTCAAGCCAGACACTAAAATTCTCTGTGGGTTTGCACACCCCAACACAACCAATACTGGGAGCTACACTGGCCATGCCTAGTGAATGACTTGCCAGGCAACAACAGGACTCTTGGCTACTGTGCACCTTTGACTCCAGAGCAGCCTGAAAATGCATGTTGTCATGAGTCTGGGACCAGCTTAGCCCTTCTAACAACTCAAACAAAAACCAAACTCCAGTTTCATTCCACAATTTCTTCCACATTGTCAAAGCTTTTCTAAAAAACAAGTTTATTTGTATTCAGGCACACTGAGGAAAACCCCTCAAATGTAAAGATGTCCCCAGTGTTCCTTTAAGTCAGAAATCCTGCTTAGTAGTAATCCTGAAACTCCGTTTGGCTGCATAAAATCAGTCAGCAAAATACTACTCTATCAAGTCCTAAGAAAATACTTAAGAAACCCCACAGAAGTGTTTTACCTTAGCTTGAACTCCCACAGAATAGGGAAGATACCAGCTTAATGATGTACTGAAAAGAAGCTTTCTTGCTGCTAAGCAAATGCTGTTTGCTCTTAAAAGCTACTAGAGTTCATTGCACTCAAAGGAGTACATTGTTTTCAGGGCTTTCTAGAACAAAAGAGAAAATCACCCTTTCTTCATGCAGGGTTATCCATGCAGGGTATTTTCTTCAACAGTTTGGGTTCTTACTGGAATTTCACTGATTCTTTTGACAATACATTAAAGAGACAGAGGTGTTCTCACTCCTGTCATGCTGAAAAGGTAATACAGCTAACAACCCCCAAGTGTCAAAGAAAAGGAAATCCTTTATTAACAAGGTGGTATAATACTCAAATGGAGTCACTTAAAAACCAGGACTTAGTTTGACTTCAGCAGAATACAGAGGAGAATGACAAATCAAGAGAAGTTGCAAATCCACTTCCATTAACCAAGCCCTAAAAACTCTACAATACACTGAAGAGTACAGACAGAAAATTTCTGCTGTGCACCAGAAGAATCACTAATTCTGCCCCAGTATTCCCAGAACCCTTCTCCAAAGGAAGATGAAAAGAGCAGCTCAGCACACTGGAAATGCTTCAGTAACAGATTTGTAATTCCTTTTGGACCAAACCGCTACAATTTAACTAATCCACATTACTGCACATGCCATCTCCAAATTCACCAGCTGTCAGAACAGCAATGGAATTTTCAATGCTCTCTCAGGCTGCAAGATATCATGGCATGCAGCTGACCCATCTCCAGCAAATAAGCATGCAACTTCTGCTCATTTTTACAGCTCTTACCCCACATTTACAAGAATTGTCTCCTCCATCAAGACTGAGCTAACGCACTTTGAGATTTTGATACTTGCCTTTCCTTTAGGGATTTTTCCTGATACTTCTTTTCCACTTGCCATTAGTGCTCCCATGATCACTGAATAGGCTATCACACTGAAAAAAAAAATTAAAAGCAACAAATGGAGTAGAAGTCTTTCCATAATGTTATTTTAGACTACAAAAGAAATGGAACATAGTATTGTTTCATAGAAGGCTAGTAAAGATTACTGTGCCAGTTATTTTAGAAGGCAAAAAAACAAGCAAAAAACACTTAAAAAGTGAAATCCCTGTAACTATTCAACATGAAGAGAATGAAAGTTATGAACCTATGGAGTTTTACTACTGTTTCTACATTAGTCAGAATCATATTTTCAGACTTTGGAGCTCTTAAGAGTCTACAGGGCTGAAAACAAAGCAGACTCCTGCTCCCAAGAAGATCAGCTGTAGCCCAGAAGAGGTTATTAAGTCTACTCCAACAGAGCTAGAGGCACTGTAAAGCTATTTAGTTATTTACTTTTTAACTTAATTTTTTTTGAACTGTGAATCTCAGACAGAATGTCTCCTAATTTTTACATTCTGTAAGATAAATGCAAAATCTGATTATAAAATCCCAAAATCTCAGTTTTTTTTTCATACTGAACTGTATCTAGAAATAAGATTAAAGATGTTAAGTGCTTAAGTGCTTTGTGGAACTGATATTCAGAACAGTCTTACATGTAAGCAGGTTTGCATTAAACAAGAATTCCAGTTGAAGAGTTCTGTGATATATGCAATTTTATCCTACAGTTTCATCTGGTGACCTTAACAGTTGCAACAATTTACTAAAATAATATTTTAGTGTACTTCATTAAAGTTATGCCAAAGTATATTTCATCTTAAATACACATTTCAGAAAAACTTCCTAAGTGAAATTACAGTGGTGTAACACAATATGGATTAGAAAACCAAGCATTACAATTTAAAAATAGCACTTCTCAATGTGTGAGCTGAGACTACTCATCATTTTAAATATACATGCAGCTATGAATAGCTACCATTAGCAATTACAAACTAGCATTTAAAACAGTACCAAGTCAGTTCCCATTGTCACAGCAGCACAAAAGGAAACGCTGTGCAGGGCACACAGCTCTATTAAAAATAATATTGATATTAATATTAAAAAATACATTAAGATACTTAAAGGCATGGACATCATACAGCAGGCAACAAAGGTAACAGAGATGATGAATACAACACTAACCTAGATCCTCTTGAAAGTGGCATTAAATTATAAAAGTAATAAACTAGTGACAGGATCAAGTTGCAAACAGCATCTACTTCCTAAGAGAAGAAAAAAGCACAAATTAAAGATAATTTAATAGCCAGGTAATACCTTACAAAGGTACACATTGCAAAGTCTTACATGACCACAAGCATTTTTTAAGAACCAATTTCAAATGTTAAAACATCAAATTACGAAACTGAAGTCTGATTAACAGAACACACTGCAATACTGAGACCTTGCCTGGACACTCTCTAGTACTGCAGGCAAAGCCCAGCAAATTTTAAAGTAACAGACAGAATTAAGCAACTTCTTATGGTACTTGTCATAACTGGGTTTAAGTAACGTTATCACCTATGAACTCTGTCAAAAAGTGTTAGAATTGAGATTATTAAACAGAGAGTATAAAAACATAAAAGGCTTTTTTAAGGAATTAATAATTCCTTGAACAGCCTTACCCCCAGCTCTGCAGACAGAATTAGAATTTTTCCTTTAGCTGTTAGATCCTTATATAGTGCATCTATTTCTGCATGATACAGTTGTGTTCTCTCTTCTGTCGTCTGAGTTTCTACTGAAAATAGTATGTTCCCCACTCTGTTAAGCGAATGAAAAAGAAAAGGAGGTAAGATATTTTTTTGAACAGAACTTGATACATATCCAGGGTAAATTACAAATCTACTACAGTTACATATCACCTTTTTCCTATCATCTTCCTTAGGCAGGAGATCATGTGCATTAGTTCCCATTTAATTAAAAATCCACAAAAATGGCTGAATTAAAATGCTACATCACATCTTATGTTTTAAAGAATGCATAAAGGCAGATGAATCACAGATGAAGTATTTCCATTGAAGAATACGTGACAAAAATTAGTGTTTCACTTAAATTGTGGGTAAAAAATAAGAAATATGAAATTTTAAAACATCTTCACAGACTTAAGATTTTTGTATAGAATGTTGAATGTAGTTTTCTTCATTTCTAAACAGGATTGTTTTGCTATAAAGCAGTTACCAACTATGGATCAAAACAGATTGAATGACACTGAACAAAGTTTGTCCAGAACAAAGTTAGGCTATTTACTGACACCAAAATGTTTTCCTCAAAATAGTGAGGCCATATATTTAATGTCCTTTAACCATATGCAAGCCTGTGATTTAGAATGTAAAATAAAAAAACAAGAGATACATTAATATTTTAGTAGGGAAGTTTGGATTCCATGCCACTCATTGAAAGCACACAAATTCTGGGAAAAATCCCAATGCATAGAATTTTAACTTTTTTTAATTAAAATTTTTATTTAATAGTTTGACAGTGCTTCTGAGCTTCAATTTGCACACTTTCAGAAACACAAGGAATCAGAATCCATAAAGTGAGACATTTACTATCTCACCCAGAGAATGACCCAAAGCCTCCTGATTGTATTCTCACACATTCAGGTACTATTTAAATTTTCACTTGCAGATAGAAGGTCTGCAAACATCTCAAACATAAAAAAAAAGACAAAATCTCAAATAGAAGACTGTGTCTTCTATTCTTAGAACACAGAAATTTCCATTCCATTCAGGACTTCCCAGTCAACACTAAAGACAAGGGCTCACAAGAAGAAATGCATTTTGATATGTATAAAGACTGAGGTATTTGATATTTTTCTCCTTTAGGTATTTTATTGTCTACGCTGAAAAACAAGGTCTCTTTTCACTTGTTCCTGTATGATACAGCTGTGTTCTCTCTTCTGTCGTCTGAGTTTCTACTGAAAATACTATGTTCCCCACTCTGTTAAGAATGAAAAAAGAAAAGGAGGTAAGATATTTTTTTGAACAGAACTTGATACATATCCAGGGTAAATTACAAATCTACTACAGTTACATATCACCTTTTTCCTATCATCTTCCTTAGGCAGGAGATCATGTGCATTAGTTCCCATTTAATTAAAAATCCACAAAAATGGCTGAATTAAAATGCTACATCACATCTTATGTTTTAAAGAATGCATAAAGGCAGATGAATCACAGATGAAGTATTTCCATTGAAGAATACGTGACAAAAATTAGTGTTTCACTTAAATTGTGGGTAAAAAATAAGAAATATGAAATTTTAAAACATCTTCACAGACTTAAGATTTTTGTATAGAATGTTGAATGTAGTTTTCTTCATTTCTAAACGGGATTGTTTTGCTATAAAGCAGTTACCAACTATGGATCAAAACAGATTGAATGACACTGAACAAAGTTTGTCCAGAACAAAGTTAGGCTATTTACTGACACCAAAATGTTTTCCTCAAAATAGTGAGGCCATATATTTAATGTCCTTTAACCATATGCAAGCCTGTGATCTAGAATGTAAAATAAAAAAACAAGAGGTACATTAATATTTTAGTAGGGAAGTTTGGATTCCATGCCACTCATTGAAAGCACACAAATTCTGGGAAAAATCCCAACGCATAGAATTTTAACTTTTTTAAATTAAAATTTTTATTTAATAGTTTGACAGTGCTTCTGAGCTTCAATTTGCTCACTTTCAGAAAGACAAGGAATCAGAATCCATAAAGTGAGACGTTTACTATCTCACCCAGAGAATGACCCAAAGCCTCCTGATTGTATTCTCACACATTCAGGTACTATTTAAATTTTCACTTGCAGATAGAAGGTCTGCAAACATCTCAAACATAAAAAAAAAGACAAAATCTCAAATAGAAGACTGTGTCTTCTATTCTTAGAACACAGAAATTTCCATTCCATTCAGGACTTCCCAGTCAACACTAAAGACAAGGGCTCACAAGAAGAAATGCATTTTGATATGTATAAAGACTGAGGTATTTGATATTTTTCTCCTTTAGGTATTTTATTGTCTACGCTGAAAAACAAGGTCTCTTTTCACTTGTTCCTGCATGATACAGCTGTGTTCTCTCTTCTGTCGTCTGAGTTTCTACTGAAAATACTATGTTCCCCACTCTGTTAAGCAAATGAAAAAGGAGGCAAGACGTTTTTTGAACAGAACTTGATACATATCCAGGGTATGTTTGAGAATCAACTCAGTTCCATCAGTATTATCCAAATTCCCTTCTTGTTGAAAACACAACAGGAATCAAGCCCTCAAATGAATAAACTTTAGTTATTTACAAAAATGCCACTAGTGAAAAACAAATCCCTCTTTATATGAACAGAAATGGCATTTCAGACAATTAATTGTTAATAGTTCATCATTGCTTAATGTACCCTAACCCTTGACAACAGTGAACATACTTATCTCCTGTTATTGTAATTGTGAATCCATCATATTCTTTCCCTTGATCCTTCAGGCTGGGGACTTTTGTGTTCACAGTGAACCCATCTCTGGTTTTACTGTTAAACTGCTTTCAAAAGAAAAAAAAAGTAATATTAGAGGTAGCAGAGGCAGAAACAGTCTACCTATTGCTTTGAAGCACATAAAATACATGGAGTAGAAATGAATGTGGACAAACTTACAGAACAGAACAAAGTTACTGTCAGTGGTATTATTTCATTCACCTTTTATTTCCTTCTGAATGGGAACCATAAATACTGAATGAGGCACAGTGGCATTCAACTTTATAACTAAATAGTGAATAAAATGCACTGTTTATGAAAACCCACTGTACAAAGCAGTTCAAGTTGTACAGACTGTCCTCAAGTTGCATGTTGTTGGTAACCTTTTGGTGCAACAATGTAAATGGAAAAGCAGGAATTTGAGACCCCATTTAATGTTTACACTAAGAAGTTTCCACACAAAGTCCAAGTGTGAATTCCAGAATACAACTCAAAGCAACAGTTTCTTAACTGTGATCCAGTTTCAACTGATGTTTATTCTCATCAGAAGGAAAATATCTCTAGGTTTAAGAATTTTACAAAGCTACGTTATCTAAGAGTAACACTGTAGCCATAGAGTTGTACAAACCAGGCAGAACAGCATTTAAGTAAAGCCAAAATCCCACCTTTCCACATACAGCATTCACCAGCTACCCAAATAATCAAAATGCATCACTATTAGAAAGACACTCATTTTATACAGGCACTAATGAAACTAGTATGCACTAGTGTTTACTCACACAGTCATTTATATTAACCCAAAATCTGCGCTCCAGGGTGTTTTTTTTCAAGAGAATCTGCATTTATTTCAAAGAAATAAAGTCTCTAATGAGACAGCATTCCACTTTGAGAGAGTTTGGAATAGGATGCCAGATACTCAAACCAGACCAAAATGTACAGGTATGGAAACTGGGAAGAATATTTCCTGCCAGTTGAGACATTTACTTTGAAACAATAATGTACAGTCCACTATGTTTATATATTTTCATCATTTTCTTGGAGTAACCTGCATTTTTAAAATCCACTGGTAGCATTTTTTCTAGCCTACAATTCAAAAGTAACCAGATTAGATGCCCTACAGGGTCCTACTTGCACATTTGTGTGTCAGGAGGGAACACTTAGCTGCCCACCCCAGCATCTACTACCTCTTCAGCAAAAGCTTTTGTTAAGGTTCAGTTTGTATCCATTTGGTTTCATCTTTCAAAGCCAAGAACAATACATTAATATAAAAAGGACCTCTTAAATTCGGGTGTCTTCAAAGAACATTCATCCACAACACATTTTAAAACCCAGAGAAAAATGTAGTGCTTAAACCACGTAGCTCCTGCAAAGGTAACTGCAGTGCATGAGTGAGCACTAGTATCAAGAACACATCCAAACCCAGACAGTCTGTCAGGAGTAGCAGCAAGGCAGCTTCAGAGATTTCTGCTCTATGGCAACCCAGCTGCTTTGCTTAGATACAAAATTCCAGTGTGGACACACAAGATAAGAAAGAATTTGTCTCTATTTAGCATAATGGTTTCTTCCCAAATTTTATTCTGCTCTGATTAAAATCCTGTACTATCCTTTAAAAAGACATACTTTGTAACTTTGTTTCCTCAACCCTAAATACTTACACACTGCTCACCCTAGATTAATTTGGAGGAATGGGGAGGAATTTAACTTTTACTTAAACTCAGCTCAAGCCTTACTACTCAAGTTAAGATAAGAGTATAACTCATTTTGCAGGTCATTTATGCAAAGCCTTTCTACAAAGACCACCAGCAGGAGGAATAAAACCTGCAAGTTTCCCGCTCCTTTTTTGGCAAGTCTTCCTAAGCTCAAAAATGTTATCCAGAATTTCATTTTAGCTGTCATTCACAAAGAACAACTATTCCCCCACTTCCCTGTGCCAGCCCCACCACCTACCAAGCTGCACCAATGAACCTAAACTGCACCAATGAACCTAAAAGTAAAAAGAGCTTCCATATTCCTAATCTTACATGCACATCAATCAATTCTTTCCTTCCTATTGTACAGGCACAGAGTAAGCCCACTATGGCAGATCTGACCACAAACCCTCTTGGGCTGAGAAGGTTGGCTTCTAAGAATTACATTTAACATTTTGGTTTCCCATTATTTTGTTACCAGTTCACAGTTAGGCCAAGGATTTCAAATATACATCACCCATTCACACATATCAAAGGGAGGGTCCAACCCTATATATCCAGATTTGGAGTATCCTGAGCTAGAATTTCCAGTTTCTCATTTTAAATGTATATAAAATGGTTTTATTTTGAGGAACTGAGTATCTCCCAGAAAACATTTCATGTTTTTTTACCATGTATTAAAGTTTTTCTGTAATTTACCTTCATTATTGGAAGAAGATCTTCTACTTTATGTACCTTTTCCAAAGCTTCTCGAACCTCTAGCAGTCCTTTTGGATTATTAGCACTGGAAAAAAATTAAATATGAAATAAATATGAAATACAACAGTTGAACACATGTAGCATTTCTGGAAATTTAGATACCTTTAACCTAATCAGCTGTAGTTAAATAAGTTATTGAAAGTTAATTATTTATTTTCTGAAAATAAATTCCCTTATACTTGTCTACATGCTCTCCTATATTTCAAAAAGCAATTTTCTCCTGTAGCAGCTCAGCTTATTTTTTTCTGCTTCAAACCTCAATTTCAGTATTCAGATTTATCTTACTCTAATCAACTCCTTTGTCTTACTCTTGCTATTGCCCACTCTAAAGCACCAAACAGTGTTTGCATGAGTGTGTGTGGGCAGGGGGTTCTAGGTAAGGAAAGATGGAAGTAGAAGAGAGTTAAAATTAGAAGTATTCTTCACAAAATATATGCATCTGGGTAGTCTCAAAGGCAAGCAAATACTTCAGATGCAGGCACAGTGGAATCATGAAGAAACCTGTTGAATTACTGCTCTAATAATTATTAATTGCACTAGATGAGATTTTGAGAACAGAATTCTTTTAGAAATCACACCACAAATTGGTCTGGTTTAAGGTCAAATGTTACTGGGCTTACTCTGAACAAACTTCCTAGCAAGAGAAAACAGATTGCTAGTTACTACAGAGCTTACATTATTTTCAGCAACTATCATAAATTTCTAAAACTTGAACATTTTCAACTGTTACAAGGATTTTCTGCACTTTCATTTTTTGATATTTAAGTAGCATAATGAGATTGAAAAACAGAATTCAGTATTTAATAAAAGTTACCAGGCCAAAAGAAAAAGCTAAAAGTGTTTTTTAAAGCTAAAAGAGTATTTTAGTTTTTTATGTTATCAGAATACTGTACAGTATTCAGTACAGATGTCAACATCAATTTTCATATTACCTTTAGCCATATTATTTAATTCAAGATTCTACAACTCTCTTCATCTATCAACCCATCTACGTAACAGATAGTGAACATTCTCTGCTCATTTAAAACTCCTTGTCAAACATCTGTTTCAATGAAAATTATCTTCCCTATCTTCATTTCTCTCTTTTTCCTCACTTCTTAATAAATTTATCTCAATAGCCAGAGTAACTGTACTTGATTCTACCAGGAGGAAACCCAACATCTTTAATAAATCATATGTTTAAAAAGAATAGAGATCATATCATGACAGAACCATGGCTACAAATTTAAAATAGTTATTGGTTTCTAGGTATACTATAAGTCACAGGGTGTTTTTACTATTAATTTAAGTTTCTTTATATGGCAATGAATACAATTTTCCATTTCCAGCAGAAATTAAAACAATTACATATGCTAGGGAAACCAGAACTTACTAAACTGAGAAAAAAATCTTTCAGACTTTGTGAAATGAATATTTTGTAAAATTCAGATAACTATTACCAGGGGAACAAAGCAGGGGGCAAAAAAATTGTAATTTACCCATGATAAACAAGGATCCTGTCTTTGATAAAATGAAGAATTTTCTCAAAGTATTCCAGGTACCGCATGTTAATGACCTGTCCCCTACAAAGAAAAGAAAGAGTTTTTTGAAGTCTTGTTTCTCAACCCAACATTCCAGGACACAAATATTACTCACTAATTTTTGACACAATTTTATTCACAGTTGCTCTGTAAATTAAAGGAATGAACCACGTAGGATTTATCTACATGGTGAATTGCCAATCTCCCATTTTGAATATAGATTACATAGTGAACTTGCTCAAACTCATGTATCATTAGAATTGGTGTTCTCTGAAAACTACATTCCATGCATATTTCTCCATTTTTAGTGTGCCTGATTCCAGCAAATCTTATCTATATATTATAATTATCAATTTGTACAAGATATAATCTTCCCTAGACTCATAGATACAACACAACTAGGAAAGAATTCTCAATTTGCCCATCTAGAGAACCAACAAGCTCCAGCTTACATATTTGGCAATATACATGTTGATCTGCTCTGTCTGTCCACATATATTTTTCTTTATTCACCTGTGTCTCTCTATATTGAAGTATTTTTGCTTTTAATCCCAACAGTTACAAGTTGTAACTGAAAAACAAAAACATTGAAAGGTGTTGCTTTTTCCCTTGGACTACTAAATAAAAAAAAAAATTCAATATTAAAATGTGGTAGAAACCTGTTAGGATTATAACCACTCTGAGAGGAAAAATTACATACCATTACTGCATTTGTAGGAGTCCTTCCTCTTCTCCCAGTCTACAAAACAAGATTTTATAAAGCAAGCGTTATCGCTCTCTGAGGAAGCAAAACCACTGTCAATCACAGGAAGCTGTGTGCACCTAGCTTTTTCTTTCCACTTTAAGGGATTTTTGTCAGCTCAAGTCCCTGTCTAATGTCTCACTTGACAGTCTCTCACCTTAGGAGGTCTAGTCTCAGAAAACCAGCAGAATCAGTCCTCAAAAACTGAACAGAATTAGACACATACACATATCTGCACATAGGAAAGTGAGGCAGGGAAAGCGGAAGGATGAAGACAAATCTAGTATACAGAATTTGCCCTTGTTGCACGTCCCATCCTTTTCCATCTGTATTAAAAAATATCTGTACAACAGGCAGTAGTGTGTCAGTATAAGGAAGTGGTTCTCCTTAAGTGCCGTCTTGGAAAATACATCCAAAGCAGACCTATCCTCTATAAGGCCATCTAGGAGCTGTTGTACCAAGAAAGAATTTTGGTGGGTGGTCAGAAGTGGTATTTGTTAATTCCCACTCTTTCTTCTTGTTTAGTAAACACTACCACCAAGAATTCAAAAGTTGCAGTGTTCCAGAGGGTCTTTTTTTTCCATAAGAACATTAAGCATATCATTAATGTTTAGCTGATCACAAATCCTTGCTTTGTCTATGAAAACAGCTAAAGCTTTCCAAAACATTTTCTCGACCTTTAAATCAAACTTACTAGCTTTGATCATTTAAGCCAGAAAGGAGATAAGCCAAATTCACCCTTGTCTATGGACCAGCAAAGAGACAGCTGAAACACTTGCATCTTGAGAACATTAAGATGTGAAACCCTATCAAAAATTGGGAAGTGCAAGATGTTTCTCATGTATCTTTTTAAAAGGTCCCCAAATTGACACAAAACAAACAAAAAGGGTTTTTATTTTCTGACACACTCCAAACATTTTGCCATTCTGGATAAGAAAAAAAATTGATTCAGCAGACACTGAATGCTAATGCCTCCATGACAAGACTCATTTGACAGGAATCACTGAACAATACTGGACTTCCAATGGAAAGAATTCAAGTAAATAAAAAAGTTCTGCTAACAGACAAGTAAATCCAAGTATTTCTGCCCATAGAAACTCCTGGTGTACAATTCAGATGAAATCAAACCTAGAGACAGCCTGAGCTCAGCATGACTAGATCCTTTACAAATGCTAGAACACCCAAATGCTGTTGCTACATTCTTGTTTGACTGAACATCTTTTATCTTAATATACATAATAACCATGCAAACTGCTATTTGTCAGCCTAAATCTACTGTTACACCTGGCTGTCAGATAGCCATGCTGTTTTAGAAAGAATTCAGCCTTAATCATATGGATATGAGAATAACTTTCAAACCATAACCTAACCATAAAAACAAAGTATATGTTCCTGAAGGACAGTCAAAAGACCATAAAGCCACCTCAGTTATCAAGAAAAGGGTATTAGTTCTGTGCCCTATTAGTCTTTTCAATCAGCAGCCATTTTACAAGCTGAGTAATATAAAAAGGAAATTATACAAATCTGCATAATTTGTTAAGAAGAAATTGTCATTTAGAAATCTGTGAACTAGAAGATGCTTCAAAACTGTAAAAAAACTCATTTTATCCCTCACATCATGTGAAATCATCACCAAAAGCAGAAACAAATAATAGAAAGCTGATCAAAGAAAGTGGTTATTACTCAAGGCTGGAGAATGACCAAACCAGAACAGGTTTCCAGAGTCAAAAAGAATGCAGTCACCATCCAGCACTAAAGCACAAGCAACTCCTAAGACAGTGGTATTTAGGCTGCTTCAAATCTATTATTTCTTCAAAACAGGCGGCAAAACCAGTATTTTTCAGAAAACCACTACTTAACTATCAAACAAGCAAAACCAAAATGCTGATGAGATCCCCAAAAGCCAAGGCTGAGCAAAACTAAAAGGTTAGAATTAGGTTAACTGTGGGCCTACAATTCTGAATGTTCATAAAGCTTACTTCAGACTTCTATAAAATGACCAAAACAGCTGTAACAGTACATCTTCAGTTTTGCCAGCATTCTCTGATGAAAGGAGAACAAGTACCCTGGCCACTGCAAAACCAGAGTTCCTGACACAGAGATTCTGTAAAAGGACGTATTTCTGCAGATTAAATGTTAAGTATTAGTTTCAGGATGTTAATTAAGTGTTGTTACATGAATGCCTTCCTGCCAACACAGATCACCTAGAAGTTAGGCTTTTACTCTCCCATTTAGAAATAAAACCATGAAGAAACAGGTGAAGTGTGGAATGCATCTCTGTCTCCAAGTACAGATGGCTGCAGTTGTTGCTGCATTGTACATACCGCAAGAGAGAAATGCAGCAAAGATGGAAACAGCTTGGAGCCCAAATGTAACCCTTGGCTTGAGTGAAGAGAGAAGCCTGAGCACAAGAATGTTCAAAAAGCAGCACATCTTGCAAAGTAAATGATCTGCACTGGAGTTTAATGCTGCATTAACCACTCCAAGTAAAGGAGAGGCTGCCAGGGTCCATTCCACAGACTGGAAGGAAGAGTGAGGACAAATCCCCATTAGCCTCTGCATATGAACATCAGAACATCACTATTTTTCTCTGCCTGAAATAATTCCTGAGAAGGTTTTGTTTCCCTTATTCTCCTTTTTCAGTACAGCTTCTCAAAGAACAAAGAGACAGACACACATAAAAGCAGAATGACAGATCAAAGATTCAGTATTTCCTAGGAGGGGGTGGATTAAGATGAAACCTGGCTACATATTTACTTACACAAACACACTCTGCTCCTGTGATTGACAGTGATGTTGCTATATCGAGTCTATCACACTTGTACCACTTCAAGGGGGGTAGCACTGTCATGACTACAAATATAAAGTTTTGCAGCATGGGAGAAGATGGAACGTACAACAGTGGTTGAATCTTTTAAATTTTACCTTTATTTGGAAGTGCAACTGTTACCTTTCACAATTTACTTTGTCATTTTTGCTTTACTTTGGCCTGCCTTGAAAACAATTATGAGAACTATTTTCCCTCTTCACTGTAAGTCAGTACTAAAGCTAACAGAACTGCATTGTTTCAATACTGATGCCACTGCCTTTGAGAGGCAGCATTCACAAAAATACAACTATGATAAACTTAATAAAATTTTTACACTTAAGGTTATTTGGGAAACAAAAACAGCATGTGAAAATATGGATATTCTGCATTCTTTTTAGATATTGCTACAACTCGGTAGTACAATTGAAATTCAGGAAAAAGAGGAAACGTTGTAAGGGAAAATTGTGCACAAATCCCAAATGTTCCATCAGAAATAATAAAATAAATATTAAAGTAAAACAATAAGCACATATACACTCAATGCTGTTTCACAAAGAGCTGGTAATTTCTGGTGCAACCCCTTAGTGTTCGTGGGAATGCTGCTTGGTAAAACTCTCATACCTGATTAAGTTAATGTGATTATTGAAACCTCTGCTAAGGCTCCGGGCAGGCATTTGGTCCAACCAAAGCACAGGCTGGTCAGGGTCAGCTATCCTACAAAGACAAAGGACATCAACATTGACACACATTTCAATCCATGTAATATTTCTAATAAAGCTTTATTCACAGACAGAACTATTTTAGGCAAAAACTAGAATTCAGAGATTACAGAAAAAAACTTTTCCTGAAACACAGTTTTTTTTCTTATAAAAACCATACAACTCAAACATTTGATGTTTCTGGAGTTGAAACTGTTAGTTTTTATTTGCCTTAGCTGCAATGGATACGATGGTCTCAAAGCTTTGCTTCAATTGGAAAATGCTATTCCGATTTTTTTCCCGCCTTTACAGAAGAAAAATGGAGTATTTTCAGAAGTGCACTCCTTTTATCAGAACTACACCATCCGTTTCTTTTATCAGAACTTTTCTAGTTACAGATTGGCAGCTAGTGTTCATTTTCTTGTCCATGACTGCAGCCCTTTGGTTATCTGGAGCACTCATCATTATGACAACCAATCCAGGTTTGCCTTCTGTGACCATTACCTTCTCCACTTCACAGCAATATCAAACATATCTCTCCACTGCATCAGCCTGGTCTTCCCATTCATCCGAACTTTGGAGTTTGCCCAAGTCCGCTGCACAGCTTGCATTACTTCTAGAGTGGCCAATCCCATTGCTGAGGTGAGGCCCAAAGACAGGTACCAACAACAGAAACAGAAAACCAATTAGAGCCAAATACTCAGCATTACACACACAGGAAAACTGAAGTGGGAAAGCAATGCATTTACAGGAATAGAATGGACAACATCAAAAAGTCTGGGAGATCCTGATTTCCAATGCTCAGCTAGATCAATGATTATTTTAAAGTTTCTATCTGATTTGAAAGAAACCGAGCATAAACCCAATTTGCAGATAGAAAAGATACAGCATTCAATTATCTCATTGACTTCCACCCCCCGAAATTTACAGAACATTTTCAGTATACCTCTATGTATCCTTTTATTTGGAAGAAATCCTGGTGTCTCATACTGCATCATGGAACCCAGATGATCAGCTACACATATGAGCTCTTGCACATCAGGCTTATAGCTTTCAAAATTCTGAAATAACACATCTCTTACAGAGGAGAAAAACATGCATCAGACATAGCTTGGTTATAAAAGTCCTGAAAGTATTTGGCAAATAAATTTGAGTTTTACAAATCAATACCATTTGTGTGAGAAACACTTTAGGGATAAAGAACACTCATTCCTCCTCCAGTCCACGGAACATACATAGTATGTTGCAGTTACATGCAGTATCTCAAATTAATTCAGTCTTACTGAATTCAGTGGCAGATCCCTCCCCCCGCCCCATTTAAAATAAGCTTTAAAAATAAAAATTCTCACTTTATATGTGGCTGCAACCCTGGCTGTTCTTCATAATTTTCTATAAGAAAAGGAAGATTTTTGGCCCAGTGATCCTTGAAATTTCCAGGAAGATCTGTATCAGTATTATACTCTGTAAGAGGGGTATCCAAATGTGCATGCAAATACCTAGAATACTCTGGAGGAAAGAAACAAAATTAATACTGTTGCATAATCAGTTTATTTATGCCATTACACAAAAACAGTAAGTAACCAGGTAATATGTTTGGCAGTTAAACAACAAGACTTAGTTAATTCATTATTTTCAGACAATAACATTTTTCTATTAGCCAATTTCCAAGATAGAAATGTGTCTTTTTCAACTAAGTATCACAACAGTCTACATTTATATAGAAATGTATATTCCATTTCTGGATCTAGTTTTTAACTATATGAACAATAAGAATCAGTGTACTTTTTTCTTAACATACACAGTCAACAGTGCTCATGAGAATGTACACTGTTTTCTCTAGAATGACCATAACTACAAGCAAGCTTCCACTTTTAGGGTCCTTGAAGCATTTAAGAAAATTTTTTTAAAATCCCAAACAATTCCAACTTACCTCGGAGGTATTTCACTTTCAGATATTCTGGACTGGCCTTCTGACCTGGTAGAGGATCATTTAACATAACTTTGGTCTGAGCTTTTATGCCTTCATAAAACTGTCCCATTGCAACATGGCTGAGACCCTTCATGTACTGGCACACTTCATTGTATGGTTCTAGCTGCAGACATCTCTAGGAGATTAAAGGAACAAAGCACCCGTAAATCAAGAGACAGAAAGAATATCTTCAAATAATCCAACCTGTCTGGCCAGAAGACATGTGAAAAGATTTATTGATTATTAATATCCACTTCCTTCATAATTTTCTTTCAAATGCTGCTGAGCACTTAAATTGCTAGCAAATTCAAGAAAAAATATTTTCAACTTAATCAAAGGGGAAAACAACCTGAAAACCTAAACCTTGCCAATGCAAATACGCTTTTGCATACTTTGCTCTAACAACATTAGCTCAATGTTAGCTGGGTGAAATTAGGCAAAATATACTCCTGACAATATTGCGAATTATTTTGGGTTAAGTATAAAGATATATCTATTTTCTGTCATTTCCCCCATTCATCTCTTCACTACTTCATGCACTAGTACACTTCTATGTTAGCCAGCTATTTACTGTATGTTAAACACAAAGCAAATTCCTGTTTATGATTGAGAAATGAATGCTCCAATTCTTCCAGTAATTACATGTCTTTAGAAGAGCATCTCCATCTCAGAAGTTGAAGTACCTTTTCAATTACATCAGTATCTACAAACTGGGTTATAGAAGGTGAATATGTAATAATGCACATTAAGTGTTCTCTTTGGGATAAGCACAGACTCATTTGGAAAGGGATCTTATTTCATTCCTTGTTTTAAGAATATGGGCATACAAATAACATCTGCCTTTTTTTGTTCTGTCTCCAAAATAAGGCAATTACTTAATGCCAGCAGAGATAGGCAAGATTTTGGCAACATGAAAATTTTTGCAAGCACAATGAATCACAACATATGCTGAATTTTTCAGAAGAAAATACTCTAGAAAATTAGATAAACATTGCAATTTATTTTCAGCTGAAAATATAGACTAGGACATTTTACCTTTCAGCCAATATGAAAAAACTTTAAGTTTCAAGTCAAAGTACCAGCAAGAACACAATTACCAGTTTAAAAAGAAAAATAAAATATTTCAGTTAGTGTTTGGCTTTACAAACACATAAAACAGTTAAAGAAGCCACCTTAGTTTTAGCAAGATTACATTTTTAATTACAATCTGTTAAGTTTTACCTTTTAAGACAGACTTCAGAAAAGAATACTTCTGGTTCAAATGCACACAAACTCAGAATGAAAAACTTTGAAATTTTATTGCACTTGTTGAATACACGACTTTGTTAAAACATTTAAATTTTGTGTTTACTTAGGGCCTGCTTACCTTAAAATTCTTTAGTGCTTCATCTAAGCTACCATGATGATAAAGCATCATTCCCTTGAGCTGTAATGTCTGAACATGATTTTGATTGAGCAGTAAAGCCCTCTGGAAGCTCTCTGTAGCTGCATCAAAGTTGCCAAGCTCTCTAGGTGATTCCAGAACACAGAAAGTGAAAAATACAGAAGGCAACAGTGACCAAAAAAAAAAAAAAACAACAACTTAAAGATGATTTTAAGGTGTCCAAAGGGGATATCATTGAAGAGAAACGAAGTACTAAAGGAAAATTTCTATAACAAAAGCAGTAATTTTGCAATCATTCTCCTGTGGTAGTAAAAGAACAGCTGGACAGAGTTTGCTACTTCCAGAAATATGTACTCTGAAATACAACCACACAAGAGCACAGATCTTCACAATCCTCAACAGACATTAAAACTATAAAAACACATACCTAAGGTATTTCTTCAGAAACTAAAGTAAATATAACTTCCACACAAAGCATTCTTGGAAAAAATTATCTTCGAGGGGACTTTTTAACTTTTAAGTACAAAACATGTTCTTAAAATTTTACCAACTACTTAAATGCTGAGTAAAAAGAAAGCATATGGTGTTTTAAAACTGAAACTAACTAAAAATTTACTAACTGGAATTACTCCATGTGCAGGACAGCTGTACATGTAAGCAGACAGTAAAAACAGTCACAGAGAAACTGTCATGAGAAAATTAAAACAGGAATAGTATACAATTTAGTTTATCATAGTTTTTTAGTTCAGTAATTCAAACAAGAGCAAGCCAAGAAAAACAAACAAGATTTACTAGTATTAAATACATTTGCCAAAAAGATTTTTTAGCAGAATACTGATTAACCACAGCTCTTTAGTTTCAAATAAATGCACAAAAACCAAAGCTACTACATTTGAAGCAGGATTTAATCAGCTACAGCTCATGTTGTATTAACCTCTTCTATCATTCAAAATCATTTAGCATACTTAAAACACATCTTACTGAAAATTGCCATTTAACTAACCATTGAGTCTGGGAGACTCAAAGAGATACCAGAGACTAAATTAAAAATACAAAGCAAACATAGAAATTATTTATATTGAACATATCCTGACATAGACATAGCAGCTGCTGGAGCTACCAAATATCACATTTGGTTCTGCACAACTTTATGTGTAAAACTTAGAGTGCATTTTAAAGAACACAACCAGATGAAAAAATTACTTTAAAACTACTTCTGAATATGACTACCTGTAGGCTTGTCCCAGACTTTTATATGCATCTATGAAGTCTGCTTTCTGCTTCAGAGCTTCTTTGAAGGATTCAATAGCTTCCTACAGAAAGGGACCAACAGAAAAATTTGTAACTTACTACTTTCATTAAACTTCAGCATCCTCAGTAGTTATTAGCTATGGAATTTATGGCTATATATCAAAAGTTTTGGAAGGAACAAACAAGGCATGAATTTATTACAAAATCTATAGAGTAAAAAATAATACATAATAAATGAAATACCGAAACATCCTTTACAGTACTGACAGATTTAGCTGAAATTCCTTGTCTAATATGCAGTAGGAATGAGCAATTCTTTTAGTATTTTAATAGAGTTCAGAGAATAAATCCCTTCAGAGTTTGCTTTCAAAGCACAGTCTTCTCCCAGAGGCAAAGCAATCTCTCCTTACAGTCCTCCTTCTTCATTCATCATACACCTCTTAAGTTTTGGAGGCCAAAAGATGCCTTCAAATCTGCACTCTGCCTTTAGTTGTCTTATTGCATTCTTGGTTATTGTCTCAGTTGGAAACATTCTCTTTAGGGATTACAGAGTAAGTGATCATCCTAACACAACAGCATGGACTGTTGCTATCGCTGCTATTCTGTTGTAAGGAATACAATGTAATACAAACAAAAGTTAACAAAATAAGCATGTGGTTAAAGAAATATTCCTCTTCAAAGAATCTGATTGAGAACTCAGCTTTTCAAACTAGAGTGGCTACACAAACTGGAATATTCAATACTGAGACTTAGATTTAAGGATGGAATAATCAAATACTTCATATTACTAAGGAATGCCTGGAAAGTATCTTGAAGTCTTCAATGCAATAAATTAGATGTTGTAAGTAAAGAATTACTGGTGTCTTTAGTCAATTTAGAAATTCTTATTTAGAAAAACTATCAAATATATTCTGAGCACTACAATGCGCACAAAAACACCCACTGAACAAAAATGTAGGACAATCACCTACAACTATGGACAGGCTCATATCCGACAGATAAGTTTTAAAATCAAGATTATTATTCCCAAAAGCAGTGATTCAAACAAATCTCTTTTCACTCAAAAATGAACACATCCACCCTCAACCCAAATCTTCAATTTTCAGCAAGCCTTATAAAACCTAATAGATGGCATAGCTTTCCTTTAAAAGGCAGCCTGAATCTGACTGGAAGCTAAGGTGTACCTGGGGATGAAAAACCACTCAGTGACAATGTCTCTGAACATGAATATCAGAGAAGGAAAATGCTTCCTTTGAGAAAAATGGGGGGGGGGGAAGGATGTGGTAGCACAGAAATGTGTTGACCTGTGTATCAGAAGGGAGAAAACTTTGCTTCTATTCTGTTAACTGAGACAGCACTTATTTTTGTCAACTTTCCAGCCAGCTTTTTATTTTCACCACCATTTTTTGGGGTCTCTGTTGCCTACAACAAAAATCAAAAATCCAGACTGTTACTTGCAAGTATCTCTTCTTACAGCAAGAAGACACAGACAATAAAAGTTCAATGACAGTCTGATGTTCCCACAGCATACAGTGAGAATGTGGAAAAAAATACCTGCTTGGGTACTAAAAAGGTGAAGAAGTGGACTGCAAAAAAATAGAGATAAAAAACCAGTGCTTGCTATGAAAGATATTGGGCTGAAACTCAGGAGTCCTGGGTTGCCTCCAGATTCTGCATACAACCTTTAATGAACCCCAAGCTGCTATCAGAGGTTAAAAAAAAGACAGTTTCTACTGCTGAATTCATGAATCACACCATTGCATCTTAATTTTTCCAACTAAGGATTTCAGATAACTTGTCTAATTACTCTCTCCTCTGCAAAATGGCAGCAGTACCTCTAAATACTTATCCATCAAGAAACAGGGGCAATATTACTACACCTAAAACAGAGAGAAGTTTTGAGTTTAAAAATGATGAAAACTTAAAAAAGACATGGGATGAACTTACTTCCCTGCTGATTTTAGAAACTGAAGGAGCAAGTATGTTCCCTCAAGTTAGATATCAGCCTTCCAGAAACAACACAGAATTGAAATAAACATGTGTAAATGCAAGGCTCTACCAGCACTTTTCTTTATTACTCCCTAGCTCGTTCAAGGAAGAGTTTAAAATTAGTTTCTTCTTCATCCCTCTTCCCTTCCTAAAACTCAGGAAATCTCTACTTCATTTTGAAATTTTTGAACATAATCACACAAATACACATAATCACACAAATAGTAGAGGTGCTAAATACAAATATCTTTCAGAGCATTATCATTAAACATGTCTGTTATCACTGACTAATGAGATTCAACAAGACCTGCAGTATTTACATATCAGATCATGGAATCTTTTTGTCTTGCTTGCACTCTTTTACCTTAAAAATCTTCCTTATGTAAGAGGGAATACATATATCAATACCAATGGTATCTGTGCTGTTTTATGGAAATAACTTCAAATAAAGGGTATTGTTCTACATGAGATATTGTTTAATATAGCTTTACCTTCAGAAGTCCTCTGTGAAAGAAGGTTAAGCCTTTATAAAGCATAGCTATAGGCTGATTTTTGTTCAGTTCCAGTGAGCGCTGAAAATCTTCATGGGCTGTTGCATAATCCTGTGATAAAGAAGATTTCAGATGACACAGAAAACACCACACAAATAAAGAGGAATACATACTTTTGTTTCCATAAAAGTAAACTACAGAATTTTGTTTAATATATGAAGTCAGTCTCAGGGCTAAGGAGCAATGATTATCAATTACCAATCAGAACATCAAAGAATGCACAATACACTTCAACTTTTACAGGAAGTGCTGTATAAAACATAGTAAATGGAAAAAGAGCTGGAAGCAAACAGTGAAATCAGAAGAATCAAATAGGAAATCAGCTATCTAGTATTCACACAATCTTTGAAGATAAAGTTACTTGTTCTACATTAAAGCTTTAAGAACACCACACACAGATCACAGAGCAAAATGGGATGCTAGCATTTTTGTAGGGTTTTTTGTTTATTGTGAGAAGTGGTTTTTTTAAAGTATATAAAAGACTTACTGCCTTGGCCGTAAGTATTTTCCTTTTTAGACTGGTGTTTATCAATACTAATTAATTGCAGGATATAAATCAAGTCAGTCTTTATCCACTTCCTACTCCTCAAACACAAAAGTATCTGAGGTGTGCATGCAAGGTACTTGTCCTCTGATTCTCAGCATTAAATAGATTCTCAGTTAAATAGATTTGCAAATGAAATACTTAGAGGATACTCCTGAACTGTCAGAAAGTCAGCTACAGGAGAACCAGGGCTTTTGTTATTATATTGGTTTGGGTTTTTTTTAACTAAATAGGAAAGAAGTTCTAGAACAAAAGTAACAACTAGCACAGAAGTCAACAAAATCATGAACAACATCCCAAACAACCAAAGCCAAAGAGAATTCCCAAAATCCACTAACCTCAGATATGAAGTAAAGGGTACCTCTGTGCCTGTAGAGCCTTGCTGATGGTTGTAGCTGAATAGCTTTGGTGAGATCTGATAAAGCTTCACTGATTCGTCCTAGTGGGGACAATATCTAAGAGTATAAAACCAAAACACAGTTTAGAGTAGACAGACTGAATGGATTTGTTTTAGAAATATGAAGATTATTCTTTTCCATGTTCAGTTTTAACAAAGTAATTGTATTTGCTAGAATAGGCTGGAAAGTTCCACTATAAATTTCAGTAATTATGGCTTTTAAACCCCTATGAAAGAGTAAATCCGGAAGAATTTCTCTCAAAACTATCAGTGTACGTGAACATCACCACATACACAGAAACCCTGTATTCCAAACTAAAAACAAGTAAATCAGAGCAAAATACTCAATTTCAAGCCATCTCAACATATTCAAGTGAAAATGTAATTAAAGTATCCTCCTAAGCCTAATTTGAAAAAAACATTCCCTCAATGGAAAATGGTCCATTTCCAATTATTCGAACGCCCTTCACATTTTTAGGTCAAGGTTCACAAATGTGCTAAGAGATCACTAAAAACATTAAAACTCTGAATATTATGGCAGCTATCATTATGCAGTATGCTGACTATTATTTATACTTTTGGTTCGTCTACAAGGCTGCTTCTTAACGTTAATCTTAACATTTTCTGTAATGTAGTTAGCAAAACAAAACTTGCTTTTTATAATAAAAAATATATGTGGGTTAGAATGATTTCTAAATTACATGCACAAATATAAACTCAGAACATTCAATTTTTTAAAAATTTGGAATTTTAGCAACTAGTATTCCCTGTAGATTTACTAAGGTAACAAAAGGTGCAAACAGTAAGGTTCAAGTGATATTTTGATTAATTTAATAAAAAAAAAACCTTAAACACAAATGGTCTTATTATATAGTATGTCAAAACCGAACACTTACACGTAATATATGCTGCTCCATTGGCTAAAATAACTCTATATGGTCTATGTCTTATTTTAAAACTAAATATTCCACAAATTACACTGTTTGAGAGGAAATGTGTGTATTTTAAAAGAAAGGAGAACAGAACACCAAGCTTTAGCCATTAAATTCGTTAAGATATAATTGGAAACACAGTATAATTGCAATTTCTCCAAAAGTCTGAGAAGACACAAAAAATGCTCACTTCTGCTCGCTGTTCAAATACTTCAGGATGATCTGGTTCTAGACTAATCACCCTACTGAGCTCAAACAGAGCAAGTTCAGCATTTTTCATATCCTGAAAAGGAGAAAAATAAACAAGGTGAACAACTGGGCATACTTAGACTAATATACTCTCAAGATGAAGGACAACTAGATCAGCTCAGTGTCTGAAAGTGTAACAGTTTATATTAAAAGATCTTCACACCTTTGCTAAAAACATCAAGATGCATTTTTCTGCAAATAGCTGGAAAAAACATGTCTGGTACAAACAATGAAATTAAACTTTGCACACATCATCTTTGTGTAGTACCTCTAATACATTATTAATATAACTCTGTGAATAATTATTAGATTTATAGCTCCAGAGGTACTTTGCTTGGCAGCTCAGCTGGTTCAAGCTCCCACATGAACTCCAACACAGGAACACTCACACCCACCAGTGTTGTCACCAGCGCTGTTTGCAACTTAAGCCAAATAGTACTGATAAACGGGATGATGCCAACAGCATCCTGCCTGTCTAAAATTTTTAATTGTCCTCAATTAAGTAGTTAATCAATAGGATGGAAGTAGTTACTTCATTGGAAAAAAATTCGAAGTAATTATACAGCATGTTCTAGATTAGATTTCATTGATCTTTTTCTTTTTTCTCAAAGCAAAGATATTTTGTGCTCAATATGATCTTTGTGTCTTGAAGGTTTCACTCAAAAACTTTTACAAAGTGAAGCTGTATCAACACCTAGCTAAACTGAGAAAACAAATGCATGCTGATGTTAAAAACAAGCAAATATGAGGGACCTCAAGCTCTTGACAGTACCCCTAGATAATTAAACATTCTGTACAAAGAAAATTTTCAAGGAGTTATTAAATTATTCATTCTTCTAGAACTCTAGCAACTATCCAACCATGATTCAACTGGCTACAAAGTCTTACAAGGACCACAGTCTACTCATAACTTTCTCTCTGCTCGAGAAGTTATTTGAGCAGTAAGTATTGCAAGCAAGTAATTTACCTTTGATTTTTTTTAACAAATTCAAAGTGGTATACTTATCAAGAGGCATAAACAATCAAAAAGCAATGCAAAGTCTGCTGCATTGGAAGAGCTGACAATGTTCCCAGACTGCAAAAGTCTTTTTCATTTCCAAATACAGCTGAGATATGGAGATAAATTCAATGGGACTTCATAAACTTGTCTCTCAGAGGCAAAACACTGCTTGTTATCTTAATAGGCAACCCTTTCAAGAAGCTGTAGCTCACAGCCCTACTATCTACCACTCACAACAGTGCCTAATGTCCTCCTTTGGCACACTTATGGTGTGCAGCTTTACTTCCACAGCCTCACAAAGCAAATGCACCCATGGCTTGAGCAGCATGATCTGCTAGAACCCTCTGTGTTATACAGTGCACCAGCCAAGGGACAGATTCCTCATGGAAGCAGAGCAGCACAAAAACTTTGGAGTGTACTTAACACATTCTCACTAGTCTAGTTATTCCTGTTACAGGCTTTCTTATAGTTCAGACTCAATAATTCAGTTCAGTATTAATTAAAAAAAATATCTACTCACATGTAGTCCTTTTTTTCCGTATGCTATCCCTCGTCCATAAATTGCACTAACCAGCTCTGGTTCTTCCTGTTAAACAAATAAAATATTAATTTGTGGTGTGGGTTTTTTGATTTCTTCAATATGTATTTAATTTTAACTGATCTAAAGTAGTAAGCAATGAACAATCACAGCTGCCAGGCAAAGAAATTTATTGTATTACAGTCCATACTTTCATATGCTCACAACTTCCAATTCAATTTAATGGAATTGTTCTGGAGTATTTGTCTGATAAAAAAAGCCAAACAGAGAGCAGTTATCATGCCACCTACCAGAAACTATTACCCTGTGTACTTTAGACTAGATTACAATAAGCAGTATTCATTAAAATACTCTGTTACCCAATATATTAGTTGTAACCTTATTGGCAATTATGTAACTTCTTCTGTCTTATGTCACTGATAAGAAACATACAATTTGGCCACTCAAAGCTTATTTTGCATGCAATTTAAATGTGAGATTTAAAACTTGGGAGCAAGATATTATGACATCCTGACAAAATTTATATTCAGACAGCAACTAAAACCAGAGGTATTCTACTAAAATAGTGCTGTAAAATTCAAACCAACTTTCCTTGAGTTACATTTAATTTTCTGACTTTCCTACTTGCGCACTTAGAGAGGATGCACCCTATGTAGTGAATCTATACTTCTTGTTTGATGTCATTTACTCCAACCACAGTTTCCCATACAAATTTCAAGAACTATACAGCAAAACTGTTTTGTCAACACAACAATGCCTATGCAGTGAAGTTTCCCGGAAAACCAGTCAGGAATCACCATTTTCACACCTGCAAGGAACACAGCTGTCCTACAAAGTTTGTAGCACAGGCCTGGTCTTTTTTAACTGGGACATCTGCCAAGAAACAAATCGTTTCCTAAGAAACAAACTGCTGTGGACAGAAAACAACAGAATAAGTAGCATATCAGTGCTGGCAGCTTGCCAGACTCCAGCTGATTCCAAGCTTACGCTTGGCTACATCAACAGTCTTGATACTATGGCTAAGCAAGGCTGTTTTATTCAGTTAAATGTTTTAATGCTACTTTATATGTATTTAAAATTGCCTTGTGGAAAACTGAGTGAACAATCATGATTACTTTACAGCCTTTCAGGCATACCATAAGCATGATATTAAAGCATACTTTAAACTGAAGTGTAGGCACTGCAAAAGTACTCTAGCACATAAATGCCTCTCCCAGTATCTTTCTACAGTTGGTGTATCTTGCTTATCTTCACCTGTATTAAGTTTCCTTCTAAATAAAGACAGGAAACAATACGTAAATCCAGTGGTTTTGAAAGCAGGATTTTTCATTAGGGTAAAAAAAAATCCTCACATTAAAATAAATCAAAGACAGATATCACTAAAAACCTGTATCAACCAAATAAAAATAAAAGCACACAAAACCCCCAAATGTTCTTGTCCTCAGATAAATTCCCTGGAATAATTCCATTAAATTGCCACACTTCCACTCAATTTAAGAACAAGCCATATGACACTTAAAAAAAATACATGCCATTATTTGCAGTATTGCTTTCAGCTTGCATTTGTGTACTTTGAACAGTTTAAATGAAAAAGTATGTCCATGCTTCTGGATGTTCCAGGTTTTTAGCCATAAAAATGCAGTATTTTTAAATAATCTTTAGTTGAAGCTTATAAATTGTTGGGGCTGGTTTTGTTTTAAATGCGACTACTTCCTACTTAACTGCAGAAGAGTCTGAATTCTTTGCTTTGGTCAGGAAAAACACTCTTAATATAAGTATTAGGTATGTTTTATTTATATATTAAACTAATTAAATTCTTACCATTGAAAAAGGATAAAGGCAGCATACAAAATAATTTATCATTGTGAAAGCAATGTGTTACTTGCCACTAGCAATAAATTATCTCTGTCAGGGCTTTTTTTCCTCATTTTATTGGCACCATGCAGTCACCCAAAAAAGTCTACTTTAAAGTATCTCATCCTGCACAACAAGCAGACAATCTAAGAAACTTCAGCTCTGCAGAGGTCAGGCCTCTGAAAACATGTGCTTTTTTGGTCAAAGTGCCATAAAAATTTTATGCCTAGATGAGAAAAATACTCACCAAATAACCAAGATACTGATCACCCAGTTCTAACAGTATGCTTACGTTTGAATGGAAAAGAAAATGAACAAACAGTAGAAATAATTACTCTCATTTAAAAATCCTTAATTTAATATTTGTTTTATTAAAAGCCATATGTGGCAATGGATATTTTCATTAAGTTATTTTTTGGGGTCCAAGCAGAAAACATACCTGCAGCATTGTTGAAAAATGTCGTATAGCTTCATCATACAAGCCGTTGCCAATCAACACGTAAGCAATTGCTAACAAAACATTAAAATGTAAATAAAACAGAAAAAATTCAACTTTTTAAAGCTGTTAAATACTACCAAATTGTAAAATGTTTAAGTTCCTACATTGCAGTGACGATTACTCTAATTCGAGGATTCCTGAATGGCCACCAAAATGACATGACATCCCTCAGCCATTACTTAGCATTCATGAATTACTCAATTCATACTGTGCTCTTCAGAGCTCTTTTGGGGTTTTGTGATCTGCTTGTAGGCTTTTTCTCTCCTTTTTACAAGTCATTTAGGAAAGGGCCCACGTTTGCTTCTCAAATACTTAGGATCAGAAAAGGTACTATGATCCCAATACAATAGTCCTGGATGCTTTCTCAATTACAAGTGCCACCTGGCTATCACTAACTTCTTTTGACAATTTGATTAGGGAACTCCTACTTGTTTGTACACATATTGATAAACTTTATTAGTTCACAGTAAGGTTTTCCTTCATTTGAATTACCTAGAAATACCTCAACTAAACTGATTTCATTATTTATAAAACTGAAACTGAAAAACAACTGAATCTTCAGCTATGTTATAATTATTACAAGCTTTCAAGTTCTTGTACATCCCCCCATTTTGAAGCAGAAGCCAAGTGTCTGAAAAAGAAACAGACCATTAGAAATACATTCCTGTAATCTCCACAAGATATAAAAATACAGTCAAATCACAAGACTGGAAAACTGTAGTTTTGTTTGCGTGACTGAAGTTCAGTTCTGACAGATGAATATCTCAAGATTGCTTCATTTTGCATGTTTTAATCTCTCACAATTCTTAACTCTGAACTAAACTCTGTCTACACTGTCAACAAAACCTTGAAGACCACAGCTATGAAAGTTAGAGAGAACTTTTCCCCAGGCAGTTTGTTCAAATACCTGGCAGTGGAACTATGAGCAGATTTCACCTTTCCCCACTTACAATGAATTTAGCAACAGAAGAGGCACCTCTTAGCTTAATTAATTATTCAAACATGAGAAGAGACAAGTAAGTCATTTAAAGCAAAGGCATTATAAATAGGACACAGACACTTATCTTTCAGGCAGGCAGAGCCACATTGTTTTGGCAGTGCTGCTAAGCACAGTTCATTAAAAAAAGAAAACAGTTACATGAAAAAGAAATAAGTGTATTTAATACAGAGCTTGTCTCATACTCCGAGCACTCCTATTATGAAGGAAATATTTGTGTCCAATATAAGCTTTCTCTTCAATACATAAAAAGCTTCACTTGGCACAAATATATAGTATTACCAAAAAAGGGGAAAAAATGGCCAGGGGGAAGGACAGGATGAAGAGCTTTTGAATTTTCCTCATTTCATTCTTCTTCAAGACTATACAGTTATTACTATCATCTTGAGGGTTCCAATCCCAGAACACAGAAGAAGTGGAACATAAAATAAAGTCAACTCAACCATTCCAGTGTTAAGAAAAAATGTGGAGGACGCCAGATAACCAAGACTTATATTGTCACTCAGTTGCCTTACTGATAACAACTGTATTTAGTTTATACAAGACACTTGGCAAAATGCCACACTGAACTGTGAACTGTCTGTAAAACTCTGGCAAGTGGCTGACAGCTAGTACCTGATACAGTACCAACTTCTTTTCAAACAGTATCTTTTTGATTTTTTAATCTTTAATATTACAAAACTACAAGTACTTCATTATGAAAAAATCTAATGTTAACAATGGCCCATTAGCCGAAGTATTTCAGTCCCAACATTCCTTCAGAAGGCCCCATACATTCTGTGTTACTTCTCCTCAGAACAGTTAAAAGCAACATGCACAAACAAGAAGGACCAAACCAGGCTGCTCACACCACAACATCCTTGGACTAAAGTGGGTAGATAGGTGCCAGCCTACATGCCAAACATGAGGAAAGAGACCTTCTAGCATAGTATTCCAAGTCTACAGAACAGATACTAAAAGTATCAGATATTTTCATCTGAATAGAAGTTTGGTATTCTTTGCAGGATCCTATGAACACAGCTAGGTAGTCTAGGAATAGATTAAGTCCCCAAGTTTTCCAGGATAAATTCATGAAGGTAGAAACTATGTCAGAAAAAAACTTCTTAATTATTTTAAATTCATTAGAGGGGATTAAAACCTCTCTTTGCTCTTATACAAAAGATGGTCTGCTGTCTTCCTTGACACACACCCTCAACAATCTCTTTGCTGCTTCGTAAGACCTCTATTTGAAGAACCACTGCAACTCTGTTTTTGAGTCCCTTGAGGAAAGTATTTCCTGTTCATTTATTAGAAATGACCCCCATTTCTTTGTGCCAAGGGTGCTTTGAAAAAACTTCAAGTAGCAATCTAGGACAAAATTCAGAAAGTCTTCCTGCTGCATATAAGTTTTGATGGGAGGAGTGTGGAGACAGGAAACAGATCCAAGATCTATGCTTCATATAAAGCATATTGCATTGGTAGCATTTTCTGGATGTTTGAACAGTTTTAGTCATCAATAATCACAGAAAAATGGAAACAGGAAGTAGCTGAGCATATTAAAAAGGACTTAATCAGAATTCTTTTTGAACATCTGCTTAAGCAGACATGGTGAAGAATTCTAGTGAAGAAAGCAGGAAAGGTTTTTACCAACAGAGATAAGTATTTGCTTTATATGACCAGAGAAAACTTGCTGTATTTCCAGACTTATAAGATCAATTTGAAGTTAATGCATCACTTCAATCATCAATTTTCAAAACATTTAGTGCTAATAATTAGCACATCATTCACCTGCACAAACCTTATATAAAACATCTTACCCAGTTCTTCATTTGTGTTGTCATTATCAGTAGCAAATGGAAACCGTTTTTGCTCTGCAAGCAACTTCGCTTGACTCTGTAAAACATCATATTTTCAAGTGTTCAGCAAACAACAACACAAAATTTGACAGAAAATTCATGTCTTGAATCCTTAAGAGAATGCCTTAAAACACAAAGTTAAAACGAATGTGATTTCACTAAGGTAACTGAAATCAAGTTCATTCCTAGTTTTCCACAGGGAGAAAAGCTTCTCTTCAGTCAGATGCTGCTGTTTTCTGCTCTAACATAAGGGTAGCCAAACCTCAGAAAGAACGTTGTCAGCATTTTACCAGGGACTGATGTTTCTGAATTGCATTTGCTCAAGGTCAAGTTTTCTGGCCTTTTTAAGACACCTTACTTCTTATGAAAGTTTATACTGTTTGCCCTATAATTATTCCTTTGTCTCCTGCAAGGGAAGAGTACTGCAGAAGAGTAAAACACTGAAAATAAACACTGAAAAGAGTATCACTCCATCAATATAAAAAAAACTAAACTTCACAATGCCATACTAAAGAGGCTGTCCTTTCAACAATGACATTCTATCAATTCTACACTTTGTTCAAACTGTAGCCTTATCTAGGATGTCTGTTCCCTAAATAATGCACCTATAGAAACCAAGAGTGTCAAAGACAAGCCCCTCAGAAATGTAGAAATATTCAGTTCTGTTTATTTCCACAAGTACTTTTCATAGACAGCTGTAAGCCTACCAGAGTAGTTTATGCTAGAAAAATACAAAATGTTCATTTAAATCAACAGGTCTTTCAAACTGTTTTAGGAAACAAGAAGGGGGGAAAATAACATCTCTCTCCATTCACTTATCTCCTTTCAGTTCAACTAAACAGCTCATTTCCACTACTGCCCTCCTTTAAGGTTGTTTTGCCTGTCCAATCAAAAGCAGTCATATTAACTGTGTCCATGACACAGATATTTCATTTATGTAAAAAGTGCATAAGTTAATGGCCAAATTCCATTGCACAGTTTTTGCCCTGTGTGTCTAATGATGAGAACATTTGGTCTGCTCTAAGAACTTGAGTGTTTTGGAAAGCAAGAATGATTAGCAAATGGATTTTACAAACTTTTTATTTTTTACTGCAATTAAAGGCAATGTATGAGCTCTACATTACACTATACAACTGACAATTGTCACTCTGCCTATATCTGCACCTCTACACTAACAGAGTGTGGCAGTTATTTCCCTTATAGAGAAAAACCATTAACAAAACAGCACAAAAATGAGCAGGGTTCAACAGACATAACAATAAGAAAACTAAATCTACATTGCAATCCATATGCATTTACAAACACAACACTTTCATATCACCAATGGCCTTCATGCAATATTCAACAGGTCTTTCAAACTGTTTTAGGAAACAAGAAGGGGGGGAAAATAACATCTCTCTCCATTCACTTATCTCCTTTCAGTTCAACTAAACAGCTCATTTCCACTACTGCCCTCCTTTAAGGTTGTTTTGCCTGTCCAACCAAAAGCAGTCACATTAACTGTGTCCACGACACAGATATTTCATTTATGTAAAAAGTGCATAAGTTAATGGCCAAATTCCATTGCACAGTTTTTGCCCTGTGCGTCTAATGATGAGAACATTTGGTCTGCTCTAAGAACTTGAGTGTTTTGGAAAGCAAGAATGATTAGCAAATGGATTTTACAAACTTTTTATTTTTACTGCAATTAAAGGCAATGTATGAGCTCTACATTACACTACACAACTGACAATTGTTATTCTGCCTATATCTGCACCTCTACACTAACAGAGTGTGGCAGTTATTTCCCTTATAGAGAAAAACCATTAACAAAACAGCACAAAAATGAGCAGGGTTCAACAGACATAACAATAAGAAAACTAAATCTACATTGCAATCCATATGCATTTACAAACACAACACTTTCATATCACCAATGGCCTTCATGCAATATTCAGAAAATTACCTTTAACACTTAACTCTACAAAATATTATTCTTCTATAATCATCTTAATATTAGGAAAAACAGCACAACACTTTTACTGAAGGACAATCTCTTCCTTGATGGATTTACAAAAACAGATCTACACATCTCTGCCTGCAGACAAAAATACAGCCAAATTCCACACTGGTATTGGAAAATAAGCCCTGAGCAGAAGAATCTCAAAACATTAGAATAATTTCCTATGGATCACTGAGCTGCATGTGACAGCAAGCTGCATGTGACAGCACTACCTCATCTGTTTTGTCATTACAGAGTAACAGAACCATTGGGGTGGCAGGGAAAGTGGTTTCACACTTCCTCAACAAACTCTGTATTCAGGTAAAGGTTAAACATTCTGCAACTCTACACACAAAAAAATGTCAGTCATTCTGTCTTCAAGGAACAGGAGAATTTTCATCATAGCACCATATCCCAACAGGTTTAATTCTTGCTCTCTTGAAAACAACTGTTTTGGTTTTCTTCTAACAGGGAAATTTCTTTCTAACAAATATACATTTCACCATGTTAGAAAGAATTGCTAGCACTATTGGACTAGACTAGAAAGATCTTCTGACCAATATATGATGAAGTGTAAGGAGAATATTCAAGTTGAACAATTGGCTTAGTGGATTTGCAGTATAGTAGTTTTAATTCCAAGTGCCACCTTTGGAGAAGTTGCTTCCTGTTAAAATATTGCTTACACACTCCTTCAGCAAGAAATTTCTAAAAGTTTGCCAAAGCTACTTTGTTTATTCACATGGAAATACTTTGTGAAGATTTTCAACACCTGTATTCTACTGGATTGAAGACAGAACATCAAACCTTTGTTCTCAAAAGGCTAAGAGTAGTGTTGCAAGAAAATCCAAATTCCAAAATAATCCTCTTGAAGTCTCTCTACCAAAAAATACTCTTCTTTTGTTAGAATATTCTTCACATGCCAGGTGAGTATCACATTTAGTGAAACACAGTCTGAAGCCTCTAACTCTCATCTTTGCACAATGTTACTTCTGTAGAGACTAGAAATCACTACTCTTACTTTTACACGTTTTGTAGTAAACCTCAGGAAGCTTATCTGGGTAAAAGATAATGCACCTCCCCCTTTTTCAGGCATAGTCCCTACATGCCCAAAACCAAAAAATTAATTGGTTGATTAATTGAGATGAAGGTTAGCTCTCAGCGACAACATCTGCTTCAATTAGTTGACAGCCCTAAAGACTCATGACAGATTACTACAAACTAATACTTTTATGAGCAACTTGAGTTTACTCATACTTAAGCCTTTTGGGCAGCTATGCCTACTGATTAACAGATCTATTTGCATTTATTTCCCTGAACTTCATTCTAACTAGTTATGCAGCTGAAGTGATCTGCAACCTCAACAATCTTGTACATTATATTCTTGATAACATACCAGAATTTTTTCTGTATTCAAGGAAAGTATAGATTCACAGGACGATGATCCTCCTATGTCACAATCCGATTCATGGAAGTGCAAAAATGATGAATCTGGGAGAAAAGAGAGAAAATACTTTTAGGAACGCATAGAGTTATGTATATGTTCTATTATCACATCTCACATTTCCTCATGTCTGGCTGAACAGCTTCCCCACTGGGCATCCCACAGGGCAGAACTTTCATGAAGCGCTCTCTGCCCACAGCACTACACCCGCACAGCCAGGGAAGCAATAGCTGACATGAAAGCTTCATCTAATTAGTTTTATCCCTACTTATGGTTATGCTTCTGGTTATAAACAGATTAATAAAAAGAGGTGCTAAAAAATGGGGCAGAGGTGAAAAAGGAGGAAGCTAGAAGCAAATAACAAGGGCTTGGGGTAGGCATGTCCTCTTTCAGCATTTTGATTCCATTCTCTCATCCAAAAAGTAGCATATAAAATTCATTCCAACAAGAGAGGGAAATAAATGGAATGGACCATAAAGAGGTAGGGGAAAAGCTGCAGATAACAGAGATACAAAGACTGTAAATAGCAGCCAGAATAATGAACTGTAATTGACCGAACATATACAAAGGTAAGCTACTAAGAATGTCATTTTAAAAAGTGTAAGGCTGATTAATTTCTCTTAAAAATCAAACACAGCTTGTTGACATAGCAGAAAAAAAAGTTTAAGATATAAAACAAATAAAGAAGTAACAATAATAATCAACAACTCCCTCAGACTGATAGACTACAGAAACCACTACTTCCCCTACTTAATGCTTTTAACTCTATTCCAATAGAATTGTTAACTTTCAAATCTTTGGAACTTAAAGCTTCTATCATCTTTAAATACTTCAAGAATAAACAAGAAAAAGCAAATATAAAGGATTATCTCCTTGAAACCATGTCACAAATACCAAATTTTATCATCTCCCTTGATGTTTGTAAATGTAAACTTGATGCTAAGTTTGAAAGGCTGCAGGGCAGGGTGTGCTCTTATATTTTGACTTCTTAGGGATTGCAGTTAATTCCCTATCTCTCACAAGCACAGAGCTAAAAAAGAAAAAGAAACAGTCTTCTCGTAAAGAGAAATAAAGGCAGCATCTGAAATCATTTCCTGTAAATAGGAACTTGGATCTATGTTGAGCCATAAATGATAACCAGTGGGAGAAGTTTTACAAGAAAAGCAAGGGTGGTAAAAAGCAGAAGTTCAAAGTTTAAAGTCAGTCCTGTGAGAACAGTAGCAAACCACTCATAGTTTCCAAAAAGAGCGCTGCCAGCATGAGGTTTCATCACTGCCCTTTGTTCTTCACATTGGTCAAACACTCCTGTGCTCCGCCAGAGTTATTAACACGTTACTTGTTCCTGTTGGTGCTTGTGATTCAGTAACTTTATAGAGTTCTGGCTGCAGACTCAACAAGAAAGTTTTGCTTCAAGCACCAAAACAAAGAGGTGCAGGCATGGCCTACCTCTGGAATAATTATCTTCACAACAGCAAGGATTTACTGAAAGAATTTTTTGTAAGGTGGTGGGGAATAAGACAGCCAAGCCACAAGATTGATACAAGCTACAGCAGGGAAAGGCCTCTTCAAATCTTGCAGTTCTTGGGGCAACCAACTGCTTTACTCATATGGAGAAATGGATCTGCCTTTGTCTGTGAGTCAGACACAATCAAAACTGAACCACATTAACAAGTTCATAAAAAATGAAGTTTTCTTCATTTTCAGAAACACCAACCAGAGAAAGCACTTTGGACCTTGTATTAGGCTACAGGGAAAACTATTTGAGACCAAAAAAAATCTCAGCTTCTGTGCAAGTTGTACTAAAACAAAGACCAAGTGCTCAAGGGAATTTTTCAATTGGCAATTCATTTAGTCCTAGCACATAAACAGCAAGGAGTGAATTGGCACGCACCCACAAGATAGAGGTAAGTATGTTGTTCTGTAAGTAAGGGCCTATCTTACTCCCAGTGCATGCAAGGTACCTGAGACACCTGATGATTCAAGCAGAACTCTTTGTACCGATCCTAGTTACACCGGTTTCTTTAAAACAACATCCGCTGTTAAATCAAAATCTAATAATCCAATTCCACCTCTGAAGGAGTGCCTTGAGTCAATCATTCATGTCAGGTCTAGTAACAGATGTAATCAAGTGCTTTGCCATTTATTAACTTGTAGGGTATACAGATTTTTATCTCAATGCTGGGTGAAAGTCTTCTTGTTTTATGCTTAAGTTTGAATAATTTGCAGCAACGGTTACCTGAGATAACTCTCAAGATCTGATTTCACCTTTACATACTATGGCTCTCAGCCACTGTAGCCACACACACACAAAAAGGTGATAAAAACTAACCAAAGAACTTTATAATGTGAAGACAAAAGCATATACACAAGGGAGGGAAGAAAGCAAAAACCCAAGTGCAGGAAACTCATAAGAGGTTGTTTCCACAAAGTCTGTTATTCAAGTGGATTACATTAGTTTTATTTTACTTGTTAGGGACCACAGGAATTGCTGATATGAGCACAGGCTTTATGAAGTAAAGGACAGGAAAAAAACTCACAAAACTATGCTAGGATGTCATGACACATCACTGGTTATTCCCTTATACATAATTTAGTATCACATTCCAAGCAACTGATAGGCCTTTTCCTTCATCTGCATTGTGTGCACACTGCGATTCGGACTGGCATCCTTGTATGGCTCATTCACACCATGCTCAAGATCAACAATCCCAACACATTAAACTACACGATCCAGATACAAAAGATATTCAAAGCAGATAAAAATAGTTTTAACCATGCCTGTATTACAAGACATCAATTAACCTGAAAAACAGCAGAAGATCTGCTACCCAAACTTGGCACTCCTACGAGAAGCATCCAGGTCATCAGTAAAATAGATATAACTGTAGCTGAAATGAAATTGAGCCGCATCTCACTCACTGAAACATGGAACTGATATGGTTGGAAGAGACCTATGGAGATCATCCAGTCCAACCCTCCTGCAGGGTCATCTCGAGCAGGTGACACAAGAACACATTCAGGTAGATTTTGAATGTCTCCAGACAGAGAAAATCCACAAGCTCCTTGGGCAGCCTGTTCCAAGTGCTCTGACACCCTCATACAAAGTGGTTCTTCCCCAAGTTGAACTGGAACTTGTATTTTAGTTTGTGGTGACTGTTCCTCATCCTGTCTGAGCATCCCTAAAAAGTCTGGCACCATACTCTTCACACTTTAATCAGATTCCCTCTCAGTCTTCTTTCCTTTAGACTAAACAGGCCGAGCTCCCACACTCTCTCTCCGTGAGAGACGCCCCAATCCCCTGGACCCTCTCCGACAGCTCGTTGTACTGAGAAACTCAGTAATACGAGCACGGAGTAGAGGCAGATCCCCACACTACTGAGCGCAGGAATGAAACAGCAGCAGAGTCCAGCTGCTAGACTCGGGAGGAGAATGGGCAGCAGGGATCCTGCCGTGTGCTACCTAAGGCTTGCCCGCCCAGGGGTGAGAGGTTTTCCTGGGCTCGCTGCCACAGCCTCTGTGGCTCGGCGGCACACACCGGCGCGGCGGGCTCGGCGCTGCCGCTCGCCCTCGGGCAGCCTCGCTGTACGCCAGCCGAAGGCAGCGGCGGCACAGCCGGGGGGCCGCCGGCTCCCCGCACCGCCCCGGGCCCCCACCGGCACCGGCACCGGCACCCCCGCGGCCTCGGCACCGCCGCCCCAGGCTGCGGGCGGTCACCGCGGCGACGCCCCTGACTCACCGCACTCGGCCGAGTACTGCTCCGCCCACTCCCCCGCCGGGCCGTGGCGCTGCCGGTGCCGCTCCTGCTGGAACAGGGACAGCGCCGGGTAGCGCTCGGTGAGGGCGAGCGCGGCCGGAGCCAACAGGGCCAGCACGACCAGCGGCACCCACGGATCCCGCGCCAGCCCGCCGGCAGGTGCCATCTTCACGGCGCGCATGTGCGCCGCCTCGCCCGGGAACACGGGGTGTCCCCACCGCCCCTCCCACGGGGCCGTCGTCGCACTGCCCCCTGGGACAGGGAGTTCTCCTCCGGCGCAGCCGTGCGTGCGGCAGCGGCAGGAAAACCACAGCTCCCAAGATGCAGCGCGGCGCGGTCTGGCTCGGCCGCGCCCCCGAACGCGGAAACAAGGAGGTGGTGTGGAAACGCCGACAGGGCTGGGCGTGCTCCCGCGCGCCATGGCGGCGCTCGGCGCCTACCGCTGTATTGAGTGCAACGGGGAGGCGACGGAGCTGTACCGGGACTATCAGCGGGGGGTGCTCCGTATCTCCATCTGCGTGAGTCGGGGCGACGAACAGTGGGTGGGGGAGGCCAGGAATGCACGTGGGAAGCTCTGACGTCAGCAGGCGGCGGCGCGCGGCACGTGGTAGTGGGCCCGGTGGCACGCGGGCGGCTGAGCCCCTTGGAGCGCCCCCTGCTGCCGGGCTGGGGCCATGCCCGCGCCTTGTGGCCGCTTTCCCTGAATTCAGGTGTCCTGTGAGGAATGGTTGAGAGAGCTGGGCCTGTTCAGCCTCGAGGAGAGACGGCTGAGAGCGGGACTCATCAATGTGTATGAATATCTAATGGGAGGGTGTAATGAGGATGGAGCCAGGCTCTTCTTGGTGGTGCCAAGTAATAAACAAGCGGCAACAGGCAGATCTGGTGCACAGGAAGTTGCACCTGGATACAAGGGAGAACTTCTTCACTGTCCAGGTGACCAAGCACTGGAACAGATTGTTCTGAGAGGTTGTGGAGTCTCCCTCACTGCAGATGTTCAAGAACCATCTGGACACAATCCTATGCCATGGGCTCTTGGATGGCCCTGCTTGAGCAGGGAGGTTGGACCCGTGTGGTCCTTTTCAACCTGATCCATTCTGTGATTCTGCAGGTCTTCTGTCTGCTCTGCTTCCCAGTGTCATTGTTTCCTGTTCCTTGAGTGCACCTGTGTGCTGGAGCTGTCCTGACTGGCACTGCAGTGTGTCTGCTGCTCTGTGTGCTCGGTCTGGCTCTTGCTGAAGGGCAGATCTGAGCGTGGCTCCATGGTCGAACACAGCTCCCGTGCCACTGGACCCGAATGTCAGGGTCTGAGTGATGATTGTTTAAAGGGACCTGGAGCGCTGGTCAGTGGCAAGTTGAACATGAGCCAGCAGAGCCCTGGCAGCCAGCAGGGCCAACCCTGTCCTGAGGGGCATCAGGCACAGCATCACCAGCCAGGCAAGGGAGGGGATTGCCCTGCTCTGCTCTGGGGCAGCCTCGCCTCGAGTGCTGGGGGCAGTTTTCAGTAAAGCAGAGTAAGAAAGATGTAAGCTGTTGCTCCTCTAGAGGAGGACTCCAAAGCTGATGAAGGATGTAGAGGGGAAGCCGTATGAGGAGCAGCTGAGGTCACTTGGCATATCCAGCCTGGAGAAGAGGAAGCTGAGGGGATACCTCATTGAAATCTACAACTTCCTCTTGCTTGTTTATCTGGTGCTGATAAACAGATTTAAGGCAGCCTGGGAGCCAGTAGATGGCACTCATTCCCCTTGGCATTTAACCATTTGAGGACCAAAGGTCCTGGTATGTTGGCATGCTACATAGAATCAAAGACTTAAGTCCCAGTTGCTGTATGCATTACAAATGCTAAACTCATATAAAAAAAAGAGTAAAGAACTGAGTAAAAGAAAGAGCAAAGCAATTTGGAATTCTGTCCAGCTGTTCCATGCAGCCCCAGATCTGTACCATTTTTCATACCAGTCTGTTTGCTCTGGCTATGTTGTGAGTCATCATGGTTCAGGTTCAGTTCTAGTTGCTCGTATGTGGCACATGTCATGTCATCACAAAATTTTCCGTGAATTTCTGGCCATCCAGGCAGTGCTGAGAGCAGGAGACATGTTAGCTCATGGCAAATAAAGTGGAGATGAGAATGTTGAAAGATTGCCAAGATCAAAAGTTTCTTTCAGTTGAACTGATGTGACTTTGGGCAGGAAAGCCCTACTGTTGTCTCCAGCCACCAAGGCCCCATGGTTTCCAATAGAGCAATGCTTGGTTTACTTTTTCTTTTTAATCTGCAAGGACAGTTTTGTCACTGTACCAACTCTCTGCAGGCATTCTGTTCCATGCAGGCAAGGCTGTGCTCTTGCCAGAGACCTGGAAAGTTGTTCATCATCGTGCTGCTGACAATGAAAAATAGCCAAGCACTGAATGTCCTCTGATACCCTTCACAGACTTTCATGAGTAGTGATATCAGTGTGTCAATGTTGTGAAATCTTCTGGATGATCAAACCTGAAAATAATGATAGCTTAGAAGTCTTCACTTAAAAATATATGAAGAGCCCACTTAATAGTGTGAAACATCATTTATATGAGTTATATATAAAACTTAAGAGTGTAGGCCTCTGAAAACTTAAGGAAGGCTGAAGATATTTAAGAAAAATTGAAGGTCTGAGGTGAGATTAGGTGTCATCACTCATCCTGAGAACATTTTTCAACTGTCTTCATGGAGTGAGAGCATTGAGTGCTGCTACTCCACTGTAGCATTAAGAGAGAAGAAGTAAAAAATTCATAAAAAGATTGTATGTTGATACTTAAAGTGAGGCTAATGGGCATCATCTAGATTTTTTTTTTTTTTTTGTTAAAGGCACTTGTGTTTCATTCCCATTTTCAAGTAGTACCTGGAAATACTGACAAGGAAAGTTAAGGAAAAAAACCAGACAACAACCCAACGTTTGTTCTATATGGTAAATAAAATAGAAGGCTCCAGAAAATTTGGGAACAAGCAGAACATTGTCAAGATCATAACTGTTTCAAAGGGACGTAGAGACTTTCCCCAATACTATTTTAAAGTCATCCTGGATATACTAAGAAATCTGCATCTAAAAGGTCTTTGCCATCCCCAGGACAACCCTGTCATTCAACACTTTTTGGAACATGATCTCAAGGTTGAAGAAGCTAAGTTCTCCCTGAAGCAACTTATAGCTAGCCCTACATTTATTTTAGGATGTGTTTAACCTGATCTGGATGTGATTTTGAGGTGGAAGATTTAAATTTGAATGCCTAAGCAAAATACCATGATTTTGTATTCTGTTATTAATTTGTTGAACAGAAGAATGATTTTTTTCCAGAGGCAAATACTAAAAGCTTCCATTAAGGAACATGTGTTTCCAACCCACAATATTAGAGTACAATTTTGGAAATTCAGCCTAATATTGCTTTAGTTTAGTTACTGCTCTTAATATAATTAAAAGTTTCTTTGAACTCCATATTGTAATTTTAATGTGGGCAAGCATTAAAGACCTCACAAGTGTTATTATGCAGTCTGGGAATAAATTTGTAATAGATGCTGAGGGAACTAAAGAAACTTTCCTCTGTAAAACACAGAAGTCCACACAGTACACTTGCGTTGGAAAGGTTGTGTCTTTTTTTAATAACTCTGCAAGGTGGCTAACTGCCACAAATTCCTCAAGCTCTGTAACTTCTTTTAAAATCTGTTTTGTTTAATTAAGACCATTTTCAGCTGAAGACTAGCCCAGACCTCTGGCATTGCACATTCCTTCTTGCTGGAGACTGACATTTAGTGGATGAACCATTTCCTCATTCTGCATGTACTTGGCTGTGGAAGTAGCATTACAAGAGACAGATCTTCTACAAGGACCTCTTCAATGTGGTTTTTGTTCAATGTGATAACTGAGGAGCGACAGGGGAGGGTGTGGAATCTGTGGGCATGTTCTACTCTGTGAATTACAGATGTGTTCCCTATTCCCAGCCAGAAACTATGGTGAAGGTAAGCCTAGGTGGCTCCTTCTAGAGAAGGTTTTTGGTAATTATACTGAGACCCTTAAAATTTAATTGATCTGTAAATAATACAGCAAATCTTCCCGGAATGTATTACAATCCAGCCATTAAGAACAGTAAGGAAAAAACAGTGTTCAAATAACACTGCTACTACAGTAATAATTCTGGGGTGTGGGGTGGGAACATGATTAGCTAACCTGAAATAAACTGTGAAGTGCAATGATTACAGAAAGAAATTAGTGAACTTCACTTGTTCAGAAATGGAAGGAAAAGCCTGCAAACATTTCTAAAATTGGGTTTTTAATTTCATATTAAAATATGAAATTAATGAAATATGAAATAAACATATGTTGTTATGTTTAAAAATAAAATTTTAAAAATGTTCCAGACCATAACAAAGGAAAATAAATTACTTATTGCAATATATAGAGCACAGTCAGGATCCCCCTTGTGTTTTGTAATAAGAAAGCCAAATTGCCTGAGCAGTGCACACTTCATTTAGCTTTTCTGCAATTAAAAAATAATTGAAAAGTCTTTTTTTTTTTTTTTTTTTTTTTTTTTTTGCAGCAAGGCAGAGAGACCTTGCTTTGAATGCAAAGCATTTACGTGGCATGGTAAAGAATCTGTCGAGTGTACAAAGATCATCCTGGAAAATAATATATGCTAATTGTACATAACTCTGTTTACAGACCAACTCACTACTGGAAAAACAATATTTTTATTTTGTTTTCTGAAAGGGAATGCATCTGAAACCGGGCAGTTTTGTTTTTCAGTTTACTGTGATACTTGGCTGCGTCCCTAATAAAGAATCCATTCCTGAAAGCAACACAGCTAATGTGTTTTATTATTTAAGGGTGCAATTGGGATTAAGGGCACTCTCACAAGAGTCTTTAATTTGCCTATGAACCTATGCAAATGGACCCCTGTTCATGTGGAAGCTATGTAAATGTTGTTACAATTTAGTGTATGTGTAGTCCAGCAAAAAATTGTAGCTTAATTTTGCCAAAGTCCAAACCCTGGAGAAAGGAATACTGTAATAAGACTGTTCCATTGATATTTCTAGTGCCCAGAGATTTGCAAATGTATTCCTGGTGTGGTTTTCATGGTAGTTTTAGATCAGGATGGAGCTTTGTTCTTCAGTGTATATTTTTACTTTCTGTCATGTCCTATGGCTTCCTCTTCAAGAATTCTTTTATTTTCCACAAACCCTATCCCAAAATATTTTTATTTAAAAATAAGTAATGTATTAAAATTAGAGAGATGAATCAAAAAAGTCATGCTCATATACTTTAGGAACTTTATCCTTCAGAGACAGAAGGTGTTTTCTCAAATATTTCTATACTGTATTGTATTGGGCACACATTTGTGAGCACTGTTTCCAAGCTGAGTATCTTTGATGAACAAAGCAAGAGTTATGTCTTTTGAGTAGTGATTTATAAAAGGCTGATAAACATGAAGTTTGAATTAACATATCAGGGTTTTTTTGGTCATATTTAATACAACTGAGACTTTAAAATGTATGTTACTTTCCTTAAATGTTTTGGATTGCTTTGATCAAAAATAATCTCATATACTACACTATGAAGAAGATGGTTGTACTCGCTTTTGAAGTTATGTTTTTTCTTTAATTTGCCTTTGCTAATTGGTTTTAAATTTTTTTAAGATAACTAAGTAAACTTCTAAGTTATGAAAATGGAAGCTTTTTTTTCAAACAACAAACAAGCACAGTCAAATATTCCTAAATATTTGATTAGTCAAACAGTTCTTAAAGTAATAGCCATTAAATTTGCTAGAATATTGATATACTTTTAACATCCTTTTTTAGGGGAGCACAGTATCTGTGGACTTTTGTATGTCAGTATCAAATACTCATAATGTTCCTTAAATTCACCAAATCAGAAGATGTGTAAATAGAATTTGTGGTGTGAAGCTTGACTTTTCTTCTGCAACGTAATCTGAAAGTACTTTTTAATCAAAGTAGTGTCTATTTTTTCAAGAAAAAATACCAGTTACTTGTTTCTGATGTCAATCACACATTTAAGGCAGAAGTTGGAAAATGGCTAAAAGCACAGAGAAATCCAGTTACCTCTTTTTACTGCTTTTGTGATAACTGAGGCATGTCTTTGAGAAAGTCCAAAGAAGATGAAAAAGCTCAGGTATGTTAAAGAGGTGCCTTCTTCAGTCATGCTGCCCAGGCCTCTGACTACAGCTGTGCAGAACAGTAGCGGGGAATGAGACACGAGTGCCAGGATTGGAGTTAAACTGCCTGACCAGAATCTTTAAAGTGTGCAAGCAGTTCTCCATAGCTGAGCTGCTGATACCAATCTTCTCTCAAAGTGTTAGTGATTATCAGTGTCCCCAAAGTTACGTCCCTTTAACTAGCTGAAATTATCTAGTGAAACATATATGTACTTAAACTGCATCCATCCTTGCGTGCACTGATTTTGCTGAAGTCAGGCTTTACTCACAGGTTTCCTTCCTAGGCCTTTGAGGTTGGTGTCAGATGTTTTAGTTGTGTAGCTGGAAAAAATAATGAAAAAGCCAGGTATGGAAAAATTCTTCCTAGAAGGAATATTAGTTCTGTAGTGTACTAATGGTACATCAGCCATCATCCAATTAGTCTGTAGCAGTGCACACACAAGTGTTTTGCAGCAAAGGTGGTTTGTAGGTCTCACAAATCCTTGGGTGAACTCACGCCGGCTAGGTCACTGGCTGGGTAAGCACCGAAGACTTTTCCTTCTTGCAGCAGAGACTCAGATAGAAATAAAGTATCTTAGGAATATAATATGTATTAAGAATGGGGCTCTCATCTAACTCTAGAAGATAGAAATACTAAATTTAACATAATTTTCACAGCTGCAGAAAAGGTTTGGTATTTGGCTGCCAGAAGCTGTGGGGCAGAAGACACCACTATTTGTGTATTCATTTGTAGCAGTCTCTGTATATATCTGCAGTAAATTTCTGAATTGTTGGTTTTGCCTGGATGGTTGGTCTGATAAATTTTCATTGTCTAAAATTCATGTCAGCTGTCAGTGAAAATTTTTCAATACCTTTTAACTGCAAATTCTTTGATCAGTGTTTGATTGGGGTCTTCCACTTGAAAATATAATTCTTTGCTCAGAAAGATTTTTGGTTCTGGTCAGAAAATGTTCTGTTGTAGGAGAATTTGAGAGCATAATAGAACTGGGTGTGTGTAGGATACCCTTCATTTAACCTTTGTGACACCCATTGTCTTGAATAATCTTACTTTGAATGGACTTGTCCAGTGCTTGTGTGAATAAACCTATTAAAAAATTGCACTTGTCCAATGCTACATCACCCCAGAGATTTGACATATGCAAATTACCACCTATAAGAATATCTGTTTATGATTTCCCAGTAGAAAGAAATGAAGCAGGACACTGCCTCTAATTAAAGTAGCAATTTCTTTTTCACTCTGTTAAATCTTATAACTGTGGTCTTGTGTTATGTCCTTTTTCGATTTAATTCACTTTATATTTCTCAAACTCTTGGTTAGTTGAGGGAGTTTTTTAATTAATTACATCTAACCTGTGTACTGTCATACACAGTGTTGTCTTATTGAAATGAGTTTTTTCCTTAAGCTGGACAAAGAAACACTGATTATAGGTTGCAGCATTCCCTAGACACTCTATTCAGTTTATGTATTTGTTCAGATGCTTTCCTTGACATTGATGTTGGACTTCTGAGTCAATTTGGTGAATTTGGTGAAATTCTGCATTCTCAAATTCTACAAAAATAATTCTGTTAAATAGCAAGGCAGTGTTAACTTTGGACACTGTCCTAGTTTTGGCTGGTTTTATTTTATGCCTAGTAGCTGGTAGAGTGCTGTGTTTTGGATTCAGAATGAGAATAATGTTGATAACACACTGATGTTTTAGTTGTTGCTATTAGTGCTCACCCCAAGCCAAGGACTTTTCAGTTTCCCATGCTCTGCCAGCCAGCAGGTGCACGAGGAGCTGGGAGGAAGCACAGCCAGGACAGCTGACCCAAACTGGCCAAAGGGATACCCCATAGCCCATAGAGTGTCCTGCCCAGTAAATGAACTGGGCAGGAGGGGCTGATCACTGCTCAGGGTTGGAATGGGCATTGGTCAGTGGCTGGTGAGAAATCGTGTTGTGCAGCCCTTGTTTCTCCTGGGCTTTATCTCTCTCTCATTATCTTCCATTTCATTATATTATTATTATATTTTGCTTTGTTTCTATTATGAAACTGTTCTTTTAACCACCCATGGGTTTTACCTTCTTCTGAGTCTCCTCCTCATCCTACTGCAGGGTGAGTGAGCAGCAGTGTGCTACTTAGTTGGTCTTTCTATGACAGAAAAACAAAAGTTGAAAAACCTATATGTTCTGTGCTGGGAATTTGCCTGTAGGTGTATGTTGTCTTTTTGACTGTTCCAGCATTTCAGAAAGTGGTGTGCAGACATTTCTCTTCTGGCAGTGCACCACCATGCACTCATTAAAATGGAAATAATTTCTGTGACTGTTGTGTTCTCAGCATGACAGCTAATGTGAAGGCCTGGGGGACCAAGATTAGCTGAGGACAGCTTGGAGAAACAAGCAGTCAGACTGGAGGATGAGCAGCAGGAGAAAGCTGGCCTGCAGGAGAGCACCCTGCTGCAAGTTCACTTGTTTGGGCTGAAGTGGTGGCTGCTGCTCTGCTTGCTGCTCTTCAGCTCTCTGCTAGAAGTTACTTCCCCCTTCGGTCTGCTAGATGAGCCTTTTGTAAGATTATTTAACCCCCCTGCTCACAGTATAACAGCCTTTTATTAGCCCTAACTCAAATCAAGGCGTGATCAGCCAGGCAGGCAAGTCAATAAAGCTGGAGGGGATTGATGACAAGCAGTTCCCAGTGGTCTGGGTGAAAGAACCTCTCTAGAAGAAGAGCAGATGTGTTGGAGAAGTGATGGTTTAGTGTCCTACCACTGCTTAGTGGCAACTGACTCTTTGGCTGTGATCTGTGTGAAAACTACATTATCAGTATTCTGAATGTATTGGTGTTTGCTTAATGATGGAAAACTGGTTGAAACATCCAGACAATTTAACAGTGTGGAAGAACAACGCAACAGCAAAAAACATTTACTGTCTCCTTGAAAGGAAGAAAAACGTAGGATAGGAGGATAAAGCATCTCTAAAAATAAAGAAGTGATAGAAGAAATTAATTTACTTTACAAAAAATACCCAAAATAACACAAATAAAATATGCAGTAGATGAGCCATGATCAGTTAACCTTTAGAATGATACTGGGGTATTTCTTGAGTCTTAGGAAAGTAGTTTAGTTTTGTGCATGTGTGGAGCACAAAATGATAACTAAGTCCATTCCTGCGTATTTCATTATCAATCTTAATCCAGAAGTATTTTGACCCTGTAAAAATCAATAATAAATCTTTCTATTTTACAAGGGAACTCTGTGTGTCAAGGGTAGTGTCAAAGGAGAAGAAGCAATTTTTCTGGATGGATTAAAACTGTATTGAAAATGAAGATGACATTACAGAAAAACTAATAATAATTGAATTGCTAATTTGTATTTATCCAGTTTTACCAAGATCTGAGGAAAATTTTATAAAGTCTTCCTTTCCTTTTTTTTCTCCTAATTCTTCTTATTTTGTGATTTTCAGAAATCCTGTCAGAAACCTGTGGATAAATACATTGAGTATGATCCTGTTATCATCCTGATTAATGCTGTTTTATGCAAAGCACAAGCATATAGGCACATTCTTTTCAATACAAAGATAAATGTAAGTTGCTATGTTCCTGCCTTGTGGGGTTTTTTTTGTTAAAAATATGTTTAGGTTTGGTTAAGTCTGTTTTTGTAGTTATAAAACTTTAAAGACTGTTCGTCTCCTGCCCCTCCACAGATTTCAGCAAGCTGTAATATGATGAATATTATATGATGAATAGAACACATGGAATCTCAAACTCCCACTGTTACTAAGACAGCTTCTGTCTTCACAGAAGTGATGCTGCAATATCAGCAAATACAAAGTCATCTTACATGTTGAAGAGAAGGAACTGCAAAGAACTGTTCATGCAGTTTTCTACTTAACCTCTAACCTGCCTGTCATGTTAATTGATGCTAAAAGGATGATGTGCTAAATTCAACTGTAAGAGAAAGACCTAATTGCAGATTAATTTTCAAATTGAATTTCTGTTGGAAACAATTCTTTTTCAAACGAGCAATAGGAGTTTAACATACCAAATTAACAATACTGTGCCAGTTAAACCTACTGTACTAATTTCTCACAAGTTTCTCGCGGTGTAATTAACCACGTCCTCAAAGCCAGAGCAAAAGTTGGTGGCTTTCACTTGAATTGTGGTTGATGCAGAATTACATAGTTGGGCTGGCCAGTCTGGAGCTGCAGTGTTTTAGTATTACATATTTTTACTGTAAGGACTGATTTCCCAGGAGAGGAAAGCTAATCTAGAGCAAAATCTCTAAGCATAAGTATGTGCTGTGTTCATGTTGGTGCCTCTTAGCCAGTTCAGTTTAAGCAGTGTAGATAAATACACTCGCTTCATCTTTCAAGCATAAATCTATCTAAATATTTTTAATTAATTTGGTGCTTCTGGAGACTTGTAATGATGTTTCCTGTGAGGCTTCTGCAAGGACTGTCTGTGAAAAGTTCATCTATTAAAATAATTTGAGTTGAATTTTAAACTGGCAAAGCCTATGCATCTATGTGCAGTTAGCATAACTTTTTCCTCCAATAGAAAAAGTAGAATCCAGCACAGAAATTGTTATGGCTTGTTTAAACCTGTAAAAACCAGAAATCACCTCGTATGTGCACTGGCTTACAGACTGCATAATGTGGAAACATGCTAACTGTTGGCCCTCACAACATAATTTTTGATGTCACTTCAGAAGATATTTTAAATAGCTTTGTTTGGTTATACTGCTGGTGCCTCACTCTTGTATGAGGTAAGAAATATTTTGGTATAACTACACTACCAATTTCTTCTAATGGAGATTGTCCCAGGGAAAAAGAGAAACAAGGCTACTTAAACCAGTTTGCTAAATAGAGTAGTTGCCCTTAAACAGAAATTTTAGATAGTATAATTCTACGCTAGCAATGGTACAATTTTGGTTTTTCATTCCTAGCTGAATACCCTTCCCAATCAGGCCTTAACCACAGTTATATACCTTCTTCTGTACAGAACTGTTGATGCAGTTTTGTGCATGTTACATTTTGATTATCATGTTAGCAGATGTTAAAAGGATGATGTGATAAATTAGTGGCTCAGCAGAAGTAATTTTGCTTATATGCTAAAGAAAAGTAATACACCTACAGAGTTTGTGTGGAGGTGTTTAAATGTTTTTCAAATGCTGATTTCTTACTAATGCTTTAATTTATGCTGATTTAATAGTACTCCTTTTATTATTCTTTCATTTACCAGATTCATGGGAAGCTCTGTGTATTTTGTTTGCTCTGTGAAGCTTATATCAGGTGGTTGCAACTACAGGATTCAAGCCAAAATACAGATCCTGATGACTTAATCAGATATGCCAAAGAATGGGATTTTTATAGAATGTTTGGCATAGCTTCTTTAGGTAAGATTGGTGATTTGTATTATATACTCTTTAAGCATTGAAGAACTTCAAGCCCATACTGCAAAAATTGATAGAGAATGGATATGATGTCCAACCCAGTATGGTTAAACAATTACACACATACTCTCTAATTTGACTGCATTTAATGGAAATACCTGTCTTGATTACAGTTCAGACTGATATGATCAGCATTAGATACAAAGAGACTGAAAAGTGGCAATATTCAGGAATCTTTGCCTGATATCTTTTGACATAGTTTGAAGATCAGTTTAAAGCTCAGCCTTATTCCATGTTTTATGTTGACTTCAAGGTTTATTATTCATTAAGGTGATGCAACCTTACTAAAGTAAAAAATTGGGAAAAGTTGTATCTATTTGGGTTTTTTTTTAAACAAATAAACTAAAATACAGAGCAGTGTATTCTAAGACCAGTGTATTCTAAGACTCTACTTGAAGGCAGGGAAGTGGTTTTGTTCTATGCTGGTTAAAACATTTTTTCTCATACTTTTTCCGATGATAGTGTTTAAGTCAAACTTCCACACTAAAACTAGTATTTTTCTTACACATTCAGAGCTTAATTTAAATCCTTTATTGTCTAATGTTGTTTTAGGTAGGTTTTTATAATATGTCAGTAAAAATATTGAACTGATTTTTCAGTAGTGACTCATCTATTACAATTATTGTGGGAGTTTCTTTGACATCTGCATTAATGCCAGCATATCACAGGAGTGGTGTCAAAAAAAGTCTGGTAGCTCAAAGGTATTTTCACCTTGGTGTTCTTTCTCATGCTGTATGAAAAGGGTTCATTGCTGGTGACCTTTTCCAAAGAAGGATTGATTTTGTTTTACAGCCTAATAGACAGTTGAAAAAAACCCTGCTCTTGTTGCTAAAAAGTGAAAGTGAAGATGTTCTTGTGCTTAACTTCCTGCCCCATATGGAGTCAGAAATCACAAATATGATAATCCTACAGACAGAGTCCTGTGATGGAATTTTTCTGAATGTCATGATACTGAATTGGTTTAAGGAATATTTGGCTATTAAAATGAACACAGGAGATAGAGAACATTTGTATTTGCCTGTGGCTTTTAAAAAGTAACTCCGTTGCATTTGGGACATGTCATTTTACTGAAATTCATTCAGATCTGGACTTGATTTCTGGCACTTCGTTCTCTCTTTCCAACGCCTCTTATTTCCTTTCAGAACAAACTTCATTTTTCATTGGTATTTTCATTACCTTGTGGTGGATGACACCTGAGATGCTGAAAAGAAGGTCTGACTTCATCTTACTTCTCAAAGCACTGCTGTTGTCCACCTATGGAAAGCTCCTGCTAATTCCAGCTGTTATTTGGGAGCACGACTACACACCTTTGTGCCTTGCATTTATAAAAGTGTTTGTCTTGATATCAAACTCTCAGGCAATTAGAGGTACATTTTGCATTTTATATACTGCATTATGTGTATAGAATATGAGAGATTGCTGATGTTACAGAAGTCATTATTATTGTTATCTTTTTAATCTACATCAGATACATGACTGAAATAGCTCCAGTTTAAAACTGTTCCTTAAACTTTATTAGAAAGTGATTGAAACAAAAAAATTTTAAAAGGAAGAAAAAAGTACCTCTTATCTCACCATCATCTCTTTGTATATATGGTATTATATCCACCAGATCCATCTGTTACAATTTGAGGCAACTCATGGATCATTGAAACATAGATTTTTTTTAATTTCTGAAAAATGAATATTTTGTATTAATTTTAGTCATGTCTTTGGAATGCAGACTTTTAACAAATTTGTGTGATTTCTAATACACACAAATTAATATGAATTCTCATATGATTTCTGTGATCTTAAATGCTACATGATAAATTTGTTCTGGTTTTTTTTGCAGTTACATTGAACTTGAACCGAATAGTCCCTTGGTTTGCCATCTTCTTTGGATTAATTTTGGAAAATGGTGTGGTCTGCTTGTTCCAGAAAATGGGATGGGATGTTTGAAATGTCAGCCCAGTGAAGAAATACCAACAACATGAGGATAATTTTCTAAGAATGATCTCTGCCAGCAGGCTCCAAAAGCACTGTTTTCATCGGGATAAAGAAGGTGATAGAAAACAAAAAAGCATTAGAAATTTGGTTATTTCCTGTGCTGCGCCATAAAACTTCACCCTCAGGTTGTTTATTTTCCCATTAGAAATATGAATGTCTCACTATCCTAACAGTTTTACAAACCTGGCTGCATAGCTGTGGCTCTAAGAAGAAAGGTACACTAAAAAAACCCAGCCCTGCTACCAATCAGTGCATTTTGGCAGAGAGAGGAGGATGAATTGTTCCCTTAAGAGGAAGGGAGTCAGCGGAAAAATGTAAAAGCCAAAATTTATATTTCTGTAATACCAGATTTTCAAAGAGAAAAGTGAACATTTGCAAATAGTTTATTAGAGAAAAGGCAAGTATTCCAGAGTGAAACTACAGTGGGAAAGCCAAGTTGCATTTTCTGGAATGTTTGTGTTAACAATCCAAAATAATAAAATATCTAGTTCTAGAGTAATCTCTAGGAATGATAGTTTTAAACTGGCTTGACATTTTAGGTGATCTCATAAATATTTGAAATTTTGCATGATCTCATAAATGCTGCTTTCTTCTGAAAGCTGAAGAGTGAAAGGACTGACCCCCAACATGCAGGGCTGTTCAGGATACTGCTTCTTCTGCATTTAAATCACATCCCCCACACCCAGTCTTCATCTGGCTGCACATTTAGTGGAAGCAAAAATGGAAACATGAGGCCATTCAGCAATAAAGTAGGAGTTTAAAAATAATAAAACAAACAAAAATGTTTAGGCCTAAATCAATGAAGAAACATTTCTAGAAGTTCTGCACCTTCTTCCTCAGCAGGCAAAAGGAGAGCTAAGTGGCCCACAAAGGAACTGACAGAATCAGTTTCCACAGGACAGTAAAAAGGGCACAAACCCACTTTTATGCAGGCCACTTTCTATTCATCCCATCCAATATTTAACTCTCCTGCTTGAGTTCTGGAAGGCTCTGTACTGTCCATAGGGATTACTTCCATTCTTTGTTTTCCTCAGATGCTGTCTCATGTCTGTGTTTTCCAGAATGAATCAAAAAACATTTTGCAACATCTTCAAGTTAATTCCCAACAGGTTTAGGATAAGTCTAGATTATGACCACGAAAGACATCAAACATGTTTGTCTGATGGAACTGCCCATGCTATGCAAGTTATTTGATCAGAAAAGCAAATGGTTGCTGATTCTCTTTTATTAAATCAAAGGCTGACAGCATTTTTGTTGTTTGTGTTACACTTCACAACTTCCTGAGCGTGTCGGAGAAAGCCAGAAACCCCAATTGCAACATTTAAAAGTATGTGAGACTCTTAATTTGATTGGTAATTAATTAATTTCCCCTAGTTGAGTCTGTTTTGTCCATGAGAGTAACTGGTGACTAAACTCTCCCCATCCTTCTCTCCGCCCATGAGCCCTTCCTTTTGTTTTCTCTCCAGTGCCTAGCTGGGGTGTGACAGAGCAGCTTTGGTGAGCATCTGACATCCAGACTGGCACTGGCAGTACTTTCAGTCCGGAGGCTGAGTGGAGCCCATTTCAGTGTAACTAATGCAGGTTCTTATGTGTAAACGTGATGCTGTCAGCAGCAAAATTGTAAATACAATGTAAATAAATTTTATTTGAAGACAGTCTTCTTAAATTAAACTTTATTTTGAATTTTTAAAAACTGATTTCAGGTATTTTATGAGGTGTTTTCCTGAACACCTAGAATGGACACAAACACATTGTGAAGGAAGCAGTGTTTACTTATTTTGTCACATACACTGATAATGTATCAGTTATGCACTCTGCAATGCTGCCAGGAGCCACCACTGCCCTTACACAACTTTGAAGCAAGAGAAGACAATTAAAAGCTATAGAGCTGTGGAACAAAAGCAGGTGTGGTACAGGTTCTCAATCTTCAGAGGCATCATTAGTAATGTAGGGCATTCAGCATTGTTTGGTGTTAAAGTTATTCCTTTACCAAAACCAACATAACAAATACACTAATATTTCATAAATCTAGGGGGAGTTTAAGGACACCCACTGGGGGAGGCGGGGGCAGATGAGTGCATTCTTTATGCTTTTGAAAGCATATAGGGCTTCAGAGAGAACCAAGACAATTTTAAATTTCTGCCTGTTTAAAACTGTCACATTTCTCTTGCTTTTACTCCTTTTTGTCAACTTTTTGTAATGAAACAGTTACCTGTGCTGGAATATGGATGGCAAATGGCCCTTCCTATGTATCATAATCTGTTTCATTAAGTTATAGGAGAGGATTTATTTGAGTTAAAAAACCAGCAGCCTGGAAGTGAACCTATAGAAACTCTTTTGAGTTTTGCTTGGAATCAGAAGGGGTATTGTGGCCTAGGGAGCAAATTCAGAACTGTGTTGCATGAAATGCAACAGAAAAAACAGGGCTGTTACTGAGACTTGGATTGAGCAATGGCTCAGTGATTGCACAGTGGGAGCTGGGAACTCCTGTAGGTCCACAGGCCATGTAGCAAGTATTTAGAAATTAGCATATGCAAAATTGGAGAATTGGAGTAAAAGCTAAGGAGGATTAAAAGAGAAGGTAGGAGTCTTTTACAAAACTAGGATGGCAGTAAAAACTAATGGGATAGCATCTCAAGAAAAATATGTTAGAAAATATGCAGTATAGATGTTTATGAGTATCATGGAGCAAGTATAAAAACATCCTATCACCAAGTTTGACAAATAATGAACATGAAAGAAGAGTAGTATTAATTGCAGACATTTCTGTAATAGTCTAAGTGAAAACATGACATAGCAAAAGATGTTTTCCAAGCAATAAAGTCTGTGGGTTTCCCTAGAAAATGTACCAGTAACCTCATTATTTCAATGGCTTGCACTACAGCCTTGAAAATACACTTTTATAAGGCAGAATTAGCAATTGTACACTGACAGAACTAGTCAGTGAACAGGAAGAGCTGTGCAACAGCAGAGCTTCTCCCTCCATTCTGCATTAGTGCATGCTGCATTAGGCTTTGCTGGTGCAAGGGCTACCACCCTTGTGCCCCCCTGCACATACAGACAAGGGAGCCCTTTCTTCCACACAAGCCCTATCTCAGAGGCATATAAGCTGCCATTTGTTACCCCAGTCTTCACCAAACTGAAAGTAAAGCAGGACATCTGTACTGGAAAACTATTAGCTGATTTCTCATAAAACAAGCAGGCCCTTGTTTCTCAGGGGCTTGCCTGCTTTTGCATTCCTTGAGCATTCCCCAGCCGAGTGGTGTTAAGCTCTGCAGTGCCAATCTGGATTTGATGAGGAAACCACTGTTGATTTCAAAACTGGAAGGAACACACAGACACTCTTACACATGTGTTCTTTGATTTTTTTTTTTTAAAATCACAAATGCAAGCTTTTAAAAATGAACATCCATCTTCAATTTGGAGAAATGTGAGAATGAAATTAATGATGAAAAACAGATCACAAAATATTTGTTTTGGTAACTTGGTATCAAGGCCAATTCAAGATACAATGACGAAAGCTATAAAATTCAAATTATTTCAGGATGACATCTTTTAAAAATCTTAGTCCCACAAGCTGAGATTTTCTAAATCTTGTTGAGCTCTGCAAAAATTCATGTGGCAAGAGAGAGAATGAATACATTCCTCCACTGCTAAAAATCAATAGGATTTTTGTTTATGAATTAATTTGAAACTCAGGTTTCTGCAGTTACAATTTGCAGGAAGGTGTATATAACAAGATTCCCATTTTCTCTCCTGCCTCTTAGCTGTTCTGACCTTCTTAGTCTTTCCAGTAATGCTTACTGTATTACTGGGGTGGCAAGAAAGAAGATATGAACAAGGAGCTTCATAAAATCTTGATCTGCTGTCCTAAATTTGTAAAGCTTTTTTTGAGCTCTCTGTAGACAAATGACAGGTCTGCAAAGCAACTAGGGAATACTGCTAATGATGTTTTAATTGCTTTTCATTAAAATAATAGCTATTGTTTGGGTTTGTTTGGGTTTTTTTCCCCTGGGTAAAAATGTGGTTTAAATTCCTTTACATAGGAGCATAAGAGCGTGAACTTAAGAGATTTTACATGTGCTGGCTGCTGCTGAAATAAATCCAGATGATCCCCTTGATTTCTTCCTATCTCTGACTGTAATTCTGAGGACATTTTTAGGCAGAAGAACTGTTTTGCTGCACAGAAGTGCGTGCCATGGCTCTCTGAGCACAGGACTGGGGACCTGAATTAAGACCTGAATCCTAATCCTGGCTCTAAGACCGAGCAGTGCTGTGACCTTGAGCAAGTCATATATGTGGCTCCATAAAATGATTGTATCTCCACCATCACAGGATTTGGGGGAGGATTAATTTGTTCATGTCTGCTTAGAAAGATGAAAAGCATTAAGTCCTTTCAGCTGCAGGTTGTTAGGAGTCAGTCAACACCGTGAATGTCAGATATGAAACAGACATGCCAGGAGCCAGAGAATGTGAATATTAAAGGTGACATGTTTAAAGTCTTTGTTATACTAAGGGAAGCTTTAATTCTGACCCTCGCTGGCATGCAGTTCTGGAACATACACATCTGAAGACTTAGGAGTATATTCAGCAAATCACTGATCCCTTATTATGATTTTGAAGTTATTGCAGCTGTTGTGTGCCAAAAGAAATCTGAAATTAGTTAAAAAAGAAGCAAAGGGAATTCGCACATTAGCTGATCTTACTTTCAGCTATCTAAAAGAAAAAATAAGGTGCTTTATTTGACAGTTTGAGACTTTGAGGTAGAAAGCACAGGTACATTTTGCAGAAAAATATTTCTTAAAAAATACTACAAACCATTGGTATCTTTTCAGTAAACAAATTCAATAACATTGCACAGATTTAAACAAGAAAAAAAGACCTCAGCTACATGTAAGCCCTTCTACTCACCTTGCACTCCTTCCTCAGAACTGCTTATCCACTCTGTAAGCATCTGTGGGTGTTGCCTTTATAGTGATTCCCTGCCAGGCAAGCTGCAGCCCATCTGATACTGTCATACATGCATCACTCCTTAACTTTGATCCTTTCTTTGGTCTCTCACTTCTCTTCCAGAATAAAGCATTGGTTCTAACCATCAAAGCCACACATGTATCATGTCTTGGCTACAGTAGAAATAGTCTCTCTTTCTTTCAGTAGGGCTACAGTTCTTTTGATCACTGAAAATCAAAAGCCAACAGAAGTGTAATAATAACTAGGAAGAAAACATTTCCCATTGAGAACATCCACTGGATAATAACATGCCACATACCAGCACCAGAAAAAAATGTCTTGGATTTTGCAGGATATGGACCAAAAGAGAATGCATTACATTGAACATACACCTTATAAATTTGTCCAAAGCAGCAATCTGTTTCCGTCTAAGGACATTTATCCTGCTTAGCAGTGTGAAAATGGCAGATGGGTTGCATGGCAAGGAAAGCAAAATCCATCTCTTACTCATTTTGTCCTGGGAGGGAGCAAAATGAAAATAAACACTGATGATTCATGAAGAATTTTTCAGGAACGATGGACATAATTTGAACCCTTTTCTTTAGAGAAGCAAATTAACTTTGCTGTGGATGAACACAATGGCAGGTATTCATTTCTTTACACAACCCCATGACAAGACAAGAATTTTTTTTCAAATGGATGATTGAACCCACAAAAATGGTGGGTATTCATTTCTTTACACAACCCCATGACAAGACTTAGTTTGTAACAGAATTCTCATATTTTCAAATAGATTTTTCATTTCTGTAAGTGGATTTTTCCCTAAAATAGTTTACTGCTCAACTGAATTGTGCAATTTATGTAAATGATGTGTGTGTGTGTGTGTGTGTAGATGGAAGGAAGGGAAGGTCAAACCAGTTCCTACAACCTCTGCATTTTCTGCCTTATCTATGGTATGAAATGGTGCAGCTTCTTTCTGTTTAAAGGTCCTACATTGAAAGAAAATGCCAACAGCAAGGAAGGCACCTTCCTCCCACAATAGTTTGAGTATTGTGCAACAGAACAAGATTGTATCAGTTTAAAAAAAAGTCATGTCCCTGACAGAACAGTATCAGAAGCATATGGAGATCACGTCTCCCTTCTCTTTGTTACTCAGCTACTTTTATGTAACAAAATGCCAGCACGGTGATTCTAATCTAATTCAGCTGCACAGGCACTTTGATTGAAAGTTCAGAGAGGTGTTTTTAATCCTCTCCAACACAACCTAATAAAGGATGGCAAAACAGGAAGCCCTCGTGTGCAGATCCTTCCTCCCTATAATGGCAGGGTGGAAGGTGCCATCTGTCATTTCATGCCATTATATTAGAAAGTGCTGTCTGCTCTAAACTCCTTGCAGCAGCTGCTCCTGAAGGCTCAGCTCTTTGTCCTGAGCAGGCAGCTGCCTCTGCCACCCCCTTGGGAGCAGTTTTGTTTTCACAGAATCAGACAGGGCTAGAAGTGATCTCAGAGGTCATCTGGTCCTTCCGCCAGCCGCTGGGATGGATAGGCACCCCTGACAGATGTTCTCCCTGGCAGGCAGAGATTCTGGCTCTCAGAGACCAAACCTAAGCTGCCTTTCCCAAATTAGGAGACCTATCAGCTCCTACTGCATGTAGCAGCAGTCTGACACCCAGTTGTTTTTCAACTATGACCATTTATTCAAGTAATATGATTTTGTGAAAACACAAGATTTTACTTGAGGAATCCATTGTGAAGATGGTGGCTTGGTCTTTTAGAAAGTTTCTGTCCTTCAATTTTATTCTCCCGGTTGCAAGCTTCCTATTCCGCTACCCCCTGCTTAGCCTTACTAAACCAGTGACACGAAAATCCATCAAGTTCCTTAGCTGCAGGACCACAAAGCATTGAAGATTTAATTTTAAATGAACAAAGCAGCCTGCACCTCTTCAGCTCTACTACAGACTTTTTGTAAGGACATGCGCACTGGGTAACACACCATTAAACTGAAACAAAAATACAGTCAGTGCCTACAAACGAAAGTAATTCAGAGAATGAGAGAATGGGCATGGTGCACTGAGATTTCTGTTCCTGGAGAATAAATGCATCCCAGCAAACTCCTGATTTACAAAAGAAATTGTAGTGTATATTTTCAATGTGGGCACACATTTTAGCAGATGCTTATACAAATAAATGTCTGCAGTAATAACAAGATATGCTTGGCTTCTCCTACACTGATTGATGCATTCTGCCTGTACACACCTGCACTCAAAATCACAAAAAAGACTATTATTCTCCATGAGAAGAAGGAACATTGAAAGCTTCAAACAGTCCTGCATTTGCAACAGAAACAGAAAGGACTTTTTGAATGACTGGCTAGTGATAAGTGAAAAGTTCTATTGTGTAACCACACAAAGCACTGGAGACAAGATGAACCTATTTACATATGAGAACTCAGACTTCAAGCAAACCCTATAAGAAAGGACCTGAGACAGGATAAAATATATGCAAAAATGAGAATTCCTTCTTCCCCACAGAGATTACTGCAAACTGTTGCTCTCTCATTTATCCTTAAGGGTTAATCCTGTATGCAAGCAACTGTGCAATGATGGACTCCAAAAATATACTAGAACTCTGGTCATAAATGTCTTTCCTCTTCTAAAAATGCACTCAAATTATACATTGAATAGGTGCTATATATTCCATGCTCTCTACAGGTCATATGAATGATGCAAGGTATTTAAGGAAATGCTTCTCCAATTTGAGCATCATGACTAAATATCAGTCAGAAAGAGCAAGGTTATTTTAAAGATACAAGATTGTTCATACAGGACAAAATTCACATGGTAACAGAGCTTTTATATTCTAATACTATGAGAAATTAATTTTTTCTCTGATTTTATATACTATTTTTTCAGCTGATTCTGATAAAATGTCTTTCCCCTATACCAAACTAGTTTAATATTTCAGTTGTTTACCTTTAGTGCAACATAGGATATAAGAATTTATTTTATTCCACAATACAGCCTTTGATGTTGTTTAGGAGTAATGGAACAGGTTAAAATGTGGTCCTGTTTAAGCTTGTACTTTTGTACCTTTTCAAAACTTCACTTGTTAGCTCACCTCTACATGCAATGTTTGAATTTTCCATTATCCATGAGGCCTTTCAGTACAAATAATTAGTGCTTTGTTAAAATTAAGATTCAGGTAACCAAAGATACTGTGAGGAGTTGAGAGAAAAAAACCAACAAAATGTTCTGTCCCTGTCATCCAGGTGCTTTCATAACTGAAGAAACGACCTTATTACACTGCCTGCTTGTAAATGATTTAAAAGGTTCTGCTGTTTGACGAGTCAGAAGAGTTTAAGCAAGAGCTGGTAGGGCTCAGACAGGCAACTTTATTGTTTGTGACAGCACCTGGTATCCTGAGCCAAAAGGAGCTCACAAACTCTTACTCGTGTCTACCCAGATAATCACAGGGACATTTCTGACCTGTGGAAGAAATGCTTGTGATTTCTGAAAGTGAGTAGTTAGCACTGCAAGGAGAATTGAACTGCTAACATGAATTTAAGGCAGTAGTTTGACATAGAACTGAACTCTCTATGCACCAACAATTCCAAACAATCTGCTTCAGCAACTAAATTCTAACAATCCATCGTTTTAATGGGATTTCTCCTCTCATATTAAACTTGAGGAATTCTGAAAGATTATATTCTCTTGAAGACATTATCTTAATAAAGTCTTAGCACAAGTGCATTTATAATCTGTGGCAAAAGTTCAGAGAAGAGCCAAAATAGTCACAAGTCTCTGTATTTCAGTAGCAGATGGCTTTGTCTTTTTAACTTGCATACCAACCTTATCTGAAAAATGTAAATTCTACTGCTAAAAGCACATTCCTCTGAAATCATATGTGGACTTCATTACTTAGGGCTGGTTGTCTCCACATTCATTTAATTAAGTTTTGCGAATAGAACAGATGAAAGAGAAGGGGCCAAAAACCTAAGGGAAAGAGACTTGCAGTGAATATTCATCCCCTCCAAAGTTCCTCTGTCATTTAAAACCAAATAGCCAAACTCACTGCTGAGTGAGTCACCTCAGTGAGAACCCCTTGCTAATCCTCTTCATTCCTTACAAGATGCAATTGCCCCACAAGCTGCAGGTGCCAGTCCAGCACATCCAGCCTTACCTAGGCTTTAATCCCTAGAGCACATCTGGGTTCTGTGCAGCCACCTCTGATCTTCCAGACCACCTCACAGCTCAGGAGAGTGTGTCCTGTGCACAGATCCCCCAGGCTCTTTCAGCCATGGCAGAACCCAGTCCTCACAGCAGACCCTGGGTGTTTGTAAGAGCTACCTGCAGAGCTGGAATGCCCAGGATCATAGAATAAGCAGTTAAGAGGCTTTACACATAGGGAGCTTGGAAACTCACAGGAAATGTTAAAACCAATAGAAGATGACTTTGGAAATAGGAGAAATCTTTTAACTACTTTGCTAAGAAAACAAACAAGTGGTTTCCTTCAGTCATGCAGTGTTGTTCACAGTTAAATGTAGTAACTTCAAATAAGCCAAAGATAATGGATGGAAAAATGTGCTTCTGAGGAGTTATTTTCTGAGAACATGCATGTTATATATGAAAAGGAATATGAACCTCAAACTGCTGTGGTAATGCATCCTGTACAGGCAGGCTTCACAAAAACAGAGTAAATTCTTTCAAAGTAGCTGAAGGTCACAGAGCTGTACATCGGAGAAAAGACCTGTTGTTAGGGTTCCCTTTGGCACATACCTGATTAATCCTTCCATTTCACATTCCTCCCCAGCAGCCAGCTGAACAGCAGAGTGGGGGAATTCGTTTCCTTTGCCCTCAGAGCAATCTAATTCCTCAAGGAAAATGGATGGCTTTAGCTAGGCAGCTAAATAAAGTCAAAGAAAACACGTTCTTTTCAGTTAAGCAAAAATGCATACCTGCAACAAATGAGTGTCACATTAAAAACACATGACAAGTGTAACCCTAGTCCCTAAAACGGGTCCAAAAAGGACATGAAAAATCCCCCAAGGTGTCAGCAGCAGAACTAATCAAACATGTGAGTTTAAAGAACTCGTGTCCCAGGACCTCAGCATCTCTTCCAAACTGTGCCAAGCTCTCACCTCCAGAAACTCTAACATTCCTCCCCTCTGCTCTTCCCCTCAGCATCCCACTGAAGGCAGCCCCTCGATGTGTACACAGTTTTAATCCTCACTCCCTGAAAGATGTGCTGAGACTCACCTTGTTCCCGCTGCCCCCCTGGCACCCAGCACTGCAGAGCTGCCAGCAGCTGTGTGACCACCCAGCTTTTGCCTTCTGGCAGCAGGGTGGCCAAACAGAAGCCAAAAGGGGAATTACACCTGTGATCCTGTCCAAGGAAGAAGCAGTTAAGTCTCTCTCCTCCTCCAGCTCCAAATTCTTACAAGCTTTCTAAGAACAGAGCAACTTTCCAATTTCTGTCCTATCAGCTCTAGTTCATAGCAAGCAGACTGGTGGAAAATGCCTGGACAGATTTACTGCATAGACTTTGTTTCCTTAGGATGAAGACTAAATGTGACACAAAACCTTAGGTTTGTGAATAAGTACTAATTGGATCAATTGTAAGCACTGTGGGGGCTTTGCTACTCTCTTCATTGCATTTAAAATTTGCAAACTGTCTTATTTACAAGAAATTGTAAACAATTTTTAAAAAATCAACTTATTCTAGAAGCCACATAAAATGATTGGTTACCTATGATTAGGAACTAAATTAATTACAAATACTATACTAATTTTTGACTAATTCTCCTAGTCTTCCAATCTCATGACTACACCAAATACTGTACTAAAGTCTCAACTTTAGCAAGCGTCTAAACTATGCACAAACTGAGTGCAGATTTGCTCCACCTTTATTGGAAAACTTTCTTTGAAGCAACATTCATGTTTTTTACAAATTATTCTAATGATTGCCCACTGCATTTCAGTGCATTTATGAAGTACCTTTTAGTAACACATATATAGTGTGTATTTGAATATCTCCTTTACCTAAGTATGCAGCTGTTCCACAGTCTTGGAAATAACAAACAGCAATTCTGATTTTAGGAGAAGATCCCTGCTTTGAAGCCAATCCACACTAAAGTCAATAGCACTGACAGTGACTTCACCAGGAGCTGGAGCTGAACCTAAATGCTCATCTGTTACATTAGCCTTAGTATCAGTCCCCCATCACTTTTTGGCACTCCAAAGCAGAGCACTCCTTCCAGACTCTTCTCTTTTTGAAGACTAAGGAAATTTCCAGGGAACTAAACTGTAATGTAATTATAACAGTATGACTCTGCAGTTGTCATAGCAATGGAATGAGGGTGATATGCTGTGAAGTAAAAATAAAACTTCAAGTACAGCTAGTGGAGAACTAACAATTATTTCTAACTGCTTTACCACATTTATAGGCCCTTTGGAGAAAGGCCATTGAAGTCACACAGCGTAGACTGCCTTCTGAACTGCTGTACTCAGAGTTTTACACCTCTGGGCAGCAGGAGCCTGACTGTTCTTGCTTCCTTGTAAACCTGTCTTTTCCTGGGCCTGCTCATTATTGTGTGTGCTATGTGGGACTGGAAAAGTTCCACTGTGTTCGCTGGGTAGAGAAGATTCCAAGGGTTTCTTTCATTGTATCCTTAAAACGTACAATGTTATCCTTAAAAACTCAGGAGTTGAACTGGGGTTATGGAGTCAAAATGGGAAAGCTGTATTGGGATGAGGTCTGGACCATGGGTAGGAAGCTTTTGTAGTAACGCAACTCCGTTCCATTGTGTGCACACCAAACTCGGACTGAAGCTGCCTGCAGCAGCTACTCAGTATTTAAGCTACACCTTCATACCAAGCACCTCTTTCAGAGCAATTTCCCTGCTTCATGCTGTTATAATGTGGTAAAGAGATACAGCTCAAAACTGCAACACCGGGCATAGAAATCAGCCTCTGAAACAACTGCTTATTGCTTAGCTTTAAAACCTCCTTCTTTCTGCCCTTGTGGTATTTGAGTTTTCCTTAGGAACACAGACTATAACTTCTCTCTCATGCAAGATGGTGTTATTAAAAGGGGCAGGGAGCTGAAAACTTAGCAAGTCCTTATAATCCATCCTGTTTTTCAGTCCAAATTTTGTGGAGTAATGCTTTAGGACATTTATTCTTCCCTTGGTACAGGGAATACCAGCCAAATGTTCCATGTTGCCTAAATCATGAGCAGGATTAGAAATATAAATAATTTTACTTTTTAATTTATGTAAGAGAAAATACTGTGAATTTTACTCAAGTCCATTCTCATCACCAATACTATTAAGGAATGGCACTGTCTAAAGATCTGTAAAACAGAAACATTAGTTTTAGTAGTAGAAACAGGATTTTCTCCTGAATTCAAAACCAAATAAAGTCCAATTAAGACAGAGAAGCAGGAAATTCCATTCCAAACAGAGGTAGATGGAACTTTTTCCAATTTAATTCAAAAATTGCTTTCTTCAGTCCAGGGTAATGACTAGTCCTAGTTTTCTTATGGGAGAGTTGGGAAGGGGGGTAGGGTTTGTATTCACTGAAAAGGTAAATTAAAATACACACAACATTAGAAAGTTATGCTAAACATCATGCTTTTTATTTTTGGGGAAAGAGCAAGAAAATAGCAGTACTTCAACAGACTAGAAAAAGCCTCATGTAAATACTAAAAGCACAGCAAATTATACTAAAAGCTTGTACATTCTTAAGTCAAAGCAGAAAGTTGCATGTAAATATGTGTGTGTATATATATTTATACATGTATACACACATAGGCACACAACTTTTAAGTACAGATATAACTATCTGAATTATCTGTGTTTTCCTTATCATTCAGTTCAGTTTTGGGTGAGTGAAGCAATTAGACCAGAATTAACATTAAAAAAATATCCAACCACTGCCACAGACTAGATTAAGAACTTATACACATACACAATTACAGCACAGTCTTTACTCTCATGGCCTTTGAATTCCACAAATGTAAGCCAGTTTTACAGGGCATGTACCCTGGAAGTCTCTTGGCTTTTATCACTGAAACATCCTAGCCTTTGTTAAAAACTAACAGAGGAGCTACCCCAGAATGTGATCTCCAATTCTTCCTGCAAACTGCATGCATGCCAGACAATAACCATGCAAAACCCCTTTGAGGTTTAAGCCCTTAATTATTACCTTGTGTCAAGATTCAGGCACTGTGCTTTACAGCAATCTTCAGAATTAAATTTAAGAAACTAAAATCGCATTGGGAGTTGATTTTACTTAAAATAGAAAGGGTGAAAACTCAGATAGTTGGCAACTCTCAGCTGATTAAGCATTTCACACAATGAATTCATAAAAACTTAACCAAGTGCTTTAGTAAGTTCTGAAAACAAAAATAAGTTATATTTCAAAGAACAAGTTAGTATAAAAAGTTTTAACATATGCAAAGTATGTGCTCAAAATACTTATTTCGCATTTTTAAAAAGAGCTGTCATCTACCTTACAGCAACAAAGTTCACCCAGTATAAAATATTGCAATTTGTCCCACTGTGTCATATGAGAGGTTTCCTTATTCTTCATATGATCAAGAACACTTGCACAAGAGTTCATGTTATTCCAAGCCACATAGTGGCAGACAGACTATGTTTGAAAATGTGCTTTTACTATGCAGGGCAGTAAAAGCTAAGCAAACCATTTCAGAGCAGCGTTTAGCAGGTCGAAGAGCTACGTTGATGCAAGAAATCCAGAGGAGAGTATAAAAGTTAATGCCAAGTGGCAGTACCCAGAAAGTGAATTAGATCAACAGAAAAAAAAAAACCCTGCTGATAACATTCACTATCACATGTACAGCTTGTAAGCTAGGAATAAATTAGCTTAAGGAGAAAAAAAAAATCACTGTGTAAACAATTCACCCAGTACAAAACTGGATGTAGCCGGTAAGAGCAGAACTAGCTTAGTAGTGCTGAGGATGTGCGTGCATCCAGGTGCCTGTTCAAAATGCATTTATCAATGCCACTGACCCCCAAAAAATCACCTAGAGCTATTTACACCACAGCAGAGGCTTCCCCCCCCCACCCCTTTATGAAGTTACTACAACTCAGGAAGTCGCTGCTGTCTACTACGATTAGAATTCCAGTTATAAGCTACCGATGTTTGTAAGATGAAAACACCCACCTTCCAAATTAAATTGAAAACTCTTGTCAAGCATGTCTGAAGACTCTTCAAAAGTTAAAGTACAGCACTTTGCTCAAGTGGTATTTGCATGAGTAACTTGTACTGACAGCCTGTTAAAATAAGAGAATTTAACAGAACTCGGGGTAGCTGGGTGTTCCTCCTCAGGAAGAGGGATCCATACAAATTCCAGTCGTTCTTGTTGAGGTGTGTTACAGGGAGAGAAGGACTAAAGAACCTCAGTCCAGTCAGCCTCGAGGAGAATCTTCCTGCTTCTAGAAGTATTCCTCCTCTTCATCAAAAAATCCGTTTTCCATGGCATACGAGCAGTCTGCGTTCGAGTCAGCTTGGCAGGCACCTTTGTATTCCTGAATGGATTCGTACAGGGAGTAGAGCTGACACAGCAATGACATATCCAGCTGTCGAAGGCCAACCTGAAGGGGCAACAATTCAAACCATCTTTACTACAAGTGTCTTTCTATGGCAGTATAATGCTATATATCTTTTGTTGCTAAACAGGAGGTTCAAGCTTCTTTCCACCTTGAACAGTTATGAAAAGTGAAAGTAAAATTCATTTTCTAAGGTGACAGATGCCCCACGGGATAAACTGGACAAAAGAACAAGGAACAATGTGATACAATAGTACAGAACAAATGCAAAGTGTTCTTCAAAATGTTGTATTACAATGATGGGCTTAACTTCCAATAAGCAGTTCACTGCTGTCAGAGCCATGGCCAATAAATTCATAAAGTCTATATTCCACATTATGCAAGGAAGATATTTTTCCAAAAACACTGTGTTTCACACGTCTTCCTCTGACACCGTAACAGGCGCTCTGCTTTTGTCTGAAACAATCTGGAGTAAAAGTCTTAAATGGGACTCTGACTGGGTTTTCCCACTTCCCAGCTAAATATTTCTACTCTAATTTTCTTTTCGATATTGACATACATAGGCATGTGGCAAAGCCAGGTATGTCCAGCACAACACTGCACACTACTTCCAGGCAGCAAAACTAAAGCAGAAGTGACACAAGGACAAACTTCATCTCTTACAAATCTTCAGAGTATTTTCATGTGCCACTCAAACACAGGCTTGATTATAATTAAACACCTAATATTTTGGTCCTTATGCTTCTCAAATATTCCAGAGCAAATTAAAGATTTAAAACCATTTATAAAAAGACTGCATCTTTATGTCAGGTACAAAACCACTATGTTGCACTGCAAACTGAAATCATGCTATTAATTTAACTCAACTCCGTCTTCCCTTCTGGCAACAAAATGCATAGTTTACTTGACATTGTCACCTATCCAAGTCAGATCAAATTAAAACTAGGTTTTGCCTTGCAGGAAATTTAAACCACTACCAAATTAGAGATTCTACAGAAACAGCCATTTTTCAGCCTTATTTTTCAACAAAGTGTTAAGCCAACAGACTGCTCCTAGTGAGCCTCAGTTTCATCAAATAAAAAGTTTCTGCCACAACTCATGTCAAGAGGAAATAAATAAATAAATAATGTTAGCAGCCTTTACTGCAACCTGAACACCAGGCTGTATTTTATTCATAATGAGAACTCTAACCTCTCCTTATGCTTCTAAATTCTCAGGACAAAATACACTCAGCACACAAGAAAACCACAACAAGCTAGCATGAAGATCTTACTTTGACATTGCTGAACAATTCTACAAGCAGCTCTTTCTGAAAGTGGGGAGAAAAAAAAATCATACACCACAATGCCACTGAGAAAAAGAGGATACAGCATCTTTGAAGAACAACACAAATTATCTGGTGACATCATGAAGCCAAAAGACGAAGTCCTGCACAGGCTAAATGTGAAGACTCTAGGACAAGACATGGAGCACTGTGCCAGCTGCCAGGATATTACAGGTAGGTCTTTCCACCACCTCAGATCTACGCTACTTTTCTCACACAGTTCCCTTTATAACCTAAACTGCTCACCTCAGGTAAGAAAGAATGCTGTGAAGGTGGACTTAATGCTCTGACACACAAGCATGATATCCACCTGGCAGACCTGCATGAGAGCTAAACGTTTGAGGGACAAGACTGCAGTCCAGAGCTGTTCAAAAAGAAATCAGGAGTGAGTCGAGCCAAAAATGTCAACCTGGAGACCAGCGACCTTTGTCTCCCAAGGAAAATGGGAGCATTTTCACCAGCAGCACTCCTGTTTCAGCTCCATAAAAGACTTGAGCACTTTCTGTGACATTCAATCCTACTAACTGCCAAGCACAAACTTCAAAACTGCCCAGCAGAATTAACATAATAGGTCTTTAAACCAAATGGTTATGTTTAATATCTTATTTTTCTGTTGCTGTCACCAATATCAAGCCATCAAACAGGAAATCTACTGAGAAAAATGCAGCCTCTTCAAAACTTCCAAGTATGATCCCTGAGGTAAGAACGGCCTGAAGAAATGTCCAACCCTGATAGCATTAGCATAGTTTTTAATGCCAGCCAAGCTGTGCTTGACTCTTGACAAGACAACCTATAGTGCACAGTTCCATGTGCTAACTCTGTTCCTCACAATCACAGTTCTGAAATTACCTCTCCTCCCTCTCTCTCTCCCCCAAAGCATCTAAGTTCATCACTTTTTCAGCTTTAAAAACTTACATACATACACAGTACCTTGCTTGATCATGCAGGAAAAGATGCTCCGTGCATTTCTTCCTCAGTCACTATGGAAAATTTAAAGCAAGCCTATCACTCAATAAAAATACCTTTGATTGCTGCAAGAAAGAGTGTTCAATATAAGTAATGAAGCGCTTTCATCTTCTTGATGAAAGACAGCCTATTGGTACACAAGAGTCTCTCTAATTTGTACAGGCCACAAAAAATGTACATCTGGAACCAAGGATCCTGTTGCTTGAAAGTCTTTGATGTGTTTAGAAGTATCTTTTTCTTCAGAAGTATTTTATCAAATTATCATCAAGGATAACAGAGTATTAAAGGGAAGTTTAAAGGGGAAGTCTAGTTATCAAATGACTTTGAGAAGTATCTCATTTGATTTCCCATTAGGACAAAAAATAGATTAGACTTGCCTAATGAGTTCTCTTTACTTTTTTGGAAAGGCTTAAGACGACTAAGACCATATGTCCTCGTTTCCTTTTACAGCATTGCAGAAGAAAGCCGCGGCAGTCGATAGACACCCATCCTTCCTGAGCTTTAATGCAAACTGGCAATTCTAATACACAGTTTTAAGAATTATCTCTAACTGCTAAAACACTGGTGGCAGACTAGGATTTCAGCACGTTACACTGTTCTTCTAAACCCACAGAAAGACCTTTCAAAAGAGCTTTTTGTCCTCAAGCACATTTTAGCCTGAGAAAAACTCTTTAACTTGGCAGATTTTCAGCAATACCATATTTTATATGCTTCAGAGTGTCATTGGAGATGGAAGACACCTCTGGAGATCATCCAGTGCAAAGCTCCTGCCAAAGCAGGGTCACCTCAAGCTGGTGACACACAAACGTGTCTAGGAGGGTTTTGAATGTCTCTAGACAGGCAGACTCCATGAGCTCCCTGGGCAGCCTGTTCCAGTGGTCTGCTGCTCTCAATGTAAAGAGGTTCTGCCTCATGTTGAGGTGGGACTCCTTGTGTTTCAGTTTATGGCCATTGCTCTTCATGCTGTTGCTGGGCACCACTGGAAAGAGTCTGGCACCATCCTCTTGAGACCCACCTTTCAGACATTTATATATATTAATGAGATTCCCTCTCAGTCCTCTTTTCACTAGATTAAACAGGCCCATCTCCTGCAGTCCCTCTTCAGAAGAAAGATGCTCCAGACCCCTAACTATCTTTATGGCCCTCCGCTGGACCCTCTCCAGCAGCTCCCTTTTTTCTTGCACTGATTCTACAGAACCCTCAGCGGGCGAGGCTTAGGCTATTATTAGTCACTCAGCTGCAGCTTGCACCAGCACAGCACCAACACCCAATTAGTGTTTAATCAAAAGGTGCGCCAGGTCGCCCGGAAGAATTTCGCTATAATAACGCCGCGCTACAGGATCAAAACAGAGTCCTGGAGAGAGCCACGCCGAACCACAGCCACCTGGGCTGCACGAATCGCCGCCGACACGGGGGGATTTTTGACCGCCAGCCTTTCAGCGTGGCGGCCGGGTCCCGGGGGGTGCCCCAGGGCGCGGTAAGCGGCTCCCCATCCGCACCCGCGGCAGCCCCGCCGCCACTGGCCCCGGCCCGCCCCCGCCGCCGGCACCAGCACCGGGCCGGGCTACGGGGGCTGCACCGGCCCGCGCCCACCCGGGGCCGGGGCGCCGTTCTGGCACCGGGGAGGTGGCGGCGCCCCCGCCGCCGCTCGCCACGTCCGCCGCCCCCGCCGAGTCCCGGCCCGCCCCGCTCACCATCTCCTTGCGGAGCAGGGCCAGCGCCGCGTCCAGGTTGGGAGGCTTGGGCGGGCGCGGCGAGCCCCGGCCGCCGCCGCTCAGCTCGTCCTGGATGCGGGACTTCTGCGCGTAGAGCCGCTCCAGGTCCCGCCAGCGCCCGCCCTGGCCGCCGCCGCCGCCCGAGGACGAGGAGTTCAGCAGCCCGCTCAGGCTCTTGGGCAGCGGCGGCAGCCCCGCGCCGCCACCGGGCCCCGGCAGCCCCGGCCCGCTCATGCTGCAGCCGCGGCCACCGACGGAAGGAGCCGCCTCGGCCCCGCCGCGGGAGGCGCCGCCCGGAGCCCGCCCCGCCTCCGGGCCGGGCGGGGGTGGGGGAGCCGTGCGGGGCCGGCCGAGGGAAGGGAGGCAGGGGAGGTTACAGGGCAGCGGGGTGGCGGAGGGGCTGCGCCGCAGGTGCCCCGGTTCAGGGCCGGGGCCGCTTTGTGTGAGCCGCGGTGAGTGCCCGCGGGCGCGGCCTCAGCCCGTGCCCCACAGAAACAGCCCCGCGGCAGCGCTCGGTCCCCGGGCGCGGGCAGGCAGAGGGGCCCTGCGGCAGCGGGGCTGAGCCTCCGGGCTGGGCCCAGGGGCTTGGGGAGGGATGAAGCGCAGTGAAAGCAGGCATGAAAGCAGATTAGCTGCAGCAGGCGGAGGTGACCGGTTCTTCTGTGGCGATGGTGTTGCATCAGTCGCCTGGATAACGCGACGCTGCTCACCCTTTCCATCAAGATGTTTCTTTCTCCCCCGGTTTGGGCTGGGATAAATGTCTTCTCAGTGGCCTGTACAGTGCCGTGTTTTTGATTCAGAATAAGAATAATGTTGATAATATACTGATGCTTTGATTTTTGCTGAGTCGTGTTTGTCCTAAGGGCTCTTTTTTGTCTCTGTATGCCGGGGAAATGGTACATAAAAGAAACTGGGAGGGAGCACAGCCGTGACCGGTGACCCAAACTGGCCAAAGGGATATTCACCTTTTTTATTTGTACTTTGTTCTCAATTATTAAACTGTTCTTATCTCAACCTACGTGTTTTACTTTTGATTCTTCTTCCCATTCCACTGGGGGAGAGGGCGGTGGGGGAGTGGGGTGGCTGAGCGAGCAGCTGTGGTGCTTTATTTCCAGCTGGGCTTAATCCACGACCCTTTCACATGCTCACAGCCAAGTTTCGTATTTAAAGTGTTTTATCTCCAAGTATTGCAACTACACAAACCTAGGTCTATCTGCTTTGCGAGTCAAACTTCTGAATCTGAGAGTTAGCTCGCTGTCTGTCTTCCAGAATTATTCACAGAGAGGATTATTGCTCTGCTTTACAGAAATACCCAGGTGCTTTCCTGAGAAGGCTGTGGAGAGGGAGCCATGCTCCAGGGCCGGGGATGTGGCACGGGAATCCCCAAAACTGCCAGTGTGGCCACAGCTCTGGTGCCACAGCAGCACAACCTCAATGTTCCAACTCTGATTTTGTGCCTTTTATGCTTCCTCCCTTTCTCCTCGACATGTTTGCATCTCTGGAGTCTCTTAAAAAAAAAAGAAAAAGGGCAGTTTTGGATTATTCAAAATCCAGACCAAAGCAGGGTATTAAATTGGAGTTCTGGGAAATATGCTGCCATTGCAAACCCAGATTGTCTAGAGGTGCATTCCTATTCCCATGACCCTGTCTTGTTTGTGGGGTTTTCTCTTCAAGAAATACCCAGATATGGTGATTTTGAGCTAAGCCTCTACATACTTTCAGTTTTGTTCCCAGGCTCGCATAGTTTTTTCATGGTTTAAATGTCATTTGACTATGTGACAATTGTTTTCAAACTGCTTAAAGTTGAGGAACTTTTGCCAATCGTTCTTAATGTTTACATGACACTTAAGGGATTGATTTTTCAGACAACCTGATGTGCTTTTTAATGCTTTTTGCCCTGGAATGAAGATTTTTCCTCTTGTTAGGCATGATGCTACTTCTGCCCAAGTTGATTGTGAAAAATAAAGTTGTGCTCATAGCTTTTATGAAAATAAAGGCAGTTTAAACCATCCTATTGTAGATTAAAAGCATCAACCAAGGGTGCCTGAGAGCAAAAACTTTGTTTTGGTTTGCTAAAAAGTACACACTGTACTATTTTTCTGCTTATTAGCAAATGCATTTATTTGTTCTCCATTCACCACCCCGTTTTTCTCCCAGATGACAGCTGTTTGAAAAAGCTTGTATTATTTTATCTAGACCACCTTATCTTCATTTTTTTTCAATTTACCTGATTTCATTAAATTCTGAGTGCATTTTTTCACACTTGTGTCCTTTAGGCACCTTGTTGTCACTTTTACCACTGCAGAGAACTTTATGTTGTCTTACTGCTCAGCTTTGTAATCTGAAAAAGGAAAAAACCCACTTTTTGGGTTTTCAGTGACCCTTCTCTCAACTGGCAGCCTTCATTCATAATAAATTCATAATTATCTTTTACAATCTAAATCTACTGCTTTATTTATTCTGACCTAGTTATAACAGGGTGATAATGGAAGCTGGAGTCTTTTGCAGTTATGTCTTTTGGTTATGAAGCAAGCTTTTGTTAGCTGTGTAGACCTCTTGGTCTTTGTTGGCTCCCAGAATTGAACTGCAGAAACATGTTACTTGTCAAAACTGATCTTTGCTAAGGACTTTACCTCAAAAAACCCCACATTAAAAATACATGCTGCTATGTCATAAAGAATTAGGAAGTTCAGAGGAGTGGTGTCCCATAACATCTCCTTATGCATTACGGCGTGGGTTTAATTTACATGTTCATATGTGATGGTTTTCCTTTCCTAATTCATAAGGAGGATACACAATGCCTGTGTATCATTTGTGCATCATTTACTAACAACCCTCTCTTCAAATGTGGTGATCTATATGCATTGTAGCGTACCTTGAACTGATACATTAAGACTGTTCCCTACAGCCTCTGATGTTTTCCCCTCCAATAAGTGAGTTATCCACAGATGTTAATGGAATTCCTCGTTATGACAGCCCTGTGTTAGAAGGTAGTATTGTTATCCCCGTTGGAACGAGGACATGAGGATACAGGGAACTGAAGGTAAGTCATGGTAAAAAACATTGACTAATTTTAAATGCCTGGTTTGTGATTCCTAGGAATGACTTTCCACCCAACAGAACTGACAAAAGAACATGTGCCTCTGCTTCAAGCTACTCTGCACAGAGCAGCACTTCTGCTCAAAGCTACCTTCATTAGAACTTTAAATTAATGCTCCAGAGTTTGCAGCAATGTGGCACGTGTCACATTTGTCAGCTGTGCATCAGGGATATCCTAAAACTTGCCAAACAAGATGCACCAGGGCTCCTCTGTCAGTATCCTTTTTGTGTCGGGAAGATGTCTCTCATTGGGTTAACTTGCAGGCAAAATTACTCATCAAGGGCCAGCCAGGATCCAGATATCACAATCTGGGCATAAGCAAGACAAATAAATAATTAGTTGCACATGCTTTACTCTTCCATTTGCCCCTGTGGTTAAAGTGCCTGAACACACTGTTTCTCATGAGGCCCATGGCTTTTATCACTGGTATGGAAGAACAGAGATCAGACTGTTCTGCAGTGCTTTGGGAATGATGCGAATCGCAGCCACTTGGCCAAAGAGAATTCAGAATTTGCTGGGTATAATTGGAACCTGATATATGATGCCATATAGTGGTGTATCCAAACAGAAACTAGATTTTCAGTTAAAGATCATTCAATTCTTAGGCATCATTTTTCATTAGTTTTAAATTAAATTGGTCAGGTCCTAATTTTGACACTTTTTCCCCAGGTAAATTTTTATATCTTTGCCTAAAAGGTGAAACCCCAAGCATATTCTAACACATATCACCGGGGCTTCCAGCTAGGCCCCTAGCAAAGTGGTAGCCCAGATCTAGAGCTCCTGTTTAGGCTCCTATTTAAGCTACCTGAGTAAACAGGAAAAATAGAGGGCTTTTACCTTTTTATAGGTCTGCTACCTCATAGATACCCAAGAAAGACACTCCAGCCTTTTCAGGATTCAGAACAAAGTGCCAAAAACACAAATATGGAGGTTTAGGGGTCTAGACTCCAGTTTACAGTTCTTGATGAAATGAATTCTTGTGGCTATAAACCCTGGTACACACCACTTGCTCTCTCAGCCTGTGCTGTTGCCCTTGTTTTTGGTATTTCACCAGATCCTGTCCTTGTCCTGGCATAGACCCTGTTCCAAAGCAATGTCCCCTAGCTGTGGTCTCCAATGCCATCGTTCCTATCCATGCCTTTTCTTGCTTCAACTGCCACACATGGATGCTCTGGAGAGGGATCCTGGGCCAAGAAATCCCTGGCCCTTTCTACCCTCACTAGCTGTGCACCAGGTCTTCACCTCCCCTTCTCCTCTGGGTCTATTGGCAATTTGTGGGGTCCACCAACACCTCATTGAAGTCTTTCTCCATGCCTAGGTGGGCAGCTCTTACCTTACAGCTTGGGCCAGCCTTGGGGCCCTCCAGGGTCTCAGTCCTTATTTGAAGATAATAGTCTTTGTTTATCCTCTGCCCAGCCATTCATGTTGGCAAACAGTTCATTTAGAGTGCACCTATGCTAGTTTTTGAGCAGGACACACTCATGCTAAGCTGTAAACAACTTACAGTTAAACTTATGCCTACACAAATAATTTTAAATATTCTATAAGAAAACAATTTACTCTTCAGCACTCCTTCTGCTGTCTTCCTCAGCTTTTCTGACATATCTGATGCTACCTACCCTTTAGCCTGCTGCAGTGAAGTCAGACTGCTAATTCTTCCTTTTTTCACGGAGAAACAAAAAAAGAGAAAAATTTGACAACAGGAGGGAGAATGTGTCTAGGGCATGGTGGGGGTAGATGTGACAGAAAGGTGGTTAGGACTGGGCCAAGCAAAGGCAATAGATTCAGCAGGAATCAGAGGTTGCAGGCCTCTGATTATAGATCTGTAGAGATCTAATAGTGTGTATTAGTAACTGTTTCATCACTGATGGCAGCTCCCAGCTGGCTTGTGAGCTTTGATTTTTGTTGTTGGGTTGTTGGTTTGCTTTGCTTTGCTTTGGTTTTGGTTTTTAAGTGGCAGCAACTCAAAGCAGAACCCTCTTTCCTCTCTCCTTTTCTCAATGAGGATGGTATGGATTTTTGAACTAATTTATGCCCATCAGTTAAAGCAGTGAGAAGCGGTATGGAAATCTGAAGAGCATTTGCACATCACAACCAGTTACATTTCTGCAGTGATGAGTGGTCTAATTCCTCTCTCTCACTGTATTTTTTACACTGCAATCAGTTCCAAGTGCTGTGTTTTGTGTTATGAATGGGAAAAAAAGACTCAAAGTATGTACTTTCATATCAAAAATTACAGTTCAGGATTATAGGAAGGAAAAGGACTAAGGAAAAATAAGAACTGGATCTGAAAGTAAAGTTGATGGGAACTCTAGTTGAGGTATCCAACTGTTGTTTTCCTGATGATGCCAAAATATGGTTTGTTCCTATATCTGTTCAACTTTAGATCAAACTATAAATCTTCTCCACAGTACATCACTCCATGCACTGCTATATTGGTTTTAAAAACTCCTTATTCTGTCCTCTCACTTTATTAAATTTGATGTAGTGGTATCAGTCTTTTTTCCCTACCTCTCCAGCCTCATAGATTCTTCCCCATTTTGTGAACTCTAGAAAAAAAGAATTGTAATTTTGACCACAACAAATTCATAATCCTATAATGTATCCTTTTTTACAGGATTTCTGCTGTAGTGAGGAAAGCAAGCCATTTTATTATTTCCTATCAGCTGGCAAAAGTAAATCCCCCAAAATGAAATGAGAAACAGTGGTATGCTGTAGGAATTTATAATTTCAGTGTTATATGAAAATTCATAACCATGAAAGAATACAGCAGATTTTGTGATGTAACTGTGTAATAAACTAGCCTCATGCCCAAAGTTCTTAGTGGCTCTCAACATCTTCCCTACATTTCCTTTTGCTGTGTCAAAAAAAAAGAAAAAAAAAAGAAGAAAAGTAAAAAAGGAGTTCAAAGTGCTTTGGGATATTTTTCTCCTCTTTCCCATGAGTTCAGTATAGTTCTGATAAGCATTTGCCTCTTCCAAAAGATGGTTTGAGGGGCATTTATTACCAGTCTCTGGTTAGTTCAGTTTGTTAGCCTCACAACGCATTTCTTACTCTCAACAGTCCGACTTGACTTACAGTAACAGCTTTCCAGAATCTGATTACTGAAAGCAGATCGCCTAGGGATCAGAGCTACAGGCTTTAAGGGTATTTGTCTTATTATCCTAGTGACACTGAGCAGACCCTTTCCTTTAGTGAGATCTGCATTGGGGTCAGATCTGGAGGATGGGCTGAGGTCATCTGAGGTAAAAATGATGGGAGCTCTAAATCTGCAGGCAAAACAGCACAGCGGGAAGCAAGCTGCTGAGCAGGAATGGCTGTGGGTGCACAGAAGTGGGAAGGATTCTGCTTGCAAAGTGCAGTATATTGCAGATTCTCTATCAATTTGTATCTGCCTCAAGGCCTTTTTGAGTGAGGAATGGTCACTGGTGATTTTCAAAAAAGAATTCTTTATTCCTCTGTGAAATGGTCATTTGGAATAAACATGGAGGTTTCTATGTACTATTATGTCTGGGGATCTTAACAAAGAGATCATATTTCTTGCTTCTTTCTTCTTTGTTTGCCCTTAGCAAATGTGTATATCAGATTTTTTTTTTCCAGGCTGAATATGGAAATCTGTTAGATAACATGTTTTCACTAGATAGAAGTAGATTACATTGCTCAAGAGATAAACTTTCCTCTTCAGCTGTAAATGGCTATAATGCTGGCTGGGGGGACATAATTTTATATTCAGATGTACCTGTGTTCTTGTACCGTGACCTTTCCTCTGCTGCAATGCAAGTAGACAGATTTGTGCCTGAACTGAGTTGCTGAATAGTTTAGTTCAAAAGTGAGGCTGTAGAAAGCCCCGTTCCATACCCTTCAGTTCAGCTGTGCCAGATGCCATTGTCCCATACTGCCCTCCACCTGCCTGGAGCTCTGCCTGCCGCTGCACGGGGGCTGCCCTCCTCTGCAGGCACTCACAAGGGAGAGTGATGAGCACATTTCAGTGGGGCAGCAGCTGGGGTGGCACAGGGTGGATGAGGCTTCAGTGATGCCTGAGAGCACAGCAGCAGCCAAATTGAGGCCAGGCCAGAGCTTGAGGGGAGCATCCTCATGTGGACCTGGATCTCCTTGTCTTGTGCTGAAATTGAGCCAACTCTGAGGTGGGACAGGGGAAATCATTTAATGGTGTGTAACATTATTTCTAAACAGTTTAGAGGAGAAAGATACTCTATGTAATTGAAAGTTCATTTAGCTAGAGAGAATGTAATTACCTGGCACAGTTAGAGGAGCAAAGCTATTATGAGTCTTTAATGAAAGTTGTCATCAGTTGTTTAATGACCAACAAGTGACTATAATTTTTGTTTCATATTTCATACAAGAACAGCACATTCATCAGCCCCAGTGACCCCTAAATTCAGTGCAGGGACACTCAGCAATTACTGCCTCAGAGGCAGGTGTTCTCCTAGCTGAACTATGATCATTGCTTCTTGCAGCATTTTAGTTGCAACAACAAGTTTGGGCCTTATTTTAAATGGGCAACCTACTTCTGTAATGGTACTGACAAAGGAATGTCTTTGAAATACTGTCAGTATTTAAAAATTAAATACATTCTATGCAGCAAACATAATGCTTGAAAATAACTTCTTGGTGTAAGTACGTGGTACCAAATTTTTACCTGGTGTGAACTTGGCAGAGAAATTGTATCAAAGCAGTTTACATTTCAAACAGTGTGAAAACAATCCACCCCTCTTTCCCCCCTTCTTCTCTGTTAGAAAAGCCCCTCTCAGGCAGTGCAAACTGTGTGGTTGTTTCTCTGTCTCCTGCCCAAGAACTGTATGTGCCTGCCAGGAGGGAAGACGATCCTTATCAGCATGTGCTGAGCTCATGTGCCTCTCAACACAATCATGCTTTTCAGTTTGTTGCAGACAGACATGATTGTCCCAGGCTGACATGTGGACTGAGAGAAACCCATCCAGCTCACTGGGGGATCCAAATGTTGAGTTCATCCTCCCTCCTTGAAGTCCCTCCAGCTTTTCAGAGTTGTTCTTCATTGGTAGAGATGTTGAGGAATAACTGTAATGCCAACAGCTGTCATTGCCAGGTGGGAATGGTGCTGGAGTGCAGCAATTCCTGCACACACCTTAGGCACCTGCTGCAATGTTGGAGACAGCTCACATGTGACAGGATCAAACCATGTAATTATCCAGGCAAATCTTTGTCAGTTTACAACTTGGTACCATCTGGAGTATGGCACAGAGAGAGCCTCACCCGAAAAGCAATCTACAGTAAATGTTGAGGTTGCAAAAGGAAACGAAAACGTAAAGTAAAACAAAAGCTAAAACCCCTGCAGGGGGAAATGCAACAGCAAATATCCGCAAGGAGGGGAAGCTGCTGAGTCCAAACATCAGTGCTGGAAATGAGATCAGTTCAAGCTGATCCCTAATCAGTCACTGACAGGAACAAACAGGTATACAAATGAGTTAGAGGGAAAAACAAGGATTTATGAAGTATTTTTGGCAAGTCTGGAAAAATAAGAGTCATTCCATTTGGGAAATGTAATCTAAAGGCTTCTTTGCTTTTCTCTGTTGAGTTGTCCAGGGAAGATGGAAGCCTACAGAGGCTGCCTGAATAAAAACCATCAAAAATAGGATTGCTATTGCAAGTCCAACACTTGCTGTGAAAATAAAAGTCAGTTTTAAAGCACATCAGTAATTTTATTTCCACTTGCATCTCTAAAGTGCTAAGGAGTTAGGAGTGGTGGAGACCTTTTGAAGATCTTGTTTACAGGTTGGATAGGCAAAAGCAACTTCTTCCTTCTTATTCTCCTTTCTCTCTTAGCTTCTTTTTCAAAATTGTGACAGGATAAACAAAATGTAATTTATACAAGACCACAAACTATAAGAAATAAGATGTGGAGTGCAAGGTATGCATGCTTTCAGTTCAACTGACTGTTCTTAAATCACTTTCAGAGTGCAATTGCTCTTTAATTATGAGTTTTCAGAACTTTTTGGAAAAAACCAGTGACCTGGAATAACTTTTAGAAATCTCACAATTATTGTCAAATTTCAACTGTAAGAAAAAATATCAAGCCCCATCTCTTTTATTTTTCAGTGTTTATGAAAACTTTTAGAATAGAATTAACATAATTTTGTCAGTGCTTTGAAAATAGGTTACTTGTATCCTGTGGCACTCACTCTTTTGATGAAGACATTTATATTTACCAACTTTACTCTTGTCAAGTCATGGTTTTCTCTGATATTGCTTTGAGGTAGAGGGAGAAAGAGGTAAAATGATAATTTGATATCACTTTGGTGAACTATCATAGATCAGAAGATAAACAGTAACTCATAAATACCATGATTTTTTAATAATTTCAGAACTATGTTGCTGTCTCTGCTCTAGACTTGATTCTGAAAATTATTTACTTTTAATTCTTATTTATTTAATGAAGTATCAACAAAGCCACAGCTAGCTAAAACTGCGAGAAGTGTGCAATTTAAGATATTTTCCAAAATTTTCATAGGAAGGTGCTTCCTAATATGTTCTGGAGACCTCTGTCATTCCTTGACTAAGCCGAGACCTCTGTCATTCCTTGAATAAGCCCCATGAGGCTTGTATCCAAATCTCATGGAATTCAGTGCCAGTCTGTCCACTGGCTTCAGCTGGGAGAGGATTGGGTTAGAGCCTGTGTCTGAAGCAATGGGAAGCCTGTGGTGTCTGAATGTTGGATGTTTCAGAGAAGAACTGACAAACAATCTTGCTGTCAAGCTTTTCCTTAGGGGACCTCAGTCTTCAGAGCAATACTGATTCACCAAATACACCTGGGAGGTGAATAATAATCACATAAAAAAGGATGAAGAAAAATGGTGTTATTTGTAATACTAGCCTGTGTAAAGGGCACAATCAGTTTTGTAAGAAAAAATGTAGGGAACTTGAAGAAGGCTTTCATTAAGCAGTATTAATAGCAAAGTTCCATCACATTTCACAAGCAGACACTAAATGTGTGGGGTTTTTTTAGTGTGAGGGCAAGAACTTAATGTCTGATTTACAGATGTTACTTTTGACACTGGCAGTGGTATGAAATGATTTGAAGAGCTGCAGGTGACCATGTCCTGGATTACTGTTGTACAAGAACATCAGTGTTTCACTGCCAAATGCCCAAGTTGTGCAGGTAAGGTGGTTTTGCTCTTGTCCTCACTGGTTTTCATACCATTACTCCATCTTGCTGATACATTTGAGTGTGGTTCAGCCTTTCTCAGTTTTAATATTCATCTTCTTAAGATTTGTTTTGGGTTGGTTTTGGCTTTCTGGTTTGTTTTGTGGGGGTTTCCTGCTAGGTTTCTCTTTGATTCTTCTAATAATTCTTCTAATTCCATGTAGCAATACCTTTACCATTGCAGACTGAAATGCCTGGTTTTATGTAATCACTCCTTTTCCTCAAAACATCTCCTAGAAGTGTTAAGTGCACTGCCACACTCATTTAAAGCCCAGCATAGCAGTTAGGTTGCATAATGCACTTCTCTAAATCAGCTTGAGCAGATGGGAAGGAAAATAGCTTGAGCTAGCACAGCACAACTCCCCTTGGGCCCTTTTCAGATGGAGGTGGAAGTGCAGCCTGGCAATGCCCTACTGTCTTTATTTTGTCCTCTTGAATGACAGAGGCAGCCTCGCCTGAACAAAGAATTATTCCCCCTGGCTCTTCCTCTCCTCCCAGTTTACACTGGGAGCACTGTACACCTATGGCAATTTTTCTCAGCCATCACACGTTGCTTCATTTCTACTGGTATTTAGGCAAAAAAGAGAGAAGATCAATAAAAAATTAAATAACTGAGATATACGCAAGAGCAACATGGGTTCAAAGGTGATTAAAAATAATGACATTAATAAGTCTTTTTTTATGCTTATCAGGTAGGAAGCTCACAGCTGTATGAAGAAATTAAACCTTGCCAGTTTATTAAAACTCCATGATCATGAGTGGTTAATTTATCTGAAAGAGAAGGAGCAGAACACTACCAAGCAAGGCTAAATGCATCACTTAATTCAACCTCACTGTAATCACTGAAGTCATGAATTTGGGTTTAGCTGGCATCATCTGCTCTCAGGTGTAGAAGCAAATGGTTATATAAAAACAACGCAAAAATCAAGTTTGAACTGACTGTTTTAATGAACCATTAGAGAAAACAGGCTCCCTGATGAGACAGTTGTAACAGAATCCACTGCTTTTGAGCAAAAGCTTCATCTGGAAAATTTGTTAATGTGAAATTAATTACATACATAAATGTCAGTGCTGGTGTCACGGGTGTTTAAGTACCAGGTCAGCTATTCAGTGAAGGAGGGACACATCCATGCTCTGACCAGAGGTGCTGCTTATTTGTGGTGCCTCATGAACAAGCAGTAGGAAGAGCTTAAATCTTTAGTTTAACACCCTTGCCCCCAGAGCAAGCCGCAGCTGTACCTCAGAACATGCCCAAAGAGCCATGAGAAGATCAGATTTTCTCCTGCCCTTGCTCTGATAATGCAACAGAAGTGCCTGTCCTCTTTTTCTTGTACTTCATCCAAGGATTCAGTTCACTTCCAGCCTTCTTTCCTCATATAATTTATTGATGTCAGTCGTTGGGAAATTGCTAACTACTTTAAGTTTTTACAACTTTTAAAAAGACTACAGCCCTGTGTGCAAGAATATTCCCTTATGTACGTCCTCTGCAACTTAAATTGTGCTAGACCTAGTTTAGGATGACAGCAAAATGGGCCAAAGAACTAATAAAGCTACAGAGAGTTTAGGTTGTCAAATTCTTTGTAGTCCAGGGACAAGCACTGTTAGAGAACCTGGAGCAGCAAGATGCTGAGACAGATTTAAGCCTTTCTAAGCTAACCTGGTTGTGATTTTCTATATATGCAACATTTGGGTTAATTTTGAATTCACCTGCTCCAATTCCTCCCAGTCCCTTCTTTTTCATTGAAGTTTCCTAAGTTTTATACCACTCTGCTCTATATCACATTTTCATCTTAACCCAGCATTCTCTATTTCCTTCCCATTTCTCAAACTCTTTTAAATGAGTCATTCTGCAACATTTTGCTGTGCTTCCTTGTCTTGCAAAGGTCGAATGTATTTTTTCCTACCTTTTTGAAGCTTCAGTGTAATGTGAAGTGCCAGGGGAGCCCTTCCAGCTTTTATTTTCTCTACAGGAGTCTGTGCTTAGTTTACAGTCTTTGCAGAAGACCACGTGAGCAGCAGAGTTCACAGCTGACGTGAGAGGCTCAATTATGCTCCCACTCTCAGCACAGGTAGAGCCAATCCGTTTTTCATCACTGTGGCAGGGGTTTCTGTGAGTCTCATGATTTTTGCAGGGTTCCTTATGGGAAATTCAATGAGGAGAGTCATGGGAGATGTTGGAAGACAATAAACACAGGGGCAGCTTTGAGGGGGTTGTTTTGGTTGTGGAAAAGAGAGATAATGACATTGCAAAAGAAACAGTGAAATAAGAAGTAAAGTGAGAAGGAAAACCTCTTTTGAGGTTTGGTTCTCAGCAGGAAAAGAGGAGCTCAGGTCATTGGGGCTTTTGCTGGAGCAAAAATAATGAGGAGAAATAGACAAATTGTAAGTGTGTATTTGGAGGACATTGCCCCAGTGGTATGGTGAAGTGTATAACCAGTGAGACAATAAAGAAAGAAATAAAAGAAAGATGTGGCAAAAGGAAATTAGTGTTTCCTGGAAACAGTGTGGAGATAAATAACAGCCTTAAAACAGTAAGTAAAATTGTCAGCATGGTGAAAAGGAGAAGCCAAACAAAGTGGGAAAAGAGAAAAACAAGAACATTTATGCTGAAGTGCATGTAGGGGAGAGGGGGCTCTGCTTCCTCTGTTTTTTCTCAACTTCCATTAATGTATGCAGTTAAGAGCTCTTATTTTTCTATTCACATGTTTCTTTGCACCTTTCCACATAACTTTTCTATGTTTATGGATATATATCACAGAATCACAGAACATGCTGAGTTGGAAGGAACCCAGAAGGATGATGGAGTCCAATCCCAGCCCTGCACAGGACACCCCAGGAGTCACATCTTGTGCCTGAGAGCACTGTCCAAACACTTCTTGAACTCTGTCAGGCTGGTGCTGTGACCACTTCCCTGGGGGCCTGTTCCAGTGCCCAGCCATCCTCTGGGTGAAGAACCTTTTTGTAATATCCAGCCTAAACCTCCCTTGACTCAACTTCAGGCCATTTCTTCATGTCCTGTCACTGGCCACCAGAGACAAGAGATCAGTGCCTGGCTCTCTTCTTCCCCTCACAAGGAAGCTGTAACTGCAGTGAGGTCTCCCCTCCAGGCTGAACAGACCAAGTGTCCTCAGCTGCTCCTCATATGGCTTCCCCTCAAGACCCTTCACCATCTTTGTAGCCCTCCTTTGGATGCTCTCTAACAGCTTAATATTTTTCTTATATTGTGGTGTGACTTACAGATGGGTTATCCCATTTTGCATCACTCTGAGAGTTTCCAGAGGAGTTACAGCCTCAGCAGAACACAGCTGCATCTCACGCATCTCACGGTTTGCAGTGTGAGCTGGTGATGGGCAGTAGCTGATGGACATCGCCAGCACTCTGATTCTCAGCTGTTGGAGAGGTTTCTTGTTTTCTTCAGCATATATCTCAGCATTTGATTTTTGACAGCTGCAGAGCCAAATCTTTCATTAAGAGCTTTTGGGGATTTACAGACCATGGCCTAGGTCTAATGTGCCACAGCTATGCAAAATTTCCAGTGAAAACCTCCACTGTGCCACGTCCTAGACAGGCAATGACTTTCTGTGGCTTTCGGGAAAGGTTACAATTTCATCTCTTTCCCCAGGTGTTTGTCTGCAGGAATATGGAAGGATTGGATAGATGGGTACTGTGTTTATTTGGGGAAATACTGTCTCTTCTGCCTCTGGGCTGAGAGGAAATACATTTGGCCATGTGTTATTGTTAAACTATTTACATGCTCTCTGGAGAGAGTCTTGTTCACAGAGTACTGTGTCTGTCTGTAAGAGGAATAAACAGGTACATGCTACAAAGCCAGGGTCTGTAGCAAGAACTCCTCTCTTCATTGACAAGGAAAGTGCAAGTGACATTTACTCAGGGCTTCACAGTAGTATTTTGCTCACAAAATATTGCACAGAGGGAGAAAAAACATCCCTTGAAGAAACAGATGAAGGTGCATTCCTCAGGGATTACTGTGTGATGAGACTTCAGGAGCAGTGGTCAGCACTGGTAGCCAGTGTCCCAAGAGCAATAACAGTTCTTTTGCCCAAGGCACAGCCATCACAGCGAGTTCTGCTTCTCTAACACTGTGGGGGGGAGGGACACAGTCAAAGGCAAACTTTGACATTTGGAAATTAGTCAGCCCCTGTCTCACTCCTGCCTGCCTGTTTGGCAGCAGAGCTGGCTGGGGAAAATGTTTCTCTGATCACAGACGGCTTGGAAGCAAACTGGCAGATCTACAACTGGAGCGTGTTTCAGCATTATCTTCAATCAAAAATTTTCACTTATGAATTCAGCTTAGTGGCACAAAAATAAAGGCTTGGATTAGCATTTTGTCCTTCTTGGCCTTGTCTGGCTTTTTCTCCTGAATGAACCTCACACACACATCACTGAAAGGGAGGTAGTTCCAACAACAAGCAGTTTACTAAACAGCCACATCGCTCCCAGGACTGGTACCCCCTGTTCAGTCCCATCCCACAGCTCTCTAGGGCATCCAACTATCCGTTCAATATAAATTAATTCCAATCCCAAAATCTGTTTAATGTCCTTCTGTAGCCAAAACATGAACTTGAGGCTTGCTCTTCTTCAAGTTTTTGCCTACCGTGATGTCAAATGCTGCCTTTGCAGGAATTCTCACCCCGGTTAATCACCCTTCCCTTCTTCCTTCCTGTCTCACTGTTGTGTCTCTGCCGTGCCACATGATACACTCTTATCAGCAGTTCTCCTTCCCTGCAGAGATTGCAAGGCCTCAGGATGGAGAAAGCTGCTGCTGAGAGATGAGGAAAAGCTGAGCAGCAGTGAACCGCTTGCAAATGTGAGCTGGAGAGGGCTCTTCTCAGCTTTCTACTCTCTGTCAGACGTGCTTCTTGTCAATCTCACAGCTCTTGAGAGAAAGTGGCAGAAGAGCTCTTTTTGCCTCAGTTTGGCAAACAAACAGGTAGGGCAGAGGGATGCATAGCTACAGATTAAGAAAAAGTATCTGAAGCCACTGGAATAAAGTTGAACAAAGCCAGGAGCAATTGTAAAAGACAAAGACTTTAGACAGCTTTGCTCTGTGGTAACCTGAATCATGTTGAAAACAGTTTTTTGCTATTGTTGCAATGGAATTGTTGGGTTTTGACAAATATGTCTTTCAACTGCTTGTTTCTTCTTCTTCAGACAGAGCTCTTTTTCAATAACTCAGATAAATTCTCTTTGCATTTCTATACTGGAATAATTAAACTCTGAGATTATTCTCCTGAAGTGTGGGACCATGTGGCATCAATCATGTGTGCCAGCAAGACTTTCCTCTGCTGCAGCAGCAGCAGTACTGGCTCAGCAATGGTCTGTGAGCAGAAGAGAAACAACACAGGCAGGGAGGCACAACACCTTTTATACACCAAATGACAGAGCTAAAGAAAGGCTTTTGTATGAAAAGTTGCCTGTTTTCTCCAGTAGTGTGTGCTGGTCTAATAGAAGACAGAATTTCTTCCTGCTAGCCTTGCGTGCTTACAATACCTGTGCTTTGATCAGGGCCTGCAGCTCACTTCAAACACTTCCCCAGGACATTTGCTTGTTTTAATCACCACTGGCTGTTTCTTTTGCTATCAAAGGAACTACTTTTGCTAGCTTTTGATATGGGGAATACACCTCCCTGTAATCAAAGTGATGTTTAGCTCGTCCCTGAGCATCGAGAGAGAAACCTTGAAGAGTAGTTAGTGGCTAAATGTAAAATAGGTATTTGTTAACAGCTGTGCAGACTGAGGGTGGGGTGGATGTTTATACAGTTTGTTGTGCTGTATTTGTATTGCTGGAAGGTGAAGGCAGCTGCTTTTTTATGTTACAGATTCAAGGCATAATGTCCTTACTTTTTACACAGAGATATAAAATTTAAAAAAAATAATGCAGAAAAAAAATTTGAACTTCTTATTTTATAATACCATTCAACTAATGGAGTGTCTTGGAACATCACAAACACAGTTTATAACCTACAGTGATCTTGTGATTGTAATTGTAATTATTATTAGTGGACTGACAAATGGCTAAGTAAAAATATTTGAAATTTTAAATATTAAAGATGAAGAGGCAGGCAGAAGGTGTGTGCCTTTCTCATCTCACTGGGGTCACCTCAGAAGCCTCTTCTAGAATCCCTGCAGACCTCATTCACCCCTAATTCTCATACACCCTCTCTGGGTTGTGATGGAAATAAAAAAAAGCAAGCAGTAATTACTCAGAAATTATCAACAGGCATGTCTTATGTATGTACACCCACACAAGAAATTTACATGTATGAAGAAACATTCTACTCCTAGTTTGAGACCTCTGTTGTCTCAAATAATGATTTCACTGATGATGTCAGTGGTAGTAACACAGAGTAGCCTCTGGATAGTAACCCATTTTAAGCTTAGAATCTCCAGCCTTTTGCCTGAGCAGGGGATGTTTGTCACGGGCACTTGCACCTCAGATTAGAATATTGGTAATGATGGCTTCCACTGAGGAAATGGTCAAACACACTGCCCTGCACAACAATCCACAAAGTGATCCATCCAGTATTAGTGAGTTACTGAGACAATGAAGAAGGCCAGGGCAATGTTCCTCAGCACACCAGAGGCAATAGAGAGGACCAGTGCCCACCACAGGGCCAGTGCTGGACCATCTCCATGTACAGGGGAAGGCTGCTCCTGTCCATGTGCCTGGGACAGGCACCATGGAGAGCCTGCAATGTCATTGATCCCCTGGGCAAGACAGTGGCAGGGGAGATGAAGGGGCCTCCAGACAAGAGTGTGTGGCCTATTTTGGTGTATTTATAGTGCAGCCTTCCTTTGTCCTGCTCTGTGTCCTTGGGGATGAGGGTCAATTACGGCTGAATGTCAGAGCTAGCATCGCTACCCACAGCCATAGCAGGAGCTGAGAGGGCTGTCAGCAGGGCCAGAAATAACCTGACACCCAGAAGCAGGTAGGGCAGCGAGTGGGGTGAGGGACCTCTTGTGCAACCTGGCCTTTTGCCAAAGGAGGGATGCTCTCACCCCTTCTTGTCACACCTGCACCGAGAATGACACAGGAACGGGTGGGAGGCAGAGTTGTAGAAAGAGTAAAAGAAGGCTTTATTCAAGAGAACCGCGCGGTTTTTACAGAGCGATACGATGCGTTCTATTTGATTGGCTAGTTAACAAAAACACCTTTCTCATACACCCTCCTTGAGAAGAACAGAGAGACGAAGTAGAAAAACACCACCTGCAGATTGTTTATACTTAAGTTATCACATCGTTACAACTCCCTAAAACTTCTCACAAGGCACTGTGAGCAAGGCTTGCCGTTCCTCTCTCTCTGTCCCATGGCATCCACACTTCTCCTCCGGTGCTGACATCTGCAGCGCCTCTCCAGCCCCTCACCGTGGGTGCTGCTGTCACATCAGGCAGCATTTTCCACCTGGAGGGTGGGTGCCAGGTGTAACCTTGCCAGCTGCCTGGAGCAGCCTGGGCACAGCAGGGCAGTGGGCAGCAGGTCCCTGCAGCCAAAGGCACCTGCCCCATGGAGGGACGAGCCATGGTCGCCAAGTGGAATCAATCCCACCCTCCATTTCTTGCTTGGGGACCTGTGCTGTGTGCAGATCATGAATGAAGACTCTGTTCTACCAAATCAGAAAAAAAAAATGAACCAAACACAGCAGCATTTGAGCTGGAGATATTCCAAATGTCAGGAACAAATAGAAATCACGGCGCTCTCCTTGTACAAAACATTTGTGGTGCTGTTAAATGAGCCGCTGCAAATGCTGTAATGTTCCACTGATTCTTTGTTACTCAGCAACTGCTGTGGTGGTTGAGCAGTGAATAGGCTAAGCTGAGTTTTCCTAGCAGAAAAATAATGAAAGAAGATTGAAATCTCAAGTTTTAGAAAGAGACTGATGAGACTGGTGGCACAGCAGGAAGGAAGTGAGGAGCAAATGGAAGTTTGGCAGTCTGGAAAGGTTAGGTTTCAAGCAGAGCTCCTGGAAAGAGGTCAGGGGCTCACCATCCTATTAGGAGATCAAGGGAAGGCAAGTCGTGAAGCCAGATGGAATAATTTAAAAGAGACTAGTGAGAGGGAGAGATGGGGCCAGCACAACACAGCACTAGGACAGAGATCTGCCTGGTTTGGGACAAAGGAGTTTGGTAGGACTATTATAATCCCAATTTTCCCATTAACTGAAAAATTACAGAAGACGCCAACACATACTTTGAAGTTACATAATTTCAGCTTGAAGATAAAACTGGTTGAATCTTAGGGGCACTATCTCAAGTTAAAAGGAAAAACAAATTAAAAATGGATGTTTGGCCAAATCCCTGCGGCTGTGCCTGTGCAGGCAGGACAGCTGATCTCCACTGCTGCCATCAGGTGAGGGAGCAGTCATGCACAGCCCAGAGCGCTGCTCCCTGTGAGCACTGATCCTGCTTGGAGCTGCCTCTCTAGAAAGCCATGTGTGCTCATCCATGGGAATAAAGCCTTGCTCTAACTAAAGGCATTATTTCAGTTCCTCCACCCGCTTTAACCTATTTTTCATCTTCCTCAAATTGTCCTTAGCCTTTTTTTTCCATCTGTTTTTTTTTTTTTTTTGCAGTTCTATTTTGCACTTCCCCCTATTCCCTTTATTGGCTGCTGTCAAAGATAAGGTGGACCAGATTCATTGTTAGGCTGATGCGATATGGCCCTTTTTAATGTTCTTCCTTGGATTACAGCTTGCTAAAATTAAATCATTTAGTAAAAGGACAAATTAAATCATCAGCTGTGGCTCTTTTTTCTGTGGGTAACATAAAAGGATGTCTGTTGCATTTCATTTGAATTAAGGATATAATCATATGCACATTGCTGAAACTATTATGTTTCATAAAGTGGTCTTATTATTTTCTGCATATTTTTCTTTGTGTGTGGAGTCTTTTTCTTTCTATTAAATTGCATATCCATAGAGGATTTGGGGGCACTCAGCCAGTCAATCCAATTTGGAGTTGGATGGTGGTGGTAGTGGACTAAGTCCCTTATCTGTTCCCTTCAGCTGTTTTACTCTTCTGCTATTGATGGAAACATAAAATTAAAAGTGGAATCAACTCATAGGAAGCAAGAGCCCAGCAAGAGACTTAGGAGGGAAAAGTTGAGGAGGGAGATTGTGACTAATCTCTCTACAGCTGGGGTAATGTGCTGACAGATTTGATTTTAAATGCACATGCAGTAGATTGGGTATTTCACAAATATTGCCATTTCATTTATCTCAGTGGGTATCAAAGCAAGTACAAGAAGAAAATTGAAATCAGATTGGTAATGGTTTGGGGTTTTTTTTTGAGGAGTGCAATTTATGGAATTCTGGTTTCCCATGTGATGTGTACTGGGAAATTATGAAGCTTGAGGAATGAACAGGAGGCCTGAAAGTGGATTAGCCATTTCTACAGGATGATAGCAGAAGCATGTACAGGAACTAGCTGGTGTTTATTCTTGATTCTGTGCATGCTTCACATTATGTACAGGCTACGATGAAAAAGAAGCTTAAGCACTTGAAACCAGTGGTTGCAATTGTGCAAAGTTTGATGTAAATAAGAATTAGAATATGATGGACCAGGTTGTCTGGTGTGTCTGTGGGATTCATAGTTCTCTTTGTACCTTTTGATCCCAGAGAGAGAGGGCCTTGCATTTCTTCTACATTAGTATTTCTATAGGCTAATAGCTTCCTACACCCCTCCATGACCCAGATTGCTGGAGCTGCACAGGAGTTGAGTGGTGCTGCTTTCTTTATCTTTACACAAACCTCTCTGCTGTGCTCCTGTTTTGGGCTGGCATTTGGCAATGCACACTGAAAAATAAAATCTCTTATGTAAGGGGCTCTCCCCAAGGAGGATCCTCTGCCTCTTGTATCACAGTGACGTGACAAAGAAAACCTCATGGCCAGCACCATACCCAATCAGCAGGCTGGTCCTTCTGCAGTGAGGGCAGGAAAAGGGCAATTCTTTGTGCCCTAGGGACAGATAAGCACATCTTCCTTCTCTTGAACAAGGGTTTCTTGCCATAGGCAGTGCAGAGGACTGATGGGGTAAATCCCACCTCTTTGTAGGATTCATGTTCTTCAGATCACTTCCCTCTTGTCCATGGGACTGACGCCCACCTAGGGCTGGATTCGATGTGAAGTGGGGAACAAGCAGAGCTTTGGAAGGAGGAGAAAGGCAGAAAGGCAGGAGGGGAAGGTGAAGGATCAAGGGAGCTTCTCTGCATCAAGTAGTAGTGAACAGTAACAAGGGAAAGCAACATAAGGAAGAGAGAAGCAGAATCTCTGTGCTTATATAAGAATGTTCAAAGAGACTGTCATAGATGAAAGGAAAATGTAGCAAAGGGAAAGAGAGGACAAAAGCAGAATGAAGGTGTTTTTCAAGTCAGGAAATGTAATACTAAATGAAGCAAAAGAATACATTGCTGGTGTGAGTGTGATTGATTTGGCTGATGTCTGTTTGCTCCCTCCTGTTGGGCACCTCAATGGGCTGCTGAAGAGAAGGACACATAAATCTCACATAGGTGAGGTGTGTTGATGAAAAAACCTTGGCACCTTGTTGACTTGCCTGCCCACTTGACTGATGCAGATGTCTCACACCACAGACATGGCTTTTTGGATCTTGTACAAATTCTCAGTGGTGCTGCAAGGGGCCATTCCTCCTCACTCCTGTCCTTGTGTAGGCACGGAAACCTCTGAATCAAGATACTGATGCTGAAAGCTAATTGTCCTGGTCTGGATTAATGCTTGTGGCTGTCTGAAAGCTGCAGTAAGTGCAGGAGAGGTGACAGGAACAGGCAGCTGGGGGTGGTGGCAGAAAGAACCTTCCTGTACAGCGGTGACACAGATTTATGCCGGATTACAGTGCTTATCTCATCGGCAATCGGCAGGACCTGAGTCTCTGTGCACATTAGAGGCCTCTCCTGTCTTGATTTTCTGGTGCATAGAAATGTGGGAGTTCTTGTTTACTTATCAGAAACAAAGCTGAAAAGAGAAGGGGAAGCTCAAGGCAGCCTCTGTTTCTTCAGTCTGTCAATCTGGCCCCACTCACAGTTATAATCTCCCACATTTTTCTTGGCTCCTACCCCTCATTTCTCAATGCAGCTTGCAAGGCTCCTGTGTGGCACTGCAGTACGTAGAGGAGGCTTTGGTCAAACCCTCTAGAGCTCCAGGTACATTTTGTCCCAGTACCTACAGTGAAGGCAGGCTTGACAGGTGTCTTCATCTTTCAAATACACATTCAGGGCTCACTTGAGCTACTTGCAGAATAGAAAGCAAAGCCCATCTCTCAGGGTATTTATAGATCCTTCATTGCTCAGGGAGATTTCCTCGCTAGCTGTCTCTTGCTAAACAAGGATAGCAGTTTTTGTCTTTTCTTACATTTAGTAAAGGAGAAAAGCTACTTTGTCCTCCCTCCTTGATAAGAGACCTTTCTCAGTGAGTTGCACTTGGATTAGTTCCCTAGACTGGTTCACAGAACAGTGCCCATCCTTTCAGAGACAAAACTTCACCACCCCCTTTGTGTAAGTGTTTTCTTTACATGAGAAGAGATTGCCACATGGTGGCAATTTACCTCCACTTTACAGCTGTACATACAAGTGCTTAACCCAGTCTGGATTCTTTTCCAAACAAGTTTTCCTTCAGCCCTTCCTTTGCTCTTAGGAAGCACTGGTGCTTCAATGTTGAGATTACTTACCCCTTGTTTGGTTTTGTGGGGGTGTTTGTCCCTCTTGTCTATTGTCCACTCCACAATGCTTAGGGTACTATTACTTTTTCCTTCCTCCTTCCACCCCTCCTACCAAACGAGGATATTGGGATGGGTTTGGATTTTATGTAATCCTTGACTTTCTTAAAGTACCATGTACACACTTTTCTTTACATGAATGGAATGACCATGGGGACAGCTGAGGGAGCAGGGAACCATGTCAGGACAGGTGCAGAGGGTTGAGGCAGACTGCAAGCCTGTGCTCAGAACAGCTATGACCCTCTCTCCTCAAACTGGCCAGGGGAACAGATGAGGAACCCTAACCCAGTCTCTGCTGTAATACCATTGAAACCAAATCATCTCTGCCAGAAATGTCCAGTTACTTTCTAAAAAGGCAGGAAATGTGACCCGAGTACTCTAACAATCATAGTGTGAGGATGTTAACCCTTTGGTGCTCTGAATGTGTCCAAAGCAGGGCCCCATTCCCTGCTGTCCCTCACGTGCAGCTGCTCAGGGTCCCGTGCTCTCGTCCTCTCGCCTCTCAAAAGAGCAAGCACCCCTGAGGATGCTGCTTGCGAGCTGAACTGCAGCACTGAAGGAAAAGTATCTCACTCCACTGCACAAAAGCAGCAAGAAAGAGAGGATTCCTGGCACAGCAGGAAAGCCAAGATGTCCCTGGAGTAATTCCAAAGTCTTGCAGGCTGATGTATTTTTACAGCATCACAGAAACATGAGATCTTATTTTTCAAGAGTCTTGATTATAGGTTAGTGCCTTTTGTGCTTTCTTTGTGCTTTCTTTTAGATATGAATTTGTTAAGAAGTATTGAAACTGACCTGCTACTGAGATTTGTCTCTGCCAACCTACCACTTTTTGTTGGCATATATGTTTAAAGCACTATTTTTCTCTGTATTGAATTTCATTCTTAGATGGCTGAAATAGATTTAGAAGTGTGAGTGTTTGTTGAGCAATGTTTAGGATCCAGCACCATTTTTTGCCATTTAACCATCATAACAAACATATACTCATCAGGCATTCTGAATAAAATTCCATTGTACAGAATTGTCCTCAACTGTGAATTACATTTTTCATGGCAGATTTACTCTTCTGACAGAAAATTCAATATGTAGCTGCATTTCTATTACAGATACAGTCTTCTGCTAGCCAACAGATAAGCTTTTTATCAGCAGCCATGCTTCTGTGGCACTCTTCTGGGCTGCTGCCAAGCTTTGCTGTCCTTCCTTTCATGAGCAGAACAATGTGCAAATATTTGAAAACCCTAAATAATATAATAGCTACTTGAATGCATTCTTGAAAAAAAACCCCAAAAAACCCCAACCAAAACAACACCAAACAAAATCAATTTCAAAACTCTTACACCTACATAATGTACCTAATGCAGATCTACAAAACCAAGGAGCACAGCTGCCATTTCCAAAGCTCCCCTGATCCACAGACCATATAGATCAGCTTTTCCTCTAAGCCACAGTGGAAGTCTACCTTCCTATGCCTCTTTGCCACATCACCCCTCAAAGAGAACATGCAGTGTCAGCTCCAGCCAGAGCTGGCAATGCTGGAAAGATGAGTCTGGGTAAAGAACATGATGAGGAAAAAGCAGACAGGAGAGATTACAGTGTGCTGTGTTTTTATTATGCATGGGAGCAATGCCGAGGTGTGTGGGATGTACAGCCACTGGTCAGAATCCAGCCTAAAATTCAGAGATGGGCAGCAGGTGCAGCTGTGTTGTCCACTGTGGCTGCTGGGGGCATCCTCTGCTGAACATTGAGCCCCCTGCATTTTTAGCGAGGCAGTGGAACTCTTCAGCTCACACTGCCACCACACAAGCTGCTGGCTTTAGCCCAAGCACATTTTATCTTCTCTGCTCTTGTGAACTGTTTCTCTGCTCTCCTTCTTGCAATAGAATAAGAACCTGTGGAGATAAGATCCTTTTTCTTCCCTGTTGCCCTTCAGATGAGAGGATGTGTGCTTGGAGTGATGCCCATTAGCAGAAGCTATGTTGGAATACTGGAATAAAAAAATTCCCCGTGGAGAAACAGCAGTGGTAAAAGAAGAAAACTGAATAAAGTGAAGTGACCTTGGTGGACAGCTATTGAAGGAAAAAAATGAGAAAAGAAAGAAGGAAAACTATCAGGAAATGGGTTAATTTGTGAGGGCAATATAAAATATTAAAAAGTACAAGAAAGGAAGGGGAAGTCAACAAAAATGTCACAAGAAGCATAATGAGATGGCATAAGCAATAAAGCAAGAGAGGAAAGATTAATCAAATCTCTCCTTACTGCAGGGTTGTACCACAACTTGCCTTATGGCTTTTAAAATGTAAATCTATAAATAAACCTCGTTGGCTTTCTTTTCCCCATTGGGGGGATATAAAAGATACTAATGCGTTCTTACAAAGGGTAAATAGTTTAAGGGGATGATACTAGTGATACTGAAGTATTAAAAAGAAGATCAAAGCTAGGACTGCTAGTATAGGGTCTTTAGGTTATCCATACACTGCTACAGCTCTAACAGATTAAAGACTCATTTGAACATAAAAAGATGAAAAATCATAGGGATCATAGCCATTATAATAATGCCTTGATTACAAAATATAGTAAAGGCCCAATTCTTTCAGGCTCAGACTAAATAGTTCTTTATTAATAGTTCCATTAAAGTTAGTGGAATCATCTTGGTGGGATGTGTTCCTCATCAAAAGTAAGGATTCCCAAGGTCAATCTGCTCAAGCTCAGTGACCTTTTCCAACTCTTAGACCAGTTTCCATTCTGACCCCTGGAGTAGTAAGGGTTACAGTGATGTTTTGACTGTTCACTTCCATCAGCAGCACTGCAGTTATATATAGAAGTACTTTTCAAAAGGAGAAGAACTCGTCCTGTGCAACCTAAACTCATCAGAGCACTGAATATTGTTAAAGTAGGTGCTACTTCCAGCAGCAGTCGCTGGTGCCATTGGGATGAAGGTTTCTGCCTTGAAACTCTACAACTCCTTGGCAACAAGGGCTGTTCTGGGACCAGTGGGACAGGTAAACAAGCGTGGCTCTCCCTGCTCTCAAAGCCATAGCTCTCTTGGGCATTAACATTTCAGACTCACACAGACAATTAGAAAGACCCTGAATGATGTAAAAGTCACACCACAGAACAGAGAAGAACAGATCACCTTTTAAAGCTCCATTTCAAATGTCACCTACTATAGCGATATGCTCTCAGGTGAAGTCAGGTTTGGGGAGAGAAGAAAATTTGTGTTTGAAAGAGAATGTGCTTCTGAGATGGTTTATTTCTTGCCATTTCCCGTGTCAAGTGCCAACGATTCTAGGATTTTTACATAAACTCTAGAGTAGGATTGGAAATGGATATATAAAATTCAGTGTATTAGAACTCTGGAAATTGCAAGCCCCAGCTTAAAAACAGCTATAAAAGGCAGTTGGTCAGGTTTGGTGTTCATACCTGTACATTTCCACCATTTACCTGTCTGTTCATTTTTTCTCTGATGTCTCAGACTGGATGCTACTATTATGCACATTATGATCATTGTCACCTTCCACACAGGACAGGTAAAGAAAGAAAGCAAAAGTCCATGAAAAAGCTACCATGCCTTCATAATTACCTTTAGGATTAGGATTATGACTTGAAATATGTGACTTGGATTCCCCTATAGGTCTGGAAGAAATCTTTAGAGTACATCCACTCCTGCAGCTGACAGATGGTAGAGCAGAGAGCAGCCACTATGAAGATAACAGTATTTCACCCACGGGTTTTTCTTACTATGCAGTAGCATGAGGTAGCTGTGAAAGCAGTGGTGTTTCAGAACACTTCTTGCAGTACTGAGGTTTCTGGCTGGAGGTAGCCCAAACACACACTCAGTCTAGAAACTCTCAATCTCAGCACAGAGGTCACATAAAAGAAGAAGATACCCAGCCAGATGACAGGCAGGTTTATGTGGGTCACGGCTGTTTCTGCTGTGTGCCAGAGGCCAAACTTGCTGCTTCCACCCTGAAATGGGGAGCTACAAAGCTTTAAACCCCTTGGGGATTTTTCCCCCTCATCTTGTCATGAGAGTGGCTGGGCGAGATACAAAAAGGAATTCCAGAGAGGAAAGACTGAAAAAAATTTGAAGCTTTAATATATTCCTACTCTCTGACCCCATTCCTCCTTTTCAGTGCATCAACCGTTTTAACAATCTGGCTAAAGCAAACCCTGAAACTAGAAAACCCTTTCCTAACCAGTTTCCCTCTCATTTACTGAGAAGTGTTATGATGTTTTAATACCTTATCTCTTCTTCTTTTTTTTTTTTTTAAATTTCTTTTCATTCAATACCACTTAGTTCTTCATTTTTAAAATAGCTGTTCTGAAAAGACCAGTTTGCATTTTAAAACAAACAAAAAATTAGGATATACTTATAGAATTGAGCTTAGAATGGTATTGGCTATTAAACAAGACTGACAAATAACAATAATAAAATCAGTGAAATCACTCTTACATATAATCTCTCCACTGTGAAATAAACCACTGCTACATCCACGCTAAGCATATGTAAACAAAACAGATGGGGATTTCCCACTGCTGGTTTCTTTCTCCTAAGGATGGTTATTTTCAGTTCATAAACTCTCAGCTGTCATTCCTGATTTATCTTCGCGGCAGATTCCTGTTGGGGTCACAGGGCTGGGAGCTGGGGCGATGTGGCACGTCCCCCGCTCGCTGCGCTCTGCCGCCCCTCCAGCCACAGCGTTCGTAGCTGGGCTTCGCGCTTCCCTTTTAACCCCTTTCTCATCCCTCCCTCTGTCAGCGCCTGACATTTTGTGCACCGCGGTTGTGCTCCAGCACGGTGAGAGCCGTGTGAGGGATAGGCACGAGCTCAGTTTGTTGGTGAGCATCCTCCTCTAATTCGGGGACGGGAGAGAGGGCTACAAGAGATAACGAAACCCCGCCTGCGTTCAGTCTGCTACCCAAACAATGGCTTTATTTAAACATATGAAGACATCGCTGTGTAGAGATCCTTTAAAAAATGTTTTAGCCTTTCCCAGCCTTAGAGAGAGCGACCACTTTATTTGCTGGAAAGGGCTCTTCCCGCCCCTTCCTACTCCTGCCCTGCCTCCGCCCCCCGCCTCCCTTCCCCATATATTATTACTCTATGCCACCACCGCTCAAACAGTCCCACGGCGCTCCGTGCCCGCGCCACGGCCGGCGGGCAGCGGGTCCGTGCCCCGGGCAGCCCGCGGCCGCGGGGCGGCTCCCCCGGCGCCGGCCCGGCCCTGCGGAGCTGTCTCCGCTCGGCGGGTGCTGAACCGCGCGGGGCGGCGGCGGCGGCGGCCGGAGCCCTCCCGGCCTCGCCCCGGCGCCCGGAGCGGAGGGAGGCGGCGGAGGGGGCGCCGCGGGGGATGGGGGGAGCCGGAGGCGACCCCGCGCCGCCCGCCTGAGGAGCCCGCGCACAAAGCCGCGCCGCGGCCATGGAAGAGGAGCTCAAGTGCCCGGTGTGCGGCTCGCTGTTCCGGGAGCCCATCATCCTGCCCTGCTCGCACAATGTCTGCCTGCCCTGCGCCCGCACCATCGCCGTGCAGACCCCGGAGAGCGAGCAGCACCTGCCGCCCCTGCTCCACTCTCGGGGCCCCGCGCCGCCCGCCGCCGCCGCGCCGGGAGCGGGGCCGGGAGCGGCCGCGGGCTCCGCCGCCTGCCTGGACTCGGAGAGCGCGGCGGGCGGCGGCGGCGGGGACCACGCGGACAAGCTGAGCCTGCACAGCGAGACCGACAGCGGCTACGGCTCCTACACGCCCAGCCTGAAGTCCCCCAACGGCGTGCGGGTGCTGCCGCTGGTGCCCGCGCCCCCGGGGGCGGCGGCGGCTCCGCGGGGCGCCGGCCCCGCCAGCTCCTCCCTCACCTGCCCGCAGTGCCACCGGAGCGCGTCCCTGGACCAGCGCGGGCTGCGCGGCTTCCAGCGGAACCGGCTGCTGGAGGCCATCGTGCAGCGCTACCAGCAGGGCCGCGCCGCCGCCGCCGCCGCCGCCAAGTGCCAGCTGTGCGACCGCAGCCCGCCCGAGCCGGCCGCCGTGCTGTGCGAGCAGTGCGAGGTGCTGTACTGCGCCGCATGCCAGCTCCGCTGCCACCCGGCCCGCGGGCCCTTCGCCAAGCACCGCCTGGCCCCGCCGCCCGCACACCCGGGCGCCCCCGGCGGCGGCGGGGACGGCGGCGGCGGGAAGGGGGCGGGCGGCGGCCGCAAGCTGCCGACGTGCGCCGAGCACGACCTGGAGAACTACAGCATGTACTGCGTGAGCTGCCGCAGCCCCGTCTGCTACCAGTGCTTGGAGGAGGGCAAGCACAACAAGCACGACGTGAAGGCCCTGGGAGCCATGTGGAAGCAGCACAAGGTGAGACCCGACGGCCGGCCGAGAGCTGGGGTGATGCCCAGAGTTGGGGTGATGCTCAGCACTGCGGTTTGTTCATCCCAATGCCCCAAAAATGGGTTGCAGTTTGTGGGACCTGAGGTCCTTCATGTCCATCATCCGCTCAGACTTTTCTCCCTTCGGAATGGTGCTCTTAGATTTTTGGCCCTTCCTGACTTCCCGCTGACCCCGCAGCCTCTGCTCAGGGTTGGAAAACCCAGACTCCCTCTCGTGTTGGCCTCACCTTGACCACTGAGGTTCCACCAGGTCTCAGGCAGATAGCTGGAATTAGCAAGTCCATCTCACCAACTTGTTTGCCTTCCACAGGGTCCTTGGGCATCCTGTCCTCAGCCTTCCCATGCTCTCGCAGTGGCAGCAGCTACCTGTGAGGAGACAGGGTGGTTGTTCCTTCCTTTCACCACCTCCCTTTCATCCAGGACTCTGTGCAAGCTGCCACAACTGTGTGTCAACAAGGGAGAGTGGCCCACAGCCACCCAAGTGTTTTAGACAAGAAAGCATGGTACAGATGATCATGGACACTGGGTGTTCTGCTGGGCCTTAGAGAGGTCTCCTCCCACTCGGTTCCCAAAGAAGCCAGGAGTAATGGCTGGAGGGATTTTCATGGTACAAAGATAACTAAGGGAAAAGTAAAGCTTTTTCTGATTCACATATTGTCACTGTCTGATTCTTGCTTCCCTGCAAGTGATGCTCCCTACCTCTCCCTGGATTCCTTTGTGGAGAGGTCAGAGCCATTTACTTGGCTACACAGGTTTAGTGAGGTCTAGGAGAGCTGGTGTGTCACTTGGTCATTCTTTCCTTGCTAAAAATAAGGCTTTGCAACCATGTGAATAAAGAGCAAGACATGGCCTTAGAAGTTGAAAATATGCATGAAGTTAGTTATTTCTTGCCGAGAATGATGGACCCTGGAAAAATGATTAGTTCATACATATGAACTTAGAGAGGGAACTTCAATACCTGAGAGCTGAGGACAATCCTTTGGAGCTTCCTGCTGTACTGGGGTTAAAGGACTTCTCCCACAGCTGTGCAAAGAGCACTTGACCAGCTCTGCTGGCTGCAGGATTGCCTTCTTTTCACTCTCTGCTTGCAGTGAATAACACACAGAGAGAGAGATCCTTTCAGACACTGCAGGAAAGGTCAAAATCAAGACTGGTCTCATCACCCCTTGGCCATGGAGTGGCTCAGCACAAGATAGGCTGAGGTATTTGGCAAGACAAAAAATTGCTTTCTATTTTAAGATCCAAGGAAGATGCCCCTTGGGGTGATCTGCATTGTTGATCCATCCAAGAAGAAAGACAAACTTTTTCTGGAAGTGTTTGTTTGAATGATCTGCAGCTCAGCCATCATTACTCCCTAACATGATGAGTGCTTGTGCAGAGAAGTTCTCTTGCTGATTAAACATTTGAAGCTGCTGTTCATATCCCAGTGTCAGAATTCCCTTTCTGAGCAGAATTGTTTTGATGAGCAGGGTCTGAGTTCACAGTTCAAACGTGGCTGATGTTTTGGAGGGCATGAGAGATGAGCTTGTGATGTACTATGGTCTATCATGAGTTAAAACTGTTTGATGCCTTTTGGAACATGACAGTCCAGTGTAATCAAAGTTCAGAATCAATCATTTTGTCTCTTTCCTACTGTCAAATACTGAAAAAACCTTTTTGGCTGGTATTTTTTCTGCATTTTTTTCTGTGACTGAGGTATCACAGAACATGATTTTTCTCTTGATTTGCATATTCAATCAATGTCAAAATTCTAGTGAAAAGAAACCCTCGAAATTAAGTAATTTGGGGACTCTGAAATTATGCTCTTGTGAATATTATATTTCCCAGAAAAATGTGCTTGGCAGAAAATAAATATAATGGAACTGTGTAGCCAGGCAGCCTAAATCATCATCTCACATTCATTCAGATAACATGTTTTAGAATTAGATACTTCTGCTTAGAAATAGTTCTCTGATACAGCAATTTCTACAAGTTTATTACCTGCAGTTACTTTGGCCAAACCCTAAATTACTTACATTGACTGGCATGCCAAAGGTAATTTAAGGCTTATGTGTTCTCTGCAGATGCTCCGGGCATAGGTGGTAGAGGCAGCTGAAAGGTTTGTTCTTAGACCAAGGAGCCTTCCTTGTGTTAGCCCTTTGTTTGGCTCCTCCTTTGTCTGGGCCTTTTTACAGTGACCTAGTGGCAAATTACAGAGTGTAAAAGCTTGTCCAGGCAGGGCTGCAGGCCATGCAGAGAAACGTGCCCTTGCTCTCAGCTGTACTGCTGATACCAAAGCTGCACTGGACTGCTTGGCCCCTGTTAGTGGTGCAGGTTCCCCATTGCACTGCTGTAACTTCTTCTACAAACAAAGTAAAATTGGTGCGAAATGACATCAAGGCTCCAATGGCACAAATCTATGAAAATGCCCTGGTTTAGCTGGACTTGATTATATTCACTTGCCTAAAAAGTGCCTCTGGACCAGCAGTTCAAGGTTATTAAGAAAAATTCTTAGTCTTCTGTTGAAGTTTAATTCTTTCATGTCTTCTTAGCAAGTACAGTGGTACTGTAATCACATTTAGGTGGGACTTCAGACCTATGAATGTGAGGAATGATGGGGGACACATTTCAGCTCTGCCCATTCTAAAAGGTTAACTATACATATGTATCAAAATGCTGAAAGCACCCACAGCTGGAACTGTCTGTGAAGGGCAGGCAGGCAGGCAAGTGCAGGAGTCCTCATGCCTGCTTTTATTTCCTGACCTAAAGCCTTGTGTTCCCAAAAACATGTGGGCTCTATGAGAATTCAACACCAGGACAAGCTTATCTAATCAATAGTCAATCTGCTGCTAAAGAGGGATGGAGGGAAGGCAAGCTAAATGAGCATGAACTGTTTGGTTGAAAAAGGACATGGCCATTATCTGGTTCATTTTCTGAAATCAGAGGTCTTCCCTGCCCATCTGGGCTCAATTATTTATCCTTGTGATGTCTGTGTTCCTGTAATTGGTGGAAATAGAAACTTGGTCTCCATCTCCAGCCCTCAGATTATTGGTTGCAAGACCAGCTATTAAAGTGAGGATAATGCCAGGTGGAATACCCTTTGTCAGGAGTTATTAATTGTCCCAGTCGATGGAGCTTGTTACATCTCAGTTCGGCTTACAATAAATATTTCTGTGGTATGGAAGATTGCTCTGGGTGTACAGGGCATTTTTTATGGCTTGGTTGGTTTACTGGGGGCTTAGTCATGTAGCTCCACTTGATTTTAATGAGAAGTGCATGACTAAATTCCTCTGATTTGCAAGGTATCTTTTACAAATGCTTGGAAAAACAAGGCTATTATCTCTGAGTGGGTTTCACAAATGGAAAGCTGGCCTTCTACTCGGCTTCATGCTGCAGTCAAGTTAATGCAACCATTAATGAACAGATCAATTTGCTTATGAGCCCTTTAGACAGTGACATGGCTGAGTTTCTGTTGCAGCTCTCTGTGATGGGAGTGTGCCAGGAGTGACTGTGCTGATTGCCATTGGTATATATGCTGCTTACAGTTCATCTGTGGTGGTTTTCTACAGCTGCTGTGATGCCCACATGCTGCCTTTGTCTCTTCTGATCTGGAGAAATGCACTTTGAGATGATTTGAGAGCTGGGGCAGATGTTGGGAAAGTGGAAGTTTTACTTTTGTTGGGAGCAACCATTGGTTTTGATTTGAAAGAAAGGAACCCTTTCCTCCCTGGGACAGTTTGGTCAGGACAGTCAATGGCAGGGAATATAATGCTTCTGCCACCTATTTCTTTCTTGCTTACTCCCCAGCTGCTTTCTCATGTGCTGCTTTAACCTTGTTCTGTGTCATCTTGACAAATCAAAGGCTCAGATGTGCCCTGTGAGTGGAATAGAAAGTGTGATCAAAAACTTCAAACTTTGGCAAACATCATCAGCCTGTGCAGAGCTGACCTCACGTCCTGATTGTCTGATCTGGCAAAAACCAGTTTTTTTTTCATGGTTTGCTTCTGTGGCTTCCCGTAGTGTTAACATGAAATATCATCATCATTTCAGGTTTTTGTGCATTTACAAGGGTTTGTGTAAGAAAGTAGCAGGGATTCAAATATTGAGAAATAGGCACAGTAGTGTGTCTTCCCTTTACAGTTGTAATGAATGAATTTTGCAAAGCATATTCTCATTTAGATTTTAGCACTAATGTGCTTTGAAGGGGCCACTTTCCAGCCTCTTGTTCCCCAGTCTTACATTCATCCAGGGTTGGTCCATCCCAGGTGCAGAACCTCGCAATGGCATCAGCCAGTTGTTTGAGTACACTTAGTGAATCCTCTTGGGACTCCTGGACTTACAGGGATCCATGTGGAGCAGAAAATCATGCACAAATTTGGGGATGACTGGGAGTTAATCACTCTCACAGTCGTGGTCCTCCAGCTCAGAGCACTGGGACCCTAAAATGCAACCCTGGGTCTGCCAGGGGCAAAACCACTCTTTCCTTCCTGTCCTCGAAGTTCGTTGACAAGCCTCTGGCTCAGCTTAGAGATCTCAGCTGTTGGCTGAGGAAATGGAAGGTCAGGCCTAGAGTGTGGACCTAAAAAAGACATATTCTATGTGCCTTACCAGTTAATATTAGAGGAAGGGTTTCTTCCAACTTTTGTAGAAACATTCACCCATTTGTTGAGTTGGAACATGGGAAACTGGAGCCCCAAGGGACATTACTATGAAGTCTGAGAAGGCAGATTTGTCTTTAAAGTCCTACTGTATCTCAGGTTTGGTAGGATCTACCACATTTATAAAGATTTCAGACTTGGATGAAGAAGAAGTGTCATTTTGGAAAGCACTTGGGGATTTTTCAGCATGACAGATGCTACTGTGTAAGTGTAAGACTACTACCTCCTTATAAACGTGGGTAGCTGTTTTATAAAAAGGTGTTTGACTTACCAAGTTGCTGCAATAAAGTGGGACGTGCAGACACAATACTTGACTGCCCCCACATGCATATTTCACCCTCATTAAATCTGATTATGGTAAAAATCTTAACTGTTCTTTTCTAGCAGAAACACTTTGTGGAATTAGGAATACATGTAAGCCTTTTTGCACATTAATAATAATCAAATCCAAGGATTACTAAGAAAAACATTTGCATTTTATCACTAACTTTTTCTTTCTTCTCCTCCTTTTTTCTCCCTTGCAGGCACAGCTGTCTCAGGCTTTAAATGGTGTTTCAGATAAAGCAAAGGAAGCTAAAGAATTTTTGGTCCAGCTGAAAAATTTATTGCAGCAGATCCAGGTAACTGTAAAATATAATCTGTTTTGACAATACAGTAATCAATAGAACTGAGTGAATAATTTATTTGATGACTTTGTTTCCTATGCTATTCTCATCTTTCCTGGAATCATCTGACCTTTCTTGAATGGATTTGCTAGGTAAAATTGTTCATCAAATAATGCCTGCAAGCCCCTCTTAGCTTCTAGATTGTTTGCTGTTTGTTGCAAAAAGCTGATACTCAATACTGGACATCTGAGCTGTGTTGATTAGTGTTTGATTGAATCCATTAGTCATGCTTCTAGGTTCCTCCCTGGCTGCAATTGCTTGAATTCAGCATTTGGGATAAATTCTCATTTTAACACATTCAAAATTTACTTCTATCTTTTCATCTTACGTTTCCTAAAAATGCACTAATTTCTTCAAAAAATCCAGTCAGCCTGCCTATTAGAGTACTTGTAAGAATGTCCTACGCATACTCAAAAATACAGGAATATTGTACAAAAAAAAAAAAAAAAAGGAACTGCTGCTAAATCAATGTGTTGTTTATTGGAGCATAAGTTATTTTCATGCCTGTAATTGTCCAGATTTAATAGTCAGAAAAAGAGCTCATAGTGAGTGCAGTAATTGAGGGCACAGACCCAATATGAAACAAGCCTTAATTTCAATCAAATTTAGACTCATCAGTGCTGGAGGTCAGACGATCCCCAAGGTCCTTCTGGCCCTGAGGAGTGTACCTGGAAATGCGCCACTCCAGTTTGGGCTGTGCAGTGTCCACGAGGGGACACTTGTGTCCTGTGCTTGTTAGTAAGGGAAAACCCAATCAGAAAGTCAAAAAGTTTATTATTTATTCATTAAAGTATTCCACCTAAAACCTCAGAGGATGAATTCGTACCACAAGAGATGTCCAAGCTCTTGGGTTGCCTAAGGGCAGCCTCACAATGCACCCTCACAGTCTGCCACAGCCACGTGGGGAAGGGAATGCACCAAAATGAGAAACTGGTAAAATTAAAGGACATTTAACTGAAAGACACTGGTGGAAAGCCACTGACTGGCACTTGTAATCTGCTGTATTTGGCCATAGGGTGAGGTTTCTCTCAGCTGACTTACCCATTTAACAATTATGTAGCTCAGCTGGTCTACTCATTTAGATTTCTCTCACTGTCCAAGGAGAAAAGACAGGCACCTCTAGAGAGCATTTCTTCCTGTAGGTATGAACAGCTATTTTGGGATGGGATAACCCATCCAAAACAGTAGTCTATCACCAATCTTTCTTGAGTCATCTAGCTCCATTACAAATGTATTTTTCCCTCCTGAAACCTAGAAGTGGCCTGTTATGACTATTTATGACTATGCTGTAAAATCTTTTAATGTGTTTCAATAAAATCACTGCCAAATTGCTCTGCATAAGGGAGCTGCTACAGTTGGATCAAAAGACCAAACCATTTATTTGATGCTGCTTGTTTCTTAAAATGCTAGAGGAGAGGTCAGAAGAGGAAATTTTATCCAGCAGTACCCTCTAACATTTAGCCAAGTCTGGGCACAAATCTGAATCCGACCCTCACATGTTGAGGCAATCTTCATCCTGAGCCTCAGTGAAACATCAAATTTCAGCAAACCAAAACAGCAGGACTGCATATTGTATTCCTAAGTAAAATAAGTCTGGGGCATGGCTCCAAGATGATCACTCACACACTTTAACCCTTAAGGAGCTCTCTGGAATGGTTTCCTCCCGAGACAAATTGCACTCCTCTCATGCAATGTTTGAGCCACCTTTGATGATAGCATGTAGCAGGGAATGCTCCTGGGTAGTCAGGTTTGGTACAGCCACACTCTTCAAGGGGAAAGGGTTTAGATGTGTCATGAGCCTGTCTGTGCCTTTTGACATTTGGACAAAAACCAGTTCTTGTACTGTTACTTTGTGGGGAAACAGATGTAGCCTTTGTGCATAGGTTTGTAGCCAGACACATTTCTCAGAGCAGGTTATTTGCAGTAGAAATCTTATGACAGCTGCCACACTCACATACGGACATTTACCCCTCAGCAAAAATGTATTTTAGTAATACTTTTACACAAAGGACCAAGCAATATGTAGATTTTATTATCCTGTCTCAATGTGCTGCAGACCAGGCAGCCACCCACACTCTTTATCTCCTCTCTTGAGTTTGCCAGAGCTACCAGGAATTGTGCTTTCATCTTACCTCGGGCAGTTTGCAATTTCATAATCTATTTTTCTTTTCCTTGCTTTGCAGATCTGTTGTTCCCCCTCTTTTTTCATGCCTTTCTCTTCTCTGAGATCACTTTTATATCTCTTGGTCTTTTCTTTTCAGATACTGTCTGTTCCTCATTGCTCCTGTTGCTTCTTTGCTTCTCCTTGTTGCTGTCATGATCTGATTTTCCCATTTTCCCATCTGCTGTAACAATTTCATACTTTCTCACTTGAAGGAGGCATATAGCCAAACACCCTGTTTGATGTGAGAGCAGAAAATGAGGAGAGAAACGATGCACTGCAGCCCCCGACTGATTCAGGCTCTGTGCACAAAGCAGCACTTCAGGAGCAACGGGATGGAAATGGGCTTAAGGGGGAGCTGGGAGTGACACCAGCTGAGGAGGGGGAGATGCAGACAGGAAGAGTCTAATACAAACCTCCTAGGAGCAGGAGCTGAGCCGTCTGGAGTCTCCCCAGGCGCAGATAAACCCTCGCCCACATCTCGCCGGCAGGGCTAGGACTGCACTGGGGCTTCCCAGGGAACACTGACCCTGCATCCCTCGGCTGCAGAATGGGATGCACGGGTCACAGTGAGGGAAGGTGCAGTAAATTTTTTAGCAGTGCTGAAAATTTTGAACTCGAAATAAAGGCAAAGCAAATGAGTAGAAAATAAGAGAAAGGCAAAAGAGCTAAGAGATAATAATGAATTAGGGGAGTACAATGTCTTAGCAAAGAGGTGCTTCTCCTTCAGTACATGCTTAAAATCTTCTCACATTGAATGATGTTTTTTTCTTTTTTAATTGGGGTATTTGGGGGGAAAACTGATAGCACACCTAAACATCTCCTTGGAAGAGGAGCTTGAAAGTTTTCTCCTTCTAGTCTCATGAGCAGAGGAGGTGAGGGAGAGTCTTCCTTTGAATGGGTACTACAGAAGCAGTTCCAGGAATTTATGTAATGCTAAATTGTTCCCAGAGCCTACTAAAGGCTCAGTGTTGTATACCTCATGCTGGTTTCTGCCTAGCAAAGAATTTTACCATAATGTGAATAGAAACTTGCTTTTTTTTTTAAAAGCTAATCAAGTACATAGCTCCACTGCCAAGTGCTAACTGTTTTATAAAAAGTACTCGAAGCAATACACAAACCTTAGGGCTTTGTACCTCATTAATTTCCTTGTAATAAGCCAGTTGACCAGATTCTGGTCCATAATTCTGTTCTAATTGCTGTGGTACAGAGCCAGTAATTTCAAAGTTGCTACAGTGGGATAATTAAAACAGATTGGACCAGAATCCTTTTATGTATATATGCACTGTGTATGTTACATTCAGCATTTACATCATGCTGTACTACATCTGTCGTCAGGAAAGTGCCAGTAAATCATGGTTTTGAATAAGACCATTTGTGGCATGGCATGTTATTGTTTCATTTTACAGCATGCAGCTATTACTGGTACAGCTGTAATGAAATCAGAAAGGCAACAAAAATGCTGAGGGTCTTGAAAGGAAATTTTTTCTGAACAGAAAAGCAGGTATGAGCAATAGCTTCAGCTGCAAACCATGCTCTCTCTGATGTGTATGACTCTGTCCTCATAGGAGAACGGGTTGGATTACGAAGCCTGTCTGGTGGCTCAGTGCGATGCCTTGGTCGACGCGTTAACGCGGCAAAAGGCAAAACTGCTCACAAAGGTCACCAAGGAGCGTGAGCACAAGCTGAAGGTGAGCACTCCTCTCATCAGCTCAGCACAGCTGCTGAGAGATACCTGCTGTGGTCTGTCAAGTTCCCCTTGACAATGAAATCTCCTAATGACCAAATTCTAAAGTTCCTTTAGCAGGTTCCAGTTCAGCAGTTTAATGGAACTGTGCCTATGCATGTTAAATGATGGATACACTTCAGCAGTTTGTTGAATCAGGCCATCAATCTTTATTTATCTTATGGTTTGGTGCTATCTTTTGAGAGGTGCTTATCAGTGAAACCTGTGTGTGGTTTGGATTTTGGCACCTTCTGCCCAAGTAAACAGTTGTGATTTTGATATCCCTTCGAATTCTTTAAATTCAGGTAAGCCACCTCCAGAAATACGTGAGCTACTCAAATATATTAAAGAAATGCAGTAAAAGAAGCTGGCAAGAAGAAATCTAAACTGGTTGTATGAAGTGGCAGTCAAGAAATATTTAAATGGACACATTTCTTAAAATGCTGATCTTTATGTGATTTTGAGGTACTATGGTGCCATTCACATTAAAAGTATCTAAGACACAAGGAAAAAGTGAAATGGATTATCTAACATATCAGTTAACAAAATCCACCTGAGATCAGCATTCAGCTTGCTTAACAAGAACAAGCACTTAGGACATACTGCTGACAGCACAGCAAATCCTGCAGTTTGTAGCTGTCACAAGTTGTCCTACAGAACACAGTGCTACCAGACCTAGTCCACAGCCATGTGGCACCAGAATCAAGGCCAAAATCTGTAAAACTGGAATGCAGCTATTTTAATTGTTAATTCCAGCAAATCTCTTCTTAAGCAGAGCAGGTTCAATAATAAATTGTGATGAGAATGTTAGGGTATGATCTATGAGAAACCACTTCAGGTGTTTGCCTCTAAAGTGAAGGACTTTTTAGCTCAGGTGTTAGTGAAAGTGTGACTGGAAATGTGATCACTGCAAATGCAGAGACATACTCTGTGCCCTCTCTGCCCCAAGCAAGCCTAATCTTTGAGAAATTAATCTGCTCTGAAAATTGAGATTCCCTGTGCACAACATTTTGCCAAGCTAATTATCGCTATTTACAATACAGAGCAAGTGAGTGAAGCTGATGGAGATACGGCAGTGGCCATATGGCAGCTAAATTAAGCATAGATTTAACACACTCTCCCATTCCTTGTCTCTTCTGGAATAATTTTATACAATTCACTGCAAGCTGAGGCAGTCATAGAACTGTACTGATGTTTGTTTTCCAGGTTGTTTGGGACCAGATAAATCACTGTACACTGAAGCTACGCCAGTCAACAGGCCTCATGGAATACTGCCTAGAAGTTATCAAAGAAAATGATCCCTCTGGGTTTTTACAGGTATTTTTCTTCCCAATGTTCTGGGGGGGGAGGGGGGAAATACATTAAAGCTAAGTCTAAAAATGTGTGGCTTTGTTAATTAGCCCCTTCCACCTCCAAGGCAGGTTCGCCTTAACTCCTGTAAGTACTGTCTAAAAACTCAGAGAGCCTGGTGACTGCATGAGTGTCCCAGCAAAGAGATGGCTTTAACAGCTGCACCCTGGCTGAGGGGGGGAGTTAGTGGTCACACCACTCCCCTCACTCCTGATGTCTTTCCTCTTGCCAGCCCTTCCTTCTGGCATGAGAAAAAGATGCTATGCAGTTAATGATAGCTTTTTGCAGAGTACTATTTTATTCTCATTTGAGAAACCCAACACAGGGCCTCACAGAGCTCTCTGATTAATTTGGAGAGGTCAGTGACTCAGGAGAGTAGTACTTCTCCCCGTTGTGTTCTCCCCTTTGCTTTCCTGTGTAAAAGAGTCCTTTCAGCACCTCCCCTGTAAGGAAGTCTAGACTGAAGGGGCTGCATGTATCTTTGCTTCGCTGAGATTGTTGCATCAAGACCTGTGGCAGCTCCAGGTGCCTTTTCTTTGCAAGATATGGCCTATTCAATAATTGCCTTAATTTGCAGGATATGGTTTCTTAGGTGCAAACTGTGGAAATGTCTATTGATGAGACAAAACATAACAGTGTTTTTTTCCCATCAATTATTTTGCTTAATTTATTCTTATGTGTTTATTAATAACTTTATTTTGCCCTAGTGGTTTTGTTGCCTTATTTACTTCTTAAAAAGAAAGGTACATAAAACAAAATAATCTGCACATATGAATGCATGAGTGTCAGGGGTTTGTCAGAGCATCCCTAAAAAACAGGATGAGAATTAGCCAACCTAAACCTATTAACACTCCAGACTGATTGTTACTGTCATGTCTGGTCTCAAGCAGGAGAGGGGAATGCATGGTGCAGATTAACCTCAAGGTTACACAGATTTTAACAGGCTGTTGGCTGGACCCTACAGGACAAACAAAACCTTTGGGTCTTACCTACATGCTATCTCGATATACAGCTTTAATTTTTCAGAAAGCAACCTTCCCTGTAGGGTCTGTGGAAATTTTTCAGTTTTTGAAAGCCCCTTTATGAAAAAAAAACTACAAGCCATTTTTGTTTTTACTTTTTCCTGGTTTTGAGCAACTACTCCTGCAGCCAGGATATTGAGACATGGCCAAGAGATCCAGCATGGCTCCAAGGTTGCAGGAGGCTGTGGGATGCTCCTCTACTTACTGCACAGACTGATAAGGAGCTGTTGATGCAAGGGCTCAGACAAGAGTGTCCTCAGTAAAAGTAATGAGGAAAAGTATCCAAATTCCTGCAACAAAGGAAAACTTTCTCTGTAATACCCATAAAAAATTCTACTCTCTGTGACTTACAGGAAGTTCACTGTCAGGGACTCCAGATATCCAAATGGCAGCTTCACTGAACTCAAGGACAGTTGAGCTCATTGATTTCCACAGAGACAGGATTTAACTTCCTGAAGTGTCTGTTGTGATCATTTTAGTTTGACTTTTGGTCTGATTGTGTGTGGGCTGAGCTAGAGCAAAGCTTTAAAAATTAAGTTCAGTTTTGATGTAATGGTAGAAAATCCATCATATATGTGAAAATCTATCTGACAATTTATCACCCTCACTGTGAGTAATATACACCTTCCTTACCATTTGATTTTTTAATCCTTTAGCTTTCATCCACTGAATCATCTCTGCTTGAATGGAGAGACTCAAACATTTAAGCCTCTCTTTGTGCAACCTCTTTTTAAACAGGAGAGCAAAAGTAGACTATGCAGATCAGAGAACAGAGTACAGAATTATATGTGGCATTCAAAGGCATGACACACAACATAATCTTAACAGGCTTTATAAATGCAGTTTTTACTTTCCTAGCCTAATATGAGATTTATTTTGAAAAGACAAGATGAAAGGATGCAACATAAATGGACCTCACCCCAAAATGACCAGATCCCATCTCATCTGTTTTGCTGCCTTAATCCTGTTTCCTTTGTGCTGTATCTCACAGGCATTCTGTCATTTTTAATGTGTGCAGCTGCCATTTCATTATAAACCTGATACTCTCTTTCAGATTTCAGATGCTTTAATCAAGCGTGTTCAGGTATCTCAGGAACAGTGGGTCAAAGGAGCCTTGGAGCCAAAAGTGTCTGCTGAGTTTGACTTGACTCTGGATAGTGAACCTTTACTGCAGTCAATTCACCAGCTGGATTTTATTCAGATGAAATGTAGGGGTGAGCTCTTATGATTTTCCTTTTCCTGTTTTTCATGCATGTGTTGAAAGAGTGCTGGGAGGTGTGAGGACACCAAAGGAGGGATAACTTGAATTTGCTGGATAGTTTTAAAAGGTGTTCAGGGAAATTCAGGTTACTAGGTCTTTGATGGAAAGGCCATATGGCCCCTAAATTAAGCATAGATTTAAGTGCATCTCCCATTCCTTGTCTGAGCTGAACAAATTTCAGATAGAAAATTCAGATGCAAGCTAAAGATTGTAAAGATAACTTCTTCAGAGTAGGGCTTTGAAGGCATGAGACATGAGCTGCATGAAACTTCATGCCATTTTGTAGCATTCCTAGGTTTGACATGGTTAATTCAAGATACCAGTTATCCCTATCTTGTCAGAAACAGCTGAAGTAGAAAATAAATATTACGCTCACATGCACACTTGAATAGGGAAACCCCCTCCCAGCCTTTGACCTTTGACTTGTATGTGGACTGTGCTGCAAAAATTGCCCATCTTAATAAAAAAAATCATGAGGAAGAGATTCACAATGGGGAAAGTACCTCCATGGCTGTACCACACAAGGGGTAGTAGCTCCATGGCTGTACCATTCCATGGTCCAGGTATCTGGATAGTTCTGATGAACAGAATTAGAGGGAACTGAGGTTAAAAAATGTATCTAAAAGAAGAAGCTGATGAACAGGACATGTCACTGACATTAAGAAAAAAAGAAAATTAACATAATGAGCTTGTTTTGCAGCTAGTTTATTTGAATCTCATTTGAGAACTGCATCAGAATTAGACAGATCCATAGAACAGTTGGGTTTGAAAGCCATTGTGGTCCCTGGGAATGATGTCATTAGCTTCTCTCAGTGGTGATTCTCCCCTTTAATTATCCATGTGGGTGACAGGATAGAGGCTGCCAGAAGTCAGTGAATGAGTTAAGTCTAGACTGATGTCGGGCGTGCATTTTTCTTTGTTGTTTTGAGCAAGCATAAAGAACTTTGTTCAGCTCCAGGTGTGTTTTTCTGGGCAAAATTCTGCATCTGAGACACCTTAAAATGAAGTAATTAGGATGGATAATTTGGCAGGTATGTGGAGGAACAATGTACAAACAGTTAAAACCAGAGTTTTTTTCACCAAGAATGCTTTGCATCTTAATAAATTCTTGTGTTGTTTATTCAACAAACATATTTGAACTAGTCCTTTGAAATGTTGTCAGACTTAAAAGTGGAGTCAAGATCAAACAGGAATATCACTGATGAAATGAATGAATGGTGTCTGGGTTTGTGCATTTTTAAAATCAGGTTTATATTTAATGCTAGCCAAATTTATTGTGAAATATATTTGATTGTTAATCTCCCACCACTCTGGTTTCAAACATAGGAAGGATTTAGATTAAACTAGTCACAGAGATTGCTTTTTAACCACAGGTTACCTGGACACTGAGACAAACAAGGTATTTGGCTTGTGGACATTCACCTGGCTTTAATCTTGAAGACTTACAAAACTTTCTTTTGAGCCAGATTCACTTGTGCTTTTTGAATTAAAGTGTTTTCTGCTATGTTATGAAAATTTATCATAAGATTTTGGGAAGCTTTTTCCTGGTTTTGAGCAACAATCCTGAGAGGCAGAGAAGACGACAGGAGATTTTGCAGCCCAAACCTGGTGCAAGGTTGCAGACACCTGTGGGCTTTGCTCCCCAGGGGCAGGGTTAGCCCTGAGGAAGGGCTTTTGATGCAAGGTCTTGGACCTGAAGAGGGATTATCTGTTGCATGTCCCATCAGGTTGGTATCACAATTCCTGCAACAATGCAAAACCATGCAAGGAAGAGTGGAAAAATTGTTAACCTGGTGACTTACAGGAAGGTCACTGTCAGGGACTCCAGATATCCAAATCACAGCTCTGTGTGAACTCAAGGACAGTTGAGCAAGCCATTGACCAGTTCCAAGCTAGCATTCATAGGTGTCTTTGGGATTGTTTAGTATATAGACGTGTATTTATCTTTCTTCATTTACCACAGCAAGTCTATTTCCATTTGAAATTAGAAAAGTCTGACACTTTGGCCTTTTTTTTTTTCTGAAATTTTACCCTCACTATGACCTCAACCAACTCTGCATTATTTTAGAATCTTAAAATGATCATGGACTGAAGGGAACCTTGAATGGATCATCAAAGTCCCAACCCCCTGCTTTGGGAAAGGTCACTTTTTTTAAACAGGTTGCAAAAGAGACCCATCCTGCCTGGCCTTGAACACTTCAGAATTAATGGGGTATCCACGGCATCCCCTGAGCACCATAATCTTTCCAGGCCTTTATAAATCACAGTAAAGACTTTCCTCCTAAATATTGATTTCTAAACCCTCTCAGTTTGATGCCATCCTCCCTTGTCCCATTACTACATGCCAGATAAAACTCCATCTGTTTTGCTCCAGTTGGCCTGTTTTAGGTGCTGGGAGGCCACAACATGGCATCCATGGAGTCTTTTTCAGGCTGAGCAACCCATTTCATTATAAGCCTGTCTTCATTGGAGATTTCCAGCTTTCTGATCATGTTCCAGGTATTCCAACAGAACAGTGTCCTTCCTATGTTGGGGGCCTTGGAGTAAAAATGTCTACACAGTACATGGAGCCATTGACCATAACCTTTCAGTGCAGTCAATTCACCAGCCAATTTTCATCAGATGAGAGCTCCAGCCATTAAAATTTTTGATTTTCCATCTTAGAGACAGGGATGTCATGAAAGGGTAATGGTTTGCACAAGTTCAGGTAGGTGACACCAGATAATTTCCTGGATCTGCCACTGGTGTTCAGGAAAAATAGAAGGCCACCAAATTTTCTAGGCATGATTTGGCCTCCTTCAGATGCACTATTTGCATTTCTCATGCAGAATGGTCTTGCATCTAGAAATACAGGTATCCTAGAGTAATCAACTCAGCATTTCAGGAGGAAGCTTTGCCCAAACATGATGGGGAACTTCATGCCATTTTGCTGATTCCTGTAAGGAGATGGTGCAATGCATGGTGATGTTTTGCTATTTATCACCATGAGCACTGGAAAAGATTGCCCAGAGACTTGAATGTGGCACCCCTCCCTCACTTTGATATTTGAGAACTGTGGACTGGGACACAGTCCTTAATAAAAAAAAAAAATCATGAGGAGGATGTCCCTGCCTGAGCAAGGAGTTTGGACCAGATGAGGGGATAGTGGTCCCTGTACCATTCCATGGTCCAGGTATCTGGATTCTGTGAACAGAATTTGAGCATCCAGGTTAACAAAGAAATCTGTGAAGGTCTCTTCACATCATGTCACTGACATTAAAAAAAGAAAATTAATATAATGAGCTTGTAATGGGGCTAGTTTATATGAATCAAGCTGAGAACTGCATCAGAATTAGACAGATCCATAGAACAGTTGGGTTTGAAAGCCATTGTGGTCCCTGGGAATGATGTCATTAGCTTCTCTCAGTGGTGATTCAAGCCTTAATTATACATGTGGGTGACAGGATAGAGGCTGCCAGAAGTCAGTGAATGAGTTAAGGATATCGTGTAGTGATGTCAGACGTGCTTTTTTTTTGTTGTTTTGAGCAAGCATAAAGAACTTTGTTCCACTTATGTGTTCTCTCTGGGCCTAATTCTGCATCTGAGACACCCAAAATGAAGTAATTAGGATGGATAATTTGGCAGATATGTGGAGGAACAATGTACAAACAGTTAAAGGCCAGAGTCTGCTCACCAAGAATGCTTTGCATCTTGGCATAAACAGGCTGTGTTAAAGTTATTCAATAAACATCTGTGAACTGCTCCTTTGAAATGTTGTCAGACAGGCAAGTGGAGTCAAGAGAGCAGGAATATCACTGATGAAACTCCTCTGAATGGTGTCTGCACTTGTGTTTTTAAAATCAGTTTATATTTAATGCTAGCCATATTTATTGTGAAATATATTTAATACTAATCTCCCACCACTCTCCTTTACAAACATAGGAAGGATTTAGTTAAACTAGTCACAGATATTGCTAATTAACCACAGGTTACCTGAGGTGAGAGCAGCCTAGGTATTTGGCTTGTGGACATTCACCTGGCTTTAAGCTTGAAGACTTACAAAACTTTAATTGAGCCAGATTCACTTGTGCTTTTTGAATTAAAGTGCTTTCTGCTACGTTCTCATTTTGAGTTAGACACAATCTGAGAGGCAGAGAAGACGACAGGACTTTTGCAGCCCAAACCTGTGCAGAGCTCCCAGACACCCCTGGGCTTTGCTCCCCAGGGGCAGGGTTAGCCCTCAGGAAGGGCTTTTTCTTGAGCTGTCTTGGTCCTGACCAGGGATTATCTGTTGCATGTCCCATCAGGTTGGTCAGCACAACCAGTGTGACCATGCACACACCATGCAAAGAACAGTGGAAACAGTGGAAACCTTAAGGTGCATAAGGGAGGGCATTATTCCCCTTCACACCTCTGTGTGCCCAAGCAGAGCAAGCCACTGACCAGTTCCAAGCTAGCATTCATAGGTATTGGGGATTGTTTAGTATATAGACGTGTATTTATCTTTCTTCATTTACCACAGCAAGTCTATTTCCATTTGAACTTCTCAGTCTGACACTTTGGCCTTTTTTTTTCTGAAATTTTACTTCTATGACCTCAACCAACTCTGCATTATTTTAGAATCATAAAATGATCTGGACTGGAAGGGAACCTTAAGGATCATCTAGTCCCAACCCCCTGCTGTGGGAAAGGTCACTTTTCACTAGATCAGGTTGCTCAGAGACCCATCCTGCCTGGCCTTGAACACTTCCAGGAAAGGGTATCCACGGCTTCCCTGAGCACCCTCTTCCAGTGCCTCACAACGCTCACAGTAAAGACTTTCCTCCTAATATCTGATCTAAACCCTCTCAGTTTGAAGCCATCCTCCCTTGTCCCATTACTACATGCTCTTGTAAAAACTCCCTGGCCAGCTCTCCAGTTGGCCTCCTTTAGGTGCTGGGAGGCCACAATATGGTCTCCATGGAGTCTTCTTCAGGCTGAGCAACCACAGCTCTCTCAGCCTGTCTTCATTGGAGATGTGCTCCAGCCCTCTGATCACCTTCCAGACCTATTCCAACAGTTCATGTCCTTCCTATGTTGGGGGCCCTGGAGTACATGTACACAGTACATGGAGCCATTGACCATAACTCTTTCAGTGCAGCCACCCAGCCAATTCCTCATCAGCTGAGAGCTCCAGCCATTAAAATTCTTGTCTCTCCATCTTAGAGACAGGGATGTCATATGGGTAATGCTTTGCACAAGTTCAGGTAGGTGACACCAGATAATCTTCCCTCATCTGCCACTGCTGTTATTCTGTCATAGAAGGCCACCAAATTTTCTAGGCATGATTTGGCCTCCTTCAGATGCACTATTTGCATTTCTCATGCAGAATGGTCTTGCATCTAGAAATACAGGTATCCTAGAGTAATCAACTCAGCATTTCAGGAGGAAGTGCCCAAACTGATGGGGAACTCCCCTTTGCTGACTGTAAGGAGAAGCTGCAGTTGCATGGTGATGTTTTGCTATTTATCACCATGAGCACTGGAACAGATTGCCCAGAGAGGTTGTGGCACCTCCCTCACTGGAGATATTTGAGAACTGTAGGGACACAGTCCTGTGCCATGTGCTCTAGGATGTCCCTGCTTGAGCAAGGAGTTTGGACCAGATGAGCCCCTGTGGTCCCTTCCAAGCTGACCTGTTCTGTGATTCTGTGACTTCTATATTTCTGAGCATCCACTTTCACAAAGAAAAAATGTGTAGGTCTCTTCACATCTGCTCCTCTTTCTTTAATCCCACCTATGCCAGCATACCGCCAAGTCATCAGTCTTTGCCAAATATTGGTTGAGGTGAGTCTTATTAAGTCATTTTATTGGTTGATCTGACAAGAGCAGATGCTTTAAAGATGTCAGTAATCTGTAAACAAAGTTTTAGGAAGATCTAGGATAACAGGGCAAGCATGGCTTTTCCAACCATAAGTTTTTTTTTTTCCAAAAGCCTTTGCAATGTAATATCTGCATTATTGTTATCAGTGCTTAGTACATAACTGAATTTCTTCTTTTTTTTTCAAACTCTGGCCTCATTCAACCTCATTGAGCTTGCATGGGTCATTTAGAGTGAAAGCATGCTTGAAAGTAAACATTGATTCACTGTGGTAGACAAAGAATGAAAGTGAGAACAAATCACATTGCATTTGCTTTGATGACATGTTCATTTACATTACTGATCCATTCTCTATAAGCACAGATCTAAAGCTCATCTAAAAAATAAAGATCATAGAGTTCTTTTTCTTTTTTTGCAGAAAGAAGAAGCAATCTGAGAACAAATTAAATGTGCAGAGATGTGATAGGTGCAGAAGTAATGCTTAGGCAGTCATGTTGATCAAAGGGTCTCACTGAGTCCCACACTCCCTGGGCCAGCTGACCTCACAGACACTCACACAGCTCCACTGGTTGCTGGCATTTTGAGGTTTCCTAGATAATTTTCTCTGTCCATGTTTTCTTCTCTCTGTTGCTTTTACAGAGTGCCTTGTCACAAAATTCCTGTCCTCTGATGCCTGGCTTTATGTGTACTTCACACATTCTCAGTTAGAGCTATTGGCACAGGCAAATGCATGTTCTGGGTCTGCTTTGTTCACACAGCTGTAACTCGCATGCGGACTTCATTGGTTGAAAAGCAGGACTAGATACAAAAGAGGAAAATATGTAGCTACTCTACTTTTCTGTACCACCTCTGAACATTCATTCATATACCCCTTACGCCTCCTTATGCTGAGTGACTCCTTCCCTCTTCTGCAAACCATGAAGTTTCCCCAGACATGTCTGCCACAAATCTCCTCTGCTTCTCCAGGCATGAGCTGTATGCCCTGATAATTAAAGGACAGCAGCTTCATCTTAAGCTTTACCTCTGGTTCTTTCTGCCCTGTGTCATGGACTCAGCTCCTTGTGGTGTCTCCTTCTCTCCTAACACTGTTTGTAAGGCACTTGCTGCAGCAGTGACTCAAGCTAATCCAGAGCTGCACTGCAGTTTTGGAGGAAGTCAGAGTTTTCCTGTTTCTGGGGGGTCCCATTCTTTCAGTGCATTTAGTCCTTTAAAAACTAGTCTGGGAAGGTGGGTGACATCACTGCTTGTCAAGAGGACAAAGGACAACATCTTACAGCAGCCCTGCTGTACCCTGTGAGGGAGCTACCCTGATCAGCCATGAGATGCGTTGAGCAATGTGTTTTGGGAACTGCTCTGCTGACAAGAGATGTTAGTCAGTGTCACATTTCTTATCAAAGAGTGACCTGTATGAAGCACTTTTAAAATAGCAGGACATCATTCAGACTTATTAATAAGTCCCACTGTGCCAATGCAGTATCATTTCTCCCTTTATATTTTTAATATTTTCCTTCCAAAAAATCTCTTGAGAACTTTAAATTGGTCAAGAAGTGGGACAGAACTGCAATTTAAGATCTGAATCTTTTTTTTTCTGACACTTAGCCTATATTTATCTCTCCTTAGTCCTATTCCATTATTTGTTGCTGTGAAGTATATACCCGATTATTCAACTCACTTTTCACTTTCCTATGATTTTTACAAATGTTCATATTTTCTCCTCCCATAGGGAATTTGATATCAAGGCAAATTTTTCCCCTCCACCTGCAGTGGAGGAAGCAGGAGGTCAGGCACAGAGAGCATCGTGCAGCAAAGCTGCACAGCTGCCTGGCAGGAGCTTCTTGCCTCCCCTTCAGGGGAGTTGTGCAGTTCAGGCTGGATCAAAGAGAGCAGGAGGCTGATGTGGATTGCCCACAAAGCCTTGAATATCCAGCAACACATTAAAGAAGCCAAGGCACTTCCCCATAATATGTGGGACTCTCACACATTGGGCCAAAATTCACCCTTCCCCTGGGAAGTGGGAACAACAGCACTCTACTGGATGAAAACACATTTTATTCCTAGACAGCATTCCTGTTTACATACTTCAAGGGGAATTGTAAAACACATACCCTCCTCCAAAAATTCTGCTCTTTTTTTCAGCATTGTGCATTACATGAACAGTTCCTGAAAGCCTCCTATCAGTGTTCCTAGGAGTAATGAGGCTTTTTTTAAGAGGTTGAAAAGGTTAGTGGTTTATTCAGAGGTGAAGGGGTCTGTTTTGCGTCTTAGAAACTTCAGGAATTGGGTTTTCATCCAGTCTTGCCAGGAAGAGTCTCAGAAATGGGGAGGACAAGAAAATGCCTCCTGAGAGGGCTAACCAGCTAGCAAAAGTGGCAGGAGTGTGGATGGCTGATGGAGCCCTGTCTTCTCCCAGGCTCATCAGCCACTAGGAATACATAGCTTAACAAACACAGACAAAACTCTAAACTTAAAATGGTTCACTTAAGAAATCCCATTACCTCTGAATTCCTCATTTTCAGGTTTTTGACTGAGCATTCAGTTTCACATTTCTGTGACTTCTCCAGACACAGTGTCTCCTAGAGGAAACTCTGAACTTTCCATGTGAGAAAACAAGCAGGTTTTTATTTATGACACCCTCTGAATCATCCTTAAATATCAAGGAATAGGAACAAGGCTTCCTTTTCACAGAAAAACCTTCAAGAGCTAATTTATAAAGCTCTTTTGTTTCATTCTTCTGGGCTACCAACCATCTGCGTTCACTGTGGTGATGGATAATGCCAGCGGAAAGCCGGGGTAGCTTCTGTGCTGTTTATCACAAGTGTGATGTTGACTTTCGAGTCACTTCCAAAGTGGGGGTGAAGCCTCAGCCCTGTCACACAGTAGCATCCATTTTCCCACAGTCTGCTTGGTACACAGAACATGAACAGTCCTCTTTTATCCAGAAACATAAAATAGGACGAAAGGAACAGCTCAAGGGCTTAGCTCTCACGCAGACAGAAGGAGGAAAATAAACCAGAGGGTCAAAGCAGAGTAGATAAAAGAAGAGCAAACCAATATTATTAAGCCAATGAATTCTCAGAGCACTCAGTTTCTTCTAAGACATGATTGAGCTCAGCAGAAATGATGTTGAGATATTGAATGGTAAAATTTAGCCTTGAGCAGAAGACCAGGCAGGCTTTGTGCATCACTTGCATCCTAACTTAACCTGTATGTTTTCAACAGTGCATGAGGTGCAGGCCAGCTCTATACAGAAGACTAAATTTTCATTTTGTAATTGCCAGCAAGGAGTGAACAGTGAGAGTTTAGTTTTGTTTAGGAGAGGTTGGACAGAGGTCTCTTTCCCACAGAGACACAGATGAATATTTTACTCTGTTTCTTTTTATTTTTAAGATGCTGGTCTGGTAAACAGTCTCTTGGTGTTTCTTCTGTGCAAGTCACTGAAAAGGCATGTTGGTAGAAAAATTTGCATTTGTAATTTCCATGAGGAGTCTCCTGTGATGCAGACGTTCATTTTGCTACCTGAACCATGGGATTTAGATAAAGTTTGCAAACAGAACAATTTGCTTCAACAGTTTATTTAAGTGTGGTTGCCATAAAGATAACACATCCAAGGTGTTTTTGATGAAAAACTAGGGGGAGAGGGAGGGGTGGTAAATTAGATTTTTAAAACCCCCCTCAAGTGTAGTGAAGAATTGTTTTCCTGCTGTTGGTGTTCAAGCTGTCTCTCATCTGTGCTGGGAGGAGTGGCTGCTCTGCTTGCTAGCAACCCAATTCTTTGTTAGTGCACTGGGTTCCCTGGCAGCATTGCCTCTGCCACCCTATGGCCTGAGACACCCCCTGCCCCTCCTTTTGGGGACAGTGGGTGCTCTGGTGTGAAAAAGAATTCTTCCAGACAGTGACTCTTGGGAAGGAAACCACACATGGATTCCCTAGACTCTAGTTCTTATGAGACATGACAATCAAATCCAGATATGTTTCTGTCTACATATTTCAGTGAAATGATTTGTCTAACTGGGTAATAACATTTTGTTATGTAATTTTACTGCCTTTTGTTTCAAGGAAGAGAATGGACTCTCTTCCTAACAAACACTGGCTCCCCTGCAAGGGGAAGGAGGTGAGCAGTTGCCATACTGCTCACAGCACAGACTAAAGGGGTAGGGCAGAGTTACACTAACCTGTACCCAGTTCCTGTTTCAGTGCCACCTGTCCCATTACTGCAGCTGGAGAAGTGCTGCACCAGGAACAACAGTGTGACATTGGCCTGGAGGATGCCACCTTTGAGCCACAACCCAGTGGAGGGCTATATCTTGGAACTTGATGATGGAGATGGTGGCCAATTCCGAGTGAGAATTTCATTCAGCATTTATTTGTGTTTCTTTGTATGTGAGTTTCCTCCAGATACAGATTTGTTTCTGTCTGAGGGGTGGGGAGAGGGGTAGGGAAGATTGGGTTGTCAAAACATCCCTAATTCCATTGTGCTGGTGGAGAAAGCAGTGCAGATGCTGCTTAATAGAAGGACCACTGGCCTAGGTAGGAAGTTTGTTTGAGATTATTCTCAGGGCTCTAGGAAAGAGGGCCTTAAGGTATGCCCAGTGCATTCCAGAGTAGAAAATCACATATGAGCTTGCTGAATATGAGAAGCTGGAAGTGTTTCATTGCGCAAATCAGGAATTTCTTTGAAGCCCCTACTCTCATCTGTCCATTGCACCCTGTTTCAGCAGCTGACCTTCTTGGTCCAGAAATGCAACTTGGTTTTTCCTGATTTTCTGAGTAAAAATTTGATCCTGCATAAAAATGCAGGGTTTCTAAACCTTTCCCCTGGGAGTGGATGAGACCAGGCTGGTGGAAACTTTTTCCGCTGTCAGGCTGTGATGGAATTGATAAATGCGGAAAGGCTTCCCAAGTGTTGCCTTCCAGATCCTCTGGGTGATGCCGCAATGTGATGCTCCTGGTTGCAGGTGCAGGGTGCTTGTGGGCTCCCATACTTTTTCAACACATCCTGATGAACAAACTAGAGAAGCAATTCAATCAGCTTTCTCCCAGCCATGTCCTCCTAGAAGCTGTGGCCCTTCTGCCTCAGGCAGGCTTCATGCTCCTGTTGCTCAGGCCCAGTGCTTTCCCTAGGAGCTGGTGCCTCGAAAGCATCTGGACATCATTGTGGAGCACAGCTGCTCTCTTCACAAATGGGGAATTTTGCCAAAAACATGTAATGGCATTTCTTTGGGAGCTGCAAACTGGCTTCTCCCAGGAAACCTAAAGATTTCTCAAGCTGAAAATGTCCTGGCATGGATCCATCTAAGGAACTGCCAAACCACTACACCCATAGCCAGCAAAGGTGCCTCATTTGGACGCCCTTCATTAGAAGAGGCTTTGAAGAAGGCATTGTGGTTTTTGGAAGGTCTCCTCAGTTCCTTGGTCCACGTAACATTTCACAGGGATTTGAAGAGCCTGGCTTCCACTATTGAAAGTGTGAAAAGGTATGTTTGTGAATGGCTGCTGAGAGCTGCCAATATAGTCAAGGTTAGTAGGTAAGAGTGTTACCAGTGTGTGATGAATGAAGAGTTAGAAGAAGGTGTTAGAATTCCAGTATCTTTTATCCAGTTTATCCAGGATAAACTTTTTAAAGTGGTAGTCATGTCTTGTGAATAACAAGATTTCAGGCTGATGCATATACAAGCTCATTTTTGTGGGTGAGTTTTGGTACTGCCAAAGGTTTTAGGACTGTCAGCAGTGCCATGTTAAGGTTTTGGATTGAAAAAGATACAAAACTATCTAAATCCTTAAAAATGTAAGGTGATAACTTCTAAGGGGAATGGTCTGCTTGCTGTGGTAGAAGTATCCTTGGTTTTACCTGTTAAAATATAAAAGGCAGGCTTCTCAGCAATGCCATCTCAATAAGGGTTTGCTGACCTTTTAAATGGAGAATTCTATGTCTGAAAGCAAAGGCGTTGACTGCAATTTATCAGTATTTGATGGGTGGATTTAAAGAACATGTTGGTAGAAGCAGAGAGCATCAACCTGCATAAACTGAAGCAGCGAACAGTGGTAAACATGGAGTGGGTTAGAAAATAAGAGAGTTGTTCAACAAATACAAAATTTTTCACAGTCAGCATCTCTTATGACATGGAGGTAAATTAATTTATTCTATTAAAACTCTTCTTTATCTCCATGAATGATCACCAGCTAACTCAGGACCCAAGAGATTTTGTTGTTTGTAGCAGCCACCATAGTAACAAAGAGGATAAACACATGTCCTGCTGGAAACTTAATCAATTCCTCTCTTACTCGTCACATCCTTTTGGGTTTACATGAAAGAGCCTTAACCAGCAGAACTATTCCTAGGCATTACTAAAGTCTTAGCTGAACTGGGATCTAAGTGGTTTGCTTAGTGACAGGTTTAAGGACTTTCGTGCCTTTGCTACCATAAACCTACAGATTTCACAGAACAAGAGAAATCAGAGGTGGAAAGGAGTTATCTTTCAACCTGCTGCCAAGACAGGATTTTCTAGACTTCTTTCAGTTCATCGTAGCCTGCATAATCTGATCCTCTTCACTGGTCTGCCTAGATGTTCCTCCCTCTGAAATATTTCACATTACAGAACTACTTGCTATATGATAAATATTTGAAGATCTTTGTGATGTCTCTGTTGTCTAGATACATTTCATCATGCGGTGAATGTAATCCTAATTTTTAAGAGTTAATTTTCTTCTGGATCTGTGTTTTCAGGTTTCAAAATTGCATTTTAAGATAGGCATGGGAGAACTTTTCCAACAGAATAAAACTGCTTTTGTTTTTTTTATTCTTATATGCCCCCTTTTTTTGTCTTACATAAAATAGTGGCCACAGTGTGTCAGATACTGGAACTACTCTCCAAAATAGTGGTTTGGAGTAGATATTTAGGATAAGAGGAACATGAAGATCTTTCTGTGATGCCCTTTATTGCTTTACCCTTCCAGCTTCATCTTCACCTTAGTTTGTCCAGTGCTGACCATCCTTGATGTCTCCCATGCTGTGGCTGTTTGTACTATACCAGCATAACTCAATCATCCTGGGAAGCAAAGAGAAGCTGTTCACTCTTGGCTTATATTTAGAAGTCTTAACTATGTTAAACTATGTCCCTCATTCTCTCTCTTTCTTGTATTTTTGGGAATGTTTAGGAGGTGTATGTTGGCAAGGAGACCCTCTGCACCATTGATGGCCTTCATTTCAACAGCACTTACAATGCCAGAGTCAAAGCTTTCAACTCCTCGGGCGTTGGTCCTTACAGCAAGACGGTCATTTTACAGACGTCAGATGGTGAGCCACTTTCTAAATCAAAAGCTGCAGGTCTCAATGGCAGGACACTTTCATCCCCTTACACCCATTAATGTATTTGGCACCTACTGGCATTTTCCATTATCAGTAACACTTCAGGCTTCAACTTGTGTGATTTTAGTTGGCTGTAAAAGTCTAGGACATAACTAAGAGACTTTCTTTATCATACAGAAACAGTTATGCAACTCATGGGATATTTTTTGTTCCACTCTGTCTCCCTTTCTACATGTATCTTTGGGATTTGTCTTTTCCTTCACTACTGCTTCAATTTCCTTGCAATGTTTGATAATACAGAGATGGGAACTCATGCTTGTTCCTCTGTAATTATACTTGACATCCATACAGACAATACGGGAAGTTCATCTTCATTAATGATATTGTAATGAATTGAGAAGTGCATGCTATTATCACTTCCACTTTTATGCTGTGTTGCCAAAATAGGCCAGTATAAAATATTTATACTTCAAGAGCTTTTGGGGCCTTTTTTCCCTTTTTTTAAAAAAACCCTTCACTTTGATAAACTAGTGCAGTCAATCCTAACCAGCATGGACACAGCTAATCTCCATTTCCATTGAAGGTGATCCTGAACCAATTCACTGACATGAGCAGTTTCCATGTCATGGAGCAGCCTTTGTCTCCTCAGTGACTCTCTTGTTCCTGTGTGTGGACAGAATGTCACTGCCCTTAGCAGCTAAATTTCAGGGGAACAAGCACAAATGATGTAAAGCACTTCTGAGCTGCAGAACAGCAGGGTACCAGCTCAGATTCATCTTGTGTAGCTGCCTACAGTAACAAGGAAAGATGGTCATTATTACCTCAGAGTGCAGTGGGGTCTTTACAAAGGCCCAATTTTATCCTTCTTACTGAAGTAAAGCAGACAACACAGGGACACAGCCCCTCCTGATCTTATCCTGCCTTTCCTTTTCCCGTTCCACAGTGGCGTGGTTCACCTTTGACCCCTCCTCAGCTCACAGAGACATAGTGCTGTCCAATGACAACCAGACTGCCACCTGCAACAGCTACGATGACCGGGTGGTTCTGGGCACCGCCGCCTTCTCCAAGGGCGTGCATTACTGGGAGCTGCACGTGGACCGCTACGACAACCACCCGGACCCGGCCTTCGGCATCGCCAGGATTAACGTGGTCAAGGACATGATGCTGGGCAAGGATGACAAGGCCTGGGCCATGTATGTGGACAACAACCGCAGCTGGTTCATGCACTGCAATTCCCACACCAACCGGTGAGTGCTGCCTGGGGCTTTTCTCCTCACAGACACTTCTTCTGCCCTGCATTGTGGTGCTGTTCACAGGGGTCCCAGGACGAGGGAAGAGATGAGAATCTTGACTCCATGTTTCAGAAGGCTGATTTATTATTTTATTATATATATTATATTAAAAGAAAATTATATACTAAAACTGTACTAAAAGAATAGAAGAAAGGATTTAATCAGAAGGCTAGTAAGGAAGGGAAGCAAACTATAATAAAATCTTGTGACTGACCAGAGAGTCCAAGACAGCTGGACTGTGATTGGCCATTAATTAAAAACAACCACATGAGACCAATCAAAGATGTACCTGTTGCATTCCACAGCAGCAGATAATTATTGTTTCTGAGGCCTCTCAGCTTCTCAGGAGAAAGGATCCTAACAAAAGGATTTTTCATAAAATATGTCTGTAACACTGCATCAGAGGCAGGTGTCCCAACAAGCCATCTAGTCCAGCCCCTGACTAAGTGTACTCATTTTATTCCTTCTTAAAAATCACTAGTGACAATGATTTCACCTTAACAGTCTGTGTTGTGTTTGTTATCCTCATGGTTATCAGTTTTTCCCTGAGATTTTGCATAAATGCCCCCTGCTGGGATTAAAACCCATTATTGCATGTCCCACCCACATCAGCAGATGGGAACAGCACAGTGGGATGCAGGACTTCTCTCGTTGCTGGAGGGAGAAAGGTGGTTGATCCTCTTCATTCGGAGGAATCTTGGCTGCAGATTGTACAATAATTAGGCTGCAGGTGTTTGTCTCCAGTTCTGAAGCTATTAAGGGTTTTGCTGTAGGTCACACTGAGGCAGATCTGGATACAAGGGACTGTTTGGCAGTGAGGGCTGAGTGACAGCTTTCATTCTACTGAAGAGCTTTGAAAGGCACCTCAGCTAGTACAACCAACTAGAGGAAGATTTCAGAATGCCCCCAAGCCACTGTTACCAAGCCTCTCTCTCCCACCACTCAAGAGGCTCTGTGTTCTCAATGCAGCTGAGCAGTGGAGAGACATGTTCTAACTGCAGGTACCTCCAGGGATGGATCACACAGAGAGAACAACTGTCAGCACAGATCCTGTGTTGTGCTGACACGGTTGCATGACTTTCAGTGCTCAGGATAGTTACTTCTGCCTAGTGCTGGCTTCTGTTTCATTGAAGTGATGCCAGACTGTGCAGGGGACACATGGTTAACTTTGCTTGAAGGTATCGGAGCAGAACTGCGCTGCTCTCTTTCTGTGTGCTATGAGAGGGTCAGCCTTAGCTGAAGGTCAGCTGGACACTGAGACCCTTGAGAAGATCTCCTCTGAAAAGGATCTGAAGTCCCTTGCTTATTTTGGAATATGGTGTATTCATATACCTGTTCTATCACAATGGGAGATTGATGTATAAGTGACTGACTAAGGATATTTAGCAGGTCTGTGGCAGAGCTGGAATCACCTGTTTATTTTTTTACTGACTGTCTCACCAGACTCTCACTGTCTCAGGTGTTTTTTCTGTTATACCAAACAATTAAAACAAAGTTTTACAGTGATTTTTAAAACACTGAAATGCAGGTGTCTCCTTGAAGTGATAAGATTGTGTCAACGTGCACTGTGTTCTAAGGTTGATTGTAATTTCTCCCATGGAATAGTCATTTGTACTCCACAGCATACCTGCACTTTAAGTAAGTACACTGCAATTGCTGGGAATTTTTGTTTGAAACATGGTTTGATTTTGCTGTTCATTACAAACAGGTGGAAGGACCTTGTAGCTGGATCAAAAGCTGTCTGAAGTCACTTGGATTGTTCTCCATGGGTCCAAAAACCTTAGATCCTGTTCTAAGACAATACAGAGTAAAATAACATCAGTATAATAAATATACCAAAAAGTTCTCTGTGCCTTTAACATCTTGATTCGATTCAGGGCGGAAGTAATGTTAAGCTGTATTAATTTTAATGCTCTGTGGAACAGCTTATGTTTTCTGGAAAAAAGCTGGCAACCATTCTGTGCACCACTGTCCCAGAAACCTATTTTATGGATTTGGTCCTCGGCATGCTCCTCCCGGCAAGCAGCACAGAAGCTCAGCAAAAGCTTTTTTCTGGGAAACACAAGCAATGGAAACACTTAGGATTTCCAATCATCCTGCTTAATCAAGAGAGCAAAGTGCTTTCTGTGGATGATAGTTTGCCAGTTTTTACTTGATAAAACACAAAAGGCACGTGCAAGGCATGGATAGACCCATGGAATATCTGTTCAAGGAAGTACACTCGCAAAGGGCATGCAGTCTTATGAAATCACATGCGCTTCAATGAAATTAGGTCTAGGCATTATATTTTTAACTGTGACAGTCAACTAGGTCAGTTTTTTAACTCATTAGCTGTAATAGTCTTGTGGAAACAGTTATTGCTGCCTATTTGTTTTTCCCTGCTGGACACAAGTGCATATCAGCACAGCATCACAATCCGAAGCAAATTCATTGTTAACTTTCAGCCTCTGGGATGTTGTTGTGGTGAAAGTTACACCTTAGTAATAGTTTCTTGTTTCCTAATCTTTATGAGAATAAATTAGATTAATTAATAAATGACTAGTTTCAAGGATAACCTGAGACAGAACTTGAAAGACTAATTTGTGTGACCTGTCAATTTTCTGTTCCTTTCACTCATGGCATGCAAAATTGGATCTAGCATGACTTCTGTAATGCTGGAAGGGTCATGAACAGGAGATTCTAATGCACCCAGAAACAGAGGGATCCTTTTGAGAACAGGCTGAGGAAAATGGTTGAGAAAATACTTTAGGGCAGAGATATAGGTTTTGGAGGCACCTTTAAGTCTTGTTGTTCCCAGAAAGCTGAGCCTGGGAAAATCATGGAACAGATCCTTCCAGAAGCTATGCTAAGGCACATGGAGGACAGGGAGGTGGTTGAAGACAGTGAGCATGGCTTTACCAAGGGCAAGTCCTTCTAAGATGGAGTGACTACAGCAGTGGACAAGGGAAGAGCTATGGGCACCATCCGTCTGCACTTCTGTAAGGCCCTTGATATGGTCCCCCACAAAATCCTTCTCTCCAACTTGGAGACACATGGATTTGATGGATGTCTGATGGATAAGGAATTGGTTGGATAGTCACATCCAGAGGGTAGAGGACGACAGCTACATGTTCAGAGGGAGGCTGGTGACAAGTGACAAGTGACCCTCAGGGGTCCATACTGGGGCCAGTTCTGTTCATTGTCTTCATCAATGTCGTAGAGAGTGGGATCAAGTGCACCCTCAGCAGGGTCACAGATGACACCAAGCTGAGTGGTGTGGTTGGCACACCTGAGGGACGAGATGCCACCCAGATGGACCTGGACAAGTTCAAGAAGTGGGGCCATGGGAACCTCATGGGCTTCAACAAAGCAAAGTGCAGAGCCTGCATCTGGGTCAGGGCAGGATGGAGGATGGAAGGGATTGACAGCACCCCTGCCAAGAAGGACTTGGGGATATTGGTGCCTGAGAGGCTGATCATGGCCTGCCAGCGTGCACTTGCAGCCCTTGCAGAAGGACAGCTGTGTCCTGGGCAAAAATTGTCAGAGGGATGGAGCATCAATACTTTGAAGGAAGGCTGAGAAAGTGGGGATGCTCAGCCTGGAGAGGAGAAAGCTCCAGGGACGTCTGATTGTGGTCTTTCAGAACTTAGAGGGGATTTATAAGAAAGGTGGGGACAGTCTTTTTAGCAGAGCTTATCATGCTAGGACAAGAGGAGATAGTTTTGAACTGAAAGAAGGTAAATTCAGACTAACTATAAGGAAGACTTTTTTTACAATGAGGATGGTGAAACACTGGAACTGGTTGCTCAGAGAGGTTGTGGATGCCCCATCCCTAAAAACATTCAAGGTCAGATTGGGTGAGCTTCTGAGCAGCTCGACCTAATTGAAGATGTCCCTTCTTTTTGGATGGGGATTGGACCAGATGACCTTTAAAGGTCCCTTCCAATCCAAACTGTTCTGAGAGGTGCTGTATGCCCATTAATAAGAGGCACTGACATTCAATGCAATAGATCTGTTCCTTGGCAAAGTTCCCAAGAGCAGGACTACCAGGTGCTGCAGGCAGTACTCCAGCCACAACGTGTCTATGGAAAGAAGGAGATGGACATCTCCTTGAAATATTTTATACTGAAAAACAGCAGAAAGTTGAAATCTAGAGTATTTGCATTTTAAAGTCCCTTACAATCAGGAGAGTCTCTTCAGTTATCTTAAGAGCAGTTTTTTTCATCACACAAAAATGCTACAACTGAATGAAAAATGCTATAATTAGCAATAGATATCATACAGTTTTTAAGCTGCTGTAAAGCTAACACTTAAAGTATTGTAATGGAAAGTTGAATTAATTATTCAGCTTATTAAATTGTTTATAAATTGTTAATTTTTATTTTTAAATAATAGTGAAACAACTCCTAATTTCTCAAGCCAGTTTATGCAATCATATTCTGCACATTGTCCAAGCTGTTACTGGAAGCATCTTGGAATAAGCATCTTGCCTCTACTGCCACAGGCAACTGCATTTTTCATGGTAGCCAAATTCCCCTTTCTGTACTCTGACCTTCCAGGCTCCTGCACAGCGCTTCTGCACTCAGGACTTAGTGTTGCACACAGAAATCAAAACGTCCAAATTATTTACTAGAAAAAATGAAACAGTGTTGCCTATTTCCAGAATTGGATTGTACTGTAATAAATACTAAGTATTTATTAAGGGAACATTGCAACAAAAAAGTTGTATTTTCCTGTTACATGAAAGGTTACTGGGGTTGTGTAGTATGTGTCATTAAGTAGCTTAAAAATGCATTACAGTAAAGGAGCAGGTTTTTTACATGGTGCCACAGAAGTCTACCAGGAGGGAGAAACATCACTTTGAGTCTCTTGAGCTATTTGGCTTTTTTACCACAACAAGAGCCTTTATTAGAAAAATCATCCTGTAATGCTTTCTAAATGGTGTACATAAGAGTGAGGAAATGTATTGCAGAAGTTTTCTTATAAAGCAGACTCCCCCAGCTCTCCTCCTAGAGGAAGAAACCAGGAAAATAGTCCAAAAAGTGCTGAAGTCCTCAAAGTCCTGTTCCCAAGGAAGCATGGGGTGCTGAGTAGGAGCAGCTGTTCAGCCCCAGCAGAAGTCCAGCCTCCCTTGTAGCAGTGTGGTGAAGAGCTCCTGCCTGCTTCTGTCCTCCCTAAATCCTGCCAGGGCCACTTTCTCACTGTGGGGAGATGATGGAGTAGGAACGGGGCAATCTACCTGCTGAATTCCTGCAGAACTCGGGGCAGGAATAAAGGGAGAAGGTCCCCATCCTTCTGCTCTGCCCCCACACCCCTGTGGCTCGTGTAGGGGCCTCAGCTGGGTCCTGCACTTGTCTGGCTGGAATCTGCAGGCAGAATCCATCTCCCCTTCAGTGGGGCTGTCCCCAGGGGCTGCAGAGGGGTCACCCAGTGTCACTGTGCAGCACACAGCTAATCAACACACCAGAAACAAATTAGCTTGTCATACAGGAAAGAACATCATAGTCTCAAAAAAATGAAGTTGCTGTTTCTGTTTCCCTAAGAGAATCTATGTCATTTAAAAGGATGCAATAAAATCCATTTTAAGCAGGATCTAAAATATGGTGTCCTACATGCAAAGCTGTTCTAAACAGAGAAAAAAAATTAATCTACTTGTAAATAGCTCCAGATCATAGTAATGTTGCTTCCCACAAGCTCATAGTGAGTTTTATGTTTGAGAGCTTTTAATAAAAACAGTCTATATATTGAGATACTCATGGTAGGTAAGCATCTTAAGTTTTAGAGGAAAATAATTTATTTTGTGGTTTTGGAGAACAGCTCAGTGAGAAATCTATTCATGCTTATAGGACCAGAAATCAAATCAAAGGCATCTGAGAACAGTGAATTTCCACATCTAAAACCTCTCAGAGTCAATCCATGATTCTTAGCTATACTATTATTGTTTGAAGAGCTTTAAATGGAGAAGTCAGAACAGTTTTCTATAATCTACCTTCAGATGAAGTGCCACGTGCCACATTTGGTCTAAAGGAAAACAGTTTGTGACACCTAGTGGACAAGAGGAAAATTTCTTACCCTGCGCTACATTCTTCCTAATCATATTCCAGTCCCCCCTCCTTTTTAATTTTTTTTATGTTTTGCCTACCTATTGTGATAAATTTTACGATAAAATACCATTAATCGTGTGAATGTTGTGTGCCTGAGGCGAGTGCATGGGACAAAAGACAGCTGCTTCCTTTCCTACTGCAAATTATTTGAAATCTGATTTACCCTGGACAAATTGTGTCAGGCTGTAAATCCATTGCAGAGCCCCATGATATCAGCAGAATGGCAGTGCCTGTGGCCAATCTGCATATCTAGTGGGTATTTTTACTCGGTGTCCTTTAAAGTAATACTGAGTTTGACTAACCCCCAAGTCAAAGTGCATTACTGTCAAATCACTGGAGCGTGTAATGGCTGGCTCAGTGTGTCCTGGCAAGCTCTGACGCTGCAGGAGCTCTCAGCAGCTGCTCCTGACACAACCAATTATCACTGGTATTAATAACTGGGCCTGCACACTCCAGACAGCTCCCAGTCCTTTAGCTGAGCACCTTGTCAATCAGAAGCTGCACTTAGGCCTAACCAGTCCCAACTTCCCTTCCTCCCCAAAACCACTGTCTGTTGTACCTGTGCTCCTCCCTGGGCTCTGGGAATCTGGGTTCCCTTAGAGCATGCCAAGGCGAGTAGTTGAACTTAAAGTCTCCCTCTGGAGCTGTTACCAGGCATATTGATTAGAAATGAGCACCTAGCAAAACAGCTTCCTGCTTTTTCATTTCCTGCCATGCATCACTTCACTGTAACAGGGATACTCAGAGGTGATGCGTCTCCAGGACTCCACTGGCTCACCTCCCAGTTTGTCATTAGCTGTTAGCTCTGGACCCCATTTTCACCTCTTAAATTGCAGTTGAAGGAGAAGTGGATCTAATTTCTGTTTAGGATCCCTTCATTAAGCTCCCATGGATGTGCTATGTATGCTTCAGATGAAGGTGTGGATCAGTCATCACTAAATGCCTCAGGGATAATAATTTCCCTGCAGTGCTCCACACTCCCTTTGCTTAGTAAGGCTGGCTGGTCTCAGAGAGAGCAGCACAGTGTGCTCTGCCTTCACCAACAATGTGCCCTTTGTACCTTAGGACTGAAGGAGGAGTTTCTAAAGGCGCCACTGTTGGTGTGCTGCTGGATCTGAACAAGCACAACCTGACCTTTTACATCAATGGGCAGCAGCAGGGGCCTCCAGCAGTTTGAAAACATCGAGGGCGTCTTCATGCCTGCACTGAGCCTCAATCGAAACGTCCAGGTAAATCTCCTGCAGTCCAGCCCCACTTATCCTTTCCACCTAAAGGAGCTGACACCATCATCTATGGGTAGGTAGTCAATACAGGTAGGGGTTCTTTTCCTTCTCAGGCTTACCTCTAGGCTACTCACACTCTTTGGACCACATTTGACCTTCTGCCTTGCCTGACCAATGTGAAGAGTAATGCTGTAAAACAAGTGAAAGTACCTGCATGCACTAATTCCTGCTCTAGTTTTCCTGTGGTACTCCACTTGGAAAGCAGTGTCTCTAAAATTCTCCCCTGCCAGTTTGACTAAAAGCCATGTTAATTCCTACTAGATCTCATGTTTGGAGATAATTAACATTGAAGTATGAGCAGCACAGTGGTAAGGAGAGCAAAGGCAACATAGGTCAGAGAATTGGCATTACAGAGCGTATCAGTCAGCACATCATTCTTGTGCTCTGTGTACAAGAGGTTTTCCTCTTGGAGGAACTGTCTTTAAATATAACACATTTTCACCTCAAGACCACTGCTTATGGCTAGCAATCGGGTGTGGTGTGAGAGAGAACCTGTGCAAATACCCAGGAGCCTGAGGACTGAAGGAGGTCAGCTTAGGTCAGGCAGGACCAGGACAGCCAGGGTGGAACACTCATCGTGTCCATGGGCTCCACTGCATGACCTCTGTCCTGAAGCACTTGGGGTCCCTCATGCAGACATCCCATCAACCTTCTACCTACCTACCTACCTACCTACCTACCTACCTACCTACCTACCTACCTACCTACCTACCTACCTACCTACCTTCTGGATACCTACAGCTGGTGGCTAAATTTGGGAAAAGATACAGACATCTGGCTTCTCGGTCCCAAAGTATTCAGGAGGGAAAGGGGAAGGAGACTTGTTCATTTCAAAGACTAGATATCATCTCCATTGATAGTCTTGATTTAAACATGGACCTGCAGTCCCGCAGCCCTTTCCATGTCATTTGCCTGCACTTTGCCTTCACAAATGCTCTTTGCTGAGGATGTCTCAGTTTTGAATGTGACATTATTTCTTCTTTGTGCAGGTGACCCTGCACACAGGACTGGAGGTGCCACAATCTGTAAAACAGCCCAAGTTGCCCAACAACTAATGAAGCCCCGTCTGACACTGTGCTGGATTCTGTAAGCTTTCTCAGTGTGTTTTGGCACTTTTCAGTAAGTCACTAAAAAAGCATCCTCTTCCCTGACTTCAAACACTGTGCAGCATGCTGCTCACTGAATAATTGGCTGGTTAGAGCTAGGCCACTCCATTTTCAATTTAACAGCCATAGCAAGCACATCCACTGGACTGGCACTCGACTGCAGATGGGTACCTGAACATATCTACTCTGCATTGCATACATATGTACACTCATGTGTACACACACACACACAAACACATCTGTAAAGCAAAAGGTTAAATGAGTGTATTTTCTCTCTCATGGCTGGATTTGTGCTTAAATATTAGGGATGCTGGAAAAAATGGGTGAGACTGAAGGACAATGGATGTTGGAGCAGTTTACCAGTAGATGAACTGGATTCCCTTGCCACCTGAAGTCCTTAAATAAAGAAAGCATATGTTTTGACAGCTGAAGCGAAGGTTATATGCTCAAGAATTCCTGGTTGTCAATTGCGTTCAGGGGCTCAAATGATAATGGATTATTCCTTCTGGCTCTAGACTGCAGTAAGCTATAGGATAATGTCCCCTTAGAATTCAGTGGCAGAACTTATCTGCAATGAGAACAAGATTGGTTCCCAAATTCTGCCATGAAATAACTGGGTTCATTTTAGCTAACACCATGATACATGCAGAATTCAGGTACAGAAAGTTGAAAGAAAAACATCGTTGATGCATTTTAGTATTTGTTATTTAGGCATGAATACAGAGACACAGAAGATCTGATTGTGGTTATCAGCACAACTCTTAAAAAACAGCGCATGGGAGATTCCTTTGAACTGAAATGACATAAGATTTATTTAAATATGGCACATGCAAAGTCTCCCACATTGAGAAATTGTGCTTTCCAGCCTTGATCCTAATAAAACCTGTGCAGCTGTAGTTCCAATGTAGCTTTGAGATCTGAAGCCTTAATTTTCTATTAGATTACTGTGAGCTAATTAAAGTCTTGATCCTAATGAAACACTTGAGAGAGATTAATAGCATCCTTAAGAATTTTTCTGGACTGGGACATAAATCTTTTGCAAGACTTGACCTGTGCCTGGCGTGTCCCACAAAAATGAGCAGCCATTTCAGGTGCTGCCTGTGACAACTGGAGTCTGACTGACAGTGATCTTTTCTCACAGCCATGGCACTGTCACCTGCATGCAGTTGTCTGAAAACCAAACATTGGTTTGCCTGTGTTCTTCTTTTCCTCTGAACCCAGTTAATGTGTGCGTGTGTGTGTGTGTACAGTGGCAATGCGTGAGGACGAGATGCAGCAGGCTTGGTGAGCCCATGACATCTTGGACTCTTGTCACTCTAAGCCTATAGAAATGTGGTGCTATCAAACAAGAAAAGCATAAACTTTCAAATCCTATCAATGTACTATTTCCTTTTTTAAAATCCTGCTGCTTATACAAATTTTCTTCTTCAAGCATACATATACGCACACGCATATTCTAATCAGGCATGTTATTATTAAACCTGAAAACAAATATTCCAACCAAAATCCAGCTTACTGCCTTGCATTAAAGCACAGCCACAGGACAAACAGCCCAGGCCTGCCTTCAGGCAGCCTGCCAGCCCCCAGATATCCTGCTGCAGGCTCACTTCTGCTCTCTGTCTGGAGCACATCACTCAGGTAGTGCTGAGTGATGGCAAGGCTTCCCTGTGGCAAACAGCCAGAATCTTCCCGTGGGTCATCCCACCTCACAGCCATTGTGGGAAGGGAAAGGCAGCCCAGAACAAAGCTGGGCTATTGCACAGGCACAAAGCAGTCTGCCATCCTGCTGCCTGTAACCAACCAAGCATCCTGTAGCCCACCTCTCCTGCAGGACAGCAACGCACCTTCGGCAACGTCAAGACTGAAACAGGAAATAAAACCAACAATGGAAAAATAATAACATATGCTTTTACGTGAGGAAGCAATAGCACTTCCTTTCAAGTCTGGAACGGATTGTATTAGTAAACTTGTAGACAATGGCATAACTGTGCTATGCTTATCTTGGTTTTGTAAAGAATATCAGAGACCAACTGTGTTATAATCTTCGGTTTCATTCAATACCATACGAACTCATGCAAGATTTTCTAATTAGCAGGTCTGTTTTCACCTACCTCAGCTAGAACGCTACCAGACCCCAAGTTTCCTCTTGAGTGTGCTCTTCTACAAACCTAACAGTTGTAATCATAGCATTGGCTTTGAGTATTGCCAGTCAGAGTAGTGTATGGGAATATTGTACATATATTGCACATAGTTTTTTATATGGGGAAACATCCTGTGATAATTTTAATATGGAAGGCAGTCCACTTTCACTTGTATTCAAAAAGACAGGGCATTGTTTCTTTTGGGACAGAACCTTTGTCTTTACTCCCAACTTCTGTAAAGGAAACTCAAATGAATTTACATCTTTCCAATCTTCAACCATTGCCAGATGTTTAAAATTAAATTCTGAATGGGTTTTAGAAGTGTTTGCAGTACTCAGTTTTCATTTTTATAGTTGCTTTGGTGTCAGTTCCTGGTGTATTATATCTTGAGGAGAACACATTGAGTGACATGTTGTTGATTTCTAATGAATATATGGACAATAGGTAGAAACAGTGAGTAGTTTTTACCCTCTACACATTCCAACATTCACAAAAGTAGGGTAGCTACCATTATATCTCCTTTTAACCTAGCAGAAATGCAAATAAGTTAAAAGGAATACAGTTAGAAGTAGGCTACCTGCCTTAGTAAGACTACTTTACCCTAGGTAAAGAACTAAACAAAGCATTTGCATGTGTTGGTTGTGTACACAATCAAGGACTTACGTTTGGCATGGCCTGTAGCAATAAACCTGTTATCCTCATAGAGTGCACTCTTGTGACTTCAGCTGGATACATTTTCATAGTTTGATTAACAGAAATAATGCTTAAGTAGTTAAAACTACTCTAGGAAACTAACAACTCCACACATGAATATTTATGCAGAGCTTGCAAGGGCCATCTGAACACAAGCAGGGAGAGGTGGGGCACTCCCACTTCTCTGCTCAGGCTAGAGATAGTTTCCTTCTCTGCAGGCAACTTCCCCAAGGTCCATCTCATTACAAACCCAGCAGTTTGCACGTTCTTCATCTATAGTATCTCTTATGCAAGTTTTTGTTTCCTCCAAATTCTTTCTTTAGGAGGGAGTCAGCCTTTAGTCCCTGCAGAAACTGCGTTGCTGACTGTTCAGGGAGAGCCCAATGTGCAGAAGAGTGGACCACTTTGTGTGCTCTTCTGCCTTTTGTTCCCTCAGAGTATTTCTGCAGCTCTCTGGGGCTCCAAGCTCACTCAAAGTTGCCTGTCAGGGGACTCTTCAGCTCCTAGAGGCCAGGTTGCTTCTTATAAGCAGGAGAGCAAAGCCTCTTGCACTGGAATAAATCCTATCCACTATGGTACAGAGTCCACATGAGGTAGCTGTAAATTGACTTAACATTTAAAACACCCCACCAAAGCACAAACAGGCCCTCCCCTTATTAACAAAACAAAGCTTGACTTCTGCACACACCAGTATGGAACCTCTGAACAGCTGCAAAATAAATACTGCAGTCGAACTTTCTGTCCTGCAGAGCAACAAAGGACTCTCAGTTTTCACCTACCCCTGGGAGCCCCAACCTTAGCCTTTTGTAAGCCTTCTTCCTGGCTCTTTCCTCTGCAAATTTCTATTAAGTTCAGGAGCACTATCAGACTTCCCAAGGCAAGCAATGCTGTACAAATTCCACTTCCTCCTTTTCCCTCATCAACTTGAAAAGATCTCACAGGATCTCTTAGTAAGACTAAATGTCAATATAAGCACACATGTAGCTGACAATCCCTCGCTCCTTCTGCTGTGAAAAGGTACGTGCTGTAAAATAAAAGTGAGGACAGTAATATACTGTGATGTATTACAAATTTGGAAAGCAATTTGACTTCTAAAAACAAAGGAAAGATGGGCAAACAGCACTGTCACCTCCTATACTTGCCTATGCACTTAAGATACATAGAGGAAAATATATTGGACTGAACAAAATAAACAAAATAAGCATGAGCTTACATTTATCAGAGTTTAAGAGGAAAAAGTACTAAATGTAATTTATTATATGCATAATGTTCCATCATGTTGTAAATAATGCCATGATAGTGTATTGCTGTAGTTTGTTCTTGGCTGGTGATAGAGTTCTGTGGTAGTGCTGTGTAAGTTGTTTTTGATTTTATTTTTTTCCCCTCAAAGCACAGTTAGTAAAGATGGCAGAGACCACCCCACACTGGTTTCCCAGTTGTTCTAGAGCAAGAAGAAATGTGAGATGCAGCTTGTTTTGTTGTTGTTGTTTTCTTACGTGACAATATTTTAAGATAAGAGAGATGAGATTAAGGCTAAGCTGCCACCACGACTGTATGAAAAATGCTGTGTTTGAACTGCCAGCAAAAGGTAGTGCATTTATGGATCACAATTCAGATCATCTGTCCCTGTGAGAAGGGACACAAAATTCCACAACCTGGGAACAGCAGCTTTCTGGTGCCATCTGGTACGTCCTTTGGTCACAAACAGAAAGATGAGGAAGGAGAGTTGTTAGATCTTATCACAGGCTTTACTAGCTTTGCAGCATTCTGCTTTAAATAGCAAAACCACTAATTCAATTTTGAACCAGGCAGGGTAATATGAAAACACCAAGCATCTTGGCTAGATCAACTTTGGAAGGGAGATTACAGTTACAGATCAACCACATTGCAAATGTAAAGGGCACTTGTCACTGAAAATTACCAGGCAAAGATGCAGAGTCCTTTTATTTTTTTTTTTAAAAAAAGTGAGCTGCTTCTAGTTTTTATTGACAACATTTCTGGTGGCTCCTCTGCCCAGCTCTACTGAATGCTGCACACACACAGCCAGGTGGAGCAGCAGCCTGAAGCACAAATCCACCATTAATAAGACACACTTGGTCTTCCCAGGTGCAGAAAGAAGCCCATATGCAAACCCAAAGACTAGATGTGTGGGGCTCCTGCATCTTTGCACAATACAGGAGACAGATGTGTGTTTCACTGACAGAGGCACTCAGCAGCATTTTCCCCTTCTGTTAAATGACCTTTTTGTTACATTTGTTATTGCAAACAGTTCCAAGCAGAATTAAAAAAAATATTTTTATGCTAATTGGAGAATTTCTAACATTTCCTTGTGAAGCAGTAGATAGAAATATTCCTGGATCCTGATTGCATTCCTTTATCCTCCACCTCCCTTAAATGTTGTCAATGAAAACACTAACCTTCCTAGGTAGCATGGTGAGAAGACATTATGTGATGAATATTAAAAATAAATGCATGAGGTAAACCTGCTGTTATTTCTGATTGTTATATGAAGCATGAGTAACACTAATTTAAATGTTGGCAACTAAAAAACTGCAAAGGAATAAGAAAACGGTGTTCAATTCTGGTTAAATGGAAGAAAAGAAGTTGTTTCTAAGTTTTCTTAACTACAACATTTCTTTTCTTTACTATCATTTCCCATAGCTTATATGAATTTGGAGCTGGTGAAATATACATCTCTGCTATATGTGTCTGTCACCAGATCAGAAGGAAAATACAAATTTTTTATAATTTTGTACCTGTAGCAAACGTTTGTATTTTTTGAATTAGAAACAAACTGCTATTTGTCTTTTGGTCCAACTAAAACTTTGTGTATTATTACTATTATTACCCTTTTGGAAAACCTGACATACAAGTTTATGCTGTTTTACAGTTTATAAATAAATTCTTATAACATTGCCAACAAATCCAGCATCGGTACCCTATTTATTTTTACAAATTATGATTATGGAGATGAGGCATTCATACAGTTTGCATGCCTACCTCCCACTGTTGACACTGCTTTATTACTTACAGCCAAGAATAATCCAGTAAATGGAGAAAGCCAGAAGTGTCCTTCCTTAGAGCAACCATCTGTGCCTCAGCTTCAGACATATCCCAATTCAGTGGCCTGGAACACCTCTCTTTGTCAGCACTACACTGCCAGCTCTGGCTCATTTTGGTAACAGAACACCTCAAAACACCTTGGAGACATGATATGAAAAAGCAAACCAATCTCCATGTAACAAAAGCCTTTCATAATGCATACACACACTAAGTGTGAAAATGCAAAACTTTGAATAAATTTTTTGTTTCCTTCCCCCAAAAACTTTCACATTCCACAGCAAACTTGGCATTTCCGTTTTCAACTTTTTACTTTAAGAACTGATTTTTTTCAACTTGTTACAGATCTTACAAGCTTGACTGCAAAAGTTACATTCCATTTCTAAGTTTCTCTCCCAAATAGCTTTTGGGAGCTGTGGAGGTGGAAAGTGAACATTTTAACTTACCAAAATTGATGGAGAACATGAAGTCCCATATTATATGCCAAGTGAGATTAACAAAACTTTATCAAGAAGTGAGCAGTAAAAACTAAGATGAAGGATTAAGGATTAACCAGGAATTGTAAAATACAGGCTATCTTACAACATCCAAAGCAACAGCTGTTGCCTCAACAAGTCTTGATGCTCTATACTGAATTCTTAGGGGTTACACCTTCACACGCCATCGTGATTTGACATTTCTCTAATGTCAAATAAGTCATTAAGTCTGTAACCAGACAGGAATCTTAATTCTAGTTTGAATCTGCAACCAATACTGAGTAATGAATCAAATTATGCAATTAGGAAGTGTGATAACAGCATTTAGCAACCAAACTCTGCACACCCCTTCAGTTCCTACATGGCTCCAAAAACAGTCCATTCTTCTTGTTCTCTGGCACATGATCCCTCCAAGCCCTCTCCCTCCTCTTGGTGCTCTCTGTGCTGGTAGAGCACAAAGAGCAAAGTAAGGTGGAAGGTGTGGGGGAAGCAGCAGGCCAGAAAGCATCCCTGTCTGTGGTGTGGCTCTCCCTCTCCCAGAACACTTTCCCATCCTGGGAGGGCAGCCTCCAATGGTGCTGCAAGCTTGGCATGACACAGACCTCAGGGTCAGGCTCTCAGCCCACAGGGGTACATCTAGAGCAAGTTCCTGCTGTAAGGGCCATTTTCCTTACCATGTACACATCCTTCACTGCCAGACCTGTTCCAACAAGCTCCACATCTCCTTACAACACAGAACAAATTCTGTCATTTAAGTTATCCTTATCTTTGTCTCCCCCTAAAATGCTGAACTTTCATTTTAGAAGTGTTACTAACAATTGCCATTTTAATGGATGGACGTTAAAAGTAACAAAACAAAATATTTAGATACAGAAGACAATCAGTGTTGTTCCAGAAACACAAGACTGCTGAAATCCAAATAGCACCAAAAGGCAGTTTTGGTAAAGATTTCATAGAAAGGCCTTAAGAAGCATGGAATCAAATCAAATATGAGTTAACAGGAACAACCAGTAGCTTTTGAGTGTCCATGCTCATTTGGCTCAGTCTTACATGGTTTTGTTTTTAAAAACCAAACAACCAAGCCACCAATCCACTATTCCAAAGTGCTTATTTGGAGATCTCTACAGAGATATACAAGATGAGTGTGTAATACTTGCCTGGGACAAAACTTCAGAAAAGTATTATTTTCATTCCAAAGCAGGTAATTTTGAACCATTAAGAGGTTTTGCTGGACAGAAAAATTATTGTGCAGTTCCACTATCCACTAATAATCTATAATGATACAGAAACAGATTTATGATGTCCAATAAATGTTTGGAGAACACCTACTTCCAGTTCAGAATGAGTAAGATATTGCTTTTTCCAAATTCCTTCCACATGAAAGATATATTTATATTAATCCATTAATTTATGGATTAAATGGGTGTGTTACTTACAGGCAATAAGCTAATTCTACAAAAAAAAGGTTTTTTTTAGCACATATTGACTAATAAAAATAGCCTGCATAACCGTCTTAATAAGAACTCTAACCTTTATTTATAAAATAGTAAATTCTAATATCCATCCCAAGGCAGAATGGTACCTAAATATCCTGTAATAACAAAAAGATTAAAAAATTAGGATATGGTGGATAGGCAAAAGGCCCCAGAAGTCTGTGTTGGTAGTAATGTGAATTCTCTTATGCATATTGTCATTTTCACTCTGTATCACGAAGTTCATTTGCTAACTTTAGATGATTTAATTTTCTTTATGTCATGGCTTTGCAGAATCAAGGTCCCATTTCTGAATTTTCCAACTTGTCCTGCAGGCCAAATGCTAGGCACTGATTTCTTCCTCTTGGCCTTCCTGAAAGAGGGAGAGGAAAAACAAAAATTAAAATAAACAGCAGAAACACAGGTAAATGCTTAATATGGTGAAAAAGTCACCTATTTATGCAGGATTTGGTATTATGGAGTATCAAACCAAGCATGTAAAAACTTCAAAACATTTTTCCTTCATGCAAAATTTACAGCACATTACAGCACAATTTACATTTTTAAATGTTTAGAAACACAAAGATTTTTGGATAGAGAAGGAAGACAGAGTACAGAGGAAACCTGCAGCACTAGGATTAGGAAATGTCAGCTCACTTTCACGCCCCTGTACATTGTAGCTTATGCTTTGCAGAAATTATCTGTTAGGGCAAATGCTCTGAGCAAGTGGCGTATCATGAGTCTTCACACAGGGATTTTGATCCCTCTGACCTCCAGCTGCAGTCTTAAGATGTGTTGGGGCAGAACTGACATACTCTCAAGTAAAGCTGTGGAACTGAAGCCTCTGGAACAGTTAGGCACAGAGCAGTGTCACCATTTTTTAAGGAGCTCAGCACCTGGAGAATTTTGTTGCTCTGTGATGTGCATGGATTTCTGGAGTAAGTCTGTGCAATTACACAGGGGAGATACACTGGGGAAACCATGTTAGAAACACCTCACCTCTCCTGTTCTTTCTGCTTCTTCTTCTTCTTAAGAGAATCACCTTTATGTTCCTGTTTTTAAAGACAGGTATTTTAATGAAAAAGGAACAGAGCATGTTGGTTAAACAACCACCTGCACAAAGAACATTCATAAATAGCCTTTACTTCACAGAGCAGCAGGCACTTAAAGCAAGCTGGGAGACCTTCTGACAGAACAAATGATGCAACACATTATGGAGCCACGGCCAGGAGTGCCCAGAGCCCTTCCTAATGCCTATGGAAAGCACAGCCCACTCATGACCAACGTGCTGTCCTTGCCACGTGCAAAGCAGAGGCTTCCTTCTTGGGCATGTGACAGATCCCAGGGTCAGAAGATGGACTTGCTACCAGGCAGGTGAGACCTGTCACCCAGCTGAGGGCAGCTGTCAAATAACAGGCTCAGCTGTGACTGGTCATGCACTTTGAGCCACATGACAGGGCAGGAGAAGTAGGTCCCTGGGGAAGAGGGTGGCAGGAAACTGGCTGATAGAGCAATTACCAGCCCCACCAGCCTGCTCCCACCTACATGGGAAGGCTCCATAGGGAGGCAGAGAGTAGGCTTAGAGCCAGATGGGCTGTGCTAGAGGATGGATGCAACAGAAGCCTCACCCTTGCTTTAAATAATGAGTAGCATCCTAGATGGAATTGTGCTGATAAAAAAGCAGTTGAAGATCCGGCTCTCTATGGTCAGACAACATGCAACAAACTTTAATTGGGGACCATTCCGTTTCCTCTTAAGAGGAAAGGGTAAAAAAAAACCACTGCTGATTTTGTGTCATCAGTCTATCAGCCTGGAAGGGTGAGGCAGTGAAACCAACCACAACACAAGCCTAACTCTGTGTCTTCATACTGCACACAACCAGCTTTTAGCAATGAGAGCCTGTAGGAGCCAGGAGCTCAATCCACAGGGAGCAGCAGGTATCAAGCTCAGGCACTCCTGCACCTGAGGTGTTATCATCTGTCAGGCTCTTTTAAAGAGGGCTAGGTCCTACATGCTGCCTTTTTCTACAGAAAATTTCATACAAACCTTTTCCTTATCAGCATCTTTCACTGCTTTTTTCTCTTTCAATTTCTCTTGGTAAGTCCTGTAGTTCATATGTGCCTTTTTGGGGGGCTGCAACAAAGATTGGGAGGGATACTGCTAATTAAAATTTTCAAATAAGTTCAAAAATTATTCACACACTTGTACAGACAGCATTTTTCACATGGTGGTGGCAAAACATTAGAAATGCTTACTTCCTTTTGGGTGAGAGGATTGGACTTAAAGAGACATCAGGTACTACAAATTGTTTCTTTCTTGGTGAGGACAGCAGAGAGAGAAAATTCTGTTCTGTTATCAGTCCTACAAGGTTTACATACACACTCTGAGCAAAAAAACCCAACCCACTTCCTAAAAAACACCTCAAACCTTATTTTTTTGTTTTATACTAGTTATCATGAACTAAAAACTTTTCTCCATCTTTATCTCTCTGTGAGAATGAAGATTTAAAAAGTGAGCCCCACTCTCCAACTATTTATTTTTGAATAGCCTGATTAAAAATTAGTAAATGTTGTTTTTCAGCCTGATCAGTCATATTTAATCTGTAATACTTTCCTGATAACACACCCATACTAATTTTCTAATCATCTACAGAAAATAGACAAGACAGAACAGATGACGTAAAAGTAAGGATGAAGTGGGAGAAAGGTCAGGGCACAGCATTTTTGTTTTAAAGGAGTAATACCAAAGCCCCTCATGTTCTTTACTGCTTTTCAGCATTGTAACAGCTGGGTGACCTCCAGCCCAAACCAAGGGACAATTACCTTGGCTCCCAGCATGATAGCACGCTCCTGTTCCCAAACACGTTGCTCCTGCTTCTTGTAGCCAGTGATTCCAAACTTGTGCACTTCCAGGCGAGCCTAGAACATTGCAGAAAATTGCAGGCATTTCATAATGTCCAACCTGTTGTAAAGCAATGCCTGGCAGAGTTCAATGAAGTCATACTCCTGAAGAAATCCTGGCTAATACTGGAAATTGGTGTGCTCTAAAATAAAACTAACTGAGTTCAGAGCTATACTACAGAGCAGTTAACCACTGTCCAACCAATCTCTCGATGGTGAGGACTGTCAGGGGACAATTTTCAATTCTCCTCATTTCACATAACACTTAATCACTGAGAAACATGGATGGGCAGATGATGGTTTGACTACATACATAGGCAGAGTTAACACTACACAAGCATACCTTGGCAAAACCACTAATGAATCCATAATCTTTTTTAAATCAGTGATTAAACCCCCACCCTTCTTAGCAGAATCTAAGTACAGAGCTCAATGCAGAATCTCCAGAGAGAGATTCCACTGGATCATAACACATCCCTGAGCTGCAATTAGGCACACAAAACAACTTGCACGGATCCGTAAACAAATTAGTAGCTAAGGTGGCCAATGCTAGTTATGTTCATGTAAGAACAGATGATAGTAAAAAGACAAATGGAAAAAGCCATTTATTGTTTCAAAACCAGATGCAAATACCCTTTTTTTTTTCCTCTCCACATGAGATGTCAGAGATTTAACACCACAGGGCAAAAAGAACTATGTTAAATATTATGGGAATTCAAGCACCTTTACACATCCCCCTCAAATTCTCACTGGAAGATGAGAAAGAAAGACCATGAAGTTGTAACACACCTCTCTCCACATGGAGCAGCTGACTGCTGCCAGCCTGTTCCTCCTTTGGTGTGGCATGTAGCCAGAATTACCTATTAGGAAATCCTCACCTACAAGAGAGATTTCCTATTAGGAAATCCTCACCCACAATCCTCACCTAGCCATTTCTGGAAAGGTTTCCCATCAGTCCCATCATAGCTTTCTGAAGTATACGTGTACACATAACTGTACACTAAACGAGTGACATTAGTCTGATCCTACTGACTTACCTTTTCAAAGTTAAATTCTTGTCTGACTGCATTTTTCTCTTCATTCATTATTTGGGTCTATAAACAAAACAAAACAAAACATTTCAAATTAATAAGACAAGTAACACCAGTTTAAATGCTGACTGGGATAGCTTTCTGAAAAGCAGTGAAATGTAAAGTCAGTTATGTGGAATAATACACAGGTTTCCAGCAGAATTTTTTTCTATTATTACCAGGATCTGTTAAAAGAGATAGTAGAAAAATGGCATTTTTGAAACTAAGAGAAAAACTGCCACATGTGAGCTATGTATCACTCATATGTCCATTTCCAAACCCATACCGAACAGCTAATGTAGGATAGCTCATGAATTTCAGCTCACTGTCATTTTGTTTGAGACAGTGCAGTGGTAATAGTGCATGTGCTCACAGGTGGGACAACGTATAGAACAAGCTTAATTCCTAACTGCATGGACATACATTAGTGTCCACATCTATCTTCACTAATGCCAGAGAAACAGCTCCAAAGGGCACTGTCAGCAATGGCAGAACCCACTTAGCACAGCCTGAAGAAAGGACTGGCTCAAAATGAGCTCGGAGAAGAGCACATCTTCTCTACTCCATGATTTACACAGACACCTTCCATCAGCAGTTCTCAGTTTAGAGGGGCACTCTCCAGGGGGAACACACTATATCCTAGAAAGAAAAAGAAGCACAAAATCCCTAGGGAGAGAGTTCCATGCTTGCTTGTTACAGGAGTGTCCCACATGGGACACTGTGGAGCAGGTACAAATCTCCCAGGATTGTCTTAGACTGTCTGCTTTCTGATTTCAGGGAGGATGTGCTGAGCCACCCTCTAAGCTTTGCCCACTCCCAAGCATGCTGATGCAGCAGGCAAACTGCCATCTGTTCAAGAGATTACCCTGTTCCCCTCCCCTCTTTGCTCCCAAAGCTACAATCCGCTCAGAGGAAACAGGAGTACTACATGAGCATTACAGCTGAACTGAAATACATTTCATGCATTTCCTTTTCACTCTCCAGGACCTCAGGACACAATAAGTCACAGGTTCAGGCCCAAGGGTTATACCAGGGCTTCCCTCTGCATCCACCGCAGCCAAACTCCTCTCAGCTCTGCAAGGCTTCTATAGAGAATTGTGATTTCAACCACAACTAAACCTGATTATCTTCAGAGTATTTTGCTAAGAAGTGTAACACCAGTATTTTCACGTAAAAAACTCCAGCTATTAAAAAACTTAAGAAAATTTTTAGAGGAAAACATGCTGGGAAAAGCACAGAAGTTTATGGATTCAAACAACTGCTTCAGTCTCTTAAGTCCCCAGTTCCAAGCAATCAAATCCCCAATATCAGTAAGTCTCTCTGAATTCAAGACAGCCATATATTGGCCCATCAGAGCTTATTTTAGAATGGGCTTCTGATGTTATTGCCATAAAGACAACTCAAGGAAAAAACCAAAGAAGCTGTAAAATCTGGAGACCAATCAACCCCTCAGCTCAGCTTCCAGCCAAACCTATCCAGACTTCCATGTTGAAGGAACTCAGCTACAGTTTTTGGTAGTGCAAAGCAGTTCAGCAGCAACAAACCAAACCAGATGACTGACATCTAATGCTGTCATGCCTTCCCCTATACCCAACACTGATCCTCCTCGAACAAATGCTGCTTGTCAATGGCCCAGTGCTGCTGTGATGCCAGAGAAAAGAAGCAAGTTTTGGCACCTCGCATCCACAGCTACTGACAGGAACAGAGCAGCAGCACTCAAAACTCCTGGGCACTGAAGTAACCAAGAGGCTTTGCCTTCCATCTCTTTCACTTCTTGCCATAACACCAGGCCTGTCAGCAAATCAATTTGGTTTGCTGAAATGCGCTTATTTCAAACATAGGATTCTTATCCAAAGATCTGAAACTGAAAAAACTGGTCTTCAAGTCCTGCCCCCTCCCCTGCTTCATCCTGCCCCTGTTTCCAGCAGTCCCATCGGGAATCAGCAGGACCAGATGCCGTCGAGCTGAGCACGCGGATGGCCAAACCATCCTGATTTCCAGGCAGCTGTACCACAAGAGGGACAGACGCAGGGACGGCAGGGGGCTGGAGCGCCCCCCGCCCCACGGCGCCCACCCTCGGGGCAGGGCCGGCTCGGGGGCAGCGGGGACCGCGCCCGCCCGGCTCTACCTGTGCTCGGCCGGCGGGGGCTGCCGGGGGGCCGTGCCGCTCCTTCCTCTTCCTCCCGCGGAACACCACGACCTCCACGGCGGCCGGGCCGGCGGGGGCCGGCGGGGCAGGGCCGGCGGCGCTCAGCTCGGCCCGCAGCTCCCCGAAAAAGCCGCGGGCCCCGCGCCGCCCCCCTCCCGCCGCCGGCTCCCGTCTCTCCTCCTCCTCTTCTTCCTCCGCTGACGGCGGCACTGCTCTCGCTTCGCCGTCCTCTGCAGCGCGCCGGGCGCCGCCGGGCTCCTCACCTGTGCCGAGCACATGCCGTGGGTCAGCTCCCGCGCCGCCGCCGCTGCGCTCCGGAGCGCCCACGCCCGGCCCCTGCCCTCCCCTCCCCGGCCCCCGGGAGGACCGTGGTGCCGGCGCAGCGCCCGGCACGGCCCCGCGCACCCACCCAGGTCGTAGAGGGCGCCGAGCACCGCCTCCAGCCGGCGGCGCGGCTCCCGCGGTCCCATGGCGGCCGCGGCGGGCGGGCGGGCCGGCGTGTGACCCCCGGCGGCTCCCGTCGCACCCGACATGGCGCCGCCCATGGCGCGGTGCCCCCGCCTTCCGCCGCCGCACCGCGCCAGGCAGCCGGGCCGGGGCGGCGCGGGGGCCATGGGCGCCGCGGGAGGCGGCGGCGGGCGGCAGGGCAGCGCGACGGGGTAGGGCGGGCGAGCGGGGCGCGGGGCGGCGCGGCGGAGCTCGCAGGACCATGGCGACAGCGGCGGCGGCGACGCCCGGGCGGGCGCGGCGAGGGGCGCCCATGTACTCGGTAGGCGGCAGGGGCGGCGGGAGCGGTGCCGCGGGGAAGGGGCTGCTCACCTCACCCGCGCTGCGGCGGCGCCGCTCTCTCTGAAGGGGAATGACGGCGCTTGGCGCAGTCTGCCCCTCCATCCCTCACCCCCGGTTCCTGTCACTGGGGAAGGGGAACCGCGCTCCGGAGGGAGGGACGAGGCCTCTCCCGGGCCCCGGCGGGACCGGACGCTTTCCCTCAGCAGTTCACCTTCCCGCGCGCCCTTCTCTGCCTCGGCTGCTCCTTCACTGCCTGTCGTGACAGTCGCGACAGCCAGAGGTCCCGATCCCGAGCGCCGCGGCTCCCTTGAGTTGCTGCGGCAGGCCGGCCGGGCTGGGGGCGGTGGGAAGTGTCCCCTCCTTAGGAAGGCAGTGTCCCGGAGTCCGGCTCTCTGCTCTCTGCGGGGGCAGGGGTCCGAGCACCGGGTGCTCCGGCACAGGGCTACAGCCCGCAGCAACCTGTCCTGCCAGCCTTGGGGGACTCCGCGCTGGGTGGTTGTCCTGAGCACGGAGCGGCCGAAGCGGGTTTTCCCGTGTTACACAGTGTAAATTACTTTATTGACCTTGTTCGCTCCCCGCAGCTCCTGCGCCAGCCTCAGACAAGGAGGTTTAGGTGTGGGGTGCTAAACCCCACCTCTCCTAGCGTTTGGAGGAGGGGACTAGGGAGAGAGGGAAACTGCTCCTTGTTTCGGCAGAGATTCCCAAACTTCTCTTCTGTGTCTCGTCTGGGTGCTGGTATCCCAAGGACATCGCGAGCACCCACGTTACATTGCTTATCCTAGTTATATGGAAGCAGAAGAGTTCCAGGCTCCTGCTGTTTTGCTTCCACACTTCGCCGCTGTCACAGTAACAGTGCATGCCACTGAATCTTCTGATGTCCGGGTTTCCAACAGTGTGTTTTCCAAGTGTGTTCTCTACCACCTGGCAATTGAAGCTGGAGCAACAGCTTGGCTGTAATGTGTAAAAGCACAGTTACAAATCTTTAGTTTTGGTAAAGTGTGTGGTTTGGGTCCCTCAGTGCTCTTTCAGAACAGGGCGTGAAGATAACTATTGCCGTGGAGAGAATTCAGTTGCACATCGTCTGAAGACCTCAGGCGAAGAGCAGAGGCAGCGAGGTGATTTTTCAATGGGCCATGGCCCTAGCAAAACTCTGCTCACAGGAGCTGTGCTGGGGAACAGCTGTAGCAATGTGGTGACTGCTGATGTGGCTGATCATGCCCGTGCTGAGTGCTGCCTTTCTTTGTCTGGATTTCATGTAGTTGCAGATTGCAGGATTTTAACTTTTTGTAACTGATGTAAACATTGCTTAGATGTTCTGAGCAATGACTTGTCACATACTGATCTGAGTAGGTGATACTTAGAGTCATTTTCTGCTACTATTCTGAGCTTTTCTTGCCATTATACAACATAAGGAATTTATTTTTGTTTTTTTTAATCAAGGGGATTGATATAAGGTGTCAACAGCAACAGATGGCTGAGAGAAACTTTGCAGTCATCTTAACAGAGCTTACTCAGCTCTTGCAAAATACTAACCAATTGAAAGCTGTGAAAGAAGAGAGGTTGAAAGCTGTAATGCTAAATCATACAGGACAAAAACCCCTAAAAGTTTTAATACCTGTATGAGATTGTTTTGAAAGTCCCTGCTGAGTTTGTTCTGCAGTTACTGTGAGGTAATTCTCTAAACTGCAGCTGTGGAAAGAAAAGTTATACAATCTTCTAAATGCAGTTGTAGTAGAGGGATGGTCTCCAAATTTGCCTGTCCTGTGTGGGTAAAAGAACTTGAGAAGGTCAAACATTATAGTGGGATTTGTGTCCTCCAATAAAACAAAATTGACTTTTGATACAGATGAGGCTTTGAAGGATTTTTTGTCATTCTTAAGTGGAGATATTCCTGAATTGAGTTGTTTTGTTTTGTTCCACCAAATGTTACCTTGTGGTGATGAACGGTCAGGAGCTAAAGGTTTGCTCTCTACAAATGTCAGCTGCTCTGACAGTGTTGCTGATGTGGCTCCGGTTGGCTGGCCGGGAGTGAAACCCGACTCCCTCTCCCAAGGCAGAAAACCCAGCTGCCACTGTTGGGCATTTTCCTTATCTGTTGCTGGTGTTCCCCTGTGTGTTGCTGGCCAGGTTTTCCACTCAGCACCAGAAAAGGTCACTGAAAGAGCTCATGAAGCATGTTTTATCCTGCATTATCAGTTTGGTTCTGCATGGATTAGATATAGAAAGGGGAGGTAGAATGAACAAAAAGATTGCCAGTGCTACCTTTCAAGTGGAACTGTGGAGGAAGACTTAAGCATTTTTATTTTTAACACTTCTCATAAATATGCTTACTCATAACTAATACTTTTTTATTTAACAGAGGCTTACTTCAGTTGTCTTACTTACTTGGTGACTGTTGCTGCTGGTTTGAAGCTTGGAGAAATACAGTTTCACTCTTGGGAAGACTGAGGGGTCATTCATACTGTAGGGATACAGGAGATAATAGGAGACATCTCTCTCCAGCATAAGGGTCTACTGGCTCAAAGGGAAGAGTTTTGTCTGAATTTTTTGCAGCAGGATGGATCCACAATTAGTTCTTGATCTCCTGGGATTTTTCCTGCTTAGCAGTGGTGGTACTGATTACTCAGAGGCTGTGCTCTCTTTTTACCTACACGTGCACTGTATTGCATTCATGTGGCTGACAGAGAGGTGGTTTGGTTTTTTTTTTTTTTTTTAATTTTTTCTTGCCTGGTAATGTTTCATGTACCTTATATCCAAGCTTTGTGAAAGCTACAAGTCACCAAGGCCCCAGATGCAACTTTTAAATAGCAGGGATTATTTTCTGTGTGTTGATGATTGGGTTTTTATAATGTGAATCATGGTATTGTCTTAATGAAGCTGTGAGAGTTGGAATCAAAAGTGTTTTAGTTAATACCTATTAATTACGGCAAGGCTGGAGGCAAGGCACTTCAGCTTTAAAAGCCCATGTCTTCTCTCAGTTTCTCCCTGTTGTGTGGAATTAAGTAACATGGCATAGGGTGATTTGGAGATCTCTGCAGTTGAAGGGATTAGGGTAAGGGTTTTTGTGGGGGGGAAGAATTAAGTAACATGGCATAGGGTGATTTGAGGATCTTTGCAATTGAAAAGAATTAGGGTAAGGGGTTTTTTGGGAGGGTGTATGTTTGTTTGTTTATTTTGCTTATTAGTTTCTTTCTGGATCACTCTTGCAAGCAGGTGGTATTGGTTCCTGCAGTCACAGAGTGTAGCATGCAGACATTATTGAAAGCTAGGAAGAAACCCCAAATGTTGCAGAAGTAGCATGTATCATTATTGTGGTGCTGTAGCCAAGCAGGTCACCAAATAGCTTGAGACAGTGTCTCATTCTTCATTTGTATGTTCCTAGCAGAAAGAGCTCACATCAAAGAAAAGAGATGAGTTTGAGGATATCTTGGAGGAAAGACGGTTGTCCAGTGACTTGAGATACGCCATGAAATGTTACACCCCGGTGATCTACAAGGGACTTTCACCTTGCAAGCCAAATGCTATCAAAAGTGCTGTTCTCCACTCAGAGCAGGTTCAGTATGTTATCAAGCAGGTGAGTCTGGACAATGAGCTCTAAGATGAGGTGGACCACACAGCCAAGCTTTGTGTGGCAGCAGGGAAAGAGAGATTGTTGCTGACCATGTGAAAATGGTAATTGTAGTTTGGATGATGGTCCAGTGAATGAATAACTCTTTTGGCAGGAAAAAAAAATACTGGAGTTGCTAATAAAACTGTCAGGTTCATGAAACAGTGTTTTGATTTTGCATGTACAACACTTCATCATTAATTTATCCAGTGTGCCTGACTTGTTCTTTTTTTCTTTCTCCTCATACTCCACTGTTCTCACCACAGAATAACACTGTGAAAGACATTAGCACTCTCCTTCTTAGCAGATACTTTTGTACTTTGAGGGTGTCTTGTAGGAATTTTATAGGTTAATGATGCATTTATGAACTAGTCCTAAGTGCTACTTTCACTAAAATGAGAGTTCTGTATCACAGATAATTCTTTTAATTAGAAATACTGTTAAAGATGTAACCATATTTTTTGAAATATTTTATGGTTAGGCTGGCTGATACTTTGCACTTGTTTAAATACCTGAAATACTTCTTTAAATACCTGAAATATGTGTGTTAATTAGTAGCATAAACTAATTTCAGAAGCCATAACAAATAATTGCAAGCATGTAGAAATACCTAAGGTGTTTTGGTTAGTCCCGAGTGACAGGCTACTGTAAATTTTTTTCTATTAGTTTCTTTTAATGGCTAGTATTACCTGTGATACATCAAAATGTGTTATAATGTGACAAAGTAAAGTATGTCACTCTACACCACAAAGTAGTTCTGTTTCCATTATGGATTGGTAAAAAGCCAAAAAATCTTTCAACTCCAGAGACACTAAAAATTTACTGAAAGAAAATACTTTACAGAGGATTTGACAGAAAGATGTTTCTATGATGTCTTCTTCTGAAGTGCTTTTTTGATAGAAAATTACTTTGATGAATATTTTCTGGCTGCATCGAGTGGTTGAAGGGAGTTAGCAGACCTGCCATTGCAGCCTGGTTCCCAGTTTTGCACTAGAGGTTACTGGAAGTTTCTAGCCGCGAGTGTCCTGGGCAATGTGCCCAGCCCTCTACGATGAGGGTCCCTCCTGCCTGGGCAAGGTTTGCACAGCTTTACACAGGCGTACTTGAATTTGTTCTTGTGCCAAATTGCTGCGGTTACTAAAGTTCAGTGGGAAGTTAAGATCATTTGTTTATTTTAGCTTTCTATATGTGACTGGTCTGGGGGTTTGGTTTCTGATTTTGGGAAGTTCTATAGTGGATTTGCCCTTAAATCACACAGATGAATGGTATGGTAAGCCTTTTGCTGGTGAATGAGAACAGAATCTCTTCCTGCTGAATATCAACAAGAGAAATTTTTTGGCTTCCTAAACGAGACTGATTTTCTTAGGCTTAAGTGGAAGCAGTTTTTGGCTAAAATAATCAGTTTAAACTACACATGGAAATATGTAGGATAATGAGTAATGCATTTAAGAAAACACATTTGACCTAATAGATGTGATAGTAAGGTATATGAAGGTAGATTGGAGATGTATTTTCTCATATGTCACAAAATGGAAATAACAGGTAAGCAGCACTGGCTTCCAAATGGAGATGTGCTTTTTTGGAGGCTTTTTTTTCTGACATTCCTTTCCTTTCCTCCTTAATGCTGAGTAAAAGTCATGTTCCTTATTCGTAACAGTAAAAGTCTTTTCAATTAAATATTTCTAGATTCAAATACCAAATTGGAGGGATGGCCATTATTTAAGTCTGTTTCAAGGAACTTCAAAAGGGAATGTGCATGGCAGCAGAAGAAAGATCATTGATATTCACAGTTGGTAGAGACAGTGCTTTGTATGCAATTCAGCTCTCCATTGCCAAAGGAATGCATCACAAAGAAATGGAAGTGTGATACAACTGAGGTTCTTTGTAAACTCTAATCCAAATGCACTTAAAATATTTACATTTGGACTGTCTCTACAAACATAGGCTACATTTTACTATTGAAAGAAAAATGCACAGTCTTCCTCAGACTGATAATATACTAAATATTCTTTGAACTTAAATATCCTCTGAATATGCTGCAAGTTAAAATATTTATATGGTGTTTTTGGGGGGAGGATTGTTGTATGTCCTCCCCCCGCCATTGACATCCAAGGTTATTTTGGTTTTTAAGCAGCTTTAACTTGGCTTTGTTGGCTGGCACCAAACAGATTCTGTATGATTAGATCCACACCTATCACATAAAACAAAATCTTGTGGACTATTGCAGTAGTTCTTCCATAGTAGCTGTGGCACATTAGAACGGTGTGCATGGGCAAGGGGATGGGAACAATTTGTCACTGCTGGTTTGTTTCTCCTTAGTTAGCAAAAGAAATGGGAGAATCACCTGATATTATTCAAGAAGAAGCCACGGAAATCCTGGATGAGATGGGCCACCGTATGCAACTAGGAGCTGTGAGATTTTTTGCCTTCACTCTGAGCAAAATATTTAAACAGCTTTTCCAGAGAGTTTGTGTGAATGAAGAAGGAATGCAGAGAGTGAGTACTGGTGGGAGGAAAAAGTTAAAATATTTTCATACTAATCACTTGGACAAGACCTCTAATCACAAATGACAAATGTGAAAAATACCCACTTAAAAAAAAAAACTGCACTCACTTTTGTTTATTTGTGCATTTCTTAGTAAATGTGGGAGGAAAGATGATATGTAATTATTTTAGAGGCAAACAGCTGTCAGGATTTTTTGTATATTTTCCAATGCTTCCTATAATAAGGAATACCGCATCTGTTAGTATGTTAGATCAGCCACCGAGAGAGTGTTTTCTATCTGATATTATAAAATAAGAATGCATTTAGCTAAATTGGGAGTCACAATATAATATTACATGGCTGTTCAGCAAACCCTCACACTGCTAAGTGTGGTGAAACACTGTGCATCTCTGAGGCAGGAGATGCTTTCGGTTTTCCTCAGTTTCTGGGAACTGTTGTCCCCCTATTTCATTTCAGGATATTGCTGTTCTGGAGAGTGCAGTGCATTCCCTGGAAGTCAGCAATATCAGTCCTGACAGCCCCTATTTGGTTTCCCATTCCCATCAAAAGGGATTGGAATTAGACTATCCCATGATGAGATGCCCCTAGTTTTTGAGTCCTGTGATGCTTGTGAGCTTCAGGTTGCTACTCTGGAAACAACTGCTCCAAATTTCCAATGGGTTCTGTGCTGAAAGATCTGTATTGATTGTGTGGACAGAGAAACAGCTCTCAAGCAAATGGGGTTTTGTTTGCCTTAAGCCCTGTGCAAGTCTATATTTGCAAATTTCAACAGTCAGTAAATATTGGAACAATATTGTTTGCACTGTTCTTTTTCAGTTGCAACACGCCATTCAGGAGCATCCCGTGGTGCTGCTGCCCAGCCACCGAAGCTACGTAGACTTTTTGATGCTGTCTTATTTGCTATACACCTATGACTTGGCCTTGCCTGTCATTGCAGCAGGAATAGGCAAGTATGTTTTTAACAATGTTTTCAGGATTCAGAGAATTGGTAGCATTCTCTGGTAGCTGCAACTATAAGTAGTTGTGTTTAACTTCTGCTCCAAATATATCTTGTTAAATCCTCCTTGGGTAAGTTGCTTACAATAAAAGCTTCTCATTGGTGCTGAGTCCTGTCAAAGGTGAATATTTTTCTTAACAGGTTCACCCAGAAGTAGCCCATCTGTAGACCTGAGACTGGGGCAAAGATAAGCATTGTGAAGAATTCTTCTATTTGCTTTCATAGCCTGGTAATAGGCAAGAACTTGCCCAGGTGCTACTGTAGGTGCAGAACTTTTTGTGATACTTCATACAGTTTAAAGTGCAGTCACAGCAGTCAGATACAAAGTACCAGACACCTCATGCTTGTTTCTGATCTGACTGATTCCTTTGAAGTATTGGCAGAACTTTGTGACATGCTGAGAACAGAGCTGGCAGGGAAGTGATATGGCATATCAGAGGTCGGCATTTTGGGCATACTTAGTTGTAAAGCAGATGAAGCCAGTATATTTGTAGGAAACAATTCTTGAGGGCTGGAACAGTAAGTGTCTTCCAAATTAATGTGCTTTTTGATAATCTGAATGCTGTCATCACTTAACTTAGAAACATGACCTTGGAAGTCATGAGTATCAAACAGGTCTTCTAAGCAGGCAGAAAACCACTTCAGGTCTGGTGCAGCACTGTTACCTTTCCATGCACAGGTAAGGTAAGCTAGCAGAGATGTTGGAACTTTGTGCTTTAGTGTTGTCTGCTTTTCCAGTCAAGAAGTTAGCAAGACCAATAGAAGCTGTGAGAATGTGCTTGCTCTGAAGATGAGATTTCCCTGGTCTTTGAGTTAGCTGCATCTGGGTGATGCAGGTTAGATTCACAAGTCCATGTTTCACAGCTGCCTTGATCAAGGTGTTGCAGTTTGCCTGTTGTGTATTGTTCAGAATCTGCTCACATGTTGTTATAGGTATTGGTGTAATCCTTTACTGACTTGGATTAGAGTATTTTTGAGTTTTGGACCTCAAAACAGTATCTTAAGATACTACTAGTTTAGCTTAAAAAGATTTTTTTAATGATTAACATTTTTTGAATGCTTTGGGTGCTTCAGGATCAAAGTTCTCCTAAAGAATTAGGGGCTTTTGGCTTGATGCTGCCTGCACATGTGTATTATTTTAAATTCCTCTGGAGAAAACACAGTTCTCTATGGTTGTAGTTGTATTTCATAACTGCATGTCATGTTAGAAGTTCCCAAGATGTGGTTTATAAAGTCACTCTCAAATGAGCACTTGTGCTGAGTAGAAAGACTCTCCTGATATAGGTGGTAAGTGCCTTTGTTAGTTATCTCTTAGCTTCAAGCATACAGAGAGAGGTGTGGGGATTAGCTAAGGGAAGGTAAACAGTTGCCAGTACAGCCTCATACAGTACATTAGCAGGAATCTAGCAGGTGTTGGGATGATGTTTCTGGCACCTGTGACATCTTCAGGGCAGTCATTGTCAGTGTTGCAACTAGAAATATGAATTTATTTGGCTGAGTGAGTATCTGTTCTCCAGTGTTTCATGGATTGAGGTGGCAAGGAAGTTGAAATGGCATGTTGCCAGCTTGTTTTGGACTTGTTTTGAATTCTTCCATAAGAACTTTGTTAACATTAAGTTTTTTTTCCTGCTTTTGACAAGTTAAGCATTGGCTATCATTGCTTAAAACTGAAAAACAATAAAATAATTTAGCTGGTTTGGTGTACATCCCCCAAAATGATGAGTCAGGATCATAGATGGTCTAATGTAGTTTAATAGGTTTAGCTGCCTAATTTCTGTATCTTCTGGAATATGTTCAGTAGGAGCTGCTTTTTTCTAAAGATGAGTCAGACAATGTACTTCAGAAACTTATGGCTGAACCATCTAAATTATGAAAATAAATTGCTCTCTAAGTGATTGCAGCTTTAAAAAATGGAAAGCATATTATAATATGCCATTCTTGTCTGTATAAGTCTTGCTAGACAGTTTGAAAGCAAATAAATGTGTTGGCAACAAAGGAATCCTTGAAAGAGATCTTCTGTATTCTGGTAGTCAGCTTGCTAGAAATGCTGTGGTTGATTTTGCTGGCTGATATTAATCAGTAAATTTTGTGTGTGTGGTTTTGTTTTTTCTTTGATTGTTTTTCAGATTTCCTAGGAATGAAAATAGTCGGTGAGCTGCTACGAAGAGCAGGTGCCTTTTTTATGCGACGTTCCTTCGGTGGGAACAGACTCTACTGGGCAGTGTTTGCTGAATATGTAAAAACCATGTTAAGGGTAAATAACTTGCTGAGATCTCAGAATGTATACTTAAGAAATACTCTGTTGGAACAATTCTTGTGAGATATGCAGGATGTCTTGGCTGTGTCACTGAAAGTCTTCATGGTGATCTGAGTAAGTGCTTTTTACCTCAGATTTGCTGTTGGTGAAGACCATGTGTGCACTCTATTATTATTACACACTTCAGTAAGTGATAAACAAATTCCTGCTCATCAGTTGCTTTGGATTGTGTGCCCATATCTCATGACAGACTCAATATTAATTAAACTATATGGTATGGAAAATACAATGGATGAATGTAGGCTTACAGATGACTGAAGTTAGATGTGTTTGTCTTTCATTAAAAAAAACTTACTTACATTGAAGTACTTAAAACTATTTGTGGGCAATAAAGAAGAAATTTTTTTCTGACTAGATTTTGTTTGTTTGTTTGTTTGTTTTACTTTTGAAGAGTGGCTATGCCCCAATTGAATTTTTCCTTGAGGGGACTAGAAGCCGCACTGCCAAGACTCTGACTCCAAAATTTGGTACGTTTATTTAAGATTTGGAACTTCTAATATTATTAGCTTTTTCATTAGTAGCTATGTGCTGTGTAAGTTCTTTGGATAGAAAGGGATGTTAAAGTAGAGGGAAACTGGGGAAGTCTGTCAGAGTATGGAAAACACCATGGCTGGGTTCCAAGGCCGTACAAAGAACAGCAGTACCTTTCACTTGCACTCTAATGCTTTTGCTCCCTTTGCCCCATTGTGTACTAATTTCAATAACTCTTCAGCATTTTCTTCCTAGACAAGGAAGAAAATGCTGGAGCATTTCTCTGGCCAGCAGGGAAATATTGTAGTTCTAACTGTAAAAGTAATGGGGAATCTTTGGAAGGAAGATGCTGTGCAAGCACAGAGCAGTGCTGCTGAAAAGAGCACAAACAGCTGTCCAAGAGTGTTGCTTCCATTTACCATCTGTTTTAAGGCTTGGGCAATTTCTTTTGCTTCTGCTTGTTTGAAGAGAGAACAGGCACAGTGTTTAGAAACTGTTTAGCAATTTCTAAAATGCAGAGATAATAATTTTCAAATTTAAATTGCAGTTGCTTTTCCCTCTTTGAAAGAGACAGGTGATTAATTTTTTTTTTTTCCAATTGGCAGGTCTTCTCAGCATTGTGATGGAACCCTTTTTCAAACGTGAAGTCTTTGATACGTACCTTGTTCCCATCAGCATCAGCTATGAGAGGATATTAGAAGAATCTCTCTATGCATATGAACTCCTAGGAGTCCCAAAGCCCAAAGAATCGACATCTGTATGTAAATTCCTTAAGAACAGAACAGAAGTGGACTTGTACACACCCTGTAGCACTAGAATTTAAGTTTTCCTCTTCTCGTTTTCATAGGGGTTGTTAAAAGCCAGGAGAATCCTCAGTGACAATTTTGGTACCATACATATCTACGTTGGCCAGCCAGTATCCCTCAGAACCTTGGCATCTGGGAGGATCAATCGGTGCCCATACAATTTGGTTCCCAGGTACTGCATCTTTCCATGGTGTATGCACAGGAAAAATATTGGTGTAGTCTACACCTATGTGAACTAACTGAGATGTTCTCTTGTACTTTGTTTTCATCTTCTCTCACCTCCCTCCATCTGACTGTTCAGACTGCTGAACCTGTTTGGTCTGAGCAGAGGCTTATTGTGCTTGTGACTGGGTGTTTCCGAAATGAATTGTTACTTGTGTCTTTCTCTGTGTTGAGAAGACGCCACTTTAAAATTTAATGGTGATGCATGAACCAGGCAAAACTCTGATTCCTGAGAATGTGGTGCTTTTGCCACTTAAAATTTTCACCTTCCTCCCACTTCTTGCATTATTCCTGCAAGCAGTTAAGTGACCATATGTCAGGGAGAGCTGTAGCTGTGACTGGATTGTGTTGCTTTTGCAGTTTTTTCTGTAAAACATAATGCTTTTGAATTTTGTTTGAAGACAGCAAATACACAACATCAGTACAGAGGTCTGTGCTTCAGGTACTGTCATGCAGCTACTGATGCTTTGCTCTATACTTCAGTTTTACATAGCACATAGAATCACCCTGCAGATGCTGTGAAGTTACAGATGTGGGAACAATATGAAAGAAATAAAGAGGGGTGTTATTTCTGTTAGACTTTTTGAGGTCTTTACCTTAAATTGCATTGTTTTTTTCAGGCATCTTCCCCAAAAGCCATCTGAGGATATCCAAGAGTTTGTCAGTGATGTAGCTTATAAAATGGAGCTCCTGCAAATAGAAAACATGGTTTTGAGCCCATGGGTGCTAGTTGCTGCTGTCCTGCTCCAGAATTTGCCAGCTATGGAATTTGAGCTTCTAATAGAAAAGACTCTGTGGCTTAAAGGCTTAACACAGACTTTTGGAGGATTCATTGAATGGCCTGGTATGCAGAGAAAGTATTATTTCTGTTCCTCTTGTTCCTTATGAAAGATCAATTGTATTTCTATGGAAGCAATGTATGGTAACAGCTTTACAGAATTCTTAGAGTTATAAATGGATTTTAGGATATGCTAAAAATCATGCTGAAATCTGACAGGTTTTGACTTAACCTGTTGAAGATAATACTTTGAAAAACAGGTGGAAACAGAACAGACATTTTAATGTCGTATCACGAAGGGAGGGAAATTATCATGTGAGAGGGAAATTATAAAGTACTTTGTCAGAGTACTACAATTTGTGTAGCGTCTGTCTTTCTGAACTGTGTGTAAGTCACAGGCAGTTGCCTGATCTGCACCATTTAACTCTATAGTGCTACATTTCCTGCTTGGTACTGACTACAGTGTAAGTTGTTACTGGTGCAAAAAACTAGCAGAAACAAATGGATGGAGGAAATCAAAACTCTCAGTTGTCTGTTTATTTTTAAATTCCATTTCATCTCCAGAAACAATGATGACTTTTGAAGGGAAGGCTTCTTTGGTGGTTTTATTTGTATACTTATATACACACCCCCTTTTATATATATATATGTGTATAGTGTATATAGTGTGTGCTGAAAGGTTGATTATGCTTTCAAGCTTTGTTTGAAACTTCTCTCTGTGAGCCAGAGTGACACAGACAATTTTAAAGCCTCAGGATGTAAGTGGTAAAGCTAACAAAGAACAGTATTATGTAATGCAAGTACATTTACCCTTCTGCTGTAGGTAGACTTAAGCCAAGGATCTTTGCTTTTGTAGTCCTGTGTATAATCAAGGATCCCTCTCACTACTACAGTAAAGAAATAGGACCAGGCTACTGCTATAAAAGAATTCTGTCACCTCTAGAAAAACCCACTTCTTTCAGGGATTGGCACTACAGGGAATGTAGGCAAGGTCTGCTTCTGCCAGACTGGTGAAGGCAAGAATTTCATGGCAACAGTTAAACAACATTTAGAATCTTACTACACAGTAGACTGAAAAACATACCACATCCAGATTTGCTTATTTATTTTGTTTATTTTCTTAGCAACAGTTAGTAAGCATTTGCTTTAGTAGAGTTGTCATGTAGTCAGGGAATAGCAAATAGGCATGGTAATGAAATGGAGGGGGACAACAGCTGAGTGGATTTTGTTGGAGTGTGCTGTCTGTGCTTGAAGCATCAGTTGCATACTGGGTTTTTGTTTTGGTTTGGATTGTCAATTTGAAAGAAGAAATACATTTTAAAGGCCAATTTGTTGATGCCAGCAACTGCATGTATGCTCTCCATTCTTTGGTCTCCAAACAGCTGGTTATTTCTGCCCTTGTCATACTGGTTGGTCGTTACAGGCAGAACATTTGCAAAATTTTATATTCAAAACAGGAAGTGTAAAAATTACTTCCACAGACTTCTGCTTCCTATTGCATTGAGAAACTTGGGAGCTTTAGCAAAACTCGAACAAAGTAGGTTGAAGGAGTAAATAAGATGAAAGGAGACTCTACATGAAATCTGTACTAAAGGAAAGGAATATTACGGTTTTTTTTCTGTCAGAGGCTATGTTGATTTGATATGCCTGTGGTGCAGTGAACATATAAAGTGTATTTTAGTGTTAAATATGAAGTTTTTATTGCTTGCTTGTCAAATTGTTTCCAGTTTGATGCAGGGAACGTTTCTCATTGAGTAGGTATGTTACGTAACAATATTTATGTTAAGAATTTTCATAAATTTAATTTGGGATGAGGCCTTGCTTATGTATGAGAGTTGATGAAAAAGTTTATAAAAAGATTTGTACCTCTGATTCAAAACTTGTAGTGTCAGAAATGCTTAAGGAGAAGCATAGTCTCTGTTTCCTTACTAATGAATGTTTCCATCAAACAGATATATCCTTTTTCCATTTGAAGGCTCAGAATATTTGTTCCAGAGACAAAGGAACAATTATAATTTGCAGTTATTAGTAAGTGGAAGAATTCAAAGCATTTTAATTATGGAAATGTCTGAAATTTGTTCTCACCATGTCATACTATGCCTAGTTTGCCAGTTCCTGGTACAGATTTTACTGGAACAGCTCTCTAACTGAATGTTTGGCGTAGTGTCTGAAATACTGGTGCATTTTGGGGTGTTTCAATAGAGTTATGCTCCCTTTTGCAACTTCTGCGTGTTGTATTTTCCTCCTAGATAACCTGTGTGCCAAAAAAGCAGTCCTGTCTGGCCTCACCCTGCATTCCAACATCGCTGGCCTTGTCGATGGCCACGTGGTCCTGAATGACAAGGGAGTGGAAGATGGAGCCATAGGGGAAATCGTCTTCAGGCACGCGCTGGCCGTGCTCATGTGTGCCACGTACAGGAACCAGCTGCTGAACGTGTTCGTGCGCCCGGCCCTGGTGGCAGTCGCCTTGCAGATGGCACCCAGCTTCAGAAAAGGTATCCTGGGGCGCTGGGAAGCTGCTGGCTTTGCTCCTTGTGCGCTCAGCTGGGAGAGGAGCCCCAGCTTCCTGCGACTGCTAGCGGGAGCTTTCTGAGACTGTTATACTTGGGATAAAGTGGATGTGTTGGGAGGGCATGGGGATATTTTGTTTGCTTTTGTTTTTTTTTTGTTTGCCCTTTGATCCTTTTGTAGGATTTGACTGTGGTATTTAATGCATGTTCTGAGAAGCTGCAAGCCCCTGCTCTTTGCTTTTCTGAACAGCTGAATCAAGTGCTTTGAGTACTTGCTGTTCTGTTTGGTTTCTGCCTTTGTATGTATACTTCAAATGCCAAGTCCGTATTTTATTTGAAGTAGGTTCTCTCTTAAATAAGGAGTAAATGGCTTTCACTTGCATTTACAATATTTTTTTCAGAGGAAGTCTATAGCTGCTTCAACTTCTTGAGAGATGTTTTTTCTAATGAGTTCATCTTCTTTCCTGGCATTTCATTGAAGGTAAAAACATCCCTTATACAAAAATACTGATAGTAATGCAATGAATTAAAACAGCATGATTCCAGGGCTCTGCTAAACAAGTGCTTTGTGAAAAACACCTACAGGGATATCATCTTGATCTGTAAGGGAGGGAGAACTTCCAAGGGGGGGATGTTGATTGCAAAATATTCTGTGAATCCACAAGGTTGCTGATGCCATTTGCCGATGCCATTTTTTTCTCCATTCCAGTAAAAAAAACTAAAAATCATGAAATTGCCCAATTCTGAACTATTAGAATGAACTGTAGCACAAGTTTGGCTTTTTCACATAAAGCTACTAGTCTTCCAGCACAGATCTGAAAATCTGTGTTAAAACAGTCCTTTCAATGAAGTGTAAATGCTGTCAGGGGTGCAGCTTGGTGAAAGTTTTTGAAGTGAGAGCTTTCCTAATGGCATAATAGTTTCCCTCTTAGAGTCTTTGGAAGCTTTACTTACATTCTTTTTTGCTTGAAAAGAATTTCCCCTCATTTTAGCTCCTGCCCCATACAGGCATCAGTCAGACAAAGGCAGTCTTGTTCCTGCACACTGCCTTATTCCAGGGCTCAGTGTGCCTGTGTGCACCCCTAGCACAGCTGGATACAGACAAGCTGGGAAAACTGCAGGGAGCCCTTGGCTCTCTGCAGGACTTGCTCTGTCACTTTGTACACAAACCTGCTGGGTCAGAGCTGGCTCTGGTCCAGCCTGCTTGAAATGCAGGTGAAAACAAGTTTATCAGTTAAAAAGCTGGGTCAGCTTCACACCCAATATAAATTGGTATGTGTAGTTTTTAATTGGATTTTAAACTGATTACTTGTTATTTTTGTCAGTGCTGAGGACAAATATATGATGGTGATAGTTATGATCTTTCCTGCCTTAAAAAAGAGAGAGTGTAATTTTCACAAGAATGTTCAAGACTTGCAAATGTATTAAAATCTCATAGATTTTTATATAGATGAGAATTGGGCCTTTTTTAAAGGCTGACTGGCACAGTTAAATTTTATTTGTTGACAATTTTTGCCTCTTGCAGCTTTCTTGAAATAGCAGAAAGTGGCAGGGAGCAGGAAGGTGGCTGGCTATGACTGACTTTGCTGGAGTCTGATGAAAGAGTTGCTGTGATGCTAAGGGATCTTTTAGCCACCCACTCACCACTTTGTTCATTCATTTGTCTGACATGTCCTTGTCCCATCCCTTTGTGTAATCTGTCCCCCTTTTGCCCATGTTGGCAGTAAAATGGTTTTGACCTTGACATTTCCATACTTTGTAACTTTTTGGCCATTTGTTTTCTGTTTGGTAGAGGGCAGGTCAGTGATCTGTATTATCGTTTATTGCAAACACTGGACATGAGATAAAGGCAAACCCTTAGTTTAAAAATAGGTAAATAAATAAAAAACACCCCCAGGAAAAAACCCTAAACTGGACAACCTGACCCTGTTTTGACAAAATCCTGAGGGAGCTCAGGCTGGACTGTTGCAATAGCAGCTACAGCCACTTTCTTTGGGCAAGGTCTTTTGTGCATTGAGGAACTGCTGTGTTTGAGAACATGTTCCCACTGCCTTTTTATATGGGTATTTTTGGGAGACAGAAAAATTTTGGTTCAAGTCTCTTGACAACTGAGTTCAGAAATGAAAGTGGTGCCCTGTTGTGATTTCTGTTGTTGATTTTGTGGGAAATGGTGGCTGCACTTTTGTAAATGTTAGAATTTTAGTTGTGCATTTCTTGCCCAGGACTTTGAGGAAGGATGTTTTCTACTCACAAAATGTGATGCCATTCAAACAAGTCAACAGGAGATTTACCCTATTGACAAAGGAAGTGGTACAGTGTCTTTCTTGTCAGCTATGTTCAGACCTTTTGTGGAAGGTTATCAGGTATGTTGTCCTTCAGAAAATGATCTCTTTTTTTTTCCTGTGTTTTGTAGGGAAGGTAAGAGAGCTGTGATACTTCTGTGTAAATAGGCTGAGAAATGCAAAAGTTAAGAAATAGCAGTAATAAATCTTAAACCCACCCTTCCCCAAGGATCCCAGTTTTAGCTTTTGGCTCAGACTTGTCCAATTTACCAAAGCAGTAACTGCTATGTGATGGCTCATTGAGGGTTTATAAGATTCACAGGGAGTGTGCTGCTACCAAGTTCATTGTTCTTTTTTATGAGGAGCTCTTGCTTAATTCATTTTATGTGGGTTGTCCTGCCAGGTGTGGAAATGAGTTTGCATCTCCTATCTGAGAGCTTTTATAGGAATCATTAATTCCACCCATTTCTCTTTAAATTCTTCTGGTTTTTCCAAGGTCTTAATAAAATGAAACATTTACAGTCCTGTACTAAGTAATACATACAAACCCAGAAGTATAAAATCTCAGCTAAGTCAGTATAAGATTGGTGAGACTGGAGGTGTTCAACATAGTGGAATGTAGTTAGTGATCTGATGTGTGAGGTGTACTGACATGCCAATTTTTTCTCAACTTCAGAACAGGTATTGCTTTAAAAAAGTTAAACTGTTTTGAGTTGTAAGAATAAGAATGTAAAATTAATGTCTAAGCTAGCTATTATAGAAATATGGAGTCTTATTTTAATATTGGATTCTCTTACCTGTAAAACAGTAATAAAACTTTCAGATGCCCTATGCAATGATACCTTTTGAAGTCCTCTCCTATGCTTTTCAAAGTGCAATAGTATTACTTAGAAGGACACATGTATTTATAACTCATTACAAGCTGACAATCTAAAAGAAAGGAATGCTCATTTTCTTGAAAATGTTAGTTAATTTTCAGATACCTCTCAAAGGAAATGAAAGAAGCATTTACTGAGAAGCAGTTTATACCTGGAGTCCGCAACTTTGTTTTTCAGCTTCTTGAGAAGGGTGTGTACAGCTGTTACTCAATATGATTTTACAAGAGTAGCCTGTTAATTGAAAATTATAAAAATTTTAATTGTGTTTCTACCTTCTCCATAGGGAGTACACAATGTTATGAAGCACTGTCTTCTGACATGCAGAAAAATGCCTTATCAGCTCTTGTGCAACTGGGTGCAGTGAAGAAGAAGAAAATGTAAGTAAAGTTAGATTTCTGGTGTATAGAAATCTTAGTGGCAATTCTTAATGTCTGAGCTCCTAGTAGAACAGCAGAACCCCAAGTACCTGAGCCCCAGAGGTTGACTGGAGTCATTGGGAAAACCCTATAGTTCCTTTCTGTACATGATGTGGAAGTGGAATGGCATGCCCTCATAGTGAAAAGACTCCTGTGGGACCTAACAACAAAATGAATTAACTCACTGTTAGGCTGCTTCTGATTCCCTTTACCTTTTGGTTTCAACTTTCCTCCCAAGAAAAGAACAGCACTGCTTATTTGTAAGACTGTGTGCTACAATAAGCCTTGTGAGGCAATGTAAGCAATAAAAAATCAGGAATACTGGTAGTTTTGGGGGACTTATGCACTGAACTCATCTCAAAGCAATTTAACTGAAAGCTTAATCATTTGAGTCTTTTTACACAGTTCATGGTTTGTAGGCCTAAGATTAAAATGCACCTGTTGCTGTATTATGTGTTATTCTGTTATCAAATGATTTGTGTTGTGGTGCTCATTACTGTGTTTAAAAGTATGATCATGGAAGTCCCCAGTAAAACAAGTCCCTGCAGTGTTTTAAGTGTTTCACAGAACATAGTTAGCAGCTGATGACCTGATCTACTTCTTTGTGCCTCTGTTCATTAAATAAATAGGTTAAGATAAAAGGCTATAGCTAAATTTCCCTTTCAAGTAAAAGGAATAAATTGAGTGCAACAGAATTTGGGGACTGTGAACAAGAGAAAAGGTAAAGAAACCATGAGTGTTGTAGAATAGAAGTCTGACATGTCCTTAAATTTGATATGTATGCTGGTATTATGTAATTATGAAAATGTTTAATTCTGATTATTTGTGTAGAAATTACTGGAATAAGGAATATTTGTTGAGTAAACTTTTTTTGTTGTAATTGTAGGCCCAGTGGATTCACTTACAATGTAAATCAAGAGGCTGTTAGTAAAATCCTGGACATGTTTGGTAAGTGCTCTCTAATCAATTTGAAGAGAACTTCTCAAGTTATAAATTACTTTGGACAATGCACATATGTTAGATGTAGTGATTTTAGCTAGTAATTCCATAGAACTAACTGCATAAAAATCTTAGTAATATCTTTTTAGAATGCTTTTTCTGGTATCATTAGCTGCAGCTTTGAATCTCCCTTCTTTATTTCACATACTGTGCAATCCAGTGGCTGAGAGCAGTAAAGTAAGAAGTACTTTATTGGCATGGTGTTTACAGCATGTTGATCAGAAATATTTAGTGTGGGTTTTTTTGTTAGATGCTCGGATACCTGTACAGAAACCTGTGGCTGCACGACTCTGAATGGTCCCTGATGCTGTGAGTGGATGTAAGCTCCTACTGGGAACATGGACCACTGCCCCACTGGAGCAGGGATAGGAACAGACACGGTTCCCCTCCTGCCCAGCCAGCCTGCAAGCGTGGGAGGCATTGAGGTGTTTCTTCAGCTGGACAGCTCTCCATTACCACTTAGGAATTGCTGCTGAGGGGCTTAGAGGTGTATGTTCATCCTCACTGTGTTTTGTTTTTTCAAACAAATTAAACATTGTCTCCTTTTTTAATAACTGTTGAAAGAGATGTGCACAGCAATGGCTACCTACCTACATTTTTCTAGAATTGTAACAAGGAATGTGATTGGTTTCAAGTATTTCATGGATGTGAAAATGTAACAGGAATTTAAAAGACTTGCTATTAAAATTAATAATTAGAAAAAAACGTTGCTGGTTGGCTAAATGTAAGGCAAGACCCTCATGAATGAAGAGCACAAATCAAACCTTGGGCAATAACCAGAACTGATAAATGTGTTGGGTTTTGTGTTTTGGTATTTTGTGTTTGGGTTGGTTTTGGTTTTTTTTTGTTGTTTTTTTTCTAAGGCAGCTTGGCATTATTTTAATTACTTAATGAATGTTATATTTAAACATTGAATTAAAGCACCGTCGATTACGTGTCTGTCGTCTCTTCTCCCCGTCTCACCGCTGACTGCGCTGTCCCTTGAGGTGGCAGAGTTCTGCCCGCGTTTTCCAGGGATTTTATTTTTCTCAGTCCTCTCTCCCTGCTGCCGCGTTACAAAGGCGGAGCCGGGGCGGGACTAAGTCCGGAACGGAGCTGGGGTGGGGCTGGGGGAGCGGGGCCGGGCCGGGCGGGGCTGCGCAGCGCCCGCCCCTCTCGGTGCGTGGCGGCCGACGGGAAGCGGCATGGCTCCCGGCGTGGAGCTGGGTTTCGCGGCGGCGGCGGAGGGCCCGGGCGGTGCCTGGCGGCTGCACAGCACCTACTTCCCCAGCAAGGTCGGGGGGCGGCCGGCGTGGCTGGGCGAGGCCGGGCTGCCGAGCCCCGCCGCTCTGCGCTGCGGCCGCTGCCAGCAGCCCTGCGCCTTCCTGCTGCAGCTGTACGCGCCGCTGCCCGGCCGCGCCGACGCCTTCCACCGCACCCTCTTCGTGTTCGCCTGCCGCGGCGCCGCCTGCTACCGCCTGGCGGGCCCGGGCGGGCCCTTCCGCGGTGAGGCGCGGGGACGCGGGGAGGGACGGGGCGAGGGCCGCCGGCCGCCGCCGCGCTGACCGGCGCGTCTCGCCCGCAGTGTTCCGGAGCCAGCTGCCGCGGCGGAACGACACGTACCCCGAGGAGCCGCCCCCCGAGGAGCCGCCCCCGGGCCCGGCCCCCGCGCCCCCGCGGCGGCTGGGCAGCGGCGCCGCGCTCTGCCGCGTCTGCGGCTGCCTCGGGCCGCGCTGCTGCGGGCGCTGCCGCCGCGCCGCCTACTGCGGGCCCGAGCACCAGGCGCTGGACTGGCGGCGCGGGCACCGCCGCTCCTGCGGGCAGCACGCCAACGGAGGTGGGTCCGCCGCCATCGGGGACCTCTGCAACGGGGAACTGACACCCGTGCCAGCTGTGCACCGAGCTGCCGAGCCGCAGCTCCCGAGTTTTCAAATGCTGCTGCTAGCACTGTTTGGTCTGCCTTCCACGCCACTTGGATTTACAGAGGTTCAAAGCAACGGGACGCCTGTTGCAGTTTTCCACTGTCCTTAACATAACAGTGTTTCTTACCTTCAGGTCAGGTCTAGAAGTGATGTAAATCTTTCTTGCTCATGCAGTGCTTCTCCTATGTAGTTTACTATGTCGCTTTTGGGGAGAAGGACGTGAAATACGAGATGACGTTGTGGTGTCTGTCTTCTGTTTCCTAGATGACTTGGCAAATGCAATTCCAGAGCATAACGAATTCCTTTTTCCGGAATATGAAATTTTGATAGAACCTGAGGAACCAGAATTTCCTGCTGACAGCACTGATGATGAACAAGGAGCTGAAGATACATCAAAGGACACAAAAGAACAAGAGGAACTTGGAGCTGCAGGCACTGCAGGTCAGAAATAACATGCTGCCTGTAATTTTCCCCGGTTATGCCTGTTATCACATCTTTAAAATATCAAATACTGTGATTTTTAAGTGTTCCTTGTAAACTACTGGTGAAAAAAGGCTAAATGTGCAGTCATTTGCAATGCTAGTTTGTTGTAGACATATAAGTTGCTTTTCTGGGAGAGACTGACTAAGCTCTGACCCCAGGAGCTGTTGAAGCAGCTCTTGCTGCAGATAGTTCGGAGTTACAGTGTGTCCCTGTGTGCTTCCAATAGGTCAGGAACATCTCGAGTGAGAAGGGCAGGACTGAGCACCTGCTGCTGGGTGCTGCTGAAATCAGGGGATTGTTAGATTGTCTTGGCTTGACTTAGTTCAATTTTTCTTACTTTATGGAAAATAAATTTTTTTCTTTGTGCTAGCAGACAACTGCTTTGAGGATATTTTAACTGTTGAAGTGCAGGCTCCTTCCTCCCTGCCCTCCCTAAATTCACGATCGGTTTGCTGCCACCACACTGTCTTTGAAGACATCTAGGGTGGAGAGTTTGTGGTGGTGCCAGGGAAGGATGCTGGGTTCCTGGTGGTCCCTTGCTGTGGTCCAAAGCTGTCTCATGAGTGTTTAGTGCCTCCAGTTGATGTGGCTGTTGGGAGTGTAACAGATACACTCTTCGGTGCTAAAAACTGAAGTCTGGCACATAAGCAGCATGCAGGCCTTTTTCAAATGTGGTGTCCTGGAAGTTCTGTAGTCTCAGGGATACCTGCTGGGAGCCATAAACTTTGGTAGATTAACTCCTTCCCTTTCCAGTATTCAGAACTGACATCTATGTTTAAAATGCAGCTAAAACTAGTAAATGGATCTGTGTGTGACCAAATCTTAACATGCCATGAAAAGAAAAAAATCTTAGATTTATGCCAGGAATGACTATGAAGCAAAATAAATTTACACATGCTAATACTGTTTTTAATTTTTAGTTTCTTGTATCAGCCTGTAAGTTTTACTGTTCTTTTTTCTTGCTTAGATGAAGCATTTCAGTCCTTAGATGAAGAGACATTGGAAGCAATGGCAAAACATGAGACTGCAGAAGAAAAGATCTTCCAAATGTTTAAAAAACAAGTAGCTGCTGAGCCAGAGCAGGTCAGAAGATGGGGCTGCCTTTGAAAGTAGTGGTTCTGACACAGCATCCTGCTGCACCTGTAACATTTTGTACCTAGTTAGAAATAGGGATGCCTCCTCATCCTGTGCACACCCAACCCACAACCTCTCATCTTCCTTATGTGCTGAACTTAATTCATGCTCAAGTAAGAGTTTAGCACCTGCTCATCTATCTTAAACAGCTGCTGGTCAGGATGAGGTGGCACGAGGGTGCTGAATCCCCCCCAGTGTGGAAGGAGCCACCACCCTCTGACGTGGTTCGAACCAAAGGATGTGGGAACCACTGCACTCTTCCCCAGCCTGCAGCCCTGCTGGCCTTCCTTCTCAGCAGAACAAAAACTGCAGAGAAGAGCTCTGTCGCTCTCACCAGCTGCATTGGGGGTGGCTTGGCTGTTTTTAAGTTGAAGGATAGCTTTAGAATTTCCACTGTTTAAAACAGAAATCTTCCCCCCATGCTATTTCTTATTACTGCAAAAGGCTAAAAAGCTACATTGTCAAACAAAACCATGGTGCCTGGTTTCATTCAGAGAAGACACAGTCCTAAATCAAAGTGAAGAAGAAATCCTCTCCATGTTTTGCCTGGTAACTGAGGGGTTAAGGTACACAGTAGGAAAGTAGGAGACTTTGAATCTGTTCCTTTCTCTGCCTTAGGTATGTGCCTTACTCTCTCTGATCATCTCTGTACTGATTGATCTGTCCAAGTGTCCTTTTGCTGATCATGTGTCATTTGCTAGTAACTGAAAAACAAAGGATATGTCTGCAGAGTCTTCAGATACCTTCTTGAACATTAGGACAGTCTGCTAGTATTTAGATGCAGAACTGCAGACAGAAGGATCTGGATGGCATTCCTAACTGTGTGCAGGTCTGTGTGCTAATTATCCAGCTGCTCTTTCTCTGTCCCAAGACTGTAACATACACAGCCTTGCATTTCCAGGTCCCTTGGTTAGGGAGTTAAAAATCACTGCAGATGATCCCTGGATCACTGAAAAAATACTCATATTAGCAACTTGTCTTATTTAGAATGCTGCATTTGCAAATTATATTTTGCCATGGTTATTGAAGAACTGACCTTTTTCTGCTCTATCTACAGTTTTGTCTGTGTCACTAAACACTATTTTATACCAAGATGAAAGGATAGTCATGAGAATTTAAATTTCTGCTGTGTTTCAGATTATTAGATACTGCAGAGGAGGAGAAGGTCCACTCTGGGTGTCAGGTGAAAATAGGCCTGAAGAAAAAGATATCCCAAATTGTGTATGTGGTGCCAAAAGGATATTTGAATTCCAGGTATGTAAGCTCATTTAAAAATAATACAGGTAATGTATTTCCAACTCAGGATCTCATTGTATAGGTGTTGGCTTGTAATTTGAGCAAGAAGTTTGAAGTTGCAACAAACTAACTACACTAAATGATTGATTGTACAGAGCCTTTAGTTACTGTTATAAGTGCTTTTTCAATTCATAATGTGCATTATAAATAATTTTGGCTGGAAGCATTCAGCTGAAGAACTTTGAATGCTAGAGGTGTTGTATGGTGAACACACAATGTCATGGAAAGGCAAAACATAGTTACTGGTGGAATTTCAAATGGTGGCAGGCTCACAAATCAGGCAAGTCTTGTAAGGCCAAATAAAACTTACCTAGAATTCCAAATTTGGTTTATTTGAGCTGCCATATAGATAGTAGCTTCATCTGGGATTTTGGTGTAAGAGAATATAAATTCTTACACCAAATGCAAGACTGTTCTTCAGGAGAAGTGGGGAGAGGGGAGAAGTCTGTGGCCTGCCTCTAAACCTTTTGGTTTTCCTTGAAGATTATGCCACAGCTCCTGAATCACCTTCAGGTTGACAGCCTTGGAGAGAGCATTGACTGGGGAACGCTGGTGGTGTACACTTGTGCTGACAGCTGCGGCGGGGGAAGTGAATACCTGGAAGAGTTCATATGGAAACAAGACTATTCCATGGGCTGTACTTTATGAAGTTGAGTCATCCAAATGGAATATTTGATTTGTTTCACTGCATCTCTGCACTATGCAAACAGATAGTTGAACTGAAGTCATTGATAACAGTCCATCTTGTAACAGTGATAAAACTGCTGTAACTGGACCTTGACAGCCTCTCTTGTGCTCCAGAGGAGCTTTTACTTCCTTCCACCTTGTAATGAAGCCAGATGCATTTGTTCAGAAAGCTTTATTTCAAAGCTCATTTCTGGAAGTTTATTTAATAAAGATGAAAAACTTTTGGATTGGTGAAATTATCTTTTGTTGGTAATGGAACTTCAAAAACTTAAAAGATTGTAGTCTGTCAGGATTTTCATTGGGCTACTCAAAAATTAACATTTATTCAAAGAAAAGCAGACTACTGTAAACCCACTCCAGTGCTTATGTTGAAGAGCTGTACAGGAGTCAGCTAAGACAAAGCTGCACAGCCTTTTGCTGTTGGAATTTAAATCTACTTCCCTTTCTCAGCAGGTACACTAAACCTAGCTTGGGAGTCTGTCACATGTTCTGACTGAGTGGTTGAGATAAAATGCACAAAAAAAAAATTAGGTGTTTTATCTGACTTTAAAACTATTAGCCCCATACAGAAGTAGTTTAACTCAGTTACCTGGTACAGAAGCAGTTTAAACAAAGTCAGCCCTACCAGAACACATTTGTATTATTACACACTGCCTGCAGCAGCAGATTTTCAGTCTGAATTGTACCTTAAGTTTGGCATAATTGGTGAAGTTTAAAAATAAGTGTCCTCTGCAGGGATTCTTCCACTGTATGATTGCCATATAGCTGAGGCAAGGGAATAGTGAAACCATAATACTGAGCTTTACTGTGGTAGTTGCTTAACTATTCCTATGGCTATGGCAGTATTTGCAGAAACAGCTTTTTTGTGTGTTTCCCTATAGAATTGACTTCAGTTACATATTCCCTTACCCTGCTCCAACCATTAATGGCTGCTTACCTGTGACTCTGTGGGGCCCACTGTGGGAGTTTTGAAATCATTTAGGTGTTGAAAGTACTCAAATAAGCAGGCAGAGAATGCTGTACCTGGAAGTGGTTTTGTTATTACAGGACTTAATTTCTAGCAGGGTAGTTTGAAGCCCTGGTCTTTGTTGTGAATGAGCAAACTGTCTCAAGTCACTGTAGTACAGCTCGACTGATTTTGTTGAAAACTGTCCTATGGTTTCTTAGGGCTTCAAGCTTTCTGAAGAGTTGAAGAGTTTTGCACATAAGTTGGTAATAGTTCAGGTCCTACAAAAGCATGGACAGCCATACAGTTATAGCCAAGAGCTCTCAGGAACATTCATGAGCTCACAGCACAGAGTGGCACAGCACTGAAGGCAAACAGTGCTTGAGTATATCCTGCACAGCTGCATTAATAAACAGCATCTTTCTGGTAAGAGCCATGAAACCAGTCATTAAAACATCTGGAGAGACACTGATGTAGAGAGAAGATTGAAGATTAAGGTCACTCAGGATGTGCAAATGGGGCAGTATCAAAGCCAGCCAAAACTTAATTTTGTCTGGAATGAAACACCAACTTAGAAATGAGACCATTGTTTACATTTGGGTTAGTTTCAGATAAAAACTGTTTGACATAATGTGTAAATCATAGAGAGGTTATTTTTCCTGGAAATTTCCTGAAAAAAAAAAAAGGTTATTTTTAGCTCTGAGCCTATTAGGCTTCAAGCATCTTTCAGACAGAAGATTATGTACGTGCTGACTCCAGTTGGAAGGGCTTTGACATTTTACAGGAACACTAATATAGTGAGGCTGTCACAGCTGGTAAAATACAAAGGTAGTAATTTAAAGAAATTCTAGAAGCTAAGCAGGGATCTATTGTTTCAGTCAAGTGCAGCTATTTAAAACTTGCCTATATCCCATCTGTTGAACATAAGGCAACACATACTCAAACACAGGCTTCTTTAACCAGTCGTCTCTTTTGCTTTAACATACTGGAAATATTCAAGGTAGACATTGACAAGGGTGTGACTGCTGGTAAGCAAGCCAGAGCACTGCTAAGATTCTCTCAAAACAACATGTCACTTATAGCAGTGCACCTGCTATTAAAAAATCTATTAAAAAAAAAAGTAATTCAATGTATTTCATTCGACCAGCTGGGTAATTTTAAAATTTATTAAGACAGTTCCCATAGTTGTATAAACAGGGTTTATTGTACATGTGGAGTTGAAGAAGGAAAGAGAAGAAAGGTATATATTATATATATATGTACAGTGAGCCATTTTAATTAATAAATTTATTCTATCTTGCTTAATACTGGAAAGAGGGAATGTGTCTGGCACCAAAGAAATTTAAAATTGAAAAAATTTAAAAGCTAAAGTTCTGAAAATTATAAAAACCATGGTCTTGTGGAAGGAACTTAAAACATATATACATGGCAATTAAAGTGGTTTATACACTGAGTGACACAGTTGCATTTGTCTTTAAACCAACTTACAGATTTTCTATTAATAGAACTGGCATTAAAACTATTTAAAAGCTAGAATATAAATAAAAGTTGGAGGGGCTGCTCCAGGAACAGCCCAGTAAAGCAACTCACAGTAACTCAGTAGACATATTCAAGAAAACAGTTCCCCTTGAGCATCAGGGAAGTAGGCACTAACTGGGAAATAGTCCAAGTCCTGGTGTTGCAGTTGCACTGGAAGTCCATTTCTTGTTACTGCTGTGCCATACACAATACCTTTTAAAATATACCCCTGATTTCTCTGAAACATGTAGAAACTGTTACGTTGTCTTTCTGAATCCCTTTAAAATAGGATAGATGTTTTCAAATGCTTCATAGATTTCTGCTCGTACTTTAGCACCTGGAAAAAGAGAAGGGATTCAATTAGTTTGTACCTTTCCCAAATACTTAATTTTAGCTTTTAGAATGTGTATGTGAATGCAACTCTATATAAAACCTACATGTGTCCATAAATCCCCATTTTTAAAATCCTTTTAAACACATTTCATAGAGAGCTTACATTATCAGCCTTCTCTGTTTAATCTGACAAAGTGCTAAAACTTTCACTAGCATCTCTGTGATGATGCTATATTGCAAATTGAATTTTCATATACATAATTTCCACAGGAGACTCAACAACAAAGCACAGCCCTGTAGGATCGCTGTGCAGAAAGGCCTAACTGGTGGAGCTTGTTTTGAGAGTGTGAGTATCAGGGGGAGGAAGGTCTGGCAATGGAGACCACTGCAGAGACTGCATTTCCCCACACTGCAGGGACATGATCCTTCTTTTGTCTGTGGGTCTTGTGGGTTTCTTCTTCCTAGTAAGACACATCAAGAGAAAAAATGGAGGGAGTAGGTTGAGCACCCAAGGTTGAGGATGTCCTAGAGCTCAAGTATCAACCCTTCTTTGGCTGCTGTATCATAGAGCATGGCAGCAGCCTGCAACCAAGCTGCCAAAGAAAAGCTAGCTCAGTCACATGCTCAGCCACAGAAACAGTCTTTCAGATTTTGCCAGAAAGATCTCCTGCATTCTTACAGATTTTGGGCACCTGCATACCTGACTAGGGTTCATGATGATTGTTCCTTTGATCTAGCCAAACGTGCCGTTGCTTTGTGCATTTCCATCTGCTAAGGAACATAGTGCAGGTAGCTGTGTGTGCAGTGGCAGTGCTGAGCTGCAGGTTGAGCTCTGGGTGAAGGACACCCAGGCAAGAGGCCTGAACTGGCTGAATCTTTGCATAACAAGGCCTGGTGCTGAGCCCTCAGGAAAACCCAGTCTGACTGTGTGAGTGAGGTGTGTAAGGAGTCAAGCAGGACACCTGCTGGCTTCACTGGAGCTGCCCACTCCAAAAAGGCTTTGGTCCTGCTGCAGCTGGTGTGGCTCTGACTGCCAGGGTGGCTGCTGGATGGCTGCACAGGGAAGTTTCCTTAACATCACCATGCATGAAATACTCTATTAAGTCTCCTTTCTCAGTACTGTCATCTCTAAAGGAAAAGTACCTGGCAGCTTACGTATCCCTGTCTGTTCTCTGTCATACAGTCTAAATCTCATCTCTTGGAGTAAGATACTGTCTTCACTTACCAGTTAAAACCACTTTTCCAGAAACAAAAATAAGCAGAACAATTCTTGGCTTAATCATTCTGTAGATTAAGCCAGGAAACAATTCCGGCTCGTAGCTGTAAGAGAAGAGAGTGTATTTAAATGTGCTTGCAGACCCATGTTCCACCCCATCTTCTGGGCCCAGTCTAGGACTGGCAGAGCAGATGTAGAGTTCCCTGAAACTTGGGGAGGGTAGCAGGGAATATCATTTTGACAGGTTCACATTGGGCAGCCTCAGTTACACCTGAGGCAGAGCAGAGATGGGATCAAATATGCAGGTTACCCTGTGGTGCAAGAGAATAATCTAAACAGATGTCACTTTCTAAGATAGTATGCAACAAGAATGAAACATAAGCAAGCCTTTTTTTACCTGCTGAACTGCTGGTGTGTGAGTACCAATCCTTCCAGTCTGATGGGAAATTTCACATCACAGCTGCCCACCATATTCTGAATTTTAAAATCCAAAAATTTTGCAGGAAAACCCAGTTTCTGAACAACTCTTGCATACTTCCTTGCAGCCAGTCTGGATTGCTCCTCACTGAAGTGAGAAAAGGATATCCGTATTACTGCCTCAGTTAAGTATTACTTCAAGCAAACAGCATTAAACTACAAATACCTAACTGGGGAAAAAAGTCTGTGTGGAGGGAGAGGGGAGTTCACATGCAAAATTTTTACATCCAAAATTAACAACTACCACTGACTGGTTTTCATGCTAATTTTGGTAATAGGCTCCTGGACACTGTTAGTGTTGTACTCACTGTTCATGAGACACAAAACAGTAAATTATAAATCCATACATTTTACATTTTTAAATATTGACCAGAGTCCCTCTAATGGGACTGTTACTGAAGATTAAGTACTTAAGATTAGATTGTTATTTAACATTTCACTGTAGAACAACCTTGAATTACTACTGCTAGAAAATACATTTTTCTATAAAAATCTGTCAACTGGCAAAATCTTCTGCTTGATTCAGCCCAGGCATTCAAACACAGGTTTAACACAACTGCACAGCCTTACCCACTGTTGCAGAATTCAGTTTGCTTCAGGTCTGTAAACAGCTGAGAATCTGTTGCCAATGCAGAGTAAGACAACTTGAATTTCAAGTGTCACCAGGCAGGAAAATGTTTCCCTGTACAGGTCTATTCATTCATCTCTGCCCATTATTTTATTCCATTTTATTCCTTCTGGATTCCTAGCAGACTTCTTTGGAGCAGAATTTCTCTCCTGCCCACCAGAGTTAAGCTTATGTTTAGTTTTCAATTCTTGTCCTTCAATGGTCACATTAAGAACAGATCAGACTACAGGAAACAGAGATTTGGAGCTCTTGTCCTGTGATAAATGAAGCTATTCAACTATAAAATTCTTCTCTCACCATCCTTACAATTTAAGCAGTTCCAATGCATAGTTGCTGAATTTTAATTATTAGAAAAAGCAGATAACTGTAAGGCCAAAAAAATTAATATAACAACCTCTGCAAACCAGTTTATCAGACTGAATGAAAGCGCTTCAGAAATAGAACTACCATTTCCCCACAAGTTAAGAAGTCTCTTCAATCATAAACAGGCATTTTCTGTAGGAATGTGTATAATCTGAGGTAACTGTGAAGCAAGATTAGTTGTACCTGTACAACTTTGATGTGTCAATATAAACAAGCATCATGGTACATGAGAAAAGTCAGCCCGAGTTAGTTTGCTCATAATGCCCAAACATACCTTTTTGCTCCTGTGCACACCATTTTTCCAGAGCTGAATATCAGTGCAGTAGTACGTGGTTCTCTTATTCTCATAATAACAGCAGCAAAACGCTGAAGTGCGAGCATTGAGACTGTTAGTGATATACTCCTGTGATCATTACATTAAAACCAAATCTGCATCATCTAAGTTACACTGCAGTGCAAGGAAAACTAAGGTCAAACATACTTACAGATCACTCAAAGTTTACTTGAAATGCTTAAACCATAAGTACCTTCAAGCACATACACCGAGAGGTAGAGGCAGGCAGGAAGGATATTTATCACTGTATTCCCGTTTATCTCTCATTACTATATATGCAACATATAAATAACACTAACACTTGCATCAGAGCAATAGAAACAATTTTTAAAAATTCCTCCATATGTGTTGCAATTTTATCTCTTATAAGTAGGATGGAAGAATACCCAAAAAAATGGACAGTGTTACAATACCAGCAAACAGAACAGCTGGAGATCAAAGTCCTCTGTAAACAGAAGTCACCTCAGCTACCACTGTAGGACACAGCAGCCTGATTAGCTCTAGCTTTTTATTCTCAGTAAGCATTTCCAAATACTCTTAAATTCCTTGAAGCAAGAGATACTGGAAACTGAGGTGGGCACACACACACACAAAAAAACCCTCCTCTTTGTTATATTTAACTTGGAACAGCTCACCCTGCAGTCCCATGAATTGTTCTGCTGACATAACCAAGGCGGTAGCGTGGGTTACCCAACAGCACATTTGTCAAAATATGACTTAAATAATATAGCCAAGCAACATCTTTCTTTGATAGATGAATCAACTGACTAAATGTCAGGAGTGTGTTACATAACCCTTCTATCCCTCTGCCATGGAAAACAGTGTTTGATATTGATTATTCTAGCCTACAAATTTTACACAGCCACCTACCCCCTACATTAGGAGTTACCAAGGCATACTCAAATTTTTGCTGTGCTAATACCTTACTCATAATTGTGTAACAGCATCACTGTTATAAACTTACAGTAAGAGTCATTTATTAAATATGCCATCATGTGTGCTTTATTTAACCTTTAAGAGCAGAGTTCAGGTCAACTGCAGCAAAATACTAAATGCTAAAAGAAGAAAAACACACACACACCAGGAAAACTGAAGCCTTCCCAAGACAAGCCAATTCAACTATGCAATATCTAAACTTTTATTAGTGTCCAGCTACTGTTGTTGCAAAGATAACATTTTCAAGAGGACCCACCCAAAAGAAACATGAAGCAACATTATTTTTTTGATTTAATGCTCCAGGTCCTTTGCTGTTGTTCAGATTTCCCAAGCTAAAAAGACGCCACTTATTTAGAACACTACTACTGTTAAGAAGCAGCAGGCAACTTTGAAGTCAGTATGCAAAAAAATCAATTTAATTGATTTTGTTCTGATCCATTTTAATGTTCCACCAAGTTAGCCATCAGAAGCAATGAGGTGGCAGAAGTACTGGAGGAGAACATGAGAGAACAGAGGGAAGCAAGACTATGAAAAATAAGTGAATGCCCTGCGACCGTAAGAATTCCAGAGGAGCAGCTAGGTGGAGGAAACCACAGCTCTGGCAGAAGTCCAGGATTTTAACTCTTCTTTCCTTTCTCCTTGTTGGGAGATAGGGAACAAGATTTCATCATCAGACATTTCACAGTAATAAGCAAAAAGAGCTCACTGAGCACTACAAACAAATATGCCCGTATGAACAGCAGCAGAGGCCACCTCCACCACAAAAAGCTTGGCCAGTGCATTACACTGTTGGTGAGGTTTTTTTCCTAAATCTAACAATTTACAACCTGGTGCACATCACAGCTACCTCAGCATAAAAATGCTTTTTACTAATTTGAATATCCTAAGTTTATTAAATTTCCCTTTTAACTACAGTATAAAACTGCATATATAGCAGGTAGGTTTTTCAGTCTATTGCAGCAGCCTGCAGCCACAACCTGTGCCTTTAATTTATCTGTTATAGGAAGAACTCTTAATACATTTCTCTTACCTTGGGATTATATTCAGCATTTCGGGCACGAAGTGCAATAGTTTTTAGGTCAAGTTTGCAACCAAGATTCACTGTGGACACAATATTCCTAAAGAGAGATCAGAGAAATAATATTAAAAAAAACAATAAGGAATTAATGTGTCTTCCTCATTTTTAATCAAGCCTAATCAATTTTTTTTTTTTTTATTATTTTGTTTCTCCAAGCAACGTTTGAATGGCATCTTTCCTACTAACAGGAGCACTGAGCAGTGTTTTGGCTCAGGAACCTCCTTTTGTAAGGCAGAAGCTCCTAAGGCATAATTGCTGATTCCTCCTTATCTGTCAGCTATTATGAAAAGTGTCCCATGAGAAGAACTCTGTTTTAGTTTGGGAGGAAAAATTACTGATGCTGGAGCCCTCACCACAATCAGGGAAGTTGCTGGAAATGGGAGAAAATGAGATAGTACCATCTGAAATTTTTCTTGCTATGCCCTTCAAGGAAGAGGGTGCAAAACTAAGTGGGAATGACCCAGGAGGTAAATGCATTGCCAGGAGATGGGATAGTAGGTCTCCAGAAAGTTTAAAAAAGTTACTAGATAAACAATTTTGTTTTCTGGGAAAACCCTGAAATATAAAGGTCCTCAGTGAGGGACAAAAGTAACAAAAATATGAGAAACTACTCTTTCAATTCATGGTATCAGCCATTTCTTGTTGTCCCTGTCATAAATTTCTGAAGTAGTCTCTCTAAAACTGAAAATACTTCCATACCTGAACTTAGAACTAGTTCTAGGGTTTTTTACCTTCTCACAAACTCAGTGTTAGGCAAGCATTGGAAAAGGAAACATCTTGAACTCCTAAACTGCAAGGAGTTAAAAATTATGATGGTGTTAAATGAAGACATATAACCCTGCATTGGTATGCTCCAAGATGTACCGTTGACAAATCACTAAGAAACTGTTTATATTACTAAGTGGTTTAGTAATGAAGCTAAGCTAAAAATAAAGTAAAAATTACTCATATTGCTACAGGAGACACATAACTTCTCAGGACTTCCCTTCCCACCAAAATGCAGTACCTAATTCCTGATGTGACTTTGGTCCTAAGTCTTTAAAGGGCTATCTGAGAAAGGACATGATGCACTGACACACGGGCACTCACTGTAGTTGTGGCACTATGCCAGAGCTCTCTGACGCCGGTGTCGCAGGAGTTATTGGAGTCATTGGAGTCATCGGAGAGGAGTACAGAGGTGTGGTTCCAGGTAAAGGGGCTGTGGTAAGAGTCTGTGAATGGAAGAGCTGGGGGGTTTGACCAGATGTTCCCTGTGTGGCTTGCTGTGACGTGGATTGCTGTGCTTGCTTGCTGCTGCTGCTGCCGCTGCTGCTCCTCCAGTATGGACAGACTGTTGGTGCTCTGGACAGGCTGCGGTGTCAGTCCTGTGCCATATGGCATCATTGGGCTGAAAATCGGAATTCCTGGAGTCATTGCACCCTGCAGAAGAAAACAGGACATGAAAACCACAGATCATGATGACTCCATTTTGTTTTTAAGAGACAAAGTTTTTGGGAGGAGTCAAATATAAATCTATGTTAGCTGAGCTGCTCATATCAAACCTGAAGCATATAGTCATAAATCATTAAAATCAGAAAATCCCTGGAAATGCAGATGTTCTATACAACAAAGTACTACCCAAAGGAATCTAGGGAACATGACATGCTTCTCACACTACCTTGCAAGCATGTCTCAGCTCTGACCCACAATTTAACTTGAAATTGTTTGAACACAAACTGTGCTCACTGTACCCACTGCATTCAGAGCCCAGCAATAATCCATTATGTGCATAGTTTAAGGAGCAACCACCAAAATTAAATTAATCTTTCCAACTTGTCAGTCATGTTTCAACTTAAGAGGAACCCCATTAAGAAATCCCACATATATTCCATGTATAAGAAACCACATGTTTCTTATACTTCTGAATATAAACATCAATGGTTTCAAAATTCTGCTTTATACTAGTATTATTCAATCCCTAGCAGAATTTTCAGATCTGCAAACAAAAAAAATGTGAAGCTAGATGGAAGAAAGAGAAAGCACTTTCATAAAGGAAATTCAGATCATAGTTACATTTTAAATAATTCGTTTTTACCTGAGGGAGGCTAAGCCTTGAGCGTAGGGTGGCAAACTGTTGTTCTGATCCATGATTCCAGTTATTTCTTTGGTGAGGCCAGAAGTATTTCCTTCAATTAATTTAAATAAACTTCAAATCCTAGAGGCTTTTTAACCGTTTAAAACATTCCAGCGAAGCAGCTTTTAAAGCCAAGCTGAAAGTGTTAGGAAAACATCAGCTTCAGAGAAATATGAGTCTACAACACTAACCAATGCCTGGAAAGAAAAAAAAGTAATATCCTGAGAATAACATCTAAACACAAACCCAAAAGCAAACCTATCAGCTGCTGACTCAGATAAGAGACACCCACGTACAAATACATATAAGAACATTCACGCGTACGCACACACGCATGCACAATCCATAAAAATAACCTTTTTCAGGCACACTCCATAGAAACTTTGCAGTATGATTCTGCTGAAGTCCCTGGCAGGTCACCTGACTCACATGGGCAGGCCTCTGTCTAACCAAACCCTCCTGCACAAACAGCTCAAGCTCTTGATGCTCATTCTACTCCAAGCTTCCTTTAGCTGAAAAAGCACTGATTTTTTTTAAGAATTTAATTCCCTTGGCTACTAATTGGCGTTGCTTGTAAGTCTTTTCCTGGCCATTTTAAGGCTTGGGCTTTCAAAAATTACTTTTTTTCTTCTATGAGAAAAGCATTGCAGCTCAAATCACAGTTAGGAAAACCTCTTCCATCCAAATCCATAAAACAAAGCACTAACAGATTTCAAACTGTAATGACAGGCAGGAAAAAAAGAAATATGTGAAAACAAATTTTAAGTATGCAAGTGAAACATACAATTATTTTCTTTCATTTTAAACTATACTTCTGTTGCTGTGTTATGGAAATAAACAACAGAAGTGGAGACTTTAAATGTTGTGATACCAATTATATAAAATATTATCCCATTAATTTCTAAGAAATACTCAAGGTCATTATTAGGCCAGAGGTAGGCTACCTCAAAATGTGAGGACAGTCTATTCAGCCTCTCTTTTTTTTAAGATATGAGAGCTTAGAACTACAGTAATATTTACAGTGTAGCTAGAAATGCCTGCTTTTTCCCACCCATGAACATAAGACATTATCATCTTTACCTTCACCAAAGGTATCAAGCAGACCACCCAGGTTTTACAACGTGGGTACATTAGAGGCCTAAACATTATCCTGGAAGAAGCAAAGTCAACTCCTCGACAGCCCAGCTATTTAGTAAGAAGACTGGCTACCAGGCATGCCAAAACCTGCACCCAGGGCACCGACTACGCAGAGATCCCTCCTCTACCCACTTAACGCTGCTTGCTCGGATCTCCACTACAAACGCCGGGCGACGTTTCGGTCCAGGGAACAGAGTCCAGCAGCCGGAGACAGCCCGGAGGAGGCCCCGACCCACCCCCGAGGCCCCTTTCGGGCTCGCCCCCCGCCACACGGCAGCGCTCGGCGTGCGGCCACAGCCCGCCCGCGCCCCCCGGCCCTCCTCGCTGCCCACCCACAGCGGCCCCGGCCCCGGCCCCGCGCAGCCCCCGCCCGCCCTCGCAGGGTCCCGCCGCTGCCCGCGCCCATCCCGCGCCCGCCGCCCCCTGCCCGCGGCGGGGGAAGAGAAAGGCGGCCGCCGCCTCCGCGCCGAGGGAGTCCCTCCCCGCTCCCCCGGCCGCGGCTCAGGCCGCCCCGGAGGTGCGGAGCGAGCCCGGGCCGCGCACGTCCCCGCCCTCCAGGCCCGGCCTGCCCCGCACCATCGCGCCCCAGCGGCCCGGCCGCGGGCAGGGGCGAGCGGCGGCCGCGGGAGCGGCGGGCACTCGGTACCTGCGGCTCGCTCCGCTCCCGCCGCGCTCCGCGCCCGCCGGAGCCCGGCCGCGCCCCGCCCCCGCGCCACCGGCGCGCCCGGCGCGTCACTTCCCGCCGCCAGCGGGACAGGAGCCTTCGCGGGGAGGAACCTTCGGAAATCAAACAGGGGCAAGTGCAGGGTCCTGCACCTGCAGCGGCGTAACCGCATGCACCAGCACAGGCTGGGGCCAGCCCGCCGGGAGACAGCTCTGTGGAGAAGGGCTCCTCGTGCAAACGGGCTGTCCATGAGCCAGCAGTGTCCTTGTGGCCAAGAAGGCCAGTGCTATCCTGGGATGCATTAGGAAGAGCATTGCCAGCAGGTCCATCCTGCCCCTCTACTCAGCCTTGGCAAGGGCATGTCTGGAGTGCTGTGTCCTGTTCTGGGCTCCTCAGGACATGGAGCTCCTGGAGCAGATGCAGCAGAGGACTACAGAGATGATTGAGGGATTGGAACATCCACTTATGAGGAAAGGCTGAGGGACCTGGGCCTGTTCAGCTTCAAGAAGGGACAACTGAGAGGGGACCTCATAAATGTGAATAAATATCTAAAGGGTGGGTGTGAAAAGGATTCATCCAGGCTGATATTGGTGGTGCCAAGCAATAGGACAAGAGGCAACAGGCAGATACTGATGCACAGGAAGTTCCACCTGGATATGAGGAAGAACTTTTTTACTTTGCAGGTGACCGAGCACTGGTACAGATTGTCCTGAGAGGTTGTGGAGTCTCCCTCACTGGAGATGTTCAAGAACCATCTGGACACACCCCCCCCCCCATCCTCTAGGATGATCCTGCTTGAGCAGAAGGGTTGCCCCAGATGGCCCCCTGTGGTCCCTTCCAGATCCTGTGAATCTGTGGGGGTCCCTGGCAGTGCACCAGGCCCTCACAGAGGCTGTGGTTCCTCACACTGGAGCTGTACAGAGTTCCACACTACTGTGCTGCAGATCTCGCTGCTGTGTCTGCACAGTGCCCATGGAGACTGCACCCACCATGGCTGTGCTTCCCGAGCAGGGCACCACACTTCTCCTCAGCAGCACCATGCGTCCCCTGCGTCTCACTGTCCCCACCCTGTACTCCCTTAGTACTTCTTTGAGCTTCTATCCCAGCCCTTCCCACTTGTTTTCACTTGTGCCACCGTGCCTGGCACCACACCCCAAGGCCCACCTCGAGGACCTGGTGAGACCCGTCTGGAGTACAGTGTCCAGCTCAAGAAAGACCTGGAGCTGTTGGAGCAAGTCCAGAGGAGGGCCACCAAGATGCTTAGAGGGATGAAGCACAGGAAAGGCTGAGATAATTTTGCTTATTCAGCCTAGATGCACAGGAAGTTCCACCTGGATATGAGGAAGAACTTTTTTACTGTGACTGAGCAGTGGTACAGATTGTCCTGAGAGGTTGTGGAGTCTCCCTCACTGGAGATGTTCAAGAACCATCTGGACACACTCCCCCCATCCTCTAGGATGATCCTGCTTGAGCAGAAGGGTTGCCCCAGATGGCCCCCTGTGGTCCCTTCCAGATCCTGTGAATCTGTGGGGGTCCCTGGCAGTGCACCAGGCCCTCACAGAGGCTATGGGGTTCCTCACACTGGAGCTGTACAGAGTTCCACACTACTGTGCTGCAGATCTCGCTGCTGTGTCTGCACAGTGCCCATGGAGACTGCACCCACCATGGCTGTGCTTCCCGAGCAGGGCACCACACTTCTCCTCAGCAGCACCATGTGTCCCCTGCGTCTCACTGTCCCCACCCTGTACTCCCTTAGTACTTCTTTGAGCTTCTATCCCAGCCCTTCCCACTTGTTTTCACTTGTGCCACCGTGCCTGGCACCACACCCCAAGGCCCACCTCGAGGACCTGGTGAGACCCGTCTGGAGTACTGTGTCCAGCTCAAGAAAGACCTGGAGCTGTTGGAGCAAGTCCAGAGGAGGGCCACCAAGATGCTTAGAGGGATGAAGCACAAGGAAAGGCTGAGATAATTTTGCTTATTCAGCCTAGATAAGAGAAGCCTTCAGGGTGACCTACTAGAAAGGTGGAGTGGGACTTTTCACAAGAGCATGTAGTGACAGGACGAGGGGGAATGGCCTCAAACTGAAAGAGAGATGGTTTAGATTAGATAGTAGGAGGAAGTTCTTTGCTTGAGGGTGGTGCGGTACTGGCACAGGTTGCCCCGGGAATTTGTGGGTGCACCATCCCTGTAAGTGTTCAATGCAGGACGGAGCTCTGAGCGCCTTGGTCCAGTGAAAGGTGTCCCCGCCCGTGACAGGACTAGATGATCTTTAAGGTCCCTTCCCACTCCAACCACCCGATGATTCTATGATTCCCGACTCTTGCTCTTCGCGGCGGTTCCAAAGGCGCTCTCCCCTACAGAGCAGGAGTCACGCTGCTGCCCAAACACGAGCGGTGTGTGATGGCCTCACCACGGATCAGCCTGCGCGTTCCCACCAGCGGGCACGCAGGGACGGGGCAGCGCCGGCACTGCCTGGGGCCCGGGCACACCCCTTGCCGCAGGCGGGTTCCGCTCCACGGCGGCCCTGCCGCCCTCCGGCCAGGCCCCGGCGCTCGCCGCCCGGCAGAGCAGCCGAGAGGAGGCGGCGCTGCCCTGCCCTGCCCTCCCCTCCCCGAGCGGCTCCGCTTCCGCCTCCGGTGCCGCCATTTCGCCGTGAGACAGCAGCGATCGGGCGGCCGCGATGCTGTCCACCGCGGGATGCGGGCCCTCCCGGCCCGAGGCGGGCTACGGGCTGGAGGCGCCCGTGCAGCACTATCGCTTCTCGCCGTACACCTTCAACGGAGGGTGAGGGCCCGGGCGGGCAGCGGGCGGGATGGGGCACCCTCGGCCCGGGGCATGGGGCCCAGGGGACAGCGGCGCCGGGGCTGCCTCGCCTTACTCCTGCTTCTGCTCGGTGCTCAGTGCGGGTTTATCTCCCCTCACGGTCTCCTCTTTGTAGGGAGAGAGCGGCAGCACAAGGAGGAGCTGGGCTCGGTCTTGCCTTGAGGCCTTGCAGCCTTTCGGGTAGTTCTTGCCTGTCCGTGTGGCTTTTGGAACACTCGGGCTCCCTAAACTTCGACTGGTCTTAAAGTATGCATTTTTTGTTCCCCGCAGGGTTGTTTCTTTATAGTGGCTTAGGAAACCCAGGTAATGGTCTTATTACAGAATCACAGAGTTATTAGGGCTGGATGGGTTAGGAGATCACCCAGTCCAACCCCCCTGCTAAGACAGGGTCACCTCGAGCAGGTGACACCAGAACGCGTCCAGGTGGGTTTTGAATGTCTTTGGAGAGGGAGACTCCGCGACTTCCCTGGGCAGCCTGTTCTAGTGCTCTGCCACCCTCAACGTTAAGAAGTTCTTCCTCTTGTTGAGGTGGAAACTTCTTGTGTTGTAGTTTATAGCCTTTGCTTTTACCATGTTGCTAGTGAACGCGTTATTGGGTTGGATGCTACCTTACTGTGACTCTTAAAGGCAGGTGATGTTTTACATGCCTGAGTTGGTGGTATGATCTCGCCAGGTAGGTTTTTTTTTTTCCTTATGATGACTACTGCTTTTTAAAGGGCATCTTTGTTATTTAATAGTAGTATACCTGTGGTGATCACAATACTAGTTGTTAGGGAGTAATAACACCAGATTTTAAAAGTGATGTTTATTTCATTGTGGTGATATAGTTGCTCAGTACTTTGCTTGTTTTAGAAGGATGAATTATTATCAGGCATATAAAATACCTCATCCATTGTATCTGGTTCTTGCCTGGTGTGGAGTCTCTGTTTTACCAAGTTTCCATACAGTTTAAATCAGTAGAGTGCCACATACATATATTTTCTTCAGTCTGTCTAGTGCCTTCTTCCCTTGCTGTTGAGTAGGGATGTGCATAGTGGGAAACATAGCAAGGAATGTAAGATACTTGACAAAACGTGAGTCTGGATGTAGAATTACTATCCAGTTTGTTTCTGTGTTGCCTCAGAATGTTGCTTGTGCTGAAGACCATGATTTATCAATACTTTTTTTAAGGACTGTGCTGGCGATTGCTGGAGAAGACTTCTGTATCGTTGCCTCTGACACGCGTCTGAGTGAAGGCTACTCTATTCACTCCCGGGACAGCCCAAAATGCTACAAGCTGTAAGTCCAGATCTGCAAGGATTGAAAAAGGTGGAAAATCTTTTGTACTGCTGAACATGTCACCTGCCTCCTACTTTAAGCAGAATTCTTAGAAGAAACAGCACAGTAACAAAGTAGATTTTGGAGTCGTGGTGACCTTTGCTGTAATGCAAGGTGTGATGTGATGTTGTAAATACAGTCAGATTTCTTGTTTCATGCTCTTGAAGTTAAGTGAGAACAGAACATTTTTAGCATGATACAAACCTTAACATGGAGTTTTTTGGCTGGATAATCAGAAGAATTTTTAACTTAACTGTAGCTAAACTTAATCCTATGATAACTCATTCTGCTTCATCAGGAGATCTGGTGATGGTGCACAAGTGTGCCCACTGCTGCCAATTGTACTGTATCTCTCTGGTTAATTACGTGGCAATTTAGAGAGGTGTTTGTTTTAGGGGAGGTAAACCTATCAGTAGTTCATAATTGAACTTTCTATGCTCATTTTAGGCTTAGTTTGAGTCACCTGGGTAGCATCTCCTTAGTTTACAGCTACATGTTCATTTTACTGCAGCAGGTGCTTGCCTTGTAGGCTGTCAACAACTACATAAACTTTTTTTTGGTCAGGGTTATTGTTTCTTTTTCTAAATTGATGTCATGAAATCAAAATAACTTGGTTTCTCCTGGCTAACTTGTTACTACTATATGTTTGACTCTTGATACTGTCCAGATGGAGATTAGTCTGGTGCAGGATACATACTGCGCATGATGGCTTTGTGTAATTCTAGTGACAGGCTGAGAGAAGACTTTTAAGATGTTTTCTGAAAGACTGCTTTGGGTTGGTTGGTGTGTGTTAATGTTTCTAGACTCTTTTCTATTTCCTAGAATTAAAATTTCAAGTGTGTGTTTCCATGGTTAGTGTTCATAAAACATTTCAAAACTGAGCAGAGAGCCAAGCTTCTGTAGTGAATCTGCAGCCACATAACTTCTGTTTGTGCTGACAGAAGCCACCAAAACCATAAATGTCACGTAACCATTGTACAAGCTTAATGCAGCCCTCTGGAAAAAAACTGAAAATACATTTGGTGTTTTCATAATAACCTACTATGTAAGAAATTGCTGTACTTCATGCTAAGTCTAAAATTGCAACAAAATGTTATGTTTTTCAGAACAGAACAAACAGTCATTGGATGCACTGGTTTCCATGGGGACTGCCTTACCCTTACTAAAATTATTGAAGCCAGATTAAAGGTAACTACGAATCTGACTGCATTTAGAAACTTAGAATCATAAAAATGTTATACTTGAGACCAATAATACGACATGTTTTAACTATAAATTCTGCTGGTTTTTTCCAAGTGTTTGTATCCTAACTGTTTTGCTAGTGAAAGATCTGGCAGGGAAAATTGGTGCTGTGTTATTCTGAAGTGTGACACCACAAATTTATAGAATGGAAGAGCTGGAAAGAATATTGTAAATGAGGCCAAACCTACTAAATACAAAAATTTGAAGATATGTTAACGTTTGGCTTGTAAAGAGGCTTTAACTTTTAGACCAGCGTGTTTTCACTAATTGTGCTGGTTAATATTTTTGCTTAGTGTCAGATTCTTCTGTATTGAGGTTACAGAAGATGTAATTCTGGTTGAATGTCAGCTTTAGTGTTTGACTCTCTTCTTGGATGTGCTCTACCACTGGCAGATGTACAAGCATTCCAACAACAAGACCATGACTACAGGGGCTATTGCAGCAATGCTGTCTACAATCCTGTACTCTCGGCGTTTCTTTCCCTACTATGTTTACAATATAATTGGTGGACTTGATGAAGAAGGTAAGACTTCAAACAGAAAAAGGAAAAAGAGAAGCTGCATTTCTGTGAAAGGATAGCTGTTCCTTTACATCTCAAGTGTACTGATTGAATAACAAATTTTGTGTTGCTATTCCTAACACCTGCCTGTAGACATGGTAGTTACACAGATTGAATATATATTGTGTATCTGGCTCGTTTCCTAGTTTTTGTTATTCACTTGATTTTCCATTTCTGAAGGTCTAAAAGCTATGTTATAATTATTTGATTACAAATAAAATCTCTAAAGTGAAATAATTAATACTTTAGAGTGGAGAATTTTACAACTGTTTTGCTGGATTTTTAAATTGCATCTCTAAGGTAGATGTCACCAGTAAAATTGTATATGTTTCACTCAGACCTGAGTGTGGTAAAGACTATTTAATATGAAGACTTACTTCAGAGACAGATTTCTACAAAGTTATTTCAAAACGTTAACTAACCTCTAATGAAAATCATGACTTCTACACAGAAGCTGTAGTTTAATGTACAGCCCTTCCAGAACTTACTGGGTTCCTGTCCAGTGATTTGGTTGAGTAGCTGAAATACTGTGTTGTCTGGCTTTGTGAAGGAGCTCAGAGGTGGTCTTGTTTGGATAATTTTAGCCATTCCATGCAGTTTGTTTTTACCAGTAAGTTATACTGCTTTCCCAGTCTTGCTAAGACATGTCTATGATTTGTGGGATCTGGCAGGGGATTAGTCTGCCCTGCAGAATGGTAAATCTCAGATTATAAGGGTGTTGTAGCAGCTGATAAGAATCAGTGTGCAGGTTTGCTTACATGGACTAAATTGGGGTCCATCAAGATTGATTGTTGATTTGGCTGGGTTTCTCAGGGCTGTTGAGCTCCTGTGCTCTGCTGCCAAGGGCACTGGCCAGTTAATTGAATTGGGTGCAGCCTGTCTGAACAGAAGGGCTGGGCTTGGCCAGCTGCTGCATTCTGACGGGTATGTCCTCATCAAACCCTGATGCTTCAGAGCTACAGTGTGTCTGTACCTGTGATGTTGGTGCAAGCCAGTAAACTTTGCACCACCTGGTCTGGCTTCAGAGGGAAGTGTGCAAGAGACCCCAGAGCATCATCCCTGGTTCTGTGAGTTTGATGCAGAGGCATCCAGGCATGCTTTCTGGAGGTAATTCAAGAAATGTATCATTCAGGAAGGATGGCTGAGCTGCTTTGCTTGCCTTGGAACCCCTGGGGCTCTTTGTGCAGTGCTACACTCTATCTCATTTTTCTGCTTTGATTACTCTGCATCAACACTTTTTCTGTGGTAAGTAGTATAGGAAACATCTGTTGAAGCATGGGTGTGGCTTAAATAAAGAAAATAACCTTGGATACTGTACCAGGCTGCAGCCATGGCAAGTCTTCTGTAAAAAGCATCATCTGAACGTATTCAGTGTTGTTTGGTAAAGGTTTACTGGGATCTGCAGTGTTCCAGATACTGCTTATCCAGAGAGCTGGTTTTGTTGAAGATGCTTGTCAGTATTGGGCAGCCTTCTGAATTACATACTAAATCTTTTTTTTTCTTCAGGGAAGGGAGCAGTTTATAGCTTTGATCCAGTGGGCTCCTATGAGAGAGATACTTTCAAAGCAGGTGGATCAGCAAGTGCAATGTTGCAGCCTTTGCTGGATAACCAGGTAAAATAGCTTGTTGGCTTTTGTTTTGTTTTAGTTTTTTTCTTTATCTCAGTAAAGATTTGTGACATTCAAGATGTAGCTTTACTTCTGGAGAATATTACTTTTGAGAGAAATTTTAAATCTATTACTCAGGTAGGACCTGGTAATCCATACATTTATAAATTATGTGGCTTTACTTTCTCAGGAGAAATCCCAAATACTTTGGGATCTGTTCAGGTTTTTAATACATTATTTGTATTTGCAGTTCCTTTTTAAAAGACAGAAATGTTTTAATTGTGTAGTTATGTTTATTGTAGAAGTTGTTTGGAGGGTTTTTTTTTTCTGGGTTTTGGGAGTTTTGTCTTGGCTGATAACATAAATATACCTGTTACTTAGTATGAAATAATGCCAAATTAAGAAAACAGAATTAATACATACATTTTATCATTTAATATACCCTTGTTGAAGTCTTCAGTTTTCTACAACTCAGATACCATTTTTTAGTAGGAGTGTTCTTACATAAACCTACTGGAAGCTTATTCAGCTAAATCTGTCTGAAATACTTGAAGAATATTTTCATATTTTGTTGAAGCTGTTAATAATTGAATGAGAGAAATACCAAAGCATGTTTTACTTATTTTAATTTTTTGGCATTGGTGTTGGTATTTAGTCACTTGAACCTGATGCCAGCACAGCTTTTGTGCTTAGAAAAGTAGAAACCATTTTTGACTCTTACCGGATGAGAAAGGAATAGAATATTTCCTTTTTTTTTTTTTGGTACCTTTTTAATTGAAGGAAATATGTTCTACAAAAACCAAGTTGGCATAAGTAATTTTTTTATTGCTTATGGGTTTCAGGCAAAACATGGGACTCTTCTCCTTTTCCTGTTCTGATGGTTAAGTTGACACTTGTATTTATGAGCTAACTTAATGCTATTTGGTAGGGCCAGATATGCTCCCATATAGACTTAGTTTTGAAGTCTAGGTATCTCAGGGAATATTTGCTTTTAAGAAATGTTCCTAACTACAAGTGACCAAAGGAAAAAAGACTTGTGCAGTTCTGGTACTGCCAAACTTGTGTGTAAGAGTTAGGTCAGATCCAAATGTTCATTGTGATCTTGTACATGCTGAATGAGCAGGAGGAGCTATGCTGGCTGTATGTTGGATCTGCTTCTAGGGAATTTTCTGGGAGTGTTGGTATTGGCAAAGGTCTCAACTGTAAACTGTTTGGAGGAATACTTTTTCAGGTTCACTGTTTGGAGGAATACTTTTTCAGGCTCACTGTTTGGAGGAATACTTTTTTTTTTTTTAAAATAGACGGGTCATTTCTTCTTTTTAATTTCATCTAAATCTGTTTTTTCTAGTGCAGAGACTGAATCAGTTTTCATAGATGGATAAAATACACTTTTATCTTTTCATAGATTGGCTTCAAGAACATGCAAAATGTGGAGCATGTACCTCTGACCCTGGAAAAGGCTTTGCAGCTGGTTAAGGATGTCTTCATTTCTGCTGCTGAGAGAGATGTGTACACTGGGGATGCACTAAAGATTTGCATTGTCACAAAAGATGGAATTAAAGAGCAAACTGTGCAGTTACGAAAAGACTAATTCAGCTCATGTGTAAACAAGTTATCTGTGATGTACAATTTACCTATGTTACAAGGACATTTGTCCAATTAAATTTTTTTCAAGAAGTTCAACTACTGTGGTGCTGTCTTTGTTAGAAGTTGTGTTTTTTAGAAACCAGAGCAGTTCATGGTGAGGAAGCAGCTTAAAGTTACAAGTCCGTTTCATCTCATCTCAATCTATCAATCAGGCTAATTCTAGTGGAAGTTTAATCCCCTTCTCACAATCCCTTATGCTGAACTATGGGGGGGTATTAAAATTTAGGCTCACAGACTATTCTGATAATCCTTTCAGTTCAGTCTTGATTTAGTGAGTAAAGCAATTGCTCTGTTCATGCTGCCTTCTCTGCACTTCATAGCTTGCTTTTCCTGTCTTCTCTTTTGTTTCTCTGATGTGCTGTCCTGACATTTGGCTTTGTTTATTTATTTGCAAAGACTGTATTGGTCATCTGAAACCAGTATCACTGTTAGAGGGGAGAATGTTAAATGGAATCTTTCAGGGTTTAGTCCTGGACTCTGCATCTGAGCTCACTCTGGGTGCTTCTGTTTGGTTAATGCCCAAAATTTGAAGCATTGTCCCCTTGTGGCTACTGATGGAAAATAACTTAGAATGGAGATTCCTGAGTGCTTTTTAATGCCTGGATCCTTTGTTGGGCCTTTGATTTTTGGGAAATTGCATCAAGTGCAGTTTGTTTGATGTGCTGTATCACAGTCCTGGATATTGGCTTCAGTATTAGGACCTTTAGAAAAACAGAGCTGCATCATCAAGAGCAAGATAGTTTTCTCTTGTCCAAGAGTCCTTTCACCGTTTGTAGCTCTTTATCAGGTGGCATACTAGTTCCTTAAAAAGAACAATTTTGCTGACCTGCTTGACCCTACGGTAACATTGTCTCTTGTTTGGATGTGACTGACTGATTTCAGGGCAGCATTTTGGGTGCAGTGCTTTATTCCTGGCTCTGGCTGGTCTTGACCAGAGATGGCAGTCTCAGGCTTTGTAGACAGTTTCAATAGTGGGTAGCGTTTTGAGCGTCAGTAGTGAAACAAACAGTGCTGTTACACAGACTCTGGCTGTGTTCACGAAATCCACCAACTGTCCCGAGGTGTTTGTGAAGGCACTTGGCCGCTGGGTGCCAGTGTTGGGCTGGGTAAGGAGGGAACAGCTCCTTCCTGAGTGGTTGGGCTGAAAGAAAGGCACACAGCATCTCAGTCTGACTAAAACTGTGGCTGAAGTTACTTGGGCACGCAAGTCAGAACTTCCAGAGGCGTTCAGGTGTCTTAAGGGGATGTTTAACATTTTCAGAAGTCAGCTGTACAAGGTTGATTGTATGAGTGACTGTATCTGTATGCTGTCTGTACTGAGCAAATGGCACACAATGCAGTAATTCTAAGAACAGAAAGCCTGTGCCTATTTAAAATACAAATCAGCAATAGTGAATTAAATACCTTCTCTGTTACATCTGTAAAATTAATTGAAGTACCTTAAACTCACCTCTCTTTGATACTAGATTTATGTTGAATTGCTCAAGCATTTCTCAATAGGCTGTTGGGGTTTTTCGCAGAGTTGTTGTAAATATTGTTTCAGTTGCAAAGAAAAGCAGGAGAGGGTAACAAATTCACATGCCTGCCTTTTGGACAGGTCTGTTTTCAGTATATAAGGTCTAAACAGTGAAGAGCAACAAACAAGGGGAACTGCCTAATTTCTATGTGAATTTCTATGTGAATTAATTCAATGTTCTTGGAGGATACTGGACATACAGGAGAGTTCCAGTGATTTAACTCAAAAGTTTTGATTAATTTGGCTGCTCTTATATTTAAGGGTAGATTTTACATCCAAAATAAATGCATGTTGACAGATTTTAGGAGTTACTGGCTTTAGTTTGATGTGGCTAGGCTTGCCTCTGTAAGTTCTTTTAGTAGAAACACAAGGTAATTAGAATTTTCAGGTGTCATTTGCAGTCTCAGAAGAGGTATAAGAGCAGATACCTATTTTGGCTCTGTGCCATCCTGTTGGTGCACTTGCACCGATGTGAGATGGCCATTTTTCTCCTTTTCAGATTTCCCTGCAGGGTACATCTAGCTGAAGAACCAGCAGGAAAGGAAGCTTTTTCATGGGCCCATTGGACTGAAAATACCAAAGAATGTAGCACTGTGTCCACTCCCTTTGTAGATGGGTTTGGAACCAGTGAGATGGGGAGGTTTGTTTCCCATTTTTAGCTTTCCAGTTATGCCCTGCCCTGATGCCATCACTGCTTGTGCTCTGAGTGAGGAGTTGCAGGAGTGACAGGAGATGTGTGAGTACAAAAGTATTTACAGGCTGCTCAGCTAGAAGTTACTTGCTTATTAGTATTAAAACATCCCAAATGTCAGATGTATATTATGGGTGAAAGGCATTTTGTTTTTTAAATCCACCGCATTCCCTAACTTGGTTTGTGAAGATTGTCATCACCTCAGGATGAAAGGTGGAAAGGCCCCAACTGTCTGCAGCTCTCCTTAGTTCCATGCCTGTACTTTCCACGTGTAAATCAGCTTAGTATTCATCTAGCAGTGTGTCTCCAGTGTAAATTAACAGTTTATGAAGCATTTTGAGCCTTACTTGGTTACAGAACTGTCTAGGCAGGCTACAGAGGTGCAGCTTGGCAAAACAATTGTAACAATGCCACTTAGAGGTGCTAGAAGCAAAGGGCTGGGTTTGGCAGATCTACTTGGACGGGGATTAGGTATCTTTAGTACAATTTCATGTAAGAGAAAGGAGAGAGAGCAAAAATGTTCATCTTGAAACCTTTTATTAATTTTAAATGTATGTACCTTTCGAGAGAGGGTGCGCTGCAGGATTGGCATGACCTTGGAGCGAGCACTGTCAGCTCTAAGGGTGCATAAGGAGAGCAGGATCAGGCAGCTCCCCTTCCCCTGCAGCAGTACTGAGGGCCGCCCTAAGGTGGCAATAGCTGCTTGCTCTCGCAGGTCTCGGCACAATTCCCCCGGGCGGGTGGAAATAGCCATACACGCTTCCCAGTGCCCTGCTGTAATGCGTTTTGGGTGCTGTTTGTTGAGGAGATGGGAGGCTTTATTTTGATCTCAGACGAATGGCTGTGTTACCCTTGCTTGTGTTAAGGGACTGTACAAGGTCTCAATCAGCCTTTGCAACTAGTTTTGTAAAGCAAAGTCTTCTTCACTAATTTTGGATGTGTTTTCAGCAATATTGTTTATGCATCAAATCCATTTTAAGTACTGAAGAGGGGGCTTGTTACTATGGAAAGTGAAAGTGCTTGACAGGACATAAATATTGCATATATGCTTCTAAAAGCTTAGTTCACTATATCAGTCCGGGATAAGTTTAATTTTCTTTTAACTAAAACCAAGACTTCATTGAGGCTGATTCATAAGATGTTGCTATGCAAACCAAATTCCAAACTTTCTCACTCTAGGATGACATTTTTCCTATTACACTGAGATATGCCTGTAACACAACTACATAGGCCTTAGTGTGATGGGAGCCAGGACCAGGCTGCTGACTAGAGAAAACCATTTAAATGGAAATTATAAAACACTATATGAAGTACAGTGGTTTGAAGTGTCCTACTGCATCTTACTCCTTTATATTCTTAAGTATTTATTAACTTAGGGGACAAAGTCGTAATTTTTCACATTTAATAAACCTTTTTGGATACACTGTAATCATACATCCTAGAAAGCTGCTTTGGCAATTTTTTTCTATATATTTACCAATTTGGTATTGTACAAACCTACACTTGGGGAAAGGTGGCAGAAGCAAGTGGGGACTGATTAAAGCATCATTCATGTGAATCCAAGCAGGTTAAAGTAGTCCTGCTTCTCTCCAGTCTAGCTGAAGATAGTTTTTAGGAGTATAAAGTAACTACTGCCTTATTCAGGGTTCCTTATGGAAAGTCAGGAATCAACTTTTGAGTAGAAGGGGTTTGGAAATGACAGCTTTCAGATTCCTCTTTTCTCTTTCTTTCAGCCTTTGCTTTTGTTTAGTGTGAATGTCCTTTGCTTTTAGGCCATTTGGGGCAGTCGTAAACCAGACAATAAGGCACATGGGGCTGAAGTTAACTAAGATTTGTCTCCAGATCTCTCTTCTCAAGCCAAATTCCTTCTGAGAAGGGGTTTTGTCTGTGTGAGTGCAACAGAGTAAGACCAGTTTTATATTCTTTCAACACTAATATGTAGTTAGTTTAATTGTATGGACCATTTTCTGTGTACTTCCTTTTCCAAGCAATTTCAACAAAGTATTCATAATTACAAAAACATGGTTTAGCAGAAAAAACAAACAAAAAATCCTGAGTATCTTTCCTGTTAGGCTGTTCTTGGCCCCTTTCCTAACAGTTGCTGGCAAAGTTCAACTTCACTGTTCATTTCAGAGGCTCAAGTGGGGGTAGGGATGGACTTCACTGCAGCCTACAATAATTAATATTCTTTGGCACAAGACACAGATTAAAGGGCTACTGGCAAGAGAGTAGTCACGGTACCAGAAATTTAACCAGTCCTTTGTACTTAAGCTCAAAGAACCATAAAAAAATAAGCTAAAAAATAGGATTCCCTTTTGTGCTGAGGAAAAGGAACAAGGTGTTGAAGCTTGTGGTGTTACATAGATAATTCATGGTTGAGGTAAAGTGCTATTGACTTTCCTAAGATTTGACTTCTCTGAAGCATAGGTATTTCTGTTGCTTAGCTTTCTGCAGCTACACAGGTTTGGTGAACTCCTTGATGGTTCTACAAGAAGTCACCAATGTGCTGATTCACCTAGGTGCCCAGCCAGGGGTGGGTATGTGACACCCACAGTGCCTGGCCCACTGGGGTGGCTTAGCTGAACAGGATTGCAGCCCCTCTGGACCAATCTGGACCAAAGCTCTGTTTAACCAGGCTTTGTGGAACTGGCTGTGATGAGCTTGGCAGTCAGGCTGGATGGGCATTGCTCTTTCAAGGCTGTGCTCCCACCCTGGAGTCCCTGGGTGGCTCAGCTGAGCACCTCCTCTCCATCCTGGGCAGCTGATGGAGGCACAACCAGCTGGGACTACCTGGCAGGTGATAGATGCTGTAGAATGCCTTGGAAGTTGGTCCCCTACCAGGAGCCCATCTTCAACATCCCAGTAGGAAACACGCTTCTGTTTGTAGCTTGCTTATGCAGCCTCTGCAGAGAACCTTGTGCACTGAGATACCAGAAAGTCAAGAGTCCTGATGGGGAAACACCCCCACGCACAACAAAAACCGTGAACTGAGGTGGAGGCTTTTTTTCAGGGTTTATATAAGTGCCTGTTCTGGAGAAAGCTGCATTCCAGTGTCACTGCCTTGTGCTTGATCTGAACTTTTCTTGACATGTACCCTTGAATGCATAACAGTTAACACAATCTCCACTTAGTCCCACAGCAAACAAACATTTTGGTGCGGCTGGTATGTGTTTGCTAGTTGCAGACAAGCCGATCTCATTAGAACTGCATTTACAACTTTTGCCAAGCGTTTTGAAACTGGTTGACATGCACAACAGCTGCCTGAGCTGGAATGGCATGCCATTCCCTGCCTTCATCTTATTAGCACAGGGGATGGCTTGATAAATGACAATTAGATGCGATTTTTAAAAAATAAAGATAATTTGTCTTTGGAAGGTCCATGCAATGTGTTTTTATTCTCTGATTTAAAATAAGCCACAAAGTCTAGGGTTTTATGGCTTTTCTCAAAAGCCAAGAGAAGTGCTTACCCTGAGCTAACCCGCAACATTTGAAGTGAAAACATTTTAAAGGGTGATGCAAAGTGTTTTCAGCTGGTACGTAGCTCGATTCCTCCTCGTTTCTCCAGGCTCTCAGTGCAGAGCTGTTGAACTTGTGGCCTTGAATAAAGAGATTCTTGATTCAGTGCAGGCTGTTACATCCAAACCACTCAATGGATTTTGTTTGGCTCTACAGCCTTTAAAGTCAGTGGCTGTGGTGCCCTTCACCTCTGTTAAGATGCTTCTCTGTTAAAGGGACACCCTCCATCAAACACAGTGAAGCACCAAACAGACAAGATGCTCCTCTCTGAGGAGCTGGGAAGTTACAGTGGCCAAAGCAGTATCTATATGCTGGCATTCACATACCTAATTTAACCCATAAAATTCCTGGACAAACATTTAACAGGAGGTTCTGGTGGTTTAATTTAAGCCCAGTGTCAGCAGAAAAGCTACACTGATATTCATTCTCTGCACAAACGTAGAGCTCTGATCTCTAATTTGTGCTCTCAGATAAATTCAACTATGCTGCCAGAAGTCATCATTGCAATTTAAATTTAAAAGGACAATGAATCAGACTCCTGAAGTAAGTGAGGTCCTTTTGACTAGTTGGCTTAGATTAAAAATAAAATAAAAAATAGACTTCTTATAACAGAATGCACTTGCAGTGTTTTAACTAATATTTTGACTTGCACAGGTAGAGGGTTGTTTTCACGAATGTTTCCATTCAAAGCCAAAATGCATTTTGGAACTACTCCAAGAATTTAGTTTCTATCAGAAGCTACACAAATCTGCCCTCTTCTTGCACCATTTCATCCTCACCCTCTTGCCAACAAAAGAACATCCAACAGGCCAAGCTGTCCAACAGCAGCTAATGGATGGCCCTTGAGTGTCCCATTTGAGATCCCAGCAGTCTTGGCTCTGAACTGGAGATTAAAAGCCAGCTGTTTGTTGATTTTAAGTGAATTCCTCCAGTTAGTCTCACAACAGAGAAGGTAAAGTCAGAGATGGTCTGATACATTCAAGATTTATCTCAGGGGCTGTGGGATGAATTCATGAGAGACACAGTTTTCCATCCACATCCCAAAACCCATGTGCAAGTGCTTGGTCAGCCAGTGTGGCTCCAGCTACAGTGTTGGACTACAGGACTGCTGCCTTGTAAATGCCAATTGTAAGTTTTAATGAGACAAACCAATTAGATGGCTTGACAGACCATCACAACAGTGACGCAACCGCACTCAGCCCCCATTACAGGAGCAGCAGAATTTCAAAGAACTGCTATTAAAGAAAAGTCACAGAATAGCTCGCACACAGCCCTGCAAACAACAACATCACCCACAGGCTGTGGAGCAAGGGGAAGGGCGCTGACTGTAAAGCAGAAACAAGTGAAAGGAATTAGTCCAAATACTGATTTTTCCCTTTCTAACACTCAGCATGGGCACAACTTGGGTTTCAGGTACCATCTGTGAAATACAACTCCTGTACATAACTTGCACTGTATTATTGGTCCAACAGAGCCTACAGAGAGGTATAGCATGGCCTTTGCAAAAATCACAAATGTAAAATCACTCATGCCAGGCAGGGCATTACATTGCCCTCCCAGCTGGTACACAATGATTTACCTACGTCCACAAGGCATTTCCTTCCTGAAAGCCAGAGGAAATTTTTATCACTCCACACCCTGACTTGCAGGTGTGATCCATGCAGAGGATTTGGGATATGGATTTCAGAATGTTGTGTCTTCATCCTCCCTTGGGTAGCAGTTCATATATCACCTGCTGTCCCTCCTGGTTTGAGCTAGGAGTCTGACCATCCCCACAGCTTGCTACAGGCAAGGGCTCACTTGTTTTCAGCTTGTTGAGCACAGCACCTTAAATGTCACTAGGACACAATCCAATCAACAGAGTGTTTGGGTGATGCTCCCAAGATACAATTTCCTTTGCAGAGTGTTCATTGAGTGGTTCTCAGCTGTTACAATTCTCTTCTGCTGACGCTGAAAGAGACATCAGAGGAGGTCCCACAGGCATGGCAAAGTCCTGCTTGTCAAACCAGAGAGCATTTTACAAATCTCTTCTTTCCAAATGAGCCACTTTGCCTTATTTTTAAATATGCGTTGAGTAGGATCCAAGACTAACAGAGTAATGAAAGTTGCTAACTCCAAAATTCACTGTGGCTTGTCAAAGTTATTTCCCCCAAATTAAAGACCCATAAACACACCCCTCTTGGACTGCATGACGCACAGATCATAAAAGCAAATCTCAAGACCTGATGTGGTGCTGAGAGGATGCTTTGTTCCTGTTACTCGTGAGAATGAAGGGGACCCCTGTGATGCTGTTGTACACTGAGAAGATCGAGGGGCAGGGGCACATGTGACTGTGTGGAACATCTGTTCTGCCCCATATATGCTGTCCAAGTCTCTCTTCCCAGCCTATTGCTAGTCATTATTCAAAGAGATATTACACAGCCACCTCCTTTGCCATCAGCTCTGACTGAGCCCTGTCCCAGTAAGCTGTTGGTGGGAAGCATCCACCAAGGGCTGAGGCACCAAGCTGTGGTTTCTGTCTCAGATCCGGTAACTATAACATAGCTGGAGCTCCAACGCAGGCCACCACAGGCTGAAAACTCTCTGCCTGCTTTTCATTTTAGTATAAATCACTTGACACCATGTGAAGTACCTCTGCCAGCTCTTGACAGCCTCTCAGTAAGATCCAACAGACCACAACATGTCGGAGTGAGAATTTTGCCTTAACAAGTCCAAACTGAGCTACCCCAACCCTTGTGAGCAAAGAGCAACATTTAGCGTGTCTATATTTGTTTTTGTGGGGTAAAATATTCTGTTAAGCAGCAGGTCATTAACACATAACTAGGTAGCTTTCAATAAATTGGTACCCAGCTACCATGGCAGTAACTAGTGCCTGGTAGCATCAGTGAAGCCAAAGGATGTGTGCCATTCCTGGTCACCACAGAGCTCTGGAGATTCTGATATGCAAAGCAACAAATGATGTGCTTCAGAGAGGGAAGACAAGGCAGAGCAACTTGGCACAGAGCAGAAAAGCTGCTCTGCAGACAGCGAGCTCACTGTAGGTGCAAAATGTTGGCAGGGTGGGAGATACACACCCTGGAGCTGCTCTCATGGCCTTTGTCCCAGCCCCAGAGAAAGGGGTGTTCCTTGTGAGTGCATCCCCCATGCACGTGCATCACAGACAGCAGTGAGGAGCTGCTGCCACAGGGATGTGCTGGGCAGCACGCACAATGCTGCTTTCCAGGGACGTGGGCTTAACGAGGGGAGACAGCTGAGTGCTGCACAACAACTGCCTCCTTTTCCACACTCCACCCAGAGCACCAGAGCTGGTGACAGGTCAGACCTCTGCAGGCTTATGTCAAGGGTTAAACAAAAGCCAAGCTGCTGTCAGCAGCAAAGTGAGCCTGCAACTGTATGCCAAAATGTGGATGCAGATCTGCAGCGTGCTTCTCTTGCAGAGCACCCCGACACACTTCTCAGGAGGCAGAAAATCAAGCCAAAACCAAACCAAACCAAACCAAGCAAGATAGAAGAAAAGTATTAAATGTGGCTTACAAGGCCATTAACTGCAAGATGGAAGCCTTGCATGCAGTGACTTCATGGTTAGTCCAGTCAGTGAAACTCAGAGCAGTGGACAGCAATGCCATTTAGGAAGAGCAGAGCAAATCTGCAGTTTTCAAGATTTTCCCTAGCCACAACTTGGTTCCTTACGTTTCCCAGTAAAATGACTGAAATATGAACTTGAGATAACACACAGGCATGGTGCAGAGCTCTGAGCCCTTGGCACCCTCAGCCTCTTCCTTCCCATTTCCTCAGGCACCTGTGCAGTGGCGTCACACACTGTCAGAACGCAGCATCGGTGCTTCACGCCTAATCTCCCCTCTGCCCCCCAAAATCCGCCTGAATTTGTCACAATGGCTCAAGAGGGAGTGAGGCTCGCTCTCCTCCGCTGGCCCCCTGACAATAGAGGATTGCCCTATTTGTGTGAGAAGGAGAGGGGCTGCCGCCCCAGCCCTCGCATCTGTAAGGGCTGCAGACAAGGCGCACAGATAGGCAGAAATCAATAAGCTGGCGGATCAGAGGGCCCGGCGGAGGAGCCGCTCCCTGCACACGCACAGGGGCCGAACATCTGTCAGGCAAACAAAAAGCAACCCAAGCGGAACAAAAGAGAGGATTATTTTAACTCAAGTTCTTCTTCAGTCTCAGCAGGCAACGTTCAAGCCGTCCTCGTATTCAGACAGTGAGGCCTTATGGAGTACGGGCTGTCCGGGAAATGCCAAACGCTGTTACCAGAAGACAAAAGAGGGGGGAAAAGAAAAAAAAATAGATATGGAAAATTCAGAATGTCTTGTTGAGTGCGATTGAGCAGGGGGAAGGTGGAGGGGCACCAATAAGGGGGCAGAGGGCAGGGAAGGGAGGAGGACAGAGTGATGATGCGATGGAGAAATTGATGACAAAATCTCCACAGCAGTACTTGAAAACAAAGCTGATCATATCAAATCTGCCAGAGAAGCATAAAATATTGTCACACAGCTATGGATTGACAAGCACTGAGGCTGCATCCCCAGCTCCCTCCCTCGTGTGAAAGGGCAGCCCTGCTGCAGCCCTTCTGCTTGTGCAGATGAAACCCCAGGGAACTGGCAGAGCTGGTCCCACACCTCAGTGCCCTCCTCACCTGGAAGAAGCCCAGCTTTGACCACAAGCCCTTGGCACATTTAAGGGAGCAAAGGATTTAGGATAAGCTCAGAAGCAAGCTGCCATGCCCCTCCCTTGTGCCTGGTGTTAGCCAGTATTCACGGTTATTTTGCACATTGATTTCTCCAGCACAGCTGTGTCTTCTAATTGGCGCATCATGTATGTGCTAGAAATAGGTGCAAAACAGTGAATTCAAGATAAAACAGATCTAGTAAAATATGGGCTTTAAATGCCAGAAAACTTTATTGTTTCTGAAACAGAAGAGATAATGTCATAGCTGAGAATGCCCTGTATTGCATTCACATGCTACTGCTCAGTGCCCTTATGCTGCTGTTGGCTTGGCACATTTTTGAACTGAAGTATTAGTGGGGAAAAAAAAAACTTTTAGGTTTTGGGTTTCCTTCAGCAGTTTCACAGTATGTAAGCTGCCTTCACGGCTGAAAGCAGAAGCTGTTCTGGATAAAGGTGGACTTGCTCAGTTGAAGATTCTGAAGCTGCAGTTCTGTGGTCTGGGATGCACCCGCCATCAAATACTAGCCCACAGCATCCCACAAAACAGATACACATCTCAATCTTAAAAGTGACTTGCCATAGAAGACATGGGTTCTTAATGGTATTTTAGGAAGCATCACAAAGGTATTTTGATCCAGCTTCATTTTATTACATTCTGTTTCAGGTGGGGGAGGGATGTGAACTGAAAGAGATTTTGACTTAGAGAAAACTGTCTCCTTTATTAAAAATAAAAACAAAGTAATTATTTGAAAAAAATAAAAACAAATAATTATTTGAAAAATAAAAACAAAAAACCCACCAAAATAAAACATATGCTTAGCTGCTGCCTCATTTTAGAAGGTTCTAAATTTCCTTAGCCTTATTTACAGTGCCAGACACAATTGGGCTGGCTGTCTTAACAGACATGACCCTTAAAAAAGAGTAATCCCTGTTTTTTCGTTTTGCTTGTGAGAGTAAAGGAGAAGGAAGGGCTGCCTTCCTTGTCCCTGAGGAGGGTCTGGGCACAAAGTCCCATCTGGCCACAGGTAACTTCCTGGATCTCTTGAACTCAGCCTCTACACATCAAGGAGGAGCAAGTGAGACTTTTAGCAACTTAAGCCACTTGTGAATTTTGCGGACATGTACCACCTACCTGAGAGGAACCAGAGGCAGCAGAACAGGGGCTCTGTCAGCAGCTGGAGACAGGCACAGCAGCCTGGTGCTGGCAGCATGCTCCTTCACCACCAGCAAACAAGGACATCTGCCACAAGTGCAGCACCTCTCTTTCTCAGAAGCCTTGCTGAGGTGTACTGTGAGCATTTCATAACCCACAGGCAAGACAGTAACCTCTACTGGCCACAGCAGATGCTGCAGACCTGGGTACCTTCACTCCATCTACCTGGAGAGTCCCCAGCACTCCTGGAGAGGACAAAGTGAGGTTCAAGCAGCAACAGACACACCCTGCATGCTGCACTGCAGGTGTGGGAAGGGAGAGCACATCCAGTCCCCTGCTCGTGTCCTACACAGATCATGCACATGCACCCGGACTATCTGCCCAAACACTGAAAGAGTTCACAAGGCCAGAAAGTTCAAACTCTCCTCCTAAAACACAATAATTCAGATACCAGCCTTTGGCATCTCCTTATCCAAACTTCACTGGTCCTGAGCCTTCACCTCCTCTACAGGGAGCCTCATCCAGCCTCCCCCTGTGAAGAATCCCAAACCCAGAAGCAGAATCTATTTCCTACTGCTGTTTCTGGCCTACCCATGTTGTTGTTGACTTTCCTTTATCAGCATTTACTCAACTCAGCTGCAGCCCTTCCTGGGTGCCTCACTTCACCTGGCCTGCAGTTTTTGTAAGAAGTGTTTCCCACTGACTGCTTGGTCATGTCTCAGGAATTTCAGAGGTCCCCTGTTTTCCTTTTGCAAGCAGTTCTCATACAGTAGCAAATCAATAGCTTCTTATCTCACTGTTAGGACATTCCTAATATTTGTCCATAGTCGATATTTTTCCTTAAAGACAAAGTTCTTGAGGTTTTTTTTGCTCTTTGGGGTTATTTTTTGCAGGCGTTGAACCACATGCAAGTCCTTTGTTAAGCCATGCAAGCAAATGCTTCTAATAGAGCTGGGCTTTAGATAGAGGCTGTTAAAGCAGAGGGTTTGATATTATGCTGGTAAATAATAAAAAATTAATACAAAACTGAACATTTAATGCAGAGAAAACTGTTTAATGTGAGGAACAGTTATGGGAAGGGAACAGTGCAATAAAACAGGGCAGATGTTGCCCTTCAGCTTCCATCACAGAGACACGCTCCTGATTCTCCTTGTGCACTGGCTTCTCCAAGGACCAAAGGAAAAAACAAGAAACGAGTAAAATTAATAAAAATAATGTGCCTATTTTTTTGTGAAATTCTGCAAATTTGCTTTTGGAAAATATGTTTGTATTATGTGTTTAATTTAGTCATTGTCCATTAGCAGTGAAAGAGAAACGATCTCATCAGTAGGATCTATCTTTGATGGGGATTAGGCCTGAGTAGGTCTTGCTATCAGAGACCCTTGGATTAGGGTCCTTTTTTACACACAGTCTGGCATGGCTGTTTCCTTAGAAAAACAGGCTTTGGGGTTGCTTTGATGCCTGTGAGGTTGCTCCACTGGCAAAGGAGGCACCTGGAACATAAAAACCAGGGACTGGGAACCCAGACAGAAGGCGGCACTGATCACTTGTGAGTGGAGACTGACAGAGACCTGCTCTGAGAGCAAACATGAACTGTCAGTGTGATGGGTCCCCACTGCCTCTGGAGCCACAGAGCACCCTGCAGTCCATCCATGCTCCTTCTCCAAGCATGAGAGACACAATGCCAGTGTGGGATAGAACACACATGATGTGTGTTAGAATGACTTTGCAGATGAATTGATGTGGTCCAGTAAACTTCACCTTGGGCACTCCTGCTCCAAGAGCCTAAAAGAGAGAGGGGACTAGCCAGCAACTCTCAGACAAGCAGCTGTGACTGTGATCACAATAAATTGATGGTGGCCACAGTTTTGACAGCTAAAATCAAAACAACAGAGCAACCAGAGCAAGTTTTTGCATTGTGGCTGCAATGAATTCCCTGGTGGCTGCATGCAGCCACTATTATTGTCTTTGAGAGTCACTGCCCTAAGAGATTAGTTCTTTAACAAGTGAACAAATAATTCAAATAGAAATTGAAACTACATTCCTGAGAGGGGTTCAGCAGCCTCTTCTCCCATTAGCAGCAGTGGGAGTTACCATGCTCTGCACATTGCCCAGTGATAGCTCTTCTCCCTTCAGCAGACAGCTCTGCTGTAACCAGTTGCTTCACAATGTCATCCCAGTTTTCCTCTTTTGGGTACCAGTTGCTGATATGTGTAGATGTGCTGATTTTTGGGCCAGTTTCGGCCTAAAAAAAAAAGGAAAAGAGCAGGGAATTAAACATCAGATTTATGAGGTGATAAGCAAAATTTTGTTGAAAAGTACTTACTGAGTACTCACTTTGTGGATAAGCTTGGTCTTTCAAGAAAGAAAAATAAGACATTCTAGGATCTAAAACCATTCAAGAGATCAAACTTAGGCAGTTTGAGGATGATAGATTGGTCAATATGAATTTTGTGAGAAGTACAGATATATTAACTTTTCTCCAAGGTAGGAAAGAGAGAGAAAAGTATTTTAATTAAATGTATTCAGTGGGTGTGGAAAGCCTCCTGCAAGGAATAAAATGTCCTTTGAGTCTATGTCATGGAAGTGTGGTACTGAAAAACAGAAGGGGTGAAGGAATTGTGAACAGCTGGTGAGTGGCAGTCCTATACCAAAAGAATGAAGTGTGGAGGAGGGGAGAAAGCAATTAAAAAAACCAAAACAACAACAAAAAAGAGCTCAAATCCTAGCGACAATAAAATAAAACCCAAACAGAAAAACAGAACTGAAGTGTTGGGAGTGTACCGTCAAGCACCAGCTTCTCATGGATTGCAAGAGCAACAGAAGCCATTGTCCTCTGTTGGGGATGGGAACCATAAAAAAAAAAATAAACTGGGCTGGGAACGTAGCTGCTGTGTGCTCTCAGTCACAATTCTCAACTAAGCCCAGCACAACTCTGGCTCTTCAATATGCTGGATGCTCCACAGAGGATGTGTACCCCTGCCTAGCTGGGGAGATGATCTGTGAGCCCTCACCTTCCTTAAAAAAAAAAAAAAAAAAAAAAAAAAAAGAGCAACAAAAATACCCGTCAGTTACAATGTAATCACTTCATTCAGGCCCTCAGGTGAGAAATAAATAATTGCTGCACGGCAGGGCGGTGGGGATGTGGGACAGGCGGCCAAGCGCGTGGCACAGCCTGGGGCCAGCTCCAGGGAGAGGTTTGGGCTGGGCGCTCGCAGGCGGCTCCGGGCACACAGCTGGCACACAGCTGGCACAGGCTCTGCTCTGGGGCCCCTGAACCCACAGCTGGCACAGGCTCTGCCCCGGGGCCCCTGAACTCACAGCTGCACTCCTTCCCGACAAGAGGAAGGCAGAGGTTTATGCCCGGCCTCGGGCGACGTGCGCTGGCTTTCCTGGCAAGCTGTGCCCGTGGCGCGGATTACACAGATTTGTCCTTGCGTGCTTCCACCTGGCACGGCACAGGTTTGGGCTTTGCCAGGCACTGCTCGTGGCTCGGGCAAGCCCGGCACGTTCCACAGGATGAGGGCACAGCCCGGCACAGGAGCTGGGGGAAGTACTGCACAAAGATGCTCAAAAGCTGAGGTGGTTTTTGAGAAAGGGGAGACTGAGCACACAGACTCTGACCGAGCAACAGCAGCGCTGCGTAACGTCGTGACAGACACAGGCAACAAGGGAAAAGTTTGTCACCATTCTCACAGTAAAAATATTAATGGACTTCACATGAAACAAGGTCAAAACAGACAGAGAATGAGAATGTTATGTCTCCCTGTATAGTATCGATTATAACACAAAGAAACAAAGCTAGATAAGGATGGTCTATAAGTGCAATTCAACATAAAGATATGGATACAACATGAACTCAGAAATTCTTAAATCACAGAATGCCAGGTACCAGGAGGATGCATAGGAAGAATTGTTTCCCTTTGTTAGCCCTGTTCTTACACAGTTCTCCTGATCACTGTTGGAGGCTGGAAAGATCTTCACTGAACACAAGTCTTGTTTTCTTTGATTTTTCATTTCTCCTTTAAAACTTGACATTCTTAGTGATTAAAAAATAACCTGACTTTGAAATAAATAAATTCACATCACATGTATTCAAAGTGCTATATTAACCTTACTGGCCACATGTTTTGACATTCAGTATTTTTAAACTTTTTTAAAGGCTTCTGCTCAGGGATGGGCTCATCTTTTTCAGGGCATGATTGACAGGGGTCTATTTCAAAATACCTCTCATTAAGGGAAATAAAAAAGAAAAGAAAACTACCTTAATGGTGAAGCAGGGAATGACAGCAGCAGACAAAAGGTCGTTGCTTCTTTGTTCTTGAAATCTGAGGAAAATACACAGAACTCCATTGTATGACTTTTTCATGCACAACATTGTCTCCCTTGACCCCATGCACATCTGCAGCCTGAAGTCCTCTGTTATCTCTGGATAACAGCTGTTGCATCACTGATTATTCATCAGTTCCACTTCAGTCTGCCTAAGGTGCTGTGAAAAGACCACAAGTTGCTGAGTTCACTAAGTGAATTCAAGATAAAACCTACACTTGCTGGGAAAAAAAAATAGGAATAACAATGGATAACTTTTGCTGGACATTTTGTTTCATCATTTTTAGCACATAGGTCTGTATTTTAACACATTGGAATTGAAGGATCTCTTTAGAATTTCACAGAATCCCCTACTTTTCTCACCTAATTCCTTTATACTTTTCATTTGGCTTTGGAGATCAAAATGCAAGGGCAAGGAACACATGCAGTCGGCACTGGAGAAACAAGCAAGCCCTTCAGTTATATGATGTGCAGAAGCAGAACTTGCAGAGCAATTAATGAGTGAGGATTTCCAGTTAAAAGAAGGGGGACAAAGAGGTACGTGCACAGCCCACCTCCTTGGAATGCAAATACCCCTTGATCTTTATTTGGGGCAGAGGAAGTAATTTCTCTCCTGTCCTCTCTCACTTGCTATGGAGACCACAATTCAGTATGCACCTCCTCCCCAGGTAATTCATCTTCTGGGCTCTTCCATCACCACCTCCCCCAATCATTTTCCACCCCTGCCACTCCCCAGTTACCAATGCTCATATTCCCACATGGGTGCTAAATCCCATCAGTTTTTCTGTCCGAAGGATAAGGATGGAAGAGGATTTCTTTGATCTCCAAGACTCTTTCATGGGTCATTTGAGAGGTGAGGATAGAAGAAGGTGAGGATTTCCAGTTTATCAGCAAGGCATTGATGACCACCAGATTGCTGGGAATATAATAGTGGATATTCCTGAAAAAAAAAAAAAAACCAACATTGCTTTGCAGCCCAACACTAAGTTGTTAATGAGCTCCTGGTGTAAATTCATGGGGTGCAGGGACTGCCCCTAAGCAGGTGGCTCTGCAGTGACATGCAGCCTCCAGTAATTTACTCACAAGTAAGCTGCACAGCTCCTGTCACTGAAATATCTGCACACTAAACACATGAGTTTAGATTAGTGTTATGGAGTCCACAACGTGCTAGGCATATTACCAGAAATACAAAACCCACCTTGCAGACTGTAAACCAGAGAAAACAGTTTCTGTAGGAGCCCCAGAGGAGACATAGGCTATATTGTCAGGTGGCCCCTGGTCCTGGCAGAATATTTGGAAGACACCAGGCTTTGATCTCTCCAAACACGAAGGTGAACAGGCACGAGTGTCACAGGTAGCTGCAGTTTGTCTGTGGGAGTTTTGAGTTCTATGGCTCCAGTACAGGATGTCAACACCTAAGTCTACCGCAATGATAGAGTGACTGAGCTAAAGGTACATATTCAACCTTTGTTCTAAATTCCCTAATTTGATTGCAAAATGACTCTTTTTCATGCTCTCAACTTGTCTTCTGTCTCCTCTGGTTCATCCGCATCATATCCCTTGCAATTATATCACACTCCCTTTGTGCATATGCCAAGAATTTGCCAAGGACTTGCAAAATCCTCATTCCTGATTGTTTACCTGTTTGGTACAGCATTTCTGCCTTTCTTCGGAAAGCAACTCTGCCATAGCCTCCTTCTGTTGGGCAAAATTATGCAAATTGCATAGATTAAATTGCTGTATAATGGTTGATCAGCTTTTCCTTATTGTTTGCCATTTGCTACACAGGATTTGCGTGCATTTAAGAGTTTTATGTGTTTAATAGTTATTTAAGAAGCTTAGCATAGCTAATACCTTCAAGCAGTTCTGCCCCTGCAGGCTGGAGAGAAGCAAAGGCTACCTCTGGCATTGGTGGTTTTGACTGGGGGAGTTTTAAAAATTATTTTTAAAGCTTGAGTGGTGAAGATGTTGGGGATAAGATGCAGTGACTGCTGGCATTGTTTGGAGAGAGCATTGCTGTTTACCAAGACTCTCTTCTGTCTCTCTTTGATAAAAGGAGCTACAAAGCAGACCCAGCTCCCACTGGAGGAATGGGTCCAGCAGGACGCGGGTCCCCAAATTCCATGTTTTCTCTTACAGCCTGTTTCCACTCATGTACATCCAAATGCTTGGATTCACTTTGGCACAAGCACAGGCTCCTATTCCGGCTCGAGGCTGGTTGCAAGAGAACACAGAGGCATTTCCTCTCAGTTGCCAGATCCTGTTCTCGTTAACATTTTGCCAAAGCATTAATCATATCCCAAATCCCACGTGCCCCCGAGCAGACTCTCCCTCCCAGCTGCCTCATCCCCATTCCTTGATAGACAGACTTCCATCTCTCCCCCACTCCTTACACATCCCCAATAATTTCCAAGAGCTGCAGAGCAGGCAGGACAGGAGCAATGAGGGCTCTGCTGCCGTCGAGGTGGCTTTTAGGCATCCTCGCAGGCCACTCCAGTGCACTCAGCAAAGCACACAGAATCCAAGCAATACCTACGCCTTTTCTGCAAGCAATTAACTGAAGAAGTCAGGTTTGGTTTTCTTAAACAAATTAGCCTTTTAGTATTGAGTTATATACACCGTTGAGAAAACAGAGAGTAAAGTAAATACGTCCTTGAAAAGCAGCCCTTCTCCCACGCAGCCCCGGAGAGTGCTACTCACACATTTGCCCACTGCAAACAGATGGGCCATTTTCTTGTGTCTCTATTAGGTAATAGGCTCAAGCTGTGAACAAATAAAGCCGAAAACACCCAATATGCCAATGTGTTAATTTTGTCTTCCTGTAGGTGTCCCTGTCGATTGCAAAATTGAGGCAGCCCCAACTTTGTCGTTTCTTTTTTTTTTTTTTTTTTCGACAAAGACAAGTTATAACCTTTTTCCTTGGCAAAATAAATTCTAAGCATTTTTCACAGTAACACATACATAAAAGTTGTTGAATAAGCCATATGTGAGAAACAACAAAACTAACTCTCACAACTTGATGGTCTGTCTGTAGCTGTGTTATTTATTTAGATAGCTGGACCCTCCATTAAAGTGCACATCTCTGCACACATTCTTTACCAGCCCAAAGTTTTAATGATATGCTGAGAACCACTGTACCCAATGTGCCTATGAGTACACACGGTATGTATAAATATTTGTCACTTGCATGTGGTACATGATGCACTTCACTGGGGCATAGCTCAGGGCAGCATCTGGCTCGGGCTCCACAGATCCCTAAAACCTGGATAACATGTGTGAATTGTTCATCATTACCTTTATGCACAGACTGTCTCCATGCCTGCACTGGAACTGCCAGAAGGTTTCCACAGTGAGCAAAATGGAAGATAACAACTATTAAAGAGGTCTAGATATTAACGAAAAAAAACCCCCAAAATTCAATATTCTTTTTCCAAGGTGCTCAGTCCAGTTCTGCAGTTTTACTAATTTTGCCTAGAGAGTCTTTCTCCTCGCAGAGTCGAATTCTTCAGCCCAAGGAGGAGAAAATGCTCAATGCCACAGGGATTTGTGTACTTCCCAACACAAATTCAACAGTTCTTAATGCACTCAGGCCTGTACCCAAGAGATATAAAGGTGCTTCTCTTTCTTTAAAGCTTAACCTGATTAGAGTCACCCCTATGACTCTTAATTTACCACTATCAAACTGCCTCTCCTATTGTTATAACCTTTCTGTCTTTCATGAGGGCTCTTTGGAAGCTTTTCACATACTTGTTAAATGCTCTTGGTCACAAAGCCTGCTCAAAGTTCCCTTGATCGTGTCATTGCTATGGTGTAAAATTGAATTACTTTTACAATGCGTGCTGTACCCTGGCAAAGCAAAGCCTTTCCCACAGTCAACAGAGGTGGAAGGCCTCAAAAATAAATGAATAAGGGAGGACCAAAAGAAGTGAATTTTCATTAAAAGGGGGAAAATAACTTTTTCTTGAAATGCAGGGAAGGCAAGCTCAAACAGCTCTTTAGTGAGGGTCTGCCAGACACATTATATCACTGTTTCAAAAGAGAAATGGACAGCTGGGGAGGGGTTAATAAGAGTGAAAAGTAAAACATTTGAAGTTTGCTTGATTGTTTTTTTGTGGTGGTTATAGAAAACATCTTGTCTCCCAAGAAGAATCAAGAACATGAACTGCTTTTTTGTTTCGGAAAATGGCTGTGGGATATTGTAGGGCTGTGCATCAAAAAGTTAGTTCTCATCCTTATTTGTGTCTTTTTTATAGGATTGGACATCAAATGAATGAGGTTATCCAAACCAGAAATAAGTATTAAAACTAGGCAAGCATACACTGAGAGCATGCTCCCCATACCCCCAGAAGAAACCCTCTCATACATCCCTTCTTGAAAAATAAGCCAGGCTTTGTTACTTGTATTGTATCACCTAAATAAAGGATTTTGATTAGCCCTGCTTGTTCCAGGTTCTTGTTACACCGTGCCACAGCAAGGCCAGACTGGCAGCCCCTCGCTCCCTGCTGGAGATGGCAGAGTGCCCCTTGGAAGGCACGGCTCTCTTTGGGAAACTCCGTGGTGGTGCACTGCCTACAAGGTGTGAAACACCTGCAGCAAACCCAGGGCCATGGCTAACATCTTTCTGGAGTTCAGCACAGTCCTCCAGGGACCCCACTGATCAACCACTTTCCCTGGTGTCAAGAACTCAGGCTAATTTTCCTTTCCCCTCTGTTTTTTTGGTGCAAACATTTGAAGTTTGCTTGATTGTTTTTGTGGTGGTTATAGAAAACATCTTGTCTCCCAAGAAGAATCAAGAACATGAACTGCTTTTTTGTTTCGGAAAATGGCTGTGGGATATTGTAGGGCTGTGCATCAAAAAGTTAGTTCTCATCCTTATTTGTGTCTTTTTTATAGGATTGGACATCAAATGAATGAGGTTATCCAAACCAGAAATAAGTATTAAAACTAGGCAAGCATACACTGAGAGCATGCTCCCCATACCCCCAGAAGAAACCCTCTCATACATCCCTTCTTGAAAAATAAGCCAGGCTTTGTTACTTGTATTGTATCACCTAAATAAAGGATTTTGATTAGCCCTGCTTGTTCCAGGTTCTTGTTACACCGTGCCACAGCAAGGCCAGACTGGCAGCCCCTCGCTCCCTGCTGGAGATGGCAGAGTGCCCCTTGGAAGGCACGGCTCTCTTTGGGAAACTCCGTGGTGGTGCACTGCCTACAAGGTGTGAAACACCTGCAGCAAACCCAGGGCCATGGCTAACATCTTTCTGGAGTTCAGCACAGTCCTCCAGGGACCCCACTGATCAACCACTTTCCCTGGTGTCAAGAACTCAGGCTAATTTTCCTTTCCCCTCTGTTTTTGGTGCCTGAGCCGTTCATTGCCATTACACCGAGAGGCTCAGGGTCCCTTCTGTCACAGCCACAAATGGTTTCCTGCACCTTCAGGTCTTCACCCACTTAGCAGCACATCCAGCCCTCAAGCCAGGCCCAGGACCCCCAGGAGCTCATGGCCAGGGGTGCAGCAGGCATGGCCCGGGCCCTAACTGGAGAGGGCCCACATGTGCCCATTCTTATCTTGGGCAGCTCACTCTCAGGAGTCCACGAGGTTCATGACAGTCCTGAGCGGCTCCAGTCCTGCCTGTCCTGTAAAGGCTCTGTGCTGCCCTATCATGGGTAATTAATTAATGGTCATCTTCCTCAGGTGGTGCTCTTGCTGAAAACATGCTTTTGGGAGAGCTCGGTCCTGCCAAGAAGGGGCATTTCATTGTACTGTTATCACGGAAGGTGTTTGTGCGGAGCTGTTTCCACAGTGCCCTGCTCTCTGATGCAGGCACTGCACATCTGGACAGATGTGACCCCTCTGTTGCTCAAAGGGATTCCCAGTTAACCAAGCAGCGAGGAGAACAATGGGAGCAACACCCTTTTGACTTGCATGTTTTTCATCTTTCTTTTGCTTCCCCTGGATTTTCTAAGGCAGGCAGTGAATACTGAAGTGTCACCACTTGCACTTAAAGCCTTTGCAGGTGATGGTGTGATGCTTCTTCACACCAGTATGAGAGGAACCCCCCAGCAGGAAGTCAGTTCTTTCAGGCCTCTTTAGAAATGTGTGATAATCTTATAGTGTATCAACACTTTCTCCCTCCCTCTCTCCCTGCCTCTAATTTCTCTTAAACAAGGCTGTGTTAGTCTCTACGTTTTGATGCTGCTGCTGACACAGCTCTCCTTTCTTTATATTTGTCTGTTTCACACCTCACCACTCAGGGCTTTGAGGACAGGTTTATGCATTCAGTCTGCACCTAGCCTGCTGTGCTGCACTCTCCATGATGCTCTTTTCCCACGTGCTTTGGAAAAGACACATTTGGTGATAGATATGCAGGCCTTTTTCTGTTCTCTTTCTTCTTTTTTTTTCCCCCTTGTTCTTTACCTTCTCTTTAAGTGTTGGTCCATATTTAAATTTGCATGTATGAATCACATTCCTCCTATTCTTACTATGTTCAGATCCAGTCAAATTTTTTTTTCTTAACACAACCGGCTTTTATGATGTACCATAATTCTGAAGTTTTCCAGGAAAGAAAAGCCCGAGGTTCAAGACCTTCTCTGAAGTCAATGACAATTTGAATGTGAATCCACATTCCATAGGAAGACACTTACTGTCAAAATGATGTTTGTTCTATGTATGTATTTGTTTCAATTACCAATCCACCAAATAACCTTTGAAAGATTGTTTTATCTTGATGTGCAATAAAGTTGAAGAGTTTGAGAAGAGTTTCCTGGCCAGCCCTATTTATGTCACTGAATTTCTCTGAGAGGTTGATTAATTTGCTCATGCAATTCAGCAAGCAAGGCAGCAACCAGAGTTTAAATTTGGAAAATAATAACACAGAGGATGGGTTAAGCAATATTCCCAAGGTCACGCTCCAAACAGGAATGTGCTCTGCCACAAGACTGATTGGGAACATGTCACACCAGGCACCACATGTGCCATGATCATCCTCACCACAGAGCTGAGAGATGAGAGATGAGGGGCTTCAGAACCCAGACTTGGGCTTGGTTGCACTCAGTGCTACTGCTCCGTTTGATGCAGATGAGAGGCAGCTCAGGAGGAATTTATGTGTGAACAGGTAATGTGTGTGGCTAAACCATCACCTCTGGGAGCTGAAGGGGACACTCTGCTCACTCCTGACCTGTAACAGCAAGTGAGTAACTCAGATTAGGTTTGAAGTGTCTCTCTGGTGACAGCAGATAAGGTCCCTGTGGCTTGTTTAGGGAAAGACAAATTATGTACAGTGAAAGGCCTGGAGGGAAGGAGGGGAAACCATAATGAGAAAGACAATACATTCAGTATTGCCCAGACCCTGTAAAAGAGAAAAGGGGCAGTGGCCAAAACCCTGATCTAGATTAGATCCAGAGATCTGGTTGAGGCTACAATAAGATCATCTTCAAAGCTTAAGTCCTGACTTCAATATTTGTTTTCTCATCTTGGGTGAGAGCTGGTTTGAGGACACTGCTTCAGGCATACCTTGGATACAAAATAGTGTGAAATTCAAAGTGATAAAAAACCAGATAGAAGTAAGTCATTTGGGAGATGAGAACTTTTACCAACAGTGAATGAAATTATACCAAAATTCCAAGATCAGTCAAGTAGGGTATCTTAACACATTTTATCGTGGTTAAATGCCTATTATCATGGGCCTTTCCAGCAAGTGTCTTTTGATGCTTTAGAAAGAATCAGCAAAATAGCAGTTCTCATGGCTCTTTGAAAAACTCCTGATTTTTTAAAACTTAAGTAAGAGTTGGATTTCTGCCTGAAATCCTGTATCACAGATTGTGTCTCCCAGGGTGAAACTTTGTGTTCAAACATGTGCACATTTTTGCTATCTCCAAGCCCTTTATTGTTATGGATTATTCTTTTTAGAGGTCCCTGAGGACTTTTAAGTAATTTTCTTATAATTAGGGGTACATGGTGAAGCATGCAAACCAGCACTCAAAATGGAAATGTTCCTCACACTGCATTATCTGGCACACTCCTTCTGAGGGGTGTCTGGTTTGGGCTGTAGGGTTTTTCTAGTTCGTGTTTGCAGAGTTTGTCTTGCATCAAAAGAGAATCAAGAGAAAAGGGAACAAAGTCTTGAACCCACTCTCTTTCCTCTGCCACTGCTGTGAAATATGTTCCCAAGAATGGGAACAAGAATGAGAGCAGGTCAAATTATGCAGCGTTGGTATATAAGTGCTCTGGGAAGGGTTTCCAGGGCATTTCCATTATTTGCCGTGGTTGTTCAGTGATTGTGACATTTAGAGGGTTCTTTGAAGAAAACAGCCTGGCTGGGAAATGACAGCAGAGAAAGGGGAAGGCAGGCAAACGGAGAGGAGGGAAGTTCACAGAGATTTCCTGACAAGATGAAAGGGGAAAGAAAACTCAGTGAGTTCTTATTCAAAAACAGTTTTGGTGGCCTCTGTTTGAATGAGAGAACTGTTTCCTAGCATGCTAAACAACTCCTTGGTCCTGTCCAGGAGTATGCCTCACCAAATGTCTGCTGTGTTTAACACCACAGTCAGCTTTGTAATGTGTGATGAGAATTATTTTTACAGCTGAGCTTCTTAAGATGGGCCCACATGGGTGTAAATCCTGCTGGGTTTTAACACACCCCTGTTGCACTAAAGAGAGAAGTACTGATCTTCACCAGGATTTATAAGGTACACAAAAGTATTTACACCTGATGTTTAAGCCAAATGAAAAGCAGCCTGAGAACCTGGTCTCTTTACAGTGTGCATGTGTTGAGATGAGCATGATGACAGTACTTTCCCTGCTGATTCTCAGCACAGTTTTGGTCATGTTACATCCAAACCCTTACACAGACAATGGTAATTGATGCTAATGATAAGAAATCTTCTGTCTTTTGCTTGTAACAAGAAGCCAACAGTGAAAAGCTTTGGCTTTTGCTAAAACAATGGTGAAATGGGCCATGGGGTTTGAAGGGAAAGAGGCCCAAGATCCTCAGCAGTGCCTCCACGCCCTGGGCAGCCTGGCCTCCTCTGTTTTCATCGCAGCCTCTTTGCCCTTGTGCAGCTCTTCACCCAACCATCAATACGCTGAAGGTCATAATTTCCTAACCTGCCCTGTTGGCTTCCCCATGGGATTTAGGAGCTCCGTCCTTCTGGTGATCTCATTTCCATGTGTATGGGATGAGGTGAGAGCGTGGCCATTTCAAAGCCTCGGAAGTGGACCTCCAGCACTGGGGTGCTGAGGGGGGACAGGGGAATCAGCATGAGAATGTTATCCTAACACCTTGGCAAGAATGAGAGCCCTCACACAAATGTTTATTCAGAAGCAGAGGGATGGCCCTGCTGCAAAAATAAAATGCTGGCAGCATTTCATTTTTCACCCTTAGAAGTGTGAAAGGGGGACGGGTAAAGAAATTTACAACTTGCAATTCCCCCTCTGAGACCTACAAGATGCTACAGAGTTGTGGAAAAGCAAAAGGCTTTTAAGATGCGAGAGGGAATTCACTGCCCACGGTGAGCTTAAACCTGCAGCTTGTTCTTCTGACTGTGCTTGGAAAGAATTCAGGCATAAAGCTGATGTCAGCAGAGATGGATCAGAAAAGAGCAATGGGATTTTGCCCAAGCCATGGCTTTCAAAATCAAACAAGATCATTCTTGTTTGTGGCTGGAAATGCTCAGCAGCCTGATACAATCTGGCCACAGAGCTGTGCAAGGGCTGAGGTACCTACCAGGAGATCAGCAAATCTGTTCAGGTAATGAAAGTTATCCTCTGCTTAGCAAAAACTGTGAGGACTTTTCTGGTGCTCCTAAAAGAGCTCAAGGCATGCTAATTAGTGTTAGACACTAATGAAAGATTAGCATGGTGATTGCTGCTGGACCAAAGCAGTGGCTGCTCCTGCTGCTGCTCAGCACAAGGTGCAGGAGAATGCAGAGAAAAGGTCTTGTGTTCTGCACCAGCCCAATTTGCTCTCAGCTGTGTCCTGGGAGCTGCCTTCAGCTTCCAAGAGTTCTCTCTCATCTCTTCCATCTATAACAGGAGCAGGACACATGGTTTTCCATATTAACATATCAGACCTTTCTCCTGGATGAGTGCACAGATGTGATACTGCTAAACATTTTCCCCAACTTTAGGAGAGTTTTGCAAAAAAACAAGCCTTGTCTGCCCCCACAACATCCCTCTGGAGACCAACCTATAAGTATATTTGACATGTGTGGAGCAGAAAAATATAATCAGAACATATTGTAGACAGGAGTATTTCAAACCCAGAAGTCCATGAGATTTCTCTTACCTGAACACTTGCGTCCCAAGGATCCTGGCTATGAAACTCCAGCCCATTCTTCTGTACTGAGAAGGGCTTTGACTCTGGGAGGATGACAAATTGCAGCGCCCTGAAGGAATTAAAGCAGGTTAACGGAGAGCATGGCCTCATTTCTCACACAGTTCACATGGGTGAGTTCACCCAATTTCTAAGGTTTACCTGCCTGTCAATGATAAGCAGTTGCATTAGTTTCCTCTTTTAACCACCAGCCTCTGGCTAGCTTGTGTCACAGGGTCATGCCTCTACTCCTGATCAGCGAGCCCATCCCATGTCCAAAGCCTGACCAGCTGAGGGGGAGCTGAAGGGATAAGCTTGGCACAGTAGCTTGATCTTATTGACCAACCACTCTGGGCAACTGGAAGAGATTACCACATTCATCTGTACATCAGAAGACAGTGGCACATACTTCTAGCTTGTCTTAATGTGATCGGGACGAACATGAGCAGGGCCACTCCTGTGGAGCAATGTGTTGACAAGTTTTAATTTTTCGTTATATTTAGCTTTTAAAATAAAAGCAGGCCATTTTTTTTGCTGTCACATAGCTGAAGATGATTCAATATGAAGTGTTCAATAAGTAGTCTGCAACATGAATTTATCTCTTCTGCTATTTTTTCTGATTCTTTTTAGAGGGTTTCAGTTCTGTATTCATTTTGTACAGGATGAATGTGTTGTGCTCAGATGCCACAGCAGACTATTTTCTAACCAATGTAGAATATATTTTCACTTGATGAAGTCCAAAGCTTTTGGTATGGCATTTTTGTCCCATAGATGGTAACACTTAGTCTTCCTTATTTGGGAGAGCAACAGGTCCCAGAGATTTCCAGAGAACCAACAGAGCTCATGGGTTCTGCAAAATGTCCTCCCTCCCTCTACTCTGGTATAAGACTTTAGGAAAACAATCTTGTTTTATCCCAGTGCTATCTGAGCTGCCCATTTCTAACAGTCAAAAGAAAAGCAGCACTTCCCAAGCACAGATCCGGGTCTCACGTGAGCTGAATAACCTGTGCAAGAGACTGGCTTTCCCCTAGCTGGAGCAGCAGCAAAGGAACCATGAGGCTGACTGGAATAACACAGCTCAGGGAGCCAAGCCACCACCACCAAGCCACCAAGCCACCAGGCTTCTACTTTGTGTCAGCACTGCAGGCTCCCCTTACAGTCAGAAACAAAACAGGCACAGTCAGTGCCTCTGGGAGAATATTTTCCCACCTATTTTAGGAGGGCCTCAACTGCCCTCTGAAAATACTTGCTATGTCCTGGACTGGCAAGTGAAGAAAGACAGACTACCGGTTTGGATCTGCAGCTTTCAGCCAGCCAGTGCTGGATGAGTGCCCTTAGGTATCATAGGTTAGATGCCTCCAGTTGGTGGGAATCTGGGCAAAACACCTTTGTCAGCCTCAGAGAGGAGCTTCACATTTGCAGAACTGAAACCCTTTTAAAAAGAATCAGAAAAAATTAGCAGAAGTGATAAATTCAGGTTGCAGACTACTTATTGAACACTTAGGTCTTCAGACTGAATCATGTTCATCTGTGTGGCAGCAAAACAAGAGCAACCAGAAATGGCTGCAATGATTTTTGCTGAAGGAAGAAGCCTTCCAGCCTGGGCTGAGATCTTGCACACAGCCTGGTCACCCTGGCTAGTGCTAATCTCACCAGCATCTTGGAAGGTCAGATGATAAGCTTGCACATCCACATGGAATTTTCCACAGCAGCCACAGGCATCAGTTATTTTCAGTGATCCAACCTCAAACTTCCCATCAAGGCATTTCAATTCCCATAGAACTGAAAAAAGAGCACAGCTGGCTACTGCTTTTGGGGGTAGTAAAACTGTATGGAAAATTTGGGCTGTAGATTTAAAACCCTCAAATAATTATAATTAGACTCAGGACAGTCTGAGTTTTGTGTCTGTCGTGGAAGAATTGTGCAAGCAACTGATAGTGAACCAACTAAACATTATACATTATTTACAATGTTATAAAGAAGCATTCCAGATTTCCTTATAAATTATCAGGCTCAGCCCATATCTGGGGATTCAGGCAAAGTGAACTGATGGTGTCTGATCTGGTGTAGCAAATCCCACTTTGTTTTGGTTCCAGCCCCTTTTTTTTTCCAGCAGCAATAGTTAATGTTTGATATGCAGGGCACAGGGATAATTATCACCACATCTGTTTTCTCTGTTACAGACTGCATTTTTAGCCATGTAATCACTAACAATTGGATGGAGGATTCTCAGAATATGTTTATCAAAGACAAGTATTGAGAGGCATCTGTTTCATTTAGTCTGGAAAGAAAAAAAAAGTAGTCAAAATTGAATACTTACCCTGGAGCAATGATGAAATTATGCTACACACTAAAGTCCAAGCTACTGCTCTATTAAATCAACTTTTAATGCCTCCTTGTTAAATCTGCTAACCTTTCCTGCTCCAGACATGCCCAGATTTCATGAGCATCTTTGCCAATACTAGGAAGCAACTGATGGTAACCAAGAATAGAATGCAGCAAAATTTAATTCCCAGAGTCAAACCAGCTTGTATTTTCCACTGTTATAATAAGCAAACTCTAATTAAGTGTACTAAGCAAAGGCCTGGCTTGCAGAAGCTCTGCATAGACAGCAAAAACTCTGACGGGCAGGACATGCTTTATTTGACAGCTCCTGCTAGAGAAAACAAAAATAAATACTTACAAGGAACATTCACATAACCCCTTGCTCATTTCAGAGTCTGTGGTTTGCAGATCATTGCAGAAAAACTGAAATTGCAGTGCTTGGCTAAGTGAATTCCCACATTTCTGTCTCAAAGCCTTGTTGTGCTTTGAAGACAGAGGAAGTTTCAAGTATTAAAGTGATCTTTAAGATCTTTATGAGGCAGTGTGACAAGGTACTTGGTGCTTGTAGACAGATGAAAAAACAAAGACCTGCAATTTTTTTCCAGCTATTCTTATGCTACTGGTGAAGCACCCTGGTACAGGGAGAGACTCTCTTCTCACCCATCTATTCTCCTCTCACCCCTCATCTCCCCTGCAGCTCCTGGCAGAGCTCCTGGCAGAGGACCTGGGGCTGCAGAGCAGAGACATCAATTGTTTGAGAGCTGACACTTCTAGGTCTCAGCTGAGCCTCAGCTGTGCCCCATTCTGCACCTGTAGAGGTGTCCAGGTCCCCAGATCCAAACCCTGAAGGATCAGGTGGGATAAATTAAAAACATCTCTTCCAGTAGGGAAGACCAGAAGTTGCTGTGCAAGAGTTTTGTGTCCACATTAAAACTCTTACATGTATGGTGACTTACAACAGGATCTGGAACTATCTGTCTGTCTATCATCCATGCATCCATCCATCCATCCATCCATCCATCCATGCATGCATGCATGCATCCATCCATCCATCCATCCATCCATCCCAGAGCTAACTGGTGTTAATTAAGCACTGCACAGTCAGACTTAAATAGAAACACACATTTCAGATTCATAAAAATGACCACCAAAGGTTGACTTCATGCTGGTCTCTCAGCTGGCTGCTGTCAGTGTGATGAGCTAAGCAATTCCATTTTTTAATGCCATGTAAATGATAGCACTGTGTTGTGATACATCAATTAAGTTCTTTGAATAAAATAATCAGAAAATTCTGTAAGGATGCTTCTTTGCTTTCTAAAGGGAAGAAATACTAAACCCAAACACAACCCCAGGCTTTGTGTTTATCTGGTGGTTTGTTTTCCTCTGGAGTTAATTCATGGGTTGAAACCTCCATGCATATATATTCACACATGTAAATAAGGAATGAAAGGCTCCACATTCTGTGTGAAAGGCCTCAAAACACTTCTCATAATTTAACTTAATAGATGTTAGAAACGTGCCAACTAAATAAAGTGCCTTACACACATTTAGATGAAGCATCGGTTTTGCAGCTGACTGACTACTGCTCCATTATTTCTACTAATTACATATTTATCTGCCTTAAGGAGCAGTTCTAACTATTGATTCAACTACAAACAGCTTGCACAAAGCCAAAAATAAAGCAGCACTATGAAGTCAGATTTTACATGCAAATACAGGACCCAGTGAAGAGGGTATAAAGCAGCAGTCATGTAACTTCAGAAAGACCTGCACCACCTCGTGGGACAACTAGAATTGTTTCATCTCAGGTTTTAACATAAAAGCACAGAAGCTGATGAAAATGGGAGGAACTTAGGAATGACACAGTATGTGAGGATGTCCTGTGGTCAATGTAAACACATCAGTGCTACACAAAAGAACAAGAGTCAGGTTCATAAATGCTGAGTATTGCTCAACATGATACGAAGAGCTGGGAGGTTCAAAAGGGAGAAATGCTGTGTTTTGAACAGACCCTAATTTCTCAAAAATTAATAGAGTCTTCTTTTTGCTTATCTACTACTCACAGAATGATCTGAAATCAAATCTTGGTTATGCTTGGCCTATGTTCAAACATTACAAGAGCCAACACCCTTCCTACCTAAGTGTGGGTTGCTGCATCAAACTTTCACCTTTATGTATAATTTAAATCCCAAATTCCATTTATATTATTTAAGTTGTGATTTTCAGCGCTTACAGCTTCTCAGGAGTGGCTCTGGCTGTCTGAGGAAATGAGTACAACATTTATCTGTTGCACAGAGCTCCTAGATGCTGATTTTGCTCACCCATCTCCAGTTATAATACACATTCAGTAACTCATTAAAGGTGCATCCTATCCCTTGTCTTCCCAAAAAAACCATACAAACCAAAAGAAAGCAAGCATCATCATATGTCATGGAGCTAAATCTCACCTGGCATGGGCCAAGACACTAATGCTGAGAGTCTATGGAGTTATTTCTACTAATTACATGGAGTTGCCCTGATTTATGAAAACACAGAGACTAGATGCTGAACTGCTGCAGTTTCAAAATATGTCCCTGCAATGTTCTCCAAGACTCAAAGCCCTCAAGGGAACATCATAGGCAGCAGTTGAGATCTTGCTGGTGACAAGACTTTGGGAGGCTGCCTTCCTTCCTTCCTTCCTTCCTTCCTTCCTTCCTTCCTTCCTTCCTTCCTTCCTTCCTTCCTTCCTTCCTTCCTTCCTTCCTTCCTTCCTTCCTTCCTTCCTTCCTTCCTTCCTTCCTTCCTTCCTTCCTTCCTTCCTTCCCTTCCTTCCTTCCTTCCTTCCTTCCTTCCTTCCTTCCTTCCTTCCTTCCTTCCTTCCTTCCTTCCTTCCTTCCTTCCTTCCTTCCTTCCTTCCTTCCTTCCTTCCTTCCTTCCTTCCTTCCTTCCTTCCTTCCTTCCTTCCTTCCTTCCTTCCTTCCTTCCTTCCTTCCTTCCTTCCTTCCTTCCTTCTGTATGTAAAAGGAGAAAAGGTGTACATTGTATATAATGCTGAAAGTGTACTGATACATGTGTAAATGGCCATATATGCTGTGCATTTCCAAGGGAACCCAGGAATGCTTCTCCTGGAATAATGGAGAGAGCAGTAGAAGACTGGGGGGGTGGAAAAGTCACCCCATCCCCTTGCAAAACCAAGCATCATCTGTACTGCAGGCTGGCAAATAATAAGCATTAATGCCCTGAAACAATGTGTGCTTGAAGAAAAGGGATGGATGTATTGAGGGAGGGGAGATTTGTAAATATTGCCCACAAATCATTCAGTGCTGCTTTCACAGTGTGCTACTAAAGACAGACTAAATTAGCAGTCCACTTCCCCCGCTCTCCTTCCCACTCAAGTCATGTCTGTTTACCCTCAGTAATGACAAAACGTAGACAACTGTCTGCTAGGACTGTGGTGACATTGGCACACACATACCAGACAAGCAGAATGTTGTGGGAAACAGAGATTGAAGCATCTTGATATACGAGAAACAATTATCATGGGAATTGTTGTTTCTCAATGCAACAGCTATAATAAATAGTTGCCATATGCTAAGCACAGATGCCTTCTTGAAAAGCAGCCCTGTGATGGCACAGCCCATGTTCTCCAGAGTCTGGGGCTTTGATGAAATGACTGGATTTCTGCAAGAACTGCTGCCCCAAAGAAGGATACCTCAAGCCACTGAAAACCTTAAGGGAAAAAAAAAAAAAAAAAAAAAAAGCAAAGTAGCAGCTTGGCATTTTGCAGGTGGATTTTTCAATGGGATCTGAAGCTGATTCCTTCTGTCAGCTGGGAGAGCTGGGATGCCTCTGGGTAACATGATTTTCTCAGAAGACCAGGTAAACAGAGGGGCACAGAAAGCCTTTCTGAGGAAGAAATGCTGCCTGCATTACACATGTTTCAGACCTGCAGGAGGATTTGGTGCACAGCAGGGGCCTCAGGCTTTGTTTGATTTCAGGACTTATGGGTGGAGTGCTCCATCTGCATCTATGCAGACACACACACAGGCACGTATGCACATATGCATGCACCCATGTATCTGCACCCATGCATCACAAGGCTGTTCTGTCCATCTGGACAGCAACAAGTTATTTCTGTAGCAGAGGAGGATAAAGAAGCAAACAGAAGATGATGATGTTCACTAATGCATCACAGATTTGTGCTGTTCAATACAGTAAGCAAAACAAACCAAAAAAGCTAACAGGTCCAAATAAACCAGCCAGTCTGACTTGCACAGTGCCCTGCTGAGGCTGCCAGAACTGATGCTATTTTGTCACCACTCCCGATTCTGCATCTTTCTTGAGGCCAGGTTCTTTAAAACCCTATCTTCCTGGCATTCACGAACCCTGCAGGCACATTCCCAGCCTTTCCTTTCCCAGCACAATGCCAAAGCTAGATTGTTTAGGTGCCTGAGAAGAGCCCAGCCCCCGGGCCATTCAGTGTCTGAAGGCAGCTAGCCACCAGGTTATAGTGACAGATAGAAGGTTAGATTCTGGAAAAAAAAAATCTTGTCTTTATCATTAGGCATCAAAAACTTAAAAATAACCCCTGCCTCTGTATTCTTCAGGTTTTACAGCACTCGGCAGTCTCAACCCTCGCACTGTGCTACAAACAGCTACCAACATTTTCTAATTCTTTGCTTGTGCAAAAATGGAATTACGGCCTCAATCTGGGCATCCAGGTGTTACTGTAACAGGAACATCTGTTTAACACTTGGGTCTCCCCTGCCAGGACACACAGGACCTGACAGTCCAACAGGTTCCACTAAGTGAGAAAAGTGGATGAAAATCTAAACCTGCCAACGATGCAGGGTCTGTGTGTGTTTTCATGTGTGTCACTTTAAGAACATGGCAGGGCATATATTTGGAAAGCCAGCTGTAAACCCCTTAGATAGGCTTTGGAAAAAGCCAACCCATCGTGCACAGCAGATGCTGGCTTCATAAATGTCACAGAAGGCAATGATGTAACCTGCTGTACTGTTTGGCTGACATAATTTATGTGTGCTATCATGCAGAATGCTAATAGTGTTTAAAATATATTTTTTAAAGGGTCAACCAAATTAAGAATTGTGTTAAAGAAATATCAGCTAGTTTTTCATTTCTCATATGATTAACACAGCAGTGTTTTACAGCTACAAGGAATTTCCAATAACTTTTCATATTTTTCATTCATGCACTCCCTTTTAATCAGAAACTTTCTTTTATCTGAATTCAGTTGTATGCTTTGCTAAGAACTGTTACTTCAACAATACCAGGAACTTCCTTATTATTATCCTATTTATGCCGAGGATTCTGATTGCTACCCCCCACTCCCATCTCAAATTTAAAGGAAAATGGAAAACTGTTAAGGAAAATTAAACCCTGCCGAGTGGTTGCTATGCATTTTGAATGGCCCTTTTGTGCATGTATTATACATACATACATACTACATGAACCTTTTATTGGCTAAATTTGTATCTAGTGTATGTTTATTATACAGCCAAAAAAAAAAAAAAAAGGGCACTGCGAAGAGGCTGCCTGTTTTCAGCCCTTACTGGATTTGCAACAACACAAGATAGCTGAATAAAGGACAAATGCTGAAGTGTTAAAGATCCTCTTTTTTAGCATATGAAGACTTTACAGCTTCACACTTGGAGTTCTCAGAAGTGCCTCTGTTTCCAGGATCTTTTTGAGCTCTTATTTAAACCTGTCAAACTTTTTTTTTTAAGCTGACCTATTGGTCATTAAAAAAACCAAACCAAACCAAAAAACAAAAATCCAACCAACCAACCAAACAAAGAAAACCCCCAAAAACCCAAAGACCAAAGCAAAAAAAAAACCCCAAAAACCCAAAATACAATACAAAAAAAAAACAACAACAAAAAAAATACCCCAGACAAAAAAAAAAAAAAAAAAAAAAAAAAAAAAACAAAAAACCCCACCAGGATTTTTCCCATCAGCTATTCTAATAGCCTGTTAAAGATATCATACCATGATGACAACATCAATCCACAGGCTATTTTAACTCTGAATTCCACAGTGCTGTTATATGTGAGGGACATACAGACCCAGATCCCATGGCTGCACTTGGCTGGTGACAGAGCAGCCTTTTCAGTCTCTCAGAGCTCACCAGAAGGAATTAAGTTCAACACTGGCACTGGAGTCTGCATTTTACAGTCCTTACCTCAACCTTCTCCTCACAACATTTCTATGGAGAGCAAGGGAAGCACCAGCTGGAGAAAGACCCCATTGGATTCAGCCTGTAGGTAATGCTGTGCAAAACAAACTTTTTGCTGAACTGAGGTTGCCCTTGACAAGTGTGGCACAATGAAGCTGTTTCGCCTATGGAGTGCTACCCAACAGTTCAGGGCAACACCTGCAAGAGAGAGCTGAAACCACATGGGTAAGAGGGAGAAGTTCAGTTACTCCAAATTTAGCCGGAATTTAGCTGCAATGTGCAAGCTGGCACTTGCCAGCTGTGAAAAGTAACAGAAGCAGGAGTCAGGAGCCTGCCTTTACAGTCTGTTTGAAGGAGAAGTTCAGGCACATCAAACAGTATCTATGATGGACCAACTGTGTTCATAGGAGACAGGAAGCATTCCTCCTCTTTTAGCCCATGCTCATTAAGGAGGGCAATTTCCTTCTGCTTCCTCTGGATGAGAAGGCTTGCTCTGGAGATATTTGCAAGTGAAAAATCTGACACTCAGATGAAGGGAAGGGTTAGAAAACCAGTAGCTGGTGGAGTTAATGACAAGAGGTATCGGCTCCCGTGTGTTGCACCACGGTGTGTGTGAGAGGAGTGACACAAAGCACTCTGCAGGACAGATCCCGTGGAACAGAAGGCCACTCACCTGCTGAGCCACACGTTTCACCAAGCCCTGCTAGCAGGAGCCCTGCCCCAGCTCCCTGTACGGATCTCCTAGCTGAACACACTGATCAGTCAGCAACACATAGTACTGCCAATACACAGCCTCAGGATCTAAGAGTTGGAGCTTTTAGAAAAGATACATCTCTAAATTTATCTGAAAGATAAATCTCTAAAGATACATCTACATTTCCTCATTTCTTCTTATGCGCTCAGGTGGAAGTATCTTTACAGGGAGTGTTATGGCACACTGTCTGCAAGGAGTTCTCCAGGAATGCCCTGAGCTTGAGCTTTAAATGCAAAGAGATGTGTCCACCATCCCTCAACCCCTGCAATGGCTTACAGCACACCCTGCTCCAAGTGTTTCCTGAGCTGCAGCAGCTGTGGGGCAAGAGAGCCATCCCTCCCATGGCTCACCAGCCACTGGTTGCCATGAAAGGGACGAGTATGGGTGGCACTAGCATGTCCCACTATGGTCCAAATGCCACCACAATGGAAATACTGAGGGAACGAAGGGCTGAAAAAAGACAAGTGCAAAATGTTACTCTTCACTCCTGCCCTAGTGCTTCTCTACAGCCACTCAATTTTGACATTTATTCCATCATCTCTAAACACCTCAGATGATTTATTTCAGTAACATCTGTATGTTTTTGTGGCAGATCAGATCTCAAATATTGTTGCACACCCTATTGCCAGCAGTTACCCCATAGCCCTGCTCTCAATGGGGGCAAGTGCAGCAATCCCAAGGGACACCTCCTGCCCACGTTGCTCACTGAACTTGCAGGGCTCCCTTTCTTCCACCTCCTCTGTCCCAGTGACTTATTTCTGATGGGCAGTGAGGCCTCCTGGGAGCAGGGCTCAGCCTGCTGGGCACAGTGGCTTTTGTTAGCTCTGCTTTCTGACACCTCTCATTCACGGCAGTCTCTTAAGCTTTTGGCTGGAGTGTCAAGAGTTCCTGTAGTGGGATCTTCGTCTAATCTCCTCTGGGATAGCCTTAAATGCCTTGTTTTCCCTTTTCCTTTTGCTTGGGCATTGTTCTTTTTGGTTTGCATGTGGCTAAATTCTCAAGTTGACAGCAGTTACTGAGAGCATGGAGGTAACTTCAATTACTTCTTTCATGGTGAGAACTCCCTCCTATTTTCCTCAGCTCTGCTTTACACAGACTGAGTGGTTGCTTTGGCTAATTACCTTAATTGTCCTGCTCTAAGACAGATCTACTACCTGTGTTTGACTCTCAAGTTTTCCAAAGCATAGGAAAAAAAAAGGCAAGAATGACCAATGGTTTCAAGCATGCAGAGCTGTTTGAAATAGGTCAAATCCTCACATTTGGAGACATATGTCTATGTTTATTGTACCTGCCTAAATTTTCAAAGGAGATAAGCTGTTAGGAAAAGTGACCTTCACATCACATTCCCAAATGGACACATCAGCAGATAAGAAAGTGCCCAATGCATCACGGATTCACAACTGCAGCACAAGCAGGAGGAGGATGGAATATTATTAAATAAAGATAAGAGCCTGATGTTTAACAACCATTTTAAAACAAGTTTGCTAAAAAAGAGGTTTGTTCATTAATTTTTCTGAACATTTGCCCAGATTAATGTACTCTCAGCTCTCTGAATATCCTTCAAGTTGACTGGCCACTCTCCACCAGGTTTGATGGAAGTTGAAATTGCACTACAAATTATTAAATTCCTACAAGTCTCTGTGTAAATAGACACCTGGGTTGAGGAAAGTGGTTCTGTTTATGGCCTTATTGAAGACAAGTCCCTATCACATGTTAAAGCTTACTAGGAGCAGGGAATCCGTATGGGAGACATTACAAATTTCTCAGACATGGGGAAAAACCTTGATTAGAGACAACATTTTATTAAATATCAGAGTATACAAACACAAAGGAGAAATCCTGCAGACATCATGCTCCTCCAGTTCCTCTACTCTTGCTGTGAATTTCTTGCCTTAAATTTTAACTAATTTGCTTAGGTGGATGATTCTCAAGTTTCCCTGCCTTGTTCTTTATGGGCCTTTGGAAACATCTGAATCAAAGCAAAAATACAAAGCATTATACAGGCAGTCAATCTGCCTTATTAATCAGATTATTTAGTCTTGCATGTTTGTCCATCCAAATGCAGGTGATCAAAGAAAGGTGAGTGGGAGAAATGTACTAACAGTGTTCTGCACAGGGTGTTGCCTTCTGAGGGTAAAATTTATTTCCTTTATGGCACTACCAACTACTGCTCTCTGGGCCTAAAGAGGGCATTTGCAACCACGTAAGTTTTTGCTAAATATGTTGTTTTAATAACGATTAAATTCTTCCCAGGAACATATTCATTTCAACAATTTTCTGGTCCAGATCCATCTAATCACTTCTTATTACAGAGACAGTAAAGAATGAATGGAAATGTTTCAGTTTTCAAGACTATGTACATGAAAATCCAGTAGCAGGGGACGACATTTGGTTCAAAAGGGGAGACAGAAAAATAATAGCAATATCAAAAATTTATGAGTGGAACAAAGCAAAAATTTGAATGAAAGCAATTTGTTCTGATAGAAATCCATGTTTGCATTATTTTGCTGTTTTATCTTACTGAAGTTGTCAAATTCTGCCTTTTTGCTAAAATTTCACACATTCTGTGTGATTAAGGGAAGTCAGGGATAGTGTAAAGAATATCTGCATTCCTCCTCCTATTCCTGTTTGAGTGTTCTCTGAGGTGGAAATAGAGCACTGTTATTCTTAATCAATTCTCCATCAAAACAATCTAAGTGTATAATTCAAAGGGCCAAATTTTAAGTTAGGATGGTTTTATTAAATTTTATTTTTATATGAATCATCAGACTTTTCATCATCTCTTTGGTTTGGCTGTTGTTGCAGAACTTATCTATGTGTTTTAGCAGCTAGATGACAAATTACTGCTGTCAATCTGGTTTAGCTTTTCCAAGATGGTAACCAAATAAATGAAAACTGAATACCACAATATCAGTTTTCATTATACATGTGCTCATTCTGCTTATATTTACATGATGGTGAACTTTGCTGCTGCCACCTGTACACATCTTCTATTGCAAATTTTGTTACATCAGTGAGAGTAAGCAGTGGAGAGAGAAGTCAACATTTCTGAAACAACAGAGAAAGTGTGTAAGGATCCAAATACTTCACACAATTTTGGAATGCCAAGCTCCAAGCTAAAGTCACATTTGACTGTTCATTTGAAAATACTCTTCTGAAAGCCACCTAAATCTGCAACCAGATTCTGTTTCAGGATGATGCCTGAAGCTTGAACAAAAATGAAGCATCACATATTCAAGGTTATGAAAAGTATGAATAACCATGGCCAAAAATAGATCTTCTGGGGTGTCATTGGGTAAAAGGGTTAAAGCAGCAATGACTGCACAGGGAGACATTTCCAGAAAAACCAAAAGACAGGATCCAAGTAGTAGGAATTTTTCTTCAAAAAGAAAAGAAGCACAAAACTCAAAACCCACAGCCCCACAAAAATACTCCCCCAACGTGATACTTGAGAAAACAGAAGATTAGCAATTGCCTGTAAGATGTAATAGACCATGTGCTGATGTTCAAGGAACATTGCAAAGAACCAAGTCCTTGCCATTTTCAATAGAGAAAGTGTGACTGCAAAAGTTCACTAGTTTCTGGTGGTGTTGCTATTTTCCTTTCAAGCAAAGGCAACCAAAATAACAACACTGAAAGATACCAAATGGATAATCCAAATTTTGGATATTTCACAGGGAAAAACCCTTTTGCATACCAAGCTATCTTTGCATTTTTCATGAAGCGTCTTTGTCAGTCCAGATATGATAGCAACTTTTATCTCAAAGTAAGAGTGATTCTATTGAAAGAGAAAAAAGAGAAACCAATAAATTATAGTTCAGCTGAGAAAAAAAGCCTTTGGAGCCAAAAATACCAGGTTTGAAGGAGACACTAGGTATGTATCAGCCAGGGGGACAAAGGGAAAACAAATCACATATCCAGACAACTTGTTGATGGATATGCTTGCCAAAGATAATTTAGTGCTGAACACCGAGCTGAAAGCAACCAAGTAAAAATCAATAGGCATCCGAGTGGTGCTGTGTAGAGCAGTTTTACAGAGGACAGCAGACATCAAAGTCTGCAGTGAGAGTGAGCTGTGGCCTTTTCAGTGCTCAGAACTGAATTAAGTCGAACGCACATGGCTTCCTCATACAATGCTAACAGGATAGAAGGAAGACTTAAGCTCATCAGCAAGAACAGAGCAACGGATAAACCTCTTTGACTAAGACTTAGTTTATTTAGTCAGATGGGGAAAAAAAAAAGCAATCCACCAAAGCCCCCCTGAAACCATCACTATCCCATCTGTCTGTGTTATTAACAAAGACTTGTCCAAAGGCTGAGTGGTGTTAACAAGGCATCTCTGCTCATTTGAACTATACGAAGGTGCAGAAAGTCATAAAGTTAAAACATTGTTAAGCATTTACCAGACAATAACGACAAAAGGTACTGAGAAATCCAAGAGGATCCTCTGCCAGCAAATATTTCAAGGATACAACTGCAGGATGTGAAATCCAAATTAGAGACAAGGTTTTTTCCTTGTCCCATCAGCAAGTCAAACGTCATGAAATTCTTTCTTTAAAGATAGTGTGGGGGTGTGGGTGTAAATCACAACAGTAAAGTACATCTCAATTCCACTGTGACCCTCTCTTTCTTCCTCGTCAGAGACCACCACAAGAACACAGGACTTCTCAGAGGAGGAAGATGCGTGTTACACTGCATGCTCAAACAATGGGCACAACCCAGCAGAATTATAGATCTTGGCAAATGCATGAGAAAGTCAGAAAAGAGCCACAAAACATCACTCCCTGACAGAAGTATAATAGCATGCTCCCCCGGGACTGACACTTGCAGGGCACTGATTGGCCTGCATGTCTTCTGGGGATGCGGTGCTGCTGGTGTTTTTTTCAGACAAAGGAAAACTGGGAGCCCTAGAACTCATGCAAAGAAAATGTCATTATCAATATAACTTCTCAGTGTTTGGACAACCCTGGGAGCTTTCATCAGGCTTCTTTCAGAAATTACAAGAATTCACATGCCATCTGTTTGTCCCTAAAAGTGCAACAACTGATGCCATTATCAATCCTTCTCTGCCAAAAGGGATGAAATCGACTCCAGCCAGCTTCCCCCATGCAAAGATTGCTTATTCCAGCATGAACTGCATGCAAACCATTAAGCAGGCATTTGGAGATTATTCCTGCAATGTGAACCCACTCTGCTAGATCCAGCAAGTTATGGCTGGACAACTCATGCCAAAGGGAATTTGGACATTCAGTGGATGCCTGAATCATCATCACCAAAAACTGTCTTGAAGCTTATGAATTACAGATGTGTAGTGTCCCTTCCTGCCAAACTGATGAATGCTTATGTATTAGTAATGGATTCAAATGCACAGAGATATGCGAGTTCCAAGCTGCACCAAGTATAAGACTGAAAGGAACAGTTTGCAAGATCACTTCAGTGAAGATTTGGCAGAGAAATATTAAAAGGGGAATAATCAAGATATACAAGACCTGTGAAGCAAATATCTGACATGATTCCACAGGGGGAAAATATAATGTTATTTATTATGCTATATTTATCAGTTCCCTACTTGTGTTCAGAGCCTCTTTTTTAGCCAAGAACTACGTACTCTGATGAAGTGAAGGTTGTCAATAAAAGCATGCTTAGCAGCTCTGAACTACCCCACTGAGGAAGCTTGCACATCCACACAAAGTCTAGCGGTAGAAACACCTGTGAGGAGCTTCAGAAGAATTTTGACCACAGAACCATGAGCAAGAGGAATGCCTGACCTTGGCTCACCAGATGTTGGATGGACAAGACACTCGTGCATTGTAAGATCTCCTCAACTCTCTTCTTTTGAAAGACGATCCTTTCAAAGCTGCTAAGAATGGGAAACTGTCATTGTTAAATGGAAATTAAATAAATTTCAGTGGAGATGATAAGATAGTGCTAACCCAGGGAAAAAGTGGCCCTGGTGTCTCTGCGTCCTGGCTCTCACTGTCCATCCTGGTGGTATCTTGTCCCGCCTCCTGAAACACGGACAATTCATGCCATGAATTAGAGTGGGCAAAGCACATTCAGGTACACCCTTGTCCTCTCCCAGCTCCAGCTGAATCTGCTCCAGCTTCCCTTTAAGCTAGTAAAAGTGCTGTGGAAGGAAGAGAACAGCACAGGGTGAGAACAAGCAGTGAGAAGCCGAGGAAGTGTGGATCCACTGCTTTTATCAATACTGACAACTTAGGACAGCTTAAATTATTTGTCTGACTACAATCCTGAGATCTTCCAAATAGCTTCTCATTCCATTTTATATATTACCACTCCATAATCCTGTCATCACTGCCTGAAGCTGGTCAAAACACTGCAAGGAGAAAGTTTTATGGAAAAGAGGGTTTCTTTTTCAAAAACTAAGCTCAGGGCTTTCTCCATGTGTGAAAAGGACTGAATACCTGAAGACTACTCCTGCACATTTGGATCACCCCAAAACCCACCTTGTCTCATTGCCCTTGACAATTACTACTGCCTGATTACTGAGCACTGAAAGTTTAAAGCAGAGAACATCCTACTGTGAAGATGATTGAAGAGACTGAGAAAGAAAACCAAAAACCAAAAGCCAAAGCTGAATAAATTGCTCACACTCATTCAGAGACCAACCTAACTTAGCTTGAGCACTTCTCTCCCAAGTTACAGAAGCAAAAGTGCCCCCCTATTTCCCTCTTTTCCTGTGTGCCACTCACAGTTTCTTGTCGAGCTCTGATACTGTGCAAACCCATGAAGGGCTCTCATCTTCAGTGGGAAAAGCCAAGCATTATTCACACAGCTCTGGCTCAGTCATCTCTGTTCACTAACAATGTCAGCAACAAGTGCCAGCTTGAAAGCTTTAGGTCAGGATTTTAAAGTAAATGTCTTTCTGTCCTCTCCCAGCTCCAGCTGAATCTGCTCCAGCTTCCCTTTAAGCTAGTAAAAGTGCTGTGGAAGGAAGAGAATAGCACAGGGTGAGAACAAGCAGTCAGAAGCAGAGGAAGTGTGGATCCACTGCTTTTATCAATACTGACAACTTAGGCCAGCTTAAATTATTTGTCTGACTACAATCCTGAGATCTTCCAAATAGCTTCTCATTCCATCTTATATATTACCACTCCATAATCCTGTCATCACTGCCTGAAGCTGGTCAAAACACTGCAAGGAGAAAGTTTTATGGAAAAGAGGGTTTCTTTTTCAAAAACTAAGCTCAGGGCTTTCTCCATGTGTGAAAAGGACTGAATACCTGAAGACTACTCCTGCACATTTGGATCACCCCAAAACCCACTTAGTCTCATTGCCCTTGACAATTACTACTGCCTGATTACTGAGCACTGAAAGTTTAAAGCAGAGAACATCCTACTGTGAAGATGATTGAAGAGACTGAGAAAGAAAACCAAAAACCAAAAGCCAAAGCTGAATAAATTGCTCACACTCATTCAGAGACTAACCTAACTTAGCTTGAGCACTTCTCTCCCAAGTTACAGAAGCAAAAGTGCCCCCCTCTTTCCCTCTTTTCCTGTGTGCCACACACAGTTTCTTGTCGAGCTCTGATACTGTGCAAACCCATGAAGGTCTCTCATCTTCAGTGGGAAAAGCCAAGCATTATTCACACAGCTCTGGCTCAGTCATCTCTGTTCACTAACAATGTCAGCAACAAGTGCCAGCTTGAAAGCTTTAGGTCAGGATTTTAAAGTAAATGTCTTTCTGTCTATTAGAGCCCCCATCTCCAGGATGGTTTGATTTCTACATTGCCATGAAAAGAAAATCCTTATACTTTTAATTTTATTAATTTTGTCACTACGTCTTAGCTTCAATTCACTTATCATCAACTTGGCTTTTGTAATCAAATTATTTTAAACACATTTTAATAAATATTTTGTTTTTAAAACTTACCACAATCTGCCATATTTTACAATGAATTAATATGCCTATTAATAGTGCATTTTTGAGTGTTTTAATATAAGAAGCATAAAGAAATTGGCATGACTGAAATCAGAACTTCAGCCTTACTGTAATAAAAATATTTGATCAATCTGAAAGAGTAAAAAGTCTCTTCTTTGACCTAGTTATACACTGATTCTGAAAAAAGCAGATTCCTTGCACTCTGATTCTGGAAAGAAGCATCCATGGCATTCCTGCCCTCCCATTACTCTCCAGCCCTGCAGACCCTTGCTGTGCTGCTGCAGCTCCTTTGGACAGAGCACACAGCTTCCAGTGCTCCCCCTGAGCTGCTGCTCACTGCTAACAACTTCACGGCCATTGCTTTTTGGTGAAATTGAGTGTTAGGCCAAGCTTCTGCATTCAGCACCTGCTGTCCTCTTGGTATCTGCTGAAAGTAATTCCAGAAACAGGCAGAGATTCCTCCTCGAGGGAGGCACGGTGCAGGTACCGCAGACCCCTCCTTGCCCCCAGCAGCTCCTCCCCTGGACGGGAGCGCACTGGAGAGCTTTTATGAAGTGACATATGTCTAATTGGCTGAAAGGTAATATTCAAAGCTGCTCTTGGAGCTCAGGGACTGCAGCTGGCAGAGTGTTAAATCAGTTAACAGTTGGGCCCTTGCTGCGCTGCACCGCTGCTGCTGCTGCTGCTGCTGCTGCTGCTCGCGGGGCCGCTGCCCACTTGGGCTCATTGAGCTCCCCACTCAATGGAGAAGGCATCTCTATTGTGCACCTCAAAGCAAGCTCACAGCCCCTGAAAGAGAAACAGGCCCCAAACTACTGGGGCAGATCGTATGACAGGATTACTTGCTTGTTGTTCCTCTTTCTTTCCTTTTTTCTTCTTTAAAGGACTTCTATTGGGCTACAGGAAGGAATTACGTGAGGGGGAGACCGTATTACATAGTGACAGCTGGAAACCTAGGGATTGCAGGCTAGTAACGGAGCTGGGTTCCTTCTGTGCCGGCTGGACACCTACCTACGGCATCTTTTAATTAATTTGTGCAGAGAGTGATCTCCAGAGCCCAGGCAGCACAGGGCAAATCCTCTCACGACTGGTATCGGTGGCAGCCCGCCCCAGCACCGGGGTGAGAACGGGACTTTTTCACAAAAGCACACACAACAGCTCCTCATTGCCAGCCTCAGAGCACAGAAGTGCAAGCATTTGTTGTTCTTACAGGATCCAGACCTCCAGGTTCAGGAAATCCAGGTTAGAGCTGTGATTAAGCAGAGCTCTGGATGCCTGACAGTCCAGTCACAGCAGAGATCAGGTTCTTGGCTGGCAAAAATCAGTATTTCTCTAATGGTGTCAATAACCATTGCCCAGCTGATGAAGTTCCCTAGCAGCCCAGCAGTGCTTCTGGCTGTGGTACACCTGCCTAAAGCCACACCAGACAGGCAATTTGTGACCACCCCTCTGCTTTCTGCAGGCTGAGGCTGTGTGTGCACCTCACACCCCTGTACCTGTGCTTCCAGTAAGGCTTCTGCAGTTTGCCTTCCAGCGCTGCAAACAGGCACAGCACCAGGGACCTCTGGCATTGCTCAAGAGGAGGCCAGCACTCATTCCATAGGTGCCCATGATGGCAGTAAGGGAATTGCTATCTGGAGTTTCAGTATGACCCTTGGCCCCTACACTTCCCTAGAAATGCACAGACATTGCACATTTCTGGTAAATTACATGTGTATGCTCATCTCACCTTGCTGGTAGCATCTCAAGGCTTCAAAGCTCTTTAATTGACCACTCTCACTGTTCAAAGCACTCAGTTAAGACAGTGTAATCTGTTTTAGCACACATAGAAAGCAGTGCCATTGTTTAATCTGAGCCTAAGAACTGCACAAATGTGCACTCCTGCCCTGGGTAAGAATAGCACTTTCAGTTGGGAGCTACAAATCCTGCTGGGGCTGGACCTATAATGGCTTATGATATTAGTATTCCTTCACATTTTTGGACTGAGAGAAAATCAAGCTGTCAAATCTTGAAGCAAAGTGTTAAATTTTGCTTTGTTTTGATTCAAAATGCAGAGTTGTCTAGGTCTGTAAAGATACCAAAACTACCAAGCTCTGTGATGTTCTTGGAGAGGAGAAAAGATCAGCCTAATTTTCATCTACATGCTGGCACATTTACACCATTCTGGCAACCAACAAGGACACCAAAGTGGATTTAAAAGCAGACTGGCATGAAACAAGTTACCACAAGAGAAGGTTTGAATTTAGAGTGCTCAGGCTCCGTGGTGGTAATTGTGATAAGCTGCAGATAAATGCTTTTGTCATAACCACAATAAAGGCAAAGTAAGAGACCTGGCATGCAGCTCGGCACAAGCACAGGGCACTGCCCCACGTGTGCCACAGAATAAGCCCCAACACTCAGGCACTCACCACAAAGCAGATGAGGCCATGTAAATCCCCACCCTTGCTGGCTTTGTGGTAATTTGTTCATGTGCTTGTCCCTGGGGTGAGTAAAACCAGCCTGTTCTGCCAGAACGTCCTGAAATAGCAGCATTTGCTGAAATTGTACATTATTATTAACACCTAGGATTAGGTCAGAATGGATCAGATCTTATCCAGCTCTACCACACGTCATGTGGTCTCTGAGCACACAACATTATTGTACTATTCAGTCATTTAATTAAACAATAATTGATGCATAGGATGAAAAATAAAGAGCCTTTTTCCCAAAAAACCCTTACAACTTAGCATTACGAAGAGATGGTACAGATACAGAAATGGGAAGAGGATTTTGTGCTAGGAACAGAAGAAAAGGGGATTTTAGAAGCATGAGAAGTAAGTGGAGCTGGTAGAAAGGCCAGCCAGAGTACAGCTGACAGGCCAGGCTACAGGAATGACTGGATTGAGGTAGGAAACAGAAAGGATAGGCTGGATGAAAGACGGATAAGTCTGCTTTTGCAAGCTAGGGACTGCAAAGGGACTGAGAAAAGATTTTCAGAAAACTTGAAAGAGGCAAGGCTGGGGCGAAGGGAATTGAGAGAAACAGAAGGATGATGGGATAGTCTTCAGTTCCAAAGTTGGGGCTGAGAGATCAGGTCATCCAGGAACCAAAACCCCTGGGTCAGTGAGGAAAATACTGAGAATACCAACACAGAAAGTGAAAGACCGAGATATTTCACAGCTTCAGAGTGTTTAACATTCCCAAGCATCCAGACTTCCTGTGTCCTAATGGCTGCCACACTTCACCCTCTCTATCTGGTCAGCTTCACCAACAGCATTCGTTTATCAGATGCTGCTCTATCTCCTCACATATAAGATGGAAGGAACGACAGGGGAGAGTCTTCTCAGCCCTGGTGTCTGGAATGCAGCTCCTCTTGGCACCATGGCAGAGCTGGGGCTCTTGGTGAGTAATGAAGGGCAATCTGCTCTGGTGATCTCAGCAGGCAAGGCTGGGAGGTGGGCATGCCGCCCATCCGTGCCAGCTCTCACACTTGTTTCTCCCCCTGTAAACTGGGAATGCCACCTGCCAGCCCCACAGGCTTGTCATGAGCATTGATTAATGCCTGCAGACATTTTTAAGAGAGGGGCAAGCTCACCAGACAGAGCTGCTAAAAGGCTGAGTGCGGGCAAATGGTTTTATCACTGCTATGGCTTAAACTGAGGCCCACACCATAAAAAAGAATGGTTACATTTGGATTCAGTTATGTCCAAAAGATCTGTGGCTGTCAGGCACAACTACAACACGTAGAAGTCTCAGAACAAGTGACTCTTAACCAAGGGAAAAATAGCCCATCCCTTGCCTTTTGCTTTTCTCCAAAAATCCCTGTGTAGCCTTGCATGTCTCCGGGGCTGCGGGTGTTTTTGCATGATGCCAGTCACAGCCTCTTCACAAAAGCTTTCTAAGTGCTACCAGACATGCTCCCTCCACCCTGGGCTCCCACTGGAAGCATGCCTGGCCCTGGGTCCTAGCTGTGATGCCAGCAGTTAGTTCTCAGGCACATTAGCTCTGCTGCAGCCTTTCAGCAGTTTGCCCCAAAAGCTGCACCTTGAATTTTGACCGCGCTCCCCACCCAGGCCGAGGGAAGCTGCAGGGATGGGGTAACCCCTGCCACGGCGGAGCTGCCATTCCAGAGCACAGATAAAAGTGAAACCTGAGCAGAAAATGTTTGCGGTGCCACTGGCAATCAAGGGCCGGGTTGTCCCAGCAACGGGAACACTTCATCAGCTCAGCTAACAGATGGTCAGTGAGCAACAGGCAGCATATGTTCCAATAAGCACTGACATCAGCACAGATGGAGGGTGGGCAGGAGGCTGGCCCTGAAACATAACCTGACATTTCCTTCTCATTTGGTGCTGCATTGTTATAACTCACACAGGAAGATTAGCAGGGAAAAGTGAATAGCATTAGGGAATCTGCTCAGGAACCGATTACTAACACTTCACTGCAGTTTTAGATTTTTACTTAACCAGAGTGCAACATTGTTAACAACATTCAGGGGCAGAAAAGGAAAATGCACCGGGTTTTAACGATGGGGCTTTATTTTCACCACAGACGGGTTTTCCCAAGAACACTAGTTAACAGATTGCCACCTTCTAGGAGTCTAGATCTCCAGTTCCACTATTTCTACAGCATTTTCTTTTACTCCTTCCTTCCCTCCCCCAACAAAATGCACCCAAATACCCCACAGGATTAAATCAAAGCTCCACAACACATTGTCACAAAGGGCATGGCTTTCCTTGGCCCAAATAAACTTTAATGCTTAATACAAAAGACAGAAAAACAGCCACAAAAGGAAAAAAAACCCCAACATATATTCCTGCTGATGAACTTTCAGTAAAAATAGGATTCAAAGGAGACTGTAGTCCTTGGAATCAAAAACTGATCAATCTGGGATTGAGGGTCACTATACAAACAGGTTACACACAAGTTGTGTATTTACAGACTGGCACTGAGGATAATGGGCAAGCATGCTGCATGGCTCCAAAGTGCCTCTTTGTGACAGACAGCAAGATGTCAAGTAGATGCATCCAAGTGATGTAAGAGTACAGCTGCATCACAGGCAGATATTAAAGGGAGGCAGCATGTGCAGCCACAGCCTTCTGTTACCTCGTGAGATACCTTTAGGAGCCTTTTCCTCCACCAGCTCGTGGGAAAGTTTAGCAGGCACCTCCCTTCAATGCTAATGGCAGTTGTGTGTTCATCCATCTCTTGTGTCAGCACAAGAACAGACCCTCCAGTGAAGCCTGTCTGCAGTCCTGGGGGACTGCCAAGCTGTTTTGGAAATGGCAAATGCTTCCATCTCTGCTCCTTGTGCCTTTCTTTGGAAAGCATGAATTTGGTCAGATTTGCAGCCTGGATAACCTCCTGTACATCCTCCTGTTTATTCACAGTTTCTTCTCAGGAGCTTTACCCAGATGCTGTGCAGTTGTATTGCCCAATTCACACAAGGATTTCCTGCCCTTCTTCAAACTACAGTATCTCTGAGAGATAAATACAGCTTTATAGCAAAGAGCTGCACAAGGAGTCATCTGCTGATATTTTCAAGTGGCTCCTAGTTTTGCACAGCTCAGTATCTGGCCTCAGCACTACAGAGTTATTGGGGTAATATTCCACACATTTAGTGTGGAATACACACTGCAGCAATCACTTCCCATGTCTCGCAGCTTCCTAGAAACTTCTAAAGATGGATGTGCGCTCCAGCTGATGACAATGAGCGTCACAAGATTCTGGTGTATCTTGAGCAAGGTCACAGAATCAGTAAATGACAGCTCTAGGAAGGTGCAGGGGAATCAATCAGGTTCCCTAACACTGACCCCCATCCCAATGATTAGACAGAATCCTCTTACAGCAGAACAAATTAAATCCTCATCAACTCTGAACACATGTGTTCAGTGAGAGCTCCCTAATGAACCCTGCGTGCCAATGAGTGGACAGACACACAGAAACTGCAGATTGCTGCATAAGGAACAAGGAGTCCCAGGACTGTGCTCTTGCTGCTAACTGCCAGAGGCAAGCACTGCAACTCTAGCAAAGCCACTTAAGAACACTTTTAACCTGAGAAGAGTGAGTAGCTGAGCCATTTTGGATCAATTTCAAGCACAAGGATGCCAGACTGCTGAGAGATGCTCATTTTATGCTCTGGGCTGTGCTATGCTTTATGCCATCCATGACTCTCAGTATCAGAAAGGCAATCTGCAAGTCTGGGACTGTGCTCTTGGAAGTCCACCTCTTTTCATGCTGTTTGGGGAATGGTGTTCCAGTCCTAGGGGATGTTTTGCTCCTTTCCTCCACTGCATGTACAACCAGAGCTGGTACATACTTGCTGATTTGGTGCGGCCTCACTCTCCCAGTTACACCAAAGACTGTAGTTCAGCAGTCACCATTGGGTCCTCTGGCAAATCTTCACTGATGTTAAAGCAGTGCAAATCCTTTATGGTGAACAGCCTTCTTAAGTGGAAGTTGGAGATGGTCAATGATAGCCAAAGTCAAAATGAAAAATCCAAAGCACGTGTTTTAATTGCAGCAATAGTGCTGACTGTTTATGCAGGGTGAGCATATACAGCCAGTTTCTGCCAGTTAAGAACATTTGGAATCACATTTAACAATTGAAGTCTTTCAGGATCCAAAAGGATTGGTTTGGTTTCATATAATGTGCTTTTTATGAGTAAAAAAATTTTCTGTATCTCTATTTGAGATACATATGTTCCAAAATATGAGGCAAGTGGGGCATTGGGATTATTTATCAAAAAAAGCAGCCCCTGAGTGTGCTATTTCTGGACAGAGGTAGTTTTTCTAGGAAAATCAGCAGCCAAAGGAGGTTAGCATTGCTTAGATCTCCAGAAGTTCCTGCCTCCATGTCCATCAGTTAAGAAATCAACCTGGCCAAGGTACCTGAGCATTCCCGTCTAGTGAGTCCCTCAGTTCTCTGAAGCAGCATGGGTAATCTGGCAGGTAAGCAGAAAGAGGGGAGACTGCTTCCACCTCTCCTTCACTCTCCAACTTCCTGATCCTCAGAATGAGCAGGACCATGTTTACTGATGTAAGAAGACAAGGGGCAAGGAAAGGTTTCATTTCAATATAGTAAATAAATTCTTTACAATGAGAACATTGGAACTACCTCTGCAGGGATGTGGTACGGTCCGCATCACTGGAGGTTTTCAAGGTGTGATCAGACAGGGTGCTAAACAATCTCACCTGGGCTCCTTCTCCCATGGAAGTTTGGGTCAGATGATTTTACAAGTCCCCCTCAAACCTGGGCTGTTCTGTGATTCCATAAATCCCACTGCTTAAAAAAAACCCACCAAAAAAGTTTTACAAAATGCTTTTGGGAAGTGAGACTGGTTTCACCTTAACGTGAAGCAAGCCCTTCTCCTAAAGGTAAGGGAAGCTCCTGTGTTCCCTCACCTGCTTCCAGCTCCGAGTGTCTGTCCCTTGTTTGTGCTGGCCACGACAGACAGATTAACTGATCAAAAGCTAGAGTTTGTTGTTAGTTTCTTGGGGAGGTTTTCTCTCAGTCAAGCCCGAGAGCTTGACTCCCTGACTTTGTGAACAAGGCATGAGCAAAGTGAGCCTGTGGACACTAGTTTTCAGTTTGCTGTAAAACACATTACTGGAATGTTCAGGACAGACAGGAGTAGTGTCATTTGCCTTTGACTTCTGTGGACACACAGCCACAGACGGGGCAGACACTGATGGGTCTTGCCTTGAGCTCCAGCCACTGAAGCTGCAAAGTGTGACCACGGGCAGGACCTGTAGTGGATGTGCTGCACTCACAAGTAAAACCTTGTTCAGGCAGAGAAATGAGAGCAGGGCATTGTCCATCCATAAAATACTGAAGAGTCTTTACTGAGAGCACATCCTAGAGCACATCCTGAAAAAGCAGGGCAAATGGTGCAGCTTCTTCTCCTGATGCCCCCACCAATGTGAGCGCTCCAGTGACAGGTTAGAGAGTCGCAAGCAAAACTTGCTCTGAAGCAGCATGAACAGAGCAGTTCTAACAGGGCTCATGCAATGTCAGGGGCATATTTGCGCAGGGACTGGCAGTGTCTTACAAATAATTGCAGGTGCCTGATCTTAATGCTAGCAACTGCTTCTTTTTGTCTGTACTGTAGCCAGGACTTGTGAGCCAGAGAGAGATTGAATGCTTTGTAATGAAGGTATATTGTAACATTTCTCTCCAGGTGGCACTTTGTTAACAACAATTAGATCCTGATTCATCTTTGAAGGGCTAATTCTTATGTGGTTTGCAAGGGTCCTACAAGGAGCAAGTGTTGAGTGGGGGCACTTTAAAAGTATTAGTGAGGGGGGCAAAAAAGAGAATAGTGCCATAAGAAATTTGCAATACAATGCCCAAGCCTCCTTTGCACCCCACAGTAATTTGTTCTTATTCCTGTTATTATCCCCTCGGGCACTAATGGTCACTTTATTAATTAGTTGAAAATTGCATTCTAGGTCAAATGGCAGCTTTTTTCCCTCCCATTGTTGCAAATTGCTAGTGGTATGGCCCAGTAAATGGCAGTGTTACTGCAAAATGGGAAAGATCCTTTGCTTTTCAAGATAAAGCCTATGGACCAGCTGCACTTTCCATGACATTTCTAAGCAGAGCATTTCCCCGGGCCTGCTTTTAAGCAGTTAGGAATTAAACAGAACTCACTGTCATTGTTAAGATTTCTAATCATAGGCTGTTACTGTATTTGCTCTCACTCTCCTCACCCTCCCCCCCATTTTAATTCTAGCCAAGCCTGTTTTCTAAGGTGCATCTCTGCAGAGCTTAGCCCCATTTTCCAGCAAAGTAGGCAGTGTGCTTAGGTGCCTTCATTTCTGGTGCTCTGATGGAAATACTTTAGAGACATCTGCTTTTGCAGAAGAGGACAGATGCTTAGCTTATTTCTGAGAAATAAGGCCATGTCTGTGGCCTCTGAAGTTAGAGACACGAAAATTACAAATCACTCTTGAAAATGTTTGCTGGCTACTGAATGTAGAAATAGAGAAAACCACAGTCTCAGAAAACAAAATGGAAATTACAGATTTTGTGAAAGTTTTTTCATAAAGAAAACTCCTACTGGGGACAATAGATGTTTAGCCTTTAAACCAGAGGATCAGCCCACCAGAAGTGAACATCAAAGCAGTCTATTTTCCATTAACTACTTTCTGCAGCCTACTGTGCTGGATGCAATCTGTCATGCCAGTTTGTAGTCCAGCAGTCAGGGAAACTACCAGAAGTCAGAAGGCCTGGGCTAATTTCCCAGCACTGTCAGCCTAACACATCTAAAAGGATGAAGTTCATATGAAGTAAGTTGCACAAGGTGCCTGAGACAAAGCACAGCCTTTGATTTTTAGTTTTTCAAGCAACCCTGGCCTCATATCTGATTAATTTTCTTTCGTAAAATTACTTTTAAACTTATGTTCTGTTAGTCCCAACTTAAAACCAACAGAATTCAAGGAAAAAAGAAAAAGACCTTCCCTCTGGCCCTTCAGGGATTTTACTGAAGTCATATAAAGAGCAAGAAAACTTTTTGTAAGGGAGGAAAATGCTACTGAGTCTCTTACAGAAACTTCACACATGCTGCCCTTACATACCTAAATGCACAACTGTTTTGTGACTGAAACTATTTCCCCTCAAAGGACAGAACATATCCAGCACACAGAGAGGCATCTTATCATCCAGCAGGCTGAACACTCATCCTCTCAAAGCCTAAATGCTGGAGCTGGCACCAGCCCCCAGTGAGCGCTACACAGAGCAGTCAAAACCCCCCTGAAACGGCACTCCTGGATCATAGGGACAGAAGAAAAGCTTTATTTATCTTTTTTCTTTTTGCCCTCTCCTCTCCCCGCTCCCTTCCTATTTTCTAACATCATAAACAGTCAGCCTTGCTAAGCTGGACTCCTTCTACAGGCAGCTGGGGGTGTTCATGAGGGAGAGGGATGGTGGAGTGATTAAGCAATAACACCTTAGTGTAAACAAATGCACAGTGACAAATTTGGGATTTCTTTCCTGCTTCCAACAAGGAAGTGTTAAGACATGCAAACTGGCTCCTGTTAGCACTTAATATTTTTTCTTTGATGCTATTTTTTAACTTGCTTGGAGCAAAAGTTTCTTACAGAACTACTGGTTGCCAAGAATTAATATAGTAACCAGCAATGCAAATAAGTAAAATAATCCCCCCCCCCCAAAAAAAGAAGGCTAAATTTGCAGGTTGGTATTTCTTTTGTTCAAAAAACTTCAGGAAATCATTAAAATCTTTATTTAAAGCATAAACCACAATCAATGCCTAGACTTGCACTGGTGTCACAGAGTTACAAGATGAGCCTAGATAGGCAGGTAGTCAATAAAAACCACAAACAAATCTGCATTAAGTGTATTGCAAACCAGTATCTGCTCAAAGTTTCTGATTGTTTCTGATATGTTTTTAAAACCTATAAGTTTTGGTCTAGATGCACTGACCAACTTCTAAATGCTCTGTGCTACTGTACACCAGCTGTGTAGCTGCTCTCCCTCTTCTGCCTGGAAATGCAATTTCATAGTGGATTTGTTTGAAACTCTCCTATTTGCTCCTTTGTGAAATCCCCTCTCTGCATAGGGAAGGTGGAGCAGAAATTAAATCACACCTACAAAATGAAGGCTTTGTTAAAGAGAAGAGTTTTGCAAGTTGCTCAAAGATTTGGGGGCAGCCTTATCACCCTATTTAAATGTGGTGATCTTTCCTATGTGTATTATGAAACAAGAGGCTCAGCCTTGTCACCAGCACCCTGCCTCAGACCTCCATAAATGTCACTGGAATTGAAAACCCTCCAGCAGAACATAGATCAGAAGGACTGAAGGACCTGATGGGTAATTAAGCTAGGGACAAAGACGATTATCAAAAGGCAGCACATTATACACTTTATCCCTTTTAGATGAGCTGCATCATGATCACAGGTGAAAATTATAGTGTTATCAGGAAATAGATACAGAGCCTGCTGGTCTTCTGCTATTAACAAACAACCTCTTACCTAAAATAAAGCTGAATGTCATAAAGGTAATTCCTGCATGGTTACCTTGACCTAACTTTTCCAAATGCCATACATGCCATGCAAATTTCTAATAACTTTTCTAAAAACTGTGATTGCTTTCACTGATTAATGAGTTTTTAGGCCACCTAAAGCATATTAAGGAAACACATCTGATATCAGAACATCTCTTACAGTACAGTTTTGCTCTTTGAGTCCAAAAACCAGCTGCAGACTTGGCTACCTAATTTTTGAGACAGGGTGCACTATTTTCTATTAAAAAGCCTGCAGCTATCAAGCATTTTCAGAGAGCTTATATCCATGACTGGTTTCTGTGCCTAATATTTCTTGTATCTTCTGGCATGAAAAGGAGAAGCTTAATGCATTTGAAATATCAATGTATTAATATAAGAAAAATCATGCCTAGATTAACTATATTAACACTTAATATATCCCTTTTTATCTATGGGAGCACTAATAATAAAAGGTCATTTGATAAATGACCTAATATATAACTGGGAAAATAAGAATGAATGCAAAGACAAATACTCAAAAATACTCAAAATACTGCAAAGCCTCAAAATACTAAATGGATGGGTTGTGTGCACCCATACCTTGCATTCTATCTTGTCCTTGCTGCCCTAGCCTGTGTAACTTTCAGGTTTGTGCCTGTATCTGATCACCAAATCAAGTCCTTCATCTCCAAAGGAATGGTAAAAAGTCATCACAAATGTCATCACCGAGGAGAAGAGAGTCTTTTGGTGATGCTTATTGGCAAGATACATTTTGATATTGAGCATGAACACCCAGAGCAGAATACAACACCGTGTGACTGAAATTCTGCACTCAGAACAGTTCTTGGCCCTGAAGAAATGCCTATCTCCCTATTTCACAGAATCACAGAATGTGCCCAGTTGGATCATCAAGTCCAGCTCAGCATCATCCCCAAGAGTCACACCATGTGCCTGAGAGCATTGTCCAAACTCTCCTTGAACTCTGCCAGGCTTGGTGCTGTGTATTTGTATTTGTTGTTTTTAGAGGTATAGGAGACAGCAGTTGCAATTGCTACAGCTGATGTCCTGCCTGCACTCTGACTTCAGGTGTTAGTGAGTTTTAAGCTGTGCACTACCAGACCTGCTACCCAGGCAAAGAGCAGCACCCAGTACAGCATCACAGTCAGTAACTGGTTTGGATTTCTTTCCCGAACAAAAATTCCGGACTCTAAGGTCAAGGGGTTTTAATGCAATAAAGATGTATTTTCCCAGTTGGCACAAGCAAAACCAAACATTATACCCATTAGACCTTAATTTTGTAGTAAGATAAATTTAAGATAAATTTTAAGATAAATAAATTTCGGCTGGTGAGCACTCAGACAGAATACTCTGCCAGCTGCCCCTTTCTGTTACAGACAACTTTTCAACTCATCATGTGTTGTCTCAATGCCATACTTCTAGGTAAAAGCTGTAGGCTAAACTTAATGCCTGATCACCAGCCTAGGGCTCCAAAAATGGTACAAGCCACAGTGCTCTACAAGAATCAGCTTCAAGAACATACTTTAACAAAGGAACTTCTGTGTTCTGAATCAGCTTCACATTTGTGGTGGGCACAGCTGAAACACAGTGTACCCATCAGCTTGGCTATGGGTGAGAAAGGTCTGGGTGTCAGCTGCAAGGTTTAGGAGAGCAAAGAAAGCAAGGTCATAATTCTGCAGGGATGCACAAAGACACTTTGTAGCCAAAATGGTTTGTAGCCATTTTCAGTTTTCTGAGCAGTTTCCAGCCCAGAGGCCATATCTATTGTTTTGACACTATCCAAGCACTATGGTAGTTTCAGCCAAACTTCCTGACCCCCTGTGCTGTCAGGGCCTTAAAGCTGTCATGGAGCAGCAAGGGGGGCCTGCTCCACAAGGGAAGGCTAGCCAGTAGTGGAGGGGCAATGTAGGGCAGCGACCTCACTGCTGAGGCTGCAGTCCCACAGCACCTGAAGAGCAGCAGAGCAGGTCTGCTGGCAGTAACCAGCGTCATACAACAGTCCTGTGATCACTGGACAAGTCCATGGGGATGAGGGATGTCCATGTCTCACAAGGAAGCCAAATTATCAAGGCAAAGGCAGAATCAGACAGGCACAGTGCTGAATTCCTACAAAGCAGATTAGGCAAGCACCAAGGGCAAGGACCTGGGCTTAAACACTGCTCTTGAGTCAAGAGTCTTGTGAGATTCCCAGGAGGCTTCCCACAGCTCTCTCACACAGATCTTCCTCACTGACCAGCTGGATCCAAGGGCACCCAGCTGTAGGCAGTCAAACCCCCTTGAGGACCAGGAGGAGAGCCTGGCAGTGCCTTCAGGATGCAGGCATGGAGCTGTCAGTCACCTCTGCACCAGGGACACCAGGAAACACTGTAATAGGCACCATCACTGAGCCCCATCCTGAGCAACCTCAGGCACCCTGAGTGACCTGCACTGAGGAGCTGCCAGGCCATCAGTGTGTACCCATGAGGGCAGCCTCACCAGACTCAGAACCTCATGGCATTCCTGTGCTCCCAAGCACCACGTGCCTTTATGGCAGAAACATACCAAGGATTCTGCATATTTACTGGGCTCAGCATGCTTCCACAGAACCCAAAGATACCCTCTAAGAGAGAGAGGCTCTGCACCACAGAGGACTGCCCCATCAAATTTCCAAGTGAAGGAGCATATACTAGCCTGCCTGCTAATTTAGCTGCCAATGGGGAGTCAGTGTTTAAATGTGAACATGTACACTTCTGATTTTCCTCCCCAGCATTTAAATAAAGATCACCTTTGCAATATAATACCACATGTTGGAGTATCCTTATACTTTTGCTCAGACAGCATGGCACAAAAAGATCTGCAGAGCTCCATCTCAGCACAGCACTTGCTAAGATAGCAGAGCAATTAAACCTGTAGTCTCCTGTTTTATAAAAGAGGCACAAAAGTTTTGATAATTGCAGTGCCACAACATTGTAAGATTAACTCATTGTTTCAGGGTTTTCTTCAGCCCAGATTCAGATTCCCAGTGTGATGGTATCAAGCCCAAATTCAGATTCCCAGTGTGAGGGTGTCACAAATGAACAAAGCAATTTGAGAGGAAGGATACATAAAGAGGAAAGCTGATAGGTGTGCTCCTGTCAGTCACTCTCTCACAATTTCTGCTGAGTGACTGTTGACTAAGTTATTGATGTTATGAAATGTTCTCTGGATTCCCTTCCAGAAGGGGAACACATAAGGCTATTAAATAAATCCACAATTTTAGTGAATATTTGATGAAAGGCAGCTACCCAGTGCATAGGCAAGAGAAGACTAAGCAGTACAGCAGAACAAGAATGCTTTCTTCATTTCTTCACTTCTTTACTTCTTTGAAGTGTTCCTTCACTTCAAATCCATGTCTGTTTGTTCTCTGTTCTGTAACCATTCAAAACAACCCTATGGTCTACATATTAAGGAAACCCTATTAAAACTAGAACAATATGATTTCTTTCTAGAGTCCATAAGCTTTGTGATATTGTGAACAATTCAAAGTTCAGTGAGACAGGAAAGTAGTACCTCTATGTTTCAGCTTCATGCTTCTGCTTTCCCTCTACTATTCCTGGTGGGAAAAAAATCTTTTGGCTTGGAAATAAAAATAATAAGCAGCTTCTGCTTATGGTCTAACATTAGGAAGAAAAAACAACCTCACAGAGACGCTATCAATTCTTCAGTAATCAGGGTAATTATTACCAACAATTCATACCACAGCTAGCACAGCAAAACTCCCACTCTGACTGTATTTAACTTTGTTTATTGAGGATAACAGACATCTTTTCTCATATCAAAGCCTGAAGAGGGAATTACCAACAAATTCTGGCACACAATCACATTCTTTTAAAATACACTATTATACATCATGAGATCCCTGAAACCAGAGAAGTCTCCATAAAATTCAGACCACATTATTTCAAAAGGTTTGGAGGGGAGGGATAAAAATGGTAGTGAAAAAACGATAGTACAATTACAGTCAGTGGAAAATCAATTTTAAAAAGGAAGCAGGAATACCCCTGTGATGACAGTGCATTTCCTGAAATGCAAATCAAGACACTGTGTTGTGTGAAATGGTGTCTGCTCAAATTTTAAATAAAACTAGAAATTTGCTTGCTTATTTAGTTAGTTGGATTGTTGCTATATAGAGTATGAAAAATATATTTATTCATTATAGAAGTAGAGCATGATAGATTCCTTCTTCAGTTGAAAAAATTACAAAAGTTTCTTAACTAAAAGTATCAAATGTAAAAGCAATTTTTTTCCTTTGTAAAAAAGTGTTACATTTTACAAGAAAATCACATTGTTTCACTGGCAGATGATGCTTCCAGCAGTGATGTCATGTTTCAAACTTTTCAGGGTTTCAGAAACAATGGTATAACCCTTAAAACACAGACATAATCCACAATCAAGACATAAACCACAATACAGCATAGACATGACACATTATTCATAGAGAGGAAAGTATTGTAATATAAACAATTATTACAAAAATATGCAAAAACTATAGTTTAAGTGTTAAATTTACACTCAGGAATACCTCACAATGTTATAAAAAACAATTCAGACTTTCCCTTGTCAAATGGACAAAACAGTGTAGCTATACTGGGATGCTACTGTGCCTCAGGTAGCTGTAACTTCAGTTTTGGTGATTCTGGTCTCATAACAAGCTTAGACCTTACATGATAAGTGATTAACAAGCTGAACAGCCTCAGCTTTGTGTGATTTTCTCCACAGTCACACTGTGCAGTTACTCTGTACAGTTCATAAAAACAGGTGTTAGCCTGAATAAACAAAAATTATCCCAGTGGCAACTATTCCACCATCCCATTTACCACTTGTAGACATGAATTCTTTACCGAGGAGGATGGTGATACCTTCTCCCATGTGGATGTCCTGATCCTCCACCTGGAGAGAGTAAGAGAGGAATTAAATACATTCAGTGAACATCATTAAAGCAGGAAAACAAGGCTTATTAGGATAGCATGCAAGAAAAGTTACAATTATACATATCTTAAAAAAATACATGTCCCTGCCCAGTTGGTGTGTAATTGTGGCTAGTATTCTGAGATCCTGGAGGATAAAGTGCATGGTGGCTCTTTTTAAAACTCTTGGGTGACTGTAACTTTTAAGCCTAGTCCAGTTAATGGGTTAGGATAGTGAATCTCATCTGTGTCTGGTAGATCTGACTGTATGAATTCAGGTAAGGATAATATACTGTTTAGAATCAGACATAAGCTATATTTAGAAAAATTGTCATCACAGCATATAGTGCCTGTGCACTATACTGCTTTAGTTAGAGAGCCCTATTAGCAAAGCAGCATTCACAATGTGAATTAAATCTTTTCTCAGCACTGAAGTTCCATCAGGTCCCATCTGCATTACAGTTCTACCAAAATCCTATTAATCAGAAGCATGCTTGAAAGCAACACCAGTGTGGAAGAGTTGACTAAGTGTCTTGCAAATGAGAGGCTGTTTGTATTATCAGCAGTTATGTGTTTTACAGTGTGCTAAGACTGAAGCGAATGTACCCTTTTGATGCAATTACATTCTGTGAAGAAATGGATAATTAACAGTGATTTCCATAATTCTTAATGCTCAGTTTATTTTTAGGTTCTTATAGAATGAATTAACATTGTGATGTATGAGTGGTCTTAACTTCTAATTAATGAAGTTTGTCTACCAATAGGGTATATAGGCTGTGGGGTGGTGTTGCAGCCACAAACCTAAAATCCATAAATTATCAAATAAGAAATGTTAAGGGAAAATCTACCTTCCTGAGGCTTATATGTCCTGCTCTGAGTAACACAGATGTGCTTTTATCCATTTGTAATACACAGCCAAGAAATTTATGTAGAGAAGTTAAATGAATACAATCAAACAAATGCCCCCCAACCTTCCCAAAATGCAGAAAAAGTCACAGCTGAATTCCCTGCACTCAAAATACAGCTAGAGGATGAGCTGCTTATTACAGCAGCTGGGTACAGCAGCTACTACTGGCCATGTAATGAAGGATGCCTGAGTCCAGTTCTTGTTCTGCCTGAGGGGATTCCAGCCATCCTCTCAGAGAAATGCCACTGCTTCTTGGGTTGATGCTTTCTTGGTGGAGGCACTCTTTCCTCCACTGCTGAAGCCGAGACATTGTCACAGAATTCTTAAACATTAACTGATAAGAGAGAGCAAAGGCTGCCTAATCATTATATACACTCCTGATACAGAAGATATGGGCCCCATGGTTACTGTTCCATTATTTTTTACTGTATTTAATCAAATGACTTATGTATTATATGCAACAGCAGGAGCCATAACAGTGTGCTATGGAAAGGTACATAGAGGATGGGATAGACAGATATCACTATTATTACTGGGGAGTTTTATCACATAAGCTACCATGAACAGAAAATGGCTGTTCTTTTATTCTCTCTCTTTGCTGAGACACACATATAAAGACAACAGCTACATAGAGAAGGAACACAAATACCTGTGCTAATATTAGCAAACTTAATAGAAGAATTTTGCCAAAATGAGTCATGTTGGCAGATCACTTTAAAAGGAGCTCTAAAACATTGAAGGGCTCTTTTATAAGGACAGATGTATTTTTCCAATAAACCTGTTTCACTTATAACACAGGCAATTTAACTGCAGTTATGGGATCATGTTCTAAGAGTGTCCTGAGGGTAAGAAATAGGGATAGTGAAGAAGAAGCCAAGATGTTTAAATAATGCTACTGAAAGACATTTATAACACAGCAGCACAGTTACTGTGGAACATACTTTGTGGAATACACCTAGCCATAAAATCTCTGGAGCTGGTTAGAGATTATCTGACCCCTGAATATCAGGTTTCTTCCCCTGAATATCAGATGGTGAAGAACTGGTAACAATGACCAGTTTGGGTTTTGCATATGGTCAGCATACATACTCTATATTTTAGCTTTATATTTTACATAGAGGATCAAATAATATTATTTGTGAATCAAATAATATTATCTTACTCTGAAGCATTCAACAGGGGCAGCTGAAACACCATTTAAGACTTCACTGTATCTATTTATTATTTATCTTTCCTAATCACATCAGTGATCTTACTTGAAAACCTCACCTGGAAACATAGAAGAAATTCAGGTTCTGCAGACTTAATAAAATAATTGATGTTTCTTAGACACTTCTCTTCCTTTTACTTATTTTCTTTAATCTACGTGTATGTGCTTCAACTCACAGTAACGAGGAAGTAAAACTGAATTAACTCAGCTCAACAGTGTTATCCACTGTGATGTTTCACTGAAATGTCTGTTCTTTTCAAGAAGTGAGACTGGTGAATGATTTAAGATTAATGCCAAGGCAAGACAAAACTTGCATTTATATCACTTAGGCAGTGACCTGGAAGCAGGGACCCTGATCTAGAAAACCACTTAAGAATGTGTTTAACTTTATTCTTATGCTTGAGGGTTTTGTTGAAGTATGAACAAAGATCTGCAGCTAAAGACTTCAGACACATTTCTGTGCAGCTGTGCCAATTTGTTTTAGAACTGTTACAATTTTAAACACAGTTCAGCTGAGACCAGGCATGAAAATTACAAATACCACATGAAAGCTTATTTCCCAGAACACTGTGAGTAGAAGATGACTGCAGATTACAGTGCTACACTCCACCTCACCCTGCAGAGTAGGTTTTAGTAAGGGGCAATACAAAACTGTGTAACTGATGCTGATGCCTTGTGAAAGCTGACCTAGAACAGAGGCTACACAGAGTTAAAGAATGAAGTAGGTATTTATTGAAAGGTCTCAATGGATACACCTTGGGCATTACAAGAGCCCAGACAGGGCCATACCCAAGATGAACCCAAAATGGTCACAAAAATGGATGACCAGTCATGAGGTCTCACATTTTTATTAAGTTTTGGTCTATTAGCATATTGGAGCTAATTGTCCAATTACAGCTTTAGGTTACGAAGTCCCATCCTTCTTGTTTTCTCTCTTCAGTCCACATTGTTTATGCTCTGGGCCCAAGACTAGTATGGATTGTCCTTGGTCCCTAGCTGGAAAAGGACTTGTTCTGTCTACCTACTCTGTGAAGAGAGCTCACCAAGCCTTAAGGTGAAGCTCAGAACTACACACTAAAGCAGCACAGAATCTGAGAAATATAAAAGCTAAAACTTAAGGCATCAATGCAAGTTTTGTTGCTGACTGCTGTAGAGTTACTGCACACATAAACATGAACTGCAGGTAGACAGAGAGCTGTTATACTGGTGGTAGGGACAATTCCAAACCCACATGCAACCATTTTTTACCTTGGCATTGCAGATGTCTTTGTGTGAACCCCCTCATCTGGTTGTGATATGGAGAAACAACATGACTTCTGTGTGGCTGTTGGAACCTGGGATTAAAATCTCTTTGTTCTCTTCCTGAAAAATAGTATTCACTAAGCAACTCCGACAATATGTAAGATTAAATGGAGAAAAAGAGAGACAGTGTAGTCTTTTTCAGGAAACAGTATTTCTTAGTTTTGTGCCAAAATACTCAAGCACAATTACGATCTTTCCAAGCTAAAGTCAGCCTTACAAGCATGGTTCTTGTCCTCATTTCCATCTATGCACATCATGATTACAAGCTGTTAACAAGTGTATTTAGAAACCAGATCAAAATTTTATGACACAGATTTGGAGACTGCAGTCATTAAAACAAGCAGAAATCCCTCTCCAAATTGGAATCACAAATCATAATTAAAATGGTTAAATATAGCTCTCAAGGAAAAGCAGATGCTACCAAGGTCTGGTATGATAAATCACCAACAGATATCCTCAATTTTGAGTGTCCAGCATGAGCTTGCTGTAGAGCCACATCAGAAGTACTGCTGCCACATAATGCAAAGTACTGAACTAGGAAAAAATAATTCTGTCTGTTGTAATTTGTTCAAGGAATTCTGAAAAGGTAATTTTTATTCTCATAGACATTATAACTGATCAGGTATTAAGCAGGTAATAAATATAATATGAGCATAAACACTGAGATTCAGTGTAAATGATTTCAAAGTCTTGAAGCCTCAAAATTCAGGCTGATATGTGATTGATTTAAAAAACCTTTTAGATGTTTTTTACCCTGAAAGTCAGGTAACTCAGGTAGGGAAAACAATTCTAAAACTGAGTTCTTTAGCAAACTGTCCCATAAAGCTGGAGGAAATAGCAAGATCTTAAGCAAGAAAGCAGAGTTTTTCAAATTGCCCAAAAGCTCTCTTCTATTTTGAAATATGTCAGCAAATGCAATAAGAAGTATTTCATCTTCAATGCCTCATTCCGACATTCAGCTATCAATATTAAATAGCTCCCCTGAGGGATTGAAAGAAAAAGCTGGGCCATTTAATTTCTCCTATAAAAATATCTTTAGTCACTGAATAAATAGTAATGTTTCTGTCAATTAATGATACTTATTGCATATACCTCACTAGCTATGTACCTAGATGGAAATATTATTCTATGTAAACTTGGGTAATCAAATTCACATAACTTGCTAAAAAGAGTAAATATTTTCTTAGATCTTTTTGTTGCTTCTTGGAGAAAGAACTTCAAATTTACTTGGCTTGATGGGCTGCCTATGTAATTGCTGCTGCTGTTGAAGGATAATTTAGCTCATCTGTATATTAACTTTATTGAGAAAATTCACACAATGCCAACCTGTGTTAAATCCATTCCCTCTTGGTCTGCTCTGTATTGTTCTGTTCTTTGCCATGCAAATCTTGCAAATGAGAGACTTTAGATTCTGGAAGGGTGTGTACAAAGACTCCTGCAGGAAACACAGTTAAAAATCAATTACTCTTCTGCTCTTCTTTCTTCAGGTGTAGCACAAATCAAACACATACACAACAACTCTAAGACTTGTCTTAGCCACACCTGTGCACGCATGAAGCTGATAGATCTGGTTCACACTTTAACAGGAAATAAAGTTTGAACATTTAATATTAAATGTGGATAGCTGGAGGAGTGAGTAGGGGTGCAGAAGAAATGCTTTCCCCTTCCTCAGTGAATTAGCTTTTCCTTCTCTGCTCACATCTGCAAATCCCTTGCTGTCCTGTCCTATTCTATGACCTTGCACCTGTAGATAACCTTAACTAGACTTCCATCTGCAATACCTCAGGCAGAGATGGTTAAAGCTTCCAGATAAGGACTGATGAACTCATGGAAAATACACCAGTTAGAATCAGTCTCTTAATCTCATACATTACAAACAGAACTTACCCAACAGTAATACATCTGCCCCAACTCCTGACTGATAAAACATAACTCAGTCTAAAAAGAAATGGGGGAATTAAATTCAAGTGTTGACCTTGTGGTGTGATGAAAAATTCTACTATCAAAAGGACAAGTTGAAGCTATTTAAGGGCACAATATTGAGAGATGTGATACCTCCTTAACATTCTCTGATTTCTCTGAGCTTTGAAAAAGTGACAGATCTTAGAATGCATTTTTTTTCTGATTGGTACTGGGCATGTGGGATTTACCACACAATGAAGAGAATTAGGAAAAGAGAGATTTTAGAGTAATATCATAATTTGTTATTTTCATAAAACAGAAGTGATTTTTACAGGGTGACATTTCCTTTTGAAGATGACAGGTAAGGTAAAAAAATCTAATAGGTAGCAAGGCTGCAGTAACTAGAGAGGTTTCTTAAATTAAAGGTAGAATCTGACTCCCTGAATGAACCCTGCTGAGAACTTCCCTAACTTCCCTAATACATTTCTTGAGTTAACAAACATCTTTAGAGAGACTTGACTAAAACTCACAGATTTTGTTTTACCACATAATCTGGGTCCAGCCTGTGAAGAGCACAGAGAAAAAACTTTCATTTTATTCCTGGGAGAATAAACTCAGAATGTATGGAGGTTGGATGAAAAGTGAGATCAGAAAAGAACAAAACATCAATTATGCCGACCCCATGATGTAATTTGGTTTTAATTTAAAAAAATTGACCATGAACATACTCATTAGTGAGAAGCACAATAAAAAGACTAATAAAGTGATAATATCATTGCCTCACTTCTTTATGAGACTATTATAGCCAATTTTCTGTGTGGATAAACAAACTAATATGATTACAGTTTTGAAAAACAGAACTAGCATAATATGAGCTTAGCATAATTTTGTAAAAAAAACAAGATGGCTCTATTTTTATTCTTATCAGAAGCTGTCAATTTTTTTATCTTTAACAGCTGTTAGGCTACAAAGAGCTGAGCTACACAGAAACTTGCCCACAAAAATATCAACTGCATTTAGTGTATACATTTTCTTCTTTTGGTATAAGAACCAAAAGGAAGGTAGGAAACAAACCCTAAGATATTAAAAAAATTTTATACACATATAAATATTTAACCAGGATTGTATTTCCACTGTAATTGTCAGAAACCTATTAACTGTATTTAATCCTATCAGGTTCAAAAGAACACTGATTCTGAGATTGCCTCAAGTCCCTGAAGTAATGAAACTGTCCAGACAATAGAGATGGGACGTTAGGAGACAAGCACTGAACAACCAAAGGAATAACTTTTTCCTATATTTTTTCTTTTCCATTACAAAACATACCATGTAGAATAACTTCTTTTCTGAATACAGTACTGTCACTATCACCAGATTAGATTTGTGGTGCTCAAGGTTAGATTGCTAACAAGTGCTGAAACATCTTGGCATCCAGCAGTACATTAAGCTCTGCCAGGAACTAAGTATCATTTATATTTTTTAAAGCTGAACTTACAATAAGAGGAAAAACCAATCACATATACTTGTTCTCTTGCCAGTGTTCCCAACTAAACTGGCATCTCTTGGCAATTCTCCCCAAAACAGATTCTTGCCTCAAACTGATAAGCTGAAAGCTATTTTATTACTCTGGGTACATATCTCTACCATATATGTACCATAAAATTGTACCTAAAAAAGAAAAAGGTATTTAAACTACTCTGAAAGTTCACATAGCCAGAGTATTTTTCCTCACAACAGAACAGTTTATCTGGGGCTTGTTTAAAACAGAGCATCAGGCTTTTAAAAACCCTAACCTAAATATTTCAGTTGACCAAGCATATTTCTAACTCAATTCTAGGAAAGTAAGATCTTTCTTCATCTTCATCTTCATTATAAAACAGAATAAAATAGAACTCCAACACTAACACAGGATTTTAAAACGTTAGCTAAAACATACTACATGACACATTTAAAAATATCTGTATCAATTAATATAAAAGTTGTACAGATTAAAATTTTTATTGTCAAAGTTATCCACTAACCTGAATTCTACCCAAAAGGAAAACAAGTATCAATTTCATTTTGGATTCTTTAACATTTTCTCATTTATTCTTTAAACCCTCTATTGTTTTGTAAAAGTCCTGCATGAAATTCCTGGATGAACCATTAGCCCAATCCAAAATCTACTGAAATCAACAGACCAATTAATAGGAACCACAGGATTTGGATAGAGGTTATGGTCCTAATCATATGATTGAAAACATATGGAAAGGATTATTCTCCTCCTTCATGCTAAAAACATGTTCATTCCACCCACTCACAAGAGATGCACTCCTCACTCCAGACCAGCATGGTATGCAGCTGGACACAAAATCACAAAAGATAACCCGTTATACAAAAATAACTGGCACTGATGCATAAGATTAAAATTAATCAAAACTGAAACCTTTTTTCTCTGTAATTAATTTAACCTCAAGTGATACATTCAGTAGCAGGTAAAAGCATTTGAAAGGTAAGATTTTTCAAAAGTAATTAAATGGTACAGGCTTTTCAGACACATTAATTGAGAAAGACACATTAATTGAAGGTCTTTAGAGCTACCTTCCCAGATGGGTATGGATCTACCCAAGCATCTCTTCACATACTCTGCGCTGGTGGGGCACGAGGCAGGTCTGGTTTGAGGCTTCCCCAGTGCACCAGCACAGTCTGGCACTGAGGCCAGCAGACCCTACCTGTGAGCCTGGCCATGCTGCCCCTGAGCAGTGCACAGGGCTCAGCAGGACCTCCCTGCCCAGACACGTCTGAAATCACACTGCTCTTTTGGTAACACAGCATGCAAATCTTGTAAAGCTCCAGATTTGTAAGATAAAGTGGAATTGGGAACCAAATAAGAGCTACAGGAAGGTACTTGGTGAGATTTTAAAAGAAATAGCCATATTTACCTATTCTAAAAGAATGTACTTTCTTCTGATTTGCAGTTCCTCTTTGAATTTACCAAACCTTCATCTCAAAATTTAGGTTCCTTAATGCCTTTAAAAATATCACCTTAAACATTTGGTTTTTTAGAAGTGTTCTTAATATGTTGCTTAAAATCCTATGGGAGAAAGATTTCATTAATATCTCAGTACTAGAAAACTATTGTGGGCATTTTCATTTTTAAATTGGCAACTATTTTCCTTCTATTATTTTCTGAGTAGTGGGAACAAAATTAAAGGTAAAATTACAGCTTCCTTCATAAGCTCAGTATTTCTACTTTTTTTTTTTAAAAAAAAATATTTTTTGTGGAGAGAATGAAAAAGGAGTAAGAGAGAGAAGAAAAAATATACAGAAAAGGGGGAAAGTGTAAACAATGAATACAAAAACAACCAACAAAACAGACACGTACATTTTTACAAAGAATGCAGAACTAAAAGGAAGTGATTACTTACATTGCCTTCCAAAAGTTCTTCCAGAGAGCAACCTCGGTGTGCCTTCTGGTATTTTTCTTGAAAAAGTTTTCCATCAAACACTGCCCAAGGCATCAGATCATCCATCCTGAACGGAAAGCCACAGGCACTGTTGGCCATGAGCAACGTCGTAAGGCCACGGATAAGGACAGCACCCAGGTGTACAGCCCTGGAGTCTACCTGTGCCAGCTGGGAACACACACACACACACACAGAGGAAACATGAGCCATCTCATATGGTGTTTATGCCATCATATAAACACACAAGGAGCAGAGAAAATGGCCAGCTGCCACAATGTAGTGACAGTGATGGCCCTCTAGTCCACAGCAGAATTTGTCTGAGGGTTCTGTATCTAGTTTCATTCAATAAAGTGGAAGAAGTGAAGGTTAACAAACACAGCATCTCATTCAAGATTTTAAGGCAAATACATTCAAAATGTAAATGGAAAGACAAAATTAATGGCTCCGTGGTATTTTTCAACCATTAGCAGCTCTGCAGGGAAAAAAGTTCTGTTAGTGGAATGCAAAACATGAACTGGGAGTACAAATTGATGTGTACAGTGATCCGCTGACCTTCCAGAGTTTGCTTACCCCGGAAATGTTACAGTGTTTAGAGATCATTTAATTTGCAGCATTTGACAGAACAAAGTTTATTTTGTATCCTAGCTTTTATTTTAAACACTCCAGAATTTCCTTTGACTGTAATCTGAAAGTAAAATTATTTCACTTCAACCTGGATATCTCCAGAAGAAATGCTGGAATCGTGTGACCTCATTTAGAAAATGCAAAGCGAGAAGCTCAACAAGACAATTAAAACTCACAGCCAAGATAAACTCCATGTGTGAATTTAACATCCTGTTATGGCAGAGGACAGCAAATACAAAAACCTTGAGTCCAGTATGGGGAAAACTCTGACTTTAAGTATTGTTTAAACAGTACAAAGCTCTCAGTGGGCAATGCCTTTTCCAGTCTGTTCCACAGCAGTCTGTTAGGATCAGGAGAGATTCATAACAGTGTGGCCATCAATACTGTAATCCCTGGTAGCTGGTGTACCCTTAATGTATAAATTATACCAGAAATGGAATAGTATCCAAAACAGTTTAGAACAGAAAGGGCAAAAAGTGACTCAAATTGTCTTAGCCCTAGCTCCTGCAGAGCTGTGAACTGTTTGTCGGAAATGCAATGGCAAGGGCTGGCCATTATTACTACATCTTACACCTTGAAAGATCTCCAAAAGACTTAAAGGTATGAATATACAGCATCAGTGCCTTATGTTTTTAAAAATGACAAGTAGCAGCAAAATCAGTGAAATGTAGTACTAATGAATCAGAATTTTTCCTTCCTAAGGTCCCCATAACAGAATCAGGAAACCTTTGCCAGCAAAAAAGAGCTACAAAGCTTCTTCCAAGAATGAAAATCATAAATCGTTTGGAGAATAGAGCCAGACCCTGGTGAAGGAATTAATTTTTCTGCACTATTACACAACGAGCTGAGTTCTGTTGCCAAATTTGACTAGGTGAAGCTGACTTGTGTGATGGGGCTCTCCCCAGCCACAGACAAGGGGCAGTAGGGTTCTGTTAAGCTGACTTGAAGATATGAGGTGCAAGTCCATGGGCTGCTTTTTGCAAAATGCAAAAGCAAAAGAGGACTCAGATATGAAGTTGCAGGCAGGGAGATGCCAGGCAGGGAGGTTCAGAGTCCTCTGGGAAGAACTTATTCTGTCTCTAGTGATTCCTGGAAAGGCATCAGGCTCACCACCAGGGCACTGACCCAACGTGACTGTCAGTAGCTGAAATTCATCCAGTGCAGACAACTGGCGACAACCACTGGCATCCAGACAAATGCAGACAACACAAGCTAATTTCACAGAACTGCAGGATGGTTTGGGTTGAAAGGGACCTTAAAGTTCATCTTTTTAGTTCATCTAGTTTAAAGCTCCTGCCATGGGCAGGGACACCTCCCACTAGAATTTGAGCAGTCATTTAGAAAATGAAAGATCCATATTTTTCTGATCATGACATTTCATATTAGAGTAAGGCATCTCTCTCCTGCCCTCCCTTTAAAAGAAATGTACTTTCAGTAGGGGATAAGGCCATTGAGTTTCAGGAAGCTATTGCCTCCAGATGTCAGCCACCATTTTGCCAGCTGAGACTAGTAACTACATGCACACTCATAACTCTCTTGCTCTGGCAAGTAAAGCAGGGGTTTGCAAACTGTTTAACAATGCTGAAGGGTACTTGAAAGAGGAATGTGGTTTAAGTGAACCAGTATTTGTACTAAACTGCTAGAGTGCACACAGTCACTTATCATGTTGCAGCTGAGATTCTCACATTGCATTTACTAGATTGTTTCTGATCACCAGATCAAACCTAAAGATCTGCTAAGGAAGGGTGTCCGCATCATTTACAACCCTAGCTGTGTTCTTTTCAGTTAAACTTGAGACATAGTGACCAAAAAGATAAAAATAATGTTGCTGGTGACAGGCTCTATGGTTAGAAGCACTGACCCAACGTGACTGTCAGTAGCTGAAATTCATCCAGTGCAGACAACTGGCGACAACCACTGGCATCCAGACAAATGCAGACAACACAAGCTAATTTCACAGAACTGCAGGATGGTTTGGGTTGAAAGGGACCTTAAAGTTCATCTTTTTAGTTCATCTAGTTTAAAGCTCCTGCCATGGGCAGGGACACCTCCCACTAGAATTTGAGCAGTCATTTAGAAAATGAAAGATCCATATTTTTCTGATCATGACATTTCATATTAGAGTAAGGCATCTCTCTCCTGCCCTCCCTTTAAAAGAAATGTACTTTCAGTAGGGGATAAGGCCATTGAGTTTCAGGAAGCTATTGCCTCCAGATGTCAGCCACCATTTTGCCAGCTGAGACTAGTAACTACATGCACACTCATAACTCTCTTGCTCTGGCAAGTAAAGCAGGGGTTTGCAAACTGTTTAACAATGCTGAAGGGTACTTGAAAGAGGAATGTGGTTTAAGTGAACCAGTATTTGTACTAAACTGCTAGAGTGCACACAGTCACTTATCATGTTGCAGCTGAGATTCTCACATTGCATTTACTAGATTGTTTCTGATCACCAGATCAAACCTAAAGATCTGCTAAGGAAGGGTGTCCACATCATTTACAACCCTAACTGTGTTCTTTTCAGTTAAACTTGAGACATAGTGACCAAAAAGATAAAATAATGTTGCTGGTGACAGGCTCTATGGTTAGAAGACTTCATTGTCTAGGGATATCAGTCCAGGACTTCCCTAAAGCACTTTAGTATTGGGGGGTGGAGGGTCTGTGTGTGTGTGAGAGGGATATCAGGTAAGGCTTGGTGTTTTAATGGAAATAAGTATGAGCAAGATGAATGCAAGAGCTATCAACCAGTGATTTCTTTAAGAGGATAGGAAATACATTGATTAAAGGGTAGTTTCTATTTTCTATGTCTGGCAATGAAAACCAAAGAAAATGAAAGCACAGACAATGAGTCTGTAAAAATGAGGCTGGGCACATGGCAAACCACCAGAGTGGCCTTGCCATGGGAATGCTCACAACTGCTTGGTGTCTGCAATGTTAAGATGTCATGATGAGAAGTGGAAAATTCCAAAAGAAAAGAAGTCTTGTCTTGCAGGGCATTACACCCTAGAGATTACTTCCTTTCGGAAATTGTGTCCGCTCTTTTTACCATTTCTATAAACTCAGCACCCAGTGAACCACATGAGATGCAGCCCTGTGATCTCACTGCTGCTACTCCTACCACCAGCTGATGACATTTGTGTGAGAGACACAGGGACTGTGTGAGAACTGCTCCTCCTGCACCAGCTGCCTCTGCTGTGGCCCTGCTGCTGAGCCTACCAATGGCAGCTCCCCACCCTCCCAGCACTTGGGGAAAAAGAAAACTTTTTCCTGTTTGAAGACTCAGAACTCAGAAGTTCCCAGTCCTCTAGCATCATTGCAGCAGAGGTTACTGATATCAGAGGCTTGATCTGAACTGGGTAAGCTACTTGAAAAGAGCAAAAGAAGTGCTACAGCATCCACAACACTATGCATGAAGTTTTTTTCTAACAATTTCCGAAATCTCTTTGCTAGAGGACTTATATCACTGAGTTCAGACTGATCTCTGTGGCTGTGTGCATGTGCATTGGTGACAAAAAGAGGCTTGGCAGGGTGGAAGGTGTTTGCTCACAGCAGCACTTTGCAAGTCTAGACCGAGACTGCACATCCTGCTGAAGAGTTTTAACTTACAGGAAGAGAAAATACATGGATCTTGTAAATGAAATGTAAATTTCCAGTTCAAATTTCATCTAATGAAATAATAATTAAAAAAATAATCAGGATGTTTTAAGGAAATACTAGTAGTCCTCTGACTCTTCTTTGTAGATTCAGAAGGGATTTTTTGATAGATGTGTAAACCTTATACAATGCATTTTGAAAGCTGCACAAACTATTTCCAGGAGCATACTAAAAAAATCATTTGCCCCTCAACTGATTGGAGTTTAAAAGCTTCAAATTCTGTCAAAATTGTAATAAATAGGTTCTATTACAGTAGAAATGTGAGGGTGGGTATCTGAATATGCCAAATGTCACCAGACACAGCAAAGCCATCTCACCATCTGAATTTCTTGAAACCAAGGAGAAAATATATGATGACAATTTCACAGTTCTTTACTTGTACTACTTTACATGTTCTCTGTATCTCAATGTACTAAATACAAAATTTAATTTAAAAACATATTCTTTCCTGTGGTGAAGTTCAATACAGAAGACATGACTATGGCTAACATTTTGACACAGAAATTTAAAAAGAAAAAGCTTTAAGATTACATAATACATTTCTCCACTCCTCCCTTCCCCACCTTCCTCACCCCTATAAAAGAATATACCTGTTTTTGCGATAAAAGGGAAAATACAACTCTCAAGGACAGGTTAGTATTTGATGATTTCTAGTTAAAATGAATCAATTCAACAACAATAGTTACAAATCAATATAATTTGTCCCACACAATAAACTGCTGGAATTCAAGTGGTAGTAATCAAAATCTGTGTACTTGTATGGTTTAACCAGCTCCTTTTAAATCCATTTGAACTCAGTTGGTATATCATCAGTATTGCTGCTTCTTACATTAACGCTCCTAGCAGCCACCTGTATCTTAAATGATCAACTATTTAACCAAAGGCAATTTGTGCTTGAGCAATAAAGGCAGCAGGTAGATCCTATCTCAGGAACTTGTCACTAGAACAGTAAGGCTCAGCTTTGCCTGAGAGCTCTAAGGCACACCGTGTTCTAAATATAGAGTGATGAATGTTCAGCTGAGACAAGTCTTTGCAATGGAAAGCATCACCAAACAACCTCAACCCAAGACAGAGAGCAGACTGTCCTGCCTTCAACCATTAGTATAAATTCCTAGTGGGAGCAGGCAAAGGATGCTAAAGCCCCTGTACACTGGAGCTCTACTCTCTGTTCTTGAGAAAAGAGTAACCTACACTGGTGCAATGTAGGGTAAATTACAGGAGTGTCACCCTGCAGAGCTGGGCTGGTGAATAGTGCATTTACTAGGCATCAGTCAGCTTTAAGCAATAAGCTGCTGGGCCCTGTCAAACTGAGGGGGGAGAGGAGTGCCAGTATTTTGAAAACAGACTAAGGTTTATTCTGATAAAAGATTATGGCTTAAATTAAGCTCTTCCTGCTTAAACAAGGTGTGTGCAAAGGAAAACGGGGATTGAAAAGAGATCTTATGAGGGCATTGGCTGCAACAGAAACTAGAAAAACCAGTTTTTAAACACTTCTAAGACTTTGAAGTAAATATTTAGCTGTAAACAACCCAATTGTTTAGTATTTATATGTTCAGGAAAGTTTATTTACTGTGTTTTATCAGGACTTTGATGTAAAATGATACCTCTCTGAGGAACAACACTAGTATTTACATTAAACCAAAACCACCACTAAAGTAAACTTTAAAAAAAATTAAATGTTGCTTTCACCATTACCCACCATTAAGCACAAAAATAATCACAAAAGTATTACTGCTAACAAATTTGCAACTAGAAAAAATTTCCTTCAGTTCCAAAAAGATTACATCTTGTTTCTTGTTTAATTTTCATAAACAGTTGCTTTTATCAGAAATCTTTATCATATCCACAACAAACCCCAGCATAAGTGACACTTCTGTGATAATTAATTTCATAATTAAAAAGTTTTGTCCTCTCAGCTTATTCATTCAATTCTGCAATGGACAGCACATTAACACCTGCAGAAAGACTGAAATAACATTACTTCCCTTATTTTAGACACAACTGCTCAACTCTGATCTCAAGTGCTAATGACAGTCCACAGTACCTATGACATCTACAGAATGCTGACATCAATTTTGAATTATAGTCACTAAGCTAACCATCTGACTGTAGCCCAGCCAGCAGCCATGTCCCTTCCACAAATGTGAATGGATTTTAATTTCTAGTGTCTTAAATATTTACTCATGTTTTTGGTGACATACTTATCCTCAAATCTCCTCACCTTTCCAACACATAGATAATATTGAATTTAGTTGGTAGGGAAATACATTTTTTTTTGGGACTCTGAAAATACTTGTAGCCTGTAGCAATGTCTCCCTTTCACATGGATGCCCTAATAAAAGTGATGCCATAATAAAGTTTCATCCTGTTGGGCAACTTAGAATGCCCTCTCCATCTTCCCTGCTGTTTATTTAAAACAACCAGCAGTAAGTATTGCTCTCCCAGACTCCTACATTTCTGTCAAATGCAGCTGAAATTGGCCAACATGTTCAAACGTTATTAGGGGACACAGAGAAAAAATTTAGAAAGCATGCAAAAGGTCACTTCTCTCCCAGTAACTTTCCATTGTAAGCCTTCAAACACCAAACTTTTTCCACTCTTTTACTTTCTGACATTCACTATATATTTCTGTATTCTACTCTACACTGTCTAGCTCCATTACCAAAACCTTCAAAATTAGGGTCTTCATTTGCTGCTGCCTCATCCTGACCATACTCCTGATCTGAAGTTCTTATCCACACATTAATCATGATTCTTTAATCATAGGACTGGTCCATGGAACACAGTTTTAGGTGTAAAAATTCTGCCACCAACAGAACTACTGGGCAGAGTGTGCTTGGCTGCTTTTGCTGATACAGTCTCTCCTTCTACAGCCTCAGACTCCATTGGCAAATGACAGCTGCTTAGGCCTGAAACTGCTCAGTTTGCTGCTACAATTGTCCCAGGCTTAATTAGCTAAGCTTAAAAATCAGTATTCTTTATTTTCCTTCCTAGATGCAGAGTGGAGGTTCAAGGTTTATTGAATTGTCCTGATGTAGGATCATCCCCTCTCTTAAGCTGTTTGAGTTTATATTTCTTAAGGGTCTGATTTATTTCACACTGCAAACAACAGAAAGATCGGTGAATTTCACAGAATTAGACCCAGCAAAATTTAGCATGTCTGCAGTACTGCAGCTTCCAGAAACATTATCACAACTGCTACTCATGTCTTAAGCTCTTCAAATAAAACTGTCATTGAACCAAGGTACCTTGTGCAGAGAATTCTAGCAGAGCAAATATTGCTTGCCAGTGCAATATAGGTTTTGTAGATTCCCCCCCTTGAGTTTCTTTGTATTGCAAAGCAGCTGCACAGTAAGATTGTTGATACTGCGGTTCACCTTTGAAGTGATATGGGCCACAGCAAACAGTTCTGGCTAAGGAATTTTCTAGGTGTTAAGTCCACAGGTTGAGAAGGAAAAGAAGAACTTGTCTGCTTCTATTTCATGACAATCCCAAGCTCCAAGACAAATCAAATGAGTCACGCAGCAGCATTTCAGATGACCTGTGAAGGGAACTGACAAACTGTAACCTGTGATCAGGGATGTTCAAGACATCAGGATTTCATTTGAAACTAAGCCACAATAGAGTTTCCACTTCAAGAACACCTATTCCTTTCAAAATGGAAACTTGCCAGACACAGCTTGAAAGTTGCTGCCTTTTGCACAAGAATGCCAACCCCGTGCTGTGGTTTAGATGAATGCATACAGAGAAATTAGAGAAACCTTCTCTGGTGCACACAGCTGTTGCATAAAGACAGTCTTCTGAGCATTCAAGAACTGACTCCAAATTTAGGTTTTTAATGAAAATAAAATTATTTACAGGTAGTATTCTACATTTTCTTGTGTTAGCACTATGTCAGAGCAAATTAAAAATAAACAGGGATACAGTTAATGTGAGAGTAACTTGGCCATTTTTAAAGACTTATTGAATACAGAGAAGAATGCTGTTTTAAAGAAAAAGCATGCTCTGTAATAAGCCAAACTTTGGCATTGAAACCCTTCAGCCAGCACTGGACTCTGCAGGCACTTTGCTGATAACATTTCAGCCTCAGGAACTGATCCCCAGCCATTTTAAAACAAAGGATACCTTTTTTTTTTTTTTTTTTTTTTTAATGCAGAAGGTGCTGTGCCAAAATAAATTTCCTACAGAACACCACTGTGCTTTCAGCCTCCTGTAATTGAAAAATACTACTTACCATTGCTCCTAGGCTGAACTACTCCTCTATTGTACTGGAGCCTTAGGGTACAAATACAACATACAATTGTATGATTTTGCTAGAAAGTTAAACATGCTGACATGCTGATGAGATTATAAACTAAATCTCTCCATAAATCATTAATTTTCTTTGGAGGTAATACACAACTACCTTTACACATTTGGTGTTTATTGTCCCTGTTTGCACTTTCCTCACATGTAACATTGGGATTAGAATGTCTTAAGTAGTGATGATGTCTTTGGATGCTAAAAAATAATGCTGGGAAGGGATATTATAATGTACTTTTATTGCTTTTCTCTTAACACAGCTCCATTTCTTTATAAAAAGTTCCTTCAACAATGTCTCAGCTGTTTCTCAGTGAACATCAAATGAAATAATCCCAAAACAAGGATGAAGGGGAGGAGAATACATGTATGACATCAATATTTATGTTAACATATTAAAAGCTCACTTTCATACAGCAATTTTGGCTAAAAAAACTTATATTATTGAGACTGCTGTTACAAGCAAGAACTAAAAACTGAACAATTTGACCAAAGTCATAGAAGAAGCAACAGATAGGAACTGGACACTGTCTTGACTTTTAACCCCTAGACAGTGGCCATGTCGATCAAGATGAAACTTGAAAAGAAAGGGAACAAATCAGTTCTTGCAGTTTCTGACATCTTCCAGATGAATATTTCTACTATAGTAATTTGAAAACCTCCAGTACCTCCAGCAAAGCACTGTAGCCCCACGTCTATAAATGCATCCACCTCTCAGTGCTCATTTCAGCAAACACTTGGCTTCTCTGAAGCTGCACACAGCCATCTGCTCCTTTTCCAGGGCCAGCCCGGCCAGATGTGCAGCTGGCATTGCCGCTGGGGCGTGCAGGGGCACGGGCAGGTGCAGGCGCCCCAAGCAGGTGCCGGGCAGGTGCGCGCCTGCCACCACTTACCGACAGCGCCGCTCCCTCCTTGCTCCTGCCCCTGGATGTCACCTGCCCTGGGGGACACAGGGCAGCCCTCAAAGGCAGCGGGGAGCAACCCCACCCACGCCATGCAAACACCACCTCCAACCCCCACGGGCTGCTGGCTCCTTCCAGCATACAATATGCAAGGAAGTGAGAACTATTGAACTCAGAAGTAAACGTACACTTTGACCAACACAAACTTGGCAGGAAAATGCCAAATTGATACCAGAAATATTTATTTCCCCCTCTCTGTAATAAGTTATCTCTGACTTTTTCAAAGCTGTCAGTTTGCTTGATATTTTGGGAGAGCTTTATTACCCTCACTACTAACAAACATGTTTCACTTCCTGCAATATTATTTGGCATGGATTAAAAATTAACAGCAATTTTATTATCTGAAATTCCAGAGTGTCTTTTACCTTAAGAATCCTGAAATATTCTTTAAGCTATATACAGTCTCAAAAGCAATTTATAACTGAAACATTGTTGCATTTCCATGTTGTTGAAATCTTGCTAATTATGAGCTACAGGACAGTAAAGGGGAAAACTCACAGAAACACACAGCAAACTTAACATAATTATGCAGAAAAATGCAAGACCATCTTACACAAAGGAATAAAAATCCTCTTTTTAAGACCCTTACTCAAAACCTTGAGCAAGATTTTCCATCAAAACAAATGAATTTTTTTCACAAAGTAGAAGAGATGACCTATAACTCAGCTCTCTATGGCTACCTGAAAGGAGGCTTTAGTGAGGTGGAGGTTGGTCACTTCTGCCATGCTTCAAGTAAAAGGATGAGAGAAAAATGGCCTTAAGCTGCACTAGGAGAGATAAAGATTAGAAAACAGGAAATTTTTTTTCACTGCAAGAGTGTTTAGGCACTGGAGTAAGTTGTCCAGGAAGGTGGTGAAGTCACCACCTCTGGAAGTGTTCAAGAAGCATCTGAAGATGGCACTTGGGGATGTTGTTTAGGGGTAAATATGGTGGGCTGATGGTTTGACTAGATGATCTTGGAGGCCTCTTCCAACTTTGACAGTTCTGTGATCTAGTTATGCTGTGGTTTGTATTTGTGCCAGTTTCATATAATAGAATTTACATAGCTATGTGAATTCTGGCATTGGGGCTCACATCAACTGCAAAAAATGTTCAGGGAAATAGACTCTAATAATACTAGTAAATATACCAAATTTTGTTAAGAAGAAAGTGGGGAGAGTGGGGCAGAACACCAACCTTTTCTGCAAGTTGAATAGGTTAGTTATGCCCAAGATTTCTTTTTAGTATGAACCAACAGCAGCAAAAAAGGTAGAACTAGTTGTCAATAGACTAAGAAAACTTTATTCAGAACTTCAAAAGATACTTATGAAAATAGCCACAAATTTAGAGATGGGTCTTTGAAAAGTGCTGTAAGCATTGAGTAACTACAGCTCCTGAAACATAATTGTATTTGCACTAATGCTTGACCCATGTAAGTGCAGTGGAACTGTTCTATTTGGACTGGTTCATTTAAGATCTTGAGCATATGGGAAGAATACTTCTAATTTTGAACAGGGATTGAACCAATACCAACTTGAAATCACATCCCACACTGCTGCACTTTAGTTCCAGATTAGCCCAGAACGCTGAGGAAACCTAAAGACCGCAGATGAGAAAATGGGCTAGGGAGCAATGCCAAGATCAGCAAATCACCTCAATCCCCCCTGCTCTCCACCACCTGCCAGTTACAATCCTGCCTATAATTTTTAGAACACTTTTGACAGATGCAAATTTTGAGGGAATATGAACCCTGATTCAGTAAAGCATCTGGGAATGCACTCAAATTCCATTTTAGTTACTACTAATGTACATTACAGAAGCAGGTTCTTTGTATACAAGAAAGGTTTATCCCTAAGATCTTTACAATATTCTTACTTGCATTTTATGTTTTACTCAATCCAATTAGACTTCAAGCAAATATTAATTAGGAAACAGTCACACAGACACAATAAACATACACTCCCTGGGGGGAAAATTGATTTTTAAAAACAATCATATTTTGACAAATACAGATAACTCACAAAGGCTGTTTTGGGTCTGTTTGAAAAATATCACACATAATGGTGTCAACAAACATAGCTTGGCTTGCCAACACATCAGGAGATTGAAATTATTGAGTGTTCAGAATCTGGGTATTATTTATGTCTTTCAATCTGCATGGCACAGAAGAAAAAACACAGAATAGATGTAGCAGCATCCTTTAAATCTGAGGGATCCCAACCAAGACACCCACACTACTACCTATGACTCTAAAACATAGTGCTATTTTACATGGATGTGGCCAAGTATCCCTCAGGAAAATAATCACAGAAAAGTACCTTGAGTAATATTGGTATAATACCAAGGTAAACCAAGGTAATTTTGCTTCCATGACACTGCACAATGAAAAATAGTGAAAGTTCTGTGCAACTAAAATTCTTGCTAAAGCTATTTCCAGCTTTCAAGCTAGTTAACTAGTTTGCTGAATACTTATTATTATTCTTCCAAAAGCTAATTAAATAATACCTAATACATATTGTGTGAAAGTTCATTTGCAATCAAGTAGCAAAGACTCTCTGAATCTTACAATTTCATCTAAAATAATTGTGCTCATTTCACATCAGTAACAAATTTAAATAACAAAAAGCTCTTAAAAAACTGAAGGAATATATTTCAGTGCTTGACTATCTTATACCTCATAGGGAGCCAAACTGCTCCTTTTACAAGTGGTACAAAAGATGTTGTTACTCTTAAGCAGATATTCTGGCAAAATGGGACATTTTAAAGCAAAGCTATCAAGGGTTTGCAAATGCCCTAAATTCCAGCAGTGATGTGTATGTCCACCCACACACCTGCTATTAACTTTGATTTCCTATTTTCTGACATACATTTCAGTTCTAAAATAATTTATCGGGACCCAAAATTCATATACCAATTTCCAGTTTTTTATTTCCTTTTTAACCAAATTTTTTCATCTCATCTTGGGTCACAACTTTCAGAAAAGATGTGATTCACAGCTTTACACTTTCAACACAATTTTTTCATATTGTCACATATTTAGTGAAATCTTAGAAAAAACGTAATTGTGTTTATAAGTAATTATAGTTTTTCCTGTTTGGGCAGTATTTTACATGCATTATTGTAATTGCACTTGTAAACAGCCAGGGCCAGCACAATGTAAGAAATGAGTCTGGAAGCACAACTGCTGGTGCCTCTTTTTCTCTGCAATGGCCTCCAAGTTAGACTGATGGCTCCCTGGGCTTTTTGCCAACACCACACACCAGATTTAAATAGAAAGAAGTGAACTAGACAACCTGGGGTCCAAAATTTAATTCTGACCTTATGTATAAGCTCTATGGGAGGCTTGGGCAAAGTAGAATGCTAATCTACCATATAAGGGCGGCACCACAGAAAACTAGAAAAAAAAATCTAACCAGAAAAATGTCTTTTTTATCATGTGCACATTTTGGTATTTTGAAACCATCGATCTTGAAAAATAATCAAATCTTCATGTATAAACATTATGTTATTCCCAGAAAGTAACATTTAATGTACAGTGTTGTTACATGTTCACAGCCCACTTTCTTTCAGCATGAGATAAACTATATTTTTTTATGGCTTTAACCCACTTTATTCAAACCATAGACTTTTCTGTTTCACAGACTTGTGGGTTTATGGATCTCATTAACTATGAAATATGGACAGCATATTAGAAAGTAGATTTGAAAATGAAGGCTGAAATGCTCTCTTCATTCCATCAGAACAGGTTCTATTTATATCTCCTCTCATACTTCATATTGGAAGTTAAGTATTCTGCTAAAACATATTTGCTAATTGACTTCTTTACAGAAAGAGATATTTTTTTAAAATCAAATTAGTGCTCTTCAAAGAAATACTTACAAGAAATAGAAATACTTACAAGAAATAAACATTTTTTCCTACATTTAAATGATACTATAATGTTAAGTCCAAAATAGCAAATGAGAAAATATCTTCATAAAATTTTGAAGATGCTGACTAATTTTACCATTTTCTTTGGAAGTTCTGTGATTTAGCTGTCTCTAGGAATTGCTTTTAACTTTTCAATGGAGAACAAAAACTATGGTAAACAGATTAAACTCTATTCCTGATTTCTTACTGTAAACTCCATTTATTAATCAACTGCATGTTAGTGTAATTCATTGCACTTGGATCCTTTGATTTTAAACAGAAATATCCAGAAAATGAAGCGTTTAAATACCTATTGAAATTTTATTCACTAACCATTAAAATAACTCAATAACTCTATTGAGCATAACTCAAGTTGTAAAATGACTAAATAAACACAGTAATGAGTAAAAACTGTTTAAGCTATTCTGAGATGGGATCTTGAAAATTAGATGCTTGAATGGTAATTCTCAGAAAGCTAGCTTTACTGATCATTATTCTTAGAATATTTGCATAAGATATTCTATTTATTTAGTCCCTGCCCTTTCAAGAGAGAATTCCCAGGACATCATTAAGTTCTCTATTCTTGATACAGCTTGACATGACACAGATACACATGCAACTGAGAAACAGCAACTTTTTTCCACAGGGAAATTCAGGTCATCAAAACACAGGAAAAGAGGTTAATTTGAAGGCAATGAGGGAAAGTTTTGCAACTCTTATTTATGTATTCACAATCTCAGAAAAGAAAGAGACCAAATCTTTCCTCACTGTTCCCTTCAGAAGGATTTCTTCTGGCTCAAACTATTACCAAAGGCACTACCATGAATTTTGACAGAATAAGACAAGGAGCCCATCTACAAAGTGGCCTAATACAAAAAATCTCAGCTATGTTAAATGGATCTTGTGCTGTTTTCTAGCACAGCAGAAGGCATTGTGGGACAGTGCATGAAGTGCTTATATAAGCAGCAGAGTGACATAACTTTGGAAAGGAGTTGGCAACGGCATCAGAAGTCAATTCCAACAACATTCTGTCCACTTCATAAAGTGGTACGTGACACAGTGTAAGACCAGCTTCACGCTTCCTGCACTTCTGTGTGCACAGCTGATCTGCCATAAGCTTTGTGGGCAAATAACAAAATCTTGTGAACAACTTTCAATCAGCACAATGCTGATAAGTAGCATACATTGATTAATGTTATGCATTTGGATGCAGATTTGTATTTCCAAAGAGCCACAACACAAATGAATCAAACAAAGGCCTCTAATTCAAGCAGAATAAACTTAGAAGCACTTTAGAAACTTATGTAACAATCCCTGTAAATGCATCTATAAACAAGTTGTTTCAACACTTCCTGCTTGGGCTTGATTTCCCTTATGCTGCTGCTGAATGACTGCCATGCAGACTCCAAGTACTGATCCTCCCAATGCTGAGTGCTGCAACTATGTGCAGCAATGTATGACAGAAATAAATCCTACATTTCTGCTCTGTTCCATATTGCCTTCATTTCATTGCTTCCTTTTTGTTACACAGTCAGCTACAAATCAAATTTATGATGACTTTGAAGAAACTTGTAGGAGCCTGGACTTCATCTGCTATAAGGAATAATGGAACTGGGATCACACTGGTTTTGTTATTTGGGTATTTGTGCACTAGAAACAAATGGATAGTAACAGGAGTCTTACCTTGAGATCAACAAAAAAGTACTTTCAAAATTCTCTCATGGACTGTTCAAAGAAACGGGGAATTTATTGGAAATACAAGCAAGATTTACAGAATGAAGATATGTTAAAGTTCTAACTATTTCTAACCCTTTCCCATTTACGTTTATGTAAACCCACAAATCAAATGGTAATTGACATGTGGAGTCTGTGCTACACATTGCTAATACTTTGATTGCAATTTCAGGCTATGAAATCAAAAATACTCTTGCATAATTTCATGTGCAGGAAGAACTTTTTAAATGGTTCTTCTGCAATAACCATCTAGGAACCTTCAATCCACACGTGGAAAAGCAGAAGATAAGAAAGGAAAAAAAACAAATTTTCATGGAGTATATATAAAATATTTAAAAGAACTTCCAAATAGTTACAGAACAGTGTAATCCAAATGGTTTTCACTGCAGTAAGTCACATTAGGTAACTTTTTTTCTGGTTAGGTTTATACTGTTTATATTCCCCTCAAGCAGTAATACCAAAATTTAATTTAATCTAGAGATTTTCATACAACTCATGTCCAAAACCAAAATCCTCCTCGGTAAAAAAAATAATGAAGCAATGTTGTATGATAGTATTCATGTTACCAATTTTTCATCAGATGGAAGTTTGGAAGCTAAGGAAGGAAGAAAGCTGAGAATAATTTGCTAGGTCTAGGACTGCAACAAAATGCCCCTTCCAATTTAATTTTTTGTGTGATTAGCAAATATAAGTATTGACACAAAATACAGCACACAAAAAGCCTGCATATTTACCCCAACCCTTAGCTCCTATATATGTAAAAAACAAATGTAGAATGATTTACCCCCAAAACATTTATCACAATTTTTCCATGAGTATTTCATGCTACACAATTATTCCAGTGCATACCTGCAGGCCTATCAGTTGAGCTGCTGATTTCCCTTTGAGGCAGAGAACGAGTGCCAGAAATGCATTTAAGTCCTCCAGAGAGAGACTACTGACCTATAACAGATGAAAAAATGACACATTATGTGAAGGCTCTGAAGAGGACCTTTCTGAAAATTGAACCTCTTGCTCAAGCACATCAGACTTGGAGCAATGACCCCAGTGATGACCACCAGGATGCATAATATGTATTCATAAAATATGCATTCATAAAATATGCATCATCTAGGAAAACATACAGGGAACAAAATACTTTCTTTCATAGCTTGAAGCAAGTGCATACCCCTATGCTTGTGTATAGTGTATACACATGGATTTCCACATACCAAACAAAATGCCCACCCTTCATTTTTCCCTTCTCCACTTCCCTTGGAATTTCTTAATAACAGGAAATTTTTCCTTCTCTGTTACATCAAGCATAGTAAAAAAAAAAAGGAGATTTAAAAAAAATTTCTTTATAATCAAGACATAGCATAAAAACCACCTCAATGAGCCACAGATATGATGACCATTAGGAATTTTTAAAAATATTTACACATTTATGTTAGAAATTTCAAAAATATTCAAAAATATTTCAATTACCTATTTTAAAACCTAAATTTCAGGATTTATCAAAACATATTGAATTCTTTCAGGTTTTAAAGCTACATATAGAAGCAGGGAACTCTTAAAACTAAAACCTAAAATGTTTAAGTGGGGAAAAGGAAATGACAAGTCTATATTGATGTGTCAGTTCACTTCTATCAGTAAAGGGGAGATGGGCACCTTTTCTGCTGTGAAAAAGTGTTTAGTGATGTTACAGAGGCACATGATCAGCCCAGAAGACAGACAGCACCTTGAGAGCAGCTGGCATGATTCCATGACAGTACCAGTGGAGCTCTAATCCTTTCCTTCCTCCCATAAAACACTGTGTATTACACAAGTGCACCAAGAGCACTTATCTGTTACAGCAGCTGAGGACATGCAGAGAGCTCCAAAGTGAGATCCACAGAGCATTACAATTCCTTAGCATTTGGAACTTGAGGAAAGGTTTCTCTTGCAAAATGTGGAAATGTACACTGTGGGTGTACAGAACACTTAAGAGGCTGCCATTGCCTTTCTTTTAATAGGATAAAGATCATTCAACCACTATTCAGATTTATTTGTTTTTTTTGTAAATCAAGCTCCACTGCTTGTCCCACTGTAAAATACTTTCTCCTCTATGATGCTGTTAAATCTTGCATAAGGCACAAGAATGTGAGGGATATCAGAAACATTTTAAGCTTTCAAAATGCTCCTTGGTATTCATTAACTCCACCTGTCTGCTAAGATCTGATAATGGCCCTCCTTTACCCTGTAATTCAAGTCAAGTCACCTTTGTGTAGATGGCAACAAGAGAGGTTTACTAAACCTGCACATTTCATACACTGAAGTAACAGAAAAAGTGAGTTTTAGCTACAAACAATTCTTAATACCTGCACAATTTTGTCCTAAGAAAAAGAAATCAAAGATTGCTTGCAAGGACAACAGCATGAAAATGCCCCTAACAGAGCAGATAAGCCAAAAATGCTTATGAATGTAAAAACACTTCTTCAGAGAAATATTTTATTCAGCAATCAAACTTGGTGAGTTATCACAGTTCCACTGTCAGATTTAATCCAAAACTGTTAGACATTGAATGAGAAAATTCCCCTTTGTCTCGAGGCTTCACTGTTTGATTTGAATTCATTTGCTGCTTTGCTGACTTTAAAGACAGACCTAATATTTTGTAATTTTTTCACTATTTTTGTTTTTAATTTAGACACTGTTTGAAAGGTACCCTTGAAAAAAACATTTTTCAAACCAACTCTTGTTTTACATAGTTAAGGTTTTTCAACGGATTTTTTTCTTAAAAAAATGCACCTGAAGTTTTCATTAAATACTTGCACATACATTCTGAGGAAGCCAGATGGGTTGGTTAATATGCTGGTACCTGCAAAACCCTCATTTTTAGCTTAGATTCAATTATAATTAATGAAATTTTTAAGAAGTTAATTTTCCCTCATATGAGCTGAAAGAAGACTTCAGGCCTGCTTCAAGGCAACCTACAATTTTCTCAACTTAAATAATTTCTGAGGAAACAATTCATCTTCCTTCTCTAATAAAAATTTAAGACTGAAGTGTAAAGACAAGAGTCAGAACAGAGCTAGACAAACCTTGTTTTCTCAGCTATAAAACAAATGGAAGCAATATGGCCAGCTCAAAGCATGGCTACTGACACTCCTGCCCTCATGTTTTCCTCTCAAACATCCCAAGAGAACAAACAGACAATATCAGAGAAATAAGCAAAGTTTAAAATAACTCAGCAATGAAAACCATTTTACCCCAAATCAATTCCCCAGTCTGGTTCCCAGGGTGGATTGTATCAGTGCAACTCCGAAGGCAGAAGAGAATCAGGAAAATGGGGTAGTTCTTGAGAAACTGGTACTGCCATGAAAAACATTCCATCAAACTGAGCCCTTTGCATGATCTCTCTGCTGTTACTGCTGCTGAAAGCAAGAGCTGTAAGTCTGATTTTGTCTCTGTTTATAACAGTGGCCATTGGATAATAAGTTCTGAAAACCATTTTCCTTACAAGCATTTTTTTTCTATTTTATTAATATCCTGTGATCAAGGTTAAGTAAATCCACATCTCTGTAGGTGTTCCGTGCTGTTACTTCTCTTCTTAATCACACTAAAGTAACCCTTCTCATATAATTTAGTTATTATGCTATGAAAGGGTACACAGAATAAATCAATAAATAAGTGGAATAGTGATAATTGAAACTGCATTTTCATATTCTAATAGGAAAAACACTTCAAGTATGTTAAAAGGTACGGACATGATATAGATATTGCTGACCTGAAACTGCAAGGCATGAAATTATGTTTATTAAATATTATATTTAAAAAAAGTCAATTTGTATTCTGTTACACAAATATTAAGGAAAAAAAAAGACCCATACGGATCATTTGTGTAATTCCCATATGTACTTCCTCAATATGTCATCTAAGTTTGAGTAAACATATGAAGGGAAATGAAAGGAAAATTCAGGGAGAACTTGTTTTCTTGCATCACACACCAGTACAAATATTGAGGAAACTGAAGTCTAAAAAAAAACAAAAACAAAATGCAGTTCAGTTTAAGTACAAGTGAAACTGAGGTTATCAGATTAGATAAATGCATAATCTGCTCATCCTCAGAGAGGAAAATCTGCTTGTGAGATCACCATTGGAAATGTGGCAAGTACAGACAATACATTAAATACCTATGAGAAAAGTAAATAATGAAGCAATGTTGTATTTAATCTTGTGTCCCTTTTTATTACAATTAAGGTAGTCTACAGGATGCCAAGTATTTGGAATTATAACATAAGTGCTACCTAATAATCCCCTATTACTTAGAATTTAATGAGAAGAGCCATATCCTCAATTCTGGCCTGAAAATTATTAGACTGACAAGAAGGCATGAAAAAGTAGTCAGTGAGCGCTGACTAAATATTTAAATTGTCTGTTTGCACAGTCTGCATAGTCACCTGAGGGAATGTCTCCTTTTGATGACACAAAGGAAAGACAAAAGGAGCAACTTTAATTTGCAAACAGGTCCCAAAGAGCAGGGGAAATCCCTCAGTTTATACTCTCTCTGCTAGACTGCCCGAGGGGTTTTGTCATGGGCACATGAGAGTTATGATTAGCTACTAAAAACCCCCAGTGTTTCTTGAACAGGATGGTGCACGCTAAGTGGAGTAATTAAAAATACTGTAATGCAGTACTATTATATTTGATCAGCTATGCCTACAGTAAGGATTAAGAGGAATGCCCAGCACAGGCTAGCAAAAACCACTTTATTTGTTCTTTGCACTAATGCTACAGCCCTGACTGGGGGGAAAAGCAACCATCCCTCTTACCTGCATCATAAGATAGGCCAGCAAGCAGCAGAATCCTGCAACAGGTGCTTCCAGAGCTTGGAGCTCTTCCATCTCATCTTGAAGGTGAAAGCACGCCAGAAATGTCCTATACCGTTGCTTCTCCACATCAGGCCCCTTGGCAAGCCACAGTGTTTTCAAATTAGGTATTCCACCTACAAAAGAAATCCATTATTTTATTTTGGCAGCAACAAGATGAAACATGTCTACCTCATTACAATCTGAAAGGAAATGACTGCTCTGGCAGGAAAGGAAATGAAATGCTCTTGGCATTTGCCAGGACCACTGAGTCAAAAATAAAATGTATTTGACAAAACCTGCACTTGAAAAAAAAAAGAAAAAAAATGGCCTGTAATTTAAACCAAATTTATTGAATACAGGCATGTTTAAGCAGAGTGGACTGAATTCAACCCTTACAATAACATAGACAACCTTGAGACAGCAAGCATTTAACCTATGCAAGAGCAAAGTTTGCCTGCAAGTGTGTTCTTCCCCTTGGGGATGCACAGCATTAAATGAGGCTCACTTCACTGTGAAACAGTGATTCAGCAGAGACCCACCAGGTCTGTTTTTCTCTCTCTCTGCTGGAGTTAACATATCAGGGGTTCCTGAAGGATGCTCACACTGTCTCCCTCATGATCACCTCTTTCAATAAACACCTAAGCCACTTTGTGGTGAGCATCTCTCCACCAGGCATTGTGTGGCTCTGGCTCCTCTGCAGCACATTCCAGTTTGGGAACAAAAACCAAGGGGATCTGGTGTTTTTCACTTCCTAGGCTACTGTATGAAACACTGTTGCAAACAGACACAAAAGAACTGTCATCAGTTATGAATAATGGATCTTTCCAGACTTCCTCTAGCATCATTCAGACTTGTCTCTAAATTCTTAATATTTACCCCATGCTGCTGTCTCCCAGCTTGTGACACGTGTGGGCTAATGCAAAATTTGCTCCTCGTTTAAATTACATTTAATCTGTTATCAAAATAAACACTAAGGCACGTGAAATAACAGAACAGTGAACTGGTTATGCCTGGGAATCTCAATAAAAGACAGAATCGTACCATAAAGTACGGCTGCTTCTGTAGTTAAATAAAACGAGGTGTGAATTTTAAATGTGGACTAATTAAGCTACATTTGGCAACACCTCTTCCTTTTTTATGTGACATGCAGCAGCTGCAGACCAGTTAGGAACACTTGGTGATAATAAATGGTTAAAGTGACAAGGTGCTGAAATCTACATAGATGATGTTTATTTAGCCAGGAAAGCCCATTAACCAAATGGTACTAATCCTTTGGAGAGGGGGAAACCAGAAGAACAGTTAGTATTCTCTTTCTTTATCTCCCTGATGGATGTTTCCTTTACTATTTTCAGGGCTAACTCTCCTGTCAAAAGTTTTAACCATAAAAAGAACTACTACCATAAAATCTGTACATGTCTAACCTTATTTCTAAGGGACATGTATTATTAACAAAAAAATCCAGTTGCCTGATTGGAGGTAGAAATGCAGGAAAGAGATAAAATAAATAGTGGCAGTGAGTGGAGTAGTACAGACAGCACAGTAAGACTCACATTATTGGTTTTGAGATTGGAAATTGCTGCCTTAAGAAAAAAAAGAACAGCAGAGATTGACGTCCAGAAAGAAAATTAAATATAACATGCACTAAACCAAAAAAAGGCGAACTTCTGCTACCAAGCCTAAGCAACCCTGATGTGTGAGACAAGCTGTACACAGGTAAACTCAAATAGTTTTGATGGTTTCTGCACATGAAGAGATACACCAAGAATCAGTTAAAAGAAAAGTTCTCTTTTGCATCCAGGGGCATAGCTAAAAACAGAAATCCTTCTTTCTTCAGAGTAAAACCATTAACTTTGTCAATATTCAAGATTATAGATCTATACTGAGAGAGCTCAACAAAAAATTCAAGACATCTCTTCCATAAACAGTTTCTTCCACTTTCAGAAATATCTACTTGTGCCTGGGAAAAAGGGTACTGATAAATTATGAGCTATTTACTCTGGGAAAGAAAACCTGATGCTGTGTCCTTTAGGAACACACCAACAAAAGGCGCTTCTTTTTCTGAAGCGTTCTCTTCTTCAAGTAATAAAAAATTCCATGTAATACCCAAGACTAATCTATTACATCAAATGAAAGATAAGTAAAACAAAGAAACAAATATCCTAAAGTTTAATGACTGTTCCACCATAAATGCAGTCCACAGCACATCTAAGATTAATCTACAGTAGACCCTCAAAATGCTTTACGTACATCCTCACGACATCATTTACAGTAATTAGAAAACATTTCTGGAATAGAAATGTACTTGGAGAGGCAAGAGAAATATTTAATTTTCTGAACATGTCTATATATTTATGAAATTAACCTGAAAAACAACCAAAACTGAGTAATAAAAGGAAAACACCCCAAAACATATTTATATGTACCTAATTGAAACACCTTTACTATAAAGACTAGTAATGACAGAATTATGTGTTGGGGTTGTAGGAACCACAATTTCCCATTAATTACACAAACATGTGCAAACATAATTACTCTCAAGAGGCACAAAATTGTGTGAAAACCATATTCAGTTCACTAAGTGAACTGCAGTCCTCAGGAATCTCAAGAAGAGGAGCTTTAAAAAGACCTCCATGGAGGTGAGATATTACTTGCCTAAACACAAAAACAGACAACCCACAAGTTAAAAAAAAAAGTATGGACAAATCACTTTTTACCTTTTTCCTTTATACTCGCACATTTAATACCATTATCATACAGAAAGCAGCATGAGAAACAAAAGAATTTCAAGGGACTATATAAACGTTTATTTCATCTGTTTGAATTTCAATAATCAATTTATGGATATACAATACATGCAAAATTTGTGGAATCTATTAATTCCATTATATCATTTAACTCAACACTTAAAGGTGATCCTCACACTTAAGTTGTAGCAAATTAAGTTGTAGCAACTTAAAACACATCATTACTGTGTATACAGATGTATAATAGTAAATGTTCATGTATATTTGTAATGACTATTGAAATTTTATTTTATAACACCACTAATAGAACTTTAATACTTCTTCATTTTTACATGCTCATGTAAATACCAAGGAATAAAAATAAGTTTATAAAAATGTACTTGCTAGGAACACTCAACAGTAACTTCTCAACAACTGTGGCCAAAAAATTCAAATGCCAATTAAATCTGACCATTAAAGACAGAGACAGCATTTTGAACTTAAACATATTCATGACACATTCATGAAGGATGCAATGCTCAGAATACTGAAAATACATCCAAACTCTGTGATATAAAGTGACAGTATCCTATGCATTGTCAGAAATAAAATGAACAGCAGAATCTATACATTTCCAGCAAAGACTTTAGAATTTTTTCTATTCCACATAAACTGCAGACATATCAAATATAGCTTCTATGTTCACAAGATATGGATGTGAAACACTATTTTCCTAGATCATGGATCTTCTAACAAAATTTATTTGCCAGTGAAACTTTTTATCAATATAAGTGCTGCTCTGTAAAGAAACATTCTAGAAGGAAGAAAAAGACACAGACAATGCAAGGAAGCACAGATGCTAATTCAGAAGACTGTTTCTCAAAAATAAAAAATATAGTTAATACATACTATATTTTAAATATATTTTATCATCTTACTTACCATCCTGCCTTTAGGATTTGATATTTTGTTTTTAAAAAAAGCTAACATTCAGTCTATCGCCTGCAACCTTTCCAGATGAAAGGCACTTCTTCTGTTTTATGCATGCACAAAGTTAGTAGGAATTCTACTTTTTAAAAAAAATTGATGCAAAATTTAAAGCATTTATCATTATGTACACTATAGTTTAAAGTTCACAGTTTCTTTAGACTTTTTGATCTAAATCAAACTGGAAGAGAGTCAGGATTTTCTATATATTCTCAGTACAGCTCTAAGGTAGTTTTGATGATCAGGTTATCAGCTTTTTTCCAAAAAAAAAAAAAAAAGAACCTTCCCAAATTAATTGCACTTTTGATGTTTCAAATAGGTTTTTGATAAAATTCTTTTTTGTCTTTTTGAGTAACCTGATCTTGATTGACAGCCTTGAACTCTAACTTCCTAAAACAACTTTAAATTTAGCTCTAAATATGATCCCTGTCTGAAAAATGTGATGTGCTGTTGAGAACCTTATTTGGTGAATTAGAGAGTCATGCTGTGGAAAATCAAAGACGCATGAGCAAATGTAAGGCATACAAATATGGACTGCAAAAATTTTAGAAAAATATTTGTCTGCTGAAGGAATGACAACAGAGCACTAAAAATAAACACTAAAAGTCCTCCTCCCATTTTTTAATAGTCTGCTTGAACAGCCTTTCATTACTGAGTTAGTAAAGATTGTATCTGAGAAGATTCTGTTTTTATAAACTCCACTTATGTGGTTGCTATAAACAAACACACTTAAAATGCTGTTTATTGTCAACATGAAGGTGGGTTCTATGTGTTGTATGTTTGCAGAGCTATAGAACCAGAGTACATGAGATAAAGTGCATTCTCCAGAAAGGGAGGAAGGAAGTATACTATCTGGGATGGAAAATTTCACAACAATAAATACAGTATATTTGCCAGACAATTTGAAATGTAACTACACAGGTATGGTTTATATTTTGAGTTTTGTTTCCTTGTTTTGCAGCATGTTCCCAGACCACTGTATGCTGAAATAATACATTTGCACAGATCAATTTTCACTCTGCATATTCATATTCCATTTGGAAAATTTCACAGCAATTTCTTGCTATCATAAAGGCAATTAGATAATCACTCTCCTAATATTGTGTCAAGGGTACTGGACAGTGAAAGTACTGTATATCAAATAACAACTCTCTTGTACTTCGTCTATATAACCAATTTCTTTCTGAACAGTCCTTTAAAAAGGATTTTGAAAAGGACAATATCTAAAAAGCAACTGATTTTCCTTCATCTTTGATTTCAAAGACTCTCATTAAATATATGAGTTTCAAATATGAAGATAAATAGGCAATCTTTGGATACCGAAAAAGAAATTTACTATAAATTTACAAAGAAGTGCCTGCATTTTAACTTCTGAATTAGGATTTAGACCAGATTAGCACAAGGACTGCTACAGAAGGATGTAGGATGCCAAGGGAAGATGTACTGGTAATTACTTTCCAAAAATTGAGATAGATAGTAACTTTTCTTAACAAGACATCAATGCTATTGTATATCAGGGTAACAAATACATTTCATGTGAAAGACTAGAAAAATCCCAGAGCTGCTGATCCATTTGCTACCAGATGACAGAGAGAGCTGTGAGATCAAGGATGACTACAGCTGCATGGACAAATGAACACTTAGAACAATTTTCCCCTTGACATAATAAAATTGCTTACTTCCAATCCTAAACTTATACTGCATGACACAATTGTATATATATATATATACACAATTATATATATACAACGCTCAATCTTTTCACTAAAATGTATGATACTTCCTCATAAATGTAGCACATTTCTCATAACTCCAATTTCATTAAGAGTGCCCATTAATGTGTTTTTTTACCAAAGACAAGAAGATAAAACCACACAACATACTTTAAAGAGCAGAAACAGCTTCACAGAAACAGCCCATTTTTTTTTTTTAATTAAAAGCTGGAATCTCTCTCTGGGTTGTCAGAGATTATATAAAAATGACTCCTTTTTACATTCTCCACTGTTCTCATTAAGACAATCTGTCAAACAGCTTAATGGACGAGTTTTAATATGGCCTCACACACCACTTATCCTGGCCTCAGAGCAGTATTTAGAACTTCTAAGAAATTGTCTGCATTTTAGAACTGATGTTTCAATTAGCACTGGGTTTAACAAGACCCAGCAAAAACACCTATCTCAAAGCTGAAACCTATTATAATTACAAAAGGTAATCAAAAGCAACTACAAGCGTGAAGCTCTTTAGCTCCGTGTTCTCCACAGTCATTCTGGATTCTATATCAAACATATGATGGATTGTCCAACCTCATTTTAGTGAGGTGGTTCTTTCAGTTTAGATTTATACACATTTTTATTCTACCTGTAACAGAAGGTTGTACAGGTTGGATCAGGTCTGGCTGCTTGAGAGGATTTCCAAAATAGACAAACCACTCTTTTACTGAAGGACAGGTTCCACCTAAAAAAGACAGAATTGGATCAGTAAGTCAAATGTAAGTATTGGCACTACTGTAACAGCTGGGATAAGCTGTAATCAGGATTCTAAATAGAAGGCACTTCTTGATGACTTGTTTGCTCAGCTTTAGAAACAAACCAAGAAAAAATTGTTTCAGTATCTTTATGACAAATCATCAGAACAAATAAAGAGAGTTTCAATTACATACTATAAACATGAGTTTGGACTGGGGAACTGCAACCAAAACTGTAAATACAAGAGTCTGTGGAAAACATTCTGAAACAGGCTTAGGCCTTCCCAGCCCAAGGCAGCTCAGGAAGCTCTGGAGGCATGTGGCATAGCTCAGGGACCTGCATGAGCTACCTCAGTCTCTCAGCACTGTCACATATCCAGGCAGAGCTTAATATGATTCACCTTCCAACTTGCCCTGATGTTTCCTGTGTCAGGGTTTGAGCCAAAATCGTAACAGGGAGGCCTTGATGGCTATTTGAAAGCTGTCAGCAATGGAGTCATCCCACCATCAGATGCAGAGCTTTCACAGCCCATTGTTCCAGACCTTTTATTGAGTATATATTGAGTTTATACATAATACTTCAAGTGGCTTTCCTAGTCCCTAACCTGAACCCTGCTCAGCCCCTCTAAAGATGGCCCTTAAATTAAAAATTTTACTTCAGGAACTGTACTGTATGCTTAAAGAAACCCAAACAAACCAACCCACAGGAAAAAAAAATCATGCATTTAAGAATTTTTGAAATACAGACTATTCAATTTACAAGAACCAGCTCAAAATCATTCAAATGCAAGTTGTTATTAAAAAAACTCAAACAAACATAGAATCAGTGCTACTATCAATGGTGTTTTGCATTCTGTTCAGATTTTGGTTATGGTACCCATGTCATAGTGCCTGAAATTTCCTCTCTGTAGTCTGGTAAACAGTATGAATTAAAGAGATTTAGCTAGTCCCGGGCACTTGGAGTAGAATTTTCAAATATTTCCTTTTTTTCCTTTCCTTGCCCCTTTCCAGATTCACAGGATTGCATCTCTAATTTCTTCCAGCTCTCAACCAATACTGAAGCCATTATCCTTTAAAAATCCTGCCTTTTATCACCAATTCCAAACTCCCTAAAATTTACTGCACAAGTATTTTTGATGCCATGGGGACCCTAATCAAAAACTTCCCCTAGATTAAACCAAACCAAACCAACCTTTCCAACACTGTCCTTTTCCTTGTCCACCCAAAAAGGTTTTGTCACACAATTTCCTGATCTCACTCATTGCTCAGTGCTGAAGATAACTGCTGACATGAGTGAAAAAGTAGTGTGCTATGGTGCAAGGAAAGAAATTCCTCAGATGACTTTTTATTGTCAGGGGTAAGAGAAGGGGAAAAGAACACTACAAAATCTGTTTTACAACCCTGCTCCCTCCCTCCCTCCCTTCCTTCCTTCCTTCCTTCCTTCCTTCCTTCCTTCCTTCCTTCCTTCCTTCCTTCCTTCCTTCCTTCCTTCCTTCCTTCCTTCCTTCCTGCCTGCCTGCCTGCCTGCCTGCCTGCCTGCCTGCCTGCCTGCCTGCCTGCCTTCCCCTGCCTTCCTGCCTGCCTTCCTGCCTTCCTGCCTTATGGACCTGCAGCACAAGCTCCCAATAAAGGTGAGGGACTGAAGAACCAACACATGGAGTATGAGGGACTGTGTTACACGACTTGCCATGCTTATCTATTCAAAAACCAATGACATTAAAAATAAAATTTAAAATACCTGCACTAGAGGGGGGAAAAGTCCTAAACTGTACATTCCAATAGCTGAATAATCTCACATCTTGATTATAAACCGTCTCTGGTAACGTTATTTCATGAACAAAACCCTTCAATCAAAAAACACAAAGTCACTTTCAGAAACATTCTGATGTTTTAACATTCAGTTTTAAGATTTAGTGTGTGGATTACTCTGCTTTATTCAATTTATTCAGCTCACTTAGACTCCTCTAAATTTTAGCCTGGTTTCTTAAGGAGGCAAACCTAATGCAATTAGGACATCTGTCTTATAATTAATTCATGCATGCACTGCTCTGCTTCAATTAAATCTGCCAAAGGAGAAGTGATTTCAAATGGATTTCAAAAGTTCTAAACATTTTGTGAAACTGAAGACTCAGCTGACAGAGGGATCCTATTAGGGCACCAATTGAAAGAAAGGCAGGAAAACCAACTTACCTGTTGTATCCAAACAGACTGAATGGCAAATCATTACACAAATAGTTGTAGAAGAGCTAGAGATGAGAGAAAAGGTAGATGGGATTTGGGAAGGGTAGAAAGCAATAGGGAACATGCTTAGGAACACCATATACTGCAGGAGGGAATTGTCAAGGACATGAGGAGAAGTTAAGACGGTATAAAGAAACATGGAAATAGAATAACTTTGCTGATGAGAAGCATTGCTCTTTATGAGTTCCACAACTCACATAAAAACATATCAAAATGTGTCTTGATTCTAAATACCAGTGAGACATTATTTTTGACATCAACCATTGAACTGATGCACAGTAAAAAGGAAAGTTGGTAGGAAGTCTACAGTTTCATTCTTTACATGTTTGTGAATGCAGGTACAGGACATAGCCCCATATCAGCTGAGTGCTTTTCATTACTACAGCCCATTAGTAACAAGCATATATCACTGTTCACATAAACAGCCAAATAAATATTGCTGAAAGCAAGTTCCTGCAAATTGACGGCCCATTAACATACCAAGAACAAAGTGGAGATATGATCTCTAAATGTCAACCCTCTCTGCATGGAAATGTCTTGGGGAAAGAAACCCCAACTTTTTTACCCACAATGCATATAAAGAATATCACCAATTAAATTTAAAAAAAAAAAAGCAGTTCCTTTGTTTAAATAGATTCTTAATGACCTGTGAAAGCACTGGCTAGGCAGCCTAAGGAAAGCTTCAACTGTGTGCAAACCACTAGAGAGTTGGAAAATGTTGTTATGTGTGTTCCTCTATACCTGCAACAACCCCAACTCTCCTGAGTGGTCACTGGTGATAACTGGCAAAAATTCTGCTAAGGGACTGTTTTTGACACAGTGTCAAAGCAAGAATCAGTCTGGCCTGCTAATGTTAGAACTGGGAGTGATGCCAGGACTTCGAGGAGCTGGCCACGGGCTCAGGCTACATTACATAACCTCCTAATTGGCAATGGACATACAGGTGCAGGTATTTTCATGGACTGTGTTAGTGCCAAAACCTGCTGGCTGTGTTCTGAACCCTTTGCACACATAAGAAAGCTTGGCTGGCCTATCAGGGTGTATTATTTACTGTTATTTTCCCCTCCTCCTTGAATTTTTCCAGAAGTAGTTTTTCTCAGAAAGATGCTAGAGTGTTGACAATTTCTATCACCATATGCACTATTTCACATACTGATCAGAATGGTTCAATTAATTATAAATGCACTTTTGAAATAGACAACAAATGCCATGTTGTCACAATCACCATCAGCTCCCTATTTATTTCTGTAGGGTCAAAAATAAGGCTGTGATTCTCCAACATTTCCATGAGTAAAGGTACATGCACCACACACCAAACTGTACCAAAGGCAATGTTATATAAGCAATTGTTTCAGCAGCTCTGCCATCTTTTACAGGCAGGCACTGGTTTGCTCATTCCCACTCCCTGCCATTCCCTCGGGGTGTTTCAGCACAGCTGCTTGTGGCTACACAGAGCCAGATAGGGAAAGAGACCAGGTTAGTTACCTGACTACAAAAAAGGCAGGGAAGAAAGACAGAGGCTATTTTCAGTTTCTCAAACTAGGCTATCACACAGCTGCACAAACAGCTGCAACAGCACAACTGAGACAATGTGCAAGGATTGCAATGAGTGGCTGTGCAAGAAAATTATTTAAAGTGCCACTGATAGGAAAGCAACACATCCCACTATGGCTTCAGGCTAAGTGGCATGGTATGGGCCAATGGCTTTGAAGGATACGACATTCTGCTCCTATGGGTCCCCTAAGCACCCTTAAAATTGCAATCTAGACATTCAGAACTAAGTCTCTTGTTTCAGAGTAGGGTAAACAGTTCACATTAGCTTTAACATGCTCTTACTAGAACTGTAACCACTGCTTTTACTAAATTTTGGCTGCTTTGCCAATTAACAGTAAGTAAGCAGATCTGCAAGCTGTAAAGAGGTTAGTTTCCACCATATTTTAATTGATAATATTAAGGAGTAAAAAAGAGGATCACTAACACATCCATGACCACTGCAAACTGGAACAAACACTGTGGAGAGTTAGTCAAGTTAGCTTCAAATGTGTTACATCAGCAGCTGTAAAATGGTGGCAGACTCCACGTGGACTAATTTAATTTGTTGTCTTGTTTCAGTAAACTCTTTTATAATGCTAACCCAATGTCATTCTACATTGTACTACAACCTACAGACAGTGTAGACTACTTCTTCCCATCCTATCCCTTATCAAATTACAAAAACCAATCAACTTGATCTCATCTGAGGGAAACTGGCAAAGGATTCTACTTTGTAAAGAACAAAGCTTTGTAGGTCTAGCAGTGAATCCATAAAAACTAATGCTTACACATACCTATGCATTCCAATACAGACTGTGACTAATGATCTACACTCTTGACTTAGAAGCTACTATACACTGGAATAAAAAAACAACTCATGAACTACTAGGAAGTGACATGGTTAAAGCATTTAGAAGTAGACACATGCATTGAAAATGTGATTTAATAGAGGCACCCATGCAGACACAATCTACCTACCTTTCTGGAAGGGTTAAGGACTGATTTTCTAAACTATGACTTAGTTTAGAAAATTATCACTAGTACTGGAAGCCTGAACTGTGAATAAATAACCCACGATATCTGTGGTTTTATTCTAAAATCACTTCCTTAAAAGAAGACAACTCTCACATTAAAATTTTATTTTCAATATGACTCTAAATAAACATTTCTGTATTTCAATTCTGATCTTCTCTGAGTACTAAACCCACTGTAACACAAATGCTAACCTGCCTACTACCCTGCCATCGTGCAGCAACAACTGTTAATTAGGAATTTTGGCCTGGGTGTTTCTGAAAACATCAATGAATATCCTGCTGCTTAGATGAATAAGTAAAACCCAACCAAGTTATAATTATCTACAAAATTTGGAGGCAGTACACCAAAAAATGAAAAATGACAGATGTACATGATTACTGCTGGGATTTTTGTTATTCTCTCCAAATTGCTATGTAAACTCTGATTCATTTTTTCCTATTATGGCACAACTTCAACCTCTGGCTGCTGAGTGAAATCATGTACTTAATTACCTTTTTGTGCCTTTCTAAGCAAATAGTTTGAATATTAGGTTTGATGGCGGTGCACTTTCATCAATAAAATGTAAAGCGACTACCACGGAGAAATCAACACATTCAAAAGAATAAAGTTCAGCACACTTTTAATTTTCAACTCACTGGCTGAAAGACACTGTAAAGATAACACTTAAATAATGGAAGTCTTAAGAACATTAAAGTGGTCCAAGGATGTGAATAAAGAACTCTCTGTCTTCAAGGAGATGAATGCAAGCACAGATATGATATAAGTACCTGCTACCGAATCTGTTTATACCACTGGATAAGGAAATCATATTTTCTAGCACTTGGATGAAAGAACTAATAATAGCTGGCATGACTACTTGCATTTGTATTATTACAGTAACTTTATTTGACTGCTCTGAAAATTGCAGACTTAAAATCAACAGAAGGTAAAACTTTAACAGTGCATTATTGTTCTGTAAAAGTGAATTAGAACTCACTAATTCATCCAGAGCCACACTTACCCAAGAACATTTGGTTTCATATACCTTCAAACTTTCAAAAATCTCGTAAAGACCATTGCTTTTCTCAATTTTTTGATCATTAACAACTTTCACAACTTCCCATTTAGCAAGGAAAATAGCTCCAATTTTTAAAAATCACTTTAAAAGCACTGAAATGGAGCAGCATGTAGAAAAAGCCCCACAATTTCACATTTTCTCTTACTTCCATAAGAATTACATTCAGCTGCTCAGAGTTTTTATCCTAAATGCATTTTATATCCTAAATGCTGAGACAGCCACTGAAGCAATGAATTCAAGATTTCATATTTCAAAATTGAAAGTACAATGGTGTAAGTAGTTTAATCCTTACCTTTTCCAGATTCCAGCAAGATAGAATAAATATGCTGACGAGCAGGGCGGTAGATAAGTGCCTGTCCAGGAATCTCTGTATCATAGTCATCTTCCAAGGAGTTGCTGCATTCAATCTCTCCATGACTCAGGATATTGAAGATTGAATAATTTTCAGATTGGATGTGCTGCTCTTTAGCTAACTGTTCAAAGAAGGAAGAAGGCATTATCTCCAAAATTAAGAAGAATCAAAAAGTAACAAAATGTATTCACTGTTAGAGGAAATAGATATTTCTCCATCAGTAGAAATGGAGGGGATAGCCAGGGGGGAAACAAGTGCTTTTTCAAATAACACCAGTATATTATCTTTTCATACATCCATCTTTTTGTGGAGAGGAATCCCCAGGAAAACCATCATTACCTTTCTTAGCCACTCCTTTAATTCTTAAAATTTAAGAGCTTGAACAACAGTTTTCTAGAAAGTAATTATTCTTAAAATTAATTCTGAATTCCAGCACAGCTGCCCTCCTTTGGTCCCCTGAAAATGTATCTTCTTTCTTTTAACAGTGAGTGAAGGCATGACAAAAGGCAAATTTTCAATTTTATCAAAAGATGAACTATATAAGACAGCTGTATTTCTTTCCTAACCTGACTTGGTGTAGTTTACATTCTGGTAAAATTAGAATACTTAATTTCACCATACTTTTCCTTTGCAATAGCTCTCCACTGTGAAAAGAAATGCCACCTACTCTAGTGAGGATAACCAGGTCTGCAGGCATGTTGCAGAAAGGCAGAATTCACAGCATCACCCAGGCTGTACATTAACCACGCATTGGATGCAGACACATCTGGCTACAGCAGCTGCCTACAAGCAGCCTCAGTACCAGCAGGGTCTGCTGGTCTGGAACAGCCTAGGTGAGAAAGCAACAAAGATGCTCTCAGCATCATTCTGCGCTCATCAGCACAGAATTCCAACCATTAACACTGGCAATCTGGATTGGTCAGGTGCACAGACAGACAGACTTTCTACTGCACAATCCCAGACCAAAACTTGGGGTGTTTAAACAGCTGAGCAGAGTGAATATTTCCATGGGGTGCCACTAACAAATTCTCCAGGACCTGTGCCATATGGTGAGCAGGCACTGATGTTTCTCTGCTCTGCATTCCCTGCGAGTGTTGGGCCAGTTGTACTATTTGGGTTGTGCCATCCAGCTGCAGCTACCACAGATTCTTTCACCAGGAGTGAAAGAATTTGTGACCACTGGCCAGAAACAAATTCACATTTCTGCAGAATTCCAGTATCTGCAAACCCCGAACTCAGCAGGTCAAAGCCGCAGTCATTCACTGGGTAATTAGTGATCAAAACTAATTCTACTAAAATGTCATACTTTCTGTGTACAGTGCCAATCAACAGAGCACTTATACAATAAATTAAAGGTTTCTCTGCAAGAAATACTTCAATATTCCTAAGATGTGCAAACAACATAATCCCACCAAATATACTTGTATATAAAATAAAAACAGAGCATCAAGTATTTCTAAGCATGATTTTAATGAAGCACTGAACTATTGCACAGAAACCAGCCACAAATGAGACCATCAACAATGCTAGCTTATTGCAATTTGCCAATAATCTACACATCCTTATGTACTGAAAAAACTGCAAGCTGATATCAAAAGTATTGCTGTATTCAATGTCTGTATCTTGAAAAATGTTTCTGATTCATACCTACAATCAGCTAGAAAGTTATGCTCTTCTGAGAGAAACAGCAACATGAGGCTGTGCTGCCATTTACACGAGCTTTGTGTGCTATTTACATGAAGCTCAGACAATGTGCAAGGTAAGCAGAACTACATATGGGTTTCAAAATATGACGTAAAGCACACACATTACATACACAAATATTTGAACACTTGTAACAAAAACAAAAGAGAAGTTAACATGTCTAACATTTTGACTGTAATTTCCTTGGCCCAGGGACTGGCTTCATGTAGGATTCTTGCAGCAACAGGGAGGCGTTCTTCAATGGCGTTTCTAAACATTATTATTTTAATAGAGCAGTAGCTCAGCATGATGCTTCAGAACTTCAACCCTTCAAATTAAAGACCAAGCCAAGAAATAATGACCATTTGTCATAAAGACCACATGGTACATTCTCTTAAGGAATAAGGATATTGCCACTATTGTCCTGGCCATAATCCAGCCTAGATAATTGCATTCTGGCTGTTTATTCCTTGCACTTCAAGCAGAAAGAGATTTTTCAACACCTTATTATGGTGTATGGCTGCTGATTTTTTAAAATATCTTCTATTTAACTACAACAGTCAAAAGTGATATGTACTGTAGCTATGTGTGGTGAATATAAAAACCCAAATGTATCTACAGTTTAGCTGAAATGAGCACTGCATAGGTTATAATGCAGTTATAAAATGTTTTATAGTCTTTTTAGAAAGCAAAATGTAAATTATATTGTTACTTTAGAGTAACATGAGGAAACAAAAATAGTTTTAAAGAAAATGCTCAAGATAAGCAAGAGAAATAAAAAAAACCTTCTGTGTTTGAAGTCTACAAGGACCTAATAAAATAGGGAGTAACAGATGGCTAATATAGGGTCTAAAATACACTTCCTTGTATAGATTTTTAAAAAATCTCAATATGTTATCTTAATTGCCACAAATTGACAGAATTGTACTCTAGACTTACTACTGTACCATAACCTCTGATGCAAGGTAGCACGTTTTCTATTAGCCAGGTACACCACCCTAAGCTAATATATCCAACTTCCCAGAGTGACTCAATCTGCCATACCATCTCACCCCAACACCAGTGCATCCCTATCCATGTGGGATGCCATAACTAAAACTTGCTACTGCACCCCTGCCCTTTGGGAATTAATAAACCCATTGAAGTGCTTTTGGGTCATTCAGGGACAATGAAAACAAAGGTAATTTAACCTGAACCAAAAATTACAAAATACAGACTTATTGCATTTGACACGGTCCTGTACAACATCCTTGTCCCTGAACTGGAGAAGCATGGATTTCACAGATGGACCTCTTGGTGGATGAGGAACTGGTTGGATGGTTGCACTGAAAGAGCTGGTCAATGACTCGATGTGCAAGGGGAGGCCAGTGACAAGTGGTGTCCTCAGGGGTCAGTACTGGGACCAGCACAGTTTAACATCTTTGCCAGGAACACATACAGCGGGATTGAGTGCTCCCTTGGCAAGGTGGGATCCATCCAGAGGAATCTGGACAAGTGGGTCTGTGCAAATCTCATCAATTTCAACAGGGCCGAGTACAAGATCCTGCACTTGGGTCGGAGCAATCCTGACTACAAATACAGGCTGGATGGAGAACGGATTGAGAGCAGCTCTAAGAAGGGCTTTAGGGTGCTGCTGAGTAAGCAGCTTGACCTGTGAGCTTGATCAGCAACGTGTGCTCACAGCCCAGAAAGCCAGCTGAACCCTGGGCTGCATCCAAGGCAGTGTGACCAGCAGGGCAAGGAAGGGGATGCTCCCTATCTGCTCTGGTGACACCCTACCTGGAGCGCTATGTCCAGCTCTGACATCCCCAGCACAAAAAGGACCTTGACCTGTTGGAGTGAGTCCAGAGGGCAGCAAAGATGATCAGAGGGCTGGAACATGTCTGCTAGGAAGACAAGTTGAGAGAGCTGGAGTTGTGTAACTGGAGAAGAGAAGGCTCTGGAGATACCTTAGAGCAGCCTTCAAATACCTAAAGGGGGCTCCAAAAGAGCTGAAGAGGGACTTTTCACAAGGGTCTGTAGTGACAGGATGAGGGGAAATGGATTTAAACCAAGAGAAAGTTGGTTAGCTTAGATATTAGGAAGAAGCCCTTTGCTGTGAAGGTGGTGAGGCACTGGCTTAGGCTGACAAGAGAGGAGTTGGATCATCCCTGGAAGTATTCAAGGCCAGGCTGGATGGGGCTCTGAGTAATCTGGTCTAGTGGAAGTCTCCCTGCTCAGGGCAGGGGTTTGGAACTAGGTTATCTTTAGTCCCAACCCCAACCATTCTATGACTCCATGACATGATTCTGTAGGAGTTTCCATGTCTCCACCACAAGCAATTTCAACTTTTGCATTCTTAGCACAGCTACCTTTGATACCCCCACTGCAAGGCACAGCCAAGCAGATCAATGACCAGCTTATGGCTGACCTGTGGGTTCTCAAAGTAAAAACCAAGTCAATACACAAGTCATATAAACATGGGAAATTATATCATACATGGGAAGTATGTTTCTGTGCCCAGCTGCTGGACTAGAGAGGAGCTGCTCCCCATTACATGACCTACCTTTCAAAAAGAGAGAAACTACTTTTTATTAAATGTGCTGCATCTGTGCTCATATTAATGCATGCAATAATCATAACTGGAGCTCTACTTAACAGACAAAAGATTCTTGCACAAGCAAATTTAAATCAATAGGAGATGTACTCATTACTAACTTCCACCAAGTAGTCATGGCAATGAAGTGATCATTACGGTTTAAGAAACAAGTTACCTGAAAGATTTCTTTATCTTGACAGAGAGCTGATTGTTGTTGAAGGGATAACATTTGGCAATTTGTTTCATTGGGAGGAACCCATGGAGACTGCTGCCCAGGCAAAAGGTAGGAGTTCACTCCTCTGCAGAGCAATGTCTTGTCTGATCCCAGAGGTAGAATCTCTTCCAAGTGTTTCAGGCTGCTGTACAAGCATGGAATTTTTGAGATGTAATTTGCTACAGACAGCAGTATGTTTGTTCTTCTGTTGTAGCTGCGGTTCCTGTGGGGACTGTTGGTTAAACATTTGTTCCAAAATCCTTCCAACATGCTTTCTGGAACAATATCATTGCCAAGCAAGCACGCAAAGAGAGGAAGGTGTGCCAAACTAATACCCAGCACACGGCAAAGCACTTCTCGAGAGTACATAACAGTGACCAGTCTGTCCAAACACAGGTTCTCAATGGAAAAGTAGGGACATGTGTCATAGATGAGGTAGTCACTATCTTGCCCCAGAATTCCTATACAGTTGTGCTGCAAACCATATGCAGCCACCTCAAAGTAAAATACACTTCCTTGTATAGATTTTTAAAAATCTCAATATGTTATCTTAATTGCCACAAATTGACAGAATTGTACTCTAGACTTACTACTGTACCATAACCTCTGATGCAAGGTAGCACGTTTTCTATTAGCCAGGTACACCACCCTAAGCTAATATATCCAACTTCCCAGAGTGACTCAATCTGCCATACCATATCTCACCCCAACACCAGTGCATCCCTATCCATGTGGGATGCCATAACTAAAACTTGCTACTGCACCCCTGCCCTTTGGGAATTAATGAACCCATTGAAGTGCTTTTGGGTCATTCAGGGACAATGAAAACAAAGGTAATTTAACCTGAACCAAAAATGACAAAATACAGACTTATTGCATTTGACACGGTCCTGTACAACATCCTTGTCCCTGAACTGGAGAAGCATGGATTTCACAGATGGACCTCTTGGTGGATGAGGAACTGGTTGGATGGTTGCACTGAAAGAGCTGGTCAATGACTCGATGTGCAAGGGAGGCCAGTGACAAGTGGTGTCCTCAGGGGGGTCAGTACTGGGACCAGCACAGTTTAACATCTTTGCCAGGAACACAGACAGCGGGATTGAGTGCTCCCTTGGCAGGGGTGGGATCCATCAGAGGAATCTGGACAAGTGGGTCTGTGCAAATCTCATCAATTTCAACAGGGCTGAGTACAAGATCCTGCACTTGGGTCGGAGCAATCCTGACTACAAATACAGGCTGGATGGAGAACGGATTGAGAGCAGCTCTAAGAAGGGCTTTAGGGTGCTGCTGAGTAAGCAGCTTGACCTGTGAGCTTGATCAGCAACGTGTGCTCACAGCCCAGAAAGCCAGCTGAACCCTGGGCTGCATCCAAGGCAGTGTGACCAGCAGGGCAAGGAAGGGGATGCTCCCTATCTGCTCTGGTGACACCCTACCTGGAGCGCTATGTCCAGCTCTGACATCCCCAGCACAAAAAGGACTTTGACCTGTTGGAGTGAGTCCAGAGGGCAGCAAAGATGATCAGAGGGCTGGAACATGTCTGCTAGGAAGACAAGTTGAGAGAGCTGGAGTTGTGTAACTGGAGAAGAGAAGGCTCTGGAGATACCTTAGAGCAGCCTTCAAATACCTAAAGGGGGCTCCAAAAGAGCTGAAGAGGGACTTTTCACAAGGGTCTGTAGTGACAGGATGAGGGGAAATGGATTTAAACCAAGAGAAAGTTGGTTAGCTTAGATATTAGGAAGAAGCCCTTTGCTGTGAAGGTGGTGAGGCACTGGCTTAGGCTGACAAGAGAGGAGTTGGATCATCCCTGGAAGTATTCAAGGCCAGGCTGGATGGGGCTCTGAGTAATCTGGTCTAGCAGAAGTCTCCCTGCTCAGGGCAGGGGTTTGGAACTAGGTTATCTTTAGTCCCAACCCCAACCATTCTATGACTCCATGACATGATTCTGTAGGAGTTTCCATGTCTCCACCACAAGCAATTTCAACTTCTGCATTCTTAGCACAGCTACCTTTGATACCCCCACTGCAAGGCACAGCCAAGCAGATCAATGACCAGCTTATGGCTGACCTGTGGGTTCTCAAAGTAAAAACCAAGTCAATACACAAGTCATATAAACATGGGAAATTATATCATACATGGAAGTATGTTTCTGTGCCCAGCTGCTGGACTAGAGAGGAGCTGCTCCCATTACATGACCTACCTTTCAAAAAAGAGAAACTACTTTTTATTAAATGTGCTGCATCTGTGCTCATATTAATGCATGCAATAATCATAACTGGAGCTCTACTTAACAGACAAAAGATTCTTGCACAAGCAAATTTAAATCAATAGGAGATGTACTCATTACTAACTTCCACCAAGTAGTCATGGCAATGAAGTGATCATTACGGTTTAAGAAACAAGTTACCTGAAAGATTTCTTTTATCTTGACAGAGAGCTGATTGTTGTTGAAGGGATAACATTTGGCAATTTGTTTCATTGGGAGGAACCCATGGAGACTGCTGCCCAGGCAAAAAGGTAGGAGTTCACTCCTCTGCAGAGCAATGTCTTGTCTGATCCCAGAGGTAGAATCTCTTCCAAGTGTTTCAGGCTGCTGTACAAGCATGGAATTTTGAGATGTAATTTGCTACAGACAGCAGTATGTTTGTTCTTCTGTTGTAGCTGCGGTTCCTGTGGGGACTGTTGGTTAAACATTTGTTCCAAAATCCTTCCAACATGCTTTCTGGAACAATATCATTGCCAAGCAAGCACGCAAAGAGAGGAAGGTGTGCCAAACTAATACCCAGCACACGGCAAAGCACTTCTCGAGAGTACATAACAGTGACCAGTCTGTCCAAACACAGGTTCTCAATGGAAAAGTAGGGACATGTGTCATAGATGAGGTAGTCACTATCTTGCCCCAGAATTCCTATACAGTTGTGCTGCAAACCATATGCAGCCACCTCAAAGTCTGCCTCTTGCAATGTGCAAACTGTTTTTTGGCCGAGTGATTTCAGGGCATAACGTGTAAAAGTAGGCAGAGCTGAAGGAAGAACAAACATTTCTCTCCCTGGCTGTTTCCTATGAGTCTTGATAAACTGAAATAATCTGGCTATTTCCTCAGTATTCTTCATCCTCCGTTTGATCCACTCATCTCTCTTTTTCTCTTCTACCACCCCGTCAAAGTAAAACACCAACTTGATACCAGCTGCCATAAAAGCATTGATAAAATCCTCTAAAATGGCAAGGTACTCCCGCCACTGGCCACCGCACACCCAGGATTCTGGTGAGTACCAGCGTCTAACACAACTCATGGCATCTACCACGATAACAGGTGGACAGTCAGGATGCTCAATGCGATGCTTTTCTGCCATTTCTCTCAGATCTACCGTTTGGCACGCATCAGGGCAGACTCTTGCCACAAATCCCTGCAAGCCTCTAACACCCATGGCTGATCTCCAAAACTCACAGCAGTCTGAAAGAAGAGAAATAAAAACAACGTTCTAAGATGCAATACTGGAAAACAATTAAATTCTACAATAATATTTTTAAAAGCTGCTTGGAAACAGAACTGTTATTTTTCTGCTTTTGCTGATAGTTCATTGCCGTACCCCAGCTTTTAACAATTTGAAACAGTTTACTTCCCCTTTGCAAACCGAACATAAGTACTCATTCATTTTCCCTTCCACTTCTGGCTTTTGTATCAGTGAAAAATATTCAAAAGATTCTGGTAAGTATGACCAAACAAAATTCACTCATTCATTTGCACTGAATGAGTGAGGCTAGAAGGAACCTCAAGTCCAACCTCCCTGCTCCAGCAGGGCCATCCTAGAGCACACAGCACAGGATTGCGTTTGGACAGTTCTTGAGTACCCCCAGTAAGGGAGATGTCAGGTTAATAGCGTATAGAGAAGAACACAATACAAGAAAAACGAGGACAGAATTTGGTTTTTTATTAAGAAATATACGTGCTTATGGTATTCAAAAGGTAAAGAAAGGAAAGTGAGTTTACAAAGTTCAGTAAATAGACAGCTTTTAAAAGCAATCCCGAAACCTATCAGTTAAAGACAGAGTTCTGAATGCCACCCTCTTTAATCACAGTTTTGGTTTGGAAAGGACCTCGCAGGGTGCGGGGGCCGCTGCGCGCAGCCCCGGCAGGGCCGAGCCCCCCGCCCCGGGGTCTGTGCGGCTCCCGGGCCGCGCTGCCCGCGCACCCCAGGACCAGGGACCAGGGACCAGGGACCAGGACCAGGACCAGGACCCCGGCCGCCCTGCCCCGCCCCCCGCCCGCCTCGCTCCGCTCCGCCCCGGCCCGGCCCAGTCCCGGGGAGCCCCCGGGCCCCGGCCCCACCGCCCGGCACTGACCCGAGCGCCGCTTCCGCTTCCCGCGGGGCGGGTGGGGCCGCGCCTGCGCCCGGCGGCGGGGCGGGCCGTGCCTGTGGAGGGGCCGGGCCGTGCCCGTGAGGGGCCGGGCCGTGCCTGTGGAGGGGCCGGGCCGTGCCCGTGAGGGGCCGTGCCCGTGAGGGGCGGGGCCGTGCCTGTGCAGGCGCCGGTCCGTGCCCGTGAGGGGCCGGGCCGTGCCTGTGGAGGCACCGGTCCGTGCCCGTGAGGGGCCGGTCCGTGCCTGTGGAGGGGCCGGGCCGTGCCTGGTGAGGGGCCGGTCCGTGCCCGTGAGGGGCCATGCCCGTGAGGGGCCGGGCCATGCCTGTGGAGAGGCTGGGCCGCTGGGAACCGCGGCTATCTCTGCCCGAGGGCTGCGGTCCCTGGGCTTTGTACGGCCACAATGGGGCCGGAGGGGCCATTGTGCCCCCGAACAAGCCCGGCCGGCACGGGGGGACGGGGCGGGGGACATGAAAGCGTCGCGCACAGAAATCGCTTCAAACTTCCCCGAGTCGCGCTTGGGAGATTTATGTGCCCCCTGGCAGCGCGACCTTTGGCGGGGGGCGGGTTCGCTTTGTGGTGCCCGACGACTGCCAGCGGAGGGGAACCCCCGTTGTCCCCCGGGCCGCACGTTATCCCGGGATAACGCCCTGGGTGCGGGCCGGGAGCGAGACCCGCTCGCAGCCCGCCGGCAACAGGTGGGGACCTGAATAACTTCACATCTTCCCGGGAGGGGCAAGAGGGACACGGGGGAGCCCATGAGAAGATTAGATCAGATGTTATTGCCGGTGAAAAATTAAAAGAGAGTGGTGCTCTGGGGAGTGCAGATTAATATATTTGGTGACTCCTAGTGCACAAAGCCTCACCATTGTGGCTGTGTCTGAATGCCTGTGAATAGGATGGAGCATATGTGGCCTGTCACCGCAGGTGCCCACATCTGTTCGTCTCCGGGCAGATGCTCTCAGAAAAGGGGAGAGCATTTCCAAAAGCTCAGGCCCGCCCCATCCATACCCATCCTTTTTCTCATAATCACCTTCTGCAGAGTAGTTTTTGCCTGTACCTTCTCCCTGCCTACTCTGAACGTGGAGAGATGAAGAAAGAAATAAAAACTGCACAAATTGGAAGTGGCTTGGAAAGCTCTGGAAGCACGTAATCAAACTGCTGCCCCCTCTCCTCCCCCAAAGTTTATTAGCAGCAAGTTTTGCGCTGCAGCCAGCATACAGCGCGCAAGATGCACACACTGTGCAAAGGGGGGAACACAAAAACCCTTCATGCATGAAATGCAACACAGTACAGCAGCGCTCTGTGCTGTCACAGGGCTCTAGAGAGTGACCTGTGCTGGAGGGGTGGTTTGCAGCTACTATTTATAGTTCTGGCTTAAGATGACGATTAATAATGCTGGGCAAAAGAGGGAGTTTTCCTACAAGAACTGGCAGAGATAGTGAATATTGCTACTGAAGTTGGTAGCAGAACAGGATCTTTCCAGCCATCCAGCAGAATCTCGTAGCTGCTATGCAGAACATTTTTTTTTTTTTGAGGAGTGCCTTCCCATTTTTTATCACCTGTGCACGATCTGAGTCCTATCACTCACCCTCCCTCTGTGACACTGCTGCCAAGACAAGCCAGGCCCCAGCACTGCCTGGCCTCACTTGACAGGGCAAATGGGGTGCTGGGGCACAGGATAAATACCAGGATCAAAGGGATATTTAAAGGGTAAGGCACTTCAGAAGGTTTTCTAGTTCAAATATGTTCGGTGGCTTCTGGTGTGGTGAAGACCTTGAGAACCCTTGAATTTAAAGGCAGGCAAAGATGCCAGTACTCCAAATGCATGGCCGAGGTGCTCCCAAGGGGGGCACGGGCAGGAAGAGCATTTGAAACTGCGTGTCCCAGAGCAAGGGCAGGGGAAGCAATGGGAGCTGCCCAGCTCAGGGCACCCACGGGAGGTTTTGGGAAAAGTTACGTCCCAGACCGGGGGGAGGGGGAGGTGAACCCGAGGGCTAAGGGAGGGCAAGGAGGGGCAAAAACTCATTTGCCAGAACCCCTTTTGTCCTGTTGTTCCCTGGGGGGTCCCGTGGTTCTGGCCTCCGGGCGGAGGTAAGCAGCCCTTCACCCTCCCGACTTTGGGAGCAATGACAGCTCACGCACACGAGTGATCAATTTTATCCCTCTTAGTTTCCCACAAGCTAAATCCCGTCGGAAGCGAGCCAGGGAGCAAACCCAAACAAACAAGTAGCGCAGAGAAACGGGGCCGGGGCGGGGGGAGGGGGTATCTGGCTTTCTCCTCGTGTGCAATCAGTAAAACACATATAGGGGCCACTTCGGGATTTGCCCAGGGAAGGGTTGGAGAGCAGCTGGCTGCGGTAATCTCCTCGGGAGACAAAGGAATGCCCCGTCCCAGGATCACAGGTAAACACACAACCATTGTAATGAAAATGAGGGGCTAGGATAGGGCCGGAGCAGATGATTTGCGATTTCAAAAAGGGGGCTGGGGGGAAGGGAAGACCCAGAGCTGCTTATCTATCATCTGGCCTCGCTGTGTGCCAGCTGAGCCACGCGACTGCCCTTTCTTATTCTAATCAGCACATGCCTTTGCAACTTTGGGCTAACCTACACGCTAAACTTCTTAATCCTCCTCCCCGCACACGGCAAGGCCGGCGGAGCGCCCCTCCGGCACCGCGGCCCCTCCGCGCCCGTCACGCACCCGCCTCGGGTCGGGGCGCCCGGCGGCGGGGCCCGGGGCAGCGCCAGCACCCCCGGTCACGCCGCCGAGCCTGGGGCCAGCGGGGGAGCCGGAGCTCCGGCCCGGCGGCATCCTGCCTGCCCTCCCCCCGCTCCCCATCCTATCCCACCCGGCCCGGCCCGGCACAGCACGGCCCGGAGGAACAGGTGAAGGGGGCGTGCGGCGGAGGGGCAGCCGCGCACACATACCTCCGTAGGGACTATAGATCTAATTAAAATATTATGCACACTCGGCTACACATAGCTCCACACGTTCACGTCCCTCCGCCGGCGCCCCGTTCGCCATATGCCCGGAGCCCTCCGTCCCGGGAAAAATCAGTGTTGCACGCCAGCGATGGCAGCGCGTCGCCCTAATTAATATACGCACATATCCCACCCACCCCCCTTTTAAAGTGACTTTTCCCATAATCTGGCTCGCTTAGAAATAAAAGCTGCGGCTGATGGGAGCTCTCGGCCGCGCTGGTCCGCGCGCGACCGTAAATACTCGCTGGAGCAGGAGAGGGGGGCCGGCGTTGCGGGAAGGGTATCAATTAGGGGCAGGGAGGGAGAGCACAATGCCCCACCAGCCCCAGCGAGCCGCTGGCAGGCGGGGCCGGGCCCGCCGCGTCCCGGCCGTGCGGGGTCACCGCGCCCTGGCGGAACCCCGCTCCCCGCGCCCGCCCCCGGGGGTCCCGCCGCCGGCTCACCGGGGGGGGCGCGGCGGCCGCGCAGGGCGCTGGGCGGGACGGGACGGGACCGGGCGGCCGTGCCCGGCAGCGGGGGCCGGTGGCGGTGCGCGGGCACGGCGAACAGCGCGGGGGCGGCGAGGGGCGGCGGGGGGCGGCGGGCGAGCGCGGTGCGGAGACACGCGGTTGGGAGCGAAAAAGCGCCATTTGGTTGGGAGCAGATGGCTGGCTGGGGGGCTGATCGCGTCTAAAGGCGTGTCATCCCCCTTCAGCGAGAATCCCTAAGGGCTCCCCTTGTCTTCGAAATCAATGAAAATTAAAGTGCAGAGAATGGATGAATAGTTAGACCTCGAGTCCCTCCTTTGTTCGCCTCAGCTACTGGTGGGCAGGAGTTAAACTACAACAGCCTCCTATAGAAACACTTAAGTTAAACAGTCTCCCCGTTAGTCCAGCATCTGAAAGAGAGAGGGAGAGGGGGGAAAAAAGCAGAAAAAGGAGCTTTCTGCTTGATTTCCCCAATACAGAATCGCGTGGCATAAATTAAGCCAGAGAAGAATGAGCGCCGTGGGCAGGATCCTGCCGGCTCTCACGGCGCCTTTCAGTCACGCTCAGCAGCGGTAATCGAGAAATCTGTGCCACGTCAATTTAACAAATACCCGGTACCGAAGGGGGGTTGTTAAGGATTTGGGGGCAAGTTTTTTCGGTTTGGTTTTTTTTTTTTTTTTCCTATCGCTAGGTTAAAGCCCTCGCGCGTGTAACTTTTTATTTCCAGTTTTTTAAGCAAGGAGATGCTAATGGACCAACTTTCTATCTCTCGTAGATTAAAAGATCCGCGTTGATATATCACTTCTCGCCTCCGCCGACGGGCCACCACCCAAATTTCAAGAAAGATATTGCCGCTCACCCCCGCCCTCCCGCCCCACTCGCTTAGTAAACCTCATACGAAGTGATGTTTTCCCCCTCTCTCTCTTTTTCCCGGGGATAACGCCGCAGCAAAGTTTGCGAAGCAGCGACAAGCCACTTGAAAAGATGTTGACGCTAGGTGGCAAAAGTAATGTGCAGTGAAAACCGGCGCTGCTGCGGGACGCGCCCCCCCGCTCCCCGCTGCTGAGGCCGGGCGCGGCGGGGGCGGGCGGCCGGGCCTTCGGGGATCCGCTCCGCTCCCTCCTGGGCCGCCTTCCCTACGTCCTCGCACCATGCCTGCGGGATCGCTGGTCCCCCCTCTGCCCAGACACAACTCCGGGGTAAAACAAAAAAAAAAAAAACCCCAAAAAAATCAAACCCAAACATTCCTGTACATTTTAAACTTTTGCTTATGCGTCGAGGGGCGGGGAGAGGTGAGGGGAAGAGCACCTGGATGTAGATGGCTCGTTCGACTACAATTAGATGTAAAGGATGCACGTTGAGTGGCAAAATGTTGCCAAGATCTGGATGCTTGTACCAAGGGTTGGAGTAGGTGGCCTGGGTTTGGGGTAGGTGCCACAAACCCCTAGTAAATGAATGTGGGCAGCTACAGTCCTGGAACAGTCAAGAAGAGCTGGGCTGAATGAACTCATTAGTGATTTTCTTTTAATTGGTATTACTCAATGCTTTTACTTTAAGAAGTCTTTAAGATTTTTTTTCCCTAGCGCATTGTAAGATAATTTGTGATCAAGACATCTGCTTCAATGGAAGCCACATTTTGCCATGCAAATGCACGTTTCAACCCAATAAAGTCGCCATAATAAGGCTTTTAGCACGGCATACCTACAGTGAGGTTATTGTAGCCAAATCCTCTCCTTTCGCACACAAGCTTAATCTGTGTTGAAATGATCTGTTACAATTAAAATGACATTTACAGAGACAGTTACACCTTGCATCCTAATGAATCCGCCTGCGCCTACCAAAGGTGTTTAAACAGAGGGCCTAAACAAAGTGAAAAACCCTGCTTCGAATGACATGCCAGACTTGCCCTCCAACTTTTCTCCCCTGCTTCCATCCATCATTAAGAAACTGCTCAAATGGTAATAGTCTCTATCCCTTTTTCACCGCACCAGTAAACTCCTTTCCATATTTTAAAGATCAAAACAAAAGTTGTACTGTCTGATGGGTACATAAAAAAATTTATAAAGGTGACGACTGGTGTAAATTCGGGCTAGTTTATTTTGTGCGCGTATGTGAGTGTGTGTGTATGTGTGTTGCGGAGGGGGGAAGTGCTGGAAGGGATTTCTTTAAAAAATGTGCGGACATTGTTGTAGAGGCAGTAGCGTGCGCCGAGGGGAGCTCTTTCTCTCCCTCGCATTGTGCAGGGAGCAGGTGCTGTCTACATTACCATACAGCTGAGAGCACAAAGAGCTAACTGATTCAGCCCTCACACAATAACAAACGGCCTTAATGACAGCCACGCGAACGACACACACCAAACTCACTTTTTACTAAGCTGAAGGACGAAAAAAGAGAGAGGGAGAGAGAGAGAGACGGAGAGGGAGAGGTTGCTGGTGATGATGATAATAATCATAGAGGGGTGCGGAACCCGGGCGCAGCGAGTGGCTCTCTCCGGCAGCGGTGGTGGCGGGGACGGGACCCGCGGAGCCCCGCAAACGGGTCCCCTCCACGAGTCCCCGCCGCGAACCCGCCCGCGCCCTCCCTCGCCGCCGGACCCCCGGGGATCCCCCGTGCCTCCGCCGGCGGGATGCGCGCCGTGAGCGGAGCCTCGGGAGGAGCGAACCCCGGGTCACTTCGTCCACGTTCGTTGTCCCCCTCCCCAGTTACCCCGGTTACTCCGGGATAAATGCAGTGTGAATTTCGTGGGATGGGACTCCCCTCGCTGTGGTTCGATGGCTCCCACCTCCCTCGTCCCTTTAACGTCGGAGAAGCCCCTTGGAGTAGTCACGATCACCGAGTCACTTTTTGGGGTCACGGCGACTGCTCTGCACGTTCCAAGAGGCAATTACAGCCCGCCGTCCCCGGGGCTGCTCTCTGGCCGGAGCGTGTTGCACTGCCGCTCCCCGGTGCAGAGGGGGTGTTACCCTCTCGCCGGCGCAGAAGGGGGATTCTTGCGGTTACCAAATTTGCAGGAATGTAAATGAACACGTTTTGTGAGCGCGAAGGGGAGGGGGAGGAGGGTTGCACATTTTACAGCTCACTGACCATTTGGCGATCCATTGAGAGGAGGGTTTGGAAAAGTGGCTCCTTTGTGACAGCTCTAGCCAGATTGGGGGGCTGCTCATTTGCATCTCATTAGGCATGCAGTCGGCCGGCGGGATATAAGGGCGGCAGGCGCCCAAGGAGAGGCAGATCCTTAGCGCTTCACCCTCGGAGAGAGCCGCCGAGCCGAGCCGAGCCGCGGCACGGAGCGGAGCGGAGCAGCGCAGAGCAGGCACCCCCTCCCCCGTAGGAGCACACCCGGACACGCTCTGTTCGCTGCTGTTGAGATACGAGCTTATTTTTGTCGGCTGGGATTCCTCTAAAAACAAAAGTAAACCCACAACAAGGAAAGAGAGCTTCGCTTCCTTTGCAAAAAAAAAAAAAAAAAAAAAAAAGGAAAAGAGAAAAAAAAAGAAAAAAGGGGATCAAGGCTCCGACGTGACCTGCCCGCCACCGCTGCTGTTTGACACCCACCAGCCCCGACGTGCGCAGGGCGAGCGCAGCCGCGCAGAGCCGCTCCCGAATCGCACCGCCCCGGGAATTATCGCCGCTGCCTCTGCCGCTGCCTCTGCAGGGATTTCCAGATCGCCAATTTTTAATCTTCCTTGGGAAGCCTTTTCTCTGCCTCTGTTGGGAATTAAGTTGCTTTTATTTTATTATTTTTATTTTTTCTTCCTGGAGAAAAGGAGGAGCATCGTGAATTGCGAAAGAAAAAGAGTTTAACAGATAAATATTATCTTTTTTCCCCCGTCCTCTTTTCCTCTCTTTTTCTTTTGCCATCCGAAAGAGCTGTCAGTTGCCGACAGGCTACATCTAGAGTTATCGGCAAAAGGGAAAAAAAAGTCAGAGACACTCCTGAAAGAAGGAGACCGTGACACTAACTCTTCCAGCTCTGCTGGGACGAGCGGCTTTGGCCGCTGTGTTTTTTCCCCTACCCCGAAAGACACTTTCCCCTTTTCCCTCTGACGAGAAGATAAAGGGGAGGAAAGCGAGGGCACCAGAGCTGCACCTCCAAAATGGGAGGTCGGTTCCTGCTGGCGCTCGCCGTCCTCTCGGTGCTGCTGAGCCGCTGCCAGGTAAGTGCCCGCGGGGTGGGGGACAGGGATGCCTGCACCGGGGGTCCCTGCACCGGGGGGTCCCGCGGGGATGCCGGGGACTGGAATGCCTGCACCGGGGGGTCCCTGCACGGGGGGTCCCGCGGGGATGCCGGGGTCTGTCGCTGCCGGTTGCAGCCGTGAGGAGCGGGGAGGGAGTGCGGGCCGGGGCCGGGCTGGGGAGCGGGCTGCTCGGGGGCTGACGGCCGCTGTCCCCGCCCCACAGGTCGGCTCCTCCGGGGTCTTCGAGCTGAAGCTGCAGGAGTTTGTCAATAAGAAGGGGCTGCTCAGCAACCGCAATTGCTGCCGCGGGGGCGGCCCCGGCGCCGGCGGGCTCCAGCAGTGCGACTGCAAGACCTTCTTCCGCGTCTGCCTCAAGCACTACCAGGCCAGCGTGTCCCCCGAGCCGCCCTGCACCTACGGCAGCGCCATCACCCCCGTGCTCGGCGCCAACTCCTTCAGCGTCCCCGACGGCGCGGGCGGTGCCGACCCCGCCTTCAGCAATCCCATCCGCTTCCCCTTCGGCTTCACCTGGCCCGTAAGTGCGGGGCTATGCTGGAGGGGGCGGCACATACCCATCCCGTCCTGTCCCGTGCCATTCCAAGAGGCCACCAATCCCCTTGAAGTGTCAAGATGGGAGGGGGACAATGATTGATAACTCGTGGGGACTGGTGGCGCTGTCCCTTGGGCCTACCTGCTCTCATGCTCTCCTGGTGGGTTGTTTGCTCCTTCTTTCCACAGGGCACCTTCTCGCTCATCATTGAGGCTCTGCATACGGACTCACCTGATGACCTCACCACTGGTAAGTGTCCTGAAACACACTTTTCCTTGTAATAATCCCAGTCCTGAAGCCCCATTTGCGCCCTTTCTCTGCAGTGTGTAGCACATTCTCCTCTAGAGTAGACGTGTGGCATGCAGCCATGTCATCCTGCCTCTGCATCTCCCCTTCCACCAGAGAGCCCCCTATGCCCTGCCTGCTTTGGGCTCTCTAACCGCTCTCCTCTCCACTTTCCCACAGAAAACCCTGAGCGCCTCATCAGCCGCTTGGCCACCCAGAGACACTTGGCAGTGGGTGAAGAGTGGTCCCAGGACCTGCACAGCAGCGGCCGCACTGACCTCAAGTACTCCTATCGCTTCGTGTGCGACGAGCACTACTACGGAGAAGGCTGCTCCGTCTTCTGCCGGCCCCGGGATGATGCCTTTGGTCACTTCACCTGTGGAGAGCGTGGCGAGAAAGTCTGCAACCCGGGCTGGAAAGGCCAGTACTGCACTGAGCGTAAGTGTCCACCTCCTTGTCTCCTTGGGTGTCCCTTGCAGCAGTGTCTCCTGAGCTCTTGGCGTTGGCGGAGGGCTGTTTCTCTGACATTAGTCCCCATGGGGAAGGAGAACCAAGCAATGGTGGATGGATGTCTGATTCCATGCCCAAGCCTTATCAGTGTGAGGGATGGGAGATCTCAGCATTGCCACAGAAAGTTAATGCAGACAGCCCCTTCTCAAGCCAACAAAATGTCAGTGCCAACACTACACTCTTGCTCATTTGCTTTAGACCATTTAATCTGGAAGCAAAATGTTCAGCAGTTGCTTGAGGAATTATTAAAATATGTCAGGACTACTTTCTATACCTATCCACCTTCCAATCACGCAACTTTGATATCATCACCTAGAGGGTACATAACTTCAGTGGAGGGAGCTAGGCTTTGGCAACATCCACGTGACAGCCTTGTGGGTAGGCTTGCTATGGTCTGATCCTCTGCAGCCTTGTATTAAGAAAAATATTGAGAAGTCCAAGACATTTTCTATGGATTCTAGACTGTACATTTCTCTTTTGAGTTACTCATATGCTGCCACTAACAATTTCTGCACATGGGGCCACAAGAACGTTCAACTTATTCCTCATCTCTCTTCTGTCCCATTGCCATGATAATTAATACCAATAAAGTAGTGAGGGCCATGACACATACCCCAGAGCTTGAAGTTTTTGAGGAACGTGGTGTGTTGGTGCAGCAGGAAAAGCTGGGACAGCAAGCAGATCACAGACAGGATAGTCCAGGATGTCAGATACTTTCCGGTTGTACGAGATTCCGCCCTTTGTAGATCCACAGCAGTGTACACCCAAACGTGCACACAGAGCCCCCGCTGCAGCCTGTGATGGCATTCTCTGTTTGTGTGCATACACGGATCTGAAGTATACTGGCAGATGACATACTGGGACAGTGCTTCTCTGCAGTCATCAAAGGGCTAGGCAGGCAGGAAGAAAACAGTTCCAGGCTGTAAAGCAGCCTCTCAGCTTTCTTCTTGTTGTGTTTTTGTTTCTCTTTAAACCCACCTACACTGTGGTCTCAGCTGAGCTGCTATCAAACCATTTCTGATTGATTATTCACACTGTTAGTGAGTGCTAGGATGCTTTTAGCAGTTCACGGTACGATGTTGCACAATAAACAACAGGCAAAGGGGCTCACATTTTCTTTGATAGTGTTTTAAATGAGAGCTACAACCTTTCCTGTGATCAAAAGTGCCTAGCCCAGTTGTGTCAAGGGGTGGGGAAAAAGGAAGCATTTTGATAATGAGCTCTTTTGGGGCTGTCAGCACTTTTGAATGCCTGTACATCTCTGCTATTCCCACAGCGAAGCAGAAGGCTGTCCATCTTTCTTGACTCATTACGTACATTCTTTGCTGTGTTTTCCCTCTCAGAAAAAAAACAGCTTATAGCACTGACACAAACCTACTAGGCAGGGGAGATGTGTTTATGTGTGCATGCAAAAAGAATGTTTTGCCGTTAGTGAGTGGAGCTGCCAGTTGCAGATTGCTTCCCATTGCCTTGCCCCCAGCTCCATTCTTTCCAACTTGGAGGCGATCTGATTATCAGCACTGATTCTTTCTTTCTTTTTCTTCCCCCCTCCTTCCCCTCGCATGCCATTGTCTCCGGCTGGCTTTGTTGAATTAAAACTTTGCAGTGCCTGCTTAATGAGTTCCATAACCAGGCGAAGTAATGAGCAGAAGTCCCTTTTTTCCCTTCTCTCATCCTCCCTCCCGCTGGCCCGCTTACCTCTTTTACCAGGGCTGCACCCACCCGCCCGCCCCTTTTCGGAGCAGGGCGGAGGGGGGAAGGAGGGAGGGAGGAAGAACTTTAGACTTATTTATTTGAATAAGAAAAAAAAAAAGTTTTTTTGCAGCGAAATCACGCGCGTGCCATAGATTAGCTGTGGGCAGGGATAGGCTGCCCGGTTGCCGGCCGCCGGCCCCATTGGCTCCGGGGCCGGGGTATTGTTGCAGTGGGGCAGCTGCTGGGAGAGAATAGACAATAGAGCAGCTGTCTTGCACTGGCACCCTGCACACCAGCTGTCCACTCTTATCTGCACACACACTTTCGGGGGATATTAAGAGGTGGAGCTGTGTGCATAGAATTGGAAAAAAGGACTTCTGACCCTCACTGGGAAGGGAAGGGGGGTGAGGGGCTGTGGGGAAGGGAGCAATTGTGAGCCCTCTTTTGTCTGTGTGCAACTGTATTAAGAAGAATGCTCATCCCTGGTGATAAGTAAAGTGCCCAGTTACGGGGCAAGATCAATACTCCTTCAGACTCCAGAGATTAATTCAGCTGCGCTTAACTGCCCCAAACCTAGTAAAAGGGACTCACTTCCCACCCACAAGGTGCTCCCAGACTCAGACTTGTAAAAGAGAGTTGTTTTGGCACCAGCGCTGATGTCTTTCCCTGCTTGGTTTGTTTACAGCGATTTGTTTGCCTGGATGTGACGAGCAGCACGGCTTTTGCGACAAGCCGGGGGAATGCAAGTAAGTTTTCCACTCCCTTCCTGCTTCCTTCTTTGTCTTTCAGTGTTGATGCTCCGGTGTTAAATAAACCACTGGACATTTGAAGGGTTGGTTTAAAGGCCTTTCTTCATATTAGATGGAAATTTGAAATATCCGGTTGATGCCAGATCAAAGTATTATTCCATAAGTCAAACATCAGTGCCATTAATATTAACCTAATGGGTTTACAGTGCTGTGTGTAAGGTTTGGCTCTTTGTTATTAGAGTAAACAAATTAACTATCAGAACCATGGGTCTATCTACGGAAGCGGAAGAAATATCTAGGACCAATGAAAGCTGATGCTACGGTTGGACTTGGTGACTTTCTCACATGAAGGATCACCAAGGGCTTTTAGGAAATTTGATCCCTGGCATTTGTGTGCTTGCAGAGTTTGTGATAGGGTTTCCAACTGTGAGGAGTCTAAATCTGAAAAGAATTTTTTGTCATCTTTTTTTTCAGGTGCAGAGTAGGATGGCAGGGGCGATATTGTGATGAGTGCATCCGATACCCAGGCTGCCTTCATGGTACCTGTCAGCAGCCATGGCAATGCAACTGCCAGGAAGGCTGGGGTGGCCTCTTCTGCAACCAGGGTGAGTTCTCAGTCCTTGCCTGAGCATCTGTTTTAAAATGCAGAAACCAGGCACCTATTTTCAGCTCACCCACTGTCTGCTAGTCTTGCAAAGTAGCAAGCACCTTGGCTGCTCTCTTTAAAAGAAGAAAATATATCTTTTACAGACCTGAACTACTGTACCCACCACAAACCCTGCAAGAATGGCGCCACGTGCACCAACACTGGTCAGGGGAGCTATACTTGTTCGTGCCGACCTGGGTATACAGGCTCCAACTGCGAGATTGAAATCAATGAATGTGACGCCAACCCTTGCAAGAATGGTGGAAGCTGCACTGTAAGTTGTTTGTTAAATTCCTCCAAGGGAGGAGTTAATGCCAGTTTAACTAATTTTTAAAATCCCTTTTTGGATTTCAGAGCAAGTTCAGACAATGTTTTGATAACTTCTCATTTCTTCCCCACAGGATCTGGAGAACAGCTATTCCTGTACCTGCCCCCCAGGCTTCTATGGGAAGAACTGTGAGCTGAGCGCCATGACTTGTGCAGACGGGCCGTGCTTCAACGGTGGGCGCTGCACCGACAACCCTGACGGGGGCTACAGCTGCCGCTGCCCACTGGGTTATTCTGGCTTCAACTGTGAAAAGAAAATCGACTACTGCAGTTCCAGCCCTTGTGCTAATGGTAAGGCCAAACAGCATACCCCTACTTTGGTGTCTGGTCTGGAGTTCATAACAAGGCACACCGATCAAGGCACACTGATCAATCATAGAGTCATAGAATGGTCTGGGTTGGAAGGGACCTTAAAGGTCATCTAGTTCCAAGCCCCTGCCATGGGCAAGGACACCTTTCACTAGAACCAGGCTGTTGAAAGTCCCATCGAATCTGGCCTTGAGCACTGCCAGGGATGGAACATCCAACACTTCTCTGGGCAACTTGTTCTCTCACAGTAAAGAATTTTTTCATAGCATCTTATCTAAACCTGCTCTCTTTCAGTTTAAAGCCATTTGGTCTTCCCTACCACTAAATCCTCTTGTAAAAAAGTCCGTGTCATGTCAATAGTTGACTTGATGGAGGAGAAGAGTGGTGTGCTTGAGCCATTGCTGCAGATTGTGTTTTCTTATGGGATTGCTATGGCCAAGGAAGTTGGTCTGAAGCTTCATGCATGAAAATGTGGAAGATTATACAAATCCTTTACAAAGAGTCTTAGAGGTCTGTGGATGCAAATGCCACACAAGTGCTAAACATTATTACTTGTAATCTGGTAACAGTAATTTTCCTGCTTTGATTAAACCAGTGAAGACTTTCTGTACTGTAATCCTCCTTATTCATTGCCACTCAAACTCTGTAACATGAGATGTGATGTTAATCTGATCTGGACTAGTGTTCTGGTTCAAGCTGAGGGAAATGTTAAAAAAGGAATAGAATTGAAAATGAAAAATACATCTGCTTAACAAAAATCTTTCTTAAAAACATGTGCTTTTTATATTGGATTAGACTTGTCAAAGCTCAAGCTGACCTCTCAAAAAGAAAGCTTTCCTCAGCTGCTGGTTGTGGCTCTTGCCTCAAGAGCAGTGAATGGGGGGCTGTTGTGTCTGGCTGCCCACCACTCAGCTCTTCCCCCTTCCTGTGTTGCAGGAGCCCAGTGTGTGGATCTAGGGAACTCCTATATCTGCCAGTGCCAGGCTGGCTTCACTGGCAGGCACTGCGATGACAACGTGGACGACTGTGCCTCCTTCCCCTGTGTCAATGGAGGGACCTGCCAGGATGGCATCAATGACTATTCCTGCACCTGCCCCCCAGGATACAACGGGAAGAACTGCAGCACCCCGGTGAGCAGATGCGAACACAACCCTTGCCACAATGGGGCCACCTGCCACGAGAGAAACAACCGCTACGTCTGTGAGTGTGCCCGGGGCTACGGCGGGCTCAACTGCCAGTTCCTGCTCCCCGAGCCGCCGCAGGGACCCGTCATCGTGGACTTCACTGAAAAGTACACGGAAGGCCAGAACTCCCAGTTCCCCTGGATCGCCGTCTGCGCTGGGATTATTCTGGTCCTCATGCTGCTGCTGGGCTGTGCTGCTGTGGTCGTGTGTGTCAGGCTCAGAGTGCAGAAGAGGCACCACCAGCCTGATGCCTGCAGGAGTGAGACCGAGACTATGAATAACCTGGCAAACTGCCAGCGCGAGAAGGACATTTCCATAAGTGTCATTGGTGCCACTCAGATTAAAAACACAAATAAGAAAGTAGACTTTCACAGCGATAACTCTGATAAAAATGGCTACAAAGTCAGATACCCATCAGTGGATTACAATTTGGTGCATGAACTCAAGAATGAGGACTCGGTTAAGGAGGAGCACAGCAAATGTGAAGCCAAGTGTGAAACGTATGATTCAGAGGCAGAGGAGAAAAGTGCAGTACAACTAAAGAGGTATCTCACATCTGAGTGCAGGGGCAGTTTGGCTTTGAAGGGGGAGCGTATATCTCATAGGTAGCATTAAGCAACAGTCATTTGACTTGTTCTTTCTCTTTTTGCCTTCAATAGTGATACTTCTGAAAGAAAGCGACCAGATTCAGTATATTCCACTTCAAAGGACACAAAGTACCAGTCGGTGTATGTCATATCAGAAGAGAAAGATGAGTGCATCATAGCAACTGAGGTTAGTAGGGTTGGAACAGCAGAGAAAAGTCTTGGTCCACAGCTCCCATCCAATACATGCCAGGGCAGATAAACTCCTTTCCATAATGCCACAGTGGTTTGTACCTGTTGAAATCCAGGCAGCTTGAGTTTATGATGCTGTGGATGTTGCAAAGACATGCTCAGTGACTTGCTGCTGTGGATGTTGTGGGTTTGACAAGTTTTGTAGACTAGGGTACAATGGCTGAGGTGTGCTGACCCACTCCTTGTTGTGCTTTATGCAGAATCCTAACCCTCTGCAGCCTTACAGCCCTCTTCATATGTTTCATTAACCTCTCCTGATCTCTCCTTGTGTTTTCTCTTTCCAGGTGTAAACCAGAGGTCATATGGCAAGATGGTTGTTCAGAACAATTTCAGAGGAGACGTGCCCCAATGAATGCTGCTGAAAGAGGAATGGGAGATAGATTCCTTCACTGACTGCTGCTGAGAAACTAAATTCAGGCTTGAGCTGGTTCTCTACTGAAGTTAGCAAAGTGACTGCAAAATAAAGAAACAAGATGGACACCAGGCAAGGGTCTGTGTTCAAGGATTACTGTTGCACTGCCTTTTATGAATTTTATCATTGCACTATGGTCAGTTGCTTTTCTATATATATTTAAATGAATGGACTTAATTACTACATAAGAAGCATGCACTGCCTGAAGTGTATATTTTGGATTATTATGAGCCAGTCTTTTCTTGAATTAGAGACACAAACACTGCCTTTATTGTCTTTTTTGATACTAAAATGTGTTTTTACTAGGTGAGAAAAAGTGTGTTATTTTTTTGAATCTGTAAAAATATTTTCATGATAATTGTAAAGCTTGAGTATTTTGTGATGTTCATTTTTTTATAATTTAAATTTTTTGGTAAATATGTACAAAGGCACTTCGGGTCTATGTGACTATATTTTTTTGTATATAAATGTATTTATGGAATATTGTGCAAATGTTATTTGATTTTTTTTACCGTTTTGTTAATGAAGAAATTCATTTTTAAAATATTTTTCCAAAATAAATATTATTAATGATAGCCAGAGTGCTATGTTTTATTCCATATCTGATGATGAACCGACTGAACTTTGGAACCAGGCATCTGACAGGCCTGTGTGGACTCATGGGGGCATTGAGTAGGACTGAGACTTATTACAAAGACTGGGGAACAACTTGTTGTGTGTAGACCCTCCACCTTTCCCCTCCTAACCTTCTGACCTTTTGACCCCATGGCTGGGCTCAGTCTTACCCCAAAGGCAAATGGCAAAACCTTCAGTAATATTTGCCCAGTCATGTTGGGCTGTGTGTTTATGTAAACACATACGGAGTCACTTCCTGAGGAAGAGCGAGAGTTAAGTGCACTCCATTGCAATCCAGACCTGGGGCATGTCATGACTCAACTCCTCGTATTTTGAAAGCTCAAACACTTGCCTGGAGTCCAGAGGAGTTTGGGACACACCAGCAAGGGAGGGCCCCTAGCTCAGGTCCTTGATGTGCTCTCATGGGCTGTGAGCTCCCCCAGACTTCCCTCTCCAAGAAATAACAGTGAACTGACTGGTGGCCACAACTCCCCTGACTACAACACCTACTGAAGTACCAGTTGTGTCTTTGGTTTCTGCTCTGCCCCTGGTGCCTGCTGCCTTCATAGTGGGACAGAGTGTGATCCCATCCCCTGGCTTGGCTCTGAATGCTCAGGCAATATCCCCAATTTAGTTTGCTCTAACAAGCTCGCCATCATGTTGTGCTGCATGTTAATCTGCAGAGATCCTTCAGAAACAGGCAAAGGCTTCTTCCACTTCAGGAAAATAATGAAAATCGAGGGAATAATCTCATTTTTACTCCATTGTGGGGCACCTTCAGCAGCTTTGCAAAGATGGTGAAAATCCTCCTTCCCCATTCACTTCAGGGGAGGGGGATGATATCCTAAACACAAAGAGTGGGATAGCAGATATAATCAGTCAATTATTGCAGCTGGTGATCTTTATGTATTCCCCTTATTTTAGTGTGCATAAGTACATGAACCACTGAAGGAAAAATAAGGAGGAATAATCTCATTTTTACTCCATTGTGGGGCACCTTCAGCAGCTTTGCAAAGATGGTGAAAATCCTCCTTCCCCATTCACTTCAGGGGAGGGGGGATGATATCCTAAACACAAAGAGTGGGATAGCAGATATAATCAAGCAATTATTGCAGCTGGTGATCTTTATGTATTCTCCTTATTTTAGTGTGCATAAGTACATGAACCACTGGAACTCTGCTTTTGTCTGAGGTCAGTGGAAAACTCACACTGACTGCAGAGGCTTGTCTGTTTATAAGCTTAGATTTTTGCTAAGTGAAACCTTAGACAAGGCATACAGGCTCACTTCCCACAAAGTGTCCTGATGTGGTTATCATCTTCATCTATCCTAAAAAGTGTCCTTTTAAGGAATGTTTTTGTAAGGAGAGTGACGTGAGGTATTGAAAACCAGCCTGTCAGTGACGGTCTGAACAGCAGTTTCAAGTTGAGCGGTGACATGACAACCTGCCAATAATCAGTCAATGCATCATATATGAAATGAGGCATGATGGTGTGTAGGGCAGCAGGTGCTCAGTGCAACATAATCTCACAGATTGGAGAGAAAAGTGAGCCTTGGAAGGTGCTGTTGCTATCGCTGTTGATCATTTGTTTTTCAGCCTTGGCCAAAGCGTTTTATTTCTCTGTATTTCCTCTTCGTCCCAAGCTCTATGGAGCAGGCTCGTCTGTTATGATGTACTGCACTTTGCAGTCAGTGCCATCCTCTTAGCTAGCTTTTCTTAGTGCTGCTTCTGTAGAAACAGCAGTAACAAAAGGAAGGTCATCAGTGGTTGAGTACCTCTGCAACATCAAGTCTTCAGTGCTACAGCAAGATCTACTTTAATTTACTGTCAGGTAAAGGTCTGGAAAAGCACACAGCTCTGCTCTTGTGAAAATGCACAGTGTGGTGGTGTTCGCAGGGGTTTTAGGATGAGGGAAGAGATGAGAATATTGACTTCATGTTTTAGAAGGTTGATTTATTATTTTGTGATATATATTATAAGAAAATTATATACTAAAACTATACTGAAAGAATAGAAGAAAGGATTTCATCAGAAAGCTAGAAAGAAAAGGAATGGAAATAACTAGAGAGTCTGACACAGCTGGAATGTGATTGGCTATTAATTAAAAACAGCTACATGAGATTTAAAGATGCACTTGTTGCATTCTACAGCAGCAGATAATTATTGCTTTTCTTCTGAGGTTTCTCAGCTTCTTAGGAGAAAAAATAATAGCAAAAGATTTTTCAGAAAATACATCCATAACAGCACAGCATTGGTATCTACCTATCTTTGCTTACAAATAAAACAGCTTTGGAAAGATAAGTTTGTCCAAGTGTGCTAATTATCAGTGCTGAGTTTGGTGAGTGACAGAAGACTATAGGCAAAAGGAAGGGCATGGTCCTGTCTTTCTGCAACACCCCGTAAAATGATGGCTACACAGATCAGCCCAATGGCTTCTGCTGTTTCTGTCTTGAGCAAGGTTAGGGCTACAGTCACATACAGGATATATTTCTTCTACAGGATGACCAAGTCCCCCAGCCCTGAGTAAGTGTGTATACAGTGGCTCTCAGTGACCAGAGTGGGTTGAGATACGCTGTGTGGAGCACTGGTTCTGTTCTCACCTCACTTGGGCCTTACTGGGTAAAAAATGGGTGATCTGGGCAGGCGGTGGAAGTGAAGCATGTCTTGCTTGAGATGGCAGATGCAGGTGTGGAGCCATGTGTGCAGGTGGAGCACACTGTGGCCAAGGGGCAGTGACGGGGCAGTGCTCACTCCAGGATGGGAGCTCTGCTGCCAAAGAACAGCAGGAACTTCCTGGTCAGCAGGGTCTCCGAATGGCCTCCTCACTCTAAAACGAGAGAAGAGCCTGCCTGGGGAGTCCATTTAGCTGGGACAGCTGAGAATTCAGGGCCCAATCCAAAGCCCATTAAGTTAATGGAAAGGTTCCAGCAAACTGCAGGGACACGTGGCACCGTGCCCCTCCTGACACAGCACATCTCCGTCTCTCCCCAGGGAAGCTGCATGGCCCTCCAGGTGGTGGACAGGAAAGCCTGCGGCTGGTCCAGCCAGGTCTGCGCGCTGGGCATCATCCCCCTGGAGCCAGGACTCTGGGGGCCTGGGGTCCCTCCTCAGGCTGTCCTGTGGCACTGTTAATTCAACCTGCAACATCTCATTCTTTCCATCCCGCAGCAGCCCTGGAGGACTTGGCCTCCTCGTTTGGGGCCAGTTCTCAACAGGGTGGCCAGAGAGGGCACCCCTCGGCCCGCACCTCTGCCAGCCCGTGTCTCTGTGGCAGGTGGCATTTGCATTGTTAGCACAGACAGGACATGTCAAGAAATTAGAAGCACTGAAGAAGCAGGAGAGATTAGGTGCTGGGAGCTATTAGCTGCCTTGGTGGTAGACAGAGATTTCTTAAGAGTGTCGTATCTTTCAATACATAGAAAACTTTAGGTTCAGATAGCAGTCTTAGGTTTAATTGAAAGGCACAGCTTTATAAATTGATTTATTAATATTTGTGCTTCTTTTGTACACAGTGCAGGACAATTTGTGTGTCAGGAAACTTGGGTGCTATTCCTGGCTCCACCACAGACCTGGTACATAACCTTGGGAGAGGAAGGATGGTCTTGTGGTCAAGGCACTGCAGAGGGACTCAGGAGGGCCCCCTTCTATTTCCAGCATTCCTCCAGACTTCCTGTGCAACCTTGGACCTGTGTCACTTAATCTTTCCAGGACCTTAGGAAAATGGGGGCCTCCTGGTTGCTCTAATAGGGAGAAGGTCATTTGTGCTTGCGAGAGGATACTGTGGTGGTGGGGAATGTTGAAACACCCTTTGAGGCAAGTAATGCTATTTCCTATTTCTGCACATCAGACTGCTTGTCTGTGAGGTGTGAGCTATTTTTGCAAAGCACTTTCAGATGCCCGCATGGAATAGAGCCCCCTCTCACAATTGAAACATCCATCATCTCAGAGAGGATATGCAAACCCTGCACTGGCAGCGAGGAGACAAACTGGAAGGGGGAGGGAATGCGTGTGCACAGTGTGTGCAGGGGCAATGTGATACAGCTGTGTGTCCATGGCCCAGAGAGGATGTCACACACCACAGTGTTGACATGGATGGCCACAGTGCCATCAGCCTCCTCTTGCACATCAGCATCTGCAATCAAGGTCTGTAGTTGTCCCTGATGTAGGTAGGCTATTTTACAGCAAAACAATTTGGAAGGTAGAGATACAGATTAAACTCAGCTTGGAACTATGAGGGTCAAGGAGGAAAGCTGCAGAAATTATACAGATGGTATTTTTTCACTGATAGACCCTGGGGAACTTCCCTATTGTTACAGCGTAACATCCAAAGTCATGGACTCCAAATAAAACTACCTGAGAGCTATTCCTAGGCCAAATCCCAACCTGAGAAGCAGTCTCTTCTGTCCCCTGACATCTACTTGTATCAGAAGAATGAGGAGCCTCTCTGTTCCCTTCCCTCCTTGGGTGGCACGTTTTTCACCTGGCTGTTAAGACCTGGCTTTCTGCCTGTGCCTGTGTTACCTGCTCTGCAAATCAGAGAAATCAAGAGCCTGGCCAGAAAAGACCCAACAGGTACTGTGAGGCAGATTTGCAGATGAAACCTGGAGCCTACTGTTGTGACAACAGACAGCAGAGGTGGATGACAGACCCACTGCCACGGGGGGGCTTGCAGGGCTCATCAGTGGGCCAGGGCTGTGTGGGAGGTGGGGCTGGAGGGCGCAGCATCCTTGTGACAGGTTGGCTTTTTTTCTTAGGAAGAAACATCCTCAGTGTTTCCTCCAGCTGCCTGCTGGGGCTGCCCTCTGGCCCTGTAGCCAGTCAGTGTGCATCAGTCTGCACCCACAGTGTTAAACTGCCTTACTCCACCAAATCACCTGCTTACATCCACCCTGCCTGTGAGGGATGGCTCCTGCTTTGTGCCAAGGAACAGCCTGGGACTCTGATAACTGTGGGGGCAAGAGCTTGGCAGGGACCACCACAGCAGGGCAACCCTACAAATGATTGCATTTTAGAGACCAGAATCTGCTTTTCCAGGACAGGTGTATCCAGAGGGTCTTAGTGACATGTTCCAGAATGCCTTACTCCTTGGCACAGATGAGGAATGGTGTGTGTCAGCTGTGGGAATAACTCTGAGGGTCAGTGCAGATCCATTTCACCTGCTAGGGCAACTATATAAACTGGCATTGCTTACTTCACAGCCTGCCTTATGCACGTGTTACATGTGAAAAGGGCAATTTTTTTAATGGTATACAACGATTCCATCTGAACAGCCAGTGTGGATGAAACTATGTCATGTACATCAGTGCAGATATAGGTATCTGCAGTGATTGTTTATCAGTTTATTTCCCTTGTTTATTTATCTAAAGGGTGCCAGTGAAGGCAAGTTTGTGCCATTGTGTTCCCCAGAGCATGGCTGTGCAGCTATAAAGAAGCAAGTATCATTAAAAAAGTACATGGCTGTTTGGATAAGGTTTGAGTGCTTACAGCAAGTTAGTGTTTCTTCACATGGTAATTTCCCAGGGTGCTGGAGGCTGAGCAGGAGAAAGGATCAGCACTGGGCTGACCTGTGTCCTTTTTCATAACATGAAACTGGAACTTTGTGGGGACAGCACTTTTCTGTGGGAAAGAACACAGCAGATAGACAAATCTGACCAGCCCTTATTGCAGCAAGGATGTGCTGCAGGGCCATTTCTGCTCCCACCATTGCCAAGACATTCATGATGGAGGCAGCTGATGGTCATTTCTAATCAGAATTTTTACGTACCAGAAAACTATGTTTTATGACACAAGTCAATGCTTTTACAGAGGAGATTTTCAGTGGGGAAAATGTTTTTCAGCAATGGTAAACTGCAATACCCTCTTGAAAACATCTTATGAGTTTCATTTTCTTCATGAAGCAAGATAGCAAAATGACAAGTGTTTCCCAGCAAACAACAAATTATCTATAAACTTCCTTTTTCTTTTTTTCCCCCCCAAAATAGAACTGATCTGGGAATTTTGTCTCATTAAAAAGTTGTATATTTTACTTTTGATTTTGCTTTAGAATGCAAGTATTTTTAAAGATAAGTTCTCCCCCTTATCCCATTTTCTGGCCCCAAGAAGCACTTCAGTGTCCTGAGGAGGGTTGTACTTAGTATAAGCAAACTGCATTTTTGGCCAGATATCAGGAAATACTTTTAATGGTAGCCTGGAAAAGGAAAAACTGGTATTCTCAAGGACATCTAATTACATGAGGCAAAATGTGTTATGAGGTATGAACTTTACTGTAATATTTTACTATTAGTCTAAACAATTCAGGAAGTTTTCAGTGAAAATGCCTTAACTATACCTTAACTAATACCTTAACTAAAAACCAAGCCATGCCAAACCATGACACTCATCTACATTTAAAATAAACTTTGTATGGAGGAGAACCGGGCCTTCTGCACGATCCATGGTCTGCAACCAAGACAACTTGGCTATTAGTTGTGTGCTTTCCTTTTTAAGGCACTAAGGGATTTTCCTTTACAAGGTTTTCCATACATGCAATTGGGGGTGTTTACCAAGGCCACCTGTCTGAAAAATGTGAGCCTCTCACTTCAGTCTGGTTTTACCTTAGTGTGAACCAAAGGGCCCATGGAATTCTCCATTGGCCTGCAGTGGTGATGGTTTGGCACAGCTGCTGCTCCTGTGACTGTAGCCGTCTTTGGAAAAGTTGGATGCCCGTTAGTCTCACTCAAGGCCAGCAGGATTGTTCAGAGCAAAAACCACTGTGGAACTACTGCATATCCTGCTTGTCACAGCCTGTATCTTAATTTTCTTTCTTTTTTTTTCTGTATCAATTTAAAGAAAGGAATTATGAAAAATGTATGATGATGTGTAAGTTCTTCTAATTGACTTCAGGAAGTGTTATCTGGAATGGCAGTTGTGAGCACACAAACTCAGCAGACTTATCTGCGTTATCTAATTACCAGACTATAAAGTTCTGCTGACATTTCCTTTTGATAAATACAATACAGTGCTTTCTTTATCTATCTGTATTAAAGAAACAATGCTCTCCTAAATCCAACCCCATGCATACTTTCTGCTAAAACAACATTATAAACCCCAAGACTAACAGAAATGTTGTCACAACGTCAACAGTCTTAAATGAAAACAGTGGCTTTCAGATGAAAAGCATTATCTAAAGGTGGTAGGAACCCACTACAAATCTCAATGTTTTAACTGTGAATAAGCATGAAACAGATTTCACAGATATTTATTAATCAAAAAAGAGACCTAGAAAAAGAAAATGGTGACAAAGAGTGGCATTATTACATGTATGCTTACGTTTCTTCACTAGTGCTGTATTTGCACACAGAAATAGAAAATCAGAGTCATTTATGTTGGAAAAGATCCTTAATATCAAGTCCAACTGTTAACCCAGCACTGACAAATGCACCACTAAACCATGTCCCCAAATGCCACATCTACACATCTTTTATATGTTATTTTATACTATAAATTACTGTTTACCATAAGGCGTTTAATCCAGGCTATACTTTCAGGCCTTACTTCTGCACATGCACAGAGGGTTTTGGATGATCGTGGAAAGCAGATGTGCCAAAATAGCTTTGCTGCTGGAAGTCTGCAGGTAATAGACATCAAGGAAAATGTCTCTGAACAATACCTGTTGCTGTTTGATTTTCTGTTGTCTCCTGATTCATCAGTCTCAGATGCCTCCTACATTGGGAAGAGAAAGGGCAAGAGGCAGCCAAGGGTTGTTGTAGGGTTGAGGTAAGGCAGGACATGCTTTTGCCTGGGGAACCCTGCTCCTCTAGACAGTGTCGGGGTGGGGAAAGGCAGGTGAGGAACCTCCTCCCCAGCTCTGGGGGTTCCCTGGCTGTGCTTGACCTGAGCAAGAAGGCTCTGACAGAAGGCAAAAGTGGCACAGAAACGTTGCAACACCTGTAGCACCAAAACCCCAGTTTGTAAGCTCTCTGCATTTGCAATTACCTCAATGAGAATTAGGCACCGGGGGGGCCACACTGGCTGGGAATCTTTTGGCACCTGTACACACCCCACAGGCACTGTGTGCCCGCACCTCTGTGACCAGCTAACCAGGACCCACCAAAAATTAGAGGCTGCACAAATGTTCAACAAAAGAAATGGTGCGTTCACTGCTTTTAGAATCTAAGCTTTAAAAAAAGAAGGAGCTGACAAGTGAAAAACTGCAATAAGATTTAAACACACGTTGTAGATCAAATGTAGCCACTGAGTTCTGGGGATGTTCCAAAGATCACTTTTCTATCAGTTAGAAAAGATACCCATTTCTGTCAGAAATGCTAAAGGAAGTGTTAATGACTGGAATAAATAACAGGTGCTGGGAGCAGCTGTTACTGATTAATGACTTGTCTTTTTTTAAATAGGTTTTCTGTTGGGGGAATCAGAAGTTTTCAGTAATACTCCATTGTAAGACATGAGAGGAATGTTTTTTTCCTTTTTCTAATAATGTGCTCCATTATTTCTAAAGCTAAACAGATTCAAGATTTAATCTAAATTAATATTTGAATTTCAGGCCATCAATAATTGAGGAGGATTCAAACCATAATACTTCTCAATTACACAGATTACTTGCTTTCTTTAATTTATTTTTTCTGCCAATTTCCTTCTTGTTTTCTCTCACTGTTTTTGTTCCCTGCTCTCTCCTCCCCTTTACCTCTCCACACCCCTCTTTCTTTTTACCTGAGCTATCTGGAGATGGTGGTTCCAATGTTGGTTATATTTGGCTCTGAAGTTGGTTTTTTAATAAACATATGAAGGATGATGAGATTGCATGTCACAAGAAAGACTGCCACTGTTGCCATTTCTCAATGATGAAGTAATTTAAAAGTCACTGAGGACAGCTCAGGGAAAACATCTGCTCTGTGCCTTGAGGCAATCAGGGAAACAAACAAAACATTGTGATGGAAAATAATATTAAAAAAATACAGTAATAATTAGAATTAATTCTTATTTAATAATTTTATATGCATGTAAACCCACTTCAGAAATAATGGCAACTACCATAATACCTCAATTTTAGCAAAAATGGCACAGGGGCTTCTATCCTGGCCCCTTTGAAGGCAATGGCAAGGCTGGTATTGAGTCAGATGGAGACAGAATTTCTTACAGAAACCTGGATTACACAAGACTGCCTTTACAGTAGTCTAGAGCCCCATCTCCCTGCATCCTAAAATGGACAGAATCCACAGTCAATTCCCACCTCTGCACTTCAAAGCAGGTGGCCTCATAACTGAATGGATTTCAGGAACTGGTGGAGGTGGTGGGGCATATGGAAAGGCTTTTGTATCATAATAAAATGTTAGAGTTTCCTCATTAAACATTAAGTAAATATGAACAGTAAGAACAATTTCAAGAGCTTAGCATGCTTTAGAAAAGTATTCTTGCTCCTATCAACTGTGAGGCAACAGTAGAGACAATAAGGAATAGAATACAAGCCTTAATAAGGCTTTACCCTACCTGGGGCATGTCGTGTGTTACATACTCTTCCTAGGTGCGTTTCTGTGCTTAATGTTCATTAAAATTCTTTTTCTCTTTCTTTCCAAGTGGTAATTTAAAAACATCACCAAAGACAAGACACAGTATGAAATAAACACAGAGATTTTTTCCAGTTTAGAGACAGAGCTAAAGTCTTGCTTTGCATCCCGACTGTGAGCATGCAGAAACTCTGAGTTATCTTCATCTGATCTGTTTTTTTTTCACTCACTCGTCTGAAGTTGTTAAAAATGCTGTCAAGGCATGACTTCCATATACTGACCACCTTAATTGTCTTTGCTCACACAAGGAAAACATACTTATTTTGCAACAGAGCTTTAACTGGGGAGAGCGCTGCACTATTCTATACAACACCGGTTAGTTGTGACAGCTTTGAAGAGAAAAGCAGATACAACTGTAAATATGAAGGGAGGAGGGGAAGGTTATGGCTAGGCAGAAGGTAATGACATGGATGACAAGGGCCAGTAGCTCATGATCTATGAAGATAAATCAGCTCCTGTTGAGTGCTGTGCACCACGGCGCCCACTGAATGTGGTTCCAGGTGTAATGCCACTTGCTATGTCCCCACTGCCATCTCCCAAGTGCTGTGACACCAGAAGTGTGTGTGCTCCCGCTGCGAACCCAGCACGGCCCTCAGCCCATTTGCAAAATGTAGAGATTGAAGGCTGATGGAGCAAAGACACATGGATATGGCTCCAAGCAATTCTAGAATATCCTGCACAGTGATGTCTATTTGCCATCCACCCATTGTATTTCTTACCTACAACCACATCTACGATTTTTAGCTGACATGACCAAAACAGAAACAGTCTCTGCATTTAGAATTACTGATTCCTATGAACACTTCACAATGGTTCCAAGAAAACATCCTGGGCTTAAAACAGTTTGCAAAAACATGAAGTACCAGCCTTAAGGAATATCTTTGGATGTGCATCCAAGTCATGACCATCCCCAACTGGTTTAAAGTTCTTCAAGAAGTATTCCCCCTCCCCAAAGAAATCCATTCCACAGTTTTCAGCATCCCTCTCTGACAACCAGGATTTCAAATCCCTTTATCTGGAGACAAACAGAAAGAGTGTGCTTGTGGTGAATAATTTGAGCTGATATTCTTGCCAGCTGTTAAGGGACACATGCAAAAAAAGAAAAAAAAAATCAGTGACATCTGGTCAGCACTGATATGTCCTAACAGAAGTATTTGTTTGGGAGTGGGGAAGGGGTGGTGGGGGTAAAGAGAAATACCATCTCCATGCACCTCCTTGCCCCCTTTTGAAAACTGAAAGCGATAACATTGACCACAGCAACTGGAACAAAAATTGCAACTTACATCATGGGGAAACAGTGACATTACATTAGCCCATATTACACAATGGTTGAGCAGTTGCTTTCACACACTAAGCTTTCAACTTTAACTTTTTTTTCCCCTTAAGCTACACAATGGATTTTTTTGCTGAGTTGGAAAATATCAGGAGACAGGCCGAAAACCTTCCTTTTGTTCCTTCATCCTGCCAAGCACCTCATCATAAAGATTTTTTTCCCTTCTGTTCTGTTTTTCTTTCCCAACTTCCTTTCCCCTTTTCACCCTCCCCCACTTTTTTGTCAAATAAATGTGACTAATTAACAGCATGGCTCCTCTCCACTAAATCGTAAAACCACCTCCTTTAATTTCATGAAGGTGATAACGCTGCATCCTGGTTTCTTCTTGGGAAGTAGAATTCCCAAGTAGTAAACTACCTTCTAAAGTGCTTTGATTCAAGTGATGGTTTTCTTGGGCCTCAAACTGGAGGACAAGCTGGCTTTAGTTCAATAGGAACTTCAGCTCTCTCCTTCTCTTTTGGGCCTGCTCACTGAGGTACACCCAGCACAAGGCAGTAGATAATAGAAATCCCAGAATGGAAACGTATAAAAAAAAGTTGTTTCCTGGGGTCAACAAAGGACAGGAAAAGAGCCAACAATCACTTATATAAACAGTATTCAGAGAAACAAAAAAACCCAAAAACAAACAAAAAAACCCACCAAAAAAACAAAACTAAAAACCTACAACAACAACGACAAAACCCCCAAACCCCAAAAAACCACAAAAACCTCCCAAATGAAAAAATACCAAAAAAACCCCAACAAATTCCCAAACCCTCCCTTGTCTGTACAAACTGACTTACATATGAGGGAAGCAAATGGCTTAAAGCAACCTACTGCTTATTCTGCTTATGTTTAATACTGTTAGGAAATGGAAATCAAAACCAAATAAAATTTGGAAGGCACTTACTCTCAGAAAAACAACTTTTTCCCCTGCTTCCCACCTCATAATTATGATCTGTTTTAATATAACACTTTTAATCATCAGAGCAGTAATGTCTGCAGGGTGGACATTTCCTGGGGATTATTAACTAGCTGAAGGTTAACGATTTTCTGCTGCACCTCAAACCAACAGCCCCTCCCGACTTCTCAGTAACTCTTTAAAAATATTGCTTATCAAGATAAGAAGAGTGGAATCATGAGTTTTGTACTTGACAGATATCTTAGAAGAAGCATGACAAGAAAGAGATGAAAAATATCTTTAGCTTCAAGAAAAAGATACAACAGAGGGAATTCAGTATTTGTGAATTCTGCACTATGATTTAATGTTAACATGGCAGAAATCACCCGTACTAGCAATAACACCAGTAATTTCTGACTTCTCAGAGAAACCATAGGGCAACTGCAGGGGAAAAAAGGCAAGTGAATTTACCCTCTTGTGAGAATATGCTTTACCTTCAGTTCCAGAATGCTCAAGGAAAAATCCAGATTTGACAATTGGCAGATGATCTGTAAATTTAAAGCATGGAAAGCCATTTGCTCTACAAATGCAATGGTTCAGCTCTCAGAAGATAGCCTTTGAGAGTTTCCTGGTTGTAAAAGTTTAGTCTTTTGCAGAAAACAGTTTTAAGGGAGGAGACAAGAGTCAGGGCTCTGAGAAATATGTAGAAACGGTGGGTCTGGCTCTTCTTGAGAACCTGTGTAAAGAAGGGCATGTGAGGACACGTGATTTATCTTTGTCATTCTTTTGAGCTCTGCTTCTCACATTTCCCTCTGCACTTTGGTGTTAGACACTGGCTCTCTGCCCACAAGGTGGGTGAGGTATTCTGAGAAAACCCATTTGGTAAGAGAGACCTGGAGTCTCCTTTAAAAGAAGGAGCCCTAACTCTTGAATAGCTACTTGCAGAAACACAAAACCTATCAGAACACATGTGAAGATCAGCTGAGCCGCTCAATTCTATCTAATCTGCTTCTTCCTAATTGTAATCTCTTCTTGGAAACATGAGTTCAAATGGGTGAGACATTTCAGGCCAAGAGAGAAGAGGAATACTTGTGTCTCCAGTTTGCTGTGGTGCCACCTTTTACCTTCTGAAGCCTTGTGCATAGAACTCATGTCCTGCAGAATATCAGTAAAAAGCTACATAGGTCCCTAGCATTTAAGGCCTCAAAGCAAGAATTCACTGGCACACTAGTTCCTTCTGTCCGTATGTTCAGAGGCTGTCTTTGCTCTATAAGAAAAATCCAGTATATTCCATATCAACATCAAAAGGTTCAAGAAAGGTAATTCTTGACTCTAGTACTCAGAATTACTTATTTCTTTTAAATTTATTTATCAAACACCTAGAAATAAAGAAATGAAGCAAATATATGTATTTTTTTCTACACATGTGTATCTTTATCCATATCTCTGACATACATGCACACATACACCACACACATCACCATATTCTGTTTATTACTATGAACTCCTCAGAGATTTTAAAATTTATTTAATGAAATTGAATTGCTCCTTCAAATATTTTTGCGACTGTCTTATCTTCAATGAATTTCTGGCAGAGCTACTGGCAGCTATTAACTTCCTCAGAGCTCCCATGACTAGAATATATTTTTGGACAAAGGTGTTCTCACAGTCAGGAGAGGGGTCTAGTACTTCTGGATCATAGTTCTCACACTGAATTGATGACAAGCTATTGGACTAACTGCTGTGCTCCAATTTCCTATCTCCAAAAAGTGAATTGTGGCACTTGTACTTCTTGTAGTGTTTTAGAAGCACCTCTGAACATTAGCACTCCAGTTATTCCCTCCAAAACAAAGTAGAAACAGCAGTGGGATCACTTCTGTCAGGAAGTAAGTAGCAGCCTCACAGAGATGGCAAACAGCCCTTCAGAGAGCATACAGCACTCTAAGTACAGTATAATCAGCACTTCAGGTGAAATGGCTTCGGAAGAAAAGTGTTGTATAATTAGGTGAGCAGATGTGGTGAGGTTCAGTGGTGAGTGGCAGTGAAAGCCTTTTGAATTATGAGTTCTTTTAGAGCAGTCAGAACTATTTATTTAAATTGTTTATCTTGTGTGGCTGATTTTCAATGTTATTTGTCACTGAAGCAGCATTGAATTACAGAGTGTCACAGGTCGAATATGAGAGCAGAACTATCAGATGATCTGACTGATAAGAAAGATTTCTGTGGTAGAATAACTGAAAAAATAAAAGCCAGTCACGTCAGGAACATTGCTCAGAACTGAGCTTAACTTTATAAGGATCGGTCTAAAGGTTGTGATAACAAATAACCAAATATTTATCTTATTTACATGATTCATTCAACCGTGACACCTTGAGTCAGCAGTGAAGGATCAGGTAGTAACACACAATAAAGTCATAGGATGGAATTGAAATTACCCCTTCCAGGACCTTGTACAGGAATTAAACAAGACTGAGGCACAAAGGGATTGATTTAGAAACCCAGTTCCCCATTGCTGGGGACATGCTTGGTACCATTTAGCTTCTGAGCTTTGGATCACATAGTTCCCTAAAATTCCCTCATCCACAAAGCTACAGGAGCTTTATGATTCTGGGGGCAGGCACTTGCCTGCAGGCCCAGCTCACTGAACTTTGGAGACATCTATGTTCTGCCTGAGAACCCTGATGGGGCTGATCTCACAGTGTGTCTGGATCCCAATGACATGGAGGCCTGTACAAAGGATGCTAGGTGGGGTGGGGTGGGGTGGCTGATTGCTTAACTCACTGAGCACAAAGAGAAAGACAAAGTGTGAGCATAGAAGGATAAAATATATGGTTTGCAGACATCGTAGTTTGCTGATAAACTGGCAGCAGCAGAAATGATGCAAATGATCCTCTCAGTTGAAGGATTAGGAAATTTAGTGGGCAGGAAGACGGACAGTCCTACCCAGAAGAGAGTCCCCCAGAAGAGAGTCCAGTTGAAGTTAATGGCATTCATGCAAGCAGTTCAACACTCATAATATGGGATGATCAAGCTGATGGCCAAATTAAGTAGCTGAAAAAGATTCTTGTTTAAGGAGTGAGAGAAGAAATTCTCCTTTGACAGAACTAAAGACTGGCCTATCAAAACTACAAATTGAAACAAATGCAGATAACTTCTGTGAAGTTCAGATAGAAAAATCTGAGGAATTAGTATGTGCTGAAAAAAGTCTGCTGGGGACAGTTTGCCAGTAGTCTGTGACTGCACTATTCCTATGAACCTTGCAGAACTTTACAAGCAACTCAGAATTAGCACTAATAGAGGCTATTTTGGGTCACAGAGAATTTTCAACTGTGAGGTATTTCTGATTTTTCTATTCCTCCTTTTCTCTTGATGCTTTCTGATCCTCAGCTGCATTGCAGAGCCTGACATGGCAGGGAGGTCAGCTTCAGCAGGTAAGATCAAAGCCCACAGGCAGGCACAGCTTCACACTGTGCTCTCTGGCCAGCCCATTTTCTTTAATGGAGACACAATCCAAAGATTGCTGCAACTCTTGGCAGATATGTAGTTGTGGGACTAAATCCCTCCGGACTGGTTTTTGCAGAAACACAACAGGGATCTCCGCTCCTTGCTCTGGCCTGTCATCTTTTCAGTGATTGCAAGTAGCAAAAAAGAAAAGTGTGTGTGTTTGGGGAGAGAACACCACATTCTGCAATAGGTGGATGGGGTCACAGCGCGTGTGCACGGCCCGAGTGGCAGTATGCAGTGTACGCCTGAAGCAATGTGCACTTACAATTAGTTGAATTTCACTGTGTTGGAGATGGAAGCTGACAGGCCACCACACAAAACCTCCCTGCAGCCAGACTCATGCTGAGATCCAGAGCGGAAAAGGATTTTAACTGAAAGGCTTTGAAGGCTTTAAATATGGAGGCAGTGAATTCATGCACTGTTTACCTTTGCAGGCCTGCCTTTGACTCTGTCTTTCATTTTGTTTTAATGAAGTAGGTGGTCTCATGTAATTCCCAATTACCGTAAAACTCCAGTGCCCTAAACCCCATAGCTTACAAGTTGTGAATATTCACTGAGGTTCACCAAATTCTGAAGAGCTGACAATATTGCAGTATTTAGACACAAACAGCTCAAAACAGATGCATCTTCACAGAACTGTCTATTGCAGGCATGTAACAGCTTCTGAAGAAGCATGTGCTGGTGACTCCACTGGGATACGGGATTAAGCGGACCAGAGGTCTGAGCCATTGTAGAAATTTGTTTCCAGCTGAAAGAGCATTCTGCCATTCACAGCCTCTTTATTCCAGTACTGATATAACTTAAGAATAGATCAAATGATTCAGACGAAGGTCAGAAACCTCACAGGTGCAATTCACCTCTGGATGATATTTCTATCTGTCCCTGAACTTTTTTTTTCTGGTTTGTAGTCTAAGAGATGAAGACTATCATGTAACATACAATACATGTTTTAGCTTACCCATTTATGATATCCGAATGACACTCTTCTTAATACAAATCCTCACCCTTTTGTGAATCACAGACCTTATATCCCACAGCATACTGTGGAGATGGGCTCATCTTACAAACTCTACATCTTGGCTCTGCCATTTAACTTTCTTGTCCATAGCAGGACATTCATTCCAACTCTTTATCCGTGGCAGCAAAATTAACCTTGCACCTACCCTACTAGTAAACCTCTGAGCAAAGTAAGCTTAACTTCATTTGAACTGAGAAAGGATCTTAGAAAGTAAAGGCTTCAGCCAAAGCCCAGATAGCTCAGTTGTCATCACATGTACCTCTGACTTATAGTCCTTTAAGCGGTAGCTCTTCATCCTCCTGCCTAGAGATGGACTCAGGATCAGGTGAGACCAATGCCTACTAAGCCATTACTTCCTCCTACAGCCTTCTGAATATTTTTAGCCAGAAAGCAAGCAACAGCTTTCTTTTAGATTTTGGAAACACCCTGAGAATTCCCACTCTTCAGACTGTGAGCTACAAGGGAATTCAGTGTGCACAGACAGCTTTGCTTGTGGATCATGTTCAATCGTGTCCAGACTGAAGCTGCTGAAAGTTTCCAGTTTTATTTTCTTGAGAGAAATCAAACTGGGGATCACTAATGAGAACTGAAAAAGAATATCTTTTGTGCAGACGCATCCCTTATTTCTCTCCAGCTCTAGAGAAATGCACCAGAGATTAAATATGCCTGTGAGGATGACTTCCAGCCTTCCACATGGATTGCCTCTAGCCACAGTCCATCTGATGATGGAAAGAGAACTGTGGGAGCTCAGGAGGGCACCACATGAGGGACAACCATGTCTTTTTTTGAATCTACTTTGAGAATTGAGTGCTTTCCTTACTACCTAGTCTGCCAATGAACAGTGATGCTTGATGTAGGTGGTGAAAAGGACATTTGTGTATGTGTGAGAGGAGCACATATGGTAAAGACTTGCACAAGGCACAATGTGCAAAAGGCAGATTCCTCCTAATTTTAAGGCCTCTTTCATTCCTTGTCCATATCCCATGCATCTCTGTGTCATAGCTGTACTAGCACACAAACTTCTCATGAACTGCAATGTTGGGAGTATTCATTCAGATGTCAGGTAATCCATGAGCAGCATGGATCCTTCCACTTGGAGATTGCCTGATGTGAGCTCACCCTCTTAATACTTCTGTATGTGTCCCTGAAAGGGAAAACAGATGCTTACAAGGTGCATTTTCCACTTTTTGAGGTTTCATTTGACAGCGTTGCTGGCAGATCTAACACCCTTCATTGCTTTTCTTCTTGTCTGCAGTGGGGCAGGCCCAGATTTACCTTGTGGAAAACATCACTGGCCAGCACCGGGCTGGCTTTGAGCAGGCTTTGGAGCACCTGTTGGTGCCCCAGTTAGCCAGACCCTGCTGGCATCTCTGGTGTCCCATGGCAAAATCAGCATTCCCAGGAGGTGTCTGAAGGACACAAGGTAGGTGGCTGTGGCTTACAGTGTAACTGAAAGTCCTCCTCACAATATCCTCTTCCTAGTACTTTATCTCCTCACAACAGGGGAGGTATCAGCTGTTTAGAGAAACACTGATCAAATAAAAGATTAAAGTTCTCCTCTTCAGGGCATTATTTTTTATTAAGCTATCAAAGTTCACATTTCATTTCTTCCTACATTATTTTAACATCTTAGATTGAGCTTACTTTGTCAGGTCCCCCCTCACATAAGCTTATCTGCACGTGAGTCCCAATGTCCCTCCATACACATCAGTGAAAGTTGGGCTTAGGCCTTGGTCCTGCTTTGCAGACAGAATTTTAACTATAGACCCTTAGGTCCCAGGGAGTGGGTTTGATAGCCTGATGGGTCCTTTCAGAACCCCATGCTCACACCAACACTCTCCTGGGGCCACCAACAAACAACAGTATCCACCTGCAGGGCACTGCTGGCCTGGCGCCTTACTACCCCTCAGCCTCCCCAGGATCTGTGTTGACAACAGGTCTTTACCACTTCACAGGACTCCCCTTTGCCCTGAAGTCTTTTGTTGGCTCAAAGAGCAGATGTGGTGCAGGCAACAGCAGTGCCAGCTTCCCCCAGAACTCACCTGGAGGGAGCAGCTGAACAAGAAGAGGAGGTGGTTCAGCCCTACTGATTTTCCCATTCTTCAGCCTTTTAGCTGAGCTGGCCTCAAAAAAACACCAATTACTGCCACCTGTAGCAATGGCCTTGATGATGTGGAGAGCTGTCAGCTGGGAAGTGGACTGACACAACCAGTTCATTGCACATAGGTCAGCAAACAGCCATCAGATTAAAATGATTTTTGTTCGCTATCGACCTGGGCTCGATTGGAACCAGTGACCCAGAGATGAAAGGCTCAGAAAGAAGGGTTTCTATCTGGTGTATGGTCACACATCACTTCTGTCTCCATCTCTCTCATTTTCTTGTCCAAAATGCTTTCTTTTCTTTTTTTTTCCTCCACCCAAAAAATTAGAAATCCATCCTCTACTCTTTTAATTGCAATGCACCATATGGGGATCTGCTGAGGTTTTGTTAAGGCTTCAGTAATCTATTAGTCATTCTCCCCTTTGTGTTACAAAAGATCTATCCTTCAAGAGGCATGTATTGATTTCAGCATTTCTGCAGCTTGTTTGAATTTGGAGGGTACTTGGGGAAGTAAACCAGAGCATAGGTTGAAATCAACAACAGTAGCAACAAAGCATGAACAAGAATCAGTCTTACAGAGACTTCAACATGCAAACTATACAAGGAAAAATTAAAAGGAATGGGACAGGAGATATGCTAGTAGCCCAGGCCTGCTATTTTTGATGAATAAAGCAACATTTCTTGGATCTGAAATGTCTCTAACCATTTTTAAAATATGAACAACTCTTTAATTTTATCTTATCACCCCAGTCTCTCTCATTTTTTGTTCCTTAGTCTCCCTCTACAACATATAAATGAAGCTTCTAATGTTTTGTTTTTTTTTATTTTTTAGAAAAAAGAACATATACTGGGAAATGAATATGCTTAACAAATGTCTGTGGTAATATACTATTCCAGAGCTTTTGCATTTATTCTTTGTTAGAGAGACCTTCCCACTCATCTATGCTTAAGTCCCACTGTAATAATAGGAGCCCCAATATTCTCCTGAATTGTTGCTTATGAAATTCACAAGATGCTCACAAATTTTAGGGCTTATACAAGTGATGTCAGTAAAGATGTGGAACTCTGCAGTGGTTCTCCTTGCCACGATCATGACATTAATACCCATTTTTTAAGGATGGCAAAGAATATCCACAGAAAAATGCTACATTCTCTCTTCTAAATTAATAGTGCAAATATGGTAGCCCACTACTTAAATCAATGTAATTTTCAGGCATTCAGAACAAGGCATTTTTCTAGGACCATATTCCCCTGTAAAATTCATTATCTGTGATAAACTATTCATTTTGATTAAACCTGTAATCCGTCCCCTAAAACACTGGTTATTATCATCCTCGCTATAGTTCAGCAGTACCATCATCATCCTCACCACTGTCATTACCATATGAATCACTGGTAATAACTGATTTTGTTGGGATAATTACTTCTTTGTCATGTCTGCAGTTGCATTTCCAGCACATGGGTGATGGTTGAGAACCTGGAATGGGCAGCAGTTAATTTCTCCAGACACTTTCATTTAACCCACAGAAATGTGCAGGCACTAGCCCTTATTCTGAAGCTTTTAGCATTTACAAGCTGGAGCTTGCTAACACACTGGTCTTTGGGTCTTTAGACGGAGAATTCTTTCTTTTTTTATGGAGAGTAAGCCATTTATATTCAGGTTGTAATACTAGAAACACAGAAAAATACTCTTGGAAGGTACCCTGGGAGGTCTCCAAATCCATAGCACTGCACCAAGGCAGACTCATCCCCCTTCCTGAGAAATAGTTTCTATCTGCTTCTTTCAGACTTCTAGTGTCACAGATCCTGCAACCACTCCTAGTGATCCAGTTGGGTGCTTGACTGTCACAACTGTCAGAAAAATTTTCTCATGTCTGTCTGTTTTCCAGTGTCTAAACTCCTGACTTGTGGATAAGGAGAGCAGGTTATTCTCTTCTTTACTGGAGACCTTTGCATATTTGAAGACTCTTATCCTAGTGCCAATCAGACTATTCTGAATGTGACAGGCTGAAATTATTCAGCCTTCTCTCATCTTCTTGGGTGCTTCTCCAATTTCTGTGCATCTTGCTTCAACAGCTATACTCAAATTTGCACAGAGCACCAGTGGTGAGCTAACTTCAGGACTGTCACACACTGACAACACCTGCTGTAAAGTCAATAGATATGTATAACATAGAAAATAAACTATCAAATTACATATATTTATGAAAATTAGCAGAACATCTTATACAAGCCAAATTAATACAGCAGTGGCATCATTCATTCAGAGTATACAACAACTGCAGTCTGACACAGTCCTGGCATGGGGCTGGTACCTGTGGCTTTACCAGTTGTTTTTCTTGGGAAGAACACTATTCTGCCCTTGAAAAACTGCTAAGGTTAGATATTTTTACCTATTTCCTGGAGAAGTCATTTCCAGGTTAGAAGATTCTGACTTTTTTTTGTCTAACTACAACAAATGCTAGAAAAAAGATTTTTTCTTATTAATTGTAGAGCAATATTTATTGCTGAGAGGTCTTATGCAATGGACTTTTGAGTGGATTTTGCCCATTTCTTGTGCACACAAGACTATACAGAATACCTTTTTGTATGGTGCTGTGCAACAATCTGCTTGTTCAGTGAGGTAACTGGACCCATGGCAGCTCCAAACTGAAATCTGTGGCTAAAGGGATGCTGAGCCTTTGCTAGGAAGTCCTGTTGAGAGATGCAGGAGAAACCACCTTGGATCCATGCAGCACTAATACAGCTGCACAGCTGCTAGAACAAAGTTTCCTTGGTTTTGATTAGGGTGGAAAGAGTTTGTGCTTCCCTGTAGTGTGGGCAGAGCGAGCTTGTGTCAGCCTACAAAGGTTTTTGCAGCCAAACCCTAAGTCAGTGATGCAGAGTCTAGGCATTTCTTTATTATGTTCTGATTCATTCCAAAAACTCTGTCCCCTGGAGCTTTTATGAAATACTGCCTAATCAGTTGTTTTCCAGCCTGAGTGCAGTACACCATCAACTGTCCAAGGAGATAGTTTATGAAACAATATTCCCATTGGAGTGCACTGAGCTAAAAGGTAAATGTTTAAGGTTACCTCATGACAGACAGAAATGAGAATGGCTGTCACAAGTCTCTGATCCAGAAAGTCTGATAATTTCCACACCGAGAAAGTCTCCCAACTCTGCATTACTTCTTCTCCAACCAGTAGCTGTTTTGCAAGACCACAAAATCTGGTATTGTTCAACAGAGTGCTGATGCCTACATATAATGGGTCCACAAATAGGACTCTGCAATGCTACAGAAACATAAACAACACAGGAGGCAGTGCACAACACAACTAATGATGGAGTAGTTCAGGTTTGAAAAAGTGTTTATTGCTAGATATCGTGCAAGTTTTTGAAAAAATGTACACATAGCACCGAAGTCTCTTTATTATTGTGTTTAGTTCCCTTGTTGACTTATTTTTAGGCACAGATTCTGTCTACAAGCTATTTTTGGGTAAACCAGGGATTGCATGGTATGTTGATCAAAACAAATTGTGTGAATGCTGGTAAATGGAAACGGTAGTTTTGTTCAGCTTTCCTGACTATTTGCTGTGACAGGAAGTTCACTGTCTCTGGCTGAAGCATTAGGAATAAAAATGATGTATAATAATAATACCAAATATTTTTATATAAGTAACATATACAACTATAGCCACGTTTGCTCTTTCCTCATTGATTTGCAGGAGTAGTTGTCTTCATCCCTTTTTATAATACTATGTTGGGTTCCAGTTTTTTGCTGTAAGAGCCATTAGTGCTGAACAATGTAGTGACTCTTCTTAAAAACCAATAGCTTCCTCTAAAGCATGTAATAAGGGACAAAATTTAGAAAATTGATAAGGGAAAGCTAAAGTTCAGTAAATTGGTATCTGGAGTTGCTAAAGACAATGAACACAAATTTTTAAACTACAGTAGGAACAAAAGAAATCCTGTTGATATGATAAATATTAAGAGATGAAGATTACAAAAATTGATTACTCAGATGTGGAAAAATAGAAATTTCACAGCTTTTTTCCCTTTTCTTGATGTACTCCTATTTTCAAAGAAGTATCTTGTAGACACTGAGTTACTGGAAGAAAAACAAGGCAACATCTTTCAGTGATAGTCATTCATAAAACATCAGGGATCACTAACTTACATACAGAAATTTGGAAACCACTGACTGATGAAATCCTCAGTTTGTTGACATTCAGTTTAAATTCACCTCAGAGCCGGATACTCCAGCTGTAAAGGGTGCAAAACATTCAAAGAGAGCAAGTAGGATGATTCAAGAAACAGTGACCCAATTAGCCTACCATTCATCTGAGGCAAACAGTTCTTAGACTAGCAAAGATTTTAATCAATAAGGAATTAGATGATGGAAAATTTTTTGGATTAATGACACCAAGGAAAGTTGAACTTGCCAGATAACTGCCAACTCCTTTAACGAGATTCAAAGTTCAAATTTTAAAAGATAACTATGGAAATAAAATATACTTCATACAGCATTGGTGCTATGGGACACAAAATAGGACTGAAAGTCTTTAAAAGATGACAATAGATCATATGATAAACAGATCAAGAGCTAGACATTGGCGTGTATGGAAAAGAAGGTGTTCCCGCATAATTATCTTTGAACGAGATTGTTCCTAGTGTGCTTGACAACAGCCAGGTGCAAGCCTCATCCTGCTTATCTTGTAGTAAAAAACTGCCCTTCTAAATAGAAATTTACATAAAAAGATTAGTGGAATGCTTCAGGACACAGCAGTTCATATGGAGCAATGTGACTGTGTGTCAGACAAACAAAATATCTTTAAAACTCCAAAATAGTGAATACTTAGGAGCAAAATAGGCGAGCCATTCCTGGAAAAAGTGGGTTTGCCTCCTGAAATATGACAATTTTGGAAAGGCATGGCACTTACAGTGGTCAAGCTTCTTGAGCTATGGCAAAGGGGTCAAAGCAGTCCTTGGGTGCCTGCACAGGATTTGCAAGTGACAGCAGTCAATCCTCATTAAATAGCCAAGAAAGATCAAGGAAGAGGCTTTCACTGAACACCTTAAGGAGTTCAACCAGTTTATATTGCCAAAAAAATTAAACATAGACACAAGTTTATGAAGAAATATTTTTACAAGATGAAAAAGGTTCAGGAAGGCCAAATCAGGCAAAAATGGATATGGAAGCAAGGCACACTCAAGTAAGAAATTAGCTACACGTTTTTCAAACTTAAAGTCATTAAAATACTGGCATAAACTACCACAGGAGGTACCAGTTTCCTTTTTTTTCCTTTAATTTCTACTCATTAATGCAGGATGGGTGATCTGTTTTAATCAAGTACAGGTAATTAGGCTCAATATGGGAATAACTGAGAAAAAATATGATGGCATATGGTATGCAGAGAGTCAGAGCAGATGATCTAAAAATCCCTGTGGTCTTTGACTCTGTGCAAATATGAAATCTGTCTGATCTGTGCAGACCTCCAAATCTCAGCTTGGCCTAGGACTGTCTTCAATGTCTTTGGACCCAAGCAGATCAGCCTGGTGTTACCTTAGGCATCACAAGTGGATGGACTCATTGAAGCAATGGAATGTTGAAACTGAGCAAGTTTACAGTATCTACCAGCTGTGCCTGGGTCTGGCTGAGTTGAAGAAGGAGGTAGGCAGCAGCAGATGTTAACCTTTTGGCAGTGACTGTATACAGATACACTGTATACAGTGGTAGGCCAAATCTAGAAAATCAGCAAGATCTCACTGATTTAAATTGATTTAGGATTATGCCAAACTAGGGTGATAATATTTCCACTTATTTAGATAGGAACAATTCAAATCCAGAGGAAGTGATAAAGGGTTTGATATAAATACCACGCACATGCTGCTAATGGAAGCTGATGGTTCAGTCATTCTAATTCAGCAGCTATTACGTGCTGAATGGTCCTCTTTGGCATGTCAGACATACTAGGCTTTTAAATATTTACACCACTGTAGACTCACAGATTGCAATGTCATCTTTGCTGCTACCTGTGACACAGAGCCTGGGCTTTGATTACAAAAAATCTGTGCGGGGAAAACACTGCAAAACTGAAGAGCACTTAGGGTCAGGCCCAAGCTAACAGGAGGCACACACCACCAAGCCCAGACTGCAATGCAGGCCCCTCCCTGCTCCCCTTGATGCCATAGAGCAAATGGCCTTACAACCTATGCTGGCAGCAGGACTGTGTCCCTCCATCCGAATGGCACTCCAGCACATGGTGTGGTGTTGAGTCAAGCTGCCCTCTCCAGGACTAGCAAGCAACACTCCCTTCTCCTTCATATTGCATCCAAGGAATGTATTAAAACTAATCAAAGCCATCTCCTTTAGCAGGCACTTGTTGTCTGCAAGTTAAAAAAAAATTAATGAGTTAAAGACAGGACATCAGATACGATGTTGAATTTCCTGTCTTTTGTGGTCAGTATCTTACAATACTCAGACATCATTTCCAGGCTGTAGTGAAGAATGATATAGATTTGTATTTATTAATGATTTTAGTGAATGTGGGGCCTAGTCACTCTTGTGTGCAGTTTTGCTTTTTAGGATTTTTTTTCATGTTCTGTTGTTCTTGCTGCTGCAAACACTTGTGCCTGGCGAAAAAAAGAATTAAAACGGGGAGGAAAATAGATCAGCCTCTATCAATTGGCCTGTTCAGCAAAGAAGGAATAGATTTTACTCTAATCTGTACCATTAGCATAACAAGAGAAATGCTGGAGCAGTTGTTAATAACAGCAAAGAGGTTGTTTAAGTCAAGCATGTGTTTCAGCTCCACGGGCTGATTAATCTTGTCACCATTTTTTTTTTTTTTTTGGTTCAGAAAACTTTTCACTGGAGGCAGTGGGGAAGGGAGGGGGAGTTAAAAAAAAGGAGGCATCAGAATAGCCACGTCCCCGCCTTCAAACCTGTCTCTGTGTCTACCCTTACTTCTGCCTGGATTAGTCGACATAAAGCTGTTTTCTACAGGCAGGGCCCTCAATGGCAAGTTAAATTCAGACAGATTGTGAGGAGTGGAGAACATGGGCCTGAGAAAAGGGACCCGGCTCCCGCCCTGACCCCGCTTTGTTCCCCCGCCGTGGTCACCTGCCACCCCGCACAAAGGCCCGCGCCGCCGCCACTGCCGCGGCCGCCGCCGTGCCGCCCTGACCCGCCACGGCCCCATTGGCTGCCGCCCGCTGTTGCCGGGGAAGGAAGGCCGGCGAGAGGCCAGAGAAGGCCGGCAAAGGCCAGAGGAGGCTGGAGGAAGGATCGCAGCCGGCCTCGCTGCTGGGCGCTGCTGCAGTGGCGGGCGGAGGCCTCATGGGCGATGGGAAGGAGGTCGCTCGTGGCCCCGAGACTTGAGGCGAGCACCTGTGCGGCCGCTGCCGAGGGGGCGATCGGCCGCAATCTGCTCCCCTTGTGACCCCTTTCCGATCCAGGACAGGCCTCTCCTGCCGCTGCTGCGCTCTATTTCCAGCTCTGTTTTGCGGGGCGGGAGCTGGAGCCGCTTGGCTAAACCCACAGCAAACAGAGGGTGGGTGAGCAGGGGCGGCCAGCGGCTCTCGCTTGCCATCCAAACCTGCCTGCACACAGCAGGGGCCCTTTCCAGTTTGCAAACGCATCTGCTGGCAGTAATGCTGCAGGCAGGAGAGGCAACAGCTCCTCACCTAAATACCCTGCACACCCATCCTAAAAGGAATTTTGTCCATACTTGTTCCTGCTGCTGGAACAACAGGGAAGAAAAAAAACCCACTGCTGCAGTATTTCCTGACACGCAAAAACATTTATACACAGGCTTTTCTGTAAATGTGCCAGTGCTGCTCTTCACTCAGGGCAGCTGCTGGCAGCCTGGCTGACGCTGGTTCAGGTGGGGCTTGTGCCCCTGGCTGGCTCCTCTCACAGGAGCCATGTGCTGGCTCCAGCCGGGCCACCAGCAGAGAGCGGTGAAAATGAAAAGCATCAGAGTCTGTGTGGTTGGCCTGAAGCTGGAAAAAATACCCAGTGAGGCTCGTTGAAGCTGTATTATGCCAATAGGGTGCAAATCTCTGTCGAAAGCAGTGCTTGTGTGCCTTCTCAATCACATCTGGGGTTTGCTGTGTTTTACTGAAGATCTCGGGAAGGTCATAGTGCCCTTCATGGTGGGTCTTAGCTTGGTTCACCTTGTTACAGGAAATAATAAACACACAGGTCCTCCTTCAAAAGACAGTAAAGGATCCCATATCTTAATGGCAGTAGCAAAGGAAGCAGTGGTGCCTCAGGGACCTACAGACTCAGGAATGGTGGGTGGTAGGTTTGCAGCAACTTAGCTCTCACAGCTGACCTGGCAAGAATCTGTAGTTTCAAATGTATCGTTCAGAGCATTTGTATGTTATAATCCTGCTCAATGTCACAAGTCGTGTTTTCTGGCTGCTAAGATAATTTTATTCTTTCTGCCTATGGATATAAAGTTTTATAAAAGTGGATCATACACAGTTTGTACATGTGAATTCCTTCACATACACGCTTTTTCATCCTCCATTTTTAAAAAAGAACTGGTGAATTTCTCCATTGCTCAGCCATTATGGAGACTAGATGCTAAGTCCACGGGTCCAGCTCTAGATAGTTTATGCTTCCCCAAGCTCATCTCATTTTAGTGGTAGAAGAGCTGTGAGTTACCCAGACATGTTTTTCTGTTATCTGTTGCCTGTGGAAAAAGGGTTTCAGACTGCAGAGAGGACCTTCATCATGGATTCAGCAGTGTATTTTAAATGGTCTTAACCAGCAGCAACTCAGCAGATCTGTTGTCTATACCTGGCATAGCCTGTAAAGTGCCCTTATTCTCCCTAAACTCATGCTCAGAGTGAACACAAACCAGTTTTAATTCAGAAGTCCTCATTTAAATTTATGTTAAAACTGAAAATGGACGTTAAATAACTTGCAAATGTGTGAAGGCAAGGTGATCTGGTGCTAAAGAGAGTAGTATGTCTGTACAGTACTTGTTCATGTTCCTTCCATGCTGTTACTGCACTTGGCCTTATTTGAGCTGGCAGTGTAAAAACACTGTTAAAATAGCACCAGTCCCCCATTTAAAATATGAATCACAGAGATATTAAATGCTACCATTTTTTCTTTTCCTCAGTATTTTCCACCCAAAGATGTAATAGAGATGATGCAAAATATAATACGAATGAAACTAAGAGAAACAGTAGCCAAATGCAATCTTGTAAATGCTTCTCTGATATTTGTTTTGCTACCATACGCTGTATTGCACTGCCTGACAGTTCCCTGAGACTAGGTGGAAGGAGAAATGATGATTTGGGGAATGGGGGGCTTAATTTTAAAAGCCTTCTTCACAAATTCCATAGTTGTTTTTTTTCCCTCCCTCTCTCCAGTATTTTGATCAGCTCTAAAATGGATTTAAAAATTCAGCTAATTATCAGTACTACTTCCAGAGTCAGCCTCTTTGTTACTTTAACTACTATGAAATTTTAAAAGTACCTCTGAAGGGATTAAGTGTGATTTTATGTGTAGTCAGTAGCTCCAAATTAATGAAAAGTTGAAGAGAAAAAAAGAGGATAAGAGATGCATGAATACATTTGGCGAGATAAAATATCACTTGTGATCTATGTATTATAGGGAGAGATATTTACAGTGCTCATGTGGATATAGAAATTGCCATAAATACAGATGTAAGTGATAACTAAATTAGTGGAAAATCCACAGTGTTACAGATGATTCCGGGGAATGGGAGGGGCGCATACATAGGAGAGGTGTGATGTCTCTTTTAATAGCACCACTTCTCTATGTGAAGATTTATGTGAACAGAATTGACTTAAAAAATCCAACCGCTAGGAACCTGGCTGTCTTTTAAGTGGGTTTTGGTCAGAAGGTACATAAGGGCAATAATTTCACCCAATTGTAAACGTGGTTTTACTAGTAACATCTGTTGCGCTTTCTTTCTCCTTGCCCCATAGTGGGCTATTCTGAGCTGACACCAAGGATATTGTCGTGAGTTAAAAGTGGCTCTCTGGAGACGGGACCGTTCTGCGCTTCCAGGCTCCTACTCCAAAAGTTCCCAGGAGAAGTGCTTGACACACTAACTGTTTGACAGAAGGACAAGGCAAGATGACAGCTTGGGACGCCTATGTCCATCAGAAGTCTCAGTCTGTATCCCACTAGCAGAGGGTATTTAAAGATCAGACACATAAATAATAGCATTCACACACATTTGGTTACAATGCTTAATAGCCGTATCAGGAATCAGGAGAAAAAACAATGCATCCTTTATAGTATTTTTAAAGGAATTAAAACTGCTAGTTGGGACATTTTTTGCTTTTTGTATCTTTGTTTGTTTTTAAACCTTGACTTAATGCCAAACTGTCACTATTTTAAAAGCAAAAAAAAAACCCCTCAAACCTAAACCAAAACAACAACAAAAATATGTTTCATTTTCCCATCCATTGTAAGCTCTGAAGCTTTTTCTACCAAAAATGGTCCAGCCTGTTTCTTTTTATTTTAATGGTTTGATGCACAGGAAAAGGGTTAACTGCATAACTCAATCACACAATATCTTAGATTACAGATAGCCTGCAAGAAAAGGTTTTGCAGCATGGTAATAACTACCATTGCATCGTGGGAACAGGCTGTGGCAGACAATGATGGAATTGACAATGGTGCATACAAAGGCCACCTTTGGGAGAAACCATATCTCACAGCATGCTGGGAAAAGTGAGAAATAGTAGCAGATGCTGTCAGGACTATAAGCAACAGATGCCTCCTGGCCAGCGTTCAGCCAGTACAACCAGATCACACCATTCATAAGCAGGGAACATTTTTTTTTCTCCCTCTCTTTGTAGGAGGGAGGTAGCAAATACAAATATTGCAGAGGAATTAAAAACAGCAGATGGTGGCAGCAGGATTTGATGAGATCAGGGTCAGGTATGGGTATACATTTGGTAGTGGCATTAATCATCCTTTCCCTTTGGGAACTGAAAGTTCAGGCCACTAACACAGCATTAAATTGACCACCTTCAGGTTATGTTTTACTTACCCAGTCACCCTCAATACCCCCTTGTCATCCTCCCCCCTCTTGAACAGCATGGCCGCATAGCTCTCTCGTGCAAGGCTCTGGTAGATTTAAGAGAGTTTAAAAGAACATATGTTCAATATTTGGTTAATTCAATTTGTGCTTAAATCATTAATAAGCCAGCCAATCCCGAACAGGAAACGTTAAAAGCCTCCTATTAAACCCACTGCATTATCTCCCTCTCTCTCTCTCTATTTCTCTCTCTCTCCCCCCCTCCCCTCTCTCCCTCTCTCCCTCTATCCATCTCTCCTTCTCTCTCATGCCAAGCTGGTTGTTTTCACCTACAAATGCTCTCTGTTTATTACCCGCTTGAATATATTTGGTCACCTTTCATCTTCCATGTATTGCTCGAAACATTTAGCTTATAGCTCCTGTCGTAAATGCTCCAAAGGAAATGGGAGGTAAATAATTCAGCTCCCTTGGAAAAACAAAGTTGGAAGTGTAAATGAGCTTTCTTGCATGGGTTGCTCAGTGCATTGGGTTCAATACAGTCAGATCATTAAAGGAATGTAAATGAACAGTTCATTTCAGAAAGTGACACAGATTCCTTTTCAGAAGCTTGTTTCAGATTTTAGTTATAAGAGTAGTTTGAACTTGTTACAGGTCTCTGCGTGAGGACTTGTCAAACCTCTGAGATAATTTTACAAAACCAAAGTGTATTTTCTCCCAGTCATTGCTCTATTACTGGATTGTTGAGTAAACAGGATAGTGATGATGGTATAATCATTCCAGTGCTAGGGTTGTGGGTTTATTTGGCAATTAGAAGAACACAGTCCAGTAATTAGAGGATCTGCATTCTGACATTGTCGGTGATGCTGGTTTCCTCACCTTAGGTAGGTGATATTTTTTCCATTCCTCCATTTTCTCTGTTGTGAAATTGACATTTTCATTATACCCGCATCAAAGGAGTAGTGTGGATGGTTAAACAAATTATTCTTCATTTGCCCAGTGAGTTTCTGGAGTCTGAAAAACATGCCCAGTAGGCATGTTGTGTCAGATGCCAAAGTCTGACAGTGAGGTGCTTGTAATCTGAAACTTTGACACGTAAAATGTAGGTTCTGAAATTCAAGGTGCAGGAGAGGTGAGACTTGACTTCCCTTTATTGAATTTCTTTTTTCGAACTCTGGCCCCAGGCTTGTGCAGAGTGTTCTGGGAAGACACCCAGCATTGCTCCAGCACCCCTGACTTTCCAGGCCAGTGGACCTTCCTGGCCACCCAAAGCATTGATTCCCTAGAGACATAACAGGGTATCTGGCAATGACTTGTGGGTCAAATCAGGTCCTCCAATAAAGCCATCAGATTTAACTTGACATGATTTGGTCAATATTTGCTATGTGGATGATAAACTTCTGCATCCTCATTAGAGGTTTTTCTTCTAATTCTAATTCTAAAATTCATCCTATCCATGCTGGGGATAGATTGGAGATTAGGGAGGTACTATTTAATTTATTAATCTGTCTGTTGCATAAATATGCTGAGATGAGCAAGAATGAAGAAGATATTTTGTGCCCAGCAGGGGAAGAAAATATTTGCAGTCTCCTTTTCATATGTTTTCTTTCTCCCAGACTGCTATCTTCGGCATCATGAAATTAATTTGCCTCAGGGTCTATTCCTACTAAGGCCAGGTGACTCATCACTACTGAAAGGGTAAAAATCCTGAGCTTTCATTATCCAACATACTCTTCTGTTGTAATTACTTAACCAAAAATGGGGGAGATCTGTGTTTTCAGTGGGAGATTGCACTGGAGATAGATGTTATTTCCTACTTATTCTAGCACACAGAGTACATGAAAAATGAATTGTCTCCGTTAAAAGGCAGAGGGTGTAAAATTAGCAGAAGGGAATGATTTTTTTATGCTAAATCGTCTCACAGAGCTGTGGGCCAGATGGGACAACTAAAAAATTTAGTTTGACCTCATGTTTATCAGAAAAGATTACATTTTTTCCAGTTACCTTTCTCTCAAGCCTGGTTGAATGCACGCTTGCCTAAATCACAGCTTGTGCTCTCCTGATGCACAGGTGATTATCTAATGAAATTCACAGCTTTGGGATATTAATAAGTAAAATAAATAAATTAAAAAGCAGCAGAGACCTGTATGAATAAAAAGATTACCTATGTGAATGCTATCCAGTCTTTTATTATGAATGGTAGAGCTCTTCTTGGACATTAACATTCAAAGTATCTACACTACAATATTGAGGGGTTTATGATGCATTTTATTAGTTTTTTGAAGGTTCTGGCTTTGGCCAATATATTTCTGATACTGGCAAAGTTATGAGAGAGGAGTATTTATTCTGTTACTGCTGTGATATTCTGATACATGGCAGGCTTCTGCTGGATCTTATTGGAGGAAATATTTGTATCGCAATCTGGGCAAGCACTGAGTTTACAATTACCAGCATCTAAATGTCTACAGAGTAGCATAATCTACATGTTTACAGAGACTGCTTTTATTAGTAGATATGGTTTCTATGACTGAAAGATACCAAGGAGCCATCTTGGCTCAGATGCCTTTGAATGAAATGTTGAAATGCATGTGATGTTTTTTGTACAAAGTGCCAGACTGAAAGTGAATTTTTGTGGAGTCTAAACCAGACCTTTCTTTTCCAGAGGTATGAATAACACACTAAACTAATCCTAAAACCAGACACTACAGAGCCCTGTAAATATGAATTTGAATGATGGTGTTTTGGTATCCACATTGAGTTGTGTATCCAGCTGTTCAGAAATGGGAAAAAGATTGTCCTGAATCTTGGACTTCAAGGTACTGAAATCTTGCACACAGGGTTATAGATTTGTTCTCCTGAAATAACCTTGCTTGTAATAAAATGACATGTTTAAATGTGTTGCTAAATGATCCTATTCCATATTACCCTTTAATAGGATAAGAAAGATGTTCAGTACTATTATGTACATGCCACCTGGCCCATAAAAAGGCATACTGGGGGCTGGCAACAAAGACATTTCCCAGCAGAGAAGGCAGAGCCATGTTCTGGGTGGTGCTGGTGGGCTTTGCAGCATAGAGACAGAGACAGAATGTAGTCAAGGATGTGGGCATGACAAGACATGTCCATGCTCCATTGGGAATATGGGGATGTAGCTTTGGAGACTTTGGAGCGACTGCAATGCTCTGTGACTCTGGCAGAGTGCAATCCATATTGAGATACAGGTATCTAGAGTTACCTCTTCAAAGATCTGGCCTGTCTTTAAAAATACTGACTTCCCTTTTAACTTATACAGAGATTACCAAAAAGCTTTTTAGTGCCTCTGTAGATCCGTCTTTGATTGAAGTTCTAACAGCTGGATGAAGCTCTGACCTCCCACACCTGTCTCAGACAATCAGCAAGATCCATTATTCTAATTTCCAAATCGAAAGAAAATGGCTTGTTTGAGAACTTTTTAATAGCCAATTGTGTGTAGTCAACACAATTCTTTTCCCTTGCTCTTTCCACAAAGTTTGAAACTCCTGTGCTTGCTGGTGAAAGCAAAATTAAAACCAGATATTTGAAGCCTGACCTAGCCTGTGTATTTGTTTTCCTGCTAGTTTTGGGATAAATCTTTCCACCCAATAGGAAGATCTTTTGTTTTAACTTTCTGTCTCGAGGAGCCAATCATCAAACTTCCCCCAGTGCCCACAAGTTCAGCTGTCATTAGTCCTTTCTTCTGAAATGACTAATTTCCATCACTCCATGTCATCCATGAATGGGAAAGTAATCAGCACCATTTAGAGAGAAAAACCACTTGAGCTGCAGGATCCTTTTCTCTCTGTCGGCTGATTGTGATTTCATATCTTTTATGTAAAGCAGACTTTCAGAGCTGTTACCTATTTAAGGAATTTTTCAATTAACATTTTTTTTCTTCAAGAGTGACCAGGGCCTTTCGATTCCATCACAAAGGATTGGCTTACTTTTCATATAACACTGTGCTCAGCTCAGTTCCTTCATCCTGAAAGTCTTTTATTTGGCAGTGATAATTTAGTTTAAACCCTCACCAATCAATAGCTGATCAATGCACAGCAGGAGAGGATTTCTATTGAAAACCCATTACACTTCAAGGGACTAAAAATTTCTCATTTGAACAAAAAGTCCTCCAACCTTATTCAAAATCTGTCTAATTGGCTCTTGGTTAAAAACAAAAATAAGCCTAAAAAGGGAAGAAAGTCCCATATGGACATTAGAAGAGACTGAGGACTTGTCCTGAAAGGTAACAAGAACCTTTAGTTTTGGAAGAACCTGTTCTTTCAGGACATGCCAAGGTTAGGTTCCAGTGTTAAAGTGCATATTATGAAAAAGGTTGTATTTGTTTTTAAATGTTTTCATTAGGATTTGATTTTTCTGGAGTGTCAATTATATTATTTTTGAATATTAAGTCCTTCATAGTTTTTCCTGCCTTCACAGGACAGGACAAAATCAAGTCCCAAACAACGTGTGTAATCCATTATTGCTAGCTAGTTGTTCTAACCAGGGAGTATCATAATCACAGAATGTAAATATTGTAAAGCTGAGCTCAACACTACTTGTGATGTTTGTGCTTTCCGGCAGAATGATCTTCAGCTTTCTCCTGTGCTGTGAGCCTCATGTAACTGACACAGTGGGAAACTTTGTCATTTATTTCTGTGTCATTGCTTCTCTGTCCAGCCAAGATCACAGAACCACACTGACAACAGTTTTACAATAATTTCTGAGGTTGCTCTGTGAAATGGCCGTTGCAAACTCCTGTTTTGGCAGCTGCTGGTGGTATCCTGCTCTGATTTCCCAGAGTTTTATCTCCACCTCACTTCTCATTCCTGTGCTACTTCTTTCCACTGTCTCAAGCAGATGAGGCAAAAGACATCTCCACAGCTGCAGGAGCATGTGCTTCTGGCAAAGCCAGTAGCTGTATCTGTGCCTCAGCTGTGTGACTGCTGCCACAGAGCAGCTTTCCAGGCCAGTGGACCTTCCTGGCCACCCAAAGCATTGATTCCCTAGAGACATAACAGGGTATCTGGCAATGACTTGTGGGTCAAATCAGGTCCTCCAATAAAGCCATCAGATTTAACTTGACATGATTTGGTCAATATTTGCTATGTGGATGATAAACTTCTGCATCCTCATTAGAGGTTTTTCTTCTAATTTAATTTAAAATTCATCCTATCCATGCTGGGGATAGATTGGAGATTAGGGAGGTACTATTTAATTTATTAATCTGTCTGTTGCATAAATATGCTGAGATGAGCAAGAATGAAGAAGATATTTTGTGCCCAGCAGGGGAAGAAAATATTTGCAGTCTCCTTTTCATATGTTTTCTTTCTCCCAGACTGCTATCTTCGGCATCATGAAATTAATTTGCCTCAGGGTCTATTCCTACTAAGGCCAGGTGACTCATCACTACTGAAAGGGTAAAAATCCTGAGCTTTCATTATCCAACATACTCTTCTGTTGTAATTACTTAACCAAAAATGGGGGAGATCTGTGTTTTCAGTGGGAGATTGCACTGGAGATAGATGTTATTTCCTACTTATTCTAGCACACAGAGTACATGAAAAATGAATTGTCTCCGTTAAAAGGCAGAGGGTGTAAAATTAGCAGAAGGGAATGATTTTTTTATGCTAAATCGTCTCACAGAGCTGGGCCAGATGGGACAACTAAAAATTTAGTTTGACCTCATGTTTATCAGAAAAGATTACATTTTTCCAGTTACCTTTCTCTCAAGCCTGGTTGAATGCATGCTTGCCTAAATCACAGCTTGTGCTCTCCTGATGCACAGGTGATTATCTAATGAAATTCACAGCTTTGGGATATTAATAAGTAAAATAAATAAATTAAAAAGCAGCAGAGACCTGTATGAATAAAAGATTACCTATGTGAATGCTATCCAGTCTTTTATTATGAATGGTAGAGCTCTTCTTGGACATTAACATTCAAAGTATCTACACTACAATATTGAGGGGTTTATGATGCATTTTATTAGTTTTTGAAGGTTCTGGCTTTGGCCAATATTATTTCTGATACTGGCAAAGTTATGAGAGAGGAGTATTTATTCTGTTACTGCTGTGATATCCTGATACATGGCAGGCTTCTGCTGGATCTTATTGGAGGAAATATTTGTATCGCAATCTGGGCAAGCACTGAGTTTACAATTACCAGCATCTAAATGTCTACAGAGTAGCATAATCTACATGTTTACAGAGACTGCTTTTTATTAGTAGATATGGTTTCTATGACTGAAAGATACCAAGGAAACATCTTGGCTCAGATGATGCCTTTGAAATGTTGAAATGCATGTGATGTTTTTTGTACAAAGTGCCAGACTGAAAGTGAATTTTGTGGAGTCTAAACCAGACCTTTCTTTTCCAGAGGTATGAATAACACACTAAACTAATCCTAAAAGACCAGACACTACAGAGCCCTGTAAATATGAATTTGAATGATGGTGTTTTGGTATCCACATTGAGTTGTGGATCCAGCTGTTCAGAAATGGGAAAAAGATTGTCCTGAATCTTGGACTTCAAGGTACTGAAATCTTGCACACAGGGTTATAGATTTGTTCTCCTGAAATAACCTTGCTTGTAATAAAATGACATGTTTAAATGTGTTGCTAAATGATCCTATTCCATATTACCCTTTAATAGGATAAGAAAGATGTTCAGTACTATTATGTACATGGCACCTGGCCCATAAAAAGGCATACTGGGGGCTGGCAACAAAGACATTTCCCAGCAGAGAAGGCAGAGCCATGTTCTGGGTGGTGCTGGTGGGCTTTGCAGCATAGAGACAGAGACGAATGTAGTCAAGGATGTGGGCATGACAAGACATGTCCATGCTCCATTGGGAATATGGGGATGTAGCTTTGGAGACTATGGAGCGACTGCAATGCTCTGTGACTCTGGCAGAGTGCAATCCATATTGAGATACAGGTATCTAGAGTTACCTCTTCAAAGATCTGGCCTGTCTTTAAAAATACTGACTTCCCTTTTTAACTTATACAGAGATTACCAAAAGCTTTTTAGTGCCTCTGTAGATCACGTCTTTGATTGAAGTTCTAACAGCTGGATGAAGCTCTGACCTCCCACACCTGTCTCAGACAATCAGCAAGATCCATTATTCTAATTTCCAAATCGAAAGAAAATGGCTTGTTTGAGAACTTTTTTTAATAGCCAATTGTGTGTAGTCAACACAATTCTTTTCCCTTGCTCTTTCCACAAAGTTTGAAACTCCTGTGCTTGCTGGTGAAAGCAAAAATTAAAACCCAGATATTTGAAGCCTGACCTAGCCTGTGTATTTGTTTTCCTGCTAGTTTTGGGATAAATCTTTCCACCCAATAGGAAGTTCTTTTGTTTTAACTTTCTGTCTCGAGGAGCCAATCATCAAACTTCCCCCAGTGCCCACAAGTTCAGCTGTCATTAGTCCTTTCTTCTGAAATGACTAATTTCCATCACTCCATGTCATCCATGAATGGGAAAGTAATCAGCACCATTTAGAGAGAAAAACCACTTGAGCTGCAGGATCCTTTTCTCTCTGTCGGCTGATTGTGATTTCATATCTTTTATGTAAAGCAGACTTTCAGAGCTGTTACCTATTTAAGGAATTTTCAATTAACATTTTTTTTTCTTCAAGAGTGACCAGGGCCTTTCGATTCCATCACAAAGGATTGGCTTACTTTTCATATAACACTGTGCTCAGCTCAGTTCCTTCATCCTGAAAGTCTTTTATTTGGCAGTGATAATTTAGTTTAAACCCTCACCAATCAATAGCTGATCAATGCACAGCAGGAGAGGATTTCTATTGAAAACCCATTACACTTCAAGGGACTAAAATTTCTCATTTGAACAAAAAGTCCTCCAACCTTATTCAAAATCTGTCTAATTGGCTCTTGGTTAAAAACAAAAATAAGCCTAAAAAGGGAAGAAAGTCCCATATGGACATTAGAAGAGACTGAGGACTTGTCCTGAAAGGTAACAAGAACCTTTAGTTTTGGAAGAACCTGTTCTTTCAGGACATGCCAAGGTTAGGTTCCAGTGTTAAAGTGCATATTATGAAAAAGGTTGTATTTGTTTTTAAATGTTTTCATTAGGATTTGATTTTTCTGGAGTGTCAATTATATTATTTTTGAATATTAAGTCCTTCATAGTTTTTCCTGCCTTCACAGGACAGGACAAAATCAAGTCCCAAACAACGTGTGTAATCCATTATTGCTAGCTAGTTGTTCTAACCAGGGAGTATCATAATCACAGAATGTAAATATTGTAAAGCTGAGCTCAACACTACTTGTGATGTTTGTGCTTTCCGGCAGAATGATCTTCAGCTTTCTCCTGTGCTGTGAGCCTCATGTAACTGACACAGTGGGAAACTTTGTCATTTATTTCTGTGTCATTGCTTCTCTGTCCAGCCAAGATCACAGAACCACACTGACAACAGTTTTACAATAATTTCTGAGGTTGCTCTGTGAAATGGCCGTTGCAAACTCCTGTTTTGGCAGCTGCTGGTGGTATCCTGCTCTGATTTCCCAGAGTTTTATCTCCACCTCACTTCTCATTCCTGTGCTACTTCTTTCCACTGTCTCAAGCAGATGAGGCAAAAGACATCTCCACAGCTGCAGGAGCATGTGCTTCTGGCAAAGCCAGTAGCTGTATCTGTGCCTCAGCTGTGTGACTGCTGCCACAGAGCAGTGGTGGCTGCCTCCTGGCCTCAGAAAGAACAGAAGTACCAGGAGCACTACCTCAGAAAGAACAGAAGCACCACCTGTGCAGGCGGTGCCCCAAGAAAACCTTCTGCTAGTGTTACCTCTCTGAACAATGTGGGGATCCCCTATTCTCCTAGTCCAGGACAGGCTGTGCCCCACATCACCTCCCTGGGGAATCAGTAATGGTTGCAGGCTTCTCAGAAGTGGGGCAAAATTGTACTTCTCCATGTGATCTGCAGAGAGAAGGGAGCACCTTGATTTTCTCATCTTTAACTCCACTGGGCAACAGATACTTGGGCTCTGGGTTGCTTTGTCCAACCAGATTAACCTAGAGGCCCCAGAAAACACTGGTGTCCTCTTTGACCACTCCTGCAGTGGCTCTCCTGATGAGGGAGACCCTATGTCAATGAAAAGGCTTCTCCTCCCAGCTTCCCTCTCTTGTAATCCATGTCTTCTGGAGCTACTGATAACCCCAAACTGTGAGACCCATACCAGACTCACCACTGAGACTTAAATGTCCTTTGTGTCACAGTAGAGTTCAGATTGCCCCTCCTAGGCTGGCATGTCCAGAGATGGACTTAGGCTCCTCTGTGTGGAGTTAATGCCCCAGTTTTCATGCCAGAAGCATCTTTTTGAAGAAGATCCTTTAAATGCCAGAGACAGATCAGGCAGGTGTTAGGTAGAATGAGGAAGCATGGGAAATCTGTTGTCAGACTTCAGTCCCATCTGCAGATCAGCTTGGACCAGAATAACAGTAGTGTAGTAATAACAGCAACAGAAGTAACAGTTGCACATGATGCCTGCTTTACAGTAATTCACTCAGGAAATCACACCATAATGCTGGTTCTTGAGCAGTTTTTGCAGAAAGTGAGGTTTCACAGGTTGTCATTTTAGTGCTCTTGATCTTCCATGACACTTTCTCACCCATTAGCCAAGATTTACTTTGTAGGGCGATGTTTTACTTCACTTTGCAGAAGAATTGTGTGCCCACATCTATATTTTCTTTCTTTCTTTCTTTCTTTCTTTCTTTCTTTCTTTCTTTCTTTCTTTCTTTCTTTCTTTCTTTCTTTCTTTCTTTCTTTCTTTCTTTCTTTCTTTTTTTTTTCTTTCTTTCTTTCTTTCTTTCTTTCTTTCTTTTTCTTTCTTTCTTTCTTTCTTTCTTTCGGGTTTTCTTCCTTCCTTCCTTCCTTCCTTCCTTCCTTCCTTCCTTCCTTCCTTCCTTCCTTCCTTCCTTCCTTCCTTCCTTCCTTCCTTCCTTCCTTCCTTCCTTCCTTCCTTCCTTCCTTCCTTCCTTCCTTCCTTCCTTCCTTCCTTCCTTCCTTCTTTCTTTCTTTCTTTCTTTCTTTCTTTCTTTCTTTCTTTCTTTCTTTCTTTCTTTCTTTTCTTTCTTTCTTTCTTTCTTTCTTTCTTTCTTTCTTTCTTTCTTTCTTTCTTTCTTTTCTTTCTTCTTTCTTTCTTTCTTGCTTTCTTTCTTTCTTTCTTGCTTTCTTGCTTTCTTGCTTTCTTGCTTTCTTGCTTTCTTGCTTGCTTTCTTGCTTTCTTGCTTTCTTGCTTTCTTTCTTGCTTTCTTTTTCTTTCTTTCTTGCTTTCTTTTCTTCCTTTCTTTTCTTTCTTTTCTTTCTTTCTTTCTTTCTTTCTTTCTTTCTTTCTTTCTTTCTTTCTTTCTTTCTTTCTTTCTTTCTCTCTCTCTCTCTCGCTTTCTCTTTCTCTTTCTTTCTTTCTTTCTCTCTCTCTTTCTTTCTCTGTCTCTCTGTCTGACTTAGCAGCAATCAAGTAAAGCCACTGATGCTTCCAGGAATGCAATCATCTTCTACACTGATATAAATAGTGACTATCAGCTTTGTACTTGTCTTTCTATAAACTGAAAAATTCCCAGTCTAAGCACCTCCAATGATGGTTAAAAAGTAGATAAACAGGCATGAGGAAGAGCGTTTGTTTTGTCAGGACAAAGTTTTGGCACCTTTACCCACACTCCCTAATCCGTTAACCCAAGCACTGGCTACAGCAGGCTCCTGGGACAAGGTACTATTCAACAGGGCAGACTGAAAGCCCTTACTTTAGTTCTGAGTAGTTAAAATCCAAAAAGGTGCATTGTGCTAGTAGTCCTTTCATAGCCCCTGTGCCTTTAATGATAGCCATTTCTCCTTATTGAACCCTTTCTACTCCTTTTCTTCTCTGTTCCTCTCTCCTCCTTTAAAGGCTCCTTTGAGTAAGTGCTGTGCCTCTTATTTTTCTTTTCCTTTTCCTGCTTCCTCCCTCTTATTTGTTTAAACCATTCCCTTGTTCATCTGCTCTCATTTTCTTTCTGCCTTTAACCCCCCATTCAGTGTTATTCTCTGTTTTTTTTTTTTTTCCCTGTGTGGGTGTGAGCACATTCTCCTGCCTTATCAGCTCTCTGGCCCTTTCTCTACAACATCTGAGTGGATGCTGGAATGATCTTTAGCCAGAATCTCCCTAGGGGTCTCAGTCCCAGGCTCCAGAGTTTCTGAAATGAGATGGAAAAAGAGAGACACCCTGGCAGCAGCTTGTCCCTAATGGCCAGATGGCCAGCACTCACATTAATACAATATCAGGCATTGCTGTAGTTCTGCCCTGGAAACTGCTTGCCTGTGCTGGCATCTTCTCACACTACTCTTGACAGCCATGCCAGTCCCAGCACCCTCTTGGGAAAAGAAATGGAAATGACCATATAAATACTTTGAATTCAAGTCACTGTGCAACAAGAATAATCTAATATTTTCATGCGTGAATGTTTACGTTATCCCCTCCCCCTGCACACCCTCCCTTCTGTCCCCCTCCACTTCCATTATACATTGTCCTTTCCTGTATGTTTTGCTGATATTGAATTCAGCTCCCTTGCAGCCTGGGACTGATGTTTTTGAATTTACCCTTTCTTTCATGTGTACATCCTTTCACACTGTGCTTTGTTGGGTGGGACACCAGAAAGTGATTGCACATGTCAGGGCTGGAAGCAGTCAACTGTCTACAAAGGAACAATCAGTTGTTAATGTTCGGGCTGTGGTGAGATGGAGGAACAAGCAAGCTGGCAGTACCTTTTTTTGGTGGTTTTTTTTTGGATTGCCTTTTTTCCATGACCTTGTAATACCATGGGGCTTTGCTTTGTGTCATGCCATTCCCAGAAAAATACAGATATGAAACAGAAAGTTTTGTGGCTGATGGCAGATCAGAGGAGGAAGAGGTGGCAAAAAGCTGTTGACTTCATCTGGACTCACAACCAGTCTTCCTTGTGCCACCAGGAGTGCATGACTCAGCCTATCTCCAGGGCCAGAGCTGCCTGTCTGAGTCTAGCTCACCCTGTGCTGAAAAAAACCCCAAAACTGTGCTGAACATGGTGCAGTGTGAGCAGGGCTGCCGGTGGGGCTCTTTTTCCTGGCCTTTGTCAGGGTATGTTTTGGTTCAGCATTGGCTCTTGTGACCTCAAACTTGGCCTGCTGTAAAGAAACTCATGTTTGGTGTCACTTGAATGTCCAAGCTGCAGTTGCTCACCCCAGTGTGTAGGCTTGTCTGTGTGCAGCAGCCTCCATCCTGTGCGCCAAAGGAGGAGAGTTACCTGCCTGCGTGGGAACATTGTTTCCTCCCATGGATCCTAGAACTTCCCATGCTCACGTGTTGGGATGGGTGGGCAGCCCAAGTACATAGGAGCACCCAACACCTCAGTACAGCGTGAAAACATAAACCACTGAGCAGAAAGGTGAAATGTGAGGCGCATTTTAATTCCTCCAAAGGAGCTGTGCATGGAGTCCCTCATTCCCATTGGTAAGGGACTGCTCAGGTGAACATTCCCCTGCTGGTTGTGAATAGGGGCACCACCCAGGACTATGTGTGCAGCTTTGTTTGCTTTTTAACCTCTGCTTGTCTCTTGCTTGTCTGTCTCCCTGACAGCTTTCTAATCTTTCCTGGTTTTCTTTTGCTTGGAGTGGAAAGGGGAGGGAGACTTAATCCTATACCGCTTCCTTTTTTTTTTTTTTTGTAGGATAATCCTTGCTTGTTTAGGATCTGACCCTGTTCCTCTGAATTAAATCCCAAAACTCCCATCTAGTTCAATGAAAACAAGAGTAGACTCTGAAACCATTACTATTGTTAATTACATTACGATGATGCTAAATGCAACTGCTATGCCTGTGATGTCTTTTATAACTATTAGTATTGCCAGTATCATTATTGCAACTAATCATATGGCATTGCCTATTGCTTTTCTCTTTGGAGCTCTTTGTCAAGGCTGGGAACAACCTCTGCACCTTAAAAAATTTCTGATTGAGAAGACAGAAATTATTTGGTGAGAATCCTGACAGGAAATTACCTCTTATGCTAGAAGAGGCAACATCATTTAGTTGAGTTTGTATCTAGGGAGTGTACAGTAGCTGGAGTTAAAAAAGACGGAGGCTGAAACAAATAGAGCTCGGCAGATCTGGCTCAGCTTTGTTGAAGATGTTTATGAGCCTCTGAAGTGGCTTGGATGTTGTAGGTCTAACCAGGCAGTGCTACCTTTAGACTTAGGGAGACATAATGAGAGGGGAGAACAGGTGGCCTGTCACTTTATGCACAGAAGGTTAGTAAATATTTGTCTGCAAACAGGGCTGGCATTAGCACACCAGTCTGAGTGGGGCTTCATTAAACACAGTTTCTGCTTCAGATCATTAATTCATTTTAATGATGTGTCCACTGGTCAGCGTGGGTTGGGGCAGACGTGGGAGACACGTGGGAGTCTGCAGGGATGCCCCGTGCGCAGCAGCCGGAAGGGCGCCCTCCATGCACCCAGACCACGTGCTCCTTTCTCCTCCCTCTTCCTCTCGCCCAAGAGCTAGCAAATTTTGCACAGGACATTTCCTCTGGGATTAAATAATGCCTGGCTGTGGTTAATGGCACTTGGCTGTGCTTCATGTCAGCAGCTCCACCTAGCTGGTCATTAATCCATGGCCTCAGGGGAAGTCCTGTATTTCAATTATTGTTGGATTAATGAGATTAGATCTAGTCTGTACCACTCAACACTAATTTCCTCATTTGAATGTTTAAAATTGTGTGAGTGATGGGAAAAAATTTTATGCTCTTAATATATGAAAAATTCTCCTCTATGTAAACAACATCTAGGGCATTTGTTTGATTGAGGCAGCACCTGAGGAGACAGTGGGTATTGAGGGAATCAGGAAGTGCAGGAAGGTTAAGGTCTCTGTTAGAAAGAGAAATTACACTAACCATGGCTGTCACATTAGAGCTGGTGCAATGGACTGACAGTGAGTTCCACTTAAACACCAATCAATATTAATGGCAGTGGAGAGAGCAGCCTCTGGCCTGAGTAGCGTGTGAAGTAGTTCTCATACATGTTTATTAGGACATAAGTGTGTAGTATGGGATCCTCTTCTGCTGATCTAATCTGATTATATTGTCCAAGACAGCTAAATATATATAGATAATAAAAGTACATGCTAATATATAATTAACTTCAATGACAAATATGCTATTTGATTTTCCTCTATGGTGGGAGATAATCTTGATTCATCTGTTATCATTTCTATCTCTAGATTGCTGAGCTTCTGTATCTTTTGCTCATGTCATTTCTCCAGGTTTAAGACAAGGTATTAATCTGCAAGTATTATTCTCAAATTCTAACATATGTGTACCTTTGTATATGTGTATCCTGAAGCCATTTGGGTTGGTATTCTCTCCATGCTGGCCTCTGCTTTTACACTTCATGACCAACAGTTAAAAGCACCACTGCTGCCCACTTTTCACTCCTTCATGTTACTGCACACTGATGAGGTGCTGCTGTGTCCCTTCCTGGACTCCAGACTTTCCCTTCTGTCCTCTGTTCTTGGCTGCCAGTGGGGACAGACAGGAGATGCTGTGGGCTCTGGGGTTCTGTGCAGCACTGCACAATGACTCTTGACTTTCCTGAGAAAGAGGAGGGAAGCTCACTGATTTCTTTAAACTTCTGATGTGTTTTCAGGCAAAACTGAAGCAGCTGTGAGAGTTCTATGAGAAGAAATACAATATAGGCCTAATGTTCTTTTCAAAAGCCTAACTAAAGACAGGGATATCCCCATTACAAATCAAAACGAGCAACTTCTGTCCAAAGACTGGATCATGTTAAGTATAAATCCACCAAAGGGTAAGGCTGAGAAATTGAGACTCATGTGCGCCTTTAAATATGAAGACTACAGCACAGGACTCTGTTTGACACTGCTTCTCCTTCTAGCCCTTGAAGCCTTCATGCAGTGGCCTCTTGTGGAAGGAAAGATGGAGGCACTGCCTCTCTGATCAGCCTCTTTCTCAAGGCTTTCCTTCCCCAGACTGGTGAGAGCATGGGATCAAGTCCTATGGAAGCGGTGAGGGGAACAAGCTGGCTTTTCCACTTTCTTGAGGGGTGTTCCTATCCCAAGTACACCACATCAGAAGGCCAGAGGAGCTGCTGACATTTGTCCTCCAGCTGTGTTTAAAGGGTAAGAAGGTCCTGTTCAGTCCAGGCACATAAAGCATTGAGGCATTAGCCTTTAGAAGGGCAGTGAGGGCAGTAGGTGTGTGGTTTGTACAATCCTCAGTAGTGTGGTCAGAGATTTAAGACACAGTTTTTCCCTAGATGCTCTATGAGTCCATCATGGCATGAACTGCTTTGGACTCCTGTGGGCAAAAAGTGTGCAAGGTGCCTGGGCTGTGGGGAGGCTCTGCACTTCCTCCTTAATGCAGGTGCTGCCAAGAGTCCAAGGGCTGCTGAGACCTTGCTGGGGCTGAGGCCAAAGAAGGACAAATGAATGGACAAGAAGATTGGCCACCATTCCTTTTATCAATATGCAAAATTTCAATTAAAAAATAGAAGCAGGTAAAACCTGCAGTTATCATGGGATCTCATCAGTAATCTTATCTAGCCCATTGTCCTTTCTACTATTGGGAGCTTGTCTTCATTAGAGGAAGGTGTATTAGTCTCCTCAAAATAGTTACAAAATAAGTAATTCTGGCAATGCCAGTCATTGTCTGGATTACACTGAAAGCCCACAATTCTGTATATCACATATATATATATATATATGTGAGTAAAATGATTCTGTCTGCTGTAACCAGATGTCCCCATTATCCATGTGAAGGATAGAGGGCATCGTGAATTTTTCATGCAGAGTGATTTCCATTTAAGTGCTGATCTGGATAACATTGATCTGTAGTCCCCTGGTCATGCTATTATTCTTTCATAGACATGAACAGTTTTGATTCTTCCAAGGGAAATATAATTTTTTTTGGCCTCTAGATTGGTGTAGTGAACAGGACACAGAAAGAAAAAGAAAGGTTGAATGGAGCAGGAAGCCTGCGTGTGACATAACAAAGAGAAGAGTTTTTTAGAGAACTTTCTAAAAATGCAAAATGTTGACCAGAAGTATCCTTTAGGAAAGTGATACATTTGATTATTATAGCCGTAACAATGAGCTTTAGTTACAGGAGTGGTAAATTGAGTATCTCACTGGGGACAAGGCTGCAGATTAGACTTCAACTTGGAAATGATATACATTCAAGTAAGCTGAATTTGATCCCAGCCTGACTGTGTAATGTGGTTGGGGGGGCAGGGAAAGCAAGAAGAAAAAGAGAAAGAGATTATGGGGCGTGTGGACCATATAATGCTGTGTTTGAACTTGATCCACCTGAGGAACCAGCAGGATGATATGGTAGGGGCCCACCTTGTCCCTTTTGTCTTAAAATTCAGGGAAAGGAACTGTTTGCATCATAATTTGTCCTCTATTAGAGGTTTATTTTGTCATAATCCTTGTCTGTGCTAGACAAGGATGGGCAAACATCTTCTTCCATGTAAATCCTCTGCATTCTCAAACACACAGCAAACATCAGAAGAGCTGCTAACATGTGCAGAAAGGTGGCAGAACATGGTGAGGGAGAAGATCTTTACTATCTTGCTTGAAAGTCAAACTGAGGAGAAGAAGAAAGCCACCACTTGGTTTGCCCAGGCCATTTTTTCTGGGTAGAGATGACAAATATCCATCTCACCTTATGACTGTGGCCCATATCCTGTGTGATGAGATGCTGCTGAGCAATGGAAAACAGCATGTGTGAGAAGTGTCCCACATGCTCAGGCTCTCTCGAATGTTAGTCACTGTTCCTGGCACTGGTTCCTCTGTGTCCGAGCTGAGCACTTTGCCAAGCATGTGCTGCAAGGCTTTGCCTGCTCTCTTGCCACAGCAGAGCCAAAGCTGAGAGGTGGAGGGTACTGTGGCAGGGCCTAAGCCTGTAGCATCCACCCCCAGAGAAAAAGGAGCAGTGTGTTTAGTCTCTCTCTTTTGTACAAACATTCCCTGAAATCAGCGGATTTGCTCACTTCCACGAATTTTTCACTTTTGCTTCCTGTGCTGAGGATGTTGTTTGAACAGACCCCTGGGTACCAGGTAGCAAGAGGGCCGAGGCAGTAAGATGTCCCTCCCTCTTCCCCCACTCCCCCTTTCTTTTTTGGAAGCCACCAAATTTTACACAATCTGTTCAACTCATCTCCAGAGGTAGAAGACAGAAACAGTTGCCATTTATGTGGGGCTCAGTGATCAGCGGTATCAATGCAGTCCCTTCATTTGCCTCCTGGCTCTGGCTTCCTGATCGGTATGGCCGTTAGCAGAGACAATGCCAGCAGAGCAGATGCAGAACTACAAACCACTGAAGGATGAAAGGGAAAGAGAAAAGTCTGTTTATTGCAGCCAGCTCTAAAGGGGGGGGGGGGGGCAAAAAATGACCCGAACTCCATCCAATTAAATTTTCTAATTAAACTGGGGACACACACATTCTCTCCCTCTCGCATTCCCTTTCTGCACACACGCACACGCTCGTGCACACGTGCATCCCGAAGCAGGGGTCTTGCTGTGGAGCTCATATTCCCAGTTCCTACTGGGGCACAGTGTAATAAACAGAGGAGTGTGGTCAGGCTGTAGAAATGATAGTGATTTTTTTTTTTTAATGAAAAGCTTCATTGCTTCAGCAACAGTGTTTATGGAAAGAACAGTTGATAAGAAAATATAGAAGAAGCAGTATGGAAAAAAAGAAACAATGTGAAATAGATCAACCCCCCATGTTTTATTAGCAGAATCATAAAATTAAACCAGGTCTCTGGAAGGTTTAAACATTCTCTATGCTGACACAGTGTTTGGTTACTTTTCCAGTTCTTTGTGTGGCTGGAGAAATCCTGATGTGACTAGCTGAAAGTCCTTGGCCGTGCAGCTGGCCCTCACGGCTCCCTGCTTTGGCCCTGTCATTGGGAGAGGATGGCTGGGGTGACACACTGCTGGAGCCAGCCTCTGCCAATAGCATAAGAGTCTTCAGGGTAACTCCTCTTAAAGTGGGCTTGGAGATGGACCGGTCTCACTAGAGCACTGAAGAGCTCATGTTCCCCTGAGCATCTCTTTCCAAAATCGTTGCAAGGGAAATGTACAAGGTCAGTCAATTTAGAAAAAGAAGAGATGCAATAATACACTTGATTGTAAATACATCCAAGTTAAGCATGAGTCCCTCTTGTAGTTCAGCTGTGCTTTGAAACTGGCAAAAGAAATTGTCTTGAATTGAGACTTAACCCATAGCCAAAACACAGTATATGATCTCATACATAATTTGTCAGCCTAAGCAACAAGCCTCTGTTGATGAGTGTCTTGGGACTTATCTCCATAAACATGCTCCGTGCTGCTCAAAATAGGAACTTGAATTTTGCAGGGTCATACCAAAACACCAAGTATAAATGAGAATCTGAACTCAAGTGTGTCCAGCGTGCTGAGAATAACAGAGGCCAGGGCAAGAGCACTGCAAGTGGATCACGGCAACACCCAAAGCTACAATCAAGCCAATCAAGCACTGGTTACCTCTATCCCTTTCCTTTGGGAGATCCCAGAGTCTTCGAGTGTCCAGTCCCTGAGGGTGAACCAGCAAACAGCATGAGCAGCGTGGGGCTGAAACCTAGTGGGATGTTTTCACCACAGTTGGTGTTGCTGGTGTGGTGGAAAAGATGATTTCATATATACAGAAGTTTTGGGCTGGGATGAAGGTTTACTGGCAGGAGTTCACATGTGATGACACAAAGGGAATGATTGGCTACAGACAACAACCTGTAATTGTATCCAGAGGGGCTGGATACAATTATACCACTGTCACCAATTATGTATAGGAAGCTGCTATTTATGAATCAGGCTAAAAAGATGTCGCTAGGCTTGAGTTCCCAAGCAGCCTCTATGTTGAAGACCCCACTTGGACCTGGTGATGGTGCTTATGTGTTCACCCAAGACTGTGGCACCTTCAGGAGAGACAAGCTGGGTTGGGGGTACCATGCAAAGGCATCGAGGCTCTGATTCTGTGATTTGCTTTCCACCTCAGTTGTCCCTTCTCACAGGCTCCACAGAGTGGGCTGGGGTTCAGGATTGACACAGCCTAGTAAAAGACTGAGCCCAGTCTGATCATGGTTTTTCTGTGTAGTTGATCAAAGCGAGTTAACATGGACTTGCAGACTTCTGGTTATGTTCTAGTGAACAGAAAGCTTGAGGTCAACTGCTCTCAGTTTGGCAGTTCCTAAATTGAAATGGGAGCACCCCAAGCTTTCTGGTTGTGGGCAGTTCTGTGTACTGGATTGACACAAAATATAATAAAACTGAGAAGTAGGCAGCAAGCCCTCATTAGTATGCCAGCACACAGGTGACCAAAAGTGAAACTTTTGATTTAAATTCAACATGCACTCAGCCTATAGAATATGTTTTTCACAATCAATCCCCTTTTCAGTCTTACCTGCTGCCCCCCCTGTAGTCTTCTACCTGAGCACCTGCTCAGGGGACACTGCAAATTATGCCTGTTGACCAAGTTCACAACATCAACCTATGAAAGTTTTTCAGGGACATATAAAATTTTCTCACAATGGACACATCTGTTTGTTGGGAGAACTGTTGTATGTTTCACAATGTAATTCTTAAAAGGCTGCTGAGATCCTACTTTTTCAATAGGATGAACCACATGATTTTGCAGCCCCATAGAAAGTAGTTCTCTGATATAGGTGCTGATGTTCTGCCATATTAATCTGCAAGACTGACTCAGATTAGAAAAGTAGTTTTTGCTGGCTGTCACCAGTGAAAGGAGGCAGATCTGAGGAGAAAATAACAGTTGACCCAGTTTTCAAATCAGGACCAGGTGCCAAATCACTGTGTCTGAACATTCAAATGAGTGCACTGGTCCCTAAATACCTGTTTTACTAATTTAAAAGAGACTTGAGGAATGTGTTGCAGGGTCAGGGTGCTGAACTTCATTGACTGAGTTTGAAAATGGGGCATTTCATCCCTAGAGTGCAGAAGCAGAAAGGAACTCTGGTCACCATCCACTCCAGTCTCAGAGCTTCACTGGCAGCAGCCAGGCAGTATGCCTCAGGCAGAGGCTGAAGCAGAGGGACAGAACTCTAATTTTGGAGGGAAGGAAAGGCCTGGGATCTGGGGACAGGGCTGGGTACAAGGGCTGCAGGAGGGATCAGGCTGGGTTTGGGTTGTATGGCCATCTGCCCATAGGGAAAGCAGAGGTAGCGTTAGTTGAGTTCAAAGGAAGAAATATTTAACAGCTCTCTTGGCTTTGGATAGGCTGTGGCTTAATACCCAGGCAGCTGATCAAGACATCTTCAAGCCACCTTTGTTCCTGAAAATCTGCTGTTCATACTGCTGACTCATCTGACCAGATGCAAATAGAATTTGTGCCACTGACACGTAAATGGACACACTGTCCGCTCCACAGTTAGATAAGCTCTTTACTGAACAGATGATACTTTTGCTTATGTTTCTAAATATGAATGACTTATTTCTACTTAAGGTGATCAGATGCCTGTTGTTAGCTGTGTTGCTCCATGCTTCTACTGTAGATAGCCTCTGGCCTCTGGCATTCTTTTTGACAAATAGGAAAATACATAATTATATTCTTTAATATAGCTCTCCTCTGATTCCCACTGACAGTGGGACCCCTGGATGCTTCTGTTCAGTGTTCCACCTCACCTCCTTGATGAGAAAGTGGTATTCCTCACCAAAAGCATGAGTTGCTCTCACCTTTCTGAGGAGTTTGAACTTATTTACATTTGAGGTGTTAGATGTATCTCTGTGGGGAGAACAAAAGTAGACGGACAGACAGAAAGATATACAGAACACTAATCTATGGTCAGATTAGAAAGAAGTACCACGAACCCACGAACTATTTTCAGAAAAATAAGTTTTTGTTACATAAAGGAGCAATGGTTGAATATTGCAAGATAAGTACCTTCCTTAGGAGTTGATGTAGTAGGGTTTGATTCTGTGCAAGGTTTTTTTCATTCAGTCTTAACTTTTTTGCTGCCATGAGGTTAGGGCAGTATTTGTTATACTTGAACAGCGCAAAAGCAATATCACATTTACATTCTTTCAGTGAAAAAATTAGTATCATCGGTTTCCACAGGAAGACAAATACCTCCTGATGTTTTCAAGTATATTTCAGGTCAATACAAAAAGCAATTCCACTTTCAAAGAACTTTTACACCAGATTTCCCTGTGGGAGGAGATTCTGTTCCTCTAGCAGAGACCTATTTCCATTCCCCCCACCCCATATCTGAGGTCCCCTTCTTCTGCCTGATGTGGTGAGACAGAAGGGGATCCTCTGCTCCTTGTGATGCAGCCAGCTGGTGCATTTGCCATAGGGATGGTGCAGAGTGGCTCCACCAGCCAATCTCCTCCTCAGCGTCCCTGGTGCTTCTTAACCTTTCCACCTCCTCTCTTAGCGCTGCCACCATGAAGAGCACATCATCTGCCTGGGTGCATTTCACACAGCTGTTGTCTCTGCTGTCATCCAGCTCCAGTGCCAGACTCTGGCACTCCCTGCAGCCTGAGAGCTGGGCAGCTTTATGTTTCTGTGGGAGCTTGGTCTGCACCACTGCGTCCTTTCCAGTGACTGCTTCCAGAGGCCATCGCTGCCCACCAAGTGGGTACCACAGCTGAGAGTGATGACCACCAACTCAGCCCTTCTTTTGAGCTGCTGGCTGACTGCATCCTCCCTCCCTGTGCTTCCTCAGGGAACTGCTGTGCCCACTGCTGCAGGGAGTTGGGATTGAAGACGGGATCGTCAAAGATTCTAAAAGGAAGTGTGAGGTGCTGGCTTTCTACATTCAGCTGCTTTGAAAACTACCACCTGGTTTCATTTCCATGCTGTAATAATGTGTAAAACATCTTAATTTGGAAGGCATTTTTAGCAGCGAGGTCGAGTGTGGGAAAACCAACCAGACAGAAAGTAAAACTGTTGGAGCATTTGAGTGGGTCAGTATCTTCAGGAAATAAATCAAACACTTCCAGGTAATACTGAGCCATGCAATATCTTTCTTGTGTTTTGAGAGTTCCCAGCAAGCCTTCTGCCTTGCTGCCTTGTGTGAATCTAAAGCTAAGCTGATCAAAAGATAATGACACTTAGCTTTTTGGATTCCCCCTTTTTTTTTTTAATACCTGAAATGCCTTCTATTGGCCTTCCGAGAAGTCTGCTCCTGGTAGGAAGCTGGAGGGAGCTGTAGATACCTGCATGCTCAAGTTTGGAGTGGAGTGCAGTTCAGTAAGATGCAGACCAGACAGGTCTGGAGAAGGAATCTGGCCTCTGCTTGGATTCTTTGATGACTAATAATGATTGAGAGACCCTAGAGAGCAGGGTCCTTCTGTATCAGAACATAAGAGAGACTCTTTCCTCACAAAGGCTTTCACAAACCTTGTGAGAAGGTGAATTACAAAATATCCCTATCCCTCTGACAAAATTCATTGAAATTTTCCTATGAATTCAAAATTTTTAAAATTAAAAATAGACATAAAGTCACAACTAGCTAAATTAAAAGGTAACTTGAGGTAGAAAACTTGCAGTGCAGGATTGTGTTTGCTTTTTCTGTAGCTGTTAATACTGTACAATCGCTTCTCAATACTGTTCCTGTGACTGGGTACCTTTTCTGCACGACACATTAGCTGACAAGATGACATCTAAGAAGATACTTGAAGAAGCAGACCACAAAGACAAGAACGGTGAAAAATCTTTTTGAAGAAGGAGCTTCTCTCACATGCATGTCTGTGCCTCCCACCAAGGTGGGGATTACAAGTAAATAAGAGCTATTCATTCTCTAACCAAAGTTTGATCCGTCTCTGCATCCGAATTGGCAGCTCAGCCCCACCAAGTCCCTGAAACACTGTTTGCATTGTTTACTCCATGTGGTACCAGGAAAAAGCTGGTGTTACTGTTATTTAGCACCAGCATTCTCCAGGCTGCCCAAATCCTTGTGCCAAAAAAGAAAGGTCATTTGAACCTCACTGTCTGACAAAACAAGCTCAAACTGTCTACTGTGGGAACATGCTTTTTCTTGGGCTGATCCCATTCTGTAGCCAGAATGGGTAATGGCAAGCTCTTCCCCTCCCGCTGTGTCTGGAGGTGAGTTCTAAAATCCCAATGAATCATTTTGTTTGTTTTGTGACGCCTTTTATTTTTTTAATAGACACTGCCTTTTGTTAATGACAAAAAAATGGCTCCTTCCATCTCTGTGAATAGCAGTTGCTGCTGCGGGCGGCGTGCGCGTCTCGTGGCTGCTGGGCTGCGGAAGAGGCTTTTTCCAAGCAGCTCTCTTTGTCTCCAGGTGCCTCTATCCCTTTTATACAGCTGTGTGGCTGATGGAGACCTTTACGTGGCCACAGCCCACACAAGTCTGATCCCTGGTTGCTATATGCCCCTCCAGCTAAGCCTCTGAACGCCGTGGAGGGGTTAAAATGATTGATCATGGGGAATAAAGGCTCCAAAATCCGCGTGTTTCGGATGCTCAGTGCCCACAGCTCCCATTACTCAGAGCAGCCACTGGACCTATTCAGTGGGTCTGGGAAAATGAACCCACAGAATCACTTAGGAAGATGAGGAACTTGCTTTGTGGTCTCATGTGTGGTCTTGTGAACCTGCCTGTGGTCTCATGGAACAAGCCATAATTTGGAGAAGGAAGGGAGCCCTCTCTTGCAGGCATGTCCCTCTAAAGCAGTCTGTTGCTGCGCCACAGTAGGATTGGGACTTTTTTCAAGCCTGGCTGGAGGCACATGCAAGTGGCATAGCAGCACCTGCTGTTTCCTGCAGGACCAGGAGGGCAGCTTGGCCTGGCTGAGGGAGGCTCTGACTGGAGATTTGGCAAGGCCAGAGGGCTATAGGCTCTTTCAAATCCCAGGGGTATCCATGTTGGACCCATGCCCAGCCCAAGCAGATTTGGTGGCTAGAAGAAGGCCAGGTGAGTTTCATTCATAGGACACTTTGTCTCCAAGGAGGCAAAAAATTCAAATAAGGTAGTACTTGAAGTCACTCCCGGTGATAACAGAGCTTCAGGGGAGTAATTTGTGGCAATTCCCATGGCTAGGAATGATTTCTCAGTGGATGGCAAAAATCTGGTTGGGGGTCAGTGTTTCCAAATGCCAGTGCTTAGGAAGGTTTTCACTGTGCCAAATGCAGACTCATGCCCCTTCCAAACACTAGTGGCTGGGAAGCACCTCACATCACCTGGCAGGTTTTAAAGCATCACATTGCTCCTGGGGTATCACCAAGGAGTCCATAATTATGGCCTCAGTGATGATGCTCACCAATGTTTACTAGTGTGCATTTTAATGGTTTCTGAACCATTGTGGTTGTGGAGTATCCTTCACCGGAGGTATTCAAGAACTGCCTGGACACAATGCTGTGCCATGTGCTCTAGGATGACACAGGGAGTTTGGGCCAGATGAATTCCTGTGGTCCCTTCCAACCTGACCCATTCTGTGATTCTGTGAACCAGTGTCCGTTTATCTCTTTCATGCAATGACTAAGCAGTAAAAGATCCATAAAAAGAACCCTACTGAGGGTGCTGGGGTATTGACTTTGTGGTCTAAACACAAGTTTATTTTATCTCTGTACTCTGGAACTGTAGATACAAATCTAGGTAAAATTGATACTGCCTTAAGCCACTCTGAAACGGATAAACTGAGCAGTTTGCTATGCAGAAGTGGTTAAGCCATGCAGTTCATGGTGTTTCTTATAAAACTAGGGGTTTACTCAGAAGGACTCTGAATAAATTTATTTTTCTCTGAATCAGGCTTGTCGGCTGCATGCACTTCAGCTCCTTAGCTTTCTAGATATGCAATGTGCAATGCTGTACATGAAATTTCAAGCCTCACAGGATGCCTATGCTGTATAAATATAAATATAATTAATTCAAAATAGCTTTACACTTTTTTCAAAGACATGGATATCTCCTGCTCTTTCCATGTCGCTATTGGTCTTTATTGATGTATCCAAAAAATGACCCCTATGTCCTGTCTTTTGTAATGCTGTCAGGTCCCTTCCAGCACTGTATACATATCTCATTTACTCTTTTGGAAAAGCCTTGAAGAGGGTATCCCCTAGTGCCAGTGGAGAAGTTAATTTGCAGTGCTCTGCCTTCAGCCTAGTGCCATGCACTGCAGTGTCCTGCAGGAGTGTTGCCACCCCTCAGCACTGCGGCTGTTTTCCTTGAACATAACGCTAGAAAGGGTGATGGGGCTGGTTTTTCTGAAGCAGAAGTTGCAAAAGAAGTCACTTATTAATATACAGTAGTATCCCCTGGAAATGGGCCTTCAGTGTGTCACATCTGCTGGCAAACTGCCTCTGTCCTTGTGGAAACTGTGAGTGCCAGCCAAGCACTATTAACCACTAAGCAAACCATTGGTGCTGCAGCGTATTTGCAATACAGCAGCTGAATATGGGCACAATTTCAGTCACCTCAAGGGGAGTTTGGCATGTAGGTAAAGGGTAATAAACGGTGCCTTGCTTTGATATGGAACAAAACAATGAATTGTTGAAGTGTAAGTAGCAACAGACCTACACTGTGATGGAGCCTCACATGGAGTATGTTCTTGAAGAATAACTGCGTGTTAGCTGGGTGAAAGCTTCCATCATGGAATGTAGGATACAGCTTTCACAGGAGACTGCAGTGACAAGAGATTTCAAAGCAAAGAACAAGGTATGAGAAAATCTCGTTCTGAGTGCCTCTGCACCTGTCCTGGTAAAACCAAGGCGCTTGCAGTCCAGAAGGGCAGAAAAGAAAAGAACAAACAAGATGGTGCCCTGCATTTCGGGAGTCTCTTTGTACATACTACTACTGAGGGCTAGCATACTCCAGCTTCCAACCTTCCCTTCCAGGAGGAATGCAATAGCACTGGCAAGGAAATATACCTGCAGCTTACAAACAACTGGTATAGCACAGTCACAGCAGTCAGCAGTCAGACTTTTGTGGCAAAGCCTAGTTTGCAACTATTGCTGCCTGTTCATAATTGCCAAACCCTGGTGCAACACTTCCCCTGCCTGTTGAGGAGTGTGTATGTTGTGTTCGACTTGGCTTAGAGCCCAGAGCAGCCTGGGTTTTATTTTCCTTTTGTGTGAACATGGAGAAGATTTTCCAGTAGGATGGATGGCTTAGCAGATAATGCACTGGCCTTTCAAAGCTTGGAACGTGGTTTGGGTTCAGTTTGAGGTCTCAAGCAAAATGATATTACTGGTCTGGGCAATTCACAGTCAATTTTACACAACAGTCTATACTCTGTAAATTTGCCTCTGATTTGCCTTGCACAGGTTTACTGTATTTAAAGCACAATGCCAGCAAGGTAGTGGTGTTACATCAGCCTTAGCTACTTCCACCCCACTCTCTGCCCTTCTATGGCAGTTCATACTAGTATTTGAATTCTGTTTGTGTGCAAAACTCCAGAGTGCTAGGATCTTCATATTTTTTCATCTGAGCTTGGCTTCCTCTTTTATTGTTTGGGTTTGTTAACTGGCTGCTGTTGTCCTTCTCAAGTCTCAGTAACCGTTTTTCAACCCCCTTGTTTTTCCACAGGAAAGCCAGGAAGAAAGGCGTTTTCAGCAAGGCCTCCCTCCTTGCTGGGTTTCATGCACAGACTTTAATCATTGCCTTGCCTGGAAAAGGGAAAGAGCTTTTCTTAGAATGTCCTACTGCAGCATATAAAGACTTCCCCCCTTCTCCCTTCCTACTCATTAAAGCACAATTGTTGACTGCTTTGGGGTCCCTCTGGGTAAGGCTTGTTTGTAATGTCAATTACCTTGAGTTTATGAGTTAAGAGCTGTTGCCGGTCCTCTGGAAAAAGGAATCCTTCATTTGGCTGTCACTGGCGTACAGTGCGGTTCATTCGGCCAAGAGGAAACGGGGATTAAAGGACCTGGTCCTGCTCCCGCTGGGGGCAGTGGTATGGCTCCTGGTGAGAACAATGGGAGCAGACCCCAGCCTCAGAGGAGAGGGTGGTCCTAGCTAGGGTGCTCCCCTGCTCCCCCTCTTCCCTAAGTGAATGATGATAATTACTGCAGGAGAGTCTGCCTGGTTCACTTCCTCCAATTGTTCCCAAGCTCTTATTTTGCTTGATGCTCAGAAAGGGTCATTTGTTTAGCTGCATAGCAAAGCTTGTCTAGAATGTCTTAATGTGTTCCTGAAAGGCTTGAAAAGGTGGGTGACCACTGCAGAGAGAGGCAGGGAGAGTAGCTGAACAGAGGTTCCTTGTATACTTTGGCCCATCCTGGTTAGAAGTAATAGGGGCAGTTGACAATATTGGTGGCATGAGGCCAGTTTTTTGGTGAGATATAAAGAAACTGTGACCTCATTTCCAGGCAGAAACCTACACTGGGATAACTTGAGTCAGTGTTCAAGAGCCCTTTTTGAGAATTAAAGTGGTTCACCTGTCCGCTAACCAGGTGCTTTGATAAAGGACTGCTTTTTGTCTGTGCTGGTTCCCCACTGCTCTCTTAGGGAAGAGACAGAGTGATAGAACATGAAAGAGGGAAGGTCTGTCAGCAATCCAAAACTAATGAAGGCCCAATTATGACACTTTTCACCCCAGATGACTTGATTGTCACTGGAATGGGCAGGTCTGAATGGGAAGAGAAAACCCCCGTTCTGTTTCAGTTACTGAACAAGCACGGGACTGCCTTAATCACACCACTGTGTATTGGTATAATCAAGTAGACTTTCAGCCTGGTGTGCTAAGCTAAGCTTTGCTTGCAATGTTTCCTCTGTTGCTGGTAAGACATTGGGTATTTGTGTTTGTTTTTCCATTGTGGAAATGTGTTGGGAAACATCCTTATTAATAGCTGAGCTTTAATTGCTGAGAAAGCCATCAGCTCTACTCTACATCACAAATTCAAGTAACAACAGTTGGAAAGTACAGAGATTTTTTTTCTGTAGCAAGAGATATTCTCACCCCACAGACAATACTTGTTAACAATAGCCCTCCCTTGCATTTCTTTTCACCTTCTTTCTGAGGGCCTTATGTTGCTGAGCAAGCATGAAACAAATTTCAGAAGACTTCCAGTGAGGAATTCTAGAGTTAGTTCTTTTCTTTAGAGAAAGGATTTCAAGATACAGAAAGAAAATCAAATGCTTAAAGTTGTAGTGGGGAGCTGTGATTGCAGTGAGCCATGATGGGAAATGAAACTGAAACAGACTTCCAAGTCTGAGTATCCTAGGCATTTCATGGTGGAAATGTGGTCAATGGGATCTCTCAGCTCCCTTGTCCTCAGATAGCAGCATTTTCCTATGCAATTCCTCTTGGCAGAGTATTGGACTTTTTTTTAGCTTTGAATTGCCATGAGTATTCCTCACATGCAGGAAGTCACTGATGATGCATAGGCTGTATTACAGCCTTAATCAAAACTGAGCATATTCAACATCTTATTGAGACATTTGGAAATGTTATGACATTAGCTCTTTTTTGTAATCAGCCATGGGTGCATCTTGAGAACTCAGATCCTGTGCAGCCCCAACATTCAGTGGCTTCAGGCTGATGATTTCATTGTAAGGACTGCCTACTCCATCATTAAAGACTCTGCAAGGAATGCTTTGCTTTGAAGCAGGGAATACTTCACTACTCCATGCTCAGCTCCTAGGTTTCTCTAGTTCCAGGCAGCAAAATGTCCAGTGCAAGACTTGACATTGAAAATATATCTCAGTGGCATCAGGTTAATAATGCAACCTCCTGAGCCTTTTGGATTTCAGTAGGGAAATGTTAAAGGACTGGGGTAGTCTTCACCCAGCATTCTTCATTTTCACCTGATTGTGCGAGCCTCCTCTACGTAGTGCCCTTGTGCACAAGCCATGTGGCAGCTGAGCTCTGGCAGCCTTGGCAGCTGTTTGCCATGCATGCCTTCGTCTGTCTTAGATGTGAGGTGATGCCATTTGGCTGAAAACTTGCTGAGAGGAGCTTAAACTGAAACAGATTAAAAACACAGACACGGACAATTACAGAACTTCGACTGACATATAGCAACTCCATGAGCCCCACACACAGGCTGTGTGTCTGAACCCTTGAGCTGCTTGCTCACAAAACTTGGGTTGTTTAGCACACAAGCACATGGGTTGTGATGCACAGGCAGTATTTTTGAGAGACACTGGCTCTGGTGAGCCTGGAGTGCTGCCCAGTGCCTCCTCACCCTCTCAGGGAGAGGGTGATTTTTCTGGATTCAACCTAAGGACTGACTGGTCTGGTTTTACCAAATGCACTGATAATAGGATAATGTGTGTTTATATCAATATGTGCTGATTGGGCACATTCTCATTTCCAGTGATCTTGGCTTAGCTATTTAGTTTTAACAGTAGCAGCATGTTGACAGTAGCACAGGCAGAGCAGAAAAACTGCTGCTCGCTGAAAACAGAACAAGACCAGGCTCTAGTAATTTTTTAAACCAGTTGCTCCAGAGTGAAAAAATACGGGATATTTTTATCTAAGCAGGTCACATTTTGATGAGGAGCCATAAGGTCTAGGGTTCAGAGGGCAAGAGCAAGTGTCGCTAAGGATCTTGCTGTGCTGTAATCCCTCCTAAGCCATGGGTTTGCAGGGTCACCTTGGGTGTGACACTTGATCAGTCAGCTCAACCTTAAGAAAGAGGCAGCCAGGCTGTCCCCTGCCAGCCCAAATGTCACAGTGTCCAGCTCCATAAGTAATTCTTCCCTTTCCCTAGCAGAAGTAACTGTTGATAAATTATAATGCAACAATCAATTCCTGGTTCTCAGTGCATTGCTGATAAATAATTGGTATCATTATGAATATTGTGAATTTTAAAGACTTGATAGAGGAGAGTTCATGGTTAATAATAAAGAGCTTTTGTCTTAAATGGATTGAGATTTTGGGTGCTCCACTGCCAGATTCTGCAGTTTTGCCTTGCTACTTGCTCTATTGATATTTACTATTTTCTGCAGAAACAGCCAGGAAAGTGCTTTATCAGGGCTTGTCAGAAGCTATAAGATAAGATTATTCTGAAGTACAGAAGTTTTTTAAAAGACATCATCAGCATTTTTAGAGTAGGAGAAGCAAATGTGGTTACTTAGAGGCTGGTAGCTCAGCCCAGAGGGAGGAATAAATGTAGTACCTACACAGAGGCACATAGTGCAATTCCCCACACCCATCTGGCATCCAACTCCCACTCCTAAATGGTGTAGCTGTTCCCTAGATGTGCTGGATGCCCAGAGACATCCCAAATGATACTGCACACCTAAGTGTTTGGCTTAATGTTAAGAGAAGTGAAAAAAATCCCAGCACTGGTGAAGCTGGGATTGGAGACAAATGTATTTAACCCATTTTTTAGGCTAGTTATTTGGCAATATTAGACTGCATAAGAACAGCTGAGGACAGTGGGAACCTTTTCTGATTGCATGGACATGGGAGGATAGTCAAAACAGGAGTATGGCTGAGTCTCCTTTGGAGAAAGAGACAGCTCTAGATGCTGGCTGGCACTGTGGCACTTCCTCCTCCTGAAATGCACGATTGCGAGAAGGACAAGGAGGAACTTGTGGTGGTAGATAATGCTGCTTATCAGAAGGTTGGTTGGTCTCAAGGGTTGCCATGAACAAATGAACAATAGCTTAAGTGGACTGCCCTTATCTATTCTGACCCATTGGTGATAGATAGAATTTGGTTACTTAATTTAACTACTCATGATTGTGGCAAGCAGGAAACGATTTAATCTCAGAAGTCATCTCCTGATAGCAATTTCATATTTTATCTCCTTGCCTTTACTTCCATGGTATCTGGACCATATTTTTTCATTAGGGCTTTTGGCAAGACCAGTCAGCTTTTCTATAGCTGTTTGCTATTCTTCTGAAATCTCTGAATATACCTCTCATAAACCTAGATAGCCATCTTCTCTCCTTTCCCTTCCCCCCAAGATTTTTCCATTTCTTATAATTTCTAATCTTAATCTTAGTGAAGATGTTCTCAGAATCAAAACCATAGAGAAGTGTGTCAGGATGGACTGATTTAATTGGCTCACAAACTCTAGGAACTGGCCTGTGGTTGAAAGGATGACTCAAAGTGTTCTCTTTCTACTAAAAAAGCTGAAGAGTGTTCTAAGAGATGCAGATAGTACTTTCATGTTGGTAAAATTTTAGCTGGGTGGCTGGTGATAGAGGAGTTTCTGCATGCATATTGTGTTTGAAGGAGAGTAAGCTGTCTCTGTGTCATCTCTTTCCTGAAACATCACCCACCTGCATGGAAGGATGGCACATGTGCTCGTGTTATGTGTGGTAGTGACCTGTGCTGATTGTGAAGTCTCAGCATCAGCCACTGAGGCAGGCAGGACTCTGGGCAACAAGGACACAGCACATGGCAGTTCAGGCACTTAAAATTTCAGCTTATGTGACCCTTGGTGCTTGGGTAAGGTTTAAAAAAATTGTTAGATGCAATTGGGGTGTGAGAGGGAAGTGGAGGTTTTGACCACAGAAACTTTCACTGTCTCTTTGGCAGCAGAAAGCAAATCTATGAGACACTGAACACAACAAGGTTCACTGGGGCAGTGCATGGGCCCTGCCAAAACTGGGGATCAGGTCTCACAACCTAATTGGTTCATCAGGGTGGTGTGGGGCTGCTGGGCCAATCTTAACCCCCAGCAGAGACTGGCTGTGCTCTGCAGTGGTTCTGGCTTTCATTGCAGCTCTGAGCTCTCACCTCTTCACACTTCTGTTGTACTTGCTTGCTTCATGTTTATCTTGTCGGCATCAAGATGTACTTGAACTTTAGAAACAAAAACGGAAATTTGAACAGGAAACATGGCAGATAGACATGTTACTCATTATCACTGCTACATTTGTTAGACATATGTTTTAAAAATCAAAACACTGCAGTATTCAAAGCACTGGGGGTGGGGGCAACGAGGGAGACCCATCCATGCCCCACCCAGGGTGTTTATTCTTGTGGATGATTCATCTCTGGATGAAACTACACAGTCAACCATAGCTGATGCTGAAAAATACTTAGATACTGTTCAGAGATTTCCTGACTGAAATCCCAGCTCCTCCTCAAAGATGGTGTGAGTTTACTGTACAGGGAAAACACCATGGACCAGATTATGGCCCCTAGGAAAAAATAAACCCACAAAATGCTGGCTACACATCAGCGTTGGAGATGGAGCACTGTATGCTGGTGGCACTCTGATAGCCTTCAGTTTGAGGTGGTTCCTCACTGAACTCATGCAGCAGGAATGTTTTCCCACTGTCATCGAGTTTGCTGGGCAGTAGGGCTGACCAGCACACACACCTGGGGGCTCTCACCTGCAGACCAGCAGCTCATGCACTGCCTTTCTGGTGTGGGGCACACCAGGCTGTGCTGGGATTCCCCAGATCAGCAACGTGTGGTGAGATAGAGCAGCCCCCAAAGAGAGAGTGAAAAGCACCTAAGAAAGGGCAGGCATTTCTCATTCTCCCTGGTAAAAAGAAAAGAAAGATACGTGGCTTGCTCCTCAGAGCTTCTCTGGGCTCTCTCTCACAGTTGCTACTGTGCTGAGAGAGTTGACCTTCTCCTGCTGTTGGAGTGCCTTTAGACAGCACAATATGGACTGATCTTCCCTTGGCATCTTGGCCCCTGTATGAACTTTGGTCAACCTCAACATCAGCATAAGTCAGAGGAAGGAAGTACCTCAGAGAAAAGTTGTGCTCCTGATATTCCAGCCCCTAAACCTGAAGGATGCAACTTCATAACATTAGGAGAACCACTGAAAGGGATCCTTGGGGAACAACAGCAATGTCATGGATACAGAACTTCTCACAACACTTTATTTCCACTAATTAAATCTGAATGGCTCTCCTGGCCACAGATAATTACAGGAGAGAAGCTGGAAGGAAGGTACAGTCGTTACCATGCAGTAAATTGACTTAGGGGTCATTTTTATTTAATTGTTGAGGAAAAGAAGTCTTCTTACAGAAGAAGTTAACTAGCTGAAGACACATGGACTTTCCTGGTCTTCAGTGAGTGAGAGGAGAGGTTCTATCACCAGCTTGCAGCTGTGTCCTTGTTCAACTAGCTATGCTAGCCATGTACATAGTTAGCTGCAGAGATCTGCAATGAGGTTTTAAAATGCTTCTGTCTGACACAAGCCAGGCCCTTAAAGGCCTGGCCAGTAGGACAAGGATGAAAGGATTGCAGCAAAATGTGCCAAAATCAGTAGGGACAAAGCCGTTGAGACAGGTGAATTCAGAGCTGCAGGGCTGAAAACCTCTGGATGGTCTCAGACTTGAAGGACTGTCTCTGTATGTAAAGCTACTCTTGGGAGCCACAGCCTTGTTATTTTCTGCTTTATGGCTAAAAGAATGCAGACAAAAGGATTTAACTTGGAGCACACACCATTTTTAAGATGCAAAATGCAATAAACTCTTCTTGGGCACACAGCTGTGCCTCCTTGGTTTAAGTCATGCTGGCTTTTTAAGCACCCTGTGGTCATCTGGGCAGAAATAGAAGGACCTCCTGGAAACAGTCACCCAGTACCACTTCTGCAAGTAACTCTAAGGAGAAAGAATTTGCTCAACAAAAGTTGGGAGAAAAGCACTCATCAATTTCTGATCCTTTACCTGTCCTGATCATACAGGTTTGAGTTAATTCTTGCTCTCCTGTAGTTAAGTCTCTGTGGGGTAATACCTTTCCTTTGCCAGAAGATCCAAAACATGCACAAACAGATCATAGAATAAACAGAATGTAGGTAGTTTCTCAAATTCTTCACTTTTTAAAACTTTTATGGCCTGCCCCTTGTAAATTTCTCTAGGTCACTGGGGGCTGCATTCTGATAGGCTTTATGGGGGAACATGCTGATGTTTGAGAAGGTCTAAATAACTCAGTTTTTCACATCTCTTCTTCAGCAGGTGAGAGAATTCTGTCTTTCTAGAGTGGTATGAGGTAGGGAATTGTGGAAGATGACAAAATCATAACCTTGGTTTTTTTTTTTATTAGGTGGAGTGGACACTGCTCAAAAGAGGCATCAAACTCTCAGAGCATGTTCCCTCCACAGCTGCTGGTAGTGTTTTTCCTATCTCCACATGCTACTGGGCTGCCTGCTAGATCTGCTGACGTCCTGGGAGCAAGCTGAGGCTGATCCCTCTCTTGACCACAGACAACATCCAAAGGCTGGTTTGTAAACTAGACACCAGCAGTAGCTGACCTGTATGTGGACTTTACTCTCCTTGCTGGGTTAAGAGGACCCACCATGTTTCCCAGACACCAGTCAGTCTGAGCTCCTACAAGGGGGCTCCCTTGAAAGGTCACTGCTATGGGTATGTGGCTTCTGGTGTCCAGGTGTAGCTTTTCCCCTGAGTTTATTTAATTCCATGTCCATACAAGTGTATACTCACAATGTGATGTGAGAAATGAAGCCTCTGTTGCATGGCAAAAATACTTACAAGATGGTCACTCTAGTATGAGGTGATATTAAATTGCCATAATTGTGGAATCATCTGCTCTGTTTGAAAAACCCACAATTTATAATTTTCAGTAGTGGTTTTTCTGTGACCAAAGTCTATGTGTTGGGAAGATAATGGAAGCAACTAATCCATTTCTTAGGTTTTCTGTTTCCTATTTTATCATTCTAGACTTCATTTTATACAGAGTTCTTTTTTTATAGGCAGTTTTTCAGGAAAGTTTCAAAAGGTAACAACTGGAGTCACCTAAAATAAGGACTATATTTCAATTTCCACATATTGTCATAAATAGATATGAGGAGAAGGAAAAAGGGAGATGCACGAAGTGGTTGTTTCTGTACTGGCCTTTCTCAGCTCAAAATTATTGAGAAGATGTTCATTAGTGAAACTCAGTGCAAATTTTGTTTTTTTTTTAATTCAAGTGTGATATGCTGGCTAAAAGCTGAAGGTATTGCCCTAAAAGAGAGAAGTATTTGTTTCTTCTTACGATACCTTCCAGTAAAGTGATGATATGCAAATTGCACATTGGAATTTTCTATGTACCCTCCAAAGACTGACATCCTAGCCAGCTCTTCCTGGACGAGGTGTCAGCTCAGAAAGAAAACTGAGCCTATAATGTGTCAGTCTGATCCCCAGTGAGAGGGCAGGCTCCAAAGGGAGAGCAAAGATTTTAAAAGGAAAGGGTATTAATATGCCAGCAGGTTATATGATATGTAGCGTAATTTCTGGGGTCTAGGGTTGATTTCCTTGGCTATGCATGTGAGACTGACAAGTCCACTTGGTGACATGAAGTGCAAAGTTTTGGTTATAATAAATGCTCTTGCCTTTCTTTCCTGTGCCTGTGTTTCACTTATGTGTTTGTGGTTTTTGTGCTTTATTTTACAACACTGAAAGCAACAAATCCCAGGTGCAGTCCCTAATCACAGCTAGCTGTGAAAGAAACAGGTTGAAATGCTGATTTCACATGCAGCAGGGTAAATCTAGAGTGTGCCTGCCAGCTCCAAGCTAGAGGTTTAAACTGGTAGCCTGGTTGAATTTTGTTACATTCTCTGTGGTTTGTGGTTTTCACTTCCCGTGTTTTGTGAAAAGGGACACGAGCACTAAGGAGTGAGGCTTGATCTCTCTTAAATTAAAATCACTACACATTACAAGATGGGAGAGGTGATTCTGGTTCATGCCATGGGACTTCATGCTGTGTTGGCTAAGTAGCTGCTGTAAAGGACTTGTCCACTTGTGTTTGCCTTTCCTGATTGCCCAGCATGGTTTGTGGAAAGGCAGCATGCAGGAGGACACTGTTGTCATGAGCAGCAGCACGATAAGTACAGCAGCATGCAGTATTAAAAGGAGAGGGTAGAATTTTCATGTGCTTCAACCAATATGGAAACAAACCACCCCTCTTTACTTATATTGGACCGGTCCCTGGGCCCAGAAAAATAAACAATATGGTCACAGTAGTTTGTATCCATGTCCTGGGAGGTGCACGCTCTCCAGAGCTGATGCAAAGAATAACTTACAGCTTTCTTTCCTATTGTGGTCATTGCTTTTCATCTCCTGGGGTAAGACTCAGATTGTAGGTCACCAAATTGATTCTTCAGCCAGCCTACAGTGGCCTCAAAACTGTGGAATGTTGTTTTAAAAATGCAAACATGTAAAATGAGAAGACATCTAATGCCAGACTTTTGGTGGAGACTAGATTTAGGCTTAAGACAGCTGGTGCCAGAGCATTTGCCTGTTTCTAGGCTCTGGAATCCCTTGCAAGAGGATATCAGAGCAGCAGATTCAATTAGTGGTCTTAAATGTAATGCTTAAACTTCTGTGTGACACTAATTTTTTACTCAGATGAGCGTATTTTATGAGCTGAACTGCTAGCTGGAGTGGTGCAATGTCATTGTTATAGGGAAGCAGATAAACCATTATAAAATTCCCCTCCCAAGACCAACAAAATTCCTCAGATGCTGATTTGCTTTTACTGTGTGTTTTACCATGTGGTAGCAGGGAAGAAGAGAGGAGTTTCCATGTGAAATGCACAGATTCCTACCTGCCCGACCATGCTCAGATGAGTTAGGACTAGGAATTTATTCTGCTGATCTTTAACGCAGATTACGTGCCGGTGCAAGGGAGTCAAGGTGCATAAGAATTACCCTCAAACATCTAATAGGAAGATTCCATCTTTTATCCAAACACATAAAAATATACAGGACTATTTGACTGATTTGTTTTTTTGCTGCAGCAAATGTTGAGCATTGACCAGTGCAATCTTTGTCCCTCCCTGTGTACATCCAACTGCCCATGACAGAGAGAAGGAGTAGATGCCAACCCTCCTGCAAGTTAGAGGAGAGACTTGGTGGGCAAGGGGAACCCAGAGGGATTTCTGTTCAAAACCATAGTGCTGCCCTCTAAGATGTGAGAGAATGTATTGCCATGCTTTCCTTCAAGAAGCATTGCTGCACTTTCAAGGGAGACGACTCAACTTTTCCCTTGTGCTCTCAGGATGCCTGAGAAGGACAAGATGGGAGGGGATGAGAGCTGTGATTTCTCCCTGTCCTTTGCTTACAGAGTGAAGGATGCAGGGATCACTTTCACAGAACCACAATGCAACCATGGAATAGCCTGTGCTCACCAGGGTTACAACATTTCATATCCTGCCTATGGAGCTGGTGCCCCAAGCCTTGTCCTGTACCTTTCCCAATACAGGAAATACAGGGCTGTGCAGAACTTAGCCCTACAGAATCACAAAATTGTTTCAAGTAATCACTGACTGGTGGTTTTGTCTTGATGCAGCAAGAGTAAAACCTCAGTTCTCCACTTCTCAATGACTTCCTGAATGGTAGGATGGCATTGACTATAAGTCTGTTAGGGGACAACTCTACAGTGGAGCCTATTAAAAGCATAACTCCTTGGGAGAGTGCTCTGATAAGCAGCAAAAACAATGAAGATAACAAATGTAGGCTGAGTGCTCATATTTGCTGACCTCTGTCCACAGTGATCATAGAAACAACTCAGGCTAGCCATAAAATTTCTCCAGATGGCATCCACTGAACCCAGTTTATAGAGTAATAGAGTTTACTCCATGAACAGTCCCAGAGATTTGAGCAGGACCACGAAGTGTCACGGGCAGGGAGAATGGAACAGGAGTGTCTAGTCTTAGTCTGCTCTTTAGTGTATTTAATGAACACCAATTTTTGGTTGTGTGAGCAAATTCTTCACTATGTACAATACCTTGATTTGGACAGGGGTTATGCCAAATGCTGCTATGTCCCCACTGTAGAAGGGAAGGGCTGCAGAAAGCAGGACAGAGGAAGGATCAATGCACTTCTTTCTTGTGTCCTCCTAGATAAAACCACCATTAATGGAACAACAATCACTTCTTGTGTCTGCACAGCAAGTGTGCTTTCATCAACACTTTGTGCAAGACAAACATCTTTGGCGTCTGTACAGAACAGAAAAAAGGACACAAATAAAAAGCAAGATTGTGTGCTGCCTGGTTTTGTCAAAGGTGAATTGTGCCAGAAGAATCTGATATCTTATCAAAGAAAGCTAATTGATTTTCCTTGTAAAGGAAACATGGCTGATCTGACTATCAGCAAAGCATTTGATATGATGCCACCTGGGAAATTATTAATTCAATGGGGGATGATGGGGTTAAGCGTAAGAACAGTATGTGGAGGTCTGGCTAAGGAAGGGATGAATACAAGTGATGATGGTGTGGGAATGATCAAACTGGAGGAGGGAACTGCTTGTGCATTGCTCAAGGAATAATCTTGGGTCTGATTCTGCTTTAATATTTTCAGTATGGCTTCGTGATGGAATGTAGGATTGTGTAGGTAAAATTTGTAGATGACAGCAACTTTGGGACCATAGTTATTATGCAAGATCAGGGTATGATACAGGAAGTACTGACTGACCTTGAGGGCTGGACTAATAGAAATGGGATGAAATTCAATATTACAGAGTGCAAGGTCATGCACTTAGGGACTAATAACACGAATTTCCACTATAAGCTGAAAGCTTATCAGCTCCAAACAAACCTAGAAAAGAAAGACCTGGGTGTATTAGTTGATGGGATAACTAAGAAGCAGAGATATCATGCCACCATGAAAAAGACAAATGGGAGTGTAGGGTATATGAGTCACAGCCTTCCCAAGAGGCAGGGAAGTATTAATGCCACTGGAGAGGGGTGAGATCTCCCCTGGAGCGCTGCTGTCTCCTGTGGAAAAGAAAGATGAAGCCCTGGCAGCGCAGGTGCAGAGACAGGCTATTAGGAGCATCAGAGGATCATATCAGCTCTGGTCTCCATCACCCAGTGAGTGGCAGCTGCGAGGTGACACAGTGGCTTTCTCTAAATAAGCAGTGGGCAAATGCAGTGGAGAGGAAAGCATGAGTTCAGAGACACTGCTGAACAAGTACAGACTGATCATGGGTACAGTGAGAATTGCAGAGTTTATGGTCACTCATGGGCAGGGTATGGCAGAAAGGCATTAATTTGGTCTTTGGGGAAGATTGTGCAACGTGGTGACAGTGGCACCAGGGTTGATGTCCCTGCAGGTTCCTTGTGGCCACGTCTTGCTGGCTGGCACCCAAGGCTCGATGGGGCTTGGTGCAATGGTAAATGCTCTTCACCTCCTGGGGCTTCCCAATGTCAGTCTGCCCTTCTGCCCTCTCCCTGGGTATCTGTGTGCACTGGCTTTCCTAACATCTGTGCCCAGACTCTGGCTGGCATTCCCATTTGACTGACAGGAATCAGGAAAAACTCAACTGAAACGTGTCAGTGCGGTGGCACTGCAAGTGAGATGAGGCCCAGCCTGGGCTTCACCGTCTCACCATTTTTGTGGGCCAGCCAAGGCCATTTCGGGAAGCTGTCAGGGTGACCTGATGGAGCACAGAGATCTGACCAGCCATGTTTCAGCCCTTCTTGTGTGCCGGGTGAGCTGTCAGCCTCCATTTGTATTGCTCTCACACAACATCATCCTCTGCAAATTGGAAACTACGTTTCAGAGTTTTGGTCCATTTCTTTCAAATAAATATGGTATTTTTTTCCTGTATCCCTTTTTACCCTCTATCCTTTCCCTCCCCCTATTTTTTCCTTTTTTTTCCCTTTTCTCCCCTCGACGCTAGTTGACATTTACCAGAACCCAGTGTGATTTAGTGACCTTGGGCATACTGTGCACTTTAATTTGTCAATTTGGGAAATTAATTTGTGGAAGAATGAGTGGAAGTCAGAGGTCAGGCAGTTGGAGCGCAGACCTGCTGACAGGTTGACTGTTGGTGGGGGGCTAATGAGAGCACACCACCAAGCGAACGGAACAAAGGCAGACAGATTACACTGCCCGCTCGCTGGCTGGAGTCAATAACACCGGGCCCTTGTGCCTCCTCCTCTGCCACGGCTCTGCCTCATGCTGCTCGGGCAGCAGGGCAGGAACAGCCAGAGCGGCCTTCTGGGAGGAAGGGACAGGTCACTGGGCGTGAGGCTGCTTCATGGCGAGGAGGGACAGCTGGCCATGGCAGCTCTGCCAGTCCAGCCTCGCAACTCCAGCCCCACGGTGCTGGAAAGGTTGCATCCAGGAGTTTGCAGTCCTGCTGTCTGCAGCCACCTGGGGTCCAGGTGAATTTCAGCATCTCTGCTGAGCACCGACAGCCATGTTCGGAAAAGTGGGATTTGTTTCCTGCAGGCAGTGTCTGCCCAGCCCTGCCCGCGGCCTTCGAGAGTGGCTGTAGAGCTGGACAGCTTGCTGAATGGGAAGTAAGAAGCTTGATGGCTCCTGCTCAGCACCTTTCCACCACAAAATCCCTTTCCTTCTCAGCTGGCAAGGCGTGTATTTGTTAGGCAGATTCCTGTGGGTGCATGCCACCATCTGCAAGCAGCACGAGCAGAGGTTTGACCACAAACAAGACCGGAACGTGCCAGAGAGAGATTGCATCTGGTGCCCCGGGGCAGCTGAACTGCTGCATCACGCTCAGGCTGCTCCCCAGCCCCCTGGCAGAATGACTGAGCGGCAGAGGATGACGAATGCTTTAAAGTGACAGCAAATCCTCGGATTCTGCCTTTGAAACAAGGCAGGAGTCAGGCAAGAGGCATGACCAGGTCATGTCAAAGTCAAGACCATAGCCTCAAGGCTGCCGGGGAAGGGACTCAACAGGACACACTTGTTAGCTGTGCACGTCGAGGCAGAGGCTCTCACAGCTCTAGAACAGGACAGCTTCTGGGCCTCAGTGCCAAGGCTTGTGTCTGCTGGAGCTGGAAAAGGCTGGAAGGACCAGACTCAGCATGCACAGCCCACAGGGCATGGGAAAAAAACCTACTTGTTTTGTTCTGACAGCTGGCACTGCACTCATGAAGTGAGGGTAGGCTTGGAAAGGTGTTTCTTATGGTAAAGTAGCTGGCTAAAATGTGAGGCACTGACAGCTGTTTGGGGAAAGGGGCACAGAGGACTATGAAAGGAGCCTCTTTTCTCCTGTGACAACAAGAGGAAGAAAACCTCCCTGAGGCAGCAGCCTGGCTGCCCAGGAAGGTCTCCACAGCTGTGTGTGTGCTTTGCCATTTGTACTTGGAGTAGGGCATAGCTCTCAGAGTCTCACATTTTGGGGTCTGAATATAGTTTCCAGCTATGGCATGACAGATCTTCAACTGATCCAGATAATTTGGTGAATGTAGAGATGACTCTGAGAGAGATCTCAGGCAAACAATGCCATGGGAAGTGCAGATGAATACAACTCTGGAACTTACAATTCCTTTGGTAGCACTCCAGCATGGAGTCCACTTAGCAATCATTTGTCTGACTTCAGCTGTCATTGATAATGTGGCCAGTTGTTTCCTCTATGGAGCACTTCAAGGTCCCTTGTTTGGAAGGACTAGAGGGTGCCTTGTATTTCCATGCTTCCCTCAATGCCAGCAGACATGACTGCTCTCAGCCACACACCTGCTCCATCTCCCCTGGCTGCTCTGACTCTGCATTGTGGTCCTTCCTCACGGACTTCTTACATTTCACTGGAGCTGGGGAAGATCTAACTCTTGCCGCTTTCACAACACTTCTGAGGTTTGAAGGAGGCTGGGGGGTCATTGCACAGGACCAGAGATCCCTCACTGAGGGACAGATGAGATCAGGCAAACTGTGGGAGCAGAAGAGGACCAGGAGGGTGACTTTTAGAGGCTGTCACGAAGCTGAGACTGCATTTCCCATCTCTGCAAATTGTCTTGATCTTTTGGATGTGCAACATTTCTCACCTCTGGCTAAAACCTGGCTCCCATGCTCGCCCTTTCCTTCACATGTTAAGGTGTTCCCAATACACCTCGCTCCCAAGTTGACTTGTCCGTCACTTTGCAGTAAGAAATTCCTACGCATTTTTTTTGTTGCCAAACCACAGCAAAGGTTGAGCAACTCGACAACTTACGGTTTCATTCTCTTTTGTTTCTCAGAACTGACAAGCACACTGTTTGTCAGCGTGCTGCTCACCCGGGAAGTGCAGCACGTAACTTCCAAGAAAGTGGTGGCGATTCAGGCCTCAGGCATTTAAACAGTCACGCTCTCCATGTTTGCTGCCTGCTCCATATATGGCCCCGGCCCTGGGGCCTCGGCTGCACGGAGAGGGCTGTGCTGTGGCACGGGTGGGTGAAAGCTCTCAGCCCCTCTGTGCCTGCACCCAGGACAAGCCACAGCCCCACAGTGGCCCCTGGGCACGCAGCCCTTGTGGGTCAGTTCCCTTCCTCACGCCCCGTGCCCCAGGCAGGCGTGCAGCAGAACCGGTGACAGTCACTCTGTGCAGAAACGCTCTGTGTTTTCCTCTGGTAGCAGAAATCACCACTGACCTTTGCTGAATTTGAACTGCTGTTCTGCAGGGCACAATCACTTCATCCCCAGTGAAGTAGGGCTGCTCCAGACAAGCCTGCTCCCACCTGGCTGCCAGGAGTTTGGATTTGGATATCAGTGTAGGCATGGGCTGAGAAGGGTCTACTCCACTTACCTTGCTCTGCCCTATGAAATTATCTCTGAGCATGATTATTATTTAATATTATATAAATACTTTAAACATTTTAATATTTTAAATAAATCAGGTGTATCTTGTAGTCTCTGGCCATTCATTTCCTGATGCTAGAGTGTTACTTCTTCACCTGGAGGTGCTGAGTCAGGCTGCTATCACAAGAGAACAGTATACAAAGCACACCCAGCGAGTTTGGAAATTTACTGTCATCACTAGGATGGTTTGGAAATCCTCATTGCCTATTTCTGAGAAGGTCACCCAAGAATAAATAAGCAACCTCTCTTCTTATGGAGAGCATAGAAACAGCTGGGACCAGAGCAGAGAAGGGCTCCAGACAAGGCAAAGTGCAGGAGGTTTAATCACCCACGGATGAGGCACTGCAGGGACTCATTGTGGAAGAAGCTCCTCTGAGCTCTACCACCCTCATCTTGCTACTTGCTCCTTCCTGTCTTAGCCTCACAAATAATCACACACAAACAGAAAAATAAATAACAGATTCACAGAACCTCAACACAGGCATGTAAAGTGTCTTTGGAACAACCTCCTTTTTTGCTTCTAGCATCCCAGCCATTGCAGCTGAAGTTTGATCGGGGTCTCTGTGATGTGAAAACAACATAAAGATCCTTCTGTCCCCACTGAACCTGACAAGGGGGTCATGAGGTCAGGGTGAGATGACAATTGCACAAGCAGGTAAGGAAAAGCCACTACAAGAAAAGCTTTCAGAGCTGTGTCTGCACCATGGAAAAGTGTGTGGGAAAAAATGAGATTTTGACTGACTCATTAAAAATAAGGTGAAATCCCTGCACTGATGGACAAACCCCCGTGTTTATCAAGAGTGAAAACAATCCTTTGTCCCCTCTGTCTTCCTTCCTAAAGAGTGAAAGTTTCCTGTATTCCCTCCTTGACAGCCATCAGTTCTGCCCTGACACCTGTGTGAGGACTACAACTATCATTAACCCCTTGCTTACTGGAAACCAAACATATCTTGTAGATGTTGGTCTCCTTGGGAGCCTTTTCCCTCCCCTTAGTACCCATTCCTGACAGTCAGCTCAGCTCATCTGACCTGTGTGATGGCAGAGCCACACAGTGAGCAAGGCCAGTGGTGTGTGATCCCCGTGCATGGTCAGGATGAGGGAGGTCAGTTCTTCTGGAAGGAAGCGTTTCCTAAATGCCAGGGCCTTCCTGTTCTTCCAGAATAAAACAGCACATGAAAGAGAGAGGTATGTTCAAAAGCCAAGACAAAACCTCCAGGTTTCTGCTTCTTTGGGCTCCTAGCAGGGCAGTAGGGGAGGTCATGGCTCTGCAGAAGTTCTGGGTACCCTCTAGTGTGCACCAGCTATGGGACACAGGTGCAAAGGCACATTGAAATCTCTGTGAATGGCACTGCCCCTCCCAGTGTTTTCTTCTCTATCTTACACTCCTTAATTCCGCAGTTTTAGTAAGTCCTGGTCTCCTCACCACATTAGGACTCTGCTCTAATTGCTAGTTTACCTTTCTGGTCCTTGCCTACTAGCCTGCAGTCTTATTTTCTGCTATGTCTCCTATCCTCATCCCCCATCCTAGTTCTCCTATTTGCCCACTGAGTTCAGATCAAGGGCAGACCACTGCTGTAGGAGCTCAGGCTTGCTGTGATGCACAGAAAGGAGGACAAACTCCTTGGTATCAGGCTGGTGCACACCCTCTGCAAGCAAATGTGTGCAGAGGGTGTTCCAGCAAGTCAGTTCTTGGTAGCTTCAAACACTTCCACAAGGCCAGACTTGGGGGAGGAGACGAATTTTCACAGGGACATTGCAAGACAGACTGGCTACGTCTCTGCCTGGCTGCTGCTGCTCAGCACAGTGCTACTAGCTCTGTGCACTCAGCTTGTCTTATGTCAGCAGACAACACACTTTTCTGCCTTGTTTCATTCACAGAACTGTCTGAGCTGTTTGGGAGATGTTTTCCACATATGTGGAATGTGCATAGCAGTGAATAAGTCACTCTGAGGCAAAAGTCTGTTTTCAAAAGAATCTCTGCAGGAGAGAAGTCTGAGAAATCTGTAAGCAGCTGAAATAAAAAATCTTTTTTGATGGGAAGCATTGGGCAGCCTCAATGTCTCTCTTTGAAATATAATATTATGGCCCCACAATCCTTTTGCAAATCATCTGCAGGTATGCAATTTTTTCTCCTCACTTAATGGCTATTAATATTAAATACAGCAACCATACATTATTTATACTGTTTTATTAATGTATTAATTTTAAATCAATTCTTAAAAGGTGCAGAGCCAGGGATGGAAATGAATTACTTAGGGCAATAAAAAAGGCAGATCAAGGAGGAAATTAACCAGAGATATTAAAGCTATCATGAAAGACTTATATTGGAAGCTTCTAGACTGGAACAGCATTTGATAGGAAAAGCCATCCAGGTCATTTTGACCTAGAGAGGAGAGTCCTCAAATATACAAATACACATAACATGGGGGTCAGTCAAATGGAGGACAGAGCCCGTGCAAGTGAGGAAAGGATTGCAGCCAGTACATTTCTCTGCTACAGAGACATCAGCTCTGAGGATTGCTGCTGCACTGGCCACACTGTGCAGGTCTCGGGCCAGGATGTGAGCAAGACTGGGAGCTGGCCTCTGGAGATGTGGGCTATCCTGATATTTGCAACTGTGTCCTGCTTCCAGCTGTGGTGTTTGCAGATGGCTGAAGCCAAATCCCTGTTGCCCCTTTACTGTGGCTTAAGAGAGTATGCAAGGCAAGTGTCAGGGGGACACCAAGCTTGATGAGAAGGGACTGAGTTCAAAGAGATATTTAGGAATGGGATTCATCTCACTCGGCTTTATGCATCATGTAGGCTCCATCTGTAATACAAAAAGACCCCTCCCAGAAATGTTGGGTCTCTATTGACTAGACAGCTAAGTTTACTTCAGATGAATCTCACTTGGATATTTAAATAGCTGAAGATCCACCTGAAAAATGCAGTGGAAAAGCTGGTAACTACTGTACTGTACTGTCTCCTATTCATTTCTCATTATCTCATTTTGCTATAATGGCACTTTGAATCTCTCAGGCAATGTAAAGAGGGTTTAAGCACAGCAGAGCCTCTTTCAGAGCTAAAATCATTAGTAGATTGAGGCAAAGTGCTTCCTTATATCTGTGAGTAAATTATTTATTATGGGTGTTAGAGAGATGGATGGCGATGGTGATTCCTGGGGAAAATCATGCTGCGACAGAGATTAAATGGAGCCCTTGAGAGTCTCTGCCTGGGTCAGATTCATCCTAGGTCTCAGTGGTTTCACTGATCTCTGTAGAGTTTACACCAAAGATAAGTTTAGTCCTTCAGTCCCAGATCTCAGGGGATGCCCCAGCTACTTAAAATGCACAGAGGGCCTGGACGAGAGCATTGTCCCTTGAAGCAGTGGCGTGATGAATATGTGTATTATTCATAACAGTGGAATCAGTAGATAAATACACTAGCAGTAACACCTCACATCAGTAACCAGACCATCTCAGTAATTTTGCTTTTCACTGAATCTCTAATCAGTCACCCATGGGCTATATTAGATGTAAAAAAAAAAGATATATCTCTATGGCAAACAAGAAAAAGGCACAGCTAGATGAAAAAACAGCAGAAAGAAAACAAGAGTGCTTACACTTCTGCATTGTGAAATAGCAACTCACTTGGGTCTTTTTAGGCTCATGGCTTAGATGCAGAGAGAGGAAGTGCACTAGGACCTAGAGGAAACAGCTCTCTGCATACACCCTCTACATTCTTCCAGCAGGAAAAATATTATCCACAGAAAAAGAAATATACAATGACAAAAAAAAAATCTTGTCTGGTTTAAAGAAATATAAACTACAAACCAGTGTGTGGGACTTTTTTCTTTCAGTAAAGTACAGAAGTTGTAAAATATTACAAAAGTGTTCTTAGAGGAAGAGGCTGTGTATTGAATATTTAATTACATTAAATCTTCGATTATAATTGCAATTTACCTGCTAGCTTGCTGAAATTGATATATAATCATAGCCTGTTCATGGTAGTTTTTTTTTTCTTTCTTATTTTGGCCTGCTTCAATCTTTAATCTTTTCAATTAAGCAATCAATTGCTCAAGGCAAGGCTGTATTCATAAAACATCCATTACCCAGCCCATATTTGGTACTCACTGCATTAAATGGAAAAGGCAGCATCTTAAGGAAATTTATTGCCATCATAAATATAAAGAATAAACATGTTACTTTCATTTCACTCCAGATTTCCTCCAATTTTGCTATTTAGAATAAGACTGTGAGGTGGCATGCAGAAATACGTGAAACACTACACAGCAAATATGATTTGTCTTTGCAAGACACTCTGGACTAACCAAGTTGTTGCCCAAGCTTATAGCTAGTTGATTGGCACAGCTTTGGAGGATTTAGATAAACCACCTAAAACGTATTTGTCGTTATCTGTTTGGTCTATAAATTAGAATTGAAGTTTTCCCTTCTGAGGACAGCAGCCCAACACCTCCCCGTTCAGTCCAAGTATGTGAAATTTTACTATTTCTTGTCTGCTGAAGATAGGTACATGAAATAATCAAATGAACCAAAACATGAGTATTTCTGGACACCCTTTTCTCTGTCTCCCTTCCAAAAAGATCAGTTTCGGCTTAGCAGAAATTTAGGTCAATTTTTATTTTGTTAAAACTGGCTAGCTTTGTGATGCTCTCAATATCTGCTCAGTGCTGCTAATCTGCAAACAAGATACAATGCACTGATTCAAACACATGCTAATTTTAGGGCATCATCCTGCTCTTGATGTGAGCAGGGAGCTCCTGTTGGTCTCTGTAGGGGTTGGTGAGGCTAGCTGAGAGCAGATAGGGCACTAGCCTTCCTCCCGTGTATATCTGTGATGAAGGCTAAAAATATCAAGTCCTCCCCTGTGGCCAAATTCCCAGATGGTGTGAACCAGTAGAGCTTTAATGTCTTTAGCGGGGCTTTGTTGATTAATACCAGATGATGATCTGGATACTACTTTTCCTACGTTTCACTTGCAGGTCATTTGCTGGAAGGGAAGTCTGGAGCTGAACCCCTTGGCAGAGGCCCACAGTCTCCTGCCATCTACTCAGCACGTGGGGCAAATTCTCATGCCCTGGATGCTGAGAAAAGCTTGAAAAAGTGTAAGTTACTGGAGAATCATGGTGTCCAGACAAGTGGCTTGTGATAATCACCGGAGGATGATATATTGGTGGGATGGGTGGTGCTGCGAGCAGCAGGCAGGATGGGTGAGGCAGCATGCCAGGATCCTGGAATAGTTCAGAACTCTTTTCCAGCAGAGCTGATAAGGCAGGAAGTAAAAAAAGCATCCCAGAAAGGATCCGTGGTCCTCCCATCCAGGTGGGCGGTATGAGAAAGTAGGTTAGGATACAGTGAAAGCACATCTTCCTCAAGAGGTCCTCCAGCTGTCCGTGGTGAGACGTGCCTGCCAGTACCTGCTGTGGCCATCTGGCCACAGAGGTGTGCAGGGTGAGCAGTGCAGTGCTCTGGAGAGATGATCTGCAGCCTGGGCACTGGCAGCAGTCAGAAAATTTCAGGTCAGTACATCTGGCATTCTGCAAATGCAATCAGCCCTTGGAGACCATGTGCTTGCTGCCTCTGCATCTCTGTTTTGCAGGGTACTCAGGTTGTTGGAGGAAGCCTTTGACATCAAATCTGTATTTGGCTATTGGATTCATCAAGCAGTAAAATTAAAATATGTACTTTAAACTTCTTAACAACAGCTGGCAGGAGACATTAAATTTTGAAACAGTTAGTGAAGATTACTCTGTTTATTGCCAGTGAAAATCTTGTTTAAGAAACAACTGTTAGGAAAAGATAAAGAACGAAAAACCATCCGTCATGAGGAGAGTGACCTTGTTCCAGGGTGGAATCAAAACAATGCCCTGGGGAGTTATGTAGGCATTGTTTCAGGATTTAGTACATCAATGTTTGTCGGTAAAATTAATTGAGATACAACATGAGCCAAGCATGCCTGAACTTGCTAATCAGATAAGGATATTGCAATCATATGATGTCAGTGAAAACCAGTGAGCATATGTCATGTATATGGCAAGGTGGAAGGAGTGTTCCAGACTACACAAGGTAGAACAGAGATTCCTGGAATGTCAGAAAATCCTGATCTCCCTGGTGCAGACATCCATAGGTGAGATCAGATATTAGACAAAATGATATAGAACAACTATTCCCACTGCTTCTAAGCTGCCTAGAACCAGAAATCCTCTTTCTTGCAGGACTGCAGCTACAGGTCTCTTTCGTGGCCTTTGCTAAATCCATATTTTTGTCTATTATCATTATTTAGAGGAAGAGCATATGAACATGCCTATGTCAGTACATCCATGCAGCCAAAGACATTTATGCTCAGCAGGTAGCTAATGGACAGCAAAGCCCTTGCCCCAGCCCCATTAGGAGTGCTTGTTTATGTCTGGCCTTGTGCAAGAATAATGTATCACTTTGCTCCCTGGCTGTCCTTCTGTGGTGGGGTACTTGACACTTACTTGGACAATTATGGAGGAAATTTCATCATTGCTATTTACTGACACATTTGTAGTGGCTCTTGGTAGAGCAGCTGAGACCTGAGAGGCGATAGCAAAGGAGCTGTGTCTTCCCCTTTGGCCATCTCTCCTGAGAAGGAGGAAGTGAAGGGATATCCCCACGGTGCCTGTCCTGGTGCCAGGGAGCTCTGCAGCCTGCAGACTTGTTGCTCCATTATCTCTCAAACCACAGAATCACTCACAAGTGCTCATCAGGCTGTGATATCCTTTTCTGCTATTGTGCTCATAACTTGTGACGCTTTTGGCTGAGGCGAGCAACACCACAGATGTGTATGCTGCTTTAGTAGCACTTTTTAGGGCCTATTAATAGCCTGTACCTACAGCCTACCTATTCATTATGGCAGGGTGTGATGCAGTGGGGCACTGTGACTCCCAAAGGTTTGCTTTTTCTGCCCCAAGGGGCAGTCCCCATCTCGGAATTTCCATCTGTTGCAAGAGGTTGGTGTCACATTGGTGCCTTTCTCCTCTTCTGACCTCAGCCCAGGTGTGCGGAGGCTGGGGGCACCTGAAAGGGAATGCTTACGTGGTTCTCTAGGGAAGTGGAGCAGCACCAGGAGTATGAGAGCAGCTGCCAACAGCTGTCAGAAGCCTCAGGAGTGCACTCCATCCTGCTTTATTAATTTGCTAATTATTTCCTAAGATGGAGGGGCGTGGTAAGGAAAGCAAGAGGGTGCGAGGGCAGAGTCTGCTTCTTGGCAGGGCAGAGGAGAGGCACTTGAACTGGCTCTAACACATGCAGAGCAGTAGGAGGTCTGTGGGATGGAGCTGGACTATTTCTGCTCTGACAAAAGAAGCCAACATTGGTATAAATGTGTTTTCATTGAGCCTGTTCAAAGTGTTCTGAGAAGCAGCAGGCACAGAAAATGCTGTGTGCTGGTGCTGAAAATTACACAGACTGAGCACTGCGCAGATTGTAAAGGAAAAGTACTCACAAGCTGAGAAGAGCCAAAGCAGAGGGAGTCTGTACCAATAAAATTCAGCCCCTGGTGTATGTGTATTCTGAATGGCATGCATGAATGAGGTGCCCATATGTAGGCTTGCTCATTGCCCTGCTACCACTGACAAGGCCGGGTGGCCCCCTTGCTCCCTCCACTGAATTTTAGGAAGAGGGACACTGGTCTCCTTTCCAGAGGTGTGGGGGTGGGAAGCAGGAGAGTGGTAAGAAGCAGCTTCTGACTTTGGTGGGATTGTCAGCATGAAAGTGTTTGCTCCTGTCCCTAATATCAGCAAAGGATGTAACTGGAAAAGCTTCATTTTACCATCCACTCTTGAAAACAAGCAAGAATGGTTGGTAACTCTCCTGCTCACTATCTGGAGCTGTCTCCCAGCTGGGGGGGCACATGGAAAGTGGCTATTTGCTGCTGTGTGAGAGAAGCTGTCTGCTGAGGCACTAAGCTCTTTATCTGCTTTCTTTCTTGTGAGAAGCATGGGGTAGCCTGACAGAGTTATTAGTGTTTTTCTTATTTTTCACTGGCTATTAGAAAATCTTCTCTGAGGAGCTGTTGACTATGTGTAATTGATTGCTCACCTTCTGACGGTGGATGGGTTGCAGAATGAATGTCAGCAGTAGCTTGGAGGCAGTCTGGGGAGATGCCACCTTATTCCTGCAGGGAATGCTCTCCTGGAGACAACAGGCACACAAAAGCAACAGCAGGAATAAACCAGCTGGGATAAAATCAGAAACAACACCCTTGCACTGCCCAACCCAAATATGAGAGCAAAACAAACTTGCAACGAATCCTTTTTAAGGTGTGAAGAAAGGTAATTTCTCTTGTTGTCATGACAGTGTTTCTGGGAAGGAAAGGTTAATGTAGCTGAAAAAACACATGAAAAAACTGGCCTGTGAGATTTCTGACCCAACAGTGGAGACTGAGAGGTATGAGAGTCCCTGGGCTGTGTGTACTTGTGCAAACTGTACTGCTCTTCCTGCACTCTGGAGGTACAGGGGCTAGTCCATGCTCCATGAAGAGCATCATTCTGCCCAACACCAAAACCATAGTTATCCCCACCTAAAATAGCATCCTTGTCATAGAGAATTCCACTGCAGCTCCTCTTTGGAGCACCTCTGGTAACTCCAGTGGTGTTACAGTGGAGAGCGTACCCCTTTTCTTCCTGTTTGACTATTCACCTTACTGTCTCCTTTCACTTCTCTGTGAAAATTGTTTCAGGTTCAACACCTCCTAGTTCACTTACTCATTTGCATCTCAGTGAAGGACAAGCAAAAGGATATTGAAAGTGATGAGAAAGGACTTTTTCAACTGGAAACTCTCACTACCCTCTTCTACATTGAAGAAACTTGCATTACAGCCATATTACTGTCAGACCTCAAAATAGTAGCTGGACTCTTGAAACCTTCTTTTGAATGGTGATTCACCAGGTTTCAGACACACATGGCTAATCCTTACACGAAAAGGCTGCCCTTAAAATCCCAGTGGTGGAAATAAGCAGGGAGTCAAACCTTAGAGAGCAGTTTACTTCAGAAAGGTCCTTTTGGAATCTGGTTATTTGTTTGCTAAGGAGAGTGAAATTTCCTGTCATGGAGTGCTCACAGATATTTCTGGAGACTCTGCATTTAAGAAAGGGAGTGTAGCACTGATTGATTCAAGACATCAATGGCAAAGGGTTGTACATAAAATCTCATCAGAACTCCCAAAGATGTGTTCCTTCTTGCTGAAGCTCCACCAACAGGGTTGGCTGTAAAGCATCAACTCTTCAAACACACACACTTGGAGTGTCTTTGGTCTATCCCACAGAAAATATACTGTGTTGTGAAAACACACCTCTCTAGTTTTCTTCCCCCCCATCTCTTCTTATATAAACTGGGACCAACCTCCAGGGTGAGAGGCAGGGAGAACACTGGGTGCTGTACTAAAGTACTACATGATCTTTACAGTCTTTTTGTGAACTCATATTCCTTCAGGTGTAGAACGGCTGGGAGAGCATGTTTAGACTGGTAACTCTCAAGTGCAGGAACAGCCTAGCAGAAACAAAAGGCAGAGCTTAATTGCCTTTTTTTTTTTTGGTAAATTATTACTATTATTATTATTTACTTATTTTGCCTCAAAAGGAATGACGGGCAGGAATTTCTGTGAAGACCTGTGTTGCTTATCTTGCCTTGCTGGCATGTTTGTGTTTTTTTGTGTCTGCATTTGTGCGAGCCTTGTGCAGTCTAAATTGTCTTACTCCTCTCCCTATACCTCAAGATCCTGTTTATGAGGAGGCTGCCAGTGTTTGAGCCTTTTCATCTCAAGGAAGCAGTTTGCTGTCTGGTACTAAAATAACCACTGCAGGAATCGGTCTGTATTTTTAGGTTACAGGATGAATCAAGGACTGGCCTTATGAATTCCTCTGGCTTCTAAGCTTCCTATTGCACCAAAAAACCTTGCTAAGGTGCTGGGGCAAAACACATTTAAAGCTAAACACCACAAAGTGCTTCAAGGAGGCTGAGTTTCTGCAGAGCAGCCTTTTGTTTCCTTGTAGAGCAGCAGCCATCATCAAAAATTAACACAGTTTTTGGTGAAGCTCCCCAGCTGGCTGTGCACAGTCTATGGCAATCTAGCAAGTCTTTGCAGAGGCTGCCTTGGTCCTGGGACTGGGCAGAGGAGACCATCCTGGCCAGCTCTAAGTCCCAGGAATGCTCTTTTGTGGTCTGCTGACATCATACTGCCATCAGCTTGCTGATGTAAAAGTCCTGCATCCTGGGCTGGATGAAGAAGGAAAAGGATGCCATGAACACCATCATATTAAAGCTCAAGTTACTGGGTTTCAGACTTACATTTAGAAACAACACCAAGTTCAGGCCAGGTGCTTTTCAGTAGTGCCAGGATCTCTCAAGTGTTATAAACCTGGTTGTGAGGCTGAAGCGAGCTCTGCTCATGAGGCTCCTCGTTCTGACCAGACCAGGGCCCAGTGAGAAAAGCAGAAAGACGAAAGACTCAAAGCAGAGGGAAGGCAATTCCAGCAAAAGAGCTCATGGTCTGCAATTTTTGGAAGCCTGGCTCCTCTTCCTAATGAAGGTTAAATGTTCAAGCCTCGGTGTGTGTTCAGGCATCTGAGAAACTCTTGCTGGCAGAAATCAGGATGGACCAGCCTCTGGCTTGACCAAAAGCACATGCCTATTCAGAAAAGCACTACAGCACTGGTTTTGTGCCTAAATTGTTGTTGAAATCAGAGAGGTTAAGCACATACTGCTTTGCTGAACTGAGCCTAGAGGCAGGGAGGAAGAGAAATAAACTAGGGAGCAATAACAGTAGCAGAACTTGGGTCTCCCAAACCAGCATCAGCACCTGCTCCACCAAGAGCTCCTCAGGGCAACTGCCTGGTGTAGATTAAAAAACATTTATTTTGGTGGGGCCCTGGACTCTGTGCTGGGTCATACACTGAAATAAGTAAATGAAACTGCTGTCATGCCTGTCTGTTCCTGGACTATCGCCTCTTGACTCAATTTTTTATGGGAGCGTTTAGAAGCCTGTTTACCCTGTCAATCCACTGCTGTGTCAACAGGAGAAAGTAAAGCAGTTTCTCTTTTGAGTGATTGAGGATTCATTTCCCAACAAGAAAGGGAAAGTCTGAAATTCCTATATGCTAATGATGTAAAGTGTTGGGTTGGATGAGCATGTTTCTCATATTCAACTATTTAGAAGGTATTAAACAAAATATTTAGCATTTGATAACCTAATGCTCTCCCTAGGTATGCAAATATACATCAAAGACAGATGCTTCTGCTGTACACTTGGTACTGATAACTTCTAGGAAATTGCTAGGAAATTTCTGGAAAAAAAATACTTCGTACTTAGATAGGAACACAATAGATTCCCCCTGATTTCTATGTACTACTTGCAAACTTTTTCTAGGAAAACATGAAAGAAAGAACGTGGATTTCTAGAGCTTCAATTAATTTTAACTGAATGTCATCCAAACAACAGTGGAGCACAGGAGTTTAGGCAGGACATTTTATTTGTAAAGGATTTACATGTGGTAGCATGAGATGTCCTAGTTATTTAGTTGCAACTAAACAGGGTGCCATGAGGTTCAAGGGACTTCATGGGACACAGTGGAGTTGTAAGAACAATATGTTGTCCTGGTTACATCACTTTATTCAAATAAAAATAAGAAAAATGAGTTTGACCAGGTATTCTTTAGTACTGAGCACTCTTGAGCGTGAAGCCTTTTTCAAAGCACAACAAGGCTGAAAAGCAGCTTTGCCAAGGCAGCATTGCAGGCTCCCACATTGATTGTCTCTTAATAATTTCCATATAAAGTATGTGGAGTTTACAAGAAAAGAACCCAAGCCGCCTGTTTTTTTTTTTTTTTTTTCAATCTGCCAGCCTTGCAAAAGTAACCCCAACTTTCTCCTTTCCTGGTACTGTCACCAGCAATAAAGGCTCTGCAGGCCACATGGCTACTTGATATTAATAAACCGAGCAGTGACAGGGAATGATGCCAGGCCCTGGCACTTGCATGTCTGCGCTGTTAATTGTTCCAATGGTCTCTGGCATGGCCCAGCCCGGTGCCAGCTAATGCTCTCCCAAACAATTCCTGGCACAGGCGCTGGAGTCAGTGCCAGCCAGCGCCAGCTCCCAGGAGGTGGGTTGGATGTGGCCCTGCTGTTCTGGAGACAAGGAGAGTTCAATAGCATGGAGGTAGGCTTTTCCATGCCAGTTGGCCTTGGGGCCACGGCACAGTCCTGGACACATTTAGCTTATTAATGCAGATGTAGCCATTATGTCTTCAGGAACACCCCTGCAATTCTGAGGCTCATTTTAAAAAAACCCAAAAAACAAAACAACAAAAACCTCCACAACAACAAAACCCCACATGTGATTTAACATCAATAGTATTTTACCCTTGTTAAGCTGACTGCAGTCAGAAAAGCATGTATGCAAACATGGCAACTCTATACAACACATCTCCCCGTGGGTCTTCTGAGTTACATCTCTTTGCTTTGTTCATTAAAATGAATGTTTATTACACTTTGGTCCCGTTAACAATGCATAGACATTACATCATATCCTAAGTCACTATGAAAGGATCCCACTGTTTAAAGACTTAAAGGGACCATACAGGCCCAGTCACACTTGTAAAGGGTAAAAAACACAGGGATATTCATTTTTTTGAAAGAATTTTAAACTTGCATAGGAGATTTCACCCAAGAATCTTGAAGCACTTCTCAAAGCAAACTAAATAGTAGTGATCTTCACAGAGAGGCTGGGAATAGACACTCACAGTGCCTAAATGACTTGGCTAAGGAGTCTGTAGCACATCAGAAGTCAAGAGCAAGGCTCAGGGCTTCCCCTGGCCTCTCTGCTGATGGCCTCACAGTGATGCGACAGCTCTTGCAGCAGCAGCTAAAAATGGATGAACCTGTTGGAATAAAACAAGAACAAACTTTTGCCCTGGGCTCAAGCAGAACAGAAACTTTTTCTAGACTTAAAACCCATTATTTAACTTCTTTTTTTCTTTTTATAAAATTTTCTCACGCTTCTGCACTTCCTGATTTAGGGTTGGACAGGAACCAGAAAATAAATACTGAAATACCATGAGAAAGGTTATTCTTGTGGTATTTTCACCCAGACTGAAAGTGTGGTGTGCTCATGAGAAAGCATGTCCCAGAAAAATTTCCACAGCAGAGGTTCACATCAATTCAAGCAAGTACCAGACTGTCTGTGAACTTCTGACTCCCTGTAGGTTCTTACATGCTTTTATATCTAGGAGAAAAAGAGACAGAGATCTGAATATCATCAGTGCTGGATCTGAGATTAGCTCAGAAGGAGGGGGCAATGCCTCTGGGCAAGTGCAATGCAGGAGTAGTTCTCCTGGTTGCATGGTGAAGCTGAAACAACACCAACCTCCCCTGCCTGCTCCCTCTCCCTCCTTGTGGGGCAGAGTCTGGGTGTTTGGGGGTGTTTTTAGCCCGTTGTTCCTCCTGGTGCCTGTGAAAAGCCAGGCTGAAAGCATTGCCAAAAGAGCCAGCTGAGGGGGGAGGAGCCTTTGGGAAGAAAAAGGCCCCTGGGAACCTGGAATAATTTTTAATATACTTGGTACCAGGCCTTGGAAAATGTTTATATAACATATAATTTATATTTTATATAATCTATAGCAGAATAAAACAGTGCAATGGTTACAGCCTCTTCTGACTATCACGGCCCTCTCATGCTGTGTTTATTGGTTGGAGCTTTTCATAATCTTTTAACATTTGACTCCACTTGCACTGAAATCCCACCCTTAAATTTGTCTAGTGCTGATTCCACTAAAAATGGCACTGTAGGTGTTTAAAGATCATTCAGCACCCCAAAACTAAAACCCCCAACTCTGTAGAGTGGCTAGATGATATTCTCTGAATGCATTTATCTATTTTCTTCCAAGAATACTCGGGCAGGGGACTGGAGTGACGGTGTGCACACCCAGGTGTGTCAGTGCAGAGGTCAGGTGGGTGGAACTGGAGGGTGGCTCACTTGGGTGCAGTCCCACATGGGTGTGTGAACACAACTGGAAGGTTGATTTTGGATGGGTGAATCTTTTTTTGGACAAGAGTTTTCTCTCTCTCTAAGGAGACTACCCCATGGGTTCAGACTAGATTTATGTGTCCTGCAAAGCTAAAATGTGACCTGAGAGGGTCACATAATGTTCCTCAGATGTGCTTGATAGGGGATGTATGAGAAGGGAGGCACGGTTAAAACCCAACTTGCTGATTCCATCTTCATCCCCTAAGCCAGAGAGATGAAGCCAGGGAGGAACGCAAACCTCAGCTAAAGATAAAGAAGAGAGAAGTTCATGGGGAAGTGAGACAGTGACAAAGAAGTAAGCTTGCTTGGCACAGCAGGCATTGTTCAGGCTGGGAAATTCAGAGGGTCATAGGTTTTATCAATGTTGGTTTACTAAATGCACCCACTAGCACCCTCTCAGTGATGAGGGGTCCTGTTCTGTGTCTCTCTCACCCTGGTGCCACTTGTTTGTTTAATTCAATTAGGCTGCCCCATGGCAAATCCCTTGCCAGCCTGGCAGAGGTGTTTGTGAGACCAGGAGCTGAGCCCCCCTACTCCTGGAGGGCAGTGCCTTGATCCCGATGCCTTCCCAGCATAGCAAATGGAACTGCTCCTGATATAAGCTACTGCTCAGCAGGGAAACATGGCCTCTTAACATTAATTATTGTGTACCAGACTGTTCCTAAATAAAACATCCCCTGGCAGAAGCAGCCCTTTTAAATCAACAGAAATGGGTTTTGAAGGCAAGATTTATAGTTCACTATGAATATTCAAGCATAGGAGAAATGTGGGGCAAATGTTCTCCTGGCTTCAGTCTTCCGACTAGCTTCAGTTCTGTTGTGTGGATGAAAATGGTCTGTCTTCCTGGGAAAAGGAGAGGGAATGGGCAATGAAGGGCATAATGCTGACAGAGGTTAGCTGGCATACAGGCAGGAATACCCTCACCTCTGGCTGGAACAGCTCAGCTATGCCAGGTCAGCAAGGCAGCCTATCTGGGGGAAGAGCCTCAGAAGAGGCAGAAGTCGGCAGCCTGTTAAAATGCCTCCAGGGCTGGTGCAGATGGAGAACTAATGTCCCTGTGCCTTGCAGATCCCAAATGCTGTCCTCTGCAGCCTGAACAAAGTACATGGCCCTCAAAGATTAATTCCTGGCATTTACTCCCTTCTCCCCTGCTTCAAGTCACAGCCTCCCACCACAGCTCCATGGAGAGGGCCAGGCCCTTGGACATCTCAAACTGGTGTTGATGGATCTACTGCACTGTGTTGGACCCCAGTCAGAGTGTGCAAGGGCAGGCACACAGCTCCAAGGTACAGCAGCTCTGCTGCCTGTCTCTCTTCTCCTGGAATAATAAAAGTAAATCACAGCTCTTCTTTGCTCCTTCATTCCATGTCCGGATCTCATCAGTGGCTCTCTGGGGGCAATGAAAGAGTCATCAGAAGAGATGCTTCAATTTCCTGAAAGGTCAGATAACTGGGGACACCCTTCTTTTCTAATGGGCTGCTAAACTTGCTGCTGGAGCAGCAGGCTTTAAACTCTCCATAACTTCCCAGCTCAAGGGATTAGAAATTATGTCTATTTACTTTCAAGTCATGAAAAGCAGCTCCTTTTAAAGAACTGCTGAGGTCCTGGGAACCTGGAAAGGGGTTTCCAGGCATGTGGTAACTGTCCCTGCAGAGCCCAGCAAGGCCAGCACAGCCCTGGGCTGCATGCAGTTGATAAAATGGAATGGCAGAGAGTTTGCAAGGGAAGAGGAGGAGGGGAAAAGAAAACTGGCATTTTAGATTGCTGAGACCTGGCCTGTTCTTAAAACTATTCTTGCCCTGTGTTGACAATTTCCATGACTCTTTTGTCCCAGAGCTCAAAGGAAACTTCATGCTGCTCTCACTTGCTGATGGAAAACAGGAATGAATATTTAACTGGCAATGATGACAGATGAAGATTTCACATTAGAGAGGGGTCCCTGGGTAAATCCCACCCTCATGGAAGGGACTTGCCTCCTTTCACTGCTGTGTTACTCTCAGTGCATTGCAACCAGAGAAGGGGATATGGCAAACTCTGAGCAACCTTGCTCTCCTGAAAAAGTAAGGGGCTTTCACTCCCAAGCAATGGCACCTGTTTGTTTGCAGGCCTGAGTGTAGGATAGCTGAGCAGCAAGGAGCTTCATCTCCTCTTCACCATGCTGTAAATTCATTCTGGTGCCACTGCAGTAGACAGGGAAGAGTGTATGGGAAAAGGTTGGGTTGGCAGAGTCAAAATTAGGGAGTGGGAGCAGGGTTGTCTCTGCTTTCACTTTAGATATCTTAATTGAGGAAATACCAGACTCAATTCACTGACATGTACTCAAGAGGGAGGGCATCAGTGAGTGGAAAATATTTGAGAAAAAGCATTCTGACTTCCTGAACAATAAAAAAGAAGGAAAGATTGATCATTTGATCAATTGATTGATTTATTTATCCATCTGTCTCTATATATAACAACTTTCAACCTATGAGTTTGAAATACAAAATTATACCAGAGAAGTTATGGCACTCACACAATAAAGTTTACATTTCAAAGTAAATCCCACATCCATGTCTGCTTCAGTTATGTGACCTAGCCATATTACACGATTCCAATTACAGAACTAACAATTTTAATAGCTGTATAGGAGTAAACCAAAGCAGAGCTGGACTTGCCTCTCTACACCTCACACACATACCCAGGCAACCCATAACATTAGACATCACACACATGAAAGTGATAATGAGAAGATAAATTGCATTTATTATTATGCACCTTTGACCACCTCAGCTGCACTCTGCCTGCTAATGCAGTCCTAATGGGACTGCTTCTAGCAATCCAAAAGTCTGATCATTTTCAAACAACCACCATTATTTCTGCAAATCGACCTGTCAGAATAGGTGCTTCTGTCTGTCTTTCTACACATAGCCCTTTTTAATTCTGAATTTTAGGATGGATGAAAATCATTCCTGAATTAGCCATAGGCTTAAGGTCTGAAAGCACTTTAGGTAAAAGGACAATTTATTTCTCAGTGTTATAGCTCAAGGAAGTTTTAAACCACAGTTTCAGGTTTTCTGCACAGGCTACAAAATTAACTGAAAAATAACCATGTAAGGATGCATTGGAAAGTTTGTTTTTATTTGAAAACATATTCTAATGACTTTTTATTTCCTCCTGTTTATGAAGCTTGACAATTTATCTATTCTAAGTGTAATTTTCTAGAGATCAGGAAGAGACACTAAAATATTTTAGAATTATATAAAAATTATCTTTATGAATAAAATGTGCTTTGAAAAGTTTTCTCAGAACCCTCTCAAGCTCTTCTCTTGGAATTATCATATATAACTATCATTAAGGATCTGTGAATGAACTAAATTCTCATTTTGTCTATATTCATCATTAGAAATTCACCACAGCTAAGCAACTGCTTTTTTAATTTTTTTTATCCTTCCCATATGTGGCCATTTCATTCTGTCTCTGAGTACTTGAGAAATGAAAACTTGTGGCCTTCATTAAAATGTAAGGAATGTCCTTCAGAGATTTGGAGGAAGCTGGTTTGGAAAAAGTTCAAACATGGTTGTTTGGAGTGCAGAATTCAGCCTGGGTCAGAGGTGAGTTTTTGATTAGCTACCATAGTGCTGAACTGTGATTGGCTTCATCCTTTTCCTTGTTTTCATGTCCTGGGACCCCCTTTATGACAGCAGCCACTTTCTGGATTATCCTCACCACTGGCTGGTGTTTGTCAGGAGAAACAACCAGGTTGCTTAAGGTTCAAACCCAGCACTTTGTGGTGAGCTGTAAGAGCACCTTATGAAACACTGCTATTCCCTCTACTTTCAGTTGAGCATCTTGCACACAAATTAGAAGGTGGATTAATTTATCAGCAGTTGTGATTAATGATGCCAGCAATATGAGCCCAAAATATTCATAAATCATGGCTCAGCTTCTCTCTCTTCCACCCTGGCTGTTGCAGCTGCCTTAGAAATCATAATGTGCAACAACAAAACATTAAAGCATTGGGGTTCCTCTTAATTGCTTCTGTCTCTTTAGCCTTACAGGCTACTTGGTTCACTGGTATAGCTAATTTCTCTGAGGTGCATGACAAGTTTGAGCTCTGCCCTCCACCCCAAAGGCTAAATCCCTCTTTTTTCCCTGTCTGCATTCAGTTAATATTCATCAATGCCATTGATCCAGGTGCTCTGCATCCCAGAAACATGCCAAATATTTCTGACATCCTAGGGGTAAGGAAAAAAAAAAGAATAAAATAATTATTGGCAACTTTGCAGCCTCCAAATTAAGAGAAAAGAACAGAAACTGAATATGGTAGGAAAAAAACAACCAATCCCAAAGGAAAGAAGAAGAAAAATGCTGCACTGAATAACATTTTCCCTTTTAGTTTAAACAGGATTTTCTTTTTAGCCTCTTCTGAGGACTTCTTCTGGGTATAATTCTCTCCAATAGCCCTGCTAGTGATGTTGTGTTTTTACCGTAATTTGTTAGTCAAGCATGAACCAGGACCTCTGTGGGTTCCCATTCCCAGCCTTTTTGAAGGCTAAATAGTTCCATTCTCTGCACTCATCTGCTGCCACAGGAGAAGAAAAAAATGTAGGAAATTTGGATCCTTCTAAGCCTGGCTTGGAAATTATGCCTTGGGTGATGAAGCCGGACTGTGTTATTCCAGCTGACATTTGTATTTAGCATAGCTAGAGTTAAATCCCAATATCTGGCATCGTACACTGCAATTAGCAGTATCATTTGTTCTCATCTGAGGACTTCAAGGAGTTTTTTGTTCTGTTTTTGTGAACAACTTGTTGGGATGCATTTTTACTGAAAATTTTATAGAAAAAAAAATATATTTTAAGATTAAAAATGGCTTTTTGTTGTTGCAGTTGTTCTTTTGATAGCTATAAGCCATAGTGCATAAAAGACAGATGCTTCTACCAACACTGTGAAGTTTCCTAAGGACAATGCTGTTTCAAAAATGCTTGCAGTGTAGTTAGTAACCTCAAGTCTCACTTAGCCTCTTGTAAATAAGAGCCAAAGTCTTGGTCTTGCTCTGAGCACAGCATGGGCAGCCTTGGGAAGTCGGAGAGCTCTGGGTGGATGCTGTCTGCCTGCCTGGAGCTTGCTGCAGGATCCAGTCCAAATCTGCCTTGCAGTCACCAGCCTTGTTCTTCCTTGTGTCATTCAGCTGCTCCGAGCTACAACCAGAACTGGGCCCCACGTTGCTTTGACACTGCTTCGCAGCCTCTGCTCTTGAGCCCCATGCAAAAGCCAAGAGAAGAAAATTCACCAGGGCTGCAGCCAGAAAGTCTGCTCTGAATGGCTGTGGGCATTGTACCTGTCTTGAGAGCTTAGTATTTGTGAAATGTTTTGAGTCCTCTGGAGGGTGGGCGCAGGCTGAGTCACAAAGGGTATTTTTGGGGCTGCAGAATACACCCTGGTGGCTTGTAGACACAGCTGCCTCTGAAGACACTGGGAGCATTTACACATGAAGGATGACAGCAGCCAGGACCAACATGAAATAGCCATGGGAGGACTTTGAAAAAGTTTTAAGTAAGAGACATGGAGGGCTGTTAACACTCAGGGCCAGACCGTGACCCTCCCACTGGGCAGGCGTGCAGCCCAGCCGGAACCGTGTCGCCTGGCGGGGCTCCATACCAGGGAACAATAATCACGTCTAAGCATGGCTGGCCTGCTTGGGTGGCAGCGCTGGCCTCCTGGGCTCTGCAGACAGCACACAACTGAGAGGTCACCGAGGTTTTAAGGCTGTTCACCACAGGGCAGACATTCACTGAGGAACGGCTGCAGAGGAGATGTGGGCGTGTTTGGTGGGGTACGAGAAGACAGAAGGGTCCTGTCTGCCCTGGCTGTGGCTGGGGTCGGTTGGGACACAAGCTCTGAATGTGGGGCAGCCTGATGCTGAGCTGGCCTGGGGCTGGTGGGGAGTGGTTCATCCCAGGTATATCCCAATGGCCCTGGTGGTATGGACTGGTTGTCCATGCATCCCTCTGCTTTCCTTCAAAAGGTGTTTTGGAGGATTAGGGGAACTGAATCCCTGCCTCCCAGAGCTGGTCCACACACCCCACAGTCCTCTATGCGCATGCCTGATGGGACATAACCCCAGGAAATTGCTGAAGCCTGGACTCCTCTGCTCACCACTGGCTGCATCTTTAGTCACTTGGCCCCTGCTGGATTGTGTGGCCCCTTCCTGGCACTGCCTTCTCCCCACTGCTCATGCCCTTGGCTGGGCGACCCACGGCTGGGACCCCCCGATGCACCTCCCCAACAAACGTCTCTCTTCCTCCCCACTGCTCATGCCCACCCCAGCTTCTAGCACACACACTCGCTTGCATAAGAAACACAAACCTAAAATGCAATACATGAATTAAGTTAATTATCCAATTAATTGTAGCTACAACACATCTGCTATTGTTTCACGGGCTCTTCTCAAAATTTAAAACAGATTTAAGGGAAAAAAAGGCAAAACAAAATACAAAAAAAGATCTCTCTGCCAGGGCAAATCCTCAGCATGCTATGAACAAATAAGACATCTGTTTAAAGTAAATTTGGGCTGGGGAGGATGGACTGGAGACAATAACAAGAGCGAGAAATAATAATGACAAGGCGAAATCCCAAAGAACTACACTCCCACTTTGAGCCAGAGGCAGCTCTCTTGTTGCTATGCAGGATTCTTCAATAGAATCTGCGAGCAAGTTAGCTGATCTTCTGAAAGCTAAATTGTAGTAAAACCATCAGAAAACCTGTCAAGCCCTGTCTCTTCATGGTGTTTGTGATCAGAGGTGGTCGGGATGTAGGGGGGTGGAGTGAGAGGAATTAAATCTATGACTAAACATTTTTCACAGCAACAAAAGGACGGCGATTAAGAGATAAATTAATGCTCTGGCAACGCTTCCTGTTTTGAAGGATGCGGCAGTGGGTAATGAATGGCTGTGTTTGGAGTGAGCCTGAAGAGCCTCTTGCAGAGCTCTCTGCTCAGGCCAAACTGCAATAAACTGACCCTCCTCGTCTCCATCTCCTGCAGGAAATGGACTTAAAAAATCTTTGGCAACCTCTGCGCCCCCTTTTTCCCCAGGGTTGTTGTCGATCGTTTGATCTTTCCCTCTTTCTCTCTCTCCCCCGCTTCTAACCTTTTCCAATTCCCCCTCCCTTGGAGTCTGAAGTCTATTTTCGGTGCTCTGCTGTTGAAAGGCTTTGAAAGTTTTGTTTTCAGCAAAATATTTCCTTGAGAGCTCCCGCCCTGTTCCCTGCTCCACACTGTGGGCTTGCAGGTTATGTTTAATGCCCCCTGGAGCGAGTCACGGGGCCCCTCTGCAGCCTGGTCCAGACCGCAAGTGACAATACGTGCCCTGCTTATTTCCAGGAGCAACTCTGAGAGGTGGCTGTGCCTTCAGGCTCGCATGGAGTGGCTGTGACATCTCTGGGTCAGTTCCAAGCGTGTGGCCAAGTCACCTCCATGGAAGGGCAAGGACAGACTGGTGGGGGAAGAAGGGATGGGAGCCAGGATGTCCAGCTGGGTATTTTGTACAAGGGCAGGTCCCCTTTTTTCCTCCCACTTTGGTGTGTGTGGCAGTGCCTCTGGGAGATGCTGAGAGCAGGGGAGGGCTGGCTGGGACCCCTGTGGTTACCCCTTGTGCTGAAACTCGGGTGGGGCGAGCACCAACACTTGCCACCACGGTGCCTGAGTTGGCTGCTGTCCCCAGTCCCTGAGGGACACACACATTGTCCAGTGCAGCCTGAGCAGCCTGGCACAGAGGGCTGGAGCCCCGTGTCCGTGTCTGTGCAGGAGCACCCTGCCTGCTGGCCTTTGGCTGCAGAGGGAAAGGGCCGCCCGGCAGCACCGCCACCTTCCTCCCCCACGGCTGCTCAGGAACACAAAACAATTTCCTTGGGATCAGTGCCCGTTTCCTCCCCGAATGAGCTGTGAACAAGGGTTTCCTTGCTGCCACTGTGTCCCACCCATATCCTCCTGAGCTCACCCTTCCAATCTGACAGCACAAACTCCCGAAGGAAGCGTTCAACCAGAAGTTCAGCTGGGGAGGCTCAAGTGGGCCTGCTTGGCCATGGCTGGAGCAGAGGGGGAATGGCAACCTCCCTGCAAAACAAAGCAGAGCTTCACGTGAGCAAGAGGAGCTTGCTCACTTTGGCATTGCTGTTTCTCCGTGCCAAGGTTTACAATGGATCTGGGGGGTGTTGGTTGCCTGCTGTGCACCGAGTGAGGGGGTTCTTAGCTTAGCAAAAAGGCTGCTAAAGCTTTAATTCTGCCTGATGCAGCTTCGCTTGCCAGTACAATGATTTCAATGTATTTTTTCCTCCAAAACCAGATAATAATTGAGGGTCTTTTGTGTTTGACGCCCAGAGGAAGAAGGTGTTCATTGTACATTGTGTGTAATGGGCTGTGTGCGCAGCAGTTTGCTGTCACTGCCCAGCGCAGCTGAGAGCTTCTGAAGAGCTTCATCAGACACAGGGGAGGGGGAGCCCCAGTGCCTGCTGTGTGGTGTCTGCTCTTCAGTAAACCCATTTAACCTGCCACTTGAGAATTTGTCCAGGCACAGAAGAGACATCCCTGGGTAGCAGGATCCTCAGTGGAACAGGTATTGGCCATTCCTTGCTGCTGGATGCAATCTGGATGTGCACTGACACTGCTCTGCTCTGTGCGCAGGAGAGGGATTAAAAGCAAAGTGTTGACACTCAGGCAGCCCCACACAGAGCCACAGACACTCACAGCCACATCCCCACAGCTTCCTTAGCTGTCCTGTCTCAAAGGGATCCAGCTACTCCAGTGGCAAAAGAGATATGCAGATACCCCATGCTCCATGATGTAGAAGCTGGTAGAAGAGGCAGGAGAAACTGGGAAGACACAGGGTGACACTGTCCTCAAGCTGCAGAGCTCAGAGGCAGGGCTGCCAGCCTGCCAGCTCCCTTTTGAAGCTATCTGGATGCCTGGCCAAGCTTAGTTATGTTGTGTAAAAGTGGTTTTCATGAGTAAGGACTGTAGAAATGGTCTTGAGCCCAGAGCCTTGATTTTCCCTAGTGAACCAAGTCCCAGCAGCACAGAGCTGAATTACTTCTCCCCTCCCACCCCCTGACAGGGCACCTTCTGCTTGTGGCTGGCAAGTGCAATAAAAATTAGGAACTTAGAGGAAATAGCCTATTTTTTTCTCCCTCCTTTCTTTGTTTTTTCAGCTGTAGTAAGCTGGGCACCCCTTTCCTCTTCTGAAAGGTGTTGCAGAGGCTATATTAAACCTTCAAAACCATCTCCATTAGCACCACCTTCCTGACGACAGGGTGTGGTGGGGGCTTGTTTGAATGGCCCCGCAGGAAGAGGTGCGGGGATACCTCAAGGTTGCCCCTGTGCCAGCACCCCAGGCAGGAACTGATCAGCTCCTGCAGGGCTGTGCTGTGCCCAGGGTGACTTGCTTGACACCAAGAGAGAGGAAATGCTGTCCCCTCTACCTGGCTGCAGAATTGGGAAAGGAAAAAAATATGTTCACTCCTTTAGAGACCAGAGCGAGACATTTCGAGAGATTCGTGTTTTCAGATCAATGTGCAGATAAAGGGAGGTGGATATTTTAGGAAGCAAATGGTAATGATTAGAGTTTCAAGTCTTAAGTAGTCATTTTGTCATAAAAGACTGAATTTGTATGCTTCAGAAAAATAGTCTTTTCCTCTCAGTTGATGATAGGTTTCCTTGAATTGCCATAATTATTCATCTTTTTATGAATGCATAACAGACAATGACATGTGATTAAATCTCTGCCCAGGGCTTCCTTTCTGAAGATCATAGAGATACATAGAAATCCCTCTCAGCTCTCTGAAAGGTTGTTAATCCTGTCCCTGGCTGCTGTATATACATACCATTCAGCACAGGCATGTATAGAGAATTCCACAACCTAAAGGTGGTTATACACATGGCTGTGAAAGTAATAAATTTCAATTCAGCCCCACTGGTGTTGCAGTCTGTTATCTTAGAGAATATCATGTGTTATGCCACAAATTAGAGCCAAAAGCTAACAGCTTTGGAAAGAGCTTGTGATTAAAAAAAAAAAATATTAATCTTCCTATAAAAGAGCTAAAACCCCCCATTTTAATAATTTCACTTGAAAATTGTAGTTGGGGGTAGAATTGTTTGGTTTTCCTTGGAAGGTAACAAAGCAAGAAATTTAGTGATGGGGGGATTCATTTTGAGGAATATTGTCTGGAGAGGGTATAAAGGACACCTTTTATGTCCTCTCAACACTGGTTACAGCCATAGCTTGAACACAGCCACATTTTAACACATTTTTGTGAGTGACGAAAGCTGGTACAGAGTCTATGACACCAGCACAGCATGCAATGCTGGGGGAAGGTTTAACTGGAGGTTTTCCTGCCCATTAATGCTGCCAAGACCAGCAGATACAGCTTTCCCAAGGTGCACAGTGTGACCATGGGGCACCTTGGCAGTGGTGCTTGGCTGGGGAGACCACTGCAGGCTGGACACACTGCAGGCTGCTGGAGATGCATTTTTTTGACAGGCTGCAGTAAAATAAGAAATGAGGCCAGCCCTTGTTTAGGTCCATAATAAGGTACAAACACACCTAGGTCCTACAGTGCTGCAGGTCTCCTAGCTCTGCAGCTGATACGAAGATGTTTCCCTCAGCCAGCCCTGGGGTATAAAGTGAATGACAGGGTGTCAGAGCAAAAGGGATTCTCATAACTCCCTGCCAGTCTGTGCTTTTATTGCATCACACAGAGGCATGGATGCATTTGCAATCACCTGAGGAGATGGTGCTGAACCATTAGCCTCTTGTGAGAACCTTGTGTGCACTCACTTGTGTGAGTCAAATGATAGTTCCACCACACTGCTGGCAGTTTTTGGGAGGCCAGAAAGCAGCCCAGGCCTAGCAGCGCCAGTGGTGGGTCCACAATTCTGCCCCTCCCCAAGCACAACAATGCCATGTTGTCAATATGTGATCATTCAACATCAACAGCCTCCCCTTCTCTCCCTTCTCTCTCCCTTTATCTTCCCCAGTATTGTAGCATAAATGCCAGAATGTACAACTCCAGTTTGAGATTAAATGCCACCCTCATTGCAAAGGAGAAAGATCAGCTTTTTTCATTGGAAATATCCAGAGAAAAATATTCTTGTTTGTTTTCTGTTCTTGCTAATATTTTAGCAACAAATCCTTGTTTCTGTTTTTTATTCATTGCAAATTGTCCAGCAGAAGAATAAAGGTTAGTGTATGCCATCCATTCTATTCATATATCGAGATCTTTAGACTTGAAAAGACCAGAAAGATTTGAGTTTGCCCTGTGCATATCAGAGGCCTCGTCATAAGCTCTGCTGGAAGTCAAAACCATGTTAGCTTGGCATAGGTGACTTCTTATATGAGATACACTGTCTGTGGTCGGCTCAGGGAGTGGACCGAAAATCCCTTTGGCTAAGGGTGTCTGCCTCTTCCAGTACTATGGAGAACCTAAATCATCCCACAATCTTATAAAGTGCAAAGGATATTTCAGCCTCACACAGTTGCTTTTGGTACGACAGCCAGGTGATTAAGTCTCTTGTTTAGCTGGAGGAACTGCATTCTAACTGTTGGAGGATTTACAGTCACTAGTCCAATTGGACAGAAGTCAGTGGATTTTTATTTAATTGTGGGAACTTCTTGGCATAAGTTTCTGAGTAAATGTAGCCATGACTTACTTGAGATTAATGTTTTAATGCTATTTGAGAAAACAACTTGTCCTGGGAGCCTTTCCACCTCTACCCTAGCTGAGATTCCCAAACCAGGTGGGAATCCCCATCCCCATGGGGCTTGGTCAGAACTTCAGGGGCAATTCAGACAGGATGGCTTTGTCATGTGTGGACAGAAAACTCTGCTGTGAGGAACATGCAGAAGGAAATATGATGTCAAACAAAGGAGTGTCTTTAGAGCTGATGTCAGATTAAGAGGATGGCTTTGGAGGTTGGGACCTTACATCTGCCCCAGGCTTGTCTTAGGTACCAGCATCTGCCATGTGATCTGTCCTTGGAGCCTGGGTATGTCTGGGCATTTGGCCCTTAGAACTCCTCAGTCACAACATACTGTACTGTTGGCCTGTGATTAGCCAGCCAATCCACATGGGGACATTACTGCTTCCTGGATGGGTGCCAAGGCTTGATACATGGAGAAATGATGACTAAACCAGGACAGTCTCTCTGGAGCATGGCATACCTCAAACAGCCAAGGGCCAAAACAGGAGCAAACTGGTCAGGCAGGGTAGAGAAATGACGAGGGATTGACAGAAAATGTGAGGTAATTGCTCAGAAAACTAAGGGATGGTAATAAGAAGGGGAATTAGAAATGGCTAAGAAGAAAAAAGCTTATTACCAAACATTTGCTTGCTTTCAGAACTGAATGTCACAAAGAAGTATTTAAAGCTCTGAAAATGTGGGTAGTTGGTTTTCTTTGTTACTGCTTTTTGCCAAGAGGAAACTAAGGGAGTCTAATCCACTCCTCCTTGACATGTCCTTGAATCATTACTCAAGAACAACCCTAATGAAATAACTGGGATCATATTAGTGAAAATTTGATTTAAGACTGTCTTTTAATAGCCCGAGTAAACACACTGGCCTTCACAAACCACAGAAGGGCTGTGGAGCTTGTTCTTATGAGATTTCCAGGTTATTTCTGTGGAGACATCTGTGACTTTCCAGGATGCTTATTTGTATCAGACACCTCCACCAAACCCCTTAATATCTAACCATTTGTGTTTGGCTTTAAAGTCAATGAGCTGAAGTACTGGTGTCAGTCCCTGTCTCAAAGCCTGCGCTGCTGTGAATGCCGACATCTGACATCTAGCGATGGAGACAGTTGGAGAGATCATCGGAGCCCTGTGTTGTAATTTCAGGAAAATCCATATGTAAGGGGAGAAGAATTCTGGAGGGACAGACTGGAACAATTGTAAATATTTTGCTTGTAGAAAATGAGATTGTCTTTTCCAAATGGAGACAGCTGGTAGGTACATGAGAGTTGTGTAGTGACAGCAGCATTTTCTTGGAGCATTCTCAATTGAATTACACAAGTCTCTCTGTTCACTTCAGGAGCATCACTACTGCAACTGTGTCCCAGAGCTTGCTAGGACCTTCTGAAAAAGGTTCTTTCAAATCCTTGCTGTTTAGTCCTTTGATAGCTACACTGAGCCACTGGATTCTCCTGGCTTACATACACATCAGTATGTGAAATTCCCAAATGTTTCTGAACAGAGCACTCACTGGTAGCACGTCAGAGTTGCTTTGTTAGCCAGATGTGAATTCTTTGCACAATTTGCAGAGTTTTCAAATATTTCAATCCTTAATTAACTAGATGCAGACTTAAGTAGATATAAACATATCTTAAATTGGTTACCTACGGATCTGTCCAGCCACTTATCAGAAATTTCCTATAAGAGAAATCTTTATTACAAATGCCACTCAGTTAAATATTTATGGCAGTGATCAGGAGAAGGAGATTCCAAATAATTTCCTGTGGGGCTCCTCTCCTGCCTTCCCTTGTTCTTGTCCTTACAGAACTCAATTATGTTCCTCTCATTTAAAAAGGTAAAATATGTTTTTCAATGATTTTTAATGTTTCTGGTAACATTTTGTTTGAGGAATGGGAAGAGACGGGAAAAGCTGGAACAGGAGCATAGAGGAAAGCGCTGGAGATCTGCATGATTTATAACAAGGAAGCAGTTTCCACAAGGAAGAACACATGATAGGAGCTGAAGGACAGGCAAGGAGACCTTTCGAGGGATCTGTGTTACTGTGAAGCTGCAGTTCACTCAGTGCCTTTCCATGTAAGTTCTTTCCACTCCTCAGCAGCAAACCAGTGAAGCCACTGCGGATTCACAAAGCTTTAGTTGCAAAAGTGTAGCCTGCATGTGGTTGCCCATCCAAGCTAAGAATCCAGACCCTGAAGCATAAGTCCTACAATTTGAATTTATAAATGCAGCTGAAGAATGTGCTCAACAGCAGTGATCGAGTCAGTTACAAAGTCATGTAAGACCATGACCCTCCTGCTTCTTCCAGTCAGATGCTGTTCTCTAGGCTGTGTTATCTCTTGTAATGCAAGCAGGCTGGATTAATTAGGGCTGTGTTTTCTCTATTGTGACTTCAGGGAGGTTATAAGAAGGATGAATTTGTCCCTGAGGACAGGCCCAATTCGTAAATGTTATGTCCTTGTCTGTTTCATTGTGCCATGACTCTAGAGCTCGCTCAAGGTTTCTCAGCAGTGCAGGAAAAACTAATTCTGCTGCCTCAAAAATGAGGGCAAACTGTCCTGAAAATTATGCATTTAGACTGTGGCTGCAGCAAAGGGCATTTCTGAGAAGGTGAGAGGGCAGAGGCCTAAGGTACAACAGTGAGGACCTTTGGTTGTTTGGGGATTATTTGGAGCCTTGGCTAGGGAAAATCAAAAAGATGGGTAAATGAAAGGTATGAAAGCATCCATGGGATGCTCAGGACAGATGGAAAAGAAGGGTTGAGAGGGATCAGTGAAAGGGCTGGAAGAGATGATCAGGAGAGGCATTCAGCAGCTGTTGGAAGAAGGCTTTTCCCTTTCCCTTAGCCCAGCACCTTGTGATTTTTTCCTCCTCCTCAGTTCTATCTCTACCTGTGTGTAAGGAGGCTGTGAGTGCCCCAGCTGGAGGTCATGGGTGTGTTGTTCTTTGAGCAGTAGAGCTGAAGCAGCCAGTTTCCTCAAGCATTACTGGGGCTTGCATTGGATTGTCTGGTATCTAATAAGATGTAAGTGCTGATCTGTTTTTTTCCCTCTGTGGACATTCATAATATCTCTTTCCCAGGAGGATCTTCACTGTCTAATAAGGGTTATATTCACATTGCAGCCTTCACCTCCACAGGGCCACTAATTGGGTTTTTCTCCTCTAGCCAGCTGCCAATTTTCATAAAATGTGTTGGAATTTAATACCTTGGAGACCTCCTATTGTCTGTCAAATTTGTTTGAAATTGGTCAACAGGTTCAAAAGTTGCTGGTGAGGGAGAAGCACAGCTGAGTGCAGATAGACAGGTGAAGAGACACACACTTGAGAGTGATACTGCAGCACCACCTCTTTGGAAATCTGAACTAAAGCAAATGGATAGACACTGGCCAATGCTGCTGTTCTCTTCTGTGTGACCACTGCAACCATAATACCCCCAAGCATCAGCAGGATGAGTCTATATCCTTTTGCCATGTTGAGAAGTATGATCTTTTCCTTGCAAAAAATCAAAGAGCGCTTGGTTCTGGGCAAACCTGTCCATCTGACTTAAGGCTCCTTTATCCTGAATGTTCAGTTTCAGATTTTTTTTGTGCCATCCTTCTCTGTGCAAAATTACTAATGCTAGTATATGTGGATATGTCCTGAGCAAAAAAATGGTCTTCAGAGCCCAATCAATCTTACCTGTGCCTTGCAAGGTGAGGATGAGAACATTACACTCACATGCTTTCTCCAGTACATCTTGTCACCTGACAGACTGTAGTCCCAGCACAGGTTACTCTTCCTGGGTCTCATCATGAGCATGATGCACCTCACAAGCTAGGATGAGGTGGGATCCTGTATTCAACACTCTCCTCACCAGCCTGGTTCATGTGACTGTGGGAGAAAAAACGCAATTACTCAGCAGAGCATGCTCCTGCAAGCTGAGATGTTTATGGGGATTTCTCAGTATCCCTGCTCCTTCCTTCATGCTGGTGACACTGAAGAGTAGGACTGGGCTGTACAAAATAAAATTTTACTTTTTTTTTTGTCTTCCAAAGACACTCCATCAGATAGTGAATAGCTGGAGGTGACTTTCCCATATGGGGCAGTCCCACTCTGCATAGCACATTGAAATGCTCCCCAGATGGGAAAAACAAGAACGACTTCCAGTTCAGAAGTGATGATATATACCTAGAGATGAATATTTACAACCTAGCCCTAAACAGGTATTCAGAGCAAGCAAGCAGAGTCAGCAGGGGACTGACAACACCTTTTCCCTTGAACCTGCTGCAGCCCAGAAGTGCATGCGCTCTCCCAGCAGGAAAAAGAAGTGGATTTGTAGCCTTTAAAATGATGGAGCAATCCACATTGATGATGCCCATATTTGATTGAGTATTCAAATCCCACTGGGTAAAAGAGTACAATGTCTACCTCTTCCTTATTTTTTTTTTTTTTTTTCTTTTTTCTTCCTTAGTTTTTCACAAATCTTGTCTTCCCTATCCTTCTTTTCTTCCTCTTCAGTTTTGGTTACTTTACTACTGATCAGCACAACAGCAGCAACAAAGCTTCTTGCTTAAAACACTGCATCTTCAGCTGGTGCAGGCTTGTTGCACAATCAGTTGAAGCTGTGCTTATATTGCAGTGGGTTATCTATCTGGGTGTTCCCAACCTTGCCCCGAGAGCCAGCTGCTTCTGTATGGGCCTGACTGCAAGGACGTGCTAGTCAATGGGATTTCAGGTTGGATTTCCAATGAAACAGACACTTCAGTGAGTGCAGCTCTGGCATCCTCAAGCAGCATTTTCCAGGGATTCTCTTCACGGAGGTTTCTGGGCTGAAGCTTGGTGTTATAATTTTAACACAATTCTTTTACATTTTTATCCCAGCCAGTGGCACTGGGAATATTTTAATGAATCATAGAAATCTTTAATCCTCGTTAGGATCCCGCTAAGTTCTTTGCATTAATAATTATCTTGTGGGTTTGCTCAGTCAGTACAAAACTATATAAGACAAGAAAAACATCCCTGGGTCAATGCTGGAGTCAAAAAACCCAGCAGTGCATTTGAATGCAATAGGAAGTGGAAGTTTAGGATCAGACAGTTCAGATTACCAGGCCAATGAACCCTCCCCAGTGGCCAATGAGCTGTGCAATTCATGATGCTGCTCTACTTGTGCTTTTGTCAGAGGTTATGAATCAGAAGCATTTTTGACAGCACAGCACAATTTCTGCATTCACAGCCCAGAAAGCCAAAGTGAGCGAGGTGGTAGCACAAAAATGAGTTTGTTTTCCAAAACTCTCCAGCTCCACTCAAACTTCTGAGTCACTCTGAAAATCTCACTGGAGAGAAATGAGATGCTCAAAAACTCAGCTGCTGGATGACTGGGAATGTTGATCTTAAAAACGTATCTTGTGTTTATCAGACAGGAACCTAAGAACTTGATTCCTTGAGGGCAATGTTTATACCTTATTCAGCATGAGACCAGTGTGCTGTTGTCACTGATTTTCAGAGGAGATGTTGAAACATGTCTTATGAGAAACCTTTGGATTCAAAGGTCCAGATGGACTGCAAGATGAGCTGTAGAGTGATTCAGAGAAGGCTGAGCACATTGAGGAATGAACTGTCCTACCCAGCCTGTCTTCAGCAGTCTAAGGTTCTGTTCAGGGATCAAAGCCACTTTTTTGGTGGGGACAGTCTTCCACACTTGCACACAGGTGAGCTGTTTGCCCTCCATACAGTGGAAAATACAGGTATTTCTGTCATAAGGGGCTTTCAGTGAATGAGTGAATGAACTGTGATTTTACTTCTACTGTTGAACCCAGCAGGAGCACTTTCTCAGCCCCAGTGGTGCTCTTATATACAGCTTGGGGGATGGTATTGGGGTAGGGAGTCTGACCCTTATGGTCTGATCCTGCTTCACTGCAGCCAGGGAGAGATGAAATAGCACAGGAGTTCACTGAACTTTGCAGCACAGATTCATGTTTGGCACTCATTAAGTATCTGAAGCCCTGATGCACTACAGTTGTATGGATACAGCAGGATCATAGTTGGAGGGCTGGACTTCAAATGAAATCCAGACAAACTGATATGCCAGATTTGTTCATTAGAAAATTTCCCTTCTTAGTTTGTGTGTATCAGTGATCTCTGGTGCCAATGAGAGAGATTGTGCTATTTCCATCCTATGAAACCTGCAGGAAAACTCTACTTGTGAACAAATGGATCTAAGACAATTTTTTTTCAAGTCCTAGGCTGCTGCTGTGGTTAACTGCACACAACAGTTCAGCTCTGTCAATATTCTATCCTAAGCAAGGATATTTTCACAGCTCTGTGCAATTTATCTGCCTGGGAAATGGTGAAACTGCTGATCTCATACATAAAGCTGTTTTGAGAGAGCTCAGTGGAAGATGCAATAGAAAAGTTGCCCAGAATTACCCCCCAGACAACTGGAGAAAGCAGTGCTGATGATGGCATGAGTTTCATATGATTAAAGCTAGTTTGCAATAGTTGGTGAAAATTAGCACCTCCAAGTAAACTTGTGAGGTTTTGCTTTCTTGAGTTATGTTGCATTAACATTCCTGTTAAATTTATAAATACCATGATCATGGTGACTTCCAGAAGAACAGATCCTATAGTGAGGGTGTCCTGCCTGTGGATGGGCAGCATCAAATTCTTCCTTAATAAGCTGCTCTCATTTAGACCAGCTGCAAAGCCTAGCATGCCAGTGCAAATTTCCTGTTTTGTTGACAATATTACTTGTAAGCCTTGTTGTGTTTACAGTGCCTAAATCCCTTCATCTAGAGTCTCATCTTTGTTAGGTCTTGGTGACTTTGGATCTCTCTTCAGCCTCCAGAGCAACTCCATTGAATTTGAGTGCTTCCAGTGAAAACTTCACTTCACTGCAATATAAAACCAGTCAGACAGTAAAGTCACATCCCTGGAGAGTAATGAGAACATGGGGCCTGACATGGCTGCATTTTTCCAGCAATTTTCATCAGGAGTAGGCTGAATTCTGTGTTGATGTGCATCCATGTGGCTTCAAAGAAGGTTTTTTTTTTTTCTCCAGTCACTTTTTATGTAAGGGGTGTCTGACGCCTGCACGTATGATGTGACGTGGAAGGCCCTACAGCCGAACAGCTGTGAGAAGGAGCCTCCTGTTATCTATTGTGCGTGGAGCCTACCCTGTAGGTCCGCATCGGCAGCCACATATGGAGGGAACCCTTTTCATCTTCTCCTCGCTGGCTGCTGAGGGCTGCTCCCGCGCGGCCGCGGAGGGCCGGGGGGCCCACGCTGCACAGTTGTGGTTGCGAATTCTTGGGTGGGGAGGGGAGCTGCAGGGCTGCACGGGGGAGGCTCGGCTGGGGCCAGGGCGGGATCTTTTCAATGGCAGCGCAGAGGAGCTGGGGATGGGGTAATTAAAGCCCTCGCAGATGGTTTAGGTTATGGGACACATGTGTGCGCCCGGCCGCATGACGCTCATCCCAGCCAATTAGCGGCTGGGAGAGGGACACCGGCCTGGCGTGGGAGAGCCATGCTGGCTGCACTGCTCACGGGCAGCAGGAACGTTGGAGCTATGTGCTGGGCACTGAGATTGGCAGGGCACCTTTCAAGGTGGGCACCAGCCCAGGGACTCTTGGCTGTTCCCACTGCAGGAGCAGGATTAGGTGCAGTTGCAGACCGAGCCTCGAGTGCTACTGAAGAGTGGAGCCCATGGGGCCCAGCCCTGCTGGGGAGGACTGAGTGGGAAGGGCAGCGATCACCCATGCACCTCACTTATTCCAGCGTGTGCCCAGGCCACAGGCAGCGGGAGGAATGCTGTGTGTCCACAGTGCTTGCACCACCTGGGGAGCATATTATTATTATTATTGTTATTGTTATTATTATTAACTTTTGTCGTTGTTATAATTATCAATATCATTATTATCATTATTATTACATTTCATATCTGCTCTGGTCACATTCCGCACTGGGAAACCGAGGAGGAGAACTGGCTTTTTTGGTGATGCAAGCATAGACCAGGAATGAATTTCTTGAAATAGTTTTTTTTAAGCTACAAAGGGGTATTTTAAGAAAGTTAGAACAGCAAAGAATGTGATTTATCCTGTCACTGAGTTCTGTGCAAACCACACAGATGTGCTTGAAATATTATTAATTCAGTGAAATTATGTCACTGGCTCTAAGATTAGCTGAGAAACAGAAATATAATGGTAAAAATTGCTCAAAAACCAGACGACTAAAGACAGTTAAAGGAAAATCCATCCAGCTCCACCTTGTTAGATTAACAAATGAACAGTAAATCTTGATTATTTGTTAACATTTGCTGGAATGTAAATTTGCAGATGCTCAGGAGCTTGAGCAGCTTGACAGTCAGGGAACAGCTGCTTTTGGGTACTTCAGAGCTGGCCTGTAGCAGGCTCTGGGCTGAAGATAACCCAGCTCTCTCCTGCCATGTTGGTGTGTGCATGTGGCTTATCACGGCAACCAGCTGGGGCTGCCAAGCATTGCTGCATGTTTAGGCAACCTGCGATTTGCTTGGGCTGATTATCCCTTTAATTTCAAATATTTTCACTGTATTGCTGGCATTCAGAAATTTGGATACAAAATGCTGTTTGGGTCTTTGTTTTGTAAAGCCAAATACCTTAAATTCTTTCAGGACTTCACCCACAGCCATGCTGAAAGTCTGTGTCAGTGTAGGGAATTGAAGCAAACTTTTCTTCCAAATCCAAGGTGCAGATGGAAATTCTGGGGTCAAATATGATCACCTCTCAGCCACTGCTAGTCCAGTAAATGGTGGTTAGAATTGCCTGAGCCTTTGCAGCTTCTTTCCTCTTGGTGACAAAATTAAATTTTCTGCTTGAATTTGTTTCTGAACCATTTTCACTCTTGGAAAAGAAATTCTTTTAGTGTCAGAAATATTTAATTCTAAAAAGCTGTCTGGAGTGGCAAAGACAAACCAATCAGTGTAAGTGCAGGAAAAAACAGTCCATTAAACCAAGAGTAAAAACAAATGCTGGAAAATATTAATTGGAAACTAAGAATTAAATAGTCTACTGAATAAAGAGCTTCCATCAAATTTAGAAGTTTTCTAAAATTAAAATATTTTTGTGAAAAATTAGCCTTTTTACTGGGAGGCTAAATGTTATTAACAGAAGCTTATAAATCAGGAGAGGAAGTGATAGAGAGGGGCATTCATTACTTGAATTAAGTGAAGAATGCAGTGCAAGCTAATCAATGTTTCTCTGCGATGGTCTGTACAGTCAGGGATGGCAGATTTGACAAATTTGGTGTAACTGATGTCAAAGGAGGCATTTGAAGTATTGAAAGACGCTGGAAGCATTGTGTGAACTCTCTGAGAGTTTGTAGCCTTGATGGTTGCTTTGCAGTGCTGCAGACAACAGGGATGGCTCCATGGGTGCTGGGAGCTGTGTGACAAGGCTGAGAGGCTGGGGCAGTGCCCTGTAGCAGTGCTTCTGCCATGCCTTGAGGCCCTGACTGGCCGTGCTGCCTTGGGGATTGCTGTTCTGCTCTTCTTGGCAAGAGTCACCCCCTGCAGAGGTGTGCAGGGTCTGCTGGGCACATCTCTGTGGCATTTTGTGTGACTGTGCTACAGAGCTGCACAGCCTGGCTTAGGGACCTGGGCTGCCTAACCTGGTTAAAGCCCAAGCTAATACAGGCATGCAGTGTTTGATCATGGTGCACTATGGAACAAGTGAGACATGCCTACAAAACGTGATGCTGATGACCTTTAAATCCCATTGGAAAACACAGCCTGAGCTCTTAAGGCATTGAGACATCTGAAGAAATGTCCTCATCACTGCTGTGGTGGCAGTGACACTGGCTGGTGCTGCTGTTTCACAGAGTGCTGGTTCTTCTTCCAGAAGCAGGAAAAGAAGGGTCAGAGGAGGAAACCCTGATTATAGATATGGCAGAGACTTGCATGAAATTTCCTCACTTCTGTTTATTGTCATATTTTTGATTATAAAAATGTCTTTAGTGAGATCAGTAAATGTATTGATCTGAGGAGCCAACAAAACAACAGCAACAAGAACTAAGCCAAAAAACCCTCCCCACAAAGTCATCTCGTGAGGAAATCATGTGGGTCTGTGAGTTCATTTTGACTGGAATACCCAGTCATGCAGATTTTGCACTGTCACAGGACACTTCTGGACAGAAGGTACTTCTGTAATTCAGCTATTTTTCTCACCATCTTAGGTTAGGAGTGGGACAGAGAGAGAAGTGCATGTGTTATTCTGCTCTGCTAAGCCAAAACTAAGCACAGATGTACTGCGGCCAAGACTGTTTAGCTGAATTGACTGTTTGCCATAGCTGCTTTCAGAAAACACATAAAATCTCTGGCCTCTGTCACATGAAGAAATTTGCCAGAGGGAAGCTCTCTGTCTTGCCAGAGACAGTATTGCCTCACATGAGCAAAAGGGTACAGTAGTATGGCTGCCTGCAGGGCTAGATTTTGAGGTGATGTCCACAGCAGTGTGCAAGCTTGCTTAATTGATTAGGCATTTGCATTGATTCAAAAATGCATGCAGAATAGTCTCCTCACCCTATTAAAATATTTGTGTTTTGGTTTCTTGCATGCTGAAACACAGAGTGATCAAGTTCCACAATACCTATCCACCCATGGCAGTCTTGACAGAAACACAGGCTTGTGCCAATATTTTGTTTTCCTGTAGAGAGTTGATAAGTTTGCTTGCAGGTCTGGCTAAGCTGACCATGGTCAAGAGATGTTATTTAGGATTGATACTAAAAGGCTGAGCTCCCAAAGGAAAAGATGCAATGAAAAAATCCCATTTCCAGTCTGGAAAAAAGAAACTTTGGACATACAAATCCACCTCCAGCTCTGCCAGCCTCAGTCAAGGAAGAAAATAAAAACATTTTCAGAAGAAATTTAGCTTCTGGGAGGGGGAGTTAATGGGAATTGACTGTCATTCACCTCATCAAAATAGAATCATGTTGAAATTTTTTGGTACAGAAAGCTTATTATTGTCACAGCTTCTGAAGGAAATGTTCCTGAAGCATCTCACCACCCTGTTGTGGGGATGTTTAGGTGCTTTCTGGAGTTGGTGGGCTGGCAAAAAGCATCAAAATATGCAGATTTTATCTTTCAGACAAAAATAAAGAAAGGAAGGGACTTTTGTTGGTTCTTTTTGTTTTCCATTGACCCTCATTTTAATGCAGACTGGCTCATTTTGCCAAGACAAACATGATGTGCTGGCTCTGCTGCTGAGCATGGTGTTGGCTGAGGGTCAGGGAGGTAGCAGGATGTTTGAAGGAAGAAAAGTACCCATCATGAGGCAGCTGGACAGATATTAGACACTTAACACCTGGGCCAGGAATGGCTTCCACAATGAGACATTTTTACACACACCAATTAACCAAAAGCACCTCAGGTAAAAAAAAAAAAAAAAAAAAAAAATCCCTTTGATAAAGATGCAGGAGGGTAAAAGCCTTTCCATGCTGAACTAATAAGCACAACACGCAGAAATCAGCAAAGCTAGGATTTCACCCTTTATCTCTCTGTTACATTTTGGAAAAGACTGGGTGTTTTTTGGGGACTTTTTAGTTTCTCTTTATTTTTCCTCTATATCACCACAAATTATCATCCAATATTGAAAAAAGAGGAATCTCAGGAAGTGAATTTTTTTTCCTGGATGGATGCATGGGTATATGGCTGCCTCTGATTTCCTCTCTTTCTGTGAGTAATATTAATAGTTTGGTCCTTTGTTGTGGGCTCAGAAACTGCACTGTCATGAAGGAGAGGAAGAAAAAGAGGCTTCCCAGGCTGAGGAAATAGCCTGTAGGCCTTTCTGTGTCTCTCCAAGAGTCCCTGGGTTTTGCCTTTCTTTGACTCCTGCTGTGCTTGGTCTCAGCCCAGGTGGTGGTGGCCAAGGGGCTGCAGTGGAGAACAGACCATGTGAGCTGGAGGCAGGGCAGCCCTGCTGGCAGAGACCTGTAGGAGGGGGAAGGTTGGTGGTCCCCTCTGCCTGTGATCCAGGACAGGAGCCCAGAGCCAGCTCTTCCCCAGGAGGGAAGATCTTCAGCATCCAAGCTGCCTTGCTGGGGCTGGGCATGGGCACCAGCTTCCCTGTAAGCATGTGGTCCTCTGCAAACCTTGGAGCCCTTTCCTCTCATCTGTGCTCTGACATGCCTTTGAATCCAGCATTTAATTTGGACATTTTTTGGACAGACTAAAGAGGGTGGGGGCTGTTGTCACAGTTTCCCCTGCTATTCATTCTTGCACAGTGCACAGTTTCCACCATTGCCCAGAACAAATTCAGGAATTATCTGCAGAAAACCGTGCAAATCACCTGAAGCCATTTGTTTGTAGTTCAAAATGAGGCATTAAAAACAATGGGCCGAGTAAAGCATGAAAGTAGATCAATCCCAACCCCATTTTAACTTCCTCTCCTTCAAGATCACTTTGAACCTACAGTAATTATGATTCTTTCTGCTAGCTTAAATCACCCTTGCCCTCATTAGAGCTGTGCAGAGTGACCATTTTCCATTTCATGAGTTGCCACGTGTAAAAGCCGCTGTGTTTGCAAGTATTCAGGCATACCTGGCTGCACTACACAAGTCATAAGTGATAACAGTCATAATTAATATCCATTATACACCTTCCACGTACACTGACATCACTGATAACATCAAGTGCAATTTATGTGCTGCTATGAACAGCAAGCTTCAGTCTCTTTTGAGGCATCCTAGAGATGGGCTTGTTGGCTGTACTGGGAAAGAGGCTCCTTTTAGGCACTCACCCTGAGTATTTTGAAGTGACCTTGAAGTCATATCCAGAGTATAGAGTTTCTGTGGGCTTAGAGTGGGAAAAAAAATTAAAGGGAAGTGGGTTTCCAACCCACTTAGGGGGTTTCCAACCCAGTCAAGAATTTTTAGTCTGTTTTAGACTTTAATGTTGTTTTTAAATTAAATGTTAGATTCTCGGGACATACTTATTGTTCCAACAAGTTTATTTCAAAGCTGTGACCCTCTTGTCAGCTGTCAGTCACTTTTCATACTGAGAAACCCTTTTTCATGTATTAAGAGGATATTTTCTTTTTCTACAGTGCGAAGTCGAGAAAAAATGCTACCTGAATGCATTTGCAGTAATAGATCCTGTTTCCAAGTGTGATTTCAAAAGTCTGCCGGTGACCACTGTCAAGAAAGTGGATCCTGCCTCCTTCTTCTGCCTCCAAACCAGACGTCTTTGGAGACCTCTAAATTTTATAGCTGATGTTAAGGCACCGGTCTGCCTTCATGGCAGAGAAATAGAAAGCAATATTCTCTAAATATTTTAATTGCCTCTCCTGATATCAGCGGTGTTACATCTGGGGTAATCTGGCCTCTTAATTACCTCAGAAAGAGTCTGAGCATCGAGCGGAGATGACGGTAAAAAGCCCAGGAGCGCGAGCGCATCCCCCCGCAAAAGGTCTAAATGGCTGCCCGGCGGTGTAAACTTTTGTACCCCTTTCATGCCCTGGGAGGTTAATCTCTCCATGTCCTCCCCCTTTCATATGCATGAAGAAGAGGAGATTTAGGGGCTGGCGGGCGGTGGGGCGGGCGTGGGGGGCGAGCGGCAGCGCGCGGCCGGGGGCAGCTGCGGGGCTGCCGGCGGGGAAGAGGCCGGGCCGGGCCCACTGAGCGGAAAGAACAAACTCTCCGGACCCGTCTGACACGCGGGTCAGGGGGTCACGCCGAGCTGGTGGAGGCGGCGCAGCAGATTGGAGGCTCGCGATGCCCCTCCGACATCATTTAGACAAACAAGCAGATGGCAGGTGTCAGCGGTGACAAAGAGCCATCTGTGCAGCGGGGACCATCCCCTCCATTCTCTCACAGGCTACTTCATTAAACCCTCACTTCAGAGTGACTGCGCCGTAGCCTTTAACCAACGGGGCCCCTGGTAGCACGGGGTGGGTTTTCTTTTCCCTTCTTCTTTTTTAAAATTTTATTTTATTATTTAAGGGCGGCTCGAGTTCTGCTCTCAGCCACCTATGGGCGGCTTGTTTGTGCACCTTTTTGCCTCGGAGGGGGCAGGAGGGGAGGAAAATAAAAGCAGAAACACCCAACAAAACCCTCCTGCCATGCCGAAGAAAAGCGTGTTTGCGCAGAGCTGAATGAGTGACTGTAAACACGGCAGAAGGAGTTAAAAATCCCCTTGGGAGCTGCTGGCTGTCTGCTCTGAGGGGAGTGCAGGGGGTTTCACCGGGTGCAGTGCAGGCCAGGCCAGGTGCCCTGTGGGGCAGCAGCGTCCTCAGGCCCGGCCTGCCCAACTCTCTGCTCCTCTGGAAGCTGAGGCGGCACCTCTGCTCCTCCAGAAATCCAGATGTTCCTCCAAAAAATGCTGAGGGTGGGCCTGGCCATAGGGCCAGGAATAGGTCTTGGCAGGGATGGGTATGGACTGCAAAGAGAGGCACAAGGCCAGGGGCCCCCAGAGGTGGCACTGGCAGAGCAGGGAACAGAAGAGCAGTCTGCTCTGCAAGCCTCTGGTGGCAGCAGGCCTGAGCAGAGGTGACATCCTTCTGACCTGGGGGAGGAAGGGATGGGGAGTGGGTGTGTGCCGCCGTTTATTTATTTATTTGGTTGGTTGGGCTGTGCTGGGGGATCTGGGAACTTTCTAGGCCAGTGCACCTCTGTGGCCAGTCGTGCTACTTTAGCCTCCCCTGCAGATCCCAGCAGAGAACGGCACCAGCACTGCCTCTGAAGAAGCCTGCCTGTCCTGGGGAGTCTCAGGGGAGCTCTGCCAGGGTCTCCTGGGAGACTCCCTGCCCCTTCCTGCCAACAGCAGACTGAGAAAGTTGAAAATCCCCTGTGAGAAGCTGTAGGATGGGTGGAAAACACACTGAGACACTTCTTCTCTCTCTCCCTGTCTCCCCATCTCAGAGGATGTGCAGAGACCAGGAAGCAACACTTAGTAGTGGATTTTGGGATTGGTTCAAACAAAGCAAAAGCTATTCCCAAGCTTCTGCCAAGTCCCTGATCTTTTTAGCACTGCTGGAAGAGATTTATTTTTTTTTTGTTTGTTTGTTTGTTTGTTTTTAAAATGGTTTCTTTTTTTTTTTTTTTGTTTTGTTTTGTTTTGAACAGTCTCTGCACGTTCTGATTTCAGCTAAGGAAGCAGAGATGGAAGCACTGAGAAGCTAAATCAAATGCTGTCCTTGCACCATCACTGATTTCGGCAGTACCAGGTGGGACTGGAAATATCCTTGGAAAGTACATTATGCAAGAGCTTTCAGACTGAGGATGTCCAGATGTGTTTAGAGCTGTGACACTTGGTCAGCTGAAATAGTTGAAGCCAATGCTTTTCCTTTGATAATTAGCATCACTCACCTGAGTAGTTACCCTGTGCTTGATGACAATGCAAGGGGCATCATTTCTTTATATAAATCCTGCTTATATTCCCAGCTTGTCATATATGTTGGCATGCCCTTACTCCATCCTTTGAAATGGTCACAAATGGCACATAAAGTGTGTGAGTACCAGGCCATTTCTTGAATCCTTCTGGATGTCAAGGTATGAAAAGTGAGAAGGGACAGAAAACCCTCCTATATCAGCAGCAGCCACTTCTGGCTTTCAGATTGGCAACATCAGATCCTTTATTATTTTATAAACATTGGACTCCTCTGGGGAGTCGTCCAGATCTGCTTACAGCCCCTGAGTGGCAGAAGCAATGCTTGGAGTAAGGCGGCATCCGTGAAGGAAATTTGGCTTCCCTGTTAACAGAGAAAGGCTCCTGGGACTGCAGCGAAAGACTGACCAGTTACAGGCAGGAAGCCCTTGAGTGCCAGCAGTCACTCCCCTCAGCAGAGGGGAAATGGCTGGTTGGCTAAGAAGGCAAAGGGGCTAACTTTTTCCATCCTATTTGCATGTTTACTTAGGGCAATTCCCAGACAAATTATCTTGCTTAGGCTATCTTGAGAATAAAATCTTGGGTACCATCCACCTTTCAGGCCTGGCTGGGCTTCAAGTAGCTTCATCAATGAAGGTCTTCTCCCCAGTTAGATAATTCTCTGAAAAATAGCTGTGTTTACCAGCAACTTCCTGTTTCTCCTGATAATAAGGTGAGAATATCCTACTCCTGACAGCTCATGAAATAACCCAAACCCCACTCAATAAACAGTGGGTATATTTTCAGGCAGCCTCTATGTAGAATTTGGAGCTGGGAGTCCCAGGTGTGTGTGTGTGTGAGCTCACAGCCACTTGTATGTGAATGAAACACAGTTTAATCTCTTAATTGGCAGGTTCCAATGGAAACATTAAGATATTTTTAATACAAACCAGGTTTTACCAGTAAGCAGCAATAATTGCCATCTGCTTATCACAAGTCTTGGCTTTTTAACTGTTTCGTTCTTGCTGTCCGCAGTCTTTCCATCATTAAGTGATGTGGGATTCCAGCAGAACATTATGGTATGGTAATCTGATTTACATGGCTACAGGGATAATCATGAAGCCTGAAATACCAGGTCAGTATTTGAATGATGGCATTTCCTTCTGCTGGTGGGATGTATTTCCTTGATGGTGTATTCCCATCCCATGGGTTTCACCATCTTCACTAAGCTACAGTACAGGAAAATGAAATTTTATCAGGCAGAGGCTCAAGTGGGTGCTGGGGTCCAGCTTCCCTGTCCATTTCCTAGGGATGAGTTTCTGGAAGAGGCATTTAGGCAGCTCAATAGCGACCAGGGTATGTGGAGCTGGGCATGTTTTTAGTACAGCTCTGACATTAGTTTTAAGGAGGACCTATCTTGTCTGATCGATATGAAAAGGGTCAGGGTTGCAGCTCAGTATCCTCCTTGTCGTCTTTGAACAAATTAGTATCCATAGACACAATCAGGCCCTCAAATATTCACAGCTGTGGTTCAAATGAAGTCTCCTAATGAAATGCAAATTCAATAAGACAGTTACATGATCAGCATCAGCTCATTAGGGCCTGGCTAGCCTGTCTCCTTTCTTTGTTAGAACAGCATAAAGCTCCCAACTCTGGTGGAGTTACCCTGGGCTGAAAGCTGCTGGGCTCCAGGCGAAGTTTGGCCCAGACAGCCAGCTGGGGGGAGGCCATGTGCCGCACTGTGCTGTGCCGCCGGATCAGTGGCACTGGGCTCATGAATATCAGCTGAGGCTCGGGCCTGCTGCCTCTGAAGGAGGGGAGAGGGCTTGAGTTACTCTCCTTCATCCTGCATGAAAACAGCAGCGGGCCCATGAAACCACAAGGTGACACTGAAATAAACAAGCACTCCAACCCCCAACCTGCAGCAAGACCAAAATCAGGCTTGTGCTTGGGAGAGGCGCTCATCTGGTGTTTGCAAGGTTCTTGAAGCCACTGCTCTTCCTCGGTCACGGGAATCGGTCGAAAGGATGTCAGGCAGCTGGCTTGCTACCTTCCTGACCCCGTTTCACAATGTCTGTGCTTCTGTGAAAGGGTTGCTCCAGACAAAGCACAAGGGATGCACGGCCCTTGCATCCAAGTACGGGGTGTTTTTTCCTTTGTTTTTTTTTTTTTTTTTCCCTAGCACCGTCGAATGTGTTGATGTTTGACAGGTCTGACCTGCTCAGCTGTAATGAGTTGTTGGGAGAAAAGGGACAAATGCAGTTACCTCTCGCCACAAGTCTTGCTGCTGGGAGATGAACTTTGCCACTCTGCCTTGGCTTTAACAAATGCCCCTCAGTGTCTCTCAGTGCAAATGTGTTTCCTTTTCATTTTCAAATTGGGACGAATCCTGTATGTTGGATTAGAAATTTCCCATCGCTGACAGAAGTGGTGGGAAAAAAAGTCATGTAAAGTTCAAGAGGAGGGCAGAGGGAAGAATGAAAACAAAATGAATGAGCAAGAGCCTGTTTCTGCCTTTTTTTGTAGGTAGAATTTTGCAATAAGTGGTAGTTTAAGATTTTTGTATCAAGCTTTATTTTTGCAGAGGTAAACACAGCATTAAAAAAAAAAGGGGTTTTGTACTGAAGTTGTTTGTACATCAGATCTATGAATTCCATGCCAGTTGTCCACAATCAGAGATGCAAAAACATGCAAGCATGCTTATTAAAAAGGAAAAGGAATCCCTTTAAAAGCCAGACTTAGGGTATGTAGTTTATAAAACATTTTCAGTGTTTTATATCTATGCATTAAAAATTGTTTTGGGTTATATTTATCACACACAGGAATAAATGAGAAGCTGCTTAGGGGCATAACAAATCCTGGAAAACAAAATACATAAAATAAGTGCAATACATACAGTGTATTCAGGGCAGATTTATTGTAGCAGGTTGTAGTCTCTGCTCTCTTTCTACTAGCACCTTGTGCTGTGGCTGTTGTGATCTGGGTCATGGGAGGATGGAACTGGATTTGAAGAAGAAAATGAAAAAGAGGATAAAACTCTGCTTTGAAAAAAATACATACTCAGAGTGGAAGAAGTCCTTAGGAGAGCAACAGGAATTATAAAGGCAAGCAAATACAGCCTATGAGGACAGGCTGGAGGAAATGGAATAGGTTTGGAAAAGGCAAATCAGAAGGGAAATCGTGATAGGAGCCCTCAGATATGTAAGGTTAATAGAGGAGGGATATTGATTTATTGTGCATTAAGAGAGATGTAGGTTAGGAAAAGCCTGCTCACTGTAGGCCTGAGGAGCAATGGTTTAGGGCAGCAGTGGGTCCTGCTCACTTGAAGCAGCAAAGGGTCTTTTTCTGGGTTTGGAGTCTTCACCCATCCTCAGAGGGGAGAGGAAGCAGTTTGTATTTTGGGGCTCCCTTGCCAAGCTGTGATACAGAATGCTCAGTAAGCACATATGGAGGCAGTTGATGGCGACATGCAAGATGAGGCAGAACATTTTGCAGTTGGGACAGCACAAGCAGAAACTCCTGAGCATGAATTTGAAGACAGAAGAAAATTTCAAATCAGGCATTAAGACAATTGCTTAATTTTTCAGGGTCTGAGTGGCTAATTCCTCTTAGCATCACAGCTTATTTTTACATCCTATCTTTGACCCATGTGCACCCTACTGGACAGTTGCTAAAGTCTTCTAGTCTGGGAACAATATAATGTGGCTGTGGTAACCAGCCTCCCCAGCAGTTGGGAGAAACAAACAGCCTGTACATGCTCAGACTATGGTTTCCAGTCACGTATTGACCAGAATGCACTCGGAGCAGCGACTGAATGACTTTGGTAACAGGCACAATCATAAAAGCCAAAAAATCCTCGCAAACAATTTGTGAGTAAGGCTAGAAGTGAAACATGTTGACTATATAGCTTGCTAAAAATATCCATCACGGCTCTAGCTGTCATCACATCTCTCCTCTAATCCTGCAAGTAGCGTGTGAAGGGTTACCCTAATGCCCCCGCACTGATTCTCCCCTCGGAGCACACAGCGCTGAGTGCCCAAGGAGCCGCGAGCAGATTGCCAGCCCAGCTGAATTTGCTCCCCAGGCTTTGTGCAATCAGCCACTGCTCCCGCCGTTTTGTCATCAAGTCAGCCGCAGCCTTCCCCGTGTTGCTGAGGAACATGCTGGAGTGTCACGCCTTCAATGGAGGCTTTCATTAGCTATCAGTGGTTATGTTATACCACATTAGAGGTGTCCCAGATGCCAAGCTCCCACTGAAGAAGAATGTAGAAAATCATAAAAATACCACTGCAAAATAGGTATTAATGAGGCAGTAACATTTGTTATGCTTTGTCATGATGCCAGATCCTATGCCAGAACTACACGGTGTGTTAGAAACGAAAATCTCCTCTTTGCAGCATCTTGTCAAAGGAAACAACACCAAAAAAAGGAGATCTGTACATTTTCAACTTTAAGCTTTACTGCTTACAGGATGTTCAGTCTGAGATATATTGTTGATTATATCTAGGGACACTGTGTGTGACTTGGGAACCAGATTTTCCCGAAATACCTGTTTTCCTAGCACATACTTCTGTTATTCCAAGGTCTTTTCAAAGTGAGATATGTCTCCTAAGTACTATTTATATCTATTTGGCAAATGGATTCAAGGAACTCTTGTTTGGATCTGACAGGCAGATCTGACAGCTTTACTCAAAGTGTGTTGCTACGTAGAAAATCTGTTCTTCCTTCAGTGGCATCAGACATAAGCCTGAACAAATTCTTCAGTAAGGTTCACTGAAGGTGCACACCTGAAAGTTCTGGAAAATGAAGGACAATGGGTGCAGGCTGCTTTTTCTGTAGCTGCAGCAGGTTTTCCAGCCAGAGAGATAAAATGTTGGAAGACACATCTTTAGCAATGGGATGCAAATAAATGAAAGAACAATTGAAATATAGCTTAATTGCAGAAACAAAGCTTCTTCATCCATCCTTACCTCTATATCTCTATCCATTCTCTCCTTCCCTCTTTCCCTCCCTCCCTCCCTCCCTGAGGGGACACTGTAGTCTTCTTGTTCCTGTGAAGCAGATCCATCCTGAATGATGCTCCTGGTTCATAGGGTACTCCACTGCAAAGTTATTTCATCCTGGGTGATCACCTACCTCTCTGCCTGTACACACACAGGCCTGCCAGTGTCTGTGTCTCCACAGCCATTCTGAGCCCCAGTGGTGTTTGCTCTTGTGGCAGATATTTTCCATGTATCTGAGATACTGCTGACATCAGCAACCGACCACCTTTTGGCAAGTGCAACAGACAGAAGAAGAAAAAATGAAATGAATATTCCTGATCACCAAAGGGAAGAAGTCCTGCCTTGACATTCAACAAAATTGAGTTTTTAAGACTCCAGTGGGAAATAAGTGAGAAATTAGTATCCAGATGTTCCAAGCATCTCCAGAGGGCTCATCTGATCGAGAACTCCTGGGAGCTAATGGGAAAGGGTCCTATTAAACTTGTTAAAATAAATATTGATTTAATATCTCATGTTAAAAATATTCAATTTTTGACAGCTTTCCAGTGTTGGTTTTTTTTTAATCCCATGTTGCTGTTGATGCTCAAGATTGTTATAACAAACTTCCCTCATTGGTTGTTCCATTCACGGAAAGGAGCACCAGTTTATAGTGATTCTGTATTTGTCACAAAGGTGCACATCCAGCTCCCAAGAGGAAGGCACTGTAAGTGCCAAAACCCTCCTGAACTTAGATGTGTTTAACTCATTGTGACTGGAGAGGCAAGGTGAGAACTGAGTTCTTGGATATAGTCCTGGAAGCTGTGTTGCAGAGATCTGGAACCCTTGAGGTCTTAGGAAGCAGAAACATGGCTCAGATTACCCTACATTGTGTTACATTACAGGTTTTTCCCCTGTAACTCCCAGGGACTTTCTATACTTCAGTTAAAAGATATAGCCAGGAAGAATAACTCACCCAAGCCTTTGCTGCTTCACAGCTACCAGTTGGCAACATCAGAAAGTTACAAAACCTATCTAGTGTTTTAGACACAGGATGAAACTGGAGGTGGGGCAGAGAGGGCAAAGAGGGTGAGGAGACTGAGGGAAGGGATTTGGAACAAAAAGGAAAGGAAGGGAAGAAAATGATGTGTTGGGGAGCCAAAGAAAGTAAGCAGAGGAAATGGGATATGGAAAAGGAGAGAGGTGTTACAGACAAGTTGCACAGAGAGAAGGAAGGGCACTGTCCATTACTAAGTAATTCATTTACGCATTTTTGTGGTAATGTTTCCCCACTAATGCCTCTCCCAACACTGTAAGCTCACTGGCATTCAGATTTTAAGTGCCGTATCTCAGCACTGACCTGGCATTGCCTCTCCTCTCATCCTGCTGCAGAGCTGGCAGCCCATACATGCTGAGCAACAGCACTCAGTCCATCTTCCCTATGCTCAGCAGGGGCCTGGGACCTGCACCTGTGCTCAGCACACCTGCCCCTGGATGAAGTTTGGTGTTGCACAGCCCCATGCTTGCCACTGGAGGGGATGAGACCCAGCTAGTTAGTGATCAGGGGTGTTCATAGGTATATAGGAGGGGAGAGGGAGTGTGGGAGGTGGGTAACTCCAGCACAGGACTGGTGTAGAGACAAAGGGAGAATAGGGGTTGCCTGTTCTGGTTTCATTTTGGAATAGTACAGTGACTGCAGCTTGAAACCCCACACCGTGCAGTGTCCTACCAGTGCAGCCCTGTGCCAGCTGCTGAGAAAGATTGCACTGGGAGCCCTGCATCAGAGAGTATCACCTGCCACACAGTGAGTGGCTTCAAACCAGTTTGTGTGGAGAGAAACACATTAATAGAGTCTGGATTGACCTCCTCACTGTCTTGGGATTGGAGTCTGGTGCCCAGTGTCCTACTTGAATCAGGCATTCCTGTTCATGGCCACTATGCAGGGAGGTTGAGGAGCTTAGGTTGAGGTGTGGCCTTGAAGGCTTAAAAAGGAAATGAAAATGAGTTTAGGACCCAGGGAAATAAGGCCTGTGTGCAAGGGCTGTGTCCAGAAGGGCTATGCAGCCAATCTTTGCTGTCATCTGGTTTCCCAGGACACAGAGATGACAAAGGAGGAGCTGACACCACATTTACTTTTCTAAGTTCTGTCTTATGTTCTTGTTTTTATTGCTCTGCCTTTGTGTGCAGCCTCTGCTGGCACTGGGACCCCTCTCGCTCCCTGCCCTGGGGCGAGAGAGGGCCATGTTTTCTTTAAACTTTCCATCTCCTCCATGACAGTTTCCATTAGTGGTTTGACACCCCTGTGCTTCTTCCATGAGGGCCTTGCCTTTACCCTGTCTTTAATCATGTTGTCATATGATAATAGGATCAAAAGGAAGAACACTGAGTCTTGCCCTTCTGGAGTGCTTTACGCTCACCCTAATAAACAGCTTGTGCTTGGGATTGTGCTGCAGCTGGCCTGCCCTCAGCCCCATCCTTTCTATGCCATACTCGTGCTGAACTTTAACCATGGGGCTGTCTGGCCCGGCAGCCGTCTCCAGCCCAGCATCCCTCTGCCCTCCCTCTGTGCTGCTGTGGTGAGAGCTGAGCAAAACCATTACAGAGCAGACAGCACACTGAAAAACATGATGGATCCAACCTGCATTTCCATCTCTTAGCAGACCTTTGGAAAATGTTCAATGTGTGCACATGTGTGTATATATATATCCATGGGGAAAAGGGAGTTTACACTCATTGGCGTTTAGCACAGGACCTCTTGAAGCAGCAGGACTTGTTACCTGTCTGCTTTTGTGCTGTGCAAGACATTTTGCAATAGGAAGCTGGTTTCCTCAGAAATCATGCTCCTAAGCCTGTGCAGAGATTGCTGGAACTTTAGAAGCAGCTTTTCCCACCTCTGAAGTGGTGAGTACATGAATGGAAGGATTGTTTGATGTGCTGCTTCTACTTACATTACAGTAGCCTTGAGAGGGCTCAGTGAATGCAAGAGTCTTGCCCTCACTGAAGTATTTTCTGCACATAGACAAAGATGGGACCTGCCTAAAAGACCTTGCAGTCCATTTGGAAAAACAGTTGGCTCTCAGACTATCACATTAAAACTGAAGAAATGTGGTGTTTGTGATACACTCCCTTATGTAAAGTTCCATCTGTTTCTTCAGAAATGCAGTCCAGTGCCCTTGCTGACAGAAGTGACCTCTGTTCTCTGACCTTGGGGAAAATGGCCAGGTTTGATTAATAAACATCCAATGAAGAAAATCCACCTCCGTTAGCACTGTTTGCAGTTGCACCACAAGTTCATATTGAAGCCACTGGATCCAAGATTAGGTCAAAGTGGTCATAATTGTCACTCTGGATTTTCCTATTGCAAGTATTTGTAACTGCTAATAAAACAATGAAATTCATTGTCATCTCCCTTCTGCCTAAATCACTAGTTTAAATGGTTAAATAACTCCTTAATCCTCCACATTAAAACATGCTTCCCAAATTCCTAACTACTCAGGATATTTTTGTCAAATCCTTCAGTTTATCTGTCTCTGAAATGAGAACATCAGAAGTGGAATATGTAGCACTTTCACCCTCATACTCTTAGATATCTAAAAGCCACCTTTTCTGCTCGTTCCTCAGTCCTGCAATGGGAGCAGACATTCAGTTGGTTACAGAGCTCATTGTTCAAGTCTTTCATGGAATTATTTCTTCTCTGTGTGAGGGTCCCAGCTTTTAAATGTTTTAAATATTGTCTTGGTTTCTTCCCAATACCCTCAGATGTGATAGACTTAGTCTGTATACTTAATAATTTCCAGCCATTTCTAGCCTTTAATTTATATATTGCTAGTTTACATAAAAGCCTATCTGCTTTCACTTCCTTTCTGAAACATTGAGGTTTTTTAAGCAGTGGAGTCTTCTATGGTCACTACAGTTTCTGTAGTTCCAGATTATTTTAAAAATTTTCTGTTTCAATTTTTTCTCCCAGTGAGCTGGGCTCATAACCATTGAGATGTTGAGCAATGCTGAGAAATGTTCCCTTTAAAGTGTCAAGTATTGATATTCTTTTTTTTTTTTTGTACTTCATGTTGTTTGCCTAAAACAAGGGCAACTAAATCACTGTTGCTTTTGTCTAAACAATCTTTCCAGTTCCCAGCTCCCCTCTGCCTATCAAGAGGAGTTCCAGAAACAAACTTCCCTGTGCTAAATTAGTTACTATTTGAGTCAGAAATTTTTCCCTTAAAAATACAAAGGCTGTTTGAGAATTGCTGTCCAGAGAACTTTGTTCTGTTGCATTCAGGCTTTCCTGTATGTTCATGTAACAGATAGGTACTTACAAACCTGATTTTCCCATCACCTGTTCAAACTGATGATCTATCAAGGGCCACCAAAGAGCTCCACTCATGCTTTATCTAATTTAATACTGTTGGCTTATTGGCACGTCAAATTACATTTTGTTGAATACAGGATTCTTCTTTTCCCGTTTTCTTTTTGTCTATTCGAGCCTTTCTGAAGAAGCTATAATACTGGATATAAATATTTTTAATATGACTCTTCCCATTTATTTTCTCTTTTTATGCCTAGAAATAATCAGTTTGAATTTACCTTTATACTACTGCAATTTAACTCCTGCTGTTAAATTGTGGACAATCTCTAAAGCACCCATGTAGTCTAAAAGTGTGTATTTCCACAAGGTTGTTATTCCAGTTCTGCATCCTCAGGAGGCACTTGGATAAGGGCCAGCATGTGAGAATTCACCCACATGAAACTTCCTAGCCTTTGGAGGTTCATCCATCACAGCATTTACTGTGAGTGAGGAAGCAATGATCTCTTGCGGTCGCTTCAGAGCCAGATGTCTATAAACTGATTTTCAGGCTGCTTTCGTGTGATGAGTGAGTGGCATACAGGGCTTTTAGTGGCACACAGGGCTTTTGCTCAGCCTGCCTTTACTGTGTAGGCTTTCTGTGGTCCCCCAGATAACATCAAGATGCCTTTCAATCCTGAAGACAGGGTCGTTTAGAATCAGCCAGATAATAGAAATAATGTCGGGTGTGAGCCAGAGTGATTAGGGTTGGCAGCAGCTCACTGGTAAAGAGAGTAAAAGAATACTACAGATAGTCTTAGCTGAAATAAAATCAAGGGGATTAGAGTCAACAGAAAACCTTGTTTTGGTATGAGACTATGTTATCTGCTAGGAGCATTCATTATCAACATGTTCTAAAATAAATAAATGGCTTTTCACTAACAAGACATTGGGTAGAGATAAAGCGTGTGTGGCACTCTATCAAATGCACAGGCAAATAGTCGAGTTCCCTGGTCCATTTTTTTCTGCTCTTTGTTTGCTCCTTTCATTGCCTGGAAAGTCTGTTTCTCCAGGGACACATCCTGCACTTGCAGTCACCTCAGTACAGAAGATCATGGTGCCCCTATGTTTCCTATTTCTTTTTTTGTCCCCGTGTTGCTTTTTCATTATTATTATTATTATTATTGTTATTATTATTTTGTTCAAACATGTAAAAGGAGACATCCTCCTAAATCAGTGGCTGTCTTGGAAAGAGCTGGAACAGAAGGAATATCACTCAAAGTCCCCTGAGCCCCTGTGAGCTGCAGTCTGGCTGTCAGCATCCTGGCAGATTTATGAGGATGGCCATGACCGGTTTGAAAGGGCAGAGGGGGGAGAAGAAGAGATCCCAACCCATTAGTAATTCCCTGCAGGAAAGTGACAGAGCTGATGACATGCATGGAGGACACATTGCAGGAGATGGGCCGGGGGAGACATTCCCATGCAAGAGTGATTTCAGGCCACTTTTGACTCCAAGATTGGTTTCCTCTAATGATCTATTTCTAGGCCTCCCATCCTATAGTTTGTAATCTATTTTGTCACAACTGGTGCCAGATCTTCCAGCAGAAGAAAAGAATCCCGTGGAGATCAGTAAGTTTTGTGAACATGAGGGATGCAGGTCATGGATGAATGACGAGCAGTGCCCGAAAGTGAAAAGATTGTCCAGAACTTGCAGCAGGACCAGGGGTATCACAGTGGATCACTGAACCACCCTGTGATGCCATAAATGTCACATTTGCCACATCAGGCAGCCCAGCCTCAGAAAAATAATGCAAAAAGAAGGGTAAGTGGACTGGGACTTATAAAACAAATGCCAGTCTTTCCAAGGTGGCAAAATTTTTTGCTTGGTTGGAATTTTAATTTTTTTTGTTTTGCAGAATCCTGCATAGAACCAGAGCTAAAGAGCAAAATGTTCACAAGGTAGGTCAGTTTCTGATTTTTTTTGGTATTTATTCAAAATCTTATATGATGACAATGAAGAGGTCTCTTCCTCCTGAAATCACAGGTAGAACTGGCTAGAATTGCTGAAATACATTGTCAGACTTTCAGTGCTACACCCACACTTGGAGCTGCTATTTACAAGAGCAGTTGCCTTAACTACAATAAAATGGAGATGATTGGAAGTAACGTGATCATAAAAAAAAAAAAGAAGAAATAAAAATGGGCACAAGCCAGGGAAAATGAGTGCAGGAGGATGTAAAAGAGGAAAAAGACCTCAAATATATTTATTGCATAAATAGCCAAATCTAGAAGAAAACTTATTTTTGTGAGATACTGAGGCCTAGTATAAGGACCTGGGATAACTAGAACAGTTTGTGAAATAGAGGCCCCTTATTTCAAAGGCATGTCTGAACAGTTTTTGATGATCAGATAACCAGATTGATTACTGTATACATATTTTTCTTTTCTGCTTTGCTGGTGTAACTAATTTGAATGATCATAATTGAAATACTTATCTAACACTATCCTTTGTGAGAGAGGGAAGCATCATCTCTAACAATGAGGGGTTGAAAGTGCATAGATGTAATGTTAGCAAACTCTAAAGGTAGCAAAGACTAGTTAGAACAGCCTGCAACAAAGCATGCAACATCTACAGAGGTGGTTTTTTTTCATCCAGCTAGACCTCCTGTCTCACTGACTATGGTGACATGATGAGGTGAGGCCCCTCTTGCTGCTGTTCAAACACAGAGCCAAAAGGACACCCTTGCAGAAGTAGTTTGAATAAAGGAAACAGCTCCTCTTGAGTTGGAGCAGTGGGAGAGAGAAGTGCCATGAAAGTGAAAAATGCTGGTCTACCTTAGAGTGTCCCAAAGGAATACAAGCACCTACATGACCTGGATACCTCTGGGCGGCACAGACCCAGCCCACTGAGCTCTGCTTTAGTGTGGCCCCTTTAATATGTCTTAGACATCATTATTTTGTTTCAATATTCAAAGTTCTGGAGGATCTGCCTTGTAGCTGCAACAGGAAGAGCAAAAAAGGACTTTGGGGCCAAAACTTGCAGCCATTTTCACCAGGTAGAGTTGGGGTTATCCAGTTGGTTTTAGAGGAATTGCTTGGGGTTTGCACTTAGTATTTGTAATTAGAGCAGGCCCTCTATGATCAGGGGAGGATGAGTTATTATAACGATCTACTTCAGTACAGCTGCCATTAGCACTCTTGTGGCTCCAAAGGAGAGTGCAGGGCCACAAACAAACAGGACACTCTTGGGCTCACAGGTCCTGCTCATCATGATTTGGCTATGATTTCTTCTTTATGACACAGTGGCAGAAGGCCCGGGTGAGTTGCACTAGTGGATGTTGTAATGCCAGATGCTGTGCCTGAGGGCATCCTGGATCCTCCACTGCTCACTTTAAAACAGCTGCCAGGACACTGCAGCCACTCCATGGCAATGTACTGTGCATTTATTGCAAATATAGACAGTGAAAGGAAAAGGGAGATTGGACAAAGGGATGACAGGGAGTAGAGAGGAAGCCTTGAAGCCTCACTGAGAAGTAATGTGGTATGGTTAAAATGATGAAGCTCTCACTGGAGCTGCTACTAAACCCACCACTGTATGTTTTCTGCCTGTCCTTTTGTCCTTTTAATTGAGTTTATACATTTTCCAGGTGGAGAGGACTAAGACAAGCAACCTTTTGGGCTCTGGGTAAGGGTGGGTGTGTGGTGCCTGCCTGTGGTGCTAGTGGGACAAGCTTCTCCTCTGCACTGAAGGATGGCAGAAAACTAAAAAAAATGTACCAAGCATTTTTCTATTCAATTAATGAAAAATGGCACCCTATTACTCCTGCTGTCCTGCATACCTCCTACCTACCATAAAAAGAAAAAGAGCTGATTCCTGAGAGGCCAGAGAGTCTCGGTGCAATTGTGAGGCAGCTGCCAGGCTGTGAGGGCTAAGAAGAGCTCCATGCTTGCTTTTTTTAAGCCTGCAGGCAGTTCTGTTGACTGATGCTGCCCGAACGCTTTCCAGGAATGCTGACATATTCTCATGTTATCACTTTTCATGCAAACTTTTCCCCGAGAGCCTGCTTCTCATTGCTCAGCAATGCATCAGGGGAGAAGGAAAGAGAGGAGAGCTGTCAAGGCACATCAGTCATTGTTGTGTTTGTACTGGAAGGTATATGCATAATGAAGGATAATATTTTCTGGCTGCAGAAGGTTGTGATATCCCAGTGTGAGATGCCTGTGAGTGTATCTGGTATGGATGTGACAAGAGAGGATTTGTCTTGGGATACAGAGCCTTTTTGCATCTGGTCCCTTGTGCAAATCAGGACAAGTTTGGCAGGGATTGAAAGTCCATATCATCTGGTGACCCAAATGAATAGTTCCAGATGGACTGGGGCCCTCATCACAGTTGGTGCCCTTATTGACTGGGGGGCCAAAGCTGAATGAAAGGAGAGATTCATCATGGAGAAGGTCTGTGTACCTTGCTTTGCTCATGCCCTGTGGATGGAGATCTTTAATTCCTCAGCTTTATTGATGTGTCACACTGCACAAACAATGGGCACTCCAATGTTGAAGTGAAAGGCAAGAATATTTATATGAGAGTGAACTCACTCCAGTCCCAGGACCCTTCCCACTTTGCCAGTCCTTGCCCAGCCCTGCTTCTTTGCAGGCTACTGAAGGGCTGTGAGACCACTGGGGCCATCTTTTCTCTCCCCATGTACCTTAACTGCAAGGAAAGACCATGCAGTCCTCCACCGCCTGTCGAGGAAGGTGGAGACTATGCCTGGAGGTCCTGAACACTGTTTTTCACCTTGGGTCAAAGTTTAGAAGAAAGATATTTTCCCTTTTGAGAGACTTATTGAGATACCTGAACTGTAAGTGAATCTTGTAAATGTCTGTCAGCATATCCAGAATTTTCCTCTCAAGACAGAATGCAGCAGCCCTACACAACAGCCTGGCATGCCTGAACAGGGGAGGCTTTTCTTCCCCTTCTGTCTTCTCTCTGTCTCTTTGTTAGCAGGTAAAAACCTGTCCTAAGGGCTGGGCCCTTGTTGAAAAATTCAGCTCAATTTAGAAAGAAAGCTTTGAGGAAACCCCAGCCCTTGGCAATCCCTAATGAATGTCCTCAAGGTCTGACCTTTTCCTCTGGGATCCTCCTTCCCCTTTCCTGATCTGGGTATGCAAGCAGTGCTGGGAGAAAAAATAGAGTGGAAAGCTTCTGAAGTCAGACATCCCAAGCACCACAAAGTACCCTTGCAAGGCCTTGTTATAATCATTGCTTGCTTGCCCCATATGTCTGGCCATCCAAAAGGTTTAAGGAGTAACTGATCTGATAGCCTGTATGTGCCATTGATTTGTTAAGCTGAAGGGTTTTTTTTCTTAAATCCTATTAACAATAGCATTTGCAGAAGGAATGCAGATTACCCAGGTCTAATTGTATATCATTTGCATGAAGAATGAATTAAAAAGCAGCTTTGCAACACATTGACTCGGGATGTTATTGAGCCATTGAAGTCTCACGGCTGTGAGAGTTGGAGCTATTTAATTAGTGGGGGTGGGGTGTGTGGCTGGAGAGAAAATAGCGGAAAAGGGGTGTTTTAATCAATGAAGCAGAGAAATCACAACTGTTAGAAGATGCAAGATTATTCCTTTCAGGCAAATAACCCAACCAAATAACTCAAGGTCCAACTGTATGAGAACTTTGCTGAATGAAAACCTGGTATTTGAATTGAAGGGGTACACTCATTTGGGAATGTTCAATGCTGGTGCTTTCCCAGGGCCAGAGCTGTGGAGCTCTGCTCAGGGACTACCTTCAGCTAGGGGCACCAGCTGTTTTATTTTATGCCTTTTCTTTCAGTTCAAGCAGCCCAGACTGCATCCTGAAAGTCAGACAGGATGCTCCTGATGCCTCCTCTGGGTCTCTGACTGACCCCACGGCCAGGGCTGCGGGTGTGAAGCTGCCTGTCTCACCCTGCCACAGGGTCTGCAAGGCAGGAGCATTGTGGCTCATTGTCAGGCTTGTGTGGTTGCTCTCAGCTGTAGCAGGGCAAAAACGGTGACAGAAGCACTTAAGTAAATGGGATGGGATCTCATAACTCTGTTCTTACCTGGCTCAAAGGCTGGCAGGGTGACTAAGATATTTATTTTTCCTCTGTGAACTGTTAAGTCTCAGCTACAGAAGGGCTTTGCTGTGTTGCTTTCAGGTAGGGCTCGAATCTGGAACATTTTTGTCACCTCAATATCTCTGCTTTTTAGGCCATGAGGCTGCTGCACAGGGGGATATCTAAGGTCAGGTAACAGTAATGCTGCTAGGATCTTCAAGTCCACTTTCTCTTCCTTCAACAGATAACCACAGACACCATCCAAAACCCTTGTGATGTCTGCAGTCCTATTTCTGTCCCCTTCATGTGCTGGTTAACAAGTACCTCACCTCAGTACTATATTTCTCCAGGAAATATATGTTAATAAAAGTAAGAATAAAAACTGCACACATTTGAGGCAGAGTGTAGGATTTTTTAATGCCACAAGGTCTTAGGTACAGAGAAAGTAACTGAATTCTAATCGTGGGGGAAAACAGGCCATTAAAAATGATAGATTAGTTATTCCCATGACATATGCTTAAGATACACGTTAAATTAATTGCATATCCACATTCTAAGTTTCTTGGATACCAACATTTCTCTTTGCTTTTGAAGGGTCAGATTTTTTTTTTTTGAAAGGCAGTCGTCATCTAAAACCTGTTGATGAGGCTGCCCTCTCAGATGCCAAACAGTCTTGTGGTATTTAATGGGAAGAGGGCAATTTGGTGGCAGTCACCAAGGTATGTTAGCCCAAGATCTTGAATATGGCATACTGAAAATGGAGCAGACACATGATAGCTGGACCACACAACATGCATATTTGTCACAATTCCATGAAAGTGACACTTGTGTAAATAAAACTGACAAATATTGTAGATTAATTACTTATTTATTCATTGCAATATTAATTGTGTAAGTTTCAGCTACACCATCATCAGCCAATCTGAAATTCAGCTCCCATATCAAACACACTATTTAAGGCAAAAGGAAAGTGGCACAACATAGGAATTTCCTAGAAAAAAACCCAAACTTCTAGGCCTACAAATTTGGACCATGAAGAAAACCCTTTTGGCAATTACAAACTCATGTTAAATCACATTAGTACTGAAACTTATCTTCAAGAAACAGTTCCTCTCTACTTCAGACCATGAGGTACAAACCAGACATGTGTTTTTTAACCTCAATGTCAGCAGAGAGAAACTGAATGAATGTGGCTGACTTGTAGCATGTCCATTACTGCTGCCAAGGATGGATTTGCAACCACTTAATCTACAGGAATTCATGTAGCCCTCCAGACTGAAGTCAAGCTTAGATGGAAGGACAGTATCTTTCCTTTATAAGTCAGGCAGGTCTTTTAAATCTTAGAACATTTTTTGACAGCACATGATAGTGGTTGTTTCTCATCCCTACCTTTGTTAATAGCTTGCATCTAGCAGACTCCCTGATACAGCCACCAGTCTGTGACTGTCACTCTTGAAAAAGAACTTTTGGATTGCTCTCATGGAGTCAGGGAGCTGAGGGGAAGCAGGTTTGAGGGACTCTGAGAAGTTTTGGAGTCCTCCTTCCTGCTCTGGGTACAGTCCAAAGGAAAGCTGGTCTTGACAGGTGGTGATCTCTTATTGTTTGGAAAAGATGCCAGTGCAGAAGGTTAAAAGTCCAAGTAGCCTTGTGTAGACATATTAAAAAGCTTTCCTAAATCTGAGGCTAGGTTGCAAACTGAGCCAGTTTCTTCTTGTGCTGCCTCACTGGAGCAGGAGAACAACATACCACTGTCTGCTGTAAACACCCTTCTGCATACCACAAAATGTCTGATTTGGACAAAACAGACTCAATTCTTTTGATACCCAGTAGGTTGTGTTTACCAAATTTTTACCTTCCTACCTGCTGTTCCTCTGGATTCCTTCTACTTTGCCTCCACCTTCCGCAAAGTGGAGGAATCCATCCATGGCCTGCACTGTGCCAGGTGGCAGGTGACAGCAATCATACACTGTGTCACGAGACCCATCCTTGTGGTACCACCCTCCTCTCAGCTCATGCTTAGCTTGTGGGTGGCCAGCTGCCCCCAGCCCCCTTCCCCAGCACTGCTGCTGGGCAGGTTGAGACTCCCCTTCCCCCGTCAGGGTGGCACTTGGCTTTGACCTTGGTGACAGTCAGGTGATGGAGCCCACCCTTCCCTTCCCTTCCCTTCCCTTCCCTTCCCTTCCCTTCCCTTCCCTTCCCTTCCCTTCCCTTCCCTTCCCTTCCCTTCCCTTCCCTTCCCTTCCCTTCCCTTCCCTTCCCTTCCCTTCCCTTCCCTTCCCTTCCCCTCCCTCAAATTTTAATCCTGCAACACATTGAAGACCCTCCCAAATCTGTTATTTCCAAAAAATTATTGGAAATTTTAAAGTGTATTCCATATTTCATATCTCTGTCTCTGAAGGAATTGATGACATCCCAGAGCAGCCCCTTGAATAGTAGTTCTTTTTTCTCCCTTGGTGTTCCCTTCTAATTTTACAAAGGACTGTTATAATATTTTTTCTGAGCAGTGAAGCACCAAGGGAAGTCAGGCACTTGATTCTGGAGAGCAGAAGTCTTTTCCAGCTGCTCACAATTACGCAAGTGTAAACAGCTGGGTAAGCAGGACAGGCAGACATTTATGATAAATACCTGCCTCTCTCCCACTGCAAACATCATGGGGCATCCCTCTGTTGTGTGCACACAGTCCCAAGTAAAGGATTCAGTTCCTCTCCTGTGGTAAACTAAACATGAAATATTACATGTAAATATTAGAGACATACCCTGATCTTTAAAAAATTAGTGAAGTCCTTTGATGTACAAACCTTAATTAGAGGTTAATATATAAATTATGGAATATCTTCAAGAACACCAAATTTAATTCGGCAATAAATGGTGGGGTTTTTTTTGGCACCACTCAGTATTTCTTTTCTTCTCTAACAAAGATATTTGAATGCTGTTTTGTCTGAAATCTGAATCAAGCTCCAGCAATGCAGTTACTAAGATCGCCTTCATAGAATATTATTCTTATACATACACTGAATGTCCTCCACATTAAATTTAACCACTAACACAGACATACACACAGCTCTATGTATATATAAACCTCATATTTTCTCCTGGGATAATCTGCCAAGAATGCTGTGGAATCTGTTACATCCTCTTTAATATTTGTACATGTTTTTGAACCATTTTTGTGTTTGTTTGCTTATATCCTGCCTTGTAAAAAAACATCCGTTATTTCTTAAATTTAGCCTTCCCTGTTACAGAGGTGTATATTTTGCTAACAGGCTGTGACTACCCTGTCCTTCCTGCTAGAAAAATATGCACCTTTCTGTGATGTGAGGGAAACAGAAGAGCTTCTAAACTGAGACCTGGGCATCTAAAGAGGGATAAACCAAGGGATTCTCAACGAGTTTTCTTACAAAAGAACATGGGAAATGCATCTCACCTTCAAAGCTGTAAGAAATTCTTTTAGATGTTAGTTACTATTAAGAAATGCTCTTTCCACTTGGGCATGACATAAATAGAGAAACCAGGCTGAAGAGGAAGTTAATTAAAGGCAAAGCAAAATGTTGAGAAATGGTTCAGGCAAGCCTGGGAGACTCCTGAGCAGTCTTAATGCTTGAGTCATGCTTTGTACGCATCAATTAAGTCTGCATCAGCTATATAAAAAAATATCCATACACCTATGTAATTTTTCACTTAGAGTTTATAACAGTGATAATGAACTTGGTACTGAATATTTTCTGTATATTTATGACAAAGTGAGGTTAATGGTCCTTGACTACACCTTGAGCCATCCACACCTCTCTCAAATGGTTATTAATCCCCAGGGGTAAGACTGCACCTCTGTAATGAATAGTAGATATTATTTTAATAAATACAGGTTTATGCACACTGACAGCTGAATGTATCACTCATAAATTCTGCTATTATAATGCAAATAATTTTAAATATTAAGTAGCAATGTTCTGATATATATTATGTGTTCACCTAAAGGTCCAGTGGTCTCCAATACATTTGATTTTAATTTTTTAAAAACACTTTTCCTCTCTCATGTATGCAGAAGAGATGGTGTCTTGAAAAAGGTTTCTTGATAAAACCTTGTGTGCAGAGATTATTAAAAATCTCGCCACAAACACAGCTACAGATCAGGAAGATCTTTTCTTCCCTGCTATACCCATTTGCTGCAGTGTATTCAATGTGATGCATTCAACCTTCTCTTTGTGAAATCTGTAATGCTTGGGTATTGATAAGGTGCATCTCTGAAGGAGAGCTGCAGGTGACATGTTTTTAATGTAATGTCTTCTGCTTATAACTGCATCCATTTTTTTTAATGGCACAAAGACTACCTCAAGATTTTAAGCTATCAATGGTCATTAAAATAACTTTTTGCTTTTTCTGACATAAGGAGAAACAAAGATAACTGTTTGCTTTCTTTTCTGAAAAAATGTGACAAAATCTTTTCAGGTTCTGAACAGCTGTCACTGGAAGCAGAGCAGAGGGAATGAGACCAGACACAGGATTTGAGATTCTGTTTCATTTTATGCATGATACTTGTGCTGGGAAGCCAAGGGTCCTTAGACTTGGAGCTGACCTTAGCAAAACACTTCAGCTCTCATTCCCTTAGCTGCACGTGCTTTGGTTCATTCCAAGCTCATAAGCATCCTTTGCTCTGGAAAGGTTGTGCTGGATCACTTGGGAGCATCTAGGCACCTGCAGTTCTTCTCCCTTCAAAATTGCAGAGTCACAAAAGTAATTGATGCCATGGAGGAGTCCAGAGCTGTGTTCATCTGAGATAGCTCAACTTCCTAAAACCTGTAAGGGTCCCCAACACCGGCTCCCTTTGCACAAGAGTGGGCTACCACATGGCAAGGATTTGAGATGTGTGCAAGTTGTTGATACTCACTTGCAGAGCAAATCCTGGGCAGCAATTTCTCCTCTGTCCAGCTGGTTCTAGTGGACCAAATTCTCACCTGATTTCAGTCACCAGCTAACATTTTCCTGAATGAAAGTTTGGTTCGCAGCCTCTGATCTTTATTTTATACAATTTTATGACTTGTTAATTCCAGCAAGACACATCTTACTGCTCCAAACTGCTTTTTGTGATAGAGTAAGCAGGTTATGACAAAAAGCATTTTGTCATTCATCTCAGAAAAAAAAAGCATGGCTAGACTATTGATCAGTAATATATTGCAGTCTTTGTATTGCCTTTATATTTGTGCAACAATAAATACTTGAGATTTTTTTGATAAATGCCTTCATTTTCTGGACTCAATTACCATAATTCAATTAATCAGATTTTCTAGTTAGCACATTACATGGAGAAGCAGCCCCTGCATTCAGACACACAAATGACTGAAAATAACTTCCTCTTTGAGATCCATGTGTCAGTATCTGTCAAATTGTCAACTAATTTTAAATTTTAATTAGTTGCAATTTTTTTTAAAGCTCTCAATGTTTTTTTTCCAGACAGAGCTCAGTCGTCCTCCAGCCTTGAGCTGCAGGATTCCCTCTGTACCCTGTTTGCACCAGCACTACCCACCAGACTGGTGTAATTGTAACAGGATCTGACCTGTATGTCTCAGGAAATGGTTAAATGTGCATGGGATCACCCATGAAAATAGGATATGGAAATTTTCTCATCAGAAAAGGAGAATCAGGGGAACATGCTAGCAGCACAATGAGAAGACTACTAATAGGAGAATGTCTGTTGAATCCACCTGGGCTTTAGCACTGGAGTGATGGAGCCTCTGAGCATCCCTGTGCCCCGATAAGGTGCCAGGGAGTCACACTGCCAGGACAGCTGCCCTGGGTGTTCTTACCCCTGAGTGGCTCACAGGGCTGGGGACAGCACAAAGCCCCTGTGACCTGCTGGCTAGAGAGTGAGAGCAGATGGACATCAGCACGGCTGGCACGGCATCTCTGGGGGAAAATGTCTTCAAAATACCCGGCCACAGGTGTGACACGTGCACCTATGCAGTGGCAAATTCTCAAGGGAAGCTGAGGGTGTGTCATTGCCACACAACATCTTGTAAAGTTAAAATCTTAATCCTGGCTTTACCCCAGCAAAGGGTCTCTAACATGCATTTTGTGTGTTAGCAAGCTCCCTCCCTATTACTGTGATTGAGGTTTAATAGCACTGGCTTTCATGATGATAGGGAGAGGGAAGTGACAACAGTGACCTTGAGGTAACAATAACCTTGCAAGCACATAATGCCATTTATCACTGCATAGCTCCTTTCATTAGGAGATCTGAAGCTGCCTCACAAAGATAGGCTTTTGCAGCACTGACACAGTGAAGCCCTAATCCCTTCCTGGGACACTGTGATCGTATCACAATGCAAATCATTACCACCATACACTCCCCATATTGGTACAGTTTGATGTCTTTTGTTGAGGAAATTATCTAATTAATATTTTTCATAGTTTTCATCTTTAATCCATGCTATTATCTTTCACTGATATCTACCCATCTGTTTTTCTAAGCATTTGCATTTTCTCTTTCATTATGTGTGTAAACAGCCCCCTTTCTAAAGAAATTAGATGTATTGCTTTTTTTTTTTTAATATCAAATTATTTTCTGCATAAAACTCAGGCAAAAGGAAATTTTCATTTGGTGTATAAATAAATAAATGTAGTTGTTAAATTCTGCCTTCTGGTAGTTTACAAATTAAATCTGCTAGTGGTCAATGCCTATGCAACCCTGTGAACTACAGTGCAATAGCTCTGTATCATGGAAAGATTTGCCACATCCAGATTTGTAACCATTCAACTTACAGTGGGCAAGAAATAATGTAATTAATTTCTCTTCCCAACCCTATTGAGTGCTTGCTAAGTTCCACATAGCCGTTCTGGAGACTGCCTTCTTGCAAAACTGTGACCTTTGTAGCAGCTAACCTATATTTTATTTCCCTTTATTTCATGGATACTAGATTCCCATTAATTTATTTATTCAGCCCTCTCACACAGATTGCTCACCTGCATCCATCTCTGTGGCAGCAGCAACCTTGACACTGCTGACTGCCAGAGGCCAAGGACTGGCTCAGATGAAATAGATGAGTCCCTGTGGTGAGCCCAAGATGAATGCACCCTGTGTGCTGCACAGAGCGGCTGCAGCCCCCGCAGACACCGAGCACTGGCAGAGGAAGAGGAGGCAGAAGGGGCTCAGGTGTGGTTAGGGTGCTCTCAGTGCTCGGTGGGATGTGGTTCAAGGAGAGCATGTGGTTCAGTGTGCCCGCAAGTGAGGCATCTGCCTGCCACAGTGGCTGCCCTTGGCTTATTCTGGCTTTATCCTGATTAGCATCCAAGTAGCAGGAAGGTGGCTGGGAGGGGGGATTAAAAAGCATTTTATCTTTTTTCCCTAACTGAATCTAGGATGTTGAACAGTGTTAATGAAGAGCAGGTGAGCAAGTGTGTATGTGGCAAATATGCTCCAATATAGCTCTTCCAATTATCACTTTTAATTTACAATTCCTGGCAGCATTTATTTATTCTCGCTCAAGAAACTGCTAACACCTTGCCATTACAGAAAGCCTCCTTTTCAGAGAGGCAAACCTTTCCAGAAATGACTGAAAGAGTTCTAATGAAGGCTAGGCATCCTGATACCTTTGGCAGCTTTGCCACCCGGCCTGGACATGCCCCTGGATGCTACTGGGTGCCCCTGAGTGTTCCTGGGTGTCTGTCGAGGCACTTGCTCTGTGCTGCAGGGAGTCCAGAGTCACAGTGCAAGCTGCCTTCACAGGGCAGTGGCTATCTCACAAAACATTCAGATGTCACTGAAATGCTCCTCTGTGTCTCCTGCCTGCCTGACTCATCCTGCCTTTCCAGGATGCAGGTCATGCCCAAACCCTCCCAGGGCAGTGAGGGAGCTGCAGGGAGCAAGGTGGGTTGTGGACTTTCCCCACCTCTGCCCATCAGCTATGCTGTGACTCAGCTCCATGTATAAAGATATGTTCCAGTTGTGGGGGCCTCCTGGCTCTTCTCAGGACTCTCCTCCATCCTGGCATGGCATGAGCACTGGTGGGCCCTGGCTTGTACATCTGCACAGCCCTAGCAGACCCATTTGGAAGGTGGTCTGGGCTGATCTGCAGGTGCTACCATAGCTCAGCTGTCCTTGCCCAGCCCCCAGTCCCCAGCAAACTGCTGTCCTGTCTGTAACTGCAATATTGCAGCTGGGCACGCTCACAACAAGACAGAGTTTAATAGCTCCTGTCGTTTGTCTTTCACAGCAAGCTGCACATCCAAAACAGGGTGATTAGAGAAGGGCTGAGCATAGCTGAGGGCTGGGAAGGGTCGCCTTGTTTTAGAGGGCACCCACATAAAAGGGAGCTTTTACAATTTGAGTACAGTAACATTTGCATGGCCGTGCTTAATCTGACAGTTATTTATTGCTCTGGGTTAGATAAAAACCTCCATGTAGAAAGGAACCGAGCCTGAACTCAATATGTGCCAAAATCCACAGATGGCCTTTTCTCTGGCATGAGGGCTTGAGAAAGGCAAGACAGACCTTCAGCATTCACAGATTGCAGAACCTGTACCTGCTCCTTACCTCTTCTGTATCTGCTCCCTGTGTCTGGCTCCTGCAGCCTCGCTCCAATGGATAAATGGGATGGCAAACCAAAATGGTGGCACAGAGAAGACCAGGAGTTCCCAGCCCACAACAGCAGGGTCAGCTTGGGGAGTCCTTGAAGAGAGCTGGGGTATGGACAAAAGCAGTGAATCACAGAGCTGGGGAGCAACCTACAGCAAAATGCATGTGTACCTCCACCCTGATAATGTAACTCCCTCAAATGCATTCTCAGGGTGGGGATTGTATGACCTAGAGCTGGAGGTGGGAGAAGATTTCAGAGGGCAAGAAAATAGCCATAGAGGCAGTTATGCTGGGAGGTGGGGTCTGGAGCTATTTCTGAGCTTATATTCAATTAATCTGCATCAGTTTTTCAGAGGAGAATCTAGCTTTTAGAGAAGAAAATTCCCTGTGATCTTTCTTGAAAGGAGACATTTGAGTTTTCAGTTCAAAACAATGCTTTCCTTTAAAGAGTTTCCATAACATTCAATAGGCTATCCACATTGCCCATAGCCTAAAGACAGCTTTGTCTATTTTCTTTAATTTTCTCAGTAAATGGAAACTTTTAATTTTTGTACAGCATAAAATAATTATTTTTGAGCTAGCAAACTGGTGTCCCAATTACTTAGATAGCTGTTAAAGCCCAGATGGGGCTGAGGTATAGTTTTGGAAAATGAGTACTGGTCCTCACAGGGTTGCAGGCAGAAAGATTAATCCTCTTGCTAGAGGGAAAAGGAGGACAGTAGAACCTAAAATTGGCAGAAGACTTTAAAATACTCAAAGGATGTCGTATATCTAATTTCCTATACATGCTTCTCATCTACATTGGGGTATATCAAAACCCCGTATCTGAAAGAATAAGCAGAGGCACTTCCCTGTGGAGAACAGCAGGGGAGAGAGCTTCAGTGTTTCTTGACCAGAAACTGCCATCTCTTGGACTGAGGCATGCCCTGGTCAAGGGCTCTGATTGCATGGACCACACCAAAGGTTTCACTTTCCCTGAGCTGGCGACCTTGGCCCTCACTTGAGCCAACCAAACTGTCTCCAAATCTGCTGCTCTTCTACATGTGTGGGAGAGGGGGCAAGGGAGCTGAAATTTCTGCATCTGGATAGTCAAATTGGTCAGATTAACCTCCATTAGCAAGACACGGTGTCTTGATGAATCCCCAAACCCCAAAATTTCTGTTCCAAAGAGGTTAGGAATTTAAATTTCTCTAGTAAACCGAGTCATATACAAGAGGACCTAAAATTGCAAAAGAGGTAACAAATGTGAAAGACATGACAATGTGAAAGGTAATTCCAGCAAGTGGAATTAGCCATGAACATTTGGCTTTCCTCCTTCTCCTCAGGCAATTGCATGCAGGCAGTAATACTTGGCAAGCCCAAATGCTGATGCTAATTGACACACCAGATGTTCCTGGTGGGCCAGGAATGCTCTTTTCAGCTCTTACTGCCAATGCAGCAGGCAGTTCTCCTTGTGCAGCATCCCAGGCAATGATCCCTGATGGATACATTGAGGGGTTTCATGGCTTTTTGTCCATAAGGCCAGAGTTCTCCCACTCTGGCATCCCATGCCCAAAGTGTTGTCCACCAACATGTGTGATCATTCACTTTGGGGGATCTCACTCTGCATTGTTTGCCAGTGAACCTCATGTTTAAACACAGACAGTCAACTGACCACATGAACAACTACACTTTCAACAAAATGTAGTTATTCTGAGAATATCTGACATCAGGTAAACTTTGCTTGTTTTATCCAGTTTTGTGTGAAAACCAGCTGGCTTTGCATGATGTTTGCAAAACCAACTCTAGCAAGTCCATGTTTGTCCCAAAGCTTCTGGAGCCTTTGGAATCACACAATGTTTTGAGACAAAAAGTTATGCAAGTGCATAGGATAGGAACTACCAAGAGGGAATGAGGGTCTCCAGGCTGTGTTTCCACAACACAATTTTGGATTCCTAACAATAACATAAGCCTCCCTGATTCAGCATGTTTTTGCTCACACACATGGTTTGCTTCTCTTGTTAGATGGTCGAACCACATACAGGGTCATCTCAAAGCCACAGGAGAATGATGTGGCTGCTCTGGATTAATTTTAGTGATATTGAGTGTTGCCTGAGCACTAAATCTGCAGGGCAGGACAAATATATAACCACATATTGCAACATATAGCTATACTGTGGACTTGATGTTGTTTAATTAAAAAAAAAAATCTGTCAAACTCCATTTAGTCCAAAAGGGACTGAAGGAAAGAAAGAAAAATTGTTCACTCTATTGTATTTTCAAAGCATTTGCCCTTTCAATGAATGTCATAAGCAGGGAATATTTCCAGCAATCAATACTTGGATGAGAGGAAGCTTTCCAACACTGCTGAGTGGCTTTCACAGCAGCTGTGATCAAGATGGAGGGTTTGTTGTTTTTTTTTTTATTTTATTTCCTTGGTCTGTAATATTCCTTGATGTGACTATTAATATAGACCTGATGTTCATCTTGTCTTTGCAATATTTTGCACAGAAAGAGTTTTTCCCCCAATAAAATGAACAATGCCTGAGAATGCAGGAGAGGATGTGCTGACTTTTATTGTTTTCCCTACAATCAACAAAGGAGGTAAGGAGAAGACGAGTTCACCTGGGAATGGCTCACAACTCTCTCCTGTCAGACAGACAATTTAGCAACAAACTGGAAAAGGGGCTCAGGTGGCAGATGAGTGGAGGGTGCCTGCACATTCCCAGGAAGGGGGTGCTGGGCCCTGAAGGTCCTGCTGCTGCTCTCCAGGGATGACTACAGCTCTGGGCTCCCAGGTGGCTGAAGCAGCAGTAGGATCAGCTCAGGCCCAGCCTGTGAGCTCTCCCATGCCCTGGCCACTCCATTCAAGGCCAAGCATCCCTTGGTGGTGCCTGGGAATACAACTCCTGCTGTGCCGTGTGCTTGGGCTGCTCTGGGTGGGTGCAGCCAATGCCTTTGCAAAGTGGAGCTCCAGTGCCTCTGAGGAAGGCACCATGAGCATAAAACATTCTCATTGGTAAGTCTTCTGGAAAGACACAGAGTGGCTTCCTGCTAGCTCCTCTTGATCTGACCATACTGTTGTTGTGCTGATGAGATTTCCACACTGATGCTTTGTTTATGCTGAACACAAACAGTGGCACACGATGTGTGGTCCAGGGAGATCTGAGCAAGTGAGCACTGAACCAAATCTGGGATGGATTAGGGCCTGTTATGGGATGTACATTGATGTTACATTTGTGTTGCAGCGCTGTAACATTTGAATCACGATGTCGTGATATGCAAGATAAAGGCTGGGGGGGCCTTTACAGTACGATCTTTATGGCTCTGGCACTGCACAGTGAAAAGCTGCAGAGATGAGAGGGAGTTGTGAGCAGGAAAGAAAAGCCATTAAATGAAACTACTGAGAGTTGTGTTTAGCGTGAAAGACTCAAAAGATTGTGTCACGTATTTTTAGAGGAATTAGAGATGGGCTTGAACCACAACTCCTAGCTCCAAATACCTTCACTTGGATTAATACGGAGCCAAATTTATCACTTAAACACAGTTCTGCTTGGACTCTTCTGCTCTTTTTTTCTGTTTTGGCCTTGTGGAAAGCCCACGCTCTCCAAACAGAAGTGAGGGGATCAGGTCTTCGCACAGGGCCTGAGTGGAGGCTTGCTGAGGAATAGCCCATTGCCCAAGAGCAGTTAGAGGACAGTCCCAGTGCTGGAAAAAAGGCAAAGGTGGGTGAGTTGAGGTTGTTTGCCTCTTACTGCCAGCCTCATTGGCTGCAGCTCTAGGTTTACACACTTTCTGATTCCTGCTGTGCCACTGTCTGGATGCAAAAGTGAGCATCGCCCTTGGATGATCCAGAACGACGTGGTGATTACTTCAGGTGTCCTGAGAGCAGCTCCCTGTGTGCGAATGGACTTACCTACGTACAAACTAGGTATAAAAAAATGCAGAAAATCTGGGTTTAAAAGTCCAAATCCACAGTAATTTGTCAAAAATTCAACAAATTGTAGTTTTGTATTTGTGTTTTTGTAGAAAGATGAATGAGAAAGAGATAACTTAGAAAGTCCGATGTTCTGGACTTTAATTATTTTTGCTTTTAATTTCTACAAGATGTTCTTTTCCTTGGGTTTATTGTGTCACTTATTCCCATAGTGGGATTGAAATTGTGTGGAGCTGGTTTTTTTTTGTGATGATGGGGCTGCAGTGACTGTGGCTGTATTGCAGCACTGTCCATCAGCACAGTAGCAGCAGCACTGGAGTCATCCCAGGACGATCCCTGCTTGACACACATTTGGTTTAAAGCAAGAGGGCAAAAGACTTTTGTGCATCCCTGAGTGAGCTGCTGATAACCAATCCAGCAACACTATTATTTGTACTTCATCTGTGTTTGGAGACCAAGTCAGGGGTCAGGTCAGAGTGTACTAATCAGGACATAGATAGGGAACAAAGACAGCCCTTCCTCTCAGTGCTCCAGAGGCCTCATCCTGGGTGAGCTGGAGTAGCTCCCTAGGCTGGTGGATTTCAGCAAAGCAGAGCTGATTTGCTGTGGCTGAAGGTCTGGCTGTTGGCACCCAGACACGTGGCAGAAAAAGCACACAGATACACACAGTGTGGCAGCTGTGGGCTGGAGGGTGACACAGCAGTGCTGGGCAGAACAGCACACTGTGCAGCTCGCTGCTCCTTGGCCAGCACCAAGTGGTGTTAAAGGGGTCACTGCTTTTCCTGACTTCACAAAATGCCCCTATCTCATGTGCAGGCGTATCAGGAGGGTTCTTGTCTTGGGAAGACTCAGCTTTGGGAACCAGCAGGGGTCTTCTAATCCTCTGTTGTGCAACCCCTGGGGTTGTCATCACTGCCAGGTCAAAATCGTTTAGTGGCATGTACATAAAATGCTACCAGTTCAAAGTGCTGTTTGATTTTAGTAATATTTGCTGCCCCTTTGAACAGGTGTAAATACCTGTGTAACACGTATAGCAAAGGAGAGCTATCTTTACATGGTGTGCTCTGACTTCTTTCAGCTCTGTTTCTCTGGGTTCTGATACCTTTCTCTGACAACAGCCATCATTGTCTGAAGTGGAATCACTACTTTTGAAAGCATTCAGAAAAAAGATATCCATCCTTGTTAAGGGGAGTGCTCAGCCAACTCCCTACCAAGGAAGCTGCCTGATCCTTCACTCCATCCAGTGAGCAGCTCTGCCTGCCTGCCTGCTGGCTGCCCTGCTGCCCTGGCCACTGCTCACCTGCACAGTCCTGCCTCACCCTGTATCTGCCCTGAGTGACTTCACCCTGTGCCTGCAATGACCTCACAGCACTGCAGAACTGCTCTCCCACTGTCCTCTGTCACTCCACTGCAGCCTTTCAACACCTCTTGATGCATTTCCATTACTTTCAGTTATTATTTCTTTGCAGGCTCTTCTGTTCAATCTCCAGTTGAGTCAGAGTTTCTCTATATTACTTGATGTTTTTCTTTCTACCTTCCATTCACTTTTGCCCTGCTTCCCTCTTTCCCCCATCTTACATGAAGCATTTCCTCATCCATTGCTTTGTATTCCCTATTGTGCTCCATCCCATGACTCACTGCACAGGAAATCTCAGTTTGTTTGTTTAGGATGTTCTGGAGGCAGGGGCTGAGGTCTGGAGAGAAAGAGGGCTAGGAGACATTCAAAGGGGTTTGGAGGAAGACAAGATCTATGCCCCTTTCAAGCCTTGCCAGCTGATGCTCTTGAAAATAATCAATACTGCTGGTTTTTTATTCTGTGCTTTCTCCCAGGAATGGAAGCATGCTGTCCTCCACTCCTCCATGAAGAGACATCCAGCACGGCACAACAAACCAAGAAGGTTCAGGTTCAGCTTTCAGTTTTCAACCTCTTGTTTTTCCTAATCTGTAGAATACTTTCTACAGAAATTGGAAAGGATGAGAATTTCCCCATCTTTCTAGCTGTGAGATGCTGTGACTCTTGTGGTGACAGGGAGGAAGAGGAAGCCTCTCACTTTGCGTGCTTGTGGTTGGTTATGATGCTGATGGTGATAGTGGGAAGTCCAGGTAGAAATCCTTGATTTCTCCATTGAGGAGTAATTTAAGAGAAAGAAACATTGCCTCAGAGCCAGCAACACAGGAATTTGAATGTGGGTTTTTGCAGCTTTGACCAAACCCTTCCTTATACCAGCTGCCTCAGATGCTTGGGAAAGATACTGATTTAGTTCCAGGTTTGATGGAGGACAAATGTTTGAAGCTGGCATGAAACAGCTCACTCTTATTATTGATGACCAGGGGCTTGACTGTACCTGCTGAGTATCTCTTATATGTGTTGGGAACAGCACCTCTGTTGTGGGAAGGGCCCTGAGCAGTACCTGGGGACTCAGTTCTTTGCTCTCTGCATCCTGCAGGAGAGAAATTACTGACTTCCCTTAAATCATCCAGTTCTGGTGCATTCAAGGTTGTGGATACACATGTGTTCCCACATGCATTGCTATTTCTCTACTGGAAAAGAAGAGACGCCTTGGACAGAGCAGGGAGAAAGCAAAGGAGTTTAAAAATAAAGACTTGTGACAACTGTATTCAGAAGTGTGGAGTGAGGGGAAGTGTTTCCATGCATTGCCCAACTTCCTGATTCCAGCAGTTCCTTTTGGCGAGCCCCGGGCGGGTGGAAATTTGCAGCGTTTTGTGTGTCAGCAGCCCATGGCACCCTCCCTTCCCCTCTGTGACCTCTTCCTTATACACTGAGCCTCAGGGAAGGCAGGAGCTGGAAACTGGGCTGCCCTGGGACTTTTCCAATTCATAAAAATTTGCTGCTGCCACCTAGACAAAGGAGATCTAAGAAGGGAAGGGAATCCCCTGAACTCAGCAAGTTCAAACTCCTGCTCCTATCATCCTTGGCAGCAGTCTTGTCCTCAGAGGGAATTAGATTAATCACACTGTCCTCAGCTTTCTGCTGCTTTCTGGGTGCTGCAACACCAGTCCAGAGATCCTGAATGCTCAGAGGAAAACTCTGCCCTCTTGCCCTGGTAGTGAAACCTCCATTATTTGTGTTGTGTTGTAGACAGCTGTCCCAGGTGGCCCTGGTCTTGTGTTGCCCAGTGCTGTGCAAAGAATAGGAGTCTGTTCCTGCCCTAAGGAGCTTGTTTTTTGGATGAAGGAAACATCAGAGGTTGTAATTTATGGAGAGGTGAGACTGAAAGTAGCAGAGAAAAGTAGTGACCTCCTTGCAATCACTGGTTGAGGTCAGCTCCTCAGAGGTTGTCTTAACTTGCAGGGGGCCAGTAAAACAACAGCACATGGTGAAGCAATGGGAATAAGTCTGGGATAGGGCTGTAAGAAGGGGAACAGCAACATAAACAGACTTTCTTGCTTCAAGTGTGTAAAATTCAACTATGCAGAAAAAATGCAGGAGGCACCCTCACCTCCTCCCCACTCTAAAAATTAAAAAACTGGGAGAGACACCACATTTGCCTTGTCCAGGAGGACAGAAGTAACCTCCAGCTGTCACAGCAGGCTGAGTGTGCCCCCAGGCTTTCTGCATTTACCAAACACCACCACAGACAGCTGCAAGGTGTCCTACCAGCAGCACACACACTGCTATCTGTAAGGCAGCAGTTTTCACAGGTAGTAGTACTTCCTCTTATCTTGAAAGGCAAATGCTCACCTCTAACTGGAATTCACATGTGTGTAAGAGTTAGTGGTAAGCCAAGGATAAAAGGCTGGGAAAGGCAGGGAATATTTTTCTGGAAAGAGTTTTGCCATATCCTGTAGGCAGCCATGACAAGCAACCACCAGCCTTCGCTCCTGCTAGTGGGAGCTTCCACAAGTACATGTGTCTGTTTTTAATGGACCATTCAGGAACAGTTCATTCAGAGCCAACAACCACCTCAGGAAAAGTCCCAGAGCCATCATGGGGCACAGAAGAATAAATACATCTCTTTTTTAGATGTAAGAAACAGTACTTTTGAGAGTGAACTCAACAGTACTGTTGAGAGTGAAGTCATGAGTTTGCTCTCCTGTGTAGTTGTACCTTGTTCTGAGGAACATCCCTCTGACCTGTGTTGTGTTTACAGCACAGAGAAACTGGAGACAGGACCACAAGGGCACAAGGAATGTTACACCAGCATCCATGAGCCCCACTGCTTCCTAACAAGACACAGACTTTCCAAAGTACAGCATGGCACTGTGGTGGGGCACTGTCTCCAGCAGCTGCAGAGCCCAACTGGAACATGTAAACTCACAGGGGAGGTCTCTGCAGAAGTGGGAATGAGCCCAGTAGCTCTGGCTCAAATGGCTAAATTTGCTCTCTTATGAGTAAAAAAACACTGAGAGGAACAGCACTTTTTTTTTTTTTTGCTAGGTGGGTAGTAGGACTGGAAAAGGACTTGAAGAAGTAAAACTGGATCACCAATCTACCAGTCATACTCTGGAATTTGGTACCATTTGATCCCTGCACTTGACTTAAAAATCCACTCTTTGATCACATGAATATTCTTCAGGCAAAGCAATGTTATTCATTTTATGTTTTGGGTTATTTTAATCAGTCTGTCAGACTGATGTGCAGATTAAATACAGATGCTTGTATGGTTTTCTGTGTGACTTTTAGAGCAGAAAGACTATTATATTTACAGTGATTTCTTCTTTTGAGACTGTTGATGCTCCTAGTCTATTTGAAATCCAAGAGTACAAGAGTCTCTGTGAGCGTGCCTGATGTTCAAAACAGGAATGTTTGCTAAATTGCTGCAGCCAGGGCAAAGCTGGGCACTGACAAACGCTATTTCCCTCTCTCCAGTTCACTCTGCCAAGCACTTGGTGTCTCTCCCACAACACTTCTGGGTCCTTTCTCAGAAGAGACCCACACTAAGTGTCCATAAATACACAGAAATGTGCCTGTGCCTGACAAGTGTCCACGGGAAGCTGTTGTCGCTGAGTCTTGGTTCCCAGACCACTGAGTGCTCAGTAGCCTCAGCAAGCAGAGCCACATTCTTCAGATGAAAGGTTGCTGCGCACTGCACTGCTAGTGATGGGCCCTGTGAGCTGTCTGTGCTCAGCTGAAGCACAAATGGCAAGGTAATGTGCCTTGGTGGGCAGAACAGGAGATCTTTAACCCATCTTCCAAACTGATCTGCTCTGTGACCTTGCACTCTTGGTGATTCGGTTCCTAACACCTTGGGTTAAGTTATGTGTGCTGTGATGCTCACTCCTGTGATGCTCTCACACTGCTTGCCAGTCCCTTGGCCAGCCCACTGAGGGTGGCTGTAGATAGGATCTCCAGGGATTAGAAGTTTCCTCACTTAGCATGTTCTGCCCCAACAGAACTGCTCTGGCACCCAAAGGAGGACCCAAACATTGCTTTTCCATCACTTTTCCATCAGTAAGAGCTGTGTGTGCTGCTTTGGGCTGTAAAATGGGGAGTTGCAGAGTTGCTTATCCCATGGTTATTGCTACAAGCTTATTCCCTCTGACCTCCTGCACTGCACCCTGATCCTGCAGGGCTCACAGGGCATTGCATTACACTGCAGTGTAAATCCCCAGACAATAAAAAGTTGACGTGTCCAAGGAAAACAGAGACAGCAACATTTATGTGCCTTGAGCAGCTATAAATGCACTGTGCTGTGGATGAGTTAAGTATTTTCATAAGACTGCCTTGGCTTTCTATCACTACTTAGAGGTTCCCTCAAGGCCAGTGTACCAAGAAGGCCCTGAGGAACTGCTCCAGTCTTGCGGTCTGTGTGCTGGAATTGATCTCAACATGTGCTTGTGGCTGCACAGCAGACCTTTCTCCAGGCACTCTGCAGTGGTGTTAGAGGCCCACACATTTTACAAGCTAGTTAGCTGCTTAGGTGGTTGGTTACTTAATCTCAGAGAGGAACACAGCCTGATCAAATACAGGAGCAGATAATGGATCTCATGAAATGCAAAATAGCGGTCCTGCAACATTGGTGGAGAATTTTGAGCAGTCCCTCTTCTGTTCATAGATGGACTCTAGGTGCTGTGTATGAATACAGGAGACTCATTCCCATCAGATCTCACTCTTTCCTGGCATCTTCCCATTCCCAGATCCTCTGTGAGGTGAGGACCCAAACCCCTCCTCTTTAAGCTCTTCAACAAGGGCATCATTCATTGTGAAGGTGGCAAAACTGGGCTTAGAATGTACACGAAACTGCAATGGACTCAGCATTTCACAGAAGTTCAATCCCTATACATCTGAGAAGAGGGGAAAAAAGAGTCTGTGAGGCAGATGCTTCTGAGGAGAAGCATCTGCCTTATAAATTTATAAAAGGCACCCAAATGTACTTGGAAAATGTTCCCACTGCTCCTTAATCAGAATGTATTCTTTTTGAAGCCATCTGGGACACGCATGTTGTCCATTTCAGCTCAGCCAAGCAGAATTGTCATCACTGCGGTTCAGTACATTCCCTCTTCAGTGGCTTATTTTGTACATGGTCATGAAGATGGATTAAAGAGTTGATGAAAAATTTGGAGCAGTTCTGTCCAAATTCTGTAGAAGGAGATTCTGTGAAAGAATAAAATCAAATGTCAAAAATATCCCTGAATTTTAAGTGATGTTGCTCTATTTATAGACAAACGTGTATCAACAGCCCGCACAATCTATCCTTGCACAAGTTTTGTCTTTGTGTCAATGCATTTTTTAATATGAGTTATTTTTTATTTACGCTATGAGCTGAATTCTTCCATCCTAGATTACTCCACAAGTTTTTATAATATGCTGAACAACTGTAACCATATGTCGTAGTAATGATATCCCTGCATAAACTTTTAATTCTCTTCATGGAAAAAGTGTGATACTCAGTTTCCAGGTCCTTCCTTCCTGATTTCTTTTGTGTGGTACAGACTGGGCTTTCACCTGATTCAGTAGTGCTCTTAGGACTGTTTTAGGCTCTGATTTCTTCCCCTTTTCCTTTTCCTTTTTTATCCAGGCCTGGCTAACAGAATAGCCCCAGTGCAACAAGTTTGGATCACAGTCCCTCTGGAGCAACAGTTGAACAGAAGCAGAAGGGGCTTATGGCTTCCACAGCAAACTTATGCTGGTTGAGGTTGGACTTTGCACATGTCCTTGAAGGAGATGCATTTTATCTTTTATGACCTTTGAACACTTCCAGAGACACATGAAGAACTAGCACATTGTCATTAGAATGAGGTATTAGAATAGTCCGAACCCAGGAAATTTCTGTTTGGTTTCATGCCAGGAACTGCTTGGGAAGGGCTCTTCCCGAAGACTGAGAGGGGACTTTCCAGATCACAAGCAGTTTCTTCAGTAATTCTAAAATCAATAGATCTGAGTGACATGTCTGAGTACAGCCCAGATAAACACTCAGGTACAAAATTCCCATGCATGTTGTAGCCTGCCTGGGTGGCCAACAAGCAGTCTGTGTCAGGAGGAGTTCAGGGAGTGATGTTATCTCATAACAAGTGTCCACAGACCTTCTGGTACAAACCCTAGTAGTGGGAGAGAGTCAGCAAATTAGATTTCACAAAATGGGATATTTCTGCAGAAAATCAAAGTGGGAAGTTCTCAACCAGCTATGCCACCAGCCAAAGAGGGAAAATAACAGTGGAATGAGAAAAAGGCTGAAAGGACATCTTCTAGTGCAGTCCTGCCTCCTCACCATAGTCCTGCTCTTCTCTCCCTAGCACTATCTACACTAACTGGTTGCAATCATTCAAAAATATTTTGAAGTCTTCTCTCAGGATATTTCTGCATCCATCCCAAATTTGGATAAGCAGCTACAATTACCATCTCCTCTACAAACTCAGGAACCATTTCCTTCTGGCAAACAGAGGTGAGCATAGGTCTCCTAGGACCACATACTTTCCTTTCATAGATACTTCATTCTCATGTATCATTGAATAATTATTGTTGTGGTGGAACATCCAGAGGCAAGGGAGAGTGTGGCAGGAGCCTGACAGATGTACATAGCAATAAGCTGCCTATCCTGGAGTATTTATAATTGAAGCAGACAAACAACACACAAAGGACAGGGGGAAATGCGAAGCAGGCAGTCTCTACATAGACACACGTAGCTGCAGGAGGCCTGGCCCAAAGACATGCTTCTTATGTGAGTGTGACAGATCTCAAGATCTGTTGTTTCCTAACCAAGGTAAATGAAAACATGAAGCTGAACAGTCATGAGCCAGAAAAGATAGGAAAAAACAACCAGGTCTACTTGGAACAAATAATTTCCTTACAACATTTGGTAATATTTTATTTTAATCAGCCTTTTTCCTTTTTACCAGAATCTGAAACTCCAGATCTCACTTCAAATATGTTTGTTTATTTAAAAACAAAAATTTCCCTTAAAAGTTTTGTTTTAGGATATTTGGCAGCAATTCTGTTATTCTGTGAACAGCTCTTAACAGACTGTGTTCCAGTAACAAATGTTTTGTCAAAGTACTACTAAGCAACTCTCTTGTTTCCAAGGCTTTTCTTCTCTGGAAGCATTTAAATAAATGATGCTGCTTCCATGAGGTGCAATATTAATTCTGTGTAACCACTCCAGGAAGAGATCTGATGGAGCAAAATGTTCCGTATAAGTAGTGGAGTCTGGTCCAGCATGGAGCTTAAAAGAGCAGGCCTGACCTTTATCAGAAAGGGCAGATTGAGATCAAATTCCTACTCCAGCTGTTGTCACCTGCCTTTTCACCTGACTTTGCTTCAAACTCAAGGGCAGTTGCCAATACCATGGGATTCTGCTCCACCAGGGAATATCAGGTGTTTTCATTCAATGATAGCAGTGAAATGGCAATGCTTTCAATGGGAAGCATTTGTTTTGGGTAAAGACCAGCCCATAATTTCAGAATTGGCCATTTCTTCTTCTGAAAAGATGACCTTCTTTTCCATTAATGATTTCAGATCAGCTATATCACCCATAAATCTCTCTAAGCCCTATTTTTATTGTATTTTCACCAGATATGTGAGGGAACTTCCAAGCCCAACCTTGCAAAGGTCAGATATTTTCCGGAGGCTGGTATCTTTTTTCTTTCTCAGGAGAGATATTTGACCAAATAGATTTTCTGTGCTTTGTCAGACCTACTGTCAGGACAGATTGCCATATGAGTGCAGTGACTTGAAAACTGCAGTTCAGCTTTGGTTTGGTGGGATTTTGTCTGACACATTAGATTCTACTAGCCCATAAAATACTTGCACAATACAAGATTTTTTTCTAAAACCAGCTGTGCCTCATCATTCAGAATTCCTCACCTGCATTTAGTTTTAGAGTAGTGTAGGTTTAAAACTGTGTCATTATGCAGTCTAAAATTAGTTAATCTCAACCACAGAGCATTTGTCAGACTCTCTGCTACTGAGGAGTACTGACTCACTAAGTACAGTAGTCTTGAATCAGACAGTTTCTTAGAGTCTGGGGTTTTTAAGTGTAATGACAGTAAAGAGAAAGATTATCTGTGCTTCTATCATAACCAACCAATGTGAAATAATTGTCAGGACAACGGTCTAAATTTCCTTTATTAGTTTCCTCACTGTTCCATTTTCCTGTCTCTTTATTTATCTAAAATATTTCTTTGATGTAGAGCTGAAGAAAACTGAGGTATTTTCAGCCAGTGGTTTAGATTATGGCTAAAAAAGAAGATATAAAAAGCGGGCTGTTACAATAAACACTGATTGTATAAACTACAAGTTTCTTAGTCATCTTCCTTAGAGCAGTCTGGAATCCAACCAGAGCGGCCAGTGACACCTGGGTGTCTACAAAATGTGTCTCTAAGGGGTGACCCTGGAAAGGGATGGCTTCCAGCCCTCTACCTCTGGCCCCACAGCCAGAGCCCAGGTCTGGGCATGGCTTCCTGTGCCCTTCCACACTCCCTTCCCACCAGGCTCCAGCCCTATGGGACAGCCTGGAGAAATGCCACTCGAGCAAAAATGAATCTACGTCGCAGAAATCGCATTCATTGTAAGTTTAAAATAAAAGCCATCAGTGTCAAAATGAAAAGAAAAAAAAGGAAAAAAGAAAGAAAAAAAAGACAAGAAACAAGCCCTGTCCTACACAACCGCATTGCTGGCTGCAAACAGCTGAACATTAGTCAACCCTTGACTGCACAAAGAGAGACTGGTTGTAAACAAAACGGAGAGAGCTGAGACGGAGCCTTCTAACGAAGGCTATTGAAGTTTGTGCTCTCTGTAACTTGAAAGCCGCAAATGCTGAAAGAGCCATCTGTATTAAAGCATGGCTGGGATCATGTTCATTAGCTGGTTGGCTGTAAATATAGCCTCCCCCCAACACAAAAGGTAACGCATGTCAGCTCAAACCATCACCAGCAGGTTTGTGTAAATATTTACTGGGCTGTTCAGACTGCTGTAATTTGAGGCTGTTGATGTCTCACAAACAAGTTAGAAAATGAGCTGGCAAGTTCCCGAAAACAGTGTCAGAAGGCAGCTCTGGTACAGTAGAGGGAATGGGAGCTTTGTGCTCTTTTCTCTGTGGGCTGCAGGGCTTCCCAACTACTCCAGGCTGGCTAGTTTTTGGCCTTCTTACAGTCCAAACTCAGATTTAAAAGTTTATTACCTTTTACACTTTATTTTTTCTTTAGATTCTAGGAAAATGCTTCTTGGCAGTTTCAGATGTGATGAAAAAGATGAGAATTTTTCTTTCTAATGAATGGTTTATTCCTTCTTTCATAAAAATACAGCAGGACCTAAAGCCCCTGTAAGAGGGCTGCAGGATCATAGGTGGCTCACCCACCTGAGTGAAACTTCTGCCCCAATCCCCTGTGGATCATAGAGAAATGTTGGGGTAATCTTCATGCGAATAAACAACCACTGCATTGATCTTCTGGGTTTGGGATGACTGCACCAAGTATCCAACTCTGTTGGAGAATGCAGAGTAGAGGGGCTGAATAAGGCACACAATGTGTCTGCTAGTCCCAAGGCTGTGAGAGCAGAGAGCCACGGCCATGTCTTCTCCAGGAGGCAGGGGCAGGGCACACGTCAAAGCTCTGACTCCATGTCTGCCCACACACTTCCATCTGTGCAAGCTCTCAGTCTCCCAGGATTGCATCCAACAGGCTCTTCCCAGGGAGCAGTTTGGATGTGGACATCTTTCAAAGTGGGGAGTGGAAGCAGGGCCAGAAATTTCAGTAATTCAGTCATGCCTCAGGACTGGAGGACAGTCTCTGACATATTTTACACTGGGGTGTGGTTGTAGCTTCAGCAATCACCTTTCCCCTATCTCCTGGGGGTGGAAGAAATCCTCTATTCTCAAAAAGAAGCCAAACTGAGGAAAGATCATCCTTCCTCTATTCTCATGGTGTATGTGAGGCCGGGGTATAATTTCAAAGATTTGCACAGTGATGATTATCTGAGTAGCCTTTTATTGGGCACTTCTATTTTTGAAGTATGCTGGTCTCCAGGCTCTTTTCATTTTTTCCTCCCAGTGAAGACAGCAGGGAGAGTTTAGGGACCACAGGTGATCTGTGAGTCCAGGGAGCAGCATGCAGAGAAATTCTCCTTGGGGCTGAAGGGCTGGGAATGTTGGTGCATTCAGCATGTGCTCTATGTGCCTGCTCAGGCCTGGAGGTGCTCCCTGAGAAATGACATATTTCTCTCTCTCATGGAGAGTGCCCAAATGAGCTGCAGGCATGGTGACAAGGAGAAGGCTTTTCCAGAAGAAATCTGTTGTCCTCACTGATGAAAATCATCCCTATCAAAATGGACACTTGGCCTCTGAGTGGCATTTGCTGCACTTAAAGGTGATGGGGATTCCTGAGCGATGCAGAACTCTTGGGGCAGGTTTGACAGAAGCTCTGCTGCCCTCCTTGTGTGTGCAGGTGTGTGTGTGCAGCAGTGCAAGGGCTGGGGTGGGGTCTGGTGTGTAGCACACACCCATTGTCTCTCTGGGACATGGCTGGGTACGTGTGGCTGCCACAAGGCACCTGTGAGAGCTGCCTCCAGCTGTCTGGGCTGCTGCTGTGCATTGCTTGCCTCCAGGAGCAGGGAAAAGCATGGCTGGCCCAGCTCAGGGGCCATCAGCATTGTTTCTGGGCATGTGTCAAGAAGCAATCAAGCACCAAATGACTGCAGCTTTATAGCCAGGTGTGCTATTGTGTTATACATCCTGCCCCTGAACTATTATGTGCTGAGTGCTGCAGAGCTGTCCTCTCAGATCTTGAGATGGGTCTAGGCAGAGAGATTTTATTTCCCCCAGTGGAATGCCCTGGACTTGCACAACCTCATGGTTTAGTCTGGGAGACTTCATGTGATAGACCTCAGAGTCTGATCCTGTGATCTCAGTGTCTTACAATGTGACTTGTGCACCAAAAGCAGCCCTCTGAGAAGCCAGCTGTGTAACACCCAGATAGTGAATCATTTAATTTGCTTGGTGACAGAGGACAGGTTTGCAGCCTCCACACATAATTCAATATTTCAGGTGATTTCCATCTGAGGTGGGACTCTGTCACACCAAAATTTCAGCTCTGACAACCATGCAAAGTGAAGGTGCCCACTCCCACCCAGCCTTCATTGATGGCTCTCCTGTTCAAGGAGAGCATGAGGAAGGCATCATGTGCTCATGGTATGGATTTGGGGCAGCAACCCCTTTCAGTGGCAAAAACAGAGGTCTTAGGGTCCTCCTAATCAAAAATCTTCCTCCTTGCAGAGTTAAATGAAGTGGCTAGATTCCAGATTCACAGATACAACCGGTCCTGCTCTTTTGGTTACTGCAGGAAATGAATAATACAAATATTACCAGGACAAAAGACTAGATCTAGTCCTATAAAGGAAAAATAAAACCCCATGTGTACTAGAGTGTTGTGTGGGTGTGTATTGCATCAATCTCCATTGGAGGGAATTTATATTAATGGCAAGAACTAGTTTACCATGAGAGGCTGTATTGTGGGCACCCCAACAGCAAGGGCTGAGATGGCCTGAAGAGAGAAGGAAATCCCTTTAAGGGATCATAGGATCCCTTCCAATAGGTTAGCAGGAGCATGAGTCCTCCTCTGTCAGTCATTTTTCTCCATGGGTAAATGCAAAGTGGAGAAGCTTCCTTAGACAGGTCTGCCTCCAAAAACAAGGGAAGCACAGGAAGATGTGATGTGGCTGGGAGGAGGGGAAGTTTTTTTTCTATAATCAGAGAGTCTTTTTTCTTGTCTCACATCAGTTTCAGCCCATCAGCTTTTGTTGACAGCATCTCTCACTTGGGTCATTCAAAGAGGAGAGGAAAAATATTGCTTGTCATAGCTACAGGCTGGCAGAGACCACAGCAAGTTGAAAAAAAAAATCTGTCCAGTTAAAAGCAAGGAGTGAATCTAAGAAGTCTCTGCCAGAAGCCTTTTGTATTTTCAGTTGCTCCAGATGGCCATGACTTGTGCTGGTGGTATCACTGCACTGTGCCATGGTGCGGGGTATTTGGTACAGGACAGGATACCATGCTGGCTACCATGTGATCAGTTATAGCAACAGTGACAACTGTCCATCTTTGTCTTTTATGACAGTGGAAGAGGAGGAACATTACCAGCAGGTCAAGGGATGTGATTGTCTCCCTCTCCAAAGCACTGGCGATGCCACATCTGGAATGTGGGTTCAGATTGGAGCTGTCTGGTACAAGAGGGACATGAATATACTGGAGGGAGACTGGTGAAGACTCACTAATGTTGCTATGTGGATGTGGAGCATCTAATAGATGAGGAGGGGCTGAGAGAGTTGTGACTTCAGCTTGGACAGAAGGCTCAGGGGTATCTCATCAATATATATATAAATATCTGAGGGGTGGTAAGGAAGGAAGATGGAGCCAGATTTCTCAGTGTACCCACTGACAGGAGCAGAGGCAATGGGCACAAACTGAATCACAGGAGGTCCTGTCTGAACATAAGGGAACACTTTCTAGTATGAGGGTGACTGAGCCCTGGAACAAGTTTCCCAGAGAAGTTGTAGAGTCTGCAGACTTGGAGATATTTAGAACATGAGAGTCCTGCATAAGCATGGGCCCTGGATCAGATGATCTCCTGAGGTCCCTTCCAACCACAATCTCTTTCAGGGAAGTGACATTTCCTGGCATCAGAGCATCCATGCTGAATTTATCTGAGGTTTCACATGGCTGTAAAATCTGATGTTTATGAGAAATATTTTCCCATATATAGGAGAACAGATGTCATACTTAACAGAAACAATAAAAGACATTTTTATTTGACTCAATTTGATTGTCACATAGTTAAACATCCTTGCACCTCGAACGAAGGCTCTGAAGTTCATCCTATTGTGGATTTTATAGAGGTGTTACTGGGAAGTAGTTTTTAACCAGAATGCATAAAATACTTTGAGATAAGACCAACATCTTTTACCCCCATCTCACTCATCCAGAAAATCTTGTTACGTATTTTGATCTGAAATTAGCAAACATCAAGAAATTTTATCTAAGTTAACAGCCGTCATGTCTGTAGTCACTCCTGCATAACTTTAATTGTTGCCTTATGTCTGTCTTGTGCTACTGTGCAGGAGAAATATGGAAGGTCTTGTCCTTTGCAACCAGCTTCTCTGAAACCACAGTGCCCTCTCACTGGGACTGTACACTGAAAAGCCTGGTCCCTAAAAAGGGAGTTCAGGTCTCTCAAGTCTGTACTTCTTAGATGAACACTGGAGTCATGGACAAAACAGGTTATTCTGATGCATTTAAATACTCATGAATACACATTTCTAATTGTCTAGAGTATCTATTTGGTCAAATCCCTATGCAAGCCTACAAGAAAATTACTTATGAGGAACAGAAGAGAAATAAAGGTAGGATATTACAATTTATTGTGTAGACATGAAAATTATAGCAGAGATTACTCTGGAATTGCAGCAATTTTCAGGTGGCTCCTGGCTGGCATAGGGACTGTTTCCAGACTGTAGGTAGGCTGACACATGCCAGAGATCATAAACTCCAGGTAGCCCTGGCTGCTGGCTGTCATCCATCAGCTCCTGATCTGGCAGCATTTCACAGAGCCCTGGAGGGAGGGCTCCCAGCACGGGCTGAGGGCAGCTGGAAGGATTTCTCACCATTTAGCAGTGATATACCCTGTGTCCCAGGCAGTCAAGAAGCTCTTAACAGCCCAAGAGGAGTTTGGAAGAGGGAAATAAGTCTATCTGGGAAGACAGGGCCTCAGTCCTTACTGTGCTGATGGAGTATGAGCCTTGTTTTCCCTCCTGCAGCACCAGTCTCTCACCCTGCCACGGATCCTCTTCCCAGCTAGTGTCTGCACCCTCTCCTTCCTAGCCTCTATCCATTTTAGTGTTCACACCCCTTCCTACATTTTCTGGCCCAATTTATGCCGGCAGAACTAATTTTTATTCTGTTTGACTACAAATTGCTATTTTCTAGGCGGGTTGGGCCCAGCAGTTGTGATGTTTGGAGCACAGATGGGAGAAGTTTTCTTCCTTCCTTCTTATTTCAAATGCTGAAGCTGCAGTGCTGGGAAAGGTCTTGTTCTGCCTCCAGATGAGCTTCCCTGGCTTGAGCTGGTACAGTTAGCAGGTCTTTGGGGAATGCAAATGCTAAGACTGCAGGAATCTCTGCTAAGAATTAAATTGCTGCTTTGCTGAGAGGCAACCAACTTTGGACAGCACTTTTATGGGAATAACTGGCAAACTACTTACCTCTGCAAACCCTGCCTCCAGATCCAAAGTCTCTGCTCCAATGCAGAGGTACTTAAGCTTTTCAAATGAAAAATTAATTTGCTTGATTTTTTCCCCTAACATGGACAAAACATCTTTTCTAAATTCCTTCTCAGAAACGAGTCAGTTCTAAAATGTCTTGAACTTAAGAGCAGATATTCTCTCCGAGATGAGCCAGACACACAGAATACACAAAATGTTTATCCCAGATTACTAAAGCTAGGCAAAGTTAAGATCAGGCAGAGGAAAGATTTGACGCAGAATGTAGAGAAGAACCTTGATATTAAACCGTGCTTTGAACAGAGACAACGAGAGTAATGCATACTAGGCAGGATTTAGGAGTGCCAAGTTCATCCTCCACTGTTAAGAGCTGCTTGTTTTTCTGGGTATAAAACAGCTAAGAATTGCTTGTTCTTCAGCAAGTGCGGACACTAGGCTGTGGAAACACACCAGACAAGCAGGAGGCCCCAGGCCTCCAAAGCCATTTTGTACTTCCCCAAACAAGCTAACAACCCAGAGCAAACCCAGGAGGTGGTGCAAGACTGATGGGGTTTGAGGATCAGGCAAACATTGTGGCAGAGGCAGCAGCGTGTACGCTCTGTTTGTCCTTGAGCGTGGCACACCATCCTTGAAGCTCACACCTGCAGCTGTAGGGACCAGGGCATAACCATCCTCTCTGTCTGCCATCTGCACCTCCCAAGTGCACAAAGAACAAGGATGTCCTGGCCTATGTCCCCAGCCTGAGGATGTTGCTATACCACCAGCATGCTGGAGTTTAGCTTAGGATTCAGTTGTAGCTGGAGCCATTCAACACATTGGTACCACAGTGGGAAGAGTTTAGCAGCTCAGCATGAGGCCAGTGGGACTACATGTGCTCAAGTCATCCCCAGCATGTATAACGTGTGTGGGATGATGAAAATGGTGAAATGATCTCATGCTCTTGAACCATATCCAGAAATGCAAGACAAAGCACTTCAAGCCATATGATATTTTATCCTGGCTGCTGATTTACCAGCCAGCACAGAAGTTCACAGAGTGATTTATTTAAAAAAAGTTGCCTGCATGGAGTGAGGGAAGATAGGCAAAAAGATATAAAAGATGCCCTGTGTTTGTTTGTTCCTCAAGCATTGTAATGTGTGGGCACTCACAAAAGCTGGCTATGGTAACACGTTCAAAAGAATTATTTCAAACAGCTGATAACAAGAATGTAACTAAAGCAACTTTTCTTAGGGGAAAAATGAAAGAAGGAAAGAAAGTACTTCATTCAGTGTTAATCTGTGGATTTACTCCTAATCTTTGGATTTTATACTTTGACAGTGTCTGGCTGTCAGCTTCAAGCATAGAGAATTTTGGATGTATGCAAATGACAACTATTTTGTTTTTAGGGACTTAGTTGCTTCTTTGTATCACAGAATCACAGAATAATGAGGTGGGAAGAGACCTCTAAGATCATCGAGTCCAACCTGTGCCCTAACACCTCAACTAGACTATAGCACCAAGTGCCATGTCCAGTCTTTTTTTAAACACATCCAGAGATGGTGATTCTACCACCACCCTGGGAAGAGCATTCCACTACTTTATTATTCCTTTGGTGAAATATTTCTTCCTAATATTTAACCTATACCTTCCCTGATGTAGCTTGAGACTGTGTCCTCTATCCATAGGCTTTGTGTTTGTAGATGTGCTGTGGGTAATGGTTGTGCTTTCTAGGGAAGGCAGGGTCTAGAGGGAGTGGGAGGAAAGGAGTCTGAGCCCTCACAGCTGTAGCATGGACTCTGTGTTGCTGGCAGGTTTGTGAAATGATCTAAGCCCATCAGACAAAGAGCTGTCTCATTCTTGAGCCACCCTCTGAGGACACCTTGAAAGCCCCTGAATTTCCCTGTTCTTATCACTTTTATGGCTGGTGTGGTCATGTAAGCTCCATGGCCAGGTGATCCAGGATGCTGAGCCTGGGGCCATCATGGGGCATTCTTGGCTCCCAGAAAGCAAACACTGTCCTTGAGAAAACAGCTTTGCTGTTTTGCCTGCAATCTTCTTTCCCAGGGAGAGCTTACCAGACTGCAAATAACAGGCACAAAGGAAAAGGCATAACACTTCCTCAGGGAACAGCGAGGCACAGGGTGGGAGGAAGCAGTCTGCATAGAGAGGAGCTTAAGGACAACTGCAGGTAAATGAGAAATTGCTCAAAGACATTGTGGATGTCTCATCCCTCGAAGAGACCAAGGCCAGGCTGGATGGGGCCCTGAGCAACCTGATTTAGTAGGTGGCATCTCTGCCTGTGTCAGGAGGCTTTGGTCCCTTCCAATAGAAATCATTCTATTTTTCTATTATGCTATTGCTTAGACACTGACAGAAAGAGTTAAAAAATGGAGTGAGAGTCTAAGACACCAGATCTTTTGAAGTAGTGAGAAGCAGGTATGGTTTGTGGAGCAGAGAAGCTATAACATAGGGCAGAATGGGGAGAAAGAGCTGCAACACCTTGGGAGCAGAAAATCCAGTGGGTATTTCTCCCTAGCTGACCATCTCCAGCTGCCAGAAATTTGCTTTTCAATCCCTTTTATGATTAGTGGTGACCTGGATTTTTTTTTGAAAAATCAAAACCATGATGGGTTTTGAAATGATGATACAAAGCTGGAGTTTCACTTCTGCAAAATTTTTAAAGGGAAACGTTAATATGGCTCAGTGCCACAATTCACTGGTCTCCCAGTGTGCTCCAACACAGCATTGCTCAGCAAGAAAATGTAGTCCTTTCATGAGCACTGGCTGCCACTCTATTGCTGCTATGTTGGAGTTACATATTTGACGTGGTCAAAGCATAATTTAGCATGCTAGGATTGTTCTTAGGATCTGCTACTGCAGAGCTGGGAGCTTCTCATGGGAATTTAGAGGGATAAGAATTTTGCATGATTGATCCCAGAGCTTCTAAACAAGTTAATCTATAGAGCATCAGTTGTATTATAGCCTATAGAAGGCAACAGTGCTACATTACTTAAGAGTGGCTGGCACACATTGGGCAAAACTAACTCTCTCTAAAAAAAATATTTTATTTGGAAAGCGTATCAAAGCAATCTGAACATCAGGAGTTATACACAACTCTTAAAAACTCATTTCAAACTCTCCTGGGGCAACTCAGGATTTATTCAGCTGAGTTCAAGTGTGGAAGAACAGCATTTGAGGTAAAAAGTACAAGCTGTTTGCATTTGTCTTGCCAATATGTGACTGTGGGGAGATGCTGCACAGATAAACTGACTTGTGCAATGAGAGTTTGCAAACAGGGGGCAAGTTTGGCATTTCAATGTCATTAATGACAAGGACTCAGCAATGTAATAGTCAGTGCCAAAGAACTCTCTGATCTGGAGCTCTGCTGTTGATGAGTAATATCCAGGTGGATTGTCAGGTGTGGCTATAAACACAAAGTACTTTCAGGTTCTCAAAAGCTTTACCTGCACTGCACAATGAGTTCCCTCCTGAGGGTACATCGGAGGTCCCAGGGAAGGCAGAAGACCCCTGACACTTCTAGAGAGTTAGCCCACAGCTAGAAATGTGTGTTTGGAAGAGCCAGAGTTATGAGGAACAGGCAATGAAGAAGAATTTTCTGCTCTTTGCCTCTCTAGCATGTTAACGTGTTGCTCTGGAGTAAGATGGAGTCTAAGTCTGCTCTTGAGACAGGAGGGTTGGAGGGGAGACTGTCAGCAAGAGTGATGCTGAAAATTAGTCTGGTTAAGAACAGAATTGGAAGAGGCCATTCCAATATACTTTTGACAGAGCCTTTTAATGTATATTTTTAATTTCTCCATCTCTCCGGGCGGATGTCTTGATGAACTGTTTGTGAGGTTGGCTAAGAAGCACCGAGACAATTCAAGGCAAGTAGCAAATGCCTGTTTTTAATGCTGCCTTTCTACCAGGACACTAACCGTGCTGCTGTCCTGACCTGAGGTCAGCAACAGGAACAGTCTGGTCCCAAACAAAGGCTTTTAGGCTGTTCTCTGCATGTGGGTCCTTTCAGACTGCTGGTGGCATGAGGCCACCACCAAGAGCCCTGTGAGAGCTCCATGATGTAGGACAGTTGAGGGGCTGAGCCACAGGAATGATTTTGGTGGTGGTGGGAGATCACTGGGTACAGTTTACTTGTCTTCTCAGTCCCTGTTGCTGTGTGTTCAAAGTTAACATGTGCTGCAGTCCTGAGACTGCAAATTCTGACAGCTGTAAAGCCCCACTGTAGGATGAAAATATGCTGTTGACATGGGTGGATTTAAAAGAAGAATAACTGAGAGCTGTTTTGAGAGCTGAATAATCTTCCTTCTTTTTTCTTAATTTTATTTTTTTCTTTAACAGTCCTTTCAGTAGCAAAGGCAACCCCCAGCAAAGGCTGGCATCTCATTGTGTCAGGCATCATTCAAATACATATTAAAAAGCTGCTTCAGTCCAAAGAATTTACAGTCTAAATAGGGCAGACAAAGCAAGGCAGGAAAGATGAAATTACTCTATCTACACAAGAAAATAAAGTAGGAGAGGGCCTATTCTGTAGCCCTTCAGGCCAGTGCTGGTATGTTTTGTGGCCACATGGCTAAGCCCTCCCCCATGGTGACTGGAGAAGGGGGAACTCTTCTGTCCAAAGTGCCTGCTGGGGCAGTCCCTGCTTCATGCTTTCCTCTGAACTGAGCATTGACATTGTCTGGGGAAATCAAGTCAGCATGGGCCAAAGCCATGTGAAAGAGTGTGCTAACAATTAAACAGTGCAGACAATTGAGAGCCAGTATTTGGGTCCTTGCCCTGGCCCTGTTTTAATTACCAATTTAATGAATTGATTTTTGACCAGCATTTTGTGGGAAACCCATGACAAAGCCTGAAATCTAACCTATATCTACTGAGTCTTCCTCTGGAGCCCCATACATCATTCCTTCTCTCTCATTCATTAACTTTTTATATCCTTTCTGTGCTACATTAGTGTTTAGAAACAAATCCTGCTGAGAATGTCAGTTGGATGTGGTCAGTAGCTGAGGATATCAGTTGGACATGATCAGTATTATGAAAAGAGATACCCCAGTAAAAGGTAGATGTAGGATCATTAAGTTGTTTAATTTGGTAGATAATTTTAACATAGGAAAACAGGAGATACCTTAATGGACTAAGACAGCATGTCAAGGGAATATGTTAATTGACATCTGATTTCATTCATCCATACATCCTCTCTTTGGTCCTCAGCTTGGATATAACAACTGATCTTGTATTTACAGACCATCTGAAGCTACAATTTAAAAATCCAGTTTGAAATGATTTGTCTGTGAACTGTAAGTTTGTCTCCCAGTCGTGTAGCTGAGATTGTGTTTGGTTTTTGCATGGCCTCTTGAGCAAACCTGAAGGGCATTCCTCCTGACCCCACCATCAAGCATGCCAAAGAGTGAAGCAGGACAAGGACCAGATACAGACTGAAGTCTTCAGACTCCAGTTTTCATTTTATTAAAGGGGGCATTATCTGAAACAGAAAATTCCAGCATTGTTCTCCTTAAGAAAAGTCCTATAGGATCTTTTTTTGGTACCAGGCCAGGCTGGGAATGAAGTTTTTTGTCCACCCTGAGAGAAGGTCACAGTAATTCAGAAGTTCAAGGCAGTCTGGTTCCAGAAGGCAGCAATGCCATCAGCAGGTTTGCTATCATGCAGGCACACCAGGAAATGTTTCCCTTGGAAAGAGCCATGTATCCTTCTTGCCTCCTTTGAAACGGCAAGGCAAGCTCAGAAAAATGTGGCAAAGTGACTGTGGTGGTTTTGAGGTGTTTCCTAGAGGGAGTAATCCTGTATTTCCTGCGTACATGGGCTGTGACTCTTCCTTGGCTTTGGTCAAGACATAAAGGGGAGCAGAAAAAGGTTATTCTCTTCTCCTATTACATGTGTGTGCAAGGATCACTGAAGGAAGACTCTTGTCTGTTTCCTGGAAGGCAATAGTGATGTGCCATTTACAGCGATGTGACTTTTCAAGCCTTCTGGTCCATGAAATCTGCATTCTACACAAGAAACGGAAAGGATCTTTTACTACTAAGAGAAAACATCTATTACCTGGCATTAAACATAGGTTCTGCAGTATTTATACAATTTCTAAACAGCAGTACAAGAGGATTCTGGGGTGAGGAACAAAGCAAATTACAAGACTTGTCTAAGGACATCTATGAAATTGTTGTTGAAGCAGGCAGTCTTGGTTGGCCCAGACCGTGTCTGGCATCTGCATCCCAACAGAGAGAGTTGCCTTCAACTGGCTTTCTGTGTCAGCAGAGAAGGCTTTTGTAGACAGTGCTAAAAAGTCCCCAGCAAGGCCCAAGAGCAAAAATAGGACCACCAGGTGCTAGAGGAGTGAGAGAGGACCCAGGGAATTAATTTACCAAAGCAGAAAGGCTCCCCCTTGTGAAGTGCCATGATAAGATCTCTTTGGTCCCCTCAGCAACCAGGAGTTGCACATTGTCACGGGTTTGCAGGGTAAGTGCATAAGGTACAAAAATGCAATGGGTAATTGCTTCTAACTTGTGAAGAAAGCAACATTTTCTAAATTTGTTAATCTCATTGGTTTCCAAATCCCACACCATATTATCTTGATTTGCTTCTAGTTTATTAATTATAATCTAGTATGCTAATTTTTCTCTCTGAACTGCAGAACAGCAGTTCCCAGACTGCTGTCTCTAGCTAATATCACTGACTGTTACTCCTGCTGCTGTTGTTTCATCTGCACAGACTTTTCCAAATCACTAATCATTTCATCAGCATTCAAAAAAGACATTAAAGATGGGCACGTATAATTTTTCCTGCATTTGTAAGAGGCAACAGTGGGGGTTACTCAAGGGAAAATCTTAAAATAAGGTCATTATTCAACTTCCACAGGCTGTTCTTTTCTTTCATCTGCAAGTTAATTTTCTAATACATTAATCGTTCATAGTAGAAAGTAGCAAGCAGACGGAAAACCAGTGGGATTGTTTCTTTAGTAAGTGGTAACAACACACTTGAAATTAATGAGGAGATCCAGATAAGTGACTTGGAAGATAATTTTTTTTCCTTTTGTTTATAAATGGAAATTAATTTCCTGCAGAAGAAAGGTTCAGTCAAGACAAGGATGCTCTGAAGGTGCCTCATGAAGTGTATCTCATGCTTATTTTTCATGAGTGTGTATTCTGAAGTTTATGGTTGTGTTTTGCTAATTCCCACCCTGAACCTATGTATTTCACACACACACACACACACACACACACACACACACACACACACACACACTTTGTATGGTGTTTTCACTAGCATCAACCCTGCATTTATATGCGCATCTGCAGACTATCTGCTACAATGCTGCCTTTAGAGCAATGTCAAATTTACTGCTGTAGCATCCAGAACACAAAAGAGCATGGGCTGTAGCTGTGGTGCTGAGAGACATGACCCCATCACATGCTGGACGTGACCTCATGCTGGAAAGACACCTGCCTGGTTAGATGTTGCAGGGGAGCATGGCCAGCCTGGGGCATTTTGCTCCCACGTGAAGCCTTTATGTCTCTGGCAAATGAACCATTTCACAAAATCTCATGGTACTCAGCCTCTGTCTGAGCCCCACTGCATGCCAGGGAATTGATGGGGTAAATGTCATCCTTTTACAGCAAGTTAGAAGAAAGTGTCTACAGTGGTAGACAACGATGCATTCCTTGGTCTGAGGTTGTCTCATAACATGAAACCAGCACTTGAATGTCTGTCAGAGTTTATTTTTAACAGAAATGCTCCTCTGTTGCCTTACTAACTCCTATGGGCCTATGCACCGAGCTCTTTCTAAAGGCAAGATGTGGAAGGGGACTGCAAAAGACTTGTGGCAAGGCCAAGGGCAGGGTCTCAGTGCATTGCCTGCAACTTTAAGTGAGCTCTCTGCTAGAGATTATCAACCACATGGAATCCTCTGAGGTGCTTCTGCCTTTCCTGGCTCCACAGAAGCAAACAACAGCCCTGTGCCATGGCTCTCTGGGCTTCAGGGTGAGCCCTCATTGCCCCCCTCTGCTCTTCACAGCAGTGGAAGGCATGCCCACTGCTGAGGCGACCTTCACGTGTGTCCAGCTGGGCAACTGCATCCGTCAGGAATGCTGCAACAATCTCACAAACAGCTTGTGGGTCATAAGCTGAGGAAATTTTAAAATGTTCTCTAGGGCATTTCGGTTCATTTGTTGTCCCATTTGTTCTCTTGTAGATTCAAGCAAGGAGCATAAGAGATGGGTGTATTTTCTTCCTTGCTTCTTTTTATGTGTGGAACTAAATTAGATCTCTGTGCTGTGACTGGGCTATAAAAGGGTCTCCAATGCAGGCAGGGCAGGTGATTCAAAACAAAAGGCCTTGATTGAAGTGGTTACAATACACAGAACCACTAATGTTATTCTGGGCCATTCAGTGTGGTTTATAGCATTGTACAACAACAAACAAAGATGAAACTCACTGTGCTTACTGACTCTCAAGAAATTTTTTCTTCAATTTATTTTGTCTCACTCATTTAAAGAATTTATTTTAAAGGTTTGGAACGTTTTGTGACTTCCCCCCTTCCCCACCCCCCAGACCACTTTCCTGTCCCCAAAGCCCTTTTTATCAAAGATATCTTTGTAAATAACCTCTTTTTCTTTCTGTGCACTGGGCTGTCCTGCCAAATTAGCTGTGCTGCCATGGAGACGTGGCATCAGCAATCCTTGTTCTTTTTCTGTAGGATTTCACTAGGCCCTTGTCTCAGGCCTTGACTAAATTAGAAAAAATAATGAGATATTGAATGTAAATGTTACACTCTTAAAGTTGTTCATAATGGTGCTGTAACTGTTGCAATATTTCACCATGCAATGTCTTAGGTTTTTGCTGAATACAGGTGTCTGTTGGGTTTTAGTTTATCCTACAATTCAAGCAGGATATCAATACCCTTACTTAGCAAATAAGCTGGTTAGAGAGATAGTAATCTATATATGTCTAAACAGTGAAGAAAATAGATGAGTCTTTTAGAAATTCTGTAATCTTTTTTTTTGTTTTTCTTGTTTGACCTCTCTGTAAAACATGCTTCAATATTTAGAAAGATAATAAAGGCCATTTATTTACAAAATGGACAAAACAATGTGTCTGTTCTACCTTTGGTTGGAAATGACACTTCTGTAAAACTTGCTGCGCATTCCACATGAGATACAGCCCATTACACATCCATATTTCTTGCATCCTGTGTTCAGTCAGTCCTACAGTCCTATGTTGTTTCAGGAGGGTAAGTAAAGGGTTATTTCTGCAGGAAAACTCCAGAATTTGACATTTCCTGATGGAAAAAGGCAACTTAAAACCCACTCTGACAAGAATTTCCCTGTTAGCTCCAAAAGGGAGCTTTGTGAGACAATTAAAAATATTTCTATAAATACATTAGCGACAAAAGGAGGGCTTAAGGAATCTCCATCCTTTATTGGATGTGAAAGGAAACATAGTGACAAAGGATGAGGAAAAGCCTGAGGTACTCAATGTCTTCTTTGCCTCCATGTATAATACTGAGACCATTTGTTCTCCAGGTATTCTGCCCCGAGCCAGAAGACATGGATGGGCAGCAGAATGAAGCCCCCATAATCTGGGGGAAAATGATCAGCAACCTGCTTGGGCACACAGGGGTCTATGGGGCCAGAAGGGATTCACCCAAGGATTCTGGGGAAGATGACCAAGTTGCCCACAGCACCACTTTCCATCATTTGCCAGCAGTCCTGACTCACCATGGATGTCCCAGTTGACTGGAAGTCAGCAAATGTGATGCTCATCTACAAGATGGACCAGAGGGAGGATCTGGGGAACCACAACCCAGTCAGCTTGACCTTGGTGCCCGGGAAGGTTGTGGAGCAGATCTCTTGAGGGCCATCATGTGACGTGTTCAGGACAACACGGGGATCAGGTCCAGCCAGCATGAGTTTATGAAAGGTGGGTGCTGCTTGACCAACCCAATGTCCTGCTGTCACAATGGGATCTGCCTGGTGGATGAGGGAAAGGCTCAGGGTGTTGTGTGACCTAGGCTTTGGTACAGCCTTTGACACCATTTCCAACAGCATTATCCTGGAGAAACTGGCTGTTCATGGCTTGGAAGGGGCATTGTTTGCTGGGTTAAAAACTGGCCAGAGAGTTGGGCCCAGAGAGTGGTGGTGAATGGAGTTAAATCCATCTGGAGCCTGGGCACTGGTGGGGTCCCTCTAGGCTCAGCAGTAGGGCCAGTTCTGTTTGATACCTTCGCTGGTGATCCGGACAAGGGGATTGGTTTGTGGTAGACTTGGCTGTGCTTGGCTGGTGGTTGGACTCAATGTTTTGAAAGGTCTTTTCCAACCTAACAATATTATGATTCTGTGATTTATGGGGAGGAGCAAGATTTTCAACTGGATTTATATTGCATGTCTGGAGCACAGTTTTCTCAAGGTGGAGCTTTAGCTGGGGGACAGAGCAAGTACTACAGAAGTGATTTCTGTCCATGCATTAACGTGAAGGTAGATGAACTTACTAGTCTAAAGTTACTCAGAGTTCCTTGTTAAATTATGTAGTTTCTCCTCTGAAAATATACATCAGTGACAGGACTAATAAGGAACCATAAACACCATCCAGAGAGCTGACAAGTGTTTCAGTAGCAATTGAGTTAGATAATGAGATTTTTTTCCCTGCAGTGTTTTCATTTCCCCAGGGATAACTCAGGGGAGTTTTTGAATGAACTAATGTGAGCAAAAAAGGCAGAGCTGCATTTTGAAGTTTCAGTTTTCCAGGAATATTTTTTTGCATTGCAGAGTCAGTTTCCTGTTCCTTCTCAAAAGATGCCAGATCAATGGCATTTTAGCAGAAATAAGCAATAGAAAATGAACAAAAATAATTCCCTAGGAAACTTCACCTCTCCTCCCCTCCCCACTGCTGACACTGTGTTTGCAAAATAGGTCAACGTTCACATTGAAGCCATTGAGTTTGCACAATCACTTCCCTTTATGAAGATGTCATCTTATGGTATTGACCCCTTCCACAGCAGATGGAAATTCCCTGAGTGCAGCTACCTGCACAACCCCTAAAGTGCAGTGATCTCAGCTGGGGACAGGATGACTTTGTTATGCAAACCATCATTCTCACTGCTAACAAGGACAATATAAAGAGTCCAGAAAAGTAACAGATAAGAAAGTCCCTTTGAATTTACTTCCTGGAGTGTTTTTTACAGCATATTCTATGAGAAAAGATGATCTCTAGAAGAACTGTAATTTCTTCATGCAGTTCCCAGTCCAAGTGGCACAACTTACAGATGGACCCTCCATGCACTGCTGTAGGGCATTACTTGAAAAGGATCCTTAAATGAAAAAGGCCCTTAAAAAGGGCCTCATCAAAATGCCTAAAAGAGCATTTGTCTTTGAATGTCTGACAGACTTAAAAGTACTGATTGGACACCAGAATAAAGCTGATGAGTGTTAGCTGAAATCAGTGGTCTAGCACTAATGTGGTGTCACAAATTTTAAAGCCACAAACTATCAGGAAATTCCTAATATTGAAGAGAATTTTCTGTTCCAAGGTCTACTTTGTTGTGCATTCAGCTTCCCCATGTCTCAATGGGTTCAGAATTCCCTGCTTCCTTCAGGCAACTCTAACCACAAATGACTCAAGGTCAACCTTTGGGATTGGGTTTGTGGACACAGACCAAGCTCCGGCTTACCAGAGCCTTGGAGGAAAGGGGTGTGTTGGCCTTTCTGCTGCTCAGGAGCAGCATCTGCTGGCTGCTGAGGACCTGCTGCCAGGAAGTCCAGTTAGAGGCAGCTGGCTGGAAAATTATTAAACCCCCATATTTTTCAACACAGATCTTGAGCTACATGTTGTTGGGAGGAAACGAGGTGCTAGAAATAGTTATGGACCATGTGTTGGTTATTCTGGGGTAAGCCACTTTTGAAGCATAAAAAAAATTCAAGAGTCGTGCAATGGATGGGGAGGTTCCTTCAGCTGAGACTGCAAGAAGATTAAATATTCAACACCTTTTGCTTGTCACTGTTACATCCTTTGATGTAGCCACAGCTCGCAACTGTGACAGACTGTTAAAAGCCAAGAAATGGTTTCCTTACTTTTGGAGGAAAGGATTTGTGAAGCGGGGATCTGGCACAAATCAGGACTGACTCTCTCACATCCCAGCTGGACCATGGCGTATTATTCCAGGAGAAATTCTGTTCCCTTACCTGAATGGCTTTTCATGTACTCACAACACAGCAGCAGTCGAAGATAGGGCACAGCTCTTGAGGCTGTCACCACTGCGGCTGTGTCCTGCTGTCCTGCGACCCCATGGTTTGAGGAAGCTCTTTTATTCTCAGCTGGTTACTGCCAGTGAAATGGCAAGAGAGGGAGGCATAATGCGCATCCCTCATCTTGCAGAAATCCCCAACCAAATAAACAATCACACATGGGTATCTGAGACACTGTAAAATTAAATGCTGGTAAGTTATAGGACATCTGGAGGTGTTCTAGAAAAATTGAATATTAAATCTTTAATTGTAAGTTTCTTCTACCTTATGATGTTGGGGTGGAAAGTGGTGTTACATGACACTAAGTAAGAAATTGTTGACTGTGTTACTGTTAATAGGACACAATACTTATTCCCATTTTACATGGATCAGGGGAAGAACCAAGAACTGCCTTTCTTATGAAGCTGAAACAATTGCGAGCACCATCTTTCATACATAAAATTAAGAGATATCCTCAAAAAACCCCAAAGGCAATATTTTCAGGGACATTTTAAGAAAGACTATTCCTCTCACAGTGGCATTCAATTGTCTTTCAAAATTATGTTTCTACAACTCTTTAACTTAAAATATTATGTATGTGAGCCCATATTTACTATTTAAAGTGGCAATTATCATAAATTTAAATATGTTAAAATATATTTTTGAATTTTACCTTGGTTTATAAAACACTTACTGTCCCCACTTTAGTTAACTTCAATATAAAACCAACTCTTTGCAATCTCAATATTTTCCATTTTATTTTAATGTATTTAAACCTTGTTTACTCAAGGGAAATATTCCTTCATTGGTGCATTTGAGGTAAGAATAAACACAGTAAATACCACAGGCTTAAAGAAGCTGACATAATGATAATCCAAAGATAAATTATTGGATCATTTTCTAATATTTTTCCTCTGAAGTGTGCACAAACACTGATAAGAATCTCAGTATCTGATGTTTCTTCAGATCCAAATTAGCCCCACTACATTTTTCATTTCTCAGCTCTCCAGTAATATTTAAAGTAGTCCAAAAAGCTGGCATTCTTTCAACAAACGAAGTCTGAACGAAGGTAAGACAATTTTGTCCTGAGAATTTGAACGGTCAAATGACCTATGAAGCAAAATCCCTTTCCTGTTCTTCTGTTTTGGCATTTCATGCTTCCAGAAGGGAGTCACTTTAATGACAACAGTCACTGTCAGCAATGCTTACTTGTAACTTATCTATGGATGAATGTGTTCTATTATAGCAGCTCTTTGTTCTAATCAAAGAATTTTTTAAAATAAACCTTACTATAATGTAGAAGACTTCTACAGATAATCTGGTCGTTCTTTTTGATTTTCATTATACATTATCCTTACAAAGTGAAAATTTCCAGGTGGAGAGTCCACAGATGAAAAATATATTTTACTAGTTCAACAACATTTTAAGATTCTTTCACTATATGGATAAGCACCTGAGACTCAAGGCACTCAGAATTTACATAAGTTTAAGACTGATGAAATGAAATGTTGATATAGTTGGGATTTCTTTTTCTGGTGGAGGAAGAAACCAAAAGCATTGGCTTATGGCCATAAAGATCAACTGTTATCTTCTCATAAGTTATCTTCTCATCTTTTATTGTATTCTTTCAGCTACAAGTGAGTGATTAGCTTTAAGGAAACATTCATGCTTCTTTTTGGAAACAAATTTCCACTCAATTGTTTCTATTAACTCAGTGTGTACCTTGAACTCAACATCAGCTTCTTAGCTGAGGATACTGATGCAAAAATTATGCCAAAGTACAACCTTCTTGTTTCATACTTTCAGAAATTTCTAAGGTAGCCTGTTCTGCTAGGAAATAAGGAATTAATGAAATATTATATTTCAGTTGTGTGTAACAAACATCAAGCAGCATTTATATAAGACAATAGTAGCAACAGTGGGATAAAACACATTATTTTAATCAAGTCCATAATTATTTTCTCAGTGAAAGAAGAACCAATGTAATTTTGGTGAGACACAAAGATCTGTTTCTTCCAAGATGTGTCATTTAACTGTGGGTGAATCTTGGAAAGCAACATTTAATTACTGTCATGGTCATGGATCTAGATGAAAGATGGGTAAACCAGAACTGATATATGTCTGCTGCTTTTCCAGCTTCTGCATGGGCTTTTATTTATTTCCATCTTTCTTGAAGCCTAAAAATGCTCTATGGAGATTCTTATAATTAGTCATACTGAAATCATTATTCAGGCCTCTATTTAGTAGTCCACCTCATGTAAATGGCGAATTCTTCATGAGATCCAGCAAATTTTATAGTAAATGCTACTGATTTTTCTCATCCATGCAAAAGAAATCTGTTGCTTATCCTTTTCCTTAGAGACTGCATCTTGTTTTTCTGCTTCAGTGTCAGAATGGTAGTCCTTACAGAGATATATAAGCACCCACTGGAAATACAGAAAGAGTATGTAAACTCAGGCTTTGATCATGATCACTGTCTGCCCTGCCCCTGCCTCTAGCTGTCTATGGACACCTTTTTAAATATTGCTATAAGCATTTAGATTATGATGAACTTAAGAAATAAAAAACACCTTTAGACACCAAAATGTTAAATTTAATAATAATCCTAGCCACAGCTTTTTAATACGTATTCTGATTACAGCTGAAATAATTTCTGCATAAAGTTTTGCAAAATTTTGGATTCTTTATTTTAAAGGTGCAACTTAATTTGACTATTTGGGATGTGATGCATAAGACTACACCTCAAAAAATGGGGGATTAGGGAAAAAATTCTTTAGAAGAATCAGCTCAGTCTCAGAGTCTGTAAACACTCACAAAATCATGCTTTATGTCCTAGTTTGTTGTCTTCCTCAGACCAGGCTGTTCAGCAAACCAGCAGAAGTTTCACTGCAAATCCAGTGGGATTTCCAACTATTTTGAGGTACCTCTCCCCATATTTGTTATCTTCATTGGATAAGGACACAAACAGAAAATTATGTTTGTCCCTACCACCAGGGATCCCATGTCTCTTCCAAACTCTGTCTCACAGGTACGAAACATTCCTCTTGGAATCCCTTGGACTTCCCACCAACTACAGTAACAGTTTGGGATGTAGTTTGGCAACCATCTCCTCTGAGCTCCCCCAGGCTTCTGCTTCAAGGAAGCCTGCTTGAAGCCTGTGTTGGGAGAAAAAGAACACTACACAAGGGCTGTGTCATGGCTGGAGTCACAATCCACTGAGCTTTAGAAAGAAAATGTGTTGCTGGAAACATAAAATGGTTGTTGTGTATTAGGCAATGCCTATTTCCAGACATTCCTTTCCTCCATCTTTTCTAACATGATGCAGAAGCAAAAAGCAGAAGACCAGGTTAAAAGCATGTTTTTACAGGCAAAGCCACCCATACAAACCTATATTCACAATTTTCATTTCAGATGTGTAATTTAGTGCAGTTGTAAGACATCCCAAAAGAAAACCCATTTTTGCTCCCTGCTTTGTGGTGAGTTTTTGTTACCAGACTGTGACTTTAGGCTAAAATCTATGCTGAAAAATGAGGTTTAATTAATGGTTATATTGTTTAATGTGACACTGCTAAGGCTGGATTAATTGATTCACCCTTCTTGTTACTGGTATAACAAATCAAAGAAATAAAGGCTGGTCCCTTCTAATTGCAGGCAAGTGGGATGCTCTGTGCCAGCCCTCCTCTGCCTTCCACAAGCCTGGAATTCATCTTCTCTCACCCAGCCCTCATACAGAGCAAGCAAGGAAAGAAAACACCTTGGCTATTCTATTGTCACTCATCCAGCTGAAATGGGCAAAACCCATCACTGAAACAGCCTGATTCCAACAATTTAAAGCAAAATAAAATGTCCACAAGAATCAAAACCTTTCAAAATCAATGTCCAAGCACATTTTTCACAGTGCTGTCTGGGACAAGCTTCCAGTGTAAATTTAGCAACAAAAATCCTTTGCTACCAGATTAAGCCCTTGCATAAATATGTTTTTACTTTAGGAAAGTTTAGGCAAGGCTGAGATGGAGGGTGGAGAAAATTTGAAAGAATCCCAGCGAGGTTGCATACAAAAGTACGGGGGAGCTGAGTATTTTCCATATAAGTTTGTAGGGGAAGTCCAACACTGCATACAGTTTAAGAACCAGCAAATTACAGCTGGAGCAAGCTCAAGACCTGGTTAATGACTCCAGTATGAGTCCTCTGGTGCAGAGAGTTGGGTATGGATCAAGCGAGATTGCCATCTGGTAGAGATATACAAAATGCCAGTGTGAAATCTTGTATGCTACTGAAATCCTAAGTCCTGCCTTCTGCCACTTTTCTGGTCTCTCATGGGCACATTTCTTCCTGTTGCAGCTCAGGAGCTGGTCTGATATCAGCCATTTAAGATTTTATGTCTGGAGTGGATCAATGAAGAACACAAGATGTTTATAAGAAACTCACAGAAGTTCATGGCAGGATAGATCCTTCAGAGCCTCCAGCAGTGTCTTGGAATGAAATTTATCTTCCCTTCTTAGAGATGTTATTAATAAACCCCCTGCCTCAGTAACTCCACAAGTTCACCAATCTGTTCTTTAAATGATTTCACCTATTTTCTGGGTTGCATTGTTGCTGCAAGCCATTACTTTTTCATTCTTTTTGACAATTACAGTTTGCCGCATGGCAGCAAGGAAATGAAGTGATAAAGACACATTTCTTTCTGCTAGTGTGAAGTGTGTGGAATTTACTCACTGGTCTTTTCTTCAATCAGAAACTTTTGGGATAAAAAAATATTTCTGCTGTCCACTTTAGGTTAGTGATCTTCTGTGTTTGGTCGTTTGTCTGTGAAAGTCACCAGGATGGAAATTGTGCCTATCTCAGATATATAAACTACTGCTTTTGCTGACCTATATTGTAGAGGAAAGTTTGGGAAAAGGAAATCAGGTCATGATTTCATTCTCCCAGATAAATGCCAGCAACACAACTAACGCTCTGAGCACTGCTCATTTCAGAAAGGCACTGGGAAGAAGAAAGCTGTTTGGAAATGTGGGGTGGGAAGAATGAGATATACTGCAGGCCCACAGCTGTTATAGTGCTGCTTTGTGGCTGCTCCTCATGTACATTCAATATTAGTTTGCTGCCCATCTCTCAGGTTTGACCCATGAATGGCTTGACCAGTTCCTTCCCCTGGTCTGCACTCTGGCTCCAGTGCCTGCTGTGCTCCCAGTGATGGAGGCTTTGATGTGACCCTGCCCTGTCCCCGCCTGGGCAGGAGCCCCAGCCACCCCTGGGGTCTCACGTTGCTGCCTGAGGATGCTCCTGCAGCTCTCCCCAGTCCCACCAGCCCTCTTTGAGTGAAGTCAGCACATGGAGGATGAGCTCTCCCATTCCAACGAGCTCATGCTGGGATAGCCTGGGAAAGGAGCACCTAACACTGACCCCCAGGGCTGCTCTTCTTCCTCCCTGCTTAGGACACAATGGCTGGCCACTGTCTAGGCAGTATTAAAATCCCATCTTTTCTGCAGCATCCATCCATCCATCCATCCATCCATCCATCCATCCATCCATCCATCCATCCATCCATCCATCCATCCATCCATCCACCCACTAATTATGAGGAGTTTCTCTTCAAATCCAGCCTATGGTAGAGAAATGAATAATGTGTTATCCTCAAGTCCCTTTCCTGCAGAAGAATGCTTTTTTCTGTCTCTCTAAATGTTTCCAGGAAGCCCATGACAAAATTTTAGTCATATCAAAGGATCCAATATTAGGATATTTTGATGGATTTTCATCACAGATAATTTATTTCACTCATTTTCGTAGCATCATTCTTTAATCCTTCCTTTAGCAGCATGACTTATTCCTCTCTCTTTTAAAGTTAAGACTCAAATATGGATGTCAGCAGTGCCTTGCTCACCCTCTGCCTAACATTGGTCTTTCTGCATACAAAACATCATAAAATGAAAGGGTTTTTCTGTCGTTCTCCTGTGCTACCAAAACACAGTGCTTTTACTATTTGATGTTGGTAGTAAGTGCTTTGTGAGTCCTATGGATATTTCTGCTTTTTGTGTCTTTTTTTCCCCAATACGTGTTCCTCTAAATATGAAATGTGCCTTTAGTGCAATCTGGGTTCCTTTTCCTTATGCACTACACACATTTCAGACTTTGCCAGATTGCCTTTGGAGCTTTTTCCTGTGCCTTCACTGGTGCTTGTGCCCCCACAAATCGGCAGGAACCTGCAGATGTAATGTATGGTTTATCTCACCCAGTCCTGGTGGCTCCCTGCTGGACCCACACCCAGCTCAGGACACTGCTGTCTCTGGTTACCTGCTCTTTGCAACATCCAGACAATTCCTAGATTTTGGTGTTTTTATCCAAGCTGGAATTAATTTCAATTTCACTTCTGCAGGATAATTTTGTGGGGCGAGGTATCAAACACTTCCAAAAAGGCATTTATGGTACCACATTCCTTCCATTGTAATTAGATTTTAAAAACTATCAGTGCTGATGCCAGGTATAATTGGATTTCTGGAAACATAGTCAGAGAGGAGTGTGATCTGAAATGAGCTTTGAATGAATTGCCAGTAACTCTTACATGCTAATACCTGTTCTTGCAAGTTACTCAACCTCCCCACCTCTCTTCCCCTAAATGTGAAGAAAGAAGAATTAAACTGTAAAATAAGAACTGTGCACTGTGTTTACTTGTTTCTTAAAGGTGCTAAGAGCTGATTAAGACTCAAGAAATATGTAACCTGTTATTTTAATTCCTCAGCTTCTCTTGGAGTCAAAGTCCTTAATTGAGTGAATACATTCACGCTTAAATTTCAGTCTTCAATAGTGTTGAAGGTTTCAGATCCTGGTCTTCTCAGCATTCTCATCATAAACACAATGTGATTAGTGAAAATTAAACTAAACTTTGAAGATCACCACCAGCCTCATTACTTTTTCTTTAAAAGCAATTCTGATTCCCATTTCAATTTATATTGGTAGTTCAAGACCTCTTTGAGTCTGTGTACAGATTTACTCAAGATTCAGTGTAAGTTCATCATGTTCCCTAAAACTTTGCAGATGTTTCATCCTAGCTCACTGATCTGTGGATCTATAATTTTTCATGATGTTCCTACAATTGTTTTTTCTCCACAGTTTCATAGGTAATTGCTTACCCAAAATCTGCTGGGGTGAAAACACCACAGTACACAAGAATCCAGCAGTTTTCTGGAGCGCAGTGATGATACATTTCTGACACATGTGATTGAGGTACAATCACAAGGGGACCATGGGAGATGGGGCTTGTACCTACAAATCATTATGAAGAATGTGAAGGTTTGGGACAGGCTTGACTGCAGTGATCATGGGATGGTGGGGTTCAGGATTCTGAGAAGAGGCAGCAGAATCAAAATCAGGATCATCATCCTTGGCTTTAAGAGAAGAGACTTTGGCCTCTTCACGGATCTGCTTGGAGGAAGCCCATGGGAGACACCACTGGAGAGGAGAGAGGTCCAGGAGATCTGGTTGATTTTCAAGCATGATCTCCTCCAGACTCAGGAATGGTCCACAGCAGTGGCAGAAAATCAGGAAAATAAGGCAGGAGTTCTGCATGGATGGCCAAGAAGCTCCTGATAAAACTGAGGCGGAAAAAGGAACTGCACAAGTCGTAGTAGCAGGATCAGGTGATCCAACAGGAATACAGAGGGGCTGTGCATGTAGGGGTTGGGTTAGAACAGCCCAACATGTGGAATTGAATGTGGTGAACTACATGAAGCAATATAGGACAGGCTTCTGTAGATACATTGTCCACAAAAGAAAAAGGCCAACGTCATAACAAGGCCAATCTTGGCTGCCTTTGAACTTCCCTGGTGGCTGGTGGAGATTCCTAGTGATGGAAAGAAGGCAAATGTCACTCAAAGAAGGGCAAGGAGAAAGATCCAGAAACAAATGGATGGTCAACCTTACCTTGATCCCTGAGAAGTGGATGAAGTGAATATTCCTGGAAGTAATTTTCAAATATGAAGGACAAGTAGGTGACTAAGAGTGGTTAACACAAATTTGGAACAGGAAAACTGTGTTTGGCCAATCTAATAGCCTTCTCTGATAAGAGGACTATCTTGGTGGGTGACGTAAGAGTGGTAAAAGTTGTTTATCTTGACCTCAGTCACGAAAAAGGCTTTCAACACTCACTGCTGTAAAATCCTCAGAGAAAAACTGATGAAATATGGACTAGATAATTGGAGAGTGGGGTGGATTGAGCAGTGGCTGAATTTCTTGGCTCAGCAGGCTGTTATCAGTGGCATGAAGTACTACTGGAGGCCAATCATCAGTGGTGTCAATACAGAGTGATCCTGGGACCTATGGGGCTGTTCAGCCTGGAGAAGGAAAGGCTCAGAGGGGTGATTCTATCAATGTGCATAGATATCTGAGGGCAGGAGTAAATAAGGAGCCATATTTCTCAGTGGTGTCCAGTGATGGGTCAAGAGTTAATGGACAAACTGACATAATGGAAATTTCATTTAAATGTAAGAAAAAAGTTTTCACAGTTAGTATAGTCAAGCCATGTCACAGGTTGCCCAGGGAGGTTTTGCAGTCTGCATTCTTGAACATATGAAAAATGTGACAGGATACAGTCCTCATAACCTGCTCTAGCTGGGCTGATTTGAACACAGGGTTGGGTTAGGCAGTCTCCATGAGTCCCTTCTCACTTCCAGCTATTTTATGTGAATATGAATATGTCTGTGAAATGCATTTGTAGGGTTCATTCACATGAGCTATTGCAAAGTGACAAGGGTTGTATCTTTACTTAGGAAGTACCTCTGTATCTATTATGGCTGCTTGTATTCTATTTTGTATTTGTCTTAGCATAACATCTTCCCAGTGTGAAATGTGAAGGTTCACAGAGCTTTGGTCCCCCTTGAATTCTTGACTCCACTAAGTTGCTCACTCTTCATGGCCTTAAAGGAAAGAGATTTCTCTGTACTTTCTCAGGCAAAAAAACCCCAAAAACAAAAACAAACACAAACAAACAAACAAAAACCACAAACCCCCCCCAAAACTTCTGCTGCTGACCTAATTCTAGTTTGCTCTTGTGATTCTTATATTTGCAAAAATCACAACTCAACTTATGCAAGCATTTTGATTAATTTGAATTGTGTTTCTTATATAAATATGTTTCTGCCGCCCCAGGAGACACCCTGAGGTGTTTGCTGATGCTTCTGCTCTCTGATGTTTTGATATGGCCTTGGAAGGTTAGCAAAGAAGCACAGCATCCTCTACCTTTAGTGCAGTGTTTCCTATACTCAGCTGCACAAACTCATGTAGTGGAATAAATGACCCAGTTAGCACCAGTGATGAGGTCGATGCTTCAGCTGCACCATACTGTGACAGACAAGCTGAAGAGCTGATGAAGGCTGACACTGAAACTCCTGGCTTGGAGGCAGTGCAGCTGCCATTTGTGAGGTTTGCAGTTAAGGAGGACACTGACATCTGGGTTCAGCAGCTTCTCAGTGAGAGCCTTGCTGTGGTAAAGCGGGGTAAATGCCACAGGTCCACAGCTGTGAACTCGTGCATAGCAAGCTGAGACCTGCCTTGGCCTCTCATTCATCCCTCCTGGGTCCAGAAAACTTCAGAAGTCCTTTGTGACCCTGCCCTTGCACTCTGCTTAGCAAGGGATGTTAGAGACCATAGCTGCGGACAGGACAGCCAGACTCTGCCATGTGCAGTTAGGAAGTTGCTTGGCATCAGGGTGTGCGTATACCAGATGGAGGGAGGGCAGGTTTTGCTCTTTTTAAATTCTCAGAAGCACTCCAGGAGTTATCTTATGATCTGAGAGACCTCGAAGGGAGTTTCAGCTCTACCATAAATTGTTCAGGTCAGGCCGGTGCCAAAGCTCCGTGAAAAGTTCAGCATGAACCTAAATGCTGTGAAAATCATCCACACACCCCTTTCCATTGTATACTGACATGCATTTTCTCCTCTGTGCTTCCCACTGAAGTTTAGAATTTTACAAGCATTGGAATACAAGAAAGGACAGGGGAAAACCAGCTCCTGCTGTGTCACTGGCTGCTGCCCATTTCCTTCACTGGCTTTCATATGTGTGCTGGTTCTTGTTTGGCATGTGGGACACTTTCCACTCCCTGGTATTTTTTGACTCATGGGCTTAAATTTTAGAAATAACTTTTAAAATGTGCTGATATGTTTTATTAAGCATATCAACATTACACATCTAAAATATGCCTGTGAGGGATTTTACACTGCTCCCCTTTGACAGGGTGTTGAGACAGAGAACAGCCACAGACTGGTAGTGACACAGTCAGGTGTGATGTAGGGAGCCAGGAGCAGGGCAGGATGCCCTCCAAGTGTCTAAGAGGAAGTGCATTACTGAGGGGTGACACACTGCTGTGGTCTGAGTGAGTAACTGTGACTTTGACACTGAAAAGCAAATAAGCTGTATGTTTCTGAAGAAACATGCATGCTTTTCAGGAGCCATCACTTCCTCTTGAGTAAGATGCAACCTCTGAATTCTGTTATGGCTTGTCAGGATTAGGTAAACCACATAGGTGAGCTTGGCATTAGTTTCAACCAGGCATCTGCTTTCTAGCTGGGACTCTGCAAGAGGTTTGCCACAGCTCACCTCTTCCTATCCAAGGTATGCTAGATGAGTAACTCTGTACAAAAGCATGTTTCCATCCTTTGACAGTAAAGGGTGACTACTCTTGGAGGAAGATGGGATGTCTGGAGTGAGGTGGCATGATGCCCATTTGTGAGGTCAGAGCACAGCATGGCACTTTGCAAGTGCAGGCTGCAGTTCTCATCCAGCCATACCCTCCCTGAACTCCTGTCAGAGAACAAGAAGAAGACAGTGATCCCTGTGAATGTTTAGGTGTCAAGGTTCTCAGCAGGGCAGCAATCTTCTCTTTTGTTGTTCTCTCTTTACCTTATTATGGGGCCCTAACTTGTGCGCCCCTCCATCCCCACCTTTACAACACAAGACACTGGGAGTCCACAGGTAAAATCAGAAATTCTCATGCCTTGACTGCGTATCTAAGCCTTATATATATATGGTGGAAAATTTGAAGTGTAACAAATCACTGAAGGCACTGAGCAGAGAAGCGATCCCACAAACAGCCTAGCTGAGAGATCTGAGGCTGGCAGCAGTCCCTGACAAGAGAGAGGCACCAAACGTCCCCAGAGGAGTTTGCAGCTTGCTTAGCTGGGTTGGGAATTGGCCATGAACCTGTGGGCTCTGGAGATGGAGCAGAGGGGTGTAGGGAAGGTCATGTCCACCTCTTCTCTTGTCTCTCTCCTCTCAGAAATGGCTTCTGGGTGGGCAGGAGGGCGTTTGGTGCCACCTGGGACAGGACAGAAGTGAAATCTAAGGAAAGTCCAGAATGTGCTGTTTTGTAGCAGCAAGGTGCATCTGGGCAAGGTCCTACCTAGAGTGGGTGCATCTACAGAGAACCCCTGAGTGCCCTTTCCCTCTCAGCCAGTGCACGAGCCCCTGAGAGCAGTCTGTGGCATCCAGACCTTTGTGTGGTGCCTGTCCTTCAGGTGGATTGGACTGTGTCCATCTCCAGCAGTGCCTTGGGGGATGCTCCGGGAACTTTGGCTCGCAGCAGGGGCAGGAGCAGGAAGGAGCTGCCATCTGCTAACACTCTGAGGATAAACAGACTGTTTTTCCATCCCACACTGTTTGTGTTGGGAAGTACCAGAGGGCACATTTCCAGTCTACAGCCCGCTCTGTTTACTTGCTCTGAAGGGGCTTGAAGGGGGAGCAGAGGCAGCTTGACCTGATGATCCAACATGTTAACTGCTGTCATTAGCTTCTACCTCATCCTCTCCCAGAAGGAGGTGACAGTTCTGGGGGCCACCAAAATGGCACTGGAGCTGCACAGAGGGAGCAGGCAGGACACATTCTACATCAGTCCTGATTTTTGTGGATGACAGCTGACCATTAAAAAAAAAAAAAAAAAAGAGAGAGAAAATAAAAATTAGGCTCTTTGATATAAATCCTAGATCATACTAGAGATTCCCAGGTCATGTAGGAAGCTTTTGTTCCTGTAATTTAATTTGCTGCATTAATTTGTTATTTTTATTACATACCACTGTTGTGGGTGGGAAAAAAAGTGCTTGCAATGCAAATAAGTTTTGGGGATTAATAAATAGATGCCACAAAGGTCTGGCAGTAAGCAGTCTCTCCTCCAAATCACAACCCTCCCTTTTATTACAGATGCTTTTAAATCAGGTAGGAATTGTTTAGCTTTTTCCTACTGTGTTTGTATCCCTTAGGTGGGTGACATGGATTGAGGGTTTTAAAGAATGTCAGAAAATCAAAATGTACTGTTGATTTATATCAAGAGCTCTATTACCATTATAGTGCAAGGAATCCATACCCTCAGAGTTTCACGCCTCCCTGATGGTTCTCATAGGCAGCTCCTCTAAACACTGACTGTTCCTGGTCCTTGCAGTAACTATCTGGCTCCAGAGCCCCCCAATCCACTCTTTTATACCACTTGTTCTTACTGGCTACAGGTGTGGCCTGTTAAGATCAGGCCTGCTCCTAATTTTTAGTAATTGGTTCAGCTGCAACTCTTTGGGGGGATAAGATTATATTCTGTACCACCTTCATACTGTATCCCCCTACATGTGCAGCAATAAATTCTATTTATTTTCTCAATGCAGAAAATCAAATGTCAAAGTGTGTGTTAATATTGATTTTCAGTGGTTAATTTGGTAAAGATTTGAAGTAAATTAGCTTTAGATTATTTTGGTCTTTAAATGAGACCTTATAATGACTTTCTACAACTTCTTCCAAGAAATCTGACCCTGGGCTGGAAGTCTTGATGGAGAGAGCCACTGGAAATGCTTTGTGGTGCTTCCTTCTGGTTTGGAGGAGACCTTTCCCTCTGCATCCTCAGCAGTTGTTAGCACTGAAAAGGGGAGAAAGGGCTGCAGCATTAAAGGATTTAAAGATAAACTTTGGGAAAATGCACCGAGTCGGGGAGGAGAAAAAGAAAGGAAAATATTCTGGCTATTGACAGCCATTTAAACTGTTTCTGTTGACATCCAGTAGGGTTGGTTTTTTTTTTTTCCTCCCTCTCCCTCAAACTGACTGAGCTAAAGCCTGGAAGAGGAAAGTCTCACTCTTTTTTCTTACCAAAAATGTCTCCACTGACACAACCCTCAAGTGCAGCTGGAGGGATAAAGGAAGCTGCTGCTGTATCTGGTCCCAGAAAGATAGAAAGGGAAGTTTCGTGGAACTTTTAAGGATCAGTTGATGCCAGATCTACTCTGCTTAGGAGTCACTCAGCCCTGGTCACTCATTGTGGATGGTGGTTACATCCCACATAGGACCACAGGGAAGGGAACAACATCTGTTTGCACCATTTGCTCTCTGTGAACACTGAAGTGCTCCCTCAGAGGCTTTTTATCAGTACAACAGATGGGAGCAGGTTAGTCCAAGATGATCTTTCAGAAGATGGAGTCCTCTGTTCCCTTCTGCACCACCACCATTGGATTATTCAGTGCTAGTCGGCAGACTCGGGATAAACCAACCACAGCGGAGCAATCTCTTCCTGCTCACAGTACCAGAGGAAGATTTCAGCTCTTGGCTTAGGAGGTGGGAGTTCAGTGACTCTTAGCTTGCCTGCAGTATAAAGGTGTGCTGGTGAGCAGGAGATCCCTGATGTAGCAGGGGGGGATATGATATTTCACATGCTAGAGTGCAATACCACAGAGCGTGACCATCTTGGGCTGCAGCAGCGGGATGGACTGGGTTGTTGCCCTCCCAACTAAGCATCCTTCCCTCTCACCTTGCTTTTCATTCTGGAGCAAAATCACTCCAGAAATGGCTCAGGGATCACGACACAGAATTTGGTGGTCAAGATGTGCTAGCTTTTCATTCAACTATCTGTAAAAATGTATTCATTGCTAATGGACCTAATGAAACCTCACACTTGCTTTTAGTCTATGTCAGAATTCTGCTTTTAATTGGTAATTGTTGGATCTCTGTCACTTGATTATTAAGAAAAGGCTGGATTTATTTACTTGGCAAGCTAAACCAGTCTTATTAAGACAAGGCTTGCATGTAAACAATCATTATAGTCCATCTAAATACCAATTCATCATTAAAAACATATTCATTTCAGATTAATGCTTGTGTGGGACCCAACAATGCAACTTCTTAGTCATATAGATAAATTAACTTATACATGTAGACTCAATTAATTCAGTGGGTCTACTCACATGAGTAAGGGCTGCTCAAATAAGTAAGAGCTGAGGGATCTGGCCCTTAGGGAAACATATTTATGACTTTGTTGTTGATTCTCATGACTTATGTTTTCAATAAGCAAATGGTATTAATTCAGCTCACAATAGCTTCTTAATTAACCTCTATACATCAGAGGCATATTCAGGAATCTTAATTTAAAGCATTACTATCTAAGCATGTCATCATCTGTCCCATTCCTCAGGGTAACAATTGACTCTGTGCACATGGCAAGCACTAATAGTGGGTTGACACAGTTCAAAGAGCTTCATAAAATGAGTGGGAAAGACTTGGGCATGGTCTACATAGAGATATTGTATCAAACTGGTTACTTTTCTTGAAAATGGTCTGTGTCCGCACAGAGCACTTGCTATTGAAATAAGTGCTCTGGCACCAGACATCAGTAAGTAATTCTCCCTATGGTAGGAATAGCTCCAGTTTTAGACAGTTTGTTGGCTTTGGGATTTGAGTAGTTTGTTTTCTGTTAATCTCCCACCCTCTCTCTCAAGACTTAGAGAGCCTCAGCTTCAGCTGCTTTTGCTGTGTGCCATCCCACTCTTTTGACACAGGGTGGGTGCCCTCAGGGCACACCAAGATCATGATCCCTCCCAGCTTGTTTTAACCTGACTGATGCCCAAAACCACATAGAGACCAGCCAGAGAAGATTCATGACAGCAACAAAAAACTGTGTGATCCAGACAGGTACCCTAAAAAACAAACGATCAGTTCCTCCTAAAACTAGACATAAGAAATTGGCTAAATCATCTGAAGAAAAATAGTTGCAGTTCAGTAATGACAAAGGCATGTATTGTTATTTGAAAGGAACTTTCTGTACAGATACAAGCTGAAAGAAAACATCTCTACAGTAAAAGACAGTATGCAGTCCTGATTGATACAGAGTTGAGTCTTGTAGATTGGACTTCAAGAAAGATGCCAACCATTTAAAAACAGTCAAGAAAAACCCCAAGGAGAGTATTGGAGTAAAATGTCATCTAACAGGAAAGATCAGTCAAAATGAGGTGAGACTCAGAAGACACAAATATATAAAAGTTGAGAAAACACAAATATACAAAAGGCTGCCACAGAGGAAATAATGTGTTTTACAGTACAGAGGATAAGAAATAATGAGGGTACATTAGAGAAAAGAGATTTGTATTCAGAATTAGGAAAATGTTTCAAATGTAAGGACAGAGAATCGCCACAAGCAATTGCAATGGCAGAACAATATATCTAATTGAAAATATTGATTTATGACACTCAGACTGGCTATGCATATTTATGTACATGCAAGACACACACAATTTAGTAGCATGATTTTAGGAGAAGAACAAGAGGCAGGTTTTTGTTTACACCAGGAGATAAAGTAAAAAGACTTTCTAGTATAAGTCTTTGTGAGTAAAGGGATCAATTCCAACCAACAAAATTGATAACAAGGAGAAACAAATGAAAAACAGTCTTGCTGCTTGAAATCATAATAATCTCACCACCTAGGAATATACAAAAAATTTCTCTTCATTTATGAAGCCCTTAAAAAGTTCACTTCAAATATAGAGGGAAAGATAGGAGACAGAATGCTGTATTTGGTATTTTTATTATAAAATGTAATTTGAAAATAGTATTGTGTTGATAATTGGATTATTCATCCCTCAAAGAAGAGAGTCACCCCCACAAGTCTGGAATAATGAAGCAGAACTGCCAGGTTCTCAGTCACCCTGTTCCACACAAAGCTGGCAGTCACTGTGGCATAGTTTTCCTTTCACCCCTTTCTGGCTGGCTGTCCCACAGCGTGCTGGGCTCCTGAGAGAGCAAACACAGAATACTCGTCCTGATCCTGAGTGAGCTGTCACTGAGACAGGGCACAGCGAAAGGTGGCCACACACAATGCCATGGGAGCAGAGCTTTCCAGGGAGTCAGGCCAGAGAGAACACCATTATGAGATCCCAGAGGTACTCTGGGGTATTATGTTTGCTTGCTCCATTAAATGTGTGATTTGAGAGGCAGATGGGGAGACAAATGCTCACCTACCTTAGTGTTACTTACACAGGGATGTAGTGCAGCTCAGAAGCAGAAACCGTGCCATGTGACTTACGTTATTTATCAACCCTATGAATTGCAAATATATTCAAATTGCAATTGACAGCTTGTAAACAATCTGCAACCCAAGAATTAGCCTCTCCAGGGCATCACTTCTCTTTCAGAGTAACATATAAATATGAATATTTTACAATCTGGATGAACCAATTCATGAGCAGTCGAAACAGTGACATGCATGAAAACCATCAAATAATGATGTATTTATTTTTGCTAATTATATGTTTGTCTTTCTTTACAAGCAATCCCCCCCTTCTTCTCCCCCATCTTTTCTGGTCGTCTTCTCTGAAAAGAAAAAGAAAAACAAAAAAGAACGTACAAAAAACCTCATCTGGCCTTAGATGCCTTTTCAGGCCAGAGAAGAGAGCTCTGGCTACATGCAACTGGCAAATGTCAAAAAAGAATAAACTCCTGCAAAGATAGATTAGAAAGTGAGCCTTAATGACAAATAGAAACAATACTTTTAAGAAAACAAAAGCAAAACAAAAAAAACCCAACAATCCCAGTCTCCCATCACACCAAACAATAACTAAGCCTAACTGCATTTGTTTGCATATAAGCTGTGCCCACTGAGCTAAAAGAAGCGTTCAGAAAATGCCAGTAAAATCTGGTAGGGGGCAGACCCAGAGCCATGAGAGCTTTCTTGCTCCCATCATCACCTAATTAATCGATCCCCTCCTAGAATGAACACACACATACTCACCAGCATTGTGTGCTAATGAGAGCAGCTTGAGGAGATTCAGATGCCTCTCCCTCTCTCCTGGTTGGGCTGGATCTGCTGGCCAGGCTCTGAGGGCTCAGGGTGCCCAGGTGAGAACGCTGCTGGGTTGCGGTGGGGCTGCAGCTCTGGCCCTGCTGCTGCTGCTGCTGCTGGGACCAAGAGAGCTCTGGCCAAGCCCCTGCAGACCAGCCACCTTTCACCTCTGCACGGCAGTAAACTCTGGCCACGCTGGCTTGGCAGAGCAAAGGAAAAGGCAGGAGTGTTGGGAAAGCACAGGAGGATGCAAAATAAAGAGGAGACTGGAAGGTGAACCTCCATAAGAGGTGGTTAGTGGGAGAGGCACTTTTCGTGCAGCAGAAATGAAGGTCCATGAAGCAGTGTGGTTACATCAGCTTCCGAGATGCTGTTTCTGGTGTGTCCTCAGTGACACCCCTATCAGAGGTCCGTGAGGACACACTGGCAGCCTGTGCATGCTGGAGAAGTCCATGCCCAGAATGGGTGTTAGCTGTGGACATTTCTGTGGAGAGTAGGGCAGAGGGAAATCACCCTCCGCAGGGATACACAGTGGTAACACATCTGGCAACAGCTGCTTCTGCTAAAGGCCCTGAGCCACAGCAGGGAGCACATGTGGACACACCCATTGCACGAATCCCTGCACCTCAGCCCCTGGTGCCAGGATGAACTTGGTGTCCTTGAGGCAGGAAAGGGAACAAATGAACCTTCTGTGGAACATAAACTCTGCACAGAGAAAGAAAATCCCAAAGCTGTTTTCCACCAGCATAAGAACTTAATCCAGATTTCTCCAGAGAGAAAAATATTCCTGTTTTCCCATCCATGTTGTCAGGTACAGCATACTGAATATTTATTGGCCTAGGAGATGCTGTGTATCTTACGTGTGTAAGCGACATGCATCAGTGAGAACTGTTTTTTTGTCACAAAAATTTACATACATTTTTCTTTCTTACTTTCTCACTTTTTTATTTTCCATCCATCCATCCATCCATCCATCCATCCATCCATCCATCCATCCATCCATCCATCCATCCATCCATCCATCCATCTCTCCTCTCCTCTCCTCTCCTCTCCTCTCCTCTCCCTCCTCTCTCTCCTCTCCTCTCCTCTCCTCTCCTCTCCTCTCCTCTCCTCCTCCTCCTCTCTCCTCTCCTCCTCCTCCTCTCCTCTCCTCTCCTCTCCTCTCCTCTCCTCTCCTCTCCTCTCCTCTCCTCTCCCTCCTCCTCCTCCTCTCCTCTCTCCTCTCCTCTCCTCTCCTCTCCTCTCCTCTCCTCTCCTCTCCTCTCCTCTCCTCTCCTCTCCTCTCCTCTCCCCTTTAGCATCATTCACAGCCACAGTTGTCTTTTCCCTACCTCCACACAGGAGGTAGGAAAAAGACAACAGTGGCTGTGAATTTGTCTCCAAGATAGAACATCTTGATTAACGTGGCTGCCACCCAGGTGCGCTCCGTGCTCCTCAGCCAGCTGGGATGTGAACATGAGTAGCAGTAGACGTCCTGATTCACTGAGGTGGGTGCTCTCTGCAGGCATCCCTCATCCTTCCCACAGCCTCTGTGTGCCCTCAGTTTCCCAGTGAATCCAGGTGATTGCATCCACAGCCACTGCACACATGGTTTGGTACTTCTCTGTTCGCTCCTGGCAAACCTGATGGCCCTCTTTGGTCCCAGCCTGCTGCCAGCAGTGGTCAGCACCAATGCAGGGCTTTGCTTCCTGGTTGGATGCCCAGTTGCACCTCCAGGTGCAGCCCCAGACTGCCCCAGTTACTTTGCACGTGGCTGAAGGTCAGGGAGAGGCCGGTTTTCCCTTCACGCATCCGACGGGAGCGCTTGCAGGGTTTGGCAGCAGCGACCTTGGGCGGGGCGCTGAGGAAAGGCGAGGCGCGGTGTGCCTTCCTCCATCCTCGCTGGGTACTGCACCTGGAAATGGGAACTGAGGCCATGGCAGGAAGCCTTTCCCTGCCATTTCACATGTCTCAGCAACATGTGAAGGACACTGCTTGTCACTGCAGGAGCTGACGGTGGAGCTGGGAGTTAATGGAGGTCAGGCAAAGGAAGGGAGGTGATAGTTATCTGACCAGATTCCAATCTGGAAATTGAATCATCTGGTTTATTCCTCTTTGCAATCTGCCCAGATGGGATTGGTCTAATGCAAAGCACTGGCTGGGTTGTGGATCACCCTAAATTTCAGATGCTTAATAAGAAAAACAAAAAGCTAAAAATATATACAAAAAGGAGATTTTTTAGGCATTTATCTGATCTGATATAGCTATGTCAGTGACCTGTATCACATACACTATCGTGGCCTATGGCAGAAAGCTGCTGGCAGCTGTTCACTGTCTGCGTATAGATTTGGACTTTGACTCAGTCTACCATTTAGCTCAGGGCCATAATTTCACTGCCTTGAAGATGCTGCAGATCAGATCTTCTCTGAAGTGTGTCAATGCAACCTGGGCAATGGCCTTACATGAAGAGTTGTATGATTCTATGGAGAGCCCTATGGCTTTTGGGGCATCCAAAAGGGCTCTGAAACATGGGCTTTGTGCACAGAAGAATGTCATGGGCTCCACTGGGACTTTGGACTTTCAAGGTGTTCCTGTGAACATGGCCTGGGTTTTCAAGGCAGCAGATTTGCTGCCACCCCATGGCAGTGCACTGGACAGGTCCTCCTTGGTCCCACAGATGTTCTTTTCACCCTTGTTTGTTTCAAGTATTTTGACTCCAAGTTGGAAGCACTGCCATGATGTAGGGTAGCCAAACAGCCACAGCCTTCACATACTTCTGTGCAGGAAATAGCAATGGCAGTAGGATGATCCACAGTCCTTTCGCAGCAGCTGTGCAAGGAGAAGAGGACTGCCAGAGCTCTGTTCTGTCTTTCCCTCAGGCTTCAGAGCAGCCTGAAGCTGCAGTTCATGTGCTTCTCTGTCCATATATAATTTCTAAGGAGGAAAATTGAACTCAGGAGTCTGAATCTTGATCCATTAGTGTAACAGACAGGAGTTCTCACATCTGGATCTGAATCTTGGTCTGTGAGGGTCACAGGCAGGAGCCCCCATGTCTGGAGTGGCCTGGGTGCATTTCTTTTCTTTGCAATAGAAGCATGTTCTTTCTGGAGAACTGGTAAACCAAACACCAGGCCTTAGAGAGGTTCAGACACGAAGGCCTGACCCCAGGCCGTCCTGCAGAGCCCCAGACAGAGAGTAGGCACCAACAGCCAGAAAATTCCCATCCCCGCCGCCTGCCCTTGGGCGCCTTTCACTGTGGAGACCGCCCTGCTCACAAAGCTTATTCTTGCTTGTTGGGGTTTGGGCTTGGTAACAAAGGGCCTGTGTGTGCATCTTATTATGTCTTCTTATTTATTTTCTGAGATGAGTGTTTGGGGCTCAGGCCAATGCTAAAGGTCTGGGCTGACCTCTCCTCCCCATCAGGAGCTGTCTTCTTGTGTGATCACTGTCTGCAGAGGCACCAGGCAGGGCTTCTCACCAGCTGAGAAACAGCTCCATGGGATCATTGTTTGTCTCCAGGACCCCTCCACAGAACTGGGGAAGGGACAGCATTCACAGTGAAAGAGTATACAAGGCAGTAAATTTTTGTGTGTGTGGAAGATGCCAAATTAAATCCAAGGCATTTGGAAAACCACAAGAATACTCCAAGGCCATGAACATTATTCCTGCTGTATAACAAGAAAACCAGAAGATTCAACAGACCATAAAATGAAGGGAAAAATCATGTTTTCTTGCCTCAGGAGGGTTTGAAAATTCAGTGCTTCTGCTGCTGCTGCTACCGCCACCATTAGGAATTTTTCATTGATGTCAGTTCAGGGGCAAAGCTTAGGTGAATGATGGCTCAAGGGCATTTAACCCTGCAAGTGCTTCACAGCATTAATTAATAGAGCTGGGAAAATAATTTGCAGTAGATTATCCAATGAATACATTGCCTGTCCCTGCTTGCAGAGAGCTAGTTTGGGCCCTGCTTTTGCTCTGCTGAGCAGAAAAATAATTCTCCTTTCCTCAGAAATGCTCAGCCTACATGTTATTTTGGGTTTGGTGAGGAGGGCAGACCCCTCCACCCAGGTGTTTTCCCTGTACAGGTGAGCAAAGTGAGGGCAAAGATGTTGTTTTGCTCTCCTCACTTTTAGGGTCAAGCTGGGAGCTGCAGAAAATGGGCAGCCCCAAGGGGTGTCTCCTGCCTGGCTCCTCCTGGGCTTATGATTGTCACTGGCTCCTGCCTGTGCCTTCAGGCATCAAACCACCTCCCCACTGCACTGCTCTGACTGAAATGAGCTCTGCTGGTGACAGGACTATGCTGCTGCAAAATGGCTCTGTCCACATGCGTCACCAGCAATCTTCTGCCTGCCAGGGATCATCCCGTCTCCAAGTGAAAAATAATGAGGCATCATAAAACAAACACAATGGACACAAATAGCTAATAAATAAGCACATGAGTGTGCTTAAAAATTGTATATTGTTTCTGATTTTTAGCCAGAAATTGTATTGTATTGAAAATAAGAACCTGGTTGTTTTCTGCAGATATTTCTATCCACATGGGTGTTTGTGAATGTGTTTGTGTGTGTGTACAGATGTGTGCATGTCCCTTGGAAGTCTGTGAGGCTGCTGCTGCACTGGTACAAAACTTTGCAGAGAGAGGAAGAGAACAAAGGTGACTGTGATGACAAATTTTATTTGCATTGCAGGACAACTGTGCGCAGTCCAAGGCAGACCCAGTATGAAAAGCCCACAAGGGATTTGATGGAGAGAAAAGCCATAGCATGAGCTCAGCTCCCAGCACACTTCAGAGAAGCCATGTGAGGGAGTGGGAGGAAGGCCTTATCCTTTTTTTTTCCAGACACCAGGAAAGCTTTGTTTGTAGCTGGTGTATTCTTATTCACCACTTATAAACAACAGTGAGAAATAGATTTGTAGGAAAACATTTTCATGGAGGGAACAGGCAGGCAGAGGTGCTGTGCATTCTCCATCCATAGAGGACTTCAACCCTCAGCTAGAACAGGCCCTGAGGGCTTGGTATAGCCTTCAAATCTTGCTTGCCCTAGCCTTCAAGTCCTGCTTGGCCCTGGGTGTTGCATAGAAACTCCAAAAGTCTCTTCTCACCTAAATCACTCTGGGGTCCTGTGAAACCAGGCTTCACTCATAGCATTGTCTATGGAGCTGCCTGCTCAGCTCACGGAGGGAAGGATCTTACCAGCAGCTGATGGTGAAACATTTGACCAAAGTTTGGTGAAAAGGAATGGTCACAGTAGAAGACTAACATTGCTGCCAAGCAAGGAAAATCATGTAGATGAACTTGTTGGGAACTGACAAAATTATCCATAATACCAGACTTTGCTGTTGTAGGGGATTTAAATTTTTTAGAATTTTCTTGGGAATTGATGTGGGTCAGCCTAAAAGCTTTTGGAAGTAGCCAGTGGCCATTTCTTATTCAGAATAAACAGAACAAGGAACCTATTCCGGATTTAGTGGATAAAGCTTAACAAGGACCACATTAATTGTAAAAAGGAGACCAGGTAAATTATTCCATAGAAGGATTAATTACTGGCAAATAGTGTCAAGAAAGCTGGTGCATTAAAGTGTCTTTTGTATGCACTAACAAAGAAAAATCAACTTCCATGCAGTAAACACAACTACAAGCTTGAACTGGAAAAGGGATGCATGAGATAATACTTTGGTAAATTACTTTGGCTTTCTGTTAGGCCAAGGCTGCTCTGCTTTATCCTAAAACCTTTGAAGTATTTGTTGTATTAAACTGAGAGCCACTTCTGATTTGGGAGCACCTGAAAAAGATAGATGCCGTATCAAAAAACTAGGCAAATGTTTTTCTGATCATAAAAACAGGAGAAAAAAAGAGCATATGGACCAGTCATCTTCAACTTCTTAAAGAGCATTATAGAAAGAAGAAATAAAGAAACTTCAAAAAGATTTCTAAAAACTTAAGAGTTAACAAGATTCATAAAAGTCTACTAGGACTTGTCAACAATGATCTAGTCCTCTTTATTCCCCCAAAATCCTGCTGCCAGACAGGCCCAGGATCCCACGTCCTCTTCAGTTCCTGGCCTGAGCCCCAGCCTGTAGGAGAATAAAAGCAAGTCTCATTCTGCAGCCTGTTCTTCTCCTTGTCTTCCAAAGGAAGCCAGTATGTGTCACAGCAAATGTAGGTTCTCCATAGTGCCATGCCACTGTTCCTACGTCCAATCTGAAAGAATCCTGCTGGGAGAAATTTAAGTCCCTAAATGATGGTACTCATAATCTCAACAATTATATTTGCTCATCAGTCTCCTTATTCCTTATCCTGAAATAGTCTATGTATATTGTATATATGTATACTCTGCATGTTCAAGTCAAAGAAATCACAGGGTATAGTGAACTGAGGAACTTAGAAAGAACAGCTATAATAATTTCAATGATGAGAAACAACTTGCAACCTTAAATGAGTACTTTGCTCTGCAGGTCAGCAAGCACCTTCCATTCCCACTGAGCTCGATCAGTGGTAGGATGTAAATGCCAAAAAATGGGAAATCTGGCCATGGAAAATCAGACCTCTGAAAGGAAGAGCTGAGTTGAACAGTATGTGGATTTAACCATCAAAGACAACAACAACATTTATGACATTTACTGTGCAAGATAATCTTTACACTGAAAAATCAGTATAAATGTGGATTATCTATGTGTGCAATACTGCTGGAAATAATGGCTTGGTGCTATTTAGTGAGGACTACAGCACACACTGAAGTTAATAGATTGCATCTACCTTGGCTAAAAGAAAAGAAATTATGCTGGCTTGTATACTTCCAATATAATGTGCAAAGACCTCTAGGGAATTGAGTATGGCTGCCAAGGGCTTGGAGAAAATTGTAATTCAGAGTTGAGATGAACAATAAATCCAGCTTTATTACAGACCACAGGACAAAGCCTCTGTCCTCAAGGACTGTAAATAAGCTGGGACAGGACAATTTTGTGGGACAAGGTAAGGGGTTCTGGGCATGGGGGTGGCTGCTGCGTGCTGTGACCAGCCCTGCGGCGCAAGAGGGGCACTTCCAGCCCTGGTGCCTGGCCCTGATGGTCTCCCTGCTCCTTCTCCTGCTTTCAGCTTCAAAGCTGGTAGAGGCAGAGCAGCAGGTGGGCAATCTTGTGCTTTGCTCCTGCCAGGGAAAGAGAATGCTCTTACATTTTTCAAAGTCATTCTGTAAACACACAGTCGAAAGAACAAGTCACAGCGGACAAATACAGGGTATGAAATAGATCTGGATTTATGAAGTCCTTTGATGCCACTGTCTCATCATGCAACGTTTCACATAAAGAGCAGTCCAGATAGGCTTTGCACAGGCAGAAATGAGTGACTACATATTACCAGCTGGGATTAGGGAAAACATCCATGAATGGTACAGTCCCAGTATAGCCAGCTGCAGGGAGGTATCTGTCAGGATACTGTGATTGAAGAGATACGTGTGAGGGCAGGCTTTGAGGACACACAAAAATCAGTCAGAGACTTTAGTTTGAGTGCACTTCTGATCTTTATTCAAAGCATGCATTAATGACCCATGGAATTAATTAATTGCATGTTACCAAATGTACAAATGATGCCTAACTGGACGGTATAAAAATTCCTGATGACACCAGGGAATTACAAGAATTCAGAAAGCTGAAACTATGGGCAGAAAGGAACAAAATCACACTATAGATGGGAGACAAGCAAATTTAAAAACCACAATGCAAATGTTTAGCCACACTGTAGTATGGAATACAGAGGTGTTGGGTTCTGGGGTGAAAGTAATCTGAAACTGTAATAACTCACCAGGTGCTTTTACCAGTCAGGTTTATTTAATGGTTGGACTCAATGATCCTAGAGGTCTTTTTCAACCTTAACAAATCTATGATTTTGTGATTTTTACTGCAATTTTTGGTTCAGACCTCACACTTGGGAGAGGGAAGGCAAGGTTTTATCTCAGAAGAGCCCAGGACTGGCATGAACATTCTGCCCAGATGTGAGGGCACCTCTGTGGGTGCATGGACAGACAGAGGTGAACGCAAAAAGCCACACCAGTGTTCAGGGAAGACCGTGGCATTACAGCACCCCCTGCCCAGAAATTGCCTGCAGAGCCTATCAAGCCAAAACCTTCCCATCTGACTACATTCAGGTTTGGGTTCTCTCTTGAATACTTGGTGTATTCTATGTCTTTAACATAAAATTTCTAGACTTGATTTCATACACATATGTCTGCTCATATTCCCGCACTTGAGCGTGGAATATTTAATGTACTTCCAGAAAAAAGTCCTCTTTCTTAACTAGTTCCTTGTCACAGGCAGATAATTTTCATTAGCATTTTTCTTTGCCTGAGGAAGAGAGGTTTCTTTATACTTTGCCATCTCTATTGAGCTTCATATGCCTCTTCAGTGAAGAGCAGAATCCTGAGGCCATATGAAGTTTCTTTGTGTCCACTGGTGGTACAGTGCTGATGACTCCCAGCTGGGATGCAGACCCAAAAGCCTGCTGGATTTGGTAGCACTTTGGAGCTATTTTACCCTTTGTAGTGGCTGAAAGTGAGTCTGCAAGCATCTCATAAACCAGCATGCATGTTTTGAACTGCCTTTCCTCTGACACGGAACAAGGAACTTCATAAAAATAGGGTAATGATAAAGCTTTCTCTATTTTATCTCTGCATTCTCAAGTTGGATATCTCATTGCCTAGCTCCGTCATATAAATCTGAAAATCTGAAAAAATACTGGAAGTAATGGAAATAAAGTTGAATAGTGGAAAAATTTAGTACAAATCCAGAAAGAACAATTGTTGCACTTTTACTTTATCAGACAGTTCTACCAAATTATATTCCTACTAACTTCCAGATGGACCTAGACTAGTATGGAAATATAAATGTACTCCAGCCAAAGGATTAGACTGGATGATAAGCTTTTAGTTTTCTAGCATCCATGATAATAGTCTGGTGTCAAGAGATGTCTTAGAATGTAAACTGTTACATTAAAGTCTTGGGTTTCATGTGCAACCACAAGAATCCAGGAGTATAGTTATTACAGGTATTATGCCCCAGACATTGGGATATAAAAGAGACAAATCTAGATGAAAAAAAAAAGACAAAACAAAGAAAATATAGTTTTATGAGGGACTGCTGGAGTGTCAGTTTGATTCTCAGAGAGGGCAAATTTACTGTCTCACTATTTAGAATGGCTGAAACAAACAGGAACCTCTTACTGTAGCAAAAACTCCTAAGAGCACTGAATGAGGATGGGTAGGACTTTCTCTTTTTGCTGCCTTCAGGAATTAGTGAGGACACTTGCATACGTAGCGTCAGGCTGTGGATTTCCTCACTGATAACACGGGCATCCTGCTGCGTAAGCGCTGCTGGATCAGGACTCTGGGCTGCTCCTCCCATTGGCAGCTCTCAGAACTAATGAGTTATTTCCGGAGAGGCATATTCTGTCAGCAGCTCACACTGATTACCGTCATAATAATATTAATAACAACAATAACAACAACAATAATATCATCTCCTTTTTTCATGGCTTTGGCCTGAAGTCAGTGACTACAGTCTTCCTAATAAAGTTGTCACAGGTCCGTGACTGCAGATGTCAGCCCTGTGAGTTGTGGTGGTGAAGTGTGGTGCAGACCATAACTCCCCTGCCTCAAATGCACAGACAGGCAGAGGACAGGGTGCTTGCCCAGGACTGCTGCAGAAAGGGAGGAAAAACATTGCTGAGGCAGCTTTCAGAGCTGGATGTGTAACCAGGTCACTTCACTTCTGGCAGCTTATAAAAGTGAGAGAGGAAGTCTGCAGTATACACTGGTGTGAGGTGGAGGGAGAAACAGGAGTGAGAGAGGACAAGAGAAATGTGCGCACACACACACAAATAGGAGAAAAAGGAAAAGCCCTGATAATGAAGTGCGTAAGACATCTTCATGTTAAAGAAGGATGAAGTAATTTCAAATTTAGGTCAGAAAGCAAGCACCTGTCAGCAGTGCTGAAGTGTGTATTATTTTATGCAGCTTTGCAGCCACATCCTCTTGCCTGTCTGTAAGTACTTGCATCATGAAGTCTCTGAATGTAGAGGATCACAAACTCTTGGGATGTGATAGCAATGACTTCACTCCAGTGCCTGTAAGAAGCAGGGCACCACACTGGGAAGAAATTACCTGAAGATTTGACACCTCAAGGCCTGGGGAAGGGGATATGTATTGGTAAGCCTGGCCAGAGGTGACATCTGGCTGCATCAGCTGCTGTAATTCAGAGGAGGGTGAGTAACTCTTGCCGTCCTGGAGCACGGCCATGTCCCCCTCAGGCAGCATCCTGCCAGTGAGCCGAGCTGGTGCCGGATGCTTCAGAGGAAGGTGACGCCCTCCCCTCTCACCTCGGATGATGAACACGGATGAGGATTGCGCAATCCTCCTCGGGGGAAGGGGGGGCAGACAGTGACTTCAGCCCATGATGAGCTTCCAGCCTGGAACATGGAGATTAATGGCTGTTGCAGTATCTGTCCCAGTCAGCATAACTGGAAAGTGCCTTTTTACTGCATGAATATTTAACCTTTTCCTGAATCTCATCACAATTATTATCTCATGAGCAAAAACAGAAGGCAGGCTGTCTTTGCTCCCCGCCTCCACCACGTCAGGGTCTCGGCAGGGATGTAGGGTGGCAGAGCTACCACAGTGCATCACACCAGAGCACGTTTATGGGCCACTGCCCAAAGACACATGGGTTCCCCCAAAATGCAGGGCCACCTGCACCTGGAGTGCCTGGCTGCAATGATGGGCAGGAGAGAGGGGTGGCTGTGTTGGGAGCTTGGCACTTTGGTCAGCCAGCCCAAGCTGTGGGCAGCTCCAGTCTCTGTGATCAATCTTTTAACACGTTGTATTGGTTGAGGAGCAAACAGAGAAGAAGAGAAGAAGGTGAAAGATCGGTATGATTCATGAAATAAGAAGCAGTGCCTTATAAGCTCTGCCCTACAGTGACAGGTAGCTTTCTCCTGTTCCTGGTTCAGCACCTTGTGCTGTTGTCTTAAAAATATATAGAAAATACTAAACTGGGCAATATATTTTCCAGTGCAATTGTTACCTTTGTGCCTCTTTTAGGAGAGTAAGAAATCAATGTGCAGCATCTTTTTCTGCCTACCTGCTCCCAAATGACAGTTATTTGCTTTTCCTCTGGGGAGTAACAATGTGAAATATAAGTACTTGGCAACCAGGGCTGCACCCAGAACAGTTTATCATTTACTTGCCACAGATTACACATTGTAAAATGATGGAACCAAGCCCCATGTTAACATTTAACCAGATGTTAACTCCACCCTGGCAGCACTTGGATATACCTCTTGAACAGATTTGCAGGTGCCCAGAATTTCTGAACAGCTCCTGTATTCCCACAGTTGTGCATGAACATCCAGGAGGAGAAGGGAATACACCTACTTATGCATGGCACAGGATTAAATGCTTAAAAAAATATAATAATAACACCAAAGTGCATTTTCAAAACCAAATATTAAATTCAACACTAAAAATGTAATAGTATCCCCTACAGGAAGAATCCTGCTAGTTTTCAAAGAAGTTTCACACCAATATAGATTACAATAGAAGCTTCTCTTTCAGAAATACTGCCTGCTCACTAACAGCACCAGCCCAGCTGGTCAGCACCAAGCCCAGATCAGCATCAACCCAACCTGACGGGGACTTCTGCTTCAGTATTTTTAGTGCTCAACCACACAGTGGCTACTAACCTGGATTACAGACAATAGTGGAACCCAAATAAGCTTGTGTGAGAGGCTGTTCTCCAGGTAATTTTTAAGTCCTGACTTTAAGCAAGGTGTACAAGATCATAAGGCTGACTGCTGTGATTTCTGGTGCAATCTCACAGACTTAAGTATATTTGAATAATTCAGTAATGTTTGGTCCACCTCACCTGGGTGCTCATCCTCTGAGGATATGAATCTCTTTATTCCTTCCCTTCTTGGGACACCTGGGCTTTCCCAAGTGTAGAAAGCAGAAGCAACCTGACCAAGTCCTTGTCACAATAGGATGGAGGAGGGGAAGAGCAACTTTCCCACTTGCTGGGAGTGGTAGATGTATATATAAACAGGTATTTCCTACCGTGGTGGCTCCTGGGGGATTGCTAAGGGGAGCAAAGAGGCAAATGAGAGCTGTGACCAAGTGGGAGGGGGAGCTGCAGTGGTGCCAGCCCTGCTGAGGGCAGACTGGAACAGGTGATTCAGAAACCAGTTGTGCTTTCAACAGCTGCTCTGCCTGCTGTGCCAACACAGCCCTGGAACTGCACAGCTTTTGTGCCTGAGACATGCAAAGAGCTCTGCAGCTTCAACAAAACAGGACGAGGGGAGTGGGTATACACTGAACGCATCCACGAGGTGAGTGCTCCATGGAGATGCAGCTCCTGCCTCAGCCCTGCGCAGGGGGCTGGGGACAGACAGCAGCCCAGGGGAGTGACAGCTCTCTCTCCCAGTGTGATACCTCTTTATTGGTGCCAGCTGAGTCCTGAAATCTCTGCTTTGTAGAGATGAAACACATGCTCGTATATTGAGATGGGACAGCTCTAGGGCACAGCCACACTTGGCTCTGTTTATTTCATTGTCTTTAATTTATCCTTTGGTGTTCATCCTACCAGAAGTATAATAATAATCAGAAAGATAGATTAAACAAACAAGAGCCTCTGCCTAAAGTTTCAATAAAAATTGAGCTTAACCATCCCCTAAGATCAAACAAACAAAAAAGCCTCTTAATTAATTTTCCTTTCTGTCTTCTCTTCTATTTAATTTAATTAAAAATATTCTAGGTCCAGAAGTAGAACTATGAAAATCCTTTGGAAAATATGTGCATTTCCAGCTCAACTAGAAAGCAGTCCTGTGTGGGACTCATGTTTCTGTCACTTGCAACCTGTTTTTGCAGTTACAAAGAAGTATCAGTATCTTGGTACCACAAGTGCTTGAGTCAGCAGAATTTCTGAAGCTCCCAAAGTTTGTCTGTTCCTGTGGGTTTGTTTTGTTTAACCCTCCCCGCAAACCCCACAAAATTGAAGAATAAAAACAGAAGTGGCAGAGCCATTGCTCCAGAAAGGGATGCAGGAGACCCCTGAGTCCTAGCATGTCCTGCATGCCAAGCTGTTGTTAAACTGTGCACCCATTTATGTCCAATGAGTTTGTTTAGCAAGTCTCCATCCTTGCCCAGTTAAATGTATGAAAGCAAATTTAATTTCATCACCATCATTGCAAAATAAGACCTGCCTGACCACAAATAGCAGCAGCAGCAAAAATTTGTCCAGCAAAATTCACTTGCTCCTGAAGCATCCGCAACACAAAGTCAGAAATTAGTGGTCAGAGGAGAGGCAGAGCCATGCCGTGTTTTCTCAGCATCATGTACCTGTGTCATTTATCCCATCCCAGTCACTTGGACACCCCAGCCTTTACTTTCTGGCAGTCCTGATGTCCTTCAGGAAGGTGTTGGAGAGTGACATGACATCATGAACAATGCAAGGTCTTTTCTCCATCCTCCACTGCTTAAATCCTGTTGTTATAACTGTTCTAATTAATTCAAATAAAGACCTTAACTGCTCAAAGCTGTATTCACGTTTTTCATCACTGAAATGCTATGGGGCAGTGAAAGGCATTTCTAGGAATGCAATACCCTGGGATATCTCTAGGCAATAAATTATCCTCTCCCCACTCCCCCTCCCCACTCATTTCATTTAAAAGTGAAGGGTGCTGAGTTTTATTAGGCCCCCTCTTGTCATCACGGCCTGTGATTTGCAGTCCCAGGGCTAGACTTCTCTTCCCCTTTCTCTTCCAAGCACCATGAGATCGCGTTACATTAGACAGAGAGGTCTGCCAGGTCACAGCCCCGGTCACTGTCACCCACTTCCCATTTCCTGCAAAATCCATACGTGGGAACATTTTCCCTTCATCTTTTTGAACAAAGAAAAGAGAAAAAATTAAAACAAGTGGTCTGAAGGTTTGCCTGTGCAAAGGTTGGTAAACGAACACACTTGCTGGGTTCACGTGTGTATTGATGTACACGGCTCCACCTATGAGCCAGATGGAAGGAAAACCTGAAAAAGAAAGGAGGGAAAGTGGTTAAATCTGGGTATCTGGAAAACACATTTCCCACTCTTGTACCACTTGTCACCGTCTCTCAAGCAAGCCATCATCCTGACAGAAATGTATCTCTGTTCAGCAGCATCCCCCTCGCTGCCTGGGCGCACAGCAAGTCGGCCCAGCTGCCTCTCCAGGATTTGCCAATTATTAAGCTCAAAGCAAAGTAAAACAAACAATGATACGAGCATCAGTGTCAGCAAGGAAGCAGAGCACATGCTTTCCCAAAAGATTTATGATGTGAGACCCGTAGGGTTCCAGGATGATTCTTAGAGGGTTGCATTTGTGTCCATGTCCTTGCATGCAAATGAGTTAATGTTGTATTGATTTACACTGTCAGATGGCACATGCACCCAAACCTTCAACCTGTGCATACCAGCACAGCTGGGCAGCCAAAGAGCCAGGAGCCATCCTGTGGGGCCAAACAGGGTCTTTGCCTCCTTCCCTGAGCAAACACCTCTGGTTGTGGAAACTCTGGTGAGGAACAAAAAAGATCTTAGCACTGGCCAGGAGAATCTGAGATCTTAAACGCTTTTGCTCCCAGATGACTTAAGCAGCAAGGTACAAATTGCAGGGGGATTGTCAAGGATATCACTGCAGTTTCAGTTCGGAAAACAAAGACAGTTCCCCTCAGGGGGCTGGGAGAGACAAATAATTTTCTTTCTTCTGTGTCTCTTGTATTCAACTTTTGTGAGCTGCCTGTCTTCTGTGCTAACATAGCCCACAGCCAGAGCTGAAATACAGGGCTGACTTTATCAGACTCTGCAGGTTACCTCCTTCTCTTTTATGGAATCAGTAACAGGAAGGAATTTTCTTTCTTATCTAGGAAGTGAACCTAAAATTGCTTTTCCTCAGGCTCCTGGTTTGGCTGAATGGTATTTGCCAGTAATAAACAGCAATTGTTAACTGTAGGAGAATGGGGCCCCTCACCCTGGGAGAGCAATGAATATGACTGGGATCTGGGATCTGGAGTGAAGGGATGGGAGGCACGGCTACCTTTCTTTTATGAATTATTAGCAGCACAAAGCAGGGATATGATGGAGATTGAACCATTTGTTTACCCAGTGTCTGAGACCAAACCAAAACAGTGTGGACCTTCAATAGAGCAATGCTGTAGTTTTGAATGTTTGGCATTTACAGTGGAAGTCATACCACATAATGTATTTTTCTAAAAGGTTCATCTTCCTTAAAGATGCCTTTCCTGAAGCAGAGACACCAGACTTCTTTTTGAAGGTAAGCTTCCAGGCTGAAGCTTACAGCTTCCATGCTGAAGCTTACAGCTTCCAGGCTGTAATTTCTCTTTCAAAAAGAAATTTGAATACATGAATCTGGAAGGTTCTTTAAGTATATCAAGTGTAGAAGAGTGTACTGTGCCTGAGGACAGACATGGGAAATCCTGAGGTATTCAAAGAGGACAACGAATAAGATGAAGCAAACCAAGGAAGTTGCCTGGATGGAAACTATGTGGAGCTTCAAGGAGAAAGACAAAAGAGATTCAATCTAAGCCTATGGTGCCAGTGAGAGTCTGGGAGATTCACACAGGGAGTGATGTCTGCGGAAAAATTGGTGCAGAGAGAGACAATCTGTGAAGTACTTCCAATGCAGATAGGAAAAAATGGTGAAGAGCAAAGCAAGAGTTAATGGATTTCTGAGCAAGGGACATCACAGTAAGCACAGGAAGGAAAGCAAATAAAGAGCTGGAAAGGAAGAAAATACCCAACAGTTTCCAGTAGCAAGGCAGGGTGATGAAAAGGGAGGAGAGAGAGGAATAACATCTGACAGTGGAGATGCAAAAAGAAGTGGCTGGGAAGTTAACATCAGTGAGAGAGGCAAGGGGAGCATTGTGGTGGAGAGCACCCAGTGCCTGTCATTCTGGCTCTGCACAGCTCAAATGAGAGGCAAAGGAGCAGCCAGAAATGTTGAGTACAATACAGATGGAGATGTAAGCTGGACACCAAAGGGTTGTGCCTTTCAGAAAGTAGGGAAAAAAATAGGATCACAAGCCAAGTTGAAAATGAACACAAAAAGCAGAAGCAAAGATGGTGCCGGTCAAGAAGCAGCATAAAGAAGATGTGATCCCAGAGAACATAAAGAGACCAGGAGGTGAAACCCTGATGTCTAGAAATGAAATACTGAGATTAATGGCCAAAAAAAGAAATCTTTCTTTCAGGCATATCTGTTGCACAATAGCAGAGCAGTCTCCCCTCACTTAGAGACATACAGTCTCTAAGCCCAGGGGGTTTGGTTTCAATGGCAGACACTTGGCATGCTGCTCCAATATCAACTGCAGGGAAAAAAAAAATTCAAAACTGATTGAAGAATTCTGGTCTGGGACTCAGCCGAGAACAACTGGTTGGCGTAGCTCAATTTCACAGTGTGAGGAAACTGCAGTTTTCTCCTGTGGGGTGTGAAAAGGCAGGTAAGAGCGTGCCTGATACCTGTCTGGAAGAGCTGGGCCTCTGTCAGCAGGGCAGTTATATTTACAAGGAGTTTCAGATATCATAGTGTGGCAGGTAGGAAAAAAAAGCCAAAGGTGGCCCATGCAGACCCTGAGAAATCACAGTAACACTTCAGATTATGTGGCACTCTTAAGAAACAGCAGAGCTTTATCCAGCTTCATCGATGATCATTGGTGGGTCCCTTCCAGCTCCAATGTTCTGTCATATGTGTGTGATAGCTTTTAGCTTTTGAATTTGTCTACCCATGGTAAGCCACTTGCACAAGTCTAGCCAAGTATCAAGTAAGGAGACAGCCTGGACCCCCTCTGATTAGGATCTACCAGCTACAGCACATTCCCAGTTAGGGCAGATGCAGCAGAAGGAGTTAGTGTTTTGTTTCAGCAGGCTCACCCTCGCCAGCCCTGCAATGCCAGCAGCATGGTTTCCAGCTTATTTTATCATTTGGGCTTCTTTCACTCTTCCCACTTCTCCCTTCTCTGGTGTCTCAGCTCCTTTTCCTCCTATGAGAACTGGACCCCACAGGGCTGCTGAGGAGCAGCAGCAGAGGCTGGCTGAGAGTGAAAAGATGCTTGGTCTGACCAGGTTGCAGGTGGGTTACTCTTCATTTGGGACTGCCTTCTTGCTTTTCATGCCCAACAAACTGAAACCAGCAGTGGGAGACGTTCTAGTGCAGACTGCAAACAAGCATCAGTGGATGGGGAGTTTAGTGGTGCGGAGCTGCCTCCTGGTGTGGCTGCCCTGCAGTGCTCCAGGGGCTTAAACTTTGCTAGGAAATGTCTTTGGGACCTGCCAGGAGCACAGGTGATGGGCAGACATCCCAAGGAAAAGCAGTGCCCTGCTGCAGGTGCTCTAGGCACCCTGGGCCACCACAGCTTTGTCACTGGCACTGCAAGGGGCTTGGGCTTGCTCTTCTACATGGCAAGAAGCCAGCTTGCTGTAGGACTTACAACTCTCAGCAAGTTTTGCCTGTCTGTCTGAGAGGAGGATTATTCCAGGGTTTTGCTGCCTTTTCTGCTGCAGTTTTCCTGCTCTGAGTGTATGAAGCATTTGAGATGAGTCTGATTTCCCTGACAATCCCAAGGGGAATGAGGGGAAGCCTCAAGGAAAGGCAGAAAATTGAAGATTTAATGACTTATAGATGCTCTGCTCAGCCTCCTGGTCTCTGGTAAGATTAAAAGCTTGACCTGCTTCGTATGTATCTCATGGCTGGATTTTTGTTTTATTTGAACAGAGCAATGCCAGGCCCGTAGGACCTGTGACTCTGTTTCTTCCGCTGGGAAATGCACTGTAGGGAGCAAGGGTTCATAAGCCAGGCCTCTCTGGGGGTCAGAGGGCAAAGAAATGGGGACAAAATACATTTGAAAGTAAACTTCAGAGCAGCACATGAAACATTAAAATCTGATTGAAAACCACGTGCAGCTGTGTCTCCTCTTCTGCACAAGTTAATGCTCACAAGGTTCCAAAAAGTAGGACATGGGGAAAGAGTTTAGACTGATAAACTAGCGGCAGGCATGCCTCTAAACAAATGTTCCCAAAATCCCTGTCAGTCTGAAGTGCCACAGACACCTTATGGACACCCAATTCCTTTCTTATAATAAATTTCTTAAATATTGATCCTCCTTTAATTCTTTCCACTGCCCTGTAAAAGACAAAGATGCTCTCTGAAAGATTAGATTGAAATATTTGGGTGAGCATTTGTGTTTAGGTTTCTTAGTCTAGAATTCATATAAGACACCGGTACAACTGAAGATGTCAAAATTTCTGGCCTCAGAACACAAAACTTTGTGACAGAGCACACTCAAACATACTGTGCACTTTAGGACTGGTTGTAGACATCCTCCTGTCTCATGCAAAGGCCTCTTTTGTGGCTTAAACTTACTTCTATCAAGTAAGTGAAGTTTAAATTCCTCCACATATAACTACCCCTGAAGTGAAAGCACATTTATAAAATGATAAGAGATCAAACTTATAAAATTCATAAATGTAGGAGTATTTATAGGCCTTTCATAAAGGCTTCTAAAAACTATTATTTGAAGATAATTTCTCCTCCTAAAATTAAATTTTAATTTCTTACAGCAAACTGGGCAGAATTTTACCACAAGGATAAAGTTTTGTTTGTTGTAGACTTTCACTCCAGATCAAACTGGGTTAATAAACTTCTGAAATATGTAATTAACCTGTCCCAAGTTTACAGTTTATGTTGTTATCTGATATTAGCAAAATTAAACCCATCTTCATTGGGAAATGTAGCCTGAGGTTTAATTTTTACGCTGACCATGCAGCAATAGGCAGCAAAGTTGATGATATTACACAGAAACGGAGCCCCATGCTCGTGATTCAAAACATGCTGGGCCATTCACCTCTGAATTGAAAGTGAACTTTAAGCACATCTTTGGTGACTAAAGAGCATACAAAGAGCACCAAAGAGATTCACATATATGTTTTAAGTTATACATACTTTAGTCTGTTGTTGGATTTGGATCAAGTAAGCATGGCAGAGTATAAAATCCAATCAGGAAGATCTCTGTAAACACTTCAGTATCTTCTATCTGTCTATTTTGGTGGCATTTGAAATGTTCAGGTATAGATATAGGTATAAATATACATGAAATAATTAGATTTCCCCCCTATTTCCATTTAGGTTGAATCTAGTAACAACTTGAGTTTTATCTAGAGAAGCCTACAGAAAACTTTTTTATCTTTTCTACTTCAAAAAACTCTCCTGGTACTGAAGATAAAACAGCTTTAGACTCTCATAAGGTCTCTTGGTTACCTAGCCAGACACAGACAAGTCTTTACCAATTCCCTGATTCATTAAAAACTGGTTAAAAGGCAACTGATCTGCCCCAGCTCTTTGGGCTCTGCACAAGTGACTGGAGTCAGGCTTTGAATGAGGATGTGGTGCTGGATGCTTGGGCTGTGGGTGTAGCTGTGAGAGCAGGGGAGGGCAGAGCTGTATTCACACGTATACATGCCATTTAGGCAAAAGTTAAAGCAGAACTAGAACAATTATTCAGCTCCAAGCAGGCTTTAAGGGTGAAATGTAGTTTAGACCCTTCTGGCAGCAAGCAGAAAGATGTTTTATCACTAGTGTTTAAAACTATGAAAGTGGGACATTTTTTTCACCAATGCTGCAATAACCCACTGTGCAAGGCAGGGTTAATTTTTTCCTTTCATCACAAGCCAGTTCCTTGAAGTGTTGTTAATGTCTGAAATAAAATCTGAATGTCTCCCCAGACAGTGTGATGCTCTGGGCCTCTCTTTTCTCTTTGGGTCCCCATCCCACTGGACATGTCATCACATTAAATGTGTATTATTTAAGTTAACCCATGGGGGACATTGTGACTGTGTCATGTACTAATGGCCATATTTTTAGGATTACCTACCAGGACTGTACCTTGGCCACTGGCATATTGCCTGAGAGCATAACAATAATTAGCAGGCTTGCACCTGCCTCTGTAAAATTTTGTTATTAATTTGCTATTTTTTAAACTCTTTTAATGCCCCTCTACCCTTCCTTGTTTTATTGCAGGATGGTCTAAGGCTTCTTTAATTTCAGTTACTATATATGGAGAGAGAAATAACATTTCTTTGCCCCAGAGAGGTGTCAGGACCTGCAACTCCAGTGAGATGTGGATGCTTCTGAACAGAGTGTGTGGACATAATGAAACAGAATAGAAAACACCAATAACTGGAGAAACAACTGGTGCTGATGCTTATCATTTCATGACATTAATTAAACAGAAATTTATTTAGACATTGAAGTCAATGGACAAATGAAGTTCTCATCATATTGGTGTAAGAGAGCATTTACTGACATGCCTCACCAGAGATAAAAATTTTACTGTCTGTGTTTCAAAATGCTGGCCTTGGCCATGAGCCAGATTGTTTTATACCTACTTTTTTAAAGCACAGGGAGATTCTGTCATTAGCTCTGGCTGCAACTGTCTATGACTGTTGCTCTGCAACTTGGTGTCCTTACAAATAAAAATTCTTACAAAAAAATTATTTTTCAAGAGAATTGAAGAACCCAGCTATTTTTACTTGGCAAAACAATGGCTGAGAAGGGATGTGACTGCTGAGTGCAAATACATCAAGGAGCAGTAAACCTGAGGGAGGTGAAAAAAGCTATTTAAGCTAAAAAGTAACTTGGCACATGAACAAACAAATGCTAAGTGGCCATGAATAAAATTAGCAAAAGAAGAAGCAGGTTGCCAATGATCCAAACAATGAGGAAAGACCTTTCCAAAAGAAGAAATGCAAGCACAATAGTGAAGTATTTTTAGGATGTAGTTTAACTAGTTCCTGAAAGGGAATAAGGAGATTCAGCTTGTTGCTATGGCTAAGCAGAAAGGCCTGAGATCACTTCCATGTCAGGAGGGTATTTGAATGAATAATCTCTTTCTGCTGTCTCCTTGCATCCTATTTAACATCAACAAAGACTGCAGGTCCAGTAGTGGAAAGCAAAGCAAAGCGGTGGCATAGCACAAGTCAGTCAGGTCGCTTTCCAGGAAATTCAGAAAGCTGAGAATTTGGTGAATGATACAGAGTGAACCCTCACTCATGTCCCTCTTGAAATGCTGGAGGACTGGAGTAATGGCCAAGGTTCACATCAGGAGGCAGCCATTTTTTTTTACCAGTTAATAATTTCTTATTTTCTATATTTAAAACATATTTAAAGAAAAAAACCCCACTTTTCATATATGTAAAAAAGGTGAGATCTCCCAAGCACACAAAGCCAGACACTCTGGGAAAGAGATGATCATTCCAACACCTAAATAACTAATCTTTAGTTAAACTAGTGTTGATTATTAAACTGAACACCTGTCTTCAAGCCTTACAAGTGTCTGTAGGACCACTGATCCTTTGATTAGCATGCTAACTTAATTTTCCGTCTTTGAAGAGTATTTCCTTTCAACAGATTCCATAATATTGCTGCAGTGTTTTTTCCATTTCCTGACTTGACTTTTACTCTGTCACTGTCACGGCTCTTAATCACCAAATACTCTTTTGTTACATGTAAAGAAGACATCAACAACGTCTATCCTGTCAAGTGAAAATGTATCAGGCAAAAACCAAACACCTTCTTAAAAATAGAGTTTGACTCTTGATATTTAATGTGACACATCCCTTATTCAGCTGCAACAATGTCCCTCCATTCTTTCCAAAATGATGGACCCACCTGCTTGTACTGATAAAATAATTAGATCTAAAATGTGAAGATCAAACTAAATATACAAAGCTATTTTCTAGCTTTTCCCAAAACTACTAGACAGACTGCTAAGTCTCAAATATCTCATACACTACCATTTACTTAACCATCAATCTTCTAGCTGGACAGTTTATTAATTTTCTCACCAAGAGGTCCCACAAACCATGCTGCCCATCACTTGAAGATTCCACCTTGAGAATGTTGTATGAGATGCTGCCACTTTGTTTGCCTTTTCTTCTGTCCCTTGGCTGAGTGACATGCCAGTTTTGTACAAGGCCCAAGTCTTCATTCCTTGGAGGAGCAGCTCTCCCACCAATTTCCGATGAAGTCTCATGGAGCCATCACCCAACACTTTGCTCGGTATTGCCCAGCCACTTTCCTCAGGAAACAAGCAGCCAAGATCCTGGTCTCACCATCATCATGAGGAAGATCTTTTCACTGTCCTTGTGGGCAGGTGTTGATTAACCTCATTTCCTGGGTGCAGAGTGTGCAGACAGTCTTTGTGTCCTGGGAAGTGATCCATGCACAATTGCCTCACTTCTCAGGACCATTATCATCAACTCTTCCTCTTTGCTGATCCTTTGGAAAGGGGATAATTTTTCCCAGGCTGCTCATTACTGTGAACAAGGGAAGGAGGGGCAGGAACAGCAGCCACAGTTTGACAAATGACCCTTAGTAACAGATTAAACAAATGGCAAAAATTAGCTATGCTACAAACTCCCTTAACTCCCTCTACCTTCATTTCTGCACAAGCGCCTTCCTTCCCACCTGCCTCCCTGTAATAGGCTCAAAGAGATCTTCTCAGGGTCCTTAATTATCAGGAACACATTAATGGAGAGGAAGGATGACCAAAGCACACAATTAGTCACTGAATATAATTGTAAACCAGGACATGACTAATTGATTCTCAAATACAGCATTGCCCAAGCACCAATAGGAATGCCCAGAATGGGAGTGCTCTGCCCTCAGCAATCACTTTCACACCAAAAACTGTGCCACAATGACTTAGATCAACAAGAAAAACCCATGTCTGCAGTGGAGTCAATTGTTGTCATACCCTATTCAATGGACCCTCACCATCTGTGGAAATGAGAAGGTGCAGAGTTTGTGCAAACCTTTTGTCTCCCATTTGGAGCTGAGGAGGCAGCAAGGCTTAGAGCACAATCTGTCAGTTTAGGACACAGGACTGGCCAAATCCATCCTAACTTTGTCAGATATTTTGAAAGACTCCTTCTTGTAGGAATATATTCATACCTGGAGCTTGAGCACAAAAATAGTGTTTCTGCATTGGTTAATCTCTAAGGTATGGATTTGTAGAGGCTGTGAAAATAGATCTCTGACCATATCTGGCATGGTTGTTCTTATGGTCTGATGTTGGAGGCTGCAGAGACATCCTTGCCTTCCTGCTCAGCCTGTCTCACCATGTCTCCTCATACAACCATGCAGCTGGTAGTGAAATTCAGCACTGGGCCACACCTCCTATCCTTTGCATGATCATGCTGACGTCTCATCTTTTCCTAAGCTTCATCTGAAAAGGGCCCTTTTTCCTCCTGCTCTTGCTTTATGTTATTCTTCTAGTTAATTTAATGACAATATTTGCATGGAAGCAGTAAATGAGGCCAAGCTGTCTTCAATTGCCTTTCCAGTTTTGATTATAGTCACCAAGTTCTGCCCTGCTGTTAGACAGGTGTAGCTTGTAAACCGCACTAGAGACTCTTTCAGTAAGTCCCTTCTTTGAAGGCAAATCCCTTGAGCTAAAACTCTTCTCCCAGTTTTGCAAGGAAGATCTTGACTCTGATGAGCCACTTTTCCAATGTGCAGGGATCTTCTCCTGGAGCAATCAGAGATTTTGCAACAGGGTATGGTCCAAAATGTGGCCCAGTGAGAAATGCTTGCCTTGACATTAGATTATATCTGGGTCTCATTTCTCAGTGACCATGACTGAGACCACCTAAACACCATTTAACCCATCCCACTGATGTTGTAAATCCCAACCACTTACCCCCCATCACAAAGCATAACAAAAAGGAAAGCAGAAACTACAGTGTTGCTTTCCTTACTGTACTTGTATACCTGTTATTTCTTACCAACTAGTTACTGCATCAGCATATTAAAGTAGCTGATTTTCTAAATGGAAAAAATCTCTGTCTTTATTTCTTAATTTTCCTTCATAGTAATGGAGATTAGTCTGAATCAGTCTAAACACTTCATAGGAAAACTTTTCATTTTATATCATCTACATGAAGTACAGATTTGAAGAATGGAGGTGGAAGAGTTTATCTTGTGGTCAGCCAAGCACACAGAAGAGAATTCACAGTTTAAAAAGACAACAGCAAGTCTCAGTAATGTCTATTTTTTTATGTGTGGTGTTTATCAAAATGTAACATTTCAGTGGAATTATTAGAGGGTCCTTTTGGGCCAATGCTGTGTCACAGCTTCACTTTTGCCATTCCGTTACTGCTATGAACCTTTCAGTAATAAACACTGAGATCTCATCAGTGTGTTGTGAAGGATTCCCTGTCATAAGTCTGGAAGTTTCATTTGTACAATTTTGATTTGCATCAGGTGGCACACTTCAGAGTCCATGTCTAAGATGACATCTGAAATGCCTGGATGCCAAAGGCTGAATATTTGCTTAGAATGTACTCCTTTTCCAGTTTTACTTTAATCTACAAATAACATGTCAAAAAATAGCCATTCTTACTTGTACTGGGGCAGATATGTGCTCTTACTTGTACCAGGTCAGATATGTGCTGAGGGCCAGATTGCTTCATTGGGTCAGATGATATCAGTAACTTCACCATGTGGATATCCTCAATCATAGTCTATAAAGAAGCAGGACACTTGTGCAGGTGCCTGTACACGTGAGCACACACAAGTGCACAGGCGTGCACACACAGATGCACCATAAGGAGCAGGAAATACAATGAGAATTTTAGAAAAATCTTCTGCATTTTGCCTTAAAAATCCCTAAGTGTGGATACCTAAGGGACAGCTTATTTTTAGCATGAAGAAAATTTCATTTCTCAGCATGGAATCCCAACAGTAGCCAGAGGCCTGAGGAGTTTGGGGTGCAAAGGAAGGGCCAGGACAACGTTTGACCTCCCATCACAGGCCACTCCTGACACCAGCACCTCTAGGAAGAGGATAAGCCTGAGACACACTGTCCTGAGAGCCCCTCGCCCTTTGTCCTTCACTGCCAAGTCAAAGAAGGAGGAAATCTCACTTTCAGTTCATGGAAATAGAGCTGTAGAGAACAAACCCAATCATCTTGTAAATAGCTACCTTTTGCAAGGAACACCTCATTTGGAAGTTGAAAAGGCTGGGTCTCTTAAAAGTGATCCATGTTTGACTCCTGACAAAACCACAAGAGGAACATTTTGGGGTGAAGAGTGCAAATCTGCCAAGCCACACTATGTGAAATCTCTGAAAGATTAACTTGTTGGACTAAGTGTCTGTGTAGCCCAGCTTCCCTATTTATCCAAAGTTGTAAAGTAGGATTTCAATACACCAACTACCCTGTGTCTCTCTCCTTGATAAAGGCTTGATTTCTCATTTAGGAGCTAGAAAATCATTCCCTTCAGTGAGAACCTGTTCAAGGAGTACTGCTGGGCTACACAGGGCTCTTTTTTCATACAGACGGATAGAAGACTAAATCACCAGTTTTGATTGCCATTAGCAATGCAAATAACAGTGTGTGTGTCTGAGTCACCACTAATCCAACACTCTTTCAGGGAAACTGCAGTAAAATCTGTTGTGAGTGTGTTGTAAATAATTTTAGCTCCCTTTGAGTCATTGGTTGTACTGATTAACTCCAGGGATGGGGTATCCACCACCTCTCTGGGCTACCTGTTTCAGTGTTTCACCATCCACATTGCCAAAAAAATTTCTTCTTTGTATCTAATCCAAATCTGCCCTCCTTTGGTTTGAAACCACTACCCCATGCTCTGTTGCAATAGTCTGCTGAAAAGCTTGTCCTGTTTTTTCTTGCAGGGATGTTCAAGGGGAGTACAGAAGTGATTCTGAAGTGCGGTGTTCAGGCTCTGAGTTCTGTGATCCCTTAAGCTGGGCAGCATTCACGTTTGCACTAGGTTGTTTTAAGTGTTGTGAGCAAGGCAAGTACTTTCAGTGTGAGGTCTGAGGCTGTCAATATGTTGCAGATAGACAAGTAAGTTCACCACAGTTGTGGTCAGAGATTTCTGCTGCTCTTAGAGGTCAAGTCTGCCCTTAGTGAAGTGGTGCAGGGAAAGGAGTTGCCTCAAAAAGGGTCAAGTTTCTAAAGAAGTGAGAAACCGAGAACCACAAGTCATTGCCAATTGCAAAGCGAAGTAATATCACTCTAAATTTTTATGAGGAGAAACACTTAAAATAATAGAATCTTTTAGGATTGAAAAGACCCTTAAAATCCAACACACACTGCCTTCTTTTTTGCTTCTAAGGATGAAGCTGACAGAAACATATTTATTTCATTGAATTAACATAAATCGTGAGATTCTCTAATTTTGTCAGCCAGGAGTTTCACAAGTATATTACCCAGATTTCCAAAACACTGCTCTTAAGTTTGGAATTTTATGAGAATAGCCTTTTCCTTGGCATTTGGTGCTCTTGCTTCATGTGAAGAGTAGAAACACAGAGGGTTCAAAATGAGACGGAGAATTCCAGCAACATGGGAATCAAATGGAAACTTTTAAAAGGTATTGGTTATTTTTGCCCAATTATCTCCTCATTAAAAAAAAAAAATAAACAACTAAACAATATTTGAGATAGCAGTAATTTTAATTGAATAATTTAGAAAATATATAAATAAGGGATAATTTGGTTCTAACGATAGCACATAAGCAAAAGATAACCGCGGGGCACGGAGTGCAGGGCTCTTGGACCCATGCCACCTCGCGTACGAGTTTGCCAAGTGAAGATTCCCCCCTTATATGCCATGTGTTAATACCATATTCTCCCAGTTCCGGTTCGTCATCTACCTATCACCGCCCTCATTAACACCTTTACTGCGCATGCACCACCACTCAGTTCGGTGGTCGCACAAGTCTTTGGGGGTCGTCTGATGAAGATTTCATAGTCTTCCTCTTTGTCCTTTAATTCACCTTTGGGTTACACATGTGCACCAAGCCAGTACAATGTAAGCCAAGAGCACATATCGCTGCATCTACATATCGAAGCAATAAATCCCTTATAATTAGCATTTTTCTGGGACCCAACCAGGTTCTTGTTCCTTTTTAGCATCTATATCTTCAGCTTCTTCCTCCTGTCTTTGTGAACATCTGCCGGGAGGAGGTGGAGCCCCTCCTCTCCCTCTCTTCTTTTGGTATTACAACATTTAACTATTTTTATTATTCCCAAATATTAATTCTTATATGGTAGGCCTTGTCCTTGTGAACATCTGCCGGAGGGGGGGGAGGGAGTGGAGTCCCTCCTCTCCCTCTCTTCTTTTAACATTACAAAACCATTTTATCTATTCCCAAATATTAATTACTGTACCAATGTTGATTACTCTTTCAATTTTATCAGCACGAACCATACTTATTTATCACAGTATGGTTTGGTATGAGTTTGCTGATGAAATGGGAAGAACTAGCTTGTTTTTCTTAGAACCCTGTTCTATCTGGGTCTCTGTCCATGCTGGTCCATATCCCACCAGCTGGGATGGTGTGCAGGGTTCAGTCCAGCTTCTTAACAGAGGTCCTGTACAGGGCATTCATTCTGCATGGGGAGAGCAGCTGTTAACAACTCTGTGAGGTCTGAGCTTCAGAGAGTTAACTCACAGTTCACCTCTGAATTTGACCCTGTGAACTGACACAGCAGCTTCCTTCCAACCCTTCCAGTATCTCCTTGATGAAAAAGTTTTAAAACAAGATATCAGAACAAAAGTGTGGTTAAAGACTATGTGGTTAGCAGAGAGTTTTGTCTACCCCTGAAAAACAAGAAACTCTAAGTAAATATTTACAGTCTACTCATTAGAAGTTTAGACACAAACCTACTAGAGCTATTTACAGTTCGCTAGTTAGGAGTTTAGATACACAATATCAGCACTCAAAAATTAGTCACTCTTCCTATTCCCATTATGCAATGAATTCAAGAGAAGAGTTTCCTTCTGTGATGTTTGCTGTGGGGAAGGTGTATTTAACCACAGGGCAGCTTGGCCAGACATGCAGAGTTGCCACCGAGGAGGTGCCACCTCACTAGCATCCAAGGCAGTGTTATGTGAACAATCTGAATCCTTCAAAGTGTCTGGCCATGGCAGAACATCCACACTCCCTAGTAAGTTGCCTTGGTCCTCCTTTTATGGGGTTACTTCTCAAAGGTGGCTAAATTGAGAGTAGTTTGACAGGAAGAAACCAGGAAGAGGCCTTCTACATGGGCACCTGCTTTGTTCTAGGCTCTGTTTTCCATGTCATCTGCATAGGCACCAAATGCTGTCAGCTGCCTGCTCTCCAGGCTGCTCAATATCATCAGAGACACCAAACAAGGCCACAGGTAGGCTCTGTCTGCCTCTGCCCCAGAAAGAAGGACTGTGTGTCACAGCTTGTGCTTCACTGCTGCACAGGCACTCACTGCTTCACATTAACTGTGTGTGCTCACCAGGCACTTCCTGGGAAAAAGCCTCTGGGAAACACAGCTTTATGCCATTGAGAAGGGTATGAAATACAGCTATGAAAACAATTGCCTTTTTTATTTTCCTTCCAGCATAATTTATATTTATTTTTAACATGGCAAAAAGCTTCTACAAGAATCACTCCACTACAGGAAAAGGACAAAGAAGAGTGAGATTGAAATGCAGCCCAAGCAGGTGCATGTTTCTCTCCCAAGTGCTGTTTCCCTTCTTTCCCATTCCCTTCTCCTTTGACACAGCTGGAAGATTGTTTTCTTAGCACAGCTGGAAAGTGAGTCGATTGTGAACTCAAGCAGGATACTTTTGGGCAGCCATGAGTTAAGAATTAGTTAATATTAGTTTAAGTAAACAGGGCTATTAGTTTTACCTTTCCAAAATGTGATAATAAAACAATAATGTAAGTCACCAATTCCTGGCCTTTCTCCAGTATTCTGAAGTTTTGTTATGATTTACTGGATACAACAATGTCAGGCAAATCTATTATCTTTCAGATGGCTGTTTATCTCAAGCCTGGTCTCCAGACCTGACTTTTTTTTCAAGGCGTGCAGCTTTATCTTGAATTCACAGAGATTGACCTGTCTGACTCCTGCTAGAATATGCTATGGTTACTTTCCAAACAATACACAAATATATACATAATAAAGCAAAAATGAAGCATATGGTGATGCCAGAATTTTAGTTACATTTTGTGTTGGGGCAAGTTCTGAGTTTATTTTACTTTTAATCTCTCTGGTGGAATGAAACTGCCAGTATACAATAGCATGCCTACATCAAAACATTGGCAGATATATTGAGTGATAACATTTTGGTCTCTAATTCCACTGACATAAACTCCAGAGTAAATCTCCTTTTCCTCTTGATGCTCTTTACAAGTTCCACTTTTACTTTTTGTTTTGTTGGACTGGTTTTTTGTTTTGTTTTGCTTTCTTTTAATCTGGAATTTGGACCTATTGCATGCAATGAAATGACACATCAGTAAGATTAGCTTCAGGCCCCAATATATTAAAGGTGGGGTAATTGCAGAGTGCAATTACTTTACATAAGGTGGGGAATTACAATGTGTGGATCCAGGCCTCATTTAGATTGGTGTTCAGATGTCTAACTGGAAAGGACTCCTTGCTAGGTCTGAAAATGTTTATTGGTGTCTGTTTGTCTTCAGTCTTTCTATCAGGTCTGACTACTCAGATACTGCGCTTTCTCCTTCCTACTGCAGTGCCCAAAAAACCCTTTATGCCCATCACACATTGTATTTTCATCAAGTCCTTTAACACTGGGTTTGCTCTTCAGTTAAAAACATCACCCCAGAATCTACAGCATGGGAGCACACTATTTTGGAAGAATATTGAGTAGAAAAAGTATGTATGTGTTGCATTCTGTGGTACAATTGCTTAGATATAAGCATTTCCATAGTTAAATAAAAAAGCTGGTATTAAGTAGGAAAGCTCTTTAAAGAACTGGGTTCATGCTATTCTCAGCATCTGGAAATGATGTTTTGTTACTTATCAAGTATTGATTCACAAAGGGTTGCCACTGCTTCCTGCAGCACAGAGGAACCTTTGCTGCTCTCAGAACTAAAATGAGAACATGAGAATTTAATAACCTACCTGCTTCTCTGTAATACCTCAGCAAACCTCTTCTCAGTCTAAAGCTGGAGCCCTGCCTTTTCATCTCCTTTGATGAACCCAGTGGCACACATAGAGGAAAAACCGTAAAATACTGTAAAACTGCAGCTTTTTATTTCATGACAACACACTGGTAACTGATGACATGTCTGCACAGGACCACTTCGTTGTCTCATTCTTGACAGTGTAAATGTGGAGCAGGAAGCTGGAAGGATACCTACTTTGGGTTTATATTTACAACACTAAAACTGAGAGAGGAATTGTCCCGGAGAGGGTCTTGTGCTGTCTCTATGTCATACTAACACACAGAAGAACCCTGCTGAGTATGAACCTAGAATGTGGATGACAATTTCTTCTTCTTAGGTTCATAACTGATCTACTGTCAGGCAGTAAAAGTAAGCACAATGTTGATGAGGTTATAACTTGCTTTTCTCAGGGAGATGTCAAACTATTCTCAGTAGTTTTTAGGAAACAGAGGGCTGCCCTAAGATTTTGTGGATGACCCATGTTGAAGGACAGCTTGGATGGGGCTCTGAGCAACCTGGTCTAGTGAAAGGTGTCCCTGCCCACTGCAACAGACTTAGAACTAGGTGATCTTTAAAGTCCCTCCTAAAAAAAATCGTTCTCTGCTTCTGATTCTGATTCATAGCAGTGGGAGGCATAGCACAGGAGCTGACCATGGGTATATCTGCTGCAGATGTTGCTCTTCCCCAGGTCCTTCAATGGAGCTTCCCTTGAGCTCTGACCTGGCCAGTGAAAGAAACAAATTGTCCACCTGCAAAGCACATTACCCAGTCATTTGTCCCACCACCTGTATTAAGCCAGAAATGCAATGGAAAGTGTCAATGCCGTTGCCTGCTTTGCTCAGCAGGCTCCTCTGTTGTGGAAGACACAAGTCATTCAACACTCCAGACTGAGGCTGAAGGCAGTGTCAGCCAGATCAGGAATCCCAGAGCACTTCATCAAATGCACTGTCAGACACAGCTGGCTGGTGCTGAAGATTTTTGCTCTACACACAATCACAGAGCTATATACTGGCTTGGGTTGGAAAGGACCTCTAAGATCATCTCATTCTAAATCCCCTGCCATGGGCAGGACAACTTTCCCTAAGCCTGAATATGTTCCACTAGAACCAGCAGTAGATTCAAGACAAAGTATTATAATGGTTGTGGGAAGAAATAATAAAGAGATTGTGTTAACTTTTCCCCTGATGCAGCCTTCCCTCAGCTCCTGAGTCCTGGTGCTAGGACTAGGGTCCTGGGTGTATTGGGTGGTTTCTGGAGAACAAGAGAACAACATCAAGTATTTCTTCTAGAAAAGACATCACATATGGTGTCTTGACAGGGCTTGCTCTAAGGCACTACTAGTGGACTCAAAATCTGCAGGAAAATGCAAATACTTGCCAGGCAACTAGGTTGGAGTTAAAAGTTTCCCTCTGTTGTCATTGCAAAGATAATTTTCTCTAGTTTTCAATGAAGCCTCTGTTACCAACCTAGTAGCTTCCTGGCTTGCTTGTTAAATGCAAATGGCTGCCCCTGAACTCCAGTCTGATACCCAGGTTGGGGATCATGCTGCCACATGCCTTTGCAAGACAGCTGACCCAGATTTGCAGTCTTGTCTGCTGCAAATGCTGCACACCTGGTCACAAGGTTTGAGGGCATTCCTGCTTCTGCTCCTTGAGGGGCATTAAAATCTGACCTGTTTACCCACAAAAGACACCCCTGACTGAGCTGCATTTGTTGTGTCCTTGTCTATTTTTCTAATTTTTTCAAATAGTGAATCTCTAAACCAGTCAACATCATCTGGGAACGGCTGCAAACCCCAACATTTTTTAATTATATGCACACATAGTAGTGAACAAAGATTTGTCAGTGATCCTCCCATTGGCACATCTCTGCTCAAAAGAAACGTCTGTCTTTTAACCATACCCCTCTAAGCCTTTCTTTTATGAGGCATCCTGTTATGCAAGACCTTGGCTGCGATCCAAACCATATTGGGCCCCTTTTAAGCATCCCTTTTACAACCTATCCTTTACAGTAACACACCAGTCCCTTGTTTCCCAACAACAACTTTCTGTACAGAAAGCTTTCAGCCCCAAAGAAGCCTTTAGACCCAGCAGTTGTGCGATTTTCACCATAAATAACAGCTCTTATTAATCAGCAGCATTAATCTATAAAGGCATTATTCCAAAAACTAGCAGCTTTTCAGAATTTGCTGAGAATGTTACGAGAACAGTAACACATAGAAAATCCCTTGCATTTAATTAGTGCTGCATTTCTTTGGGGCTGTAATGTTCAGTGCTGGTAAGATCCTGTCTCTCAGTCATCACTTTGACTGACCGAGAGGACACGGTGTATACAGGATCGATCTCCTGGTCCCCAGAGGAATTCTCCTGAACTAATCACTGAGTCTGTTATGGGCTTATCTCACAATGACTTAAGAACTGAGAATGAGGAGATCTCAATATCCTGTTACACACCCTCCTTGCGCTACCATCTGGTTAACAAGCCACTGCCAGGGAAATAATTCATCTATCTGTAGGTCTCCATAAAGAAGGCAAAGAGAATGAATTTCTGAATGAAATTCAAAAGCAGGTTGTTACCTAGGACATCGAAAAAATAAAATAAAAAGAAAAAGGCACCATCAGGACTCAAAACTCTTGCTGTAGATTGAAATGAAAAATTTAGCAGCTTAGTTAAGACATATTTCTGTCCTGTAGACAGAATACTAGCTGTTCATTACAGAGCTGTCCACCTCTAAATAGTGTGGATGTTTTTTAAACTCTTAATATTTTGGTCTTAATTTGATTTTTTTTCAAGCATTATGCAGTAATAGGTACATATAGATGCTTTCCTAGGGAAATAATAGCTGCTGTTTTGCAAATTATGACTTAAACAGACTTGGAGGAAAAGGTATTTTGACAGGAGTACAAAATACCACTGGATTTTTTTCATTATCATTAAACATAAAGCTCAGAATAGCATATTTTATGCCTGGATTGACAAATTTTCAGGCCAATTTGAAAGCTGAATTACAGCATCTAATTGTGGAAGTGCTTATTGAACCATACCAGCCACAGTCCCTAGTGAAAATTTGAAGGTGTCTGTGTTTAGAGACCGGGAAATAAACCATAATTGATTGCTAACAGCAAATATGTTACAGCAACAAGCACAATTGTAACCTGCTACCATGTCCTCAATCCTGTGAAACAAAACCATAAAATCCTTTGCTCTGACTTTTTTTTAAAATTATGCTGCTGTAATTAAGAGATGACAGGTTTTATGGGAAAGAAGAATCAACATGAAACCTGACCTTCCTGCTGCATACATGGACACCTGCAGAAGTAGACTATGAATCACACAGATGCACACATTCCTCTCACAGAATCACAGAATGGGTCAGGCTGAAAAGGACCACATGAGGTCATCAGTCCCACCTCCCTGCTCAAGCAGGGCCATCCTAGAGCACCTGACACAGGATTGTTTCCAGATGATTCTTTCACATCTCCACTGAGGGAGACTCCACAACACCTCAGGACAATCTATTCCAGTGTTTGGTCACCTGGACAACGAAGAATTTCTTCCTCATTTCCAGATGGAACTTCCTCTGCATCAGGATCTGCCCGTTGCCTCTTGTCCTATTGCTTGACACCACCAAGATGAGCCCTGCTGAATCCATTTCACACCCACCCTTTAGATATTTATTCACATTATGAGGTTCCCTCTCAGCCATCCCTTCTTGAGGCTGAACAGGCCCCACTGTCTCAGCTTTTCCTCTGCAGAATAGTGTGTATTTATGTGTATGTAGCAAACACTGATAGTCAGACTGCTGTGAAGCCAGCCAAGGACTGTTGGTAATAACAGCCAAAAGTTGTTGGTAATAGGCAAGGACTGTTGGTATTAACACGCTGTGAGGAAGAGCATTTCTACTTACCCTGACAACCTCTCTATATTCTTTCCAAGTGGTGGACTGCTTCCAACTTCTGCGTATTTCTGGCTTATGCCTGAGTAACATCTTTGCTCTGTCTTCAGTATACTCCTGAGCAGAATATCTCTTAGGTTTGCTTTTCCCCACTGAACTTAGAACCTCGTCTCTCCACACACTAGATCAAAGGCAACTGGTGAAAAAGAACCTTCACTGTCTTTAAAATGCACAGCTTGCTGGTAAATCCAGCTGTGATCGTTGATCCTGCATTTGGGTTGACCTCAGAAGAGTGACACCCACAGATTTGTGTAATGAGAAAAACTAGGCACTGCTTCTAATGCATTGCAGAACTTCAGGATTTGTAGCAGTCCTCTCCAGACTCTTTCCAGCCTTACCAACAATGTGAAGCTTCATTAATTTGTGAGGCTAGCCCAGTCAGGCTAATGTATTTGGGGAGAGTTTAAGTTAGATTATTAAATATATTTTTGGAAGAGAGCGGGAATAGGAACAAGGGAAGAGCATTTTCCCCATTACTTCTTCACCTGAAGCTATCATTGTGCAAACATGATTGGAAACAAAACAAGAATAAATGAATTCATGACTTCAGCAGGGCCTTAATTCATTTGCTGTCAGGTATTAATTTAAGCCGCAGCTAAAACAATGGGCTGTTGGGCGCCATTGGTGCAGCTGAAAGCCTGGTGCACATGACTTTTCCACTGGAATGCTTTCAAGGTCTTTTTCCTCTTCCTATCCTAGCTGTGAAACCTTTATGCAAACGGTCTTAGTCACAATTAGATTACATCAAAGAATGTTTGTCTTGGTTTCAAGCCTGCTTGGGCTAAAACCAAGATAAATTGCAAATTGGCTAAAACCACCAACAAACACCCACTTTTTCTGGTCATTACAGATGAGGAATGTACAGTGCCTTTAGGTCTTATGTTTCCACCGCCCTATCCTGTCCTTAGTCAGCAATTTGTTAGGTAATTGGAAAACAAAGTTCAATAGACTGTCTCAGAGTGGGTGGGGATTTTTTCTTTCCCCTTTTGGCTTTTGTGCGTCACAGAGTACTTACAAAGGAATGAACTCACAACCTGACCTGTGTAAAAGCAGGCACATGTGAAGCACAAAGAGAGGAGGCAATCCTCAGCTCATAATCCTCAGAGACAAGTAAAACTTAACATGACAAATGACAAGGGAAGGCAACATTTTTCTGTCTTGTCCTCTCCCTCCACAGCGACAGTTGAGGAAAATAAAGAGGTACCAATTGAGCTTGTTCTCCTCTGTAAAGCCTCTGCCCTCAAAATTTTTTATGGGCTAAAAAATGTAGATGAGGACCATTTTGGTAGTCACTTAAACAGAAATGCCTCTGGATAGACACACCAGGACATAGCACAGCAAAGCTGTGGGAGCAGAGTTAAACACCCTGCAACCAGCCAAGGAGGGATTTGAAGGACAGCTTTGCATTAACTCAAGTGTTTCTCTCAGGTTTTGCCATGAGATAGGTAGTGAAAGCGGGAGCCATAACTGAGTTTGCCCTCCATAGACATGGGAGGCATGGAAATGCCTCGTTTACACCACCAGTGCTGGTGTGAATAAAGATTTTGTCTCTGGTAGCTGATGGGGCTGTGAGGTCTCACTACCTCAGGGCTGTGCTGCTCAGTACCATGCCATTCCTGCTACTTAAGTTTTAAATCAGCATAGCTCAGTAGACATCCATGGATTTATTCTGGACTTTTACCATTATCTTTTAATAGAGGTGGACAGAAAAAAAAATAAATGAAAAATAGTTAAAGTACAAAAATACTCCTGTCTCGCTATAAACCATGAGAAATATTTACTCCTTGACATTTGAATTGCCCAGTCAGCCCAAAATATATTTTCTCAGAAAACAATACCATGAAGGTACATTTTCAGGGACATTTTTTTTCAGATTCTTTCCCTTAAGTATTCCTGCCAAGGCTGAAGGTGGCTGCCATGGCTGCTAATGCCATGCAATGAAATCTCTGTTGTTTAATCACAGGATGGCATATAGGCAAAGCAGAAAATTTTAACAGCTGAGGATTTTAACAGTTTTAATTTTAATAGTTCAGGATGTCAGACAGCAGTTTCAGCTGTGTGCTGCCACATGGAGATGATTAATGTACTTTTCTGGGATGCAGAACAACTGTAATCGTCTCTTAGTCCAAACTGCATGAGGAAATTGTTGTTGATGGTCAGCTTCCCAGGTACCTGCAATTGTCTGCATTCTTACCTTCCCTTTCCAAGCACTCTTCACCTCATTTCCATGTCCTTCACTGCAGAAGTTCCTCTGGGTTTTGATTTTTCACACACCACCATTCTTTAAATAGCAACAAGATTATTTTAAGAATAACACAACCCTTTACAGTCAGAGCAGAGATACAAAGATTGGTCCCTAAGTAGGATGCAAACTGCAGTTTTAAACATGAAATAAAGAGACACAGCTTTTAGCAGATAAATGTGTTACTACACTTTAATTGTGCATGAATGGTAACTGATACTCTAAATGTCATTTTGGACATTGCATGGTTCATTTTTTCTTAGAAGTTGTGGTTTACAAGGTGAAGTGATGCTGAGTTCAGAGAGACAGAATATGGCTCACACTGCTCCCAGCATTACTTTGCTGATATTGGCATACAGCATGATCTGGTCTGGAACAATCACAAGAACTTCATGTTGATGTTTTCATTTTCGTAGCCACTGAAGCTGTCGCCAGAGACCAATCAAAAATTCAGTATGGCAAAAAAATCCCCCAAACCACTTTGTGAACAAACCCATGAAATATAAATCCATCCAACTGACTAGACATATGAGTAATTTACAATGGACTATTCTATATTGTCCCATTCAGGTCTACTGCTCAATATGCAGCACAATATGTCGTGGTGTCTTGGCCATCTCCAGCTGTGCAAGGGACAAAAAAACCCTTTCAGAGGAGGACAGCTAGTGCCCAAATCTCAACCAGGAAAGAATCATTGAGTGGGCTTGGTGCTGCACTGGGAGACTGTCCACCAGGTAAGAAAGCACAGATGTGGTCTAGGATATAATGTATACACTGCTTGATGTGATACGGAAGTTAGGTGCAAGCTGATAGATAACCAATCCCACTGCACTATTTTTTGACGAAAGATTTTCAAATTAATTCAGTGACTTCCACAGATTTTGAATGCCCTCATGATTTACTAACTACATAGGCATTTTCTCTAAAGCTTTGAAATATTAAAAGAATGAAAGTATCACTGTAAAAATGCAATTCATATATAAGAAAGAAATTTTTTACTATTATGAAATGTTCTGTTTCTGAGGAGGTTGGCAAATGCTTCTTTGATGCTTTGATAATGAAGTAGAAATTTATATTTTCAAAAAGTATGGGTGGTTTGGGGTGAATTGTGTCTGTGTGTTAAATTAGTGTCTGATTTCAGGCCTGATTTACAGAAATGCTGAGATATGCATCTTTGGAAAACAAGTCATCTAACGCTGCTGAAAATCTCAGTGAAAGTTCAGACCCAAACATAGTTACAAATTTCAAGAATGATTAAGTCACTGGTGGTCTGGATTTTATCCCTTACAATGATTGTGATGACTTAGGAGGTTGGGATCTGTTTCCAGATTTCCCGAAAGCATGTGACAGTTCTGATTTGGCATATTCTGGGGTCAAGTGCCCATGTAAATTACTGACTTCACTGAAAAGCATGGATTAAAATAACATACTAGCTTTTAAAGAAAAAGGCATTGGCAAGCTACTGCAGCCTACATACATAAGCAGTTGCCAGCCAGCAAAATGTTTTCAGACTCACTGACAAGGCAGTCTGAAGGATTTCTTATGATCGTTTAGGAAGAAATTTTAGAGAGCTCTCCAGGGTGAAAAGTTTTCACATTATTGCATTGGCCACACAGCTTCTGTTGTACTTGTGTTTCCTGATGCCTGATGCCTGTGTGCCATTAAGTGGTTTTATGGCCATACCAAGGACCTTGTGGACAAGGGTTTTATGGTTCTCCGCTTTGCACTGCCCACACTCACCTTCCACATGCCATGTGGCAGGGTCTGCTTTCCCATCCCACGTCTGCAGCACAAGCAGTCTTCTTCTGTGATCATAAAATTATTGAGGATGAAAGACAAACAAATGCGTGTCTGGTATTAACTATTGTTATCAAATGCTAATAAATGGAGCCATTGATCTAATCTGACAGAGTAGCTCGGGTCAGGTGACAATGCAGCATTCCCCACCCTGGAGCTGTTCAGCCAGCCTGGTTTAGGCTGGTAGGTCAGAGGAAGGTTGGTGGTGGTTGGGTCTCCTACAAATTCATCTGGTCAAGGGGTTTCTGCATGTTACTCTGGCCTGGAAATGCCTTGATGGGCTTAAAACAAACTCTCCTTGTCCTCTCTTGAGGCAGTAATGGCACTGCATGGCAAGATTTCTTCTGAGCTTGACATCAGACAAATGTTAGATTGCACATATAAACCATGAGTTCTTTGGAGTATTTTTGTGATAATATTCCTAATTCTAGGATGTCCCTGGTTGCAGAAACAGAACCAATCTCAATAAGAGATGGATATGCTCAGTGAAACAAAGAAAACAAACCATATCTAGTGAATATAGAACACATCATATCAGAGACAAAAGCATAAGCCAACAAAAAATTCTGTTCACAGAGTTGAACCAGAAAATTTCTGAAACACTGTACCTTTAGTGTACCAATTTTCTCAGGTATTTCAAGATTTCTCCTGTTTGAGGGCATTGTGGGAGAACTTGGCATTATTTGCTTTTGTGAAGAAACATTAATCTTTCTTACATCAAGCCAATAGTGTTTGCTGTCAGAGGTAGAATAAACTATACCTGGGAGCATTTGCAGGGCTCCCAGATCCTCTATATCCTGAATGTTAGAAAGATTAGAAAAAATTACCAAACCACTTTCCCTCCCACCCCTGTGTTGTATCCAGCATCCAGAGATGTAACAGCAGCAAAAGAGGCAGCTGCTGTTAATACTACACAAGTATCTGAAGGTCTGATCAGAAAGGGAGAGGTGATGGGAAAATACCGGTCAATGCTGACTTTAAGAAGGCATCCAAGACTGAATTCCTGGCAGACTTGGGGTGTTTTTATAATTGACTTGCAGGTTGCCAGGGTTTGTTTCCCTTTTTAATTTTTTTTAAATTCACATTCCTCAGAGTGATTTTTTCGTTCCTCTCCCTCACTTCTCTGCACAGTCATGCATCACTGCACGATTTTTCTGCCTTGCTTGGTGGTGTAATGGGGAGGGAATGTAGGGGTGGCAGAGAAGTCGCTGCTCGTGACCTGACAGTGTGACAGCCATTGTGGCTGGTGGGGAGCAGAGGGAAGGCTCTCAACAGAGCCATAGCCCAAGTTGGTTTTAATCAATTTAATGGTTAACGTTCTGGGAAGAGAGGGAGGAAGCAGACCACAGAATAACACAGTGGGGTTAATGGAAAGAGAAGTGATAAAATATAACCTTACAGCCTGCTGTGCAGCAAGTCTCTGAGAGATTAGAAAGTTATCAAGCGAGAGAACAATTAAACTGATTTGTAATTAACTCTGCAGAGAGTAAAACCAGCAGAGTTAATGGAAGACAAAATGCCGCTTGCTGGGTTTGTCCCTAAAAACTGTTCCAGTCCCTAACTCTTTTTCTCTGTCCCCTCAGCAATGCCAAGGAGCTGGAAATGAGGCTTGGGGCAACCTTGCCCTTGGTGGGTGCATGTTGGTGCTGTTGGGCTTGCTGCAAGCCCATGGCAGTGTTCGCCCTGTCACTGCTGCCCGTCACTTAAGATAATCCATGGAGAGAGGGAGGCAATTATCCCTGATGCTTTGGGCAGCTGCACAAATGCCCACCATAGGCATGTCAGGTGCCAGCCATGGCTGCAGGCAAGAGCAGGGAGGAGACAGCAAGCCCCAGCCCCAGAGCTGCTCCTCCTCTGAGCCGCCACTGCACAGAGCTGGGCTGACAAGCAGCAGCGCCCTGCTGATGACCCACAGGGACTGTGGGGACACGGGCAGTGCAAGGCAGACGGATGGCCAGCAGCTGCTGAGGATGGCTGTCTCAGCTCCAGCCCTGGAAATGTTTCCTGCTGCTCCCTTGTCTTCACAGTCACATTCCCCAGCACTTATGCTCATGGCTAAGTTTGCTGGAGCAGTAATGTCCTGATTGCTTGTGAAAACATTTGTTTTTGTGGCTTAATGGAGATTTTAAAATAATCTTGCTCAGAGAGCTATGCATCCTCTTGGAGATGCATATTTCAAGACAAACCCTGGCTTACTTTAACACAGCTCCCATCCCTGCCCAAAATCCCCTAACTCAAGACTACCAGTGCATTTAACTAAGACAGTCATCCTGTCTTTGGTTATAGACTAAAACACCACTCACAGCATGTTTGCTTTGTAGTGTGGCTGTAATCTAAACTCCTAAATGCTGCCAGCATGTTCCTGCCTTGCCATAATTAGCAGGGTGAAGTCACTGCAACCACACGGCGGTTCTGTGGCGTGACTCTCCTGCCCGGGCACCACGTGTGTGGTGCTAACCATGGCTGTCTGCAGGGAAGATGTGCCATTCATTCAAGTTTCCCTCTTCCCTCTGTGCTCATGGCTCACGTGGCTACTTGGGCCACAGAGGTGGAGGAAACTACCCAGGTGGGGGCACAAGTGGGATAGATGGGGTCACTTCAGTGATTCAGGTGGATGAGAGACAATCCTACTTAGCTGAGAACTTTGCTCAGCAGCCCGCTATTTTTGCAGGGTGCATGCCTGTGCTTTGCTGTGTTTTGTGGCACAGTGTGTTTTTAGTTGCAGTTTATTGCTCTAAAGCTGCAAGCAGCCTAAGAAACTACAGGGTGAAGCTTGTTTTACTTTCTGCAATAATAATGGAAGGAAGAAAGGGAAGAATCAGAGGAGAAGAGACAAAGCAAGGAGAGAGTTAAAATAAATAGAGAGGGGAAGGGGGAAGTTAATGAACTTGCTCCATCTAATAAACAGTTTCCTTCTCTCTCCCCATGAATGCTTTTGTTTCACCAGTCTGTGCCAGTTTCCCAGTGCTCCCTGCCCCCACCACCAGAGACTGAGTCCATCCACCACACAGCACTTGAGCTTTCTCCCTGCCTCAGCAATGCCGCAGGCAGAGCAGCTACCTTGAAGGAGGGAGTGGGGAAGCTGATCTTCATGGCCCAGACAAACCCCAATTTCTTTTCTCAGTGTGCCAACAGGGATGGCAATTAATGCCAGGGGGGATGGTGGCTTTAATGATGCGGACACCTGTTCCCTGAGAAATGGCCTCAGCTCTCTTTGGCACGAGTCACTGCTGAGGCTCCTCAGCCACAAATTGCTTTTCCATAAAGGCAAAGCAGCTTTGTTTATAAACTGCTGTAGATAGGCTGGAGTTTTCATGATGAGAGCACAGAAGCAACAGTCATTACAGCCGTATAAATGAGTTTATTTATTCAGCAAGAGCACATCTGCCAGGCTGTCGTGAGGTAATCTGCTGCCGCTATAGCCCACAATTAATGGCTGCTGGGGACAAATGAGATGGGAGAGCAACTTGTGTGTGGGGAAGGGAGAGTTCCACCAGTTTCACAGGGGACCCCGTGCTGCCTGTCCCAGCACTAGCACCTCATGGTGGTGAGGGACTTCCCAGGGAACACCTGAGGACCTGGGGTGGCAGACCTGGTCCCAGTCTCGATTCAGGTGTGCACAGCAGGACTGTGCTTGAAAGAGGAAGGTGCTGGCAGTGCAGCCACAGCAGCTCCACCCCAAAATGAGCAGTCCAGAGGGTAGGGCTGTCCCCTGTCCTTATTCCTCTGGATGCTAAAAAAGAAGTAAGAAAAAATCCAGGCTGGAAACAGAGGGTGGATTCAAGACTAAGATTACAGATCCAGACTGTAAAAATGGTATCCTTCAGGGGCTGCTAGGATTCAGAGCTTTGACTCGATTCACCAAAAACTTTGGAACAGTTTCTTGACTCTGTATCACTTTCTTGGCTCTGATTTTGGGGTGGGGGTGAGTGCAAAAGAGGTGTTAATCCAAGGGTTTGCTTTGGCCTCTTGCTCAGCTGGAAATGAATACACTGCCTGTGGCACAGCTCCTGCGGGCAAGTTGCAGATTAGTCGCCTGTCATCTATTTGACCCAGTGAGGCCTGAAGAATTTGCTTGCAATGGCACTAAACTGGTCAAATGCTGAAACATGAAGGACAGATGGAAATAACTGTAAAATGCTGTAACCTGGCATGTCACCAGCACTTCACAGCTTTCATACCGACTGCCAGCAGTGGCAGAAAAAGACATTAACGGGAAAAGTGAAAACCTAGAAGACCTCTGTTACGGTAGGCAATGCTGAGAGAGGTTGTGAGCTTTTCTGCACAGCCGGGCCTGTAATCTTCTGAATTGCTGGAGAAACATGGCAAAATAAGAGGGTGTCACATGCAAAGACCAGACAGAATTCCCCCATCCTTTGCCTTCCACCTCCAGGGGAAGGTAGAAGTGACTGGCAGTCCCAGCTGACACTGCTGCTGCTTGTCTGGTCCCATCCAATGGTCCTGACAGATGTTTTAATCTACTGTTTGAAGAATTACTTCTGCACAGCTCTGCTGTTCAAACATCTGTTTCTGTTTAGATAGACAGAGGCATTTCAAACTGCACTGGCCATGCCACACACTGGGAATTGTTTAAAAGGCAACCCAAGTTGCTTACATTACTCAGTTACAGCATGAGGAGGATTTACTGCAGCAAACCTTGACATATTTTTAAGCCCTGTAAAATAGATCATTCACGAAAAGGGAACCGGTTTGCTTCCTAAATACATCCTTTATAAAAGGGGGTATTTACAGTTGTAAATCCATAGAGACATTGCTTGAAAACCCAGGGCTTTTCTACTTGCATCCCTGTTCCTGTGTCAGGGGGAGAAATGCTTGTTTAATCATGATTTCACTGTCCTTGGCTTTCCCAGCTTTTGTAGTTGAGTGTGTGTGTGTGTGTTTTTGCTGTACCACTTCTTGCCCTGCTGCTGTCAACACCCGCTGATTACTCCTGCTCCAAACAGCTCATGACATATTACATGTCAAAAGATTTCTATGCTGAACTTCCCAGCTTCTCAGTGGAAAGAAACATGAAGGAGCTACATTTCAGACAATGGTGAGAGCTCAGTATCACTAAGCCAGTTACATTTAAATTATTTTTTGTATTCTTATGTTCAGTGTACCTACCATCTCCTTTAATTACCCTTGAAATTAAAGAATATGTTATCATATCTTTTCCTCTGACTTGCCTAGTTGTTCAAGCCTCGAAATACAAAGCAGATGGCAAGATTTTCAGCTGGTCAAAAATCAGGGGATATCACATGTAAGGAATATCCTGATTGCTGACCATCAAGTGAGAGCTGCCATCATCCAGCCCTTTGCCGGCATTCTTGTAACAGGTGGAGCACTTTGTTAATGCATTTGGCTGATTTTCAATGGTGAAATATTCCCCCAGGGTTCTGGTTTTAAAAATAGCAGAAATTGGAGCTCTATCTACAAAGGGATAGAAGGAGCACACTGTGAGATCTTGCCTCTTTTGTCCTACTGGGAATTGCTGGGCTAAAACCACACACTGAAGGATCATACTGCTTATTTTCTTTAGCATCCTTCCTCCTTGTCTGTGACTTTTCAGATTTGTGAGACAAGGAGGTGAGGAAGAAGTCTCCCTGGTTAGCTTTTCTTTTCCAGTTACAGGCTCCACTGACAAGCACCTCTCAAAATCAAACATACAACAATACTTTTGTCCTTATACACTGTTTCTATTCCCTATGAACAAAAGAATAGGTTAAAAGGAAGCCCTTACATAAACATTAACACACTGGGTTGTGGCTGGCTGTGTTTCTGTGCACCAATGGTACTTCTATGCTATGCAATACTCAAGGGATTTATTCTCCTTTAGAGATTTGGTTATAAGACACAGCTTCATCAAAGTCCTTAACTTGTGCAACTCTAAAGGTGTAGATAATACCAAGCTGGGTGAGCAGCTCACCTTCTTTAAATTAGGTTTTTTCAAATAAGTTCCTCATTTGGGCCCTGCTGTAATTAGCCTGGAAACAATGAACAGCCAGTTGCATTGAGCTGAACTTTTCATTCAAAGAAGTGCCAAAAACAATTGAAAGAGACTAATGATATTTCCTGAGATCCACCTGTTGCTCAGTTTCCCTTCAATTAAGCAACAAAGGGGAGGTGCAGGAACCACTTCTTGTTATAAACACAAATTAGTATTCAGACAAATGAAGCTGGGAAGAGAAAGGCAAAGGCAAGGAGAAACAATGAGAGAAAAGCAGCCTCAGCTTTATCATGGGCTGGCCACGCGCAGGAGCGCTCAGGAAGAGGCACATTCCGATGCGGTGCAAAGCCTGGAAGAACAATGCAGTCCTTCCTCAATAAGGCGTTTGAACACGCTAAATTATCCCTCTGGACATTATATGGAAGTGAAATACATCAAAATAAAAAAGGAGGAAGAAACACATTTTTGCCTTGATGAGGCACAGCCCACGATTTGCTGAGACATGACAATGGACTTCTAGTAAAAACACCAAAGAGCAGATGAAGGTTTTTTTGGGGGAGTGTAATTGCCTGCCTGTGCCCTGCCGCTGTGTGAATGTGCCTTGGGGGCTCCGAGCTTTTGGACAGCTCTCTCTGCTCCTGCTGCACTCCTGACTGCCTCCACATCCCTGTCCTCTATAATGCAGTTCCTTGATAGTACTCTCCTCTCCATTCTAACACCTTCATTGACACCTCTCAACACAGGTTTAAGGAGCTACAGTCCCACTGCAGCACTATCTAATGCCTGTAGGCACACTATTTAATGCCTGTAGGCGCAAAGCAGAAGAGAAGATGACTAATTCCTTAGTCTTTGGGAACTACCCAGCACCCAAGAGCACCTGTGCAGTGTCCTGGCCTCCAAGGTGCCCCTTCTATGCAGTTACTGCCCTGTTAAGCAGAAGCTTCTTCTCACCACACAGTATCTGAGGAACCAGATATGTACTGATACCTGTCAATGGGGGTTAAATGCCCTGTTCCAGCAAGAACTTTCCCCGCGGTTGCCCTACCAACTCCCTCTGTCCTGCCTGTGAACAAGGATAATGGTTATGGGAGTGATCCTTAGCCATCTCTCTGGTGAGCCAGGATGAGTTTCCTCTGGTTCAGTGGCCTTTGCTTTGCTGTGGGTGAGATGTCCAGCTCTGGTCTCAGACTCTGTAGAGAAAGGCACCCCTTGTTGGCTTCCCTGTTGCCATATGGGATATTCCAAGGCTCCTCCAGGAAAGCCAGGAGTAAGGAGGGATTTTTCAGGTATCCAGGACATTGGGAAAGAAGAAAATAAATCCTTAAACAGGCTGTCTTGTAGCTCCTCCATTGCTGAACAGCACCTGGGCTTTGCAGAAGGCTTGGCACTGTAGTTTTGACAGAATGCTATTTTCCTTAAGCTCCCTGATAACACTTTGACATTGCTGCCAGAAGCTTCACTGAGGAGCATTGTGGATGTGTCCTGAACAGTGGAGACCTGTGTCTGCAGAGGGTGCAGGGGGGGCCAGGGTGCCACATGCAGTGTTCTCTCATCCTTAAGCCTGCATGTCCTTATCTACTCTGGAAGGAAGCCTAGGTCTGTGCTCCCCCGTGCCTGACATCTGAGGGACCACTCCTGTGCTATGCTTCAAAAAGCACATTAGTCCTGTACTGTCAACACAGCCTGGAAAAGCCAGCCCAAGACTTCTTTAAAGGTGTTACTTAGGACATATTTCACACCTCATGGTCTTATGTCTTCCAGACCCAGGTGACATACAGACACTGTTATGGGAACTCATCAGAGACTGGTGGAAAGAACACTTATGATCTTTGTCTGGGAACCATGACAGTGCTTGTTAGTGCTCTCCTCAAGAAGCTCACTTATTCCTGGACGATTTGTAAATGCAGACAGCCCAGGTACTACCCAAAATATCCCTTCCTTCTCTGGATCAAAGAGATCTCTGTCCCAACACTGGGAGACACCACAGCCAGGTACTTTCCCAACAGATCAGGTAAGAGCAAGTAATTGACCCTTCAGGAGGAGGATATTCTGCTTTCAATTAAGAAAATTTGTGATGAAATTACACTGGCGCCTATGATTGTGAAGCATTCAGTCTTATTTAGCAGATGCCATCCTTGGTGATGTTCATTTTGGCAACTGTAGGGCTTTGACATGAAAATTGGTTGCTGTTTAGGTGAGTGTTCACTGAGAAGGAAAGTGAAAAACCAAACCCTGTCTTTTAAAGAACTAAAGATCATGCAGGGCAATCTAATTTGGATGTATTCATATGGGGCTCAGTTGGGTATGGAGGTGACAGGGATTTGGTGATGAGGCTTCACTGTGGTGACTGTGAGCTTGGGTAAAGTCACAGAGAACAACATCTGCTAATGACCCCAGCTCTGGCATTATTTTGCCCAAGGGAAAAGTTTTCCATATGTATAATGTTTGTGTGTTTATATCCATTTGCATCTCCAAACTGCACAACCACTGTTCATACTGCTCTCAGAACCTGCTGGCATCGTGTTTTCACAAGTCTGCAAAGTATGGGCCAACTCCTACTCTGACCTTCAAGCAATTTGTGAATTTCTTTCTTCAGAAGCAAAGCTTCACTTAAAACTGTGGTTTCTTGATTAAATGCTCTTTGGGGCAATTCCCTATTTTACATGAAGGTGGAGGAACACAGAAATATTGCTACAGAAAAAAGATAAAGTTTCATGCTGGATCACATTCATGAGCATATGAAAAAATGCCTCCATTAAGAAGAATGTAAATACCCTTGAAGAAATGGCCACCTCTCCAACTCTTACATTTGGGTTTTTTCTTGTGTACATGTACTAATTGCATATTAGTACATATCAGGGAGAAAAAGAACCTGCGATAGACAGTTCACTCGGTCAATCATTCTATCAATGATTTACATCATATTAGCATGGGCTTAGGATTATCATGTTATTAGGAACTGTCAATATAGTCACAGCATATCACCTTCACTTTTTTTTAATGTTGTATTCAACATGGCAGTGAACCCTGAGCACTGGGTTGGGTTTGCCTGAGGATCTGGTACCTGTTGTCCAGTATAAAAATCTTTATGTAGAATGTAATATGTGTTGTCAGATTGATATCTTGCTGGTCTTTACTTGGGAAGCAATGCACATCTTTTGCCTAGGTACATACATACACATTTATTCAATGGTGTTATGGAAGATATGTATTCCATGAGATTGATGGAGACCGAGGAGAGGAGCTATCTGCTGTGTGAGACCTCAAGAGCTCTGTGAGATGTACAGTCCTTTGTGGGGCCACTGTAGGAAGTTCTTTGCTGTGCCTCACACAGTCTTAAAGCCCATTTGTACTTGCAAAAGCCAAAAAGGTGTGTATGTCTGGGTCTGGGGAAGTGGGAACCTTCCAACCTTCCCATCTTACCTTGACTCATTTTGACGTTATTTCTACCCAAGTAAAAGCAACAGCTGATTATGTAAAATAAAGATAAATGCTACATTACAGTACTGTGTTTATTAAATCACTGCATTTGTAGGGGAGTTCCTTGGCATTGTTTGTCCATGGTATAAATATTTTAAGTCTCTGTCGGTAAGTGAGGCTGGTGTGTGTATATTACATAGTGTACTCTCTTATCCGGTTAAAAAAAGCAACAGATGCAAATTGTCCAAACAAACATTTTGTTTCTCCCCACAGCTGGCCTGATTGTCATCATTTCTCCCAGCCTCAGGCTCCTTCTCTGCTCTCGGTCAAACATGTTACATTTACAGGTGTGGACTACACTGGTGAGGGACAACCCGAGCCGTGGATTTCCCCTTTCCCCACTGCTCAGTCTCCCACAAATTCAGTCCAGTGCTCCACCAGAAAGTCAAATTTATATGCATCTACAGTTCTCAACTACAGCCCCTTTTTCTTTTCCAGTCCACAGTTGAGAGAAGAGAGAAGAGTTTATTTGCCTCTTTGCAGCAACCACTTACATAACTGCATTTATGTTGTTGCATCTCCTCTTAGGCTAGTCTTTATTCTAAACAACCTCAGTTCCTTCAGCCTTCTTTCATAGGTTATGTTTTTAAGCTCTCTCATCGCTGTTCCCGGATTGATTCCAGTTTGTCCACGTCCTCTAAAATTGTGATGCCTCAGCCTAGATACACCACTCCAGCTGAGGCCTTCAGCACAGAGGAGTTACTTTTCTTGCTCCATTATGATCAGCACTCCCATTATACTTTCTACTTCACTATGCAAAAACAGAGCAAAGTTATCCACTACTGAGGGGAAAGCAGGCTTTCTCTGTATCAGAAACAACCATTTCCTCACAGAAAGCAGAAGTAAGATCACACCAGTTGCATCTGAACTAAATTGTAGTGCTCTGCTATGGCTTACTTCATGGTTCTGAGCACTTCACAACACTTAGCCAGCCACTTTCTGATGAAACTGGGATTTGAATTTGGCAGTTGGGTCTTATCCTGCTCCACAGTGACCAAGGCAGTGTTTATGAATCCCCCTACAGTTTAGATAGGGGCACCAATGATAGATCTGGGATGTAAAATCAAGGCTACCAAAATGACTGGCAAGTTCAGCAGAGAGGAAGGAGATAGCTGTGGGCAGTGAACAGTGTGGTCATAGCAGCTACTGGCCAAGGACACCCAGTTTCTGAAAACAGACCCCAAAAGAAATGGACCTGAGGAAAGGTAAATTTCACTTGACATTAAAACAAATGCCTAAGAAAGGGTTATTTCTGATCTAGCTGGCCTTGCATTGCACAGATGTCATCACACAAAATAAATATGGCAGAATTACAGGAACACCCCATCAGAGACTGACGTAGACTCCAGCAGCACCAATGGATCCTTGTGCTCCCATATCCCAGTTGTGTTCAATTCCACAGAATAAATTTCAGGTTAGCAAAAGAGTTTAAAATTAGTGAAATGCATGTAGGTACAGTCAAAGAAAGTGGGATGGAACCACATTTTTTAATGGATCAGAAAAGGTGAATGAAAACTGATGATCACCATGGGACTGTGCAAAAAATACCCTTGAAAGGCAAGGTTAACATGGGGGCCATAAGACCTGAGCGTCCCTGGTAAGTAGCAGTGGGGGCTCGAGGTGAAGGGTGTAGGTACTCACAAGTGGGTCAGTTCTTCATCTCAGAATCAGCTTCCACAGCATCCCCAGCAACTGTCCACACCCACTACATATGGTGTTGCTTCATTTGAAAAGTGATATTTGTTTTACAAATGAAAAACCACCAGAAATTATTTGGTGCAAAGGTGAGGAAATGAATGTTTTTTAAACTTAAGAAGGTAGCTGCTTCTCTAGCTACTGAAAAAGTATTTTCTCCTTCATGATCCAAGTGATTGAGAAGGTCCCTTGTAAAAATTTAGAACCTTAATTGCAACATTTTTCATTGTCTTACATTAATAAAAAGTGGATTAATTTGGCAAAAAAAATCAGATGATATATGAATGTCTAAACCAGAACTGTTTTCTGTTTCAAAGGTGATTATGAAAGCTATTCAGTAATAGATACTACAGTAAGAAGCCCAGATAGATTCAAGGGTTGTCAAAAGAGTGACCCAAGACCACTTCATTCACCATGACTTTTATAAAATAATCTTGATGCACAGGTGATGCTCTGATGAATTGGAAAAGAATTTCATTGCATTATGAAATTCTTCATTATTCTTCATTATTTCTACATTAAAAATCTAAATTGGATAACCTGGTGCCAGATAATGGAGTGGTTCATATAAGATGCAAGCAAGAGTTGGAACTTTGTTACTGTCACTAACACAATCAACATATAGGAGGTTTTACCTAACTAATCAACTTTTAGGCATCAATGTTTAGGTAGCCAACTTTTTAAGCAGCCATCCTGATTTTAAAACAAGGGCTAAAGTGTTGATGAAATTAGTAATTAATTTCTTTATTTTATGGTGTCATTTTGACTGAAAAAATCACCACAGAACATACTGAAGGATTTAAGTCTGTTTCCTTTTTCATGCTACCAACTCATCTTATTTTACAACCAGCAGGAGGCCCTGCTTTGTTTCTTTGGCTGAGTTATAGATTGGAAAATCCTGCTGGGGAATAGATGTTCAAACTTTTCTTCTTGCCTCACGACAACATTATAGCTCTATTTGGAATGTACCTTTGAGGTTTTCTGGGTAAAAGCTTCCAAAGTACACACACCACTGGCATCTCCAGCCAGCCCTGACTCCTTGAAGACAGCAATGTGGGAAGGTGGTGACATGTACCCAGTGCATGCAACAGTGCCTGCTGTACTCCTGGGGTCAGTATCCTAGAGACAAAGAATTAAAAATACCAAAACAAACCGTAAAATGTTAGCAAAACCAGGATGCTAAGCTAGTCACCCATTTCCAAAGTATTTTCTAGCAGAAGTATGGCTCAGGAGATTAAGGAAAACAAGACTAAAAATCAACTTAAAAATAAGTATTTTCTTGGAAGGTGTATATAAGCTAATCTATCATCTTACACTTTCTTTTGAAAGTGATAAAACCACCAGTGATTAATTAATAACTGAACAGAAGTTCACATGACAACATCTCACAGTAGCACTTACCATGCATATAATAACATGTAGTCATTTGTCAGCCCCTGAGATAACCTGAAGGCTACACTTTTGTTTAGTAAATAATTTTTCTATGGAAATCAGTGTAGGCTTAGGATGACTGAGTTCTCTGGTGTTGTTTCTCAGTCCATGATACATTTCCCACTGATATTGCTGGTAAAACTATTTTTTATTCAATAGAAAATGCAATGTTTAACAAACACTGCATTTTGTATATTTCCTACTATTCTTCAGCTGATTTTTTCCCCAACCTATATCAAGCTAAAAGAGATAACTAAAAGAGAGTTTAGATTCACAAGTGTCATTTCAAAGTCCAGCATGAATTGCCTTATGCTGTACTTGTTTCCTGGTATGCCTCCTGTGGAAAGTGCTGGAAAACGCAGCCCATGCCCATGCCATGCCTATGGCACAGAGATGGAGGGTTTGCCCTCAGCCCCACCTTGAGCAGGATTTGGTGTGGTGTGACCCTGTGGACATTTGCCAGAACACTGAAGGAGGGGTATTCCATGTGCAGCTTGGCAGGGAGATGAGGGCAGTCCCTCGCAGCTCTCAGCCCTCTGATGTTTCCCTTAAGCTCTGTAGGGCAGGGATGGTGCGGGGCAGGAAAGCTCCACTCTTGAGCAAGAGCTCTAGCATTCACCTGGTTTTGATTTACATTCTCTCTATATTTTGTATACATTTCAATATTTCCTAGCACTGCCTTAAACATGTGCAAATGCTGCTTGTGGAATATTTATATAGTTTTAAACTCTTTTATTTAGTCACAGTTCCTGAACCCATACAAACACCTTCTGTACTTGTGTCATTCTGTGGGGCTTGCAGGCTTTTTGCTGAAAAAGAAAGACAGACCAAAGGTAGGATGTAATCAGGCTTTTGCACAAACCTGCAACAGTGGGAAATGTAAATAATCTGCTTCTAGTCTCCTCCTCTGAGCAGTGTTGGGTGTTACTCAAGCAGGTTGTGCACACTGGAAATGTCTTACAGATAGTTTTATTCCAATTTGTGTCTCACTGAGCTGCCTGCCTGGGGGGCACTAACTACCATGCAGAATTGTACATTTTCCTCAAAGGAAAGTGAGCGCAGGGTGCAACCACTGCTTTTCTTGTTCCCAAGATATTTTAGCATTAGAAGTATCCAGTGTAGCAAGCAATGAACATCTTACTGGGAGTTTTCCAGGAATGGATTTTGTACTCTGAGGATGGCTTATTAACAAGCAGAAAGCAGCCTGACAAATTTTGCATTCACATAAATAGACATAGGATTGCAACAGATGGGGTCTGTTTAGGTTTGGCTTTTTTTTTTTAACAGCACGAGGAAGGGTTCTCAACTAAACTGCATTAGATGATCCATCAGCAAGGTTCAGTCGAAAGGACTAAAAGAGAAAAAAAAGTCCCATTTATTTACAGCTACAGCCATCCAAGTTAAAGCCTCTCTCTCCTGACAGCAGCAAGTGGCAAACTTAGGGAAGCAATGGGTCATGGGAAAGGTCCCATTAGATCAGTGGGAGCACACACTAAACAAATACAGTCACATGGATGCACACATTTAAATACTGCCCAAGGGAATATGTGGACATATGTTCAGTGTGGCAGCCTCTAGGCCTCAAGAAAGCTATGTTTAAAAAAAAAAAAAAAAAAAAGAATTCCATCAATCAGTCCCTAGGCCCTGTGAAGTATGAAGATGAAAACTGCAAAGGAAGCATGTGCTCAGCTCTCTCCACCAGCTGCCCCATTAAGCAGCACTGCTCTGCAATACTGCCCTGGAGACCCTGCAACTTCAATTCCAGTCTCCCTTTAAGCCCAGATGAGAGAGAGAGAGAGAGAGGGAGGGAGAAAAAAGGGAAGAATGATAAAGATAGACTAGCATCATTTAGCTTTTTCTGTGACCCATCCTTTTTGCCAGTGATAATGAAATTTACTTTTTATGTTGGTCTCTGTCCTTTTGAAGGAGCTGACTGAAGCCTATATGGTAATAGAAATGCTATTAGCACAGCAAAGCAGGGTAAAAAGAAAAGACAGACACAAACTCGAACATGATAATCTGACTGTGCCAACTCAGTTGGTGCCAGCCGGGGCTTTGTGATGCCATCTGCAGCGATACTGTCACTGGGGCATTTCCCTGCCTAGGAAAATAGGATCAAATCAAAGTAAAAGAAATGGGTCTTCATCCCTTAGCACTGTACCACTTGCAGATGATAGTTTAACAGTTGGATGTGCTTCTCAGGGCCCAGGCACGTTGCCACAGTGTGTGCACAAAGCCTCCTCCAGATTCTGCCCAGAGGCAGGCAGGTCAGGGTGGCCATGTCCAGAGTGGCTGTGCCCAGGGGGCAGGCAGACCAGGGTGGCTCTTTCCAGCAGTGGCAGGACAGGCTGGCACTATCTATGGAGCTGGCAGTATCCAGGCTGCTGGCCTTGCTGTGGGGTGCAGATCTTGGTCATTCCTGTCATGAGGTGTCAGAGTTGCTTGGTTTAGAATAGTCCTGAACAGCTGGATCATCCAGGTCTGTATCCTCCCTGGTGCTTTTGGCAAAGCGTAGAAGGGACTTGGGATGTATCAGCATCAGCTGTTAGCAGCTTACCTAATCTTTTTCTTACCTAATCTTGCTACCCAAACTGGGCCCAGGATTTGGTTTCTTATCTTGTACCAGGAAGTAACACCACCACTGCAGCAGCACTTGCAGGACATCTGAGAATGCACTTCAGCCACCAGGCTGCCCCCAGAGAGCAAAGGGACACTTTGAAGACTGTCCCCTTGCTTAAGGGATTGCCTGCTTCCATGTGCCTGAAGATACTGTTCCTAGGAAAAGGAGCACTCTGTCCTCTGTTTCCAGACGAGCCCTCCTGGTGGTCTTGAAGTATTTCTTTCAAGAGTCATTCTCCTCATCAGAGTAGGGATTGAATACAGGCAAAGCTGGCTTTTGGGACACTGCAGTGTTTGAAGCAGCAATGTAATCATGGATCTGTTGCCCCATTTGTACCTACCAGAGTCTGCTGGCCCTGAGGGTTCTGGGAAAAAGCAGGATACCTGCCGGGGCAGGACAGCAGGGAAATCTCCTTTTTATGGCATGTTGGAGGAGAAAACCCTTACATATGAGAATGTCCTGCAACACTTCAATGCCCTTAGAAAGCTGTGGGGAACTATGTTGTAGGGGGCTTGCAACAGGCTCAGTCCACAGTGTGCAATGCTGCCATGGGCCCTGATAAAGTTGCACTCAGCACCCATGGGACTTTTTCTTGCTGACAGAATTTGGTCTGTACTTTGGGAAGCATTGGGTACAAGGGTCAGATTCTTAGCTTTGCTAGGTACGAGCTTGTAATGGTTGTGAGAAGTGAGAAGGCATTTTGAATGACAGAAGAAAAGCTATACCAAAGTGACTGGTGCAGGTTCTCCACCTTCATGTGCTCAGTGCCCCCTGCCAAAGCCTCTTCCTGGCAGCAGCAGTTGGGAGCTGGTCAGAGGGTGGGGAAAAGAGGTGTGGGGAAATCAAGGCTTGGGCAGGTTAGCATTTGTCCCTTGGTTTTATGCTGATGTCCCAAAAGACTTCATCCCCTTCATTCCCCAGGTCAGCTCCATTAATCAGTGGTGGGGAACCTCCAGAAGTGCAACCACTCCTGGGGCCCCATGCTGACTGGACACAGGGAGAGACAGCCCCAGTCCTTGCTACAGCACTGGGTATCCATCTGCTCACTTTGGGACAGTCTAAAACCCAGCCTAAGATTTCCAACTGCTTGACATTTTACTTCTGAAAGACAAGACCTTTTGAGAAGGAATACACAGGCTTCTGTTAGACTGTAAGCTGAAATATGTAAGCTCGCCTCCATTATAGACCTGCTGAAAATTTAAAATATATAAATAATTTCAAATCTATCTATCTCATCTATCCATCTATCCATCTATCCATCTATCTCAATATATGCTTGGAAAACTGCTCACAGATAATTATCACTGCCAGTACAGATATGAATGCTCCCCCCTCCTACTCTCCCTATACACAGAGCCCTTCACACACAACAAAGAAGGAGGCAGAAGCCTGCATTTTATGTCCCTTTTGACCTACAACATGGATCTGTTCCAATCTAGCAGGTAATTAAGTGATGAGGCATCCTTTTAATCCACATTTTATGTTCACAATCAGGTCTTTGGGGTATTGATATAATTAAATCATGTGATCCCCTATAATGAAATCCTTAATTAGGGAAAATATAATTAAACTGGGTTTCTTAAAAACTGAATGTCACAGTGCCTAAGTGTGTTTTTCCTTTAAACAGGCAGAGCATTTTCTTTATACATGCATAGCACTCAGACTAAATCTCCTGCTGATATTTTACTTAATTTTCTGTTTAAAACACCACTATTCTTAATAAGTTTAAATGGCACAAAAATATTTGAAACAAATTTTCTAATATATTTTTTTAAATTAGCTCAATGCAAGATTACAGATTCCAGACGTTTTTCTTCGTATAACAGCAAAAAATCTACTCAAGCTGAGACCTGTGTTTGGCAAATCATGCTCATAATGTTTAAGATTTCAGTTATGAAATGCTGAAAACAAGACATATTTTTGGCTTCTTTGTTTGCTTTTTTAGCCTTAAAACATTTCTTTATAAAAGTTGCCATACAGAGAGGTGCTGAAAACCCTGAGGAACTATTCCTTTCCTGGTCCCTAAACTCTCACTAGAACATTATTCAGCAAGTTTTGATGGGGGCAGAGGAGGGGGAGACAGAGCAGGGGAGTGGCCCACCTTTGGCCTCTCTGTGTCTGTCCCTTTTGTGACAATCCCTGCTGGAGTTTTAGTTTTCTGGGAGCAGAGGTGGTCTTTTTGTCCTCTGTTGGTCCAGCCCATGGCACAGTGCCACCCTGCTTTGTACCTAGACTTTGTGGTTTCTCAGGTGGTGGAATCAGTGACATTCAGGAAGAATGACGGGCAACAGCCTCCACAGCAGCAGGCAGGGATTTTTGTGGGGTGCACACCTGGTACATATCAGGTGTGTATTTAACAGGTGGGTGCTGTGGAGACCTGAGGATGAGCTTCCCAGGATAAATTTGTGAGTACAGAAACATCCCTTCATGCCACCTGGGCCATTCATCTACTGTGCTTTCCTGAGAGAACAACAGGAGCAGATCCCTTCTGGTTTTATTTCCCCATTTGTGCTAATAAAGGCAGATTGGTTACAAAGTAGCTTTGGGTGTCAAAGACCCTAAGCTGACAAGCATCAGCATCTCCTAGCTGCTCAGGGCTGCAGGCTTGGCTCAGGGTCACAGAGGACAGGAAGGGGCTTGGATACCACCTCAGCAATGGGCAAATGAAAAGGCTGGCTCTGCTCTCTGCATCCTGCCCTGGATGCCATCAGGCCTCTGCTGCCAGTCCTGCTTGTGGGGGCTCTGGGCTGGTAGTGATACTGTGGTTCCCTTTGAGTTCAGCAGTATGTCTTGTGCTGGTTTAGGCAGGAATGAAAAGGGAATGGAGGGATGGAGAAGGCATCATGTCTGAAATTGCTGGAAAACAGTCTTTGAAATAAGAAATATAATTTAATGTATAGTTGTGCAGAGAGCAACATAAGTTTTCTCTGTTTCTATTGCAGTAAGATCAGAAGCAGCACCTTTGGTAGCAAATGACATAAATTTAACCTGCTTTATCTTGGTAGCCAGTAAAATGCTGTCTCTTTAAAAATAATTTCATTATAGCTGCAAATACCTTGCCACTTGTAAGCAGTGTTTGCCTAGCTGCCTGAGTGTAAGTCAATCTGTGGGAGGATAAACACCTCATCTTAGACTTGCCATTGACATTTCCCAAGGAACTGAGCTAGAAGCTTTTAACTAGTGTCAGGCTTTCAGGGTCCACATTAATGCTGACCCCTGAAGACAAGTATATAAAATGTTTGCACTATTTCTGGAAATAAATAACTCCTTAAGAGAGCACAAGATTCTGACAAGTCTCCTGAAGGAAGTGGGGAATCCAAAACTGATGCTTGGGTGGACCTAAAACTGGTGATTGATGTTGACACTCCAAGAAAGATTATGTATTTCAGGATTCATTTTTTGGGAAAACATCAGCAGTTCTCAAAAATCACAAACTTTGTAGGACATATGATTTTACCTGTAGTTAATTTCTCACTGAAAATGGCAGTGAGATTGGCATTTCTCTGTCTCCCTTATCCCACAGATAGGATGCTTGATTTTCCACTGGCCTTCTCCAAAACCCTGTACTCCACATCACTTTGTGTTTCTTTGGCTACTGTTCTGTTTCTTAAAGAAAAATTGCTAACAGGCAGTGATGAAGCACACTCCTAGCACCTTTCCAAGGTAACTACAATTAGTCAGGTTTCCCAGCTTCTGTCTGAGCCTCAGCTTCTCCTGGGCAAAACAAATATATAAAAGAACCAGTCTAAGGTGTCTGCATTTGTATTTCCATTCTGCAGTGCAATTCTGAATTTCTTCCTAGTCCTCACATACTGTGCTTCAGCTTGCACCAAGGAGCAGTTCCAAAGATCCCAAACTGGATTTTTTCTGTGCAAAACCAAGCTAAAACATGCGCTGCAAGAGCCCAACCTGATTTGCTCCGTCCGCAAGTGGGCATTCAGTCCTGGGGACTGCATGAGGCCGAGAGTCAAGAGAAGCTGCAGAATGTGTCCAGAGAGCCAACCCTGTCATGGACTGCATCAAAAGAGGTGTGACCAGCAGGTTGAAAGAGGTGATTCTACCCCTCTACTCCATTTTTCTGAGTATGGACACGGTATTTACCTCGAGTACTGTGTGCAGCTCTGGGTTCCCCAACATAGGAAGGACATGGAACTGCTGGAGTGAGTCCAGAGGAGGTCCACAAAGATGATCAAAGGGCTGGAGCACATCTCTTATAGAAGACAGGCTGAGAGAGTTGGGATTTTTCAACCTAAAGAAGTGAAGCCTCCCAGGAAACCTTACAGCAGTCTTCCAGTACCTGAAGGGAGTCTACAAGAAAACAGGAGAGAGAGTTTTCTCAGGGGCATGAAGAGATAGGACAAGAGGGAATGGCTTTAAACTGAAGGGGAGCAAGTTTAGATATTAGGAAGAAATTCTTTACTATGAGGGAGGTGTGGCACTGGAACAAGTTGTCCGGAGAAGCTGTGGTTACCCCATGCCTGGAAGTGTTGAAACCATGCTGGATGAGGTCTTGAGCAACCTGGTCTCCTGGAAGGTGTCCCTGCCCATGGCAAGGGATTTGGAACTAGGTGGTTTTCAGGGTCCCTTCTAGCCCAAGCCAGCCTATAACTCTGTGTACAGGGTAGTGGCTGGTCCTCAGCAGCAACCAACTGTGTCTATTGGTGCACTTGATGAGGCACCTCTGGGGTTCCTGGCCAGACTAAAGCTGCAGCCAGAGCTTTCTCCCAGCCCTGTTTCAGGGCTGAACCATTGCTATATCAGGACTGACTGCTGGGACAGGCCTGGCTCTGAAATTTCTTCAGTAGTGACAGACATGGTGTGAGGGTGCCCAGAACTGGGGAGGGAGTCACACTAAAGGAATCTTGGCAATATGTTCCTTGAAAACTTGAGTGTGGAGGCTGGGGTGCAGGCCCAATATTGTAGTGTAATCTCCTGTTTGGCAATTGCTGTACTTGGAGCAAAACCACTGGCAGATGTGGTTTAATCTCTGGACCACAGGAAAAAAAATTCTCTTGTGGTTCTATCTGCCTTTTAACACATTGTGTCATGTCTGTGGTACAGAATGAGAGAGAATTGTGGCTTCCCTGCACGCGTTGATGCAGCCACCAGTGTGGAAATAGAGCGGTGATGTCCTCAGCAGCCCCTTGGAATGGAGGCAAACAGCACACAGAACACAACAAGGAGAAAGCCAAGCACTACAGGGCCAGTACAGCCAAGTATCACTGCACACAGTGCCCACAGCCTCTGGGCTCCTGGACAGGATCTGGGGTCAGGTGGAAGCAGGGGCGCCAACACCCTGCTCCAGGGCTTTCTTCATCCTGTGGCTCCTGCTGTACTGAGCGTCAGCAAGAGCTGGAAACCACCAGTACAGGCCAGGCAGCTCCCACAGCCCTCCCTGGGTGGCAGCCTTGATTTCCCTGTGACAGCAGTGCTGCTGTACTGTGCCATTGCTGCTGGGGTCATTGTACACCAGAACGCAAAATGCACAAATTAAGAGGAGGTGAGAGCCAGCTCACTTCAGCTCACATGAACTACGTGTCAGCTCCTCCCATGACAGTCTTGTCATGTCGTCTGTTGGAAACAGGGAAGAAAATTATTCAAAAGTGCAGATTGGGTAAGTGGTAGCATTGCTGAAAACACATGGTAATCACAGCACACCTCAAACTGAGCAAGCAGCACCATGTCACTGCTCACAATTTTTTTTCAAAAAGTGAAAAACCACAACTTTGACTGGGCAACACTTTTGTCCTATGACTGCCACTGAAAATGTTTATTTCAAATGCTTCTGAGGTCTCAGCTGGGGCAGTGAGCCTGGCTATGGGCTCTGATGCTAGAAGGCAGGCCAAAATTACAAAGTTGAGGCACCATGAAAGGCTTCAAGGAGTGATTGATGGAAATAGGTTTGCCTTCCGAGGGAGGAGGGAGTATAAAAAGTGCTACAAGGACAACATCCCTGTATATAATGGGATTGTTGTGTCAATGAGTAAGATCAGCCATTCCTTATCACCTCTGGCACTGTGACAAGATTAACTACATTATGAGGCAACAAAGGAGATAAAAGCAACGCAGAGAGAAAAACATAATAACTAAAAAGGTATAATAGACTTGTTTGGTACAGTCATTGCATACATCATTGGAGCAGGGTAGTTTGTGAGACTGAAATCCCACCCACTAATATTTAAGCACAGGGTCAGAAAAACCCACAGCCTCAGGGGAGCTCCAGGGGTTCTGAGGTCCTTCCAGCCAACATTTCAACAGCACTGATGAAAAATAGCAATGAACCAACAACATTTTCAGGTTTTCTGTTGTCATGGAAAATGGTGCTGAGACAGCCATCTTCGATACACTATGTATACCATTGTGTTTTAAATTAAACTACTTTCATGCATACATTGTTTTTTGTCTCTCTTACTGTAATTGCTTGTGTTTAGCAAGAGGCAATTTGAAGGCTGTTTATCTTCAGCTCTGATTTGCAGCCTAAAAAGAAGCAAAAAGGAAGACTTCCCATGGCTTTATATCAGCTTAGACAATCAAGTATAAAAGATTGTAAGTTAAGTAAATGATTCAGCATGTTTCTCTGCTCCATAAATAGCCTTTTTAGCTGATATGACCAAAGAGAAATTGTTCCAGTGCTTCTCATTCCGCCTTCCTTGGAAAACAAGTTTTCCCGAACATTAGGGACATGTACTCTCACACAGCAACATTGTTGACTGTGGTTTTGCTAAGGTGCTCCACCTGAATATAGTGGCTGTTAGTTGGTTTGGAGTTTGGTTTTTTTTTTTTTTTGCAAATAGCGTCTCTTAACAATTTGGTTTTGTTGTTGACTGTTTTATATTTTCTCGCATTCTTGAAGAGGATTTTAAGCTTCTTTAATTTTGAGATGTTTTATATGATTCTCTCAAAGTAAGAAAATCAGCTTTATTGTCCTGACTGTTGTGCACACACGCTGTGCTGATTTCATGTTAATGAAAGACCATGTCAGAGCTAGGCTCAGACCACGTGCAAGCTTCACAACAGCATCTTCCTCCATATAGAGATCCAGATGGAGCCTCTTGTTTGCACATTTGAAGATGGTACAGAAATGAGCAATCTTGTTTTCCTCCCCCCCAGTCTGCATTGTCTGCCTTTAGAACCATGAGATGAAAAGGGCATGAAAGACCCAACAAGCTTGAATGAACATGGCTCCTAACATTAGCTGTTATGGTACTGAATTGCTGCTGACGTGCATGGCTTTCCCAGAGAGCATGTATCTCCCCAGATTTTAACAGCAGGCCCCAAACTGATGTTTTCACAGAATCTGCACTTTAGACATTTGAGTGCAGCTTCTATACTTAACAAATCTTGTGCAAAACATTAACTGCTAAAGTGCTCCCAATGCCAAGTGTCCTGCTCTACCCTCCAGCTTCTTCAGCAACCAGAGAATAATGGAAACTTTGCAAAGTGTCAACTATTTGTTTGATAATTGTCGTATGCTTCAGGAAGATGTATTGTCAATAGTTGTCATCTGGGGAGAAATGTTTAACAAGAATGCCTGTTTGTTTAGCAAAGCTAACGAAGACTTGGAAATTGAGCCTTCTCATAACACACATCACACATGGAGTCCCACAGGACCTCACACACCGGGTTTGCTTCACTGTACGGACGTCTCAAGCTCAGCGCTCTCAAGTTTTATGAAGGTTTTTCTCAGGGCTTAATTTGATGCAACTAGCAGCTATTTTTTTTAACTATCCAGATATTGCTTGCTTTACAATTTGCCTCACTGCTACAAAGTTTGTGGCTTGAAATCATAATATCCACACTGTTCTTTTTCTTCAAACATTTGCTTCCAGCTCTGCACTCTGTGTGATGCTCTTTAGTGGCTTCTTCACATGTTCCATTCTCACAAAACAACTTTGCATTTAATTAAATATACATCTTCTTTGCATCTAAACATCAGGCTTTTATTGACAAGTTTGTTTTGGCAGAGAGGGAGTGTGGTAGAGGAAAGCTAATTACAAATTGCTTCTTAAGATAGAAAAAAGAGCCACCACAGTGGGACTTCTAGCAAGGAGGAATGGATGGGAAAGAGATTGCTTCAATGGACAACACAGAGAAGTTTTATACTGCGTGATGTTTATACAGGTCTCTCTCCTGGAGCACCCAGAGAAATAAACTGCATTACAGCACACTAAACTCATTTTATCTTGCCAATAGCTCTCACCCCTAGGCAGTGGGGAAACACTAAGAACTAAAAAGCTAAACAGGCTCACCTTCACCGCCTATGGAGAAGGGAGAACATATTTGAAAGTTTCAGGAAGTATGTCCCTTCTGTTCTTTCTTTTCCCATTTTCAAAGCACACCCTCTTTTCCACTGTTTCTTTCATCTTACACATTTTCCATTTCAAGGCAGAAATACCAGTTAACTTGGCGGGCTCAGAGCTATCTCTGTCAAGAAGACAACTCATGCTGCAAACCCCCAAAACATCTTCCAAAACCCAAACAAACTCTACTTTTAAGACTCACTTCTCTTTTTTTTTTTCCAAGATCCCTGCAAATAACTCACTTCTATTCCTTGGCAAGCTTGCAAACTCAGGTCCTACAGCCTCTGCCCTCCCTAAATCTTCACTATGCAGTACAGTCCTCAAGCACACAGACTTCTTTCCTTATTACTGGAGCCAAGAACCTTGTTCTGCTGATTGCACGAAGATAACGTCACAGACAAAAGCAGGCACATCTTTCTTTCAGCTGCAGCACTGCCCTCCCCAGCACAGAACCCTTTTCCCTCCCAAAGATAGGGGAGCCCTCTGTCCTCTTTTTGCCTCCATCTGTTTGATTCTGGCCTCACTGGGAGCACACCTGCAGTGGCTTTACCTCCACCCACCTCACTAGAACCAGTAGCTCTCTGTGATATGTTACAAGGACATAATCTTCTTCAAAGCCACTGGCACTTTTTCTTGCTGGCTTTTAGCTGTTAATTGGGAAATTAGCCTGAGACTCACACTATAAAAAATACATTGTACCTTGAATTCACCCCTGAGCCACACTGGAAATTCATGCTTGTGTCCTTCTGGCAGTGTGGGCTGCTTTGTGAACTGTGTGTCTAGAACACAACCCGTTCTACTGCCACGTTGCTGGAAAAGAAGGAGTGATGCCACGTGGAGGACAAAGATACAGGCACATCTAGGTAGAGTAATGTGAAATTTCTTTTCCTTTGAAATATCTTCTAAGAGACAGCACTATTTTAAATTCACAGGCAATTGGAAAGGACAACAGTTCTGTATGATTAATCTCACAGGCAAAAGATAATTAAGATATTCTCTCTGTACTGCTAAGAACATGTAAGTAGAGTTGTCTCTGATCTTTGCTTTGTTTTATGTTTTTTTTTTTTTTTTTCTGGTATAGCCTGTGAGAGGCAACAGCCAAGGGAATTCATAGCAGTCAAACCTGTGCCAGATCACATCACAGCTGACATTGTACCTCCAGCAGCGGACTCCCACTAGATGCTCCGGGCAAAGACACCAACAGAAAGTGCCAAACCAAACCTTGCTCCCCGTGGGCAGTCCCTCATTCTTTATCTGCAAAAATACCAGGTTCACAAAGAAATCAAGGGCACCACTATATAAAACTGTATGAGGACTGAACTGATTGAAATTCTTAACAAAACTCTTGATGTCTTTCAAAAAGCTGACTTAAGCTAAGCTCCCAGTGACATAAAGTGGGCTTCTCCTGCTTCTCAAGAAATTAATGGAGCACACATCACACTTCCTAAGATACTACGGGAAAAATTTCTTTTAAACCTTCTAGCAATTGATCTGTGTCCTAAGGCAAGTTCAGCTTATTGTGCAGATGAACACAGGATCTTCTGCTCTTCTTTTATTAGGATCTATTCCCAAAAAGTTAACTGTCTATTTGTTTGTTTTTCCCACAATGTAGAGAATTTGCAAGTTGACCATCAGTATATTAATGAGCCTCTTCTTATATTGGGTCTAATTTTTCTCTTCATTTATTTAACATGATGTTATGATTGCCCAAGAAATATTAAAAGGAGTGAATTAGCTTTCTCTGCCTATTTTTAGGTACCCAATATTTATTTTATGATAAATCAAAATGAAATGAGTTCAAGATTTTTAGGAGTTTGTCTTCTCTTAAAGTTGTTTTCTGATCAAATATATGCACCAATTATAAAGTCAACACCACTGTGATCGTCCTGCCTGATCCTCCCTGTAACACAATACCTAAAAGTCCTCTGAATCAAGTAAATGATCTCTTTTTTTTTTCTTTCTTTTTTTTGTTTTTTTTTTTTTTTTTTTGGGGGGGAGGTTGGAGAAGAGATGAAAAAAGCATGTGCTTTGAAAGTCTCGGGTAACAGAGAATCCATCACAACTCTCAGTAAGTAATTTCAGTGGTTCATTGTCCTCTGTTGCAAATCTACCCTTTAGCTTGCATCTGCCTAATTTCAATTCCTTGCTCTAGGTTTTGTTGTCCTCTGGCAGACTGAGGCTCCTGCATTGCCAGATTTCCTTTCCCAGGGAAGGTGCTTGGGCACAGCAGCAGAGCAGCAGCCCTTGCTGCTGCACTGGAGATAGACATTTCCTTGTTTCTCATTCAAGGCTGTAGCTCTGTCCAGCTCCCTGCCCTGAAGCCTGCTCTCCCTTACAAACTTTGCTCTCTGACAATCTTTGTATATAACATAACTTTTCTTTTTCTTCCAGATCACTGATAAAAGTGTTAGTGAACTTGGTTTAAGAAGACATCAGTTGAGAGTCACTAGAAAGATATTTTCTCCTTTCAGTTAACTTTGGAGATGTATCAGTTAGTTTCTGTCCAATCCATCTAGTGTATTTTATATCTTTCTAACCTCTTCATTAACAAATCTTGCAAGACCAAGGCTTCCATACACATTCCAAGTGTCTCAGTCACTCAAATATGTAAATTCACTAAAAAGAAGAGAGAAATCACATTGCTTGCATAAAATCTATTTCCTTACTTCCTAATTTGCTGGCAGAAACCATACAATTGCTTTCTAATTCCCCATTAAGTAAATATCACATTAGCTATTGATTCAACATTATTTGTTTGTTGTCACAAGAAAGGAACTCAAAGAAAGAAAAGAAGGTTTAATGTAGGTAGGAGGCTGTGTGGAGGAACATCTGTTCTCACTAAAAGCATCAGTTTATTGCATAGCATTAATTGCCAGTACCAGGACCATACAGCAGTGCTTCAGAGTGAAACCACCCAAGGCTCCCACATTCTAACATCAGCACAGGCCTTCTAAACAGCTGTGAGCAAAATAAAAGTGCTCGTTCCCTGAGTGAATAACATTTCCCAGCAATGGACCTAATGTGGAAAGCAAGGGTGGCTTCTTTAGGAAATTGAAGGAAAAATAGGCCTTGTCCAAAAAAACACCCATCACAGCCTTTTTTTTCCCCAGTTTTTTTTCCTTTGTTTTCTATTAAGGGGAGGGGGAAGCTGCGAGAAGGCTCAGGCAGAGACAAAAGACGAGATTTGTCTTCAAATAGCAGCACTTAAATGCTAAGCCCCGGCCATGGCAGGTGTTTCAATCCCTGATGAGCAGGTGCAGCAAACTGGCTATTGGGTCTTGCAATGCCCTCCAGCCAGATTAGACCATTCATTCATGGAAAGAAAAGGAATGCGCAAAGCCACTGGGGATCTGGCCAAACGCTGGGTGACTCTCAAGACCGCCAAGCTCTGAAAGTGCCCAAGGCCAAAATAATGGGAGCCTCCACTCTTAGTGCCTGCTTTGCATCTGTTGCTCTGTGTCCTTGAGTGAGCGCGGCAGAGCCTGCACCAGGCCTGCTCTCACCCTGCACACCGTCCCTTGCCAGCACTGCCGTCTCCTCCTGTCCTGGGGAGGCAAACCTGGGCAGGAGGGCAATGAAGGGGCATGGCTGGGATGGCTTCTTTCCCCCTTTGGGGTTGAGGGATGGCAGCTGAGAGACCCAGAGGGTACCCCCATGCCCTGCCCTATGGGTGGGGTGTGTGGGCCGGAAGAGGAGCCACCCCGCTGGCACAGGTGACAAGGGTGTGTGCAGGGCTGCACACACAGCACGGGCTCAGCCTCTGCAGCTTGGGCTCACCTGAACGTTTAAAGGCCGAGAATTTCTCTTGATTTGCTTCAAGCCTACAGTTTGAGCTGGAAAAGCATCATGCTTTTGCCTCATGAGTGTGGCCCTCATGAGTGAGGCCCTCAAGGCACCCCTGATACCTGGGCAGCCCGGACAGGGTGATATGGGGAGAGGGGCTCCTCAGCAGCAGCCCCTCACCAGGCAGCTGGGTCCCACACCCCTGTGTGTTGTGCCTGTGTGGGACGGGGCCCACGGGGGAGACACGTGTTTCTCCTAAAACGCTGCAAAATGCGAAACAGCTGAGTGCCGCCTGTGTGGGGCGGCCATGCTGCCAGCAGCTGGCTGAACCCCACACAGCTCCACGGCTGCCAGCGAAGGGACAGCGTGCCATACGCATTCCTGGGGGGACACAGTGTGCCTGCACAGGCTGGGGGACCTGCTGGGTGAGCATCACTCCTCTCACTGCTCTTGGTCCCCTCTATGGGTCAAACCTTTCACCTCTCTACCTCCCCCTCAGCCACATGCAGCCTCCTGTTTCCCCACTCCTGTTTCCCCACACCCTGTAAAAATGAGACAACAGCAGGTGTGTTTGAAACAGACTCCACAATCCTGCATTTATCATTTGTGGGTGGGATATATGGCAGCCTAAAAGACAGCAAAGAAATCATATGTATTGGCAAAGGGCAGGCTTCTTCCACCTCCTGCTTATTAGCTCCACAACTACCATTAAAACAGACACCTCATTAATGGCTTGTAATGAGCACCAATAAAGCATGTGCTGGCAAATAATAAATATATGTGGTTATTTGAGATGGCAATTACCAGTGTAGCTGATGCTGTTGGATGACTCAGTTCTGAAATATTATGGTTGGGCAGGATTGCACCAGCTAGTCACAGCTTGGTAACAAGGAGCTGGCAGATTGACCAGGCCTTCCTTCCCCTTGGAGGATTCTGCCTGCTTTCCTTCCATTCTCTCAGGCAGCTCAGTGGATGTGATAAAGAGCACATTCTCTGATGCATATTTGTCCAGAAAATATCTTCCTGCCTGTAACAGTGCCAACATATACCTGTAGAAATAACTTCTGCAAAGAGTCAAGCTATGTGGCCAGGATCTGGGAAAGTTCTTAGAAGCGTGATGAATTGTAAGCATCACTGGCTCCACTGGAATGGGTATAGAAGTAAGTAGAGTGTAGGTGTTTGTGCAATAGTCTGAGAGTCCAGAAACACTTTGCAAAACACTAATTATGGTCCTGAACCCTTACATAGGTATGTAAAGATGCTATTTATTCAGGGAATGAACCTAGGGAACTTGAGGAAGTGAGGATCTAAAAAACAATATAACATAATTACAAGGTACCTCAGCAGGGATGAGTATGGCAACTGGTGATAGGGAGAAGGCAGGCAGCAGGATGGCTGCTCCCTGTGCTCAGGAGCCAACCTGCTGATGTTGTCTACTCCCTGTTCATTTCTTGCCCTTATGGTGTAGCTCCTGGAGGTTTTTTAAAAATTCAACCTAAACTCCCACAGTGGAAAGTGCCAAGGGTTATTCTGACTGTGACTGCATGGGAATTGAAACCCAAAAGACAAGTCTGTTATTCTGGTAAGGGCACTCTCATGAGCCTTTTGCAAAGCAGTCAGCAGCTGGGTCTGCCCTGATGTCACAAGTTTCAGGTCTGTTGGCTTCACTGGGGACCAGAGCATCCTGTCAAGCCTGCACAGCTGGAGAGGTGCAGAGCTCACCCAGGGCAGGGCAGGCTCAGAGGTGGATTTGGGCATATGCTTTTCCCCAGGTTTTGAGCAGCAGCATGGGAAGACTACTACAAACTCACATCTGGAGCCATCAGGACAGGCATCAGGACAGGAGAGGAAGGAGTGTCTTACTCAGACCCCACTACCTCCAAGCATCCATGTGCTGCAAAGGCTGCCTGTGGATGATGGATATGGGAGAGATGCCCTATACACAGCCTTCAAGTTAGCAAGGCTGTGCCTCCACCTGATTAAATTACACCTGTACTGTCACCCATGAGCTTACTGGCTTAGAAAGGAGGGATGAATTTGTCCCAGATGGCCAAAATACTATTAAAAAGTCTATTTCAGTAATTTGCCTGACAAGCAAGTGCTAAAAACCCTTAGAAGAGTTTAAACAACTGCAATTTTGTAATGCTGGCTCATAAAAAAAAAGTCTTTAAAAATTAATCACGGACAAAGTAACCTGCCTTATTCCCTCACAAGATGGGGCAGGAGACAAAGAGCACTGATTATTCCTGCAGCTGCCCCCTCAGACTGACCCCCAAAGTTGGATGACACCCTGGGAGATGGGGAGAGCATGGAGCAGGGACATTTCAGGTTGGCATACATGGCAGAGCAGTGATTTTACTCTGCAATCATAATAAGCACTAGGGGAGAGAGGAAAGGGAAGATCAACAAGCTTCCATAGTGCAAACATACATCCTGGTCTGGCAGCAATGCATCACATCCATCCTCTCTCAGGCTCTTTGGGTGGGCATGTTTACAGCACAGAGCACAGAGCACTAGCAGGGGCATGAGGAAAGCATCACAGCTGCAGCAAAGAAAAGTTTGGTTAGACCTCCTGAGTTCATTGGAGCATTTCTGATTTTGGGAGGCAGATGACACCTATCTACAGCAGGCAACCCCTTGCACACAGAGTGTATAGCAGAGTGTGGTCCTCCCTGTGTCCTGTGTACACCAGCACCACCAAGCATGCAGCCCTGATCTGCTGGCTCCTCTTCTGTCTTCTGTCTAGATACATGGTCTAATGCATGTCTCAAAAAACTTTTCAAACGAGATGCCTTGTATACCCCCAACTTCTGATGCAGTAATAAATGAAGGGTGCAAAGTGGCATGTTTGCCCTTGATTTTTCAGGTTCTGTAGATATCTCATAGTTTACATTTTAGAGGCACCTTACTATGTTTCTCACCCTTTACATCTACACAGCCTTTTATCTGTAATAAACTCCTGTAGCATCAAGGAGGTAGGACCCCAGGGTCAGATGAACACTCTTTTGTGTATCTACAACATGCTCGCAGGCTGCAGGTTCAGGCACACAATGCTGTGTGCTGTCTTGCACAACCAAAATGTAGCTGCTGAGAGTGAGCGTGGATTCTTATGGGGCTAGCTTGAATACTTCCAAGTTGATCCCTTGCAAGCATTTTGTTACCTCCAAAGCACTGTGACTAGAAAGGGAGACCAAAGAAACCTGGGGCTTGAAAAATCCTGAGACACTATCATTTTCACTGCCAGTGCTGCTAATGCCTCCTTTGATACGCTCCAGACAGATGCATTATTTGTGCTGTAATTTGGCATGGATTTTGCTCCCCTATTTGTAGAGTGTGCCAGGTGCCTTGCTGTTCATGAACCCAACCCCACTGCTACTAAGGAGCCAGGAAAGCAAACAAGCAGTGGTAACATGCCAGTGGTACAAAACGCTCTCATCTCTGGAGGCCAGCAGTGAGGGCAGGCGTGTAAGGCATGAGCTAATACCCGAATGGCAGCCAAGAGGTTGAATGTGCCTTCTCATTTCCTCTGCTGTAGGAGGTTAAAGGTGGGCCTTTCATGTTCCTTAAGTGTAGCTTTGGTTTTGATGACTCAAACTAATCACATATGGTTGGACACCTATATTTATAGCAGATTGTGCCTCCTAGTAGCTCTCCCACCACCATGGAGCCTTCTACCCTTTTAAGGAGGAGCTGGGACTTATCAGCTAGTTGAAATTAATATTGATTTTTATACTAATTTCAAATGCTTCATCCTTTTCTCTCCATGTTTTGCTTGACTCGAGCCCATGATTGCTTGTTTCCTTATCTAGCATGCCCCCCTCACTTGAATGCTGTCCCCAGCTTGTTTGGCAGCAAGCTCTGCAGACACTGGACTTGTCCAAGTCCTCCTCCTAGCTCTGCCAGTAACCTTTGCAGGAAGAAGTTTCCCATTAAATGTGAGGTGTTAACTGTTCTCCTGCCTACATATTCCAAGATGTTTCCTGCTCATATTTCAGGAGCGGTCTGCAATGTTGCAACCCCCACTGGGGCCGTTCTGTCAGTCCAAGCATTTAATTAGCTAATTACAACCTGCTGACATGAATACACAGAATATGGTGTTCGAAGAGCAATTTTTTTTTCAATTCATTTATTATTAACCCCCAGTAAACATCTGATATGCTCTTCCCCGAGGGGACAGAGTGGTAATTGGTCCCTTGAACACTGAGTTCCCTTTCTAATCTGCCTGAGCTGGAGCCGAGTGTCACCATCTGTCAGTGTTTGCATATACAGCCCACTGCGCGTTTCACGTGGTGAAAGGGGAGAAAGAGAAAAAGGAAGCTGGAAAATCTCAGGGAAGGATTTTGAATGTAGTCAGGTCCCAGCTCCTCTGCCTGTCACTCACCGCTCGCACATCTGCACCCGTCCCGGCAGGCGGTGCGGAGGGCCCAGATGAAATGCCCTGCCCAGGGTGCTGCGCTAATTGGGCCCGCTATCGTTAGCCCTGCTTTCTTCCCTGCTTCATCAGGCATCTCTATCATGTCTGAGGTAGTGCTGGAAGTTACTCTCCCCTCCAGCATTCTGACCAAAGTGCCACAAAGCAGAGATAGCTGGGTGTTTTTTTTTTGGAGGGGACAAGGGTGTCTTACAAATACAAAATGGTATGGGTGCCTGATCCCTGAGGAAGCGCCATAGCTGGAGACTCTCTGGTGAGTGCAAATCTACCAAAAGAGGCTTGGCTGAACTACTCAGTGCTACTGAAAGGAGAGAAACTGATGCTTGTGTTAAAACAGCTCCTACAGGTCCCCTTGGTGCTGTTCCATTTGAAGCTGTGGCGGTATGAGTCAGGATGGAGACAATCCCTGCTCTAAAGAGCCAGGAAGGGCACAGGCTGCAGCAGGGGAGTGGCAAGTGGGAGCAAGGAGCAGGGGGTCACAGCAGGGCAGGGTGGCTGCTGCAGTGTGCCCAAAGCACAGCTCAGCTTTCCCCTCCCGCTCAGATGCCTTATTTCCACCACACAAATCTTCCTCCCCAGCAATATCAGAAAGGCTTAAACCAAACTCCTATGTATTCCCATAAAAAAATCCTAGCAGCTCAGGAACTTCCAGAAGACTTCTTTATGGTATTTTAAAGCATCTAGACATCAATGGTATTCATGCTGCTCCAGTACCTGCTTTCTATGAATGCAGCACTGGTTGCCAAAATGCAGTAAATGGTAGGAAATACCTAGAAAAAACAAGATTTTAGACTTTGATTGCTCCCATAGAGATATTTCTGCTTAATATGGTGAGGAGTCTCCCCAGTGGTCTGCAGTATTTTCACAGTGGTACGTGTGAGGGTCCACAGTTAGAAAAGGCAAAGTGGAAACATAGAAAGAAGCAGGTAAATCTGGGAACACAAAGGAGTAAGGGAACTTTGGTTATAAGTAACAAAAACTTGCTTATAGTCCCATCAAATCTTTTCAAGATATCAACAACAAAAATACACAACTGTCTTTGAATTTATGAAAATGTAATTTGCCCACATCCACCTTGGAGGAAAATGCAAGAATCCAAAGGTAACAGAAAAATACATAAAAAAATAACTAAATGAGAAAAAGAAATAAAATCTGTGTCAAGGGGGAATGGGGGAACACCAAGTACATTGAGCTAGTTGGTTTAAAGGCAGATGACCGTGGACACAGTCTCTGTGCCACTCTGCACAGATGGGGAAAGCTGGTGGTTATCTAGAACTTGCCCTGTAAAAGTGAATCAAGCATGGGCAGATAACATCACTGAGCCTAAGACCCGCACGTTCATCCCTTACAGGAGAAAAAAAACTTATAGTGCAGCAGCTGGGTGGTTTAAACAGAGTCTAACTTCTGGCTAGACTTCTTTGGCTCCAAAAATTGATGTTATCAGGGCTCTGGCTCTGACCTCAGCATGGCTTTTTTGTACGTGCACATAGCAATGAACCCATCACAAAGCCACTTAACAGCATCCTCTACAGCAATGTATTGATTTCTAATTATTTCTGATATACAGCATAGAGAAAATTTCTGCTTTAAGAGACCTTGAGGATCTATTGTTCTTTAGAAAGCCTTGACTTGCAGTTCAAGTGCAGGCTAGTGATATTTTGCCATCCTGAAAGATCATTCAAAGGATAAAACCTCTGCTATGCACAGATGTGAATCAGAAGGCCAGAAATGTTGGGTTTACACAGTTCTACTCAGCCTTTAGATCTGGGAACAGAGCATGAACTTCATCTTAGTTCAGAGATATTTGGTTGCTGGATCTGGTCCCTCTCCTCCTGCAAAAGAAAGGTTCCATTCTGATACAATCTTTGTGTGTGGTCCAGTACACCAAAGGTGTGTGCCTGTCTTCTTCTGGGAAATGTTTTCTCTCCAGGTCCCTGCGGATGGGTGGAATGAGCCTCAGCAATCACCTCCTGAGAGGAACCCTGTAAATCAGCATTTGCGGGTGTCAGGGCATTCCCATGTACATATCTGCAGGTGCCTATTTTGCTCTCCAGTAGTCCTGATAGGACACCATTCCATGGGAAGGGAGAAAGCTGTATGTTTCTGCCTTGACAGGAGTGGCACAGCCGTAAGAGTGGGTGAGGGCAGAAAGCTGCTGGTGGTGATGCTCCAGGAAACAGCCGCTTTTGGTAATTCATCTAAAGCTGCTCAGGGTGTGGAGGCATCCCCGACACAGCTCCGAGGCACTCCTGCTGCTCTTCCCTATGTGCAGCAACCTGGTACCTCCACCACCCTCAAAGCAAGGCTCAGGCAGGCACCAGACACTCCCAGCTCACAATTTTAGGCATTTCTTCCATGGATGGGGGATTTCCATGCATGGCCCTGGATATTCTGGATGAGCAGGGGACAGGGCCCTTGTCATGGGCCTTGACACATTTGTGTTAAGCAGGTTTTGGGTAGATGCCATGTGCAGATGGATACAGAGCATTTCAGCTGTTCCCTTGTTGTTTGCTGCAACAAAAGGACACAATAATTTCACTGAACCCTGCTGATAGTGCAGAAAACGTTTCTCTTCTCTTTTAGCTGGCCTGGCTTTTTTTTGGGCCTTTTTTTTTTTTCTTTAATATGGTATTATTCAAACAGGTTGGCTACTGACAACTGAGATCGTGATGGCAAAGACAGTTTAAAAAAATATCATGAATTAATTATTTTCTCCCATGCCCGGCTGTATCACTTATCAGGCCTTCAATGGGAGCACTGGCCCAGCTCCCTTACCACGTGCACACTAATGGCTTGCTCCTCTATTATCCCTTTTGATCAGACACAGGTGGACAACAAGGCCTCCTCCTTGTCTGTTGAAAAAGGTGCACACTGTTGTCAGGGTGATTATATCTAATTACATCCCAGTTAATTATCAGACCTGAATAATTATGGCAGAGCTACTCTCCTCCAGAGATAGGTGCATCTTCCAGATGTCACACTGCGGTCTCCACAGGGCAGTTTCCCAAGACCTTTTGTTGGGATGTGCTGGCTGCAGGAAGGGGCTGTGGGAGAGCTGTTGAGACCCATCAGGGACCAAACAGTCCAGTGGTCTTCACCTGCCCTCCCTGAACTCACAGCTAACTGGGCTCAGTTGCTTTCTGTTGTACTGGTAACAGAGCCCCCATTCCCCTCCTGCTGCACCACTGGGGTGGAGGAGGTAGAAAAAAATTGAGAGTGAAGGTGAGACTGGGATGAAGTGAGGGGTGGGGAGGAAGAGGTTTTAAGATTTTGTTTTATTTCTCTTTATCCTACTCTGATTTGTTTGGTAATAAGTTAATTTCCTCAAGTGGAGTCTGTTTTGCCCCCAACAGTAACTGGTGAGTGATCTCTCCCCACCCCTACCATGACCCACAAGCCTTTTGTTATATTTTCTGTCTCCTGTTTGGCTTAGTAGTGAGGAGTGCCTTTGGTGGACACCTGGCACCGAGCCAGGGTAAACCCATATCTCATGAGTGATGCTTATGTGTGTGTCCTGATGGATTAGATCAGGTGACAGCAGTCATCTCAAACCCCATGTGTTCATATTGCCCGCAGCTTTTGTATGGTCTCCTCAGCCTGGATCTAGCTGTTCTCTGAAAGTTGTGAATCTCTCTGACAACCTGAAAACAGCAAATATTTTTTTAAAAAATTAATCTATTTGGTTTGGTGTAATATATGACTGGTTTCACTTCAAAGGCTACTTCAGAGTCTGCTGTGTGGGCAAGAACAAGAAAGAAACAGTGGCACAAAAAATACCCTTGACACTTAAGACATGCATGTGAAGCATGCAGAAGTTTATAATAGTTTGTATTAAACCCACTTGAATATTTAATTTCATGCCGTAATTGCCTCACTATGAAGACACCACAGAAGCTTCTGTCATAGGTGTTTTCTTAGGTTCTTAACCCAAAATGTTGCATCCTCATTGTCACTCAGTGAAAAAAAAAGGCATAAAAATAAAAAAAACCCCTAAAAACTATCAGCTTCCAAGACTGTTTAGTATAATTTTGACATTTTCTTTATAGTATAAATGTCAAGCCTTTGAGTCTCAGTTTGATCTTGGGCTCAGAAGATGCATCTGCATTACCATTTGAATGTGAACCTGAGATGTGAGTTTGAATAGTTTCTCACTGTGGTCCTCATGGGCCACACTTTGCTTCATGGGGTGGAGTGACCATTTCTACCCAGTGCCTTTCCAGTGGATGAATATAAACCACAGTGCATGCACCAGGAGTGCATGGACGGGCTGCTGCCACTGAATGTCTGTTCTGTGGGATCAGAGCAGATGTAGTCCCATGGAACAGTCCCAAGGGCACATGGCATGGGTGCTGTCCCCAGCACCTGCTGATCACTCCACAAGCCCACTCCTTCCCTGACAAACCACTCGCTGTTAAAGGTTTAGCAACTGATGTCTGGCAGCATTGAGGCAAATGATGCATGTGCTAAGATTTCTGTTCTAAATTAGCTCTGAAATGACTATTTTTTCAATTCACTCACTCCTCTCTTGTGTCTGGATCGTAACACAGGTCAAAGAGGTTTTCTGTTTGCTAGCAGTATATCACAACCTACTTTTATGGTATTTATACAACATCAGCACTTTTTCACCTTTTTAAAAATGTAAACTGTCCAGGCTTTTCAGTCTTTTCTCAGATGCGAAATTTCACACGCTCTTTTCCATTCCTGTCACCTTTCTCTGAACTCTGTCTTGCTCTGGTGCAGACTTCTTGTGAAACTTGGGAGTATTGGGTGTCCAGTCCTGCATATTTTATTCCAAATGTGAATGCATCATCGACGTACATAATTAATTGCTTGCATTTTACACATTATTCTCTATCCTGCTCCCTGTGCAGTCTAACATCTTGCCTGACCAATAAATTAGAGCTGTGCTCTGCATCCAAATGATCACTGAGACGTCCACCGTGACACTCAGCTGCTTTTCCCAAGCCACTGCAGGTAATTGAGAGCCCTGTAAGGCACATGAGCACATCCATTTTTTTTCTCCCCTTCAGTGTGCAACACTTTGTCTGAACAGAGCTGAACCTTGTATGACACCATGTCACCCATTCATCTAGTCAGATAAGGTGCCTCTGAAGTTGCTCACAGACTTTTCAGAATTTGACTAATTCTATATTCTTTGCAGATTTAGTGGATTCACAACTGCTTTTTTTCCAGATCTTTCCTGAGTATCCTGGGCAACCCAGGAGCCCATATGGATCCTTAAAAAAACCTGAAAGGCAAATTTTTGCTATGATGAAATATAGATTTAAACCTAATTTCTTTTCTTCCTGCCTCAGAGTTAAATAAAACTCTCCCATGAGCAAACATTATATGGGATTTTTTTTCTCTCCTTTTCTTGCTGTCATTTCTCAATATCCAGGGCTGTTCCACCCATACAGGTGCAAGCAGAAAAAACAAAGAGTCCATTAAAAATCAGCAAGAGGAGAAATCTCACTCCTAGACCACTCCAAAAACACTGAGAACACACTATGATACACGCTGGTATCCACTAACAGCTTTGTGCCTAGCAGGAGTTATGTTCCTCTATTATATTGTAGTTAAAACACCACCATTTTCCTTTACTTCTCTTATTGTCTGAGGTTTCAAGAGCACCGAGTGTCCGTCCTTATTTTTATTTTAGTTTTCTTTTGAGGGTAGAGCAGTGCATGATATGGCATTGCCCAAGACCGGCAGACTCCAATGTGGCGTGGAAGAGGGACAGGAAAGGTGCCAAGCAGGAATTAAGTCTGCATTCTGCCAGAACAATGCCACATCATGCAGACGTATCCTGGAGCACACAGCACCCTAGTGATAATTTCACAGAATTAATTTTCCCAAAATTGAAAAAAAAAAAAAAAAAAAAAAGGCAACAGCACAGAAAGGATGAGGCAAATTACCAACACTAATCAGTCTCTCTCTCTCTTCCCTTTCTCCTTGTATGATAATTATGATAATTAACAAGCTAACAAGCTTCTAGTAAAAACAGTTCCAGAATTTCAATGTATAATTAATATTTACATCCATAACAAGTTGTCATTTATGGTGCATGTTGATTTTCTTTTTTTCAAAGGAAATTGTGCTTTATACTTAGAAAAGAAAAATCCTTCAAGAACTAAAGGATGCACTAAAAAGGCATCCTAAATTCAGAAATCTTGTCCTTATTTGCTATTTATTTATGCAGCGATATGCAAGTGTTTTAACATCTGGGTTTATACAAATTATGAGTGCACATATATAAATAGGTGCAGCTAAATCTTTTTCTTCACAGAAGGCCATAAATTCACCCCCATACTTAAAATCCCTTGTGTTCCAGGTGCATCCTTGTCCATAAACCTTGTATCATCTTTTAGTGACCTATAAAACCAAGTTCAGGTGACAAGTCATTTCCAGAAACGATGGGTCCTTTTTATGTAAAACAACTGCTTGTTCAAATTTCACGATCCTCATGCAGCATGGTAGCCATGCTCAGATTACACAGTGATGATGGACAAGAGTTGCCTAGAGAAGTAACAGCCACTTCTCTTTGAATATAAAACATCACCCAAGGGCAGCTGGCTAAACTGGCTCCAACAAACACCTTAGAACTGCAGCTTCTGCATTACAGCTGAAGGGTGCTATAACCTGAGAAGACTGTCTCAAGGGTAAATTTTGATTTGAGTTCCTCTTAACTCATCCATATGTGATGGTCCTTGTCTCACCTTATGGCAAATGGCTGTCCTCAGACTCTCCCAAGATGATGGCATGTCTTGGTTTGAAAAGATGGGTGTCTGCTAAGGGAGGTAGGAGCTTCCCTTGAAACAGAGAATGTAAACCCCCTCCCCCCAAATTGTTATAATATTGAAATTAAGGGGCTCTCAGGCAAAGATATGGGAGTAGGAATAACAGTTCTTTATTAGGGAAAAAATAAAAGCGAAACAAAAATGCAGTAATACAAAACAACACTGACAGAGTCAGAATACAACCTGACACCCTGTGGGTCAGGGTGTTGGTAGCAGTCTGATTGAATGGTGGCTGCAGTCCTCCCGGAGTGATGGGTGTGATTCTGTTGAAACCTGTAGTGAGCCTGTAGAAGGATGTAGTCTTCTTCTGAAGATCCAGTGGTGGTGTAGATGGGCCTGGTATTCCTCTGGGAACCCAGTGGGAAAAGGCTGTCTCTGGTGTTCCAAATCTCAGATTATATCCAGGTAGGAATGCTTGGCTCCTCCCCCTGGACAGAGTATCTCACAATGGGATGATGTAATTTTATCAGTCATGCAAGGAGACTCAATGGCCCACTAACAGAAAATACTTTCTGGAGGGAGGATTGGTTATGGAAGAGGTAAAGAAAACTGCCCTATCTGGTTTCAACAGGTGGCCCAATTAACAGAAATAACTGCCCCACCTCTAACAGATGGCAATAGAACACACACCTCCAGCCACATCTTGCATTTCCAACTCAAGACATAGCATTTCAAAGGAGTATCTGAAGGAGATGGGACAATGATTTACTTGGCATCAAAAAGAGGTTAAAAGATGAAGAAAATCTCTAGAGATATACAGAGAAGAGAAGCATTGAGAGATACAGCCAAGAAAATTCTGGCAAGATTTACTGTTCTTATTCATTAATATTTGATCCAACAATGTATGTTCTTTGGCCAGTTGTTTTTCAGGTGTTGTCTCCCCCACAAGTTCAATAACCAAAGGAAGCATGGGTGGTTGGGTGAAGGCCCTGTTCCACCAATCCAGCCCCAGGGAAAGGACAATGGTGCTGCAGGGTCGGAGGCAGCTCATCCTCCAGCTCCCTCCGGTGGAGACCACAGCGCATGCTCCCGGGGAACCTGCTTGGGAGGAGGATTGGGAATAAGGAACAAGAGGAAGAAAAATGGAGGGAATATAAAAAGGGGAAACTAGGGTGGCTTTGGGTCTCTTTAACACACAACTATTCCAGAAAAGGAAAGGCACTATAAATATCCACAGCCTAGAGAGAAACTCACAAGAATAGCCAACTTCAGAAGGGAGTCAACACTTAATATTTAAATTGGAACCAAAGGTAGATTTATTCATAAGTGAAACTGGACCTGAATTCTGGCATTACTTATTTGCTAGATGAGATGAAATATGTGGTCTAGATATACAGTCAAGTCCACAAAACCTGAACTAATTAAAACACTTCATTAAATCAGTCACATCCCAGCTGTGGAGCATAAGCATTCATCTACATCAAATCATCATTCTGTATAATATTTCATGGGGAAAAAAAAAAAAAAAAAAAGGAAGAGTCATGACCATATGCTTCTTCCAAACTACTACACAGACAGATCCCTGTAAACTTTGGTAGCGAAGTAATTTTGTCCCTGTTTCTTAAGTGACTAGCAAAGTTTGGATGAATTCCTTACAAATATATTACACTCATCTTGCTTGGATGCTTGCAAAGAATTGATTAAATGCACACAAAAGGTGAGAACTGAAATACACCTAATGTGCAAACCTAGAAAGTGCCTTCTAAGCTCTGATTCCTGTAGTTGTTCCAAGCCTGGAGGTGGGTACATTGCCATGATGAAATATAGAGGAAGTATTGCACACAGAATGCTCAACAGCTGTTGGGCCATACATTTGATTAATAAAGGCAAAATAATGACACAGGAGACTTAGATTTCTTCCACAAAGCATTTCACCTGGTACCATATGGCAATTAATTAAGAAACTAGGACACTACAAGATAAAAGCTCTTTGAATTTAAGTTTTTTTTAATGTATTAAAAATTAACTGATATTTCTCAAAGTGCAATTTGAAGTGGGAAATCTTTCTTGTGCGCTTCAATCTCCACTAAGTGGGTGTGACTTTTGTATCTATAACATATATTTATATTTTTATCAGTGGGGAAAAAAAAGTTTTAGCATTGCAGGTGGCGCAAGATAACACTTCTATTTATTTATGCGCAATTCAAGAATTATGGTAAGAGTTAGGCAGTTCATATGGTCCTCTCAAGCCATAAAATATTGTGATGGAAAGAAATCCCTCTTTTCTTGTGGAAACTGAAGCATTTCTCTGCTGTTGTCAGTCACTTGCTAAATATGCACTGATCCAAAAGTGTGACTATTTAGAGATTGCTTAGGCAAGGAAACAGTTCAACAGCTATACGGAGGCAAATTTACAGCAGTGCTACTGTTAGTAAGAAGGAGGATACAAAACTGCTTTAAGAGGGACTAAATAATAAGCTCCAGGTGAAAAAGAGGAAATAGAAAGGACACATTCCTGCAGGACTTTCAGTTGAATCAGGAGACCCTCTGGGGACAGAAAGAACAAATCTACCTAGCCATGATCCTGAATGAAGGCTACTAAATGGAAAAGAAGTTGATAAGCTTAGAGAGTTTTACCACTTCCCAACTCTTCTGAAGGATAAGAAATAAAATTAAGACATATCTGCGTGTGTATGTGTGTATGCATGCTTATTATTTCTTCAGATCTTTCTCTCATGTTCTTCTAAGCAGTTTGTAACACTATGTTAGAGTCTGGCACAAAGCCCGTCTGTGCCTTTGTGTGCTTGTACTGGGTCTGCAGCTCCAGAGAACCCCAGAGGACACAGTTTTGGAAAAGGTTGGATGTGCAGCAGTGGGAGTCCACAGCTCACAGCACAAAGCCAAGATCCTTTCCTGAGACCCCACACTGGGCTGTGAGAGAACCCATGAAGAAAATTCTGGTTAAAGACAATTTTGGCTCACTTTTGACTGACACTGAACAAACACAAAAACATTTCTCACAGGTGGGAAGCATTGCTTCTTACTTGGTAGTGAACTAAAAATTTGACATGGACTTTTATCACATCCTTGGAGGATGCCCCAACAAAGCTTCACTTACTGAAAAATCAAGCTCTGCTATTAGCATGGGGATCTCTGTTGGGAAAAGAAGACTACTGGCTGCTTATTCAGCTAGGCTCTTTCTGATAGTCTGGGTTCAGATCATGGGGACAATGACTCACATCTTAAAAGTCATCACTACACATCCAGATTTTCAAAGGGTCCCTGTTTGATTAAATGTGTTTTAAATTAGAGTTTTAAATTAGAGTAGAGAAGGAAACAAATCTGTTCACATAATAAATAAAATCCTCCACTTGGGATGCACAGTGCAAGACTTGGAGTACCAAGAAGCTGTTCTCATCTCAGAACACGGCTGCAATAGGGACATAATCCAGAGTGGCTACTCTGTTAACTTCCAGCTTGGACTTATTTTCTACTGAGTGCTCCCTACATTTAGCTGGTTCTGGAAGTGAGTTAAGTGGAAGAACCAATAGATGTTTTTTGTGACAAACAAAGGCATCTGCTTAAGAAGATGATTCAGAACATTATTTTAAATTCACCCCCTTGCACACACTTACTTATTTTGCCTCCCCATGGGGACAGATGCTGAGTCTACAGAAATGTAGGTGCTACTGGAGATATGTTCACTGGGAAAAAGCATGTAGCTTTTCACCATGGTAGATGCACTGATGCTCTCTATTATGCTCCTTGATTGAGGATATTTTATCTGATGTGCCCTCAGACAGAACTCCTTGCTTTATGTTATTCTACAAAACCCTTGAGCAAGAGGCAGGGCAAGCTTACTGTGACAGTCAGGGCAGGATGGCTTTTCAGACGGGAAGGAGGTGGGTGCCCTCCAGCATGCCATCTTTCAGCTCCCAGAGAGACTACAGTGTGAAATTCAGAACTCCCAGCTCATGCCTGTGCAATCCAGTGCCCCACAGCCCTGGTGGCTGGAAGCTGCAGGTGGCTGGAGCAGACTGGAAGCTGCAATAAGATTTGCTCAGCCGTGCCTAAAGGTGAACTGGGCAGACACTCTAAGCAATGAGGATGAGTGAATGGGCTTGATCTTCAGGTGATCTCAAATACGTCTGAATTGATTGGACAGGTTTTTGTGCCTGCTCATGGATGGCAAGACCTGTGATGGGCATGGGATGTGAATGCATCATTGCGCAGCTCTCCCTCTAGACAGGATAATATAGTCTCCTTTGTGGATAATTCCCAGCATGTAGAGAGAGTTAGAGAAAGCTAGTAGCTCTTGCCAATCTTGCTCTGCATGGGACTTTAGGGCAATAACTCCCTGGAAACTCCCTTTTGTTCCCAGAAGAAAAGCCATCTACGACTCTCTTGACTCAGCCCAGGACCATCCTTTATTCTCCACCAGTGCTAACCCAAACAGAGTTTTTAAATTAAAAGCTAACACATGTAAATTTAAAAAGATTCCTTAGGAATCAACAGAATTTTTTAATGTAAACATGGGATTTGTACACAGCAAAAGAGGGATTGATAAGGAAAAGAAGAAAGGAAGGAAAGCAAGCAAGTCCATGCCTAACCCCAGGAGCCTTGACTATACTGATTATAAAACATAAGGACAGGTACAATTGTTTGCATTTTATTATGAGAAAGTGAAGTTCTTTCTCCCTCACATATTCTTTATTTTTGTCTTCTAAATCTACTCTGTTTCAGCTGGTAGCCATTCCCCCTTGTCCTGTTGCCATGCACTCTTGTAATGCTTGCACATTCACTGTATTTTACCTTATGTTGAATATGACTCTGAATTTATGAATACCATTGCTTGTCCATGTGTCTCACTGCAAATTTGGACCTTAGGCTGCATTCTTGTTACCCTCAAACTTAGAGATTCCAAATGTGTAGGCACTATTAGAACTGATTTTCCCAAATCTGCTCCATTTTTGCACTCTGAACACATGGCTTTTAGTCATGCTTTTCATGCAAGAAAGCGCCACACAAAACAAGTGATCTCTCACCCCAAAGGGGGAGCAGAGAGATGCTGGGGACATGGCCACAGTCCCCAGTCCCCAGGCCTCATTCCTCTGAGTGGGAGCATGGGCCCATTGCCTGTCTTTTTTCCTGGAGCAGGTTGTGTCTTCTGGCCTGTTCTCTGCACTTGCATGGAAAGAAAATGCCCATCGCCTTGTCTTCTTACAGGCCATTCACATAAGGGAAAATAAAGAGCTTTGCCTTAGTCAGAACATGTCAGCATTTGAATCAATGGCAAACCTGATTTATTTTTTCTCCCAGTAGGTAAGAATGTGCTTCTGTGCAGAATAACAGAAGACATCCTCCACCACCCCCTCCTCACTGCCTATTTGTTTTCTCCCAGTTAAGTCTGTGAGGAAATCCTCTTGGTAAAGCCAGTTAATAAGATTAGATAAATGTCTTTGAAACCAAAATGCTGATATAAAAATCAGAACAACAGAGCACCAGCTGGCTTTTCTTTTGCTCATTCAAATGCAGCTGGAACACCACAGCCAGTAACGTGCAAACTGGGAGTGATAATCAATAAGCAGTGAAACAAGAGCAAGATGCCTCTGGAGGAATTTTCCCTTGGTGAGAAAGATGGATTAACTCTAATTCTCAAGGCACATGAACAAAAAGCATTTGCCTAAATTCAGACATAGTTTAAATACTGCTCCGGAGAGCCGTGACAGCTTGAAATAGCAATGAAACAAGATCCTCAGGACACAGCCAAAGATGATATTTAATGTAGGCACTGGCTTTTTTTAATGCAAGGTAGCTTCTGCATTGTATAATAAGGAACATATAATAACTATATATAATGATTAAAGGCTGTTTAGTTAAGGACACAGGGTGAGAGAGTGATATTGCTGACTATTATAGCTCTGTGCATACAGAGGCATGCAGTTCTGGGCAGCTTATCCAGCAGGGTGCTGTGTACACAGCAGGCTAAAGACAGAAACATTAACTAAATCACAAGTTTGGATCATTTATCTTATCGTCGCATGGGGGAAGAGTTTATCTTTCAAGCAGGCACACCTGCTCTCCTTGTAAAACTTTAGTCATTCCATTGCCAACCGCGTTCTTTCTTCTTGTTCAAACACGCCGCTGCAGGAGTGGGATGGAGCCTGGGGTGGGTGTCCATCTCTCCTGGAGTGAGCTTCCCTCTCTGCATCTGCACACCCTGCCTCAGGTGGGAACACCTGCCTGTCCCGTGGCACTGGCCCTTGGCAGCAGCACAGGGGCTCCATCGCCCACATCACCCACAACAAGGGTGCTGGGCTGAGATCAAAAACACTCTACAGGCATTTACAGAAACAACACAAACTCCTCATTTTGTGCTTCTGCTTATGGAATAAAGCGATAAGAATTAAATTTGGGAATCTGATGAAATTTGAGAGTTTCATTGGGTTGTGGTAGTCTAGTGAACTGGGTTCAAAATCTCATTAACTGGGATTTCAGATAAAACCTGTAATGTCTTTCAAGATAAAATAGACATGAAATGTCAAACCTCTGGCCAAAGGGACAACTCTATGAGGGTGACATAAAACCCATGTGGATGAATGATCACCTCAAAAATTATACTGAGTTAAGCAAAGATCACATAAATACTAGAAACAGGGATTGGGATCTGAAAAAGTCATGTAAGAATGAAAGTGTGTGCCACCAAAGCGGGAATTATTTCAGTTAATCTGACCTCAATCCTAGCAAGTCTTGTCCTAGAGATGAGGAACTAAAACAAGAGCAGGTGCAGGGAAATGTTACAGGACCTACCCATGAAATAACAAATCTATTTTATGAGTGGACATTAAAAAAGCTGTGCTTGTTTAACATAAAAAAAAGGAGTCTAAGAAAGGATATGGTTCCTTATTATAAATACATTGAAGTGATATGCAAACATTAGACAGAGAGCAGAGCCACCCAACTAGGGGACAATATTGGCACAAGAACATTAATATGAATGGGCTGTGAAAAGAAACTTGTATACTAGATGAGGGTTTCTAAGCAACATGGACAAGGTTCTGGTACAGCAGTACAGCAAACAGATGAGTAGGAGAGACAGATTATTTCTGGTATTTGACAGAGCTGAAAAAGATCATGTGCAATCTGGTTGACTGAACCAGCAGCACACAGCACCTAGGAGGTCCCTTCTAGTCCCATCCTTGACATTTCTAAATGGTTTTCACTAATTGGAGGGGAAACTACATACACAAAGGTCAAACTTGATATCTTTGGAAAATTTGTATAAAAACACCTGAATAAATAGAACTTATATTAGGCCAGTTTGTAAAAGTCAAAAGGAAACGAAACTTCCTTTTGATTGCTAACAGCTGCACTCCCTGCCATCCAGCAAGGCTGCTGGCAGGAGAATCCCCACTGTCACCCACCCACCGACGAACACGGCCGGGGCACTCACGCTCACACCCTTTTTGCTCTGAGCCGGGAGAAGCCATGGCTGTAGATCACCAGGCTGCAGAGGCTGGGCTGCAGGGCTCCCTCCATCACACATCCTGTCTTTCCCACAGACAGGACAGCACCTTGCTTAAATGTTAATGAAAACAAACTCTCAAAATATCCACAACATAGGTTTGACACAGTTCATGTTAAATTAAACTCCATGAATCAAGTACAAGTATATGCATATGTGGTTGCTCTTTCCTGAGATCAGTGTCTGTCTTGCTTCAGTATGTTCACCTGTTTAAAAGTAAGGGATGCTAAGAAACTCTGTTGGGCACTATCTCATATTAGCTGGTATAGATAATGAACAACAACAAAAAAATCCAGTCCCACAGTAACCTCCCTTCTCCCCACACCCTGCTTCATTTTATGTATGCAAATCACAGGGGAGACTAAAGCCAAAAAAAAAAAAAAAAAGAAACGTTACAAATCAGGTTAAATTGTTCAGTATTTCTGGGATGAATAATAGATTATAAATAAATAAACAACAATGGTGTGTGATAAAGCTTTAAAACTCACAATGTGATTCCTCATGTCAAGTCACTACTGATTAATTTGAATAGAAATTAACAGCAAACTGGAAGATAATTGTGTAGAAGCTCTGTATCCTGGATCCAGAGCGCAGGTGCTGGGACACATCTGCCTCCAAGGGTAGCAGAGAGACCATTATTCTTAACCAGAAAACACCCTGCCCCACTTTTACATCAGAAGACTCAGGAGGACAGAGAAATGCTATCAATTTGATGGGCATCAGTTCTGTAATCATCCCACAGCCATGTCCCCAGAGGGATATTTAGTATCGGATGCATTTTCTACCAAATAAATATTCCAGACTTCAGTGTTAATACACCATTAAAATGACACCATCATGCTACATGGAATACTATAAATTAGACCTTGAATATTAGAGGCCAGACAGGAATAGCCATTACTCTCTGCCCTGCTCCTTTCTCCCTCACTGCCTACCCTCCCAGAGAAAAATATTTGTAAAAAGGAAGCAGCTTGTCACAGTGTCTGTGACTTTGAGGCAGACTCTCCAGTGATGCAGGTTCCTAAATATCAAGAAATGAGTGCTGGGAGGGTCAGCTGGAGAACATTTTCAGTTCAGAGCATGGTGTTGAAGATGTGAGCTGGGTTTGCTTTATCTTCCCTCCTGCCTTTTTCTCCTCCCTCTTCCCTCACATCATCTCTCCTTACCCCTTCCCTTTGGTGCTGTATAAAACAGAGGGCAGGGCATCCAGCTGCTTCCACAGCAGAACAATGTTTGGGCAGAGTCCATGTTGACACAAGTGCATTGTATCCTGAAGGGTCACCTGTAGGTTTTTGCCTTTTTTTTTTGTTACACTTCTTTTTTATCAACTGCAAAGAATTAACCTTCTGCTTTTGCACAGATGCCATTAGTTCAAAATTTATGAGCTCATCTAATTGTCACCTCCTATCACTGTACTATCCTGCCAGTTTAAGGGCAGTATTTTCCCATTGATATGACTAGAACCCCCCCCTTCCTTAGCATTTAATAAAGGTGCACACAGGACTGGCTAGACAACCAGGACTCCATTCTTTCATCTTGGGCTTTTCCGAGCAAGGATTAGGAGGAACCTTATTGCTCTCTGCAACTACCTGAAAGGAGATTGTAACCAGATGGGATTTGGGATCTTCTCTCCCAAGTAACAAGCAATTAGACAAGAATAAATTGGCCTGAAGATGCACCAGGGAAGGTTTAGGCTGGATATTAGGGAAGATTTGTTCACCAAAACAGTAGTCAGGCATTGTAACAGGCTGTCCAGGGAAGTGATAGATTCACCATCCCTGGAATTGTTAAAATAAAATGTGTGGATACAATGTACAGCTTGAGAAGTACCTTGGTCAATGCACCATCCTGCAGCTCTGAAGGGGCAAAACAGCTTCAGCCACCTAGAGGCAGCAGCACAGCCAAAACACTCTGACTGCTTTGGAAACAGAACCATTCCTCACCATTTCAGAAAACACCCCAATTCCATAAAATGCTCTTAAAGTAAAGTTCAGCCAGTGGAGTTGCTTGCAGAGAGGTGTATCTGGGACAATTCCACCTATTACCCAAGGACATATCTTTACTAGTGAAGTTCCTCACAGATTTACGACTTACATTCTCGGAACAAACAGCCTGTGATTCTTCTAGATATTCTATGCACATTTTCTGCATGCTATAAGTTTGTTTTTTTCTGGTGGCAATATTCTCCACAGTCTATGAAAAATGGACTGTCTGATGGCGCTTGACTATTCTTTCCTTAATGGGATCTCTACTAAAATGAGCACAAAGAAACACATTCCTCCCCCCCCCCTCCTAAAATTGCACATTAGCAGTTGCAGATACATTTTAGACACAAAAACAATCAAGCAAATAAACGATTTTTGGTGTTTTTAAGAAACTTCCACCAACTCTTTGTGTGTTCACTCATCCAAAACACAATGCTCTGGTATCTCATAGTTTCTGAAGTGGCAGTGTAGGCACTGTACTCTTATGTTTCATTGAGTGCTTGTTCAAAACAGCTGTATGTTCTATATAAAACATGTTTACATAGTAAATGTGCTTCCTGTAGACACAAAGAAATGTTAATGAATAACCATTCCTGCATTTCAAATTTTGCAGGGCTGTGGGAAGGATCAGTGCATGACAAAATAGTTAATGTTCACCCACTTTCTGGCACATGAAATCTGTTACTACAACTAATCCCTTACAGAGAAAAGAAAACATGGAAAACAAACTGGTGCTGGCTGGTTCTACTATGTTTTTTTTTTTTTTTGAGAAACTGTGAGATGCATATACATGGGAGAGGAACAGAGGAGGTATTCAGTGGAGAATGCCAGAAGGCATGGACTCCTTTTGGTAGGCAAGGCTGTTGGCTTTAATTGTGTATATTGTCTTCGATTCTCACCTTCAGAAAAAACGCCAGTTTGATCTCACACAGTATTCACTACCCATATTTACATCCTCTTGCCTGAGGCCCAGGGAAGACAAAAACAGGCATTTTCCTTTCAATTTCCATCTGAAAATCTATACGGCTTAAAAGACTTCTTAAATTAGAGGTATCCATTGATCCTTAAAAATTTTTAAAAAACAAATATCAGGTGTTCTAACTTATAGTGCTGCCCTGAAAAAGCCTCAAAAAGAAAACTCATTTCTACTCTAGGTGAAGTTCTTCCAGAAACGCAAAGATATTAAAGAATCTAGTATTTGCTTTGTAGCTGTGAGGTCCCACACATGATCCTCACTTCCCTGCAATGCAAGCCACTAAATTAATGAGGTTTTGCTATGCAGCAAATTTATCTGAACTACGTGGGTCTTTCTTCCAGTTCCCTGAAAATACACAAGCCTGAAAAAGATGTACAGCTAGAAACCAGCCCCCTTCAAGGGAAACTGGAACAGTGTGAGGAGGATCCTTACCAGAGTAAAGGATCTGCCCCAAAGAAGATGGAACAGGAATAGTTCACAGCAGCCAGGAATCTGCTCGGCATCTGCAGAACAATTTATGAAAAAAAGGTGATACACCACACATGGACCAGATGCACTCATGTAATGTAGGCAAAAACGAGCTCTGCTGGGGATGTTCCAACATTTCTACACAAGATTTCACAGTGTACAAAAATCACATCATGTGAATGAAAATCTTTTCTAACTGCAATCTCTGCATGGTTTGAAATTGCTACCGTGGACAAGGTTTTCAAAGCCCACCCAACAAGCAATGCTCAACTAGCTCTTCTTCACAGGGCAGCATATGAGTAGCACATTTCAGTTTCAACAGACTGAAAAATCATTACCACAGCAATACAGCTGAGACCTTAGTGAAATTTTCTCAATAAACATATTTCTTGACAATTATAATTTCTGCTCAAAATGTATATATTGCTTTTGAAAAAAACCCTTTTTTTAGTGTTCTCAGAGCAATTAATAAATGACAATCAGAATTTTTTTCTTTTAGGAATATCAATACATGCGTTTTGTAAAAAACACTATTTTATTAAATTATTTATTAAATTCAAAGAACTCATTCTTTTAAACTAAGGAGAGGGGAAACTGATGGTCTTCTAACAAATTTCGAAAGTCCTCAGCAAGTAGTGTGGAAAATGTGATGAACCTCTACTTAACTACTAAAATGTTTGCAAAAAATTTTTTTGAACGTGTTCAATTTCTTTGAAAGTGATCAGAAACAAATGAGAAAACAAGTTTCTACAGAAGACACAATCAGAGACACATATAAACAAAACTGATGAAATCAGAAAACTTGATTTTTTTTTATACACATCCTAAGAAAAGAGATAAGAAAATGAATGTCAGCATGGAGTGCTATTTTGAATTACCAAACACTGCCACCATGTGTTCACTTCAAAGGCCACCAGGCTGCTTGAAAACCGCTAGATGGGATTTATTAAAAGATGAAGCAAATCAAATTTGTTCCTCTATCTCTTACGTAAATGTTTCTGTATAATGCAGTAGTGATGACAACACTAATAAGGTTTTAATTACTTTTAGTTGCTGGTGTTATGCTTGAATAAGAACACATGGTTCTGTTTCTAACCCTTCCTATCACCATTGAGGAGAGCACAAACTACAGAATGGCTCAAAGAATGTAAAGAACAAGCTTTGTTTTCACACACAGATACCTAACCATAAAAGATATTTCATTGTACTTGTGCAATGCCCATCGCAGCCAACTTGTAGCTGATCCTGATGCTCACTAGAAGGTACCAAACACCACAAACATTGAAATGGCATGAAACTATGTCAAGGGAGGTTTAGGCTGGATATTAGAAAATTGTTCTCCATCCAGAAGGTTTTTGGGTACCGGAATGGGCTCCCCAGGGAAGTGGTCACATCACCAGCCTGACAGAGTTCAACAAGCTTTTGAACAGTATTCTCAGGCACATGGTGGAACTCTTGGAGATGGTTCTGTGCAAGGCCTGGAGTCAGACTCAGTTATCATTGTGGGTCCCTTCCAACTTGGCATATTCTGTGACTCTCTGATAAACTGACGAATTGAACTTGGACAAACTGACTTATAAATCATCACTCCTCATTAGCATTATCTAGGTAAAAAAAAGAATTCAACAGGTCTCCTCATGGGGTGCTGCAGCTTTCAAATCTGAATATAGATTTATAGATATTTAGATTTACTGTATGAATACCTCAAGGAAAACACAGACCCTGGGGAGCAAGGCCAACAATTAAATCAGATACAACTAATACTTGGATGAAATACCACTCTTGGAAGAAAACATTTTTTTGGTACAATTCTAGATATATCTAGATACATAGTTATTCCAAGCTTCTTTTCTCTCAGGAATACTTGATTGTTCAGAGTTTAGACTCTTTCTTATATCTTAAAAGTGATTCTAAAGAGATGGCAAAGAACTGAAGTGGAAAAGAAGTAGACTGATAAAGGACAAACCAAATGACCTCTACCATATCTCTTGCCATTTGTTCTTCAATGTGCATTGTAGGATATAAACTTATTCTACAGCTCTATTCCACAAGTCTTTTAACAGCAGGAAAAATCCGTAAGCCCTGCATGCAAATGACATGCAGGGCTGTCATAAGCCATAAGCCCTGCATGCATAAGCCCTTCTGGTAAATGACAGCATTGAGTCAGAATAACTAACTGGATTGTCCCAGCCTGTTCCAGATTTGTTTAACAATAGATGGTAGCAGTGTTCCCATCAGAGGGCTTCAGAGGTAGGAAAACAAACTGAAAAAACATCTTTGACAGAAGTGCCAGAAATCCTTCATGCTTCTTACCACAAACTTGGAGCAGTAAATCACATCTGTGGCACTAATTAGGAAAGAAGAAATTGTCAATGTGCTTCATCTTAGGTAAAGCAAATGCAGTGAACTGAATGCAAGATCATTTTAGCAAAGTTTAAAAATAGCAACAAAAGGAGGACTTATGTTGTTGAAAATACACTTCTGCAGTCTATTAGGTACCTTTTAGTACATGAATGCACTTTCAAAAGGAGAAAGTGCACCAGCCATTTATGTACTTTCAAAACATGACTGTGTGGTAATTTCTTGATCTTGTTCCTACAATGAACATACAAAATTTAAATGATTTTTGTCTTAGAATACTTATCACCATCAAAGCAAATGTCATCATAAATGTCACTGCCAAGACACACTTAGCAGAAGTTAATATATCTGGGCAAAGTCAGTGAGTACAAAATAAGCCTCCAAAAATATAATTAGGATCTGCTGACTCAGGCTTTAAAAAAAGCTGAACTTTTAGGCTTATACACTACACTAGACTATTTATTCTCTATTTCTAGATTTAATCTATTTTATCTAGTTCAAACTTCTTCACATAGTTTATTTTCATGGCAACAAAAGAATTTTTGGGAAGTGACAAAGCTAAATTTTGAACACACACAATATATTTCAAGACTTGCACAAAGGAAGCAATATGATCCTAAGTTTATATCCATCCCCCACAATGAATAAACCAAACTAGTAATTCTCTAGCTGTGATTTCCAGTCAAGAAACACTGCAAAGACGCTTATTAAAATGTAACTTGAATCTTTAATCCTTTGTAGAATCAAACATTCTCCAGACATTACCCTCTGATTTTACTCTCCATAGGAGAAAGCAAATTGAGAGACATTGGTGGTCTTCTGTGAATCTGTTCTTCAACCTATGCATTCCTTTGAAGTTCTATTCTTTGGTGATGAAAAAGGGGAAGAATTTATTTTGAATAATGAAAATGTTCAGATTAATATTGTGTGGAATAAGAGGATAACTTTCTAAACCACGGTGAATATGTGTGTGTGAGCATGTGCGTGTTCACATTCATTTGGTATGAAATTAACTCACTATATATGTTTTGGAATGAGAAGATGAAATTTAACAAAACAAACACATATCCTGCAGAAGTATCCATCCTGTTCCTTTAAATCCTCATCTATAAACAACTGGTTACTGTGTTACCAGCTCTGCCTCAGAGTTCAGAGCAAGATCAGACTGTTTACAACTAATAACCACAGATGCCAATGAGCACTATTTTAGGATGAAAGTTCATAATTTCTTAACCTGTCAATCACAGTGTCTGACATAATATCTGATGTATTCCAAAGTAAAAAAATTACTTTTCCAATTTAAAAATTTCCAGAGCTTTTTATTCATTTTTTTTTTTCAGTACAGTAGGAAACAAAAAAAAAAACCCAAAAATATAAAAACAATCAATGTACAAAAAACAAGATATGTACAAATGAACTTGTATCATCCTGATTTAGTTCAGAGTAAATCTTTTTCAGTGGATTTGACAAACAACCCGTTCTCTGGAACCTTGATCATTCATCTCCAGTATCAGCAGGTACCTTCTGATAAAAAGAGTAAATTTTGCATCCAAAATTTGAAAATGACTTATGAAATGTGTCTTTGAATTAGATTTATCAAATATGAGGTCTCTGTAACTGTTTAGATATAACAATGTCCAGACAATCAAAAGCCCATTTCATTCACGTAGCTAGATGCATTAACATTAGCTTCCTGTCACTGATTTTCTTTATTTTTATCAAAGTCTTCTTTGTAAGTTCTATGGTTTCATCCCACTTGTTTTTGTCAGGGCTTGTGTATGTCACCAAGTTCTCAGTGTACTGCAAGACTGACTTCAAAAACCTATGAGAAATAACATTAGAGAAAAAACTCCTTTAAGGATTTAAAAAGAAAAAATTTAAAAAAAAGAAGAGAAGAATATCGCAATGCCTGACTTAAAACTGCAAACATCTTCAAGTTTCCAAATCTCCCTCAGGAGGATTGGATGATAAATACATTAAGGTTTGCTCTACTTTTGGAGAATCACTCCCTCCCTCTCACACTAAGATGGGAAAATCTTCAGAACTGCAATTAACAGCACCATAGAAAGAATACAGTGATCAAATGTGTGACAGAATTTTTCCCAAATGGCTGCCTTTGCTTTCTTGGTCAAACATTTCACAATGTATGTGATACCCAAACAGCTGTTAATCAACACACAAAGAGCAAAGTCAGCAACATATTGAATGCAACTTTTATGTATTAATATTCCCTATCTACATTTCAAGAAAGTTATTTTAGCTCCTGAGTGAACATTGTCCAAGGTAAAATTATGACTATAATGATGAAAAATCTCTACAGTACAGATCAAAATGGAATTCTGGGGCAATTCCTATTTTCATAAAGTAAATTTATATACTCACTTTAGATACTGCTGATAATCAAAAAGATTCTTCTTACAAACTGAATGAACACTGACTAGTTCCAGAGTAATCAATAGCAAGATGAACCGCAACACTGGAGACAAAAATTTAATGCTAGAAATAAAATAAAAATACTTAAATAAATAAACTAAAACCAAATTAAGAAGAAATCATTAATATTAAAAAAAATATTAAGACTTCTGCACCCAATCTAAATTGCTGGATATTGCAGAGTCAGGGAAAAAAAAAAAAGACTAAGAAATGTCCCTCAGCAAAAAGCAGCACAAATCCCAGAAAAGTAAATAGAGACTATAAACTGAAAATGAAGGGGGAAGAGAAGGCAAATATCTAAGATTCCAAAGAAAAACTTGTGAGCTTCCATTAATTCATAGATAATAAACTACAGTTCAACTAAATCACAAATGTGTATAATCATGTGTCTGTTTAACCTATATTTCTTAAATAATATGTTTAACATTTTTAGGAACATTACCTTGCCAGTAACACAATACTTATAAAACTCTGGAAAGCCCCTATGATTAGGAAAAAAATTAATGGAATATTAAAATATCTTTTATCTATAAAGAGTCTGATTCAGGTGTAATTATAAAAAGTAGTAAAATAAAGTAGATAAAATCTTCAAATCAGTTAAACCTATTGCAGTCAGATAAAACTTGAATGTCATTTATATACCTAAAAAGGAAAAGCCAGAAATAAAAAAAAAATACAATCTAACATTCAAGTAGTACTCAATTTGAAAGCTTGCAATTTACAGTGACATAATCTAGCAATACCCCCCAAATTAATCTCCAATTTGAAATTTTCTTGTTATTTCAATATTGCTACTTAATGGAAATCTGATAATAATCTGGTAAATAAATAAATCTAGTTGACACTTGACTCTGAAATGGCTAACAAGAACACGTGAACACTGCTGACTTTAAACTTCCAAGTCAACCCACTGAAAGGCAGCAACAGCAGTGTGCAGCCATTCTCTCATAAACCTAACTACAGAATAAAGCAAACCAGCAGCCAACCTGCTCAGCATCCGCCGATAGTTGTGCCTCTGTCGGGAGCGCAGACTCCTGCTAAGCCACTGCGTGTGTCTCAGCCCAGCGCCGGCAATAACCTGTTGGGACACTTGATGGCACTGCGCGCTTATTTTGCGGAGTACCGCCACTACTTCCAGGACAGGTCGGGGGCAATACAGCGTGCAAATGCGTGTATCACAAAGTTCCACCAGCAGCCTCCAAAACAGAGAGGGATTTTTTAACGTCAATCTTTTGTTAGCTGGATTAAACATCGGATACATTCCATATTAAGTGCGGTTTGACTCATAATGTTTTAATTCAGAAAACCTGGAAACAAACTGCCCTTACCTCATGACTGAAAAAAAAGCAAGGATCTGTGTAGTAGGAGTAGTGATTGTGTTTTCTATCACTTTATTGAATATAAATGCAAAACTGATTATGATGAATATGTTTCCCATTTCAGATCAAAGAAACATAACCACAATAAACAAAACTGCCTGGCTGAAATTATACACTGAACACATCAAATCACAGCAGGGCTGTGGTTGAAGCCTCCCACCATAGCTCAACTCACAATGAATTAACCTTCACCAAAATAAAACTCACTGAAACAAATGCTATTAATTAGTACTCCCATTAGTGTGTGGTCTTTCTTCTGGGCAGAACAAGAAGCAGACTTAAAATTGCGTAAAATGCAGGTGGTGAGGCCATTTTTTTAATCCACACCAAACCAGCTCCTGATTGGTTAAAGCTCACAAATATCTTTCTGCTGTCATATGTGCTACACTAATGTGTCACACATCACTTTAAACACTCTGTTCTTATAGAAGTGTTTCTTAATCTCCCTCATGCTCAGTTTATCCCTGAGACAGCAGAACATTAATGACTTGAAGTGTAAAGGCAGAAAACTCTAAAGGTCTAACACACCAATAATTAGGCTTCTTTCCTCCAAATAATAAATTTGCAGATTCGTGGGTAGGAAGCAGAACACCCACATGTTATATTAGCAACAGGTAAAATCAGCAACAGGTAAAATCCTCTTTGCTCTATGCCACCCATACCTAGTGGGTTTGATTAGGAGTGTTTTGTTCCAACATATTCATTCAGTCATGGGAATCTTAAGGCTTGCCTAAGAGAGGCAATTAAAAGTCAAACTATTTTGATTATTATTCCAAATTGGGCATTGGAACTAACACACCTTCAAGTCTGACACCAAGTACAACAAGACATTTTCTCTTTCTGAATCTTGGTATCAGAGCATGAAGAATAGAATTACATAGCAGCGTATTGCCATTTTGAACACCACACACAGCTATGACACCAAGCACACTAAAAGGATTTTCTGATGCGGTTTTAGCACAAACCAGGCTAAAACCCAATGTAATCAAGTAAGTACACAAATATTTAAAGTATTTTGCTTTCATGGTCTGAAAAAAAAGGTTATTTTTCAGTCTAATTTCTAAGTAAAATCTCTACTGTAATTCCAAAATGTAAAATGTCAAAATGTCTCATACTTATTTTGAAGATGATGTTCAGCTGCAATCCTAAAATTTTCAGATTAAATCAGCAGCAACACTAGAAAAGTGTATACAACATTTCAAGTATTTCTCTGCAAACAGGGACAGGATAATTTAGGTTTGAGAATTCTTACATTGGGCTGCAAGTAGAAGCTGACAGCAGGAACCAGGAGGGCATCAAACTCACCTCTCTGTGAGGACACTATTGATAGGATCATCTGAACTACAGCAATTCTGGGGCATATAATGCTGCAACTGAGATATAATTTCAGATATCATCAAAATTAAAGTATTAGCTTCAGCATTTCCTTCCAACCTTAAAAACAAGAGAGAAAAAAATAATATTTGACACTATAACACTCATTATTTCTTAAATGGCATAGATCAAGATGCAGATTTTTTTGGATAGCAGTGTATTCAGCATCCACTCTTATGATCTCATATAATTTCTTTTCCCTCTACCTTAAAAGCATGATTTTCCTTCTCCAACTAAAGCAACCTTTTCTCATTGTTCTCATGCAATATTCAGAATGCCTCTTAATTCTCCATTCATAAAAAGACTACAGTATACTGATCATATGATAGATGCATTAAATGTTCTTCTTTCAGCTCTAAACAAGTACAATATCTTCCAGTGATTTAATTAATCACTTCCTCCTTTTCAAATGATGGTAGAATGCTATATTCTTTTTCTAACTATTATCTTATATAAAAGTTTCCCACTGGTTACCAAGTCCTTTTCAGAATAAGGAATTATTTGCTTTTTTATATCTGGTGTTCTTACATAGGACATACATACCCTTTAATCTTTTCTACTTGTTCCTCAGGCACTGTTGCCAATTCAGGCCATAAGTGGATGCTCTTCATACATTCCAGCACCTCAAAAACATATAATGAAAAATGTTTTGTAAAGTACAGACTTTGACATGCTTTTCTTAGTGACCCATTTAGAAAAAAAAACTGCAACAGGCAGTAACCTATTTGTTCACTAGTCATAACCGTGTAAGCCAACTTCATTTGTTAAGGTTTAGGTTAGGGCAAAAAGTCTGCATGTACACTTCCATGCTAAAACATTATCTGAACAAACTAATTTAATATTCTATGTTTTTTTTTAAATATAAAAAAAATTAACTAACATGACTTTTGCAACACACTGTTTGCATGCTGTTGAAAAGTAAAAGGACTAGGTATGTCTACTGCAATCTCAAATCAATAGAAAAACATCCTCAAGCAGTTCTTTAAACTGATTGGCAGAGAACTACTGTGAAATTGGAAAGTAGATTTTGCTACCACGACAGAATTTTAATCAGCTGGCCTTCATACAGTAAAAAAACTTAGTAACAGCCTAATCTGGGAGACAGGACCTAGCAGCGGTCCTGACATAAAAAAACATATGGAGATTAAGAAAACTACAGAAAAGCAAACACTCAGGTAAGAATTTAGTGATTTAGACTATTTAGTGATCTAGAACACAAATATGGTATTAATTGCATTAACAGGAGTGTGCATAATTATATCTCATTTTAGCAACTGTGATTTCCTTTATGTTTTGAAAAATAAACCAAAAGAAATAATAAAAAATATGTAATGTAAGGTTTGAACTTTTTTTAGGACAATCAAAGCATGAAGAATTAGATAATTTTGAGGATTCACAATTTTAAGGACCACAATGCTGTCACAGATGGAAGTACCTACCTGTTTCTTGAGTAGGGAAATTGGATGAAATCGAGATTGGTAGCAACTTGCACAGTTCATCAGTGGTTTTATGACCATGTGTTCCTGATTAACAAGATCACAGACAATACACAACAGTTTCTCTAAGCTGTGCTAATCATATGCAGACTTAGACTTAGACTTCATTTTATGCATGCCACCTATAGCACTGATGTCAATAAGCACTTCCAAATGTCTAAGGGTTGAAAGAAGTAATCAGTACAATGACTGGTTAAAGCTTAATTTCACATATTTTAACTATGAAGCCTGACAGCAGCTGACAGAAAAGCAACAAAGTATTCTATTAATGTAGCAGCACACAATACATCTTGAGAAACTAAAAAAGAGCTGCAACTAATAAATGGAAGATTTATCTCATAGGTTGCTGCATGATATTGAAAGAAGTAATCTCAAATATAAACAGGAAACTTGGGAGAGCAAACACAATAATTGCTGATGTTGAGAAACACAGTGCTAGGCAAAAAGTGTTTACAAACTCATAGTGTAAGTATAGATACAAATAACATTTCCATTAGCAAGGGACTATTATTTACAGTGTCTCAGGAAAAGAAAATCTCAATAACTACACACTACATACCCTCACTGAGTGAGCCACAGATGTTTGACATACCTTTCAGATAATTCTGCCGATAAACAGGCTAGTTCATCAATACAATTTGACAAAATTAAATGGAATCATTATAATTTACAGATCAACCATTTGAATAAGGACTGGTTTAGCCAACAAAGTACAGTACAACAGGAAAGGGTAACATTTTGGAAAACCTTCTCTACTTATTTCACTACAAAACTAGGCAATACATACTTTCGCATTTTTTTACTTGGAGGAGAATTTCATTTGCACAAAAAGCAGTTGTCAGGAAAGATTCAGTCATAACGTTCCATCTAAAATTATATTTGGTATCCAAAATAACAAAAAAAAAATCTGAGAACAAAATACTGCTCCCTACCTTAAGAGAAAACATATCCTCATCTGAGAATCTGCAGAGAATTGTAATAGCAAATCCAACTATTTGGTTAGCTATTTCTCTGGGAAATGTTTCTAGATTGATCTCTCCATGGCTTAAACGATCTCTTATACGTGGGCCCTCCTGGTGGTTCAAGAAATCCCAAAGGAAGTCCTGAGGAAACACACACCAACAATACAGAATTCTATTCCATGTGTATTCATAGAGAATTGAACATATTGTGTGTATAGAATATCTCTGAAAGACAAGTATGTGACCATGTCTATATTATAGGGGTGTTCAGATATTCAGAAAAAAAACCAGTGCAAACTGTACCTGTAACATACATTCTATACTGTGACAGTTATCAACAGATTTCCATCAGCTTTGTGTCCCAGGCCCTTCACAGCCCCACTGCCTCTGGCAACAGAACAGTAACCTCAGATCTCCCCTACACTCTCAAAAGACCTCCAAACTCAGCCCCCCTAGTTTTCCTGTTCACAATCTGTCTGGGTAGTAAAGATGCAGAATGTGCTCTGGTAGATCCGAGTCACATTTTTGTGCTATCTACCCAGATAATGTAAGGCACGTCTCACAAGCAATCAGAAATAAGTTTTGAAATATCCCTGTATGAGACATCAGTTCTTCTCCTGCTCCCTTCAGCTGAACTTCAGGAGTCTAAAGACAAATATATCTGAGACATTTATATTTCAGAAAGAAAGCTAGTCCCATATCCTAATGCAATATAGCTTGTCAGGTATGAATATGTATGACTCCTCCACAATAAAAAAGGCTAACAAGCTTCTAAGGTTCTAAGCTGCTGGACATAAGCTATATGAAATAGGTGAGCATTAGGCATGTCATAAAGATTATTACTAAGTGAAACAAACAAAAGACAATGATGACAAAACCCTAGAACTCTTTCAAAAATACTTTCCATGGCAGGATCTTCAAGAACTGCAGGTAGCTGGTTGACTTCTTCATTATCCAAATGCTTTGCTAGCATCTAGGAAAAAAATTAATTTGAATAGAAACTTAATGAATTATTGAAGACCATATAATCAAAGAAGAAATACCAACTAAAATAGTTTTCCTTATCTGATGTGATTACTTCTGCTACTCTAGAATCAAGATGCCTAATTATTACTGACAAACAACTTGAAATAATCCAATCAACTTCTAAAACTGAGGATTTATGCTGACAAGATTTATTTGTATTTATTTTGAATAACTGAATCTAGGAAAAATAGCAGAATGTTTGTTTCTGTGGAGTGATGAATTTTAAGATATTTAGGAAAAAAATAGTCTGTTCATTACAATTTGTATTAATTTTGATATTTGCTGAAGCATTCCAAATTTAAAGTGTTTACTATCCACCATCTTTTATTTGGGAGAGAAGTTAGAAATAATGCCATATTCAACAAAAGAAAGTGCATTCTTAACTCTAGTAATGAGAAACATGCATGGTTTAAATTCTAACACTGATATATATTTAGAAAAAAATCACAGTACCTCATCAAAAGTGGTGTAGAGAGCAGAAGACTAGAACAAAACACAAATAATATTATTTGGTTTTCAAACAAAATCAATTAACTAGTCATGTATATAAAACTTTAGTTTATTCATTTGCATGAGATACCAGAGGTGCATGAATAGCAAAAAAAGTCCCCTTATGAATGAAAAAAGGCACTTTGGGATCTTGTGCTGAGTTTTTAAAAGCAAATATATCATGTCCTGTTTTTCACCCTAAACTACTGTTTCTGAACTTGAATCTTCCACTACTTTTTCAGTCCTTTTTAGAGTCAGACATTTAAAAAAATATTAAAGGCATTCATGAATCTCAACTGAAGATCTGTAAATAATGTTCCAAAATTTATTGAATTTTTTTTGGGTAAATCTGTAAATGGTTATAGACACTAGACTTCTAGAATAACTTAAATATTGTAAGCACTAAATCATAATTGACTTTAGACAAAAGTTTACCTCTGCTGTTAGCAATCGATTTGGACATTTATTAGTTGTAGTGAAGAGCAATCTAAGTCCAGCTTCCAGCTGAGGAAGTAAGAGAATCACACTGTCAGCATACCTGAAAAAGTAACAGAGATATGCAAAGGGCATTTTTCTTCCTTATAAATATAAACCATTTCAGAGTTACAGTCTCGGGCCAAACAACCCTGACAAAATTCCTTTGTAATGCACTTTGTAAACAAACAATAGATGACTACCTGTGCCAAATAGAAACTGACCACTGAATTCAAGCTCAGAGATGAGAATAACTCACAAAAAGATGGAGCATGGGAGAGGAAAACAAAACAATACGCTTTTTTTTAAAAATTGAAAATATGTATGATTTAACATATGAAGATTTATTTCCACTTGCTTTGTAAACCTCTCCTTTTTTGCTACATCTCCAACAGCTCTTTTTGGGCCTCAAAATATAGTTTATAATCTTAGTTGGCACAAAACAAAGCCATAACTCAATGAACTTTCCAAAACATCACCATAACAAAGCATAACTATATGCTGTGAAGTAATTTAGTATGAAATCTGCAAATGCAGTTATAAAAATACAGAATATATTCTTTTTAGTTTCTATTAAAAAAAATCACAAAAATCTTACCTGCTTTGCTTGAAAGCAGTTAAAGCAGCGATCCAAAATGGTAACATAATTTTTAATACAAAACTGGAGAGTTTCACAAGTTTTTCAGCTATGGAAAGTATTTCACTATTAAGATCTGCAAGTTAAAAAATAACATAGAAAAATTATATATAATCTACACTTCACTAATGAATTTAAAATATTTTACTGAAATATTATATAATTTCAACATTTGTAAAGAGAAATTTAAAAGTTATCAATTTTCTTTTAACTATGCAAGCACAACAGTAGCCATATTTAAGATCAGAATTTAAATATGTAAGATTGTATTTGTGGTGGTAATATAAAATTATAGAGTAAAACCAGTTTAAAAAGTCATGTTTGCATTTTATTTAAAGACTACATAGCAACTGGATCCAGCTTCTGTTGAGTTGTTCTCTATTACTACAGACACTTTAAAGAAGTATAATATTTATGAATCATTTTTATTCAGCCAGAATCAATACAATAGTATGAACATTTGAACATGAGCACGTTGTTACTATTTTATCAATTTTCTGTGTTGAAAGTACAGCATTATAAACTAACACTTCACACTTCAATGCTACCACGTAATGAAACCCACACTTATAAATTCATATTATAAATGTCTTATTCAAGAGAAAGCTTAAAATGATAAGTGTAACTTGAGTGCAGTAGGCATTTTTTCAAAGCAAACCAACAGCCATAGGATTTATACTACATAATTATTGGAATGTTATTAGCTTGATTTGGTTCCCAAAAGCCCTGTCTCAATTTCTTGGACAGTTGTTCCACTGATTATATAGCACAAATTGACCATGATCACCACTGACACCAAGATTCCCTATATGCTGTGATTGACTTAAAATAGTAGGAATAAACCAAACAAGGTCTGTGGACAGGGAGAAGATTTTAATCTTCGAATCCTTCCCTGAGAAAGGCATTACTGTAGTGAAGATGTATCACCATCTTTTACTCTGTTTCAACACTACCTCCCCTGTAAGACTCAGGGCACTCCTGCTGGGACCCTTGCAGCTGGAACCCATTGATTCCAAAAAAAGTTAGATTTCATAAAGGCAAACTAGATGAATGTTACATGAAATTAATTCTCATAATCAAAAAAAAATGTAACAGCTTTTTAGAAGCAGCCATATTTCATGTTTCAATGTGTTGCAATTATTTTAGAATGCAGTAGTTTTTTACTCAATAGTCAGTGAACTGTCTACATGTTAAGAAGTTTCTCTACAAGTAGAGATTGGTTCATCTAATGATGGTGTATACAGGTATCTTAGTTAAGATTTAATCTTGGAACTCCTGGAAATGCGTTATTTTCAACAGCGCTTTTGGACAAGGAAAGAATAGCAAATACAGGATAATAAAAAATTTGCTAGTGGTTAAATACTTGCCTGGAAATGCATCAAGCTCTTCTAAGCTAATGAAGATCACATAAGGTCGATGCACTAAAACACCTTTAGTTTGCAGAAGATAAGTCTGTAACAACTGACCCAATCCTGCAGTTAAAAAGAGCAGCATAGCACAGTATCTAGGGAGAATACCACAATATATTAGAAAAGCTTATACAAAGAAATTTTTCTGCAAAGAACCAACATTTGTGAGTTAGGAACAAAGGGTTTTTTTGCTTTTTTAAAAGCCACCCAGAAGGTACTGCCCCCATCTAAGGAGGAGCACTTAATAATTAATTGCATTCATAAGCATGAAAAAAAGAGTAGAATTAGATAAAAAGCATCACTGTATTCTACATTGGCTGCTGTTGCTTCTCCTTCTACCCCATTACTCTGTCTTTTGTTCCAAGTTACTTCCTCACTGCTCTGACTTAAAAAAAAAAAGTTAAATTTTCTTGTTTTTCCTAACAGTACAAAACCCGCTGGACCTAATACTGGCCATCTTTGTAATGGCTGAAGTATTCTATGGAAGTCCATTTCCAAAAGAAGCAGAAGTTGCAAGGGAAATTTATTTTGTTTCCCATAAGAGAACCAGGTGGTTACTAACCACTTTCCAAGAACTCACAAGTCTGACTGGTAAGAAAAGGAGTGTTTTTTCCTGGTAACTCACCTGGCTGGAATTTCTTGTGGTGATGCAAATCCATGCCACAAAACATTACGAAGGTTCAGACCATGTGGAGATCCAATGAATACCCTCAGTACATTCATCTAATTAATAAATAAAGCAATTACTGCAGGAAGAAATCTATTATTTTTTGCCTTTCTTACCCTTCTTACTTTTATTACCTTTCCCTGGCAGAAAAGTTCAGAAGTTATTAAGAAACTACATCATCTACTGTCAAGATGACTGGCCACCACTTGTCACAGTAACAGAAACTCTTTACTTGCAATTCCCGGTATTCTCTGAAGGAGAATCTCTCAGCTTATTTGTACAGGCTATATAATAAAATATGGGAAGAAACAAACTAGCTAGTAGACATCCCAAACAGTTATGAAAGGCAAACAAATGAGATCAAGTTTAGCTCTTACTTCTTGTAGTATAAATCCAGTGTAATTTAATGCAAATTAACACAAGGTACATTTGGTAAGGAAGAAAACCAGCTCAGTAGTTATTCCTTATTTCAAAACTATGTACTCACTACAGCTTGTCCAAAGACATCTGCAAGCTGCTCAGATGCAAGCAAGTCTCTCAGAAGGAAAGGACAATCATTACCCTTAAGTAAATACACCTATTAAAAAAAAGAGCAGAACAGATAATAAATAATTTATTATACTTCTTTGTATTTCAAACATATACCTTGACTATTTTACCCAATAACCATTTTCATTATTGTAAAAACACTAACCAAACAAAACCCACCAAATGCTTAAAAAGGCTTTAAATTCTGTAATTTCATGACAAATTAAAATTTAGACAACATATCAGGAAAGAGTGGATATTTTACTTAATGTGACCATAGTTAGGCTTCTCACAAGGTCTGTACATATACTGCTTTTTCTCTTCAAAAAATCCCACAAAAACCAGTAAGGCACAACAAGAACACCTAATTATGGGAATAAGCTCTACCAAGGACAGTGTATTTTGTTTTTACAATAGAAATTTATAGGGTCTGTAATTGTGAAAGGGAGGAGACTTGAGGTTTGTCTTCTGATTCAGACTGTTCTTTAAACTAGATTTTATCCTTGTTGGACAATAATAGCATTTCAAATTTAAACTGCTATCACAACTTCCATTCTTTGTACTCTCCCTGACATTTTTTTCCAATCTTTGATGAGTTGTTTTACTGAAAAATTTACCATGCCCCACAATTGGGCAAATTGGTTTGTAAGTTAGCCCACTGCTCTTTGTCATTTCCTTCTCCAGAGCTCCTCATAGATATTGAACACTAGCCATTTTAACTTACCTGGCTGTAAAACAGCCCAGCAGCAAAAACTGTTTAAGTAGCTGTTTCTCCCTTCTCCCTAGGAAAGAAGTTACCCAGTAGCCTGTTTTTCCAACCCCTCACAGAAGTAAATACACCATCAGATCTTCTGTGGAAGCTATGCTACCCTACTTCAGTTAAATAAATCAAACTAATGAAGTCCTAGTGTGTACAGTGATCAATCAAACACTTCTCTTTCTTAATTAAATTAGTTAGTAGCAGCACTCGCACAAGCAACTCTAGAAGCACTGGTGAAGGAGCCCCACATATGTTTCCATCAGCACAACTGGATCCAGGAAAGAACCTCTGTCCAATGCAAAATGCATGTGGGCTATTAGTGTACTACTACAGAACAGGGTAATATCACTTTTTTCAATGTACAATTAAATCCAAAGCTCATTCCTGTCTTTTCAAGCCAAGATAGACTCCTCGTGCTGGCACTTACGTCACCCAAGGCTCGCTCCAAGCATGATGTTAGTTTCATTAAGGCAAGAGCAACTTCTGTAGCTTGTGTAGATTGTAAAACATCAAACGCTTCTAGAAATACCTGCATGATGGGGGACAGGAAGAATGTTGTGCTCAATACTTAAAAGGAAAGACCACATAGCCAATAGCACAGAGAAACATAAATACTCCTCTGGGATAGTTGCTATGCAAATGTAGAAAGAAAACCATGCCAAAGAAATGAAAGTGTAGATAGCTGGAGAGAAATTTCCCTAGAGTAACTCTTGATATCTCATGCCTTACGTATTTAAAAATATCCATAACAACTTTACAAGGTAAAACTTGGCATTAGGCACATATTATTAAAAAAACAAAATCATACAAACTAATGTTAGAACAGGCCCAAAGCTCCTCATGTTGTCTAACACAAAATCTAATTATGAAGTCAGAAAAATTACAAGCAACCATCTATTAGAGAAGGACAATTAGTTACAAATTCTAAGCACTTTGGTTCATGGATGTCTCTTCTGTGTTCTCACATTAAACGTCCACAAAAAGTTCAGGTGCCAAAATACAAACTTAGCAGAAATTTCCATACCTCTGTGCAGTTTGTCCAGTGGAACCACGATGCATACTGAATTACAAACTGCTCCTTGGTCAGAGATTTGAAGTACGAATTAACAGACTCACAGACAGGTCCTAACGATCGTATGCTTTTGATATAATCCACACTTTGATCTTAAATTGAAAAACAGAAGGCGATTAGGGTAACAGCCTTCCTGAAGGCCTAATATTTTAAAACTCACTAGGGATAAAACCTGCTACAGTTTGTGTACATATTTAGTACAAACAATTTTATCCCGACTATTTTAGCACAACCAATACAATACAATTTACTGTCCAAAACACCACACAGAAAAGGTATTGAAAAGTAAAACTGCAATGCAAAACCAGGTAAGATCAAGCACCTTCTCTGAATACTACAAAAAAAAAAGCAAACCAAAAATTCTACCCCAACCAAAACTTAACACAAGAAAAATATGAAAATAAATAGGATCACTGTTTTCTGCTTTTGTTGAAATGTGAAGAACCCACTAGAATTTCCATAGAAATTCCATATATCAAGCCGGAAGCTAGTGCAGGCTCAGTGAGAGTCAAATTGCACCACTTATGAAGAAGGCAGATGGATGTGGTACATTACAGAGTGGTATCACTGTCTCTTTTTGATGGGACACTTTTTAGAGGAAAATAAATTCTTCTGGTTTACTAAAAGATATTTCTACCACCTCTGGAAATTAACAACAGGGCTTACATAATGCAATTTGGCAAATTAAAATTCAATTAATTCATCAGGACATAAATACTTTGTTTTGGTTAAAAAACAACTACAAACTATTCCACATAGAAAGGAAACAGGACCGTACCTCTGTACAACCTAAAGTTGGGAAACACAAACAGATCCAACAGTAGCAATATTGATGGCCCCAGGCTTTTAAATTTAGTGCAAAAGGGAATATAAAGAACACAGAACAAGACAATTATGGGTTGGAGAGAAGTAGAACTGAACCCCTTATGTTACAGGCACATTAAGCTGGGAACCAAGATGAAGGTGAAGTAGGAGCTAGTTAGGTAGCACAGATTACCCAAACCTTAGGAGCCAGCAAAAGCCAAATACCAAACACAGATGAAAAATGTAAAGCTCTTTGTAGATATGAACTCTTCATAGTCTAATCTGCAGCATAGCTAATACTGTAGTGTAACAAACTGTCACAACTCAGCTAGGATTGCTATGAGCTGTACTGAAATTCTGCATCAGTCTTACATGCATCACTACTACAGCAGGTAAACACCAACCTGATTCAAGGTAACACACATGCTCTGTAACAGCTTGCCAACGAACTTCCCCGTTTCCAGACAAAATGTTATCAATATCATAGGTGTCTTTCTTCTCAAATCCAAGTTTGCAAATCACATAGTGCACGGGTTGAGAAAGGCAAGTAGTGATTGAGTCCGGCAATGCCATCTAGAAAAAAAAAAACCACACACACACAGAAAGAATCCTTGTAACAAGAAAACACACGAGGACAAAAAAATTAGTAGAACATACACATCAGCACAGCTACACAGACAGTAATACACTGTCTGTAATCAAGCTGTTTGGGTTTGCAATGCAAGTTTCATTCACATACATGATGAAAGGAACTCTCAACCAGAACCACCTTCATAAAACTGAGGGAAAGCATTGCTCTGTTTTCACAAGGTCAGGATGGTGAATTTCAGAATGGTTATATCTACTGAAACCATGACAAAATAGACTGAAGCAAAATATCCCGGTTTATACATGAATGTTCTGCCTAATCTGAGCTTGCAGGGAAACTGATGCTACTTCAAATAAACCAAGAAGAGCATCAGTCCTTAGAAACAGCAAGATCCTTGGAGGGAGGCAGGGGAAGAACACCTGAATTCTGTAGCAATGTTAGTACAATTTAAGCATTCATGCTATTTTCACATTAGTCTAAACAGAAAAATGGACTGATTCAGAAGCACACATTTAAATTTCTGAAATTGCACAGATAAAACTGTGCTATATTAACAAGGATGAAAATGCTTCTGATTTAGTTAAAAAGTCACACTTCTTCATTCATTAGACAGACAAGTTATTGTTTGATAATGAAGTATCACAACTAATAATAATGAAAAATATGCCATTAAAGTTAAATTTTAAACATTTTTCCTCTCTAATTAGGTGGCAGAATTTACCCTCAAATATGTAATTTCTGAATTCATGGCTTCAAGGAAAGAAGAAATATTTATATTGCTGACAGCACTCAGCAAGGGTAACAGTTCCCTTCGGAAATCGCTATTAGCTGCCATCTGGTGTACCTACCTGCTATTTAAAGAAAAAGAAATTTAAAAATCTACAATTTTCCTAAGACCATATCTTAGGATATGTCATTCGGTCCATCTTAATTTGTGTCTCTTCCCCTTCCCGTTCGCCGTTTCTCTGTCAGGGACAGAAGGCCAGAGCAAAACCTTCACCACCGCTGCTACCCTTTACTGCCAGCCAGCACTTCTGTAAAACGGGCCAGGCACGGGGCGGGGCGGTGACCTTTGCAGGGAGAGCGGGCTGGCACTGGCAGAAGCGGGGCAGGGCCGGGCAGGGCTGTCCTGTCCCCTCCCCTCCCCGCCCTTTCCCGGGGCCCGGCCCGGCGCCCCCGCTCTGCCATGGCCGCCGCCGGCTCCGTTACCGCTGCCCGCGCGCGCCGCGTCACGGCCGGCTCGCGGGCAGGGCCCGGGCCGCCGCACGCGGCCCAGCGGGACCGCCGCCGCAGCCATGGACGGAGGGAAAAAGCGCCAGGATAAAGACACGGTGAGCGGCCGCCAGGGCGTGGGGCGGCTGCGGGGGGCTGAGCTGGCCGGGGCTGGGGCACCCCCGGGAGCGGAGGCAGCGGCCCAGGCGCGGGGGATGTGAGGGTGTGATGCCCGACTGAGGCGGGGGTGCGGGTCCGGGCCTGCGGCGCTTCAGTTGGGAGGGAAGGATGGGGCGCGGAGAAGGTGGCATGAAAGGCGCGTGTGATCTTGTGAAAATTGGTACCAGGAATGCTGTTCCCTCTCGGTTCGGGCCTGGTTTGGGATAGCTCTGCTCTTTCTGCCTGGTCAGGTGTGATGTTGGCTCATGCCCTGCGGCTGGCGTGCTGCCTCAGGCGCTGCGAGCCCGAGCTGCTGTGCTGGTAAAGAGAAGGGGCGTCCTGCCTTTGGTGCGGCACTCTCTCCAACTGCGGGTGCTGCTCTAAACTAGAAGCCGTACCCTCTTCTGAAGGAATAAACAAGAACTCTTTCCTGTTTGTTTTAACAACTAAAACCTATTGGTTGTTAAAATGGACTTACTAACAAACCGAATTTCATGTAAATAGCAAAAGCTTTTTTTTTAAACATACTTCCTTCCATATGTCCAAAGTTACGCCAATGTACTCAAGTTGAGAAGCATAAGAACAGGCTTTTTTTGGTCAAGTGCTCAAATGCAGGCAATTCTTGAACGTCTGAGAGTTTTAGTCACAGAAGGTGCAAATATTTTATAGAAACGTAATTGCCACATTGTGCTAAAACTTGGGGGTGTACCGTGTGTTTTATACAGTGATATACAGAAGAAAGTTTATTTACTAGCCAGATCTATAGAGAAATTGAGGTTTTTAGTTGCCTAACTAGTAAATGCAATGACTTTTTGCAAGTGATTATGAAAACTCCTGTCACAAATAACAGCAGGTAAACTTTTAAGTATCACCATTGTTAGAAGTTGTGTGCTATAGACATGAATTTCCTTCCTTCATTAATGATGGAGGTTGAAGATAGTGTGGCTCAAGCTGGACCGTGTCAGCAAAGAACCACTGTTTGGACTGCACCCTTTTTCACAAGTTCATTGTTACTCACATGGATGGGGATGCTCATTGGAAGACCTCAGCTGCAAGACTTGAGGTGGTTTTTCTTCTGTTAGGTGAGGTGTGATGAGCACATCAAGGCTTTAGTCTTCTGAAATCGGAGTTTGCAGTTAGTAGATAATCTAAGTGCAAATGTGTTTGGTCCTTGTGTTTTTAGAGTAAATGCTATTCAGAGTTCAACAAACACCAGCAGGCAATTTGCACTAAGGCTGCCAACATCACTGCTTTTAAGGAACTAGAGGACACTTTTAGGTAACGTCCACAGCTGTTGACAGAATGAATGTGCTAGTGATTTCATAGAGAAGAAATTTCATTTCTTCCCTGATTCTTAAAACTCCTCAGATGGAAAGAATTGTGAGCCCCTGAGTAGCACAACTTCTAAAATAATTCTCATTAGACTTTTATATTATCCATAAGTGACTTTTTTTCTGTACTTCTTAGCATAAGGCTTGCATTGTGATGTAATTTCACCTTTGAGTTCCTTTCTGCTCTCCTGGAGAGGAACTGATGATTTTCTCTCAATGTTACGTTCTAGCAGTAGTCAGGAAGTGGAGCTGAGACTGAAGAGTCAGTGAAACTTTGAAGTGGTTTCTTAGGAAGTAGCTGGTATGGAAGACCTTTGCCTGTGGCATTTGTTATGATACCTTGTACTTTTCTGTCTCTGTCTTTGTTACTATTTTACAGTTCTATTTTAAGCCACCCTGGTGGACAGCAGGCGACATTTTTTTCCCAACATCAGATTTACTTCTTGCATTCATAGAGGGAAAGTTTTGTTGTGTGTTGAAGATATAGATACACAGCTGGATGGGGAGAAAATGTGATCTTCAGAGATCTGGTTTTCAGTTCCAAGCAAAATTACAAAGCTTTGCACACCAGAGCTTACTTTTTCCTTTATTTCTTTTAATGAGCAAATTAAATCATCATTACATAAGCTACTATTTTAGTAACAAGGAATAAGGATGAGCAAAATGAAGTAGTAAATGAACCAAGTCTGTATTTTGCGTATTGTGTAGGCATCTTGAATGAGAAGCTTGAACTTGTGGCTAACAGTCTTGGATGGGTACTTTAATATCTGTGAATTTTTCCTTAGAAAAGGGAGTGGATTCAGGGTGGTAATATGGTGTATCTAATTGATGAGTTTAAATGCAAAGTTCACTTGGATTTTGCTGGAAAAGAATTTAAAATTGAGTGGAAGTCAACCACTTCTCCTGTTTCAGGCAAAAGAGTAGTTAAAACAGCCAGAAGATGATAACCAGCTCCTAGCTTTCTGTGTTTTTTAACATATTCCTAAACTAATTGTTGGGGATTTTTTTCTCTTAGTTGTACACCATAAAGTATTATTTAGAGTCTTTAAATTCTAAAATATTGACATGTGATGTGGATTTTTTCTTATTATTCTGTACAGCCAAAAGGAAAAAAACCACAGGATGCTTCAGGCACGGCTCCAACAGAAGGAAAGGCAAAGTCAAAAAGCCGTAACACATACAGACTGGAGCCACGCACAAAAATTCAGGATGACTTATTACAAGACAAAGCTCAAGCGATACTAACGGTATAGTATTGTTTAAATTACTTGTCTCATTGCAAAAGCAGCTTGTCTTGCAGAAGTATTTACAGAACAGTGAATATTGCATAAACTTAAACACACATAAATCTCTGCAGTCTTTTGAGTTTTGGCACATGGATGTAATGTGAATGTACTCTGTTCTGCAAAGAGCGGAAGGGCCTCTGTGAGGTCACTGCTGAGCGCGTGCTGTTTAGGTGGAGCTGAAGCTTCATAAACTCTTGCATTTTTTAAAATCAAATTGAGCTACAGCACAGTTCAAAGTACCATAATCCACAAAATGTCCAGTTAGCAAAGGATCATGACATCAAATTTGTGGATTTCTATTAATTCTGCTAATATCACAGGACCTGCATAAAATTACTTGGTATCCTTGACAGTCAGACTGGTACCTACACAAATTAAGCAAATATAAAAGAAAACAATTTGCTGAGATAATCCAAAGCTGTTAGTGGTATTTTGAACAGTTAAAACCAGATCTTTTTAATTCTGCTGTCTGGAAGACATATCTTGGGTATTTGGAACAGATATTTGTAGCACTGTTTTCCAGTGAACTGAACCCAAATAATGAAGAGTACTCTCCAGATTGTTAAATGGAGATTGGCTGGGCATGTGTGTCACCTTTAAAAAACCAGATAAAACATTTCCGAGTAAAAGTAGTGAATCCTTTCCTGTTTGAGACCATCATCTGTACTGACTGTTCAACTCATTAGTTCTTCTCATGTTCTTGTAATGAAAATGACTGTAAAGGGTGTTTTTTGCAAAAGACTAGTAGGATGAAAACTAAGATCTTTTAAAATTGTTTTTGATAGAATAAACTGCAAGAAGCCACATACGATGGAGCTTCTAGTCCCTTCTTGTGTGCTTCAATCTCAGAAGAAATATTAAATGCTGTGAAGGAATTGGACTATGACCGTTACAAGTATGTGGTATCAGTGCTAATTGTGGAAAAGGCAAATCAGGCAATGATTGTAAGCAAACATATAATTTGTTACACCTTTTGATAATTAAAAACAACTTTTAGAACTGTATGATATCTCCTAGATGTTCTTTCAGCAGCTTAACTTGTTTGAGGTGGTTTTGAAGCTTTTGCATTCTTTATGGGTAGTAGTATCCCAGGTGACAATTCAAGGTGCTGCTGTGATTCCGCCTAACGCCTTCATCTGTTCAGTAAGTGGTAAACCACCCCAACTGCACATACGTGTCACCCACTTGTTTCTGCTGCCTGCTGTGCCAGTACAATTCCATGAGTTCAGCAAATTTTGCTTTCCTTTGTCCAGTGTATTTGGATTCTCGCATTCCATGCAAGATGCTATGCAAGTTGTAGCGTGGGGTGTCATGGAACAGAAGGGTGGCAGGGAATTCCAGCTGCCACCAGACGTGCTCCCGGGATTTCAAATTAACACCAGTCATCTGAACTCCTAAAATAAAAGGATTCTAGATTGTGCTGTGTTGGTATATAAATTCAGTATTCCAGCTAGCTTGGAGCTCCCATTGGCATTCAGAACGCTTTTATCTGTCTAGTAGAGTGCCAAAGAACAGTTCTGCTTTGGAATGTTCATCATCAGTTCTTAAAACCTGATTGAAACCAACGTGTGTTTAGTGAGTTACATAAAACAACATCTGAAGGGTTCAGCTTCAGTACCAGATCCAGTTTGTGAGGTGCCTCCATCTACCTGCTTTTCTGGTGCCGCCCCACAGTATGCTGCCTCTTAAGGGGTGCTTTGGCTGAGGAGCTCTAGGTTGAAGCTGATTAGTGAAGTGGTCCAAGTTAACTTTTTTCTTCCAAGGAATATGTTTATTCCAGCCATCAATTCACACAGTTTAGCTTTGAAAACATTTTTTTCAAAAAGGCTGAGAGCCCAATAAATTTACAAGTAGGCTGTAGTAAGCTGGAGGTGGAGGAGTGGGGGATGTGACTTCTTCGTTGTGTATGTTCCCAAAACTGATGTCTATTCACACTGACGTTCAATTGCTTTTGAAGGGGTGTTCTTACTGTATGTTAAATTGTAACAAGTGAACACAAGAGAGAATTGAGGTTTTGCTGAGATTTTTGGATCTGTGTGGGAGCTTTACTGTGAAGCAAGAATATGTATTTAACATTGAATAGGAATTGTTAATTTTATTCAGCTTTTGCATTGTTGTTAATAGTTGTAACTCTCCTAATATGATTAATTAGCATTTAGATAATGCTGGGTGTTCTTTAAAAATAAAGAACATATATAGGTACATAGATTCACTTGTAACTTTTTCTCTTTTGATCCCTTTAGGTTGCCAGCAGATGCCTCTGGGATGCTCAAAGAGACACTTGGGTTTCAGCTAAATGTGAAACTGATACATTTATTGCACTGGCTTTGGTAATGGCTTGTTATTACGACTAAAACTCTGAAAATCACAGCTGCATTCGTGCATCACAATATATGGTATATTTTGAAAATTTTCAAAACATCATTATTTTAGTATTCATATTTGTCCTATTGGTGTTGGCACATTGAAACTGACATACAGTTGAGATAATTTTGCTCGTTTTTGCTCTGTTTAAAAAAAAAACCAAACAAAACTGCTTTGGAAATGTTTATGGTTGAGTACATATGGGCTTCATCTGTTGTAATGCTCTGCTGTGGAAGTGGGAGCAGCTGGTGTAAGGCCAAACATTGCAAAATTATGAATGTTGCTTGTCTCTTGTGTGTCTAGGACTATTCACCAATGCCTATATGCAGTTGCAGGTATCAGTTTTCTTAAAAGCATGCTTTTTGTAAGAAAAGCAGTGTTCATTTTTTGTTTTCATAGTTGCTATCTATGATAAAATGCTGGTCTGCCTAGAAACTTGGCTGGAAGGGAAGCTGTGTTTTGCAGTCCTAGAGACTTGTGCACATTTCCAGCCGTTTGCTTTGAATGAAGTGTAAGTTCAGTTATTAGGTTCCCCGGGTCGTAACCTTTGGTTAAGTATTGCCTCGGGTCTGGTTGGTGGACAAATACTGAACTGAGCCAGTTAGGTCACTTTGGTCTAGGGGCTTCTGGTGGCAGAGGCAGGAGGACGATGCGATCAATCTCAAGGCTATTGAGAATTGGTCCTTAACTGGCAGGGGCATCACCGATTGTATTTCTTTAAATGAGACTCGTAGATCTGTGAGGTGTGTAGATCAGCCTTTGGATCTGCCGTGCGTGGAAATCTAGCGCTGGTGCCTTTGCCACGTCCTTTCTATTGTTGGAGCTGAAAACAAACGCCGACGGGGCGGGGGGGCTTCCCAACGCCCCGTGGCCGGCTTGGGTCTGAGCGCCTTTGGAGCCGCGGCCGGGCAAACCTCGAGGGGCGGTGAGCAGCCCGGGCCGCGGGTGGGCGCACACGCGAGGCCGGCGGAGCCCCTGGGCGGGGGCGGCGCCGTGGCTGGGGCGCGGCCGTGCGCTTTGTTCGCCGGCGCGGGGCCGTGCGCGCCCACGGGGCCTGGCTGCGTGCGGGCGGGCGCGCGCGCCGCCCCGGTCCCCGGGACGAGGGTCGTTCCCGTGGTGGGTAGGGAGGGCTGCGTCTCAGCTCCGCCCGCCCGTACCGGCGGGATCGGCACCGGCACCGGGAGGCGGCGCGGCTACGGCGCGCAGCGGGCTCGGCGCGACCGCGCAGCGGCGGGGAGCGGCCGCACGCGCCCTCCCTCCGTCGCAGGGGCGAGCGCGCTCGTAGCGGCTCCTCCGAGTGCGCCCCCCGCCCCCCGAACCCCCCTCCTGCGGGGGCTGATGGTTCACAAACGTAGCTCGTCCCCGGCTGACGTTCCCGGAGACGGGAGCCTGCCGGCGGAGCGGAGCAGCCCGGCCCTGCTGGGTGCCAGCTCCCGCGCTCGGCGCTGACCACCCCGCCGGGGGGATGCTGCCCCTCCGTCCCGCGCTGCTGCCCAAGCGCTACCGCGGCGGCTCGGCTCCGCGCTCGCGGCCGGGCCGCGCGGCTGCCCGAGCGACGGCGGCAGGAGGAGGAGAAGGGCGCGGCGGCGGCGGCAGCACCGGCGGCGACGGATCCCCCGCGCCGGTCCCGCGGGGCGGCGCCGGGTCGGTGCGGGTGCCGGTTCGGCGGCGCGGGCCGGGGTCGCCGCGGGCTGCCCGGAGGGGGCGGAGCAGGAGCCGCCGCGCCCGTGCGCGCGCGCTGGCCGGTAGGGGCCGCTGCCGCTCCCCGCCGGGCGCGGGGGCGGGGCCGGCGGGGCGCGGCGCGAGGCCCGGTCGCGCGGCGGCGGCGGCGGCGTCGCTCCTGTTGGCCCAGCCGGCGGCGGCCATGGCGGCCGTGCTGTCCCCGCGCCTCTGCGACAGCGACCCGGCCACGCCCGGCGCGCAGTCCCTCAAGGTGAGAGCGGGTGGCGGCGGCCGCGGAGCTGCGGCACAACAGCCGCCTCGGCGGGAGGCCTCGCGCGGCCCCCGCGCCTGGGCGCCCCTACCCGCGCCTCTCACCCGACCCGCCCGCCCCGGGCTCACCTCACGCCCGCTGGGGGAGCCGAGCGGCGGCGGGCGGCCTCCCGCGCTCCGGGCTGAACTTTGAGCGCGGGTCTGGGGCTGGGTGCCCGGGGCCGTCCTCCTTTCCAAAAGTCCCTCGGCGTGTTCCCGGGGGCGGCGCGGCAGCTGAGTGCTCGCCGCGGCGGCGCCGCAGCCGGGAAAGTTTGGGTCTGGCCGCGGGCACTTCCGCGTTGGCCCTGCCGGCTGCTCCCGCGCACCCTGGGCACCGCGGGCACTTGTGGCGCCAAAGCCTCCCGGCGCTGATCGGCAGTCGCCCTTTGAAACACATCTCGAGCTGTTTAGGCTTCTCGATCGCTTATTAAAGCAGCGTTACGTCGATCTTGCTGTGACAGACGTACCAGAAGTTTGTAACGTCACCATGTTTCGTAAGGACTAGCAAGCTTTTTACGGAAACATACGTTTTCAGACAGTGTTTTTTTGGACAGTGCTTGACTTTTCGTGTAAAGAGAGCCACAGAGCTATCCCTTTTTTTCTGTTTTTCAGCAGTAAAGGTGGTTGAGCAGCATTGTGCCTTTAGATTGCAGATGTTTTCACTTCATGTACTAAGTCATCTGCAACAAACTCAACTTGTGTGATTGGATTTCGTGAAATTTTAAGCAAATAAGGAAGCAACTATGGAAATGGAGAGCACTGATCTCTCTATGTTATGGACACTCATACTTTGTAACAGTACCAGGTACAATTAATGAAAAATTACAAAGTGAAATGAGAAACTGATTATCAGGCACTTCCACCAAACAGTCAGGTTGAGATCTGTCTTTTACTGACGTTTTGATGTCTCTTGGAAGTTTTGGCATACCAGAGGGTTGCTTTGGCCCTTTTCAGGTCTTTGTCTAGCAATTTAAAAGATTTGGAGTGTATTAATATCCTTGTGGGAAGTAGAAGTGATCTACTGATGAGACAGCTGTGTCTCAAAATATTGTAATGCAGTGTTGGTTTGATTGGGGGCTGCTGCTTCATTCATCTGAGTTCACACAGGGTATTCTCGGCAATACTGAGAAATGGCATTACTGCTAATGTGAGTGGAGATGCTGCATACTGTTTTTTTTTAAGGATGGTTGCACTAAGAAAACACAGTTCTATTAAAATTTGCTTTTCAGTTTTTATAACTGTGAAAGATGGTTTTGCTCCTTAAAGAGGAAGAAGAATATTTGTAAAAAGTTGCAGAAAATAAGAAATAAGCCAAAAATCCAGGAGGCAAATGCATTTTGTCTATGGCCTGTCTTGATTATAACATTGTGAAATGTTGCTTAGTAAAAGTAATGTATTCTTTTTTGCTGGAATATTTTAAAATTAATATTTCAAGTCATATGTTAAGTAAAACATACTAGAATGAAAAACGTTAGCAAAGGTAGACGTAATTATCATTGTTGTCATTTCTAAATAAGTAAGTATAGTTGGGCTTGATCCATTTATTTCTGACAGGTTAATTTCTCTTGCTTAAACTTTTCACAGAAGTTAGGAGATTGATTCTGTCACTCTGCTCCACTTTAGAAATTCAATTACTTAAGGAACTGTTTTGTTCTTGACTCAGCTACTGGTCATGGTAGGCAATTCACCTGAAGATTTCTGCTTTCTTTATCTCAGTTATGATCAGGCAGGGTTGGTCACTAAATGCGTTGAGATTGCTGATGATGCAGGTAGGAGTTGCACAGCATTATGGGACAACACAGCAGTGAAAAACACAACATCAACTGAGTCACTGTCTTCTAGATTTCACAGAACTCTTTGTTTTGCTTGGGTCTTTTTTTCCTCTTCATTCTTTATTCCCTTTTGTTATATTGATCACATGACATCTGAATTGTGACACCTGTCTGAATGTTCCCCTGTAAGAGCATTGTTCTCTTCTGTATCTGTTGTAATACCAAGTTGGGTTTTTTCTTCTGTACATTTTTTCATCTCAAGTCTTTGCTACTTGCTTGCAGTGATATTTTTTGTAAACTGTATACCGTTCCTTTTATTTTAACTGTATACCTGTAAACTCCTGTGTTGCTTTTAGTAATATTTCCCTGATTTTGTAAGCATCAGCTATCAGCAAGGAGTTGGGGTTTTTGTTTTGCACTTGCTTTTGTTGTGGAATGCTAGTCTGGTCAAGTGCCAGAGGTAGTTTACATAAGGAATTGTGAACTTGGTGATCAGAAGATGAGAGGTGAGGCTTCGCAGGTGAGAAGCCACTTAATTCTCCTGCTGGGCTACCACATGTCATGCAGACAGTTTATAACAAAGAATAATTTGTTATGTAGACTGTCCTGTGAGTTTTTTAATACTGTCATAGAATAGCTTACCAGTTCAAGTATATTTAAATTGTGGATTGCCTTGCAATGTTTTTGGTGTTTTACATTATCTTTGGAGTAGTCTAATTTTTTAAATATTTTTTTTCATTTCAGGATGACACAGAAGAAAATTCCAATGATGGCAGCCAGCCGTCTAAAAGGCGGCGTATGGGCTCAGGGGACAGTTCTCGAAGCTGTGAAACTTCCAGTCAAGACCTTGGGTAATACTGTTTTTTACAATTCCCACTTTTTATTGTAAGTCTGACTTTATTGTTGTGCATGCTGAAGTATTAGCTCTTTATTCATTATTTGTGTATTCTTCATACATCTTCACAAATTGAGGTGATGTCCTATAAATAGCTAGATGTCTATTGCTCCCGGCATATTTTAAGGCATTTTATTTTAGAGTGCCACAAAAAGTGTTGCATCTGATTTACAACCAGAAGCACAGCTTACATGTTTTTAAGACATTGCATACTTGAATGAATTTTGACTCTGTAGTAGTTGCTTTTTGTGGTGTCCTCTCCAGTATGATGGATATCAGTTTCTTTAGCTTCTGTCCCTTAGCATGTTGATAAATGGAGACTTAGAGAAATACATGTGAGGTTGGGTACAACAAAGTGACTTTTGAAATGGGTTAACAGGATGCAGTGTTTTAAAGTGCTTGTAGTTTGTAGTTACTCTTCGCTGACATATAAATGGGAATTACTGAATTTCTAGAGATGTAAGTAGTATTATTAAGGATTGTTGTGATTTGTTGTAACATTGTTCTTATGTTTAGGTATAGTTATTTTCCTGCTGAAAATTTGATAGAATACAAATGGCCACCTGATGAAACAGGAGAATACTATATGCTTCAGGAGCAAGTCAGTGAATATTTGGGTGTGACTTCCTTTAAAAGAAAATATCCAGGTATTTATTTTTAAAGTTTTTCTTCTAAAAGCTTGTGTCCTTAAACAGTTTGGATCTTGTCTGTGCTTCTTTGACTATAGGATGAGCTAACTGTTAAAAAAAAGACCCAGGAAAAGTAGACCTGGATTATAGTTGCACTTTATATTTTTATTACTGGAAATATAATGTATCCACTGGTTTTCAAAGTAATAGAAGATTTTGTGGTATTGCCACTGAAAATTTGCAAACAAGTCTGATTTGAGGCTTAGATGAACAAGTACTATTTGAAAACTGATGTCAGTTTTATTTTTAGTGCTTTGTTGATGATTTCTTACTATAACTGGATCTCTGTATTCTGTTTCCTGAATTGTTGCAACATTCCTACACTGTGGAAAAATATTTAAAAATATGTTTGTGGAGGTTCTAAAATTTGAGCCTGCGTTATCCAGAATTGTCAAATCTGACTCTTTGTTGGAGAATTTATTTTTAAAAGTTATGGTAAAAGAAAAAATACTGCACTTTCAGTACTTGGTAAAATTTTCTGTATCTGAACTTAATACGTCAGGTTTCTTTAGTTTTTATGTAAATCATAACTGTAGAGAGGGTCTTGACCTACTATAAACCAAGAAAATTTATCATGTCCCTAAGTTGTTTGTTAAATTTAAAATTAATTTATGAAGTTGTCATGTTTCTTGAAATAGCAGTGTAATATAGGCTCTAGCTGCCTGGAAACAAAACTGTTGAAATACTTTTGACAGTGTTTATGGGAGAGTTTCAGTTACTGCACCCATTTTATTTCTTTTTTTTTGGTTTTTTTTTGAGATTTAGAAAGGCGAGATTTATCTCACAAGGAGAAACTCTACCTCAGAGAACTAAATGTTATCACAGAGACTCAATGCACACTAGGTAAGAAAACAATTTATTGTACTTCTTATTACAGTATAAAAAGTATGGCACTCTGAACAAGGAGATCAGTTTGGTAGAGAAGAATTTCATCCCTCTCAACTGCAACCCTAAATTCTGAAATTAAAACTGGTTTATTTTTGGCTTAGTAAATTGGCCATGTTTGTATCAGTATTCCAGGTTTGCTGTTAACAAATATATTTTGGATCTATTCTGATTACATAGAGGGGATTTTTCTGTATTCTAAATTAACTTGTAGAACCTTTTTCTCTTAGAAAAGAGACTACCATAATAGTGTGGTCTCATATATATACATTATATGTACATACATGCATAGTGGTGCATATTGTACGTATGTACAGAGTGTCTTTATATACATTAGTCTTATTTTGCTGCATTACATTGGGGGCCTGCAGACATCAGTGTATCTTAGATGGTTCAACTTCTATGTTAGAAATTAGAAGAGTGTATTTTAAGGCAATTGAATATACTTGAAATGGATAGGTGTAATTTCTGAGGTTTTTATTGAAAGGGCTTTTTTCTTACTCTTCTGTATATGTGATTTGGACATGTAGAGTTTAAATTATGGTGCCATGGGTTTTTTTCTGTGTATCACAGGTCTGTGAAAACGTATTACCATTTTATATGCTAGCAATCTTTAGTATACCACCTTTATTTCTCACCTGTGAGCTGTTTTTTTAACTTAACTATGCATAAAAGAACTAAATCTAATTTTTATTTATAGAGGTAAAATGTTCTGCCTCACCTGTCCAATAGAGATGTGTGCTAACTACTCCTGTTTTTAAAATTATAGTTATAATCAGTGGTAATGACATAAATCATTCCATGCTATTGTCCATGTCTGGAGATTAGTTGTGTTGGAACCTTCAGGGAAGGAAATCTGCATTGTAGCTGCAAACTGAGGCATTCTGACTTGTAAGCGTGAAATGCTTTAATTGGGAGTCAGGAGTCTATGTGCAGTTTGCTGCTCTGAATTGCTCTCCTAACAATTCTTCCCTGATTTGTATAGAGACTTTATGTAAACCTCTTAATTTCAGTAAAGGTTCTGCAGGGTAATTAAACTTCAGCAGCACTGGAAACTGAAACTAGCAGTACATGAGATCCCATCTAGAACAAAGGTTCTGCCTCACCACTGAGTTCAAGTAGATGACTGGGTCAATGTGGTCTGTAGCTGTAAGTAATGACATGAGCCTTGGGTACCAGCAAACTCACAGTCAGCCTTGAAAGCTAAATGGCACAAGTTTGCTGCTACTTGAGAAGGGAAAGCATTGTGCACAGCAGGTTGTTGTCTTCAGCTACTCAAACCCTTTGAGTTGGTCATTGGGAGATATAAATAACCTACAGTTACTTTTGCCTGATAGCATCATTATTACTTTATTTATTTTAGGTCTAACAGCTTTGCGTAGTGATGAAGTAATTGATCTCATGATTAAAGAATACCCTGCCAAACATGCTGAGTATTCTGTTATACTGCAAGAGAAAGAACGGCAGCGAATAACAGATCATTACAAAGAGTATTCTGTAAGTAATTACCACTTAAGTGAATCAAATCTGCAATGGAAGTGTGAGAAAAGGTTCTTCACTAACTGATAGTGAAATGTATGTGAATTAATATACTTGTTTTTATTCCAGCAAATGCAGCAGCAGAACACACAGAAAGTAGAAGCCAGTAAAGTTCCAGAATATATTAAAAAGGCTGCAAAGAAAGCTGCAGAATTCAACAGCAATTTAAATCGAGAGCGGATGGAAGAAAGAAGAGCCTATTTTGATTTACAGACACATGTAGGTAGATTTAAATTTCTTACCATTGTGAGGAAGGAGCTCCTTGCTTTCTTTAATGAAGTTGGTTTTGTTACCATTTTAGCTATTTTTGGGGGGGTGATTAATCGGTAATACTGCTAAAAATAATAATCTAAATAAATTTAACCTGCAGACTTTTTAAACTTGAAAATACTTGTCTCCGAAAGCTCTAAAAATGTCAGTGTTACTTTGTTATCATGTCTTTATTCTGATAGTCTTAGCATAAAACTATGACTGTTGTTTATTCATATAAATGGCTAATTCTTCTTTTGAATACCTCCAAAATTTTGCTTGACAGTACCTGAAGTAAAAAAGAAAACTATCTTACACGTAAAAGTGTGCTTGTCAATATTATGCCCTTGTTTTTTGTTATTTGTTTTATTATTTTTGTATTGCATATGTTACATGCCTCTGTGCTTGATTAAAAAAAATTATCTGACATTTTGGAGCAGTGTTGTTCTGCTTCTATAGAGGCAGTAAAGCAAACATTTTCTCTGCAAATTGTTACATGGCAGACAATTATGGAAAGTTCATTTTCCTGGTATTGACCATGTTAGAGACAAGATAGTGGATAATTACTTCTATTTCCTTCTAAGAGAAGGAAGGTTTATTGTGTAAGCTTCTCCTTTCCATAGTATTATGTATTTTTATATATTAATGGATTTTTTTTATAGTACAATTAGATGGCACATTCTTTCTACTCTAAAACAATATGGAACAGCAGTGATAATTCTTGCTAAAGATGCCGGTCACAAAGGTTAATGTTTACTGTTTCAATTGCTAGATTTTAATTTCAATATTATTTTTCATAGTGTACTGTTTAAAGGGGTCTTACCTAATCTTTGTTCAATTCACTAGATACTTAGGGATTGGATTTAATCCATGATACTGTTTTGGGATCTCTTAGAATTTTAATGCATTGAATTTCTCATGGGAGAACTCAGGTAGCTGTTTCAATTCAGAAAAACTGGCAAGTTAAAATAATCCTTGGAGGAGTATTTGGTGAGAAAGGCTCAACTGTTTGTATGTGAAACAAAAATGTCATTGTTTTATATTAAACAATGCAGATTATCCAGGTGCCTCAAGGAAAATACAAAGTCTTGCCTACAGAGAGAACAAAGGTTAGTCCTTATCCAGTGGCTCTCATACCCGGCCAGTTCCAGGAGTACTACAAAAGGTATTTTAAAAGCATTCCAGCTGCCAGTTTTGTTGCACTGATCACTTTTGTCTCCATCTAGCAGGTGGAAAACATTCCACTGTTTTTGCATTAAGGTTTCAAATTAATTTTACTTTTTGATGCTTGATAGTCTTCCAAGATGCATAGTGTGACATCTGTTGTTAAGAAAACAGTACTGACTGCAAGAGCACTGTCTCTGCTGATGTATTGCAGTGCCTGAGGTTTAGCCTGCTCAGGTATTTACCATGGTAAAAAGGGACATTGATTTCATTTCACTCCTGCCACCCTCCTGTTTACTTATCATCTGCCTCTGCATGTGTGCTAAAATTAACGTTTTTGTATCGAAGTGTTGTTATGCTGGCTTTTGATCACGAGTCTTGCTGTTCCATTTTGAATTTTTAGAAACTCTTTTTAAAAAAGTTTGGTCTTGTGGTTTAAGTTTGATGTTGGGTTTGTAAGTGAGAGAGAAAGACATTGCAAACTGGATCTTTACATTTCATGAAAAACGTGTTACTTGACTGTTGACATAAATTTAAGATTTTACTAGCAGTGTGCTACCGTTGAACAAATCCACACAGATGTGAAGATTTTGCTGAAGTCTTAATATTGTACAATAGTGATAGTATTCATGCTATATGTGCTTGGTTTTCTGTAGAGATGCTCTTTGTCTGCATGTGCCTTGCTCCTTCCAGTGTTCATAAAGCCCACCCCAAATTTGCATGTTACAGGATGTTCCTCAAGGACTTCAATTTTATTAAATCAATTGAATTAAAATTACTTCATGTTATGTTTATTTTGCAATTGTAAGCTGCTAGTGAAACTGCTTTTCCATCTCAGTATGGGACATGACCTTTCATAATATGCGGCAGAATGGTATGCTGTTCCTTACAATGCTTGTCCTCAGCAGTAAGAGGACTTCCACTTTTTTTCTTAGTCTTTAAGGTTAAAAAGAAAAAGGGTGGATTATGCATGTTGAGCTGTATCTGGCTATAAGCAGTGAGATTACACCTTTACATTAATCTGAAACTACATATTCCTGTTTTCTTGCGTTTTTTTGTTTCTAATAATCAGCTATATAGTTCTGTTGTTTACTTTGCTTTGGACATGTTTGTGTGCCCTGGGTTAGAATTGTACACATGTTATGGGGCACAGTACATGGATAAAAAAGGTGTATGGTCTGTTGGGCATAGTAACATGGATTGGGTAAAACTTTGCAAATTGTGTTCTATGAATATCTGCTCTACAAAGAAGACAAGTAGTATACATGGCATCACATTTGGGAGGAGAAATTAGTGTGTTTCCTTTGTTTTCACAACTGCAGATTTTTATGTACCTTCCTGAAAAAAGGGCACTTATTTAATAAAGTCCCTGCATACTGTGTGACTTAATACTTATGCATAAAGTACACATGAATTAATGCATTTTATTTATTTAACTTCAGATACTCTCCAGATGAACTTCGTTACTTGCCGTTAAACACAGCTCTTTATGAACCTCCTTTGGATCCGGAGCTGCTTACACTGGACAGTGATGGAGATTCAGATGATGCAGAGGAAGGGCGAGGTGATGAAAAAAGAAAAACCAAAGGCAATTCGGTGAGACAAATTGAAAGTATTCTTGAACAAAAAAATCCTTTTCCTTGACTTTTGTTATTTTAATTAGTTTCTTAGTATCTTTTAACATTTGCAAAATGAAGGGAAGACCTTTTTTAGTACTTCTGTTTATTTCATAACATTGCTCTCTGTTGCTTTTTGGTTTTGGTCCATTTTCAGAGTAAATTGAACAAATATTTCAGGCCTTTTCTTTCTTTTTTAAAATTTTCTTTTGTTTGTTTTGTTTTATTTAAAGAAATTTTGAAGAAACTTCCCAATGCAGCTTTTCATTGTAGCCTCTTTCCCAAGGGGAAGTTGCTGGCATTTCTGAGGAGAATGAATATTATAGTTCAGGTCACAGTGTATTTTGCTGTTGGAAGTCCCACAGGATCTGTCCCCAAAGCAAAGGTGTTGATAACCTCATAACTTTTTTTTTTTGTGATGTGGAAGCAACAAGCACTAAGTGTAGAGGCAGTAATTTAATTCCAATTTAAGAAGAAGGTAAAAACACTGTGGTTTTTTTTTACTTTATGTCTTTTAAAAGATATTTATGTTATCTCCACTTAGGCAAATGCAAAATTAACTGCTAGCTGAAACTTAAGGGGAACTTTCACATGCGTACTTTGATAGTGCTTTAAATGCTCAAGAGCCAGCTGAGATTCAAATTAGCTGAGTACACCTAAACCATTGGTGTATTGGTGCAGTTTGTTTGTTGGGGACAATCTCTTTCCAGAAGTTTAACCCTACTTTTAACAGCAGTGAAATTTCACAGTGCATTTAGCAATTTCTAGCGTGATTGATGAGTATGTTTGATGGTGGGTATGTACAATTCTAAATTTTGTCATGTAAATATTTATCACCTTTGAATTTTGTAAGAAACTTATAATTGAAGAAAGGAAGAGGTCAGCTTGTAGGTTAACAAAAAGAGAGGTGTTTAATACACTGTTTCTGCTTGCTTTTTTTTTGGGAAGAAATCATAGAAGCATAGCATGCTGAATGTCAACTCAAGTTTTCAGTTTAATCACACTCCAGCTTTTTTACAGTTGGTCATTTGGTCTTTAACCATTTTTCCCCCAGTTTCCTTTTCCATTGAATTCCATTCTCATTAGTGGTAAAGAAAAGTAACTGGACCAAGTAGACTATCCTTTTGATTTTTCACAGAGGCTCAGAAATCTTTTTTTTTGTGACAGAATGCAGAAGGAAAAATGTCCCTGAGTTTGAATAGTGTAGAGAAGCGCGGAAGATTGATAATCAGATTCCTCTGAAGTGGTTTTGGCTGTGGGAGCAGGGGTTCTTGGCTAGTTAGTCATTGAGGGGGCTGTACAGTTCAGAAAAAAAACAGAGGTGGGATATGGTCAGATTTGGAGTATCTACCATTTGTCAGATTTCCCTGGTGAGTGCCGCAACACACTTTATAACTTCTCCTTTTTCACACCTCCCCCTGCTCCATTGTTGAAGTTGGTAGCAGTTTTCTGTAGTGTTTTAGTGGGTCTGACCTAAATAACCCTTCTCCTGAAATACTGGTGAAACATACCATTTCTTGTTGCCACATAGTTCGATGGGCTTTTGTGTTACACTCTGCCATTTGCTCTGTGTCTGTTTTGTCTGTTTTGATTTTAGGTCCTAAGGCACAGGCTGATTACTATTGCATTTTTACAGAGTGTGTTTTAATGTAGGGCACCATTGTTATTTGGCCTCTTGGGTTTTATTGTAATAAATGTGAGTAATCACACTGCTTCCTTCTGGAGCTTTTTGGAAGCCTTTATTAACACTTTTCTGAGAAAAGTCTTGTGCTGCTGCTCTTAATTATGCCTACATTGATCTCTCACCATCTTTGAACCTCTTCCCCTCTTTCTTGCCTCCTTATTCCTCAAAAAAAGAGCTTCTACTGCAAAATAAATTCTGTTGTTTGGTTCTGTATTAAGTATGGAAGTGTGTTTTGCCATTGATGGCATTCTTCTGCTGCAGTCCAAATTAAATACTTGGATTGCTCCTGGTGAAAACAGTAGGTGAGGGTGGCAGAAAAAACCTTCATGTGTTTAATTCATGGCAGTCCTTGTATGCTTTAAATGCACGACAAGGGCACTTTTTACTTTTTGCTAGCCCTTTACGTTGTAAACAGCGTATTACATTTAGTTGATTTCTTGCTGATTTCTAATGAAGACACTTCAGAGAATTACACTGTTGTGCTCCTCACACTGGTATCAAGACCTACTGCAAAAACATGACTGCTGATGCCAGTCTCTTAAACCAGAAAAAAACAGATGATGAGTGTTGTGAACAAAGGTGTTCTAGATTGTGATAAACCCCATGCTTTTTCAGAAGGAATGACATATCCTTCTCTTACCTTAGTTGACTCTAAGGGGCATAGGAAAGACTTGTCTGTCTATCCAAAAAAAAAAAAAAAAATATAGCTATGGTATTTTTATTATAGGACAATTCGTCTGGCAATGTATCTGAAGGTGATTGCGCCACAGACAACCAGGAGGATTCTTTTCAGGGAAGACAAAAAACAAGAGACAAAAGTGCTACTCCAAGAAAAGATGGTTCCAAACGTTCTGTATTACCCAAATCAGTTCCTGGGTACAAGGTCGAAGAAAAAAGCCCCTGACTGAATTTTACTCACCAGCTTCTTCCTGAAGTATTTGGTTTTTTTAATAATGTGGAACTTCTGCTTGCTGTACTTCACTAGCTGTTCTCCTGTTGTGTGCTCCATCTGTTTGCTTCCTTATTTCCTTTTTGCTTATATTTCGCGTGGGGCTTTTCTTTACCCTAGCTGTACAGTGGCCTCCTATTGGGTTAACTTCTTAGATTCATAGCAGTAATGCTAGAAAAATCGTTGTGGATTTATCATTGGAACTCAACATCTTTCTGTCTGCTTTAACATAGCAGTCAAAAATATATGCCAGTTTGAAGCTAGTATTCACTATCTGTTACTTTTTTTTCCCATTTTGTATGGCAGTATACCAAGAGATCAGTCCTATAAAGTGCAGCCGTATGGCGGAGCATATTGTTACAACATTAATTTTAAATACAGCCTTTTATCCTGCGATATTATGATGTTTAGGATGGAAGGCAAAAAGCTTATTACAGCTGTATAGGCCACACTATGTAACCCCTGTAATAGTATTTGGAAAATAGCTTTTTATGTAGTTCATACTATGTAGTAACGTTTGTGGGCAATATGCTTTTATCTAAACTAGAAACTTGGTGAGGATGTTAAGACATTTCAGGTATCACGTAGTGATTGCCGAACCTAAGACCCCAATCTACAGTGTTTCTATATAATAATTTCAAGAATTATGATGAAAATACTTTTCAGAAGAAGTGGGAATTGACATGCATTGTTTAGATGTTACTATTTTGCATACTGAGAGAGGATCTGAATAAACTGTAACACATTTAAAGCAGGTAATTGTCTAGTCCTGTTCCGCTGAGAGGAATGAGAATTTTCCATTGACTTAAGTGGGGGCAGGAATAGATCCATAAAGAGGGAAAACACTAAGTTAACATGGGGTTGAGTGTTTACCAGTGAGGATTGCTTATTGACAGTTATGGGACAGGGAACATTTTTGTCAGTGACAAGTTTGTACATACTGAGAATCTGTCTCAGCAAAAGTGAGCTGTTGATGGCTTGCATTTTATGTTTGTAAAATTTACTATCTGTGTTTACCAAGTTAATAGTAAATAAACTATAGCTTACAATAAGAAGCTAATTTCCAGCAACAATTGGACAGCTTTGATAAATTTCCTCTACATACAGTATCTGTACAAGTTCATAACAGACAGCAAGCTCCAGTTGCATTTTCTGTTTTCAGGAACTTATTAAGAAATGCGTGAACTGTGTAGATTTAGAATGTGGTTACCACATATATTTATATTTTTTATATGTAACTTTGCAAGGAGTTGTAGACATAGAATGCATTTCAGTATTCCCATGAACATGAAATCCAAAGATGAAGGCTGAAATTTTGCTTTAGCTTTGTTTAACTTGACATTAGAAATTGTGTGCCATTAGTTTACAGAAGCTTCACTTAGCTGCAAGATGCCCAAGTGTTTGATTAGTTGAATCTATTTAATGGCCTTATGAATGCATAGGTGGAGAAGAACTTTGGTTTGAACTTAAAATTGTAGAAGAGCAGTAGTAGTATACAGCACTGCATTTTGATGATGGATTCCCACAGCAATGACTTACTGGGTCAAAATCACTGATTCTGTCAGTAACAAGGTCTTACAGTGCCTCATCTTTGCAATGTCAGCATACATTGCCTGCATCAACCATCCGGCTGTTGTTAAGTCAGGGCTGGTGATGGTGTGTTAGGAGGGTGAGAGGATTGGCTTTCTTGTTTGTGGGAATGTTTGAAATACTGCAATAAGACAAATTACATGAGCTGTTTTAACTGGCAAGACAGAATGATTCTTGTTTGTGAGTCTATGAAAACACCAGATGACAATATACCTACCATATGTGCCTGCATGTTAAGGCACTTTGAGCCGAAGGCTTAACTGACTCAAAATGTTTTCCTTGTGAAATCTTTATAATACTTTTGTTCTATATTGTTCTCTAATATTGGACTATTTTTGTAGGACACTAATCTTTTGGTTACATGTAGTTAAAATTGAGGGATAATTGCTATGGCATTAGCATATATATGTATAGCCACATTATGAGTATTACAGGATTCCATACATTTCCACTGAGTTATTTTCAAGTAAAAGAAATACTGTATTTTATATGGAGTCTTTTTTATAGTCAGTTCTTTAACAAAGAACGATTAGCATGTGTTTTACATTTTGTCATGTTACAAGTAGTGAGTCTGTTGCTGCAGGACTGACTCCTACAATTGCACACACAGGGTACTGTTAAAAGTACAAGAGATTTTTTTGCACATAAAACTGAGATGTATTGAGTATCTTTATTTTGCAACACTTCTGTTTTGGGTCACTGTATATGAAAATGTAATGCTTTGCATTCAGAATAGGATGTTATAAAAATGGTGTAGTTGGAAAGCTTACTTTGAGAGCTGTAGCACAGCAGCATGGAAGTGAAAACCTACACATCACAGTCATCATTTTGACCCTGAATTAATTTTCTCTCATATCTTGTCCCAATAAGATGGGGATATCAGAAGCAAAGTTTACTCCTAATGAGAAGAGATACTGTGACTTCCCCTTTGGAATTGACAGATTTTTAATTGCATTTCTAAAAGCCATTTATGCTGGTAGAATGGAACTGGATTAAAAGGTGAATAGTCTTGATTTTTTAAAAATTTTTTTTTTGTTGTTTTTGTAAAAATACTTCCATACTGTTGGAACTTCATTCTTAAAAGGCTGTGATTCTCTCTCCCCCTTAATATGCACAGTTTCTAATGAATACAGGTTAGTGAACTAAGTCTAGATGGAAGCATTGTTAATAAATGCATCTGTAGCAATGTCTACCTTGAGAGTTATGTGTATCAGAATGTGAACTGCACACACCTGTAACACTTGGATGTGTCCAAAAAGCAGCTCACTTTGGCTGGAGTACTGGGAGTGTGTGCTGTTGTATATTAAAGGCAGTAAAATACAAATCTGTAACAAGCCAGAAGGCTGATTAGAAAAGTTTGCTTGCTATTCTGGAAAGGCTTGGTTTCTTAGATTACAGTACAATTTAAAAATAAAAATTAGCCTAAACAATGAAGGGTAAATGCTGCCACACTGACAAGGTTTAAGCATGTGCCACTTTTGTTGAGAGGAGCAGGGTATAAAGGTATACATGTAGGACACATAGTATAGTTAACAGTAAAAGAGTTTATGCGTGGTTTTCCTTCCATTATATTTATTATTTTGTAGAGATGTTTGTGTGTTAGACTTCTTTTACTGTTTTATTATTATATTTATGTATAAAACAGGTTGACTTTGCTTTTTTAAAATAAATAAGCAAAAAAATGTCTGTGAATGCCTCTGTCATCTTTTGAAGGAAGTTACCTGTAAACATTTGGTGTGGTGTTTTGCTTTCTTGAATAAAATTCCTTAGACCGAACAATTTGATGCAGGCTGTAGCCATGTTTTGACATGAAAAGCACATGAAAACTTAAAGCAATGCATCCTAATTTTAGAAATAAAAGATACTAATTACCTTGCTAGGTGCTGTCAAAAACTGGCTGGGGGAATATAAACACACTTAAGTTGTATTGCAAAAGATCTTTGTAAATTTTTTATTTATTTATTTTGTGGTTTCACTTTTTAAATTTGTTTAAAATTAAACCTTTATTCTTCTCCCCACGAGTGGTTGGTTGGTAGTTGACTGGGATTCTTCTTACTGACAATGTGTTTAGAGCCTTCAGCTCCCTCTGCTAGTTGGGTCTTTGCAGCAACCTTGTTTTTAAAAACTGGTGCTAGTCAGTTTAACATCAGTGAGTACTACATTAATTGTAGACTACATTTCTCACTGAGTTCATTACGCAGCAAAGCTCAACAATGTAACTACTGCCGTGTTTCTGAAATTCAGAATGCTTTAATGCTTCCTAAGGCCTCATCAGGATGACACTCCTGTATCTACAGAGTTGACATACACAATACCTTGGTAGATGTTTCACATGTTAACAGCCTACTATTTCTCTTACCTTTAAATGGATCTCATGGACCCAGACACACTCTAGATGATAACTTGGAAAAATTATAAATGTAAAAATCTCTTGTCAAATGCAAGGCTTTTTTTTTCTTAAATGATTATGACTGGATACAAGAAGGAATGATAAAAGGAATACAGCCCTGTATACAGCATAGCTAACCATATAATTTGAAACTGAAGATAGAAAAAATCAAGTTTATTGTTTTTATAATTAATTTTCTATATGTAGGGACAAATGTAATGCAAAAAAACCCCTATATATTTCCATCATATACAGGAAATCCACACAGAAGTTCATAAAGAGTATTCTATATTGGAAGAACCTTCCTGAAATTTTTCACCCTATGTCACATTTAATTTAACATGAGGAAAATGTTAGCTGATGAATTAATAGGAAGAGGCAAGTACGTGCTTTTGATCCAATTGGATTTACATAAAACTCACTATGTATGACAAATGCAAAACTTTTATAGTTTAGTTTAATTTTTTTCAGTGCTGCTGCTTGTCAGTGATTGTCACATGTTTCAGGGTTCACACATCCTGACAGATAGTTTATTGATTTTAATAGTTAAGGAGATAGATGACATTTCCTGTTGAATCTGTAAATTCTTCTGGAATGAATTTATAGCCCTCTTCTACCCTTCCAGCCAAAGGTCATTCCAAATGCTATATGTGGAATTTGTCTGAAGGGTAAGGAGTCCAACAAGAAGGGAAAACCAGAAGCTCTTATACATTGCTCCCAGTGTGACAACAGTGGTGAGTATCTACATCCACTAAGTCGATTCCTAAGGATCCAGATCTGTTTGTGGACATATTTAGTGTACTCCATGTGTAGCAGGAGTTCAGTTGCCTTTTCTGTCCTTTGTTACGATCCCATCTCTCTTTCATGTTCTCTGTGCTCACACTGTGGGATCTCACCGGGAGGTGAGCTAAGCTTCATGTTTGGTAAAAGCAAACAGTCTAACTAATTCTAAATTTCATTTCAGGCATAAAAATAATAATGCTGGTTTTAATCTAGGCCACCCTTCTTGCCTTGATATGACCCCGGAGCTTGTTGCTATGATTAAGACTTACCCTTGGCAATGTATGGAGTGTAAAACGTGCATTATATGCGGGCAGCCTCACCATGAAGAAGAAATGATGTTCTGTGATGTATGTGACCGTGGTTATCACACTTTTTGTGTGGGGCTTGATGCTATCCCTTCAGGTAATGAAGTAAGAGTTACTTGTTCCCTTCCCTCTTCCTCTTGAATCCTGGGCTCATTCTCAGAATTAATACATGAACTAGTGAATTAATACATATTCTTTTGAAAGAATAGTTTAAAACAAATGTGAAAGATAAGAAACAGTATAGGAAAACATTCACACTATAGGACCTGATTTTTTACTAAGCTTTATTTCTGTATATTTGGTTGTGCAGTTAAACCTCACATTTCCTGTTCAGGAAATATAATTGGCTTTTACAGCATAACCCAAACAGGCTTGCTCAGAACTATGTTTCTTCCATTTCCACAGAATACTGACAATAATTACCTCTTTTTATTGAAGAAACCTGTAAAAGAAACTGAATTGCTGCATATTGCTAGAGTATAGCTTCCCCGTTAATTGTGCCGTTTTAGCTTCTAAATGAAATAGTTGTCTCAATATTTGCAAATATCTCTTTAAACCCTTTCATTCCCTTTCTTATTATTAAACAACAAAACTGCAACAGAAGTACCTCCATAGGTAGGCAGGCAAGCCAGTAGCTTTGAATTGCCAAGTCACTCATATAATGTGGCCAACTCAGGGCACTAGAAAGAAAGTAACAGGTGGTACTGTTGCTTTATGTGTAGTTCCACATCCATGGTAAGTTCATGAATACCTATTCAGTGGCAGTGATAGTATTCCCTGGACAGTACTTAAAACACACTGTACTGCCCCATTTTGGGAAGCATTGGAGCTGTCACTTTCATACAGGTTCTGTGGCTGATTTCACTCTGAGGCTGACCCAAGAATACAATCAAAATAGATTATATGTCTACAAAACTACAAAATTACCAAAACAGCCATTGATTCCAGCTGTTGTAATAAAAAGTTAAATGCTTCCCCAGCTGCCATTGATTTCTGCTGTGGGTAACTTCACAACCTTGAACTGTAGTCATTCACCTGAAAATATGACCAGCAAACTCAAGCACTGTTTGTAAAGCTCTTACCTAATAACCACCTGCTTGGAGTGCTGGCACTTCTTGAGGTCCATGAAGATTGGTGTAGCCACTGGTTACAGATAATGAGTCTGTAAAGGAGTGTGAATTGTGTACACTGCTTTATAGAAAAGATGCTCAATTTTTAAAGCATTTGTTGTTCACATTGAAGGAAATACTGCAAATAGATAAGCACCAAACAGAATGGTGAAGGGCTGCCTAAATAGGCAAGAGAGTAACAAACATAGTTTGCCAGTAATTGATAACTTTCTTTTCTTAGGTCGCTGGATTTGTGATTGTTGTCAGAAAGACCCTCCTGTACCCAGAAGAGGAGGAAGAAGGGGAAAAAACAGCAAGGAGGGCTAAGAAAGCCTTAACAACTTGCTGTCCAAAACTTAACTGCACAAATTAAAGTGATACTCTGGTGCTATTTAATCAACCACTCTATAAGAGGAGCAATACCACTTTTTTTTTCTTTTTACTAAATAAACTTTGTCTATATAGTGATTTTTTGTGATACAAGTCACTACTGTCCTGTCAGGTGTTGAGAGCGGCAAGCCAAATTACCACTCAAAAAAGAGAAGTTTTTCAGTAATGAAATTTAAATTATACATGCATTTTTATAAAATTATAGCAATATACTTGTTTATTTCAGTGCACTTATCAGTAAGCCCTGTGAAAAGAAAATTACAGAGCAATTTAATGTACTTTATTTGCATAGCAACTGGTTATTCTGAAATACTCAACCAAAGCAAAAAGTATTCCTCATAAAAGTAACTTCTAAGGAAGAGTAGGCATGAGATGACCTTCTTACAATATACTGCAAATCCCTTTCAGCAGAAATTTTCTGTGCAAGCTAATGACTTATTCATAAATACGTGCTTGGAAAAAAAATCACAAAAAGCTACCAAGGGAAATGTAAGAAAGCACCTCTCAAGTTTGAGATACCTGTATGCTGTGTTGTTTTTAATGAGATGAAAATGTCATATTGACAAGTAACAACAGCTGAAGGCTCCCTCTCCCTGCAGTAATAGCAAAGAAGCAACATGCACTTGATTCAGGTCATGGATTTGTAGTGGTGATGAGTGACTGGACCAACCTCTGTTTGACAGATGGCTGATGTGATGTAGAGCACACGCAGGCAGAATACAGACCATCTATTCCCTTTGGTGACTGATTGTTTTCTCCTTCCTTCACCCTAAGCTCCCCAGCTTCATGAATACACTCAAACACGTTGCTGATCAGTTTTACTGGAGATGCTTGCTCAGAAAAGAAGCAGGTTTTATTTTTAAATATGTTCTAAATTGAGAGGGGGACTGAAGTGCAGTAATTATTTCCTTTTTCTTTATAAAAAACAATAGAAAATACTGAATTGGAATTGATTTTCCTAAGCACCTATTTTAAGTGAATTTAACAAGACCCCAACTGTACATTCATTTTTAAGCCCTGATCTCTGAAGAGCACTGCAAATACTGTCCTGGCTGCTCATTTTATTGGGGAGGATTTACAATATAAAATTAAATATGGCTTTTTCTCCCCACTTCCTTTCTGGTTTTGGAAACATAACCTAAATATCTCTTCAGGAAACATAGTGAGTATTAAGTATAACAGCAATTCATTCATACCAATTTCACAGGATGAAGTGTGACTTAAGTCCAGTGTGTATCAATTTAAAAAAGGATTTCAAGTATTAATTTCAAGATTCCAATAAGTATAGTCCAGAAAACAGACTCCTCATCCTGAGATTCATCTTCTGTAGACTGTGAGTATTTCTGGTTTGCCTCCATCTCCTCAGGGTTGTAAGAGGCCTCTCCAAACGGGTACTGTACAACTGTTCGATCGTAGTACACCTTCATTTCAAACTCGCTCTCCAAGTGAGAGGGGTGCCCGTAAATCCCTATTCCCACAGGGCGGCGGAAGTGTGCAGGTACATGGACGATGTCCTGGCCACAAGTCACGGACTGTAACTCATACTCGTCAAAGCTGGGGTGCAGTGTCACATCAGACACATACAAGTCTGCATCACCTTTCAAACTCCGCATCTGAAGAACGATCTTTCCCTCGTGATTTAGTCTCAAATAGCTGTAGTTTCCTGCTCCAATCTGACCTTGGACAACATGAAGAAGAATCCATTCCTCTGGTATGTCCTCTTCCTCAAAGGCATTTACCACAAATAGTACTTGAGCTGTCACAAATACTGTCAGGATTCTTCGCCAGTGTGTTGCCATGGTCTTCAGTTGTATTTGGATTTTTCCTGTGTCCGTGTTCTACCTTATGAATATAAAGCAAAATTCAGATTTTAGCATTTTCCCTGTTTTTTTAAAATTTGGTCATTCTTATAAATCCTCTCTAGTCCATACAAATTTAACTTCAATTGTGTTCATTAATTTGTATTTTTTAATAGTCACAGAAACCAGTGCTAAGATTCAGAACTTTGTCAGAATAAAATGGCTTACATTTTCAAAAATTAAACAGAAATTAATCAAGTCAGTATTCTTTCAACAGAACTGACATAAAGACTTTAGTTTCATTCTACCTGCATGCATGCCAAACTTGACAGATACCCAGGAGGGATGAAACCCAATAATGATTTTAGCTTCACTTTAAAAAACCAAAAAATTAAGGAGAGGAAGGCTTTTGCATGCTTGAAGATGCTTAACTTTATATGAGGTGCTTAAGGCATCCTATTTGTTCTCCCATCCTCATCCTCTCAACTTCAAAAGATGGCAAAGGTGCAAATCTGGATGTGGACTTGAAGCAGTAGGCATTGCAGCTTGCATTGGGATGGAGTTAGAAATAAAAACAAATTATCTAATGAGGTAATACATTAATTCATGATCTTGATGTATGGCTTGTTTCTAGAACCAAATTTGGCACATCTTCCCTGAAAAAATGCCTTTACTTTCAGGAAGGTTTTGTTAACAGTATAGATGCTCAGCTCTTTACAGCATCTGGGTACCAAAGATAAAGCTTAAGGTACCAGGACAAGGGGAAAATGGAAAGGACTGCTGCAAGATCAAGGCTCTTACAGCCTATTCCCTCCTTGCTGCACACTCCCAGTCGAGCAGCCTGAGCGTGCCTGCCACACTCCAGCCCTCTAAACAGCTGCACTAAGTCCCTGTGCAAAGCAGCAACTTCCAAAGCTTGTAAATGCTTCCAAAGCATACTGCTGACTGAATTTTGACATGCAAATCACAGGAGCCACAAGCCTGAACAACTTTGTGTTTAAGAGGAAGGTTCTCATCCCCTAATTCCTTCCATAAGGACTACAATTATCTGAAACCAGAAAGCTGCCTGTAACTTGTTTTGTACCCTGCTAGCACCAAAACAAACTGCATCACCTCCACTGAGATGTCATTTAAATGTTAGAAGTTCTACAACTGAACGGATCCAGGGCAGAAAAAATTAGAAATAAATGCCCAACTGTTTTTGTAGTTTGACGTTTTCTGTCCCAGAGGCCTCTCTACTGCAAGGTCGCAATTCTGCAAAGACAGCATACAAGAACGAGGCGCAGCGTGTGCTGAACCTGCCAGACTGACAGGACTCCCTCAACAACCACGGGAAAAAAAACAGTCTTCTGTCTCGACCGTAGGAGGGAGCTGACTCTGTCACTTGTCCATCGAAGTAGTGATGAAAAAGCCGAGCGGAGCCACAGGAGGAGCTCCACATCTGACCAGAAAATAATTAAAGTTATCTAGTAAAGAACGAAAGCGTCGTAACGCTGGCACAGCGCTCGGGAGGAGAAGCGATTCCAAGAGACCTTGGACAGAGCCACGAACGAGGAGTTCCGCCCGTGCCGGTTCGCCCCCGCCTCTCCGCGGGCGGGACCCCCGCCGGGGGCGGCGGTGGCGGCTCCGGGGGAAGCGGGCGGCTCCGCGCCGCTCCCGCCGGGTGGCCGCATCGGGCCGGCGTCGCCCCGCCTGCCGGGGGCTGGGGCTCGGCTCACCTCCGACCTGCCGCGGGGCTCCGGCTCCGCAAGGCCACAGCCACGGCGAGGAAGAGCAGCGGGGACTGGCGGACGTGCGGCAGCGCAGCGCGGCCGGGGCGCCGCGGGAAAGCCCCTCCCCGGGGCGGGCCTCGGAGCAGCGCGGCGGCCGAGAGGAGGCCGGCGCCGAGAAGCCGGCACGCAGGGCGGAACGGCGCTCCCCCTGCGCGCCCCGGGAGCCGCTCGGTGCGCCCGGCGGAGCCCGGCCCGCGGCGAGAGTCGCTGGGGGCGGGTGGAGGAGCCGCGCCGCCCCCGAACGCCGCCGATACCGCCGGGCGCTCCCGCCCCGGGCACGGCCGCGCCCCCGGTATCGCGAGAGCGCGGCTGAGGGGAGGGCCTGAGGAGGGCGGGGCACCGAGGGGCACTACGCGGGGGGGCGGCGGATCGGTGCGCCGTTGACTGTCGGCATAAACCTGACCTAATGTCGCAGAAAAGCGGTATGACAGAGAGAAAATAAACCCAACACCGGTCTTGAATACCCATTGATTTCAACAGTTACCTTGACTTGGCTGAGCTGCTTAAAATCATAAGCAAGAGTGAGAGTTTGAAAGTGAAACAAAAATCTACATGGAGTGCCTTGTGTACTGAGAGATTCAAAGAGCCTGTGCATGTACGCCAAGGGCCCTGTGCTAACTGAGCTAATGTTCTATCTTCAAAGCCCTCTAATTTCACAAACCCATGTAACTTGTGCTCTTCATTCCTAGCTCAAACAAACTGGCTGCATAAGACTGCCAAATGCAGGTTCTGATAAATTTTAGCTTTTTTGAAACCAGTTTTGTTCATATAACGACTTTTATTCTGCTTAAAACATTAAAATATTATAGTTGCTATATCTCATTTTTTAAGTTCTTTTTATGATTGAGTATTGAGACCACTACAAATATACTGTTGGACACAAAAGCATGATATGATAAGGAACTGTTATTTCCAGCAGTCTTTCATTTTCCACATAGATGTACATTTCACTGGAGGTGCTGGAGTGAGTCCAGAGAAGGGAAATGGAGCTGGTGAAGGGTCTGGAACACTTGTCCTGTAGGGGGAAGCAGCTGGGGGAGCTGGCGTTGTTTATCCTGGAGGAGGCTCAGGGGAGACCTTATGACTGTCTACAACCGTGTGGAAGGGGACTGTAGCCAGGTTGGGGTTTGTCTTTTCTCCAGGGCAACAAACGGCCAGACAAGAGGTAGTGGCCTCAAGGTTTGCCATGGGAGATATAGGTTGGACACTAGGAAAAATTGTATCATAGGTACAAACATTGAAAAGTGAAAATAAGGTCAGGTGAAAATTGTAAAAAAGAGTACTTAACTGCCTAGAAGCAGTTACAGAGATGCAACATGTTTCAGAACAAGTTCTTTAAGATTCCCAGGTTGTTTGCGTGTCAGAACAAGACCCTTTTTGCTGTGTCAGCATTTATTTTTCTTTACCAACAACTAAACTGTCATAACACATTCATCACTGTATCGCTCGTGAAAATTGTCACCAGCATATTAACAATAAAATTTTCTCTAATATTCCCAGCCATGAGTCACAGTTCAGAAAAACAGTGTCATGTGCAGTGCACTGAGTTGCCTCTGTACAGCTGGTTCTCAATACAGTGGCCTTATCCAGATTCACATGAACACACACTAAAGGGAATTTAGACTGGTACTTTCTCCAGGCAAAACTAACAAGCATGGGGGACTACGTTATCAGTGATAATATATATCAGATGCTTATATAGGGCAAAAATGCTTGTAGTGTTAATTACAGACAGACACAATTAAGACATCCATATAGAAAGTATCTGTTTAAAAAGAAGCTGCAGTTGATATTGACTGATCTGCAGCAAAATGGTTTAAGTTGATGCAGATCAAAAACTTGGTCATAAAATCATAACTCGGGTTGAAAGGGACTTCTGGACTCCTGTCCACCTGCTTGTTCAAAGCAGTTCTAATTAAAGCAGGTAGCTCAGTGTCATGTCCATTTGACTCCTGGACAACACCAGATATAGAGATCCACAACCTCTCTTCAGAAAGTTGTTCTGATATTTAACCGCTGTCCTGATATTTAAAAAAATTAAATACTGATTTGGTAAAACCCTAATTGGGTTTTCCCAGGATCCAGTTTATCACTGAATGCCACTGAGAAAAGTCTCTCTGTCTTTCCCTTATCCTCCAATTACACAGTTGTAGGCAACAATAAAGTCTCAGCTGTCTCTTCTCCAGGCTGAAGAGACCCAGCTCTCTCAGCCTCTCTGTGTACATAATTTTCTCCAGCTCCCTGACCATCTTTCTTGCTCTATACTAGAATTGCTGCAGTATGTCATGATCTTTCTTGTACCAATTGTACCAATTCTCGTCATCCTGTTTCTGACTGCTCCCTCCAATTTGGCATCATCCACAAACTTGGGGAAAATAGAAAGTTTGTTTTGCATGGTGCCTCACCACCTGCACTGTAAAAAATATGCCCTCTCTGTCCAATCCAAATCAACCCCCTCTTAGTTTAATGTTTTTGCCCTTTATCCTGAAACTACAGATCTTGGTAAAAAGTTTCTCTCTGTCTTTCTTATATGCTCACTTTATATGTTCACAGGGTACTGTAAGATACCCCTAGAACCTTCTCTTTTCCAGGCTGAAAAAGTTCCACCTGACTATGATGAAGAACCGTGCAGGTGACCATCCACTGAAACAGATTGCCCAGAGAGGTTGTGGAATCTCTCTCAAGATATGGGTGTGGAGATATTTAAGAATTGTCTGGATACAATCCTGTGCCATGTGCTTTAGAATGACTCTGCTTGAGCAGGGAAGTTGGCTCAGATGATGCACCATGGTCTCTTCCAATGTGACCCATTCTGACTCGGTGATTCTGTGAAGAACCCAAATCTCTTTTTGTCTTTAGAGGAGAGATGCTCACCTATTCCTTAAGGTCCCACTCCAATGTCTGTGTCGTGCTGGGATCCCCAGCACTGGATGCAGTGCTCCAGCTGGCATCCCACGAGCGGGACACGAGTGGGGCACGAGTGGACCTTCTGGCCATGCTGCTTTCTATGCAGCCCAGGTCATCGCTGTGGAGAGCCAGGAAGTAGCCCCGGGGGCTGTCGCCGGTCGCTGGGCCCATTGCCCAGGTGAGGGGACAGCGGCTGCCGCCGCGGGCCCACCGCGCTCTGCCGGTGACCGAGGGCTGTCCCGCCCGGCCTCCCGTCAGCGGCGGCGCTGCCCTGGTTACGGGCCGGGCCGGGCGCGCCGGGGCCGGGGCCGGGGCCGGGGCTCTCCGCCTCCCAGCGTGAGGGAGCCCTGAGCGGGGCCGTGAGCCGTGAGCCCCGAGCGGGGCCGTGAGCCGTGGGCCCCCGAGGGCAGGACGCCGCCGGCGGGGGAAGGCGGCCCCGGTGGTCCGGCTCCGCCGCGGGGCCGTTCGCGGCCGCAGGATGGAGGGCGCCGGGGCCGGCTGCGCCTCTGGAGGAAGCCGCGATCCTGACGTTGTCTGCGAAAAACACTTGTTCAAGGGCAAACTGCCGGAGCCGCTCTTTCAGCTGGCGTGCAGTCACCATCACTGCGCTTTCCCCGTGAGTCGCAATGGGTTGTGCGTCTGGAACACAGACACTGCTCAGGTAAAGCTGGAATAGAGCCCTTGGAAGGCTGCTACTTTAAACTAATTATAAATAAAATACTTGAGGGTAATGTAGAAGTGTCAGGTTTCTCTTCAATGCTGGAAGGGTACTAGCACTTTTTATGAAGTTTTTTATTGTGATAAGAACAAAATTAACTGTTGTGGTGGGTTGGCCCTGGCTGGCAGCTAAACCATTACCCAGTCTCCTGCTGACTCCTTCCCAGCAGGGTAGGGGAGAGCATAGGATGGGAAGTGAGAAGTCACAGATAGATTCAAAGGTAGTTTAATGAGTGAAGAGAGAGAAAAAAGCTATACCAAGGCACCTGCTACAACCAGACTAATCCCAGCACAGGCTTTCAGCAACAGCCACCTTAGAGTCAATGTCCCACGCCCTCAACACCTTCTTGCATGCAATAGTCCAGTTCTGTTGAGCGTAACATCATATAGGGAATATCCCTTTGCCAGCTCAGCAAATTGAAATATTTGTTCCAGCTGTGTCCCTCCCAACCTCTTATACATCTTCAGCTTACTATTGGGATGGGGAAACTGAGAAAAAGTGGGAAAAAGAGAAGGCCTCAATGCTGTGCAAACAGCATTTGGCAATAAAAACATTGCTGTGTTATCATCACTGTTTTTATTACAAAATCCAAAGCATTGTGCCATGCAAGCTTCTATGAAAGTTAACTCTATCCCAGATAAACCAGTACAGCTGCATTGCAGATTAGGTGATTTTGAAGCTATAAATAAAAATTATTTATTGTTCCATTTGTAATTTTGTATGATTCATAATATTTGTTTGAAGTTATTAATTTAACTTTTCTTTATCTACATTTGTCAGCCATTCTATTTGTCAGGGCATCATAACTCAATTTCTGCATTGTCATTTGGAAATAAAATCAATCCACTCTTCTGGCCATGCTGCTTTCTATGCAGCCAGGTCATCGCTGTGGAGAGCCAGGAAGTAGCCCTGGGGCTGTCGCCGGTCTCTGGGCCCATTGCCCAGGTGAGGGGACAGCGGCTGCCGCCGCGGGCCCACCGCGCCTGCCGGTGACCGAGGCTGTCCCGCCCGGCCTCCCGTCAGCGGCGGCGCTGCCCTGGTTACGGGCCGGGCCGGGCGCGCCGGGGCCGGGGCCGGGGCCGGGGCTCTCCGCCTCCCAGCGTGAGGGAGCCCTGAGCGGGGCCGTGAGCCGTGAGCCCCGAGCGGGGCCGTGAGCCGTGGGCCCCCGCGGGCAGGACGCCGCCGGCGGGGGAAGGCGGCCCCGGTGGTCCGGCTCCGCCGCGGGGCCGTTCGCGGCCGCAGGATGGAGGGCGCCGGGGCCGGCTGCGCCTCTGGAGGAAGCCGCGATCCTGACGTTGTCTGCGAAAAACACTTGTTCAAGGGCAAACTGCCGGAGCCGCTCTTTCAGCTGGCGTGCAGTCACCATCACTGCGCTTTCCCCGTGAGTCGCAATGGGTTGTGCGTCTGGAACACAGACACTGCTCAGGTAAAGCTGGAATAGAGCCCTTGGAAGGCTGCTACTTTAAACTAATTATAAATAAAATACTTGAGGGCAATGTAGAAGTGTCAGGTTTCTCTTCAATGCTGGAAGGGTGCTAGCACTTTTTATGAAGTTTTTTTATTGTGATAAGAACAAAATTAACTGTTGTGGTGGGTTGGCCCTGGCTGGCAGCTAAACCATTACCCAGTCTCCTGCTGACTCCTTCCCAGCAGGGTAGGGGAGAGCATAGGATGGGAAGTGAGAAGTCACAGATAGATTCAAAGGTAGTTTAATGAGTGAAGAGAGAGAAAAAAGCTATACCAAGGCACCTGCTACAACCAGACTAATCCCAGCACAGGCTTTGAGCAACAGCCACCTTAGAGTCAATGTCCCACGCCCTCAACACCTTCTTGCATGCAATAGTCCAGTTCTGTTGAGCGTAACATCATATAGGGAATATCCCTTTGCCAGCTCAGCAAATTGAAATATTTGTTCCAGCTGTGTCCCCTCCCAACCTCTTATACATCTTCAGCTTACTATTGGGATGGGGAAACTGAGAAAAAGTGGGAAAAAAGAGAAGGCCTCAATGCTGTGCAAACAGCATTTGGCAACAGCCAAAACATTGCTGTGTTATCATCACTGTTTTTATTACAAAATCCAAAGCATTGTGCCATGCAAGCTTCTATGAAAAAAGTTAACTCTATCCCAGATAAACCAGTACAGCTGCATTGCAGATTAGGTGATTTTGAAGCTATAAATAAAAATTATTTATTGTTCCATTTGTAATTTTGTATGATTCATAATATTTGTTTGAAGTTATTAATTTAACTTTTCTTTATCTACATTTGTCAGCCATTCTATTTGTCAGGGCATCATAACTCAATTTCTGCATTGTCATTTGGAAATAAAATCAATCCACTTCTTGTCTGCTCTGCCTCTCATGAACATGTGATAGTGTGGAATCTTGATGAATGTACGCAGAAAGTGCAAGAAGGTAGAGTATTGTTTATATAATATATATGTGTCATCTGTATAAATAAAGAAATGATGCAAAGGCAGCCATTCACCACCAATCACTCAGACCAGTGTCCAGCCACTTTCTGAGCAGCAACAGCCTTGGAAGGCCACCCCAACACCTCCTTTTCTCCCACTGCTCCTTCTCTAACGAGATTGTTTTATTTCTGAGAAGCACGCCTCAGCCACTCAGATTCAGCAGCAGGAACAGCCATATTAATGCTGGGCTTCTCTCCTGCTCTTCTTTGGCAATGCCGAGTTGAACCAGGCCGGCAGCACAGCCCGTCCTGTCATGTCAAAGCCACCGGCCCCGGGCGGCGGCGGCCCCACGGCTATGCTGAGCTGCGTCCGGAGCTGGCCGAGGTGCTGTGTAGGAGGCAGCGCCCGCCGGCAACCTCGGGGCGAACACAGAGAAATACTGCAGAGGCAGTGATGCTCTGCCACTGTGGACTAAAATGGACAGAAGAAAAATTAATCATAGCACTACTGTACAATTAAACATGCAATGCCAAAGTATTTCCTTTTCTGGAATACTTGTGGAACTAGTGTTTTGTATCCTGCTTTGCCTCTCCTTCTGTCTCTGGAACATTGTTTTTGTGTGTGTGTGTGAGAGAAACCAATGCAAGTGTCTGATGTGGGAGAAGAGTGCATGAGTGAAAGAGCGTTGTGCTGATATAGCACACAGAAAATAGCAATTTTAGTGTCCTGACCACCATCTTGGGTTGGAGCCTCAACCAATGGCAGTACTAACTTCTAGGGAGCAGTGCTAACCTCTCTGCAACCTTCAATTCATTAGAAAGTAGAAGAATAGTGAAAGGAAAAAAAAAAAAAACAGAGCAAGATCACCATAGTCATGATTCACTGGATTCCCAGTGACAGTCTCTCCCCTTTGGGTGATAATATTTAAAGTTGCATGGCATTGTCCCACAGTATAAAAAGTTATCCTTGTTAACTAGAATTAGAGATTTATTGATGACTTAATGTAATGGAGTTCTCTTGTACTCTGCTCCATTTTGAATTTGCAAATCTATATAATATGAAAACTAATGTTGAGCTCATGTTAACAATATCAGTGCTTTTTATAAATAAAGGTCAGTATTAAATTTTCATCCATGTAAGAGTAACATAAACAATCAAAGGGTACTTCTGGAACTGGGAATAAAATGGGACTATGAATTTGGAGGAAATAAAACTGGAAGATAGGAATAGAAAGGTGCAGAGAGATAAAGAGTGTGTGTAGTTTTGATACAAAGGCATTTGGCATTCAGATTGTCTGCTGCTTGATTTTTTCCTTTTCTCTCCATCTACAGGCTTATCAGCAGATGCTGTAGAGACTTTGTCTCCGCAGACTGTCCTCTGCACATTCTTGGCACATTTTCTCATAATATTTCTTATAAACTGTGTCAAAGTAGTTAAGGAATTTTTTGTGTGTCCTTGGCCTCTTAATCAATTGTAAAAAGACTCCACAGCATCTAATATGAAAGTCTGGAAGGACACCTGTAGTTGTGCTTGTCTCCTAGATAATTTGTTCCCTATGAAATCCTAAAATTTAATGACATATCCAAACTATCCTCACATCATTAAAGGCAGTATTACAAAGTAGCGATCAGCAGAAACCAATCTGCTTGAATGAGTGAGATGACCAGAATGAAATCATGAAGACAGGAGAGAAATATGACCTGTTCTCAGATCTAGGCTTATCTGACTGTAATGATATTTAGTAGTGTACTTTCTCTTTCAGCCTTTTCCCACAGAAAAAATTTAAAGCAGAAAAGGAAAATCCTCTTTACTTTTTGACTGAGCAACTGGCATATTCTCCCAGAAGAAGTATTTTTCAAAGCTGCAGTTTGCTGGTCTTCAGTTAGGATTTCTTACCTCCAAAATGAATGTGGCATTAGTGGGTTCCATGGGCACATCACCCTACTGCAAAAATCCTTTCCCTTGCAATCTTCAATGGAAGCAAGAAAGCATGATTTGATGGGAATGATTAATACCATAAGGAGTGACAGATCATGTCAAGGCAACAGGGCAGATGGAAGAATTCTGATGGTCCATAGTTCTCTGCTTTTTTCCCCCAGTACCCTGGTGTATGAAAACAGTGTGGTTTTCTGTGCATATTCCTGACAGAAACTTGGACAGCTCTGTGCTTAGTAACTGCTATGCAAAGTTTCTAAGAATCTTACTGCACCAGATTTTTATATTTCATTGAGTCTCATTAACAATACAATTGCTGCAGGGTTTACACCTCGAGGAATTGTTATAGGAACTCTTTTGGGAATGGTGCTTCATATAAGATTTAGTCCAGATGATCAACAAGTGGCAGTATGTGCTGGGAATCAGATCTACATGTTAAGTGCAAAGGTGAGATAACATTCTTTGTAGCCATGGTACTGATATTTCTTTTACTTATTCACTTTCAAATAAAATCGTGATACAGAAATGTTAGTAAAATTAAGCAAAAACATTCATTTTGTATCATAAAATAAGTAGGAACTGCCACTTGATAATGCATCATATATCAGATAGAAGGCTATGTTTAAAGACTTGAAATGAAACAGTGTCTCAATAACTTAAAAGTAGAAAATATTCTGAGGTCATTTGAAAAACTGTTCCTATATCATTCAGTCTGAAGAAGCAAAAGTAATGTGCAGTGGCTTTGCCAGCAGGATGGTATACAGGGCTTCAGTTTCAATAAGAGAAATCTTACTGAATTTTGAAAACAAATCTGACAATGCTTAGCAAGAGTTATTAATTATTAAAACACTTAATTGTCAATTTTATGTTGAAGTTCTTTCTGTTTTTATTTTTGACTTGATTAATCACAGAATGAAGCTATACTAGCTGAATTGGATGGACACCTGGCTCCGGTGACTGCTGCTGAGTTTTGCACGTGGGAGAAAAGTATGCTCATATCAGTGTCAGAAGACAGAACTTTTAAGGCAAGGAAATTGTAGAAATGAAATTAAAAATAATAATTTAGTGAATATGTGAAGTATTCTTATTTATTCCCTTTAAATATGCACTGAATATTAAGTAAAAAATACATTTGACTTTATGGAGATAAGGACATTGTTCTTCGCATTGCTTGGGAAATTATAACAAAAATTAATTACTCTTTTTTTAAAAGAACAATGCAGGTTTTGTATATTCAAAACTTTCCACATTGAAGTATTAACTTCAGTGATTATTGTCATCTGGCAAATAGAAATAAAATATTTTGATCAGCTTGGCTGTAACTGAATTGTTTCAGGTATGCTGAGCTGAAGGAAAACATTTCCCTTAGATTCTGCTGATATAAATTTGAATTTTCCTTTTTGGGATTATTGGACTGGGTTACTGTGTGCAATGCACCACTCTCCTCTTTTCTTTTTCATGTATGCCTTTTCATAAATTTAGCTAAAACCACTGAGAGATCAACCTAAGAAAAATTGATACTTTGTGTATCCATATCATGTGAGTTTGCCCTTTCTCACCAGGGGTGATTATCAGTTGGACAAAACCCTTCATAACTGGAAACAAATGCTGAAAAAATTTTCTTTCCTAAGAACATCACTTTGAATGCCTGCATTTCTCTGTTTTCACCATGTGATAGCTGTTAAAAGTTATGTTTTCAGTAGATATCTAAATAGATACCTATTTTTATACCTTTGTAACTTTTTTAATCTGAAGGTGTGGGACTATTCTACCAGCCAGTTAATATATCAGTCAGGAATAATAACAGGTAATTTTTTTATTTTTAAATGTATTTTTGCATAGCAAAAACCTCTGATCTCTAAATAATAATCTATGATTGTTATAGAAGTTTTGGGTTGAAAATAATTCCTGTAGACAAGGTAACAGTAAATATACTATCCTTTAAACCCAACAGTAAATAGTTTTCCCTTTAAAGCCTGCTTTCCAGTGGATAGTTTTAGTGTACTTTCATAAACAAGTCTGCAAACCATGCCACAGAAGCTTGGGTGACAGGGTGCAGGAAACCACTGCCATGGCAGCTTAGGTGACAGGCAGTCTAGAGACCCGCAAACAGAAAGCCCTCAGCAGCACAAAGGCTGAGGCACACAAAGCTCTGTGAAACCATGAGAACTGCGGTAAGGGCTTTTTCTCCTTGTCTTTATAAATAAGAAGATTCATTTTTGAATAATGTATTTTAATTAAATATCTGTTTTGTGTCTACTCTAGAGATGCTTTTATCATTCTTTTTTGAGCAGCATTTCCTTTGCTAAGTCTGCTAATTGATGAAGAAAATAAACAGATTATCACTGGATGTGCTGAGGGACAGGTAAGAATTGTTCATTAAACTCAGTCTCTATGTCAAGAATCATCTATTATTGATGCTTCTGTTATAAAAAAGTTCATAAACTGCCTAAGTTTTTTGAATTGTTAAAAGACTTATTTTAGTAATCAAAATTAGTGGTTTTAGTGTAAACCATAAATGGTAAATAAGACCTCTATTACAACATAGAAACTTTTTCCTGAAAACCAGGAAAACTTTTAAGAGCACAATCAGTGTAAGAAGAGCACTCTGAGAGGCTATGAATATATCTGTTTTAAAAGAAAAAATGTGAAAAATAGGATTCTCCTATTTTGGCCAAAAAAAGAAATGCACAACAATTAAACGGAAGAGGCTATGATTTCAGCATGTGAGAATTCTAATAAAAATGTGATAAATATGAATATCCATTTCACCACTTCTTTAATGGTGAAAATATATTTACGTTATAATTTCCAGATGTTTTTCTTCAGTGTTACTGTTCAGTAATTCTGAGGAAAATTAAAGCTTTAACTGTAGTGGTGTCTAAACCAAGAAAGGTATAAATGAAATTCATGCACATGACCCAGTGAGCAATTGCATTCATGTTGCCTGTGATTTTTAATTGTGGGAAATAGTCTATAAGAAGCTTTTTTCAAAACACATAAACATGTGGGAATTAGATGTACAGCTCAAACTGATAATTGCTGCTTTCATTATCTTTAACAGTCTTAGGGATATATGTAATTGGAGTTCTTGTCCAAGGTGAGATGCCATATACAAAGGTTTACTAATTACATCTATGGTTTTAAATATTGGATCTTTAGTTTGTATTCATGTAAGCTTTATCTTTTGTGTCAAAAGGTTATTGCAATTGCTTTTTCTTTTTCTTGCAGCTTTGGATCTTCAGTTTAATCAGTGATCATAATTACCGTTGTGTATCACATATCGACTTAAAGAAAGAGCAAGAGAAATTCTGTAATAAATTGTGGAAATCTGGCAAAGAGATAGGTAGCACAATGCTCATAGAATGCTCTTTATGGTATAGTCTAGTTGTTACTGGCTACTGAGTGTGTGCTTTTTTTACCATGATAGTTTATTGTAAGTGGTAGGCTTATGAGTCTTAGACTGTGGCATGGAATTCTTACTGAAGCTGATATGTAGTTGGATATTGGTGTATCTGGAAGGAATTATGCATGTACGTATATAATAAATTTTTTGGCCAGTGCATTTGTTCATGAAACATTGCATCATGTGCACTGTTAAGTATTTGTTTTGATTGAATTCATTGTCCAAGGCCTCGGTGAGAACAGAACCAGTACCTAAAAATTAATCCCTTGTCAAAATGCAGTACTATTTCTCAGTTACCTTTGAAGTTCCTTTGATTCTCTTTATTTCTTTTAATTTTTCTTATATTTTTTTAATCCATACAAGTGCCTTCATAATATGATACTTCTCTGGCTGTGATATTTCTAGTGGTATAAAACAGAGTGCATATAAGTCTTTATAGGCTGCCCTGGTAACCCCAGCAGGGTGATTCCCTGGTATCAGACTGGTTTGATCATTCCCTTGTTGTGCCTTGAGATGGCCATGAGCAGGTGACAGCCTTGGTACAATGGGAGGTCACCCTCTCCCTGGTGAGGTGCAGACCCCTGTCCCCTCAGCACTGCTGTGGCTTTCCTAGGGAAAGGGAACTCTGGTTTTCCTTGCTTGCTCTTTTTCTGAATCAATGACTGTTGTATTCTTACCTGCTTAGTGGTCCAGTTTCCATAATCCTGAAGTCCTAACCTAAGGAGAAAGACTGCTACATTTCTTGTTATTATTTAATATCTGTGGATCTGACTTTCATGTTTGAATTTGTCATGTAATATCTGTATCTAATGCTGAATTTGATGCTAGTAGTTCCTGAGTGTGAATTACACATGCAGAATGGATTGGAGACTACTTGGGAACAGGGAACTGGGGTGGATTTTTATCTTGCTTTTGGATTGTGTTGTAACTTTAATCTCAAGACAATTTTCAGGCTAAGTGGAAAGGTACTCAGCCTATTTAAGGATTGTTGGAATATAACTTTCAGTGTCACTTCTTCAGATGAAAACACCTAAAATCTGCAAACTCATTTTCAGTTCATAAGTAGGATCTTTGGATTTTGTCTCTAGGTATGTGAAAAAACATCACGTAATAATGAGGAAAACTGGTTTTTAGGAAATATCCACCTTTGAAATAGAAGTTTCTTGAGTGTGGTCTTAGTTTTCCATGACTACTACAAATTCTCTCTTGAATTCTGACTGTTTCCCTTATTTCATAGTATTTTGATAGCTGGTATTGTTGACTTTCTTAGGTGAAGGGCAAAATAATTCCAAGCTTTGCAAAACAGACAACATGAGACCAGAAGGACCAGTGGAAACATCATTGCCCATCCTCTTAATTGAGCATTGTGACTTTTTTGTATGTTTCCATAATGAAGAAAACATGTAAGTCCTTTAAAGTATCACCTAGTATTTGAGTCAAATTTATTTCTCGGGGTTCTTATTGGTTCTTGGGTTATTTTCACTGCAGATTTGTATTGTTTGAAAAATGCCATGGGAAAATCAAATAACGTTTTTAGTGATCTGCAAGTTTTAGTCGCCTACTCTTAGGAAGATAATGTACACAAGCCAATACAAAGTTAAAACTGGGTTTTATTCTGAAAAATAATTCTACAAAAATGTCATTGAGAATATCCATTGTAACATCTATTGATACCAGCTGTTCAGGGAAGATGAGCTAAAAAGTAATTAATAAATCAAATTTTTTTTGAGTTTGCTTTCCTAAAGAAATATCTAATGCAGCTGCTGTGTGACCGTGTCAGTTTGTCTTCCAAGTTTAAATAATTTTTGAACTACATAACTTGCTTCAGTCAAACTTGTATCAGAGAGACAGATGTTTCAGAACATGATGCTTTTACTCATTCCCATGGAATTGGTTAGCCAGGTAGAATTAATTCTTACATTGCATTTCTTTCCTGAAGAGAAGTTTAACCATATTATCAGGCACTTGGAGATCTGTTCAGGACCCTCCCACAAAATGTGTCTCAAATAACAACCTGTTTGTGTTGAAATTTATGATTGTCACTTGTATAAATTTCTCAGCCACACCATGTTTTAGAAAATTCTCGTCCTAACATTTGCTCTGTGGTGGATTATTCAGATGGAACTGATTAATCTCTGGTTAGATATACAAATGACTTTTGATAAACAAAGAAGAAAAGTATCCAGTAGTACTGGACACTTTTGGTTGTCTTTATGTTAATTGAAGTAATTATTCACAGTTATTTTCATGATGCCTGCATATTTAGAAGTACCACCATTGAGAGGAAGGAAGTGGTGATTTTTAAGATGCACATCTCAGCCATATTTTAATGCAGTGACAGCACTTGAAGGTCAGATGATGAATTATTACAGTCTGTCTTACTGCTTGTATAATATCACTGTCAAAGCACCAAAGCTTTGCCTTCATCACAACTGTAAGTTTGATTCGAACAGCAGCACATCTTTAAAGATGACAAGTTTTCTGGAGATAAGGATTCCACCATGTCCCTCGTGAAGTTGTTCCAGGAACTGACTCATTCAATTTTACTTCTAGTCTGAATTGCTCTCTTTTCATACACAAGATTTTAGTATGTTTTTCACTCTTATAGTCCAGTGCCAGCCACTCTCATGTTCCCTTCTTGAACAGCAAATTACAGCTCATGAACAAGTTACCTCTGCACTACTGGATAAAATAGTTTGAACCTTGTAGAAGGCATGTTTTGTGTAACATTTTTAACATTTGCCTTTGGAAATTTCTGAAACTCAATCTCATTTATTTTTAAATCCCCTTTTGGGACATGGTTGCCTGAAATGGATCCACAGTTATAGATTATTTGAAATAATTTTCTGAATTGAGATAACATCACTTTCTCATTCCCACCTGTTACTGCTTCACAGTGTACGTCTAAGGTCTATTTGTTCTTTCAGCTATCACATCACAGTTGAAGGTTTTGTTCTGCTTATAAACAACCATGGCCATTAAATTCTTACTAGTAATTAAGTTCCATTATATTTTGGGTTGAGAGGTTTGTGTTTATAAAAATTCTTTTCTATTTATTTTTTAAAAACAGTGTGTTGGTTTTAGAAGATGCTTCAGATTTGTCTGAACAATTGAGCAATCCCTGATATACTGCTTTTCCTGCCTACAGTGAAAAGCAACAATGAAACATTTTTGGAACACTGATGTCCAAAATTAGGCATCTCACACTTTCCTAAGCTTTTTGACATTGAGCAATCTCATCACGATGGATTTTATTATTTTAAAGTTGGAGTGAGTTAAGCTTCTTGGATATATCATTTTATGGTGTTCATAATAACTTGATAGTGACACGTTGTACATAATTCAAAGAATTTGCAAATTAAATCAGTCTGTTACCTCTGTAATGAAAGTAGTACAAACCACAAATAAAATTATTCGTATCATGTAAAAGTATCACAAACCAGAAAAGAAACTGTCTATTCCAATCTGCTTCTTAACAGATTTGACTGTATACATTTGAGTTTTTTTTTCTTTAATTTTTTTTTTTAATAATGTTACAGCTTCATATTTTTCCATATCCTTACTTCAACTCTTGTGGTCTGATTTTAAATCAAACTAGTAAGTCTACTGACTCCTATTTGGACAATTTATTAAAATGTTGATGGTAATTAAATTTATGCAGCATCAAAAAATTTTTAGGTTTTTTTGAGAATGACAACTGTTATTTTGTTACAATTATCTTATGCTTGATAATATATTTCTTCTGTGAGGCTGGTAACTGAAATTAACAAACCCGTTGGTTTATTCTCTGGTGCTTGCAGAAGCTGGATTTAATTACCCAGCTGAAATAGTGCTACCACTAAGCGCTGAGGCAGACATTCCAGACCTTCTTGAGGTTTTTTCCCCCTTCAGTTTCTGCTGCTTTTTCTCTTGTACTTTAATTATGTAAAAACATACATTGAATTTCCCTGTGTTTTGTGTGTTCTTATAAGAGCGTTAGAAATAAACTACGAGTGAATTTGTCTCTTGGTTTGAATTTTATTTTTGTGCATACAGTGCTTTTACAGCATCTCCCAACTCTTACAAACCACAATAACTTTTTGAAGAAAAGTATTTCCTGTGCAGTTTTGGATGTGCTATGAAGCACTTACATGAATCAAGGATTGTGTTCTGCTCAAGGATTGTGAAAACTGCTCTCCAGTTTTCAAAACTTCACCAATTTTGCTTGAAACTTTGAGCTACAGATTTGGAAAAAAAAAAGGTTTAAATTTAATGTATTTTTTCTGTGTGTGCTTTATTATTGTTGCACTGGGACTGGCCAATGAGAGTTAAAAACCCTGACTTTTGTTTGCTGCATGGTAGTAAGAAAAGCTTCTTCATCCTACTCAGAAATATTTTTCTCCTTGTTTTAATAGATATTCTTTCCAGAATACTAGTTATTTTTGGATTGGAACCTCTACTGGCTTGTTTATAATTAATTTGTCAAACTTTGAATTGGAAGCTCTTTTATCTTACAGAGGTATGTTTAAAAGACATATGATTACAGGATAATGAGATTGCTTTTGTTATCTGACATAAGTAATGTAAGAATTAGGATGTGAAATAGCAGAATACAATAGAAACCAAATGTTTTTTAAAAACGTTTTTTTTCCCTAACAGTTTTTGTATGTTTTCCTGGCCCTGGTGATTTTTCTCAGAAGACACGTTGATGCTAGATCTGTGTAGTGGCTAGCCATGAATTTTTATACAGTTTTGCAGTTCATAAGTGTTGAATACAAGTGTTAAATACAAGTTATTCTACTCCATTATAATTTGAGGGTAAAATAGAAGTATATACTCTGAAGAGAGTGGATTAGGGTCATGTCAAATTAGTTTGAGTGATTTTTTTGTGTGTGTCATAGAGACAGTTTTTTTTGTTGTGAAATGCAGATATTATTTTGTTTTTCTTGAAAAAGTACTTTGTTTTTCTTGATAAAGATTACAGTCACCTCAGCATTCAGATTGCCAGATCATGTGCATTAACAAGGAAGGTAGCTGATGGAAAGGTGAGTATACAGTAAACGTTGCCTTAATAAAGGTTAACAGTTACAGTTATTTTCCATAAATATTTACACATTTTGCTAACAGATTAGTGCACAGATTTGTGTCATTTAATATGACTTACACGGTAGTTTCTTTGACGAGGGTTGATTCTTTATTATGGAATCTGCTATTTTGAAGCTCTCATGGATTATACACCTAAAGTGATTAATAAGGAAAAGGTGAATTGTTACAGTGTTCAGGGTGTACCTTGAATGTCAAGAATGACCATTGAAGAAACAGAGGAAATCTTTTAAGAAAAAAAAATTGTTATACTTGTTTCTCAAAAAAAATGTTAGGATGTGCTATCCTTCTAAAGAATCTGTCAAAACTATTTGGGTTGTGAGAAAATTTATGTTGAAAGCCACTAAAAGTGATTTTAAGAAAATGGAAGGCCATTCTTACCTGTATACTCCATTTTTGATATTGCAGTTTTCCTACAGGGGTAAGCTCAATCTAGGCTACATATTTAACATAGAAGTCTTTTGCTTTAGAGAAGTATTTTGTTTAAATTCAGCTCTTAGCGTGTTCTCATCATGTTGCTGAAGCCATTCTTCCATGTGTACTTCGTCACAGCTCTTACTGCAGAATTGTCTCCAGTGTAGGTGGTATTGGAATTTCTGTCACTATTATGCGTGTAAGTTTGTTAAAACACATTTAAGCAACATAGGCATATTTTTGAAGGATTGCTTTAAACAGTCTACCACTTAATGCTCTTCATGACTAAATCCATGGATATTTTTGATAAATTTTTATAAATTTCAGAAATTGATTTTATTTTTCTTTATAAATGCATTGTGTTTTGAACTTAAGTTATTCTGTGAATGGAGTGCTAATTTATGGTGATTGCTGCAGGTTTTATGCTTGATTGCCTCGATGTTTGAAGATATGATTTCTGTGTTGGAAGTTAGCCTTACTGCATTGGTGAGAACTCAGCACAGTGATTTTCTCCCATGTGGAAATGAGAAAAGCCTATCAGTTATTGCCAGGTACAGAATTATTAGATGTTTTCTCTCCATGTTGGATGATGGATTTGTTTATTTGGCACTACAGTGTGTCATGTAGCTTTCTGCAGTGCTGCTTGTTGACATGGTTTGATTTTACTTTTTTTCTTATCATGCTTTAGTTGTATTGAGAGGGAGAAATCACAGAATCAAAGAATGGTTGAGTTTGGAAGGCACCTCTCAGGTCATCTTGTCCAACAACCCTGCTCAAGCAGAGCCACTTGGAGTCATTTGCCCATCACAATGTCCACACAACTTTAGAATGTGTCAGTGGAGGGAGATGCCACAACCTCTCTGGATAGCCTGTGCCAGTGCGCAATCACACCAGTAAATAAGTGTTTCCCGGTGTTCAGAGAGAACCTCCTGTGTTTCATTTTTTATGTATTGCCTCTTGTCCTGCTGCTGGGTTTAGAGCATGGCTCTAGAGTCTGCTTTACAGCCTGTATTGCTGCATGGGCTCGTTCCTCCTCTGCTGCAGGACTTTGCCTTTCATATTGTCTAGCTTCACAAGGTTGCTGTCAGCCCATTTATGCAGACAATAAATGCCTCCCTGGATGATAACACAACCTTCTGCTCTTTAAGACACTCTTCTCAGCTTTGAGTCATCAGCAAACATGGTGAGAGTCACTCTGCTCCCTTATCCAGATTATTAATGCAGATTTTGAATGGAATTATTATACCCATGGAATCATATGGAATGAAGTTGTAACCTCGGGGTTACTCCACTAGTTCCTGCTTTCCAACTAGACTTTGATTATCACAGTCTGGGCTTGGTTGTTCATCTGGTTTTCAGTCCAGCTCAGTGTGTGCTCATCCAGACCGCAGTTCATCAGCTTCTCCATGAGGGGTTTATGGGAGACAGTGTGGAAAGTCTTACTGAAGTCAAAGTAGACAATATCCTCATCTGCTCTCCCCTCATCTGCCAAGCCACTCATTTTATGGCAGATGAGGGGAGAGCAGATGAGGATATTTGATAAACTTGCAGAAATTTATCAAACTGATCAAGCATGACTTCCCCTTGGTAAATCCCTGCTGGTTATTACTTTTTTGTCCTTTATGTCCCTAGAAATGATTTATGAGAAAATGCTGACATTTTGAAGATGAAAAAACCACCGCAATATACAATGAAATGCAGATTTCAGTGCTTAAAATAAACAGTTAATATTCACAAAACTGCAATTCAGCATGTAAAAGCAATGGTGTGTGAATTGAGTCAGGGCCAAGGCTTGTCTGTGCTTCTGGGTATCTCAGATGATAACTGATCCACTATGCCTAACTGTTAAAATCTCATTGCTATTGAACGTGTACATACACACATGCAGACAAATAGCTAAAAAGGAGTTTTGGCACCTTTTTCTAATCTGATATTTTTGTTCATCGTATTGATCAATTTTTTTGTGCTTCATTTTATAACTTAGGCGTACTTTATTAGCAAATTCTCCATTGTGTAAAGGTTTAAAGAAGAACATGAAAGGACCTTCCAATAAAACACTTGGTAAGTATAAACCAATTCTGAAATTAATTAATTAAGTTATATTTTTAAAAACAGTAGCTGATTTCCAGCTGGCTTGTGCCTAATACAATCTGTAAGTTGATTTTTGTTTTAAATATATGTTGTATTATATTTTTACTTCAGTAGGAAGAATTTTAGACTTCTGTTAATATTTTATATCATACACATCTAATTGTAGTTAAAATTATAGTTATAAGTATTTTTCTTTTTTCAAAAACCACTATCTGAGATATTTCTGTGAATTTTAAAAGTATTAGAGTGTCGAAGGCTTACATTTTTGTAAGTCATTCTTTTTCCATAACATGCAGTAAATTTTTCTGTATAATTTGTCAATTCTTTCTTCAGTTATGAGATTTACCAAACAGATATATTGGTATATTTTGTTGTTCTGAATAATCTTCTGCCAATACTGGATGTTTAGGAAGTTAATTTTTGTCTCAATATTTTACTACTTAAAAAAAGAGATCTGACATCCAGTTGCCATTGAAGCACCTGTAGCTTTTTTTGGTGAGCAAAAATAAAGTTCAAAAAATATAAAAAAAAGATGTTTTCATCCTTACCATTTGCATGTAATGTGCCCGTAAGAATGTCAAGGGTTGTATCTCTAAGGTTTCGTGGTATTTTCAGAATGCATCTACAGAGTTTTATCTAGAATTCCAGGCTGCCTTGGACACCCAGCACTGACAACTGTGCTGCCTTTGTTGACCTCTCATGATCAGATAGATAAGTGCTGTAATGAAATCCTTTGGTCTCTTAAGGTGTGTGGAGACCTTTGGTCTCTTAAGGTACTGGGAGCTTCTCAGGGAGCCTCATTGCCTCATTTTTTGTTCCTCATTGCTGCATTAGGAGAAAGGATAGTTAGTGGCATTTGATGGGACTTCTACCCTCAGCATAGGTTACTGTGTCCCAATGCATCTGGGTTTTTTCCTTGGAATATCAACAAAATTTCCCCCTTTACAACGTTTGTTTGTTTAGTTTGTTTCTGCTGATATGAAATACTCAGTTTGGAGCTGAGGGGTGCCCACTGGGCTTCCTAGTACAGCACTGGGCATGCAGACATTACCCATGACCTGCGCCGTGTAGGAACACAAATACTTATAGGTACCCACCAGTCAGCTTGTTAGTGATCTTTAGATCCATTCCTTAGTCCAAATATAGGCTGTGAATGCATTATAGCTAATGCATACAAAGTCTAAGCAAAGGCAGTTCACATTTTCTAACTGAAATGAATGGTGAAAACAGTGATTCAGAACAGTATTCTTGCTACTTCGAAGTTTAAAGTTTCTACTTATTCATGTAACAGGAGGAGGCATGTTATACAATGTAACAGTTCATATATCTTTCCTTTTCTCAGTAGTCATTATTTTAGGGTGATTGGTCATTTATGTGTTTTGTAACATAAGGAAACACCAAGTATTTATATTGTGCAAAACTATCTACTTTCACTGTAAAAATATAATGTTAAAAAACATTTTAATGTAAATTAAATTATTTTCCTACAGGAGTGAAGAACACAGTGAAAGATAAATCATTGGTTTTCCATAATAAAATTAAGTCATCAGGATATACAGCAGCACCACGGTCAGTAGAAATATTACTACTTTCCCTGTCTTATTGGTGTGTGATATTGTTTCACATAACTATGTAGTCTCATGATTGTGAAATTAATCACCTGTGAAAAATAGTTATGGTGCTATCAAAGAGAAGAATTTTAAAAACACATTGTAAACCAAAATGTTCACAGCTTCTGGTCATTGTCCAAATTGCTTTTGAAATCCATATTTGGCATCCTGATTCTTTCATCTGACTAGACTCTTGTTTTTTCAGCTTGCAGAAAGTATTGTCTGAAAACTTTATTTGTATGAATTTTGACCTTCAGAATATGCTATTCAACAAATAACTCACAGAAATCAAGGTCCAAGCTCAGGCATTAGAATATTCAACATTTATATTGTCATCAAAGTGTACATTCTCTTATCTATTGACATTACCCACAGATGTAAATAATAAGAAGGAAATAGGATTGCTTTTGTTTGAAAAAAGCTGTTTCCCCCATGCAAGGTTTAATATTTCATATAAGAGTGTATGTTTTCTCTCTTGTAGAATGGCCATGTTTTATCCAAATACTAACCTGAAAAAAAAAGAGGCATCAAAGTGGAAAACCAGTTGTAAATGGTAGGTCATCTAATGATTGTTAAAGGAGGAACAAATTAAAACAAATTTAAAAATTTAAAAATGCTTCTGTCATTGGAACTTTTTAGTAAGAGTTGCCAGTAGAATTAAGGCTTGGTAAATTTGATATAAAAATGTATCACTTCAGCAAGTGATTTGGTTTATCAGACTGTAAATTAAACTTGAGTGCTTCATATAAAAGAAATATGCATATCTGTTTTCTTGGATTTATGTTTGTAGGAAGAACATGTGTTGAATATGGTTGGAAGCTAAATCCCAACATGTTCTTAAGCTGCAGTTCTAGTCCAAAAAATAACTGAATGTGGCACTGGGAGAAGTGATTTCAGATCATGTCCCTCATTCACCCCTAAAATCTCGTTACCTAAAGTCAATGCAAACTTACTCCAATGGATTTAAACTGAGTATGTGTAATAAACAAACTGACCAGGGGAATTTTTATCACTGGTCAAAAAGAACAAATGTTTTTCTAAAGCTGTCATTTTCATGTTAATTGGGGAATGGAATGTTAAATGGGGATATTGCACACAATTTTTTTCTTTACTATTATATAGTCTTTGCTTTATGTAATACAAACCTGAAGGTAAAGAATGATTGATGCCACAATTTTTCTCATTTAAAAAGAGCTGTAAAGTGTTAAGAAACCCACTTAATAGCTCAAGACTAAGTTTTTGTAAACCTTGCACACATAGGAAGACTTTACATGAGTACTTCAGATAATTTCAACTTTGGTTTAGCACTGTTTTACATAGGTTAAACTACTTAAAATACTAAGTTTTGTGGGGGTTTTTATTAAAATTGCTTCTTTTTTTAGTTAATATTGCATTTTGCCTCAAGGTCTTTGTAAACAAGGTAGAGTTTACATTCTTTAAATACTTTTGTGGCTTAAGAAATTATTTTTTTTGCCAGACAATGCTAATTCTTGATCTTGTGAATTCACAACTCTTACTGGTAGGAGAAGATGAAATATAACAATTTAAAGTTAATTTGGCTCTTTCATTGAATTTGACATATTTTTCCAGCAACTATTTATATAAAGATGTTTATAATAATTCCAAAAGCACATTTATTTCATAACTGAAATAAAGATGTAATTGTTTCTTTCTTTTTTTCCTTTTTTGAAGTAAAAATAAAGAATATCCATTGGAAAGTTATCCTCCAATCAAATATGAGAAAGAGATATCTGTTACTTGTAAACCAACCCCAATTTTTTGTGTTCAATATTCTGGTAAGTACAGGCTTTATAAAAAGCGCAGTCATGTCAGTGTGCAGAAAGAAATCCAAAATTTGTGTGGCATAGTTTCAAAAGACTGGGGATTTAGTGTGGGTAAATTCACAGAAAACTTTCTGGCAACACCACATACTGTTTGATCATAATTTTTGATCTTGCAAAACAATGCAAACCATTACTACATATGCAACAGGATTCTATTTCTGATTTTATGTCTTGTTTTCTTTTGAATTTATTCTTTGACTTTCCCACTACTACTTGAAAATTAAGAGTTCTTTCACTAAGGAATTTATTTTCTATCACATTTACTTAGTTTCATTAGGGTGTAAAAAATACTGAAGTTCTGTTTCAAAATACTCATATTTCTTATATAAATATTATTCAATTACTGTAAATAGAAATATTAAAAAAGGAATTCTCCTGTGTGATCCAAAGAGAGGAATTTTTCCTAACTGTTTTGGATAAATGACTCTTGCAATAGGTTTAGTCCGTTCCGATGTAAATATGATTAAGCAGAAAGCACTTCCTAGATTAGCAATCAAGCATTCTACCATGTATATAATTATGTCAATGTACACTCTGCAAGGCAAAATATTTTCAAAAATATTTAAAAAACTTAAATATCTGTAAGTGTTTTGAGGACAAGAACAACTTTCATCCTCAGGAAATAAAAGCAATTAGATGCAATCAGTAATTTTGCTAAAATATATTCCAACCATCTCTGTTCCCTGGAGAGTTTTGCTAGTATGTTGTAAGTATAAATCTTCTTTTAGTTTGAGGAAGAAACATCTTTCTCTCTTTTTCTCTTTGTCTCTCCCACACCCATACATGCACACAGACTTAAATAACCTCAGTTTAGCAAAAATTTCAGATTTTTTTGAGTTAAAAAATTTTGTTATTTAGAGAGTATGTCAGGACAAGAAATGAATTTGCCTACAAAATCCTACCAAATTTTGCAACACTCATTTGCGATGTTCATAAAAAATTAGTGTTAAACTTATGAAGTGAATATCTGGGGTTTGTTTTGTTGTAGTGACATACATGATTTTTATGATTAAAGAGGCAGCATATTAGCTTCTTTTTGCTTTCAGATGTAAATAATTAAATGCTCTTATTTATAGGGGATGGAGAGCTGCTGGCTTGTGGCCAGGCTGACAAAACTGTGCTGATATTCAATTCCAATCTCACTGATGTGCATAATGTTTTTTCAGGTAAATTTATGAATTATATTATAGAAGATATGAGTTGAGTTGGTGGTTGAGTTTGATCTAAAATGGCATGGATTCCACTTACATCACCCTGATAACAAGAGAAAGGAAATATTGATGATTCAAGATGTAAATTTATTTATCTGATTGCTTAATTTTGTCCTAGAATTAAAGTGACTACCAGGTGTTCACATTTCTTAACTTTTGCGGGGTAAGAAGCAACATATGATGATATATACTGAAATCTTCATCATGATGTATAATATGTATTACAATAATTAAAGAGAAAAAATAAAGGCAATATATTGCAATAATCATGCATGTGTATATTGTAACAATATGTTCTGATACTTCATTAGCCAAAAATTGACTGTGATGACTTGGCAAAATATGTGTTTGCCTTCCAACTCCAGGCTTCTAGAGAATAACCGTTACAAAGAGGGACTATTCCTAAGAAGAAATCCAAAACTACAAAACTGTATGCATGTGTAAACATGTATGCTTTTAAATGAGTCTTCAACACCAGATTATGTCTAAATTTCTACAGGAACAATCTGTTAAATTTTTAATAACTGTAAATGTTATGACTTTAAATTGGACCTGCTGTATGAATTTTCTGTGAAAGCCCATAATGGAAAATAAATGTTTTTACTATCTGACCCTAACAAGTATTAAAACCAGACTACTTAAAGATCTTTTAGAGAATTATTTATGAGTAAATAACTCTGAAAACTGACTTGTGAAAACAGGTTTTCTTTTTGAGTAATTTTCATTATATTTAGTGCAAGAAGCGACATTAAGGAGACAACATTACTGATATTATCCTTCTTGTGTGAGGAAATTGATGAAAATAAGCCTTGTGGACAGTCTCTTTTTTCTACAATAGCAAGTTCTTAAGTTTTTCACTCATTTAATTCATTGATACCTTTAATAATTTAGGTTTTTTGTTGGTTTTTTTTTAATAATGTACATGTCTGAAAAGCAATGTAAACCATATCCTAACATGTATGTAGTTCTTTCCAAAAGCAACATAAATGTTTAACTGCCAGCTAAAGTAATGCATGGGATTAGGAAGCACAAACCATTAGTTGTCTGCTTGTTTTATTCACATAATTTTTCTGTGTTGTTCAGATTACCATGCAGTCACCTGGTTACTTTCTACTTTTGATGCTCTTGTTTTAGAAGTGTCATATGCATTTTCGTGAAAAATCATGATGCATTATTCTTACTTAGAGCTGCAGTCAATGGCTATGTAATTTTTTCTTTTTTTCAAGAAATGGAAATTGTATCTATTCTGCTAAAAAATTTCAGGTAGCATTAACATCTGAATATTGCTGCTTATCAAAAGTCATGGCTCTATAAGGCAGCATCAGAGGGATGGTATAACAGCAGTTTTGCTCTTAACTTAATTTATTCAGCCTTGTTCCCTGAAGGGTTGAGTTACAGTTTTAAGTAGTTCTGCCTTCTTCTTCAGTGGTGACTCTTCAGGTGTCTGTGTCCTGTAGTGAAGTGCAGGTAATGTTGAACAGCTGTAAAGAGTTACAGCCAGCATGGCCTTTCTGAAGAAGTCTCTTTACAAAACCAGCTGCTATTCTTCTTAGTGTGCTCTAGGGCTGGGGAGCCCTGAGTAATGCCTGTTTTGAATTTTACTGGGCTCTTTCAAGCCAGCTGGCATCTCCTTCACTGTGCTTTGGGACTCTGGGGCCTGGAGAGCAGAGATTCTTAAGCTTTTTGCGTGGCTCTTCCAATTTTCCAAACCTCAGATTTTCCTAAAGTTTCTCAGGTTCCTTACTACTTTGGAAAGCAGTTTTGTATATTCTGTTGTGGTTTTCTCTTTTTTTTTTTTTGTTTGTTTGATTGGTTTTGTGTGTTGGTTTTTTTTTCTTTAATGCAGATTATTCAAGGCTTCCAAGTATTTTTAGAAAATCAAAGCCTTTAAATAAATCTTTGTGTCATGAACAAAATAAGAATAATAATGTGTATTTGTGCAGTACCTGTGCAGTTTTCTGGTGAAAATTCTACAGCTGTTTTGTAACTGGGAATTAAAATATCTCATTTGTAAGACTTTTTGTAGACATATGTCTACAAAATGAAATATCTCAATTGCTGCGATATATTTAATAGCCTTCCTGTAATTTAAAGCAAACTATTTTTTTAATATAAAACTTACAATGAGTAAAGATAAAATGTGCACAAGAGGGCAGCATAAGAACTTTGAATGTTTTAAGGCTAGATGAAATTAATCAGACTTCATCTGGCAAATTGCAATAACATGCATCAAAGTCTGTAAAACTTGATTGGCATGTTCTTTTTTGATCTTTTTTATCAGCTTCAACGTAATGTTGGATGAAATTAATAATTTTAGCTTTTGACTATTGTTTCTGCTTTTAAAGTTTTTTCTTTGTAAGTTTACAATCTTTTTTTAACAAGCCATTGAAGTGGCATGCTCATTTTATTTATATGCCAAAAATAGCTAGCTCAGTAATAAAAGGTTAATAAAAACACCGAAGTATTTCAACTGATTTTGGTGTGTTAAGGGGTTTCCAGACCGTTTTTAAGATAAAATTTTATTATAATATAATACTCAGATTTTTTTCCAATACTGAATATTCGCTTAAATTTAATTTCAAGGGTATTTCTTGAGAGTGCTCTCCCAATAACTTTGAAAAATTAGAGTTGGAATTATCTTTGTCTGTTCATTAATGAGAGACATTTTCCTGTGTGTTTTGGTGGAAGGAAATTTCAATAGCTGGTTTATTGTTACCAGTTTTAATCCAACCATTTGAAACCTGTACTTAGGGGGTATTTTAATGTTGTGCATAATTATACTAAAACAATACAAATAACTCTAGAGAAATTTATTAATGCAAGACATGATTATTTTTATTAGGTCATGATGGTGCAGTTAACTCTGTTGGCTGGAGTCATGACAGGAAGTGGTTAGTTTCTGCATCAGAAGACAGAACTTTAAGGGTCTGGTCAGTCTTCAATAAGGAACCTGTCCTAATTCTGGTAATTGGACTCTTCCATTCATTTGGACACAGAGAATATTGTTTTGCACTTTTATCTACTTCTGTTTTAAAAGCTTTGTAGAAAGAACCAATTTCTAGAGCTACTGAGTGGTGACTCCCACTGATATAATGATCTGGGTGTTCTCCATTGACTCCAAATTAGGTTTTTCTTATAATAATTTAGGAAAAGAAAAAATCAACCTCGTTAAACAAAATCCTAGTGGACGTGTCTAGAAATTTTAGTTTTATTGTCTGGTCTGTCTGTAGTATTTTCATTGGCTCAGCTTTGCTTGACTTTAGTCCATTTCCCAATTCAAAAAGTTCAGAGTATGAAGCTAGATTGTATTAGATTCAATTGACTACAGATACACTGCCAGCTAATTTAAGCAGAATTAAATCTTTTCTTTTCAGAGTAATAGATGTCAAAAATAAGAAGGGCCACTATGTAGAGTTTAACCTCCTGGGCTATGATCAGGATGACAGGGAGGTTCTGCCTTAACACAAGGAATCTCAGGCAAAAAATATTTGTGTTTGAATCCATTCTTAACAAATTCCTTTATGTTTCAGGGTAAAGAGAAGTTCCATAAGACTGTACGCTTTGCACAGTTTTATTTTATAGATACATTTATATTGCTGTGTTGTGGAGCTGAATTTCATCTATTGAGTTTCCATCTAGACACAACCAAGGATGACCTAAAACGGTGAGTTAACAGACCAGTGGAAGTTCTTGTAAAGTTTGATCTCCGATTTTGTGTGTGGTGAGGTGAGCTGAGGGGAAAAACTATTACAGAAGATAATAACCTGAACAAATAGTAAAAGCTACTTCCAAAATATCTTTATTTTAAATGGAAGAACAAAAAGAATTAGGGCTGCAACACTGAAGTCTTAGTTGATATTGTGAATGGTATGTTTTGACTGTTGATGATATTAGACAGTATTGGACTGCATCCTTAGAAGGGAAAAGCTGGTCTATTTTCTGCCTCTATTTCCTTTGTAGTTTTGCTGCTGCACAGAAAAATGTACTAAGCACAAGCTTAAATATGTTTAGGAATAGGAGTGCTTTCCTGGATTGAGGTATGAGTCTGGTATGTGGAACTTCACTGAAATGTTAAATGGTCAGACAGAATTATGTAATAGTTTTCTTCCATAATCTGCTTACCTAGTTTGTTTTTTTTTTCTTGTTAATTCTTAGTTTATGGGGATATTAATAAGCCAATAAAAAGGTAACCCAAATTGCTACATAAGCTTCAATTTCTAAGAGACAAGAACCAATGTACAGTGTCCAGCTCAGTGTGTCCACAATACCTGCCTGAATTTTAAATGAGTTGCACTTTGAATTGAAGATATATAGGACATGTAGCAAATGCATTGTCTCAAAAAAAAATCTTAAACATGATAAAATTCCTCTTTTTTTTTTTTTTAATAATGGGTACTCTTCTATATCCCCCTCCCCCTGTTACTTTGATTCAGTTTTCTCATAACTTGTATTTTATGAATCTCAGTTGACTGTTGGTTGATTTGCTTTCTATGTGAAATTTTACCCATGTCATGTCCTGTGAGGTATTTATCTGTGTAGTAGTCTGCAGTGTAGAAGAAAGGTATTTCAGCCAATTCAAAAAATTGTTCTTGCATTTGGGAAAATCTTAACTGTTTTAATCAGCTTCTTTCAGCATGGTAAATTGGACCAGACGAAACTTCATAATGCCTTCATTAGATTGTACCTATTTTATCAGTCAGCTTATTTAAAGTTAGCTTGGGTAGATTTACCCGAAAATAGAAATAAATCATTTGCTCTTGAAGTCTAGTACATTTTATTTTTTAGTTTATTTGAATGAAGTACTTGTGGAAACTACAAAAGATTCTTAGATTAAATTGCAAAACACTGTATATTATCTTCTGCTTCACCATCACTACTGAAGTGGTTCTGATGTCCATCTGAAAAGATCAGCAGATCATTGTTAGAGAACAACAATGAAAGGCAAAAACCAAGTCACTAAGCATTTTTCTTTTGAACAGATCTGGCTGACAACCATATTGCTTTTGTCAAATGATCTCAGTTTTGCAAACTTTTATTATTGTTGGAAAGAAACAGTAATGATTCCTGCAGCACATCATGCATGGACTTTTGCACTTTCATTAGACAGACGTGCTAAAATGCAAGTATAATATTAACTATTGCACAGGAATTACTTTAACACTGTGCAGACAGTGTCCAGTAATGGCTAAAACCCTGGTGTGTTATCAATGCTGTTTTGATCTCAAGTCTAAAACACAGCACCATACAAGCCACTATGAAGAAAATTAACTCCATCCCAACCAGACCCAGTACAGTTGTTATTGACTCTGTATTCCTTAGGTGACTTCTATGAAAATCACGCTCTTCTTGCCCCACGTATCCATATCCATGGAGTTTTGTTTTCTGTTTACTATAAGAATAGTTCCATGTTGCCTGTGTGGATATATTTCAGTAAACAGAAAGTTCTAATTATATTGAATTACAACGCAGTTTTGTGTTGTCTAATAAAAAAATCTGAAGCCATTTTAGAGGTTTTGGCATGTTTGCCACATCTGCATGGAGCTGGCAGGTAACCCACAGGACCCTAAAAAGTTTTGTGTTTGTTGGGAAGCACAATTTCTTTGGTAGTGTGTGATCAGTCCCTCATTCCCCTCCTGTCTGAGTGGAAATCATTCTTTCCTCACTGTTTTCATTCTTTCCTCACTGTTTTCTCCTCATTTTCTTCCTGATGGCCCTATCATCAGCACATTAAATGCTACACTGAAACCAGTGGCATATCTGCTCTCTTAACATAGGTACCTGACAGACTTTAATCTCTTCAACATTTTCAATTTACATACAGGATTATTTTAGTGTTTCATGTTGAAGGACAGTCAATCTTCTGTATATGAATATCATGAGTTTTTTTCATCCAAATGAGTTTGGTTACCAAGTTTTTAGCAAAGTTCAACAATAAGGCAAAAGATCTGTCACTTTAATTTTTAATGATGGAAGAAAGCATTTTGATTTGTGGTTCCAGCAGGAATTTACAAATTGTAACTAATTTCATTAACACAAGCATTGATTTGATATTCTTTGCAGATACAAACAGAGGAGTGTTTGCAAATTGGTACAGAAATTTCCCATGACTTCAGCAATGGAGATTACTAGCCTTTCAGCAGTAAATGAATTCTATTCTTGTATCCTTTGTATTTCTTATTTTCTTTGTAGTTCTTTGGACTTAATGACATGGACATCAGCTAAAGTAAGTAGCATTTGATGATTTACTACTCCTTTTCTATTGGAGTGAAAAACTTATAATTTTTTGTGCTGTTGAACTTCATCCTTAGATATAAATTTTTAGTGCTGTAAGATTTTTGGTGTTGCTCACAGAGCAATAAATACAGCAGAGTTTATATATATCTGTTTATTTATCTGTATTTTTGTCTGTCTAAATGCTTTTGTTTCTTTAGATAAGTTTAACTTTAACGCAGAGAGCTGTACAGATATTGTACTTACAGCTGGCAGCAACCGAGCATTGGAAGTTTTTGACCTCAATGCAGGCTGCAGCGCAGCAGTGATACAGGAAGCTCATGTTAGATCAGTCCATCAGATCTGCCAAAATAAGGTATATACTTTATTGAATTTTATTTGTAGTACCGCTACAGCATCATCAACAAAGAAATTAGAGGCTAAAAGTAGAATTGATAGTAATCCGTAATTTTTTATATGTTGGGGAAGATGGGCAAGAACGTGAGTCTGTGTGATAGGTCCATACAGATTTCATTTGTTCTGTAGTGTAAAGGAGGGAGCAGTGAGACTGATTGAATGATCTTGCTATTAGAGAAGTGTTTATTATCTTTTGCCTTACTTGTGCTAAACTGTAATACTGTAGTTTAACAGGAATTTTTCCTTATGTAAGTGTTCTCTTCTGAAGCTCAATCTGACACCATGTGATTTATTCTGAAACTTTGGAAACAGCAATCAAAAAAAAAAATTCTCAGTACTACAATAGAATAGGTGACTTAAAACCCCTCATCCTTGCTCTTCTTCTTTTTTTTTCCTTGAAGACTGATTTGAGTGTTTGTAGTTTTTATGGTAGCATATGTTCTGGAATGCCTGCTGTGTTAGATCTGGTTGAATGTGGTGCTTCATTCCCAGTTGGAAAGTCCTTGCTTCTGTGGGTTTTAAACAGTCCTTGTTATTACTGTTGTAGAACTCTTTGTGGGTTTTCCTTATAGATGTGATCTGGTAAAACACTTAAAATTGTGCTAACTATTTCAGTACTGTTTGTAACACATATAAGCCTAAAGTTCTGGCTTTTCTTTTTGCTGGGTCAGCTTAGTGCCTTCAGGTTATTTAATCAAGAAAAACTCTAAAGCTGTGGGGAAGTACTCACTTGGGTAAAAACTAGATCTGTGTGGTATATCAAAGAAAACTGACCATTTTGGGGGGCAATTATACATCAAGGTTCTCTATTTTTTTCAGTTATATAAACTAGTACTTTAGATTAGTCAATAGGAAAATTACACATCAACTATTTTATTACATTGGATAGTTGAAAATTATTAGAGCAATTTGGACTTAAAAATGTGCAGAGTGCTATGTTCAAGCTACACAGCATTCTGCAGGATACATTCTGCAGTTACTGTTTAAGTATGGAACACACTGGAATCTAAGGTTCTCTAGTGTCATATGAGACATGATTCAATGGAAACAAATCTGTGCAGAGAAAGTTCATGCTGAAGATCCAGTGCCTACACCCCAAAATTTATGAAGGCTTTCCTTTGGACTATTCCTAGTGTCGTTGTGTGGACTTACATACTCATTTGTGATTGCAGTATAAATATTCTTGAAGTGCATTTTCTAGTTCAGATTCATGCAAATCAGTTCTCATGTTCCAATACTGTTTTGTGATTCCACTTGGATAATTGTTAAGTGGGCATAATCATAAAATTTACTCTTTAAATGAATAAAAAAGCAAATCTATTTTGAAGGTTGTGGGAGTTGATAGGGAAAATATGTTCCAGTTAAAAGTTGGAGAAACCTGTTAGTAAATTATAAAATACATAGGATATCCTGGAAACCTAGATGATCAGCATGACATTCTCTTATTTTTGATTTTAGACAAAAACAGCTGAAGCAAGTATATGTAATTTGCTGTGTAATGACTTTGATTTTAAATTTTTCTTTTGATCTGTTCTAGAGATTTTTTGCAATTTCACACAGTGTGTGAAATTAATCTCAGCCTTCAGTGTATTGAATAAGCTTGTTATAGCAGTCCATTGCTTTTTATACTGAATTTTAAGAGACATGGTAAAATGAATTGATTGACGTATCAAAATCATCTTCCTGTCTGAGAGTTTAGGAACGTCTGAGATATCAAAATACATGGCAATTTGAGATCAGACCACAAAGATTCAGAGTTTTAGTCTTAATAATGTGTTTGTAATGGTGCAGAACATATTCTTTGAACAGAAAACTGTCATTGTGGGCCACAAATATTTGGATGGTATTCTGTTCTGCTAGCACAGTTATAGAGTACACTCATTTTTACAGAAACAGCAAAATTTTCATTTTCTGTTCAGACCTTTTTGTTTCAAAATTCATTGGTCCTTTAGTTAGGAAGTCTACTTGATGTGAAGACTGAAGAATTTAATGGGTAACTCTGAACTTTCAGTCAGTTAACTTTTTCCTAACCATAGTTACAATGTTGGCAAAAGTAGAAGATCACCAGAAGGTACAGAGTGCTTTCTTATATGTCTACTGATAGATGCCTTTAGCATAAGCCAGTTGCACTCCTTGGATGACATAAATGGTGCTTATAAGGAATTAGTGAAGGAAAGTGAGATTCTACAGAACCATATCCTCCTATGTGAAGGTTACAATGTAGTTAATCTAGAGAGAAACTGAGAAGGGATTACAGTGGTGGATGAGGAGGCTGATGGGGCAGAAGAAAGGGATTTGTCTAGCATAGTCACAAGAGTATGTGGGATTTTGCTACTTTTTGCATCGGATTCTCATAAATAATATTATCATAAATTGATGGACTATAAAAGCACAAAGTGATAAATAAAATTCAACTTGCATATTATTCCAAATAGTATATATTTTCTTGTCTTCTATATCAATATTCAGTAGCAAATGTAGTTTGAAGATGCAAGTATATGTATTAATAAAGTATATTGCTGACAAAATTTTAGGGCAGAGAAGGAACAAATGGATTGCACTTCTTACCTTTAGTGTTTTCTTATATTTTGTGTATTCTATAGTAAAGGGATAATGAACAAAGTAAATATGTATGTGTTTGTAGAACTTTTTGTTTTGGACTCTTGTAATCAGTGCTGGCTGAATCAAGGGTTGGTGAGCAAATATTTCAAAAGCACAAAAAAGGGTGCTCAGTAACTTCTAATGAATACTGTCCTTTAGACTGCTACTGTCTTTGTCTTTTGCATTACTCTTTTTTTATACTTATACAGAGCTAGTGTGAGTCTGTTTAGACTTTGTTGGGAAATGTGTTGCACAGTACGTTTTAATTCGTCTCTTAGAGCAAGTTATGCACCAGCTTTCCTAATGAATAGGAGATTCCTGGCAGTTAAATACGGATTGCAGGAAAATACCTTGAGGTTTCTGTGATATATTCAGCCAAATCAAGAAAGTGAATGGTAAGGAAAGGAAAGAAAGTGTTTTAACTGTTTCAATCTGGTTCCCTTGAGAAAGAAGTTTTTAGCCAGCGAAAAGGCTGGGTTTTGCCAATGTGGATGTTAAAATATCAGAGGTTTAAAACTGGATTTAATTATTTAAAAGTATGAAGCCAAAATTAGTCTTGTGATGAATGAATGCAATTGCTACTGAAGTCAATGGAATTGGACACTTACCCCAGGGCTAACAATGTCTTATAATTAATTGTTGAAGTAACCTTTGCTCCCTCCCTTTCACTGCCCTTGTTTTCTTCCCTAAAAATCCTGTAATGTCTTGTGCAATCACAAAAAGATCTTCCCCTGCTTCACATAATGGATCCCATACCCTGGATTTTAGTAATCCCCATCAGTCTGTGAGATGCTCCAGATAACCTGTCTCACTGACTGTCCTGATAGGTGTCACCCCTGGACCAAAGGGCTCATGGCTGTCCTGGGACAGCACTGAGAGGAACCAAGGCTGTGCTCCATTTCTCTGACTGGGTTATGAGACTTCCTCTACATGCTCTTTGCATGCTCTTCCTCTTTGCTCTTTTGCATGTGTGCAGACAAGCTTTTCTTTACCATGATCTAACAAATATTTACTGTTTATTTCTTAGATGGACTAAATTATCATCTGAGAAGGTGGTTGGTCACTGGATTGGATTCCCCAGGGAAGTAGTCCCAACACCAAGCTTGTCAGAGTTCAAGGAGCATCTGGACAATGCTCTTAATCATATGGCATAATTCTGCAAGGAGCAGGGAGTTTGACTCGATGATTCCTAGGGATCTCTTCCATCTCAAGATATTCTATGATTCTATAAATAATTAATGCCATGAGAGTAGTTATCTGAAACTGATTTTTTGTTTTACAGGGATCATCCTACAGCACTCAGCAACCTGAAGCTTACAACCTTTTCCTGACCACAGCTGCAGGTGACGGCATCAAACTGTGGGATTTAAGAACACTGAGGTAAGAATGAATTAGGTACCTTGGAATAAAAAGCTATATCTTTATCTTCCTAAAGCTTTATCTTTATCTTTATATGCTTTATCTTTATTCAGAATTCATACTTGCTCTCATATACCAGTAGAAATTTTGATGTGGAATCTGAACTACAGGTTAATTGAAGTGTACTAGTTTTTAGAGGCCTAGCAAAGTGCTCATTCCTCAATTATACTTAGTTATGTGGAAGCCATTAAATATTTAGGGTTTATCACCTATGTTTACCTACATTTGTAGATCTAATCGTGTGTATATATATATATATATATATATATATATATATAATGGTGCCCTGAACTGATTGCTAATGGTATTTCCAAAACAGCATGCCATTACTGCTAAAAGAAGTAAAATCTATGATCTATCTTTTAAAATATAAGCCAATTGCAACAACATTTTTAAAAACCATGTATGTAGTGCTATAAGTTTTCATGACACATTACTATAACTCAGAATTAAATGTTTCCAAACACCTTTCAATTTTGGGAAAGCCTTGGGACAAATGAATAGAACATCAAGGAGGGAACATTGCTCAGGAAAAGTAATACCTGGAGCAAGCTCTGTTGTGGAGGCCAAAAGAATTATGTTTAAAAGAAAAGGGGATTGGGCAGGAGGATGTTTAAGCTCCGAAGAATAATTTCCTATTTGGTTTCTGTGTATGTAAACATAGCTATGGAAAGATATAATATAATTTTTCTAATACTGAATTTTCTATTTGGGCAATGCTTAATGAGCCTTTTGTTTATTTCCATCTTTCTGTGATAAGAATACATTAAATCTATAGGGGGCATATGTGTTCTTTTCAAAATCAATGCTGTATTACCTTCACTCAATGCCAGAAAGTAATGAAACTAGAAACTGCTGGGTTGGAATATGTTACCTTCTTATGTTTTTCTAATAAGCTGCTCAAACTGTGTTGCTGAAGAGTAATGAAAAAGTAGAAAGCTTTTCACAGATCACTTATCTGTCTCTTTGTTTCTGAATACTAATATAAATAAAGTCAGTGAATGGTAAAATAGTTAAAGTGTAAAATCTGGGCAATCAATTAAATGAGTATGTCTTGAGAAGGAGCAAATTTATGTATGTTCTTGCTGTATATTTAATTTGGCTAGGTCAGTGTATTCTAGTATCCACTGTGTTCTATTAGCCAAGCTTCAAAAAAGTAGTTCAAGTCCTTAATGACAGATATTTTAAGGGCGCTTGTGAGGTACTATGTATATGTGTGTGTTTGTTACACATTACACAGTGATCAGTAGTATTAATGCTTGTGGAGAAGAAATAGAAAAAAAAAATTTTTTTTCACTTGTTAGCAATTTTCAAGGAAAAAATGAAAAACAAACCACATTTTTTAAAATGAAATTTTCTGCCATTTCTCAGACCAGAGACTGAGTCTTCTATATTTCAAAAAATGTTCCCGAGTTCTCAAAAGGAGTAAAACTGTTCAATTTTTCCTATGTGTTCACCAGGTGTTTTTTACATAAATAAATTTTAAATGTCTAGGTTTGGAAAGGTCTGTTTGAACTTGGAACAAGTCTCTGCTGAAGTGTTAGGTCTACTATAGTTACACAGACTGAACACTTTTGCCTTTTTTTTTTTTTTTGTTCATAGGTTTTGTCCAATCAAATCCAGTCCATCCCTTGCACTGTTGAGTAGTTACAGGAGAGATTAGTTCCTAAACAACCCTTATAGGCCAGTACCTTTAATTTCTTAAAGTTGTTGATTTGTAAAGTTGGTGCATCAACAACTGTTTCCTGTCCCCCTGGAATGACCTGCCTTTGTTTTTCCTTTGGGATTGCCAGAATAGGGTTTGTTTAGTGAAATCTTTGTCCAGTGTTCTTGCAATATAGCAAAGGTAAGTCCACCTTCTCATTTATATTGTTTGCAGGGTTGTGGATAGTAACACTAAGTCCAAGATCTCCACTTTATTGTTTGTTGATTTTGTTCTAAATATTTTCCCTAGATGTCCACGGTGAAAATTGTTTTGCTTTTCTTTAAACTGTTTGTTGCCCTTGAGAATCTATCCATTGTTACTTCATTTAAAAATTCCGTTAAGTACAGCATTTTGATTAAATAAGGGGGGGAAAATCCCTTCAGCACAGTGCTCTTCAAAGCTGCTGTTGAAAGCATGGGAAATAATTTGCAGTATAACTGCACAATTCCCTTGGACTCTCAGGGGTTTTTTAATTCAGTTTCTTTGATGATGGTTCCTTTTCATATGACATGCATTCCTTTTCTCACAATTGTCTGAGGAATCATAGCAGGATGCTCTGGTTCTTTTTAGATCTGCACAGATTAAATCTTCAAACAGGTTAACCTGGCCTACAGATTTATAAATTTTGGATATATTAATATTTTTGCTTTGAGTTCTACAAAAATTTTGCTATCCAACCTGTGTTATCAAATTACGATTTTTTTTCCCAATGAAAATTCATTCAACTTTTCTTATGTTCTTGAATTTGGTGAAATTATTTAGCAACTTCAATTTTCATAATCTTTTCTGGATAAAGCTGTGAATTTGTCTGTCTCTTTCACTATTGATGATCTGGAGGCATTCCAAGATTCCTTCAGAGTGTGCCAGAACGTCTCATGGGTTCCTCTGAAGGTGGTACAAGAAAAGACATTTTAACTTTCTGATGTTGTCAGCCAACCAGGTCATCTTGCCAATAAATGAGGGAATCTTGGACAGTGCTAGTGGCTTTTGGATTTAGTCAGACTCCTGCTCCATTTGCTTGGAAATGCATGGATTTGTCAAGTTTCATCTGAAGATTTTGAATATTTTTTATAATTCTTCTGCATTCTCCTCATTTATAACTAAAGCTAAGAAAATGCTCCAGATGATCTACAAAACAGATTTAGGAATAAAGAAGCAAGGAAAAATAGTTTTTCTTGGAAGAAGAAAACTATGGTTACTCTTCTTCAGGGTTAGGATAATGAACTATGAGACCGTATGAATACATGGTTTAGAGTAAGATAATGGCCTTTGACCAACTTCCAAGATATTTTGAAGAGCAATTTAAGTCTATATTGTCCAAAACACTGGAAAACAAGTAAAATTAGTTTCTCTTGTGTCCAAGGTGAAAGCGGTAAACACAAGAGTTAGGCTGAGATGCTGTGAAAATCTGAATGAGGTGGACATTATAGTCACCAGGTTCAGGATTCCCAAAAAAGACTCAGAAAAGCATTTAATGATCAGGAGGTGCAAAAAGTTAATACATTACATTTTTGAAGGAGTTGTTGAGTTCTTTTTGATGAAACCTTGTAGACTCATTCATCTGTAAGGCACAAGAAACTTTAGCATCCTTTCTCATACTGCTCTGTGTGTTGAATGTATTTTGGAGACGTTACTACTGTTATTGAAGTCAGGAATCTAGCATTGATTTATACTCAGTCATACCTGTTGTGTCCACCAATTAAATTTAATGTCTCAGAGATGTATGGATTGAAATGACACAAGTTGCTGAGTTCTTTAAGCCACAGAGGCCAGATATATCAGAAAATTCCAATACACTAAACCTCCTTGTCTGCCAGTCCTGCCTGTGTTTAGTGGCCATGCTCATGAACAAATAGGGCAGTGAGATGTACTTTGGCATCCTAGTGCTGTAAAACCAATGCATAGAAAGAATGTAGAAACTTAGGAATTAATGAACATTCAGTTCCCTTACACAGTAAACTCACAACAACAGGAAATATCAGACCAAACTAAATACCAGCTGCTTTAATATGTTCATATATCACTTAAATTTCATATGACAGTTTTTAATTCTGCTTTGCCACTCTGAATCCTTTCAATTTCACACTTCCTCCCACTTGTAGATTAGATAATTCTGTGCTTGAAATGTCCAGAAGAAAGGAAATTTCTTTCATTCATTCAATTAGGAGAAAACTATAAATTCATAGGGTTGCACCCTTCACTTCATTAAATGTGTTTAGAATATTGACTAAACACTTAGTAGCATTAGCTCACATTCACTAGCAAAGTTACATGAATACAGATATCTTCATGACTGGATGATAATGACAAAAAATTGTGTGTCCAGTTTTCTGCAGCTTCTCTTGCATGGGTCATTCCAGGAGTCCTCTTCCACAAGAGAGGTTTTAGAATGTGAAGTAGTGTAAAATTTTCTTCCCCGAGGCAGATTTCAGATCCCCTATAAATCTTTTAGGTACTGATGGGGACCTTCCCTGCTCATCAGTAAATTATGGCTAAAGCTATCATGCAATAAAGCTTTCTTTCTTTGTGTCAATAATTGTGTGACCTGGCTTGACATCAGATTTTCAGATGCATATTTAATCAAGTTACCAGCTCCACTGTGAGGACCCTCACTGCACCATGACCTTAATTGCCCTGACCAGCCTTGGAATCCCACCCATGAACTCTGCTTCTTGCTTCAGGCTGTAGAAGTCGGTAGAAATGATCTGGCAGAAGCCGTATGAAGTTCAGCAAGGGGAAGTGCGAAGTCCTCTTGGTACCAAATGCAACGCCCAGGCACCAATATGTGCTGAGGGGGGCAACTAGGTGGAAAACAGCTTTGCAGAAAAGGAGACCAAGATGAACATGAGCCAGAAATGTGCCCTTGAGGCAAAGAAGGCTTATGATGTCCTGGGCTGTATCAGGAAGAGTGTTGCCAGCAGGTTGTGGGAGGTGATACCTCCCCTCTGTTTAGCACTGGTGAAGCCACACTAGTTCTATGTGAGCTGTGAGGTTGGATAAGATGACCTCCAAAGTTGCCTTTCAACCTCACCCATGATGTCACTTTGTGATTCTATGAAAATAGCATTTTTTCTTTACTTTCCACAGAAGAGATAGGGTATGGGAAACTTGCTGAGAGAGTTGATGTGATATTGACTAAGAGAGCAAGATGTACAATAACAGCTGAAATGGAAAGTTAATTTAGAAGGCAGGACAGGGACAGTTGTGCTATGCTGTCAGATGTGCTATGCTTATTACCTATCCAGAAATGGAGAGAGCAGGGAAAAGCTAATACAGACCAATTTGGAAGTCTGGGATGCTGCTATGGTAGTGTGACGAGGCAGGTGTGGTAGGTGCTAGATTACTGTTGTAGGTAATAAGAATAGCAGGGACAAGGTATTAGGAAGAGCTCCCAACACCCAATCCACTAACACCTGTGGTGGTAGGAGCTGCCTGTCTCTGACTCACACTCTGATCAGCTGAGAAACGGAAGTTCAGCTGTTGAACTATGCTGTTTGCTGCTGAAACAATTATTTTCATCTCCTGACAAAAAGCAAAAAAGACAGTGAGTGCTTATTGGACCACAGTGAAGACGAGGAATATTGAACTACCTGCACATACGGAATTGCTTCAGCAGAATACTCAGCTGCAGGATAATGCTTTGATGTATGATGCCAGAGAAAATCAGTTTCACCTTCCTTCAGCCTCTGAAAGAATCTACCAGTTGTATGAAGATAGTATTAGACATTAAGGCAAAGTCTTCAAATATTGTTATGATGCTGTGCCACTATGTTATGATCTCCAAATAGTGTTATGATGCTGTGCTGGAGGAGCTTATGATCATAAGCTCCTCTGGCAACACATTTTAGCAAACTTCCCACAGCCACAGGGGACTCATCTCATACTTTTTCTCACATTTGCACTTTGAGACCTCAGATTCAGACATGCAATTTGAATTTTGAGATACTTTTCAGTTTGCATCTTCACTGGGAACTAGCTGCTTGACATCATCCTATACAAGATACAAATATACACATACTCAGAATTTGGTTACTCGGTTTCTTCTGAACATGAGGATCCCATGGTTTGCCATCTTTTTTTTTTTTCCCTTGGAGTTTTTGAGTCTAGTCATCCAGATTTGAGGGATAAAAGAGTGTCTGGAGTTCCTCCAAATTTGGGACTGGAGATACATGAAAGTATAGAGGATGGGGAACACAGGGATCTGGTCCCTGCTGGATGCTATGTTGAAAACATTGGGAGCTCCTATGTGGAGATTTTGGTGTTTCAATGGAATGAAACCCATGTGTTCAGTGCATCAAAGGTAGCTGCTACTCCTACTGTCAAGTTATACTCACATTCTGCAGAGCCTCAGTAGATCTGATGGTACTAAAGAGTCTGTGAACAAATACCAGGGCACTGGCACAAAGTAACAATACAAATGAAAGTTATTTAAAAAAAAAAACAAAAAAACACAAACTTATGTTTGCAGTTTTGTTTTTTTTTAAATGCATTAAGTATAACAAAATAGACTTCTTTGTGAGAGTATTCTCTTATTTATAAAGAGACACACATTCCAGTATCTTTCTCTTCCAAAGACAGAAAAAAATTGTACTTTTTTTTTCTATCATTATTCAAGTTTTTTTGCAACATAAAAAGATACATATTTTGGAATGTCAACTGAAAGATGTACAATGAAGAACATAGGGAAAACTTGGCTGTTTGCTGTCCCATGCAATTACCAGATGTTTGTCATGGTAACCCCTGAAAAGCTCTGACCAGAAAAGCATTCTTAGGAGGCTGGAGAGCATGCCAGCTGGCCACGTAAAGCCTGCAATATCCAAAATAATTTGGATCACCACCTGTTGCTACTTAAAAAAAATAGAATAAAAAAAAGCCTGAAAGAAGACAAAAATATCCCTAAAATATGCTAAAATCACACACATAGTATCTATCTAATAATGCTATGATTTTTTGTCCACTTTTTCCCATTGTTGTAATACCTGTAGATATCTCGAGTTAATAGATTGAGTAACAAAATTTCTACTTAATTCTGTGGAAATTTTAATTGGAATATATTTTTTTTAAATGTGTGTAGGATTTTGAGAGGTTAGGGAACTAGCTGAACTTGTAACATATATCCTGATGTAATGAAAAAGTCGAACAAGAAAACAATTAAGAAAATAGAATCCAGGGGGCATTACAGTGGCTGCACTAGCACAAGGAAAAGGGCACTACCCTATGAGACATTGCTTTATACTGCTGTGGTATAGAATTGCTTTATACTGCTGTGGTATAGAAGAGAAAAGATCAGTGAAAACCTTGGAATCCTGTTAGTTCTTACAGCTCTATTTATAGCTGAAATATTCGAGTTATTGGTCACAAATACTGAGATGTTTCTTTTGAAAGGATGTTTTTTGCAATGTTTTATTAGGAGTCTCTTCTGTGAAGAAGACTCCAGAATCTTTTACAAGCCCTTACAATGAGGTCTTAAGCATTTAGAAGTAGTCCTGATGACCAGTGTTCTACTTAAGGAAGAGTAGTGAACCTGAAGACACCTTTGGAAGGAACAGTGGATAAGAATTTTATTTATTTTTCTCATGAAGAAATTTCTTTCACATGTTGCTGTTGTATCTCACGAGTATAAGGTTAAAGAGAATTTTTTTCTTCAAATTCTCTATGAAAAAGCACTCGGAAAAAAAAAAACCTCCCTGAAATTTGCAAACAGTGCAACTGGTATTCAAGGCTAAGTTGTGGAAGTTTACACAATGAATAATGTTGTGTGGATGCCTAACTGAGGAGGAAAATGCTGAGGAGCCTGACGTAGCTAGTATTCTCCTTTGCTGTAAATAGGAAGCTTGAACAGAGGCAGGTTATTCAATAGACCACATGTGTCCATTGGTTACTGAGAATCTCTGAATATTCTTGTAAAAAAAGGAAGTTAAAAAATGTTTTTACATCTTAGTCACAGGCTATCTTCATAAGTTGCTTCTCTTGAACCATGATGTTCTCTTGGGGTTGGGTTATTTTAGCAGTTTCAGGGTAGAACTTTTCTGAGGTGAAGTGTCTGGTCACTGTATGCTCAAAAGGTCTGTTCATGTCAGTAATTTTGTTACACAGAATACACAGAATAAAGTTCAGAGTTAGACTCTATAAAATGATATATTCTCATGCATTCAAATGTATTTCTTCTATGCTTTAAGAAGTGATAGCAATTCGATCAGTCACAAAGTAGTGTTTTTGTTTAAGTATGTCTATTTCACCTGGGTGAATGAAACCAGCTTGGCATTTAGTACATTCTTACACATACATATGTGTCTACAACAGAACAATATGGTATAAAAATTTAGAGCTTTCTGCACATAGGTTCTGTTGACTGAATTTACTTAGCTTCTATGATTTCACTGGCCAGGAAAATGTGTATATCACAGGAGCTGGCAGGAGATTTTACTATTTCAAATTTGTTCCTGGACCTAGCATGAATTAAAAAAAAAAAATGACATCTGCATTATGGTGAAGTATGTGAATTTGTTTTGTAAGAAGGGTAGGTTGGCAGTATTCATAATACAGACAAAAGAAGAGTATAGGTTATTATAAGTCTGTTTTAAAATAATTCCTCAAAGGTATAAAAATAAACTTCTGAAATGAGGTATGCATATGTAAATCACAGGTCTGAATGGTGTTGAAACTTGTATTAAAATATCTTTTAATATTAAGGAAAACACTAAACAATATTTGTAACATTAGTTTTGTGCTGACTGCAAAGCTATCATGGTTCTTTACAACCATGTGGTGCTTTTTAGGTGGATATTAATCTTCAACTCATTAAAAACATTATTATTTGCAAATGGCCCAAGTGTGCTCACATATTTAAAATTTACTCTATAATGCTTCTTGCAATATTAACATGGAACCTAAGAAATTAATTCCTCACATTAATTTTAAATCCATTCCTACAGATAGGTAAGAAGTTATCTACAGTTATAGAGGAGAGAGAGCTACAGAGAGAGAGATTTTTCACTTTGGAATATTTGGATATTGTCTTTTTTGACTTACCATATACAATAAATGAATGTACAAAATAGGAATGTAAATAGGCAACAAAGGTGAAATATTCACATTTGGGTGTGAGAAATTATTATTTATAAATAATAATATTTAGAACTTATTAATTATAAATAATTATGTCATGATTCCCCATACTGCATCTTCATTTGATATAAATAACTTGAGGGAGATTTATAAATCTTCATGGAGCAGACTTTCACAACACCTTCCCCTTAGCTAGCTGATAGACATCACAGCTCCTCCTCTCTAATTAGTAGTCATGTTTCTATCCCTGTAAACTAAACAAGGCCAAAGCACGGTATTGGTCATTGTCCTGGGGCAGTTTTGTCTGTTCATTTGATTTTTAGTCATTAATGATCTTTCTTCAGTGTCTCCCAGTTTTGACAAAATCCTACTGCCAATATATTTAAAACTTTATTTGTGGATTTGCTGTAGTTAATTTGTAGACTAAGAAAAACATGATACCAGGAGGATTTCATGAAAATGGCAGTAAAAGAGGTAATTTTTAGTTGGGGTTAATAACACTGAAACTTCTCTGTAGGTGTGAACGTCGTTTTGAAGGGCACAGTAGCCGCTGCTATCCATGTGGAATTGCAGTGTCTCCCTGTGGACGCTTTATAGCCAGTGGATCAGATGACAAATATGTAAGTAGTTTTTCCTTATTTTTCCTCCTAAACTACAGGAACTACTCATATTATATCTAAAAGAGTCTTTTCAGAGGATTCTAGGATTCATCTTATCGTACATTACTAGAATCTATTGTTCTTCTGTATAGTTCATTCACATGTAGCAGTTACATATGATTCATGATTATTTTGTCTGAAAAATCCCAGCTAAATCCTAGCACTCAAAGTAATTGTTAAAAGATTGTATCTATAGGTTTCCATAATATTTGACTCTGAATTGTCATGTGCCATCAAAAGATGAGGAGAATGGTGTTCCCTGTAGCACAGCTTTATGTGTTGTATATATATATATATCTGACCAGTAGGAACTCTGTAGCAAATACAAATTAATTTACTTAAGCTCCCAAATACAGGGTGATGAGTCTTTTAGTATGGCTAGAAAGCCATGAACCAATGAACCAATCAGCTGAATAAAAAATGAGAAGTCATTCAACTGGAATTAGTACTTTCTGGACCCTTTGTGTGTGTGTTTTCTCCCCAAACAGGTTCTCTTCTGAATTAATGTTAATAAAATTTAATTATTTAGAGATGAATCAAGATGTAAATGTGTATTGTTAACTTTTTGAGTTTGCACCTAATTTTAACTCAGTATGCCTGCAATGTTAGCAGAATGTTTGTCTTGCTGTTTGTGAAGAGATGGAAGATTGCTAACCAGTACTTTGGGCCTTTGAAACTGGACTGAGGTCGGGTTAATTGTAAACACATCCTTTCAAAACAGCTGGGTAGGAATGCTGTTGAAATTTATTTTAGATATTTCTAGGTTAATCATCAGAACATGACACAGAGCTTCTGGTCAACTTCAAATTCAGAACAAGAGGAATTTACTCTTCTGACTAGTTTTGAAATACTGGCTCAAATAATGTGTGAAGGTTAGAGATTTTATTGGCAGATTGCTGGATGTTTGGCAATATGTGTTGTGTTCTTGACATTTTCACAATAAAACATATTTTTCAAGTTTCTGGTAAATAGCTTTTCAATATAGCATTTCAAAATGTAGCTTGCAATACAAAAGAAGGCCTTTTTACTTTGCCTGTGAAGAAATCTAATATTCATCTCAGATCATGATATATATGATACACTAATATATTTATTTGAGGCTACTAATTAAAGTTGCTTTTGAATTGTATAAAAACAGCTGCAGTCACAAGACCTTTTTGTCTTCTCTTTAGCACTAAAGTATTTGTTTGGAATTAGTGCTGATTCAAGAAAAGAAAGACAGCATGATTTTGTTCTAACTCCAAATTCTTGGCACATGGTGGGTCATCAAAGGAAGCTGAATAGCTGGCATGCATCCTGCTCCAGTTGGCATGTGGTCCTGGTGGGCACAGTGCCAGTCAATACTTTTTAGTCTGGCTCCTGGGTTGGAATTTTGCATAATTTGCATCCTATGTCTGTAGAGAACTTTCATTGTTCTTCTTGTACCCTCAGGAAAACTGAGTCAAATTTTGGACTCTTGCTTATACTGTACTGTTAGGACAAAATGCTGTTTTGGGGCATTTTTTTAGGAAGCTTCCCTTTGAAGTGTTGAGGCTGGATATACTTTTGTGCTTTCTTTTGAAACAGAAAATTGAATGCTGCACTGAATAGTCCATTCATATTTTTCAACTAATAGCATCCTGACAGATGGCTTAATGTGCGACTGGAACAGTTTTAATAGTATCAAGGAGTCACATATTTCTGAAGATTATATGAATGAATGTCTATTGGAATAAGCTGCATGAAAAAATCAGTAGTGTGGATACAAAGCATTATCTTCAAAAAGAGCACTCTGGAAATAAGTTATGTACCTTTCCATTGAGAAGAAGCTGCATCTTCAGTCATCTTGGAGTTCACTTTATCAAATGCAATTCTTGCACTCTGTGGTTAACAAATGTGATTGATTTTAAAGCCAAAAAGGCATAATTGGAATAAAATTGGGTGACATTGACCCTAAACTGCTTTTTGTATTTCACAATATCTGAAGTATTTGACAAAGAGGAATATTTTGTCTTCAATGAATAATAGCAAAATCACATTCCTACAGGACATAGAACAGCAACCCAATATATGTTATTGTAAAAACAGGATGAAAATTCTGTCTGCCTTTTTTCTACTTTGAGGGTGTATGACCTGTTTTATATAAGAGCTTGATGTAGCTTCTGTGTGGCTGAAGTTGCCACGTGGTTATATGTGAACTGCTCTGGTGCATGTTAGTGTGGGACTTGAAGATACTATAAATTGGGGTTGAAATCAGTTTCTCTAACTGATTACTCCAGCTTCCTTAAGAGAATCTTTACCAAGACCTGTGTAGGACCTGACAGTCTCATAAGCAGGTAACCAGAATCCTGGTTTTGGACTGTGATTGTCCTTCCTGTAATTAGTAGTGACTAGAAAATAGAAAAGGTTAACACTTCTAATGCCAAATATTCTCTGCATCCTAAATAGCCTAAGGTTACAAGTGAATTTAGTTGACTTTTGCTTAACTGAATACAAATAATATTGTAATTTTTAACTATTTTGCAAGTGGATAGTCTCAGGTTTCTGACTATCAGTATTATCAAGGAAGTTGGACCTTAATATACCTTAATTGGATTTAGATTTCCATTTTGCTGGACTCTATACAAAACTGTTTACCTAAAAATTTGTTGACTAAAGCAATGTTAGTGTAAAAAGACAAGAAATATCTGGACAGTGTGAAATGCTACTTTTTATAATAAAATGAACTCATTTTCTTTCTGTGCTATGTAGTTGTAGTTAACTGTTTTACTTTATTTTTAATTAGCCACTTAATTTTTGTCTTTGAAGACATTAGGGCTTCTCTGAATAAATTCCAAGTTTCCAGAAATGAAGTAGGGAATGAAGAAATAAATATTTGTCTCTTTAATTGCTTTCAGACTCATTCTTGCTAGCTCTCTTTGAACTGTAGAGTCTAAGAGGCACATTTTTACCCTAGTGCTGAAATTCTGACATAAAACTCTCTGTCCATGCCAAATCTCAAAGCCTGTGTTCATAGCTCACACAGACTGACCCATATCACAAACCCAGAAGTTTTTCAGCATAGCAGGTTGCTGCATGAATAACAAAAAATACATGGGTAATATATGACATTCTCTTCCCTTTTCTTTTTACACTTTTCAACAAAGCCTAGGATTTTGCTTACAACACTGTCTTTGAAACACATTCTAAATTCAAGATTAAATTTATGCCTTCCAACTGTGAAGGCACCAAACCTTGAAGCAGTAGCTCATAAGGCATCATCATTCAAAGAAGCAGCAGGAGACAGGATAAAGCAATTTGGTTCTTATACATAACATCAGTCTAATAACTTGTGAGTCCCTGAATATTAACCTTCATGCAAAATTTGTTTTAGAGTAAGTTCTCATTATGCAAGTGATGCTGGAAAGTGATGCTGCTCCAGGGGCAAATCCGAAGAGTTTTGCAAACCTGTGAGTGGTGCCTGAATGCAAACCCAGACCCGATATTTTTTGCAGACTGAGTTATTTTCAAATACAAGATCCTGCATAGGCATAACACAAACTGTAGAATTTGTTTATAGTTGACACCTGAATTTAAGTAGCTACAGAGACTGATATTCCAAATAAAATATCAATGCTGCTGAGCAATGTACTGTAATGTTTTACTACCAGAAAAATACATTTGGAGGTTGGGGTGCCAGCACTCTTTTGTTCTGTACATCTACTCTTGCACTGCACTACTTCTTAATGTAATCATTGCCAAGAAGATTGTATTTCTCAACTCACATAAATATATTATTAGCCACCTTAGTCTTTCTGTGGCTCAGTTCTGATTTAAAAAATTGAGATTAGCAATGGTATCTTTCTTCTCTTCTCTTGTCTTTAAGAGTTTAGATGAGGCCTGTCTTAGTTTGTTACTGTTGTGATCATCTGCTTTGATCTTATATGAAATACTTCAATCCTTGTGTGTCTGTTGTGTGATAAACTTTAAAATTGCATCTGATTAGTTAAAAATGACAAAAAATTATCTAGATACCAAAGCAGAAACACCTCAGGATACCCCAAATGTGAATGATAAAATTGTGTGGTTGATTTTGCCCCTTTAATAGCCCATTTCATTAGAACTTTTTAGGTACTAATAATGCTAGGTAAAAGACTACAAATGAGGGAGTTGGCAAAGATATTCTGATGTAGTTGTATGTAAATGGATGAAATAGGACTAGTTAGTAGTCTAGAATGCTTTGTTCCATATTCTTGGGAGTGTATCTTGGAGGCATCACTAAGGTTTAAATTAGGTATATTTGATATATGATGAAGTATGTGTTATTACTTTATTTGGAGAAAAGAGGATATTTTCTTTACTGAAAAATTACTTTTAGAAATGTATGCTATTGGTATTGTATTGTATTTGTTGTCTTGGTCTAACTTCATACCAGAGGGCTTGCAGAACAGAATGTATTGTATGAAGCAGTGGTAGCAACTGTCTGAAGCATTTTGGTTTTCAGTGTGATTGGTATTCCAATTATATATTACTCAAGTTTTATCTTAAGCGTCCGTACTGTTTAGCTAAGATAGGCTTTGACAGGAAACATCTGGAGAAAACAGCATTAGTAATGTTTACTGTGGAGAAGGCAGGACTGACATTGCTTGGCAGAACAAAATCCATAGCAGAGAATGAATGACAGGCTGTGACAGCCTCTCTGCCAGCTTTTGATGGAGAAAATCTACCCCTTCCCAAAGAGGAGCGCAGTTTTGTTTTAGTCTTGAATCTGAGTTTTTTTGGATTCCTTGGTAACGTGGTTGGCTGTTAGGCCTATTATCCTATAAATGAAGAGATAAATATTGCTTTCTTGATCATACAGTCATGACTTTGGGTATGCTGTTACTTCACTGTCTCTTTGGGTATAACTTTGAAGATGACTGAAAATCTTGGCCTTTGTAGGTTATTTTATGATGCATGGAGTTATATGAGTATGAGCACATTAATTGTTCTTGTGTGCTTTATGGTCAGTTCAGCCTATTGCTTATCTAGGCCAGTACACCTCAGACCTGACCACCACAAAACCAGATTAGCAGCTGAGAGAGGTGGAGGATGATTTTCTGATGGCTATAGATGTATTGTTATTTAACTACTACTGAACAACTTTTTTTTTCAAACTGTATTTTATGAATCTGTAATTTGTTACTATGTTAACATTGAATTTTGCTAATGCTTTTGAGAGATAGGAGGAAGTGTGAGAAATTAGCCTTTTTGCTAAAGAAAACTAATTTTATAAAAGATAATACCCCATGTTCAACTGTAGACAAAACAGGAAGGTGAAGTAGATATTAATACCTAATGTTCATTTTGGAATGCATACAGCAGTGAGTTGCTAAAAGTGGATATATAGTTTAATATAGTTTATGTAGTTTTATATCCATAGAGCTTGTGTTGGTCTCAATTCTTGACACTAGTTGAATTTTGGGTATGATTGGTACATCTGGTACAAACATCTGGTTGAAGGTCCTTTGCAGCATCTGAACCTTTCAGTATTGCTGTCAGTCAACACAAGCAGGAAATGCAATTATTGGTACTGTTGATACAGAGAAGAATCCTAGCAGCAGTCAGAAAAGAGCCAAAGTGGGTGTGATACAACCATGCTGCTTCACAGTGAGATGCGAATTCTTATAAAAAAGTCTTCAACTTATAATTCTGTACTCTGACAACACTATGTGTGTTCTAAAAGTAAAGACAACCTAAATTCAGTGGTGCACGGTGCTGCATAAATTTCATACTAAAAAAATAAAAACAATCGCATACATTAGGCCTTGAAATTAGCAAATGAAATAGAAACTGAATTGGCAAAAATTACAATTTGGAACCTTCATAGAAAGGTGGCTTAGAGAGGGAAGTCAGATATGGTTTATGTAATTTTTTTTAGTGAGGAAAATTCAAATATGTTAGCTATAACTGCCAGAAGATTGATGCATTTGAAAAATATCCCTTGCATCTTGAAAGATGACTGGTCTGTGTAATATTATTTTAATAATAAAGAGCATTAATAATGTTCACTGTCACTCATTTTTTTAGTTATGTCAAAGGAAATCATATGGAAACTGGGATCTTACAGTAGTGCGAAGTTTCCTGTGACTACCAGAAAGAGAGCTCCATAAGATTCATTAAAAAGGAAAGGGACTCTGAGAGGGTGTACTGTACTCAACATTTTGGTGCTAGGCTTGATTAGACTTTCCATGCTACCATGTGGTAAGTGTATAAGATATCTTGGGACTGAAGACATTAATCAATGCTTAGGATACTTGTGAAATCTGTTTTATTATGTGTGGATTTGGCACCAATACCTATAGTTAAGGTAGTCTAACACTTTCCACTATAATTCTGTTTTCAGTTGCTTATAAGTAAGAACATTTTGGGCTGAAACTTTCCATGCTCGGTGTCTGCTTCAGGTTAATTGTTATTTTTCTTTAGTGTAAGTAATTCAGGAGCTTTTTTAGCTTGAAATTGAGGAAAAATACATGGTTCAGTGGAATATGTGCCCCAGTATAAACAGGGAGTGATGGAGTGCAAGTCAAACACTTATATCATGTACTGCGGGATTATGCATCAAGTTTGATGGCACTGATGGAAGCAAATGGCCAATAATGCCTTATTAATAATGGCAGATATCTTTTATAGAAACATGTTAGATTACCAAGGGACTCTATCCCTCTATCAAGGGACTTTAACATTTCTGTCTTCTGTAGCTCAATTGAAATATTAGGAAAAATAGTCACAGAAAAGTGATGACATTGGCCAATCCATGCAAAACATGTGAGGAAAACATCTCTATTTGTGTAAGGCCAAATTAGGTATCTTAGATATCAATGTCTTTCTGTTTGTTTGGTAGCTGTGTTCTTTTCCTGTGATCTGTTTGTAAAATACATGCTTCAGCTTAAAGCCACAGCAGCAACAAAGGGTTTTCCTTGAAACTGGTGTTGCTTTTCTGATCCCTGTGCAAAAGCTGATAACAAGGAGAATTCTTCTGTTATTAGTCAAGTGCTTATGATTTGCTTTCCCCTCTTTCATATCCCAGGAGGCTGTAGGAGTGTAAGTAGTTTGACACAAATGTTTATGGCCATGGGTTGGACTAGGGGGCAATGGGAACAGATGGGAACAAGTTTCCTTTGAAGTTAGAGTGTGAGAAAACAGAGGAAAGAATTTACAGTGAAACTCTGCAGATAAAGCGTCAATTTATCTAGCACACTCTGTCTACCAATGCAGTAGAATTAAGTAATTTTCCATTTGGATACAAATTCCTCCACTCAAGGAAGGATCTTTGTCCTTCTTCCCTGTCTCTTGGTATAAGTCTAGGGAAGAAAGCAGAAGCTTGTGTATATTTGTAAGCTGCTAAATACACTGTCACACTTTGGGTTTCTGAAAACTGACTACTCCAAGTGTTCTTCAAATGTCTAGTGAAAGGAAATACAAGTAAGTATGTGGTTATGGGTCCAGGAAACTTCTTTGGAAGCCATTGGTACAGGTAAATTATTTTTACTTTTGGCTGACCCTCAGCAAGAATTGGAAAGGAAATACTAATATCTACTGAATCAGTATTTTTATTAGACAAAATTCATCTTAATATAAAAAAAGGGGATTGACTTTGGCTAAAGTCTAAAACATTATATGCACATATGCATTTTGGGTATTGCTGAGTGCTTCCTAGACTATTTTGTTTTCTTTTCATTCCATTTGGTTTGCTGAAAATCTGTTCTTCCTCTGTCATTGATTTCATATTTTCAAGATTTTTTATTCTTCTGTGGCTAGTGTTAATGGTATCATTTATTATTCAGTTACTGTTATTTCCTTTTTTTTCTGTAGAGAAGACTATGCTAAAATAATCTAGTAAGTATCAAATAGAAAAACCATTTGGATGACATCAGAAAATACAGCAAAACTAAAATGATGGCAGACTGTAGCAGAAGAATGTTTATGCTGGAGTTATTCCTCTTGTTATGAGTGTTAGTTCTGTTAAAATATAATTCTCTTTGGGGTTTATGTTTTATTTTGTTTTTAAACTTTTGAAGTTAAAAATAAATGTACTTTCAATCTTTAACCAAGTTAACTTTTATACTCAGAATTTAGATTGTCACTGGCTAGTTTAAATATCTATGGCTCGAGCTACTTAAACAGAAGCTGGTGTTATCCACTTTTATATGATGATGTTTTTCTTTTAATCAGATTTTATTGTCTTGCATATGAAAATTACTCAGAAAATTACTTTTCATTTCAGTTATGATGCCTGCCACAACATAATAATTTATTCTTGCATGTAGCTAGAGACTCTGCCCCTTTTTCTGTTGAACCATAACACCTAAATATTTAAGATTTATGGGGCTAGGGATACGGTATTGGAAAGAGATTTAGCAGTAGTTCCATTAGGATAGGTTTGTAAGAGTGATCAATGGGCAGGTTGTGTTCCCTACCATGTTCTCTTTGTCTTGCCTAGCAGCTGTTCAATATGAGCATAGAGTCTTTGTGGTAAAGGTCAGCGGAAAGGGCTTTCCCATATCTGGGCTTTCCCAATGCTTCAGTGGTTAGCTACAGGTGGGTTTCTGCCAGTGGCTTCTTGTCATGACTTTCCTCTGATCCAATGAATCTGGCTATACAATGTGGCAATTTGGAAAAGTGCTGCATCCCAGCCTAATCTCTAGCTCAGGGCTAAGAATCGTCTCTTGAAAGGTGGGAGGTAAGGGTTTGGATGCTTTTTAGGCTGAGAAGTGTGACTACAGCACCAAATACACTCTTGCTAGATTATAATTAAGCTGCCACATTTTTGAAAGAAAAAATGAGCCAAATGGCTGATTTATAAACAGTGCAGAAGAGAATAAATTACCAGAATACCAGGATTTAACAAACTTTGGAGTTTTGTTAAAAAAATAATGAAATATTATCACATCTATTTTACAGAGTGGAACGGGGACATAAAGATTAAGCCAAAAATGAACATGGTCCTTCCCAAGTTAAAATGAGGACCTGGAATGGAAAACTAATTTTTACTGGATAATTCTGGCAAAGTTCTGTAAGCCACTAGATTATGATGGAAAAGTTTCAACTTCACTAGTGCCTCTCTGTGATATGTTCTCTTTGTTAAAAGAGAGAGCATGTTTCTTTGTGAATCAGAGCATTTTGTGCCCTTGATTCTTGCTGTTATTGACTTCACTTCTCTCTTGCTGACTCTTCTCTGTTCCTCCTTCCAAAAAAGGGAACTGAAGCCTAAAGAGGCTGACATGGAACAGAGGCTAGACAGAGTTAAAGGAATGAAGTAGGTATTTATTAAAAGGCCTTCCAAGGATACACCCTGGGCAGTACAAGACCTAAACAGATATGAAAGTCATCAATATCTTAGAATTTATTTCTATAATTTGGGATCATTTAGCAAATGCTTAAATTAACTAAAAGAAAAATTTAGAAAGAATAATGCACTCTTTTCCTAATAAATAACTAAACATTAGGTGTACTTCAAGAAGCAGGTAAAAAAAAATACCCTTTTAAAATACATTTTAAATTATGTTCTGTGGAATTTAAATCCTTTTTTTAAGTGGAATCTAATACCTTTCTAAATTAGATAACTCTAATGATGAAAATTTTCTAACTTTTTTGTAGGCTATATATTTAGTGTTATTATACTGTAACTTAATGCTTCAAGAATGTGGTTATTTTTTTAATACTGAAAATACCAACTCATTGTCTTTTAGGCTTACATATACGAAATGTGTTCAAGCACTTTTTTACAAAAACTTGGGAGACACACAGAATCTGTAATCAATGTCAGTTTTAATCCCTCATCTCCACAGGTAAGCCATTGCTTTTTTCCCTTCTTTGTAATGAAAGCATGTAAAATAACTCAAAGGCCTGAAAGATTTAAAAAGCAACATTATTTCAAGTGTGCTGTGTGAGAACAGCTATTGAAATAGCTTTATCACAATATTTTGAAAAATTACTGTTGTTTACTGTTGTGCTTTGAGCCTTTTTGATATCTGTAGGTGAAAAGTAATTCAAACAAGCTAGGCACTATGCAGAAACAATTTGTATTTGTTTAGTGATCATTGTACCATGTTAACATTACATTACATTTCAGTGTAATGGCTTAATTGCAGTGCAGCAATATATATAAAGAGTTTTGTTTTCTAAGTTTTATTTTGACACCCAAGCTTCCCTGCAGCTAGTTTATCATGTGAATTCTTTGTATGCTGTTTTTAATCCTATGGATTTATCTTCTTTGTTTTCATGTATTGAATTTGCATTGAAGCCTTATACTTTTACTTTTTGTTCCTTACTTTAAAGACACAACAATGGTCACTATATATATTTATGGAAGAGCGGACAGTAGCTTTTGTTTACTTCACTGCCTCCTCACCACTGACTGTGCTTATTGCTACTAAAGATACTTATGGAGTAAATAAAATTCCTTTACTTGTAGGAGTATTGTAACGTTTATGTGTCTCCTTCCATTTGTAAATATAGATGCTAGGACTTCTGTGATTTTAGAATTTCTGGAAGTTTTATTCCTTATGTGTATATTATTTGAACTGAGGAATTGTTGATTGCTGTCTTAGGGTGAACAATATGGATTTAATTCTGGTTTTTGGATTCAGCAATGTTATATTCAAGCAAAAGGTATGGTTCATTAAACTTTACACCCAAATGAAGAGTAGTGTAAGGTTTAGCACAGAATGTATTTCTGCAAAAAAGGTATATTATAAGAATAGAGCTGACTGTAGTCTTGCAGAATTCTGATAATTCTGATCTGTGGTCCACCTGCTGGAATGCATTTTGGTGGAAAATGTCTGTTTAGAGTTCAATTTTTAAAGGTCTAGAGGCTCAACTGCAGTAGTAGAGTGAATCAAGACTTGGAAATAATTAAGTTCAGGAAAATCAGTTGTTAATCAAAGGGGCAGAATCTACAAATGGTGTAAAATAAGCTTTGGCTGTGGCTCCAAGCCAGACTGGTATGGAAGTGTGCCTTGGGGCAAAAACCCTTTAATACTGAATTTTATCAAACATTACACAGTCAATTAAGTATTATAGTTAGAGCCAAATCTGAAGTTCAAGAGCCACAAACACTTTTCTTGAAGAGCTCTTTCCTGAGAAACCAGGCCTGTGGTTTTGAACCAGCTGATGGCTTTCCCCATAGATATTCTTGTGGGGAAAGATTTCGCGGTTTTATCAGAAACATTTGACTAAATGGCAAGGAATGTGTAAAACTACTGCAGATTTACAGATCAAATATAAATTTGATTAACCAAATAATTCTGCATGATGTGGACTCCAAAATGTTTCCCAATTTTGGGGGAGTTACAGAAACAAAAACCAAACCAAAAAACCAAAAAATCCACCTGAGATTTCCAACATAGAATTTAGCATGAAATTACATTCCAAGGCACTAGGAGAAGCTGCTAAGCAATGCAATGATAAGCCTGTAGAGTAGAAAAGAAGAAGACCATAAATTTATCAGAAAAGAATAATCCCATCCCTTGAAAGAAAGACTTTATTTTAGGCAGTCAGAGTTTCCAATACTGGAAGATTTTTGTATGCATTTCTACTACTGGTTAGGGATTTAAAATTGACTCTATTTTTTTCTCATCCAATGTTTGAATTAATGCAATTAAGATTTATATTGGATTCTGAACAGCCGCTGCATAAAGCCCCATTCCATTCAAACAGAAACACTGGCAGGAGAAAGCAAAATGAGTGAAAAAAGAAAATGGCTGAAGAGTGGAATTCAGACATTATAACTAAGTCTTTTGTTGTGGAAACATCCAGCCAAAAGTGTGGTGTTCTGTCAGTGCTCCAGTTCAGTTGTTGCTTGCCCAGCACCTGTCCATGAGGTAGCTTATTCCAATCATTCTTATAACTCTCACTTGCATAAGTGTTCCTCCAGAAAAGAGGGAAAACCCCTGGATGGATATGATATTATTATTATAGGGGGCATTGCTGCTTTCATCATATGGTACTCTGCAATAATTTATAAAGAGATTACTATGAAAGCTGTAGAAGGGGAATAAGTTAGAAAATTTGCATTTATCTTAATTTTCAAGATGATTTCTCAGTTTTGGCTCCTTATTGTCACTTCCTGGTTTTCACTCATTGTTCAAAACTTAAGTAGGGAAGAATATTTATCTTACCAAGACCATTAGTAGCATTTCAATCTATTTTAGAGAGTATACATTAAGGGTTATTGTAGTGTTTAACTATAGTAACTGTAGTTATTAACTATAACACATTTGAGTCAGTCTAAATTAAAAAAGGCGTCTTATCTACTAAATATGGAAACAATAAGTAATCTCTGTGATTTTGAAGCAGAATAAAAGCAAATGGGGACATTATTCTCATCTGCTGGTTTTGTGAAGTTGAATATTGATATATGCTGTGATGGAAGTTATTTTTTCAGGACAAAATCAGGACTTGAAAATCAGTGTGCACTGCTAGCACCCTATTGATACACTGGGAGGTAGTTTCATGCTTTTGGTGAGCTGAGCCTACACAGTTGGTCTACTGGCCTGGCTGAGAACCTTCTGAAGCAGAGTATAATTAAAATTGAGTGACAAATCAGAGATGGCCAAGAAAGAGAGAGACTGTTTAATGTTCTTCCTATTTAAAGAGAGGTCAGGATGTTCTCATGCATCTTGATATCAATTTTTAAACTCTCTGCTCATTTCACAACCCTGTTCTCTTTTGGTAAATATCCTTATACAGTTTAGGAGTAATACAGTCTTTGTAGGAAGACTGTCTTTGCCAAAGACTGTATTGCAGTTTATGTCTAGTGAGAAGATATTTCCTTTACCAACATTCAGCCAAAGAAGACAGTTGCATTAAAAAAAAAAAATAGAGCCTCCTGCTGACCATTGCTGAGGATGAATGTGTTTCTGTCCTTGTCTTCTTAAACTTGTTAGCCAAATCTATGTAATCACATTTGGTTAATCTCAGTGAAGTGAATGAAGGTAGGGAATGGAATTTTCCTAAATTTAACAAACATACCGGTTTAATTTTCTATTCAAATTACTGAAGTATCAGTCTGATTAAATTTTATCAATATTTTATTTTTATTCACCATTGTGTTCAATATCCTTCTCTTTTTCATCCTCAAATGTACAGATGTATTGTGATGGCATTATTAAAAAAAGAAGGGACAGCAGTTAATGCAATTTGTCCTAATCTTTCATGGGTTGTTACAGATCAGCTTGTAAATGGTACCAAGATACTCATGTAAAGCAGTTCAAGGCAGCTGCATGTGCCCTTTCTTATTCTGTAAGACTCTAAGGCTTATGAGAGGCAGAAATTGGGGTAAAAAAGATCTCTTCAAAAGGTAACAGCACCTGGAGTATTGTTGAGCAAACCAATCATTGTGACATGAATTAAACTTTGGGGTTTTTAGAGTAAGATGGTGCTTAAAAAATTATTAGCAGTCATTGACTGATACTACTGTGTCATATACAAGCCTACCACATGCTAAAAATCTTGAGATAGTCTTCAGGTTTGGAGAAATGCATAACTGTTCAACTTTCAAACTTTCAACAGTTAAATGGATTGAGAAATTGAGTCAAAGCAGATAAGTGCCAGTCTAAGTATCTGGGGGAAAAGAGGATCTTCAGCTCTCTCACCTCTGGGAGATTCTCAAAGTTGGATTGGTTTCCTACAGCGTCTTCTTTGGCTGCTGCCTTTAAGCCAATGGTTATGTTTGCAGATCTTGGCCCTTTCCATCTTAAAAATTGCTTTGAAAGAAAAGAACACAGAGCTTTGGGCTGTTCCACTCTCCTGCAACACGGGTGGTTGAGCCTGAGGATAGCTAGGCTACTAGTGTGACACAGCAGGTAGTCCTACTGAATTTATTCCAGCCCCAGAGAATTTGAAATTGAGTTCATCACTGAACATGTATGTCACTGCTTATAGCAGAAAGATAATTTCTTTTGCAGTTTCTGACAAACTCCAACAATGTTGTGTATCAACATATTAAATTATGAGTTTATGTTGTTTAGTGAAAAAAATTGTTTATACCAAAAAATTCTTGCAAATAAATACAAAAACATATTAGAAGCATGGCAGATTTTTAAAGAGAAAGAAAGAGCCTTCTATAAACTAGAAAGGACAATGTAATTCCATTCAATCATTGAATACTCCATGCATTTTGAGTGTGTTGCCAGCAAAAAACAGCTGTACACCACATGATTTTAGATAAATATGCTTGCAGAGGCAAGCATCTCAATTCATAGCATATTTGTCATAAAATCTTTATGCTACTTCTTACAAGGGTAGATACTTTATTGAATGGCACTGCTAGGCTGAAAGGGCTGGTTTGGAACAATTGGTTACTCTGCTGTTCAATGTGAGTTCTATTTACCAAGTATCTAGACAAGGTTCCCTATGGACTGGAAAGAGAGAGGATTGGCTGGGAGCAGTAGGGAAAGCCACTAATTGTAGTCATAAGGATAATTTGGAGAACAGACAGCTTCTTGGAAACTGTCAGATAGAGTGAAGAGGGAATGGTGGGGACTAAGAACTGGAGGAGAAGAACATATGTATGGAGTGAAGTGATGATGTTGGAGAGATGAAGAGAGTGCCTAGAGGGAGGGAACAAAAGCCCTAAGTAAGAGATGAAAGCTGCAAGGTTAAGAATTATAGTTTCTGAACTTCTAGTTAAGCCTTGTTTCAGAAAGAGATAGGAAAAATGAGATGCCTGTGACCTGGTTTTCAGAGCTGCTAACAGGATGTTGCTCTTAACAGTTCTGCAAACTGGTGTGTTCAGTGTCTCAGAAAAAAACCCAGCTTTTCAAAGGAAATAAAGAGAAGCTTCCAGATGAGATAAACCTCACTTGCTTCCTTTACACACTACACAACTGTCTTGTAAGAGCCAATAATACAAGATTGAAAGGGGATAAGCAAATGAGCATCTGCTTTTCACACTCCATGAAGGGGCATGTAAAAACATATTCTGTGAAGTATACTTTGAATACAGTCTCCTTTTCTGTCTGGAGGAGCTAAAGTGAAGATTGGAAGATTTGCCAAACAGGAAGAACTAAAGGGCTAATGGTTAGGAGTTTTTTCAGCTACATTTTTCATAGAAAAATAGAATTTACAATTTAATTATCTTATGTAGCACTTTAGGAAGCTGTCAAGGTATCTTATTTCTCTTTCTTGAAAAGTGTTGTATTTAACTCCCTCAACAGATAGTATTCATAGAATGCAGTTGAACATTTGCTGATACTAGAAACCATTCTGTGGGAAGTTCCAGTTCTAAAGTTTTGGGCTTTTCATGTAGAACAGGTACAAAGCTTCTTCCTCCATTTAAATTAAAATTCAGGCATTTGCATTCCAGGAAGATTCTCCCTTCTTACATAGTCTTTGAGAAATTTAAAGTCAAATTAATTGGTAGTCATGATACAAACGTACAGTGGATGTATAACAAATCAGAGTTCAGCCATTAAAATATATTTAGATGATATACAACCAAAATGAAGTGTGGAATAAGCTGCATTCTAAATGAGCTTTTGGAAAAGGGAAAGCTAAGTCTTAGCTAACAGATTAAATATGAAAAGAAAAACAGACTCAACTTCTGTCTTAAATTAAAATAGCAACATAAAATGATTCCAGCTGACTGATGGAGTATGATATAGCCACACCAAATATCTTGGCCCAGCTCCTGGCTGTATCTGAGCTGTGCTCAGCATTAAGGGAGAAAGGCGCGAAGCAGAAATTCTTTGAAGCTGCCTTTTGTGCCTCTCTTCTTCCAGTCCACTTCATAAAGTACAGCAGTCTCAGAAGTGCTTGATTCTGCACTCCCTAACAAGTTTTCCCTGTGATCTTATCTGGCAACTGGGGGGACTTTTGCTTTGCCAGCTTGCTTTCAGGTCTGTGCTGTATGGTGGGGTAGGCAGGGAAAAGTACATGCTGATAAGGGGATCCTGTGCCCCCTGCTCTTATCTCATAGAAATATTCAATATCTCTTTTAATTTAAACCATCCCCCCATGTCCTATCACAATTTAAATGTATAAAGGGTCACTCTCCTTTTCTATAAAACACTTTAAGTGCTGAAAGACCACAATAATATCTTCCTGGAGCCACCTTTCCCCCAGGATGAACAACCCCAGCTCTCTCAGCTTGTCTTAGGAGAGGTGCTCCCCTCCTCTATCATTTTGTGGACATACTCCAACTCGACATCTTTCTTGTGCTGAGGACCCAAGAGCTAGATGCATTATCCCAACTTAGGTTTCCTTGAGAGCAGAGTGAAGGTGGAGAATCACATTCCTTGACCTGCTGGCATCCAGCCAATTCCTTATCTACCCTTCAAATCCACCTTTCAAATCCATGTCTCTCTAGTTGAGAGATAAGGATGTCATGTGGGCCCTTGTCAAAAGCCTTGACATGAGCCCAGGTAGATGATAACAGTCAGTTTTCCCTTGTGGACCATTGCAGTCACTCCATCACAACAGGTCTTCAAACCCTGTGAGGAGCAGTTAAGGACTTTGAGCTTGTTTACTTTGGAGAAAAGAGGCTGAGCAGTGACCTCATTGCTTTCTACAGCTTCATGAGGCAGGAACATGATGGTGTTGATCTCTTTTCCCTAGTGTCCAGTGACAGGACATGTGGGAACGGCTCAAGGATACATCCATTAGAGGAGGTTTAGAGTTGACATGATGAAACATTTCATTACAGAGTGATGAAACACGGGAATAACTGTCAACAGATCAATGCACACAGGTCAATGCACCATGCTTGAATATCATGCTTAAATTTTTGGTCAACCCTGAAGTGATCCGGGAATTGGATTAGATAATCCTTGTCTCTTCCATTCTAATTCTAATTCTAATTCTAATTCTAATTCTAATTCTAATTCTAATTCTAATTCTAATTCTAATTCTAATTCTAATTCTAATTCTAATTCTAATTCTAATTCTAGTTCTAATTCTAATTCTAATTCTAATTCATTCTAATTCTAATTCTAATTAAATTTCTAATTAAAATTAAAATTTAAATTTATTGTTTCTATCTCCTCCTTTCCCTAGCAGTACATTATGAGAAAATCACTCATATTTCTTCCCAGCCCTGCATTAGTAGGAGGAACTGAATAGTTAATCATGTTCCAGCCTAGGTGTTGGCTGTGTCCCTTTGTGGGAAGAAGGCATGAACCTTCTGATGGGTGTGAGAGCTGTGGATCATTGTATGATGATTTGAAACACTGAACAAATTTGCAAAAAGCATGTGGGAAGTGTGGTTTTTTAGAGTTTGTGTTCATAAAGTTCAGCTGGGTTTCCACAGGATGTCAAACCCCTGCATCTCTGACACTTGCAAGGCTCAAAGACAAAGGTGTGCTCCTGAACTAAATGGTTGCAAATGTTTTTGAGGTGAGCAATACCAATACCTGTTCATTTCCCTGTGGATTTTTTTCCCTTGTAATCAGTTTTAGAAATGCCTGACCTGTTTTCTGTGGGAAAAAAAGCTAAAACAAGAGAGCTTGAGAACAGCAGTGCTCATCAGAGCAGAGATCCATTGGCCCACTGCTCTTCTTCAAAGTGGTCGGCCATCATTGCCGAAAGGAAAGCTTGTGGGTGGTGCAGGGCTGCTCCTGCCAGGATCCAGAGAGTGTAGGCCTTCTCTGGATGGGACTGGAGCATTCTTTGGAGCCTCTCAGAACACAGAATCCTGCCAAGGACCCAAGGGATGTGTCTCAGCTCATCCTGGGCCCTGCAATCCTGTCTGAGTGATGCTGTAGGTGTGTCCACTTGTGACCTCGTTTCCTTGGTGGGCCTGGGACTCACACTGCAGATAGCTGCTCTATGGACGCCTCAAACTGGGTCAGAGCTTCTTAGGCATAACTCCAGGCATAACATAACATAATTATTCAATTTTATTCTATTTCCTGTACTCACCATGAGCTGAATAAAAATGAGACTATCATTTGCCTGAAATGCTTGGGGTTTTCAGCTCCAAAACCACCTTCAAGGACACGTCACAAAGATTACAAGTGGAAACAAGATTTTTATTTATTTTCTTTTGTCTTTCTGAATCTGTTTCAGAGCCAATGCTTACAAGAATTAAAACTGTCTCACAATATTCAGATTATTCAAGTTTTCTTACAGCTAATGAAGACATGTCAAATCCTATCTTTTAATGGTCTTTTCTGAATCCCAATAATGTGTTAAAATCTATTTATTCATTATTATGGATTATTGAGTACAACTTTATATAAGATAAAAATTATTTTACAAGCCAGTTTTTCTCTTGGCATGACTCTATAGACTTTGCTCTCATGAGGTCTCTATCTTGTGTCTTTCTAAAGTGAAGGCATTATTTTTGTATCAAAAATGCTTAAAGATAGGACTATCTTTTTATCTAGAATTTTTGGGACAAAGTGAAGCCTTTTGCTTATTAACTAGTTGAAACTCAAGCTTCCATTTAGAAAATTACTTAATTTGTTCAAGGGAAATACAATTGCTCTGATGCAGAGACTTTGAGAAATGATAAGGATAGCTAAATCCTAAAGAAATATCTGGAATTGTTCTCTACCCGTATTTGTCTGAATAGGTGTATATATTTATCATCTATGTGTACCATATCCATTATACCTAGACACAGTAAAAATGCACTTAAAATTAACAAAGGAAACACTTTTCTGATAACGTGTGAAATCTGTGAAATTCTACATTGAATTAATAGTGTCAGGAAAACTGTTTTTAAAAAAGCTGGCTGTTTGACTTCTACAGACATTTGACCCTGATTAGAGAAAACAGTTTTATTAATACATTTCTAATATGTTTTCTTTGTTTTCAAATTTAGCAGTTTAATAAATATGAAATTTTGAAACAAGTGGAAAATAAAATTACTTTGTTGTGCAACTTTTACTAACACAGGTCCTAAAAACTGACTAGTGAAATATGAATCTTATTTCTTACTGTTATGCCAAGATAAATTTCTGGCAAAGGCTTTTTATTAGTGTATCCAAAAGCTGATAGAGTGCTCACAGTTTTAAATCTCAAATTATAAATTTGTATATTCAGCAAAAATAGATTTTTTTTCCTTGTTTACAGTCAAGACAGAATCATCTATAGTCTCACAGTATATATCCAAAACTCATGGCCTTAAATTCAACAGTATTTGTTAGGACTAGACCCTGCATTTTAATTAGGGGATAGGAAGTTTCCTGAGTTGTAACACAAGTTTGTCAAGTATGGCTTTCTCAGACATAAACTCTATGCATCATCTAAAGATTTAAGGAACTTCATTCTTCTTTATCTTCTATTATATAGTTCTGTTTTCACTCATCTTTAAGCGTTTTGTCTGTTTGTGTTTTGGGTTTTTTCTCATTTTAAGCATTAAATAAAAAAAAAAAAGGGGGACCTTTCAGAATGTTGAAATTTGCTGGAGATATTTTAGTGTTCTGAAACTTCATAGATAAGGTGAAAATTAGTAGATCTACTATCAATATGAAAATGTTTCTTCACCAGTAAAATTGTTAAAGGAAAATTATTGATATGCTGATAGCATATTTCCCAGGATGAGCAGTGGACTCCAAGGGGAGAATTATTCCTGAAAATCTGTGGCAGTTCAAAAGTTTTGAAGGCCAGCCTTTCCATACTATTTTTCCCCCTAGTCCCATACAGTCTGGACTACTGAAGGCAGTGAAAAATTATATATGATATTAAACCTTTTGTTTTAGGCAAGGGATTCCTTGTACAGATGCTGATCCTGTGTAGGCAGTTTGAGTCCATGAACCTTCGTTAGCTCTGTCTCAGCAGTGGGCCTGCAAAGGCACCAGTTGGTCTTCACTGGTTTAAAATAGAGCATGCTGAAATGTGACACATGCCATTGCAAGATGAGATGATGCTTTTTACAATTAAAATTCTAGGTTTGAGATAGCATGATGAGTGTAGGATAGGAGCCTTTGTAGAGCAGAGTAATTGAAATGTAATTACCCACTTTGACTTTGGACAGAACACTGAGGATGAGAAGTCTGTAGTAGTTAAAAGCAACATGTGATTCCAGTTATCAGATTTTAGCTAACCTTTCTATATTAAAGAATTTTTCAAATAAGTGTGTGATGCCAAATATAATAAATAGATGGTAATACAAAAATGAAACAGAAATTGTAGAGCTATTATTCTAAGAAAAGGCACAGAGGAAGATTACAGTTTATACAAAGAGTATGTCATAAATGCTACCCTTTCAAGGGTACATATTTCTTAGAATTAGAAATTCCTTAGGAGTTAGAATTAGAATTAGAGATAGAATTCCTTAGGAGCAATACACAGAACCATCAGGCAAATCTTGAGAATTTCCAAGAAGTACTGTAAACTAAAATTCACACTATACATGGCAGCATTTTATTGTATCTGGAGCATATTACATTTTCTCCTGTGATTCTAACTAGAAGTTGCATTCCTTCCATTCTATTTTCATGACTGTTTTAATATGAATTTTGATACAAAATTGAGAAATGTTTTTGTTTTGTTTGAGAAGCAGTCCAAATGTCTATAGGAATACATCAGTTATAACAATAGATTCCTATAAATGCCTATCATGCCAAAAAATAATAGTTACAAAGAAAGTGTTGAAAAATAATTTTTTCATAGAGCAGTTTTAAAGAAATACCCTTAGTACTCATCATAAGGATAAAAAAAAGTACCTAATGAGGGACAGCCAGGCTGTAGTTCATTACAGAATCCATAAGGATTTCTGAAATCCCTTATTTGTCTTGCAGAATACTGTTTTTTCAGTATGAAATAAGAACATGGACTATCTTTTATTTTGCTTGTAATCTAGATGTGATCTAAAAGTTTTGAATAGGTTCCAGCTAGAGGCATCTCCTCTGAAATGTAGGTTTTGCCATCAATAATTTATGTAAGCAGCTATGATACTTACTGAAAGAAGTGTTTTTCACTTCAAGTGCCTTCTCTTTCCAGACTTCAGACTTACTCTATATTTGAAGGTTGGAACAAATTCTGTCCATGAATGACTCAACTTCAAAATGTTTTGTTTGCACTGCAGAATATGATACACTCTCCATTGGGAAGCTGCTAGCCTGGCATGTTTAGCTAGTTTTCCCGCTGACTTACCAAGTGTTATGCAAGCATTGCTATCCCATGACTTGAACAGCTCCTGTAACTTTTACTTTAAATATGGACACAGAGTTTTAAAACATCTTATAAATAATAAAGTCCTTCATGGAAATTAGTGCAATATTTCAAGATACAAAGTTATATATGAAATCAATATGATTCCACTTTTTTTTCAAGTGTGAGTTATATGCCTTTATTATTTTTGAACAGCATATAATTTTCTCTTGAAAATATTAAAATATGCAATATGTCATGTAATACCATGGTTTGTCTTTTGAATTTGCTACCTGAAAAATATTTTCCAAAAAAGATGGATTAGCCAGCAATAAAATTAACTTGCTTTCTGCAGACATATAGATATAGGGAGGAATAATTAATGAACAAAATACATTTTGAGTCCCAGGTTGTATTATCCAGGCACATATAGACATTGTAAATCTCTCAGCCACAGAGGATAAATACCATCCAGAGAAAAAGAAAACCTTTATGAAAAGGAAGCAATACTGGATTAATAAAACCCCTTGTTTGTCTAAATCATGTTGCATATGATGGAACTGCAGTGTGTATTAAAATGGCTAAAATCTTACACATATGTTATTTTAAAAGGAAAAATAATTATTAAACTTACAGGAAATTATCCTTCATGTGTAACCAATATATTAAAATGTACTGATGTGATGGAGTTTTGTACAGTGAAATGAGTCCTATTATCTTCTGTTTGCATGTTAAGAGAGGTAATACAATTAGTTAGAGCTAGCATTTTTGGCTCTCTTTAAGAAGGAAATGCAAACAAAAGAGAATGTGATGGAGTCTGAAGGAAAAAAGACTGTTCTCCAGGAGCAAGTTAAAGAAAACAAATGTTAATATATTTTTTAAATTACATAGTTAAGATTTATGCTAGAAGAGGAAGAAGTTTTTTGTTAATTTATGCAAAGTGGGAAACTTTAAAGAAGACAGAGATTTTTTTTAGTTTTTTGTAAACAAACTATATTATATCAGATCTGAAGTCTGTTTGATTGACATCAGTACAGCTGGCCAGCCTGCCTTAGTGCTTACAGCTGAAGTGAAAAACTGTCATAGTTTTAAAGGTCCCACTTCTGTAAACACTTCCTGTTCCATTGAGTTATTTGGGGAGTTTTAACACGCAGTGGTTTCAAAGAAATTGTGCCAATAAGTAGAGTATAAAAAACAGTATTGAAAATTACTTAGTTTATTTAGTAGGGAATTATATATTATATGGCAAAGTGCCTTTCAACTTATCCTCATGTATGCTTTTATTTCTGACATGATTTGATTTGTTAAATGTTTTCTATTTTGTGCCTGATGGACACAAAGTATGGCCTTACAGTTCAGGAGAACAAATGAGAGGATCCATCAGCTATGGTCCAAATATAGAATGAAGGGCTTCCCAAGAGCTAATTTAAGTTACAGGTCATTGAATATGATCAATGGATGATATTCAAACCATGTCCAATGTGCATCCTTTAATTTTCTTTTCCACCATGCTTCTAAGTTACAAACTTCTGGATTTAAGAATTGGAAAGATCTGAAAGTAAAAATAAATTCTGCTACAGTTAAAACTGAGAGAACAGCAAAGTCACTGAGAGTTATACAATACTTGGCTGTGCAGTTTGACAATACAACAATACTCATGACAGATGCTCCAAAGACAATGGTGGCTCTTTATTAATAGTGATATTGGAGTCTGGAAATGTAAGTAGATTGCAAAAACATGCAGCCCATATTAATGAATCAGAAGTTTTTGTACTTTTCCAGGCTTTCATACATAAAGAGTGTAAGGTATCTGCGATGGATGTTGGCCTGTCGACTAAATAGCAGGTTATAAAAACACTCAAGTGATTTAGGCTTCTAAGTTAAAAAACCTTTCTGAAGATGGAATTGGAAGCTGCTCTTAAGTCAGTTATTTATTTACCATTTATTCGTTTGATAGATCTTTTATTCAATATTTGAGCTTTTTGTCCTTTGATTCAACTTATGGAGACTCTCACTGTTGTTGTTGAATGGCTTGAGTCACATTCCTCAAGCAAACCAACTTTGGTGGTCATGAAACATTGGCAGCCTGGGAGAGTCCATCAATAACAAATTGCTCCTAAATAGGATGTATCATGGGTGGTCCAAGAGTTTCCTGCAAAGGACAGTTTCTGGAAGACACCATGGCTTAAATGAGTGTAATTCTCTCTGTTTATAGGTGTTATAGTCAAGTTTGTTGTTTAACTCTGCTAAGCATGGCTAACCTTGTGACAGCTACTCATTTGAGAAGGAGACATTATAGGAAAAAAAGATACTGCATACATAATGACTCCACATGAAACAGTCTCACAGGTCACAGTCTCACTTTTAGGCATACTTTGGTAAACTGAGGTTTTATATTTCAGTGAAGAAAATCAGAATTTACAACTCAGTTTATAATTATGGAGGCAGGTATGGCTCCTGGATTGTGATAAAGTAGTGAAAGATCAGAATATTTGATTACACATCTTGCAATATCTTTAGAAATAAATAAACTCTTTACATTAATTGGTATAGTTGCATTCTCCTGAAAGAACACAGTTTTACTTCACAATACTGTATAGAGTTGCACCCTTGAGCTTCTCTATTGCCAAACTGCAGAATTTTTCCAAACTTTGAAGTTGAAAGAAATTTTTGTGCCAAAAGGCTGTGGGGAACTGTTGATTTGAATTATGTTTTTCTAGTGTGGAAGTGAATCACCTTGGTTACCTTCTTATTAGAGGAGAGTTTCTTTTTGTTGACTCTTTCTTAAGAAGGACAGTTCCAGTAGTACAGCTCCTTTGTTTAAAAATCTCTTCTATTGCTTGTGATTTCAGTGCCTTCCATGTATTCCTCATGTGCCAATGCACTGATCAGTTGTTAGTGGTTTATGTTAATATATTAATGTCAGAGATGGCAAATCAAAATCTAGCCATGATAAATGAGCAAAATAGCCATTTTTTTTTCTTTTCATTAGTCTGGGTACTCAATGCTTATTCTTCATTAAATGCAGTCTATGTCTTTCTTTTTATAAAATGCCAATCCAGAAACAGCAAAAAACAAAAAAAAAGTTTTAAGTGGAAACAAATGAAGAAAACACAGAAAAACATGTTGCTATAAACAGCTATTAGGGCTGAATCATGCTAGAGTTTTGTGGATGTTTTCATTTTAGAGTGTCATTTGTTTACTAATTTCTGACTTTTTTTCTTTTTGGACAAATTACTAACACATGTTTTCTCAGCTCTCAAGAAAAAATGTTTTCATATTTTTTAAGGAATAAGTGAGCAAAAAGACATTCTTTGCACTTTTTGTGTGCTTGCTCTTATCTGTCTTGAAAAATCTTTCAGTAATATGAAATATCTGCTACAATCATAGCAAGGATCTAGTGTTTTCATAAAGTATCTTTTATTAGTTTATGAGAAGACACTGTTGCAGTTCTCTACTGCATTATGCTGTATATTTTCAGTAAACCAGACATGAGTCTACACTTTTTTTTTTTTTTTTTTTTTTTGTGGGAGAAAAAAGGGATCACAAAGAAAGAAACAAGGAAGTTTACTGCATTAGTATTTGATTAATTCTGACACACGATGTGGCCTCAAGGGCAGTTAGGAGTGAGCTATTGGTAATTTTTATAGTTAGTTATGCAAGAATATAAACTGCCCTATTTAGTTATTGAAATCTGTAACATGCTTCCATTTTTTCTTATACCCCTACTTCCCTAGCAATACAAGAATAGAGACAGACTACTGAAGTCTTTCTTTTAGCTGCAATTAGGGTTCTTTTTTTTTTTTCCCTGTTATTTGCTGTTCAGAAAACTGTAGTTGATGAGGCTACGAATCTGAAAGGTTGCTTCTAGGTCAATATTGTTCGTTGAATTTGCAAGCTAAAATTTGAAAGCATATTTGATTTTATTGCAAGTTTGTTTGATAAAGAATTCAGAAAAAACAGTTCTTGGTTTCATTTATTTCCAAAATTCATAATGTGAATCTGAAACCAGCTATTACCTCACAACAGGTTGATTTCACAATTGATTTCTTGGATGGTATATTACTGTTGATGAAAGAGTAAATTATCCCCTTTTTGATTTTGAATACACATCACTGTTGTGTGGTATGTGAGTAAGTAAGACTTTCTATATGCACACAGGCTTGTAGAGATCATCAGAAAATCTATAATTTGCCATCTTATTCTGAAGAAAGCTTCAGGTCTAACTAGTATTCAGTACCTTGAACCATTTGTGTCTGCTATTATAGTCTGCTTATAATTGAGATGATATAAACATTGCCACTTGTCATTGAAGACATTTATTTCCTCATACTATTAAAGAAATGCAGATATTTAACATTTGTTAAATTAAATAACATTTAATTTAAACATAGCAAGGATCTAGTGTTTTCATAAAGTATCTTTTATTAGTTTATGAGAAGACACTGTTGCAGTTCTCTACTGCATTATGCTGTATATTTTCAGTAAACCCGACATGAGTCTACACTGCTTTTTTTTTTTTTTTTTTTTTTTTGTGGGAGAAAAAGGGATCACAAAGAAAGAAACAAGGAAGTTTACTGCATTAGTATTTGATTAATTCTGACACACGATGTGGCCTCAAGGGCAGTTAGGACTGAGCTATTGGTAATTTTTATAGTTAGTTATGCAAGAATATAAACTGCCCTATTTAGTTATTGAAATCTGTAACATACTTCCATTTTTTCTTATACCCCTACTTCCCTAGCAATACAAGAATAGAGACAGACTACTGAAGTCTTTCTTTTAGCTGCAATTAGGGTTGTTCTTTGTTTTTTTTTTCTGTTATTTGCTGTTCAGAAAACTGTAGTTGATGAGGCTACGAATCTGAAAGGTTGCTTCTAGGTCAACATTGATCGTTGAATTTGCAAGCTAAAATTTGAAAGCATATTTGATTTTATTGCAAGTTTGTTAGATAAAGAATTCAGAAAAACAGTTCTTGGTTTCATTTATTTCCAAAATTCATAATGTGAATCTGAAACCAGCTATTACCTCACAACAGGTTGATTTCACAATTGATTTCTTGGATGGTATATTACTGTTGATGAAAGAGTAAATGATCCCCTTTTTGATTTTGAATACACATCACTGTTGTGTGGTATGTGAGTAAGTAAGACTTTCTATATGCACACAGGCTTGTAGAGATCATCAGAAAATCTATAATTTGCCATCTTATTCTGAAGAAAGCTTCAGGTCTAACTAGTATTCAGTACCTTGAACCATTTGTGTCTGCTATTATAGTCTGCTTATAATTGAGATGATATAAACATTGCCACTTGTCATTGAAGACATTTATTTCCTCCTACTATTAAAGATATGCAGATATTTAACATTTGTTAAATTAAATAACATTTAATTTAAACATTAAAATTTATTTAACATTTAACATTTATTTAAAATGTTAAATAACATTTGTTAATTAACGTTTCCAGCAAAATAAACCTTTTTTTTTTTTTTCTGATGGATAATGGCAAAGAATTCTTTAGTGGAATTGAAGTAAATGAAAGCAAATTAATGATCTTTTTGTGCTTTCACATGTTTGAATATTTCTAAATGAGAGTCAAATTAGGCAGCAATCTTTTCCTCTCAGTACAGCTGAAAAAAAATTTTTTGCACAGCTAGATCTGATACCATGTGTGGATAATTAGATCTTGTGGAACTGTTGACAAACCTTTGTGATTTCCATGTGTCCTTCTCCAAGCTGTCCCATTGTAATTTCAAGGAGTTTCTTATTAGTAAGTGGCTCAGCTGGACAGTATGTAATACTACTTTGCTTGGAAATTCAGCAGTGATGAAATGTCATTTTTGGCTTACCTTTGTAAGTCAATACAAATGCTCTCAAATACAGCTTGAAAAGAAAGTGTATATTGACTTGGTTAACAACACAGCTCCTGATTATAACTGTCCATATTGAAAGTCACTTGCCAGTGATACAAAGGGGCAATATTCTAACTCTTTCAGGGACTGTTGACGACATCTGCCAGCTCAGTGGTAGGTTTTCAAAAGATCTTATGCAAACGAATATTTCAGAAAGTGAAATATTTGCAGAGTAGCTCATGCGTCTCTGTCGCATATTAATGGTCTATAGATGCTGAGGATGAATAATGAGTGGTAGCCCGATGTTATCATCACTCTCTAATTTTGTTCCTTTATATCAAGTAACAGAACAAGATCAGTCATAAAAGTATTTGCAGTAAAACTAAACTGCTACTTCCATCTTTGCTGGTTTGTTTTTTAATGATTTTCTATGCAGAAATTATGATAATGGAAAACTTTCGAGTTGCCAGCTTTCTTAAGAAATTGTTATTTGTCAAGAGTTGCACACTTGTCAAAATTATTGACAGGGCACTGATGTTGCCAGAAATACAGCCACCATCCAGGCTTCTGCATAGTTTTGGATCTGTAAGGAAACTGTGCGTGAAAACTGCTTTGGAAACTGCATGGTGCAGAGTCAGAAGTGGAATGGGATGGAAGCGGGAAGGAAGGATGACAGTGAATTAAATGTAGGTAAGAAAGATGTAGCAAGGGGAAAAAAAAAAACCCACATGAACCCACAGGGAAAATAAAGTGGACAGAAATATCTATTTTCACAGAATTCTAGACATTTTTTAAGGATGTATTTCTTTTGGACAAGCGCTAGGAAATTTTCTAAACCTCCAGCAGATGAGCCAGAGAGTTTGCAACAAGGTAAGAATATATACATTTTTTAAAAAAATGACTTCATGAACATTCTTTGTGTGTCTGCTTGTCACAGCACTCAGAGATTGCTTACCCTCACTTGTTATAGACGGACTCCTGCTGTGGAGTAATTCTGTGGTCAATGTGTGGGCAATTGAGAGTATTGGAATTTCACATCTGTCCCACACTCAGCATGCCCAAAGCTAAATCTTCACATTCCAAAGAACCTTAATCTGTGTTTGGCATTAGCAATTGTTATTGAATGCCCGTTTTGGGCTATTTTTTGAAGGTATGCAAATAATATTATTATTGCTGATGTAATATGGTCCTTTTTTTTTAATTGAGAGGTTACATAAAGACTATGGATTATATATAACTATATAAAAAATGTTTTGAAAACAGTAAATATTTTCAATTTTAAGAATTGTATTATTATGAAAGAATAATATTTTTCTCTTTAAATTTTTAAATCACAGTTATTTTCCTCCACTTGCCTACAATTGATTCTTCTTTATGTTGCTCAGAGTAAACATGTAAGAATTTCTCTCTATATAAGACTGTATGGAGGCTTTGGTCATTCTGTGAAAAAAACTTTATCAAACATGGACATTTTCTCCTAATAACCTTCAAGATTTAATACTTGCAAAGACTAACAGTATACCTTACATTCTCCTACTTTATACTACCCTGACAGGTAACCCCAAAGACTATTACATTTATAAACTCTTTGGAAGAAATATTCTTTTGCACTTAAGGATCATATTTTTGGTTTTCCCATGATACCTATTAATTTAGTTTTGAATTTCAGATATCTATCCATGCAAGTAAAAGTACATTATGTAGTACTAATTAACACTTTGCAGCATTCCACAGCTGTTTGATTGTTTCAAATGTAATGGCAGGCTAAGTAATTATTTGTTGCATTTATATCTGACACAGATGAGTTGTGCTCCTGTAAGCAAGATGCTCAAAGTTTTATGCAGGAACAAACTTTAAAAATTTGGTAGTGAAAATTCTTAGCTTGCAGTGAAAAAAAGGAAGGGAAGGTGGTGCACAGTCAGTTTTGTTTTGAATCCAGGGGTGACAATGGTGAAAAAAATGAAGGATTCAAGCAATTCACCAGATGAGGTAAAATGACGTGGTTGCAATGAGTCCTAGACCTAGATAAATGATTTAGCTGTTTAAAATAATGTGTGAGACCATATCCTTGAGACCATAAGGAGAAAAAAAATTGTAGGACTAGCACATAATCTAGAAGTGATGATGTAGAAGGGCATTTAAGTTGCAGATAATCTCCAAGTTAACTGTCCTGGTGAAAAGTTACTGTCTACAAGGATGGAGAAGGTTTGAACAAAAATTGCAGTGAAAGAGAAATAAGGATCCTTGTTCTAATCTTGTTGGAGTTAAAATAATGGTGAATCATTAGACTGGCATGGAGATTGGTCTGGAAGAGAGCTTTAACTCTGGGTTGTGCTTAGAGAAATAGAGGCTTGACATTTTTTGAAGTTAATATGTAAGTGGGGGAAAGAGAAACATAAGAAGATTCCTGTGAAATGTTTTTGGGGAACTTACTGGGAGATAAGAGTGCTCTTCTGACGGACTGATAAAAGATAATCAGGACAGGGAAGAAGCATAGAATCCAAGAGAGATCTTCTGTATTGAAGGCAGCTTTGATAGATGGAAGCAAGTACCAATGACACATTTATTGTCAGTTATGTCTAGGAACAGATCATTGGAAAGAATACCAGGAATTGTTTCAGTGAAATTCAAGAGCAGAAGGTATGTTAGACAAGAGGACTGCAAAAAACCCTTACCAAACCTGAATAAACAGTTCATGCTTTGTTATTTAGCAAATGAGAGATGATCTGTAACTGGAGAAACAAATGTGGCCACTGGACGACTTTCAGGGACACAGAAACTAAGGAGTGTTTACGTTGGAAGGAGGAAGAGTCCAATGACAATGATATGTTAATAAGTAATGGAGAGAATAAAGGAAGTAAGTTAATGTGTGAGACTAGGCCTCTGAGGAAGGGAAGGAGCACAAAAGAGGAATATCTCAACTGACAAGGCAGCACTGCATTAGGGGAAAAGAAAACTAAGAGAAAAGTAGAAAATACTGTGGAGAAATAGGGATGATTAGGAAAGAAACTGTAGTGATTAAAACCATGAAATTTCATGCTAGAAAAGAAGCATCATTTAACCAAGGTAGCAACTTCACCAAAAGAAAAGACAGAGGATTCTCAGGTTCTTTATTGAAGTGCTTGCAGACCATTCCTATAGGTAAACCTTTTCAATTCATCTGCTCAGCTGAAGCAGCACAGTTAGCCAGGTCACTCCTTCATCTACATACATAATAAACAAACCTAAACTGTCATTAGGGCAATGGATATTTCAATTGCAATTCTTGTTAGCCTATATTTTATCTTCTGTAGAACTTGTCTCTGAAATCTGTACTCATAAATGTGTAAAAGATAACCTTTCATGGAAAATGCAAATAGATCTTTACAATTTCTTTAAATGTAATCTTTTTGGATATTACATATCTTCTTGCAAAGTGCTGTGAAACTCATGCTTTTGGGGATGTGAACGGAGGAGAGTTGTCTTCTTTAAGAGTCTTTAGAATGCTTCCCTCTCAATTTTAACATACATCAGTCTGAGTCTCTCAAAAAAATTTCTTTATTAGCTGTGTAGGGCAATATGATATTCCTTATGGACTAAATTTTATAGGCATGATGGCAGCCCAAGGATATGCTGTTTCAGAGAGACTCATCAGTCTTACAACTACTTAAAGTTCTGACTTTTTCAAATGAAATAAGAACCAAGGCAAAGGATTTGCTTCATGTATACAGTTCTTACTAGTTTGAGCTTATGCCCCTAGTGTTTAGATTTTTACATGCCAAAACAGTTATACTTTATGTTCTCCCATATGGAATAGTAGATTTTCAGAAGGCTAATTGCACCATCCTACCCTATGTTTATGTATGGAACATATTATGAATCTGGTTGCTTATGTTTATTCAAAAGGAATCTTTGCAAGGTGACACATTAGCACTGGGCATGCCTGTCAAACCTTGATAGTTCATGGTCTTGACTTTGTACTGGCACTTGAAAAGAAGAAGAGGAGATTATTTTTTTTCCATTTGAAAATTCTTTTTTTCCTGAAGGAAATACATCTACTAGATAAAAATATAATAAGATTTCTCTCTGGTTGTGATGGGTCTATGATGTAAAGGAGTAATCTTACTCAGGCAAAACTACAGAGAAAAAAATACCAAGATCACAAGCTTTTATGTTGGACAGGGACTTGAGTAAAAATTAATCTTCAAAAGAAATAATAGAAATTTATCCCACCGGACAACTCAACCATTATGTAAAATAGTTATATACAATTAAACTCACAAAACATAACAAAAAATAAGTTGAACAGAATCCAGAAGGAAAGAAAAAAAACCAAGAAAAAATTGTGTATTCACACACAATTCTTGTGCAAAGATTTAAAGCTGCAGGAAAGGGTAAAATGAACATTTACTTTTATAAGGATGAAAAATTCTTAACACAAGAAAGAGTAATGAAAAAATATTTAAATACATCAGTAAATATAAGGTGAATAAAAAGAGATATACCTTGTATTTGCAAGACAATGACAGTAGAAATGTAATACATTTCAAAAGAATAATAATATTTGATTAAATATTGAATATTAACATGATAACAATAATGATATAAAAATAAGAAATAAAAAAAATTAATTAAACAGAAAAAAATTTACCCAGATAGCTGTGTGGGAGAAAATTTCTGTTATGCATCAGTGGATTCTCCCATTGTTGTTTGCATGTAAGATACAAAGGATTTTCTTGATCACTGCACATAAGGATGGACTAATAGTGATTGTAGGGTCACACATACTTTTGTGAGTAGATGCAGTTTTCCAGGCTTATAAAAATCTATTTTTAAATCCTAGTGTTCTGGGAAGGAAATTTTTTTAGTATGTATTTTATTTTTAAAATATATACCATATTATTAATTTATACCAGAGCCATTTTCAAATATTTGTTAAAATTTATAGAAGAACTGGAAAGTAGCTTAATTAATTATAAAAAGAATTTTAGTCCTTTATGATATAAAATATAGTCACAGGACTGAAAATGCTGGGTTTAACAATTTTTCATTAAATGTTTGTAACAGATCCTGAGTGCTGTTTTATTTGGCTGTGGAGTCTGCTTTTCAGTCCAAGAACTTGGGGTTTGATTGGCCTAACCAGGATATTATATAGTATGGTGAAAAATCTTGATATTTGGAGACAGGATCTACTTCTAAATACAGAAATTTGTTTAAAGGTTAGTCATTGTAGCTGTACTTAATTTGACAGTGATTTTAAAATACAAGCAAGTGTGGTTTTGTGTTTTGTGTGCTCAAAGTACAGGACTGGAACAGTGGACCTTGCTCTGACTGACATTAGTGGAAACAGCCATCTGTTTTATTTGGAGCAGGGTCGTGTCTGGAGGCTGTCATGAAATGATAACAAATAGTAGCAAAGCCTACTGGAGTAATACCTAAAGCCACAGTCAGGATGTTATATAACATAATAAATGGGTAACACGAATACACTAGCAGCTTCTTGTGGAAAGGTGCATATACAGTAGGGTTTTTCTCAGAACCTATTCAAGAAAATGTGAACATCTTGAAAGTCTAAAGAAAGATTTTTGTTGTTATTTTCTGTATATTTCACTTAGGTGAGAGGAACTGATTTTCATAAGTTTTCATGCACATTGCTGTATCTGCCAATTAACTTGACAGGTTTAGATGTGTAAGGATAAAATTAAAAACTGACCTGCAAACTTTGGCAGCAAAGACCCAAGGCTTTTATAATCTCTGCAATACCACAGGACATGTTCCTAATTTTCCATTGTTTACTTTTTGAAACTCTTAGAGAATGTACCACGTCTCTTCTTAACTCTCCAGCAGAGGCAAATTTCTTTTGATGTAGATTTTATTTATATTCTACATGTTCATCTTCCACATTAGTTTCTGGGTCTTGATTATGTTGCCGGTCTTGACATTTCACTGTTAACCTCCTCTTGTCTCCTAAATGAATGGACTGAGCTTCATCTGTACTTCTGGTTTGGGAGCCTACTTCCACTCTTTAAAGAAGGAACACACACAGCTGAGCATTTGGGTATTCATACTCTGAATTAGGCAGAAGTATCAGGAAAAACTGACATTCTCTCTACTGTTTGTCTCTCTAGGAGCTCACATATGTTCATTTTTTGGATTCTTATTTAGTTACTGCGAAAAATGTGGGTGGTTTTAGTAGAGAATTTGGTTTTAGATTTCAAGGATTAGTTGATCCAGGCATTCTCACCTTCTGCATGGCTGCTCAGGAAGTTCTTAATAACTTGGATCAAACCCCAGTTCTTCTGTATATTATGTGTCAACCATTCAGGGGAGTATAAAGGAAAGAAAAAGTACAGAGCTTCTGCTTCCCCTGAAACATCTGATGCCACGAGCTTCTGCTGCTAGCCATGGCTTCAACCATAATCAAGCTTTTTGCATTTTTCCTCTATTGTTATCTCTTCTGCTAACAGGACCACTTATAGGAAGATGCCAATTTTTCTTCTCCGGGACCAGTTTAGGATTCCTTGTTGGTTCTATCTTTTTTCTTTATCTGAAGCTCTAGTATACTCCTTTTGTTTCTGCTTTGTCAAGATTTTTTTTCCTTCAGTAAATATAGAGGAAAGCAAGGCATCATTTTCTCAAAAGAATTACCTCACCGGCATGGTAAAGATATCATGATTTCAGGGCTGCTTACCAGAGCAGACCTGTAATGGATTGGAATGAATCTTTGATGCAAACTTCGTAAATCTGCTCCAAGGAATATTGTATAACTCTGAGGGTTAAAGCAAGTTTACTTGGTACATAATTAATAATGTAAAGGAAACTGAAAATACATAGTGAAGAGGACTGGCATTCCAATGCTGAATGTAATCAGATGCATTTCAATCCCAGAAGACCCATTTGTTCCCCATTTGGCATGAGGAATTCTGTGAACTGTGAGAAGATGCACTTGGCATCAGTGTCTGCTCAGTGCTCTTGTGGAAGATTATAAAATTTTTTCATACAGTGACATCTGTAACTTCGAGCAATTGCTGCTTTCTCCCTCTAGAGACTGTATCACAGAAAGGGGTATCAACTTGCTGTGAACCTTTTATGTCTATAATATCTTCTCTTAATAAAAATGACCTTTTGGTAATCCCCATCTTTCCTGGAAAAATACATAGATTCAGGTTTTTTAAAAAGATCTGGTGCATACTATTTGCTTTTCCTGATATGATTACTCCTGAAGCTTTCACTATATTCCTCTCCAAAGTAGTGCTAGCTTTGTGCATATTTGCTGTGAAGGTACTGGAGAGAATTTTCAGCAGCAAGACATCAGCTCAATCCAAAGGGACTCCCAAGTAAATTCTGGAAGTGTGTCTAAGCTAGTGATGTGTGTATATACAGTCTGAAAATAGATAGGTGCTTTTATAGAAAATTATGCAACTGCTAAAGTGAATATGTTCTTCTAATATTTCTGAATTTGTCTAATTGAATAGACTAGGAATGATAGGGCCTGAGGCCATCCAGAGGATGAGGATACAGTGATAATCTCCTGGTTGAAAAGGTTATTTTCTCAAAAACCAGAGGGATGGTGGGAGGGAAATTCTTAGGAAATTGTTATCTATATTCACAGCTGCCTTCCTTCTCTTTGGCCCTTGTTCAAAGAGAAAAGTTGAGTATGTAACCAAGAAGGTAAGGCCCTCTCTTCATCTTTTAGGTTCAGATAGTGGGACAGGGAAACCTCACGGATATCTCTAGTGTTTGATGCCTGATGGCACACGTGTGCACAGGCTGAATGTCTGTGCAGACTACTCCGCTTTAAAATTACTGATATATGACTTCCCTTTATTCTCAATACTAGAGTAGGGAGACACCCCAACCCCATCCTTCCTGACTCAGGAGTTCAGGGTAAAGGAATGTTGGAAGACATCAAGGATCAAGGAGGATTGCATTAGAGAACACCTAGGCAAACAACATCTTCAAGTCCATGGGCCCAGGCAGGATGCATCCACAAGTGCTGAGAGAGCTGGTAAACACCATAACAAGGCTACTTACAAGCATTTTTGAGAGGTCATGGAGATCAGGAGAGGTGCCTGAGGAGTGGAAGAAAGCATCACCCAAGTCTTCAAAAACAGGAAGAAGGAGAACCCAGGGAAGTACCAGTCAGTCAACCTCAGCTCAATCCCTGAAAAGGTGATGAAATATCTTATTCTGGAGGCCATCTCTGTGCACATGGATGACAAGAAGGTCATCAAGAGCAGTCAGCATGGATTTGTTAAAAGTAGATCATACTTGACCTACAGGTGATTCTGTGATTAAACACCAACCTGGATCTATGAGTGGAGAGCAGTGGTAGATATTGTCTACCTTGACTTCAGCAAGGCTTTTGATGCTGTGTCTAACAACATCCTCGTAAGCAAACTCAGAAATTGTGGCCTGAATGAGTGGATGGTGAGGTAGATTGAGAACTGGCTGAATAGCGGATCCCAGAGTGACATAATCTCCAGCACAGGCTGTAGCTGAAGGCCTGTCACTATTGGTGTCCCCCAAGTTTCAATACTGGGTCCACTCTTGGATTAATGACTTGGGTGGAGGAGCAGATGCCTCCTCAGCAAGTTCACTGATGCCACAAAGTTGGGAGGAGCGACCAATACCCCAGAGGGCTGTCCAGACCTTCAGAAGGACCTCAACAGGCTGGAGAGATGGGCAGAGAGAGACCTTCAGAAATCAAACAGGGGCAAGTGCAGGGTCCTGCACCTGCAGCGGCGTAACCGCATGCACCAGCACAGGCTGGGGCCAGCCCACCGGGAGACAGCTCTGTGGAGAAGGGCTCCTGGTGCAAACAGACTGTCCATGAACCAGCAGTGTCTTGTGGTCAAGAAGGCCAGTGCTATCCTGGGATGCATTAGGAAAAGCATTGCCAGCAGGTCCATCCTGCCCCTCTACTCAGCCCTGGTGAGGCACATCTGGAGTGCTGTGTCCTGTTCTGGGCTCCTCAGGACAGGAGAGACATGGAGCTCCTGGAGCAGATGCAGCAGAGGACTACAGAGATGATTAAGGAATTGGAGCATCCACTTAGGAGGAAAGGCTGAGAACCTGGGCCTGGTCAGCCTTGAGAAGAGAGGACTCAGAGGGGACCTCATTAGTGTCTATAAGTATCTGAAGGGAGGATGGCAAGAGGATGGAACCAGGCCCTGCTTGCTGGTGCCAACCAACAGAAAAAGAGGCAATGGTCAGAAACTGAATGCACAGGAAATTCCACCTGGACATGACGAAGAACTTCTTCACGGCGCTGGTTGACTGAGCACTGGAGGAAATTGTCCAGAGAGGTTATGGTGTCTCCCTTACTGGAGATGTTCAAGAACCATCTGGACACAGTCCTGTGCCATGTGCTCTAGGATGACCCTGCTTGAGCAGGGACGCTGGACCAGATGTCCCACTGTGGTTCCTTCCTGCCTGACCCATTCTGTGATTGTGTGTCTCTGTGATATTTAGGTAGGTGTGCACAAAGGATCCAGCCTTGCTTTAGTGACACTAGGCTAAAACTCATCAGTGGAGTTCCAAGAAGCCAGCTTGTGGTCTGGGACAGTTAAACTTTTATTCCAGCACTGTAAATGAGCTAATGCCTCTTGTCAACCTTACTAACTCCCTGGAAGGTCACACCAAACTAATATGGCTACATTGCTTCTGAGCTCAGATAAGTAAGACTGTGTTGCTCTATGCTAAACTCTATGAACCTGCCTTGTTTCTCTGTTGACTGAGGGATAACCCTAAATTTCATGCCTTCAAGTTCTTCGTTTTAGTTTTTCTCCTTAGAAGATTTACAGTTGTTTTAAAAATTTGTTTTAACATATAGTCTAATCACCCCCTGGGTTACTAATGCAAATGTTTTTATATGTATATTTGAGGCAGAGAACACTAAATGAGCTTGTTACTTGACTTGCTACATTTAAAGTTCTCATTTGGCTGTACAAATCATGCATTTAGGAAAAGCACATTTTAAGAAAGCTATGAATCTAGTTTCTCTACTGTTTTTCCTCTGTGAGCTAAGAAGTTCCAGAAAACTAATTCTGGTTAGTCTTCTGTTAGTGTTCTGAGTGTTTTGTGACTGTATATTATTTTAATAATTGGTTTTGTTCCAAATTGCAATGTGGTGTTGGCATTTTTTCCTGCAGAACGTTTCTCCATATTTGAAATTTTGAAAATTTAACAGAAATTGGTAAATATTCAATGCTCTGGAAATTAGATTATTGAAAATATGTGTTCTTGGTGTGACTTGCTAGCTAGAGGGAATGTTTATAATGATGCATATTTAGCGCCTTCCATATTTTATAGGATTGTAGTAAAAAACATAAATAGGAATCTGCATACTTTCCAATGACATACTAGAAAACAAATTAAAACATGATTTTAAAAATGTTTTACATTTAAAAAAATTCATTTCAACTTTTCATTGTGATATATGGTATATGCTGTTCAAAAGATTCCAGCTTAATGAGGAACTGATAAAAAGCAAATGTTATTATTTGTAAGAACTTCAGATATAATCCTCATTTCCCAAATGGCATCAAGCAACTCTAAATAATTTTTTATAAATAATCTTTGTATTATGAAATAAATAATTTCACATGTAGAGCCTACTGTTGCATGATAAAATTGCAATGGTGAGGAATCTTAAAATTGCATCTTTGCCAAGTTTATTTCAGCTACCTGAAAGATTAAACTTCCTAATTTAATAAAGTTAATATGGAAAGCAAAAAGTGAAATCAGTTCACATTTTCCCTCTATTGTTCCTTGCATCTGTTGGTGGAGAAGTGAAGAGTATTCCAGATGCGATGACATACTCTTTGTAAAACTGCAAGGTAAAAAAAAATGTACACCCTCATCAAATATTTTTCACAGGAATAGGAAACTATTGAAGAGACATATTTAAGTCTTAGTCATTAAGACTTAATGAGATTTAAATACAGATGAGACTTAAATACAGATTTAAATAATGATTTAAGGAGACTTAAATAATTATTTGATGAGACTTAAACACCAATTTAAAAGATTTAAAGGTGAATCTGCACAAGATTTCAATAATCTTAGAAGTTTCTTTATAAAATTAAATATGATCACAACAGGACTAGAGATTTTTTTTCATATTCTGTATTATATTATGAAACTTGGACCATATTTATGAGTTCAAGAAAAAAAAAAAGCTTTTAGAAATATCTTACTTATATAACACAGGTGAATTCTCCCTCTTTCCCTCTTGTGATATCCTGAGTGGTTTACCAAGTCTTTCATTCTCTTTGAGAAGTTCCTTTCATCAAGAGTCATCTACATTTATATGTCCACAGTTGTGCCCTATTTTGCCTTTAAAACTTTGCATCTTGGCCCACTTCTTGTAATTACTAATGTCAACAATATAATTTCACAATATTAAGACTATTTGAAAAATTTTGAAATAACCATCTGCTGCTGAATGGCAAAAGTTAAATGAATTATGGCCTTCTTCTCAAGATGATTTTACATACTGTGGTGATCATGAATGGAAAATTCATGTCATGCAGCTGATCCTGCTGTAGAGACCTGTAGATGCTTTTTAGCTGCCTGCACTGTAACAAATCATCTTCCAGTTTTTGACAAGGGAGCTTTCCCATTTTTAGGCAGGAAAGGCACTCAGATTTAGGATTTATCCATGCTTTTTAGTGTGTTAGATTCCAAGTGACAATAGCCCGTGACTCTCAGAATAGGGCCTGTGGGGGCTATAAGGGCACACTGACAGTGCTGCTGATGAGTCACCTGGTCTCCTTCATGTACAGACAGCTGTAATGTGTCACTAAGCAGTGGGAAGGTACTTTCTTCTGGTGGTGACATCTCATTGTGTTTTATGGCTTTTGGCTGCCAGCAGTTGTACTTCATTATATATGAAGAACACATTTGGCTTTTCCTCTTCTTCAAAGTTCATCTTGAGAATTACTTTCAGTAGTTGCTTCCAGAAGTATTTTTGAAAAAGTGGAATCTGTTTCATTCTTTGGGAAATTGATAATATAAGACTAGTGCAATGATCTTTTGTGAAATTACATTTCTATTACTGTGATTCGGAAGGTGCAATTCTGCAGCTCATGTATAAGGTTGAATTTTAATCTCAGGTTAAACTTTGTTTCATACATATGTTTATGGAAGATGCAAATACAAATTTCATTGTTTTCTACCATTTTTGGCAATATTAATAGACATCTGGAATTATTTTATTTAATCTTTGTATTTTTGCTTTAATAAGTTTCAGAATATATGTCCTAAATGTCCCAAAATACATGTCATTAATAAATATTAAGAGGCTTTAGAGAATTTAACTTACATAAAAAGATCATACTACATTTTTTAGGATAGGGCAGAACTGAAGATTTTTAGCATTTCCTTTAATTTAATGTTCTTTAAAAATTTACATTGGTGGTATTTGAAAAAAATATGTGTTTGTATAAACTAACTGCATCTCAGTAGTAAATTTTTCGGTATAAGCAGATAAGAAAATTTGTAACTAATAATTGTTTTTTTTCTTTATTTAAATTGTTAAGCCAGAAGTAAACTAAAACTGAGCAAAATTTTGGATGCCTCTAGCCACTGTGGTATTTACTAAATGTTTTAATAATATGTCTGATTTTCTACCCCTTTCTTTTAGCAACCAATCTGATACATTTTATTTCAAAATATTTTAAATTATGGTGCCAATTTAAACTGTATATGTAGGTACACTGAAGAAATACATCCACCTGCAGTTACTTTAAACTGGGTATAGATCTGCCAGGCACAAATTACTTCATTATGCTGCTTTGGGCCTCTGTGATCAGTATTTAACACCTAATTAAAAAAAAAAAAAGTTGTTCTTTCTCAAACAGACTTTATGCCACTTGGAGACATTTTGTCAATATCATATGGGGATAGAAACAACACTATTCATGATGAATAATATTGAGAATTTCCTTTTACTCTTGCATTTTTTTTAAATGTTGAATGCTAGAAGTAATAGAAATACTTTCATACAAAAGGCTTACTCTTTTATAATTGTCTGTCTTTTGTGATACATCATTTCATAATGAAGTGGCTATTTTAAATATGGAAATTCCATGAGAATATCTGGGTTTTGGTAAAAAACCCCCACAGTATATTCTGACTAAACATGTTCAGTCATTTGAGTGTGGAATAATAAAAGAAGAACTGTGAGGCTATTAAATTCTGATACAAGCTTCAGTTTTAGAAAGAAAAATCCATTCCTCTGGTGTTTCAAGGATAATTAGGGGTGTAAAACTACTTCTTTGAAGAGGAATACCTGATTACACTTGTGTGGCTAGGTTTGCATGAAAGAATTTTGGATTTTAGTGCATTTTCCTGTGAGCTAATGTCCAGATTTTGAAGTGGAATTTGAAATTATACACCTGAGTGGGATGCTAATAAAAACTCTTTTTCATGTTTTCCTCAGTTTATTTAGTTACTGAGTGAAGAGACAGGATTGTAATGTCAATGATGTCATGCAAACATTAGTAGCCTCAGAGATTATGGCAGGCTTTTGAAGAATGTCTGAGATTACATTTAAGTTGTTTCAAACCCATCATTAAAACAAATGATCTGGAAAACATTCCTGATCATTTGTCCAGCCATGTGAGTTCCAAGTGTATTTTGCAGACTTTCAAAAGTTGCTATTGTAAGGATGGAGTACAAGTGTTTTCTACATTAAAAATTTATTAAAAGTACCACTAATTATGCATATTTTTAATTTAATTGGATTTTGCTTTAATCTCTGCAAATTTGGCTTGTCCTGCCACTTTCTTTCTCATATAATGATTGAACCAAATAACTGTACAGTGCTCTTAGTTGTTTTTCATCGTGCGGTATCTTCAGATCCCTGCTTCACCAATCTAATATCACAAAATCACAGAAAGGTTGAGATTGGAAGAGACTGCTGGAGGTCATCCAGTCCAACACCTCTGCTCAAGCTGAGCCATCTGCAGCAGGTTGTTCAGACCCATGTCCAGTCAGCTTTTGGATATCTTCCAGAATGAAGGCTCCACAATCTCTCTGTGCAAATGGGCAGCAATCTGACTGCAAGATGGCCTTCAATAAGCTGTAATTATGACAACCTTTTTATTACAATGACCCACTTTAAAAGTGGATATGTGACTGAAAAAATCAGCAGCCAGATTAGCAACTTTTTGATTGTGCAAAGTTGTGTCTACTACACATAACTTGAGACAGAGAACTATGGGGAAGGGAGAATTGCCTGAAATCCTGAAACAATGGGGAATTCTCAGTAGAATTCTCTAGTCCATGCATGAAACTTTCAAAAAGTATTCCTAGAGAAACAACAATGATGGAAAAACTTAAAATCTCTTTCCTGATTTCCTGCATAGTAATTAATGAGTGAGGACCTGGAACAGACTTCTAGTTGGAAGTTTCGGGACAGAAGGACGTTTAATTGCAGAATGGATCTTGATTATACATGAAACAGGTAAACATTTATTGATCTAGAATACTCTTTTCATTCCATGTTCTATGCTTACTTCATGGTGAAATGTCAGTGCAGGTTATTATTTAGTTAATCTGGAAATGAATGATGCTGCCAACTCCTCCACATAACTGCAGCCATATGCCATAACCTATCCTGGAGGTTCCCTTCCTGGTGTCAGCTCCTCTTGTGCAGCATCAGTTCTTTGGTGGCACCCAAAACCATGCACGTCCCAGTGAAAAGTGTTAGCTGCTTGAAGTATATAGACATACACAGACACAGACACACATACAAATATGTAAATATGAAGTGAATATTAAATAAAACATTCAGAAGCTAAAGGAAAAAAAAATCCCGTATGAATTGCAGTAATCAGCCAATAGATACAGCAATGCAGGCCATAAAAACCATTTTTAGGAACCTGTTCTAGACTCTGAATCCTGAGTGAAGTGAACTTCCCACTGCCTAACCCTGGGTAAAGAGCCAAATCCTGGAAAAGGATGGAAGTTGAGACATTTCTTTGATTTAGCTGTTCCTCTGTTGTCTCTGTTGGCAAACATCTTCCTACTCTGTGTGCTGGTCTGGATTCCTTTTTCGGGTGCTTACTTTTCTTAAGCTGTTTTATGGACAGCTGAAGTGACCGTCTAAAGAATGAATTCCATGGTGGAATTTTTTGGTAGAAGGACCATTTGCAGCTGAGATGTAACTGGCTATGATACAAGTCAAAGCAATGAAAAAGTGGAGTTACAACATGGAAACCAGTAAAATTATCCAGTTTAAATCTGGTTAGGAATAAGAATCTGCTCCTTAGTCTTTCTTTGTTCTTACAATTGAAAATATTTTTGTGGCATTCCTATTTCACATCTCAATCTCCGCAGGATTTTAAAGCTCCGTGAGTCTCTTTTTATGGCTACAAAACAGATGAAGCAGTCAAGATGAATACCTAAAGCAGAAGTCATAATCTTTGTTGGTGGTATAAACCACAAAACCCTAGAAATCATTTCCAGCTCTTTGTAGTTGCTGGTGACTTTCCTTTCAATTCCAATGGGAGCATGGCTTCATCCAGGAACATTTAAGCAGTTCAGCTTTTTTATCAGAAAACAAAAAGTGCTGACTCTGAGTATGAACTCTCAAAGGAAATAAATTCCAGATATGAATGCTTACAGGCTGTTTAGATACTGTAAATTTATAACAAATTGTAAAATTTTAGGTTGGGTTAGTCTAACAATGAATAGGTTTATTTCTTCTACAGTTTTTATGTATATGAATCAGTGAAGTAAGACATTTTGAGCTTCCTCAGTGTAATATCCTGAGGCGAGCCAGCTGTATTTTAAATGGTGTTGTGTGTTTTTATATGTAAATTGATGTGTATTTATAAAGCCATAGTAATATTAACATAGCCCTCTTGTTTAAATGCATATTTCTGAACCTTTTTGGGTTCAGTAAGAAAGGCTCTGGGGTACTTTTTATCTGAAGCATAACCAGTTCTTTATCTGAAACACAACCAATACATAACCAACTTTTAAATCTTGAAGAAAGTAACAATAAACTGTATGTATGTGTATGGATATGAACTCATGTGTAAATGCCCATATAAGCATGCATTGGTAATTTATGGCATGATTTTACCTAAAAGCAGAGGAAATATTCATGGTATGTTTTTAATTTCATATTGATGTTGATGTAAAGGAAAGAAAATGGAAGCCAAAGAAGAATTAGCAGTGGTAATGAGACATAGAAATAGAAATTATCTTATCTGTGACAGAAATAAGATTGAAATAGCTTCAGGTGATTAGCATGGTACTTCTAATTAATGTAAATTAGAAACCCATTTCTTGGAATACAGGCATAATTGGCACATGAAGTCATACTATTTGTTGCCAAGTTTTGCACTAAGTGTGTTGAATGAGGGATGGCAACATATTGAATGTCAGACATCAATCAATTTTTGTAGTTTATTCAATCTACATTAGTGGTGCTGAATCACTGTGTGGGACACTGTAGCAAGTTTTGGACATTGCATTTCAAGAAATGCTCTACTGGCCTCAAGAAATAGTGTCTGTTATTGACTCCAGTAGGCTTAATGCAAGCACAATTTAGCCTTTGCCAAGGAAAGCCAAACTTCTATGTAAAAGGCAGTCATATTTGTCAGTTTGAGGAATAAGGCGTGAAGAATAGTATGTCACAAATTGCATCACAGATGAGCAAAACCTCAAAATCACTCATCAGTTCTTACATGATGAGTGAAACAATTTTGATGATTCTTATGTTGTCTGTAGAAACTGTGTCTCAAGCATTGGTAGTGCTGTGCTACTTTCTCTGTGGCCTTTAGAAGCCCTTGCTCTAGACTAAGTTTTTCCCTTGTTCATGAATTAGCTGTGCTCTGTGTGAATTCACAGAGCAGGAACTATTGCTGTGCTACAGTCAGACACATTGACATTTGACTTCTGATGTAAGAACCAGTGTGGATTATTGTGTAATTTGGGACTGGACATAAGATGGGGTCTCCCACCCTCTTACTGAGGATGGTGTGCATGCTCAGGGTGTGGGGGACTGTGTAGAATTCTGGAATAAAATACTGAAGTTTGCAGAAACTAGAAATGTCCTTGCTGTAAGATTTTGGTGTCTGAGATATGTTTCCTTTGTGTTCTGGACCCACATCAGCTGTTTTTGAAACAAGTCAAAATACTGCAAAATTCCCAATTTGATAGTAAATTTGCTAATTAATTTAGTGGAAGTATAATTAAATAATCTGAAGTAAGTGTCAGCTTTCTGTGCATCTGTAATCTGGTAAGGAAAGTCAGAACTGATGAAGTGGCTTACATATGCATACTGTAAATTAAAGGTCTTAATTGCAGTCCTGGCCCACAAGAAGTCAGTTGGAGTTTTGGCAAGGGAAAAATCCCTACCTTAGATATGGGGGCCTGTTTATTAATTTAAATAAAGCTGAATGTTTTTATGAAGGAAAACCTGAACCTCAGATGGGAGCAGGAATTAGACATCAATGGCTAAGTCTTGTTTTGAAGTTTCTTCTCCTTTTTTGACTTGAATACTTTTATCAATATTGATGTGTTTTATTTCTCTTCTCTGTTCCTTAGCCTAGGAAAAGATTAAATAAGTTATTCCATCTTACTGGGTTTTGATCTTTCCAGTTACAGTTCTTCCTTATGAACTTTTATGTCTGTAGTTTCTTAGGTTTAGACCTGAGATATGCAGTGAGAACTTTACTGCCTTTTAAACAAATGTTCAGCAGGCAACTCAGTTTATCTACTAGAAAGAAAAAAAAATTTACTGGTAATTTTTTTCCTAGTTATTTAGGCTGAGAAAAAAACCAATATGATAACATGGAGGAAATCTAGAGTGTTTAGGGATTGATAGAAGAAAAAAGCAAGCAAGCAAACAACAGCAACAAAAACCAAAACAAAACAAAAAACAAAACCAAAGCAAAACAAAACCCAGAAAACCCAAAAACCACCCTCCACAACCAAACTCAGTATTTCCAGATTTGTGAAAATAACTTGAAATGAATCTTACATAACTGTAGTGAAGAGTCCAAGAACCAGTTGATCAAGTAATTTTAACACATCAAAAGTATTATAGGGAGTTACTAGTTTTACTTGTCTATAAAAATGTCATGTTAAATTAAATAGATGAGAATTCTGCTTTTAATAAGCACATAAATAATATTTATTAAAGGGTGACAGCAAATAAATGCAGTGCTGAAGTAGGCAATACTTTTAAAGGTATTGTGCTTTAGAGAAACTTCCCAGGAGGTTCCAGGAACATCTGTCCAGAGCAGATGAACTTAATCTGAGTCTTAAGGGAAGACAAAAGGTTTTAAAACTAAAATAATAAGATGGGAAAACAGGATGGGCAGCACTCAGTGAAGGTGGCCCTGGGTGACTGGTCAGGCTTATCACAAACTTGGTGGCAGAAGAATAATCAGTAGGCAGTACATGCCTACAGAGTGTGCAGGGAACGCAGACTGCACCTTGCTGGCAGTGGAGTTATGCTTATGTTAAAGACAGCATAGAAGAGAGGCAAACTAATAAACTTCGATAATAATGAGTCCTGAAGAGGCTGAAATTCCAGTTCTATACAGGAAGAACAGAATATTTTTTATTCCTAGTTATCTTTAAATGTATCTGTTCATTTGTTTATGTGACTAGTGACAATTCTGGATATGGGGCATATATATCTATCAGTTACATTGTCATAATTCTATTGATGGGGTTCTGCACATATAGGTTGTCTGGAAAAATATTTTTATTCCTTGGCCTCTCTACAGCCCCAGCTTACTCACTTGGAGACATTGTTTTCCTCTTACAACTTTAATCTGTTGAATAATTTGTCTTTCCATACAATTATCCTTCCCATCAATTCTAGAAAAAACTTCCTCCTCTTTAAGGCAAAAGCCTACCTAGAGCATCTCTATATGAATTTCATCAGTGGGTCCTTTAACAGCTGTTTAATGGCTTATCCATGGTGGCCTCTGATACGGAGTCCCTCTGAATAGGCAAGCAACCTCTGATATGCAGAACATATCAAACACAGGAACTAGAGACACTAAAATTGATCAACCCTATCCATGCACTGAGCATAATGGGAGGGAAAATGTGAGCATGTCATCTGCAGGTGCTATAAAAACTGAAGTTCTCAGCTTGAGTGACACTACCTGTACTTACCTCAGTATGGTTATATGTGTATGATACACCCCAAGGAATTATGGCTAAAAGCTCTTAATCTGTTTTTTGTATTTTCTTCTCAATTCTTATTTCTGCAATAAGAGAGCTATTTAAGAGAGAAACTATAAAAGTTTCTGTCTTCTGTCTGGAAAAAACCCCATGTGGCATTGATCTAACTGATTGAATGCTTAAGAGTGCAGCTGTCAAATTAAACACTCGTCTTTCAAGAAAACAAATCTTTCCAAAGTGCTACTTATATGTCTTCTGCTCTTGGCTTAAACTACAAAATCAGAGTTGGTAAAGCCTTTCATGCACTATAGATTATAAAGGTGATGAATTCTTCATTGCTTTAGACTCCACTTTCTGAACAGGAAAAATATAGTAAAATCCAGTTCCATAATGTCTCCATTTTCCTGTTGTTCTTGCTTGTTGCTAGTTGTAAACAAATGCAAAATTCAAGAGCATTGGTTTTACATATGGCCTTTTATTTTCATAGAACAGTTTGAATAATGAAAGCTGAAAATACTAACCTCCTAAAAACTATATTCCCATCTGTTCTGCTTAGATACTGGACTTTTGGCCAGATGATACTTTTTTCTGTGCAGCTAGTGGACTTGTTAAAAATTTGTGTCTCTACTTGCACATTATGCATACTTATACTAACTGAAGTAAAACAAAAGGATGCTATGTACCTGTGATGTGAAACCATCTAAAATTGCTTTTGATTCTTGCTATTTCCTGAAATACAGAATGTCTTGAACCCTTCCCTGCATATGTATACATATATACGTATGTGTGAAATATTAAAAGAGAATAGTTTTAATAATTTAATATTAATAGTTTTAATAATTTAATTAGTTTCATGCATTTCTATAGAAGTTCAACTGTTTGTGTTTGTGGTTTAAAAAAATCCAGGTATCTGATTTGCAGCATGGTCTTTGGGGTTTTTTTGGTGTGGTATCACTACAGAAACAAATTTCCCTCCAGCCAAAAGTAATTCTAGAAAAATATATACATTGTGTTAAATATATAAAATATATACATTGTGTTAATATGAAAGGCAATGCAGTAGACAATGTCTTGAAAATCATATTTTTAACTCACAGCCTTCCAACACTGCATGTCACTGGCTGAGCTTAAATATCCAATAAACTTTTATACATTGTGCAGACCATGAAGTAGAAGAGAGCTGTGTTCAAGAACTTGTTCTCCTCCCCATTCTGGTGCCAAATGTCATAGGTTCTTTTAAAAGCTTGAATTTTTTGTGAAAAGCTCAAAATGCACAGAACTTCAGTCTTGTCCTCTGTCCTTCTTGAAGGTCTTTTCCTCCCTCATATATCTATAGATATAGAAAATAGTCTACACTTTCATAATATTCCATAATGTTCTAATGTTTGTCCCATAGGAAGGCATTACATAGGTGTCAAATTATTCACAGGACTGATGCCAAGATTTGAATACATAATAGTAAGACATAATTAATTTGGGAGTTTGGTGGGTTTTTTTTTTTTTTTTTTTTTTTTTTAATGATGGGTAGTATATTGACTTAACTACTATAGAGATTTCAAGTATAATGTAAAACACAGTTTTGGAGCAGTATGTTTGGGAGCTGAGGGGTTTGAATGAAGTAACATGCTTGCATTATTTGGAAATGTAATATTGGCATAAGTTAAACTTTTAAAAGAAATCTTATTGAGATTTTCATGGATTCTAAATAAATTTGAGTACTCTATTAATCAATTGTAAGAGCTCTTAAGTGTGATAAGTGAGGAATTTCAAGAGTCCTACAGGCTAGATTTTTAGTAACTCTTATTATCTGTGTTAATACAAATTGCAATCAGCTTTCTCCTGTTATTAAATTGCTATTACACTATTAACTAAAATTTCTATATTGCTTGAACACAAATCTGGCAGAGTTCAAGAAGCATTTGGAAAATGCTCTTGGACACATAAGTGTGACTCTTGGGGATAGTGCAGGACCAGGAGTTGAACTCAATTACACTTGTGAGACCCTTCCAACTCAGCATATTCTGTGATTCTATGGAATATGCCATTTACAGAAGTGAATATGCTTTTTCAGCAGTCAGGCATACGGATTTATTCTAATATCTGAAGGCTAAACTGGATGCCCTGTGAGTGTGTATTAGCAATTTAGTTTGGATCAGAGATGTGCTTTTGAATCTACCAGTTGTCCCTACTTGTCCCACTTCACTTCTCATTGCTGTATCCTTAGGGAGGGTGCATTTTGGGCTTGTCTCTGACAACATCAAACTGGAAAATGAACTCAGTGTGCTAACAGACTTTCAATCTATTCAACCAGAGCAGAGCTAGTTTACATTAACTCATATAATATCTAAATATCTAACCCAAGAAAAAACTCATTCTAAGGACAAAAATCATCAATAACACTGAAAGAATTCAGGATGCTAATGACTAATTGACCCCATCAAACCTTCTATTTTTTATGAAATCTTTCTTTAATGATTAGGCTTTTTTTTTTTTTTTTGTATTTTGTATGGTTTGTTTTTTTTTTTTAATTGAGTGTTAAATGTCTAGTAATTGGCTTATTTTGTTAGGCTATTGAAGCATTGGTTGAGCTAAATGAAGACTACTGGCTCTGTATATAGGTATATTCCTTTTGTTCATGGCAAGATACTGAGTGTGACACTTAGGAGAATGGTGCAGTCAAAGACCAACCTCATTTTATCAACAGCCAAGGAATACAGGTGGAAAAAGTAAGAGAAAGGGGAAAGGGAGGGGAAGGACTTGAGAGACAGCAGTTTAGGGCATATGACCAACAAGGAGGGATCTTAAAGTCAGGGAGTGCCCATTTTTAGTTCAGGCAACAGTTCAGTGATGGGTTTGGTGCTACCAAAAGTGTAGAGGTGGTTAATTAGAGTAGAAAGATAATTTTTTTATGGTCAATGAAAACAGAAGGTCCTCGGAAGCAGAGTGTAAGCAGTAATGTAGCAGTGTAGAGAATACATTTAGCAGGTGGAAGCCAAGCTGTGTTTCAGTACTGTCAGAGGGTATCACAGAAGGATTGACCACACATTGCAGTTTTTGAGGTTCAGGTTGGACATTAGGGAAAAAAATTGAAAGACAACTAGGAAGGCACTGAAACACTGGAATGAGTTGGGAAATTTCGTTGAAATTTTTCAAGATTTAGCCAGACAAAGCCATAGCTAAACTCATCTAATGTTTTAGATGTTTAATGTTTTTGCACCTAGACCAGGAAGACAGACAAGATGAGCTCCTTATATCTTGTAAAACTTCATTTCATTTTAAAATGATTTTATTTTAAATTGAAAGCTAAACAGGGTTTCTATATGATCTCCTCTTATAGAATAGAATTAATCTCTGATTTTTTCAGGTTATGTTCATTTTCTTTTGATAACATTAAATAATAATAAAACCATTTTTTTTTTTTTTTTTTCACACACACAATAAACGGCTACAAAAATTTAGAAAGGACACATTACTTAGGTATTTTGCATTTATATAATCTTTCCAGTATGTCCTGGTTTTGGCAGTGACAGAGTTAATTTTCTTCCTAGTAGGTGACGTGTTTTGGATTTAGTATGAGAACAATGTTGATAACACATTGATGTTTTAGTTGTTGCCAAGTAGTGTTTACACAAAGTCAAGGATTTTTCAGCTTCTCCTGCTCTGCCAGGAAGAAGGCTGGGAGGGCAGAAGAAGTTGTGAGGGACACAGGCAAGGACAGATGACTCAAACTGGCCAAAGGGATATTCTATACCATATGATGTCATGCTCAGTGTATATAAAGTGAGGGGAGAGCTGGCTTAGTGAGTCTGCTTGCAGTATCTAGCCATTGGTCAGCGAGTGGTGAGCATTGTGATCACTTGTTTTGTACATTATAATTCTTTCATCATTGCTGTTTTCATTAACATAATTGTTATTTTCTTCCTTTTGTGTCCCATTAAACTGTCTTCATCTCAACCCATAAACTTTCTCACTTTTATTCTTCTGATTCTCTGCCCCAGCCCCCTTTTGGTGGAGTGAGTGAGTAAGCAAGCGGCTGTGTGGTGCTTAGTTGCTGTCTGGGGTTAAATAAAAACACAATAGTAAGTTGCAGAGGTAGATACAGACCTATTAGAAGTTTTTGGAAGTATGTTATTTTCTTAGACAGCTGTAAAAAGTAGAGTTGGACAAATTAAATTGGATGGTTCTGGATATCGTATACTTTCAGGTAACAAGTGAGAGTTAGAAAAAGAAAAATAAGGGAATATAAATCACTGTCTTGAGAGACAGCACTTAAGAGAGATTAGGAGAATTGATCATTGGAGATATTGAAGGAGGGAATACAAACCCAAGAAGATAATTTATTGACCACAGAGTCCCTTTATCTAGAGGAATAACACAAATGAGTCAATGTATCAAAGAAAGAACAGATCAAAAAAAATGAGGATGCAAAAAGTTAACCAAATGAACTGGTCAGAGCATGAGTGGCCTGCTTGGTTCCAGCCCTTCAGATTTTTTATCACTGGCGAGAAATGACTGTAAATCCTAATCTGCAAGGGCTAAACACCTTGAATTTTTAAATTATTAATAAGTGGTGTCATTTGTAGATTGTCCCTTTCTTTCTGAGATACAGCAGTTTTTTAAGTGCTTGTTTGTAGGTGTAATTGCAGAAAATAGTATTGCCTCTTATTTTATAATTAAGATTTTCTCAGCCTTGTGAAAGAAAGCTAGTGCAGCTGAAGGCTCTTTATGCATGTCTTCAAGACTTGCCTCTTCATAAAATTTTTCAACATACTTTCTTACAAAGGAAATTCTTACTCTACACTTAACACCAATAAAAATCAGAAAACTGTATTTGTTGGTATGCCTGATTTAATTCACAGTATTTTCCATCTTCATTTATTCCAGCTCATTTTCTTATTTCTTCCATATTCTCTTCTTGAGTCATACACAGTGAGGTCTGTTTGACTTTCTATGTGGTTTTAACATATGCTTCAGTTTTACAGACTGTTGATGTGTTAGCGGATGTTGACACAAATCTGAAAATAGTTGGAAAAGAAAAATCTAAGTGAAATGGAATTTTCTGATTAGCTTGGTTGAGAAGAGTCTATGGTGTTTTTATTTTTTTTAACAAATGCTGGACCTCTTAACATAGAAGTAATTTAAATATCATCTTAATGATCTTCATTTGGTTTGTTGCTCTAAAGCAAACTGCTTACTGGAAAGATCTTCATTAAAGCCACATGTTCTTTTCTTTTGAACTGCAGCTCACCACAGCCACCTTGGATGGCAAACTCCGATTGTTCCTACCCTGATACTCGCCAGCCTGTGGAGCTTTGGCCGTGGTACTCTGAGAATAATGACTTGCTGAGAGAAAGGAGACTGCTAACTGGCCAGAAGCAAGTGGCATAATATTCCCTTTTAAACTATAGTTTTCTTCTCATGCTATTTTCAGGAGGTTCCTCAAGCTGTTCTCAAAGTTTTCCTATTGTACAGCCTGTTACCTTTATTGCAACAATAAGGGTGAAAGATCATGAAAAGGAGGAAGCTACTCATTCTGACTTCATTCTAGCAAATCACCACAGCAGTGGCTTTCAGAGGTCTTTGTGGGTTCTTATAGTCAGGTGCATTCTGTAGGGCTTTGCTAGACAGGAACTAATTAGTCTAGACTGAAAATTCAAGTAAAATAACAAGTGTTCAATTTTTAAAGCTATATCTGTTTGTGACAAATTCTTAAATTAACCTGACAGAAAGAAGGATTGTAAGTCTTTCTGAAATGCTATGAGGGTCCTTCTGTTATAATTCTTTGGGGTTACTGGAATAAGCATGGATGTTGTTTGACATTAGAATTTTGCCGGTTTACTATTTATACCACATTCTGTAAATTTCTTAGGGTACATGTGACAAATGTCTTCTCTTTAAAAGAAACTATTTCTGTCCTTTAAATAAGTGTTAAATATTTTCAAAAGTGTTAAAATAAGATAAAAATAAAATTATCAGAAAAAAAGTTCATTTCTTGTATTCTTCCTAAGTTACTTGTCTTCCTCTTAGAAAACAGTTTTTAGACAACTTCTGGTTTTTTTTGGGTTGGCCAGTCTCACTCTTCATTGACTTTAGCTAAGAGTAGAGAGCGTGTATGTGACTGGTGAAAGGAGATGGAGTTTTTATTTTCCTTGCAAAATTGTGCTGCCTTTTCAAAGTTAAATTTCCCAGAACAGAATTTATTAATCAGATTACTAAAAAAAAAAAAAAAGAAAAGTTGGACTTCTTACCCTACCTCCCCTTTAACACCAATCAGTAAAGCCAGATCATTTTCAGTACTGTAAAGAATGTTTTATTTAATAGCTGTCCTTGATTTATGCATATAATATTAAGTATAACTAGATCAAGTTATTTCTATAAACTGTTTACTTTCCATTAAGCATCCTTTTGTAAAGTATTTAGTAGTGCTTTGCTGAGCAAAATCATACACTGGTAGGATACACTGCATCATATCCAGGTATTCTCCTATTCTCTAGAACACAGTGGTCTCATCCATGCCTGTAGGAGTGTAGTGCACCCAGATCATATTCAGAAGAACTCTGAATATCAGAATCAGGTTTTGTATGATCAAAGAAAATGTGAAATAACCCACTTCAATACTTTTAAATATTCTTTCAGTTCAAAATCAGATTAACCAAGAACTCATCCTCTATGTTGCAGCTAAATACTGGTATGCTGCACTCACAAATTATCAGCAAGATTTAAATTTTAATTTCCACCAATGGGATCCTCAGGATGGTCTTTTTCAAACTTAATTTAGCTAATTTTCTCATCTGCATGCTGTGGATTCCACATTAGGAGTCACTATCAAATATAGAAGGTAGCCCACAGCTGTATTGCAAGTTAAGTGTTTCTGAGCCATGGGTCGCTACTTAGTAGTGACTGACTCTTTAGCAAGGTTGAAATATCTGCTAAAGAGGTGTGAACTGTAATTATGACTATTTTTTAAAAAAGCACCACAGTTTTTTGACAGAAGAATGATTCTCAGGCTTAAGGTAGAGGACACATAGAAAAACTGTGAATTCTTGCTGCAAGCATGGAGGTAGTCACAATGGACTGAAATGAAAGGGAAATACTTCCATTTTCTACATCTCTTACCTTCCAGAACTAGCTGCTATTATTACCAGTTAGACAGCGTGTATCCTCAAAACCTCTCTTAATCTTGATCTAGTTTGATCTCTGAAGGAGGAACTCTTCTTCCAAACATACAGTATTATCTCTCTTTCCTTAAAGTGAGACTCAGCTGAATGCTGGTTTCTTTTTTTTATCAAGGACTTTTTCTGGATAGAAAACTCTTTGGGGCATTTTGGCTGTGACCACAGCATCATCAATCCATGCTGAATAGAGACATTCATCTGTTCAGGCCTTGCAGATGTGCAGCTTTTCCACAGCCCAGGAATTTGTTAACCCCTTTTTCCCTCAGGGAAGACAGAGAATCTGTCCTACCACACAGGCACTAGAACTTTTCAAATGGAAATTCACTGTAATTTTTTTCCATCTTAAGAAAGAAAAAAATCCCCCCTGGACTCCTCATAAATGCTTGAATGCTTGTGGTTTTGAGAATGGAAAACTTTAGCTGACACACTTCAAGTTTGGCAAAGTTAAGTGCTTGAAAGAAGATTTTCTAATGGCAAATAGGAGGAAAAAACTGTTGTGGATGGTGTTACCATCTTATAATATTATGTTTAAAATTTTCATAATCACTAGAATTTTCATAATTATAATCCTTCTGAGATATCTTTGATAGAAGAACACAGGAGGGCATATTTAATTACTAAAGAGCTAAAGTCATGAGGGTGTATCCAGAAAAGCACCATCTTTGTGTTTTAACAGGCAAATCTGACTAAAAGTTTACATGTTCAGTTCCTGTTCTAAAGACAAAGGTATTTGAAATTAGAAAGTCCCAAAAGCAGATAGGAAAGATTCCTGGTTAGCTAAGGTGCATGGCATGTTCCAGCTAAAAACATTGACACAAACAGTTGCAAGTGTAAATAATTAATATGTAATTTTAAGGAATTTTGAGTATGCTTTCAGACTGCTTTTAGGGGGAAAAAGTGATTATACTATAACTCCCAAAGAGCTTAAGAAAATTGAAAGTCTTGCTTTGAAGCATTATGTAGCAATATGTGAGGAAAACAGCTGGCAGAAGAATAGTCTAGTTTCATTAAGTGTCTGCTGTGTCATCTGTCCTTGAAAGTCCTGTATGCTGGGGAAAGGAGTGTGTCTTTGTGACTTTCTGTGTGCTGTTATGTGGGGGACTTTCCCAGCTGAACATCTACCAAATGCCACAGAATTCTTAAAATGTGCAGCAGGTTTTTTTTTCTGGTGCTGTAAAGGTCAGAAAGCACAGCAGGGTGGCCAGCACTGTTCTAAAGCAGATGCTGTAAAAAACTGCTTGGAATTAAGAAGTATGCAAAATATCAGGTACTACCCAGTATTCTGCATAAATCAAATATACAGGCAAGCTTGGGTTGCACTGTCAGGAGGAGGGGAAGAGCTAGCCCACAAACTCTGCTTTCTCTTGGCCTTTTCTATTTCATTAATTGACCATGAAAGAAGTGCTTTTTTGGATGTATTCTCCAAGACTATATTGCTTTCCATTATACATGATGATTGTATTTAGATACAAAGTTATATAACCCTAGAATATCTGGAGGTAGTCAGCAGCACTTATTCTTTGCTTTCTTCCATTATTTTTTCATTTGATCATATCAAATTATCTTTTCAGAACTGTATTGTGGCTCTTATTTTCCTTTTAAAAAAATTAGTAGATCTATTTTTCTCATGGTATTTTATTGCAGAAAGAGAAAATATCAATAAAAATCCATAAAATTGTTTTACAAAAAATTGGCACATGTCTAATTAATAAGAATGAAGTGGTAGGTAATTTCTGTTAAAATTTAATTTAGGATGTCTTGCTTCAATGCATGAGTGGCAGTCAAAAAGCATAGAGCAAAACAGAAATGAAATACTAAAATAAGACGTTCTCTTAAATCCTTGCAGGTTTGAAAGTGAAATTTCTTTTAAGGACAATGTAAGATGTTGTTCTGGGAGATACTGCTTTTTATCTTATTGTCTACATTGAACTTCTACAGACCAACATTCCCATGATCACTTAAGCCAAATTCTGCTCTTCTGAATTCGGCACTTTGTTAAAGCTAGAGTAATTCTCCTTATTTTTGTGAAAAAGGCATGTCTCTAGGAGTGGACTCTGTCTCAGGCATTTTAATAACTTTGAAGGGGAAACAATATACTTGTGTTAATAACAAATTTTTGGGTGACAAAATGATATTGAGTCTAAAAGCTGAATACACCTGTGAAGACCTACAGAAGTCACTGATGTCATGTGTTAACTGTAAACCTTTATGTTTGATGTGAATATATTGTCTTTAACTAAAAAACACCTTCATTCACACCTGAACATCTTTCATATATATATTTTAATGAAAACTGAATGTTGTTAAAGGAAGGTACTGAACCAGAGTAAATGATGTGGCATAAATTAGGTTTATAGCTATGATGAATTTAATTTAGCAAAGCAATATACATTCCATTCCCAGATGAAGACCTTCCAGATTACTTTTATGTTGTGTCTGAAATGAAATGAACCACAGTGAAACATTTCCACTGTCTCAGGTAATGTATACAAATGAACTCATACCTTCCCTTCTGTCCACACAAAAGAGAGTTTTGACTTCTTTGGTTTAGTTTTGCTGGATGAAAATACGTTCCAAAGTACAAAAGTATTGTAAAATAATGTGACAATTAGCTTGCCTCTGTCATCCAATCACAGAAGGCACCCTGGGAAGTCATCTCCAAACACCAGCCCAACAGCCCAAAGCATTTACTTCCAAATCATTCACAAAAGTTGTTTGTCTAAACTACTCCTCAAAACCTCTGGTAACACAGATTCCACAGCCTCCTCAGGGGGAAAATCCCCTTGGTCCAATTTAAACCCCTTATTCTCTGTCTTAATCCGTTAAGTAGAGAGGATAATTCATTACCTTCTTGTTTTATCAACTCTCTACATACTTGACAGTTGTTATCGTGTCTCCCCTCAGACTTCTTCTTTTTTCTACTTTACACAAAGCCAGGTCATTCAATCTGTCTTCAAAGGTCTGTTTTCTGAACCTCCTATAGTCCTGTGTTCCCCTTTTCAGGCAGTGCAGTGCTCTCAAAAGTTTACACCAGTGTGTGCTGTGCCAGTGCAGTGTAGAGCAAAGGCATGGCTTAGCATGGCCTCTTAAATATGGCACTCATAATTTGGCATTCCACTGGGCTATTGAGTTTGTCCACAGATATGCGGCATTACTGACTCATGTCCATCCCCTAGGTTTGCTGGAAGTCATTTTTCCAACTGGCCACCATCACATTGCATTCTGATCCTGCCCTCCAAACTGCCTCCAGCCCTTTAGTTTTTATTATTATTATTTTCTGTTAATCAGATCAGTAATGATCCCAGAGGGTAGAGAAAGTGGATTGCCTGCTGATTTGGCTCCTAGGTTATATATTCACTGCCAGAGAAGGTATTCTTTTTATTTCACTTGCTCTACATGGCTCATGCTCATGAGAGAAGATATTTAGTGAATAATTACCTGAAATTACTGTCCCCAAAGTGAAGGCAGGGCACTTCAGCTTTTATTGATGTTCGTGAGGACAACATGTGTCATTGTTACTTTATTATTGCACGGTGCAAATTTCCTCTTCCTTCACTCATCTGGACCTTGTGTAGAGGCATTAGCCCTCTGCTGTGAAAAACAATCCTGCACACATTTATGTGCAGATATTTTAGTTTTATCTGAAGGCATGGGCTTTGAAACACTGTTGGTCTCACTCTCCTTTTAGGTTCAAGGAGGTTCATACAAATCATAGAATAGTTTGTGTTGAAGGGAACCTTGAAAGAGCACTTTGACCAGCTGTCCAACCATGAGCAAGAACATCTTCAACTATATCAGGTTTCTAAGAGCCACACACAGCCTCATATTGGGTATTTCCAGGGTTAGGGCATTTATCACCTCTCAGGACAACCAGGTACAGCATTCCTACTGTGAGAAAGGCAACATAGCTGGAAAAGGACCAACTATATTGGCCAAATGCCTTCATGATTGTTTTACTCTGAATCTCTCCAGTAATTTTCGAAGAGTGGTTCCTCATTATCACTGATAGAATTAAGGTGAATTAAATCTCTGACTTTACTTCCCTCCAAAGTCATTGTAGTGAGGTAGCAATAAATGCTTCTGCTTGGCTGTATTGATTCAGCCTCAGAAAATTATGATCTTTTAGAAGGAATAGCAAAAAAACCCCAAACTATTACTATTATCATCTTCAAGACAATGTTTTCTGATGTTTTATGCAGCTTCCATGTAAAGGCTATGTTGTGCCACTGCAGAAGCCTACTGGACCTACTGGAGGTGCATGGCTGCTGTTTCTCTCATTAGTTGTGCCAAGGATAGGGAGCATGGATATTATTGCATAATATGTCTCTGAGCAGTTGAATTAGGAGAAGAAAAGAATGATGCAATTTTCTTGAAGCCAGAGCAGAAATGAAAGTTAAGTGAGGTAAGCAATTTCTCCATTGTTTCAGGCACTTCCTGTGACAATTAATAGGAATAAAAGCAAAGGATAAAAGTTAACCTGAGTTTTTCTGCGCCTTCAGGAGTTCAAGGGTCTGAGTCTCATTAGGCTTAAAGTCCTAATCCAACATTTTTTAAGTCTCTACATGAAAGAACATTTCTAGCCATCTATCAGCATCATCCAGGGTGTTTCTGCTTGGAGCAATTACAGGGAGTAAGCTTAGGCACAGCCAAAACTTTCTGATACACTCTCTTGTTTTAAGCGTCATGGAAACAGTAAATAAGAAAAGGCAGCAATGTCTTAAATACAGGCTCAAATTAAGGGTTCACTGGAATGTTGTTTGAGTCCTTCCCATTTGTCTATGGGGTCTGTAAGGGCAAACTTAGGGCTCCTAGAGCAGTCTTGTAATGTGAACTGTGAAAAGTAACCACAGAGTAGTGTGGTTGTGGTTCTGCTTCCATGCTGTTGCTCAGAGATCTGCCAAAATGCCTGGATGAACTGCTTTTTACTTTCCCAGGGCAACACCTGCCCCTAAATTTACCATTTAAGGTTTCATTTAGGCAGAGAGGAAGTGTGTGTGTAGTTTACTCTCCCACAACGCCCAGAATGTCTCGTTTTACCCCCTTGTAGACTGGGCTCACGGGCAGCTGCCCATCCCTGGAAGGAAGCATTCCCTCACGCCTGTGCGCACTGACTAACCCATCCCAAAGGCAGGCCTCGGGGGAGGATGCTGGATTCAGGTAGCAACAATCCCTCCAAAAAAGAAACCAGAGGCTGAGATTGTTCCTGGCCCAATGCCACACACTTGGCTAGGGTTGCACCTGGGGTGAACTTGACCTAATGAATATAAAACACACTCTCCACAATCACAGAGAAAAAGATATTTTGAGGAAAGGAAATAATAGCTGAAAAAAATGAATGAAATGCCTTCCACCCTGTGTGATTCTGGGCTGTGAAAAACACAGTTGCAATGAGCTTTTTTTCACTTCTCTAGTTGAAATCATTGTGATCAGTGGTCTGATATAGTGGAATATTTCATTTTACCCATTATTCCTTTTTGCTCCCACCCATGAAGTCATAACAGTGAATATATTCCAGTGAAGAATGATGCGTAGCTATGGTATTCAGTAAATGAAAATTACCTTTTTAGTTCACTCATCCAAAGGCTTTTTCATTCACTGCAATTTTTTGATTGTTTGCTTTTCAACTTCAGGATAGTAAGCTGCACTGAAAGGAAACAAAATTGTGTAATAAGACACTGGTAAAAAAGTAATTTCATGTTTCATTCAAGAGGCAAGTCCTTTTATTATTCTTCTTTAGAAATATTTATGTATTTGTACTGTCCAGATTGCCAGTCAATAACTTAATACAAAAAATCTTTATCATCTCACTTTTAAGCACCTATTAAAATGGTTTGCATTCTAAAAAAAGGCAGAATAATCTAACATCCAGTGATTAAAACAAAAACTGTAAGGATGATGTGAAAGAAACATAGTTTGGGTGGGGGAGACTGGAGATTTAAGACATTTTTCTTCCAAGTGTGGACATCCACTAAGGATAATGAAGTTGCACACCCATTACATATGTCATATATGTCATAATATACACACACTGTCATCATCCTTCACAGTCCTTTGGCAGACAGACTGGAAAAACATTTTAAAGTTAATAAATGACAACGGTAGCTAACACCTAGCAATATCCCTATGATTTTCATATTTATTGTGTAGGTAATACATTATTTAAGAAGACACATATAAAATATAATTAGGAAGGGAAATAACTTTCTCCCAAAGGGAAACCTGTAAGAAGGGTGAGGTTTCCTCCTGTAGTGCTTTTTCCAAATTTCTTTTTCCAGTAGGTTTCAAATTATGTGAAAGATACAAGAGCTTCAATTCCCAACCTTCTAAAAGATTCCCTACATACATAAACTGCCTGTATTTTCTCTAAATGGAGCAGGAGAAATGATATTCAGAAAATAAACTTGGTTAAGTGACTAATTTTATCAAGGCCAAATGTTATCAAGGTTAAATGTGATAGCAAAAGATATAGCCAAAACACAAAGGATTTTTTGCTGAAAACACTGAATCCAGGCTCATGGGACCCTGGCATCAGGTAACACACTGAAAAGTATCCCCATAAAACTGATCTTTAGTGTAAGAGAAAACAGATGTTTCTATAAAAATGATAAAGAAAATTAAATTAGTTGTCACAAATATTTTTCCCTATCCTAACTCCTTCACTGATATTCAGTTGGAAAAAATTCCTAATATAAAATTTTGGATTCAAATGCAATGTCAGAAAAAGACATTCTGAGCTTTCCTGGTTCTCTTGACCCTTAATAGGCTAGATGCTTGTCTGCCTCTGCTTTTGCAATGTGCCATTCACTGCAAAAAGGACTCTTCTAGAGTCCTTTACTTGGAGTAAAAAAAGGCTCAAATGAAATACCTGAATCATCAAAACTTATCCTTGGAATTTTTTCCTGCAGGAAAAGAGCAGAAATTCAAAGCTCCAGTCACATTTAGCTCCTGTTTCTCTTCCCTTTGCACACAAAGGAAGGACAAGGGAAAGAGGAACTAAACGTTTCAGAGGGAGAGTGAATATGTCTCTGGCTCCCATCTGAAACTGAATTAACAAATAACCCCATCCATTGCGCTGACAAAATGAGAATCTCTTCCCAGGAAAAGTTGTATTGTTAAAAGAGTTTAGTTTTAAATGCAGACAAAATGTCAAAGGGCAGCCTTTGGGGTTTATTTCCAAACATGGGGGATTTTCAAGAAATTCTGCTTCATGAAAGAAAAAATGAAGTTTGCTCTCCTTGCTCCTCCTGTCTGGTTTGTCGGCAGACAGGCTGCCTGCCTCCATATCCTTGCTGCTCATAATCGAAGGGATCATAGGAAGATGGTTAGATGACAAGACAGATACCTGGGAAGGGGATCCCCACAATCCCAGGTGAGCCCTAGGAGATAGTGAATAGCTACTCTTATTCCCAAGCAGTGCAAGGAACAGCAGAGCCTGGGAGTCTGAAATCAAAACTACTGGATGGGGAAGGATCTCACCATGGAGTCCATTGCTTGGCCCTGGGGCTGGCCCTTGTGGTCAGGGAGAAAAGCTTGGAGACCTGGTGAAGCTGCTTACTCACCTTGGAGTAGCCTCTGCCACCTGCAAAATCCAAAGGCCTCCAGATCCCTGGCATCTACTTGGAGAGCCTGAGCAAAAAGAGGGAGGTGAAGACCTCAAATACATCCTTTGCCAGGACATGTAGAGAGAAACCAGGAGCCCTAAGTATAGCTGGGCTGAAATGACAAAACAGCAGCCAGCCCTCTTCCTTTTCTCATGGGAAATTGTCTCCATGAAAAATTCCCACAGGAGCTAGTTAACCCTCCTGTATCAGCAAACTCCAGAAATGTACAGGATTTGAAGGTGCTAAGAACTCGAGTGCTCATTTGCTCTGACAGGATGTGTTTACAAATCCTGCCTAGAAAAATGTCTTGCTACTCCACTCTTTCAAAGAATAAAAATCTGCTGGCCCTTATCCAGTTAAAAAAAAAAAAAGTTAATTGTTTTTCTATCTACTAGTGTTCTCTCTGATGGTCTGAAATCCTGAATTTCTAGGCTGGGAATAGGCTACACTCATCAGCTCATTCTCACTTCCAATGTGTATTTGCAGAAGAACAAGAGATTTTGGTTTTTATATTTTTGTCCCATAAATCATTTTCTGTTAAACCATTTATCATTTTGATGAAGGTTTCAATTAGAAGATGAGGTTACGACTAGACTGGCTGGCAAAATCCCAGTGAAAGTAGTAAATTCAGGATGCATCCTAATGCACAGCAACTGCATGGGATCTCCAGGCTATGAGAAATATAATTTCTCAGTGAAACCCCCTGCACAGCTGCTAGACCTGGCAGATCACTTTGTATTCCAGTGGCTTAAATTCAATAGCAGAACCACAGCTTCAAATTGTATTGCCTTGGTTTCACTGAACAAAGCAGGAAGCGGGAGAGGCTTGCCCTGAACCCAACTGCAGTTTTAAAGTCAACTGCTTGCAATTCAAAAGCTGTCTCTTATGTCATTCTGGAATCCTCTCCTTGTTTTCTCCCCAGAGATCACAGACCACAGGAGATTCACAGGGATGGGATTCTCAGCCCATTGCCATGCTCCATGCAACAGAGAGCCAAAGTCTTTGGGACAAGCCAGCCACAGCACCAACACATTGCCCCGGTGGCCTGCAGGGCCTCTGCTTGCAATGTTAGTTGGGATAAGGCTATGACAGATTTCTGGGATGTCTGCTGGATGTCCCAAGTCCTGATAAGTCACGTGAGATTTGCCCTGAAGTACAGGCAAAGCACAATGAGTCGGTGTTGCTGTCTGGAAATTCTTGTGGAACACTGGGGCTCTGCTCCCTCTGCTTGGGAGAATATCTTGTTTCTCAAGACTTTGTCCTCAAAGGCTGATGAGAAGACACCCTCCTAAATTTTTTCACCATGACGTTCTTTGTGAAGATTTAAATATGAAATGCCAAAAAAGCAACACATGCAAAAAAAAATAAAGAATGTAACTTCCAGTTCCAAATGTGGAGGGTGATAATGAAGTTCACGTAACATATGGGAAACAGGACTGATCTGTTTAGCCACTTGGCTGGAAATGTAGACTCCATGGTGCTTGCTATGCAAACAATGCTCAGTTGATCTATCAAAACAAAATCATGGCCATATATAATACTAACGATTAAATGCTCATTCTCCAGGATCACATAACATATGGCTTTGTGCTAGAACGTACACAGCCCCAAAGGACATCATGTGAATATTAAAGATTATTGACTCACGATGCCCCGGTTGCGTTCTCTGGCAACGTCTCTTCAAGAACAGAGACACATACATAAATATGAGGACTCTAATGGGATTTTTTTCCCCTTCATCTTAAGGCATTACTGCCAGCTGTGTTTAGAAATTTTATTAGCAAAATTACACATATTGGTAACTTTGAACTCCGGGTTGCATTGATGATCTAAGAAGCCAGATAGAAGGATGAAATAATGACATATTGCAGCAATGTTGAAAATGAATTTATTTTCATCCTGTTTTGCATGATGCTTTTCTTCTGATATTTAATTCCTTCATAAGATAATAAATAAAAGATGGGGCAAGAATATCTTGCCTTGATTTGTACAAATCCTCAGAAATACTATTGCTGTTAGACACAGACTTTTTGAACCTCCATCCTCTTACTGTTTTGGCTTCTTCTCAAGGACTTTTTTATTTCACTTTTCTTGGACTCTCCTCTCTTCTTGCCACCTTTGTTATATGTCATGCTTTTTTATAATTCCTGTTAGACCTGCTTGGCAACCTGGAAACCTTTGATTTGCTGAGCTACGGAAGGCTGCTGATGGTCCCCACAGTTCTCCTTCTGTGCTTCCTCTTCCTTTGGCAGCTCTTTAGGGGTCTGGACCCTGATGCAGATGTGTGGGCTCTGCTGTTCGCCACCAGAGTGGAGCTGCACAGGGGGAGGAGTGATATGGTTGGTACAGGGGTCCAGGCACGTCCTCTGAGGTCCTTGGGGGCAGAGAAGGAGCAATATCTGTCCTGGATGGGACAGATGGCAGCCAGGGTCTGACAAACATGCTATTAGTGACTGCGCAGAGGTACTGAAACCTCCTACCAAGAGGGGCTGTGTGCCAAGCTCCTCCTTCGGGCAGAAATCACTGCCTGGATGGCTGTACCAGAGTCCTGGCTGCAGGACACTGTACCCAATACCTGGAGTCACCTTTCTGCTTCCCACTGCAGATTGCCATCTCTCCAGGCATATTTAACACCTGAAGCACAATGTAAAAACAGCGCTGCATTTTTTTCAAATCAAAGTTGTATTAGCAAGATTTGCACAATAATTTGTACACAAGTCTTGTTAATTGTCCTTTCTGTGTCTATCTAAATATCGGAATTGTAATAGGGTTTTTTTTATTTTTTGCACTACTTGTGTGTGTAAATAAACAGTATGTTTGAATATGTGAATGATACAGATATTTGTAAATTGAGCCACCTGCAGCTATTTCATACAACCTAGTCCTTACATTGGTTGAAAAATTAAATTTCAGTAAATTTAACTCTTTTAGCAGATAATTGTTCTGTCTTAGAGGTCTTCCTGTCTGATTTACATCTGGGTTTTAGCAGGAATAAATAAGTACTGGATGAAGACCTTCTTCCATGTTAGTCTGTTGCTAACTGTATAGGAAGAAACATCAGTGTTAAAAATCTCAGAGTTTATAAAAACAATATTTTCATGCTCAACAGCTTCTGATTAAGGCCTTATTTTTTTCAGATCTTGTTCTTATGCTCTAAGTATGTTCCTGTTAATCTGATGCTTTAAGTTACCTGCCTTCAGAATGCTCTGCCAAATTAATGAAGTCCTTTACTTTCCCTCACTGTAGCAGTTAACTTCCTCCACAGAGGTGTAAGTGGAGGTGCAGAGCTGTTTCATTTACACAACACACCTGTAGTAGAGGCTGGGGAGAATCTTGGATTCATTATTCTCCCTCCAGCCAACTGACGAGTCAGAGCTGCCTCACTTCAGAGCTGTCTCAGCTCCAGGGCTGTGAGTTGGCCATGTCGCTGGGAAAACAACGATGATGATTTGTCCAGGAATTAAAAATCCCATGCTCCACAGCTGTTGATATTTTGCTTCCTGAGCCAGATTTAGGCAACATATCAGTAGTTCATAAATGAAATCTTTTATCTTTCCTGCCTCTGTTCAGCTAAAGCTGTAAACAGGACACGTTGTGTAATTTTTCTAAGCTGAGTTTGGCTGAGCGTGGCTGCAGCTGTTAATCAAACTGAGTAAATGTAAACATTTGATCGTCTAGAAAGTACGGAAAGGTATGCTTTGTTCTCAGTTGAAATCAATCATGCTGACCCACCAGAGCATTGCAATATGTCTTCTGGGCTATCATCTGAATTAAGAGCTATCAGACAGACAGAAATCCAGCTCAGAGTTTTGGCTCTGACAGTAAAAGCAAGGCTGCAGGTGAAGCAGCAGATCAATTTGCCTAGAACCTTCCAGCTCACTGGGTAAAATCTCATTTCAGGGTAAAATGTTCTACTGCTAAGACAGAAAGCTGCATGAAGTGAAGACATCTAACTGGCAGGCTGCAGTGATGTGCTGGCCAGGCCAGAGATTTATGCTAGCCTGCACCCTGATTAGGTCACTGGCAACCTGAGGAAACAAAGCAGGTTGTACTACAAAGTAAAGGAGCTGCTTTCCAGGTCCTGAGGAGAGGGCTTATGTTTGCCAGAACATTCAGAAGTATCATAAACAGCCCAATGGGGACTGACATAAATTCTTTATCTGAGACGTTTTATCTTGTCTGCCAAGTCCTTAGCTCCTGAAACAAAGAAATTCTGTCTTTGCTCATGCAGAGCATCTACAGCCAAAAGCTAGAGGTGACTGACCTTGCCCTGTCAAGTTGCTCTCTGTGCCTACCAGATCCTTCCCAGAGCCACGCTCCTGGCACAGGCTCACGGCCAGGGCAAGCCTAAGAGAAGGGAAGGGGCCACTGGGAAACAGTGGCACCAGAGGTGATAGAGGGGGTGAAGGTGTCATCCCCACTAGTCTGCAGGTGCTATTTCTTAAAAGAAAGGCCAGTTCTGCTTGGGACATGCAAGAACAGGAGTGGGAGTTGAGAACAGAAATCCAAGGGGACCCAAAGAGGGGCAAAAGGGCCAAGAGAGACAGAGAAATGTTGGTCTTTTTCAAAGCATAAGACAGACAGCTGTAGGTGGAGGAGGCTTTGTGAGGCCATATGACTTCCAAGAGAGCTAAATGAGATCTGTGAAGGCATGCTTTGGGCTTGTTTGGCCACTGTATTAAATCAGGCAGACCTGCACTGACTGGCTACTTAATACAGAGGTTGAATTTTGCACACACCCAAGTTTCCTATAGGGGTATGCATTTGCATTAAGGACAACTTGTTTTGGGGCTAAAAGAAGATGGCATCAGTTTTCTTCATAGCTGAGTGGGACCATTCCAGTGCCAAATGGAGACACTCAAGGGAAAGGGCAGCAGGGAACCAATTAGTACAAGACAGGTCCTTTACTGTGGTAATCACCACCCTCACCATTCGACTTTGCAAATGCTGTTTTGAATTACAGCAGTTTACAGTGTGAATAATTTCCCCCCATCTTTTATCACTTTTTCATCATGATTATTATTTTGTCTCTGTTGGTTTCCTCCCTGCATTTTTTCAAGTGCTTCCAGACAAGCTGGCTGCCCAGCACCCTCGGCTCACATGTTGTTGTATTCCCTTGGAGCAGCTGGCTCTTTCCTTACAGGGACACAGTTGGTGCTGGTTAGTGGATTTCTCTATAACAGACATCTGACAGGATTCCCTCCTCTTTGGAAATTTTCTTTCCATTCTGAAACATCTTTGCTCCTTCTCCCTATGTAGACAGTCAGTTGAAAATTCATGTTTGCTTTCAGGAGGAGGTTGGGTTTTGTCGTTTTGCTTTAGTGACTGAAGCCATATGCAGATCTCAGAAGCCAAGTCCTGTATGGAGCAGCACCTTTTAAGTTAACAAAATAATACTGATAAAAATAATGATTTTTACAGGTCTGAGTTATGAATCAAGTTCTGTTTAATGCATGCTCTTGGATGAGCCATACTACATAAACCAACAATTTAGGCTTAACATTAGGCTTAAAAGCCAGACTGATGTTGCTTAAAATCTTATGTTACATTTAAAAAGAATAAAGGAAAACATAAATAAAATAAGTAGACTGGGATTCTGATCCTCAGAGCCATTCTTTCCATCAATATTAGACTAAGAACTTCAGAGCTTGAAAGAATCCTCCTTTCTTTAAAACTCTAAACAAAAATAGGTCCACCACGGAAATCCAAGAGCTGCAGTGGGTGAACAACTCATATTAAACATGCATCTCATTTGCACCATGATGAAGACTTGTATTAACACAGTTATGTACAAAGAGCTTCAATGTTAACAGAGCAACAAGTGAAAATGCAACTTTTCCATCCATTCCTTAACTTTGAACACTTGTCATTATGAAAACAATGGAACATTTTCCTGTACACAGCTCCCCTAGGGGATGAACTCAATGCTGCTGAGCAGGAGGGTACTATTAGAAATGAGATTAAGTCCCTGAAGAGGTTTGTGTCAACTACATAGCTTACTTGCCCTGTCAGAAAAGAAAGGATGTCTCTGGTTTAAACCCATGGTAGCAAAACTTACAGAATCAATTAAAGATGAAAAATATGATCAAGGAGAAATGCAAGAGGAGAAAATAGAAAGAATTCAAGATATTTTCATTGCATTCTTATACCACCAGACACAGCTGACTTCTGTCCTGAAATTCTAAAGCTGAGAGTATCTTTGTCCTTCTGATACTAATTTTAAATAAATCTTTGAAAACTGAGAACATTTCAGAAAACTGAAGTGTGCTAATGTTCTGCCAATATTTAAGAGAAGTGCTACACTGTGTTCAGACAAACAAAATACTTGATCTAAATTAGGTCTTGGATAAAATAATAGTGAAATTGATACAGGTATCAAATGATGGTTAAAAATACAAAGCTATGAATTCTGATAGCATGATTCTGAATGCATGGAATGTTATTGTTAAACAGAAGTTGCATACATCTTTGATACAGTTTCTAATGACCAAAGCAAAAGATTTGCATGAAGGAGTGCATTTGTAAGAGACTTTGTAAAGTAATTTGCTGAATCTGGCAAGGTATTTGAAGCTAGCACTGCAAGAAGGAATGTGTTTTAAATAGAATCAGGACTGTGTGTAAGATGAATCTCATAAATCTCATTGAAAAAGTAATCATCCCTGGAGAATTATTATCAAATTAATTATTCAAGAAGGCACTCTGCATTGAGCCACTTTTTGGCTGGCAATCTTCAGTGTAGCCATAACATGGAGGAGAAAATATAAAATGGATACAATCTGCCAGTGGATCAAAACTGGTGGCCTTGTGCAAAATGAGAACACGGCAGCTGGAGAGCACACAGCAGGCTTGCAGCTAATGATTAACTTGCAACATGAAACTGGAACACAGCTGGGAAGACTTAGAAGTGTAGGACAGTGATTTTGGTTTGGAACTTGTCAGACACTGAAGATTCAATGCTGCTGTCAACCAGAAAAAGATGAAAAAAAAATTGAGAGGGCAGGTAAAAAAGAATACCAGAAATAATTGAAGAGATAGAGAAATTATTTATATAGCATCATTTAAACTGCTTCAGCTGTTTAGATTATCAAAAAGATGGGTCTTGGTTGCATAATTTGAATAACTTCATGTCTGGGGCAAAGCAAATATTACATTTTTATTTAATCCATACAAGAAAGATAACAAGAATCTGTAGTCATATGTTTTATCAGTGCTCAAGGAAAACTACCAAGGGAAGTGGTGAGTTCTTCATCTCATGCAGTCACAGGATGCCTTTGAGAGTAGTGAGAATGAAGTGACAAGAATGGGGAAAAAGGACCATCTCCACAGCACAGCTATGGGACCTGAATGCCTTTAAATCTAACCTAACCCAGTGTTGACAGGAAAGGTGCTTGGCCATATTGTTTCACTCAGATCCTTTCTAGGAGGCAGTTAGTGAATGCTGGAAAAACCTTAAACAAAGAGCTCAAAGTTGTTCTTCATATTTCTGTAAATTATAGTAAAGGTGGTAGATTAGTAACAAAATTTCAAGCAAGAAACCTTATATCTTGGCTCTCTAGCTGTTGGTTTTCATTAACAAAATGCTTATATTTGAGAAGACAAGGATCTGGGTGCTGGTGACATCCATCACCAACTCAACTCCATGTCTGCAGAACAATCCAGCACAGTGCATAAGACAGACAATGGAACCATGAGCCAACTGCATCTACTATAATCTTTTTGTCATCTGGAAGGAGTTACAAGGCCAATGGCATCTTCTGAAGCACTGCACAAGACCAGAAAAAGCTGTAGATGGTCCTTCCTTCCTCATTTTCAACATTGCCATCTTGACTGGTGTGTCTAAAAATGTTGATTTAGGTGCAGAGGTGATTATTTCTTAAAATGACAGAGTTGTGGCAATCAGTTCAGAGCTCAGAAACATAACAAAATTTTGCTTGAGTTGAGTGCTAGCTAGTGTTTCAAACTCAGGAGTGCCCTTGGGATGGGTATTTTGCAGTTGGCAGTCAATTACCGCATAACTCCCCTCAATTTATTCTTAAAAATAAATCAAGCAGCAGAGTATTTATTGAGTGTTGGGTAACTGATGAATAAATGATATTATTTTCTTTTAAATGGAGAGGCAGTTGACAAAGTTGTGTCTGACAGCCAATTTAGACTTATGGGGAAATTTTAGGTCTGGGGTTTTCACCTGGACAAGCAATGTTAATTGGCTTTGGGAGATGAATGCTAATAGGAGTCCATTCTCATCACTAAGGTTGTGGTCACACGGAGGGGTGATTTCATAAGAAAGGGATTCAAAACCCAGGGGAAGCTAGAAAAGATGTGTATTTGGAATGGCAAATGTTTCAAGCCCTGTAGATGAGGTTGTGCAGAAGGTGAGGTAGATTTGAAGGTGAGTGTGCTGAAGGCCTGGGAAGCTGCAGACCTGCTGTGAAGCCCTGGGTCTGGGGTAGTTTTGTCTTGGTGCAAATCACCTTTGAAATTCAAGTGTGTGTTTTGGAGTTGCTGTGCAACATATCCCTCTGGTGTTGAGGAAATGCAAACTTAAATTTGGTGTTGCAATCCATGATGTCATGGGAACATTATAGGGTGAGATGCATATCTGCTTTGTGGTCCTCTTTTGAGCAGAGCCCATCATAGGAGCACGGTAAGTTTTTGAATAGTCCTCATACTGGGATTTAGTTGGGTTACTCTGTTCATGGAGCCTGCTCCTTTTTCTTTCCTAGCACTTGTGACTTACTAATGCCATCTGCTTTATTCTTTTATTTTGGGTGCCTGAAAAGTAAATTTCACTTTTACATCTTTCTTGCCAACAGAAAAGGATCAGAGTTTTTAAAGACACTTTAAAAATATTTTCTTGAAGTGCTGTTATTTAAAATAAAATCTTAGTGTTAGCTGCCCCTTTTTCCCCAGTTATAACAATTTACAGGCTCTTCATGGGTTTTGGTCTCTGTGCAGCTTGCCTACAGGGGCATTTTTGGTCAGAACTGGGAATAAACACTGAGAACCAGACTGTATTTGCCACCTCCTGATGGCAGGGTTATTTTAAGAAACTGTTGAATACCAGGTACATGCTGCTGGTTTTAGTTGTTTCTGTGAAAAATAAAGCTGGTCCTTGAGGAATTTGTTCTGTTACTCAGAATTATGTTAGTGAAGACATGATTCACCCTTTTTCTGGCTGAGAATCTAGTCACTCTCCACAAAATGGTCTCTGAGATGTCTATCAATAACCTCAGATCTCAGCAGGGCTTCTCTTCTGTCCTGTGGATGACATAGCACAGAGAGAACCGAGTGGTCTGCCAGAGCCCGTGCGCCAGCATCAGGGAATGCTGCACGTGGCTGCACTTTTCCATGCAATAAATAAATACACTTACTGTGAAGCACAGATTATTTCACTGCCAATAAGATGCACAGACCATTTTAAGGCAGTGTGCTGTACCTACAATTCACAGGGTGATTCCTGATGAACCGGTCAAGACTAACCCTCTATCCTGCACTCTGTGCCAAAAACCAACCACAAACAACTACTGCACTAACTCTGCAACATATTTTGGTGTCAACACTGAACTCTGCTCTCCATCTCCACCTGAATTTCTGCTCTCTTTTCAATGTGGTGAGACAGTTGTCAGGAGCATTGTGCTGCCTAATATCACTTATAGACAGGATGAAAAACGAGTGGGAATTGCCCTATCAAGGGGGAGCAAAGTCCATACAGCAGAGGAAGAGTTAACTTCTGCCCAGAGCAAAGGTACTGAAATTGAAGTACACAAATTCATTTACTTTCTATAGTTTCATAACAAAAACTGAAGCCAGAGGTAATGCCATTTTGCCATAGATTCTCACTGAACTATGGCTCATTAGCTATTTTATGTTGCTTGGCAAGGTCTGTTTACACATACAGAAATTCATCTGATACAATGAGTCCCTTCTCTGCTCACAGACACCCCAGTATTCCTGCCTATCTGACCATGCCCTGTGGGTTTGCCATCTGTGTGCTGTATACAGAGCTGAGCACATATGCTTATTTGAGGAGGAAAAAAACCTTCTGAGATGCATTCCAGCTACACTGGAATCATATGGGCTATTTCAGGCCAGGCCTGAAAATATTTCACCATGATTCACATTACCTTTTCTATGTGAGACCAGAGATCAGAATCATGGAACTCGGGTCCAGGATTGTTTGAAATGCCACATTTGAAGAGTATGGTTGCAATCTCTTTTTGTCCAAGCTGTGGCTCTTTCAAAGCTTCTACTTTTTGACACAGACTAAAATGACCTTCCCAAAACTTCTTCCTACATGCATCATTCCCGAGGTCCTTTTTTGATACCATGCACATATTGCACCCTTGTGCTGGACAGCAGGTGATGGAGGACAGTGGGAGAGCACTTGGTCATCAGTGTGGAGCCTTGGAACACTTCCTGGAGGCTTTGAAGGGCCAGCACAAGACCATGGGGTAGCTGACAATCAGATTGGGATTGCCCATGAGCAGATTGGTATTTCCACTCTGACACGGATCAAGGGTGCCCTGGGATGAGGACTGCAGCCCTCTGTTTGCTCTGCTGTGTAATGACCTCCTGAGGTCCCAGTGACCCTTCCTTAGCTGATGTAAAGTTAATTCAGCACTGATAATATTCACATATTGTGTGTTACATGTTTGCTCACTTTTTTCATACAATCAAGTCTTTTTTAATGCTGATGATAGGGTCTAGCCATGGTATTTCACAACACATTCTGTGTATCTACAGTGAAATGGTTCATTTATAAGCAGGCAGATAAATCAGATAAATACAAATACCCAAGCAGAGGTTTTCCTAATCTTTTATGGCTTTCAGTAAACTCTGGGTTTGGTTTAAGGAGATTTACTTATGATCCCCAAATGTTTTCCACTGTGATTGCCTTCACACTTGATAATTCTCCCTTTATTATGAGAACAAGCCATTGAGACAAAAGCCATCCCAAGATTTGATCTTACCCAAACCAGCAGTTGGTATTATTTCCAGTGTATAGTTCAAAGTACACAAATCACCAGTTTAAAACTATAGCTTAAAACTCCATTCCAGGCACACTAAATATTATGTTCACTTTATTCAAGATATATTTCCTCAGCAGCACGGGAATATAGTCTTGACTTGGTCTCCCATTTCCATCAAATTCTTTGTTTAAGTCATTCCACAGTGAATTTTGTAGGCAAGGAGCCAAGTAAGTAAGTGAATGAATTGCTAGCAAATTTTGACTGCACTGAATGGTAAATGATCTCGACTTTCTTTCTGTTTTTAGATCTTTACATGATTTTTATGCAAAATGGAAGGATTGTTTAGAATGTCTCGTCTTCACCTGTGCTCTCTGTACACACACACACACACACACACACACACACTCATTTCCAGGATTTCTAGTCAATGTTTCAGCCAATGAAACTTCAGGGAGGCACAGCTTTTCATCTTAGGGAAAAACAGTGTGATGTGCCACTGGACTAATATTTAACATATGCAAATTCTAATCACAACCCGACAGGGTTTTTTTCCACCTGAAACACTGGGGATCCCCAACTGACTTCCTCAGATTTCAAGGATGCTGAAAATGCAGCTGTAGTTAAGACACACTAGACTCTCCTCAGCAAAAAGTCTTGCTCTCTTGGCACCAGAACACCCATCTCCCTCTCACCTTGCAGCCATTTGAAACACTATAGATTTGCCTTCTCACCTCGACTAAAATAACAAATTGGAAACCAAGCTGGAACAATAAATTTTTCCCCCTTTTCTCCACAGAATGTTTCTGCATACACAGGAATGAAGCAAAGGCATGAAGTAAAAGAAAGCAACTGGGAAATTAATTAATTGACATCCTGAGGTAAACAACAAAACTTTAAGAGAAACCCAATCAGCCCATTTAACAGGAATGAATAACATGACCAAACTCAACTGAAACCCCAACAATAACAGCAGCATCTTTCACAGATTCTAGGCAAGCTAAGTTCAAGCCAGCGAAATACTTTCCAGTTTATAAAAGTTTAAAAACTGCCAGGGGATATGTCCTGGCCTTCACAGCAATGGAGCAAGAATGAGCTCCAGCAAATCACATGGAAAAAGCGTAAGGGGAGCAGATTTTCCAGGCGTTAATTCAGTGCAAAAGGGGGGTCTCCCTTCCAATGTTACAGAGCACTCGTGTGTTAGTGGTCTCCTTTCTCACATCACTGAGCCCTGTTGGATGGATTGCAGGGGGTATCTTTCCAAATACCCCTAAGTCCAAAGAAAAGGAAAGTTCTATTTTCTAGTATCAATCAATTATTAGAAAGTGGATATATAGAGGGTCACAGGTTTTGCTGGAGAGGGTTTTTTTTTTCTGGAGGAGCAGGCAGGAATAGCTATAAGGACTTTGGCACACAGTCCTTATGGAAAAAAATATGATAGATTTTAATAGAGTGATAGTCTTCCTACAGAATTCAAAAGTCAATTTGTATAATTGTATAGGAGGGATGTTGGATAATATTTCTATTGCACTTTTTGGGCTTCACTCATTACATTCCAAAGGATTTTTCCATAAGTGAATTAAACTGAATATAGTGTACTGGAAGCCTCTACATTTCACCTACTGAAATACCTCTGAGTGAGCTTTACAAATACAGAGAGTCTTTAAGTCTGCAGGTATCCAATGTGCATTCACTTTTATGTTTCCATGATGTTGATGTGTTAGTTCTTGTACAGTTTTCTTGTAGTGTATTTTCTTGATCTTTTAATTTGAAATAGCCAAACAAATCAGACAATCAGATAATAATAAAAAATCCTATGCTTTTTCTGGTTTTTTTTTTTTTTTTTTTTTTTTTTTTTTTGCTGTAGAGAGAGGTGGTCAGTGTTTTTGGCTCTCTTATGGGAACAACATGATCAATTTGTGTAGATTGCAATGAGATTGCTTTGTATAAGAAATGCTATTTAAGCTTACAGAAAAACCTCTACAAACACTCATATTAGTCTGTCATATTAGTTTTCTTAGACTTCATGGTCACTCTGCACCAAGCCTTCTGCTATTTCCCTCCACCCTGCTCAAAGGGAGTGTTCAGGGCATCCAGGCAGGGTCTAGAGAATATTTACCAGTTTCGTGCCCTGAAACAGATGTTGAGCACCTGATTATATTGATGGCTTTCAAAATCACCTTGTGAGTTTTTGGACAGAGATAGATGGCTAAAACCAGTGAAATTAATTATTCTGGGAAGATGTCTAGCAGTCTCCATTGCCTGTGGGAGTTTTATCAATAACTAAATAACTTAGCTTGGATGTCCATGGTTTTGAGGTGAACCCAACTCTAAGCAGACACAAATGCACTGGACATGGTCACCAGTTCAAGAGGGTTCTTCAGGAGAAATTCTCCCTAGAAAGTCTAAGAAATCATTTTTTCTCATACATATTGTGCTTTTAAAGCTGAGAACTTCTTAACACACTTGGATGTGCCTTTTAGTGAGAAATAACCAAAACGTCTAGTTCAAACTTTCCTAGCTGAAAAAGTTAACTTGGTTATTTACTTAACAAAGTAAATAACCAAGTTAACATTTTTATTGTGTTCCACTGTTCCTGTATTTCCTCCTTGACCTTTCAGCTACTCAGAAATTTATAGCAAATCCTTCTGTTTACCACTGTGTTATAGATAACACTAGATAACACTTTTTTAGCTGTAGGCTTTCAGCTGTGCAGCTCTAATCCAACAACCAGATGCTGAGCACTACTGTGGTCAAGTGTGTTTATTTTCCAGGCCATGAACAAGCTAGAATACACTTCACAGTACAGAATCTGTGGATGGTTACATCCTAACCCTTCCTGGGTCACAGAGCCCTTCCTATATTTGTTTGCTTTGGTTTTGTAAGAGCTGGAAGAACAAAAGGCAGATTTTAAGTTTCCTGCATCCTTAAATCTCTCATTTGCAAAACATAATGAAATCTGTCAAAATAATGTCAAAAGAGATTTTTTTTTCTGAAATATTTGTGAAATATCCAAGCTTTGGCTTATTTCTCTAGATACCTCAGCCTTCCTGACAAATCATATGCACCAGGAATGTCCAGCTGCATCTTCTGCAAGGAGAATTTGGGGGGAGAGGGGTTGGGTATGTTTGTCCTGTTCCTTGAAGAGTGAGGCATTATGGCTATTGATGTTGGCAGGTCCTTCACAGCACACAACCAAAAGTTACGGGATGAAAGGCATCCTGGACATCTAAAATCAAAAAGACTTCATAATATTATCAGGACACAAATCAGATTCAGCTGAAGAAATTCAGGAAGAAATCATGGGTTGGTTTTAGTTCAATGTGGGGTGAAGCTTCTTTTGTTTGTTCATCTTTGTTAAAAGTACAAATAGCAGTTTGTGTTTTCCAGGAAAGTAGCAAAGCTGGAAGTTTCTGCCCCTTGAAACTCTTCTGCCTTGGGCAATGTGAGTGTAGCTGGTACAGAGACTCTCTGTAGGGAACGTGCCAAAGGCTGCTCAGAGACCAGCATGAGGTTTTTTCTGTGCTACAAATTGCTGAGTTGGTTGGGGCAGTCTCAGGAGGAATATATATTGTTCATATTTTCCTTCTTAGTTAATTTGGGATGAACATTTTAAATCTATATTTTGAGGCTGTTCTGCAACTAAAGAAAGCATTTGAAGACCTAGAAGTTGCACAGAAGTTTAGTGCCTTCTGTCAAATGCAGTAGTGTAGTGTTTCATTTTTGCTAATTGTCCAAATGCTCCACATTAAAAATATTGCCATTTTTTACTCTTTATCATTAAACATTTTTGAAATGAGCACAGTGCAGATTTCTTTCATACTGTCTAATTCCATTCTAATATCTTTGAATCCAGAGTTTACTGAAAGATTAATTAAAATAATTTCTTTTTTATGAGCAGAAATATTTTCTAAAATAAAAAGTGGAAAAGCATTTCTAAAACCTTCAAGAGAATTTGTACAAAATAATCAGGTTTTATGTGCATATTGTTGGAGGGAAATTTCCTGTTGTTTCCCACTTAAAACCTCATTTTTACTGCTCAACCTGCAAATACCATCACTGTAGTGTAGTTAAATAAATGTGACCATACAATGGTCAGTGCTGGGTGACAGCATGGAGGGGCAAGATTCCATGATTGGAAGGTACAAAATTGAACGCTCAGCTTTATTTGAACCATCCAAATTTCTGGAGTTTCTGAAATCTTATGAGAAGACTATTTCAGGAGTGATTTACGATGTTTCATTTTCCCAGTCAAGATGGGGAAAACCCATTTGAAGGTCAGCCAGAACCCCAGGTGAGTGGATCTTGATCAACCCCAAATAATGAACTATGTGGTACATGGTTTCTCCTTTGCAATAACCACAAGTCCCATGTTTGTATCTGGTTTTATTTCATGCAGGAAAAAGATATTGCCTGCCAACTAGAAGAGGTCCTGAGGGACTTCTGCAGTTCTGAAAACACATCAAGTGCCAGAGCTGACCTCTGCTTGCATTGCATGCTTGTGTGCAATGAAGATTTCTACTTTTTTTTTTTTTGTGGAGATAACCAGAAAAGTAGAAACTGATCATTCAGCTTGCAAGCCTGTCTCTGGAACTCTTGCTAGAAAGCAAGACTTCTTTCTAGTCCAGATTTTGTGGGCTTAGGGTTTGTTGCTGTAAAAATGATGGGCTTGTGCTATCTCTGTTCTCTTCTCAGAAAAGGGTTACCTGACAGATCTGTGGCTCTGTATAAGCTGTAGTAAAAATAAATCCAGTGGGTCTGGGGTGGTTGCTTTTTTTCCACCAGGAAATGCTCTGTGGAAGTGAAAATAGAGCTGAACTCCTCAAATTAGGAGTTGCATCTGAACTGGGAATTATTTATGCAGGGCAGATGGATGTGTACATCTTTATGGTGTGTACCCTGACCCTGCAGATTTTAGGATTCACCGCACGAAGTGAAAAAGTATGTTGTAATGAGGCAAATGCAGCTGCTGCAGCTCAAGGAGAGTTGAAACAAAGTGGTGTTGAGAAATCTTTAGGATGTTGAATAATGCTGTTACCTTGGACAGCCCATTGTTTGCTGTGCAGAGACACGGTGAACAATCTCCACTCTCAGCAGTGGCTTAAGAAACTCCCACTGAATCACAAGAGGCACAAACACCTCAGCCATGCAATGCCTGCAATGATGGTGTGCAACAGATTCAATTGTCCTCAAAATTCCAGCCGCACATCCTCAAAGTGGCAGGTGTCATCTGTTTTAGAATGGGGATACAGTCAGGCATGTCACCTCCTACCTTACCTTGGCACTGGGACTGAAAACAAAAGGATTTGCATTCCCAAGGCTGGACCGAGTGTTCAATCTTGCCCTGGTTGACTTTGCAACAGGAAGTTTGGGAAACACGTATTTCATTTTCTGCAGGAGAACCACTGTCCAGGAGCGAGTTCCAGCATGTGAGAGGGCACAGACAACAGGAGAGCCTTGCCATGAGCCTTGTGGGAGGCACAGGCACAGCCAGACACACTAAACAAGGCTGGCTGTGCTCTTCTGAGAGGAGCTGACAAGTGCAGCACTTTGTTGGCATCACATGGTGTAAACACGTTACATGCTATTTTATTTTCTTCCAGAGTAGAAATGGAGAAAGCAGCTATACTGATCCTTTTCAGCCTCTTCCAAAATTTAAGACACATCAGACAGAGAGTTAAGACCAAGTTGGGTCAGAGGCTGAGACCAGTTAATGAAGTTTCAGTACAAAAGGGTTTTTTATCAGGAAAGACTGAGTCCTTCACAAAAATTGCTATGATATCTTTTTAGTCACTCTAACTTCATAGTGTAAATTTCCAATTAAAAACAATGATGATCATAAAGCAAATAAATCATGTGCATGTGCATTTTGTAGTATAAAGTAATTTACAGCCTATGAACTGTTGTCATATCTATTTAAAAACATGTGCAGAGGAAGTTTTCACCTCCTTATTTCTGTTCATCTGTCAGCCTTTAGTTCTTTACCTATAAATGTACTCAAACATTGTGTTCTTATGCTCACGTTTCAAGCATGTACTCGCAGGCCTAAATTTTGAACTGTAGGCAGATTGTGAAGTGAAGGTTTTGTTTGTTTGTTTGTTTAATTAAAATTTCAACAAACAGGTGTTATAGATAATAAATATAACATAGGCATTTAATAAATAATGCTGCTTCTCTCAGTGAAATCCAGAAGTTGGAAGTAAAGAGATGTTCAGGTGATCTCTGTAATAAAACATTTTTCAGCAAGATTTTGGTGAAGGCATATTGATCAATGAGCTGCAGTTTGGTTGCAAGGTGCCCTCTGTCCCAGCAACCATAAGGGTCTGACACATGCAAAGCCTAACTTCAAGGATGACAGTGTTCCAGTACCCAGCCTTACCTTTCCTGGTACACTCTGAGAACCCCAACCAGTCACGTAAAAGATGTGGACAGGATGTATTTGTAAATTTAACACTCTTTTGAAGAGGGTTTTTTTTTAAATTTTGTTTTGTTTTGTGTTTGTGGTTTTTTTGGGTTTTTTTGTTGTTTTTATTTTATTATTCTGCAGAAAAAAATATATATTTTGTGCTTCTTTCTACCTCTGAAGCCTCTCATTTATACTTACCAAATCTCTGGATCAATGCAAAGAGTGATTTAGGCTAAAATAAAAAAAAGTCATATAAATAGAAACAGAAGACAACAGAATAGCCATGCTGAGATAATGAACTTGACAGGAAAGACAGCAGTGAGAATTATGGAATGTTGGTGCTCTCCCTGTGAACACGATCCAATTCCTGTTGTTTTGTACCATTTAGGAACATGTACGGGAATTGTTTATGATCGATGGAATGAAGAAGAAGGGAAGACAGAAGCGATCTCCTTTGGCTGGCCTTTCCCAGGGAGCCTGACACACTCATGACTCAGTGAAACAAACACGTGGAAATCCTCAGCCCAGTCCTTTGGAGGTTGTGTAACCCACAAGTCATTCCAGTCAACTGGACACTTTTACTTGCTTTATTTGCTTGTATTTCAGTAATATTGGAATGATTCTTTGCTGTATTTTGGCATTTCTTTGGACCTATTTGTTTGTCTTTCTTACATATATATATATATTAGGATTGGAATTATTTGAGCTGAAGAAATTCCTCTGAGTTAATACCTGGCATTCCACGAGGCTTGAAGGAGAGATCAAGGTTCCAAGTCTATAAAGGCCAGTGTGGAAAGCAAATGAGAAAGAAGGCACAGAAGGCAGCTTTTGCCCTGTAGGTTTGGGGGCAGATATTTTATTTCAGGACATGAAGGAAGACATCACTGTCTGTGATGTGGAAAACAGACTGTAGACACTGTAGAAATCCTGCTAGAGCTCGACATCCAATAGCCCTCTTGCTGCATGTGGCCATGCTGTGCCCTTGCCCTTGGGGTGAATAAAACAAATCCTGTCTCAGAAGAATAGGGAACAGAGTGTCAGGCAATCCACACTGATGCTAAAAGGTAGAAATGAGTTTCCTTTGCTCCTCCTGATGTCTGTAATGTTTTGCAGCTTGCTAGAGAGATCCTACTCCTCGAAATAAGGTGTGGCCAGAAAAAGAGATGCTACTTGTTGATGTCCAACAATTGTATTTTCATTTTTCATTCATGTTTAAGTGCAGACACAGATCTGTAATTGTCCCTAACATGTAACTGAGGGAATAATCTTTGAGGGAGGGTGATTAGGCTTATAGCAGGAATAGGAGGCTCCATTCTTTCTCCCTTATGGTTCTGAGAGGCACCAGACTGGGTGAGAGGAGCTCCTCTTCCTCTCTGGGCCACTTTTCCCTCTGAAGCAGCATGTGGGAGATCACACAGGCTCATCACTGTGCGCAGTGTCTGAGTGCTCTTGGAGCGACCTGGGGCTCCTGCCTAGAGGCCACTGCCCTGGCTGAGCCCACAGGAGCAGTCAGTCCTTCCAGGGCCTGCCTGTCTCCCCCAGACACTCCGTGCCTGACTGGGGGGAAAGGCTACAAGGTCACGGGCTCTCTCTCAGCATGGAGCTCAGCAGAGATTCCAGCAAGGTAATGCAGTAAGACAAACAATAAAATGACTCATAATAAATAGCTATAACTTCACAAAATGAGTTTACCATTTCCCTCCCCTTCCTTGCCTTCTCAATGTAATAAATGCACTCATTGTCACTGCCTTTTGGGGTTTTTCACTATATTCTGGCAGCAAAGTACCCTGAGTCATAAGCAGAAACAGACTAATATTAATAGCAAATGTCTACAATTAAACTACGAATGTTAGTCATCTCTAATAGATAGACTCCCAAGATGTGCAGAAGTTGGAATTAATCCAAAATTGGTACAGATACTCTGGATTTAGCATAACTCCTATCTTCTTCCAGGAGCATTAAAAAAAGATAATGTTACCATTAAAAAACTTGATCTATAGCTTATTTTAAATACTTTCAAAATCTGGCAAGAAAGAAATTTAAATAACCCTGAATCTCACAGTGAATGTGCTTTGGCTTAAATCTTCTTCACCTAAGTGATGAACCATTGCAGGGTACATTTCATTAGCAGATAGTAACAATACCCTACATTCTGAAATGGACCAGTAAGGTGCTGCCTAACATTGCAAGTGTTTTATTTAAAACTTTTGTGTGCCCATAGAATAAGCATAATTTAAAAAAATATATATTTTTTTAAAAATCCAATGAATGACATTTATTAAAACATTTTCCATAAGGTAAAAATCCTGCCAGAGTAAGTGGTGTGGCAAGACAGGGCATGCTTTGACTGAAATTTGCACCTCAGGTGTTGTCATGTGCTAAATTTTCCTCTGATATAGAGACTACATACTACCCCATAGCTCCTGTGCCACAGCTTCACAGCTGGAGCTGTCTGTGGGATGTCCTTCTGGTTGTGATCACTGACATGCTCCTGAAAAAAGAAACTTTTTGGGAGCAGATGGAGATCAGGGAAACTTGAGTGTCGGTGAGCTACACCCTGAGGAAAAGTGGGTGTGATGGATGAGGGAGAGTGGGAGAGGAAAATAAGAAATTTTTGCCATTTCAGGAAATCTTCCTCATCTGACAGCAGCTGCCAGTACTCCGTGTTGCAGGGGAAGCAAAGCAAGACGTGATGAACAAACCAGGGCAACAGCATGCTGTGACACCACAGCCACGTGTCCCTCTGGAAACCACTTCTGCCACAAGTGTCAGCCTGTTTGCACCCTGAGCCAACACAGCTGGTCGTTCCTTCAGATGGTCCAACTTTCCCCCATCCTTGTTGCTCGTTGTGTCGAGGGAACTGAGATTTGTTTCTCCCACACTGTTCTTTCCCTCTTGCCTTGCCCTCCTTGTCCCTTCTAGGCTCTCAGGTGTCAGGGGAGCCCTAAATGCCTGCGAGGAGCCAGCCTGCAGAGCCATCTGCATGCTCCTCCTCCCGAGTTCTTGGCCAGAGGAGACTGAGTTCTGACTGGGGACTGCTGATGTGTTACACAGAGCAAAAGCACAGTCCCAAATGTGGGATCCTCCTACCTCAGTCAGAAGCTTTGGCTGCTCCGCTGATTTAATTTTGTAGCTGAAAATATTATTAGTGGTAATAAATTTGTCCGCCCTTTTGGAAATCCAGCCAGTGAACCTTTACTCGCCTTTGTAATGGGATGGAAAAGGATGGGGAAGGGCTAAAGTCCTAAAAAAAAATACGGCACCAGAGAGCTGCAGAAAGTACAATGCACCAGTCATGTGAGAAGAATGTTTGCTGTCATCCCAAGGGGGTGATGTAAGAAACACCAGTTGAAAGGATTCAGACAGAAACAGGCACATGCACATACACACCGACACACACACACACACACACACACACAGACACACACACAGACACATACACACACAGACACACACACACAGACACACACACACGACACACACACACACACACACACACACAGACACACACACACACACACACACACAGACACACACACACACAACACACACACAGATCTCATGAAAAATACACCGACACACACATACCACATCTCTGCACAAACAGACAAACACAAACACACAGCAGATGCCTGGGTCTAAATCTCACACAGATAGACACACACACACACACACACACAAAAAGCCTCCATTCTGCAGTCTGAGTTGTGGTGTTCCCTTCACAGGTGACATTTGCAGAGCACCCACTGAGGTGTGGGGATTTTTTGGGTGTAACAAAGCAGGAGTAAGTATAAGGGACTTGGAGCTGTGCATTCACCAGGGTTTGTATTTTGCTAGAGAAAGATGTGTGTGAATGCAAAGCATTCTGGCTTTGAATTTCTTCTCCATGCTCAAGTCCCTCTGACACATTCACATTCACATTTGTGACAAGTGATCATACATGTGAGAAAAAGTGAAGAAGATCCTCCAGAGTGATAGTTTTACTATGGTAATAGGTAAATATTTAAATTCACAACTAGTAGAGAAATTCTAATTATCTCATGCAACTTTACAGGCAGGAATAAATTGCACTTTAGAAGCAGACCCTGTCTTCATTGCAGTGGTGGCATTCATAAAATGAGGTTTTTGCTTCCGTGCATGGCAAGAGGACACAGGCTGTCCTGCACCTCCCTGGGAATGCAGGACCATGGGCTACTTGTGGGAGCTTCCTGCAGGCCCATGGAGCCTGCTGGGCTGCAGCACTGTCAGACAAATCTCTCTGCTCTCCACAAAGGAACAGCCTCCTCTCTTTTTGCATGTCTCCCTAGCTCTTCTTCTTGGGGGAGGTCCTGGCTCCAGGCCATGCACTGGCAGCTGGGAGGGAAGAGGAACACTGATGGGCCCTGCAGGTGAGCTGCCAAAGCAGCCACAGCAGCACCTGCCATGCCTCTTTGAAGGGGATGGTCTTCTTCATCACACACATGCCTGCTGCTTTCAGCCATATTTTCTTGTTGGGTCTGGGCTCCTGTTTTTGCTTTTTCTTTTTTTCCTGAAAGGAGAAAAGAAAGAGAAGTATGAGTTTGCAAGATATGTGTAATACCTGCCCTGTGGAGGCTGAAGATGGTTTGTTTCTGATGAAACATCTTTTGTTTGGCAAATTGCAGACTGCCATGCCATTGGGCTGATGCAAACTCTATCTTTCCAGTAAAACATGCTCGGATAGTTTTGCCCACATCTGTTGAAAGGAAACATTTTATTCCCAAAAATTGTTATCTATTTCTCATATTGCAAGAGGGACTTTTTTGGTGGGCTAGCTTTTTTTGCTTTGCTGATGGTCACACTTTTGCATTGCATAGAGATGGGATGGGTTAAGGATCTGCTGTTGTCAATGGATGCCTTTTGAAGCTGGGATCAGAGCACCAGTTAGTCAGATATGCAGAGTGGCTCAGCGAAGAACAGTTACCAGTGCCTCTGATTATTAGATAACTTGGTGACCTGATGTTTCTTCCTTTAATAGCAGCAATATTGTGATATTCTGCTTTCTAAACTGGGGAATGTTACAAATGGGTGAAAGCAAATGGAGATTGCAGTATTTCTTTTGGAGGGCAATCTCCTTTCTTTGATTAACAAATACCTGCTGAATAAACTAGTGACATTTCTAATGAAGTGTGAAAGTCGCCTAATTGAACTACATCCCAAATCCATGTGACTCTCCATACATTTTCAGTTCATGGGCAGCACCCAGTTCTCCAGAGAGGGCATAAATAGCTTTGGGGAAAACAGGTGTAGTAGACAGCAGTTAAAAGCTGGCTAAGAGCTAAAACACATTTTAACTTTTGCCTTTTATCTAGTAGCTTGAATTAATTCTCCAAACTCATCTCAATGTTTGATTGTAGATCAGGCAAAATACAAACTGGTAAATTTTCCTATCACCAGAAAACATATAATGGTTCTTGGACAGAAACAGAGCTTTCCTGCTCCAAAGATGTTAGGGTGAATTTCCCCTTACTTCCCTGAGAGCAGGAACCCAAGGTGAGGCTTCAGTAGGCAGAAAATTTTGCTTTAAAACAAATTTATTGCATTGAGGATGCATTTTCATCATGGGGTTTTAAACACGAACATACTGTTGTGCTGACCAAACTCTGAGGCATGTGTGCTAAAAACAGCTCTAGTAAGTTGTGCCTCTCTGAAGGACAAAGTGCTCCCTTCCATACCTAACAAATGATGGCTCCTTCTTGTGTAAGGAGACAAGACAGCTATTGTCATATCTAATGCTGGAATAATAATTACTTGTTGCAGTAGGAATGTCAAAGATCTTGCCTGCTTATGTCCATTTGGCATAGAACACCTTTGTTTATGCCAGGCTCAGAGAAATGACTCGTGTCTTTTGATTGAACACTTTGCACACCAGAGTTTTCCTGGGACAGTATAAATCATCCAGAAAATAGTAATGTGATGCTAAGATTCAAATCATCATGTAATAAAACTACTGTCTGTCTCAAATTTTCTTTTCAATGCAGTTGATGAAATTTTAGCACTGATACTCCTTTTGTCAACTGATGTTCTCAGACTTTGAGGCATTTGACTCCTCGTGTGACAGGTGATCTCAGCAAAAAGCTTTTTACTGATATGAGATTCACTTGATAAAATCACACTTTGTGATCAGATTTTGTTTTTTATTTAATTTAAAACTGCTATTTTTATTCTTGGTGCTAAACTGGTCTGGGAATCTTTGAATCCAACTAAGTTACTCAACTAAGAGAACTAAGTTACTCTTCTGCTGTAGATTTTGACACCTGATGGTTTCTAACTTTGTTTGTGGACAGTTTGTGGTGAATAAAGGTTTGAATGCCATCCTCTTGCAATTCTGCTGGCTTCTGAACCTTACTTTTATGCTCTGGAAAGATAAACCAGTGGCCAGGTCAGGTTTCTTCCTGATACACAGACAAAGCCCTCAAGAAGGGCATTACTTGGATACATAGAGACTAGGTGACCTAGTCTAGTGATCTTTTGGGCTGCTGGCACCATGAACATGAAATTCCCAAACTTGACCCTGACTGGTTACACACTTTATTAGTTGCTCTGTAGTAGCTGTCTGCTCCTGAGACAGTCAGGAAATCTCTGCAAGGCTGAAACCAGCCCAAGTGGGCTTTGGGGTAGGAGGAATGGGGGTAAGATTTAAAGAATGTGCAAAGAGAGTATCCTTTCCCCTGATGTCATTTTGTCATAAGTAGAAACAGATGTCTGGGTAAAGACTGTCTATTTTAAATCTTGCAAACAGGGATTTCTCTTTGAACCTTTCAGGAAAAAGCAGAGAGCCACTGATAGTTTTTATACCAAGAAAAAATTGGTTTTTAGTTTCAGATCTCCAAAGCCATAACACATCAATAGCTGGGAATCACTGTTATTGCAGAACCTTATACCAGGGTAAGGAAGCTTGTCACTTTGGCACAGAAAGAGCTCTAATATCCCTCTCCAGCTTCCTTCCTGCATTGTTTCTACAAACCAAGGAGGAGCTGACCCTCCATACAATCCACCTTGAGCTGCCCATTGCCTCTCCCTGCTTCCTCCCTGTCTTCCCCCATTGTAATGATTTTTTTTTCCTGTGACTTGGGGACTGCGATTTGGGGACCTGATCCTTTATGGATCAGCAAGAGATGCATGTGAATAGGGACTCTGACATTCCCTGTGCTGACATGAAGAATCGGTCTGAATCAGACTAAGCATAAAAGGAAACTCTTGCAATCTGGGAATCTTCTCCTCTTCTGAAAATGGGCTTCTGAACATGGACATTTTAAAATTGGTTTTTACAACAAAGTAGCAGCTTGGTGATGCAGTCCAACCTTACCCCTGAACTTCTGGTAAAATTTGTTCCATATAATGCCTTGGGTTTTGGCCAGTCGTACATAACAGTTTACTAGTAGTTTGTGAGCAAAACCCCTTAAGACCTTAAGATATTTCTGAGAAAAAAAGTGTACATTTTTATGGCCAAATAGGGTAAATGAATGCATCTTTTCATTGCTATAAATTGTGGACAAATCGGTGTGATATTTGGGAAGTGGTAAATATATTGCCTTGGACCGTCATTACAGGCAGTCAGGAGACAGGAATGTGCAGGCAGCAGGGAATCTCCACTGTGGTGTAAACCTAGCTGCCCTAGCTGCCCTAGCTGTCCCAGCTTGGCCTCAGGCGTGGGTGGGGAGTGATGTTCTGAGGCCCAGGAGTTAAATGTTGAGTTGCAATAGCAAAGTCTACTGGCCACGGGTTTCACGCTGTGCTGGATGCCGTGTCAGCTGCAAAGGCACTGCAAGCCCTGGAGGTTTCATGGGAAGGTCTTTACTGCTCCATGGGAAGAGTTCCTTGGGAAAATGGGAGGGAAGCATGGGGACCTCAAGCATTACAAATGACCAGTGCTCTTGAGCCTTGTATGTCGTAGGCAGCAAGGGGCAGCTACATTGACCATGGCTCTCTCAGTGACAACCACAGCCTAAACAAGCTGGCCTCTTGCTCTCTGCAGACCGATGATTTCATCTCTTCTTTTTGAGTTTTGCTCATTTCCTCAGGCCTCAACTCTTTGTAGCCAGATCTCTAGAGTTCTTTTTATACTATGTTAGGATTCTTTTCAAATGTTTCTATTCCCCCAAACCAAAATTGTCCAATTATCCTAGGAAGAAAGCCTCTCCAAACATGCCCATCAAGATGAAATCTATCACACAGAAGAATAAATTTCAAGTAGGATGGATGCACATACCCTTGGGTAGAATAAACTTCTGTATTATTAGCTTGTGTTTCAAATGATAGGGTCAGAATGCATGCCTAGTCACTAAATAATTTGGTTTCCGGAAGCTTCTCTGGATTAGGATACAGTAATTCTAGTAGCTGTATATTATGTAATGTAAATACTGAAAAGCCAGCCCCACAGGATGGAAAATACCCCATGAGTTTATTGTGGCTTTTCTCCCTTTCATATTTGTTTTTCCTTTTGCTACTTAGAAGTACATGAACGTCCTTTCCTTACTGAACTGAAAACAGAGAGTGATTGTGGTATTCTTTCAGGTGCTTGGAGATACAGTTAAGGGTTGTAAGGGGCTGTTTTCTTCTTCCTCAGTGCAGCCACCACCTCAAATTTCTGTCCAAGCAAAATGGAAAATGCAACACAGACTACTCCAAAATCTGAAAAAGATTTTTTTTCCTCCCAATAACTGCAGTTTTATTAAAAGATCAGTTTACATGCTGCTACATTTATTAGTACTTTGACTCCTAACCCCATAAAACTACATGAAAGACCATGGCAGTCAGACCACAGGCACATCTACCTTCTGAAAAAGTAGAGCTGTGCTTGGGTATGTGGAAATTGTTTGGCAACACATAAGAAAGCCAGAAACTGCCATTGTGTGAGCCGATGGTTTTCTTGGCATATAGGTGCCCTCCAGACAGGATGGCTTTATGGTGTAGTCTTGAGCAGTGATTCGGCGTGGGAATTCTTCATGGCGTTATTTATAGCTTTATGTCTCTGCCTTTCTGCAAACCACATCCACAGACCTCCAGTCTGGAACCCCAAAGCAAAGATCGCACATTGAGCACCACCTGAGAAAAGTCTGGCTAAAATGTCTAGATGTGTCCCCCAGGCACACTGGGGGAACGAAGAGATAGAGTCTGGCTCTCTGGCCTTAGCCAGATCATTCATCGGCCTTAGCCATGAGCTCACTGTCTCCTTACGTCTCCTGACTATAAAAAAAAGGCAGGCATGGTCCCCTACAGACAATTCCCCTACTGCACCCTCTTGACCTCTCTCAAAGGAGAATATAATCTCATTTAAATGCATGTTGGGAATTAGGAGGCATAGGTAACCCTCTCCAACTGTTACCAATATTGGAGAGCTTGGAGCTGGATCTACAGTATAAAATAGGGTTTAGATTATAGATTAATTAAGTAATGTAAGGTTTGTGCATGCTTGCACTTTGCACAAATACATTCAGCTTCTTAAATCTTCAAACGATCAAATTAAAAACCAGAACATGGACACACGTGCAAAGTCATCATTTGTCATTTACCTCTGTCACTTGCCACAGGCTCTATCCTCAGTAAATCTCCATGAATCTCCACCTGTCCCAGTCTGATACCAGCTTCTCCCAGCTTCTCAGTGCTGCTGTTCAGGCCTGGTCATTCTTGTTTTCCCATCACAACCTCCCAGGGCAGCCACAGTGGATATAAGTGTTTCCACTGTTTTTATCTCCTGTTGCCTCACTGTATCATCTACCACCACCATTTTCAGTTTTACTTTCCTTCACTCAGCTCTTCTGCTAATTTAATTCCTTTCTCTTCATCCTCCCTCCCAGAGCACACACCCATAACATGGTCCTCACACCGTTCTTAGCTCTGTTTCCATGTCCTTTTCCCCCATATCTGCAGTCCTCTTGCTCCTCAGATCTGTCCTCTTTGCAACCTCAGCTTGTATCACGGCCTAAAGAGAATCCTTAGTGAAAAATTAAAAAGTGTAGGAACGATTGATGTGCCTGGGCTCAGCGGGGAGCTTTGTGGAACTGTGCCTGCCTCACTAGATGGCACTGCAGAATAGCCTGGCAGCAGCTCCTGGGGGCTTTGAGAGAGAAAGGCTCCAGGAAGGCTTTGCCTGTGGTGGGGCAGCATGCAGCTGAATCCACAAAAGGGCCTGGCTGGGGTCTGAGAAGCTTAAATGTATGCAGGTGTGTCTGGGAGCAGGGAGTAGGTTTCTATCATCCCAGACTGAAATTTGAAAGAGAAATTTCTAAAAGGTTTTCCAACTTTAAGATCTGACAGCCCTAAAAGAGGACAAATAAGCATCTGAGGATGTCTGTGGCCAAGAAAGGTGCTCAGAACCCTGATGTAATCTAATCTTCACATTCTGGCTACAGGAAATAATGCATTATGGGCTCTTACAAGCACTTATTGCACATCTTCTAATTCCACATTCTCCTGTTGAGAGGTCAGTGAGCCAAGGACTTCTCCCAGATTTTCTTTGTGGAACAGAGAATGAATTCAACTTAGAAGAGAGAGAACTGGAGAGATTACATATGTGTGGAATAAAATGGAACCATCAAATAGGAAACATCTGTCCTCAAGGACTGGAAGGGAGCATGAAGTATTTCCCCCTCCAAACACTCCAAACACATAACTCAAGGCAGTGGGTTTGCAGCCTCTGTTTAAGCCCTCAACAGGTGAGAAAACCTGTGAGTCTCCACAGGATCCAGATAGGGGAACAAAGGAGACAATGGAGAGAAGAGACTTTTCTAATTGATCCTTTGTTGGAAACCCAGGAATGAGCATCAGCTCCCTCCTTGGTGGCCTGATCATCTTGCTCATCTATCAGCGTGCTGCAAATCTGCAACAAAAAACTGCATTTATTCTTCTTCCACAGTCAGGCTCATATTTTGGCTCTATGGCTGTGAATCCACTGCCATTCTCAGTCCAAACACACAGAGCACTACATGAAGAGATCCATATTTAGTGGCAATGTGGGGGACCTGATATCATGGCCTATCAATACTTGAAGTGAGCTGCACTGAGCACAGCCTGTGAGCTGGGCTGGTTTCAGGTGGAGGAGGTGGCTTCACCAGCAGTATGAACCAGGTGGGTGCTACCCTGGAATAAAGCACTATCTGTGGCCTGTTTTTCTTCTGCTGGTTGGGATTCCTCATGTAGCAGCTTTGCTTAGGGACCCTCTAAGATGCCCTCTCTTGCAGACAGTGCCTTGCAGGGAAGAAGGCAGTAAATTAACTTTCCCTAGTGCTACAGTAAAGGTAGCATCAGCTTCTTTTCAGAATGGAAAAGACAGATTTTTTTCCCTTAACTGTAGTGAAGCTAATGCCCCCAGAACTAGAGACTTCATCTGGCCTTCAGTCTTAATAATGCTGTGAACAAACACGCTGTGCTAGTAAAGACTTTTCCAGATGCAGCTTTTCCTGGGAGCTCACCTGGCTTGGGGAGTGAGCACTCATTCCCCAAACCTTGTTCACATCTCTGTAGGCATTGCAGCTGTTTACTTCAGGGGGAGGTGGCAGCAGGAGGTGGTTCCTTCATGCTCCTCTCTCTCTGGTCTAGCAGCAGGAGGCAGAGGGGATTCCTGCTCTTGGGCTGCTTGCTGGCCCTGACAAACCTGCCTGGGCTGTGTGTGGTTGGTGTGATGCCACGGGAGCCTCTGGCAGGAGGGAGGGACATCTTGAGTGTGATGCTCTGCTGTGGATTGTTGCTTCATGACCTCCAATCCCAGACATCCACATGTCCTGCCTTTCCCTGGTTCAAGTGAAGCTCCCCCAAAATGACATCACTGGCCTAAAAACCTTGAACTTCAAATAAACTCCCTTGGGTTTACTTTACTGCCCCTTTGTCTTTTGAAATTTAAGTTTTAACTACATCAAATTCTTCAGCTTTTCTCGGCAACTATTAGGACGAGAAACTTTGTGGAAAAAATAAATACACACCCTCTGTCTGTAAGGCTTGAAATAAGCACCAACATTTGTGATGTGAAAGGAAAGTTCCTTAATTCAGAATAAAAGGCTATGATCTGGTAGAGCTGTCACAGCAAGAATAGCATGTTTCTTGGCTGTTTTCATTCAGAAGAAAGGATCTTGGTGCCCAGCAAGCTCAAACTTAACATACCCAAAGCTGTATGGATTTTCTGATGCTAATACAGCATTTTATGCTATGGATATGTCAGCTGATTTGTTTTGGGAGGCAAAACATTGCTGACCCTTATAGTGTGGCCAGAGAGTATGTGCCTGAGGCCTGGAACAATTGAAAGAGTCTCAGAGTGATGCAGATAAGGCTGCTCTGGAGTTTTTCTTTTTGTTTTGTTGAAATTCATTACCTTAGTTCAAAATATACAATAATTTATCAGCTTTACTTTTTATTTCCCCATGGGCCATAAATTTTCTAACATTGTTTGAGATAATGTCTGTACAACATAGTAGCACACTCTGGGGGGCTGCTGCTTGATTTCACCTTGAGGGCTAAACCAGTCTAGCAGCATTTTGACTGCTATAGGTAGCATTATTTGCATTGTGTGCTCCTGCTCTTGAAGAGGCACAGTGGAAGAGTAAGCAAATAAACCTCCCTAGCTCGGGGGATTGAACAAGAACACTACTACCTGATTGCCAAAGCATAGCTCTGTCTTCAATGTTTGCAGCTCATTTCATGGGGTAAGTAATTTTTAACCTAAGCAGAACCTCGTGGAAGACAATGCACTTTTAGGCACCATACAGAACCAGCTGAGGACCAGGGAAGACATATCAGCCAGCAGATCAACCAATATTTTCTTTTTATTCCCTGCAGAAAGTCAAATGACTTACATGATGCTCTGTCTGTAACTGTACAGCTAAGGTGGGCTGTGCTTCTACAGCAACCTGTGGAGAACACCAGGTGTTCACAGCTTCTGAAGAAAGGATTTTGTTTCCTTCTTTCACAGTGCCAAAATTATGCTAGGCATATACCACACTGCCTCAAGATTAATGAGGTTCATACCAGCTGTGCCTTTTAGCACAGTAACCTCCAGTTATTTCTCAGGGGAGAAATGGATACTTTTGGAATAAAAAAGAATAAAAGTCTACTGAAAGGCTAATTCAGTATTGAGAAATTCAGGTGTTCAAGACAAACTTAAGGTAACACCACATGAAGAAAATTCTGGGTCATCTGGCCATCATCCATTGTCGTGAGTTTTCATGCTTTCTTGCCAAAAATTCACACAGGACTTGGGACAGGTGTTAGCATTAAAGAGTGTCAGATGATCTGAACTCCACAAAGCTGGCAGATGCACAGTGGGCTTGTCAGCAGAAATTAAAATGGAACTGCTTCTGATAGTGATGGTAAAACCAATTACTTAGGGCTCCTGTTCCCTATATTATTGTAGTAATGCTATATTATGGAGTGTGACACAGAGTGTGGCTCTCTTCTGTTCCCCTTCCTGACTGCTGAGGTTGTTTTGTTCTTTGCAGGGAACAAGGGTGTCACAACCCAGGCTGACACAAGTCCTTTCCAAGGAGCTTCAGGGGTCAGACACAGCTCAGGGCTTTGTCTGCAGGTCATGAGTGCAGCCCTGGCTCTTCAGCACATGTGCTACTGCAGTTTTCTAGTGCAAGCAGTGTCCCTGTCTGCCAATGCAATGTAGTGTCAGCCTGTGAACAGCCATGCATTTCTTAATTACTTTCCAGATACTCCTTGCAAATGGTTTCAATTAGTCTAGTGGGGTCTAGTAGTTTTCCTGTATGTACTGGGTGTGCTTCTGAGAACAGCCAGCCCTGAACAGCTACATGGTTGGCAGATCCAAGGAAGAAGAGGAAGAAGAAGAAGTAAACATGGTGTTCCAAAGGTTAGAAACAAAGAGGAACACCCCACCTCCTGAGAGGTGCCTGACTCATGCTTTCACAGCTGTGAATCCTTTTTTTGTTTTTCCCTGCCTCTTTTACATCAATGAAAAATCTTTCTTGCCTGTTAGGGAAAGGCTCAAGCTGAAGCTGGTCCCCACCTGATTCTCCTCACCAGCTAAGACAGCCAGATCAGTCCAGAGCTGGGCTAGGATGCAAGCCAACATGTAGCATGCATGGTTTGATTTTGTAGGGAGTTCAGATTTCAGTGCAAGCGTAAGACCTGTCTTAGGGTAATGTGGCAGAGCACATGGAGTTCTCTCCCATGTGTGTTGAATATCAATATCAATATTCTGTTAATACTGCTTAAACTGCATGTGTGCTCTTTACACTAAGCTGTGGTTGTGTATACTGACACAGATCTACTGATGACTTTGTTTCTTAGTGAGCAATACAGATTTTCTCTCTATAGAAGCAGTCATTTACTGCCTGCTTGGGTTTTTGTGGCTTCTTTTTTAAGGTACTCAAAACTTCTTTCATATCTAGTTTGTCAGTCTATGGGGACATGCTTGACTCTCACCCTGTAATCAGAAAGCATGGCTGGGAGGGATGGGCTCACAGGTGAGAACTGGGAATAGATACTGGAGTTTGCAGGCTGCACAGTAAACACACTTTTACTTCAGGGCAGCAGGAGAAAGCCGGCAGACAGTCTCAGAACCCATGTCTCAAGTCCTGCATTCAGTTTGTTATGCTGAGGTCAGGGAGTGATTTGTTGTTGCACATGAGATCATTATCAACAGGACAAGGAGGTAATGAAATGCAAAACAAAATTCCCAGTCCTGGGAATCTTATCACTTAGCTCACAAGCCAGACCTCATAGAGTCCCCAGAAGGGGAAGCAGCTATACTGGCAGAAAAGAGCCTGTGTTCTTCTTACATACCATTTTTATTTTCAAACATAAATAGACTGCAGAAGAATGAAAGCAATCAGCTCCACTGCTGTGACCAGCTTCTAGGCATGAACTCTCACCTGCACTGTCTGCATCCAGCAGCCGTCATCCAGCTGCAGTGCTTTACAGCAGGACTAGCAGAAATCACCCTTTGTACCCAGGGACCCCAAGTCAAGGCTCCTCCTCCAGAACTCTCTGTGGAAAGCTGAGAGCTCTGCTCTCTGCAGCTGCCAGACAGCCAGCTCTGAGAAACAGCAATTCACTTTGGTAGCTCTCACCTACTGCACCAAAGCAGAGTCCCAGACAGCAATTGCAGCTTTCCCAAGCAGCAAATGCTCTGGAGCAGTTGTGTTGGAAAGGAGTCTCTGTTTTTCACCCAGCCTGTGTAACCCTTTTGGAGTCTGTGCTCTCCACTAAATACTAGCACAGCAGAGTCTCCAACCACAGCAGTGGGGAGCAGTGTTAGTCACTGCACTGATAAACACAGAGATTTGCTGGTAAGATGAACCCAATTCTTCTTTTAGTCGTCCAAAACAAGATATCAAAAATGTCTGCAGTGATATCCACCTTAATTTACACCTCTCTCAGTACAAGCAGAAATTTGTCTGATAGAGCCCAGAGCATCAAGATAAGTTTAACCAAGTTAGTGCTTGATTCTGTGCCCTTCTAAGAAGCAGAGAGGTGCAACAACCTGCCAGGAACACCCTTGTTTCCCCACCATTTAACTCCAGACAGGCAAGGGAGAGGATCTGGCAAGAGGCAGAGCACAGGTGACAGCTGCAGGGACGAAGCAGCTCTTCACTTGTGCTTGGGAGAATCCCTCTCTGTCACATCGGTTCCACCAGCAGGGTGGAGGAGAAGAGTGAGAGGAAATTCCTTGTCCTGCTTCCAGCGCTCGCTAATACCCATCTCTGCAGGAATGGGGCAGAGTCTGGCCCTCAGTAAATGGGTTCCTTGGGGATGAAAGGTGCTGTAAAAGCGCGACGACAAGCACGCGGCAGTTTGTTGCTCTCTTTTTCCCCTTCCCTTGATCCTTTGTGGATTTGGCTAGTTGGATCTGTGCTGTTACTGTGTCAGGATTCAGAGAGCAAGCAGCAATGAATTTCTCACTGCTACTGCTCCAGTCCTAATAGCAAACAGCTGAGTGAAGAATGAAGTCCCGGCTGAAAAACAAACAGAGCTTTCGCTGCCCTTGCCTCGGCTGTTGCTGGAGCAGCAGCAGCTTCAGTGTTATTGTAAGCCCCTGGTGTTGTATGCCAGTTCTGGGGCTCTAAGTGTGGTTATATTTAGCCTGTCGCCACTCTATTGTTGGGGAATGGTCCAGACTGAGCTGTCTTTTTCTGGATAGGTAGAGCCCAAATTTCAAGCCAGGATTAGTCAAATTGATTTTTAAAGTAGTTTCCCACGTCCCATTTTACCAAGCAGCAAAATCATGCGGTGCAGAGAAAACAAAGCAAAGTTTAATTGAAAGTGTATTTGCATTATTTTTGATTTTTTTTATAGCTGGTAGTTTTCTGAAGAGGTGAAGGCAACTTCTTTTTTCTTTTTTTGAACCAGTCAAACGTTTTAGCATGACTTACCTTATTTGAGCTGAGTGAAAGTTGGCAGATTTTCTTTTAACTCTCGGCCTCATCAGCTTCTTGGGCTGCTCCACAGTAGTTGAAGTTATGCCAGCATTTCCATTATAACATTCCCCTCTCTTCTCATTTTCAGGGGTTTCATTCTTGGCTGTAAAAAATTTCTCTAGGATAAAATTTTGGCACCCAAAGTCCCACTCCAGGTGTGACTTCTTAAAATCATCATGAGCCAAACCCTGAAATTAGTTTCTACTTAGTCTTTAGTCACTGGCATGCAGTTGTATGTTCACTTCAGAAGAGCTCAGCAAGAGAAATTATAGGCTACAGATTAAAGGAAGGCTGCTTTTCCTTAATGGAAAGTGAACTAGAATAAATATACAAATATTGGTGAGATATACAGCTGTTGAACTGAGGTTGTACAATCACCTAGATTTTCTAAAGGGCTCATGGAGATGCTATTTGCTTGCTTCCCACAGACCTCATAGCCATGTTGAGTAGCTCTACACAAAGTGAATGTCCTGCTTTATGATTTCCACGGCTCTTGGAAAAATGCAGGAGGGAAGGTTGCCCAGAGGCTGGGTTTCTGCAGTCCTTCATGCTGTTTCCCCGCGGCCAATCTGGGCTGCAACCTGTATTTCACAGCCCACCTCGTGGTGCATGCCCGTCTGCAGGCTGGGACAGAGCACTGTGTCCCTGGTCTCCTTACATTGTCTCCTGGCACTGAAACAACAAATCTCTCTCTCAGAGAGAGACCACAAGCCTGGGGTGATCGTGGTTGAACCCAGCTACCCCCATGGGGTATAATGCCATTTCTTGTCAAGGCTCTAGTGGATATCTGTGGGACCATGGTGCAGGTACCTAAGGGCTGAGTACTTCAGAGGAATTAATGATCATATAGGGATGTGTAACAGCCTGCAATGCATGAGTCCCAGCAGAAGTTGGACTTCTACTGCTGTTCAAAACAGAGAAATAGCAACTTGTTTCCTTTACGTTCTCATGAGAAGAACATGTCCTCATGTCCAACCCAGAGAGAAGCGCTCTTGTGTCTTGTAAAGTATCCAGGAGTCACTGAAGGAAACCTCTTTTGACCATCCTTCAATGGTCTGAAACCAGGTGTTCTGAGACTGGGAGTTAGAGCCAGTCTGCTTCAGTCCTTGGACAGACTCAGCAAAAGAACAGACAATGTCAAGAAAACTATGCTGACACTTCCATAGAAGGTCTGTAAATTTCCTGTGTCTCCATCCATGTAACATTTGATTCCAATTAGCATAAAAAAGCCACAAACTAGTCTGTCCTGCAAAGCTGCCTTGCAATAAAGGACTGAGGTCTGCCTGCCAAGGCCCATGGAGAAGTGACAAGGCAGCCTGTCCTTCCAAAGGCAAAGAAAGAAAGAAAGAGAGAGTATCCAACAGCTCTCTCATCTCAAACATACACCCTTCTTTAAAAAGAGTGGTTAAAAATTTGGGTTCTTAGACCAGCTCTCCCAGTTGCCTGTTCCTGTGCTGGTCTACACAGACCTTTTCAGAACCTGCAACCATGTTCAATAGCATAAGACCATAAGGAGGAATGTGCAGTAAAGAGTATAAAAGTAAAAGTAGTCATACATTTCCTTTATATTCCCTAAGTCCTTCTCATAGGCCCTAACAGCTTATGGCTTACAAACCTTCTCCTTGTAGATGGAGCCTTTTTATTTGATGATTCTCGATAGCTTTTTTTTCATTCATTAGTTTGGTCAACTTTGAACTCATCAACTTTGCAACAGTTCCACAGAATAATTAAATACTGTGTGAAAAAACACCACCTTTTCTTTGGTTTTACTGCACTGTCACTTAGAGTTCCTTTTAGTGGGAGCAAGAGTGAGCAGTATACTTGCACATGTGGACATGGGAACTGAGGAGTAGGTGTTTGGAAGGCATCATTGCCTCCTTCTGCTTAGGTTGGTGAACTTCCACTTATGAATTTCAGGAAGGCTCTGAAGAAACATTATATAGGATTAACTAACTCAAGGAAATCTTGTGTTGTGGTGCTGTGCTCAAAAATACTTCAAAATAACTAAGTGGCACTTCTAAAAATATTCCTGGTTTGAGAAGAGAAATGAAAAAGCCAAAGGTATAATTACAAGGGAGTAATGGACAGCTAGGCCCTTGCTGCTTTTATTCTCCTATTCCACACAGTGGCTTAGGAATGTATCAGAGGGGCAAGTGTTGGTTGTCACAGCCCAAAAGAATGTTTGCCAAGCATCCTTCCTTGGGGATTATAATTTCAAAGAAAATCGATTCTTTTGCTCTGCTAATCACTGTTGTGGTTATCTAACCCTTGTACTTTAAAGATGTGACAACTGCAATCATTCACAGGCCATTTGGATCTATGTTCTCTATGTAAATGTTTTATATCACCTGCTAACACTTTTCTGTAACCTCATACTTTCCATAGTTGTGTCTTTCTTGTGAGGAAAAAGAAATCTCTTTCTCCACCCACACTACTACCACATATACCAGCTGACATCAGACAGCAGCTGTTTCTAGTTTCAGTGAAAAATATAATGAAAACCAAAATGTCTAATGTGGTATGCCAAAAAAAAGTGTTGTTCCAAATGACCCAAAGGTATGAGCATTTTTAGAAGGAAAACGTCCTTTTCCAATCAGCTTTCCCTGAAATATTCATATGCCATCACTTCCAATTTATGGCTATGTCTACTTATGATGCTGGTCCTTTATCTGGTGGGGGAAAAGCTGCAACAGAGGAAATTGAAAGGCTTTGTGCCTGTTCTTTTTCTATATGGCACCTAGAAATCTTACGGTGTGCACAAAAATATAATGCTAATGTGCATATATTCCACCTGACAGACCACACTGTAGACACAGAGAATAACATTTAAAAACATTTAAAAAAATGTTATAAATAGGAGGATAAAAACCCAGGTTCACAGTATTCATTTAAGACTCTTTTTTTCTTTCCTAGCTTAACTTCTAAGTTTGCTTTCTTTTTTTCTCCAGCAACAGGGCAATGATGGGAAGGTTACTCTGCTGACACCTCTTTTTTCATACTTATGGGTTTCCTTTGCTCTTTGAGGTCTACAGATTCTTTGTCAAAAAATAAAGTCAAGAATTAATTCTTCTTAATGCTCAGTTGCTGGCTTCAGAGAGTGGTCGTCATAATTCCTTTTTTGTTGTTCTTGAATAAGAATGGATATTTGTGGAGGTCAGTGTGTTCCATGTTCCAGTTCCTTCATTTTGTTCACATGCCCTCTTACAAGGAGCCAGAATCTCCTTGTATGTCTTTAGAGTCTTCCTCTGGAGGACTCCAAATCAAACCAACTGCAAGGACTTACAAATTGGCTGAAGGATGCCATCTTTGCCATGATATTTATGAGCCAGATCTTTAGTGCTGATGAAAAGTATCAAGTTCCCCTCAAACACACCTTAATTTCACAAGCTTCTTTTGTTTCTTTAAACACAGAATGGCATGTATGTAAAAGTAAAGGAAAAATATATACAATTGCTCAAATTTCAATGTTAGAAAAGCACAAGAAGAAGAAAGATCTGTGCTGCTGGGGCCAGATTTGCAGCCCCACCTTCAATTCTAGCTATATCTAATGTAAACTGAGAATCAAAGCACTTGTGTGTGAGCCAGATGAGGGTGGAGTATGCCATGTGCTAATCCTTAATGTACACACAGATGACAATTGAGTTTGTGCTCTTTTTTTTGGTACTTTGTTTTGTACAAAGAAACCCTGAAAAATTTTGCTTAAAAACTAATTTGAAAAATTTTTAGTTACTTAAACTTTCAGATGTTTATGTGGAGGAATGGAACAGAGTGAGTCTCATGAGTCAGTTTCTCCAGAGTAATGGCAGTGGCATATATCTTAATGTAAGACTAATACAGTTTCTAGTGACCATATTTTACAAGTTTTTGACAGGCTGAACAAACACTTACGCTTTTCTACCTGTGTTTTATCCCATGAATGAAGAATCTTTTGCTCTGGGGAAATAACTTTAGGATTTTCCTGTACATACTCGATGTAAGAAACCTGCATCTGCCTTTTTATAATGAGTAGATGAAATATTACAGGAAATTCAAAGAATTCAAAATAATCTCAGCCAGAAAGTAATAAATATGGTGCATATTTGAACATGTAGAACATTTATTAAATGCTAATGATGATAATAATGCCTGAAAAATTACTTGAAAAAGAACACAAAATCTCTTGTGAAATACAGTTCTTCCAGCAGAGGAAACATTCCTTTGGTGGTCACATCAATCTGGTCCTTTGCAAAGGCACATAATACATCATGGCTGGCTGTCTCCTCAGGAACGCCTTGGGAACAAGGTCAGAGGGGTGTTGAAGAGGTCAGGAGAGAGGTGTTAGGTTTCTGCTACATGCAGAGAAATTTTGCACAATTCTTGCCAGATTAAGGGCACTTCTGTCTAAAATTGGCAGTTTCATCACATCAGGAACACCTCTAAATCCCTATTGTAAAAATAAGTGAAAACTTCTTCCCCACCCTTAGGCAAAGAGTTTCACTGGCACTGTTTGAAGAAAAGAACAGCTTTTAAGTTCAACCAGTCCTGAAATCTGAAGAAGGCAACATTCAAGGCTGTCCCGAAAGTTTTGATGAATAATTTGCTCCTTTATTTAATTTTTTAATGTAAGCAGCTCTGTAAACCATTGTTACCAGTGGTTATGAAGATTTTCATACTTTATCCCTGAGTTTCAAGAGAAAAAAGGTTTATTCTATGCAGCTAAACAGAGAGGGATGGGAAATATGGGTACTACAGCTCTGAAATCCCCTGGCTGATATTTCTATTACCTGTGAAATTGCCTTTTATTGCAATGTCTAGCCTGGAAAAATTCTGGAACATCTTATGTTATTCTTTTTATAGTTCTTTCAACAGAAGCAACTGGATCAAGCACCACAATTGAAGACAGCTTCAAAACACTCCCTCTCCCTCACTCGTGCTTTTGAAAATTGGCTACCATTGGCAAGAGAATGTCAATTATTTCCTCTCTGGGATGAGGCTCAGGGTAGGAGACTGTATGTATATTAATAAAAAAGAATCCCAAAAATTCAAACCCAAGTAAGCATCTTGCTGGGGGCATGTCTGTGGCACCTGGCTGCAATTGCATCAGTGATCAAAGTTACTCCTGCCTCTGGAGCCTCACGGCCAGCACAGCTCTTAGTGTCAGTGTGGAGAAAAATGTTTCTCATGTATTACAACTGTAGGTGAGTAGGGAACCACCACATCTTGTTACAGAATCATAGAATGCTAAGTGGCTAGAATGGACCATAAAGATCACTTAGTCCCAACCCCTCCTGAGATGGGCAGGGACACCTCCCATTAGACGAAGTTGCTCAAGGCCTCACCAAACCTCGCCTTCACCACTGCCAGAGTTGGGGCATCCTCAGCTCACCTGGGCATCCTGTTCCGGTGCCTAAATTTCCCCTCACTCAGCTTTTACCCATTGTTCCTGTCCCTCTAGTTTGTGATGAAGAGTCCCTCTCCAGCTTCCCTCTATCCCCCAGGAGGGCCTGCAGCGAGGTCTCCACACAACCTTCCCTTCTCCAGGCTGTACAGACCCAACTTTCTCAGCCTGTCTTTGTAGAGGAGGTGCTTCAGCCCTCTTATCAACTTTGCAGCCTCCTCTGGAGTTGCTCCAACAGTTCCATGCCCTTCTTATGCTGGGGACACCAGAGCTATCCTGCAGTTAGCATTACAGTGCTTGAATTTTTAAGTGACCAAAAGTTACACCAATTCTACTTCTTTTCCCAAAGGCACTGACTACTCTCACTTGTCTGTACCTCCAGCTTTAACCTTTTCCTACATCCATGCAGCTTCCTTTATGTGTTCATATTGATAGTGGAAGTAGGGTAGGATGAGGGAGCTGAAAGTTTGTACGGGGGTTAGTAACAATCAAGAACAATATTAACAAACTGCTGTGTGAGACCTGGGAGATGGGACAAATTTCACAGCAGTCACTGGGTTCCCATTTCTCTCAGTAGATTACCAGCACAGAGTAGAAAAATTCACTCTGATTTTGGACTGTAGTATATGGTGTGGCAGTGGTGGTAGTATTTGAAACTGAGTGAATTGAAATGCTGACATATTAGCTTCTCCCTCCGCTCCTCTCCCACTCCATCCTCCCAGGAAATACTTCACTGGTGTGAAGTGGAAAACAAGCTAATATCCAAGTGGCCTCTGAGTTGATCCTTATACACATTGCAGTAACTGTTTCTGATTCTCAGTGTCATATCCTTACTCAGCTGAGGTTGCATATGATTTCAACTCTGTCTTTATCCATTGACCCTCCATATTATTTGAATTCATTTAATCAAGTGTTATTTGTGTTTCTGTAATCCATAAAACATGCACATAAAATTAAAGCAGTGTGCATAAACAGCAATGGATGACTGCCCTTAAATCCAGTAGACTTTTTATCAGTATGACTCAGTTGTGGAGGAAATCTCCAGATAATAGTTGAAAAGCAAACTAAAATCCAATAAAATCTTAAGTAGTGAGTACATAGCATGTTCAACATGTTATTTGCTACATGGCCAGTATTTAAGTTTGATCCTGCACTCAGGAAAGTTAGTGGAAATATTTACACTGTTCTTAATTTAATGTCTGACTATCTATTTAGAGAGCACATTTGTATTTAAAAATACCTTAGGGTCAGAATTATATCTCTCCTGCTCTGGATAAATATATGCTATATAAAACTTATAATTTCTACTGTTTTGCATATGCATTTCCTCATAAAATACTTCATATGACAAGAAGTAAAGAAATCTATTCCAGCAGAAGCTGTGAGGGTGAAGGTCAACACTGTTTACGCACCCTTGGAATTTGGCAGGGTAATTGGAATAATGTCAGATACAACACAGATCAAAGTTCTATTTTATAAAATTCCATTCTTAGGGATAGTACATCCCAGGAGAGGAGAGTGTGCAGTAGGAGCTGTTTTAGTACCAGAAAGCATTACCAGCAATATTGTCTATGGCATCTAGTTTCCTTTGCAGACACTCAATCTAAACACTATCCATTCCTTATATCATGTTGAGAGCCACAGAATTCAAGGGAAATTGACCAGTTAGGTCTTAAGCATAAAATCAGAGTGTATCAAATTTCATTGTATCACTTTCTGCTGGCCTTGAGCTGAGTCTAATGTTTGGTGAAAGCAGCTTTTATAAAGATGGAAAGTTTGAAGCTGAAAGCAAAAAGAGTTGAGAATTCCTTGGTGCTTTGTTCCAGTTGCTAAAACCAGAGCTGCTGCAGTTTCTTTCTCAATTGCACTTGGCTGACCTCAGTCATCAGACATTGTTTTTCTGTCATTGCCTTCTCTCCTGCACTATATTCTTCTGCTTCCTATGTTCTCTTCATACAGGATCCTATACCTGCTACAAACAAGATATCTGTCAAGTTTCCTTCTGCAAGACAAATTTATTGAATGTTTCTTATCTCTCAAAATTAGTTCTTTTATCCCTTAACCTTTTCCTGTGACTTTTTAACTGAACTGCCTCTTTTCAGTTCTGACCACAGTATCAATTCAATTCCTGTCCTTTGAGTCTTTTGGGATTGTACTGCCATCAAACACCTTTTTAAAACTGCTCACTTGGTTTCCTAGCCTTAAACTTGAAAAATTTCAGCAAAATCCCAAACCTCTGCAGACACTTTTGATGCATTAAGCCTTGTGCATTAAAGTTGGTACTATACTAAGTAGCCTTGTTGCTAAATTGTTCATCTTGCCTCAAGGCTGGGGAATAGAAAACCTAAGGTCCTTTTCATTGTGTTTTACAAGATTCTTCTTTTTTTTGTGTGTGTCTTCAATTGTTGTCACACTAGCTGATCATTTTTTTGCCTCTCTGTAAGTACTGGCCAAATGTTGGCCCTCTTGCAGTCTGTTGGAGTTTCTGAAGAATAAGAGATTGGCCACATGCAGTGAATGGAGTGAAAGGAAGAGAGAAAGAAGGTTATAAATTTTCAAATGGAGACTTTTCTGGCTAAAGAAAATACAAGCAAAATTCTTCTTGAATCAGAACAGTTACTGTACTGGAATTATCTGTCCTTTCATTATTTATTTAGATTTCAGCAGTTTCTTGACTATAACCAGTTAAGATTAACATTTGGATGAATATATCCTCTGGAGGCATTTTAATTGTATATATGGGTTTTTAACAAATCCTTAGTAAAATGGTGGAAACTGATAAAATCTGCTGCTCTCTGTTGCTTATTCAGGTTTTCTGACAATAGAGAGGGCTGCTTAAGAGACAGCTGCAGAAGCTGAGCCTTGCATTAGAAATGAAAAAGCTGTGAGTAATTACTCTTTACTTTGGCATGATTACTCTTTTTTTTCCCTCTGCTGCCAGGCAGCACAGCCATGTTCTAATCCTTTGCCATGACTTAGTAGATGAAGTCTTATAATCAAAACTTTCCATGTGCCCTATCCCAAAGAGAAATGTTGGGCTGATGCTGAGACTACTGACTGCTACTTTATCTACACTTTGCACCCGCCACATCTACACATCTACACCCACTGCAGCAATCAACCATACTGGTTTGAAGAGTGAGCAGCTTCACTACAGCAAACACAAATTCTGCTGGTTTAAGTCAGTCCAATTAAGAACATAATTCAGCTCATCATTGATTTGCCTTTAAGTGTTGCCTTTTACATGTGGCAAATGTTCCAAATTATTCTTCTATAAATGAAGATTGCACTTATACTGCCAGCAAGCTATTTTCTTTCTGCCACTTCTGGTTTGCCAAAGGAACAGTGGGAGAGAGACATTCTCATGGCAGCAAATATTTTTGAAATTTAATATCTCCATAATTGCATAGTCTACAGGAAAGAAAAAAGAAAATGTCCACAGCCATAATATAAGTATCATGTCAGCAGTGTCCATCAGTGTCTGACAGATGAAACATATGCTATTTTGGTATCACAGGATTGTTCTTATACTTTAAAAGTTTATTGGTTAGATTTGCTTATTTAACAGCGACACCTTATTTTTTAATTTTTAAATTATTTTTGTATCCAGCTTTTATTCTTTTTTTGCTTTTAGATTGAAGACATTTATAGGAAAATTTTTCTTCTGAGAATTTGCAGGTAGATGCATAATATATACTAGCAAATCCACATGTGTTGACAGTAATTTTGTTTACTGTGTGTAAGTGAGGGAAATTAAAATTGTATAGAGGTTGCAAAACTAGTACAGCATGTACTATTAGCAGAAACTCATTTTGGTGAGAAACAGATGGAGAAATTTGCAGCCATTTGCTTATATGCACATTAGCAATTGCACGTGTTTGCAAAGGAGAAGTTTATAGACAAGAATTGCACAGTTGTGTCTATACCTGCCTATGCATTAATACATCCCCATAATTTCTTCGTGTTGTGCAAATTAGATTTTTTTCTAGTTTCATTCTCATAAATAAGATTAAAACTAAACCATTAAATCAAGGAAATGTTTTTATTCTGGTCTTTTCTTTTGTTCATTACTATAAAATTTTATTTTTTTATATGTTATGGAAGTCTGGTGTTAAAAGTACACATCCGTTTAATGTAAAGCAGTTATTTGATTAGAAATATATAGGCTGTTTTTTGTAGTAGCACTAACAATCAAAAGGGTGTCAGTGACTGTATCTCCATATAACTTCATTTATAAAAAGAATGTAAGGCAAAGAAAGTAACTACTCGCTAAAAATAAATTGGACTTGCAATGCAGTCCAACATTGAAAGCTGTTGATGCATTTCATGAAGCTACTGAGAGTCCCTCAAAAGGCTTTCTGGAAGCAGCCAGAGATCACTTCTGTCAGGCATTAAGTGGAAAGTGCCTCAGTTTCCTGCCAAACTTCATTGCACTTCTGTCTGAAGTGTTGGGCCATGCGGCTGCTGCTACCTTTATTCTCATCTTACACTGCTCTAAGAACTGTCCATTTTGTGCAGCATGGTAAAGCCCCTTTTCATGTTTTCTGCTTTTGTAGCTGAGCAGACACAAAAATCCTGTGAATTCACTCTCCTACTCCCTTGTCTCCCCCTTCTCTTCCCCCCCTCCACCCCCTTCCCCTGTATAAGTCTTTGGACTTTGGTTTTATAACGTCTATGATTTAATTTTATTTTTTTCCATGATATTTTGACATTTTCCTACAGAAGAGCAGTACAGGGTGCATTTTGTCCTCAAAAATATCTGTTTAAATAGCTGTTCATATGATTGACTGAGAAGATATGCCACCTCTGGAAAAATTAAATCAGCAGCCTTAGTTTGCAGCTGGAGAAAAAAATGTTTGGAGGGAAACTGCTTTTCTGAGACAAAATCAAAGGCAGTGTTGAGGCAGCCAAATTGGAGTAGCACTGAGACCCTGATCCTAATAAAAACAAGTCCTGCATATTGAGAACCTTTGGTACTTGAACCATGTCCTCTATTGAAATTTGGCTTCAAGCAGAATACTTTTTGCTGGCTCCTCACTTCCTAGAGACTCATTCCCTGTGATAACAGCCCTTGCCTGTTCCTGCATTAGTCTCTCATTCATTACCTGCTTTGCTAGGCTCTTATGTTTTAAACACATTTAGGTCTCCTTTCATGATAAGGCTGGGCTGTTCAAAGGACACATACTTTTGGGGGAATTGCAGGGAATGTGACCTCCTCTGCTCTCTGTGCTTGTATTAGGACAGCCCAGGACTGTGCACTGGGCACAGATCTCCCAGTCTTGGCCTCTCCCAGTAATATTTTTTGCAAAGAATGACACTTGAAGTGAGTTATGAACAATTTTTCCCAAAAAACTTATTTTTTTTTGGTATTTGCAGGCAAGACCTATGAAGAGCGACTGGGGCTGGGAATGAGGGAGCTGGGGTTGTTTAGCCAGGAGAAAAGGAAGGGGTGACCTTATCAGGGGTGACCTTATCGCTCTCTACAGCTGCCTGAGATGTGGCTGTAGCCGGGTGGGGATTGGTGTCTTCTCCCAGGTGACCAGTGACAGGACAGGAGGACACAGCCTCAAGCTGCATCAGGCGAAGGTTAGGCTAGATATTAGAAAAAATTCTTCATAGAAAGAGTGGCCCAGCATTGGAATTGGCTGGCCAGAGGTGTAGTTGAGTCACTGTCCCTGGAGGTGTTTAAAAAAAGACGTGGTGATGTGCTCAGTGCCATGGTTTAGCTGATAAGGTAATGGTAGGTGACAGGTTGGACTCGGTGATCTCAAAGGTCTTTTCCAATACAGTTGATTCTGTGATTCTGTGACTGTCTAAAGGTGTCTTGGTTTGGAATGGGTTAAGTCTTCATATTATGCGCCACATTCTGGTGTGAGTTAAATTAGAGTGATCCAAAATGACATAATTGCTCCACATATCAGGGTGATTCACTAATGCTGAGGAAGATTCTGTTCCACAAATTAAAAAACAGATTTAAAGAAGAACAGATTTAAAAGGGTAAGGCTTTGTTGATGTTGTCAGCAGCAATATTAGTGCAAACATTTCATTGAAAAATGAGAAGGCTAATGTTAATCATTTTAGAACACTACATACCATACTTTTCCAAATGCTTTTTTTGACCTTTAGCACTGATTTTTTTTTTCCTTGATTGCCAGTTAGCATTCTTAAATTATTGTGAAGCAGAGGTTCTGGTGAATTCAGGGTTCATACTCAGCAGCAATACTATTTTCTTCTAATGCATCTAGAAATGCTGGATCAAAGACCCAAAAATGAATCAGGGAAGGATGTAGCTGGGAGTGATGGTCAGGACAGGCAGCAGCAGTATTTTCCCCAGCAAGTGATACAGATGAATCAGAAATTGAAGCTATTGGCTTTGAAGGCTTTTAACATCCTTCTTTAGCTCTCAGGTTAACCCTGCTCTAATCGTTGAGTCTTCTTCAGTCTAAGATGCTCAAAACTGGTGAAACCTTTGAAGCATAGAATCATTTCAGTTACAAAAGAGGTCATCAAGTCCATCCTTTGATCAATCACCACCTTGTCAACGAAACCACAGTGCCACATCCAGTTGTTTCTTGGACACTTGCAGGGATGGTGACTCCACCATTTCACTGGGCAGCCTGTTCCAATGCTTAAAATGGACTTCACCATTTCCATGAAGAAACTCCTTATCAGCTTGAACCTCCCCTGGCTCAGCTCTAGGCTGAGCTTGTCCTACCTCTTATTGCCTGGAAGAAAAGGGCAACACCCCACTACCTTTCAGGAAATTGCACAGAATGACAAGGTCTCCTCTGAGCCTCCTTTTCTTCAGGCTTTAAACAACCCCAGCTCCCTCAGCCACTCCTCAGATGACTCCGTCTCTAAATGCTCCACCAGCTCCATTGCCCTTCTCTGGACATGCTCCAGCACCTCAACATCCTTCCTGAATTGAGGGGCCCAGAGCTGGACACAAAATACTTAAAGAGTGGCCTCACCAGTGCTCAGTAAAGGGAGCAATCAATGCCCTCGTCCTGCTGGACTCTCTATTTTTGATAGAAGCCAGGATACCAATGGCCTTCTTGGCCATCTGGGCACATGCTGGCTCATGCTTAGCTGGTCAGCCAGCACCACCAGGTCCTTTTCCACCAGACAGCTTTTTAGCCATTCTGTCCCAAGCCTGTAGCACTGCCAGGGGTTGTTGTGGCCAAAGTGTAGGACTCAACACCTCACCTTGCTGAACGTCATACAATTGTCCTCAGCCCATCAGTCCCAGATCCTTCTGCAGAGCCTTCCTACTCTCCTGCAGATCAACACTCCCACCTAATTTAGTGTTGTTTAGGGTTATTGGGGTGCACTTGATGTCCTCATCCAGACCATCAACAAATATACTGAACAGGACTGGCCCAATACTGAGCCTTGCCTAACCCTGCTAGAGACTGCCCACCAACTCCATGAGGCACCATTCAGCACCACTCTGGGCCCAGCCATCCAGCCAGTTTTCAACCCAGCTGAGTGCACCTGTTGGTCCTAGTCATTAATTAATATTTGGTTAAAATTAATTGCACTAGTTGCCCATACCAGGATATGTATATGACTAGTCCTAGAAAATATTTTTTGCCATATGTCTCTGCCATAGCTCCTATACACACATAGTTTCATGTCTACAAATAGCATATTTGCTAAAGCAAAGGCATCAACTTTTCATTTCATGAGGAAAATGTTTAATGGTTTCAGCTTCTCCAAAGAATAAGATAATCCAGTCAACTTTTGGTTAATTTTTAGTCAATTGCCTTGCTAGCTGTATGCCATTTCCTTCATTTCTGCGTCCAAATCAAGTAGTTGATGTTGGCCTATAGAACCTACTCCTTGCTGAATGTGCACTTCTTTCTTCCTGCATTACTACATTTGAGTCTTCTCAAGGAAAATCAGAGGGACTTGAGCAGTTTAAAAAAAAAAAAAAGATCTTCATCTGTGGAATGTTTTTACCCTTTGTTTTGACAGACCATGAATCAGGAAACCATAAAGGAAAGGATGTCATTTGTTGCAGTCTTCTCTGAACATGACAGTGGGTGGAACAGCATTTTTAAAAGCCACAGTCTATATGATTTATTAAGTTTTGAGAAGTGTGCATCTGTTCAAGGTCCACACATCAAACACATTTTGTTAATAATAAAATACCTTCTTAAGTAAGAAGCTTCTTGAAAGAGTACAGTACACTGTGTGCCTTGACTTCCATGTGCTTCTAGGACTATGAACCTCTAGCTTACCTAAAAATGCCCCCAAATTCACATTCTTTTTGGAGATAAATTTATTGAGATTAGAAAAATTTCTAAAATAGTTTACTTACTTCACATAAATTCAAATGCACCAAAATGCAATGAGAAAATTTTAACTTCACCTGGGGATCCAGGAAGGGATTCTCTGTAGCTGCTTTGTCATTTTCAGTGGTTTCCTCCACCATTTAGGCAAATAAAGCAGTGAATTCTACTTCCCTGTACTAATACAGTAAAGAAAAAATTATTAATTGCCCTGTCAGAGACAATATATCTTCAAGATCCAGATAATATATTTACCTTGTGACTTTTATTGACCTCAAATTTGTTAGAAATCTATGAGCACTTTTAAATTCAGCCTACTGTGAAAGCATTAATCCTACAGAGTGAGGATTTTTGGCCACAAAACTTAGCTAAGTATCAGTAAAAACCTCTTCTTAGAAGAAAAATAAGATTAAGAAAAAGGAGAATATCAGGAAAAAAATTTTCACTTTAGGTGTGACTGAGTGCTGACACAGGCTGCCCAGAGAGGTTGTTAGTCTTCATCCTTGGTCTTGGGCAACTGGTTGTGGGAAGCTCTGCTTGAGCAGGGAGAATTGGACAAGATAATGCTTAGGGGTCTCTTTCAACCTTCTTTTTATGACTGTGTTTGAGGATGTAGAGATTTTTCATACTTTTTTTTGAAAACCTTCTAAATTGAAAGCTGAATAAGTTAACTTTTGCCCCAATTTCACTGTCATTCCACCTACATAAAAGCTCATCTTGTAAGATAATTATTTCAGCTAGCTGCACCTATGAGCACTTTCACTGCACCTATGAGCACTTTCAACTAAGAGTGAAGAAAAATGCTGGTGGAGGCCACACAGAGGTTGATATTTGTGTTTTGTTTGCACTAACACATCCCAGGCAGCCCAGAAAATGCCATATGGAAAGCATGGGGGAAGGGAGTAGCTAGTCTTCTGAGATGGATCTTCATGAAATTACATTTCTTGGAAGAATACCAGGGAATGCTGCAAATAAAGCACAGCATATGTGTAAAGATGCTGTTGTCTAGACCACTAAGGATTAGGTGTTCCTTCTTCCTTTCTCAAAGCAATGCTGTCTTCTCTGAAAGATGAAGCTCAGTCCCCAGTATGTAGTTAGTGGCTGTAAAGAAAACAACTTCCCATGGCATTTATTAGTTGAGCTTTGTTTTTAAAAACAAAAGCAGACTGAACATGCCAGATCTTAATGCTATGGGAGCTCATGCTCATTTCAGTGTGCTTGACTTCCCCTGGGCCTCATGCAAATATAACCTGACACCACTCGTTTGCAGCACTCTTCATTCTGCTAGCTTGATGAAGGAGTGTTTTCATAGTTAATAGCAATTAAATGGACAAAATAAAAATAACTTTTGAGGAAGCTCTTTTACTTTGAAGTGATGAAGGAAATTTATGCATACTCTACACAAATACACAGACTCACTCAATCAAGTCACTGAAGCACAGGGAGTGGATCCAGGTGTCATTCCCAAAAGCACAGTCCCTACACAATTGAGTGCAGTTTGGTCTTTTTCACTTTCTCACACTGATTGAGTGCAGTTTGGTCTTTTTCTCACATCTCAGATGAAGAGCATTGTTAGTTCTTGCTTGTACTTAACTTTGAATATTTTTCACTCTATTCTCCCCTCTTTCCCCCCCCCAACCCCGTCACTGGAAGAGAGTAGAGCTTTATTTTCTTTTTTCTTACATGAGTCTAAATACTGTCTCTCAAGGTGACTAAAATGCCATTGTCCTGAATGGACGTGCCTGAGCTTAGCCACTATAGCTTTCTTCTGATATTTTCCTGAATTTACATAGGTGGCACTACTGCAACTCACCAATGTTTATCCACAAAACCTTAAGTAACTATTCCCAAAATGTTTCCATAACAAGCAAATAAAAAAAAGCTATGAAAACATACCATAGGGTCTAGAGCTATTAAGTTAAAGTACCATCTGAAAATTGATACCCCAAAAGATTTGCAAATCAGAAATAACCAATTTCAAACCAAGGCTAGAAATTCTTAATTAAGGATTTTCAGTAATTAATGCAGCACAGTAAAAATTTTTCCAGAATATTTCCCAGAGCCTCCAATTTTTTTTTTCCCTAATCAACTAACTATTTTAAACCAGGGCTAGAAGGATTTTTCAGTAATTAATGCAGCACAGTAAAATTTTTTCCAGAATATTTCCCAGAGTCTCCAGCTTGGTGCTTTTAGTAAAATTAGTCAATTCTTTTTTTTCCCTACTATTAACACAGAAACTCAGACCTTTTAATTTTGTCAATGCTTTGCTAAAACAGCACTTTCTTAAAAGCAGTCATTAGGGCCAACACAAAGCAACTTTATAGCAGAAAATGATTAGTGAATTAAGTCAATCCCTAATAAATGTCCACTGTGGGGTGTGCAGGATATGCTCTGTTTGGTTGGTGAAGCATCTAAATGCATTCCAATTAAAAAGTCCTGTTGTCCAAAGACTTGGTCTACCAGACTCAGCTTGTGTCTCTAGTGTAAACAAAATGATGGTTGAGAGCTGGAACAACCTTAATGAGTCAAGACTGAGATCAAATTCAGAACTAGTCACTATTTTTCACTAGGCATCTACATATGAGTGAACATGCAATTATACAAGATTCAGCATTTTAAAAAACAGAATAGTTAAGACAATTGTAGAACAGATCTGCAGCTATAGAGTGCTGTGGTTGTAAAACAGACGATTCAGCCTGTGAAATTGCATTAAAAATACTTGTATGGAGAATTTTCCTTTGTGCACAGTTCATGTTAGCTGCTAATTATTTACGAGTTGAGACCTAGATAAATTATCACATCATAAATCTACATACCATGTTATTATTAACTGCTATTTTTTTGTGAAGTAAATGGAAGCAAGTTGGTTGAAACTTTTAGTAGCTGAATGACACTTTCAGCTTACATGGATATTTAACACCCTGATCTCTACTGTGAGTTGGAACATGAAGGTGGAATTATTAATTTTGTTTTGCAGTACTTGAAAGTAACTTACTCAACTTGTAGACTTAACATTTTAAAAATGGAAAATACTCAGCTCATTCTTAGAGAATGCAGAATAGCAAACTGGCCAGATGCTTGGAGACCATGGCTTCTGTAACTTTCCTATGCCATATTTTTCCCTCCCTCATGCTAGACATACCGCATCATTACTCAATTTTTTTCACAGCTTCCTTTCATAGTGCATGTACATCTTTGTTAGTGGATCCACACTCAACATGGTGAAAGTAAAGTTTCTGAGTGAGAGGTTGCTGGGAATTTTTCAGTAGTTGTACACTGCCTCTGATTTATCCACAATTAATTAGGTGGTCCTAGTTTAGGAATTATTTTTGGTTTGGTTTTGTTGTGGTTTTTTTCCCCCACCTGCTATTTTGTTTTAAAAAGTGGTGTGACTGGGATCTCCTAGAAGTCAACAGGGAGGCACAGAAAGCAATTGAACATGTGTGACAAGAGATCTGTTAATGATGCAGGTAGAACAAATCACTTCCTGAGGAGTTAATCTCTCTCCTGAGTGCAGGGTAATGCTTCAGAACTCTGAGAGGTCACAACAACTTTGGGCAGACACAGCTGTTTAGGTCAATCCCACATGTTAAGTATCAGGTCAGAATTTGCCCTTGCAGCAGCCGCAAGTAAGCTCTGTCAGACTTGAACTTCCTCCTTCAGAACATGGTCTTATGGAAATGTCAAAACAGCTCCCTGGAGCAGCAGAAGCAAAGAGAGAAGTGCCTCAGCTGTTGAGAGTACTCAGCAGTGGAAAAGAGAACAAGGTAATGTCATTGTGCTACTGTAATTTTACAGTGCATCCTGAACTTGCTGTGAGGTTTCAGTGACCTCCTTCGAGTGGGTATGACAGAGTGGGGAATGTTGTAATAGGGTCACAAGGTTGCACAGAGAAACTATGGAAACTCCACTGCTGGAGGTACCAAAATGACAACTTGAGCCTTACACTGAAGGTGGCTCTCTTGAGCAGGATTTTGGACCCAAAGACATCTAAAAATGTCACCTCCATCTTGAATTATGTTATGATGAAAGGTAAGGGATAGCATCGGTATAAGGACAAAAAAAGTTTAGTCTCTTCAAATATGGCAAATTTGGGAGACACTGTGATTTTAAAAACCATGAACAGCTTTATAGAGGGTGGATAGACAGACAACTGTTTCCCTTTTCCCCTCTAAGGGGGGAGATCTGAAACTACATGCACACTGCTGATCTAAAATGAAGAGGAGGGGGCAGATCTTCGCAGAGCAGAAAACAGACCTGTGGAACTCTGCTAAATCACACAGTGATTGTGAAAAAGTTGCCTCAGATCAGGGGGACACAGAATACATATTTGATAGATATATCCACTGACCGTTCTTAAATATGCACCATTACATTTGGTTAAAGCAGCCAATGATGTGACCCTCACTGGTGGCCTGGAAATTATTAGAGGGAGCTGGCAAATATGGTTGGCTTGTTCTTACTCTTGCTTGCTGGCTGGCTGGTGGCCATTGCTAGAGACAGGATTGTGGGCTGAACTACCCTTGGTTTAAAGCAAAAGTGTCATTCTTGCATTGTTTTGGAGTAACGGCAAGGAGTCCTTGATTTTTATCCCTTCCTGGCAAAATGTCTTTTTTATTATGGCTGGCACAAACCACCCAAATATATTAGCCTTTAGATTCACTACCTCTTGGCTAATTGAAATGGGAATCCATAGTAGACTTTAATATTTAAGGGCATAAATATACCCCAAAATTCTGTATATAATATATATTTAAGTCAAAAATACTTAATACATATAGAACTCATAATAACTCCAGCTAATTTTTGTCCTTAGCTTTACAATCTGTCACTCAGTATCACTTTTAATAAATAGAAAGCATGCAATTTTTTCTATATTCCTTCTAAAGTAATAGCAGTCTCAGAACACTTGGTTCACAAGTAAATTCACAATTCCATATAAGAAGCAACTGTGGATTGATTTCTTAAATTTTAAGTTATCTAGGGGCATTCCTCCTACTTATGTACAGTTGCAGTTTGGCTGGACATAAAAGACACAGGGATGCCTCTGAATACTCTGCCTGAATTAGAGGGTTTCCCTGATGTGTCCTTTTGATTTTTTAAATTTTTTTTTTAATATAGTGATAAAAATATGGCAAGGGGTATTCAAAGCACTGAATCTGAACATTGTAAAGCATATTATGCTGATTGTCCCGGAGTAAATTTGTTTCAGGGTTAGGCTGGTTCAGGAGGCCAATTTTTCTTCTTCATGGGCAACATTTGGGGCTAGAATGTAGCTTCAAGGTTGCAGCTGTCTGGCACTCCAAAGCAGCTCTGGAGAAAATAATTTTTATTGTCAAATAAATCAGTCAATTATGTTTTATCTTCATAAATTATTGAAAAGATGCTACTGAAAGAGGAAAGCAATAATGGATGATATTTTGCTTACACTGACTTAGAAAGTGAGGTAAAATACTGGAATTAATCTCAAAAGCCTTTGCAGGAGCTTGGAGATTTGGGTTTATAAGTAGGCTTAACACATGTTCTGAAATGTCCTGCATCACAGGACATAGTTTAAGGTTTAAGTATAGCACTTTATGTTCATGATCCAAGCATTGGCCATGGGCTCATTAGGTTAAAAAACACCTGTACAGGAAAGCAGGTGAGATCTGGCACAAAAGAGTTCTCCTGCAGGCCACAAATGGAGGAGGTGACTGTGCGAGACAAGATGATAAGAACACTGAAGAACACATGACATTTTCACCTACATTATGAAAACAACTCTCTGGAACGTTGTGGGATTTCTGGACATGATTAGTAGACATCTATCAGAACATTTTGTTCAAATTACTTCTAGTCAGACAGAAATTGTAGTTAGCAGCAGAACAGGAGATTAATGGGTTTGGAATGATCAGACAATAAAACCAAAATTATGTAACTTTTTATTTTGATGAATATTGCCATAAAATAACTCCTCTATCTCCTTGCCATTTATTGTTTTAGTATAAAGCTATTTCCAGGGTAATATATTTTCTAACTTTCATTAAATATATGCCTTTGGGTTTTCAGAAAATAGAAGTAAAACCATTTAACTGATATAATTCTTATAAAGCTATACCTTTCTTTCTGTCTCCCAAACATCAGATTTGTCTGATCTAATAAATTCTGTCAAGTTCTTAAAATAGAAGAGTGGATGGGAATAACGTGTTAAAGAAGCAGGGAGCCAGTCAGACACTCCAACCTCTCCCTCTGGCTCTTGCACAGCCTGTGGACACCGTGGGGAAACTGCTGCTCACTGGGGCATGCAGATAGTGTGCTATTGTTTTTCAGACTGTTTCTTAGTTCCTTGTATCCACACTGCATCTAAACTTTGCAGCTTCTTTTTGCTTTTCAAATATATGGCTCTTTTATAAGCTTTCCTCCCCTCAAATTAAAACTTCATTTCCCACCTAAATTAATACAACGTCTTTTTTTCCCATCTAGACAAATATATTTTTTTCTTATATGCTACTCTAGGACAACTATTGTAAATTCACATTTTCTTAAACCACTGAAAGTTCTCTCTCTGTTTGGATCACTTTACTGGTTTCTGTTTCTGTATTCTAACAGCTGTAGCTCAAGCATACTCCCTTTTCAGGCCTTTCACAGCCAATCTCCATTTTGGATGTCATTTTTGACACTGTCAAAATAACCTCTTGTCATTTTTGATTTGTTGCTGGAAAGTTCTATTCCTGCTTCTAATGAGCCCTGGCCTTGTCTCCTGTTATTTTCAACAGTGTGTTAATTCTTCCTGTTTTTTCATGTTACTGATTTTCTATGGAAGGACCTCCCTAAAAGTCAAATCATTGCTTTCCTGTAAGTTTCTCCCTGGGATTCTCTTCTGTGCTAATACCTGCAGAAAATCTGACACCTCCTCAGCCAATAGGGTGATTAATATAATTTTGTTTTCTTAAGCCCTCTTATATCTAATTTATCTTTCTTTGCACTGTTTAATATTACATATCTTTATTTGGCATAGCATTTTTCTTGTTCTGTTCCTGGTTTACTGGCTATGATCAAGACTAAAATTTCAAAAGTATGAAGACATAAACAAGAAAATTAGAAAACAAAAGGCATTAAATACTGAAGCACACACATGCTTTTTTCACATAGGAATTATCAGCATTTCTAGAAGTCTTGGAAGTGTCATTTTGAACATAGCATGAGAAAATTTAAGTGCTGAGGATATCACCAGAAATATCTGCTCCTCAGATTTGAAAAAGAAGGTTTGCAAAACTATGATTTAAATGATTTCCATTTGTAAGTGCAAACAGGGCCACATCCTAACAAATGGAAGCAGGACAAATGCAAAAATCTAATAATCAAAGCAAAAGAATAGTTCTATGCAGGTCTGAGAATACCTTCATTTTAATAATAAGTTTTTTAATTTTTCAATTTCCTTAGCACTAAAGGAGCCAGATAAATCATGATTGTTTTTTATTTACTGCTGGTACTTCTTTCATGCCTCATAACCATTTCCCAAAGAGCAGATGAGTGTGTGGGCACATGAAATACTAAGCCAATGCACCTGAGTGCCCTAATATTCAACTTCATAAGCATAATATCGTCCAAGCTCCACAATGATGTAATTGACAGCATCACTAGAGAGCCAAAGAAAATAAATGATATACCAGCTGATACTCTTAGGCCAAAAGATATTCAGGAAAAATTCTTCAAAGCCAGATCAGTACTGCAAAATGCATTAATTATTAGTAACACGTCAAGTAAGTATTTGCTTTGCGTCACTACACATTAAAAGTAGATCCACACACTATCAGCTTCCTCCCATTTTTCACTGGCAGTCATGAGATGTTACTTTCTGATTGCATTAATTTTACTTGTTTGTGCTGTTCCTCCTTAAAAATGATCACCTGGACTAAGTGCAGTCCTGTTTTTTGGTCAAAATGACCATGGCTACAGCTCCTTCATCCCAGTCCCCTATCCTTATCTCTAGATTTCTTTGGGTCCTTGCATGCTGGGTGCACAAGGTCACTTTGCCTGTGTGCCCTACTCCCTGCCATGGGACAGCTGCTTCCATGCTCAGCCCAGGCAAAGAGGGCATCCCTTTTGCACAGGGAAAGCAGCACTAATTGAGGTACTTAAGGAAAATCTGTGAAGAAAACATAGGCATTTGTGGCTTTTAGGCACCTCAGGAAGCTAGAGAGTGTTTGTTTCTTTATCTTGGAGTTGGGAACATCAATGATAATTTGTATGCTTACATACTTTTTTTTGGATCTTATCCTTGAACACATTACAAAGGCCTGAGATTTGTTTAATCATCTTTTATTCTTTAGTTTCATAATATCTCTAAACAATTTTCCATTACCCTGTTCTGTGAAGCTCATCCCAAAAATATTTATTTTGGCTGACAGCAAAATGAAGCAGTGTAGCTGACATCTGTCACAGATTAGTGGATTGAAAATTTACAAGAAACAAATTTGGTTATCTGTGCCTAGTACCATTTAAGAGGTCTTTTCATTTCTTTGTGACACCAGCTCACTTGTGCCTAAGGCTTTCCAGTTAACTAGCAACTACCAGGAGCCTTCATATGGCTGTAATATTTTCTAAAATGACCACAAGTCAAATATGTAAATCAAGTCTACCAACCAGTTATTGTGGAACAAAATTTCTTTTCCTTCTAACAAAAAAATAATTGTGAATGATACATTCATTATCTTAATCATATGGCAATGCCTGAAGAGGTCAGAGCAACTTGTTCTTATCATTAATAAAAACACAGATGAAAGCATCCACTCCACAGTCAATGTGTGGACATGCAGGGACATGCAGTATGTAAATGCAGGGACATGAATCGTTTATTGACCTCAAGGAGGGTTTGCAGGTTCCTAAAGACATTCAAATTCACTCATTGAATAAGAGAAAATGTATGTAAAGTATTGAAGAACCCTGGTTTGTTCCTTTTCCTGAGGTAGTCCTAAGAGAAAAAATGCATCTAAATTTCTTTTTTATGTCTTTTTATTTGTGTTTGGCTTCTTTTAATTTCTATTTCATAGTTCCTAAAGAAAAAAATAAATCTTAAAAGAACCCTTTTCATACTCTCTTTTATAGAAACTCCATGGATTGCTACTGGAAAATTGGTTCACTACTCTTGTAGACTTATAAAATATTTCAGTAATCTTTCCCCAAGTGGTAAAGCATGTAGTTTTCAGTAAAGTAAGCAAATATAATATGGGACACACATAGGGCTCAGGGCTGTTGAGTTAGAAGCCACTGGAATGACTTTAAGTAGGATTTAAGATCCTTGAAGAAAAGAGTATCTGAAGAAGGGGCAAATATTCAAATATGATTCAACAAGAAAGGACAGCCCAGAATGGAACATATGAAAGGAAGGTACTCAGAGAGGGTAGAAGAAGACAAAAAATTACTAGGGGAAAAATCAGAACAGCATTAAAAGCTTGAGGTGACATTTGAATGAAATTGATCTGAAATAAATCAAAGATCTCTCATGACTTGTGTTCTTTGACTTTGTCTTAGTAGCAACCACAAGAAAAGAGGTGTGATTGGAATTGCTGAAATTACTTTGAGAAGTATTTAATTTCAGTTTTGGTAAAGAAAAAACATGTGTGTTCTAAGTATATTGAAACTTTATATAGATCCTGTTTTAGGATCACTTGCATGATCCTAATTTGATGCCAAATACAATTGATAGGATTGATTTGGGATGGGATTAGTTGAATGGGACTTTGGCCTTTTGAAAATAAATATCTACCCCAAGTTACTTGTACAGGCTATCCATACTGTCAGTGCAACAGACAAATAACTCCAGAGTATGATTCATCTTGTCCTGAGTTTGATGCCTAAAATAAGTGAGATCAGTTACCATTTGGAGGTGTCACTCCTCATCTCCTGAATATAAGTAGTGTAAACATTCACTTTTACAGTTAAGTCAGGAGATAAATTTCACTTTCTCAGTCTACATTAACTGGCATTAAAACAATCATCTTTCACTAAGTGAAAGATTTGTGTGGTTGTCAATATCTGTTCAGAATTTGTTATGGTAATAGAGAAAATACAATATATTTTAACTTCTATTTTGTGCACAGTTCACTAGCAGCAATAAAAAGGAGTGTTGAGAAATTACTCAGGTTTCTAATGAAGTCACAAGCTTCAGTACCTTCAGACCAGTTTAGCAAGTAGGATAAGAATTCAATTTTATAATTTTTTTATTCACATACATTCTATGCAAGAATCTTATATAAAGAAAACCTGCTGTAGTTAACATATTCCATAAGTCCAATCTCATATTGTTATATCTATCATATTCCATTGTTGTATTTAACATATTCCATAAGTCCATATTAGATAAGTCCCAAGTTGTTATATTAAGCATATTTCATTAGTCCTGTACCTCTTATTGTTGTCTTGTGGGCAGCAGATCTTCACAGCACAGGAACAAGATCTTCCTTAGTCAGAGCTCCATCATGGTTCTGCCTGACTAAGTAGCCCACTCCCCTTTTATCCTAGTTACCTTGACAAGCCACAGCTGCAGCCCAATGAAGAACATCGCAGCTGCAGCCCATCAAGGATAACTAGGACTAGTCAAGGGTAAAGATATTTAAGTACAGGTATATATAATATGTATTTAATACCTCCTCCATTCATAATACAAATATTCAGGGCCTCCTACAAAAACCATTACCCATTTTCTCTTGAACTCTAAAATATGACTCCCTGTTACATGCTGCATGAGACATCTGTTTTTGTGACATGTTCTGTGAGATAAGACATAAAGTTCTTTTGCTTTATTCTGTCTGCTTTCTGTTATTTAATATTATTATAAAACTATTTTTTAACACAGAAAATAATAGTGTCAAACATTGCTTGGTGTAGGATTTTCATCTTTAAATATACTGGAAGAGAGTAAAACCATACCTTCTACATACTATGCCTTGGTTTTTTAATTGATTTTCATTTCCCTTTTTTTAAATACCCATGGCATTATGTAAAGGGATTGGTTTTAAAACAGTCACAGTTGTGGCTATTTCAAGTAGCTTCCAGGTATTTGTGATGTGTGCAACAGAGCTGAGCCCTTATGGTTCTTAATATTTTTAGACAAAGAAAAAAACATCTATTACTTTGATTCTGGTCCCAGTGATTTGAGGCACTGATGTACCTTGACAACCTTCCACAATTCCTCAGGGGAATGTGACATACCTAGGGAGTTTAGAGAGTCAGCTCCTGCAGTTTAACTGCCCACAGGTTTGTGTAGCAGCAGGAGCAAAAACTTTCAGGGATACAATCTTGGATTCATATCCCATGTTAGGCCTGCAAGGTCCTTGAACAACATTGAAACTCGTGATGCTGATGGTGCGACATCAATTATGCTTTCCTAAGTCCTTCTTCTGTGCTGTTATAGGATTCCAAGATAGTTGACCTAAATCTGTAGCTGCTTTTATATCTAACAATAAATTATAAACACAAACATGGCCTGGAATGTTTTGGAAGAATCATGGGAGGACCACAAGTTACTCAAAAGCCTGTAATTCAAGTAATCTGCAGATGCTGAAAAACTTTCCAGATATGTGTGGTTAATATTCATCATTATGTGCATTTTTTCCAATATGACTAAACAGCTTTTAGGCCAGTCTTGCATTCCTGCTCACCTAATTCGAATGATGACCCAGTGCAATCAGACACAGTGAACAAAGTGTGCTTTGTAAGCAGTAAACACTCTTCCTTTTCTGAGCCCAGTCAAGATCCACTTGTCATTTATTTGCTGAGAACCATGGCATTCCCCTTCCTAATTTCTACTAGCTGTCTCTGTTTTGCAAATCAGGGTTCAACAGTACTCTCTGTCAAACACAGTGTTATCTGTGGCACTGTCAATATAATCTGTGATAATTTTTGGGTTTGTATATCTTTCCATACAGATATATCCACATAAAGATGAATACATAATGCTGTTATTTTCTTTAGAACAATGGTAATGCACTAATTGATACTGCATGGCAGAATGATAATGGTTGCCAGGAAAAATGGTCAGAAATTGCCAGTAAGGGACAAGACAAGAGCTGGAGCCAAAGCAGAAGCACAGCTGAGTAAAAGAGGACAATTGGGGCCAGGGGCTTCTGGGGGAAGGTGGGGACTCCCCATGGGGGACCTCTGGGGCAGGGCTTAGCAGCCAGAGCCCATCCTGCCCCCCAGCCAGGAGCAGGACAGTCGGGGGCATTGGTGCCTCTCTGGGGATGGTGATGGGCTGAGGATGGGCCAGAACAGGGCCTGCCAGCGATGAGTGAGATTGGGTTCAATGAAGGAAATGAGGGACAGACATGGCTGCAGGAAAACTAAGCAGGAGGATGGGAGCCCCAAGGAAAGGGGGCCAAGCCCTGGTCTCCAGCTCTTCCTTTGCAGCGGAACAAAGGGGTAGGGGTGCACTCAGGACAAGTCCTGAGAAGGACTCCTTGAACAGCTGCTAGCAGTGTCTCTATCAACAGGAATATGTATGGTATTACTGCTTCTAGAATGTCATAGATATGTGAGGCATTTTCTTGGGAAATAGCGAGACAAATTTTGGTACAATGTGCAATGCAGGCCATTTCTTGTAGCTGAGTGCTGTGGGCACGGTTCCTCAAGCAATGGTCTGTGGCCAAGCACCATCTGCAAGTATTGTTGCTTAGGGAAGCAGGGTTTTGAGGATGAAGAGGAGACGAGAATCTTGACTCCATAATTAGAAGGCTTGATTTATTATATTATATATATATTACATTAAGACTATACTACAAAGAGATAGAAGGAAGAAGCTCTCAGAAGGCTAGCTAAGAATACAATAGAAAGAATGAAAACAAAGCAGCCATCCTGGGCTCTGTCTGGGACAGCTGAAGTCCTTGATTGGCCATTAGCTATAAACATCAGAGATGGGCCAATCACAGGTGCACCTGTTGCATTCCACAGCAGCAGATAACAATTGTTTACATCTTGTCTCTGAGGCCTCTCGGTTTCTCAGAAGGGAAAAATCCTAAAGGAAGGATTTTTCACAAAAGATGTCTGCAACATGCAAGGCCTTGCCAAGTTGCCACCAAGTGGGCATGGAAAGGAAAATGTCACCAGCCACATAAGGTTCCTGTGCTCTTGGCTCATCTAAATCTGATACTGGTTTGCTGACTTTGTCTTTCTGCTGTTAAGACACCATCTTCAGCCAGGCTTTGTGGGCATGAAGGAAAACCTGGCATCTCATTCTGAGGGACAGAGGAGCCTGGAGGTAGCAAACCCATGCATCTTTCAGTTTTCTTTCTAGGTGCTGCCCAAAGCGTCTGGCTCCTGTGCAGTGCAGGCCCTGCTTCATCCTTAGCTTCCTGCTCCAGCCATTGCTAAATTCTTGCAGAACCAGCAACCCATTGGGACAAGGTTTCTGATACTAACAGGAAGATGAACACATAGATGAAGAAGCAACAAGAGGGACATGTCACCAGAAAGCAAAAAAGAAAATTTGAGAAAGCAAAATTCACTGCCTTGCTGCTGTGTCCAGTGTATAACACATAAAAGGAATGAAGTGAAGGTACGTTTCTGAGCTCCCTAGGAGCACTCAGAATTCACAGCTCCTGCCCCTATCTGTCTGTCAAAGTGGCACATCCTACCACACAAGAAGACAAAATCTGAGCTCCCCCATGGGCACCTACTGCTGGATTACAGGACTCTATGATTTGGTCAGAAATCAGAAACAGTAATCCAGCTGCTAGGGAAAAGACATTTTCCCTACGGGTAGCACTGACTACCAGTTTTTGCTGCATTCATACCCAAAGGCAGCTGTCATTCAAAAGCTCTTGCCTACCAACAAACCTTACTTTGCAACTAAGACCAGCAATTGATATACTGAAAAACACTCTTCAGCCTTAAATTGGAGAAGTTACTGCAATCCAGATGCCACTGTAATTTTCACATTACTCAAGTGAAAGCAAAATCTCCCTTCTGCTAAGCAACAGAAACAACACAATTGAGAAAAATAACTTTAACATCCTGCATTTTTAATTAATTACAGCTGATTGACTCATTTGTATGTTTGGAAATTTATATTTTGGTCCACATGGAAATATTTACTACATAAAACAAAGCAATAAATATTTTTTCATCATGTGGAAATACTGTACATTTGTAACTGCATAAACATGTTTGAAGAGAAATGGCTTCTGAGCAACTATTTTGGAGCTCTGGCTTGGGACTTTGAAGCTTTTTGAGAAGCAGCTGTTTTTAAAGCATCCCTTCTCTTCTCCTGGTAGATATGTATATTGAAAATATTTGCTTATCACAATGTAGTTGTTAGTTTGTTCTATAAGTTCTGCAGAACTTAAACCGAATCACTTGAAGATCTAGAGTGAATTGTTTTCTTAGTGTAAACACATGTATCTGTTAACAACAAGGTGGAAACCAATCCTTTTAATGATATTTCACCATGATGCATCCTTGATGGTCTTTGCCCAAAATCATAATGAACCATTTAAAGTAAAAATTCATTAAACAGGAGCACAAAGGGTTGGAATCCTAGGTGGTAAGCAATCACTGCTCCAAAGCTCAGATGTTCCTTGTTCCCTTTAGAATTCACAAGCTTTTTGGCCAGCTATAAGCTGCCTCTGGGGTTTCTAATTAATAAGTGCTGAGACCACAGGATACAAAGCAATAACCTGGTATGTGTTCATTTTTCTGATTCAAATTAATCAAAAAACTTCCAGTCTGTTAATTTTGTCCTTCCAAGTTTAACATTGAATCAACTGTTTCTGTCTAAATCATTCAAGCTTTATGCCAATATGAATATCATATGTCTCCCACAGCTGGCACACTGTTGGCTTAAAAGCATAAAGCTGGCATGCAATCTATATCCTGTGTCCTGGATACTTGGGCTGAAATTGTGTACCCAGAATTGATTTTTCATTGGATATATATGTTTCAGGGAAATAGCAGTACACAGATCTGATGTGAGAGACATGAAAGCCACAGATACTTCTGATCTCTGCCTAGCTTTAAGTTCTGTCATTTTAAGTTCAAAAGATGAGCTGTAGTTTAGTTTATGGATTTAGGTTAACTGTGTAGGAAGTTTCACATTGACTTCATGGGTTCACTTTCTCCTACACAAAGAGGCCCTGTGATTAGTGATAACTCTGTGATTCTGCTTGAACTCTTAGAAACATCTGGCCTTTCACAGTTTCCTGACAGAAGGCAGGCATTTTTGTCTGTTGTATGGTAAAATAATGTGTCATTGTAATGACTTAATTACCCACAAAGCAAAGTGGTGGGCTGACACAATGGTCATAAAACATTTCAAGTCCATTTGGGGAAAAAGTATGTCTGGGGAAAAGATCAAACAGAAGCTTGTTTTCTTTTTCTTTCTTTCCTTGAAAATGCTCATGATAGATGAGACTGAGAAGACCTTACACTATGAAAAATCTTAATCTGCTCTTTCAATTACTAGGTCTATAAAGTGAGTATGGGATGAGATTATTATGTCACCAACTGAAATAGAGGAACACATCAGAAAATTTTATGCAATCTGTATATAAAAGCACAAGAAAATATAATAAAATCATTGCTACTAATTTGCAGAAAATGAGAACTAAAGTTCAAACAGAATAAAGCACAATATAGAGTGTGATCTAAATGAACACACTTGAACCTGAGGCTTGATAAAGCATACACATTACAGAAAGCAAATGACAAAAGAATTCAATCAGATGCCTTTAATCTTCTTTTTGGTTTTAGCCATTTCTTTTTTCACACTACTGATTAAAAGCAGCAAAGAACACATGATTTGGCTTATGCCTTTTAACTTGTAACATTAGAAGAGTGTTATCATCTTTGGAAGTTATTTTGCATTCACATTATGAACATTGCTTGAATTCCTAGCTGTGTTAAAATGCATGGCAGCTTGGCAGTTCTCTTATTGACTTTAGCTGGGCCAGTTTCTCCCCTTTTTATATACGCAAGGAAACTTGAGCACCAGCACACTGAACAGTGTCACAAACCAAATGACATATAGAACAAGGAGCTTTCTTGGAACTTTAATTTCAAGTAAACAGTAGTGACCTACAGGAGCGTGTGCTCCTTTACCTGCTCAAAGATATCAGTCACTATACGTTCTTGGTATTTTTGATCAATATGCATTTTCTGCAGACCTTCCCCTGACCTCAGTATCAGTTGGCATTGGTATGCTGTATCTGACTCAGCAGATGCAAATCTGACAGGAAAATGTATCTTAATGCTACAAAGCAGTGGACAAAAGTTGATGGATGGATGTGCTGAGCTGCCAGGGCTTGCCTACCTTATACAGCAGCAAGCTGATAGGTTGGAAGCAAGGAAAAGCCCATGTCACAGAATTTTCTCCAATCAAATTCTGGTTTTTTATTGGTGGGCAGACATGAAGTGTGTTTAGAGATTACACAGATATTTGTCCTTTTCCCTATAAAATACTAATCGTCAAGTAAAAGAATCACAGTTAAAACTACATACTTTTAAAACTACATACTTCTGCAGAGTGTTTGACAGTGATTATGATTTTGCCATTAAGGCAGCTTTACCTAAGTGCTTGAGCACATGTTGGATTTCATGCAGATGGATAAACTTGTTGAAAACTATAAATCTATTAGGTTTTTATTTATTGGCTTATCTGCTTTCCTGAAATGGAATATAACATGGAAGGAAAAAAGGGGCAGAAGATGGAGATGTAGTAGAATTAAACATACAGAAACATCACTCAAAGTTATTGCAGTCTGCTGTGTCACCAATACTAACTTTATACCCAAGATCATGAAATATTGTTCATGCTGGGGCATCTGCACTCCATGTATTGCTAGCATGCAACACTGGGGTGGAGCACTGCAGTCATATTGAAAAGTGGCTGGAGAAGAGGAGAGAACAAAAGAAAACGCCCATTACAAAACTGAAGGAGGAGGAAGACAGTTATGCTGTCTGCCCTTGTTTTAATAATGAAATTGTGTGTACACAAGGGTACACAAATACTGCTGGTATGTCCCTCCTTTCTGTAATTCAATACTAAAAAAAAAAAAAAAAAGGTACCGGAGAAATGTATGAGCAGATTTTTATGAACAACAAGGAAAAAAAAAGAGCAAATTCTACTTCCCGGGCTCTGTGTTTGTTGCTATATCTTCCTCTCTGGAAAACATTTGAACTAGAAAGGTGTGAGGTCTGCAGCTTATCTGCTGAGTATAGAAGGTGAGAACATTTGTGATGTTCAAGCACAAGAGCTATTCTGGAAGAATAACTCAAAAAAAACCCACCTTTAACCTGCATGCAGACAGATTTTATAGATGGCATAGAGCTATAGCAATAACAAGGTTTATCAAACTTATGGGCAGCACAAATATATTATTGATGATGGCGGCGGCATGTTCCCGTTTTGCAATTTATTTAAAAGGAAACTCACAGTGAGGGGCTGAGGAGAACCAACTTGGATTTTAAAGCAATTCCACCACTTAGACCTATGTGATTATAGAAATTGGATTGCTCTCTGAAGGTTCTCAGAGATTAGGTTTCTCTTGCAAACCAAGTGCTGACTGCAGGGCAGTTTGCAGAGAAGACACATTCCTTCTCTAGGAAAAGTCAGGAGATTTAATATGCAGCCAGAGCTGGACAAAGCAAAAGCAGGTGCTCTGTGCTAGAGAAACAAAGTGGGGGGAGATGATGATTTATGTTTAGAAAGGTTAAATGTTTTTTTCCAGACTTAGGAATGTTCTTTTTTTCATCATTATTACTTTTAGTAAAAGGTTTCTGAGAGGAAAAAAACCTGTGGTTTCAAGAGAATTTTTTCCCCAAGACATATTAAAGTTGTGCAAGAAATATTCATTTTTTTTTCTCTCCAAAATTTAGTTTTCAAAATGGAAATACTTGCTTTTTATTTCTTCACTCTGCACAAGTTATGACACCATTCATGTTCTTGCTATTTCTTGGTAGACACATGAGGGAAGCCACAGGCATGGTACTTCTGCATTTTAACAATGTGTAGTGCCCCTGATCTATGTGGGTATTTGATCTGTGTAGCTATTGCTGTGAAAAGCTGCATTAAAGTTTTTTCCCCTCAAGCATAGGGAATAAGTTTTTTACTACTTTTTTTTTTTTACCCAATAACTAATTCCACAAGTAGGCCTCAATTTATTTTTATTTATTTTATTTTTCATTCTATTTCATTCTATTTACATGCATGCATGCATTCACAAAAACTCTATCCCTCACTCTCTGTCTCATTTTCAGGCTGGAGTCACTTAAAAAAAAATAATAATTATATAAAATTATGTATAATTAAAATAAAAAATATTTTGTAGAATAGTAAGTGCTTGTCCTCTGCATAACTGCTACTCAGTATAATCTAGAGTAGTTGTGGGGGAGAGTCCTGCATCTTTTTAAAGCATTTTGATTTATTCTATTGAGTTGCTTCATTCATTGGCCATGTAAAGTATGGAAATGTTCTCAGAAAGAGCTACCACTCCCTTCCCATTGATGCTGCTATTTTCTGTTCCCTCACAAACCATTGAAGAACAGAAGGAAAAGAAGAGATAAGAGTGAGTCTCTCTCCCCTCTTACCCAGAGCCTCAGAAACTGAATCTCTTTTGTCTGGAAAAACCAAACTAGTGTGTTACTTTTATCTGTGGGGAAATTTAAGGTGACGTATAATGACTATTTAATTTGCTTAAAAACTTTTTTAGTCCTAGTCACACTTGCTATTATGACAGTAAAGACTATGTCTGTCTATTGTCATACCTACAACTGGAAAACCTCTGTGAGTCCACCTTTCTAGATCTAAGTGAAAAGATTGATTTAGGTTTTTCCTCTGTCTTTAAACTAAAATTTATAGAAAATGCTGCTACCATGTTATTACTAAAACACCAGCCAGGTTCTTCAACTGGCAGAATATATCTTTTGTAGCATAATAACATCACTAGCACCATGCTGAGAAACGAAGTAATTAGAAATTCTGATAATTCCTCACAATAGAATACATTTACTAATTTCACTCTCTTCCATTGAATTCTTTTCTCTATTTTTCACTGCTTGGTATTTGTGGCTTATTTGGATTGTATGGTCAGACAGTATGGCAAATGGCCCATGAGGAGATTGGGTTCTGTTCAGGTCTGTGAAATAACATGAATGTTTATCTGGCTGAGATGGTAAGATACAAGGAGCCTTATTCCACTCAGCAAAAATATGAGTGGAAAGAATGGGGTTTATGATTTCCTTTCCATGTTTACATAAATGAAGTCTTTACTTCCTGACATGGCATTTCTCAAAATATGGGGTAATGGTACATACCAGGTTGACTCAGGTAGAACATCATTGCCATCCAAAAATGACATTGCTTTTCCAGTAGGCCAGAGAAATATTTCTTGAATAATGCATAGCAAAAGCAATCTTTTTATAGCACCTACTTTATTAATGGGTTTTTCCCACTTCTAGTGCCTTCCTTTTTTTGTTCTCCTCTCTGCAATTTTCTCTCTCCAACTTCTCAATCTTTCCTTTTCTGCCTATATTTTATTTTATTTTATTTCTTCTGTAGATTATCACTTTAAGGAAACATCACATGCTGTTCATGCTGAATTCAATCTGAAGAGATGACTGATGGCTTTTGTGGTGCAAATCTTACAATTATATAAAGAGAAGTTTGTTACTCACCTTTCCTTTCAGTCACAATTATTGTTATTGAGGAATGCCAGCATCAGCCTTTCCAACTGGCTGCAAAGGATCCTAGCTCACAAACAGCTGAATCTTTGGGCTGCAGTAACAGAACAGATTCTTCAGGAAAAAAAAAAAAAAGAAATTTCTGTTGCTAGTAAAGAATGACCTAGACCCTGTACCTTTCTCACATGTTCGGTCTATTCATAACTTTGATCTTTGCATCTCTTCTGCATATTCCTCCCCCTTTGCAAGCTTCTGAAAACTGATGCAATTCTCAACAAGCTTCTTTAATTCTTCCTCAAATAGCAGCCCCAACTCATAACATTTTCCTTTTTTATGTTTAGAAAAAATAGTATTTGGGTGTTAATCATGTGCAGGGCAATGTGGCAACTACAGATCGAAGAACTAAGAGCAAATGAAGGAAGGGAAATGGAGGAAAGTATTGCAATGGTCTTTTTATTAGTGCATAGGCAGGGAAGGTACTTAAGGAGTTGCTGCTTTCTTAATGTACTTTCCACAGCTCCATATAGCCTTTAAAATTATTCTGCACAAAACTTGGACAAACAGCTGGAAATACAGAGGTAACTGTATCCAGTATCACCGAAAGCACTGCAGTTACCCCAGGCCCTGCACCTACAGCATGCTGGTTCATATATCAATAACTCTTGGTTCCTGTTCGTGTCCCTGAGGGATCTCAAGATTCACTATGCAAGTGTATGCCAGCATCATGGCTTCGATCTCATTTCAGTGTCTGAACCAAAAAGAAAGCAAAATGAGTTTTGGACACATCTAAACCCCCAGACTTTTAAAAAGCCAGGAAGCCTTTTGTTAAGGGACCAAGCTACTCCTGAATCTGGGCAGGAAGCAAAGAAAATCTGCCCTCTAAAGACCATGTTTGTGGGCTAACTCTCAAAATGGGCTCAGAGGGATGTGCTTAATAAATAGCTCATTCTAAGTGGAATATGGAGATCCAATGGCATCAAATGAAAATGTGTACTGCTTTGTAAGACAGAAATCTTTCTGTACTTTTTCTGTACTTCTTCTGTAATGCACATCAGGTTCATTGCTCAGCTGTAGTAAACTGACCCACCCTTGACACAGGCACTAGAGAAAAGCCAAATTAAGTTTACTCAAGGTTTTAAGTGGGAAAATTCTCCTTCTCCTGTTTGCAAATTCGGTGACTAGAACAAAAAAATCCTGGCTTGTATTTACAATATTTTTTTCAGCAAAATATAGTGCTTGAATGTGCATTTGCCTCACTTGACATTTAAGTTAATGTAGATAGCTTTAGCTGAGCTTATCCAGAACACAAGTGGTGCTTTTTCCTTACAGCCTTCAGGTCATCTAGTAGATGGCAATCACACATCTTTCATTGGCTGTATCAAGGATATCAAGGAGTACTTATTTGCTAGATTCAGAGAGCACAGGTGTTAGTTTGGCTTTTTTTTCTAATGAACTATTTTGTTTTCTTCTTGGAAAGGGCATCCAGGGTTTAAATATAATCAGTCTCTCCTCAATTGATTTCAAATGTTGAGATACAATATAACATGAATTGAACCACTGAACTGTACTTCACCCACCACAGATTTTCTTTGTAGTCCTATATTTTGTCATCCCCTAAGGCTATGGGATACAGAACTGATGCCGTACTGCACTCCTGGCATAGTAGCGTGCACTGAAGTGGAAACATATTTTATGGCTCATGTAAACGGAAGTTCTCATTTCCCTTGGAGACAGTGACATCTGGAAACCCTGCCCTTCGTGTTACTGGGAGAAGGATCTCATCTGGGGAGAGCTAAGAAGGTGCAAGTGTCATTTCTGCATATTGTCATTTTCCCAGCAGGGAATTCCTCTTAGTGTCAAACAATTCACTTCTCAGAGTCCTCTCAGAGGTGTTTAATGAGAAGTAAGTGCTGTGCAGGTCCAAAAGCATTAATTTATTTAATTTCAAAAATTTTATTAGATCTACCACCATAACGTAGAACTGAGAGAAGAAAAGAAATCAGAAGTAATCAAAAAGATTATAAGAAGTAAGAGAATAAGGCAAGCCAAAAACACACAGCCTGTGAGGACTGGTTTGTTCTGGAAACCACTGAACCAACCTCAGATGATTTCTTTTGCTAGTTTTGAGTGCTAAAGAGAAGATTTTCTTTTGACAAATCAGGTGCAAAGCAACTTGGCAACAGCAAAGAGCAATTCAAGGAGGGAACAAAAGAACAGAGAGAGTCATTACAGTCATCACTCATGCAGACAGAGAAGAGAAAGTGAAGGGAATTTTACTGTTGTCATGTACAGCATCAATCACTGCATGTCAGTAAAGACTTCTTCGTGCCAAATCCAAAAAGCTAGTCAATGAAAAAATTGCTTGTACTGTTCCATCAGCCAAAGAACCCCTATGTACAAAGAGAATGCTTCACACCTTTAATTACTTCCCCAGTCAATTTTTTCAGATATGCATCTGTATTTTTTTCAGCAGAATTGTCAAGATTTTGCCCAAGATTTCTGACACTGAACATGAAGCCAATGAACATTTGACTAGATGAGTCTACTCCCTGCTCGACTTATCGTCCATCACTTTCTTGGACTGAGGAAATAGTCCTAATGGAACATGTAAAAAAGTAGTTTCATATTTCTTGTCTAAAATATTCCAGAAGACTTTTTGCAAACCATGACAGAGAAGGGAAATAGCTGATGGAGATATTTTTCACAGTTGGCTAGCCACAATATTTAAACATACAGTTATGATAAATATCAATAACATTTTTTCTCAATTAAAATATGCATTACATAACAACCAAGGGATTGATGTACTCACACTATTTGCAGACTTTTGGCTTTCCATGGTTTCTAATTTTTAAATTACATGGACTTGAAAGAGCCATGGGAATTCCTCAGTGGCAGTCTGACTGGTTAGAACTCAGAGACAAATGATACCTTTTCTTAGAATATCAAATTTCCTTCGAGACACTTCTAAAAAAACTCAGAACACATATAGTGTCAAAATTTTATGGTCTTAACTATATTTAAATAAAAATTATCTGAGCTTTGTTATTCAAGAGCTTAGAACACAAAAGCTGCTACCCAATGTAACAGGAACTTCAACTTTTGAAAAGAAAGAAATGTAGTTAACGTATGCACTCTCTTCTGTCTCTGTAGCACCCTCTTTCATTGTACATCCCAAGAAAACATCTGAGGAGCATCTGGAAGAGTTATGAAGAGCTGTTTCTACAGGATCTATATGATGGATCCCTTGACCACACAACTTAGTGACTTGTGCCTTGTTTATATTCAGCTCTGTTTGTCAGGAAGTATGCCAGGATAATCCTAGCTAGTTCATCAGTGTTAATTTCCTTGGAAAGCAATTCTAAAACTAGAATCTATACATAGATCTTCAAACACTTTGAAAAAGTCATTTGTGCCCAGAAATGCAAAATTGATTTTATATGCATTGGGTTATAGCTACATTATGACATCTTTGTATGCTCCAAGCTTTCAGGTCTGCATGCACATACCAGATGTATGCATTTCAACAGGGGAAGTGATGGATTCTGCACCTGGAATGGGGCAATCCTGGCAGTATGTGCAGACTGGAGAATGGGAGATTGGAGAGCAACCCTGCAGAATCCTGAAGGGTACCTGCAGTACCCTGAGGGTCCTGGTCAGTGGCAAGCTGAACATGAGCCAGCAGTGCCCTGGCAGCCAGGAGGGCCAACCCTGGCCTGGGAGACAACAGGCACAGCATCATCAGCTGGGCAAGGGAGGGGATTGTCCTGCTCTGCTCTGCACTGGGGCAGACCCACCTTGAATATTTTGTGCAGTTTTGGGCACCGCAATGTAAGAAAGACATTACATTATTTCAAAGAGAGCAATGAAGATGGTGAAGGGCCTTGAGGAGCAGCTCTGTGAGGAGTGGCTGATGTCACTTGGTCTGTTCAGCCTGGAGAAGAGGAGACTGAGGGGAGACCTCATTGCAGAATGAAGGGAAGAGGAGGCGCAGATACTGATCTTTTCTCTGTGGTGACCAGTGACAGGACCCAAAAGACTGGCCTGAAGATGTTTCAGGGAATATTTAGGTTGGATATTAGGAAAAGGTTCTTCACCCAGAGGGTGGTTGGACACTTGGCAACTTTCTCAGGGAAGTGGTCACAGCACCAGCCTGACAGAACTCAATTATTTGGGCAGTGCTCTCAAGGACATGGAGTGACTCTTGGGGCTGTCCTGTGCAGGGCCAGGAGTTGAACTTTGATGATCTGAGTGGGTCCCTTCAAACTCAAAATATGATATGATTTAATATAATTCATGTTTCAAACAGCATCCATGCAAATTCTAGGCCCTTCCTTATGACCTCATGTATTCTCATTTTTTCATTTTCTTGGAAAAGAAATCCAGCCTGCAGGCCAGAAAGTAGGCATAGTTCATTTCTGTCATTGCCTAGACTGGACAACCCATGGCTCAGTGCACAGATGTATGCACATTCCATACAGTTGTACGTGACCATGGGAAACTTCCCAGAACACACCCATTGGCAGGTGGCAGGAATCCTGCAGGCTCTCCTGAGGCACCAAACCTGAAGTTAGGTTACCTGTCTCTTTGAGCCACACAGACACTGAGTCAGTCCACGTGTGAAGCTCCTTTGCTACTCAAGACAAACAAAGCCTCAACATGAATGGGTTGCTTCTTTCAACTCATTTTCCTGGCTGGCTTTGAACTTCCAACTTAAACTTTGAGAAAGTTTTTATGTGAACTCCTTCCCACTACCTCTTTGCCTAAAAGGCCATGGCTATTATGTGCTTGACATATATCCAAAAGGTCTTTGTTAATTTTTGAGAAAGGTTGAGCCAAGGTTTGAGGCTTAGTTGTACATTGAAAATGAAGGATCGAGTGGCTTTCTGTGCTGTTCCATGGCTACGGGCGGGGGGCACTTTGGAATCAATTGCTTGAATAACCTTGGGCCTGGGACACAAACTCTACCTTCAGCCTCAGGAGTCCAACAATTTTTCAAACAGCCAGGGTTATATGTGAATTTTGGAGTACTTGGAATAGTCATCTTTGAAACAGTAAACCACTGTCAATCCCAACTGTAACTCAGTCTTTATTCTGGCACTGTTCCCGTTTCATTCTGTGACATTTTTTGACTAAAGAATGATTAAAACTGAGTAGGGACATCAGAATTTGTTCCATACACCATAATACTGAGACAGTGCACGCTGCTGTGTCAACTACAGAAATGCATGTTTTCCTGGCACGACTTCCCAGTTTGATGTAGAGCTTAGTGACCTCCTCCCACTCCTGCCAAAAGCAGCTGTAATGAGGAGTTACTTATGGCTGTCCATTTAAGTTGAGACGTTCTTTTCATGTTGGTCTCTAGGATACAATTTAGTAGTGACCATTAGAGACTTCCCAAGTCTCATGGGTGAAAGAACCAACAAAACAAAATCTTCTATGTTTGTGGTGCAAGAAACATCAGACATTTCACCTATAGATTTTACTTATTGCCGAGCATTTTTATGTAAACTGAATACATAGAACTGACAAAAAAAAAATATCCTGGCATGCAAAATGTTCCTGAACAATATAAGGGATCAGCTTCACTTTGTGAGCAGTTTTCTATGACTTTGTGAAATGTGCATGCCACTTTTCTGGGATATCTAAGTTTTCCTGCAAGTCTCCTACTTTGGGATGTTTATACAATAAGGATCACTTTTTCTCTTCATGTTGCCTGCTTGAAATATGAAATGTGTATTTACTGTGGATTTTCTTTCAGGCTTTAAGATTTGTATTGATGCCAGTTCAGTTTGTGTCTAAAATAAGTCCAAATTAATTTTTTAATCAGCACAGAATTCAAGGATGTTTTTGTCAGTTTTGGGGTTGATTTTGTCAGTTTTTTTTTCCCCCAGCCATTCTTAACTTCAACCTTTTGGACTAGGCAAAGATTTAGAGATAAATTTCTTATTAGAATAATCACTCAACAGCTGATGGTCTGCCTAGGAAAAATTCCTTGATCCTCCCTTCCTAGGAACATTCCTACACAGTGAGGGTCAACTTCTATTTCCTACTGACATAAATCTCTCCTATTTGCTTAATATTTGGTAGTGTAGATAATCTGATACTTGTGGATTATCCTAAGGGATCCAGTAACAACGGCTATATATGTGATAGAAATGTCACAGGCAGTGTAGATATCAACATTTCAGCATTGAGGCAATTTGATTCTCTTTTTGTTAGCTTTTAAGTTTTTTCTACGCTAATACTCTCAATTAAAATTTTCTGGTTTTGAGGCTGCCCCAGAGATATTTTTTTAGAAATATTGAGGGAAAAAAATTGGGAAGGTTGTTTATAAAGTTGGAATAAGCACATCTTACATCTGGTATCCTCAACTCATATAAAAAACTATCATTTAGAAGCAGCTTTGCATCCCCATTTTTGGAATAAAGTATCAAAATTCAATTAAAAGAGAAAGAAGCAGTTTTACTTGGAAATGCTGAGAAAGTAGTTTGGGAGTTACTTTGAAGATCACATCAGATCAGATCAGATCAGGGGAGTCAGGAGTCAGGGAAAGTAGTGCTGGTCAGGAGATAGAAGGACATTTGGGTACTAGACGAGAGATGAAGGCAGGAAGGACATCATGTGATTGGTGTCACACATGGGGGACAGATAATGGCATTTGTTTAAGAGAAATACATTGGAGTATAGGAGCAAAAGAATAAGAAATGATGTCCAAGAGAGACACTGACTTGATAGAGAATTCTTATAGATAGTTTTAGTACCCTCACTGCAGAACTGAACTTTTAGGAATTTGAGTTCATGATTTCCAAGAGATATTTGTGTGAAACCTGCAGGAAAGGGTAGGACTATCGTTGTCCAAAGCCTACATCATTACTCAGTCACTGCTTTTCCCACTCTTTCGTATCTGCAATTGTTGTCAGAAGTCTGTACTGATGATCCAACCTGTGGGCAAATGTTTGACATGAAGGAATTCCTGGGTGTTTTCATTGGGTCATGTATTACTTTTAGAACCTCTAAATAATGAAGTGTGGTACAAGACCTGGAATAATTTGCACTTTTTACCCTTCCAGCCTGTCTGTCTTGGTTTATCTTGCTCTAACAGAGCTTAGAAGATCAATTTCCTTTAATGAAGGAAATTAACTCCCCTTTAGAATCTGAGTCCAGCATTGACTTAAACATCCAAATCTATACCCGAATTTAGAACATTCTCTGCTTCTGTGTTATGGACTTAGTGTCCTCATTCATTCACTCAGGGAATTTAGACATTGCTTCTCTTTTCTTCACTGTTAAATTTCATTATCTGCATTTTTCACATTTGTTCTTTTGGCCACATGTTTAATTGTGAGAGGAGGTTACAATGTGGTAGTCAAAGAACAAATTATTAACTCAGAGATTAAGCAGGAAAGACCCTAACAGCCTTCAAAATGTTGGATACATGGCAACACTAAGTAAAAAATTGTGTTCAGGCTTATCAGAACAATGTGTGAACTCTGACAACTCAGTCATTTACCGTCACTGCATCTTTTAAAGTCATGTTTTGTTAATTTTGGTTTTTGGTAAGCATTTTGGATCTTGTTCATTTCAGACTAGCTTTTAAGAGGGGAAGAGTCATTCTCTGGAAATGCCTGTGTCTCTCTGTTGACCACAGAAAGACTAGAAGTTGTACAGCTAAGTGTTGTATAACCAGCTTCTGAGTTAACTGAGAAAAAAACATATTTTAATAGTTAGGGCAGCTCTCAATACTTCACAATTGGAATTTTCCAAAATCTCAGTTTCCTATTTGACATTTTTTCTTTCTCAGCAAGCATAGTCCCATTAGTTTTAAAATTCTCCTTCCATGGTGCTTTGCCATGACCTGCTTACCACTTTTACAATGCACAGACGTACACCAAATGTGCTTTTTATCATGAAGACAGATGACTAAATGCAGTTGTGAAATAGGTTGCCTATAAAGCAATCCAGTAAAGATCAAAGAAGATCTCGGGCCGGCCTTCTGTTATGAAAATTCTAAAACACATTTCCTTTTGGCTGGGTGTTCAACCTAACACAGACCTCAGTGATGCAGAAGTCTGATGACATTTTAATTATATCTGGGATTGAATTTCTAAGAAAATCAGCATTCTAACCACCCAAGCCTCAGAAAACAGTTTTCATTGTCTTTTTTTCAACAATAAATTGAGATAATTTTCTTTTGCATTCTTCCATAGATTTGACTTTTGGCGACTATATATAAGGCAGTTAGAAGCTACTGATTTTTTGTTAAAAGAAATCATTGTAAATTTATAAGCCAAAGTCAGACTGTGTCTTACCAGGAGAAGAAAACACTATTTGTATGCTTAAAAGATAATAGAAACCCTCTTAACTGAGATAGTAGCAATGGTCAATGATCAAAAACTCATACACCTATGGCTACACTACTCACATAATTAGCCAGATGTCTTTCAAGCTTGTTTGAACTAAAAACTTTTAAGTTTAACTGTTACTGTCTCTCTGTGATGTGTTGAAGCTGTCAATGTACTGATCATATCATGGCAGTCTTCTAAGCAACACATAACAATAGAGACATAACTCAAATTTACATCTTATTTACACTGGAGTGCTGCATGCCTCTGAGGAGAAAGGAGGGTGGAAAGACAAGTTTACACTTCAGCATAAAAAAGCAACCCGGTGAAAGCCACTTAGGACACGTGGTGCAAATAACCTCATCCTCTGGTTATGTGTCATGCATCAGCTCCCTTCAGAATATGGTTTAAAGAGACTGGAAGCATTATTTGGCTGAATATATCCTACTCCATATAAGGAATCCCAGGCTGGATAAAGAAATTGCACCACTTCCATTTACAGAGTGAAATGCATTCTTTTCGAGGTGGTGTCTAGTTTTACTTTTCAACCCAAGAGGCTAAATTACTGATTCTAAACAAAGGTCAGGCAGATAGATTTTTATTAATTGCTAACAACTTGATTTCCAAAAAACAAAGAACCTTAATTAATTTTGGGTTAAAATATGTAGACACAACTAATATTCCACTAACTTACTTATACTGGAAATGAGTCTGAGAAAATCACAAGAGTACTGAGAAATTAAGAAAGAACACAAAACAGGACGTAGTTAACCATCTCTGACAGTGCAAAAAATAACCAACTTTTAAATATCTTATAAACTTCCACTGAATTTAAAATCGTAAACTTTATTACAATGAAAATGGCTCCTCTTAACATGTAAGAATGTGGTTTCAAGGGGACTCACACAGGTATTAGTTATTGAAAGTTGTAGCTACAGTTCTTAGTGAAAGGTTGATGCAGGTAATAGGCCTTAACGCTTACGCTCTGTCTGAAGAGAAATGCATAAACAGTTGTCCAGGAATGTTTCTTCAAGATCAAACCTGAACAGGACTATAGATTTATAGTAACAAGTCATATGTTGCAAGCCATAGAGAAAACAGAAATGTTAAGCAAAGTCTAAAAGTTCTTAACAGGAGGTACTCCAAACAGCCATGCAGTTTTTCACTTAGTATCCAAAATTCAGTGACAAGAATATCACTTTCTGTGCAGAGTTTTATAAAAAAACTGAAAAGCAACCTATCATAAAAGCCTGTTTCTAATGAACTATAGAATTATATTTCCACAGACTTACACTATAGGAACTAGTGACTCTGAAGGTGCTTTAAAAACAGAGGCTCAGTCACTTATTTGAATGTGGGAGCCAAATGCATTTTAGTATGATTTTGAGTGTCTGAAACAAGAAATAATGACATATAATCAGCTTTATGTAAAAAGCACTTTAATACTTCTGGGATGCAGAGGGTGGTAGTTGGGTACCTCCCTTTGCCACCCTTGAGTACATTAAAGTGCCACAGTAATTCTGGGGCCCAATGGAAGGAGAGCATTTGCATAATTTAAGAAAATAATCGATCAAAATTACATTTTTTACTTTGGAAGAAAAATGTGGTTGACTTTTTCTATCTCAGTTCTAAGAGAGCACTTATTAAGAAATTTAGTAGGAAATCTAGTACAAAAATATGTTCTCCCAGAGAGAAACTTAGTTTTCTTTGAAAGCAGGATCAAGAAATAAATTAAAGGCTTTTCTGAGCAAAATTTAAATTCTTCTGCTGACATTTATATTAAGAGTTTGTCATTTACTGTTTCAAGAATCTTTTCACCATAGATCCATCGTAGACTAAAAGCAGTAGTAAATAGAGCATAGTAATTCTTTTGATTGCAGTAATAGTTAAAAGAGAAAGATCTTCACTGTGGGTGGCTCAAGAGTATTGCAGAGAGGTTCTACAAGGGGCTCTTCTCATTGCAGCCATGTTCACTAGTTGCATATACCTGAAACAAAATACCAAAACTGCTGAGGTCTTCAGATTACATAAATATTTGACATGGTGTCCCTTAAGAACACACAATTTAATCCAATGAAATATGAGAATATAGGGAATGGTGACTCTAATCTTTGTAAAGGGACATACTGCAACAGTCAATTGAACAATCCATCAAGAACTACAACAGGATTATGAAAAAGCGCTTACATCTTGGACACACATACATAGACAAATACCAAGTAGAAAAGGGAAATATTTTTATCACATATTTCACTGGAAAGCTATATCCGCTTCTGGCATTCATATTTCAAAAATATACATGGATTTTGAATACAAGAAGGAAAAAGAAAAGGGGAAAAAAGGGAAAAAATAAATTAATAAAAGGTATTGAAAAAAAATATTACATCTGAGGTGGAAGAAAAGGCTAAACTCCCTGAGTCAGATATTCCCAAAATTTACATCACCAAATAATTTCTGAATCAGGACTTTGAAGGAACTGGTACCAGAGGTTCCAAATCCAGAAGTAAGTAATTTGAATCTGTCTTATCTGGGAGAGTCTCACAAGAAATGAGTAAAATTAAAAAATAAAGGAGGAGAGGAAATCAGATCTCAGTACAGCACAATGAATTTTAAAATACTGAAACCAGGAGCAAATGAAGATGGAGGAAAAACTGGATAAAAGCAGTATCTATTTGCCAAAGGAAAATGGTGGCTTTTACGCTAAGACAGACCTTGTAGAGAAGGAAAATGCAAGATATATAATTCTGCAGTTGTTAGCAAAACATTAAGGCCCAATGGCAAATGAAGAATTATCGGTTAAATTACAGGAAATAAAGACTGCTACAAGAGCTGGAATTTTGAATGAAGAGTCATCCAGGCTGGCAGATAAGTAGCTAGGAAACTGCCTCAGGCACAACTTTTTCTGATGGCTGTTATTGAGCTGATGGTTTTCGGGTAGAGTTTTATAAACATGCAAAGGATTAGACCTTTAAGTGGGCAGAGAAAAATGAGGAATAACAGTACAAACAATTTAAATTAAATGAATAATTGCTTGTTTTCTATTTCATTTTTGAGAAAAAAAGTATTAAATTCAAATTAAAAGCATGTGAAAGGCATTCTGCTGTATTTGAATAAGGGATGTCTGATGACAGGATTAACATGTAGTATATATTTAACCAAAACAAAAAGAAATAAAACTACATATTTGCACCCAAGCTGAGTTTGAAATTCAGTGTCTTCAACATAGTGTAACACAGGGAGCTTACCAGGTTTATGCGATGGACACATTTGGACAGTTAACAGAACCCCACACAAACCTCAACAACATGCAGGATTCCACCACCAGCAACATATGACACAGGATCACCCCAACATCTGCAAATCATTAATCCAATTGCAAAAGAGCCACAATCATCAACCCTACTTCTCTTTTCCTTGTTGCTGTGAACCATGCAAATTGCCATGCAAATTTAAGATGCATTATGTGGTTAGCTGAAAGAAAAATTAGAAGCTTTATGCTCAGCAGAGCTTTTGTTGAAGCAGAGCCAGCTTTTTTTCTTGGGGCTTCATAGAAGTGAAACTTATGAATCATAAAATAACTAAATAAACGCAAGACAAGATTAAATACTAACATGCCTCTTCATCTGACCAAGTGGCATTCCATTGATGTGCCCCCATTTCCAACACCTCATTGTAAGCATTCATGGAAAGGAAAGTGAAGCAATGCTAAGAAAGCAGTATCAATTGCGAATAATGCAGTTAATTTCTGTAAAGTAAGTAAACAAGTAAAAATGTTAATATCAGTAAACCATGTATAGGTTGAATTATATCTCTGTTACTTGTCTTTTCATTTTCTTATTGTCAGAGAACAAGTATAGAAATAGCAAGAGAATGTTTCATAGCAAGGGGAACAAATTGCAGTTTCCTTGTAGTCTATCACTGATGTGAACGCAATTAGCCCTTGAATAGAGCAAAACACAAAGCTAATCACAAATAAATAAATAAATTAAAAGCTAGTAACTTGCAAGAAGTGGCAAATCTGCAATGAATATGTGTTAAGGTACATGGCTTTGTTCCTGGTGTATGTTGTAAGGAATACTTTTTCAGCATTCCATTATATAATTAAACCAAATTCAGTAGTCTACAGTTATCATCAGAGCAAATTTCTCCCTGTTCCCTCTTCAAGAACAGAGACAACTACAGTGGAACACAGAATGTAACAGCAAAACTTACTTCCTTTACCTTCAAACTCTTTCAGAGGGTGGTTGAAGTTATTTGATGATGTCTTTCAGAGATATTTCAGAGCAAAATGGATGTTTGTAAGCATAAATTCCATAAAAGGTCCTGCTTTTAACATGTATAGCCAAGTATTTGTTTTGGAAGTGATGGTGTGCTAAGTGGGGAGCATGAATGCTGCCATCTGACTCCTCTAACCATTTACAGCTAAGCAAAATGAGTCGGATTTTAAATATTTATCAACAATGCAAGTAACAGCTCTATGACCACACCCAGATTATTAATGTGTTAGGGGAAAATGTGGTCTGAGTGTGGATGTTCTTAGGAGAGGAAAAAGAGGCAAAAACATATTAGAATAAAAAACTAATATGGGAATTATTTGTTCAGCTTTAATCTTCATAATCGTTATCAGGCCACAGCTTAATGATGCTCTTTCTCCCAGTTAGAGACACAGCCAGCAGTAGCAGTTTCATGAATTGCCTTCTTTCATCTCTTCACTTCATCCTGTGGGACTCATGACTCCATCTGTGGGAGTTCTGAACATATGGAGAGATATCAAACCCCCAGACTGTTCTCTGTGGCCTTTCAAAGTTTTTGCAATCAATTTCAACTCTTTTCAGTACAGTTTTGTTTTTTTTTCTTGGCCTGTTGGAGCTTTCTTCCATTCAGTTTCTCTACCCAGTTATGCCTCCCAGTCTCTCCAGACTCCGTTAATTCCATGTTTCAGGGACACACACACTCTGCCTGGTGAGGCCATATTTTGCTGCCAGCCAGTCAACCTGCTGTGCCTATAGAAAAACGGGGCCCAGGAGAAGAGTTCAGATACCCAGGCCCTTGCTGGAAGGAGAGAGAAAGCATAGCAGAGGCAGCACCCTTGGTCAAGGGACTGCATGTCTGCCAAGAAAAGGCGTCCTCTCCTGTGTTTGCACTTCAAGTCCCCTCAGGATGGGCCCCTCAACAGCCAGCACATGCAGCAGTGGGAATAATCCACATTTCACAGGGCAGTTGTGCAGGTAAGGCAAAGACCCATCATAATTCTGATGAAACAAAAGTGTGGGTCTCATTGCAATAAAGAATTCCTTTCAAACTAAGATCATTCAAACATTTGTTATAGCTCATGGAGCTCTCAGTAAGCATTTGGCATTTTGTTTCACCTAACTAAATTAAAAGAAACTAGGTCCAAGCCTTCAAAAGTAGTTTGGCGCTACATCCTCCTGAAATGAATGGCATCTGTTCCCCCAAACAACTTTTAAAATCCAGCTGGACCACTGAAGTCATAATTTTAGTTGTATTCACTTACCCCTCAGCTAAAGCTACTGTCAACTTCAGCATGTTTTACTTCTAAATACAGATTTAATCCAAATAATTTAAAAGCTTGGAGATTGGGTTGGCTTTGGACATATGTAGATACAACAAACCAAATCCCATTCGACATACAGAAAGCATGGTATTGGAAATTCAATAAAAATTATAATATTACAGCCTGTAAGGATAATCTTAGTTGTTTAAAAGTCAGTGCTTTAGTGACTTTTTCCTGTTGTAACTGAAAAACATCAATACTTCTGTGATAGAATGTGAAACTGTGTAACAAAGTTGAATAAAGCAGGTCTTTGGGTAATAAATCTGTTCTGAATCTGGTAAAAGGTTTGGTTTTTTTTTAACCCAGAGCAGCAACATGGGATTTACAGAGCACTTTCAGTGCTCATTTGCACTGCACTTGGTAGAGGAATGTTCCTTTTTGGAGGCTAAAAATACTTGGCACTCTTAATATGTTCAGCAGCTCACGTGGGGAGAGAGTACAAAAATTCTGTAAAATGGTTAAGGACACAGTTAACTGTTTGTAGATGGATATTTGTTTTGTCATAGGTACTGCAAGAACAGGGATTAAAAAGGGTTTCCAGATCCAAGTTTCTGACCATGAGTTAAGAGTCTTGGGTTCCACTTACATGTGGCTCTTTCCATAACTTACTGTGTGACACCACTTAAATCATGTAGGAACCAATGTAGCAAAACACTAAGACATGGACTTAGCTTTAAACTCAAAGTCTTCCTGCTGAAACACTGCACAAGTTTTTGTGTACAGCCCTTTTTAAACTAAAGAAGTTTGCAAATGGGTAGTAGCAGTATTTCGCTCTTTGACAAGTTTATTGTAACAGCATACCAATTGGTGCTTGTGCAGTCGATGGCCATTTGTTCTGACAGGATGCATTAGCATTTATGTCTGGATATATTTTATACCTGGAAATTACTTAAGGAAGGTTTAAAACAAGCCAAAACCACTTCTTCCTCTGAAACAAAGAGCAGAAAACTAAGTACCTGATTAGGATACCCATTTTTATCTGGCACCAGAACTTAAACTAAAGCATACATAAATCTTTGTCCAAACTACCTCTCTCCCTCATCATAGATGAATTCACTTTTCCTTGTGTATTCTATTCCAGGACTCAAAATCTGCATTTAGCTGAAGTACTTACAACATGTTATCAGAGGAAGCTCTCAGGTCTCTCTCCCTGTCCCTACTAGCTCATTCAAGAAACGCAGTTACTGAGTCACATGATAATCTGAAGTTACCTGTTTCAGTTTTGGAACCTCAATACTGTGAATTATGAAAATCAAATTCCACCACAGAAAGAAAAAGAAGAAAAGTTCTTCATGGCTTTTTGACTGCTTTTCTGTAAGAATGATTATCAGCCTCAGGTGAAATCCAGGACTGCAGGATAAAACCTGAAAGACCTTATCATGATCATGCAACCAGATCTATTTCAACTAGTGGGGATGTTTTGTCACAAAAGGAAAAAAAAGATCAAAATTTCACCCAGCAAAAGTCACAGAATTTGTCTTTTGGATCATGCCAAAAGCACAAAGTTTCAATTTTATCACAAGAGCAGAAAAAAAAAAAAAATAGCATGTAAAGTATATTCCACTTTATTGGGATTCCTTGTAATGTAGGAGAGTTCAAATCTTCCCCAAAGTCAAGCTAAGTCAGAATGTCAGTGATAAAGTCCTAGGCAAAACTATGGAATATTTGGTGTACATCCCTCAAATCACAGTTCTTTCTGAGACAGTGCTATACCAGAATCCTGACATTCCCCCGTGATTTTCAGTAATGTATGTGTCCTGGTTTGAGGGAAGTGGATTTCTGGGAGTGAGTGGTCAGTCCAATTGAAGGTGTAGATTTGCGATTGACAGCTGGATGACCACTAAGATTTGGACACGCCTCTGAGAACACACAGGGGTTAAAAGCAGAGCTCTGCCCCTGGGAAGCTCTTGGGACTTCGGCGTGGAAGAGGAAGGACCTCTCCCCCTGCTCCAGCTGTCCCGGCTGGGCAGGGGGAGGGGCAGCCATGTGGTAGGCCCGGGCCTGGATCGAGATGGGGGTAGGCCTGGCCTGGTCCCCCCCCCAGGGTGGAAGGGTGGAGGAGAGAGACACTGGGAGCTACTGGGCAGCCCCCCCTCCCCTGGGGAGACAGAGAGAGAGACTGTGTCTGTGCTCGCTGCCTGGAGCTGAGCTGTGGCCTTGAAGCTCGATATCGTGTGCTGCCAGCCTGCCCGGCCTGTGCAGAGGAGGGGGGTTGAACCAGAAGGAGTCCGGCTGCTTGTGGGTTGTGAGCTGTGGAGTTTTAACCCTTTCTTGGACAATGAAAGCTTTTTCAGAGTACTGACCCTTCCTGGAGAGAAGATGAAGAAGGATTTGAGCGAGTTTTTAAAGGGCCGAGCAGGGGAGAGATTGTGAGAAGGACCTAGGGTGGAAGAGATGTGGAGTGGCATTTTTTTGCTGGACGCTTTTTGTGAGCCATGGACTGTTCCTGCAATACAGAGACTATTTTCAGGGGGAGCCACCGTGTCCCAGAGTTAAGAAGGCAGTGTGGGAGCCTCCCGGCCCAGGAGGTGAAATAATGGGGGGACAGATGTCCCAAAATGGAGACTGTGCCTTTTTTTGGAGTGGGACGATGGAATCCTGAAAAAGACAACCCTCAAAGTAGCTCTGGTCCATGTTCAGTGGTGAGAGCACTGAGCATGGGAGGAGGGGGTCATGATCTCCAATCCGGGTGGTGATACGTGACCAAAAGCCCAGGGCATACAAGAAGGACTCCTCCTCTTAAGGAATTGAGGATTGAGTATTTTTAAGGGTGGTTTTTTGCTGGACCAGAAGATGTAATTGTATTGGGAATTTGGTGGGGGGAGGAGGAGGAGCTGTATTCTGTAGAGTTTTCATTTTCCTTGAGATTGTCTTTTCTTTTCTTTCCTATGTAGTGTGTAGTTAATAAAGTTCTGTTTTCTATATTTTTAAGTAGAGGACTGCTTTGCTTATTCCTGGTCACATCTCACAGCAGGTACCAGGGAGAAGATTTTTTTTTTTTCATGGGGGCACTGGCATTGTGCCAGGCTCAAACCATGACAGTATGTTACCTTGTACAATGTTTACATGATCCAAAATGGAAAGTCCCAAGGGCTAGTACAGAAGAACAGCAGACTGAAAAAGGCAAAGGGAGGTGCATTAAAGAGATGAGAAGTTAAGGACCTGTGCTCATGTCTGATGTGCCTGTCTGAAGCAGTGAAAGGTAAAATACTAGAGAAAACCATCACTATGACATCTACTATTACCTCAGTTGTGTTCCCATATGTTAGCAAATCTGACTTTATAATCTCTCTAATTACCATTGCTCACTTTCCCTTTGCACTGAAAAATCAGGTAAATTGAGACACGTGAATGTTATTCCAATGTTTGCACGTGTACATTGGCTCACCGCGCAAAGCAGAGTGTGTGTTTGTTTCCTTGAGACTTTCCATCAGGAATCTTGCAAAGAAGATGCTTACCTCTTCCAAGGTAGCCAGGGGGAAAGTGAGCAAGCAAGCATTTTTATGGTTGTGGAAAGACTACAATCAAAACTGCCTTCTCAAAGGTCATCATCCTATATATAAACCACTCAGCTCAAAACAATACGCTATCGATCCTTCATTTCTAGAACACTCACAGAGATTGAAAGGAAAGATTTGCTATGAGGCAGCTGGTTAGAAGCTGACACAATAAAATTTGTCTCTTTATTGTTATTTTATTGACTTTTAAAATTCTGTTGTAAAAAGGCTTTTCATATAAATTTACAAATAATTCATGAAATTATCTCAAAGATAGTTTCTTCTTGGTATCTTAAACACTTTGCTGCATTCTCTTCTCCAGCTGTTATCCCAGAGCAGCTTCCTGGTGAGAGTTATCCCAGCACAGTTCAATCTAGTGGAAAACACACCACACAGCTACATATATAGATATAAAGACTAAGCCTTAATATAGCAGGAGGAATGAGTAAACCCACTAGAATTTGAGGTTTTGTGAACATCATTAACTATTTTTTTAAATTCTTGAGGTTTTTCAAAACTGAAAACCAAATGTCTTAGGAAGACAAAAAAGCCCTTTCCCTCCTATCTTGGCTCAGTCCCCTGGACCCTGTGAGAAAGGGGAAGGCTCCTTGGCTCCTGCTACCTTGCAAGGCCAAGGCCAGCCAAGTTGGAAGGAGCTTCCATGGCAAACGCAAAGGGAGCAGTGCTTGCATTGGCATTTTCTGCTGTAGTGACAGATTGAGCGTTTTGAAGTCTTCTGAGCCCTGAAACATCAACACCTTTTTCTATTGGAATTTCAAATTGTGATGGGCGAAGTTAATGACTTCCGGGCTCTGTTTTTTTGGTTTTTTGGTTTTTTTTTTTTTTTTTTTTGTTTTTGGGGTTTTTTTGGTTGTTTGTTTTGTTTTGGGTTTTTTTTTTGTTATTTTTTTGGGGGGGGAATGTTTTGCTTTTGTTTGAGTTTTGGTTTTTTGTGTGTTAAGATTTGTGAAGTTTCTCCACCTATGCATTCGACAGGGCTACATTTCTTGGATGGTGTGGTCAACTGAGCCAAATCCATGCCTCTTCACACAGCTTGCAGGAGTATTTCACAGATATTCTGCAACCCCAGTTCAGGACTCAGCAGCTGGAACCATGGTCTTCTCCTTTGGCTTCTGAAATGTATCCACGTGTCATGGCAGGTTCTGTGTGTAGACCTACTACAGAGATCCATCTTCCTGCTCTCTGTGGAGCGTGATGCTGGAAGCTGTGCTGGCTGCTCCTCAGGACATTGACCTTTAAAATTCAATGGTTTTGACTGGAGTTCTTGTTTGTGGAGATAGTTCCCAGTTCTCCTAACATGTCTAGGATCAGCCTAAGAGTGAGGTTTCTTTCACTAGCCCTGAGCCAAGGCTCCCTCCTCAAGGAGCACGCCTCAGTAAGCCCGCATCGCTCTCCATGGAATGAAAAGGGGATGCCGCTTCTCGCGCAGAACAGCGGGACCGAGGTGCTTGCGCTCACTTGAGGAGCCGCTGGCTGACATCCAGAGAGCACTTTGCCAGCTGACCGTGGGACGGCAAGTCTCGGCTTTGGGCTGTTGTACAATTTAAAAATAAAAAAGGATAAAAATGAGATAACTGAGCCCGGGTGAAGGCCGGATTTTGCCGCGGGGGCGGCAGGAGCACCGAGCTCTCAAGCGACAAGTGTCCCCGGGAGAGCCGGGCCGGCCAGAGGGGCCGCGGACGCGCTTCTCGCCCGCGGGAACCGGGCTCGGCTCGCCCTGACGGCGGGTCCGGGCCGCGCTCCTGCCCCGCCGCGGGGCCTGGCGCCGCCTCCCGGGGGCTCTGCCGCGCTCGGCCCCCGCCACACGGACCGCGGGCTCCGCTCTCCCCTGCCCGCCCCTCCGCTCCGAGGGAGGCCGCTGCCGCCCTGCCCGCCCCCCGCACCGCCCCTGCACCGCCCGCCGGGGGCGGGCCCGGGCCGGCGATGGCCCCGCAGGTAGGCGAGGTGGGGAGGGGGCGGCGGGGTGTGTGTCACCGCCGCGGAGGGGCGAGCCGGGGGCGCGCCCCGGCGCCGCTGATTGACAGCGGGGCCCGGCCCGCAGCCCATAAAGCCGCGGGGCGCGGGGCCGTGCAGGGACTTGCGACGGCGTCGGCAGCAGCGCGTCCCATCCCGCTCCGCTCCCGGCCGGCCTCGCCCCTCAGAACCCAGCGCGCCGTCGGCTCCCCGATGCCAGGTGAGGCGCAGGGCGGGGAGGTGCTGTGCCCGCCGCGGAGCCCGCTCGGCGGGCGGAGGACGCTGTCAGTCCCTCTGCCGCCGCCCGCTCGGAGCTCGCCGTGGGCGCTCGCCCCGCTGCCCACGCCGCGGGAGCTCGGGGTGCGGGGAGCAGCCGCGGGGCAGGCGGTGTGTGCAGGCACCTGCCCGCAGCATTCCTGCCGCCGCCGCGCCCGCCGCCCCGGCAGGGTCTGTCCCGCCGGGAACCCCCGGGCTCGAGAGGTGAGACAGGCATCCTGGCGGCTGCCGGCAGCGGTGGTACCCTGGAGATGGCAGGTAGTAAGAGTTCCGTGTAGAACAAAGAAAATGTAGACAGGAAGCGCTGGCGGCATCCCTGAGTCCTTGCGATAATGTGTGGAGTTGGCAGTGCTGAAGTTATTTGGCTGTACCCAGAGAACTGGATTTCAGCGCGTTCCGGGGAATGCTTCTGCTCCATTCATTGTGAGCTGAGACACATATGGAGATGCAATTATGTGGTTTATAACTGCACAGTGCTACAGGGCAAGCCCGGCATCACGTTAAGAGTCACTTTATCCAGCTGTGGTTGGGTACAGAGGATTGTACGTATTTTGATATATATGGAAGAGAGCGTTTTTATCATGGCACTGAAAAAGGTACTGAAAAGTACCCCTATTACTTGGAACAAACATCCAGTTTAGGTCCCATTATCCTACAAGGATTTTTGGCTGAATATTGTCCTCTAAAGTAAGGATGTGCTGGCAATAAGCTGTATCTCCTGTAGTGTCATATGGTCTCTATGCCAGCTACTGAAATTTCATTAAGAAAATAATAATGTATATTTTCTCTATGCCTTTCCTTTTTATTAAAGGTATTTCCATAAAAAGGATCTTTAACTTTTATAATTCCTCTTCTCTTCATCTGATGTTGCATTTTACTTCTGCCATCAAGACTAGACCCAGAATAAGTGTTACAAGAATCAGTCAAAATAAAAAAAAAATTGATTTTATATATCTGGTTGCTGTTTATGGCATTTCATGAGGAAAATTGCATTATTTATGGCTGATAAATATAGTTTCCCTAATACTTACTACTTTTTGGTTTTTTTTCATAGAAGTTATGCTGAAGAGGAGAGGGTTGTTGTGGCTTGTTGTCTTGATAACCTTGTGGGTTTCCTCAAATGCTCAGGGTAAGTTCAGACACTTCTTAACTGGATACAGACTAATTCCCAAAGTTAAAAGTTGAAAAGAGTTGGTTTACCGGAACTACACTGGGCAAAGTAATCATAAAGGATGTTTTTAGAAATGCCTGGGATATTTTTGGTAACTATACCTTGCCAGTGCTAAATGAAGATTTCTCAATATATCTCAAAATTTCTTTCTTTAGAAATTATTTATTAAAATGTATATAATCCCAGAAATAATTGATGTTATACTTTTCTGTGTGGTGGAAATGTATGGTGAAAGTAACATAAACAGAATCATTGATAATTTAAAAAGATAAAAGTAGAGAAATAGATATCTACAGACCAAATATAAGTAGAATACAAATTGGCACAGTGCCAGACCCTCATTTACATCTGATTTCTTGGTTACAGTCTTTAAAAGTAAATCTGTTTTTTTGGTCATCGTGTAGGCACATGGACTCTCATAATATTTGGTTTTCCATTATCTGGTAATCAAAATGTAGAAATTGCCTCAAGTTCATTATCTGATCATATATAAAAAATATTTAATGAATAAATTGCTGCATGCATCCATGTGTAGGCATATACATGGCCTACAGAATAGATTTATATGTGAAAGTATGTACCATATAGTGCTCTAGAATATGAAGCCATATGTATAAATGTATAATGAAAAATGTTTGTACACACAGGAGAGAATTTTCATGTAAATGAAAATGTCAGGTGTAAAATACGATTCACTTGCCTTCTTGTAGGAACAGTTCCATTTGTGGAGGGCAGAAAGTGCTGGGTTTACTCGCCTGGTCTTTAAGGTCTGTCATGCAACTGCAGTTACTAAGTGTACTTAGTTACTAAGTGTACAGTGCTGTTTCTTGTAAAACTTTCTGTAGACACATTGTCACATGCTGTTAACTTTTTCAGATGGTGACAAGGAAGAGGAGACTACCTTTGATTTACTTCAAGTCAGTAACATAAACCGAAAGACAATTGGAGCAAAGGTGTTCCGGGGCCCAGACCCCACTGTGCCAGCGTACCGGTTCATTCGGTTTGACCATATACCTCCATGTAAGCCCGAGAAACTAAAAAAGATCCTAAAACTAATACGGCAGAATGAGGGCTTTATCCTCTCAGCCACCCTGAGGCAGGACAGGCAATCTAGAGGCACTATCCTTGCATTAGAGGGTCCCGGCATCAGTGAGAGGCAGTTTGAGATAATTTCCAATGGCCGGGCCAACACCCTGGACCTTATCTATTGGGTGGATGGCTTCCAGAACGTGATTTCCCTGGAAGACGTGGACCTTGCTGACTCCCAGTGGAAGAACCTCACCGTGCAGATAACGGGGGAGAACTACAACCTCTATGTTGGCTGTGACCTTATTGACAGCTTCATCCTGGAGGAGCCTTTCTATGAGCAGCTGAAAGCCGAGAGCAGCAGGCTGTACGTGGCGAAAGGGTCCACTCGGGAGAATCATTTCAGGGTAGGTGACCTGCAGAAGCTTGAGTCTCCGATGTGGTAAGAAGGTAACTGCAGGTAGTTTGGGAAGATGCAGTGGGCGCAGTTTTGTTGTCCCAGTGCCTCTGGGATTTGATGGGGTCACAGGTGTTCCCAAGCAGACTTTCTTCAGGGTGTGCTTTTATTAATTGCTGGATCTGTGTTGTGTGATTTTGGGGTTCCTGAAAGCAAGGACAAAGCAAAGTCTAAATTCAGAAAAATTGTGCAAAATCAATTTTTGGCTTTCCTGTGCAACCATCCCTTTTCTCTTCCAGATGTAAGACTTCTAGAGATGTTGGGTTTTTGTGGTGATTTGCAAAATTTTTTGCAAATTTCTTGAAGAACTGTTTTACATTGAATTAATCTATTCAAATAATGAGAACATGTCAATATTTTTATTTTTCTATTTGAAAGAAGAAGAAGAAAAAGAATTTTTAATGAAGTTGAAGCATGTGATGTTGGTCCATCCTGTAACAGAACATCCTGTTTTGCCATTTTGACTGTTTCTTTTCAATTTAAATTTTGAAATGGGAAAAACTTGAGAAAAGAAATACAACAAAAAGTTTTGATCTGTCCTGTAATTGAGTTTATTTTTCTTTTTGTGGAAAACATTTGAGATGAAGCAATTACAAGCTTTTGGGTTTTCCTATCAAATGAAAGCAACCTTCTGCCTCATAATCTGGTGATGTGATCTGGCCCAACTGCTTTAAGGATGGCTTCTTTTCAGTCACAGCTGAAGTCAGACTTGAACTCATGGCTCCAAAAATTTCAAGAAGCCCTTTCTTTCTCATCATGCTGTACCATCTAGTTTTCAGCCAGAGCCTGACATGCTGGAGTTTGGCTCCATGGGATGGCCAGTTTTGGCAGGGACTTCAGAAGTTCTTGCCCAGAGCCGCTCCGTTCCTGCCTCCATAACTATGTTACTCCACCAGTACTGCTCATACAACTGCTTCAGAAGCTGTACTGCTAAGTGGCTCACTGAAACAAGCTGGTTTTTATTGTTTTTTTCTTTGAGGACTTTTTCCCAAGTGAAATAAATACCAGTCTGGTTTTAGAGTGTTGCCTCAGAGTAGGGTCAGCACAACTGAGGAGACAGTGAACTGTGGTGCTTGGGAATGACTGGCTAAGGAAGTGTGATGGTGCTGGAAAGTTGGCTTTGAACCTATGACAAATCTAAAATTCACTATGAAAATGGAGATTTGAGCTTGTAGCAGATTAACATCTTTTATTATTACATGTTTCAGAACATACCTATCTTTGTGGCTTATAATACTGAAATTGTATATAACAAAGCTATAACCACTTTTTTTTCCCCTGTGTCTCAGGTTCAATGCCTTGTAGATTGCTTTTTAATGTATTTGCTTATGTCTGAATCCAGTCAATAGCATGGAATTGAGACAGATCAGTTATTAGTTACTCAAAAATTGATCTTACTGCTTTTAATTGCTTTTTAAAATTATTATTACAGGGTCTTTTGCAAAATATTCAGTTAATCTTTGATACTTCAATAGAGGATGTTCTGCGTAAGAAAGGATGCCAGAGAAGCCAGTCAAGTAAGGCTTTTGTTATCTTGTTAATACTTGTCCAGTTTATTCTGAAAATTAGAAATGTCAGTTGTGAAATGTTATCCTAAAACCAGGCAACAGATCCCTTTGAAATGAAAAGGAGAATAAGTTGCTTTTTGGTGATAATGGGAACTTATATATTTATATTAAGTCATTTCTACTCTCTAGCCTATTATTTTAGTTCTTTTACTTAGGTTTATAACTCTGAACCTCTGTTTTTAAGCTGGAGAAAAAAGTGTTGAGCAATAAATTACTAGAAATAAAAGGAAAAAAAGCACATGTAGGAAAATACGTATTTTCTTACATGAGTTTTCTGCAATTCTTTGCACACAAGACTGGAAGTGTTGCTTCTGACTTCTGCTGCTGTCAATGGGCCCACAAACTACATTCTTAAAGACACTGAATTCCTTGGCAGTGCCTTTGACTGAAAGAGGCTTTGGGTTTGACTCCCAAAGTATTGTTAATCAAAACAGCCTCAGGAAAATAAGAAATCAAAGGAAGAGAGATGGAAGGCATGTATTTTATGGGCTGACGTGTTCTTGTTAGTCCAGTTCATCCTTACCCTGACAGGAGGGGGGCACTCTGTGTGTGGGTGTGTAGTGGATTCCCCATAAAAGAATTAAGATTATTTGTCAAATATGTGCTAAGGTTTTGTACTCAAGTTTATAAGAGGTGCTGACTGTTTTACTTCCCAGTGCTTGTAGCTGACAAGAGCTCAGTCAAGAATCAGAGCCAACTCAGTCTGTCAGAGGAATGTTGTGGGTGCACAAGACAGGACTTCAGAGTTTTGTTTGAAACTCCTGCCACGTGAACTGCCATTATTTCTGTTACTTTGCTCAAATATGTGGTATTTAGAAATTAAATGATAGCAGATCTTGACTTCTTCAAAGGAGTACTAAATCACCAAGTAGAAATGAAATGTTACTGTACCTCTACTATGAAGAGGAAACCAATGGGATCCTAAAGGATTAATTGAATTCTTCATGCTAATGGATACCTTAGGAGGAATTCTTGTACAGCTGTAAGCTGCTGATAACCAACAGATAATATTTTCTTAATGTATTTTTATCACATCTGTCAATTGCCAAATTTTCAGTTCTATAAATTACACAGATTTGGGGTTTTTGTTTTGTCCTTACTGGGAATTATTTAGCAAAGAATTCAATTCACAGTATTTCTGCTTTTACTTTGCAACACCAAGAGAATAATATAAGATGGAAATTTCTTGTGCAGTAACAGAAGAGAACTAATGGCAGAGTGAGGCCATCAAAATTACTTGAGAGGTTTTTATGTGCATGTCAGAGTCTGACATTGCCTATCCAGCTTAATTACACACTCATGGAATGGGTCAGGTTGAAAAGGACTGCAGGGCATCACCAGTGTAACCTCGCTGCTCAAGGGAGGTCATCCAAGAGCACATGGGTTGTGTCCAGATGATTCTTGAATATCTCCAGTGAGGGAGCCTCCACAATCTCTCTGGGCAGCTGTTCCAGTGCTTGGTCTGCTGCACCGTAAAGAAGTTCTTCCTCGTATCCAGGTGAAACTTCCTGTGCGTCAGTGTATGTCCATTGCCTCTTGTCCTATTGCTTGGCACCAGCAAACAGAGCCTGGCTCCATCCTCTTTAGATATTTATATACCTTGATGAGGTCCCCTTTCAGTTGTCTCTCCTTGAGGCTAAACAGGCCCAGCTCCCTCAGCTTTTCCTCATAACAGGGAGGCTCCAATCCCTTAATTAACTTTGTTGTCTGTGATTGGACCCAGTGGAGGAGCTCCATATCTGTCTTGTACTGAGGAGCCTAGAATTGGCCGCAGCACTCCAGATATAGCTGAGGATGAGGAGAGGGGCAGAATGGTTCTTCTCTGCCCATCTCTCCAGTCTGTTGAGATCCTTCTGAAGGTCGGCACAGCCCTCTGGAGTATTGGTCACTCCTCCCAGCTTTGTGTCATCTGTGAACTTGCTGAGGAGGCATCTGTCCCTTCATCCAGAGCGTTGATGGATAAGTTAAACAAGACTGGGCCCAGTGTTGAAACTTGGGCTAATGACATGCTGCTAATGACAATTACCACAGTTGAAAAACCGTGAATGATGTTACTGACCACAAGATATTGTCCTGTTTTGATGGCAGACTCATTGAGCTGAAGTACAGGCATTAAGATGACATATTTGTGTTGATGTCCCGTGACAGCAAGGCTGATGTTACCAATGAAGTTCCCTCAGCCCTAAGGACACGAAAGGAGACAGGACTGTTTTCCAATGTATCTTTAAGCCTAATATGGGAATGTGACATATGGTGAAATGGTGGCTTGGGATTGCTGTTTGCTTGAGGGTAGGAAAGTATGTGTGTAGTGTGGTGACTGCTAATCCTTTGGGCAGGATTTATACACTGCACTGGATAGGAAAGATGACAAAAGCACACCTAAATAGGAACATGAATAAAATCCTTTCTTGAGTTATGTCAACAGAATGATATTTGCATATGTGAGAGGATGCACATTTTACTCTTCTGGTTTCTCATTTTAATCATCTGGTCCTTAGGAAATTAGCAGGAAGCCAGCAGCAGAGAACTGATTTCCCAGTGATCCCCAGGCATCTTCTTTCACTCACTGCCAAGTACCAGTAGGAAGTGAGGATTTAGTTCTTCTAACATAGTTTTGGTTTATGTTTCCTGCTGAGATTGCAACTTTATTAATGTCCTCAGAATGTTCCGGTCAAGGCATACTCCATGTTGGCTTGAAAAATATGAAATTAATGATCTGAGAAGTGCTGTGGGGGGATCTGAGAAATCTAATGTTCCAATGTGGTAGGAAAATTGCATTCTTTCCAGGGAATCAAAAAGCAGCTGAAATAAGCTGCTATGACACAGAGTTCTGATCTGCTATGTGGTTTTCTCCCATACCGTAAATGAAGCTGGACAATTGCTTCAACTTTGGAAAACTGAGAACAATTTTTGGTAGACCTTGGCTAGTGGCAGATATTTCATAGCTAATTTAAAAGCACATCAAACCAATAATTTTAAGTTTGGTTGAGAAGTAATCACTTAATGTCATAATGTGGGTTGGTTCTTTGTTCTTTTATTTTTAGCCTTTCAAATGAATGATGAATACATTGCTCCTGTTTTCATTTCCTTTTATATTTATATATAACACTTTACATTGTATGGTAAAGCATCAAATTTCTAAAGATTTGCCACCTTTGGTGATTTGTCAACACTTAATGGTATTGGGGTTTTGACACATATGTTTTATGGCACAAGTTCCTGTGCTGATTTCTTCTTTTTAAATTGCTATATCCTTTGCTTGTCTTCTCTCTTTGGTAACCTTGAGCTATTCCAACATCACTAAATCTGGTAAAGAAGTCTTTATTAAGAGATAGGGAAGCATGGATTGCTATATAGCTGATACCAGCTTTGAGTTTCTCATGGAGTCCTTAGAGAAAGTGTCCATGGAATCCATAAGATATTTACCTGATGGAGATTCAAATGCTTAATGGAACACAGACTTGTTTTATTTAGCTAAGTGCTTTGTTGTTTTTTATTCATTAAAACCATGCATTCTGTTATGTCATTTTCCAGGAATTTACTGTAGACAGGGAAGTCTTTCAAAATTATATTAGAACATGTCCAGTTCTCCCTGTCTAATGAATGCAAAATTGTTTTAATTACAATCTGCCTTTTGGGGGAGTGTTTGGAGTGACAAATTAAATAATCTGTCTGATCTTAGCTTGACCTCCATTTCACTTCAGAATGAAACTGTTTTTATAACAGTTCCTCTGAGCTTAACACTGGCAGTGCAATATAGAGCAGCCCAGTCTGGTATACATTGCATAATGATACAAATTTGATCCAACCATGGAATTTATGGAAGAACAAGGACAATGACTTTCTGCAAGGAAACTTTCTCCTGCCCTTTTCTCTGCCTTAAGGAAATATGATAGGTCATGAAAAAGTCTCAAACTTTTTATGTCTGAGTGGATAAAATAGGTTTGTTTTTTGATACTGCATCCTTTTGTTAGCCTTCTTCATAAATGAATGTGTTGCAGTGCCAACAATTTTAAAGTGAGGGCCATGTGAGACACAGCTTGGCTCTTAATTTTGAAAAGGGAAAGCCTATAATTGGAACCAGCTGACATCTAACCCCTCTTTTATTCATGGGTATAATAAGCATGAAGCTGTGCCAAAATAGATGTGTTTAAACCCTACCTATGGGTGCCAGTCTGTGATTTCAGCAAGAATCTGTAATCTGTGGAAGAGCTTTGTATATGCTGCTCTTCTCTTTTGTTCTCTTGCTACCAGCTGAAGTGAACACCATCAACGAGAGCACTGAAATCCTTCACTTGAGCCCCGCTGTGACAACAGAGTACGTGGGTGAGAAACCAGGGAAGGCCGAGTTCTGTGACCGCTCCTGTGAGGAGCTGGGATCGATGTTCACAGAGCTCACCGGCCTGCGCATCGTGGTGAACAACTTGGCTGATAACCTCCAGAAAGTGGTAGGTACCTGCAAGTCTGGAGAGCTGATGGAGGTCTGCTGTGCAGTGCTCTTTCCTGCCTTATTTTATGCCGGGGTATTTAATAGAGATTTCTATATTGGATATGAACACCTGTTAGTATATATAGGTAATGTAAAGATGTCCTCTTTTCATTGAGACTAGTTTGGTAGTTCTTGAGTATAACCCTTAATGAAGGCTTGGTTTTCACAGACTGGGTTTAAAAGAGCATGCACACACACACACACACACATGTGCTCATACACGGGAAATCCTTCTAAAGGTTTGGAAATTGAGAGCTAGCAATCCCAACCTTGCTTGCATACTGTTAAACCCTTTTTACCATGTTTATACCATGTATGAATACCTCAGTAAGTGGCTGCATGGGACACCTAAACTGCAAGTAAATGTATGGGATTTTCATAGTTGAAGTATGATGGTGATGTTTTGCTGAAGTCTGCCCCTCTTCTTGTTCTGAATCTAATCTAATTCTGAAGGAATTTTATTAGTATGCCATATGTGTCAGGACTAAAATCTTCTCAACTAAAGATGAGCTGTGTTAGAATAAAGCAAAATGGCTAAGAGCAAATTTCCCTTAGTATTGTGTGACTGTGTTTGTACCATTCCTAGAGGAATTGCTATGCAGGACTGCAATACTTAAGACCCTCTTCCTTGTGGACAAAAAACCAAATTTTTTGATGGAAGAATTTAGTCTGGTTGTATCTCAGTTTTGTCTGTTTAAAACAGTTTGCTTATAAAATACACAGTTTGTTTTCATTAAATTTATCTTCTAGTCTGAAGAGAACCAAATTATGTGGGAACTGATTGGGCCTAACAAAACAACGAAGAACCAACCGGTTTGCTGGCAGGATGGTCGTGTCTTTGCTGATAATGAAAGCTGGATTGTGGATAGCTGCACCAAGTGCATTTGCCAGGTAAGGTTTTGGAAATATTCTCTGCAGAAATGGAGTTCCAGCTCAACTGTCCATGTCAGATCATGTTTACTTAGAGCTTGGCTGGACTTAATGATTTTCGTAAAGAGTCTCCATGTCCATGATAGAACAAATCAAAACATTTCCCCATGAAACTTCCCCAGTTGCCCACCTGCATTTACCTCTCTGTGAGCATAAACCAGTAAATTGATTTCTTTGCCTTTAGGATTCCAAAATTGTGTGCAATCAAATCACCTGCCCAGCAGTTTCCTGTGCTGATCCAGTTTTTGTTGAAGGTGAATGCTGTCCAGTCTGCTCTCATTGTGAGTATTTACCTGAGGAGAAAAATAGTCTTTAGCATTATTTGAAGTCACTACTAGTGTTTTTTAAAAGTTCAAAGCAAGTAAAATGTCGAGGCAGGTAAGATCAAATATAGAACTTGTATCTATACAAAGATCATAAAAAATAACTTGGGTCCTTGAAGTTACCCTCAGAAGGATTTGGTCTGTCTTCATTGATTATATTGGTTACTTAGAATTAGGGTGATAACCTGCTTACCTACTTTGGACATAAAATATTAAAAGCATGCTTCTCCCTAGTCATGTTTCACATTTTTTTCCCCATTCAGAGCATAGGGCATATACTTACAATGTGCTCTTGATCATGTTCACCATTATGCAGCTTTCAAAGGTGGGGCCACATATCACACTGAGCTATATTCTGAAGCCAAAGGCAATTTGGACTCAGGTTTTGGCTTGGTCCAAAGATCAGTGCTTCTTGCTTCAAAGATCAGTGTGCAAACACACTGCACACAAGTTCATGAAGATCCAGGATTCTTATCTGAACTAACCTCTCATTATATTACACCATAATTCTGTAACAATGGTCGCAGCTTGGGAAAGCAAAATTAGAAAAGCAGAGATCTAAATGCTAAAGTACATATTCTGCTGAAAAAGAGAAGAGAATACCCTCTAAATAGGATAATAGAGCAGCTTTCAAGGCTAAGCACTTCTTTTTACCTTTTGCTTTGTAGCTGATGACAGTGAGGAGGGCTGGTCACCGTGGTCAGACTGGACAAAGTGCTCAGTTACCTGTGGCTCTGGGACACAGATGCGAGGAAGGTCGTGTGATGTCACCAGGAGTGCTTGCACAGGTCCCCACATCCAAACAAGGATGTGCAGCTTTAAGAAATGTGACCATCGCAGTAAGTAATAAATTTGTTCCATTTTAAAAGCTTCTTTGGACATCTCAAAGCAAAACCAAGTTTAGTCAGGACAGTATGTACTTGAGAAATCCTATATGCACAATTAAAGTAGCTGTCATTAGATTCTTTGCCAATTTTCCCCTCTCAAATATTCCTCCCTTTCCTGAAAATTTAATAGGTATGTACATTCTGGGCTTAGCTATGTTAAAAAAATATGAGTGATCCTTTCTTTCACATTATGAACTAGAGTCTTTTGTTTGAACTCATTTTGAAGATAACAGTTCGTAAACATGGTATGCAAGGTTGTGTTTACATCTGCCACTCAATGATTGTTGGGCCATTCCATTAACTTAGCTGTGTTTAGGAATACAGTAATCATGGAAGATTTCTGGAAAATATCAAACTACTTTTATATTTAAGGTATGAAAAGGATGATATTCCAGAAGTGTAGTTAATGCTATTGCAAGTATCTGTGATATCCAGGCTAATATCTATGGCATATCTAGCTAATATCTAATGCAATATCTAGCAGCTGAGACTGCTAAATGTCCAAACATCTTGCATTTTGATCAAGTATTTGTTTCATTGGAAAAGTTAATTTTTAAGTAAAATATCTGCCATAATTGTTAGTCATACGTTGGTTACTGAAATTCCTGAGAAAGCTGTTCTTCAGTACCTGAGCTGGTATGCTAGGCTTTGTAAGTGAAATGGTGGGCAAGAGGTGGGACATTGATCAGATGTGGTGAGAGGCTCATTAGAAGGCTAACCTCACAAGTGAGTTTGTATTACTGCTGCAGGTGGGCTGTTTGCTTGAATTGTGCTCTTGTCTCTGGCAGTACGTCAGGATGGTGGCTGGAGTCACTGGTCTCCCTGGTCTTCCTGTTCAGTCACCTGTGGAGTGGGAAACATCACCCGCATCCGCCTCTGCAATTCTCCTATTCCCCAGATGGGTGGGAAAAACTGTGTGGGAAATGGGCGTGAAACAGAGAAGTGTGAGAAGGTTCCATGTCCAGGTATGTCTGTGGTCTTGAATCAAAAGTAACACAATAATATTCCAGCTGAATTCCTTCTCTTTACTCCGATCTAAATGGCAGTGAATTTCTGTGATGGAAAATACAATTTTCTTATGAGTCAAATACACAAGGGTGTTTTGAAAATTAAGGCAACAATGCAGTCGGAGGTTTTGTAAACCTTCCAAGTTATAATTTGGCTTTAAAAATTAGAGTTTGAGAAATTTCCATTTTGCTGATATGTCTCTGCATGTCGAAAATAAACCCTTCCTTTCTAAAAGGAAGCTGTCTCTGTACTTGTTAGGAATAGACATAGAATCCCCCAAAAGACAGGTTTCTTTGATATTTGTGTAAACATTTTTCACACATTGAACACAATTAATTGCTATAATAATTATCTTGTTCTTCTACACTTTTAAACCTTTTCTAGACACCTTTAATTCCATACACTTTCACTTTCCTTTCATGTAATTTTTCCTCCTTTTTTTTCTCTTTGTATATCTAGTGGGCCTTGCTTTTGAATTATTGGCCAAAAAATGCCTATGAAGCAGTTGGGTATTTTTCATTGGTTTGTTTCTGAAATATTGCTGTCTCAGTGCAAACATCTGCCATCATTTTTCTACATACATAGTGAGAAACTATCTCTAGTCAGGGATCTGATGAAGGATTGTTGTCACTGGCGCCAGATGTCCCCACTTTATTGCCTGGGTTTCTCTGCTCTTTTGCGTATCTTAGTGAATGGCCAGTGGGGTCCTTGGTCTCCATGGTCTGCCTGCACTGTCACCTGTGGGGGAGGAATTCGTGAGAGGTCTCGCCTCTGTAACAGTCCAGAGCCACAGTATGGAGGAAAGCCATGTGTGGGAGACACCAAACAACATGATATGTGCAATAAGAAGGATTGCCCAATTGGTTGGTGTTCATTCTCATTCATTCATTCATACTCAGTCTGAGTAGTTATTTTTGCTGTTATCTCTTTAATGGGTAATTATGAAGTGACACTACAGGAATCTGCTAATTATACCTTTGTTTCAGTAGAGGACATTTAACTATTTTGAGTGCTGTTTAGTGGGATTTTGTATATATTTGCAATGCCATATATATTTTCTTGAACATAAGAAAGTATGCTTTTCTTAAATAGAGATTGAATATGCTGTAATGTATTCGACTAGATGTAGCAATCTGTAATTTTTTCTTATTAAATCAATAGTAATTAGTCTTCAAATGCACTTAAAACACTTTAAGAGTCCATTGCATCAAGTGTGATTTAAGCTAATGATCAGAGAATCCCAGTTTCTTAAATGAAATTTTACGTGCCTTTTATGCTCGTTACTTAATTTTCAGTTTTGTGTGTCTTTGCCAGATGGATGTTTGTCAAATCCTTGCTTTCCTGGAGCAGAATGCAACAGTTACCCGGATGGGTCTTGGTCATGTGGGGCATGCCCAGCAGGTTACCTTGGCAATGGTACCTTCTGTGAGGATCTTGATGAGGTATTGGCTTTGTTTCCATTAACATCAGGAAATCACCATGAAAAACTCATTATTTGGGAATTACACAGCCATCTAATTGGTTTCTTTTTTTTTCTTTACCTGCAGTGTATAGCTGTGTCAGATGTTTGCTTTAAAGTGAATCAGGTCCAGCGCTGTGTGAACACAAATCCGGGTTTCCACTGCTTGCCATGTCCTCCACGCTATAAAGGAAGTCAGCCCTATGGAGTAGGGCTCGAAGTTGCCAAGACCGAGAAGCAAGTAAGTGATATTTAAGGGAATTTGATGGCTTTGAGTAATTTTCATCTGAAAGATCTTTGAATGATGTCATAAGATAAACTTGGGTATCAAACCAAAGATGGCTTGAAATAACTAACTGTTGTTTCAGAGTATTTTTGTTTTGAATAACAAAATACTGAATTTGTTACCTGAATTTGTTTGGCTTTTTTAAGAGTTTGATTTTTTTTTGTAGGCATCTGCACAGTTGTACCAAATGAGCCTAAAATTCCAGGAGCAAACATTTCCCTGCTTTGCATTCCTTTCTCTGAAGTTAACATACCTGTTCTGGAGAATGGAAACTGAAGAATTAGGACTGTTTCTTTCATAAGTATGACACTGTTAATTTCAGTGTTATCAGACTCATGTCTGACGTTCTCACTCCCTAAATTCCATTGGGCCAAAGCTTATCAGTGGTTAAGGACAGCAGGAAGTAGAAGTGAGGTTGAAGGCTACAGTTTCCTAGAAAAGACAAAAAATGTTAAAGTGGAAGGCATGGTTTGCCTTCTCTTTGTTACTGTTGAATCAATCTGTGTTTAGCTCAGTTTGTGAATTCTACATGTGAACCATCTGTGTAAGATTCTCAAATACTGTCAATGAAAAATATAGTGATAAGGAAGCAGTAACAAAAACCTACATGAGGTGAACACAAAATTACTTAGGGTCTCTTTGATTTAAGAAAATAAGATAGTCCTTTTTATATTGTCAGACAAAACACTGAAGAAAAGAAGTGAGTACAATCTCCTTTCTGTTGCAGTTAATTTCTGGGGTTTAATGACATCTGGAAGAAGGCAGATTACAGTTCTGAAATTGTTAACCACTTTAATTACTTTTTAAATAATGTCCAATTTTTATGGTGGTTTGTTTTAATTATTTTTGTTGTACGTATTTTTTGGAGTTGTGAACTGAGAGAGCAATATGATTTACTAACCACAATCAAAACAAAGTTCCTGTCTTCAGAGCTCTAAATAACTGGTGTGATTTTGACAAAGCTGAGGCACACACAGCTGGCTGTGATTATCAAGTTTCATTGAATATCCTTCATCATTTATAGGTCTGTGAACCTGAGAATCCGTGCAAGGACAAGACACACAGCTGCCACAAGTCTGCAGAGTGCATCTATCTGGGCCATTTCAGTGATCCAATGTACAAATGTGAATGTAGGACAGGTTATGCTGGTGATGGACGCATCTGTGGTGAGGATTCAGATTTGGATGGCTGGCCTAATAACAACTTGGTCTGTGCTGCTAATGCAACGTACCACTGTGTGAAGGTAGGTGAAAAAGGTTGATAAAAATGCTATGTGTTAACAACATTTTCACTTTTTCCTAAATAGTTGTGAGTAACTATTTTAATTCATTAAGCTGCTGGTTGCTTTCAGTAAGATTTGACTGTTACAGCATGCTCGTTTTCTAGGAGATTGTGAAATGTGTATTCACTTAATCTGGTAAGATACAGTAAGGGATTCTCAAAATTAAATCCAGAGTCCTCTGCCTTGGATTTCTTCCTACTCAGAACACATGGACAATTGTGATGCTTGTGAATGGAGTTAGCACACTGAGCAGGAGTTGCCTAAAGCATGGGTATGAAGCACAGAGCTAGTGAGAACCAAACAGGGATCTCAGGGCCCAGGGGAGCGTGAAATCCTACCTGCAGGGATTGTAAAAAAACACTGACAGCCATGTAAGGGCTGGAGTTCAAAATGCTGTCTTGAACTACCCTTTCTTTTAAAGAGTTAAGCAGACCACACACTGTGACAACTGGATTCAGAGCCTGAGATAATTTTTAACAATAGGATCCTAAGAGAGGAATGAATGTGACTAATTAGAGGCGTTCTCCTTATTGCAAAGGCTCACAGGAGCAGGATGAGAGATTCAGCCTCTTGCCCTTCAGAGATATTGAATTCCCAACTCTCACCCTCTCAAGGGGAATCACCTGACCTGCCTGCCCCCATTGGCTCTACACCTGGCAAATAGTACCTATTCAATCTTGCTGTGCTGTTGTAGTGAACAATGAAGTGTTACTACACCAATGAGAAAAATCAGCATCAAGGGAGCCTAAAAATGGTGGCATGTAGGTTTAGTAGGGTGTGTCCACCAGATATGTTCCCTGGAACCTGGTTCTGTGCTCATCTGAAGCACACCTAGTCCTTCTTGGTTTTATGGCCTCAGGTTCCTTCCAGTGGGAATTGCTCAAAAATGGTGTACAGCCTCCTTGTAGTTCTTTTCCTGATGCTGTACAAAACCAGGCTGAAAGCTCTTCCACCAGTTTAACAATGGCTCAAATAGCTGAGGGGTGGAGGCACCCTGACAGGCAGTTCCCTGGATCCTAGTTCTGAGTGGTGGCCTTGCTGATGGCTGAATGACAGGCACAATACAGAGGGGCATGCACTGTTTGCAGCAGCAAATTAAGCAACTGGGATGGAGGAGTTTTGTCAGAGCAGAAGGCATGAGCAGGTGTTCAGTTTTAAACACCTACCTGTGGGGCCACTGACAACACTGGATTACCTGCATATGATCACTAGGCAGACACTCAAGTGTTTTGCTAATTAGTCATGGCTGTAAGGGCAAGATTTTCTCTTCTGAGAAAATTTTCCCAGACCTGAAACATTTTTCCTTCTCCTTTTCTGTGTTAAAGTGATCTGCCTATAAATCTTCTTGAGGTTCTAGCAACCTCTGCTAAAAAAAAAAAAAAAAAAGAAAAAAAATGCAAAAATGACTGAGTTCTAGACTACTATAATGGTTAAAACAAATACAGACCAAGAGACTAGGCTGTTTGAGAGAATAAGTCACTTGTGTGAATCTGGCCTCTATCAGCCAAAAAGTTTCAGATATGGGTGGAAATTTGGGCCTCAAATGTTGGTCTTCCTCACTGTAATTGATGTCTGTTCATTGTAGATTCAGCCAACTTAGCTGTTGCACTTCATATATATTTCTTTCAGTTCCTGTCATCAGAATTTGCACATGTTCACTCTTGATGTAACACAAAGCATTAGTTTTGGTTAAACACAACATGCTGAACCCATTCAGAAAAAAACCCTGCTTCCAAAGATTGTTTAATCCTTTGTGTAATATGTGTTGATCTAACAGACACAAGTACTTAATTTAAGAGGACCTCTCCACCTGCCAAAAAAACACCCTTAATAATACCACAAATTTTCAGTTCCTTGTATTTTTTCCAAAATACCCTAGTTGAGTAATTTGATTTTAAAAAACCTCTTTCCTTGAGCTGATAATGATTGAAAATTAAGTTACTCTTGTGACAATTTTCTTTCATTTTTTCAAAAATTTTTGTATTACTGGTAACCAGTGTTGAGGTGGACAGTCAAGACTCTTCACAGGTATTTGATAAAAATTTTGGGGATTTTATATTTATGACAATATTTCCAGTACTCTTTTTCCTAAATTCTCTGCACTATTAGAACCATTGAGATTGAAAACATCTTACTATAATATTCATTTTTTAGACTGTGTGTTACAAAGGAGATATTTGTGCACTCTTTTGACAGATTCAGTTTTGGGTGAGGTAGATCTGGAACGTGAGTGAAAATGAGAATAACTATGTGTTTTCATAGATGTATTTATTCATAGCAAGTGGTAAAATTGAAATCCATTTCAGCTGATTTTTGTATTTTAAAAAAAGTGCATATTAAAAAGTTTGGCAAGCTACTTTACTTATTTTTCAGTGTAACTTAAGAATTGTTTATATAAAACAATCATTCTTTACAAAGCTGTGTTACAAAATAAAGAGATCTGTTTGACTTTTTTTTTAAAGCCATGGGAGTGCAAAGGTACTGTTTTGCAGAACAGTATAAAGACACTTTTTTCAAAATCCTTTCTTAGAGTGTTCCCCTTCATTGATGTGTAGTACTTTCCATTGCTGTGTAGTAACTTTCCATACGAACAGCTGTTTCTGAAGACCTTCTCTTGGCTTGGTTTTTTATTTTTCTGGCAACAAAACCTGGTGATTTTTTCTGTAATCTTCAGACATATCTCATGAATTGTATACAAAAAGTTGGTGTAAGAGTGCTTGTCTGTGCGTGTGGTGTGTTTGTTCTTTGCTAGTTCCCACTAAAATTTACTAGAAATGTCACACTAATAGCAGCTGGGAAATAAAATGATTTGCAGCTGCATTCACTTACTTTACAATATGAAAGCAGCAAATGAATTGGCAAAAAAAACCAGGCACTTTCAAAAGTACTTTGCTGATTGCTCTTGTTTTATAGTCTCTGGTGTACCATATCTACTCTTCTGCCCAGGCAAGTTATCCTGACATAATGTAAGCATAATGTATTGATTATTTCTTTTGGCCAGGATAACTGCCCTCTTCTGCCTAACTCTGGCCAAGAAGACTTTGATAAAGATGGCAAAGGAGATGCCTGTGATGAGGATGATGACAATGATGGTGTTGAAGATGACAAAGTAAGCTGTCTGTCTGTCTGCAGTATGTTTGACCTAAACATCCGATTTTAAACAAAACCATTACAATAGATGTGAACTTTATTGTTCAGAGCTTCAACTGATTATTATTCTTATTCTGCACTTCCTTCCCTGAATGATGGGTAGTGCAGTGTAAAGCTGTGTTCAGTCAAAGGAGAGTAGTACTGTGCAGAGCAAAGCAGCCTGGGGAACCAGGAACTATGTTCTCTGTATCAGTTTTGAGTTCAGTTATGTATCTGAAAACAGTTTAATGGAAAGTAGTTTTGGTTTTTTTATACTGTAATGGGAGAATAACAAGTCTACTGTATTTGAAAAGCTGGTAAATATTATATACATTATGTTATTTTTATTCATTGTAACTTTTTTCTGAAACAACTATAAACACAATCAGTATCAAAGGAAAATGATGGGAGGAAAATACCTAGTGTGGTTCATACTTTCCTTCAGATCTGCCCAGAAGACAAATTCATTTACCTGCAGAGTCCAAAAGATAGCCACTTAGTCTAAAACTGTTGCCTTGTACAATCAGCAAAAAGATAGAGGCACTTTGAGAGTTTGCTTCAAGCTGGCTTTTCAGAACATGTTTAGTATGAGTGAATTGGTAAATTTATGAGTGAAATAGTGAATTTTACTGTTCCTCTCTATTCCCTTCAGAGAACCTAGATGCTCTAGAGCTTCAGATAGTAAAGTTGGGTAAGAGCTGTGTTCATTTGGTCTCTATTTGGAAAACTTAAAAAAAAAAAAAAAGAACAACAAAAAATCATTTGATAAAGAAATAATATTTAGTATGTGTATATTTTGAAGCTAGAAATTGGTTTATGAACAGCATAAGATTTTGATTTGCCTCTATATATTGCCCTTAGTTATATGAAATGTATTTCTGGGCAATTTAAAGTATTGTGCTAAAAATTTATTTCCTATTAAATGTGGGGTTTTTTCTATTTAGCAGAGAAAAATGAAGTTTAAAGATTTTTTTCCTTATGGCCTCCCTTCAGATTCCATGCCACTGATGTAGCCCTCACTTCTACTGTTTTGGTTTTCTTTCTTTCTTTTTTGCATTTCACACTGAGTACTTTCTTGTGCATGTGAAAAAGTCCATGAGCAATTTGGGAATGTGTGAAATATAAGAATTATTCTTCTGGCAGATTTTTCAATTAAAATTACAGGAAATTTTCAAAATTCCATTTAAAGGTCTAAGGTAAAAAGATTTTTAGTAAATGAGAGTATTTCATTTTGACATTTTGAAAAAATTTTTGCATTTTATCTCGTTCAATAGAACACAACCAATAAAAAGTCATTACTTGTTTAAATATGAACTTGAAAACACCAACAGTAGTTTGTTCCAAAAAAGTCAGAGTAATAATTCTAGTTGTTTCTTTTTTCTTTTTTGAAAGTTATAAAACACAGTTGAAGTTGACCTGATTTTGTAACATGCCCTGGTTTTTTAAGTACCATGTACCAGTGAAACACCTTTTATTTAAATGTCTGAGTACATATCCAGTTCAAAAGCCTGTTGCTCTCCCTGTGAGATAGGGAGCACAATTCACATGTTTTGTACAAAACAGACAGTTTGTACAGATTGTCCAGATACCTGTTACCACCAAGACATTCAGTATAGGTACAGTTTGTCCAATGAAAATATTGTGGATTAATATTTGGTTTTTGAATTTTCTGTCCAAGATGAAAAGGAGCTACCACTTCATAGTATACTCTCATGAGTTGTGATTTATATTGTGAAATCTATTTTTTTTTCTTACTAGGACAATTGCCCTCTTCTGTTCAACCCTCGCCAGTTTGATTATGACAAGGATGAAGTTGGTGACCGCTGTGACAATTGCCCCTACGTGCACAACCCTGCTCAGATTGACACAGACAACAATGGGGAGGGTGACTCATGTGCTGTGGACATTGATGGAGATGGTATGATTTCACTTTTGAGAATTAGGTGCTGTTCCACAAGTGCACTTTGTTTTATGGCCATAAGATCAGCTACTTGATTTTATATGTGGAATAAAATTGGGTCTAGTAGATCAAAAATGTGGGACAAGACAGAAGGGCCGAGGTTCATCTGCCCTGTGTAGTATGGTTGCCCATACAGTCCCTAAATGACTACGATTGATATTACTAAAGAATAAATCCCAGCACATCTTTATCAGTGTAATCTTTAAAAAAAAAAAATCTCTTTCCTTCATTTGTGTTCCAAAGTAATCTGGGTCTAATATGACACTTCTGTTGACTTTTGCTTTTCCTTTTAGGGAGGGAAAAGAACATCAGAACATTCACACAGTTAAGACAATATCCATAGTAAAGTAATCTGCTTTTCTATGAATGTATAAGTATGCAAACCTCACAGTAATCCCAACACACATTTTTAGTATGTCTTAAAATATTGTGCTTATTTCCTCCACCAGTACATTCCTATATAAACCCACTTTGATCAGAGTTAAGATGGGGGAAAAACACTTAAATATTGTTCAGAAATCATATCTCTGTGGCATTTCAAATGTGTGAGGATACAGAAATACTAAAAGTTGAAATTTAGCTTTGGGTTTTCCTCAATAATGTTTAGGTTCTGAACATTTTGAAGATCTCTTATCCTCCTTCTGGCCATCAGGTTCATACTGGTGCTTGTGGTAGTTCTGCATTTGAAGAAAAATCCAATCATATGTTATTGGCCGAAAGATTATGCAAATATACAGGGACCATGTAATTCAGGGAAGGGTCCTTGTGTCTTTCCCGGAAAGATATGCCAACATGTTTTCTTCTTTTTTTCTTATAATTTTGAAGTAGATTGTTGGTTTTATAATGAAGTTTCCTGGGGAGGAACAGTTTCTTCTGAAAATTTGGCATGCTATACAATTAATGATGCACATGTTCTGGTAAAATTAAGTTATTTAATGGTGAGGCAGCTGAATACAGTTGTTTCTATACAAAAGTTGAGAAGTTTGAACCTGATGTAGCTGTGCATTCTGTGTAATTTCTTGGAATAGGAGAATAAAATCCAAAACAACTTATTAAAAAAAAATACCCCACCCCTTTACCTGTTATTCAATGAACAAAACCTAAATTCTTAAGACATAATCAGCCCTTATCCTTCCATAGGAAAATACATACAGAAAATTTTGTCATAATAAGGAAATGGAATTGATACCATAATTTTTTTTCTAATATTAGTTTTAACTATTTGTAGCAATGATGTTGTAGCAGTCAGAAAGCTTATGAGCCCTTTAAGAGCCTTGCTTCTTCACTGGTGATTCCTACAGTCTATGGCTGTCTGTGTTGTATGTTGTATTATTTTGATTTTTTTCAATATTTTGTTGTGTTTTTTCCCCTAGATATTTTTAATGAAAGAGATAATTGCCCTTACGTCTACAACACAGACCAGAGCGATACAGATGGTGATGGAGTTGGTGATCAGTGTGATAATTGTCCATTGATGCATAATCCAGACCAGGTAAATGAATTCAGTTTCCTTAATGGTAACATCAAAACAAGGGCAGAGAAAAGACCACAGGAATTGCTATCAGTCCCTGTACTGAGCAGCTGAAAAGGTGGATCTATATTGCTCACTTGTACATCTCATATTGAGATCCCTTTGTATCAGATGAAAGTGATGATTGCTTTAATCCATCTGTAAGTAAAGCCCTGCCCTGCAAGTACCCTGGGGACCAGATCTTACCCAGTGATAGAAGAATAAGTTGCCATACTAGCTTGAAGTTGTGCTTGTGCTTTTAGCACAGTTGTCATTGTGATATTTGTCACTACAGAAACCCTTGAAGAGAAGTGTTGAGCAGTTAAGTACCATTCTGTACTTCTGTATTGAGTAAAAATAATAAAATTGCTCTGTACCATTCTTTTTTGGGGTAGACTGATGCAGATAATGACCTTGTTGGTGACCAGTGTGACAATAATGAGGACATAGATGAAGATGGCCACCAGAACAACCAGGATAACTGCCCTTACATCCCCAATGCTAACCAAGCTGACCATGATCAGGATGGTAAAGGAGATGCCTGTGATCCTGATGATGACAATGATGGTGTCCCAGATGACAGGGACAACTGCCGCCTCAGATACAACCCTGAGCAGGAGGACTCAGATGGTAAGAGCAAGGTCAAATGAATTTCATTTAGTTCTTCTTATTGTCTGATTTTGATCTTGGAGTATTAACATCTGGTGAAGAGACTTCACATCAAACCGAGCTGCTTTTGACATTTGAGACACCAGGAATTAGATGGGACTGAATTGCTCAGTTTGGCCAAGGGTTAGAGCATTAGGAAACATCTTTGACAGGAGCTGGTACATGCATGTACTTAATTATAGGAGAAAACATTTAACAAATTTTATTAAAAAACAAAAAAGTCCATGTTTTTGTTAATATTCTTATTTTCACATTTAATTGAAATATTAAAAGTGTCAGAAAATATTTCAAATAGCTTGAATTATAAATGTCTTAATAAATGAAAAGTGAGCTGTTTCACTTTCCATCTGAAAATTAAAATGGAAATAAAAATGATTTACTGCTCTGTTTCATTTTGAAAAACAGACTATTTCTCCAGGATTTTTAAGTCAATTATTTTTTTAATTGACTCCTGAGCAGCTTTTCTCAAATTTTCTTTTCAGACTGCTTTAAATATATCTTGATGATATACATGTCATGGTTTAAAAATGGATATGTAATTGCCCTTTTCTCCTTTTTGTTTGGTAAAATGTTGTTGGTCGCCTCAGACAGTACTTCCCTGTGCTTGGCATTATTTAAATAATGAAACAGTTTCACAATTACAATTTTAATTTTGAAAATGTTTGAGCCTTTAAAAACCACCAAATATGTTTACAATAATGACCCTTGCAATCAGTGCAGGTAAGCAATTTCTGTTCCAAGTTATACAACTTGCTGGAGCCATTCCATGGCTGTGCTGTAGAAATTGAAAGCAGAATTTTATTACCTACACAATATGTTTTTATGTACATTTAGAAAGATAAAATTCTGAGCCTTTTCTGATTTCCTGGTAAGACAACTGCTGTCAGTAGGAAGTTTCTGGTTGGTAATCAGTAGTAGCTCTTCATTTATATAACCTTTCAGTCCTATAATATGTGTCAAAATATCTTTGTATTTGCCAGTGCCTGGAATAGCCCCTCAATTTCATAAATCCAGAACAAGGGTGACCCCAAGATGAGATAATTTAAGTTATCCATTACCTGGGTCTTGTAAAGGAAACTGCATTGATATATGTATTAACAATTCAGAAGAAGCATATATTTAATTAGTTTAGCCAGCTCATCACTCTCATTAGCAGCAGGTCCAACAGAAATCTTGGAAAAGGGGTAAATAAAGCCAAAAATTGCTCCCATGCTCTTGAAGATGTGAGTTTTAGCACATAAAGATGAGGCCCTGGAGAGAGCTGTTGGATGTGACTGGATAAACAAACACTTTCTAACTTTCCTTGACAGGGAAGTGAACGTTGTCAGCAGCAACTCGCTACCAAATGAACATCAGCTGGACTTCTAGTGAATAATTAGATTCTTCTGTGAATTATCTCTTTGATTTGGCAAAGTAAACAAAATAGGAAATTAATTCCCTTTTCTCCAGTGAGTGCTAAGACAAACAGGTGGAGGAACACACAGCTGGTCAGGATTTGGAGTTGTCTATGGCAGATATCCCGGGTGGAAAATGGGACCATTTTACCACACATCTGAGCTGCAGAGAGCCCTGAGACACTAGATGTTTCAATTTTCTCTAATTACTCTTTTCTTTTTGGCTGTTGCCTAAAACTCATTCTGCTTTCTGTCTGAAAGCTCCGTACTTGGGTACTACTGTGTTGGTTAGTCACGGTAATGTAGCTTTTCATTTTTCTGTGAAACATCTAGTAGTAATAGGTCAGTATTGAATGAGTTGGGTTGTTGCTATTTCCCACTGTGTTAATTCCCATCTTCTTAGGGCAGTCATAAACACTGGGGGGAAAAAAACCCAAAAAAAGAGATGCTCTGCTGTGTGAGGATAGAAACAAATTAGTTGGCAGCACTGGTTTTGCATTAGTACCCAAAGTAATATCCAGTGGTTTCTGTTGTAAAAGTTGGAGCCATTTGGGAATTTGTTTCTATACTTGTCTAGCCAAGCTTTTCTACATTATTTTCAGGTCTTTGTGCTATTGTATGCCATGGAATAATAGTCATTGGCAATGAGCTTTTTGTATAGATGCCTCCTTTTACCTCTTGCTATTTGAGGCAAGTCACGTCTCCTGGTGTCCATTAATATTATAGGTAAACTAAGAAAGGAAATAATTTCTAGTTTTTCTAAAATATTTAGTGTAGTAAAAGTGTTGAGCAGAAGCACAACTATAGATGAGCTGTACTTTTTTGTTCTCTTAAAAAACTTCCTGATATAATCCATATAACAAAACTTAATTTTTCATTCCTCTGAGGCTAGTCCTGTTGAATGCAGTGCTGCTTCTTTTCTCATGCATTTTTCTGAAGCACTATATTATTTATAAGCCGAATTGTTCTACCTACAGGTGAGAGAGTGGCTAAGCATGTATGCATATTTTACTGCAACGCTCTCCCACCTTTCTTTTGGCATAGAGGTGACACATCTGTAATCTGTGGTATCTTAGATGGATTGTTGCAGAAAGAATCCTAAGATAGTGATAAGAGTTTGAAAAATAGTTTAATATGATCAAGAATATATAAATATTTAGTAATGTATAATATTTAGTGATGTGTGGAAGATTAAGATTTTAATGCTATTCTTTGAATTGATTTGCGCAGCACATATTAAAATGTGGTGTTGTATCCACATCTGGAACAAATCAAACTGAAAATGTAATGCAAGCATTAGTGAATTACATAGACACAGCAAACTTCCAACTTTTCCCACCCTGATTCCAAAGTGGTGTATAAACTGGGGCCAGATAAATTGCTAACAATTGCCTCTGCTTATTCACATTCCTTACAGGTGATGGCAGAGGTGATATTTGCAAAGATGACTTTGACAATGACAATGTTCCAGATATCTATGATGTGTGCCCTGAAAACAATGCCATCAGTGAAACTGATTTCAGAAAGTTCCAGATGGTCCCTCTGGACCCCAAGGGAACAGCTCAGATTGATCCCAACTGGGTTATTCGCCACCAAGGCAAGGAACTGGTGCAGACTGCTAACTCTGATCCTGGAATAGCTGTAGGTGAGTATCAGATGTGATCATCTTTGGAAAAGTAACAAGTAATTCTGTGATAAGGAAAGGGAAACAAAAGTAGATAAAATGGTAGAAATGGTAGGAAAAAGGTACATAAATGCACCTTTTCGGTGCTGCAAACATTGGACTAATGATGGAGGCAATGTATATGCCCAAAGTATAAACAGCTCAATGCTGTCTGCATTTTTTGTCTATTCATCTCATCACTGACTGTAACATACATAAAATACCCAATTGAAAAAAATTATGTAAGTATAGTGCCTGCTATCTTCAATGCCCCTTGTAAACAACTTATTTCTCTCCAGAAGCCTCTATGCAGGCAAGTGTAACTACCTCCTCTTCTACACGTGAGGAAACTGGGAAATACCACTTATGTCTCCTGCAAAAATTCAGGATGTAGCTGGCACTCTTGGGTGCGTGTAACTGGACCCACCATTGTAACTCAGTGGTTTGTCTCTCTTGCCCTCTTCCAGGCTACGATGAGTTCAGCTCTGTTGACTTCAGCGGGACGTTCTACGTTAACACAGACCGTGACGATGACTACGCCGGCTTTGTGTTTGGCTACCAGTCCAGCAGTCGGTTTTATGTTCTGATGTGGAAGCAGGTCACTCAGACCTATTGGGAGGACAAACCCACCAGGGCTTATGGCTATTCTGGTGTGTCACTCAAAGTAGTGAATTCAACAACTGGTACTGGTGAGCACTTACGAAATGCTCTCTGGCACACAGGAAACACCCCTGGACAGGTGAGAGATCTAAAACTTTAGGCCAACAGTGCATGACTTTTAAAAAAAAGGGACATGTTTCAAAAATAATTTCCTTTCACACCTCAATTTTTGTGGATGTTTATCAGCTTTTCTTCAATTCCCTTTTTAGTAGTGTCAATTGTAACACATGCATTGTATTTCAAAGACAATCACATAAAAGGGAAGATGAGGTGTGATCAAAAGGAAAACAAGAGAGATGTCTCAGTTATGCACAAATCCTTTGTTACGTCTGTATTTGCACTTGCTTCTTTGGTGTTCCAGCTTGTTTGAATTAAACATGGTTTAGAGTATAGTGACAGAGAAAATGACATTGAAAAAAGAGAGAAAAACTGCTGCTGTTCCAGTCAGGGTCCAGCCATGGAAGAACCTTGTGCATTTTGGAAATTAGGTTAGTAGGGCTTCACATGTGGATAGGAATTGACAGGGCTGTTACTGAGTGGAAATTTTCAAGGAGCAGCCACAGGCAGTAACATCTCTGCAAGCTGCAGTTCCTCTCTCTCACTGGAGGCACTCATTCAGCATCAGCTCTGTCAGCCTGGTTGTGTGTATGTGCAAACCCAAAGAGCTCCAGAAGCATTTGGACAATACTCTTGGACACATGATGTGACTCCTGGGGATGATCCATTGCATGGCCAGGAGTTGGATTTGATGATCCTTGTGGGTTTCTTCCAATTTGGCCGATTCTATGAAGTCATAAGGGAAGTCAAGGTTCAATGCCCTAAGAGTCTTCAGTGACTCTAGCTATGAAACTGCAGGTGAATAACTGGTCATCAGTTTAAGACAGAAATTTCCATTACTTTCACCGCATAAAAAAGTCTTTTGATGATACAGTCAAACGATTTTCAGTTTCATACTCTGCAGAAAACAAGCTTTCGCAGATAGTGTGGTGGATGTGGAGTTACTGCGCATGGTGTGTTTCTAATAAAGCATTTGTATTCCTCCTGTAGGTGCGTACTTTGTGGCATGATCCCAAGAACATTGGCTGGAAAGATTATACTGCTTACAGGTGGCACTTGATTCATAGGCCTAAAACAGGATTAATAAAGTAAGAAATATTTCTTTACCTCTACATTTTCTAGTAGCAATGCTTTTGTCTCTGTTGATTTAAAAGCTATGTTACCGGTTTCATTGTTGTTTCTGATAATTATGTTACTTGTGTGACAGTTTGTCCAACATTTTGGGAACATTTTATTATCTTCAGAATAATTTATTTTCCTTTTCAGTTGTATTTAATTTAGCCTGGATGGTTCAATATTTACATCAGCTAAATACCCTTAAATTAAAGAAAAAAAAATAGGCTTCTTTCTCAATAGCTTTTCTGTAAGGAGACCAAAAATTCCTGAGCAAAACTCAAAGCAAGATTAGAACATGAGATTGCTCCCCAGCCTGTGGAATTTCAGTGAATGAAAATAATTATAAACATGAGCATTGCCTCAGGGACGTAGGCCAAGGGCCTGTCTACTTCAGCATCCTGTCTCCTGTAGTGGCTTACACAAGACATTGCTGAAGTGGCCGTGAGCACGTCTGTAATGCACCCAAGGAGCTGTGGCAAATGACTTTCTGTAGAGCCCAGCTGTTCAGCTGATGTTCCAAAGACTGAGCATTAACTGCCCATGTCAGTTTCATCTTCTACTAACTACTGGAACTGTAAAGGATATTTTTCATGGGGTAGAGTCAGAACTTGCCTCCAAAGGTCTTGCTTGTGCTTATGTGCAGAAGCTTTTCATTTGTCTGTGAAAGACAAAGTGTAGACAAATTAGGATAGACTAATTTACCTGGTTTTGGTAAAAAGAGAAGTTTCTTTGTGCTTCAGTGTATTGCAGTGCAAAGCATTGACTGATAAAAGTCAAAAAGAAACTTCATTTTTTTAATTCATGTTGCTGTTATCTGTAATTTCCTTTACAGAATCTACATAGTGTCAGATAAAAGATGTTACCACTGGTGTCACATTAGATTAATCTATAATGGCAAATTCTGTGGCTTGAGGCATTAAATTCCTTCATTCTTTAGGGTGTTCTAAAAGAAAATGAATTAATTATTTTTTTCCACTAATGAAGTCATGATACAATTTATTTGTACAGAAATATCAATTCCATATGAATGTGATAAGAGCTATGTAATTTTTTGATGGGTTGAACGAACTATTAAACTCTTTCCATATATTTTGAGTTCTTGATATTTTGAGAATTTTATTAAATAGGATTACATAAACATGAAAATCTGTCAATTTTTTTTACTGTTCTTTTCATCATCCATTAAATACTGATCTCAGGGAGCAGTTTCATAATTGTCTTTGTGCACTTTTCAGGGAAAAGAACACTTTATTACAAGTGCTGGACATGTATTTCTCTCTAAACAGAAATTTGCCCCTACCTAACTGCTGAGTTCTAGGAAGCTGCTCAAGTGTTGTCATCCTCATGTGAAGCAGTCTTGTTGTGTATAACTAATGTATTGTCAATTGAAGCAGGACAATAATCCCTGACTCCAAAAGCTAGTCTAATTAATAAACTACAGAGTAATTTCTCATTTGGCCAAAGAGAATGAGAGCCTAAAAATCTAGACTATCTCAAGGTCTCCCAGGAGAAGCAGAGGATCCAAGTTTGCGGAAATGTAGTCTCTCTGATAAAGAAAGAAAATTAAGTGCTGACTTTCGAGGTCTTTTGTCTCCAGGGTCGATGCCTGAAACACTAAAAAATACCTCCAAAAACCAAAAAAACCAAGTTCGCCTTTTCCAATTTATTATTAGTCTAGCTTTTTGTGTCCAAATCCTTCCAGCTTTCATTAAGCTCTTAAAATGCTTGAAATTGAGATTCAGCATGTCTCCAATTAATGCTTTGTTTGAATCTAAAGGGATGGTTCTTCCAATTTCTGATGTTGGCCCTTGCACCTAAAGATAAATAAATCAGCTGTTCACACAGCTGCAAAGACAGCTTTGTTCAGTGATGTGACAAGGCTGTGTGCTAACCCCTGAGTTCACTGGGACAGGGGCTTATCAGTGAATGCTAGTACATGACATAGTTCATTCCAGGAGACATGACTGTTCTAAATAAAGAACTGGGGAATCTTTTGCAGATGCTGTGCATGAAAACACTAAAGGAGCAGACCCACTGCTTCTGATTAATGTGTTATGGCTGCCAGCCACGTGGGTGTGAGATAGAGATGAGAAGTGATCCCTACAATGAAGTTGGGTTTTCTGGTGCCTTGTTAAAATAAATTCTGTTCCAGGTTTTACAGACTGTTACCAGCTCTTACACTGGATACTGTATTATCCTCTTTGTTTAATTTATGTTCTTGTTTACAGAGTTCTGGTTTATGAAGGGAAACAAGTCATGGTGGATTCTGGACCAATCTATGATACAACTTTTGCTGGTGGACGATTAGGTCTTTTTGTCTTCTCTCAAGAGATGGTCTATTTCTCTGACCTCAAATATGAATGCAGAGGTTAGTTACAAAAAATGTCTGGAAGACAGCTAAGCCTTTCATAACTTGTGAAACAAGCACAGTGTCTAAATGAAAAGTATCCTGTAAATGAAAAAAAGCAATCTGTAATATCACAGCGTGGCAAATACCTTTGGTGAAATGCCATGAATGCTCCTTGCCCCTAGAATAGTCTCAATTTGAATAATAAACACCAGATGTTTAATACTATCCACCTGGAAAAAATGAGGTAGAAATTTCTGAGAAAGACTTGCTTAGAATTCTCTCTATATATCCCTTGTCCTCTGTGGGCTATTTCAGTATGACCTGCAGGCAGAGAGATACTTCTGGATCACCCCTCTTTTGAGAGACATGGAAAAGAGAGCTGATATCTTTAATGAGAATGTCTGTCTGTAATGCTTTGTCTGAAATGTTTTGAAATACAAATAATGCTTTTCCAGGTTTTATTGTATGTGATTTTGTGCAGCTAGATACATAGCTGCACATACACATGCTTGTCTCTTTCTCTGTGTAGGCACATGTGGTTTTATATAAATGTAGAAAAATGAAGAACAGAGTGTTGTGCTGCATCTCTTAAGTGTATCATGGTGGAGTTCTTTTTTGATTGACTTCTGCACCGAAAAAAACCCCAATCACAATTAATATATTTTTCCCATTTCTTTCAGATGCTTGAGCAGTGGTTGCTGCATTACCAGCAAAGTACTGTAGATGCTATGCAACCCAGACACCTCAGTACACCCTGGTACTCCCAGTTTCTATTTTTGTGTACCTCCTGTCCTCTCTCCTCATGCTCCACTCTCCAGGATCCTCCCAGCTGCCAGGAGTGCTTCAGCCACCCTTCCACCCAAGTGCCTTCTCACAGCCAGGACTAATGAAACCTAAACGTGAACGTCGGACCCACCACTGAAGCAAAAGCAGATTGATACATTAGAACACTTTTGTAGAGTGAAAACTTAGCAAAACGTGTTTGTTTGTTTACTTGTCTTTTTTAAAGAATGACGTTTACATATAAAAATGTAATTACTTTATGTATTTATATATATGGAGAAAAAGAGGGGGGATGATGATTGTCAGTTGTTATAAGTGAGGAAAAATGTGTTTTTAATTTTTTGGGTGCACGGTTGACACTTCCTAGCTCTGATCAAGACTGGACTTCAGTAACACAGAGCTTCTGGGTCTAATTTTAGCAGAGTAATGGAGGGCCACACCAACAGTGAAAATTACTTTGGCTATTAAAGATCAATTTTAAACATTGCTTGATTCAAAAAGGTGCTTAGTTGATAAGGGTGCTCTTAGTAACACTCTTTAAAATTATTAGTGGTAGAACTGTCAAATTTCCAACCTAAAGCATTCTTTAGTAGGGGCTTTATTTAGGCCAAACAGAATTGAACTAGAAATTCTCATGTGGGAGAAAGGAAAGAGTGATTCATTTAAACATCTGAAGCTATCACTATTGTCTGGCTTCCAAAAAATTATTTCCAGTTGCCCTGTTTTCATCATATTCTGCATTGCTGTGTAATAAAGAATATACCATGACTATGTGGAGCAAAATGAACCTAAACCACTTTTCCACCTCTGCTGCAAAAAGCACTTTGACATCCTGAATCCTGATGTGGGTTTTTGAAAAGGTGGCAGCGCTGCCATTGCTTAATTGGTAACATACGAATTTAAGGTTCCATTTATAAATATTTTGTTAGTATTTAATGCAATTATCACACCAAGCTACCTTCTCTGATAATTGATTTTAAAACATATAATCCATCAATAATACATTCACAAATAATGTTATTTTAAAGCTATTTTTGAAAGCATATCACAATATGTAGATATTTTCAAAGCATGGCCTACACTTAAGTATAGTTCCATGGGTTATAGTCATGTATACTTTAAAGTTAAATGAATAATAATAATAAGGAATTTACAAATGGAACCTTAATATATATCCAGTTACCCTAATTTTAATATTTTTGTATTGTTACCTATGTCTGCTGTATATAGAACTTCTTAAATAATGCTGAAGGGGTACCAGTGTTTATTCTAAACAGATACAACAGTTACTCAGATAAACAATAGTATAGACATGTTTAACATTTTTGTTTTGTTTAAGATGTATGAGCTTTGTTCACAAAAAGAGCACAGGCTGGTGTAATTTTATTCATAGATGCGATACCTGATGGAAGAATACAGTACCTCTGCCTTCTTCTAGGGCACAGTGAGCTAAATGTTGAATCAACTTTTTCTCCTTTGAAATAGATTTTGTGGCTATATTCATTAGAAAGGAATCAACAGTTGCTGGCTTTATTGCACATTTTATAGTATTCATATTATCAAATATTTTTTTATTTTATTTCAGTTTGTTTTGTTGCTGGTTTTTCTTTTGTTTTGGTTTTTTTGTTGTTTTCACAAATCCTCTTCATGAGGTTTTAAATATTTCAGTTTCTTTTGGTGTTTCAAATGGCATCCCCAATTTCCCAAGTGGGAGGATGACTTCATTAAATATAATGAGTAGTGGCTGTGTAGGGTTTTTTGTTTTGTCAGACAGAGACATCAGTTTAGGGATGAAGATGTTAATATTTGGACTGTATCATAATTTTCCTATTCTATGTAAATTATTTATGATGGGTTTTTTAAATTTCTTTTTTTTTCCTTGCAAGTGTGTGTGAGAGAGTGAGACTGATGAAATTTCATTTTGTTTTGCCAAAGATTGTAAATAATTATTTATTTGTTTACAAGGACAGACATTAATCAATTGGCTTCCTGATTCATTTAGTCAGATCCTCATTTTTTATATATATTTTCAAGAAATTAATAATAGGAAATAAACTGTAAAAAGGTTTTATAATCCAAAATCTCTTTCCCTTTTTATAGTTACAGTTTTTCTTTAAAGAAAATATTCCATTTTGCTAAGCCCTTAGCTAAGCCTCTTGCCTTGCTGGAAACCAGCTCATTTCAAGCAAACCAAGAAATCTGTTGCTTTGCTAAAAAAATCACTGACTGTCTTAAGTTTGTAAACAGCAGGTTTCCTAGGATCTCTGACAAGACATCATTCCCCATGAAGTCTTTATCTGGCAAACAATCACAAAATTTATTTATAGTGTTGTGAATGAGAAATTTTGGTCCTGCTTCTCTGTATTGTGTCTTGGCCCATGTGTTTGAACAAATATATCTTATTTTGCAACTGCTGCTTCTCTGAGTCCCATCTGAGTCATTGGGATTCGTTGGTGTGAGTGGGGATTGCCTTCCTGCTGGAGAATTTCAGGAACCAATGAATCATCACAAACCAAAGAGAATAAAATAAAAGAAAATAATTCTTAGCATGAGACATCTTTCCTATGAATATAAACAACTCACAGGGAGGGGAATTTGAATTGCATTAGGAAAAATAAGAAGGCTGAGCATATCAAATGCCAGTTTTGAACTGTGAACACTAGTTTAACTTTTCTTGGCCTTGTAAATATCCCAAATATTTGGTTTCCTTGGCTTTTGATTCCCATGAGAGTCCTTGAAACATTACACAAGAAAGCCAGGTAGCCTTCAGTACATTTCTTTGTGAGTCCTTTAAAACAATACAAATGTTCAGTCTTGTAGGCATCTGCAAGAACATCAATGATTGACATTATTCAGCTAATAGAGTATGATCAAGAACTTATTCTTCACTTTCTCAAGAGTTTTGTAAGATCTCTGGTATGGATCTTCATGAGAGTTTTAAACATGAGCACTTATTTATGGTCCAATGGGGAAAAAAATCAATTCATAGCACCAAAAAGCCACCCACAAAACTAAAGACAGGCAAATAAAATGACTGGAAATGTGTGAAAACATAACAGCAGCACTTTAGCACTAATACGGGGTCTCTCAGAAAAACAGAAGTGAAGGACCAAAAAAAGCAAAATTTCTGGGAATGAGCAGGTTCACCTAAAGCAGTGGCATCCTCTGACCTGTGTCCATTGGTCTAGCCAACTTTTTAAGGCTTTTGAAAGTACTTGGAAGTATTTGCATAATCTGGTAAAAATGCATATTTAAAAATTATACAGTGTCTGTACATTCTGGTTCCCAAAAAGAGATGGGTATGGAAGAAGGTCTGAAATTCCTGTGGAGAGGCTGTTTTTTCTCACAAGGGGAAGCTGCGTAGAGCAGGTGAGGATTCTGCCACTAATATATGAGTAATACTAGGTAGAATTTTTTTCACTTCCCTGGGCATCATGTTCCCACCTCCTAAAATTTAGTGATACATATCCTCACCTTTAAAATACTTACATCTTGTGTGTATCTAACTGGTTTTGAGCCAGGAAAAAGAGGAAATCATGAAATCCTGAAACCCTCCTAAAATTAAGTTCTGATGAGACTTCTTGACCCCTTCTAAAATGCGGGGGTTTTGGATAAACTTCAGATAAGCCACTGAATTCTGGAAAGTTAAGATGAACTCACACTATTTAAGGATTTGTCCGTTATAAGGGAAGCAAATTTGCCATGGTTTCTTCCAGAAAGAAAGGAAAAAAATCCACCCAAGGATTATACCTGTGATTTTGCATTCAGGCAGCCCAAATAATATATCATGGATACTAACATACGCGTGTACCCCCTGCTAGCCACACGACGGGACAGGAGCTGCACAGACTGTCACAGTCAGAGGACCTCATCTTGGTCAGCTCAGTGGGAGTTTTGCTTGAGTGATAGCTGAATGAGATTCAGTCTTTGGTTTGAGCTGCAGACATCCACAGAGCAAGAGCTCTAATGCTTGCATGGGAACATCTGCTCTCTAAAGCCATTTGAAAAAAAAAATATAACTATGTAATAACTTGGCACGGCATTGTTTCCATTGTGGAGAAGACCACCCTTGTAGATGAGGAAGGGGGGTTTTGAAGGAAAAGAAACCTGGTGCTGATTAAACCAAAGGTTCTTCTAATCTATTATCCTACTTCTTTAAAGATGCCTGTATCAAATTCACTAGAAGAAGGTGTCAAGTATTTATCATTAAAACCCATACATTAGCACTCCTAGAATGAAAACACAGTTTTTAGCCCCAGGCAGAAAATGGGTGGGTCTGCCTTTGTGCCTTCATGGTTTATTTTACACTAACATAACTGCAAATATTATTGTTATTCATAAAAACATCCCAGATTTTTAATCCCAATTCTTCTCCTATTGAGAGCTCTGGAGATTGATTATACATCCTGTATGGTATAAATTTCCTTTTTACCAATTTCAGGTCTGTTGCTGTTTAATTTCATTGACAGGCTTGATTTCTCCCAGACTTTGGAAAGGAATTAATAGCATATATTTAATCATAAAGCTGTGTGTTAGAGAAACAATATCCCACTTTGCTTTTACTGCTTTGTGCAAGTGTCTGTAATGGGTCCATGTGGTTCATCACAGATGATTGGCTGTTGTGTTGTTGATATTTTGTACAGGATGTCCCTATGTTTATGGCCTTCTCCAAATTTGTCATTTTAGTTCTTGTGCAGGTATGTTATATATATGCACATGCACACATAGACAGAAAAATCTACATATTTTGCAAAGGTAAAGTATCATTCTGCCCTTGGCTTCTTCTTAATGCCTTCCCTAGACAGCTGCTACTGGCCACAGTTGGAATAATTCAAATGAGATGGACAGACCTCTTACAACCTTTCCCCTTGTCAATTATCACTGATCATTACCTGTTCTTCTTGATATATTTAGAGCTAGAAGTGTTTGGTTCTCTTTTAGAAGCAAGTGAATGTCTTTTTAGACACTGCTGTCATTTCTGAATTCTTTTCAGCTCTGTTAAATGCACCAACCTCTGGAAGCTGGAGGTTTGCATTACAAACCACACTTCAAATCTTAGCAACAGCTGTAATAAGGTAACTTTTAATTTAGAAAAATATTTTAGTCATTGAGATTACAAAGTCATTCAGTAACTTCTGGCAGATAGTCTTGACATCCCCTTTATGAGCTGATTTTTTCTCTTTAACTAATGTTGATGGAAAAGAAAACAAAGGAAAGGATAGCAAGCTGCAGGCACTGTTAGCAGCTGAAAAGGATAATTTTTGATCAATGTTTTTTCTTCATATGAGTGAAGAAAAAGAAACCTAATGGTTTCAGTTTCATGCAAGGCCATCTTTGGCTGATCATTTAATTCAGTGTACTTCCTGGAGCTGCTGCTTCTGCCTTCTTGCAAATAGCAATAACCTCCACTAGAAAGATGTTGTTAAGGCACTTCTTGCTGGTGAGACTGGAGTATGCTTTTGAGTTTACAGCATTTCAGAGCTAGAGCCCAAGAAAATTAATCTGTCCTGGTTTTCAAAGATTCAGCTCAGTGTCTAGGTTTTTGCAGCCAGAAGCAAAGGACCACCCATCTGGATGTAGATGTAATCCAGTGGGTTTAACTATATGTAGTAGCTCACCCTGGATGCTGAAGAAATAGGGACAGTGTTTTGAGCTGAAACTAGTGATTACTGGAAGATCAATTGCCTTCTCAAGTGAGATTAAGTTCCAAAGATATTGTCAATCACTGTTCTAGACAACAACAGTTCTCCATTTAAAAAGTTCCAAAGCTCGTAAAGGAGATGGAAGGAAACGAGAACATTGTTAAATGCTCAGATTAAGATCTGCACAATTTTCAAAGAAATGGAGCATATACAGGCAGTAAAATGGCAATAGATCCGGGCGTTTTTTGTTGTTTTTTTCTTCTTGGAAATTCTTCAAGTATTTTTTTAAAGATAGATATAAAGAGTCTCTTTTCTTTCAGATTTGTTATTTATCAATTTAAAGCTCCCACTTATTTGAGAAGGAAGCAAACTCAATTTTACACAGAGGACACTGAGACAATTATTTTTTTCTACAGTTCCAAATTCCTCCATAGGATTTAATTAATTGCTTTTTGTTGAAGATTTTATAGTTTTCTTTGTTTATTTAACAGTATTAAAATGGTCAACAATGATAAATTATCTTTTTGGGTGAGCTTATTTGATGTCTCCACCAAAGACTGGCATCTGAACTTGAAATAAACCTTAAATCAGTATTATTCATAAAATGGAATGAAATTAAGCCATTCATGGTTATAGATAGGAAGATTTCTCAACTCTGCATAGAAACTGTATTGTCCATCACTGGACAATCAAGAAACTTGTTGTTCTTTATGCCTAGCATCAGCCATTGCTGTGTGTGAGAAGATAATATCTTCCTGCTTCTAAACATAAAGAAAAGGGAAGCTGTAGCTGAACCGAAATGAATCAGTGAGATTCTGAACACTAAGGCAATGACTTTATCACAAGACCATCTGTTTTAAAACATGAAGGCACAAGTCATTATGACAATAATACGAAAAAATCAGCTCCTGCTATTTCCTGTTCAGAATTTCCCTGTAAAAATGAATTGACATCCCTTTAAGAGAAATGAAGATAGGCAATCTTAACTTACCTTCTAGTTATTCATTCAACCATGGGGCACTATGCTGGAGGCATAGAGGAAAAGAACTCCTTCCTGCTAACTTGTTATATTTGGCAGGTTGAGACCACTGCACTGTAAGGTCCAGACATTCAAAATTATCTGCAGTTTTCAGTACAGAAAAATGTCCTGGAGCTAATGCCTAATTTAAAAAAATGACCCTCATATTCAATATATTATCTGAGTTTATTTTTAAGACAAATAATATCTATCAAATATTTTCAAAGTGGAGGCAAAAGATTTACTATATTATATTTGAAGATGCATGGATAATATCCACTTTTTGCATTGATTGCATTGATTGAAGGATCTTTGATGTAAACTTTTGAGTTCTTAGGGTTTTTTGGGGTTTTGGGGTTTTTTTTTTGTTGGTTTGTTTTTTTTTTGTTTTTTTTTTCTGTTTCCACCTACAGTAACAAAAAATGAGGAGATGATTTTTGTTATTAGCAACCGTTCTTAACTGCATGGAAGATATGAAGTCTGATTTTTACTGAAATCACTTGCCCTGGGCAGGAATGTTCTATCCACAACTATTTGACTCTTCTGCAGAGGGGAAGAACTGTTCTCTCCCATTTCTCTTCCTGAAGGCATTAACAGCCTTCTGACAGGAGGTACAGTACAACTGAGTTACTGAAATCAGAACCTGGCATCCACTTAACCTGCCATGACAGCCAAAGAAATAGCCAAGGTAAGAAGTCTGCTTACAGCTGTCCTGAGCACAGTCTTCTACAGAGAAGGGGGAAATCTGCACCAAGGCCATGGAGAGTCACTTCACCCACTGAGGTTTGCAGATCAGCTCCATGGCTTCTGTGCTGTCTGTACCAAAAATACGTTCCCCATGCCTTATGCCAATGCATCTGTGTACAATCTAGTTCCAGATTTAGCACCTGAATACTGCACTTAAGATTTATTTCTTTTCTTAATGATGCATACAGACTAAAATTAAACAGTCTTACTTGCTTATATCTGGAACATTTGTGCCAGTGCCGCTTTTTTTTCCTTCTATGAACTGGAGTTTCATAGTGCTCCTGTATGTCCCAGAGCATGGAATGACTTGAAAGAGTTTTTAGAGAAACTCCAGTGCAAACCACTGTGGCGTTATAGTACTGGAAGGATCGTTGCTTGTGCATTTTCATTCCTGTCCAGGACAAGTTCATAATGTGGTGGGTCCGATTTCTCAAAAAGTGTGCATTGTTTAGCTCCCTAATTATATAGACACCTTCTTCTCTCTGTTGTTTCTCCTGACAAAGCATTAAATATTGTGATTTATCAATGCAGTTGGTAAATCACAACCTACTTCACATCAAAGAAATTCTTAGGTCATGCATGATTCCTAAAACAGACTGCAGCCAGTGTTCTTTGTAGTACTTTCAGAAAAAAAGATTTTTTTGTAAAACAGTTGCATTAATTTCTATAGATTCAAAAGAAATTAATGTGTGTGTTGGCACATATGGCCTTCTTCTAAAGAGGAAGTTCACTTTTCTGTTCAATTTTGATGCTGCATTTCCACATGGATATGGAAAAGACATTATCAATGCACATTTTTGTGCCCCTTCCTGCAATATTCTAGTAAAGTTTTAACTCTGGGGAATGGCTTGGAAAACCTTTGGGCTCTGACATCTAAACAATTCAAGACACAGAACTGGTATTTCTCAAGAAGAAAGATTAATTTTTGCAAGAAACTATAAACATTTCACTGTGATTAGTAAGGTAATTAATGGATATCTTTACCTCTTCTACTGTTCATTCAATAGTCTGCATAGATGTGTCCTTGTGGAATAAGCCAATGTTGGCAATTTGCCTTATCATGACTGCCAGTTTTCCATTGACATGTTCAAAATTTTGAGATACTTACATCAATTTAGCAAAAACTTGACACTGATGTTGCAAATGTTTTGCATTTGAAATGTAAAATAAAACTCAAACTGTGAAAAAAGTTATTAATTCAAAAGGAAACAATCTCAGAGCATTTTAATTTCCTGCCATAACCATAATTTTCTATCTCATCATCTGGGGCTGTGACACAGATTTATGTCTGTGACATCCCTATTGCATGAGAAATTGTTCCATTTCTCTAAGGGTAGGTAGCCTATAGGAAAGATAGAAAATCCTCCCCTTTTTGCCTGCCACAAATCTCGGAAGTGCATAGCAATGCCAAGGTGGTGGGAGTCACTCAGCATTACAGACCAGCAGGTTCTGAGAAGGAAAAAAAAGAAAAATTAAGACAAAAAGACTGATGGTAGGAATTGCTACTGCTACTGGCCAGGTCCAACAGCATCAAATAGCAGTTCCTGATGGAAGCTTTTAGGGATTTCTAAATTTTCTTCAGTTTAATTTCCTGAAGTATATTAAGCCAAGGGGATTTTTTGTAAAACTTGTCTAATACAGGCCTGTGAATGTAAACATATCTGTTACCTTATCTATCTAAAGTTCTTTTTCATTCCCTTTCTATTGATCATATTTCACTTCAGGGAGTAAATTGCAAAAAAATAATCCTCCTTATTTTCCTAATAAATGAAACACAGTTTGTGTACTATAAAGATAATTGTTTAACTGTCAGAGAGAGTTTTTTTGCTTATTTAGAAAGTGTTATGGATCTTCACAAGTGCCAGAGATGCTGCCATGGAGAAAGGGAAAAGTCCAACCCTTTTGGTGAGACTAAGATAATGCACGGTGAGGAGCAGGGGGAGTGCATCTGAATTTGTGTGGTTTAACTCTGAGGCGTAAAACCTTGGGAAACTCAGTTAATAAAGTCTATTAATATGAGTCAAGGATACTAACTTTACTCACTTTACTCACCCTGTGAGTCAGCCAAAAAGCACTTGTGACAATGTCTGCACAAATAGACAAAACTGTATTTAGACATCTTCAAAGTAAATGCTCACGTGCACAGGGCTTAGTACGCAATTCACAATGAAAAATGTACTTACTGCACTATTCCTGTTAGCAACAGCATAGCTGCTGGCTTAAAATAGTCATAGACAAAAAATATCAGTATTAAACTTTCAGACTCAGTGGTAGATGGAGACATTTTATGGTGATTTGTACTGTAAAGGGGCCTCCACGTTTTTATAGTATTTATGCCAATATCACTTTGCTAAAGCTATTGAAAAGCCAGCAGAAATCTGTCAGATGCAGACATGTAACATTCCAGATGTGGCTTAGAGGAATGAGTACAGGAAAAGCAGCAGCAATAAAATTGCACGAAATTTTATAGCAACTGACAAACCACACAAAAGAGGCGGGCAGAGGTAGAAAAATACTCTGCCCAGGTCATACTCAGTACTTGCAGAAATGTATGGTCTAGTCTGCAGAGAGTGTCTGCAGCCAGTGTCTGAACCACCTAAGATGCCTGGGGAGGATACCCTGGGGAGCTGCTGTGCTCTGTGCATCAGCAGCCAGCTGTTAGGCTTTCTTTGTTGCTGTGCATTTTGTATTAAATAACTATAAAACCAGAAAGCCAAATTCTTGCTTCCCTTGTGCAAAAGCAGGATGAAGAGTTTGATGTATGCATAAAATACAGACATTATCTTCCTCAGAATGAGTTTACAGAGATGGCAATCTTCACTTATATTCCTTTTTGCTTGGGAGATTTTTCTCTTTTACTGTTCTTAATACTTTCAGAAGAGTATGAAGGCCGCTGATCCATGTTCATAGCTAGGAAATACTGAGGGTTCTTAGAGATGAAAACAGAAATTATTGGAGATTGTTAATGTTGAGCTGAGGGCAACTGTTAAGTTTCCCAAAGGAATGCTGGTCATAAAGGATTGGCCATTCCATTTGGTCTGTGTATCACAATGCCCCATTTGCAGATATAGCTGTAAGCAAAGATTTATTTCCAGATGTGTGGGACAGAAGATGTTATGGTAAATAAATTTGGGTGGGGTGGGGGGGAGGGGTAGAGGGAGGAGGGGGAAAGGGGAGAAGGCAAGAAAACCAACTGCCAAACCCAGCCAGAAATGGCATTTAACCATCTAAGTAGATATCTACACCTGGCTTAACTTTTTATACATTCTTTTCAGTTAGCGTAGGAAAACAGTCTTTTCTTGGAACAATTTTTTTGTTTTTTAATTTAGATCTATAAGATAGGACAAGTAAAGCTGAAAAGCTCAAGTCTGAGCCAAAAGAAGACTTAAAAGAAGACTTTAAAAACTGTTCTTTTGGATGCAGAGGGAAAACACCATTCCTGTTGTGATCTACTCAAAAATGAATATAAAATCATGATTATTCCATATCTTTCCGGTACAGTCTTTAAGTGAGAAAATCTATCTTACAAACTCCTAGTGGGATATAAATAAAATCATTATTTTCAAGGTGCACCTAATTTTATCCAGGCAGATGAGAGCAGGTGTTTGTTTGACTATGTGGATTCAGGAGGATTCACTGCCTCTGTTCACTGGGGTGACTTCATCCAAGCTGACCTTGTGTTTAACTCACATCCCTGCACTAAGGCATTTGAATAGAATGACTCATTAATGACTTAATTCTGAGCTTAAGCAAAAATCTCTGATCAGACAGAAGGACCCAAATGCTTGTGATTTTGGACCCTAACAGCTGCATTCACCTGAAATTGCTAATTTTAGAGTTATTAACAATATTGGAATAGATACAAGTCATCTCCTAAAAACTTAGTAATGCTGCTATGATATATAGGCCATTGCTTGGATATAAGAAACCTCATGACTAAACCAAAAATCAGTTTTGAGTAACTATTCCAGCTGGCTCTGCTCGGATCAGGGGGGTTGGGCTAGACATTTTCCATCAGTCCATTCCCACTTCAGCCACTCCATGACCCTATAGTAAATGACGGAAAAATAAAGGAGCTCTTACACAGACTGCTAGAAGCACTAGATTCAGGTGCTTCATTGTTAATGGCAAAGCTTCAACAGCAAATTAGACTGCAGGAAAATCTGAAATCAGTAGTGAACTTAAATCTGAGTTTAAGACAGTGATATGTGCGAGACTGTACAGTTATCTTCTGTTTAACCTGTATTTAGTACCACATGCAGACTATCAAATTACCCAGATCTGGAAGGAAGACAGAGTCCTGACATTAGACAGATGCAGAAAGTGAGTACAGTCCTGCTTAGACCAGTAGATGTCCAGTGCTGGAACTGGCTTTAACCACTAACAGAACTACCTGAGTGGTCCCGAGACACCTGCTTTCCATCAGAAAATTAGACACTTGGAGAGAATTGTGATGATGCATCTTTGCAAAGGCTTTCATCTCTTTATTTCACTGACTGAAAAGAATTTGTTTTGAGAGCAGTCAAAATAAGAAAAGTTAAAACCAGAAAAAAATAAACACAGTCAAAAGAAGTAAACTATTAAGAATATAGAACATGCTTTGTATCCATCTTACTGTGATAAATTAACCAGCAACTGGAGTAGGGTTCTTACAAGTCCTAGTTTCTCAAAGAAATTAAGCTGGCACAACCACACTCTCCATCTGTCTATCATCTGCCAGTAAATTAGTTACTAGCAGAAGTTTTAAGCTCATTGGAAAGTTTTTTAATTGACTTGACAGAGCTGAATTTGACAGACATTTTGAAGATTATAAAGTACATGTGATTTTTGTGCCAATAGGATTGATTAAGTTTTCTCTTCCATGTGGATTCTCTCTTTTTTAATAGCAAGTTACAAAAAGACTGAAATCTTCCATCATAATTAGCAGATCTCTAATCTCTTTCTTTTTGATGTCTTATAAAGCTCCTGAGGAATGAAAATTCAGCTAAAAGAGTGTTTGGAAGCCAGTAATTAGTTCCAGTGCCCATGGAGTTGCATGTGTCCCTGGAAATACCTCAGAACCCTCATGAGTGGTCTATTCATGTGGAACTAAAGCAAATAAACAAAACCAAGTTGCAATTTCTCTGTTCTGTATTAGTACTAGTCAAGCCTCATGGGTAACTTGCTAGGTACTGCACAAGCACACTTTGATTTTCATTTTGCTGTCCTGGAAAATCTGTTAAGTGCCCTAGATAGACTAAAGGTACACATGTTCAAACCTGGGTGGAAGTCATGAGAGAAGAGAAGGGCAGATGGAGAATTGTGAAACAGGCAGGTCGAGGGGATTTCCCCAGATTTCCACAGAAGGTGAAGGAGGAACAGAGCACAATTTTCCCAAATGCCAGGTTTTTATCTCTCTCATTAGTATCTAATGAGAAGTCTTAGGCAGAATTTGAAAAGCTGAGAGGAATGAGTTTAGTCCTCTAGCACGTAAGATCTTTTAGACTAATTATCTTCCTCCATGGTATTGGACACTGAAATTGTCCATGGTAATACAGCTAAAAGTAGAAAGCATGTATTCAGGGGGAAGGGTAGGAAAATACTTTGGGGAGAAAAAATCATGTCATTCAAGGGTCTGCTGTTTTTATTTCAATGAAAAATAGTTTCATTCTATATCAAATCATTGCTGTGGAATAGGAAAGAACCATGATCCAGATCCATGCTTCCCCCTCAAGACAGGGCAGCCTGTATCTAACCCATTCCTGAGAGATGATTTTCTTTGTCCGTTCTTCAGAGAAGGAATTTCACAACTGCCCTAGATATTATGCTTAACCACAGCAACAGACAGAAGAATTTCCCTAATTCATGAAGTATTTTTAGCTGATCTTTGAATCAATTACTTCTTGTCCTATCCACAGTGAACAGAGACAATACTTCACTGCCAAACTCTGTGGCAATCTTTTACATATTTGAAGACCTTTTTTTTTATATATCATTTCCTCCCATTCAATCCAGTATCAATTTATTCTCGTAAGTAACACATTATAGGCCCAGAACACCTTTCTTGTTTTCCACTGTAGTATTTTCAGGTGTCCTGGTTTTTTAACATGCTTGTTAAAAAATGCCCCAAATCTGATTAGAAGCAGAACAGGAGGATTGCATCATGTGTCTTGCAAAACCACTCTCCAGTTTATAAATATCCAGTATGAAGTTTAATTTTTTCAGAAGTTTTTTTTGTGGTCCCCTCTCATTTACAGTACTGCCCAAATTCTGTGCAACCTACTTTCTGTTTGGACAGTTGGTTGCTTTTCCACTTGTCTATATCAGTTGTCCCCTCCTATGGGTACAACTAGAGGAATGGTTGGCCCATTTGAGAACAGGACTGTTTTGTTCTTTTAAGATCTGGATGTCCTTTGTTGCTGTGATTCTACTCAGTGATCTGAGTTCCTTTCTGAACCAGCATGGACATAAGTTGAAGAAGCAAAAGTATAAAATGTTGATTTCTTTTCTATTATTGAACTTTAAAAAGCCTCTGGTCTCTGTAAAACAAGCTTAGCAGTTATTCCAGTCTCCATATGGATAATAAAGGTAAAGACATGCCTACAGATGCTGACTAAGTCTCCTTACTTTCTGAGGTCCTTCTTGGCAAAAGGTGCTTTCTTTAAGCAAGAAGTAATTTTTTCTTAAAAGATGGGCATTATTTCAATCTAGCAATCCCAGTGTGGAACAGCTCATCCCAAAGAAGGAATCTCATTTGATTTCTGTCTACAAACTAAATCTGATTAAAGAACTTTCAGGGAACAGCTGCCTAATTAGCACTGTTAAATTAACACTTCTGCATCTATTGACTATAGTACCAATGATTATCCTGGGAGAAGATGAATGCTGAGAAGAAACTGTGCTGTTATACATGAACAGCCCCTTACAGTTTGGCATCACAGCAGGTGGACATAGAAGAAGTAGGAATGTCCCCAGCTGATCCTGCTGGCCAAAGATTTCAAATTGCAACCCCATACTGTGTATGCATACCAGTAGAGGAGTACACATATGGACAAATACTCAAAGTGGAAATTAATGTTTCAACAGTCATACTTCTTAACACTAGTGAGAATCAGAACCTGATGTTTGCAACTCTTCATCACTTCTGTGTGGGAATATCTGAAAGCCTTAATTGTCCATGGCCCTAATCATGAGGTGATGATCACTGCCAACAAAGTGCTGAGAGCTCTCAGCTCTCACTGCAGTCAGAGTGGGGACATGAGGACATTTGGTACTTTGCTGCAACTGCAGCATCATCTTGCCTCTCCAAACACATGCTGTTTTCTGGAGTTGTGACTGAGAACAATTGTTGTTCCTAGACGAAAAACAGCAGCTCAGCTGGAGTCCCAGCTGCACTCAGGCCAACAGCCTCAAATCCCTAGTGTCACTTTGAATCAATCTGTTTCTGGCTCTGGTGAAGAAAAAGTACATTTGATCTGTGACTGGAAGACCATTCTTTCCCCCACCCTCCCGTGCCTTTCACATCTCCTTGAATCACATCTCCTACCACCTGAGTGCAAGGGAAACCAATTCTGCTGATGTCAACGGGACTCCTCCAAGCAGACTATGTGTTGTGAAAGAGCTGCTCCTCCTCAGAGACCTGGAGCAGCGCCTGGAGTGAGCACGGGCTGCCAGCCTTGGAGAAACATTCCTGTTCTTGAACAGGGTCAAGGGGCAGTGCCGGCCCAGTGATTCATCAAATCAATCAGGCACCAAGGAGCAATTCCAGAAAAAGGGTCCAAAGTAAACACTGTGATCCTGAGAACGATAAATGACACAAGAAGCCAAAGGAGCCCTTGAAGAAATGGTACTGTAATATTTCATTAGACCACCTATCGCCACAGTTAAACAGCTCCATTCTGCACAAGCTTATGCTTGTAGGTCTTGAATGATGAGGTCTTGAAAAACAGAGAGGCTCTGCAGGAAGGATGGGATGTGTTCTCACTCACAAAGCAGACTAAAAAACAGCTACAACCTTAAAAAAAAAAAAAAAAATTACAAGAATTCTTTGAGGTGGTTGTTCTTTCTGAATGTATATTGGCATATTGGCATTAGCTGTTTTGGATTCTTTCTAGTACACAACAAATGTTTACTGATGTCAGGACTATGAAAATGGGACTACTATCAGTGTTTTAAATCCCATAACGAATGACTGTGTGTACAGTATATTATTTTCATTTTTACTAGTAGATATGTTTCATTTCACTGGTAGAAAGGGTATGTTTTTTTAATGCTACTCACCTAAAAATCTTGTTGGCTAGATTTATTCAGAAAAGTGAGACTCTTTAAAAGCTAAGTCCCATATTACTAAATTCATTATTATCCTGTAGTCCTAATGCTTGTGTCCAAATCTTTGACTACTGGTCTGTCTGACAGTGTGGTGATTTTAAAGGGTAGAACAGCCCAGCCTCCCTCCAGCTAAATCCCTAGGAAGAAACAAGGGAGGGAAGGAAGGAGGCAGGCCACACAGGGCCCTGAAAAATTGTTATTCGGATGCACTCAAATGTTATTCTGAACTTCTCTGGTCTGAAAAACTTGGCAGGGCTGACTCTTTTGTAAAACTTGAGGTTATTTGCAATTCATGCCAGGTTTGGTGGTCTTTTAGTGAAGCACAGGAGCAGGCCTGCCAAACCAGGTGGTTCAGAGATGCAAAGACTGTGTGAAAGGTTCTGCCAGCCACACAGACAAGTTACAGTTGCATTCATGCTCACTTTTTCAGAAACCAGAAAATCAAATGCGTAATCCCACACAGGAATTGGAGCCAGAATTTTTATCTGTTCCTTAGAGCTATTTTCCCTGCTGTGCTCTTTCAATACAAAACTTTGCCTTCCAGCAGGACAACAGCCATCCCACTGCATGAATTTCTGCTCCTTCTTCACTAGGGAATTAAATAGGACATGCTGTGTTGCAATGTAGCTTCAGCTTTGCTGGCATCCCACTGGAAATGACCTTTGGCTTTCTCAGACAAGTTATGATATTGACACAGGCTGGGCTGCTGTAGGCTTCATCCTTTTATTTCAAGAAATTCTGTAATGGAGAAACATAAGTTGTTGGGATTTTTTAAATGTCATAAAAATTGTTTCCCCATTTTCATGATAGTCACCTCTACTCTTATTGGTACACTCTCAGAAATGAAACCTCAGCCCTGCTGTTCTCTTTGGATGGATGGAGGAACCATTCTCTATTCCATCACACTGGTTGAAAGGGTTGTGAAAAGGTTGTGTATGCACTAAGGATTCCACAGCATCCAGGTACAGGTGCAGATTAGTGGTTTCACTGTGTTCTGAAGAATGCAAAAAGTTAACTTTGTAGACATGTATTTATACAATTAAATCAATACATATTAAATATATGATTCTATGAACTTGTGGCTTGGGACAGTTTTGCCATGCCTAATTTCAGTGAGATGGTTCTGCCTATCAATAATACTTATGGTTTAACAAGGTGTTTCAGCATCATTTACAGTTTCTATGTGGCAAGAAAAGTGCTTAATACAAGCACCAGCTGATAAATAGCCTGGTCTCAGATTATGAGCCTGTAACCAAAGAGCTCTGGAGGCGGGGGTGGGATTGGGGTTGCAGGGACTAAAGAATTGGGTAGCAGGGAAACCTGTGTGAAAAGTGTATTGAACACCTGCTGTTTGATATTAGTGGATAATAGTAACCAGGAAGTGGATAATAGTAACCAGGAAACATTTTACATATTTTATTAGATACCCAAAACCAAAAGTGCAGACACAGGGCATTGGTTTTAATTTTTTTAAATGGAACTAGTTTGAATGGAAAGTAGAATTAACCGTGCATGTTTGCAAAAGACATGGATGCATGAACACACACGATTTTCTTTTTCAGGTCCATGGATAACTTTGCAGGTGTTTCACACATTCGTGAATTTGACATGACAGGATGTGCCCATATTATCAAGGAAAATGTCACACACAATTAGTGAAATTTTATATCATTGAAATGAACATGTAGGGATTGAAGTTCAGACATTGGAATAGAAAAAAAGGGACAGAAGAAATTACAATTCAGATGAAACATTAAATAGATTTTCTCATTATTGTATAGGGACATAAATCATACTTGAGTAATGGACAAGAATTAAGTGGTTATTTCTAATCCATGTTTGAGTAGGAAATAAGTGTTGTCATACACCAGACAGAACTAACTCTGATTGTCTCATAGATATTTACCATTAGGTAAAAAACTTTTTTTAAAATAAACTCTGAGTAGCAATTTAGAACCTTTATGTCTTCCCCTACTTTCTGCCAATCTCAGTTTTTTTAATCTTTCCTTTTAACTCGAATTTTCCAGACAGTTGATCCGTTTTTCAACTATCTCCTGTTAGTTCACATCTTTCTTGAAATACAGAGCCCTACTGCTTACATAGCCCTCCATTACGCAGTGTCTGCACAGTGCGGCAGAAAGCAGAACAACTTCATTTATTTTGCAGGCTGGATTCTTATTTAAATATGCAGACATGCTTTGTTTGGGTTTGTTTGACTGGTGGTTTTTTGCATCTGTATAACAATGCTGACAGATTCAGCTGGTTACTGTTAGTCCCACATCACATTCTTTAGTAGTTGCTCTCCATCTCATATAGATCAGCTTGATTATTTCTTTCAGACACTACCTGTTGCTTGTTCTGATAAATTTCATCCAGATTTTTTTTTTTTTTAAAGTAGCCTATACTGTGATATATAACTATTGAAATTAGTATAGTTTGTTTTACATTCTGCATAGGTTAATTTGGTTTCTGAAAAGGCATGTAATAACACACCAGCAACACATGTGGTAGAAAAAAAAGATTTTTCTTTTGTGACTTTTGAGGTCGCAAATCCAGTTTCAGCTGCACTCTCTACTATGCAGACAAGAAAATGTTTCTCTTTGCCAGAGTTCCTTAGTCTGATTTACCACACTCTTTAGTCTAGGTCTCCTTTGTTTATGAAAAATTACCTTGCTGACTTCAGTGTTTGACCTGAGCTATCCACTTGTGCACTAGTGCACAAGTCAGCTCTTGGAGAGCTTGGTCATGAAATCAGACTTGCTTCCAAGAACAGTTGAGATTTGTATAGCTAGATAGATTGAGAGTTTTTGGCAGAGACACCCTGACAACTGACAGCTGGAGCAAGCACTGCATAAGTGTTTCAATAATCTTTGGGGAAAGAGGAGGAATAGCTACCATCTGAAGGTATGTCTTATAACGAACCAGTCTTCAGCACTGGGTAAGAAAGAGTGGCATGTCTGAATTTCTGAGGGATGTTGTAGCAATACAGTCTCTTCCTTTAAAACTCTCTGCTACTATTTATCAGGACATGATAAGAGCTTTTTTTCATTATCTTCATGTCTCAAGTAGAGTAAAATATGTGGAGAATCTGTAGTATGCACTTCTACTCATTAACCTCCCAAGTTGCTTCATAAAGACACAAAACCATCATACTGTGAGAGGATTGTACAATGCTATTTATTAATCTATCTTAAGTCTATAGTCTCAAATGTCATAATCTTTGGAAATCTATATGAAGGCTATAACCTTTGTGAGATCCAAGAACTCTTTTCTCATGGCTAGTGAAGGTTAGATAAACCATAGTGGGGTTCTGTTATTTATCTATCTTATATTTGTTTTATTTACTTATTTTTTATTCACTCCCCTTGAGCCTCTCAAAATGAAATAGTATTGCTTAAGTCAAGGAAAAAGAAATGCAAGCCAAGGTTAAAGAAAGAAATAGGAATATTTATAGTTCAGACAATTCTGTAATTGTTTTGTCTGGGTCAATATGATCTACAAAATCTTCCTTGGGAATGAAAACTCAAATGAAAAATTTTGGTCAAATCTGATTAAATTTATGCAATAGTGATAGAAGAACTAAATCCCTCTGTCTGATAGATGCATTCTTCTCATTTGTGCATTATTGTTTTGCTTATTTTTTTTGCTATACAGTGGTCCTTGGAGGTTCCAGTGGTCATTAAGTCCCATTATGTCAGTAGAAGGGAAGAGAGACTCTTTGGAAAGGTCCTGTAATGGAAACAGCAGGATCAGGAGAGGGTAGAAATGCATAACCCACATGATTTACAAATCTGTTGTTTCAAAATTATTTTTTGTTTAGTCATTCCAGTTTTTATCCACTGGTGGATTGGACTAGAGTTTATTTACTGTATCTTAGTATGTCAAATGTGAGCTAGAGCAATGGTGGCTATAAAAGGAAAAAAATTAGATAAAGCAAAGGCAGAATTAGGTGAAAGTAGGGTGGATGATGATGGTGAATTGATGTTCTCTGGCCAGATAGGGAAGCTTGTTAAGGAACAGAAAGAAAAACTTAACTAGGCAGAGAGTATCTCTTCAGAACCTTATCAGTTCCTGAAGATGCCTCAGAAAAATCTTTAGTGCAGGAACCAAACCTCAGACCAGTTTTTGCCTCTACTGTACAAGTCCCTACAGGGCAAGAGTAGAAGAATGCCTAGTTCTATTGTTACCCTTGTCTGTACACCTTCAGTGAGTGAAGAAGAGAGGGGCTGTTGTTTTATAAAATCACTTTATTCCCTCCTGACTGTACCTGCTGAAGTTTCTGAGGTGTAAGTGAAAATCCTAGCAAATGAACTCAGACTGACTTTAGTGCCTTAGGTGACCTCAGCTGTGTGTGTTTTTCATGGGAATCTCCTGATCTCTCTCACTATCCATAGTGGTTCTTGCTGCAGAGTCATCCTGGAGTGTGTGAACCTGGTGCCTATGAATAAAGTGAAACCAGCAGACATGACCCAGAAGCAATGAACTGGTCCTCCCATGACCCTGCTGCTGCCAATGAGATTTCAGACCACAGGACAGCCAAAAGCCACAGCATCCTGTCTCCCATCCTTGGAACAAATCCAACAATGTGTCCCACCCCAAAATGGCAGATCTGTTGGTCCTTCTTCCACGTTTTTGTTTGCCTTTACCTTCTGAACAGAAGTGTTATTTCTCTGAAGGCCCACTGGGGTTGAACTCAGATCTTGCCTTGGTTTCATGCTATGAGCTAACTCCTGGGCACCTTGGGCTTTGAGTCAGGTGGTCAGAAATGCCCGGATGAGCCCATTGCTACTTGTAGTTACCACTGGCTAAAATGTTGGCCTGCCTCACACCAAGACAGTATAACTGTTTGATACTTCAAGGTAGTAAAAGTAGAAATATGGAAGCGTGCAGAGGCAATATAACAGTGCCCTCAACATCCTTCTGCTTCAGCTGCATGTTGAAGCTGAAAAACAAAACAACAGCTTAAATAAACCTCAAATAGTGAGTAAGTTATCACTGGAATAGAGTTAAAAATTCAAGCTGACATGAAATTTGAGTTGACATGACTAAAAAAATAGTTCCACTCTAGAGTCTGAGTTGTATGGAGACAAGATTTTACATTTTTTTGTCCTCCCATCTTGGTTACTGCAGTGATGTTGTCTTTTTCTTTTACAGTAAAATTCACAAACTACTTGGGAAAACACAAGCTCACTCAGTCATACAAGGCAACACCAAAACAATCCAGGCAAGTCTTGAAAAACGTGAAAAAGAAGCGAACAAAAATGTATCATTCATCATCTCTGAGTTTCTATGAGTCTGTAGATCAATCTATTTCACTATAAATATGCAATTTAATAAAGTAGTCAAACAACTTCTTTCATGTGCACAAGGAGACTTGGTAAAAAAATCCCCAATCATGACTAAAACAGTAGCAACAACAAAATGGATTTTAGCCTTAGCCTATTGCTCCAAAAGCATTTGGCCTTGACTCCTGTAGCAGGGCTCAGCTGGTAAGTATTCAACAAATTCAATTTTTTTAACTCTTTTCTTTCTCTAGTGTGTAAGTTTATGCTCTGGTTTTCCACTAAACATTATCCCCATGAAATATTTTTGGTGCACTCCTAAATTTTGTTTATCAGAAATATTTCTGTTTATGCTTAGGTCAAGCCCATGAAAACATTAGGTCATTTTCATTTTTTAAAACCTGGTCAGAACTGACACCTTTACTGGACCACACAAAAGGTAATTTGCAAAGTGGGCAACCCAGTAGAAATTCTCTGGTGATATATTCTACCTTGGTTGCAGAGTCTGTGCTGCTAAGCTCTGTGATCAGATCAGCTGTGAGGAAATTTCAATTCTTTTCATGTTAAAGTAGGCTTTCAGCTTTCAAGGTTATTAGCCAAATTAATTTTACTAGCGCTGAATGCCCTACTGCATTTATGTGGAGTCAGGCCAATCTGTAATCCAGGTGGAAGCAAGGGAGAGGAAGGAGAAAGGGCTTTTCTGAAGTGTGAAATACTGTGATGTACTTGGGCCAGACATAAGGAGGAACCATGAATTTCAGGAGATGGAAAAATCCCTGAATACGTACTTTGGGAATTTTTGCCAGAATTAGGACATGGATCATTATCTACAACCTCCAACCATTGCTTACTTCTGGTGGGCTGCACAAGGCATGTGCAAAAACTTAGAGTCACTTATGTTCCTAAGCACAAATGGTACTCAAACATGACTAAAAAATGTAAAGACCTGATGTATACTCCTTTCTACCAGGACTGATTTCACCTTATGAATATTAAGAAGTGACCTGCTCAAGGAAACAAATCAAGTGGCCTGGCTTTTCTTTATTGTTGTTCTAAAGACAGGATTAAGAATCAGGAAGAAATCTATCACCAGAATATCTTCTCAGTAAGAAGCACTTCTGCACTTCATTAAGATGGAGAATTATCAATTGTGCCACGGAAACCATGTAAATGAGGCCTTGTAAGGAATGAAAAAAAAAATCACTGAGATCATTTAAATATTTTAAAAATATTTTGGACTTGAACATTAGAACTGGTTGAAAGACAAGCCTGGGGAGGTCTTAATAGAGACTTACTAGCCATTTTGGAAATATATACATATACTACCTTAGCTCTAATAAACTATAACTTGATGACCGGGTTTGTACAGACACTAACACTATTCCAGGGAGGAGCATTTTGCCATTTTCTGTCTCTCTGGACTGCTGCTAGCATTAGTGAGATAATTGTATGAATATTACAATGTGCTCTGTAGCTTCCTAATATAGCAAGTGTCATTAGGAGAAGAATAAGTGCATTGCAGGTTTCAGCCTATTTCATATTCATTTGACAAAAAAAATACTGTAATTTAAGTACTGACAAAATTTCTGCATGGATATTAAAGATGAAAAACCAGAAGAAAAGTCCTTTCAGAAAGCTCAATAATTTTATTACTAAGCAGGAATTTAGAATAGTTTGAATATTCTGTCTAAGAGTGTCTTTAATTTGTAGATGTATATATTGTCTTTAAGAAGTTCCATGAAAATCTGCTCAAATTACAGCTAGAAGGTTGTCTCTTAATTGACTAAATCCTCAAAAATTAATCTTCAAAATCCACAAGTCTGTCTGAGCTCCTTCTGGCTCCAGAGTTAGCAATAAAGATTTGGAAATCACAATTCATGTAAAATCCTACTGAAAAGATTGTACACTGTGGCCTGCAATAGAGAAGAGAAACTATTTTTTCAAGCAATGAATTTAGAAAAGCAGATGTTGATACAGAGAAAGACCAGGTACCTTGAGTAGAAAAGTGTCAATTTTGCATAGCTGTACTTCAGAGTAAAAGATGAATTCAGAGAAAAATTTAAAATATTTTCTGAGTCAAGTCTGCTTAAACAGAAAATGTGCTACATTGCCCAGGTATACACTCATTTATTTGCTGTGTTAAACCATCCAGGGCATAATTGAGCCTATGTGTTCCCTGCAGGTCATCTTTTGTTTGGTCGGGAAAAAAATCTGGCTTTAAGGAATAGATTGTGTTTAATATTTTAAAGAGGGAATGCATCTGTTTTTTCAGAATCTCTGCATCAGCCCCTAAAAAAATTAAAAGACTCCATTCCCAACTCTGAAAAATCTTCTTTCCTTATGTATGTGAAGTGCTCAGAGCTAAAAACTTTTAATTATTTCAGCCATAGAGAAAGGCTTAACGACTGGCCATGAAAACAGTGTCATGCCTTCCAGCCATGTGAAAGAACTAAGGAAGTCTGTGTCTGAACCTACCCTGCTTCTGATTCACAAGAGCATTTTCCACATTCAGACTTGCACCACATTTTGCTGTGTAGTTCCTTTTGCTGTTTCCAATTCCTATGCAAGAGGCATTCAAGGACACACAGTGTGGTTTTCTAAAATGTTTGGGTTTGTAGGTTAAAAAAATGCTATTTGTAATAGAAGTTCTGTCTCTCAATGCTGCAAAAATTTGGTCATGTCCACTGTAATTTTTTTTCTGAGCTCCCTATTTGTGTTGGATCACAATATGTGTCCAAATCCCTGACAATGGCTAAAGCCACCAGTGATTTTAAATGTTACTTGTATTGTGTAGGTTTATGCCAAGTTTTTGTATAATAAGTGCAATACCTACACATATATTGCCCTGAAATACATTCTACTTCAGGTAACTGTGCATTTCTCAAGTTTGGAGTCAGACGACCAATTTTGGACAAAATTGCCTGTGGGTTTTGTACTTTGTGAAAGATGCCATGGATGAGACAATGGGCATGGATCCCTCATCATTCAGATCTGCTTTCACCACAAGCTTCAAGACACTGGCTGTCTGCCTGCTTCCTTTTGTTTACCAGCACTTAAAGAACTAGAATAAAATGAAGTACCTTAGGCTGCTTTGTTCATGCATACATGTCACTTTCAGGGATTTAGAAACAATTAGTTCCTCCCAAGCAACCAAAGCCTGAAATCTAAATAAAACAAGACTACTACCACAACTTTGCCAACAGAATCATCTGTTTCAATGCTATGCTTTGGATTTCCAACTGTTTGCCCTATCAATGTCTATGCTGGGGAGACTTTTAAACAATGGTACAGAAATTGCCTGTGGCAGAGGGGTGCCACAGGCAATGAGCTGTAGGATCAACAGTCTTATTAGGACTACCAGAAGCTGGGAAGTTGGTCTTTCATAGCCAGTAAGTAAAAACGTGTGTAATTGAGGTTTCTTTGTCCTGAGAATTCCTTGTAAGAAAGATTTGCATATGGTACAGCTGCCCAGAATATGGGAATCCCTAAAGAAAGGCTAACGTGTTTGGCTGTCTGTTACACAGAAACAAAGCAAAACAAACAAAGAAGGAAAAAACAAAGCCTTTTTGGCAGGGGATAGATGACTCATCGGGTAAAAATCCTGCAGCTGGATAGCACTGTAGCTGAGACAGTTAATTACATACAAGGAGATGTCAGGATACAGCTCAGACAGCGACAGGGAACGGAACAGAGCTTTGGTCATGGCAGCCAGCGGTCTCTCAGCTGGGAAGTGCTGAGCTTGCATGCACAGCCTGGGTACATGTCCTGGCCAGAGGAATCCAGCCTGTGGCATGCTGGCATGGAGGCTGGACCCATTTGTGAATGCAGACTCAAAGCAGATGTGGTTGTTTAGAGATTTTAAAATTCCCAAGTAAAGAGGTTGAATATGGCATTTGGAATTAAGGCTAGCTCTGATTTTAGACATTCTAAGGTGAAAACAATTATTCAGATAGTCAATACCTAAGTGACTAAAAGTACAGAACTGAAAAACCAAGCTCTTGCTCTAAGTAGGAAAGAAGATATGTGTCTCCATTGCAATACAGCAGGATTAAGATCAAGAAAGATCTGAGTAAACCATTCTGGTCTATGCTCAGTGAGAATAGGATTCAGCTCCAGCTTTATTCAGGCTTCTGTATATGAACTAAAGTCTGAGCACTCACTGACAGGCCAGTCAATAAAATTAGTGAAACCCATATTGAATAATTAACTTGACCCTATGGCAGATACTTGGCAATAGTTAAAGAATAACTTTCCAGACTTCATCAACGTCCATAGAGCTGCTTGTACATAGGGATTTAATACCCCAAGGACCCCACCTCTTCACCAGGAAGGCATTAATCCTCTGCAGATCCTGTAGCATATTTTCCAGACCTGTGTGGATCCTTTGGATCGGCATCTCCAGTGTCTGTATCCCTCAGGACATCTCCCATGAAGAACCCTATGTGGGGACATCAGAATAAAGCCTTCTTGGTTATATGGACTAAACCACTACTGACTGTAATACCTAAGCTCCAGCATTAGCAGAACATGCCTTAAGGAGCAGAACATGCCTTTAAGTAGGTGCAGCAGCTGGTAGACAGCTACTGACTGGAACATTCTGGTACTCTGTGCTTGGACACTGAATGGTCTTATTGCCACTACCTCACTTCAGAAAGCATTGCACTAACAGCATGCATTAGGAAAGTGTTTAGGTTGGGGCTAAATATTAAATACTGTGATTGACTCATGCTCCTGAGGCCCAACAGACTCCTTCTTGAATGGATTAGTTTCTGTACTTTAATGAAACACATTTTAATATTTTCACTGTGTTTTCTCCTTCCTCAAGGAAATGAGAAGTTCGTCCCTCATGAGGCACATTAGGTCATTGTCTCCTCCCTTCCCTTTAATGCACTTGTTGATTTCAAGATAGATAAAAATATTTCTTAGCACAAAGCAAAGCTACAACAAGAAAGACTACACAAGAATATGGCTAGGCATTTTAACCTTTACCAAACACTGTAAATTTGTTATGAGGCAAAGACTAAATATTTATGTTTGCTTCTTCTTCTTCTTCTTGTCCTAGCTTTTGGCAGACAACATGGGACATGGCAGCAGCAAGAATGAACTGTGGTGCAGTATGGCTGGAGCAGGTCTCATTAAAGGATAGGAAAGGTCCAGCTGCCAGTTCTATCAAGCCAGCCATTGAAGTTTGGTCTTTATTTACTCAACCACAGCCCTGCATTTGAGTTTCGCAGACAAAAGTCCCTTATGGAACTTGAATGCCTGCCAAAGGTTAAATGACTACTCCAGTCCAATAATTATTTGATTTCCTTTTACCTGTGTACTTTCGCACCTCTTAATCATAAAATCTCTCCTCCTCATACACTTGCTTGCCATACATTCCCAGCTTGGATACTACTACCCTTGGCCTTGTCTTTGTCCGGTTTGTATTTCCATTTTAAATGATACTGAAAATATGTGTCTTAGGGACCCTATAATGGGTAAAGCAACAGGACATATGGAGACTCCTCCTGAACTAATAAAAACCTCAGCTAAGGTTTCCAGATGAAAAATAATAGCATGGTGCTGATTTGCCAGTTTGTGGCTGGCACCTAATGGAGGTTTTACTAGAGATATCAAGGTTTCTCACCCATTAAAGTAATATTTTAGAAACTTGTGAGTAAGTGGTCTAAAACCCCTATGAGAGATTTTTTGATTGAAGTGCTTCAATTATGTTTGTAATGCTTTTAGTACATTTGCCAAAACAGCCTTTTCAGTTTGGCAATAAAGACAAAGACTTAAATCCTCTTGCCACTGGAGCTAACATCAACCTCTTCTTGACTTTCCCTAGAGCTCAAATTTCACTCATAACTAGTATTTTTTTTTTCCTATCTTGCTAACAAAAGTGATAACCCATTATGACTCCACTGGTGTGTTTTCCCATCTCCAGAGCAGAGCATGTTCCCCTGAGTTTGTTCTGGGAGGAGCCATTCTGGGAACTGTTTTCCCTTCTCTCTGGAATGAGGACTCGGGATGCTCATGTGCTACCATCAGTCTGGTGAAGCCCTTATGTGTGGTCCAGGTCCAGGCTGTGTATTGGATAAGGAGAAAAGACATGCCAGAAAGTGGAGTAAGTGGGCCAGGTGCCACATCTGATACTGTTCCCTCTTCATAAAAATCAGTGTGAAAAAGCTACATACATACTTGTCCTGAACAGCCAGATGATACTTTTATTTCTCTTTCTGTTCTAGTATTTAGCACTCATTGTTGCCTTGTTTCTTATGTAGAAAACCTCCACAGCAAACTTTGATGATATATTATGGACCTTTCTTCTGCCATGCACTGTGCAAGGAGCTGGCACGAAAATCCAAATATTCTGTCTGCTGGCTCACATCCCACAGCTGCAGGAAGTCTCAAATTTTTTACACAGAAAGAATTTCTGACTCCAAAATTATTTCCAGGAGCTCTCCAGTATGGGAACTGTCTAAAGGAAAGAAAACAGCAGGAACAGTTAAAAGAACAGGACTGCATATGGTCACAATCTATGTTCTAAGTAAAAAATAAATTCTTCTACAGAGCCAGATATAGTAATTCTGAGGGGAGAATTTTTTCTTAAATTCATGTATATTACCAGCATTATCTCTGGTAAGAAGAGTATCTGAAAGGCTCAGCTATGTCCTGTATATGAAAAAAGCAGACAGCTGCTCATGGTGTCACTTTCCTCGGTATTCAAAAGAGAAAAGTGGGCTAGAAGTGCATGATTATGTCCATGTAATGTTAGCTACTTATACTAACAATCTGATTTTTATTTTGCAGGGAAGATGATCCTTTTGATGATGATCCATTTTAGAACCTGAATTCAAAGTTTAGCAACTGACCTGCAGCTATCACTGCTTACTGCTGCATTTGGGCCTTTCATAGGAATGGTGTTGAGATTATCCCTCTGAAATATTACTGATGAGCATCAGAGGCACAGCAACAACCTCCAGGGCAAATAACTTTTTTTTTTTTCTACTTAACAGTCAATTTTTCCCAAGGTTTGTTTTTCTTTAAGTTCAGTATGTCCCCTACTTTCTTGTTATTCACACACCTTCAATCCAAAGAGTCGGCAGTGATATCTAAGAGACATTCTTGTGCTGCAGTCAGAGGAGACTGCTTTATCTACCATGTTCAGCACTGAATTTTTAACACAGGTGTGTCACAAAGCCTTAAGGGGAAAGAAAGGGACATTAAGAGGCAAAGCACAGCTCTGAGAGTATGGAAATAATTTTTCCTACTAATTTGCCTTTCATTATGTTTCATATCAAAAGGCCAAAAAATGTGGTAAGAAGAAAAGACACAAAACAAAATCCAAATGCTATCTGTCCTAATCAAGCAAGCCACCAAACAAATAGAAATTAATTCCAAAATATTCCATACTATGCACTCTTCAATATCCAAAAATAATACTTTACCTCATGTTTCCATTACTTCCCTTTGCAACTCAGAACTGTGCTTGGCAACACACCTCTTTCTATTGTTCCTGTCAAAACATTTATCAAATTACTGTTTTGCAGTCACTGCAGTCACTCCTGTGTTTGAGTCTCATGCAGACAAACCTCTCTAAGATTTCAACAGTCTAAGACAGGCAGTGCTGGCAAGAGAGCTGTGCTACCACAGATGCCAGCTGGGGAATGCCTACCAAGCATCCAGGATTTCCTGGGAATGCTTTTTTTTTTTCACCTTGAATCTTTTTTAGAAGGGCAGACTCTTTTGTCAGACTTTTCATCTGCAGACCCCAGGCATTCTCTCCGTCATACATCCCAAGACTCCAAACTGCTGTGTGCTGTGTTTGGATTGCCACATGCAGCCAGCCCAGCTCTGTGCAACTGCATAGGTTCTGGGAAGCGCTGGCTGAACCCCTTGAATGTCTCTTTCTCATGTGGGCTGCACATGCAGCGGAATTAAATGCCTCCCGCGCACGCCAAATTTATTAGTTGTGCTCAGAAAAAAATGCAGAGCAGGTCTGAGTCCCATGGATGGGCTGTTCCCTTTGTTCACTCACATCATACTGCATACAGGATAATACACTTCCCTAAAATGACATGGCCTTGGACTAACATAGACGACAGAGGCTCAGGCACAATTCATTGGACAAATGGCAATTGCCTCTTTTCTGACAGCAAAGGCAGAGCTGGGGGAGGTCGCGTGGAGTCCAAGCTGCCAGTGCCTGGCACAGCAGGCAGTTCAGGCAGTGAGCCCACAGGGTGACTTGGGGCAGCTCCATGGCCAGTGTGCTTCTGGGGCCCCCCAGAGCCCCAGAGGAGCTTCTGCAAAAGCTGTGGCTATGAAAAGTCCTGGAGTGAAGAGCAAAGCTGGAGAGAAGGATTCACAATAAGAAGATATACAAGGTTAGAAAAGGGCTTTTTTCCCCCCCAAACATTTGATTTTAACCTGATTTAATCTGGTAGCTATGTTACATGAACCCTGTAAAAAGGGTGGGATGATTCTTCATGGAGTTTTGGACTCAGATTCTTGTCCAAGAAACATAGATCATGTATCAAGACATATAAGCATTACTGTGTGCAGATTTCTGTGTAGACAACCCAAAACTGTATCCAAAACCTGCCCAGGTAGTGAAGCAGATACCTAACAGTTTGCCCATGCCAACTCAAGGCTTGTCCTCTGGTTTCACTTTTGTCAGCACCTGAGGTACATTTCAAGTTCCTTCTTCAGTCAGTGGGATGAGAGAGACTGAAAAAAGACAGCAAATCAGCTCTTGGCTGTCCTTACTTACACCTCACAATAGATTATAGAGGGAGTGAGAAGAAATGTTTAGGTTAGCTTTGGTATCTGAACCATGGCTCTAGGTAGCTGAAGTCAGATGGGATGAACATTTTAATGATCTTCTATAGATTAACTGCAATTAGGCACAGTTCAAACACTTACTCCCTCTGTCCTTCCCCAGTGGGACAGGAGAAATTTAGGAAGAGCAAAACTAAGAAGGCTCATGGCTTGAGATGGAGATAGGTAGTTAAGTAAGCAAAGAGGAAGATGAAATAAACCAAAACAAATAATGGAAACTCAAATAATTTATCATCTTCCCCAAGTAGGTTGACGCCCAGCCAGTCTACAAGAAATGGCTACCATGCCAAAATCCCCCCACTTTGTTTTATTACTGAGCATGATGTTATATGGCATGGAATATCCCTTCTGTCAGTTAGTATCATCTGTCCTGGCTGCATCACCTCTCAGCTCCTTGTGCATCCCAAATTTAATCACTGAGGTGAAGAGTTAGAAAGACTAATTCTTTAATGTTGTGCAAGAACTGCAAATGCTCCTCTAACATCATCTCTATTTTAGTCACAAATTCAAAGCACAGCACATTACAGGTTGCTACAGAGAAAATTAACTTAATCCCAGACAGATCCAACACAGAATTAAATTGAGAGAACATCTGTCTATAGTGAATTGTGAGTATAATACAGTCAAAAGTAAATGTACAGGTGTGTTTCAGATGTAAATGGTGTTCTTACAGTGCCTGAAATCCTTACTCTAACAAATACAACACAGAGACAAGTAAACAGGGTAAGTAAATTTTCAAAAATCATATAAAATGTATTAATACATTCCACTGCTCAAGGAAAATATGTTTACTCTTCCTGGTGATCATGAGCTTTATTATAGTAGCCTTATTACTCCTCAATCCTGGCAAAGCTGAGCCACTTCTAGGCAAGCACATCCAGTTCCTCCATAAATTAATCTTTTCCTAGTGCTTTGGGATGATATTAGTGTTAAAGTAGTGACAGCTGATAAAAAGATCACAGAAAGTTCCTTTAGTCCTGACTACATTGTGGATTTACAGGGATTATATAAAAGTGAACAAAGGACAAAAGGATAGGCATGTTTGCATGTGTATATCTTTGTACAGAAGCTGGGCTAGGCCCCTCTTCTTCACTAAGTCTCTAGTAAAAATGGAATTGAGGAAGGGGAAGAGTGGTCAGAGGATTATTAGAGAGTGGATGCAATGATTAAAGGGACTTTCTTTTTCACAAAGTCTGTACATATTTTCCTGTTCCCTAGCAGTGCCAGGGACAATGAACTTTAGGCTACTGTGTGTTCATTTGACATCTGTTGGATGTATGAAGGAACCAATTAACCCCAGAGAAAAACTTCAACTGCAACAGAGGGGATGAAGCAAAAAATGGGAAGAGGGCTTTATTAATATTATTTAGAAACAAATATAATCCTGTTGCTTTAATTATTCCTTTTCTGATTATCATGCAGGTGAGATACTGTCCTGGTCACAGAGAGGGCAGAGTTTAGTGCTCTGTGGCTGTGACCAGGTTGTTATTCCATAGCACCTACATTATCTCTGAGGCCACACTTTCTAAGGAAAAGCCTGATGCCTTTTACTGGAAGTTGGCCATTTTGCCTCTCTCTAGGAAGGTGTCAGCATCAACCCCTGCAGATGTGATCCCTCTGCTGTCCTGCTGGTCCCCCTTCCTGTTCTGTCTGGAGTGTGACTGCCAACCTGTAGTGCTGAAGGAGATCAAGTGTAGTGCTGAAACAGCCCCAGCAGGAAAGCTGCCAGCAGCAGTGGGGACAAGCCTGACCCAGCTGGGTCCAGCTGAGCCAAACAGAGCCCAGCTGAGGGCGGCAGGAGTGCTCTGCAGAGCAGCAATGCGGGAAGGTTGCAGCGGTAGCAAGAGCACCTGTGCAGGACTGAGCTCTGCAGAGCGATGCTACAATCCCTGCTTGGATGATGTGGCTTCTGGAGGGGGTTTGTTTATCACTGCTTTTCATTATTTTGGGCTGGGGGGTGGGAAACACGAGCCACAGCATATTGCCTTCTTTGCCGAATACCATGTGTTGCGGTGAGGGAATGGTTGCCATGTTGCCTTTGTCTGGGAAAACCACACAGACCCGACCTGCAGGGAATGTCTGTCAGCTTGGTTTAGTTCCTGGCAGCGAATACCTTTTTGGTGGGTAAAACACCTTCTCTTTTTTTTTGTATATATTTGCTATGAATACTGCTTTTGTTATTGTGCATGTACTGTTCCACTGCTTTGTGCTTTTAGTAAATTGTTACCCCAACCATGGTCTCTCCCTTTTTTTGCCAGAATCGCTTCTTTTTTGTCCCTCCTTTACTGGGAGGGACTGGGAAGGGGAGTGGCTTGTTTGGAGTTTAATTTCCTGCTTATGTGAAAACTAGCACAGATACCATTACTAATTAAAATGTACCTGATGAGAAGAAACAAACCTGTATAAAGACATGTTCGCTTGTAAATTTGATAAATTGCTTGTACAAATGTCAAATTCTTTGCTTTGTTGTCAGTTGTGTGCAATTTCATCATCTATTTTCCAAATTTCACAGTCAACTCTGTGGTTAAAATAATGGAATATTCACCATAAAGTTTGTCTGTAGAATTATGAAGTATTTTAGTTTAATCTTATTCCTTTGTCTCATTGCTGCCCATTTTTCAGACTGTTACATTTATGTGTCTCTTGTCTCTCTTTGCACTCATATTGCAATAGCTTCCTGGACACTTTTCTGATAATCTGATATTACCATTACTTGCTTTTTAAAAGACGTGATTCAGTCATTTATTGAAACAAGTTTTTACATTATCACAGTAATGAAATGTTATGGCTTAATGACATATATGGCTTCTGATCCCTTAGAAAATGTAACAGAAAAATTTCTGATGGTAAATTATAATGTTGAAAAATGGAAAAGCTCAAATTTTTACCTAGATTTGGAAACCTAGTAATTATGGCGATTTAGACCCACAGTAAATCTGGACTTCGTTAGTGCTTTACAATGAGATAAACCAGGACAGGACAATTGTACTTTCCTATTTTATTATATAAGATCTTGTGATCTCTAATTGTTATGTAAGGCTTCAGTAATAAGTAATTCTAGCAAATTATCTTAAAGCTAACATCAGTTAGTGTATATATTTCACATGTTAATCGGTTCAAACCCTATAAAATAATGCATTCCTAGGAAAAGAACAACCATAAATTTAGGTCTCACATACTGTGTGATGTGCAAATGGGGAAAAGCATTTCACACAGAAAATTTTAGGAATGACAGACAGATTACATTTATGCTAGTGCCTTAATTTTTTGTTGGCAGAACACGTTCAAGAGTCGGATTTTCACATGTCCTTGTAAACTGTAGACATACCACTGACAGCAAAGTGAGTAAAATTTCTCATTCTTGTTAGAGGGACAGATTCTTGGCTCTTATTAGAAGGACATATTCTGTGAGATAAAATGAAATAAAACTCTAGAAAACAGATTAGAAACAAAAAAGCAAGGAAAATAATCCATTACAATAGAACTTTACTTTTCAGTGTGGCTGCTTGAAAAAGCTCTTCTCATTGTTGAGAGAACTCTGGACCATATTTGGATTCAGGGATTGTAAATAACACCTTTGAATAACATTATCACTGCTAGCTGATGATGTGATCTGTAGTGCTCACTAATTGCTACAGTCCTGGCTTTGTACAGGAAATCTCAGTTCAGCTGCTCTTGGTTTGGAAACCCTGTGCTGAAACCAGGATATCTTTTCTGTCCTAAGAGAACATTGCTTCTCCTTTCATTGTGTTTGACCAGAACACATGTAGTACAGGCACAATTTTTCATTAGATGAAGTTGCAATCTACTGTTTGTTTCATAAATTATATCTTTCTAGAAAGTTCTCTTAACTTTTTTCTTCCCAAATCTTCTGAAAATTTCTCTGTGATATCCCATAAAGCACTTGGTTTGTTAAGTGTCACTGTATTTTCCTCTTTTTTTTTTGTCTGAGTTAGACCTTGAATAAATGAGATTACTGACTACTTCATTAATCAGTTAATTGTTTAGAATTTGAAACTGTTTAGAAGTAATTGTAGTCCTGAAATGTACGTGGAGGAAAGGCACTCTAAGAACCCTGGGCAAATCCTGCAAAGGCTCCGAAGTGATGAGAAAGGATTTTACAGGCTTGGGAAAAATATATCTGGGAATTCTTTCTAGATACTTAGCCAACTTCTTAAAGGTGAACTAAATGAAAACAGTTTTGTTGCAGAGTTTTAGCTCTTTGCTTTTCTTCTTTTGGCAACTGTTCTGCACTTCTTTTTATCAGATAAAACAGCATATGGTAAACCAAATCATATGTTCTCTGCCATAAATCTTTTTAATGCTAAAGTTTTCTCAGAGCCTAAGTGATAACTCCGGATGTTGACTCATTTGATAAATGGTATCTCATGATCATGACTGCAGCCTCAAAAACTCCCAGATAAAGTTATGTCCCATGCTGTGAGGTTCTGCTCTGTGCTGAATAGGAGAAAACCAAAAACAATCTGCTTGGGCAAGACAAAGGGTGGGCTTGAGTGTAGCATGTTGTTCAAGGCTCAGTCTCCTGAGACAAATACTGGGACAAATTTTCTCCCTGCCAGGCCCTGACACTGTTCTTCATGTAAAAGCCAGGGTATAGACTCTCATCAAAGCAGTTGTGCCAAAGTGCTGCTCCTTTCCTGAGTGAGGCAGATTGCAAACATTTCTGTAGGCTATGACCCACACATCAACTCAGTCGCTGCCTCAGGCTGGCTGTGTGGCCTGTCAGGTGCATCAAAATTACTTGTAGGAAAAAATCGTACCTTGAGATGTTGCTATGTGAGTAACAGGGCTAATAAAATCTTGTTTCATGTGGGTTTGAGTCCTTTAAAGTGCTCCAAAAGTGTTAATCCCAAACTTCTCCCACCAGCCATAACACATAACACTGTTTAGGGCAGACCCAAGGAAGCAGGTAGACCATGCAGTAGCTGATATCCAGCTGGGCACCTCCATATTTTGGTCACAGCTTACATCTTCATTGATGAGTCAGCTCCTGGATCCAAATGTGTTCACTCTGGCCTACTAACACAAAATTCACCAGGTACAGGCAGACAGTGAATAATCCACCTCTTAATTAAATTAATATTAATAAACAAGTGAATTTTCACTGTAGATGTTACTGATTTTAAGGCTATTTGTAAACAATTCCAGTGGACCACAGAGAACTCCAGTTTTATAAGTGCCTCTCTACTTCACAGTGTTTCTTGTACTTGATAGCAGTGTATATGTTTACACCTGACTTCACATGATCCGCTTGTAGGATGTTTTCAGCAGTTTTACCTGAAGTGGAAACATATCCACAGTTCAGTTCTTAGACATTCATCTACCTGTGCTTCTGGTTCTAAGAGCTACTTTCAGAAGGACAAATGTAGTGGCTTACTCCTATTTACCAAAATAATGTGTTTAATCATGTGTCATTTCCTATGTTGTAGCCCATTGGAACTATTTTGAAGCTGAATGGAAAGACATCAAAGAATACTTTTTTGAATACCCACTCTTTTCTGTATACTTTTTTTTAATTTATTTTTTTTTAATGTGAAAGGCATTTAAGAAACTAGGTTCAGGCAAATATTGCACAGGATTTTCTGGTCTTCTTTTTAGTTCCTGTACCTCTGAATAACAAGAGATGGAAATTAATCTGGATGATTCTCACATTCATCCAAGGAAACAGGGAACAGTAAAGGGTTATGTGACCTACTGATTTTAAAAGGAGACTGCAACCTTATTTCTGCAGCTGGTATTTCTTAGTTTAGCTGCTGCCCTACCTTGTGACTTTAGATGTCATTGGGGTTTGCTACTGCTGTTAATTCATCTTGATTAGCTGCCAAATTATTTCTAGATATTTCCAGGACAGAGGTATGTGCATTTAGTCTGCACCATAAATTGAATAGAGCCAAGAAATAGATACTGACATGGGTGTTCATTCTTATCTACTGGCAAATTATTAGAATAATCCTTGTTATGGGTTTGACTCAGTGGAATTGACACTTTCCAACAGCTCCCAGGCCCAGTTCAGGACCCAGCCATTAATTAGTCTGCACGCCTCCTGATTATGCCTGAGATGTACCAAGGAGGCACAAGGCCCATCCACTGAGCACATGCACAGGGTACAAATTCCTTATATAAGCTGCATATGTGTAATAAGATGTGTCCACACAGAGCACACATGAGACAGGTTTGAGATGTCCAACAAACAGGTTCTCTGCATGAGTGCTATAGGCTGGGCAGCTGGATGTTTGCTACTCCCAGGTAAAATGCTAAATTTATCAATTTCAGTTTTCTTTTTTTCCCATGAGGAGCTTTTCCAGGTAGAAACAGAGCCATGCTAAATGCAAGCTTTTGATACTGCCACATAGTGAGTTCAGGCGTCTTTGCTTCACTCTTAATCTATGACTGTGTCAGTCACAGAAAAGAAGGATACTGGATTGGCCGGGAGACTTGAGATAATCCTGACAGTTTGCAGTCTGGATCTTTTAGTTGGGATTTAGTGAAATTTCAGAGACCTTAACCAAAACATATGGTACTTTACTGACCTTGTGCCCATTAGGAAGCCTAATTAGATACAGTGTAACAGCAATGGAACTCATAACTCATCTCTTAAATGAGATTTCCTAAAATACTGAAAAGAACCAGGTCAGCAATTCTCATTGAAATCCAGTGGGAAATGACAAGCATCTAATTTACCTCAAGTCATAGGACAAGAGGGTAAGTTTAGATCTCATGTGAGGAAGAAATTCTTATCTGTGAGGGTGTTGAAGAACTGGAACAGGTTTCCTAAAGAAGCTGTGGCTGCCACATCCCTGGAGGTGTTGCAGGCCATATTGGATGGTTCTCAGAGGAAGGTGTCCCTGCCCATGGCAGGGGGTTTGGAACCAGAGGATCTTTAAGCTCTCTTCTAACTCAAACCATTCTGTGATTCTATGAAGAACTCTTGAAATTTCAGTCTTTGTAACTTTGTATAGTCTTCTGTACATGTCATATTTGCAAACATTCTATGATTTCACTGCACATGTACAAGCAGAGACTGTAAAAACTATCCAGTATTGGATTTGTGAGCTATTTGTTGTTTCCTTTGTCAAAAAAAAAAAAAAAATAAATTATGGGAAACAAAAGATACCACAGACACAGTGCAATAGTAAGGGTACTGGGAAAAAAATGTCAAAACAGCATCTGCTGCCAAGTGTTTTCATTGAAAACAATCTGCTGGAAACAATGAGATTTACTGTATTTAAAATGAATTTAAAAACTTGACAATTTTTCTTCCAGCTAGTTTTATATAAAAATGATGCTAATACTAGCCCCTGTAAGAATACAACTAGAAAGATGTGCTTGATAAATATTTTTAAAGCAGGAAACCTGCAATTGGTGTAAATAGCATGCCCAGCAAATGTGCAATTACAAGCTTTTGGCCTCATTACCAGAGGATTTAATTACATTTATGTTACATAAGATTTTTTTCTCTGTCTGTCTTCCTAGGCTTTTTTTGCATCCATCTGTCCAATTGCATCCTAAGGGACCCAGGCAGTGTGAGAGAGTGAGAGCCTGTTTTGTGTCTGTGTAAGCAGTTGTTCCACATCTACTCTGCACCACACTGTAACTAAAAACCTATTCATTTAAGTCTTGAAATATATATTTCAAGCTGCATTCATTAGAAATGAATCTCCTTTCCCTTTCTCAACCACATTCTTGCAGGGTTATTGAAGCTTGAGCACTGAGTTCAGTCTTGGCAGGTCCCCACCCCCCTCCGAGGTCCAGGTTAAAGCCGTATTTGGGCTCTTTTGTGCTGATGCCTTCAAATTCAGCAGGGAAGTTCAAGGGAGGATAGATGAGCCCTTACACTGCTTAGGCCAGTCTTCATTTCAGAGCTGGAAGGTGACAAAAAGTGCAGAAGTGAATTTAGTCCAGGAAGGTTTTGAACAGAAAGCCATAAATTATCTTTCCCTTTTTTTCCGTTCTTTCCCCCTTCTTAAGAGAAGGCATTTCCAGTAAAAGCTAAATTTGTCTCAGGAATTGGCTCTGTTCTTTTCAATGCTGCTGAATGCTTTGTTGCCAAGAGGGACCCCTAGTGTTTTTTTCAGGTTTCATCTCTTTCAGGCTTGTGGGGTTTTGTGTATAAGATACATATAAATGCACAAATGATTAGGAACACGTTATATACACATGTATATAGGCAGTGCAGGGTAAATTTTTATTCTGCAATGGACTCAAACCATGCACCTAATCTCTGTCTAGATCTGCTGGGCTGTCTGTTTTCAAAGATGTATTACATCCTGGGGAAAGCCAATTTTATAATTTTGCAGCGATGATAAAGACACTGAACAGGCACACTTAGTTATACCATATGTGACAAGGAGTACAGGGCATTACCTTTTTATTACTATTCTGTGGCACCTTTTTTAAGAAGATAAAAAGACAGATAGCATAAATCAACAGAAGTCTTTGTGAAATATTTCTATTTGGTGATGAGACAGTCCTGTAGTCCAGTTATGACTTGGCTGGCAATTCACCCAAGCCCATACAGGGGTGAAGTCAGATTTTCCCCCTACCTGGGGAGAGATGTGCACCTGTCAGGGGCTGCTCTCTGCTGCCAGGCCTGACAACCTGAGACATTGGAAACATGCTTTTTTCCTGGTTTTATCTGGCACAGGTACAGCTCACCACACCAGGGCAGGGTCAGCGCAAATGGGATGCCATGGGATGCCTGGTGAGCCCCTGTCACCTTGCCCAGAGAGTGTCCTTTGGGAAAGGACTGGTGGCCTGTACCACCCGCCCAGATGGATTTCCTACATTTATAAAACATTTGGCAGCATCAGATTGGGATTTAGTTTCTCTCTGTGATCCACTACAGGAATGTCACCAGCTGGGCAAATATTGCTCATACTCATAATCCTTACATTTATCTTATGTATTTTGATGAAAAAGCTTTTGACTAGAGAAAATACAAATTAGCTGAAACAGAAATATGCAGAAAAGGTAATTTTGATAGTCAGCTTATATTTCAAGTTGCCAGAAAATTTTGACCTTTTATAAGCAAAATGTTCTAATTTTCCAGCTCAAAATATTTTAATAAAACAATGTGCACCAAAAGCAGTCAGAAAGTGTGAAATTCAGATGGAAATTTCTTTTAAGTAACCAAAAATAATAGAATACCTGATGTAATTAATTCAGACCCTTGCTTAGTATAAATTTTCAATATTTAGTCTTCTGCCTGTGTAGTAGTCCCAGCATCTCCCCACCTTTTCCTGCTTTGCTCTCTGAGGGGCTGTGGTTAATGGCTTTTATCCATATGAGATTTTGATGTGTGGTTTCTCCTAATGAAAATAGGGACTTCTTTTCCAGTGTCTTTATGAGATATTTTTCAGATGTGTCAGTAGTTTTCTTAAGGTGAAGCCTGTTTTCTAATCATGAGAAGTTCCAGTTCTGAAATTTATCCTTAACTGAAGGAAAACATAGTTTTAAAAGAAATTTTCCTACATGTAAGGTTTTACCCTGGGGATGAGAAAAGTGATAACTTTTACATTAACTTGACTACAACACTTATCCCTTTTGGCATATCAACAAAACAAAGAAATGGATATAATAAGTTGAAATTTCTCTTTAAAACTTTCTGAAGAACAAAACTTTATTATCTTCTATTTTATAAATCATCTGATAATTTATATCTCCTGCAGGTAATAAGAATTTCGACCTAATTTCTAAAGACATCTTAGCAATTGTATCTTTTTCTTCAGATTAAAGTTTTTTCCAGTGAAAAACAAGTCACTGTTAATTGTCTGTTGACCTGATTAAATAAATTAGCATAAAAATGAATAATTAAATCATACCCAGTATAAAAGCATTTAATTCCCTATTAGGAAGTTTCCTTGTTCATTACCCTGAGCAAGGGTTGGCTATAAACTTCTGCAGCACAATAAGACAGAAACTAACACTTTTCTATCCAAAACTTTGCTGGAGATGTTAAAGGAGCTTTTAAGCTGCTTAAACTCATTTATGTTTTGTAAGCCACATTGCTGAAAAAATAAGCATGCAATAAAAAACCCCAAACAAACAATGTTAAGACAAGATAGTTGTAATATATCAATTTTTGTGAAATATATTGTAGGTCTTTCTTCAGAAAAGATGGCTCATCAGTGTCACAAGCAACAAGTAGCTCTGTTTCTCTTCTGCAAGTCCTCCACACTTCTCCTAATGTCTCTTAGCCCTGGGATCATATAAATGTCCTTTTTATCCAAAAGTTTTTTCTTCCTTGACCATGGCAGTTGCACACTTGTATTTTTGGCAGGACATGAGAAACAAATTTTAAAAATAACAATATTTTGGATGGTAGGAAAATTAACAAGAATAAATCCCATATATCTAGGTTTAGCATATTTTTAAAATATTTCCAAGTCAAATCAAGAGAACATAAGTGTCTCTCTGATACTCAGTGATCTTTTTGGGAATGAGCTAAGTGGATGGAGACCTGAAAAATGCTGATGTTTGCCACATTCCTGTGGCAGTTGGACAAAATGCTTGTACAAATGCACCTCTAGCCCTTACACTTATTTGAAAACTTGTCTTTGTGGGCACATCCCTGGTAGTAAATTGAAAAGTAAATGGAAATGCTCATTCTCTGTCCTTGCAGAAAAGTGGCACAGCCTGGGGACATCCACATCTGTCCAGATCCAGAAGTGCATAGCTAGGTGCAGACTGGGTAATAGGTCCCTGGTGATGCTAATCCCAGCACCATTCTCATGGATTTGGGAGAAATCCACATCAAAACCATGCTGGGCCTGTTCCAGTATGAATTACTAGTTCTGAAGATTGTTTCACTTTCTGGTAATGTTAACTCTGTTTAATTAATATGGAACATTCCTCATGTCTTGCATTTTCTGTTAGCTTTATCATAAAATTCAGTGTTGGCTACCTCGGGGGGAAAAATCAGGCATCAGATGCCAGCGGCTAGAAAAGGAAGGATTAATTTCTTTTGCTTGTCTGATGAATAGTTGACAGTGTGCTAGAAGTTTCTAATATGGCTGGGTTTTTGGGCAGATGTTAGAGCAGTGCCTAACTAATGAGAATGCTCTTATAATTCTTTGCTGCAATAACTATGCAATACTTTAGCCCAGTCTTTAAAACTCTGGCACTTGGTGGGAAAAGATGCTTTGGAAGTCCTAAAATCTTTAGGCATGTGGGAAAAATAGCAGAGTATGTCATGTGAGTCTGAAAGAAAGAGATACATAATGAGAATTTTTCAATTCCCTAAGCAGCATATTTAGCTAATGTCAGCAGCCTGGTTCCAGACATAATGGGAGCATTATCTGATTCGCTTTAATAACTTTTGTACCCTTAAGTAAAGTTCTTGAGGATTTTATCTACACTGTTGTTCCACTTCAACCTTGGTGTTGCATTTGATTTATCTTTTTCCCTTTTCTGTCAGAAGTAGGATTGCTTGATCAAGCAATCAGTCTATTTTTACAAAAACATGTTTGATGTAGAGCATGGCTGTGCATTTACCTGTTAAGGAGGTTACCTAGAAGAGAAATCAAGGGAGTGCTGCAGTTTTGCAGTTAGCAATACCTCCAGTGTGCTGCTGTCTTTTAATATATATTTAGAGAGTGGAGAGGGGGCCATGATTTACAGTGAAGTATTCAGCTGACAAACCCTGTAGAAAAGAAACCATTTGACAAACCTAACACAGATCATGGAAAGCATCTCCTTCAGACAGAAAACCTGAAATCTAAAACCTGTAATGGTAATACTGTGCTCAGAAGAAGAGTCTACAAAAAGCAAACAGCTTTCATTTTTAAAGATCTCATGGATTTGGATGCGCTAAAATATCTCAGCTTTTTCCTGAAAGTTCAAAAACATAGAAAAGATGAGGGAAAGTAAGGGAGAAACAGAAGCTATTACAAGTCTAATGAACATTATGTAACTGAGTCATTGTATAATTTACAAAATCAAAATCATGTGGATTTCTTTCCTTTGCCTACTGTTTGCAAATTTTTTTATTGTGCTCACATTATTTAGGAAACCGAAGTGCTTTCTCTATGCTTTTCACATTAACCCAGTGAAGTAATTTTACTTCCCACTGACACTCTTTGTTTTCTGCTTATTCTTTTCCAGTCTGATTTTTCAGTAAGCAAGTTCCCTCTAAATTTCTGCAGCCTTTTAAAAATTTATTTTCTTAGGAAATCAAATTTTCCATATTTTAGAGATTTTAAAACATCCAGTGTATTGTCAGCTAATCAATGTTTTGGTGGTTGTTTAAAAAGTTGACATAACAAGTAGAGAAAATGCATGATGGCAGGTGGAGATATAAAGATTTTATATTCATTAGTTTGTACTGGCTGTATTGCTTATATGTGGTGAAGTTACAAAAGTGTTTTGTTATCACTATTTATTATTTGAAGTGCCAATAATGTGTTTCACAGTGCCTTGTTATGAATACAATAAAACTTTTTTTTTTTTTTAATGACATGGCCTGTCATCTATTTACATTAGACTCCATTTTAGAGATATTTCAGAACACACTGTAGTTTTTTTAATTTGTGTGGCTTTATTTTCCAATATCCTTCTCCCTCTAAATTCTGGTGGCCTTTAATCTTATTTTCTCTTTTAGCCCATTTAAGACTTATTTTTGTTAACCACAACTAGTTTGCAATTTTTCTGAGATAACTATTATTACATCTTGCTGTAAAGCTGGGAATCAAGGTATCCACTGGAACAGACCTAGTATTTCTGACTCTTAATGATCCTGTGCTCCAGAATAAGAAGTTTCTTGTAGTAGGTTAAAGAATTAAAAAAAAAAATATATATATATGTATATAAGTGTATATATATATATATTATTTTTTTTTCTACTTTTTCTACTTTAATACAAGAAAAAAAGGAATAAATACATTAGACTTTTCTTTTTAATACTTTTCCTTTTTTTTTTCAGAGCAACTGGCTTCTTCTTATAGCACAACCCTACACACTTAAACCAAATGGTGTTCCTTCCTTCCAAAACCAAGTTTTATGTATGACCAAAATGTTCCTGGTAGTAGTGCTATAATGGATACATGCCAGAAATCTGTGTATGAGGCTCTCATTCAGTGGAATATGAGGTTGTGATTTGAGAGGGAGGAAATGAAGTTAGTCCAGAAAATAAAAGGTTCTGAGAAACCATGGAGATCGCTCCTCACACTTGGTTGCAGGGCTGCAGGGCTAGCAGTAAGCATGCAATAGTTACCAGCATTTGGGGAAAGAGCCTGCCTGCAGTGCAGCTGTTTTGCAATACAGACAAAGTGGAACTGCAAAGCAGTGAAGATTGGGGTGAGGGTGACCTGGATGTCAATTGTACCTGCACTGCAGGCTGAGGAAAAAGGGAAGGAGGTTGCTGCCCTGGCAGCTGAACAGGATCTGGGGAATTTCTGTCATGTTATTTTTCATGGAATTATTTAAAAGAAAAATCTAATAAAAGTAGTAGCAATGCCCAATAGACTATTTAATAAAATCATAGATCTCAAATTTACAGAGGAGTATTTGACTCATCTTGTCTGATCTCCTTTATAAAACTCACCATAGTACTTTTCTAAATTAAATTGTGCTGGAATTAAATTTTATCTGTCTCTCCCTCACACTCTTAGTCAAAATCCAACCTTTATTTTGAGACTGGCATAGAGAGTGATAGTCCATTGCAACTTGAGGCAATTTGTTCCACTGAAAAAAAATTCACTTTTAAAAGCTTGTGCCTTATTTCTTGCCTGAATTAGTCACACATGAGCTTCCAGGTACTGTATCCTGTATGCCTTCATCTGCTAGGCTGAATATGCAGCTCATTGCTGAAATTTTACTTCCATGTGGGTGCTTTATTACTGGCTGTGGTCATTTCAATTCCTAATTTTTTATGGAAAGACAAATAAGTAGAGTTTCTATAATCCTTAACTAAAAGGCATGACATCAAATAATTTATTCTTTTCCTGGAAGAAATATTGTTCATTAATTTAATAATTCTTACAGCATTTCTCTAAAATTTGCCTATCCATTAACATCCTTGAGCTATGGTTCTCAACAGAGGATGATAGCAGATGTAATATTGCAGTAGACATCTCCTCAGGTTCAGGCTTATAAAAGAGCTTCCTCCTCTCCTATCCCATATTTCCTGGATCCCAGGTCATCTGTGCTGCTGCTTCCACTTGGGGGATGACAATTTTTTGAGTATGAACCTTAGGCTAAGCACTTTTTTTCAAAATGCCATCATAATGATTGCACTACTTCAGCCTAAAAGTATGAAGCTAAACTTGAGAAGTTTTTGTGTGTGTGAAGGAAACTTTCCATGGGATGTGTCATAGTACAGGAGAATCACAGAATTAATTAAGTTGGACAGGACTACTGAGATCATTGTATGAAAATTAATTTCCCTGACTGGAAAACTGGAATTATTTAAAAGAAAAATCTAATAAAAGTAGTAGTAATGCCCAATAGGCTATTTAATAAAATCATAGATCTCAAATTTACAGAGGAGTACTTGACTCATCTTGTCTGATCTCCTTTATAAAACTCACCATAGTACTTTTCTAAATTAAATTGTGCTGGAATTAAATTTTATCTGTCTCTCCCTCACACTCTTACATAGTCAAAATCCAACCTTTATTTTGAGACTGGCATAGAGAGTGATAGTCCATTGCAACTTGAGGTAATTTGTTCCACTGAAAAAAAAATTCGCTTTAAAAAGCTTGTGCCTTATTTCTTGCCTGAATTAGTCACACATGAGCTTCCAGGTACTGTATCCTGTATGCCTTCATCTGCTAGGCTGAATATGCAGCTCATTGCTGAAATTTTACTTCCATGTGGGTGCTTTATTACTGGCTGTGGTCATTTCAATTCCTATTTTTTTATGGAAAGACAAATAAATAGAGTTTCTATAATCCTTAACTAAAAGGCATGATATCCAATAATTTATTCTTTTCCTGGAAGAAATATTGTTCATTAATTTAATAATTCTTACAGCATTTCTCTAAAATTTTGCCTATCCATTAACATCCTTGAGCTATGGTTCTCAAGAGAGGATGATAGCAGATGTAATATTGCAGTAGACATCTCCTCAGGTTCAGGCTTATAAAAGAGCTTCCTCCTCTCCTATCCCATATTTCCTGGATCCCAGGTCATCTGTGCTGCTGCTTCCACTTGGGGGATGACAATTTTTTGAGTATGAACCTTAGGCTTAGCACTTTTTTTTCAAAATGCCATCATAATGATTGCACTACTTCAGCCTAAAAGTATGAAGCTTAACTTGAGAAGTTTTTGTGTGTGTGAAGGAAACTTTCCATGGGATGTGTCATAGTACAGGAGAATCACAGAATTAATTAAGTTGGACAGGACTACTGAGATCATTGTATGAAAATTAATTTCCCTGACTGGAAAACTGTGCATTTGTGGCATCTTATTAATGATAAAGAACCTAAAGAGATTCAATCCTGATTTGGGCCCTTAAAGCTAAATGGTGTGAACACCTTCCTCAGATCTCCAATCTTCTCTTATGTTACAAATACCAGATTTCAGCCCTTTGTAAATGACTGTATCCCATCTCTAAACCCACTCAGTACTATCACTGAGGCAGCACCCAGCAGTCAGATAATCTGCCTGAAGCTAGTCTCATTTAAGACATTCACTACAGTTAAGAGTAGCTGTGGCCAATCCTGGACTCTCTAAGCACTGACCTGTTGTTTTCACACTGTAGGCACCCAGCACCTTCCCCGCAATAATGCACCAATTAACGCAAGCGTGCCTTCAGTCCTAATCTCTGCTGGACATAGAACATCATGTGCCATCTGAAAGGACTCAAACTATTTTTTGGGTTCTGCTTTGTTAGTCTGAGTTCCAAAATGGAAATTGTTCCTTTTGGATTGTGAAGGAAAAATAAAAAAGATGCCTTATGATTCTTGTGTGGAAACTGTACTTGAAACTCTGTTGCTTCACACCTTTATGGTTATAAAATGTTTACCTCAGTGGCTGTTTGGTGTCTTTTAAAGTCTGTTTCATCCTCAGAATTGCTCTATATTTCTTTCAGTGGTTATGCTATTGCTAGAAATTGATACACTGCATTTAATAATAAATGGCATTAATTTAATTTTATGAGGATTTTTTTCCTTAAATATCTCTGTGATGTGGTGAATGTTGCTTTATTTTGTAGCATCTTATGACATAGGGTTTTCCTCCAAGAGGCTTACACTTCAGAGCAGGGACAGGATCCTTGGCCTTGCAGTCTCTCACTGAGTGACTGAATGGAAGAGGGGAGAGGACCAGCATCACATTTTCCTCTGGTTTGCTCTGAGATAGAAGGCTATAAAGAAGTTCATTAATCATATTGTGGTGTTGGTCAGACATTTGTAGTTCAGTAATACTTAAATCACAATTACTTGGGGTATGAAAATCATATTTTAATTTGTTGAGGCAGTTTATAGTTTCAGGGTGAATGATTACAGACAAGCCTGCAGCAGATTACTAGGCTTGAATCTCTCTCAAAAAATCTGTAGTAGTTTGGATTTGACTTTATAGTAACACTGGAGCCAGTATGTTAGCTTGAGACTCTTCTGTCAGTCTGAAACAGGTCAGGCTAAAATTGCCAGGGCCAGTGTGCACACACAGACACACACACACATCCCCACTGAACTCTGTCTTAATGAATTTTACAGCTTGGATCTGCCTTGGGAAAACTAAGGTCTCTAGGTTTCCTGGGAAACGTGGTGATTAGAACATTGATGTAACAGTTTTTGACCTTCAGCCCAAAATGAGCACCTAAGACATGTATTAGTACATGGTTTTGTCCATAAAATTATAAGCAAATGATTCTTTTAAAAATAGTAGCTCAAGCACTAGAATCTGAGGTTCATTTTTGGAGTCATGTAATATAAAAATAAATAGTCTTATACCAAAACAGATTCCAGTCTGAATTAATTTCTCTATAAAATTGAATCACTATCCCCATGTAAAATAGTATCATTAACCCTGAAGAATGTTTTTATTGAAATACTGACTTTCCTATGAAATTTAATGTGCTGGTAGAGTTTAAGTACTGTGCCCAAGTAGCATTTTTTTAAACACTAGAAATTATAGTCGTAATAATTACAATACAAGACTCTATAAACTGCTCTGCCAGTGCACTCAGTTCTTACCAAAATGTGCTGGGAAATCATTTACTGTTCGCGTTGTGTTTGGAACATCCCCAGGAGCTTAGCTAACTTTACACCACAAATGATGTGCAATTCTGTGTGCTGTGCACTGGCTTACACATGCTCTGCTGTCCCACAGAATGGCCACTACAGGGATGCCTTTCCTTTGCAGGAGATGGGAAGTCCTCCTTCTTAAATGATGATTCAGTTTTGAGGTGGTTTCAAGGTCTGGCCATGCCAGCAGAAATTAATATTTTATTAGGCAGAGGATGGCAAGCAAGTTCCATCACATTCAGCCATACTGGGGAAGGCACTGTGACTGTGATGAAAGAGGAGAACTGTGGCAAGACAGCCCCAGAAAAGTTGCATGCCAATTGCTTTTATTTGTGTCTAAAATTCTTATTAGTGGATTGGAAACTACACCAGATTAAGATTCATACATTCAAAATTTAAACACACACACCCCTGAAGTTTTGAAGGCTCACCCATTCACTTGCTGGTGTTCTTCTCATTTACTTCTTACTGAGGGTACTTTTCAGGAAAAAATTCATTTTCTAGGGAATAATTTAATGGACAGTGGTAGAATTTTTTTCTTTCTAATACTAGTAAAAACATACACTGTCAGCTCAGACCAAGAGGTTTACTCACTCAGTGCTCAGTCCTTCATTAGGCAATCTAGACCTTATAAAAATAATGCATACGATTCAAGAACCTGCTCCTTCTTATTTGGCAAGATATGTGTTTACTGCACAGAAAAAGGTATGGTTTCCATTGTGTGCAATTCTTATCTTTGTGTTTTGTAGAGAAGAGAATAATTTTCAACTTAAGTGCTAAGAATTAATTCCTGTTACCAGAAATTTCCTTCTGTTCAGCAACACTTCTGTTGAAGATCATGAGCACTATAACAGATCTGGTGTCTGCTGAGAGTTCTTCTCCCACACTAGTTTAGTTACTATTGTATTGTGAAGAAATAAACACTAATTATTGATAGGACTGTTTCTCTGTTCAGATATTGTTGTTTATGAGCATGCTGCTTACTCTTCTTTCAAGGCACAATTTTTTAAGTTGGTTCCTCTGAAATCTTTGCTTCTTCCCTACAGAAGTCTTATTTTGGCACATAATTTGTGGCAGTAAGACTCCCTAAGCTAGAAAAGGTTGTGTAAAATGTGGCATGTTTTTCTTCCGCTAATTAACTTTTTGAACATGTAATTTTTAACATTTTAAGTGTCTTGTGGCAAAAAACCCCAGACATTTAAGCTGTGCATTAAGTAAGGAAGAACCTTAATCATTATTATTTTATTTTGAGTATTTCTCCAGATAATCTCTTTTGGTGACTTGTGGTTCATGGATTGGAGCATGTATTAAAAACACTGGTAAGCCATCCTGCATTTAAGTGTGCCCAGCTGTCCTTGAGCTGGTATAACGTCCTCCTCTTTAACATTCAATTTCCTGGAATTTCTGAAACCATGATGTCTATTTACACATCTTCTGCAGACTGAAGTCCTGAAGAAAAAGCGCTGTCTCAAAGGGGTGGAAACAGAAAAAATACAAGGAATCCATCAGATGTAGACATTGATGTACCTGTTTGGCTGTGAAATGAAAAAAATACAAAAAAAGGATGGCTAAACTCCATGCAGTGCTAAATCTTTCTTTGAGAATTTGAAACAGTTACACTTTTTTCTATGTTTTTCTTGCAGTAATTAATTACAGATGGGGTTTCTTTCTAACAGGTTATCTTTCCCTTTTCAGATTTATTTGTACATTTTTTAAAATATACCTAAGTGTCATGGTTAATTGTGCAGAGGATATTATTTAGCAAAAAATCTTACTATTTTACTGTTCTATTCTATTCTATTCTATTCTATTCTATTCTATTCTACTCTTTATTCTATTTTCCCAAGTTCTGAAGTATTTGAAATTAACATTTTGTCGGGGGTTTTTGGGGGTTTTAGGAGTCTAGTTATTACACAAAATTACCATGGAATTATGTTAATTATTTTGCCAAAGCATAAATCAATGCTGAGAAGTCCATATTATGAATCCATTTCTGAATACAACAACCTGAAATTAGAAAGGAGTTTTCAGGGACCAGTTAAAGATTCCCAGTAGAGAACTTTGATTTGCATTAAATAGATCTGTTATTGAGAGGCTAAGTTCCTTGCAGATTCAGGCCTAATTTATGCTTATTATTCTAAAAATTTTAAAATCCCAAACAACAAAACAATCAAACACAGGCTGAGTATTGCTGTAGCAATCATGTGGTTGTGGGGTGGAATCATGGTTTAAAGTACTCACCCTAGCTCCTTTTCTTACAAGACGGTAGTGATGTTGTGTGACTGAAATGCAACACTTACACAAGCAACATCTGTGGCATTCACTCACCAAGAGAATCACACATTTTTATTTGCAACAGTGATTTAAAAAATAGTACACTCTGCTGATACTGTGTAATTGCATAATTTCAAATGATGCAGACATAACATTTATTTAAAAATTAATTGCTATGTGAATGGGCTGGACGTCCCTGAAGTGGACTGGTTCCTAATACTCCTGGAAGACACTGATTTATTGCCTTGGGAAAAAACAGGAAATTCTTTGCACTAAAAACAACTAAAAGCAAAGATCTTTACAAGTAGAACAAAGTTCCTGGAGTGATAGAAAACTACTCCAAACAAAAATAGGTCTTAGGCTGTAGATGTTTGTCGAGGAAAATTTGCAAGTGGGTAGAAGCAAGCTATGACCACATTGTGTTCCAGGTTGAGCAGGAAGTTTAAATTGAGAGATCTGAGGAATAAACACTCTCCCTTTTCATTTCACAGAGCACTAATTTATGAAGTTACTACTTTGTTTCACTGTTCATAAAAGAATAAACCAGAGAAGGATGGCATATTATGAACATATGGACATTACCTTGTGCTATGATTTACAAGATGTGGGAGAGAGGGAGTCCCTGAGTATCACCCAGGGGTGTTGCCTTGGTGGGGAGTGAGGCAAGGAAGGGTGAAAGGAGAGCTGAGCTGGTCATGATTTGGCTGAGAGTATGCTAATATTTGCAGGGTTTGGAAGGTTACCCTTTGGAAAATACTGCATACCCATTGTCTCTTTCAAATCTGAATGGTGAAATTGTAGGTAGGAAGATAACAGATTATGTAGGATTGGCGGGAGAAAGGAAGCACTCCAATATGGGTGATCAGCAGATCTCATTTATTGATCAGTAGTCACATACAATTATATTAGATTTAATTAAGTTCATACATATTGCAAAGCTGAGCTCAGGACTGGTTGGTTTACTTATCATCCAGCTACACCTACTTCTACATTCTTTTGGGTTTTTCATTGGAACTATTGAAACTATTCTCCCTATTCTGGCAAAGGCCCTACTCTCCCCCATCCTCATGTTGCAGCAAGGTTATTATGGTCTAGTTTTGTCATTGGACACTGACTGCTGACTCTTAGGCCTGTGTCCCTCTCAGTTTGTTAATGGTACTGTGTCTACGTGCCCTCTCTCAGCTAGCCAAATGTCTACAAAGCTCTCTGCAAGATAATATATTCTGTATCTGTGAAAGCTATGTCAGTGAATGGCATGTATGTATCATGTTAATTAGGTACTAATTTCCCTAATTTCCCTATAACCCCAATTGCCTGAAAATGCCATTGTTCTTACGAATAAATTTCTGTTTGTCTGTTCATTTTCCTAAAAAAAAAATAGGAGTAAATTTAGAAATAAATTAATTTTACAGTGAAGCTTAAGCTAGACACTCCTCTCTGGTGAACAAAGAAATAGGTAGGGAGTTATATTGTTGTTTGAGGATGAAATATATCAGAGTGGGTCTATCTTATCCTTAGACAAATAAAGCTCAGGGCCTCTTACAGGATGCCTGAGCCATGGTGAACTATCCTTTCTGGAGGATGATATGAATAACAAAGAAATAATCTCCCCAAAGATGAGCAAGAATACCTTTGTTGTGCCAGATTTGTTATATTTTCAAAATTTGGTGAATATAAGTGTTAAAGTCTAAAAGCAGTTCAGTTCTATCTTGACAATGGAAACCCATTCCTGCATAATAAACCAGACTTGGTTTGGTCAGTCTTTTGGATCCCTGTTCTTTGAAGAAAAGCTCAGTAGGTTCTTGCTTGTGTTATACACTATTTTCCTGCACATTTGTGCTAGAAGCAAGCTCTAGCAAAAACGTTATTTTCATCGTGGTGAACAACTTGTTCCAATCCCCTAATCCATGAAAACCCCTTCAGCTCCTTTTTTTTGTTTCCCTGGTGCTTTTTGTTCATCTGTTTCAATCGGATTAGAAAGATGAATCATGTTTAAAAAAATCTTAATGTGGTTTTGCCAAAAAACCAATTGTAACAATGAACCATTGCCTGAGGCAGGAAGGTATAAGAGTGAAGGCAATGGGAAGTTAGGAAACATGACAACATAGAGAAGTGAGAACTTGTAGAGACAAATACATAGATACAATAAGTATGTGTTGTTTTGCTTTGTTTATGGTGAAAATTACTAAGACTGAAATGGAAACCATGCCAGCAATTCATGGAATATAAGATTTGTTGCAGGAAATGAAGACTATAGGATGTGGGTATGTCAGAGGATTGGAAGTGCAGCTGAAAGCAGCAAAGGTCTTTGTACAGGTTTTTGGGGAGATGACAAAGTAAACAACTCTGAGGTTGAGCATAAAATTACAAAGCTGGAAATCACATCTGTGAAAACAGGTCTGTGTGACAGTTGGCTGGTGAGACCAACAGGAAAGGTAATGAGTAGTGATGTATTTTGGCTAAGTTAGAGTTTAAAGCAAGCAGCATCAGATGATGGTTAATCCCCCAAAGGGGAAGACCACCATGAATATATGAAATATATTTGAGTTAAAAGAGGACTGGTGTTTGTGTCCATTAGATATATAGCAGGAGAATGGCCAGGCAGAAGACAACCTAGAAAACAGAAGATTGGAAAGTATGTCCTCACCTCTAAGAATCAGATCTGCCTGAGGGTGTAGGTATAAGAAGAGTATGAAGCAGTTCTGTAAGAAACACTGGAAAACAGATGAGTAAACAGACCTTAGGCTCAAGAGATTTATATTGTATCACAGAAACATTGAAGATCCTGAGTTGAAAGGGACCTGCAGGGATCATTAAGTCCAACTCCTTTCTGTGTGCAGGATGGCCCCAAGAATTACATACACCGTGTGCCTGAGAGTGTTGTCCAAACTCTTCTTGAACTCTCCTCAGGTGACCACTTCAATGGAAGAGAAGATTCAGGAGACTAAATCTAATGACAAAAATGAGGACTTGAGTCTAGGGGAGGAACAAAATGAAGATGTCTAGAGTTTGGAGGAAATATTCATAGAAGATTTTGAAAGAAAGGGATAGAGATTGTCTTGCTTATTGCATGGGAATAGGAATAGGGAATTCTTGAGACCTGTGAATTTTATTTACACTATCTTACCCCAAGAGCTTTTGACATTGACGATATCCATGACTTTTATGTCTCCTGGTGTAGCATTTAATCTTCTATTGCAGTGTGTAGGTTTGTCATAAACTCCTGAGATCTGCATTGAGGTCTAGGGCATAAAGAAAAGTGCAGAACAGGTGTTGAATTCCTTTCTATAATTGCCTGACTGCTTCTAATTACAGAGGACTGCTGTCACTAAAAAAAAAGGTCTTCAGAAAATTTATTCCTGTTTTCCTTTCCTTTTGTTTATTATTTTAGTGTTACTTAGTCTTTGTGTCCAGAAATATTCTGCATAAATAAGGAATAATGCCAGCATTCCAGTGCTAGCAGATCAGTTAACTCTACCATATACATTTATTTTCTAATATATGATTTCAAATTCACATGGACATAAAAATATAGAGGATAGAAAAATAATATTTTAAGGCAAGTGGTGGAAGACCTATCACTTAAATTATGTAAAATATGACCCCATCTGAAGGGTTCAGGCATATATTGAGAGGAAGAGTCATACGTTGGCCAGGAATAGGACAAGATGACCTAAGAGCTCTTTTATCTATAATTGCATGTTTGTGTTCCCAATGGTTTCCCATAGTTTAGTAACAAGACAAGCATGCAGCTGGATTTAATGACCAAATTACCTTTAAGACTTAAGCATGATACCTATGTGAATAGCAGAAACATGACATATATAATATAAAAGTAATAGTACTTTTACCAGAAATGCTATAATGAAGGAATGAGATGTGTTTTAAGTACCATCTGAATTGCCAAGTTCATATTAGTACCTATTTTTAAATGTGTTATTTAAGCCAAATTATGGTATAACTTTTGGATATATATAGATATAGATATATGATTCTGCACATGGTAGATCCATGTATTCAATTCTCGGATCTCTATTATTTTTAGTAAACCCTGTCACCAGTAAGTCTAAACAGAGGAAAAATGCTAGAATTCTAAAGAATTTCAAAGAGAAATACAAGAATACAGAACTGCAAGAGTTCATAATATCAAATCCCATCCTACCTATATGATGACTGAAATTTCCAGTAATCCTTTTCAGAAATTTAGTAAAATTCATCTTTAAAATTAACTATGTTTCTTTTCTCCACTAACAGGAGGAAAGAAACCTAGTTAGAAGTTCCACAGGAATGCTGTTTCAGAACTGTGCATATGAAAAATTACATTTTCCTTATTCGTAGTGGAAAAGTATCCATTGCTAAAGTCTGCCTGCACGTTTTAATTACTGATTTCAGAGGACCTTTTCCCTCCTGTCTACCATTCTTGTCTTTGTCCAAACATTTGCAGAAAGGAATCATAACTTCCTTACCCTTTGTTCTGAGAGGCTATGTCGGTAAATGATCTTTGAGTTTCCCTACTTCATCTCAGTTGTGCAGTGCAGATCTAAGATTTTGTGTATTTACTTTGCTTTGTTACAATCTGTAGCATAACTTTAAAATAATATTAAAAAAGTAACCTACTTTATCAAAACTCTAGTGACTTTAAACTCCTTTTGACTTTTCTCACAGTTATGGCAATTAGATAACTGACAATGAAGAATGGAGACATTTTGGAGGCAAAATTCAAAAAGTCAGTTTGATTTTGAGCACTAAATATTAATCTTCCTTACTGAGAAACAGATAACTCCATATTAACAACTGGCCTTTTTGTTTGTACAGGTTACGGAATAGGTTGCTAGGAATATCTGCTTGATTTATCAGAAGTAAGACAACTGTATGTTGATGCTAAAATAGGAAAGCAGCTCTCTTAGGGGGTGTGTTCCTGTGGCAATGAATCAGGACTTGTGCTAGTTTCCCATGTGCAGCAGCACTATAACATGAGTTGAAGATTCCTTTCATTCTGCAGTCAGTCAGTATTGAATAGTCCTTATTCTCTGTAGTCACTTTTCATTCATGACTATCCAGTTTACAGGGTAAATTCTTATTTGCTCTTGCATTAACCTGACTTGCTATGTGTATGGAATCATGGAGACAATAAGGTTGGAAAAGACATCCAAGATCATTTGAGTCTGACTTTTTACTGAACAGCACCTTGTCAAGTAAACCATAGCACTAGGTGCCACATCCAGTTATTTTTGGAACCCTCCCAGGGATTGTGACTCCATGGCTTCCCTGGGCAGCCTATTGCAATTCTAAACAACACTTTCATTGAAGAAAGTCTTCCTAATGTCCGACCTCAGCCTCCCTTGGTTTGGCTTGAGGCTCTGTCCTCTGGTCCTGTCACTTGCTGCCTGGGAGAAGAGACTGACATCCATCTGGCTACACCCTCCTTTCAGGTGATTGTAGAGGGCAATAAGGTCACCCTTAAGCCTCCTTTTCTCCAGGCTAAACTACCTCTTTCAGCAGTTCTTCATATGACTTCCTTTCTGTACCACTCACCAGCTCCATTGCTCATTCTCTGGACATGCTCCAGAAACTCAGCGTCCTTCCTGGATTGAGGGGCCTAGAACTGGACACAGGACACAGGATTTGAGGTGCAACCTCACGAATACTGAGCAGAGAAGGGCAGTTGCTTCCCTCATCCTGCTGGCCCTACTGTTTTTGATATAGGCCAGGATGCCACAGCCCATTTTCTCACAACCCTTTTTCATCCCATTTTCTACTCAGGTCCTTCCAGCTCATGATATTCCTTGCCTCCTCCAGACTGGTGACGCTTCCTGCAAATCATGAGCTTGCTGCTACTGTCTTTGAGGCAACATCATTAGTACCAAAGGTCTTCAATCAGTTCCTAAAGGACCTTTCTTGGTAAACTCCTCCTGCTGGATTCAGAACTACTTTTTTCATCTTCTACTCATCAGTCCATTTCTCATCAGAGAACCTACTAATCACCAGTTTAACTAATGACTTCCTGTAGTAATTAAAATCAGATGCCAGTAGCCCAGATAAATGAGGTCTATATTATTGTCTTTGCTTGGACAATCATTTATTTCATCAAAATAAAGATGCCAGTTTGTATTATGTATTTTACCTCTGATAAACCCATGCCATATTTTTTCCCTATTTCCATCCCCTTATATTTATTTATCTATTGAATATTTTTCTCCAAACCCAATATACTTTGAATATTTAGGCAAACAGGCTTTTTCAATAAATGCACAAAGCTTGCTGCTTACAAACCATATGATACTACCCCATCTTGAAGTAATAAAAAAAATGGCAAAATATATCCTAACCATTTCCAACAAAGTAATGTAAACAAACAGTCCCAGTATTCTCAGGCTCATGCATTTTCTCCAAAGATTTGCATTCTTTCTCAAGAAAGATAAAATTGATGATAGAGAAAATATTTTGGCGAGAAAATTCTTATTACTTTGTTTTAGTTATTAGAATTGGATAGTCCTTTAGTCCTGTATTAAGAAGATTCCCTTTGTAAAATTTGGCAGAATAGATTCTCCATGTCATTTATTTCCTTTCAAGCTAAGGCCTCAGGCTGATTCCTGATTACATCAGTCTATCCCACAACTGGGGTATGGAATGAAACTTGCAAATCAGGACAGGATACCCTTATGGGTACATTGTGTATTCTGGAAATGCTTATTATTGATAAAGATTTTTTTTTTTTAAATTCATCTTGTCCTAGTCTCTTTTGCTAAATCTTAGACAACTAGATTCTTCAAAGTTCTTTCTGCCTCAGTTTTTTTGGCCAGATTCAGCTGTTCTTGAACTTAGTTTGCAAGGACACCAATGGTGTCTCTTCCTTTCTAGTCTTTACTACAGACACTTGTTTTTCTCATCCAGTAAGTCTCCAGTTTAGAAATGGTACTTTGTGGTTCTCATGATCCATGTAAAACCATCTCTTGGCTCAATTTATTCAAGAAAAACTTGCCCAAAAACCATTCTTTGTGTGTATTTGGTTTAATATGCCCCTCTTCAGTTTTCCTTTTTTTCAGTTCATCCCATGGTATCTCAGGGAGTTTTTCTCTTTTACTTTATCTCGACTTTAAGACTAATATAAAGTTAAAAAAATTTTCAGTCCTTTAAACCCAAGATATTAGCAAGAAAAATGCTATTTTTTGTTTTACTCATCTGTGCTCATTGACTTGTGAGGAAGATCTGCTGTTGTTTCCAGCTAGATTCAATGTCCTCTTGGGTCTCTTTCGCTCTCATAATGCATTGTTTCTAACTAATAAAAATGGGGTGTTTTAAGCACAAGAAAAGTTTTGCATATTTTCTACAGATATAAATAGATATCTAGTAGTTCTTAGTGAGAAGTTGTTGCAACTACTCTAGGCCAATTTTTTAGTTAAGTGCAATGCATAAGAAACATTTCCTTTATTCATCTGAAATGAAACACCTTAGTATTATATCTGAAGTGAATGTCTGTTTTAGTGTGAAATGAAAATATTTATTTTTCCTTAGATTTGAGATAGCTGATTTTGAAAAAAAAAAGAACAAGTAGTAGCCAATTAAAATGTAGTAATCTGATTTTTTTATTATTATTTTTATAATAATAAAATTTTATTTTTAGAAAACTTGCTCTTGGTGAAATATGTTCTTCATTTTGAAAAGCAGACAGCATTATAGAAAATGTTCCTGCTTTGAACTGACAAGTAATTACAGATATTCAGTGTATGCTAATTACATGGTACATTGAAACAATTATATACATGTTGTCTCTTATTCCACAAGAAGAATCCTACAATAATTTACTTATTCAATTACTCTTAATTTTTTCCCCTTTATATTTCCCAGCACATGGAGCAGTATTTAGTTTACAGACTCCAGAGCTAGGCACTGAAACAAACATTCCAAATACCGGGTATGAAAGACATATTGCATCAAAGCTGGGAGAGTTTAACCAGTCAGTTTAGGGACTCATCCAGATCCTTCCATCACAGCTAAGAGTTGCTGCATCTTGTGGAAAACTATCCCTGGGAAACCCATTAGCCTTTGTTCCATGAATAGGCCATTTGCTCCCCTTATTCCAGAAAGTTTCTGCATTGTATGTTCTGCATATGTGCATATGATCACATTTGGATCCTTTTAAGCCAGATTTACTGCAGTGTTTAGGACAATGAGCATCAGACCAAGTTCACTTAAAATTTGGTATATGGAACAATGGATAATGGCATTGCATATTGTTTCATGGAAAAGAGCTCAGGTCACTCACTGGTAATTTCTCTGACATCAACTCTTTTTAGACATATTTTTACTGTCAGAGAATGACAGCTGCCTCACCATTTCCTTGAATGTTGCTTGACCAGGTAGGATAAGAGACATTTGAGGATTAGAGATATTTGAGGGTATTTAATTAAATTTTAAATTAGTAAAAATCACGCTATACAATGTTTCTAAAAGCTTATCAATAGTGATTACTCCTATTCTTTCTCCATAAGAGATATTTCAGATATCAATGGAATCTTTCAAAACAGATACCTTTCATTCCTTCTCAGCAATTTAAATATTTTGAGAGAGAAGTACTAAAAATTCCACATATATTGCAAATACTATCAATAATGGTACCACTTTTTATATTATTTGATTCTTCTAAACAGTAATGTTAGAAATGTCCTGTAAGAAAAAGCTAGGGTTTTCTTTTTTTTACTTAAAAAAAATCTGTGAGTTCATAGTATTTAAGCACCCCCATAGTTATTTAGATTTTTCTGTTTCCCTACTTGCATGTATAGCTCAAATATATAATCCATGAGCAAAACAGGGTGGAACTTGCATGACAATATAAGCATAGCTAAAAATTCCAAGCATTGTGTACTTCTCTGATTTAGTGCATACATACAATTCTAATGTCAATGCATGCTTTAAATGTCAGGAATCTGCGATGATAACTGCCTGAGGGCCTGAAGGTTGGCAGATATACATTAGACAGTTAATCAATTTTATTTTCCTGGTACTGTGAAATGAATTCACAACAAATCTGTTTCTAGGCTTTATTTTTACATTTCTGTGTTTGAATTGGGCAATTTGTACTCTGAATTCTTAGCAAAATGTAATTTGAGCAGCTTACGTGTTACTATTATTTCTAGGGCTGGATTTAGTCCCATATGGAATTCAGGTTCATAATAAATTTTTGTCTGCTGTGGTAAGGATAATATTGTTTGATCCACGTGTTTTTATTATCACTGGATACTCTGCAGGGATAAATCAACTGTCTATCAATCTGTGTATAAGAAAGAAATAACAACTTGAAAATTAATTTCCATTCAGACCTGATCCTGGTTGGTTGGTTTTGTCATTATTCTGGTATGCAACTTCATAAATCATATATGAGTACAAATGTCTATCACGGGCATACAAGAAGGGACATCTATTTTTATGTATAAAAATTTCTTTTAAATATTTATTCCTCTTAACAGAAACATAAAACTTCTATATTCTTGATATCAGTGTTTTACTTTTCTTAGTATTAACAATAGCATCCTCATCTAGAGGTTCACACGCTCTTACTGGGCATTTGTGAATTTACATATTCCCATCAGGTAAAAGCAACTTGACTTGGTGAAATTTGCTTCAGTCTTGCAAGGAAAGTGTAAGAAAAAAGATTTGTTATGAAGATGGCAAATTTCAGGGACTATTTGAGATGCTCAGAAAGGCCCTTCAAGAGCAAGAATGTATTTCAGTCATTCAGACGTTGATGGAACAATCCTTAGGAAATGTAGCTTCCATGACTAAATTCTGAATTTTCTATTGCCTTCTGAACCACTAAGAATTTTTTTTTTTAAATTAAAAACTATTTCATTTACATACCTTCAGTGGATTACCATCTTCTATTGGGGAGATGCAATTACAGATTAGAAAAGGTGAGGTTCTTTTGGGTGCTGTAAGCACTGGTTCCAAACAGCATTTACAGATAGTACTTATGAAAGACAAGACCATGCAGTACATTTTAAAACCCAACAATAAAACCAACCAAACAAAAAGATGCTGGAATAATTTTAAACCAGGAAGAATAAGAGGAAGAAGGTATATGCAAGGAGCTCACAAAAAAATCTGGGAACAGATGGATGCTGTGGCACTGCAGCTGAAGGGAATTTTGACAGAAGGCTGTGACTGTCCAGCAGGTTTGTGCAAGGGTTCTGGAGGGCTGAATTTGGTCCCTATGAAAAGTTTCAGAGGAAGAAGGGAGACAGGCAGCAGCAGGCAGACAGCAGGAAATAATACCTCCTTGTGGAAGACTTGCACATTCAGTAGGAATACGACCTGAGACCTGACTAAAAAGAAGAGATACTAGATGGTGTAATAAAATTTTATTTAATGCATGTACACATACAGTAAATTTTTTATTACATGTGTATCTAGGCAATTAACTTTTTTGCTTTAAAAACAATTTTGATTTTGTGTTTATTTCATTTTTTATGGAAACACTGAGAAAATTAAGCTTTGCTGTACTTCCATTTATGTCACTTAAATAGTAGAACTTAATCTTGCTTTCAGTACACAGTTTTGAAAAGTAAATTTGCGGTTGATCCCTGCTATTCTCAATTTTCAGAGAAGATGCAAAACATCTGAATTTTAGCATTAAAATTGCAGTGCAGAATCAGCTGTACTACAGAGCAGAGGAAGCCTAATTTCAAGGAAATCATGGCTGGTTTTCCAATGACTTTTGAAATCCATTTCCATTTAGCTGCTGGTGGATACAAGGATTAAGAAAGTAAGAAGGGCCCCTGGCCCAGACAAATGATCCATCTGCCCTTATTCAGTCTCTGGAAATAGGACCTGGAGATCACAATGAGGAGAGAAAAAACCTGGCCACTTCTTGTCCTTCATTCTTGACATTTCCTTAAGCATTCATAATTTTTTTACTGGAGTGTACATTTCCTGTCCTATACATTTAAAATCCATTTCCAAATACATTATCCCTTAATTTGTATAATGCTTTTTTGAATGCGGTACCATTCAAATCTATTCCTTCACCTCCTCTGGCAATAAACACCTGAATTACCCATGAAGTAAAGACATTTCTTTTGCCTGTTTTCTACCTACTTGTGACACTGACTGTCCCTCAGTTCTTTTGTTGCAGGTTTTGGTGAACAGCTGGGTTTCCAGCTTATTCACAGCTTTCATGGTTACTGAAAGCTCCCACATGCTGCCCCTGAGTTTTCCTTTTCAAACATGAGATTAGTTTGGACAACAGTTGGTGATGAACAAGTACTGTTCCCCAGTTATAACTCCAAGTTTAACACCAAGTATATGTGTCAAGACTATTTTTTTCATTGTCTTATGTTGGCTGCATTTACAATAAGATGCATCTGCTGTCTTTGTGCCCTGCCTCTCAGTTGTGTGAGGTTTTCTGAAATTCCTCATTCCTTGACTACTCAGATCATCTGGACTTTGCAGCTTCAATTCTCTCTTCTGTTTCCCGGTCTTTGATGGAGATTTTAGTAAAACCACTTTCAACAGCTAAAAGGCTGGGATCAAGCTTTTAATATACTCTTTTCTCAGTTCCAAGACTCCTGATTCTTTCATGGATGCGTGGCTTCAAATGAGAGGGCAGGGCACCATGTTTACCATAGTTTGGCCTGAGGCTGATTGACAGTAGGGCTGCGTAGACCCAGGTCACTTCATTCTTTAGTAAATCTTTTCTGCAAACAGATCCATACTGGTATCACTGCCAGTGTGCCTTGGTTGGTTAGGCACTCCTTGTGTGAACATTTTACGTGGATCCCCAAACTTTCCTACTTACAATGTAAGTGGAAATTATATATATCTTAGTAAGTTTACTCTGGAGACACACAGTTTTCTGTGCAGATGTCAGATGAGAATAGGGAAGACCTAAATGAAGAAAATTTGTTGCTAATCATCTTGGAGGCTAATGTCATTTTCTGCCTTCATATGACATTTAGGCATTTAGTGAAACCATGCAAAGTACTACATTGATAACTGGGATAGGGCTGCTTGCTTCTCCCTGCCCAAGTGTGGAAAAATAATTTTCTCCACCTGAAAGATCTTGTTTAACATTAACTCTTCTGATGATTTGATCCTACATGAAAAGCATGGCTTCTTGGATCAAATCAGTGAAAGTTTATCTTCAAATTTGTGTTGGTGATGTGAAAATTGATTAATTCCCTAAATTAATGACAGGGTGGTAATTAGAATTATCAGAGTACTACACATGAACTCATTCTATCTTGTTTATCACTGAATATTGTTTGTTTCTGGTCTGCATTGTATTTTCTTGCCCCTTTCAAATACTCCTCCTTTGTCTTGATCTGGAAGAATACTAATGAGTGATTTATTAAGTTTCAAAGGAACTTCAAAATATTCTTTTTGTGTCTAACTGTGATTTTTCAACACCAACTCTGACAGAGGATTAGTGTTGATTAAACTATTATGGTTTAAGGGTAAAAGTGAGAAAAGTTTTTCTGAAGGACACGTTTTGTTAGAGTATTGAATAAAGCAAGCAATCTTTGGAGTATCAAGAAAGGTACACCGGTGAGCTGGCATTTGCCTTAAGAGAGTTGGTGAGTTGTCTTTGTATTTTTGGTGAGTGATGGGTCCCAACTGTAGTGCCTCTCTACTGAAAAGTTATTCTGTTCCAGTGAAAAAATCACTGCCTTAAGACATATTAAAGTCTTATATGAAGAATATTTTTTGGAAGTAGACAGGGTTCAGTAAGTTTAGACAGTGTAAACACTGTTTGAAAACGGCATGGGTTTAAAATATACAGATTTACTCTCTGTTTCTACATTCCACAGAACAGAATGTATGCATAGGGCCATATCACTGCTAATGCTTTGCAGTGGTAGAATAAAGATGTTAAGTCAGTAAAGGAGACAGGATGGGAAGGACAAGGACAAAGAACAAGAGTGGGTGGCTATTTTTGTAAAGGACTGGCACCTAGAACAATGGGGCTCTGGATACAGACATTTTATATGTAATAATGATAATCAATATTACTGCTAATACCCAAGAGATTGTAATATATGTACTCATTAACAGGGAAGTCCAAAGACCTGTATGTGATCACCTATAGCAAGGAACAGATTCTGAGCAAGGTGTGATACATTGGGGATGGTGGAGGAGGTTTGGCTGAGATGTAAAAAGGGTAAAGAGTGAAGGTATACACAATGTTCTTTTAATATGCCAGCAGCCCTTCTAGATTTCCGAGTATGCAGCTGTGCAAACAACTGATTTTTTGGTTAGGTGTATGAACCCAAACACACTCAACATGTAATTTCTGCTGATCTAGAATGAAAACATTTCCAATTGTTTTATGAAACAGACACCCTCAACACTTTTCCTCCAGCTTAACAAAATGTTCTCTTTGGCTGAAATGAAATTGCTCATTTGGGTTTGGTTTTTTTTTTTTTTGAGTTTTTTTGCTTCTAAAAGACTTTTTTTTTATTTGAAAATCAAATGTAATTTCATGTGGTCTCAATACAATACTTGGAAACAAACAATAAACATTTCTTACCCTCATTCAGATTTCCTTGCCAAATTAGATACAAATTTGCAAAAAGTTTCAGTGGTCACAAAATTGCTGATTTCAGTGAACAAGCTACTTGGGGAAAGTAGGCATTTACCCAATTAGTTCCTTTTATAGTACTGACTGCCAGGGTATGAGCCTGCTCTGGTGGCTTAGTGTGGGCTGGCCTTCTGTCAAACCTGCAGTAGCTGTTCCCTCACTGGAGGGTCAGAGCTGCTGTTGATGAATGATCACAATCCACATTTTGCTCTTGGTTTTACATGGACTGACTACAGCAAAGCACAGGCAAGCCCTCAATGATCTCGGTTTTCTGCGCATTTCAAGGCTTCAGAGCCTTCTCTCTTGTCAGGTGGTTATTTCCTGATACAGCTTTTCTGCAAAGACTTGGGAATTGTTTCCAAGTATCATGAAAATTGTCATTTAGATGTTGTCCAGGAACAAGTCCATTAGACAGAGAGGTGTGGTAGAGTAGTTTACCCTTCAAACAGCAATCATCAGCCTTAACCAGCATCATGCACTTACTGGTTTGGATGCTACTAATCCTGATTTATGCCTTACTGCTTCACATGAATGAGTCTGCTTGCAGAGTGGAGAGGATTTATTGTGAGTAGAGTGCCAGACCCTGTTCCTTGAAATAAGAAATGTTTATATTGTTGGGAAATGATGTAATGGCAGCTTGAATTATGTTTATTACCATGTGAAAAGTTTTAGCAGTATATCTGTCTGTTTTCTATTAGAGATTTGTATCCAATAACAAAAAAATGCCCATGGATAACAAACTGGAAAATGGATGCATATTTGGCTGGCTGTAACTGTTGGGGGAGTGGGGAGGAGGATGGGGCTGGAGAGGAGTTGTGGGGCTTTTTAAACTATTTTACAGTAACAAAACATGTCTAATGAAGGTGTTGTAGAGACACACTTTTTTAAAAATTGGAAATTAAAAATAAAAGCTAATTTGAAAGTAACTCTCACTTTTCTGACTGTATTGGGAAGTATTGTTACTTATCTGAATTTAAAATTTGACACAATTCCATTTCTTATTTTTTTATTTATATTATTGAAGGACATCTCTACGAAGTAATTACAGACCTCTTTTGCTGGATAATCAACTGGTGGATAGGGAAGGTGTTTCTTATTCATTGAGTTAGCATATTATATCCATTTCCCTAGAAGTGAAGTCAAGATGTCTGCTACTTTTGTGAATCTAGAGTTTACCACATTAGAAGAAAAATGTACCACAGATGAAATGTAGTGTATAGTTAGAAGTTTTTTTTAATTTACACATGCATGTATAATTTAAAATGTTCTTTTGCTAATTAAAAACAAACAAACAAAAATAAACATTATGAGTGCTACTGGTTTTTTTTCTGCATTTGACAAAACTTTTAGTGTTGCTCAAGTTTTTATTTATTTGTTATGCAATAAGTTATATAATAATTTAAAATCTTTGTCATCAGTAAATATTGTATAGCATAAAAGCCAATTTTGGGCTTTATGTCTGAAGAATTTTCTAGTTTTTATACCATAAAGATATTGGGAAAATCAAATATTTTAACACAGTAAAATGCATCAAATGAAATCAGACATTGAAAGATGTTCCACTTGAATGGAATGCTGTTGGAGCTAGAATCCTACATTGCAGGTGATCTAGTGAACCTTTAGGTTTAGTGCAGTATAGCTAAAGGTCCATTTCACATGAAAGGTGATGTTAAGATCTGGCAGGCAATATAAGAGATACACCTTGATAGATAAAATTGTCTCCTAATGCATTTATAGATGCCCTGGAAAAAGACTTTTGGCAAGAAATTTTCTTGCTAAATTCAGTCAGGAAAAGAGTTTATAAAATAATAGTTTTCTGCAATTGCTTTCTTTTTCATTTACAGTAATAGGTGATTCATAAATAGTGTGATCTGGAAAATAATAGGTGTGCATCCAAGTCAACGTTTAGGAAAGCTGTATGAAACCATTTCACTAGAATTCAGATCTGTGAGATACAAAAACAATTATGCAGAACCTAATTAGAGTTATGGATCATAATTCATGTGTAAATGCAGTCAACAGAAATTACTACTTGTAATAGGAGGGGCTTTATGGAGGACTGTAGGGAACAAGAGAGGAAGGAAGGTTCATAGAAGAATAGATGAAGTGGCCAGAGTTGCAGGGAGGGGGGCAAAGCCTCTGAGGAATTGTCTATTCGTTGAAGATGTCCACGTGACAACCTGGACACTTGCCTCCAGAGCCCCAGAGGAGCTTTTTGCTCATTGCTCAAAACATCTGTGGAAATATCCTTAGCAGGGACACCATGAATCAGTGCAGCATTAACTGCAGGATCATAATGGAATAATGTCTGGTTGTTTTGTGATTGCAACTTTCCCACTGGTTTTATATTTGGACTTCATTCACAATAAGCCTGCTTCCATCTGGAAATTCTTTGTGTCTTTGAAAATTAAGAGAAAATTGCCTCCCTCAACAGTATTGAAGGGAGACGTAAGGTACATACAAAGGATATAAGAAGGACATACATTGTCTTGCAATATAAATTATAGACAAATTTTCTGATTTATTCTAATGTTTTCTATCTTAAATTTGAGGAATCTAGAATCATACAATCATAAAACCATTTATGCTGGAAAAGACTTTTGACATCACCAAGTCCAAACATTAACCAAGGAGTCTGTCCCTAAGTGCCACAACTGCACCAGGTATACATTAAATACATCTAAGGACAGTGACTCAACCACTTCCCTGGACAACCTGTTCCAGATTTTGACAAGCCTTTCAGTGAGGAAATGTTTTCCAATATCAAGACCTAAACCTCCCCTGGTGCACCTGGAAACCATTTCCTCTGGTCCCACCACTTGTTACTGGGGAGAAGAGATTATTTTGTATATTCTTGGTATCATTCTGAAGTTATTATAGCAGTGACTTTCAGGAATGATTCTTTACAACTGGACAGTCTTTTTCCCATGGAAAGCCAGAAGATAAAATGTGTTTTGGTCGTCCTTTCAAGAATATATTTGTTCTGTAAATAACTGTAAAATTCCCATCTTTTAACAGAGAAAGAAATATCTGTGCAAAGGATGAGATTAGAGGAATAATAAAAGAGATGCATTATACTGAATTCAGTAGAGCTCCAACTTTGTTAATATCTGATAAAGTCTTAATGTGCGTGCGAATATAGGTAGCTTGTGACTACACCTGATATCACTGTGAAATATTTATAGGATCAATTGATGAGGTGAAAAATCTTTGCAATTGTCTGTACATATCAGACATGATGCTTAAATGACATGTTTTCTTTATTAATAGGCTGCATATGGGAAGGAAGTAACAATATATGCAGTACAGGTAATGCAGAGCATCTCAAAAGTTAGATATTAAATTTTTTCCCGTTTTTTTTTTCTGATTCTAGTTAATGGGTTTCTCCAAAAAATGAATGGCTGTCTCAGAAGACCAGTGTCTCATATGGCAAGAATGACCCTTTGGAATTTCCTCTCCATTTCCGCTCTCTGCTAAAGCAATTTTGGTAACTCATTTGAAAACACACTTTACAGGGAGGCATAGATTTTGCCAATTAGGTTTTGCCTGGTGTGAAATATGTCTATATCCAGAAAATAACCTTTGCTATATTAGTTCCCTGTTTAAGCATCTTTGCCTGTTAATTACCAAATTATAGGAACAGTTTAGAAAATCATCCACTGATTATATTGTATGAATATCTTGCACAGCCATGACCTCCTTCCTGTTTACTTTGGGTAAAAAAATTGTTTGAGGTGCTTGTAAAAATTGGCAGCAACTTGTTCTAAAGGTAATAGAGAAATATTACAACACCTCAGCATAAAAATTTCAGGTGCATTTTTATTCCATGAAAAGATAAAAACCCTATCAGATTCCAAATAAATCAATATACTGCATTCTGCTCTGCAGTCTGCAGTGTTTATTAATGCAGCATTTGATGATGCAGGCAGTACAATGCTAGGCAAATCCTTTTGACTATGATGAAAAACTTAACTAAGATTGACTAGCAGTGATGATTTTTTTACATGGGCCAGAGGTTTATACCACAGGCCTGAAGAGACTTGATCTGACCAGAAAAGTTCAAAACACTGTAGTAACCCTTAGAATTAGGAATCCTTAGAAAGGATTCACTTTTGTGAGAGTTTTTTGTGAGATGTAGTGTCTGTACGAGACATTTGAAAAATTTATAGATAAAGAAGATCTTAATTTATAGACAAAGAAGTATGGTGCAGAGAGGCATCTTCCAACTCCTGGATCTGTGAGAAAGTTCAAGAGTACTTTCATGTATTGAAACTAATCCTGAGCATCAGAGTTGGTGTTGCTCACTGCAGAAACAGGTCTGAAATCATCCTAGAAAACTCAACAGGGCTAAACAGGACATCTTGGTTTAACCATTAAACTTTTTCAGAAATGATAGCAGATGAAGGTGTTACCTCAGCATGAGACCTGATTAAAAATTATTATTTCTGAACTCACTAGAACCCCAGAGATTCCACCCTGGATCAGAAATAGAACTTCTCAGTAATGTTACATTTCTGTGTGAGTAGATCCTGGAAAATACTGAAAATATCTCTAACTAGTAGATGTTAAAAAGCAGTTGCATAACTTAATGAGACTTTATAAGGGGAAGAATAATTGTTAGAGATTAGGAAGGATGTTGTGAAGAAAATGAAATGTTCTGTGTTGATACATTTTCATGCCAGTCCTCAACACATTATAAATTGCCATTCTCACATCTAGAGAAGCAGAGAAATAGAGGAAAGTATTTTCCATCTGTTGATCCCTTTTTTGACCTCTTTGTCAAAGGAAAGTAGTAAGGCCACTTCCATTCAGAGCCCTGTTCAGCCCAGAGTTAAGTTTTCCAATGTCTTCCATGTGAAAAATGATTAAGTCCTTACTCCCACCTGGGAGTCTGCCTGGCCAGAAACTGACATCCCAACTTCAGTGAATCTCTGGAAAATTTTGTAGTGGCACCTAAGTATTCAAAGTTTCACCATAAGAAGGTATCTTCAAGCATTAAATGCCAAGATGGAATGACTTAAGAATCTCAATCCAAATACATTCAAAGTTAATTGAAATAAATATCAAATCATGGTCTTAAGAGCCTGTGCCATGTACAAGACAGAAAAAAGATATCAATAACTTTGAAAAAAAGAATGTCATATCTTCTTTGAGGTAAGTGCAGCTACCACTGAATTTGGGATTTTTCTTTAAGTAATAAGCAATGAGGGCTATTAATGAGAGGAAATCTGAAATGCTCTGGAGTGTTATGAACAACACAGAATGCAGAACTGACTTTTGCTATGATATAACTCCTTTTTCCTTCACTTTATTCCTGAACAGGTAGTCATAAAGTAGAATATAATTCTCTGAATGAATGGAATCCTGAATTCTTCCTGTTTGGCTATACAGAAAAGTTGACTATTTGATGAAACTTCTTAAAAGCCTGGGATTTGTTTAGCTTGCGTTCCTAATGATCCTACAACTCTGGCACGAAAAGCAAATTTGCTATAGAGAGGGAAGATGGAAAATTGGGGAAATCATACTTTTCCATAATGGAAGAACTGAAAAGAAGTTAATACTCAAATACAAATTGGTGCTTTCGTTGTAGTGCAAACATCTGTGTCCTGAAACCAATTTTACATACAGCCAGTGGAAATGAACACTTCCCATGTGTGCTGGCCTAACACTAGAGAAATGTTTAGGGCTGTTGGAGAGCTCTGGGATGAAACACTTTCCTTTGGAAAATGGCAAGCTGATGAAATAGAGGCTTTTTTAAGACTTAGTTCCTTTCAAAAACCTTTTGATTTTTGCAAGAAAAGTACTGACACTGCCAAAAAGTTTTTGGCTTAACTTTTATTAATACAAATGTTCCATTTTTAGTTCAAACCAACTTCTCATTCCCCTAAATTAATTAATCTGAGACAGTAATTAATTAACTTCAGACTCAAATATATGAAAGCATTATCTGAACAACCTGCTCAATGTACTACTGCTAGAGAATGATTCCATGGCAGAAAATAAAAAATAGCATTTGCATATTTTATTGAATATTTTGTGAATATTAATGGTATTTTTTAATATAAATGCTTCACAGCATTAATTATATATAGCATAACATGAACACAACTGAACACAAATGAAGTAAAACAAAAGTAATAAAATAATCTAACAAGTGTTACATTAGGATTTTTGCTGAGAGGCAGCATCTTGCACCTTTCATATTTCCTACTTTGTAGACAGCAAGAATGCATATTTTCCAAGAATCAGCATGTGCTTAACTTGGTCACTTGAGAACCAGGTCCTCTGTCAATCTATTGGTCCTATTTGGCTCTTCAACAAAGGCATAATTTTCTGAATCAAAGGTCTGAAAAAATCTATTTTAAAATGATGTTTGAATAAGCATATACACGACTATTTTTAAGTATGAGAGAGAAAAAAAAAGGAGTAAAGTGAAGAATTTCTTTATTTGCTTTTGGCAAATCCAGAAGATTGATAAGTAGACTAGACTGAAAAAAAAATAGATTCTCCTGAACATCTCTTATATTATTCCAGTTCAAAAATAGCCATCTGGAAGGCCAAATCTCAGACTGTTGGGAAGCCATTTTGATGTAGTCTAGTTTTCTGAGCCCTGAGATGCTAATTTTCAGTTTATATTGTATATCAATTGTTATAGAGTGGGTTTTTTTATAAAGGTGAAATACACTAGGGACCTTTCTCATACTGTAAAATCAGAACCAGGAGAGATGAAAAAAATCTCAAATTAGTAAACACACAATGTCAAACAGTATTTTCTCCACATACATTGTACCAAAAATTAAATAAAGCAATGCTATGAGGTCACAGACAAGTATGCTTTTCTGGGTTAACCTTTTTTTTGTAAAAGCAGGTGCAAAGCCAAGGCAGTTGAGTGTGTCTCATGCTGGATTTGAGAAAATGTGTTGTATTGTCATACTCAAAAAGCAGAATATATAACTGTTAACTAAAGCTTTCAGCAGTTAGTAAAAAAACCAAACCAAACTAAACCAAAACAAACAAACTTCCTTTTTTTTTTCATTTTGGGCTTTTAATCATAGGACAAAGTTCCACTGCTTGGACAGCTCTTAGGCACCATGGAGGAAAGTGTTAATTTATAATTAAAAGAGAAATATGGCAACTGGAAATCTGATGCATTGGGAAAGGTCCTCAAAGGCATGTGTTTAAACTACCACTTCCAGATTTACTAAAGAAATTAGGAGTGAGGCACAAAGGTATCTCTGTGCTCAAAATTATCCTACAGTGAAGTCTCTTGTGTGTTTTCATGCCCATAACCTCAATTCTGCCAGGCCCTTTGACAGATGGTCTGCTGCAACCCACAAATGCCAGATCAAGCACTCACAAGCTTCTGCTAAAGTTGTATTTACATACATTTTACATTGATACATGCTGCACATCTATTTCTGAATGAAAATTAAAAGAGTTGTGTAGCTTTTAAAATAAAATATATGCAGGGAATCCTGAAGTCTTGAATTATTACCAGAAAACTAGGATTTCTACAGATCTCCTTTCCTTCCTTCCTTCCTCCCTCCCTTCCTTCCTTTCCTTCCTTCCTTCCTCCCTCCCTCTTCTGAACTGCAATGCCAGCCTATGAAGAACTGGATGAGTGGAAAAGATTTCACATTATTTTAGATAATATCTCTTTGTTCTCTGTTTCATTTCCTGTTGTTAGCTTTCAAAATTGTTTCTTAAAATTTATTTTATTGCCTTGTATATGTGTTTTCTGTTTTATATGGGTTTTCTTGTGTAATAGATTTCATTATCATACAGTTCAATTCTATTAAATTTTATTCTCTGAGTATTTTTTTTAATTCTGACTGCTGAAACTCAAATGGATAAGGGAAAAAGTGTTAATCATTCCCTTTTCCTTTTCCTTCCTGTGAATTATCCTGGGCTGCAAAAGGAATGGCAGGATTTAGTGATGGTTTTTGTGGGTTTTTTTGTCTTTCAGGGATCACTACAAACAGAAGGAGACAAATGCTCAAGTTAGTATTTTGACTGACAAATCAGCCAAATGGAAAATCTAGATGACATTATGTTCTTCTGCAGGGATTGCACATATTGAGCTTGCAGAGCTTTTGCTGTGTGTTCTTATTAACAAATGAATTGCCTGTTGTGTGGTCCACTAAAAATTAATATAATATTTTAATAATTATTTATTGCCTTTGGAAAGGGCTGATAGGAAGAATCCAATATTTTTAAGTGTTTGAAGTGCTTAAGAATTGTATTCTGGATTGCAACTGTGTGTCTAAAATGATGTGTTTGATATATTAGCCAAATTTTATGTACTTATAAGGATTATCAAAACTATTTAATGAAGTAACTAAAAAAATAGCATTTTTGATTGGATTTAAAATTTCTTCTGCTTATCTACTTGAGAAAATACATCATTTTATGTAGCATCTGTTATGAATGAAATGTAACTTTCAACTCCTCTTTCACAATTCCTACATATACATTTTCCTTTGTGACCAAAAAACAAAGAGTTATAAAGCTCTGAGAGCCCACAGCTGTTTGTGTTAGATGGAGAAAGCATGCCTCTTTTTGTTCCTACAGGAAAAAAATTGTGTTAGGTTCAATGTGCTGATAAATGTAAAAGCAGTAATATTCCAAGGTGGGGTTTTGACAGAGACATCTTGTTAAACATATCAAAGCATACCCCAGATAACAGCTGAACTAAGCTGCATGCTTAGGAATTTATTCTAGTTGAAAATATACGTTCTTATGAAATTTAGCTCTACCAGTACATAACCCACCCAAACATTTGTTTGTTTTTTAAAGCTTGGAATAGGGATGCGTGTGGAAAAAAGCTAAAGAGTTTCATATGTTCAGAAATTGTGCAGAACAATTAAACAAGATGCCATTCAGATTTAGCTGTTGTGACAAGTAAGAGAACAAAATGTGAACTGCGTGCAAAATATTATTCCCCTTTTGTGAACCGCGTCGGGATTTTTTTGGCTTGCAGGCCGAACAAGTGACACGGTTAACTGAGTGACACTTCACTTCCAGCTAATTCTTGGCATCAAACTTAAAGTAGTCTTGTGCAGCTGCACTGACTGATATCAGCTCCACTATGGGATATGGTGGTGTTAGATCAGTGCTTTGGATAATCCTATAGAAGCCTTGCATTCCAAGCTAGAAGAAAAAAAAATAAAGGGTTTTTCTAACATTTTTTTTTTCCTTTTTAAGCCTCAAGGGTTCATTTCTCATCTCATTAAAATCAATGTAAATTTAACATTAAATTCAACGTCAGTTTTTATTCTGGAATGACAGTTTGTGCTATTGTAGGCCTTTTCATGAACTCTACTGGGAAGATGCATTGGAGAAACTAAACACTCCCTTGGTTTTAACCAGTCTCCTAACACATCAAACATGATGAGGTAAAGAAAAGTTTTGAAATTTATGTGGATTTACTGAAGCAGTGGTTAGAATGGGAGGAGAGGCAGTTCTTCAGTGCTGGTTCTGTCTGGGATAGAGTTAATTTTCTTAGTAGCTGGCATGGGACCCTGCTTTGTATTTGTGTTGGAAACAGTGTTGATAGCATGTTTGTGTTCTTGCTGAGCAGTGCTGGCAGAGCACCAAGGCCTTTTGTGCCTCTCATCCCAACCCAGCAGCAAGTGGGCTGGGGATGCACAGGAGAGGCGTCCCAGGAGAGGATTAACCAGGAGAATTGACCTCAAGTGACCCAGGGGATGTTTCATGCCATGTGGCCTCATGCTCAGTCTATAAACCTGCAGAAGGGTTAAGAGGGGATGTTTGGGGATGGTTTTCATTTGCCTGAGTCACCATTATGGCTTTCCTGTAGACAGCTGAACACCTGCTTGCTGATGGGAAGTGGTGAATTAATTCCTTGTTCTGCTTTGCTTGTGCACGCAGTTTTTGCTTTACCTATTAAACTTGCTTTATCTCAATACATGAATTTTCTTGGTTTTACTCTTCCAGTTCTCTCACCCATCACACCAAGGGAGAGGGAATGAGCAGCTGCATGAGACGCTGTTGCCAGCTGAAGCTAAACCATGACAACCACCTGTCCACCTCTTGTTCAGGGATTTGGCAGTTTCAGGCAGTTTCAGGCAGTTTCAGGCATTAGTGTGCCCCAGTCAGTGGCTGCCCAGCAATGCCATGAAGATTGCAGAAGCATTCCTGTGGCACTCACTGTAACTCTGTCCAGATAAGCATTAAAGAATTGCCTGAAATTTCCGAGCATTGGCATTGATTTATAAAGAGTTCTGGAGGTGTATGCTGGAATTCAGTACCAAGCCATCTCATCAGAGCTCTATGGCTCTGTAAAAAGAGTAATGAAGATTTTTGTAGCTATACCATCATTAAAAGCCACTCCCTTGTAAAGAGTTTAAAGACTGTTTGAAAAATTATCCAATTTGTAGCTTGGTGCTGCCTATAAATTGTGGCTATTATTGTCACTCCAGATGTAAATGAAGAAAGTAAATTTATTTCTATGGTGCTTAAGTGCAAGAAATAGAGATACTTCTAGGGACACGGATGAAGTTAATGCTCAGAACATTTTACCAGGAATAACTGAAACAGAACTTTACACATTAGCATCACAACATCATTAAAAGAAATTTTGACCACCTGACATGATGCCAAAGGGAATGACAGTGTTTCTATCTGCATCTGAAAGCAAGGTAACACATTTTCCATGGATCCTAGCAAAATGAGCACCAGCAACCCGTAACCCCTGAAATGCATTGGAAACCTGACAGATAAAATTGATATCTGCTGCCAATGTAATAACAGCCATTAATAATGGCTTCTACAGTACCTGAATTCATGTCTTTTTAAGTTTCTCAGTGCAAAAAAAGTGAATGCAGGAGGTTTCTGCAAAACCATAAAACTTAACAAAACATGTCCCTGAGGTAATGAAAAAAAGATATCTTAAGTCAGTTTTTTTTCATGTGCATTTTAAAAATAAAAGAAATTCTCAAGCATTGCCAGAGAATATATGGCAACCCTATATTTAAGATATATTTACGTGTATCAACTGATTGATTGATCCTTTATTTCCAGTATTTAGACAGATTCTGAAAGAACAAGAGAAATCTCATTTCTCTAGATTATTTATTTATAAAAATTACTCATGTGTTCTATGATAAGATGCAGGACCAAAGGCATTCTAAATTTGCTTTCAAAAAACAGTTAGGACATGTTTTTCCCTAAGTGGTTGCTGGAGCACATGGACCTGATGGAGGGGACAGGGATAGGATCTCAGACTCTCCATGAGGAGCAGTATGGAGTGACCCTAGTGAAAGCAGCTTCTTTTTCTCTTGGGTAATGTAGAACATAGGTGCTTGAATGTCTTAAAAACAGTAGAAGGAGGACTACTTGTAAAGTAGCATTTTTCTGCTACAGCTGCAGTAAGTTAGTTCTCCTAAACTACAAATTTTACTATCAGAATCTATTGTCTTTAAATGTTCCATGCTTTTTACTCTTGATATTGTCCTATTAGGTTGTGGAAGACAGAGCTCTTATATTGAATGAAAAATGAGGGCATCAGAAAACAATTGATTGTGCCCTGAGCATTTCATCACTATTGTAGCCTCTGAAACACAAATCTCAAAAAATTCAGGTATGGCAATAATATTTGTTCCAGGACCTTTTTTCAGTGTCCTTTCCTCCAAGATGACAGTGAAACGAATAACTTTTGGATTTGAATTGGGGAACATTTTCTTTTTCAAGCAACAGGGATTTAGGCATTAGCTGGAAACATTCTATCTGCAGAACAACAAGAATGTGAATAATTACGCTATTTTTCTGGTTTTTATGTTGGATCAGTAGTTAACATTAAAGCTTCACAGCATGAAAATGTCTGCAAGCATTAGGATGAATGATTTGTACAACAGCAACAAATTTTCAATTATGATTATAGCTAAGCTGACTATTTTTTGCAGAAGTCAGACTTCTTTCAGTTTTCTTAACTAAAGTCAACATTTCTAAAGAAAACTTCTACTGAAAATGTAGATATTTTTATCAGCCCTTAGGGCAGAAAATAACTGCTTATCACCCAGCTAAGCTTAATATATATATATATATATATATGTAGCAATGAAATAATAGTTTATGTCTATAAAAATAACCACATATTCAAATGGTGATATCATGGTCTGTCCTGTGATACAGTTGGTAGAAATGTTGGACCTTGACAAAGACGTTCCTTGTCTCTCATGGAAAAACTCTCAAATGCACAGCTGCTTTCTGAGAATCAAATGTAAACCACACAAATTATATCTGTTTATTATATATGGGTCTGCTCTTTTTTTCTTCCAGCTGCTGACACCTTAATAACACTTGAAAATAGCCAAAACCTTCATAATTCCTGGAGAGAAAAGGAGTGCATTGCTTAGCCCTTTTCTGAAAGAGCTTCAGGAAATCCTTTCCTAAAAATAGACTTCATTATTTGTTAGCTCTCTTTGTTCTTTCTAAAATAATGTTTTCCCTGGACAGCTTTACCTTCTTCCCTGTCAGTCTACTTGCCTATGTTAATTAAACCAGATCATCAGTAAAGCACAATGGACAGAAGATAGGACCGTGGCCATTTCATGCAGTGAGGAAAGCACTTTCTGGAAAATAGGGATGTGTTTCTCTGACTCCTTATGTTTCTCCTCACACACCTGATCCTGGTGTGAGAGACCAGAATAGCAATGTCTTCCCTTATGATGACAAAAAAATCCTCACCATCTCTTTTTTACTTTTTGTTTGTCAAGCTTCCCTAACTCAGGGACCTCTTTTGGCACTGCTGCACAAGGTGTAATTTAACAACCTTCCTCTGATACTAAAGACATTATTGTCCTCTCAGTTTAATACTTCCTGTCTGGTTTCTCCAGTGTCACTCAAGGCAGCTGCATGAGCAGAGAGGATATTGCAGTCCTCACTGCTGGTTAAATGTGAGTGATGACCCTGTAATGGCTGGGTTTGAACTTCTGCCCACAGTGATAGCCCTGAACATCCCAAACAGCTGCCAGCCACTCATAACAGGACAGCAGAACTGCGGTGATGGAGATTCCACCTGAATTTTACTCATCTGAGCAGGATTTGCCACAGTGTGGGCTGAGGTTAAATGCTCATAATGCTCTTTCCCTGAGACTGGGCAAGAATATCTCTCCAGATTTCATATTGTATAGAAGACCTGTGTTTGAGAGTTCAGTCCAGACTAGTTTGAGATAGTAGCAGCAGGCAGCAAGTGTCTAAAGCCAAGGCTGAAACAGATGTATGTGGTAAAACTGATGAAGGAGGAATATACAGCAACATGGCTTGCTTTAAAGCAATAGCTGGTTCTAACAAATAGCAAATCTCCTGTCATAGGCAAAACTATTTCCCATCTCTAAACCCTCTCTGCTTCCTGTTAGTTAGATATGAGTGCTTTATTACTACAAAAGTTGTTACTTTCAGTGAAATGCAAAGAACAATAATATGTTTACTATTATCACCAAAGCTTTCTGAAGCAGGGAACCTCAACACAACTCCAATATTCTTTGAGACAATCTTCCTCAACCTTCTATAACTCAGTCCTTATACTGTTTCTTTGGGGTTTTTAGCATTTTTCATAAAAACCTCTGGGATGCAAAAGTGAGCATCAGTGGTGACCAGGGTTTGCCAAGATAGCTGAGCACGTAACTTGTAGAATATAATTTTTAGTCAAATAATAATTATACATTAATGTAACACAAAAATTATTGCATATACTGGAATGGGGGAAAAAAAAAGTTTGGTTTGATCAGTTTTCTGAGAAAACCTAATTTCTTTCCACTGACAGAAGAAGTTGTCTCTTGAACATTGATCCTGTTTTTATTCAGCCCTGCTTAAAAGATCAGTGGCATGGGGTGATGATGCATTTGCATGTCTGTACAAGATTTACCAAGATTTCTGACTGTCTCTGGATCCTCAAATTAGAGGCAGCTGTAGCTGCAAACACACAGAAAGTGTGGCTAGCTGATCCACTTGCAAGTTATTAAAAATATATTTGAAACAGTAGAGATGTCACCATTGAGCTAGTGAATATTAAAAAAATACATTTTCTAGATCATTTAACTTTTTAAATTATATTTTACTTGCTGTAGAATTATTTAAATGCTTAATTGACTGAGTTAACAATAAAACCAGAGAATAAGTTACTTGTAAGGCTAGTCTTTATAAAGCAAGTGTATCCATGGCAATAAAATTCAGCATAAGATTTGCGTAGAAGATGCCAAGGATGATTGTGCTCGCAGAAATTTCCATTGGAGTTTTGTGATGAAGAAACCAATTTTCACTGTTTGAATAGTGAAAATTTGAGCTAAATGTTGCTAACAATTCAGACATCACTCGACTTATTATAAAGAGTTTTGGTTTGTATGTATGGTTTGAATTCCAGTCAGGATTAAAGAACAAAATTTGAAAATTCAGCTTCAAATTCAGATATGTGATACTTTTCAGCTTTCTGATGTGGGTCAAAGCTGGATAGCAAAATAATTCTAAATCCACTAACTGTATCAGCTTTAATGAAACTATATTTTTTAATAAATCCTTCTCACATGAACCCAAATTACTAGAAGGCTGGGAGAGCTTAGAACCCAATTTGAGTGAAATTTATCTTGACAGATGTCTAAAATGACTTTGTCATATAAGATTATATTTAAAAAATCATTTTATAGCAATGTGTGTATATCTCAATGCGTTGTTTTAGTACAACATAACAAACATCATACTGCAAAATGTTCTGATTCACTTTCCTTTGAATTCTATGGCCTTAGCCCTACTGACCCAAAGAAGAGTTAAACATTTCTGCCATATTCTGTAATAATTTTCTGACACTGTCCTAGTCCCTTTTAACGAAATGAAACATCTTCCTTAGAAAAAAAAACTTAAATAAGAGTGATAAAAATGAGAGATAGCCCAAGTCCAATGCTACCTCAGTAGTTCCAAATATGCCTCTTCAGCTGATGAATTTTCCCTGGGAAGCCTCTTTTTCCAAACATCACTACTGACAAAATTTAAACTTTAACACAGGGAACAAGCTTTCATTTTTCCATCATCCATTAAAATTAAAAGTTGGAAGAAATCCTATTGAAAACATTGTGGGGTAACTTTCAGACTTTTCCATAGTTTTATCTCACTCTGATCTACCTGTTCTCATGGATTTAAGGAGTTATTGCATTTCACTTAAAACAAACATGTCTTTTAGATGTGTCATTTTTCTTGCTTGTGCTTTTTTAAAGCTTGAGAGTTGAATATGATCGACTCAGTTGTGGTTTTTCACATGTTCCTCAATAAGGTTTTTTTTTTACACAGTAAAATTTAAAATACTTTCTGGGTACTCCTGTAAACAAGTTCCTGTGTCTAAAATAATGTAATAATGCAATAATTATTATATGTATAGTTATTAAATGATCTTGGTTTTTGTTAGAAACAGTTGTATTTCTATTAGTTCCTGAGTCTTTAGAAAACTTTCCAGAAAAATAACACACTTGCTCATGAGCAATGTCACTGAAATTCAAGTTTGCATCTTGCACAGAACTTTGTGAAAGTGTATTTGAAGTAGTATGCAAACCTCTAGAAAGTAAGCCTTCATTACTGCTCATTGCCCTCCTCCCTATTACATTCCTGTGACATCTGTGTCCTGATGCCTTGACAGTAGCTTTTTCATTTTCTTCCATTTCTATTTGCTCTGTAACCTTTAACAGTCATGGCAGACTCCCTTGAGAACATTTCTGTCTCTGGGTCAAGATTTTCTTTGCATTATTTCATGCTATTTCCCACAGAAATTAGTCAGTTCTTGTCATCAGTATACCCATGGTTTAGGGTTTAGTCCTAAGTCTGTACATAAATTCTATCTGCTTTAATTACCATTTGAATCAGGGTCACAAATTTGTGTGTACATGGTCTTAAACAGTAAGGTACACATTAAGAATATTTACCTTGTTTTTATCATACTGTATCAGAATCAGACAGATAGCCTTTGTTTTCTGTATGGTTTCTTTTCCCTTTCCCCTGTCTCCAGATACAATTTTTTTTGTGTGTGTTATGCTGTAGGCTGATATCTTGTGCAAACTCTTTGGCTTAGGCACAGTCTCTCTTGCTGTGCAGAAAATGAGGCCTCAGAACAGAATCGCACGAGTAATGAGTGGAGTGTGATAGCTACATATATTCTTTTTGTATATACGCATATAGATAGGTAGAGTCTAACAGGATGACGTTTAATAAGTCCAAGTGCCGAGTCCTGCACTTTGGCCACAATAACCCCCTGCAGCGTTATAGGCTGGGGACGGAGTGCTCAGGTGGAAAGGGACCTGGGGGTGCTGACAGCTGGCTGAACAGGAGCCAGCAGTGTGCCCTGGTGGCCAAGAAGGCCAATGGCATCCTGGCCTGGGTCAGGGATTGTGTGGCCAGCAGGAGCAGGGAGGTCATCCTTCCCCTGTACTCGGCACTGGTGAGGCCACACCTTGAGTATTGCGTCCAGTTCTGGGCCCCTCAGTTTGGGAAGGACATGGAGACGCTTGAGCACATCCAGAGGAGGCAACGAGGCTGGTGAGGGGCTTGGAACACAAGGCCTGTGAGGAACAACTGAGGGAGCTGGGGGTGTTTAGCCTGGAGAAAAGGAGACTCAGGGGTGACCTTATCACTGTCTACAACTTCCTGAAAGGCGGCTGTAGTCAGGTGGAGATTGGTCTCTTCCACCAGGCAACAGCTGACAGAACCAGAGGACACAGTCTCAAGCTGCACCAAGAGAAATACAGGTTGAATATTAGGAAAAAGTTTTTTACAGAAAGGGTGATAAAATTCTGGAACTGTCAGCCCAGGCAGGTGGTGGAGTCACCGTCCCTGGACGTGTTTAAAAAGATGGGATGTGGCACTTGGTGCCATGATTTAGTTGAGGTATTAGGGCTTGGTTGGACTCAATGATCTTAAAGGTCTCTTCCAACCTTGTGATTCTTTAAATAAGGACCAAATTATGTGCAATGATGCCTATAGTTTTTTTAAATTAAAATGCTTGTGTTGTAATCTTTGAGAATAGAAATTATAACTTATTATGTATGAGAAGATTGTAGTAAATTCCTGAAAATTGTGAAATTATTTTTTCCTCCCCTATAAACATCACATTGGCTAAAAATCTCACAGCATTTTAAAAAAATATAGAAATGTATTTTACACTTCTTGTTTGCTTTCCAGATGTTAAGCATTTGGTGTGCACAGCAGATAAATTTTCCAGCATAGGTCCTAAACCATGAAGGGAGAAAATTCACTAACATGGCTTTAATAAAGTCAACACAGCTTTCTCAGAATTTACATGGGAGTTGTATATCGGGAGAAAGCACTTTTTCCTCTCTTCTCCCAGTTCTATCTGAATGCTAATAAGAGTGAATCTTCATTAACATTTTTTACTGATGTCACTTCTGTAGCAAAAGAATTGGATTTCCTGACTCTGTGAGTGAAGTATATTCTGGACTACTTATTGGCCAAAAGAAAAACCAAAACAAAAAACCAAACCAAAACAAAAAAACACCTCAGATTTTTCTGGGATCTGGGAACTGTTTTCCCTTTCTGTCAATAGGAAGAGAAGACTTTCCAGATTCCAGTGCGAGTCTAAGTTGCAGCTGCATTACTACATTACATCATACAGTCTATGACTTGTGCACTTAGTGATCCTGAAATATTCTTACCTTTGTTTCATGAAAAATTTCCAAACAACATATTTCGCTCTCTCAAAGGCTCTGGGTAAGAAGATAAACTGCAGGTTTGTGAGTTCCTTTAAATGCTGACCTTCTGGGACTCTAGCAAAAGAGTGTTCTTGCCAAATATCCCATATGCTATGGAAAAGGAGGACAACACAGTGTCTCAGATAAGATATAAAGCTTCGTTCCTGGACACCAGAATGAGTCCTGCAAAAACCCTCCATGAGGTCATTCCCTCAATAATAATAACAAATAACAGTTAGATTTATGGACATCGGACTTCTAAAATTTTTTCAGGAAATATTTCCATTAGGTTTGGAACATTGTTATGTAGAACACTGAAAGTCAACCTTAATGCAGTTCATCATTAAGATATGTTTAGCACATGTGTTTGGTCGTCTTCATTACTCAATGCAAAAATGTAGTAATATGAATTTAATTTATGACAATGCACTAACAGGTGCAATCAAACAAAATAAAAAGGTCAGAGTCTTAGTCATGCTCAGTCAGTTAAACCTGAATTTCTTCTGAATTACACTACCACACAAGCACAGGAAATTAGGCTAAAATAACCTCAAAAAAGGTAATAATTAGCTTGCTACAGATTTTAAAGTATGTAGTTTTTCTTCCTTTCTGGGTGGATTAGGTAATCAGATGCATTTTGGTTAGCAGGAAAAAAAAAGTGCAAAAACCATTGCCATCAAGAAAATTGATTATGATAGGTGCCTGTTTGAAATATTTACCTTGGACTCTGCAAAAGTCAGGAATGTTCTAATCCAATATAAACACTGAGTTAATACTAATACCTCTGTCCAATTCAAATGCTGAGCTGACAGAAAGATTAGGAAAAAGTATGTGAATTAGTAGTTCAGTATCTCCTCTATGTACTTATTTTTCCATTCCTTTGATCTCAGAGCTTTTTGAAATTACACAAAGTTGATTATCTTTTCTGCCTCAGTTTCACTGGGCTTATCTTTCGTTCATCTGGATTTTGTTTAATTTTTTTTAAACATTATAAAAAAATGTAGCTTTGCAAATATGTATTTTAATAACTGTAGAAGCAACACATTTTGGCAATGTAAGTAATCTTCTTTACATCAAGAAAATCAACAGTATCTCCCTTCTGTATTGCGGTGTTCATAGTTATAAAATTATGCTGGTCATAATTATAAATTCTTTGAGTAACGTCCATTTTCATTAATTCACCTACTAGACACATAGATGTGGATGCCCTCTTACACTCAAATACAGGCAGAGAGGTCCTAACCCCCTTTTAATTGAAAGGTTAGGGTCATAAATTATTTTTTAAAGTAATAGCTGCATTTTTTGTATAATGTACTTAAAATATTTCTAGTTATAATTTAGATACTGTGATTTTATAACAGACAAAGTAGTTCAGAAAATGTTGATGAAAATTGATGAAACTATGTAAAATGAGCTTTGAATGACAGTATGCCATTCAGCTATTCAGTATGCCTTGCATAAATCAGGATAAAAATTTGTGTGTGGCAGACTGACCATATGCCACTGTCTCCAGCAGGTTCTTCTTAGAAAGTGCTGTCTCAGTTTGTTCTTCCTTTTAAAATGTTGTGAGTTAAGTCTTCATCTTCTGCTTTTATGAGATTTATGACAAGTTTGTAAATTGTCTAATATTGTCAGAGAATTTCTCAGAGTGGTACAATACACATCAGGCTCAGGCTGAGAACTGAGCCAACCCCTAAGCCATGCAGCTGTGCCAGCTGGGCTCTAGTCTGAAGCTAAATGTCCTTCCAGGATCTGGCATCTGCAGACACGAAAGGCTGTCTGACTCAGACTGGCACTTCCCAGCAGGTTGTGTGAATCACTGTCTGCTGGATGCCATGGCCATTGACTTTGGAAAAAAATCACCACTTATTTTGTTCAGAAGATATGCAAATGCATGTTCACTGTGCCAAAAAACCCTAATTGAACAGGAAGAAACAAGCACAGATGAAATACGAGAGCATGGAAAAGCAGCAGGCACTCAGCAGGGAGGTAACACTTCATCAATAACAAAGACACATTTTTCCTCCTAATGTTATTCTTCAAAAAGAAGAATTTCTGATTTCATTGACATTGAGTCCTATGATCCCTTTTGACCCACAGATTCTCCTCTGACCCCATTTCCTCCAGTGAGTAAGAATATGAGCAGGAAAGACTCACATACACACCCAGGGAACAAGCTCAAAATGAAAAAAATGTAGTGAAAATGCAAAAGATTCAATCTTCCACTTCAGGTCTGACCTTGAAATTTCTCCTGAGTGGACTTTGAGCAGAGCTCTGCAACTCATCGTGTCCTGCTGCTATGCCTCTGTTGGGTGCTGCTGGTGTCATGTAGGTGATGTTAGTCACGTATTGCTCTAGACAGTGTTTCTCTCTAGATGAGTTATTTTTCCTCACAGGCCATTCTAGTCCATCTTTAACATTAATACATTAGTGAACAGAATCCCTGTTTTTATCCCTTTTGAAACTAGATGGATTTCATTTGGACATTATTTGCTCTTTAGATTTCCTAGTGAAATGTTTCTAAATCTGCTGCCATTATGTCAATGTCTTCTTATGCAAATAAACTAATTTTACAAATTTTTGAGAAATATGGCAGCAAATGCACAGTCTGCACAAAATTTTCATCTATTTAGACATTTAGACAAAAATGTTAAACTTATGAGTTTGGGTAAGTAATTTCACATATTTCTAGATTTTCCAAGTTCATTAAATTGCTTTTACTGTGGCCTTATTTTAGCCATATCTAAATAACACACATTATATTTTTAATTTTTTTTACATATATGTATCTATAAAGACATTCATAATGCCTGGATCTGATTGCTCTATTTCTTTATTCATCCTCATATACAATCACAAAACTTTTTAAATGACATTGATATTGAGAAATCAGTGTTAATTTTTGGGACAACAAAGACAGGATGGTTTCAGTGGTTGAACTTGGTAATCCTACAGATCTTTTCCAGACTTAATGATTTTATGTTATACAAAGAAATCTGTGTCCGAGGTTTATTCAATTTGTAGAACTCACCTTTAGAAGTAGCAAAGGATGCTGCATGAACGACAAGAATGAATCTTCACAATTTTTCTGGAGGAAAAATATCTGTGGAGATAAGAAGTACAATTCACCTCTTACCTGGGTTTTAATTTATGCCTTGGAAAGTTTCATGTGACTCCTCAAGTGGCATGTTTTTTTTAACTTGCCATTCAGAAGGCTGAATTTGGTTCAGTATAGTATTATAACAGGTGGTGGTATGATCATAGAGATCATGATCTTGTTACACTTTCACCAGTTATTCCCATCCTCATATAGGAAGGCAGGGAAAGGAAAAAATTTGTTAATTCGTTTAGACTGATCATTATACATATAGGCTTTTTTTTTTTTTACCTTGGGTCTTCTAAAAACTTCTAAAGTATTCTTAGGTGAGGGATGCATTTTACCACTCACGCAGACCACATTTTGACAAGGTATGAGTAGCTTTGTTGTGTTAATGGCAGTCAATCATCTCTGGCACAGGTACGTTTCTGAATACAAATACAGGCCAGGCTGGATGGAGCTTTGAGCTAGCTGGTCTAGTGAAAGGTGTGCCTGTGGGGTTGAAACTGGGTGATCTTTAAGTTCTATTCCAATCCAAACCATACTATGATGTATTATAGAAACTTTCTATGTTTCTATATTTGGCAAGTGCACCAACTGGAGTGTCACATCCAATCTGCCATGATAGGTCTTAATAAACATTTTTCTAGTTCTGCTGGGAACTGAACTGAGATTACTGGTAAAATTCTGGCATGGTTGATCTGAGTAACAAAGCATTTGTATGCCAGAATTTTATCCCTTTCAATGTAGTTTGATCTATCAGTCGCTCAATTAATCTGGAGCAAGAGCTGGCATCTGATGACCTTCAATGGAATTTTTGTACTGCAGAGGAATTATTTACTTATTTAAAAGACAGCTGAAGGTGAGAGTTTAGATACTTATTAGAAGTACTGAAATCGTAGTTGGTACAAGTCCTACTGAACTTACATGAACTTTGTCTTACATTTTCACCGCTTCTCTAGAATGGTTTTTTTTAATGCACCTGAGAAATACCTATCCAGTTGGAGTTTTTTATCCCAGATTGTATGACTAGGTTGTAACTTTTGAAGCCGATGAATGACTGGCTCTTCCAGAAGAGATCATGGAGTACTTTAGATGGCACAGTATTTTTCTTCAGACTCACAATAAGCCAGTTTCTCATCTGAGTGTCAGACCTGTCTTCAACTGACCCTGTCCCTTTTAATGGCATCAATAAGCATGACTTGTCTGTTATTCTCTTCTGAAATTGTGAATGACATCTCAATGTGACTTCTGGAAAATATCCCAAAAGTATAAAGTGAACAAAAGAATTATAGGCATCGACAGCACAGGCAGCACCACCTGAGTTTGGTGGCGTTTGACATTTTCAAAACCAAAAATAGTCCTGAAGGCGGAAGAGAAAAAAATTAGCAGATAAATATCATATGTACAAATTTGATCTTGACTCACTGCATCCTGCAAATTGTCTTGTTGCAGGAATGTACCAAGTCAAAGTGGACAGGGAAAACTGGCTGGGGAAGATATGAACTGCCAGATGCCTTCTGGAAAAAGTGGACATAGTTTTGTCAGATATTCCCTTTGTGGATGTTATTATAGAGCATTTTTACTTTTTCAGTCAGCAGGATTACAAGCAACCCTGGCTGCCTGAATACAGAGAGGTGTGATCTTGCCTTGTCTTGGCACAAGCCAACCCCTGCCAGGAAGGTTTGGCAGCACTGTGCCTATGAGCACACTGAAGTGGAAGGGAAGGGTCTTCCTGGAAACACTGATGCTTTTTCATGTGCCTTTGAATTTTCAGAAAGATAAATTGAGTAGAATGGCATTAGCTTTCCTTTTAAACTTGAGGGAAGAAAGAGAAACATAGTATGCAAGAAAATATACTACAAAGAATATATTGCAATGGAGAAGAGATGGACATGAAAAGAAAAAAAAATAAAGAAAAGAAAAATAGATTTTATTATTCTGAAATTGAATACGATGAACTTAACCAACAAGAAAAAAAATGTATAATTAAAAAAGGATTAAATTGAAAACAAGGAAAGAGTCCACACAAAGAATTTAAAGGATATTATGTTGAGCATGTGGAATAAACTTCCAAGAGCATAAATATATTCAACAGACAAGTTAGTTAAGTGTTTAGAAATCTTCATATAAAAAGATAAAAACAAATGGAGAATGAAAAGGTAATGTGATCCCCATTTTGTATTTCTTCTCCTTAGGTTTTTCATTTTTTGGAGTTCACCTGTTTTGCAGCTAATTTCACATGCAATGTCTAGTGTTAAAGTTTGTATATACAATTAAAATATTAAACTAGTTTAATTGTGTATAACAGAACCCATCTAGTTGGAGCATTATTTCTAAAAAATTTGAGATTGATAAAAACCCCTTTATTTTGCAGTTGCATTTTTGTTGCTGCTGCAATAAAGAACAATGGGAGACAAATTTGGTGCCATTGCTGTTCTTCCCTCCAGCTGGATTTCATGCCTGAGCAGGTGCTGCTGAGGGCTGGTGTGTGTCTGTGGCTCTCTGACTCTCCCCTGCTGAATTAAAAGCAGAGCAAAGCACTTGGGCTGTGCTGGGTCCAGGTGCGTGCTGAACCCCAGCGCATTCCCCTGCTCGTGCTTGGACAGGAGTCCAAGTGCCTGCAGTGTGTACTGCCAAGCAAAATGGAACGTTTTATTTTAGTAACTATCCCTTTAAAATGAGCTGTAATCACTGACTGCAAAAGGGAAGGGGGACGGGTTTATTAGGGTATTTGGGGGTCTTCAGCTTTTCAGTTAACACCAGCTGACACAGCATAAACACGTGCCACAGGAGAGAAGGAAAGAAAGCATTTCCTCCAATTACAAATTATGGCTGGAGCTGCTTGAGGACCAAACCTTCTCTGCTGCCTCTCCTCCCAGAGCTGGCAGCATGTAAGCAGGAGAGAGAATTGTGTACCATGCTGAGGTATATCCACTCCTTGTATCTTTATTGTATAATTGGCTCTCTTCTTCCAGGGTTTCGCTGTGGGAAAGTCCTTAAAGCAGGGTTTGCCTTCTGGATTTGGGCTTGTACAGCATCCAGCACACCGGCCCATGTTAATGACTGAAGGACACTGTGGTCATGTAAATAATATCATCCAGTTTGGGTAACCTTTAGTAAGTTTTATAGATCACAGACCCATAACAATCTTTGTCTGTTAGTCAGAACATCCAGAGGATAATACTGCCTTTTGTGGCACCTCCAGACCTTCATAAATCCTAATAGTAACCTGGGCTGGAATCTGGATCCAGTGCTTACACAAGTCACAGCTGCTCAGGAGGATCCTTTTCAGATTTTGGATTTCACTCCTGGTGAGGAGAATCTGCTGGCTTTCTGCTGAGAGAGAGAAAGGAAAAAAGAGAGAAAAAAGGAAAGGAGGGAAAAAGGGAGAGGAAGAAAAGGAAGAAGGAAGAAGGAAGGAGGAAGGAAGGGGAGGAAGGAAGAAAGGAAGGAAGGAAGGAAGGAAGGAAGGAAGGAAGGAAGGAAGGAAGGAAGGAAGGAAGGAAGGAAGGAAGGAAGGAAGGAAGGAAGGAAGGAAGGAAGGAAGGAAGGAAGGAAGGAAGGAAGGAAGGAAGGAAGGAAGGAAGGAAGGAAGGAAGGAAGGAAGGAAGGAAGGAAGGAAGGAAGGAAGGAAGGAAGGAAGGAAGGAAGGAAGGAAGGAAGGAAGGAAGGAAGGAAGGAAGGAAGGAAGGAAGGAAGGAAGGAAGGAAGGAAGGAAGGAAGGAAGGAAGGAAGGAAGGAAGGAAGGCCCCCTCATGCTTTCTGCCTCCTGCTGCAAGTTCAGGAGTAGGTGCTCTGCTTGCAGCCGCCGAAGCACACCTCATGCTCCGGTGTTGGGGAGCTCAAAGAATAGAAGTTCCCACTGCCATCCCAGGAAGCACAGTGGAAAGGGCTGAGCCCATCGCAGATGGCTTGGTGCAAGTTGCGGAATAAAGGATGCATATTGGGATGGAGCTAGAGACTGGAGGGAAAACAGCGATATGACACTGAATAAATACAGATGAACTGAAAGGTGAGACAGGAAATAGCAAGCCCTTTTTCAATAGAGCCATGCAGACTTTGAGTAAAGAGGTCAAAATGAGAAACCTTTTCTCACTTTAAAGAGACTTTGTTTAAGAAGTCAGGAAGACCTCTGTTTGATGAGATAGTGAAGGGCTGTTTAAAATTACAAATGGTACAGTTTATTTTTGCTTTTTCTCCACATCCCGAATTGAGATGGTTGGCTCAAGAACAGGATGGCAGAAAGCTAGCCAAAGAAAATGTGGACCCACAATCCTGGGTTAAATATGGCTTATGCTTTGTCAGCAACTCTCAAGGAGAAGAAAATACTTGACAGTGCATACTTGGACAAAACCAGAGCTGCAAGCAGGAGCTCAAACGTGGGGTTTTAGTTCTGCAAGTGAGTGTATGTTCTCCTAATGCCAGACTGAGGAGAAAAGACAAAGACTAGGATGGAAGTATCTCTCCTTCCAATTCAGCTTTTTATTAGATGCAAGGCCACTTTAACCTTGAATGTTTGAATGAAAGGTGTACATACTTTTTGGGGGAGTTCTAGATATACAGACAGAGATGCCTGCTGTATAGACAGGTAGCAGGTCTATTCCTCTTCAGTTTTTGAATGAGCTAGACAACAGATGTGCAAAGTTCAAAAGATCATTTGCCAGAAGTGCAGATGAAAAATCCATTTGTAATGTATCTGATAAACATAATATTTTATTCGTTGAAAATGTCATTTTGAGGAATTATAAAACTAGCAAGGACTTGGCTCAAAGTTCTTCTGTAAACAGTTTTGTATCAGAATCTCATCCAAACTGTAAATAACTCAGAGATAAAAGAGAAACATTTGACAGTACTTAATTTTTATTACCTGAAAAATAATGTATTAACATACATCCATGCTAGGAACATAGAGGACCATAAAGTTTTCCTTTGTGCTGTATTGGTTAAATGCTGATCTTGAGATGGGAACTTAAGATCAATTTATGAAATGTATGTTGTAGGTACTTTTCCTTGCCACCCAGTTACTAGAAAAAAATGCAATGTCTTTTTAAAGTTAATATTTATTAAACTTATATCAACCAAATTTTCAAGATTTCCTAGCTAAAAAACAAGGCAAGACAAAAAACCTTTCTCTAAAAGTTTGAAATTTATAGATAATCAGAACTGTTTGGAAATAAATATATAATTAAAATTATACAAGAGCAATCTCTTTAATGTGGGAATTTCTGTGGGAATTCTGTGGGTTTTTTATTTAAAAATTATATTCTGGGCATATAAGGCACACCTTAAGAACCAAACTCTCCTATGGCCAAGCCACTATAAATGCTAACAAATGGGAAAGCCATTTTTGCTTGTACAGACTTCTGTCAGTTATGGAAATACCTTGAGAAAATTCCTTGAAAAACAAAAAGTTAAATGAAAATTATTTAAATGAGTTTTCAGCACATTAATTTCTAGCAAAACTTTATGTATGAAAGACAAAATCTTTTCATTTGGTTGAGAAACCTTGAAGTACTCTTCCTGTATATTTGCTCAGGAAGCAGATGGTATAACACATGTAAATGAAAAGGGCAAAGCAGAAATACGAAGTTCATAAGCAATCCAATATCTTCAAAAATTTTGGATTGATGCATAATCAGGAATAGAACAATTATTAAAAAAGCATTCTAAAATATTTTGTTCATGGACAATTCATAGATAAGAAAGAGATCTGTATTTCTCAAAAAATTAATGATTAAAATATTGCTCATTCTTTCATTTAAAATTTTTTTTAAAAATGGCTTTCTAAATCAATCATGATGCTTTTAGAAGGGAATGAAGAAAGAAAGTAAACTTTGAATTTGTGAATGCATAGCATGTTCTCTTTTTCTAATTCACTTGGGTTTTATTGGGTTTTTTTCCAAGTTTCTTCACACCCTTAGCAAATTCTTTTTAATGTATTACTTTGGATGATTAATTCTGTTTTCATATTAACAGAATTTATCTCCTCAATGAATCACCTATCAAAACTATTACAAGATGACAGACCAGTAGAACGAAAGTCTTTTAACTGACTTCATGTTAGCCTGAAGTTTCCCCTGTTTTCATTGGTATTGCATGTTGGAACTGAAATGAGACAGAGCCAAGTGATCAATGAGGTAAGAGATAAACATGAAAAAACAACAAGAAGAAAAAGACTCTATGATTCTGAAGAGTGAAAACCATGTGAAGAATTAGAACATGTTCCCTTTGGCATTGCTGGGCCAGAGTCAGAAACCAGGGTGATAGGATGAACATGCAAACTGTGGTGTTGTGTGATGATCCCACCTAAAGAAAAGCGTAAAACAAGACTGAGCCAGACTCCTCACAAAGGTATGCATTGAAAGGATAAGGGGCAGCAGTCCCCAGCTATAGGAAGAGAAATTATGTCAGGAAGACATTTTCCATAGTAAGAGTAGTTCAAATCTGAAACAGGCTGAGAAATCTCCAAATTATCTTGAAGACTTTAAGTACTAATCAGCCTGATATGACTTAAAAAAAAAAAATTAAAAATCTATAGCAGAAGGTTGGAAAAGAAATCTCTAAGTCCTTTGAAGCCAAATTATTCTGTGATTCTCTGGGTAAGTGCAATGGACTGGTGAATACAGAATTTACTTACACTTTATGGAGTATAAATGAGGGAATTTTTTTTCATAAAATGACTTAACTGCTCCATATAAAAGCAATTTCAGTTGTTTCAGGAAAAATACCTTTACTTGTTAATCAAGAGGTCTGTGCATCCTGTTTGGTTGCTAAGATGTGTGAGCAGAAAACATGATTGAGAGAGCAGATGCCTATAGGACTCTCTCCTTAAATGTGGTGCACACAAATTAAAGTGTCTGTGAGTTTCTGTGGCCTATGTTGGACTTTGTGTCCTTAGAAAGGCAGTTTTTATCATTGGAAGCAGGGTTATATAAAAAGTCTTCTGTTCTTTTACCCAGTTACATATTGGGCCTGAGACCAATTTAGAGTCCCAATTTTCTGCTTGCAACAACGTAAAATCCTGTGGCCCATAGTGCCCCAGAGCCCCCAGAGCAGACAGCGTGTGGTGAGTCAGGATGAGGATGTGCTTGCAAAGGATACAAGTGTGGTTTTCAGCTGCTGGGCATCTCCTCACCGTGTGACCCCCAGGAAGGGATGGACAAGGGCTGTTTAAGAGTGCCAGGTAGGACCAAGCCATGGGGTCCCCAGTGATGCCTCAGGTTTTAGCTTTTATATTTTTCAGATTCTTACTGCTTTAGTGTGTAGATCTGACCTTCATGTAAGGGGATGGTAAGCTCTCTGCACAGAGTAGGTAGACAAAACAATTCCTTCTCTAGCTGGGGATCAAGGACAACCGATCCAGATCTCAGGCCTGAGAGCATAAACAATGGTGGACTGAAGAGAGAAAAACAAGAAGGATGGGACTTCAGAGGCTACAGCTGTAACTGGACAATTAACTCCAATATGCTAATGGATCAAAACTTATAAAAGTGTGAGACCCTTTGACTGGTCGTACACTTTGTGACCATTTCGGGTTTATCTTGGGTGTAGTCCTGGCTGGATTTTTGCACTGTCCAAGGTGGATCTACTGAGGCCTCCTAATAAATAACTATATTCTTTATCTCCTTCTAGTCTCTGCTCTAGGTCAGCCTTCTCAAGGCATCACGAGGAGGCAGGCTCTGCCCAGTCACACTGTGCCCTGTGAGCTGGTGAGCAGTGAAAGGAGCCGTGCTCAGTGGGGCTGTCCCTAGCTGAGACTCTTTGCACCACTTAAGAGCAAGCAAAGGGGAGTGTTTCTGCTCTTAAAAGGTTATGCTGCATAATAAAAACTACAGCCTCGAAGAAGCCTGTATTTGTAACTTGCCGAGTCTTGTCCATGTAAGAAAGGGTAAATTGGTTATTTTCTTAGACTGCTGCTCTTGCTGAACCACAGCATAAGAAATTACCTTAAACTGGAAGACTGCCCTCAGTTGCTTGAATTTTTCTTCTTTAAAGGAAGCTTAGAATGTGACCCTGTGTAAAGCTTTTTATAAGATTTTTATGAACTATCAGGCTGAAAAGTAAACTTTCCTTTTTAGGAAAAAAGAAAAACCTTACATAAAGATTTTTACATTTCCAATACAAATTGCTAAATACTTTTACAGATGCCCTGAAATGTAAATGAAGTAAAAATATAGTTATCTTTGCTTTTCTCCATTTCATTTCTGCTCATAAAATAGAAAGAAGAAGACAAAATGGAAGAGACAGAAAGATAAAAAAAATTGGATTTATGGATTTCTTAACACAAAGTATGTCTATTTCTATATACTTATACTTTTTATGAAGAATTAAAATGACAGGTTTCGTTTTCTGAGAAATTACAAAGCTACATTTCTACTAGCTTTTCTTACAATGTTTTCAACTAGCTCTCACTTCTCAGAGATTACTTGATAGATAGGAAAAAATTCTATGAGAAAAAGTTTTCTGGATCATTATCCTAGTTTGCCATTACTGTTAGATCTCAGTTTTATTTGCTAACTGAATATGCTATGTCAATAAAATTCTTTTACAGAAAGCTGAATTTTGTTTATTCTTTTGGTCCCCAGGTTTTTCCTTCAAAGCACCTTAATATTATAGCTTTTCACTGTTGCCAAGAAGAAATGATGACTGTAAAACAGGACCCATTCTGGCTTGCCAGTTTCAAACTAAATGGTGTTAAAATTTTTTTTGTGCAGCAGTACTATTATTTTATGACAATAAAAATGTTTCATTGTCAGTCTGTCTTCATTGAACATTGCTGAAAAAGGGAAAGAGTAAGAAGCCCAGACTTCATTAAAAACTGTAATAAAAGGAAATTTTGGAAAGAATTATTCCAAAATATCCTAAAATATTTATTTTATGAGAATTACATGTAGTAGCACAGAGAAGGTGCAATGAAATAAATATTTTCTACATCCTTGGAAGAGTAGTGAATTTCATGTGTGATTTTTTTCCCTGAGAGAACTTTTGGAGAAGAATGTCAAAACATTCTGGTGACATTTGCACTCTCTTTCAGGTCAAAAAACATAATTCTGTTTTCTCACACTGAGTTATTACTTTAACAAAACAATTTTTGAGTTAAGGAAGTATTTTAGGTTCTTTATTGGTTTGGATAATAATCTGTTGTTGAAAGGCAAATTTTTTAAATTGCTATTTAAATTTCAAGCAACAATGTTGAAATTTTGCAGACTGGGACTGTGAATCAAAAAAGTATTAGAAATAAGCACACAGCCAAAGAATACAATAATATTTACAAACTTTAGGGAAACCATTAGTCCCTAGTCTCCAAGACCTTATTGTGACCTTCCAGTGCTAAAAGGGGATTTAGAACAAAGATGGGGAAAACATAACTAGGGCCTTTTGCAACAGGACAAAGGAAAATGTTTTTAAACTAAATGAGGATAGATGCAGACTGGATATAAGGAGCAATTTTTTTACAATAAAGGTAGTAAAACATTGGATCAGGTTGTCCAGAAACATGGTAAATCCCCTATCCCTGGAAACATTCACAGTCAGGCTGGACAGGGTTCTGAACCTCATCTAGTTGAGGATGTCCCTGCTCATTGCAGGAGAGACCCTTATAAACCCTTCCAACCAAAACTATTCACTGATTTTGTGTGCCTAAAATTATTTCATATGAATCTACATTTACAATGAATTTCTATATGAAACACATCTGCGTAGTTCAGAATAATCTACATTTTTGGACTGGGATACAGTTGGCTTCTTACAAATGCAAAGACAAACATGCACTCCCAGCTGAACGTATTGACAGTACTGAAGTAACATTATACCTGTAAAATTATTCACAAATACTCTCTTGAAAAAATGAGACTGCTGAAGAAAACAGTGAGAAGCTTCTGAAAATCTAGGCTGCTAGTCTATCCAATGCCTTTGCAAAACCAGTCACAAAATTTTTAAGGATGTTTCTAACACAGCACATGGGTCTGGCATTATTTATGCAGCTGTGTCTCAAAGCTAAAGGATCTCAGTCCAGGGAAAATACAAGGTGATGCTCCAGGTGTACTGTGCTGTAGGGACAATTAGGAGATTGACTAGGCTCTTGCTGATGTCAGTGGCAGTCTACTGTCGACTTCAGTTGGAGTAAGGGTTAATCCCAAATTACGATGTCTGTAAAATAAGACATTCTTTGATTTTTGTCCATATTCTAAATTGATGATTTCATCCTTATAGAACAGTTAACTTAAAAGAGCAGCCTCCTTATGAATTTTCTCTCTCAAGAAATGAAAACCATATAACACCTTATGGATTATTTTATGTTCAATGAAGTTTCCATTGTATTATGACTGATTATGCTGAAAATATATTAAAATTAATAAGATATATGACTTTCTAAGAAATCCACAGCTGAAAACCTATTTCTCTTTTTTTTTAAGTTGGCAAGGACAAGTCATTAATAATTTCAGAATTGAGTTGTTAAACAGAATTCTAGTTAATTCTGCCAGCTCCCAAGAATTTACACTTAATCTGTCTTCCTTGTTTGACTTCTACCTTTGGCAAAACTATTACATTTCAGCCAGTGACCAATTTCCACAAATGTTTAAAGTTACATTTAAGAGTGGGAAAAAGATGAAAGCAAGTAGTGTTTCCAAATTACAGACTTATTAATTTCTATGAAAAACCCTAGTTAGCTGCCTGAAAACATTTGCATTTCTTACTGAAATGCAGTACAGACTGGCTTTGAACTTCACAGTTTCAGTAAAACAAAATTCAACAGGTTTGGAAATCCTGGCCCTCTCATAGCAAGATGCTTTGTTGGTGGAAAGCCAGTGTCAGCACAAACTGCAACAGATAAATATCACAAACCTTCCCTTGTAGGTATTCCTAAGACCAGGTAAGAGACTTATGGTAAACATGTATGAGCCAACATGCCAATATACCAAAACTAAATGTTCTTGAATGATGCTGGTTCTCAGTGAATCCGCACCCTCTAATTTTTCCCAACTTTTGTTTTACTTAATGGAACATTTAAAAACTTATGTTTGATTTATTCTTTCCTTTTATTGGCTTATGATAAACCCCCCAAAATAATCAGTTATTCTGAATGACACTAAGAAGAAAGCATTATTTTTCAACCAAAATCATGGATAGTAAAATGATTCTTTAGAACTGGATAAAGATAAATTGGGGAAGTGTGATTACAGAACTCGAAAGAACAGATTGTGTCAAGTAACACAACCAGTTGGTAGTCAAATGTTGTGGTGTCTTTAAAAAGCCAGATAAAGAGGTTAATTCTGTATGACACTCACTAGGATTCCTTTTCTGAATGTATACATAGTTTTGATGTTTTTTCACTAAACATAGATAAACCAGGAAAAAAAAGAATAAACATATGAATGGAGGAAAGAGATATTTCAGAACTTCATTGGGTTTCTTGTTGTGTTTTTTTTTTTTTTTTTTTTTTTTTTTATAAAACATTAACATTTTGGGCACCTACTGAAGTAAAAATCACACTAAAAATTTTGAAATACTGAAAGAACCCTTACTTAAAGACATTAGTTTATGTTTGCAGAAATATTATGCCATTTGGACATACTGTAAATCTCCTTTTGCAGTAGGCTTCTTCTGGCAATTGAATTGAACCCTAGAAACAGGCGTTGACTCCATCTGAAATTAATGTTGACTAAGTTTCCATTGGACAAATGGAAAAATTATTAGGGAAGTTGAAGCTCTGCCATATCAGCTAATGTGAAGGAGGTGGTATATATAATATACATATATGCTATATTGGCTGGTTCCTTGCTGTTTCTGTTGCCCTTAGTCACTGCCATAGCAATTTTCTGACCATTTTAAACTAAAAGCTGCAGTCAACCCCACCCTTACCATGTATCTAAAACAAATCTTTGTTGATTGCAATGCTCTTCAAGGCACATGACAGCTGCTCAGATACCATCTCTGAGGTTAGCATTTTTTCAACGAATCTTGTTTCAAACTCTTTAAACAACTTGTTTTTTGTAGCAGCAGGTGAAAAAATGCCCTGAACAGCTGCCCAGGGAAAAGAAATGTAATTCTTCCAGAGCCTCACCCTGCCTTCTCACACCACCCTTTTCTTCAATATGATGTAGGAGCCAACTTCTTGCCATGATGATACAATCCTCATGGAATACAAGGAAAGTCTGAGGACAATTTTTCCTAAGCACTTTTGTTCCATTGCTCGGCGGTATCTATTGAAACTTACTAAAGAAGGAAGCAATTTTCACAAGAATACATTTGCAATGCAAAATATTACTGAAATCTTGAAATCATTTTACAATTCGTGTCTGTACTATACACATTTGTACACACATAAATCCATGTCAAACATAAACACAAATTTTAATATTTTAATGATAATGTATTGACATGTAAAACCAAAACAGATTATGATTTGAATTCAGGACATTTTTTCTTCAGTGATGAGTTAACTGTAATTTTTCAGGTCACTATATATAAGCTGAACATCTCTGCAATGCCACTAGTGATGATTTTTGCTGCTTTTTCTGCCTTACACTCGAATCAGAGATATTAAAATTTCAGTGTTCTGGTATTTAATCTGATTTGCTTGAGTTTATATATGACAGCAAAATATGTATTTATAGATCAATTGAACTATTGAAGTGTTTCAAGTGTGGATGTTGGTTTTGAATCAACTTGGCAATTTTGAAATTGTTATATTGATCCTTGGAGATACATCTGCAAGTCAATTATATTTAAATATTTATCAGTTATCAGGATTAATCTTATTAAACTTGCTTATTGTTTCATTCTTCTACCTCATCATCTGTCTCTGAATCCCTTTTTACTACAGGTGCCACTACTCTTTTGTTTATAAAGAGGGTGAAAAGAACAATCATTGTTTGAGCTCTTCCTGATGTTGGCCCAACAAATAAATTATTAAAATAGATGTTTTCCTCTTTTAAGCCTGTGCTAAATAAAAGTTATAGGGGATTTTTATTCCTCTTCTGTTGTAGGACATCAGCTGATCAGCTTATCAGTTAGGGAATGGTGCATTTGTGATATATGAAGTTCAGTGGGACTCTGCAGTGGGTAAATAAGTTGGCAAGATGTTCAGGGAAAATACATGAGAAATCCATCAGAGAGATATTATTTCACTTCCAGAGAACAAAAGAAACTGTAAGATGGGTTGGGATGCAAAACTGAAGAAGTTGTCAGCTGCTTCTCATCCTGTTCCAATGAATGGATAAATAAAAGCATCCATGACAAGACATGTCCTGTTGGCTTCTATCCTAATTCAGTCAAATGAACATCAGTAAATGCAGGAGGAAATCTTTTCTGTGAAATACCACTAAAAGATATTAAATTACATTAGTTTTCCACATGAGAAATGGCTTTTGAAACTCTTTCTGGAGTCTGAGCTAACTGTTGCTTTGTCTAGATGCAAATTCAGCATGTATGTATAAAGCAACTTCTACTTGATATAGAGAAAATTTCAGGTGTAAATATGAGCATGGATATGGGTATTGGTATGGATATGGATATGTTTAATTAATCAATTGGATAATGTTTTAAATACTTTTAAAAGATATATGTTTTCCTTATATTTTAATCTGTGAAAATAATTAAAAATTATTGAAGAAATATCAAAATGTGATTTTTGATTTAAAATTGTGAGAGAAGAATGTTTTTTAACTAGCAATATTTTACATATTGTCTGCTTGAGCTATATTCGGTCACAATGCTAAGGTTAAATTTACAATATCCACACAGGTTTTACTGCATAAAGATCTCTAACTCAAAAATTTAGGCCTGGGAAAGGCTGTCTGAGTCAGAGAATTGATTGGTGAAATAATGTATCCCTGTTAAACCTACAGCACTACAAAATATTATCATTTCACTGTTGTTGTGATCCTTTACAGGATCCTTTACAGAAGTTTAATTCTATTTTCAGAATTGTAAATAAAAGCAAATTATATTTAAAATTTTAGTTGCAAATACAACAATGAAATTTGCTAGCGCCAGTTAAGAGGATTGATCCAAATGAAGATGCAGGAGGAGTATGTTCTAAAAATAATTAGGAAGACAGTAATAATACATAGAATTTCTGGGAAGGTTCTGGAACATTTTTATAAATATACACTACTTGGTAGTCCAGAAGGCACTGTTAAACAGTACCTCTAGATTCATGAGTGCACTCAGTCTTACCTTGGATATTAATTCAAGGTAATGTAAATTAAATAACTGCTATGCAATCCAGCACAAAATTTGCTTCATTTTTACTTTTTGGTCACTGATTTATAAACATGATCTTCTCAGAGGGTGTGGTGGAAGAGAAGAAGTTTTTGAGGTTCTGGAAGGGACTTACAGAAATTCTCTTTTGAAGCCAGTTAACAATGCAACTTCATTCACTCTCAGAGATATAAAACTAGGAAATCTTTGTGTCTAAGGTCTTTCTAGACTGACATATTTCCAGGTTTCTAAGGCAACAGGAAAAATAATCCTAAAAGAGGTCCCATGAGTTGAAAACTCAAGAAAGAAAGATGCTGCTGTGCAGGGATTATATTAAAAGGTTTTAAGATTTTTGTGTTTTCTAGGAGGTGAAGGTTACAGATGCTAGAAGTAATAAATTAGTAAATTAGCAAGGCCATTTTTCTTGGACACTGAAAAATCAGAAAGCTTTATGTTGCCTAAAAGTGTTTTTCTTCTCCAATGATCCATTCTCCTGTTTGTTTTATAATGTTAGTCAGACTGCAAAGGCAGACATTCTTACATTTTGCTGCTGACTTACTTTGAATTAAGTTTGTGTTGTTGTCTTCCAATATAAATACGTGGACACTGTTCTGGGGCTGTGTGTTGTTATCACAGTCACTGATGAGCAAAATGGTTCCTATAAAAAATGCAAAACATCTATCATGTTTTCAAGGTTTATGGGAATGCTTCCTGTTAACCTTCCAGAAGGTACAAATTTGCTTTTTTATGCACCAATTTCTAGAAGTGCCACCATTTTCAGAGTTCAGGTGTGATAATGTCTTATCTGTGACCTTTATTATTTCCTTGGCATAAAATTATTAAATTCCATAGGAAAAACAAGGCACTTCTGAGCAGTCCAGCAACAGAAAAGTCATTTACTGGTGTTATATGGGTGCTAACCATTTGGTCATCTAACTTATTTAGTAGAAATAATAATTTTTATTTTCCATTTGGCCTTGTCCAGTATCTCTGAGGCCTCTCTTAATTTTTGTTTTCTACTAAATTCCCATGGTCTTCAGACATTTGGGAGAGAAACTTGCTGTGATGAAAAATACTTGTGTTTCTCAACATCTAGATACAGAGCATGGGTGGGAGTTGGCTAAAATATATGCACTTCAAAGAGAACATCCTCTACAAGTGTTAGCATGACTTATTGTTGTCATGCTTTCAGGACAAAAAAGCCCAAATAAGACCTGTTGGCAGCAGTAGGTTTGTTATGACAGTTCTTTTCCAGGTCCATCTTAGACTGAATATCTCACACATGCCTCATTTTCCTCAATGGTGCTTTTGGATAGAGGCATAGAATAATATCATAAATGGAATGAAAAAGAAAATCAGAATATAATCAAACTTTAGTTAAAAAAGAAAATTAACCCAGACTAAAAGAATTAACAGAAAACTTGACAACTAAGTTTTACAGCCATGACCCAAAACAAATCATAGATTATCTAAATCCAGTGAAAAACCCTGTTTCATTAAATATTTTGATCCAATTTCTCAATACTGAATCACAGAAACTTAGGATAAGGTTAAAGTAACTTGTTACTTGAAATGGAGATACTGAGTCCAGTCAGGACTCAAAGTTACTCTGCACCTCCTAAACTGACCCAGATTCACAAAGCACTGTGGCAGCTGAAAGAACACTTGAAACTGAAATACAGTTTGGAAATATTTAATAAAGTTGACCTATACTTTAACTTATTTCTGGATAACACCATACTAAAATGTGTGGTTTATACCAATGCAACAATAAAGAATTGTTAAGACGGGCATATAAGTATTCTTCTTGGATACTTATAAGTATTTGTTTGTTCCACAACAGAAAAAGAAAATAGATTTTTTTTAATTGGGAAAAATAACCTTAATGAAAAGTGGTTTTCTTCTTGTTTGGGAAGAAAAAATGAAAGAAAGTTGAAAAAATGTGCAGTGTTTTGATGAAAAAACGATGTGGTTAACATATCTTCATCAGGGAAAGTGGAGCTTACTAATTGTCAAAACATTTATGTCCGAGGAAAAAAAAATAAAGTAATGATTATTTACATTTATGCAAGTTGAAAAGAAGTAAAACTTTTCTAATAAAGTTAAAAAGAAATGGAATTACTTAGAGAGATTAAATGAGTTTCCCAGATGCTGATGCTTTCAGATGAAGGTCTTTTTCTGTGGGAGATATGATTTAGGCACACAAAGGTTCCAGAGGGCACTGAAAGAAGAGAAGATACTTTACTATGAGAAGGGCTCCTTTACAGTATCTACAAATTTGTTACTTGAAGGTCTATCTGACTCATTCTGAGGAATTTGGACAAACCTCTAAAGAGGTTAGAACTAAAGAGGCTAGTTCCCTAGTGAAATTAAACTGGAACTCTAAAACATTTGAGGCACCTCCGTCTTTATTGGAACATTCACATTCATCCCTTGAAACAAAACTCGAAACAAAAAGCCACATGAATAATAAATTTGTATTTTGGTAAAACAAAAAATCTAAAATCCAGTTTTGTTCAAGTATATTTTAAGTAACATCCAGTATTTGTTTGGATAAAAGCTGCACTTACGTACAGTAGATCTAAATATAATTCTCACCTTAAGAATATTATAAATTTGTATCTAGGTTTCCTCATAGTTATGATGTCAGATTGTGACATGGCTCCCTGATTACTGGTCAAGAGTACTCTGTTATTTCCAGGTGCTCTCCCAGGTCGCTGGGAATCCAAATGTGATTTCAAGGGTGATTAGTTTCATTAAGCACCGTGATATGTGCAAGCAGTACTCTAAGCCCTGCTGGAAACACATTACTACACTGACAAACCTGTGTCCTTTTGCTCTCCTAGGAGCTGTAGGGTAGTACAGTGCAATGGTGAGATTCATGCCAGTGCACTCTTTTTGGTGGGAAAATTCTAATAAAAAGTTTTGGTATTTGAGTAAGCGCAGTATCATGTGGGAGATATGACCAATAGGAAAGTATTTATGTCCAGAAGGACAGAGAGAATTTTAGAAAGGGTTCATAGGCTCCAGACACAGACATGCACACACACACATGCATGTGTACATGCACAAACTCACAAGTTCTGTATTGAAACAGAACACTTTTTTCCCTTAAATATGAAGAAAATTTATGAATGTAAAGAGTAAGACAGTGAATGTTAGACAAAGGTGCAAAATTAAACATTGTCGTCCTTGCTGCCTTTGTGAATTTAGGCTCCAGTCCAGTTAAGCACTTAAGCATATGCAAAACATTATGTATGTGAGAGACATTAATACTTATTGCTTGAAGTTATGCATGTGTTTAAGCACTTACCTGGATTTGGGTCTTGATGCAATTTAGCTTTAACTTGCCTTTTGTTGGCTGTTTGACTACTGTTATATTGCCTTTCAGAGCAGTATTAAATAATAGTATGAAAGGAGCAGTGTTAAATAATCTTTTTAGCATAGTGCATTTACTATGCAAGGAATAATTGCAGCTATTATTTCCTGTATACCTATTTCAAAACAGCGATACAGAGTTTCAGCGCTTTTCTGTGGGCACACAACTATCCCAGGATGATGTCTGAAAAATAATTCAGGTCATTCACTTCATTTTTCCTTCTCTAACTACTGCACTGTGATGTCTTTCATTCCTGGGAAACTTTTAAATAGGTTTAAGCCTTCATCCCAAATTTGGCAAGATAGATTGAATCTAAAGCCATGTCAAGGTCTGAAAATTCTTGATCAACTAGTAAAAAAATATTTCCACTTCTGCTTTTCTTGGTTTTAAGTTGGAACTAGGAGTGGAACTCCTGAAATAACACGAGAGCAAGTGCCAATTTCTGTATGAATACACTTTTTTTTTTTAAGTGAAGAGTAAATTCCTTTAGTGATTTGTCAACAGTTCTAAATAATACTTGTTGACAGATAATTAAAGCTTACACAACTTGAAGCAGCTGTGCAGGTGGGCAGAGGAGGTTTTTGGGGCACTTTACCAGTTCTGAATCATTAGTGACTCAGTGCAGTGGGGAGGGCTGTGAAGTGTTATAACAGAGTAATACCCTGAGCAGTATCACTGCAGCCTTTGGAGAGCAGCAACTTGTGCCACCTGAGGATTCACTCGCTGTGAAACAATCTTTTTACAGCTGGAATCAGGGCTTCCCAACACTTATTCATCAGTGTCCCACAGCTTTACCTTAAACATGATCCACATGCACATGATACCTCTGAGTCTGTAGGTTGAGTGTGCTTGATGTTCTGCTTGTTGATCATAGCTTAGGCACTTACAGCCCTATGCTCTAGAGAAGGCTGAGAAGAATCCTTCTATTTACAAAATATCCAGAAATAATCTAAATCAAAATACTAGTATTTAAAAAGGGAAGAGCGGGGAACAGTTCTGCCCTGGAGAGGTTACAGCAGAAAGAAATGTCCTCACCATCCTTCAGACACACAAAAATCTAATCTTACTATAATTAAAATGCTTTGCAGAGAGAACACAGGTGATGCTGGTCTTGGGACCTGTCCTTGGCAGTGGTGGATTAGTTGGGGCACTAAGAAATAGTAGAACCATCACTCTCACATCATAGAACACTGCAGATTTGCCAGCTCTTGCTACAGCATGCATGAACCTTGCTTTGTCTCACATGTGCAAACTTTGCAAGATAGAAAGATGGTGACCCTTAAAGAAAATGTCCAAGTGTCTGGTCACCTGTCTGCCTCTGCCAGACACACGTAGGATGGTTCGGGGGCAGCCCACGCTTGAAAGGACAAGACTGGACTCTTCAGTTATTCGGTCTTTGGACTTGTTTATTATTTCTTATCTACAGAGTTTTTCTCTCTGCCCAGCCGGGATCTGGCCAGCAAGGCAGCCAAAGGCACTCTGACCGCCCACGGGGCGTCCGTATCTTTTTATAGTAAAAACTACGTACAGCATATTTACCTTTTACCCCAATACCTTTCACCCTTGCTAGTAAGTGCACCTCCACCATGACCCAATCCACATGTGCCAATGTCACCACAGAAGATGGATGACAAGAAGAAGGAGGAAGGACCACGAGGCAGGTCCTGAGTCTTCCATGTTGTCTCCACAAACCCCCCTGTACCAAAACTCTAAAATCTACATTTCACCCTGTAAATGCGTCATCCCTGCACCATTCAAACTTGAGTGATTCCCATGTCCCCACACACAGGTGGCACATCCCTAGAAGGGTCAAAGTCAAGCCACCAGGTGCTTTTGGCAACATCCCAGGACCTCCGAGTCCCCCAAAGGGTTCTCTTGGTAACTCTGAACATCTGAAATGATGTCCTGAGTTCCCACATCCAAGCAGTGCTTTATGTAGGCCCCAGCAGGGGAAACATCCCTTTCCTTTGGAGCCAATTAGCAATCTCCTATCCTTGGACTCACTGAGGATAAACTGCCGTCTTGACCCTGCTGTTGAGGAATTAAAACCTATAAAGGCTGAGATGGAGGAGCTAAGTTGCAGGGTTATTGAAACCAAAGCCAGTTCCCAAACTGCTTGTTTTAACCAGCTTGCTTATAAGAAGCTGCTCTGCCCTGATGTTTGAGCTATGGTTTCCATCACCTATTCTGACCCCTCTTCTGGGAGCTATATTTTTCATCTCTAATATGTCATGAAGCTCTTCTCTTTCCATCAACATTTCTCTGTCTGCTTAGTCTTAAATCTGGAAACTTGTGTGAGTCTGTGTGCATGTGTCTGTGTGTGTTTGTAATGTGGAAGATAAAGGAAGATCAATAGCTACCACCTTTTTACCACACACTCATTTAGTCTTCCCTGCCTCTCCCCTGCTAGGTCATAGAAAAAGGAAAGTGCAGTTGTATGAAGATGATATCCATGTTGCTTAGCACATCTGGAAGTTGATTGTCTACCAGGATCATGAGGGTTGTAAAGAGAAAAGGAGGGAAGAGGTCTGGGGCATACACTGCAGTTCACAGGCCAACCTGATACAAGCATCTGGAAATTGAGTAAGAGCAGATTTTCTTGTGGTATTTCTTCAGCTCAGGTTGGATTGCTGTCTGGAAATGGGAAAGTAATAAAACTTATGCAAACATTCCAGGAACACAAAGAGGTTTGCTTCAACAACCATGGTAATAAAAGGGGGGGGGGGTATATGGGCTGTTAATTTAAGTTGCTTGCTCTTTTTTACCTATAGAGTGCCTATTTTACCAATAGATTGTCAATTTTATCAAGACAGTGTCTATTGATACCCACGCTTATTTGCCCAGTGACAGTTGAATAGATATCACCTAAACTTTTTTTAATAGCATCTGCTCTTTAAATAACAGTAGGCAATAGTGACTTATGTGTAGTAAATTACATCTGATCCAGTGAGCTACATGTAAAAAATACTCTGTCTATTCCTTTTCCTGACTTCAAAGGACATCAAAGATGAAGATTCTTTAGGACACTTTCTCATAGTGGATATGGTTCAGGCATACTGTGTGCACGCTTACCATATTTGCCAAGAAGTCTGGCTACTGCTTTTGGTATGAACTTAAACATATATCACAGTGTGCTTGAATATGATGTATATGTCAAAACCAAATAGGACTTTCTCCCTGGTGGGGTCCATCAAACAGTGACATCATGGGCCAGAGGATGGCCTTTTAGTGAAGACTGCCTCTTCCCTTGAAGTTCTTCAGAAACAGTTTAGCTGCTGCACAAACCTAATTGATAAAAAAATTAAGGCTCTTTCTTGGTGTGTTTGGTTTATTGCCTGAATTGAAAGTGTGATATTTATTGGTTTTGACATTTATGCTATTTCAAATCTTGGAGCAAGCTAAGTTCTCGTCATTAAAATTTTTCAAAACCATAGTTATAAATCAAAGTAAATGACAGTTCAAAAATAGGCACAGATTAAATAGGTGTGTTGTTCTATCTTGGGCACAGCCCATCATTATTTCCTTTCCACTGCAGCTGGCCAACTTGCTAATTTAATTACTTTCTTTTTCTTCTTTCCCCAAAGAATGAAATCTATCAAAAGAACAACGTTGGTCGAAGGTTTTCTCTCCAAAGCTAACAGTACCAAGTGGTTTTCTTTTACAGTGGGGAGGGACAGCTTAGCTGCTTGTGGTGGAGTTGCGGGGGGCTGAAGCAGAGGCTTAAATGTTGATCTGGACCTACAGACAGTTGCTGCTACATAACTTAGCCCAAGGTGTCTCCTCTCCTTCCCCATAACCACAGTTAACCCTTACCTGTTTCAATACTTAAAAAAAACCCCAAAAGACACCAAACACATGCCATTTCTTTAAACAACTGATAATATACAGTCTTTTTTATTCTTTCAGAGATAAGTGAATGCAATTTCAGACTACTTTATATACAATGAATAAATTTTGTGTGTGACAATTGAAGGGCCAAAGGAAATAGAAGGTGTAAATGCAAAAACCATTGAAAGTTACACATACTACTGAGTGACTCATATTAGCACTTTTGAGGTTCAAAATTAATCATATCTATTCAGTGCTTTTTGGTTTATTCATCTCTAATCTGTATGGAAAAGATTCTTCTCTAAAACCACTGCATAGATAAATACATCCCACTCTAACAGCAATTTCAGTCTGTCTGTATTCAGACATGGGAAAAGACTTCCATTCTCAAGAGATTTCTGCTCAGTTTCCAGACCAGAATATCTCAGGGCATTTTGTTACAAAATTCAGTGCAAGACTGTCTCCCTCTGAGACTTAGTAGTCTCAAGAGGCAGCTATATTATTCTAACAAAGGAATGGGAAAAATCTGTTTTCCAAATTTTAAAAAATTTCATCATTGATACTGTCTCCCTTAAAATATCTCTGCTCCCAGTTTTCTTAAGTGGCTGGATGATTCATGAAGGGCTGAGGACCTAAATGGTAACTTTGGAACAGGTGCTTAAATAGTTTTTTGAACTGCTCTACAGAAACTTGATTTTGTTGGAAGTGACATTCAGAGTAGGGGAGAACACACACGCTTCATGACAGCCTTTAGCTATGAAAGTATTATCAGTATCTGGGAGAATGTATGTTTTGCAAGTTTAGACCTAGGATGGGATCTCTAATGGGCAGAGTCCAGTCTACAGTGAACAGGGCTCCACTGAATTACAAATGTGTCCTGAGCCCTGAAGCTTATTTGCAATGTGAAACCATGCTAACTAGAAAATGTTACCACCTTTGCCTCCCTCTTCTTTTATACACCTCCCCTTAAGGGTGGAAAAGACCAGGTTAGTCATTTAAGGTCTGAACAACAACCTAACAAAATCACTATGACTTCCTCAGATTTTAGAGCAGTTTTTAATTCCAAAAACTTCTGCCAGGCCTTAGATTTTCCTCAAAACTTTTGCCCAATCCAGTTTGAAGTAGCTATGGCATTTGTACAATAATACACACATGGCAGACGTGCATTGCTTAAGCTAAATTAAACCAAAATCCTTTCAATCTTCATCAATGATACACAATGTGCTAGAAAAGAAAATAAGATTGTGCCTGGAATCTGTTGGAAAACACATTTTGCTTGAAAGAACCTAGGATCCTGTCAGTTAAAACTCAGTGAAGAAAATCCCTGACTGCTCGTCTTTAGGAACCTCTGTGTGATGTTGGAGCAAGAAGCTGCAAACAGTAGCTGCCAACCTGGCTAGGTTTCCTAGAGTAATCTCCTGAGATCAGTGTTCTGACAGGTCACATCCTCCGTCTGGCATCACCATTCCCCATTTTCATTAAGATTTTCTTTTCCATTTTTCCTTTGTTCTTCTTACTTGAGCCAAAAGAAACAAGAGGGCAGTAAAGAACAATTTTAGCTGAATATGAGTTTTATCATTTTACCACTGCATTACACCACTTACCAAGTATTTAGGTTCTGTTCTGTTCTGCTAGGAAAAAAACACATGTCAAGATTTAAAGGAAGGCTGTGCTAAGCTTTAGCACACAGACTATAAAGTGTACATGTGAATTATTATTCTTCCAGTCTAAGCAAATCCATATGACATTGTGATTTCATATACTCTTCACAGTTTCTTGTACAAGTCTTAGTGGAAAACATAATCTCTTTTCAAATCTTTGTGCCTTTATCCGAACCTGACTTTTTGATAGCTCAAAAATAATTGTAAAAGCAAAAATGTCAGTGAAGTCCTGTTTCTCACAGAGCAGAGAAATCAACATTTGAGACCACCTGCTTAAATGGCAAAGCTAAACAGACAGCTATAGCTACTCATAAAGAGGGAACTTTACAGAGATCCATTTTTAATTCCTTCCCCTTCCTTGAGAATGGTGAGGCTGATGGCATCCAAATCTAAATCTTCATTTCCTCATCTCTCTTCACCAGCTCAGCCTGGGAGGTATCCACTCTGTGGAGTCTTTCTCCAGCACCAGCATTTTTTGGGCTAAACTGTGCATGAAGCTGGGAAGGTGTCTATAGTGAAAAGCTTATTTATAGGCCTGATGAGGCCAATGTATTCCACATTGAATTTCATCATGTATGGAGAAAGATGGTACAGAAAATTCTAAGTAGCATCTATTGCTGAAATTGAATCCTCTTCTTTACCCCTGAGTGTTCTTCCACCAGTTTCTTTGATCTGGTACAGGCATTTGTTGGACCTTTTAAGCTGGTTCCAGAAACCAAATTAGTATGAAGCTAGCCCTGAAAAAACAGGTATGTGCTCTTCTGCCACTTATTGCCCAGAGACTGGGTCACTGTTGGTTCAGACAAATCACTAGCCAAAGGAAAAGTGTAGGGCAAGCATGAAGAATTTCATGGGACGGAGGGGGAATGGGCCTTGCTCATTTGACAGCAGCTCACTGATAAGCTATATAAGGTATGCCATGAAACTCTCCTCCCTCAGGGAGATTCAGCCCATGTCCCAGCTTGTCTCCACAGGCAACCTGAAGCAAAGAAATAGGCAGTTCTAGGGCATGCTGTGTCTCAAAGTATGGATCTAAAGAAAGGAAGATGATCCATGTTCAAACAGTGCTTCTTTCTACCTACTCCCTGTAAGGAATGCAGAGAGTGTATTTCCTAAGCTGCATCCCACTGCTTTGTCAAAGTCAGAGGCAAGTTCTACTCATTCTAATAGTAATGGTGACTACAAAGAAGCTCAGAAGAAGGAAATATTTTAACAAAATTGACTCAGTACTGCTGAGGAGCAGGAGTGTTTTGGAGCTGGCTTTGTACTTGGTTTAAATTCTTGATGTTCCTATGGAGAGAGAGGTGCTGGAGCACCGAGGACAACAGTCCACTGGGCCAGTCTCACCCACCTCTCCGGATGTTTCTCTGCCAGTGCAGGGGAAGTGTTGATACTGAAGACTGGACTTTCTTGTGCCAATCCACCCAGATCAGCTCCTTCCTCTAAGAGAATAATATGAATGGAAGGGTGGGAAACAAAAGTTACCAGGAGGCAACTGACCCAGAGCTCAGTTTAATCACTCCAAGTAAATTTCCCAGCTAGTGAAGAACGCCAACTACAAGCAGAGTTTCTCCCAATCACAGGGCAAAAAGAGCTGTTTCTGCCATTCAGGAAACTGGTTCTCATCACTGAAGTGGCAACGATGGAAATATTGTAACTTCTCCTCTCAGAAGAGGAAATTACAACTTTGGAGAAGACAAAGGGAGCTGGTCTGGTGGTTACATGCTTGTGACTGTGTCTAAAGGATCAAATGGAAACTTCAGAAGAAAATAGACTCCACAATGTTTTCTAAATCACTAAACAGTGTGGAGAGAGATTAATAGCACAGAGTTTATCATTTGAAAAAAAAGATATAATTTTATAGCCTTCCAGCACTTGGCTAGACTAGCTGGAGAAACAGGGCAGATGGAGAAATACAAGGTCCTTATACAGGAAAGTATATTTTATAAAGCAAATAACAGTACAAACCCAGCAAATCTGATAGCAGTCTTTGACACCACAGAATGAGACCATTATTGTGAATACCATGTGTTATGAATCATCTCTGCCAATAATAATACGGCATCAAGGACAAATATTCACTCCTATCATAAAAAAAACCCAAAATGCCAAACAGCATAAACAAATGGCAAAGTAATCATAATAATTTGCAGCCATAAATTAGAGATGAGGAAGCATTTGCTACCTCATAGCTCATCTGCAAACATACATGATTGTTCCCAAGGCTATGATAACTAGTTATACATCCAGGCTAGACCTAGCCAGAAATAAATGTTATCTTATGAATGCTTTTGAGAAAAGAAAATTGAAGTTCTGATACTTCACCAACACAAATGCTTTGAAATACAGCGTAGGACAACAGCCCAGTCTGTTGGCACACCCAGATGCAAGGTGCTTTTCTGTTCCCTCTGCATTCAAACAGAAAATTTAGTCTGGAATAGAGAATTTATTTCCTAAATAGAAGGCAAGAAAGGAATAATCTTTTCCCGGTACACCCAGCTTCTGGCAATTAGCAATATTGTGACTTCCTGAGGCAGAGGCTGGATCTGAACTAACAAGTTTAATATTTCTCAGTGGGCCTAACCTTCACAAATTTATCTAATCCCTTTCTTGATATTTTTGGCTTCCACCACATTCTTTGGCCAGGATTACCTCAGTTAGTTAAGTGACATTTGAAAAGGTACTCTTTCTGTTTCAGTGAAATTTGATTCCTGATCTTTTAAGACTTGAATTTCTAATTCTTTTTCTCTACAACCTTTGTGATTATTCTTCTTGAGTCATGCATTTTCTAAAACAGACAGTCCTTCTTCATGTGAAATCTGCAGAAGACATTCATACCTCCAGTTGTTTATGGCAATTACCTTCAGTTTTTAAAGTTCTAGATGAATATATTTCCTCCTTTGTTAGTACAAATATGCACTTGAGTGTGCATTACTCAAGACATAGGTACACTCTAGATTTGTACTCTGGCATGATGATATTTTCTGGTTTGTTTTCATTTGTTTCCTAAAATTTGAGTTTGCATTTTTGAATGTCACTGAATGTGGGATGATGTTTCCAGAGGACTATCCATGGTGAGACACCCTCCTCATGATGTATTATCCCATGTGCATCACTGTGTATCTTAATACTGAATTTCACATGTTAATAAAAATGTGAATACCTGAATCTCTTCAGTGAGTGACAGTTTTGAAAATAGACATTAAATATGCTTTCTAATTATGTCATCTACTAAAAATCTAGATATTTTACAGAGATTTTTTAACATTTACTTCAATACATGTTTTGATTATGCCATGTAGATGAACCCTGTAAAATCAATACTATTTGCACTTCAGTAGCTGAGTTTTTTCAATAATCTCAAATATTACTAATGAATCAAATTGTGCAATATTTGAAATACATAGGTGGCAATAGAAGTCTGCTGTTCATGGTGGAACAGCATAGAAATGAAAAAGCAAAACAGATTGTTTAGAGCTTCTTAGAGACTATGTCTGACTCAGAAGACATGGATGACTACTACTGTAGGTAGTACAAGAGACAATACAGAAACCAGTAACACAATCTAAATATTCGAGCCTTAAAATACAACAGCGCCTGCCCTGGGACTCCTAAGGAAACAGTTTGGACCTGACACTTCAATTAATCCCATTTCTTTATCCCCTCAAAATTAAGCTTCTTACCAGTCCAGTCTCTCAACTTTAGTAGTCTGAAAGCCAGTGTTCCCTGAAAGTATATTTCTGAAATGTTTCTGTCCCAAGAGTTACTGACAGCAGGAGAGAGTGAAGAAGACCATTCTTTATAGTTACCTTCCTCCAAATGTCTCCAAAAGGATACTTTCTTGATATCAGAATCTCAGACAATTTAAATGGCCTGAGTTATTCACCTTGAAACAGTGAAGATCAATTACATTTAGATAGGTTGGCCTAAAACAGAATTTGTCAAAAAAGTGGCAATTTAATAGAGCTCCTGATTTATATTCTTTTAAAATAAACAGCTCTTCTCAGGACTTATAACAATACATTAAATTCTTGAAGTTGCTTTTTAGTCTTTCAAATCTCAGTAGTCATAAAAAAGGGACAATGAAACATAAGAACATCTGCATCTATTAAAGTTATGCAGATTGAAGTAAATCAAATGGGACAAGGTATTTTTGACAAATTCGAAAAGTGTTAACAACATATTTTCTTGGTTTTGTAGTATCAGAAATTTCCTCAGCACACAGATGACTTGGTCTGCACATTTTCATTCTGCACAGATTCCCAGACACTGTTTCTCATTTTAGAAAGGCACAATTAAAACTGATTTGCAAGTCTGAGCAACTATCCATTGTCTACTTAAGACAGGAAAGGAAAGTCTAAAACTCATAGATATCATGAACAGTGATTCCTAATTTTCGCAACACAAGTGAATCAGCACTCCCAAGATACCAGATTTTAATTCTGAGTTCTACAGAGTTGTTGATATATTCACAATTGCTAAAGAACAAGCAACTTCAAAATTACTCCAGAACTGTTTTCTCAACAATACAGTGACCTTTTGGGAACATCATCTGACATTGGTGACCAAGCAGGTGAATTTTATTTTGTGAGTTTTGGTGTTAATGATCTTTCCCCTCCTCCAATCAGTCCTTTCTGCAGAACACAGGAATAACAGCCAAGGTCCTAGGGCAGCTGCCCACCTAATGCAGTATTCTCTGTCAAAAGGCAGTCAAATGATGAATTCTTCTAAACCCACATGCAAACAAAACAAGAGGTTTAAAATAGTGACATTGCAGGAGTCTGGGTTTTAGGGACTTCTTCAACTCTAGTTTGTGTCTGCAACTTGTGTGCAGTAAGCCCTTGGCATATTTTTCTACCATATATTTTTCTGGACTCTTCTTGGTCTTGTGTTATCACTAAAGTATTACTGATTAATATTAGTGGAACATTACCATGCAGCTCCCTTTCATGATTGATTACAAGCAGGTTCAACAAGACACGTCTCACTGATTCCCTATAACAGCATGTAACATATCCCCATTAGAAAAATTAGCAATTTCTCTGTACCTTTAGCTCCTTCATTTCATTAATTGTAAATTCAAAATCAGATCTCTTTGTACACCATAGTATCTTTTTTCTCCTTTCTGGTATGAAACACAAGGAAAAGTATATTTTCCAGGTGAGAACAAGACCTTTTTCCTTTCTTTCTTTTTCTCACCTCTTCTAATCCATTAGATGAGAACACATGTGAAATAAACCCAATGCAACTCAGTCAGTATTTTGGGATTCATTTCTACACAGTTTGACTCAGGTTTTAAGACCATTGTGAGTGTCAAAAGGGATTCAAAAACTGCAGGTGCATTTTATCAAACTGGTTATCCTTCATCATAATTATTCCGTATTCTCTAATAGACGCTAAAACACAAGGCATGTTGATTCTTTCCCTTCAAAATTATAGCCATCTCTCTGTATATCAATGTAAACTTTGTTTCTCATTTATTTGTTGGTACGGAAGTCAGGTCACTGCTCTGTTACTACCTGAAACAATTTATAAAAAAGGTATCTCTTTTCATTCCTCCACTAAAAATATATGTTGAAGAGGAATGTATTCATTCATACTTCCCTTATTTCTCAAATTACAATCTTCAAGAGCTATAGCTGTTTACAGCTGTTTACCTAATTACATTTTTCCAAAGGCTCTTCTAGTGACACTGTAATTTCAGGTAGTTCCTCACAGTCACTTGTTAAAGGAAGGTTTTGTTGGAGGAATGTCTCTAAATTTCTTCCCTGTAAGTAATAAAAATAATCTAGTTATTTTCTCACTGAAATGGTCTTATTTTTTTTGAATCTTCCATGTACATCTCAGTCATTTACCAGTCAAATGACTCTGTGCAAGATTTTTTTCCTCTGTGTTCAAGAAATCGCATTACTCCAACTCTTTTACCTCTAGTAAAATGTTCCTCAAAACTCTTTTTTGACCTAACTTGGGTTTTATGTTTAACTTGCCACAGGTTTTGGTTCATGGTTAATTTTTTTTTTTTTAATCATTTTCATTTGGAAAATAGTTCTGAATTTTGAAGGTTTGTTTTTAATTTTCTTTAGTTTTGGGGGTTTTTTGTACTTCTCATAGTTTTCTTTACCCTAAAGCTTAACTTTACCACAACTTCATTACATTGCCACATTCTTTTTTGTAAGGAATATGCATTTACCTTGAGATGAACAAACTCCATACTGTTTCAGTTGTTTCATTCTTTCAACTCATCCTTTGAATTTTCTTTTAGCACTGTCACATACTTTGATGATCTTTGAAAACTGGTGTTACTCTAGTGATTTCTTGCTGGGTGGAGTAACTTTATTTTCCTAGAAACTTGCAGTATCTGTATGTCACAATTGCTCCTACAGAGATGTTTTTTATAGTAATACCCTACATATAGAAGGTCTGTCAGATTCTGGTTGATCTGACCTACTGAGGTCTACTTCCAGAATTTCTTGTGCCTCTGTGCATTCCCTTTGTTTGTCTCTGAAAGTAGTTATAAATGATAGATCAAAATCTATTGTTTGTGCTAATTTTTTTACTTTAAGCAATGTTTAACTACAACATTATTCCTCCTCTGGCAAAACCTTTGTTTTTAGTGGTTTGTCATTTATACACTAGTATTACAGTGCTCTTGTCCTCTTTCCATCAAATTTCTGAGGTATCTGTTCTGTCACTTAAAAGTAGATATCCTAGTACACCCATCTTGGTGTTTAGACTTTGAACATTTATATAGAAGTAGCTATAAAATTGGCATCTCATGTGAATCCATGACAGAATTTACATTTGGATTTTCCAGCTAAGTTCCTGGATCTCACATCTGATATATACTACTTAATTCAAGGAACAGGATTTGGTCCATTAGCTCACTAGATCCTTTCACATTCTTAAATAAAGCAAATGTATACTTGTTCACAGAAAGCAGCTCTTTTTCACTACAGGGCCATATGACAAAGTGCTATTTGTGCATGCTGTCATTGAAAAAAGACACAGGAATTCAGACAAGAGACATGTGGAAAAATTAATGTAGTAAATAAATCTAAATATGAAAAAATAAAGTAGTAAATGACAGATCATGTGGCTGCAGGAATGAGTGCCAAAGTCTATAGCTACTGTTAAGGCTCCTTTAATGGCATATCTGTAGAATATAAAGCAAAAAAAGCCTACATGGAAAAGGCACTTCTAGTCCTCACTGTCTGAGATGGTGGTGAGGAGTGTTTATTGCTATTCATGGAAAATCATTACCAACTGACAAGCCAAAAAACATACCAATTTCTGCCAGAAGAACTAATTTTTAAGCTGTTGATGTATCTCTTCCATGACTTTCCTTATGGAATGTGATTTGGATGGTCCCTTACCCACAGCAGGAGAATGACAACCAGTCAGAGTAATCCACTGCAGTGAATGGGAACTTTAGGATCTGTTTGAGGAAATCGACCGCTAAATGTTTAACATCTATTTTATATATATATAAATGCATCTATGTGGTGAACAGTTTGCAGGGTTTTGCTGCATATCTAATTGTTGTCAGAATAAACTAAGCCACATTTACCTGAATATATTTATTTAGAACCTTACATCTGTTTTTCAAATCCTTGGTGAACCGAATTGTTCCTTGTGTTTTGACATAGCTTGGAGCAACCTCTACTGGCTACTTAGGTTTGAAATGGATCTTGGCTGAAACTACTCATTCAATCTTGTATGATGTATTGTGTGTCTCTACTGTCAAAAACACTGAACCTGCAGTGCTTGTATGTTCAAAAAGTGCATTATACATCACAAACGATCCACGTTTATTAAGATACGTGTGATTTTTGAAAAAGGATAGAAGGGAGATCTATTTCGTTCTGCTTTAGACAGTCTTCAAATAAATCGTTCCAGGCTTTCACAGTGCCCAATCCAAAGCCCAAGGTCACCAACTAAAATAATTCAATACATTTCTAAGAACTTTGGATCTAGACTCAGATTTAACCCAGGCTTTATGAATATATCAAAGAAAGAACATTTTATTTTAGAGATATTGTTATTTTTGCTATTAGATCAAAAATTGAATACTAATTTTTTTCTTCATTTAAGAGGTAAATATTGATAGAAGACTTTTTTCCCAGAGAATTCAATTTTAAATTTGAGAAATAAAAACAATTTATAGGATAAAGCTGGACTAACTGGAAGCTTAAACCACAGAAAATCAGATTTTCAAATTTGTGATATGTTCACTAATGCACAGTAAAGAGCACCTTATTCAGCAAAACTGTCCTACTCAATGAGTAAGGTGATATACAAGGTTATATAATGTAATCTACAGAATGTAATCTATGTAAATTTTGAAAAAGTGGCAGAAGGTCTATATTGCTTTTTCTACTGTTTTGTCTTCATATTTAAATTATTACTGAATCAATTGAAAACATCTTTTAACACTCTTGCAGAAAAAAAAACGTTTGGGCACATAAATCTGTATTTAAAGAGATATTTAAACCATCTGAGTTGTCATGATAAACAAACTGTGTAGCTGCTTACTGATCAAGAGTCTGGTCAATAATTTAGTGTATCTATGCAGAAATTAAAAGAATTAGAACATTTTAAGATTCCGCCCTAGCATTTGTGCTATCAGTAAACATTTCTTTATCAGTTTTCGCTGAGATCAGGAAGGCATTGTCATACTGTTTAGTCTCCCATACAGTCAAGTGCAGCAGATAATGAACACCACAACATAGACTTTTCTGTTGAATATTCAGGCCCCATTTTCTGAAACTGAAAACACTTTGGAAAGAATGGTGAATTTTAGGCATTGCTCGTAGGTAAACTTATTACCCATTGGGTAGGTATATTAGTGTGAGAAGCTGGACATAGAATTCCTATTGTAAGACTAAAAATAAGATAAAATGGAAAGACATTCAGAAGAAAAATAAAATTTCAACATCTTCTTGAAACATTTTTAAATTAGTCTGCCTCTGAAAAATATTTAATTTGTAATGGAACTCAGAAGCAAGAAGCTCTTATCTAAGTCCTTTCCCACATTACAAATATAGTAATTTATAAGCGTTATTTATTATTCAGTTTAGAATATTCTTTAATAGTTGAACAATTTAAAATGCAATCAAGGTAATTCCAATAGTTTATAATTTAACATTTCTAAAGAGAAGCCTTGGTCCTAATGTCTCCTTTTACAGTGTTTGAATTCAATGTCCATGCTTGAATATAAGGTTTGGAATTGTGTAAAGAAAGACTTCATGATATTTTCAGAGCTTTAAGTCTATATCTTTTTTTAGCTGGTGTCTGCTTTTCCAAGAGAAAATAAAATCTTTAATATGAATGTTTTCATGTAATAAATCCAGCTGCAAACCACTATTTTTTTTACTCAAGCTATGCTTTTTTGTAGATCCAGTAGAGTGTGATCATTTAATTTATTTTGTTAGACAGTCTCACAGTCAAAAAAAAAATTTAATGTTTAGAAACACCAGATTATAGAATAAGAGATATTGCTTTTCCATAGTTTATTAAATTCTTGGATTTTTTCATGGGTATCTAATTAAACTCAAAACCCAGCATAAAATATAAATAATCTGCAAACTCATTGCCATAAGATAGATGCTAGGAAAGTAACAAAAACCCTTCCAGAAGAATAGACTGATGAATTATTGTGGTATGGCTTTGATTTTTCCACTGTTGGTGGCCTTTGAAATCTAAATGCAGTTAAAGATAGATTTCTCAAACGTGTAAAAATTATCCACAAAACAGAACAAAACAAAATGAAACTAAATGAAACTAAACAGAACTAACCAGAAAAAACCAAACAAACAAGCCATCCACAAAGCCCCTGCAGAGGACTTTTTGTGGAAGATGATTCCTAGCTACTGAGGTTACATTCAGCATCTCACAGGAAATAAGGCATGAAGTAACAGGCATGGAGGATCATGACACAGTTCCTTAAGCATTGGTGTTAACACTGAAAAAAAAAAAAAAATCAGAGAAGTGGAATCTGAGGGAAGATGAATGTCAGTTACAAAAAGGAGAAGAGCCCCTTGTGGTACCCCTTGGATGCCAACATACTAAAGCCTTAAACGTAGCTTCAGGAAAGAACTAGGTGCAGCTGCATGCCTAAAACACCAGAGGGAAAAAAAATCCTGTGGAGACAGATATATTTTTCCCCTTTCCTTGTTTATAAAACAAGTGGAATCTCCAATTAAATCAGAAAAAAACTAAAAACTAGGGAAAAAAAACACTTGGAAAAAAAGAGATTTTCCCCCTTTGTAAAAACTGTTCTCACTATCATGTTTTCTTTCTTTCTTGCCTTCATGTCAAATTTCAAACATTTGACCAAAACTGCACATAATATTCAGGGGTTTTGTGAGGGGAAGGGGCAGAAGGTCTATAACCAGTCAAATAAAATCATTATCAAATATCATCTTATGTAGTGCACTCTTCATAGGATAAGTTTAGGAAAAATATGTTTTACCAATAATAACAGAATTTATGTCCCATTATGTTTTTTCTTTTTGCAGTACACTCGCATCTTCAAGGTCTTAAAGGAAGTATAATACAAGTATTGTAGTATTTATTTTTAATCAGTTAGTAGTATATGCTGATCATTACTCACACCTAAAGTATTTGCCTGTGACAGTGTTCACAGGGGTTTTATGATGAGGGAAGAGACAGGGATCTGACTCCATGTCACAGAAGGTTTGATTTATTATTTTATTATATATATGACATTAAAACTATACTAAAAGAATAGAAGAAAAGGTTTCATCAGAAGGCTAGCTAAACTAAGAATAGAAAAGGAAGAATGATAACAAGGGCAGCTGTCTCGGACTCTCTCTGAGCCAGCTGTGCTGTGATTGGCCATTAGTTACAAACAGCCACATGAGACCAATCACAGATCCACCTGTTGCATTCCACAGCAGCAGATAATCATTGTTTACATTTTGTTCCTGAGGCCTCTCTCAGCTTCTCAGGAGGAAAAAATCCTAAGGAAAGGATTTTTTGTAAAAAGATGTCTGTGACATTTGCCTAAAAATTTGAACAAATTAAATAGAATAATTAAGAGATAGCACATTTCTGTGAGAAAACCAGTTTCCCACATCTTGTTGGTTTTCCATAAATTAGCATTTGTGATTATTTATATTCCTCATTGGACACTATTTTGAAAAGGAGCCATTTAGTCTCCTATTATTTGCTATGAATGCATCTTGGACAGTAAAGATAAAACAAAAAGATAAAATATGTTAAGTTGAAACTAAAGTCCAAGCCGAGAGGTCTCCTGAAGGACACAGGACTAGAAATCAGAATGGAAACCACTTGGCAAACATATAAAGTTAAGAAAATACTTGGGTTGGGCAAGGATGGATAAAACAGCTTCTTGACATTATGCTTCTCTGCACAACTATGCAAAAATGTCTCTGATGCAGAGAAAAATATTTCCTGAGGCTGTTTCAGGGAAAGAAGGACCTAGGGTGAAGAAAAAACAAGGTAATTTAAAATGAACCTTTCCAATGCCTATCCATCCAGTGTAAAACACCCTGCCTGGATTGGTGACAAGCTGTCCCTCTGTCTCAAGGGGATAGCATGGACCCCAACTGTGAGATTCACAATATCCAGCACCCCAAGCTCTGAAACTCTTTGTAATCAGCTGTCAGTATCTGCATAAAAATTCTGACCTCACACATGGATTTTCCCTGGCTTTCCTCAGATATTTTAGGGAATTTGACATGGTTCCCTGTCTTTTCGTCTCAACTTCACTTTTTCTTCTACAGTATGAGAACTACTATTGTTTCTCACCTGAATGAAATTAATTTTAATTTCACAAGTTCCTTAAAATTGGGTTTGTCTGTAAATTCACCTTCTTTCCCATAAAGAAGAGAGGGAACTCAGGAAGTTCACATAAATGTTATAATATCATTCAGACTGTTTCAGGTAGCAATCTCAGTATAGATTTCATATTTGTCCTTCTCAATTCAAAGCCTTTCCTTGATTCATCTTCAATTGCTCCCATGTTCAGCATCTTGAAATTTTGTTAAATACTGGGCTAGAGAAATCTCTGTAGCCATTACATTTTTCTAGATCAATCTGACTAAGTGCTCAGCCTGTATCCTCCTCCTTTTTCAGTAAAGCTTTTTTCCACAAAGGACCTGAGTCTTTGTTTAATCATCAAATTCATAAAGCTTTTGATCACTAGGGATTCTGAAATTCAGCATCAATAAAAATAAAAATATAATTTCTACTCAGATGTGCTCTATTCTGGGATGGTCATCTGGAACAATATGATTATCTAGTGTCCAAATCTAGTTGTAATTCAACTGCCTCCAAAAAAATTAGTTATTATTAAAAAAAGGTTCTTAAACTCAGTTAGAACTGATTGTGGAAACATTAATGGAGCTTTAATTGAAATCAACCTCTAGAAGTCATGAGAACTGCCTTTCCTCATCCATTAAGGACTCACCAAGATTGCCCTGATTTTGTGTTTAATTTGTGTTTATTTGTAACCCTGAAAGACTCTTGAAATTAAAAACTACCTCCCAAGATCAGGGGCAGAGCTATAGAAGGCAGTACTGTGATCTAACTAATTTAAAATAATAATAATAATAATAAAAAATCTGTTTCAATCAATTATAATCCCTAAATTAAACTCTTCATTAAACATCTGCTGATGACTTCTGTATGACAACTAATTATCTTAGAGCCTTTTCTTCTCAAATTTGAGAAAATCTACTCCCTACTTAACACAAACTTTGAAACTATTCTTTTTGACTGAGAAAGGCTTATTTTCCTTGGCACTTTGGACTGATACATGGTGGCCAAGTGACTTTAGTTTTGTTAAGTCCTTGGAAACCCTCCCTTGGCTGTTGCTGAGAAAGGGGAAACCTGACTCTTTTGCTTGTGCTATGAGTTCAGGAAAGGGCACAGAAAGAAAGCATCTACTCTGAACTCCGAAACTTGAGCATAAGAGAGAAAGCTATTTTTTTTCCTCACCAGTAAATGTAGAACTATTAAATATTGGACTTTTTTTGTAAAAGAGAATTGTTATTTTTCCCCCTTGGATTAACATAGTATTTGTTCAGTGAGTTTTGCAAGTTCCATATCTCATGCCCTTTACTAGTTGCAATTCTGAAGATATACTGTCAGACTACTTAAAACTGCTCATCAGGACCCCTGCCATGTCTTCTGCTATTCAAACAAAATAACTCTTAAGAGGGTTCACTAAATTTTTCCAGTCAAGATAAGCCAGAATTGCTGAAGTTATTTCAATGTAATATCTCTGCCACCTGGCTTATTTGGACTGAAGCAGATAGGAGAGTCTTCACCCTTGATGCTTGATGGGCAGATTTGCAGGTGTGATTTCAAGTGCAGCCATGCAGCTGACATTGGGCTAACAACAATATTATAATGCCTTCAGCCAACATAGCTGGAACAGGAAAGGTGCATGTTGATTGAATAATGGTGAAAAATAATTTTTCTCAATACTTGAATTTCTTGGTAAGTGAAGTATCAGCTTCTGTACCTGGGAGCTTATGACAGAAATGCCTTTCAGTGAAGAAGGATGCCTTAGGGCTATAGTGTAGGACAAAATGTTGTGGAGTAGAAATATTTTTTTTTTTAAATAGAAAAGACTACCACTGTATTAACTTGAAAATATTGAAATTACCATAATAATTAAAATACAAATTGAATGGGTTAAAATCAGCTTCTATGACCCGGTTATGTATCAGATATACCACTCATATAACATGGTAATATGTCATATGTTGAGGCTCAGTCCAGCATGTCCCATTCAGCCTGCCTATTTCAGGGCACTCTCTTTGATTTTGATAACTTTGTTCTTCTAATTTGTAAAAAATTTTTATACAGTTCATTTTCTTCTCAAGAGTTCATGTTCTTTAGGGACTATGCATACTTGAGTTTGCACAGTAAGGAGAGGCTCTGCTGACCACCCATTGAGGCCACTCTCATGGACTTCTGGCACCATCTGGTGGAGGTTTACAACCAAAAGATAGATTATAGAAAGGTTTGATAATTTGCTTTTATATCTCCAAAATACGGAATTCAAGTGCCATATCAAGACATGTATTGTGTTATAGCAGTCAGGGGTGAAGATACACATGGCATGTATGCTCAATTGCTACCTTTAAAGTGCTTATGAAGTGTATGGGAAGACAATATGAATTTCCATACAGAATATTTCGGTCATCCAGTCACATATATATTTCAGAATTTTCTTCCAGACATTGGTGATTTGAGGCAGGTACAAAAATTATTATTGGTTAAAATGTAACAAGGGGACTTAGTTGATCAAGAGCTTTTTATTTCTTCAGTAACCCCAAAACCTTGCTTCATACTGCCAGCTGGTCAGAGCCAGAGGATTCGTGTTTCAGGCATTTCACAGCAGTGAAAGAAAGCACTGTGGGCTTTTTAAGGGCTTCTGTTACAGCACCCATCTTTCTGTATACTGCTGCAGGTGTTTCCTTATGTTCAGCACACAAGTGAAGTAGCTCTCAAATATTCCCCAGCTTGTTCTAGGTAACAATGTATACTAGAAAGTTCTTAAAACAAGCTGATGAAGTTGCTTCTAAATATAGAGACTGAGGAAAATTTTGCAATATAAAACACCACCAGCAGAGGCTGTATGTGTCCCTCCTCAAATCCCAAATATAAACCAGATGAGAAAACAATTGTCTGATGGCTAAATACTACAAGATTTCTGTGCAAATGCCAACAATATAAATTCTCTTCTCATTAGATTTGGCTGAAAAATTCTTTAAAGCTAAATGAAACCATGTCCCCAAACTGAGACTAAGCCTTCCCTGCAGTTAAAAATATTCAGTTAATTTCTTTATTGTTTTCTTAATCTCTTTATCCTTTTATTTCAGTTCAACTTTTAAAAAGAAGTTGCTCTTTATATCTGATACCAATAATTTCTGATCCAGTAGGACCTGGAAACCTTTTCAAGAATATATACAGTCTGTGGTTAGTAGATTGTGAATTGAGAAATCTGGATTTGCTTCTAGGAAACCCTTGAAGTTCTGGATCCTTCTCCAGATAGGTCTTTGAAGCAATATATAGATGATATTTAAACATAATGCAGTCTCATTTTCATGAGGTCACTGATGAGCCATCTGCTCATCACACAATCAGCAAACCATTTCTGTCCCTATTGATAGTTTGTGTGCCATGTAGCTTTTATAAGCCAATTGCTTGAGGTGACTGAAAATAAGCCTAAGCATCAGGTCCACTCACATGGACACTTTGGCTGGAAAGCTACTGCTCTTTATGCACAAAAATACTAATCACAGGAACTGTCTCATAATTCCATTGTGACTGCATAGTGAATCTTATTTCTAAGAGCAGGGATGCTTCCTATTCATGTTCTTTAGTTAATACTTGAGAAGACTTCTGCACTCAGTTTTCTCTCAGTCATATAATGATGAGGCATTGCCCATTCTCATTCAACGTTATGATGATGAGTTTCTATGGAAAATAGTTGTGTGGGAGCAAGATCGCTGACGGAATAGTGTAGTGTTTAAAAGGCAGGGGCATGATGTGACAAAAAGGAGATTCCTGAAGTAGTGGCTGGTTGCTGTCTACTTTTCCTGTGACCTGGAAAAAGGACAGAGGATAACAACCACCAGGAGGTATATCAACTTCTATCCAATCCAAACACAGGAGACTGGTACAAAATAAGCCCGTACTCCTGGGATTAATAGTGTTCTACTTGACAGCAGTGACTTCAAAAAGTTTCAGCATAGTAGTATTGATTATGGATTTGGGAATTCTGAGGGGACAGCTTCTTGTAGTTTTTAAACAGTGTCAGGGAGCTTTTTGGGTAATTTGATTCTCAGTACTTGAACTACCAGAGTAATCTCTGTCTCGGCTCTGAGACATGGTGAAGGAAATGAGAGAGCTGGTTGTGGCTATGGGCTATGGACCACTTCCAACAGCCATTTTTATGCACCCAGCCTTGTTTGGAGAGAGCCTAAAAGCATTTAACAATATGGAGACAATCAAATTTTTCCACAGACCAAGATAAAAGACTCTGGCTGTCTTGCTTATCAGTATTGATACTGAAGAGTGTACCTTGTGTTTTCTAGAGTTGCCTGTACTCACATTTCACATAGTATCAATTTGAAAAAGAAAATAAATTCACTTTCTGTAAAGGCAAAGTTAAAATTTTGGTTAGCAAGTTCAAAACTCTTACAAAAATCAGTGTAACGATATAAATGTGCACTGTTATGTGCAAGTCTGCAATTAAAAAGGAAGTTTTCTCTTTTGGCTGATTTTGTAGCTTACACTTTTCCATAATCTTAGTGTATGATCATTGGTTGCCATGCTCTCTTCAGATTAAATTACCCATGCTTGCCTTTTGCATCATTCCCAAGACTGTTTTAGAATTGTACAAATCATGTCATAGGAGAAATTATTGTGTTAATATATCATATGTCAAGCCCAACATCCCTGGTTTGCCTTCCTTGAAATCACACATGACATAATTAAGTGCCACAGATGACAGACTTAGTATATTGCTGCCATTCTCTACTCCATTCCAGAAATGCCTAGCTGGAGACTGATTGGAGCAGCACAGCCTACTTCCAAACCAGCTGCTGCAAACTGTGGCAGTCTCTCTGTCCCTTTGCTGTAGTCTCCTCTTTCACCTCTTCTCATTGTCCAGGCTCAGGGTAGAAAACACCAGCTGATCCAGCTCCATCCACAGGTTGCCTGGGTTCCCCGGGAACTGACAGTGTTAGGTGATGGCATTCTGCATTCAGCACATTGCAAAGTTCTTGACTTCCCTTGTACTAATGAGCCAGGCTAAATAAATGTCACCTTACAAATCTCTAATCTGCATGTGATGAGAAAATGAATATTATAATATTATTGTCAGAGTCACTCTCTCCACTGGCCTGAGTTCACAAAAGCTTGGTTTTTTCACTACTAATTTTTATAATCTCATTTTTTCTTTTTGAGACAAATGTTATTCAAAAAAGAGGAAAATGACAATGTACTGAAGTTTTGTGCTGAAGACATGATAGTAAAAAAAAAAAAAAAAAAAAAAAACCCAAAAAAAACCCTGAAACAGGCTAGCTGAGTTGTCCTAAAACTATCTTATCCAGATTTTTTAATTCATAAAACTGTAAAGTTAGAATGACATATTCAAGGTTATTTATATGATAAGGTACTCCAGGAGGTCATATCAAGATATCCTTGTGGTGTTACAGTAATGGTGAGCAGACATTGTCTAGTGCATTTTAGTGAACAGGCAGAAAAAAGAGGTTCAATGCTTCCCTTGAAGAGGGCATTCATAACATATCCAGTTCTAATGAAATGGTGGTTTTATTCCCCTGGCAAATTTCAGCCTGAATTTTTGTGACCAATATCTGCATTTGAGAAGAATAATCCTCAGCCATTGAGGTTAGTGTTGTTCTAGGAATTAAGAAAGAAATTGCAAATCCAGCTTCAGTGGAATGGAATTTGGGGGCCTTACATTTAAGCATTAGCTTTTCCTGGAACTTTTTAAAGGTTTTTTTCCCCACCCATGCATGTAATTTCTCTTCACTCTTTCTTATGGTGAACATTCATGTTTCTTTTCCTGTGGTCGAATTCTGTGCTGAGGTCCCTGTTGAGGGAAGACATGAGATATGTGATAAGAGGAAACCTTTCAGACTGCATCCTCTGAGGGCCAAGTGTTTTTTAGATCATGTGTAACAAGTTCCAGAACATCCCATTTTAAGTCCTCCAGGACTTTCAGTGTAGCAGGGATACGTGAGGAGGGACCTTTGCCTGTAGTCCCAGTCTAGTGTATCATTACATTGCGTGCAGCTTCAGGATATTGAGGAATACATTTGTTTCCTCTCAATTCAGGTTGTTCCCCACTGTGGAGGGCTGACATGGACATGATGCAACATGCCCATCAAAGCCACTTTAATGTAGATCAAGATAATGACAGGGAGGGATCACTCACCAGTTACCCTCATGGGCAAAGACTGGAGAAAAAAAAATTTTTACTAATCAATTTAGAGTACAATAATAGGAAATCAAATCAAATCTTAAAAGCATCTTTCCCCACCCTTTCTTTTTATCCCAAGCTCAACACCAATCCAAATTTTCTCCACTCCCTCCTCTCAGCAGTGCAAGAGTGAGGGAAATAGGGGTTCTGGTCCCTTCACCATAGGTTGTCTCTGCCACTCCTTCCTCCTCTGGAGAAGGACTCACACTCTTCCCCTGCTCCAGCATGGGGTCCCTCCCATTGGAGGCAGTCCTCCATTAACTTCTCCATGGGCTGCAGGTCTTAAGAAACTGCTCCAGCGTGGATTCCCCTTGAGGTCACAAGTCCTGACAAAAATCCTGCTCCAACACAGGCTTCCACAGGGTCTCAGCCTCCTTTGGGCATCCACATGCCATTGCACGCCTGAGGTCCTCCAGAGGCTGCAGGTAAATCTCTGCTCCTCTGCAGACTTCCAAGGGCTGCAGGGGCACAGATGTCCCACCAAGGTCTACACTGTTGGCTGCAGGGGAATCTCTGCTTCAGCACCTGGAACACTTTTCCCCCTACTTATTCTTTGACCTTGGTGACTGCAGAGCTTTTTCTATAGCATATTCTCACTCCTCTCTTTTTTGTCTTCAATTGCTCCTGTGTAGGGGTCTTTCCTCCCTCCCCAGTTTGATAACTGTGTTGTCCTAGGGATGTTATCTCTGTCACTATGATGGGCTCAGCCTTAGCCAGCATCAAGTCCAGTTTGGGGAAACTTCTAGCAGTTTCTTACAGAAGCCACCTGTGTAGCTCCCCCATCATGGACAAATGGCTGTTGTTTTGTCCAGAGCACAGTCTGGTGATCTGACAAAAGCTTGGTGCACAGAATTCCACCCAGTGTAAGTCAATCCTACTAAATCTCCTATGTGATGGTGTCCACAGGGGTCTTATGTTGAAGGAAGAGATGGAGATCTGACTCTATATTTCAGAAGGCTTGATTTATTATTTTATTATATATATTACATTAAAACTATACTAAAAGAATAAAATGAAAACGTTCTCAGAGGGCTAGCTAAGCTAAGAATAGAAAAGAATGAATAACAAAAGTTTGTGACTTGGGCTGAGGGTCTGAGCTAGCTGGGCTGTGATTGGCCATTAATTATAAACATCTAAGATGGGCCAATCACAGGTTCACCTGTTGCATTCCACAGCAGCAGATAACCATTGTTTGCACTTTTTTCCTGAGGCCTCTCAGCTTCTCAGGAGGAAAAAATCCTTAGGAAAGGATTTTCATGAAAAGATGTTTGCGACACTCCTACTCACTGCTCTTTATGTGGACACTTGTGCTTACACAGGCTCTGGAGTAAAATCACTGCAGAAAGATGGGTGGTCCCGTGTACTTCTCATAGGGAAGAAGAGACTTAGGTTATACAGGTATCAGAGAGTGTCTTTGTTGTTAAAAGTGCCAACTTAAGTCCAGAACTGATGCCTGCAGTTTTTGGAACCTCACATTAAGCGTCTTAAAACAAATTATTGCTACAGTGTATCAATCATTTGGTTTCAGCAAGCACTCACTAGAAAATATTAGATTAAACCTCAGACCCTCAGCCCATAAGTTTTGTGTGTCTGTCAGAAGAAAACTACCATGGACCAAAGCCATCTTTGCTGGTTTGCATCAGCAAAAATCGTACCAAAAACACTGCCAGAAATCTCCCAGACTGTTCCAGGCTAATGTAAAAGCCTTTTCTGTTGAGGAAACAAGACTGCAAAGAGGCTCTGAGGGCAGGGGTAGTTAGAACTGCCCCACATTATATCAGCGACCTTGTCTGAAAGTTCATTGACCTACATTCATTTTGTATAAAAACTCAGAAAACCCTAAATATAAAAATTACTCTATATTTAAAAGTAAGTCTAAGACCATCATTGTTCCTGATAGTGAGCTGAGAAAGTATTTTCATGTTTTGCAGAGAAACTTCCGTTGAAGAAAATACAATAACCTGAAAAATAAATCAGAAATTAAAGTCAGGGATAAAATCTAGGGAGCATTGAAAGGAGAGAGTTTTATTATTAAATGGATTAGAATTTTGTAGTTGAAACATTGAATTTTAAAAGAGAAAAAAACTCGCAACACTTTTTTCCAGACATAAATATTTTAACACAATCAAACTGATTTGTTTTCCCAGCTTTATCTTAAATACAAATGTCACATAACACCTGAAATAAGCAAGAAGGAATTTTCATTTTGTTAATGCTATAGCAAAATAAAACATGTTGACACACTAAAAACAATTGCAGGTAGCTCATTTTCTTTTTACTGATAATTCTTATGTAATTTTGTGAATATTTTGAGGCATATTCTGCTTCATTTTTATCGCATCTATGATTAACCAGATTTTCACCACCTTGATATCAAAAAGCCAGTAGATGGCAGAATGGGTTTATTTATTGTCAAGCTGAGCCCAGCTACCTCTGCTTATTTAACAAATTGAAACCTGTGGGGAAAAGATATATTTGGGCTCTGGTCCACAACGTGGCTCTGGCTGATTGCATGTGTCCATTTTTATTGCAGTTTTTATCTTTTTGATTGAATTATAGAAAGATAAAATACTGTTGTATCTCAAAGAGACCCTCTGATTCCTGTATAACCTATGTCTCTTCTTCCTCTTGACAAATACACAACTTGGGCCTTGTTTGTTGTTGTTTTCTTTAAATAGATCAGTGTAAGAAGGACTTAAAAATGTGTGAGGAAACAATACTTATTCTCTGCACCCTTAATGGAAATTTGTAGGAAAATCCCATTTTGCCTGACTTCCAGCTTTACCTCTAGCCACAAGTCTTGGCACACATTGATTGAAGAGGTTTTTATCACATTTTGGAGCTGATTTCTGGAGGCTGCCTGGTACAAGGATCCTATTTCAAAAATAAATATTTATTGATTTTTTGAGATGCTGCTTTTTTTCCTCCTGCAATGGGATTAAACCAAAACTTTTAGAAAGCTGTCAAGATCAATCAAAAAATGAGGAAGCTAGAAAGTAGCCCTCACCCATGGGTGTTAGCCTTGGGGGTGAAGTACAGCCTATGGGATAGAAAGTCCAAACATAAGTTCCTGTTCTGTCTGATATACTCGGCCTTCAGTCATGCTGAGATGGGCTGGTCATGTTTTGTGTTGGGCTCACACAGCTCACAGGCTGTGTGAGATTCCAGACTGTCTGTAAGTGGTACCACCAGCTGAAAACATCAATGAAATTGGTATAGGTCTGAAATTAACACTTAGAGCTTTGAAAATCTCAAGTGGTGCTTTCTATACCACTGGCTAAGGCTGATTTATGAAAAAAATCACAGCGGAGAACTAAGGAGAGAAAAGTCCTCTCTTCTTTTTATCTCTGAGATTATTACACCACTGTTATATTTTTCTGTTCCGAGGAGAAACAGCCAAACTTTTGGCTTGTGATCCCAGAAAATCTGCCTTAAAATACAGTGTGCCATATCATGTAATCTTAGCCAAATGAAGGAGTGGGTTTGTTCATTTATTTATTTATTTGAGAGAGAAAAGCTACCACTAAAACAGGATATTTTATAGGGCCTCTTTTATAGAACCTCTCATTTTGTTCTTGAAATTTTGTTTCTCTTTCTTTACATTTACTTTAATATAGACTTCTAGGCTTGGGAAGGTGCCAAGTACATAGAGATTAAAGCCATGAGCTGGGTTGCAAATCAGTGTTATTCTTTAAAGTAGAAATAGTTTACTAAATTGATGTTTATTTAAACCTAATGAGTGAACTTTACAATATGTAGTATTCCAGGGCCATGAAAAGACAGGAGGCCAGATTATAATCTCATTAAATGAAAATAAATTGGTGCTATTCCAATACTAAAAAATATCAGAATTTCATCTTCTGTGTTGCGGGCTAGATCCACAGAGGACTTACCTGGTTGTATTGCCTTATATCTGTACACCTAATAAGGAATCAAGCAGCATAATAGAAATGAAATCTGAATTTATCTTCCTACAGAATTTATACAGACTGATCATTCCCAATGTGTTCAAAACAGCCAGCATGGAGTTCACCATAAAAAGTAGGCAAGCACATGCCCACTAGACACTTAAGGGAGAAAATATTAAAATCCCAGTAAGTCCCAGCCACATTTTATACCTTTTCCTGTAAAGTATGTCATGGTGTAGTCAGGTTGTTCTGTTTTACATAAAAACTCAGTGTTTATAGTATCAGTTGCTTAAAGCAAAAGGCATAAATTATATAGGCAACAGGAAGGATATTCATATTCCATTCCTGTCATATTCTAATGCTTTCTTCTCTCTTGACCCTCTCTATTGCATTGAGCATTGTTTTCTTCCCTTACAGTGAAATTTACCACCATTTCCACTTAACTAAGAGAACTGGAGAATCAGAGAATCATAGAATGGTTTGGGTTGAAAGGGACCTTAAGGATCATGTGGTTGCAACCCCTCTGCCATGAATAGGGATGTATTTCACTAGACTAGCATGTTCAAAGTCCCATCCACCTGGCCTTGAACACTTCCAGAGGTGGGACATCCACAACCACTCTGGGTAGCCTGTTCCAGTGCCTTACCATTCTCACAGTAGAGAATTTCTTCCCAATACCTAATCTAAACCTATTCTCTTTTAGTAAAAAGCCATTATCCCATGTCCTATCCCTAGATGCCCTTATAAATAGCCACTTTACAGCTTTTTGTGGTCCCCCTTTAGACACAAGAAGGCTGCTATAAGGTTTCCCTGGAGCCTTCTCTTGTTCAGGTGGAACAATCTCACAGCCAGAAGGACTTATCCTAGAGGCTGGGAAATTAGAGTCCAAATTCCTTCGTATCTGCACATGTACTCATACAACGCTATCATTACACATAATATTCTTACATGAGACAAGACTGCCCTATTAAAAAGCAATTAGCAAATACATCTTACAAAAAGAACATCTGTTGTAACTGGATGCTTTGTTTAGTCTGTTCCTGGATGGATACCAAGTCAATGCCAACAAGAGACCTGGATCTAGAAAGCATTTGCCACCCCTGCATTAATAAATGAAACAAGCTGTGAAATGGTCCCAGTCAGATAAATGGATACTCAGATTGTTACAACAATCCCTACCACAGCTGTGGCCTGGGAAGGCTAGTGGTGCCCAGAAATATCCCCACACACAGCTCAGGAATGTGAGCATTTGAGAGGCCACTTCCAGCATGCCACTTTCCTGCATCCAAGGGGGCTTTGGATCCTGGAAAGTTTATGAGCTTCAACACAAGCTGTAGGATATTCTGTGTTGGTTTGCCACAGTGTCTGGAAATGTTCCTGTGTGTTGAATTCCCCAGCCTAGGGCAGAACATGTTTCTTAGCTCTCAGCCAGGCCAGACTACAAGTTGAGGCAGGGGCCCCTTGGAGCTCTTGTCCTGCCAGGCAGTCACCTTTCCTGAGGCTGTATTTTTGGTGCATTGACACAATTAGCATCTGAGCAGCAATTTTTTTGTGCCATGATTTTTGATGATGTGTCCTAGGGTTGTCCTAGGTTTGGTCCTGCTTTTCCAACAAAATGTCTCAACCTTCCTATTCCTCCAGTTTTCCTTTAGAGGAAAGGAAGGAAGACGAAATAGGGGCTCAGAGAGTGCAGCTACTCAGCCATGGGGGGGTAGAGCTCAGAAGCCCTTGCTTTCCTTGGAGGAAGCTCCTTTCATTGTCAACAGATGGAAAGGGGAAATTGGGGGTGGGGGCAGACTGCTGAGGGCTGCTTTGATGTTGGCCTGTTTGTTTGCTTTCTGCTTCCTGGACCCCCATCCGAGGGGCTGGGACCGTCAGCTGTGGCAGAGGCACAACAGGATGGCCGGCAGCAGCCTGCAGACAGGACGGCAGCAGATGTCAGCAGCACGAGTGGGTGGCATCAGCTTAAAGCAGAGCAGGGATAACCTGAAAGGATGAGATCAGGCACTGAAACAGAGAGCTAGGGAGCTCTGGTGAGGCAGTAGGTGTCTGGGGTGGAACAGCAGTGCTCATTCAAATGGATAAAGCATAGCTGGAGACATTTGGGAAGCTATGAGGCAGAGCCTTCCATGAATTTTTCTGAAAGTTACTAATTTTCAACCCTGTCCCAGTTCAACTGTCTGTGAGTGAGGAAATCACATTCTAATGGGCTGTGGCCCTACAAGCCCTCAGTCAGCACAAGGCCAATGGATGCTAGACAGTGCGACCTTGGGGGTGGGCTCCTTTGGGCACCAGCTCACTTCAGCCAGGTGTCAGGCAAACCAAAGCCATGTTGGGATCTCTGTGACATAGCACAGGACAGAGTGACAACTCCTGAAATGTTTTCAAACATCTGAAGGAGTTTTTTTATCCCTTAACCTGTTTGTTTTTACAGTATCTCATGGCTGAGAAAAAGTCATGATGAAGACAATCTCATATTGACAGGCAAGAAAACAAAAATCTGGATACTTTCAGGTTTTTTACAGATCCACTGTGATACCACACAGCTGGTTTAATAAAATAGAAGATAAATTAGCTCCAGAATTAGTCAGTCAGAATTCTCATCAAGGGGTTAATCTTGAAAATGCTCACCCAGATGGACCAAACAACAAAATATCAATCTGTATCTCACAGTAGCAATGGGACATCCTGGTCAAAACTAGTCATTTATGACATGCCAATAGGTACCTTAATACAGTTCTCATACTTCTGTCCTAACAGATGCTTACTTTGTTATTCAGCTGACATAGCCAGCACTAGAAGATAAAGGTAATTAATATTCAAAGTAATAAGAAAATATGCAGTGCAGTGTAAGAACATGCATCTTCTGTAAAAAAAAGTGACTGCGAAGTGTCTCCTGACAGGAATGCTTCCTTCCCTGAGAGAATTCAGGCAGATGCAGATGCAAACAAACAGCACTGATCCAGCCATGGTGTACTTGCCCTTCTGTCAGTGACGCTGTCTCAGCTTCAGGAAGATGTGATGAATAGTGTGTGTCTTTGGAGAGAGCTCTGGGATTTCAGGGACAAAACTGAAGACATGTTGCATGTCTGATACCTGGGCTACAGCAGGTATGTGATTACATTACCCTAAACACTGCCACAAGGCTTGAATTACAGAAGTGAAATGAAAGCCACTGCTGTTTTCGTGGAAATCCCTTTCTCTGAGGGAAAAAGAGAAAGAGAACAGTGGAGGGCACAATTTCATTTTGTGAAAAACCTGTTTGCAAAGTCATGTCAAAATTGGGAATTATTTGGGATACTTGTGCTCTCACTTTTATTTTGGGGTTTCCAGCCTTCTCGGAGACAGCTTGTCTACTTTAAGAGAGAAATAAAATTCAATGTCTAAGACTGAGAACATCATATATGCACATACTGGAGCTATGCATTTATAGCAAGGCTTTGCTTTATGGAGTCTTTACAGGTCAGTCAGGAATACAGGACTTTAACAGAAACTCCAGATACCACATATAGGTATGGAATAGGTGGGGAACTGTGGCTTAACCTTGGCTTCTACTTTTCAGATTAATTCAGAGGGTAAAATGGCACAATGTCGAGAATGAGATGTTTGAGTCAAGGAACCATCATTTTCTAGGGGTAATCAACCTGTTAGGAAATTGTTTGCCTCTTGTTATTGGTCATAAAACTGTTTATCATGATACAAGCACAATACACCTTTATCTATTGTATCTCTTGTCAGCAGTGTAGTTTGTTCATTTTACAGTGCTCTTATAGATCAGGATTGCTGAGCACAACTAAGAAAAACTACGAGGTTTTTACAAATATGTAACTGTGTTTTGGACACAGGTGACAGGAAAACAAGATACAGAATAACCCAAATAAACTACTCAAAGTACATGAATAAATTATTTTATTAGCCTTTTTCTGTGATTTTTAAATAAAATTATAATTATTAAAATTTGGAAAAAATATTGGAAGTTCTAACATCAGTATTGGAGGTGAGCCAGGCAAAATCTACAACTACAAAATGAATAATTGCATACACAAACAATGTTTGTGGATTATAATTATCCATTTTGCCTGGTCAGCTACCATGAATGCATAGACTCAGCTTGAGGCCACAAGACTGACGTCTCCAAAGTCTGACGGAAAATTAGAGATGTGAACCAGTTTGAACGAACAAGCACCAATGCAATCACCCTATAAAACTCAAACCAACCCAAATGGGAAAATAGATGGTGGGAAAAGATAAAACCTACTATTTTTGTTTTAAACAAGCATTTCACAACAAAAGAAAGCACAAGCCCCAAAACTCTTGTCCTTTTTGTATTTGGCCAAAGTTATAATAGAAGCAACAGAACAGTGGGGGGAAAATCTTGTTTTTGAGACTAACTGGACTGAACAGACTTTGCTTCAGGGCTCAGGCTGTTAAAAAATATCACACTGAGTCTCTTCAGCTGAGTCTTACAGGAGAAGGACCAATGTGCTGGCTGCTGTTCTAAGTTCAGCTGTAGAAGTTTCAGTGTGCCTCTTGCCACCCCACTGCACAGAGTTTTATGTGTGATTGAGCATGCTGGCTGCATGAACAGATCTTGTGTTCTGGCCATGTCCTTAAAATGACACACATGCCCTGATTGACTGTCTGCACCCTAGCCATTTCCATAGTCTGTCCACAGAAGTCTGTCTGTCTGCCTGCATAATATATTGACCTCCAAATGTAAAATAATAGTGTGGGCACCCATAGCAGCCTCCCTTTACCTGTATGGTGACTGGCCAGCATATTTGAAGAAGTGTTATATTTTCAGTCTGCACAGTCATCAAGGAGGACTTGCAGTTATATTATCTCATCTGTGGTTATTCAGCTGCAGAAAATCCCCTTTTCCGTGATACAGTTGGAGCCAAATTTACCACATTCCAATTAACTACCTCTGTTAGTATTAGTTTTCATGTGGTCCATTGCTTTTACTTGTGATGGGGTTTTTTTTGCATCCAGAGCCAAGTGGTTAGCCGAAGTTCAGGATCTTACAGGTTTAGGAAAAATCATTATGATGTTTATGTACAAACAAGTTATACATAACCCCACACCCCTTAACACAGTAAAAATGAAAGACAGGTAGATTACTTTCCTAAAGTATGTAAGAAGTCACATTATACCAATAAGGTTTCCCAGAAGTCCTTCTCCAAAGAATTTCTCTGCCTCCTCTCAGGATACTTTCGATGCCTTTGCCAGTGAGCTGGGGCTTTGCAACTGGATGTCCAAAGTTGATTTACAGACACAGTCTGTTCAACCCTAAATCTGACCTGACCTGTTTTCTCTATGGTAAGATCCATCACCATCTCTCCGCTAAGAGTCTTTTACTTCATTTGAGTTGTGCAAACTTCAGTGTGCATCCAAGATAAAGTCAATGGCAACTATGAATATTGTCCAATGCAACAATAAAGAAAAAAATAAAATAAAAATAAAAATAAATTTTAAAAAAAAACCAACTAAAACCCCACCACCTACCACAAAATGTCTCCTGTGTTCCATTTTTCTGTCATAAACTAGGCATTACCGAAGAGGATAAGAGGGATTCAAGAGCACATAGAAAGAATGAATGTAGTTTAGAAATTTAGAAATAAGATGATTCACTGTGAGGGCTGTGCTTTTGTAAAGCTGTATATTGCTTTATTCTATTCACCCAGTAACACACTAGAACATAAAATGAAGTAGAAGAAGCTGATGCCTCGTTAAATATGTTGTCTTATTCTTTCTCATTCTCAGAGTGTTTATTCTAGACATGGTGCTATTTCAGACTTCTCCATTGTACTATCCACATGCACTCCTAGCAGTGTATTTCACTCTAGGCTGATCTGTTTGAGTGGAGATTAGTCCTTTCTCCAAATTGTTTTTTCATTGTAGATATGGTCTGTGATGAAAGCAATGAGAAAGAAATAATATTCACTTTCCATTTGGTGTTTCCTTTTTCTTGTTGAAATTGACAGTATAGCTGTGTAAATAGCTGTGTACACTTTCTTGGCTGCTCCCTTAGAAAATGCAAAGATAATAATTTCACTATGGTGAAAAGCCAGGACAGAGCAGATTTCCTGCACTGCACTACAAATTATGTCGATGTTCTAGAAATACAGGTCTGAGAACAAATTTCTAGCTCTCACACTATTTGCTGCTCTCTGCACTACTGTTACAGACTGGTCTGTCCATCTCTCATAAAACTCACCCTTGTTCTGAAAGCCTGTGGGATCCTTGAGGAACAATCATGCTGTTCAGTAGAGATTTAAAGACTTAGAAGGTGCTTAGACCTCATACAGGCCCTTTGCAGAGGAGGAACATTTCATTCAGTATAAGACTGGTTTACAGTAGAATCTAGTTTTAATAATTGATCTTTCAGATTGATTGAAAGCTCATGCTGCCCTTAACTGTCAGTCTTCCTCAGAACACATTTAGTCATTACTGCTTTATATACTAAAAGCAGGTAATCACAATATTGTATGTCTGTTATGACTTCAGGGGACGCTGTAGCATCACTGTCTGTGGTATCCCTTTTCTGGTTCCAATCTAGAATCAAGTACCTGCTTGAGACATTTGACTTCAAAGTGGTTCATTTCTGCCCTGAGGGGTGGATTTTATTTTGTTTGTTTTTTGGTGAATGAGTACTTGCTATGGCCGCATCTGGATTTTCATTTCTTTTGAAGCTAAATTTCAGTAGGTGCAGTGCTACACAATATACTTATTCCAGCTTAGCCATGTCAATTACTTTATAAAGGCCCCACACTTTCTTCCTGTGCTATGTTGCATGCCTTTGTGTTTTCACAACTGCTATAGATCTTAAAAAGAGAAAACTTCTGTTTGTTAGGTAGAATGACCTGCATGTGGCTGCACTGGTATTGATGCTGAAACTTAGTACATTAAAGATAAGAATTGCTTCCAGGTATGTTAACAATAAAATCTTTCTCTGGGGGTAAGGCAATGAGTTCATATTTACAAAGGAAAAATCAGATACTGAAGCAGAACACTGGGCAAGATCTAATATCAATCTCTCATGGTTACTTTTTTCATTGGTCCCGTATCTTAATAGAAGCATAAGTTTTGGATTTTTTCCATGTAAGATTATTATGAGTGTTATTTCAATCATCAGTCATTTACTGTTTATTGTACTGATATAAAAAGTAATGAGAAATTAAGAATCTGAGAAAAAAATGTTTTAAAAATACTTGGAAATTGGGCTAGCTTCTCAGAGTTCAGATAAGGTGTTCAGAAATATCTTGTTTTATCCAATTCATCTTCAGTGCCAAGAAATGAAAAACCCCAGATTTGTTGTTCTTTTACTTTCATCCATCTACATCTCATGTAGAACATTTTTTCATAGGAAGCAGTCTCCAATCATTCCTGCAGTTATTAAACAGCTGCCAAATTTTGGCCTGAAATTCTCTATATCTTTATTCCACTCGTTTCTTAAGTCATAACTCAACCAGATGAAGTTACCAAAACCTGAATTAAATATGCAATTACAAAACATAAAATTCACGTGAAAAATATTGTAAGAACTTTTCAAGACCTGAGTTTGGGCTTCTGCTATTTTTATCTTATAGTGACTGAAACTCCATCTGCATATTTTATAATAGTGTTCAAAGAGAATTCCAGATCCTCTCACTTCAGTCATTACATTATTTTTGCCCCAGGAAATATACACCATCAAATCCATGTTCTGGAAGACAAATAAAGGAGGAAATGAACTTATAATTTCATCTGGAAAAGTAAGTTAAATCCAGTCACACATCCCACTGAAACCAAAAGATAGCTTTTTATATGTCTCTACAGGTTAAAGGTATACTATCAGATATTTTTTATCAGATTTTAACCACCATGTAGTATGGGCATTGCAAATGTTGAAATCATGTGAATGTAAAGTTAGAAGGAACTTTGAGAAAACCTGATAATCCAAAGCCCTGCCTGTCTTGTGAGATCTGTGTGGCTGCTGTATCAGCCTAATCCTTCCTTATCTTTAATAACATTAATGCTCAAAGATATCCATATGGGTGAAGGACATACAGCAAGTCAATAATGGGCAGGAGAGGTAGGAATGAGCTGGAGCACACTGGAGTTTCTGGAAGTCACAGATGTTTCCAACAAAGGGGGGGACCAAAAGACCAGATTTCCTAGTCCCTGACTGGTCTTCCTACCACCAAGTCAGTTTTGCAGGTGGGACATAAAATTTGAGATACAGCCTCTCATTCACCTTGCTGAGTGTGTTACACAGAATCAGATTCACATGAATACATGATACAGAAATGGGAGGCCACATTGTTATTCCCTAGTCCTGTCTTTCTTTACTGCTCTAATACACTTCTGCTTGAGTCTTTTACTCTAGGCAGTTACCATGATCAGATTTGATAACTCCCTCTGATCATGAGAATACTACTATTAGTAGACTTTTTTCCACCAAATAGGGAAAGGAAACACTGCACTGTGTCTATTCACTGCTGTGAAACATCCCTAAAATTTGCAGTGCCAGTCAAAGATGAAAGGAAAAATAAAAATAAATCACACTGATACGAATGTAACACCTTCATCTGTCCCTGTGTCTGTCTCATACATAATTTTTTGTTCTCTGCCAGATGTGTGGGCTGCTCTCTTCCAAGTCTTTCAGTTCAGACTTGATGAAAAGAAAGAATTTTTCCTAAGATTTTTTAAATTACTTTTAATTAAAATATGTTGTTAAGACCATTTTGGGACAGAGTGGCATCCAGGAACCAGCAGGGAATGTCACAGACAGCAGTGATTACTTGATGTCATATGCATCAGAGAACTGGAAAATGCCTTGTTTGAAGATGGAGTGAGGGAAAGGAGCATTGCACGGTCAAATGGAACTGCTGGTAAGAACTACAGGTAGGAAAGGGACAAAATAGAAGGAAGGTGTGCTACTTTTGGTTGGTTGAGAGTGAATTTTCTTCACTGTATGGGACTACAGTTTGGCTTTAAAAAGCTGGAAACAGTGTTGATAATACTGGGAGATGTTAATTACTGTTGAGCAGGGCTTATGCAGCATCAAGGCCTTTCCTGCTCCTCACCCACCCATCAGTGAGTGGGCTAGGGGTGCACAAGGAGTCAGGAAGGGACACAGACCCAAAGCTTGGGGGTAGAAGTTGGCAGTGGCTGCTGGTACCCTGGGACTGTATAGCCATTGCTCGGTTGGTGGTGGGCAATTACTCTTCTGCACTAATTGTTTTTCTCAGGTTTTCTTTTATTTTTTCTCCCTTTCTCCTTGTTGGCTTTCTCCTCCTTTTTTTTTTTTTTTTTTTTTTTTTTTTTTTTTTTTTTTTTAATGATAAACCTTCTTTATCTGAACCAATGAGTTTTTACACTTTGACACTGCTAATTCTCTACACCACCCCCACTAGAGGGGATAGGGGCTGCAAGTGAGATGCTGTTGGGTGTTTAGATGTTTAGATACCTAATGGAGTTGAACCATTACAAATGGGGTCTGGGCAAAAGCCTGAACACTGGTGAGTGGCACTGTGGTTAGGGGATCATCCCTCTCAAGTCTTGCTGTTTCCCTACAGCCAAAATGCTCATGATACCTAGTAGCAAACACCTGTTACTGCTCTTACTCCTTGCTGACAATTTTGTCAGCTTTTTTTTCAGTGGCTTAAACAGCAAAAGTGCTCTGAAAATTAATTCTGAAGTTTTCTTCTGTTCAGAATTAATTTGGAAGTCAGTACAATGATAGAAAGAAACTTTTTGATCTTTTTTTTAACAAAAGTAATTGGGACTCAGCAAGGACTTGCACCAGTGGTGCAGCATAGCCACCTAATGAAAGAAAAGCATTTTGGAATCACTCTTCTGCTCAGAATTGAAAGCTGGCTGTCACTAAGATGAACCCAGTTAAGGCAGCTGGTGTTGTGGGGACCTGTTCTTATCCTTGCCTCAGCTGGGAGTATCCAATAGAATCTCTTAAAATAATTTGTGTTGATTGTCTGTTAGGTCTGTATACAATTGCACCTACTAAAGAGTTGTACCTGAAGGAAAAGAGCTGTTCCCAATAACAGTGTGTATCAACTGGAACTCTCAAGTAAAGGGAAGGATGCATTATATTTTTAAAAGTTTAGGCCCTAGATACCTCAAAGTTGGCATCTGAAATTAGCAAGTACCTCTAACCCTACTCCATGCAAATTTCATATCCTTGCATATGAAAGAGGGACAATATATACCACCCCTCAGGGAAATTCTAAGACACCCTAAACAGTATTTCTAAAGTAATTGCCTGTTTCAGAGTTATGACAATATAGAAAAGCCTAAGAGAACATAAATAATATACACAGTGGGAAATAAAACCAACACTGAAACAACTGCTAAGTAAATCCGAACTGCCTGTTCTTTGCACTGGATGGAAAAAAGACTGTGCAGTCACAAAATTAAAAATGATATTACAATAAAATATTAAAGGACACTGAACTAAAATGTTTTCCTCCAACTTTTTTTTTAAATTCTCAAATTTTATATTTATATTTATCATCATCTTATTGTTTGTGGCACAATCAAATGACCTTCAGAGTTTTTTGTACTATGAAGTACATGATTACATCATACAGCCAAAAGAATTTAAAGTCATTCATACTGAATCATGGGATTAATCACAGGAAGCACAATCCTAAGTGAATTACATAGATCATATAAAATGAATGGAAGTAAAACCTTTCTATTTACCATGCTTCACTCCCTGTACAGCACACTGCTTAGACCATTTTAAATTCTTGAACAAATATGGAAATTTCTGAGCAACTATTTTCCAATGCCTTCTTGCAGAACCAGGATTAATTTTTCCTGTTTTGTCTAGTAAGCTATTAAGCCTTAGGTGCTGTGGTTGCAGGTGGAAGAATAATATGGGTAACTGGCATATGGTCTCATCTGTTGGCTGGATGTGGGCATCCAAAGCTTCATCTTAATTATAAAGGCATCCCTGGGGAGAACACACCCAAATGTGTTGCTAGGAATTTGATCAAACTGCCACATGTCTTATCCTGCAGTAAGTCAAAAATATCCTCTGATTGTTTCTCTACTTTACTACACACTTAACACAGATCAATATATATGAATCATAATACACCTTACACAGTGACTTAGGAACAAGAATTTAAAGACATACTGATTACCACTTCCAGCAACCAGGTCCTCAAGCACAGACTTTTAGGAAAAGTTGCCATGATATTCCCATGCTAGCCATCTTTAAGAATCACGGTTGTTTTGCCCTGTCTCTAGCCCAGCTGCTCCCTCACCCCTCGTCCCTCATGCAGCAGATGAGTAGGTCACCCACCACTCCCCATGGTTTTCTCTACAGCACAATAACCAAGCCCAACTAAATTCACTCCAGTTAATTCATGCCCCGAGGTGCCCTAAGATTATTCAGAATCAAACAAGTCATTGTTATCGTTGGAAAGCAATGGGTGGTTCTTGGCTACAAAATTAAATCAGTTTAAAAGTAGTTGATAGCACCTGGGTTAGCTGAGGCAGAACTAAGCAGGGCTCAGCTGCATGGACAAACAAGAACTATTTTCCTTTTATGCCTAGTCAGAATTAGAGGATAACAAAGCAGATTGACATAACATGAGGAGAATTGCCATTCTGTCACCTGCAACTCAGGAACACTGCAAGGCTCGGATTGGTGCCGTGCTTTGCCCCTTCTCACTGTCTGAATTCTCAGGTTTACAGTTACCATCATCAGGGTATTAAAGCTTTGCAGGCATCATCTACATCTGTCTGCACCTGGCAAATCCTGCATTCTCCCCCTTGTATAAATCCTACTGCTGAAAAGTTGGTTTATACATTCCATGCACCCAGGGTTAACCTTGAAGACTTAAAAACTTCTGACATAAGCTGCATAAAAGGGAAATTAGAAACCAGAGGGAGGGGAGCAGACAACAATTAAACACACTAAAATTAATTAGGTTTTTTGAAATGTGCTGGTGACCTGAACAGAAACATGCCAGTTTCTAAACCCTTTCAGTACTTTTATATGAGATAAATTTTTCAGTTTCTCTGCTTTCTATCTTATGGTCATTTTGGCTTTGAATGAAGCCCCAGAGATATACTAGTTTACTCCAGATAAGCATCCATGAGATTACTTCCTTATCTGAACTTTGTCCAGAGCTCTCTGTTTGAGAAATCAAACCATAAATCAACTTCCTTGTGGTATTCATAGGAATTATTTATTGTTGGCTAGACTGGAGACAGTGTAAGACACCCTTTCTTGTGGTATTTTGGGACTTTGGATTGTAGCAAGATTACCACAGGCTCCCAAAACAAATATGGACACACACACAAAATAAACAAGAAAGACCTACCACAAATCTGTGCTATTTGTGAAATGGTCACTATCAGAAAAAGAGAACTAAATCCAGTTCTCTCTCCTGATATCAATCAGGACTAATGCTCTTACCTTCAGTGAAGCTCTTCTGAATCATCAATAATTTAACTAGGATGTTATCACAATAAATACCTTCAACGGAAAATTTGGTTTTGCCATCTTCTCTCCTGATGTCATTGACTGAAGGAAGCTACATGACAGGGCAGAACTCAGTTTATTTTCTTTTAAAGAAAAAAAAAGCTGGATCCAGAAGATCCCATATCCTGTATCTCAAAACAGTCTCCAAATAATCTACCTAGACTTTGGTAGACTTTTGGTGTCAATCAAAGTAAAAAAAATATGCTAAAATACAAGAATTTCTTTCCAAGATAATTGCCTGTTGTCCTCAATTGAAATATCATGACTGCAAATGTGCCATGCAGGAGAAGAACATTTCCCCACAGAGTATTTTACTGGAAGACTGTTTTCCTTTAGTGGTGAAAGTTGATTTGCAGTGGCTTGTACTGTGCATGTTTTGAGCATCCACAAAGTTCTCTAGCTGATTATAACCATTCATATCTTTATTAGTGTGGAGTAATCTGAGATTATTTGCTTTCTGCTGTGGAAGGTGGTGATTCAGTGTCTGTGCAGTCTCCAAAGCTTGTTTTTGTTTCTAACTGCATTTCTTCAGAAAACAGTGTGATGCACTCTGGAAATAGTATTTGCAGGAAAAACATTATCAGACATAAAGAATCAAAAAGTTTGTGAGGCACAGTTTCCAGAATTTAAGTTTAAGAATTTATGGTTCTGCTACTGAGTGGGGTGTTCAGAAATCATCCAATTCTTCTTGTAAGAAGCAAAAGCAATAGGCAATTCAGCTCGGATGAGAACAGTGGGAACTCAGAAAACCCCCCGCATGTCAACCACCTTGTGCCATCCAGCCACAGACAGATGGTCCATTTCAGGAAAAGTGCACTAGGATTAAACCATGGTCAAGAAGAGCTGGAGAAGGGCCGTGGACCATGCCACACAGTCTTCTCAAGAGCTGCACTAACTATAGGTTGCCAGAGTACCAGAGTGCTGGCTGGTGAAAGAGATTGAAGACAGATAAATACGAAACAGCAAGAAGGACCATAGTGCTGGGAGACACAGGAGGATGAGGAAACAGTGGAGGAGAAATACAAAAGCTTTGGATTTGACTTCCTCCAGTTGCTGAACCATTCCTCAGGCAAGAGGAGAACTGCTCAGATGCCACTAAGGCTCTGTGGGAAGTGGGTTTGTGGTTAAGGATTTCCAAGCTGTCAGTGTGAGACTGCTTAACCAGTTGTGTGTCCCTAATGGGCATGGTCAGGAAGAAACAAGAGTATGGGAATTTTCTTCAAAGAAAACAGGAGATGGAGATCTGTGCGAACTTGATGGGGGGAGGAACAGATGAAGAAAGTAAAGAAGAAAAGAACTGCTGGAAAGCCTAAAATGGGACACACCTGCTGCACTCTGCTAACTGAATTTATGGAGTTTGCAAAATACAGCCAGATTAAGTTCTCTGAAAGCAAGAAAGTGTAAATGTCTCATTTTCTCAGACAGGCTGAAAACTTCCAACTGCAAATTTCAGGCAAATTCATATGCAGCTCCTGAGCTGACAGGTAGCCTGAATCACAGAGGGCTCAAAAGTCATTAGACCCTCAGTGAACTCCATAGAGTGCCAGAGGAATGTCTCTTTAATATCAGCATTCAATGCCCTGGGAAGAAAAATACAAAGTCTGGATTTCAATGGTTCAAATGGTGATCTCTGGGATTTGGACACTTCCATCACAACTCGCAGTTCCATATTCCCACCACAGTCAACAATGTCCTGGTCAGTTAAGTTCAGTCCTGATTCATCTAAACCTCAGCCAGACATTTTAAAGGTCCCTGATGAATCACACCCTTGAAATACCCATTTCTTTCCATTAGGTGGGAAGGGAATTGAAGGTGACTAAGTCAGAGAAGAGCTACACCCAAAAAGTCAAAAAAGGCTAGGGAAAAAGAAAAAAAAGAGAGGAGGATAAGAAAAATGAAAGCTGTAATTTCAAGGTCCCCCCATGTGACAAAGATGTACCTAATGAAGACCAGAACCCCCAGTTTTATTGCCAAAGAAGGCAAATTCTGTTGTGGATGAAGAGGGGCAGGGAGTTCCCACATTAATTCAGTTCCCACAACTAAAACTGGAATTTGGCCTGTTGCATCAAAGTTTGTCAGCATGACACTTCAAAATCCTTTAGTTTAACACTCTATTCAATTCTGATTTTGCCAGTTGCTGTGCTGTTTTATCTTCACAAATCCATATGTTTCCCAAAGAATATACTTTTCCAAACATAAATATCTTCAGCTGTTAAATCCCAAGGAAGCCAAGTTCAGCTACAAGACAGACAGACTCCCAAAAAGTTAAAAGTAAGAAAAAAATGGTCACAAATATCTTGCATTCAAAAATACCTATGCTTTTCCAGAAACAGTAAGCTGAGAAGGCAACAGAACATCTGAAGACTTCTTGTGATGTTACACAACCCTGGGAAAAATATTTATAGGGATGGGAATTTTAAACCAAATGGTCTTCAGTTACTTGTATGGTAGTATCCAGAATACTCCAGTACATCCCAGTGTGGTGCTATTAGATTAAGCATTCTCCTTTTCAAATGTTAGTGCATATTCATGGTAGATCACTAAGAAAACACATTCAGAAAAGAGTGGATATGAAAATGTTCTCATCATGTACAAAAAATTGAAAGTAACATTCCTCAGGTTGAGCAGCAAGCCTCAGTCCATCAGTGGTCCCCTTAGAGAAAGTCATTCCTTAACAATTTGGAAGGGGCATTTAGCTGTCCTTCACATAAAAGACCCCTGAAAGCCAACCAGAAAGCTGAAGTCAGCTTTACCGAGGAAAAAGTGCATTTGGAGGACAAAAATTTTTGTCCTTCTGTTCATAATCTCAGGATTACTTAAAGGAGGCAATGTCTCCCCATCTAGTTGGTGAATGTACTTCCTTTCAAAAGGAAGGCTTTGTGGATAAGGAAAGGGAATGCCCAGCCTTCAGTGATGTGAAGGCTACAAAAGAGGTTATTCACATGCTAATGAACAAAATCAGCTTTGGGGAAGTCTCTCCTGCATAGTTTGCTGTTTTTAGTTTCAACATGGCTTTTATCCTTATTTAGCCACAATATTTAGTGAAGACAATGCACCTTTCAATAAACTGAGATGAACTTACTCTTTGAAATGGAGTACAACTCCCAAAGTCATTAATAACAATTAATATCCCCATGAGGTAATCTTTACAGGTGTTATCATGCAAAAGAAAAACACCAAAGCAACAACTCAAACCCAAACCTAACAACATTCCCCAGCTCCTAGAAGCTTTCACCACCTTAACTCCCTTATTTTACTGATTTTATGGTACATGACATGTATAGAAAGGAAGGTAAAACATGGTCAGGACTGGCCAGCAAGCAAGAAATTCTAACTATGAGACAAGAGGTGTCCACAAGAATCTGGGTAGTCCTTTGTTTTCCCCCTCTCGCTGCAAATGGGAACTCCTAAATTCCCATTGTTTTCGGTGATGTTATTTCTACCATGTAACCCCTTCAAACATTGAATACAATTGAGCTAGACATTTTCTATGGGTCTTAATAAATTGGAAAGAGAAGGTTGCAACATGCAATTTCTGTTCCTTTCCCTCATTTGACAAACAATGAATTTATTCAGATACAGTTACAGCGTACAGGTGATACTCATTTGTCTTATGAATTTTGTCTACTAGAAGCTAAGATAGAAAAGAGATCATTAAATCTATGCTATTTGTGAGTGTTTAAATTTAATATTCATGCTTTAGAATGTATTTTTTGTGAACCAGAATGTAAAACTAACAGAGAAGAAATGCACTATTTATATTTGTTTGGTTAAGATGAGTTGAGATTGGGGCTTTTTAAATGGATTTCCTAGGTTTTCATTTATATAAGGATGGTTAATGTCACTATTGGTCCATTCATCTGAGGACTTAAAAAGGCTCACCCATTATTGCCTTATAAACCAAAAGTATGCAGGAGAAATTCTTCAGGACACAGCTGCATGTCCATTCTGGTTTTGAGGATGAAGTCCTTACAAAGAGTCAGATCAACCTGAGTTTTCTGTAAGAATTGAGGAGTCCTGCACCCAAATTAATATAGCTCATATTACAGTGTGCAAAGGACTACTGTATCTGTGCATAAATGCAGAAAGACCCATAAATGGGTTTATTTGAAATATTCTTTTTGAAAAACACTGGAAGACACTTGGTACATTTTGGTGAAGTGCTTGTTGAGTCAGTAGTGGAGGAGTTTCCTTCTGCAAATCTGCTCTGAACAAATACTAGAAACAAAAATAAACACACGATTCGAAATTCCATGTATCTCCTTATTTTGTAGTGTCTCTTCAGGCAGCTCACAAGAGTGAAATACAGAAAGTGCGTGTGGGCCAGGAGTGGGCTATCCATTTTTCCTTCCCTCAGGGGGGAGTGGCAACCGCTGTTTCTTGGCATTCACTCAGCCCTCCTGCTTTGGCATAATCAGGAGCTGGAAATGTACCATGACTAAGTCTCTTTTATACCAAATCCAAACATTCTTGTCAACGCCAGGATTCAATTTGCATTTTCAATGCCAAGGGCCGACAGACTAACTCTACCCTCTGTGTAGTAAGTCAATCCCACAGATGAAGGGAAAAACTTATTCAGCTTAATTTAGATTACCAAGGGACAATTCTGAGATTTACTACCTGAATTATCGTGAAAAAAATTGCAGAATGTGAAGAAAATGGTCCTTTTTGTTTCTTTTCTGAAGAAAGATCTGTTGTATCAGCAACAGTCTGAAAAAGGGATTTTTACCTTCAGACAGGACTGATCCATTTCTCAGCTGCTTTTAAGATGAAAATCTTACAGTAAACCCCCCACACCTCCATTACCAGTCAAGAGTGACTGGTACAACCATTGCAGGATGGAAGAATTCAAAGAAAGAGAAGGTAGGGAATCAGATTGCTAGCATAGTTATGGAGATATTTCCTCAGAAATGTTAATTCAGATTTCAAACATTTATAAAACTTTAATAAAGCAGGTTGTCAGACTGAGAGTTGGGAGAATTTCTTGATTATATTACCTGCCAACTCAGCTCTATATTCAGTTTCATACTTGGCAGACTTTTTACCTGTCTCCACCTCATTTGTCTGTCCATCTGATGCACTGTATATTTTTTGGCTCTCGCCTCATCTTGGCTATATTTTCCCTGAATTTACCTTGTGCATCATCTCTGGAGGAGGCACCATGACTTTGATAACCTCCTATGCACTTGTAGCTTTTTTTTCAAAAAAATACAAGCTTCTTTCTTTCTCATTTATTACCATACTTTGTTGTCCCAGTCTGACTGAGCCTTCTCCCTTCTGTTCATTTGTATCCCCATGAACAGTTTTTTGACAGTTTGTTTAAAGGCCAGGCTGACATTTTCTAGAAAAACTCTCTGTCCTTCATTGCTTTTGCCATGCTCTCTGTTAATCATAAAATCCAATGCATTTCAGATTCCTATCAGCTCTGTGCCTGTCAATTTCCTTTATTCTTTTGTTTTTCCATTTTTTTACAAGTTCTTCCCTTTCCTATTAGATCATGATTCATGATCCCCTCAACACGTCATGTTCACTTTCTTCTCCTTCAACAGACAACCCAAATTCTCTTCTTCATTCTCTTATTTACTGATTTTTTTTTTTTTAATATTTGTGCAGACTTTATGATTTCTCTGTCCTCTTTAACTCTGAAAAATTATCTGATTTCACTAAGATATCCTCCACTTTGTATTTCTGAAGGAATAATTTTCCAGCTTTTCTTTTTTTCTGGCCTTATATTCTACACTAAATATAAAGAGGGCTTTTCATCTCCTGTGCTCTTTCATGTCGATTTCATGTGATTTTCCTTCATCTGGTGGCTGCTGCTGCCATGAGGTGTCAGGTATTATCTTCTTTAATGTAGAACAAGGCAATAGGGATGTTAAAGGTGGAGTGCTAGAAATATGTGAACCAGAAGGGACACCCATCAGTAACATTATGAGGATGTGCACACCCTTGAATTACTGCAGGAAAATTTATCATGCCTGTACAGATTAAATGGTCAGGTTAAAGGACGCAACTGGGTCTTCCCACTAGGGTTGTATTGCTGCAGCACCCAGGTGCTCTGCAAAATCTCCAGTCAGGCATTTTTTTCTTCAAGGGATGCAAAGGGTGTGCATCACCAGCCAGCTCAATGGCAGTGGGATGTCCAGGGCTAAACTGACACTGTCTGGTGTGGGATTATGACTGTGTTGCTCGACAGTGTAAAGGTGCCAGGCAAGAGCAGTGCCTTACTGAGGCAATTATTCCCACCCCCTTCCACTGGAACAACAGAGCACCTTCCCCTCCACTCTATCAAACATGGTGACAGAAACCAGGGGTTTAACAGCTCATTCTCTTCCATCTCATGTTTTTCTCATCCACCTTCCTAGGGAGGATTTGGTGATAAGCTTCCTTTCTGAAGAGTCTAGGGCTTTTTAAATGAGTGGAGATTAATGGGAAGGAGAATTGGGTATGAAATGAATTGAGAGTTGGGCTACATTCTGTAAATTGTTTTTCATTGGAATAAAGAGAGCAGAGGATTGGTGCTGTATATTTTGAGATTCATTTTTCTGACATGGACCTTTTAAAATTGGAAATGGATACTTCAAATGAGTTACAAGAGTTAAGATTCCACATGGCAAACATATGATCTGCTCTGCTGTGGTTCAGCAAAAATTCTGTCATGTTCAGCTATGGTCACAAGCTGATTCTACAACTAGACTTAAAAGAACTCTACCTTATAACTATAATTTTCATTTCACTTTAGATTTCTCTTGGTATTTAATTTTAAAAAGAAGCAAAGAGAAGAGAGGAAAATGAACCACTGCCAGTAAGCAACCTAAAGGTCTCTACTTTAGACCTCTCTAGAACTGCCTATTTCAGTACCTGTACCTGCGTCCGGCACAGGTAAGAACACAGGAACCTGTCATGGTACCCACAGCGTAATGCACCCCAATATTGGGTCTCTGATATTGACGAGCATTAGCAGAAAGATGTGGAAAGTTCTCCTGCTGCTCTTTAGTCATACAATGGATTGAGCCTAGAAGTCTGAGGTTTAATATCTCTTCCATATTTTTTTAATTTTGGTTCTATTTACTCCAGTTATTCTTATGATTCACATTAATGTCCAAACTGATTAAAACAAATCCTTGCTTCATCTGCATTACATAGATTTTTTTTCACTCTTAAATAAAACCAGTACTGCGTTCTAAAGTTTGTGGACCTGAAATACAGAGATTTCTGTGTAAGTTATTTCAGGGTAGATGACACAGAGGTGTTGCTTCTTTGCGAAGCTTCTGCTCTTTTTTAAAGTACAATCCTTGTCAGATCAGTTCTAACACTTCTCTTTACTGCAGAGAGTGAACTTTTGGAAGGTTAACCTTAGTTAAGTTGCTCTAGGTGCCAGGGCTAGATCATATCAGAAGATATTGTTTCAGGCCTCCATGACATGTGCACAGATTTCAGGGGAATCAGTAGTTTTAACATATGGAAAGTTTGTAGCTCAACATGTATTTGTTGGATTTGTGTCAAGTGCAGAGACCTCTCTAGAACTGCCTATTTCAGTACCTGTACCTCAGTCCGGCACAGGTAAGAACACAGGAACCTGTCATGGTACCCACAGCGTAATGCACCCCAATATTGGGTCTCTGATATTGACGAGCATTAGCAGAAAGATGTGGAAAGTTCTCCTGCTGCTCTTTAGTCATACAATGGATTGAGCCTAGAAGTCTGAGGTTTAATATCTCTTCCATATTTTTTTAATTTTGGTTCTATTTACTCCAGTTATTCTTATGATTCACATTAATGTCCAAACTGATTAAAACAAATCCTTGCTTCATCTGCATTACATAGATTTTTTTTCACTCTTAAATAAAACCAGTACTGCGTTCTAAAGTTTGTGGACCTGAAATACAGAGATTTCTGTGTAAGTTATTTCAGGGTAGATGACACAGAGGTGTTGCTTCTTTGCGAAGCTTCTGCTCTTTTTTAAAGTACAATCCTTGTCAGATCAGTTCTAACACTTCTCTTTACTGCAGAGAGTGAACTTTTGGAAGGTTAACCTTAGTTAAGTTGCTCTAGGTGCCAGGGCTAGATCATATCAGAAGATATTGTTTCAGGCCTCCATGACATGTGCACAGATTTCAGGGGAATCAGTAGTTTTAACATATGGAAAGTTTGTAGCTCAACATGTATTTGTTGGATTTGTGTCAAGTGCAGACCTCAATGAAATTGCTAACTCAAAATCTTCCTTAGATGTTGTTAGTCTTGCTGATGCAGCAGCTGTAGCTCACTGGCTTGGTGCCATGGCGCAGGTTTAGAAACAGAGCATCTCTTGCTGGCTGATGTGGACCCGCATATGTCTGGGTGAACCTCCTTAATCTTCTCATGCTTTCGTACATACTGCTCTCCTGGGTCAGCTCACTGCCACCTTGGTGTCCTGAGCAGTGCCTATGCAGCAGTTTTGATATTTAATTCTTCAAATTCAGGATCCTCCTTTGTGCAGGCCTTTTCTCTGCCCTCTTCCCCTTGCCCCCAGTTTAACTAACCAGAAAGAAGATAAATTCTTGTCTTTCCTCCAAACCCATTCCCCATGCCATTTCTTTCATCACTGTTGACGAATCTTCCATCTTTCCAGACACTCAGATTTACAACCATGAAACTACTTTTCACTCCTCACTTCCTAATATTTGAGTCCCCATTCAATTTTGTCTTCTTCGCTTCTATAATCTTCTAAACCTACCTATTTTTCTTCTGTGTCACTCATCATTTTGCTCTCATGGTTATCTCAACCTCCTTTTGTGAACATTTCCTGGCACCCAGCTTCCCTATGCAGCCTACCTAATACTCATCAGCTAAAAGTAATTTCTTCTTCCTCAGCTGAAGAATTGCTCCTTTTTTGTTCTAAGTCCTCTTTTGTCTCACACTTCTTCAACATTCAGTTCAAAAGCCCTGACAGAAGTTTTGTTTCTGCTGTACCCTCATGTCTTGAATCCTGTTGGATTTTTTTGCCCTTTCCATTCCTCTTGTTTCATTGCTGTTTCCTCCCTTTCCATCCTTGTTTGTGGAATTAGGGTCATGTTTCTTCCAGTGTGCAAGCTCCCCATTTCTTTCACTTAAATCCCTGCTGACATACCACCTTTGCTGTTGTTTTACCCTAGCATTTTCTTTAATATCCTGCTTACTGTTTTCCACTGGAATTGTTCATGCTCCTCCATATCAGAAATCATTACTCATGTAATTAGACAGCTTTAACATTTAAGCTTAGTGCTTGATACCATTCAATTTTGTTTATCTCTGTCTTGTACTTCTTCAGTTTAAATTGCATCCCCTTTCTTTGAAGTGGGTGTTCTGGTACAGGAATTCTGTTTTATCACTTAGTGGCTATTTGGAATTAATTTGGCTAATCTGCAGTCAGAATCAGAAAAAACACCCACAAAATCATTAGTGATATGACAAGAATAACAAATATTTCTCTTCATCCTTCTGGGGGACCACAGCATCCAGAGTGATCCTCCTTTGTTCCATGAACGTTCCAACCTTCTGCCTTTCAAGCACTCTGCTGGTTTTTAAGTGCATCCTTTGTTGAAAATAGTAGACAGAAATTTGGCAAGCACCTTTCCACAAGGATTGCAAAGAAGATTTCTGAAAAATTCACTGTTGTGGAAGTTGCATGTACAAGTTTTTTGAGGTGGAATGTCTTGTAGAGAAAATACAGTGAATGCTTAGTACTCCCCTCTTTTACATTTTGCCTTTAGTAGCAGTATCCCAAGAACAAATACTGATGCTTTACCTTTCAAAACACACAGCCTCAGAGGTGTACATTTTATATTTACAGAATTTGGGGAAAATAACCTCTATGAAGTATAGTGGTGAACTTGTACAGCTATTTGAGAACCTTATCACTATATCAGATTAACTTAAAAACAAAAACCTGTCTGCATAAGAAAAGAAATTATATTATACACTCAACAGTATAAGTTACTCCCACACACTTGTAGCAAATGTAATTGTTAATGGCAGCAGCCAAAAACTTTGTAGTAAAATGAATTTGACGGGTGTGATCTGTTTGTTTTAATTATAAAAGCTGTTACTAGTGATAGGAGTATTACTTTGGAACAGGTTTGTCAAACATAACTTCTCTCTCTGTAGATGTTTTCAGTAGAGATCTACTTTTCAAGCCAATAAAATTCCCTCCAGTCTAAAGATGAAACATTATATTCTGCAGAGAAGTTCTACTTCGCCTTCTGAGCATCTAGCTACATGATGTGATATATACATACATACATATTTATTTAAACATCATTCTCTTCTGCAAATCAGTTCATTTTGGCTGCAATCCAGAAATACTTTGAGGCAACTTAATACATGACTTCAACAATAAGTGGTTTGTGCTTGGGTTTTAGTCTGTCTCTTTCATGGGTAATGCACAAGAATGAGGGTCAAAGTACTTAAGTCTTTAGCCAATACTAATTAGAGCCGAGAAGATGAAGCTTTATTCAAACCACTATCTACTTCAAACTTGAACAGATAGTTAATGTTTTTCTGAAGTGATTTCTGAATATTCATCTTGTGACTGTTAGCTGACACTGCTGAACATCGCACACACTAACTTCACTTGGAAGTGGATTCACCTACACTTCTCTGTGTTCAGAAACAACATGAATAGATCAGGAACCCCTCCATTTCAAAAATTTCCAGGAGCAGAAAAATTAAGCCTGCTTTATTACTGACAAGGTTCCTTGGGAAAAACCAGCATATGATACAGACCAAAATGTATTATTTTTGCAATATATATTAGTTTGCAATACTTCATATGCTGTCCCACCTAGATAAAAGTTTAACATTCCAGTTTAAATTTCCACGCCCATTCTCAAATCATATATAAAATAATACGCATATGCATATGTTAGAGAGCAACACAATTATTCACAACCATGTGGGATGAGAGAAGCTGTGAAACAGTAGCTGTAATTTAAAAAAAAATAAAAAGCAGATATATATTATTTTCTCGTCAGATTATTGTAGATTAAATATTATAGTTCCACAAAGAAAATACAAAACAATATAAAAATAGGACAACTGTTATTTGTCTTGTAAAAATATTTGCTGAAGGAATAAACTCCTTGAAACCTTAATGTTTACATCGCCACAGTTTAAACAAAAACACCTTTAAGGCACTTGGCTTCAAAGATTAATCCTGTGTGTGGGAATAGGAGTTCTAGCAATGGGACCAGTTTCCTGGGCAGGTCTGATTTATATGTGATTTGTAAGGCAGACTTGCCAAGTTTATGCTCCCTGTGCAATGCTGAGGGCCAAGGCCTATTCTGGTGCCAGCCAGCACAGCACCACTATTTACAGACATACCTAATAAAAATGAGCCAAGCATGTGGCTCTTAGAGTTCCTGGAATAGTCACTTCTATACTTAACTATTAGAGTAAAGTATTCCAATGAGATGTTTGCCAGACTGGTGCAACTAAGCCCTGGTTCTAACTCTGATGAAGTTTACTGCAAGTGTGTATGTTATGCATCAGTGTTGACATGGGTGTGCTCATTTATAAGCATAAGTTTATTTAAAGCAATTTGGTCTGGAGGGATCTAGTACATATTTGTGGGAAAGATCATAATATTCACTGGCATATGTATGCAGACATATGCCAAAATTAAAAAAAAAAAAAGACAAATGTCAAGTAACTATACAAAGTTATATTACTGGCACCAGCAACTGAAGTCCAAATCTTAGGTAAATCTCCATCCATAGCCTTTCCACCATATGTACTGCTGTCTTGCTGACCTCAGTCCACAAAATTTTCAGTTAATTTGGAGAACAGTTCTACAAAGGACAAGCCAGTTCCACAAAGGACAAACCCCTATTACCCAGGTTTGAAGGACAAATGGGATTCAGATATCTGCCAGAGACAGGACTGAGGCATTTGCATCAATTGTGTGTTGCATTAGGACTACTTTCACATTCCTTCAGGATGAAAGACATGATAGTTTTATGTGTGTATAATATTAAGGACATGGTCTGGTGAAGCAGGCATGCATTAAGAATCAAGGTGCCAATCAATATGTTCTCAAGGGGTTTTCCACACACAAGCTAGTCAGGATTTCTTTTTTATTAAACACCTCTTCCCCTGAAAATACTGAATTCTTGAAACTGTAACTATTCAGGAAAAAATCTAGTTTTTTCAAAAGCTTTTTGTGAGGAGTCTCAGATTTAGGATGACATTTCTCACAAGGGAAGAAGAGAGCTATGTCCCATGCTACATGGTGGTTTGGAGTTCTCAGGAGAGTGGTGGTGAGGCTCCAGAAGCTGAGGGTAGCAGCTTTTCATTATGAGGCTTCTGTGTTTTACCAAGTTTCAGAGGAAAGAAAAAAGAAGGTTTAGATTCTTCCTAACACAAAATGAAAACAGAAGCTGAAACTTGGTGTGCCTGTGCATGTGTAAGCACATGTATGCTGTGTAAGCACATGTATTGTGCTTATTCTTGTTTTCCAGCCACTGCTATCCCACAGTTGATGTATGGTTCTGGCTTAATAGTAATTTTTTTAAGGTTAATATTTTCTATTAATCCATCAACACAGGCCCATCTAGCTGCTGGCTGCTCTGGGACTTAGAGACGCTGTGAGGCAGCTGTAATCTGCTTTCTGTACAGACTGTTTTGTGCCATAGATAATTTTCACAATTTCCTAGACAGTAGTGTCTTGTGAAGACACAAAATGTCCAGATGTGAACTGAAGCCTATATTCTCAGCTGGGGAAAATGGTGTAGCATCGACTTCAGCTTTGCTATGCTGAAGTACGTGCAAAGCCACAGCTTGCATTTGACCCACCACTTAGGACAACACCACCGTGCATGATTGCAGATCCTTTGAACTATTCTGGGTATGTGGCAAACTGGGGAAAATTCTATTTGGCATAAAGCCATCATATGAAAACCACATTTCTGTTTTCCAATGCGGAAAATTTTGCTAGTGAATGTTCTGGGTGAATTACAGAACTTGGGCATTTGGTAAAAATGCCTTCAATTCCTTGCAAAAGGCTCCATGCAGATGCTAGCCTGCAACTTTCCAACATGTAAGTATGAAATATCATGCCAGGGGCATATCTTACAAATTACTTTTTAGGGAGCAGTGTCATAATCAAGGGAGGAGAAGAAAGAGTCTTTGCATGTAGCAGAAAAGTTGTCCAGTACTCTTGCCAGAATTTAAATCTGATTGCGCAGGTCCCCCAAATGCTTGATGATGTCGTTCACTGAACTTCATACCTGTATAGGTTGTGTTGTTTTTTTAAAATTCATAATAAATATAATTTTCTTTTAAAAAGACTTAATAATGGTCAGCTGAATTTCAATGTGAAGCATCGCATGTGATGTCATAAAGCAACTAATTTTAAGAGCAGGTGATGGAGAAATGTTTTTGATGCAGTTGTAGCTGTGTTAAAAAGACGCAATCATCACCTCCTAAGGACAGAAGGGGTTCTGTTGCTATCAATGCAAATAGTTTATGCATTCTCTCTTTCCAACTACCTAGAGCCCTTTTGTTTGAGCAAGCAGTAGAACAAGTAGGAATTCCTCAACTAAGACTCCTGATTGTCAAGATTCTCACAATTAGCGAAACAGTGTTGTTTCAGGACAAAGCTGGAGATCCACCACCTGAAGTTCTTACATCTCTTCCTACATCGCTACTGATCTTTTGGTGTGACCTCAGGGAAGCTGTGTTATTTATGCAAAGCTTTAATTATACTACTTGGAAATAGAACATAATGACATTTTCTTTTCTTTGTTCAGCCTCTAAACATTTTTCAATTAAGAATACTATGTGGCTGCAATCTAGGGAGTGTTGACCTCAGCTGCAAGCTTTCTGCTAAATTCAGCTTGTTTTATCAGACCATCTAAAAGTAAAAGATTACTAAATGCTGCTCATGTATTTTAAAAAAAAAGCCTTTCACTTTGAAGTGCATCAGGTTTCAAATGCTGTTTACTCCACTGAGTCTAACAGATCTTAGGATGACTTTTTGTTTGTAATTTCCTAGTGCCTAAAATTCTTTGAAAATTCTTGTTGTTATATTTTCAATTAGCCAGAAGCTCCAAGATGACCCTGGAGCAAACTCTTGCAAATCTTTTGAACTCAGCAAGGGCCTCTGAGGCCCAGATTCTATTCAGCAGACAAGTTTTGTGTGTGGTTTTTGTGTTTTATAGCAGAGTTTCCCACAGTTCCACTTTTAATATCTTTTAAAAATTATTTTAAAATAAGCCAAAGAAGGAGAAATTGCCTAACGACATAACAAAAAGCCTGAAAGAAGCGAAATAGTCTGTGATTCAAAACATGGTACTGCAGCTTTAAATACCTTATCAAATTGTTGAATCCAAGCCAAACTTCAATCATATTTGCAGATTTGGGTTTAAATAAACAGCACTGCAGTTGAAAATGGAACACTCTCACTTCACTGTTTACACTTCAGAAAAGCCAGCTCTGTAGGCCAGCTCTGTTATGAGTAATAGTTTCAGACTGATTTTGTTTTTTACTCCCTTTACATTTGGGCATAGAGGTAAACCACTACATATTGTTAGGCCAAATATATGACCAGAAATTTAGTATGTACTGCTTGTGTTTCTATATGACACAATTAGGAGCATCTTTCTGAAGAGAAATTGCTTTTTAATGTGGTAATATGTGCATGAAAATATAGAAGGTTATATAAAAATATATATAAGGCATACCAAGTTTGTATTTTTTTTTTTTTTCACTTTCCCTTAGACCTATGTGCTGATGTCTTCCTCTGCATCAGTCAATAACAACCTGGCATTCTATCGAGCACTGATGGCTTAGGAGGGCTCACCTAAGTCTGTGCCACTGTACTAAAATCATGTTTCCACCTGTGTGAAAAAATGTTTAAAATTTTTGCAGTTCAGGCAGACAGTGCTGAACTAAATATGGTACTGACAGCCTGCTCACCATTCCTGCACAAGGGCATGTGGTTCTGCTAGCTTGTTGCCAGAATTTCTTTTTCCACAGCTGGTGAGATGGATTTCGGCACTCTCCATGAGCAACGAAGCACTAATAATTAGCATCATATCTGGGAGGCTGCTGGCCTTTCCAGACACAGGCTTAGCGCTGTAGACATGCATATCCTCAATGGTGTGCTAAAAGGCTTGCTCATCATGCCTATTTTTCTAGCAAATATTTCAGTAGTAGCAGCACAGATTCATAAAATGCTCTTTTTTTTATATAAGTGTAAATAAATAGGTTTTGGAATTTTCTTTGTTCTTTATGGTTATTGACACTTTTTACATGTTTTGCTAGGATTTCTTCTGTTATAGCCTGAGGACCACAGTGGTAACTGTGCTTTATTATGAAAGTGAATAGATCCCACTGTCACAACAAGGAAAAAAAAAAAAATCATTTAGATTGCAGGCACCTTAGACTTCATGGTCACTAAATTATATTCAGTTTTGGACTATATTTGAGGCAGTTATTCCCATTCATAATTGCTTTTGCATAATGGCAGAGTCATGAATGAGTGAGAGCTGAAATGCTCTGTGTATGACTACATGAATGTGCCCAACCCATTGCTCTTCTTACCAGGCATTTCCTGACATCCGACATTTTCAAGGAACCTTATCTTTCAACAAGATTTGTAACAGGCAGTTCAAGTCATACAGACACTCATATCTTAAGCATCCTTTCCCCTGACCTTGACAGATGCAGTCTTGCCTGGTCAGAGCCTTTGAGAATGCTCTTTTAATGATCATTTTCCCAGTCTGTTGCTTTGATCTTGATACCCCTTCTCTTAGTGCACAATTGGCTCCTCACCTCCCCCTCAAACAAAAGTGATATCACTTCAAAGATCATTCATGGATTTCTTCCACCTATTTCTTATTCATTATCACAACATCAATTTCCACCTCTGATTGACTCATAATGTTAACCTTGTTAATTGTTGCTTGTTGCAACAATTTTCAAGCAAGACCATTTTAGTACTTGCTTTTAATGGCCCCTCACAGTTGGAGAAGATGTTTTAGCTGTGACAGTCACTTACTAGTTCTCTTTTGAGTCTAAGCAGTTTTGTTTGCTTCTTCCCCCAAAAAAAGGTGAAAAAATGCTTTAATGCTGATGGTATGCCAATAAGCTTTATGTATGCCCACACAATGCCTACATCCTTTCTTCTGTCCTGCCTTATGTATGCATTGTTTGTGTTTTGAGCAGGCCCTGTCCTAGGAGGTTTTTCCAATAGGGTCCCTAGACATGGCCAAAATATTTGAGTGTCTCAGTAACACAAATTAAAGTAACAAAGATCTCTTCCTCTGCTAATTAAATTAAAGTTTTCAATTGCTTAACAACTGCTTTTAAAAAGCAGCTATTTCATAACCCCTCTTAGGTGGGCCATACGCATCCCATGTTACCCTGACATGACCACTTTTACATTAAATGAAAACTCATGTGCATCCTCTTCCAGCTTATGACCCAATGCCAGCAAAGTTATTTGACATGAACATTTTCGTGTTGCCAAAAGGAATTTCAGTTGGATCTGGTTATGACTTTCAAGAAGGTAGTTTAATCCATCAACACAGGCCCATCTAGCTGCTGGCTGCTCTGGGACTTAGAGACGCTGTGAGGCAGCTGTAATCTGCTTTCTGTACAGACTGTTTTGTGCCATAGATAATTTTCACAAATTCCTAGACAGTAGTGTCTTGTGAAGACACAAAATGTCCAGATGTGAACTGAAGCCTATATTCTCAGCTGGGGAAAATGGTGTAGCATCGACTTCAGCTTTGCTATGCTGAAGTACGTGCAAAGCCACAGCTTGCATTTGACCCACCACTTAGGACAACACCACCGTGCATGATTGCAGATCCTTTGAACTATTCTGGGTATGTGGCAAACTGGGAAAATTCTATTTGGCATAAGGCCATCATATGAAAACCACATTTCTGTTTTCCAATGCGGAAAATTTTGCTAGTGAATGTTCTGGGTGAATTACAGAACTTGGGCATTTGGTAAAAATGCCTTCAATTCCTTGCAAAAGGCTCCATGCAGATGCTAGCCTGCAACTTTCCAACATGTAAGTATGAAATATCATGCCAGGGGCATATCTTACAAATTACTTTTTAGGGAGCAGTGTCATAATCAAGGGAGGAGAAGAAAGAGTCTTTGCATGTAGCAGAAAAGTTGTCCAGTACTCTTGCCAGAATTTAAATCTGATTGCACAGGTCCCCCAAATGCTTGATGATGTGGTTCACTGAACTTCATACCTGTATAGGTTGTGTTGTTTTTTATCATAATAAATATCATTTTCTTTTAAAAAGACTTAATAATGGTCATCTGAATTTCAATGTGAAGCATGTCATGGGATGTCATAAAGCAACTGATTTTAAGAGCAGGTGCTGGAGAAATGTTTTTGATGCAGTTGTAGCTGTGTTAAAAAGATGCAATCATCACCTCCTAAGGACAGAAGGAGTTTAGAAATTGCCTTCTGTTGCTATCAATGCAAATAGTTTATGCATTCTCTCTTTCCAACTACCTAGAGCCTTTTTGTTTGAGCAAGCAGTAGAACAAGTAGGAATTCCTCAACTAAGACTCCTGATTGTCAAGATTCTCACAATTAGCGAAACAGCGTTGTTTCAGGACAAAGCTGGAGATCCACCACCTGAAGTTCTTACATCTCTTCCTACATCGCTACTGATCTTTTGGTGTGACCTCAGGGAAGCTGTGTTATTTATGCAAAGCTTTAATTATACTACTTGGAAATAGAACATAATGACATTTTCTTTTCTTTGTTCAGCCTCTAAACATTTTTCAATTAAGAATACTATGTGGCTGCAATCTAGGGAGTGTTGACCTCAGCTGCAAGCTTTCTGCTAAATTCAGCTTGTTTTATCAGACCATCTAAAAGTAAAAGATTACTAAATGCTGCTCATGTATTTTAAAAAAGCCTTTCACTTTGAAGTGCATCAGGTTTCAAATGCTGTTTACTCCACTGAGTCTAACAGATCTTAGGATGACTTTTTGTTTGTAATTTCCTAGTGCCTAAAATTCTTTGAAAATTCTTGTTGTTATATTTTCAATTAGCCAGAAGCTCCAAGATGACCCTGGAGCAAACTCTTGCAAATCTTTGAAACTCAGCAAGGGCCTCTGAGGCCCAGATTCTATTCAGCAGACAAGCCTTGTGTGTGGTTTTGTGTTTTATAGCAGAGTTTCCCACAGTTCCACTTTTAATATCTTTTAAAAATTATTTTAAAATAAGCCAAAGAAGGAGAAATTGCCTAACGACATAACAAAAAGCCTGAAAGAAGCAAAATAGTCTGTGATTCAAAACATGGTACTGCAGCTTTAAATACCTTATCAAATTGTTGAATCCAAGCCAAACTTCAATCATATTTGCAGATTTGGGTTTAAATAAACAGCACTGCAGTTGAAAATGGAACACTCTCACTTCACTGTTTACACTTCAGAAAAGCCAGCTCTGTAGGCCAGCTCTGTTATGAGTAATAGTTTCAGACTAATTTTGTTTTTTACTCCCTTTACATTTGGGCATAGAGGTAAACCACTACATATTGTTAGGCCAAATATATGACCAGAAATTTAGTATGTACTGCTTGTGTTTCTATATGACACAATTAGGAGCATCTTTCTGAAGAGAAATTGCTTCTTTAATGTGGTAATATGTGCATGAAAATATAGAAGGTTATATAAAAATATATATAAGGCATACTCAAGTTTGTATCTTTTTTTTTTTTTTTTTTTTTCACTTTCCCTTAGACCTTTGTGCTGATGTCTTCCTCTGCATCAGTCAATAACAACCTGGCATTCTATCGGAGCACTGATGGCTTAGGAGGGCTCACCTAAGTCTGTGCCACTGTACTAAAATCATGTTTCCACCTGTGTGTGAAAAAATGTTTAAAATTTTGCAGTTCAGGCAGACAGTGCTGAACTAAATATGGTACTGACAGCCTGCTCACCATTCCCTGCACAAGGGCATGTGGTTCTGCTAGCTTGTTGCCAGAATTCTCTTTTCCCACAGCTGGTGAGATGGATTTCGGCACTCTCTCCATGAGCAACGAAGCACTAATAATTAGCATCATATCTGGGAGGCTGCTGGCCTTTTCCAGACACAGGCTTAGTGCTGTAGACATGCATATCCTCAATGGTGTGCTAAAAGGCTTGCTCATCATGCCTATTTTTCTAGCAAATATTTCAGTAGTAGCAGCACAGATTCATAAAATGCTCTTTCTTTATATAAGTGTAAATAAATAGGTTTTGGAATTTTCTTGTTCTTTATGGTTATTGACACTTTTACATGTTTTGCTAGGATTTCTTCTGTTATAGCCTGAGGACCACAGTGGTAACTGTGCTTTATTATGAAAGTGAATAGATCCCACTGTCACAACAAGGAAAAAAAAATCATTTAGATTGCAGGCACCTTAGACTTCATGGTCACTAAATTATATTCAGTTTTGGACTATATTTGAGGCAGTTATTCCCATTCATAATTGCTTTTGCATAATGGCAGAGTCATGAATGAGTGAGAGCTGAAATGCTCTGTGTATGACTACATGAATGTGCCCAACCCATTGCTCTTCTTACCAGGCATTTCCTGACATCCGACATTTTCAAGGAACCTTATCTTTCAACAAGATTTGTAACAGGCAGTTCAAGTCATACAGACACTCATATCTTAAGCATCCTTTCCCCTGACCTTGATAGATGTAGTCTTGTCTGGTCAGAGCCTTTGAGAATGCTCTTTTAATGATCATTTTCCCAGCCTGTTGCTTTGATCTTGATACCCCTTCTCTTAGTGCACAATTGGCTCCTCACCTCCCCCTCAAACAAAAGTGATATCACTTCAAAGATCATTCATGGATTTCTTCCACCTATTTCTTATTCATTATCACAACATCAATTTCCACCTCTGATTGACTCATAATGTTAACCTTGTTAATTGTTGCTTGCTGCAACAATTTTCAAGCAAGACCATTTTAGTACTTGCTTTTAACTGGCCCCTCACAGTTGGAGAAGATGTTTTAGCTGTGACAGTCACTTACTAGTTCTCTTTTGAGTCTAAGCAGTTTTGTTTGCTTCTTCCCCCCCCCCAAAAAAAGGTGAAAAATGCTTTAATGCTGATGGTATGCCAATAAGCTTTATGTATGCCCACAATGCCTACATCCTTCTCTTCTGTCCTGCCTTATGTATGCATTGTTTGTGTTTTGAGCAGGTCCTGTCCTAGGAGGTTTTTCCAATAGGGTCCCTAGACATGGCCAAAATATTTGAGTGCTCCAGTAACACAAATTAAAGTAACAAAGATCTCTTCCTCTGCTAATTAAATTAAAGTTTTCAATTGCTTAACAACTGCTTTTAAAAAGCAGCCATTTCATAACCCCTTCAGGTGGGCCATATGCATCCCATGTTACCCTGACATGACCACTTTTACATTAAACGGAAAACTCATGTGCATCCTCTTCCAGCTTATGACCCAATGCCAGCAAAGTTATTGACATGAACATTTTCGTGTTGCCAAAAGGGAATTTCAGTTGGATCTGGTTATGACTTTCAAGAAGGTAGTTGAAGTACACCTGCAAAATACTTTTTCAGCCAGAAAACACTGCCTGCCCATTGTGGTTGCACTAAGGGGTTTTACCAGCACAACTGTGATAACAGAAATTCTATGGTGCAGACAAGGACTGAAAACCTACCAAAGAGCCCCTGAAAAAACTGAGCAGTGACAGTTTGGCTCCATTGACATCCACAGGAATTTTGGCATTATCATGAGTGAAGATAGGATTTCACAAAAGATGTTTATGAAGCTTCATACATTGAGGCCATAAACTGCGAGCATATCGTAACATCCAACCTTATAAATGTCATGAATCTACATCCACATTCTTTTAATGATGTTTCTGATGTAGGCCAAAGTCAGAGCTGATATGAGTACAAAAAGAAAAAAAAAATATATATTTCATTTCAGTGATCTGTTTTACATTTCTAACACCGAGGAAAGCTCAAACCCTCAGAAAGGGCAGTAAAGAGATAAGAAGATAATTGTAACACATTCCCTTGAAATTCAACTGAGAAACTGTGGAATTTCAAGGGAAACATGAGGGTATTTGAACATGGCCACCTACCTAAACCAAAAGAAGTTCCCAGGCCATGAGCTGCTTTAATTTTGTGGGTTTTGTTCAGACAACTAAAGTGCCAATCAATAAGACTATTTAACTCCCCAATCTGTTTTTTGTGATAAAAGGTCGGAGTTGAAAATGGCCAGACCATAGACTGTTCTAAGAGGACAGCTGCATATATGTTGGATGAAGTTAGAAATGAGTTTCCTGATGAATCCAGGGAGTCTGCTTAAAACATAAATGTAAACAAAAATAATTCAAAATTTTGTTCAGAATGGTAGAGACATAATACAAGTTTAATCTTATATAGGTGGCAGGTACATTTTAAAATTTTTAGTCAAGTTTTGCCTGGGGCTTTGACTTCAGAAGAAAAATGAAGGTGATCTTAGAAAATATGGAAGGAAAGTTAAGTGATCCTTGTTAAAGAAATGATCCTTTCAAAGATTCCTCTCTTGGCTGAACGATTTTGATGTGTGCTTCATTTACTTCAGTTTTGCACATAAAGAAGAAAGAAATCTGAGTCAGGATAGCAGGGGGGAAATCACTGGGGTGAAAATAAAAATAGAATCTTTTGTAACTTTCATGCTGACTTTTATTTTAGCAGCGTGCCAAAAACAGGGACTTCTGAAGACATTCCAAAAGAATGGCTTTTTAATTATCCTACTGTTATATTGCTCAGTCATGAATCTTTTTGACAGTCTAAGTGCAAAAAGCTAAGAAAATGTATTTATAATCTTCGCTCTTTTCCTTCTCTCATGCATGGTTTTTTTCCCATATTGGAGCAATAAATACTGGCATCATAATAGGAAGACACATTGAATGGTTCACTAATGAGTTGAAAGAGCTGAAGGCAGAGACTTGATCCAGAAGAAAGGGGTGTCTGAGATGGATGAGACAACATCAGTGACTTGAAAGCAGGACCAGGGCTAAACACACTCAGGGTTTTTGGGCTTTTGTCAGTACTCATTCTTTCTTGCCTGGGGGACAGTGATTTCAGTAGGATTCAAACCACTTGTCCAGATCTTTGGAAAGACCTGGCCCTGGCATGGCCTCCAGCAGAGCTTCTTGACCCTCCCCGGCCCCAGCAGATGGGGTGTCTGCAGCCAGGGACTGCTGTGTGTGCGCACTGGGCTCCTGCCACATGTCCTCAGCAGCCCCACCTTGCTGATCGGCTGTATGGGACAAGGCTGGAGCAGAGCTGGGAGGATAAAGGAGATGGGGATTCCCCAGCGCTGCCTCTGCACTGGCACACAGCAGGAGTGCCTCTCCTGCTGCCCAGGGCTGGGCTGAGCAGGGTCAGAGCTGGCAGCGGGCTGCATGGCTCTGGCTGCACGGCCTTGCTGAGTGTGCTGTGGCGTGCCAGACCAAGATTATTTCATATTAATGTGCACACATACTTCCCATTTACTTGTGATGAAGGGGAAAAAGTACCCTCACAATCTTCTGCTAAGATGTTTTATAACCTTCATGTTCACATTTGATTTCTACAGTTAAATAGACATTATGTTTGATAACAAGTCCATAGACCACAGCACTAGCTAATAAAATAATTTGAGAATTCTTTTGGAATTGCCTCTGCATGGTGTATATGGGTAATTGAACAACTCACTGTTTAGTTTTAAACATTGCAATTGCTTTTGGCAATATCCTTACCTCAATCTAAGTTGCACCAGAGAGTTCTAGGGTTATTTCAGAGAGAATGAAAAGACTGCAGAAGGAAAAACTCTCATCTCTGATAAGAGGTATCCACATTAATGAATTGTCACTCTTTTTCTTGGAGATAACATTGCATTTCCTGCCAGTGTTTGAAGTATAAATCAAGGGTATTCAAGTAATTATTAAAAAAATGTAAAAAGCACTTACACCAAATGTAAGGTCTTGTCATCTTACAAGAGGCTCCTGTGCATTTAATTATGAACAGCAGATAAATACTAATGTTTCTCATTCTGAGATTTTTTAAACTTTCTGCTGCAGTTGGGGCCATAGATTAAAGATCAATTATATGTCCACATCTAATGAATATTTGCATAGATAAATATAAAATGCTAAATTACCAAAGTAATCATGAAAATCTGCATTTATATCCATATATATGTATCATTCACATTTTTGTAGATTTCACCAAAAAAAGCTATTTGTGACTTCAGTTTTTGCTTTATCAATTGAACTTAGGAAAAAAATCTTATTAGATTAGAGCATATTACTTAGCATTTTCTTAGTAATAATAACTAAATGTGTGTAGCACCTGTTCTAACTGTTCTAAGGATGGAGAACCAGCACATTATTTCTTGAATATCTTTAATTCAGGGTATTCCCTTGAACTTCAAAGTGTCAAATGACCTTGTAAATATTTAAACATAAGTGTGATTTTGACAGTAGTTTTTTGTATCCTGTCTTATATGTCAGTATAGTAGGTGAAGAGTAAAAAAAGACACCTTTCCCTCAGAATCTGTTCTTTAGAAAAGCTGACCTTGTTTTTTCTCCAACATCAGAGATTTTTTTTTTCCTGTTTTGTTTTATGGTTAGAAAACATTGCTTTTCTCTCTGCTTTCATAAGAATGGTTGGAATCAGTTCATCTGTGCAGTCTGAGATAGGCCCTGCATTTTAGGTATTTATCAACCTAGGACATACTTTTTCCAGTCTGTTTGCCAGCATATAACATTCAAATTTATCAGTGAAATAGAGCTACAAGGCAATGAATAACTTCAGAGATCCTGGCCAGGTTTTGTCCTTGCCTAGTGTTCTGTCCTTGTCTCACAAATGGGATCTGGGAAAGTTTAAGCATTTTTGGCTGAAATAACTTTGCTACAAAGAAGTTGAGGAGGTTTGGGCAATTTGGGGTGTGGGTTTTTTTCTCCTATTTTCTTTTTAGAGTACACTGAATGCCTAATGGACTTGGGTCATGGCCTGTTTCATCTCGCAGTTCACACTGGTTTTAGCTGGGATTTTCTTCCTATTTGTATTAGATAGGAGTTTTTCCCTAGGAGCTGGGCATTCAATTTTTTGTAAGCTTTCAGGTCCATCCTTTCTCAGGAGTCTTTCAGGAATCCCAGCCTGTAGTTTCTGTTTTTGCCTTTCTATAAAGGTTATCAAAGTGTGAAGTTCTGGTTGAGGTTTATATGTAAGACTTGTTTTCTACAACATTTGCTTTGCTTAAATAAGTCTGTGCTAAATTTTCTGTAAACACCTTCATATAGTTTCCCAAGATGTGAGGCTAGATATTTTATCTTTTTTAGTACAGATTTTATTGGCAAAATATACGCCTGATAAAATTGAACAGAAGTTTTCTGGTTTTGGTTTAAAAGAATGTTCAAAGCACTGATAAACTTGACAAGTGACTTTGAAATTTTCTGTAGGCGCTTAATGCCTGGAAGTAAAGATACAATGTCTCTCTGAGGATCTTCTTGCAAGAAAAAATGTTAAACCTTGCGCTGGTTCTGTTTCATGCACTTCTTCAGTTCATCTTTAATGGGCACTATTCACCATTTTCAATACTTTTAAATTTTTTTTAAGGGTCACAAAGCCTTAAAAAATTACTTTTCTCAAATTTTAATAAATTACATATTCCTTATTCACAGAGCTGGTTTTACATTAATGTTGAGATGTCAAAGGAAAAAATAAGGAAGTAGCAGAAATTTCAAAAGTTCTTGTGATATTTTATTTTCAGAAATATTAAAGTCTGGAAAAGCAACCACAGTTTAGCAAAACCAAATATCTGGCTTTTTTTTGCATCAATTTCTCTTTGACTCCATTTCAGAAAGTTCTTGCTCTAATAAAGAAAGTTGCACTGCGGATAGCAGTACCCTTTAGCCTTTATGTGTTGTAACACAGTGAGGGTAGGATATTGGTAGTATTATCTCATCTTTGGATTTTGGTGGCTTGGGGGGATATAACAGCAGGATCCCTGTACCCACAAAGAAGTCATCAACAAGACATAGCCACCAGTGCATGGTGGAAGGATGAGAAATAACAGACATAAGCTGAAAGAAGAGATTCAGATTGGATTTAAGGGAAAAAACCCTCTTATACCATGGCAACTTTTCTCAAGAAGGAGAGGAGCCTACTCAGAGAGATCATTCAGTCTCCATCCTTGGATATTTTCAAGGGCTGACTGGCAGCTGTCAGGCACTGAAACAATTGTGTCTAACTTGAGAGCAGACCATGCTTTGAGAAGGAGTTTGCACTACAAAACAACTGAGTTCTTTTCCAACACAAATCCATCCTATGATCATGCAAGGACTGACTTCAAGAGGAGCTAAAGGTCACCTGCCCCAGTCCATCCTATGAAAGGATGGGTAAAATACAAGTTGTAAATATAAAAATAGATTCGTTTCTTATGACCCAGAAATATAGTGCACACGGCAAACAGTGGCTACCAGCTAGAATATAAATCTGTTGCAACACAGAATACAGTGAAGTTAAAACCAGAGAAAATAGTGCCTTCTGGCACTATTTCCTATTAGACTTCCCAGGTGTCCAGATGCTTCCCTCTTCTTTCAACTCCTCTCACCCTGCCACCACCTCTTGCCCTTCAGCTACAGTCCTTTCCATCACCCCCTGACCAAAGCAGATTCCTTTCAAGGAAAGAATTCTACTTTTGAATTCTGTTACTTTCCTCTTATTTCAAATAATTGTAGTATTGTCTTTTCTTCCATCCATGTTCTCCCTTAGGGGAATTCTTCAAGCCTTAATTCTCATACCACCCTTTTTCAAATAGCTTAAGATTTAATGCAAAAAACCTGTTTGTCAGCTTATGTTTCCAGCTACAGTTATTTCTAGCCAGGGTGTTTAGGAAGTCTTATGCTTCCCTTCGCAGGTTGTAAAGTTGTGGGTTTGGCCTCCATGAAATATCCTTAGTGTAATTTCTGCTTTGCCTAGAGCTACCCTCAATCAATCCCCCATGCATTTATCCTGGAAAACACAGAGCTGCTTCACACCTCTGAACATCTATAGTTCTCTGAAGTCATAAGTCTGAGAATCATCATCCTGAACTATTTAATAAGTTTGGGTTTGGGGCTTCCATTTATCAATCCTTTTTTTATTAGACCCTTCTTTTTTCCTGGCTATTTCTCCAGCCTAACTTTTTAGGAGTTGCCTGTATGGCATATGCCTTCACGGTGTGCAAGAAGGGGGGCTTCTGCCTAATCTTTACACTGTAATAAAAACTAGTCAAAATACTGGATGAAAATGGTTTTGGTATGTATTCCTTGAGCAAACTAGCAATTCCAGAAGTCTTGCACCATATATTTCCAGTTTTCAAGTTCCTCATTTTAAAATTTCTGTCAAACATCCATACAGTTTAGTCTGCTTTCTGCTGCTGTTAACTGGACTTCAGACTCGTGTTCAAATGTGCCCATGAAATTTTGAGTTAGTTTTCATGGGCCATGCTTGTCAGTGAACTTGATGAAATGAGAGAAGCAGTTCCCATCAGGTACCAAATCATACTTTGAGCCTCAACCCAAGCCTAGAGCTTGAGATGGCACAAATGAATTTACTATTAAGACAATTTTGTCTCAGCTTCTGAATTCTGACTGCATTCAGACAATACTGAAATAATGAGTTCTAAAATAATCTCTCAGAAACCATCAGTAAGCCTCAGATTTTCTTGAATTCCATTCTTCACATACACTGAAAAAGCTGAAGGATTTTCAACATTTTAGAGCATTTTTTTCACTTTAAACTGAAATCTTCCTTCATGTCTCACATTTCATGGCTGTTAGAGCTGTGGTAAGATTGCATTTTATCAGGATTGCCCACTTGCAGAGGGAGAAAACCTCTACATGTGCTTCTACACAGCCATGGACTGCTGCTCAGCTCATGCATGTGCAGGCTGCCAGAGGGCTAAGGTGACTGCTGCTGCCAGCCAGCACCAGTGCGCAGAGATGTCCTCTCTGAAGCAGGCATCGACTGCCAGCACCACCTCCTAGTCCCCTGATGTCCTCATAGTCCTCTGACCTAGTGCAGACTCCAAGTCTCTCCACACCATCTCTGTCCTTCCACTCCCGCTTATCAGCACACCTGCTCCAAACAGACTCCATCATCTTCCTCTGGACAGAGCTGCAGCCTTGCCTGCTATGCCTTGCCCCTACAGTCACACTGGTAAACAAATTTTTTTAAGGAAAGGTCTGAACAGTCATATTTCTTACTTTCTGATACAACAGAGACAATGCCACTTCTTGAAATGGTTCCTAAATTCAAAATATCTTTATAATTCCTCGTATTTATAAGTTTAGAGATGCTGATGCACTAGAGGGAAATACCTGCTCAATTATATTTTTCAGCTGACAAATAATGCCTTCCACCTTCATTTGACCCCAATAACTTCCTATTAATATATTTTTGCTTGCAAACACCACAAATTGCCTGTGCTAATGAGGAGGCAGAATAGAAACACTATTTGGCACCTGTATCATGATCAGTCTGCAGCACAGGTATGTGTATCAGTGTGAAGGTACTGCTGAGCTGGAGTACAGTACAACCTTGAGCATACTGAAGAAATGGAAAAGAAGAAAAATCAATTTTGTGTATTTCTTGTAGAAGAAATCCCCTATTATTTGATGTAGTAAAATGGAAATCTTTCACCTGAACACAACACACCCAGATAAACACATAAAAGAGTTCTCACCCAAATTTCCTCTGAATATTGCAGGAAAAAGCAGCTGGACAAAAGAAAATGTGAGAAATTGGACAAAGCAGGGGATCTGATGCCTACTGAAAAAATGATCAAACTGTACCTGTTTCAACAACATATCCTTGAATCAAATCCTGGCCTGCATCCACAAGGGTGCTATCAGAGAGTTGAGTATTCTCTGAGTAGGTGAGGCCACATCTGCAGTTTTGGCGTTTTTCAGTACAAAACAGACATGGACACACTGGAGAAAGTCCTTCAAAGGACCAGCAAACTGGTGAAGTGGCTGCAGCACCTGTGCTGGGATATCTGGGAGTTTAGCCTGGAGAAGAGACAGCTCAATGACATCTCATCAATGAATTAAATATACTACTGGAGTGTAAAAATGGAGTCAGGTTCTTTCAGAAAAGAACAGTGACAATGAGTACAAACTGAAACATAGAGGGCTTCATTTGTACCTCAGAAAACACTTTTGTACTGCAAGGGTGACAGCATTGGAACAGGTTACCCAAAGAGGTTGTGGAGTCTTCATCCTTGAAGATATTTAAAATTCACCTGGTCCTGGTCCTGGTCCTGGGCAATCAGATCTAGATGACCCTGCCTGAGCAGAAAAGCTGGGTCAGATAAACTCCACAGATCCCTTCCAACTTCAACCATTCTATGATTCTGCAATTGCTGTCTACAATTACAGTAAGTTACAGTAAATTAATATAATACTCAGAAAGAGGTTTGGCTAAGACATAACTTTAAGCTTGGATGCTTCGTCAACATGAAATATTTTTGATTTATCCACTGTATAGAGGGTGATCAAAACAAAAATTTTCCCTCTCATGGGATAGATCAGACTTTTGCTTTTTTTGTTCAGTGTTTGTATTATTCTGCATTGTGCCATCAAAACCAGGTGCATTTTGCATCTGTTGCTGGAAGTTGACTTGAACAAAAATGAAAACCAATAGATTTATCAAAGGAAAAGAGCATTGTTATTTCTCTGAAATCTGCTCAAATCTTTCTTTCTGTCCATGAGTAACCATAAATCTACCTGGTGTATTGACAGCCAAATGTTTTCTGACCTGTGCCAAACATAGTCAAATAAATTTTAACTCCTTTGATGCACTACTTTACGAAAACTGAAGCCAGATGTTCAACAGGTGACCTGACAGAATACCATTACTTCCCAATTACCATAAATAAAAGGAAAGCTGTCACAAAGCGTGTGTGAAGATACAACATTCTAACATTCCTGAAGATTTAACCCTTCCTGACCATTCACAAATTGAACATCTGAAAGATGTTCCTGGACTTCGTAATTAGACACAAGGATCTTGACATTATCACTTCTCACTTTTCTCCATACTTAGATACTTTGAAATTAGGTGTTTGGGGGGATTTCAGTCATTTCAGAAGCTACAGCTGTTGTATGCAGACAGGCAAACAGACCTGCAGCAGCACTTCAGAGCCATGCAGAAAGTACAATTCTGCCTCCTATTAGGCTCAGTAAGAAGATAAATAGGTAGACTAGTATGTCCCTTGATACATTAACAATAATCCTGTAGTCTTCTCTAGTACAGCTATTTTCCAAGTCAGTGAGTGAGTGAATATAACTAAAGCTCTAGGGGTTTGCATTTTGTGTTCCTCTCTGCAACACAAGGTAGGATCTACAAGTATTTTTCAAAATGCCAATTTTAACTTCATGCATGGGTAAATTTATGGAATTGCACTCTGCTTGTGACATACAGAATGCTGGTAGTATAAGTGATCTTAGCAGTGGTGGGATAATGCATAAAAATTAGCAAAAAACTATTAGAAATGCTTATGTATATTGTGGAAAACAACTCTTACTCTAGGATGATGAACAAAAGAAATATTTTTCAGAGTCCACTAACTTCTTGGATTTGTTCTGTCTTGGGTTTTTAACTAGACCCTGTGAAATCAAAATATTGATGGAACATCAGATTTTAAAAGTGGTTTAGAGTGGTTACACCAAAACAAATATATGCAAATACAGACTCTTTGAAGGATGAGTTTATATAAAATTTATATAAATATTCAGAGACTGAAGACGTGGGTAATGAAACTATGCCATTTTTATCACTCTGGCAATTCAGTTTATGCAGTGAAGAAGCAGGTTAAGAAAATTTCCAACCAATATTTGTGGTTAGTGTTTGAGATCCAGATGGTGTAGTACCAGCTGGTGAAAAGTCACCTGTTAATTCAGCTGATTGTAGCTGGAATACCATTGCAATGGATTTTTCACTTTAGAATCCCAAGGGAAATAGGTTCATAATAGCCATTTCAGGTACATGAACCCAACATACAGCTCCACCAAGGAAAAGAAAACATTTCTTCCTTACTCTGAAGTACCAAAATTCACAAGGCCAAGGAAGTGCCCTCCACATCTATACTTATCCCAAGCAAAGCCTCTGGTAGGCTGGTGGTACTGGGGAGAAAGGAGTGATGTCATCATAACCCCTTGTGACCAGGAATTATTTGTCCAGCCTTTCATTTTTTTAAGTTAGTAATAAGAGCACTGTAGGGAACGGATATATTTGGAATCACATCAGTCCTCAGTTTTTCTTATGATTTTCAACAAATACCCATTTACTGTGCTTTCTGTTGGTGTTTCTTATTCTGAAGCACTTTCTGTCTCTTCAATTTTTGGAATATCTGTGTGACTAAAAGAAATGCGTTGGCCAATAATGTCCAAATACCTAGAGGTTAGGCACAGCTTTGGTGACTTCAGCCCTGTATTTCACTCAGGCTATCCCTTATTGATGCTTACCTTGACCTCTGGACAGGTCTGTACTTTCATGAATCAGCATACTAATTTCCTACACTTTTTAGTTAGCTTTTAATAAGCAGCTAAGAATAACTGGGGTTTCAGCAAGACGATGGAAAAAGCTACACCATGGAAAAAGTCTGACCCTCATCATCCTCCTTCTGAATTGTAATGTGAGCAGGCACAAATTGACGCTCCACTCTACACCCCACAAGCACAGAGGTGTGAGCATGAACACAGGACACATCTGTCTATGAAAAAAAGTACCTCTATGACTCTGAAATCCCAATATCCACTCCCCTTGTAATCCATGAAAAAGCCATTTAAAGCCAATAATTTAGACACGTGGAAAGGATTCTGCTGTCTCCACCTCCATTAAAACTCATTATGGACAAAAGGCAACTCACAGCCAGAAATGCTCTGTGACTAGGTTTTCTGGGTTTAATTAATGAAATAGGATATTCCTGTATGGCTTGTTAGCAGTGAAGCAGCAAGAATAGTCCAGGATTACTTGCACCTGTCTGGATTTAAAACAAAACAAATAGAACTGCAACAACAACCACCTCTCTTTTCAACCTAAATGTTTCACAGACCTTTGTAGCTTTGTAGTCACCAGAGGGGGACAAAGACTCATAATGCCGAGAACTTGATTATGCTTTAATTTGCCTCAGTCCACAAACCCTTCAATTCCCTGTCTTCTCAGATGCTGGCTTGCATTTGTACTCAAGTCAGTCTATTCTTCTTTTCTTTTATGGTTTAGTATAGCCTTCTTTTAACTGCTGTAACTTTTAAAGATCTATACTAGATTTCAGAATTGCTAAACCCAACAAAATTAAACATTCATGAAAGGATCAGATATTGAGGTTTCCTCATGTTCCTCCTACTAATACCACACAAAATTCCTTTTGATTTTGTTTTTCTAGATGGAAATATTGCTATCCAAGTGGTCTTTTAAGTGACACATGGCTTCCTGCTATAGCCACTGACATTTCATGAAAAACTCAGATGTTGCCAGAGAAAGATTTCCCTAAGCTTTACTGAACTTTCCTGGTACTGTTTTTCTTTGCCTGACCTTTGTTTTACAGTACTGAAATTTGGCCTTTTTTCCTTATTCAGCATTTCTGTGCAGAAGATATCATGTCTGAAACACATTGAGCAATTGAGGCCATCGGGCTGTACACGATGGTTGTGAAGAAAAGAGTATATGATAATCCATCAGTGGATTGTCTTGTGGACTTACAAGAAGGAAAAATTATTATTGGAAAACTCAATTGATCCCAAAAGTCAAGAAAAACATTCTTCTCATTGTGCAGAAAGATATGAAGTGTATGTATTAATTTATATCTTGCAATTTTACAGACCCTGTGAATGTAGACTTGATGGAAACAGAGCTGCACCCTTCAGGAGTGTGCTGTTTCTACTTCTTTTTTTACTTCTTTTATTTTCCCCCTCCTATATCTCTCTTCAATACATAGGGTTCAGATTCCCTCTGATTATCATGGCCTCTTCTTTGAAGTAATGAAATATATAGATAGGATGTATATATATGATCTTCTAGAGGATACCAGAGGTGGCCATGTCCAACCAAGTTTTGCTTTCTTTCATAAGTAGAAAAGGATGAAAGCAGCAACCAGTAATTTCTCCTAGGAAAGGTTTTTATCTGATAAAATAAAAACCTTGCTCACACACTTCTTTCTTGAGATGAAAGTTTGTGATTATCTCTTTTTTTTGGAAACATTGTCTCACATGAGGGTAAATCTGCCATGTGTACTTTTTTTCTCAGTGTGCACTTACCAGAAGGAAGAAGTATCATAATCATGCCCCATGCTATCTTCAGACATGCATCTCCCCTGCTGCAAAGTCTGGTATTTAGTATAGTGCATCATGAATCATTTGCTATCTCTTTTATTTGCATGTCATTATCTAAGATACATGCATTAAATTCTCAGTGCTTTTCGGACTCTCAAAGACGCAATTTCATGCCTGACAACTCCATAAAATATATTAGATATTTTCATTTCTTTTAAATTTAAACCAGAAACCTGGCTTCAGTGGATGTTTCAATTGGTTTTTTAAATCTCTCCAAGCTTGTGACATTTGTAACTGCTCAGATGTTAAACCAAACCATTCACCCATTCACCTTGGTAACAGCATACTTTTGGTTTTTATGTACTGGGCTGGACATCAAAGACATGTTTTTATTGCAGAGATTTTATTAGCCAAGTCTGGATTTGTAACAGACCCTATTCAGCAACAGCTGAATTGTATAGACAGCTCTTCTTTTGGATAAAAACAGGTGAACTGTGATCAACCAAGTCCCAAATTGAAATTTTCTCTCCATCCTTGCTCATCTTCAGCTCTGTACTCAGATTTTGGCTGGGATGGGACTTTTTATGGAAATAAATGCTATATTTGCTCTGCTTCTTACCATAGGAAGCCTCAGTCTTCCTACAGGAAGACCAGCACACACACACAACCGCTCCAATGGAGACTCTCATAACCTATAGCTACCTTATCCAAAAAGAACCTAGTTAATGATGGATACATTGAACAATTTATTCTTTTTTATGAGGGAAACAGATGTCTTTAACAATTTGCATACATTGTCTTCCCCACCCTGTTTCTACTGAGCTTCTGGAGGTTCATATATGTAGCACTGGCCCTGCACTTACTCAAACCATTACCTCCTCCTTCATTTCCTACAGAAAGAAACATCTGGCAAAATAATGGCTTCTCCCTCAGTTCAGTCAAACCCTCTTTCCCCTCAGCCCACACTCCCAAGGTCTCTACACACACATTAAAACATCCATGTGACTGCATGAGTAGGGCTGAATATATTGCCTAAGCTATGTAGCCACTACCACAAGCATGTGATTTAATACAATCAGGAACTCTTGATGACCAGGAAGATGTGAGGCAGATACTCAGAAAATCTGTTGACAAAGGATGCTTGAAATATATGTTCAGAAACTTAAGCAGTGTCTACCATAATTTTAATTTGTTGAGCTTCATATAAGAGCCCAGTTCTGTCAAACGAGTCAGGATACCAGCTGTTTCAGTAGATGATATCAACCAGATTTTATGGTGAATGTTATTTCCCTATTACTTCCAAGAGAAGTAAATGGAAGAGGATGCTGAATGACAGTTTAATAGTAATGATATCTTATATTTATATAGTGCCTACCATCCCAGAGCAATTTACAAATAATATCCATAAAAGAGTTACTCTGCCCATCCTTGAAATGCCTCCATCTCTCTGCTGGAGGTTGGGATCCAAGCATAAAGTTGACAAAGAGCAGATCAGCAGGGGAAGGAGAATTTTGGCTGAAAATTCATAGACTTGGGAAACAACATCTCTTATGGAAAAAAAAATAGCCCACAAGAAACCAACACTGTGGAAATATTGAACTCCCCATAGAACAGAAGATTCTGGTCTTGTAAAAAAAAAGTTTGATCACATAGAAATCTTCTTGGGAATTAATTTTCTGCTGCTGAAAGATAAAATATCAAATTCTGATAGATTGTAAAAATGTGTTGTCATGGAACGTCCATAAGTCAAACATAAGCCATGCCTTCCAGCTTAAAGTCCAAATGAACATGTACTTCCAAAGGCTGGCCATTGATGTTCATGAATCTGGCTTTACTCACAGGTACTGTCAGTGCAGCACACACAGCTGTGTACCACACTCCCTTCCACTCTGACAGCAGCCAATTACCAGGTATGCCAGCAGGCTGCAGGGCCTGATCTGAAGTCTGTGATGGAAGCTCTCAAAGAAATACCTCCTCCAGCATTTGTGTCTATGGTTAGAAAGGAAAAACAAGAGCTATATTCCACTGCTATGAGAGCTGTACTTCATCGTTTTTGTGTCTCAAGTTGGCTCTGGGTTGTTTGCAGCACAGCAGTGATTTACCAAAGCACTGGGGGAATATTTTTGTCACCTTCATGTTTCCCACCAGCAAACTGAATGCAAACAAGTACATGCTTGGTCCATTCAAAGTTATGAGAAGTACAGACATATAGTTTGGACATCCTATTCCTTAGGAGTCAGGCAAATCATTTAGAAGTTGTGCTCTGTACCTCCCTTCTGTGATGTCCCATTCTTAAGAGAAAGGGAGCACTCAAGATTCGTAGATACTTGTGGTCAAAAGAAACAACAGAAGTCAGAGGATTCACAATAGCTGCAAAAAGGTCAGAGGGATTAAACACTTGGCTTGGAAATTGGTATGTAAGTGCCTGACCTTCTAGTACAAGCATGCAACAGTGGAGTTTAGGTAGAAGGGTAGGGTGAAAGGAAGAGAGAAAAAGAGATATTAATTAAAATGGGGGAGAGAGAAAATGAAAGCAAGAAAGAGAGAAAGAGGGATCACTAGCTCTGGATCCAGGGTCATTCCAGTTGGGGGTGCCTGCATGCCTGGGCTTCATGGGCCTGCCTTTCTATAGATGTTTTTTTCTATAGATAAGTTTTCCCCACCCTAGATTTACGTTTCTTGCTTCCTATCCAAATTAGCTTTGTGCAGTCCGTTCTTCTAGACCTTTCTGGAAATGAGTCAGGGGTCTTTGGTGGTCTTGATTTCTGTCCCTACTGTCCACATCTGCTTCTCAATCTTATTCCTGTACTGTACAACCCTGCACTGTGTTGTGCTCCAGCACATTTTTCCCAGAGAAGTCCTACCTTACTCCCATACAAACCCCTTCTCCAGCCCTTCTCCATCCTGTTCTTTCTCACAGTGTGTTATTACCAACAATCTTTGGCTGTTATTCCCAACAATCCTTGGTTGGCTCCACAGCTATCTGACTATCAGCATTTGAGACATACACATTAGCCCCTTATCTTCTGGGTCTCTACACCTTCTCAGTTTCTCACTCCTCAGATGAGTAGTTTAACCACTGTTTTATGTGATGCTATCTGAAAGGTTTGTGCTCTGTACCTCCCTTCTGTGATGTCCCATTCTTAAGAGAAAGGGAGCACTCAAGATTCGTAGATACTTGTGGTCAAAAGAAACAACAGAAGTCAGAGGATTCACAATAGCTGCAAAAAGGCCAGAGGGATTAAACACTTGGCTTGGAAATTGGTATGTAAGTGCCTGACCTTCTAGTACAAGCATGCAACAGTGGAGTTTAGGTAGAAGGGTAGGGTGAAAGGAAGAGAGAAAAAGAGATATTAATTAAAATGGGGGAGAGAGAAAATGAAAGCAAGAAAGAGAGAAAGAGGGATCACTAGCTCTGGATCCAGTGTCATTCCAGTTGGGGGTGCCTGCATGCCTGGGCTTCATGGGCCTGCCTTTCTATAGATGTTTTTTTCTATAGATAAGTTTTCCCCACCCTAGATTTACGTTTCTTGCTTCCTATCCAAATTAGCTTTGTGCCGTCCGTTCTTCTAGACCTTTCTGGAAATGAGTCAGGGGTCTTTGGTGGTCTTGATTTCTGTCCCTACTGTCCACATCTGCTTCTCAATCTTATTCCTGTACTGTACAACCCTGCACTGTGTTGTGCTCCAGCACATTTTTCCCAGAGAAGTCCTACCCTACTCCCATACAAACCCCTTCTCCAGCCCTTCTCCATCCTGTTCTTTCTCACAGTGTGTTATTACCAACAATCTTTGGCTGTTATTCCCAACAATCCTTGGTTGGCTCCACAGCTATCTGACTATCAGCATTTGAGACATACACATTAGCCCCTTATCTTCTGGGTCTCTACACCTTCTCAGTTTCTCACTCCTCAGATGAGTAGTTTAACCACTGTTTTATGTGATGCTATCTGAAAGGTTAAAACACTCACCTGAAGATGAAGCAGAGTACACAACGATCTGAAGTGCATTATAGTTTATTAAAAAATTGCAACAGTAACTGCAACACAAGTAACAAGTGTCCAAGTCCAAAATAATAAACTACAAAAGAACTTTATTTTTTTTTTTAATCTGACTCTTCTTCCTCCTTCACCCATTGGTAGTTTCCTCAATGCAAAATATTTCCCACTAGCCATCAGTCTCTGGGAAAGCATTTAAGAAAGAGGTGATAAGGGAAGAATGATTTGAGAATAAAATGTTTGCAGCTGAGAGTGAAAATTAGCTGGTTTAGTGCTTCAGTATGTAAACTAGCTTGGGCTTTGAAGCAAATTCATTAGAACAGGTTGACACAGTCCAAATGACAAGTGGGGGAACTCATCCTGGTGACATTTCTCATGGCTAGAAGAGAGCAGCAGGTTAACTTGTTACTGAAGGATTAAGTGTTCATCAGTTACGTGTTGACATGTCTGAAAAATATTTGGCCCCTTTGTCTATGATTCACTTTAATTCTGCTAGCCCTTTTTAACCCTAAAATGCCTTAAACTTCTGTCCTCTCCCAGCTTTGAGAAATACTACGACACCAAATTTTATTACAGAATTTACTGCAGAGTTTTAGAACACCAGCCTACAAAGTAAACTTTCGGTCTGTAAAGTAATTAATTTTCATCTCTTATTTTCAAATATACTTGGACAGATAGTTTCTGAAAAAGACATGTCTGTCATCATAAACTAAGCCAGTCAGTGGGGAATTCAACCAATTGTATGTTAAGCTCTTATACTAAAACCAAAAATAAAGAATAAATAATTCTTTCTCATCCAAACAGATATTCAAATTTGGTGATTAGAGATCCCATTCCTTCTCAACCATGGTACAAAGACAAAGACAAAGGCAGAGAGGAAGAGGGCACTGTGTAGAGTGTTTTGGCCAACTCTAAGTATTTACTAATAGAGGTCCTTTTCTTCTTCTTTTCTTCTCTTCTCTAGTTTAATTTATTGGCCTACCTACCTTTTACCTTTTACTTCCCAGGGTTTTATTTCTTATGGTGGGTTTTTTTTTTTTTTTTTTTTTTGTGGGGTGGGTTGTAGACGTCTTTTTAGTGGTAAAATATAAGATAAAACATAAGAAATATGAATCAAATTATCAACTTTGCAAAAAGTTTACTCCAAAAAACATTACAAGACAGACAGGACTTGTGAAAACCACTAGTTCTTAGTTATGAGGAGCTGCAACCTTCACAAACCTGTGTGCTAAAGTGGAGCACGGAAGAGATCAGACCAGAATTCACACTCTTTAAGGAATTTCTCCATTACACAGGCTTTGTGATCAGGCATCTACAGTCCCTTTCCCCTGCGTCCTGAAAAATTTTCTTGCATTTTGCATTTTATAGAAACCTCTGTTATGTGGCCAGTGTTGAGATAGACTGCAAATCTGACCAGCAGGGTTGCCAGTCACCCTGCTCACTTTTTAATCTACTTTTGATTGACACTCTTGCAGAAGGTCTCCACTCTGCATATCATTGTCAGAAAAATTGAAACAGCAGAGTGAGACAAATAGCTGACACAACTTGCTGATGCTTTAGGGCTGTGAACAAGGTTGCCTGGCAAGTTCACTGTTGCTGGGTATTGGATGCTGTAAACAGGGTGTAAATTCTGCTACTTTGGGGATGTTGTTTCACTGGAAACAGATTTTCTGATTTAATATTGTAGAGGAAAAGGCCAGAGGGATTATGTGTTGAAGAAGATATTTTCTGAGTTATGCAAACACACATGGCTGCTGCTATCTAGCAGGGTGGTCACTTCAGTAGAGATAACAAACTTTATCTGAACTCAAGCACACTTCCTGATAAAGTGGGCTGTACAGCTGCTAGGTGATATTTACAATAGATGGATTTAATAAGGAAAAGGAAAGACTTTTTTTTTTGTTATTAATACTTGGGCTGGAAAGCTAAGAATGACTTCAAGCCAAAAGACTCCCAGCTTCTCTGTATATTTAACTCAAACCATGAATGTCCACTAATACTTCCCTCTGATATTATCTCCAGATTTCCAGCATAATAGTTCATCAATTCAATTAAAATACAGGCACATTCTGTTTTCAATCTTTAACTTGCTAAAACACTGACCAGCTTGTTTGGTTTTTTTTAAGGACAAAAATCAAATTATTTTTCACATTTTTTATGCTCATTACGCACTGTAAGCCTCTTTTCTAAGGACTCTGAGATATATTTTTCTCAAAATATTCTCTCCCAGTATTCCAGCATCAAGAACACCTGCTCTTGATATACCTACCCTTAGTGAAGGCTCCCTTCCTTTTCTTTGATAGGAAGAGGTATCATAAAATATGCCTGTATGAATGAATAGGTAAAATATACCTGTATGAATTTAATATTCTGCATTTCCAAACCTATTTTTTTCAATCTGTATAATAGAAATTACATCTTCCACATGTTAAAATGTAAGCAAAATCAGTACGTTATCTTGCTTCTGGGCAATTTCCATCTATTAAACAACACTGAGTTGATCAATGAAAGGTAAGAGTCCTTCATTGTTTGCTACAGACTTCTAGTAAATGTCTGGTTAAGAAATAAAATATTTATATTTATTTTAAATCTTCATCAGCAGTAAGAAGACCTCTAATAGGCTTGAGTAGTGTAGACACGAAAGAAGTACTGGAAAACTACTTCAGAAACAATTAAGTCTATGGAGCTATGATTGTAGGAAAAAATACCAAACCACTCCTGAGGCTGTGGAGATGTTTATTTTCTCTCACTAAATATATGATCAGACTTTCCAAATATTTGCATCTGGAAGCTGAAAGTGAAATAAGATCAAACAATTAGGTTAAATGGGTAAAGAGGACCCCTCAGTGTTAGTAGGAATTCATCAGGCTGAGAGGTAGTTCCAAAGACATTAAAATCCTTTTTTTATGTTTATTGTTCTTCGGTGCCCAGGTTTTTTTTTTATCCATTTGCATTAAGGTAAATTCCTCATTATTTGTGTTATGGTACCTCTACCTACTGTGCCCTTTTTGTGCTTCTGCTTTAGGCAGCTGGGACTTGCTGCCATCAGAAACTGTTCTAGCTTTACTATGAATTTGAAGGAACTGGTAAAACTTTGGCTTCCTCTCTTACTCCTGCCTGCCATCTTCAAGGAATAAAAGACTCCCATTCTTTTCTAGTCTTTTCTTTCTACTCCCTGATGTCTACTGTCAGGTCGACCTCCAAGTGAGTAAAAAGGCAGAGGGAGTTGTTTACACATTGGTACTATATCTATTATTCTTCCTCCCAGAAAGAGTTCTCCACTTAGCAGTGTATGGTTCTGCTAAGGAGCTTTTATCCATCAAGAAATTGTAGCCTCTGGCATTTTAAGCAAATTTCACTGGATTCCTGCAGTACTGATTCCAGCTCTGAAAGGAATTTCTAAACTTACATGGTTAAGTGCTAAAGGAAACTTTTTTAGGTGACACTGAACTACCTTTTTTCACACAAAACATTTAGCTCTTTAAATGTAATTTATTTTTACATTTTCTTGCCTTTTATTAAAATTGTTATTCCTCCTACATACTCTATACCTTTTCAAAACTTAATGCCACAACTTTTTCTTTCCACGTCCCAAATTATTCCAGGTCTTCTCCATTTCTTGACAAAATACCAGTTTTCTGTATTACACTTGCTCTTCCCCCTCAAAACTCTACACTATACTACTCTAGCCATGTGAATTTCTTAGAGAATTATCTAGTCTTTTCTCATTCCCCACCCATTGGGCATGTCTAAATATTTTAGGTTTTTCTCATGACTGATCCTGAACACAACTGCATACCAGAGGGATCATTTTTACTTTTGATTTCTGAGACTATCCAAAAAGTACTTCAAAACCCAGTTTGCACCTCAACACTAGAATTATACATCTCTGTATTATATTTCCTATAAATCAGCTATATGTACTTAGGCCAAAGTTTATGCTATGCCTTTCATTTCTGTAATGTGTCGGGAGGAAGAAAATAAACATAGAGAAACTATCTTAAATTGATCTGCAGCAATTCATCAGAGTAGAGTTTTCTTGAAGACCTTAGTAATGAAAATCACAAACAGCTTCTGTGCACTAAACAACACCAAATGCTTGCCCTTAAGCTCTAAGGAATCATGGAAACAGTTTCTCAGTGCATTTCCCAGTATTGATCCATAAGAATTTTCATGCTTTCAATTTTGCATAATTCTCAGGTTGAAATGAACTCAGAGCATGCAACATGAAACTCAGCCAAGAATTCTGTTTCCCATAATTCCAGCTCAAGCCCATATATCATACCCATATAGCCTGACTTCTCTCAAAGCAGTTTTCACAGAAGGCGTGCAAGCATTGACTAACCCCATGCTGGATTCCAAATTTGTAATATGGTTTTGGTTTCATTGTAAACATTTTGCATAACTTCAGCTTTTTATAATAAAATGGTTTATGCGGTCTTCGGAGGGGTCTAAAGGAAGAAAAAACAAAAGGTTCATAATTTCTTTCATAATCGTTGGACCCTGAAGTCACACTGGCTTCACAGCTCAGATATTAATAATTTTTGGGAAATCTGCAGCTGAACTTCTGGGTTTTGCAGCAGATATTGCACATCTCTTACAGCACAAATGATTTTTCAATGCCATCCACATGATTAACTACCTCACAAGCAGCTCTAAACGGTGCTATCACTGAAGCATGGAGCCTTTAGCTGTCTGAGTATTCATATAGAAAACATCCCGAGGAAGACTACCTTCCTAGTAGGTTAAGGACCTCTTGCAAGAAATCCTGATGCACAGACCATATGGATGTAGAAAGAGCAACATCACTCTGAGTTCAGAGATTTATAACTGAAAGGTCATTAGAGAGGCTATGCCTTTCCTACAATTTAGCTAAGCTGCTTAACAGGTTGCAGCTGTACCTACAAGTGTCCTTACAGAGCTGGGAGCTCCCTAGACTACCTTGGCTGTATCTGCTCTTTGCAGCACTTAAAGATCCAAACAACACATTAAACCCAACAATTTTGTGGGATGCATAGCAAGATGCATAAGCAGTTAAGTGGCTGTTCTCAGCTATATTCAACAGCAGTTATACATTTCTGAGCGCAAGTGAAGAGGCTTGCTTGACCTTCTCTGCATATAAACTGACTTAGTTTGAAGTGAAAAGAATGAAGAATAAAGTCTCAGATAAAATTACTACTAGGCCTGAGAGTCTGTTTAAGAAACTAATATACATCAGGAATTAGATATAACCTTCCATGAAATGATGTTGTTTTACTGTGATATATTTGAAGGTTCATCAAAGTGAGGTTCACATCAGGACTTAAATATATGCATTTGTGAGGTTTTCTTTGTTACTTTCTTTTCTGGAAAATGTAAGTATAAGTACAGATCAGTATGAAACCCATAAACAATTGCAGCTTATGAATTTTGTGTTGCTATATCTAAGGCTCTAGCTACAGTTTTGAGAAAATTAGTACTAATATTTGAAGAGGGAAGAAGTTAGAGTATGTTGATATAGGAGAACCATGGGGAACTTATAATGCCACAGGTGACATGTTCAAAGACAGTCCTCACCTGCTCACTGGCTACTTGTGAAGCCTTGAAGGCATTCAGAAGCCACTGGTGTCAAGAAGGATAATTTCAGCAATCCTCAAGCTGGGGGTTGGCTCTCAGTGGCTAGGTGGAAAATACCTAATTCTCTAACCTGTGCTCTCTTGCTCTGTAAGCGTGTCACATTTTTCAGCTGGGCTTTGCTGCAATTATTCCTTCTGCAGAACATACACTAAGCTCTTCAGTGGAAAAGGGACGTTGTAAAGCTGACTGAAATTTGTTGCAATGTTTTGCTATTGGTAAGTCACCTCAGAAGAGTGTGAAGTGATGCTAAATATGCCTCAGGTCTTCAGAGCTGGAGAGGTGTTTGGGGCCTACCTATTCACTCTTCAGTATTTACTCAGGACAGAGTTATTGATTTAAAAATTTAAAACAAACTTTAAATTAGGAAGTTGGGCTAAGGCAAATAAGCAAATACATTTAAAATTCCCAAAATGAAGGTATTTAGGAGAAAACAACTGCTGAGAAGGAAGTGTTTTCTCCCAGCTGTGTTTTCTCACCTCAGGTGAGTTCACACTCTGGTTTGAGTTTAAATGATTGTAAAACATCTTCAGCATAAACAGTATATTTAACAAAGAGAGAAGTGGCCTCATTAGATGTGCAGTAGTTTCTCATACCTCGTCTGCTTTCAGAGAATGACTGGTAACTCTTCCAGTGGATGTGCTGCAGACACATTCCAACTCTCTGATGTCAGTAGCAGCTGCACCAAGAGCATTGCTGGTGTGCGGCATGGTTAATTTGCCAGAGCTTGTCAGATAAGAAAATGAACTTATTTCAGCAACTGTGAGTTATTCCATCTAAAGAATATCTTCTTGGGCTCTTGTGTTGGGATTCTGTGAAAATCTTGTTTCACGATTCTCTTTCCAAAATTTAGGCTGACTTTGATTCAAATTTTTTCAGGCACTCACACCATGCCTATATAACTGAGGAGAATTTACCCTACAAGACTTAGCTCATTTTAAAATTTTCTCAAAGGAATTACTATTTTGGTGGCTTGTACAACAATTGCAGACCAAGCCATGTTCTGTTCTCAGACCAGCTTTATGCACACATAGATTTACACACTATTTACACACACACTAAACATTTTTAGACTTTTCACTGTCCAGTTATGTAGCCACAGTACTTTTCCATGTAAAAGGACAGTAGATTTTAACGCTTCCTATAAGATTCCCTGAGACCCTCAAAGTCTTTCTGATTAAGTCCTCCCTTCCTGCTGGCTGTTACGAGCTTCTTCCAGACACTATGTTCTTTCACTGAAATCACAATGAGTGTTCTTGAGATGTTCATAAAATCATTGAAAAGTTTCAGTTGGAAGAGACCTTAAAAATCTTCTACCAAGGAGTTCCAAACTCCTTGTCATGGGCAGGGAACCTTCCACTTGACCAGTTTACTCAGAGCCCATCCAGCCTGGTCTTCAATGCCTCCAGGGATAGGGCACCCACAACAACTTCTCTGGGAAAACTGTGCCAGTTCTTCATCACTCTCACAGTAAACAACTTCATCCTAATGTCTTACCTAAACTACTCTCTTTCAGTTTAAGCCCATTGCCCCTTGTCCTACCACTACATACTCTTGCCAAAAGTCCCTCTTCAGCCTTCTTGCACCTCTTTTTAGGACTGGCACACTGTTATATGGTCTTGCCAGGGCTTTCTCTTCTCCAGGCTGAGCTCCTGCTCTCTGACTGTCTTCATAGAAGAGGCATTCCAGCCCTGTGTTCAACTTAGTAGCCCTCCTCTGGATTCATTCCAACATGTCAATGTCTTTCTTGTGCTTTGGGGATCCCCAGAGCTGGACACAGTATCCATGTGGAATCTCACAAAAGCAAATAGAGCAGGACTTTCTTTCAGTTATCACCTAATTAACAATCAATCAGCTTGGCCTAAACTGATTATTGACTCCCTAAAGTCCATTTCCCTCTTTCTGTGGGATTTGGGAATATTCATCTATCCTCTGCCTTTGTCCATTTCTCCCAAACACTCCCATGTTAGCTCCTACTCAAAACTGCTTATTATTGAGTGATCAGACGCAGCACAGTCCAAAACTTTTTTCAGAAATGTGACAACAAACCTCTGTCTTCCATACAAGCTGAGTTGCTAGAGGCTTCATATCTAAATTTTGTGGTAGTAAATGCTGGAAAATTTCCCTGAGCTATATAAATGCTAACAATGGATTTTTAATGCAAAAGAGGGGTGTTTTGTTCTATTGTGTCAGAAAATATCAGGTGACAAATATGGCAAAGGCCATCTATTTTATGTAAAAATAAGGGATGTAGAAATCTGTTTAAAGGAGACTTAATAGTAATTCTGGGACATGACATACTGTGGCATACATGTTTTCATATTCAGAAAGGCCACTGTCAAGGAGGCAGGTAATAAATGTAAAACAGAAAGTGTAGAGAACAATGGCAGGGAAATGTTAAATACATATGAGCCTGCAGGAAACAGTGTCTTCTTAAAACCTCAGTCATGAAGCCCCAAAACTTTAGCCAGAAACACTGGTATTCCCTCACTTACTTCATGATGAAATCAAAATAATCACAGCTTGTCGCTATTCTTTTGCAGAAAAAAAAGTTGGTCTTTGGAAAGGAGAAGAGGAGAGGGAGAGGAAGAGGAAGAGGAAGGGAAGAGGAAGGGGAAGAGGAAGAGGAAGAGGAAGAGGAAGAGGAAGAGGAAGAGGAAGAGGAAGAGGAAGAGGAAGAGGAAGAGGAAGAGGAAGAGGAAGAGGAAGAGGAAGAGGAAGAGGAAGAGGAAGAGGAAGTGTGTGGCAAGTGGTACCCAAAGGTGAAATAGTTCTTCTTGTGGAGGCTGTGTTAAATAGAATTAACTTTAAAATATATTTAACTCTTTTACATTTTTAATTTTTTTTTCCATTAAATGCATTAAGAGTACATTTTGTTTAACTTTTTTTCTCTTTTTTTAACTCCATCATTTCTGGCTTTTAAAATTCATAGTGTATCAAAATATGTAGTTCTCATCTTCTCTTTCAGTACGTTTTTATTGTCCATGAAGAGGAGAAAGAGAAAGGAGAACAGAAGAACACAATTTAAAACAATAGTAACTTGATTGTTCCTGTTATACTTTGTATTTAACAAGCTAAGTTAAAAAGGTGAGTGAACAAAAAAACCTTTCATAACCTGAGATAAAATGTAATTACAACAGGATCAACTTTCAATATTTTAGTCAATTCTAATCCCATTGTAGTAGATCTGAGATAGAAACAAGTTGAACTCACAGAGTTCAACCTGCAGATCCTACATGCCTAATCCACACCTTTATGGAGTGTTCCAGTCCTTCAGCAGGTATGTTCCAGCAGGTTAAATGCTTAGCTGATCCATTGCTAGCCTTCAATAAACACGTCATCTAAGCAAAAAGATCCAAGAGTATGTGGAAGTCTGAGTTGACTCAGACTATAATATATCTCATTTTTCTTTTAAAAAGGAATACAGAGGGGAGAAACAATGAGTCTGCTGGGACTGGTTCTAGCCCGTTTGAACTCAAATCAGCAGAAAAGCCCCAGTGTGATGAATGTTTCCTTTGCTGTGATTGCTTCCCTATGCCTAGTCAGGTCTGCAGAGTTGGAATTGTCAGAAAGAGGAGAGAGGTCCTTGTGTAGGGAAAGCATTAAAGGAGTGGCTGCCCTCCCTGGACAGTGACTGACCTGAACTTGTAAGATGCTGAGTCCCAGACCTTTTAAGTCTGAAAATTAATTTCTTGTACCTAGAACCCAAATAAGACCAGCCTACCACAGCAAGAGCTGACTTGCCTCTTTCTTTTACTACTGGATTTCTCTATGGAAAAAGGTCTCACCAGCAAATGTCTCACTGGAGGCACCACGGAGAGTGGTTAGGATGTCATAATGCCTAAATCCAATTAACATTAAAGATCTTAAAATTTATCCTGCAGTAAGTCTCACCTAGGACAGACCCTCACTATCTGAGGTTGAAAAGACACTCGAACAGCAGCCCAGCTTTGCAAAACAATATCCTTAAGACACAAGGATCAGTGACAAGTTCAAGCTGACATTTTATTTCAGCTGTTACTTCTTTTCTGCTTTCTGTCACTCCAGTAGTCCCTGCTGGCCAGACTTAAAATAAACTTTTTTGTCTCTGGAAAAATTAATGACATTCCTGTGGAAAGCAGGTTAGTTGAAAAAGCTCTATCAAGTCCAAAAAATAAACAGGAAAGTATTATTAAGAGAAAAATAATCTTTAAGAGAAACTGATTTAATGATTAACAGCTCTACTTTACCACAGACAGAATTCCTCCAGTGATATATGGAAACCCTCTGGGACTCTCAATTTTTACTAGATAATCCCTCCTGAATGGTAAAATACTGCTGTATCCCCTGCACACCACCTTTTGAACTATACAGACATTTTACTAATTGACCTCAAGAATAACTCTGGCCCAGATTATCTGAGGTGCATGGCTGCCTGACTGCCAAGAATAAAATAAAATTTTTGCTGGTTTGTGAGGGCTTTTTAAATTTTTTCTTCTAAGTTTGTCCTGGAAGCCTTACTAAACAAAACAAAACAAGCAAACAATAAAAAAACCAAAACTCCCCCCCTCCCCAAGAAAACCTCAACAACAAAGAGAAAAAACCCTGAGAATCAATGTCTGCAAATCGTACATATTCTGTTACTCTTCATTCTGCCCATTATATTGTGCATTCATTTGATCACATAATTTCCATTTTTGCACAGTGCATTCAGTGCACAAGAATCAAAGGGAAACCCAGACTTTTAAAATCACATTATTTTTTTATTGGCTATAGAAGGTCCTTTATATTCAAGGAAAGAACATATTTTCTTCTAAACCCATCTTTTAGAGGTGAGAATCATACAATGGGCTGACTAAAACTGCAGCCATGAAAGAAATTCACTGCTTGGTATTTCTTGGCATAGCTCTCTAAGTTTTCCTCCACAGAAGTGAAAAGCAATAAAGGTTCACATTTAAGTGACTTGAATCAGCACCAATTTAGATGCAGGATAAAAGCAGTGAAATGATTGTCAATACTTATAAAAGCAACTACATTGCTAAAAGAGGTACATCAAGTTCCTGGAACCTGTCAGGGAGAGAAAAAATACTCTATTTGCTCATCTTCTAGAAGGGTGGAAATAAAATACTGACAATATATTTAATTAGTTGAAGTCAGAGAGCAAAATCAGAGCAGATAGCCTCTCTTGTGCATAGCTCCAGTCAGCATTTGGACAGTTGTAGTTTTTTACACTACTAACTCAACCATGGGGTCAACCTGGACGAACCACTGTATAGAAAAAGGAGGAAAGAGCCCCTGCCTCAATGAATTTGAGGAAAAAAATACAGTAAGGCATAGAATGAAAAATAATCTCAATATTCTTTATTTTTTCCATTCATAATTCAGGTATAAAACAATTCAGCACTACTAATCAAATCTGCACCGAGTTTTCAGAAATCTCAATCATTACAGAAAGCTACTACCAAAATCCCTTGCTTCACTTCCTTACTTCTTTGCTACTTTGATTTTTCACTTCTTTACTTCTTTTTCACTCTTCAAAACACATTTTTCTGGAGCTATGTAAATACATCAAAACAACATGATGATACCATGGTGTGTTTCTGTACAACCCAATGCACCATGGATTTTGAACAGGACTGGCCAGGCAGTGGGAGAGTACAGGGCTGGCAAGGATTTCTAAGCAACACAGCACACATTTTTCTGTAACCTGTTGTTTCCATCTGGTTTTTATCTTGCAAATGATAAACAATACATAACATGAAAAATTTAGGCTGGATGCTGCTACTACTAAATCTTTGTCACATTCAGATTTCTGGAGTTCACATCTTCGTGTGTAGACCATCTTCTCAATTCCCATCAAACCACTTCTTGTGACCCTTGTAACCCTGCTTCCTGTTAGGTTTTTCTTTCTCCTGAACTCTCTGGAGGAATAGGTTGCTGCTATAAAAAAACCAAAAACCAAAATAAGCAGGAGAATATCAAAGCTGTCTTGTATGTAGTGAACAAGGGCATATAGTCAGGATGTTACTTGAAGAAATTTCATAACATAACATACATTTTCCGAATGGTTAAGTCACCCTGATACCTGAGTGGTGGCTGACATGAAACTAAAGGATGTTCCTAACAGCCGAGTCAGCAAAATCAGCAGCTCTCTGCAAAAGTACCCTTGAAATACCATAAAATTCTGCCCAAGAACTCACGGAATGAATCTGTGACTGATTTGGTCTGACCCTTACTCTTCAAGACTGACCTAAAACAGAGGCATTTAGCCTGCAAGTCTGACTAGAGAGGAGTAAAGGATGCTGTTTAGTTTGTCTCTAATCCCACACAGCAAAAGATAGAGATACAGAGAGCTTGATGCTTGTTTAGAAGAGTTCTTGCCTGCAATGTATGCTTACAGGGATGAGAAAAACCTGTCATATGCAATGACAACTGATTTTATCCTGTCTGTGAAAGGATTTGAGATTTTCAGAAGGGGCAGGGAGGCTGCAAAGGGAAGGCATTTTGTCAGTTTAATGATGAGGCAAGTGTCCTTCACCACAGTGCCTGCATAGCACCAAGCCAGTTATGGCAGAGGACATTGATCCTCAGGAGGGACATAATCATTTCACAGACCACAATTTAAAATGTTTCTATTAGGAAACTGACAGCTCCTGATCCCTGGCTGCTGTTTTGTGGCTTGCAGATTTATGTGAATGTGCATGCTTGCATGCCTGCCTCCCCACCCATCCATGCTTCTACTGAGCTACTAACCTGTCACAGAGAACATTATCTGATGGCTAATCCTTGTGGACAGTTTCCTTCCAATTCTGCCACATGCCTCTTGCCTATTTTGAGGTGCTAATTCTTTCTTAGAAGGGATGCAGGCTTGATCAGTGCTGTCTTCTTCATAACACAGCAGCCTTCACATTTTCTTCGGGTTTTTTGGTCCACTAAGTGTTGCACTGATCAAGACAAAGACAATGTCTTAGAAAGAAATTCAGGATGCAGTTTCCCATTTCAACAAGATGCAGAAAGTCCTGTCTGTTATTGACAGACATGGGTTAGCAAATTCTTCTTGTCTGAAGGGAGTCTCAGTAGAAACTCATGGGACAAGTCGAAGCTAACTACCAAGGCATGAAAGTATTAATTTTACAGCAATGAAAAGGAAGTGTGTTTGACTGTGTACACTAGTGATATCTGAAGTATTTTTTTAATGTAAAGCCCTACTAGGCATACACTGTACCAGACACTATTCAGTATTTTTTGAAAAGAAAAAATGCGAAAAAGTTGCTTCTTTCAAACAGAAAACTGAGCTACTAAGTCAAAATGAGTTGCTTTCTCAGAGACACAGGGCAAAATTACTTCACCATCCAAGTCATGTAATTCTGACCCAGACTTGAATCTTTAGTTGGTTAGAGCATTCAGATCAGCAATATTTTGTTATGGAGATATCAGCATATACAAAGACTCAGTAAACTTATATCCTAAAATATTGATATTACATATGTGACAAGGACTTGATGTATCACTTTTGACAGACTCTGAGTATTTCATTCAATTTGGCGTATCAGATTCCAGAAAACTCAGGCAGAAAGTTGCTTATATGACCTATTTTCCAATCATCATAAACTTACATTTACTCTGAGCTATTTCCTTTTTTTCAGGTTAGGACTGGGCACACTATGATTGAAAAAAGCCAAAGCATTATTCCACATTACTGAATCCATTGAATTCTTTAATGTAAGCTAAGCAACAGCATCACAAAGAGAAGACTTTCAGTTAGAAGTTCAAAGTATATAGAGGGATTTAAAATGTCTATACACCCTGTCAAATGCTAAATCAAATGGAATAACCTTATGTATACATACTTTACAACTCTCAACAGCTTTCTGATCTCTTTCAGGATAAAGACATAAAGCAAACAAAAGTTTCTTTCTCGTCAGAGACACCATCTAGTTTGAAGAGTTTCAACTCTGAATTCTTTTAAATACCTGTCTCCTTCCCCCTTTAGTTATTTATATCTGGAAGGTAAAAATCTGGTCACTGAAAAGTTCTGAGCTAAAACAAAATATTAGAGAACTACAAAATACATTAAACCCTTACAAGAGTAGGGAATTGGATAAAAAGTATGTTTGTATTTCTTTTTATATTCTTTAATGTATGTATACATAACAGTTAATTTATATGTATATTTATAATCTATTTATTGATTTTCTATATACAGCACCCAAATTTGTCTTCTGGTTAATGAAGAGTTATCATTAGAACTTACTCCATAAAGTCAACCCATCTCTCAGTTATCTCAACCTAATATTTATTTATATTCAAAATTTATTTCCTGTACCATGTTATAAACCAAAACCTTGGGGACTGGTTTTTGTTTGATTTGTGTTTAGCTCAGTTACAGAACAGTTTTCAACCCATGTGAGGATGAAGTCACTAGGAGCAGTCAGTACCAGGAGCCACGATGTTGTTAACCGCCATGGAAGGAGGAGCTCCCACAGATGAGGCCATGCATGGGCTAAGGGCAGGCCACCAAAAAGCTTTCTTGACTGAAATGAGATGCTTGGATTACTGCACACTGCACTCTTGGGCATCCTTCCCTCAGGCACAGTTGCTTTCTTGCCCTGCTATTGCAGAAGAGAAACTCAGGAAACTCTCTCAGTCAAGCGAGAATTCATCCACTTATCCCTGCTTTGGTGGCCCTGCTATCTCCCTATGTGCATTTGTCATTGTATGGAATCCTGGGAACACTACAGTCCCAGCCAAAATCTGCTGTTATAAGACATTGGTACCCACCCTGGCATGATTTGCAGTGTTTCAAGTCTGCAAAAAACGTCCCTAGACCACCTCTCCTTACCTCAGCCACAGAATGACCTTAATGCTGTAAAATGTTATTAGCTTATTACCTGTATTAGCTGGAGCTGTCTGTATTTATTTAAGAGATGTTCATAATATATATTTTCCTGTCCCCAGTGGTTTCCTATTTTAATGAAGTTTAAGACTTTGTGCCTAAAGAATACATAAATATGACACTCAGCCTTGACTACACAATTATGACCAGTAATTTTATAATATCCTACCTCAAATTTTTAATTAATTTGGAGTTAACATTGTGTGTCACACCAACGTTTGGCTGTACAGTCAATGAAAGCTGGAATCTTTCCCACTCTGTGGGAGGTTTTGCTCTTTTATAGACCTTTTCCACTCATTTATCACCTGGGTTAAAATGCAAATGGCTTAAATATAATCAAAGCACAGAATGTGCTGTGATAGGAAAAAAAAAGCTGTTTCCATCAGCATGAAGCAGCAGTTCTGTAGAACTGAAAGATTTCACACAGCTATGTTCTCTTACTGCTTGTCAGCATCATGCAAAACTACCTCTGCTGACATGTCTTTTTAAACAGTAAAGAAACCATATTGATTGGAAAAACCCACCAGATTCCAAATTAATAGCAAAATAAAATAAAAATTAATTTCAAAAAGGAACTATTTTTCTAATTTTGAGAATGGTCCTTCAGGATTTTCAATGATGGTAATTGAACTTCATGGCAAAGACATTCCAATAAACGTAATTTTTTCTCAGGGCAAAAATATCTTGTTGAATGTATACTTTACTCCAAGAGGAGAATTAAGCAATATACAATTGAAAATGCCATACGCAATGCAGTCCTAATTTGTTACTCTAAGCTTTGTTTATCTTGCAACTATCAAATATTTTTACTCAACGCAGTCTTTACACTGCCTATGTATATTAATTGATGAACTTTGGTAATGCAAGAACTCATTTTAATTTTGTAAAACTCAATTTACGGAAGAATCAAAACACTGCTTTTGCTCAAATACAAAAATGTAATTTTTTTCCCCAAAATGTTCAAAGGGACTTCTTTTAATTAGTTTTTTTTCTCTGTCTTTTCTGTCTTTTTTACATCAGTGAGCACTGATCAACAAGTTTATGAACCTTTTCATATAAAATTATCCATAGATCTATTTGATTTAACAGGAAAAAAGGTAATTTTTTCATACTACGTATATATAAATATATCATGAGCTATTTAACCATCTTTTGGGCATGTAATATATGTTAAAAGGGCAACATTGTTATGAAAAATGAGACTTTCGAGGAATGACATTAATGTTCTGTATCTTTGGAAAGGGCCCTCTTAGCCTTTTCCACCTCTGGAAGAAAAAGAAGAACAAAATCAAAAAGAGCCCATGGCGTATATTCCTAACATTTCATACAAAATTTACCTGTGATATTTTTCACCAGGTGGGAATGAAAATTTGTTTCCATATGGAATATCTCGGTAATTGCAGAAAAGTAAACATACATGAGAAAAGGAGACAGAATTCTAAAAGATGGCACAATTTGTAAATCTCTCTGTATAAACTTTGCAGAGAAATACATGGAATTATATATATGATGTGTTAAATGTGAAGATAAATTAGATTTGTAAATGTAAGAGGGCAGTGTTAAAACATATTTTGCTTTAACTGCTATTATCAGGTTGTCATTTAAAAGACAGTGCAGCCAGTAGTAGAAGGATAAGAGGCAGTTCTTGGCTTCTAAGGAGGAATTTTTTCATTTTCTAAATAAATTGGAAAGCCTAAACTGATTTGCATTACCCATATGACATTCACGCAGTGCACACCTATGAAATTGTGTGCCTGGCCTCGTAATGATGCATGGGCACACAAGTGAGCAGTTGTCAAAGTCATTGTCCACTGTCTGTTCCCTAATAAGAGAGAAGTGGAATGGGACTGTTCCTGCTGCAAGTGACAGGGATGTTGCTCCAGTAATGAGAGCCAAAAGGACACAAGGCAAATTTTGAGGGAGAAGTATGGAGGGGTCCTATTACTTCCACTATTAAGATGAGTTTGATTTTGTGGATAAGAAAGCAAAACCTCTGACCTGAACACCTGAAAATCTGAAAACTTCTGGCCTGTTGCTGAAGCAGTAAATTTCAAACTGCAAACTAAGCAACACATTAAATCAAAACTGAGCTGTTATAAGCTGTTGGAGGTATTTCAGTCAGTGGGGTGGCTTTAAGTAAGTGTCTCAGCACAGGGGAGAAAGGTGTCTCAGCCTCTTACACTTTCAGGCTGATAGGATGAGATTAATTAGCTGAATTTGAAATATTTAGCCTAAGCTAGTCAACTAGGTTCTCTTTTTGACAGAGCAGACACAAGAGGTGTTTTGTCAGGACCCACCCTTTAAATATAAGAAAGTCTATAAGCCACCTTTGGTAGATGTCCACCTCTCTCTTTCATCTTAGGAGTGCAACAAAGTGGCTTTGACTAGAAGCCTGTGTGGTCAATGGGAGTTGGGAGACTTGAATCCATCATCACTCATTTTTGTCCTGTAAGCCCTATAATGCGACATAAAGAAGAGTGAGATCACTGTGCTTATCTGAAAAGATGCTGAGTATTATGAAGGATGGCAAATGGCAAATGTGTTTTCAAAACAAAAAAAGATGTTGCTAATCTGTGTTAAATGTTTATTTCTTTTCTGAAAATATGGAGAGTATTACTCCCAAAGTTTACTGCATACTGTTCAGTTCTGCAGAATGGTTCTTTACATCACCTACAATGAGTTTTTTAATGACACAGAAATTTTTGGGGTCTTTTTTATTTGGGGGTTCTTTACATAGTGAGTGTCTTAGGAAAATTAAGATTCTAAATCTTACAGTATTTTGAATGATGCAGGCAAAATTCAGATTGAATTCAGCTGGGGTGGAGGACAAACTGAAAGATCTGGATGCAAGTAATCATCATTTAAGCATCTGTTACTGATGAAAGCATTTGCCAACACCTCCCCAGCGGCTTGATCTATTTGGTTTTGTATACTGCAAATCGTAACCACGCAACAAGCAAGTTGCTAAGCAAAGAAAAGCTGTGGGATTTGAGCCACCTCACAGGAAGGTGCACACAGTCTCACACAGAACTGTTTGTGAGCCATCCGAGTTGTGCTTATCTCAATGCAAGTAACAGCATTTCAAAAAGATGACTATAATTTTTCCTTGATGACCCTTTTTGCTCCCTTACAGATAGAATGGTCTTCTGCTTTCCCTTGACATTCCATTATTACAAATTTTTATAGGTGTTTCCATTCTCAGGGATAAGAAAATGGAAGAAAGCAGCTGTAAACTGTAAGTGTATTGATATCCAAATGGGCTGATTCAAGCTGAAATGCACTGCCCTGTTTAGACATTGAAAGGAACTTGCCATCTTTCAAACCATGCCATCTTTCAAACCATGACTGGAGGATGGCAATTTTCATTAAACTGAATTTAGAGCTGAAGATGTACAAAAGACTGAAAAAAATACTGAAAAAAACTGAGAAAGTATCCCAAGAGACTAAGTCATCCATGACTTAGTTTAAATTTTCATCTGCACTCTCCTGTAAAAGGGAATGCAGATATCAAAGTGACTACACTATCACTTCATGTGGCAATTCAGGGACTAAACGTTAGGTGTTAGGGCTGAAAAATGCTCTGTTAAATATATCAAACAGATTATAACAGAAAGTAAGTTGAGAAGTTTCTAGGTAATACAGCTTTTTAATGTATCCAAGTACAACATTTTTCATGTCTTTAATTATGTGCCATTAGTTACATTATTTAGATTCCATATAGATTTGAAAAAAAAAGATACACTTTTTGTCTTCTTTTTAAAATTGTGTTCAAATATTTGAAGTTCGTGAATAAAGAATTAAAGCTAGGAAGTTATCGCATCTTTTCCAAAAGCAGTGTGACAGTTCAACACTTTTAAAAATAATGTTATTCTACCGACACCAAATTTTCTCATGCTGCAATAACATTCTTTTTTCATATACTGAAGCTCTGAGAACTTTGGCAGTTTCACATCCCCAGGGTTCAATTTTTTTTTTCCTTTTTTTTCCTTTTCTATATTTTTTTTTTTTGGTTTCAGTTACTGAGGGTTCACACACATGCTGAGTTTACCTTCAGGGTTTCTGGGCTCATACAAACCCTAAAACTCAAAGCAATCCTCAGTCATAACCATGTTTTCCATGGCTTGGAACAAAAGAGCAAACTTTCTGGGGAACTCAGAGATAGGATTAACTTGACGGGCAATCTATACTTTAGAAGTTCAGCCTGAGCTCATTTCGAGGGTCAGTAAAACTTGGAAAATCTTCTTGACAAATTTGGGACAAATTGAGGATTATGAAGACAACTCAAAACACACCCATCCTGAAAGAGGGAAGTAATCCCTCTTGTATCTCTTCTGCCTTCCAAACCAGTTGCAGAAAGAACAGGAATTTCACATGGCTGTGAACTTCATAAAAAATATACACAATTCATTTAAATTAAAAAGCTTAATTATTCTTATACTTTTTACAGTTCAGCTGTTCCATTTGTCCCACATTCATCTGAGATACTTCTAAGTTATGCTTACATTAAAGAAATTCAGGCCTATAATTCAATGTCAATCAAAGTGTACGAAATCTCTCTCAAACAAATGAGTCTTTATTTTTTTCATGTCTGAAGGCACCTAACTACATACGATCCCATTCAAGTTATGTTTAAGTCCAGATCTCAAAAAAATAAACCTAAAAAGAAAACCAACTAAAAAAGAAGTGTCCAGTCTTTCATTATTTACATACTTAATGTTGTTTGATTCAGAAACCACAATATAAATGTTTTCTTTTAAAAAATCTGTAAGCATCAAGATATATATAAATATTCTACAAAACGATCAGTGTGTTCCCACCAAAAACAGATGCCTTGCAAATATTTGGCTTGTTTTTAAAAAAAACACTTAAATCATTTTTTGAGGTCTGGCCATCCATACATTCAAAGTGCAAGTGCTTTTAGAAGAAATACTTCTAAAATATATATTTATTCATTTTTCATAAGTCTATATGAAATAGAAAGTCTTTACTTAATGTTGAGAAAATCCGCTGTGGTGCAGGTGTACGGGACTTTCCAGAAATCACTTGGGAACAAGATGAATTTATCCAAATGGCCCCTTTTACAGGAAAGTTTATTCTGCTGTTCACAGCGTCCCAGCAGCACAGTGAATACCTTCAAGTTTCCCAGCTCCTTCCAAGGGGAGCATTCCAAAATGTCTCCAGGCAGGCAGTTCTGGATGCTCCTGCAGCCCCAGTGCGCTTGCAGGGCCAGAGTGAGCTCAGAGAGCGCCAGCAGCGCGGCTTTTCCGCACGGGGTGCAAAGCTCGGGCTGCCTGTCCGGGCTCACCGCCACCCCGGGCTGCTGGGAATCACAGCTGCTCCATGCAAATCTGGGGCAGGAGCTGGGCTGGAAGCAGTGCTTGGCCAATACAGCAGGTGCCATAAAGGAAAAAATATGTGTACAAGTAAGCCTTCTGTTTGGTAATTGTTTATCTGGGTCAGCTGCTCGCTGAGAAGGACAGACTTGCTCTTGGCACCTGTCCTCAGAGCAGTATGAGTCTGTCCCATGCAGCTTTGCTTCTTACAGGGATAAAACACAGTTCCAGTATGCCAATAATTTAAGCATAGGAGTTTAAGCTTTCGTTACTTTCCTAAGTTTTCTTTTCCATGCCTTTGCAGCAGTCACTGATCCATGCTGGAGCACAGTCTTTTTATTGTTTACTCTATTTTTGAGGTAGCCATTTCAGGTCTCTAGTTGCTAAGCTACAGCACATCTAATAGGGCCTTATCCAGAAACACTCGAGTGTGTTAGAAAATTAGGGAAAAAAATCTTAACTAATTGTAAACTGATGAGGTAGGATCCATCCTTCCTTATTCTGAAGACCCAAAATTTGGGTGTCTAGTCTAAACTCATCAATCTTACATCATCTCATCAAAGGAGAGACTTTGCCTTTTTGAAAAAACAGTTTGTTTATAAGTTGGGAATCTAAAATACATGGCCCTTACCAGGTGCATACGTCTTCCCTTAACTTTTATGGGAATCGTACACAACAAACTGAAAAAAGAAGCCCCTTTTGGGTGAAGTGGAGCCCACCATTGGTATCTGCATCCAGTGTGAATCTACCATGCTGAAAAGTTATTTCACTGAAGAGCTTCTTAATAGCTCAGCAAGGAATAAATAGTCTGAGCTGGCTAACAGCAAGCAGCCTCCACTACACAGAGATTTTCAGCATAGTCTCCTCAGCTGTTGTGAAATATATGTCTTTGCTATTATAAAGTGGCTTTCATGAACAAATACAAATGTGTAAAAAAGATGTGTTAAAAGCAAAGACAAATGAACACACGATGAAGTAATTAGAAACAGATGACAATATACTGCTGTTTGAAAGGAATGTTTTTCACTTGGTTCTATTAATGTACAGAGACCCGCAAAGCTCTTAAACATAGAAGAAGGTTTCTAACACACAGTAAGTTGCAGAAAAGAAACAAATAATTAAAAAATTCTTCCATTGCTCTTTCAACAATGTACAAGCATTACAAGTACAATATTCTTTTTCTGTACTTCTCCTAACTTAAATCACATTGCAAAGCATAAACAGTACATTACACATAAAAACCGAATGTGTATGCAGAATCATTTTTATTGAGAAGGCAATCTGCCCATGCTTTCCATGTAAGTTTTAAATGGTTTCTCTTCTACTTTTGCTGGCACAAGTGGTATTAAGCACCCACCAGGATTTAACCACTTTAAGTCATAATATTCTTTGGCCAAACTGCAATGACTCAATGGAGATTGTAATTTGGACTCCTTTATTTTCAAGGTCCTTTGATATTTCAGAGAATAGTTTACTGTTCAGATCTTCTCTTCCAGAAAATCAAAATCACATTTTGCTATTTCCCTCTCCAACATGATGATCAGTCCTGGATTCCCTTTTGTTAACACCCAAGGACGTGTGAGGCAGGACCTCCTGCAAGCAGCTTTGTGTATAGCTGATTTTTTCCCACTAGTGTCTAAGACATAAATTTCTAAACATTACACAATAATGCACATTTAATTCCAGCTTTTGGGTAGAAGTCAAACATGAGAGTTTCGTGACCAGAAGGTCAGAAAACAGGCAGGACCGTATCCTGGCAACTTAATGGCATTTGGCTTTATAGCTTAATTTCATAATATGTAAAGACTCTTCAGCAATCCTAATTACATTCTTAGTAAGGAAAGAAAACAATCTCAGATACTGGATTAAATCCTGGAAATGGACAGTTCTAGCAATATGGTATATAATCTTCTAAAAGTGGGTGAACTGTTGAACAGAATTCCTTCCTAAGTAAGGAGTATTATATTTTTGGCCATAGGCCTTCTCCAGAACTTGTAATGTGTTACATGAAAAGCTCAAACCACATGGCACAGACAGTCATTTGTAGAAAACTTTCCACTTCTTCGTGCTCTGAGACTAATGTTAGGATCAATTCTCATGGATTTCAGGAGGAAGAGACAGCTGACCACAGATTTGGCTCAGAAATCCACTCTTTTACATCAGGGGCCATTCTTTTCTAGAGGGCAAGTAAATATTTTTACAGACATGAATGGAACTGGACACAAGATGATCTGGGACATCAATCAAAGTTAAATTGCTTCTTAAGTGAGATGTGGAAAGAAGATAAGACTATTTTATTCATTACTAATATTATTATATGTTTGTGCAGAGCAGAAAGGATCTCACAGCACTACAAAAAGATTATGCTACAGAGAACTTACAATCTAAGTGATTAAAAAGACTAAATGCAGAAAAACTACATTTGCTCCCTAGCATCAGCTGCAACAGGACAAGGAATGTTGGCTTGTCAAGAGTGAACTATTTTATAAAAATATCTTCTTTCTTCTTGGCCCTAATGTTTTCCACCCATCTTGCAAAAGAGAGCCTACTATAACTGGAAGTGAAATTGCAAGACCATGAGGGTTTATTAATCTTTATGGGGTTTGTGAATATCAATCTATTTTAAAATATTTTTTTAAATTATGCAAATAGGTATTTTTAAATTATGCAAATATTTCTGTATTAAAATCTAAGATGGATAAAATTATAAACAATTAGTTGAGTTGTTTTAAGCTGTTAACTCAATATTTGCTCGATATTTGTATCATTATTTTGTAATTTTTAGATATGCTTGCTTTAGACATTCCTTCCACTTTTGACAAGCCTGGTAACTGGCAATCTTCTATGTAAAATACTTAGTAGTTTTGACATTCCAATTGCTTGACACTTACATTTCCGGACTCAGATACGGTCAAAAGGAGTCCTTCACTGCATCATATTAAATTTTGTCCACTCATTTAGCAAATTACAGAAAGGCAGCTATCAATCATGGACTTTGTATTTATTTTCTTACCGAAGGTCCAAATACCGCAACCTTTATCTAGAAAATTTTGCATGTAAATTAATTTGCCTTGCATTTCCAATGAAAAGAAATGAGAACATCTAAGGTTTTTTAACATAGAGAATAGCTTCACAGCTTATAAAGCTGCTTGCTGATTTCAGCCAATTTTGTCAGGATGCAGACTTTCCAGAGACAAATACAATCTTACGGAGTCTATGGAAATGGTTCTTTTCATAAATGTTTAAGGGATCATTCACATAGCCAAAAAAGAGATAGAAGATAGAAAATAGAAAGTTCTGATAGTGATACCCAAGATGGCATATTGGTGTTGAAGGGCTTGAATATCACAAAAATTGCTGAGGTTCATTTCTTAAGTTGAAAGCCAAGATGTGGCTTTAAATAGTCACTTTGATTCCAGAACCCTGACTTTACTGATGCCTGTCCTTCAGCATCATACCTTGAGTCTATCACTTCTTATTTGAGCAGTGTAAGGCTGTTTAAACAGGCATTCTTGATCTCAGCAGAATGGAAAGAAGTCATTGCAGACCTAATGTCTCTCTCGACTGTTTGGTTTTGTCACTGTTAAGTATGCTCACTTTATGCTAAGCATAAGAAATGCCTAACCTGTACTTTCATTGAGGACATTCCTTCTGGTGTGAGCACAAAAGGAGGCAGCTTGAAGCTATAATGTTGCCTGTAAAATTCTCGGTTACTGAGGTAACATTTGGAAGATTTACAGCTTCTAGGAACCATCAGGCTGAAGTCCTTAAAACCCTGGGAAAAATGTCCTCTTCTTATACTACAAAGTTTACACAATTTCCCTCCCGCCTTGTTTGTGTGATTCAGACTCAGTTGCTGCTCTTACCAGCTGCCTTTATGGGTGGCATACCCATGCATTGTGTGGGAAACGACCCCACGCAAGTAGAGGGTGGACAAGAGGATCTAGTACTTTAAGGCCCCTTTCTTCTAGCTGTGCTAGCTGTCATCATTTGTGGTATGACTCTTTGAATTCCAGACTCTCTGTGAGAGATAGATGAGTGCAAAAAACACAAACCTAGCAGCAACTCAAGCCTGCCTCCTTAAGCTGCCTTAGTAGTCCATGGAGAAGGTGGAAGGCTCCTGTGGGGGTTGTTTGAAATAGACAGTTATTCTCTGGAATTGCTACTGCCTTTAGGGAGTGAAATGCTTGAGAAAACCTTCCCAGGAATAGAATCATAGATTCAGAATATCCTGAGTTGGAAGGGACCCACAAGGATCATTGAGTTCAACTCTGATGGCTGATGTTAGGCTTCATGTCTACTTGCCCCCAAGTGTTGTGGTCAATTCTTTTTGATTCACAAGAATATTTCAGTCCAAAGAAAGCTACAGGTGTCTGCCCTTCAAAAAACTGCTGGTTGAGGACTCTAGATGACTGAAGCTTGTATGACCAGAGGTTAGAGAGTGGCTGTCTGGCAAACAAATGCAGTAAATCCAATTTACTTCCCAGAGCAGCGTGCAGGAAACTCATTCATCATAAAATCTGCAAAAGATATTTTATTTTACTCTGCGATTAAAATGTTAATTATGTTCATTCTTTAAAAGAAATAAAACTAAAAACATGCCAATGCAGAGACTGACTTGCTAAATATAGCTTCTGGAGGAGCAAGGGTGAAGTGCCATAATTCAGAAATTTTGAAGCCCATTGTGACAATTCAACACAGCTGTTGGTTATCAGGAGTTTCTACAAAATATTGTGAAATAGAGAATTGCAGTCATCCCCAGGCTCATAGGTTTCAGATCAGGAGAATCATATGCTTTGTTGGCCAAACTGGAGCCAGAGAGCATCATCAGCCATAACTTTCTCTTAAAGCCAATTGAGTTCACCCATTTTTTTCCTCCATTAGATGCATGCAGAGAATTTGGAACACAACATTCAAGTCTCCTCATCATAAAATGAGACTCAGGGCAATTCTAAATGACACTCTTCATCTTTACCTTACTCTTTCCCAACCCTCTATAAGGTGGGTGTGCCAGTGTCTCAACAACTATGAAACACACACGAGGCATGTATCTCAGGGTTTCTCTCATGCACATGCATGCAGACTGATCAATACAATATTACAGCCAATGGAGTAAACCTTATACCAAATTTCTCACTCCTGTAATAGGAGAAGAATTCCTATTGTTATGTTATAAATGTTATAAATGCTCCAATTTCAATATAATCCTATTCATAGAGCTGCATCTGCAATGTAATCACCTGAGCAGGTTTATTATGTGCAACTTTGTGTTATCTGGGTGGAAAGCTCAAGACAATAAACCATGTTAAACAATAGCTACTTTATCTTCTTTCATTTTACCAATAAGTAGTGGTGGAATACAATTACTCTTAGAAACTTAGAAAATCTGAGCTCTATGAGGCTGAAAATAAAAATAAAAATCCTTAACACAATTAAAAACAATTATTTTATAAGAAAAGTTAGTTGTGTGGGGTAGCATCTGATGAAACTGGGCTTCCTTTTTCTACTCTTATCTAAATCCATCTCTAGCAAAAAGTCAGTGCAAAAGGAGGCATTAAAATGTATTTTATTTTTCTGTACATATTTTGTTTTATATTTGAATATATTTCTCCATACTGTAGCTTGCTTGAACAAATAGTTTTTGTTGTAAACACTTTCAATTGTTTAGACAAACTAAATGTCAGCCAGTGCTAAATGTAGTTGCAACAAGAAATCACCAAATCAAAATAATGGCACATGTATCTCAGGCAGCATTAAAGGACTTTAAACAGCAGTGTATCCAAAACAAAAATTCTACATCAAACATAGAAACACATGGTTAATCTGTTACATCTGTTTAGTTAAGTGATGGCCTTAATTACTTTTAGTCACCCATGACTCTCACGAACAGTCTCCACTTTAAATTTAGATTCAGACATTTTTCCATTTCTCCAATTAGGGTTTACTCATGTGTAAACAAGCTCGACATTGGTTTACCCACATACATTTATGTTTTTACTGTGTGGCCTTGCAGAGGAATTCCTGCATGTTTTCTATTCATATAACTGGCCTCCTTGTCCCACACGTAAACCTCAGCAATAACTTGTTGACCAGTGATTTTAATTTTTTCCCCTCATAAATAGGTTTTGAAAAGAATATCTATAACTTAAACCTTGATTTTCATAACCATCTTTCTGATAATCAGAAAGCTGTGCATTCTCATTCATCCCTTCATCCAAATATCCAGAACGGGTATATGTCTGGGTTATTTTTTCCTTTCTCTCTTCCACATCATACTTGGAGTGGATGGAACACGGAGAGATTTCACCAGGCAATTGAAGCTTCCTAATGAAACTTCTGCTGATATAATGATCAGCATGAATTTTTTAAAGGGTTACACCCTTGTGGATATGGTCTTTCATTCAAGTCATCTCTGAAATTATTTCTCTCAAGCACAGAATAAAACAGACTGAACACATATTTTCAGGTTGAACTCTTAAATGAATGAGATTAGGCACAGAACATTGATTTGGTGGAGCTAATTCTTCTGAGAATCCTTCAAAATAACATATTCTGGGACATGAAAATGAGATTTGAGCATCTTTCCAGGATTTCTCTTTTTTTAGTGTTATCTCAGTGCCCCGTGTAAAGAGGCTGATCATCCTGTGAACATCTACAATTTTGAGTGTTCTCAAACTGTGATTCACCATGTGTTCAAGACCAGCACTACTCATTTGCAGAGGAAAGAGTTAAAGTATTGAAGTAGCTGCTCTAGAAGATGTCAGCTGTGCCAAGGGCTCCACAGCATTACATCACAACAGTGAGAGGAGACAGAAGCCAACACATTTGTGTGACGCCTCATATGACACTTCACACCAAGCAGATACTGTAAGCAACGAAGTTCAGAGTGCTTTATACTATTTTTCTCATTTAGATTTATACCCAATTTCTGTCCTCTTTCCATTTGCTGCAACATTATCTACACCTAAGTGCACATTTTACAACAGTGAAATATAAGTTATATCTATTGTATAAATTATACAATTATATGCTAGTTTAAGTAAACTAACAAATTGCAATTAGAACAATTTCCCAATTTAAAAGCTTAGAATTTGTAATTTTAAAATAATCCTTTTTTGGGAAAAAAATTTTGGTTTGTGCTAAATTGTATCTCCTCCCTTCTCTCAAGTGTAATCCTCTTTATGGATGACCTGTAATTGTAGTTTATGTAATATGTAGTTTACCAATGCCAGCTGGTATCTGGTTGCTACAGCCAACACAATTTGAACAAAATTTTAAAAAAATAGGAAAAAAACTAGAAATTAGAAAAAACTAATTCCATTGACAATAACTGCATTATATGCAGGTCCAATTGACACAATCAAGTTAAGACAATTTTTTATATAAAATGTATTTATTGATACCTGGACCTTCTCCACTGTCACTGGACTTACACAGCATTTAGAAATTCAAAATCTGTCATTTAGATTCAGCTATGATGCTGTTTTTGAACTATTGCTAGCAAATAATTCTTTCCATGCCATTACCACTTCTTGATGTAGCTCTTAAATTTGACCTAGTCCTTCAGTATGTACTAAGAATTTTCAAATTCAGACACATGTATCCAGCTTGAGCAGATGGGGAATATTGTTTCTCTGAAACTCCACTGACAGAAGGCGGCCTTAATTTATGAGATCAGAAAGAACCCAGGTTATAAGAAACTTACACATCCATATAACATATGGGGGTATTTTAACTGAGTACCATCTCTTCGAAGTTTGCCTAAAGAATAGAAATGAATGACAATTTATATCATACTTGCTCTGTTCAAAGTATTACCAAAAGGCTTTGGTAAGAGAAAGGGAGGGAGAAGCAAGGATAATATTTGTGGCTGTGTATATCTTAGTGTAGGGAGCAGGCAGTGAGGGCAGCCCTTAGCATGGTTAAGTTTTGTAAAATGACAATAGCAGTTGAGGAGGGCTTCTAAAAAAAATTCAAAAGGTGTTGAAAGGATATAAAATGAGAGAAGAGAAAGCACTTAACAGACTGAGAATCGGTAGAACAAATGTGAGCAGGTTCCTACTCACATTATTTTTTTTTGCAAGGAAGCAGCAAAAGCCTTTTGACCATTTTTAAAGTCACTTGTGAACTAGCTTAGCCCATATCAGAGTAGTATATCTTGCAAATTGGCATCTTTGTATTTGTCCTTCTTTGGAGTCTTTCTTAACCCATGCAGAAAAGACCACTCACAAACAGCATGGGCTCAGAATGGGCATTGGAAGGAACAGAAAGAAAATGATCAGGTTTTGACCATGGGAGAATGTAAGTTCAAATATTCTCAGAAAATCACTTAAAAATATGTAAATAAATAAATTTATTGAAAATCCATTTAGATTTTTGGGGTTTTGTTTGTTTTCTAGACACAGCCAACACTGGTTTCTTATTTCAAAACAAAAGACAAACCACTTTTTTCGCCCAACATCTATGACCAAATTCATCTATATTTAATTTCAAGGATGCCCAGGTTTTTGCTAGCAGCTTCTATGCATCCATCCTATTCTTCTTCTTTTTGCAAAACTCCACTTTTGAATGAAGAAGTCACAACTATAGTTTTTGGGGAATGATTAACAGGCTGGTTTATTCTGCAATTTCTTCTGCAGATTTTCAGGTGTTTACCCAAGACAGTTTTGCCTACTAGCTCTCAGATGGCTGGTTCCTTCTTTGTGTCCTAATAGAGGTAGGTGATAGTACTTTCAAATCAATTGTGATTTTTCTGTGCACGTAACTTTTTTTCCCCAGGTCCCCTCTTTCTCTGATGTGACATTTATTCTATGGAGTTTTCATTTGTTGGTTTGTTTTAGGACCCAAGCCTGGCTCCTCCAGAAGTGGCTCTGAGCATCTGGACTCACTTTTCTACCATTTTTTCTCCTGATCAAATCATCTTGTGTATAAACCCCAGTGTATTCTATACAACCAAAAATGTGTTTCATTTTCTAGTGAATCACTGTGCCTGCCAAATACAACCCAAATGGCAGTCCGAAAAACAGAGTCTCCTAATGGGAATAAAGAATACAAAAATGTTTCTCTAAGGCACCTGTCAGAAACCTGTTGATGCATCATCTGTCAGAAAATATATGGCAACAGTAATTTCATGGATAGTGAGAAATGTTGCCTTTACAGAGAGTTCCTTAATTTCTTTGGTCTGTTCATAAAAGCATCTCAGTCTTTCTACCCTCACCAGTAGGTTCACCTACTTGGCTAATTCTTCCAATCATTTTAATGACTTGGAAAATGTTTGCTTATTTATTTTGCTTGAATTTAAAAAGAAAATAATCTTATTCAAGGCAGGAGTCTTGGGTCCTAGTAAAAATTGGCCTGGTACAACTTTGCTGAAAGATTCCTTTGTAACTCAAAGACACCCTGGAATTTTTAGGGGCTTTTTTTCCTCCCCTTTCAGTAGATAAAATCATTAGATGAACATTAATGATTATCTCACTAATGGATACCTTTCTGTAAATAACTAGCTTTGGAACCAAAACACAACATGTAGCAGAATTTTTTTTCAGGGGAAGATAATCTATCCTGATTAGGAATGACTTACTAACAAATGCACAGGTTGTATAGGAGACCATCTCAGCATTCATGGAAGTGCCTGCTCACCAGACTGGTTAAGCCTGCTCATAGCATCTGTCAGGCTATGGTTATCTAATACAACTTCCAGACAGGATCTAAAAGCTGAACTGGGCCAACACCTCCTCACCCACTTATCTGGTCTCAACACCTCAGCCTTGATGGAATGGGACAAGGGTGGCTCACAACAAAATCACAGAGTCATTTAGGCTGGAAAAAGACCTCTAAGTTCGTCAAGTCCAACCTTTGACCAATCACCACCTTGTAGACTAGACCCTGGCATTAAGTACCACATCCATTTATTTCTTGAGTACCTCCAGGGATGATGACTCTACCACCTTTCTGGTCTGCCCATTCCAATGCTTAATAAACATTTCCATTAAGAAATTTTTCCAGACGTCCAACCTGAACCTTCCCTGTTGCAGCTTTAAGCTGTGTCCTCTCACCCTGTCACCGGTTGCCTGGGAGAAAAGACTGATGCCCACTTGGATACACCCTTCTTTCAAGGAATTGTCAAGCATGGTAAGGTGTTTCCTCCCCCAGCCTCTTTTTTTCCAAACTAAACAACCTCAGCTCCCTCATGCGCTCTTCATAGGACTTAATCACTGGAAGTTTCAGCAGCTTCATTGCCCTTCTCTATACTCACTTCAGCACCTCAATGGCCTTCCTGAAGTGAAGGGTCCAGAACCAGGTGCTGGTTTCAAGGTGCACCCTCACAGCACTGAGTAGAGAGGGACAATCACTGTCTTGGTCCTGCTGGCCACATTCTTCCTGATACAGGCCAGGATGCCACTGGCCTTCTTGGTGACCTGGGCACATGCAGTTCCTCTGCTGTTGACCAGCATTCCCAGGTCCTTTTTTGCCAGGCAACTTTCCAGACACACTTTCCCAGCTTGTAGTGCTGCCTGGGGTTGCCTGGTGGCCAAAGTGTAGGACTTGACACCTCACCTTGTTGAACCTCATACAACTGGCCTCAGTTCATCGATCCAGCCTGTCCTGATCCTTTTATAGAGCCCTCCTACACTCCAGCAGCCAAATGATTGCATAACTCACCTCAGTTAATATTTCTCTGCAGATAAATTTTGCTTCACTCCAAAATAGTATCTACTTCTTTGGTGCATGGTAGGATATGTCTGGCATGTGTTTCTAAAATGATGTGACATCTTCTGCCATTTAAGGCCACAAATTAGTAGAAGGAAAATCATTGAGGAAGGTTCAGAGCAGAATTATCCATTGATCTGAATAATAATGGCATCTGCAATTACTCATGCTGGGACAGAAGTCACAAGAACAATTAATCCTCATGCTTCAGGACATAATTGAGCAACAGCTGGAGTCAGGAATAATTTCCTCTATGGCAGACCATTGCACAATTCTGTGTATTAGGGATATTTATGTCTACATTTGAGAAGGCTGGCATCAGCTCACTTGAAGACAGAAGGTCAAATTAGATGGTCCTCTGGTTTCTTCTGTAGCAATTATTATGTTTTTACACTGATACAAACATTGTAAAAATCCCAAGCTGTCTCAGGCATCATGTAGGAAATAATGGCTGCTTCTTCATTCTCATTTTTTCCATCTGCTTTGGATAACCTGGAAATTAATACCAGTTGAGTCTGTGGTAACTTCTTGAACCAACAAGTAGCAAAATGAGGAAATGGAACTGCAAGAGACCATGCAGCAAATAAACATCTTCCATATCAGTGTGTCTACTTTTACCAGAACTCGCTTTTAGCAAATATACCCTATTAGGAAGACCCATCTTAAAACATATTCCAACAACTTTAGCATCACCTTGGTGTCTCACATTGACTAGTTGTATCTATGTAATTTCTTCTGGCAGGATTTTCATGGACCACCAAGTGGAAATGATGGGAATGGAAATTCAGATAAGTAAGTAATTTAAATATAAAAATTATGGAGGTTCAGTACTGCACTCTTCCTTAAAGAAAACCCTGATGATGTTGATAGTTTAGCTAATTCAGTATGCAATGTTTTATGAGTTAGTAATGCAAATTCAGTGCTAGCTGATTACATTGATGCTGATAATCCAAGAAAAGAATGAAAAAGAAAATTCAGTCTCCCCCAGATATTTCCAGTTTTGAAAACTGTGCAAAGTTTTTGGATTTATATTGCCACTCTCATTAAGACAAGGAAGCTACAACTTGTTTTGAACACTAGCAGAGTAGGTAAATTTTCAAATTCTGTTCCACTTCACACTCATAGTTTAACATTTCTTTTAGCTGACATCTTCTTTGACTCATCTGTATGGGAGCAACAAGACTCAGCCATTGTCCAGTGTAAACACAAAATGCTGAATGAAGTCAGAGGAAAGCTCTGTAATCATCTAGTATAATTTGAAGTTTATAGTTTTAGTTTCTACTGTGCCTTAGTCCAGTGTTGCTTGACTTTGATTCTGCCTCTTAAGGGTAAAATTTACATCTGTAAAGATCACAAAACTATTTAATAAAAAGAATACCTCTGAAGCTACTTATTATTTGGCAATAATAATAATAATAATAATCATCATCATCATCATCATCATCATCTCTATTAGCACTGTGGATGACTTTTCTCCCAAAGAGGGGAATTTTAGTCTCCAGAAAATGCCTATAGTTTTCTGAATGTCCATCCTCTTATCACAGCAACATACATGAAGAAAAATTTATACTATGGAAAGTTATTTACTGAGGAGATTCTGAGTAGCTGCAAGTAATCATCCTGTAATAGAAGGCCCGGGCAAACTGAAGCAACAGGAATTCAAAGGCATTTAAGAAGTTTCCTTGTATTTGAAGTTGAAATAAATAAAAGATATTGCAAATAACATAGATGGTTAGATCAAGTCACTTTACATTCATGTAAGGCAGTATATTCAGAGTATTTCCAGGAAAGCTGTTCTGAAAGTCGACAAATTAAGACTTAATTTATATTCTATCTTCCCCTTTCCAGATTTATGTCTTTCAGAATTAAATAGTTGATTACTGAAGGAAATACATTGAAATTTTAGTTTTAGTAAAAAACCTTTGAAATAATCTATAGAGAACATGTAATATGGATTACAAAAATATGTACACTGTAAATTACAATTTCTACATAAGACAGAGAAACACTGACCAAACAAATTAATGTTTTAGCTAAAATATTTTCCCCATTTCTTTCTGTGTATCAGATGAAAGAAAAATTAGAGGGGAGAAAAGAAAATTAGGGGAAGGAAACTTAATAATATTTTTTCTTTCTATCTCCCACCACCCTTTTTTTTTCACCATTGTCAATATTGTTCTGTTCTGTCATCTGTTCTACATTAGATCGATATCTCTTAGTATGCTCTCTAACCATTTCTTGTGACAGATAAAGGGAGATTGAAAGCAACTGAGAAACATAAAGGCATTGTGATGGGAAAGATGGGCACCTAATAAATCAGAAATGATTAGAGGTTTTTGAAGATGTGGAAGAGCAAATTTAACACTTTGGAAAATAATTCTAAATTAGGTTTTGCTGTTTAATATCTCACTAATTTCCACGAAAATTAGTAAAAGAAGTAAAGTCTATTGAATTTCAAAGAAGAAAATGGTCTCTACTCCATTAAGTTATTTTATTTTTGCTGATGCTTTATTACTTACCTACACTGCCTCTGCAGCACCATATAACATAAGCATTCATAATCTTAAAAGTTCTTTATTTGTTCCAAGAATATTTTATTGCCTCCATATATTTTCTAATTACAAGCTTTTAGTTTTAAGGCTAAATGACATCTCCTTAAACTGAGTTCTGATTAACAACTCTCTGCATAAAGAGGTATCAGCTGTTTCGATTTAATTTATCCATGACAGACTTTAGGGTTGAAAAAGCCTTTAGGCAGCTCATGTTCAAATACAAAAAGACTGGAGTTTTCAAGAAGGACAATTTAGAGATTTAGCATTGACACAGGTTCTCTGGCTTTTTAGAATACCTCAAAAAAAAAAAAACCCAACAAACAATTTCTGGAAATATTTTGAAACCCAAGTCAGACAGAGAGATATACTAATTCTTGAGTTCCAGTTTCTCAAGCTGACCAAGACCAACTTCTAACATCCATACTTAATAACTTTAACCACTTGCATCACATTATTTAAGCTAACTGGAAGATTTCCTACCTCAAGTGAGCACATACTTTTATAAAATCAGAAACACACTACATGTGCAAATAAATATCCTGATTTAGTTTTTAAGTAATTTTTTTTAAGTAAATTAAGAGTAACAGAAAATAAATTATTTTTTAGGTTTTTTTTTTAAATCAGTTCTAATTATTTTCAATATTTCTAAATGCAATGGATGAGCAGGTAAAAACAATTATGCCTTTTGTACTGAAAATGTAACTTTATTGAGTCCAACCCTGAAACAGCAGGGGCACCTTCCACAATGTCATTTTGTTCAAAGCCCCATCCAATCTGGCCTTGTAGAAAATATCTTAAGGAAATTAGTGAATAAATTTAAAATATAAGTTCCTGTGTACCCAAGGCTGTTCACATCTACTTTCCTTCTTTTCCTAGATCAGTATTTCTTCCATTGTCCTTCCCTGCTCTATATTTTGTCTTCTCCTTAGCCCTAAGATCTGTATTTTGTATGTGAGAAATAGTATCTCATTGCTAAAATCAGACAGCTCATCTCTCTTGTGCCTTCAAGCCTACTTGGACTGGTTTGAGCAGATCACTGACAACTGAGATCTAGGGCATCTATCAGTTCAGATGCTATTCTTCTTCTTCTTGCACATGAAACCCTTCTTGAATTAATTTTAGCAAAAAAAAATCCTTAACTGAACAAAAATGTCATACAAGCATATGGAGCAGATGATATTGCTAACTTAGGCCAGATTCAGAACTAATCCGATACACATAAACAAGATGTCTTTTAGAAGACGGTAAATAAATAGAAAACCACTATATGGAAATTATTTAGTCACATAACGTTGAACAACAGCCTAGTTTAGAGTGGCTAATAGACATGAGACTGATGCTAGGCCTCATTTAGACTCTAGAAAGTCATGTAGGAAATCAATCAGTTAGGAAAATATAGTCTTCACAACAGAGATAATTTGGCTTCCTGTGTCAGGAAGTCAGAGATATTCTTCAGAAGACCTATGTTTGTCCTTGCTTGAACTAAAACATGTAAACCACACTAAGGAAGGAGCCTAAAATTAATTTAATTCTGACTCTTCTGTATATACTTCTTTACAAAAGATGTAGTGTAAGTCTGAAAAAAGTAGGTAAAGACAGTTTAATGAACTCTAGTCTTTCTTTCACAGCTTGCTGTATCTCTCTAGTCATGTCCATGCTGAGCACTTTCTATAACCACTCTACTATTGATACAGCATTTCTAAAGATGCCATACTGGTAGACAACAGCAGAGACATATATATATATGGTATATAAAAAGCAGCTAGACTTTTGTCATCTTTTCCTTCTTGGAGCAAAGCTGGGTAGCATGGTGGGAAGGAGGAAAAAGGTCACAGTTTTCATGTCCTTGACAGTATTCCCACCACTGCTTCTGCAGTGTTTCTAAATTGGGTCAACAACTAAAGTCAGACAAGGATGTCAGGTAAGGGCCCCATCACTTGCTGAGCTGTCTGCACATAAACCTTTCCAAACTGGAGATATATATCCACTTTATTGTGGCACTGTTACCATGAGCTATCCTTCAATCAGGCACTTTCACAGCACTGGGGCTGCAGGCTGCATATAACCCCATATTTCTAGTTTTAGTACACAGATCCAAATTTTGTGACAGAGTAACCTGCTTTGGTCTTAACCAAATTCTTGTCTCCATGTATTTTTTGAAGGAAACTGAAACTTGGACTCCTATCTTAGTTTTTCTACAAGTCCTGTTTCTCATCTTTGCAAACAAGGCAGAATAAAGTAGGATTTTGTGAAGAAAAGTATGTTTTTTTTTTTTTTGTCTCAGCTCTTATGAATAGCATGTCTTATAAGAAGCATGAAAGTTACGCACACATTGATTCTAAGTTGCAGCACATCAGGAAAAAATTCAAAACTGTACTGTCTTTTATAACCAATGGCAGAAATTTCACAGTTTCCAAAAGCAATTTAAGTTACTGATGCATAAACATATTGAGATTAGTCTGTGCTCTGTTTATTTCTGGTGGAATGATGAAAACCATTGAGTGAAGGCCAAGTATCAATCTTAGTCAGCCACACTGTGGTGAAATAATTGCAGCTTCATTTATCCAACTCAATCCGCCAGTCACGTGTACTGTCCTGGTAATTAAGTATTTAACATCTTTTGTTCTTCTGCCACAAAAAGCTGTGGCAAAGCAAAATTTGGATCAGGATGCCTTGAAACAGAACAGAAAGCTGTTTTTATGATTATTTGCAAAAATTAATTCCTTATTTTGCAAAACTCAGGGAAACAATTATGTCTTTCTGCACCACTGCCAAAAATGCAGCACTTAATTTTCCTCTGTTTAGTGACTGGCTTTTTATGCAGGCATTTGCAAGTGAGAATATCTCCATAAGGGGTCCTTGTGTTTTTTGAGTCAATTTTTTTTTAAGTGTAGAATATGTGGTGTGGGGGTAAGATGATTACTGCAACAAGGAGATCTATTAGGCATCACTAAGAGAATTATGGAATTCCCAGCATTTATGATTGTAAAATTAAAATAGACTTATGGCCAAAAATATTCAAATGGGAGCAACTCTTCTTTCCAGGTATATGGGATAGATTTAATTTTTTTAATCCATTATTTTATTTTAAGGAAAAATTATATAAATTCTATTTGAAAATATTGTCATTATAAAGTGCTACTTAACCTCAGGAGAAAAAAATTAATTGGATTTTTTTCCTTTTTCTCCTGTCTAGATTTGCTTCCACTTCCATTAGAGAAAATCAAGAAACAAAAAAATCAAACTGTGGTGATCTACTTCAATTGCACTCCTATCTCCTGAAGCTAGAAGTGCAAGATTTGCTGCCATGTGTGTGTCCCACGTCAGTTCAAACCATTTTTTTTCTTTGTGATTAAGGTCAATGCCTTCAACCAGACAGCTGTAAAAGAGTTTGTGTATAATGTGTTATCCTTAAAACTGGTGGCTTGGAAATATGAATGGGACTTGGAAACATGAAAGTGACTTGATTTTTCAAATAATCTCATATTTTTATGGGAGACAATAATCTGCTTCAAATGATCTGTGATTTTTTATTAAATCAGCAATGTATGTGTCCCATTGGGGTTTTATTATTTTTATTATTATTGTTGTTATTAATATTCTTATTATCAATTATAATAAATATGTTTAGAGGTTATATTTGTTTGATCTTGTCAAAACTATGAATTATGTGTTCAAAATGCCTTTCTGTAACAAAAGTCTTTCCTCTGTGAAGGTAAAAGACTTGCATGACCAAGCCTATTTAGGTAGACTGGAAAGCTGATAAGAATTGGGAAAAAGCTGTGGATTAGATTTCATGAAACAAAAAGTCAGGAAAAGGCCACAAAAACTGAGATAACCCTAGAAAGAGCAGGAAAACTGGAAATTGGTTCCTTACTGAAAATATTTACAGTGATGAGACAAGCACATTCTGCATTTTTGCTCTTCTGTACAGTAAAGGAGCTGTGCTGGTATAAATATTCCATTTTTGGCTTCGTGAGGATGCCCTTCCCAAATGTGCTGTGAGCCAGGCACTGAGTCTCTGGATGCCAAACCTGGGGAGGTGAGAGCAAGCATGATCTGGAGGAGCATGAAACCCAGGCAAAGGCAGTGGATCTCAGCAGTGTCAGGGATGACACGACCTCAGAAGGCTTGTGCAGCTCAGCCAGCCTAGGTGGGAGGTCAGGAACCTGAGAACACAGGGAGGATTTATTTTTTGACTCCACTAAAATGGCCTGCAAGTTTCTTTCAGGGCAGTACAGAAAAATATAAAAGGATTTAATGAAGCATGGGATGGGGTATTTGCAGGATTATGTTAGATAAACATGCTTGTCCAATCTTGTTGATTCAATAGGTTCTTCTCTGAAATGAGATAACAAAACAGTTTATTAGTCAGATGCAATTTTTCTCTTCTGGGTTTTTTTTTAGTTTTAATATTTTTTTGTTAGTGGCAAACCTGTGCTAGTGGTTTAAACATCAATAGGTCTCCTTATGCTTTATTTGCTTTGAAAATACCTAGAGGGATATTATGCTGTTCCATCAGCCCAGAGGAATACTGTATCAGTCATAAATTCACTGATGCTCTAGATATTTCCCATGATTGGACTCTCTTAACAGTCAGAAAGAACCAACAGTAATGCAAACCTCTTCCAGAATCCAAGAGATAAACAAATGTAAGCAATCAGGGTACCTAGTGAGCAGGTTTCATATTTTTAGCAAAGGGTAGATAACTCCTTCAGATCTGATGCTCAAATCCAATGAAATATGCGTTTATCTCCATTTCCTTTTCATGCAAAGAGAATTAATTGTTTCTTTCCTTTCTCTGATCACCTCCAGGGTTATTTTTCTGGATTGCTGAGTTACAATATTCTCTTCTGTCTAAGAGAAAGACTAAGGACGGCAGTTAAAGCACAAAAATGCTCCATTCTATGAAAATGCAGACATTTTTGAAAAACACACTTAATTAGGCCATTTTTAACTTGGTTTATCTAACATAATATGTATGTTAATATGTTAGTTCTCAGTTACTCTCTATAAAACACTAAATAAATGTTTATAAATTTTTTCTGCTTTCCCACATCATCCTAATCTGTCTGTATTTTATTGATATGAATGGATGTGTGAATGTACTTATGTATTCCCTTGCTTTCAGCAGCTGACCAATACATTATCAAATAACTACTTATTTGGGGGAGTTTAATTTATGACAATTTTCACATACCTAATTTTTAGAAAATGCTGACTATCCAGTGTTCACTATCAGTGTAAGGCAATATAATAAATTCAGCACTTAGAATTGTCAGTCACCCCTACAGACCTTAGCCACACATTACCAAAAGAAAGGCTTTTTTGTTCATGGTTTGATTTGGTTTGTTTTCTGACTGAGTGCGAATAAATCGTAAAAACCCATTGCAGGGTGATTCCAAGGAGGAAATGGACACATTCTCTTATATTTTGGAAACATAAGGATATGAAATCTGATATTTATGAGGGATTTCTTGCAAAAACTGAAATCTAGAAAATTATTGGAGTGTCTCTTACATAGTAGGAAAGAAGCTGGTCTCTTTTTTCAAAATTAGCAAATGAAGAAAGAAAAACACCGACACACTGATTCGCATATCCTGTTGCACACTACTCACTGTTTTTTCCAGATGTCTTTTCCTGATGGAGGAATGAAGGGTTTAAGCTGGTTCTTATGTGCAGACGAGACCTGCACACTATTTCTCTCTCTCTCGTCTTTGGACTTCAAATTGGTCTTAAACTTCTTGTGGCCCCTTTGTTGCAAAGTATTTTAGTAAAGTTGTGCATCTTGCTGGGAAGATACAATCCAGAGTTCAAGCCCACCTCTTGTGTTTATCTTTCTCCATCACACTAGAGATTCAATCAGACCTATACATTTATGAGGCCACTCAGGCTTTAGTGACATTCTGGTTTATAGTTTTTTTCTCTTTCTGGGAGAATTTTAAACAAATTAATCCCTTCCCTTTTCTTCCCTTGCCTGGTTTTGGTTCTTTGAAATATAATATATTTAAGAAACTCTGGGGATTTGAAGCATACCACCAGGCACGTGGGTTCCCTCAGGTTTATAACTCACCCCCCCAGCCTTTCTGGCACTGAGGACTCAGACTGAGTCATACCCCTTGTGTTAAGTCCTGAGGTTTAAGTCAAACACTGCATAGCTACAGATCTGGCCAAAAAGTGCAAAAAGAAATAATTAGCACCTGTGGGGATGTTTCTTAGTCCTTGAACAACAAAATTAAAAAACAGTCCTTTCTGGTGATACCAATGCTTTAAGGAGAAGTATGTAGTGTGTATTATAATTTTAATGGGAGTATAATTAAAAGAATTTGGAAGATCTTTGGTTTGAGCCACATGAAATTGCTCATACAGATATCAATAAAGTGTTCTTGCAAAGCTCCACCAGCACCTATAACAATCCTCAGATCAAAATGCAGGGAAAAAAAGATAAGAATAAATTCTTCTCACAGTACTACAAAAGGTCGTGCTAACCCAACCACAAAATATCTCATGGACACAAAGAGAATAATATCCAGTTTAGTGCCACATGAGATTTTAACATTACCAATTTCAAAAATCTCTAAGCAATTTTGAACAAGATGAGTTTATAGGAATAAGTTTAAGTAAAAAATTATTAACGATAGTTGGGAATTACATAAGAATATTGTCAGTCATTAGTCAAGAAGCTGTAACCCCATAATCCAAAGGGGAGACATCACTGATTAGAAAAACAGCATGTTCAAGAGGGAAAAATAAAACAGCTCTTTAAAATATATCTAACTATTGTAAAATGAGGTAAACTGGAAGAAATTATTGTAAACCAGAAAACAGGATGTAAAATCAATTGGATAAACTAAAGGCTGTAATGAACAAATAAAATTCTTGCAGAATGAATCTTATTCTATTCCTCAAAGGTAGAATTGTCAATTGTATTATAAAGAAAATGAAACAGTTTAGGACATGTTATCAGAAAATGCTTGAACAGAACAGGAAAATAAAAAAGTCAAGATTTTTCTTTGTTTAGTACACAGGGGGAAACAGAGGATCTGTTCATATTGTACAGATATCATAGAAAAAATAATAGAAAAACAATTTGATTTTTAAGTACTTTTAAGAAATTATCTAGTATATTTCATAACTCTCAAAATACTTATATCTTTCATGGCATTATTTTTTCTGTTTTTACAGACATCCAGTACTGAAAATTTTACAGTTCCATTTGGCTTCCTATTGCAGTGTTCTGTTGTACTTGCCTATACCAAGTTGTTTCCTGTCTAACTGTTCCAAATATCTTTTACTTCCTGCTCCAGATTAAGCAAACTGTTTTTTGACCAATCCACCATGGTCACTGAGAACAATTAATCCTTTCATCCCTGCAAAATTATTTACACAATTCAGCATTGTTATTATGCCTCCTTCATTGTACTTTTTGTTAGGTGAGACAAATCCTCATGTTTCCTATACTGCTGGACGTTTTTGTCAGTCATGTTTGGATTTCTTTCAATATTTTCATGTCTTTCTTGAAATGTGCTGTTCAAAATGGAATTCCAGCCACTGCTAATAGCAGGATTATTTCCTATGTCTGGTCTAGTTTATACATCCCACCGTAATGTTTGCCTTTCCACAACATCCAAACATTTCTGATTTGTGTTCAACAATGATACAATCAAATTCCTAGATGAGCTTCTAAATCATGACTGCACTCCTGGGGTTTTTTTCTATCCTGCATCTGTGTGGCTAATTGTTTCTTAAACTTATAACTACTGGATTACATGCAGTCTTTTTTTTCAGAAAATTTATTCAGTTGGCTAGGATAATTTTGATTTTTCTTCCTACTCATCTAGCTTCCAATCAACTGTAGAATTTCATGAGCATGATCTCTCTTCCCTCCTCAAGTCATGAAAATAGTGAGCATGCCTAGATTCAGGGCAGCATGACACTGGGTAAGTCCTATCATTGACTATTGCTAACAGCTATCTGAAACTGATATCCATTTGATTTTTGCATGCACTTTAAAGTCCACACAAGATTTCCCTAGGATCCTCAGAAGATTATCAGAAACCTCATTAAAAGGAGAATGTACAATGCCATTACTGTATTAGCTGCTCCGTTATTGTGTGAGCGAAATAAATTAGGCAGAATTTGTTCTTGGCAAGTTTCTATTAGCTCTTAGTCTGATGAAATAGTTTCCACTTTGACAGAAGATACTAAACAAAAACTACTAAAACTTGACATTTCACCAGTGAATAAAGATTAACTTGCATCCAAGATTTTTAAAAGAGCTTGTTGAGTGTCTGTTTAAATTGCAAATATAATTTTCCAGTAAGTTTGGAAAGAGTAGGGAAGTTCCAGTAGAATAGAAGAATCCTAGTGTCACGCCAATATTCATAAAAGCTAAATAGTATGAACCAGTTATAATCCTTGCCTTCCTAAACATTAGTCTGGCTATCTAAACAACTGGTGAAGGAGTTCATTAATAAAGATTAGGAGAAAGTGGTGTAATAGAAGTCAATTAAGATGGCCTTTACAGGAAATTGTGTTTTCACAAAAGACTTTGCATTTTAACTGTAATAATATTTTGATTGATTAAAATGCAAGAATTCATATAATATTGCAAAACTTTTGTGAAATGTTTGTCATGCTAATGGGTTCCACTTTATGAAAACAAACAAAAAACACAACCAAGAAATATACAACAACAGCAACAAAACAAGAAAAGCATAAGAGAAAACTAGTTAATTGAGCAGCAACTGAAATGTGATTGTTTGCAGGAAGCAATCTCTGAGTGGGTAGGTTTCAGAGGGAAATCCAAGGATGATGATCTAATGTTAAATTGTTTTCCATTTGTATTGCTTTTCTGGGGAACCATGTGAAGTCATTTCTGACAAACTTTCAGGTGACAAAATTTTAATGGGAATATTGATAAGACAGAGAAATTTCCTATAAGACACATAAAAAGAAACTATAAAATATTTTAAAGATATCACCTATAAAATCATATATTTATTTGATATAAGAGCAAAAATATCTATCTCAGAATTTTATGCATATGTCAAAAGTCTCATAAAGCCCTGACTTTGACCAGTTGAAAGCCATGGTGACGAACAGATCACATTGCAAGATTATGGGCAAAGGATCTCATGTTCTATAACTGCATGAATAAGAATGTATTGAGCTGAAATAAGGACCTTATTATTTCTGTTCAATGAATTCCTGTACTTGGCACAGTTCTAAAAATAACGTATCTGATTCTGATCATTGCAAGCCTGGTTAAAACACAGGTAAACATGTCTTGCTCTTGAAATCACAATATTTACTTTTACAAAGACATAGCTAAGAAGTCACTTGACTGAAGCAAAATGTTAAAAGTCTTCATCTGCATACAGTGAGTATTTAAAAGATATTATTATTCTTTGGACAGTTTTGTCTTGTTTCAGTGGTTGCAAATAACAGAAGGAAAGCCAAAATTATGTAAGCATCTAAAATGTAAATATGTAAACAGTGTGTCCACGTACTAAGGGGAATCTGGCCAACCTATTCATACATTTAGAAAACTGAAATAAATGGAGGAAAAAAAAATACATTTCTATTTCTAAACTTTCATATTTTGTGATATAATGTTATAAGAAATGCCTGGATTTCAGTCTCTGTAAAATGGAAATAACTTTTCATTTCCACTGTTTTTTCTCCATATGGAGTCCCCTTTCTTCAATTAGTTTTGCAGCAGATTTTTCCCTGCTTTTTGGTATTCTCTTTTACTTCTCACATAAATTAATTAACGTGGATTTTTTTCCCTACAGTTTCTCAGATGCGCCTGCAGAGAAGATAATAAAAGTAGCCAAGACACAAGTCATTGAGCATATAATTGGTACATGACTTAACACATCTTGCACAATCTCAGAGTGAGCAATGGATCTGAATCTGACTTCTGAGGTCCTTCAGAAACTAACTCCATATCTACCTGTGAAAAAATAACTGTAGGGATGAATAGTGATGGTATTTGTGCTCAACCTGTTAGATCTTCCAGACAAGAATGAACAATAACATAATCTCCCATGAAACCACAAATAGTGCAGCTCATTTGTTTAAATACACCACAAAAAGTCATGTAGAGGAGTACATTCTTTGGAAACAAAAGTGAGCTTGCAGTTTTGTAGGTTTTTTCTAACCTTTTGCAGACATAAACATTAGTCACTTTCTGAGTTTTTCCTGTAATCTGTCCTAATTATATTTGTACAGTATGTTTTCATCATTAACATGAACTAAACTTGCATAGAGGAATTTTTAAACTGCCAGTATTGAAACAAAACCACATTGATGCACAGTCCAATGTTTTGCTTAATGAAAGGTGTACTTTTATGAATACTTACAACTTGCATAGGATTTTTGTGATTTTTGACAATTTAGAAGTAAATTTTTATGGCTTCCATTTCACAAGTGTTTTTATAAAACATTACACACCAAAAATATATTCCTCTCAGTTACAGAGAATTTGAAAACAGTAGAATAAAGCATTAGTTCTCTAAGAACTTCCAAAGACTGCTGAGTTGGTTATAGCTTTGGAAACAGGAGATGTCATAGTCATCATTTACTGATTAATCCAAAAGAACAATAATGCAGTTTTTTACAACAGAGATAATCCATTTCTGTGAATCATGGACAGCTGCAAAGGAGATGAAAGGAAAATGCAGGGTTTGACTGACTGACAAGAGGACAATATTTCCTATGCTGCTTGAATAGCATCTCAGAGCTATTATGCTAATCTTGAGACATGCCTCTAGCAATATATTCATAGCAATATGAAACCATAGTGCCAAATACTTACTTTGTGTTAGGTGAAGCCTGCTGAAACTAGTACTTTATGGAGTCCATCCTTAAAAATTGATCATCCCTTTAAAAACTGAAATCCATCAGCACAGAAATGCCAGAACACACCAGAGGATTTGACAGGAAATTTTTTTAATTTTTACTGCATCCAGGAACTAAAATTCCACACTTAAATATTTGATTAAAAATCTGGTCTGGGCTTTGATAGATCTGAGTTGTTCCAAATATTTTGAATTAAAGTGAAAGGACATGCACCCAGACCATTTAAACTTATATTTACATTCATTTTCAGGTATGCCATGTTTGGTTACTCCCAAAAGACTGTTTTAGCAGACAAGAGGTGCTATGCTGGTTGCTTGGGGAAATAGTACATAAACCAGCCTATGCTGTGACATTTGATATAAAATGTACTAGATAAAAAAAAATACATTGCTAATAGCTTATGACTTAGGTTGAAAAGTTGAAAAGGAAACCAAGAAAAAAAGTAGCTTTACATATATCTGTGGGATTTAATTGCCTTCACTTGCATGTGAGGCACATAAATGTGTTGCCATGTAATTATAATCGATTGCATGCCCTCAGTAGCCCTGCTAACTTGCCCATGCTGCTTTTGGCATCCCCAGAATGGGAGAGAGCTCCACAATAGGCCTTTAGCTGTATGTCACCCTTTTTGCTTCTGAAATATTTTTTCTAAACCAGAGCAAACAATTAACAGATTTTACAAAACGTAATTTCATGCCTACCAACAGCACTAGACAGCTAGAGCAAATTTGTCAGCATGGCATTGTAAAGTGCATTCCTGGAAGCTGCTGAGCCCCTAATAACACCATTTAAAAGTACCAGACTGCAAGGCTGAAAGACTTTAATTAGATAGTTTAAAGTTAGAAGGCTTTTAATTGCTACAAGCTAAGGTCCAGCTGAAGAGGAAAAGAATCATCCAGATGCACATCCCAGCCTTGCATTTGCCGTGTTCTGCATGCCCTTCTGTGGCTCTTAGCCACTACAATCTTACATCTGTTAAAAATTATTTCTGAAAATATCTCTTCTGAATGACTTTCTACTGTAGGAAGACATTGAAAGGTATTTCTTATTTGAGCTAATTATATATAAGCATATTTTCTGGAATGAACTTAAATATTAGCTATCAAAATATTTCTGTTAATTTTTTGTTTTCCAGAATGTTTTTTTTTATGCAAGATGGATTTTATTTTATTTCACAAAAATAATTATAGTTTTCAATACATTCTCTCTTCAAAAGCATAAAAGTTTAGATCTACTCAATCAAATTTAATTTGCAATTAAAAGCTAGTACTTGTCAAATAAAAAGGAGATGGGAGAGGGGTAGTTTCAGTATAAAAAGCTGAAGCAGGAATAGAAGGGAAGGGAGAATGCAAGTCTGAGCTCACCTATGATTATTTCCTTTACTTGCATTTGAGTATTTTGAGATTTTGCCTGAGAAAGATGTGCTGAAATGACATGACCAAAACTGAAATTGTGGTATTTTTGGACAGAGAGGAAACAGGAAGGATTAATAACCTCACAAAACAGCCTTTTTCCTTTGAGAATTCCAGCTTAATTTTGTAGTTTAACGTTGCAATATTCTTTTCAACTTGAAGCTATAAAACAAGACTACTGAAAGATTACTTCATATTGCAAGGTAATGCAATATGTTTTAGTGCAAGAACAATGCAAATGTGTATATTCATTTGTGTCAAGGGAAATGTGCCTTTTACATGGCAAAGCTCTGAGGCGTTACTTCTCAGAACTTTAATCTGAGAGCAGATGCCTGCAGAAAATATTCAGGACTTCAAAAAAAATGGCCAAGATTCACAGGGCCCTCAGTCAATTGCCACAAAAAGATGACCTCTGCAAAAATTTTACATCTTCAACACTAGAAGAAGTTTGGGATTTCTTCCTCTGGAACAATACTAATTTGACACAATTTTTCCTTTAATCCCTAGGTCATACCTGTACCATGCAGCACTCAATTGCTGAAAACCAGCAAGAACTGTGTGGAAAAGAATGAATATCAAGGACATATGCATGAAAGTTTTCCTGAGTACATACCTTCCTGAGATGTTTTGGAATTCACAGCTGAAGTTTAAATTTTCATGCACTTTTTTTACTCTACTGATTTCAATTTCTTGATTAGCTTTGTGCTTACAAAATTTGGGACCATAACTCAGCCTTTTAGTTCAAAGCCTTGCCTGGTTTGACACAGCCTGAGATTTGAGGATTCTCCTCTTCCCAGGACTGGCAAAACCTTTGTGATTACATGTGTATTGAAATTTTAAAAATATCTAGGCTCCATTCTTCAGTCCTGAGAGCGAGTAGGTTAGATTAGCCACTCCTATACTTTCCAAAACAGGCTGGCCAAATCCATCCTGATTACTGCTAAGCATTGCAGGCCTGTGTGCTCCTGATTGTGCCTAGTTACATCCCAGGAACAGTTTGAACAATTTCTCAGCACAGAAAACCAAGGTTCATAGCTTGTGCCCATCCTTGCCTACGCCTGTTTGATCAGCCTTGTGTATTCCTTCTGAAGAGCAGAAAGCACATTGGATGGAAATCAAAATGTCACCAACCCTAAATGATGGCTTCTGCTACCTGGATGTAGCTACATGATCTACAGAACTTTGGTGCAGCCAAATAAAAAATTAAACATATTTGGGGATAATGTTTTCCTTTGTTTCTTTGGGGCATTTTAGCTGTCTGGCAGGATCAGAAATAAAATATTATCCCCATATGTTGTTTATTTCCTCTGGATCCAAAATGTTTTGCTTCTGGGCACGCTTAGCAAAAGCCAAAGATACAAGCTGCAGGAAAACTGAGGAACAGGATAGCTGTGCTCTCCCTTCCTTCTTCATATAGCTGCAGTTAAGGAGACTTGGGTTCATCTTTCTGTGTTCTGTGATCGAGAGCAGAGATATTTTTTCAACTAAGGTTTGTGATGAGCTAGTAGAGAGCCTTTATCCCAGGCTTCTGAAGCTCTTCCACTTAGATAAAATACCGAGGTGTTTAGACAGGGGTGACTATGAGAAACTGTGTTCTGGTTGTTTGTATAGAGTGATGTTAGGAAGGTCCAGTTTGTAGTCCATTCCAGATGGATATGCAAAAATCTAAATAGTTATTTTTACAGCTGTAACACCTTTAAAAATTGATTACTGGTAATCTCATGCAAAAAAAAAAGTTGCATTTGCATGAAATTAATTTTCTAGATTTAATAGATTTTTTCTTATCCCCATTTTTTCTGAAGACAGAATTAGCAGTGAAAGCTCTCCTTCATGCTGTCATAGAGACCATTTCTCCTCACTTTCCTGGACACAAAATATCACTGAAGCCACTTGTTCCTGCGAGAACCAATTTGCCTTTGCACTGTGTATAAGCACGAACTGTTCCCGGTCCTGGTGTCAAGTTGCCAACTTCGTGCAATTTGACAGGTGGCCCCAGCTTGTTTCACCTACCAGAGTTTCTGTCTGCTACTCTACATCACCAAATTGAAGGGATTTGTAGCTGTCTTTAGGGCAGTGCACCAGTGGTAAACTTGGGAGTTCACCAGAGTGAGGCAACATCTCTCTGCAGCCACTCCCAGGGCATGCACTGTAGTTTGGGAACCACGGAACTAGGCAATGGTTACAAAGGGCTCTGAGAGGTAATTGCTATGTCAGTGCTAAGTATTATTATTATTTTTCTAGCTATCAAAACCCAAAAGATAATTATATGATACACAATACATCCTACTAGAGCGGAAGACATACTTGTCCCTGGTTTTGGTTACAGTTTTGTGGAATCAAAAATGGAGGGGAGCTATATCTTTCACCACCCATAAAATGAGAACAGCAAAAGGAGGGTTGATATCTAATATACTACTGGTAAAGAAAAGCACATTAAAATGTCAGGGAATGTTTGTGAGCTGTATCTGGCCATGATTTGGATCTGACTGACCCTGGCTTGTCCTCCAACCAACCAACACAAGACCTGGGGCATCTCCCACTTCCTCACATGCAGAAGCACTTGCAGAAAAACAGCCATGCGTGGGGAAATATGGAAACTTTGTCTCCTCACATGAGTGCTTCTCACCCTGGAGATGGTGACCCTCACATTTACCAGCATATACTGACAGAGACCTTCACATTTACAAGTATATACTGGTGAACACATTTTTGCCAATTAAGTTAAAAAATTTTAGATTTCTACTCATTGCAACTTATTTCTATTCCCAGAGGACTCCTGCATGGCTAGGCTTCATACCTCAACCCTCCCCAAACTCTATGAAACATGAGTGATTGGCAATCCTCACTCTGCAGAAAAGGAATTGCACCACAGAAACAAAGCTCAGATTTTACACCTGGATTAGACACCTCATTCTTTGCTGGATCCCAGTAGGTATTGGGTGCTTCTGTATCTCTGAAACTTTAGGGAAGGGCTTAAAATCACACAAGCTACATGGGACCACTTGGAACATTTCCAAGTTTTTCTAGGTCCAGATGGAACAATCTAGGCAGTGGGATAGGACCCTGATCTTTTAAACTCATATTAATAAGATCTTATTTTCAAGCAATAAGGCAAATGAACTCACTGGTTTGAAGGCTGACAGCAATAAGTTTACTACAAACACAGAGTTGCATGCTTCAATGCTATAACAAACACAAAAAAACCCTATAACCTGTGATAAAATTATTAGTGTTGGCCCTGTGGGATATGCAGGACAATATCAGAAATGCTGGTTAAATGTTGTTTGAACACTGCACCCCTCCCTTAAACACCAACCTCTAATAATATATCACAAAGCAGCAAGTCAGCATTCAGATGTCTAATAATCATCTATTTTGTGGGTAGTGTCTGGCCTTGCTGAAAGTGAGTCCAATCCCACACAGGCAATACTAATCCTTGCAAATACAGTCAGAACCTATTTGCAGATAAGGGCAGGAGCAGTCAGGACCAGTTCAGGATTTTATGGTATTTAAATACCCAATAAAGAATCTTTAATCCCAGTCCTGCAATTGCCACCACATGACTGGAACTCACAAATAATGCCTCATTCTTAAAGGATGCTTTTCAGCAGTGCCTCCTGAGTGGCTTTAAAGACAGAGACATATCTTGACTGTTTTTTACAATATGGGAAACCAACGCACACCAAGATGGAACAGTACAAAATGAAAAGTCGGTAGTCTAGACAGGAATAAATTCCAAGCAACCTGAGCCTGATATGCTCTTCTCCAGTGCACTGGGGGAGCTTTGAAGAGCTAGTTAGGTGTGGAGTTATAGCTTCTGCCTTCAAATCTACTATAAAACCCATTGCACTCATAATAATTTCATTCTGTACATCCTATAGACTCATTTATGTCACCAGAATTGCTTTCATTCAGTAGTCATGAATGTATTTTGGGTTTTGGTTTTTTTTTTTCATAATTTACCTGTGGAAGAAAACAACAAGTACAGAGACATTAAAAGTGGAGGGACATGAGTTATGCCTTCCCTTACTCTTAGGCCTTGATTCTTCCCACTTATGAATTAGCTAATACATGAGAAGTAATAAAGATTTTATTAGAATGTTTAATGCTTCAAGATAAGTCAGTGAATAAATGAGGAATATTATTCTTATAACTCTATTTAAAACAGAATTCAAGCATTTCTGAAGTGACTCAGAAACTGAGAGGTAAAAGATCTACTGGAATTTCAAAGCTGTCCTCATAAACACTTTTCTGCCTTTTGAGTGTAGAAAAGCCACCCATGATTGAGTGCAAGGTAGATGAGAATGAATCATCAAGTAGATTTATATTGTTTTAGGTGAGCAGTGTAGATATGGGGTTTTTTTTCAAGTGGTACTAAATAGTGATTTCTAAAATAAAAACACATTCCTCTCCACTGCCCCACCCCAATGTTATGAGGATTTCTTCCAACTGTCATTGCAGTGTCTGAGTGCTCAGTCCGGCAAAAAAAATCCATTTAGTCTTGGCTTGGGTTTTCAATGGGAGCCTGGTGGCTCAGACTCCAGGGAAAATCTAAGCTGTTATTAAAGTACTTAAACTGTAATCTTTTCTAGGACTTGAAAACATTAATGCTGACCCATTTCCCATGAAATAGGCTGAACAGTCAGCATAGTCTCACACTTTTGCAGTGGCCTCTAGTCATCCCATGTCTCTTCTCTTCCTAGTACTACAGATAGGATAATTTGGTGATGGGAGTCCTTGAACATCGGACTACATCTCTATAACAACATGGGTCAATTTATCCCACTCATAGCTGTCAGTTCACTCCACTCACTCCAATTCTCCTTCAGCCCTTCCCATACCACATATTCCCAGCTGGAGGTTACTGCTACATCTTACTCTTCTCCTGAGCTGTTTCAACAAAGAGTGACCTTTTCAGGGAAAATGAACTGTTCTGGTTTAGGAGATGTACACAGCTGTTCTTTGCTAGTCCCTGGCTGAAACAAGATACAGGGTATTTACAGCCATGCTGTCAACACAACTGTGGAATAATGGACCAGAGGCAGTAATTTTTATGGCCTGTACAAAATCAGCTGCAGGTCATCTTTCCCTTGTACATCCCTAGCCTGGTTGTCTGTGGTTTTCACATATCTATCTATCTATATCTATATCTATATCTATATCTATATCTATATCTATATCTATATCTATATCTATATCTATATCTATATCTATCTATATCTATCTATATATCTATATATGTTACATGTACATGATTTACATACATATGTGTATGTGTATCTTATAGATATGATACACATACATACTTTTTTTTTTTTTTTAGTATTACAGTCTGGAAACAGAATCAACAACAGAATGATCTTTGCTTGAAGAAAAAAAAAAAATTTGAAAGAGATCAGAATAACCAGGCAGAATGGAAAATGCTTTCAAAAGACAACAATAGTATAAGGCCTCAAATAAAAGGTTGTGTTGCCAGGAAAAATTACCTTTGAGCCAATGTAACAATAACAAAAACATGAAGAAACCATTAAGAAGAAAAAATACAGAGAGAGTAAAAGAAATGCTCTAAAGACTCAGAAAGAATAAGGGCACAAATCGAACTGACAGGCTAACTGCTGTTTTGTAAACCTCCGCACTAATAATTCAAATGTAAAACCACTAAAAATTAGAAATGTTTTAGCATGGGTTCCCTCTTTCCACACATTGTCACAAAAGATACATAACTGAACCCAACTCCCTAAATTGCATGAATATTACCAGCTACAGGGAGAATCTGATGAAGATTCAAAGAGCAACTATCTTCTCTGCAGGTGAGAAGAGGGACTCGGAGGTGGCTTGAGGGACTTCATAACAGCAGTGACCCTTTGAAAGAAGGGCAGACAATGTTCAAAGCTCCTGCCTGAAGGTATCCATTGCATAATGGGGGAAGTTCCTACAAGTCCACTGAACTCATACCCAGCTGGACACAGAAACATTTGTCCACAGGCATTTGAATTCAATCCCTGTGGGCAATGAGGAACTAGTCTGGTAGCAAAGCAAAAAAGTGGTGTGTTAGCAAAGAAGAGTTCCTTTTATCATGGGGCTCTTCCTTCTTCTTGCAGACAGGCTGCAGAGAGTTTGCCAAGCACCCCCACTGGCACAGTAACCTGATGAGCATGCTCAGGCCTGCAGGACCCTGTGTGTGCTGGAGGGTGTGTTTAAACCTCTCCCTGCACAGACTATGAGTCTGGCCAAAGTGATGCCAACCCATCCCTGGCATATTATCTGTGTGTGTGTGTGTGCATGTGCACTGCTAAGGCTCCCTGAGGGGCCACACAGAGGCTCAAAGGGGGTGCAGAAACACTGAGAGAATCTCCTGGAGGGACAAACACTCAAGGGGAAAATGTGTTCCTCAGGCCTCAGCTGTTGAAGCCCAGCAGCTGGAGTCTATCTTCATGGATCTCTGAGACCCAGCAAGAACTCCAGAATTTCTGACTTTGTCCATGCTAGAGCAAATACCAGATCTCTGACAAAATGAGGAAAGATGGCTGTCAAAACTCCCCCATAGATGAAAATACAAGATTGGATATTCATCTAAAGAATTGTATCCTTGTGTGAAACTCTTCTGAAGAGTCTAACCCTTTTGTGTCTGTGTCACTGGTCTGAAAAGCTCATCATTTTGTTTTCTCCAAAATTTTGAGGATTCTTGCTTCTCACAGATCTGCATGTAGCATGATGTTCTCTCACAAAATAGTATCCCTTGCATGTGTCAAATGCCTATAAAGATCAATAGCTACTATTGTTTTAGAGGAAAATTCTTAGGGATAAGGTCTAAAAAACCTACAGCCTTCAACCTGAATTATCTGCCCACTGAACCCAAACTTCCCAGTGCCTGCAGCCATTCAGCCATCTGGTAAGCACAACTTGCCCATAGCAACGCCCAGTTCACCCAGATTAATGATGTTTTCTGTTTGCTTTTTTTCCAGGCTGGTTTAGATTCTCCCCTTCTCTTAACTATACAAGTGGACACATTTTCCTTCATGTTTTGGTTGGCAAGTGATGTGGAAATCTTACACACCCACTGCTTCTGAGCAAGCCTCCAGGATAGGCTGCTGTTGCCATTGGTATTTAACTCTCAGTGGCCAGTACTATGGAGATACCTGAGGGACAGTAATTCTTAACTTGACATAAACTTTCCCGCAGTATAATGCTTGACATTCTGGACCTTATTAAATACCTGGTAGATGAAGGCCCAACAGAAGTTTTTATTGTCCTTAGAGTCAGATTTAGGAGGGATGTCTGGATCATGGGCTGATCCAGCCTTGTTATCCAAAGTTAACTTCATTTCATTTGGAATGTTGTATTCAAAATATCACTTAAAGAAAGAGAAACTGAGAATACTTAAATACTTAAGGTAAAAAAAGCAAAATAATATGAAAAACTGCCACTAGCCTAATTTTTACTATCCATTACATTTCATGTTGGAGGATTTAATTAATGAACTTGTCTGCTGCTAGTTCCATACAGAAAACGTCATACACTTCATTATTTATTTTTTCATTGGTGTGGTTTCTTTGTTTTGATTTTTCATTTTGTTTAATTTTCCTCTGTATCCCCAGTCCACAGAAGGCAAAGCATGATGTTCAAAAGGCTGTTTATATTAAAAAACAACAAAGCATTAGTCCAAAACCACAGTCCTGTGCTCATCTATAGTTAACAGTTAATAACAGATAAACAAGGTCTAACAAAATAAATGCCTGCATGACCATTTGCCCAAAGCACAAAGTCAGATTTGGAGGTCTGGAAAAGCTGAGTTGTTTATTCTCCTTAGCACACCTCTGGAGCTAACATAGTCACTAAGGAAGAGAAGTCACTAATCACGTTTTGTAAAGAAGGTTAGCCCACAAGATTCCTGAATCACCCAGGCAAAAGCAGAACTGATTACCAAGCATGAAAAAGAGTAGCTCAATTTCTGCTAAATGCATTTGTATTTACTCTTAAATTAAAACACATTTTCAGAACTGGCTAATTGATGTCTTAATTACAAATATGCAATCTGTTAGAATAAATTAAAGGTGAAAAATAAAAAGACTAAAATCTCAATCTAATCTAAATTGAGTCCATTTTAATTTTTTTTTTCAGAGAATGTAATTTTTAAGAATAGGAGTCTGGGAGTTGCCCTGCATAAAGACTGAATACTGATTTAACTAAATCAGTCTAGAGTTTGTATGACAAAGTGAATCAAATAGATACTGTGCAATAACCTCTTCTGGAATAATTTCCATTAGAAATGTTGTTCTGAAATAAAAGCCTCTTTATTCCACAATCATTTGGTTGCTGCTGAAGTGGAGCATTCTGGTCACATTCCTCAGTGACAAAAAGAATTTAAAGACTTATTTTGTAATGTGCAAGAGATATGAATAGAAAGAAGTGGTTTATTGATAAAAAACCAAGTTAGATTGTAAATGTCATTCTTTATTTGCTTTTTAACAACTAATTGTCTATGAAAGAATAAAAATAATTTAAAATATGCTATATTTATTAGAATAGCTATTAAGCTGTGACTACATGGAATTGATATTGAGATACAAAGGTACACTTCTCAGTTTCTAATATTGAACCTAAATATTTAAGATTGTGACAGGAGTCAGAGAGATGCATATCCATAACAGGGAATAGGCTAAACCAACACCACCAAAGTAATTAAACCAGTTCTGAAGCTGAAACCAGTTCTGAAGCTGGTGCATAAGAACAGCTCCTGCTGTGTTAGGAAATATGTGGTCTATTCTCACTGTTCCTGTCTTGCTCTTGCTACTTCAGCTGATTTCTTCTTCAGCCTTGGACTTCATATCTCAATCTTCTTATTTCATAAAAGTATGCTTAAACAGTTCATTTTCTACAAGAAAAATATTGCAACAGGACATGGTAGTGCATTTTGTAAAATCTTCTCTTAGTAACAGCCCAGACAAATGTTTTGAGAGTATTGCAATTATTTCTATTAAGACACAGGGATGTTGGGAGGGAGCAAGGTGTTTCTGAGCCCTGCTTATCTCATCATTTCAATGTTTCAATGCTACCTTGAAACAAAACAAAGGTGGCTGTGAGCCAGGGATAAACAAAGCCATGCACAGACCATGCAGCGTAGGGCCAAGTCATGTCAAAGACCAGATAATAATAAATGGAGAAGAGGAGGAAAAGGATTTAACCTGGTCTAAAAAACCCTATACTATAACACTGGGCATGTATATGTTTGTGTCTGCAATGTGAACCACTGTGACCCATATTCACATCACCTCTACCCACAGTTTCCTGTAATTGATGTGCTTACAGAGATGCTTTCTGAATGATACCACAGAAATTAGAGAGGAAAGAAGGAAAAGAACATGCCCTGTCCTTACCCATCGGATGATCTTTCCACTGTCATTTTATGTAGGTATTGTTTTTCTGTTAATTCACTCACTTTTTGTGTATATATGTCAAGGAACAGATTTTACAGACAAGTACATGCTGGATTAATCAAATAAGTGATGCTGTGTAATGCAGTGCCTGTATTTAAAACTGGAAGCCCTAGGCTGTGCATGAAGAACTGTATCTTGCATGTAGGTTTTGGAACAAAAATACATTTTCTCCACCCTTGGACCCCAAGACTTAATTTGTCTTTGAAATCACAAAAAATAGCAGTCAAAAAGCCCCCTGACATCTCTTGCAGTGGGACCAGAACTATTCAGGGGAATGCAACAAAATAATATAATTGTAGTAAAAGATTGGAATATATTGTGATGAAAAATTATCATGTGAAGTCAGAAAAGAAAAATCTAAAGGGAAGAGAGAGAGGGACCTATCTTATGCCCTTTTCAGTGTATCATGATAAAAAGAACTTTCAGAGAGCAACATAGTTAATCTAATATTATCTACCCTTAAGAAGAGAAACCACTTAAAAATAAGAGGGAAGTGAACATGTTTTACAGAAACACTAATTTTGACTATATTGAAATCAACAGCAAAACTCTTAGTGTCTTCCATGGGCTTGCATTTCTTCCAAAGCTCTCTTCTATGTCTGCTAATGTGCAAATCACTTAGGCATGCATGGAATGCTGAATTATCAGCCTGTCTTTTAGCACTACAAAAAATAGGAAATAGAAGATCGGTAAGATGAGAGGAAATGGGTAGTAAATTTTGAGGAGGCACAAGTTAGAGGAAAATAAGGCAAGAAGGAAGAGGAATATTTAGTTACAATTTATGACAATACCAGGAATAGATAAACAGCTCATGATGATGGAAAAAAAGTGGCTGGCAGTACCCAAAGTCATCACCAGGAAGAGAAATTTTAAGTGTTTGTTCAAGTGAGTTATTAATTAAAGTGTTAGAATTCAGCAGCTATGGTATCTGGTGGTCTAGTTTAAAGCTAATTTATCTATGGCACTTGTTCCATTATACCAGAGCAGAAAAATGCCAAAATGCCACTTTTCAGATGACCACAGCAGGAGCAAGCTTTGTCAAATAAAGAGTCATCCAGGCTTCAGAAGGTGAGGAGGAGCATGGAAATTATGAACAACATAAAAAATAATGGCAAAGCCCACCAGGTTTAAAAATGAAGTAGATTTATGTCATCTGCAGGCATCAAAACTTTCCTGAGTCCTTTATCTTCATATATTTCTTTAACAATTCATAAATACCAAATGTACATGTAGATACTCCCAGGAGGGCAGGCTTGGGGATGATGATGAGGAGTGAAGTGACCACACCTGATTCATTCACAGGTAATCTTTGGGTAAGAGGGCTGGCTGTTCTTAATCCAAGGAGAATTCTCCCTCCTGCTGCCTCACAATCAAAGTCAAGCTGGCTAAAAGAGACAGACCTATTTTGTTTGAAGTCACAGTGCTGGCACTGTTTCTCTAATCTTGGATGAAATTTTCCCAGGAAAATTCACTGATGTGGACAAGTTCCCAAAAAACAAATTAAGCTACCCTCTGGAAATTTAAGATTGGTCAAAGAAGGGAAAATAAAGAGAAGACATTCCCAATTTTATCCTGAATGTGTTCAAGGGTGGCTTTTTGGAAAAGAGGGGGAGTGGGATGGTTTTTGTTTGTTTTGTTTAGGGTTTAGTTTTCTGATGGGTTTTTTGGGGAGAGGGCCAGGGAAGGCTTGTGGTTTAGGGATTTTTTGGTTTGGTTAGTTTAGTTTAGGGTTTGGTTTGGTTTTTTGGGGTGGGGCAGGGACACACAATGCAATATTTTGTCTGACCAGATAAGTAAAGTACAATGCAAGTAAAATGACCCTAATTATAAAATCTGTGGGGAAGAACTAGGAACTTAGTTTTCCCTGAAATTTTCCCATCATAGAATCATAGAATGGTTTGTGTTGGAAGGGGACCTTAAAAATCATCTGGCTTCAACCCCTCTGCCATGGACAAGGACAATTTTCACTAGACCTGGTTGCTCAAAGTCCCATCCAACACAGCCTTGAATACCCTCAGGAGTGGGGTACCCACATCTTCTCTGGGCAACCTGTAGCAATGTCTCCACACCTTCCCAGTAAAGAGTTTCTTCCTAACATCTAATCTGCATCTACCCTTCTTCAGGTTAAGGCTATTCCCCTTGTCCTACCAATATACCCTTGTAAAAATCATTACTACTGACGGGTCAGGTCTTCTGAAACAGATACAATGCCAAGTTACACTATAGGCAATATTATCTAGGTACACTCCGAAGAAAAAAGAATATAAGAGATGCTAAAGTACCAGCTCCAGTTGATGCTCTATTTAACCTAGCACTCTAATGGAAGCACTATAATGGGAAAGAGAAAAAATGATTGGCATGAAAAGCCCTTTGCAAACTCTTGGAGAGTACTTCAAGGATGACATTGAATTGTTGTTTGGGAGACAAACACAGCAATGCCATCCTCGTCATTCAGGCCATATACCAATAGGTTACAAGTTCCAGTGGAGGTAGACATGCTTGTTTGGGGGACAGGGTGGGGAAATAAAAATCTAAGCAGTCCCCAAAAGTTAAACTCTAACTGAAAGTTTGAAGAAAAAAGGTTCATAAAATGGTAGAAAAAGCTGCTAAAAAGGAACTTGACATGATGTTTGCTCCATCCCATCACCCAGTTGAGAATTAGGCATGTCTGATTCATGTCTACAACATGCTGAGTCTGCTCATTAACACCTTATAAATAAACTTCTTCTACAGTCTGTGGCACTTCACTGTGTCTGTTAGTGGAGGGAATTTTGTGGTGGCAAACCTGAATCTTTGCTGCTACAGATCTAGTTCATCATTTCTTTTCCTCTCCTGGAAAGAAGACAAAAACAGTACTTTTCCCCACAGTAATGTTTTAAGTGAGAATATCATTACATGGTCTCCCTTTTTTTCCAGTCTCACAGACACTAAATACACACAATTCTATCAAACTTGCAGACAATCTGCAGTCTAATCACTTTCATTTAATGAGATATAAGTAATTTCAGGTACTACATTGACATTCTATGTCAGGTTTTTTTTTTCTGCTTGTTTTACATTTACATTTTTTCTATTAGAAAATAATACAAGAATAACACACCCCCAATTAGGAAAACTCTTTAAAAGCCATCATTACATTGCCTCAAGCGGGCTTCCAATAGTGACCTCCCAGGTCTCTCATGCACAAGAGAGTGTAGCCAGTGCTGGCCAGCTGTAGCCCTGCAGCCTTCAAGCCTGCCTGTGTTGCAATGGGCAGCCTGGTTGCTGCCAGGCACAGCAGATGAAGGTGTCCTTCCATGCCACTTTGACAGAGCAAGCTAGAAATGCCTAGGGCAGCACATGAACTTTTCACTTGAAGCTAAGCAGAGTTTCTGGACCAAGGGAAAAACGTGCTGCCACTGTGGTATTTCAACTGCCTACTCTGGTTCTATATGGATTACAAAAATCTCAATTTCAGGCCTTTAGGAATCTATTTTTCAAAACCTGCTTTCTCCCTCAAGACCCATATGTACCAGAACAGCAGAGCAAGTAAGTCTGTGGCTTTTTAAGCTATTTTGTGTATCTGTTTCAAGTATCATCAATCCCAGGTATTTGCAGATTTTTGCCAAGAATTTTCTGCTTTCCTTTAGAAGCAAATATTGAACAACCCAGGCAGGAAGGAACCTCAAAAGATTATCTGGTCCAGCCTCTAAACAACATTTCTTATTCATCCTATTACCGCTTACTGGTGTCTATCTACCATTTTTCAAGTTGTCAAATGATTATGAAAATGCTAACAACTCCTCAAATGTATTCTGAAGCCTTTGTGGCATTTTAAAAGAGGTATTAATAGGTAGTAGAAGTTTTGTAGTAACACAACAGTTTACCATGGTGCAAAAGGTAGTGGCAATTCCAACTTTACTGATTGCTGCAAAAAGACTGGCCAAAAAGCCTTCAAGACTTCCAGCTCCTGGTCCCATTAACCCAGTTGGCAGTCTGCTAGCAGTCAATTGAAGAGCAGCTTCTGGCAAGTGCCAGTTCCTTTGCTATAGTACAGTAATTGTGCTCTCAGACATACTTGGCTTCATAAACAACTGCTTCACTATAATTTATCTATCTCAGTTTGGGCAGAAATGCACACAAACTGTGTCCTCTCACATGACAGGTTAGAGCCCTACACAATATAAATCAGGGCTTCATTTGGAAAAAGTCTTTTCTGCTGTACCATACCCTGGTCTTGCAATGAAGTCATCAAGAGGAAGCTCCTTTGTTTATCTCCCTGCTCCCATTCCCACCTGAGACAGACCTCCTGTAGGAAGATGGTAAGGGCTGTTGCTTGGTTTCCTTCATTAGACTGTTCAAATGAAGCACACAAACAAAGGCGACAATGTCTTTACTTGGCCCCTGAGGAAAAATAGTGTTAGGAGATATTATGTGTTAATTTTGCATTTTCTGATCTGGGACTATATGTGAACATATTCTAAATTCAGCTTAAAGCCCAAACATAAGACAATAGATGAACAAAAATTTTCTTGGATTTAATTGAACTTAGGTAACTGTCCACACAGACTTGATACCCAAAGAAGATATTTTTTTTTTTTTTTCTGTTGCAGGGAAGGCCTGATTTAGGCTGAATGGGTACCATGTTTAAACTGAAACTGGATAGGAGAAGAGAGTATGAGATCCTGCAACACCAACAGGCCATGTTATCTGACTTGGCTTACACATTTTCACCAAAAAATCTTATCTTCTGAAAAAATAGCAAAGAATTCATTTGAATAATACAAAAATGGAAAATATTCTACTTCCTTGGGTTGATCATTCTCATTATTAAGTCCATGTCCTGTGATATACTATGTCCCTGCCCAGATTGTGGGGCTTCCCCCATGCTGGCCACAGCCCAGGGCGCTGTGCCAGTCCCCAGGGCCTCCAGCCCTGTCTCATTGACTCCACAGCAGGCCTGGTCCCAGCTCCCCTCAGTCCTGCCAAGCCAGGTCCAAATCTGGTCCAGACCTCGGCCTGTGTCCATCCTCAGGAAGGTGCCTGACAAAGTCCCAAAGATGGGACTGTCCCACTGCACCTTGCTGGGGTGGCAGGACAGGTCCTGGCTGTCATGCCTTGTCTCAGCAGACCCCCATGGGCAGCCCCCTCATCCTGCAGGCCCTGGCTCTGGCAGATTCAGGAGAGGCAGAGAGGGCAGTTTTTCTCTAGGGAGACACCCCACGCCAGTTAAAATGTTTCTGTGTCCTCTGTTTGGTTATCTAAGCATATTGTACTGTTTATTTTTCTCCTTGCGTAGTAATTCATCTCAAACTTTTTTCTGCATCTCTTCTGGTTCTGGAAAAAATTTTCAAAGCTGTGAATAATTGTGCACAGACCTGCTTTTTTACAAACTGTCTATATCGGAAACAGCGATAGTATTAGTTCTCTGTTCATCTTCACAGGTAAAAAGACAAAGATCCTTTTGGAAATTACTTCAACCAGAGACTTACACTTGCTTGTTAGGTAAATGCACTAAAAAGCCCACCCTCTGACACTCATGTTTACTTGAGTAATGTGGTTTGAAAGCAATATTTTTGCTTTTAAAATGTGCATTTTGCTGTGAGGACAAGGTCCAGAACTCAATTTTCAAGTCCTTTTCTTTCTGAGGATGCCTTTACTATTTTAATGGTGATGGCCTGAGGCTTCTAGACCTGGCAACCATGAACAGCTTTTCATCTTTGTAAAAATAAGCTGAGATCGTTCACGGAGTTTTCCATTGTTTATCAGCCCTAGTAAATATTTGTGGGTGTCCTTATTCATTAGCTCTTTCAGATTTGCAAAGGACTCTTTCCAAAATAAAAGAGAGGGAAAAGAATCAGGGGAAATATTTAGAATGCCAGCAGTAGCAGCGCAGTGTAGTGAATGCCAAGGCAGCTTTAACCTTCACTGTGGTGGGTCTGTTGTGTCTTCCTGTTCCATTCACATTGTCTTTTCTGCATCCTGGACAACACTGCCAATTAAAACAAGGCCTTTACCTTGCAGCTCTACTTGCAAACAGGGTTGACTGAGGTTTGCTGCTGGAACAGTTTAAAGTAGCCAGGAAACAGGCATCCAATCCCAACTGTAGTAGGTATTCTTTAAAGAAAGACTCATAGGCATTTTTTCCTGGTCATGGCCTTCTCATCAAATAAAGAAAAGCTGAGGTGTTTCAAGAACATGCTCTTGCTCTGTATGGAGTTTTTTGAGTATCCCATCCATAGTCCTTCAGTCTGGAAGAAATTTGAAAGCACTGCATTGCTTTTACTGAAAAGGCATCTAAGGAGTTCCTCAAGTCTGTGCTCATTTCTAGGGCCTTTTAGGTACAAGCATTATGAAGTAGGTGGAAAGACGTAGAAAAAGTACTACTCAAAACTTTGATGTTCATTTTGGACAAAAACTCATACTGAACCTGAGTATTGGTTTTTGCGAAGTGTCATCTTGATGCATTATTTTTGGTATTTCATTTGCTTTCATCTTTACTGGCTAGATTAGGTCTCTCAAAGCATAAGTTATTTACTTCATACAGAGCCCATCCTTCATTCTGCAGTCCATGAGTTGGCCAGAAAAGACCAAGGTCACTGAACCACAACATCTATGTGGCAACAACTCCAAATATAATCTTGCAGGATATTTTTTTAAATAAAGAGTTCATTTTTCCATTAAAAACAGATTCTTTTCATTCCTCTACCCCAGGTCACCTTTTTTGTTTATTCCCAAATAATTTAAACAGGGCATTTTCAGATTGCTCCCCCCATATTGCAAAAACCATTATACTTAATCTTATTCTTTTCTGGCAAACACAAGTAAACTCTGGGTAAATTTTTCCACATTTCCTTTTTTCTGTAAAAATTTTTATTTCTCTTAATTTCCTTTTTTTTTTTTTTTAGTTCTGCATTCCTACTTATAAGATGCTACCAGTGGGGGATTTCACAGGAATTCATTAAGCTGAGTTCATTATTCCAGTTATCTTACATCTTGGGAAGTTGAATTATTATTACTAAAATTTCTTTTAATTCATTTTGATAATAATTAATCTCACTTATGAAAAGAAAACTGCTAAGCCAAAACAAAAGCAGAGTGAGTTAGAAAGGCATTTCAAGAGGCAAGAGTAGAAAATATTATTATTACTCTTTCCCTTTTATTATTCTGTCACTTAACGAAATCCACAAGTTGTGCTGTCCAGCACTTGTCCACACCATAAGTATTACCACACCACTCTTATCAACTGCTTGGTTTTTCAAGTGGTTCAGGTTTATGCTGCAGATTCAAAGGTCTTATATTCTTCCTTCTAATATTGTTCAAGTTGGGTTCGGCAAATTTTCACAGGTGGATGTGCTCTTATCAGCTTTTTTCAATAAATAAAAAGAAAAAGCAGGATATTCATTTATGGGGGAAAAAAACTACTCAAAGAATATTGTGTCAACCCCAATGCACTTAGAATTAATTACTATCATGTCTTGACTGTGAGACCAAAACATGTCCTTCTCTGCATGCAAGCATAATTACATGACAACATACATGTTGCTCCTTGGAAATCCAGTATTATCCACTGTACAAACATAGGGAAGAGGAGACCTTATTAAAAATACATATGTAATTTACATTTTTAATATAATGTGTAAATAATTACTTTTTGAAGTATGGCTGTGGTACTCAAGGGAATTGGCTTGTCTTTCAGGCACTCCCAGAAAAGTCCTGCTCAGCAAGGCTGTAACAATACCATCATTTGAGGATGTCAGAGTAACAGGTCACATACCAACCTCAAGCACAGTATTCCTGGTTTTTGTGATCTGTACATGATACCAATGCTTAGCATTTTTGCATGATTTTGGGAAAGGTGGAAAGGAAGGAGGAATTTTGGCAGACAGAATTTTGGCAATAGGTGTGCAATTCAAATTCAGAATGCAAATTCAGAAAGGTAAAAATGAGAAACCCTTTAGTCCCACTGCAGGTCAGAATGGAAATAAAGCACATGCATCTTAGTGATGCTGTCCCTTTTCTATTTATGAAACAAATCTAAGTTTCACCTCCAGCTGCAAACTCTGTCTACTTGGGAATATAAATTATTGTCACAGCTTATGTAAGCTTGATATATTTTGGTTGCTTATAATGAAAAGAGTCCTTTTATAGAAGGCTAGGTAATATTACTTTTGTTCATTATGTACTTCTCCAACCTGTTTCCCAAGATGATAATATTTATAATAGAACAGTTGTCATTCTGAGTTTTTCATTATTTCCCTTGAGATAGCTGTCGATGCAAACAGCCAAAATCATGTATCAGAAACTGCATTGCTGTTCTCAGAGAGATCCCAAGCTACCAGCATGTGGTTCTCATTTGGAAAGAGTGAGAAGGGGCAGTGTTCTCATAATAGCTCCAAACAAAAAACATTTACTTGAAACAGAAGGGTACAGTGAGAGGTGATGTCCTCAGGAATAAATTTTGCATTTTTAAGCCAAGAGTGGTACAAAAAGGTGCATTCATTTGCCACTCTCACTACCTGCCAAGATATAGAAAAAGGTCACCCATATGACCCTAAATAACTGATGAAGCACTGCTGAAAGAGGGAGAATGTGCATCAGTGTATCATGGTGTCAGGCTCTAAGCATATCCTAATTGAAGCTAAAGTTTATTTAAAGATTGATGAAAATAATATAAATTAAATGCTTTCCATTCTGCTGCCACATGCAGCAACATTAAAATTATAATCATCTAATGAAACCATTTACAACTGTTGTCTAAACATGATGAAAAAATTGCAACAATTTTTTCCATTCTAATGCAATTGATGGTTTTTGACTGTACTAGTTATACATAAAAAGCACTCATAATTCTGAAATCTACTCAGGCCTACTGTTTAGTATAAATGTAAATTCTGTCCAGTATTACCCTCCAACGAAGGATCACAAAAGTTATATGTACTTAATCATTGTCCAGGAGAAAAAAATATACCAGGTCTGAGTTAAGCAGGATTTATTAGCTAGCTTTAGCATGTGAAAAAATTCCGGTCATAGACCTAACTTATTGTAGGCTTATCTATAGCTTAGGGTTCCCTCCTAAGCAATAGAACTGAGATAGCAGAAATGGTATGACAAAGCAAGGAAGCAGAGAAGTTTATAAGATAGGTAGCTTACACTTAATAGAAAAAAAAAAAAAAAGAAATCAATGGCTAAAAAAGTCTCTTAAGGAAATTTGGCTAAATAAGAGGAAATGTAGATCAGGGCAGAAATCACGGGAATTAGGTCCAGGACATAATACTGCCTTAAGATTATGGCACTGACATGTTTGAAAGGGATGCTCTTGCTAGACACAATACAATGATTTTCTGATAGCCAAAGAATGAACTAGGGGAGTAAAAGGAAAAATTTATAATATCTGGCAAACTGAGAACTGAGTTGAATACATTACAAGAAAAGAAAACAGGCTTACCTCAGGTAAGTAGAGGTAAGCCATATTATTTTTCAAAAGAGACAATTTCACTGCTTTGGAAAAAAAAAAAAAAAAGGAAGTGCAAATAAGTCTAACTTTTGTTAGGAAAACTTGGGTTCCTGAGTAGATGTCTCCTTCTGCACTGAAATTAAGTTCAGCTTTAAGGAATTAGTTAGTTAAAACAAAATCTTCCTGGAAGAGGAATATGCTTTTCCTTTTTCACTTCTCAGTGAAAAGTCCTCTAGCTGGCCCACGTAAAGATGAGAGAGTTTGAACAATTTCATTGTATTTCCTACAAATGAAAATTGTTTTCCATGCCACTTTTTATTTGGATACTTTTTAATTGTTTAAATGTTCTGAAAATGGAAAGTTTTCAGCTTGCATGGAGATCAGAGCTTAAAGTGACCATGTTGTTATTTTTGTTATCAATATTGTTGATTACCCAACTGATAAATCCCTTTTAGCACTAGTATAGGCTATTTCCCAGGACAGTAGCTTGGAATGGAGAGTCAGAGAAAACCACATATATTCTATGAAATCTGGCAGGAAATTTCTTTTTGTTCTGTGGGGGTTCCTAAAAGAGGGGACAAAAATAGTTTCCAAAAACCTTCCTGAACTTGCTGGGGGAGGGTGCAGATTCAAGGACATGCCATGAAACTTAGATGGTCTAATTAACCACCCAGAGCCAAACTTTCAAACATGACAGGCTTTGAGAGGTTTATGGGGAGTTAGGTGCAGGCAAGGGAAATAAGGCAGGTGGTGCAAATTAAAGAAGATCTGTAGTTACTCTGTCTATGCTGTGTTTGAATTAGCTAAAGCAAACCTCTAAATACCAGAGAACAGCTGTGCAAAAAAAAAAAAAAATTAAATATGAGAAAGTCCAGAATTTCACCCTTTAGATGGATTCAATGGAGCATTTCTTGTTCATCCACTGCATTTTGCTGTCTGGCAATGTTATACATTACAAAAGGCATGCTAGTTAAGCATGCTTTTGTTATTGATTTTTCTCTCAGGGTCTCAATGCAATGTACAGTCATGGCTTTATTGTGTTTTTGACACCCCATGAGACAGTATAAATGCAGATGTATACAAGGATGGGCACAGAAGGAGACTTCAGACAAGTAAGCAAGAATTCAGAGGAGAAATCTGGGCAGAATGAGAAGGCTGCAGGACTGATCACAGTAATGATAAAAAAGCAACCCTCCACGTAGATTCCAGGGCAGGGGTAAAATAGGATGGGGTGGGAGTGACAGCAGGGATTTCTGCCAGATGTAGAAAGCAGAGAGAGGACAATGCTGGCTCATGGCAGGATGCCTGTTGTCCTCCTACCAGTTTTGAATGACTTCCAGGGAAAAAGTACACTGAAGAATATCTGTTGAGTGTCTGTGTTGCTGCAGTATGAAATATAAGCAGGGGGGTTTGGCTATATCTTCAAAACATGAAGCAGAATGAGTCAAAAAGCTTGTGTTATCTTTCTGTTAGTGAAAGAAATTTTGTCCAACACTTATAATGAGAAATTGCCTAGTTATATTTTTTTAAGTTTGCAGCAGAAAGACAAAATACCAAATTAAGTCACAAGGACTCCAAAAGTGAAAGTTGTTTTGGTTTGATGGGGTTGGTTTTTTTTGTTTAAGTTTACTTGCCCAGTAAAATGCTTTAGGGTTTTCCCCCGTCTTTTAATTTATTTATTCCATGAGCATGATTCTTTCTTTCTTGAGTTCCAATAGTTAAAACAGCAAGAGGGAAAATAATTCTTTCCAGTCAGAAATAATTTTTACATCACCTTCACTTCCAAAGAAATTCAGAATAGAAAATAATGCTCCATAAAATAGAAAATAATGCTCCATTTTATTATTTGTAACATTTCAAGCTGAGAAAAACAACTCCCTAAGAAAGCAATGCTGTGACTAGAACAAGAGGAGACAGTTTGTCTGCTTCTTCCTAACATAAAGAAAGCTCCTATAGGCTACTGGTGCTATCGTGCCATTGCTTTGTAAGAGGGACCAGGAAAGCGACTGCAGCCTTTTCCCCCCTCACACTCCTGCCACCCATGGTGCAGATTTAAGTTAGGCATCTTCAAACAGAAAAGGTTCAGACAGAGGAACCATAAATCCAACTGAAGTTTTTCTCATGGTGGTATGTTGTTAGCTTACTGGCACACCACTGGGTTTGGCTTTGTTTAACAGCCTGGCATTCTATAAAAAAATAAATCAGGCCTTTAATTTAGATGTTAACTTCATTCCTTCACGTTTCAATATTTTCATCCAAGGCATTTAAAATGTACCCATTATTTTTGCAGATCACATCATCAGATAGTATTAATAACAATAATACCTAATTGGCTTTTATTTTGGCTAGAGCTTATTTCTCTAGTCCTAATTATTATAATAAAAATAATGTGTGTTGATTGTTACACAAGAAAAGAATTAAAGAACTTTATTTCTACACTGGAGTTTTGTTCCTGCTTGGGTATGAAATTACTTATTCTGACACAAGATTGTGAAGATGGAGTCCAGTGTTGGCCCAATTAAACTAAAGCCACCGTAAATTCAGCAGAGCAGTGTTTGCATGTGACAGGCTTTTCTCCTTTGAGAGCAAACATGGAACAATATTTCTCTCATACCCAAAGTCTGTATTTGGCTCCATGCAGATTTGGGTTCTATGTATCAAACCTGAGTCTGACTGTAGTGAAAATTGTCAGGTTTTGTGCTAGATCTGAACCATAGCTCTCAGATTAGACTGGATTTCTGTTTCTAATAGAAGTGTATTATATCCCTGCAACAACATAACAATTCTTGGTGGGTTAGTGAAAAAAAACCCCAACACAATGTGCATGAACACATCTCTAAAAACATCCTGGGAGACAATCTGGTAATTGAGAGCAACCACACGACAGAAAAATATGACCATCAGTATACCAACACAGCTGGCATAATTTCTTTGAGAAAATACCATGCTCTTCATGGCATAAATGCAAACAGGCTCCCAGAATTAATTCCTTGCATTTTTAAAATTTGACTTAGAAGATTCCAAAGAGAACAGCAACAGAAAAATTAGGGCAACAGTTCTACACAAGGTATGGAAAGAAAATGTGAAGATCTTGGAAAGAATCCTTTTCTTCAACAACAGTCAGTCCCATCAGAAGAAGGCTAGCATAAAACTTCTTGAGGCTTGTTTAGTCTGGGAAAGAATAATTGTACTCCATAGTCTGATTTTGGTTTCAAATTAATTTTCATGTGTTTACTGCTCCCTAAACAAATCTATTAACAGGAATTAAGAAAACCACATACAAAATCTATAAATTAGAATTTTTCTAACAGTAAAGAGGGTATTTTCTAGCTCTTAATTATTGAAATGTAATAAACAGAGGCAGGTGGGGAGGAAGTCAAAGTGGATAAAATAAAGTCAGGTTTCCATGTCATGGTGTTGGACAAATTCCATGACTAATTATTCATTGCTTCTGTGCAGAATGTAGCTGTGATTTTCATTAAATTCTGCTGAGGTGCTGCAGAACTTAATCTGTTTCAAAATGCATTCAGACTTGCTCACGGGACTGTGGAATGGCACACCTTAAACTTGGTTTGGAAGCACACATAAATGTATCTCTCAGCTTACGTTTTCTCAACAGCCTTAAGACTGAACAAAAATTGCAAGTGAGGTAGATCCACATCTTGGTAGACTCCAGTTAAGTTGTGCTAGTTATTGTCATCATGTCTGAATGTGATCAGATATGCAGAGACCTCTGATACATTTGGCTCATTATATTGCAGAATCAGAGAACCACAGAATATGCTGCGTTGGAAGGAAGCCACAAGGATATTTGAGTCCAATTCCTGGCCCTGAACAGCACCATCTCCAAGAGTCACACCTCTGTGCCTGAAAGCATTGTCCAAACACTTGAACTCTGTCAGGCTGGTGCTGTGACCACTTGCCTGGGGAGCCTGTTCCAGTGCCCAACCACCCTCTGGGTGAAGAAACCTTTCCTAATACCCAGCCTAAACCTCCCCCTGACACAGCCTCAGGCCATTCCCTGCAGTCATGTGATTGGCCACCAGAGAGATGAGATCGGTGTCTGCCCCTTCTCTTCCCCTCACAAGGAAATTGCAGCTGCAATGAGGTCTCCCTTCAATCTCCTCCAGGCTGAACAGGCCAACTGACCTCAGTCTCTCCTCATATGGTTTCCCCTCAAGGCCCTTCATCATCCTCCTGACCCTCCTTAGGACACTCTCTAACAGTTTAATATTTTTTTTGTATTGTTTTGCCCAAAACTGCCCCCAGGACTCAAGGTGAGGCTGCCCTGGCTTGGAGCAGAGCAGGGCAATCTCCTCCCTTGCCTGGCTGGTGATGCTGTGCCTGATGTCCCCCAGGCCAGGGTTGGCCCTCCTGGCTGCCAGGGCTCTGCTGGCTCATGTTCAACTTGCCACTGACCAGGACCTCCAGGTCTCTTTCCATGGCACTGCTCTCCAGCATCTCATTTCCCAGTCTGTCCGTATATCCAGGGTTGCCCCATCCCATGTGCAGAATCTGGGACTTTCCCTTCTTGAACTTCACTGGTGATCACCCAGACCTCTAATTTGTCAAGGTCACTCTGCAGGCATTCTTTGAGAGAACCAACAGTGACAAAATAATAAGAACAGCCCCTTGCCTGTAATGCATAACAGGATGGTGTGCATTAGCACCCCCTGATTTCCATATTAGGGGATGCTGAGACATGCCATCAATTTTTTTGTTTGTTTGATGTCTGGACAGACCCACCTAACACAGATAAAAAGGTCTTGCTGTGAACTAAAACTCATTCTCCTTTTCCTCTGGGTCAAGCTTGTTGTTCTTCTCCTGCCCTTAAACTTGGCAGCTTTGTGAGATAAGATTTTCTTAGCATTCAGTGAGGGAATGAAGGTTGGAAAAGAAAAGGAGAGTAAAAAGCATTATTTATTTTTAGCAAGAAAACCATAATTTTGCAACTAAAGAGGGTTTTTCCAAAGCAATGGAAGATAAAAAGCTTTGGAGCCCAAATTGACATTTCTTTATCCAGGTGATAAATCTCATGCCATGAATTGACTTGAAATTCCAAATTCTGTCTGGCCTCCTTTCCTTCTCAAGCAACTATTTTCTCAGGTAGTCCTTCCTGAAGGGACAAGTATAAAGTGCAGACATTGTCATTTAAAGGAAATTCCTAATTGCTGTGGAGAGGCTTCTCTTCACTGGGACAAGCATGTTGCTAGAATGGATACCAGGCATAGGATCTATCCTAAGCAGTCATAGGGGGCTGACTTTTTTTTTTTTTTTTCCCCACAAATTGAGTTAGATACAGAAGACTGATCAGATATTCCAAGTAGGTAAGGCTTAACTGAATAGCTGAGTTCTGCTCTCTTCCAGACAGTAGAAGAAAATGGATCATTTCAAGTGAAAATTTTCGCATGTCACTGGCTCAGCACCTTTAACCAAAACTCTAGTGGCACTGGCTGAATATTTCTTAGAACATAGCTGAACAGATTCCCTTCATTCTGGTTTGACATACTCCTTGTAAGCTACAAGGAAAGGTAACCATGGCAGCAAGCTTCTGGAAATTCTGTTATGGTCTAAATATTCATTGATTTTTCAGGTCTGTGGAAAGCAGTCATTTCCACTAGCTTAACAAGATGTGAGAAGAGATTGTTATCTAGAAATGTTTACAGACTAATGTAAAACCAGATGTAAACATGGAAGCTGCTTGTGAGGTGCTGCAGCTCAAGCACAAAAATGCTACATCCAGCCAGCTCTCTGATGAGTTCATTTCATAATTAACACAAGCAGGATTAGAAACTAGATCTCACTCCCACTGAAACCAGTGATCATTTTCTCTACTGAGCCAGACGAATAGCACAAGATCACAGCACTTAGAACACAAGCTGAAACTCAGTCTACTGGGACAGGTGGAAGCTCCATTTAAGTCCTCATTAAAACCTTATGGATTCTCAAGAGATCAAAGTTGCTCATTTACCACCTGTCAGTCCTGAAATCATTAAGCCTCAGACAGACAGTCATTCTGACTCTCCTGGGTGTAACACAGCGCAAATTTGTAGATGTGAACAAGGCTTGGCTCCATGAAATTTAGGGAAGTTAAGCATTTTTGCTCCTGATGTAACTATTCACAGTATTCTTCACAGCTTCACAATAAAGTCCTGTGCCATGGCTCCACTGCTGCCATGGGAAGGGAATGAGATATTCCATCAAATGGCTGGATATAAGGCTGTTGCCTCAGGTGTGGTTAGGTACATCTTGGATGCACTCATATTTGGAATTTTAACCCTGAAGAAAGCATTCTAGAGACAGTTTCTGTATTTTAAGGGAAAAGAGCAAAACATGAATGCTCCAAAATAACTGTGTAATGAATTTGCAGATAGTGCATTAGACAAAACCAAGAATGCACATTTTACTAAGCTAAACACATCATTGCATGTTAGATAATGGGGAATGAAAATAGAAAAACAGAAAAGAAACTGTTTGATTTTTCTTTTCATTTTTTAGTTGAAAATTATATTTCAACTAAATTGTGTAATTTTATGTTAATATTGGTTAGGAAAAATATGTAGACACTTTATCAGTATATGATTGCTCCTAGCCCAAGACCAATAATAAAGTTTTTTTTAGAACAACATATTCTTCCAGAAGAGTTTCTAAGTAATCATTACAAGCATGTCTGCAATTTTGATGTTTTAAAATAATGAGATCCTAGGCAGTTTAAACACAGACTCAATTTTGAAAAACTTCTTTGTTACTGTCCCCTTACAGCACTAACAGTAAACTTGGATATAATGCACAGGCCAGTTCTCATTTATTATCCCTGTTTGAGAAATTGTGCTTAATATTAATATATGAAAAAATAATCTAAACCACAACAGACTTCTAGTTTCATTTTGCTCAATAAAAATAATTTTTAAACTAGTGATAGTATATTTTATAGACACTGGCACAGCAGCAGGGGGACAGATGCTCCATCTGGAGGAAAGCTTTGAAAGATGCTATTATAAGCATTCTCTGGCTAGCTCAGCTTCGATATTTTGCTATAAAATCAATCAGTGAATGTGAGCTATACTTTGGGACAAAGATTTAATATTTATGATGCTAAGCACCACAAGAGCAGATCTGATTTTTTAGAGTACCCTGTACAAATGGTTAGAGCATCAGAACATGCTTTTGGATAGTTGTTTTAAAGTATCTAAGTCTGAAAGATTTTGTTCTTTCCTATGAATTGTTATTCAGGACTCCCAAGGAAGTGGGATAGGTTTATGTGTATTCCTAAAAAAATTTGAATTCCTCAGACAATTTCAGAACAAGGAGTGAGGATCTTCAAGATATTGTTTCCACATGTCTCTTGTATCTTATTAGAGACCAGTAAATTCAATCACACATGCCAAACCATCAGAAACCAATCCCTATGCACTACTTACAGAAATATTAATTTTTTTCATGGCTCTTTCCAGAACTTGGTTTTATGTCCATGTATATAATTAGCTTCATGAAACTTGTCTAAACTTCTCCATTGAATGTCAGGACCTCTTTGCATTCCTGGGAAATGCCTAAACAAGTTAATGTAAGATGTGAGGCAAGATTCCCAGCGAAACACACATGGGTTGAGTCCAGATGTAAGCTCTCAACGGAATCTGCAAGCCCTTCCCAAGAGTGTCTCACTTGGAAAGCACTTCAATGAATTTCTGATTGGTTTGCTGAGTTGCAGTCATGGGTGGCTCTCAGCAGGGTGAAGGGGATGTTTGCCTGCTTATGGACAGGGAGAAGGGCAACAAGCAAAGTTTCTTTGGCCAACTCAATCTCTGGCAAATGTCGGGTCCCAGGTCAGTCTCTCAAAGCTTTCATCCCAACACAGTTACATCTCATTGCACAAAGGCAGATAAGAAGAAAACAAGATTCACAGTGTCAGTCAAAACAAGGATGGCTAGTATGTTTTTCCCCCATTTTTAGCTTTCAACTAACAAGAAGAAAAAGTTGCCATTGGGGTTTGGTAACAACTGAATGGCACAATGTTTTCAATCTCTTAATTTTTTAATTTAGTTTAAAGAGAGGATAGAACAAGTTGGAAATCTAAAGTAGCATGCCTGAAACTAAATATAGGAGTCTGTATTTCCTCCTATAAAACAAACAAGAAAAGTAAGTTTTACAGATCCAAATCCTACAAGATAATCTCACCTCTAATTAAACCTTAAGCTGAACAATTCTTTTAAATCAGTGGCATTAAGGCTATTTTAACTTTCTTCCTTTGTATTGCACAACTATTTTGAAATTCACAAGCTGTAGAAGCTAAGAACCACATAATCCACAGTCTGACTTCCTGTCATAGCGATCAATCTAAATAGATCCTTGCTCAGTCACTACTTCTCCAAGCTCAGAATTCCGTCTGAGTCGGGAATATTTTCAGGGATATACCAACCATGATTTAAAAAATTAACTTCTGTTACCACAGAAGCACATGGAAAGTCTTCCCCACATCCTATCTGTATAATTATCACCTAAACATTTGGTTATGATAAACCTTCAGCAAACATGAAGAAGGAATTCTTCATTTCATTACATGTCACCAGACATAGACTCAAAAGGGCAAACAAACACACCATAATTGAGGCAATCAACAACACTGCTACAGATACCAAAACACAAACCTGTAGTATCAGTTAATTTTCAAACTGGTAGAAAACAGATTTTCCAATAGACCTCATGGCAGAATGGATTTTTTTTTCCGTTCTGATGAAAATGCGTGGTAGTGGATTCATGTATAGTATTATCAATACTATCAGTATTCTTTCTACAGTGGTAATCTCAAACTGTGAACTGTGTTTGTTGATGGTCCATGGCTCCGTTTCTAAGAAGTCCACAAAATTGGGAAGAAGTATCTACTAATAGTACCTTGTATTGACTTTAACAAGAGAAAGCAACTCATTTGAAAAAAAAAATAGATTTGCAAACTGAAAAAGGTTAGAAATTGCTATTACAGGCGTTTGCTATACTGTTCATTGCATTAGTAAATTGATAAGACAGTTGACCCCTGACATAAGCTGAGAAAAATAGAAGATAAATTGGTGTTGATATAAAAATAACATTTCAAAAATACTCACATAAAAGGATTATGAAAAAATAGCATTTGTCCTAAGAGTGTTACAACAAAATTTGACTTCATTCACCATCTTTTTTATGAAGAAGGGTACTGCTGAATCCATATTTGACTACCAGTTTGGTGAACATATGGAATTGCTAAAAGGTCACAAGTGTGTAATGTGCTTTGCCACCTGCTGACACCAGGATGTTAGACTCCAATTTAGTGAATGCCTTGTGTAGTGTTGAAAGTGTTGCAGTTAACTTCACTTTGTCTTATATTTGGTCACCCTTGTGGTCATGATAGGTGGAAGCTTCTACAAGTTTTTGAAATACAGATTATGGAATTATATTAGGAGGACAATAGATTAACCCTGAGGGTTTCAGTACATTTCCCAAAGAAATAGAATTGGCAGGTGTATCTTCTAAACCCGAAAAGAAAATGGATTTTCATTGCAATTTTCTTTTCATCTCAGGTTTCATACCAGTTTATGACCTGGAAAGTTACCGAAAACTTCCTGCTATACATCTTGTATTTCAGTTGTCACCAGACACAACAGGAAAATATAACATGAATCCAAACATGAATCTTGCGTGCGATGTATGTGCTTGTCAGGCAGGCAAACAAAATGTGCTTCAAGTCAGCTGAGACTTTAGTTAATGATCCATCTTTCTTTTCTGCTGGTATTTTTTTCTGTCTTCTGGCAGCCAATAATCTTCATTAAACCTCACCAGAACTTTTGGACAGAACTATTCACCCCAAACTTCACCATCACTCTATGCAACTAAAAAAGCCTTATGGTAAGTAAAGACTTTCTACTTTTGCTGAGATTTTATATAGGTTTCTGTTTTCAGAGTAACCAACTAAATTAAACCTGAAAACCATTCTGAAATAACCCATATTAACATATTTCCTCTTCAGAATCAACGCCCAAGGCTTTCTAGAACATGTGTTACCCAGTTTGTGATGTAAACTGCAGATTTGCCATGCTCCAGGAAACAGATGTGTGTACAGCCTGCACTGCCAACCTTGTTCTGTTACTGGAAACAGGTTCTCAGAAGACTTGTACAAGGATGGTGAAACTCAACTGGGATATAAACACTGCATATAACTTCAGTGACTCCATTCAGCAGGAGAGATTTTATTCACTATTAGAAACAGTGCACAAAAACCTAACTTCTTGACTGACTGCTAAATTTGAGATTTTGCATTTGCTCCTAACTCAACTTTTTTATATCCCTCACTGTAATTTGCTGACTTTTTAGAAAATATGGTTCAACATTTTTTTTTTTGTCCTGATGATGGCCTAAACCATTACATCAGTACAGATGTCTGTATTACACATTAGCTACTTTTATCCTAGCTTTACCCAAGAGAAAAAATAAAATTCAACCTTAAAAAATGTAACTGGTCTATAAAAGCAGCATTGCCATGTTCTTCAAATCACTGTCTTAGATTCACATACACCTCTTCACTCAGAAAGTCAGCCAATAAGCACAGATATGTTCCTTTGCAGATGGGGCTAACTAACTATGCCCTTGTCTGAGGTCTTAGTGCGAATTGAGTTGAAACTAATTGTTGCCCTAACTTACCGCTGGCAAACGATCATTTCTCCTCCCTGCTCATGGAAGACAGTCCTTGAGCTCTTCTGCAATCCAGACTGGGTTCCATCTGTTATGTCTGTTTATTCATGCCTATACTCATTAAGCCTGATGGAAAGGCTGCTGTGAGCCAGGGACTGTTTGTAGGGATGGCTCAAGCTGGGGCTTGTCTCAAGTCTCGCCCTGCGCCCGATCCCACAAAGCCATGATCTGAAGCAGCGGTGCTGGAGCCCTGCTTTGAAATTGACCCAATCACTGCACTTAAACCTGGCAACCAAGCAGATGTGCATTCAGCCCATCTAGCAGCACCCTCCAGACAGGTTTTTAAGGTAAAGAGCATAAGAAACTCCAGAGTGAACTGAGTATCACAGTGTAATATCCCTCACCATGCTTCAGCCTGAGGTGGAAGGGGAAGGGGCAGCACCACTTTGTAAGCAGGTAAGCTCACAGCCTGCAGTCACTTACTGCAGCCCCTGGTTCCAGGAAACTGGGCACACTTTTACTCCAGAGCACCTCAACTCCTATGCACTGAATGTTGACTCTCACAGGAACAAGATACGATAAAGTGATGCTTCCACTCCCCTCTCAGATCTGTCTGACTCTTTAAATCCACACTGTTCTCATTAGAGTCCCAGGCTCTGGTCTTAAACACTGCTTTAATGTTCCCAGGGAACTGGAGCACAGCTGGTCTGCACAGTGTTTTAGGGAAAGGTAGGGAACTTTATATGAACAGAAATCTGCCTGCATGTTAGATTGTCTGAATAAACATAGGTTCTGCTGTTAACCACAACACTAAGAGTGTTTATTGAAGGCAATTCATAAAGACAGGGGGCATTTTATTTATATGCAGAAACATCTGTAGCAAATGTATCCTACTTCACTATCTGTTAAATGTGTTCTTCAAAAACTGAATTGAAAATACCTCACTAAAAGGCAATCTTACAAACAGTTGAAAAAGGTATTTTACAAGTTTCCTCATGTAGTTTTGCCTTGGCATTTGCACCTCAATCATTTGTATTCCATTCCCCACTATCTTTGAAACAAAGGCTGTTAGCCACACAAAATTTTCCCATGGTTTTGTGATAGACTACAAACATAGGGGGTTTCGGACAAAAATAATGAACTCCCTTATCTTTATGGCAGACACTCAAACAATGGGAAACTGCTCTGTGAAGTCCTGTAGCATGATGAAACCATGAAGTAGATCAGCCTGAGCTGAATTCTGCTTATGGAAATGTTTGTAAAAGGTGATAAATATTAATAAAATTTAAATACAATTAATTCCCTGACAGAATTTTTGTTCTAAAATAATTATTTTCTTTGTTTTCATTGTTTGTTATATAAAAGTACTGATTAATGAATTATGATAATCTAAATGCATGAAGAACAAAATACGAAAGCACCATCAGCAATGTATTGTCACTAATATACAAATGCTGCATGATCTGTCCTGTTACTTCCCTCTCAAATGTGTTTCCTATTGTCCAGAAGAAGATTGGCAACACTATTTAACAAACAGCAATTGGTAGAAGTGTGGTCAGTGTTTCAAGCACCTAAGAAAAGAAAAACAAACATGAAAAAATAATAAAATAAAAGTTACACTAACAGTTACAATTGAACAAAGATGCTAAAGTATCCATTACTGACTTCTCTCCCCCAACAAGGCCTATACACTAACAATACAAACTAAAGCAAAACTTAGAAGGGGAAATTTATCTGAAACTTACTGTTTCATTTTTATGGCCCAGGCTATAATAAATGATTTCTTAAGCAGAATCCATCAAATTGGTGCTGAAAATTGTAAGAAAAAAGGGGAACCAGTATATGATGATTGAGTCTCGATGTGTCAGTATTCGTATTCATTTACACATTTAGCTTCTAGTTTAAAGCAATGCTCAGTGTTTCTTATTAAACAGCCACGGTGTTGGGGCCGTCTATTTTCAGAGATGTCTGTCTCATCACAGTGCCTGGATCCCCCTTTCTCACTGTGAAGAGGACATTCAGTCCTGGGAAGTTACATCTCATAGATTTCAGAAGAGATGAAACTTTATATTTTAAAAAGTTAAAATTGAGCAGAGGCTCCAGAGTTTAAAGCAATCTTTCTGTCACTGTCCATCCTCCCTCCCTCCCCACCCTCTCCACCTTCAACCATGGCAAGCAAACAGGAAATCTGTGACAATTGCCATTGTCTTCCACTTTTCAGTTGAACTGCCTGGTTTAAGGTGAAAACCTTTCAGGCAAAATCTGATATGGACTGGCTACACTGCCTACTGCCAGGACACAGATTCTGAACAGTTCAGAGATTCTGGGCTTTAAATGGTGCAGCAGGTGCTGGCTGTAAGACCACTAAGGCTATCTGGCCACTGTCATTGCAGCCTCCTCATCTTTCACCTGGTCCCTCTCTCCTGCTCTCCTCCAAGCTGTTCATGGGCATGTAGATGGCTCTCTCTCACTTCAAGCTGCACCCAGGTGAAGCCCCTTCCCAGCCTCTCCCTAGAGCCACCCCAGCCTATGTCAATTTGCTATCTGCATTAGGACAGCATGTGATGAACTTGTTCCTGTATCTTCTCCACTGCACTGCTGAAAATCCAAAGTGGGAGATGCTTCTTGCCATTAGCACCTTTCTAAGTAATTTTCCAAATGAATTTTCTAAGTAAATTTCCAAAAGTAATGAAGTCAAACTCCTTGTCATTAGGTCATGGAAACGTTTGGTACCTTGAAAATAGTTCTAATCTAAACATGTGGTATTTTATAAGGGCTCCAACGTTTTCTTGAGCATCTTTCTTGCAGTCTGTTTCTGTGCCTTTTTCTCTCTCGCAGAGATACAAACTTTTAAAGATTAAAGACTTTGAGAAGCATTTAAATAATTAGTTTTTAGCCACCCCAAGAGTGAACATAAAGGAAACCACAAAAGAAAAAACAACAGACAATGAGAATTAAGAACTTTTGTACTCCTTTGTCATCTATGTGTTGATTAAAGAAAATGTTAAACTGTAGGGTATCACCAAAGCCTGCAGAGGATTTGTTGGTGAAATGAATGAAAGAAAAAACTAAAAAAACACAGCTAATTAAATTTTGCTTGCATCTTTACTGAATAAGAAATACAAAAGGAAATTTATCTTTGTTGTGGTTCCGATTTCCTCATCCTGCTCAAGTCTGCTCTTAGTTTAGAAATACCCTGGTTTCTTCTTTCACATTTTCATTAAATGTTGCTCAGACTTCCTGGATCTAAAGGAAGCCTTTGGATTGGCCATGAAAACAATATCTTTTGGAACAAAGCACTGGAGTGACTGGGACACCAAGGACCAAATTCAGACCTTATACATGGATAAGGAAACATCCAAAGGCAGGATAAACCTCTTGCACCAGTCAGAAAGTGATGCTGTATGAGAGAGATGCTGTGCCCAGAAAATTGACATTTGCAGTCTCATTTTCACCTGTGTCCCTTCTCTTCTTATTCTCCCCTCAGTCTCTCGGACTTTCCCTCCTCATGGGAGCCTAATTACCTGTTCTATTTCTTTCTATCTTTAGCATTTTTATCCTTGCTTTGTTTCCATTCATACCCTTTAAATCTCTCCTGCCATTTCAACCTGCTCTCTCTCTGTTATGTGTTCTCTTTGTCTGCTCTTCCTTCATTTTCGCATGTGGCTATAGCACAGTTCTGGCCACTTTCCTCAATGCCTCAGGGTATCTCCATGGTCCTATTTTGATTTTTCTCTTCTCTCTTTTCTTAAGTTTTTTCTTCTCTTTTTTTTTTTTACCCTTTTTTAACTGCATGCTCTTTTTTTTCCCCTAACACTTCAGCCAGCACCTCTTCCTTTGTATATTTTGTGTAGCAAAATATTTCTTGAAACCTCTGTAAGGGAGCAGTGATACAATTCAGGTTCCTGGGATAAAAAGATACAGAAAAAACCTTCCTTCCTTTCTCGATGCTGAGCATTCAATAAAAAGAATCTATGCTCCAGGCTGTGAAGCACAGCTCCTTTCTGCAGAGCACTAAAGAACTGATGTGTGCAGACACTGCTCCATCATATGGTGCTGAGCAGAAAGAAGAATTAACTTGTGGGAGTTAACTGAGCACATGCATCTATTGAGGAGTCATAGCATTTCTCAGATGCCTTGTAGCTGTGACTCACACTGCCTCCCACTTAGCTGAAGCATGATGCTCTCTCACTCTGAGCATGGATTTGATGCATTAAGAAGCAGGAAGTTAGGGTTTGTCATTGATGATACAGGGCAGGAGTTTTCAGTTGATCACAGCCCACCAGGGTAAAAAAATCTGAGCTATGGAGTAATATCCTGAACAGTATCTGTTGCGCTTTGTTCTGGGTCTTTGTCCCTCTGGCATTTCAGCCTGGGGGGTCTCAGAAGAATGTACCCAAGCCGTGGATTCAGGAAGATTAATTGGGAAGATACAGACTAAGAGAGCTAGAGGCACTCCTTGGGTAGTGGTCAAAATGGATTTTGGTTCACACCAGCCTTTGAGTGAAATGACTGCTAAAAGTAGAGATACGCTAGAATATTTTAGGTTTTGAGTATGTTTGCAATCAGTCTTATGGCTGGCTTGTTTTGCAAGATGGAATAGTGCCCCTTATATTTCTTCATATAATTCACACTGCTTGAACTGTTTTGCATAGATAAAAACTAATATAAATACCCTTACCCACATTGCAGTTTTCTTCATATTTCCCATACACTCAGTGCTAAATCCAACCATTCATCAAACCCCAGTCTCGTTTTTCTTTGCTTCACACAGGGATAGCAAGGCACTCAAAAATTCAGATGAAGCATGAAAAACTGTTTGGAAACCTGACTGCTTTTAAACAAATATGATTTTTTAAAAAAGTTGGTGGAAAAGCAACACTGCTACCTTTCGCAATATCCAATTTTGTGACAAAACAGGTGTCCAAATGTTGCTTTACCACGTTGATATTTCATGCTTGTTAGTTACAGGAAAATAAGTTCCAAGATAAAAATAAACACTAAACCAAAAAAATACTTTTAAAAGTGACATTTCTTGGTAAACCTCTATCACATTCAATCGGTCAATCCTGGTTTAGTGAAACAATATTTCTGACTGGAAGCTTTATTTACCAGTTTTTTTTTTTTTTTTCTGACTGACTACTTAGAACAAATAGAGGCAACTTCATGGATTCACTTCACATACTGAGTGGGCTTTATAAATTTTTATTAACTATTATTAGTGGCTTAAAAAATTGCAGATGTCCACCTACAATTCCACAGATTGTGCTGATCTTTCGTGAGTGGTTTTCATCATAAAGTACCCATTCAGCCAAGAATGCATCCTATGACTGTGCAAAGAAGGATTCTGTACTTGATATTAAGCAAGAAATCTCATGCACTGAATTGATGTTAAGTAAAGAGAGTATCTAGGGAAAGGATGACTCAGATGACTCTGTTTTTTGTAAAAGATTGTTCATATGCACTCAATGGAATCTCAACTCATTACCTTACCTTCCAAAAAAGCTTTGTGTACCAGTGACATGAGTCGGACGGCAAAGTGTATAACGAAAAAGGGAAGGTGGATGTAGTAGAGGCAAAACACTGCATCTATTTCTATTATTAACTTAAATAAAAATAGACCTCTCTCACTCTCATCCCCCTCATTGGATGTTCTAGGGAAATGTGTTGTTCTCAATGCTTTCCACATGAGCTTTTGTTTAAAGGAAAAAAATACATGTATTATTGATGCTTTTTAAACAAAGGACATGTTTTCACTTATAAAACTTGAACTGAAACAATTAAATTGGACAAAAAAGAGTACTGTTTGTATCAATAATTTACTACAATAATGTTTCAGACATCAATAAACTTAGTTGGTTCCTATTTAATGTCAAAGTAATTACTCTAAAATTGAATCAATTTGCCATCCTAAAAGAAATAAAAGCAATAAACCTCTCACTTTCAGCACTAAAGACTCTTGCTTAGAAACATTCATATCTATAACTTAGCTATATAATATACCAGTGTAAATATTTACAAGGGACAAGTATATTATCTTTGACAGCAAAGATTTCTTAACCTCCATTAATCCATCTTATATTACTACTATAAAAAGAAAATATTAATTGCATCTATCAAATCTTGGAAACATTAAAATATCTTTAATGAATCAATCTGTATTTTTATTTTCCTTTCAGCTTTCTAGGAATGTCTGCTTTCTCCATTGGCTTATGGTACCTATGAAGGGCAAAAGTGTGGTCTAAATAAAAATTACAGTGTATTCCTTTAGTTATATGCAGTGATTATTGTTAAGGTTTCTCTGTTTCAGTCTTTCAATATCTGAAATGACATTATCAAGAAAAAAATGTCATTTGGAGCACTCATCAAGGTCCCAATTCTACAAAATGAGCACCTGAAAGATAGATATTTTGTTAGACTGAGAAAAGACTGACAATTAAGTGAGTTTGGTAAAAATTAAACTATAAAATTGCTCTAAATGTAGGGATAGGAAGAAAATTAGTAAGTTTACCAAAGTGTTGACAAAATGTGGAGCATTTCTCACTGTGTGGCCTGTTGACTAATGGACATTGCTGCAGGCTGGACTAGTCATTGAATACATACACATTTTTCAAACTTTATAGTCTTCTATTTACAACCTTATAAAAGTTCTAAACAAATATGTTCAGCAATAGCTGGAACTAGAAAAAATACTGGTCAATGAGAAGCAGAATATAAGTTTTGTTTTCAGCAACGGGATTAAATTTGAAATTAAATTGTTGCACATGGAGTAGGATAAAAACTAGAACTAATTAATTACTGTGTAAATAAACACTGTAGTGTGAGCCTAAGGGCCTGTCCACATGGATTCCTTTCAAGGCTGTTTCTAGTTACAAATAGAACATTTATCTCAGTTTAAATATTTCTGTGGACACATGGGAGTTACAGGAAGCCAAGGTGAATTTAGCAAGCTTGCAAGTGTGATTCCATTAGGGATCTGGACTCTACATGGCAGTATAAGAAGTCAATACTACTTATATTCAAGTGGTGTAATGGCTGTTAATTGACATAAATCATGGAAGTGATGACACAGAAATGTATACAAAGAGGAAACACCTCATGTTTCAGTCGTTGTAGAGTTATTAAATGACTATGTTGTAGAAGTCTTTGCCTACCTAAAAAAGCCTTTAGCACTCACCTGCACTTCCACCATTGTTTGAGGCTACTCATTATATAATCACGTTGCTAGTCCAAATCTGCCTCCCCACACAACCTCTCAGTTTAAATGGGGTGCATTTTCAAACCATGGACATGGCAAACTATTTGGCAGCTTACATTTATATTGTCTCTAAAGGCCAAAGTGATGGAATTAAATACTTCTTACAAAATGCTGCTATTAACCACACTGTGACCACCTAACCAGACATTATGAATTCTCAGGGTTTGCATCTCTCTCCTCATTACTTCCAGCTAGGCTGAAAGCTGCCCTGCAGCTCACACTCACATGGAGGGGAAAAGGTGTCATCTCTATCTACGCCACCTTGCACTTTGCAAACAAGAAGCAAGAGACCAGGTTGAAGCTATATGTAGAATTCAAGGAAGCAATGATATGACTAAGACATGAATGATCCTAAAAGAGAATTCAATAAAGGCAAGGGAAGTAAGTAGATGGACACAATGCCAGGTCATGAGGTTTCTTGTACACTCAAAGCAGTATATCACTGTATGTATCTACTTCCAAACAAGTCTCTCTGTGTTGCAAAAGAAAAAACACCAGCATAGTTTGATAACATACTAATCTTTAATCTATAAAGAAGATTAATTTCAAAGTTTAACATTATAAAAGAATAACAAATACTTTTTAAAACAAAAATACAAGATAACACACAGTTGCCTTGGTTTCTCCTGTTGCCAGAGCTTAAAGTACACAATTTCTGGGATACAATTCCATTGCATACAGTGTTTCCTATTACTTCAGAATATGTTGAAGAGACACCTTGTGATTCACAAAAAGCTTTTCCAGGTACAAGCTCAAGCAGGGTGCTATTATAAATAGCTGGTCACATGTCAGATCGTCCACATTATTCAAACAAACCGTAATGAAATCACTGCTTGCTGCTACATTCCTGCCTTCTCATGTCAGCTCCTAGATGCCAGTAGTCCTTCTACCACTGCATCAATCAACACAGCTGCTTGTAACTCACAGTTGTTCAAGAGCAGAACTTTCTTTCATTTGGGTCCCCTTCTTCAGATTCACATCCAGAAGTTCTTATTCCCCTCAGACAAACATAGGAAAAAAAACATTGGGGGAAAAATGATGGAGAAAGTATGAAAACTTTTGAGAAGTTTCTTTAGTCAGCAAAAAAAAAAAAAAAGCTTCAGGCAGGGGCAGTGTGAATAGCCCCTCCTCTAATGGGCCCCCAGGCAAAACCAAAGGGTTGATAAGGATAGCCCAGGTGTAGAGGAAAAAGGCTTATCCTTCCCTGTCACAGTAGAAAGATTTACAATTCTGACCCATACAAACTCTGCTCCTGCTTTGCACTGACCATGGAAACATTCTTTTAAGGCCCAGGCTGAACCAGACTGGAGTGATACTACACTCTACCGTACTCCTTTTTGGTTTGCTGTGTTAACAATGCAAGTGAAAGCAAACAGGAGAAAAATCCTACCAAAACTTATTAATAAAGGCACTTCAAAAACTGATAAAAGGATACATTGTTCTATAAGCATCCCAAGTAGAATAACTGCTTTTTTAATCCATTAGTGGTTGTATTCTCATTGTATGATCTTTGGAAAGCCTAGTAATTACAATAAAAACAAAATGAAATAAAATATTGCCACAATGAAATATCTGTTCAGTAAAAAACTGCAAAACCAAGTAAAGAGCAATTTCCACAATTCTCTCAGTCCTGCAAACCTGAAACATTCAACACTGCTTGGACAAAATTGAGAATACAGTAGATTTTTCAACATAACTCTACTTAAATGACAGTATTAAGAAAAATAAGGCATAGTATTGAAACCAAAAATACATAGAATCAGGTTACTGTGCTACTGTTTGCCAAAAAGTTATTTTTTAAAAACATGGTTTAAATGCAAACTTTTACATCTCCAACATGTTTAACATATTTCAGACAACAAAAGAATACACATACATTGTATGTGATAATTTTTCAAAACTAGCCATTACTTTTTCACAGATTTAAAAAAAAAAAGTCTGTTTAAATATTTCATTTCTACAAAGTGAATTTACATTTTTAAGTACAAAGTGCAAATACTACAGTTGTTTTTATTGCCTTTTGGTGAGGAAATCTCCCACATGTCAAAGAGATCTGCCTTGGATTAGTAAGGTGTTCATCCTTGCTTCTTCGAAACTTGCTGAAAGGAAGTTGGGAAAATTTACATTATTAATGATGTTTTCAATTAGTCTAGCATAAAATTCTATCTCTATTTTTCAGCAGTACCCATATTCCACTATCAGAAGAGAGTTCTGCATAAATATATACAGGGAATAAAAAAAATTCCTGCTCTGTAGTCCTTCATGGGATATATGAGCAAGGTCATGAGCAGTACCTTGACTACTTACCTATGGCCCTTTAAATCCATACCAGTCAAATACAGTTTTAGCAACTGCCTGGGCAAGTCCCTGGTTCAACATACCTCCTATGGCATGTGATGTGTAAGGAACGGGCTGCTGGCTGAAGTCTCACAAACAATCTGTGGTTTCCTTACAAAGTTTTTGCTAGGCTGCAAAAAGCAGCACTGATGGCGTGTGGGCATGTATGTGTGTGTTTGCTGGACAGGGTGAAGCTGAGCAAGGGAAATGTACCTGGCCATTACCCCAGTCTAGTCAGACCCATCCCCTAATTTGACCTTTTGAGAGCAACCACAGCTGAGCCACAGCTAGCATATTAGTGTACATTTCTCTGTCTGCTTTCTTTCATTAAGCTGTTTCCTCAACAAACGTGAAAAAACATGTGCCAAAGCACACATAAGCATATATTTAACTAAACTGCTGCTAAATAATAAATTAGTAGAGAGTAAGGATTTGAGTGTGTGTCTCCTGAGTGGTGCAAATCTGATCAGGCCTTCTCAGATGGGTGGTTTCCTTTGAGCAGCTTCTATGCTTTTCAGTAGCTCCCTTTCAAGTGAGAACTTCTGTGATGAAAACCACCTTGTGCATTTGCAGCCATGTATTGTTCAAGTATGAAACTGCCAACAGATGGTTTTCTTAGCCAGCCTTAATGTAAGGCTATCATTTGTCAGCAACAGCTCTTAAAATAATTGATGCTGAGTCAGCAAAATTATTGGTCAAAATTGAAAAACATAGATGTTCTAAGGATACTTTTATTTCCAATTCCATAAGTCAGTATCAGATTACAAGAAAGGGGAGAGGGCTTGTCATGCTTCAAGTGCAATGCACGTGTGCCAGTAATTGCCATTATATAATTAAAATAACCCCTCTGAATGCTCTGGGAGTTCTGAAAAGATAATTGTTTTCAGGCTGTCTTGTTTAAGGTGTAAGTGATTTGTGGGGAAAACCTGAAAGATTAAGACCACAAACACTTGTTTAAACAAACAAACTTATCACATTATTGTAGCTGTGAGAATATTTTATATTCCATCAAAGCTATGTAGGAGGTCTCTGGTAAAAACCACAACCAATGTTGAGCTTGCCTTAGGAAGTGCAAACCTAACATCAAACAAAGCAGAGACTAAAAAAGGGGAACAAATCAATGAGCAACTTTGAGAGGAAGATTTCTCTTGGCTTGCGGGTAGGTTCACCTGGGGTTCAGTTTCTAACAAATTAATCTAGCTTTATAACAGACAGGAAGACATTTACCACAACTTGGGTTTTGGGGTATTTTTAACCAAATTCCTAATTTCATAGGTGCAGCATTACCTGAGCTGTTCTTATAATATAGTTACATGATTAATTTGTAAACCATTTCATAATTTACTGATGCTTTTGTAGGCACTAACAATTTAAGTCCTCTAACTAATGCAATGAGGTATAAGAATAGTGTGGAGATGACTCTTTTGCTAGACCACTCAAACTATTTGACTCACCAGTCCTCCTCCAAGACCATGCAAAGTACTAGGAAGGTATAACAATATTGCCCAGAAAAAATTTCTTTAGGACAAATGGTTATAAAAACAGACATATAAAAATTAAACCCCACTTTTTTAAAACCTATTTTCCTGGCCTTTCACTGAAGTCCCTCCTTCTCAAAGTGCACCTTTCTTTAAAGGGTTAAAAAACTCTGCTTTTGTGCCTTTTGCAGCTCTGAACAGCTTGAGTAGCCGAACCTCCATGGATGACATACACTGGTGCTATTTTGAAAAACAAGATCAAGTCTTTGCAAAAAACTGATTAAAAAAAATTCTGGATTATGTTGTCAGGGCACTTGACATTTCATCTTTTTCAATCATTCTGCAATTTTAGTTTAAACGCAGATTAGACTGATGCAAATCCTAGTTCTTCAGCATATTTTGCTCAGCCAGCAAAGGCATCTGAAAGTGACAGCTCTTTTCATTGGACTAAGATTTTAAAAGCTGTTTTTAAGCCATCATATAATAATGCAGTGGGGTTTCTGAAATGTATAGATTTTCACAGGGCATGGGAAATGCATGGCTTTGTTCATTTCAATAAATGTCAGTTTGTGTTTATAGTGTGACACAAAGGAAAATTGACATAATTCAACTAAAGTAAAAGTTAAATGAACATGAAGCAGTGCACATTTAAAAGTGCATGGGAATGCTGTCATTCAGGAATGCAGAAGACTCAAGAGGGCTCAATTATACTAATCAAATTATCATATATGTCCTATATGTCAACTTATACTTTTCTAGGAACTTCCACATGCAAGCCTAATCCACTTTGCAAATTATGCACGTTTACTCTGCACCTGTAATTGACTGATCTAGCTTCCCAGACACAGAACTTAATTGGGATGTTGCTCTACATTTTTCTGGCAGCTCTGCAGAATAGCAGATTAAAGCAGTTTGAAGCTGCGATGATGACTAAAACCCCAAGAAATTCATCCAGGAGAGGCAGAAATGGAGATCTTGCTCTCCTCAGTACCCACCTGCCTGCTGGATGAAGTGCTCTCAGTGTTGGTTCTAGGGACCGCTAAAGGAAGGAAAAGAAAACATTATAAACATGGTTTGCAAGTTATCCTCAAGAACTGAAACCCTCATTCTGAAAAGCTATTTTTTACAGCAGGGTAAGTGCAGAGCTTTCAATAAATGAGATAAAATATTTCAGACCTTTCATTGACACAGCTACTTTTTTCTTTCCTCAATACAGGTATTGCTTATTTCAAGGAGTTATATGAAAGTTGAACAACAGCATCTCTTGCCAGTTAACATGTCAAATTTTCTTAGGAGATTGCATATAGTCAAGGTTGAGCATTCCAAACTTACTAAGTCTTTAGTAGTAAATATAGTCTATTATCCCTGGCAGTAAAGAAGCACAGAAAAGCAGACTGTATGGAAAGCATTCACTTTGATTAAAGATATCAGAAACAGTTCTACAAAGCAAAAGATAAAAGATAAAAAATAGATAAAAGAAAAAGGTATCACAGAAACAGTTCTACAAACAAAAAACATTGTTTACATTGCATCTGTAAAAGGACAGGATTAGCACTGTTTTTTTAAATTTCTTAGTTTCAAAGTCAAAGACAGTGCCCAAAATAGGGGAAAATAAACCCCTCAAAAGCTAATGAATTTGCTAGCCCATTAATCTTCCCAAGCTAACTTGTGAGACTAGGGAGGAACTTGCTGTCTTGGTTTTCCATGTCAGTCTGTGAGTCAAACAAGTTGTACTGGAATTTAGGGAAAAAAAAAATGGACCTTGAAAAATGCTACAGCAGCTAGTATCCCCTTCAGAAAACATGCTTTACAACTCTCTGGCTTTTATATTGCTTCAAATTATTCTCACACAAGAAACTTGAGACTCACACGAAATGATACAGTGCCACTTCCTTAGCTCAATTCTGACACCTCAGGTGACAAGAATCCCATATTTTCCTGGAGTTGTAACTCTAACAGCAGTGAAGTGGTAATTGCTTTCATTTGTGCAAGTGAAAGAAGTATCAGAAAGGAATTTTTAATTATCAAGTAAAAGAAACAAAAAAGAATAATGGTATTCCAACAAAAGTAGTTTTTATTGTCCTGTCCTTAAAACTATGTACTTCTAGTAAAGCAACACAATGATTTGGTTAAGAACTTTTTTCCAACTGGATACCATTATTTTTCCAATGCCAAACTTCTGGGTTTTTTTCTCCTCCCAAAGTTGAATGTTCTCATTATTGAATAGATTTTTTTGCAGAAGATCTGTTACAGAACTTTGGTTGTGGTAGTCACAATTTTTACTTCAGCCAAATCTGTGTGTGATCTTCACATGATTTCATGACTCTTACAATTTTCATTTCCAAAACAGCCAGTTTATCCTAATATTTTGGGGGTTTTCTACTGGAATATGAAGACAAAAAAACTGGGGCTTGCTTTCAGTCTTGCTATGGCATTCCTTTACTGCCTGTGTAGTGATTTTGGACCCAAATTTCATCCATAAGAAGTCCTAAGAAAGAATGCCTGCTGCAGCAGGACAGAATTGTTTCACTTTCCAAATTCATAGATAAAAAAATCTATCTGACCAAAAGTCAGATAGATAAAGATAAATATAAAGATACTAAAATTCATCCACTTTCATATTCTTTTTTTTAACCTTCATCATCTAAGTGAAAATTGGAAGGTATTATTATGAGGTCCACAAAAAAAGCCCCAGGAAAAAAATTCTGGATCTGCTCAATACTTGTTTTGAGAGATCTGTTACTGTGAGCCATAGACAATTTACTTCATTACTAAAATGTAGACCCCTTCTGTCTTTCTGCAGTATTCCTCTTCTAGACTTGAATACAACCAATGAGACCTTTGTTCCACTGTCCTCGCTTCATTTTAAGGTACCAGACAAAACACTTACCTATGCTTATTCTTCCACAACTTCTTAAATCATGGGATTTGCTGCTGCTGTTTAGAACTATATTTTTAAAATTTTTTCCCATTTTCAGGAATTGTGTGATTGAACTCTGCAAGTTAGTTGTTCCCCTTCCTACACGTTTGGCAGCAAGGTAAAGTGGCTTTGTATTAGCTGTTATTCCACCTGTTTGGCAGATGACCACATTCCTCTCTGCATCTCTAAACTACGTTTGAAAATTGAGATTTCATTAGAAAGCTCAACCATGTGCTTCCTTCCAGGAATCCAAAAAGCACAGGTGTGATACTTCCACTCACTCAGAACACAGTTCTATAACAACACTAAATTGGCTTTTTGATGATTGTTATTATATCTTCTTATGTTTCCTACCATAATACATTTAATGGTTAGAATCAATGGGAATTTTTTGATTCTGTTGGCGCAAAGTGATCCAGAAGCAACTGTCTTGCCATCTGCCCAAAGCAACAGCTGCATTAGCTGCAGACAGGTGTATTCTTTTATTTTGTATAACTCTGGCAGATATAAATATCAGGCTTCATAAGCTTTCAAGAATTTAGTGAAAAAGACAGCGAGAAAAGGTTCTTACTATGGCGTTTCTTTGTTTCTGCTTTACCTTCTTCTTTTGTTACTCCCAAGCAGCCCATTAATTCTTGAACTGACAAGGACTTATCGTTGTTCACATCACAGTATTCCACAAACTTCTTCACACATTTTTTGGGCTTTGATTTCTTTCTTAGGAATCTCTTAAATGGCTTGATTTCCTTCTTGCCGATATCACCACTGGAATTTTTATCTAGCTGTTTGAAATACCAATGGACGACTCTCTCTTCCAGAGTATGATTTGGATCAGGCTCAGAAACACTGGAACAAGAAAAAAAGAAAATTTAGTCTTAATTCTGGTATTTAATACCTTTATTTCAAAATAGTTACATCACTTTCAGATGGCCATCACCATTGTTATCTAAAACTCCCTGGTTTTGGACACTAACTTGTAGTGAATCTCTCTTTTTTTCACTTTAACCAACAATATCTTAAATTTTACACTAAGGGCTAGAATCTGCTTTTAGTGTTCTCTCTGAAACCCTGTTAAGTTCAGCATCATACTCTGCAAACACTGCTTTCTCCTTAAATTTCCTAAATCAGAGAAAAGGGGAGAGAGAAATAAAAGAGAAAAGACAGTTTCATAGTCAGCAGATGCATTAAATGTGTGAAGTAACCAACTGAAGTTGATCAACAATCAGCACTGCCAAATACCAAAGCTCCAATTACAGCCCATGATGGATTCTCTTAGAGCTACAACACCTAAATGTATTAAATTACAGGATAAGCTATAAAAATAAATGCTATCTCCTCAGATAAGTACCTGACCTGCAGATGCCCTAAGTCTGACAGCACTTACACATTTTTAACGCTACCTGTGACTGTTGATAGCATTGGTCTGTTTTGCAAGCAACTAGGAAGAATATGAATCAGGAAGGTAGCAAACATTCAAGAAATAAAGCCTTGAGAGGAGAACAAGGACTGACACACAGTTGCCCCAGCAGCTACAGAAAAACCCTGAGCTATGCTGCTGAGAATTCATCTGTCAAGTGTATCTCTGTTTAGTGAAGAGTCCACAGTGGTAATTTTGAAGTAAACTCTCCTAGATAGGTTCTTGGAAATTCACCCTTTATGCAGACTTCTCAAACCCAGAACAATCTGTTCACCACTGTTGGAATCCTTTTAAAGACACACAAAAAGATCTGAAACCCACCGGCTGGAAGACAATGATGGATCAGAGACTGCGTGCACCATATCTGTGGACAATGCATCCAAAACACTTGTTAGGAACTCATTCTTCTTGGGCCCAGGACAACCTAGAAAATGAGATTTTGTTTCTTGTTACCTGTTTTTACAACACTTAGATTCCAACAGTAGTTTAGATCTTGAGATAGATATTACTCCCTGTACACAAATTTGCACAAATTGTGGACATGTTCATAACATAATTCAAAAAAAAGCATTTAAAAAGCATTTAAATTCAGGTTCCTATCTGTAACAGAGCAGGAATAAAAAAAACAACCCTTCTAAATGAAGCAAGTTTGAATTTGTTTTGCATACCTTGAGTCCCTTTATTTAATTTTTGGCCATTATTTTTTCCTTCTTTCAGATGTCTTTAACATGGGTGTCACAGTTTGAAAATAACAGCTTTGAAGCCACAAAAGTTCGTACATGATACAAGACAGAAACATGGATTAGAAGCTGACAACACAATACCTATTTCAGATTTCCACTTTCACTCCTCTTATTTTCTACTGGCTTTCTTGACACATGTATTTTCAGTACATTGGTTTTCCTCTCTGTAAAAGGACAGCCAGCTCCTTGTGTCCTTCCCTTTCCTCTTGGATAGGGGTTAACTAGCACTACATAGCACCTAGCCCAGTCAGCTGCTGTTAGTTGGTACTTTGGTTCATACTGTGAGAGCCTATGGTGAAGCTAGATCATCCTCATAATCACATTCCCCATGCAACAAAATTCTTTGAAAGAAACTGACAGCATGTTTCAGACACATAATATGTCAGATAAATATATACTGAAAGATCCCCTCTTCAAGCAGCACAGCTGGAGCAGATAAATTTCTCTGACAAGCACATGGATGTTGACACATGGAAGTTTGTTTATACAATACACCTGCTTCCTCTCCTCTTCCCTAGAGCCCTGAGCCAAACACCAGGTCTTCCTCTAACCCTCCAAATAGCTGAGTTAAAGTATAGGATGATCCATGATCAGTGACATGGAGATTACAAGCTTGAAGCTAGAGCCCATGGCAGGACTTTCACAGACAATTCTGTGCTGGAAGCCACTTACTGTAGCTCTGTTTTAAAGTGAAAAAGGGAAATACTTTGAAGTGTTGTGGAAAAGTAAGATTAGTCAGTCAGTAGGGATTTGATGTTTTACTACATTTCTCAGCAACCACTGGAGCAGGCAGTAGGACTACATGAGCCTGAAAAGTTTCATCTTGCCCAGCAAATTATTTTTTAATACATCCCATTTTGATCCAAGGAAATAAACCTGTGTTACATTAGCCCGTAGTTGTGTTGCAGTCAGAATAGCTCAGCTATTATGTACAGCAGGAGTACCTACTAGATATTATTGTCTAACACATTCATGTAGTTATGAGTTCCTTGCCTTTGGCACCAAGGATATTTTGTTTCAGTAACTGTAAAAGGTATATAAAAGGAATTCACTGAGGAAAGTTTCACTGCACTAAAAGTACACATATGAAAACAGTTGTCACTCTGTTAGATATGTCCCTTTCTCCTTAGTATTTAATCAGTTGTGGGTTTTTTCTGTCACAACTGTAAAAAAAAAGAAAAAAGAAATAAAAGAAAAACAAAAAAAAAAAAAACAACACAAAAACCAAAACCAAACAATCTATAACTGTGACTATAACTTTGAGTTCATTGAGGTAAGCACTTCAATTTTCCCTGTAAGGGATGAAAGTTAGAAGGGTGGCAAGATATTAATAAAGGAAGGACAGAAAACTGTACCAACAAGTTCCATTCAGTGCATATTCTCTAATGCAAAGGGTTTGCTGTCAAATTAGGTTCAGGCATTCCAGCCATGAAAGCAAATTGTGCATTGCCATTTAAATGAGGTCACACAACTCTGCGAGCCACAAAAGCACATCTGTCCAGAGATGAGCAGGCAGAGGGCAGGCAGTCCCTGTGCAGCAGGCACATCCAGCTGTGCCAGCATGCCAACCTGCAGGAACCAGCAACAAGTCCCTGAGCAACCCACTGAGCTCAGTGCTCCCTCCTGCTAGCAAGGACAGCACTGTGGGCCAGGGCTGGTTCCCTTCAGAGGACAGGTGAAAAGTCTGTCTGAGGCTCTCCACATAGGCCTGTCTTGAACGTTATGAGCTTTTTTCATTTTGTGTTGGAGCTGTTATTACCAACATCAGCCAGAAGCCTAAATTCTGCTCCAAACTTAAGTTGTGAATTGATATAGGACTTGTGGAAAATGCAGAAAATAAGACCTCAGCATGTAACAATGCAGTGCAACATGGAGCAAAGGCAATTTGACTTTCTTCTTTCTCTGTCCTTTTTTTGGATAGTTAATAATGTCCAATTTGATTTAGGAGCTCCACCATTTATGAGTGTATTTCTGAAACATCTGGAAGAAACAAAAAACTGCTTTAGGTAGTTTCCACTGCTGTCTGGGGAGCTGCTGAGTGTGCATATGCTACAGATATAGAGATCAAAATCCTCACTTAGCTTGCCATTTATGAAATACAGCTAAGCAGGAGAAAGTATCAACTTCTAAATTCACAAGAAATCGCAGGAAGAAAATTCCACAGTTTAAAGCCTGTCTCTGACAATTTTCCCTAGGAATAAGAAAGGTTTCTAAATGTGTATTTCATAAAGTTGCAATAACACCTGACAGCAATAGAAATCTCACAGAATACAAAAATTGCTGTTAAAACAAACACAATCAGTTGCTGTGAAACATTCTAAATTACAACTCTACTACTTAACGTAAAATGACACCCCACAAAATCCTCATCAGTCAAATACAGAGAAAATATTCAGGTTCTCCCAATTATAAGTTTTGCTGACGTGTGGGCAATCACACAGTAATTTGCCCCACAGTGAAATCTCTGTTCTTTGCAGGTGTTACTAACTTGGAATAATTCTCTGGAGGCTTCACGCTGAGCTTTAATTTTTCAACAAATTTGTGGATGGCAACACTGGAGGAGCTTTAGCTTGATTGTAATGAATAATTCACTCTTATTGGGCTAAAGACAGAAAGGGAAAGACTAGTCTCTTATGGGAGCCTTATGCTTCTTGCTCTGGTTTATAGGCTTCAGTTTCTTCTTCTGCAGCTGCCTGTCCTATGTGGATTTGACAGCTTACATACATAGTAATTTGTTGTTAAAGGGTGGAAGCAGAAACCACATGGACTTAACATACAGGTTCAGAATGTAGACTGAAGTGTTTGCTTTAAGGATAGTGTTGCCCAGAGTAAACCTTAGACCAACAAATACATACAACAAATGACAGGAGTACACAAACACCTCATTTCAGCTACAATAAAGGAAATCGGAGAATCATCATTATGCATTATATCTCTCATATATACACATCTCTCTATACATACAACTACTTTTAGCACTGAGAATGGATTTTTGAAGTTAAATCTGTGGGAAGTTTTTCCATAAACATTCTAAAATATGCACCCTAGTGCCTTGGAGCTCCCTGCTTGGCTGATAATAATCTACTACTGTCTTGGAAGATTATCTTTTACAACATATCTGAAGTTGCAGCTAGAAGAGCATTTTGTTCACTTTTGTAAAAGTGGGAATCCAACAGATAAGATTTACCACCTTAAAAGGGATTGTACATTAATCTTCCTGCAAGAGAGGAAACTGTCTTGAGTCAGTCACTCAAGTTATTAAAGGCATGACAGCTTCCAATTAGCAAATCTAAAGTTTCTTTTTTATTTCCTGTTTGCCAATATGAACATAAAGCTTAGTACTGCACTCAAATATAATGACCAGTGAAATACCTGTAAAGATTCCAAGTAAGTTTTTGATCTGCCAAAAAGATGAATGACCAGAACTATTATGCTTCATTTGTACCTTTGATTTCACTGAAAAACTGTGCTATACAGAAGAAAAGAATTTAACAAAATTTTTCAGTGGTACTGGTTATCCTGGCACAATAGACAATACAATAAAAACTTTTTTTCTTGGACATTTATTCTATACACACATATATGTATAGTCATGTGTTTATTTCTGTTGATCCGTGTGAACCACAAGTTTGTGTTTGTGTTTGTCTAGACATGCTGAGGGGCCTCCTCATTTTTTGGAGGACTTACTGAGCTCTTCCTGACTCCCCTTCCAAAAAAAAAAGAAAAAAAAATCCTTCAAAATATGAGCCTGGGAAGTGAAATTTTTTATGCTACTGATTACTAAAAATCATGGTCTCAAATCATGTCTCACTTAAAAAGTCACTGCCTTTATAATTTTGTTTAACAGATGGACTTGATCATCTTAGAGATCCTTTCCAGGTCTTAAGAACTCTCTGATTCCAGGACTCTATGCCTCATTTCAGTCTTTCCTTCACTGCAGCTTCTGGTAACTTCTCACAGACAAAGACTATCTACTTCTTATTTTGTATCCTTGAAGGCTTGAGGACATTATTACCTCTCCTTGCTAACATCCCTCAAGTATTAAAATTTTTAAAATAATTTTATTTTTCTCTCAAATATTCATACAATTTAAAAGAATCAAGTTAAGCTCAGAGACAAATTTTCTTTCATATATCCTTACCCAAATTTCAAAAATAAGTAAATAGAATACAATTGATATTAGCTGTAGGGGGCTACTGATCCATTTCTTTGTGGCCTCAGATCTCCACATCTTACAGGAAAGAAGAATTATTTCTCAACAAGTGCAGAAGCAGATTTCAATTCTTAACATGTATTTAATTTGTTGTTACTATTTTAAAATTATTTTCTGTTCTAATTTCAAGGGACACATACACACTAAAGAGTTAACAAAGAATGCTCTCCCAAAGCCCTACCCTTCAACCTTAGACATTCATATCATACCAAAGTTCTTTAAGGGGGATTTGTTGAACTTGCTGAAATGAGATGTCTCACTCACAATAGTTATTTAAGTTCAGTATAAAAGAACCCATTCAAAAGGCATTCATCCCAACTACCTGAGATTTTTTTTCCTTAGAATAGAAAAGAATCTACCTTAAAATGTTTCACTTCTTCCCTATTAACTGAGGAAGCCCAGACAGATAACTTATATTCCCTGGTAGTGTTAAACAGGTTGTGATTAATTCTGTATGTGTCTGTGTTACAAATAGATTTAGGCTCTAGCTACTCTCCTATTCTTTGGGCAAATGTGGAAGAAAGAAGGGATAATATTCATAGCAGAAACACAAGATTCTATAAGCAGCTTTTGCAGGCAACTAAGTGACAAAGACTAGGGCATTTGTTGATAGGAAAAACAGTCCATTGTGTTTATTTCAGTTCCTGTACTATTATTACTAAACAAGAAAAAGAAAATTGTTTCAGATAATCAAAGCATAGGACAGGCAATGTGAAATGGCTAACTTCTGATTATCACTTTTTAGTTGGGTTTTCCCTCCATTAAAGGCTTTTGAGAAACTAATTTCTTGCTGCTAACAGCTCTGAGATGTCACTATGACAACATAGAGAGATGAATAAGTTGAAACATGGTAATCCATGTGGATTGGCCAGTGGCCATCCAGCCAAAAATCAATGCTAAACTTGAGAAAGTCTTTGGATCTTATTTGACATTCTTAAACATTCTCTTGTAGACTTTTACCTTTCTAGGTTTGACTGCAAATAGGAAAAAGGTCTAAAAATTCAGATCATAAGGAGCTGTTCCTCTTTCCTGCTTGACTGGATGCAAGAAAACTGAGATTTCTATTTGGCAGTCAATGCCTACAATATCTACTTCACTTTTGGAGGCCAAAGACATCTCAGTATGTTGAGAAGGATTTGACATTCTCCGCACTGAGGGTCACAGTCTCTGTGCCAGTGCCAACTTGTAGCCTTTAGAGGCTCAACCCCTTAGGCTAAGCACAACCTTCAATGCAGCCCTGTGGGCTGAGCTCCAGTGGAAGAAACACAATGCATTTTACTGAAGTGTTGGCACAGTGACAGAACTCAATCATCCCACTGATTAGGACACAGAGAGAAGTGTTTAAAATTTAGAAAGGTACCCAAAAATGTGTAGAAGAGAAAAGCTACTAGATCTGATTTTCAAAACATTATACTTCTGCTTTATATACCATATTTCATGACTGCATGGACTTGAGATGAACAGCCGGTACCTCTGACTGCAGCAACACTTTTAAGAATAGCTTATTAAACGGAAATATTTTGGAATCCAGTTTTATATAGTATAACAGGCATTTGAATCTCCTCATTATCACTCTGAGAGTCTTAACAATTAGCAATCAATACTGCTTAGAGAGTAAAAATGCAGTTATTTTTGGTAGACATTTATTACTTCCCATTTACTTGTATTTTCATCATGTTGTTATGTTTCCTCTCAGGAGAAGGGTATGAAAGAAAACATATTTAATTACCTCCATTTAAATATCCATTAAAAAGGAAAAGCCATTACAAAGAATGTATGTTGTTGTAATTATGGAAGTGACCTCAGAAATCAGGTGCGTAATTTTGGTCTCTTGATGGAAAAATTGAACTATGGGGACTTGACTTAGTGGGGATGTTTTTTACATTACTTAATTAACCTAAGCAGCCTGCTCCTTGGAAACCTTCATGAAAAACAGTCTTTTCTACAAACTGATGTTGATTTTAACTTTTCTGGCTGTCTCTTACTGAGACTTTTACCACTAGAAGCATAAGCTGAAAATCCTCAAAGCACCCACTATCGTCTAAAGTTGCAAAAAAGGCCATTATTCAGACACTAAGAACCACTGGCCAATAAGTCAGAAGAAGGAAATTCAGAGCTGTTGGGTCAGTAGCGCACATTCCTATTAGAGCAATTCTTTAAGAGTCCCCATGCACAGAGTCGAATATTCATGCCCACGTGTGATTCTCATGTCTACGTAACACAGGATGGATGGAGATGGAAGATTAGCACTCCATACAGATACCTTTTTGTGCATGATGGATCTTTTCAAATAGACCTTTGAAAAACACTGTACATTGCTTGTTTTGGGAGTTGTTTTGTTTTGTTTTGTTTTGTTTTTTAAAAAGAACAAATAGAAATGGTACAGAGCAATGCCAACCTGTGGCACACAAATGGAGTATTTCACAGAAGCAGTGACTTGGTGTCTCTTGAATCTGGAAATAAAAGCAGTGGCAGAACCACCAAAAGCAAAACTAAGTCAGTACTACCACGGCCCAAAGCATACTGTTGGATGGTAGAGGATGAGATGGAAAACAAAGATGGGGAAGTGAGGAACAGAAAGGAGGAAGAAGATCGAGCAATACTGCATGCAGTCATGTAAAATATCAGTCTTTACCCTTGTTTTATTTTGCTTATACCTGTGAGTACTGGACATGCATTAAGAGACGAATTTTCACCAGTTTTACCCAATTACTTTTTTCTCCCTCCCTTCCATAACTGGCAAATAACAGATTTAGAAATTGGATATCCAATACAGAGGGAGTCTAGAATTAATGACAGGCAGGTATGGCTATTTTTTTGAACACTAACTATATACTGAATTGATTGAATCAGAATGGATTTTTACAGCAGTGATTAAAAGAGGTTTATAAAATGGAAATCCTGGAAGTAACTGAAGTGAAACAAGAGTCAGCAAGTACCACTAAAGCATTACTTGAACACTATGGAATGAAACAGTCCTTGGAAACCTGGCATCACAAAAATCTCCCTTTCTCTTTATGCAGTTTTTAATTTGGAATCTGCAGTCGTGTAACCTTTCTGGACATTTTCCTTTAAACATGATCAATTTCCTCTGCAAATATAATTTCACTGGCTCATCCTTTACTAGACAAAAAGCTGTAAGATGACTAATACAAAAAACATAAATACAACTTACAAATCCTCAGTATGGAACTCTTACAAGGTATACCATTACACAAGAATGAAATGCCCTTAGGTCCTGCTGAAGGAGGTGGGCATATTATGACAGACTTACTAGGTCCAGGCTCTAATAATTAGACACTATTTATTTAAGTTAAATGTGATGGTCCACTCCTGATTCAACATTACCCAGCTCACTTCCCCAGGGTTAACAGAGGTCTCTGTAGCTACAGCAGGTTCTCAAACCAACTTTCTTTGCAAATAGACCTCTGTTTGGAACATATCCTCCAAGTCAAATGTAGTACTGTGTACCTCATTAAACAATAATAAACTAAATGCTCAAGTAATGATGAACTGGATTTAATCCCACAAAAAGCCAGCAACTGAAGAGTTAACCGTGCTTAATTTGCAATTTACAGTAAGCACTGAGGAAATGAACACATCCTACTTGGGAGCAGAGATCCTGCAATGACAGAAGCACAATGGAGCAAATTAGAGATGGAGATTAATGTAATTATGGTTCTAAAGTGTCTGCCAGGAAGGATGCAATGCAGCTGACTTCATGTAAAACACTTGACAGTGTGCGGTTTGATTACAAAGTGCCTTGGGTCGCTTTACAGCAGGAAGATCCAGTTCCATGATAACACTCCATTAAGGATTAGGAGGACACTTTCCTCACTGAACCACTACACTGTAGGTGATTTTCATTGGGTACAGTGTGGTCTGTTTCCCCCGTGCATGTCCAGCATTCAGTCAAGTACTCAACTAAGGATATCCTGCAGCCATGCCAAGGACTGGATTTCCTTGTGTTCTTGCAGAAGCCCACCCTGTCAGCTTCAGCAGCTGTCATGAAGTGTAATGCCAACCAGGATCTCCAGAGTCAGCTGATTCTTGTACTAACAGGTAATATCTGAAAGGGCTAAGGAGAGAGGTTACTGAAATGTGAAAACCAGTCATCTTATTGACTGTGGGACTCTACAGGAAACAAACAGAGAGGGAGAAATACCCTATTGTCCCCTCCAGACATCAGGCATGGTCTTCAAACAAACATGACCCCATTTTATACACAGGCTGACGTGGCATGGCATGCTGCAAGACTGAGCCAATGTAGGCAGTTAGGGCAGTGTGTGTGGACAGTTCCTGGAGCAGGCCATGGAATCTCATTTGTTGATAACACAGCAATAGAAACACATGAGTGAGGTTCTCAGGTGTCTTACTCTGTGCTGCTGAGTGAATGGAGAAAGTTGGAAACAAGACATTGCTTTATAACTTTGTGCCCTGGGTATTGAAGGGGATAGGGGAAAATTCAATCTCAGTGTACAACAGCAGCATCCCAAATGCTCAGACACAGCAAAACTCAGTCTTTCTTGGGCATGAATACTAACTTGACTTTCAGCCATGCATTTTGCAACAGTGCTTGCTTGTTGCTGAAGGCAACTGAAATAATGACTCTGTAATTCATACACCCCACATTTCCATTCTAAGTCTACCAGGAATAATTCTCTGGTATAAATACACATACTCTAATGCTGATTTAGTATGCAGAGGTCATTTTCCATTACAAATGAGTGAATGTAAAAAAACTCTTATTCAGTCCATGCTCCATACCTACAGATTACAAATACTGTGAATTCCAACACATACAGACTTTCAGTCTATGAACTTCACATGACTAAGGTAAACAAGCCTTATGCAGAGGACTATAAAAGGGTTCACATGTTAGATTGTCAAAAATCACTTGGTGTTCTACTGCTGGTTAAAACCAGGAGGCAAAAAAGAAAATGCAATGAGCAGAAAAAAAAACCACCCAAACACTTAAACCTTTAAAAATGCCTAGGATTAAATCAAGAAATTCAACATGTATGCATGGATTACAAGAGAAAGGCAAACAGTTACAACCCATCCATTTCTATCAACAGATATAAGTACATTTGCAAAGGATTTTAGAAGTTTCAATTATGTGTGCCATTGCAAAGACTAGAGCTTTAGCCAGAACAATTTTCGTGGAAAGGACAGAATATATGGTAAGGGCAGTGAAAGGAGAAGAAAAGCATGGAAATTGGAGAGAACCGGGTAGAAAATCAAGGGAGAGAAGAGATATATGGAAACCAGTGGAGAAAAAAGCTGCTTGAAGTTCCAAACTAAGCTGCAGCCTGTGCACTGACACAGACACCTCGAACAGCACTGACAGAATATTAATCTTCCTCCCCCATTCTCCTCCAAACAAAACTGTGATTCACTGAGATAGCTCTGGCATTCACATGAACTGGCTTCTGGTGGTTTTGTTTTCTCTGCTTCTGCCAAAGCCATGTGGATAACATGGCTGAATCTCTGCATCTTTAGCTGCATTTGCAGGGACAGAAGGGTTTTATATCTTCCTATTGCTTCTGGTGCTCTTGGTATGTGATCACGAAGTAGCTCTGTCTCAGCCTGGCCAGGAAACAACAATTCCATCATGTGGACATAGTCAGGATTGGATAGTTTATATTTTACTCTGGTGCAAAATGAGCTTTTTAATGCCTTTTCTTTTTTTTAAAGAGCAAAACACCCTATCCCATCTTGGCCAAATAGCTTGGTGATGAGGGCACGCAGCTGAGATGGAGGAGACTGAGGTTCAATTCCTGATCCAAACCAGACAGAGCAGGGAGTTGAAACCTGGCTTGCTGTTATCCCAGTGGAATACCCTAATCTCTGACACTAGAGAGTTAGGTTCAATTCCCTGCTCTGTCTGGTTTGGATCAAGCATTTGAACCTATGTTCTTTCCTCTTCAGCTGAGTACTCTAATCATCAAGCTATTGTGTGTCCACAGAAGGGTTCCTTTTGCTGTGAGCAAACCCTCAGAAAACAAAGAAAATGTCAGAAACCATTCCTATTGCTACATTAAAACATTTTCTTCAGCGGAATAACAATAGGATCAGAACTGGACAACATGTTCTTTAAGTCAGGGCTTCATCCTGAATGGCATAAAGAAATGCAACCTGCATCTTCCAAAAAGCCTGGCAAGTGTGTCAACAGAGTCTTCTCACCAGATCAAATGCATTCATGAGCTTAAAGAAAACATGGACTTCAGTGCTTTGCTGGACAAAGGCACTGTACTTCATAGTCTGAAGAGTCAAATTCTCAGTAAAAAGGTTTTTTGCCTTGCATGTTTTGGTCTTGAGTCTTGTTGCCTCACCAAACAACAGAGTTGTGTGAATGGATGACTTTATCACTCATATACTGTAAGCCACTGCTGATAACCTTTTTTTCAGCAAATACAAAAGAGAAGCCTGTTTTTTGATATAAAAACACATTAAGTCTGTTGGATTTTATTTTCTAACTTTCAATCCATTCAATTTAAAGCTGAGCATTTAAGCTTCACTATTATTCAATTTAAATATTTCATTTAGAGGACATGAAAAGAGTAGACAATATAACTTCCAGTGGTATAAAGTTGAATTCACACCACACTGGAAAAAATAGGGAAGCTGGAGGGAATCAGATACTCAGATACAATGGAAAAGAGTGGGGAAAAAAAAAGAAAACATTATTTATAGGGGCCACAAAAAGCATAGATTGCTTCAGTGGTTCTACTTCAACCTGACAATTTCCATTCACAACACAGAGCACAACATTAATTTGTCACTTTTTTTTTTCATTTTCATGAAAAAAGATTTCATTCAATTGTCTAATTTTTGAATAGAAAGGGAACTTGGGGTTCTCACACAGTACCTTCAAAAACATCAACAAACTTTATGACTCGACTTAGTAAAGCACCTAGGTTTGTCTATAATATCAAGTGTATCTTGGGTTGTTCAGATGGAGCAGAATCAATTGATCTATTGATTTCATGAATGTTTGAAGATAAAAACATCTATCAAGGCAAGGGGAAAGGATGAGAGTTCCAATTCAAATTTCACTTTTTTTTTTTTTTTTTTGTGAACTTTATTTAATCTATTTTCTGGTTTTTCTGCATGAAAAGGATCACTTTTCATCTCTCAGGTACTTGAGAGATTCCATTAATTATACATTTTGAAATGGTTACCAGGAAACAATGAAGAAGAATATAAATGCCTAGCTATCAAAGCCCATTTTAAGAATAAATTGCTCTTCTTTTATGACAGGCATTTATCTGTTGACTCTACTAAAAATATAATGAGTATAGAATGTCCTCACTTTATCTGTCCCATATTACAGTGTTCTGCTTTATCTGTAAACAGAGATAAATCACTAAGAAGAAAACTTGGGCTTGGGGAATTAGTCTTTTGCTGTTGAAGTACAAATTTTGGTTGGCAACAAGAAAATTAACCCAAGTAATTCCTACCTGTCTCCAAATTACAAATGTTACTAACCAAAAGTTCTGAAGTTAAACATCTGAGAGAGAAAAAAAATCTGTGTGAGGGAGCTTGACTTGAGCCCGTGCACATGGTATGAATCCTAACTTTAATAAAAAGTTATAAAATTCATTTGTAAAGAAATACTTCTTTTAAAAAATGTATTCCTTTCCTACTAGCCAACCTGTGAGTTCCATCTAAGATATAAGGCATAGAAGGTACCCTTCTCTTTCCGCACAGTTGAACATCTTCAGAAATTCATTATAAAAAAGGAAAAACTTCAGCATGAAGACATTCACTGCACACCACATTGAGCTCACCTTTTGTATTTCACCTATATAATGACAATTAGAGTGAGATAGAGTATGTCTCGTTTTTTTTCACTCCCCCTCCAGACAACCACGTTTGATTTCAAATTAAGAGTTCAGGTTTAATAGATTCATTCAGGTAATAGTTTTATGATAAAAAATTCATGCCTCTCCTTTCATATTAAACCAGCGTTTTCTGACCTGCTTCCCGTGCAACTTTCCTTGGGTGGATTGTAAAGAATCAGAGCAGTTTATATCTATTCACATTCCTCCTTCCCTCGTGGCCCTCCACACAAAGTGACTATCAAGTGAAGCCTGTCTGCAAGATGCCCCACAGCCAGATATGAAGGAGAGCTAGCAACAACAAAGCATTCACCCAAACACTCAGCTAAGCCTCTAAGCTTAAATCTCAAGCAGCTAAGGAATTTGACAAAACAAGGTTTCACTGTAGAATAAACCATACAGTTTTCACTCTCCCAGAAGAACCCTGCTTTCCCAAATAACCCTACTTTAACCAAGCCACTACTTCAACTAACCTGCCTATGTCAGGGAAATCAATGAACTTAAAAAGTAAAAACAACTCATGATGAAGAGCAAGCCCTGTTTTTCTAAACATCAGAAATGCCAGCACCACAGCAGTGTGCCTTCTTTTTTACCAAGCCATACAGGGAACTCTAAATTAAAGCCCAATTCCTGCACCTTACATGTCCAGCCATCACATTGCACATTAATCTCTTCCCTCGATTTAGTTGCCAAGTTTGCAATAGCACTGTGTGATGCATGCCTGGAACCATGAGCTTGGCTCCAAGAAAACTGTGTACCCTGTTAATGCAGGGATCAAAATACCTGTTTAAAGAAATTAATTTTTATAGGAAGTTCAAGTAAATGATTTTTTCTTTTTTTGCAATCCCTATTGGATTAAATTTTTCCTATTGACAATTACACCTAGTGAACAAAACGCTACACATAAATCCTGGGCAGCTCATAGAACTAATGAAATGGACTTGTAAACATGTGAGACACAGATGTTGTGGCTCTATTTTCCTTCATTCCCTTAATCAAGAAGGAGGAACAAGGAAAAAAGAAATACAGCAGACAAAGGATGAAATCAGTATTGTGTCCAAGCAAGTGGACAGTTGAAATAGAACATATGATTTTAAACAGCTCATAACAGATTGGCATTTCAGTGTTTGCAAAAAAAAAAAAAAATTAAATTTAGCCCAGTTTACAATACAGAACTTTCATGAAAAAATTAGTAAAACTTAAGGAATTCAGAGGACAAAGTATTTTTATATAAAGGAGACTAGCTTCCTTTGATTCAGTAGGAACCAGACTAAGTTCAGAGAATAATTATTCCTTTCAAATTTTGACATTAGGATTGTATATCTAATATTAATTATTTTTATCCATTACTTTGGTTCAAATTGATATGGTAATGTCAGTAACACCTAGAGCATGAACTCCCTGTTGGTGCTGTTTATGAAGTTTAGATGACCCCAACTTCTACAGTCCAGCTGGTGTCCTAATTATGATGAACTATGCTTTGCACAAAGCTGATAGGAAAACTTGGATCCAGCTGAACTACTAAGGAGGAAGGGAGATATTTACCAAGAGCTCCTAATTAACTAAGTGTCCTGGCTTGCCAGCTGTAAAAAAATCTCATAATGTGTAAAGAAAGTAGTCCTTTGAAATATATATATATAGCATACAATGCATCAATCACATTTTTTTTCTGAAGCAATCTTCCTGCTTTTCTAAGAAAAAAGATGCTGAGACACAGTTTTAAGGGCTGTAAAATAAAATGTTCTCTCATGCTTAAGTACACTCCAATTTTTTTATAGGTCTGCATGAAAAATCTGAAAGATAAGTGTGCAGAGCAAAGTGCTGAAAAATGGAGCCATTTCTAGTGCTGTACATGGTAACCTATCACTCAGTAGCTCTCAGACACACAGAAATCCCTGAGAAGTGGAGAGTGTGGGTATGCTCAAGGAGTCACATTGTACGTGCAGTTAACCTGGCATCACCTGAGGCTATTGAGCTCACTGACACAGCAGAGAGTAACTCTTCTCCCCTGGAGGAATGTGTCACAGAACCAGCTCTAGGCAAAAAAGAGCAGGCACATACATGTGCCTACAGGAAAAATAGGCTGGTCAGAGCAGCTCATCCCACTTCTGGTAGGGGAATAGTTCAAAACCCCTGCTAAGTCTCACTGACAGGAAAATACCCAAAGAGCTCATTCATCACATCTCAGCCCCAGCCCAGACTGATGCCTGTGCAAGCTGGCCTCTGCCATGTGTGCAAGGAGCATGGGAGTTTCAACTCCTCCCAGCACAGTGGTGCACACAGATGGTGTCAGCCCAGCCTCATGTCCTGCAGCCCCACCGGAGCCTGGAGTTAGAGCTATCTTGCTCCAGAGTAGGAGAGCTGTGGCAGAAGAATAAATGTCCACTCAAACATTTGGAGAAGAGGATGTGAAATCTTCCCTCCAGGTCCCAGCACCCCTCCCCAGGATGTCAGTATTCTCAAGAGATACTTGGATTGAAATACTGACACTCCTTGAAACCTTCTAATGACACTTGCTACTGAATCCCATTTGTTCTTTCCTTCTGTGAAATAAAAAGCAAGAAAAAGACTAGTATCAGAGGTCTCTTTTGTAAACCCTTTGTAGGTATCCTCTCTTAGTTATTGGTTTCCTTTATACCATTTTACACCCTAATAAGTGAGAGTATTTTCAATTCAAAGTAATGAATTAGAAGCAGAATTTGAACAACAGTTTCAGAGATTAAATAAAATAAAATTCATCTTTAGAGCAAGGAACTGCCAAGCATACAATTACAAACCTACTTTCAAGAAATTATCTATATAATCATCTGGATGATATCAACTATTGAAAATATTGGCAAAATATGTATTTACTTTTTCTATTCTTAATACAATGACACTATGAATTTCAAACTTATCATAGCAAAATCACTGTTCTTATTTTGCATAATAGAATCAACTTGAGTGAGGCTAAGTAAAACTGTGATTTCTTTCTCTAAGGTGCATCACAGTAACTCATTACAAACAGCAGAGATAGTATACAACTTGCAGAATGGCTTTGATTCATTTCAAAACATGAGAAAACTACTGAGAATATATATGGAATACATTTGTAAGTAGAACCCGTTTAGGAGCCTTTCCTAGGAGTGTGAGTTAAGAGTCATAAGAGCATCTCTGTCTGTAAATGGGAATTTTAGTATAAATACAGATTTAAATTTAGGGCTATGTTAGTTATCATATAAACACTTCTAATCTAGATTAATCAGAAACACATTATTCCTGTGTGATGAAATTACTAGCACACATAACCCAAAAAGCACGAGAATGCTTTTCCAATGCACCTTCTTAAACCCTGTACAAGTACATGTTATTTTGGGAAAAAAGAATCCAAAACTCTTTTGTATAAATATTTCAGAGAGTTTAAGAACATTTTATTAGGAATATTTTTGTATCCTTCCAGCTCTTTCTTTGATAGTGTGAATTCAGCTATACAGATCTCAGAGAGACACAAAAATTCTAACTAATAAAATCCTTCCCTAAATAACTCCCAATTAACTTTCTGCATTCAAAGCTTAAAGGACAAGCACCAGATACACTGAAAAATTTCCAAGGGTAGAAATATGTGCTAAATATCCTAATAAAAAACCAGCAATCTTTTCTTTTCAGTAGTTCAGAGATATTGTTTTGTGACCATTTAAATATTACTTCTGTGAACTGAAATAATGATATAATATTTCCAGCAAACATGAAAGAGTAATCCTGTTCATTATTGATGATTGTATTTAGATGCATATCTAAGTGCACAACTAATGGAGTTCTTTATGATGCCTTCCTGCTTGATGAAAATGAGAGAGAAATAGCAAAAATAGCAAGGGAGATTGTAGAGCCAAATGCCAAATGCAATTCATGAGTTAAATTCATATTTATTTATAGCTGTCTAGTCTTTTCACCACCAGATGTATAGTATACAAAGTACTATAGCTAACTACTACTATTACTAGCTATGTAGCTGAATATGTTAGTCAAGAGCTATTCCTAGATTCTGCTTTTTTCCTCAGTGAGCCAGGTGAATTTTTCAAACTCTGGGTTTATTTTCTGCAGACAAATCTGCTGCTTAGCTCTAGTAGACATTTTCCATTATAACTTCCATTTGTCTGGCTACAAAGCCTAGGAATTCGCTTATCAGTACTTTTCCCTGTTATAAAGTTCACAGCACAGAAGGGTCTGTAGTGATTAAGAAGCCATAAAAAAAGCTGATGAATATTCACTCTGCTTCCTAAATTAATTTGATTCAATGACCTTTGCTTTGCATTGAACCATGTTCCAAAGCTAATTTCAAATTGGATCACTACCAGCAAATCTGGATTATGTACTCAAAGAACCCAAACCTCAGGCTCGTAATACTTGCATTCTATAACTCTCCAGTTAGAGAACAGGAATAATACCCTGGGACTGAAAACCCCTGACTTTACACTGGTTCTGGCTGGCTGTGTCTCATTTAACCATCAGAGACTACATAGCCCATAGAATATCAAGGGTTATGGAACAACCTAAACCCTCATCCTACAGACACTGATGCCTGGGCTTAACTTTACAACCACATGTAAAAGTTTCTTTGATTTTAATTGTACTAATCACAAGAAGAATGCAAGTAAGTGTTTGCAGGATCAGGGTTCAGCAGGTCATGGATTGTACTTTAGGAATATTTATAATGAGTTGCTTGTGGATGACTTACAGAGAAAAAAAGCTTTACCAGAAAACATTTCTAGATAGCAAGCAAATTCAAGAACTTCACAAATATAAAGGGCAAAATTTGTGACTAATTTATTTCCCAAAATTATTCACGGATTTTTGCCATATGCTAACATCAGGAATCTATAAACAGTAGCACTCCTGCTGAGCTAGAGAGAAGCAAATTTCTGAACCTTGTGAAGCATTCTGAATCCTTTGAAAGATTTTCCAGATGTTTGTATGGGGTAATTTCATTTCTTTCTTGAGGGCTCTCAGTTGTGCAGGCCTATAAGCTGTACCTAACCAAGGAATAACCCCATCTATTTGAAAAACACTGAGATAGTATCATATAAAATGTCATCCCTGTGAACAAGAGTATTTATTCTACATCTCTTCACTGAGCCCAGAAAAATGCATTCTCTGCAGGCTAAATACCTGATGTGAAGAAGGATCTGGAGGAAAGCCAGCTGGCTTAAACTCAGCCAGTGTGAAATGAAGGTGACACATGCTGGCAGACTGAAGCACTTTGAGGAATTGGCAGGAACTTTCACTGGCTCTCCAGTTGATGGCATCTGTCCACCCATTGTCCGAGTGGCTTTGCAATCATCTCGACCGTGAATTTTCCAGGCATCTTCTTGTTATTCTGTATTTGTGCAGTGCCCAGAACACTGGTATCCCAGACTATGAAACTATAAACTGCTGTGAGGCAAACAATTAACAACTCTAAGCACAGAGTCTTTCCAAGCTCATCTCTGGCTGCAAGTTCTTCATATTAACAACAACAGGTATGACATCCTCTATCTGCTGCACCAAGGTAGCAGCACTTCTTTACCAAGACAAAGCATGTGAAATTAATCATGTCTTTGATCTGCTATGATAAGGAGGATAAAACCTGGCATTGCTCTTGAGCCTCAGTCAGAAACTATGTTCAATAACAATATTTTACTTTGTAAAATAACGTCAACCTCAGTGAGATGTGCAATGCTCTTCTACTGGTGACCAGTTCCACTGGTCTCAGATAAGCTATGCTGGTATTTAGAAAACATGAGCATTGAATGGACTGATTATCTGAGACAGCCTTTTTCTCAAAAGAAGTAAACAAAGTAATTATTTTTTGCAGCAGGCTAAATATACTACATGGTAGTGCATATGAGACTATTTCAGTGCTTTTAAATATGCAATGTTATTCCTTGTTTGAATACAGCCTCTAGGCCTCCACAACTAAAGGCCCTTGAGGAGGGAATTTTTTGCCCTTTTGCAGGAGGTTACACAAAAAAGCCTTTTGGAGGCTAGAACAAAAATATTTTTTTCAGAAAAATATACTTAATGACTACATCTTGTTCATTTTCCTTGACAAGTAAATTAGCCTTATTGCTTGACACTTTCAGTCATTATTCAGTTGAGTAATGACTGATGTTATTACTGTGTTACACATTAAGCTTTTCAAAATGTTAGTAAGTGGGAAGGCTTGCACTGGCTTAAATTTTCACAAGCCCTAGCCTTTTAAGTCTGCATTTCAAAAAGTCACTGTTTGATGAAAATCACAAAATTTCTAGGGTGATTTATTGTAAGTACAGGATATTTTCATAATTGCTGGGAATTGAAAATCCCCACTGAACTCACAGTTATTGAAGTGCTCATTTTGTTTGAAAACTGGAACACTTCTCCAAGTGACTAAACACAAAGAATAAATGCCTTACCATTGCTGTTCCCTCTTGAAAATATAGCTCCAGATATACATTCAATCTGAAATGAAAATATTTATTTTTCCCTGTCCACAGATTAAACATGAGAGCTGTTTCTGCCACATAATCAAGGAGAACTTGTATCCAAGTATGAAAACACAACAAAACAAGAAATCCATTTTGAAAGGAACAGTGTTACAAATCCATGGCATGTTTTTATTCAATTTACTCTATCAGATTATAGAGGAGAAGCCCTATACCATGTGCCTTTGAGGAAATAGTGTCTTATTATGTGACTCCCACTCACTGTCATGATAAGATTCAGGTGTCATTTTTCATTATGATTACAGCCCTGGCACACTAAAAGGTTTTTCACCTTTTCCATTCAGTTAATATGAGCTTTTCTTGACAGCTTTTAGATTGCAAGATGATAATGATTGCAGGCATTCTGGCAGAAAACACTGAGGTTATTCTATATCAATCTTCCCTGCTGGTGTTGGTTTTTTCCTACTGCTTACACAAGAGCTATAAGCCAGTTGTCCCACATTATTATGAGATACCTCTCCTATGTCTTCACTACGACAGAGATTATTTCAAGATTTTTTAAAAGCATTTCTTGAACTTACAGTTTTAAGAATACAGCATCAAAGTTTGTTGAATGAGGCAAATGCTTTAATTCCTTTTAGGTTCCAGTGTGATCAAAGTTTCACTCTGCTTATTGTAGGATTTTATACTGGGCATAGTCACTACCTCAGTATCTTACAGTAATGCAATTGGAGCTGTTTAAAAGGGTCTGTGGTATTTTCACTGTAAACTTTAGACTGTCTTTAAAAGAAGGCAGGTATCTTGATTTTCTTAATACTCACATGTATTTTCTGCAGAAACCTTTTTAAAAGAAGCAAAGATCTTTAAAATGTACTGTTTTGCAGTTTCTTTTGGATTTCTTGATTAGACTAACCTCTGCATTTAAATTCATCTCCTTCTTTGTCTCCTTATTATTAGGAAAAAATATAGAATGAGAGTAAATATAATATTACAGATTAAATATAACTGTACAGCTGGTGTGAGACAACCTCCTGGAAAACCAGCCAGATGCAAGAGAATGTTCTCCCTTCTGGGCATGTTCTCCTGGAGGTGTTCCACTGCTCACACTGACAGCAGGCAAGACTGCTGTCCTTAAACATGTGTTTGTTTGCAAAAGGAGGACAGAAACAAGTGAGGTGAGAAACAGAATATATATTCTTTGGCATAGCCAAATGCTGTGAAGCGAATGAAGTCAGTGTTTATTAGTTCTATTATAGCCCTTTAAATTAAACATAAAATTATAGGTTAATATGAAGTAGAGCAACAAATGAAATGTTATTGCTGAGCCAGTAGCACCACCTTTAATTAGCAAGATTTTGTCTTTTGTTAGCTGTGAAAGAGTTGTGTCTTTCACTGGCATTTTACTAGTAACACAAATGCTTTCACTGTAATTTTTATAGGTAAATTTGCACATTAAGTAGCTCTTGGATTATGTGCTTGAGATTATTTTTTTCAGATATTAATATTTCTACTGTAAGTTTGTGTGATGATTCATTTTGATAAGAAATTATTACAAATTGAGGCAAAATTAAAGCAGTATGAAGAACTGTGGCCAGATCATTATTAATCAAATCAGGATGAGGAGATGAATAAAAGAGGGTATGAGGAAATCAATGTGATCTGCAGAGCTTTGAAAAATGACTTGCAAGACTTCCTCCCTCTGGAGCTAAAATTCCCACTGGGAGATTAAACATCATGAGGTTGTCTTCCACCCACTGATCCAGCCTGTCAAGATCTCTCTGCAGAGCCTTACTATGCTCCAGCAGAAAAACACTTCCATCTAATTTAATTTGGTGCTATCTGTGAACTTACTGAGGATGCACTAAATTGCCTTATCCGAACCATTGATAAAAGATATGAAAAAGACCAACCTCAATATTGAGTCCTGGGGAATACCACCAGTGACTGGCCATCAACTAAATTTAGCTCCTACCAGTTTCTTGGCCCAGCCATCTAGCCAGTGTTTAATCCAGTAAAAAGTGCATCTGTTTGAGCCAAAAAAAGACTCAATTTCTCCAGGAGACTGTTGTGGAAAATGGTGTTACAGCCTCTACTGAAGTCTAGTTATTCAACAACCACAGTTTTTCCCTCATCTTCCAAGCAAGTAATCTTGCCATAGAAGACTAGGGGGCTCATGCAGGACCTGCCTTTCATAAAGCCCATTGGCTGGGCCTGATGCCCTGGTTGTCCTGCACATGCTGTATGACGGCACCATGATGATCTGCTCCATGACTTTCCCTGGTACCAAGGTCAGGATGACAGGCCTTTAGTTTCCCAGATCATCCTTTCAACGCCTCTCATGGATGGGTGTTACATTTGCTAATTACTTTCTGGTAAATGTTCCCCAGTTAACCAGGATTGCTGGTAAATGACTGGAAGTGACTTACTTGGGAAGCTCTTCTGGCCAGCTCCCTCATAGCTCTCACTGCACCCTCTCTGGGCCCACAGACTTGTGGGTGTCTAATTGGCATAGAATGTAACTAGCTGTTTCCTTTTGGGTTATGGGGGCTTCACTCTGCTTCCATCATGAACCTCCAGCTCTGGGAGCTGTATCTCACTGTTGAGCCTCACGTCCTCCCTGCAGACCCCACCATGCTCCAGGCAGGTCCCCTCCATCAACTCACCACGCAGCTGCTCAGCTCTGCCACCACTTCACTGTCATGAAGGTTCACAGCAGATTTGAACCAACATTTCCTGGTCATAGTCATTATTTTGGTAGTTCTGCTCTGTACAGAGCCTTTTGCCAAGTACCTCTCGGTATAAAAAACAGCACAGAGCTCAGGGCAATGGTTACAGGCTCATTTAAAACAGCCAGCAGCTTCAAGTGGTTGGTTGACTACTCAGAGCTTTAAGATTCAATAGCAGAAAGGAGTATTTTGAGCATTAGCTCATGCAGCCAGAAAGCTGGTTACATCATAAAAATATAATCCTTTTAAATCACAGCTCAGTGGAGACAGTTGCATGCCAATTGACCTAACAATTTGAAGCTCATGGGAAGGCAGGCATGTGTTAAAAATTTGCATTATTCCTTATCTGATGCCTTTTAAAAAAAGAAAATGTTAGTCATTCAAATGCTTAAGAATGTGAAATAAGGTAAGATTAGTTTCTACTTGGTCTTGGTACCAGACTACACTGGGGAAATGAAGGACTCTGTGAAAACAGACTAAGCTAGATGAGGTAGGGCAGTGGTGGTACCTCAGTATTTTAGCTGAGAAATTCTCTGGCACCTTATAAAACCTGATGCAGTCATGGTCAAAAGTAGAACCACTGCATGATAGAATGAACCTCAAAAGGAAAGGCAGTTAAGCCTCTATCACTTTCCTTTTCTTTTAAGATGCCTTTGAAGTGAGACACTTCATATGATGGCTGTTTGGCTGTGGGTGTTGCATCATTGTGGTTTGAGTGCTTCCGACTATTTCCCTTTAACTTTGGAAAAAGATACACTGCCAACAACCAAAAGTAAACTGTATTTATCCACATATAATTCCCCCATACCTTAAATCATGAGTTTTGCTCCACAAAACATAAACTTTTCAGGGTCAGTGCAGGATTATCCCATCAGAAACACAGTAAATAAAGCTATTACAATAGGAAGAGAATTGGGCAGTTAGAATATTTTTGTTTCTCTTAAGTAACACAAAAATTAAATAAACAGATGAGTTAAACTGCTCTCATGCATGATTTGCAGGAGAAGATATTAACTACTTGAATGCCAAGGTTAAACTAAGTTCAAGAACACCCATAGCTCAAAACAAGAACTGAGTCAGTAGTAGGCTATGAAATTAGAAAACAACTTGTATTTTATATTTAAGGAAGAGTTTTAAGTGTTTTTTTTTGTTTTGTTTTGTTATTAAGTTGATTAACTATACAAGGGACCTCTGTCAAGACATTTCAATTGAGTCATAAAATTCTAAGTTTGACTTAAACTCCATCAGAGTACCATGATTAAACAGAGCTTAGGCCTCAGATGGAAAGTGCTGAGTTTTGGATTTGGGTTGTGGGGGAAAGGTGGTGGGGAAAAGGGGACACAGAGAAATCAAAATCTGTCTCACAGAGGCTGTGCAAAACTAATTTAGATCCTTATTATGCCACTGAATAAACCCTGGACAATAAAAACGTTTCAGATGCTTCTTAACTCAGGGCTATCAAAACCCTGAAATACTTACCTTTTTAGGAGAAATGGTCTAGAATCAAAAATTGGAATGATAATCAACTGAACTGAAGGATTGCCAGTAAGGACAGAAATAGGAGTGAAATGCTGATCTTACATTACCAGTAAAAACCTACAGGAACATGAACGCAGTGGAAGCATGCTACTTCCAGCAAGGCAAACTGAGAGCAGTATCTCAGGAAAACAAAATATTCAACAGTGAAGAGCTGTGCTATTTAGAGAAAATTAAAAAGGGAGAGTTTCAAGACTTTTAGTAGACTGATTTACTACATCTGTACATGGACCCAAGTCAGTATACTGCATTACTGTTCAAGGCACTGTCATTTCCAAACTATATTTTCCCTCTCAAATTATCCTTTTGCATGAAATGAAGTATCACAACTGTAGGAATGTCAAAAAAGCCCGCATCATGTTAAAGAAATGGAGAAACTTAAGCAAACCAAAATAAAATGTAAACAAAATTAGTGGTCTGACTTAAATTGACAAAACCATAGCAACCCAGTAAAGTCTGAAAAACCAGCTTCACATTGTGTCCCTTGCTGAAACCTGTGTGTCATTTACTCATTTGTTAGTTTTGTGGGGGCTTTTTTTCTGCACAAAAGATAAGGGTACTGCTAATTAAAAAATATTATGTGATCAAAATGACATTGCCCAGAATACTTTAAAAATGTTTCTATTTACTTTTCAAATTTCAGGTCTGGGTAATGAAAATCATATTGCAGGAAAATAAGATAAATTCCCAAATCAGGTAAGAATACAAAAATCTTAAATCTTATGAAGTGCTATTCAAAGTTTATCCAGCCCTCACACACAGCAGAGCCTAAACCAGAGACTTCTTGCTTTCAATGCATACTTGTTAAATAAGAAAAGGATTTGCCCAGGAGACAAATTATCTGAGTAGTCTGGCAGTGTCTCAGTATGTATCTTGCTTTGTTACACACCATGGTCCTTTTCTTCCAGGTTGCTAAGAGCAGAGGCAAGACTAGCTTTATGAACAGGAAGCTCACAGGGGCACCCACACCTCATTTCATCATACTATATGTTTTGCTCAACTAGCCTTCAGGCTAAATCCTTTGAAAGGCTCTTGACCAGCTTATGTAGAAAAATTAATTCCTCTTTAACGCACCAGCAATCCAAAGTATGGAAAAAACTATTCAAGACCTTACATCACAGAGATTCCATTTTACTGTATAACACAGAAGAGAATAAAAGGTCAAAATACAAATGTTTGAAAACTCTGACTGTGAGAAAAATAAAAAAACCCTTTTGTTTCCATAGTATGTGACATTCTCTATACTCCGTTTTGAGTTCAATTTCACTATCTCAGAATAACCAGTTTCTGAGAAGGATCATAACCGCACGTAACCTCAGAAAAAATGCTTTGGCTTTAAAAAAGGACTAGAAATCTAATGGGAAGAATTATTATTATTAATATTATTATTATTATAACTTCCAGTCCAAACTAAGAGATACAGGTGGCTTGGATCGTCCGTACAAACATTAGGGGACTTCAGCTTCAGATGCTTTATATTAGGTTACCTTAGGATGTGAAGGTTTAAATTAGTGGGAATTTTGCTGTTGATTCCAAGGGACACTTACCTGCCACAATTTTGCCTTAACAAGGTATCAGTGCTTGCCAAAAACTGTTTCTTGGTTTACTTACAAATTATTGCTAAAAATATTTGGCTTAACATATAATGAGTTCAAATTTTCAGGTTGTATAAATCAGTGAAGCTGCAGAACCATGCCAATTTAATCCACTTGAGGATCTACCTGTAGGGTTTATCCCATTTAAGATCATTCATGGCAGTAAAGTAAATAATTTAAAAATCTTCCTGGTTTTACATGGCAGGTAGTCAGAGTGGTTTCACCAAGGGCTACTGCATTTTTGTGGTTCTAATCAGCAATTCAAGCAAACCCATCCTTTCAGAAATGTATTATTCCTTAAAAGTAAGACTCCAATTAACCTAGTTTTTTTCTTTATTCAGTCCTGGCACCACTCAGCAATTATATGCCATATTTAAATTTAGACAACACAGATGCAAACATGCCTTTGCAGTAGAAAAACCTGAATAAGAGTGATTCATTGCTATTAAAAAGTTGATTCATATTAGCTATTCACACAATTTTGTGTTACTTGTTAACAACTAGATATACTTGTACAAGCTCATCTTTCAACCTCTTTTTCAAAAAATTGTCTAAAGTAAATTCAATTCATTTCACTTGACGTAGTGCTTTCATGATAAGAAATAAATTTGCCATTTATTGGCAAATGCACTTGTGCATTTAGTCTTACAGGGAGAGAAAGAAAAAATTAACATCTTAACACAACTGCAACTGCAAAGTAGTTTCTTCCCCCAATTACTTCTACAGACAGAAACTTATTCCATGCTGCTGCAGAATATGAGATTTTTCTAGTTAACCTGTAAGTATTTAAGAAATGTTGGTATTTGCCTTATTTTGAAATAACACAAGACATTTGGAAGTCAAAGATTAAGCAACCTAACACGAGAGAGAGCAAATCCATGTCATAGATATCAATTATAATACTTATAGGCTTGCATTGCTGTAGTGGTTTTTGACTAAAGCACACGTAATGCAAAATAACGTAATGTAAAAAGGAAGGAAAATCAATATACCATTGCCTAACTTAATGAAAATTCTTGTTAACTATTTCACTGGAAAAGTATCTTGATTTTGGATAAATCTTTATTACTGTACTGTATGAAAACACTAGCTGTTTAGATAAAAAAATAAATAAATGCAATCTTAAAAACCTTCATCTGCCCATTCTCCCTTTAAGAGTCCATCGAGCAAATGCTTTTCAAATATTTAGCAAAAGGTAGCAATGACCAGTAAGTGATATCTTTAACTGCAAAACTTGTCTCTTCAACTTGTGGTCTGCTATAATGTCTTCTAAGTCAAGTTCTTTCCATTCAGAAAAAAACCCCCATAAAATCAAGTAACCTTCCAAGTCTGTAACTATGCAAGTGTTGTGTGAAATAATTTGTTGAAGATGACTAACTTTCCACTGGTTTCCATGGAGTTGTAAATAGCACAGAATAATTTGGGTTGGAAGGGACCCTTGAAGGTCATCTTGCCAAGCACCCTGCAATGAGCAGAGAATTTTCAACCAGGTCTTTTGCTTAGCTTCTGTATAGAACCATTTTTTCCTCCAACAAAGAATAATAAAATAAAAGTATTATCGTGAAGTAAACTGACAAAGATACTTTTGGAGAAAAGTAAGATGGATACATTATTTAGACTGATTCCAAGAGGGAGGCCAATTTCCCATGGATTTTGCTAGAACAAGGATTATGAAGCATAGATTAAGTTATCCTGGATATATTTGCTGATTTCCCTGATAACAGAGCAGCAAAGAATAATTCCAGTAAGTGAATGTGATGGCCATTAAACTACTGATTAAAATGAACCTCACTTTCTCTGACAAGATCCCACAACCCATATTGACTTACACTGCTCGAAAGTCAAAGACTTCAGTCAGTGGCAAATCAATATAGTGGTATCTAAAAGATACTCTGTTTTGATACAGTGTAAGGAATTGCTTTCTAATTTACTGTAGTGAATGAACAAAGCACTGGAATGACTAAACTTAAATTTATCTGTTTCACTGACCTTGAAGCTGGCGTCCTTTGTACAAATCCTTTGTTTTTGTTGGGTGAGCTCTGGCACCATTATCACATTTAGGTTGTTCATACCTAAAGAACAAACAGGGAGAGAAAAAAAAATGGTTAATTGGATTAAGAATGAATTAATTTCAAATTTTGTAGCCTTCATACCTTCTTGTATTCAAGGAATAAGCCCACATTTTCATTCAGAGGGCAATACAAACTTATCTGTCTATCTTTCACTTACCTCAAAGAAACCATCTTTATTGTCCTGGAGTTGATACCAAACTAAAAAAAAATATTGTCTCTTCTAAAACCCATTCTACTGGGAGGAAAACAAAAGAACTGCTATAAATTAATACAAAATAAAAATTATTTTGAAAAATATATGAAAGAAGCCCCACAGAAACAAAAAAAAAGATGCTGCCTCCCACCTATAAAACAAAAATAATTAAACAATACCACAGACATTATTCATGTTGGGAAACACCAGAGAAACAAATAAACAATACCAAAATCACAGCAAGGCAGGTACTGTAGTTAGGGACTACTGCAGCTCTAAAAAGTTTAAGTAAGAAGGGTTATGTTTTGAACAAGAGTAAAAAAGTGATAGGATTTCCAGAAGGAAGATAATTGGGCTGGAACTGCTTGAAATGAATTGTGAAGAAGACTGAATCTCCACCTGCTTCTGGTTCTTCTATGCTTGCTGAGTTTACTTAAAGTCACTTTGTTAGTCTAACTGTTAACAAGAAATTCTGCTATTTGTACTTCCAACAAACAGTGACTTACGCAACACCACTAGCAATATCTTTTATGCAAGACCAGGAGGCATGGGAGGAGCATCTGCTGCTGAATTTCATCTCCTTTTTCCATGTCCCACTATCAAAGCATGGTGGTTTTTCACTCACCTCAACAGTCTCTTTCTGAGAAATTTTTACTTTTTTGTCCTAAAGTAGTCTGAAGTTGCCGGACTTAGCAGGTAGCACTTTCAGAGAATGTTTCAATTCTCAGTTAAATGAACATGAATTGTGTCTATATACATGTGTGTGCACATATTGTTCACGGAATAGATTCTAGATTCTTTCATAGTTTATATAACTGAAGTTCTCCTACTCCAACTTCACCAAAAGCACATTTACTACGTGGCATACTTAGATTTCTTACTAAATTATACTAATCCAATTTATTTTGGAACAAAATATTTCTAAAAACATTAAATGGTGGCAATGTCCTGGATTCAGGTCAGACTGCTTCTAAAAACAATGCCTTAATATTTTGCTCTTAATTATCAGGCAGCATAGAGAACTGCAATATTATTTTTTCCTTTGAGCACTTAATTTATTTCTATACCATCCAATGAAACTGATGACTAACCCACCAAGTTTTGGCTGCTGCAAGAAGGTACAGTATCATTTTTATGGACATAGGAGAGCTACAGACTCTTTTTTACCCTAAAGAATGGCAGAAATAGAAGGTGCTTTGATAACATGGGTTGGATTCAGATACTTGATGGATGACCACTTCAATCAGCCAAGAAAACAGTGAAAGGGAAGTCTCTGAGCAATACCCACTAATGCAGTATCTGGCAAACAGCCTGGCCCCTGATTAATCTGATACCTGACTCTGCATTCCCCTCCTTCTCTTCCATTACTGTGGCTGCTCTGTGCCTGCATTTCATTTTTTGGCCTCTACTCTTCTACCCTTTTGGCTGATATTTTTGTTAAATACACACATAGTCCATCATATACAAACTAAATCTATAAAAGCCCAATAGGTGTTAAAATGCTGCAATGTGAAAAGTCTATGTTTAACTCTTTAAAGCAATTGAAGAAAGAAAACAAGTCATTTAAAGTTCACCATACAGAAACAGCCATGCTAAAAACTGATAAGAAAAACAGACTTGCCTCAGTTTTCATGGAGAAAGAGTGAGAACGGGATAGTATGTCAGAATGGAACACAGGTTAAAATTAGTGTAGTTAAAAGACATCCCAAGTTACTCTTTAGAATTTAAAAGGGGAAAGAATCCCTAGCAGTAAATGTATATCTAGAATTGGCAAGGGCTTAGGAAGACTGCTTTATACGTCTGATCAGTCTGCTGGGAAGCACTGAGATTTACTGAGGTGTACAAAGCAGTAGAAGATGGAGGCTTCCACAGGGATTCTGCAGCATGGGCAGCTTCATGAAACAGATGTTTTATGTTCCTTTTTAAGTTTGGAGAATCTTGTTCAAGTTTGGGGTTTACTCTTCACAAGACCCTAGTTGCTAAAAAAAGTCACATGTGAGAACTCAGCCTCATGCTCCCCACTGAGGCAAAAGGCTGAGGCTCATGCTGTGATTTCCAAGCGGTGAGGACCACACTGACACTTTTGTGGGAATGGTTGTTTTTAGCCTTTAAATGCATTACCTCCTTTTAATCCAGATTTAATCCATAACTTCACCTATTTCTTTTGTTTTACTGTCTTAAATGTCCTAGAGGGGTTCTTCATTGACATACCTTCATTTTAACTCTAGAATGAGTTTATTTTTTTCTGAAATACCTTCACTGACAAATGATTTATCTTTATTTCAGATGACAATGTATTAGAAGGTGAGTGTTAATAACTTTCCTTCATTTTGAGGGTCTTATTTAACATGACTACCATTTATTGAGGTGTTCAGAGCCTTATAATATGACAAATATCATCCTCATGAGTACATTCAAAACAAATAACAAGCAGAATGTTGAGCTGTTCTGGCAATAGCTTTCTGGATCTATGTATCCTTTCAGTGTTGTCCCTTAGCAATTCGACCCTTATTTGCAGAACAGAGATTTCAGTAGGCTATGCACCCATCTTGCTACCAGGAGTACTAATGATATCAGTTCCTGCGGTAGAGTTTTAAGATCCTTTAATTTGTATTTTGAAGTGGAAAACTGAAAGACAGTACACCAAATTTTGCACAAGCCCCTGACTGTTTAAACTAGGAGGACTCACATATTCCTTCTTTCCATTCTATAAGAATTACAAAACGACAAGTGTATATTCCTCATTATATTCTGATCCCCGTTTAGTTCCCTCTCCCTGAAAAAATAAAAAGTTTAGTTTTTTCAATACTGAAAAGAAAATTAAAATCAAGAAATAATTAATGGGATTCCAGCCCATCTAAATATTTCTCAGAAATGAGGTCTAGACATTCCTCTTAAACTCCAGGCAGTAATCCCACCTGCTTGTTTACCAAGACTGTAGATTCCTAAATGCACCAGTCATTCTTTATTTAGTATGAAATTCCTAAAACTGAGTACTCTCCTTACCCATCTGTGCTCAGAAATGTCCTCTTTGGGGATATCACTGAATTTTACTTCCGCAGAGCTTCACTGAGGACTGACCTTAAGTCTAACAAAGCTGAAAAATTAGAAATGGTCAAGAACACAGCAGCTGATCTTTTTAGTATCAGTCATCAGGCAGAGCACTTTTGTGTCTAAACCATATGCATGGAAAGATTGTATCCAATTTTCCAGCCTTTCAACCTTGAGACATGCAGTACAGCAAAAGGTCTTCCTGCTGCCTCTTCTCCCACAGCTGAGTGACAGTGTGGTTGCCAAAAACAAGAGCCCAGCAGACCAAACAGGGGGAAAAAAAGAGACAGAAACTGATTCTAGGTCCATTGGTGATTCATCCAGGGGTTGAGAAGGCCTAGAATTCCAGTCTATATGACAATAGGAGCCAAAATGGCACATACTGCATGCACACTATACATATTCATCGGAAAGCAAGGTGGTTGGTTTTTAAGGATTATCACCTCCAGTTTCATAAATGGTTCATCCTGACAGGCAAGATGTGGCAGGAATCCCACACAGATGAAGGAAGTGCACCTAACAAAATTCACATTTAAAAAGAAGCATACAATTGATTAGCTGATACAGGAGGAATAAACAGACACTATTCAAGTGCGCAGGGATGGGGTTGGGAGTCTGGTAAGGAGCATGAAGGCAGCAAGAAGAACTTCCTACATGTGTATGAGCAAAAAAGAAGACAAGGGAAGTGTGAGCCTGCTGCTGGGTGGGATAAGAGACCTTGTGACAAAGAACAGAGAGAAGGCAGAAGTACTCAATGGCACCTCCTTCCTGGTCTTTACTTGTAAGACCAGTCTCCAAGGAATCCCAAGTTCTTGAGAGCAGTAGTAAAGTCTAGAGCAAGGAAGACTTATCCTGGGTCATGAAGGATCAACTCCGGGATTGTTTGAACAAATTGGATATACATAACTCCATGAGACCTGATGGGATGCACCCACAAGTGCTGAGGAAGCTGGCTGATTTGTGGGCCACTATTATATCTGAAAGGTCATACTGACTGGGAAAGGTTCCTGGGGACTGGAAGAAAGAAAATGTCATTTCTGTGTTCAAGAAAGGCAAGGAAGAGCCAAATAAGCCAGAGATCCTTACCTCAGTTTCTGAAAAGGGGATGAAGTAAATCCTCCTATAAGATATTTCAAAACATATGAAGAATAAGAAGGTGATTGAGAGTTGTCAGGATGGAATTATGAAGAGGAAATCATATTTCCCCAATGCTGCAGCTTCCTGTGATTCTTAACTTGCCCAGTGGATAAGGTGAGATGGGCAGATATTATTTATCTCAATTTTAGCTAGGCTTTTGACACTGTCTCTGAGCACATTCTCATAGACAAACTGATAAAGTACATATGAGATAAATGAACAGTGTGGTGTGTTGAAAACTGGCTGAACAGCCAGTTTCAAATAGTTGGGATGAGCAGAAGTGTTTCAGCTGGAAGCCAATCACTAGTGGAGTGCCCCAAAGCTTGTTTATTGTTAAACAATATTGTTTAATCTCTTCCTTAATGACCAGGACAATGGGACATAGAACAACTTTATAAAGTTTGCAGATGACACAAAATTGGGAGGAAGTGTCTGATACACAAGATGTTTGTGCTGCCATTTAGAAGAACTTCAACAGGCTTCAGAAATGGGCTAGCAGGAATATCATGAAGTTAAAAAAAAGAAAGCAAAATTCTTGCTCCTGGCATAGATTTACTCCCTGCATCAGTACAGTACAGGGTCAACCAGCTGGAAAGCAACTTTGAAGCAAGAACCTGGGATTTCTGATGGATGCTGAGTATAAGACAGCAAAGAAGGCCAATAGCCTCCAGAGCTGCACTAGAGCTGCACTAGCTGCATCAGGTCGAGGGAGGAGATCCTTGCCCTCTCGTTCACAGTGGGAGAATGAGACTTACTTGCAATGTTGTGTCCAGTGCTGAGCTCCCCTAAGAACAGAGACATGGGCACACACTGGGTCTAGCAAAGGGCCACAAATATGATTAAGGGACTGGAGCATTTCATATAGTAGGAAAAGGATGCTGACAATGTTCACCCTGGAGAAGAGAAGGCTCATGGGGGATCTTAATGTTGTCTCTAAGTATCCAAAGAGAGGAAAATAATGAAAGGGAAGTAGAAAATGAACTGGATATAGTCCTGAGCAGTCTGCTATAGATGATCTTGCTTTGAGAAAGGGGATTGAAACATAAAACCTCCAGAGATCTCTACCAATCTCAGCTGTTCTGTGACCCTATAATAAAATTATATCAATAAGAACTAAAACACACAAAAAAACCAAAAACCAAAAAAAGGAGAAAAAAGAAACAACACCACAAGCCCTCCCCCAAAAAAAACCCAAACCAAAAACCCACAAGAAGAAAATCCAAACATAAACAAAGAAAAAAAAAAAAAAGAGAAGACCCCACCAAAGCTCAAAACCCAACAAAAACAAAACCATAGCAGAAGCTGCATTGCTTGATGAGCACAAAAAAATGATTTGGACTCAAATTAGGGAACAGGAAATAAAATTATTTAAGGTAATAATTCAAAGAAGGATTAGCACTAAAAAGAAGGGTATAAAAGGGAGTATCTGGAATTTCTAGAAGTAATTTTTAGATCCTCATACAATATGTATAGTGATCCTACAGCTTCAGCATCAAATTTAGCCTATTATGTTTTATCCTTTATGGACCTCAACTTGTCAAAAACAGTTGATCAACAGCGACTTTAAGTGATAAAATCAAAGAACCTTAAGGTTGGAAAAGACCTCTAAGATCACCAAGTCCACTTCAGATGGCACTGTAATTGGCATAGTCTAGACTATGGTATAAACAGGTAGCAATAACTCAGCACTTGAAGAATACGTGAAAAATTCCTCCCCAAGAATATACTATTTTACAGCAGGCAGCTTATAACTCATGTTTCTTTCACAGACCTTATGCAAATGATAAAAAAAGATTTTGCTTAAGTAATAAAAGAATTATGATCACATTAAGATACCTATACTGCCTGCCAGCTCCATATGAGCTTCTGTAGCATTTCTACAAGGGCCAAACCTCAATAACCAACCTAAATAACATCCTTTGGAACCTGATATGTGCTTTGCCTACATCTGCATTATGTGGCTTACAATAATTTACCATGAGATGACTGAACTCCAACCTTCTATTAATAACACACTAAAATGATATTTCCTTGCTATGGGTTCCCGAGCAGTTGTTCCATCAAAGACCATCATATGAAATAGTTGGAAAAATAACAAAATAACTAAGCATTTCTGAGGTGGGACATAGTTTGTGTCATAGACCATCTCACTTGCCTCTTTTATATTCAGGATAAGGAGTGTGAGATTTCCTCTGGTATTATTCATTATATGCTTCAAGTCTTGGATTCCTAGCACAAAAAAGAAGTAAAGAAGAGGACTAGGATGGCAAACTGCCTGTGCCATTGCAGTGAAAGAGTCCATGGCCATCTGACCTTAATTTTTGATGTCTCAAAATATTTCACTCTATAAAAAACCTGTATGACATAATTCCACCAGCAAGAGAAATCTACACGACAGTCCATGGACAGTACAGTATGTTCTTACAAGAGCTTTTGAGAACTGAACATGTACTCCCTTACCTGGTTGAGGTACCGGGGATGGGACGTCCCGTATCCACCAGAACGCACCAGCAGTAGCCCGTGGAAGGATGGCACTGCACTGGTTTGTAGAGGCCGCCCTGAGCACACTCTGGAATGAACACATTGTCTTTCTGGGGCTGCTTTGCTTCCTCCAGGGCTGACTGAAGTTCTTGGTCGCATGATGATGCTTTTGGATGGAAAAGAAAAAGTACTGAAGAAGAGAGATGGGAAGAGCCTACTCAATTCATCAAACAGATTTTATACCTTTGTTTGATTGCATATAAAGATTTTCCTTGTGAAGGCTTGCTACAGCTCAAATACCAGCTACATTGGTTTAGGCTATATATTGTTAAAAACTTTAGTTTCCTTTTCATGCAGCTGCTTAATTTTATAGTCCTAATAGTATTCTGAATGCCCCCTTTCCTATGCTTGATGGAATCTATGGATAAGCATATACTTTGTGACCTTAAAAAAAATCCTCATGCACTGCAAAGTCCCTAAAGAATGGATCCTTTTCAGAGGCAACAGTAAAAATCCAACTGCTTAGGATTCCTTAAATGAATTATTCATCCACATATTCATTGGGATGTTTATACTCTGCTCGTTCTCTCCAGTTCTGAAACAACCTCTTAACACAGTGAGAATTTTTCCACGTTCTTTTCTGGTGATTCTGGTGTTGGCAATGTATCATTTGCTCTGGAAAGCAAAGACCCACGAGAAGAATACATTTTTATGTCATGGAATCAGTATGTCTGAAATCTTTTCAGAATGTGTGAAAAACATACATATCTATACATTCTCAGCCTTTACATGAAACTATGAGGCAAGGGGGAAAGAGAAGAAACCACAGGGCCTGAAAAGGCCTGTCAGTTTACACAAATCAGTAAAATAACACCTCTGCTGAGGATTTTTGGTCACTAATAAACTGGTACATGTGAAAGTTCAGAGACAGCAAATAAGAAAGACTATATATTCAAGCCATTATTTTTCCAGGGAATTTAAAATCACCTATCATGTGAAATTTAGATTGTTAAAAATACATTTCTAAATAACTCCCACACTATCCATTAGGAAAATATATTAAATATTTGAAAAGCAAGAATATTAAGCACTCTACAGATGTTCAAATTGCTAACAGGAAAATTTCAAGCCAGTAAAATTTCAATCAGTAACAGATTCTCTTCAGTTAAAGAACAGTCATTTTAATGTTACAATAAAAAAAAAAAGTGGGTAATATTTGCTCTTCTTTCAAACCAGTTAAACTATTTACTTTTTGACTTTTAATAGTTCAGTGCACAAAGAACAAGTTGAATCCTGACTGAATATTCTAGCACATTTTAACAAATTTTAGCTCTACGGTAATCTTGTTTTCTTTTATCCACAGAGTTCAGAAAATGCTTTGCAAACTGCAGGCACCAATAGAAATTCACAGAATAATACTGCTCCTTGACAGTTTTTTGCATATGTAAATGTCCAGAATCCATAAGACTTCTGTGGCAGGGGAAAAGGTGACAGGAAGCTAAACACCTTCATACTTTAAATGGCACACAATTCCATCTATACAATGGCCTGGTTTACAAAACAGTGTGCTTTTTTCCAATCCATGTCAAAGGCTTTACAAAAGAGAATATCACTTTGTAGCTTGATTACACAAGGCACAGATGGAGGTCTTTAGCTGATTTTTTTTCCCTCTTTTGTTTCATATAGTGTTTGAACAGGGTATCTAGGCAAGTTGATGATTTTGTACATTTTTGTCTTGGTCTACCCACTGACATAAACAGAGATTGAGTACCTCTCAAATTTCCAGTGTTTAGATAATAAAGTGTACTTAGAGAATCACTGTAGTAGGGACAGAAACACTCTTTTAAAAGGGATGTAAGAATTATTTGCATATTGAAACCTTCTCAGAAATAACTATAGCTTGACAAAGTAGAAATCTTTCACCAGCATCCTCCTAGAATAGCCAAAATAAATTTTCCCATTAATGAATCTGGATTATGATGAATATCAAATAACAAGCTGTAACAATTCTAGAAAACACCTCACTTAGCTTTGTTGTTCACTTTTTATGTTTTGTATACGATCAGGCAAAAAAGAGCACATGGGGCGAAGCGGCTGCCATGAGAGAGAGGAAATAAATACTTTTTAAACTCCACTAAATTAATGTCTCCTTCATACTGATAAACCTTGGGACCATGCCATTAGTTACTGTGACCTTCTCTTGGTTTATGTCCTTGTAACTAGCAACATAATACAGCAGATGTGCAGGTATTCTTATCTCCCCAGAACCCAGCCTTGTATGAAAAATACATTTGTATGCTCCCAGCTTTGTTTAGAAAATACACTGCTGTATAAAGACCACATAGTCAGGTCATCCAGATAAACAAAATGTATCTGAACAAAGTGGGTGTGATGGAAAATTCAGTGCAGAAGCAGATATGAACTTTTTCAGCTGTGGGCATAAGCTGTGCTCTCTAATTTCTGTGAAGCTCTAGTTTCTACTGATTGAAACAACCTGCCAAGGACTACACTGCTGACTCATGGGCCAGTGCAGTCACCTCTGTTAAGGTGATTTAGAGGACAGTGTTAGACTTAGATAACTGGTCTTTACTGGTTGACTTGCTGAGGCAAGATTTTCTACAAACTGTTGCTCAAGCCAGAAATTTTTATCTTTTGCACTAGGTCATGTTTCTTCTGGTCCTCTTATTCCCTTATGTCAGGTTTTAAATCTCAGAGGCACAGAAAAGCAGAATTTCAGGGAAGATGTCACAAGAGGGCTGAAAACATGGCTTATAGCTTTAGGAGGGACAGTCAGAGGACTGCTTGAACTTAACATCAGAAGTGAGACTGGAAACAGAGCAGACAGTAATCAAAGGAAGGTTTAAAGATAAAGGGCTTTCCCCTTCTTGAAACTTTCAATTTCTTATCTTTCCCTTACAGATAGGAAATTTTAACAAGCAGAGGAACACTTATCACTGGGCTTAAATTAGTTCTCAGATAAAATCTAGATTATTTCTAACAAATTAGGAAAAAAAAAAGAATATGATAAACACTACATCTGTCAGTTCTCTATGAGCCAAATGACTGAGTCTTATTACAAATCTGCTGAACAGAGTTCATTAAATTGGTTCAACAAAAGTGCACAATAACTCATCATTTTTCTTCCTCATACAATGGCTCATGCTTCAGGTCAGCTATCAGGCCATCTGCCCAAGAAAGTAATTCCTGAAGTCTAATGTTTTGTACAATTTTGATGCAACCATTTGTGTTACCATTACTACTTCCCTGTTTGTTTTCCCCACTAGAACATTGATCCTACCTGAAGGAAAACTGGTCTAAAGTGCTTATCTATAATCCTGCCTGCCAGAACCAGAACATTAATCCTTTGTGTGATTTCCTGTCTGAAGGAGCCATTCATCCACTTTCAGACTTTTCTTTCAATTATTTACAACAGGAGTAGTGGAAAGATGCAACTGTAGCCCTGTGATGCTAAGAGCTCTTATCACAAGAGCTACCATACTGCTGAAAATAATTGCCTTTGTAATGTCAGAAGAGTCATGGTCAACAAATGTTCATTTCCCAAGAGAACCAGTGATAAATGTCATTAGCTTAAAAATCTCTGACAGTTTGTCCAAACAATCTGACAACAACTATGAACTGGAACCATAACAGATGGATGCCAGAAGTTCATAAAGTGAACACTATGGAAAAGGATCTATGCCACAATAAAAGTAGGATAAATACCTTACTCATTAAAATGCATCAAACTTTCTCTGGAATGTGTTACTACAATAACATTCCTTCTGGGAACAGAAAAGCACTGACACTCCAGTTTCTTCTTTTCAAGGAATGTGCTTACACTGTTGTTATTTTACTTAATTCCTTCAATTTTACCTTGCTAGAAAAAAAAAGGGATAATTTCCAAGCATCTTAGTAAAAAACATAAGCATGGCTAAAAAAATTTTTTCTGCATAGTCTATCATGTTAGCCAGTGCTGTAGCTTAGCTGGGATAATTTATTTCAGGTTAGTAAACCTTTCTGCATTTCCTACCCAAACTACATTTTAATTTAGGCTTATAAGCATTACTGGTTCAAAGCAGACATTTCAATCGTATAAGGAAATACACTTTTTGTCTGGTTTTTCATCAGGAGTCTTTGTGCCATCTACCCAATGGCCATTTCTGAACAACAAAGTAAAATTCTTGCTCATGACAAAGAGCAAGTTAAAAAAAATGCTTTAGATGTAATGCATGCATCACTTCCTATGCCACAGTGCTATTCCATTTCTTCCCTTTTCATTTTAAAGATTAGTTGCTAAATACACTTATCATGCTCTGGTTTAAGATGCCTTTACAGTCCACTACAAACAACCAGCTGAAATGCTGCATCTTCTGTCAATAAGAAACACACTTCAGCTAATGACAAACTTGGAGGAGAAGTTTCATGTTTTGTATAAAATCTTTGGTTATTTTTTTTGCCAGTCCTCCCTAAGAAAACACTCTGGATTTCAACAAATCAAGATAATTTACAAGAATTTTTTAAAGAAAACTTCATTTAATTAAGAAAATTTCAATTAATTAATTTCATTTTTAAGAAAAATACCTCAATAACAAAAGGATGTAGCACTGTAAATCCTTATTTATTAAAGACTCCATTTACTCATCTGTGATGGGCTACCTAAAATGTTAATTAATGTTTACTAGGGAATGTCCTAGAGGAGAAGAGCAGTGATTTTTCTGGAAAAGTCATCCTGAATAATCTATTTAACTGTGCATTTTTCTGTTGCACATCTAACACACTGAGTGCTGTATCATGTATGTTAGGATAATCATCTTGTTAGTCTTGTAACAGGCTCCTTATTTCAGAAATTCAAGCAGTTTTTCTGCTGTATCTTATCACAACTTCTCCCAATGTGTGGAATTTCATGATTACAAATAATTTGAGTTGGGTTTTTTTGCATAAATGTAAATACCTGTGTTTATGTCTAAATTTCAGTGTGGTCTGCAGGAACAAGTTGTCAAATCTGCAGAAAATTACAGAGGCATCTGTATTGTACTTTAACATTTCCGGCCACTATACAAACATTTCCTTGCAACTTCCTTAACCCCACAATGTGTATATAACAAACAGAATCCACTCCAAGAAATTCTGTTTTCAGAATTTCCCTCTGCCTCCTTTTCTCATTATCATAATGGGCTATGAAAGGGCAATTTAGACAGCCTAGTTTTCAGGGTAAATGGATCTTTTATTAGGGCTTGAAGCTCAGTGTCCCCTACAGAAAGCAGGTATCAAGAAACCTGTGAACAAAAATACTTCCAAAACACAGGCAGTTAATATTGTAGTTCTAACCTGTTTCTGGGAGGATATACAGACAGGATATAATCATGTAATCATGCCTAAATTGTAGGACAATTTCTGCTAATCAGAGTGCTATTCAAATCAACTGTCTGTCCTAGTTAATTAAGTCCTTATTTAAGTGCACTTCAAGTACTGATTTACAGAAGTTTTGTGCTAGTTTATTTCAATACACCATGATTAGGATGCATAAATACTCATCCTATTGATACCCATGAAACTCTCCAAGAAATTTCACATCGCGTGAGAATAAGAATTTGTTCCATTTGCTTAGGATGAACCCTCTTTGAACCAATGAAGTTGATACACCCCAAGGAAACTGATCACAATATGTTTTTATATTTTTAAATAGTTTTCATAGTATTCAAGTTACATTGAATGGAATTGCACTTACATTACACCAAATTGTATTTCCACATATGACCAAAATGTTCACATTAGAAAGGAAAGTGGGAAGTGGGGATAATTTCTATTCAAGCTATGCATTTCCTGCAGAGGAGCTGAAGTTAACTGAATGGCAGAATGGTCTACTACAGCAGTGGCTCCATCAATCCAACTACAGCAAACACACCCCATCAAGGTAAACTAAAAGACTCTTTACCTGTAGCTGACCAATTTTATCAACCAGAATCCATCAATTCTGTTCCTGCTATAAGCACAGACAAAAATTCCCCAAATTATTTCATTCAATTAATGGAGAGATGTAAATCCATGGCTTTCGATTTTTCAGAGTTTCCAGATTTTGTCCAGACATTCTCTAGCATGACAGATTCCTTCTCTGAAGAGGTAGATGAAGTAGTATTATGCACTTTGAATGCCACCTTCTTACCCTTTGCGTAAAGTAAGCTGTTTCCTTATCCCTCATGGCCAGAGCATGGGCATCTCACACCAATCTTTTTAAAGATTGCTTTTTTTCAAACTAGAACACCTGTTCTTACAAGAATTTATCTGCTTTCCACCTCTTGACACTTTCAAGTAACCTTGATTCTAACTGAATACAAGGGCAGCTAAATGCTACAAAAAATGCAAGAATTAATTTGCTCATGCTGCTAGCATCTTATAAATGCTGTTCATTAACCTGGATCAAACAAAGAGTATTTATGTGGGCCAGGCTTCCTCCAGTAAAAATCCATGGAAAAATACCTACTAAACTCAATGGACAGTACATCAGGTCTCAGCTGAATATATTCATATGCAAGTATGTTTCCAGTTCAGCCTAACATTTGTCCATGGACCAAGTACTGATTGTAAGGAATAGGTATCCTTAATAAACACTCAACCATAGACCCAGCATCTAAATGGCAACCAAAACCCCCTAGGACTAAATTACAGCATTCATACTCATCTGGTGCCACATGTTTTGATTTACGTTAGGTTCAGATGCGCATCAGCATGAGGGTTCTCAAAGCCTGGAGGAAGCTGTCAACCTTCCTGCCCATACTCTTTCTCATTTGTGGAAAAACTTGTGGGAACCAAACATTGCAGGCCCCTTGTGTGCATTTTCAGAGAGTGCTCAGTGTACAGCTGCTCACTATTTTGCACTTTTGGAGCTTGGGCCAATGACTGTGGCTCAAAAAGCAAAAAGCTCATTGCTTCAACACAGCCCTAATGATTAATTTATGTACTTTAGTCCATTGAACAAAGAAGGATAAATCACAGACAGATGCTCTCATTTATCTATGTGGTTTCATATGCAAAGACACTGCAATACACAAGGAAAATCCTCTGAAAATGCACTGAGCCCCTTGAAAAAATATTCCAAATACAGAAACCACTAACCCCCATTTAGCTTTACCTGAAAAGAGTACAATCATAATCAATATCATCTACTGGGATGCACCAACTCTTACCCTGGGTCCAAGTCAAGTAGCCCTATATCAAATCAAGCTTTCTGAAATACACAAATTCTGTTCTACCAACTGGCAAAGTTTGGGGGGCCATGAGACAGAGGTCTTAAACCTAATGGGATGACTTGCTCTTTAATCAAAATCCAAACCCACTTTTCTTCTGGGATTTTTTCTTTAAAGTTTCTCGTTTAGGGAATTTTTTGCACATACCTCTGCAATTCTTTATTTTCTTAAGATTTGAAATCCTGTAACCACAGTTACTGAGAAAGACTATAACCACAGTCACTGCAAAAGAAAAACAACTGTTTTGCCTCAAAAAGCCTGCTATTTTAGCATTATATTTGATTGTTCCTTTGCTTTCTTGTTTATTTATTTTTGCCCAACTTCTTGGTTAAACAGATGAGAAACATTATTCAAGTATTCAAATTTATCATCTCACAGAATTATAACTAATTTAAATTAATCAGCTATTCATTTGTGATCCTTTTTCTCTTCACTGCCATTGAACAGATTAAGGCATCAAAATATCTTCTTCTTTGACACCAAATGTAATTCTCTATTTTGCCATTCCTACACAGGTTGAATAAAAGAGTAGCGTGAGATCTGTCCTAACTTGAAAACTCACACAGAAATCAGTCTTCATTTATAAACATGACACAATCTAAACATTTAAATATTAGCATTTACTTCTACAGATAAATAAGGGAGAAACATGAAGTGAGTATACATTAGATTATAGATTAGGAGTTATTTCAAAGATGTTTTTTGCATTAGAGCCAAATTTTTGTATTGAATTTCCCAGGTTAAATATTTTATTGTACCATCCATGAAATGTCAGAGTGCAGCAAACCAAAAGCAGCATATTTTTGTTAAATCTTTAACAGCAGTGTGTGAAAGGGATAGCAAGCCTTTGCAAAGTGCCAGGCATAATCCAACGACTATTTACACCCTACCTTCCTCCATGGATCTTTAAAAAGTACCTTTACACAAATCAAAAATAATTTAAAACCAAATGGTCAATGTCATGGCATCAGGCTTCACAATGAGAGTAGAAAATCTAGTCTTCTGAAGAGATGAGATACCTCATCCTGCTTTTGATCAATTAATGGGAAGAGCATGGATTATCATCTCCAGGTGTTCTTGCTAGGCTTTGTTGACTTCCCTAACATGAGAGAGGATAATGTGCAAATGACTGCCCCATTCTGCAAGGGTGTTCTGAAAGCAGTTATTTGCCAAATGGGATGAAATCTGGTTTTCCTACATAAGAGGAAATACTGGTACCTTTTATTCTTACATATGGCTGCCTCATCCTGCCATAGCAGAGCAGCGACACTGTGTTCAAACTGCAAAGCCAACCAAACAAAAAAAGCCACCACCCAAAATTACAGTAAATGAAAATCACTGACTTGTCCCAAACAGAGTGGCTGGCTGGCCAGCTTGCTATGGCAATCTGAAGGCTCATTCATTAAACAAAATTGCGCAAAGCTATCATTCTTGCTTTATGAGTATATTGACCAGCTAATGTGAGTCTCCTGCCAGTGGAAAAATCTCTCATTTTTCAAGAGAGATTTGAAGTGAAAATAAAGCTGGTTCACTTTTTCCATAGAGCTGTGAAAATTAAACCCTTTGCCAGGTAAGCTGGGGATACATATTTGTTTGAATAGCTGTACTAAAAATTAAAAAACAAAACAGGCAAACAGGGGTGCCTAAATTCATACTTTGGCACTTAAATAACCCAGCCATCTTACACAAATGTTTATCCATCTAGCATTTCCCCTCCATGAAACAGAAGTTGTTTCTCTTCCCTATTTGGAAAACTGAGTGCGTGGATATGACTTTGGATACTTGACCTTAGGCACTCAAGTAATTTTCCTTTCAGAGGTGTACAGTGGCATCTCTGGCTGCAGACTGTGTCATGTTCCTGCCACTGGTTCACACTGCTAATGCTGTTGGCACCACGCAATGTTTTCCAGCCCTTAATTCCTGCCTCCTGCCTGGAGGTGACTGCACTCCACCAACATTCAATTTTCTAAGTATCAACTAATTTCCACCTTACAGACAGAACCCTCACTACTGCTGCAGAAGCCAGCAGGAGACAGGAGGATATCTGTCTGTTTTATGGGAATGTGACCTGAGATGCATAGTTTAAAAATGTGCAGATATGTTAAAACAAATAAGAGAATGTTATTTTGAATTTTGGTAGCTCTCCTTTACATGTATCAAAGTATCTTACAAAATGGTCAGTACTGTCTGCACCTTTATCTAATTCATAGCAGACAGGATAGGCATTACAGAATGGTAAGAATTTGGCCCTCAGGCACTGAGCAGGAATACAGATATTAAACAGGCTGCTGAAACAGAAATGCTCCATTTTTTTCTTCAGTATTTCAGGCAGTTACTCCAACAGCCATAATACAAAGGTTTATGCTACCATTACCTCTCAGATAAGTACCCTTAAAGTTTACTTGGTTTAAACAATCTCAAAATTTAAAAAATGTAGTAATACTGAGAACATAATTACACCCTTAAATGCTAACCTGTGACAGATGAATCAAAAACTTTTCTACTGTTTTTTCTTCTTCATCTCATCAAAGAAAAGGTAAGAAGCAGGTGGAAAATGAGCATTCATATTATTGCTTGTTTCTAATTACAAGGACTGTGTTGTGCAATGAAAAATCTTTTACCAGAGAAATAAACAACTTTCTAAGGTGGTATCATCTGTTGATGATACTGCTCCCAGAACTCTTGCCCTCGGTATGAGATGCGACAACATGAACATGAAGCCTGGTCGAAAGGTAACTGCACTGCTTTAACCCTGTACAAAGCTGAAGGCTCATCTCAGATTAAAGGCTGTACAGATCTCTGCCCCGCAGCACACTATATCCAAAGCACTATTTATATTGCACGTAGGATGTCAGTATTCATAACAGGAGAACTCCAGGATTCAGAAAGAAGACTGTTTACTGATTTTGGCAAAGTTTTGTGTGCAATAAAGGGGATGAGCCAAAGAAGAGTAGAAGCCAGTAAGAATTTTCTAATACTAATTCTTTCTACTCCAATAACTTTTAATACAGTTTTATATTGCTCTTTCTTTTCTCTTTTTTTCTTTTGTCATATGGCCATGGTTAAACAGCTCAGCCTGTGCTTTGGTTTCAAGAGCAAAGACAAATCTTTGGCTTGGTTTACATTCAAACTTTGGAAAAAACCAAGGGCAATCTGAATTTAAAATAAAAATTCCAATTCCACCCCACTTTCATCTCTGTTTTCAAAAAGAAATAGTTTTCTGAAGAGTAGATAATGCTAAATATGATGTGAGAGTGAAACATCACTATGCTTTTGAAGAATGGGAGACCTACAATCATATTGAAAAATTCCAGGCCAAAATTTCTGTCCTATGAACTGGAACCATTCCATTGCACACGGTAGGGATCAGTAGCAGAAATTTAGTCCCAAGAACATTCAGAACAATTTTAAAGGCTTCTGAGATAATGCATAGTAGCAAAGACCTTTGAACTAGTAAAATGAGAGTTTTAAAGCACCTAAGGATCCTTAATCTTTTACAATCCATGATTACTTTATATCCTCAGAAGATCATTATTTTAAGTGTTTAACATGCCACAAAAACGACCTGGATAAATAGTAGAGGCCTTGAAAAAATACTTTCCAGCAATCTACTGTGTGTGAGAGTAAAGAGCAGGTTTCCCAAAGTGTTATTTTTCATGGTGTTTGCTTGGCATTTCCAGCCTTTTCAGACCTGGTCCCATCTCATCTCCCCACACAGACATGTACAACTACTTCAAGCCATATTTATTTTGAAGCTATCTACAACTAAGGAAAAAATCTGAAGGACTGGTTTTGGCAGTACTGTTTGAATAAAACTGATTATAAATATTTAACTTTTACAATGAGCATCACAGGAAAGCGCAATGTTGGCATTCAGTCACCTAGTAAGGAAACGTTTTTATTATTGCTTACGTGTAGACAGTTCTGTTATTGTTTCTACATATAATGCATTGTATGCTTTGTGTTCTTTTTAATTTGGGAAAATTAAACATTGTTTAATGTCTTGACAATAATGCAAAAGGAAGCTCACTGCATGATGCTCCCAGGAGGTTGTGAAGCTATTGCAATCAGAGCTGTTGCTAATTAAATCTGTCTATTGTTACAAAGCATTTGGGGCCAAACCAATCAACCACTGACATAATTAATGTAGTTCACAAGGCCCTTTAGCAGTACTTGTTTTCATTAGTCATGAGAAACAAACACAGGCTAAAGAAGGGTGGAAAAGCCTGTGTATTTACAAACCTGCTTGCCTTGGGTCTCATTTGGAAACAACTACAGTACAGTCCCATGGCAAGTACCCTTGAACACTAGTAATTTTGCCTCAAACATTTATGCACATTTTCGTGAAGGTAACATGCAGAAGACACAGGCTCTCCCTTGCATCAAAGGGGCAAGCCCATCCTCTTTTGCTTGTGTTCTACATACATATTGTATGTATGTAGAATGATAAAATGACAGGTATAGTTTGCAGAATGAAGGGGAAGAATATTTAAAGTTATGGATCAGTTGCAAGGAAAAAGATGTAAATCCAATGTCATGTTTTACATGATTGAGACACTGAGATCAAACAAACAAAAGGCATGCAAAATTGAAAAAAAAGGGTGTTTTTTCATTAAGAGAAATACCACTATTTCAATTGGTCAATACAACATTTTTTCTTCACTTCCACCTGCTATACTGTCTGTAAAGCTCCGTATTGTATTCTATAGTCGTGTACTAGATGCTTTCTCAACCATCTCTCTGATGAAACCATTCTTCTGCTTGCATTGATCTGTCCAGACTGTGACAGCCCTACCCAAAGCAGAGGCAGGATTAGAGCCCTGGAGTTCCTGGCTAGCTGCCCTGAATGTAAGCAATGAAACCACACTGCCTCCCTCCACTAGCTGACATCAGATGTTTTCCCATACAATACTTTGTAGGCTGCTTAAGTCTCCACAATGATATCCTGAGGAAGTGATAGTGGCACAAAATACAGTCCAAGACTCTGAGCATTAGTCAGTCAGACCAACAGCATTGACATTATGACACTTGTATTGAGTTTCATTTGAAAAACTCAAATGAACTTCCACTAAACAACTCACAGCTTTGGCTAAGGTGATGCATTCTTACTTAGGAAGCATTCTAACTTAGGATGAATTCTTATGTAGGAAGCATTGTTACTTAGAAGGGTACTAAATTAATGCTGAAAATATATTTCACCAGCTTTAGCATCAAACATGTAGTTGATCCAACATTTTGGTATCCTTTAGTATCCTGCAGTATGGATAACATCGCTGGACGAGGTATCTCTGAAACAGTCTCTAACATCCTACACAGATAGGAAATGACACCCTTCCAAGTTTACTCAATCTAGGAGTCAAGCTCTCTCTCCTATTTGCAGTCACTGCTCAACTGGGTGCTTCTAAGAACTCTCAGCTTGGTTTTGGGGTCACTATTTTCAGAATAGAGCCCGCAAACTCATAGCAGGATCAACAGCCTTTATTTCTTGGTTATTCTCCTCATAAAGCCTCCAGTTTATGCCTCTGGCTGTCTTAGTTAAAACGAGAAGATGAAAGATTAGAGAGACGATAAATCAGTGTTACAAGAAATGCTAACCAGCATTTGAGATTGCACAATGATATCTAGTGAAAAATTGAGAAACAGGCAGTGAAGATCAGCTACTGACAGGAGAGAAAGAAGACTGCAAAGAAAGGATTAGAAACATAATGGGAATTGGAAACATAATGGGAATTCTCTGTATGCAACCAGCTTTGAGGATGAATAACAGAGATGATAACAACATTGCAAAAAGCTCCAATAAAAGTAGGTATGGAATAATTCAATTGGTCAATACAACATCTTTTTCTTCACTTCCACCTGCTATACTGTCTGTAAAGCTCCATATTGTATTCTATAGTCGTGTACTAGATGCTGTCTCAACCATCTCTCTGATGAAACCATTCTTCTGCTTGCATTGATCTGTCCAGACTGTGACAGCCCTACCCAAAGCAGAGGCAGGATTAGAGCCCTGGAGTTCCTGGCTAGCTGCCCTGAATGTAAGCAATGAAACCACACTGCCTCCCTCCACTAGCTGACATCAGATGTTTTCCCATACAATACTTTGTAGGCTGCTTAAGTCTCCACAATGATATCCTGAGGAAGTGATAGTGGCACAAAATACAGTCCAAGACTCTGAGCATTAGTCAGTCAGACCAACAGCATTGACATTATGACACTTGTATTGAATTTCATTTAAAAAACTCAAATTAACTTCCACTAAACAACTCACAGCTTTAGCTAAGGTGATGCATTCTTACTTAGGAAGCATTCTAACTTAGGATGAATTCTTATGTAGGAAGCATTGTTACTTAGAAGGGTACTAAATTAATGCTGAAAATATATTTCACCAGCTTTAGCATCAAACATGTAGTTGATCCAACATTTTGGTATCCTTTATTATCCTGCAGTATGGATAACATCGCTGGACGAGGTATCTCTGAAACAGTCTCTAACATCCTACACAGATAGGAAATGACACCCTTCCAAGTTTACTCAATCTAGGAGTCAAGCTCTCTCTTCTATTTGCAGTCACTGCTCAACTGGGTGCTTCTAAGAACTCTCAGCTTGGTTTTGGGGTCACTGTATTTTCAGAATAGAGCCTGCAAACTCATAGCAGGATCAACAGCCTTTATTTCTTGGTTATTCTCCTCATAAAGCCTCCAGTTTATGCCTCTGGCTGTCTTAGTTAAAACGAGAAGATGAAAGATTAGAGAGACGATAAATCAGTGTTACAAGAAATGCTAACCAGCATTTGAGATTGCACAATGATATCTAGTGAAAAATTGAGAAACAGGCAGTGAAGATCAGCTACTGACAGGAGAGAAAGAAGACTGCAAAAAAGGATTAGAAACATAATGGGAATTGGAAACATAATGGGAATTCTCTGTATGCAACCAGCTTTGAGGATGAATAACAGAGATGATAATAACATTGCAAAAAGCTCCAATAAAAGTAGGTATGGAATAAAAGATAAATTAAGCTTAAATATAGTATTCTGATTCACAAACTTTCCTAATCATATGGGGGATGAAAAAACCTGAATTTTCTCTCTAACTTTGCTGTCGACAGGGGGTGTTCTATATAGAAGCCACAGAGGTTCATTTTGACAAGAATATTGAAAAGGTAGGTGCACCACGACATCCTTAGCACCATGGTTAGTTATGTGACATATTCTCTGATGTGTGAAAGTATTTCTGAATATTCAATTATTCAATATTCATAAATATGATTCAGTGTGCAAAACACATCATTGGGTGACAAGTTGTACATAACGATAGTAAAGAGAAAATACTTTATTCTGCCTTTCAGCTGGCAATACCAATGGAGTAGAGGAGCCCATGTGCCTGACAGCCCATTCATTAAAGTCAAGAGGAATTCCACCTATGTAACAGCAGCAGGATTGGGGTGGACTGTCCTATTGTCACAGTCCAAGATTCAGCAGACTGATATACTACATACTAGCAACTATAAGAAATGAGTGTGCACTGTTTCCAAGAGAAGCCATAACTCCATAACCAGTCCTGTCCCATTATTGTCCCCATAAAGAGAAAAACTTTAAAAAAATTTAAATAGATCAGGCCCTCCAAGCCAGATTCCCCTCTCTCATCATAAGTCTTCCAGTGGTATTAGCCTTGTAACTGCAGCAGTCACTCCTATTTACACTGCTCCAAGTAAAATGAGGCTTCATGCCTCCTGAAACTAAATCATCGCCTCCTACAGTCGTTTTCTATTATTATATTGGACTGTTTAGCTGAAGGGTAAACTACAGGATGTGTGACTACATTACAAGTCACTGTTCTGTACTAAAGATGTTGGTAGGGAAATGGGAAGAAGTGACCTTTCAAACCACTGACATTTATACTGATATTTTTGGCTTTGCTGCTCCTCTGTTGTGTCAATTCACAGGAACTTAAAATCATATCCTAAAAACGAACTTAGATTGCTTTTAAAATCTGAATAGAAACTTCAAGAACAATGAAACTGTAAGTCCCTCAAACTAAGAGACAATCAAACAGGAGAGCAATGAGATTAGTAATTTTCTCACTACCTTCTGGCAGTTTGAGATTATGACTTTAGCTACATAATGGGAGTTTCAGGAAAATCAGAGAGGAAACAAGATCAGAAGTTACTTAAATTTCTCCTCCCCAAACCAGTTGGGCAAGTAAACAAAGATAAAGCACGCCTACTTCCTTGCCAGCCAGAATAACTGGGCACAGGGATGTTCTGAAAGAGTAAACTGCACCAGAACAGTGTGGTCACGAGCCTCTGCCACTAATCCCACCTCTGATTCTGTTAAAAGTCTCCATCGAATCAGATTATGTGGATGAATTCGGTAAACAACAGGTAAACCTAACCATCAGTCTTTGTCAGTTCTTTCATCTTTTGGAATTTTGTTAAATACAGATGTGAAAATTTGGCCTAAGGACTGAGGGAGACACTCAGCCCTTCCTATGGTTTGAACTTGAACAGATCTTGCAATTCTAAACTATTTTCTTTCTTGCAAAAACTTTACCTCAGATTTTGGAGGCACTTGAAGAGTTAATTTGATTTCATAGTCCTCTGCTTCCAGACCAAATATCAGTGAGTTTGTTGCCCTGATCTAATTTTGTGTACTGGAAAATAATTAAAGGGCATTAAAAGTCACCCATGTTTGAGGAATTTATGTATTTATAATACATTCTAGTCCCACAAAAACTGAATCTAATCATTCCTTCAAATAGAGGCCAATAAAAGTTCTTTCATTTTGATAAGTTGCTTTTTACTCACTGAAGAACAAATCTGGAAAGTTTAAATATCACTTAGATCTCACTGGAAAGCAATGGTACAAGGTAACTCACTGTTTAAATGGCAAGAACATAAATTTTTTCATAGCTTGTTATGACTGTAATACAGTTGGTTGAAAAATTTTATTTTGACTGTCTGCTGGAAAACCAAGTATTTGAATAAAAATGTTTTTTATTCAAAGTGTTTCTCTTTGATAAAAAAGGGAACAAAACAAAACCCCTCAAAACAAGCTGTTTGTGTTGAACGTCACAGAGAACCACACAATACAAGATTCTTCAAGTGTCTGAGTTTATAAAATAGGGAGATGATTACGTTCTACATACACTAAGGACCCAGCCCTCAAAAAAGGAAGAACTAATGAAGTTTTAAAAGTACAGCTCCAATAAGGCATTATAATGTACCATCAAGATTTTGAGTTTTGAGCCAGAAACATTCAGTTTTTTGAAGATATTTTAAACTGAATTTTTGTCTTGAAGATGCACTTCTTTAGATGAAAATACATATATTTAAAAAACAAGTTCTCTATTAAGTCATGCATTTTCCACAGAAGACTGCATTTTCAACCAGTTTGACATATTAAGCTTTGCCCTCTCTTTTCTCTTGTGTTTTGAGCAAGAGAATTTAAGATCTGAAATTTAATTTACAGTCTTAATTGTATTTAAACATAGTTTTATTTGTGGATGAATCCAGATACTTAGCCTGCTGTTTTTAAACTAAAACAGGTATTAAAAATTGCTTAATGAAAAGCAGTGGTCTGTCTCTTCAACCATGTTTCTTCTCCCGTAACACAGAAATCTAGTGCATTGTGGAAACAATACTTAATGTTATCCCTAGGCAGTTATTCCTACACATTGCAGAGTGCAGGGAAAACACAGTGCCTAAAATTTACCTGTCTGATTTGAGAGATGACAGAACACAATGTACAGAGTGCAGTAAAATGTAAAGCAAGCCACTCGTAAGACAATAGGTGGGGTATAGATGAGAAGATCTTGAAGTGGGTTTGTGTACCTTAGCAACATTATTTGCCTACAAGAACTTCCCTTGCTCTGATGACCCTTGGTGTGGCTCTGACTGGAAAGGAGGCTCTACACTGGAAACTCTAACAAAAGAATCCAGTACACTGCATTAAGGACAGGGATCCATGGACGACAGCATTAACCCTGGACCTTAACAGCCATAAAAGCAGACACTGCTGTAAAGAGTCAGACTAATGCAACAGAGCTTCATTGCAGACATGTGGCCAATGCACAGATTTGGGGGTGAATTCCACCCATCACATAGAAGTCACTGTACAAGCTGAATTTCTCTTGCTTTTGTACCAAAGTGAGAACACTAAAATTACTGATGAAGCCTCCAAAAGTTCCTGCATCATGTGGCAATTTGTTACAGAATTAAGGAAAAACCAAGAATTTTTTTGAAAATAATTAAGCAATGCATGAACTGTAACACAAGCTGTCCGTCTCTTCAACAATTTTGTTCAGAGATACATGGCTTGGCAAATAAGAAATGTGGAATTCATATGCGATAAATCATCTAATTAAAAATCCCTCCACATTTAAGCCACCATGACTAGCCATAATCTGATCTACCAGGGAACATTACATGGTCCTCCCACAGTCTTTATTTCCATTAACAACAGTCAGAACTTTTTTGTGCAGATCAAGCAGTAGAATTCCACAGTCCATACAACTGGTTTTCGCTTGTTTTTCAAATAAAGCTTATTCCATTATTGGAAGGGTAAGTAGCTGGTTATTTGACTTATGCTGATAGAAGAAAAAACTGCATCTCGGCATAGGACATGGACATTTTCTCCTAACTATCAGGTCACTGGATAATGATGGAATACCTGGCAGCTCTTACTGTTTATCCTGTTGGAAGACCTATCTTCTACATACCACCCAGCAACCATAGTACAGCCATAGCCAGAATCAGACTGTCTTGACTGAAAGTTTTATCTATTTCCCAGAAAGATTTGTCATTAGATATGATCCAGTCTAATATGTTTCTGTGCATTAACATGATTTACATGATTTGTTTTCATCTGTCACTAAAATACAGATCATTAACCTGACATTCCTCTTAGGATTTATGCACCTTATTGATGTTTTTATGATTATGCAATCTGATGTCTGGCAAACCATAGAAAGCTGTGGGTAGGTGGAGGAGTGCATGTCTGAAAACTAAAGGAGAACTTCAAGCAGGACTGTTTTGTCATTTATTTGCTGTAGCAAGTAATGTGATATAATTAAAAATGGTCAGGAAAGATTACTATCTTTTGGCATCAAATTTCAACACATGCAGTAAAATAGAAATTATCAGCCTTGCATAAAACAGATTTTTTTTCCCTCCCACAGTGGGGGTCCAGCAAAGCCCTGGAACATCCTGAGGATAAAGAACATCAGCTGGATGTAAAACAGAGCTCTTTTTCTAATGGTTTAGGATGGGAGGGTCTTCCCCTGTAGTGGGAGGAAAAAGCTGGAAATGGCAGTGCTTGATCTTTTTTAAGGTTTTGAACTAATACGTAAAATTAAAATGAAGATAAATTAAAATCCTTGTGAAAAGGATTATAAAAGATATGGCAGTTCTATAACAAGCATGATCCAGCAGCCTATGAATTAAGAATGAATCATAATATATAAGCAGTGTGGGGAGGTCTGGAAAGTTTAATCTTCTTGGACAACTCTGAAAGAACTGAAAGAAAACAGCAATTTTCCTTTACCAATTTAGGTCAGGCAAGGCAAAGCAGGGCAAGGAAAAGAAAGAGGACCAGAGTAAGAAGAGTGATTTTGTTCACTGGTGAAGAAGATGAAGAAGTCAAAGAGTACTGTTCCCTCTTTTGTAACAGGTAAATCAAGGTTAGAGTATCATTAAAAATTGCTGCTGAAAGCAATAAAAAGTTCTCTATTAGGAACTAAGTCAACATTTACTGATTGGCTGTAGTGATGTGAACATTCAGTAGTTTTTAAGCTGTGAGTTTTTCAGCTGCCAGAGGGTATCTTGCAAGCAATATTCGGAGAGAATTCTACTCTAAAACTATTGTGGTTCTTGACAGAAAAACAACAGCAAATGAAGGAGAAGTAAAGAGAGCTGCCTCCTACACTTTAAAATATAACAGTAGTGCATATAACAAGTTGTGACAGTGCCTCATGGATCTCCCTCCCCAGCAGGTTTATAACAATGCTAGGTTTAGAGTAAAATACAAATCAGAAATTATAGTTCACTCAGAATTATTAAGTTCCTTCTTGAACTCTAAAGGAAACATTTAGTGAATCAGCTACAAGAGTCGACTCAAAGAGTCTGAGAAGGCCATAAGATTGTGTTTTGGAAGCTTCCAGTCTTCATCTGAGTATTTCTTACTAAAATTCCATGCAATGCTTTTCTCTTTAACTGCCATGCACCACTTTGCTGAGAGAACAGTCCAAACAAAAATTGTTCTAACAGCACATGTCTTTCAGCACCAACAGACTTTACAAGGCCCAAAAGGCAGATCTATGGCTAACATAAAATATTTGGACTTGCTGTAGATGTCATGAAATAATGCTAGTGCCTTTCCTTGTGTAGGGAGCTGACCTGCAGGTAAGCCCAAGGTAGAAAGTTCACAGTAAAAATGTCTGGACTTGAACTTGTCTAAATTTAAGCAGAGACAGATTGCCATTTGTTATGGACTGAGTTCCCATTGACAGAACGCCTGTATTGATTTGACAGCCATTGATTTAGGGTTTTGAAGACATTTAAAATCAATACCTGTGCCTTCTATTCTACTTTCCTTTCAGGGTTTGAGTTGATGTTTTTAGGGCTTAAGCCAATTCCATTTCAGATACTCTGGATTATCAAACCCCTGTGCCAGGACATTACAGATCTCCAACAGGCTGTTGTAACTTCTAGCCCATGACAATGTCAGATACTCTAGGCAGGACATGGATATACTTCAACAATTTATTACCAGGCTTTTGACTTCTCCAGCTACAGCTAATGACTGTATTTACAACACATTTACAACACAAGCAATTACCGTGGCTGAGTGTGGCTCATACCTCACTAATTGTTGAAAAGAAACACTGTCTTTAGAGGTGAAATGAGCTAGTAACAGCCAAAAGCTCCAGTTTTTCTGCCTAATGCAGTGGTTCTTAATTAATGGACCACTTCTACTCAGGCTCTTTCCCTATGCAAGTCTACTTTATGTACCTGAAGTCCATTTCTGAGTGTCCAGTATAGGCATAATATACTAAGAGCAAGCAGGCATCATTCTCACCTGCTCCTCCTTTAATGCCAAATACAAACAAATTTGAGAATGGAAGATTAGCCAGGGTTCTGCAGGACAACAAACGCCTTCATAGGAACCCCTGCTGAAAAAGACAGGCAACAAGCTTTTAAAATACTTTCTTCCCCATCTTGCCTATGTTCTTTCCTCACTTTTTTATGATATCCATTTTGATTTCCTTCTGTTATAACTGGTTTCATATCTCAAATCTCCACATTGTGAAATAAGCCTAATTCAAAATACTTTTAGAAAACTTCTAACTATTTTGTACTAAATATGTACTGGATCTTAATTTTTCCTTGCTAGCTCACACAACTTCAACTGCAGGTAATTTATCTTCAGTGAACACTAAAAGCAACATCTGGAAAATGCAACAATTAATGAGAATAAATAAAAAGTCACTGAGCTGTTACATAGTTTTCTGTCTCTTGGTTATTAATTTTCCTTTGCTTAGATGGCTTAGAATTGATGTAATTGGGCAGACACATGAACTCTTACATTTGTTTCCTTTGAAAGAAAATGGTTTCTTGGGGGCGGGGGGTGTTTATGCAAGTTTTTTTAACTTTAGGACTGACTTTTGTCAGGATAGGCAAAACAGTAAAAGTTGGTCAGGTTGAGTTTGGAATGAACATGAGCATTGGAGTATGGAACAAGGTTTGTCTTGGTCCTTTCAGGAGGTGACTTTCAGGGAATGACAAGTGCACCAGGACTGGAACAATTGCTTCTGAGAAACAAAACAAGTAAGTTAACGAGACAGAAACCTCACTGACAACCAGCATAGTTTCCATGTGAGGAAAACTCTAATGCACAAATAAATACTTTGGAGCTGTCACGATGTCAGATGACACGACAATAAAAACTGCATTCACCCCTTAGAATGTTACTCTGTCATATTAATCAGTCTTACTGGCACATTTTGCCAACAGATTCAGACAATACAGACCCATAAATGCAAGGCAGATATTTTGTATAGATACAGACCCATAATTATCACTTTAGATTTCACTATTTTAGTCTGTTTAAGAAAGTATTCTCAGCAGACATCATATCAACTGTTTTCATTTGCATTTGCACCCAGTCTATAATACATTGCTGTATGTGCACAGCAGTGTTTTCCCAGATGGTGTTTTGAGAATGAAACTCCTGTTGCATCGAATTCTCTGGGACTAATTGATAACATCTTGAAACAGAGTTTTTAAGTCCTGAAAATGATGGTCTATAGCAAAAAGGGAGCAATGAAACACCACTCAATTGTGTCAGAAAATTAAATAAAAAGCTATGTGTCCTTTTCATGTGTGCAAAGGTGAAGTAAAAAATTATGATGACTATTCTACATTACCAGAATAACCAGATTAAGGGGTTTGAAATCTGTGTACTCTTGAAATCACTAAAACCATAGTTTAAGGAGACAATTAATTGTGATTTAGGATTCTTCATTCTGGAGGAAAAATATCATAATCACATAAACCTGACCCTGCATCATAAACCTTAATGGCAGATCAGGATTTTCTCTGGGTCAACCCTATTTTATGGATTATGTTTGGCTTGTCCACTAGCACCTGCTTAAAGCATGTAAGCATAAAGATGACAGAAATCACAGAGCTGGCACAAACATCTCATCACTTGTCTGTGTGGTTCAGATGAAGTGTGAACTACTGCGTCAACAAAGAAAGGCAATAATCTCTTCCTCTCTTCTGTTTTGGTCATATTGGTCATACTGGATTATCAACACAACACCAGTTTTACAACCCCTTTACAATGCTCATTAAATACACAATCAACAAATGTATGATCAATGAACGTACAAATCATTAGTGCTAGGATACTTCTACACTGCTACAGAAACAGTATAATAATAAGAGAACTGAATAGTAAATCGGTGAAACTGTACTGTATTTTAGCCACTAGAACAATATTCAAACATTTTTTATCTTGAATTACATTATCACCAGAATTTCTAAGGTCTTTAAGTACCTATATATGTATACTACAGGTTACGGATGACTTTTTCTTTCCTATATTTGCAAAATTAATGAAATTTTACACTAAGTATGGTTTGTTCTGTGGTGTACAGATTCTACTGAGAAATTACTGAGTACTTTGAGAACCTTTTTGAACATTAAAAATATTATCACTTAAACTTACCCTATTTATTTCTCAGGAAAGTGCTCCCACAACACACTATTCGAAAATAATGGCTCTCAAATTCAAGCTACCAAAATGAATTTGAAGTTTCACTGGGCATCGTGAAAAGAATTAAAATACATTTTTCCTTGTCTATACTCAAACACAACAAAATGGTGTACAACCTCTGAAAAACATCACACAGTGAATCCCACAAGGATATAAACTACTGATAGAGCACATGTAGCAAGGACAACCTAAAAGATTTGCAGTCCACCCTGAGCTGTCCTCAGGGGAGTGGATTTTCCCTGTTAGGTGATGGGAAAATATCTGCACTGTCTTCTCCACTCATAAAGTGCTTGGATTTCCAACTGATACTGGTGTGGAACTATGTTCTCCCAAAATACAGACACCTTAATATCAGCTACAGATCTAAACTAGTCACCATGCCTAAATTCCTAGCAGGAATTTAGACCCTGAGTTCACAGACACACAGCAGTGTAGGCTGTGTCTTAATCAGAATCCATGTAGACCCTTGTTCAATGTTTTCTGTTTATTTTCTATAGCTGTTGGTAAAATTCTTACTTCTGTAAATCTGATATGGCAAATCCACAATGTTTTCTGTGAAATGGAGAAAGAAATGAGGAACGTGAGGGTAGTCATAAAATATTTACAAAGGCACTGTGACATATGTGTAAAGTATCTCAGCAAAACCTATTTTAGCAATGAAATGAATAGTCTAAATATGGAAAGAAAAAGTATTTTGGAAATCATCTTAAATGTACCAAAACATCTATTGATATGTTTCTACTCAAAACAGCCACTCTAAACAGAGCTGTTGTAACACAATCCAGTGTTGATGGCATTTTTTCCAGGAGTAAAATTTTGTTTTCAAAAACTAATAGGTTAAATACAACTCCACAAATGCCTTAAGTGAAGGCAAAGGCCTATTTCTCAGAGCCAACAAAAAGAACATACACGAGAAACATTATAGAACATGGATATATAATCTACTAGTTTCATGCCTTGCATCTGTGAGTCTTGCAAATGCCATTACTCTGTGCTAAATTAATTTAGGCTCATTCAGTCAAATGAATGCACTGGGGAACTAATATAAACTAGAATTCCCTGAGCCATTATTTTCTATATTCCAAAACCTAAAATAGTTTATGCTGATTTTACTGACTAATTGTAACTCGCAGGTCATTTGCAGAATAGTAAAAGCAAATCACTTCCTGAGGGGTAAAACAAATTCAATGTATTAATTTGTGACCTTAACTCACAAAACCTTTCTCCTAAGGAGATTGATTTCTCAGCTCAAGACAAGTTTGTAGGTGACATGTTGATCATGATACATTAAAATGTATATTCAAGTAAAAATTAGCAATAACAAAGCAGTATAGACTAAGATAGTAAGTTGTTAAATAGGATATAAGTATCTTGCCTGAAATTTTAATTTTGCCTTTTTTTTTAGTTATGTTCTATAGGCATGGCTAGATGATAGTGCTATTTGCACCTCAAGAATTTCTTTGACAGCACTAGGTTTACTATAGAAAAACAAAGGAAAATTTAGCCCATTATGAATAAATTTGGCTTTGTATTCTGTTTTATAAACACAGTTCCTATGCAGAGATAAATTTTCCTTATTTTCCTCAGACAAATACTTTTCAATAAGCTTCGTGATGTTTGTATGACCAAGTCTGAATCAGAGTTTACTAAGCTAACTGAGTGAAGAAGACATCTATATTCATCCTTTATACTGAAGTCTGGAAGTGGGAAGACAAGCAAGTTTACAGTCCACTAGATTCTGTGGCAAGGTCTTTCCTGCTCTGTACACAATGACAGTCCAAAGTTGATTCTCTGTGGATGCTCCCAAAAGCCTTGGCACCACCCTGAGAGGTAACAAGGGAAAATCTTACTTTTTTTTTTTTTCAAGACCTTAAAAACCTGCCTACAACAATCAGTGAGGACACTGTTTTTAGCACCTGGATTCACCTTGATTGATTGTGTCAACCTGGCTCAGATATAGCTACAAATTACAGAAAGGTTTCCTTCACAGTACTTCCTGAAGTAATTCTGCTAGCCTGGGTATGGCACCACTGTTGTGAGCAAGTCCTGTTGTTAGCAAATCTAACACAATCATGCTTTTGATGATGGACAAGAGTCACAACACAGGTTAACTATGCTTCTGATTCCTCTTCTCTTGTAAATGTGTTTTTAGATGGACTGGAGGTTACCAGTTCCCAGAAATAAACCAGCCTTTTTTACTTTGGCTCTATGTGTGCACTTGTGTGTGTGCGTGTGTGTCTGTGTGTGTGTGCATGTCTGTGTTTGTGTGTGTGTGCGTGTGTGTCTGTGTGTGTGTGCATGTCTCTGTGTGTGTCTCAAGCTTTGGCAGCTACACTGCAAACTCAAGAAGTCTTGCTTTAGTCTCTAGCACTGTAAAAATTAAACAAACACTCCTAACAGTGACAAATTTCTACAGACATATTTTATGCTACAGAAATCCCAAAGGAATTCTGTTCTTGCCTACACTGACTAAAGAAATGAAAAATTAAATCTCCAGCATGAAAAGTATTTGCTGCAAACTCTTGCCTACACTGTTTAAGGTCCTTCCCTTAAGTGCCTACTGGAAAATCAAGGAGAGAAAAAATTATCAATTGCACTCATGTCAAAAATAGCTTGTATAAAGGAATCTTTAAAAGTTTTAGCATCTTGCTTTCTTTCTTATGCTGATTGTTTGTCTCTTCTAAATGCTTTTGACCTCAATTCAGTAAAATACTTAAGCACAGTACTTAATGTAATGCATAACCTCAGTTTCTACTGAATTTGAAACATGGTTTGGGGTGATTGACTGGATCTTAGCCTACATCATTAGAGTTTCCTTTCAAACAATACATTTTTCCACAGAAATAGAAACCAGGAAGATTCTCTAAAGTTTATCCCACTGAAAGGGAGGAGCAATGAGAAAGGCACCAAAATTTATCATCCACCAAAGCACTGAATTTATCTGAATACTCTAGAGAATTCAGTCTTAGGACATTCACCTGACATTCCTAGTCCAGGTTTAAAAAGCTCAATTCTAAACAGTGATGCAAATAAGTAAAGCCACAATTCCACAATTATTTTTTAAAAAGCAATATAATTATTTCACACCAAACCAGTTATCAGTTTGTAAATAGCAGGTCACTGATGTAGCAAAAAGCAGGTAACACTGTCTTTCCAATTCCTGTTCACTGAAAACTGGTTTCTGGTGGGAGTTTGCTTCTTTTCAGGTTTGCTTCCTAAGTTTCACCACCAAACAATGGTAATCCACACTGTCGTTTTACAAGCACCTTCTTGCTGCATATCACCCAAAAATAAGCAGATAACAGAGGAAGATAATTTAAAAGAATGTAAAAATAAATGTCTGACCCACTAAACAGATGCAAATAGATATGAACCAGAGACTTTAGTGGACTAATATAATTTTAGCCAAGTAAAGCCTGGCCAAAAGTACTCCTCTATAAAGGAATGCATGATGCATGAGCTTAGTAAATCATCACCATTGCTAATCATTAAGGCACTGTCATACAATGAGAATGATGGTTATTAAAATGGTTCATGCATACCTGTACAGGCACTTTGCAAAGTAAGGATGACTTAAGTCTCTTACCTGAGCTTTTATTGGTTTTGTTCTGTCTACTCTTTACTTGCTCAGTCCATAAGGTAGGATAACGAGAAGCTATATCTAGAAGAAAAAAAGGCAATAGAAAATACTTTATAAATTTTAACATTTTTAAAAGTTATTAGCAGCTGAATAGGGGCTAGTTTTAAAGGAACATGGATCTTAAAGGCCACATTGGTTTATATTAGGGCAGTTAAGACTATTATTCATGCAAAGGCATGAATAGTCCTTTCCTTATTCTATTTATACAGAAGATTTTTTAATCTAAAAGTTCCATAAACATTTTAGATGAAAATTATTTTTAATTAAAATAAAAATGCCCTACTCTGGACCCAAAATATATAATGACTGCAGACCCAAATTCTGCAAGATTAGCAGTGAGTGATAAGGCAGCCACAACATAGGACTATTATGCTTCTTTAATGGCAATTAATTTCTCCAGAGGCAAATAAGCCTCACAAAACATCAGCCTTAACAGTGATATTAGTAGTTATTAGGCTGAGGATAGAAGTTACCCTTTGACTTGTTTACTTGAATAGAGTTCTAATCTGCACTTTGGCTGATTTAAAACCTGTGTCTGCCCTCAGTCATGACAACTAAAATTGCTGATGTCGATCTCCACAGGTGAAGTCTCATCTCCAGACCACCATACAAAATTCACTGCCTGCAAGACTCTATAGTGTTTGTTGTCTTTGTTGTTCTTAAAAAAATAACAGATGTTTGCACTTTCTTGCAACTGCCCCAGCAGTTGCAGATATTCCTAGGATGTCATTTTATGTTGTGGAATACAGTCCATAAATGCACAGTTTAATACCACACTGTTAAATTCGCTCACCTTCTTCATCACCTTGAGGCTGAGTCTCCAGCGCAGGAGCTGAGGCATCATCTGAATTCAGAATGGAAAAGATTTGCAAGGAGACTACAATTATGAGAGTAAGCTAAATAAGTGTACATACATGATTGAAAATAATGATTTGCACATAGCCCCGGCCAGTAAACAATAATTTAAACATTCTTTATAGGCAGTACACAGCACAGATATATTACATATAAAGACTGTTTTATAAATGGAACTGGTTTGAGGTTATGGATGATGAATTTATTGCAAGTTCTTTGGTGATGCATGAAGTGATCAGGTTGCTCTCTGGAGTGTAATTCTTCACTTCTAATGCTGCACACTGATACCTATAGATTATAACTGAAAAATGAGCATTTCTAAAGAAATAATTAAATAAATATATAGAAGAAGTAGACCTGTAAATGCAAAAGCAGTCTGGAAGGAATGAGTGGCTGCAGACACCTTAAAATCAAAGGGTTTTTTAAGCGCAGCAGGATCTATTCAAGAATGAAGTTGATTTACAATTAAGATTCACAGATTATATAACCAGAATATTGTTTGCACAACTGTTATCCTCTGGTCAGCATTCTCTGCTCACCCACTACCAACCATTACTGAAAGAAATGAGAGAGGGAAAATTACAGAAATGACAAGAAGATGTGAGTCATTTTAGGTTCAGTAAAAACTGTGGACATAGTGCTGGAAAAGAAAAATTAAACATAAAAAACTATTTAAACAAGCTTTTGCTAAACAGAGTGGTACCGAAGACCCATCTTTTTATTATGTTTTTGTTATTTAAAACTATTGCAGATGTGGGATAAATATGACTCAGGAGACCATGCTAGTACATATTTTCCAGTCATATTTTCCTGTGGCATGGAGCTAACTCCAAGACCAAGGTGTAGTGCAGTAAACAGCATCTTCCGTGCAAAGGTTTTATTACTATTTCTTGCAGTTTCACAAGTGGATGTCAGACCAAAATAGTTTCCAGATTGTTTTCTTGGCATTTTCATGGAAGACAGAAACAAAGGTAACTGAGAAGCTGCTTCTGGCATGTAGCCTTACCTGGTTAACAAGGGAGCAGCAGCTTTTGAAATAACACACTATCTCTTTCCTTTCCTTTCTGCTAGTGCAATTCCAAGAGTCTCCTGTTCTCTTTGCTATCACCATCACTGCTTGGGGTAGTTTTAAGTCTGTGTTGTCTTTAAATCATGCAAAAGGCTTGGGGTCACTCTGATCTTTGCCTCTGAGGGTCACAGTCTAGGTCTCAGCAAATACAGATACCAAGTAGATACTGCTAGCAGGTAAAACCAAATTTCCAGCCGTGGAATAGTGATCTTTATACAAAACCAAAGCAGCAGCAACGGGAGGTTATTTTCAATGCAAAATTATCTAACCAAGGCATAAGGAGATTTCTTTTAAGAGTGCTCATTCTTCATGTCCACACAATGGCAGGATTCTTTGCTCCAATGCTATGAAAGACTGCCACTCCTCATTAGTTTTGCTGGCATTTCTGTGGTGTCCTCTGGGTGGTGGAATAAGACCATTGATTAATTTCAGAGAGTCCATCTAGCATCCTAGTGTACTGAAAATCAAGACACATATTTAGATCATCAATCAGTATGTGATTCAGGAAACCCAGTATTTCAGAAGGCAACTTATGGTAGGCAGATATTACCCAGAGCCAAGCCAGAAATTTGGTCTGCATTTAAATGACACTTTTCTAATCATCTTTTGGTACACAATTTCAGTTTGTGACACATTTAATCTTATGCAATTGCCTGAAATTCAGTATAGTGCTGCAACCCAGTGATAATCAGCCCAATCAAAATCAGGTTCCTGAACTTTGTTCAAGCAGAATTTAAAACAGTTTTGGTGTTGCTGTTGTTGTAATACAACATATGTTTAATGACTGATATGAATTAGATATCTCACAGACTAATTGCACAATTCTTCCTGGCTGGCATATGCATACCAGTCTGTATATTTAAACATAAACCTGTTTAAATTCTGTTTGCTGTCAGAGTTCAGTTACCAAGAACACAGTCCTGCAGTCAGTTAAGAATCAGAAAAAAGGGATGTGATCCCAACTCTGACACCTGTGCTTTTCAGAATATAAATATTTTCCTTGGATAGAGGAAAGAACGGTGGAGCCAGAGAACATACTTAAGGGAATAAATTTTAAGCTTCATTTCTGTTCAGTTTAATGTTTAAATTTACAAACATGCTAATAAATGTCTTGGTCTCCAATATCTGCAGCTGGAAGTTTTCTTTCAGAAAACAAGGTGCAGAGAAAGCAAGGTGCACAAGTACAACAGATATGGCTTACCAGCTCCATATCTATGAGACATCTTGGAAGAGGAGACTGTCTCAAGTTAAGTCTATGCTGTCTCTTGAGGACAGTTCTCGAGACCACACCTTGAAGGTCTGAAGCATGTCCTCTGGAGCACTGAGAACACTGCGAACCAGCCTAAGCTTGCTGGGCTACAGTGTGGGCAGACACCCCTGGTTACTCCACAGGATCACGTGAAGGAAAGAGGAGCAGAGAGTGTTATGGTTGATGCAAAAAATATTACTGTGCCCTTGCAAGCTGAGCTACAAAATATGTTTGACCACACTGGCTGTGAAGCTGAAGCACAGCTCCTTAACTCAGATAGGTGTATGATCCTGGTCCCTACTCTGTGGGAGTCCCTAAAGAATTTGGGATGTCTCTGACAACACTACTTTATTTAAAGCATAAGGCAGTATCCATCTGGAAGAAGGGTGAGGAGAGGAAGACAGCAGCATTTGAGAAGAAGCAGGAACCACCTGGGAACCAGGTCAGAAGACTTTAATGCTGCAGGCTTGTGCTGGAGAACAAAAACCAGGCACGAGTAAAATGCAATCATGTCACTTAAGACACAAATATACGTGGTAAGAAGGGAGATTTGATAAACTGTGTTCATTTCCTTGTTCTACGACTGTTCATTCAGGGTTCAGTAGTTCATCCATCACAGCCACAAACAAAAATAAAGGATACCAGTCAAGTTTTATATATGGGATAGTTCATTCCGTTCAAAGCTGAAAATGAAAGTCCAGACCTGAAGAAAATGGTCAACCTAAGGTTAGTGGAACCCACAATTTGTCTGGAAATACATGAAGGACCAATTTTTCAGTACTTTGTAATTTTTAGCCTTAAAGAAGTATGGATTCTTTTAGCCTAATAGCACTATAGTTTCTTTAAATGTTAGGTTTATTGCAATGCTGCAAAAGCACCTGTAAAAAAATTGAGTTATATTTACCATGCACCAAACAGAGAGGTATTAACATTAGAAAGAGAATAACTTCTTTAAAATTAATTTATGCAGTGTAACTGATGGAAATATTCAGTATGTTGTTTTCAGCTGAATCTAGAATTCTTTCAAGTGTTTGGAGAGTGTAAACTTTAATTTTTAGAGCATAGACATCTCATTCATTTTAGTCTACAAGCTATGTCATATTCACATTAGATTTTGTTCTGCCAAAAAAATATACATCATGACCTATATCAAACAACAACAATCTTCTGGCCATAAATATAAGCCATCAGATGAATTAATCACAATATAAAGCCAAGTGCTGGGTCCAAGATGACTCAAGCACTGATTGCTATGGAAATAAAGTGAGAAATCCAGTTCCCAAGATGTTGGGACTGAAGAATGTTGTCTTTATCAAACAAACAGAAAAATCTGTCCTCCAGAAAAAGCAAAAAGTATGGGAAAATATTTCAGAGTATAGAATTGGGAAGAAAAGTTGTTGTCCAAACAGCACTGAATTGCAAAATCTATGGGACTGAGACTAGAAAAACATAGCGTCTATGCATACATATATATTTACACTCTAATTTTACTAAATATCTGCAAATTGATAACATGCATGCATATATATTATATATGCAGCTATAATATATCAAAAATTTATACTGATAATTTAAATATATGGAAAACCACAGTAGTGTCTCCCACAGCTATTTTAGCTTCTATTTAAAGGCCAATTAAGATATTTACCTGTTTTGCCTGCTCCTTCTCGTTGTGGCAGCTTCTCACTCACTGAACCTACAAATGGAAAAAGGAATTAACCAGAAAAATATTATTTTCACTTCTAATATGCCATCTAAGACACACAGTTCTGCTGTAATGATTCATTTTTGTATATTACAGCAATAAATATGAGCAAATTCTTCCTTTGCAAACCAAAGGTTTTAGCTTTGCCTGACCTCTGCCTTTGTGCACAATCCATACACTGCCAGACTCCACTTCTTGGCCAACACAAGACCTGAGAAAGAGGCAGCATTAAACACTGCATAGACACAAGTCCAAGAACACGCTCATGTGCTGCAGGATGACCTGTTCCCTTCCCCACTGCCCCAGCAAGGACAGATTCTGCAGAAAGGAGCATCACCCCAGAACCACTCCATTGCTGTCCCTCATACAGGGCAGCTCTCTCCCTCTGCTCAGTTTTGCCCTCACAACTCAGATGCTCTGAGGGGCTTTTTCAGCCTCTAGACCAGGCCTGGCTCAGATTAAAAACTGTCCTTTCCTGCTTTAAAGGCCTCACACAAAACCTTGTGGAAACCCTATGCTGGTGTGACAAAGTGTTTGTGTCCTGGGGGGAGCACAGAGCCTTATTCTGAGCCTGAGCCTGAGCCTGAACTCATCCCCAGAGCTGCAGCCCTTGGGAGAAGAGACAGTAGGGGTGAGAAGGGAGTCAAGAAGATCACAAGAGATGGGTTTTCACAGCTTATTCTACCAGCCTGGACTCCAACCCAACACAGAATCCAGCCTTGCTTTCAAGCCATCCAGAAATGGAGAATCTACTAATTTTCTTAGTAGTTTTCAAGGGGGCAGTTATCCTTAGGGTTTAAAATATAAATCCTTCCTTATTTCTTACTTATGTGCTATTTCCATTTTTATGATTTTAATTACTAGACACTTTTTAACAATTTATCTATCTCTGCTGGATTGAAAACCACCTTTAAAAGTGGTATTTTTCTCTCTGAAGAGCCCCATGGAGTGATCAAATCTTAAAAACATGAAATCTTTCCATTCTTAAATTAGTCTCTTCTTACACACCTGCTATAATTAAAAGAAAAAATACCAAAAAAACACTCATCTGACACATCTGTCAGATGCTTGTATGTGTGTGAAATAATTTAGCTGCCTTAATTTTCTTAATTTATTACATTATTGGAATAACTACGATCACTGTGTTTAAAAAGAAACAAAGGAAACCCAAACCTTGCAGCACAATACTTGTGTTCTAAAAGGACAATTTAAATAAGAAAACCCACTAAATCACAGGCCTTGCTTTCCATGCTGAACTGATGGTTACTTCAGCAGGAAGTTTAGACAAGGAGTTTGCCAGAGGGGAGATGCCTAACATTACAAATCAGCTCTGCTGATTTTAAAGCCTCCATAAAAGAATACATGGCACTGCAGCCAAGACAGTAACCTTCTGATGGATTCAGCTCTTAATACAGCTTTATATATCCAAATAACAGCTTTATATATTCATATCAAAATGTTCTTGTTTAGACTTGTTTCCTTTTATGGCAATAGTGTATTTTAATGTATTTTCACTATATAATGTTTGAGCCACCAGAAACTGAATAAAGTTAGTGATGAATCAGTATTAATTGAGGCAAGAAAAAGAAAGTCACCATCATTGTAGGAATTATATCCAGGGGTGTTTGGGATAGCTTGTTCTAAATGGGCTCCAATACTAATCCACTGTTCACTCTGAAAAGGAGGCAGATTTTGTATTTATGCTGAAGCCAGAAGATCTGAGTTTATGGTGCTTGGCTTGCATTTGATAAAAGGCTCAGCTCGAGCCTAAATAAAATGTTCCAGTGTTCGGAAGTACTACACACAAAATTACAGGTTTTTCTAATTGTACTAAATACTAGTGATCCAATCTTTCCTCAAATTTCATCCAGCTACTATTAACTCTGTAGTTTCTGAATTTCATTTTGGTTCACAGACTTATAATTATAATTTCCTTGCAAACCCAGTTACTTTGGGCCCAACTCTCAGTCACACAAGCATTTTAAACAGGCTTTTCATTTGTGAGTAGAAATGATGTCTCAGCAGGGGCAATGTGTGTGATGAACTGCTACTGATACTCACTCTGCTCCAGTTTGGCACCAGTGTTGTCTCTCTATGTACATTAGAAATATTAGTACAAATTGAACTCAGTTTATAAATAAGTAATTTAACACATTGGTGAAATTTATATAATATCACACATCTTAAACTAAAAGCAGAAAAATCTTTCCAGATGCATTCACATAACTTCATCTATATGAGAAACGGTGAGAATGACTAAAGTCAGAGAATTGAATTTTATTTTTTACCCTAAATTTTCATGAAAAAATTAGGAAAACAGATGGAGGAGGAGAATGGAATTAACTAGTACTAAAAACTAACATAATCATACCTAATCTAATTTCAGTAAGAAATTGGATGGATTCTATGAAAATTAGGTTGACTGGGCTAACATTACTTTTTTAATAGTTGCAAAAAGTCAATAATAATATTCACAGAATTTCCTATAAAAGAAAACCTGTGCCCTTCATATAGTCCCACCTGAAATTTTCAATTTATGCAGCATAAACTTTTCTTGTTGTCTCCAAATTCGAGGTAAGGAGTTATTGAGTTTGCATCTTTTTTCTAAGATTTCCTGAATATATTTAAGGTAGAAGCACTTCTAGCTGAAGTAACAATAGGAAGTTGCACTTGCAAGTTTTTAGGAAATTGTATCTTCAATATTAAGATGAATCCCACATTTTCAGCTAAGCCAGAAACAAAATCAACTTATAACTTATTTAAAAGCTAGGCAATGCAACTGGCTTCCAAGTTTTCAGTACACTGTAAGCAACCAAATCAGCACATAAATAAATATCCTTATGGAATGATGGAGGACAAGGAGGAATATTAGATTCAGTAGCATTATACCAAGAGCAAGAATTTAGCACCGTTCAAGCTTGCACACTTGCTTAGCCGTCTGTCTATTTATGATTCTGATTTTTTTTTTTAAGGCAGATATATTCATGCCTTAGTTTATTGCAAACCCTACATTTCTATCCAATTTCACTCTAATGGCATCTGAGGCACAATAAATCTTCCAGGGAATGTGATCTGAGTTTTGTGGGTTTTGATTTTAGCATATCCATTTCCTATCATTCTGAACATATGGGACTGGACTATTAAAAAAATGTGGAAGCCTATTGTTAGCTAGTTTAGATAATGATTTCTGATCTCTGACTAGAGAATATTTAATACATAATCACTGAATGCAGATATCAGGAAAGGAAAACTCCCCTACTATTCCTATCTCACCTATGGTTGTGTCTGACTGTGTATATATAGGCAAAGAACTATGTATGAGGCTAAACATCTAGATGGTTCAAGGGTGGATATTTTTCTCCAGGTAATGAAAACAACTTAATGGAAACTTTAAAAGTTCATTGCCTTCCTGAATATATTTTTTCCATCACATTATCTGACCACAATACTACACTGGAAGAGTTCTGAATTTCTAAAGGTAGTTAATTGTATTTTGGCCATAAAAGATGATCATGCCATCTTAATCAAAAGGGAGCAAAACTACTTCTCAGAAGAATAAAATATATCTCCATACCTTTGCAATCTCACTAGCAGGAGCCCAGCATATTTAATAGGGCATAAACCCCCTACAATAGGCAAAGACTGTATCTTCCAATAATATAACACCTGCTTCTCAACTTCTGCCCCATTTCTCAGGACTCCCTGCCTATGGAATTTCTGTAGTTCCCTGCAGAGCTGATAACAGAGATGGAGAGTTGTAAAAATGTCCTTTTTTATGTCTGGTGCTCTTTAGTGAAAGTACTGGGAGACATTAATCATTTTTAAGGAGCTTTCTTTTTAATGCCACCATGGGAATGTGTTTGATTTACTGTCCCTCTCACTATTGTTCCTGCAATAGAGAAGACTATTTTCGTGGAGTGGAACAGTATTTTGAGATTATCATGTGTGTCTTAGCAGTACCAAATGTTGATGTGGAAAAAAATGAAAAGGATGGAAGAAGAGCCTCTTTCAGATAAAGATACAATAATTAAAGCAAAGGTTTAAATAAAACAGTTGGAAAGTCCCGCATTTTTAATGCTGCTTATGACCTTCATCCTTCCATATCTTATGGCTCTTGCACAAAAGGCAGCTTAAATAAGAGCAACAAGAAGAAGCCAATGAGTAAAAAATGGCACAGGCAACTGTTGTTGATGCATAAAAAATAGATATGGGACACTTCTGGACCTGAGATAACTTTAGGAAACACCATGTTATTCAGCTAACCAACCCTGACAGTCAGAAAAAAGTAGAGGTTGTTTTGCATATCCAGTTTCACACAGTAAATGGGAAGCATGGATAGGGGTTGGAATTGTAAACCAAACTTCTAACTGCCCATCCTAAATTCTCCTCCATATTTCCTGTATTGAAATTCAAGTTCTTCCAGACTGCCATGCTCTTCTTTCTTATTTCTGGGCATTCATCAAAAGTAGTTCCACTGGGGGAAAATGAAAGGCAAGAAATTATCCTATAATTTCAGAACAGCACAGTTGATTAGAAATGTATTTGAACCTTATCTGAAGTTGCTGAAGGACTAACCTAGAACTGAAAATTAACTGAATATTTTCATTAAAGCAAAAAATTTTCATGCATTCTATGGTAGCACATTGCCTGTAAGAAAATCATTAGAAAAGCATCTTAATTGTCTGTACAAAATTTCCTCTAAAGGAAAAAGGTAGCAAAAGTGATCTTGGGAGAAAAAGGTATGGTACAGGCAAACTTAGAAATTTGTAACATCTTTGAGACACCTATAGCATACAGCCTGCAGAATACAAAGAAGCAGTGAGAGTAAAGAAACATGCTGGTGTCAGGATGCCACCACTGCAGGAGATTTGCCTGCGTATCAGAAATAGCAAGGCAATTCCTGCATCAAGGCTGGCAAGACACAGTGCATTGGACTAACAAGGGACAACAGTATTGGCAAAAATGGCATTTCTGTAATACTAGCTCAAACAGGAATATATCTACACAATTTCAGTTGACCCACTGAAGTTTTGGTTATAATTCCTGTGCATAGTCATACTAAATAAAAAAGTACAAAAAGGAATCAATAGTGATCTGGAAAACATCAACACTCTTGTGAAAAAAAAAAACAACTCTGTTATCCTAAACAGATGGCAATTTTGAATATATATGTGGAAATGGGAGAAAGATGCAGTTGTGCATCAGACTTTCATTTTGCAATAAACAAACTAAGTTTTGTTTTATTATACCCCATAACTTTCTGAGAAAATCTGTAGCTGCCTTCTCTGTTGAATGAGGCTTCTCCAGATCTCTCAAAGCTGAGTCCTTAGCCAATACCACTGTAAAATCCCCTAGCATTTCAAGTCTTACTTCCAAATTCTGCTGTGGCTGGACTTCTCTCCTGAGGGACAAAGGAGAAGTGATGAACAGTAAAACATGAGAACACTGATATAAGCAGGGGATGAAATGTGCAGAGATAATCCCACAGGGTCTCATAACAACTGAAAAGTTACCCACAATCTTTCCATGGATCAAAATCAGACTCTGAATACTCACCTGCACCCTGGAGCAGTTTATTTATCTCCGAGCTACTAAATTCAAAGTTCTATTATGACCTTCACCTTAGCATTTCTGTAAAAAAACAATTTCCCTTCCCACCCCTCCGAAAATGAGCTGAAGCAGTCTGGCAGTTTATCCGCTAGGCATGTGAATATACCTTTGAGAGGAACTAGGGTTAGGTTCCTGTAGTGATTTAGAATAATTTGCATATTAATTGATTAATTTTCTGGGAACTACACTGCAGTTGCTCCTCAGTAATACCAGTACAAATACAAAAAGTAAAAATATAGCAAATAATTCAACATTTTGAGCCAAAATAGTGCCATGTGCTATAAAACACCTGACAAACAATTATTTATTGAACTTTCAGAATGAGCACAATCCTTTTTTAACTGATGTCAGTGAAAGGATAGGCAGGGAGGATATAAATGAAGGATATAAAAATGGATTTTGCAGAGACAAAAACAAAGGTGCACTCTCACAGAAGCCCTGGCTATGGACATGTAAAAACATCTCTACTCAAAATTACACTGAAGCACTCAAGTGCTGTTCCTAGCTATAGCATCATAGAAACATAGAATGGTTTGTAAGACTTTAAAGTTCATCTCATTCCAAACCCCTTGCCACAGACAGGGACACTTTTCACTAAACCAGGTTGCTCAGACCCCCATCCAACCCAGCCTTGAACATTTCCAGGGATGGCACATCCACAACTAAAGAAGACACATCCATGTGTCTTCTGAAGATGCAGATCAGTTACAAATGATAATAACACTAAAATGAAAATGAATGCACATTTTCCACTTTAAGGTTTCTGAATATTTTAAATTATTTTTCACAACTGAGTCTTGTTTCACAGTGACTTTTCAGACTGGATTAAAAGGAATATTCTGAAGAGTATTATTTCTGGATAAAGTTCACCTACAGGCAAGATGTGGAAAGATTCTGCAAGTCATTTTAATTAGAAAGAACTTAAAAATAAAAATAACTTTTTATAAACTTTGCTGAAACTTCTGCAGTGGTCTCTTCCTTCCTCCATCTATTTATTAAAAACATCAAGGTTGTGCTTGAATGATTGAAGTAAACCAGGACAGGCAAATTCCCTGATTCACTTTCTTTTTCAGCTTTGTTCACACTACAGGATTGGCTTTTTAAAGTTATTTCTTCCACTTTCTGACAAAGAATGGTGCTGCAGCACAAATGGTTATACAATATATAGAGTGTGCAAATATTTGTAGAACTATTTCTGTACAATTCTCTTAACTTCAAGGGGCACAAACAGTGATTCTGACAACCATTCATACACTCAGGATTTGTATTTATCATAAGTGTTAATGAAATAGGGTCAGAAGCAAACCCTTGAAAAACAGAACCTGTTAATTGTCCTGTTGAAAGACAAAAGGCAGCCTGCAAGGCAGTGAGTTCAATTTGCCAGTTAATTTCTGCAGGCAATTTTTTCATTTTACTCTTAATGCTTTTATTTTATCGTTTCTCCTCTGGATTTGGTCATTTGTGGAATGTGCTGTGGGAGTTCTTTCATTGGGTCATGTTTCAAATGGGCAGTCCCACTATGTTTTTTCCTGTACTCTAAATATTGAACTATCAAAAAATGCAAATCCCTCTGAGATGTTTTTGCAATGAGTTTTTGTGCAAGAGGGTTTATAACATAAAGTGCTATATCAGCAATTCGGTCACCTGGCTTCATATGTGGACACAAAAATATGGTATAAATGACCACTGCAGAATCCTTCAATAGCTAGATTAATGTACAAATAAAGTAGATGGATCCCAGAATCACAGGAAGGCTTAAGGTGGCAGTGACCTCAGACTTCATATACGGCTACATGAAAAGCTAGACCAACTTTTTCAGAGCCTCATCCAGGTGAATTTTACCAAACCCCAAGGATGGGGCTCCCACAGCTTCCACCACCACCTGTTTCTGGGCTGAACCACTCTTCTAGTGAAAACTTCTTTTGCTTAAGTCTAATCAGATGCCACAGATAAACTGCTGTTCATGACACACCATCATACCCTAGCCAGACAAACAAGATTTACCTGGGCACCGGGGAGTTTTGTGGGCCACAGCAGTACCACTGATGGGACGGCCATTGGGAGTGACACACCAGCAGTATCCAGTGTAACTATGGCACTGAACCTGGCAGAAACAACAAGAACCATGTGCAGCTTGTCAGACACATGCCTGTTATCCCACAGCATTTGTGGCACGTGAGTACAGAAATTTATCCAGCAAACTGTATCGACAAAACCTAGAACAATAAACCACAATGGGCCCACCTCAGTCCTTTTTAGGATATTTTAGCATAAAGCATATTTCAAGCTAAGTGTGGTAGGTCCTTCAGAATCAAATGGAAAAGAAAACTATTGAACTATGTGGTTGTTTACACCGTCTCAGACAAGTGAGGTGCAGGTGTTATAAAAACCTCACAAGGAAGTTCCCCAAGGGACACATAAACTGTTCCTGAAACAAGCAATCCTGAGTTTTTTCCCACATAGAGAACATATTGTTCCACCCACTGAAGGAGCAGGACAGACTGCTTCTGCCAGCATTATTCATATCCCAAGCTGTCAGAAAGGAAACTCTTGAAATTCCTCTTAAAAACCAATTGCATTATATTTTCTAAGGGCCAATATCACTTGCTTCATCATGTTTGAAAAAAGAAAAGTTGTCTTCTGCACAACTCCAGGATCAAAATGCAGTACAGAGGGGACAGATGGGGATCATGATTGGAATATATACCTCAGAATAAGCTTCTAACTGTGTTCCTTCTGAATTCCATGATCTAAGTAAATTAGTTTCAGACCACATGCTTGTGAAGAAATTCAGCAGAGAATAAAGAGGGATTCTGTATGATTCATGATTTAGCACTTAAGATATGGACTCCAGTTGCAAGATTTCTGGTTCAAATCAGGAACAGATCACAAATTCCAAGCATTTTACCATCTGATGAGTATTTAGGGGGCTACAAGAATGATTCAGCTGCCTCATCCTAGAAGAATAGGGAGTGTATTACACAAACAGTGGTAATGTTTGGCTCTTTTGCTGGCCAACTGTGAAAAAGAGAACAAGGACTCAACACATAGCACAGATTTTCCTTCCTTTTTTTTTTTTTTTTTTGATGTGTTGGTACAAATTACATTTAATTTTGAAATTACATTTCCCTTCATTACATTTGTCTCTTCCTCAGCCTTTTCAAACATGCATACTCTGACCTTCTAGTCATGCAAGACACAGAATGAAAAATTTTCAACCTGACTATATGTGCCATCATCATTGCACTCTGGGATGAATACTTGTTGAAATTCTTTGCGAGCTTGTTCTTGGGTGTACTTCCTCTCAGCCACACATCTGGAAACATCTAGAGAAAGAGAAAAGGTAAGTCAGTTGGATGATGCAATATGAAAAAATGATTGGTGATCATCTATATTATGAAAAAGACAACCCTGAGACTTGTGCAAAGAGAATAAGAATTTTAATAAGTTAAAATGTATGATCAACTTGCATTATTTTTAGGGAAAAAAACAATGCAGGACAATAATTTCTGGACAATAATCCATAACGGGAAATAAAATTGAGAGATGCCTGGACAGACAAACTTTCTGTTCCAAATGCCACCAAGGAGTAGAAGCCCAAACAGAGCTTTTCCTCTGAATTTAACAGAGCAATAGCTGCCACACTACACAGCACAATATTCTTTCAGAGATGGTGGCAACAACAGCTTTCTAGTGCTTCAGGAAAGGCAAAGGATGCAGCAGGAGCACAGCTGCCTTGTAGTTCCTACTTACTGCAGCTAGGCAGCAACTTCAGCTGTGACTACAGATCTCACCACCAGGCTGATTTAAAAAAAAAAATATATATATATATGTAGTATATATATAGTATATATATATATAATATATATACACTATATATATATACTATATATATACCATATATATATGTATATACTATATATATACAGTGCAGGAACTTATTGGGAAGGTGATGAAATAATAATTTTGGACATGAATGCTTCATATTATGCTAAAATTTAATGTGAAATTTATGATTTAAGCATGGGACATCAAGTCTACCACATGGTCCTTTTTGTCCGTGAGGTCTCTTGCACCACCTCCTTTGTTACTTGGTATTGGTCTCCATCCAAGAGACCAAACAGCAAACCAGCCAGCTTTAATTCAGTGGAGTTTCTATTGTCTAACAAACTATATTGTCTATTACATATATTTCATGTCAGTTATGCAGCCAGGAGCTTAAGAAAGACACATTACATAAGCTGTTATACCTTTTACACTACAAATTTTAGCATGTTGCTGATGCAGAATCAGAACTTCAGAATCTTCTTGAGCTCAGTAATTTCAGGAAAAATGAGAATACCAGGCAAGTTTAAGGTAGTATTAACGACTTCAAGATGTGACTGTAACATCTGAATTAGAATGATTTCAAACATGCGAGCAGAGAAATTTGCTGCCTCTGATGCCTGTTTGGTTTAAAGACTGTTTGACAGAAAGTGGTTAATCCCATTTTAAGGCTAAAACTGTCCAGTGATTACCTGTGAGACAGTGGTGTTGTGGTGATTCATTAATGCTTGTGCAGCTCTTCAAAAGCATGGGAACAGCCTTTCTAGTCCATGCAAGGTGCAAATTAAACAGAATATGACCAGTGAATCAACAGCACTTGACAGAAGTTTGCATTCCTAGGAGCACACAGGTGAGCCAGCTGAATTCCCAGTCCCGCAAGCACCCTCTCTGTGCCAGTATGTTCCAGACACACATTCACAGAACCAGCCTGGAAACTCACTGGAATGGCAGAAGTTTCTTTTTACAGGGTAAATCCTTCACTTGTCACTCCCACTGAGATTTGAATAACTCACTTGGCAACATTAGCATTAAAAATCCCTTCAAGTCCTAGGCAATCTGGTGTGGAAGTGTAGTGTGGAAGTGTAGCATAATGAGGACAGAAACCTTTCCTCAGCATCTGCATTCTGAAAACAAAATTGGGGCCCCTTAATTCTAGTCTTCCTATTTCCCTCCTGATTTTGGATTCATGTGCACTAGTTCTGTGTGTTACTTTACTCTTCTCAAAGGAGCACCATGAAAGTTCATGCAGCTAATATGCCCCAAACACAAATAGTTTCACTCTGAAAAACTATGTTTCAGTCTTAGCATCATTAATTGTATTCTGCTGTTTCAGGACGGATACTTACAGAGATGAAATGATAACTGGAAGGGACAGAGAAGTTCAAGCATCCAGAAATGTGAGAAAAAAAAAATAGTAAGGAACTGAATTAATTTGTACTATGGCACTTTAATGTGTTTTTTTCTCCAAGGAAGTATAGTCAATGTACTGTGAAGCTCAGGTAAAATCTGTTAATGTGTGCACTGCCAAAGATTTTTTTTGGGGAAAAAAAAATCATTTTAAGCAAGCTTTGGTGTCGTAAGCATTCTTCTGGGCATGGTTTGGTTATACAGTACTTAATAACATGTGGTTTTAATGTAGCTAGTATTTTAACTGAAAATAAATCACTCCTTTGTTGGACCTCTGTCCTCGTTTTTCTAGAATGACATGTGGTTTAAATGTCTAAAAGGAAAAGTGATATAAATTCCATCACATAAGGTCTCTGGTATAGAACCAGCAGAGTTGTAAATTATCTTCAATAGTTGAATTATCATAAAAATATGCCAAGAGAAGTTCTCCAAAGCTGTCCACCACTTGTTCCTAAACAGCCTGATGCTCTAAAGGCCTCCTATTCGTGGATGATCTAATATGCTTTAAAATCAACAGTCACCAAATTTATTGGAATATAAAATTCACATTTGAAGTCTTATTTTTTATTATATAACCATGGAAACATTTTAAACCTGTTGGATATTACTGTGCTTCAGTATACACAAAATAAAACCACGAGGAAGATCTCTTATCAAGTTAGGCATCTGAAAGTGTAGAAAGTCAAAACATTATTTCCAGTTCTGTTGACCATTAAATTGTTAATTCAGAGGAGCTAAGTTCCTTCAAATAAAAAGGAGATCATTGGAGAGAAAAGAAATGATAGTATTTTCTATAAATTTTTAAGATTACACCATCTGATCATCTGCCTCTGTGCCCTGGTTGCAATGCCTTAAAAATCTGTTGCAAAACTTCCAGAAAATTTTCCAAAGAAAAAGAATTCAAGACATTTCAGGGCTATACATTTATACAAAATAACAGCTGAAAAAGGATGAAAAAATATATTTCCTGACATGACTGAAGAAAGGCTGAAACATGAGTTCACATCAAAATATCAGACAAGAAAGAGTTGTAGGGAAAACTTGCACCTCCTAACATGCATAAATAAGTGATGGGTGACATCCTAATCCATAGGGAGAAAAACCTTCAACACGACCATTGCCCATGACCATTGAGCAAAGGCAAATCTGGGATTCACTGTACAAAGTCTCCTTTGACTGCACCCAGAAAATTCTTGTCTGCAGACTCCTCTGTGCACCTTGTAGAAGTGCAGGTAATGCTGCACATGAAACTCAAATTAATAGGATGAGTCTAGAATTATGTGGTTTGCCAGAATTTAGTTTACATAAATGAATCAGTCAATAAATAAATAAATACATGGGTAACAGTAAAGTCTCTCACACACAGATTCAACTTTGCTATTTATCTAGGACAGGAATCATTCAGATCAGGATGGACCCTGATTATTTTGAAATTAAGACCAAGAATGAAAGTTGATAGGACTGACCCAGTACCTCTGTGCTGATTAATCAGCCCACAGCTTTTGACTTTTCAGCATTGCCCCTGACAAAAGCAGGCTAAAGTCTTATGAGGTGAGCAGTGTCCCTCTGGTGACAAACCTGAGAGCAGAGGTGACTCAGGCTGCAAGGTTGTGGAAGGATGACAAGCACTGTATAATGCAGCAGAGCTTTTTTTTTTAATCTGTTTTTGTTTAAATTTTTTTGAACTTTCTAGTGGAAAAATAAGGGGCTTGAAACTGTTATAAGTTTCTTACTAGAATTCCCACTATACTTTATTTCTCTTCCTAACTAAAGTATTAATAAGGAAGCCAGCAGGCTCAAGCTGGATTCTGGTATATGACCTGGTGAAAAGACCATTACCTTCTAAGACCTGTTAAAATCTGGCTGAAATGCAGCCCAATTTGCCTATAGTCGTACAATGAGAAGAACTAATTTTGCAGATATGCATGTCTAGCTGTAATTTGGAATTGTGTCAATGACTAACTCAGTGAGACTTTATCTTCTCAACTCCAGGTAAATGTGTTTTTACATCCCACAGCCTTGTGGGGAATCAGAAAAAAAAAATCTCCTGGCATAGAAATTGAGCATGAGTTTACCTTAAATCAGCTGACTGAGACTCTGTTAGCTGTCAAACTGGATTGGTACAAGGCTCATTGCATTTTAGCACTGCATGTTGGCCAATGCGTTGATTGTACCTCTGTGACTTAGCAAAAGGACTGCAAAAGCAACCAGAGGTTTAATAAGATGAACACATCTTGAGGGGTACAACAGAAGACAAAAAATGAGTGTATGGGAGTGGACAGAAATGCACAGGACTTAAGAGAATACAGAGTTGTAGCTGTTTGGGCAGGTCTTTCTGAATTGCCCTGGTGACAATTCTGACTTCCAGGAGAGACCGGTGACCAGAAAGCACAAACAAAATGAAAAGTCATCTTAACTGAGATCTAAGTTTCTCTGTGCAACAGGGAAAACTTTCACCTATGAAGTGGTGCCACTACATTGCTGCAGGACCTTCCTGAGATAGCACTGAAGTCAACAGGAAATTCTGGAAATAGAGTTAACCTCACAAACAGCACCAGCCTGACTTGGAACTAATCTCATTTTATGCTTTATTTCCAACAGTACAGCTCCGAAAACACTGAGCTTCAGGGAAAAAACATGCACCAACTTCAACTCTGCTGGCCAATGCTTGAATAATATATCAAACAGAGGGAAGTTTATTACTGCAAAGTAGAAGTTTATCATTATAACAATGACACAAACTCCTCAAGGGTGTAAACACCATCTCTAAGGTGACATTCAGTACAATTGATTTACAGGCATTTTGGGGCTCTACAGGGAGTTCTAACCCAGATTCTCTCATGGAAAAGTAAACAGCTTGCCAAAGGTATAGATAAATCTCTTGCAAATATTTCAATTTAGTTCATCTAGTATTTTTTTGTTTGCTATGTATCACAGTAGGAATAAAAATACCTTTCTCAGTCCCAATACATGGAGCAAACTTTGCTTGCTTTGCAAGACATTATTGTGTTTGACACAACCTTGTTATTTATTTATGCAAAAAATATACTTCTTCCTTTACTTACTTATTTTATTATAAATGGAATATTCTGTTGAACATATCAGAAACATTTACTACTTTGTAAAAACTATATATGAAGTGGTTAACTTAATCATTTGAAGGTTTCCATGAGAGCTTCCCACAGAGAGTCAGCTGTTCTTACACTAAAGAGAAATCTTTTTTAAAGTCGCATAGATGTGAACAACCAGACCTAGTGTAGACACATGTAATCCAAAGACCTTTCACTGGTTCCCTTTGCACCTCCATTTTGCCAGAATACCTGTGTACACTTGTCCTTAAACTTAGAAACATGCAGTGCAACAAGCTGTTTCAAGTTAGCTGTTCACCGGAGCACTTTACTGACTTGTCCTACAAACCAGAATTTATTTCTGCTTCTGTGCTTCTTTCCCACTGCTGTACCTTTTTGGTAACTGGTCGTGATATGATAAAATTCAAACAATCTTTATTTGCAGTTAATTTATCACAAAAATTTTATTCAGAGCACAAGACACCACTTGGTTTATATGGAATAAACCACTCATGAAAATTTCCCATTCTATTTGACCTAGGTCAATGTATATTGTAAAGAACTGATTGTGTCTAACAGCAAAGCCGATAAAAAACTGTAGCCCCTAGTGATAGGAAACACGTAGCAAACTATACATGCTGAAAGTATCAGTTTTAAAGATGCAGGGATATTAGCCTCTTGGGTTGGAAAGGATGTCAGCACAGACATTTAGCCTGACACAGCCATAAAATAATGACTTGCTGCTTCGTGACAAGAGCTGGCCAACTCTTTCACTATTTATTTTTATAGTTGCTTTCTGGTTTCAAACAAAACAGCAGCACAATCTTAGCCTAAACTCTCCTCTATTGGCATCTAACAGACAGTGTGGGGTTTCTTTGTTGTTTTCTTTTTCCTTTTGCTTTTTCTTTTTTCCCCCTACATTTAGCAACCACACAGCCATTTAGATATCTAAGCTCTAAGATAAAATAAGCTGTGCTGGATTCCTCTTGGCACACTATTTCAGTTTATTTCACTTTTTTTATTAGAACTGAATCAAATGGTTTCAAAAAAAAACAAAACAACAGCTTTCATTTTTAGATAGCCTAAACACTCTTTCTATTGGCATCTAACAGACAGTGTGGGGTTTGCAAGGTTTTGTTGTTTTCTTTTAGGACCTTCATTTTTTATTTTGGCATCTAACAGACAGTGTGGGGTTTCTTTGTTGTTTTCTTTTTCCTTTTGCTTTTTCTTTTTTCCCCCTACATTTAGCAACCACACAGCCATTTAGATATCTAAGCTCTAAGATAAAATAAGGAATGCTGTGCTGGATTCCCTCTTGGCACACTATTTCAGTTTGCTAAGTCACATTTGGAGAGATACAGTCTGATTAGAACTGAATCAAATACTTCAAGAAAAACTAAAGCAACAGCTTTCTGATTTTTTAGATGCCAAAGGCTACACTGGCTTTCTGAGAAGAGCAGAGATTTGATAGTTTGGGAGAAGTCGATTTTGCTAATTCTTGCACTGAAATCTGAGAAGGTTTGCAAAGGTTTGTGGTTCTTAGTCTTTGGTGCAGTATTATTGCTTTAGCACTCTCCACTTCTTCTAGGACCTTCATTTTTATATGACGTCTGAAACTCAAACTGAAAATACAAAAGCAGAAATGAAAACTCCACAGAAAACCCAGAAAAAGATTACTTTCAAATCAAATTGTTGTATTGCATATTTGATTTTATGAAGACCCATTTTTTGTGCATAAAAATCCCTTACATGCCTTATTTCTATGCAGTCTGGCTTCAGCAAATTCTGCCTGGAGAAATGTTACCAATAAAAACCGATAATTTTAAAAAGACATAAACTCTATCTCCAGAAAACTGTGGATTCTATCCCAGTGTTACTTGTCTTGTGTTCTAAATACCACTAGATACATTTAAAAGAACAAAGAATATTCCACAAAAATACCCCAAAATTTATTCATTTCCAACTCCACTTATTTTAAGAGATAACATAATTTGTAACTTATATATGTAGATACTTCTATATATGGATATTTTGTTTCTCACCACTTTCTCTCTTGCAACTTTTTAAGCTATAGTGGCTTGATGTGTAACATCTTGACACATAATATAAATGAAGACTCAAAACCAAAATGAGGTTGGGGCTGACAAGCTTCTGTACCAGGATCGCCGGCATCACAGTCTGGAAACTTGCAGTCATCCTTACAGATTAAACACAGTGTCTACAGTGAGAAAATATGTCTGAAAAAGGAGAAGACAGCTCCTTCCTGAAAGTATTTTAAGACAAAAATCTGCCATATAATCAATCTTCCTCTTGTAAGGTTTATTTTCAATAATCCCAAAGTTAGTACCACTTCTCAATATATTCTTTTTCTAATACGTTTTTTGAAATAATGAAAAAACCTGCATTGTTCTTTTATTTTTTCCTCATTAAATATGGGAAGAAAAAAGAAAAGGGAGAGCTGAGGACACATGAAAACTGTCTTGTTTTCAAGGTACAGACTGTCCAAGGTCTCACTCTGTTCAAGTTTATTTTTAAGACTGACACCTTGGTCCAGTCCCACTTTCACTCATTTCAGTTAGAAAAAGAACCATACCTACTCACTTCTTTATTCTCTCTCCAAACGAAACATCTTGGGAGTGTGTTCCACCTCCCAAACACATCCCACAGGGCTGCCTTCCAGGCAGCAGGTGCACGGCCAAGCCAAGGTCCCTGCCCACACTCTGAGCTAAGGGACATGCTCAGGCACTGCCAGCACACGTCAAGCTCACGCCCGCCTGGCTCACAGGCAAACCTGAGCTGGATGGCAGCCTCCATGGGAATCCTGGAAAAGGTGTGCACTCAGAAACCACGTCCAGCTTTTACAACCCAGGTCTCTAGCTAATAGGCAAGAATAATGTCTCTCCAAATTATGCTTGGATTCATTAATTATGGGACCAAGATTAACTTGTGGTCTCAAAACAACTACTGCCCAGCAATGCCTTCATTCCCTGCACAAAGGGAAAAATACTATTAGCATGTTTATCCAAAGACAGAAATTTCAATTTATTTAAGCATGCTTTTAATCCATTCATTAACTCATTGTAATCACAGTTTAAATGAGTGAAACTTTTCACTATTCCTGAAAGCCCTAATTTAATGAACAAATGCTGAACATTTTCTTCTTTAAGGAAAGCAAATTATAAAATACCTGTTCTATGAGAAATTTCACTCATATTTTGATGTTCTTTGGTTCTTTATGTGACTTGCAAGAAAGAAGATATTACATTTTTTTTAATCTATAATAGCTCATAAAAGAACAGTACTTTTAAACAGTGAGGCTCTTTAAGATACCATAAATTAATTAAGCTAAACATGACCTACCTAGAGTTATCAACCAAGAAAGGGAATCCACGTGGCTACAGAATAACAATGACACTACTCCGTGTGATGGCTCTCCTTGGTGTACTCACAAAGCAGCAAGGCACTTTTGGGGCCACATCTGCAAATACTGAGTATGTACTCAGTGTTACACAGATTCAATTCCAAATCCCTCGGAAATTAAATATCACTGTGTAAAGCTCCTATATTGCCATTTTAGAAAGGACCACTCAGAGATTTGTGCAAGTCCAGTTTAGCAGCTGCTTATACACCCAGGCTGCTGTTACATGATGATAGTGAAGATGAGAGCTGGCAGTGGAGATTTTATAGTGACTGGCAATTTGTATTAAAACTCCAGCCATTAGAGAAGTCTTATTTTAGTAAAGTATGGGTAGAGAAGCCACAAAATCCAAGTGCCCCAGCTGGGCTATTTTAAGAACTCTGTGTCAGGGTAGAGGTATGCTGGCAAGATACATATGAATTTGTTTTTTTCATTGATCACAATGTCACAATGCCAGAATACCAAATATATTACTGAGTCACTGGCTAATACATAAAGAATATTAGTCTCCAGGGCCCCCATTATGGGCCAGGTATATTCACCTAAAAATAAACTGAGAAATTAAATTAGTATTCTTAATGCTATTCAGGAAACAAGAAGTTCAACAGAAAAAGAAAGTAAAAAAAAAAAAAAAAGCTGAACAGCCTTAAACCAGTAAAATAAAGCACCTCTGTGCATGGCTTGCTGGGAACAGTCCTTGGCCCATCTTTCCCCTGAGCCACATAGATACAGTCCTCAGCAGAGCACAGCTGGCCAGTGCCCAAATCACAACCGGGAGCATTTATCACCTTACCTGCCTGGCGCTCGTACTGTCTCCTTGCATTGCTCAATTAATTTCTGTAGACATAGTATCTGTTTCTTTCTGAGGAGTTTAAAAGCAATTATATTGCTTTTCCACTTCTTGTATGTTTTGTTCCTTTGGCTATGCTGGGCCAGATTTACTGTGAAGCATTAGTGTGTGCATGTGGTTGATCCCCATCACAGGTGATATTTTAACAGTCCTAACTGTTAAACAACACAAGTAGTATTTCTCAGCTGTCAACACACATTTATTTATTAGATTCGTAATCTCATTGCACAGTAAATGTCTGTGTTGAGCAAGTGGCAAATCTCCAGAATTTTGGAATTAAGATTTTGTTTGGAAAAGTCTCCAAAAATGTGAATGTTCATCTACAGTGTACACAGATTATTTGAGCTCTTAGAAACTCCAAAAATAGTCTGGAAACTTTGTAAGATTTTAACTTCTTATAGCATTTCCAAGCTTAGCAATGGATTCCAGAAAAGGCTTAAAATAAAAAATCATAATTAATGCCTTCAGAAAAAAAAAAAAAACAGAACAGTCTGTTTTAATGCTTGTTTTGTTAAATCTGGGTTGTCTTTCAGAAATGAGAGGAAGGTTCAGGGTTCATTCATTTTCAGCTCTGTATAAACTGTTTTGATCTCTGCTGCAACCATCAGGAACTAGAACAGAAGTACAAGGGAAAAAATTTTTTAAATGCTGCCATTTTACTGTGATCTTTTAAGATCTAGGATCTAAAAATTATTTCCTTTGCAATGCTACAGAATTGCCTGGGCTGATCACTCTTGCTGTGAATGGAACTTCAATTAGAAAGGGAACCAGCACACACAGAGCAAACTATCCCTTTGTGTTTTTTAGTATTTAAGCGTTCAAAACCAAATAGATGAGAAAAAAGTTGAGAACAGGTGAAAAAGAGAAAAGAGTCAATATAAATTTGCCTTTTGAAGGAAAAAAGAAACAGAGAAAGCAGACATCAGTCTGGTACTCATTCAAAATTCCTTATGGATGTAAAAAGAAATCACTGTTCTGAATATCTAAACAAGAAATGATGGACTCAAAATTATTCCAAAAGGCTGTCAATATAAACTGTCAAAGTCTTTAGATTGCTACTGAATAGACTGAACCAAACAAAGAGCTAGTCATCCTTAAATTAATTAAAATGTTACTTGGAAATATTTTGTTTTTAGAGAAGATTTTTATGAGGTGAATAAGGACTTTTTTTTAGAAGACAGGAGGAGACAGACATAAGATTGCCTTTTTTGATCAGTGGTGGATTATTATCACAGAACAGATTTAAAGTTGTGATGTCTATACCAGGAATCACCTCTTTTCTCCCTTCAGAACATTCACATGAAAACATGTATGTTTCTTTCCCTTTTACCTGCAAGCTCAAAACTTGTTTCAAAACCAATGCTTTAATGGGAAGTTAGGGTGGGTGTCTGTTTTTTCAGGGGTACAGATAAACACTTCCAAAAGGATCTGTTTTCATTCCTACATGGAATGAAAGTAAATTCTGAAACCATGAAAGTTGCTCTCTAATGAAGCATCACTTTTTGTTTAGCCCTACTAAAACAACTCTCTGCTTTTTGGTCAAGCATCACCTGCAACAACAAATTTTATCACTCAAAAGCAACTGGCTCAAAAGGTGTCTCCATCAGAGCACTTCCTTGGTTCTATCTGAATGTTTAATATAACTATCAGAACCAGCCCTAGCAATGCTAAAACTGAAACAGCAACTAGGCCAATGAGTCATCTTCTGCTTTAAAACTTATTTTACCGCTCGAAATATTTCTGATGATCACAGACGTAAGTAGGCATAAAGACACTGGTCACTTCAAAATTTAAGACTGCTTTACTGAATAAGAAATACCATGAAAATGTAAAACTAAAAGAGTACTTGTCTCTAGCTGATACTGACTAAGTGCATTATTGGCAAATATCTGTCTATTACCAATCAAAGGAAAAACACTTGATTGAAGAGAACATGATGTGTACCTGCTATCAGCAATATTTAAGGTGCCTAAGGTGTCTAATTCCAATTCTACAATTCTACTGTATGCATCAATAAATAAACAGCCAATGAGTACTTCTCCAAATTGCATCTATTGACTGCAGAAAAAATTGATAGCATCAATGATGAAACCTTCAGTAAAGCAATTCTTATCTTAATGAAGAAGATTTCTTGCAGACTACTTTTTCAATATGGTATAAAAAAATTAAGGAAAGACACTCAAAACTAATTTCCATAAAGCTCTAATGTATAAAATGAACAAATACCAAGTGCACAATAATTTTCTCTGTCGTTCATGAGTGTAACAAAAGCTTTGGCTCAGGTAGCTCCATTATGTTAACCTTGCCCACCACAGTGAATAGATCCATCACATAGTACAATGGTTTACTATGAGAGGGCTGAAGAATGAGGATACTGTTTCATCCAGGCAGAAGATGAGACAGAATGTCTCTTTGAAGCAGTCTTGATGCTTCAGAGGTTTGCAGGAGCTAATGGAGAGAGATGATGTAGAAAATTGCCTCCTACAGGCTGAATTGGTGTGGTCCCGGGGGTTTTCTTTCTCCCATCCCCTACCTCCACTCCCTGCCACTCTCTTTAGGACAGAGGGAAAAGTAAATCTTTATGACCATGGCTATTCTTACGTTTTAGAAAGATCACTGTGCTGGGAATCACCCTACACTTTACTAAAGAACTGCATTGTCTAGCACCATGCTGCTCTAAAAGGTTTAACTGCAAATATTTTGTTTGCCTGCATGTCACTGAAATTCTCTAAACAGAGATCAGAAGTAAAGGAGTGGATGATAGAGGTAGGAATGGCCTGTGAGGGCTCTATGCATGTGCATTTTTTTGGTTTTCGCTTTTTCTCACTCAACTCACCCTACCACCACCACCCTTGCTGCCCTATGTGATTGCAGTTAGGAAATACAAGACTTAAATTGACCATCTCAAACTCAAATACCAAATTGTACAAGACAGGAAACCTTGCAAGATAACTATTGTAAGAGTTTCTCTGAACCTGCCAGTGAGATGGTCCTTCTGAACAAGGACCTGGACATGCAATTTCCTTAATAGTGACTTCGTGAAAAATAAGAGGGTTTGGGAGTCACAATTTTGATGAAGGTTCAAGATTAATTTATCTTCAGATAGAATATTGTTATAGAAATAACAGATTTCAACCCACTTGCTTTCAGAAAACTCTTCAAGTCCATCACTCCTGGTTTTCAATTCACAGACATTTCAAACACTATTTTAGGGTCTATTATTTTTCATTATGGTCAAAGGAAACTGATTTTCTCACCTTTGCAGTTGCCTCGGTAGGCTATTTCCAGCTGAGGGTCTTTGCATTTTGCTCGCTGAAATTCACACCGGGACAGAAAAGTTCTTCCATCAGATGCACAGAGTGATTTCTGAGGGGAACCTGCACAGTCCAGGCTGCATTCTCGGTCTTTGTCTTGGTCCACTCTCAAAAACTAGGAAAAAAAAGAAATTAATGCTGTAAGAATGCTATTCCCATGTGAAAACTGCTCTGTGGTCCCCTTCCCCAGCAAAGACATACAAATCACCCAAAACTGAAAAGAAAGTTCTGCCTTTTTTGGGTATTCAGATCCCAGCTGATTTATTATATCTGAGGTTTTTCCACTGCTGCCGTGAAATGGCAGTGACTGCAACATCCCCAAAACATACTGTAAATCCAGTATCACAATTAAGGAGTCTTTGAATCTCTTTCAACCATCATGAACCTCAAAACAGTAACTTGGGAGTTTTTGGAGTGAAAATGGTGATTGCAGAAACATTCTTCACAACAAAAATGAGACAGGAATGGATGCTCGTCTGTTTTATTAGATATGTATTAATTATTCCACAATGAGAAGCTGAAAAGTCTGTTCTAAGACCCAAGTAGGATTTTTAACATAAATATTCTCATTGTGGATTTCAATACACCTCTTTCTAGTTTTAACACAAATACACTGAACCCGACCTAATTGTTCATCCCTCCAATGCCAAGACAGGAAGGCTGATGAGTTTGGCATCATCCTTGGCACTGTGAAAAGAAGGAACTTCTCACCCTGAAACATGCTGCCAAAAAAAAAACCCTAATCAGATCTGATGCTGCTACATGCCAGCCAAAAACAAAGACAGATAAAAACAGAGGTATTACTTTATCTTCTGAGCTCTTGAAAAGCTGGGACTAGGGAGAAGGTGAACTCAGTAAGTGCTCAGATTAATTTCTCTCTTTCTGCTTTTTCTGAACAAGCACAGAATTAAGCAAGGCATACAGCTACCAGGAAGTAATCATTGTCCTAACCATCATGAGGTGCCCATGAAAAGATCGGCATCCAGCTAAAGTCCTGCTTTCATTGGTGCTACTTCATCATTACAAACCTCAGGTAGAGAAAATTTTGAACTTCAAATGGGAAACTGAAATTATGAGGAGGAAAATTTCAAGGGAAAAAAAAAAAGAAAGCACTAAGAGTAGTATCTGGGACTAAAAATTTCAAAAAACATTTGCTACATATAGTTCCCCTGCATTTTATTACACATAAGAAATATATAAAGAGAGTTATAAATCTCCATAATCTTCCACTTAAAACTGTGGTCTATTTCCATTTCCTATCATTTAATGTGAGGAAATACAGATGTCTTTCTGGAGAGTCTGCATGAAAATGGAGAGATTATATCAAAGGTATCACTTTAAAATAATAGTCATATGGTTGGATTTTACCAGAATTTTTATATTTTAGTGGCATACTAAGATAAAAAGGAAAGCTTCCTTTTCCCAACAGTTTTGAGCAATTTTTCACTTTTAGGAATAATTAACTTCAGAAGCAAATTACTCACAAATTACACACAAACCCCAAATCTTTCTCCAAGGAATCTAGCCACAGAGTTCCAGAAGAGGAGGAAAGATGTTCCTTGCTCCCCATGTTGGTGTTATTTTGCAGCTCCTTGCCGACAGAAATTAATAATTAGGTGAGCTGAAGTGGAAGTGGGAAGGGAGAAAAACTGAAGTAATTCCCCTTTACCTGCACAATGAGTAACAGTGAAGACAGGCATCCATGGCTCTGAATAACCTCCAAACCACGTCGGTCTCCAGAGCTTGCCTGGGTGCTCTGATGAGCTGCACTGTGGGAGCCCTGTGAGGCTGCCCTAGCTTCCCTTTCTTGCCTGGGAGGCATCTGCAGGACTCTGAGATTAGGCCTACCTAGGACTGGGAAAAGGATTTCTCAATGAAAAATGGACCCCATGGGGCCCCTGGCAAACAAAAACAGATCCAGTCCTCTGCTTTGCCTCCAACTTCCCCTGTGGATTTGGGGATAGCAAGCCAGGTGATCTCCCTCTTTCTATTTTGCAAAGTAAGGAATACAGCCTTTCAGTGTGTAGAAGACTACCCCTCTGTAATGGCTAGGCACTTTGCCACCCTTAACTTATCCTCAGCAACATCCCCGTTGAGCAGAGAATTAGTTTTCAAAAGCACAGGAAGGCTTTGTGACCCACAGAAAATCATGCAGCAGATCAGGGACTGAACCCAGGCACAAAAAGAAAATCACACACAGCAGGAGTCTAGCCCCTGCACCATTTCTTCCCCAGAGTTTCCTCATTTGTTCTGTTTTGAACTGTTGCAGGAGTTAAGATGGGTATGCCTGACAGTAACACTGTGGACAGAAAATCCCCTTAAATTGTCTGAGGAACAAAATCCGCTCCCTTGAGAGCATGACAGTTCACAGATAAAGCTGTATTTTAAAGGGCATTTATCCAAAGAGTTTTATTTTAGTATTTTATTATTCCAAAGCCTTAGAGGTGATTAGGGCAAATTAAAGGCTCAAGGATATTCAAGCAAACTGGAAAAGCAGAGGATGAAGACAAAACCACTTGAAGAGCTTATTGGTTAGCCGAACCTCACTGGAGAATTTGGGTTGTACATTTAAACAATTTCCACCAACCTAGTGTAACTGAAGGATTTAACAGCAGGATGGACAAAAAGGCAAGCAATTTTAAGGAAAGACAGCATGAAAGAGAGACTAGCAAATGTACTTGGGAAAAAAATAGAGAGAGTATGTGATTGACATTTGGAAAATACTTCATTGTCATCTTTACTACAGCAGTATAAGATGGTACAAGTCAAAATCAGTATTGCCTGCTCACATAGCCAAAGGAATTGATGAACACATCAAAAACTAATGCTGAAACAAGAAAGGGCTATGGAATTTCTCATAAGAAAAGAAAAACAAGCACAGTCAGTGACAGAAAATCTGGGATCATACTGGTGCACATCTTAGAGCTCTACTTTCCTGTAAAAATAGTCCTTTTGATTAAAACAGGACAGTTTAGAGAGAGAGAAAAATGGTTCAACACGGACCAGAAAGTGACTCATTTTCAGTACTGATTCATGTATTTCTGCCTTTGAATTCATTTAACAAATGTGTTACTGTACAAACACGTGATTCACTGAAAGACAAGCTTAAAGCAGCATTTCTGTTGAATGCTGGTAATGACTGAAATTAGGCCAACAACAGTCGACCAACCTTACATGGAATTATTTTGAACAACCAGCATAAAGTGGACAATTATGGTTAAACCCTATTAAAAAGCAAAACACTTTTAACTGAGGGGTGTTCTTGCCTTAATGTCACAGAAACCAGCCTAGTCATGTTTCAAAAAATTGGTTTCAACTAAAAATTATTCCACAGATTCCAGACTCAGCTGGAATTGCTGTAACTTATCTTCTCCTTTGCATTTCAGTATCATTCATTTCATCTTTCCAAAGCACTATATTTGACAAGACCCAGCTTCCAAAGCACTTAATATTCTGTAATAGCCACTGCTTTAAATTCTCATGTAGTATTTCTGAGAAGAAAGAATGATAATGGGGCTAGAGCAGAAAAATGTTTGATTTTAGGTTTAACCTCATGAATAAAAGCTAATCACTAAAGTCACTAGATATACCCACTTGACAGGTATAAGCATTCCTGAAATATTATTTACTGTCATATATTTCTGGCATTATGGAATCTCAGTGTTTTCCTTCACTGTCTCACATTTCAAAGAATCTTAATAATGGATGAAATGTATCACTGATGGACCCAGTGATCTTTCATCTCTCTTTTACTGAAGTTCAGAGTATGAAGTAGTAGACACATGAAACCTTGCTTAAACTGGAGGAAAACATTTCTTCTCTGTTTTTTGCTGTTTTCCACTCTGATTTATCTTTCACCTTTGTTTTTGTCACTGGTGCCACATCTGGGCTATGGACAGTCAGGATGCTTATTTCTCCAACCACAAGCAATGTGCTGCACTCAACGAGAAAGTTTTTCCAGTACCTTAAGAGAAGGAAATGGATGGTTTCCTTACTGTGATATTAAACTATTTATCAAAACAATATGTGTATAACCTTGCTCACCGTTATGGTGCAACACATAATCTTTACCTTACACTGCTCACTCTTTTGCAGGCATTCAGTGTCATTCCTCTGGTCTACATCCTGCAGTTACATCATTGCGAGGGCAGAAAGGGTCTTCACATAAAACTGAGTCGCATGCACACCTTCGCCTTTCTGGTGCACACATCTGTGACCCCACCCATCCTCTAAAGTTCAGAGAAACACTCCTTGCTTCTAAGCAGATGACAGAGGATAAGGTGAGAAAAAGGGTGCTTGGCTAGGGAGCCAACAACTGGATACACGTGCAAGCTGAACTGCCAGCCCAAGAAAGCAGAAGAGCCAAGAGCAGTGTTACAGTCTGGCCATGAGGAGCACCAGCAGCTCTCTTTATTGGAAGAAAAGCTGATAACAGACACACTTAGGCTGAGGTGTAAAGATTAATTATTGAATCTGGCTCAAAGCCTCTTAAACAGTTATGGGAAATGCTCTACTCTACATTTCATAATATAGTGCATAGCTGAAGATTTTGTCTTTGGTTTGATGCCACTGTTTGATTAGTCTGAGCAAGGAAGGACTGTTTTCCCCCCTTTTTTGTTTTTGTTTTTTCCTTAAATTTGGGCCAGCTTGCCTCTAATACTTGCAATTCTGTAGAGACATCCTCAACACACATAGGCTGCACATAAAGTATAACTCATAACCATGCTAAACCTATTTTTAATTTGTCCTAATATAAGTTTTCTCAATAAAGGTGAAGACCAGGAAACCACTTTTTCTGTCTGTTGATAGAAGCCTTCATCCTTTTCTGTAACACCAGCTTGGAGTCTGTGGACTATGAAAAAGACATTCAATTCCATAGATTTGGATAGTTCATCAGAGGTTTTTAACTAACCTTTCTACAATTTACAGATTCCTTCAATTTTGACTGGACCTACATTCCCTCCACTGACACTAGGTATTTAAGCACATTCAAACAGGTTTTTATTTTATTATTTTTGTGGACCCCTTATAACTGATATACAGACCTTCCCTTTGACCAAGTGAATGCTACTTTCAGAATCTAAAATACAGCTCAAGATTGCTCATAAAACCAGTGAGTGCTACTTCCAAAGTCTAAAATACAGTTCAAGATTGTTTGATAAAACAGGAGACTAACACCTCATTTTGAGGGCTGAAGGCCAAAAGGGCCTGAAAAACAAGCAGAAGAGAGAAGATGGATGCTAGACATCACTGATTTGCTTGGAAAAGCCTACTGCAGACTACAGCTTTGAAAGGCAATTTCTTTATTCTACATCTGGTTACTGTGAGGTGCTGAATAAAATGGTCTGACTTCCCGGCTGCTGACATGGGAGATCTGCAAACAACTATGGAGCAGTGCACTCTAAAGTGGCTCTGTTCTGAGAGCTTTGTGCTGGTGAAAAATGTGCTGATTTACAGTGATTTATGTAGTCATGCTGTTCCTGTCTGATAGCTGCCTGACAGGCAGATGTGGAAATCTCCAAGCTAGGAATATTTCATTCTCTCTGGGCTTGTCTACAATGGAAAAATGAGTTAGACAACAACAAGACGTGTGTCTGCATGTATGTGTGTGTGTCTGCATATATGTAGATATATGCAAGTTATATTCTGTAAAGTCATATTCCCATGTGTATTTCAGAAAAAGGCAATGATGTTTAAATATCCATGTTACACTCTGCCTTAGATAGCATTCCAATCAGCTAGCCTGTCTCAGTCTGCTTCACTGAAACACCACTAATCTTTTCAATGTTTATTTCTTTACTCTTCTCCCAAGGAATGAAACAGGTGATCTTCATGGGTCCCTTCCAACTCATATTCTATGATTCTAAAGTAAATTTACAGAACAAACTTTACTCTCATTCCAATGTCATGGGAAAGCATTCAGCCCTAGCACTGAAATGGATGGGAAACTTAAGTTCTCCTCATCCCTGTTATTAAGGGCAGTACCAGAAGATACCTTCAAAATACCTGCTCTGTATAACTGCTGTTACTCAACCAATCTTAAACAGATTTGTTCATCTTGTGCTGTCCCATTGAAGCAAAATGGTCCTTAATGCCTGTTCCATGACAAATCCAGAGCTGCGTACTTGAAATTGTGACCTCCTTTTGTTTACAAACATATAGAACATCACCATTAAGGCTAAGTTTGCATGGAGGAATTTACACAGAAGCCATCACACACTGGGCTGTGCAGCCTTAAGAAAAAAATGACTGCGAGGAGACCTCATTAATGTGTATAAACACCTAAAGGTGGGTGTCAAGCAATAGGGCAAGAGGAAATGGTGCTGCACAGAAAGCTCCACCTGAACAAAAGAAAGGTCCCCACTGTGTGGGGGACTGAGCCCTGGAAGAGATTGTCCAGAGAGGTTGTGGAGTACCCTTCACTGGAGATATTTGAGAAGCAGCTGGATGCAATCCTGTGCGGTGTGCTCTAGGAGAACCCTGCTAGAACAGCAAGACTGGACCAGATGACCCATTGTGGTCCCTTCCAAGTTGATCCATTCTGCAATTCTGAGATTAATCAGATATAATTCTAGAGCCAGAACATGCCCATGCTTGCTATTGTAGTGGGTAAGGCCCATTTGCAGTTACCACAAAGAATCTCATCAAAACACTTCTGCCTCTTCTCAAGGGTTCTTGGTGTGTGCATCAGAACATTCCCATTATATTCCCCTACCAGACAAGTGAGCAGATTACTGATTTCAATAAATTTATCTCAAACTTGAGGAAAAATGAACATTTGTTCTTTAGAGCTCATTATCCCTGCCTGTGCAAAAAATTAGTGACCCAGCCACAAGAGTGCAGCACTCTCCAGGGCAGCAAGCCATGGTCATGGTGTCATAGTGTGGAACTAATTGTGTAGACTACAAAAACTAGAAACTGGCAGCTTTAGGATAAGACAGATCATGTCCTAAACACACCCCTTCTACCTTATGAGCTGCAGAGTCTGATAAACTAGCTCTCTTGTAAATTGTTTCAAGTCCTATGAGAATAACCTATCCCATAGTGTCAAAAAAAAACAAAGAGGAACAAACTGTCCTAGTCCCAGGTTTCTGAAACAGAGGTGGGCTCTAGGTTTCCAAAATAACTAAATCAAAGGTCTCCTGTAGGTTGTGCATTTGCAGGGGCACACAGGAGGCAGAACTGTCTCTAATGCCTGCTGAGACACTGTTTTATTGAAAAGGGCCGTGTTAAACCTTTGCACACAGACACCCCCACCACCACTACCTTTGCTTCATTATATTTCATGAAACTTTTCATATGTAACTGATGTATAGCCTCTTTCCCTATAAAATTTTTCCAGGATGGTTGAAATAAACAGCTAAAGCATGCAATTTTACTGAGTGGGAAGTTGGGGGTTGGGTTTGTTGGGGTTTGCTTTTTGTGTTGTGGTGGCGCTTGCTGTTTTATTTTTTTTTAATCACCCAGGATTAGTACTCAAAGTAAGCTCCAAGTTCCCTACATATCAATTAGAACAGTGTTGTGCTTTACTCCCTCAGTGCCTGGAGTGCAGTAAAGCTTTTGGAGCCTCACTGCCAAAACTACAGTCTCCTCTTGTTACGACCAGCACAGAAAATTATTAAACAGGGTTGTACTTTGATTGATATGTTTTGCTTTGGCATGTTATTTTTTAAATGTTTATTGCTTTAACAGGTGTTTTTTTCAAGTGACCTCTACTTTGCTGTATTGATGGAGGGATGGGGGGGCGAATGTCAGCACATCCATCATTTCTTTTTACTGCTGCTTCACAAATTACTAAAAAAGGCAGAATATCTCAGTTGTGCAACCACATAAACTAGGAAAGATCAGGCTGAAACTGAAGCAAACCATGACATACATTCTTTCTTGCTTTCAAGAAAGCATGGACACATGAATGCCAGAAAATGCTAAAAGAACAAGAAGTCCAAATCTACTCATTTTTCCTCTTTATGTCTTAAAAAGAAACTCAAAGGTAGTGAAACCATACCTCTTGAAGGGCTATTCTCTTCAGTAGCTTAATTTTAGGATCTGGTTCCATTCCTAGTAATATAAATATACAGACACAAAGAGAAGCAGGCTTGGGCTCCAATTGAGTAGCACTCAGCCATGGTGAACCACCCTTTCAGAAGGACCTTTCCTGATTCATTTGAATGCTTCTATAGTACAGTCTTTTCAAGCACAAAGCACTCACTTCAAATGAGTCACACCAGAAGCAGCAAAATCTGAGCATCAGAAACAATGTTTGAAAAATGTTTTGGCACTGACTGCATACAACTGAAAATAAAATAATGGTCTTAATTTTCAAGACATGATAAATACTATATGTGACCCTAAAACACACTTTATCTGACTACAATCATTCATTTCCAAGATGAGGACTCCTTCATATTTCATGAAACCACATATTTTTGCAAACTCATCCTAGTGTATTCACTTCAGAAGAAAACAGCCAACACATTTAATAATGTAGATATTTAGAAGCAATAAAAGCGCACCTCAGCAAGGGCAAATGATCTTTTCTTTTATTCCAAAAACCAGGTTACCTGACTTTTCAGGGGTAAGAAAAATCTTCCTGTGATTTTTATTAAAGTTTTTTTTAACTTCGGTTTAACATAAACAGCTGAGGTTTTTCATTTTGCTACACCCAAAAAGTTAAACAGTATTGAAACTTATGGTATGCATTGCCTGAAAATTGAATGTTAGATTGGGATAGGAAGCATGACAGGCTTGTACAGTGCTCAAAACAAGCTAGCACCATCTCCATGTACACGTAACTGTAAGTTAGAGAGAGCTCAGCATTTTCATTTTATCAGTGTCCAGTGGCATCACTTCTCTTGGTTTCAGAGTAATACCAGCAAAGTATACAGGTTCAACAGAGTCAAAAACCTACAGATATAAAGACCTTTGGTTGCCAGAGACTGGACAAACTAGCATAAATTTAAGCTGAAACTCAAACTGAAAGGCCTACTAATCTGAAGGTATTCTGTTCTGCATCTACTACAATCCACTAGTTGCTGGCTGTGTTATGTGTCCACTGCTCTGCATTTGTCCCAAGTCAGTGGTAACTTCATGCCCTTCATTCTTGTGGTATTGTTATTCATAATCTTTTCCTTGGCGGGTCGCTGTCATTTATAGTGTTTCTTCTCAGCTGCCAGAAGTCACACAGGGAGAAAATAAACAGAGAAACAGTGGGATGCATTGTCTATGTATTGAATTATCCTCTAGTTTACTTTAGCTTTTCACAAGTACTGACCCAGCTTTCAGAATACAAGTGGGCTAGCACAACCATCCTGTTAGCCAGTTTCTTGAGACACAGCTAATCTGTTTGGCTGGTATCTTTCACAACCTCAGCAACAACCTGGGAAAATAGACAAGTTTTATTTCTTAGTGTTGTTTAAAGGCTGCTTGTTTGAGAAATATTTTGGCTTCCAAAATATTGAAAATCTACTTTAAAATGCAAATAAAATATAAGTCAGATCAACTTTTCTATTTTGCGAGATCTATTTTAGGATTAGGGAATACCAGTACACATCATTTAAAGTGTCTGAGGTAGCTTAAACCAATAAAACTAAAGGCAATGACCTATAACTCAAAAAAAGAAGTTTTAAGTTAAACCTCTGCAACAAATGCCAGAAATCTCCATCATACAGGACACACAAAACTCTGAAAATGAGCATCTAGATGGTCGTTTCCAGTGTAAGGTATCACTGTTCCTGGAATCATGAAAGAGGGACTTCCTTTCCAACTCACCTTTGCTCTCCCCCCACCATGCTGAAGCAGCAGTATAGCTGCAATTACACTGAGGGATGTCAAAAAAGAAAACTTCATAAGAAGCACTTACCTCTGTGAAAAGGAAATAGTTTATTAAAGGAATAGAGGGACCCCCTCAAAAGCTAAACAGTGCTGGATGTCGCATTGCAGACTTGTAGGGAACAATCTCTCTTTGTGGGGGACAGAAAGGCTCAGCTAAACAGGGCTTTCCTATATCTGAATTTCTATGCAACTCTATTTAGTGCCTATCACGATCGGCAGGCAACTGGCCACTCTCCATATGGCTGGTTGCCTTCTCTTCCTAGGGAACTAAAGAACACAGAGGCATCTCAAATGACGAAGACACAGTATGAGACAATATCACAACAGAGCACTTCTTTTTATAATTTAAATCAAGTAAGCAACTGATTCACGCAGGGAAGAAACTCGATAAGACATCAAAGGTCTAATCCCCAAGCCATAAAGCTAACTTGCTGACAATAACTGCAGAGCTCTCACTCTCTTACATTTATCACTGCCATCAGCTCCTTCAGAACAAAGTATTTGGGAAAGAAGGCAGGCAGCTGAGTCTGGGAGGCAGATTTTGCTCTTGCTAAACTGCTGATCTTAAAATAACATGTTGCTAGGTTTAAATACCATCATCTTTAAAAAGAGGAATCATGCTAAAAGCAAAGGGTTTAATAGTACACATTTAGAATATACAAGTGTTTAACAAGCCAGTCTAACAAAAAAAAAAAAAAAAAAAAAAACAAACACTTTCCACAGGGACACAAGAACCTGTAAGCAGTTTTCTCAAACCACTGGCAGTTCTATTTCCTCTCAAGTTTGGGGTTTTATGGAACTCTTGTATGTTTGTTTGTATGTTGGGCAAAAACATTTTTCCTTTAATTTAAACCATTGTTTTCCAAGGAAAAAAGTCATTCGGAAGCCATTTATTTCTAATTATTATGAGGACTTTTTCAAAAGAAAAAACCCTTAAATAGGAAAGACAAAATTTTGTGTGTATCTAGCAGTAGATAAAAGGGGTCAACAAACCATGATCCAAACCAGACATAAAAGAATTTTTCCAAGTTCTGTTTCACATTTTAAGTGGCCTCTGTTTCCTTTGTTAGAACTTTTTCTTGCAGTTCTTTGCCTTCTACACACCAGTTGGACAGTAGCTTTAAAATCTGTCATAAAAGATCACCCAGTAATCCTAGGGATGCTAAACTGTCACACTAGCAGTACAACCCATTACTCCCTTTCCACCGCAGACCCAAATGTGTGAGATTTCTTGATAGCATAAGGAATTCTTACAGATGACAAACCAAATGGAGGAGAATTTGAAGAGCTTCCACTTGAGTTCAGTGAGCAAAGCCCTCACAGCAGTTGGTGCAGTACCAAAAAAAAAAATCCCCAAAAAGGCTGTAATGACAGTCATACATACTCTATTGTAGATGAAGAATCAACAATAGAAGACATTACTGCACTTCAGAAGTAAAAACAAAAATTCTGGTTTTAAACATAGTGGACCTGAGAACACATATCTTAAGATTATAACAATTTTTTGAGATCCTTTTTTTAATTAAAATTATCCATGTCAAAGATTTTGTAAAGTTTGGGGTTTTTTAATGTTATGCAATCCAAATTAATTTTTGCATGCTTGAGGAAGCCTAGACACTGTATTTGTGATAAGAAAATGCTTGTAAGTACTTTGAAAATACAACAGATAATGAACCCCAGACCTCCAAAGAACAGGTATTTCATTTTAATCATATTTTCTCTCACCCCACAAAGTGAAAGAATTAGGGCCCAGCAAGTTTCAGCTCTTACCAACAGCTTATATAAACATCATATTTTTACAGCTCAAGAGTGAAGATTTCTGTAGTCCAAAATCTGTGATGCAGTATTTTGTATTTGTGGTTTCTAGTTATACTTGAAAAATCAGAAATCAGAGAATCTTTTCCTCTCAGATTATTTTTGTTGAAAGTCTATAATTATCCCATGTTATAGATGTTTTTATATGCAGTGGAATTGACCAAAAAAATATATGCAGAGGTGGCACCTATGATATATTTTCCTATTTTACTGTGGAAAATGGCTCCCTGATATGGTTTTGCAGAGATTATAGCATTTGAAAGAATATTTAAGAGAGCCCATCCCCTTCTAACACATAGACACATCACACCAATTCCTCATCCTCTTCCTCCCACTGTTACAAGTTGTTGCCTTCCTTGGAGCATGGAATCTAGCTTTCACAAATGTTCTTTTGTCTTTTGTGTTTTAGTGGTTGTGAGGTCAAACAGAGCCACAGCTTTGTTTCTCTGTTCCGTGGAGTGGCCTGGAAAGACAGCAGTCAGCTGGCTAGTTTTGACCACATCTCACTGACATGGGAGGAAGAAAAGAAATAGTGATGCCATTTTAAAAAACTTAATCTTTTTCCCTGTCATCTGCCTCACAGAGGAAGAAAAGAGCATATTCCACAGGAGATGCAAAGGCATTCTCACCTCCCTTTATGTTGTTGCCTGAGGAAAAGGAACACCAGGTGACTGGACTAAGGACAGTTGCTCATTTGCCACCATTCTCTGTAGGGAGAGCTTGGCCAACTACCTAAGGAGAATTACACAGGCTACTGATGTGCACAGCACTCAACCACATTTAAAGTAATCTGGATAAAAATGACAAATGACAGTGTAAATATATTCAGCCATGAATATGGCTCGGACTAGATGAACACAGGTATTTTTCACGAACCTTGGCAAACGTAAATGACTGTTTACCATTCAGAAAATGGGAGAGCAAATGTTTTATGTGAATTCAGTATGTCCATATTTACTAAAAGAGAGACCTTCTTCTGTTTAAGTTGTTTAATCTGGGGGCATCAAATTTGTCCCTTATCACCTTGAATAGATTGCCTTTGACAGCTAAGTTATCCTCAGCTGCACAGTCTGTCACTGACCTGTTGGATGCCATACACTCAGCCTGTATCCCTAGCCACCTCCTACAGCACCCGAGGGCCAGACCTTTCCTTTAATTAAAGTTCCCTCAAGTCTGTCACCTCTGCAATCTAACCCACAGCTTACTCAGAGCAGCATCATTAGCTGACTGACACATCTGCCAGAGGACAGACTGACACATCTGTCATTATCACTGTCTTGGACCCAGGTTCACAGGTAGAAAAGTGTGTTCTGCTACGAATCTGTCAGATATGAATAGGTGCCAAAGCACCACAGATTGCTGATGCAAACAACTCCAAATACTTTTTGGTATTTTTCCATTATTGAAACAATTCATAGAAAATGTTTACACCTTTAAACAATTCTCTTGGATTCACATTTTAGAAAGCTAAAAATCTAAATCCTTTGCAGCTCCTGTTGATACCTAAATATACATTCTCCCCAGAACTTGCCATTAAAGGAGAAAATTTCTGCTAGCATCAGTTTACAGACAGTTAATTTAGTCACAGAGATGTGGTGACTTGTTCAAAGTCAAAGAGGAAGTCTGTGGCAATGCTGGGAATTAAATACAGGACTCCAGAAACTCCTTCCTGTTTTTTAACCACATGTGTCATTCTTCCAAATGGTCTTTCCTACATAAGATTTAGTCATGGCTGAAATAAGCCTGGTTCATTAACAAATCAAGGACATGGCAAGACAAACAGTATGAGTCCTTCAAAACTGGTACATGGATTTTCATGTTAAAAACATTTGAGGATATTTTGTAGACTATTTTATGACTTTTGTTTCAATTTACAAAAAAAACCCAGCTCTTCACTGAATATCATTTTTAATGCAATCCAGGATGATTTTTTCAGGAAAAAACACAGGCTGATCTATTTGGACTCTGCATGCTATTAGTTCTCTGAAGTTTTGAACAGTGTGGTACTGATTGGTTTTTAGTTGTTTCAGGGGAAGTTCTGAATTCAAGATCTCTCAAAGTTCTCCACTTCTGAGCCTAAAAAGTAGAGGAGAACAATAATAATTTAGTTTGTAAGAGATACACAACTGCAATTTTTCTTCTTGAAATAACCATGTCTCCCTCAAAATAAAGGCAATATTTGTACTCTTTCTACCCACAATGAACTGACTAAATCACAGACAAGACATTTTATCATAGTGCTTCTTTAGACCTCCCCTAACAAAAATCAGACCATCATTACTTGTCTTTGTAAAGCATTTCATAAACCATAAATGAAAAATACAGTAAGAGCATAACATTAAATAAGAGCCAAAGCCACAAGATCAGGCTCTAAACACGGCCACAGACTTGACTTTTGCTTTAGTTCTCTGAGGCTTATTTATGGCTAAGCATTAATTACTTGTATTTTATACATCAGCTTAGCACAGTGTTTTATTTAGTTATGTGGTTTTTAGCTTTAAGGAGCACCTCAGTTCCCAGATACTTCTTTATGTAGCTGTCAGACATAGAGAAACAATGACAGCATTGTTAATATATCCATCAAAACAGAATAGATATGATACATTAATGTTTCTATAGCGAACAGACACTGCTAAGGCAGAGGCATATTTTTCAAGGTTTTTCTAAACATTTTTCCCTACCACTAATTTGTTTAAAAGCTATACCTCAGTGCTTCTTCACAGCAATATTTCAACCAAATTGCGAACTGATCTGAGAAAAATAGGAAACACTTCGACCAAGAAGAACATGTTCCTCAACATGGTTTCCATACTCAAAGACCTCAATCTTTTCTTCTAACAGTTGGAAAAGCAGAGAGGATTAGCATGACAAGAAACTGATACCACAGTTTATCTGCTGCACACCATGCTTTTAATATCCCAACAGCTTTCAGGTAATCAAAATAAATGACAGTAGGAAGCCTTGAACACAGAGTACATAAGACGTATGCCTGTTAGCTGTTCTTGGAGGAATGAAACTGCATATTGGCTAAACTTTTTCCCTCCTTGCACTAAGAGTTTTATTAAGCAAAGTGGAATCTGTTTCAAGCTGAAAATGTTTTGTTTCTGCAAAATATTGTTGAACCACAAGAGCATCCAAGCAAACTAAATATGGAGCAAGACATGTTTTTGTATACCAGCCCAAAATATTCTCTTACTGATTCACTGGTAACTTATGACTGGTTTGGATATAATCTCAACCAACCAACATTGGTCTTGGGAGGTGAAGTGACATGAGTCAACTGTAATTAATATGATAAAGAACAGCTCACTCTTATTACTTAAGTCAGTGCAGTCAAAGCTTTGCTTCGTGCAACAATATTCCAGCTGCAACCTTTAGAAAAGGCAAATACAAAGGGCCATAGCACACTCCATTTATCATACACCTCCTTTCTCCCTAGCTCAAAAGCACTATACTCTTGTCCAGATGGAGGTGAAATACAGTATCATGTTTTCATGTGCAAGAACATGTAAAAAAACAACAGACAAATACAGTATTTTTTAATATGGTAGATGTGTTGCATATATAGCTTCATAAATAGTTGCAGCCCATTACTAAATGTTCTTCTTCCTTTTTCCCATTTCTAAAAATCATGTCAATCAAAAGGTACTCCAATATCTTTCAGCACAGCTGACATAACCCTGCACAAGAATCCAGCTAAGAACTGTTCTTTGGCTACAGGAATGTCACATCCAGAAAACACAAAACAAGCACTGGAAATGACATAAAACTATTTAAAAATAGAGAAAATTGTATTAATAAATTCAACCAATGAATTTAAGACTATATTTAATAATTCCTGCAGAAGTACTGCAGACAAATGCCAGGTTTTAAGCCAAATCTTGAACTCCAGATAAAGGAGCAGGTGACCTGGTGCAGACAATAAACAGGAGATAAGTCCAAAAGTTATCTATAAAATTCCAGTAGGGAGACAGCAAGTGTTAAATCTGGGGGCAACTTGTTTCTGAGAAATGAAGAGTCTAATTTAAACCTTTAAGCCTTAACTAAGCTTTAGCTGTCAATGAGAGAGAATATATACCACTACCTAACTATTAAGGTGTCTATGTTTAAAGTTTTGGGGATGTACAAGTTTCCCCAATCATCACATAGGCTGATGTTTATCTTTGAGTTTTCCTCAGTTCTGTTTTCATCTAATATGCAAGCTGGAGACTTATATAAAGTTATGTTCTTGCACAGCATAAACAAGTAATCAGCTTGAATATCATAGAATTCTAGAATTTCCTGAGTTGGAACAAACTCGCTGGAATCATTGAGCCCAACTCCTGGCTCTGCACAGGACCACTTTAAGAGTCACACCATGTGCCTAAGAGTGTTGTTCAAATGCTTTCTGAACTCTGTCAGAGTTGATGCTGTGACCACTTCCCTGGGGAGCTGTTCCAGTGTCTGATCACCATCTGGGTGAAAACCGTTCTAATATCCAACCTAAATCTCCCCCGACACAACTTGAAGCCATTCCCTTGGATCCTGTCACTGGTGCACGAGACTGAAGAGACCAGTGCCTGCCCCTCCTCTTTCCCTCACAAAGAAGTTGTAACTGCAATGAGGTTTCCCCTCAGTCTCCTCTTCTCCAGGCTGAATAGACCAAATGACCTCGGCTGCTCTCCTATGTCTTTCCTCCAGACCCTTTAACATCTTTGTAGTCCTACTTCAGATGCTTTCTGACACCTTTGTACCTTTCTCATATTGTGGTGCCAATCCTCCTCTGATGAATAATATGTGATGCATTTCAAATAACAAAAAACTTGTGCTGAAACAAACTTGTTTTTTTCTGTTACCTGCTTAAGCTGCTCTTAAGATACTGAAAGAACAGCTGAGAACTTACAAAATTCACCTGTGCTCTCAAAGCAGTTTACCTAGTCACATATTTTTGTACACAAAAAGAAAATCCCCACTGTTCCTTCCAGGATTCACACTGCTTGGAATCTTTGAAATACTGCTTTTCTCAGGGGAAAGCAGTCTATGATTGTTCATCCTTTCCTGCCTCAAATTTACAAACTTGAATGGCAACTTAAAAGGAACTATCAGGATTTTTATATTCCTTGGCCAAGACCTAGTATTTAATTTAAGAAGAGCTTGTAGATCTAATCATCTCCTCAGTTTTATTTCTTGGCCAGAGCCACCTGAAGTACTGGTTTCTTCCATCTGATAGAATATGCAACATGACATTCTGAGGGACTCACTGTTTTCTCTCATGCTCCTTTAGAGGATTACATTTTCATGCTAAGCATTGCTGAACTGGTAACTGCATGGATCTTACCCTTGACTGACCCTGGCTTATATTGTTCTTGGCTCAAAGAGGCAAGAACGAACAACCCCCAGAAAGAAGTCTGACCATCATCCTCCAGGGGAATTGCAGCCGTGGAGAGACCACATATCATCTTTGGAAAATACAAATCTGTAAGGCAGTTTCTCATTGCTGGCATAATATGGTGCAAGTCAGATCACTTTCACTAGTGCAGATAAGTCAAGTCCCCTCCTTTGATGAAACAGAAGAATAGCAATTGCATCTGAATAAAGCTACAGGTAAAGGAATGGTAATTTATTTTCATCCAGTAAGGATCTAAAAACAAAGATTAGATTGAGCAAGCCTGAAAAACTACACAGGAACACTCAACAAGAGGGTTTTGCAGCAATGCTTCCCAGAGCTCCTGTTTCTGGCCAGGACAAGAAATACCACAAGAACGGCCACAGTTTAATCCGAAACTGGATATGCATGCAAGAATAATGAAGATGGAGGGATGGGGAATGACAGACACAAAAAAACAGGACTTTTACAAGCTCTGTCCAACCTAAAGAAAGGCTTGGGTTTCTTCATAGCTCAAGTTCGGTAGAAACCTTTATGTAATTCAATAGGGAAAGCTGGAGTGGAAATCAACACTTGATCCAGGTCTTATATTCTCTTTACCTCAAATACTGTATAATCTTGGTTCCTAAGAGCTGATGAGTGATAGCCTTAAAGGTGAGAGGCAAACAGCACAATGGCAAATCCAGTGAACTGACAGGGTGCAACAGGACATGGCTACAAAACGTGTGAAGAGAATTCACTGTTTGTAGACGAGCCTGGAAGAAACCAGGGAGGTGGGAGAAAGACAGGAAGGAGAATGCATCAATGGCACTGAGTGCTACCTTAAGAAAAGTGTCAAGTGGCCACTGTGCAGAGCAGCCATTCCAACTCATTTATATTCTGTGCATCCCATTCTTGTACACACAAAGATTTGCAGACAGCTTCTTCCCAAAGTGGATGCAATGAATACATGTAATTTCTGTATTATCAGCACAGAGAGACACCATAGGGATAGCAAAGACCTTTACTTACGCCTCATCTACTGGCAACAGTAGCACTGACTTTAGCAAAGTTACTCCTCATTTAAAGTTAATCCTGATTTACATCTGTGTGAAAATAAGTCCAATGTGCTCAAGGAAATACTCGGCACAGCTGGGACAGTTTAGAAACATGAAATAGATGTTTGTAACACCATGTGATTAAAGAAAAACCCAAACCACAGAGTTTAGATCCGAATCCAAATCCTCCTCAAGCTTGGTGTGTTTTAGATCCAAGATTTTGATTCAGGCCCTTGTCTATATAAATTGTAGCAATTCAAAATTTGCTGTAATTTTAACAAATATATTACACCAAATACATCAGCACCTACTTCGGATTTTAAACGCTTTGTGGTAACTAACTGGTAAATTAAGTTGTGGAAGATAAACAGTAAGTACTTTTTGGTCTAGAACAAAAAAGAGACATGGAAAATAAATATGTTAACAGGCAAGTGCCAACTTGATGTTCCACTGAAATTATAAATTCCATTGTCCATAACTCAGATATGATCATTAATTTGCTGTATCAACAAATACATGGTCATTAGAAGAACTCATTCCAGAGTTAAGCTGTAGGGGACACCTGTGATAGAACCCAACAATTTCCAGCATGCAAAAACTGATATGGTTCCAAATCCATTTTTTGCTTAAAATTAGAACTCTGCTTCTATGAAGATTATCCATCAACCTCAGCTGTTTCCTTGCTCAAATATTTGTGGAAGACATTGAACTCTTTTATTGTCATTAACAGCAGCAATGCCATTTCCTTCCATCGGACAGGACAAGTCCCTGAATGCTTACACATTAGAAAGCAGAACTTACCTATTATGAAAACATTTGAAACGCAAGCAAATTTGACAGAAATTAATAAACAAGCAAAATACCTGTCTCATTCAAGCAATCTGCCTTAGCCTCCAGCAAAAGCAAATATCCAATAACTTGAAACTGAAATTAGAAAAATTCAAAACACAAACTAATTTTATTTTTAAAAGCTGAATCTTATTAATCAGATTATTTTAGATACCCTTAGTATAAATGAGAAGCCCATTTAGGAGCTGTCCATCTAGGAATATGTACATGCTTAATACTTCCCTAATAGCCTATTTTTTTCTGAATTTTGAAGTGTTCACCTTTTTTAATGTATATACTGAAACTGGTTGTATAAAAATAATTAACCCTGTAATAAAATTAAATCATCTTCCCACTATTGAGAATCAGTGTCCAAACCAAAATATGTCGACTATGCAGCTAGTTGTGGGAAAAAGGTTTCTTTCCTAGAGTCTAGGCCAGTAATTCCACATTTGAGAAAGTGCTTTCAAATTAAGTTAAAGGTCTACTGACTCCAGCCACAGATGTTTTCTGTCAGGGGTGGTATATGCTGGCAACCAAGTTGACAATTCAGAAATATTGGGAATATGCAAAATAAGCCTTCATTTCCCCTTTCACTCTGAGCTACGACAACCCAGTAATTAAAGTTTTTCAAAGTACTGTAGTCAGACAGCTTCAAATCCTCTTCTTCAGCTGGCAGTACTGAAGAACAAAAATGCAAGATTGAAGCTCTGTGCTGAATGTTAGTACTTACTGTAACTATTTTCCAGGCCTCTTCTCAATGCAACATTTTCCCAACTAATCAGTATTTTATCTTTTCCCAATGGGAGAATATTCTGCCTACTTTCTCCCATTCAGTTGCTTTCACCATTTCCATAGATTTTGCTCAGGTAGAAAAAGGAACAAGTCTGTGGGCTACAGCAGCAACCTTCAGAGCAGATCCCTATCCTCATCCCAGCCAGAAAAACAGCAACTCTTACAAGGATATGAACTGATTTTCTCAGGCCCACCTGAATGATCTTACATAACAAAAATGTGTACATTAGTTAAAAACAAGTAGTACTATACCTCTTACTGTCATCTGAGCACAAAGCGCAAGGAGGGTGAACAGAAATATGGTTTCTTGAGTCTCCACATCAATAGTGACACTATTCATCAAAATAAAACTACAAAAGCTGTAATTGTTTCCAAACATCCATAAATTAACTCAGATGCCCCGGAGAGATCCACACTGCAACACCTGTCACAGCCAGATGCTTTTGTTTGCTCTGTAGGAAAAAACTCAATGCTTTCAACAAGAAGGGAAAACTGTTCTGGTTTTTTTTGGTTAAATGGTGAACTTTGATACATCAGTCTGCTTATGCGTATATCTGCATTCTTATCTATCTATTCAGAACTAGCTTACATGTGAAATCATAAGTTTGTTGGTAGTTTTGTAGGTTTGGGCATATTTTCTTTTCTTTATACAGGCTATGTGACCTGCTACAGCCACTTTTTTGATTGCCTAAAAAAAATTCTGAGCCTGGAAAGATTTAGGGATAGAACTATTTCAGTTAAAGCGTATCTGAGTCAAGGTCACATTGCCAAGGATGTCTGTGAGAAATTTCCCTTACTATTGCTCATACTGTGATCCTTACATTAAATAAAAGAAAAACAAAGTCAGATTTATAGAAACAAATTATATTATTTCACTCACTTAATATGCTGTGGTTCAGTTTCAGTAAAGAACGTACTGATTACTATTAGAGCAAGTAGGGGAGCTACTGTTTCACCCAGAGAGTGCATTCGGTAAACTAAATTTTATTAGTATCTTTCTTCAATCAAGTAGCTAGAAAGTAGGAAACAACTTCTTCTTCCATTACACAAGAGCAGGAAAATTCACTTATATTTGATTCACAGCTGCAAGTAACATCTATAGCTTAATTAAAATCTTCCAGTCAATATGAGATAAGAGGAAAAATGTCAGTTGTTTCCAAGAAGGCCAGGTGACACTTTGTGAGCCCTGCTGTGCCTTTGTCAGCCCAGCTGTACCTTAAGAGAACACACACAGATAAAATACAGGTCTCTGATTTTTCTGAGCTCTGCCTGCTTGGAATTTTTTATCTACATTTAAGGGTGATAAGGACTCATAACAAAAACCCATTACAAAAACTCATTAAAAAGCATGTCTGCAATGATTCTTCACTCTGGCTCAGACAGGAGACTCAAATTCTTTTGTGTAAAAAGCTACAGTGATGAATTCACACACTAACAGTAACTGGCTGAATGAAAATTTCTACTGTCTTTTATTGTGGCTTAAAGAACTAGGGAAAGGGAGTTCCAGCTATTTCTGTTTCTGATGGGTGCAAAGCAAATTTTCCAAAACTGTCAGTGTATCATCTGCAAAAACACAATTGTGAAGTGGAATTGTGTTACTCTGAATGGAGAAGAGTTTTAAATACTGCAGCTGCCTGTTGTACTTGTAATAACCATCTCTATCTAAACATCTTTTTGCTTATTTGTCACTAGAAAATATAGCTTATGGAAGTGATAGATTCTAATAAACCTGGAAAATATTTTCCCAACTGATTAATTTTAGCCTGTCTTTTAATGCTGGTTTTGGACTCTGTAAGAAGCCATTGTAAACTACATTGATGTACCCAGCTATATATTTTTCTTGCAAGTTACACAATTCAGATTAGCAGTACCTAAAATGCTGAGGTGAAGAGTTATTTTCCCTAAGAAGTTGATAAACTTCCCCACCCTGTGCCATTGTCTCAGTGGAAATATACCGACCTACAGATCACAGATAGAGAGATTTGCAGTTTATGTTTTAAACTAATTTGAATCCCTAAAGGGTAAGTCATTAACTAGATTGATCAGTAGATTGATGGGACATATAACTGGGACAAACAAAAGTTAAACAAACATCCCTTTTTCAGCACTGGTAACTCAAGGGTATTTCCTCATGAGACCAGGACTTGAAAGCTTCCAGGCGAGGTCAGTGTTCAAGGGTTTTTGACCCAATCAATGTAACAATCTCTTGTTATATTCCATTCACAGAGTGTACCTGCAGAAAACGAGACCTGAAAACAATGTGTTATGCATCATTTTCCTACGAGATTTAAACCTTCCCTGGACTGTAGATTCCACAGATAAAGGCATCCCCATCTATGTTTGGCTGAACTTCTAAAAACTCATAGTAAAATTCTCTTTTCTGTTATTTTGTAATTTGCTACTTCTAAGATTCAGGCAGCACCTGGGATTTTTATTAACTGTAAACCTACAAAGGCAAAATGAAAATTTCTTTAACTATATTGCAGCATCTCAGTTAATATGTTTTAGTGCAGGTAATAGGCTTTGTGGTGAAAATGCTCAGCTTCAGGAATTTTCCCAGAAGACTAAGAAACAATTTACTACTTTATCCTGTGTTTTATCCCTTTTAGATTCTATTAATAGAAAAGCTCCATGGTTACAATCTTAGTTTCTCCGAACTAGTGAACTCAATCCAGTTTACAGGAGTCAGTAAAGTGTTGCTAACTATAATGCTTTTCTTCTCAAATAGGTAAGATCTTCAACATTTCAGGAGCCAGCTGGATGTCAATCGCCTCTGTTATTAAGAGACAAGAAAACTAAAGAGGCTGATGAACTCTTGCAAGGACCCATTTGTAATACAACCTTTGGTAGGGTTTATTCTCCTGATCTTGAAGAGAGCACATACTGGGAAGTGTTATCTATCTTTTCCCTTCAAAGGTGCAAGTTTCTTCTGCTGACACCTTAGAATGCTATCATTTTTTTCCTATGGTGAAATTCCCTATTCCATACAGGATCTCCTAGTCTGTTTAACTATTTTAGATTCATCCTTGTAACTGAACAGTTTGACTACTAGCTGAATAATATGGGCAAATCCAGAATCACTGAGAAATGCTGTTTATCATCACTAAACACAGCAGCATCTCACAGAAGACAAAACAAATAGCAGATGTCAGTAATCCATCACTGTTTTCCCATCCACAAATACTACAGGTCAAAATCTTCCAAGCTGCAGCTGTGCAATGACTTCCATTTGAATAAGGATTCACTACTATAAAAGAAAAATTTTCCTTTTGCTATCTAATGTACATATCCAATAGCTTTTCTTACAACAGTGAAATAAAAAGAGGGCTTGACAGTGTGTGGGGACTGGTATTCAGCAGAATTCCCCAGAGCTCCCTTTTGGAATATGTGCTGCAAATTCACTGATGCAGGATGCCCCCATATGCAACAAAGACTTAAATACACAGTAGTAGCTTAATTGAAGAATATTGGCACTGTGTTCACAGCAATTTTGAGTGAACTCACAGTGACATACACATGGGATATAAAGGCTTGAGATGTAACTCTTCCTTGTTTCATTGTTTCTCTTATGTGGTTTAGAGAACATCTTTTCAACATTCTTCACATCCTCCCCTTCCCACCACCCCCAGAATTAGGGGTGACATTTAGTTCTCCCAACCATGAACTTGTGGAATGAATCACACACAGTGTTAGTGCAGGAAAATCTTGTTTCCTGAAAGCAACCACAGAGCTCTGAGCACCAAGGTTAAGTTATAACATGCAAGCTGGCATCAAATTCACCCTAAAGTTCAGTTCATGTAAGAGTTCACCACCATTTAAGATTTTACTGGTCATTCCTCAAACTGAGTAACACAACAACCTGCCTAAGAAATCCTCTCTTCCTGGGCAGCAGAGCTTCATCCTCAGATTATTCAAACCAAAAATGCAAGGTTGAAGAATTTCCATTTCCTCTGTATAAATTCTCATTTGTTCCTGCCACAGAGCTACAGTTTTCTGCTAGGCCAAAACAGCTTGACAGAAGCACTCAGTTTGGAAGTACCTTGAAAGATGGGATGTTTCTCAATTCTTCTTTCCAATGAATTTATTTCTCCTCCATGTGCTACAAGCAGGATTCCAACAGTTCCCTCCAGCAGTTTAAAAAAGATCAACAAATACAGTTTAGCAGAATCATTGATGCCACCACTGCCACAAGAGTTAAATAAATCACCCCAAAAAAGGACTTATAGGAGTTTAATAGTTCATAGCTTCACACTTGAGAGTCTTACCTCACTCAGTCTCAGAGATCTTTGCCCTGACTACATCAGATGTGAACTGGACAGGGCATGGAGGTGACTGCATGGGTTCTGCAAAGGGGCTTGCCTCTCTGAGATGTCACTGCCCAAAGAGCTACTCAATATTTGTACAGCAATAGCCACAAAAAAATGGGATTGAACCCATGAAAATAGACATTCTCCTCGTGGAGATAACTGCTTATAAAAGGACTGAAAGACTTCGGCTGACATCACAAGAAGAGTTTACTTCCCAAATTATTAATCTATATTTTCAAGGCTCCCTGCAGTACAAAAATATAATGCTTTTCTGATCCTCAAAACTCCCTCCCTGTTGGTACCTTTTGCTGAGTAATTAAACTGTTTCAAAAATTATAGTTTTGTTAGTGTTGTGCAACACATTATAGATGGCTCCTAAAGAAGGTATTAAAAGTACAGAAGGAACAGGAAAAACTGCTCCTATTCAGATCTGCTGCACACAGGCTGTGTTCAGCTCTGGTGGGCAGAGAGAGGGCACAGGCTCCTTTCCCACTAGAAAAATAAATATTTTAAATCATCTAGAGTACAACTTTCACTAGGGATCATCTCTCCACCAGATTTTGTTTCTAGCACAAACACTTAGTTCAAACCAGAACACATCAAATATTGCCTTGATTATCTAGGTAGCAAGCACCATGCCCTGTTGTTGGCACCACAAGAAGCTGTCTCCTCAGCAGATTTGAGCTGCCAGTCACAGAGAAGCAATCCATTGAAATCCCTCCTGAGAAATCCCAGTCTGTTCCATCAGCCGAAGCAGCGCTGCGAAAACCACCGAGAGCCAATAAATACCCCACAGAGCACTTAGGCAAACATGCACTGACAGTCCTGGCCCTTCCCTACACCTCAGCTCCACCAACAGCTCACTCAGACCTTTCCCAGGCTAATATATCAGACTCCCTGACACCACCAGCTACAGAAAGGCCAGGGAAGGAGCTAGCTAAGCAGAGAACTACAGCAGATCTCCTTGTCATAAAACTGGTGCAAATGGAAAACAGGTCTTATTTCTCCTCTCCCTATTAGATGCATATCATCCATTTGATGTGCTACCCATAAGTTTGTATCGGTACACAAGTCTATTTCTAACTACATTATGTTAAAAAAGCAAGGCTATTGCAATGATGTGACAAAATCTCCACTACTTAAAGAAAATCTCAGTGAGGAACTAGATGGATTACTCAAGGTTAATACATTTATTGTGAAGGCAGATAGGACTTAATGATAAATTTTTTACCCCACATAAACTCTTCATAAGTAGCTCCTGTCGAACTTTAATAATTTCATGAGCTACTGCCTATCCTGAAAACATCCAAAGAGGTGAGACAAGACTAATGTAGCAAAAACAATCAGTTAGCAATGAAAACTTCCAGGACAACTCTAAGATTCTAAAATTCTTCCTATTATTTTACTTATTCAGGTTGATAAAAATATTATCTACAAATGGAAAATCAACTCCAAATCCCCTAAATTAGCTTGGTTTTAGTGTTCAACCTTATGACCAGATATAACAGTAACATAAATTACTTTGCAAGTGCTTTCAGTATAAACATTTCTCCAGGGAAAAAATCCTGATATGGTAAAGTAAGAATGTGAAAGCAAAAATATTTCTCTTGCAGCAAGAAATGAGAAATTGATACTTTTTTCCTTTTTTTTCTTTCTTCTGGGAGGAGAAAATGTCAGAGTTTTCTTGTTGTCTCAGGAAAGCTGATGCTGGCAAGTACCTTTCATTTCATAACTGCAAACACAAGGCACGAAATTTGATCTTTCATCAACATGAGATCAGTTCTTGCGGTCTAGAACTATTTCTGACCAGACCTTGCAATATAATAGAAACTGATTTCACTAGGGCATTTCTGGTGTGAATATCTGAAGGCAAGCCACGTGTCTGTTAGTTACCTGCAACATGCTTACTCAGTTTAGTCTTCTGAAATCTGAAAACAATGAGAGATATATGTGACAATTACAAACCATGGTAAACTCTGGCACCCTTGAAGTACCCCCAGTACAGTTCCTCGCATTAGCCTTGATGAAGGTGGATATGTTTACTCCCTGTTTCACATCTCAGAAAGCCACAGCAGCACGGGCACTGTGCCATGGTAACACAGATACACTGAGCTATGGGGTCTCCTACTACCCAGAGTGTTTGATCAATACTTGGCTGCAGCGGGGAAATAGTCATAAAGCACCTGTCCTTCCTGCGCTTCCTTCACTTGGGCACACAGGTGTGCACATAGACACAGACACACCCCTCTGCAGCTTCTGTCTCTGGCAGCCTACCCATGCTTCCACAAGGTTTACTTGCACTTCTTGGTTTATAGAGTGTAGAAAGCATGGAAAGCAATGTGGAAAGTGTTATTCATTTCCTGTAATAGCTTGCTACTCACACCTGAGGAGATTGTGGATAGGGAAACTTTACCTACAGGCTGCTGTCCTGTCAGATATATGAACACGAGCTTGTGGTTACTGTTGTCTTGCAAAACAAGAGTCAATATGATGTGGGAACCTACAAAACCTAATGTTCCTTAGGCACACTGGGTGATTACATGTAAGACTGCAACATATACATTGCTTCCATAGTCTGTCTGAGTCAGTCCACTACACAGAGGGTTGTATTTTTCTACAGTTTTCTGCAGATTCTCTGTTCAGTCTTTTCATAACTTAGGGGATGATGAGACCCTTCGGTTTGGTACTGTGCTAGTTTCTTTTAATTCTCCTTCTCCAAGGGAAAAGTCTTCATTCACAAATAGCAAAGCAACTTCAGCTCACCATATGTGATCAAATCAGAAGTTGTCTCTACTGCTGGTGTATTTCATAGCAATTAAAGCTATAAAATCTGCATTATAAAAAGTACAATGTAACTCATTATCAACATCAACAGTTTACTGGGGTGCTTATGCAGACACCAACCAACTCAGTTTCATCCCATAAAACTAGAAACAACAGCTTGGCCTGTGCTTGCCTTAAGGTGGTTTGTGTCACCTTGCCCAGATCAAAAACCTGGCTGCTAGAATTTTTCATCAGAAGAATTATTTTACAGATTATAGAGATTTTATGGGTCCAGGAATGATGCCCTTCATTAAGGTTTGGCTCTCTGACCTCAGGATTGATGGAGAGACAGCACAGCCCACTGGCAGCCCCTCTTCCCTGGTGTCCCTGCAGAGGGGCTCCCATGCTGTGCTGGAGAGGCGACAACCCAGCTGAGACTTGTCCCCACACAGGGGACCTACTTTCCAGCTGAAACCTTCCTGCTTGGCCTCTGCCTGATCCACTGTTCTTGCCCCATTCCATCTGCACTATGGGCTCTGCTCATGCATGCCCATATTCCAAACTATAAGTGACCTCCCCCTTAAGGAGCAGCTCATACCCAGAGAGGCATCGGATGCCAGGGGCTGGGGCTGCCCCAGGTCCCTATGGCTGCCTGCTCCTGGTGGGGGTGGGACAGGCTCTGCCTGCCCACAGGGAGCTCCCACTGTTCCCACTCCCTGGTCCTCACAGCACCTGACACTCTAATGCAGACTTCTTGCTTTTCACATTACATTTTTTACCATATTAAGAGGCAGTTGCAGTGGTTCAAGTAAAAAGGAATTGGTCCCCTGAGACAAATGTGTAATGATTTTCTTTGGACTGAGGAAGGGAAATTCATTTTTAATTGAATAATATGGGAAAAAAGCCTTACATGTGCTAATTTGTTGGACTCAAATGTGTTTAGACTGGGTTGTTGGGATGTTTTGACATTGGGTAATTAGGGTAATTGGAGAAAACAGCTGGACTATTTGGACACTAAAGATTTTGATATGGGTAAGGTCACTCTGACACTAAGATCATGGAAGTGATATACACGTAAAGGAACTTGCACAATGAAACAAAGCAATTTGCTATATAATACCAAAGATACCTTTAAAAATACATTAATTAAACAGCTTGGGATTTTTCAAAAATGGATCTTTGGAGACATCTCCCAAATCACACCTTTATACTTCTACAGACAATCATATCTGCCATGCAAAGAAGAGTGTGAGTATGAAACAGAAAAACAAACTGTGATAATAAAATAAGTAGTTTAACTGTATAAGTGTTTGGCTTTGGTAATAGTTACACAAGGACTTTTTTCCCCTCATTCTGCAGGGATAAATCTGCAGCCGTCTGTGAACATTTTGATATGTGTGGTCAGAAACAAATTTAGCAAAAGTAACAACCAACAGCTTGACCTGTCTTATTTCAGTCTCTTGTTAATAATAATTCAAAATACAAATGTCAATTTATCCCATACTTCAGCTGTACCTACGAGATTGTCCTGCATGGCATGACAATTAACCAGTATTTATTATGCCTACAAGTGTTTCAAGAACAGAGCCTGATTTTGTAAGATATTTCAAGGCTGGATAATATTCTACAAAATCTGCAAAATCCTTGGACATTTCAGCTACCCTGTATTAAAGACATGTTTTTTCTGAACATAGGGCTCAATAAGCTGATTTTTAAATGAGCCACATTTATGGTATACATTAAACCTTTCATCAGAAATAGATATTCACATATTAAAAATGGTAGAGGAACTTCTTGAGAAATTTGCAAAAAAGCCCAACAGTCTATTTCTATATTATGTTCAATTATCTATCAATTTCAATTATCTTCAACTATCTTCAATTTCTATATTATCTTCAATATTAAAAAAAGACAGTGCGATTGCTAACAAGAAGCTAAGTCAGAGAACCTGCAGAATTTGCTAATTTTGCAGAATACCTTTCAGATTAGAAAAGATTCACAGAAGCAGAATCAGTTCATGAAACTTTTAAAACTGTATTAATTCCTGTTTAGCAGATATCCTGTTACTGATAGAAAACTGTAATTACAGCAGCCTGTAGTTTCATCCATGTTACCCTGTGCATGAAATACTGCAGCTGCTTGAAGTTCGTTCCTTCCAATTAAAATTTTTCTACATAAAAATTGCTAGATTTCCTGCATTTTTATCTTCTGACAGCTCTCTTTGGAAACCAACCTCTTTCACATTACTCTGCATCTCTGGATTACCACAAGAGTACTTCTCCATCTCCTTAAGAACATTAGCATTTTAAACACAGAATTTCAATAAAATCCACCAATTTTACAGAAATTTTTCAAACAGAAGAGCTGTTTGTTAAGAAGTGTTTTCTCTAAAAATGCAACATTACATAGGCAAATTGCCTTTTAAAAAAACTTACTTTAAAAAGCCCAAATTTCTTGTTCTTTCTCTCTTTATGCTAACATAATTTTTAATCACTTGTATTTTTGATTACATAGTTCTTATCATGAGAGAAAATATTCAGCCATTCATCTAATCAGATTAGCTAGGATAGATTTCACATGCTTTGTTATTGGTAACAGTTTTTTTTTTTAATTTCAGATGATGAAAAGCCATCTATCTACAAATGAAGGAAGTCAGTTAAAAGCAAACAAAAAGACCAAAAAAAGAAGTCAGTACATGCATGAACATGACTGGGGCAAGAGGAAAGCACTTACCCTAGGCTGCCTGGAGCTAGATGGCTATCCTGTATATGATATTGACACATTCTTCTTCTTTTGTACTTTTCTTTTTTGATCCTCCAAAAATATGTATACATATCTTTGGATAGGTGTGACTCCTCACTCTCTATTCTTCAGCCCATGCTATAGCTGATACAATTTTCAGCCTTTCACAAATGGTCTCTGAGTAGATAAGAGACTTTCCACTAACTCAGTTTCCACTGGCTCCTGAAGAACTACAGAGGTTATGGTAAATAAATAGCAACAAGAGGGCAACTGAAACTGTGCCTTGCATGTGAGGTTGTTCTTGTACTCGGCCATCAATCAGAAACACAGCAGTGACCTGCCAGTCACCTAAGAATAAAGCAGAAGTATTTGCCAAAAATGTTTTGAACCTGCTTGTCTCCTGTGGTTCTGAGGGGCATTCCACTGTCACCAATCTGGCTTTTACCAGAATATCAGGATTACCTTGCAATCCCTAATACATATTTTCTAAGAGGAAAGGGTCCCCAGACAAATTCCTAAACAACCTACTACATAGAGTGGGACTGCACTTCACTAGACAGATCAGCCACTCTCCACAGGATAAAGGAAGTGTCCATAATGAAGCTGAGTGTGGCTGATAAATTATCCCTAGGGTAACAGAGTACTGGGTATGCATTTTATTAGGTGATGAGCAGAAAAAGGGTAACATCTGGATTCACAGTCCATCAGGGTAAATCTGCCAAGTGCTCAATTCAAGTTCAGTTTATTTGAACAACACCATAACAGTTAAATGGATTCCCATGGCACAGATCCCAATTCAATATGGAAAATGAAATAGCAATAGCTCAATGGTGTCCACCTTTGACATGAAAAATGCACTGAAGAAAAATGTCTATCTGAGAGACAGCAGATACTAGTCAACAGCTATTTAAGGCAGCAAAACAGCAAGCGGTAGAGATCTCTCGGCTAGAAAAAGCTTAAAGTCTTCATCAATGTGCTACCACAACAATGCAGGTGACCAGAACACTGAAAGACCAGCCCTTCTTTTCACAGCATTGTTCAGCTTCAGGTTGATGGACGCGAGGGAGTCGTGGCCACATTAACTGATATGACAGCACCAGCTTGTTTCACACAGTTGCTAAGACAGAGACTGCCTGTTGAAAACACAAACTCCCTGATTCCTGTTTTCATAGAATCAGGAGTTTTTCATAGAATCTGCAGGAGTTTTAGCACAATGTGCAAGCACTTCTGGACAACACAGGACATTGCCAACTAAGGAAGCAGCAAGCACCTCACCTGACATACTGCAATCAAGCTCGGGCAGGATTCCAGGCCATGGGGAACAGCAGGACTGATTGAGAGGCATGAGCTTGGAAAAAGAGTGCATTGTGAAACCAGTGCACGCTGAATGGGCTTGCCCAGATAATGCAGTCAGAATGAATAACAGGTATTTTAGCACTCCCAGCTTCATGAGCTTTTCTTAATGGTTGTGTTGATGAACGACACATGTACACAATCTTAGATCTAATTTAACGGAGTTGTATGCACAGAAAGTCAATGTCACTGACGTAATATGAATCATTTGGAGATTGCCTTACAGGTTGCTTGTAAGAAAATAATTTTACAAAAATGTGTGCACGTTATTTATAGCCCATTTTATTTGTAACCCATTTTATTTTGAAACAAACATATTGATTTTGAGGGGGAAAAAAGAAACATAAAAAAATGCTGAGACTCGAGCTTTTTTCTTCACACATTTTTGGCATGAGCACAGCTCCCCATTCTGTTGACTTTAACCACTGTCTCTTCCAGGTTCTCCTCACTTCTATTTCAACTGAGCCAGTGCTTCTACCATGCTCAGGTATCTATCAGCCAATCTTTTCTCCCAGAAGAGTCTTTGAAGCCTTCATGGAGCATGCTGTTTAAGAATGGTTGTGTCTTGGTATGCCTTTGCCACAAAGACTAAAGCTATCATATTCACAGGGAAAAAAGAAAATTGGTGGATTTATCCACAGTTTTGGTGGATATGGGATTTATCAAATTCATAGTAAGAGAGTTCTAGAGCTATATTTGCCCTTAAAAGGGAATGATAAGAATTTAGCAAGTTTTATTTCATGAACTAGTGGCTGTTTGAGTAGACCTTTAGGTTCTGTAGTCACATGCATTTGTCAACAACACGTAAGAAGGACAAATATGACAATAGGGTTGATTCAAGAAAGTAAACACCATCCAGTAGCAATAAAGAGCATGGAGATGTGATTTTATACTCTATATGCCCAGCATATGCCCAGAGGGGTCCTTTTGTTCAATTTCTACCTGTATGTACAAAAAGCTGCCAATGTGTTTCTGTTATGAACAGCACCACCATGCAGATACACACAGACTGAAAGATTTTATCACACCTCCCAGGCTTCATATCCAAACATGCACCTTGACAGTATCAATTTCAGGCACTTCAATTATCTACAAGCTCCTCTGCACAGTCCTACCCTTATGGGGTAGACCCATAGCTTCCCTTGTTCCAGATTCAAGAGGGCAGACAGATGTCCAATTTTGTCTTGCTCAAACTCCCACTGGACTCAGCAGGATGTTATGGAGAAGGCTGGACACACCTATTATAAATACTGTGGAATATTAGAATTGCTATTATGCAATCCCTCCTCTGGGACCCATGTACTGCTGAACCTGAAGTTCCTGCATCCACAACACACAGGCCACAATCAGAGATCCACTTCAGCTGAGTGTCTGCTTCAGGCATTTCTGCTCTCCAACTAACACAGGGATGTACAGAAGCTAACTGATATTCCAGAGAGCCAGGACAGAAGATGCACTTGTGACGCCTCTATTTAACAGGAAGGACTAAAGCATGGTGAGGCAGAATCATTTCTGATCTTTTAGAAGAGTGTACTGGCAGGGCAAACCATCTCACTTCCCCTCATCCACGCTACTTTGCCATCTGAACTGCCTTGCAGACACCTGGCACACATCACACAACTTCTGAATCAATACAAGACACGAAATGTGTGTGTATGGACATATGCAGCCCTCAGGCTATTTCACAGACATGACAAATGAAAGGAAATTAGGTAATCAGCTCCAATTATACTTTGACAACAGCTTCTAAATCTCGCTCCACTGAACAGTTTTCTAGCAAAAACAGAAGCGGTAAAAAAAATAATCACAAAGTTTTAAAAGATGTTGACCTTTATTCAAGCAAGAAGCACCAGGTATGAGAAAGCACATAGTCCAGGCACACATGCACACCTGCTTTGCTGTTGTTGACAGCAGATAGCTGCAGGGCTCTTCCTGAGAGACATCCTGCATACCACAAAAGAGCTGGAGAGTGTGAACTCTGACCCCCTTTCAGCTTTGATAGACTTGTCATTTTTTTCCAAACTTTCTCATCCATCATGCACACTCTTTCTAATGTTTGTCTCAATTTTATGAAGAACCCTGGAGGGAATTTCATTGCATCTCTGACACTGCTTTAATTGCTGTCAGCTGGAAATAGTGAGTTTTTACATGTGATTAGTCCTATTTGTAACCTCCTAATTTCATTAGAGATTTCTGGTTGCTTCTTACTTGTATTAAATGAGTGAGATTTCCTGACATGGTTGTAAAATGAATCTCACTTGGGAGTTTTCTCACCCCCAGGTGTGTTGAGAAGACTCAGGAGAGCAGTTTTAGAGAAATAATTTACTTTCATAACAAGGAAAGATACTGTGCGACCTTTTGATTTCTCCTGTCATAATAAGCAATGCAGACAGTAAAAGCTCTATTCTGTCATTATTTAGAATGATAATCATGAGAGCTGCTAAAATAAAATCAGCTATCACCTGAGGCAGTTCCTGAAGTGACCTGAGATTTGAAGGGAGATGATATTCTTTTTGTTCTTTTCAGTCTTTATATTACACAAATTCACCAACTAACAAACACAGCTGCCCTGTAGCACTTCCAGCACAGTCAAAACCTAACAACTTAGAAATCTTGTCAAATGAAAACTAACACTAGACTCCTATGCATCCCTTAGACCAAAACACACAAACAAAAAATATCAGATCAAAGTAGTCAGATCAAATTACATAAACTTCAGGGGAAAAATATCTGACATTCTGGTTATTAACCTCAAGGGAACTTTAAGCTTTTATGGTGGTTTTCCAATCATTGCTGAAAAACAAAAGGAAGAAAAGGTTTGCATGGGAATGCATGGGGTGTACTCCTGCGTATACCTATATGGCTGACATGGCTCATCTTAAGGTAGAAAATGGCAATCTAGGGAATTTATTGCAGCGGATGGATACAACATGCAGAAGCCACAGAAGGCCTACAGGAAGAAGTTCTTGATAATGCTTGACATCTCTCTGAGTTTGTCAAGAGAGCCTTTGGACCAGGTGCCCACAGGATTCCTGGTGCTGCTGCTACAGAAAGAGAGAGTACACTCAGAGGCTGTAACACAGCAGCAGGACAGCTCTCAGCTCTTTGGTCTGCACTCACAGGATAGAAGCATCTTTCACCCAAACCTATCTCTTCTTCTCCTTTGAAAGGTAGGGAAAGGCAGTGGGTAGAGAAGCTTCAAGCTCCATCTGACCTGCACACAAAAATAGGAAGAGGCATCCAAACTTTTACGTTATTCTTTAGAGGCTGCATTGATCCAGGGCTCTTTTTCTTTAGGGGAGAAAGAGCTTTGCACCATGAAAGGAAACACATACCACAGGCTGAGAACCCCAGCTTTAGGGCAATGATAAGGTTGAAACACTAAGCTCTCACAAGTCAGGAAATACCAAGCAGATGACACTTGGCTCTCTGCACTGTGCAGAACACTTTGGCCAACAGCATGACAAGACCAGAGAATAGACAATTTTGCTGATCGCTTCCTGTAATGTTGAATTGCTTGCTCCAATTCTTTACAAATGGCAGAGTAGGATCAAACATATATTTTTGTGTGTGTGTGTGTATACACACACATAGTTATAACAAAGTCTATACAAAATAATCAGCATGAATAGTTATAAGAAAGTCTATACAGAATAACCAACTTGGAAAATTTGCAGGGGGTGTAAAGAACCAGACTGTGGCCACAAGTGATTAACTCTACTATTTGTATATTATCCATTATTTGTGTTCAGTCTTGCCTGCAAGAAGGTGTCATTCAAGATTTATTTATTACTGAACTTGAAAACTGTGGCAGACCAAGAAAGCCAACCAGGCATGAGCCTCTTTTGCCCAAAACATTGTACAAACCAGCTGGATAGGGAAGGAGAATACTGGAGAAAAATCTACAGCAGCCACAGAGAGCCCACTCACAATTATGAGTCCCAAAGGATGCCAGTTTCCAGGTCCTTTGGGCTCACTCCTAGCACCAGCCTTGCACTAGCTCTTTTCTTTGCTTTCACTTCAATAGTACATGAATTGTGAACCTGTGGTTATCTCACCAGTCCCTCTACCAAACCAGCAGTGTTGTGTCTACTAAGCTTTAGTGAGTCTGTCAGCAGCCACAAAGATGAAAAAATTAATCTCTATCAGCCATTTAGTCTTGGTGTCAGATCTGGCTTTGTCATGTAGTAGGAAATACCTTGACTCTCTCATTTCTGTAAACCTCTCCTGGTCTTGCAGCTAACGAACACAAACATGGGCACTTCATAAGAGAAGTACTTGATACTCATTTTGCTGTGGAGAAAATTGCTGCACTAGTTACAGACAAGTACACACTTGAGCTTTGCTTTTTTGCCATTTTCCCCTCAGAGTGAAATCAATTATCCATGCATGAATATTGCCTTGTAATTTTATTGCAAATTAATGGAAGTCCATTATCAAATAATGACAGAACTCTTGCTCTGGGAGTCATTCAGCACGTGGAAAAGGGAAGCTTAAACAGAAGAGCAATTTACCAAATGAACACTTCTTTCAAAAAAACTTTCCCTTTCTTTCAGAAATGTAATTTATGGAACCTTTCAAGGAGAAAACATGATGGGAAGATAAAACCTGCTGTTTAAAGTTCAGATTTGCAACTAAATCCACTTAGGCTGAAATCTGTCAAAAATTTGGCATGCTTGGAAACTGCTGTCCCAGGAGGAGATGGTCTGAAATACAATCCCATTAAATACAGTGTAAAATATAAGTTGTCCACTTTGTTTGGTCTTGCTCACCAGAATTTATGTAATAAATGCTGCAAAAAGAAACAGCATGCAATGAAATTAATATGCCCTATGCTTTCTGCAGACTGAACCCCTCCTCATGTCTCATGGCCAAGAGCATCTCATATGTTAGGCCATATATATCCTCTTGTCTCATCAGCCTGCTCTGAGCTCTCATGAATGCTAATTCATGTAAATGTCAAGCCACACCATGTCATCAAAGACACTTTCTTTTTGCAGAACTCTTTTCTACCTTTAGATAGTTTGTGTCAAGACTTTTTTCCACTTGAGATTTTTCACATGTGAGTTCCCATCTGATGTGCAACTGGGTGGCAAGTACTGAAAAATCGAGGCCCCCACCTGCTCCCTTCCTCCCCTCCGGACTGGGGAGGGAAACCAGGGCTTGCCCTCCTTTCTTCCAGCCCTTGCCAGGGGAAAGAGAGACGGGGCAGACCGCGCTGCTCTTGTTCTCCCTCCCGTGGTGGATCCCTGCAGTGCCATGCAAGAGGAGAGGTGACCTCCCTGCCCCTGAGGACAGCTGCACAAGCCGTGCCACTGCTCTGTATTTGCAACGGAATGGACAGAGGGAGAAATGGAGAAATACCTGTATGGACCCTCCCATCTCTGCTTTTTATTTTGCGTCACTTAAATTTTCCATGGCTCTCTTCCAAAAATAAGCCATCCAACACACCAGAGATAATTCACTGAACAAATAAACCTATGGCTAACTCAAAGCCTGATTTAGTTTCTATGCTGACAATCTTTTTCATTTCTGCACCCTCTTGTGGGGACAAAGGTATCTTTATAATATGTGCTACCCTCGAGGACATAGTAGCATGCTTATTTCAGTACCAGGTTTCACTCAATTTCATTTCTTTGATAGAAACTTTTACTTTAAAAGGTGACATTTGCTACAGTGATTTTTTACTCTAGAAGATCCATCAGGCCATGTGACAACTGCTTCCTTGACCTGAGCAGTGTTACACAGCACTATAGGTAAAAAAAGGTGATGCACAGTTACCATACCATTAACAAATACAACTTTACAGAGCCAGGGTCAGTTTCACTAACATCCCTTTGCCTGCACTAAGTGGCATCCATGTAGAGGCTACAGTGAATGACAACTGATTAAAACACTGTGATTAAATGCAATAAATATTTATTCACCTATACACACAAGGACAACTAAGACAACTGAATCAGAGATCATTGGTAAGCTGTGTTCAACGTGTCCTCCTGCTTCTAATAGAAAACCTCCTTTTAATTTTAAGACCATTAGGTTCACCTCACAGTCCCAAAGAGGAACACAGTGTGTTTGGATGACATAGAAAATCAGGATAAAGACAAGTGCACTGAAACCAGCATGGCATGCATGTATCAGCCTCACCAAGAAGAGATTCTCACATTTTAGTATTCCCATCTTTCTGACATGCTGTCAATGCCACACTTCTACCTTGTATTCTCAGAACAGCAGCCCCACACCCTAGAGTCTACCATTTGCAGGAAGATGACACTGACACTAAGAGCAGCATCTAAAAAAAAAAAAAAAAAAAAAAATTTGGGAAGCAATTCTCTAGATGACATGATTTAGGCCCCCAGCTCTCATACATTTTGTATTCTGTGATACTTCCAGACACATGGTCTGATTTAACAGCATTTCTGTACAAGTAGACATGTTGCAGTTAAAATATGGTTAAAATCATTTGCATGTCTACTAAAATGTCACCCACTCCTCTCCCCATCCTCCAAAGTAGTAATGAGACTCAATGGCAGATTTTACTCAGACTAAACTCAACCATTCCTCCACTTTAGTCCAGATAAAAGCAAGAAAAAATAATGAAAGGCATTGCCTTCCCACCCTGACATCCAGGGGTCATCTGCAATCCTGCAGGTTTTCTCTGTACTGCAGCTTGCTACATGGATTATAGTGAGTCCATCCTGAATTCCAATAAAATTATTCTTTATCTCTTGCTATGTGCATTTCAAAAAACATGCAAATCTCTCCTGAGCCTTTACACCATTGACTCACTGATAATACCTTGCTTTTATTCTGAAAAAAGGTCAGAATATTAGTAATTGCATGATAAAGGTAGGCCAAGTAAAAAGACGGTGAGCACTTCATGGCAGCAATTTTATTCAAAAAATCTGCAAAATACAGCATGAAGCCATGACTTAACGAGCATTCCAAAGTAAAGGAATTTTTCTTTATTTGCATGTAAGTACTCCTTAGGTGCTCTAGGAAAGATTCAAAGATTTATAGCACACGTATGACAGCTAATTTGTATACAGTTCAAAAGTGAACACCTAAAAGACAAGAAAGTATATTATTACATCCTCAAAACAAATTTAGGGCAACAAAAAAGAAAAAAAATATTTTTACTCAGTAACTCAAAAGATGACACAACAAGCAGCCTAAAGTAAATGAAGGGAAAAAACTAGGTTTTGGATAGGTATGATGTAAACAGTCTCAAGCAAGTTTTCTAGCAACCCACTGAGCAAGCCAGGGAGAGAGCTGGAAAGGATTGCCTTCTGGAAATGCTTTCTCTTTCTGTCCCAACCAGAATTCTAGGTTGCATTCTCTATTAGCCTGGATTTTCAACAGCTGATGAAACACTTAGTGGTCATTTTTAAAAGGCAACAAATTAGAGAGGGGAAAAATTCACTGAAGGGCAGTTACTAACTCATCAAAGTGATTTCTTCTACTTGGACCAGCTGAAACTTCCATTTGGGAGACTGACTTCACGAGTTCTGTCCTAAAATGTGATTTGCTGCTGAGGACCACTGATAATTTGGTAAAGTCATATTAAGCAACCCTCTGATACTAAGTGTTACCACACCAATCTAAAAACTAGTCCATATTCTTCTAGGTAGCTTTCACTTCCCCATAACCAAAGTTTGTATCCTTGTATCCCATGCACACCGCTGCACTACAGCAATGGCTGTAATTCAGACCAATTCCCTATGTACATGGGGCAGCTAGGCCAAGACTGAAAAACTGCAGGGAAAAAATGCAAGTGTTTATGCTATACTATCTCTTCTCTGCTTAGTTTATTTGCTTATGGGCAATATTGTGTTACATCTCACTATCACTACTTTTCTTTTGGCATAAATTATTACATGTGAGATTAGCATATTGCAAATTTTTTCTGAAGTATTTTCTCTTTCCAGGTTTGCCTCCAGCGTTACACTGTTGCACTACCACTGTAGATAATATTAAGGCAGTGATTAGCAATTAATAATCAGAAGTGGATAAAGAAATGTCAAGAGAAGCATAACCTGTGAAAATACACAGGGCCATTGAGACCAAATGACTGGCATGATCAGAATTTTGCTGTAGAAGACAGTAGGATGCAGTATTCATGAAGTCAAAAACTACTGTGACCATATTAATTTGGAAGAAAGGACTACAAATTTTAATTGTGAAATGGCCTTCATCATGAATATACAATGTCGACTCTTTAAAAATCTACCTCAGAGCACAGTACTGAATCAAACAGAAATTAGGATGCATTCAGGTTTTGATTCTTAAGAAAACACAAAATTTTTGGAAATCCCTGAGTCCTTTGCAAGATGCAACCTCCTTTCACTCTGCAGAGTGACCAAGAATGTTTGAATTTGTTCAGATAAAAAATGTCACTCCTGAACCAAACTCGGACCTTCATTCCTGTTCAAAAACAGGTCTTTGATTCCAACTCTTTCTTACTCAGTTTTAAATTTTCAGGCGCCTCTGCACTTCCTGGTCTCAGGCCTGACAGGAAATGAAGCACCAAAATACCATGAAAATGGCTGCGCCTGTGGTGAGGCTGGTCTGGCTGAAGAAATGGAAATATGAGCAAAGTCCCGAGCAAGCCAGATCTTGAAAAGATCTGTAGCCTGGTTTCCAGACCAACAGGGTTCAGATAGGTTTTGGATAGCAGCTAAACCTTTGGAGGGTTTTCAGAATGAACTAAACCTTGAAGTTTGCCCACTGTCAAGAAATACAGCTGTTCCTTGAGGTATTCAGTAGGCAACAGGGGGCCAATGGCAGCGCCAAAAGTGGACCCAATACGCATGACCTACCTCTTTTTGTTTGCTCTGTCCTGCTCTTCCCTCCCCACTCACATTCATTTCTAGTCTTCAATTCTAGTTTTAAAAATCTTACGGGCATGCAGTCATCTTCATTAATGTCTTACACATCATAAGGTGCAGTCTATGTTGGCTGTGTGCACAAAAATTACTTCTGACCCCTGACGAAAAGTTTGCTGCCACTTTCAATATCAACTCCCACAGTTTTTGGTGTTGTTTCTTTAATAAGAAGTGTCTTGAGAGTTTATTGCAAGGAAGCATTGTTGAAAGTGTTTTATTTTCAGAGCTGATGTACCCTTGATTGTACTAATGCCCATTTGCAGTAACAATGTTGTTAGGATCTGGAGCCACTTACAATTTTATTTATGGTCTTGGTTTTTCAGTCACAATTAGAGTAACTTTTCCAAATGTTTTGGTTTGCAGGCACCATCCAGATGGGTCCTTAATTTGGAAAGCTTTGATTGTGTTTAGCTTCCCTTTACTGAACTACCTTAGCAGTCCATCTTATATTGGTCAGTGTTGTGGAAGCTATCCAGCGCACTAAATGCTATTGAATACTCACAAAGCATGTGCCAAGGGAGAAAAAGAAAACAATTGCTCCCCAAAATATTCAGCTGCTGATGAAATAAACTTTTACCAGGCAGAGGTGTTCGTTTCAAGAAGTAATTTTAAGCAAATTTTCTTCCTTTTTAAGATCTATCAATTGAAATGAGCAAAGCACATGGTGCAGCAAGGCTTTGAAAGTATAAATAGTTTGTGGTATGTTGCAAGTCATCAAGATTTTAAAATAAGAAACACTTGTATCCTATTGTTTGTAGAAGTACATCCACACACACAACACTGCAACTGAGATAAAAGCAAAGTTGATGGTTTCAAAAATGCAGTATAAACAATGACAAAGTGTGTTGGTAAGTGCCGTGATCATAAACTTACTTATTTGAGGAACAAAATGAGCCTTCTTCAAAGCACTGTGTTTCAAAACAAAAGTACCTATATCCTCAAGATACACCTAATTTCCCTAAAACAAGAAGTCAGCAAGGCTCAGATCTCCTCAGTTTCATACCTCCAGAAAGAATGGGTAGGTCTCATTGAGCAGAATAAAAATGTAGCATTACAAAAACATTCCAACAGTGTGTTACAAAAATTGCAGAGTGCTACCTGGTTTTCTATTAGCAAGGTAAAAGGACAAGGCTCTTTAAGATATTTTGTGGACTATAAGAATGTTTTACATTAGTATTTGACACAAGGGGAGAAAAGAACAAGAGTAGCCAAACTGGCTACAGTTCCTCCAGATCTCAAGCGTTCTTATGAGACAGCTCTCAGCCTACCTTTCCATAATGAAAGCCATTGTTCTGTTGCCAATATTTGTCCATTTGAAATAACAGTAAATACAACAATAAAGAACATTATCCCCCTGCATGCATCCCTGAGGCTCAGATAGCAATTAATAATTGGAATATTAAATTTCATCTCACTTTATCTATTATTGCAATATGGTCCTACTCAGCAAACTAGAGTCCAAGGGAAACCTTAGCAAAGAGTAATCCTGGTGACAAGAAGCCAAGACTGGTACAAACTCAAAGTAACTTTGGACTATCTCTAACCCAGTGAGGACATAGAAACTGTGAAACTCTTAGACCCTGGTGTACATCATGGCTTCCCAATAAAGATTCAGGTATGCATCAGCCCATCTGTCATCAACCCTTCTCTATCCTGGCACATAGTCAGGCAGTCAAGTTAGTTCTGTCTGGGTCCACAGTTTGGGCAGAGAAGGACAGATTACAACACTCACACTCACTTTAGATATAACCATGAGGTCCATGGGACCAGACTCTAAACGAACTGGAGCATTTCAACTACCTGCTGACTATTCTGCCTGCCAGAAATCACTCCTTGCAAACTTGCAGTCACATAAGACTGTCAGACAATCAGAAATCTCTTGGAGATATTATTTGTGTGAAAACTCTGTGATTTATTGCTATTGGACTATTGCAAAGCTTCCAACATATGAAAATCATATATTCACCTGGACTACAGGCATGGGTGGTTCTTGTGGGTATTTCTGCCCAAGTGATATGCAAAAATATTATTCCTAATTAAATGGGGAAACAGGTCTGTAAACTACTGAAAGTCTTTTCTGAAAGTAGTACCTGATCCATTCCTCGAGCTAGTGAGGACATAAAACAGGCCAGAAATCTGTTTACACAGATGAAAAACTTAAAGACAGATGTTGATATGCTCCCTCCCTGCCATGCCATCACCCAGTTTGTTGCTTAAAGCTCAGGCAAGGAAAAAACCTCCGATCCATGTGTTACCTTTCAGAAAAGGGTAGAGTGGCTTTTGCTAGAGGGAACTATAATTTCATTGTCTTGTCTCTGCCAAGGTTCATCTTATGTCAGATTTATGACTGCAGTAGACTGTTCCCCTGATATTGCCACCACCTGGCAAGACAAGTATACCTCTGACAGTATTGTGATCAGGGATGTGCATTCCCTCTGCATGACCATCCCATCATTTTGATAAAACTCAGATCCGCAGTGAAACACGCCCTGTTCCCATGACCTCTGGTTGTTTATGAAAATTTCAGCCTTTATCTGTTACTCTTCAAACCACAAATAAAAATAAAATCCGCATATGATGTGTAGAAAAGAATGGCTATTCTCAGTCGCCACACAGTGGCACAGCAGGTGAAAAAAAAACATAGATTTTTTTGGTTTTTCTACACAGTTTGGTTTGTTGTTCCTTGTAATTATGCAGATACTATCCATGGATATTTGAGAAAGGTACAAGTGGAAAGGGGTTATATAGTCTGTGAGCTACAAGCAAAATGACTACAGGAGTTAAGAATGATTAAGCAGTGTGGTATTTGTTGCTGTAACAGCACTGGGTTTTTATTGATGTTTAAAAAGGTAAGTACAGAAACAGTAGGAATAAACCTGCTTCACTCAAAATTCAGCCTTGTGGGAAGATGTAGAAAGTATATGTGCATCAGTGTGCGCGTGTGGTATTTCGTTCCTGTGGGTGTCTGCCTGTCCCTTACTTGTTTTGGGGAAGGATTTCCAATGTAGTCTAGTATTTGTATGGGTGAACCCTTTCCGTAAGAAGAGCACAGGCAGCGGAAAAACTAACATGAACTCACTAGCTACAGTCCTCTACTAACAAGACTAGCTACACCTACCAAAATGTTCATTTCAGTCTGAAAGCTTGATGTCTTCAAAACTATTATCTTTTTGGTGGCAGAGGCAGAGGGTGGGCATTCCACCAGAACTAACTTTTCTGCTCATGGTTCGTAAAGATGCAGACTACTTTAAGGTACAGAAATGAATAGTGCACACTTTGAATTGGTGAAGGAAGGAACAGAGGGACTTGTAACATCACTCAGATAACAGCGAAGTCAAATACACTTGCATGAGTCTATGGCATTTAATTTTTAAGAGTTTGCCAAAGTGCCCTTGGCCAGATTTTTCTTCCCTTTTGTGACACAGACAACCCCTCACTAAATGAAAAGTATATTCTGCAGTGATTTATATCCATATTTTAAACGGCTTTAACATCATTTGGGTTATGTATCATCTGAAGATATTGTAACTGTCACAATCACTCTTACTTTACATTTGGACAAACTAAGGTTTGGTAGCATTTCCAGTTTACTTCCACACTAATATTTAGAACTCTTTTATATACAGAAAAAAAGAATATTACATGTGCTATCTTGCAAATTATGTTTATACATTTGTTAAAGTGAACCTGAAAGTAAATTGCAATGTTAATCTGTTTATTAGAATAGTATATATCACCTGACAGTGTAAGGGGGCTTCAAATGAGGGTCTTAAAATAGAATATGAGAATCACTTGACTTTATCTGTCCCACACTTTAAAATGCCATACAGAATAAAATTCATGGAGCAAACTCAGTCCTTTAAGGTTTTCAATTCGCAGCTTCTAATCTACAAATCATTTAAGAGGAAAAAAAACAAAAAACAAATTTAGTCAACAAAATCCTTTTCCAGGAGGATTTCGGGCATGAACAGCTCAGCCATCCCCCATAGCCATTTCACCTTGAGCTGTCCCTACAGCATCTTACTTAAAAGGGGGGGAAAGAATTAAAAAAAAAAAAAAAGAAAAAGAAAAAACTCAACTCTTGGGATTTTACAGTTTTCTGAAAGACTTAAACAAAATAGGGTCTATTTCACTTTGCAGCTGCCTGTAACTTTACCATAATAAGCTCTAAGCGCATAGCCTTCACCAAAACACTTAAAGACAGCTTGAAAGAGGTATTTGCTGCCCGTTATGTTTACTCAAGCACTTGTTTAAAAACACATTTAAGCAAAATGTTTTTATTTCTACAGATTGCATTAATTATAGCTTTGCAAACACTGCAAGCCCTACAAGAAGACTGAACTGAGCTATTAGCTGCAAACCTCAGGTCTTGGCTAGAATAGTGGTTATGGCTTATTTAGTAAGCCTAATGAATTGGCTCACCCATCTCTACGCGGAGTTCCGTGTATAGCATCATGGAGCCTGGAATAGCCAGAAAGGCTTGTTTCGTGTTGCTTTATAATTAAAATTAAGTAAAATCGGTCAGCCCGAGTCGGTCCAAAAGCGGACCTCACTGCATCATTATTCCTCTTCGGGCAAATAAAAGCATTAACACGGACATTAACGCCGGACCGAAGCTCTGCGGGGACCCGCAGTAAACCTGCGCTTCGCAGCCGCGGGCCGCGCTCTCCCCGGCGGCGCTCGGCGGGGCGGCGGTGCCGGCTGCTCCCCGGGCGAGCCGCGCCGGGGCTCCCGCCTGCCCGGGGCTCGCTCCCGCCTGCCCGGGGCTCGCTCCCGCCTGCCCGGGGCTCGCTCCCGCCTGGCCGGGGCAGGGCGCAGCGCTCGGCCCGGCAGCCGCGGGCGCCTCTCGCCGCCCCGGAGCCGCATCGCCCGCTCAGGTGCTCCCGGGACCGGCCCGGAGGGCGCCCGGCGGCGGGGTGGCCTTACCGTGAGGGCGGAGAGCTTCTGTGCCGGCACGGCGGGGAGCAGCTCCGGCAGCAGCAGCAGCAGCGGCACCCACATCCTGAGGCGGCGGCGGCGGGCACGCAGCGGCTGCGGGTAGCAGAAGACGGGGACTCTCCTTGGGATGTCGTTCCCCCCCGACGCCTGCTTTGGCTCCTTTTCAATCGCTCCGGCTGGGAGGTCCCAGCTCAGGTCCTCACTTTTCTTTTTCCCCACCCCAGTCCTTAAAATTTGGGGACGCCTGTAAAGCTGAGAGGCGGCACTTTCTCCCTCTCTCTGTGTCCCTCCCTCGCTCCTCGGGAGTCAGCCCCGGCTGGGAGGGAGATGCTCCCCCAGCCTCTCCCGGAGCCCTCCCACTGCAGGGGGAATCTGCCGGACGCCGCCGCCTCCCCCGGGGCGCCGCGCCTGCCTCCGCCTGGGGCGAGCTGCTGTCTAGCCCTGCGGGTCCCCTTCTCTCCCCTCCAGCCCCGACCCCTCTGTGGCGGGGAAAGCGGGAGGAAACGACTGGGACGGGAAGGGAGGACCCACCACCAGCACCGGGAGCACGCGGGAAGGCACTGCCGCGGCTGCGGACGCTGGCGGTGTGCGACCTCTCCGAGCCGCTCTGCCCCTTTTCCTCTTATCCTTCCCCCTCCCCAGCCCGGCCTCCGCTTTCTCCTCCCAGACCCACAGATCCTCGCCGATTAACCCTCCCCGGTGCTCCCGGGGGGTCGCCGCTCCCTTCCCCCGCAGGGTTTATTCCTCCCCACGCCCCCGCCACATGCTGAATCAACACGTACCGATACCGGCAGCCCCTGGCGGGCGGGGGAGGTGGTCCCGACCCCCGCCCCGGTCAGCCCCGACCTCCTACCGGAGCGCCCCTGCCCTGGCCCCGCCGCGCCTCCCGCCGGGCACGGCGCGGGGCGGGAGCCAGGACCGTGGCATCCAGGTTTCCGAGCTGGGACAGAAGCCAAGGTGGCAGCTCCCGCGGGGCAGCCGGGCGTCGCTGGGGGCTGCCCGGCGCTCCAGCACGGCGGGGAGCGGGCACTGCTGGCCCGGGCGGGATAGCCCGGTGGGATGCGGAGGCTGCGGGGCCGCCGCTACGCGCGCCGTTAATGCCAGGTGAAACCTTCCACCCCAGGGCTGCGCTTTTCTCTCTCATCTCTTAGGAGCCAAATAGAGATCTGATTATATTTCCTTACTGTGAAGGATCTACTCGTCCCTGCTGCCTGAAAGAAAGCCTTTCACTACAGTTTTGTCGCTGGAGCTCCCCGCTCCTCCCGGGGACCCAACAGGTCACTGCCAGCTTGCAGAGATCCCCACAGATAAGTGGTACTACAAGAGACGCTGAAGCTGTCAGGGCCTGCTTTATTCTCTGTGTGTGCATGTTTGTGGGACGGGACACAAAAGGGCTTTAGGAAGGCTGCAAAGTGGCACACTCCCAGCCCACAAATGACAATTTCTTCAAGCATGAAATCTGGCATCCTTGCAGGCTTTGTCACACGTGGCTCAGTGAAGGGCTCAGGGTAGAGCATGCTCTCTAAAGCAATAGCTGCATGCACGGTGAACCAAAGTGGAGAGAAGAAGTGGGTATTAATTACAGAGAGATTTGGGTGCCTTACTTGAGACACCTACTGCTGACTTTTCCAGATCCTACAATGTTCAATGGATGTAGCCAGCAAGGTAGTTGCAGCACTGCCAGGTCTCAATGAGCATCCACAGTCACAAAAATTTTAAAAGCACCCTTTTCAAAAGGTTTTGTTTTATATGATGCAATTTTTCGCAAAGTATTTGCACACATCTGTGTAAAAGGCCTGTAATATCTCCTGCACTTTTTAAATGGGGAAAAACCCCAAAGATACCATATTCTATCACCCAGGTTGGAGCATGTTTGAGGCTCTTCACTGCACCAGACTTCTATTGCTCTCAAACTAACAGCATCTCTCATAGTGATAGCAAGTTGCCAGTTGCTGCATTAGGCACTGAAGTACAAATTTCCAGCCTGGGCTTCATAGCCCTTTCCTCTCAGCTGGGTGAAACTTGGCAATGTTGATGTGTCTGTCAGAGACAAAAAGGATTTTCTTTCTTGTGATCATGACTAGCCTCTTTCATACCACAAAATTATTCACCACATGTACAAAGTCCCCTTTCCCCCATCCTTCTAGACCTCTTCCATGTTCTCCTGTCCACCCCAGTTTAGGTCCGTGTCCCCTTCATCACAAGCCCATGCCTGCTCTCCCTTCTCTTTCACCTTGCTCTTTGTATGTTGCAAACCCCGGCTCCTTCAGTTCAGTGCTGTGTGCACTGCTGGTGTGGAGCTGGGCAAAGGCAATTCATGGCCAACAGTCCCTTTGCTCTTGGCTTCTCTGTCAGGACATGCTGAATGACACAGCACACAGTTTGGATTTGACATTGCAGAAAAAAATACATTCTCAGAATTGATGAGAAATACATCTAATAAAAACAAGCTGCAGGGTTTTGAGGGTTTATAACTTAGTCAAATGTGAGTGGATTTACACAAATTTGACAACAGCCAAAAGGCCAAAATTCTGCAAAAAGGCCAAAATTCTGCAAAAAGGCATGTTCAGAGTCTAGAAACTGTTGACATTATCATTTTAAAATAAAGATGATTTTCCAAAATATATTAAACTGACCTTTTAGGGAGGGGACAGAATAGAGAGGTCAAGTCAAAACTGTGGAGGCACAGACCAGTGTGTGTGGCTGGCTGTCCTTGGGAAAACAGACAGCTTTGAAAAGCACCATCCTTCAGTTGGATTTTTTGGTTTTAGCATGTTGCATTTTTCATTCTTAGAGCTTACTCTGTGGAGATTTATCACATTTTAGTGAGTAGTCAGTATGAGGAAGAGGACTTAAACCTCTTCAGGGCAACAACAATGGCAAAAAAATCCCACCCTCATCTTGATGTGAGAGCAGTGCTAGTAGCATTCCCACCTGCTAGAGACAGAGTTCTTCTATGGTCTCCCCATCATGGGATTCTCCATGATTCTTGGAGCCTTGGACATAAACTATGCTGTGGAGAATGTCAGCAGGAGGCATTCTGTCTGGGGAGGATAAATGCATCCCTAAGTCTTGCATCTAGATTTGCACCAACCATTAAAATCATACAGGAAAAGAACTATTGCATGAAGTGAAATAGTGGCTGTAAAATGCTTTTCTGAGAGCCAGGGGAGTAGCTGATGTAGGTAACACATAGGATCCAGCAGAAAATAAGAACACAAAATAACACCAGAGGATCTATCTAAGACATCAAAATTCTTAGGCACAGAAGTAGTATGTGATTACTACTACTATTATTACTATTATTATTTATTATTATTATTATTATTATTATTATTATTATTATTATTATTATTATTATTATTCCCTTTCCTGGCTGGATTACCTGTTTACTGTATGGCTCATCATCTTTTGGAGGAAATGCCCTTTTATTTTCAAATAAAAGAAGGAACAAACAGTTTAAATGTGAAAATATAGGAAATATTACTGGGAAAATCCTGACCAGATCTCAGAGATCCATATGCTCTCCTTCTCAGAAGAATAGGAAGAGATTCCATTCTTCTAATCCTACGAGGTTAAATGGAAATGCTTTCACAGGAAAAGTGTGGTATATTACCAGTGGAAATTTCATGCAGTCCTAAATGTGGAATAAAAAGCTAGGTTTAGTGTATATTTTTTATTTCCAATCCCTAGAACTGACATTTGTATTGTGTATCAGCTTGCTATTTCAGATTTGTAAACCTGTTGTAACCCAAACTCCTTTACACTGTCACTCCTCTTCCTCAGCCCTGTGTAAGGGGAGCTGGCAAAATTTTGCTTTGCAATGGGTAGCAGCGGCATTTGATCTACTGAGAGGCACCTTTTCTTACCAAGTTTTCTTCAGAAAAAGTAAAAAAATTGACAAATAATGCAAAAATCTCATTTAAATCTTAAGAAAAAAAAAAAAAGAAAAAGCACATTTGAAGGGAAATGCCAGTTTTTCTTCATGTTTTAGATTTTTATTAACTGTTTTTGTCCAGCTGGTGAGTACAGGTACATTCTCATAGACACTGTGGTAACAGTAAAACAGCAGCTTAACATGTCAATGGACATGACTACCTCTCAGCTTTTAATCAGTTCTTTCCTTTACAATTTATTCAGTATTTCAGAAGCTGTGATTTCATTTACTTCCCATTGCCTACCAAAAACCAGTGGTTGCACCTTCTGCCACCAGTTTGTTTTTACTTATGCTGTTAAACTAATTAACAACCATACATTTTGGAGAATGTGTTATATGTGCCAAGGTTTCTTCAAAACCGTTAAAAATCCTGTAATGTCAAGAACTCATTTGGGCATGTGTTGCTTTACCACTTTAGAGAAAAGACAATATTATTTTTTTGTTTTAAACTGAGGCAAAAAGCAGCAAGTTTTATGGGTTTTGGCAGGCTGGTCTTTGTTGCTAGCATTTCTCCTTAAGCTGAGTTAGTGGTGAGCTGCTGGCTCACCATGTCTCTGGGGCACACTGAGGTACAGTGTAAAGAGTGTGGCAAAGAGACAAATTTATAGCAAGAATTAAATGGAGAGACATAGTGAACAACTGAATAAGGAGCTGTCAGCTTAGACAAACAAACTATCAAGGCTTTTTTCAGTGTAGGGCTGACATTAGACCAAAAGTTCATTTCTCAGACCTGAAGAAAATCTTTCTTTCTCATTGTGGTTTTAAACCTCTGACAGGCTTCATAAACATTAATCCATAAGGTGTTTAAAATTTTGTGTGTCAGCAAAGATTTGTGCAGGTTCTGTGGCTTGTATTTATTTCTATGTACTGACTATGGCATAAGAAAAAAGATTCTTGCTTATGAAATGTAAACATGCGCCCACTTGAGAGACAGTGATAGGAATTACACTAAGTATTTACTAAAATAATTGGTTTCCACTGGGAGAACAAAGCATTTTGCAATGGAAGAGATACAGAAAAAAAAAAAAAAAAACGGGGGGGAAGAAAATCCAGTAGTTTCATAACTATTTTTCTAAGAAAGAATGTGAAACAGTATCTGTAACTGGCACCTTATAACCCTTAGGTCATTTGGCCTTTCCTGAGCTCATAAGAGTCGATCACAAGTTCTTCAGGGAAACAAAATGTACGTGTGTTTGTGCGAGTATGCACCAACTTTTAAAAAACTATGCATTTTACAGTGGGGGCACACCAAATGCAATAATATCCTTGTCAGGAACGATTCCTTGGGTCCCCAGCAAGTGTTTCTGCTGACGAGCAGACATAACTTTGCCCCTCAGCCAAAAGGCTGCTGCTCAAAATGTCTGGAGATAGCGGACGCCCTTCTTTGAGCTCTTGCATTGCCTGAATGACACCCAGCTCTCCCACATCCCATCCTAACCACCACTTGATCAAACTGTTCTGGAACAGTTCTGACAGATGAGCTCAGGACAGAAGGATCTTTTGGTAGTCAGTAGGGCCAGGACTGGGGAGACTTTTCGCTAAGAGAGGGGTTAAGATTTGATACAGTTGATTTGAGCAGAACAGGGATGTGCACCTTTGTCTCCTTTGTGCCAGATGAGCATCGCCAGCAGACAGCTAATGTATAGTCCCTGCTTGGTTTCTCAGGAGAATTTTTTGCTGGTATTCTGTCTCAGAAAAAAAAATTTAAAAAAAAGCATTGCAGCTCTGCTGGCAAAATCCAGTTGGGTTGCCAGGATGTGTTATTTCATCCTTGGAACCGGTGCAGTGTCAGGAGTTGCACCACCCCTCTGGGGTTTATTGATATAAAAATTCCAGCACAGTTGTACTTGCAGGCTCCTTCTAGTGTACACTATGCCTGTGAAATAGAGTATTTGAGAACTTTTGGCATTAACAGACTATTTCTTTTTAACACATTTTTACAGAAATGTGGGACAAACAGTGAAAATAAGTTAGGCTAACAAATTCATTGCCTAAGCAAATATTACTGGGTGCTTTGTTAGACTGGGGCTGACATTAGAGTTAGGGAAGAAAAACAAACAACAGTGTTACTTTTCTTTGAGTTTTTTCTGTGGCCAGTCCTATTAACTACAGCTAGAATCTACAAGTCATCTCAAAAAATACCCAAACCATGTCCTGTCATTTATTCCTGTAAATCATATTGACTTCAGTTGCATTCCTCTGGTGTAACTGAGAACAGAATTTGGCTAAGAAGTATTGGACCTGCTCATTTGCCCCCAGGTTTTACATATGTCATGTGAAGAGATCTAACTTAACATCAGATAGCTCATCAACTGCCACCTTGGCAGTCAGCATAAATCTTCTAGGGCAAACTTGTTAGAGTTAATCTCAGTACAATAAATTGACAGAAAATGTCCAGGGATAATCTGAAGAGAGTAACAGAGGACAGGTCTTGCTTTCCAGGTCTTGTTACAACGGGTCTTGACTATATAGATAACCCCTGGCAGCATAGTCAGTTTGTCTTCAGCCTGAGAAACCATGTTTGCCCCATGTTTTGGTAGATCAGTACCTAATCCACACCATTAGGATGGGTCCAGAGAACAAACTTGGGTCCAAGAATATCTGCTGTCCTTGACACATCGTTTATGTCCCAGCCTTTTTTTTTTGTTTCTGGTTCAGTCCCACACAGCTCTGAGCTATTGCTTTTTCTCAACTGTGCTTTCTTCTGATTGGGAGGCAGGACTTGGCTTTTCTCTCTGTGATGCCTCACTACTACAGGTGCCATTACAAATATTTTATTTGCTCATTTTCAGAAACCTGGAAAGTGAAAGAATCTGAGGTAGAGCTGAATGCTACATTGCAAATACTCTGGAAGGTATGTCCAGCTTGGCACTGAGCTAAGTCATCCCAGTTGGCAGGAGAGCAGAAAGTCCTTTTCTCTCTCAAAGATGAAATCTGAATGTCTGCCAGCTCCCTGTAATTACGAGCCCCAAAGAGTGTCTACTCTGGTGTAACTAGAGATCTATGGGTTTTGGCATTTCATGTATCCATTACCACTTAGTGCTACATCGCCAGGCCAGGATGGGAATTTCCTTTGTGGCAAGACCTCTTTTATTAATAAAATACGAACCACATTTGTTCTCCAACATCAATCTCAGCTGGCTAATTTCTTTTCGTCCCCCAATACAGACCTTCATTTTGAATGCTCCTGGGGAGTATCCCTTCTCTCTTGTTTGCCTCTGCCTGCGTTTAATTCTGCGTCAGTATGCACAGTAATAATTCCCACTCCAGCGCAATGAATACACTATCTGAACAGCCTGTTGTGGTCACTGTGGGTTGAATCAAGGTTCAGGCTCCCCAGATTTGTCATGCCTGCCCATGAGTAGCAGCACCTCAAAGCCACACTCCACCATACATTGTCACACCCATTGTATGTAGCAGCGAGATTGTAGGGGAGTCCTGACTGCTGGCCACCTGGAGTCAGAAGTTAGGAGGAATATCACTGGCTGCAGGCTGAACCAGAATCTGTAAGTTTTCCAAGCTTGCTGAGAAGCTATTAAACACTCAGATGTCTTCCCAGTGCTGAATGTGATCCGGTCTGCACCTGCTTCTGCACCATACATCAGGTGGCAACAAAAGCGCCTTCATATTGGAGCGTTGGTGGCATAGATGTACAGATTGTGTCTGAAAACTGATTCACTAAGAATTATAAGGTAACTTTGAATTCCAAGGGTCCTTATGGAAGAGTCCTCAGATGCTTGTATAATGCAAGTTTGTCCTGCCTTTTATGTATGCACCTTTCTCCATTCCTGCCACTGTAAGGTACAGATCCACTGCTGGAAGACAGGTCTTTTCCTGCCTATGACTGAAATGTTATCACAGCAGGTTAAGAGAGAGGTAGATTTTGAAGAACATTTTGCCAAGAACCTTCTTGTCCCCAGGAGGAATCCTGGGGAAGGTTCTGCCTCGCTAGGGTCTTACATGATACTATTGGAGCAGTGACTGTTGCAGACACAGGGGATATATTTTGTTTGTGGGAACACTGTGGAATAAAGAATTCCCTTAAGGTGAAGGAGAAAGCAATATAGCAGCTATTACAAAACTGTCTGACTATCCACATGCTTGTGCACATAGAGACATTTGCTCAACTTCTGTTCTTTAAGATGAAGCCAAAGGAGAGAAAAGTGGGGGGAAAAAAAAGAACCTCTATAAAAGTAAAAATGTAGAAGGAGAATGAAGAATGAGCAGAGATTCCTTCCCCAAATAAGAGACCAAACCTGTTCAGTGAGTAGCAGACTCAGCCTCTGGCCTCAATTCTGCTGAAACACCTCACATCTGGTAAACTGAGCTGCAGCTACAACTTTCCCTGCTGCCAGTACATGCACCACACATCTCACCTCTTCAGTGTTCCTGGCAGCAGGTGATGCAGTTGTTCTCCTCTCTCCAGCTCTTCTGTGCCTCTGACCTCTCTCCAGTACCTGAAAAGTGGCGTTCAAAGGGTATTTAGGACCACAATCACTCCAAGTCTCTGGTGCTCTGTTAACTTCAACTGGAGTTATCCAGCAGGGATCAGAGAGATTAAGAGGGCTGAGAAATACAATGTTATATAAATCTTGTTTCCTTACAAAAAAATTGCATTTGAATAAGCCAAAAGCATGGAGAAACAGCCTTCATGTATTTGCCACTTGCCAGTTAGAAACCTCTGTGTACAGTGATTTATAGTTTATTGCCAACCGCACTGTCATTGAAACTTGAAATTATTTTATACCAGAAGGTTTTTGCAGATTTTGAAAACATTTGGTTTTGGTCTGATGGGACTTCTGAATCTTTTGAGGGGATTTGCTTTTTGTTCTTTGCTTAGAATTGCAAGATCCATCCTTTCCATTGACCTCCCTCACCACTTGTTATCATCATTTATGCAAATATGAATATTATTTTCTATGCTTATAAACAACTTTTCTTTTAATGGACCGTAATCAGAAGGGATTTCTCTGTCCTTCAAAGTGTCAGCCTAAGTGGATTTTGGATCTCTCTATGGGAGCCTGAGGTCCCCAGCTAATTTTGAACAGTTCAAATTTAGAAGGAAAGTGCAGATAAAGTTTCAGTTGGTTTGGGTATTTAACCAACCACATATAGGCTCAAAAACCTAGTAAGGCAATTCCTTTACTTCTTTTGACTGTTCAAAGGCAAACTTATAATTACCTTGTTCACTCATAGCTTCAGTGTCTATCCATGAGATAGACTATGAGTGAGACCTATGCGAGTTTGTCCCCAAAAAGAAAAGCTTCAGAAAACTTTCATTAATGCCCAAGAATATAGCAGGAAATGGAGTTGCAAGCACGTATATAACCTTATTTGGATTGTGCATTGTGAATCAAGTAATATGTGCCTTGATGAAGTTTTGTATGAATGTATGTGAAAATGGTAACTTCTGGCATACTACAATTATCTTCTGACTTTTAGGCTCCCAAAACCCCTGAACAAAAACAATTCCACATGACAATAATTTTGCTATGAAAACAATAATATTTTTTAAGTTTGAAGATGGACACCAAATACAACATGAAACAATCTTTCTTTCAATAAAAGCTGATTACCATTAGTTTTGTCACTGGAATAAGTGTTTTCTTGTTACTGCTGTAACACAGAAAAGCATTTTGCTTTTTATGTTATTTGTAGCTTAGTCACTCATTCATGTTAATCACTGACAAATCTTCTGCTGCTAGGACCAGGCAAAAATAATAATTATTCTTATAAGTATTGACATTCATTTTCTTTAAAATATATCTCCTTTTCAGGGATAAGACTTACAAACATGACTGTATTGAGATTCCCCCTTTTTTTGGGGGGGGGGGTGGCGAGGGGAGAGGGGAGAGGGTTGGGGGTTTTTTTATTTATTTTCAAACACAGAATCCCCCAGGAACTTTCAGTGGAGTTGCAAAATTTGCAGTAAAATATTTGATTTGGTCAAAAAGCCTCTTCAAGATTAGATTAAACTATTTCAAGCAGTTTTGCTGTAGACTCAAAATTGTGTCTTTAATCCAATATAAACTCTGTTTAATGAAAGCCATCTGCAAGTCGTATCATTGTTACTCCTCATCCCATTCCTATTGCTGCTTGAAGCATCTCTGTGTTGGCAGTTACTGTGAGTGGCCACTGGCTTCCAGCAGAAGCCTGGTAGTTAAAACATCAGTCCAGCAGTTGTGACTTTCTACTTCTTGCTGCCTCTCCTGTTGGCTCGTGCTGCATGGCTGAGCCAGTCGTGGTCGCTGTGCAGCTCATTTTGCCCATCTGATAAGAGGATATTGTATCTGCCTGCCAGGTGTGTTGTAGGGACACAGTACTTAATGTTTGAAAAGAGCTGCTGTGCTACTTGATCAGAAATCCTGCAGAAGGGCAAAATTTCACAATGGAGTTGGAGCACAGACTCATGTAACAGCATTTAATGCTTCTCCAGTCTAAAAAGTTTTGTTCAGGCTACAGTGAAATGAAATGATGACTAAACTAATTTAAGATCACACAAAGTCTTTGTTTCCACCCCTGTGCTGTCTCACAGCCCTTATGAGATCTTACTTGTGCTAAGATCTGTTGATGGGACCATGCTGACCTTATCTATGCACTGACCTGAATGAGAAATTATGTTGGTGAGAGGAGACTTACTTTTAACTAGGTAAGTTCCCTGATCTGCTTTCAGCATCTTCCAGAAAGATTCAGAGTGGAACAACTGACAGGGCAGTGAATTGCAGTACACAGACAGGGACAAAGAGATGAAACGGGCAGGAAAACTTAGATTTACTTTACCATTAAACCTCACAGCTGAACAGGACCTCAGAGAGCCTCCCATGCTTGTTGCTTTCACTGTGGTTCATACTCCACAGTATTCCCAGCACACTAATAAAATGCCATGCAAGAAAGATAGAAGAAAGGAGCCATAGTGATTCCCTCTGTGGAGCTGGGAACTGGTCACTGGAAGTAAGTGGCTCACCACAAGTAGATTGAACAGCAGTAAGAGAGGAAATTTGAATGAAAGTGTCCTGCACCTTGATTAGAAAGTCCATTCTTCTTCCATGCTGCAGTATGCATTTTAGATACCTATCCACTCTTTCTGCATCTAAAACATACCTCTAACTCCATTTTAATTGAAATTTCCCATGCAGTGCTGTGTGCCCTGGAGAAAACTGTTTTACAAAGACTGGGAAGTCATGTATGGTACAGGAGTATAAAACTAAAGCAGGGAAGTTTAATTGGAAAATAAATTCTTTTTGTGTGCACTTGAACTCCCACAAATAATTTTTCAAATAATTGTCTCCATATATGTTGCCACTATTACAAAATACTCACATTAAAAAAACTACAGAAACATCTGAGAGTAGGTTTATGGTGAGCTTGTCATTACTGTGTCTTGTGAAGGGAGCCTCAGATGTGTCCCTGAGGGATTCTCTGGAAGAGTGAGGATCTGGGCTGCATGTCTTTCTAAAGATGCTCCTCCAAACATTTAGAAAATCTTTTTCGTGTTGCTGGAGATCTGAAGGAACAGATTTTGTCCTTCAATTTGTTGCATTTCAATTTTTCTGAATGTAATTTTTTAATATTTATTTTTAAATTTTCTTTAAATTCAGGTAAGTCTCCACATGTCTGAAAAGGTGACTCTAGGGTCACTTTTGTGTGTTTTAGTGGCTATGCATGGTTGTCTAGCTCTCAATAACATTTTCCAAGAGTTTTTTAAACACAGAAGGGTCCATATAGCAGCAACATCAGGCAATTCTCCTCTTTTTCCTTATCACAACCCTCAAGAGAAAAGGAAAAAAAACCCTATTAATTAACCAAAGAGACAAATGTTAAATTCTTCATCATCACCACCGCATGCTGTTGACAGGGATGTGTAATCTTCTTAGGGAAGGGGAGTGCCTTCCCTGACAATAAAATGACAGCTCTAATTACCCCATACATTTGTGATTTGCTTTGGAAACTTATTTTGACACATGCAGAGCTAGAAATTGGAATAGCTTAAGGGAGAAAGGAAACCTGTCACAGATGTGAGTGGCAGAGCAAGAACAAAAGACTGCGAATTTCCTCTTTGCCACTACAGATCTCTGAGTTGCCATCTTTTCTTCACAACAAACTAGGGAAGAAGAAATTCCTGAAAGCAAAGCTTTGTCTTATCAAGCGTGATAACATCTGACAAACTGTAATGATCTTCCCCATTCCCTTCCCCTCTCTTTTGCAAAGGTTGGGGCTGGGCTAAGGACAGAGTAGCAGGTCATTGACCTATTAGCCTCCGTGATCATTTTACCCCAGGCCCTGAATGATGTCTGCAGACAGGTCCATTGGGAAAGAGAGGCAATAAGGTCACCACTTCCCCATTTCCTTTTCACTGCTATCTCTGCACCAGCAGCTTCTCTGGGCTTGACTCCTCCATGAGTAATTGATGTGTTGAAAGTTAAGCATGTGCTTAAGTGCTTTGCTGGAGTGAGGCCAGCATGTGCTGCACCTGGAAAAGTCCAGTCCCGGGCAAAGGAGGGGCTGGCTCAGGGCAGCTGCCCCTCTCTCCCCATGAAGCTGCTGAGAAGGCAGGCTTAAAAACCACCTTTTACTTTGGACATCTTGCTTCCAGCCCAGCACAAGGAGCTGTATGCTACCCATGCAAAAAGTGCAGAAATACAAGCTCTTCTAGAATGTAAAATGATAGATTATTTTCTCTCTGATGTCTTAGAGAAATGAGACTTTTATCATGATCTGCATATTTCTGGTTGTGCCTGACCACTCCTCCTGTCCCATCTCCCAGTGAATTCATTGATCGATTTGATGTAGGAATAAGAATCACTGAGAAAGTTAAGATCCTCCAAATCTCATTAAAGTAAGCAGCCAGAAATAGCTGCTGAGGCAGAGAAAGAGCCAAGGTATCCTCCAGCTGCTGAAATATCAGAATCATCTTCAATGATATGACACATTATTGGGAAGCCTTTCAGTCTCAGCACTTCCAGAACAGCTTCTGGGACCTGTTTGCCTTTAATCAGAGTGTTTTATATATTGACCTGACTATTAGAGTTGGCACTCCTCGGAAAAAAAAATAAGGAAAAGATACCTCCTCAATTCCCCTGTGTCCCCAATAAAGCTGAAAAGTACCACCAATATTAATAATCAAACCAAAACGAAAGAGGGAAAAGTGGATAAATTCTCCTTGTTTGACTCAGTGATATTGTGCAAACCAGGGTAGTTCTTTGTATTAAGCTAATTGAATATTAATTCAGCTTTTCTGAATTTGAGTAAGAATTATATACAAATTTTGTGTTAAGGAAACAAACCAGCTAATATATTCCTTTAAGAACTTGCTTTAAAACTTTAACCCTAAGTGCTTCATCCAGGTGCTCTTCTAGAATGCTGAAAAACACCAGAGTAATAACAGTAAGAATAAAGTTACTTCTCCTGTAAAGCAGACTTGAAAATATCTTCACTGACCTTTTAGTTATGGAAAATGCTATGCAATACAATCCTTGATGCTGCTGGAAAAAAAAATGTTTTAAACCTCTCTGAACAGATCAAATGCAAACTCAAAGTCTGCATTACTAGCAATTGATAGTCAAGTACTTATATTGTTTTCATATTGTCTCTTTTTAGAGAGAAGATACTCAGGATGGTTTTGCCAACCTCAAAACTTAGGCTTCTATGGAAGTGCAGTAACCTTTAATAGCATTAACGGTAAACAAAGAGTCTAAAGAAGCTTTGGCAGTTTCAAGAGCTGGAGTAGTGAGAGGTGATTCTTTTGCTGTCTCATGTGGAGCACAACATTACACCAACCCTCCCTGTTAAAACCACCAGCAGTAAAACACTACTGTGTTTTGGTACATTTCTGTGAAAGGCCAAGTGCAAGGCTTCAAAGACCCCGGAAGACTTCAGCGCTCCTGCAGACACCAAGTACAGTCCAAGGGCCAGTGCTGTGCTTCAGCAACATCTGTGTAACATTATCTGTACTGTAGCAAACAAATTCAACCACTTGTTCTCTGGTGCAAAAAGTTGGAAGCAAAAAGCATCAGTTTTCTAAGGTTTGCTGAACATAAAGCATGCTTGAAATAAACTGTAACATATAGCTTGTTATATTAACTTTAATTGCAGAGGTTCTGAAATGAGCAGCTACTTCTCTTCCCCTTGAAAGGGAGGCAGAAGTGGAAGCAAACATTATAGTGTTTTCTTTTAATGTTACTTCTGTATTCCTCATATATACAGATAACCCAGGTTCAACCTTTGATTTCATGTGTAGGAGTCAAGGAAACCAGAGTTCTAAGGTAGATATGGGCTTGATCCAAAGTCCACTGAAGTCATTGGCGGCATTTCCACTGCCCACAGTGAATTTTAGATCAGGCTGCATAGCTGTAAATAAGAAGATTCACTTGAAGATGAAACATGAAAATTCATGTGAAGTAAGTAAGCACAAAAGAATAAAAATGGAAGTAAATGTCATTATCATTACCTCATAAAGTATTTTTAGGAACTTATATTTTTTAAAGCACTGGGGTTTTTTTCCTAGTTTCTCCATCTGTTGTGTTGCCTTGCAGAGCACACATGGCATGCTGCTGCAGTGATTATGTGTCTTAAACCTCTGGTACCACTCACTGACTGATAAAGAGGTCAGAGGGGGAGTCTGGGTGATGATAGTGGAGAGAAATGTTCCAGAAGAAGACTTACAAAGGGCTGTGAACTGTGGACATTCACTCTCTCACTGTCACCAGCTATTAGCAGGGCCATTAATAACACAACTTCCAATGTATAGGTGCATTAGCTGTTGTCATGCTCTAGTAATGAACCTTCCATAGGACAGAGTGATCAGTGTCTTTGTACTAAAAGATAGTAATATTGTACAGGGCCTGTACAAGCTCTCTCTTCCCTTCACTCTGAGTTGCAGAGTGAAAAGAGATAGTTCACACACACTTTTCTGAAGCAACCATTCCTATGAGATTTTTTAACTCTTTTATGCATCAGACTTTCGTATTGTTTGGGGCAAATGCTGTACCCAGTGATTTTGATAGTTCTGCTTTCAATGTTAACATACTACATACTCTCCACTTAGGAGTTGTAAATACTCACTCTTGGATCACTTTTGTTTGAAACTGAGTCATCTAATACTATTTTTATTCTCAACTGCATGATTTCAGTCCCAGAAGAAATTGTATAATTTTCACTTACACAGACAATATGTTGGTGATAATTCAGCTTAAGGTTTGCAAATGGGTCAATTTCAAGCTTCACAGCAGGACACCAACTTTTGAAACATTAAAGCTTAAATTATGTGAGCTGGCAACACTTCAAGTGTCTTACATGTTGACCTGGGTAGAAAATTGCTGTAAAATTCAAGTGAACCTTTAAAACATATTTTATTATTTATTTTTGTTTATAATTCAGTACATATCCTGTTCACAGAGTATAGTACATTCTCTAACCAATGCAGGTATTATTTAATTGTCATTATAATGCTTTTTTAAAATAGATTTTAAAATGTTCTGATGAGAAGTATGCTTTCCTTATGAGAGAAAAATGTCATTTTACCCTTAGAAAGAAAGAGAAATAAGCAACTTGGAATGAGGAAATGATAAAATGCAAATTTGTGGTTGAAATAGAGAGATGTTTGTCATATTTCTTGGTATATCTAGTAAACTCAGCAGAAAACCAGTTATTAAAAAAACCCATGACATTCCTATTTCTGCCCTACAGATCCTAGTGTTGATAACCTGAGCTGAAATACAAAGCTCCAATGAAATCTGTGAAGATATATTACAGTTCTGTGAGCAGAGCAAATGATATTTAAGTCTTTGTGGGAATGTACCAAATTATGAGTCTATTTCAAATTCCAGAAAATCAGAACTGAAAAAATAATCCAAGAATATTCTATAACTTCAAGGAAATAAGTATGCTTATGCCATTTGCTATTTCCCTTTGACATTGCAGTCTTTCCTTAAACATTGAAGTGACTATATTTCACTGGCATGAATGCCTAGAGAAAAGGAATTAATAAAGTTGATTGAATGTTCTTCCATGACACTATTCAAAAAAATGCATGTGCAACAGTTCTTGCAGGAAATGCTCTCCTGTTTATCAAACTCAGATAACAGCAATGACATAGTATGATGCCAGAAGCCTGCCACAACCAGGCTCAAATTTTTGCAGATAGGCAATTTATGGTAAACAAGTTTTGAAGCAAGTATATATTCAGGGGAAAGTAAGTATCAGTGTGAAAACTTCAATATTTCTGTGGGTTGTCTGAAAATCAGAAAAGATTACTCGAAAAATTAATATTTTATACCTTGAATTTTTAGCAAGGGTCTCAAAGCACAGTGACAATGGAAATACTTAGCTGGAAGTTTTTCAGAGCCTTTCCATGATGCTTGTACAGGCATGCCTGGAGCACATGTCTGAACTTACTGTCACCGTAGTTTCCATCCATTGTAAACACTGGGAATGTCATGTTTGGCCATGGCAGAAGCATGGAGCTGGCACATCAAGACAAGTCAGTAGATGGAATTTCTGTGACTAAAAGCAGAGGAAGCCTTATGGTACAGCACTTACAACAAATAAAGCTTTTTTGTTTCTAACCGGGGACTAGGATTTGATGAGTAGGGGAAGATAAACACTTCCTCTCATATTTTCATTAGATGCTGACCAAACACTTGAGAAGAAACCTTCCATGTATTATTTTAAATGGATCTAAATAAGCCAGAAAAATATTTAGGAGTGATGACCTGACGGTTAAAGAAAAAAAGAAACAGCTGCCCCTGGAAGGAGGTGTCTCCTGACAAGAAGTCAGGAAAGATGGTACATATATGTGCTTTTGCCTACTCTCTTTGGGTTCTTTAGCCCCTCTCCAATATATAAACCCACAGAGAAGAATCTGCTGATACTGAAATTTTATGTCCTCTTAGTTTTGGCTCAAGCACTTGATACCAATGACACTGTCTATTTTTCTTAGTTAGCAAGTCAGGGTCTGCTCAATCCTCCTTTCACAGAAGCAGCCATTAGAAGACAAAACCATTCCTGTCTCGCCCTGCTTGATCTAGATCTTCTCTTAACTGCTGTGCTACATGTTATTAAAAAGGAATAGGTTAAATACTCTGCCATATACAGTACATGATAGTGCTCTGTGACTGCTGGCCAAGGGCTAGAAAGAGACTATGTGCCTGGATTGCTACTTCATAGCCAAAAGCAAATGAGAGAGCTCTGTTGTGCTCCCAGCTAGAGGAAAGAAGACACATATTTTCCCTCTTATCCTGGAAGAAAAGTAGACTGTCTTTCCACATGCTCTCTTTAACCTTTGCTGTTCACCTTTTGGTCCCTAAGCTTATTATAACAGCTCAATTCCTCTTATGAAATCACTGTCTTATGTCTTCTGTTTGTCTGGGCCTGTGTAATGTCAGATGCTTCAGACTTTCAGGCTGGCCAGGATGAAATCAAATCACAGCTTTCTCAAGCTACTAGCTCAGAGTCTCTGGCTTGCACAGCAGCCATTAAATAACTGTTCTTTGTGAGGCTGCTAGTCCAGTACCAGTGGCTGGGGAAAATCAAAACAAAATAACACTAAGTCTTGTGGTCGTGGAATGACATCACATGTGTTTGGTGTCACACTGGGCACGTTGAGTTGCAGTTTGTTTCCATTCAAGCGGCTTCTTTGGCAGTCGTGATGTGCTGATGTGCTGTTGGAAATGATTGTTCAAGAGAAGTCTGTGGGGATGATGTTAATGAGTGATTCAGCAAGACTCAGACATTTACAGAGTTGGCCTTGGTGAAGGAGAGCTTGTGCTTAAGGAGAGAAGAAAAATGAGGAAAGAACATGTAGTTTATGGAAAAGACACGAACATGACCATATGAAGGAAAATAAACTGAGAAGAGAGGAAGTACAGGACAGAAGAAGGAAGGAGAATGATGGGATGGCACCAAACACACCAAGAGCACAAGGGCTGACACTGGAGCATTACATTTTGCTATCACTGAGTTTGTTAGAAGAAAGCCACATAATGTCAGAAGGAGAATTAAACAAAATTCTCTGTTTTAAGTGGTCTATGAGACATTCATCTTGTTTAGGGACCTGGGCCCTGATTGTAGCTCTTGACATTAAACAACACAATTTATTATGGAAAACATTGTTTTAAACTCATGCTAAATATATTAATTTTAATTTTTAGTAATTAAAAAAATTAATTTTAGTAATTAAACCCTAAAAAATTCCAACTACCCAAAACTTTCCAGTTTACTTCGGATCACCTTTAAATCTTTTTAACCTTATGTTAGCTGTGTGTCATAGATCTCAATATTCTCATCTTATGCAAAATTGCATGTCATCTGCTGGCTTACCTCAGTTATGGTCTGGACACCTACAGAGTTGATAGATGGCCCTGTTGGCAGCTCATGCGGCCTGTAAGTGCCTCTCATCAAGCATGATTGAGGAGATCTGCATTTATCAGTCTGCAGCTCTTTAACCTGTTAACACCCATTCGTAACAGGATAATTTCACACTTGAAGTAACCGGGTGAAAAAAGTTCCTAAACTAAACTAGAGCAAATTTGGTAGGCCACCATGAGGTCACATTCTTTTCTTGGAGTGCTTTGATCCTTCTAAAACATCTTTGAACTCTCTGGTTTTTCCTTCTCTGCAATTCTGATGTAAACCAGAATTTCAGTTTTGCTATCACTTCTCTGTAAGACAATCCATGAACCGGGGAATGAGAAACGGAAAAAACTTTCAGGTGGGAAGGGGAACTCTAGATGTCTCTGGTTCTGCCCCCCTTCTCAAAGCAGGGTCAAGAGCAGCTCACTTAGCACCATGAATATGTATCCTTTCCTTGCATCTGCAAAATGCTGTGACTCATCTCCTCCAGAAACCTTTTTGGATCCATAATTCCCCACCCATTTCAGTGGAAAGTACTCCTACCAGAGGGTGAATGTAAGGCTCAGCTTTGAGCCCCCTGCTAGGAGAAGGCAAGACAGATACCAAATTACCTCCCAATCCTCCTCTCTTCCTTTGCAGAAGGTCAGCAGGGATACTCTTTCACCTGTCATTCTTAGCAGGGACATTTCATCATGGAAATGCCTCCTACCTACTCAAGAGATCTGTCTGCCTGTGAGTATCATTTCCTCCACTGGTCTGCCAGTATCCCAGCCTGTTGATTTTTTGGGCAGGATGCATGGTTCATCTATTTGCTCAGGTCCTTGCCTGAGGATGTGGTGGTGAACATGTCTGGTTTATCCTGGAGGGGACTCTGAGCTGAGCTGACACAGATCAATAAGCCATTTATTTTATTTGCAGATTGCAAATGGTAGCCAGAGGCTGTCTGAACACATTTAATAAATAATAATTTTTTTTAAAGTAAATTAGAAGCCACTCCATTTCATTTGAACTTAATTGGTATAAAAAGAACTCACAAGGGAGCTATGTTTTATGGGGGGTTATTTTGACAGAAGCCAACATTTGTCAAAAGACAGAAAAAACCCCAAACCCATTGCCAGAACTTTGTTTCTTATTCACACTGCTCTTCTACATTAAAAATCAGCAAATTATGAAATCCAGACATAAAGAAATAAAAGGATTAATTTGCTCTGAATATAAATTTGTATTTCTTACTTTTCACTCTGATTTTTCGAACTTGCAATATTTGCAACTATTTCAGAACACATTTATGCTGAAAGAGCAGAGGAAATTAGGCTATCTAGGATGCAGGGGGAAAGGTTAAAAAGTTTAAGAAAGATAAGTGAACAATTTGAGGTGTTGGAAAGGTGTATATAGCTGTTTTTTCATAGGCTTGTTTCTGGTTTGGCATGCTCTGTACTTACATATTGTGTTTTTTATTCTCTTGTGTCTTAAGTTATATCAGTTATCTAAAGTTTGCAGCTAATTAAGGAAATAACATTGATCAGTTTCAGTACAGCAGACCTTTTTCAACATGGGAGTCTCCAGCTGAAACAAGATGAGAGTTCCATCACTGTGTGCTAACTAAGGCGATCCAAGGATAGAGAGCAATTTACTGCTTGCCTTCTGAATAAAATACGCTATTCACATAAAATCCATATCTTTATACTTGCGTCTATATTTATAACATACTTGTCGTTTTCTTTTATTTCTTTGCCACCAGCAGAATCAACTTTTCCTGAAATGCAGAAGATTTTTCCCGGGCAGTTTCTGGGAGCCTTGGAACGCTGCCTTTTCCTTGGGCTGCAGTGACACCTAGCGCCCACGCCCCCTCAAGGCCGGCCGGAGCAGCCCGTGCTTTTTGGCTCGCCGCTTTCGGGTGTTTCGGTTCTTAGGCAGCGCCGAGCAACAGTGTCAGCTCCGTGAGTGCAGTCACACCAGTGTATTTACAGCAGCTTGGGTCTGCGGGACGGGGCTGGGAGTACCTGCCGTGGGAGCTTGTGCTGGACAGTCTCTGTTGAGAGGTGCTGCACGAACGGGGTCAAGGCAACAGAAACTTACAGCTAGGATGCTCCAGCATCTCAGCTCAACAAGAAAGTGACATTTGGGTTCCTGGCTTTAATAATAAAAAAAAAAAAAAAAAAAAAATAATCTGAATTATCTCTAATTCAGTTTATAATGTAGTTTACAAAGTAGTAGCCCATTCCCTAAGTTCTTGGTCATGATTTTTCTGCCACTGTATATGTCCAGCACTGGCTAGAGAGAAGGATCCTCAGAAAAATCAAGGCACCACTAAGCAGCTATTCTCTTAAGTAGCTATCTAACATCCATATAAAGCACAGGTGCTGCTGAGTTTGCAACCAGAGTCGTCAGTGCAGTAAAACCAATGTTTTCCCGTCTCCAGCCCAGGGCATATATTTCTATAATTTCCCTTCAGTCTGTCTCCACCATGTAATGCTGTTCAAGTCACCAGGAATCTGCCCAGAGCAGGCAAAAACCAACAGGGTCTCTACTCTTCCTCCAAAAAACATCAAAAACAAAATCAGGACCCCTACCTTGCCACCTTTGTTTTCTGCTATTAACAGCTGGCTGGTATCCTAAAGATGAGGAAGGCAGGAGAACTGCAGCCTGTATTTTAAAAAGTCATATAATCACAGATATCCCATAGAAAACATCTTCCATCTGACAGAGCAGGAAAGTCACACTGCAGGGCACTTTCAGTGGTACCCACAGGAATCTACCTAACCAAGCTCTGCTTCTTCTCTTCCGTAGAAACAAATCTCAGTGCAATATGTTATCTCCCAAGGTTAGGTGCCATTTCTTCTGATTCTGTTGTTTTTTGGAATTACAATCACATTTTTCCTATGAAATTCCTTCAAAGCATGTTGTTTTTTCATTAGTAATTTTTGATAATACAGTAGTACCCAGTTTAGAAACTGGGTACTATACCTATAAGAAGACTGTGAACCTAGTATCTGCTCTTGCATTACTTGCCCAAACGTCAGAGAAGCAACAATTCCTGCCTGTTTACAGACAGATTTTGTAAACTTCAGTTGAGCTCAGACCATTTGCTCCCACCCCTAAAACTCTGAGAAAGGCACTGACCCACATCCAAAACAGGGCTCCTTTCAGGAGGGATTCCTTTGCCCCACACTCCTTGACTTCAGGCTCCAGAAAGCTGTTCTGGCTTTGTGAGCACCTTCTCCTCTCAGCTTGTGTGAAATGGTGCCATTTGCTGCGGGTGGGGCTGAGAAGGGCCTGGGCAGCTCTTGGCCAATCATGGCAATTCTGGAACTTCAGGAGGGCCCTGAAGCCCAGCCACCACATCCATGATCCTCCTAGTCTTGACTGTAGGACCTCTAACCCCCACTACCCATTTTCCCACCACACAAATGTGGAGATGTATCTCAATTCAGACAGAAATACTCACTGCTCTGCCCCACCGCTTGCAGCAAGCATAAAATTGAACGTGTGTGAAGCATACACTCCACATATTTCACCTTCAACTGATAAACCACCTCCATACATCCATGGGACCACTCCTTCCCATGCAGAAAACCAACACATCTGTTCTTACACTGTTTCAGGTGTCAAAACCAATTTGAAAGCCCTTTTACTATTATGACACTTCTACAAAATCTGTTTCTTTTTAACGGCCTCAAAGCTCAGCCTAGGATCTGGAAGCCAAAGCTACATTCCTCTGGGCTTGGGACTCCTTCTTAACTGTGTGGCAGGGTACTTGCTCCTTTTGTGTTAACCACTGCTGCTCAGTGCTTGATTGCCTCTCTGCATCCCCAGGCAACAGCAAAGGCTGCACACACTTGTGATAAGCTACAACTAACAAAGAGCAGCACCAATTGCTTCACCAAAGTCTTGTAAACTACATCTAAATGGTGGTACTGCAAAACCTAGGATGTCCTGAATGGGGTCGCCAGGATCTGTCAGAAGGATTCTTTTCTTCCAGCCATCAGTGCCCTCTAAGCCTTGCAGTGTCTGCCAGGACCAGGAGGAATGCCACCTACATGGAATACCACATAAGTGGAGGATTCTTCCAGCTTGGCCAGTCAGCAAACCAGAACCCTGACACCTGCATTGAACATCCCAGCTGGCAATATTTACAGCTATGTGATCTGAAAGCAGCAGAAAGATCCTGTTTACTTTCCATGCTGTCCATGAAGAGATAGGGATGTGTTAAAACTTTATTCTGCTAACCAAGGGAAGCAAAAGTTGCCTTTTCCAGAAAACCCTAGTTCCCTTCTGAAAGGGATTTCAGCTCTCATTCTCAACAATAGCAATGCTTTCAGTGGTTGTGGAGGAGAGCTAAAAATATTTTTTAATGTATCATACAGAATCAAAATTGGAATATACAATGCCTTTTTTAAAAGAAGGACACAGTCTAAAACAATCTCCTTCTTTTTGAAGCCTGAGTAATTAATGACAATAATTTATCCTTTTCGTTATTGGAATTGTGAATTGCCATTAGATACCTATAAGAAACAGATCTGAGAAGAAATGTATTTCCCTTCTCTTTTTATTGCAAGAGCAAAACACCTCTTTGTAACCTTGAACTGTTGTTTGCCATCTCCTCCAAATTAGAAACAGTAGTTCCACAAAATGGTGTTGGGGAAAATAAGATATGGGCGGGTTTACTGCTTGACTTGCTTGAGTACTGCTTCCCTCTAGGGCATAAAATATTTTTGTTTCCCAAGGGCTAACTGCTTATCTTTTCTGTGCAATCTGCCTAGCCATAAACTATGTGAGGTTTCTCAATATTGTGAGGCTAAGTACAATGATTTTATGATTCTACGATTAACAGAACTACATGAAATCTTCCTTGAGCACCACAGATGTTCAAATCTGTGTAAAATACACTGAACACTTTTTATTCAATTGGCAGCATTATTTTAGATTGTCCTGCTTTGGCCTCAAAGGGCTTCATGTGAGCTGTGGCAAGGACTTGTCACACAGAACATCTGGAGATGAAATAACATCCATGATTTACTTTTTCAGCTCTTGGCTGAATGAGTTGTACAAATGGCAGGCTTCATCCATGGGGTGAGAGCTACCAGCTGCCAAGGATACAAGTGTGACTTGAAGAAAACTGGTTTCAGCCTCAATTTAGGCATTTTAGACTTATAAAGCACTGCATTTTCTGTTATCTAATGCTATATATGATAATCAGATATGGCCACAATATTTAGTCACATATGCCCTCCACTATAGGATTGAAAAATCAGATCCACCATGATTGAAATGTAACATTTTCCATTGCCAGCAGAATCCATTTTTCTTGGTGACAATAATAGCACAGAAGAATATTCTTGGTCCTTTTGGCACAGAAAATCCTGCCCACATGTTGCACTGTGATGCCTAAGACAATGAGAGAATATATCCAAAAGCCTCTCCAACATTTTTGTTTTGCAAAGTACCCAAAAGTGTGAGTAGCTATGCTGTCTGCTCACAGCTGTCTTGGAAAAGAAAAAATTGAAAAAAAGGCATATAAATACTTAGTGAGGTTAGTAAAAATAGTACAATCTGTGATTGCTACCCTTGTCAAAACTTCAAAGAGAAACTGTACTGCTTATTTCATTTTTTTTCTGGTACAGCTATTTAAAGCTGCTTGATTGTTTATCAAGATGTATCTAACAAGTCCTTTCATAGACGTATGACTCCTTTGCCACAGAACCACATGTATCATGCCACTTCTTGTATTTTGCATTTTTAACATTTTGTATGCATTACTTTTGTACTAAATGAAGAAAAATATGTTTGTTCACTTTGGGAGGTACCATCTGGTTTGAGTTTAGTCACAAGGAAGAGGAGAACGGGTCTCCAGTAGAGAAGCAACTCAGAGTGCCAGGCTGGAAGAGGTCTATCCATGCAAAACCACCCCACCAGCCCCATCACATCACCCAAACACAGCTGGCACATGGCAGAGGGGCACGGAGGGCTCCACACTCCCACTCCTGCCAGCCTGGCTCTGGAAAACAGTCAAACACTTCTGCCATCTAGTGTGCTTTCATCAAGCATTGCAGTGAATGATTCAGGAGCACAGGATATCTCCTAAAAGCACTGGCAGATGTGCAGGTTACATTGCTTCTGCCAGAGCTCAGAGAAAGCAAGCCCTTGCTGAAATCAAAATGCCACCAGGTTAACAAAGAATCTGGAAGCGACACTAAAGGCCTTTGTCTTTCCCTTTTGAAAGTAATGCCAGTCCCTAAGACACAAATAAGTGTTGTCTGTGGTAGGGTAGAACAAGAGTCACACCCACTGGAATCACTATCACCTGTCTGGAATCTTGGCCATTTCTGTGGGCTTGTTTCCCCAGAGTGCTTGTATCTTCCTTACCATCAGTACTGATGGGACTTGTATGTGCACAGCACAGCTCTTTTACTTTTTTTTTGTGTTTTCTCTAACTTAAGAATGTCCTATTTTTTTTCTGCAAGCATTTAATAGGAAATTCTGTTGTTGCTACAGAATTCAATAGAGCCAACTTTTTAAAAAGCAGTTGAAGACTCCATAGAGGATGTATTTTCTTCTGGTTTTTCAGTAAATCCTATGATTCTCTGGTTCAGTTTATGGAATCCTTTCAGTTTCATCTCCGTAAAATTCTAGGAACACCTTCTATATTTCTGTGACTACTACCATCTTTTAAAACTGGGATACAATGAAAACTACATTGCCTACATATACTATCCATCCTTGCTAATAAAAAACTCATAGTGGATTTATTAATACCATGAAAACTCTCATCTGGCAAGCTTAGTTGCACCACCAACAAAAACTTGCTGCAGTGTCAGGAGAGAGCAGAAGTTGACTCAACCCATCTAAAATCAGACTCACCCTTTTATACCCAGGGGGATTTATTGATTTCCAGTAACTATAGAAGGGGCTTATAACACTGCCCCAAGTGCATGTTAATCAGATAATTTTTAAATGGGATGAAACTGTAATTCCTTTGTGGAGCTGCCCAGCTCTTCTCAGCATGCCAAACAAGGAGAATCTGAAAAATTGTGCTCAGACATAATGCTGTGTAAAACATAGTCTGGCTTTCATAAGTGGCCTTCAAATTAAGTTTCTGTGGGAAGTCTATAAACTTCAGGGAAAAGAAACTGTAAGAAATTGGAATTCCTTTTTTTCAATCCTTGAATATTTTTTGCAGAGAAATAATTATGCTGTGCTATATTAACCAACACATATGCAGTGCTTCATATGTCTTTAGTTTTTAAATGTCTTCCCCAGAGTGCCCTAGTCTCCTGCCAATGTTTCCCTTCAGGCCACCAGAAGATCCTGCTTCCAAGGTTGGCACATTTCTCCTCAGCCCAGCGCCAAGAATTTCGACCCAGGTTGCAATTACCAGAAGAGCTGTGCTGAGCCTTTCAGCCTCCAAGTAATTCTGAGGTGAAGAAAGCATTATAAAAGTGACAGGCTAAATAAGCAATTTTAGTAAAACCAAGATTGTTCTTCTGGGTTTGTGTAGGCAGATCACAATTAGCAAGCATTTTATTGTAGTGAATGCTGTTCCGGTGAATCAACACTACATGCTTTGCAAAAGGTTTGTGGAAAATTATTAGCATTTTCAGCTGTTTCCATCTGGAGACGTCTAGATGGAGGCTCATATTCCAAAAGTGCTGAGTATGAGGGAAAGATGAGATCTAACTATGAAGTTCAAATGGGCTGTACATGATTTCAAGAAGCCCCAGGGTTCTGAGCCTGTTAAGACAGAAGAGTTCTTGGTTATGTCTTGAAGCAGTTTGGGTGTACAGAGACCTTTAAGACAAAAATTGAGGCTTTTTTTCACCTCTGGAGTTAGGCAGCACCTGAGCAGGATGAAAAATATTACACTTGTGTACTTTAATTTTTGCTTAAACACAATTCAAGATACTAAGTATTTCTTCTCATCCAGTAAGTCACATGAGCTTCATCTAAAAGCAACCATAACATTCATGGAGTTAATGGAATTTCTCAACAGAATACAAAAGTCCAGCTGATTATTTTTTTCTTCACAGAAACTTTGTGTTGTATGAACCACTACATAAAATTTTAAGAATCCAGCTCATTCCACCAAGGTCAAGTAAAGCAGTTCACTTTTGCATGGCCTTGGTAAGGAAAACCTAGAATTAGTATCATGAGGAGCGTGCAGTAGCTGATTTGTATTGCTCAGCTGACAAGCTATGATTCATAACATTTGGGGTTTTTTTTAAATATGGCCCATTTTCCCATAACATAACTCTTTAACAGATTACTTCTGAATAAGTGGTAAATAAATGGTATTTTTGGATGAGATTTCCTCAGGGAAATCAGTCTTAAGGAAGAAAAAGCAGTCTTAAGGAAGAGTACCCTCACAAGATAATACACTAAGACTCACATCTAGCAATAAATGAACTTTCTTCTGCAAGCACTTACCTCTCTCCATCAGGAAGACACCAGGATACCAGATAATGGAGCCTAGATAAGCTCAATGATTCTTGGTACTGTTCTGTAAATGCATCCACATATTTTTCTATATAGCAAGAGCTATATATTTGTGAGAGATATTATTAGTACCAAGAACTAGAATGGAATTTTTTACTGCTGCCTACAAAAATTTATCAGCTCACCCTTTCTGAAATCTATTCCCAAATGTTTTTGGGGTTCTGAGGGTTTCTCTTTCGTAGCTTGGAAACTGGTCTTCTTGGCAGATGCTTCAATTTTCACTAGTCAAGGAGACCCAGGCCTTCACATGGCCTTCTCATTCCCAGCATCTGATAGTGATTCAGAACTTATACAGAATTATATTTTGGCTGTACCTTTGGCAGTGTTCCAGCACTGTAACTGTAGGCTTCACAATTTTCCTTTAGTGGGCATGATGTGAACAGGCTTTGGGTCCTGGATCCCTGAGGCAGAGTAGGAAGGGAAGCAGTGGGCAGAGGTTTCTCCTCATGCAAGGCTATTTTGTCTATACAAAATGATGCAAGTGGGAAACACTGTACTACCAATAACTTTCAGGAAACTCTGGTAGATTCATTGACATGGCTTATGATTCTGTATTTGTTAGAGTAAGTGTTCCTGGAAGATGCAGGGCCATGAGCCAAAAATCTGCTTGCCAGGGAACAGATCCCAGGGGACAGGGAGAGACTGAACTAAAGAAGCAGGATGTCTGATGGTGGGGTAGCATTCCCAACATGCCCATGTACTTCAGACTTTTTGAAGAAGACACTTAGAAGACATTTTTAATCTGTAGTAAAGCCAATAAGAGAGAACACATGCAAGCAGTAGTTAAAAACTTTTGCTAAATGCATAATATTTCATGTTATTGCAATGCAGTTTTCAATTCCACCTATAGGGTCCATATTTTATAGTTAACTCTTCATTTCACTCTTGTAATTTAAATTCCATGACAATATGTTAATTATTTTTAAAAAATAATGCCATATTGGGTAAAATTTCTTTCCAACACACCTTATATATCTTTACATAAGATACATCAGCTGGTCTGATTTTAAGAGCTACTTCATGTTATCACCACCTAGTGATACATATAAAATGGGTAAAAAATAAATGCTCTGTAATTCTGAAAATTAGGTCACTGATGATTCATACATGGCCAACATGTTCCAGACAATTTAGGAAAGAAAGTGAACCTCTAAGACCTGTCCTGATTCTGTCAACAGATTGGGGATGTGTAGATGTGCATACTTTGTGTGCCAAGAATCGTTATGGGGAGCAGTGGATACATGGTTTGTAATACAATGTGCTTTTATTTTTAAAGCCCATCTTCTTTAGTACATTCTTTGCTTGAAGTTGGAAATATTGCTCCTTTGCCAAAGAATTTAATTAGAATTATGTAATATCCAAACCCAATTTGAGTGTTTCTAAAAGCATGCCAACATATATGTTAAGAGCTCCTGCCAAAATACTTTCCAAGAAAAAAGGCTTTGTGACTAATAGAAATTTTATGCAAATTTTCCCTTTTCTTTTCTTTTTTTCCAAAAATGTGTTTTAATATTTCAGGTTTCAATAAAAGCCAGTAACTATATTACATAAATATGCAGTATTTTAATGTCACTTGCTGGAACAGCAATTTCCCAACCATTTCTGTTTTGAAGCATCATTGAGCTGATCTTAATGGATCATTATGACCTGCAGTACATGATTTCAGTAGTACTCTGACTAAAAGTAGAAATATGTTTTACTTTCTTTAGCATTAACCCCATCTCTTTTGATTCCTCATAGCTTAGATATTGACTTTAGATACTGATCACTGAAATCCCTGTTTCACTCAACTGCACAGGCAAGTCAATTCCCAAGCCAGTGTTGAAGAGAAAAAGGTATTCAGCAGCAGTGAAAGCAGAGATGTGTTAGGTAGAGGAGAAAGGGTTTCTTCTTCACCACTACCTTTCTTTCATAACTTTAGATTTATATTCAGCTAGGGGACTTGGACTATGAAGCAAGGGCTAAGAAACAAAAGAGCAATGAAGCATCATATCCAGAACTAGCTGGGATAAATAACTGATTGAATTCTGACTTGTTCCCAGCTCCTGGGCTTCATTTAATTTTCTTTACAGTTAACTGTCTTTGGAGGACTAAGATGAAAGAAAGATTTTCTGTGTTAGCAGGAGGATAATCAGAGGTGCTTTATTAGGTCTCAACCCTGGAAGAACCTTCTGACTGAGTTCTTCAACAATTTTAGCATGCATGTCTGTGGTATAATGAACATCATCTATGTCTCTTAATTTATGTCCTCTCAAACCTTTGATCTCTGTATTTTTGAACATGAGTTTTTTCATGATAACTGTATTTCTCACTGCCATGTTATACCCTTCTCCCCTCAAAAAAAATTGCCACTCAAAAATTTTTCTGCTTCATTTAATGCAGGTTGAAATATTTACAAACAGCAAAAACAAAGCCTCAAAATAAGTAATTGATATTTTTTGCAAGCAAGGAGAATGAATGAAACTGTCCATACTGATGCATACAGTCTTGGTGACAATTTTTCTTTTGATCCCAGGACTTTAATAAATTCTTATTGAATCATACACAACAAGCATATTTTTGTGGGTTTTTGTTTCTATTAATATAAGCAAATCTTCAGGCAATAACACCGATCTGATTGCTCTGATGTTGTGCTTTGCACAGTTTGTAAACAACTACATGCCTTCAAAAAAAAATAAGGCCTAGAAAACACTGTAAAACAGGAAGTCTGGGGACTGTATCCAACCTGTCCTGATGTTTCAGGCCATCTTCCCTTTTCTTTAGGATTCCAGACAGAGAAGTTCTCTTATAAATGAACGTTTCTCAGGCACCCCAAATCTGCTTTTTATCAGCCATCAGAAAGTTGGAAGTGGGTAGGACAGCACATGGGAATCACTGAAGAGGATACAATGGCTTCCCTCCACATTTCCCCTCATCACATTCCAGCTGCAGCAGCCAATGTGCGTTTGCTGGAGAGAAGCCAAATGCACAAAACTAACCCCTGTCATTAACCACTGGTTCAATCTCTTGTTAGGAAAGGTTCAATGCAGAACTACATCTGTGTCATTGGAATCTTAAAAATAATACATGACAATTATTTTAAGAGTGGAGGAATTCAGGGCTAAGGTTTTTGAGTACTTTTCTGGTGGAAAGGCCTAAGTAACACAGTGTCAGAAAATGCAGTTTCTGCCAAACACAATTTCAAATTCTGATTTTCTGTTCATTGCCAAAAAGCTAGGCTCACTTTGGCTACAACTATTTTTACATGTACATGCTGATAATCACAAACAACTTTCTAGAGAATGAGAAGTACCTTTCCCATCCATAAAGATTTGAAGTATTTATCCTGGAAGACCAGTAAAAGTTGAAATAAATGGCTTTATCTTTGATGTTCTGGATCTGATATGAAAAAACTCATAAATATGCAATTGAGTGGCTAAGAAGATGTTAAATACTCAGAAAATATATATGTTTAACATTTTACAAATTTTCAATATTGTTTTAAAAATAATGAATGCACAACTTCCTTAGTAAGCTGTTTCTAGACAGAAAAGATATAAATTCTGTATTTTTCAAATAACTAATGACTTGGTAAAACAACCAGAGGGAATACAATAAACCTGAAATGATCACCACTGAATTGAGGTACAAAATTCTCCTCTCAGAAAGAAGCCAAATTTCCACTCCCCTCCAGCCCAAAAGACTGTGACTTCAGCATATCTATACCCACTGCTGTTCCTGTCTGGGTGTGAGAGAGAGTGATGCTAAAGATCAGTGAATGCACAGAATGCTGTGTCTACCCTGCTCCCTTTCAGTGGCCAGCCAGGGGGTTGGCCTTTTGCCTTTCTGTGCCTGCCCAGCCTTGGCTGAAGGGGAAAGTCTTCTGGAGCATGAGGGCATGACCCAGTGGGGAGGAAGCCTGCAGCGAGGGCAGATATTAGCAGATGCCTGAAAGAAGCAGAAAATGACAGAGCCAAGTCTTTGAAGCAAGAAATTCTTTCTTAGTGACCCAGAGACACCAAGGGTGGGGTTGTGCAAGACAGCTGGGTCAATCAGACAGCTTGCTGCCACCAAAAGTGAGTGTTTTGTGCTGTTTCAGAAAGCTGGGGGTGTCTAACAAACACAAGAGCTTATGCAAAAAAAGGAGCAGACAACTGCAGTCAGAGCGGGAAGTAAGCCTAGCCTTTGGGGCAGCCATGAGCTCAGATTTCGCAGGAATTTTCAGCCTGCGTGGGGCCTGCTGCAACCCAAAATGCCACAAAATGTTGCTGGACTGAGATAAAGAATGTGAAGAGAAAGGTCTGTTATATTTTTATGTTCTCACTTGGAAGAAACTGAGTTTCTGTATTTTAAACATTGACTGTCCGATCTTAGCTAAATGTAAATGTAGCCTTTAGAAATTTACAGTCCTCTCAGTGCTTATGGTCTGTCCACTGTAAAAAAAAAGGTCTCATTGGGATCACCTCTAAGCTTTGGACAACTAAAGATCCTTTCACAGTTGGTTTAAAGGTATCCTAGTCTGGATTACTTGGGATAGAAGAGGCCAGGAAGCAGCTCTGCAAGGAAATTTGAGGGAACATTTGTCTTTGGCAGAGATGAGGGAAGGCAACAGTAGCCTATGGAGCCACGACTGAAAAAGAGTGTGTATCCCTAGTCTTTGTAAGTGGCACTTTATCACTTCACATTCAGAAACATATCATCCCCCCTTTAAAGCCTACATACAGTCTCAAAAAAGACATTTTACACAAGAAATTAAAAACTAATCTTTATGAAAATGTTATATTAGTTTCAGATCAAATAAAAAAGATTTAGCCTTACTTTGAAAAGGTACAAGTGGGGCAAGACATGAGACTGAATTATCTTCTGAAAGATAATTTTTTCATTATCTTTAACAGGACCAGAAACAAATACAAAGTCAGCATTTTACTAGAAAAAGATAGTTCAATGAACTATAGATGAAACTAAATAAAACAAAACAAAAATATTTAAAACTGCATGCCTTAGGAAAGGACTTTCATAACAGACAAGGTTTCCAGCCTGTACACTCATAAGCATACACAGACTGAGAGGTCAGAAGAAGGAAGTCCTTTAAATGGGGTAACATCAGATGAGAAACTATAAGATTTTACAAATCAGCAAAGACTGATGACTGTATTTCTAGAAGTAAATCCAAAACAGCCTGGAATGAAAACTTTGTGAAAAGGAAATACAACTGATCAATTTCTGAAAAGAATTTTTTTTTTAATTGGAGGAATCAGTCAAAAGTAACAGTCTTCACAAATTATTTCAGTTCCATCCAAGGCTTTCATTAGTTCTCAGAAGAGTTTCTGTGCAACCATTACCTTGTCTACTGATAACCAAATCCAGTTTCAGCCTTTTGACCATCAAGAGTCTGAGCTCATGTCCTCATGTCATATTGCAATAATTTCTGTGAAAAATGTTGTTTGGAAGCCAAAAGTTCTTTCCCTCTGTAGACCTGAAAGTTTGGCTGCACCCTTCTCAGCTTACCTGTAATTCACCACCACATCATCTAATTAAGTGAGATGAATCTAAAGCATATTATATTTAAAATAAATCACATAAAGCATTTTCTAACACAGTTTTTTTAAGATTGGTTGGAAATTTGATATGCTACAACTCAGACATCAAATTATCACTAAATTATCCATGATATTTATGTAAGACAATTTTATACCTTTTCTGTCGGAGAAAAAAAAGAATTCAAGTGGAGCGTTTAAGGAGATGTAATCCGGATAAAATATCAACTCCTTTTTTTTCCCCCCTCAAGTGGCCTGTTGTTTCCCTAAGTGATTTTGGGAAAACATGAAAGTAACCAGCAAACCCAAATGCTGGGACTGAAAGGCATGGGGAGAGGAAAAGGGTTCCAAGAGTCTGGGTGGCAGGTGAGCCTGTAGCTCCACCCAGCACCAAGAAATTACCTACATCCTGCAATGAAGAAAGCCTATGGAGGCACTCTCTGACTTCCTCCAGGAAGCAACCCCTGCTCCTGTTCCTCTACAGAAATCTGATTTCATCATGGGCATTGTTGCTGTGTTATGTGCAGCCACACAATTCTGTACTGCAGCAATGGACACTTCATCAAGCAAGAAAGACTCACCCATTTTAGGAAATCTTGTGAGAATCACATCATCACTTCTGGCTTACAAGAACTTCAGCATTTCCAAAGTTTCTGGACTGCTAGGGGCCCTTAGGCTGCAAAAAATCTTTGCAGAAGAAAAAACCAAATCAACGGACCTTAAGATGTCACTTCTTTATCTTAATAAATGCCTTTTGAATATTTTGGTGATTTTTTTCCATTTCTAATCAAGCTTGTTCCCTTCTTTAACTCCTTGTTCAACTCCTTGCAGACATGGAGATTGCACAGTGTTTTCTGTTGTCCAGATAGCTTTTCCTATCACCATATAGTAAATTGTGTAGGGTCTGTACTAAGTAACAGGTAAAAATGTTGATAGTTCCAAAAATTATGGGTCATGGTCACTTGCCTCTTTTCATCCATGGAAGCCCAGAATAAGACAAAGTCCTACTCTTCTGGAAATGGAAACCTGCAAACCCAGAATCATCAGGTTTAAACAAACATACCTATCCATGCAGAGCTTTTTTACATGTGCAGCTCTTGCACACACGTTTAGAAAATCTGCCTGGAAAGCAGGCTTTGAGTGATCCTTCAGAGCTGAATCTGCATCACTTCCCATTATCCCTGACACAGGAGATGCAGGGCATGGCAGCCAAAGCACATCCCACTCTCCAGCCAGGTGCACAGCAGCCAGGAGCACTTGGGCCGCCTCAGCCCAGGCATCAGACACTCTCCTGGGGAAGGTGATGGGCTGAGGATTGGCCAGGATGTGGGTCTGTGGATGGGTCCAGCTTGGCAGGGCCAGTGGCCAGGCAGGGCACACTGTGAGGAGCTGAAGCCTGACCCTGCTGCACCATCACTGGAGCAGGGGCTGAGAGCCTGGAGCAGGGGTTGGAGCTGTGAAGGGACAGTCAGCACTTTGACAAGGACTTAAGAATTTCCATTTTTTTTTAATTACATTTGTGGTTTCTGGTTGCTCAGTATTTCATCTTAGTTCAGTGTAAGAGTCCTGCTGGTAAATTTACCTAGGAATATGGCAGAGGAATCCCTCTTCCAAGGAACTGAATTCCATTTGCCAGACATTCACCTCCTTGGCTTTTCTGTTTCCTATGAGACTGGTTGTGACAAAAGGTTATGCAACACATTCTGCACAGATGTAGCAAGGACATCGACATCAGCAAGGAGGGTGTGGAAAACATACCTATGTAGCATAAGTGTATTTATTGTCTAATAAATGCCACTCTCATAGTTTAGCTAGTTTAACTTAGGCTCATCAAGGGGCTTCTTTCCTTCAGTCCTCCCATTTGAATGTTGTGGTTCTTCCTACTTGTCACCTACCTTCCCAGAGAGTCCAATAGAAGTAAAATGCCTCAAAAAGCATATAGCTGTTTGTTACTTAAGAGTTCATGGCTCTTTGATCTTTAGAAATTCCACCCTTTGCCATACCAATGTCTGAAGTTTGCCAAAGTGTCAAAGGCCTTTCTGACCTGCCAACACCATGGCAGCTATGATGGATCTAAACCCAGACTAATATATTCTATCTATTCTATAGACATTTGGTGGTTCAGATCCACACCATATATGCATGTCAAGTCCATCTGTGCCAGAGGAGAGGCTCTGTGTTGATCCCTATCTCTCACTAACAAGACCTGCAGGTGCCTCAGTCATCATTTCAGGCCAAGAAGCAGAGACAGGGATGCCACCAGACTGCTGCCATGATGTCTGTGCACCATCTCCCTCCTGAAAGGATGCCAGGTATTCACTTGAGGTATACACACATTTTATTTGGCTACATCAATCAAAGCACAAGGTCTAGACCCCAGACACACCTAAAAATTACCCATGAAACTTTTGGAGGTACCAGGTACTTCTCGGAGGGGTTTCTCTCTTCTCTCATGGGAAGAAAAAATGGGGACTATCCGCCTTTGGAGAATCACCTTTGGAATATGACTTGCTGTCATGCTATTCATCTGCTTATTTTCAGGCCTTGCAGTACACATCATATTTTATCTTTGCTGCCATCTTTGTTCCTCCTAGGGAATCTTGAAATTTCCGATCCATTTCTTCATTCTGAGCCTTAGAGAAGACGTCTCTCCAGTTTCCAACAACCCCTGTGTATGAGTACCAAAAACTGAAGGGAAATGCTCCTGAGAGAAAATAATATCTAGGCAGCAGTGAAGCAGAGTCATTGACTACACAAGGCAGGAAGGATCACATTAAATGCCCTGAGAGGTCTGATTGCCTGAGAGAGGAAAGGTATCAAAGATCAGAAACAAAGGCTGTAGCCAGATAACAGGGAGCATTTCTCTTTAGCTGCCTGCAGGTGCTCCCTCCCCAAAAGGGAATTTCCAAGGTGACTTCATGAAGCTTTTACACAGAAAAGGGCGAATCTGGTTTTGTCAAAAGGGAAAGCTCATTCATGAATTACTTCTTCTGAAGGAAGAAATTTTTTTTGTGGTAGGTGGTATAGAGGAGATTGGCTAAATCCCTCTTCCTCCAAGGAGTGATGAAATGGATTTTAAAAAGCCCATGTTTGCAGTACTCAGAAACCAAAGGCTTTTGAGGTGTGGGGAGCAGGAAGGCTGCCAGAGCTCTAACACAGGCCTGTGAGAGAACATCTCTGGGACCACCACTGACACGTCCATTGAGAGGAGACACATAAAGCTCTTGCTGAGTGGGGAGCAGGAAGATGCCAGTGCCAGCCCTCACCTTGGCACCTCACTTACCTAAATAAGCAGGGCCATTACAGAAAAGACAGCAACACAAAAGCAATGACTGAGGACATTAAGACTGGCACTCTGATAAAGTTTCTCACAAACAGCTCCCAAATCCTGTCAACAGCAGAAGCTTTCTGTACAGGTGGCACCACAGGAGAGAACTCACACAGACAGTCCAATGAGTTCATGGCTAAGTAACATGCTCAAAACTCCTTCTGGAGTTCTCCTTCAGAAGGTAGGTCTTCATCTGCAGAGACTTACCTTTCCGGAAGAGGATGTCCCCAAACTTTCCATGCGTTTCACTGGATTTCTCTTTCATAGCTTTGAAACTAGTCTTCTTGGCAATTCTGGAAAAATCTTCCTCACACAGGGAAAATCCAAAGAAGGAAGCAATCTTTTTCATCCCCAGTATCGGGTCCTGTCCAAAGGAACATATAGCACAGAGGTGAAATCAAGAGATTTGACACTGGCTGTGGCATGGAGCCAGCGCCCTGTGGGAAGCCCAGCAGGGGAAGCTGTCTCCCACAATGTCACCAAGGAATTCCAAGAGCTCTAACATAAAACTCTTCAGACCAGGAAACCTACATATTTTGGCCTCAGTTTCAAGGCCTTTTCTTCTTTCCCAAAATCTGTGCCTCTGCCAGATAAAACTCCTTTCACAAATAGGCAAGACTATCCTTCTCCTAACATCCATGGGCTTGCCCCAAACATAAATGAGTAACTCAGAAAGGCATATCCTTCTAAAGACAGACTTGCCCCAAGAATTTCTACTTTCCCACACTCATACATATCAGGGGTTGCATAACACACTCATCAAGGAAGATCTGGGTGGAACACCACACCTCTTTGAGTTCCTCATAGCTTATAGTCATGATCCTCTCGTTGTCAATGTATTTGTTCCATTCCACCAGGTAGTCAAAGTAGGATCCCCAGGCCACTGCAAACAAAGAAGAGGCATAACTGTCTAGAGTACTCCCCAGTACAGGCCCTTAACCAAATCAGAGGAGTCAGCCCAGACAGCTGTCTAAGTGTGGCTTTAGAATGGTGAAGGGGTGACCAGCTCAACATGTCTGTTCTTTCTTCTGAGGTCAGTGCAGCATGGCCAAGGTCTGTCCACTTGATACAGCAAACCACAATTGTGGGAATGGAAAAGTCAGGCTAAAGCTTTCTCATGATCTCTCCATTCTAAGTGAGATACAAAACTCTAATTCTCTGGTACTCTGTTTCTGCCATAACAGGGGCCTGTCTGCCTGCTCTGGGAGTGCCTTGGTAAGGTATGTCACAGAAGGATTCCCATGCACAAGGCTCTGTGTATGCCACTCATGTTAGGAGAAATGCCAGAGGATGTAGGGCAAAGTACATTTTCCATTCATGAAGTCTGCAAAGTACTCATCCCAGGAGGCGAAGGATGGCATCACTGGTAGGTTGTTGCAGAAGTGGTAATAGGAGACAGCTGAGTCCTTGGGGTTCCGAACTAGCACAAGGATCTAGAGGAAGAAAATACATATTTTGACTGACCAAAATGCTGTCTTCTTGACATATCACATAGAGTCATTGAATCACAGAATCAATTAGGTCATCAAGTCCAACCATTAACCAAACACTACCAAGTCCATCACTAAACCATGTCCCTAAGTATCAGATCTACATTTTTAAAAAATATCTTCAGGAACAGTGACTCAAACACTTCCCTGGCAACCAGTGCTCAGCAACCCTTTCTATGAAGAAATTTTTTCTCATATCCAGATCCAAATCTCCCTCAGTGCAACTTGAGGCTATTTCCTTTTGGCCTGTCACTCATTACCCAGAGAAGAGACCAAGCTCCACCTCGCTACACCTCCCTTCAGGTGGCAAGGTTCCCCCTGAGCCTCCTTTTCTCCAGGCTAAACAACCCCAGCTCCCTCAGCTTCTTCTCCTAAAACTTATGCTCCAAACCCTTCATCAGCTGCAGTGCCTTTCTCTGGACACACTCCAGGACCTCAATGTCCTCCTTGTAGTGAGAGGCCCAAAAGTGGACACAGTGCTCAAGGTGTGTCACTTACCAGTGCCAGGTACATGGGGACAATCACTGCCCTGGTCCTGCTGACCACATTATTTGATCATATATCCTATCCATCATATATCCTGATCTACACCAGGATGCCACTGGCTTTCTTATCCGCCCAGGCACAGTTCTGGCTCATGTTCAGCCACTGTCAACCAGCACCCCCAGGTCCTTTTCCACTGGGCATCTTTCTAGCCACTCTGCCCCCAGTCTTTAGTGTTGCACAGGGTTGTTGTGACCCCCATTTTGTAGGATAAATACATGCCTTATTTAACCTCATACAATTGGCCTCAGACTATTGTCTGTTCAAATCCCTCTGCAGGGCCTCCTACCCTCCAGCAAATCAACACTCCTGCCCAACCTGGTGCTGTCCACAAGCTCACTTGTCCACTAAAATGCACCAGACCATCCAATTCTTGTCTAATTCCTTTTCTTCAGTAAGAAAGCAGGGCTTTGGCAGATCACTTGTTGCTAATCTAGGCTTCAGGCTGAAAACAAGAAGCTTTTCAGTGATTCCCTCAAGACAGTTCTGACCTAGCTCCAACCCAGACAAATGAGTTCATGATCTACTAAACAAAAGAGCCACAAACAGTCTCTAGATGTAGCCTAGTTTCTCTCTGCAGTAATTCCCATCTAAGATTATCATAGCCACAGCCTGTGGTGGGCTTTCCACAGGTACCCTGGTTTTGAAGGCAAGTTAAACCAGACAGAATTACTCCCTGCCTTGCTCAGGTTTCTACCACCAACCTGGAAGCATCTTTCTGACAGAGAGATGAAAGGACAGTGATACTCAGCAACAAGCCCACCAATAGTCAGCAAAGCTGCAGCTGGTAGAGGATCTTTGTTCACAGCCTTGGCACACTGAGCTGTCTCTTCAACCTTGGAAATGTGGCTGTGTGTTGACCAGCTCAGGTGAAAATGTAGAAAAGACATCTCACACAGAGGAAAGCTAATTTAGGATGGAAAGATTTTGCAGTGTGATGCAAAGAGAATACTCACCTTAGCCTTGCTTTGGAAAATGGATGGAGGCAGGAGATCAGGTCTCAGATGGGTTACTATAATTCTTCTGGAAGGAAGCTGCTTCATCCTCTTTAAAGAAAGTGAGAATAAATGTGACAAGACAGAAGTAGCTTATTCAACTTATATGAGTTGTGCCTGCTCAGTTATTGTAGGTTATAAGAAAAGTGAGACCAGAGATGTATCTAATCCCATGGAAAACCTACAGGGATGCACTGGTGGTGCAGGCTTCTGCCAACCTCTGCCACCAAGCACCATTTCACACAACACAGGCCTAAGAACATGACACCTAAGAAAAAGGTCTTACTAATTAAAGTTACTGGGTCTATGGCAGGAGGACCCTGTCTCCCATTGGAGGCCCTTGTGTTGGGACACCAGAGGCACTAGCACATGCTACTTCTGCAGACCATAGCTGTTGTTAAGGCTCTAGGTTCTCCATTACCTCTGAGATCAGCCATTGTCTTTCAGCTCTTACTCCCTATAGGAAGAGCAGGGAGAGTACTTTCAGTTCCTGCTTACCTCATATATCCCAGGATCCCCAAATTCTAGACGCTGAAATGTCTCTAGCTTCTTTTCAGCATTTATTCTCTCTTTCATTTCCTCTTCTGTATATTTGGCATCTGCCAACTCCTTCACCATTTGTTCAAGCCAGTTGGTTCCTGAAAGGATAAAGACACCAGTAGGACATCCATTCCACTTCTCTTTTTCATGGAAACCTGGCTGATGTAAGTCCTGTCTAATTGGTTTCAAGTGAATCACTTTGGTTCAATGCTGTACTGTAACCTTTCAACAAGTTTGTGAGCTGGTTTTCACAGCAATGGAATTAGTTTTCCCCATAGTAGCTGGTATGGAGCTATGTGTTGAATTTGTGCTGAAAACAAATGTTGGTAACACAGAGATGTTTAAGTCATTGCTGGCAGTAATTACGCAGTGTCAGGGCCTCCTCTGATTCTCACACTGAGCTGCCAGAGAGCAGCTTGAAGGTGCACAAGTAATTTAAAGGGACACAGATGGGACAGCAGACCCCAACTGACCCAAGGACTATTCTATCCCATATGGAGTCATGCTCAGGAATAAAATGTGAGGGAAGAAGAAGGAAAGAGAGATGCTGAGAGCTAAGGCACTTGTCTTACCATGTCACCATCATGGGTGATGGAGCCCAGGACACAGCTGAACATCTGACTGCTGGAAGGATAGAATGAATTCCTTACTGTGCTTTGCTTGCACACATAGCTCTTGCTTTAGCCATTTAATTGTCTTTATTTCCACCCATGACTCCTCTCACTCTGCTTCCCTCTCCCATCCCATTGCAGGTGAAAGAGTGAGTGGCCCTGTGGGGCCACTGAGTTGAGCTGGGAGTTGCCAGCTGAGGGTAAACCACGACCCTGGTTAATAATCAACCAGGGTGTGCCCAAAGTCAAAGGGGCAGAGCTGTTGAGCAGATACTGTGGAGTGCTTCCCTGCTTGCTTCAGGGTCACATCACATCCCTTGGCAGAAGCAGAGGCAGACCTCTATTGCTCTTTTCAAATCTTTTTTCAAACCCACTACTTATTGGTTGCCACACTACTGCCCAGAAATGGATACACATGCCAGGATAAAGGTTCCTTACAGGCAATGACTCTGTCCTGCATCCAGGCACTGTAAGGCAACACCCAGAGCTGAGGACAGGTATCACCTAAACCAGATTTCTCAGGATGAAATAGTCACATCTGAGAATTTTGTGCCATTAAATCTGGCAGGAGGGTCACTTGCATGTGAAGTTTTAGTGCAAAATGTGAGATCAAATTCTACTTGTACCACTTTTCACTTTCATTTGTTTCTCCTCATGTCCGTAGCGGTGAAATTGTTCCTTCTGGGGGCTGCTATTTGTGTTCTGTGGGATGCAGCGGTCAGTAGCCTTAGAAGGATAAACCAGTTCTGCTTAGCAGTGTGGCCAACAAAGATGCAGCAGTGGGGATCAAGTCCCTTTTTGGCAAGGGCCATAGGAAGACATTTCTACAGACGTCCCTAGGAAAAAAAAGCGGCAGAAAGGCTTTGGGAAAGAGAAAATATGTAAAATTGTGTGGGAGGTCATGTGTTGAGATGTTGGCTGCTATTTAGTAACAAGGAGAAAAGAGTGGACACTCTCTGGGGGCAAGTTCACCATTTGATTCTGGGAAGCCAGCTGATGGAGAACCAGCCAGGCAGCGAAATTTCTAACAAAGGGTGTGAGCAGGAGCAAATGAATTGCATAGAAAGGTGGTCAGGGGGAAGAAAAAGGTATGGGACACTGCACTGCAATAGGAAAATGGAGAGGGAGTGGAAAATAAGGGAGTGACAAGAAGGGAAAACCCAATGGGGACAAAAAAAGGGCAAGGAAAACGGTCCCATAGCTAATCATGGCTCCCCAGAAGATGGAACTTTCTGGAAAGCAGGGAACCAAACCTGATTGATGGGGCCAAGGGAGGAGAAGGGGAGGAGAAACACACCCAGATGTGGGAGGTAAAGGGAGGAGGGAGCTAACAAATGATGTCAATGGGTTACAATAACATGACTTTGCAAAAACAGAAGGCGGGAGGAACCATAACAACCGAGTGATTGACAAGACAGAGGCGGGAGAACTGAGGGAGGCAGAACCTCAGCAAACAATGGGGGAGAACTTTAACAGAACAGCAGAACACACTACAACAGTGGGACACTTTTTTAGAAGGAAAGGAGTGCTGAGATGGTGAAATGGGTATTTCCACTGGTCATCCCAACAGAGAACAGGCAATAAAGGAAGGTGATTTTTCCTGTGAAGGGGCTTCTCACTCCCCTTCATGCCCTTGAATACAGTATGGGTCTCATTCACTACCAATATATCAAACCATTTAATTGCATCCTTCTCTCTTTCTTCATAAATGGATGTTAGACACAAGATTACTTAAACATGAGAAATTATCAAATGAAAATTGTACCTGCAAGACTTGAAAAATTGCTTTAAAGTTACCTCTAATCAGGAGCATTTGGGGAAACACCATAAAGAGAAGATGCACCTGAATGGAAGAGGATCAGCCTAATTTTGATTTGGAAATGGACTAGGGAAAGGACCTGAGGTAGAAGATGGGTTAATATATTTTTCTGGTTTGTTCATTCTCCTTAAAGGAAACAGACAAAAATACATTATAAGCACAATTTTCAGTGGAAATTTCTCTTTTTAGGCATATGGCCGGTTCAGTGCTGGCCAATCACCAGAGCACTCCCTTCCTGCTGTGAGGTAGGATTAGGAGAAAGGCACAGCGGGCTCAAAACATTAAAAGGGTGTAAAGAAAATTTTATTAACAATAACTAAAAGAAGAGGTAATAAGAATCAGAACAAAAACTTCAGAACTCTTCTCCTTCACCCACAACCTGTTCTTTCCCACTGACAATGAAAGAAGCAGAACTAAAATTTCAGTCAATTTGCCACCTCTAGAATATTATTTCTTCAGTTCATTTAGGGAGAGAAGAGAAAAGTCCCTCTTGTAAATGTTATGGAGACTTCTACACAAGAAAAAAAACAAACAAAAAAAAACCCAAAAAAAACCCAGTTCTCTTGTTGCTCTCAATTTTGTCATGAATAGCAGCTGCCCAGGGAAACCTGCAATTGTGAAGTCCCTCCTATTTTCCACAAGCTTTTCCCACAGCTGTGTTTATGGGCCATGTCAACTTATGGGGTACTGTTTTAAAGATGAGCTGTTCAAAGGGAAAAGTTCTCATTATCTGATTCTTAAATCATCTTCATCTCTGGGAACAGAGGTTGTCTTCTTCTCTTCCTGGGGGCACAGGATCACCCTTCTCTCCTCTGTTCGAATTTCTCATAGAATGACAGCTACTTTAACATCTGCTTACATTAGCATGGAGGCCTTTGCTCAATATCTACAATTTGAACACTTTCATCTCCCCATACCTTCATGTGTTATAGGGAAAAAGAAGTGTTTTTCCTCAGCTTTTCCAGAGGATTTCAGCCCCAAGATTAAGACATCTCCTCATCTCTCCAATCTGGGACTTGACTTCTCCTTCACTGACCTCGATGTCTTCATGTTGCTTCTTTACATGCTTGTTTCTTGTTCCTTTCTCTCTCTTGAGGGAGGATTGAAGTACTGAAAGAGTTCATATCTCACCTGGGGCCTGCAGATGGTCAACCTGACCCGGGTCAGGCTGGCTGCTACAGACAGTGGGAACTGCGGTTGGAGGGAAAGCTAGGATCAAATCAGCCAGGCCAGAACTCAACAGCAGCATGCCGGGGAGGAAGGGGTGGAGGGGGGAGAATTCTGGTCAAAATTCTACCCCGACTGCCTGGAGGTTGCAGTGGTAGAATTTTGGTCGAGCTGGCTCAGCCTGGGGCTGTTCCCCGCAGGGCCGGCGGAATCTGCTCAGCCCTGAAATGGCAGCCCGGGCCGGGCCCACGGCACCCCCTCCCCTGCGTGGCAGCTGATGCGGGGGGAAGGCCGGCGGGCGCCCCTGAGGGAGAACAGGCCCGGCCCCAAGGCCAACCAGCCCAGCCTGGCCAAGACAGGGGGACAGGGCATGTTACCTCTTTGCTGGCCAGAAGAGAAAGAGGCTTTCTGACTTTCTACCATCTTTAACATGTGTTTTTCACAGAGGAGTGTCCAGCTTTCCAGTGGCTAGAAGTTTGCATCACTTCCATAAATATCTCCCATGCAAAACCATGACAAGGCATCATAGGCAATAAAAGAGACTAGACCAAAAAGAAAGGTACTTTTCTTTTTTCATTTTCTTTTGACAACTGGTAAGAACCTAGAAGTAGTAAATTTTGAGAACCATTGTTATTGTGTCAGTCAATTATGTCTTACCTCCAAAACAGATTCCCAAGTTTTTCTGAATTGATTCTCACACTCACTGGCCTCATCTCTGCTTACTTTTCACTCCCTCAAAATGTCACTCATCCATCAAGTTTCCTTGCCTACATTCATTTTGGCATCCCTGCCTTTTCCATCTTTTCTTCTTCCAGCTTCTTACCCCCTGAATGCAAAGGCCCACTGAGTATCTCTAATGGAGCAAAAGCACATGAGGTGTTACTGCTCTGAATAGCTCTGACCTCCAGAGTGAGATTGTTAAGGGCACAAAGGGACTGAATTCAAGCCTTGGGATGACACAGGAGAGGATAAAACTGCAGAAACGGGTAATGGTCTGGTTTTCTACCAGATCAGCAAGACCAGAATAAGATCTGAGTCATTTTGTTCTAGCACTGTCATCATGTTAGTCCTTGCTAAGTGATTCCTCAGGTGTTCTTATGCCAATTGCTACCTGACTGATTTACCCCCCATCAAGTACCTGCTCCTTTGGCTTCCCTTTTCTAAACATTGAGTTTTACATTTACCTTTACTAAATTTTGTATTCCCAAATCTTCTCAATGTGTAATGTTTCAAATTGCTTTGCTATTTTTCCTAGTACTTTCAGCCCTCTCTTCTGATCCCCTAACTTAAAAGTCAATAATTTATGATACACGGTATGGTATTAGTCTGCCCACCAGTGTTAAAAACAAGATTGAATGGCATCAGAACTCACCACTAAAGGAGATTGCTTGAATTGCCCTCCCAGTTCTGCTGTCAGGCAGTATATGCAGTGTGACCATAAGCAAACTATTGCAACCAAGTTCATCATATCCATGAGAACAAGTGGATATTCCTGAAAGTATTGCTGCTGCTGTCATTACAGAATCACAGAATCACAGAATTCCTAGGTTGGAAGAGACCTTTAAGATCATTGAGTCCAACCCATGTTCTAACACCTCAACTAGATCATGGCACCAAGTGCCACATCCAGTCTTTTTTTAAACACATCCAGGGATGGTGACTCCACCACCTCCCTGGGCAGATGCTTCCAGTATTTGACCACTCTTTCTGTGAAAAACTTCCTCCTTAATTCTAGCCTGTATCTCCCTTGGCGCAGCTTGAGACTGTGTCCTCTTGTTCTGTCTCTTGTTGCCCGGAGAAAGAGACTGACCCCCAGCTCATCACAGCCACCCTTCAGGAAGCTGAAGAGAGTGATAAGGTCACCTCTGAGTCTCCTTTTCTCCAGGCTGAACAACCCCAGCTGCCTCAGTCGTTCTTCATACGGCTTGTGTTCCAAGCCCCTCACCAGCCTCGTTGCTCTCCTTTGGACACGCTCAAGCATCTCAACGTCACTCCTAAACTGAGGGGCCCAGAACTGGACGCAATACTCAAGGTGTGGCCTCACCAGTGCCGAGTACAGGGGAAGGATGACCTCCCTGCTCCTGCTGGCCACACTATTCCTGATACTGGCCAGGAAGCCATTGGCCTTCTTGGCCACCTGGGCTCACTGCTGGCTCATGTTCAGCCGGCTGTCAGCCAGCACCCCCAGGTCCCTTTCCACCTGAGCACTGTCCAGCCACTCCGTCCCCAGCCTATAATGCTGCAGGGGGTTATTGTGGCCAAAGTGCAGGACTCGGCACTTGGACTTATTGAACTTCATCCCATTAGATTCTGCCCATCCATCCAACCGTTCCAAGTCCGTCTGCAAAGCCCTCCATCCCTCTAACAGATCGACACACACTCCCAGCTTAGTGTCATCTGTAAATTTACTAATGAAGGACTCTAAACCCTCATCCATGTCATCAATAAAAATATTAAACAGAACTGGCCCCAGCACAGACCCCTGAGGGACACCACGGGTGACTGGCCGCCAGCTGGATGCAGCACCATTCACCAGCACTCTCTGGGCCTGGCTGTGCAGCCAGTTCCCAACCCAGCAAAGAGTGCTCCTGTTCAAGCCACGGGTTGCCAACTTGTCTAGGAGTGTGCTGTGGGAGACAGTGTCAAAGGCCTTGCTGAAATCCAAATAAACAACAGCTACAGCCTTCCCTGCATCCACCAGGCAGGTTACCTGGTCATAAAAGGTGACCAGGTTGGTTAAACATGACTTACCCCTCCTAAACCCATACTGACTGGGTCTGATACCCTGGCCATCCTGTAAATTCTGTGTGATGGCACCTAATATAAAACGTTCCATTATTCTGCCAGGTACTGAGGCCAGGCTGACTGGTCTATAATTACCAGGATCCTCCTTTGCACCCTTTTTGTGAATGGGCATCACATTGACCAGCTTCCAATCATCCAGTACTTCTCCAGTGAGCCAGGACTGTTGGTAAATGACAGAGAGTGGCTTTGCAAGCTCATTTGCCAGCTCTCTCATTACCCTGGGGTGGATCCCGTCTGGTCCCATAGATTTATGAAGATCCAAGCATTTCAGTAGTTCTTTGACTGCCTCCTCTTGGATAATAGGGGGACCATTCTGCTCCCTGACACCATCAACCAGCCCAGGCGGGCAGGTGTCTTGAGGGCAAGTCATCTTCCCAGTAAAAGCTGAGGCAAAGTAGGCATTAAGCACTTCTGCCTTCTCCTCATTTGTAGATACTAAGTTCCCTCCCTTGTCCAATGAAGAACAAAGGCTGGTCTTACCCTTCCTTCTAGCATTAATGTATTTGTAAAATCATTGCTTCTGAATGCCTTTTATTGCTGTTGTATGAATTTCTAGGAATGTAAGTCTACTTCCAGTACTTTCATTTCCATAAGCAATGTCTGTACATTGCTACCTCCACAATAATTTTTGTCTCTTTAGTCACATGATTTCAGGCCCACCCTGATGCTGTCATCTCTTGTGTTTTCTGTCAGTGGCCTAGTCAAGAAGTAAGTTATCTTAAGGAGGATCACAACTTGTTTAACATAATTTTTATTTACGATTTCATTTTCTTCAAAATGTTCCATGGTCGATTGCTTTGTCATTTTGCTACTACATTCCTAAGTATCAAGTTAAGGAGACCGTTCTATTCTGATTCTTCCTTCACAAGTTTTTAAACACTGCTGATTTGTATAATCTCCTCCAGGAATCTGGTACCTTTCTGTTTGCTTACAGATAACTTGCAGTTGTTCAAAGATGCCTTGCAGCAGGATTTTCTGCTGCTCTGCTTTTGAATCCATTCATTTATTTTCTAAATGTTCAAACTATTACTTCTTGCAATCCTATTTCTTTATAAAACTCTGCACATGCACTTATGTCCAAGCAGAATCAACCAGCTTTTGAAGAATGAAACAAAAAGTCTTTCAATATTTCATTCTTTCCAACTCTATCTTTTATTTTTACACCCTATCTGCTCAGGTGATGGATCTATAAGTTGGCTGGGGTTTTTCCTGGTTTTAATTCAACTGTACATACACAACCTCATTTTGCCCTTTTGTTCCAGAACAGGTCCCTGGAAAAATTTGAAATACTGTGTCTAGAGAGGCAAATGCCAATGGCAGTACAAGAGACCTGGGTCAATGTCTCACACCATCACTCTTGACAACCCCACTACCTCAATGGAGACATCTTCAAGAATGACACAGAGAAAGCAGAGGGCTTCCAAGGGAGGACCACAAAGTTGAGAAGGCTCAGGGTCAACCTCATCACAGTTTCCAGTGCTTAAAGGGCAGCTAAAAGAGGGTAAAGGCTCCCTATTCACCAGACACCTCACAGAGAAGAAAGGAGGCAGTGAGGTCAAGTTGTAACAGGGGAGGTTTAATCTTGATACATGAAGTAAGTTCTTTACAGCAAGAACAACCAGTTGCTGGAAAAATGCCTACAGAAATTAGGTAGAATCCTCATCACTGGAGGTATCAAGATATGATATCTAGATAGAATCTTATCCAGGCTCCCTTTCCCATGAAAGGTTGTGCCAGATGATTTTTCAAGGTCTCTTCCAACCTGGGCTGCTCTGTGAACCTATGAAAAGCAGTGCATATGAGTGAATCTAGCCTGTGAACTTCTGACCATAATCTGAAATCCATCTTGGTATTTTGCATTCAAAGAGATGAAGAGCCCTAAGAACACTGATCTAAATTCCCCTTCTGTCTCCTCTCTCTAGCTTTGATTCAATTTGTGCTGAATTCATGGATGATCTCCTTTGACATTAGGCTTTTTTTATATCCCTATTTTTGCTAGTGGTATTTTTTGTGAAGATGTTGACTGATTGAAACACTTTTGAAGAAGAAAATAATCTGCATGCTAAATAATTAGAAATCATCAATGGAGATAGAATTTGTCTAGGAAGAACAGGGGCAATTCCTTCCAGGTGACAGATGGAAAAGGGCTGTTGAGTTTTTGTAAATATGATTAGTTGACATTTTCTTCAGAAAATGGGTGTAGCCAAAAATCTCACCATAAAACAAAATGCTCATCATTCCTCAGTGTCATTGTAAAGGCTTCTGCAATGACTCTTACAGTAATTCTAAGGTGCTTAGATATTTTGATCTAGTTTTCCAGTGTATAACATTCAGATGATCTGAGTCTGCCTTGCAGAGTTCTTGTTCTAACCACATTTCATTTCTCTTCAGGCTTTGCAGTACAAGTCATATTTCAACTTTTTTCCGAGTTTTGTTCCTGCTACATGTTCTTCAAATGCTCTGTCCATTTTCTCATTCTGATCTTCAGTGAAAAGATTCTTCCAATCACTTACACCACCTTCAAAGAAGCAGGAACAAACTCTTGAAAACCAAGAAATTTCATTTTTTATTCTATACAGGTGTCATTTTTATTGCATTGTGAACTAAATTGTGTTGATCCATTTTCCAGATTAACCATTTTTCTATACCAATACAATTTTGTGCTCTCAGTGGAGTTACATATATATGTGAATAATCTTTTGCTATAATGCAAAAGAACACTCACTGCACTTAAGGTGACTGTTCAAAAAGGCAGCCTAAAATTCTGTTTCCCTCCGTCTCTCTCCTCTAGTAAGCTATGACTGGCAAAGTGGAAGATCATGAAGAATTAATTAAGAATCATCTGCCAGGAGGCAGAGCTGAGCTTCTGCTCCTTTGGCAGCTTCTGTTTTTATCCAGTCATTTCTTCAATGTAAAATGCGGAAATAGATTCTGACAACCAGGATGCCCTTCTCATGTCCATGTCCCCCACATTACACTGCAAAGGTTACTCCCTTCTATTCCCACTCTTGAGTGTCGCTGGATTCTTGCTAGCTTGGCTTAGTTCTAGTGTGTAAGAGTGAACAGGAATTTGGCAGTAGCCATCTCAGAAGATTCCCATACTCTCCTACAAAGTGTGGTCACACCACTCAGGCTGAGTTTGGCCCAGTGCTGCCAGCTCCAAAGGCTGAGCACTTGGTGATCCAGGCACAGAGGCGGAGAGGAATTCAGACACATGACAGTTCCTCCTTCCTGCCAGCCATCTGTGAGCATCCAAGAGTGGCTCTGCTGTGAGAGAGAGCCACTTACTCTGCTGATACTAACTTACAATTCTAATGTGAGTGCAGGAAAAAGAACCAGAGGATGGCCCAAGTTCCAGAGAGTGGGACATTCTACCTCTGAGCCCCCTGGAGCTTCCTACCTTTGCGAAAGAGCATATTGCCAAATGATCCATGGGTCTTGTCTGAGTTTTTCTTCATAGACTGGAAGCTGCTCCTCTCTACCACCAGCTGGAGCTGTTCCTCAGTCAGAGGAATTCCAAAGAATGAAGCTATGTTTTTCACACCCTGGGCACGATTCTGGAAAGAGGAAGGTAACATATGGCATGACTTTCAAACAAATGACTTTGCTTTCCAAGGTGTTTACACTTCCCTATATCCCTCTGCTGGCTTCATACATAGGGTATTCATGGATTTCCCCAGGACTAGGGCGGGTCATAGTGTTTTTCTTCTCCTTAATTATTTTGAAGGAGACATGAGCTGCCTTCCTGTAGATTACAAAATATTATATATTAATTACCGTTGTGTAAAATATACACTGCTGAAAACACAAGAGCTCCTCTCCAAAGATTGATTATTGTTGATTTAGATTTACAATTATTTGGGCTTATATTACAGAATTCACAGAATGACTGGGTTTGAAGACACTTTAGAGATCATTGAGACCAACCCATGCTCTAACACCTCAACTAAACCATGGTATTGAGTGCCATATCGAGTCTTACAGATAAATAAAAAAGAAGAATCATTTTCACATGCAAAATTTTAAGAGGGCTTTTAAGTTTGAATTTCACCACTTCTTCCCTTAAAACAGATTCTTAAAACAAGAATCTGTCTCACACACCTTGAATACCCTGCATGTGTAATGGTGTATTAGTTCAGGAAAAAAATGTGCCTTGAAGTATAAAGTATTCATAACTATTGATAACCTTACCTCTTTTATCTCTTCATAAGTTATTGTCATAATATTTTCTTTGTCAGCATATTTGTTCCATTCAGAAAGGTATTCAAAATAGCATCCCCAGGACACTAAATAAAACAAAAGGATCCAAAGATGAAGCATACATTAAGATTATGCAAGTTTTGCTCATTCAGTTGTGTCAGCCAAGGGCTTTATTAATCAGGTTTATGACAAAGTTCACACCCTTCTCTGGGAATTATTGGTTTTGCTTGAGGATCGGGCATATGATACCATTTGTAAGTTAGAAAAATAAAACTTGTTAGCATTTCAAGACAGCTTTGAGGTTGCCAAAAAAACTATCATCTTGCCGACTATCTTGTAAGACTACCTTAATCCAGTCTGAAACCTTGTTGAAACCCCCTTTCTGCTGCCCATGTGCTACACAAAACTCATAAATTTAAACTAGTGCTATTACTTTTCTTTAATGCAATAGAATTAGTCCCCTTTTTAATGCACTAGACTTAGTCCAAATAATTCTTTTCATCCAATTTGGCATGGAGATGATTATATAGTTCCATGGACTGAACATGATGGACATAGGAGAGCAGGGGAAAAGGGGACCCAAGAGAGAGATAAGGAAGAACTACCTCTTCCAGGAAAAATACCAGTTTGTACAAATTTTAAAAGCCTGAGGAAGTGCAGTTTTGACAAATATTTATCCTTGAGCAGTAAGACAGGCATGGAAAACTTCAGTTCAGAATTCTAACTCTCTGTCTTTAATCTCTGGTTTGTACTGTAAACGAAAAATTCCTAGAGAAGCTGATTTACCAAAGAACAAAGGTGTTTAGACAAAGACAACTCATTGGACAATTGACATAGACAGAAAAAATATACCGTACTTTTCTTTGTCATGAAATCTGTGAGGAAATCATCCCAGGTCTCATAGGGGGGGAAAAAACCCACGCCTTTGGAAAAATGGTAATAAGAAGTAGCAACATCTTTTGGATTACGAATCAGTAACAATATCTAGAGAAAAATTAAATTATTATTTTTAGAGAAAGACATAGCAGACTACAGCATTAAAAAAGAAATAACAATAATATACTTTATAACTGCAGTTGGGGATTTCTAATACCTTGTGGGCTCCTTGCAGAAGTAGCAATTTCATCCCCAATTCAGAAGGTGCCGTATTTAACTTTGCTTTGGTACCATGAGAAGATGGTTGCCTATAATTATTATCTTTTACCGATTAACCAAATTATTTATGCAGAATCTAAATATGTTTTGATGAGATCAAGCATAGTTCATCATTTAAGTGGCAGGGGAAATTCACAAAAATATAAATTCTCCTTGAAAATTGACACATTGAAGCCCTCACTTGCAACAATGCCATAAAATTGCTCCCATAGGAAAGCACATCAAAATCCATTTTGCCTCTGGAGGATTTGTTCAAGCCCTGCAATTGTCTTGTGGAAACTGTCACAAAGGGGCCAATAAGGTCAAACTGTGGTTCAGTGAGGTGAATGGCAGTCCTTCAACATGTAAAGCATTAACCATGTAGAAATGGTCAGGCTTAACAGTTAGGTAAAAAAGAGTGATACTGAATATTGGCAATAAATTATTACATTGGCTCTTTAAAACAAAATCTGTTGAAGTATTTGCTTTAATAAATTAAAATCAGCACTCACCTTGGCATTGTTTTGGAAGATAGATTTGGGAAGATTTTCAGGACGGAGATGAGTAACAATAAATCTTGGAGAAGGTAATTTGGTCATTCTCTTGAAGAATTGGAAGGGGGAAAGTGGACAGTTAGTACAAGTTAGTACAGTTAGTACAAGTATTCTTTTCATTAACCAATGCTACAATGTGGCCTTGATGAACTTATTACAGTTATTGGCTGATTTAAGTGGTTTTTTTGGGTTTTGTAGTGAGTGTTGTCCTGGGATACTAGTGGGCTGCCCTGATTAGGTCTAATCTTCAAAAGCCCATGAGCAATTGGAAAAAGGACAATCCATTGTTTGTTCTATTCAGTGATAATTCAGTTCTGGTAGACAAGGTTTCAAATCTAGAGGTAGGGTACAGATTAGCTCTCTGTGAATGCTGAGGCATCTCTAAGACTGAGAAAGGGGATGAGGAGGAAGAGCTAGTAAAAGAGACAAATGCTAATATTACATGATTTGACACATCATGAAGCTCTTCTTACATACAAAAGATGCTATGTTGAATTTCTGAACTTCTTATGTGTCTCATGGATATGTGCTCCTCTCAGTCTCTATGAAATGTCTGTTTATTTGTATGTGTTCAGTATTTGACAGTCCAGGTTAAATTAATCCTGATCAGATGCCACATAAAGAGGACTGGTAAAGTTCTTATCAAACAATAGAATAGATCATACTTCATATATTCAGTATTTGAAGCACATAATGTTGATCATTTCCATACATATTCTGTTCCCACCTCATATTTCTCAGCATCTCCAACTTCAAGGTAGGGAAATTCTTCTTGTTCTTCAGCATTCCCACTGCTTTCACTACCTGGTGTTTTCTTTTGAGATATGGCTATCAGGTCAGTTAAGATTTGACTTAGCCAGTTTGTGCCTGAAAGAAGAAAAGTACAGAAGTGCTTGTAAAACTTTTAGAATGGACGGAAATGGATTTACCAGGGAAGTCAAGAGGTGGTAGTACTACCAGGTGAGTTACCTGGTCTCCTTTCATGTCATACAATCACAGCTGTCTGTCTGGTCAATCACCACCCAGGATCCTACCTTTGCTACTCATACGGACATATTTCTCCAACTTGAACACTTCAGGACACCATAAAATAACTTGTATACTGTAAACTGAGTAATCAGGGAGAAGAACCTCTGAGATTCAACTAGGAAAACCTGCATGTAATAAATTTTATTGTGACATATATAAGGGAGATTGGGGTGGTGATCCTATACTTTAAAACCCAATGTATTAAGTGTTTTCTGGTGTGCTGGATTATCTTCAGAAGAAAGATGGGTCACAGTACTTCAAGACAAGAGAAGGACTAGATCTGAAAATTGTGCGCACGTTTTCTTTACCAACCGGAAAAACCTCTCTGAAGTGGCATTTCCTAGGCACACTTGTTCTCTTTTTCTTCAAAAGATAACAAAGAGCCTGCATAGATAATCCCATTTCTGATTTTCCATGTCCTGACTTCTGGACACTGGGTGCCTACATCTTTCTCACTGCAATCTAAACAAGTGCGTTCCAGTGCATAACATTTCTGCAAAAAGAAAATACAATGAAAAAGCAAAACCTTCACAATCCTGTCAGCTGTGACTATCCACTGTAAAGCAGTGTGAACCAATTGCTGGAAGAGGGAAACAGCAAGATTAAAGTGTATATGAGGCACATCTAATCCAAATCTTTGACTTTCATGTGGACCAGTGCTTTGAGGTAGATTGAGGAAATACCTAGCATAAACTTGCAATCCTAGGAAAGATGTCCTCTTGATTTTCCTTAAAGAGTACTTAGAAAACAATGTAATCACTTCAAGGACTACAAAACTATTTTTGATAGCTATTTCCTGACACATGTGTGAAATAAACTAAAGAAGATGGAATATATCATTAGAAGGTACCAAAGGCTCCATTGTAAAAATATAAAGCTTTTAACTTTACAAACATACATGTGGAAGTAGATTGTCTAATAGCAGGAGACCTAGTTACCTCTGGTGTAAAAACTGTATTTTGATTCTCTCCGATTTGTGCTTTTAACTTCATAACTATGAAAAGTAAAAATAACAAAAACCTTTAAAAGCTATAGAAAAGAAAATCAGAATGTTTTTCAGTCTTTTGGAAAATTTCCCATTTCAAATACTCATAAACAATTACTTGTGCTTTTCATAAATGAAATCAGTTTTACAAAATTTGGTGAACATTCTAAATACAATTATTCAGCATAATATCATATTATGTATCATATCATATCTATTTCATATATTTAGTACAAACCTTGTTACTTACTATTACAGAAACTTGTTTATAAAATAATTGAATATATTCACCGGATTTAGGGTATCCTGCCAAAATTACATCATCCCTTCTGGCTTCAAAGGATTCCAAGGCTTTGAAAGTTTCAGGACTGCAAAGAGTGGTAGGGTAGAGAATTCCCTTGTAAGAAAAGAGCAGTTCTTCACGACGCATGGAGTTGGCATCTGCCATTGCCTTATCCACCAAACCAATAAATGTTTTTCTGGACTTTTCCATTCTTCTTCTCTGTCTCACACACAGGCTCTGTCACAGAATGAACTGCTGTGTAGAAGGGAAAACCCACAGATTGTCCTTTAATAGGTGCTTGGTTTGTTGTTCTTTTTTTTTTCTTGACCCTATGAACAATAACTTACCTCTTTCTGAACCTGGAAAGATATACCCAGCTCCAGTCAAAGACCTTACGTAATATGAACCTTTGAAATCAATAGAAGTTGAACATAAACTAACAAGATAAGCAGATAAATGCAATTGCATTCTAGGAAAAGGGGCTTAGATAATTTCTAAATCATGCCTAAAAGTCTGTGATTACAACTCTGAGTTTTTAAACAGAATAGAAAAAAATTGAACGACATGAATTGCAGATTGGAATTGAAATGCCATGATCAAAATCCTCAAGGCAGGTAATCTCTTTCCAGTACTCACTGCTGGGATTTTCTTGTTTTTCTTTATTATATCACTCATCATTCTCACCAAAGTTAGATAAAATATGTTGGAATTGGGAGAGAGGCTGTTCAGTGCATTAGAGACTGAGCTGAGGACAGTCCTGTGAGTGTGGCCGGCTGCTCCCTGCAGCTGGAGCCCAGGAGGGCACAGGGGCACAGGCTCTCTCGGGCCACTCATCAGACTGCACTACAGAGGTCTGTTTTTCTGGTGGTTACACAAAAATTACTCATTTCTACATTTCTTTAATGAGCTCAATCATTGTTTAACAACTGATCAGTGCCTAGGGAGTTGGTGACAATATAACCTGAGCTACAGTGCTTAGTGTTTATCATGCACTTCACATGATGAGCTGCTCACTGCACTGACCCCAGTAAAAGAACTGGCTTTAGACTCAGGTTCGATATTTAAGTCTCAGGCAAAAGGATGGATGTGTCACAAAAACTGAGAAAATAGTTCACCCCCAAAATTTATGCCAAGAATTTACATGCCATCCTTTCTTATCTCCATCTCTTGACTGCTGCCTGTTGGGCACTGGAAGGAAGGGGACCAGCAACTACATGCCTGCATGCTTTTGCCATTTGCTTTCCCTGAGGTATTCAAGAGCTCTTCCTGGTCCCTGAGCCATAATGCTGTGTTCATGGGATGATCTAGCCCTACATTTTTACATCTACTTTTTCCAGTCCATACAAAATCTTTTGCTTTTCCCTTCATCTCCCTGCTTTCTGTGAAACATTGTCAACAAGACTACCTATGTACAGGCATAATCTGAAACCAGTGGATATCACATGGCCTGGTCCATCTGATCAATGACAAGTGACAAAGAGCAGAAAGTTGGCACCACCTGCACCATTTATTTCACTGTCATCAGCTAAAAATGGCTGTCCTATGAAGCAGCACTTCTGCTGATTCTTGATGTGAAACAAGCCACCCTAGCAAAACAAAAAGCAGCTTACCTAATTTTTCTTCCTTATCTTCCCTTGGCATTTAACTTTATGTTATGGACTGAAGATAAGAAAATTTGTTTAGTTGGCATTTTTACCTGCTGGCAAAAAAATTAGTTGGGACAGTCATCCCTAAGGGTGGTAAAAGAGGGAAAATGACCTGTAAATTATGAGTGTCATTTCATGCACTAGCATCGTGTTGGAGTAGGGTTTTCAAAATGAAAAAAGATATTCCAGAGAAACCTTCAGAGAATTTCCAGTGTTTTCTTGCAAGAAAAGGCAGTCAGGTCAATTATTCCTGGGAAGCATATTTTATCCTTATGAACCAGAAAAAAAAAATAGCCAAACCCTGTATTTGTGGAGGTAAAAACAATTAGGAGACATAAGTCATGAGGAGGGATTTTGAGGGCAGTTATATTTCTTGAAGAAAAAAAGAAGCAGGATAAAGATTTCATAATGTGAGCCTTTGGTACAGCCATCTGCCATGACACCTGAGGTGAGAGATGGGAGGGGAAGTGCCTAGACCCACCCATGTGATACAAGACCCTCTGAACTTAAAATAGTGAACCCAGAGTTTTTAGATAGTTCCATTGAGTTCAAAATCCATTCAAGAAAGTGTTCAAAATCCCTGATCATTAAAAACCAACAAGAAAATTTGAATAACAGATTAACAGCAAAGAAAAGCCACCAAGGGTGAGTGAGATGCCCTTGGCTTCTGTGATTGAGCCCATGAAAGTAGAGTTTTGCATAAAGTAGAATTTGCTCTAAAATGGAAATGTCAGGTGACCCTTACGTCATTTTCCCTTTGCATAATCCATTAGTGTGGATCTGATCAGAGGAGAATCAAAGCCTTCAAACTGAGCCCAGGGTGGTAAAGGATGGCTTAGGTTATGTTTTAATAAAGCTGTCTGCACACCCACAAAGGAGCACAGCAGAGAAGGAAATGAAGGGGGAATCAAAACATATACTCCCATGAAATCAGCTCATCCAAGGCCTGTCTCCACATGCTCAGAGGAGCTCAGGCAGAGTGGAATGCAAGTTAAGGAAGGAAAAAAGGGAAGGGAGCCTGTCCATGACCCTTCTATGGCTGTTCCAGGAGACCTTCAGACCCAGTGTCCTGGTGGGAAGATGGCCCATCCAAATGATCAGTACAGGAGAACTTTTGAAGACTGGGAAGGGGCTGCTGAAGGGAAGGAAGGAAGGAAGGAAAGAAATGCAGAGGAAGAATCTTTCATGATGGAATGTGACTTAAGGAAGTCAGGGAAGGAAGGAAGGAAGGAAGGAAGGAAGGAAGGAAGGAAGGAAGGAAGGAAGGAAGGAAGGATCATATAGCATCATGCATAATGTTGACCTTACAATATAGAAAGTACTGAAACAGAGATGAAAAATAACTAATCCTCAGCACCAGATCAGGGTGGATTTTCTTGACTTCTCTAAAAGACTCTTTGGGCCAGAGAACTAATGTGTTGTAAAATTTTCTAGGATCCTCCTTCATCTTTTCATTTCCTCTAGAATAGTAGAGTCTTTTTCATGCTGGTCACCTTCCCTGACCAGATCAAAGCTTGTCATAATATCAAATTAGTCCCCTATAGTTTGTCTACGGAAGCATATTCTGCTCCTTCTCCTACCCAAAATTTCCCACATTTCTTCTTAACTTTCCTCTCAACAGCTTTTTTTGAACCTTAGCTTTGCTGTCTTTGGAGAGTTTCCATTCTTGTAATCCCCTCTGTGGAACAAGGTAGGAAATAAGCAATTTTCCACAGCTTTCATCATCTCTATTAATGTATTGGCTAGTTGCCAAAGTTGCAATGGCTAACTGCCCTCTCCCTCCCATTAATACTACACGAGATAGTATGAAAGAATAGGCCAGTAAATACAGATAATCTCATGACAGACAATGCTGGAAAAATAATCTTATATTAACTTAAAGATGTCAGATATATGTCAACAAATTCCCTAATCATTATCTGGTCTCAATCAATGATTACAGAGTTAATTTTCTTCCCAGTAGCTGGTAGAGTGCTGTGTTTTGGATTCAGAATGAGAATAATGTTGATAACACACTGATGTTTTAGTTGTTGCTATTAGTGCTCACCCCAAGCCAAGGACTTTTCAGTTTCCCATGCTCTGCCAGCCAGCAGGTGCACGAGGAGCTGGGAGGAAGCACAGCCAGGACAGCTGACCCAAACTGGCCAAAGGGATACCCCATAGCCCATAGAGTGTCCTGCCCAGTAAATGAACTGGGCAGGAGGGGCTGATCACTGCTCAGGGTTGGAATGGGCATTGGTCAGTGGCTGGTGAGAAATCGTGTTGTGCAGCTCTTGTTTCTCCTGGGCTTTATTATCTTTTTCTTTTCGGAATTATTATTAGTTGTTATGAATAATATTATTTTGTTTTTATTATAGCTTATTTCAATCATTAAATTGTTCTTGACACACTGGTTTAACTTCTATCTGATTCTCCTCCCCATGTCACCAGTAGAAGGGGAGGGTGATGACCTGAGTGAAAAGTTGCATGGTACTTAGTTGCTGGCTGGGATTTAACCCTGACACACCAAAAAAAAAATTTCCTTGTTTTTTTTTTTGTTTTATCAGATCTTTCCCAACTATTTTGGTAAAATTGATTTTAAAAGCTGGAAGTCTCTGGCTAGGACTTCATAAATAAATGTGAGGAGCCAAGCCAGTAACCTCAAGAAATCATCTGTTGCCTCATCATGTATCTATACAATTTGACATTAAAAGAGGAAGGGGAGGAAGGAGCAAAGAAGAATGCCACAAAACACTCACTGATGTTATGGAAGACTTTCTGATTCTTGCTAATGCACTAATGTCCTCTTGCCTTCAAACCTGCCGTTAATCCCATTCTAGTCTATGCACCTAAAATAATCAAAGCTCTGGAGCCTTTAGTACTGAAGTAATGATATCATTCCAAGTGTAATGTGGCAATACAGCTGAGGCTGAATATAAAATGCAAATGTAAACTATGCTAAATTAAGCTGATTAAAGAGGCATTTGAAACAGGTCATCCAGATGCATGAAAATAATTAGTCCTGCCACATTCTTTGCAAAATGAAAAATGCATTTTAATTTTCAGTATATGAATTTGAATGCACAAATCAGGATTATCAATGCAACTTGCTCAGCAGAGCACATGAGACATCAGTAGGTATATTCTTGCAGCTCAGGTCTTAAGCATAAGGTGAAAATTAAGTACGCTCAGAGAGAAGATAATTCCTTTTCTGAAGACATTATTTGAACTGGGTTTTCTTCCACTTGAATTATCAGACATTTAGTTTTATTCAAATATCATGGTATTATGACTAGAAAATAATGCAAAAAGAACTACAAAATGTTCTCTGATTTTTCTCAGCACATGTTTCTCAGTGGCTTTTATTGAGTTCCAGACATGGCACTCTTAATCAATCCTTTTAAAAGGTTAAAGAAGAATTGACAGCTAATGGCCTGTGGGCTAATTCAAATGCTAATTGCCTAGCTACTGGGAAGACAGGGGCATGACCAATAACAACCTATGATCTTGGCCCATGATCTTGGCCCAATTCTTTCACCTCCTGCTGCCTCTGAAGCACCAAGTGATTCAACTCAGCTCCACATGGTATATTCAGAGAAAGACAAGGGCTGGAAGCAAAACTGGGAGGAGGGCATAGAGCTTTGCATCCATTCCCTCCTACCCTTACAGGGTATGGAAAGGAGGGAACAGTACACCTGAGTTGATGTAAAGGAACAGAGAGGGAAACAAGACTTTGAGCATCTCTTCCTTTGAAATACCTGGTTAGCCACTCTCTGGTATGACCATTGTGTGATAACTGCTTTTCTGCTGCCTTCAGGGTAAACTTAGCAGCATAGCTCTCTTGGCAGCATCACCTCTAACAAACACAAGCTCACTCCAGTGTTTGTGCAGGACTGAGCCTTAGCAAACAATTTTTTCTAGAAGGACCATGTGGAGACTGTAATACAAAGACATCTAACCACTTCCTCAGGGGCAAAGCTGATGCCAAACAGGCAATTCAAGCTCTGCAAGACACAGGCTAACAAAGCTATTGTATCAGTATCTAGCTTCCCAATAAGTCTTTTTTCAAGTCCAAATACAGGTATCTCACAACTGTCCATGTGTCCTCCCCAGCTTCATGCAGCATCTCAGCATCTCATCATTAACAATGTGAGATTTCTGCACTTTATTTTCTCCCTGATGGAATTCTGTATTCTGTATTCATTGCTAATGAATACAGAAGATTATTTCTGCAAAGATGTATGTGCCAGACTAGCCGAAATTCCTCTACAGTGCCCAGGCAATCTCCAGAGCCAAGCAAAGAGTCCATTTGTGTGCCTGCTTGGATCTTGGCCTGTGTCCCAGGAGTGCTCTGCTGAGGGACTCTGCTTAGGTGCATTCATCATGGGCCAAATGTCAAATGTTAAACATAAAGTTTAAAAAAAATTTTAAAACTCACTTTATTTTTTAATCCCCTCATGATTTTTCTCATCTTTTTTCATATGGTCAGCAGGTTTGATTCATTTAATCAATTAATTAGTTTGAGCTCCAGCAGGATTGCTTGTGTCTCACTTTTTCTAATTAGATTCCATTCGATACCTCCAGATTAATTCCTAGAGGTGAAAGCAGTGTTTGTATTCCATGTGATGTACCTGATACTGGTCAACTGTCTCTTCAAATCTGCAATCTGAAGCACTTTTATAGCTTAGAGTTATTCAAAATACACAGTACCCTTTGATCTCAGGAAAAACACAGACAGAAAAACATGAAACTTTCTCCCGTCTTTCTATTTCACGTTACTTCTTTCTTCATTTCAAGACTCCCTCATCTTTACCATTCACCTTTTTGATCCTAGCATGATCTTTCAGCTTTCTTTCCATATTCCCTAGGTAAAATCCATTCCCTATATGGAGATTTGCTTCACTGTATAAAGTTGAAGAGATTTTACATTCAAAACAGATAAAAATATTCAGCAGTAGCACAGCTCACCAGACTCACTAATCTGTTCATGAAACAAATTTCCACAAATCATTCAGAAAAGACAAGATTTATGTCTCTTTTCAAGTGAGCAATTTATCTCATTTAAGTAATTTTCTTCTAACACTTATGGCTTTTCTGCTTCATAGTAATGCCAAAGTTGCTGCCTTTGAAGAATGAATGCAGTTTTTTAATGAGAAAACTCCTAACTACTCACAGCTTTTACCATTCTGTTTTACAGTATGCTTAAATTGATTATATTTTCCTTGATGTACCAGATATTTCTCTAATTAGGTCTTAACTGCCACACTTCCCAGCTTTCTCACTAACCTTTAGTAGCTGTTGACTTGGGTAAAAGTCGAGCAATCTCCAGCTAGGGTGACGCATACCAAGTACAAGCACACTGGGGAAGAGGAAGAAATGCAAAAAATATCCTTTTCCCAAAACTTGAATACTATCAGGTTGGAGAATTGTAGGGTAAGGGAGAAATTAAAAATGTAACTTTGAAGAGAGGGGTAAAGAGCTGCTCTGAAGAAATGCCTCCATGAGAGAGGCAATAGATTTTATACATCAAAGCCCTCTTGTATTTAAAAGCATATGTATTTTTATGAGTCTTGAATCTTTAATTAATTGATTTGTGAACTTTATTTACTCCACAGAAATATTGATCCAACACCTGAAAAGAGCAGGTAGCAAAACCTGTCATCTGTTATATGAGGAACTAACTCTTGCAGAAGAATACTTGCATAAATGCATGGCAGGTTTCTTGGAAGCACTCTCCCCTTGTCTAGAGAGAACCAACAGGATAAAAGCATTTGTGGGACCACAGGTAAGACAGATCTTCTATAATCAGGCTCAGAGCCATGTCTTATCTTTGTCTGCAGCAGCCAGTAGCAGGGAAAAAATATTTGTCTCAGAATCTTTAATGCTGGTCTGGAGGAAAATGATGCTGCTCAGTCACTGCATGAGCATTGCTCATGTCAAGTTCTGTCAGGTTCCTAAGGCTGCAGAGGTGTCCTTCACTCCCAGGGAGGGCACAGGTGTCCTTTAGGCCAGCACACCAACCTCATAGCATAGCTGCTGTTACAAGCCTTTCTGTGCTTGGGCAGGCTGTGCTTGTGGAGGAATAGCTGAAGGTTATCTGGGAAGTTTCTTCTGAGCTTCTATGAAAGCCCCACAGGCCAACACCCTGAGGAGACCTCAGCAGACTTCCACAGTCTGAGCAAAGACATGTCCCTCCCACAGAAAACCTCTACCTACCATACATATGGCACAGCAAATCGCCTTGAGCTCCCAGCACTGCTCATGTGAAAAGTCTCAGAAATATGGGACCAGTGCTTCACTTTTCACTTCTGAGCAGATTTGAGTGGAGGGAAAAAGTAGCCAGACCAAAGTCCAGGTCAGGAACATCTACCCATCACTCTTCCACATTCATGCCAGTCAGGTAAGTAGCTGCCCAGTCTGTTCATTACAGGAATGTTTTAATGCGTAGAGCAAACACTGGTGGTTGCAAAATATTCCCAACATTATAAAAAAAAGCTGTTACCTGTAGGTGACTAAATGATACCACTCAGTGATGTAAACATCAAAATTATGGCTAAGGGTCCACCTCCTGCTTCCAGAAGCAAGCCTTGTAGCAAGGCAGGTCTGGGGTATGTTAGAAATCCATGAAACAAAAGCAAAGCCACAGTAAACTGTAGCTTTATTGTGTAGTGACACAACCAACAACAGAAGCAACATCTAAGAATGACACACACAAACATCATCTGTTTGGTTTATGGCAACCATTTTTATTAGGCTAAAAAATAAACCAGGAGGCTCAAACTGGCATGCTATGCATGATACCTGAAGATCATGCCCTTCTTCATGAAGGGAAGATCTGCTGTGCTAGAAATAAGAGAAATCATAGCTCTTGATACATTCTAAAAGTATATAACCAGGTGAAGCAAAACCCTACTGCAGGACACTGCCTTAAAGTTAAGAAGCTTTCAAAGGGCAGCAACAGCCTCAGGGAAGATAAATTCCCAGAAGGCTGTGAAATATGAGAAAATCCAGATTCAAGATGTCTTTAAGTGACAGGTAGGAGACTAGGAAACAATTCTGAGTAATTATCACTAAATGCTGGATATTCTGTTGTCCACACTTGTACCTAGGACACATGGCTAAATGCTACTTTGGTCTGTTCTATAAATACTTGCATACTCTTTAAAGACTTCATTTTAACTTGGCCTCATGTCACAGGAGTCTAGCCAGATTCAATATTTGTCCTATAATGCATAAATAAAATAACTAATCTAAAATATTGCTTAAGTTTCAATATGTGCTCTATTATGCAATGTTTGATTAAAGGACACAGTTAAGCTCATTCTCAGGTTACAACTAGTGAAAAGATCAGTTTTCAGGCTTTTATTTCACTGTTCTGTTTGCTTAGCTGACAGTTATAATTAAAAATAGAGAGGTTTAGCCTGCTCTAGGTGGATGTACTTATAGGGCCTGTTAGTACTGTTTCATATTATTTTATGAAGAAGGGATCATGTCAATTCTGTCAATCATTCCAAACCCTTTCAGGCTAAGAATTTAACTTGTTGCCAGAGGCTATATTTTTATGAGAATTCGAGTGAAAATGATCTTGCCACTTTCAAGTATGTGAAAAAATGGTTGGGAAAATAGTTTTTTTCCTCCTTTTTATGGCCATTATGATGAGTACTTAATGACTGAAGTCATGACTCAAGCCTTGACTTAGAGCTTTAATAATCATGGTATAATCCATGTGAGTTTTATCCAGTTTTATTTTTTTTCTGCATCCTCAAAAGAGTAAGATAACAAAAAAAAATTAAGCCTTACTCTAGTTAAAGCTTTACTGAGCATAGTATAAAGCTCATGAGTTTTATCCAGTTTTATTTTGTTCTCCACGCTTTAAAGAGTAAAATAACATTAACATTTTCCTCTACAGGAAATGTTATCATTATTTGCTATGTAAACTAAAAAAATTAGCAGAATGGAAGCAACAGCTACCACCAGCCCGCTGTTGCCTTACTTTCATAGGCAGCTAAGCTGAAGTTCATCATTGGGCTAAGGAGCAGAAATTTGACCTTGTTATTTGTCATTCAACACAGGGCCCTACATAAAAGCCCAGATCACTACAGGATATGGGACAAGTAAGGAGCAGAAGGGCTGAGTCCTGGCTCCTGATAATGTTGGGCAGAGTTGTAATCCCATCAGAAGGAACGTCTCCATCACATACCTGGCTCTTAGCAACAAAAGGGAGACCTTTGTTCAACAGCTTAGCTGCTGAAATAGCCAGGTAGCAGCAACAGGGGACTCAGCTTTTTTTAATGACAGATATTTGAGCCAATTCAATAGAGGAGATTTTAGCCACCTTTGCCCACATTGTATCACAGAAAAACAACATGCCTGCAGTTGAAGAAGGCCCAGGAGATCATTTAGTCCAACTTCATTGCCAAAGCAGTTACCTTTGGTGACCTTGCCACGAGGCTGAGCAGGACTGTGCCCAATTGGCTTTGTAATCTGACCAAGGATAGAGAGTCCCTATTCAGATCTTCACCATTTGATAAATATAGTGCATAGTTGATATATATTATGAACTCAACCTTGATGTTTATATTATCTTACTGCCGTGAATCACAGCAAAATTACTCCGTGTTTATAGGCAATACAGAATGCAAACACATTGTGGAATATACACACACTGAATGTATACCTATTTCATTTATGAGAACCTAGTCTGGAATGCAGAAAAAAATTGGAATTAAGCTAGTAACATGGCTTTGGTGAATTTCCATGTAAAGATAGAGAGGAAATACCATTAGTACATAGCTCTGGAGCTCTGGAGACTTTTGGAGTACTTTCAGATCAAAATTTTTTTCACCAGAAAAGTACTGCTGTACTGTTGACACCTAAAAGGAAAAATCAGAGTGCAGATGACACATAACATGAATCTTGTATTCTGAGAGGGACAGATCCACCTGCTGTCCTTCATATTGAAGATTGTGAGATTTGAGAAAGATTCAGGCACTTTGATTTTAAAATGAAGTTGAGATTGAATAGGACCAAGAATACTGCCTGGTACCAAAGTTAAAATTCTATTGAACTTATGTTTATGGGAACTTAATAATTTTATGAGACACTGCTGATAAAATTAGGCTTAGATTCTTTTCACTTAGTGCACTTACTTGTAACCGGACTAGTTGAATTATTTTGTTGGAGCCCATTATTGCTCTGAAGCTGATATTGAGAAAAAACAAAGACCAAAGGACAAAATACCTATGAAAAACATAACTGTTTCAATGTTAAGGAAATAAATGATTTTATCTTCTTTGCTTTCTTAATTTTTAATCATTTTTGCCCTGAGGCTACAGGTTTATTCCAGTTTAAATGACAATCCAATACAAGACCTTCTCCTGACATTCTTTATATATAGTATATCAAGAAGGCCATAATAACAAGACTACCATTCTTCTCAAAATTAATCTACTAATATGTACCATCCAAAAACTTCAATTTCAATAATATCATCACAGATTACATCACAGTTCAAAGGGACATTTTGCTGGCATGTGTGGGCAGTTGTATCTGTGGTAATTTCTCTTTGCAGAAGGGAGAATATTCTCATTCTCCGTGGCTTTTCCTGCCATTTTTTCCAAAAACCAGGATGTACTATTTTCAACAGTGATTTGAACACCCTTCCCTGTTACTAAGGTCTGAAGAAATTTATTTTTTTTTTAATCCCAGAATCTGATTATGAAAAGAAATAGGTGATATACTGCAAGTTACTGACATTGAAGATATTTTTTCTTGGTCTTTGGGCAAGCCTGATGCCAGAAATATGTTTAACAGAGTTATGTGCCAGCACACTTCTCACAAACTTTCTCACGTGTATTTCAGCAACTTTCAAAGCTTATCCCATTTTACCCTAACCTGTTCAGGAAAAAAAAACCAAGGCTTTCCTCCAACAGAGAAAGCACAGAAGAAAATGCACAGAAGAAAATGAACATCCAGGGAAACTTCGGTCTCCTCTTTCTTCCAATAATTAAATGAATGGCTGCCTTGCTTTTTTCTAATTTTCTGGTATCATCTAAATTGGAAGTGGGAAAAGGGGTTTTCTGCAAATTGCCATCATTTTCACTGCACCTTATTTCATCCCAGTCTATGTCTATGTATTCACTCCATTGTGCTGCAATTCCCGAAAAAACCCAGCGGGAGAGCGCATCCCCCTCAACGCAAGACTCCCAAACCCTGAAACTACTTTTATTGGGATGGCACAGCTATTGGACACCTGTGGCATTCATATTTTCTGAAAAATCCCTTCGCCCAGGATTTTCTCCTGGGAGGCTGAGAAGCCTCAGAGAAAAAGGAAAACAAATTCTTAACTGATTTGCTTCTCCTGTGTTGCTCTCCCGCTGGGTTTTTTCGGGAATTGCAGCACGATGCCATGAGAGGCGTTGGGGCTAACTTGACAGGGCAGTGGGGGCCGGTGTCCTGCCTTTTTCCGTTCGGTGATGGAAAGGAGCGCTCGCGTGTGTTGCGGCGGGCATGTTCCTGCTCCCGGGGCAGCGCTGCGCTCCAGCTGCCTGCCGGCCCTGCCCGCTCCCAGCGCTTCCGCCCGCTGCTGCGGAGGGGCTGCCTCTGCTGCCGGGATACGGCGTGTCGTGACTTGCTGCCAGTGGTGGTACCGAGACCAGCCGCTGCCTGTGAGTTTTACAAAATGCAGAAATCTCCTGTCCTCGCCTTTGGCCGAGCCCGCACCGCTGCTGGAGGAGGCGCAGGCTCACATCGGAGAGCCCGTGCAGCGGCGGGGGAAACTGCTGAGCAGGTGGGGAATTTCTGATATTGTTTTGTTGGTGGTGGTTCTTCCTGTTGTATATATATTTTTCTTTTTTTTCCAAGTGAAGAACTGTTAATACTTCTCCCGTATTTTTGCCTGGAAGCTGCACAGGTTTGACGTTATAATAATGTGGAGGGAAGAGTCACTTACCAGGAAGGTTCCCACCTTCCTTGCAGACATCTGTCTTTTAAACCAAGACGACATCTCAGCGTCTTCCGTTCACAGTCCACAGCAGTGTTACCTGACCTGTCCATCACTGTCCCAGCTCCCCCTGCCCAATAAACTGATACAAAGGAAACATAAACAGGTCCAGCAGCCAGAGAAAAACCTTCTTGACATGGCCCTGGCGCATGACGGAGAGACCGGTCCAAGTCTGTTTTGGGCACATTAACTTTTTATTGCTTATTTTCTAATTTATGCTGCCTTAATTATGTATTAAAGAAAATATATTATCCAAACTCACATACAGAATTTCAATGCACTTATTAGCATTCACTTAGTAGTAGATTAAAAATTTGTTAAAATTTCATTTCTTATTCCACTCCTTTCCATTCAATTGCATTTCAAATACTTGCTGATCACTTCATAGTACTTTCATTTGAGGCTGAGAAAAATTTAGCATATTCTGCTAATAACTTATCAGCATTCCTGACTTCAAAAGTTTAAAGAGCTTTAAAAATTTCTGGCTCCTTATCACAACACGAGACAAAGCTCCCTGGAAGGATAACATCAAATTCTCTGGCGACAGATTAGCAGGGGCAGTTATTACCTTGTCTACATGTCAATGAAATTCTGGTTGGCCATTTATTGTGTAAACTTGTACAAGCTGTGATATAAAGGGGCACCTGGGTTATTTGTTTCTCAGCAATTAAATAAAACATGTTTGTTTACGATAACATTAATAAATTGTGGATAGTTTTGATGAGTTGCAACAAATTAATGTGATTTTGACCCCTTTATCAGGAGTGCTGGCAATTACACAACTCCTATCCTTGTGCCGTTTGCATGTGGCCATGCAAGCAGCTGTCAGCAAATGCTGTGCAAGACATCTATCTTTCTTAATGGAGCAGGGTGCACTATACAGGGAGCAGCTGACCAGCTGTATAAGCAGGAAAACCAAAAATTTATTGCCTCAGATATGATCCTGCACTAATGATTTTTGCTGCAGTCTTGTCTCTGCACAGCACCACACTATGAGGTGGATGCAGTAGCTTAGGTTAGAACTAGTTGGTTGCTAGACAGTACAGCTGTCCAACAGCCATAAATTCTGGAAGCTTTAGTTCTCCTCCAGGTAAGCTAGAAAGAAAACACCTGCATTTTATCAGCAGCTTGTTGAAACAAACACATTATTATAAAATGTTTCCACTGGAAAAATTGCTGGTTTTCAAATAAAATTTCTTTCAGAAACTATCTCTGATTGCTCCTGACAGTTACCCAGCTCCTCTCTCAATGCACTGGGCAGATAGCTTCTTCTTCAAGCCCCTCTATGACCCATGTCTGTCTGCATCTTGTACTGTTTCTCCACTATCATTTAGTCCTGGATATTCTCATTTTCTCACTCCCAGCTAGTTCCTGATGTACAGACACAGTTTTTACTATATCTGGTCTCTTTTTTGTTGTCTCTTTTGAAGATGCCACCACCTTAAAAGGCACCCACTGTTCAGCATGCAAGCAACATCCCTAGCACATCTAGTCATCCTTCCATAAGTGCTATTAACTGCCAAGATGGCGCCTTCCTTTGTAAGGAACCTGTCTTTACAGGTCTTTGCAGCCATACTCACATCTGATCCCCACCTTGGCTCAATTTTCAGCACTCCAAAATCTCTGCAGGTGCCTTTTCTGGAAGCACTTCCATCTATCCCTGAGCAGTGTCTACCCTTAGTTTTCCATAGTAGGCAACTTACCAAAGTTTTTTTCTCTCCGCCTTGTCCAACCAAGCTGCCCTCCTGATTTCCTTCCTAGCTTTGTTCCTGATTTCCTCCAGTCACCATGACCCTATCTGCCCTCTCCTTTCTTCCTTCCTGCACTCCAGAAAAGCCCTTGACATAGTGCAACTACTCCCCTGCAGCTCACTGGGTCTCCTACCTCAGAGCAGTAACATAAGCAGCTGTTGCCAACTCCAAACAGTAGAGGATGATAAGTGATTTCAGAGTATGAAAAAGTGCTGGATCGATTTGGGGAGAATGTTTTGATCCAGAGCAGAAAATTTTTCATTCCTTTTATTTGAGCTGTTTTCCTCTTCCAGCCACACAATTGTGAGAGATCATTTGGGGAATCTTTGTGAGTCCTTCAGACTGACTTATGTGTAAGGTTGTGAGATGGCAGCAGCTGTATGGAGAGCTATAGATAGGCCAAAAATAACTGGCAAACTCACCAGCTCCATGTACTTGAGACAATGGGTAGACTGTGTGAGACTTCTGCTCACCCCCAAGCCCACAGTCTAGAGACAGGGGCTGGAGCAGGGCTGGAGTGCTGACTCCCATGTCCCAAAAAAGGAGGGGAATACCACATTGCTCTGAAAGTTGTCAGAAGTGGCTTTGTCAGGAAGTGCTTGGTAACCATTACTTCTCATAGGGATTCACTTGCTCCACCCAAATGCACCTAAATTTTTTAGGTGAAGTTTCTCAGCTCCAGAATTAAAATTTTGATTGGGAGAGACAGAAACAGACTAGTCCACCCCAAATAATAATAATAACTAGGACATGCAAAGTACAGAGGAGAATATGGAATATACATAGAGAAAATCTAGAATAAGGATTATGGGGAGATCAGAAAGAAAGAAATTAAACATGCCTTTCCTGTGACTTGGGTGTGGGGAAGCACTACATAGCAATGTATTAATTATCTTGGAAAGCTCTCAAGGCTTTCTTTCCTCTCAAGGCAGAGGGGTAAAATTCAAACCTGAAGGATACAACAGCTAAAAATAAACACGATGGGAAAAGCTACTAAGGTGTAGGTGGGGTTATAATGTTTGTTATATTTATACAGCACTGTAATCAAATAATTTTAATAGATAGCATTTGCATACAGTTCACTTCAAAGCTGCTATAAGTGGCACCCATATAGACTGCATTTCTTTAATTTTCTTTCACACATTAGGATCCTTTTCTTCTTGGCATGTCACCCTAAAATCTTCTGGAATTTGATCCCTAAACCAGACCTGAAACAACGGGAGGTTATCTGATGTCTTTGCGCCATCTACAGATCTTATCGGTCAATTTGCATCTTTTTTTTTTCAATTGCACAGAGCACAGACTAGATGTTTTCATAGAAAAATCGATTATAATTGTATTGTCTTGTTCCTGAGAAGCAATAGTGGCTCAGAATCCCAACTCACTATTTTCCTTTTCCTTTTTTTTCTCCCTACTGTTATCACAGTCAGACTGACCTCCAACATCTTATTCAGAATTTCTCTAAATGGTTTCCAACTCTTTAACAAGTCACCTCCTTTTGGTTTTAAAATGTTCCAATACTTGACTACCCTACCCCAGCTTCAAAAAAGTGTATCTTGTTTCTGATGACTTTTATCCCCAAATGTAGTTTTTTCTTCTGAGATGGAGAAGGCTCTTTTAAGAAACCAGCACAATGGCAAGATAACATTCTTTGTCTTTCCACAAAGAGAGCCTAAAGAGTAGTTTGTGAATTCCCAGGCTATTTCCTGGATGTGAAACTATATATAATTAAACACCTTCTTCAGAGACAAAGAAAGGGCTAGGGTCTAAAAATGTCACCTCCACCAGCTGGATACCAAACTCTTTGTGAGAGAAAGGCCTGATGGGTGGAGATGTTCAGCTGAAGGCTTCTTTGGAGAGCAATCAATAAGCAGTAAAAGGAAGCTTGAGGGTACCCAAAACATTACTTTTCCAGATATGTTAATTTAATAACTATTTAAGATACTGGATATTAGGTTAAGGTGACATGGTCACAACTTAACTCATTTAACTTTTAAAATTACAGCCCATTCATACTTTCATTAAGATAAGGAAATCCTTTCCCAGTCTGAGTTACACACTTGATCCTTCAAGGAAAAAAAAAAACCACCCAAATTAGCTTATATTCAGTTTGCTGCTTCCTCAGGAAAAAAAAAAAAAAAAAGACAGCTATTACTGGGCTTTCATGTAAGAAAAATCAGCCATTAGCCCAGCCACAGGGGAGAGAGCAAAAGTGCAGCTAGAGAAATAAATTTCTGACAGTAACTAATACTGGATGGTAAGGGAACTAACTTATGTAATGGCACAGTCAGAGTATTCCTTTTTCCCATTTATACACCCATTCTTTAACAATCAGCAGCTGTGAGGTCCTGAGGTCTTGACCTGATGGATGTACTCCAACTACATTTAACAGTTCTAGATCTTCTTCTGTCTGGCTATGTGAACTTTAGTTTCCACAGAATCCTGTAGCAATAAGTTTTGCAACTGAGTTCAGTGTTGTGCAAAAAGGATTTTTCTTGTACTGTTTCTCCCCCATCATAAGTGCCAAAATATTTTCCCCGATAGTCATAATGATAATATATATAACCCTATAAAGACTTTTAGGCAAAAAAAAACTAACTAGAAACTCTATTTCCTAGTATAAAACCTGCAAAGAAAATAATCCTTTGAAAAAAACGGTATATATGTCTTTTGGAAACCTCCTTTAAAGAGAAAAATTAATTCCTTTTTTCTTGATAAATTATACTTATGTATTTGCAAGTCTAAAGAATTGCAGGAGGAAAGCCACTTTCTCCCTAAGTTCACCATGCACTGCTCAGTGTTAAAGTCAGAACCAATAGTAATTCATACATCTAAGTTGAAGTAAGCAGTTTTGTTTTGTGAATTCATACTAGTGATGAAAAACCTACCTAAAGACTGTGTGTGTGCTAATGCTGACACTCTTTAAGTGTACTATGCACAACTTTCTTACTGCATTTTATACACCACACACACACAAAAGTATATAGACAAAATACAATTAGATTTTTCCTTTTAATCTGGCAATTCTGAAACTAATTTAAATGGAATATCATTCAAGGTCCACTACTGCAAAACAAGCACCATCAATTTAAGGTAAACAAGGAAACAGCTGTTTTCCTAAAGAGTTGCCTTCAATAATGTCAAAGGCTTTCTTGATACTGTTTTATATTATTTGGGATGGCATATTTTATATGTTGGTCTCTTACACTTGAACACAACACAGAAAGTATTTTTTTGAGACATTAATTAATGGTGCCTTTACTGGTACCTAAAAGGCACTGGACAGATTTCTGATTTAAAATTTGCACAGTTCAAAAAATGATGTCACAACACACAAGTGGTTGAAAATATTTCATGGAGCATATTTTATTAGAATATGGTATATTTTGCAAAACAATTTTGTTGAGTCTTGTAGGGTTTTTTTGATAGAGGGAGATGTATATGAAAGTCGTGCATCACATCAAACTCAGAATATTTGGGATTGACTCCTTTCTGAACATTGTCCTGATTTCTTCCTTTAATACTGTTTAGACTTACTGATAGTTCATTAACCTAACATAGTATGTAAAACATTTTACATTTTAAGAAGCAGCTAAATGCTACATTTAGACTATTTCCCATCTTTATTCGGATAATATATATCATAGTATAGCTGCAAATAGTGTTTAGTTTAATACAGCATATATGGGTTTTCACCCCTGACAGAATTTACCTTGCCCTGTCAAATAATTAATGTTTGGCAATCGCAGCTTTTTCTCCACGTAGCTCTCCCCAGACGTGGTGCAGTCTGGTGCCGTGCCATTAGATGTCACTGTGGACCACGCAAAAGAAGACCAAAGCATGAACCAGCATCTTCCCCTCTGCAAACAGTAACCCCAGTTTCAAAACAGGTCTGCATCTTCAGTGACTGCAGCATACCCGTGTGCCCTCTCCCATACGTGCACCTTGGCCTCCACCACCACGTTCCTCTGCAGCTGCTGCTCTGACACAACAGCACACAGTGGAAAGCAGGTCAGATTCCATACAGCAAAAACCTCCTCCTGTCCTCCTTTCCTTTCATGAAGGAACAATTTCCAGGGTCCGTAGCACCATGAAAAACACAGCTGTGGGGTGCCTCCCTTTTAGAGGGCCAAAAGGCCATACTGAGTGTGGTGTCTAAGTTTAGAGCAAATAAGTGACCAAATGAGATGTATGGTGGATTGGATCTGAAGCCAACTGACTAACATTCTATTGCTGCACTGGATTTTTATGGCCTCCTACTTCCTTTAGTCTTTTTCATTGTTTGGCTTGTTTGCAGTTTTTTCCTGAGTTGCTCCCAGTGAAGCATTGCATCAGTTTGTTGCAACTACCCCAGGGGAGGCGGGGAGTGACCTTGATCTCTGGGGAAGCAATAGCAGTGGCAAGGTGAGGTGTTCCCACAGCTGTGGGATTGGAGGTGGATTCTGCTGATGCTGAAATCCTGGGAGGCAAAAACCCACTTATTGACTTCTTGTGGCTGCAGGATCACAGTCCAACTGCAGTTAAGGTCTTTGTTACATTCCCAACCTTCCAGGCTTGGACATCATGGTATTTTATGCATGAGCTTCAGGGAGTAGAGCTGCTATGTCGTAACAGGAAATATTTTTAAGGTCCGGAGTTTTCCTGCTGACATGACTGTACTGCACACACTAGCTATGGAGTTTTGGGTGCATCCTGGAGTTTCAGCCAAAGGGGAAGTACTGCTTGGGGTAAGACTTTTTGCCCATTGCCCCATAGTTCCACTAATTCTAAGTAGCTCAGAAACAGCCAAAGGTGGGGTGTCTTTGAAGTACCTTGTAATCGAATCAGATTTATGTCTTTGTAGGCAGAGCACCTCATATATCGCAGCAAGACAGGGTTGGATTAATTTAAAAGGAAATTAAAGTAAGGATTATAAAACCATAGAGGTTATTAAAGATTCTTCTTTCTGATGGCAAAGGCATTATACCCTCTTAGAAATCACACTGCATACACACACAGATGGAAAGCCAAAGGAACAGGGGTTGTGGTTATAAGATCTGATAGTTTTGTAAGTAAAATTAACTTCGAACCAAGTGAGAAGCATAGCACTGTCAGGCCAAGAGCTCACATACCAGAAATTACAGCCTTCATTGGAGAACTTGTCCCAGAAATTAGTTGCATAGACAAGAAATTCTTATCTGTGCTCCAGATATGAGGACCCAGAGCACAAGCTCCTGAGGTCATAATCACATGGCTGTGCTGTTTGAGGGGGTTCCCAATGTGACTAAGACAAAGTGACAAGCCTGAACTCAAACACCAAGGAAGCAGGAGTGCTGCAAAAATTACTGGAGAGTTCCAAGTACAAACTGGCGTGTAAATATTGATATCAGCATCAGGTGGGGAGTGTACTTTGGGTAGCAGTAAAGCATTTCAAACTGAGGTGGCAGGAAACCAATACTTTTTATCTTCTGACTGTCACCATAACCTTTGCCATTACAGGGGACAAGCTGCTGCTCTAAATGGTGGAAAAGGGGACTGTTAAGTTTGTAAGGCAACCGTTCTCCAGAAAACGTCCTGTAGAATCCACATAGTGTTCTTAAAGGCTCAGAGGGTTTGTATAAGACAAATTGTGTCTTTTTGTCCCACCTTCATTCTCTTCAGCAATGTGAGAAGGAGAAGTGAGCATTCTCTTCATTACATCTTCTCAAGTCTCAACTTCTTTTCTCCTTTTCCCGCATTCATCTAGGGACAATCAGAAACATATCCCAAATCGTGTCATTGGATAGCAAAGCCAGCAATCTCCTCTGGACTTCACCTTATGTGGTGCAGAGATGTCATGCATTCCAATATTGCTTCCAAAGGACTAAAACTACAAAGATTTCCTGTTGCTACCATAATTTGATGTCCTCAAATGGAGGGATGGATTGATGTCTTCTAGCCAGGGTAGATTGGCAACAGAATATGCTGATTAGAAAAAAAAAATTTACACAAGGCAAATCTGGATTTCTGAATTCTCTTTAGGAAAAGCTTTACAGTATTTGCACAAAAATTTGCTTGCAGTAAAGGAGATTTGAGTATCTAATTTTAAATATCCCGTTCTGTGAAGATAAACTATTTCTTTGGGTGCCCACACATGTGGCGTTGCTTTGGTTCCTTGCAAGTGTTTCTCCTTAATCTGAACTACAGCTGGTGCATCAGTGTTATTTTACAGGTATTAAAAATATTCAGCAGGGTAGCTGTTAACTAAGGTTTCACTCTCTAGATAACAGATGGCAGATGTTCTTCATTATAGCAATGAGGATAGCAGCTGCCCCTGTGTCAGGAGAGAGAATGAAGAACTTGATCCACACTAGTGTTTGGAGAGAGCTGATTTTAGCGTTTCTGGCATTCCTAGCAAGGTTTAAAAAACCATTGTCTCACTTAAGGTCAGAAGAAGATGGAAAAATAAGATGGTCACTTTTGCAAGGAAAATTTCAGGGTAAGAATTTCTGCCACATATCTATACTCTGTTGAGAAACAGCTGTTGAAGAACTACATGTACACAGAAGAGAGAGAAAATTTATTGGTGCAGCAGGGAAGAGGAATCTAGGAAGCGGGACTGGAAACAACCTCATGGATAATTTCAGCTCAGTAAAAGAGAAGACAAGAGTTTGTGCTGCTTGATTCTACTTTTCTCATGCTGCTGCAGAAGGCATGGATGTGAGAGAGCACTGGTGTCTCTCAGGCAGGCTTGCACAACATTCCATGGGGACGCTCAAGCCATGGCATGGAGCCATGAGCTAGCACTGCAATTGCAGACTGGCCATGCCAGAGCTGTGCTGAGGCACAAAGGAGCTCAGGGACTCCAGCACAAGGACAGCCACACAGCCCTGCTAGGACATGAAAGAGTACCCCTGGACACATCCCACACTACTGTAGCAGCACACTCCATATCTCCAAAACAGCACGGTGCTCCCGTGGTTAGTGAGAACAGAAACAGCATCAAGTTCCTGAGAGTGAAGGATGTCAGATCTGAGAGATGAAGAGCAAAAGTGCAAATAGGATAAGGACAAGCTACAAAATCCAGAATTGAGCTGAATAAATTTTGGAGGCTGTAATCACTTAAGTGACTTCAGGTTTCCTTTCTTTCTTTCCATGTCATTCAGGATTCCTGAACAGTGTTACTGATATTTTTTCTATGATAATTCATTGATAAATATCTAGCTCTGGAAACACTTTCAAATAGACACTGCAACTGCAAACCCCTTCTCCAAGATCCAGGTTAAATTAATGTAGTAGGGCAGGCAGTCAAAGCTTTGGGCTGTCTAGAAATGCCTATTCCTTGCTGACCTAAAAGTCATGGTTGCCTTGTAGCAGTGCTATATTTTTCTGGTTTTCACACCAATGTATGTGGCAGTAACTGTGTACTATTGCAGCATGGCCAACAGTGTTTTATAAACACAGCAATAACCAAAAAACCCTTGTGAGGGGTAAATGTTCCTCTGGAATTCTTTTCCCAACTCTTTGGTACTGGTATTTGAGAGAGCACATATGTCCACAACCCCAAAAGCACACTTGCCATAGCCAGTGGAAAAAAGAGCACTAGAAATTCCTGCAGTTGTGTTGCACCCATTCCCCAATGTCTTTTATCCAGAGAACTTATTACCAGGTGTATTGGATGTACATGGCAAGCTTTTGGATGTTGGGGAGGGGGGCTATAGGAGTCGCTTCTCTGAGGAAATTTAATCTTCCCTATATTTGACTTAAGCAATGCCAACAGGATCCAAGATGATGCACTGCTGCCCAAGGCTGAGACAATCAGAAATGGTAATTAATGCCTCTCTAGGAACATATTAAGGAAGGGGAAAAAATGTGTGTGCAGCTAGAGAACAGAGTAGTGAAAATATGCGAAACAACTCTGCAGACACCAAAGTCAGTGGGGAAGGAGGGAGAGGAGGTGCTTCAGGCACAGAAGCAGCGATTCTCACACAGCCCGTGGTTCAGACCATAATGAGACAGCCATGTCCCTGCTGCCCATGGAGGTCCACAGAGCAGCAGAGACCTATCTGCAGATATGAAGGAGACCAAAAGAAGGCTGTAACCCCTGTGGGAGTCCCACAGTGGTGCAGGGTCCTGGTAGGACTTGTGGCACCTCCATGCTGGAGGAGCCGGCGTCTGAAGGACCGCATCCTTTATAAAGTAACACACATTGTGAAGAATTGCAGCCCATGGGAAGGACATACTTTGAAAACATTCATAGAGGACTGTCTCCCATGTGAGGCATCCCACACCAAAGCAGGGGAAAGATGCCTCTTCCTGAGGAGGAAGTGGTGGCAGAAACGATATGCAATGAACTGGCCATTCCCATCTCCCTGTGCTGCTGGAGGGCACAAGATAGAGAATCAGGAATAAAGCTAAGCCTGGGAAGGAGGGAGGTTGGGGGGAAGGTATTTTTAACATTTGCTGTACTTCTGATTATCCTAATCAGATTTTGATTGGTAATAAATTTATTTCCTCAAATCAAGGCTGTTTTGACAGTAAGTGGTGAGTGATCTCCCTGTCCTTATTCCAACTCAGGAGCCTTCCATTATATTTTCTCTTCCCTGTCCATCTGAGAAGTGGGAAGAAGCTTTGGTGGGCACCTGGCATCCACAGGGTAAAACCTCCACACCAAGAGACTGTTTCACATGTTGTAGGTCAAGCTCAGACCAAACTTAATTTTTCACACTGGATTCAGGTATGCTTAAAGTGGATCTGTCCCAAAAACTTTAATGGACAGATAATTTCTATGCAGGGAGTAAAGAGTCATTGCCATGTGAAATTTTCTAGTTGTGCTATAACTGAAGTAGATTCCAGTATAGCTTGTGCTTCTCCAGGAATTAGGGAATTTCTCTGCTGTCTTAGCCTTGATGCAGCTTTAACTCATCACACTCTTGACATAGGCTAATGTCAATTCCTGTCCATTGAAATAAACTCTGCACAATACCCTCTGTGGGTGAGTATAAGAATATTCAGCAGAAGGTGAGACTCAGGATGCTTATTTTATAGTTGACGCATTTGGGAAGAGTACCTTGTATCACTGCAGCCAAACAAAACAGCAAGACAAGTAAGAGAGGCCCTGTATGTTCACATTCTTACATCAGAAAAACATATGGAAAAAGAATGAGGCCATGTGAGTTTCCTGTGGTGAGGGATAAGATGTTACACATGGTAGTATGTAGAGAATATAGTAGAATATATTTTGCACAATACCAAAACCTCTCATGCCTAGTTAACTCTGTTATATGTCTTTTTGCAATCAAATTATGATTCAGGATTACTTGGGCATGGGATACTTATATTAATTTATAAATACAGTGACTTTAAGAACTCAGTATTTGATAAAAAATTTTAGTTACAACTTCCTAGTCCCTGTCTCTCCCAGGTATTCACATGGCAACACACTTTGCAATCAAATTAGTTTAATAAAAAAATATAATTATGAATGTAACCAAGGAATCTTCATAGGCATCTGACAAATTTGCTGAAGAGGAGTAAGTTTTAAAGATGGTGACATGGCAAAGTCATGCCATAGATAATGTATATGTGTGTTTGCATGTGTTTGTTCACAGCCTATTCACATAAAAAAAAATGTGAACAGAAATGTTAAACAAAGCACTAACTCCACAGCCTCAGTGGCTGAGGAATTAGAGACCAGCTATGCATCTCCCATTCATCTTCCCCATCCTGGAATGTGCAATATGTGCTTTAGCCCATCCCACTGCTGAGCACACAGTCAGCGTCTCAGCGTGCTTACACGTTTTCCATTTGTTTTTCCACAGCTCGCTAATGACTTGTAACTGCCCTGTCACCACCCTGCTGCAAAGGTGATGATGAATTCAGCAGACCCAACATGCAAATGGAAAAGCACGGAAAATATTAACTGTTGCTTCTGATATGCAACTGGAGTTTTGCAAACCTGCTGGTGTTGCATAACATGGGGAAAACACAGTCTCAGAAAATAAGCACCATCTTCCTGCCAGCACAGCTTTTCTGCAATATGCCTAAGAGCAAAGAACCATTGTAAAGCAATTCAGTTTTATTCAGTAGCTAGCTTAGGAAACCTTTAACCTTTACAGGAAAGAAGGAAGTGAAAAGGAAATAAATATCACTATTTTAATTTGCCACTGCTCTTTTTAGACATGACAAAATGAAGCAAAGACTTTAGTGATGAGAGAAGTTTGATATCACATTACTCCACAGATGCATTTAGCAATACTGCAGTGTTTTGATGTACACCAGTAAATTTTGCCAATTTATAATGCTGAAGCAATCTCTGCTATGGTTTTCTTAATGACCTAGCTATGGGGCCAAGATAGACCCCAGCTTTAGGGAATGGAGACATAACTGTAGCTCTGTGAATAATTCTTTCAGGGTAGACTCAGCAGGAAAGCACACTCACAAGGCATGTTTTGCATATATCTGCTCCTTCTTATAAACAGGAGCAAAGCTATGACAGAAACAAAGGCTTTAGTATACAGGTTTTCATATACATCCATCATAGTGAAAGGAAAAGGGTTTAACATAATCAGAATGAAAAAAGAATTTGATATAGTTTCTTCTCCCATCTCAGATATTGCTGACACTGATGTGCTTTTGTGGGGAAATGCACATCTGCACTTTCTAAAACAAGTTGTTTAAGTGAAAACATTTCCCAGTCAGCACAGTGCTGTGTGATTTTTTATGAACCATCATATAAATATTCTTAGCTCACAAAGCTCATAAAAATATTCCCCCTAACCATTCAGGTCAGTGGTCAAAACTGGATCAGCCCCATTTTATTTTTGCTAGAAAAGAGAATGCATTTTAAAGCATGCCAAATAAAATCACAGTCCTTGCAAGCCAGCATGGTTTTGCCTTGATTTTTAGTGAAAGAATGCAAAAGGAGCATGTCTATGAGCATCCAGGAAGTTAAGGGTGCAGCATCTGAATGCATTAAATGCCTGTTAGTCAATAAAAATACATTACCATGCCATCCTCTGCATTGCAGTCTAACCCTCACTACCTGCACAGATCTCCAATGCAAATAAAGATGAACACTAGCTAAATCAGCATACTGTAAAAACATAGGAAGAATTTATATTTCTTTCTTTTTTCTCCTGATATCCTTAAGCTGACTCTTTTTATTAGAAGATGTTTAGTTCTGAATGCCTGTTGACCCAGAAATTAGAGGTATATTTGGCAAGATTGAAATTAGTGTGTCTTTAGGCTTCACTTTAGTGAGCTATTAAAGCCTGTGTCAAAGTTTAAGCATGGAAATAGTGCTTTTGACTTCAGTGGGACAACTCACCTATTTAGAGTTAGGTGAGTGTTTACACATCTTGCTGAATAGGTGCCTTGGGGCCCTCTAACCTTATGTCCTGAAAACTTTTGCCATCCTTAACTAAGTTTGTTACGGTGCCATGAAAGGACCCTTTTTTCTTCCTTTTTTTTTCTGGCATTGTGTTTTGTTCTCATTGCAGAAAGACTCTTTGGGGGTTTTTTTGCACTAACTAAACTTTAAGTTTCATCTCTCCAGGAAAAATGACAGGGTCCTTCATTTATAAGGCCTCAGGGTTGATCAGTAGAATTCTGCAGTGGGGAAGGATTTAGACTTTACACTCTGAAACTGCACACTGGCATGTAACTGTTTCTGTTGAAAACACACTCCTTTTTCTAAGTAGACTCAGATCTCACATGCACCAGGATTTGCTTTATTTTTCAGAGAAGTATGGAATTTTGAAAACAGAAATATCAGAGAGTATTATACACACAAAGAATGATGAAAAGACAAATCCACATATAAATGCTGGTTGAGAATCTGATGTGAAATGTACAGTGTTAAAAACGCAATGGAACAACAATTATCTAACTGGTGTAACTAGGGCTTTGAAGGATTAATTTCTTCATAATGCCAGGCAAATGAAAGAAGAAAATTATGATCCCTTGAACTAGAGGAAAATTAAAATGATAAATGGTTAAATCAACCAAACAGCACTGTGATTCAAAATATTTTTAGAAGTCAGCTGTGCAATCCAAAAATATGCCCAATAATAGCAGAAAAGGCCACAAGTAAAAATAAACTGCATATGTAAGAATGAGTGCAGACCCCAGAATGAAGGATTACAAATCACTTGGTGTAACCTGGCATACAAACAGAAAAAGTGGCTGCTTGAATATGCAAACATGATCAGCTATATTAAAAAGCTGTTGAAGAGAATGAAGTAAAAGTTAAGCAATAATGAAGACCAAGAACTAAATTGGGAGGAGGATCTGCAACTCTACTGCAACACTGATGGAATTCACATTTAATATTAACAGTCAAGAAGAGAGTTTTAAACGAGATTATAATTAAATCTCCGCGTGATGTGAACTTGCTGAGCATTATGAATTACAATGATGGCAGAAAAATACTGCTGCAGAGCCAACAGGAAATCAGGAGGACTGGAAGAAAGTGAGGTTATCTGGGGAAAAAATGCAAGCTGCAGCTGGTAGGAAGAAAGGTGGAGAGCGGGGTAGCTGTGAGAGAGAATTAGGTACTAGTATCAGAACTGATTAGTAGGCAGTTCTGAATTTTCATCAGTATGCCAATGAGTGAGACCCATAGGTGTTAAAGGTATTACTCAACGTGGAGAAACAATCATTATTTTCCCTGGCTTCTGACATAACAGCACCAGGCAGACTGTGTCCTGGCTTTGTGTGCTTGATTTGTGGCAAGCATTCGCCTGCAAACTGCTCTTAGCAGGAGCTAAGGTGAAAAGGGGCAATCAACACCAAGTGAGCACAATCCAGTGCAAGGCTACAAGCCACCTCAGAGGAGGGTTAGACAAAGCAAGCCAAGGCTACCAGGGCCATCAGAATGGTCATGCCTCCATTTCCTCTTTGCCTGAACCCCAGCCCAAGCAGCCACCCTGGCTCCTTCCCTCAGAACTGAGAAAGGGTTTTGAAGTGATCAGGAAGGTCTTGGCAGCAACTTACTGATAAGTCCTCTGTGGGACAGCCTTCTGGTCTAGCTCCTTGCTTTCGAACTCTTCCATCACATGGCAGAAGCATCCACCATTCAAATTTGGCATCTCATTCTTAGAGACACCAAAATTAAGTTTCATTTATTACCAAAAAGTCTCACACCAACTTTGTGTCCCTGAACACATGTGCAGCGACTCTCTGAGCACTGGTCCCAGACCAATCACACGCAGCCCATGTGCCCCCCAGACACCTCTAGCTATGATCTGTTGTAAACTTTGATCTTTTGCAATTCAAATTATTTCCTAGTGCTTCACCTTCTTCCCTGCTAATTGGGATGTCGAGCCTTTACAATAACACCAAATTGTATGACTTTTTTTTCCTCCCCATTTTCTATTAGGCTTCCACATCCCCCTTTCTTTCTAAATAACTGATACCCTTGACCCCGTTTTCTGGCTTAACCCTTAGACTTCTGTCCCCAGACTTATTCTGACTACTGTGTGCCACTTTCTGCCTGCTTGACTCCTTCCATTCTCCTGCATATTCTATGCTTCTTGAGGACCCCATCTGTTCCACACTTGCTCATGTGCTTCCCCAGTTTGCCTGTCTATCCACCAATTTATGGATAAGGACAAATTTTTAAGTGGTCCAAAATAAAGACTTTTAGCTACAAAGATTTCAGTTGGAGGGCATAAACTGGAGAGAGACAAGAATAAGCACTTTAAAGCTAAGCTTGTGACAGTCCTTAGCAACGCCTCCTCCCTCCTCCCTTCCCTGCAACCCCCACCACTTTGCTGGGAGTGTCACAAGAGAATCAATCTGCAACCCCATGAAAAATAAACAGAAATAAGCACAAAAACAGATGGGCATCTCTTAATCCCTTGTAGCTGAAGACAGGATTTTACTCATGTTTTTAGAAGATTCCTCCTTCTAAAGATTTCCATCAGCTCAAATCGGGCTTTGTCATAGAAGCTGTATCCATAAGAGCTACACTCTTACTTCCTTTTCCCTCTCCACTACCATGTAAGCTATAGTTCAAAAAGTAGTTTTTTTTCAATTCAAAACAAATCCTCTGAATTCAACAAAGAGCCATTTACACCAGTGATTTGCTTCTTTCTAATTAAATAATCCTCAAGACATCAGACCTTAAGAAGAATGTTTTCAAAGGCAGCTGTTCTGCTAATTAGACAAAATGCCTGAATGATGGCAATTTACTTAGAGTCACCTCACAGAGGGACACACACTATGATGTATTCTCAGGCACAGAACTAACTCTACTGTGTGCATGCAACCTAAGGGTTTACTACACTTTCAGGACATTCTTAATGATTGCATTTAACATTTCCAAAAACTGGCAGAAGGCTCCAACCCACATTTTAACAGAAGCCTGTACTGCTAAGCACCACCTCAGTCTTTTTACATTAAAGGATTTGCTCAGTACATGTCTTGGGCATACAAGGAAAAAGAGTGACAGGTACAAAAAATGCACTTTGCCTTATCTTGAGTAAGATAATGGCTTTTGTTAGACTTGGCTCAATCCACATGTGACTGTTCTGCATCCTCCAACTAACCCTCTAAATATCCAACAGATGTCAACAGCTCAGAGACCCCCTTAAACAGGGGGGTGAGATCCCTTGCAGGATCAGTGGCAGAAGTCTGGTAGGGTAGAACAACAGGACAAGAGGACAGAGAGACTGGCTAGTAAAGTTAGGATGCTGGTGCATGCCCTGAGCTTCTGTCATGTCAAGGAACCGTCCTAAACAAATAGATTCATCCTCACCTACTGTCACATATGACAATGTCAATACAGTCTAAAAACATAACTGAAATACCTGGAGTGAAGCCTAGGCAGGGAGACTTTATATGCCTACATAAGGAAATGCAACTGAAAACATCCTCTGAATTATTTTTCACAGCAAAACATAAGCAAATGTGGGAAGCAAACTGCAATTTAGCTCTTGAAGTTGTGTGGTACACCAAAGTATTTTGTATACTTTGGACTTCATCCAAAGCAAACATTCAACTGCTTTTCTTTTAAACACATCTGGAGGTCAATAAATATTGTCCTTTCCCTAACATTAGTCCCACACAAACTGGCTAATATGCATCCACAAAGCAGGGAGTAAAGTAATATCTATGGTCACATGAATTATCTGGCTTCAATTTCAATTCCTACCATAGATTTCCTGTTTGATCCTGTGTACAAGGGTTAACCTCTTTGTACATCTCCATCTGCCAAAGAGGGTAAATAACACCTGCCTCCTTTCTGGTAGTTTATGAGGCTCTGAGGGCATGTTTCTACCACAGGTGCAGGCACACCCAAGCTGTCTCCATATGAGGTGCACTTAATTATATTTCGCATTTTTCTAGAGATTCAAATTAGAATGCCCAGTATTCAACTTACCAAAGTGCTGAGTGCTCAGAACTGGAAAAGAAGTTAAAGGGAACTCTGTTTGGAACAATAAGATGGATATATGTTAACTGTATAACACTAAGTATGTTGAAAAAGAAGGCCAAAGGCATCTCCAGTGGGCACCCAAATTAACAAGCATTTCTGTAATGAAACTCAGTGCCTCAGGTCTTCCCTTCTTAAACAAGAGCAGCTTTATACCATTTGGGATGTTGTAAAGATGCAGTTCATTCATTCATTCATTCATTCATACTGTAAGACACTTAATAGCTAGAATGCTAAGTATAGTTTTAAAAACACAAAAAAATCCTATTTTCAAATCACAGCTTAAATGACCAGCAGTAAATAAGGCATGGGTTGGAGCATGAGGACAGGGAACATTGAGCAGTATCTTTCATTCTATACACTTACTGAGGAATAGACACATGGAACAACACTCTGTGATAATATAGTACGAATCAGAACTTAAATTAGCTTATGTAAACAAATTGCTTTATTTCCTACTGTTTTGGTGTCTGATTTTGTAACCATATCATTCCTTCACTACAGCTTTTTTTTCATTAAATTTCTTTAACTCAGGATCTGTAGGTGGGAAACAGAAATTTTATTCCAAGTCTTACATCAATCAAGAGCAATGTTTCTGAAATTATTGGAATTAAAATAATGTAAATGAAAAGTCAAACCTTTTGGTTCCTGAAAAGTGGAAACAATATATAAGAATTTGGATCCAGTGTGCTAAAGTTAGGCAGCAAAACAAGGTGTTACATACAGACTGGTAACTTATTTCAAGTAATTTTTAAAGTCTAGGGAAACTTTAGAGTATCAATATTGAACATTCTTCTCTGTAAGTAATTAAGAATAGCAGAAATTTTCTAAGTCCCTGTTATGAAACTTTCACTTTTGCCACTACCCTTCCCCCACATAATCACATGGTTTTAAATCTGGGGGCGATTCACACCTTTAATGCTTTCCCCCAGAAATCAGATAACACAAGGTATTTGTTGAGTATTCTGAAAAGATTAAGTGAAATCATAAGGGTTCTATGGAAGAAAGTAATCAGTATAACAGAGGAAATAATAAGGAAGCTGATTAGAATAAAGATACTGCTGTGATATAGCCCATTTGGGATTTCATGTATGAAAAGATAAAAAGATGAAAGAAGAGGAAGAACAAAGAGCAAGGGATAACAGTTCCTTGGAAGGGAAAGAAGGAAAAAAAAGAAAAATGTATGACCTTATAATATCTAATTCTCCTAGCAAGTATATACTAAATGGTAGTTGTGTTGGTGACTCGTTTTTGGTCATGTTAGAACATGGTTTGAATAAAATAAGGAACTGCACTGTATGTCTGTTTTAACAAGTGCCAAGCGAAGTGATTTACAAAAATGCTTCAGTCCTCATACCTGCAATGGCATTTTGCAAAATTCTTGCCACATGCCACATAGTGATGGTTGTTTGGTTCTTTTCCCCCTCCATCTGAGAGGTGGCAGGATTTCATGCTGTCTTTTGTCAGCACCTTCAAGAGCATCTCAGTGTTGAACTCAGTTTTTCATTCCACTTTGTAGATGAATAGTTCAGTCATCATGGCACTGTGCATGTGAGCCCCATGAGAAGAATGGGTAAGGAAAAAAAGCAAAAGTATTCATTACAGAGAAAAAAAACCAAACCAAATCAAAACAACAATAAAAAACATTACCAAGATGATGTTATACAAGTCATATCACATACACACTTTAACTAAGCACTGTATGACCACCATTCTTGTTCTATCTGCAGCTGGAGATATTTGTGAATATTCCTACAAAATTTGTCAGAGTAGGGCCTCTTGGGACCCCTTCTGACAAGCTCAACTTTGCAAGGTAAATACTCTTCTCAAATCTTCAAGTTACAGGAAAACTGTTCAAAGTGATACAATGAAAGCAAGGCTTGGGTCTTACTGAGACTATCAAATGTGTTGCACAGGACTGTAAACAAACACATGAATAATTTGCTCCTCTGCTCCCAGCAGGAGGTGGATTTCATATTGCTCTAGTACTTCTAACACTCATAAAGCTGGAGACTGGTACAGGAAAAGATAAACTGGCTGCAGTCTCAGTGGTGGACACAGCCACCCACACATGATGTTGAGAAGAGACTACGTGACGAACAGATGACAGAGCAACTGGTTCCCGCTCACCCAACTCCTATCCCAGCACAAAGACAAGAAGCATTCAAATTAGAGGTGCTAGCTTTTAAAAATATGCCACAGTTTGAAAGGAGGATAACCATGGACAGATGGGCTTTGCATGTGATCTCTGCTTCATGAAGAATAATACACCTTCCCTGACATTACGTCAATCAAGAGTGTGGCACACAGTGATCTTGGGATGCATAGATGCTTCTAATTTCTGTGTAGGCAGCAGAAAAATTATGTCTCCTGTAGCATAGTCTCTACTGTGTTCATCAGACTCTTGCTGTCAGGGCTTCTTGTCCCCTGCTGCATCACTACAGATTATGCATTCTGTCTTTGCTGCCTGCTAAGCAGCTACTTCGGAAGAAGCCGCAGCTGCCTGTCTTGGGAGCTTTGAATGCTGGCATTTCTTGGTAGCAACAGCACCACAGTCTTGAATTTCCATGGCCAACTGTGTTTTCATGTCCCATTCAAACCACATCCTGAGCCCTTCAAACGACTTCAGGGGGGAATGAACTACATCTTGACCTCACAAGACAGAACTCTGCTCTGCTTCCAAAGTGAGAATCAGCAATTCAGAACAAGACAGCGAACTTGTGCAGTGAGATCCCAGTTGGGTGGGTTTCTGGAGAGCAAGATGAGTGCCAGTGCTGTGACAGTGCCTGGCAGGAGGCACCACCAGCCAGGAGGAGAAGGGATAGAGTCACAAGCGCCACGTTCTTGCCAGGGGAGCCTTATTATACCCGCGAGCGCTCTTCGCACCACATCCTCGCATCACTTTAATTTACACGCGGCAGCATTAGGACGACGGGCTCGGCTCCGGTCTCCGCAGCATCTCCGGGGACCGCTCCCGGCAGAAACGGGCGCTCTCACCCCGGTGCTCTGTGCCGGTTCGCCAGCCCCTGTCTCTGCCGGGAGAGGGCGGGCACCCCATCCCTTTTCGCTGCTGGGGCGGAGGACGAGGCGCGGGCAGCCCCCCGTGCAGAGGCAGGGACAGGGAAGGGGCCGGCAGGAGCCGCCCCCGCGCGGGGCGGAGGGAGCGCTGGGTACTGGCTCCTCGCCCCGCGTATCCACCCGGGAGGTGGCCCCGGCGCTGCCTGGAGCCGCAGCCGCTTCCCTTCGCTCCCGCCCTCCCTCTCTCCCTCCCCCGTCCCCACCTCTCCTCCAAAACCGCAGGAGTCGCTGCGGCTCCGCTTCACTCTCTCCGGTGCCAGCGGCGGAGGGGGCTGAGGGGCCCTCAGCGCAGGCACGGCCCGGGGCGGGAGCAGCCCCGCATCGTCCCCGCCGCCCCCCTGCCATGGCCGGTGTCGCGGCCCAGCGCTGACGATGCTGCTGGGCGCCCCACGGCCGGGCGGCTGGGATCGCGGCCGGGTGGGCGAGAGGCTGCAGGCGGCCCTCGCCGGCCTCCAGGAGCTCCAGGTGCTTCGGGAGAAGCAGCGGGAGCTGGTGCGGGCCGCCCTGGCCATGCCGCAGCGGCCGGCGGCGGGCGGAGAACAGCAGCCTCTGTCCGCCCACAGCAAGGAGCACCGTCTGGAGGTCACCCTCTCCGCCCTGAAGGAGCAGCTGGTAAGGGACCGCAGTGCACGGGACGCCCCGCTGCCCGGCTCCGTGAGCCCAGCCGCGGTGCCGAGCGCGGCGGGCGGAAGCGCCCCTGGGCTGTCAGACACCCCGCTCCCCTTCGGGAGCCGCCGGCGCCGTGCCGGCACCGAGGGCGGGCAGGGCGCTGCAGCTGCGGCCCCTGCGCGGCTCCCGCCCCGCCGGCCGCGGTTCCCCCGCGGGCAGGGGCGAGCGGCCGGGCCGGGGCGAGCCCCGCCACTGCCGCTGTAGCGGGCGGGCGCTGCCGCGGCTCAGGCGGGGCTCGAAGCGGGCAGTGCTGGCGGCGGGCGCCGTGCCAGCGGGAGCGCTGGGGAGAAGTTGTTAACCCGGCACCGCTCATTCATCGGAGCCGAGGAGTAGGCGATGATTAACTTCAGTAATGCAGCGCTCAGCTCTCAGTGGCTCTCAGCAGCCGTTCGCATAGGAGATCAGAGACACGCGGGCTGGGATGCACCTGCACAAGCGCTCGGGGGTTTGGGTGGGTGTGTGCGCGCACAGCTCTGCGCCTCCAGCTGGGAGCGCGCACCGCCGTGCGCCGGTGGGAGCCCATCTGCCAGGAAACGCTTCGTGGGACGGGAGTACTTTGTTCTTTCCACGGATTGCGTGATCAAAAGGGAAGAATAACCGAATGCCAGACCTTGTGTTTGAAGTGTTGCACGGGCCACTTACGCAGGGTTTTTTTTGAAACTAAAAAACAATTCTGATTTGTTGCTGAACCGAGTTTCATAGCTGAGACAATAATCAAAGGGTAAAGGGCTTTAATCTCTAGTATAGGCAATTACACACTTCAGTAAACTCAGACTTAATACAGAATCGTTTCCTTCGCTGTACTGGTGCAAGTCTTGGCCATCAGTTATCCATCAGGTGTGAAAACAGAAGGGTTATTCACTCCCCGTAGCCAGCTTTCTCAGGCAGCATCTCAGGATAAAATGGGCTTTAACCTTCAGGGAAACCTAGCCACCACTGTGTGAAAACACAGCGACGGGCATATCTTGATTAATTTAAGAAAATACAAGACAAGTGGACAGGCAGCCACTTGATTACCCATCATTGATAGTCTTAAGTAATGGCTCTATTTTTTTTTTTAATTGAGCAAAAGAATTTAAGGCATTTATTGCCAGTTTGAGGCCAGTGGGGTAAGAGAATCACACAATGAGCTCTGATCATAGGAACTGTACTTCTTTTCGTGTCAGCTGTCGTGCTGTAATTACTCATTTGTCGTAATATTTTTCAAATAACATATTAAAATAGAAGATGAATTTGTCAGGATTTTACTTGCACCTTACAAGGCTTGCTTTCCAAGAACGTGGGAGAAACTAGCTATTAAAATGGAAAGAAAAAGAGGCTGCCCTTTAATTGCTGCCCTTTAGAAATGCAGTTGAGTGGACTCAGGAATAACTCTGCACACCTCCAGAGAGGGACAGATTTCACCAGTAGGTGCCAGTGCAATTACAGGAAACGTGTCTCTTGGGATGCCTGGGAGGGAAGTGTTCATAAAGATTCAGAATGACTCAGAAGTACATAAATCCAGGTACATATTCTTCAGCAAAAATACAGTTGTGTTTAAAGTAGTAATACAGAGCTCTTCTGATTGACCCGTGGCTGCTGGAGGCTTTTCAAACTGTACTGTTCAGGCCTCCTGGTAGCTTTATTGGTTTTTTCTCCCTGCAAATTGCAGATGTGTATCTGAATAGAGGCACATACCTCAAATTTCCTTAATAGCAAAGTAAACCCAGTTGAAAACAGGCTTTTCACAATCATTTTAGAAGTAGTTCACAGATCTAGGATCTCAGTGACCACAGGCTGAAAACTTTCCCAGTGACTCATGAGCAGTGTATTATTGCACTTAAAGCCCATGTAAGTTCTGTTCATGATTGCAGGAAATGAAGTTAAAACTGAAAACAACAGAAAATGCAAAGCGCAGCATTACTCAAGGAGTGATACATCTTCAGCAGCAACAACAACTGTTGTTGGCCCATGGGGAGGGTACAGTATGTGAATGCTGCTCTCTAAGCTTTCAGATTGAGAAACTCATTAACAGTTTAAATGTAACTTTTCCTTGCATTGCACCTTGCTCCAGATTTCAAGGAGGACTGTAGCCCTGGGCATAGCGTGGTCACAGTTTAATTCATAAAAAGTTTGGTCCTCACAACATAGAATGAGAAAGCTGTGTCTGCTGAAAGTGGCTCAAGGCATCTTAGCAATGGAAACATTGCTAAGACAGATAAAAATCAAGCCAGGCTTCTTCTCTAATGGTAGCGTGAGAAACAAGAGAGTGGAGGCAGAAACCTTAAGGACTTGAGTCTGACTACTGGGAATAATAGAGCAGAGCCATCAAATGCCATAGACACCACATGTGGATGCCATTCCAGAATCTCAGTCTCTTCCCCAACAACATTTACCAGAGACAGTGATCAGCTGGCCTTCTAGCACTCTGCTACCCCTAACAGTCATGCCCTTTTTTGCCCTAACCAGTGGCTCTTTTTGGTGGCCAAGGTCTTTTCTGGCAACTGAAAATTACTACAGCACAGGCAGGGTCAATTCTGTAGCAGAAGAGGAGCAGAGTTAAGTGATGCCACCCACTATCAGAAATCCTGAAGGTGCTAAACTTCTCTTAGCCAAACATCATGGTGACAAAGAGGAAAGAGATGCAAATTCAGGCTAATGCAAAGAAAGAAATCTATGATTGCTGTCAGTGTAGGTGGATATCAAAGCCTGCAACATCCAGTATGTTCTCAGCTCTTTCCTCAGAGGACATATTTATAAACCTTATTTTATTTTATTTGAATCTGATTATTTTGTTTTGCAAGTTTTCAGGTGGTTTATGATGTTATAAAAATGTGAGAAAGGACTCATTATACTGAATAGATAAAAACAAACAGTTGGTACCCTGCATTCTACACAGATTTTTTTCCCCTTTAGGTAATTTTTAAATAGAAGAAAACATCTTTTAAAACGGGGACTTCTGTTATTAAAAAATAAAAAGTGAAAAATAGTCCTTCTGGAAGGAATTTACCTTGCTCTATTACAAGTGTCTGGGATAGGTGATAGTAATTTCCCTGACGGCTTGGCGCCATCAGTTACAAAAAGACCCATGTGTGAGCAAAATTAGAAGAGAATGCTATGTTTTGTGCATTCCAGAATGAAGTCAGAATAATAGAATTACAGGATGCTAATCTATAACCAAGAAGTGTCAACAGCTCCCCTTTGACCAAAGAGATTACTAGTTGAGAACAATAGTCAAGTATGACCAGTGGGTTTTAGTGCCTTGATTTGTGGTGCCTGCTTGCCTTGGTGTAAAGGAACTTGCTTTTCAGAGACTGTTCTTCCTTCTGAAAAATGGGTGGTATGATGATACTCAGATTTGCCTCCCCAAAACTGTAGCCCATTGATAGTACGTGTTGATTGGGAAAGTTTGGTCCCACACTGTGCAGTGTCCAGAAGTCTTCACAGCTGCATTGCCCAAAGCAAACAGACGGTTTTATCTGCAGGGTTTTGTCACATATAAAATTCATGTGGTGAATAGAGGAAGAGTGTATTTAGGGGTTACTGTTTCGAGTGCTGCCCAGGGTGGATATTGGAGTGATAACAGCTTGAAACAAACGCACCGGAAAAGTCATTCTTATCCAAATGGTTTGAGGAATGCCTCTCCTCTTAGAGGGCAGAAGTAGTTAACTGAAAGATCAAAGCTGGGTCAGTGGCTGGAAACATGAAAACCCAATGGTGTGAGGCACCATAAAAGGGTTAAAAACGATGATGTAAATCATGTGTGTTGGTTAAAATGCTGTGAAAGCTCAGACAGAACCTGGAGGTATAATAAATAATGTTTAAATACCTGAAAGCCTTGTGGCCTCTCTGTCATTAATCAGAAACCACAGACTGAGGGATTGGCTGGCAAAACATTAATCATTAAGCAATTAATTCCAGCCATGGAAACAAAACTTTGTGATTTCCTGAGTAGGTGGGATTGAAGAAGGCATGGCATGGTTTTGCTTTTTTACCACAAAATAAAGGAAATACTGAGGAGGTCATACATCCATCATTCAGATGGAATAGAAAACCTCCTTTATTATCCATTTCTTCACTTGTATTTTGTTTATGTGAAACAGGAAGAGGGAAATCAGGGAAAATCATTGTGGATTTCCCTAGGAAGCACTAATGAGCCTCTTGAGTTTAAACCTTTCTAGATGTGTGACTCTAACAAAAAGGGGCTTTATTTCTTGTGTCTTATATGTTCCTCCAATCCTCTTTAAAAGCATGCTAAAAATAGATTTTTTTTCTTCTCAGCAGCATCACCAGCCTCAAGAGTTCTCTTGTGAAACTCAGAGCATCTGTATTTTGTTCCTTACAATTTCTAATAATTTACTGATTACCTTAGGATCTCAGCTTTTTTTTTTCTTTTAGTATTTATAGCTATGGAGAAACCTATGCAAATGTTAAAAGCTGAATAATTCATACAAAAGGAAGGAGGTAAAAACATGTGCATACGGATCTTGATTTTCTGTATGTCATTTAATTTTAAGATACTTTAATTGGTTCAAGGGACCTAGATTTTTTATTTTAAATATTTGAGGTTGAGAATGTTGCTAGAACTTCCACTTGTGTTTTTAAATATTAAATGTACACATAAAGAAGAATCTTAATAATGTTTTTCTTACCATTACTGGGTGGAAACCCATCCCCTTGAGGGCTTTGAGCACAACTTTACAACCAACTTCAAGAGACCACCTTTCTATAAAGTACTGCAGGATGGATGGTAAGGTGTGATATAATTAGAAGCTGCCTAAATAGTGACAGGGCTTTAGATAATTTGCCAGGTGCCACGTGAGAAGTTTGTGACAGAAACCAACTGTGGTTCTTTGGCTGGTACCTCACGCCTGGCCATCTGCCTTGCCAAGCTGACGGCACAAACACTGGGGGAGCAACTGCAGGAGCTGTTAGCTCAGATCAGCCTGGTCACTGATTGCAGTAGGCAACACATCTAGTTGCTGGCTTCTGAAGGATTATTCACCATTTATTTTAAATACAGTAATTTCCCCACCATGGTCAAATGCCACCTTCTCCTTTCAGGAAATGGGTAGAGATGTGTGGCCACAAGACAAGCAAGGAAAACCTGCAGTAAAATAGATGTCACAATTCTTGCATTGTATCCTTTCAACTATAAAGACGTGTCATCAAAGCCAAGGGTTTTACTGGAGTGGGCATGCTGCCTTTACTTGGTAGGGCAATAAGATGCATCAGCCACAGTGGTTTCCTTCCATCTGGCAGATCTTAAGAGTTTATGCAGACAATCCATAACATTTACATCCTCTTCTGCTCAGAGGCAGCCAGTGTATGACAACGTGCAGTGCAATAAGAATGTGTTAAGTTAAAAGACTTCTGTTGCATTTAGAGGTACAGTTCCTGCCATGGGTATAACCAAAAAGCCAAAAGATAAAGTAAGTACCTTCAGAGTGAGATTTAAGAACATGTTGAGCTGGGCAGAAGACAATATATACGAAGAAATTAAATGTTTTGTCCTTGTCCATTAGGTCAGTCTCTGTAGAGAGCCAACTGCAACAGTCCCTAGCTAAGGAAAACACTTGATGGGAATAGAATCTTGCTGGCACAGATGGCCTGAGTTCATGCATTGCTGCTGAGATTTTAACTGTGATTATTCTTTCATTTCCTCCTTCTTCCCTTGATTTAGTCTCGTTTGAGGAGACAAGATGTCGGCTTGAAAAGCCACCTGGATCAGCTAGACCAGCGAATAAGTGAGCTGAAATTGGACGTCAGTAAAACCTCCAGTGAATACTTGGATAGTGACAGCCGGCCCAGCTCAGGTAATGTGCACTTGGCTGTTTATTCCCAGGAGTATGGTGCTAGGAGAATTGAAGAGTGTCAACTGCTAAGCAATACTCTGTATTATTTGGTCAGAAACAGTGCCCTATGGCTGAGGTGGATAATAGTCACCTGGCACAGAGTGGGCTCACAGAGCTGCTAGGAATTTCCCTGCAAAGTTGATTTAGTTAGAAAGTGCTCGCTCATTCAAGCAGTATTCTTTCTGGATTATTTAATTTTTTTAATGAACCTTGTAGTCACACATGGAAGGAGAAGGAGACAGATTTACTTATTAATGACCTTGTGCAGTGTAGAATGACCATTGGTAAAATGGCTAGACTACTTAAAAGAAGTGGAGACCAATATCAACATTCTGCTTGAATCTAGGGAGGATTCTGAACCTCACTAGGGCTTTGAAAATCACTGTTGCAGTGCTCCTGTCAAATAAATTTATGTAGAAGCAAAACAGCACTATTAAAAGACACTGAGAAAAACTACCCCAACAGAGTAAAGCTCTCATAGACAGAAAGATACTGGGTATCAAGTTTCTGGTCTGATTCACAGAGAGAGCTGTACTTCAGACTTTTATAGCTAGGATGTCTGTCAAAACCGGTTTCTGTTATCTAGTCAGACACAATGAAAGTAGTTCTTTTAAACAGAATTTTTGCAAAGCCTCAAGTCTTCAGTGAGACAAGTAGATTTTTTTTTTTTTTTTAATACAACATACAGATTTGTAGCCTGGTATTTAAAAGGCATGTAAAAAGTGCAAGTTTCTGTTGTGTGCTTAAGTTCAGGAGTTGTTCACTTAGGCACAGTTCAAAAGCAAATATTCCTTCTCTGTTATAGAGAGGAATAAAATTTCCTACCTTGAATTTATACAAAGCCTTTTTTAATGCTTCGACAATTACTGGAAATTATCTCAATACCTGGAGAGAGAAGATAGTCTCCATTCTCTGCCCTTAGACATTCTAGCTGTTATAGACTTGGCAGCTCTGATCACAAGCTAGTTTTGCTCTGTCCAGTACACTCATCTAATCCATGCTTGTATGCACCTAGTACAAGTTACAACAGTGTCAGAGGTCCCTGTTTTACACCAGAGAGATTCCCCTGTGAAGAACTGGGCATGATGGTGCAGCACTTCATCCCATCCCACCCTCAGAACTAAGCAGGCATGTGTGTGCCAAGCTGGCTCAGGGCCTAAGTAAATATGCAGAAGCCCAGTAAAGGTTGGTTGAATTAGAGTATACCTCTGCTAATGTTACATTAATAAATGATAATAAATTTAGGCTTGTGGCACATAGCAAATGAATATTTATTTTATTCTCTGCATTTTATTTCTACAGAGCATGTTTAGTTGCTGTAAATAGGAAATATCCTATTTATTTTTACTCTGCAGGATTCTATGACCTGAGTGATGGTGGTTCTTGCTCACTCTCCAATTCGTGCACCTCTGTGTACAGTGAGTCTATCTCCTCCTCCCGCACCAGTCTCTTACCCAGCTCTCAACACCCTAAAGCGAGGCTCAGTGTGTTTGATTACCGACCCAAGTCTGCAGATGAAACTACTGTGCACACCACCAGCTTCCAGCAGCAGGGAGCCTATGGCAGAGATGGATGTCGGATTGCAGCTGGCAGAGATGTTTCTGGGACTCCTGCCAGGTCCAGACCAAGGCCAGTTTCCACAGGTAATTGATAGCAGAACTGGGTACTTCATTCAAGAGAAGGGCAGATTCCTGGTTATTGCTGTTAGGACCTTGTTTAGTCATGTGTAATCAATATATAGTTCTCAATTTCAATACACAAGGTGAGAGTGGATCAAAAGCACAGAGCCAAACCATTTACTGTCCCACTTCCCCATGTCTCCATACTCCAGATACTTTTAAACAGTAACAAATAATAGAATTAATCAATAAAAAATATGTGGATGAGACAGTAACAAATACAAGGACCTATGCATTTAGAAATGGAAAAATACTCCCTGAGATAAAATTGTAAAGACCATTGAGATATTTTTTTTAAGTTTCAGTATTTGAAATACATTGTGTAAAAGTGGAGGCATGTATGAAAGATTTCAAGTGAACTCAAAATTCCCTATTTACACAAATTAATGTTGATTCACACAATGACTCTTCCATAATTTATGATGTACAGTTAGGGACAAAAAATTCCAAAAGTTAATTGACTATTCAGAGAGCAGTCATAAGCCTAAAAGTGGATCAGCCATGAATTGGCATCATACCTTCAACAAAATGGACAAGTCTATTAATATTCCAGATCTGTTGTTTACCTTCTGTAAAGCGACATCATATCACTTCTTATCACAGATTCTTCCATAGCCTCAAAGCAATCTGTTGTTAGAGTGATCCAGCAAGATGTGTAGCGGTTCATGATAGAAACAGGGAAGCCATGGGGAACATCATTTCAAGTACTGTGCCGCTCTGGAATCATTCCCACAGCTACTTGACCTGAGCTTAACTCACCTCTGGCTTGGAACAGAAACAAAGACCACCTTTTCTATACTAGGTGTGTAGACACACCTGAAGGGATGACAGTAATTGCAGCATAGAAGCAAAGTCTTCTCAAAGCTTGTCAAAGGCTGGGGATGAAGCTGAGCTTAATGACCCATGGCTTCCATGTTCAGACATTGCAGACATTTTGCTCTCTCAGAAGCTTTCCTGCCTTGAAACATGTTGCTGAGACTCCAGGAGCTTTATGTTTGTTTTTTTTATACAGACTAGCACAAAAAGGGATAGCTGATATTGAGCAGGGGTGTGGGAGAGATACTGCATAGGTCCTTCAGCCCTTTTTCGTGGCTAAAGCCTCTTCCTTCCTTCACAGTGAACAACGAAAAGTAGTGGGCTAGTAGTGGGTATAGCTTTGAAGAAACAATTCTTATAAAGTTGACCACATTGCAGGAAGTGAAGCAAGATTTTACTTCAGAAAATTATCATTTGGAGAGGGGAAGAAATTTATCTTTTCCTCTCCTTAGAGGAAATTGCTACTACAGACCAATTGCCTTTTCTTTCATTGGCAAGCAGAAAGCTTGCTGAGGCATTGCAAGCACAACATGCTTTTGACTCCTTCCTGGTTTGTTTGCAAAAAAGTGCAGCATTACACACTGCCAACAATTTCCTAAAGAATTTTTGTTATGAAATTAGGTTGTTAGGTTGTCATCTTAACCTTTGTTGTGGCAGGTCTGTGCATGATGGGTAGGACACTGCAGACCACCCCAGAATTTTGCGGTCTTAAAAGCTTGCTGTGACAGGACATAGATGGTCATCATGTGACTGTTCACATAGTTTGTGAATGATGTGGTTAAATGGGATGGTTGAGTTTCATGATAGCATGAAGCACCCACAACATTGGTTCACTGAGGATTTGTTGGCACTGAAGTCTGCATTGTAGTACAGAGAAATCCAAGCTAACTGGTTCCAGAATTCTTGCTCCCAGAGGTAACACAGCACCTTAGTGCTCTGTTGAATGACATGTCTGGATGGAACAACCTTTTTTCACACAAGAGCGCAGCCTCTCCTCTCTGTGCACAGGAGATGCTGCTGGGAGGAGGGTGCTGCAGTCAAGAAGGATAAATTACAGCACCCTTGACAATACTCCAAAAATAGTAGAGATAGGAGTTGGTGTCTATAAATATCATCTACAGGGACTACACTTCCCACGTGCCTGAGTAGTTAGCCTTAGATTTTACTCCTCTGTGAAAATAAAGATTCTTCAGTTCATTCTTCTCTGCTAAGAACTAAAAATAATCCCTTGGTTTTGTCTAGTTGGGTTCCTGCAGGTCTGTGACATTTTAGGACTTTTTTGTATATGCACAGATTTACTTTCATCCAAGTAGCACAGTTTAAATTTCCTGCAAAGGTAAGAGTTTTATTAGTGGCATTAAAAGATATTTTAAATTCTGTTATGCCTAGTGATAAAAGCTTTAAAGCAATTCACTGACCTTGGAAGACCGAAATTACTTTCTTTATCCGTGCTACTGATTTTAGTAAAAGCTATCACATCTCTCTGATACAGCACTTCTGCCATGAACCAGGTTGAATGTAATTGTCTGTGATTTAATTAGGTTGTTTGTTTTCATCCACCATGTAGGTGACTTGGAAAGACTCATTCCAGCGGACACTAGATTTCAGAAAGAAATGGATCCCAAATCTATGTTTCCTCTGTGCCATAATGGAGACATACACTTGCTCAGCATGGACCCCAAATTCCAGAATGACTTGGTCTCCAAGAACGGCATTGATGTGTATCCTTACCCAAGCCCCCTCCATGCAGTGGCTCTACAAAGTCCCCTTTTCTCCCTGGTGGGAACATCCCCAAAATCAGACTTCCAAGCTTCTCCCAGCAAGCCCATGCCTAGTACAACAGGTCCCATCTTGATTAAGACTAAGCCAACCACTGAGGTCAAGCCAGGGGGTTACATCAATAAATTGCTGCAGCTGACAAGATGCAAAGGGAGCAGTGGGGCTGAGGCCGGTGAGTGGGTTTCACCAAAGAGCCAGCCAGCTGCGATGCACCAGAGGCTCATTATAACCCCCAGCACCGGTGGAGTGAAAATTAACAGCAGCAGTAGCCAGCTGGATAAACAGACGAGTTCTCTGGAGAGTAACAAAGCTGAAGGGAAGCTGTCAAGAGAGGTGCCAGAGGGGGAATGTGCCAAGCAGCAGGAGACCATGAGCTGTATGAATGAAGAGCAGTCATCCACTCAGCCTGACACAGAGCCATCAGCTGTGAATAGTTGTTATCCTGCCAAGTCAGCAGCAAGGGGCTCTCCTCTGGCAGAAGAAACAGAGAGCAGCATGGAGCGCAGTTTGTCCTACTCACAGCTGTGTCAAGAGGACTCTAGCCCAGACACCTGGAATGCTAAAGCTGTCCCACCCAAAAAACTGCCCATCAAAAGGTGTGGCAATGCCAAATTGGCTTACACTGGGGGTCATGAACGAGCGGCACGAGCTGAGTTTGTCCATGCTCAATTTGTCCCTGCAGAATCCCATCAAGTCCGGGTAAAGTTTGCCAGCTCCAAAACAAAGGCAATGAAGATAAAGAGGAGGAACAGTGAAAAGGTCGTTCGGCCTGGGAAACAAGCCTTCTGCATGGAGAAGGTGAGAGGGTTTCATGGGGCCACCAAGCTGCCTGTTGAGTGGAATCAGCTCCAAAGACCACAGGGAATGAAGAGCCTCATGCGGAGACCTTCATATTCTGGTGACATGGCTGGCAGATCGTGCTCAGAGTCGAGCCTGTTCCCAGTGCAGGTCAGGCTCCCCGCTGTGCCATCCAGGCCAGAGCTCTACGGAGCCTCTGCCAATGCGCTGTATTCCCTGGAAGCAGCTTGTGCAGACACAGCCAGCAGGAAGAAGCAGCGCAAGTGGCAGTCCACAGTGGAGATCTCTGCCAAGGCCCAGCCGGCCGGCCTGGCTCACAGCTTTGGCCTGGGAGCGCCAAGGCAGCCAGCGAGGAGAGCCGGCGTCCTGCGCACCGTCAGCACGAGGGCTCGCTCCAAGGGGCAGCAGCACGGAGATTGTGCCAAGAGCGAGTCAGACCACTCCGAGTACTCTGCAGAGTGCGCCTCCCTCTTTCACTCCACCATCGCAGAGACCAGCGAAGGGGAGGTCAGTGATTTCACAACCAACCGGTTCGGGGACAGCGAGTCCAGTGAAGGCGACTGGGATGGCAGCAGTAACAGTAGCAGCCTTGCTCTTGACTATGATGAGGGGGATGAAAGTGAGCTGATTTGGCCTGAAGGTTCAGTCAGACAATCTGTGACTGTCCAGACTTCTTCCAAGCCTCTTCCTCCAGTGCCCAAAATATGTCGCATCAAAGCTTCAAAGGCACTAAAGAAGAAAATAAGGAGGTTCCAACCTGCCTCTCTGAAGGTCATGACCATGGTGTAAGGGAGAGCAAGCACCTGTTTCTTACAGTGAGATATCCTGCTGGATGTCTGTTTGCATTTGCAAAATAAAAGAACTTTCTTAAAAGAGCTGTGAATAATCCCTGAGTCGATGCAAGGGATCTCGTTTGTTAATGCCTGGACATAAATGTCACTGTATGTAATTTCCTCTTTTGCCATTTATTCTGTAAATATGAAGCTCTCTGTATATTATGTGATGACTTTTCTAATTATCCAAAAGGGTCACATGGTGAAAATGAAAACAACCTCCCCTGTAAGATTTTACAGGCAGGCCCTTGGTGGTTTTTTTTAAGCATAGGCACCCACAGAATCAGTTCAGACATAAAGTCTTGCTAAGAAGAAAGTGTACTTCCCTCTTGCAATCTGAAGTCTGTATTAACCATCTAGCTGTTATTGTGGTCATATGGAAAAGCTCTGTTTCCTGCATAGTTTTATTTCAGATCAGCCATCCCATACCTTCTCCCAAACATTGGGAGGATGAATCTGTTATTCCATAAAAGCACAGTATGCTTAATCAAGAAGGCAAGTGTATTTGTGAATGAGAACAAGACTTCAGTTTGCTTCCTTTTTTTTTTTCAAAATAGCATAGGGTTGTTTTTTCAACCCCCCTCTTTACGATGTTCCATGTTATTGTTCACTTGTTGAATGGATGAAAGAACGTGAGGGCCACATGCCACAGTGCGTGATTAGCTGGGACTGAGATAATAGCTTTGCCCCTGAAGTTGCAAACTCAATAAATACTATTTAATGTACTGAAAATTATGCTTGTCTGACTTTTTGATGTCTAAAGAAAATTATTCTGGTCTCCGATATGAAATAGTTCTGTGTTTTTACGATCACTGTGCAGAGGGGTTCTTTTCTATTTTCAGAGGATCACTGTAGCTCTGTCAGAACCAGGGTCCACTCACCCTCTACCTCAGGAAAGCTTTTTCAGCACCTGTTTCTAAAAGAAAGAATTTGAAAATGATGTTTTTATTGAGGACAGGGTAGTGTTTAAGTGACTCACCTAAAGTGATGCCATTTTTTCAGAAGAAACTCTTAATTTAAAACATATATTTATGTATATGTAATGTGTTTTGAATGCATTTAAGGGCACTGATGTGAAGCTTTATATCAGTGTTTAAATTGAAGAAGTAATTTTGTGACTTCTTCACAAAATGAATTTTTTGTGTTCAGACAAGCATTCCTAATTCTTTCCCCTGAGCACAGCAATCTGGAAGCTGAGCTGAAGTTCACCCTGAATTTACAAAAGAGCAGATATTATCCTCCTGCCCTATTTCAGTACTCAGTCTGAGTACATTCCCAGCCTAGGAGATGTAGGCATTACGTCATTCAGCTGCTTGAACTGGATCTGAAACAAAAGGTAAGTGCTTTGCAGAAACTGGGTAAAAGAGTGATTGTTTACTCCAAGGATTCAGTAGCCAACAGAAATATTGAAAGACAACTTTCACCCAATGCCTTCTATTTGGAAGCTATTTTATATTTTGAAACTACTCAATTTTCAAATAATTTGTGAAAAATTAATAAAGTAAAAAGGATGTAAAGTAATTTAATTCAAGTATTCTAACTAGCACATAACATCATCTTTACTGTAACTAGGAAAATATTATATTTTAGTCAGTGGAATATGTTTGAACATTTTTTTCATTGTTCCAAGAGTATTGGATATAGTCACTCTGGTAGGATTAATTGGAGAAATTCACGGGTCTGGCAGTGGTTTCTTGTTCAGCATGTCTAGCAACAGAACAAACAAAATAGTGATTTATGCTTTGTTGACTTTCTACACCATGAAAGGATTCTTTTTTCCATTTACACAAAAGGTTTCATTTAGGGGAGTGTGTCAAAAGTTACATATGATCTTTTAATCCAGGGATTTTCTGTGTTGGGGTGGGGTTTATTGGTTAGATAGGAATTTTCAGGGTGGTTTTTTTCATGAAGGAGGAAATTGTTCTTAAGTAGAAAAGTGCTCTGGGTAGGAGTGTTCTGGAACCTGGTAAAATGTGCCACCCAGTAGCTCCCTGCCTTTTTATCAGAGTAAGCTCAAACAATAAGTTTGTGGTCCCACAACTCAGTAAATCCCGCTTTAGGGCTGTTAATACTCTGTCAGAAATGTTGCCAGACACATGATGAAAGTGCTGATACAGAATGAACTCAGGCTGCCAATTCAAATAAAGAAAAATGATGACTTAATTTTGTACTGGCAGGTTTTATGCCAGATGAGGTATCATTGCCTCTACGACTCACACTTTCTGCCAGGTCAGATACCTTCTCTCCTCCCAGAGCCAGCATAAACCCAACATAAAAGCATAAATCTGGCCCAAACATCATCCTGTGCTTTGGCTAATTTGACAGAAATATGATTATGTGTCCACACTTGATCCAGGGGAAGCCTGTGGTGCTGGAGAACCCCAGCAATGTAGAGAACCTGCTGTAAGGTGTTGAGGGATTGCTATGTGCAGTGATGCTACTGAGCTGAGACTTTTTGGCAAGGACAGAACAGGTATGCTGCAGGACATTGGATGTTGTCCCTAGCTTTGGAAACACTGCTTTCATCTGCTGGATCAGAAACTGCATTGGGACCAGAACTCTGGAGGGAAGAAATAGGACAGTGCAAAACAGGGCAGGAGACTTGGGTGGCCAATGGTTCAGGTGTACTGACACAAAAACATGATAGTTTAGTGTACTGTAGTGTGTTTTGTTGGCAAGTACACCAAGAATTTTGATAACCACTGGGTACAAGTGTAATGGAGACAGGGCTAGCTCTGCTGACAGGACCCCAGAATACCTGCCACCTAAGCAAACAGCTGAAAAATACTTAAAATTAACAAATGTCAATAAATACTCTGATGCACTATTCTTTTATTTGCATCTACTAAACATCATAAAACTACCATAAAAATATCTTTTCAAGCCTCATGAAAATAAGGGATGCCCATCCATGAGATCATGGCCATACAAAATAGAAATATTCACTGTTTGTTTTCCTTTTCAGAAGAAACCTACAAAACCTTTTTACCTCACAGCCTCTTGTACTACAAAGGCCCAAGAGAATGTGAAAAATATCAGTTGGTGATACAGTTAGAAGTCTAGCACCAAGCCTGATAAACTTTGGCAGTGAGAAGTTTAGCACTTTTACTATGACTCTATTAGCAAGTGTATAGATCTAACAGCTGCTTCAGAGCAGCTTTATGCAGAGTTTCTGTTGCAGGAGCAAACGTGTCATCATCACTCCAGGCTCTAGTGAAACAAAAATCATCCACTGCTGAAACCTTTGTGCCCAGATCAGCAGTTTCCTTCTGTCCTAGGCAGACATTTACACTTCAGTGTAGAAGCAAATTGCTCCTAAACCACAAAGGAAAGAAAAGAAAGTAAAAAAGATAATAGAAAAGGAATTAAGGAAGCTTTAGGAGCAATTTGCAGAATAGATCATAATTATGATTTAAAAAACTTTAGTTAATCCTTTTATTGCACAAACAATTTTGGAACTGGATAATTACCAGTTTTCTTGGCCTTGACACAATCTTAGATTTTGAAGTCCACATGCATTACCCAAACCATGGGATAGAGTCAGAGAACTGATGTTTTGTCAGAGACACCATCCTTCAGACATTCATTTGCAATGAGTTCTGGTCGGGCAGGGCACTGGGCAAAAGAAAGGCAGCGGTAAGTCTCAAAATCAGCTGTGGATGATTTTCGTGCTGATGAACTTGAGCCCAGTGGACATTTTAAGGCTATGCTGGTATCTTTTGTGCTGTCTTCCCCATCCTAGTCTGAAGCTCTGAAGGTGAGAGCTGAAGGAGAGAGGTGCTCCAGGAGCAGCTGAAAGGCAGGTGGTAGCAGCAGCTCTTTGAGGAGTGAGTTGTTACCAACAGGATGAAGCAGACTGAGCATGGCACCAAAGGGCTCTGGTGGTTCCAGCCCCACCAGCCTTTGCTAGGTTCTTTAAGATGCTCTCAGGGCTGTAACCCAGCCTCACCACTGCTCATGTGGCAGTGCTGTGATTTGGATGCTGCACTTGAAATATGGGCAAACATCAGCACCCAAAGCCCACCACAGGCCCATCACTCATGAGCTACAAGATGAGGGAGTCCAATCCAGAGTCCTTCCAGACTACCAAGTACAAAATCCCCAGTTAGGCAAGGAAGTGTGCAGGAAAATAAGGCATCTGTGACTGCTGTCTGACAGGGAACAAGACAACAGTATGCCAGGGAAGGACCATCCTACTGCTGCTCTTCTGAAGCAATAGCAGTGGCTTTCATTTTCCAGCCCCTTTTGAGCCCTTCTCAATTCCACTGAGGCTGAAGGATTCACTGTAGCTGTGCTCAGTGGAAGAGAGCAGCTCAGCTTTTAAGCACAGCCCCCCTCTGCCCTCCACACCACAGGAAAACCTTTGGCTCCTGCCGAGGGAGCTGTAGTTCCTATTGCTCCCTGACCACAAACTCAGTCCTCCGCACTGAACATGTTCCCAAGGAAGCTGTCCTGACATGAGCAGCTGGAATGACCATGTGAAGGGAAGAACATCATTATTCTGGAAAACAGAGTCCTATGTCTGAAACTTGCCTGTGAGGAATGCAAACATCCAATGAGACCAATACGGAATCCAGGCAGTTTTCCAGTATCTTACAGGGATGTTAAGAAAACCTGGAGTTCCACCATTAGCTGCTACTCTGAACAGACAACTACTGTGATAATTCAGCTACAGATGAAGAGTGATCAACAGGAAAATGCTCAGCTAAGGTCTGATTTTTGGTATATATACACTTATGTTTGAAGCCATCACAGTATGCCTGCTTATATTGCAATGCAGAACTTCAGTAGAATAGCAATTGAAATGAGCAGAAGTCCAGCATCTATCAATTCTATTCATTTGTGTGTTATCATGATAATAAAGCCTGGAGACTATTGTTAGCTAATACTGATTTTTTTTTTCCAAGCATTCTAGTGTTTGTCCTGTCTCAGCATTTGTAACTAGGGGTGGAGAGCATCAGATTCACCCATGACACAATTCCTGGGAAGTCACTTGAGCTACTCCACAGATTCATTTATCCTCCTCATGCTGTTCTCAGGATATCAGCAAGTGGGATGATTGGCATGACAGATGGAAAATAAGGAAGATTTCAGACATTACTTTCATTCTTGAAGGTGCTGCGGTCTGTGGAAGTTACTGTGTTTATTGCTGCCTTGGCTGGGGGGAATGCTGTTCCTATGTCACATCTGTGTTAGTGATGAATCAGGGAATGGGCTTTGCACAGTGATGGAATTTCATGTTTATTCTGGTTTTCAAAACACAAACTGAAAGAGTATCAGCAGTCTGCTGATCCTGTAAAGCTACAAATGAAGAGGAGAAAGGCTACAGATCAAACTGACCAGGCAAGGCTAATCAGGCAATGTTGAATGCAAATTGTCATCTTAGAAGCCCCAAATGAAGAATCTTAGTTCCAGCAGACTTGGGCAATTGGATCTGCTCAAAAACTCTGTCAAATCATTCTGGATGCCTACTCCTCAGCCCAAGATGGATATGTCAGGCTAGCAAGTTGCTCTGAGGAAATATGCATTACTGCAAACCTTCACTCCTACATATACAGGCAATATTTTCTCTCCACTCCTAGTGTACCAAAAGTGATTTTAAAAAGCTAAAGGTTCTAACTCATGCAGTGTCAGTGTGTCAGTGTGTTATTATGTTTAAGACCCCACCAAATTCTTCTACAATTTGCAAGATGAAATGATATGGATACACTGACTGCCTAGACAACAAGACCTTCACCAGGTATCCAGAAATTAAACTTGCACCCTGTAATGCAAGCAAAATTTAATTTGCACCCTGTAATACAAGCGTCAACAGTGAAGCTTTCCCTCAAGACTGTTGTGAACACTATAATGCCAAAACACAAATAAAATCTTACATTTTCTAAGATTATTCACTCATTCACTAAGGGAAAGCCAAAAAGCTCAATTATGAAAAGTTTAACCACTGTCTGGCTGTATAGAATTTGGCCAAAAACGCCAGTAGTATCGGGTTTTATGCACTTTCCCTTGTTTTTTTACTTAACTTTCCCTAAAGAATACAATGAAGAGAACCATAAGTTCATATTCATGCTCTTTATTAGAAGGGTCATTTGACTTGGCACACAGAAGAGCAAGAGCAGAGACAGTTGCAGTCAGCATGAAAATGGGTGGTGTCTTAAAAATGCAATGCAGAAAGCCACTTTTTAACCTATTTGATGGCAAGAAAGTGGAAGGAGTTAATGTCTAGGGAATACACAAAATTTCCTATTCTGAGATCATTTGAGTTAAACAATTCCTTATCTCAGATGCAATTTATGGCTACATGAAGGGCTACAGGAAGATAAATTATTCCCAAAGGGACGATTTTCCTGATTCTATATTGTGTGCTCACTAACTGTGTTACTCAACATCCTTCTGTGCATAACCAAATCAGTATCTGTTGTCTCCCCAGTATTTCTATTCCTCTGTGCATTAGTGGAAGAATAAGGTGCTTATCAACCACACTGTGACCTCTGACTGCTGAGAATTTCACCTTGGCATAGAACTCTCTACTCTTCATAAGGACTGAGGTTTATGAAATTATTGCTTGAAATGGAAATTTGCCGTACATCTTCTTAGCGTTAGATGTATAAATAGATATTTGGGAAGAGGCAGTTCATGGAATGGATGAATGTGATCATGTCCACAATTGGAATCAAAGTAGTTTTAGGACTACTTTGTGTCTTGTCACTGATTCTGACTGTATTTTCCAAAGAAAAAAGGTCACAAAACTGAAGAGGTGCTAAGAATGAGATGTTGGTGATTAAAATTAACACTGTGAGTCTTCCCCTTTTTTGTTTTAATCATGTCTGCTGAAGCTAATGTCTTTGGGGATGGTTCTATTAAATATGTCTTTGGAGTGGGCTGAGTTTCTTGAAAAGAATTTGGTGATTTTTTTGGTACACCAAGATTTTCAGGAAAGCTTCCTCTGTGCTTACCTTATTTATACCTGAAATCTGAATCATCTGAAATGTACATTTAGCTATCAGTTAGAAATTTGTGACCCTTTTACTTCCTCTAACAAAAAAAGTGGGTTTATGTTTCACATGTACAAATTACCTCTAATAAAATGGGTAGGATTGTATAATGGCTTTTCTAGGTCTTCACACTACATTTAGATTCGATGATTTCGATTATGTTTCATCCTGGGTCTCCTTTGTTGTCACTGGGGCACTGAAATTGATATAATATTGGTACGCCTACAACCCCAGCTTTATAAACAGTATTTATGGTGCACAGCCTGCTTCTAGAAGGTCAAAGAAAGGTAACTATGAACAGTAAGCCTAATGCCAGCAGGCCTAACTACACTGTACCACACTATGAATTTACATTAAAGATTTTTAGAAGCTCACAAATCAAAAAAGGCTGAAAACCCACATGTTGTCTCCTAGGTGCCTGAGATGAAGAGGGCTTCAGAACAAATCTAAAAAAAACAGAAATAAGAAGAATTCCAGGAGAGCTGAGATGAGAGGAAAACAATTTCAAAGTCTGATGTTAAGTTACTACAAATCAAGGGGAAAAGCTCTCCACAGATGGTGTTAAATAAATACAGAAGACTAGCACAGGCTGCAAGATAGGCAGGGAGGGTGATAAAAAGGGACACTCTAAAGCTCTGTTGTTATAGGAGGGTTAATAATTTTCCAGCACTGCGGTTAGCATAGAATCGCAGCAGCCTCCCACATTAAGTAATAGTGTGTGGTTGTCAGGAAGGTGTGTGCACCATGGAAACCTGCCAGGATGAGAAGCCAAGTATCCCAAATGGCGTTTGCATCATCTGCAGCTGAAGGCACTCTCCCAAGCCCAGCCTGTGGTGTCAGCTGCCTGGGGGTCACCTTCCCTCTGGCTGCTCCTGCCCCCCGACCCCTCCACCCAGCCTTCGTCACCTTCCTGGCTGCCATGTGTCCTGTGCCTGCAGCCAAGAACTTCCCTCCGAGGATTTCCCTGTTGGTTTTTTTTTTTTTTTAGAAGAATCGTTGGGTGATAAAATTTAACCTCAGAGCATGTAGAGAACTTTTAATGAGAAAATGTTTGGCCACCTCACCTCAAACAGCCTGCAGAAATGTACTGTTATAGCTCGTGTTCATGGGTATGGTTGTCTCTGGGACATGTAATTTGGGGACACTGGATGTTAACTCCCTAGAAAACAAGGAAGCTGATGCAGAGAATGATCCAGCTGGGACTAGAAATCAAAACCTAAAACAAACAGGTCCTCCACTGTCCCTTTTTTCAGGTACAACCAAATACCCAAATACTTCATGCAATGCAGCCACCACACATCTTGGGTGGCACATCTGGAGCCCTGTAATGCAGGGGAGAATGACCCCACTTAACAGCATCCCTCAGTGTCCTCACTCACTGCAGTTCAGCTCCTTGACATAGGTATATGTGATCTTCATCTTCACTAACAGGAGGAATATCAAGCCCTTTTTGTTTGGTATGAGATGAAAGCTCCAAAGACATCCATGAGAAAGAATAGAAACAAAATACATTTTATACAAACCATACAAACCTCTATACCATTACCTACAATTACATACTGTAGCTCAAGAACTAATTTCACCCGCTTTCCCCTTTACAAGATGCTTTCCCTGACTTTTCTGAGAGGGCCACTGCAGGCTCAGGGTAAGAGGGTGCCATGTGGAACCAGGCTCTGTGCCTTCTGGTGTCTGTCTGTCCATCCCAACATGTGCTAAGAAGCAGAGACATGACCTGCACTTTCCTTTGTGACAGCAGGCTTTGCTTCCTGAGTGGCCTCTCTCTAAATTTGAGGGTGACACTGCCTGATTCTCTGATGCAGAATGCTATTTTTTGCATATTCCAACACTAATTTGAGCCTAAATTGCACTGATTAAAATCACATTTTATGATAAAATTCATTGTGATAATGTGGTTTTCAACAAAAAGCCACTGTTTGTATTTCCCTATGGATTCAGATCACATCAGCTTTCCAGGTATAAGAAGGCCAAGTCTGTATGCAGACTATAAAGGCTATACTATATATATATATAAAGTATTTACTGTGTACAGTGTAAGTATACAGACTTACACAAGACTAAAAGGAAGGCAGCCAGGACAATTACTGTCTTCACCAGACATACATTGCTAAGAGGAATACAACAAATAAAGTGTCTATTGTAGTATATAATACAGTCATTGTATGTTTGGCCTGAGTGGCTGCACAATGCCACCGTCAGTTTTAATTGCTCTCACTTACTCAAATGCCCGTAGGAAAAGCGTCTTGTTCCTGTAAAGCTGAAGGTCTGTCTTTGAGATACAAGGTCTCCTATCTGTGATTTACTTGCCTTCCATCAATAAAAGGCTGTGGATAATGATTGTGGTTTCCTTTGAATATTCATCCGAGAAGTTAGAAAACCAGGTTTAAAAAAGCAATCAGATCATTAAATCTTTGCCAAAACAAACCTGATTTTTAAAGAGACTCAGTGCAAAAATTATGTGTTTTACGCTTGCCTTTAGCATTTCAGTAAGCGTTTGTGAGTTCAAGCCAGACCAAACCAAATCTCTAGAAGAATATACTTCTTTTTCTACAATGACTATAAAGTGAAGTTGTATGTGGCCAGGAATTTGCCTTCAATGAAAATTATTCCATTATTTCATTAAAAGACGTTTTTTCTTTAAAAGTAACACTTTCCATGTTGTCATTCAGAAAACAAAAAATCTTTACTGTCTTATTTGTAGTCTGTTGCTTGTAATATGCAGGAGGTCAGACTAAATCCTTCTATAATCCTTTTGAGCTTTAGTCCATGAACTTTTTGTTTATTCTGTTTCCTATAAGGTATTTCCGTTTTAAGGGAAGAGCAATGCTTAGATAAGAAAGCAGGTTTAAAAATTTCCCAGCAAACTAAGGGAAGAAGTCTCTTCTAATGCCTTAAAGGCAAATAGCAATGGATTTAGGAAGGAATTTGTTACATCTGTCTAAAGGCATCTGAAATTTAGGAATCTGGGCTAAACCAGTCTCCTAGGGACCTCATATTGCCAGCAGAGTGAGCAGCACCGACGCCAGCAAGGAAATTACCTCATTCCACACAAGGTCTCCCAGATAGGTGGGCTGAATTGTTTTCGGGAAGGACTGACAGTGAGAAGCCAAAATGACTCAGTTCAGCAATACCTGACTTGAATAAGTAACATCAGATTAGACAGAGGTGATTTCTGAGGGTGTGGGTACCTTCTCTTGATTGTATATGGCTGTGACTGAGCTATCTAAGGAGTTGTTAGAAGAAATGAAAGAGAATTAATATGTTTGGGGGATTTCTATAAAGAAGCCACTTAGAGAGTGCTGGCAATGCTGGTAATGAGTTTCAGGGTAGGCACAGCACATAAATATACAGGTGACACAAGTAAAGGCAAGTCATAGCACATGCACAGTATAGAGCTGTGATGTTGTTGTAAATTATGTCCAAACCCTAGATTAATCTAAGAATAAAGAAAAAAAACAGGGATCTATCAATCAAAAATTGTTACATTAAAAAATCCCTTGGACCTGTGTTTTCTTTCTTCCTCTACTTTTGCAGAGATGAGGAAGTATTTTTTATTCCAGAAGACACTGTATCTTGAACAGACTTGCAAAAACTCACTAATACCTAACAATGTCTGGAAAGTTGCAGCATCTACCTTTTTAGACTTTAGCATGTAGTGCTGTGTCCCTCTTTCTTTGGGCATTTAGTTACTGTTCTGCTCAATAATCTGTTTAAGAATCAAATAGGCCAGATTACCATTCCTGTGCACCTTATGTAGTCACTTAAATCAAATCAAAGGGAATTTGCACATAATTGGTTTTCACAGGCTTTGAAAAGCTCAGCTGATTTTTAAAATGGATATTTCTCATATGACTTTACACTGTTCCAAAACAAAAGGAATGAAAACTTACATTCTTTCCTTAGTGGAAAGAAGAAAAGAAAAAAAAAGGCAAAACAGACCTTCTCTCTGAATGACTGTTAAATACCAGACATCCTTTAATTCAGGGTAAAAGAAGAAAAAATTAAAGAAAAAAATTCTCAGATTTTTTTTTTTGACAAAATCCTAGGCATGAGTAATGCTTCATCCTCCACTTATATAAAACTGTTCAATGGAAAGAGAAAGTACGTCTTTGGTAGCCTGGATGCCTACTAGTCCCATACATACTCTAACAGGAAAAGTACCTATTTCACAGGGATTCCCCACAAGTATGACTGTTCTAATTCCTTCACATAATTGCTCTGTTTTCATACTGTTTGCAGTAGTCTGAATTACCATCTGTAATTTATCTCTATAGATTTACCCAAACACACAGTTTCATGCAGTGAACTCAGATTTCCCATCACAAACATCCATGTGAAAAGTGGACTGTAAGCATGAAGTACTGTATCTCATTTCATTTGCTGACACTCAATGTGTAAGTAACTAAATTTACAATAACATTTACTCTGGCATGCACATGTACCCAGCTTTTGATGCCCTCTTATGTAATGTAGAGTAAAAACAAAAAAGCAAACCTTGAAGAAAAGAAGTTTAAAAGGGAGAAGCTTATGGGCCCACAGACAGGGATTTTACCAGCAGGATACTCCCTTGGGTGGGCTGAATTTTGAGTGTTGCACTGCTGTGTTTGTTTCTGCTCTGGAATGTAATTCAGATATTGTTCGAGAGTTTAAAAAAAAATAACAACAAACTTCAGAGCAAGTTCCTGCCAACTCCATGAGTTCCTTGTGTACATATGAATGGGAAGGGACAATCTTCCTGCATGCCAGAGGAGAAGGACAGCTTTTGATGGCAGGTCATTCAGCTATAGGGTGCCACAGGAATTAACTGTATCTTATGCAAAAGATAGCTTCCTCTGGGCTTAGCTGAAAGCTCCCACCCAGGGGGTCTGGCAGGAATCTCAGAAGCATTTCTATTTTGTTCAGCAGTATTTGGTTGACCAGTTCAAATGCACCTGTTTTCATAGAAACTGTTCTCTTTGTTCAGTGTACATTCCAGCACAGTGTTAAAAACCACTAAACATGGTCAAAAGGTCACTGCTTGTGTCTCAACATAGCTTGTGTTCCACTCTACCAACTGATTCAAAGCTGCCATTTCTCTCCAGTGTGCTGCAGAGCATCTAGGTAATAGTAAGTAAGCTGCACATGCTTGCATGGGAATACTGGGGAGGAGCAGTTTTCCAATCAGCTTTGCTATTGTACCAAATGCAGAGTGCCTGGGATAACCAAACCTCAGCCCAGTCAGTGATTTATTGTCACATTCTAATTATTCCTCAGATGGCTTTTTTGGCTATCTGTCGACAAAGCCCCTGCTCTTCTCCAGAAATTTCACAGCTGGTGTGATTTCATGCTGAGGGTCTGACAGATTTGTTTCCACACACACCCTCTTTCCCATGTCTGGACAAACCTGCCTTTGGTTAATTTAGAAGCTGTTGGATATGCCCAGCCTCTATCATAGTGCTCCATGAGGCACTGGTAGACTCCGTGTGGCTTTAATTGCATAGTCAGCGGGAGTGTGAGCAGGTCTTTCCTGAAGCCAATCAGGGCTTGGATGTGTTTTATCCCTCACTTCCTCTTCCCATGTTCTGCAGCTACAAAGAATTCCATAAGGCAATAGTCTTCACACCCAGCTCAGCGCTCAATGAGACAGCAGAGTTTGAAAAGACTGAAGTTAAAAGCACAAGACCTAATAAAACAAATGACAGTAGCCAAACTGCTGTGCGCAGAGACCCTGTATTTTCAGGGCTGCTTTGGTAGCTCTGCCCTACCCAGAATTTCTCATGCACTATGAATGAGCCAGCTCTGCTCTCAAAGATCTGTAGATCTCAGCCTCCCTCTGATGCTTGCTAGATTTTTGGCATCCTCTTACTTTTCTCATACATTTCCCGAGCACCTGCCAAGTTTTCCTGTGATGTGGTTGGTGCTGTAGGGCAGACACTGCCCCCTCTTCCTCTTTGCCTGCATCTACTTCCGTCTTCATGGTTTTACTTGTGGCTGGCACATTCCTGCCATCACAGTCTGCGTCCATGTAATAAAAAAATAATGAGACATTTGATGAAGGGTGAAGAGGGGCTGTTAATGGAGTAAGCAAACATAACAAGCTTAGATCCACCTTGCTGCTTCAGTAAAACTTGCCCTTTGCTGGCATAACAATTCTGTATTTCATACTCCTCCTGCACTGCATTTGGTGTGAGATTTATATTCAGAAGAAAAAGGATCCAGCCACAGCCTATTTTTAATAAGCTACTGAGAAGCTCCAGAAATCCCATTAATCATTGGACCTTTGTTCCATGTCTGCAGCAGCACCCTGACGACTCATGCCTCACCTGTGGTATCTTCACTTGCTGTCACCCTCCCACTACAGTGAGGAAGAGGACTGAAATGTCCAACAGTCCCATTTTGACAAACTGAGGGATAGAAAAAAAACCCCTTAAAATAAGTCTAAATATCCAAGTGAGCACAGGCTACCTTTGCACTGTTGTCACTGTGTAAACACTAGACAGCCCCACCCCAGCTGGGAAAGAAGGGTTTGGGGCTTTTAATGAGTGTCATGGCCATTCCTTCAGGGGCAAACCCAACGCTTTCCCTACTTTGTAGTGAGCTCATTGTATATCTGCATGGCACAGAGTCTTTTCCAGTGCATAATAGCATCCCTAAGTGGATGCCTGGTTGTTGTTCGTAAATTAAGCGTCTTTTGTTTTTCCACCGGGAATCTTGGAGTGTCGCACTGATTGTCTGTTATCTGTCAAGGCATCAGTCAGCAACCCAGCAACTCTCTGCTGGAGACTGCCCTGCTTTTACAATTAGCAATAAAAAGCTTTTGTCACTGCACAATGATGCTTCTGAGGTCTGGTGTAGGGTTTTAGGAGGGTTTTCTTAATCAACAATAAGATAAAAAGCATACACATTCTGTTTGCTTTAACAGTGATCTGGAAAAGAAAATATTTAGCTGAAAGACCAAGAAATACTTCTACATGCTAGAGTAATTATACTGATGCATATGAACAAGGTTTCTCATTTCCTACATTTTCATGCATTGCCTCATAATCTCTAATACATTTAATATGAATGTTTAGAAGTACCCTTCTACAAGATATATGAATAACTGAAATTGTAATTTACACCATGTTTAAAAGAAAACCAGAACAATAATAACTTAACCAGAACAACCAGCTTCCCTTCACTGTGTTATTTATATAAACAACTCTTTCAGAAAAAAAATCAAGCACTTAAATAGACAAGCTGGATACAATTAGGGTCACTTGATCCTCCTCCTAAGCAATATTAAGGCACACACATACTAATCATGAATCAGTCAGGGGACAGTAATGTTAATCCTAATTATGTATAGCTTATTTGAGTACATTAAAAATGCAATTTAAGGCTGCATCTGTCAGGACAGTCCTAGGTACATTACTAGTTCATGTGCAGCATTAAGCTTTCTCATTTCTATCAGCTGTGGTCACAGGACCTTGTATATGCCAAAATATAGGTTATGCAGACTGTAATTCTGTCTTTAAAGAGCCTCTTATTTTGTGAAGGCTTAAATTTGCATTAGATGTCTGGGGCTGAGGAGGGATTTGACAAAGAGTAGTAGACTTCATTTTCTTGTCCTCTCAATGCGTTATATTTGTGCCATGAAAAAAGTGTGAGTAGAGTAGTGTGTACCAGGGGTGTAAATAATGGGAAAAGATATAAAGAACAAGACTGAGGAGAAGTAACAGGAAAATTTTGTGAAGATATTGATAATATATTACACCTCGTAAAAAGGATAAATGGTAGGAAGGTGGGAAACTGCAGAAGAGGAAAGACAGTTTAATTTAGAAAATGCTACGAGGTAGAACTTCTGAAAATAAAGAAAACTGTCATGCTTTTTTTTTTTTAACTTTTGCAATTACCTACAAAAGGAATAGATACAAAAAATATTAAATAACACAAAAAACAATTCTTGAAAATCTGGTTCAGGTTTACACATCATCTAGGAGACTGATGTTCTCATAGAAACTCTGCTGACTGAGATCATTAAAAAAATCATGGGAGTACTGCACAGAAATATATTTTATTGAGGAATTTTAAAAATGTTATACATACATACAACCTTTGAGATATCTGTCCCTTTTAATGGGTTCCAAATTCTATCAAAAATCTGTTGTATTCTGTGTAATAGTAATAGAAACTCAAGTGAGCAAAAAAAGTGTTAGAATGCACTGCAGCTATTCAAATATAAAACACTCTGTCGGGATTATAATGAGTTTCCAACAAATACAGCAGCTACAGTTTTTATATCAGCTTGACATGAAAAAAGCTTTTATTAAACACAGAAAGTCTCCTCTAGACAATATACTGCCCTTTCTGGGCGAGAGCCATCACTCATTTTTAGCTTAGAACAGTTACATGTACATATACAGACACATGTATGAGGTCTGCATTTTAACACTTACTATTCATTGAACCACCCCAAAATTTATGTGAAACTATTCATAGTTTTCAATGCACTTGTATATGTAAGGCAAGTTTATAGATACAAACTAAATTTTGTTTATTTACACCAAGTTTGTTCTCCCCATGTAGTGGATATGGGGCAGGAAACATTTGATGTAATTATGAAGGAAAATAGAATGTTTAGAGCATTCAGCTGTACATAACAAAATCTTTGTTTCAGTGAAGCTGCATATGAATTTGGTTTATTATGTTTTGCCTCTACTATTTGAATATGTAACTGATGTAAATAAGATTTTTTTCTAGATAGTCTCTAGTAACTTTCAGTCATGCATTGTATGTGATATTAATAGTCAGATTTCCTATAAAATGTACTCCCTGAGGAATATAATTTGTAATTACATTTCAGTAAATCTTACCCAAGCCAATAATTCTATCATTAAATTAATTTCCAGCTTGAAAAGAAAACACTTGATGTGCCTCAGGAAAAGACATGCAAAAAACCCCCACTAACTCAGTATCAGTATGCCAGTTTTGGGGAGCAGAGGATGTGACCTCTGAGAGTTAATGGTTAAAGGGAAGCAGCAAATCCTCAGCTCTGACATGAAAGTAGGCCTGACATATGCAATGACCACCTTCACCTGTTTCCTCACCAGGACTTACCTATCCTTACCTACTGCTTTTAATTTGTCTATGATTCACATTCTCCATCCCTGGCCCATCACTGACATGCATTTCTATGTGGGAAACCATTTTTGTGTGTTGCATGTGTGCCTTAAGCACCTTGGGGCACACCACTACTGCCAGCTGAGTGTGGCTGGGAAGTGCTCTGCAAACTGGCCTCTTTTACTCCCCCCACTGAAGATCTCCAAGGGCTCACTCAGCAGGATGGCTCACCTGGACCTCAGCCCTCCCTTTCATGGGTATATGATACGACAGTGCAGTCCTCCTTTTTACTTACATGACATGGCAAGGGCACATCCACTCGAATTTCCATGTGCTTTGACAGTAAATACACCAAGGTCTACTTTTCCTACAAGCAATGTGGATCCTCTGAGCAGAATCTGCAAAATCAGAGAGGCTGTCAGCAGTTTTAGACTTGCTTTCCATGTCTTGGTGCAAAAGTTAGATGAGTGTTTCAGTCCCTTTAGGATGCCTGCAAGTAGAGGCTGATTATATTGATGACAAGTGCTGATGAAGCAGAGATGCAATGGCCAGGCTCTTTACCTTGTATTGAGCAGCTTTAAGGTAATTTAATGATGATGTGGAGGTGTAACTGTGCCAGGGCTGACTTTGCAGCTGGGATTTCCCATGCATTTTTTACAAGCAGAACTACCTGAGGCTTGTAGTAAATTATTAACTCATAAACGATCCACAGTTTTGAAGTAGGAAGGGATGATGTTGTCACACCTTTTGAGGGGAAGCTATTAGGCAGCTGAAAGGAAATAGGTAAGGACCAGAAAAGCAGATTTTTAGTTTTGACTTAGCCTATTAAGAGATCATTGTGTTTGTTAAACTACACAGGACTCCTGAATTTAGAATCAGCTACTTCAATTGATTAATATGACATTAAATTCACAGTCCTCTCTTTTGTTGTTCTTTGTTTTTTCTTTCTTTTTAATCTAGTGCAGCAAGACACCTGTGCTAGGTTGTCCTGAGGGTCACAGGGGACTATTATCTGAATTCTCTTTCAGAAATTCCTCTCCCAGGTCAATTAGATGTTTTTCTCCTGTAAACAAATAACCTCACTTATTTTCCATTTCCTCGCTGTAGTACTCCTTCTGTCTAAGGTTACTCCTGAAGCCAGATTTTTGGAGAAAGCTACACAAAGCTGCTCTGATTTGCCAGGGCAGTACTGACTGTGAAGAAGTGGTGTCTGAGAAATATGTAGACTAGGTGGGGTGCTGCTGCTGGGTCTCAGCCCTTCCCTGCAACCTGCAACCTACCCATGGCAGACTGCCCTTTTTCCAACCCAGTCCTGAAATAAATTAAGCTATGATCAAATATGCTTGATCAAATATGACCCATGGTGTTTCTGTGTTGCCTCTCCTCCTGGCTGCCCCTGTCCAGCCAACATTTTGCTCCAGAGAGTACTCAACCCCAGGCCAAAGACCAATCAATATTTGTTTCAGTGAATTAAATTCACTGAACCACTCTGTTCTTGGCCAAGGTGAGCACTGTCACTGATGGGTGCTCGGATCTTCTGGAGTGTTTCTCCTCCCTTCTCTGAGCTGAAAGCACTTCTCTGTCATTGATGCCCTCAAGAAATTTAGCTAAATTAAGTCCATCACAAGAGAAATTCTGTTTTGATAAGCTGGCATTTTCCAGTGGGGGAAAAAGTGCCATTGTCATTTATTGTGAGAAGAGAACCTGCTAAATGCAAGTACAGGCCAAAGTACTGTAGAAGTGCAGAAGATAACTTCATTTCTCTCTTCTTCCTTAGCATCTGTCCCTTGATCCTGACTGCAGGATTGAGGCTGTGCTGGGACACGTGGGAACCCTTTTATCTGGTTTGAACATAATTTTCCTGCTTAAGGCAGTAATTATATTTGGACAGGTGATTCTTTTGACTATACTTAAATTGAGTAGACTCAGTTGCTTTTTAGATGGTTTGGTCACTTGGAGGAACTGTGCAATATATTTCCCAGCAGTACTGTGCTTCCCTTACATCCTGTCTCACATTAATGGGGTGGTCTGTGGGTTTTTGAAAGGTTTCTACCCTCAGAAACACTTACAATTAAAATGTCTGATTTTGTGCTTATTTTTAATGATATTTTTAATAATATTTTTAATAATGATTGATGACCCAAATATATGCAAATACTTCAGCCATCACTGACCATGGATGACTCTCACCTTCCTCCTTGGGAGTATTTACAGACTCAGGGCACAAGAAAAATGAAGCAATTCTAGCAATTTATAGCAGAAGACAATGTCCCTGGCATATCCTATGAGACTGTTGCCTGTTATTAAGATATTACAGAGATGACATATGTTCTTGATATATTCAGACTACCTGCAGTAATAGTTTCAGACCTTGGAAAGTCTATGAACTGCACCCAGAGACCTTGCTGGGAGGGAGCACAGCAGATATGGTCTGTGGAAACACTTCTTTATTCTGGGGAATTTATGTGTTTAATATTTACTTATTTTCCTGGATTTTTTTTTCTTTCTGCTACTAATGTTTAGTGAATGGAAATGGAAGTTGTCTCCTTCTACCCTTCATTTAAACAACTGTGGTATTAGTCCTCTACATCTCAAATCAACCTACCAGACCAGTGTGAGACTGACTATATAAACTGGATAACTTTTCTTTCCTATAACACTACAGCTTTTAAAGAAAGAATGTTCTTTCTTATATTTTTTTCCCTCTGTAGAGAGAAGATGCAGAGGAGCAAAGACTGGGCAGTGTAAGCCTCATGATAATAAAAATGTGTGTGTGTAATTTGAAGTTGTTTACAGAGTGATGTCACAGGAGTGGGGCAATATTCACTGGATTCAAAGTCCAGGTCCTGGCCATTGCAGCTATTCCGCCATATCATCCCCTAGTGCTGTGCAATGTTTCCTCTGCTTCTTCCTCACAAAGCTGTTCCCCCTGGGTACCTCCTTATCACAACTTACCTGGTTTGTACATACATGTCCTTGTGTCAATATTGCCCTTTTGTTTAAAGGCTTAAGGGGATTATATCTAGGATTTAGTCAGTCTCTCAGGTTTCTTTGAACAAAAAAAGATGACTGTGAAAGTCTTATTAAAAATAGCCTGGATCAATCGCTTGATTATCTTTTAAAGCACACACGGAAGGAGACTTTCCTGAATCAATGACAAACTCTTCTATTGCTGTAAAAGTGTTTTTAAGATCCCATTTGTGGTCAGGTCAGATTATACCCTATGTACTAAGTTAATATTTTATATAAACTTGTTCAAGGTCAGTATTTCTGCTGTTACATGATGCGTGCCTTTTTTTTCTCTTCCTGCCCTTTTTTATCTTCCCCTCTTTCAAAGCAAGTCAATAACAAGGAAAGGAGGAAGGGCTTTAAGACATTTTCCTTATGTGCCCCATGCTGCTCTATAGCAGAATGTTTGCAGGACAGGGTCAGGTTTCCTGACAGCACCAAAGGGATGCCTTGTGTTGTTGGGGCTGTGTGATGCAGCCACGGTTTGCTCTTGCATCATCCCTTGTCCCTGGTGCCTGCATTCACATCAGTGAGCCAAGCAGGGCCAGCACACTAGCTCAGGCAGTGGTATGTGCACATCAGGCTTCCCAGCTAGGCTTGGTCTCATGCTGGTCAGCCTCCCTCAGAAGAGAGATGGACTCGTTTTGGGGAGGCAGAATGGGCCACAGTCTGTTAGACATAGAAAATTTAGACCTGAAAAACCTTTTAAGGGTAGAAGAGTTTAGCCATATGGCCCCATGTCTTGTACTCTTTTTCTGGTCTCTTTAATTCACCTTTGTACTATAGGTACTACATTCAACTAAGTCAACATTTGTTCCACCAGCTAAAAAAGTAGTTATTTTCTAATTTATGGCCAAAGTTTTGAAAACAGCTGTCTGATTCCACAGCTGTGCCTGTGAATGCCAGCAATGTGTTTAGTGCTCGGACACATGACTTTTGCAGCCATCTGAGTTTTGCAAAGCATGAAACTGCCCTGAAAGGTTAGTTTGTGTTTACTACTGTCTAATTGCAGGCACAGATGTGAAACACCAATTTGCAAAGCTATTTGCAGGGGTCAGTCTGGACTGTGCTGCATTCTTTTGCTACATAAACCTGCAAAAACCCCAAAAGCAGGCCATGTTACAGTGCTGAGGGTGCAGTAGTGAGTAGGTAGGTCAGAGAAAAATTTAAGACAACAGTGATTCGTTAATATCCTAAGCTAAAATTGTTCCTCACATCGCTGCAAACAGCATGAAATCACTCTTCATTCTTCTTTTTCTACATAACACTCATGCTCTTTTAAAGTATATATGTTCTAAGAGATTCTCATCTGAAATATGGCTGCAATTTGTTGGTTCTGTTCTTCTGTTCTACTTTATTTAGAACCACTCAAAGCTTATAAAATTGTGGCTGAAATCCTCAGCAGGATGTTCATTACATCACATAATTCATGCACATGAATTTTCAGCACACAGTCATAGTGGTATAGATTTTAGCTGCTTTGTATTCTCATCTTCTCCCATTGATCCTTTCACACTGCTGAATTTTGCTGTTAGTTGCACACAACAATAACTTATGCTTGTTCTAGTGAAATCAGTCATTTTAACTTTTCAACAGTTTTCCCTTAGCTGCAGCAAGATAGATCTTTATTTTTGAAAAGTTTCAGCAGCAAAGTTCTTTGAAACTTCACATTTAGAGAGTAGTCAAGGTAAGCTGGAAGCTCACAAACTCACGTGGTAATCTACCTATATGAAATTTTATTGCTGATCTGCTTCACCTCAGAACTGCATCTGAAAGCCTTGCAAAGGTTTCTGTGCAACATCTCAGTTTTGGGGGAGGTATTATCCTTCCTGTTTTAGAAAGAAAATGCCCTGGGTGTCTGGATGGCAGAAGTTTCACTGTGTCCATACTACAAAACAGATTGATGCTGCAGAGTTGCATTCATGTAGCTCCAGGGCGAGGTTTAATAATCTGTAATTCAGCTGGGATGTGACCCTCAGCAGCATCCTAACAGGGCCTCTACAGCTTCAGGGTTACAGAGACTTCCATCTCCCAGAAAAGATTCCTCATAAATACATCCACCTTTTGTGTTCCTTTAAGATCAGGGCTGTTGTTATGGACTGAGAGTGTAACAAGACATGGAGAAGGATGCGAGGGTCAGCTCAGGCTGTGGGAGGAGGCAGCTCTTCCATTTGTGCATAACTAGGGATAAGGTTGGCTGCAGATGGCCAGAATATCAAAGCAGAGCTTGGTGTGTTCAGTAATCCACCAACTCATCTATTTGTCATCAAAGTGGAAAGCATGTGAGTATCATGGGAGCAGACCTTTGAGTTAAAATGACAACAGAGCAGTGTTGGCTGAGGAAAAAAAGCAGCCAGGAATGAAGTTGTGCCGTTGCTCAGCTCAGAAACTCATGGCAACTGCTCAGCTTGCTGGCAACAGAGATCAGCTCAGAGGCTGGCAAACACCTGAAGATCCCACTCTTCACTGTTCCTTCACCTCAGATCCCTGTCCTTCCTGCCCGAGGGAAGGCTTGAGCCAGTGCCCTGCGGAACACAGAGCAAAGCACAGCTTCACAGAGGGCTGGTATAGAAATCCAGGCTCCCTGCACTTTATCCTTTGCCAGTGACATGCCAAGGACCCCAAGCACTCAATGACCATCAGTCATTGAGTCAGTTAGTTAAAATGAATATGGTTTGTTTAACTGCAATTTTCAGGCAGACATATATTAATATAGATTTTATACTCAAGACTGTTCACGGCTGAATTTCCATGCTGAGAAATTCGCACTGTGAATTGCCTGCAGCATTATTCAATTTCTACCAGTTCAGCCACACTGCACGATTCAGAGTCAAAAGCAGAGCTGTAGAAATGGCCATCACTGACTGCTGGAAAATCTTCTATATATGCAATCCATTCACAGGCTGCAAGTGAGAAAATCAGAGTAAAAATTCATAATTTTTGGTGAGGAGAATGTGCTTTACAGCAATTTAAAAAAAGAGCTGCAGCTAATGCTGCTGCTGGGGAAGGCAGCAAGATAATTGACTCTACATTGTTTAGCATGGCATGGGCTTGGGACCCTACGCATGTTCTACCCACATTAATTAAAAAAAAATGTGAGAAGTGATGAGTATTCCTGTTAATCTCATTCTGCAAAGAGGTTTATGGCTGCAGTCAATGGTGCAGATAACAGCAGGGCTGGAATTTCAAAGGGCAATGAAAGGTGAGAAGGCACCTCCTAGACGTCTCTTTCTCAGCCCAGGAATCAGCCTTTGGGCTATGGCTGATACACAATTTGGAGAAGTAGCAGTCTTCTTCATATTGATTCTCTGATCATCAGAATAGCCAAAATATGTTTCAGTTTTAAGGGAGATGACAAAGCTGAGACAAAGAAAAAAGAAGTGAAGAAGTTTTATTACCACTAAAATGAAAGTGTCAAGTTATAAACAAAGCTGCTATTTATTTTTTCCATGAGATATATTCCCCCAGCAAGAGAATCTGAACCAATCAATGCAAAATGTCATTCATGAAAAAATAGAGGTGTGCTGGGTGGCACCACTACTGTGTGGCACTAATAGTAACTATAAACACAGTCTTAGGAAAAAGACAGTAAACATTTGAAAGATCTCCATTTCAGAAAGGACTCAAATATTTCAATAGGAGGCATGTCTCCCTCCTATTTTCACTCAAGTAGTGTTTACTTCAGCTAATGGAAATAGTCTAGCTATATAGCCTTTTCCTCTGCAGGGTGGCGAGTGTGCAGAGCAACTGGGTCAGGGTGTGCCTCATGCCTTTTCCATGAAGTGTGTCTTTTGTTTATATTGTATTGCCAAATTAGTCAGAGAAATCGTGTGTGTGTGTGTGTCTGACACTGATCGGGACAGCCTCCTCCCAGCCTGGTCCTCTGTGACTGAAAGAATTCTCTTAAAGGTCAGGAGTAGCCAACAGGGAAGCCTGGAGGCTCAGGGACAGCCCAGAGATGGATGCTCTGTTCACTCAACACCAACTGAACCATACTGATTTGAGAATCCATGTATAAATATGATAATGTCACTGGGATAAATATGATCATGTCACTGCTAGACAGCGGATTGCAGGGAGTTGCCTCACCTCTCCAGAGACTGGGAGAGTTGTTTTCACTGAGGGTTCATGATGAGGTTTTGGGTGGGAGTGGAGAAGAAGGAATTTCTTATCTGCACCTAAAGAGATAACTTAGATGAAGAAACCGCTTTGTGCATCTTTGGTGAGTTACTTCCAAGTTAGTTTATAAATTATTTTTACAACAACTTAATTGAACAGATACAGTGGCAATCTCAATATTTGAAAGTATAATGGAACCTCCATTCAGATTGAAATTGTAGCATTTTCTATGAAAAACTTTGAATAATAACTTACTCTTGTACTGCCCTGTAGAGCTTCAGGATGCTCTTCCTGCCAGGTAGCCCTTCATTATCTCCCTGTCTGACCCCTCTGGAGGACCATTCAGATGAGGATGCTCAGGCCTCACCCAAGCTCCTGACTTGGAGCCTAATCTGGAGGTCTTGGGCATACACAGCTTCCCAAATCTCTGAGCAAAAAACCCAGGCATGCAGTCTGCAAGGAGTTAGATAGAGCGCACTCCAGTCATGCCAAGATATAGATAAAAGACTAAGACAGACCCACAGACTAGATGTAGTCAGAGATAAGTTTATACATATCTCCATATCACCTGCACTGAAAATGAGATAGTGGAGCCTCATTATCAGCAAGCAGGAGAGAATTTTCCCCACCTGGTTTCAGGACTTAAGGTAATGTGGGATAAAATGTTGGATATTTTAGGGGAAAAAAATTGAAGGGATAACTTCATCAGCAAAGATAATTAGTAAGCACAGGCATGTGTGCATTCAGCTTTGTGAAGAAATACAGCCTATAGAATGGCTGTGAAGCTCTCTGGCACAGGGTGTTGAATACTTTTTGAATACATTTGCTAGCTTGTATGGCTGGATGCACCAGATATGAGACCTTGCCTATGAAAGAAACTGTCAAATAAGCTTATAAATATATTCAGTCAAGTCCTAGCAAGCCCTCGCATTATGTCGTGCTTGTACATTGATTCTTGCTTTTAAGATCAACTAAACCCCTGCTTCCTATTAGGCTGGCTGTATCACTTCTAGGCCTCTACAACAGTCATACCTAGGGCACAGCTGAGAGACAATCCTTTATTTTGCAGTTTGAGAAGAAATGAGGCACCAGAGAATGTACAGAGGGAGTCTGATAAATATTGGTTCAATTTTTAGCTCTAAATCCTATTATAATACATTACTCACTGAATTATCTCCTATTTATTCCTTGATTAAATAAATGGCAATCCAAATACTGTTTTTGCTGGAGACTGAAATAATTTCAAATAACACTCTCACAGTGTCAGCGAACTCTCCCAGTGTCTTGTATAAGATTATCCTTCATGTACAAATGTGATTTTTAATGTTAAGAATCTCTTGTTAATCAAGGTCTGACAAGCAGGAATACTTGAGAATGAGAGAGAACAGAAATGACATGTTTCTAACAGAAATGCACACCTGGTCACAGGTATGAAAGAAGAGGTCTACAGAGGAGGTCACTCTGATGCCTTAAACCAGTACTTTGTTGGATCCAGCTTTAGACATTTGTTCAGATCCTGGGTGATCAATCAGCTCCCAAATGTCCCTCAACTCCCAATAATTTCTCCATCAACATGGACAAGCTGCATTCTGATACTGCCAAGCTGTGCAGAGACCAGACAAATATCTAGGGTCCAGAGGATGCTAAAGCTCTGCTTTTCCCCATCAGTTTCTTGAAGGACACTCTCTACTTCATCTTCTCAGATCATCTCCCTCATAACAAGCAACTGCTGTCATTGTTTTACTTCCTAACCTAAGGCACTATCCTGCAACCCAGGAGACCCCATTTTACCTTGCTTACAAAGGAGCCAGAATGCAGATCTGGTGGGGGAGGTAGCATTTAGGATATGGCAATCAGGCATGAGCTCTTCCTCTGAAGTAAAGTCCACCTTTCAAGCACAGTAAACATTAATCAGACCAGAAAACTTATAGCATGGTGATTAAAGCACTTGACAGAGATGCAACATGACAAGCCAAGTATCTTCCCTCAATCCTGAGTTACACTAACTGGAAACAGATTCAACCAAGAGGACAGAGTATCCAGCCTGCAGAAGGGAGGGTGCTTCCTGTCAACATGTGAAATCTGGAATCAAGATCCTAATTCAAAGTCAGTGGAATCAGAAATTCCTGCACATCTCAGGTCTTTGTGAACTAGCCAAAGACATCTCTCTTACATCCCTGTCTAAGAGAGATATCTCTTTTCTCTTTAAATCCTGTATTGGAGCTGTGGGTTGAGGAATTGCTGGTGAAAAGAGGTTCCTTGCACGTATAGTGTGGGCCCATACCTAGGCATCCACTATTTTCTTGGCAAATATTCCTGCCTAGCTTTGCAGGTTCTTGCCCTGCTTGCTGGGGGCTCAGTGTAGGACTTCCTGCCCTGGTACAGAAATCTCGGACAGACCATGGGGAGCAAAGCAGTCAAGCTGCAGCACTCACCAGAGAATGAAACCCAGCAAAATTCTCTCTATTTAGACAAGATACCTATTCAGTCTGCAAAAAGCAGACCTGATCAGCAGATTGAAGCCAGCTTAGGCAAATGTATGTGCTGCAATGTACAGAGTCCATCTCCACCTGCACAGCATATGGGGAGGTACAAGGCTAGAAATTTCCCCAAGTGTGAGGCATGAAGCATCACAGTGTCACACAAGGCTGTGTGACCTGCTGAAAATGTACATCTCTTCAGGTCCAGCTGATTACCAGCCTTCTTCTCCATGTGGCTATTTGTGCATGGCAGCACAATATTTTGTTCCCTTCATGGCTCTCACTCATCTGCTTACAGGAACATGGGGAGGAGATGCTCCTGCAGCCTCCATGTGCCTCTGGACAGCGGGTGTTGCCTGTCACATGCTGCAGCCCCACCAGGATGTTTTTATTGATGCACTGGGGATGGGAGGAGCAGGCTGGCATCTAACTTGACAGACAGAGGTGTTAGGCAGAAGAGCTTTTGAAAAGTAAGCTCTTTACAAGAACTAATCTTTCCAGCTTCTTGGCAAACAAGAATGTAAAGAAAGGTTGGAATAATTGTTGCCTAGATTTGGACAACTCCTCCTGGTCCTGCGAGCAAGCATCAGGCTCTCTGTGCCAGGATGTGAGCAGCTGTGCAATGTCTGGCCCTGCACAAGCTCTGACAGTGCCCAAATAACAATTGTACAAGGGCTTGGAGTGACTTTGAGTCGGAAACACAAATTAGAAATAAAGTGACTTCAGAGGGACTTTGATTAACTTTCATGTACTGACACCCTGGAGGGTGTGGAGACACACTGGGAGGGTTTGCCTGCCTTCACAGGTGATTATAGCCTGGAGTCAATCGCTTTTGTCAGCCTTTTTTGTCAGAGGAGACAACAGCCATAGGCCATATTTTTAAAATATCTTGTCTCAGTGATGATATTGCCTCAGACCATTTTTCCCTGCCCCTGTGCTCCTCCTCTGCTCATTGGACACAAAACTGCCTTTCGGTTCAAAGATTAGCTCAAAAACTTAGCTTTGGTGAATCAGTGTTTGGTGATTATTTTTGTAGTCCATTTTTTAAATACAAAGTTCTGTGATGAGATGTGTGAACCTTCCCTTCCAGCCTTAACCTCAGACACCCATGTGGGATGCACAGGTGGGCATCTGGCGTGTTTCTGTCCTTCTGACCCAGGTTAGTTTTCTTCAAGCCAGTTCTTAAGTTAGTCCTCAGAGACAAATGTGAGGAAGAAAAGAAGAAAAGAAAAAAGCCTCTCAAGATTTAATCATCCCCAAGGGTGAAGCAGTGTGCAATTGGTAAGAAAGGTCACCAAGGGTCAAGAGGATTTGGGGAGGAAAGTGCCTTTCATGAGGAATTGCAAATGTTTACTTTAAACAAGTATTTAAAAAGTCAAGATCCTGAAAGAAGCCATATGTTTCGATTTTGAGACCAATTAGTCTGCCTCATCTGCAGTTCATTCTGTGGACTTTTGGCCTTTCACTTCTTCTGAAGGCAAGGAGGCTAATGTGTGAGCACAACTGATAGGCGAGGGAAAGTTGGGGCAGCTGTCTGAAATGATTTTGAGAGATGCACTTGAGAATGCTTTTCAAAAAGGATGCAAAGATTGACTGGGCAAAGAAAAGAGGAATTTTACTGTGCCTCTTTGGTGGAGGAGAGCTCTGGCAGTCACACACCTCTGATCTGTTTGTGTTTTGTAACACACTTTGATAATGAGGGTTTTAAGAATTCATTAGGGTTTTGTTTGCATATGTTTGCATATATAATAATTCTATTTTCTCTATTTCTGCCTTTCCACAAGGATTATTTGACTTTTTTTTAACTTCAGGAAGGTGGTTTTTCACAAGCAGAATGTCAAAAAAATGAAAACATGTCTTGAATAACAGGCTTCACTCCACAAAGTCCACTAGCAGCACTATGTTTGATATGTGGCTCCTGTCAGAACATGTAGCCTCTAAAAACAACTAAAGACAAGACAAAGCCAACCTGAAACAATTGCCCTCTTCATATGTTTCTGTTACTCTCTTCACCTGGATCATTGTTCATGTGTACCACAGCCAACATTTAATGCCCTGGGGGCAGGAACTAGGGCCAATTGCTGCTCTTAAACAGTCCAACAATATAGGCACACAGTATAAATCAGGTGATTTGTACAGCAGGAGTGGAAAATTCCAGAGCACCAAGCACTTAAGCACACTGCACCATCACCATTTCTTCAGCAAAATATTCTAGGATTGAGTGGCAGTCTTGGCTGTAAGTCTCTTCAATCCAGCTATCCAAATTCAGCCTCAGCCATTTTAATTAATCAGAACCTTTTTCATGAATACAGATGTAACTCAAGGTTGAGGACAGAAATCTTGGTCCCACTCAAATAATCCACAATAAAACAGGGTACAGCATGACCTGGGTTTCACCCAACATCCCATTTCCCTGACTGCCAGTCTTGTATCATATGTTAGGTTGCACTTTACCACTCAGAATTACCAGAGCAAGGACAAAATTCATAACAGATTTTGAAACCTCAGCATTTAAAAGGTTTGCTGATGTTAGAGAAAATAAATATGAATGAGTCATTTAGAGAAGAAAACATGTGAAATCTCTGGCTTTCCTCTAGTTTGGAATTGAATATTTGAAACCTTACCAAAATTAATACTAAAAAATTAGAATGTGCTTTATAGGCAAATAAAGGGTGGTGATTTGTCTGAACTATTTAAATTCTCATGAATCAGGAATCCATGTAAACTGCTTGTTTCTTCTCATCAAAATAAAAATGAAAAAATCCTTGATTTTTCAGTGCCCAGCAAGACCTACCAGCTTCTCCATTGAGAATTATTCTCATATTTTTTCATGTGAGGAATTCTGAACTCACCCAAGCTTAAAATCCCATATGTCTGTAAATTACTACATGAAAGAACTCTTCCTGTAAAACTGGTATTTATTACGTGTGTAGAGACAGCAAAATGAATCTGAATTAAAAGAACAGCTCAGACTAACATTAAAGAATATAGGATTTCTAGCTGCAGTTCAACTTCGCATTTTACAGAGTCTGGCAGTATTGAGGACTGAAATGAAATGGAACAAAGTATTTATTAAAAAAACAGAGAAGTTAATGGAATAGTGCAGCATCATCTAGACATAAGTATTTTGTTAAAGTAGGGACAGATCATGTGGAAAGGCAAGGAATCCCCAAGATCTTCTGACAGTGACATATGTTTTTAATTGCAGTATCTATTTCATCCAACATTCTCCATCCTATACCTCTGAAAGCAATGGCATGTCTGAAACAGAAAAAAAGCCACCATCTCTTTTAGCAAAAATAACTTGTTCGAAATCTTTTTCTTAAATGGATACTGACTTGAGGCATTCATTCATTAGGGTAAAATTGGGTGAATGATTTCCAGCTTAATTGAAAAATAAAACAATTTATTGCAGAAAGATAATAGGTTCATTGGTAACTCACTTAATAAATTAAGCATGAGAGATTATTTTTCTCCCCAAGTCACTTTACAATATGTTCTGAAGCTTGCCCAGTTCATGAAATTGTATCATAAATCCAGCAGCCAAGACTTCCCCTTCAAGGAAATGCTGTTGTACAAGCACTAAATATGACAGTGCTGAATAGTGCATGACAGCTTCCTAAAGCAAAATACCTTAAAGGTTCATCCATTTGCCCTGGTCTCTGAGACACCTGATGAAGTTCCTGAAGGGGACATTGTATTTTGGACAACTTTTGTTAAACCAGATGCTTCCTAACTTGGTTTGAAGCATTTGGAAGATGTTTCCAAACGCCTGGACCTAGTTTCACAATATATGTGGGCATTGTGGCTTCAGTCCTGCAAATTGTACAGAGCAGATCTCAGTAGTCCTTCCATAGTCAGAAGTTTTCCCATGTTAAGGTCCTGCTCTGTAATGCTTCCAAAAGGACCAGAAACCCTCACACAAGGGTGTTAAATAGGCTATTAGAACTGTAAGATCCTATGATACAAAAAAAAGGAAAAAAACCTACTAATGGAGAACAAAAATGGAAAGCAATGGCTAAGTTAAAAAAAAAATACATGTATATTATTTAATGTAAAATAATATTAATTGCAATGCATACAAATTCCTTGGAGCCTGAAATGTGATAAGATTGAGGCTGCAAACTGAAATGGTTTCTTCCCTTATCTTGAGCCTTTCTGTTCATGGCAGGAGGATACACCAGAGATCAACCAAGTGTGCTTTTATTCCTGCAGCCACTTTTTTCTCTCCCTTTCACCATCATGGGCATCAGCAAGGCCAGGAGCATCCCACAGCAGCTGAGTGGTGCATGCCCAACTGGCACAGCCTGGAACATGCCTAGAGAGCAACACCACGTCACACAGACTGTGGTCCTCAGTCCAGGCTGTTGGGTGTCCGCTAGCCATGATAGCCAGATGTCAAGGAGTCTGCAGATCATCCCACTGGAAGAGCAGGGGGTTTTTACTGAGTGCAGGTGGTAGCTGGCAGATGGGGCAGCTGGTACAATTTAGGAACCACACTCCATCAGTGACCAAAGACTGTTGCCTAAGGTGAACAGCAATGACCCCAAGTGTCAAGTGCTTGCTGCCTCCCATCCAGTTTGTCTTTGCTGCAACTATCTGCAGCAAGAAAAGAGTACAGATCAGCAAGATCTTTCTGGTCACTATGACAGCACATGCTGAAGCACCCTGGGTGCCATAGCCCAGCAAGTACTTTTGTCGCTTATCTGCCCTGAAGTACTTGTGCACCTGATTTGGACTGAAATTAATAATGCTGTCAACTCATAGAGTACTCTTGTGACCCATAGCTCAAATTGCTTTACAGGGACAGCAGTGTCATCCCATTTTACTGATTGATTCGTGTAAGGTACGAGGTGCTGAAATGACCTGTTCACACCCCTGGCAGAAGGAAAATCAGCCCTTTTCCTGAGCTGTAAGCCCTATGTTTTCTCTGACAGATCCCCCTGCCCAAGCCGTACTTCTCACAGCAGCCCAATGCTCAGATTCTATGTATGAAGCAGTAAAGCCCATAAAATAAATGAAAGCTAATATGACTACTTCACTAATGACTGTTGAAATTGCTGATGAGTTATACTCTCTGTAAGGTCTAGAAGAAGAGACAAGCTTTCAGCACACACTCCTCTTGTCTTGGCATATGTGTGATTGGATTCATTGCATGCTGCTTTTCTTTGAATTCTAGTAGCATTCTTATCCACAACCTTAAGTTATACACAGATAATCTTTGGAGAACATAAATGTCTTGCTCTTCATTTTGAATCTGTCCCAATGCTTAGATATATAATTATGATGATTCCTTCTTTCATATTTCCCTTACTTTCCTACTTGCCACTACAACCTTCTTCTGCCTCTTCTCTTGCATGGCTCTGAGCAAATCCAGCAGTGGTTTACACCAGCCTCTTTTGCTCTAGTGAGTATGAGAAGCTACTCTTGCTTCTCCACCCCTCGGTGCATGGACTTGCCCATCACGGTCATGTTACTCCTGACTGCCACTATTTTATTCCCCAGTCACTTCTGTATGGCTGACCTGTTTTCCTTGCTTTTCCCAGCTGAAGAAAGATCAACTGCTCAACTGGTAAGTCTGTTTCACTCACTGCTTGTGCTTACGACCCTCCCTCAGACACTGAGACATGCCAAGCACTTCATTTTTCCCCCACTCTTCCGTTAACCACATCTTCCCCACCCGGTGTTATTTATACAATAAACTTGCAGCCAAGGGTTTCCTTGGAAACACACATGCCTTCCTGCTATCTATTTTACAACAGGCTTGAATTGTCCCACAATAGCTTAGAGGCAGCAATTTAACACAGCTGGTGGCACAATACTTCTATTCTGAGCAAACGTTTCCTCACCAGCGGTAACTCCTGTGCTGGTAACTGAGCTTTCATTCACCCGTAAGGGCAAGTAAAGGAACATATTACTTTGTGAAAATAGAAGTAAAGTGAAAGCACGATGGGAGAAGCCAGAACAAAGCATCCCAGGAGCTGCACTCATTTTATACTGCAAACTAATCAGTTACTGAACAGCAATAACTGAGGTACCTAAGTTTATTTCTTTTCATGAATGAAAGAAGACTTTGTGCTAGCTCAGCTTGAACAAGGGCATGATAGGTCTCTACTGGGTACTTATGCTACAACATCCTCAATAGTTATACTTGTTGTAATTCTTACCTTTTTCTTTTCCTCTCTGTACCTTTGTTCATGAGAGAAGCAAGGTTGGCAAGAGCAAATTATATTTTTCTTAAGCTGTTCAACATACTAGACACAATAGAGAACTCTAAAGTGCACACTCGTATGCATCAGAGCAAGCAGATGAGAGAAATATGTTGTCACAGACTTTCTTTGGTCTCTAGTCATTCTCTGAAATAGACATCACTAACATCTGAGTGTCCATTTTATCTGCCTTCTAAGCTCTGAATCAATTAATAAATTGAGGTTTGGGGGGTCATGAATGCATGTACAAGCTATATACTCCATATATACTCTGAGGTGGTACCTCAGAGTAATCCTTCCAGAAAACGAAGGGAGATTTTAGCTATGAAAAGTCATGCACCTTCATCATACCAATGAACAAGGTAATTTCCCATTTTTGCCTTGATTTCTCTTCACATTCTATTGACCGGTTCTGAAAGAACCAAGGAGGCTTTATTGTACTGCTAGTGCTGCGTTTGCAATAACTGCTTTAACAAATGTAGATTCTTCCTCTAACAAATTGTCTGAATACAACCTCTATTGCTTGTGTGTGGAAATCCATAAAACATTACTTGAGTACTTTTCCATGCAGAGCAAGTTCAGTCAATAATTTTGCGAGCAAGCTTTGATTTTTGCAAGCTAAAGCAAGTGATTTTTGCTGTTGTGTAGCATCCAGTGCTGCTCTGTAGTTGAAGCTCAGTAAATTTTGCTGCCAAAAATTTGGAGCCAGGAGCAAGTGAGGGTTGCCAGTGCTCCCAGCTGAGCAGAAGCCTTCAGACTTGGGGAGCCAGGACTGCCAAGTCTTGCTGTGGGACTGAGCACCTCTAGCCAGACTCAGCTAACGTGCCAAGGCGAAGCCTGCACAGAGCAAGCTGACATCTGGGGACAAAATACCAAGCACTTTTATAAATGAAAGATTCCAGCTAGTCTAATTCTGTCAAGTGTGCCTACACAAGTGCTTGCAATACTTCTAACAGTCTTGTAGGTCTGGGAGGAGGTGGTCACATTTCTTGTGACAGAAAACACACATTTCTTGTTTACCTGTTATCAAGATTTCTAGTGCTGTGAAATGGGCTTCTACTTGCTTTCTTGAATGAAGTCTTGGCACTAAACACCTGAAGAAGTACATGGTACTGTATTTTTCCTGTATTATTCCTAAAAGTGAACAGTACTTGGTACTGTATTTTTCTTGATGACTGTTGTAGCAAACATAACCTATTCCTAAAAGTGAACAGGGAACAAAATTGTTGCAAGCGCCAGTAATAGTAATTCACTTACTTTAAAAGTATTCTCCAATGGGCAGATTTTGACTTCTGAACACCAAGTGTTTTCACCAAAACCAATTCTACAGCAAAGAATTGGTCTAATGCAGCATACAGCTGAAGAACATGCCTAAATACTTTACCCAGAAATACTGCCTTTGTATTCTTAAATATAAAACTAACTGTAAACCAAACCATAACATGTTTTAATAATGAATCAAATAATAGGTCCAAATAATGATTGAAAAAGTAAAAGAAAAAGTGGATTTTTTTCCAGTATATCCTTTTCAGAAATATTGAAATTACATTGTCTCCCCACCTTGACAACAGTGGTGCATGGTGATTTATTGGTAGCAGTTAAAGCCCATGATTTTTATTTTGTTTGTCTCCAGACTGATAGGAAATTCAAACAGAGGTCTGTTTACTTAATGGACAGGTACACTTTCTAGCAGCATATTAAGCCGGGCAGGTTTTCTCCCCCTTAAAATTATAAATCTGATGGATGATACAGTCAACTCGCACTGGTATCAAACCCCACTCACAAGCAACAGATGTTCTGATCTGAGCTCCAAAGGTGGGACTCTAATAGTTTGCAGATGAGCTTTTGTGCTGGAGAGGAGATTGATAAAAGCAATAATATTAATAAAATAACATTAATAAAAGAACCACTACAGTACTTCCAGAACTTGGATCTGCATGAAAGCAGAAAAACCATTCTCTTTAGCTGAGTTGGTTCAAAAAGTCATAGCTTACAGATTTTTGCTTTTAAATCAGAAAAAGTATTGCTTGCTAGGAAATGGAGAACAAGCAACTATTTGAGGATGTTCTTGCCTCCAGGCAGTTGGGATTAAGAATGTACAGTAAATCTACAGCAGTAGAAGTTTGTTCACATCAGTGGGAATTTTGCCATTATCAGGAACTAGAGAAAAGGATTCTCAGACACATTTCTCTCTTGTCATCCCTTTGAGTCTTTTCAGGCAGAGCTAAAAGCTTCAAGGAAGGCTTTCCTTTGCAAAACATGAACATGAAAGGAAAAGAGATGGCACTTTATATGTGTGTGTGTGTGTGTGTGTGTGTGTGTGTGTGTGTGTGTCTCAAAAGCTCGAGCCATTCTTTTTCTGCAGTTGAAACAACCAGGGAACACTCACAATGCACAGGAAATCCACCCAGGAGTGGTAAAGGCACCCCCTCCACCCACATGTACTGCAGCACTCCATTCTGCTCAGACTTTACTGCTTACAGCTACGTGGTCTTTAAAGACCTGTTTTCTTAGGGAGGCTATGTCTACACTAGTAAATTAAACAGTGCCAGGGAACATTCCTGAGCAATGTAATCCAACAGTTCAGTGTTAAATTGCTAGAGCAGTCCTCAGGGCTTTGTGTAAAATGGAAAGTGCAGTAGGACTCTATTTTCAGTGTTTCTTAGAACAAATCAGGAGGGCTACCCAGTGTCCAATGTGCACAGGAGCTAGGCAAAAATCACCTGGCCAATTTGGCTGTTCATTCAGTGCTACATGTGCCCTGTTTTCTCTGGGCAAGGACTGCTAATGCACGTGAAGAGGACCTTTCTCTGCCAGCAGTAACACTATGCAGGACTGGCATCATTTTGATGTTTCAAAGGGTTAGTGAGAATGCTAAAACACTTCAGGTGCACTCTCAACAGGCCAGGTGCTTAGATAGTGTAAAGATAAATTACTTACTTGTCTTCTAAGTACACTGAATCTCTCAGGATTAAAAAGGGTGATATGTAAGTACTGATTTTAGCACTTTGTTCAAAAATGATCTTGTGAACAATCCTCAATAGAGGCATAAGATGAAACTGGGTCACTGTGAGCCATTTGTAGGCTTAATTCCCCCTCATTACAGTTTCTGCCTCAGAAGATACTCTAGAATGAGCAATGGAAGCAGTGCTTCATGCCAGCCCTTTACCATCGTACCTTCACTTCTGACAATGAAATACAATCCCTTGACAAAGGGCTTGCCTCTTTCTTCTCTGTGTTGCTACTTCAATTGTTCAGTTCCAGTCACAAAAGGCCACAGAGGTCACCTTCTGTAACACCAAGTACAGAACAGAACCATGTCTGTGCACTCAGGAAATTGAGTCCCTTCACATGCAGTCCTGGTTGCTCTTTGTGTGGTTTTATTGCATATCTGTAGCAAAAAGGAACAAGTCTCCTTGAACAGTCTGTGTGGACCAAAATCAAGAGTTGCAGGCTTTATGCCTCTCTGTCTGTATGATAAACTGTTCTTTGCTGACAGCATGGAATGGGACTGCAGGTATTCACCTACTCCAGCACAAGAGCTTGACCATACTCTTGTTGCCATCTATATTCAGAGACACATAACCTGAAGTTCCAGTCTCAGTTTGGAGCTTAAGTGTTCTTTCATGGATGAATAAAATCTCTTACATAAATAAGGAGAAAACCATGTGTTTGCACAGCTAATAACTGAGTATAGCAATTCAGTCTTGCCACAGACCAACTATCAAACTGACGTGGTTTACCCATTTTATTTTCTTATCCTGACTATGTTTTAATGAGTTTTCTCCCATCAAAATCTGACTCACCTTGTTTTCCATAATGAAAACTCTTGCTTTTACACTAATTGTGAATCATAGACACATTTATGTGGTAGACATAAAAATAAATGCCAGTCCAGCAGTCAGCAGTTGATTCTTCATACACCATCCACATCAAGCACTGGTAAAAAGCTGTCAGCTATCAAAGAAGTTGTTTAGAAATCAGTATACCTTTGAATCAAAAGGAACAGACATATTATTTGCTAGCATCTTGTCATCAGACTGTGAAGGTAAATAGATACAAAACATAAAAAATGTATGATAGTCATCCAGAAAATAAACATTGTGGTAGTAAAAGTAATAATTAAGCACTATCAATTGATGCCCAGTGCACATGGAAAAGAATGTTCAAGGCATGTATCAATAACTTCTTCCATGAGGCCAGCTGAAGATTTAAAGTCTGTGCTGCAGGGGGGTTTGGGTGTTTTTCTTTCCATAACATTTTTCTTGCAGTGAAGTCTGTCTGAGGTCTGAGAAATGTTTCCTGGTTTATGATCAAAGACATTCAAGCTTTCCCAGAGTTGTATGTTAGAGCAATACACTAAACTATCCCTCATGTTTTTGCCTGTGGAAAATATGAAAGAGAATTCTCATAGGGAACAATGAATGAAATGCAGCCAAATACACCTGGCTGAAATTTAGAGAGCATGGTGCTGTATTTTCAAAGCAAAATCTCATATATTAGATTTTTCAGTGACAGGCTGCATCCCTCAGGATCAAACAAACATATTTAGCAAAAGGCAAAGGTTCATTGCAAGTAACATGCTTCCCTACAGGCCTCCTTGCTGAGTCCTGCCCAGTGCCACTGCCCAGCCTATGGGACAGGCTTACCCAGCCCAGTTCTGACCTGGTAGAGACACAAGACTGCAGTCAGGAAAGAGATGCCTGGTCACTGCCCATGTCACCTCATCCAGATGGCATAACTCTATTTTTCCACATCTTCATTCCTAGTTGTCATTGGGTAGGTGTGCTTTTTCAACAAGAGAAAAGAAGAACAAAACTTCTGCAAAATCCAATAGTGTGAGGCAGTTTTATCACCTGAAATTGTGATTTTACTGATCACCTCTTTTTGACACAAGTCCAAACATCAGAGGATGAGGCTGGTTCTGTCATGCTATTCAGCAGCTCTACCTTTGGAATAATGAGGGTTTGCCTGTTTTAGACACAACCCCACAGTTCTTGATGCTGAGTACTGAAATATTAACCCATCTTCTAGGAGTTACAGGTACAGAGGGTTTCTAAGTGGTGTAGTATTCTCAGTTTTGATTAATTTTTAAACAATTCAGTAAAAAAAGGCTCAGTCTCAAGATTTGGTTGGGGTGGGCTGTGTAGAGAGATTTTCTTATGAGAATTTTTAGACTGATAGCCCTAAAAAGTTTTTTCTCTCTTGCAGTGGGAGCTGTGAGGACTCAAATAAGCTGTGGTCTTGCAAGTCAGGTACTGGTACAATGCAGCCTTGTTCAGTGAGAGCTGATCCTGGACTGATCCTGGAGACAGAGGATAGGCTGTGCCACAGCAGCTGGAGAGCTTGCAAAGATTACAGTCACCCTCAGGGCATTTCATACCCATTTGGTATTGCAGCAGTTATGGGACAGGCAGTATCCACAGACCTGCACAGTCATCTCCTACACATCCTGTAAGAGAGATGGCTGCAGAGGATAGAACCAGTTGGCCAGGCATGCCTTCAGGAATGAGGCAGAGCAGAGATCTGGTCTGATGCCCCCTTAGTGGTTAAGTGGTTTAGCCTGGATCCTTCCTCTTTGTCAGAGCCTGCGGCTGGAGGCTCTTAAGATGCTTTACAAATGCTCACCCTCATCCCTGTGCCTGGGGCTTCGAGTTTGCTGCTGAGACAAGTTTTTCAAGACCCAGACAGATTATTTTGATGTGTTTCTCCCTTGTCCTGCATGTATGCAGTAGGAATAATGTTGGCTCCCAGATTAAACTGTGAGGCAAAAATACCTGAGGTTAGTGATGTGTTTGGAGAAAGTACATCTGCAAGATAGAAAGCAGACACTTGGATCAGCTCAGGAATAAAGGAAGGAAGTGTAAACTAAGCAAGATAATGGTGGAATTGAAAATCCCCAAACTGCCAAACTTCCTTTGCTCTCAAGTACTCTTTGAATGTGCAAAGTATGTAGCTACATAAAAAGACAAATTATCGGATGTAAAAGAGTGATAAATTGAGTTGCATATCTACAGGCCAGTTAAGCCTAAGGTGTGTGTGCTGGAAACCCTCACTTCCAGTTTATAACTCCTTTGTCACTTCAGTTTTAATTCCTTACTGTCTGGAAAATATTTAATTCCCTTAACATTCCAGGTGAGAAATTACTTTTCCAAGGCTACAAAGGCACCGAACCATCTTGCTACTTAATTTTAACGATTCGTAACACTTTAAACACTAGTCCTTTGGAAAGAACCTTATTAGAAATTCTTTTGCTGTCCTTTGAACGTTGGAGGCAGAATCAACTCTCTGAAAAGTCTGCTCAAACCTTAGCAATAATGTAGCCTCTGGCTTGCTGGTTTGTTTACATAATTCACCAGGAATTACTTGGGTTTGCTTCTCTGTTGTTACCTACTGACCTTAAATTAGGCCGGCTGCTCTTCCCACAAGATACTGACTGTCTCCAGGGCACAGCAGTGAGCACATGGTTATTCTGGTCTCTCTCAGGAGCTTCCAGTCACCCTTGGAACAAAAAAGAGTTTTCAGGTTAGAAAAGACTCTTATGGATTATGAAAGTGGGTTAGAAACTCCACAGATGTGAAGCATACATTTACACCCAGCTGCCACCACAAGAAAATCCAGGGAGAATAGGAAGTGGTGTATCGCTCCTAAGGAGAAAAAAACTGTTTCCAAACATCTGTTCTGCTCCTGCTTATTACAATCACAGTTTTGTTCCGATTAAGTGGCTGTTAGAATAGATTATAAAAAATTAAGTGTCAGACAAGAGAGGATGCATTGCATCCTGTAAGTGTGGTACCAGCTGAGAAGTTCATGACACCAGTGGTGAGTCCATCACTCTTCCCACCAAAGGAAGATGAAATAGAAAATAATCTAGGATGGCACACATTTCTGACACTTGCTGTGCTCTTGTAGACCACAGTATTTCCTTATCTGTGCCCTCCTCCTGCTGCCTTCCTGCTGTTAACAGACTACTCTCAGGTTTTCATCTGAACTGGACAAAGGACATCTCCTGGGGCTCAGCTGCTGCTGTCCCCTGTCCTCAGCCAGCAAGCCCAGAGCAGCCTGGGTGTGTGCAGCTGAGCCCTCTCAGCTGCACTGCATGGATGGCACCAGCTCCAGCCCCGTGCCAGTGCCTGAATGTGTGAGAAATAGCTACTCACTTTTCAGAGTTTAGGAAGGTTTATTAAACCTTATCAAAAATACAACAAAAGAGAGAATAGAGAAAAAAGGTTACGATGCCAGGAGAAAAAGATTTTCCCCGCCATGTGCTCTCTCCTTCTCACAATGGAGGTTTTTCCCTTTTAACCCTTTAACCCCTCCCAAAGTTCTGTCCATGAACCCCTCCTTCTCTGCCCAGTGGTGGAGATGTCTTCCTCAAATCCTGATTGGAGGTCAGATGTCACCATAGTGACAAGCCAACCCTCCCAGATGTCCCAACTCCAGCTGTCCCTTGATTACCACACGAGGGGGTAAAACATAACTATAAATCTATAAAACTTTTCTTAACCTATATACATGGTATTTGCCTGTTAATTGTGAGAGTCAAACATCGCATTACTCATCTATCACAAATGGAACCTGGGAATGAGTGGTTATCCTCAGATCTCCAAACCACCTCTGGACCTTTCAATGATGCATAGCCCCAGGGACTAGGGCACTCCTTACTGGAACAGACACCAGCCTGGGTGGGACAAGGAATGGTCATGGAATGGGGCTGTAATCACTGCTGCTGTCTGTCCCAAGCTACATATCTGTCGGAGGCCAGTCAGTCTGGTATTCCCCTAAACACCGCAGAGCTGCATTCTGCTCTTGGGCCGACCTGTGGGCTGCCAGGACTGATGTTTGGACTTGTGTCAAAAAGAGGTGATCAGTAAAATCACAATTTCAGATGATAAAACTGCCTCACACTATTGGCTGCAGGACAGGCCGTGGCTGCAGGGTCACTGCCACGTGTGATGCAGCCCCTGAAGCACAGACACCTTTGTAGGCACAAGCTTCAGCACAATTCACAACTGGTACTGCTGCTGAAATACTTGCAGAAGGAGAGTTTTTAAAAATATTATTACTTTGAAAACCTGGCAACAGATTCAAGAAAGAATGTGATTTCTCAGAATTTTGACAAACCAAAAATTGATTCTAGCATCACACACATATTCAATAAAAATCAGATATTTGCAGAGGGTTTTAGATGAAACAGACTCAGATGTTTTAAAGTACTGAATAATCTTTTAGTTATATTTTCATTGAGAATTTAATACCTTTCAGCAATAAAAGTATCCAGTTTCTGATTCTCTCTTTTTTAGATCTCTTGTAGTTCACAGGTTGTAAACACTTGAGTATTCACAGATCATGTGTGCTGTGTCTGGAAAGGACTAAACACATCATATTTCTACTGTAGAATCTATAGTAGTAGTAGTAGTAATAATAATAACAACAACAATAATAATAATAATAATAATAATTTATTAGTAAATCTGGAAGAAAATAATATAAAAACGTATGCTCAAATTAAGTCCTCAACTTGTACTACAACCTTTCCTCTCTGCCAGTTTAAAATTTAGTAAAGGTTAGTAAGGGCTTTATCTTGACCTAATAAGTCATTTGTTCAGGTTTGACATGTCCATAATGGGAACATGCAGCCCATTTTGTGTACAGAAATCCACTGTACCCACAACTTCAAGCTTTGTCCATGCATAGTGTGAATCTTGCCTGGAAACTGACTTATTGACTCATTTTGAGAAATTTGAACTTCTCAGGGAATGCCAGTCCCGTGCATTTCTGTAGCTGGCTGAGAGGACTATTTTATTGGCATCCTTGTCCTGGTCTAATGAGGACTAAGGGTTCAGTTGGGTCTGTTCATGTACAGAAAGCAAGAAATGACCCCATGTCTGGAAAATGTTAACTTGTTACCACACTCTACGCTTTGGCATCTCAAAAGCTGATGAACATGATTCAGAAAATGGCAACCTGGGAGGAAGTAAAATTCCTAATTAACAGCTACTATCACAAGCAGGCAACACTGAATGTCCTGCTTTTCACAGCAGCCGAATGATTCATTGAGATGGTAGTATCAGCAGAAGACTTTTAAGACTTTTTTTTGAGATTTTTTAACAGATTGATGGCCAAATGAATGTTTCATACCTCTTGAACCTAATTTGGAAGGAGTTTTTGTCTGAGATCAGCTAATTTAGTCCTCTCTTGAATTTATTTTTTCATATGTTTCACTGGCAGGTTCACAACAGTAATCTTGACTGTTTGGATTCTGTCTCCCAGCTGGAAAAAGGTGGGGTTTTGTTTTGTTTTGTTTTGTTTTGGGGTTTTTGTTTGTTTGTTTTTGTTGTTTGCTTTTTGTTTGTTTGTTTTTCTGTGTTTTTTCAATTTTTTAAAAATCTTGTCACCCAATTTCATCAGGGATCAAGTAACCCTCTTAGAGATCAAAAAACTGAGAAATAATCTTATGACATTAAATGTGTAATTTAGTTAATTGCTGGTTACTTAATTTTATTTCAGAAGTAGGGTATGTTTCTGCAACAAAACTACAAACTCCAATAGCCTGACCTCTAAAAGCTAATTTAAAAGTAAAAAATAATACCTCAGAACATAGCTGGTTTTTTTTTTTCTTTTCAAGTACATGGGCCATCTTTTCCTCTTTTTTCCCTTCTGCTTTTCATTTCTAGTAAGGATGCTGTCTAACTTTGGACACAGTGAAAAGCCAGTCCTATTGTACTACCTCTCCTTATTTTCAGATGCAGAATTTCACTGAAACACCTCAAAAACAAGCTGTTTCTCTAAAATTACACTTCCTTGTTTTCAGTGTGCTCATTCACAGCAGTGTTGCTGCAAGCAACATGCAACATACCAGCGTGGACTGGTTTTCAGCCCATTCTAAGCAAGAAATACCTGAGAGCCAATGTTCTTTAAAATATAATCTGCTCACCCTGGAGAGTTTAACGGGACTTGCAATACTGCATGGCTGTCTTGATTTTATTGAACCAGATGAGTCGGTGTTTCTTCTCATCATCTGTTATAAGCAATGGCAGCGCAACCCTGATAGGGTAGAGAAGTCAGTCAGTCAAAGTCGGAAGCTTGGGGCAAATACTTTAGCATAGATGTTTCCTTGCCCTATAAACTTACTTCGCTTATCTGCTCCTCTCTTCAAGACAGCTGCGAGTTTTTGTCACCGCTTCCCGGCAGAAGCTGTGACAATCATGAGTTCCCGCCACCATCAGCGCTGCCCTGCTCTGATGTGTACGGCGGTGTTAGCCCAAAACACAGACCAGAATTTGCAGAGTGTTTGAAGCTTTGCTTTTTTGTGGATTTAAAAACTACTCTCAATTCTCCTGGCTAATTGTCCATTAGTACGCTCTTTTAAACATTAAACAAACCCCTTTATTTAGCTTCCCCGAAGCCAGATAGTCATCCTCAAGAGGTGAAGATGCTTCTGCCTTAGGGACTTGAACCTATGTGACCTGAATAGTCATTTGAGATGTTAATTCACTGAAGAATGAAGCTGAACAATGATGGATCGAAGAATTTCCCCCACCCAGAAGAAAACATGGTTGCCTAAGCTTTGTGTGTTGATCAGCCAAATTCGGTTTAATTCTCTCCAGAGCCTCAGTGCTAGCCAGTTTCTAACACAAAAGGAAATTATAATCTCTGAAATTTTAGGAAAAAACTCTAATTCTCTGTGATGGTAGTCCAGTTAGGAGTGTTTTCCCTGGAAGTGCTGCAGAAGAGCAAGACCGTTTGTGCCTGGTGCTTTTAAGTTAGAAAATCGATTTATTCATTTGAGTTGCAGAATACTGATATTTCCCACTGATATTTCCCACCGTGACTTTCCTGTCACCATGGCGAGGTCAAAATAAACTAAACTCTAAACTTCAATTTTTTTTTGCTGCCTGTGTGTTTCTACAAACTCTTCAAATACAACATCAAAGGAAAAAAGTATCCTTAGGAGGATGAGAGCAGTACATTGAAATGAATCATGTACTGTTTTGCTGCTTCAGAGTTGTGATGGTGGGATCCCATTGACCTCTGCAGCAAAATTCATGCTGTTATTGGATTACAGCCCTGCCTTACACCTCCAGCGAGTACAAAACCAGGGAGGTATAAATTTTCTGCATATTTCCTATTTTGGAAATATGCAGGACTATCTTAATTTATCACAGCTGAGAATATGAACCTACTTCCTATAACGGTCATCAAACCTTAAAACCTTATTGAAGTCTGGGACATGAATCCTGCTCCTCCTCATCCCAACACATTCCCTAGTGATGGCTCTGTCAGTGACATCTGAACCTGGCTGGCTCCCTTGCATCTCAATAAGTGCAGTGAGGAATGAGCAGATTTGAAAAACATAATGAGTCTGCAGGTGGGTATTACTGCATATTGCATATTACCCTGCACCATTTGGTAGCTTCAAAGGGCCTTATGGACTTTTGAAAGTTCAGTAGTAGCCATTTACAGAAAAAACCTTTTGTTTTTAAAAGCCTGCTTATGAATAAGCATAAAGCTGGAATCTGATGGCTGCTCAGCAGATAGATCAAAACTGCACTAGGAAGGCACTCTGCATTCTTACCTTGCTCCCTGAGAGGAGAGCTCACTTGTCTCTGGAGTGTGCAAGGCAGCCCAGGAGCATGAGGGCTTGTGAAGAGAAACATCTCACATTCTCCTGCTGTGGCCTTGAGGACATGGCCTGTGACACAGCTTGCCAGGTCCTGGCACACGTCCAGGCAGATTGTGCCAGTCAAGCAGCTTCAGAGCAACCTTTGTGCAAAACAAAGCACTTGGTGAAGTATCCAGTGGAAAATTCAGATAAGGGAAGAGAAAAAGGGTAAGTGTGCACGCAGCAGAACCACTCAAATCTGTGTTTCACTTAGGATTTCTGAAGTTTAGTCTTTGTTAAGACTTTAGAAAGCTGGGGAATAGCCCTCATAAATGGAAAACAAGTCCATTGTGCCTTTTTGAGGTTGCATTGAATTGTAGTCAGTGTCTCTGTCCCCTTGCATTCCTGTGACAGGCAGGATCCTCAGCATGGGGAAGATGTGCTGGGGAGATGTGGAAGCAGAGGGGTGAGATGTGCCCTGACCTACCCTAGGAATGAAGGGAACTTGACCATGTGTGACCTATCTGCACTGCACCTTGGCACTAGGAACATTTCTTTATTTACCAGGTTATTTAGTCAGAGCTGTTGGCCTTAGTGTAAAAATCTGTATCTTCTCCCCCAACCTCATTACTGTATGATCAGAGCAGAGTGCTTTCTATGCACCTCACGTTTGTAAATCCCCCCAGTTCAGTTTATGAATGCCCACTCAAGTTTGCAAACACCTTAAATTGGTAGTGCATTGCATGAATTAAAGAGCATAAATAAATTATAAAGAGCCTAAAGAAAATCTTCATACAGTCTGAGTTGGAAATCCTTCCATCTCAGTGAGCTTGGCAAGCTCTAGCCATGCTGTAACTGGCATACAGGAACTTCTTCCTCTGCTCCAAATGTCGAGAGATGGGTAGGACAACACAGCTTTGGCTCAGCTGCATGAGCCCAGGGCTGATCCCTTACCCCTGTGTCCTACCAGGACCCAGGTAGCTCCCAGATGTGCAACAGCTGGGCCTGACCTAAGGCATGGAGTGTCTGGGTTGCAGCCTTGGTCGTGCCCCTTTGGGAAAGTAACCTCACTGCCAGGTCTCTCCCTGCAAAATGGAAATTACATCCCTACATGGAGCCTCTACATCCATAGATGAGAGTGGATGGTTCCAGTGTGAAATAAAGGCATCTGACTCTCCTTCTGCTGAGGCATTCCACAATCTTCAAAAGCAGCTGCTGCTGATACCTCTTGTGCAAGGTGGGACTTGCCTGCACCAGCTGGGAAATGAAATCACAGAGAAGTAGGCTGTTTTAAAATAGTTTTCAGTGAGAAGAGGGAAGGCAGCAAGGACAACTTAGTTGATTCTCAATGAGCATTGTGATAATACATTAAGGCATTTCTTAATTTCCAAGTGTCTCATCTTCATCCTGTTGACCTTTATATTAATTTTGTATCTTCAGAACACTTACACTCCTCTATTTCTCTTTGGAGTTTCTCTATATTTATTTTCCTTCTCATGCAATTTTAAGTTATGGATGCTAATAACACAATTGAAATAATGTTCCCATATTAAGTACCATCCAGTCTTTCCAAAACTACCTTTGCCAAGGAAGCAGATGACAGCTTGAGTGCCATTCTGATGGCATATTTAATGCAAAGCTTTTGAACATTGAAGAGGGTAATGTGCTGCCTGAAATTATTTCTTAGGTAATTAAATAAAAATATAGATCTCCAAGGCTGGAGGGCACTACTGGCCTGAGACTTTCAATGGAGGAGAATAAAAGCACAATAGACGTCTGTGATAAAATGTGTCTCCCACTGCCGATCTGTTATTGAACATAGGAAATTATAGGAAAAATCTTCACAATGAAAATAATTTCCATAACCCTATAAAAACATTGGTTCATATCTCTGAGTCAACACTGCTGTAAAAATGCAGTTCTTCCCAAGCTTTTATCCATTGAGTATTATACTGAATTTTGATGGCACACTTACTTTTCAGTTTTACAGTCTTCATTAACTATTTGCTTTAATAGTTTCTGTAGACAGTTGTAGGATCGGCGGGAGAAAAACAGCACTCCAATATGGGTGATCAGCAGATCTCATTTATTGATCGGTAGTCACATACATTTATATTAGATTTAATGAAGTTCATACATATTGCAAAGCTGAGCTCAGGATTGGTTAGTTTTCTTATCATCCAGCTACACCTACTTTTACATTCTTTCGGGTTTTCCATTGCAACTATTGAAACTATTCTCCCTATTCTGGCAAGGCCTTACTCTCCCCCCATCCTCATGTTGCAGCAAGGTTATTGTGGCCTAGTTTTGTCATTGGACACTGACTGCTGACTCTTAGGCCTGTGTCCTTCTCAGTTTGTTAATGGTCCTGTGTCTACGTGCCCTCTCTCAGCTAGCCAAATGTCTCTGCATTTCCCCCGTTTTTCTGTTGAACAAGCATGGTCTGCTATAAAAATGCAGTTCTTCCCAAGCTTTTATCCATTGAGTATTATACTGAATTTTGATGGCACACTTATTTTTCAGTTTGACAGTCTTCATTAACTATTTGCTTTAATAGTTTCTGTAGAAAATGATGCAAGTTCATTACATACTGTGCATGAATATTTTTCTATCTCAAAACTTAGTCTTCACCAGTTTCTTCTTTTTCTTGTATTAAAGATGTTTTATTTAAAACTAATGAGCATTCCTTTATTTCTCATGAGCCTCTCAGCTTCTGTTCCTTCTTATTAATGTCTTCATTGATCTTTCTTAGTCTCTGGGAATATTTCCTTGTTGGAGATCATATCTGCTGCTCTTTACATAGAACTGATTTCCTTCACTGGCTTCACTTTAATGAGGACTGGCAGACTACAACTGCAAACATTATTAAGAATGAGGGGGTGATAAGGACTGAGATATGAAAGTCATAGAATTCTGCCCTGTTCTTGTTGCCCCTTTTTTAATCAAAACCCTTTTGCTTTCATTGGTATTAAGTAGAGGTTTCTTCTGGACCATCTGTAATAACTTGCAAGCCATGGTCTGAAACTGTTTTCACTTAATTTAGAGTACAGTCCAGTGCTGCAAGGAACTTCACAGTTTCTTTCAATGCTTATGACTTTTATTTGGATAAAAAAAAAAAACAAAAAAACTCCAAAACCCAAACAAACCCAAAAACCAAACCAAAACAAAAAACAAAACAAAACAAGAATCAAACTTACATACATTTCCTGATGGCTTCATTTTGTCATGTCTGCATATCTTAATCCCTGACTGATCTAAATCACTTAGCATCATCTGCAAATTTTGGTACCATGCCCTGCTGTGAGATGATTAATAAACAGACTTAGTTACAGCAGATGCATTGCAAACACTTCACTATTAATCTCATTTCTAGATGAAAGCTCGCTCCTTATCCTTTGAATTTTGCTGTCTCCTAGCCCACTTCTAAAGCACAGCAGAACATTACCTTTCACCCTCTAGGTGCCTGGTTTTCTTTAAAAGCCTCACTGAGGGACTTTAAGAAAAATCTGAATAATTATATATGCAAGAGCTTCTTTACTCACTAATTTGTTGACATTTTAATGAATCTTTATAGTTGGAAGGAAGGTTTTCCTTTGGCATAAACCAGCATTATTACTGTAATCATCTAATTTCCATCTAGGTGGTTTTATAAGAGCTATTTAAAATAGCATGCCACCCACTGAAGACTCATCACTCTGTTACTGCTCCAACTACCCCACAAATTTCAATTTCAAATTCATTGCTCTTCAGGCCTACAGTTTAGCTTGCTTTTTTAAAGAAGCTTAACAACTTATTTTACAACAGCCTCTGCATCAATAGGTTGTTACATTTCTAGTCACATTAATTTTAGTATGTAAATTTAACTCCTGTCCTTCATAGTGCCCTTTAGTCATGTATGCATTGAACCATGGAAATTCCCACCCAATTCTGCGCATTCAGTGCAATGTTCATGCACAACTGAAAAATGAGTCTGACTAACCTGTTGAACATCTTCTACTTTAACTGCAGTCTTTGTCTGTGACTGCCTGGCAGGTACACCTAATGTCTTTTTCTCTAGTTCAGCTTAACTCCCCCCACTTTTCCCAACCTTCTATCTTGCAACAACCAGTCAGGCAGCAAAGCTGACTGCCTAGACAGATGTTCCCCAAGTTTTTCCCCTCAAAGCACTTCTCCAGGGACACGTAGCAGCCAAAAGTTGCTTTTCAGCAACTTTTTCAAGTTGTTTTTCAGCAACACATCCCTGTTGCACAGCCCTGAGCAGAGATACTGTCTGACGACCATCTCTGCTCCTGGTACTGTTTTCCTGTCAGAGCAGATTCTTCCACCCTTGGTGACCTTCACTGCTGACTGCACACACACACCCACCATGGGCTTTGCAGTAGAGACACCTGATGTAAACTTTCATGACAATTTAGTTCTCACTTCTCTCATGAGTACTTGTATATCCCAGCTGGATTCCCTTTACATGTCGCATAGGCTGAGCAAGCTACAACCTCAAAGCCATTATCACATTCTGCTTTACTCTTACATACCCTTATGGCCTTCATCTGGACATTTTCCAGAACCAAGGACAGAAAGATGCTGGGGTAAGGCAGTATCTGAGACAGCATACTCATCCTTTAATGAAAGCCAAGGGGCTTTATGCATTATAAATGAACCATTCTTTCTTTAGTTCTAGTAAGCCCACCTCAGCTCATTTCTGCAACTGTTCCTTCACCCACTCTTCTTTTTTAATTGATTCTCCCAGAGTTTAAAATGCCCCATTAACTGCTTATCTAACACCCTTCAGATGAGAGTTTAATCAGTGGCCAGAGATGCCCACAAAATTTTAACTTGCTGCATCCTATTATATCCTGTGTGTAGAAAAATGTGATCACCTTGGCCAGAAAGACATGTAATCTATCTTTTACTATATCTTCTAATTGTTTTCATTTGCCCTAAGCACAACTTCTAGAAAGGGGCACTGCATATAATTCATAGGTATTTTACACTGTAACAGAGTTTTTCTGATGCCTCAGTATGCAGGAACCTACAGGTAGTATTCTAGTTTTGTCTCCTGGTGACATTTTCTGAGCATTTCATATGAAAACCCATTATGATCTCTTTCTGCTAGGTCAGTTTGTGGAAATTTAGCTCATTGAAATAAGACTTCTTCCAAATGCCTTTGAGTACCCTTAGAGACAAGGTATTCCTAAGAGAAGAGACTTTGAACACAAACGCTTCATTACTTTGTGGACTTGTTGAATCCGCTCAGGAAGAAGATGCTTTGAGCTGAAGCACCCATCTTCTGAAAGGAGTTGTGCTTTATTCCTTTGTCTCATGTCTGTAAATATCAGCCACAAAGCTGATTTTTTATTCACTAATGGGAATATAGAAAGAAAAGGGTTTAAAATGTTTCACATCTTCCTGGCTTACTGAAAAGAGCAAATCAGTGCAAGAAAAAGGATGTGCTGGGAGTCTTGTAAAATTTCAACTTCTTAATAGTGGCAAAGAAACATTGAAAATTGATGGATTCACCGTCCTAAAGAAATTAAAATCCTCTCTTATACAAGAGTGTAGTGCTGGATGTTACTGAATTTAACATGATTATGTGCATTCTGTAACAATAGCAGTCATCTGTAAAGTAAATATATTCAGTATTACCTTACACGAATAGCAATAATTTTAGTCAGCATTGTCTGAGTCTTCCAAACTATATGCCCTCAGAGAAGTGTATGTTCAGGATAAGATTTCAATTTCTGACATCTTTGGCTCTGTTTAGTTTGAGACTTTACCTGAATATTATTTTGTTTTGTTCTTCTGTTTTTGGGGGTTTTTTTGACTCTTTAATAGGCTGTTTAATGAACTCAGCATCTGCTGAACTGCTCTGCCCATTCCTTTCAAGATCAGGTGTCTTCCCCTGCTGCCCACTCCTTGTCCACTGTCGCTTTTGACTTCTCTCAAAGTCATGTATGGGAAGTTAGGACTAAGATGGTCTTATATATTCTGTAGCTCTCCAGTGGTTGCTATGATGCATCCTTCATTTCAGCATTTTTAATTCCAGATTTCCTACTGAAAACAACTTTGGAAGATCAGGCGCTTAATCATATGATAAAATAACGTGGTAGCTCCCCACTTTGTCACCAGTCATGTCACATGGTTTTTTCAACAAGAAATTAGGAATAAAATTCAATTTTTGTGAGGCTAGAGATTGGCTGTTGCCTATTCTATTTTGACATTTCTGCCCACTTCAGTCCTACCAGCCCTTCTGTAAGTGTTACCGTGTAACATTGATAATTGGTTGGACAGGTGACAGTTACAAATTAAGTTGATTCAATCATCTTGGGAAAAAAGCAAGAGGGACGTGTAATTTTCCATGTAGCTCTTTGGTATTCAAAAGTGCAGTTTCAACATTTTCTTCAGCAGCATGGAGGAAAATAAAGTTACTCACAAAATCCTTGAGTACATTCTGTCAGCCCCCTGTAACCATATACCTTTTAAATTCACCAGCCCAAATGCACATTAATTTGGTTCATCCTGTTCAACTAATGGGTGAATTATGATTGAAAGTAAGAAGAAAAGGCCTGAGACATGTAGATGTCTGTCTAGAAATGTTTTCAGCATTTAAATGCCCTTTTTTCAGGGTCCTAGATGATATTATCCCATAGCTAAATGGGACTCTTTTGTTTCCCAAGTATAGTGCTAACAACTATGGCAGCACAGTCACATCTTCTCTACAGCTAAAACAGACAATACAAGGAAAATTTTCTAGAGGTAGTCTAGAAATCGTAAATTAGACCAATTTATCTCATTGGGTAAAATGAGGTCGTTGATCATCTTTTCTTGGTCCTCTCAAATACTTTCAGAGTGGCAGGAGAGTATGGCAGAGTGTAAAGCTTCTGCCAGATTGTCTGGGAGATACTCAGGTCAGCAACAGAGCCACTCTGAGGGCTGCAGGCAGATGTTTAACTCATGGTTAGGCTGGCCAGGGGTCTGCACAATAAGTGCAAGAGGCATCAGAACAAGCAAAGAGGTGTCTGGGCAATAAAACTCGTGAAGACAGTGAGATCTTCACACCTCTGTCAGGGTACTTTCCAACAGAGTCCAGCAGCTTGGTGAGAGAGTGAGCCCTCAGCACCCAAGCAGCACACTTGAGCAGACCTGAGCAAACTGGACAAGAGGAAATGGCCCCAAGTTGCTTCAGAGGAGGTTGAGGTTGGATATTAGGAAACATTTCTTCATCAAAAGGGTTGTCAAGCACTAGAACGGTACTGTTCAGAGTTGTACAGGGAAGTGGTTGAGTCACCATTCCTGGAGGAATTTAAACCGAGTGTAGATGCGGCACTGAAGGACATAATGAACGTGACAGTGCTGAGTTAACAGTTGAACTCAATGATTTTAGAGGTTTTTTCTAACCTAAATGATTCTATGAGGTGCTGTGCCATCTGCCTGTGTTTCTGCTGGCTCCTGGAGGCACCAGTATCTGAGAGAGACTCCCTGGTAGCATCCCAGGGGTGCCTGGGCACAGGGCAGATGTCCTAGCATAAGTGGCACACTTCCAGAGCCACTCTCCACTGTTTGTCTCCCATGCAAAGCAGCCACTGCCTAACCTTAATCTTCAAAGGCTGGTCTGAAGTCAGCCCTGTCAGCCCTTAGATCTTAGTTTTTCATGTTGCTTGCAGGGAGCTCAACTACAATGACAACCACAAAAGCATGAGTTCCCTTACTCATATTGAGTGGATGCTCTCCCTCTCATTGATGAGACTTTAGGAAATAATGGACCTAGGAGCTGTTTCATCTATAGCTGTGCCTGTTTGCTCTTTTTCCATGCTAATGGGTTTATCCATGGATGTGGAATTGTCCTGGTTTAGGGCAAATTTGGTAGAAAATCTCTAAAAGGGGCTCTTCTAGAAAGCAAACTTACACAGCCTCTCTCCCCAACCAGTTCAGGAAGAATTCCTTCGGAGAGAAGTGGAAAGAACCTGTTTATTAAACAGGCACAGCACCCCCCCCCACCCCTCCCGGCACACAAAATGAACAATACCAGATCACACCACTCTTTCACTGCTCTGAAAAGATGACAAATTCAGAAAGTCTCTCCTGGGGGTGGTCGCTCTGTTATCAGTCCCTCCACCGCTGGGGCAGCTGCTGCAGAGCACAAGGTGCAAACTCTTGGTGTTCCCAGGTCCCAGTCCGGAGCAGGTTCGAGTTGGTCAAAAAAAGGAAAGGAGAAACAGTCCAGGAAGAAATTTGGACTGTTTAGCTAAACTGGCTAATGAGCAGAAGCAAGAGCAAGCAGAAGCAAAGCAAAAGCAAGAGTGAGAGTGCAAAGCGAAAAGCAAAAGCAAAAAAAAAAGCAAAAAAGCAAGAGCAGCACTATGTACTGCCCCGTCTCTGTGTCCTGCCAGCCATGGGCAGCAGCTGATAAGAAAAACTTAAACAAAACTTTCACTCTTCAGAGCCAGTCTTAAAGGCACAGAACATAATATCCAGCATAAACAGAACACATGAACTGGGGATACAAGCATCTTAATGTCACCCTAGGACATTCCACCCCTTATCCCCATATCATCAACATACTACCACACATCATGCATTTATTCACACAAAATTTCTGTCTGTTCCCCTAAAAATTACAAGCAATACCCATCATGCCCTCATCACATCCCCACACTGGACTACTGAATCCAGGCCCCATACTGCAGACCTGCAGGATTCCTCCCTTTCACTTTACTCACTCAAAGCTCCATCTTTCACTTGCTCAGACCTTCAACACTTACACATTTCCTTCTATCTCATGTCTGTATGGTTTAATGTACAGACCATGGCAGTAACATCCAACGAACAGTGATATTTGCATACCATTCTCACTCCACAATCAGATCTCCCTGAGGTACACATCGTGTTGTTCCATCTCTTTGCATTATCCACAATGTGCAACCTGGTCCCTGAGCAAAGACAACCCCACGAATGGGTTTGTCTGTACTCAAGGCAGAATTGATACAAGCATCATCACGTCACCCTAGGACAGGAATACATTCAGTTCTCCAGTCTATAACCAGGAATGCTCTGCAAGTGAGCCATACATTTTTAGGCAACTCCAACTCTGTAGTTAACACAAATCTTAAAAGTTGCTGAGCTGGCAACCTCTTGCCCTGTTCCAACATCCAGGACCAAACCCTGGTTTAACCCAGAAAAAGACAATGGGGACCTGCTATTATTACTGTGAAACCTTATGTCTGATCTCAAATGTAAGGTGCTTGTTATGACCTATAATGCTCATCATCACTGCCTGAAGGATGCATTGATATTGATTCATATTGATGTATGTTTGTATACATTCACTAACCATTGTTCAGACAAACCTCACAAACACAGGCAAGTCCAGCCTTTGAAAGTCACGACATTGACTTCAGAAAGTAATTGAAATCCCTTGGTGAAGAAGTATTCCTCTAACAAGTCACATTCTTTATACATATATGAATAAAATATTCATTTTAATACTAACTTTATAGTAGAATCACGGCTACTTCTGATGAAATCTAGTTAACATGGGAGGATGGAGAGATTGGAAACCTATTTCAGTGCTCACAGGAACAGGAATAGGACTGATGAGTCCTCAGTTGCAATCTGGTAAATTAATAAAATACGGTGTTGCCATAATACAATGCTGAAAACATGTTACTATTTTGAGGATATAAGCACTCACTGTGAACATCCTGTTCTGTTCAGCATCTCAAAAAAACTTGGGAGTTTTTTTGAGGGGAAGAAATTAATATAGCCTAGCCAAGATCTGAGTTTAAGTATAAAAGCCTTTACTTTTAAGTGACATATAATGGACAGTATAGTGGTAGCAAAAAATTAATGGTTCAGAACCATTACTTTTTGTGTAAATCAAGGCTGAAAGGAATTTTAAAATTAAAATACAAATAAACCAGACTTTTAAGAAAACACTTACTACAGATACTTGCTACTGCAAGGCTTCATTGCATGTCCAAATATTCAGCAAGGTTCAGAAAAGAATATTAGTATTTGAACAACTAGGAGAAGAATCTCTGACAGGGTGAAAAGCTGCCCAAAACCAAGGAAGGTCTAGGAAAGCCTTTGCAATAAAAATTCATTGACTCATAATCTGGGACAGAGCATCTCAGAAATCCTTGAAAACCAGGATTCGGCACCTTTCAGTTTGCTCTGAGTTTGAAATCTTTCATGCAGGTGGCAGCACCACACCCCTAAGCCAATTTACATTTTTGTGTCACTCTCTACAGGAGTAGTGTGACCCTAACTGATAAGAGGACAATTTTTTAGGTACCTGTGTCCAGACTGAGACAATGATTTGTTAATGCTCGGGAACTTTAATGAAAAATTAACTATGAAGTTATGGCCTTACTGATTTTCTGTTTTGAAATCAACTTCATTTTGCCACTAAAGGGATGTTTTAAGGAGATTCTACAAATATAAAAAGCTATTGTATTCAATCTAATTACATGAAAATCTGTCAGTAAATTGATACCACTTTTAAACACTATTTTTTTGGAAATTTTATTCATGGCTTCATGACAGAACGTATCCTTCAAGGACAGGATCTTCTTTTATTGGATTCAAATTTCACAACCTAATCATACTTTAGTATTTTGAGAGGAACTTCACGATTTCAAAAAGATTATAGCTAAGTAATGGAAAAAATGCCAGGAAACAGATGCCAATTTTTTCTTTGGCTGCTTTGTTAAAGCTAACATAATACAGAAAGCAATTATTCCTTTGGATTTCTTTTTTGAGGTGTTATAACAATAGCAAGCTGCAACTGCTGCCTGAGCGTACATAAACAGACTCTGTCCAAGCAGATTGATTTTACAAAGACTTAAGTGATAGATTTTGAAATGTTTGAAGCTTCAGGTAAAACCCTCAGATTGGGGTAAGCTAAACAAAAGCAGAAGATACTAGAAATTTGAAACTTGTAAATTAATTTAGAGTTAATTTTGGAAAAATTTAGAACACTTAAAGCTTCAACAGTGCTGCTGAGGTAGCACTGTCATACTGCTGTAGTTACAAAGGAGTTCACCCAAGGTTTTCAAAGTGATTCAGAAATTCGAGTGTTCTGTTTTTCTCCATTGCCTTCAGCTCATGTTCCCTGGAACATCCTTGGCATCAGTTGTTCTTTCTGGTCAGGGCAGATGCAAAGCCCTGGTTTATAAGAGTGGTGCTCACTGAGGGCTGGGATATGCAAGAGCAGTTTCCTTGCAGTTACCTTACACGTAACCTCTATGCCCCGGCTCCATGGGTGGGTGCAGGCAGACATGAGCTCACTCTGCCTCTGCTCCAGGCTGCTCGGCCAGGAGCCAGCTTTGGTTTGAAAGCCACACAACTCTATTAGCTTCTCAACAAGGCAAGTCAACTTGAGCACAGCAGTAGCACAGCTCCAGAGTTTCTGAACCAGGTTTAGTCAAAGCAAAGGAACTTGGACTTGTTTGCACCCATCCATGCAGACCAGCTCTGAAAATCCCATTGAGTCACCTCTTGTAAATCATTTCAACTTCCACTCCCTTTGAAAAAACAAAAGACCTCTGTTTTTGGGCTACTGTGCTGTGCCTTTTGATTTCTCTTTGTGCAGGGAGCATAATTTAAAAGCTCTCACAGAGGCACCCTGGCAGCAAATGGGAACCCAAACTGCAGGTTGGTAAGCAGTGGTAAGCTAAGCCTAGAGTTAAACAGGCATTTGAAGGTATAAGCACAATTCAGACCTCAAAGTGTACTTGTATAATTATTGGGTTTTGATCCTCTTCTTTCTACTCATAGTAAAATTAACATGAGATATATATATGCATGTTTCTAGAAAAGTTCAGCCAGATGGGAGAGGGGCATCAGTCCTTTGGTGTCTTGCACGTGTTCATGCAGTGACTGTCTCTCCTAATCATCCTCTCATCTCCTTCAGTAAGGAGCTGCTGCAATTGCCTCTGCCCTTTCTTGTATTGTGGCATAGAAAATTGCCTTTACTACAACAGTGCCTAAGGCCCTCTCAGGATAAGGAACTGAGGACAAGGAGCTGAAACAAATTCCTCCTATGTCAAACTACAACAGGAACCCATCACAGAAGAGAATATATCCTGGCTCTATAGAGCTTAAACTACCAAAGGGGAAAAAATGGCAGCCTGTCTGAGAGCTGGACATGAAAAAAGAGGCAGGAGATGAAGTAACACTGGCAGTAGCTCCCACCTCTGAGCACAAGGTGCAGGGTGGGTAGTCATGGCACAACAGCACCTTCAAGCACTGCTTTTCCCTGCTGTTAAGGATTCATTATACTCTCATTGTCCATTGCCATCAATATATCCCTTACTCTTGGCAATCTTCTTCTGGGTTTCACACCACAAAAATCAGCATTAGGTGCCTGAGGTGCCAGTATGTCATTGCAGCCACATGGGGAGACAGAAGGGGTAAAAGAAGTTCTCCTGCAACAGCTCCATGTCAAAGAAATTATTTAAAGATATTTCCCTTTACACTTACCCAAGTGGCTCATGCATCAAGCACAACAAAGATCTTGGTGTTTCAGAAACAGCAGTTTCATCCAGATTTCATGCCTGGAAAAGTCAAATACAGGTTCTGTGGGGAAAACGCAGCTGATGAGACACCCAGAGATTGCAAGCACTGGTTATATATAGTCAAGGGCAGGGCAGCATGGCAGAGTGGCCTGGTTTGCAATTACCTGGGTTATCTGAGCATGGGCTGAGTACAGCTCAATGCAGAATATCCATCTCAGTGCAAAGCATTACATGCAGCCTTTCCCTTCCAAGGATTTCTACTGTGAGATTGATAAGAAACTGGCTGGAGTAGTAGTTTATTTTAAAGCACATTCACAGATTTAACTGATTAATTCTACATTTAAAAACACTCCAAGAGAACCTGACTCTGGTGTTTATGTAAACAACTTACATTGCTCTGTGGTGTACAGACACAAGGGAACTTGTTGTATTAGGGGGTTTTTTTGAGCAGAAGAGTGTGTCTAAGAGAAAGGACAACGAGTGAACTTTTGAGATTCTTCATTTTTGAGGAGCTAGTAAAAGGAGAATTCCCTAAATGAGCAAACATTCTGGAGAATCCAGTTGGGAACGGGTCAGTCAATATGGCTGTAAGGAGTATGGATGTTGTCTTAAAAGGGATTATGATTTTGACAGAAAAGTTGCTTTGATACCTTGCAGCTTGCTGCTGCATTCATCTGTTGCCTCATGAATGGGGCTTGTATTAGAAACAAATTTAGCAGAAATGGAATTTGCCCTGGTGGGGCTTTTTTTCAGGGCTAGGCAAAACCAGGGCTTTGGTCTCTCACTGCTACTGTAATACAAAGAAACACCAAGAAATATCAAAGGGTGTTTAGGACCCACTTTCTGCAATTGTGAGTGACTGAGCAAACACAGTGATATTTGTACTCTTTTATTTTTTCATGAGGGTTTAAGATCATCTTACTAGATAAAAATCAAGTATAACGGAAATTTTCCTTTTACGACCTTTATTTTTACTTTGTTGTGTTGATCTTGGTTAGGTGACAAGGTGAAAGAAAGGCAAAGTATTAGAAAAGAGCCTCTGTTATCATCTTTGAGTAGGAGTGTCAGTAACAAACAGACTATTCTATAGTTTTCTTTGTTTTATCACATCAAACATCCAGGGCTGAATTGTGTGAGCAATTCACATCCATTCAATGCCAAATAGTAATAACAGAAAAAAATGGTGTCTGAAGTGTTTCAGTGGTGCAGCTGGGATTCTTTTAACTGATATATTCAATCGCACCAAAGTAGGTTATTATACTTTAAGCTGTATCTTTGTCAGACAATCTTTTTGAAAGGAAAACAGTCTGGATGACAACACTTAGGACTTCTCCTGTTGCTTTTTACAGTATTTGCATCCAGTTACCACACCCCTGATTACTGCTTAAGCACTGTCCCTTTTTCTAGTTTATGATGTTGTCAACCATTTTTTCTGTTGATTTTGTACTAAAAAAATGTTAAGCAAAGGAACCCCAAAATAGCAATGGTTAGGCTACAAAGGTCCTGAATTGATGTCTCTGCCTTTACCACTGACCCGAGTTTATTTTTTCCTCAAGAGTAGGAAACACGGACAGGTAGGCACTGAGACAGCCTCTGCCAGCATGCACATGGATTCATCCTCATACCTGTCACTCCTAGAGCTGTGTCTCTCCTTCCTGAAACAGTCTGTTATTGCTCAATCTGAAGTGACATTTGCTTTGTGCAAACTCTCTCTTACACAAGCAAGTATGCCTCAGGCTATATAAATTACCCAGCCAATCATTATGCCTCCCTGATGCAGGATTTCCTATCGCAAAGCTGGGGAAGAAAACAGCAGAGAACTGACTGTTTTCTGTGCCTCTAGCTTTCACTAGCATCTCCTCCAGACAAGGATCCCCATTCCCCATTCTCCATCCCATGTGTGTAGCCATTCTCCATCCCATTTACTAACCCGTAAATGCACTGAGCACAAGTTGGAGAGGCACAATTAAGATATCCACTCTGACCTCCCACATAGTAAAGGCCATTCATTTTTACCTAATCATCACATATAAAGCAAAAGAAACATAACCTGTCCAATCCAGCTGTGGACAAATGCATGTGCTATTTCATCTTCTCAACCTGCTAAGCTCTGGAGCCTATCCCAGAGCCTGTGAAATTTAACAGGAGTCTTTCTAATGCCAGACTGCATGCTTAACAATGGCATTCAACAGTAGATTCATGAGATAAAAATAAACAGAATATGACTAATTGCTTGTATTCAGCATGCTGCTTGTTTCAAAGGATCTCAAGTGATATATTTTAATTTAAATGACAGGCTTTCTTTGATGTCTAATTACAAAACAGGAGGAAAGTCTATGACACTGCACAATACCAAGAAATTTCTTACTGAAAACTAATTTTTTGGCAGTAAATGCATTTTTCTTTGCAGAGGCTTTCAGACAGTAATTCCTGGCCAAGTGTACTTTCTGCACCACTTAAATTCCATGTGTTAAATAGAGCATAAGTGGTTGTCAGCACAGGGAACAGCTATGTCCTTCCTGAACTGTAAACTGTGCAGTGCCGCTTGTTTATGAAATAAAAGGCAGAAATTTAACAGCACTGTTCAATAATTAATTTTTTTATTAATACTTTGTTCTCACTTTGTTTGTAAGACTAGAGGGATTCATGTCCTTTTTTCTGCTGGATATTGTGCACTATTGACATTACACTTTTGTAATAAATAGGCATTTTGACTTGTTTTGCTGCAGAGAACTCTGTGCAGAACTTTTTCCTACTTATTAAAAAGTGCAGATTAAACCATGTCTTGACAACCATGAGGAACTTCTAATGTTACAGTCAGCACCATGCTGGGGTGACATTTCTCAGAATAAAGTAGCTATCTCCCAAAATCTGTTTGCTCTTTTCACTCATGTTTGAAGAAAAGAGAGAGGAATTTTCAACCCAAGTCTGAGGCACAAGTGGAGACATTGCCAAAATAGTATCTGTCAACGATGCATTTATCCCTCACCAGGGGCTTTACACCAGAGCCTTTGGCCATGGCTGCAGCAGTCATCCCAGGCATGTGGTGAGCTGTTTGCCTGGGAGAGATGCACTGTGCAGAGTTGCCACTCCTCTGAGAGATGTCTCCAGCTCACAGAGATTTTACACTCCATGTCTGTGTGTTCAGCAGATAGATACACGTTAAAGCCATCTGTGTTTACTACAACACTTTGCTGAAGATGCAACTTGCTGAGCCACTTGGGTGCTACTGCACTTCTAATGCCCTTTTGCCCCAGCAGTAAAGATGTTTGGGAAAAAAAAAGGCAGTATTTCAAAGGCTGTGTGATAAGGCAGAAGGTGGAAGCCACTCAAAATCAGTGTTGGTTAGGTCTCTCCTATAAGCAGATTAAAACTTCACAGCACAAAAAGGGAGTAGAACAGATTTCAGTGAATCCCAGTGGTGCTTGGGATCATGAGCAAAGGGGGAAGTGATGCAAAAGTGCACAGCACTGAGTCTGTCAGCAAATTTAATGCAGCCTCTGGGGAAATGAGTGACCAACATTACTTAAACTACCTACTTTCTTCCCTGGTGCAAGTTACTTAGATGACTAAATAAGTGTTTGCAGTCAGATAACCTCACTGTTTGAGATACTGAAAGTATTTCCTACAGTAAATACAAGGAAGTGCGGAACAAGGGCATACTGAAGGTAATAAGGAAACTCTGTCTTTTTATCCTTGGTTCAAATGCATAAAAAACACCACTGTGTTTCAGCCACTTCCTCTAAACACTTCCCCCAAAAGATAGGGCACAATTGCTACTCCAGCAGAATTGCTTTACCCTCACATCACTTTTGCAATCAAACAGCTTTTCCTGCTCTCACAGGTGTTTTGTCCCCTCTCTCCCCTAAATCCGTTTACCCTTTCCCTTATCGCTCATGGCCTGGAGGATGAGTTGTTCCCTACCTGTGCAGTGAGGAGTGGGTTGGTGTAAGCACTGGAGACCCCGGCCCTGACCCTGGCTGCTGCCCCATCCCTCCTCCCACCTCCCTGTCCAGCCATCAGCAAGGTATTTCCCTCCCCAGCCAGAGCCACTCTCCCTGCCAAGTCTTTGGGATGAGTGGAGGTCCATCACAGTGCCTGGCTATTCCAAGCATTGTCAGGAGAAGACCATGGACAATTCAGACAAGCTGTTCCTTCCAGAGGACACTGGCAAGGACACAAACATAATGCACGACAGGTCTCCCAGTATCTTCCAGAGTGTCATGTTTTATAGCACTGAACAGTGACCCCTGATGCCATTGCCTTTGTCCCAGAGACTCTCCACAGCCTCTCCTGTTTTGACAGATGCCCTCTGACCAGCGAGACCCCTGTCCCCAGCAGCAGCAGAGGTCAGGGGATGCCTGACCCCTTTCATGCCTCCCGTTTCATTTACCACTCAGTCTGCCCCTTGGACACTTCCACGAAGGGAAAAGTCAAAACTGGATTTCAGTGCAAATTGTGAAGGGCAAGACTGAATGTCCAGTCTCCACTGCACCTCCACAGACTATCTCCAAGGTTTAATTTTAGGCTCATTTAAATGTTGGCCTCTTATATTAAAAATTTATTATCATTGAGTAATGCTGCTCTCCTTCCTCCTTTACATATGCGATTATGCTGCACCAAAACACCACTCTTACTACATTGCCCTAAAATCAGCTCCACAGATCCTGGCAGGAGCCTTCCAACCCTCCCCTGCTGCACAGGAAGGTAGGATATGCTGCTGCACCTCTGGCTGCCAGATCTGGCTCTGCCTTGAAGGCATCCCGACTGCAGAACACTGCAGTGCCTTCAGAGTCAGGGTTTTGATCATGTCTAAATTATCTCTCTTTTTGCTCATGAAAAATGCCAAGAACCTCTTAAGTGCTGCCATAACAAAAATGGGGAGGATGAATGAGAGAGCCTGCACTGAACACCTATGAAATTTCATCCACAAACTGCCAGTTTTCAGTGCCTACACTAATCAGGCTTAGACGGCATCTGTCAATCCTGTAGAGGCCATCTATCTCTAACCATAGATTTCTCACTGTGAACTTGCTGCACCATCCCAGCACAACTATTTGTTCAGTTTTGTACCACATTTAGCAGAGAATGGGAACAGCTTATGGCCAAAATGTTGGCCTTCAACTCCTCTGCTCAGCTGCAGTCTAAATCTGAAAGGCCCTGAGATCTCTGGGTGCCAAGCTGATCTGTTACTGGATTTTGCCTGGATGCTTTAGGAAGAAAAGAAGTTTTGGCTTGGAATCAGCGCTTCTGTTTCTCCAGATATAGCCCCCTTTGATAGACTATAGGTTTATTGAAGTTGCAAACAAGCATTTTTTCCCTAACACTTGATGAATGCAATTACAAGCATAAAGTAAAGAAGTTCTCTTAGTGCATGAAGTTTAAAGGTTTGTTAATCTTTGGGATTATTCCCAAACCCAGAGCACTGAATGGTCCATGGTGAGCAGCCACCCACAGAACAGCACTTCAGGAGAGCTTAGGCCACCCTCAGAGACTGTGTTCCTGGTGAGGTGAACCTTCAGGCCTGGGAAGCTCAACTCTTCCCATTAGAAGTGTGCCAGCCATTTTCAGGTGCAGGACAGCTTATATTTGTACAGAAGAAAAGCTGTGTACCTCCAGTGTCTGTGAGGAAAGGCAGATAACTAAGACATTTAAATGCATGTGTCAAGGTAAAAGAAAAGAAGGTGCTTCTTTGTGACTCCAGGGCATGGAGCAAAATAGAAAAGATAAATAAAAATATATTTGTAATGAGTGAAATGTTAATAACAGCCTATCCAAAGAATAGTAATTCAGGATCCTGTCTAAGCAATTTTACATTGGGGTCCATGTACCACAGTGCCTTTCATTATCACAATACAAAACAGGCAGCAGAGTGAGGATGCCTATTTAAGCAGTGGCCATGGGCTGTGCCACAGCTCACATACTCTGTTGTACTCTTATACTCTGTTAACAGCATTTTTGGTAAAAAGAGGTTTAGATGCAGTAAATTACTTAAAAAACAGTGTTCAGGAGGAAATTCAGTGATGTGAAATGAAAGCATGTGACAGGATTGAAGACAATTCACAGGAAGTTATGATAGTGGTTGAATATTTTTAACATAGCTAACTGAAAGAAAGAACAATAAAACTCTAATTCTTTTCAGAGCACAAGACAGCCAAGAGACTATTCAGAGTGGGGCATGGCTAGCAGCACTGGGTTGAAGTAGCAAAAAGAAAACATTAGCTCAGCTAGAAAAAAGTGGAAAGATCACATTTATTATACTGTGGGATAGCCTCCTGAGGGAAATATGGGAAGTTTATTGCCTGTTCATTTTAAATAATCTGGACAATGTGATGAAAAGGGCACACTTGGGGAAAAAAAATCTTTTCTCAGCAGAAAGTGAACACACAAAAAAGCAAACCCCCCAAACCCTCAATAACATCTCTTCATTTGTACTGGTTTTCTCTAACCTAATCCACTTCCAAGTGGTACAGAGTGGTTTGCTGAACTTTTCCAAATTGTCCAATGTGGACACAACCTAACCATCATCTGAGGAAGGAGACCCCATTTCCTACCACAGGGAATGAGCTGATATTAGGCCGTTCATTTAACCTGCTATCAAACCACAGGACAAAATTCATTACTCCCTAGGGTCCCGGCAGAGACTCAATTACCTGTGAAGCTCAGAGCAAATATCTAACCTCACCATGTACACAGGCACAGCAATCACTGGAGCTGCAGATGAACAGCACTGAAGGTTCCTTGACAGGTTACCCCACTGTTGACTTCATTCCCCCTTGCCCCCAGAATTGTGTGGAGCACCTGGGTTTTGTTTGCTTCTTTTTTACTTATGGAACTGCATTTATCTTCAATTTTTTTTTTTTTCACGTTACACAAACATCACTGTTTTCTTATCCTTCCACTTTTTGTGGGTGTAAGGGGGCTCTCCACTGGTCTTGTCACTTTTCACATAGAGGAAGGACAAAACCCAGGAGCCTATGATACTCAAGAGATTTTGCTTATGTTTCTTCTGGGCATAGATCCCCAAATACTTTTGTTGCCTATCACAATGCCTGCAATACTGATAGCTAAGTGTAGCCTCCAGCTCTATCATTTTTCCACCCTCAGCTTGTTATCTTTTCAGATTTTCAGATTCATCAAAGGTCAAGGAGGGGAATTTATTTATCTTGGTTAAATAAAGCCTTTGGTCTCCCAATTGAGAGCTGAAATAAATTTTTGAGAGGAATGTCTTATAGTGACACTTTGTAAAACATTGAGAGGATTTTTAAAAGAAGAAAAAATTGTTTGGGCAAATCCGAGAAGTTCTGTTTCACTAAACTTACTTCATTTTAGACTTTTGAACCACGTTGTGATATTCAATTTCTTTTCTTCTATCTCTTAATAACAGTTGCTCAAGTTTTGTTGAAAATTGCAATTTTGAAATTAAAATCTGAACTTTCAATGTTAAAATACTGATGCAAAGTGTTTAAGTGTCCTTAAATTCAAACACTCTAAAAAAGATGCTGACATGTTAAATAAAATTCTCTGCTCTGTTTGGAGCATTTAAAAGCAATTCTGCAACAACAGGTTTCATAATAGCCAGAATAAGGGATAATTAGGAGGAATACTAAGCCTTGATTTAACCATGTCTATAGTGCATTTGAAGCTGTGACTACAGCTTTTCTAGAAACATCTAAGGTTTCCTCAAAAAAGAGAGCAGAAAAGAGGAGCAGCAGAAGCATCTATAACAATAGCACTCTGCTGCTGCTCACAGCCTATGAACCAGCTTTCTGTACAGAGAAAGTGGGTTCTGCCCATTTGCAAATCTGTCTCTAGCACTGATCATAATTTCACCCCATAACCTATTATTCTATAGGTGGCAGATAATTAGTTTGTGTCCATTGATTTCACCTGTAAAATATGCTACTTTTTCATAGTAGTAGAGAAGATGCTAAAGACCCTACATCAAGAGAATCCTTGCAATGTCTGACACTTTTGCAGTAATTAATGAGTCTGATCTAAAACCTAGCAGGCTACATAATGAACTCAGCAATCAAAACTTGTACCTGGTTGGTAGTATTACTGCACTGATGATTTTAAATGTCTAGAAGCTTTCACTCTATCTCAGAGAAGTTATTAAAGAAAGATAATGACACTATCACTATCCATCCCCTTTATCCACCTCCTCAGTGCCTGCTAGGGAGAAGCAATCAGTTTAACATGTTCTGCTTTCTAAATCTGTGCTGTAAAGTTTGATGCATAAAGATACATCACTTTAATTGTGCTCAGTGAAGGAAGATGTGATGAGATGTGAAAAGTGATTATTAAAGAATATCCAGCATGCATTTCATGTAAACAGTCATTGTATATATATATATAAGGTAAAGATCCATGCTATATAATTAGGCCAGATGCTATTTTAAGAATTGGCTTAACAAGCAGCAGCAGCCCACTCAGGCAGCAGATTAGTCAGTCTGTGCGTGCAGACACAAAGCCAGCTGGGCTGGGAGAGCAGCAGAGCCAGGTTCACATGGCTGGGCTCAGTGTGCTTGATGGATCCCCTTTTCCCTGGATTATTTTACTCATCCATCCCTGTTTCAAAGTGACAGTTGAGATTATGTTTGTAAATGTCAGTGGAACTCAAACCAAGGATTCAAATTTAGTCTTATTTTTCAGTATCTCATTTCTATAGAATTTACTTCTCCCCTAGTCTCATGTTTATCATCCATCCCATCCTCAGTTTCCCTACCTGATTGACTGTATTTTAATGTCAAGCTGAGTTTCTCACTTCTAGCCTAAATCAGCCCAAATAGTTGCATCCTTCTTTGCTGTATTTGAATAACATTTTAGTTCAAATATATTTTTAAAAATTTTTTAAAGAATTTTGATCAAACAGATGAACACTGTTCTGACCTTTTCTCAAATTGGTTTTGCCATTTTTAGTTATTTTTCAGATAAAGATTATTTCTCTAAATTTTAAATCTACTAACATTCACTGACTGCAAAGTGCAAAATCCACCATGTAAATATGTGCAACACTAAATTTTAAAGCCTGTACTGTTTTAAATACTATTATTGGATTAAATATTGAACAATGACTTCCAAATCTCAAAATATTTCAAGCTGCGTATTTGGAGCTCTAATTTACTTTTGTTTCTAACTCTTTACATGTATTTTTAAAAATTTGCTCCACATCTGGGAGAACTGCAGGTTTTTACTACAAGGTCTATATCTTAAAATCATCTGATTTCTTTAGCTGAAGCGTTATGCAGATCACTTAATGGCAAGGTTAGCAATAACATCTTGGCATTGGTGGCAATGGAGTATGAATACTGACTACAGATAATTATTCCATGAAAATTTATTGAGTAAATAATGAATACACTCACAGGAGCAATTAACATCCACACTCCAAGATATGCCATTAAAATAATGGCCAAAACTGTACAAAGCTTCAATGCAAAAATTGTTTGCCCAACTCCAATGTGTTCCTGATAGAGATAAAAATTTGTGAAAGATATAGAGTGTATTAGATGAAAGAAGCAATTTTCAGTAATTTTCCTCTAATGCTTAAAAAAAAAAACAATCCGTTGTTTATAAATTTTTCTCATGTCATTACTATTAAAAATTTTGAGAGCTCCTCCAATGACTCCATATCCCTCCTACTCCCCAGATATGCTTTTTACCCTCTTCAGTCCCTGTGTGTATTTCACACTTACCCCTCACCTCCTAAGGCCAGGTCCATCATTGTCTCCAGCCAGGCCCCACGTGAATAGTGCCCAGATTGCCATCTGAATCTCTGTGTGACTTCATCAATAAGTGCCCTTGGTGTCTTATGTTTGGTCCAGATACACCTTTTGTCTTCTGGACCCTCTTCCCTGAAGTCTCCCTGTGTCTCTGTATAATGTTACCCCATGCTCTCCCAGCTGTCTCTGCTTTGATGGAGTGTCTTGAGATGTCTCCACTCCTTCCTACTACCCTTCCTATTCTTTTTTCTTCCCACTTGTGTTCATACCCACTCCAAGTAAGACTGAGGAGGGGAGTGACTTCAGTCATCACTGCTATGCTAAACACCTTGAAACAACTGAGCTGGCTGGCTGGCACAAAACTTATTCACTAAATGTAAAGATTTTTTTTGGTGATTAACCAGAATATTTTAATAATGTTTTCTATGTTAGCAAATTATATGTGTTCAGGAAGCATAAGACAGACACAAAACTGCTCTATACTTTCCTCAGGATCAACCTGTTCAGGAGACAACCTGCATTACCTTTTGGTTCCACTTGGTCACATGAGCCCAATCTCACATCCTCAGGACGTGTGACAGCCAGTCCTTGGGTTAATAAATGCATATGGGTTAACATGTAACTCATGTAGCTCCTCCTTTCTAAAAGTATGCCTCTTTCTAAAGTCTTGCTTTAAACAGAAATAGTTCTTTTGTTGTTCCCTCATCTTCCCTATCCCTCGTTTTTACTCCTGTAATGCCAACCCTCTTTCCAGTCCTTTGTAATATCAGCCCTCACAAATTTAGACTTCCAAGCACTCTGGACAAGGACTGACTCTCCTTTCTTGAACATAAAATGGATACCAGCTCACAGCTGGAGATTGAAAGTCCTACTACACCAGGAGCAATAGAATACTAGTAAAAAATTACAAATTATTAATTTAGCTTTTTGCTTCTTTTTGTGAATGCTTAGAACAAGCTGTAATTAGAAGTATTCATCTTTACAAGTTGGTTCAATGTCTTAAAAAAATTGAATGGTACATTTGCTCACAAATTATTTTCTGTTTATATACCTTTCAGCACTAGATAGTCATAATTCACCACCTCAGTGTCTGCTTGTTCACTTAATGCTACCAATTTTTAGTTTCAAGAGAAGAAAATTTAAGCTCTGGTTTACATAAACAATTCAAATGCCTTGGGTTTAATTCTCCCTTTTTGAAAAAAAATATTTGTAGAAGTTAAACAAAACTTGTTTTGAGATCCTAGAATACATTTCCAGTGAAGATTTGTATGAACAATGTAAATGTTTTGAACAGAGTATGGGATTATGGTTGGCCAAATCATAAATTTCTCAGCATTTATTTGGAAAGACAAGAAAAGCAAGCATAATTTTTTCCTCATGTTGGGACACCTTTTGCCAAATCCTTACTACCAGAGGAACTGCATGGGACTGATGTCTATCTTGGTTTGTCTCACTGTTTTCTGCAGCACTGTGCGAGCACCAGGCTTACCTGATAAATTGGCCAGCTTCCCTATCTGGACAACAATTCTGGGCTTTTACAAGCTCTTGTCATAAAAATCCAGCAGCCCTGCTGAATGTCCTGGCTACAGAGGAAGCCCTGAGGCTGTGACTGTAGCTCTGAACCCGCCAGCCAGCTCAGCTCTCTTGGCTCTCTCCTGTGCTGGACCATCATACACAGCCCCTCAGCTGGTGTGCTGGTGGCACTGGAAGGACATGGTGACATCATGGGTGCAATTAATCAGCATTAAAGACTGAGTTCATATTTAGAAGCCTAAACAAGTGTTATAGCTCTTTTACTGTGCTTAGCACTGGTTAAAGAGATGACAATAATGACACGGGGGTAGGCTTTTCCTTCTTGGCTCTCCATTAAGGTCAATAGCATCTGAGCAACCCTTATAAAGTCTGGAGGAAGAGAAGGAATCAAAACCTGGTGAAGAAGGGATCTCGTACATAAACTCAGAGTTAAATATTTACTTTTATGCTGCCATTTCCAGGACCTGAAACACTAAAGGAAATTATATTATGTCAATATTGTAGCATAGAGACAATGGACACCTTCATTGCTGGGTACGTTAAACAGATCTTCCGGCCCATCTGGATTTTTAGGAGAAATGTGCTGATTCATTTCAGGTTCATCTTTCATTACTGATCAGTGGTGGATCATTTTTCTTTGTAGAAAAACATACATGAAGAAGGAAATTGTGCTTGGTGGTTTTTTTTGTATCGGTACCAGCCAACTCTCATCTCAAAATAGCTCCAGGTCTTCATAAAAAAAGATTTTGTAACTTATAAAAAAAACCCCAAACCAACGGAAGGTTAAAAAATAGATCCTTTGTTTAAAAAACTACACTTTCAAGTTCAGAGAGTTTGCTTCACTAAATCTAGTGCACTGCTCCCTGCAGTTATATCCAGAAGACTTGAAATCCATTAATGGATCAGATATAAAGGAAGCTGAGGGACTGGAACAGTCACACCGCATAAGTTTAATGACCCATTGTCCTGATTTTAATCCCAGCCATCAGCCAAGCCCCGTGCAGCCATTCACTCATGCCCCCACCAGCAGGATCAGGGAGAGAATCAGAAGGGTAAAAGCTGGAAAATTCATGGCTTGAGATAAAGACAATTCAATAGGGAAAGAAAAAGCATGCACAGAACCAAAGAAAAACAAAGAATTAATACTCTTCTCCCAGTGGGTAGGCAGCTGCTCAGCCACCTCCAGGAGATCAGAGTCCCATCACATGTAATGGCTGCTTTAGGAGATAAACCCCATCACCCCAAATATCCCCTCTTTCTCCTTCTTTCTCCCACTTTATATACGAGCATGATGCCACATGGCCCTTTGGTCAGATGGGGTCACCCATCCTAGCTGTGTCTCCTCCCAGATTCCCATTCTCCCCAACTTCCTCACCGGTGTGGCAGGACAAAAAGCAGAAAAGGCCTTGGTCTGTGCAAGCCCTGCTCAGCAATAACAAAAACATCTCAATATTATCAACAGTGTGCTCAGCACAAATCCAAAACACAGCCATTCTCATCGCTGTGAAGAAAGTTGTTAACTCTACCCCAGCCAAAAACAGCACACCCATCTAGTGCTACATTTTGGTTGCAGAGTAAACATATCAGGTGCTGCAGAGAGATGGAATCTCCTAATAGGAAACAGCACACACAGGTTTGAGGGAATTCTTCATGGAAAGAAAGCAGCCTGGCTCTGGCTGATGCCATGGGGCTGGAAGCTGGACACCTGCTTCCTTTTCCCCTATCTCTCACAGGTCAGTTTTATGTTTTGCTATTATAGACATGAATAATATCTTTTATTTTATCTTTTTTTAAATGGATGTTTTGGATTGGGGGATATGATAGTGACATCCACTAGAACTGTTTATTCCAAAAGAAGGAGTTGGTTGGGTTGTGAAGGACTCACATCCAGCAGCCATTCACTCTACCTGCAAGCACCCAGGCAGCCAAAGCCCTTCATCCTGATGCCCCCAGCTGCCCCTGGAATCACAGGGCTTCCACCATGGTGGCAGCACTGTGGGACCAGCCACAGGCTGGGGATGGGCAAGGAGCAGTTCCTTGACCCCACTGCAGCTGCAGGCAGCTGGGGCTCCCTGACAAGGCCTCTTCTACAAAAATGTGGTGGAGAATGTGACACTCATAGTGTTGACAAAGCCCTGTGCAGACAAACTGAGTCTTGGGTAGGGCACTGTTTCAAAAAGACTTTTTTTTTTTAATAATATCTATAGGAATGAGGCATCTTGGAGATGTTCTTTAGAACCAGAGAGTAAATTCAAATGCTGCCATGGCACAGAAGTCTGAAAGACCTTTGAACAGATAGGCCAAGTGGGCAAGCAGACAGGTCTCAAAAAACTTAGACAAGTCTGGCAATACAAATAATTTAGTTCCTTTTTGAAACCACAGAACTTTCAACTACTTAAAAACATTGGGTTAGGAATGATTGTATTTGGAGTTGTGCTGGAGAAACTGTCTGAACAATTAAACTAAATTAGTTTCTGTAAAGAAAAACTTGGAACTATGTCCACTATGCAGGCTGCCCTACTGAATTTTTATTTTTGGTTTGCATCTTGAAAAGCAGTGCATTGAGGTAGAGCTCAATGGACAGACTAGTCAGGATCAAGATTTCTGCAGACCTGTTAATTTTTGCTTCAACACCACTCTTTTTTTTCAAACACAGTAGTAAATCTGGGAGCCTGAGTCCCTCATGGATTAATATTTCCTCCCTCTGCAATTAGAGTATTCTACTTTTAAGGAACAATTCTTTTCCTGGAGTTGCAAAACATTTTTCTCACATCTGCAAGCTTCTTCAGGACAAGAGATAGAGCATTTGCCCAAGAGTTGTATGCTTTTACAGCATTGTTTAAGAGTTTTGCATGCCTAATAAACAGTTTGTCTGGCTGTGCTGCTGTGATTTATGAACCTTTCAGAATTATAAAATTACAGCAAACTTGTCCCTGCTCAGTTCACACTCTTCATCATTATAAATGTACCTCCACAAAGATCAGGACACTCCCTCCCCACTAAATCACTCCTATTGCCTAAAACTCAGATATCTGGCTAAAAGATGGCCATTGATTACACCAAAGAGGGTCCAAGTACATTGGTCTGATGAACAGTCAGTGAGATAGATGATAGATAGATAGATAGATAGATAGATAGATAGATAGATAGATAGATAGATAGATAGATAGATAGATAGATAGATAATGTACTGCCAGAGCTAGCATAGGCTTGCTTCCCTGTGCAACCTCACCATCAGTACTCTACATTGCTCTCGAGCAGCTCATTTTTAAAGCATACAAGGGAATAGCTCAACCTCTGTCCTAGGTATCAACTGAGAGACTGTAAAAATGTTACTGATTTGGAGATGTTATGTAAGATATAGGCTAAGCAGAAGGAGGAGTACTGGCTACTCCTCAAGTCTTCACAAACTTGGAAAAGAAACCACAGGCTTGAAAAGCACACACTAGCACCACCCTGTGCAAAGCCCAGGGTGGGACTTCCAAAACATGCTATGTTTCATAATCCCACCCCTCCTGCTGAGCTTCTCCTTGGATGAAGGATTGGAAACATCCCGGAAGCTGCTCGCCCCAAGACACGCTGCCAAGCAGCTTTGTTTTACAATTACCCCATACTAAACCACATTGTAAGATAATTATTTCATTAGTTGGAATGCATGTTGGGACAGAGCAATTTTTGCCCTTTTCTTTTCATCTCCAGTTAGGAACAACATGGGAAGAGCCGCAGAGGGAAAAGAAAGCCTTTGAACACCCGTGTGTTTACTTATCTTTAATAGCTCTGAATCCAGAGAAAGTTAGGGAGTTCACTGGCAAGAGTTAAATCATCAACAGACCCGGCCAAGAAATTTACAAGCCTTACATGATTTATCTTATTCTGTGTGATAAAAGTGCAAGGAGAGTTAAATATACTGGCCTGCTTGACCAGCTGTGATCAGGCATAGCTGTTTCAATAATTCCAGGGGTCATCCATTATATCCCCACTCTGAAAGGCAGGCAGGTGATCACTCTGCTTTGCCATCACTTAAAATAGAGAGAGTTAATCAAACATACTGAAACATTTAATATAAGCAAGCCCAAGGCAATAGACAGGACAAGATTCAAATCCTTTCAGAAACTCAGATATCTGGCTGTCTGATGGCCATTGAAAGACCAAAGAGGGATATTTCATTGGTTAAACAAATGGGACAGTGAAGATAGACAGACTTTGACTATAAAGACAAAAGATCTGACAATGATGTTATCTAGATAGATGCAAAACAAGACACTGAAATAAATATGTGATTTCTGAAAAATGAAAGAACTTGTTCAGCAGGCTTGAGCCTGTGCAACCTCACCATCAGTACTCTAAAGTCTCTCGAGCAGCTGTTTTTTAAAGCATACAAGGAACAGCTCAACCTCTGTCCTAGGTATCAAGGAGAGACTGTAAAAAACTGAAGATGTTTGTAAGATATAGGCTAAGCAGAAGGAGGAGTACTGGCTACTCCTCCAAGTCTTCCAAACTTGGAAAAGAAACAGGCTTGGTCTGGTTCAGCACCCAAATGCAAAGCCCAGGGTGGGACTGCACTGAAACATGCTAATTTTCATTAATCCCTCTTCCTCCTGCTGTAAGCTTCTCCCTTGAAAGGAAACATCCTACAGCTGCTTTCCCCAAGACTCCTCTAGGCAAATTTATTTTACAATCACTATAAACTAAACCACATTGTAAGATAATTATTTCATTAGTTGGAATGCATGTTGGGACAGAGCAATTTTTGATTTTCTTTTCATCTCAGTTAGGAACAACATGGGAGCTGTGTTGAGGAAAAAAAGCCTTTGAAAACTTGTGTTAAACTTATCTTTAAATAGCTCTGAATCCAGAGAAAGTTAGGGAGTTCACTGGCAAGTTTATTAAAATCAACAGACCTGGCCAAGAAATCAGCACAAGCCTTACATGATTTATCTTATTCTGAATGTGAAAAAGTGCAAGGAGAGTTAAATAACTGGAAAGAATGACCTTTTAATGATCAGGCACATCATTTCAATAATTCAAGGGGTCATCCTTTATATCCCCACTCTGAAAGGCAGTCACAGATCACTCTGCTTTGCCATCACTTAAAATAGAGAGAGTTAATCAAACATACTGAAACATTTAATATAAGCAAGCCCAAGGCAATAGACAGGACAAGATTCAAATCTTTCAGAGAAATAGATTGCTGCTGTCTGATGAGTGGGCTGATAGGATATTTCTAAAGTTAAACAAATGGGACTGAAGAACACAGACTTTGACTATAAAGACAAAAGATCTGGCAATGTGTTATCTATCACCTGCAAAACAAGACATGAAATAAATATGTGATTTCTGAAAAATGAAAGAACTTGTTCAGCATGCATGAGCTTCAAGAGAGACACATCAGAGATTAAAGTCTTGCTGTGTTTTGTCCAGTAAAGAGGAACAGTGACAGTTACAGCAGGATCACAGAAAAAATCAAGGGCTTGTTGTAACAGGATGGAGCCCCCTTCAGTGTGCTCCCAGTTTGTCCCAGTGTGCCCTTCTGAGACATGCAGTGGTCTGGTTCAGCACCCAAATCCTACAGAGTGGGCTACATGCACTCATAGCTAATTTTCATTATGTGCCTCTTCCACTTGCTCATAAATCTCTTAAAATGAACTGCTACAGCTATTTCTTCCTCCTCTAGGTAAATTTATTCTTATCACTATAAAGAACAATTGGCTTGGTGGGCATTGATCTGTAACAGTCACGCATATGGAGAGTTTTGATTGTTAATTGAAGAAGAGTAAATCCATTGAGCTGTGTTGAGGTTTGCAGTGTAACAGGAAAACTTATTAAAGTACCAATTTGATAAATAGTATATTTAGAGCTCCTTCCTCCTCAGTTTATTAAAGCAACCATGACTGGTATGTAATCAGCAGAGGTGGCTTATGCAGAGTTAAAAATTGAATCCAAACAGAAAAAGGTAAATAAAGGAAAGAATGATTTCACTTCTAATATCCAGAGACATCATCTGAACAAATCAACTGGATTATCTTCAGATCAATAATCCCACAATTAAGCGCACAGTCACAGAGCATGAAGGCTAGAATCAGTAAAATCTAGAGCGATTGATATCTGGGCTTGCTTGTTTCAGTTTTTATTGAAACACAGACATATAGAAGGTGTTCCTGCTACACACTGTGAGCAAAGCTCATTCTCAGGATAATGCCACTGAGAAATGGATTGAATCCAGTGATTAATTTGACCTATGTGTCATAGCATGCACATGCTTGCACCTGCACGCAAAGGCATAAAACCAAAATGTAGGTTATTTGATATGAGAGTAAAATAATCTGTGGTGGCACTGCTTCAGAGAACAAGTGTATTTCACAGCATCACACCCTTCCCTTGGTTGTTTATTTATCTTATCCTGAACCTCACAGCCATTGCAAAGTGTGCACAACTGGTATCTTCCTCTAATCAAAAGCAGAGGTGGTTTGCTTTACAGAACAGAAACAAAGAAGAGGAAGAGAAACCAGAAGAAGAGGCAGAGAATGGATCCAGGATCCTCCAGGTGCATGCCCCACCAAATGGGATTTCCACAGTTCATCCCACTGCCCTGCAATGGCCTCATCTCAGTCCATCAAGGTCAAACTCCCGGACAGCCTGCTTTCTTCTGAGTCCTGTACTGCAGCCTGCCATCCCTGGGCACCACAAACACCAGAGCTGAACTGCTTTGCTCACACAGGGGCTTGTCACAAGCCCACTTGAGAGGGAGGAAGAGTTCCAGCTCAACAATACTGATCACAGCAGGGCCTATATGCCCACCAGTTAACAGAAATTGCAGTGCCTTGAGAGACACCAATTTCAGTGCAATATATTTATCGAATTGCTTAAGGAAAGCTGAAGGAAATTAAGTAAGATAGATATAAAGTGTTGCATTAACTTCTAGTACACTGATGTGAAGGAACTGCATTTAAAATAGATGTGGCTTATAAAACATTATGTGACAGTAAATAAACATAAATGACTGGGTTTGGAGGTTAAAATGAGGTTTTAAAATGAGCTATGCATGCTGGCATTTTATTTCAGCAAAACTAATATGCCCATTCTCTTCCTAAAAGTCCTAACACAGCTCTGAGAACAGAATTTTTCTGCCCTCCTGTGTTCCTGCCTGGTCCTGGAACAGTAGAGCTCTGGGACCTCAGGTCAAACTGCTTGGAGAAGAGCTGTGTGACAGAGAGCTGTGAGGAGGCTTGTCAGGTTTCTTCGCACTTTGCTTCAGAGTTGATTTTAGCTCACTTCACCTTTGGTGAAACTTCCCGAGCTACACTGCAAACATGCTTATAACTGGCTGCATACCAGGCTTACCCTGACCCACAGACTGACTTCCCCCCTGCACCTCAGCCCTGATCCATCATCATCACAATTATGTGATGTTCAGGACAATTGGCTGCCCTGCAGCTGCTGGGACAGTGGAACAAGCTCTGTCTGGCAGGTCCTGCCCTGACATTTCCTATGGGGGCTGGCCCTTATTGCTCCTGAAGAAATCCTGGCATCCAGCTTTGTAATTTCTGAGGCAAAAAAATCTGTACGTCTTGCCTTGAGCATTAGGACAACAACCACATGCAAGCATCATCACATTTTAGTGTATAAGAGCCATGCATGCTCATTACATTTGTGGCACCTATATGAAATTTCTGTGCACGCCCCTGCCTAATTAGTTGCCCACTGGTTGTAGCACGGCTAGTTTGTCTTACTTCTCATTTTTCCTCCAGTTTTGAGGCTCTTGTACATTGCTTCCTATTCCAAATGACTTTGTGAATCCATAGTCTTGAAAAAGATTACTTCTGCTGCACTTGATGCAGCATGGGATGTGGTCCGTCACCAGGGCAAGTCAGCACTTTCACAACAGAGGGTAATAAATAAGAGATGGAAAGTGCAACTGGACCCAAATTTTCTTGCGATTCTGTGATTTCTACTATTAAATCTTTGAAATAAGACTCTTTATCCTATGAGATGAGGAAAAAACATAAAACACCTGCATCTTTTCAGTAGATGAATATTATCAATATATTAAACCAGGGGTTGATTAGGCCCTAGACCCTCTAAAACCTTTGGGTTTGGTGAGTAACCCAGAAAATGCTTTCATGGTAGAATATTTTCAGGCATTTCCTTCCAAAGTTAAGACACCATGTTTCAAAACCATAGTGTCTTGTGATGGCCTGTTTGTTTTGCTTCCAAGGGACTGAGTTTCATCTTGTTCAGTACACAGTAGCTGCTCTCAGAGTGATGGTATCTTTCCTAAGCTACCTCTAATTAAAGCTGCTTTATAATAATGCATGTGCTCCCAGTTAGGATGGAAGCACTGTTTACAGATTGTCTCTTTCACACAAATTTCCGCTCGGGTGCATTTCCTGGGCAGATGTAATGAAAAGAAAATCTTTGAGTAGAAATTAACTGGTAAGAATAAATTTCAATTAATTAAACAGCCCAATGGGAATGCCAGAGTATGCTTATGCACAGTTGCTTCTCTTTACCAATCACTTTTACCTTTCATTTTTTTTCCATTTGTACTCTTTTTGTAAGAAATTATTTTTATGACTCCTCTTCAAGATGTTGCCAGAAAAATATTGAGGATGTGTTCAAATAGTTTTTTAATGACATAAGTATCTGGTCATCTCAGTGAAGCCTTTTGCTATGCTCCCAAACACAAATGTAACCACCCTGAAAGAGGGGAGAAATGGTGTTTTCATCTACCATCATGTCTCATGGATTTGGGACAACTCCAGAGTATGACATGAACAGGGAATAACCCACCCCATCCAAACACCACAGATCTTGCTTGCAGATTATGTAGGAAAACAGCAGCATCAGAGAGCTCCCAAAGCTGAGAACATCATGAACACAGCCCTGCCTATCTCTGGCATGTCCTTGTTGTCAGGACTTGGAAACAGATCGATACAAAACAGAATGCAATGGCCTGATTTATTTCTCTGACACATCTTCATTAAGCTCTGGCTGGGGCTGCCCCTCTGCCAGAGCTGAGCTTCTCTCACCCTGCCTGTCATTGGCTTCTAGAAGCATCACCTGGCCAACTTCAGGGACTTACCTCCCCATAGCTTACAGCAGAAGACCACATGGGAGAGAAAAGCCCATGTGTGCTATTCAGTCCTATAGTTTTTCTTGTAATTTCCTGTGTGTGCACACCCACAGAGTGAGCGCCGTCATTTGAGGCAGAAACTACAGCAGGGCAGAAACAAGCCACCAAAGAAGTCTAATATGCACCTCTAGAGGAGATTAAGATTTAATAATTTAAGATTAAGATTTTTCATTTAATGAAGGGGTGCAAAATAACACCATAAAAAACTAATTGTTGGAATAATTCACAGTAATTCTCAGCTTTAAAGTCTCCAACGTCTTTATCCAGGCAATGGACTGGACAAAGATGTAGAAAAACATCCTTAAACCCTGGCAACAGGAGTCATGCCAGCATGGAAGGGGACCTGACAATATGCAAGGTACTTTCTGTCTGATATCCATAATTCACTACAGAAAGTGGTAGGTATCAGCAAACACTGTCTGTTTCTTAACATATGGCAATGTTATTTCAAGAATATTGTTTTGCAACCTCTTCATTCTACTTCACAGAAACTTCACCCATGTCCTTAAAAGCTGAGAGAAAGAGCCTGCCAATTACCATATGGACCTTGTAGAATTGCACAATCTTTCCCCCTCCTGAGGCCAGTTATTACTACGGCCATCACTCTGAGGCTATCATACATTAACGGGGCAAGCAAATCGGCTGTCATGGTCTAACCCCAGATAGGACTGAGCCCCACCAGGCCACTCACTCATTCCTCTGGTGGGATGGGGGAGAGAATCAGAAGAGTAAAAATGAGAAAATATGAGTTGAGATAAAGACAATTTAACAGGGAAAGCAAAAGCTGCAGGCATAAGCAAAGCAAAACAAGGGAGGGATTCATGCACCACTTCCTATGGGCAGGCAGGTGTTCAGCCACCTCCAGATAAGCAGGGATCTGATGTAGCATTGGGTGTTTATGTGGGTCCTATTGTAAAGTTGGTTATTTTTTATAAGTTAAGATTTTGGTTTGACCCTCAGTTCCCTCCATATTCTCCTTCATAATGGTTTGTTCCTCCCACCAGTTACCTGTCCATCATTGTAACCAACCCCCTTCATTTCGAGAAATTTCTATGTCAATCTTCCCTTACCTAACACATGATTTGTCCCCTGAGCCTTCTCCCTCCCCTGTGCCATTCTTATTGGTTCAGCTGTGTCCCTCGTTCCTCCCCTGGGCTTCGTTCATTGGTCCCTTGTGTCTCCTTCCGTCACGCCCTTCCCCTCTATAAGTGCCTCACTAACGGCTTTTCCCTGAAGGTGTTATTGGCCCCGCCTGGGTCGGTAAGGCGCCTTGGGCGCCCATACGTGTGCCCGCTCCTTCCTTCCTTCACCTCAGTGCTTCGCAGTCCTGCTCTCGCCTGCATCACCATGCCACAGACGGAGCCAGGATTCGCGGTCTCCACCGGTCACTCCGGGAGCGGCTAGCCAGCCCCATCATCTCCTGTGGCCGCAGGATGAGACTGCAATCTATAATCTATAGCTCTTACTTTGGAAGACAGATGACATAGCTTCCAATGTCCCCCTCCTCCTTTTTCTTCTCCCAGCTGTATATGCTGACCATGATGCCATATGGTATGGAATACCCTTGAGACCAGTTGGGGTCATCTGTTCTGCCTGTGTTCCCTCTCAACTCCTTGTGCACCCCCAGCCCCACTCACTGGTGAGGTGGGATGAGAAGCAAAAATAGTCCTTGATGCTGTGTGAGCCCTGGTCAGCAAGAGTGAAAACATCCTTGTGTTATCAACGCTGTTTCCAGCACAAATCCAGAACAGACTGCCACAGTACCTACTGTGAAAAAAATCAACTCTATCTTTGCCAAAGCCATCATATTAGCATTTCACCTAAACCTGCTGGAAGCAATTTTCATACTGAAATGTCTTTCCATGTGTCATGCTCTTGTGTATCTGAAAATGGACAGAGCATTGACTTAAATCAATCACTTAATGTGAATTTTTTTCTTCAAAAACAGGATTCTAGCACGTTCAGGCAAATTAAATGTGGGAGCAAACACAACATTGCCTGAGTCAAACCATGTATGGTATCTTATAATTGATGCATTATCATAAGCAGCCCCCCAATAAAGAGGACAAATTACTGCAATCCATTAGTTTTCATGCCCCTGTGAAAATAACCTGGTTCTCTTTGGGCAGAACTCTTGCCTTCTCCAACTCTTCTCTTTAATACTAACACTGTGAGATGGCCACAGAGCACTAGTTTAGTGTTTCCTCTAGAACTTGTGAAGTTTATTTCCAAAGATACAACTGTGGGAACACTGATAAATCCTTCCACCTTTTATTCTATAAATTCTCTCTTATGCCTTGAAATAAAACTATAACTGCACTTCTGCAACATCTTTTCCTTGAGGATGGCACAGTGACTATTGAATTAAGGAATTATGGTTTTAGTGGCACAGTAGTACAGATAGGAGAACAAGGCTGTGTTGGGACTAAATATCTTCCACTGCCTCCCTGAAAGTGGGGTCAGAGAGGCCAAAACTGTGAATCCCATCCTAGCACTCCACAGCGTGTACTCTTCACATTTGTTTTAAAGTGTCTGCTGCTGTAGTGAGAGTCTGGGCTTGAAGACCAAGATAATAGTTCCTCTGATTTCAGTGAGCCTTGGGTTAACCTCTAAAATTGATTGGGGGTTTCAGCTTGATTACACGTGCCATCTATACAGTGTACTTGAAGTTTTCAAAAGTATGTGCTAGCAATCATTCTCTTTAGCTATTTTGCTCACAGAAAACATGTGTTTGAGGGGTTTTCCCCCTTAAAAAGGTATTTCCTTAATAAAGGTATATATTTTTGTGTTATATGGCATTTTGTCTCTTTCCTTTGAATTAAACTATTTTCTATTTGTATTCATTTAAAGAATTCCTCCTCAGAAATTACTGACAGATAAAAAGCCTTATCAGTGCAATAAGAAAATTACAGTACAGCAAGCCCCCCAAATATTCAGAACTTCCACAGATGAAAACAGTGCTATATGCAGTACAGAAATTCAGGGCAATAGTCCAAAAGGTTCACCAGTGGCCACAGGATATATATGTATGTTTATGTTTTATGTAGATACATATAAAACCACCTCTTTAACTAAGAAGCAGACAGTAAAGTTAGTCATTTGGTGTTCACATCTGCCTGCACTTGTATATAACAAGCCAAAGGAACATGCCAGGGCTGCTTTTCTGAGTCAAGCCCTTAATACAAGGTGTGCCCTGAGTACATCCTTAGGAAGCTTCATTATCACAGAACCTGCAGTGGCACTTTATTGCTCAACACTGTGGACTTGGGAAAGATGTCATATAGCCATTGGGTACAAAAATTCATCCAGGAGGGTTCTGAACAGCCCTTTCCTCCCCGGCCTCTGTCTCAAAGAAAGCAAGAAGGGCTATCTGGCTCTCCTACCCACTCAACTCATCCTGTTTCCTCCTCCTGCACTGCCATGTTCCCCTCACACAGAACAAAACCATAGTGACAAGAAAAATCTTCCTGACACCCAGAGAGGGAGCCTGTACTAGCTGGAGAAAAGGAAAGCTCACCTGTCCCCTGTCATGGCCTGGCATGGCTCAGTAGGGGGTTCTGGCACAAAGGATCACTTTCTGCCTCTATCAAGCAAATCACCAGCACATATTCCACTTTCTCACAGTTTTATGTGACCTTCTGACCTCACTATGTCACAGAATGGAATCTCACCCCTGGTGTGTCAGCCATGTGAGAGAAGGACTCTGATGATGTGCCATGAGCACCACAAGTCTCCACATGGAGCAACAAACTGCAGGATCAGAAGGGCCACCTCCACAAAATACCTGTGCCGAGATTTGTGTTGTCTATTTCAAAATCTATGGTGTTCCCCCATCCCTGACAGTTTTAATTTCAAAAACTGTAAAGTGAAGCAAAATTTGTGGAGCTTTCAATTATATAACAAATGAGAATGTTGTTTCAAAAGGTTTCATGCACTGACCTAGCCCTACTCCTGCTGCAGCCAATGGCAGAGCTCCAACTGACACCAGGAGGAGTAGAATTAGGGTGGTGGGAAATTGTTTTGAAAATCAGACAGAAAAAAAAATCTCTGAACCACATCTGCTTTCCCTTTTCTCCCTCTCTTCACACATCCACACCCATCTCTTGGTCTCCCTAGCTGTGGTGAAATGATGCACTAATTGGTTCTGCATGGACAAGACCACACAGAGGAAATGATGTTGCCATAATATAATCAAAATAATTCTCAGGTCTGAGTGAGCATTTAAATGAAAACACAGAGCAGTCCTTGACAGTTGATGCTTGCTGCAAAATGACTGAAAACTATGGGTAACTTCAATCCTAGCTGAGTTCCTTGCTTGTTTGCCTTTGCATCATATACCTTTTAAATCCTAATTATATGAAATCAACAGCATAAGCAACATGATTCATTTTGTAGTTGACAAATTCTTGGGTACATTTTGCATGTTTTCAGATAAGTACACAAGAAGGAATATATAATCTCTTTCTACCTGAGAGAGCCTTACATCAGGTAATTACAACTTAGCTGAATTAAAAACATTCTTGAGACATGTACAGCATCTTTTAGATCCACAAATCTAGTTTAAGGAGCCAGTGGGCATGATTAGGTCAGAAAACAATGAAGGCTGGCTAGGAATTAAAATGAAGGTCACAGAGGAGTGACTTTATTTTTGGCTGGACTTTCCCAGCAGGGTGTTTCTTCATTACATCAAATAATAATCCATCTGGGTGCAGAATAAGGCGGATCAGCCCTTTTGCAAAGTGACCAGAGAGGCTGTATTATGACTGCATCATCCACATGTAGCCTCCTAAAACAAGGCATGATGGTTGGGGTTTCTGAGCACCCGCCCTTCTAATCCACTCCACTCTTTGGGAGGGTGCAATACACCAGAGAGAAGATGACTTTACTTGAAGGATTAGCTAGACTGACAGGGCTGAAGACTCAGGCTGACTGTATGCCTCCCATACCAGTGGATCCAAAACCTGCCATGGTGCTGGTTGTCCTTCTGCTGTCTGTCAGTCTGCAGTGGCTGCTCCTGCAGGAAAGGTGAGCCAGGACCAGATATAAGCCTTGTGTGGGACCATGTCCTCACCCATGGGAACTGTCCCCAGGGCTGGACACAGCCTGGGCAGAAACCAGGCTGGTAACAGAGCCCATGGGCAGTCCCAGACATGGTGAGATCATCAGCCAGTGCAGGGTCCAGCCAGAGAGCTCAGCACGGAAACAGGGCAGAGACAGGCCCTTTCCTTTACTGCTGTCAGACCCTTCAGGGGATGTCACCCACAGCTCATAGTGACATTGAGATCCAGACTCAAAAGAGCTTGGCTGGATTATAATTAACAGGTCAATGCTGCATATGTATGGGAAGAAGTTTCATTTCTTTGGTGATTGAAGGTGTAGGTTAAAAGAGAAACTTCAACCACCTCTCAGGATGTTATCCTGCTCCTTACAAGCTATTTTTCACAGGCATGGGTAAAAATGAGTAAGTACTACCAACTCCAATGCTATTTCACTGTTCTTGACAAATTAATTTTGGCCATAATGATCATAATTAACTCTCTTCATGTATGACAGTATTTAGCATATTGTAATTTGGATGAAGATATAAACAGATTTTCATAGCATCCTTGTCTGTCAAGTATTATGATTCTATTCTACAGATGAAAAAACAGCACATTTACCCCAGCAGATTTTAGACAGTGAAACAGACTACACATTGTTATCCACATATGGGTCTTGTCTACATTAGGCTGATGCAACAGTGAAAGATTTTGGGAAGGATATATGTAAGGAAACCAATTATTGTACCATTTTTGTTATATGGACTGTTCAAAAGGCAGCCTCAACTATTCACCTATAAAAGAGAATATAATTACAGTGTCTGACTACCCTGAGAATCACATTAATACAAAGTGCAAGGTTTGTGGCTCAGTTCTATCCTTATAACCCAGACAGCTCCCACTGATTTTTTTCCACTATGTTGGAAACTCATCTGGTTTTAAGATTTTTTTTAAAATAAACCTAAAGAATTCGTAAGTGATGGGACAATACACAAAATACCTGTCATAAACCAATAGTGTAATATACAAAATCACATATATTTGAACATATTATGAGTAGAATGTATTTGGAAAAAAAAATGTAACTGATATTTAGAGCATAATTCTACTCAAATTTCTATTCAAATGAAACTTCTGCTGTTTATGAAGCTTGAAAAATAAAAATTTAAGGAGTGTGCATTATGAAAGTCTGGTTCTCATTTCTATGTCAGTTTTCCACATTAATCAATTGTCCAGACTTATTTCCACTGTGCTCCCTAGGAGGATTCTTCCATTTCTGGGCCTGTCTTTGCTTCTGTCTAGCACATATATGACAGAAATAGCTGACTTCTTTTTAAATATTCCATTTCCCACTGAGGAGCATAACTGTAGGGTTCAAAAGAGATTGGCCTAAAAGCTGATGCATTTCTTGGTTTGTTTAAGAAAATCTGTAGGTTCACTATGCAGAAACAGCTGCTGAAAACCTATTTGATTATTTCATCAGTTTAAACCTGTTTGTCCCAGACTGGGCCAAAGAAGTTTAAAAAAGATTCTTGGATGCTTCCCACTCTGCTATAGCACTGTGGGAAGGTGAGACATATCAATGGATTAATGGATCTAGGAAGTAACTCAGGCACCCTGGTCCTACCATGTCGTCCTCAATTTGTTACTCATCATAAGTTCCCTCTAAAAAAGAGAAAGAAAGAAAGAAGCTGGGCTGAGCTGGGTCCTAGGCCCATCTATCAGAGTGTATTTCTACATCTCAGTCATGACTAGATCTGCGTGTCAGGAAGGTGAAATCACCAAGACATTAACTCATCCATGAAACCTTGGGACTGTGGGATTAAGTAAATAATAAACTTGACTCAGCCACAACAGTCTCCACTGAAAAAGTTGGTAGATAATAGTGCAAATGTTTAATATTACCATAGATATGGCATCTGCCAAAAAGGTTTTTACACAAATATAAAATTCGCAGCACCAGGCCAAATCAATAGCCATGAGACTGTGGAATACTGAATGGTGCATTGTCAAGGAGGAAACCCTACAGGCATGATAGTCCCCCCACTGAAAGTGTTTGAGGGAGAGGTTTTCCATTTCTGGAGTTGCAGCCAGGCTGTAGCAACCCCTGCAATTAGTACAGACAGTGAACATGATGCATCTGTTCCCATGTAACCCCAATGTGATCATTTAGGTCATGCCCAGAGGAGTCAGTCAGGGTCACAGGTTCCCTTACTGAGCTCTGTACAGGTGTGCACTATGTATGAGCCCTTTCTACACACATCTCCTTTGCTAAGAAATACATCTGTGACACTTTATTACCCTTCTCTCTAATAAATGTCCTTAACATGGTCACTGTGTTTTCTTAACCTCAGCGGTCTCCATGTGTTTCAGATAATTCAGATAATTGTGCATGGATGAGAGCCTTTTCTGTGACCCATTGACATGCTCTTTAATCCTATTTCAGGAATGATGGGGAATTTGAACAGTGCCTGAAATTTGTGTAATTACACATTAAAGTGAAAAATGTCACCCAAAAGAAATTATCTGCTGTTATTTATGCAGTTTATTCAATGAATCAATTTATTCTAAATATGTATGTAGCATGCTTTATCTATGCAGATAGATAGGAATTTTACATGTGGTTTCAGTTATTTTAAATATCAGTTTTGTTTTGTGCATTTGCAGTTCAGTTGCTTAGTAAGCCAGAAAAGTCCTCATTTTTGTACTAGATTTGTTAGTATTACTGGAACATGTCTTTTGTGTCTTTGTTCTTCCCCATATAGATGTATTTTGATTAGTGTCATGGCACTTCCTTGTGTAATTTTCACAATGTGCTTGATATTTTACCTTTCAATTATTTTTTTCTCTATTTGTGGCTTACTATCTGGATGAAAAAAATAAAGTATTTGTATGACATCAATCTAAGCTACAATTTTCACTCATGAAAGGGAGTTCATTTCATCTGAGTGCAACTGCTCTCAAGATTCCTTAGTGACAATTTGATAGATCAGCTCCATTATTGAGTTTGGTGTTGCTTTCATGACCACTCTCACTACCAGCACCATCCTGATATCACCACATCAAATGGGGTAGCAGTCTTTTTTCAAGGAGTAATATATTCTGGCTAGAAATGTCATGGCTATAAACATAAAAGTGTTTGTACCCCCAGCAGCTGCTTAGGCAGGAGTTAGTTCCTTTTCATTTCTTTCAAAGGTGATCCTCCCTTCAACAAGCTTCCCTTTTTTCACTTCCATCCTGGTCCAAATCCTTGTGGTTCAACCAGGAATTCATAAATCTTTATTACCTCAGGCACTTCTCTTTCTGTTTTCATCAAGTATTTATTTGTATGGTAATACTTCAATATCTTAAACCACTGCTAAGCGATTTATCATTATAAATGGCATTTCTTTAATGTTATGCCCCTGTTCTGGTACCTTATCTCCAGTTTGCTTGTTCAGATCTTAAGCTCTTAGCTATTGCATCCAGAATTTTCAAGAGGGATTGGTTATTTTGGTAGTTTTTAATCTGAAGAGGGCTCAGCTTAGAGGTTCACAGTGAGCTCTAGAACAGCCCTGCCATTATGTCACACCAGGCTGTGTGAAATGCAGTTGATGTCAGTAATTGCTGGGGTCAGGTGCAAAGCAGCAGCAGATTCTTTCCAAAACTAGCCAACATTAATGAACTTGCACCTCTTGCTTCCAAATTTGAAATATTTGAGGAGGAACTTCCCAGCCTGGGACCACTAACAGCGATGCTCGAGGAAAGGATCACAAAGGATCACAAAGGATCACAAAGGAAGAGAAGCCCAGGGAGATCTTTAGGAAACATGAGGAGCTCATGATCACTGGAAAAACCAGAGCAATGACCTACCTGCAGCAGGAACTAACAAGAAGAGTTGTTTTGCTTCCCCTTCCTCTGCAGCCACTGCAGCCATCTGCAGCCACTCTGTCTAGAAGCTCCCTGCTGCCCACCAGCACAAGCACCTCACACAAACAATATGCCTCTATCACATCACCTTCCCTATTTACCATGTCCTTTCACTGTTTGTCACCAGTGGGTAGCACTTTGGCAGACCCAGATGGGCACCTTGGCAGGGCTTTGTTCAGTCTCTGGGGAGGACTCCGGTACAAGTCTTCAACTCCATCACTTAATTCAGTTATAGATACTTCAGCATAATGACATTTAAAGGAAGAGGCTGGCAAGAGCTGATTCACCACTGCTGCTAACCTGTTCCATTCTGCAGGCTCCACTTGTCCCCTAAGTTCTCATCAGCATTCAAAGCCATGGTTGAGGTGACATCTGCTCAGACAAGTGCCTTGTTCTGGCTGCAACCATCCTGGCTGTGATGGCTAAGCTCATCTATGGGCTCTTTAACCTCTTAGAGCCAAAGACATGGGCCTGGCAAGGCATCACTGGGAAGAGCCAGAGTGAGAACTGAGATGAATAACCAGGGAGTACAGTCATGAGCCACAGTTTGACATGACAGCAGAGCTGTTATACCTCTCACCCAGGAAAGTGCTTGAACCCAGTAGTGACACCTCTTTTACTTGAGACTCTTTTTTTCACCACTGATCATTGCTGGTCAGCCATTTCAGCACCGAGGGAACAGTTCCAGCTGGCTCCAAGGGCATTGTGACAAGAGCTCAGAAGAGCATCTCTAAACACATCTCCTTGGTCCTTACCTGTATTTCTTCTCATTCCTCAAATGGGACAGGGTGATCTCTCCCTTCAGGAGCTGCAGCCCACAGGGCTTATTTATTAGCATGTTTTTTCTCTGCTTTAGCATAAGAGTTTGTTTTCCATATAATAAAGATGGAGCTGATTAAAGCATGTCTGGGCCTGGACTAGTATGTCACCCTTTGGAACTGGCAGCATTAGACAATCCTCCACACCCCAGCTGAATCTTCTCTTTCTGGCAGTTGTACCTACCTTGCCATGCCCTGCACTGACATGAGTCATAAATCACTTTATGGGCAGACATGCTGATGTAGTGCACAATTGCAGAGACTGCTCCTCTCAGGCCAGATTTTCCCTGGTGAACAGTGCTGGCGGCTCCTGCTGCTAGCAGAGAAAGCGGGACGTGTCAGCCCTGCCCTGCTGCAGCCAGGGGTGTCGAGCAAGCAACTGCGCTGTTGTTGATTGCACGCTGTGTGAGGAGAGGCCATTTGGATGGCCCTGTCCTGTCCCTTCCTGCAGGATGGATTTTATGCTGAAAATTCAGTATGGTTTGAAGTTGGTAAGAGATCAGGTTTCAGCCCTGTGGCATTTGATCAAAGAATTGTAGGATACCAGGTTGGAAGGGACCCCAAGGTCTGGACCAGGAGCCAGTGTGCAACCCTTTAAGTCACTTAAGGAAACCACAGCTGCTCATTGGCAAATGCCAATGTGGTTAGCCTTTGACCAGTAGCTATTCACACTCCAGGGGCAGGGGAAGAGCCTACACCTCTGCACATGCCTTCTGTGTCTCCCTAGGGGTCTCAAGTAAAAAGCAAAGACCATCTCTTCTGGATGTAAAAGTGTAGCAAAGGTCTTAGAAGCCTGGAGGGAGTAGATGAACAGCCACAGTGGGACTGAGACTGTCCTCAGCTGCGCATTTGTGGAGGATACACAAAGGACAGGTAAGCAGGACTGCAGAGCATGTGGCAGGTTTTCTGCACAGGACCAGGACCAGCTCTGGATCATAAATGGTGCCAGTCCCTGCCTCTGTCTTCACTGAAGTAAGGCAGGGATACAAATGACCACAAAGAGTAGGAACTTGTTCCTGCTGACTGCAAGGATGGGTGGGATGGCCACCATACAATTTCCCTCTCCTTGTAGCGGAGTCCTTGCCATGCAGAGAAATGCTGACAGGTACATCAGCAGAGTCCTCCCTCAAAGGGCAAAAGAGCCATGCAGAGAAATGCTGACAGGTACATCAGTCTTCTGAGACTTATATTTCCAGATCCAGAGACACTGTGCTTGAAGGCCAGCCCTGGGGACTCATTACAGGAAAATTTTGGTATTTCAGGAGACTCTGGGTTACAAATACCAGCTGTTTTCTCTGTCACTCAAAATCTGAATTCTCCACAGTGATTTCAATGTGCAAATAGCTAGAGCATATTACTTATTCCCTGAACATCCAACACCTCTTTAGCTACACTGTGATTCCCTCATGTGAATGACTAGGAAAGCCTAGGATGCAAGGAACTCCATAGATCTTCAAAAGCCCAGATATTTACATGTAGAGAATAGTTGCTAAAAATTCCAACACCAAGGGTTTCTAGAAATGTGGAAATTATTGCAGTCACTGGAAGAAAAGAAGATACAAATGTCCTTCCAAAAATCTCATAACAGTTGTTTTCTCTCTATTGATTTATCTATTTGGCTCATAAAGATAAAATGAATGAAACTAATTTTTTACAAGAAATATTTTAAACTGTTTAAAAATTTATCTTTCTTCTCTTATGTCTCTCCCTGACATAAATATTATATTCATAAATCTAGCCTGTGATAAAATCCTCTCCTAATTTATAGGATTGAGTCCCCAGAAGAAACCATTGTCTGTGAAGTTTTGCCAACTTTCCAGCTAAGCCTGGTACTGTGAGTTTTTCACTCCACTTCTTGTGGATTGCTCCACTCTGAAGTGAGTTTTAAAGTGCCTCTGGTGGTTTTTCATGAGCCTTCCTCAGGCACAGCTTTCATAGGTTTCATTAAAAAAAAAAAAGGGCATTTAGTGCTGCTAATGTAGAGGCAACTTGCCAGCCTCTAAAGAGAGGCATTTCAGAAAATATCCTGTCCTATTTAACCAGTCTCTTTATTACATTGATATTTGACAGCAAACAGAAGGGTGTATGATGGGAACAATTTTTAACAAGCTGCCCTTATCAGTGCATTTGACTCAAACTCAAAATTCTTCAGCACTTGCACTGCTGACAAGCCTGGAATCTGAACAAGGAGACTGATAAATATTGTAAGATAATTCCAAGATCCAAAGATTTTGGGCAGGACAGACTGGGAATGGAATGAGATAAATTCTGCACTCCAGCTTCCTCAGAAGACAGACTACTTCCCAGCTTGCCTTGCTCATTTCAATTTCCTGTCATTCTAAAAACCCTTTTAAAAATTACAGAGTTCTGTCAAATCATGAATAAATAGTATAAGTTCTTCTGCCCTCTAAGAAATCTTTTCCATGTATTTAATTTGATTAAAAGAGCATTGGCTTTATGGAAGAAAAACTTACTGAGAATTTATAGTTGATTTGAGCCTGATCATTACCTATAAATATCTTTGGACATGACTGTTTCCTATGTAAAACAGTCCCAGCAGTTCAGCCAAGGTTTCAAGTATCCTGGCTGACAAGGCAACTTCAATTTTCAGATCCAGCTTTATTTAGTTTTCTTCTTCTTTTTTCCTCTCTATTTTATTATATCAGTGTCCAGTCCCAAACCAGTATGCTGAATAAAGTTTACTGAAGGCCAGGTGTCCCTTTACACATCTGCAGACTCATCCCCATTTCCCCTCAAACTGCCCAGCTCACCTGAGCTGCTGTCTTTTGGTAACTAGAAGCTTCTGAGCTTCCGGAGACATTTTCTTTATACCTAGCATCTCCATCCTCTCAAAATGTCTGGATCACCTCTTTTTGTTAGATGCTGTCTGAACTCCAGACAAGGCAACATTTGTTGCATTGTTTCCCCAGATGGTTCTTGAATTTAAAAGGATGGAAAGAAATCTTGGAAAGTCTGCAGTTAGATTTCACAGCTTTAATGGAGTTAGAGCAGAAATGAACTGGCAGGCATGCACGGGGTCAGTGTACACCACCAGCCTGGTGTGAGGCTCCCCTGCACAGGACTGCAGCTGCTGCAGCCTGTTGTATTTAGCATATTTCAGGAGTCCTGTACATTTTCATTGTTGTCTCGTGGGCAGCAGTCTTTGCAGCACAGCCTCTAGGTCTTCCTCAGCCAGGACTCCTTCAAGGCTCTCCCCAACTGGCCTGCCCACCCCCTTTTATCCCAGTTACCTTGACTGGCCACAGCTGCTGCCCAATGAAGGACATCGCAGCTGCAGCCCATCAAGAATAACTGGGACCTTCCGGGGCAAAGATATTCAGATACAATACAGATATAATTTACATGGACTCAAAGACCACTTACACAGTACATATATCTTCAGGGCCTCCTATATTTCCCCCTTTTCCTTTTGCTGTACAAAAACATGTGGTTCAATTACAATACTTCAGATCACAATACTTCAGATAGCTGTTACAATACCTCAAATACAATACATTTTCCCATGACTCAAAGGCCATGATACACACACACACACACACACACACACAGAGCTCTTTGCTCAAAGGCCATTCTTTCACAGTTCCTAGCTGTCACAGCTCCCTGATCCAAAGGCCATGTCACAGCTCTCGGCTGTCCTGTTCTTCCAATTCCACTGTCCTGGCTCAAAGGCCACCACAGCTCTCGGCTGTCCTATTCTTTCAGTTCCTCCTGGCTCAAAGGCCACCACAGCTCTCGGCTGTCTTCTGTTCTTCCAATTCCTCTGTCCTATTCTTCAATTCCTCTGTCCTGGCTCAAAGACCACTTACACAGTACATATATTTTAAGGGCCTCCTATAGCAGCCCACCTTCTACATTGCATCTGGATAATAAAATTAAGGATAGGAGGAACATCTCCAGGGTCCTTCTGAGTTCCTATGTGTGCCCACAACCACCCATCTGGCATAAAAAATGACCACTAGCATGGGGTATGAAACATAGTCTCTCATATCACACTTAAAATCTTTAAAGCAACTTTATATATGTCAAATATATATGAGACAACCAAAGAAAAAAAGTTAATTATCAAATTATTACAAACCCTACCATATTTTCTAATCTGATAGTTCTTTGATAATGGATACAATAATGTTCCTCAGGTCAGATTTTTTTTCATCACTAAACCTAACAGTAGCAAAACTCTTGCTGATTTCATCTGAAAGCACAGTGAACTCATGTGGCTCATTAGTAAACCTACACCACAGGTCTCAAACTTCCAGCATTATCAAATCCTGCATCTCTGTTGCAAATCTCAGTAGATTTAGGAAAGAAAGATAAAGCTCTTAGACACATATAAACAGGAGACCAGCTTTTGTTTAAAAGATTAAACAGAAACATGAACTCTGTTTTCCAGCTTGCAGAAGAAAGTTTGAAAGGTTAAGACTCCAAACTGGTTGACAACAATCATAAAACATCCTCTTCTTCAGGTGCCTTGATTTTTAGCTTTGTCACATTAAGAGTCCTCACATAGAACTGCAAAACTGTGTTCACAAAGATTATGCATGTGGCAGACACTCAGTGAATGGTTTTCCCTATAAAAAGCTGAATTTGGAAGTGTGGCAAGAGCCTCCTAATCACTGCTACCCCATTCAGTTTATGAGTGGCCAAGCACTTTGGCCATGCAGAGCAGACTTTGGAAGGGTTTGGATGTTAGAACTAATTACACAACATATCTAGATTCAGTCAGCCTGTATTCATTATACAGGAGGGATATTAATTTCCTAAGATCCCACAGCCTTTATAAAATACCAAGAACTTAGGGGTAGGAATACTGTTTCTATTAACTTTTCTGTCCAGCCTGATTTTTACTGCCTTTTTTGACCACTTCGGCAGTAAATATCCTCCTAAAGGCTTTTGATACTTCCCCTGAAAGTGCAAAGAAGTCTGGCTGTAAATGAGAATGAGGTCCAGCCAGTCCAAACAGAAATGCAAAAAGAAACCAAATACTTTTAATCACCTTCAGCATAAATCTACCCCATACAGGAGCAATAACAGCATGTTTCCAGCCATTCAATGCTGGATTGTTTCTCCAATTGTCCCCTTTAATTAGCCTTTCTGTCCCCTGGTGCTCTTGTTTTATTACTTCAGTTGTAAACAGGACATTATTCAAGACTGTTTCAGGCTAATTGCACTACAAATATTAAGAGCCTGGCTGTTAAGTGATCATAAATGAGCCTTTATAACTACTGAATGGTTAATAAAAATAATGAAATGCAATTGTTCCATGTAAATACAACTGAGCAGTGTAATATTTTATAATGATGACTATTTAATTGGAATTTAGGTTCAGCAATTTTGGATTTCTGACAATATCATTGTCTTTATAGCAACTGGCCTTTGAAAGCTAATCCTCTATTTTTCCACCTTCCCAAGGAATTCTGTGTTACATTCAAATCCTGATACACAGAGTGCACCTAGATCATGAGTTGGCTTGAGAAGCTCAGTCTTGGCTCCTCAACATAAGCATCTTTCTTAGATGATGGGGGCCCAGAGGCAGTGGGCACCCACAGCAACTGTGGGCTCCGTAGTTTCTTAGCATCTCTAAAAAGGACTAAATCTGCACTGTGATGTGGAAACAGTTCCTGGTCTTCTGGAGGGCCAATTGTGGTTAAGATCCAGTACTCCAGAGAATATTTTGAGTAAGTTCTGGAGCATAGTCAAGGAAGGAATCCTAAATGTGAGCAGGATTACTTCAGACATTAATTCAGGACTGCCTGTGAGCTCAGAGATAGTCTGACATGCTGTCATGGTGCAGGTGTGGCCACGTTTGCTCAGCCCAGCTCCATCAATGTTCATCCCACCATTTGTTGCAATGCTGTGATATGACCAACACAGGCTACACTTCTTCCTAGAAGAATTTGGTGTGTTATGCAGTTAAGCAGTGGAGGATAGAGACATCTGTGTCACACATGTCCTAGACAGAAAAACAAACATCCAGAGCCACAGAGCAATAAGGGTGCTGTGGTTTGTAAAGCTCCCTAACATGTGCTCTAGTAAAAATGTGAATTGTCAGCAAGGGATAATGCAAGCAGTAAAATACACATTTCAGTAACTATCACTAACAAAAATGTTCCTCAGGTTATCCTGCCTTAGAACAAATTAGTTGACAACTAATTATGTAGTGACAGCTCCTGAGCCCATAATCCCCGTCAAATTGCACCAAGTGAGGAGTGAGGACCTGTCTCACAAGTCATTATACAAACAAACAATTTAACATGTTGTTCTATTGTATTTAACTCAATGCTGTTGCAAGCAGAGTATTTCAGTGAACAAACGCAAGTATTTTAAATCAGAAACAAGATAGCTCAAAGGACTAGATAAATCCCCAATATAAACATTTCTATTGGTGGCTTCATTTGTGGAGTGACTTGTTATAACGCTGGCTAATTGGTTTGTGAATTTTGCTGTGGGTTCTTTTTCTTATCTTACCTAAAAATTTGCAAAATCCAAACACGCATTCAACTCCTAATGTTATCAAGTAGTTCCTGCAAAAAGCTCTGACCTGTTAAACTCCATAATCCTTAGGGCAATAGCAAACTCTTCTGCTCCACTAGCTAAGAAGGCCACTTTTTAAAATTTAGAATTGTATTGAATGGTGTAAAAATCACAGTCTCAGCTTTCAGTTGCCATTCCCATTGATTCCTCTGGTAGGAAGGATATAGGTGCTACAGAAAAGAATATGACCCATTTCTTCCTGGAGGAAGTTTACTTGACACTTGGCCTAATATAAATATACAACATGGTGCAGATTTAATCCCATTCCCACAATTTACTGCAAAGTGAAAGGAAATGTAATCATGAAGTCTGAAAGTGCATGTGTTATGTTGCTTTCAGGACTTAATCACAGAGCAATTCTTCATGTAGCTATCCTCACAAACCCTTCCAAAACCAGGAGCTGTCACACAGAGAAAAAGCATCTGATCACTAGAGGTTCCTGACTTTCATGATTTCCCACAGGAGTGAAATGAAACACCTCCAGTCATCTGTGTCCAAGTGATTTGATTGCATGAGGAGGCCTTGTCAGGGGTGGGAAATATGGCCACTCCAGTGCCAACTTAATGAAATACCCGCTGGACTGCCTTGCCTTACCCAGAACTTGCATTAAATTCAGGCGTCGCTGTTGCTGTTGCAAATACAGTTATTAACTTTAAAGTGAATTAATAAAGAACAGGATCTCCACTGGAGTTCTTGTCTCTAATTAAGTGGTGGCAGGGGAAGCGTGTAGTGGAATAAGAAATAATTGAAACAAGGAACCTTTCTTTTTATCAAGCTATTTAGCATTTTGGCATCCTTCCAGATACAATTCCTATAATTGGAAACATTAAATTGCCCGATTTAAATCTGCAGCTCCTCCATTCAAGCACACAGTCCCATTGAAGGCTGTGGCACTGGTCATGAGTCAGGCTCTAACTGGAGACCAAGTTGTGAGGATACAGTGCTGTTGTTCTATGAAAGAGCTAGGTGAGGTTTTTTTTGCAGAAAATAGCTTCCTGAAAAATACTGTTTCAGTAATAGCCATATATCATTCTGGAAGTAAACAGAAAAAATTGGAAAAAAAAATTGAAAATTTTATCTTGAGATTTCAATTTCAAGAGCACAAAACCATGTAATATTTTGTACAGACTATACAAAGTATTTTTTAACCTTTAATCTCCAAGTATAACCACCACAGAAAATGTATTCTTTAGGAGTGAAAGAAATGTGTTTGTAATTTCTAGATAATTTCTTTTTGCTTCCATTTAAGTTCACCAAGAAAAATAAACATATTTTGTTTCAGGTAAAGACAAGCTTTTTTTTGTTTGGTTGGGTTTTTTTTTTTTTTTTTTTTGTTTGGTCAGGTCAGACAAACAAGTCAATTGCTACACAACTCTAAGCCTGATGCTAATGAGAAACCCTTCTACTAATGCTCCAGTTGCAGTAGTGTGCTGACAGATATAGTGTAAACAGGGTGCTGATGTATGTGAGGGGATGTCTCCAGTGTCCATTCAGTCACTGACTTCTCTATGTGTATTATGGTCCTTATGCCTTCAACTCATCTTCCAGGGTTTGTGTCATGTACCACAACTCCTTGGCTTCCTTTTCTCTTGGGGTAACAGCACCATCAAACCCTGTCCTCTCAACAAATTTCACCCCTGTGCCTCTCATGGACTGACCTGTAGCACAAGTTCATGGAGTGAGTCAGGATCAGATACCAGAATTATTGCCACGAGTTATGGGGAAAGATGTCCAAGAAAGAGAGTGGAGCCAAAGCTGAAAAAGAAAGAAACTTAACAGTACTAGAGACAGGCTATAAATGCCAGCCACATGAAGAGCAAGAAAGAAGTCAGGGAAGTGTTTGTAAGTAAATATGGAAAGATGAGTGGGAAGAGTGAGGACAGCTGCAGCAAGAGAGGCATGCACCCTTTCAGACAGATGGCCATAACTTTGGTGAGTGAATCTGCAAAGTGGGTGCTCCCTGCAGGGGAACAGGGAAGAAGAGTCCCAGCAGGGAACCATGCACTTTATGTCTCTCCAGACTGTCCCAGAGGTTGTGACCTCACCAGCACATCACAAATGCTGCTTATTTAATGGATGCTTTTCAGGGATGTGAAGAGGTATTCCTGTGAATGTGCATAGCAAAAAAATGGCTTTGTAGCTAATTCCAGGACTACACTGAGGACTATATTATTTGTCCAAAAGTTTAGGTTTAGTGTTCATGGCATGTTGCTAGGTTTTAACACTGTCAAGTCATGTAAAAGTATCTTTTAATGATGATGGATTGTACCTAAAATAACAAATAGTAGAAATCCCGAAGTCTCCTGTATTCCTAATCTTCCTATATAGGAAGAGGTCTGAGAAGGAAGCACTTGGAGAAGAGATCTGGGCTTCTGTACATAAGCAAATTAGATCAGATGTAGGTCTTTACTCTTAAATTTAGAGTAAAGAAAATAAAAATCACTATTTTTGTATAGAAAATAATTTCGGGCTGTAGTCTCTGCCACTAAAAAAAATAGTAAAAAAAAAGGTGAAAGTGCTGCTGGCTTGAAAAAGGATAAAAGTTGCTCTGTGGTTGTATGTACTAATCAACCTTGAGCATGAGTCTCTCCAAGACTTTTTTTGCTTCCTTTTACACATACATTTGTGGGGTATCTCAGGAGATTGCTTACTGAACATCTAACCCTGATGATCTGCTATTGGAGATAATAAAAATAATAACCCAGTAACACTTCAGTATTTCTATCTGAGCCTCCATCTCATCCCAAAGAAGGACCTTGGTAGTCTGCTCCTTTCTCACTTCTCAGCATCCCAGATGGGTTCTTCCTCACTTGTGCATCACCTGTTCTTCCCTTACCTCTGAGAAGGGTGCTGCCTTCCACATCTTGGTAGGTAAGGACTGCTGCTTGGAGATATTCTAGTCCAGAGGGGCCCTTCCAGCTGCGCTTTTGAGTGTTTCTGGGAAGGAACATTTAATAGGTTCATACCACTGCAACATGCAACCTCTGGGTAACCACTAATCCATTAGATTTGCTAAAAGCAAAATTGATGGTTCCTAGAGATACAGCTCCTGATTTTGCAAAACCTCAACTCCCAACTGGAGAGTGAGGGCATTACCAGGTATGCAGCATGGGCACAAAACTCCCCTATCTCAGTATTTTTGTTTGTTACATGAGCAGTCTGCTTCTCTGTGAGATTTTTAACATGCCCCATTGAGTTTCTGCAATATTTAGAAATAGCTCTTGTGAAACTGCATAGTTCTACAGCTGAAGAAGGAAAGGTGCTTTCATCTACTGTTACCCTTGCTTTCATCTTCCTACGTTGTGTTCAAATAAAGAAGTGTTCAAGTGCACATATGTCAGAGACAATTTTTCCTGAAATGAACCCACAATTCCCACATTTGTCAGTTCCTTTGAATTTCAAAGGATAACCTCAAAGGGCACCAGCTAGAGAAAGTGATATAGTTAAATAGTCAATACCTATATATTTATAATTCCAAGTTTATCTTTAGACACACATATTATTACATTTCAAACCATTAGCTATGTTTTTAGATGGGGGGAGTGAATGGCTGAGGGAATGATTTTGAGAGTGTTGGGTTTCTCTTTTCAAAGCTCATGAGAATCAAAAGTCATTCTTGAACTTGAGAACATTTACAAGTCCTTTTCAAAGAGCTGTGTTCTCCACCTTGTCTCTTCTGTATGGCAATATTTTCCCATATACACTTTAAGACCAACCCTTGTTGCTTCCTAAGCTAATCACACCCATGAAAAGCAAAAGTGATTTAGGATCTGTAGTTAAACATATGTTGGAAGAATATGTTGAGCTTCATCTACTACTATGCAAAAAAGTTGTTCCAGGGCACCATCAGGATCTGGGGGTGGTAGAGCAGCAGTGGTGCCACAGTTTGCTGGGAGGAATGGCTGTGTTGGGAATCACTGCAAGCTCTCAATCACACTGGCTCTCCAAACAGGTTTATGGCAGGGGCCATGAAAGGCAGCATGGACTGCAGCTCCTTGTAAAGAGGGCAGGAGGCCTCAAAATATACCTGTAACTGTGGATTCTGGCTTTTCAAGTGGTGGCAAGTTAAAGGCCAAATTCTGTTTCTGGCTTAGATGGGAAATAAACCAGAAATTGATCTTTAGCAAAGCATCTCAAATAAAAATTCCAATTCCTTACACCCGGAAAAGCTTTTCTGCTTTCCTCATGTAAGCAGGTTTTGTTTAACTGTTCCAAAATATGACATCCTAGGAACATTATTAGAATTTTTCTGCTAGAAAGTATAAAGCAGTATACAACCTTGTCATTTAACAGAAATTAATTTGGTAGTTATTCTGGATGACAGAATACAGGTGGATATTAATGCCAGGAGCTCCTTCATCTGTTCAATCCAAAGCCATAATTTACCATATTTTATTTTTGGTTATAAGCCTATGCTGCTAAAAAGACTCAAATATTAAAAAAACAAACAAAAACCCCCAAAACACCAATCAAATAAAAACCCAAACAAACAAACAGGAAACAAACAAAAGCAAACAATCAAAGACTAAAACACATCACACACAAAAAGACCCAAAAATTACTGAAGCAAGGAAAGCAGTTAGGTTTTAGAGCAGAAAAATTCAGCCAACAAAGCTTAAGTAATTCTGCAGTTTCCACTAAAAGATGCTAATGATATAAAAGGAATTATATGGTCATCCATGCCTCACTGTACCAAACTTAAATCATCATCATGTGATTCAGAATTTTATTAAAACCCAGAGACTACCAAAGGGGAAAGGGATTCTGCCAAAGGGGAATGAATAGGCATTATCCCCTTTAAGACATTTGAGATATCTGTTATTTAATTAGGTTAGGATCAGCTGTTGTGAAATATAACTTTAAAATTTCAACAGTAAGCCTGCTTGATATTTTTTTTCAGTTGTACAATTACCTTATATCAGCTCTGGGTGATGCTTAATGTCACCATTAGTAGCAGAAAATCATGTATGAATACCACCCTAACTGCTAGCACCTGAAGATAAGCTTAGGCTGAAATAGTATTTGGTCAAACCAAAGCCTGCTAAATGACAAAATTCTCCCTTTCTTCCAAGTTGCTGTTCTGCATCAAAAGCAACTAGAAAACAAGCAAAAATGCAGCCGATCTTGAAGTTGCTTGCAGTTGGAGGGATGCTTGTTACAACTGTGCATTTTGGGAGCTGGTAACATTGCCACCACTCATATACCATCTGACTCAATTACTCAGCTTGAATGAAGGCACTATCTAATGAAAATTGGCTTCCTTCTGATTTTACTCAGGTTAACTCTGAAAATGTCTTTGCATATATATTTTCTTCTGGGTTTGAGTTTAAGAGTGCAGTGCTCTCAATAACTATTTTTAAACAGTTAAATATAATATAATTAAATATAATAAATATATATAATAAATATAATTAAATAATAATTATTTTTAAACAGTTTAATATATTTGCCTCTTCAGCAGGACTGTGTCTTTGTGATTGTTGTTTACAAGAAAACATTTTTGTGCAGGTGATTATCAGGGAAAAGTGAAAACCCCCATTTCTCTCTAAGAGCAACATCCACTGGGTTTACTTCAAGCTTTGTGGTGTACACATGTGGCATTCACAGGTGTAATTAATATATATGGTGTACACAAATATACATGGATGGGGGAAAGTGTAAATACCTTGTTCAGCTGTTGATGTCGTGAAAATGATGGAGTGCAACAGTTTTTTTAGCTGACAAAAAGGTTTCCTGTGGAAACTTTAGACTGAATCTCAGTTCTCAGCTCACTGCTATGACGACTGTACTTTGTAATACAACAAGCCCTGGGGTAACATTCCTTAGATATATGTCACTGCCTAGAAAGAGAAGGAAAAAGCTGGAAAGCAGGGAAGGATGGAAGAAAAGTGTTCTATGTTTTTTGTAAAATTTCACAAAGGCTCTGGTAAGTGAAATAAGATCAACATATACAAATGTAGACAATCGCTGCACCTATTTGTGTAGGCCAAATCAGCTTAGAAAAATGGATGTGTGGACACCACAGCAAAAGCAGCACAAGCTTTACTTATTTGATGTTATTGAGCTTTTGTTTTGTTTAAGGAATACAAAAGGCCCTTTCCACTTGTAGAGTGTGCATTCATATTAAGTTAATTTCAGAAGATTAAAGACATTGAAGGGATGATGATACAAGCAGATATAACACCCTGATTCACAAAGGAATCCTGAATAGAGCCTGAAACCTGAGCTGACAACACTAAACTGCAGCACTAAGAAATATATTTGAAAGATTAGCAGAGAAGCCAAAATTTGCCCAGCTAAGAAGCAGTTCACACTGACTCAGAAAAGGGAGATCAAATTTTCAACAAAGAGCAATGACAAGTCATCATTACGTACCCGACTTTAAAGTGCACACAAAAGACTAATCTACAAGAGGTCTTCTGTAGTGCTCCTTGTGCCTCAGTTTTCCACTGAAACAGACACAGACACCTCCCTAAAGATGCTTGCAGCTGCTTGGGAGAGTCACCAGAAACCAGTACTCTTGTCCACGTCATGGGCTTGTGAAGTCCCTATTGTAAATACAATGAGTGCTCTACAAATTGAAAAAGTGAAAAGTATCACACAACAACAAAAACCTCAAAGATCATCAATTACATCAGCAGCAAAAGGCTAGCAGACAAACACAGCAGTAGGGATAGCAAAGTTAATTTCAGAATGTCTGAGACTCATGATGTCCCTATCAACACACTATAATGTGTTCTCTCTACAGATGTGCCAGATGTGGAGAATGAGTCTGAATAAGCAAGGGCATTTGTGACTGCCTGGAACTATACAAACTTTTTTATCTCCCAAGCAGTGTTTTGCAAAGCAGAAGAAACTCATACAAAGGCAGTGGTACAGCTGCAGGTGAACAGCTTTCTCCATTCCAGTGCTGAGTAACAGACTCTAACACCTTCTCATATAGATAGGTATGCTTTCTCATATGGGTGAGGTTATTAATTTCCCTATTTAATTTAGAGACAGGCATGACTGATCCTGACACCTCACCAGGACAGCTTGGATGCTGAGAAGCTAAATAAGGGGTTTTACTTGGAGAAAGGTGACATGGTATTTATTTGTGATAAAGGGAATTCATCTGTTTCCTTAGCACACATAAAAGTTCTCACTGAGGTTGATTAAAATACTCCCACTATCTCAAACAGAAACAGGATTATACATACTGCAAGCTCTACAATAAATGCAATGTTGATTTTAATAGAGCCAGTCAAGAATGTATTATACGGAAGACAGCAATATTCCTGGTGCAATTGCTCAAATCCTTTCAAGAACTAGGGTTTATATAACTCATTTTGAATACAAAGAGTAGAAAAACATTTTTTCTCACAAAATACAAGAGCTGTTTGGGATTCAGAAAGACATTTACAACTACCCATCCCTTGTCATTACTCTCATAAAACCAGAATAAGAAAAACATCAGACTGGATGATATTCTTTTCCTTACAATAAACTTTGTGCGTGTTTCTTTTTTATTGTAACCACATGTACTCCCTGCAGCTGATAATTTAATGTTCAAGGACTGGAGGTTCTTGAAGCCAAGGCCAACATTTGTTGTAAAAATGAAATATCCTATAATGAAAGTATTTAAATTGCTTCTGAGAGAAATGTTCATGTATTTATTTGAATGTCTTCAACTTCTTGTTAATAGGCAACAGTTGAAACCAACATAAATTCTCCTTCCAAAGAGTGGTTTGCAGCCTTCTGAGAAAAGAATACCAAAGTCTTCAGTGTAAAGTATGAGATGTTCTTTATTCAAAAACGATGCACTCTGGGCTTGATACATTCCATAAATTTCAATGAAAATACAGAAAAGCAGCAAGACAGTGCAAGTTTGAACCCTAAAAATAAACTAATCTAATTTTAGAATTTGAGTTGTGCAGAATAAGACATTCTGGCTTAGTCCCCTCAGTTTTTTAGCAGAAAGACACTGCAGAATAGATCAAGAACATTCAGTTTTCCAACCTGTACCTATTTGGGTTATCTCCTGTTAAAGCACAAAAACAAATACATAGATTACCTTCAGTCTGAAAAACAGCCCCAGGGAATCCAGTAGAAAAGAAGAACTGGTTTTGAGTGCACCAAACATAACAGCATATGGTTTATATTCCTTTCATTCTTAATGCATCCAGTTTAGTCTTTCATTAACTGAAAACTGTCTTTGTCAACAAAGTTTACAACTACCCATCCCTTGTCATTACTCTCATAAAACCAGAATAAGAAAAACATCAGACTGGATGATATTCTTTTCCTTACAATAAACTTTGTGCGTGTTTCTTTTTTATTGTAACCACATGTACTCCCTGCAGCTGATAATTTAATGTTCAAGGACTGGAGGTTCTTGAAGCCAAGGCCAACATTTGTTGTAAAAATGAAATATCCTATAATGAAAGTATTTAAATTGCTTCTGAGAGAAATGTTCATGCATTTATTTGAATGTCTTCAACTTCTTGTTAATAGGCAACAGTTGAAACCAACATAAATTCTCCTTCCAAAGAGTGGTTTGCAGCCTTCTGAGAAAAGAATACCAAAGTCTTCAGTGTAAAGTATGAGATGTTCTTTATTCAAAAAGGATGCACTCTGGGCTTGATACATTCCATAAATTTCAATGAAAATACAGAAAAGCAGCAAGACAGTGCAAGTTTGAACCCTAAAAATAAACTAATCTAATTTTAGAATTTGAGTTGTGCAGAATAAGACATTCTGGCTTAGTCCCCTCAGTTTTTTAGCAGAAAGACACTGCAGAATAGATCAAGAACATTCAATTTTCCAACCTGTACCTATTTGGGTTATCTCTTGTTAAAGCACAAAAACAAATACATAGATTACCTTCAGTCTGAAAACAGCCCCAGGGAATCCAGTAGAAAGAAGAACTGGTTTTGAGTGCACCAAACATAACAGCATATGGTTTATATTCCTTTCATTCTTAATGCATCCAGTTTAGTCTTTCATTAACTGAAAACTGTCTTTGTCAACAAAGCTGAAATATAACCAATTCATTTTTAAAATCTTTCTCAGAAAATGTTCTTTCAGAATTTAATTATGAGCACATACTTGATGTGAGCTAGCGAACTAATTTAAACATGATACACCAAAATTAAACCAGAACAGATCTTGACTATTCTATGTTAGCTGCATGTTTGTAAGACATTTTGGACCCTATCCAAGACAGCACTGAAGCATGTGTTTTCTCTTTGCTTGTGTGGGACTTCACACAACCTTTCACAGTCTAACTTTGTTTCTCCTTTCCACTCCTCTGTCTTTTCCTGATGGCTCCATCTGCTCTTCTAGGAAGAGTAACTCTGTTGTACTGTCTGTCAAGAAAGTCTCCCCAGCACGCTTGGTCCTTCACACCTGTTGACTTCTCCTTGGTGCTTCATTTTGGGTTTACTGGTTTAACATCTGTCATAGAAGTAGACTCAGCACCTCCTTTTGAATCTGGCAGGGATTAGCCGTAGTATTGGTCATTCCTCTGCTTTCATCATGCAGATAGGACAAGATTTAAAATGTGTTTAATGTGAAACACAAGAGAAAAATGCTAATTGAAGCATGACTGCAGATCCCTGTGTTTCTGTGTCCTGAAGGTGGTTTGACAAATCTCACCCCACACATTCAAGTACTTTCAAGAAGAGCACTTTCCAAAACTGAAATCCATATAGTGGCCCAGGGAAACAACTACACTTAAATTAAGATGTGAAGTAAATAGGCCAGGGTTTGGTCCCATTTCAGAAAATGTTAAAATCTGCTTTTGAAGGGCTAGTTATTTGGCAAAAAAAGAGGATTTCTATGTTTAAAAAATTGAGAACCTTGGCATCATCTGTGTTTCTACCCACTTCATTTTACTGTGTAGAGGCAGTGTTCAAAGGCAGCAATCAGTCTCCTAATAACTTCAAAAGTCATTACCTTTAAGTAGAGGCAGTCACACTACCTCCTGTTTTCCCAGCCAGCAGATGGCTTCACTTACCTCCACCTTCCATGAAAACTGCAGCACCACCAGACCTGTGTTCCCTGGTTCCAGTCTGTAGAAAGGCAGCCCTGATCCATGCCTCAGGGCATTATAGGTTACATCCCACCTTTAGGCTGTACTGTGGGCACTTCTGCTGTCTCAGCTTGCTCCTGAGGTTGCTGGGAAGTAATGGTTCCAGCAACTTTGTTAGAGGATCTTTTGCTGCTGAAGTGATTTCTTCCAGACATTGCTTGGAAGTGGCAGCTCCTAATCCTTCAAAAGTAAATGGTGTTCTGGCTGCAGTGGAGAACAGAAGAAATTAGCCAAAGAGGAGATGGAGGGCAGGTGTTTACGAGGGAGAAGCCTCTAAAAATGGGATATTGCCAAATTAGCACTAAGGTTACCTTGTGCAGACGGAAGGATTTCAGCAGCTTCCCAGACGTGCCTTACAGTCGTAGTCCAAAATGACCTCTTCTTGCTTTACCAGAATGCCAGCAAAGACACTAAAGCACACAGTTTCATGTGGTGTCCTGTTCCTCAAGATCCCTGGGATCTACAAGTCTGGTGTAATCACCCAGCAAGCAGCTAAATGCCAGAGTTTCATCTCTGCACGCTGGGGACTTCAAACATCCCATTTAGATTCCAAAAGGAAGGCAGAACCTGAATATGACAGCACTGAAAGGGTTTGTTGAACACACTCCTTTTTCCTCCCCAGGTCTCTCCTCAACCCTGGACCTGAGGAGCAAGGGAACAGGCTTTGAGCAAACAGCCCACTGGCAGCAGCTGCAGAGATAACCTGGGCTGGGATACTTAGGGTGAGGTGCACAAAGGAAACAAAGTGGAAGTTTTGATTTAGGCTGATGGACCTACATTAGATGCCTATCTCATGGTGTAGGCACCTAATTCAACTCATAGCAGTTGCCAAGCCAAGATTTGCTTAGGTCAGTCACCAGAAACTGGGTTAAGCTTTCAAAGGAATTAGGTTTGGAATTTTTAGGTATTTTGATGTTCAAGAGATTCCATAGGAGCAAAGGTACAGTCCTTACCTGTAATTCTTCCAAAAGCCCTTTACCCAGATTCATCCTGTAAAAAATGCCCTTTTATATCCTGCAAGATTTAGGAAGCACTTGAACAGGACCTTATAGACCTGTTACAGGTTGGTTTTACTCCCGATGCCAGCAGCTGATTCACCACTGCCAGTCCCTTACCAAAGGGATGTTCTGAAGTGCTCATGAGGGTCTGTTTTAATCTGTGCCATGATACTTGGTACTGCCAGTCCCCAGGCTCACCTGGCATTTCTGACCCTGTCTGCTTTCTACTAAAACAACATAGCCAGCACATGGGCATTTTCTATAGAACATTTACTCTAAGTTTCAAAAAATTACATGGGACATGTGAAGACCTAGTGAAGACCTAGTTTTCAAAACCTCAGGGGAAAACCACAGAGCAAAAAGGTTTTAAGAGGAGAATACAGACTAAAAAGACTGAGAAATTGCTTGAAAAAATAACTTTATGATGCTTGAGCAAGTCTACAGGCACTTCTGTAACACTCCTTCCCACGCATGGAGTGCTGGATACTGTGCCTGACCCAGAGTGTTGCCTGGAGAGCCTGCTCTGGTAAACCTCTGCTGTGAACCCTGAATCCCTGTGAATCCCTGGGCTGCCAGAGTGGTGCCTGCTGAACACACCCAGTGCCCCAAAAGTGCAGTTTCCTGTTTAGCTGTCTTTGCTCATTCAAACCTCCACAAGCAAAGACTTTCTGCTCCTTTTCATTTAGCTGGAAGCATTTATGAAATGATCAGGCCATGAACAAAGCAAGGTGCCTCTGCAGACTGCTGACTGCCCTAAACCTCCCATAAGTTTGTAAAAAACACAAATGCATCTGTCCAATGACCAGAGCCATGCCTTCCCCCAGCTGTATGCAAGGGTGTGCAAAGCAATTACCGGAGAGCACTGCAGGGCTCTTTTCAAAGGTGCAGAGACCACCTGGTGCTCTGCATTAGATGGAAACAAGCTGACAAAAATGGATCTACACTGGAACAAAAGAAAGGGCAGCTGAGAAAAAAGCCAGAGATAATTTAATGAACTGATTTTGAGGCCTGTTGTGGAATATGGTTCCCTTCTTTGTGTGTCAGCATAAATAGTTCAGACAGTAAACACCAGCCATTTTCTTGAGGTGGTCTAGGCCCAAAAAGCAGTGAAATATGGGGTTTTCCAAACATCTCATACAGTTACTTGAAAGCAAGATGGTCATAACTATGGCTGGTTTTTCTGTGGTCCATGATACCAAATCATTATTTTAAAATAAATAAAAAATAATAAAATAATTTTTTTCCATACTGTTAATTGGCTGGTTTACCAATTTACCAGCCACCATACCTCTGGTGGTACCAACCCAGACCTGTTTGGGCAAGTAGTTTAAAACCAACCTTTGAGCTAGGGAAGGCATTTGCTTTCAACACAGACCTCCTTCCCTGGTGTCTGTCATTCTGGAGAGAGGCTCAGCTGTGCCCTGCATTTAATCCGACACAGCATGGAACACCACTGTGTACTGAGGCTCTGGCAGCAGGATAATTTAAAGGTGACAGCTGTAAATCATGCGTGCTGCTCAGGACTAAAGTCCTTCTTGTGCCTGATGAACCGTGCCAGAGTCAGCACATGTACTGTAATAACAACCCAGGGCTCCTGACAAAGAGAGACTTAACGCTGCCTACTTGTTGTTCCTGTCCTGATGCTCTTCTGTTGTTCACACAGCCAAACTATGAGCCAGCCATCGCCAGTAAAGCCCTCTGGCACCAAGGAGGAAGGAGGGGGGGAAAAGCCTGCCCAGTGGCCTGGTTTCAGCTAGGATAGAGTTAATTTTCTTCCCAGCAGCTGGTACAGTGCTGTGTTTTAGAGTCACTATGAGGATAATGTTGATGGTGCTTTAGCTGTTGCTCAGTAGTGCTTAGCCCAAGTCAAGAACTTTTTAGTTTCCCATGCTCTGCCAAAATGCAGAGAAGCTGGGAGTGGGCACAGCTAGGACAGCTGATTCAAGTTGGCCAAAATGATATTCCATACTATGGAATGGTGTGCCCAGTATATAAAGTGGGTAGAGTTGGCTGGAAGGAGCTGATCTCTGCTCCGGGGCAGGCTTGGCATTGGTCAGTGTGTGGTGAGCCAGCTGCCCTGCCTCCATGCTCATTTTGCATGGTCTCACCTCTGGCACAAGCCTGGCTGGCTGTCCTGTGCGCAGCAGCAACTGGCTTGGTTTGACCCTGCACCCTTCCAAGCAGGCCAAGCATGATGGGGCCAAGCCTCTCCCAGTCAAGGAGTCACCCAGCAGACCTTGCAGACTCACCATGTCCTGCCAGGACCTCAGTCAGAGGCACATGGCATTCCCTACCCTGCACTGCACAGCACGCCCCGAGCGCGGCTCCACACACTGGCCCCAGCCCTCTGTAGTGTGCCAGAGTCAGCTCAGCCTGGTTTGGCTCTCTCCAAGCAATGCCCAGCTGTGTTTTGAGCCAGCAGAGATGTTGCTGATCTTTCCCCTTGGGCTGCCTGAATCAGTGCCATGGGAGCACCTATGGCAGCAGGAATCAGGGCTGGCAGTGGGCTGGGTTAGCCAGGAAAACAGAGTTTTCTCATGCTGAAACACCCCATGGACACAGCTGGGGGAGGCAGGAATGAGTTACTGCTGAAAGTAGGATGGGCTCTGCAGCCACCTCTGCTGGTCTGGGCATTGTCCGTAGAGGCAGCAGATTTAAGGCAACAAGTTACCATTGGCTAAAAAGTCAGATCACATCTCCAGTGACTGTCATGGGTCAGGCACATGCTTTCTGTCTGACCAATTAATCACTGCTACTGCTGTTACCATGATTAATGATTTACTGCAAAATACAATTCCATTTTTATGGCAATCTCCTTATCCATACCTAACAGAATGGAAAAAATGCAGCTTTCCAGGTACTTTGCAAGGCCTCGGACACTACTTAAAACAAGTCCAAAACTTTCCCACCATCAAACGTCAGACTTTAAATTTTATAGTCTGTGGCTATAAAATTTAGCAGTGGAAAGCTATTATATTAATGGAGAGATCAGCATAATTTACCTGGTTTTGTTTTTTTCTCCGAGACATAGTAGAATTTTCTCTTAATAGCAACAGGCAGAAACATTTTCTTAATCTGTATGATTTTATGACTGTTAAATGAGAAGGTGGGGTTTAGTAGGCAGAACAAGTTAAGGATCCCTCCATATGGTATGCATGAAATCATCATCCTTCTATCTTGCAGTGCTTGAAAGAAAAGCTGTGCTGACAATGACTGTAACAGGAGAAGAAAAGAAAAGAAAAGAAAAGAAAAGAAAAGAAAAGAAAAGAAAAGAAAAGAAAAGAAAAGAAAAGAAAAGAAAAGAAAAGAAAAGAAAAGAAAAGAAAAGAAAAGAAAAGAGACCAAAACCAAATTCACTTTCAGAGGATCCTTAATAAAAGAAAACTCACAGGGAGAGAGAAGGCAGTAGAAAGGGTCAAGAGAAAAGTTGGGTTGACATCACCAATTGCACAATTTTCTAGGTGCCTGAAAAATAACATAAGTGGAAAAGAAATTTCTAGAGAAATATCGTAAATTGAAATTTCTGTCCTTCATCTGCACTCTCATAAAACTTGCAGTTGTCTGAATCTGGTGCATTTAACTCGGGCCAGTCTCAAGAGTGATAGCTCTTTAATTACACTGCTGAGCACATACAGTATATTTTTCATAAATGCCGGTCAGAGGCTCGGTATCTTGAGCTTTAAAATCCCACCCTAGAAAGGCAGGGGATCGGTAGCTACTTCTGGGTGGAGGCTGCATGGACAGCACGACCCTGCCATCTCCTGGTGCAAAGCTCAAATGCATCAGCCCTGGCCTGTGCAAACAGGAAAGCTGCCTACAGCCACCTGCATTTTCCTGGCTGGCTATTCCTGTTGCAGCAGCTCCCGGTAGCCCCGAAGTCCAGGATGCTGGGCACGGTGCCCCAGCCCTGCAAAGCCTCAAAAGTAAATGTGGAATTGTGAGCTTCCCATACTGTGCTTTTGGGGAGGGTCCAGACCATACAAACCCATGCCACATTTGGAAACGAGAAAAGCAGTGCCTCCATAAATACAGCAATGGGGAAAATATGGCTTATTGTTGTCTCAAGAAAAAGTGCCTATCAGCTGTCAATCAGCCACTGAAAAATATCCATGAAGAGCAAAATAATTCATCATCTGCCAAACCTCGTCGGCAATGTGCAGTTCAGGGAAAATGCCTGCAGTGATCTGGTAGCAGGGAAAGAGGCTTAATCTTCCAATTTACTGATTCATGTGTGAGTTCTTAAAATTCACTAATCAACTGATGGGGCGCAGATGTTTGACTTCTCTTTCAAACAGATCTGGTTGCACGTATTTCCCAGTCAACATAAGTTATTTGGATTTCCTCTCCACCATGAATAAGAGAGTGTAAAGAAGACTTTGGTAAGACTGTATTAGGATTCAATCCTAGTCTCAATTTAATGTCAAAGCTCCTGTTTGCTTTCACTAATGCCAGGGTTTCATACTCAATAGGACAAGAGCCCTATATCTATTAAACACCACAGCATGAATTGTGATATGCAACTGTGCTATTGTGAACATGTGAAGATTTGCAAAGTCAATTACTAGAAGAAATCCAATGAATAATTCAGAATCACAAATGGACTGGAAGAACTCCAGATCTATTTGTTGTCTCACCATGAACAGAAATAAAAGAGTCACTTACTGGCTATTTCAGCTTTCAATCAGATTTTTAGCTGGAGCATCTAAATTCACCTAAGCCACCTAAGTGCTCATTAGTTACTGTTGAGAATACCCATAAACCTACTGCTGAGACTTTTTGATTGTTTAACAAAATCCTGTTTCAGCCATGACTAAAGATTCCCTTGCCAGGAGCTGTGCTGCAAAGGGGAAACAGGCGTGTTGCTCTCATGTGTTTCCATCCTCACTTACCAGCTGTGACTGGCAAGCCTAGTGGGAAAGTATCCCAACACCATCCCCAAGGTGCAGAGATCTCAGTTACCTTTCCATGGGGAAATAAATCTCTGTCCATCAGGTCAGCTCTGAGTGCAAGAACCCTGGGTTAGTCTCTTCTCCCCTTGCTGACTCCCTGCAGCTCTCCCCTGCCTTTGCAGAGCAGCACCGGTGCCTGCCCCGCTGCAGCACCCGTGTGCCAGTGCAGGTGCCTGCTCCGATGCCCCAGCGCAGGAGAGAGGTGTTACACCTCAACAGCAGCACAGGCCTTGCCATGAGATGTTCCCTTGTAGCAGCTGCAGCAAGTTCCTCTGCATCAGGGGACCCAGACACTGCCAGGATGAGCGATGACACCACTCCTCATTGGAAAGCAAATGTCTTTTCCCCATCTCCACGGCCCAGCCTAACTACTCCAGGTTTCTGGCAGACATTCACATATTCAGTGTGGGCAACTCAGTGGAACACTCCTATACTTGGAAAAATAAAACAAATGGTGACAGGAAAATAATTCTAAGATGGAGAGAAGAAAGTTGTGGGGTTTGCCATGTCTTGTTGTTACAGCCCTGGCAAAGGAGCTTCCCACACACAACCAGAACACCCAGGACCATCTTCCATCAGCCATTGAGGGGGAACAAAGCCATCTGCTCTGACAATCACCGACCTGCAGCAGAGCTAATTATAGGCCACACTATGGACTCCTTACCACCCTCATTGGGAAGAGGGCTATTAGTTTAGCTTGAGACAGAACTGGGGGAAAATGCAAGGTCTAATTCTGTTGTTCTCACTCGTGCTGAAAAGCCAGCTGTTCCCAGGAAAAACTGCAACCACCCTGCCGGCTGCAGCATCCCACCAGGGACAGAGCAGAACATCAATCCCTCAGCAGGAGGCTTTCAGGGCAAAACTGATAAGCTGGTATTCTCATCAATTCTGAATTCTTATGCTAGATTTGCCTCACAAAGGGGCTGATACAGGATAGCTTAGAGCGAGTGCTCAGCCTGCAGGGTGCGGAGAGTGCACAAAAAGCTGCTTCTCTTGACAGCAGCCTGCCAACCCCACTGAACTGGACAACTTTTTGGGAAAAAAATGAAGGCTATGATTCACTGCCAGCCTCTACAATACTCTCAGCCTCTTCCAGTCATTGGGGGAAGGTTTTCAAAGTTATTTAGTTTGCTGAAAGCTGCAAGAGGTGACCATCAAGACTTTCAAAATCTCCTAAAGCAGGCAACAGAAGTTAAGAACCAAATCTGCTTACAATCTCAAACAAATTCCACACCTTCTAACACTTAGACACCTTTGAAGACCTTTGAAGCACAACAGCTGAAATTCTAGCTATTTTATATATGTATTATTTTTATATTTTTAACTATATTTTTATATTATAATTTATGTAGCTATACAACCCTCATTAGGCCTGTTTGGCAAAAAGGGAACAATTCACTCTCTTTCACTGACTGCTCATCACACCAGGAGGGCTGGGGGAGACCTTGCCCTCATAGTTAGAGGGGAAATTGCTTCCTGATGATTACAGTTGCTGTGCTGTGTACAAATACGGAGCATTGCTTAGACCACAGATGGATGGAAGAAACTGCTTGTCCTAAAATAGAAATAAGGTATGGACATTTTTTATCGATTTACCACTTTTTAATGTGCTGTTTGCTGCTTGAAATCAGACTTCTTGGTACAAAAAAAAAAAATGGATAATTCCACCAAATGACAGCAATATTGGCGCCTCTTCCTGAGGATATAAGATCCCAGCCAAGGGTCACTGAGATCACAGGACAGCACGGAAATTGCTTTTGATCCACAATCCAGTTTTAATTTACCCCATCTGTAAAGGTCCAAACACCAAAATGTTTCAGGCTGTTAAGGGCACCAGGCTCTCCAGCTGGACAGATGTCCTACTGTAATGGGAACTCTCTCATGAGGAAAAACAGCCACAACAACAACAAGCTGCAGATTGAACTCTAAGAAAAGAGGCAGCTTGGACTGTGATTTGCTTTCATTTGCAACACTAAAATGCTACAGCAGTTTTTGAACTCAGGACCCTCTCAGGCTAAGAACAGAAAGCAGCTGTCCCTTTTGTTGTCATATACCTTGGAGCACACAATTTACTCTGTGGGGTACCTCAATGCCAACATCTACAGGAAGTTAAAATTTGTGATATGCCTGTAATGCACAAGCTCCAGCTGTCCTCACAACCAAGTCTTTCCAGGAGGAGGAAGGGACTTTTCATACCCAGTGAAGACATGTGATAAAAGGATGATTATGCTCTGAAGCAGCAAAAGTACATGTCACCTACAATAATGCTGCTGGGAAACACAACAGGATATCATAGCCCTTTTTTACATGCTAATAGCTAAAGCTCAAACATTTTATAAATGTGGGAAATCATTGTCAAAAAAGGAATTAAATAATCAAGAAAAGATGTCAAAATAAACAGCAGATTTGTATAAGAACTATTCCCTACTATCTTTGTAAATAGTTTCCTTTTTTTTTACTTTTCCTTTGTAAAAATTCGTTTTTTATCTTTGTAAATCACGGTGCCTCCTGAATGTTTTTTGGTAATTCATGTGATTTGAATGTTTATAATTTTATTTCAGTTTTTGAGGTGCAAAGATTATTTTTATTATATGATTATTATTGTTGTTGTTATTTGTAAACAGATGTGTTGGGGAAAAAAGCAAAGTGTTTGAATGACTTAGAGACTTAATTTGATTCAAAATACAGGCTCCGAGATGGTATGGCTTGAATGTGTGATTTAAAATGTTAGTTAAACAACACAAGTTATAGAATAAGCAAGTGATGTGCCTAGCTGGGCAAAAATGTGCAATCTCCGTGTAGTAAGAACTTTTAAACACATCTGAGTGAAAAAAAAAAATAAAATGGAAAATAAAAAGGATTTCTCCCAAAAAAAAAGCACCATTACCAGTACATTGTTTAGTGGTATTAAACAAGATTCTAGCAAATACTGATCCACCCACTGGAAGATGAGAAGTGGTACTCAATAGCACGGTGCTATTGCATTTGATTATGCAAATGCCCAATAATCTTATCTCCTGTAGTTGTGAATGGACTTTTCAAACAACCATGCTTTTTTTTTTGCTTTTCTTCCAAGCCAATTTTATTACACAATGTATTTAAACTGCTTTCTTGCTTGATAAAGTTAAAAACAATCTCTAATACTACACATATAATATTGTTCACTTTCAATTTTTTTTTCAAGTCAGGTGAATTTAAGCTTTTCTTTTTAACCACAGACAGTAAACTGCAAATTACTTATTTGTGTGGTTTTACTGCAGAGTTAGCACCTGAAGGTTTCTAAGGCCTCCCATTCTAAAACACAGCAGTTGTATGGTGTAAAATGGCAAGATCCTCCCAATAGCACTTTGGCTGACAAGAAAGGCCACTCAGTGGCTATTATTACCACCTCACCTTTCTAATATCTTGCTAAAAGCTACTTAGCTGTTCCAAAGGATACATATTGCCCTTGTGGTGATAAAGACACACACAGACACAGGGCCCTAAGAAAACTCCAGCAGCTGAGAAGCTATTGACTGGTACTAAGTACATAACATTTGAAGCACATACCGAGGGCAGTGGGGCTTTTACAAGAGCGGTCTGTGCAGTCTCACAGATGGACCTTTATATCAGCACAGAGGCTGTGATCAGACAAAGTGGCCAATTTGCCTGGGGGTAAGAGTTTAAATGTGCCTTGATGTGTTTAAAAAACTCCCTGCGCTCCAGCATCAGTAGAGACAGTGACAAGTAATAATAGAGGTCTCATTAAGACTCAGCAGAACCAAATACAAATTCCCCTTGTTGCTGGTGTGCCAAACTTCAAACAGTCAGTCAGTTGCTTGAGGAGGGCCCTGGGAAGAGGTGGGAGCCAGGGCCAGCGAGGGTCACAGCTGGACCTCTGTTTCACTGCAAGAAAATAAAGGCCTCCTTATGTGTAGAGAGGGTCTGCATTTACACTGAGCACAGGTCTGGTAAAGGCTCTAGGATAAATAGGTCTTTGAGCCAAAAAGATGTCCTAGTGCAGCAGAGTGTAATAGCACCTGATACTTAATCTCACAGAGGTTCCTTGGTTTACGTGCTGTTAACTGTGGGATATTTCTTCAGCTATCAGATTTCTGCTTGTGTTTTGATCAAGCTCTCATGCACAAGGCTTCTATGTCCAGGCTCTGGCAAGCTCCCTTATTTTATGAGGAGCACACAAGGTCAGACTTGGCTGCTTTTCCTAAATGTTCAGACAGTTAGTTTAATACACTGAAGGGTCAATTAAATATATATTCAGCAATATCATTAGTTTAAATAAAGAAGAAAAAAAAAAAAGGAAGAATGTTAAAAACCATCAGAATAGAAAGGTCTGAAAATGTGTGTGTGTGTATATATATATATATATATATCTGCTGGAATTAAAGGCTGCTGGATATCTTCCAGAAAGCTTTTGCAGAAAGGAAAAGATGGATTGATCTCCTACTAGCATGAAATGCTCTTATATATTTTGATCTGGTTAAGGCTGTTTATCAAAGCCTTCCTCCTTGTCTGAGCAAATGTCACAGTGAAAACAAGGATGTTGTCAAGAACTCTCAGTTTAACTCACAGGACATAATTCAGCCAGAGAAAGGGCCATCAGTTGCATGCACTTTCTTATTTCCCCTGTGTCATTCTGAAGAACTAACTTTATCCAAACCCTTGTTACAGCAAAATAATCTCTTTGCTATAAGCACCAGCTGCCTCTATACTTTCCTCCCTTTTTATTTCTTTACAGCTTGCAGAAGGTTTCCAATAAATAAGCACATGTCTTTCCAAAGCACTTGAAATGGTGATGACAACTTCTGTCTCAGCTGCTACATTGGTTTGTGGGAAATGCACAGTGGCTGAAAGCCACTGATTTTCCCCACTGCAATTTTCTGTGCTAACTCAGCCATAGAAAAAGCCTTTATTCCATGTCTAAGAGGTCATCTAGGCACTGAAGTGAAACCCTCCTCACTTAATAGAGGCAAATGAGAAGGCATCGGGAATACATGCTGGTTTACATTTGGGAGACTCACCTATGCCAATATCTGGATTGGAAGCAGCAGTGCTGGGGTTGGAAAGGTTTCCAGCCTGTTATCTGTGTTTTCAGCTGCTGGGGTCTTGACAGCCTGTTATGTCATGTCATCCATAGCTCTCTTTGTAATGAAGTCTTCTGAGTTAGAAATACTTCCGTGTCCTGAATAATAAGTTTGATAATTCACATGGAAGATCTAGTCAAGACAGTGCTATTTTAAGATAATTTCATCCTCCACTTATGTTTAGAAAATAATCACACTTCTGATGACTTTTTTTATATTTTTACTCAGTGATGTTCTCAGCTTGTAACACACATGAAAGGAAGAGAAAAAAAGCTAGAGAAAAAAATGTGGTGGCCTATTCTGGTAGGGACAGACAGCTTGCTTGGCCACAGTAAAAAACAACAGCTGTGCTCTTCTCTGTGATCCACAAAGGATCCCATAGGATCATGAAAAGTGGCTACAACAGGTCGAGGGAAATTTAATCTTGCTGGCACTGTGCACTCCCTGCTATGACCCATGGCCTTTCCTCTGCTCCCTCCCTGTGTGACTCCCTGCCTCCCCATTTCTGAGATTTACTGTTCCAGTCACCAAGAATATTTCAGCTTCAAGTCACAGTGTTGCTGAGGGAGAAGGTCATGAATTCATAACTATCAAAACAGCCCTTGCTCCAGGTAGTCTTGTTCAACACTGTTATCTCCAGTGTATTGATTCAGAGCAGCCTTTTGGGAAAAAAAAAAAAAAAGACCTTGACAGTATGACTTCTTTTATTAGATTCTCTGAACTCAGATGACATCCTGCCTGCTGAACCAGTTCAATCCCTGAAAGTGCCAAAAAGCAGATCAGAAACCTCCACAGACTGGTGAACTGGAACATTTCTATTCTCTTGGTGTTTCCTGCCTACCACAGGCACACCCACACGGTAGAATTGCTTTACTGTCTTCTTTCCATCTGTGATGCAGGATAAAAACAACTCAATATCAACTGCTGTAGCCTCCATTCAGCCTGTGAAGATTCTTTTGAGTTCCACGAGATTTGCAACAATCTCTGCCTACAGCCCTGAGCATTACAGTAACCAGGTAGCAACTTCTGGCTCTACCTGCGCCTGAAGGCATTCCTAACTACAAGAGTAGTATTGTAGGCTGGCTGTGTGGGAGTTATATTCTTTCCATCTTTACATCTTTCCATCTTCCTAAGGATTTTTTTCTACTGCCTTTCTGCAAAATAAGTCTGGGAAAGACTCAACTGGACAGAAAACTTACTCTCTACACAGTGTGTCCTTTGAGCAGGAATAACTACACCTGGAGTCAGCCAGCTTCTGTCAGTAAAGGCTCAGCAGACACTTTTGTCCCTGCTTTACATGGAAACAATTTCCTAGGAAATGCTTGAGGAATTGTCTCAGAGCCAAAGTTAAATCTTAATGGGAAGCACTGAGTTTCATCCTGAGCAAGGAAAGAGGCCTGTGAACACAGGATGATTTCAGGTCCCTTTTTCCACAGATGGTACTCCTGCCCCACTGCATACAAACAATCACACCATACCAACTGTTTGGGGCTGGGGCCAGTGACCCAAAGGGGTCTGGTTGATGTGGGTGACTTGATAGCAACTTCAAGCCATGACTGGGATTAGGAACCCTCAGCTTTATAGGCTTGGAGCGGTCAGCTCAGCCAAGCAGTTACAGTTTATAAGTCTTCAGTGTAGCTTGTTAACTGACATTACAAAATCGGCATTAAAGGAATTATAATGTGTTTGCCTAAATCAATCATATGATAGAGCAGCTCATTACCAAGTATACAGTATTTAAACTCTAGAGCTTTTTTTTGTTTTGTTTTAATAAAATTGCTCCATGATCACATGGATCAGTGTGTCACACTGGATTAAATCAACATCAGCCATTTACTAAGGGCTTTCTACCTCCATTTTATTTTTAATCTCAATACAAATATTGCTTCTTCCATTTCCCCCCACCTCCACTAAAGCCTACCCGCCTTATCCTTCATCCTTTTAATTGCTCTGCCTCTCTTTCTTCCCTTTTTACCTAAGCCATAATTTTTCCCTTCTTTGGTCTGTTATTCATGGTCATTTCAGGCCTAGCAATATCACTGTGAAGTGTCAGAGCTTTAGAAATAATTGCTGCAAAGGTCTACATGACTCACAACCACAGAAATTTCAGTTGAGCAACATAAGTCCTTATAAATGAACATCAGTAAAATGTGCACACTTCATCACCACTTGCCTTTTTTGACCTTTGAAATTGGCCAGAACGCAGTCATGTTCCAGCACACAAAAACCCACAAAACAATTACTTATTCCCTGCTAATAAAATGCTTGGCATGCATCACCCACATCTTTGTAAAACTACATCAAGGCTTGGGCTTTTACTTATCCAGACATTTGGGGTTTATTTTAGCAATTAGACCTGTAATCAAAATATTTCTACTAGTCAAGCTCTGAGATGTGAATCAAGTCTCAGGGCTGGAAAATGCAGTGCCTGGAAATTCTCCTGAGACTGCCTTTTATGTATTCAGAATACTAACGTGGTAAGAGTCTAATGATCAGAAAAGCTGGTCTGAAAAGCAGATACCACTTGTCCCCTCCTCTTGACTGGCAGGTGAGTGTGAGACTATGTGTGCATACATGTACATGTACTTTTTATACACATGGGAATAGCTATTGCATTCAAATAATTTTCAGGGGTTCTGATTAGAATTTCTAATAACATTAACAATGACACAGAAAATGGTCTTGTGTGGGCAGTTGCAGGAAAAGGGAGGAGCAGTTGTCAACATTTCTGTGAAGAATTCAGAATTTGAACAGAATGTAGCACTTGTACTTTAAGTTTTTATTTGGCTTCAGCAAGTGTGGTCTATGGCAAGTATATAGTATGCATAAAAGTGACATTAAAGAAATATTAGTCACTAAAACCTTCAGTCAGAAAAATGTAGTCTGGCTCAGATCCCACCAAGAGACTTGCAGAAAGTCAAACATCTGCAAATCGAGTTCAAAGTCTGAGTTACTCTAAGCAGGGTTATGATCTAAACTGATTCCATATTAAATACCTCCCTTTTTGAAGGTTTTACGCAGAAACTCATGAAAGATTTTGGTTTGAATTCTCAGCCTAGTTGAGGATAGATGTCAAACCATCGTCCTGCAGGAAGCATTGCAGCACACAGGCCTGCAGGTGGCAATGACACCAGGAGCCCAAAAGATGCAGCTTGAGCTTCCTAGAAGGAGCCTGTGAGGAGAGAAATAATGCCCAATACTAGTAGCCCATGCTCTTTCACTTTTTCATTTTAAAGGAAAAAGAGATGGCAATGCGTCAATTTAGAGCAATTTGGAGCATATAAACCTAAATAATAAAACAGTCTGTATCATCCAGTGTGGCAAACTCTGAACAATTCAGAGCAAGTCCTGAGGACAGGTGAGGCTTAAATCACTTAATTTTCTCAACTCTCCATCTGGGAGAGGGTGTGCGCGTCTTTTGTTCAACAACTATTTAGCACTGTTGAAACCATTTTACAAAAATCATTCAGTGGTGGTCAGTAAGTTCAGTAGGAGCAAATAAATCAAAACTAACAACTCTGGGCCAATAAATTCCCCAGCTCGCTGGTTTGCTCAGGTTTGAAATACTGGTTTGAAATACTGCTTTCTCTGGGGCATTCACCCTAACCACGGGTTTTCCAGACTTCTCTGACCACATGGGCAAAGGAGAGCAATTACATGGTCCCAGTTGCCTGCTGCTGCAGGAGATCAGACCTGTAACAACACAGGGCCTGTCACAGTGACAAGCAGGGCTGGAATGAATGTGTCTGAGCAGGGAATGTGGTAGTGCCCTGAAGCTCTTTCCCAGGTGAGCTGACATCTATGTCTGTAAATAATGAAATGGGGCAATTATTCAAAGCAGAATTTTTAAAAAGTAATCCAGTTCTAGCACATTAACATAATTCATGAAGCACTATGGACCATTAGTATTATGAAATTACTAACTTACTGTTGATAAAGTTATTCTGTCTTAGTAAGATCTCATTGGACCTGAAAGGCAGAAAAACAACTTTGTTCAAACCCAGGCTTAACAGGGAACTGCCACAGTTGAATGAAACTCAGGAACCAAAATGTACATCTTGGAGAAATTTCTCATAAACCCCATCTCCTCTTAACCTACAAACCAAATTTACCTGGTATTTATGTGGTCTCTAGCAGAGAAATCAAAATACATTTCCTCCCGAGAGGTGTGCTAGTGAAAGTAAAACAGCAACAGCATTTCAAGGGGAAAAACATAATTGCTGGTATCATGCCATGGCTTAGCTCCAGGGAGCAGCTAAGTACCACACAGCTGCTAATTCACTCCCCACCCTGTCCCCTGGTGTGGATGAGAACCAAAAAAAAAAAAAAAAAACAAAAAGTCATGCATTGAGATAAGAATTGTTTAATAATTGAAACAAAAATTAATGTAGTAGTAGTAGTAATAATAATAATAATAATAAAATAATAATAATAATAATAATAATAAAAAAAAAATATAAATAAAATTACTAAAAATAAAATATAAATATAAATAATTCAAATAAAAATAATCAAAAAGAAAAAGAAGAAGGAGGAGAAGAAGGAGAAGAAGTTGTTGTTTGCTATCCTGGCCATTCTCCCCCCGCCCCCACCAGTCTCTTGCGCACCTACTGGCTGGCAGAGCATGGGAAATTGAGAAGTCCTTCACTTGGAGTAAACACTTCTGCGAAACGACCAAAACCATCAGTGTGTTATCAATTATCCTCGCACCGAATCCAAAGCGCAGCCCCCCGCAGGAGCGGCCGGGAAGAGCAGTGACCCGGCCGTGCCCGGCAGGGGGCGCTGCGGCTCCGCCCGCCCGGCCGCGCTCGGCGGCAGCGCTTCCTTCCCTGCCGGGGTCAAAGCGAATGAACACGCTGTAAACACCGATAACAAACGCTATCTGGCTGGTTTTGCTTGGTTTTGTTTGTTTGTTTGCTTGTTTGTTTCCCCCAGCAAAGGCACGGGGTAAAAGAGGCGAAGTTTTGGGTGAATAATTTAGACGGATAAGGCGCCTTTTCCCTGCTTGCGGCGAAGGCAGGAATCCAGTATGTCGGTGATCAGCATCATCTTCAGTGACATCTTCAGCTGTGTGACCTGCTGGATGCTGGCCATCGCCAGCAAAGGTTTCCAGGTAGTGAAACCTGAGTGGCTCAGTGACTCCCTACAGACATTTTATCCTTGAAGCCTGTGAATAATGTGCAGAAACATGCACTGTGCTGCTGCATCCAAATTCATCCTCCTCCAGCTTCTGAAGGACTTTCTCCAAGTCTTATTTTCTGCATACTACTTAAAAGTTTTCTGACTCACTGTAACAGGATTTTCCTGATATGTAACTCTTCCTGAGGACATGTCTTTCAGTGAACTCCCACAGCAGAAAGATGCACCTCAAAGCCCAGGGATGCCTATTAAACCCACTTCACGTTTTGGTGTTTCATCTTCACGCTGCTCTCCTTCTGCAGGGCCTCCTTCTGGTGTGGCTGTCCCTTTTGGTTCCCATCTACCTTGCTTGTGGCTCTTTTCCACCAGCAGATTCTGGACCATTTCCAAGTTTCTGGCTAGCAGACACCACTGGGTTACCGATCCTGTTGTCGCCATTGTTCCCAGTCCCGTGACCTGTGCTTTACCCCAAAGGCTCCTGCCTTTGCTGTTGCCTCACTGGACTGTTAGCCATGGGAATTGTCACATCCTCATGGATGTGCAGACTGTTCGTTCTTTGTCTTCTTTGCTCCCATCCACCCATTTGCTTCCTGGCCAAGGATGGATAGCCTCTTGGATTCTGTGTTCCATGGGATATCATTCCCCTAAAGGCTGCAGCAGACAATTGAGAGAAAGTATCTGCAAGTATTGTTTTCCACAGGCCATTTCTGTCAACTCACCTCTCTTCTGCCTCCCGGTTCCTTTAGTTTGATCCCATTTATTTGTTCTGCATGACTTGGATGTGTTCCGAAGCTATCCTGTTTCTGTGCTGGAGTAGGCTGCCTTGCAAAGACCTCAGGGTCACAGTGCATACACAGACAGTTGAGACAGAGATGCTCTGGAGCTTTCAGAGCTCTGGAGCTCCCAGGTGAGTGCAGGCTGCCTGCCATATGTCCATGGAGGTGTCACCCACCATTCCAGTTAGTTCCACTGACACGTGGGGTGTAGCCTTTCACAAGCACCCCCATCCCTTGTCCTGAATAGTTGCACCTGGATCAGAGACTGAGATCTAAGTTTGCACCCAAATGTAATTTCTTGATTGTTCATGAATCCATAGCTTCAAACTTTTCTAAGTTTTTAACTTCATGCCCTGCATGAAGCATTCCTTCATGTAGATTATCATGTAGATTATCTTCCGTCATTTTCCCTTTTTATTCCAAATTAAACCAAACTCTTTTTCTTATCATATTCTGGAAACACATTGTAGCTAGAGAAAATGAGAAAGATTTCATTCCAAAAGTGGATGGAAATTTGATGTCTTCTATGGTACATTTGCAGTGTAAGGCTCTGTATTAGTTGAATGGAAATCTGGGATAACAAAGCTGAGGTCACAGTTTAATTAGTCTAATTCAGGGAAGAGTTTGACTCACTAATTCCAACTTTCAGCTGAACAACTCAAAATTCCCTTGGGCCATACCCTTAGGAAACCAGCACCTGTTATTTAATTGGTTTGCTAAGATGGTGCCACTCAAGATCCAGCCTGTCAGCAGACTGGATCTGTCGCTGGCTCACATGCCCCAGCACATTTCTTCATGGCAATGTTGCAATTTTGCTAGATTCATACAGCTCTTAAGACATGCTTTTTAAAGCCAGATTACCCTTTTATGCCTAAAAATAATTGCAGGTGGAGTTTATAATTGCTAGGACAAGTTACAACTCTTGCACAGCAAAATACCCAACTGCCTCTGCAAGTCCAGTGCCAGGAAAGATTCCAGTGCACTGCAAGAGATTGTTAGCAACTCAAGCACTCAAAAGTTAGGAAAGGTGAGATCAAAAGTAGTCCATGCTCACAATCAATACAATATGGACATTTTGATTACACTCTATCACATAAAAATGTAACCTAACATCACATTTGGTCCTGCTTTGAGCAGGGCTTGCACGAGGTGACCTTTGAGACCCTCTCCAAGCCAAAGTGTGTTATGATATATAAAGATTTTTCTTATAATTTTTGCTTCACCAGTGTATCTTGCTGTGGGGAGCAATTCTCTGGGGCCCTGGATATCTGAGTTCCATAGCTCCTTTCCAACCAGTTCAAGTTCTGCATAGTCCTTCCATTTCCTTTAAATTCACTACCTGATCATTTCAGTGGGTGCCTCTTAGTCCCTAATGTAATAAGTAGGTACATAATTGTTCTCTTTTCTGTACTTCTCATGGTGCTTTATGTTTTACTTGTATTTCCTTCTCAATCACCTTTTTTAATAGCCCACGAGATTTGTGAAGAGCTGAATACATCAGTGGTTTTACTGAGTTAGTAACACTCAGGTGAATTCCCATTTAATATGTTGTTAAACTACAATTCCCATTTCCAGCTCATGCTGGGTGCAGCACAGCCTTTCTTCTCCATATTTCTCATCCCTGCCCTGGGTCCCTAAGGCTGCTGTTCCACAGCACCTGTGGTTGATCCAAATCTGCCCTGGTGTAATCCCTATCTCTGTCACTGGCTTTCTTCTGCTGTTCCCTCCCCAGGAGGCCACACTGTCTGTTGCCATCTGCTCGGTGATTTAACCAACTGCAGACTATTTGCTTTATTTGTGGGGTTGTTTTTTACCCTGTTTGGGTTTCCAAGCACTAAGGGGCAGAGGAGCTGAGCCGGGAGGGCAGGGGTGGCCGGCAGGGCAGGGATGCAGGGAGCTGGATGGGCAGGACCACGGTGATGCTCACAGACTCCTCCGGGAGTCCCTCACACCACCAGGAGGGTCTGGCTCGCTGAGAGTGTCTGAAACAGTTCCTGCCTTTAATACTTGATCCCAGCTCTGCTCTCAAAATCATCAGCTGTGCCACAAGCACTGCACAGACAGTCACAGAACAGCTGTCTCAAACCACTGATTTAAAGCCTAACATCTAAAGCCAAACCAATTCCAGGTTAGCTTTAACAAGCCAAACCAGGCTACAGCAATATCATACATCATAAACTGAGAGAAATTAAACACCTTTTCTTCATGAGATGTTTCTATTAGTGACAATGGTGCTTCCAGCTACCATAAAAAGTAGTTTGGACCTAATTTATACAGAGAAGGAACCTAATTTTATCAAGATTGTGTGACTTTTTATTTCCCAAAGGAGTATTAAATTACTCTTGTAACTTTGACCATAGCAGAAGTTGCATCTTATATGTTTATGTCTTTTACTATATATAGCTGGAAAAATGAGAAAACAGTGTGGAAAGACCAGAACCTGTCAGATGTTCATCCTACAAAGCAAGATGCATCCAGTCTGAAAAGATGCTCTTATAAGCTGCTAATTTTTGTCCCATTTCAAGTTAGGGCAGGGGCTGTGCTGAGGCAGGGCTCAGAGTAAGGTTTTATACCATCCTTCACAGAACATCATTCTCCCAGTCAGAAAGCTTCTAACATGATGAAACAAAGTCAGGAAAATTGGGGGGAAATTGCATTTTCTTCCCTTTTTAAAATTATTTACACTGTTCCAAGTGACTGTGATGCCTTAGGAGCACAGACTTGAAAATGGAAATGAGGAAGCCACACAAGGAATGCCACAGTCCATAAAGGTGAGAGACACGTGGCCAAGCACAGGACACAGAGAGGGAGAGAGACAGGTAAGCACCCAGCTGGAAAAACAGGCACTCACTGTATATTTTACTAGCTCCATTTAAGTAAAACAGCATCAGCTCGGATGTCAGCTTGCCAAAGAGAGAAAGCTTTCCGGAACAAGATCACCCTTTCAGCCTGTGTTTATAGAGTCCCAAGGTTAAGAGGCACTTGGTTCATAGCTCCTGGGAGCTACCACAGCACTGAAAAATAAACATAAATAATGTCATTAAGAAAAATCTTCTGAAGTCTGTGTCTCATTTTGAAAGCCCCACATGATGCACATTTCCCTCTGGGATTAATATTTCTATTAAATCTGAACCTTGGCATTTGCCCTCCTGAAGAGAATATTTATTTAAAATTTCCTCTGGCCTTCGAGACAAGACCAGTGGCAGCCCCAGCTGCCTGGCTGCATGCCAGCAGACCACGTTCCCCTCCTGTGTCCCCAGCCACAAGAGCTGTCACAGCCAGGACAGCAGCTCTCATTGCATTATCACACAGCTCGATCACTTCGGAGTACTTTGGTAGACCTCGGAAAGCAGAGGGGCCAGGATTTGCCTGCAAAAGCAAGGGAGGCAGGAGGAGAGCCCCAGAGCAGCCTGAGTGTGAAACTATGCAGTCGTGCTGCCTCCCAGAGCAGGCAATGCCTTTATCTGGTGCTGCTGATAACATCTCTGGTTTAGTGCCGCTCTACTTCTCCGTGTCATCCTTCCTCTTCAACTCTTTAAACAGATTATGGGGTGGAAGCCAAGCCTGTAAATTGCTTCAGCAATTTACTAGCAAAAAAGTGCTGTTTTCTAGGGACTGACTGACTGTGCAGCACTCAGTGGTGTCTCAAAGAGGACCCAGAAGAGGACATCCCAAGGGAGCCTGCAGGAGACCTCAGTGGGCAAACACACTGCCTTCTCTTCCCTATCCAACCTCTGGCTGAGAAATTGGCATGCCCTGAAGAAGATGTATCTCTTTTGCCTTATTTTTTCCAAAACACTTATTATCAGAGAATCAGAGAAACAAAGAATCACAGAATTATTTGGATGGGACCTTATAAAGTCTTCTAGTTCCAGCCCCTCTGCCATGGGCAGGGACACCTTCCACTACTCCAGGTTGCACAAAGCCCCATCCAACCTGGCCTTGAGCACTTCCAGGGATGGGGCATTCATGCTGTGTTACAACCTGTTCCAGTGCCTCCCTTACAGAAGCATTATCAGTAACTATAATCCTTGATAATCTTATTACCCATCATCAGCCCCTCAGTTTCACACAGGCCTTGATGAGACAAAAATGGCAGCTTATGTCCCATGAGGACTATTTCAAAAGTGTTTAGAAATGTCTGGACCTGGCAAATAAATCCACATGCATTACATACTTATCTAAGTAGAGTAACTTTTGTCTTAGGGGTCTGTTCTTTCACATTTCAGTATGTTGGTAGTTTAATTGCCAACATCACTGTTGTTACTGTCAGTGTGAATGAGGGTGCATATCCTTGCAGAGCACATATCTGCAGACAGTGCAACCCAGCCTGCTTTTGTCCATTTGAAAGATGTCTGCAGCTTTGGTTTGAAGGGCTTGACCTAATCCTAAACTTCAGAGATGTCCAAGTGTGATATATCTAGTGGTTGAGTCTGTTGAGTGAAGCAGGAATAGTCCTGATGACTGGCTAACGATGCTTTTAACCAGATTGTCAGGTACAATTAGCTTTATTGACTGACTTCACCCCACGTTGTTTGCCAGTGAGTTGAATGCACACAGTGCTGTTTGCTATCTTATCACTTTGTTGAGTGAGGCTATAAAATAAAAGGAAACTATAATGAATGTATACCTTTAACAGTCTTTACAGCTAAGAAGAGGTGTCCAGCATCTGGACACTCCTTCAGTAAATTTCTGGAGATGTCCATAACCTGTTTTGAAGAGAACTCTTTTTGCCTACACAATATGCTCCCACTGGCTATCATAAAACAAACATATTTATTATCTGACTTGCCTGATTTCCATCACACTTCTGTATCTTGCTAATATTAACATACTTAGCATATTTCCACTTAGTAAACAAAGCTTGTAGGAGCAGCAAAATGACAATAAAATAGTAATCTATTTATTTGTGACAATTCTCTGCTGAGGGTGGAAAATATTTATTTGGTTAACAATCTCTCAGAGGTAAGTAGGGTTCGCAATAGAACAGATAACAAGAGAGTGGGAACATCACATACTTTTGAAATTTCAGGGTGATTTGTAATGGCACAGTGTTTATGTCCTACTGAGGATTCATTTTCTACTGGTAAATAAAAAGCAACAGGAAAAAATCAGGCTAGATTTTGAGACTACAGCCTCTAAACCACACTTTCAGATGGGGTCAGCTCCACCAACTTGAGCAAAGGTGTGATGGTCTACATGAAAGGAGGAAACTCTGTCCCTTTGGACAGGAGATCACTTTCAGCAGCAGAATAGTTTATCAGCCTGCAAATGTCTAATCTCCAGCAGATCTCACCATGGGTTATGATCATTCTTCCCCAGTTATTCCTCCAAAATGAAAGGCCCTCACTAATGTGGGAATAATTTATAGCTTTACAGGCAATGTGTTTTGCACTCTCCTTCAATGTCTCTCTCTAAAGCCTCCCTGGAAGGAAAGGGGAGCTTACTTGCCATGCTTACTCCCAGAGCCTGGCAAGTAGTCAGTCTAAAATATTCTTTGACCAGCGTTAATCAACTTCAGCAAGCATTCTGGTGCTGCAGTGTGCAATGCCAAGGCAGTTCTTTTCCTTATCAATCCCATAAGGATTTAGACCAGGATGCAGAAACAAAGGAGCAGGGCACAAAGAGGTGGAGCCGGGAGATGGGTGGACCCCTGAGGACAGCGGTGTTCAAACACCTTTAGGAAGGGATTAGCAATATCAGCTCCTGGAGAGGGAAAGCCACAAAAATGCCAAGCATTAAAGGTTTTGAAAAAGATTTTTTCACAGCTTCCCCTCCACCTCTCCCATTCAACCTACTGTAGACTTTGCAACGCTAATCTAGAGAGTGGCTTACCTCCAAGCCTCTTGACTGTGATCCCGCCTCTCTCTGTAAGACACTGGATGCCATTGTTCCTCACTCATTGCTGCAGCCATTATTCCTTGGCCTAACATTTAGAAATATAAATCAGCCAGAGATAAAGGGTGATTGAAACAATAATGGTTGTACAGTAGTGACAGCTTTTTCTTATTTGCCATAATGAAATGTCAGAGAGAGCAGACTGAGAATAATGAAACTATGGGAGGAATAAATCCAAATCAAAAATCCTGGAAAGCTTCTAAAACAAGAGAATCCAGATGTGGAGGCAGAAGTGCTCTTTTATAGGACTCAGACTCACTGCACAGTGCATCCTTAGAAGCATTGTAAGGAAAAGTGACAATTTGTGCAGGAAGCGTGTTAATGCTTTGGAAAGTTTTGACATGTTTTATGTGCCTTTATTATCAAAATGGGGAAAAGTATTAATAGAGGAACAAGCAAAAGAGGTATGGAAGAGGAAAAAGGATTAAGAGACAGTAAATTACCTTTGATTCTCACAGAGGCAATTATCACAGGGAGAAAATCTGAGAGAGCAGTACTCTGCCCCACTCTATCAACTACTTTTCTAATCAAGGCCTGTTAGCCTTAGCCATTCTCATCAGCAGTACCAATGTGTGGGCAGACATGCACAGACCACATGGCCTTGACAGAGAATTGCTGAGTCTTTGTTGTTTGGCTGAATTCTAAACAAAAGCAATGAAAGGCAAAAAAAGAGCATGAGGCAACAGAGCTGGGTGGATATAACAGCACAGAGGGTCCTTGATCAGCAGTGGATGCTCCCTGTGTGTCCTCCCAAGCAGTGCACAACATGTTCATTCTCCCTTTCTTGCCACAAGGCCTCATTCCTGCAGATTTGTTGGAAGTAGGAGGGAAGCAAGCTGAAGGTGCCAACTGGATGCATACAATGGCCTTTAACCAGTTTCTTGGCCCCTAGCTATGTTGTAAATACCATCACAGCGTGGCCACGTGATGCTTGGAGCTCTGCCAGTAGCTGAGGCTCTTACTGCTGACCACCCATTATGGACAGCTTAAGATACTAAACTGTAACATGAACTAAGAACACAAACCAGGAAATGACATCCAGACCAAGTAATGCCTCCCACTCCTTTAGTTTTTGTGTAAATGTGGTAAAAGATGCCAACTGGAAAGCTGCAGAGATGGTTCTGAGACAGCAGCTAGACGCACTGAAGTGTGTAGAAGTTAATAGTAATTTTAAAATTACTGAAGCCAAGTTTTCTTAATGTGCAGTGGTGGTTGGAGAGACCATCCCTGCTCTACATAATGCTTTACTATCTCAGTCAGGTTTAGACCTGGTAGAAAACATATCTTTTGAGGTTTACCAATGAATGACTACTAGCACTAACTAAATACAACCCCCTTTGGTAGTAGAAGGGCACTTAGAACAATCATTTAGCATTTCTGTGAAAAATTATCAACCCCATCAAAGCCAGTTATTTATGACTTATGAATAAGACCTCTGTTTGCAAAAAAAAACCCCAAAAGACCAAGAACCCTAGCTTGTCTGGCAACAAGCCTGTAATTATTCAGAGCTTGGGTGTGGTGAATCAGTGAAGCATACTCCCTGAATTTATTTAACAAATAAATACACCTCTAGTGTATTTGGCTGCCAACTCACGATAATAATGAAGTTTGCTTCTGAGCTAACTCATCTTGCCTAAGGAAGGGCAAAAACCAGATCAGACATACTTGAATCAAGCTGCCCCTGCACATTTTCCAATTTGCCCTTATTTCAAAGTTTGAGTTCCAGCCATCTTTGGGTGGAAATGCCTCACACCATTCTGTGTGTAAAGATGTAATCTTTGAACAAATCTGTTTCAATTCCAGGTGAGCTACTTCTAACACCAAATAGCTGGAACCCAGGATTAGAGCCCTCTGGGCAGTGGCCACATGGTTCTGGAAGGCACACCACATAGCAACAAAGTGAAGAGCATTAGCTTTTGAATTCTGGAAGTCAATAACAACTCTCTTTGTCTCCCACAAAATTCCTCTTTCAACATATCTACTTTTAGTCACTCAGCTTCAGCCATGGAGGTGGGAGGTAATGTTTTAATGTTCCTGGTCAACCTTACTCCATAATGAATCAGAGATGTTCTTCTTAAGATATAAAAAACATTAGCAAAATATAACTACACTCAGATATAGAAAAGAGCTGCCTTATTTTTTACCAAGCCAGACATGTCATTTGCAGAATGTGCTCACACAGGAGCTGCACACATATGTTAACAGGTTGTACAAAAATTACCAGATGAGTGAATCAGGGACATGAGTGTAAGTATTGCTTCAGCAGGTGTTCTGTGCCTCAAAACATGTGTTGATGCAGTTCATTAAATTCTAGATTTACACACTACATTTGATAGGGAGAATTTCCACACAGATCATCAAATCACAGAATTGCCTGGGCTGGAAGGGACCTTGAAGATCATCTAGCTCCCAGCCTTGCCCAGTTGCCCTGGGCAAGGACAACTTTAATTAGAGCGGGTTGCTCAGAGCTCCATCCAACTTGGCCTTGAACACTTCCAGGGATGGGGAATCCACAGCTTTTCTGGGCAACCTGTTCCTCACCAACCTCACAGCAAATAATTTTTTCTGTATAAATAATCTAAACCTGCTCTCCTTCAATTCAAACCATTCCCCTTTTCTGTCATGATGTACCCTTGTTGAGGATAGAACCATTCTTCAGATTACTGGGAATGCCTACACAGATGTGAGGGGAGGAGATATGGAAAAGTTGCCCACATTGTGGCAATGCCTCCTCCAGAGCCCCAAATATTTTTTTAGTATATTTTGAGAAGGAAAGCCTTTTGAAACATTCAGAAGTCACACCTCTTGAGACTTACTCTTATTTCAGGTAACACCTACAGTAGAAAATGCATTACCTATAGTGGGAACTACAGCTCAGATTTGCAGTCCTTGTCAGATAAAGTTTCTATAGATCAAGAATGTAACCACCTGTAGTTGTTTCCCTGCCCCACTGCTGTGATCAAATGTAAAGTTTGACCTCTGCTTCAGGAAGCTGTGATTGGATATGATGATACCAACTCCCAGAGCTTGTCCCATCTCTTGGCAGTCAGTGTTCCCACAGAAGGAGAGCTGGCAGAACAGGTAGCCTGGCCTTGCTGAAGTGCCCCATTCAGCACTCAAAGTCCAGTCAAGCATTATTGTCAGAGCCTGAGCAAGGCTAGCTGAGGAGCAAGCAGGGCATCTGTCCTGCCACTGCCCTGGAGGGAGGGGTGCTCTGCCGGGAAGGTGAGAGCAGGCAGCTGAAGCCAGGGACAGCTTCGACAGGGACACTGAGCACTCCCTTGTGCTCAAGGGAGTGATGAGTTTGGGCTCCCAAGGTCAGAGCCAGCGCAGATATCACAGAGGGGACTGCTGGCTCTGTGATTGCAGCAGATTGTTTCTCCTGGCACAGCAGTGTGCTGGCTCTCCTGTCTAATCTTTCCCATTGTTTTTCTTAAAGTTTGCTACTGGAATAGGAAAGGTCACAACGTATTATCAGACACAGACAGGACATTATGAGTGTTTATATGTAAGCTGTAGAATGTATTCTGTGTTCATTTTGGGGAAATCTGAGACTGTGTCTATTCAATGTCTCCTTTTTGCGCCTTTTTTTTTTTTTTGTCTTGAAGTATATACACATGTTTTGCTCTCAAAGGCTGACAAGCATTGGTCTCAGTCTGCTTATAACTCTATCCTTTGCCAGCATGCCAACACCAACAGAGAATCCTTCATCCTAACTTCCTGCTGCTTATAGTATTGTTGGAAATATATGGCTAGAAAGTCACCCTAGAGACATATATTATTGCCTAGCCAGGTTCAGTTTGTGTTTTAATACAGATAGGGCTTTAATTCTGCTTTTAGGAGCTGATTTCAAATTAGTACTTTAGTTCCCTACTAACTATTTCAGTTTAAGTCTCTCCAAGGGATCCATCATTGTGAGAAAGCTGCTTAAAGTATTTAAAGATAAGATTTATTGTACCCAAGGCAGCTATGCTTTCCTTGTTCTCTTTCTGTTCTGTGCCTGTCTGGCATTTTATTACACTTCTTTATTCCTTTTTATCTTCTTCCTTTACTCCATCACCAGTAACTGAAATGGATATCAGGTACAGCACAAACATCACAGGCAACACAGAGTAGTTGGGATTTCTGGGATTTCTATCTCCTCTGCCCGTCCACCAGCTATTTCAACATGGAGCAGTGTTCAGAGTGCCACTGAGAGGCATGTTTGCTCCCGTGCTCATCCTCACGGACCCCAGCTGTGCAATGGTCATTGCCTAGGCTGGAGCACAGCTTCAGAACACTCTCCCAGCTCCAGCGCTGCAGCACAGCCCATCTGCCCAGGGCTCATCCAAAGCTGGGAAGTTTGTTGTGAGCAGGGCTGCTGGAGCCAGAGCTGGGCTGTCAGTCCCATAGATGAATGGGTTAAGTGGCTCCAAATCTTCCCTTATTTTCAATTTTGCCTCTTTTCTCTTTTTTCCTGAGATATTGCAGGTAGTACAGTTACATTTGAGAGGTGATGTGATAAAATACTAATAAGATAAACCCACTGAACAATATCTTCCTGAGTGGAAAACAACTGGCCATTGTTTCAGCCTCCTCCTCTGCTTTCTTATCTTGTGTGAAAAATACCTGTTGTTCTCAGAGCACAAACATGAAAGATAGAGTGAGGCCATGTCTACAGCACAGGCTTCTGCTTGGCAATGATACATCTGCCAACGGTGGGAAGAGCAGCGTTCCCTGACAGACACAACCGTGCTGGTCAAGAGCTCCTCCACAGGTATGGCTGTATCAACAAATCTGCACTTTCTCTGATTTTAACCACAGAGTTTCTGACCAAATTTGGTGGTGTGTATTAGTGCTTCAAAGTACTGGCATTATGACTGGATTTACCAGGGCTGCATGGGAGGCTGTCACCCCAGTGTAGTGCCACCAGAGCATGAGGCTGTTGACTCCCACACCACGCCTGGGAACGGACTTGGAGGGAAGGTGGGGTCTTCATCTCCCCTACTGCTCTCTTTGAGGCTTTGGAGAGAAAGCATTTGTGTCTGTCCTGCGTAAACATCTGCAGGACTGAAGACAGATGAGACCTGTGTGAGAAACTGGGATGGCAGCAAACCAGGGTGTGATTCTGAGTGTGTACATCCTCCTCCTTAACAGAGTGCACAGGCACATGTGTGGGGTCACACACTCGCATTGGAGTGTCTGTCTGGCTCACAGGTTTACAAAGCCTAGTCCTTGCTCTCACAGATCTCACCAGCTGCCAGCAATGCCCCTTCCTTCCACAGAAGCTACTTTTTTTCTCTCCTTCTCTTCCACTGCAGCCCAAGAGTGTTGTTCAGCATGAAATGCATCAGCCCTGTGCCAGGCACAAATCCCAGACATCTGTGGAGAGGAGTGGAACAGAAAAGCCTTCAGTGAATGCATGGGAAAAATATTTGTATCTTTATCTATACTGTAAAAAAAAAGAGGAAACAAAAGGAAGAATACAGTTTTGACAAAATTCAGGTCTGAGACTTCTTGCACATCTTTCTGAACTCCTGGGACTATAGCTGAAGTTGGTGAGTGGACACATCTTACACATGTAAGACTCCTCAGACAGATTTGGTAGCATAGTTACCTCATCAGCAAAAAATTAAAGAGCCCTTTTGTAAATTGTGTCATTTTCATAACATCTTTAACATAATATTTTTTAGTTACTTTTATGTCAGTTAGATCCTGCAGCCACATTTGGGAAGAGGCCATGTGTAACCAAGGAGGGAATATATAGGGAATAGAAATATATGGAGAATTCCTTTACACCTGTACACAGCATATACCCTGTGCATTCACAGTGTACACAGATGGGAGAACTGTGTATGCTGAGGGGCTGCTATAAGGTGTAACCTGGAGCCCCTGCCATGACCATTGCAATGGCTTTTCGGTGTTTTCTTCACCATCTGTCAGGAGGGACTGAGGGGCGCTGCTTTCAGGCATGCAGAGCTGTAGCATTGCCAGTTGTACCTGTCCCAGCCAGATCCCATTTCAGCCTCCCCAGTGCTCTCCACGCTGCCCCTGGCACAGGGCCCTGTCAGTGAGTCCCTGATAGTCCCTGCAGCAGCACTGGCCTCCAGTTCCCCTCAGTCCTGCCTGCCTGGCCAAGGACCTCAGACATCCCTAGATATAACAGCACAGTTAAAGTTCAAAGCCAAGTGTCACACCTCATTTCACTCCTGGTGACAAGCACATTCAGATTCTGGTCCCATCCTCCTCTTACTCCTGACTGAGTTTCTGCACCACCTCAAATGCTGGGTTCGCTTAACTGGCTCAGAAACCGTCTGACTACAGCCTCATTATTTTTATACTGTTTGGTGTCTGAAAAGTTATCACAATGTGGCTAACAGGAGCTTTCACACCTCTCAGATGACAAGGAGCTGAGATAACCCCTATCCAAATAATTGTCATTTTAACAAATATGTAAATGCAGTGAGACTCAAAGGATTTAGATTTAAATAGCCAGAGGATTGAAAATTGTGTGCTTCAATACACTATGTAGGTCTGGGAAGACTCCTCAGAAGCATCACAGATAATGAAAGTTCAATTCTAGGCAAAGGGAACCAAAGTTTCATTATCACAAATTAGTCATCTTGTCTATTATTTGATCATCTCCAAAGAAAATTGGAAAATTCTTGGGATCTTTTTATTGCATGTAGTTTTGTCTGCTTTGTTATGGAATTTCAGCTTCAGTTGTGCTACATCAACACTGGTGCAGAGCTTCAGCACAGCTGCCTGCACAGTGAGCCTATGAGCACTCTCCCAGGCAAATTCTGAACCCAGCATGTATGGATTTGAGCAGCTGGGTATCTCCAGACTGTGCCAGGCAGTTCCAGGGCAGAAAACAGCCCTGAGCATCCCTAATTTGCAAGAAAAACTATAGCCCTCAAGTCTTCATTGGCCTGTCTGCCATCAGCAAGTTTTTCCAGAGGCTGAGCAAGGCAGGATTTCACCCAGGGGATATCCCAGATTTGTGCCAAAGGCTCTCACACTCACCTGGGATGCATCTGTTCTCTGCTGGCAGGATATCAGTGCCAAGAGCGCTGCTCCCGACCGCACGTAGCCCTGACCTCACCAAACAGGTACCGGGCTGTGCACAGCAGGCAACCTGCACTGGAGGCTTTTGTCTTGGGCTTTCAAGAGCAAACAAAAGAAGGGGAACAGAAAAACTGTGAAACTTCTCCATTAAATAGGATCCATAGCTTAAGACTTATCTTTTGTAGCGAGGCAAAAAGGGGTTGACTTCTGTGTTGAATGCAAAGAGGGTTTGGGACAGGAGTGTTGTTTGCAGATATTTGCCATGTTCCCAGTGGTCAAACCACAGGTATTTCTTTAATTCTATAGAGCTTGCTTACAACTCCACTTAAGTATGTGAATATATAAATAGCAGACTGTAGTCTGGGCTCAGCAAAACAGATATTCTCTCCAGCACAGCTAAAGCCAGTTGTGACTCTCTTCAGCTCCACTGATAAAGTATGAATCACAATGAAGCAGCACAAAATACCTACCTTGCTGGTTTTGAGGTTTGTGACTATAAAAAGAAAAGTTTTATTCCACCTCTACAGAACCTAAACTTTATACAAAAATCTTTAAAAAGCAACTGAGTGACACTGGCTTTTAAAACTTCATAATAATTTTAAAACATAACTTGATAAGGTTTTCAAAAATACTAAACATAGGGGCAAAAGAAATATTTCATATAAGGTGAAATCCTTGGTTTAAAGTGCTACCATGTCCCCAGGCATCCTTCAGCTCCAGGCCAGTAACAATTGCTCTACATATCTTATCTTCCACACATTTCCTTCCTGTACTACAGCAGAGCAGCATCCCTGGTTTGATTGTGTGGAGCAGGGCCTGCTGCAAGCTGATTGTCATCCTCTTGCGCCTCACTTTCCATATTCATTCAGCCCTCCAGTGTGACATATGATGGAATACTCATTCTGTAGCACCATCCCTCTGTCATGAGAGACCCAGCTGCTGACTGAGCTTGAAAATGCCCAACACTGGACTGTGGTACTGGTCAGGCTCCTGGAAAGCCTTCCACCTCCTCTGTAACTTTCCTTCCATCCTCATAAAAGCCCAGGAAGATGCCATGTACAAAACATCTCAAGGACAGCCCTGTTGCTTTCCCAATCAGTCAAAAAAGAAAGCAGCTTTATCCGTCCTCTAGGCATCAACACTACTTTAGCCATCTAAAATAGTGGTGTTAATCCAGTTACCTGAGTTTCATCTACAGTCAGTGGAGACAACATTAAAAGCACCTCAAAAAGACAGTTCTTCCCATATTTGCTAGACATTTGTTTTAACAGGATCAGTTGCCCTCTGGAGAAGGTTTTGTCTTCACTGATTAAAAAGACAGACAAGTACACAGAACAAGTGCTTAACTTTTAGAGGACAAAAGCTAAGCAGATCTTATCCCTGATCACATATTTTCCTACCTGAAGGGAGACACAGAGAAGACTCCCTAGAAAGAGGGATAGATTAAAACTGGTATAAAAAAAGCAAAATCAAAGAGAAATCTGTTTGATGCCACTCGTGGACCAATCAAATCACTAGCAGGCATAGCTAGGTTGTACCAGGTGGGGATTGAGCAAGTCCAGGCCCTGTGATTGTATCACAAACCCTGGAAGGGAAGTCTGAGAGGTAGGTGATTACATCAGGATGGCTGGGATGATTTATAGCCAAGGTAACAAGAGCTCATTCTCATTATGTCATTTTTTATGGCAATCATAGACAACTTCTTATATTAATCATTAATAGAAATTGGAAAAGCAATTCTGTGATGTAGGAAAGGCTTTTAAGCTGGCACAGAAAATTCATCACAAACTGGTATGACAGCAGTGAAATGGGAGAAGCAGGACAGACATCACTGCAAGTCTTGTTGCAAGAGCCCACTACCACATCAGCTGGGATTGCTGCGGCCACTACATTGTCAATATCCTGGCTTTGGTGATGATGGCCTCTCATGCATGGATGAGGATGTGTAAGAATGGTGATGATGGCCTCTCATGCATGGATGAGGATGTGTAAGAACAAATTTTGCTTTCTAGAGCTATGTTGAGGACAGATCTGGTCAGATCTGGTCAGATGTTCCTCCTCCAGGAGGGCAATCATCCTGTGCCAACAAACCCTACAGGTCTTGCACTCCTAGAGAGAAATTCTAGACTGCAGAATAAGGACTTTGGCAATAGTCAACAAATCTACCACTCATGTAGGACATTTGCTAAGGGGACAGGTCAAGCTTGTTCCCTCAGGTGAGGAAGTAATAGTCTGAAAAAAGCCTGTGATGGATCCCCACTCTCCTTCTCCTCAGGGCCATGAAAACCCCTGGCAATCTCTTCACAAAAGCTGGTTGCTGGAGAAGGGATGCCTGGAATTCCTGCAGCAGGGCCAAGGTGTTCTTTGCCTTTTCATCCCTTGCAGGAGATAAATATAAATGGGATATGACAGTAGAATAATTATGACAGTAGAACCATTTGCTGACCTTGGTGTTTGAAGCAGTATAGCAAATTTACTGAAAATAAAAATTGGCAAAAGAGAGAGGGTCCATCACTGGCAGGAGCTGCACGAGATCTCTTTCCCACTTTTTACTGTTTCCAAATACCACATAAGCTTTATACTTTACAGTAGAAATTCTGGATAACATTTTCAAAGTGCTGCTTGGTCATTTTCCTGAGTATTCTTGTATCATACAAGGAGGAGTAAATGCTTGTCTGTACAAGGAGAGATGAATTTCAGCTATACCTTCGCTCTTCCCATGCCTTCCTTGCATGCTGCATTCCTTTTCCACTGTCTGGCCATTCCCTGGAAAAAAAATTAGTTTCTTTATCTCTCAGTCTCACTTAAGATGTGTTTCCCCATGCATGGTTGGATCTCAGCAGTGGGGGCTGTGTGGTGGGCCCAGCCATTTCTGACACCAGTCTGTGCGACCACCACTCCCCAGAGCCACAGACAGGCAGGCAGGGGATCCCACAGCATCCCAGCTCAGACATATTTCAGGAAGATTAGCAGCCATTGCAAGCAGGAGATACACAGATAACACTTTTGGGGAGACAAATGAAGACAGAGATAATTGTGGAGACATGGAGCTGGGGACACACTCTTGGAAGGAAGAGCTCTACGTTAAGGGGAGGCAGCCTGTGGCTCATAGGCAACCCAGAGTGGGCAGGGACAGCCCTCTGGGACTGTGGCAATGGGTGATCAACACTAGGGAAAGGACAACTCTGAGGGACCGTGGCCAAAATGCAAAACGGTAAGAGGCAAGAAGGACAGAGAAAAAACAGTAAGAATGACCGATAGCCAAAGGAATACCAGTAAGGAGTGTGGAAATGCAGCAGAATAAACCCACTGTGTATATGGCCCCAGTCTCTGAGATTATTCAGTGTAACCCACATCAAAAACAGGGGGGGGTGAGACTAGGAAGGAGGAAAGGTGTTTTGCTGAATAGTGCCTGGGGAAGAAGAGTCAAGAGAGCTGCTTACCCAAGTGTTTGCTTAATTGTTCATGGTTTCTTTTTCTCAACACCCAAATCAGTGATTAGAAGCTTCTGTTCATTGGCAAGAAACTGAAGCAAGTAAAAATTCTCTGAGTTGAGCCTGTTTTGCCAGTAACATCACACCTGCGGCATTTCCTTCCTTTTCCTCTTTCACCTTTAGCAGATAATCTTGCTCACACTGCCCTGGTGACACCAGAGGACCAGTTTTTCCACAGATCCACCTTTTTTCTACCCTCTCTTGCAGCTGACCACTTCATCCATGTTTAGTCTTTGTTCCACCTGGCCTGGTGAGCTCAGCCTTGTGAGAGCCTGGGCTTACAGGTAACAAAAGACAAAGTCACAGCAGGAGTCTGGTGAGCAAAGAGCACCTGGACACACTCAACAAAAGAGGGTAGCTTCATCTCTGTGCCTATATTGTGAACCCAGCCAGCTCCAACAAAGGACAGTTTGGGACTGAGGGCAGCTTGTGGCTTCCTGTGTGATGAGTGACAAGCTGTTGGAGCCCAATGATTCTTTCTTCTGAACTGAAGCATTACATTCAAGTCATACAAACACTATTAAATACAAATAGGAAGGAAATGGTTTGCAATACTCTGTTTGTCTGTGGCATCTCTTCTTAGATTTTTCACAAACAATTTCAGTATATTAGACTCCTGCTGACCTTAAGAGACTCCTGAACAATTTTGGTCCTTCTGCTCCAGAAATATTTGATAGCTTTACCTGAAGGTGCTTGAATGTTCAAACATGCTCTTTATTTCCCATTTGAATTTATCTGCCTGCCTTTTTCATTGCTGCTCACCTGTCACTCTGTTGAGAAACTGGGGAAAAAATTTCACGTGGCGTAAAATGCAGCATTGCCTCCTTACTGTTTAGCCAAAGAAAAGCACTACACTGCACTGCTGTTATCCAGACAAGAAACAGAACAATCAAGAAGCAGTGGATTGAAATAAAGGGCAAGCAATGGATTTCACTAATATGCAGAAGGCCAGCACAAGTTTTATATTAATTACATGCTGGTTGAGAAAGAGTCTGAAATCTGTTTGGGATCCAGACAGCATTCAGCTTTGTGCTGGCTGTTACTCTAGACCGTGAGTTTCACCCTTGCAGCCCCTGCCCTGGAAAAGAGTGGCCCCTTCCCTGTGAAAGGCCACGGGTTCCCCCTGTCTGGTGAGGGTGGTGGGTGCCCAGCCCTGCTGGGATCTGCATGGAAAGGCAGGGAACGAGGAGCTGCTGAGTCCAGTAGTGAGATCTGTTGAAAGATATGAGCAGCCCGAGGGTAAGGAGACGCTGGGAGAGACAAGAAAACTCCTAGGGAGTGGTCGAGCTAAACTAACAAAATTCTTTCCCATGCACATGCCTAATACTTAAAATAATAAAAACACCTTTTGGGGAGTACTGAGCCATGGGAAAGCCAAACAAAATCTGTTTTGGATTTACTTTAGTCAGCAACTCAGGAATATCAGAGACCCTGCTCCATGAACAGGATATTTAAATACTACAAAATTCCAGAGAGTGCGATAAAGATGGGCTTTTATTTGGCAAGAGGGGATGTTCTTGTGCAATGTTCTCAGCAACGGTGCATTTAGCCTCACCAATGGAGTAGTGCTTATCCCAGAACTGGTGGGATTGCCTCCTTTACTCAGCCCTTCAGCCCAGCGCTGAATCCCTTAGCAATAACTTGGCCATAAAGCAAACAGCTCAGCTATGGCCCAGCCCAATCTCTCCATGCAGAGAAATGCTGCCACATTTACACACACAGCAAAGCAGCTTCTAAATTTTGCATTAAGTTTTGTTTCTAAATTTTGATGGGCTTTCTCCAGGCTGTCCCTACTCCCTGCATCACTGCAGTCACAGCTGGACATCAGAAATGCAGCAGCTGCAGCAGCCAGCAGCTCCCACTCTAGGGTGGGCTGCATGGTTGGATCAGCTCTGAACAGTGGTAGCTGGTTTTGCTGCAGTGCACAGGCAAAAAGGCCATGGGGAGCAGAAGGGCCTCGGTGGACACTTTGGTCTCTGCCTGCACTTTGAACAGGATAAATTCTTGAGGGTGAAGGTGAATGGGGGCAGACAATCTGGAGGACTGGCTCCCCTTCCATGCTTTCCCCTTCCATGCTTTCCCCTTCCATGCTCCTCCTTTTGCTTTGGGGAGTGCTGTGAACACTGGAAGGTACTCTTTGTGTCTGCCTCCACCCATGGGAACAGAATCAGACACAGTGGAGAACACGATATGGGGACGTCTGGAACTGTTAACTCAAATTCAGTGCAGTGTAAATATTGCTGGGCTGCTTCCAGACTGGTTGCAGGACATCTGTGTGCGGCTGCGCACGGCCAGGCTTGGCCTCTCACTGCTCACCAATCTTTCTGTCACGGGGAAGGCAGCCTGCAAAGATGTGCAGCCACTCAGCTGAGGATCAACTGGATGAAGAGATGTGTCAGAAGGCGAGGAACAATAGCAGTATTCAGTCATGACCAATATGGTTTGAAAGCACTGAACTAGAGATTTAAGGGATTTGCTACAGATGTGTCCCCAGATTCTTTGGGGCCGCAGGAAGGATCCAGGCCATAGCTTGATGATGTTGTAAACATGGCTTTAGCACTTTGATTAGGTCAAAAATGCTGCATCCTCATGCCAAAAAGTTCTTTTGAAAAAAGGGTGAAGTAGAAGTGAGCCTTGTATCTACTATCCAGCCTACTTATTAAGTGTAACAGTTTTACAGACATATGGCACAGCAATTTCTCCCCAGATGCTGTGTGAAAGCAAGATATAAAGAATCTCAGAAGAGGACTGCAGGGGGAGGAAATAGCTGAACTGACAGTGCATAACATCATGTTTACAAAGTAAACAAACTGGGAAGACAAAAGCAAGGCTTCTCTCAAATCTTTAGTTGAAAGAGCCTTGTGTACAGCATGCAGCTATTAGCACCAGCACAGCACAGATGAGACAGAGAGATTTGAAACTGATGTTCCTTTAAAGAGCTTGCCATGTGGTGCTGCAGCATTAGCTGTCTCTTAAAATCCTGGTTTAGGAACAGACACTATTTACTGGATTATCACCAAGCAAAGGCCTGTCACCAAATTTATTTCCAGTAGTTGCATCAATGGGCACTGAGTTGCAGGATCTGAGAACCACTGTCAGTGGTAGACTGAACCTGCATCCCCAAGAGCCATCAACTGCAAACCAGCGACACAAACCCTGCCCATCACTTCTCCTGAAGGTGCTTTTTGAACCAGCCATGGAGGGGATTTGGAATATTTCTGTGCAAAAGGATGAGAGCTGCAACTGCAGCTTGCCTTACACAGGGCATGTTGCAAGTTTTTCTGTGTGTAGAAGAAAAAATCCACAAGTAACTGCTGCCCGTGGATGCCTTGAATAATTAGAGGTCCATGAAGAGTGTAAAACTGGGCTCACTAATGCATCCTGCTAAGAGGATCTCCGCATCACTGTTCCTTCTGTTACACCAATGCGCTACGGAGACACAGAGGCTGTGCCTTGAATTACTTACTCAACAAAGTTACTGTTTAGCTTCTTCTTAAACAAAGATGAGTCAGGTTTGCCTTTGCTGAAGCCACTCTGCCCATAAGTGGGGGCTGAGGTGAGAACTCCACGCAGCCCCGTACTGAGGCACTCTCACTTAGTGGATCCTGAAGTAGGAAATGGCCCTCAGTGCCCCTTTGCCTTCCTTGGTCTCACTCTTTTTTTTCCCCACAAAAGCCTTGTGGCGATATCCAGAGCTACTCCCTTGTGGTAAATATCCACTGTTTTGCTGTGGGTAGGGGCTCTGGGGTCGGCCGAGACATGTGCTCTTATTGCAGGTGATAATCTGCAGGAAAAATAAAAAGGAGGCTTGAGAAAGGCAGGTGGCTGATCATGGTCAGTCAGTGTCCCAGCTGTCCCAGGTGTTAACCTTCCACAGGAAGACCTGGCCAAGGATGCCTGGGTGCCCTGGTCTAAAAGACTGTAGGAAATTACTCTATAGGCATTCAACACTAAGGCCATTCTTCTCCCAAGACGTGGAAAATTCATTCCTGGATCACAACATATCCTTGGTTCATTTTATTGGCAAAATACCCTGGAAATGAAGCTCCTAGCTCTCACACAAAGGCCCAGAGAGCTTTGGTTTCAGAGGGGGGTGGGGGGGGTGAAGGCGGTGGGGCGAGGGGTGGGGGGGATTATGCCTGGCTGTTGTTCTGTTGAAAGTCGGTTTGTTTCTGTCTCATAAAGTATGCAAGAATGTTCCCATGCTCTGCCCGGGCCAGCCCCCAGCCGCATGCTTTGCACATTAGCAGCTGATGCTGGAATGCGGCGTTCCCAGGGCAACTGGGAGCCCCCCATGGGGCACAGCCAGCCCCCAGCATTGTGCAGCCCCGGCTGACGCGGCTTTGTTGGGTGAGGTAATGCCGTGTGTATGCAAACCAAGCCAGGGGCACAAATGGCACTTGGAAACTGTTCCATGACTTCAAAGGGCGGGCTGCCTGGCCCCCAGGAAGGCTGCCTTGCTCCAGCCTGCACCTCCACTGCTGAATTTCACCTCTCCCCAGCCCTGCTGCTGTCGCAGGGACAGAATCCCGGGCTGCATCATTTGCACAAACCTTTGTGGTATGGTTTAGTGGGCATAGTGGAATTCGGTCGAAGGCTGGGCTTGATGATCTTGGATGTCTTTTCCACCTTTGTTGATTCTCTGACCCTATGAAAAGAAGGGTAACCAACAAGCTGAGGGAGTGGTGTCTACTCCACTCTTGTGAGAGCTTACCTGGAGTGCTGCAAACACATCTGGGGCCCCCAAACATAAGAAGGACATGGACCTGCTGGAGAGAGCCCAGAGAAGAACTGTCATGGTCTAACCCCTGTCAGCAACCAAGCTGTATTAACCACTCTGAAGAAAATTAACTCTACCCCAGCTGAAACTTGGGCAACTAAGTTGATCACAGGGCTGGAGCATCTCTCCTCTGAAGACAGGATCAGAGAGCTGGAGTTGTTCAGCATGGAGAAGGGAAGGCTCTGGAGACACCTTATAGCAGCCTTCCAATACTGAAAGGGTACATGAATTCTGGAGAGGGACTTTTTACAAGGGCATGTAGTAATAGGCCAAAGGGGAATGATTTTAAACTGAAAGAAGGTATATTAGATAAGATATAAGAAAGACCTTTTACAAAGCAGGTGGTAAAACACTGGGACAGGTTGTCCAGAGAGGTGGCAGATGCCTCATCCCTGGAAACGTCCAAAGTCAGATTGGATGCAGTTCTGTGCAACCTGGTGTAGTTGAAGATGTCTTTGCTCATTGCAGGGTTGTTGGACTAGATGTGCCATAAGTCTTTCCAACCCAAAATATTCTGTTCTATGACAGCCCTATCAGAAGTGTGGCAAGAGCTCTGCAGTGGACAGGACTCAGGCGCTGCTGTCAGTTTGTCAGCCCCAGCTTGCTCATCCATGTCTCCCCACATGGATCTCTAGCACACAGTCAGAAGGCTTTTTTCAGAATAGTTTTATTTCTAGATGCTGGAGTCCCCTTCAGTGTGGGATTGAAAAGAGTGCTGCACAGTAAGAAAGAAGAGCTGTTCTCTCAGATCCATATTCCAGCCATGGACACAGCTGAATTCTTACCCACCACCTTCAATAATTCAACTAATTCTACTACATCGTATCCTCAAGAGATACAGCTTCATATTGATTAGAGGCTAAGGCTCCAGCAAGCAATGACTTGATGTATATCTCATGCTGTGTAAATGTTAAGACATTATTCTTGTCCCCAAAACTTTGCTGTATTCTACAGGAAATGAATATTGAGAGAGGAATTGGAGGTTTGCCACCAGATACAAAAAAAAAGGGCAATGTTATTGTTACACTTAAAACTCTTTTACTAGATAGCTGTCTAAATTACATGCAGAAACAGAACAGGCCATTAGAGGGACAAATCAATTCCTTAACACCACCTTGAGCTTAACGAAAATGTTGGCCTCAGACCATGCACCTGCCAGGTTGATTGAGAAACGACAGAAATCTGCCTGTTCTGTAAGCCTAGTTTCTGTTCTCAACAAGAAAGTGGAGGAGATATTTCAAAGGATATTTAAAAAAACTCCAAGTGGAAAATATGCAGTGATCAAAACAATCTTTATGGTATTCTTTGGTTGTGCAACAGCAAACCAATATGTAACTACAACTGGGACATTGTGGACAGGCATCCCAGTTCCACACCTATTTGCAGACTGCAGAGTGCTTTAACACTGACATCGTGTCCTAGTACATTTTGGCCCAGTTTTTCAAATATGCATAGGGTGTCAGAACATGCACATATGCATCAGTGAATTAAGTGTCTAAGACCATGTGTCTTTTACTACTTTGACTTTGTCAAATTCTCAGACATTTCTGTAGCACTTCTGAGAGGCAGACAGGTCAAGTGCACCAATGATGCTTTTTACCCAGCACAAAATTAGTAAGCAAAATGGCTAGCACTTAGGTCACTGTCAGTGACAAAACAGGGACAAGAAATCCTCTTGATTCCAGGAGGGTGAGGGCCAATATTGTTCCCTCAGCTTGCTAGCTCACCTGGCATGCATTGAGGTGATTTCATGATCACACAGTGCTTCTGATGGGAGTGAAAACTGAATTACAATGTTCTCTGTAATAAAGAGGAAGCATAATCAAATAAAACGACATTCTTGAAAGTCAAGAAATTAAAAGATACTCTTAGAGCAAACTTATGACATGGAAATAAATATTTCTATAAAGTATATAACTTTCCAATGTGTTCTTATCAAAACTGCAGCAGGAGGGCTTCAGCATCAGTTATCCAGCTCCCTAAAAATAAAGCTGAGTAGAGAAACTTCCTGACCTGCTCTAGTGGGACTCAATTCTGCTTCCCTTCAGCTTATACAAAGCTTCCATTACTTTCAGTGGGAACAGCTTAGCAGTTCTAGTAGAGTGAATGGATGCATTATAATGTCAGTAATAACAAATGTCATGCACATTCCATGATTAGCTAGAAAAATGATTCCAGGGTTAAATAGGCATGTCTTATTCAGATGCATGTCACTGAGCTGGGCCCATCACCTAGGTACTGGATGCCTTCTCTCTCTATTTCTCCTTCTCCTATTGCTAAACATGCTAATCCTGGGCAGCAACCAAACATCACTATTGCAGGCTTGTCCAAAAACTATGCAGGGACAATTAGCCTCATTGAAAAAAGGTATCAAAGACCTCACAGTATCTGTTTCCCAGTGCGCACGCACACACACAGGCATCCAAGGGATTTTAAACATAGCTAAAGACAGTTTGCTGTGAATGGCAGTGACTTCATGCATTAAAAACTCAGCATCTCCCCCTGTGATGTAATGCCTGTACCCTGAGATGAATGGCTTTGCTGCAGCTTTTTGTCCTGAAAGGCTAGGAGAGAGATACTCCCAGTCCCAGGGGACACTGCAGCTCCACGTGCCCTGTTACAGTCACACTGGCAGCATCTGTTGATTGCAAAAAGCAGGTGGCAGCATCCTCATCAAAATAAACACAAGGATGAATCAAACACCTCAAAGTGGACAGCATGGAAACTGGGAAAGGAGAACGTAGAGGAATACCACTGTTTTAGCATCTTCTAGGGTGTAAGTAGTCTGCAGCAGGAGGAGTTTGTACTTGCAGATTGCTTTAGTAGTATGAGCATCCACTTGTGCTCTTGAAAAGAAGAAATTACACCCTGTGTCTATCTCCTTTATGTTATAAAGGTAAGAAGCAGGAGGTGTGTTCAGTTAAGATGCTCCCAAATGTAACTCTCAGCATCCACAGAGCCTGAGGGGTCAGAAAGATGAAGTTAGGCAAGGGGGGGTGCAATAAGGATCCAGATGTTTGCAGAAAACTCCAAGTGGTCGGATGTGGCTATAAGGTTGTGCAGCAGTTTCCATATAAAATGATATTATTAAAGGAGTATTTCTTCTTTAAAACATGCTTTTCATGTATTTTGAAATTGGTTTTTATGACCACAATGAATATATTCTGTGGCCTAATTAGTTATTTTCTTGTTCAGTGTATGTTTATTACAAGCACATGCTGTAATGCAGTTGTGATAAAATGCCTGAACCACTAGAGTAAAACTGAGTGAATCAGCCTACTGAACAAAACACTAAATCACTTCACACTTTTTCTTTGCAAGAACTTGTCAACAGAGAATGTGAAAAAATCCCACAACTATGGGGAACTATTACAACTGTAACTTTTGTTATGGACTTGGCAGAGAAGTCACATGTCCACCAAAGTCATGGAAGCTGAGCACTCGGGAGCAGCTTACTCTCTGCAAACCTGCTGAAGAGCCTCTTGGCCTAAAAGCTCACTCACTTTTTACAACTGTATGAGCTCTTAATGCCACATAATGGCCTTTGTCTGGACCACCGAGGATGCAATAGTCTCAATGCTGTAGCTCTTCAAACAGGTGCCTTTCACAGGATGATCCGAAATTGATGGCCATAAATAGGCACATTTCCTTTAATAAAAATATTTACATGCTCTGAAATAACTTACAGTCTACTACCATCACCATAAGAGCCCTGTGGAAAATCACTGTTATTCCAGATAAGTACATTTTTACATCGAGCTGCTTTTTAAGGGCAAATTAAACCGCACTGAAGAGGCTGTCCACAGCCTTTAGGAATCTGGTGTTGTTAATAATTAAACTACACACCATTTCCTAAAGGTGGTGCTGCAGCCAAAATGCAATTCAGAGGTGGGCAGTAGAAACCAGGCAAAGTAACTGTTCTTCTAATAAAGAACGATTACTGCCTTCAGGCATAATGCTTTTGACAGGCTGGTCTAAACTCTTGTCAGGGTCACAAGGTTAATCTCACAGCAGCCACAGGCCCCCTCACTGCTGAGCGTGAACAATATGGTTAACATTTTTGGAATGGAGTTAAATTTCTTTGTCATTCCTAGCCTACACCTGACAGACACAGCCCTCTTCTCTGCTTTCATAACCTGCCATCTGGAAGATAACAAATTCTTATCTCGCCGGTTGATCTCTCCTTCAATCGCTATGAATGTTTCCCACCACCGACCAAAAGGCCAGAAAACAGGGTTTACCCACCTGAAATAAACTCTGAGCTTTCCTGAGGCTAATTCCTTCAGATCCTGCAAAATACAGTAATGTGTGACACAGCAAAGAGCTCTTAATACCAGCAGCATTCCTCCAGCTCATCACCACAACCACCACAGGTCTCATTCCTGGGCTACTGACTAAACACAAATAAATTTTGACATTGTTTTTTGTCCACTATCTCATTGTATTTGGCTTCATTCACCAGTTTATCCCATGTAAGGCTAAGGGTAAATTAATAAAGGATGGATGATGTTACTTAGTTTATGTCCTGACAAAGAAGAGTCTGCACTTTGCTTGAGCTCCTGCAGTGACAGTACAATATTTGCCTTTAGTAAATAGCATGTAAACAACCAGTTACCGACAATTTCAGTAAGGGAATATACCTGTCCTCATAAAGACTTGTGTCCCAGTCAGGGGCGATTCTGTGGATCAGGTCCTTGCAAACATGTGCAAGTGTTATTTACAGACACAAGTCTAACCCAAATGTTTACATGGCTCATCATATCTTCTTGCACTTGGGCAAGCTTCTAGTCCCCAGAACTGAAGGTGTCACAGACAGTGTTTCATATCCCACCCTCTCTCATGCCACCTACAATTAACCAAGAAATTCCAAATTTTCTTTGCTAGTAGTGCAATCAAGTAATTAAGGTCCAGACAACTGTGGTCTTATTTACATGTCCAAATATATTCAGGTGATTGACATCAGGTGCCTATGCAGACCTGGACTATTGAGAACTATTTATGCTGCCCAGTTTTAGGTGAGATGATCTGTACAGTAAAGAAGACAAAGGGGCCCCCCATGGGCAGTCAGAGGTAGGGGTTTCTGTTTCTTTATTAGACAGGCTGATGTGCCCCATCCAGGGAAGAGGGGACGAGAATGCACACTGGGAAAGGCAGGTACATATGAAGCCCCACAACTCTTCCAGAGCTGAGAAGAGGCATGGTATGAAAAGTTGGAGAATTCCCTCTGCTAAGGGTCTTTGCTGTTAGAAACATGGATAGACTATCTCCCAGTTGCAGCTACCCCAGCAATCCACTCCCATTCTTCTGATGCTTCACATCAGATCTAGAAAGCAGGAAATTTTAATATTTAGTCCTTTTCTTTCTGTGAGTTAGGTGCTATTTGACATTTCAGTAAACCCTATTAAGCAGTGGGTTTCTGCTGAAAGGTTGTTTGCCATTGCAGCAACTTCAGCTGCAGTTCCTGACATCCCTCCTTGTATCTTGTTGGAGCAAGGCTCTCCAATTCAACACAGAGTTAGAAAAATATTCTATCAATTTTTCTAGGGTAGGCCAAATGGCCTTCACCCCGCAGCTGTACCATCACTAGAGTGCACTCCAAAGAAGCAGCAGAAGAAGACAGAGAGAGGGAGAGGAGCAGAACATTGGTTTTGGCTGGACCAGTTTAGCTGTAACCTGAAACCATACAGTAATTTGCCCCTTCCCACCCAGGAGCTTAGAGCACAAGGCAGGGACACAGTCAGCCATGAGCCTGCTCTCTTTGCTTCCTCAGCAGGTCATGACGTCCCTGCTTTCAGGTTCTGTGTGGGCACACAGAAGAGCCATCTTTACCATGGGCATCCACCATGCATCAGTGCCAATGATGCTCCCCTCCTTTGAAATGGAGGATAGGCCTGGATGCACACACATGGATATTTATGGACGAAGTAAACTGATCAAGGTCAAATACTTTTGGGAATACTATTTTCTGTTTCAGAGAGGTGAGCTTTCTGTTTTCATAGAGCAGCTAAAAAGCAAGAATGCTGTAGATATGTGAATGACCTTATGCCTGTCAGTCCAGGGACACTGGACTGGCTTTCTACACCTGACATGTGACTGAAAGCATGACAAAGGTATCTCTATTTACTTAAAAGTACTTACCCTACTTATTTTTACCCCTGCAGAGTCACAGTAAAGTAAAAGCCAAAAAAACTAGTGAACATAGATGGCCATGTAACTGGCATATGCATGGTGATTGGGAATTAGTACCTTTTTCTAATTTTCTTATAATTCTTTTCAACACAAAAACTGAAGAAAAAAATGTATTTGTCACCTGAAAGGAAGAAAAAACTGAAAGAAATATGGGATAGGCATTATAAAGTACTATGTACCTTAACATGAAATTTCTCAGTGGCCTGAAAAGGAAGATATTACAGCGTAGGATGCCTGGTTGAAGTGCTTTGGCCTCTTCAGAAAAGGCCTCTTGCAGCAGCTTGCTCATGTCTACATGACCAAGAGCTGTGTTTGGGGCAGTGTCCAGAGCCCACTGCACCCCCTGAGGATGAGACCCACCCCCAAGGAACTTTGTGCCAGCAGGACTTCCCTCTGCTAGAGCTCAGCTTTACCACTGGGGATGGCAAGGGGTAACTCTAAAAGCTGCTTTTAATGTTACTAAGATGAGTATTTCTTCTGTCATTTTAATGGAAGGAAGAGAAACAGCTATTTTTAAAAAGTAGGACTCCTCTGTGGGATCATTTCCAAGAGTCTGTGGACATCATCCCCATGGAAAAAATGAACAGTCATACAAACCCCCAAAACTCAGTCCTCAACCTTGAAATAAAAGATTTCAAGAATCATTAACAGTAACAGTATTTATGGGACATACAAAGAATTAGAGAGCACTTCCTACCTTTTACAGATTTTGAACAATTTTACATTTTGGAAGTAACTTTAAGTGAACCAGGCTGACTAGTGTTTCTCATCTTTACTTGATGTATGATGACAAAAGGAGATAACCTTGGTATAGATAGCATGATTTATTCAGAACTGAAGTCAGTGAGACATGCTTACCGTCATTGCAGATTAGCAACCCCTGTGTGTACATTTTTTATTACTTTCGCCTTTTCTCCACTTACCAGCCATCATCTCCAGCTTTTACTTTGTCTTTGTCTGTCTCAAAGTAATGTCCTTTCTAAAGGACAGAAACCAATCCCACCAGGGATTATATTTCACAGCCACATTCTTTATTTACTAGGGGGTTTCAGTGCTCCAGACTTTTTATACTTACAAGATACCTAAGTTGTTTTTATAACTTGATGAAATGTTTATAATGTGATGAGATAGCTTTCAATACAGAAATAATTTAATGAGATGAGTTCCAGCAGACATTTTAACACTTCCAGGCAGCCTCTAGAACTACTGAAGTTTGGTGAAATGTGATTATTATTTCTTGATATAAGCTTTCATATCAGCTCTGTTTATGTTCAGGAAGAAGACATTTTTTTCTTCCTGAAGAATGACAGGTTGAAACACTCAGTTCCAGGTAAATTGTTTTGTTCTGGCAGTAGAAGAACCACCACGCCTTGCCGAGACAAGAAAAGCACTAAAATAGGCAAGAGCTCTTATGGCAGGTGAGCAAGCCTCCGACCAGCGTGGTGCTGCTGTGAAGGGAAGGGGCAGAGCCCTTTCTGTCAGAAAAGGGAGGGCTGTATGGAGGTTATGGAGCACCTTTAAACCTGAGCCCCATTTTCAGAGGCAAGAGCAAATCCAGACTAACTCAACCCTTGGGCACCCACCCAACCACTCAGCAGGAATTTCTCAGGAATGAGGGGAGATCTAGATGCCTCTTTTTCTACTATACTTAAAAGTATACTCTGTGGGTGAAATAAATCCCATACTTCATGCACTTTTCCTAATCTCACCTCCTGTATGGACAGATGTCATAGCACTCTTCCCAGTCATCTCTTGGCTTTGCACAGGAGCTGGGAATTCATTCAAACCCCTTACTCAGTACCAGGTAAGGTGATGAGGAAGAAAGCTGACAGGACCTACACATTAGTAATTTTATCCAGAACATGATGGAGAGAAGAGTATTTATGGAATGTGTTTGTGCAGGAGATTCACACTGTACAGCAGAAGATAACGTTTTGTGGATTTCAACAGCGTTTTAAGTCAGCTACAGGCAATGACTTCCCTTCATGTTTGGATTTGTTTTGGCCCAAGTAATGCAAAAATTGGATTTTTTGGCATTGTAGCTAAATGTACCACATTTGACTTGCATTTTCATTGACATTGTTGTAAATTCAAATTATTTCATTCTAAGATTGTAATTTGTTAGAACACAACTGACTTCTAATGACCATTTTTACAACCCGTTGTTTACAGATTTCACTGGTTCTTTCCTGTCATATTTTGCTTCTGCTGCTTAATTTCAAAGCTCTTGCTGCTTTGACACAGCATACCAGTGTTAATACATAACTAATGCATTTACTAAATGGGCAGGAGGGAAAAACAGATGAGCAAGAGCACGGTAAGCACTTGACTGTAATTATCTGTGAATAGGCTTAGGTTAGCAGTGATAATGGCAGAAATAGATTTTACACGTCAGGCTAAATTCATCCTGTGGGTAATTCAAATCATCTTAGTGCCATTACTTCATGGAAATTTTCAGCCTAAATGTGCCCCTTCTCTTTTCTTCTTTCATCCCCCATTTCTCATTAATGAAGCAGGATGACACAGCACACAAGGGTATCCCTTTGCTTCCCTTTAACTTGCAGGATTGTATGCTAATTTTTGGCTTTCTCTCTATTTTTCCCCCCAGTATTTTCCTATCTAGGTACAAGATTTCCCAAGGTAGAGAAATCTGCAGCACTGCCTGGTAGCAGAAGGTAGAGAAAGGGCCGCCGGGGCATTTGCAAGCGGTGGCCTCTGTTCAGCCAATTGTTTCCTGCACGTAGGATTTCGGAGCTGGTGGAGCTGCTCCCAGGCACGTTTCCCTTCCCATGTGCTCCAGCCCCCTCCCCATTCCCCCTCCAGAAACACCAGCTCTCCTTTGTGTGGCCGTGCAAGGTGCTCCCCAGGCAGGGGCTGCAGGCAGGACCCCAGCAGCCAAGATTACATTTCTTCCACATCCCAGATTGCTGGGGGGTGGGGATCAGAGGGAACATGCAGGATTTTCAAAAAAGAGGAAAGGCCGATGCTTTGGGCATGAAAAAAATCTGTGGTTTTGTAAAAAACTCTTTCCTGGCCCAACTGCCTTTGTAGATGGATCTTTCCTGACTCTACTGCTTCTTCATTAATACTCTAACACTTTATAATTGAAGAACATTTCTGTTATTAGATCTAGGGAAGAACAGATAAAAAACAGTTAAAAAAAAAAAAATAAAACCTCCATTTAGTATTAGAAAAAAGCTTAACTGGAATATTCTTCCAAATATTGCCAAAGTTGATTAGTTTATGTAAAAAAATCCACCCTTCCCTATCATCTACTGGTGTTCTTCTCCCTTTTGGACCAAGAATATATAAGTCAGATAGAAAGAAAAAGTTAAAAATAGGAAAGCAATATTACAGACATTAATTCTAATAAAAACAAAAAGCAAAACACACAGCTGAAAGGAAGTAAAATGAAGTGAAAAGCCTTTGTTAAACCCACGTTCAGGGACAGCAGAAGCCATTTACTCTGTTGCAAGGTATGCTTTGGCAGGATTATTGTCTTTAGGGGTCGAGAGAGGAAAGCTTGCAGGGGACAGACAGCCAGAAAGAATTCTTTATTAAGCAGTGAATGACAATGTGTGTATATGTTTGCCATACTGAGGACATGAAATTATTTTAGCATTGTGATGGAAGCCTATCAGAGACATGATAAGCACTGTGAAACCCTGGGCAGGGATTTAACAGCTCTGGCATGGGTTCAAAGTCGTCAGAAAGTAACCAAAACTTCACAGTTTGAGTTTCAGTGTATGGTGAAATCAGCAGACAACTCCTGTCCCCAAAAAGGAATTTGTACCAGCAGCTTATGCACTTTGTGTGTATTTAGCTGCAGATACCAACTTGCCAGAGCACCTGCATAGGCAAAGATACATCAAATGGGTTCTGTCAGAGAGAACGTGACAAACTCACATGATGGCTGTGCCACCACCAGCTGGGATCTCAGGAAGCTGTGTAATGAACACAGGTTTGGGCTTGATTAGAGCTTGGGTTAGGAAATCTTGAAACCAAGGGCCCTGGGAATTTGGTCAGAGTTAGAATAAAACCATAAGCCTATAATGATGTTAAATGATTTTGTGTTACTGAAAGATTCTGTTTCTCTTTAGAATGAAATGCTGTTTGTGACCATTTTAGTAAATACAGTCCCACAGAGACTCTGCCAAGGGTAAGAGTTACAACCTCTGTGCTCTAGGGCCAAATTTGATTTATGAATCCATTCTCCCTACCCAGATTACCTACCTGATTTTCAAAGGTTGCTGACAGAGCAACATTATGCAGCTGTTCCCTTACTACCTGAAGGCGTCTCTGTTGAAATGTCAAATGAAAAACTTATTGAAGAAGAACATCAGGATCCTCTGGGATGAAAGAACAATACACAGTGACATATATGGCACCAGAGACAACAGGGTATAAAGTAAAATCTTCCATGTCCTCCCCAGTCACATGGCACATCCCTGGCACAGGAGCCAACCTTCAAGTGCCCACAAGCAGTTTATGGCTCCAGACCTGTACCTTGGCCTCACTTGCAGAGTAATGTGGTCAATGATCAGCACAACAGCATTTGACTTTTATTTAATATAAACTGGTGTCTTATACCTCCCCAGTTATACCTATGGCTTGTTTACGGTGTTTGGTATAATGACTAATTATTATCAATAATGTAACCAGTACTGTAGCAGCAAATAAGCCACACTGCAACTTTATTTTTACTGTTTACATGCTATTTTAGATAAATCTGATATTTCATATGTTAAAAAAAAAAATCCTGACACTGGAGCTCAGAATTAAACCTGATTTTGCAACATGTTAATCATGAAAGCCACAGCATGATGAATAGTCCCACCGAACCTATTGATTATTTTCTAGGAATAAGGCTAGAGCCAGCAAAATCAAGCTGTAACATGCACTGAGAACATCACCAAATACGATTTTGCTTCAGCATGTATGCTAACAGAAAGCAGATTGTTATAATTTCATGTGTAACACCTATGATGACTGTATATGCAATGAAAAATACACAATTATTATTCCTGCAAGAGCTGCATTGTGTCTGGAAAGTGTCTGTATGCAGCTGATTAAATCTGACTCTGAGAATGCAGTTCTGCAAATAGCCTTTCATGCAAGACATTCAAGTAATTTTTTTAGGGCTCCCTGACTGCCAGCTCACTGCAGACACAGTTAGTTCAAACTTTTCTTTAGGATTCATTTCATGCCCTCCTTTCTGCTAATATCCCTGAGATCAGTCCTTTCTCTAATGAATAGCTGACCTATTCTTCTTTGATTTGCCATTGATTTCGTCCGCTTACCTCCCAATGCTTTGCCTGTTGATTAAACGCTAGACATAGGAATGCCTCAAATTTCTGACTTCTGAGTCATCCTCTCATGACTTGAACAGCTTGAAGCCAGCTTCAGCTCCCCGACATCATTAGTGAAAACTCCTTTTGTTTTTAAACTCTGCAAGCAACTCATTTCTCTCCAAGCTGAGGTGCTGTTTGTGAACTAGACAATAAATAGTGGCAACAAAATTATCTCCTACATGCACCGCGATAATTATCGTAAGAAAAGGAAAGGGATAGTTTTTCCAAGACAGAGAAGGCAAGCCACAGCTTTCCCTTTTGCACTAGATGCAATCTCTTTGCCTACATGCAATTCAGACAAGACCATGAGTAAAGACACCTGCTTATGCAAACTTTTATTTTTGCATGGGGTCCCTCTGACTCCAGCATGACTCTGCATGAGATGTCGGCTTACAAAAGCCATTCTTTTTTCTGAAGACATCAGCTTTTAAGAACCAATCCACAAATCCCCCTCCCCAGCTTCCACTTTACAGAGCAAGCTGGATGAAACTGCTTATCAGCACTGCAAGAAGGAGACCTGGAGTTGATGCTTTGAAAACGTGCAGTGGTATTTCCTTGGAATACAGATATCTTCAACACTTTGATGTCTCCTTCAAAAACAAACAGGCTGACACTATCTCAGTTTTCCTGCAGTCCTGATGTTTCTCAAAATGTAGCTTGTTTTCTCTAGGGGGCCACACAATCCTAGAAGACCAGCTATGTGTGATAATTGCTATACTTCCAATTAAGGTAATGCTGCCTGACATTCTGTACTAAATTCCATTTCGATCACGGCTACATTGGGAACATCACCTGCGCACACGACCCACACTTTTCTCACTCTCCTGCTTAGATTCTGTGGGAAGGAAATAGCCCTAAGGATTCTAGTGCAAATGATGAGGAGAGCAGGTTAAGGTGGGGCGCCAACAGCCTAGATGCAGCGCTGGCCTCCTGTGATAGCTAAGGCCCCTTTTCACAGAAACTGGAGCCATGAGTTTGTAAGCTACTGTAACATTTTCTTTTTCAAACTATCAAAACCCACAAGAATGCAGCAACTGTTCAGAGCTGTTTGCTAACATTTCAAGTTCTCCACTGGCTGTCAGAGTATGACAGTAAGTCTTACTGTGACCAGATGACTGTGCTGGCTCTGCTGCAGGCTTTGTGCATGGCTCAGGGCAGGTTAAATAAGAACAGGTTCAACAACAGAGCCTACACTTGGGCACTAGATTCTGTGCCCTTGTATTCAGTCCAGCAAATTCATGCTGGAAAATAAATGAGGAAGAGTAGGTGATATTACAGGATGCGGACTCCAGCACTGGCTGGACCACTCCATGAGACCAGAGGGCAACTACATAGATCAGCCTTGGCTTAACAAAATGACAAACCGTGAAAGATTTCACCTCAACCATTGGGAGTTGCCTCTATGCAGTTAGGACCCACAGCCCTGAAACCACTCCTGAAATGAGGTGCCTGTCCATTTGCTCAGATAATGAGTATGACACCAGTATTTTCTTTCAGAAGATTGTTGTGGGATGAGATGTTCCTCTGCTCACAGAGCAGCCTTACTGTCACAGTTCAGCTGGGAAGAGGCAAAAGTAAACTGTCCTCTTTATTATCTGTGCCAGCAAGGCTCAGATTTTAGACAGTCTCGTGTCCATCCTCAAATGCAAGATTAAAACCTGGGGGTCAGTACAGGTGCCCTGCTCACATCACCCTGTCAGGTGGCCATGCCAGACCAGCAAGTCAGGCTTACTCTTGTGATTCCCCCTGGGCAAATATCTATTTTTTTTTTTTTTTTTTTTTTTTGCTATGGAATTGTGCAACACTGTGCAAAAACCTTTCCACCTGCTCCCCTTACATCCTGCTGCCAGCCCAGCTCCCATGCCGGCTGCAGCCTCACATGGAACTGGATATGTGGGGAAATTGAGCAACAACCTATTCGTGAGGTAGCAACTCAACAGAACTTGAGATGATGTTCGCCTTCTTTCAGAAAATTTCTACATTAAAAAGCAGACTGTAACACAGAGGAGGGAGGGAAACAAGAGGGTTTATGCCATGTGTGCAGCACAGCACCTCCCTCTCGAGCACTGTGGCTCCCAGCGCCCGAAACTCCAGGCGCGGAGTTCCCAGATGCGATCCCGACTCTTACACCGCACCTCTTCACGCTTTGAGCCATCTCCCCCTGCCAGCATCGCCCACTTAACCCGGCTGCGGCACAGCCACCCGGACCGAGTTCCAGTGACTTGCTGTGGCCACTGTTAACTGCAATTTCCCCTACGCAAACTTTATTGCTGCCCGTACGGCGCACTGAGCACCCACCAAACCAAAGCCGCCCGGCAGCCCCGCCGGCCGCCCGCACCCATCACCGCACGCAGGGCGCTCCCCCGGCACACACCGCCCGGCCCGGCCCGCCCCCGCGGCTTCCCCTCCCCGCCGGCGGCCCCGCCTGGCCCCGCCCCACCGCCGGTCCTGCCGGGGCTCCGGCGTGCGCCCGCCGCCCGCCCCGCGCCGCGCTGGGCGCTGGATGCTGCGCCGAGAGGCCGGAGGAGCTCCGCGGCTGGGGCACCCCCGGTGAGTCCGCGGGCTCCGCTGCCGGGACAGCGGCCAGGGGCTGTGCCAGGGCTCCCGCGGCAGCGCGGGGGAGGCGGCCGCGGTCCCGGTCCCGGTCCCGGTGAGCTGCCGGGGGACAAAGGCGAGCGGGACGGGTCCCGGGTGGGAGCGGTGCCGGTGCGGCTGCGGGCGGCGCTGGGAGCGGAGAGAGCCGCGGGGCTCCGGCTGCGCCCGGGGCAGGGAATGGTGGGGCCGGGACGGCGGAGCGCTGCCCGCCGAGCCGGGAGGGCTCCGTGCTGCGGCCGCCGGTCCCACCGCGCGGCAGCGGCTGCGAAAGTCTATTTACAACTTTGTGCCTGGATGGGCGGTGCGAGCGGCGGCCGGAGCGATCTCCGGCTGTGTCGCGTTGTCAGGGGGTTTTCCCGTCGGAGCCGCCGCCGTGGGTGTCCCTGCGCGTTCTCGGGCGGAGGTAGCGGGAGCGGGCAGGCACAAGGTGGGGACAGGAGGGAGTGGGGCTCTGGAGGAGCCTGGGGTCGTGGTGATTTATCCGTCCCTCGGTGTCGCGGACCCGGCCCCGCCGGTGGGTCTCGCTGGCGCTGGATGATGGGGTGATGCTGGGGCGGGATCAGCCATACACCGGCTGCGCGGCGGGAGACACGCGAGGCGGCTGGCCGTGTCCCAGGGAGCTCCCGTGGGGCCGTGGCACGAGTGTGGGACGCGTCCCAGCTGGTGCTCGGCTGGCTGCCACCTGCCCCGCAGGTGCCGAGCGACGCTGACAGGGACACGGCCCCGCGGGTCCCAGCCTGTGGGGCAGCACCTGGGCCGCCTCCTTCCGTGGGGCAGCCTCGGGGCGAGGGGCTGGAGGCATCTCGTGGGGCTGGTCGGGGTGGTCCGACTGCCCTGAGGGATTGGATGCGCACCCGTACGGGGTGGGACGGGACGGGAGGAGAAGTGTCCCGCAGGCGTGTGCTTGCGGGAGAAGGGGTGGGCGTCAGCAAGGCAAAAGGATCCATACCTCGTTGTTTCTCCACCTCTTGGAATTGTTTTTTGGTAACGATTTACAGGGAAAGGCTTTGGGTTTCCTGTGCTGAGGAGTCGTCATCGTTTGCATCGAGAGATGTTTCTCCTGCGGTTCGGCAGTGACAGGCTCTCAGGTTAACTCCCTTGTGGCATTGAAAATGCACATCTGTGTTTTTCCACCACACCAGAAAACTAGCACACTGTCTGAACCTTGTCCCTTCTTCAGAGTACCGCTGTGATGCTCGGGCCCTGACAATAAATACTTACTTCAAAAATGTTTTAAAAATCCCAAACCAACAAACCACAACTGTTTGAACATTGGTGACCCATTAATTTGTTTAGCGTATTTATTTTTTATTTTGTTCTGGGAAATTTGGAATGACAACAGAATGCCTTGGCTTCACTGTTGTTTATTCCTCCCATTTAAATGTACAATTAAACACTCTTAATTAAAGTGTTCTGGTTTCAGCGCTGGTGGTGGTGGGAGTCTGTGTAGTAGCCTGTGTTTTGGTTTCAGATAAGAAGGGTCAAATCAGAAAAAAATGGAATCTAAGAGGTGAGTGGGGTTTGTGTTTCTTGTAGAGATCACCTTGAGGAAGAAATCAGGGAGGACACAAAAAAGAGTATGACAAAAATAAGTCTACACAATGCTGTTGAAGAACATGACTTGTAGTGATTCTTTGCTGTGCTCTACCAAAAAATCTGTCTGTGCTTTTTGGACTTTTTTTTCCCCCCTTGAATTTTTTATATGAACTTGATGAAATGGGAAAAATACCAGTTACACCAAAACCATTTGAATTTATGTGTGTTTTTCTCATCGAAGTCTTTTTCTGATAGAAGGTTTTAGGCCCAGGTGAGGGCCATATTATTTACATTTTTTAATGTGTGAATTTCTGCAGGGTTTTGGGTTTCTTTTGTTTGTTATATTTTAGTTAGGTTATTTGTGTTTTTTTTTTTAATCAAAGCTTATAGTACTTTAAAGCTACAGCACTTTTCTCTTCCCAACACTGCAGGTAAAAAACATATGAATCCAATGATTTCTCCATCAGTTGCCTTTTGTAGTAAAGTCGTTGCCCTACTGTTCCTCCAAAGTGAGACAGTGTAGATGACTTGCATGCTTACTGTGCTCCAGGGTTACACTTCTGTTCTTGCAGAAAGTCCCCTGTTACTGCACTGCTGCTTGATTATCTCGCTGGTGTTAAGCACTGGTCCCTTAATTCGTGGTGTGTGGTTAGCACACAGACTCTGCACAGACAAACGGTGGGCTTGGCCCAAACAAGATCCTCTGGCAAGGAGGAGCTGCTCCCTGGAGAATCACAGAAGATAATTTGCTTCTTGTTTACCCATTTGTTTCGTTTGCCTTTTCTTTTTCCCCCTCTATTTCCTCTTTTTGCACAATTCAGCATCGCCTCAAAAATGCAACACTGTAAGGCTGTTTTTTTTTTTTTGTTCTGTTTCTTTTTTTTCTCTGTGTCTTCCCCATTGCTTTGCTAAAGCTGATGTCTGACAGTGCTGTGTGCAGTCTCTGAAACTGCATCTAATCATAAAGACCCTGCTGTTTATGTTAATTTTATCAAGGTATTGGCAGATTGGCATTTTCACACTGGCAACAGAGGCAAGCTGTGTTCCAGGTGGAGTTTTATCTATTCTTTTTGTCCACTTCATATAAATCAGTATTCCTTTCTGCTCTGAATATTTTCAAGACTTGCTGTACACTTTAGGGGGGAAAAATAAGCAAACTGATGCAGAAACTGCCTGGTTGGTTTGGATATTTAGATAGTGATTCAAATGCAATGAGATCAGCAGTGGACTTTCCCCTTCCTCAGGGGAAGCAAGCCAATTTATTTTTTTACATGGTTATTACTGGTAGCGAAGCTATTCCTACTCAGAAGAATTTGTTACATTGTTTAAAAAAAAACCAACCCATGTCTCTCCTTATTTGTCCTGCAGCGCAAGGTATTGCTTGTGAAAGTATAATTATGCTTTGCTCTTTATTTATTTATTTATTTAATAAAGACTTTGTAGTCTGCTGCTTCTATAACTGTTACAAGATTTTGGTGAGAATAGCAATGAAGAAATTTTTGGACAGTTCTGCAACAGACTTCTGGAGTCTTAGGGATATTTTCCAAATATTTTCCAATTACTCCAGTGTAGCTCAAACGAAAAAATATTATCCCTGTAAAATAACTTGTGCAAAGACAGGCTTGTAGAAGAGTGTCTCTCATCTGTTGTGCTTGAGGCAAGAGTATAATGGATCTCCTTGGGAGAAATCCTGTTTATAGCCTTGGTAGACTAAAAATGGAATATGTTTCCAGTTGGAGAATTAACTGATAGGCTTTTGGGTCAGGACGTGTCATGCATTTGCAATTTGCACAGTATAGGAAGGTGCTTCTCTTCTGAGTTGCCAGTAGAGAATCCAGGTCTTGCTGCTGCTCGCCTGCTCCTCCTAAGTTTCCTGACAGTTGCTGTGCCTGTGAAGGAAGCCTGGCTTTCCCTTATTGTAAAGAACTTGCTGCCTGTACTTTGCCTCTCCTGTTTCCCATAGATAGAAAATATGAATGGTCTTTACTAAAGAGCTGCAGTTTACAAGGCAGAATTGCCAAGTGCTGGAGTGCTAAACTGAAGTATCTCTGTTCTTGTTCTTACCCAGATTCTGGACCAGCATTGTCCTTACTGCGCTCCTGGCTGTGCGCTTGTATGCCCATAAATGAGATTTCCCTAAGGGTCCATCTCAAAAGGGACATGTCGGTGTGTTTGAGGGGTGACGAGGTTGCTGTTACTGAATGGCTATTCCAGCAATTCACTTCTTTTAACTTTTGCAGGTCTGATGTGAAGTGTGTTGGGGATCCAGCTGAGAAAATGGAGCTTGGCATTTCTGACCAGGCTTCCTTTACAGCTGCTCTGTGTGAGGTGTAATGGATACTGAGGTTGGCTCATGCCCAATGCCATATTTTGCTGGTTCTTTCTCGTGCTTCTGTAGTTGTCTAGGCCAATTGATACCTTAAATTGCCACTTAGTCTTAAACTTTAATTAATGTGCTTGATTTATGAAATATGAGAAAGACTTATAAATGATTGGTATTCAATAAACAAGTCCATTAGTAGATTATGCAGCAGTAATGAAATTCACTGCAATAGAAACTGTGTGTCGGTACTCAGATGTTATAGGGTACAAAAAAAGTACTGCAGTACTCCAGTACAAAACATACAGTAGTACTACAGTACAAAAAAGTACTGTATGTACTACAAAAGTAGTAGTACCTACTACTGCTTTTACCAGTCAGTGAAAAGGAAGGATCAGTTGATCTATTTATCTTCCCACAAGAAGACTGTTTGTCTTCCCAGGTAAAAAACCATCCTGGAAAGGAATTGAATGCTCTAGATGCAGACTTTACTGTTCAGGTGTTCTTTAAAATGTGTACATTGCTAAGTTTTGCATGTAGTACTGATAAAATAATGTATTTTAAAAGGCTGTCTGTTTTTGTGTACAAAAATTCAAAGCCACTTTCCATCACTTAAAAGTGATGGAAAAACATAACCCCTGTGAGATCCTAATTCGTCCCTTTTTGCCTGAAGCCTTTAATACTCATTGTCTATGTCTTTCAAAGAGCTCCTGAACTCAGTTTTGTTTCAGCTAAATATTAAACTCATAAAGTGATTCATGTTGTGCAGTCCTCAAAGGGAGCAAACTGCTGAGGGGCTTTCTTCTTCCCATGGGAGAGGTGGATGGAAGCGTGGCAGCTACCCTGCGTGGTCCTGCCATTGCTGCCCTGCCCTTGCGCTTCCATGTGCTGCAGGAGCAGCTCCTTTGGTGTTCTGTCCTTTGTTTAGCATTTTTTCCTCTCCTTCAGGACTAGTTAATGCACCCAAAACCATGAGTCACTTTTATTTGGCTGCAAGAGAATGCCAGCATCCCTGGGTTAGGAGAGTTGTCCCTATCTTTGAGTTTAAGAACTAGGGCAGCCAACAGAGTGTCATAGCAGCATGGTCCCAGGTTAGGAATGGGTGTCCACAGAATTTTGGGAGATCCCTTTTCCTAAACACATTGTGTGGGGCTGCAGAGCAGAGGAGTTATAAGCACTAGAGCATGTTTCCTGTTCTAGCATTCACTTGTACTGCTTGATGTGGGGCAGGAAGACTTTATAGCACAAAGGTGGGGAGCCTAAGCAGTCATGCCTAAGAGCTGCATCTAATCCTGCAATGAAGACTAGTTAGAAAGCATTTTCCTTGCCATTGTTAAAGTTCAGTGTCACCAAGGAGTGCTGCTTGTACAGGAAGAAAGGAAGAAGGATGTTGGCTGGTGTCTAAAACCAATGCTCAGCGATTTCCCTGTCACATCTGCTTGGGTTCACAGCCCTGGAGTTTTTGAGGGCATCTTGCATTGCACCTCTTGGAGAATCCTAAAGGAAAGGTTGGGGCCAGGCCCCATCCCTGTCCTGTGAGAGGACTGTGGTCACACCTGAGCAGGTGCAGAAAGCCTGCTGAAGTTGATCTCCCACTTCCATGGGCTGAAGCCAGTTGTCTCTGCTGTCAGTGTTGCACCTGTCTATCAGCCAAGCTGCACCACTTCTGGAATCCAGTTCTTCAGAGTGCCCAAGTGACTGGGATGTGTCTTGGTGTTCCTTGTTCAATGGCTTTCAATAGGGGTTTCCTACAAAGTAGCGTGCAGTGTTTGAAGGCAGGTGTGTATTTTACCCAAAAAGCAGTGTGTGGATACCAAATTTGGTACCTTACCTCCCTGTGACATCTTTGCCCTTGAATGTGTTGTGCTAGTCCTGGAATGATGCTGAGGTAGACACATTTGAAAAGTTAATGTGCTTCTGGGAGTTTGCTGCAGGATGTGACCTAGTTGTCCTGACTGCTGGTCACAGGTGGCACTTTTCACATCATTTTACAGCCATGACATAAAGCTATTTAGCTTCAATCTTATTTTCTGCCCTGACAAGCAACTTTGTTTCCGCTTCTTCCTGGTTGATGCATCTTCTCAGAGAAATTTTCATCATTGCAGGGGTTAGTCAAAGGAGGTGGGTGGAGTTTTTTAAAATTGCTGAGAAAGGCATAAACATGCCATCATGACATCTTTTACTTGCTCAGGCTCTTTGTTACTCTCTTTTGCAGATAGTACTGGTGCCCTACAGTGTGCATGAGGGAACAAAATACCTGGAAGGTGATGGGGGTTTTCAGTTCTACGACTGTGTTTCATCATGAGTACGAGGCAGCCCAAGTGTGGGTTGCTGCCAAAGGCAGATTTGTTTCCAGGCAGTTGTCTGTCTGTCTTGCTGCAGGACTGCCTTGATTAAAGCTGCTTAAGCTGTTTGTGAAACTGCAGCCTAAGAGTCTAGTGTTCTTAGAAGCCTAAGAGATCTCTGGATGGTGTCTGGAAAATATTAAGAAGAGTCTTAATGTTTCTGAACAATTTTTGATGGGAGGCTGTAGGGCCACTGTGGTAAGGTTTCATCAAGAAGATGCTCAGTGCTCATTCTCTATCAGCTCTAGCAAAAGCAGATGTTTTCCTGTAATAAACCTTAAAAAGCATGTTTCCAGGTGTTTGTGAGAGAAGCACAGAATTACCTGTGCGTTTTTACTTGATAGATAAGAACTTTGTTCTGCTTTGCTGCTCTGAGTTGGTAAGTTATGGCCCGTTCATCTGTTCCCTTTATCCCCCTTGAGATGTGGTTGTAGCTGTACCTAGAGGCTGAAATGAGACTTAGGACCCAGTTTGCTGTGGTGTTATGAACTAGTGTGTAAAATAGAGTGGTTCATTACAAGAACCCACATGCTGTCTGGATGAGACCTTCTCCCACACAGGCTGGCAGTGGCATGGCCCCAAATTCAGTGGTGGCAGGACATCCTTGTGCCATTGGGTGTACGGTGGGGTGTGAGATGTTTCAGTGAGCCGCCCTGCTGATCCCTGATCTCCTTCCTTCTCATTCAACTCCTTTGCCTCCTGTGGGGGCTCTGCTGTTCTTTTCTGCCTTGCTGGGGCAAACCTCATCCATTCCTGCTTTGATCCAGCAAGTGCTGAGGTTCTGGCCCTGTGCTGGGAGGCAACTTGAGGGTCTGTGGAGAGAGGAGGGGAAGATTTAATTGAGTTTTTATGACCATGTTTGAGCTGCTTAGTGAGAGAAGGCTTGAAGTTAATGACAGGCATGTTTTCCAAAGATCCTCTGCATGTGTGTTTAGGTAAAATAAACACTGCTAAATAAGCTGTGCCACCACTCTAGGCACTAATAAGCCTTCTGTCTGATACCAGAAGAATACAAATAAATAGTGCCTTTGACTGTTTTAATTGATAGACTGGCTGGGCCTTTGACCAAGCAGTTGCATCTCAAAATGCACTTCTTCAGGAGCTAAAACATGAATGTTAGTTAAAAAAAAGGCAACACAACAAAACCAAACAACCTGTAGGGTGTCCCAGAGGCTGATGATTGACTTCAGTTTTTATTAATTCATCTGCAGTGCATTTGCTGGAGCTTTTATGGTTTAATTGAGGTTAAGAGGTTGGAATCTGTGGTAAACAAAGGAATGCCATATGGGCAGTCTGAAATTGTGTATGTTTAAGTAAGAGCATTCCTTCTGGTCACTTGTTTTCATTGGGCAGTTACTCCTGACTCACAACTTTTGTTAAAAAAAAAGTAAAGGTGTAAACATGCATTGCTAGCAAGTTAATGATTCATTATGTTTTATCACATCCTAACATACCTCTAAAGAAGAGAAGGTCAAGCTGGGCTTGTGTTTGACCTCCCCCTTCAGATTAAGGACGTTTTTTCTTTAACCCCTTACCTGTTGTGGGAGGGTCCACAAGCTCATTTGTTTTGAATCATAAGAAGAAGAAAACACCTTCTCTTCTGCCTTTCTCACTTCCCTCTTCCAAGGGTCCACAGCTGTTCTCTTAAAAATTCAAATGGAAAAAGCAGGTGTGGGGAAAAACTCTCCAGAAACTTTTTATTGTAGAGCCTACAGGGAAGTGGGAGTCAGTTTCTTCAGCTGTCCAAAGGAATCTGTGTGCCTGTGTTAGCGTTTTATGGTAACTTTTTTGTCCTACTTTCAGTTCTGTTTTGAGCCCCATGAGTGTCTTCACTGGCTGTGATATCCCCTTGTGAGAGGGAGCGTGCACTGGCCAGTGCAGCCGTTTGACAATTAAGATAAGTTCATACTTGAGGTCTTTATGCTGTTGATAAAGTTTATGGCATGAATTACATCAGCTGGCAATAATAGTGGTGACCTGTTGCCCTCAAGTCATTCAGTAGACATCTGTAATTTATATACAGCTGTTAATAGTGTGTAGTCCAGACCCGAAGAGAGCATGTGAGTATAATTATTTCAATGAGAGAAGATAAATCAGAACTTTCCTCTTAATATTTCAGTTAATAGCAGCTTTCACGTGTCCCATAAAGTCAAATACCTCTTTCTCACTTGCTTTAGTTTAGAGCAATCTTTTAAAAACTCCTAGGTCTTGTTAAACTAAATACTTGTTCTGAAAAAATACTTTAATATCTCCCTTGTTTGCATTTTTTGTGTACTTCTGTCTTATAAGGAGTGCTCTACATAGCTTGAATCAAAAATTGCTTTGTAAAGAAGCATTGTATGTGCTAGCTCTGGGAAGGCAGTGCATGGAACAGCTTCTGAATTTGCAAGAGGACACTCCTGGATCTATCTTGTACTTACTTTAAAAAATAATTTAAAAAAAATTGATGCTTGAGTACAGAGTTGAAAGGAGAGGGATAAATCCAAGTTCTATTTGCTGTACTCTACATTATTGTTTGCTTTTCCCATCTCCCACAAGAATTTGATTCTGCCATAATTTTCTCCTGAACCAGGACAAACAGGATTTTAAACACAAAACAATGCTTTTACAACTAATTTGTAGTGCACAGGCACACAAGTACATGCATATATGAGTATGTGTATACGGCAGGTATAAGCAGGCATAACATGGCCTGCTTCCCTGCTGCTTGTGATCCCTCATCTTCGATGCATTGTGGAGGGTGAAGGAAAAGCCCATGTCTCCCTTCACAGCCTGTCCCCTGAAGGTGGGCTGGGCTGTGGGTGGTGGGAGAGGGTGGCACTGCCAGAACCAGTGCATTGGGCTGCCCTTGCTGGGGTCTGCACCTGTCCCTGGCTAGTGTGGGGACTCTGGGGACAGGCATCAGCCAGCAGCACCTCTGTTGCTGTGCTGCAGGTGAGTGCTCAGGTGTTCTGGTGGAAGGGAGTCAACCCCTTTGCTCAGGGCTGGGGGTTGACTTACATCAAAACTTGTAAAAGCATAGAGTGGACCCCATGGTTGGTGTCTTGCTGGTTTAGGTCTCTGCTGGCATTGATACCTAACCCACCCTCGAGGAGCCTCTCCCCTTCCTGATGGATTCATCAGGTGCCACAGGATACTTCCTGAGAGGAATGCTGAGAGCATTGGAGACGAGAGGGCTATGAAAGGGTACATGAAATAGTACAAGTTGCTGAGGAAACTGTCTAACCTGTGAAGTCAAGATGATGGCTACTCTGCATTTAGCTGCAAAGAAAACTTCCATCTCTTATTTCTGTGAATATCTGAACTTCAGCTATAAGATGCTTCTGCAGCCTGTGCTCAGTGCTTGAGAGGAGGGCAGTGCTTACCTCACAAAGGTGTTATACAGTGGCTGAGTTTGTATTCCACCTCCACCTCTGAGCTGATGTGCAGAGGATTTCAGGAGGTGGTTTCCCAGGGAGTAGGGATGCAGTGAGGGGGAGGACAGCGCAGATGAACTCCTCTGCACTGACATGAGCCTGTTGACAGCCCGTTGAACTCTCTGCTTTGGGAGTGAGTGAGGTGCCTGGCTGAAGGATGGGTGCTCCCCCATGTCACAAGTGTTTTCAGGCAATGGCTCAAGGTGCCACCTGCCTTATCGCTTACACGAGTCTGGAAGCCTTGAGTTTGTTATTTCAGGGAGACCTCATTGCTTTATGGCACTCTCATGGGACTTTTGAGCTGTTTAAAAGGTTGACACTGCCTGGTTTGTGCTGTGATGTTGGTGGAAACATTGACTGGCCCTGGAAAATGGATGGCTGTTGGGAGTGGTTTTGTTTTTAAACATCTCATCACACGCGTGCTGTGAGCTGCTCCCAGTGCCAACAGAAGCACAGCACTGATGCTCTCACCTTTTCAACAGGTACCTGGCATGAAGGGAGCCTGACACCTGTCTGGAGAGGAGACCCCAGCCCCCGTGGAGCTGCCCACCATGAGCAGGACACTGCTGGCAGGCAGGATGCAGCCAGAGACCCGGAGCATCTGCGTCTTCCTGCCCACCCGTGAGCAGCTCAGCCTGGCCGTCGGGGTGAGTGGCTGGGAGGTCGCTGCATTGCGGCCACGGTTCACATTTGTTAGCTCCCATTGTTCTCCCAAAAGCCTGGTGCTGGTCTGCTGACCAAAAGGCTATTAGCCAGCTTAGGGTGATTGGTGCTCCATTTTCTAATTGGGCAGCTTCAATTCATTCACAGAGTTTGTTGGAAGTCAGGACTGTGTTTGTAGGGTGGGGGTCTCCTCTGCTCTTTTTCTGTTGTTATTTGAATTTTATTATTTCTGAATGGTTTTGCTGCTTGTAATAATCCAACAATTTTTTAAAAATTGAACTTGAAATACCTTGATTACTTAGCAAGTGTACCCAACATATGACTGTTTACTCTTGTAAAGAGTCCAGCTATCCCTGGTTTTGACAGCCTGCAGATCCCTTCAAAGAGTTTAAGGCAAACAGCCATTGAGGGTGGGTTTTTTTCCCTCCTCTTGAGTACTCGTGCACACAGAAAATCGAGGCAAGTCGCTTCATTTCTTTGATTGCTGCCTCGAATGTCTCAAAGTGTGTGTGTGAGTGACAGCAGGGCCAGCTCAGCTGGCAGCCCAGGGTGGCACGGTGTCTGCACAGCACGGTGCCTCTTTGTGCAATGCCGGCTGCTCCTTGAACTTGTGAGAAACTGAGCTGACAAGAGGCACTTGGCGTTCAGAGGACCAGCGAGTTTCAAAGATAAGTGCTCTCTTGTGAGCGTGTGCGTGCACTCGTGTGGGCTGGGGAGGTTTGGCTTTGTTTTGGGTAGGTTTTTTCCCCTGCTTTGGGATGAGGAGGGGGAGAAGACAGTTGAGGTGAACTGTTATTTTAAGTACTTGATTGAAACTGTGGCTTTTGAAACTAGGCGTGCTAATCTTCAAAATCCGTGTCGGAATTTTCCTACCTGCTGTGTGTAAGTGTAGCGTCCTTAACTGAAACAGCCTCAAGGGTTGGATGGAATAAAGCTTTAACAGAAAAATCTGGGACGCTCTGCTTCTAGGTTACTGGTTCAAACCCAGCCCATCCACTGCCCCAGAAGGCTTCTGCAATCTGCTGGCTTTTGTGCAAGGCAGAAAACAATGATTTAATTAAGTTCTTGGCAGCAGGTGTACGGGCCTGGGTAATGGTCTGTTGCAGCTGACCCTACATCTCACCTTCTTATAGCTCTTATCAGGGAGGCTAAAGATGGGAGATAGCAGAACTGCTGGCCATGGGGAAGGTGCAGGAGAGCAGTGCACCAGCAGGGCTGACACTGTCACTGCTACTCACTCTGCCTGTGTCTAAATGGAGCGCACAGCTGTTCCTTCACCACTGGGTCATGCTCCGGCAAATCATGAAGACCTGCAGTTTATCGTAAAATAAATTTGGGGTTAGAAAGACTCTTAAGATCGAGTCCAGCCATAAACATGACACTGCCACGTCCACCACTAAACCAGGTTCCTAAATGTTAGATCTGCCTGTCTTTTTTAATACCTCTAAAATATTTAATAAGCCTAAGAAATAGTCTTTTGTCTTGAGTGGGACAGGAACAGAGGAAAAGTGCTGTGTCCCTTCCTGTTCCCCTGTCCTGTCCCAGCCTGCTGCCCCTCCAAAAAGCTGGGATGCCTTGTGGATCACTAGGTTGTCCTGCAGAGGAATCCCCCACAGCGCCCCTCTGTATTCCTTTTAAAGACATTCGCCCTTGTCATTTCTGATACCCCTTTCTTTTCATGTCTGGGAAATTGGGAAAGTATGTACTTGGAGATGCCTGTGTGTGAAAGGGAATAGCTGCCTGGGCCAAAACATGAGACCTCAACACATGGTTGTGTCCTAATTGCATAGAGAGTGAAACATGACCTGTTACAGCTGGGCAAGTCACCAGAAACAGCTTTTCATTTGGCTTTGGACTTTACCACAACACTCATTCAAAACAGCAACAAAAATTAAGATTTCACAGCTGGAGAGATCTTTCTTTTTTAAAGAAACATCAAGGCAATTTTCTAGTGATGTTGGTAGAACCCAAATGTAATTAGCACAACCACAGATGATACTTTGTGCATTTATTAGAATAATAATGCCACTACTAAAGATTTCCAAAGCCTTTTAACCTCTTCAGTGTGGAATGCAAATACTAAACAAGCTTGCAGCTCATTGAGGTAGGTAGGAATGGTTATCTTTCCAGCAGAATAAATTATAGATCCTTCCCATGATAAGCACAGTGTTTATGCAGGTAAGTCCTCCCTCTCCCCTCCCATATAAATTCCACCCTTCCAGATAAGAGTTTACCTATATGTGTTTTATGTGGTCACATACAGATTGAAGCTTGCTCTTTAAAATGCATTTGTCTTACACCATTCAAAGATAGTGGTGTTGAAGAGGGAAGAGCAGGAGCCATTTTAAGTTCTCTTCCCCTACAATCAAGTATCTCTTAATTAGCCTCGATGTCTGCCTTTCTGAATGTACAGTGAATCTGGGGGCATGGTGAGCAGTAAATCTGCCTTCTTGGGACCAACTGTGGACGTGAGGAAAAGCAGAGCTGTGAGAAGAAGTAGGAGGTGCTGCAGCTCACCAGCTGCTCTGAGGAGAGCAAGGCAAAGTGGGAGAAACTTTTGGAGTGGAGGAAGTCTGGTGAGGTCCTGTGGGTTGGTGAATGGCAAGCATAGGTCTGAAGTCTTTCAGTTGTTCTGTGAACAGGAGGGCCAATGTTTCAAAACATACATATCAAGAAAAATAGATATAGGCAACAAATGCACGTGAATATCTGTACACAGAATGACCTTGGAGTAGCAGTTACTGTCTGTAAACTTGCACTTGAGTTCACTTGGGACTAAATTTCACGTGTAAAGAAGCCCTGAGCCCAACATGGGGCAAAGCTGAGTATCAATGGAAGGAATGAGTCATAACATTTCTGAGATCAGTCTTGGCACAGGAGCCATATGCATAGGGAAGAAAGTCCAAAGATGAAAAATGCAAAGGGAAGTATTGGTTGCTTTGAGCAAAGAGGAAAGTAGGAGGAGGGAACAGCAGTTGCAAATGTAATTGGTATTGCATAGCCTTTAAGGCTGGGAGAACTTGATACAGAAGGGAAGTGCCAAGAGGATAATGGACCAGGTAGTAGGAACATACCTATTGTACAAGAACTCTGCCTAAATCACTGTTTAGAGCTGTGTGCCACAAAACTGTCACTTGAAGTACTCAGTTCCCTAGAATTCAGTATCTTAAAGCAGGTTTTTTTCCCTTAGATATGAAAGCTTGCCATTTAGAAAATTCATCTCATTGTGTAGCATTTACAGAGAGTCCTGTGCTGCCAGTGACTCTTGTATGTCCATAACCATTCTGGCTAGAGGTAGGTCACATCTTTCTTAGCAAATCTTTCCCAGGTAGGAGAACATGCTCAGAGCTTGCTTCTTTGGCAAAGGAGATTGCTCTGTGCCCAACTTTCCCTTCCAAGTGTGGTTCTGGGTGTCTGACCAAACACTGCATCTAGGTGTGAGACTGAAAGGGTGCAGTCTCACATGGAGACTCATAATTATAAGACCTAGATGTGGTTTTGGGTCTTATCAGAACTGTGCACTACCTCCTCCCTGCTCAAAGCTTACACGTGTTTGCATTGGTGTAGTGCAGGCTTCAAAGCTCCTGATAAAACAGTAGTGAGTGTCTGGCTACTGATGCCTTGTCAGGTAGAAGAAAATGAGTACTTAAATGACCTCCTGTTTCCCATTGTCCATGTCTAGTGACATGGTACAGCCTGGGGCAGGGAGGTGAGTGCAAGCCAGTTTCTGGGGTGTGTGGCATACCTACACTAAAAGAGCTTTAAAAATTAGGATGGTGATTGGTTTGTAGCAGAGTTAAACAGTCAACTTCTGCCTTGTCATCTCTGTTGCTTGGTAGGTAGCACTGCACTGTACCCCTGCAGGCAGCTGCTCCTGGCAGTGCATGGTCCAGCAGTGGGGTAATGAAATTCCAAGGTCTTGGCCCATTTTGAAGCTGGCTGCACCATAGCCTGAGCTGAGGTTGTCTGTGTCAGTGCTGTTCTGTTTTCCCCATCTGCTCTTTCTCTGGACTCCTTCCCCCTGCCTCTGTGGGCTGGGGGGTTTCTGTGTTTGCCTGTGCTTTGTCTGTCAGTACTCCTGGGATGGTGAAGTGGGACATGGGGAAATGAGGCTATGGATGGGGAGATATTTAGTGGGGGAGTCTTCCTATCATAGTACACATCCAGGTCTGCACATGCAGTTAACCAGAACCATGCTTCTTCTGAGGCAGTCTGTGCATTACAGGAGGCAGGGATATCAGAAGGTCTCAGTGTGCAGGGAAACAGGCAAGGTCTTACAGGCTTTTGGCTGCAGCTGCCAAAGATAAAGATGTTAATGGCTGTGTGACTAGAAGTCAGCAGGAGACAAAACAAGCTCCTCTCTATGGGGTACAGAAAAACCACATCTCTAACCTATGAGCTACTCAGAGTCTTTGTGTTTGTTAGGGTACTTTTGTTCCTGGTTTTCCTGAATGAAAACTTTTGGGTTTGGTTTTTTTATTTTCTCAAAAAAAAAAAATTTTAAGGGAGTGGTATTTTCATTTCTGTAAATATTAATGATTATTATTCTATTATAATAGCAATAATACTGAAACCAAAGGATGTTCTCTGGTGGGATTGTGTTTGGGTATTTTACTTTGGTACCCAAAAATGCATTGGCCTGCAACTCTTCTTTAGAAGAATTCTTCTTTAGATGAGTTGCTCCATCAAGGTGCGTGAGCCATCTGTAATGTTCGATTGGTTGTGTCTTTCAGGTCAAAGCCACTGGACAGGAGCTCTTTCAGCAAGTTTGTGATTTAGTGAAGATTAAAGAGCCTCACTTCTTTGGCCTCAGCATTGTTAAAAGTAAGCAAACTCAATGCACGAGCAAGTGACTTGGCAAACATCCACAGACCTGCTTGTGTATTTACAGTGTGTGCATATATACACAGTGGCTGTGCCTGCAGGGGGAATTTGATTGTAATAAGGTCACAAAGTATGTAGATTATGCAGAGCCTTCCCAGAGCTCTTTTGATCTTTGGTATGTGGGCAGACAAATTGAGTGAAGGGGGGGCTTTTGTTCTCCACCTTTGTTCTTGGATTCCACCTCTTTGTGGAGCTTTCTTTCTCTCCTGTAGTGGGAGTTGCTAGTCAACATATTTGTTACTATATCCAAAACTATAGGTATTGAACAGGAGGTGGATTTTAAAAGGATTTTGGGGCTGAAAGTGTTACTTATCTTCTGAAGTCACATGTGAAGAATGTGGCACTGGGGAGGAAACTCAAATGATTGTAAGGGACTGAATGTATGTGTGGGACACATTGGGTTTTGAAATATCACATGGGAAATACAAAACTTCTAGTCCATGAGGTAAAATCCAGTTTGCTTGGTTCTATGGCTTAGTATTGGCCAGGAAATGGTGTTAAGATGATGCCTTAAAGAAGCAAATTGATATGAGAGATCACATTTCTGGTATGGTGTAAACATTGACATTCCCTCCCACACCCCAACTCTTAGTAATTAGAAATGGATCTGTTGTCTTGTTTATCTTGCCTTCCCATATTTTCAAAAGCACTGACAGACTTGTCTCTCCTCCAAAAACTGCGTTATTTACTACTGCAATTCTAGATATTTCATTGAAATTATAGTAGTCTTATAGAAGCCCTTCTAAATAAGGTTTCTTTTGTCTCTTTATAAATATGTAGGATAAAATAAGGGTTTTTTCCTAAGTTTGTCTCATTTCCTTTATGCTCTCATTCTGAAAGAACTGCTTTTTTTGAGTGCAGCATTCAATCTGAGAGGAGCATAAGCTTTTTATCTCCATAAGGTTTGTAGAGTCTCCAGGAGATTCCTTAAACCTAATATACCTGTGCTTTAAACCAGCATAGTTTTTTTTAATGTGAGGAGACCTGAATGCTCTTAACTTTTTTCACAAATCATCTCTGTTTCTGAGGCCTCCCCTTTGCGACATTTTTTAACACCAGGTTTTGCCTATTCCACTTGCAGGACATCTTGGCTGAAATTGGACCCCTTGTTCCTCTCCTGTGAGACAGGGCAATTTCATTCCTATTTTCTTTTAATTCTTCTGGTTTTCCCATGTTTCTTTCACTTCCCCCCCCACTTCATGTGTTTTTTGTTTCATATTTTCCATACCCTGCTTTTGCCTTCCCTCACGCCTTTTCTGTGAAACAGTTTCCTTCACCCTATCAAGCATAGGGCTTCGGGTCCCAAAATACCCAGTAGTGGCAGATACCTTTCAGCCTGTTGGAAATGCATGGTAACCACTGCATACCAAAGAGCATAATAAAGCTGTTCTGACTAGACTTTAGAATATATTGTCCACATCTTTAAGTGAAAACAGTCTTCTCACTTCATGAAAGTATTCTTCCTTTTCATAGCAGCTAATTCTTCCAGAAAGTGCTTTAAAAATTAAGGAAAAGAGTTACAGGAGTCCAGTAGCCTGAATTAACATCTCTTTTTTGTTTGTTTTGGGGGCTGGTTATTTCCTGAAAGGAAATACTTTTTCTGTTCCACAACTTGGTTTCTCTCCACCGTGTTTTGGTCAGCAGACTGTTGATCATCTCCCTCGCTGCCTGTGGTAGCTGAGGTCTTGCCTCTATAGCAAATGTAGCACTGAGTGTGGCATTTGGAAGTAGCCTTTAAGGTATTGCCTGCTTCACAGCAAGCTATCATCTCAAAAAAGGGAAGGGCTCAGGTCCACTAGTGGGGGGCCTGGGTAAGTGTTGCATTCCCAGGTTGCCTTGTGGGTGCTGAAGTCGACTGCCTTGGCCTGGTCCTCAGGAAAGGCTAGGTGTCCAAAAAATGGAGAGGAGGCATCTACATTCTTCACCAAGGTAATCCTCTCCTTCATCATGCTTTCATCTCTGTGCTGCAGCTTCAAAAAGGCGTTTTTTAAAAAACAGCACCCTGTTTTAGTAATGATATCTTTCCCAGTTTCTTAATGTGTATTTATTTTTGGTGGTCTGATACTGAAACATGAAAAACAAGGTATTCTAATCCACCTGCGTCCATTACTTTGCTGCTAATTTGTCAACAAAACCCTGACTGTCAGCAGTAGCAAGAGAATGAAAATTAAAGGATTTCTTCAGAACTGTAGCCAATCACACTGCATGGATTATCTGGATTAGGAGCCCATTTGACCTGCAGACGTTGTACAGATACACTAATGCTCAGTTGGTCTCATACTAAGTATGTGTGTGGGGGAGAGGTTGGGGTCCTTAATCATAAACAGAAGTTTAACCCCTAAATGTGGCGAAAAGGGAAACGGCACCACAAAGCGCCATGCAAGCTGCAAACCATGAATGTTGTAAGATCTAAGCTGTAGGTCTCAGAGCATGTTTCCCAGCACTTGATACCTAATTATGTTGCCTTCTCTTCTGGCTATTGTAGATGCTGAGGGCAAGCTTCAGGATTAAGTGTAACAGTTACATTGTCAGGATAGCATTTTTGATCCATTCTGCTCTTGAACTGTTTTTTTATTCTCAAGAGGAAAACCGCTTCAACCTAATATATCTGAGAAGAAAAAATACTTGTTTCTATTAGAAGTTGATCACTTTGAAAATCAAGTTCAGGAATGTGCATTAATGGGAGGTCCTACAAGCCTTGGGACATGTTGCTCTTCTAGTTTTGTCATCATATCTGAGAAGAAAAAATACTTGTTTCTATTAGAAGTTGATCACTTTGAAAATCAAGTTCAGGAATGTGCATTAATGGGAGGTCCTACAAGCCTTGGGACATGTTGCTCTTCTAGTTTTGTCATGGATCATCAGGCAGGCTATACCTTGTGTGCTCCTGCTGCTGAAGTGCTTGGCTTTTAATTCTTTTTTTTTTTTTTAACTTGTAGTTTGCTCAGTGAAAGATCCTGCGACCCTGCCAGGTTCAATCTGGTTCCATAGGCTTCAGCAGCTGGGTCTTATATGGCAAATCCTCCTGTGGGGTCAACCTTATCTAGTACCCTGCGGGAGGGTTTCCCTCTTGTTATCAGAAAGTGTGTGCAGCGACACATTCAGTCTTCTAAAACAAAACTGAATGTCAGCAGACAAAGAACAGCCAGGCTTCCTTTATTGTTGTAACCCAGATCCCTTTGATCCTGAGTTTTGGGCCATGCCTTTCTAGGAGCAAACCTTGCTTGACCTAAGCAGATGGAAGCCTTCAATTGGGAAGGAGCAAGACTGCAGCTCCTATACCCTGCCACTGTCTCTGTGTCCTCTTATGAATTTGTCAGGCTGGCTTTCTTACGAAACCAAATCCCTTTGCTTCAGCTCGCCTGCCTCAAGAATAATACTCTGTTTTTTAAAGCTATGGCTGTTCACCTTGCCAGGCCCATGCTTCCCAGCACATGCATACCAAGGAGCTCCGTGATTAACTCTGCCAAAACCACTCTGCCTCCAGTTAACTCTTCCACATCTGTATATCCTCCAGTACTGAAGTTCATGGGCAGAATATGCTAACAGGTTATCTTTATATTACATGAATATGTCTTATAACAAAGGGTCTCTTCGGAGATAAATAACGAAAGTTCTCTGAAATACCTTATGGTGATTTCTACACACCAGTCCTTCCTCACTATCCATGCTGCTTGCCTGTCCTCTCTTGAATCTGCTTGCATAATTGAATCTTCTTTAGGAATTTCTCCTGTATTCTAACCTGAGGTACAGCTCTATTGCACTTACTTTGGTACCTCAGACGAGCTAAATGCAATATAAGAAAAACACATGCAGAAATGTACCACCTAGAGGAATTTGCAGGGGCTCAGGTGTCCAGAGAGTATAAAATACTCCTTGAAAAGACCTACATGGTCTCTTCCTATGAAGGCAATTTTTTGCCTGTACCTGCTGTCAATTGTTTCTCCTTTGGTATCTTTACAACATCCAGCCAAATGCTCTCCTGCCTGAGAATTGCAAAGGGTTTGTTTGCCCCTGGATGAGCAGTGTTGGAAATGGTTCTGCAGCTCTTCTTGTGCAAAAGAATCCCTCGTGACACTGTTGAAATCTGAAGATCTCTGCCTGGGCATGCCTTGCTGCTAATTGTAAGATGCCAACATAAAATTCTGGCAGTTCCTACTCATTACCAGGAATGACTGAACCATTAGCTCAGTGTTCAGACCTCGATAGTTCCTAACACCACAAGATCTCAGGCTTCTTGATATTGTCTCCTTTCATACTACCCTCCATAGCCTTGTGTCTATCCCAGGTAAAGTGACCTCGCCAGGACCTCCCTTGCTTTACTCCCAGCCTGGGTTGTGATTCTTCCCTTCACTTGGGATACATGTACTTTCCAGCTAAAGCTAAAAATACAAGGTTATCCTGAACCAAGTTCTTTTAGACCCTTTAGTAAACTGATCAACCACTTATCAGAAAGTGGACAACATTTCTTTCTATTGGGCTTGAAAGGTAACACCAGGAGCATTGAGAAGCTATGCAGAGGTGGTGGGAGCAGGTGCCATGTGTGTAGTGATTTTCCCAAATCACTAAAGCTTGAAAGCCTGGGGAGATCCACATGCAAAAGGAGGTGTGTAGCCAGCTCTTCTTCTCTAATCAAACAAAAAAATCCATGCTGGTGTTCAGGTTATGTGAGGCCTACAGCATATATTGTGAGGTATATTTTAGTGTGGGGTTTTGTTGTTTTTTGGGTTTTTTAACATCCCTCTGTCCTGCTCCTGCTCTCTTTCCTGTTGCACCTCAGGGGGCATAGTGGTGTTGCCATGAAGCTTCTTGAAGCATCTGGCAAAAGTTAAGCACAATAGCCATGGATAATTTTTCCCTTCTCTTTTAGGCAGAAAATGCTTGCTATGTGGAAATTTGGCTTTGCACTAATTCATATTTTATTTGAATCCTATTCTTCTGGACTGTCTAGTTGCATTGCTAAAATATACATGACTCAGCCAAATTTTTAATGGGATCTTCCTGGCTGCTGGTGGGGCTAAGCACTGACTCTTGGTAGGACACCTTTGGGGAATTTGTTGGTGCTCCTAGCCCACAATGGGCACAGGAGGAGAACAGGTTTTTGGCATCACCATTACTTAGCTTTTATGCAGAGAACTTAGTTTTCATAAAAAATGAGATGAGGAGGAACTGGTTAATGCAAAATAATGGCCTTTAGGTTAACAATGACTCGGAATGGTTTGACACTGTATTACAGCCATAATTTTCCATTCCCATTTTTCCTGCAGTGTAAATAATGCCTATTGTAAGTCTGCATCACTCACTAGAACTGTGTCACTTTTTTCTAACTGGGGACCCAGCACATTATTTTTTTGCAACAATGCGTGTCCTATATTTTTTTAAATACATAAAATGTGCTGAGCTAATTTTGCAGAGTAGAAGTGTTTTACATTTCTGGTAACTGCTTATTTTGAAATGTGATTTTTACAGCATAAACTTTCAATCTCATTTGAGAATTTTCAAAGGTGAAATTGGGAGAAGTGTGTAAATTTCTTTACTGCAAAGGAGCTGGCTGTCCAGATGCATTTCTTGAGATTGCAGTGCAGTGCACTGGTGAGTTGTGCCAGATCTCGTATCTGTACATACGTACATAGGGGAACCTTTCACGAGAAGGTGATGCATTTGTAAGATCACCTGCAGTGCTGAGATGAGATTCATGAACTCAGTGTCAGTAGCTGCAGGTGGATGACAGTGTATTTTTATGTGTGCATGCTTCTCAGTCAGCTTCTTATTACCTTTCACTTGTCCTTCAGGTAAGGCCAGTGAAGCAATGACAGTTTGTACCTGCTGAGTATCCAGCCCTGTTTGGATCCACTGATCAAATTTATTCTTCCCTGGAAAGGGGGCCATCTGTGCATTTCTATATTGTCCTTTACAGCACTGCTCTGAGATGCTGCAGTTTGGTGCCCTCATATCTGTTAGAGATGCTTATTTTCAAATAGCATCTGGCAAAAGAACTCTTAGGGTTTCATCACTAATCCAGTGTGAGGAAAAAAACCCCCAAAGCCAACATAGCAGTAGGGCTGTGGAGGGAAATACCTCTTTGTTTTTGTAGATGGAGGCTTATATTGCAGGTTGACATTCCAGCCATATTAACTTCATTAAAGCAGGAATGCAGTGCTGCATTCTTGCACGGGAGGGAGGATGCTGAGCTGGGCTGGGGAGGACCCCTAGAAGAGATGTACATTGGGGTGTCCTCCTGTAGCCTCGCTTATTCTTGCAGTTTATGTGTATCTCCCAGTAGTCCTGATAATAACCTGGAATCCTCAGGTGTGACATCTGCGCCCTCACAAAATCATCTCTAACCTAATTAACATGACAGATAAGGAGGGGCTTTGGGGTGTGGGTAACAAATAGCTTTACTGTGGTGTAACTGTTCTGTCACACTTTTCCCTTTCTGACATGCTATTCAGGGGTGATGGGATGGTTTGGGCTATGTCATTATGCTTGCTATTGCAATTTTTCCCTCCTGACTGAGGAATAATTAATGTGTTTCTTTAAATGCCTCTGGGCATGGGATCATTGTTGATGTAGAAAGGAAAACTGACCCTTGGACTTGTTATAGCCACTTAACAAGGTGTCAGCTGAAGACCATGTGCTGGCAGAGCTGATACAGGCTTTACCCATCACTGCTGTGCCATCAGGACCAGCCCCGTGGCATGTGGGGAGCCCATAGTGGAGGGCAGGCCCTGCTGCAGGACTGCCAAAGCCCAGGGAGGGACTGGGTGGTGTGCTCATGTTATCCCACTCCAGTCGCTTGCTGTGCATTGATTCCCCAAATGAGCCTTGACTTAATTTTTAGTAAAAGCTTTATGGAGTGATGCTCACCAGTTGGCAGCTGATTAGGGACAGAGAAAAGCCTAACATGAACAAACCCTTCTCTCACCTCTCACTCACTGACTAGGACTTCCATCAGCCTCTTCCAGGCAGTTTTATCTGATCTTAATGGACCTAGAGAAAGAAGGGCTGAGGCCACTGTAGCCCCCAGCCACCCTATATTAGACCGAGGTGAAGAGGCAGGTACAAGATGCAATCTCTGTGATGATAAAAACTTTTCCTCTTGTCAAAACAGCAAAAATAACTTCCATATCATCCTGTGTGCTATGGCACTTAAATTGGCCACCACAGACACTTTCAGAAATTCTATACAGCCACTTCCATGGTGCAGTTAAATATTGGTTTATTTCTGTATGTGATGTGTCAAGTAATGTGATAAACAGAAGTGTAGGTATATTAAAAGTACAGCTGCAAGTACTACAATGCAGGAAAGAGCATGGAGACGGAAATAGGACTTTTTTGGGCATTGTCTTTTTTGCATCCAGCGTTAGTGCTGTTTTACAGGAGGTTTCCTAGTAGGGTGATGTGTGTTCTGGATAGCACCAGATGTGGTTTCTTGAGGTGGGAGCTGAAGGAGGTGGCGATAGGAGGTTGTTTTGCTTGCTTGTTTTTCAAAAGCTAGCAAAGAAAGTATTTGTTGTATCTGCCCCTGTGAGGATCTGGAATGCTTTGGAAGGGCTGTGAGGTAGCTCAGAGCCCCCTTCAACACCTACTGTAACGCTGGCCATGCCAGGCCTGCATCTGCCATAATACAGACATGAGTGCAGGCTCTCATTTGGAAGTCTGGGCTGGTCTTAAGGGGCAGGAGTTTGTTTTGTGAAGGGTTCTTTTTTCTTTTTTTCCCCTCCTTTTTTTACTCCTGTTCCTTTCATGTTTAAGGAGCAAGCTTTTCATCTTGGCACTTGTGTCACCTGTCAAAACACTGTCCCAAGCAAGATCAAAGTGTAGAGAGACTGGTCAGGTGAACGTGCTCAGCTGGCATTGCTACTGCAGCCTGAAACACCTGTCAGGTCTTGTCTTTTTTTCTTAAGAGACTTGAGGACTCAGGAAAAAACATCTTTCACTGGCTGAGTTGTTTGTATTTGATGATTGGTAAGCAGTGTTATGAAACATCAGCTTTCAAAGCAGCACAAACCTCTTTCAAGATGATGTGCCATTCAGGCTGTGTCTTGTTCACTCTCACTAGGGTGGAGAGCAAGTCCTGGTCCTTTAGTGTTTTGAGGCAGGCCACATTTCCCTTCCTTTCATTTGTATTTTCTCTGTATGAAAGAAGTTGGGTGTGAGCAGGACACACCAGAGCTTCTGAGAAAGGCGTTTGTGTTTGGTCCTCTTGTTTTTCACCCTTTCAGAGCATCCCCTTCACATGCAGAAGATGAAACCTGTCAAGTACCCAACTCTCTTTACTTTTGCCATGTTGGACCATGGTGCTACATGATGGCAGAATACAAGCTTGGTTAGGGGTTGCTTGTTTAATAAGAATAAAAAACCAAATCTGGTAAGCTGCCAGTACAGTTAGCTGGGTAAGATGATGCTTCTCTCTTTTGTAAATGGCATCTTGATTATAAAGCAGGAATTCTGCATTTCTGGCTGAGATGTTTGGGAATCTTTAGCTCAGATCTCTTGAAGGGGTGAATGACCTTCCTTCCATGCTGTCTGGAGTAGCACTTTTTTTTTTATTTTTCCCTGCCCTATTTCCCGGTCAGCAAATGTATTGCTTGGAAATAACTTGTAGAGTAACCTAAATGTTTAATGACTAAACATTTCCAATTATTTTATGTTGAATTCCTTTTTTCTTATCTTTCAGATAATGAATATGTTTTTATAGACCTGGAGCAGAAGCTTAGCAAATACTTTTCAAAGGAATGGAAGAAAGAGACCACCAAAGTAAGAGAGGTGTTTTAACTTTGGAATCTGCTGCTTTTTTATTGGACTGCACAGTGAAATGAAAACTCTTAAACTAAGGCCCATAAAGCGTCTTTTGAAGATGGTCTGCAGAATACTTTTCAGTAGCAGGATGCAGTGACTTTTGCATAGTTGCACAATTAGTTAAACCAGCCCCTTATGCAACTTTAGCTGAGCCATAGTAACCACATGGTTGCTGCTAGGCTGCTCCAGAAGTGGAGAAGGTCAGTTGGTGAGTTTTCCATTTGAATTTAGTCTGGAGACCTCATTTTTATCCTTAAGCAAAACAGCCTAAAATAATCTTTTGTGACTTGAATCCAATACATGGGAAATGACTGGAGCTGTGACTCTTCCCAGAGTATGTACAAAAGGACAGTGGAGGGAAAGGAAGGATATTTTGTTTGAGACGAGTCCTAGTTCTTTAAGGCTAGCTAGCCCTGATAAGGGAGGGAAAAACTACATGAAATAAAGACAAGCTTATGTAATTGTTTAATACTGTTCATTCAGTCTGTTTGTGTGTGTCATTAATAGAGGAGCCATAGTCTAGAACAAAGTATAGCATGCAATTGCTTTCAGATATCTTAATTGTGTCGTTGTAAAAGTTGTCAATTACTTTTTTCCACTTTGCCTAAGCATTTTCTTTTGCAGAATAGGCACACTTGCCATTTCTGCTGCTTACAGAAGTTTGTAGATAAGTAGTGAGGTTTGGGCATCTCTCTTATCCCCAAGCATGTGCTCTGCTTTTCCCAAACAAGTGAGAGTTACTTCAGAAACAACCAGAGTCATGTGGAGGGGCTGTCTATCCAGCCAATCAGAGCTTCCCAAAGCAGGTGTTTGTGGTCACCTCAGGATGGGTATGCTTTGAGGTCTCTCTGTGATTGGATTCTTGCTACACTTTCCTGCTCAAGATAAGTGTTGAACCTCTGTTGCGATGTGAATCACAAAAAACTCAGTGAGTTGCTATTGGCAGTACTACAGCCTGACATGAGTTAGCCTAATGAACTGGATTAGTTGACAAGGATTTACTTCCTATGAAGAGGTTTCAGGTGGAAAGCCCAGTCCAGCTGATAAAATAGGGTGGCTATGAACAACTTCCAGAGATAATGAATATGTTTTATAGACCTGGAGCAGAAGCTTAGCAAATACTTTTCAAAGGAATGGAAGAAAGAGACCACCAAAGTAAGAGAGGTGTTTTAACTTTGGAATCTGCTGCTTTTTATTGGACTGCACAGTGAAATGAAAACTCTTAAACTAAGGCCCATAAAGCATCTTTTGAAGATGGTCTGCAGAATACTTTTCAGTAGCAGGATGCAGTGACTTTTGCATAGTTGCACAATTAGTTAAACCAGCCCCTTATGCAACTTTAGCTGAGCCATAGTAACCACATGGTTGCTGCTAGGCTGCTCAGAAGTGGAGAAGGTCAGTTGGTGAGTTTTCCATTTGAATTTAGTCTGGAGACCTCATTTTTATCCTTAAGCAAAACAGCCTAAAATAATCTTTTGTGACTTGAATCCGATACATGGGAAATGACTGGAGCTGTGACTCTTCCCAGAGTATGTACAAAAGGACAGTGGAGGGAAAGGAAGGATATTTTTGTTTGAGACGAGTCCTAGTTCTTTAAGGCTAGCTAGCCCTGATAAGGAGGGAAAAACTACATGAAATAAAGACAAGCTTATGTAATTGTTTAATACTGTTCATTCAGTCTGTTTTGTGTGTCATTAATAGAGGAGCCATAGTCTAGAACAAAGTATAGCATGCAATTGCTTTCAGATATCTTAATTGTGTCGTTGTAAAAGTTGTCAATTACTTTTTTCCACTTTGCCTAAGCATTTTCTTTTGCAGAATAGGCACACTTGCCATTTCTGCTGCTTACAGAAGTTTGTAGATAAGTAGTGAGGTTTGGGCATCTCTCTTATCCCCAAGCATGTGCTCTGCTTTTCCCAAACAAGTGAGAGTTACTTCAGAAACAACCAGAGTCATGTGGAGGGGCTGTCTGTCCAGCCAGTGAGAGCTTCCCAAAGCAGGTGTTTGTGGTCACCTCAGGATGGGTATGCTTTGAGGTCTCTCTGTGATCGGATTCTTGCTACACTTTCCTGCTCAAGATAAGTGTTGAACCTCTGTTGTGATGTGAATCACAAAAAACTCAGTGAGTTGCTATTGGCAGTACTACAGCCTGACATGAGTTAGCCTAATGAACTGGATTAGTTGACAAGGATTTACTTCCTATGAAGAGGTTTCAGGTGGAAAGCCCAGTCCAGCTGATAAAATAGGGTGGCTATGAACAACTTCCAGAAATGAAATGCAGATGTTTGCATGGTGAGAAAGCTGTCTGCCTCAGATGTGGAGGGCATGTACCTTGTCCTAGTGAGATGGATCTGACCAGCAAAGCCTTGGAATTGCCTGTGGGAGCAAAGTTACCTGTGTGAACATGAAAGTGGCGAAGTAGGAAAGATGAGAGAGTGAGCTAGTAAGATGTTCCTTTCTTCTTTTTCCCTTTTTTCTTTTTTGTTCTGTTCAAACAAGCTTGTAAGTCGGAAAGATAGGCTGTAGCTAAAACAACAGGCCTCATGCTGGCTTTCTTCTAGCAGCACTCCTGAGTGTGAAGCAGACACCACCGCTGCCTTTTGCTCTATGGCTGCAGGAACATGTGAATAACTAACCAGGAGCCCTGCCAAACAAAAGGCATGGAGCTGATACCAGGCTGGTGCTCCTGAGCCCCAGGCAGTGAGTGCTGAACAAGGCAGTGTGTCTGTCCATGCTGGGTGATGTGGTGTGGTGCAGGGATGGATGGTTGCTCCTAGGAGTGCCCTGGAAACACCACACTGGCACACTGCACTGCTGCCTTGCCTGGTGCTGTGAGGGAGGCTGGGTTAAACTTGCTGCATTCAGCACAAATGTGTTTGTGGTGCTGCCAGGTGCTGAGCTAGGTAATTCTGGGCCAGCCTGGGTGTCCCCAGGCTACTCTGGGACTCTTACACCAGCTCATCCCTCCTATCCAAAAATCTTCTGCTCTTCCTAGGAGATTTTGTCGTTCAACCTGTCTGATTGTTTTGTGATGCCTCATTGTCATGAGCCTCCAAGACAGTCAGACTCTCTCCTAAAACTTGCTAAGAGTAGAAAATGGAAAAGTAGTATGAGGAGTGAATTTCAGAGGACAGAACATTACCAGATAGGGTAGCAGGAATTTTGTATGCTGATCATAATTTAACTTGTCTTCTGTCTTTGCTCTAGGGGACAGAGAAATTCAGCCCTCCATTTGTTGCGTTCTTTAGAGTACAATACTACGTAGAAAATGGAAGAGTAATAGGGTAAGTTCTCTTCTGTGTTTTGAATTATTCAGTGTGTTCTTAAAATGAAAGAAAAATAATGTTTCTTTGTTAAGCTCATCTCTGTGAACTCATTGAAATAAGCTTTAAAAATCTGCTTGAATTTTTTTAAGACCTTCACAGATGTCCTCACTCAGCTAGGAATGTTTTATGCCTGAATCATACTCCATATCCCTAGGAAAATTGTGACTCTTTTCCATCTGTGTTGAAAGTGCAGGTTGAATGACGACATTATCAAAACGCTCTTTTGCTTATGTCTTTTGGTTGTATGAAAGGAACTGGATGCATATACCAAAAATAGTTATTTATACTCCAAAGCACATGCTTTGGATCTGTTTTTTGTATTTGAGCAGTGCTCTGTGCAGTCTAATCCTGGAAATGGACTTTCATACATGGACAAAACAAATTACTTCATAAGTTAGAGTTTTTCATTTGTAGTCCATTCACATGGAATATGGGCTGCACTCAAAACAGCACCACCCTCACCCATGGTACAGAACAAAGGATGAGGTAGTTAAAAATGAACAACTGACAGAGTTAATTTACATCAACGCTTCTGGTGTGGCTCTGTCCCTGGGGGAAGACAAGAGCTGGGATCATTTAGGTGGATTAAAATCTTTACCAAATTTTTGGCATTCATTCTTGTCTTGGGCAAAGCTTGTGGTTTTCTGTTTTCTCTCTCCGTAGTCTTTCACTTTTGGATACAGGGGACTCTTTCTTATGGAGTCTGTCTGGCTGATAAGTGTTTTTTGTTTCATTTTGCCTTTTTTGTACAAAGAGAGATTACATACCATTCTGCCACTCCCAAGTTACGTATCCTCCACTATCACAGGCATATTTCTCTTGCACTAGTATTTTAATTGGAGGGGTTTGTAGAGCCATGCAGAGATAGTTATCTGGCCCCTTCAAACTATACTTGCACACTTTTACAAGCAGACTGTAGTGTCCAGTGCCTCATCTACATGCACGTGTCAGCAGCCTGCTTCCCGTGATCTCTGAGGGCAGGGGGTGTGTGGGTTATCAAGGCTGTGCCATAGTAATTCCTTATCAGACAATCCCTGTTTAGCAGTTTGAGGAAGAAGACAAAAACAAGCCCAGGGCTCCCATGTCTTTTGATCTACCTTGCAGGGAATTAGCTGTTAAGAACTATCATGAGCCTAAGGCAAGGTGAAACAAAAAGCAGTGCCAAGTTTAGAGGGAAAAGGAGGACAGGTGTGCAAGAAACAGGACTGGGAGTCCAAGGGAGTTGACTCTCCTGGCTGCTACAGGCTTTCCAGGGAAACAGAAGTGCTTGATTGTAGTCAGTCTCCAAAACAGGTGTGATGTGATTTTTCTTTCATCTGCCTTCTGCCCTAACTTCTTAGATCTCATGCTTCTCAAGGTAGAAGCTACCATTTCTTGTGTTTGTACAACACTTAGTGGGAGAAGACCTTGATCTTGGTTTGGTGCTCCTGTACACACAACTGTATCAGGGTGGCATTGGCACACATCAGACATGTCAAAGTTTAATCCCTCTTCTCAGCAGGATGATGTTTTTGAGGGTCCTTATCTGAACTTTGTTCATGAAGTAAATTTGCCTTTGTCTTGCAGCGATAAGGTGGCACGGCAGCTCTACTACTGCCATCTCAAAGAGCAAGTGCTTATGTCTCATTGCAACCACAAAGAAGAAATCTACTTCTTGCTGGCTGCCTACAGCTTACAGGCAGACTTGGGCAACTACAGAGAGAAGGTCCATGCTGGCAAATATTTTGAACCTCAGGCTTATTTCCCACAATGGGTAAGTTTGGGGGAACCTTTCTGTCAACAGATCATGCATGCAGCAGGAGCTGTGCCAAAGTAGTACCTAACTGCAGCCATGCAACTTCCCCCTCTCCCACTGCAATGTTCAGGCAGATGGGTAGAGTATCACCCTGAAGGTCCCTCAGGAGATACCTCTTGTCTTTCCACTGGCAGTAGTTCCTGGGCTCACTCATCAGTGAGGTCAGTGGTACATCCTTCCTTGGTGATGGCATGTGTTGGTGGCACATGAATAACTCTGACAGTGCAGATGTCTTTGTTTAATTCTTCTATGGCTTAAAGGGTTGTGTGTTTCAGTGGTACATCGGCAAGATGCACAACTGCACAACTCAAGCTCTCCAGGAAACCTCGTGGCTGCAAAGCCAAGTCTGTTTCCCTCTGTTCTCCTCTCTGTAATGCTTGCCTCAGGGATGGATAGATCCAAACCCTACAGAGGAATACTGCTGTGAAGTGCCTCTGGTGCTTGCTTGGTCATTAATCTCTGCCTCAAGTGCAGTAAGAGGAAGGAGAAAGCATTTGCATGTTTGTTTTAAGCATGTGACTTGTGCCCTTCAGGACTTAGAAACAAGAATTGATTTAATTGTCAAATGAAGGCAAATTAGCTAAGACTTTGTTAGTTGGCTGCTTGTCCCAGGAAAGTTGCATCTCCCCTGTAAGATGGCACGGTCCTCTGCTTTGGGGAGAAGGTTCGGATCAGCGACAGGACTTGTCTTGAAGACTGATAGTCTCTTTTATGCACAAATCCTAGCCTGGCTGCCTTGCTGTGCAGCAGTGTGCCTTTCCCCCAGACAACAGGCCCTCATCCCATGCCATTCCTTGTTATGGGGTGCCTGTCAGGAGGTAGCTAACAAAGGGCTGGAAATGGTGGGTCTTGTGTGCTGTTTCTGAGGCATTTAAAGGGCTTATCACAGACTGTTGCTCACCTGCGCTGAGCCACAACCCCAAGCAAGTATGTGGGTGATTTATTGCATCATTACAAACAGCAAAATCTGGCAGGCATGGGGACGCTTCTCTCCCTGCCCCTGGGGAGATAGTGAGCAATCTCCTCCTCCAATACAATCACTTCCTTCAACACGTGCTTCATATCATTTGGCCAAGGGCTGCCCCAAGTCTCGTGCCAGTGAGGAGAGGCACTGCTGCCCTGGGCTGACCCACCCAGCTTTGAACCGTGGAGCTGGCACATCTCTTTCTGCTGACACTGCACAGCTGATGGCATCAATATTGTCCTCCAATAAGGCCAGCGTTCCTTGTGGGAGGGCAACCAATCTGGCAGGGCATGCAGAGGTGTTAGCAAACAGAGTAAGCAAGGGCTTTAATATTAAATGTAAGTGGGAACTGGGTGGTGATGGGGTCTGGTTGGTTTGAGCTAGGACAGGTTATTTCTGGCAGGATATTCTCAGGTACCTAGTGCAATCTAGTTTTAAATGCTCCTGGTGGTGGGGGATGTTGGGAAGTGAATTCAGCCAATCATCTCTCTTACCTGTCACTGCCACTCCCAGCCTGAAAGCAGCCTGTTGAGTATGGGAGAGGGCTGAGCTGCCTAGTAGCCTTGTATGGAGAGGGCATGTGGGCAAACATGGGAACTGGGCACTTGCAGGGCAGAAGCAAAAGGCCCAGGGCAGGTTTTTCCTGCTGCTTAGTGAAGCCACGTGCCTGCCAGCCACTCCTAATAGATAAAAAAATACCTTGAGATAGTGTTATCCACCCTTTGAGAATGGAAATGCTAAATAAGCCTAATGTGTAGTTTCTGGTCTTAAAAGGAAAACCTAGTATTTCTGCCTCTTCAGAGATGTTGCTGCTGATTGTGCTGGCATGCAGAGGAGTATTGGTTATCTGCCCATAAACATTTATGGATGTCAAGAGTTAGGAAAACTAATTCCAATACTTAAAAGTGAAAAGAGCTGACACGACCTCTGTTGTTTTGGTCTGTTACAGTTTTGCCACTAGGATCTGTTTGGAGACATCAGTGTCATCTGGGCTGCTTTAAATGCTTATCCTCCAGGGAGGCAGAGGCAAACACAGACCAACATCTTGAGGGAATACATGAACCTCCTCCACCTCCAGCCACTGCTTTGCTGTTGATCACAGCTGCCTCTCATGGGGATTGCTGAAGAGTTGCTGACCTGTTTGTTTTCTTTGCGGTTTAGATAATTGCAAAGAGGGGGAGTGACTACATCTTGAGACATGCCCCAGAGATGCACCGAGAGCAGCAAGGGCTGAGCGCTAAGGAAGCGGTGCTGAAGTTCATTAAGGAGTCCTGCTTGCTGGAAGATGTGCCCGTCCACTTCTACAGGCTGCAGAAGGTTAAACAAAGAGCTTCTTATTTTGAACTTCTCTCCCATCGTTAATTGAGTGCACCATGGCATTTTTCTGTTTGTTTGAGGGACGGTTGCCTCTGATTCAGAGAGGCCAAACAAATCTAAAATGCTCAGCCAAGTGAGGGCTGTCCCCATAAACAAATCTGTCACCAATATACAGATGTAGCTGGAATTTAGTTTTGTTCCTCAACCAAGAAACTGGCCACAGGAATGGCAAAACTTCATATTTGTTCCTGCCTGTCAGTAGAATTGCACCAGGGAAATCAATGAAGCCTCTTTTTTTCTTCTTGTAGTTCATTGAAATTATGACAAGAGGTCAGCCAGCTTTCACACAAATGTCATGTAACAACTGAAGGTGACACTGAGTCATTCCAACTTTCGTATCCCATTCTTTCTCCAACCCTGCCAGAGTGTTTGGTGGTTTTTTCTGCTGTATGCTTTTCTTGGCAGTTTTGGATTCCTACATCATTGCTTGTTAGACTCCTTCCCCAAGCCTGCTTAAACATAAGGTGCTTCATTTTCACATGCTGAGTGTTTAGATCTAGAAATGGAACTAATGAGAAGTTTTCTGTTCCACTTAGGTGAGTGAAACCTGCCTATGCAATTAGGAATGGCTTGGGCTTTTTTTCCAGATGGAGATACACTCCTCTGTCAGACTCATAATTAAACTTTTTGGGGTTTTGTGCTCAGTGGCAATTATGTCTGGGAAGTATATGTGTCCTCTGAACAGATCTATCAGTTCTAGTTACTGAAGAAATGTGCATTTTCTAGACAAAATAAGTTTTGATCAGTAGTCCAGGCTTAGCTGCTTGCAAACCAAAGATGCTTGCCTACCTTTCTTCTGTTCTCTGTTTTGATTCTTAATGCTGTTAGTGGTGCAGTCACGAGAGAGTTAGTTACACTTGAATGCCTTAAGAAATCCAGCTGGCAGGATGTGATACATTTTATATCCAAAAACACCAAGGCTGTGAAATTGGTTGCTCTTAATATTTAAATTCCTGGTCAACTTGGAATTTAGGCACCATGTACTCTTCCATGTGACATTTGGTCCTTAATAGAGTCTTATTTCTGCTGTGTGACACAGTTATCTCATTTTGTGGTGAGAGATGCTCCTCCTAGGTGATGCTTGGGTCACTGATTGCCTGAGCAAGTGCAGAGGAGTTGGTGAAGGTGTTGGTGGGCAGGTTGCCCTGACATTTCAAAAGTAGTCACTTTTGTCTTAACAGCCTCATGGCTTCTACTGAGGTTGGGAGCTAAAAAAACCACAACACATCCCCTATCTCTCATTCAGACCAATACTGATTTACAAAGCTCTTTGTCCTTAGGAGGCAGAAAATATTTCTTACTATTTTTTAATATTTCTTACTTCGAGCTGAAGACAGGAATGGTACCAGGGATAGAGGGTGGGGTAATGTGATGGCATAAGACTTGTATCTTGCAAGCCAGATGAGGAGAGACATGAATAAAGATGAGTTGTGACATAAAGTTTGAGCTTTGTGAGCCCATACATTTTTACCTCCAAATTTTCTTTCTCCTTTTCCTCCTAACAAAAAAATGCATGCGTTCCCCTCCCTAACTCTGTTGTGTTAGGAGAGGCTGAAAGAATTAGCTTATGATATTTTTGGTCTTCAGGCAAAAGAATATGAATAGAGACTAAGTATGTCATACCAAGATGCAGCAGGAGTTAAAAGACAGTATTTCAACCCAGATGATAAAACTCATGTAAAACCACCTACTCCCAACACCAAGACTGAATGTTAGAATGAAAGTCCCAATAACTGGGTATTGATTGGCTCCCCCCCAGCCAAAAGCTACCTAAGATCTAGCAATCCCTGGATGGGAACATCAGTGCTGTGGCAAGGAGAGGGGAATGGGTTGCCCTTCTGTTTTGGGCTCTCTGTCACCTGGAGAGCAAGAGTGGTGCATGTTCGTGGGACAGCAGAGACAGCATGTGGTTACAAGAGAGATTACAAGGTACCCATGAGAACAGTAATTGTCCATATTCTCAAATCAGTAAAGCTACAGGATTCCCTGTCCAGGGCAGCTAGGACACATGCTGGTGAAATGCCTGAGCCACCCAGCATGAGGGGATTTTAGGTGTAGGTATTTCAGGGGTCAACAAGGCAAGGTGCACTTTACAAACATAATAAAAACCAAATGAGCTGATGGCATCTGTGTGATGAGGAGTCCTGCTACCTCTCTTGCAGTAGGTGCCAGAACAAGAGCGTGGTCTTTGTAGATTAACCTTTGACTCTTCTGTTCTTTTAGGATAAGAAGGAGGATCGACCGACAGTTATCCTGGGTCTGACCCTGAGAGGAATGCACATCTATCAGGTAACAGACTGCTGTGAAAGCCTTCTGGTGTAGCATTAACTCTGCCCAGTTCCCTGTCCTCCCCCCTCACCGTGGCTCCTCTGCCTCCCCTGCAAACCCCAGGCTCCACATATCTCAAATTCTTGGTTGTTTGCAAATTCTTTGCACATCGCTGATTGCACCCTGTACCTGCCAGTCCCTGTGTCACTCTGAGTTTGATGTGTTGCAGGAGGTGAATCATGTTCGCCAGCTCCTCTACGACTTTCCCTGGTCACACATCGGGAAGCTGGCCTTCCTGGTGAGTATGATGGAATGGAGGCCATCTGCCAGTGGCTGCCAGCCTGGGATGTGGCAAAGCTGACGGCCTGCCTGTGCTGCTGCGTCACGTCCTGTCACTTGCACGCATGAGGCCACAGCTATCTCTGGTAGCTGTGTGGCTGAAAAGGTGCTCCTGCTCATTTCTTTGGCATCTCTCCTCTTTGTGCAGGGGAAAAAATTTGAAATCCAGCCAGATGGTTTGCCCTCTGCTCGGAAACTGGTTTACTACACGGGTTGCCCCTTCAGGTCACGCCATTTGCTGCAGCTACTCAGCAACAGCCACCGGCTCTTTCTGAATATTCAGCCAGTTTTGAAGCAGATCCAAAAACTGGAGGAGGCTGAAGGTATGTTAGGGAACACCCAAGTGAGTTTAGTAAGAGGAAGAGTACAGTGTGTTAGTCTCTTCTGTTGTTTCATGGTGCTTACTCTCATCTAATTAATGGTGTTTCTGCCTTATTGGGGAGCCAGTGATAGAAGAAGAGGTGTTAGGTACCTTTCAAGTCCATTCCTAAGAAGTAATTGTGGCTCCCACATTGTTGACTGTGATCAGAAACTATGTTTGTGTGAGAGCAGTAGAGGGATATCTCCTCTCAAGTGGTTTCTGTCTTTCCCTTCAGTGGGGTTACAGCAGTGGCCTTGAGCTGTGTGGGTGCAACCAGTGGCATGTGCCAGTCACCTGTAGAAAGGCTCACTGATCAAGTGCCTGTGGGCAAAAAGCCCTCAGTTCTTTTGTGTCTGTTAGTGTCACATGGATTTCTCAAACACCCTCAGCACATACATGCCATGGGAGAAACAATAAATCATTACTAAATACCAGCCACAGGAATCTTGTTCTTAGCTGACTTCACGTAGTGGTGGGTATTTCAAGAACCAGTTAGCACATCTGATTTTAAGGATTGAGCACCAAATTTCACTAAGTAATTCCCTTTTTCTGTTTGCTTTTGTTTTGCTTTTTTGTTATTGACCTTCACTCTGAAACATACTGTTTTCTGTATCATAACTGCCTCTACCTGCCTGTTCTAATTTAGGAGATGCTGGGTTTACTGCGAGTATGAGTAATTCTTTGACAACCACCTGAGCATCCATCTGTTGAGCAAACAAAATACAAAGCCATCCCTGTATTTGTTCAGTAGCTGCAGCAGTTGTTTCTTAGTTGTTGGCTGATGCCAACAGAACTTCCTGAATATATTTTGTTACCCTTCCCTAAAGTTCTCGCTGGTTTCTCCCTCAGAGAAGAAGCGCTACCGGGAGTCCTATATCAGTGACACTCTGGACATGGACCTGGACCCGTGTGACAAGAACTCCCGTGGCAGTGGGAGCAGCGGGGGCAGCCGCAGGGATAACCGCCTCTCGCGCCAGTCCACAGGGAGTCACGGCAGCTCCCACACCTCGGGCATCGAGGCTGACTCCAGGCACCGCGTGTCCGTGGAAATGTCGGTGGATGAGCCCTTCGGCATTGACCGTGTGCATAGGAAAGAGAAATCCTGCAGCTCAACCATCAGCTATGGGAGCTCTGGCATTGACAGTGGCAGCAAAGAGCGGGCTGAAGATGACGCTCAGGATGATGGTAAAGAATTTGGACATGTGGAGCAACTTCTAAGCCAACTTTTGTCTTCTCCTGCAGGAGGGCAGGGAGTAAGAGACTGTACAGCAGCTTGGAGCATCAGTGTAATGCTAACCATTCTCCTGCTGCTCTCTTCCTCCTAGAGCTTGAGCTGGCAGTAGATGAGCCAGAGGAGATGCCTGTAGATGAGCCTTTAGAGGGAGACCAGTTAGAGGAGGCCACTGTGGGAGAATCTGTTGAATCCCTGCCTCTAGATGCTGCTAGCTGCCAAGGTGAGATGGCTTTCTGCTGCTGCTCAATGCTGTTCTTTAAGGCTCTAGCAACAAGCATGACCTGAGGGATCTACAAAAACTCTTATCTCCTTCTAAATAGCTACCAGTGCTATTTACTGCCCTACTGCAACAGGATTTGCAGGCAGTTCATCTAGAGTTTACAGGCCAGCATTCTGTATTGTATGTATGTACAGTGCTGCTCTCCTCTGTGCTCCTCAGTCTCCCTTCTCTAAATGGGCCAGGCTCATATTCAGTTAATGACAGAAAGATAATGGAGGTAAACCTTTGTAGGGAAGGAATATGTTTTAATATCTTGTATGCCACAAAACAGCCAAGGGGCTCAACCACAGAATAATGGGATGGTCACAGGAATTCTTAGGTAAAGTTTTGTGGCTTGTGATACAGGGAATGCTAGGCAGCAGGGTTATGCAGGAGCTATCTGGCCTTAATATATACAGCCTTTATAGCAAAGCAAGAAGGGTGAAAATGGAGCAAGTTGGCAAGAAGCTGTTTCCTTGAAAGTTTTCAAATGTTGATCTTTAGGGCCAAAAATGAGTACTTGGGAGCAAAACTCCTGAAACATTGAGGGTGCTTAATGATGTATATTTGTCTTAAGAGGACAGTGTTTGTCGCTGTTTGAATGTGGCCTGTGAGAACAACTTCCCTTTTCTATTGCCCACAAAACCTCAAACTTGCAATGCTTTTCACTTCCTGCTTCTCCTTTGCAGCTATAAATCAGGAATCTCTGTCTGTGGTACAAGTCACACTAATCAAAATGAGAGGCCAAAGTGTGGAATCCCTTCACCAGGTAAGGGAAAGGTTGCTCAGCAGGAGGGTCTGTGTGTGGGCATTGAACTGAGATCTAGTGTAATGGAGACAGCTGTAAATCAGGACACATCGATTGGTTTGGATTTGACTGATTTTTACATGGTGTAATCAAAACCAGCTGCTGCTGGTCAACTACTGCTCTCAGGAGTAGGATGAGAGCAGCATTTGGGCTCAGAATAGTATAGAAAGGTTTGGAGCAATCAACAGGGAGATCATGCAAGCCACTTATTATCTGCCTTAGTCTTCTGGATGAGACATGGAAAATCAGCCACTTCAGAATTTTCAGTGCAATACAGAGCAAAGACAATCTATGCAGTTTGGATGTGAGTTGCAAACTTGATCATCTTGAAGCCAGAAGTAGCTTACATCAGAGCAAAACCAGATGCTCAAGCTCTAGTTGTTATATCATTTGTGTGATTATAGTCTGTGTGTACTGAAGTCTTTGTTGTCAAGGTTTTCTTTTCACCAAACACTTGAGAAAGGGAAACTATATATGGTGAAGTACATCAGAGAAGAAGATATATTTGGAAGAAGCTTATTAAAATGTCTTTTTAAGACTTCTTTTCAAAGTATAGCTGTACCCACTGGGGTAAAAATGTGGTTTTTGAAAAAAACCCAACCAAACAAAACAAAAACCACAAAAAAAGCACCTCTACCCTTTCTTCCCTCTCTTAATCCAAAATTACCTTATCTGTTGAGAGAGTTCTAAAACTCTTAAGAAGGATTTAAATCACTTCTTAGGACTTTGTTTTTAATTTTCCATGTTTCTTTCTGGACCCAATCAAAAATTATAAGAAATTTTCATTTATCAGCAAAATAGTCCATAAAGTGCTGTAGGAGATTTGAATAGAATCTTGATTATTTTTTCCAAAGCTAAAGACCATACAGTACAAATCATAATGAATTTATTCCTCTATTTGAGTGGAAGACTTAAGAGCTCATGGCTGGAAGTGGGCATCTTGCTTAAAGCTGTAATGTTTTTAAAGTTATTGCTGTTACCATGCTTACACTGTTAAATGATCATGAGACATCTGTTTTATACAGGACTGTCAGGACTGTCTATATGATTGCAAAGACCTGGCTGCCACTTTAGTGCATCACATACTTGGTGGTTCCTTAGAAAACTACCAAAATATTCCTTAGAAGGCCATGTAACTAAATGCTGCAGGGTTTCCTTAGCATTGACCAGACAGTGCAACATATTCCTGTTTCTGGGAGTACAGCTGAGCCAGCACAGGATTTCCTCAGGGTAGTTTTTTAATTCCCCTCCCATGGCAGTGAGAGAAATTTTACTGGGAGTAAGTTTTCTGTGGTGCCAACAGAAGTGTCTTGGTTTCAAACTTATATTCTTGAAATTAGCCTTAATATTAGCATTTAACAGGTGATTATTAAAGAGGCAGAGCAAGAAAAAAATGCAAGTGTTTAAGCTGGAAATACTCTCAAATGGTCAATAATTCCTTCACAGAGGCTTGTGTAGCAAGATGGTGCCTCTGGGAATTACTGCTGATTTGTTGCTACTCTTTATGGAACAGTGTTATGTAGATGAAACTGTTTGTGGCAATTACTGGACACTGTAACCCATTAGTTTGCATGGCTGCCTTCTGAACCTTCCTTTCAACTCATTAGACTTAATGTGTTCCAGCACTTGGGGTAGTTTTTTGTTAAGTGCACTTCATCCATTTGAGGGACAACTGCTTGGGTCTGCCAAGAAGTGCGAGGTCATTCAGGTGTCAGTATCTGTCAAGTGTTTCATCCATTGTACTGCACACTGGAGGACACAGGGCAGACAGATCAGGATCCAGCTCAACATGTCATGGCAGCTTAATGCACTTGTAATTTCTGAATTGTTCAGCTCCTTGTTTAAGCCAACATCCTTCAGAAGGCTGGTGGGGCTCTTTTGGAAGTGGGGAAGAACAACTTTGAGAAATTTTCGGCATGCATAGACAGCATCCTTAAGCTGTGTCTGAGCTCATTGTTTTTATTCGTGTGTGTCTTGCTGAACTGGCAGGTCAGATCACCCAAAAGCCGGAGCTGCATGGAGCAGCACAGCCAGAGTTTGGATGACATCCGCTTGTACAAGCGCCGGCACCCGTCACTGAGTGCCACGCTGTCTTCAGACACGTCCCACAGCTACACCTTCGGCTGCAGCCTCGAAGATAAGCTGTCTGTCTACGGCTGCATCTACTCCACAGCAGACTGCAAAACCAAGTCTGCCCTTTATGGGAAGCGATCCATGAACTGCCTCTCCTTGGATCTTCTGGGAGAGGACCAGCTCCCAGAGGAGTTTGTGGTGTAATGAGATTGGAGCTCTTCCATACCAGGAAACAGCTCATCATGGCAATATATACCTCATTAACACGTGTGATGTCACTCTGGTTCTTGCAGGAGACGGTGAGCGTCTTTGTTATTCAGCTCCATATCAGTAATTGGCATCACTTCTGCAGAGCTGGCTACAGGGCAGATCAACTGGAGTGTAGCACTTAACACTGGCCTTGGTAGTGTCTGTCTGAGAAGAAAGTGAAAGTGGCCTGCACCCTTGGAAGGGACACAATCAACATAAAAACCAAAAAACAGTGGACCAAAACTTACACTGAACTAGTAAAGCAGACTTTGTCTAAATGGATTAATCAGAAATTTCAAGTTGGTCATGTTCCTGCCTTTCTCTTGTGGTCCATGTCTCTTAATTTTAGTGTACAGATAGTTTGTCTTCAATTTGTGCTGCTGCAACATTGCCAACAGCTGTCAGGTCAGGATATACTTTTAGCACATTTGGAGGGCTGTGTATGGAAGTGTCTGGCCTGTTTCAGTTGTAATGAACACAAGTTGCTTATTCACTGCACTGGGAGAAAGACTTGCTCTGCCAGGAGTTTCTTCTTCTTTTGTTGTTGTTATTTTGTTGTAAGCATCCAGCCAAATACAATGTGTGGTCTTTCTTTTTTTTTATGCAACAAATGGAACTGACTGTCAGGTGTCTACCACTGCTATGATGCAGATTGGCATTATATCCTTGGGGAGATAGGGAGGAGATAAAGCATATGACTTGGCTGCTTCTGAGAGTACAGAGGGCAAGAGCATTAATTGACATGCTTTTGAAGAGAGGAGTGTGACTAGAGAATTTGTCCAGGCATGAACACCCCTTACTTTGATTCATACTTTAATTCTGTTTTTTTATTTGTTTTTAATAAATCTGTTCCTTAGATTTTTTTTCCTGTTCTGCTTAGGAGGCAAGTAAGGATTGGAGAAAGTCACTTTGCAAGGACAGACAGAGTGACTGTGTCCTACTTAGTCATGGATAGGTCATGCAAATATATGTGTGTGATGCTGCAGGGCTGATGATGGTGCAGGTGTAAAGTGTTTGTGTGCCAGACCAAGGGTACTTGTTTTGGTGATCTTGAGAGTGGTGGATCTGGCTGTGCTGGCTCTCACTAGGGAAATAATCATAATTATGCTATTTGATTCAAGCATTTGGTGTGGAAAACATCCTGCTACTTTGCTACATGCAAATGAATATATGTTTGGTTTCCTCCCCTCATCAATTCCCAGCATTGGGAAGCTTGTACTTGAAGGCCCAGCTTTGTGCCCAGCTTTTGACAGCCATCTAGGTGTGTTCTGGCAAACTCTAGAAAGAAAGGAATACTGTTCTGCTGGTTGGGGAAGTGTGTGTTGTGCAGTGTTGGTCATCAAAAGCTGAAGATAGCCTAATTCAGGAAAGGAAGGAAGCCAGACTATGACAACGAAGGTTTGAGCTGCTGCTTTGATGGTGGGCATGCAAGCTCAGTAGTTGTCAGGTAAATTGCATTTCCATAAGTCATTAAATAGCAAATCCTTGAAGTCCATCATCTTGCTACTTGTGTGTGAATGCCATGTAGAGACAGGCCATGCAAGTGCATCTGCATTCACTGAGGTGGGACCAGCTGCTCTACATCCTCTGAGATGAATCCAGCACCAAACCCAAGCTGCGTGCACTGTAGCCATGACTTAATTGACTGTGCCCTCTTTGATCACACTGTTCTTTCGTGTTGTAATGAACAATTAGGAGCTGTGTGTTCACTGTAGCCTCTTTTCCTTTGTTCCAAACAAAGCCAAAATGCCTTTGCAAAGTGCTTGAGGTATGTTACTGCATCCAAAATAAATTCTTCTAAATGGATCTAAATGGGTAAAGGAAATCTGGTTGGCTGCTCTTGAACAGTCCAGCCAAGCATCCCTCTGTCAGTCACTCCCTGTTACCTGGGTCCTTTTTGGCTATAAGCCACAGGGGATAGGCATGGCCAGGATCCAGGAGGCCAGTGGCTGTACAACAGGCAGCAGCTTTGCAGCAATGCAGGAGCCTTGCTCTTGCAGCCACCATGGAGCTAGAGGGATGGCTCTTACTGCAGCAGTGCCTGTCCATGAAAAACATGAGGGGGAGGTCTGGTGTGAGAGCCCCACTAACCTGTTACTCTCCCACCCATGTAGATGTACAGTTACTTTTGGTTCTGGGAATGGTTGTTAACAGGAAAAAAAGGTCAAAATTCAGTGCATATAGTTGTTTGGAAAAGGATCATAAAATGCATGTGCACCATGTGCACACTTCTCTCAAAGACAATCACATCCTTATCTGCTTCAGCCTAACCACATCACAGAAGTGTTTATTGCCACCAGGCACCTCACTGTGCTGGTTTTGCAGTTAGCAGGCATCCAAAGGATTTGGTGAAGTGCTGTAATTCTGCTGCTGCTGGTTACAAAATGCACCAGTGCCTGAAAACAGAGTAACTGACTCTTGCATGAGCATCCACTGCCTTGTACATTCCTGAGGAGTTCTTGTATTTATTCATGGCTGGTAGGGAAGGCAAACTCTGCAGGTCTGACTGTCTTTTCTCTGTGATCTGTGCAGCTCCCTCCAGTACTGTAAGTGATGTATACATATGAAGGGGAGACCAGACACTTCATGTATAGACTGAGAATGAATCAATATCTTATGAGCACTGTGAATATCTATTATGCAACTTTTGTATTTGTATTAAAAAAAAATCCACCTGTTTCTGCTAGTAATACATTTATTTTTTGTTTGGATTTAGAAGATCTCTTATTTTTGGGTTTGATAGTTTGGTAGACGTTAGTGTGTAAGCATTTATCAGCTGATGTTAGAAACTAGCTGCCAATATTTGTACATATTTGTAAAATACTCGTGTTATAATCACTCTATTTTAATGGTAAAAGTTTCTCCTTTCCATGAAAGGATTTTCTTGTTTAAAATAAAACATAAATAATTATATATACACCTGCAATAAAGAAAGGATAGAAAAAAGGTAACTGTGTAGATATTTTTGTGTCCAAGGAGGATTGTGTCTTCCATTTGAGATGGGTTGTGGAAATTAATTTGCTGCCAGACTAATCCATACAAGCTCAGCTTGTGATGACAAACCCAGAGGCACTGCAGTCACTGGAATAACTCCTGTTCCTCCTTGCTATACTCAGTAGCACAATGCCAAAGGGCCTTTGTCAGGTATTAAGAACACAGCTGAGCAGGTTGGAGTCAGCAGAACACTCAGGGGGGCTGAATCTGACTGAAGAGACAAGTTAAGCTGCTCCTGGTGGTTACTCAAGAAAACCAAGTGTGTGAACTCCCAAGGAGGTAGAGAGATCCTGTCAGCATCCTCCAGGGGTTGCATCCAAGGACAGCTGCCAGCCCACAGGATGCAAAGTGCTGCTGAAGAGCACTTCACCAAAGTCACCTAACCTGCTGGCCTGGGGTCTGGCATGGATAAAGGAAAGGTTTCTTTTCTTGGGTCATAAATCTGTGAAGGAGTGCTGCAGAGTTATCTGGATCTCTTGAAGAAGCTTGCTCACTGGGAGCCTCTTATGAATGGTTTTTTTTTTTTTTTCCTTTTCTGGAAAAAAATTACTTTTTATGTACTTTGGGATGGTAGTATTGCCTCTATTCTTAAGATTTCCTTTCTTGTACTTCATATTTTTGTCCAGTACCTGCTATGTTTCCAGTATACAAATTTTCAAGGACTTTAGAAACTCATCCAATTTTGGCTTGGGGATGCTGGGAGAGGGTGATCTGATTACACGTGGAGCTTTGTATGGAGATAAAACTAAGTAACAGATCGACATTAGGTCACCCAAATTGGAAGGATTTGGTCACTTCTCTTTGTTTCATTGTTTGGCAAGTAATAGCACTTTCTTGCCCTCTAGCGTGGAGTTCTGCTGACGAACGAGTCTGTCTCAGAAGATGGGGCTTCTCATGGTACCTGCAAATCCTGTGTGGGTTCAGTCAAGTGCTGCAGTGTGGGATGGGGACAATGTGGTTACTGCACTGGATGTTTTGAGGCATGCCGCCTGTGGGAGCTGCATGGAGGTAAGGCCTGAAGGTGTGCGCTAAAGCTGACGGGTAAAACAACCCAGGTGTTTTGGGTGAGGTGAGAGCAATGCATTTCTTGGCAGCAAATTCTGAGACACCGGAGGCTGATACCGTATTTTAAAAGTCTGAAAATTTCTGAGCAAGAACTGGTCCTAAAACCTCTCACTGGAAAGCTGTAGCTCCTGGTTCCACAGCAAGGTGCTTCCTCTGTCTGGGTCGGGTGGCTCCTAGTTACTTTGCCCAGGCTTCTCGTGGCAGCTCTGTTCCCTCATCCCCACCCTGGTCTGCCCTGCCTCCACCTCGGAGTCCCTGCTATGACGCCTCCCCTTTCTTGGAGCGTATTCCCGGGCTCGTGGTACCCAAGGCCTGACTCCTGCCTTCAAGTCTCTCCTGGATGCCCACTAGTTGTGGCGTGGGGAGGAGGAAGGGACCCATCGTGTCCCCTGGCGGTTCTGCCCGGCCCGTAGCGGCAGCGGCACGCCATCCATGGGGCACCAAGGGCCAGCGCGGCGGCCGGGCCGGGCTGGGATGTGCGGCAGGGCCGGGCCGGGCCAGGGGGTGCGGCAGGGCCGGCCCGGGCCCGGGGGTGAGGCCGGGCAGGGCCGGGCCGGGGGGGTGAGGCCGGGCAGGGCCGGGCCGGGCGGTGAGGCCGGGCAGGGCCGGGCCGGGCCGCGCGGGGGCGCCCAAAGAGCGCGGCGGCCTCAGGGCCGGGCCTGGCCGGGGGCTCCGGGCAAGTGGTGCCGATTCCCCTCGGAGAGCCTCTGTCAGCATTCTGCAGGGTCCAGGCTGACCGTCTCCCCCGGGACAGTGCAGCCCGGGGTGATCGGTACTTGAGTGAGCAGAGCCCAAAGCCCAAAGCCAGCATTCCTCACTGAATGCCGCACAAAAAGCCTATAGAGGGTTACAGGTCTCGGGGGTCCAGCTCCTGCAAGGAGGGATGTGTACCCAAATTGCACTGGGGAGAAAGCTGATGCCCTTTAGCCTCTGGTCACCTTTGGCACTAGATAATTTAGCCGTGAAATGCTGATGCAAGTTCAGAACCTTTCCTCCCTCTGACAAGTTGGTTTAAGAAAGGCACATGGGATGAGAAGTCCCAGGGGCCCAGGAGCTGCACCCTGAGAAGCTGTAGCTGGGACAGCATGGAGGTGTGTGTGTGTGCTGAGCCTTCTGTGTCACACACGGGCCATGGTGGGAGACAGGACAGGTGTGAGGGAGCCCCAAATGCCACCCAGTGAAGCAGCTTTTCTCTCCGACTTGGACCAAGGTTCTTTTCTGCAGAACCTCTGTAGTGTCAGAGCAGCACCTCTGGGTATTTCCCTTAGGTGCACCCAGGAAATCAGATGTACTGAATTTTTAATGACATCTGAGTGCCATTGCAATCACTTGCCCACCCTCCAACTCCAGCTCCGTGGCCCCTTGGGTAGCTGAATATTAGGGCTGGGTTGCTGTCTGTTCCCATCTGGGCCCCTCTGCCCTGCCATTTGGAGCAGGGGCAGCTGGCATGGTGGCTGAGCCCACAGCTTGGGGAGACATGCACAGGTGCCTCTTGCACAACACCCTCCTGGCATGGCACACTCTGGGTAGCCCTGACTGGTGCAGGGCTTCAGCAGGAGTGGAGCACAGGAGAGGGTGAATCTGGTGTCAGCAAGATTCCTTTCATCAGCAGGGATGGGCTGGAGTGAGCAAGGAGATGATGGAGAAATGTACAGAAAGGGTCTTGTTTCACTTCTCTCATCCAAACAGCATTTTATAAAGTAAACCCAGCTCAAAGTAGTTCCTGTCCTTCCTTTGCTGGCACTGAAGCTCATTTTTTGGGGGGCACACTCCAGCCTATGGCCATGCTGTATTTTCATGCTGCCAGTCAGCCACGTACTGGCTGTGTCTGTCCTTCTGAACCCTGAGTTTGTCTCTGCAAGCAGGAGATTGTAGTTGTTAGAATAAGATCCAGGTAGCAAGCCTTGCATGGGAAGTCTGTTGCTGTACTGCAGAGATGCAATGATGAAAAATCATATTTATCTTTTCTGGCAGACTGCAGGGGCAGCTGAGTATGGGTTATTGAAGAGCATGGCTGTGATGTTCTAAAATCCTGCTTTGTTTTTACTCCTGGAAATATAAACATCACATTTTTATTTTAAATCTCACAAATACATTTATACTAATCTTTGTTTTTCTTTCTCCAATCAGGCCGGTCTCATATGCAATGAGATGATTTGATATGGTATCTGCTGCTTTCCAATCTGCAGCCTTATGTCTCAAGCCACCATGTGGAAAATACCACTTTAATAACAGGAGAGCATTCAGTGTAGGAAAAATCCTTTTGTGTCAGCCACGGAAAGCATCCAGCCCCTTTGCTACAACCAGATGACAAACAGCCTGAGCTGTCTGACAATTGTCACAACGGAGACAAATTCTCACCTCCATGTTCTCCACCCTTGTAATAAAGGAAGCCTTCACTATGGGTGTCTGTCAAATCAAGGGCTTTCAGGCTGGAAGAGCTGCATCAAAGCAGCCCCTCCCTGCTTTTCTGCTCAGTGCAGGCTTTGCGGTTACCCTCCCCTCTGCACCCTCTCAAACTCAAGTGCATTTAAAAGAGCTCTGGCTGTTGGGATGGAGATTCCTGAGGAAAACCTTGCACTACAGGAAGCCACGTACCTTTCTCTCCTCCATATGTAACTTCTGGGGATGAGAGGGAGGAGGTTTTGCCCTGTTCTGAGATACCCACTGCTGGAAATAAAGACTGAGCTGCAGTTTATTGTTGTTCCTGACAGTTTTATTGAAATCTTCCCTGTCTGGCTTATGAGCTGCACTCCTTATCTCTAGGGTGAAATGGCTCTCTGGGTGTGTGGGAGAGGCATGAGAAGCCAGCCTGGATTTTACCTGTATTGTCCCCTGAAGTGGATCCTTAAACCCTCTGTGTTTGCAGACACCAGCAGTGTCCCACTCCTCTCCTCTGGTGCACATGGTGCACCGCTACTGATGTCAGGGAGGGTTTTCTGCCCATGTGCTCTTTCTGTGGCTAATGCAAACTTTCTGCCTATGCTATTTCTAGTCAGATGTGAAGAGAGGGCTCCCCTAATTCCTATGTTAAAGTACTGTTAGATTATGTGATGCATTTTTGGGAGCTCCTGTTCTTGGGATTGTCAGGAAGGACATGCCAGTCACCAGAGTGGGTGCATTAAGGCTGGTGAGGCACTGGGGGCAGGGAATGGTGTTAGTATTGCCAACTTTGTCCCCACATGTGTGCAGGTGTTGCAGTGCTCTAGGTTTTCTTTGGAAACCCAGGTCCCTCAATCATGCTTCTGCATAAGGCTTACAGCTTGTAAGAAGGAAAACAAGGAATGCCTCGTAGCATACCTGGCTGGAGGGAAAATTTGGGAATAGGAGTGCTTAAGGGGCCCATGCCAGAAGGGCAATAGAGAGCCTTGAGTACAGGTATGTTTTGGAACATCCAGATCCAAGCCCACACTTACACAATGCCTTGAGACTGGGAGTGGGGACAGCTCCCCTGGAGCAGCTGTGCCCCCACCCTGTCCCAGCCCAGCCTGGCTGGCAGCACTGGCATTCAGCTATAGCCACATCCTGCACCGGGATGAGCAGCAGGGTTTGCTGTGGGAGCAGCTGGGTATGACTTTGCTTAACATGTGCTCTGCAAATAACAGAGAGGGTACCAACCATTGCTTTCCAGACTGCTTCAGCACAAACCCATTTGAGCTCCAAAATTTTCAGCATTACTACTGAAAAACATAGGGCAGCTTAAGCAAACTTAGGGAGAGCTCCACACCCATAATGTCAACTTTAACTTGTTTTCAGGAAAAAGAGGCAGATAGGAGCTCTTACAGACTTCTTTTTCCCAAGGACACAGCTGGGACAACCCAGTATCTTTAAGTTTAACAAACTTTAAAGACTCCTCAAAGCTGCTGCCTCAGACTCCTACTGCCATCACTCTGGCCCTGCTTCATTGAGGCAGCTTAGAGCTGCCTCTCTAACTCCAGGCAGGTGCCCACAAAGCTCCAAGTACAATTTCTTCCTATTTCAGGATGAATGGTTAAAACAGAGATCCCCACAAGGCATGGTGACAGCAGGGACAGTGAAGTGGTGACATCCCAGGTGTGGAGGAGCACGAAGTGGTTTCTGGCATTTCTAAGCCACTCTCCTACACCTGACACAGGGACTACAGAGTGTTCCTAATGGCTCAGGCATTTAACTTTTTGCAGCTGGTAGCAGGTCCAGGAGGAGAGTGCTCCAGAGGAAGGCAATCAGCTGCCTTTCTGAGGCAAACAGCCAAGTGAAGGCTCAGCAGAAACTCTGGGAGAAGTGACCAGAAGGCTCCAGTGTTGTGGTCTTGTGGATGAGCTGCCCAGGAGAGAAGAAGGTAATGGGGGTAGGGCTTGTTTGCTTCCGAATCCTTTCCAAGTGTTGTTCAGTCTAAGAGCCATATTAGTTGCTGGGATGTGTTCTGCATACTGTTTCTACCTTCCTCCTATCTTGTGTTTCCTAATGGTGAAACTGCTGATTCTTCCCTGGGATGTGGTGGTGTAAGGAATAACTTGCAAGGACTACAGGCAGCAATGGCATGGGTGAGGGCAGCAGTAAGTTGGCAGGACCTTGATAAGTCTTCTGTGCTCACTGCATCATTAGGCCAGGGCCTATGTGACTCCTGATTGCCCTTATGTGGCTCTTGTGTTTCCTGGAGTTTGGAATTCTCGTGTGAGAACAGCTCTGCAGTCCTGGCTTTTGGGCTGCAGAGGACCTTGGCCTCAAACATGTCAGTTGTCCAACAGTGTAATCTCTCAGGGCACATGTGCTGTGATTGCTGAGTCCAAACTGGGAGCAGCCCTGTCTGGCTGTGGGCCACAAATGCCTGGCAGCATGAGCAGCTGGGTGAAGGGGACAGCAGGATGTAGCAGTGGGACACCTGCAGGGACTGACCTGGTGGCAGTGCCACTTGGTGAGAGTGGGTGGGAGACACTGGGGCCCTTCTTTAGGGGGCTCTCAGACCTGCTCTGTCAAAAAGCAGGTGCCTAAGCTGAGCCTCTGGCCAGGATCTGGCAAAATCTCAGCAGTGAGGATGGGACCTCAGCTGTGTGGTGCTAAGTGCCAATGAAATCTGATCTGCCAGGCTTGTTTTCAGGGCTTCAGTGAATCAAGATTTGTATGAGACAGTGTCACGGCATGTCCACTATCTTGTGCCTGCTATTACTTTATCAGATCTCCTTCAGTACTCTGGCATTTTCCATGTTTCTCTTTCACTCCTTTTGGGAAGTAGATGGTGTCCAAAAGTCCCTGGCCTTTTTTGAGGGTGGATACTTTTACTTTCTTGTTTCTTTGGTGAGGTCGCCTTGCCTTCAAGCTTCCCATCACCACACCACCCTGTAACTGTAACACTGTGTGGCCCAGAGCGCGCCTCCTGTGTGCTGTCCATGCCTGGCCTTGTAGTGTGTAACCTTCTCTGGCTCTCCCAGAGCATTTGGGGACCTTGGGATCCCCTGTGCTTGGCTGGTCTCTCCAAAACGATGTCCTAGGTGAAGGCGGTTGTTCCTGCGTTGTGCAGCACCAGACTTGCCTGCAAACAGGCAGAGGTATCCTCAGTGGCACTGCCCCTTCCCTGGCTCAGCAGGGATGTTCTGCAGAGGGACCATCTCTCCATGCCATGGCAGTGCAGGGCTCTCTTCAGGAGAGACACAGCAGGAGTACTCACCTCCAGTAAGAGGAGGTGGATGGAGAAATATGAGTGGAGAGAGCAGCTGCTCTGTTGGCATGAATATGGCTTGAGATAATACCTGTAGCTACTTCTAAGCTCGTACAAGGTCCACAACCAGACTGGGGGCAGTCCTGGTGATGTGAGGATCAGGAGCAGTACCTGTGTGCTCAGCTTCCCCAGGTGTTGCATTTCCCTGCTGTAGAACTTGGGAAGATTTCTTTACCTGGATCCTTCCTGGGACTGTGCAGGTAGCTTGCTTATTGTCCTCTGCTCCATGTCCCCATGCAACTGCACATTTTAATGTTTTTGTTAATCACCAATTCTTCTGCCTTTTGTCTGTATGCCACAGGAGCTGAGCTCATGACATGCAGCATGCAGCTGGGACTGCAAAGGTTTTTTTGCCCTTCAAAATGCTCCCATTTCTGAATTGTGTGTTTTCCCTGAAGCTTGTGCAATTTAAAACAACAGCTCAGAGACAGTAGTGGGCAAAGTCTCTGTGTATGTGTGCATGCTCTCAAGGAGGTGGAGGAGGCTCATGCTACAAAAAAACCCAGACATCTGAAGTGAGGGAGGAGCTATCATCTTCTGTCTCTTGGAACTTCAAAGCTTTTGGTGTGGCTTCCAAAACTTTTTATAGTAGTGGGCTGGGGCTTTTTTGTTGGTGGTGCCTTTGGTTTATTTATTTTGTCTTGTTTTATGTAGAAGAAGGACAGAAGTAAAGTCCAGAGGAAAATGAAAAGGAAAAGCACTCCTGGTGCTGCTTTTAAGTGAACTGCTGTGCACTGACTCATCCCGGGCAGGATAGCAATTTCATGTAAGAGAAAGAGTAAGAGGGGGTACATGATGGAGGAGATACTTGCAAAAATGAAGCAAGGGGAGCTGGGAGAAGAAGGGGGTGATAATTTGACTTAACTGAAGTTCCTCAGGGAAATGAGCAGAGGTGCAACTTTAGGCCTGAAAGTCTGTGGATAAGATGTGCTAATCTCATGAGATATGTGCATGAATTCAAGAAGGCTCAAATTTAATCTTAGATTTTTTTAAAAATAAACAAACTAAAAAGGGGAAGATGCATTGCAAGATAAAAACTGGCTTGATAAAAGTGGGTGTACAAGAGGGCAAAAATAGTTGTAGCCAATGTTTTCTCTCTCGTGTCCTTCAATTAGATCCCCCTGTTCCCTCCATTATATGATATGTGGCATTTTCATCTGGCTGGGGCTATGGTTAATGTCCTTGTTTAAATGCCAAGTTGGTTTTGTGAAAGGCTGTGGAACCTTTGGCATCCCGGCACTCTGGGCCTGTTTGCTCCTCCATGATCAGATGCTGCTGCTTCTTCTGGCTGGAAGGGATTTCCAAGCCCATCAGCTTGCGACTGTTTCTTCTCAGCAAGAGCCAAGAGCCTTTTCCAGTAACCGCTTCATTCTGCCTGTTCCTCACATTTTGCAAGGGTTTGGAAAAGTGCTTCATAAAATGGAATCAGCAATTTAATAACAAATTTTTGTGAACCTTCCAATGCTGATTATGGTTTTTCTAGCCTGGCTAAAAGCAGGCTCTCTTTGTGGTGTGGCTGCTGCCAAAACACGAAGCCACACATGGAAATTAAATATATAATTTTCGAACGTCAGCATAGGTCAAGGTTTTGTTTAAGAGTGGGCTAAAGGCACTGTCTGGTTTGATTACTGGTTTGTTTTAACCCCGTGATGATATGCAGCTCTCTTAAGCAATGGTGGATCACAGTGCTTTCTTGGGCTCTGCTGATAAGAGTGTTCCTAGATGATGAGGAAGATTAAGGGCTTGTCTGAAGGGGGTGCAGAGTGCTGTGAACTGCAGTGTGGGTTTAGCACTCAAAGCTAAATATGGTGAACTGCCCTGCACAAAGATGTATCTTGCAGGTGCCAAGTAAAACATCTTCAGAGGGAACTGGTGGAGACCTGGTCCTGTGCCGCGTGATCTGCTCTGCCTCATTTCATGCAACCTTGCCCTGTTTAGAAAGCTGACTGCTGCAAGGGAGCTGGGGACAGATTTGCAAAGGCTGAAAGGTACGCAAACCAGCACTGCAGAGCTGAGCAGGCATAGCAGGGTTCAAGGCTGAAAAACATAAGTGAAAACCCTCCAGAGCAGTTGTATGTTCAAGATTAAGTCCGTGAGCAATCAGTTTCCCTGGCTGTGGCAAACTGAAAGCTGGTGCTCTAAACCCTTTGCCTGGACTCCCTTGCTAGACTAGGGAGGCAGAGTTACTGCTGAAAGTGGATCTGTCCTGTTAATCCCTTTCCTTTGGCTGCAAGGCCAAACACCAGCCTCAGCTGATAAATTCAGTCTGTAATGATAAATCCACAGAGAAATGTGTTCACAAAACTGTACTTTTGGGCCAAATTTTGGACTTGTACTTTAAAGGTCATTGTGTGATTCTAGATAAGTCTAGATTTCTGCTAACTTTGTGTAGGTTTACGTGTACACATATCTGTGTATGCTATCTTAGACAAGCACTTGCTGCTATTAGGCCTTGGGGATTGGTCTGGTGGAGTCCCATTTTCCTTGCTCCATCTCCAGATCTGCTAAATGACCTTAAAGCCAGAGCAGTCACATGTACTGAGATAGACAGGAGCTCAAAGATTTGTCTTTGAACTGCATCCAAAGTTTCTGCTTTCTGGGAAGATGCTTGGCCTATGGGTTAGGAGTGTGCAAGCTGCTTCCACTTTTAAATAAGGTGCTCTGGGGTACATCTGCATGACTGTGGGACCCTGGGTCTCCCAGGCAGGTGCTGTGCTGGTTGGGCTTCACATCGTTGGCTCCTTGGCCACCTGGACACTAACCCAGGATGCTGAGTACCAGAAGTATTCATGAGAGCAAATTCTCTTGTGTTTGCTGTGGTTTCTGCAGTGGGCAGGCTCTTTGAGGAAGAGTTGGAGGTTTCTGGATACTGATGCTGATATTGTTTGCTCAGGTCCTCTACAGGGAGCTGCGTACATTCAAGAGGAGCTCCTGAAGGCCAGTCCCATGGGTGGCTGGGGTTTGTGGTGCCTTGCAGCATCATGTGGATGTGTGCATACTTCCCAGGGCCAGCCAGGGGACAGTGTGAGGTGTGACATAGGTGAGCACTGACTGAAATTAAACAAGAGAAAGTTAGGGCCCAGGGGAGGACAATGAGAGCCCAGCAGTGGAAAGTTAACATGTTGACTGCCACCAAGGCATGTGGATCATGGATAGGAAACATCACCCCTCTATAGTGAGCAGCACTCTGAGACAGTGACCCAGGGACTTGTCTGATGCAGGGTTGAGAGTGCTCCAGCTTCAGTGCCCCAAGACACCAGGTGAATGCTGCATTATGCACTGACAGACTTCACTGAAAGGATCTTCTCCTGATTTATGTTGTTTTTACTCTCATTTGGTTGTGCCCCTGCTCTTGAAGAGAGCAAAGCTGAGCATATAGACTACATGGGCACTCTTAAGAACAACCACCTTTTCCCTGGTGCTTATGCCCTTCTATCTCAATATTTCAGAATTCTTTCAAACATCACTTTTCTTTCTTTCTCCCAGTGTTGGCATGTGTGTTTCAGCTTGACAGTGCCAAGACAGTGAGGACTGGTTTATCAGAATAGGCTTTAGTCAACAAGGGAAACTTCGAGGTCAGCTCTGTGAATATCTGTCACATCTGCTTTTCTAAAACAGATGTAATTTCAGAGCATGAAAGATCTAAATACTGAAAAATGACACCAAAGAAGTACAGGGCCTTGTACATGCTGTTTTGCTTGCTCCCCAAGACATAAGTTACGTGTCTGAATATCCTCCTTTGGCAGGCCTGAGTGACTCTTGGGACAGAAGGCAATTCAGCTTAGACACGTGAGTAAAGCCATTTCACCCTTACAACTTTTACCCTTCTTCCCTTCTGACACTGGGATTGAGCAATCACATCTCTATAACCCAGGAAATTCCAAACCTGAAAGTTGTTAGAACAAAATGTTAACCCTGCTGCCCTGCATATCCTGTACACTCCGTAGTGCAGGTCAAACAGTGAGCGATATGCTATGCTGACAAGGAAAACAGGAGTAGGGAATGCTGCATACTCTCAGTTTGGCAGAGTTAATGTTAATGTAGAAACTTAACCTTTTCGCTCATATTTGAGCAGTTTGTTTCTCTGCTTCAATAATAAGTACTGCTGCTTTTCTCCTACAACAAAGATTATAAATAAATCTAAAGGTTTGAAGGGCAGTTTTTCAGAAAAAGAAAAGAAAGAACAGCTCATGGCAAGTTGTGCTTCTGTGTAACACTTAAAAATGTCAAATCCATAAAGTACTTGGACTTACATTTAACTATTGGTGGAATCAGCCCTTGTTACTTAACCTCTGTTTGAGCTGTAATCCAGGCTGCTTTAGTAACCCAGCTGTCCAGAGACTAAGTTGAGCCTGAAGCTGCTCCTGCATTTCGTTTACCAGGCTGACATTCCTTGCTCTGACACTTTCTCACCTGAGATTGTTTTACCACTGACCACTCAGCTTCCTAAATTCCTGTGGCCAGATTGGTTTTCCACCCCTCTGTTACTGCTGGAATCAGGTAAAGTTAGGGCTTTTTTTCCCCTCATGACATTATTTAGGAAAGCAAGTGTTATTACAGCTCTCTGGTTCGATACTTATGTTCTGAGCACTAGAGCACTGCAAGCAACACAGCAGCTGTTGTATATTCAAGGGTGAAATTCCAATAATAGTATGCTACATAATCTCTGGATAAATATTTGTGCTTGTGAAGGTTAAGTGACTTGGAGTACTATAAACTCCAGCTTTTGGGGCAGGCCACTGCAATTTAAGCCTTCTTGCAGTGACCTAACAACGACCTCTCTCCCAGTCTAGGGCAGAGTAATTGCTGGTGGAAAAAAAATTAAGAGTGGCTCTTGAGGCCTCTGCTGAGCAATAATTTAGTGCACAGAACACATCAGATGTTGCTTGATCCCATTTGTTCACTTTGGACCTACTTCTCACGTCTAACATTGCTTAAACTTCTTGAAACTTCTCCCAGTGTCCCTTCATTCACAAACCCTGCATGATGTTGTCTCACCATTGGTGTAAAAGGGTGAAAGCCTCTTACAGGTGACAAACAGCATATCACAAGCTGGTGTTTGGTGTTTTATTGGTGTGGTTGTCCTTTTTTAATCTGAAGGCACAGCATCAAGGTTATGATGTGTTTAACTTGCTTCAGAAATGCAAGTGAAACAATACAGATTACTACAACAGTTGTACAAGTTGGGTCCCATTAGGATCTGTAGTTCAGGGCCTCAGCCTTCATGAAGCAAAAATACCCCCCAAACAGGCAAAGCTGTGGGTTTAGTGAACTCAGCAGAGCTGGGACTCATTCCAACTATTTAAGTGTGTTTTCAAAAAGTTGTAATCCCTCATTTGCTTTCTAAGCTACATTCCAGAGGGATAACAGATATAGCCTTACTTATTTTTCTCCATCTCAGTAATGCCATTATTTCCTACCTAAAACCAGAGAACAAAGCTCCATTCAGTACAGCTCATGGGTTCCTTTACACTCCTACCTGTTGCTCGTGCATTAGGAATTACCCCATCCATGCTAGATAGAAGAGCAGTCAAAAACGAATATGTCTCATTTTAATCCAAGCTGGGAGCACATATTTCACTTCCTGCTATGAAGCGCTGGAATGATATTTAAACTCCTGACTTCTACTGAGAAGACAGAATGCACCCTTGGCCTGTCAGAAGCAAACCACCCTAAATCAGGGTCCTGTTGACTTAGGGCAAGTAGAATTAAAGAAGCGCATCACCAAAGCCATGTCTTAAAGCCCAGTTTATTTCTCTACCATTCCACCATGGTGGGTAGCTGTTGTCAATACTTGCTATTATCTTTGGAGCAAGAACATCATTAGCAGGTTTATTGCTTACTAATGCCATGTTGAGGATTGTTTATTTGATCTGGCAGTTGATATCTAAAAGAATGGCTTAAGGACAACAATATACATTTCAGTCTGAGGAACTCATTAATGATACTTTAATCCACAGGAGTCTTAGGTTTTATTTTCCTTTACTCAGCACTGGGAAATTTTTTTTCTTCACTTGTCCTCTCTGAACTTGCCGAGCACGAGTTCCAAATCCCAGAGACTGCATTGATTCTGTTAAGTACTTTTGGCCAGGAGAGATGCACAGCATCACCAACAGTTTAGCATCACCTCCTAAAAGCAGGGGAAAGACCAAACACACTTATTTACCTCATTATTTTCAGTAAGTTATACATTGTTACCATACTGATACACAACAGTGAGCACAGGTTACCATTGATTTCATGAAGTAGAAGGCTGCTCCTGTAAAGGGCTGTTGAAACAGACAGCTCCTTCATGGGGAGTCTATATCTAACAATATGATATATGCCCCGAAGTGTTTCACAATTTGTAATGTAGATTTTTTCCCCTATTAGCTTCATTACTTAATCATCATGCATGTTATGGCTCTGGACACTTATTTAAGTTCTGTCAAATATTTGTAAATTTGGGGTCATGGCAAAATCGCTTGTATGACAATAAAACAAAACAGACTTGAAGTTTACAGACAATAATTAAACAAAGGAAGAAATGGCCATTTTCAACACTTCACCAAAGTCATACAACAGACTTAGTTAAAATCAGGCTGAGAGCCCAAACAACATAGCTCTCGCTTCTCTTTTTGGCTTTCCCTTGTCACAGTAGAGACTCCAGCACTAAGTGAAAATCAAAGCTTAAGCAAAAAATTAATAGTATTTCAGAAACTCTGAAGAACTGTTACCTCATTTGCTGTCAATGCCTTGAATTGGAGATTAAAAGCATAGGGGCTAATATTTTCTGGCTGAAGAAAAATGGACTAATGTACTACACATATGGACATAAGTCTGACAATACTGCAGGCATAACACTTGCTTTAAAACTGCTTCTGCATTGATGAGGAGCTAAAGAAGAGGAAGTGACCCCAGCACAAAAGGAAATTGTAGCAGTGCCATGTCCTGTCTTCCTCCTTTGTCTTGCTGCTACAGGGCACAATGTTAAGGAATGTGCAAGCAAGTGATTATACCCTGTAGTAACAAAGATTGAAGTTTAACTTTTAAACTGTACCTGACATGAAACACTGGTGAAATGCAATTTTTACCCTTTACATGATCCTATTGAGATGTTGTTCTTTAACTGAGCTTTGGAAACAGCACGGTTTAGCCTGATTCAGGAGTTCAGAACTGTCACGGTGTACTCACACTCTCCCGAGCCAGAGTCTTTGAAATAGAGGGCACATTCAAGCAAGGAGTATAAGATCATATTCTAGTTTTACACAGCAAAGGTGAGGAAAATTCAGGAGAAGAAATCTGTATTGTTGAACAAGAGTCAGAATAACCCCTCACCTACGGAGTCCTGAAGCAGGTGTGTAAGTTTGCTGTTCCGGTATGGGACGTGAGCTCGCTGCTCTGCTATTGCTCCCAGAACGTCGGCCAGGGCAGACAGGCTGCGGTTGATGAAGGAGGTCTCTCTCAGTGCTGCCCCTGTCACTCCAGACATACCTGGTACAGTGTACAAAAAGGCACTGGTAACACTAAGCAAATCTGCTTCAAAACTGTAATGTGAAGGAAAGGTTAAAGAAGATTCAATGTCTACAGATGGTCCAAAGCATCTTATGTTAAAGTTGATCTCTGCAGGTGTACAATGCATTTTTTGCTCCATATGTATTAAGAACAAGGAACCAAGAAAGTTCAGATCAGCCAAGACAACACTGTTTTTGAAAACAGAAATCCACAATGTCCCCAAAGAGAAGTCTGTTTTGTTCCACCATTTTTTATAATACTTAGCTGCCCCATCTGTATCCCTTTGGAAAAAGAGATGAGACACTAATGGCACAAGCTGCAGAGAGAAAACTGTACAACAGCCACAAGTGTGAAGTGTTTGGGTTCACCAAAGCCTGTGGAGTGGTGTTTTATGGCATGATTTGCTGTAAAGAAATGGATAAAGGAATATGGTGCCCTTCTACCATGCACCCAGCATGGTTGTATATAGCTGTGCTGCCCCTGAGCAACACAATAAAGGTTTAGTCTTATGCAACACATTGCACCAATTCAAAGAGGTGCTGCAAGCTCAACTCTGATCAGTCTGGATGAGGGTGCAGTTAAGAGTAATTAATTCCTGCTGTCCTTACCTTTGCCATTTGGAAGAGAAATTTGCTATTAGCATTTAGCATCATATTATTCAAATTCAAGCTTTCTTGAAGATAGTGGATGAGGCACAGATACACCCTCAGTCACTTCTTACGCAGAGCACATGATCCACATCAGGCAGAGCTGATGACAGTGGGATCAGATGAGGCCAACAGATTCCTCGACTGCCTGCTCTCCTATCTCTAGACAGGTACAGAGAGTGGCTAGAGATCTTGTTTTCCCCTTAGGCCAGCATTTTCTAGCCAAGGGGGGTTCAAGAGGGTAATGTGAAAAAGTACAGTAATAGCAAAAACCCCAGGAGTCTGGACAGGGAAGGCTGTAGAACTGTGACTGTGGGAGAGGATGAGGTTGGAATGGTAGAGTCTCTCGTTGCCAGAGAGAGAGAGCAAAACAGTTTGGAAGACCCTGCCAAAGGATGGAAAACAATCCAAGATAGGATGAATCTCCAGGTAACTTTACTGGGGTCATTATCTATACAGCCAGCCCCAGGCTTCCTGTATATCAAGGAAAAGTGGACTCCTGGGATAACAGTTATCCCCCTAAAGAAGAAAACTGAAAATATGGGAGGGGTACATGTTTAAACTACTGATTATCTGATTAGATGAACTTTGATAAAGCATTTAGCTTTAGTTTTCAAAGTGAAACACAGTTTGCTAAAAAGGGACAAATTGACTTGTAAATGCTGCAAATGACCCAGGCCAGCTGTAGAGCCAGCAGGGCTGGGTGCTGACATGTGTGAGAAGCTTGGGGTAGTGCTGCTCACTTAGGTTTGCCCACACTTTAAAACAATTACGAGTTAACACTGCCCTCACTTTCAACAGTATGTCCTCTAGCACATCTGATGGCAGAGGTCAGTCTGCCACTAACTAACTCAACTAACACTGAGGTGAGCACAGCTCTTCTGGCTTCACTGGAGGATCTGGCCTGCTGAGCCCCAAACTGAGGAAATGTTTGTCCTGGTTTAACTGAGAGAACAAACACACCCTGTTGCTCAATTACATGTTTTCAGCATTTAGAGCAAATGAAAAAATAATGGATTATATTAGGTTTCTCTGTAGAACAAAAGTTTAACAGTGAGCAACAGCAAGAAATCTTGGCAGTAAAGTAAAAGACTCTTTCATAATACTGGTTCACTTTTCAAAACATTATTTCTGGAATGATACATTTGGCTGCATGGTTTTTCTTGGTAAGAAAGCTTGTCCTTTAGGAAATAATCAAGTTTTTGAAATTATTGTGTGCATAGAGGAGGCAGGAGGAAAATGCTTTGAAGAAACAATGAAAACAATATTATCTTTTCAACACTAATTTCCTCCAAGACTTTTTCCACAATAAAGCAGAAAAATCCACACATGGTGATATCAATTATTACAGATATTTTTAATATTTAAATAATTTATGCCCTTTAAACATTTATGTACCGAAGACATGCTAATTTTTCAGAATAGAAAAACAGGCCTAATCAAAGCAGTCTGAACAAATAGTGTATCTATGATATGGGTAACCATCCCAGGCTTATTTCAAGCTTATACAGCCATACTTTGAGTTAAACTGTACCAGTGTAAAACCAGATCAATCAGCCCTCAAAATTTTGTTTATGGGTCTGTGGGTTCAAACCACCCCTGTGTGAGCAGCATGTACCCCTCCATAAAGAACTAAGGCATTTATTATAATCTAGATCCATGAGGATCTATGCCCACAAACAGACACATTCACTTACCAACACACTCGCTCCCAGCCAGGTCCACCAGCTGCAGTCTCGTTTTGACTTGCTTCATTTTCTCAGTTGCTTCAAGCTGCACTGGTGAAGAGGCTCTGGAAGAAGAGGTGGATTTACTGTCTCTCATTTTTTGTGGAAAAGTGAAGGAAGCCTCTTTATTTAGTCTCTGACTGCTTTGTTCATCTTCCCATAAAGTACCTGGTTAATGGAAAAAACAAAGCTTCTCACTGACACTGAAAATTGAGATGGGGGAAAATGGGGCATCAATAGGGGGATGTACAGTATCTGCTGCTTCAGGCTATTCTAACAGAAGAAATGTACAAGCCAGAATCCATGGCACAGGCAGGCTGAAGGACTTTTTCTATCTTATTTAAAGTTTTACTCATTAAATTGATCGTACCAATTGGTAACAAGCTTTGGTGTAGATTATGTTGTATCCAATATCCCCATTGTTGACACATCTGTGTGGAAAACAAGAAATGGGAATCCAGTAAGGACTTTAAAGAGACTTTTAAAAAAAGTTTTACACTGTTTGCAACCAAAGTGCAATTTTGGATGCTTGGGAGCAGTAGGCTCTGAAAACAGATTCTATGTACTTGAAATTACACCTGCTGGTGCTCTGGCAAAAACAAACAAACAAACAAATCTCCTTATCCTGCCTCTTCTGTTTTGTCCTTTGCTGCTGCTCCCCTTAGACTTCCTTCAGCTCTCATATGCCACTGCAAGATCTCCACACGATGAGCTATTAGCCTCAATAGTGTTATTCCCACTTGTTCAGGTTGGTTACCTACTGGTATTATTCCTCAGCAGAAGCATCTGGCTTCCTCTCTTGCTGGGAAGGAAGACAAATACTGTCTGGGAAAGCTGCTTTCACATTAGCTTAGCAGGAATATTTGCAAAATGGATTTCTCAAAGCAGTTGTTTTTTCTCTTAGTGTTTTGGTTTTCATCTATCTCTTTCTTTCTCTCTCTGAAAGAACAAAAGAATAAAGGCACATTCTGCTACAGGTCATAGAGACAACAGACCTCCTTGGGTGCTTGTAGAGTTCTAGTTGGAATAATAGAAAGTTTCCAACTGCAAAACTTGACTAAGGAGCAGACTGACTTGCCTTACAGAGCTCTGTACTTCTCCAAGTAGACTGCTGCTAAACCCTGAGCCAGCTCTTCACAGTGTAGGCAGAGCAGCTGTGTTGGCTTACCCAGAATAAATGGCTTCAGGCCATACAGTGTCAAGCGAAATGTTCCCACTCCTCCTCAGTTTTAGACAATGAAATTAGGAAACAGCTCTCCTCAAACAACAGATAATACTGATCAAAATGCTAAAATACCTTAATCAAACCTGAAAAAGTGCTGCCTTGTCAACCCTGGCTTTAGGTGCAGAACTCATCACAGACTTTACAACTTTTTCTTTAGTGACTAAGGTATCTGACATCGAGATATTTGACAATGGCACCTGGCTTTTAAATCAGGATCCTTTCCTTTTAAACAAGCCACACTGCTGCAGTGAGGTCCCAGCTGCAGTGTTGCTCTGTTTCCTTACAGTGCACATTTTCACCCATATGCTGTGAGTCAAAAGCCAGAGTCTGCATTCAACCACAATTAGCCATTTCTGCAGAGCTTTGCTGCCAGGCAACATGGCATAGTGGGGTGGCTACAATTAGAAGTGGCAAAGGGAATTCTGGAGTAGACAAGATGGCTGCTGTGCTAATGGTGCAAGAATTGAGTTTCAAGAAGTACCATCAGTCTAATTGGCAAGAATCTGGAGCTGACTAGAGTTAACATAGGGAGTGCTGGAGCTGCAACTTATAAATTAACTGTGTCTTTTGGCAAGGCCCATAGGTAAGAGAGGGCACTGTTTATTCTGCTTTTCTGTTGGTTTAATTTCTGATAGCAGTCTAAGGGAAAAATGTTAAATATTTCCCACTTTCTAAAATCATATTGTTCTTGCAGAATATGAAGGAGTTGGACCACAGCACTGAAAGCAGAGAGCCTAATTATAACATGAGCAAAATAAAACAAAGTTACCCCCAAGAGCCCCAAAAGAAAGTTGTTCCTCAACTAATAAACTGGTAAGTCTTGGTGTGGTAGTGGAAAGCAGAAATACTAATGTTGCCATAGTAAATAGGATAAGTATTTTGTCTTTTCATACAGTGGCCTATTTATTAACAGTTCAAAAGATTCTGAATTTAAAGGGTGTTTTTGCACAGCAGAGAGTAAATAAATTTAATTCTTTCTCAACCAAAAGCATATGATGATCCCTAAAATTTATGGTTAGCTTAACCACAAACTTTGTATGACATGTACTTATTCATTCTAAGTGATTTAACTACTTTATTTGAGGATGTACCTTATCAAGGTACATGTACATGTACTTTATACCTTATCTTAGGACTTTCTCATAACACTTATTCATTAGTTGCCTCATGCAATAAAACATCAACAACTCTGGAAGTCAAGGCATGTAAAGAAAAGTGCTAAGATTTTATGAAACTGAAAGTTCGAGTAGCATTCAAACATGAAAAGACTATGTTAAGAGGGAAAGGAGAAGTTAGAAAAATGGAAAAGAACTGAGGGAATGTATCAAACATTGGAAAAAGGAAGAAAAAGCAATATGAAAACCTCCCAGTCCACAAACTGTTTTTCTAAAAACAACTGACTCCAGATGTATCTTAGTAACATCCTACTTACCAAAGTTATCTCCAAGGACAACCGTGGTTATGGTCAATGTCACTACCAGATGAGAGCGAGAGGAATGGGCATGCACCAGTGTTGGGTGTGTGACTCTCAGCTGTAGGCCTTTGTTGACTAGATGCAAAAATTCAGATGCATTTTCAACAGTCCTAATAGTAAAGAAACAGAAAGGATATTTAACTGACTCGCAGGAAAAATCACACAAGAAAGATGACAACTTGAATGAGAACCTCAGCATTTCCATTTCCCTGCTCTTCTCGTTATACTACTCTCAGTTTTGAGCTGCACAAACAGACTTTTTCAGGTGGGATAAAGATGAAAATTCAAGCCAAAAGCTGTGATGCAGTCCTGAAAGTGCTGCAGGAGTGGTCTGTCAGCCTTGCAGGTCCTAAAGAGGTACTATAGCTCAGCTCTTGAAGCAACAGACATTTCTATATCTCCACACTTTGGAAGAAAAGACACAGGTTTAGACATTGCTGGAATCTCTGGTCTTACAGAAGTAGATTTCTCCAGTTTATGCTGAGATAGCTCATTTTCTTAGGTACAGAATTAGGCAAAACCCCCCAAAATTTCTCTGGGCCTCTGGAAGTCATATTTCACATTTGGAATTAAATCCAGAATCCCTGGAAAAAAGTCCAGTTCCACTGTTCAATGAGCACAACGTCAGAATAAATAGATGTGAATTTCTATAGACTATTTATCTCATACTATCTGTTTTCTTTTCCTGTTAAAGGAAATACTGCAAATATGATCAATCCAAGGGCAAAAACCACTACAAAGACCTAGCACACACAGTGAAATAAACTGGTTAGTTTAAGAAAAAAACCCACTATGATTCTCCCTATATTTGCAATGTTTAAAAGAAATGAGATAAGACTGCCTACTCTTTTCTTTCACTTATTGCCTTCTTCAATAATCATTGAAGGTAGAACACCTAAACAGTCATTTTTAGGTGGGGGTATAAATTATGACTGTGTATCATAGCCTGGTCACTGAATGCTCTGTAACAGTACAACCATTAATAACTCATATGACAGGCCACAGGTTTGGTTCCACAACGCTGCAGTCAGCAGCAGCTAGCATGTGATAAAAGGCAAGGTCTTCATGATTTAGATTTGGCTGATTTCAGTAAAAGTCACACCAGCCATAAACTTATTTTATGCTAAGAGTCATACTTGAAGAGTATGAAGAGACAGAAGAACAAAAGAAAACAAACTATACTCAACTAAAACAATTTCCTCAAGAAACAAATCAAGGGCATCTGAAGCACAGAAAAGCATTTGGCCACACCATATCTATAGGCACTTAGGAGAAGCAGCCAGCTAAGTGCAGTTCTCTGTGTATCCAGGCCTGCGTGAGATAAACAATCACTACAGATTTCCACTGTCAGTCCTGAGCCACACATGCCAGCCTCCACAGTGACCTCTACCTCTGGGCACCCACTGGGGATGCCTCCTGCTTGTTTGACCTGGTACTAGCAGAGAACCAGTGGCTCCAGTTCCTACAGTCAGAGCCCCAGTTCCTACAGTCAGAGCCTTACACTGGAGTGTAAACTATTGCCTCACATCCAAGGAGGCACACATCCTGCCTTCCCAAGCCTTGAACTGCATCTTCCAGTGGCTAGTCAGCCAGGACTGGAAGGCCCAAGGGGGAAGCAGCCTTGGCCTGGATGCAGCACCAGGCTGTTGGATTCTGCAAGCTGCTGGTGGCAAAGCATCAGCGCTCCAAGCTGCTGCCCCATCCCTGCATTTGCCAAGGAAGACAGGGCTCAGGGTGTGCTGTCAGTGCTGGTCACCTACAGCTGGGAGGCTGCAGCTGGCTTTGAAGACAAGCAAAAGCCCCAGCCCAGTGTGGCAAGCTTGGCACAGTAGCTCCCCCACAGGACTGACAGAAATAATATTTTAGTTTAATCTCTATGACTTCATCGAGCCTTGTGTGCCGCACGTTCCAGGACCAGATTCTACAAAGAGAAGCCCTGTTGTGGTTATGTTAAAAATTTGATGCTGAAAGTTCTCCAAAGTCAACCAAGCTATAAAAGAAGAAAGAGACTGAGGCTTTCATGATTCAGTAAGATGAACATGTTAGCAGGAAAGAGACTACTGTACTTTATTGGATATATGGAGAAGCCAATGAGACCCAGCAGGCCAATATATTCTAGATGAAATATTATCATAAATGAGGATGTGTTTTTATTCAAAGCATCAGCTGTTTACTTTAGATTTCAGGCAGCTGGGTGGCCTCATTCAATGATTCCTTTACTTTGTTTGGGTTTGTTTTTTCTTATTAACCTTTCTATGTAATTATTAATATAACCTGTTTATGAATTGGGCTTTTTTCACTGCTTGCATTGTAATTGAGATACAAGTCCCAGTCAGAGCCCCAGTTCCTACAGTCAGAGCCTTACACTGGAGTGTAAACTATTGCCTCACATCCAAGGAGGCACACATCCTGCCTTCCCAAGCCTTGAACTGCATCTTCCAGTGGCTAGTCAGCCAGGACTGGAAGGCCCAAGGGGGAAGCAGCCTTGGCCTGGATGCAGCACCAGGCTGTTGGATTCTGCAAGCTGCTGGTGGCAAAGCATCAGCGCTCCAAGCTGCTGCCCCATCCCTGCATTTGCCAAGGAAGACAGGGCTCAGGGTGTGCTGTCAGTGCTGGTCACCTACAGCTGGGAGGCTGCAGCTGGCTTTGAAGACAAGCAAAAGCCCCAGCCCAGTGTGGCAAGCTTGGCACAGTAGCTCCCCCACAGGACTGACAGAAATAATATTTTAGTTTAATCTCTATGACTTCATCGAGCCTTGTGTGCCGCACGTTCCAGGACCAGATTCTACAAAGAGAAGCCCTGTTGTGGTTATGTTAAAAATTTGATGCTGAAAGTTCTCCAAAGTCAACCAAGCTATAAAAGAAGAAAGAGACTGAGGCTTTCATGATTCAGTAAGATGAACATGTTAGCAGGAAAGAGACTACTGTACTTTATTGGATATATGGAGAAGCCAATGAGACCCAGCAGGCCAATATATTCTAGATGAAATATTATCATAAATGAGGATGTGTTTTTATTCAAAGCATCAGCTGTTTACTTTAGATTTCAGGCAGCTGGGTGGCCTCATTCAATGATTCCTTTACTTTGTTTGGGTTTGTTTTTTCTTATTAACCTTTCTATGTAATTATTAATATAACCTGTTTATGAATTGGGCTTTTTTCACTGCTTGCATTGTAATTGAGATACAAGTCCATGTTTTTATTTATGTTTGCATTAGAATTTAGTATTAACTGAACGAGATAAGTGGCTTTTAAGAGTTTTACTTCAAGGCGCCAGGTTCCTTTGCCATAAATTTAAATTTACAGAAATAAACAGAGCAGCCATTTCATTAACTAGAGGGACAAATGAAACCTTATTGCAGCTTCTTTTTTTTTTGTCTTTGTGGCACAAGTCCCACTGCTTCTTACCTCTCCCTTTCCCAAAACCTACAAAAAGAGATGGGTCACCCACTAGCTATGCAAAGCTCTCTTGGGAAGTGGAACAGGCATTTTTCAGGAATAAAACTATGCCAGGCCAGCATCTTAGTTACTGAAATACCTTAATTAAAAACTACTTGGAGGTTTTGATGAAACAGGGGAAGTTCAACCCCCAGCATGCCCACACTACATATACTAGTCTTCACTTTCTAAGACATGTGGCTCCTTTCCTGTCTAGTCAAAGGAAAAAGATGATCTCCTCCAAGAAAGATTCAGCACACACAGGTTAAGTTCTGCTCCCAGCCTCTTCTGGAGTTTTTCATTCCCTTGACAGAAGAGCCTTAACTAGACACTAAAAGTTGGAGTAGAGTCACAGTTGGGAAATACAAGAATAGGGACATAGAGAAACCCACTAGTCAGCATAATACAGACAGAAAGGGCAAAAGGATTCATCACTTTAAGCTCCAGTCACTTTTCCATTCATTCCATGTTCTTATGGAGCATGCAGAATGCAATCAAGCTTGCAGAATTTCTGTGGAAATTGAATTTAACCTCAAGACCAAAAACAGGCAAACCCCAGATACAAATGTTAATCCTTCTGAGAATGTTGCAGTGCTTATTATTTCACAGAAAGAAGGGGGAGTCCTGTAGCTCCTACAGTGAAGAAAACTACTTGACAATTTCTCTGGGCTCCTACTTTTCTATGAGCAATTAAATTGGTAGAAAGTACAAATCAATAAATGCGTATCACTAGTAGAATAAAAGTATGTTTGCACAATCCTCCAGTACATTCTTGTATTTTTATCAAGGCTTGCTGGGAATAGCATTAAATCCACATAAACAAACTACTGGTCTGCTTATGTGACTAAGTTCCACAGGACAAAATTATCCCCACTGATGGTGCATTTTATTTAATTGGCATGGCATGCATTTCATATCTGACTGCTAATTCCCCTTGAAAAAGCAGAGATTAGACCATGACAAGAATTATTACAGAGAAGCAAAGAAAAACATCACGTTTCCTCAGAAAATAGAAAACACTAATGCTGTTTTAAACATTTCTATAGAGCAAGATGTTTCTTTTCACAAACATTATTTACTCAAGGAGCAGGACACTTCTTTATGTGACATCTCCATAATGCACATGCTCCTTTCTTGAATCTGTTCTCATGCTGAGTGCTCACAGAGAGATGTCCAGTTTAATTCCACTGGGTACTGTCGCCTCTCTGGTGCCACTAGTACTGCTTATTCTAATTTTTTTTTTCTTAGCTAATGTTGATATTACTAACGTAAGGCCAAAAGAAAGGCCACAAAAATGGTGAAAGGCCCAGAAATGAAGCCACATAAGCAGAAGCTGAGGTGACTTGGTCTGTTCAGCCTGGAGAAGAGGAGACTGAGTTGAGACCTCATTGCAGTCACAACTTCCTTGTGAGGGGAAGCAGAAGGGCAGGAATCAGCCTCTTCTCCCTGGTGACCTGAAGGAACAACCAGAAGTTGTGCCAGGGGGGTTTACATTAGATATTAGGAACAGGTTCTTCACCCAGAGGGTGGCTAGGTACTAGAATGGGATTCTTGGGGCTGTCCTGTGCAGGGCCAGGAGTTGGACTCAACGATTTTGTGGGCCCCTTCTCACTCAGGACATTCTATGATAAATAACACAGCTATTATTAAATGAAGCATCTGAAACAGATTCCCTCTTGTTAATGGATGAAATTTTACGAACATATGATTTTTAACATCTAATTACCCAAGGTAAGTTTTTTATATATAACAAGAAACACTGTACATTTGCTTTGTATGCCACACTTACATAATGCCAAGAATCATTCCCATGAGTACTAGAACAAATCTTTGTAATGCTTAGTAAGTAAAAGAAGGCATTAAAGTAAGTATAGCTGTAGCCTTAAATACCCTAGCTCTCCCTACACTGTCAAGTTGTGTAAATAAGGATCAAACTGGCATACACCAATGCTGGGGAGGGACATCTTAAAAGTGAATGGTGAGAAGCTTTGCTGCTTAGCTTTTAGTTTGAATAACCTTGATTTTCAAGACCTACCAGTTCAAATGCCAACATAACAATTCCAGCTTTAACACCTTCAGTTATGAAAACAGAACATTAAGTAATATTAAGATGGGTATTTGTATTAAAAGATCACTTAAAATCTTATTCTAATTTTTTGTAACTCCAATGCAAAAAGGGAAAGCTAACACCCTACAATTGCTTAACCATTTGCAACTGGTATGTAAATTTCTGTTATAATCTGTAAATTTTATAATTCAATGAGGCCGAATGGAGAGTGCTTTGTGACAAGACTATCCCTTCTTTTTCTACAGCTGACAAGATGCCATAGATCCAGCAACAACAACATATGTGGCAATCTTCTGGCATTCTGAGTGGAAGGCACTTAGCACAGAAGTATAAATCAAAGTAACTGCACACTTATTTCCGGAAGTATTTTGACATTTGCAGCCACCTGCAGTCTAATAGGCTGAGCGAACAGAAACAGAACTGTTCTTTTGCATTTGGTAAGGACTCATTGTTTAGAAGCAATCTGGTGCCTGTAATGCAGTTTTGTGACAACTCTACACAGCGTTAACACCAGATAGTGTTTGGATGGTAGGAGCAAGCTCTGTACTCACTCGTGTGTCAGCAATGGCACATCACTCTTCCCTTCTCTGGTTGTGACAACATCACGCTTGACGCCAAACACTTTTCCACAACTGTCTTTGGCCAGAAGATCAAAAATTTCATTATTATATACTTCTACAACAGAAACCTCAACCCAGTAACTTCCTGGTGGCTTTTCTGAAATAAGCCTGGGAAATAAAAAAAGAGAAAAAAATTTGAAGAAAAAAAGCCCAGAAATGTTGAAGTCAAACCCCAAACAAACAACCTGTAAATAGAGATTTATTCTTTAATTATAATATAATTACAATCTGACAAAAGCATTTACTAAGTATCTGCAGCCTTGGAATTGCCTCATCCATATTCTAATGTTAACTTGAAGAATCAGAATATACAGTTTACTTATACTTGAGTAAGTAAACAGAATTTAATTTTCTAAACAGCTGTGCCAGCTTGTTTTTTCCACTAGCCTCCCATCTCAGGATTTTTTAAAATACCATTTCTCTGCTGGCAGTTACTGCACTCAGATCTCAGAGTATAAAATCTGGCAGAGTGCAAGCAATGAACAGAGATGGGAAACTATATCTGGAAGAAGTCTGTTCACAGCCTGAGAAAATCCATAAATTAAGGGCTTCTCTATTTAGGAGAGTATTTACAGTTAGACAGTTATTCTCTTACAAAATTGGTTCTTTGATTTAGCTTATACCCTTCTCCAAAAAAAACAGGCTTAGCTGGAAAAACTTCTAATGGCTCTTCCACTATAACATAGCAGCATATCAGTTCAATCCTGTATTAGGTTCAACTGAAAAAATCTAAGAACCCTTAAAACAAGAACAAATTGTAGTTAAAAATTCTACTATCCTTCTTCCTTGGGACTGGGTTCTAATCTGAATCCTCTTCATCTATTCCAATTGTCAATTTTCACAGAACTTTTGGAACTTAATTATCTTTTGGACTCCCACAACTATGGTTGAAACTTTTTCAGAAGTTTTAATTAGAGTCTGAAAGCCAGATGGACAGATAACACACAGTAAAACTGCATAATCTTATTGTCTTAGAAAACTGGATTAAGCAGGAGAGAGACTAGAAATCTATATGAAACCTCAAGTATCAAATGGTGGTCAGAGAAGCTATAAATATTAACCATTTTGAAGCTGAAATCTGTAATGATAAATACACTACAAACATTATTTCATCCTTTCCATACAGTTTAAAGTGACTGCCACTGATGGCAAGCCTTTACTTAGTTTTTACCTGAACACTTCTTGGGTAGCTCGGGGAATAATTCCAAGTTCTGATTCTTCTTCTGTGGCAAATGCTAAGTTCCCCTCTAACTGTGGTCCCAACATTGTGTATGTCTTCCCACTTCCAGTTTGCCCATATGCCATGATACACACATTGTACCTGAAAAATAGAAGTGCTGTTATTTATTTTACCATTACCAAATGTCTCTATTAGGTGGCAAGTCAAACTCAAACAATATGGGAACACAAACTGAAACAAGAAAATAAAAGCACTGCCCCTGATTTCTTTTTGCAGATCTCAAAGTCTGACAATAATTACTGTTCATAACATCACCTAAACAGATTTTATTTTGTAAGCAGAGTTGAAGGAATACTTTTAAGTAGAAGTTTAAAGGATCTTTAGCTTGGAATGATTGATGCTGTGAGACCTCCTTGCCTGCCCAACTTTCAGCTTTTGCACTACTGAGCTGCTTTTAATCAGCTCCTGAACCACTGCAGTTTACAGTACAGCATTGTAAAGTAAACCATTTCTGGGCTTGATTTGTGTAACAATGCTGTGCTGCAAACCACTGCACTTGTATCCTAACAGCTGGGAACTCTTCATCTCTCATAGCCTTTTTCAGGCAGGCTCATCAGTCATAGCCCTCAGAGAAGACAGCCCTAAGAATAGGAGGCACAAATTTTAAACCAAGAGCACCAGTTGAGAATGAGCATGCACACAATGACTACTCTGGAAAAAAGGTGGCAGGAACTGCTCTGATAAGGACAAGTAGAAAATGAAAATGTACAATATCAGTGCAGAGGAACAGGCACCTATGAAACATCATCTTCTGAAGCAGACAAGTAAATATGTCCAATGAACAGAACTCATAAAATGCCTCTTGGGTCCACTGAAAATAATAGAAAAAGAATTGTTCACAGCTGTGAGCTCTGTGCCACAGGGATCTGAACTGAAATGTATGAATCCTATCTAGAAAGTGTGTTACTAACACAATCAGATCAAAGTCAACATGTTAAGCAAAATAAGTGGGTGGATACAGATGCAGCTAGCCACAGTAGTGCTTTGTATGGAGGACCAACACTGTGCTGTGCAGTTGAAGTTTTGCCCCTCCTAGGCTGTGGCTGCTCTGCTGCTCCTGCCAGCAACTGGATGTTGACCACAGTACTGTGCCAGCCAAAGCTGGAAGATGTGCATTTATGCTGACAGGACTGCTCTCTCCCTGGACTATCCTGTTTGTTCAGAGATACGACATTAGCACAACCTTTGTACACAAGAAGTGCTTCACAGTTTCTGCAAACTTCTGCATTACTAGAGTTGCAAGAATGGGCTTGCTCCTTTTCTGCCAGGGAATAAAATTTCACTGCCTAAGTTACCTCCTCTGTGGGCAGACCTAAAACAGCTGCTTTTGATTATCTGATGCTTTTCCTCATATCAAAAATGTAGTTTCAAGCACATGCCAGCATATTTCAATGAACACCCCTCATCTAACTGTTCTAAATGTATAGTTTCAAGTCATGAAATACTTCCATGCATATTAAGCATGCCTAGAAGCAATTATTTCAGGAGGATTATTTTGAAAGCATTCACTTGTTGGAAAGAAATGTGGGCTGATAAGCCACATGGAAAATACCTGGGTACCCTTCCTGGGAATGTGAAGTCAAAGTTGTAGTCAGTGAATCTATAGTAAGGTCCCTCCAGATTTTAGCATGCACTGCAGAGTATAGAATAAGAGTCTAGTCATAGATTTGATGAAGTAAAGGAGATGATATAACTGTAATTGAAAACAAAGAGCACTACAGTAAAATTAAATGTGATAGCAATTAGGGCTGTAAATCTGAAATGAGGGATTTCTTGAAATATTCACTGCTGACATAACTCGGTAGAAAAGCTCACACTAATTTTGGTAGTTTTTAGCTAGACTAACCATGAGTAATTTTCACAGTTCCACCCCTCATACACACTGCCTGGCCAGCCAGTAACTTATTGAGACTTCTAGCTCTATTTCAAAATTAAACAGATCTTTGGAACCAAAAAAGGAGACAGATGTTTTTCCTTAGGAAAAACAGAATTAGTCTTCTTAGAAGTCTCTCCTAAAGGACTTTCCCATTGTCCAGCTGTTTAAATTTCCCTTAATTGCTGCTAGTTATAAGACAGTAAGCATCATGGACAAAATACTTCTGATAAGATACAGATGATATGATTAGAAGTTAAGTGGGCAGAGGATTTGAACATTGAAGACAGGGGTGCAAGTCATGTATCAATCAGTGGTAACTTGTCTGCCAAAGCCAAAACAGTGTTTCAGTCAGCCTAAATGAACCAAAACAGGCCAAAGCAGTATCATATCTAAGCAGGTACAGGAGATAATGAATTGTTGGGGGATTCAAAAATAGGACAAGCAGCAGATTACCTTATATTTATCTATATAGTAGTTATTTATAATAGTTTACTTCACTGGAGCTCTAGCTCCAGCATAAAGCTTTCAAATAGAGAAGTCTGAAGATTTTTTTACTATGATTCACCTATGTGCCCTGATATTTTTCCTTCTCCACTTTATTATTATATATAACTGTTAAAGTCTTCTTTAGAAAAGTTCTTATTGTCAAGTTAAAATATCAATAGTTTTGTAGCACTTCTCTAGTGTGAGTGTTCACTCCAGAAAGGTATCCCTAGGAGAGAACACTGTTAAAGGAAATTAAAGGAGGATAAATTTATTCTTTAAAATAAACAAACAAGTTGGACTCTTCAATGCTGTAAAGAAAAGTTATCTTACTCCCCTGTTGACCCCGTATGGCCAATGGTAAACTTTAAAGCCTGCTATACTTTGTCTGGTTTACATATGGAACAATCTTTTCATCCAGTATATTTGTACTGAAAAATAAAACAATCCATTAAGAAAGAAAAACAGAATAAATAAGCAAAAGGAGAGAACACTCCCTTCTACTTGAGCTAAAAGTTGTTACAGACCACTTTGGAACCCAGACTAAAACAATCAGGAGCAGCAAAGAGGTTCAAGGTTCAGACTAAGTATGTCTGTTTCCAATTTACAGTGGGAAAGCTGCTGTGCTCCTATGCACAGACTCGCCTTTCCTGAGAATCTGCTTCTGTTTAAACAGCACTTCTGGAAGAACAAGACAGGTCTATTGTTTTCAATAACAGAACATTTCCTAACTGAATACAAAATCTTAGCTTTTAGGACAGGATTCTCCCCATGTAAAAATTAGTAAGTGGGAAGTACAGCAGATCAAAGTACAGATCAGATGTGTCTGAAGACATTTAAAGGACTTTTTGAACCAAGGCAAAATTATGATCATTACAAAAGAAAAAGTAGGGAGAGAAAGCAGTTGTTTTAAGACTTTAACTTGTGCAACATAGTTGTCCCTGGGTTGGTCAGCTAAAGAAACTGTGGTTACTCATCACTGGTAAACAAGAATAATGCAATCTATGACTTCCCTCAGCCAGGGAGGCCTTGGGAGCCTCTCTGTGGCATATGGAATTCCCAATATTCACAGTATCTTTAGATACCTCTTCTAGGATGCTTTTAATAAAAGGAACCTTGGAAACTTCAGTGTGCAGGCTGCTGGGAACAAGGATTCCCACTGTTCAACTATGCCACTGTGAATGGAAAGGGACTGTCCTTTCCTCTCCAGGGAGCGAAAGGTCCAAGACAGCCCTACCATATAATTAAGTGGTATTGGAACAGGGATGAAAAAGGAGCAGAAAGAAAGTTATGTATAAAACTCAGCTTAAGCCTCAAGGATTATAACAATATACACATCAAAGTCTCTTCGCAAGAGTAGCTTAAGTTGGCTCAGTAGTTATGAAAAATCACACTTTATGAGCTTCAGTAGCTAGAAGTAATTAATGTATTTGTTAGTGCTTGTTACTGGATCAGTTTTGTATTCAAATCAGAATTCTGTTTTACCCCAGTGCCTGAAGGAGCAGTAGAATGACTGAGAATGCTCAGTTCTGGTTCAACCAGGAATCAATTGCACCACCTCCTATGGCCTGTGCTGGACACAAAATCAGAACAGAGAGTGGCCCTGGCAGGCCTTTCACATTGCACACAACGTTCACAGTGAACACACCGTTGGAAAAGATGTATCATACAATGCCTGCAGCTGGAAAAGTTACAAAATATAACCTGAAGAACACAAAGAAAAAATACAACATCTTCCATTAGAAGCATCAGTTTGACAGAAGCAGATCAGAGGAAAAAACTGGTTTTTTTTTTTTTACGAATTTGTCTGCTCTGCTAAATTTTGTAAACCCTATTTTCACTGTTTATACAGAGAAACAGCATTTAGTTGGTGCTGAGTAGAAAGAAAACAGGAAAATGAAACTGAAAAGCCCTAAAACTTGACTAGGTCACAATTATTAAGTATTTTTTTAACTGATAGATTTCAGTAGATTACTGTGCTTTAGTTTTCTTACTGCAACCTTTTAACTTACCCATCCAGGAGAGATGTTAGCAAAGGGGCAACATCTGCAAATACTGCATCTTGAGACTCCAAATCATTGTAAACTCTGAGGAACAAAGTGCAATGATTAACCAAAGAAAAATATAAATGTTGTCAGAAGAACACAGACCACAGAAACTGTAGGCCAGTGATATATAATCTGGGACCTGCTGACATTTTTGTGACACAGAACTGAAAATTTGAACTCCGAAGTCCTCACTCTCATTTTGGAAGCAGCTGTTGTGTGTTTTGGGGAAAACAACACATATGTGGATTGAGCTCATCCTAAACCTCCTGCCTGCCCCTCTGGCACACAGAGTCTTTCTTTAGGCTGTACTGGATCCCTGTAACTTTTTCACACCTACCAGAATGTGAAATATCCCTGCTGCCTGGGATTCCTATGTATCACTTTGTGGAAGACCAGTGGTCAGGCTGTACTGCCCTTTAGATGTGGGTAAAGTTTGGGGGGGGGGGGGGGGAGAAGGGGGAAAGAGGTACAGAGACTGCAAGCTTGCTGAGGACTTGTCTCAGAAGACTCAGAGGCACAGAAGAAATCAGAATGGTCCTGAAGATAATGTTTAAGGATGCACTATTTTTGTGGGCAATATCAGCCTAAGGTATTTCCATCCCCAGCCCTGATGAACTACCTACTCTGAAATCAACACTTCTCACTCTAGGGAAGACTTTCTTTTACATAATGAGGTGGAGTGCAGACCTTTTTAAACAGAATGGAAGACAATTAGATTGCATGAGTTATTCTACCTCTTAGAAAAGATCTATGACATTTCAATATGTGGGCCAATACAATGATGTCTGAAACAACTCCATATGTTTTTTGAATGCAAGGAGGAAAAAAAAAACCCAACAGTTATCTTCAAAGAAATATTTCCTCCAACCCTTTCAGGTTTGTACAACATAAAATCAAGACTGAAAATAGGAAATCATCAGAGAGAGGAAATTCTGATCATAAAACATGGATATCCTAACTCATTCATTTCTTCTGTAGCACACCAAAAATGCATCCTCCCCAAGATTACAGCCTGCAGCACCCATTGTTTATACAAGATGAACAGAATCTAAAACATGAATGTCTTTAACCACAGTTAAATATTTGAGGTATGAATGTTTATCTTTTGAAAAAGTTTCCTTTTCTGGTATCTTTTTGAGATGACTTTTTGTATAGCTCTGTTTTCCAATAGGTGATATATGCTCTTTATAGCTCACAGCAAAATGGCTAATTAGAAACAGGAATTTTGGTAGCAGCAAATGCTACAAAGTGCATTCACTCCTCTGTGTATACAGTACACCTGTACACTTCAGTTAACAGTATCCCACAGATTGTACAGGATACTACAGGGTTAACTGAATAAAGACAAAGCTTGCTCTTCAGCATTTACTCAAGCCTCTTTGTATATTTGGCCATGATCTGTCTGGTACAGTCTATAGACTGCACAAACAGTTTTTGTATTCATGCTCTCCATAAATAAGATTATACAGAGGGATCACTAATAAACAGATACAGAATTGGAGCCAATGCACTGAACTCAGCATTTTTCCTGACAACAGCCAGAGGAAGGAGCAAGAAACAATATGGTGGTTAGCTACACAATAATTCATTTCTGTGCTTCATCCTAATCCTTAAAAGCTGTATACTGGCCTCAAAACTGAAATATGAGTTGAATCTGTTTCAAAAAAAATATTATTAGAATTAGCAAACAGTTTCTTTCTGCATCTTGCTAAATTCTTGGCCCAGAGCAACATCCCGTGGCAATGTGTTCCACAGACTAATTGTAAGCTGCACGAAAATGTACCCTCTTCAATCAGGAAAGGAGCACTCGTCTGGCTTGATAGACAAATACTGCTTGTATTGCCATTCCACTGATGTGCCATCATAGTGCACTGAGAAACCAACAAATATGCAGGGATGTGGCACAGTTCAGACCAGGAGGACACAGGCACTGAATACTCTGTCCCTGCTTTGCATGCACATGAGCATATGTTTCAGTAAACTTTGCACATCCAATCTGCAAGGTCAATATAAAAGAGCGAAAAGCACTTCCAAACACTTTTCTCTGCTTCATCTATCATCTGCAATTGATGAAATATTCATTAGCACCCAGTTATCCATCTTAACCAACTAGGTCTCTAACTCAGTATGTGTTGAAATATTTTTTCTTTGCACATCAAAACATCTCAGAGCTACTATGTAAATTTAAAAAAAGAGAAAATGATAAGAAAGGCATTTTAAAGATTAAAACATTCACAGTTAATGACTTTTGTTGCCTAAGAAAGCAAACACATTGCTACTGGCCACAACCCAGGCTAGAATCAATCAGTCTTAGCAGTTCATTTGCACAGCAAAGTAGAATCACAGAATCAATTAGCTTGGAAAAGACCTCCAAGGCCATCAAGTCCAACCTTTAACTGAACACCACCTTGTCACCTAACCCAGTAGGTGTCTCATCCAGTTGTTTCTTGAACACTTCCAGGGATGGTGACTCCACCACCTCCCTGGGCAGCCTGTTCCAGAGCTGAAGCACCCTTTCTGTGCAGAAAATCTTCTTGATATCCAACCTGAGCACAGGCTGGACACACACCTAAGCCCTAGTGCAGCTTGAGGCCATTTCTTCCAAGAACAGTCACAGCTGGGGTCAGTGCAGCTATGGCAGGGTCAGGCTCCAGTAGCTGATCCCAGGAAAGGCACGTGATTCCATGTTACAGTAACTACTCAAATATTTACTGGACTTCCTAAAGGAGTTTTACTGTCACTACTTAGCTGCTGTGGTTCAAATGCTATCCATACTGAAATAAAGTGGTATAAAGTAGTCTTGAACTAGTTTATGCTACACTGGAACCACAGCCTTGGCTGAAGCATGGACACCCACTTCATTAGCTATCTGAAACCATGAAAGATGCTGCAAATCCAAAGAATCTCTTTCTAAAACCTCATGTATTTTTACCCAAATGATAGATTTCTCCCTGTGCACTGATTAATGGGAATTTCACATTGAAAATTCTGAGCTTCCTTTTTATTTTCCTAACTGATTTGCCAATAAAATTATAAAAGCATAACATGTTGAAAGCTGGAATTTTCTTCCTGAGCTGAAATCAAATATTTTGACATTTATTAGTTCCATAAAACATTGCTAAAAAAATAAACATTCTAGAGTTCATAAGAAACATATGCTTTTCTGTTTATAAAAAAATAGCTATACTGGGACACTAAAAAAACATTCCTGGAGAACTGCATTTTTGGGGGATTTACATTTTTTTAACCCTTTTCCTGATTACCAGGATCTACACCACATTTGCAGAATCACAGCACCTCTGGAGTAGTGTGTCAATACCATTAACTGAGCTGTTCTACAGAGTTGAATTCCAGCATTATTCTGTGTTTACTTCAACTGGTATGGCTGGATTAGGTACAGCTGAAGAGTGAAAGGAATTACTTCGAGTAGCTTAGCAGCATGTGAGGGGGTCATGTATCCTAAGAGAGCTCATATGCCTTGAATCAAAGAAATCCTATAACCTGTGGGATCAGTAAAGCTTTCCCAAAATCTGCATTATCTCAAGATTTTTCAGGTGCTTGGTAGCTTGCATGACAGCAGTCCCCATTCTCCTGTGAGTAGAAAACTGCAGCACTTTACAAGAACGCCTTGAGGAAAGGGTAAATGACTAACAATGTTTAGCAAACCTACAGGAATTTCAGCTGAACAGGCTCAGACATTAAGTTTAAACCAGGACAGATAATTCATGCTGTGTACATCTGTCTTTAAATCAAGTTTTGCCTTCAAGCAAGGAAGCATGAAATTGTCCTCCTGTATTCTGTTTCCAGAGGGTTTTGCATCATGGTTCAGGGTAGACAGCCTCCTGAGTCATTGCAATATACAGATTCAAAGTTTGCATTAGAAAGAGGCATTGGGGTAAAATTTTGTATTTCATCATTCACAGAGTTCTCGTATTATTTAACTCTTCATTCCTGTTTTCAGACGTCCAAGTCAGCACTATTTTGACAGAACAGAAGGCACCCTTCAGCCTGACTCCCAGCAGTTTTCTGTTTCAATGACAGAGACTGGCAGTGACTCCAGTGTCCCATTAAAACCCTTATCACAAATGGTGCATTTCAAATCCTATTCATCTGTGTGGATTTTTGAGCATCTAATATGGAAGGTAGTCCCACTGTAGCCTTTCCCTTGGGGAGCACTGATTCCCATGCCACTGCTCTGCCTTCCTGCCTCTGGTCAGGCTGTTTGAACATCAACTCGTACAAGTGCTCAGTCCAGTTTCTGCCAAAGTCATGCTCTATGTCTAATGCTGAAATCTTGCAATCCACCTCAATTCATAGAACCATTGAATTGTCTGGGTTTTAAGGAACCTCTAAAGGTCACCTAGTCCAATCCCCCTGCAATGAGCAGGGACATCAACTAGATCGGTTGCTCAGAGTCCCATATCACCTGACCTCAGATGTTTCCAGGAATCTGATATCTAGTCCCCCTTTGGGAAACCTATTCCAGCTTTTCACCACATTCATTGTGAAAATATTCCTCCTTATATGTAGTCTCAATAGAACCTCTTTTAGTTTAAAACCACTACCACTCCTGTTCCTATTGCAACAGGCCATACTAAAAAGTTTGGCCCCATTTTCTTATGAGCTCCCTCTAAGTACTGGAAGGCAAACAAGGCTTCCTTACCTATAAAACATTCTGCTACATTGCAACATGTTGCAAGGACCAGGACAGCTACTCACATTGTGAAAAGAATCAAGTGTCAATAAAGGTTTCAAATTCAGCCATATCAGTAGTCTTTACTGATAGGGAAAACTTATCTATTCCCTGAAATGCATTATTCTGTCCTGGGAAGAACATAATTATCACACAAAAAAAAAAACCCCAATAATCTTCCTCCCACCTGCCCAAAATTATTTGTCTTCTCTACACAAATCTTCCAGCAATTCAGATTTCTAATTGTTACACAGGACTACCCACCTCTCAAACTGAAAAGTCTTGTTTACTGAGACATGGCCAGGACGGCTACACTTGACAAGGACGGTTTCCTAAAAAAAAAAAGTAAATTATCTATAGTTAATATCACAGGCACACACTCAAAACCAAATATCCATCAATGTTAATGTATCAGCTGACAGCTTTAAAGACCAGGAAGTCCAAGCAGCAGTCACCAATTCATGAGGCTTTAGAGCATGCATAATGCAGTGAACTTGCAAAACCATAAGAAAGGCTCTCAAAACCCATTCAGGTTATTAAATAACAACCAACACAAAACATGCACTTAAGTTCAAGAGAAAGATCCAGACCCTTACCTGAAATTTTTATTGGACCTAGAAAGTCACAGGCAAGTAAACGCAAGCTCCACAACTGCCACTAAAGGCACAAAAAATTGCAAAAAAATTTTTTTTTATCATTGGGCAAATTTTCACAGTGCCTTTTCAGATTGATTTCATAGATAGCTCTGTCTAGAACTAAGCAAAAGGTACACATTTTATTAAATAACATGGTAGTCCACAACTAAGAGAAAGAGATGCACTACAACAATCAGTAGAATTCCACAAGTTTTTTAGTGGAATGCACTTTCCAGATGAGTTATACAGTAACTTCGTAAGTCTGACAAATATATAAGCGGCCCTTTAAACTATTACCAGAGTACAATCACAGCAGTCTGATGTGGCTTAGCTTGCAAATTTTGTGCTCTTCTGCTCCTCATGGCAAATGTTGCTTAATTGCTGAGAAAAGCAAAGAAAAAAGATGTGGGGGCTTGTAACAAATTGGGTGGAAACTCTCCAGCACACAAAATACTTCATCCAATTCAAAGATATTTTCTAGCTTGCTAGCATAACCTGTGGTTACATTACTGCATTTGATGGGAGTGCTGAAATTCCTAATGAGCTTCACACAAGTGGGTTGGAGTGCTGAACTAGGGGCCTCAAATAAGTATTGCCACAGACTGAAGTTATAAAGAGCTGAGGAAATAACAATCACAAAACAGTATGTCCAGTGTGCAAAAAGCTAATAAATATCAAATTTCTTCCTTTGAGTTCCTGAGTATTTCTATGTCTTTGGAGAAGAGAAATGTATATTTATCAAACTAATGATGACAAAATGTAGTGAACCCCAAGGATACAGGAAAAGCTCCTTGGAGAATTGAATGTATATTTATCGTGTTGAAACTAATGATGCTATTGGTCAAAACACTTTAAACCTGCGGCTATTGGCTGGTTTTGGATCCACAGAATGAGCTATGTTACCCACCCCAATACTGGCAAATTTAGCTGAGTACAGATTCAGTACAACACTGCTACTAAATGGCTTGACACAAAAATTCTAGTAAGATAGTAACCAACAGGGTCCAGGGGAAGGAAAAAGGAAAAAAACTGAAAAAATATGGAATGACAGAATAAATTTCTGATTCAGATATCTAATAAATACTTGACACAAAACAAGCTTTAGTCTAAAGTCCAGGGGAGAAAAAAAATGAAAAAATATGGAATGACAGAATAAAAATTCTCTATTTGCACAAACTTTCTCTAAAGTAAGAAATAAGAGGAAAAAAACTCTATTTGCATAATGTAGAAACAAAAGAATTGACTGTTAACAGGTAGAAGTTTCATATGAGCATTTGTAATGACCATGTCCAGTCAGGCTTTGAATGTCTCTAAAGATGGGGATCCAAACCCTCTCTGGGCAACCTGTGCCAGTGTTTGACTACCCTCACAGCTTCTTCTCATGTTTAGGCTGAATTTCCTGTATTTCTCATTCTGCCTTGGGCTGTCACCACCAGAAAGAGTCTGTGCATTCAGTACCTCCTCATTTGCTCATTTTCTCAGGTATTGACAATACCAACACTGTTCAGTGTCCTAATCTGTGTGGAGTGGTTCAACCTGATGTGAGCTGTGTACTCACTCTCCACAGTTATTGCACAATAAACTTCAGAAGAAAGGCTCAGATAGTTATGTTGAGGAGCTGAGCATACACAGGACAGCAAAAAGAAAACTTCAAAAATCTTCAAGTAACTCAAAAACTGAAATACAATACTCTTCTGGTACACTTAGTAAAATCTTAAGCCTTTTTTAGACTTAAAATCAGAATCATAGACAAGATGGACAATATGTTAGAAAAGACCATGAGACTTAAGAATTATATGAATTTCTAAACAAGGAAACAAAAAAAACCCACTCAGAGACTAAATGGAAGTCATGTAGTCTCTGTGGATCTGGTTCTCAAATGTGGCTCTGCTTTCTAACACAATCATGGCAAATAACTGCCTGGTTATGCCACACACAAAGTATTTTCAGGAAAAAAACCTGGAGAGGCAGTCATGATTTAAAAAGCAAAACTAATAAACTCAGCATCTCTACCACACACAGTCTTCCTTCACCCTGATCTAAAATTTCCTTTAAATCATTATCTGGGAAATGGTTAACTTGTTTCCAGAAATACAATCTTTGACTGTGTTGCAACTAGAAGCTCAATACAAGTCAAACCCCGTATTTTAATCTGAAAATTGCACATTTATCCTAGCCACTAGCATAACATCTTCAGTTGTTAACAGCAAAGCAAACAGGCAATAAAACATTATTTTCTTTTACTTTTGTAAGATTAGTCTAAATCGACTGCTTTTTGTATGGATTCTTGCAGCATTTTTTTTCCTTAAAGAAAGAAAAATTCATATTAAGAAACTAACAAAGACTTCAGGTCTGGCAAGTATTTTAACTAAATAAATGTCCAAGACAAACCAATAAAACATTTGAGGTCTATGTTGTGTTTTCCAAAACCAGGAAGTTAGCATTTTGCAAATTTCATTTCTCAGTCCCGAGCTTATGTTCCTTAAATATTTCATAAGATTATCATAGTGAAGGTCATTCTTTCATACAAAACAAAACTCATAAATTGACATAAGTAAGCCAACACTGCCTTGCCTGTAAACATATCAACACTGTAATACATCATATATCTATATGAAATAATCCAAAACCTAAATATTCCTAAATATGCCTAATTTCATCCTTATGCAATAAAATTTAACAGGACAGAAATGGCTGCAGTATTTTATAGTACAATAAATTTGTCAGGATATCCAGAATACTATGTCTACCATTACAGGTCCCTGGTTTTTATCTCCTGATATATTTACTTTCTTCATCTCTTTATGAGCTCCATTAGTTACCTAATTGCACACATATAGATATAGATACAGATATATATATAATTATTCATATTATACAAGTGAGATCTACATAATGAAACAGTAATTTGGGAGATTTAAATGCATAACATATTGTAGGTCACTTCAGCAATATTTTAAGCACTACACTATAAAAGAGAATTTGGCTCATCACCATGTAAGTAACAGAGCAGCCAACTAAGAACTATGGCAGCTATGAAAATTAAAACCCAAGTTAATACTTTGACCTTAGTTCACACTACTGTGCCTTTTTAAATTTTGTATCTTGGTAATGGCCTCAGTTAATGCTGGAATGTCATTTGCAACCTCAATGACCATTTTCTCTCCCACGGATCTATGCTAGGATACTTTAACATGCTTGACTGCAGCACCACATAGGCTGCTGTGGTTCACGAGGTACCAGATTCCTGTCCTAATGCATTAGCTGTGTTGCAATAGTAATATTTGAAAAAAGCCTGATGTAATTTTAGAAATAGCTACAGCACATACAGGTGGCTCAAAGGGACTGACAGCAGGAAATCAGCAGCAGTTTGACTGTTGCAAACATTCAACCTCCAGTTAAAGGCTGGCTGCCCCAGCAGAAGCTCCAAGCTATTACCACTACAAAGAGTCAGGATGAAAATAGCACAAACCACCTGCTATTGCACCCATGGGTAATCAAATCTCAGCAGCACCTGGCCTTGATATTTTGGTTTTTTTAAACTTATGGTTCTCATGCCCCTTTTGTTTCTTCTTCTAGTATCTATGAATGTGCTGTTGAATTCCACCATCAAATACTCACATCATCAGCTGCATATGCCACTTTTTCTGAAAAGTTTCTTTGCCTGCAAGGGAAAAAAAAACACCAATAGGGGAAAAATAGGTATCTTTCAAATAATAAATGTTCCACTTATCTGAGAAAAAAACAATGTTTAAATGTGAACTACACACTGTCTGAAGAGTACCTTTCAGAATTGCCAGTATTATTGTACCCTATGTGCATACTAGCACCACAGCTAATTTTGAGTAAATAACAAATTAAAATGCAATCAAGCAAAATAATTTGCTTTAGAAAAGACACATCGAACAAACCAAATTAAGATCAATGCACATGCAAGCCATTCTATTATTTTGTGATTATTGCATGAGCTTGTAACAAGAGGCTTTCACTTTAGAAAATTAAAGTGAGAAATACCCTCTTTTCAGGAATTGGTCCCTGATCTTGAATCCATTATTAGTCCAAACACTGACGTGTGCAAGATTTTGGAGAATCAGGTCATAGTTTTAAAGATAAGTTTTATTTAAGTTACTTTTTGATACATTAAGAAAAGTTACCCCTGAAAACTTTTTGTTTGGCCCAGTCCATCCTGTTTTATACTGCAAGTCAGCACCTGATTGCACTATTTCATACTGCAACAAAAAAAAAGTGAGTGGGTTCGTTCCCAGGTGTACAAAGCACAGGTTAATGCAAGTTTCAACTTCAGGCTTCTTGAAATATCTTGTCTGTTATTTTTGACATTGTTTTAATTAAAACAATCTCTTTTTTTTTAAGATTTGCACAAAAAATAATAAACTTTAAAACACTGAATGTACTCTTTTAGAGTTACCAGGCAGTAAAAGTAAAAGAAGCCCCAAATCAGCTATTTACTGATAAAGCAAATGATGTTATTGGTTTCTAGCCACCCACCTAGTTTTCCCCTTTCTTCTTTCCTTCTTTGTATACACTTCAATCCCTACTTTCTTTCGTGTTAGTCATCTATGGAGAATTCAGCTTGTTAAGCAGATACCTGCATCTAATCCCTCTTTTCCTCTTGGATCTTGGAATGTTTTGACACATCAGTTACAGTAAACATTTTATAAATAAGGGATGCAGAGCCAAATTAGACTGAAATAGAATTACCAATGTTTGTGGTGACAGCCAGTGTGTTCTATAGCATTACAAAACAACTGTAACACTGAGTGTGTGTCTCTACCCACGTCTTTTGGCAGCTCTCACATTACTGCATCCCAGAATTTGTATAGGATAGTGAATACACTCTAAACTGATTGCAGCTGTTTTACTTCTGCCAAGCCAAGGATAATCCTGGCTTGGCAGAACAACTATGGCTTTCTGTTGAGATGGACATACTTTTAGACAGGGAGATGAGATTGGTTAGAGCCAATTTAGTAGGAGAAAGAAAACAGCAATTAGTTTTTATGATACCATCATTGTCTCCCCACACACATCAAAAACCAGAAAAATCAAGGACACAGTTGTTCTCATACAAACATAACCATTGTTTTCGTTGTATTTGAATTATGAGTCAGATAGGCTCTAACACAATCAAAACAGTTCACCTGTCTTGTGAATGTCCAGCAGCATCATCAAAAGGTAGCAATGGTCGAATCCTGCAGTGGACTCTGATATTTCCTCTCAGTTCCTGGGATAAGAATATTGAGCTGTATTTAACACAAGTTACTGGAGAGGATAAATACACTGAAATTTGTCAAACAGACATGAAAATGTTTAAGAAAGCTTTTACCACATCATAGCCCTAGACTCTGTGGGGAAAAAATAGAATCAATATAATTTGTCTTAGTAAGGTAGGACAAAGTACTTGAGGAAGTATGAACTCTTCAGAGCACTGGAATTGTATAGCCCTCTCTAGGTCATATGGACAAAACCAACCATTCTGAGCCATTTTCCCTTCCCTTCCTTTTTCTCCTTCCTCCTTACATGAGCTTTTTCAGATACCTGTATTAACTCAACAGACAATGTTATACACTCCATTTCTCTTCCACCAGTCCTGAGGAAGATGTGGAATTTAAAATATGTTGTATATTTTCCTCTCCACTGCATTCCTACACGATTAAAAAGCTGATTTTTTACTGTAGGCCATTTTAGACCCGTTTATCTCTTCCATTTTGTTGGTGATCAGTTCTTCTCATTTTGTATGACTGAACACAGCTTGCCTGTGAGGACTATTGACCACTGGTATTAACACCCCACTGCTCTGGGGAATATTCTTAGAGTAAACTGCAACACAAAGCAAAATTTAGAAAGTAAGTATTTTTAACAAAGTGATTCATTGTCCCAGGTAGAAAAACTTTAAAAAAAATTGTTCGAAGGAGGTTTGTATTTTTAAAAATGGGGTTCTGATTCAGGAAACCCAAAACTAGTCATTTGTGGGGAGGGGAGGAAGAGTAAATTTAAAGTACAAATAGCAAAAATTTAATTTAATCCCAAATGAACTATCACTAATGGCTGAGCAGGATACAGCTTGAGATATTTGGAAAAATAAAAGATGACTACTTTGCAATATCAAGTTAATAATTTTAAGAATTTTAAAACAATTTCAGAAGCTGCAAATTTAGAGAAGAGGATAAAGAAACTCAACTTTTGTCCACTATTCAAAATGAATGATACTCCTTAGGGCAGTAGGTCATGAGAGCATTTGGAAGATTGTGTGTAAAAAGAAAGGAGTGGGATTTATTATAAGACAAACGTGCCTCAGGTAATAAACACATCATATATAGACAGCTGGGGCAAGTGATAGATCCATGTGGAGTACATTCTTTACTTATACTGGTGAGGAAATTATGGGAATAATTTCAACAAAATAAGCCAATGTTCTGTTATTAAACATACTTACAATTAAGCTGTTATGTAGAGCCTTCCTTTTCTGCTTTTCTTTCTCATATCTCTCTGTCACCTCTTGTAGAGACTGCTCAAGATCAAAAGCTTTTATCTGAAACACTAGAAGAAAGCAGTTTCAGAGATATAAACTCCATGACTTTACAAAAGGAATTGTTCAGTAGCACCTCATGAAATATAAGCACAAACCTTCTCAACTTCTACCAAATTTCAATTAGGAGGCTTAGTTTCTGATTTACTAGACATCTATGAAAAATCCCATCCTAGTTCTTGCTATGTGAAGCTACAAATTATTACCACAACTATACATGTGAAGTCTTGAAAAGCAATCAATAATGTAAGATATTTAAAGGCCGCTCAAATGTGTGTTTAGTCAGTGATGTTACCTGCCAGTGAAGCCTGAAACCTACATTTGAAGCAGCCTGCTGCTAGATGGGGATGACACTTGCAAGGCTCACTCCACATCTGCACTTATTAGACTCATGTGGGCTAGCTTTACAAGAAGCTAACCTGTCATTTACCCTCAGTCTCACAGTGCTACTAATCCTTTACAACAGTTCTAAGGTTTAGATAGATCCATCACTCCATGAGGAATTCATAGGAAAGATGGATCAGGATCATTTGAACCCTAGGGAGTCTCTTTCACCAAACTGAGAAGACTTGTATGAGTCATTATAAAAGCCTTCTAACTTCACAAATGGTTTTATTTCAGCCTAATTACATTAACACTGAGCAGGCCTAAAACAAACATACAACCCAGGAGACAAGTTATGCAACTATAAGCTTGTGTAAAAAGCAAGCTTCTGGGAACCCCAGTGGGAAATCAATATCCCCAGCAATTAGAGAGTAGTTTGGAGATGTAGAGTATCAAGCAGTCAAAACCAGGGTCTGAGAGCTGCATTAGCCAGATGGCCACCAGCCTCAGTATGTGCTACCTTGTAGAGCAAGGAACAGACTCAGTATCTCAGCATAGTCACACATACAATTTAATCTCTCTGGTATAGACTAAAAATCAGATAATTTCACGGGACATTTGTGTACACTAGAGATTTCTCAGACCTCTTTTTTCTAATACCCATGCCATTCACCTCCAGCTCACAGAGTCCCTCCACAAGTGCATGCATACAGGGGAAGCATGATGGTAATAGCTGGGGAATTAATGTCTAGGGGTTTCACTATGAAAAATCCTTCTTTTGCATCCAGCATGTGGAGTAACACTAGTATGCTTTGCTTTGGAGAATCCCATGCAAATGTGTTACCATAAATTTTCAAAAGGGCCACTTACAGTCACTGACCCCTAATTATACTGTGATTTTTAAAACACAAGGTTAGATTCCATTGATTATTTAAGTAACATTCCATTTATTATTTAAGTAATTTCCACAATAAGTATCTTCATTTACATATTTGTGTACACACACTTTGAGTTCCCTAAGTCTCTGAAACAAGCAGTAAGGTAAAGCAATAGATGCTGAGGGGACTCTTCCATTATTCCAGTCCTGAAAGAACAAAAGTTTTCTGATGCATAAATTATTTCTGAACTTCTATTGTTTTTTTCTGAAAGTAGAGTTATGCAGTTACAAATATAAACACTCATTTAACATTTTCCTAGTTTTCTGCTTGACATCAGATGCAAGCTATACAGGAGTTACATTTTCATCCTTAACCTAGGGGTAGACATTGGGTACATCTGTTTTAATAACACATTCTTCATTAGGCAAGAGAAGTAGTCACCACATGAATGCAGCCATTACAGACATCCCTTTCTCCCATTTTATTGATCCATATGGACATTTTCTGGGAGCTGGGAATGCCAACAATTTTTCTGTTTAAATGTTACCAATCACAGTAACATCAGTCTAACAGTTGTGATGCCTTGCAAGCATATTCAGGACCTTTACAGTCCACTTCCTTCAATTGACAGTCCCAGAGCTTTTTATTCCCTCCCCTTCAGTGCTGCACCAGACATTCTGCTGTGCTCATGCAACTGCTTCCTCAGTCACACAAAGGTATAAAAGCAATCCTTCCTTCTGAGCAAATTCTGTCCTGGTTCAGCTCCCTGAACTGTTCTGTGTGTGGTTTCACAAAGAGTTACACAAACATAACAGGGACGTGAACATCAAGAGCAGCATAACCTAGCACAGCCACAGCACATCTGAGATATGGAGGTGTAGCAGTCCCCATAGTCCCCTGGGGTTTTTAATGTTTCTTGCCAGTCTGAAGTCCATTTTTAAAAAGAAGATCAATCTAATCATATCTCCTAGGACAAACAGCTATGATGCAATAGACTTAATACCAAAAATTTTGAATTCAGCTGTATTTTATGTTCCACACTGTAACATTATTTTTTCCAAGGTCTGTTGTAATAAGTCAACAGGTAATGGTTTTAAAGTAAAAGAGGGCTGACTACATCAGCTGTAAGAAAGGTGGTTTTTACAGTATGGGTGGTGAAACACTAACAGGTTGTGCAAAGAGGTGCTGGATTCCCCACCCCTGGAAACATCCAAGGTCGGACGGACCTCCAAGAACCTGATCTAGTTGATGTCCCTACTCACTGCAAGGGGAATGAAAATAGATGACCTTTCCAGATCTCTTTCAAACCATTCTGTGGATTATTCTTTGGGCTGCTACACTATTTCTGTTACTGGACCCAAGGTCCTGCTCCTACTTCCCTACGCCACTAAGGGAAATGCTCTCAAAAGGCAGCTGAGCTGGTCAAAATCACCTATGGAGTTGAGGATAAAAGATGATGGTAGTTCACATTCCACCAATACAAATCATTAGCACAGTGCAGAGTTGAGCTTTCTCCAACAAAAGAATAGAACATAGGTGTTAGCACATGGACAAAATGGGAAAGCTCCTTTTTTAATCTTCTCCATCCCAGAGAGAAAGTGTCCGAGAATTCCAAAGCATATCTAAGTCACAAGGCTTATAAGTCATCACAATTTCCTCTCTCTGATAATATCTGCATGGTGAAGCAATCTAAAAACTAATCTTAAATTTTTATGAATTCCTACCTTTGCAAAAATCTGCTGAATTACTGCATCTGTCTCAGTAGTATCATTTGCAGTTCTGTGGCCAGTATTTTTTTAGCAAAAAGGATATCAGCTTTATCCCTGAGGGAAACAGACCTATAACAACAGATTAATGGGCACCCCTCTCTCTTATGAACTGCTACTGCTTAAATTCAGTGGGAAAGGTGGCATAGCCTGGTTTTCAGATTGCGAATAAATATCTCTAAACAAAGGACTACTCAGTTATTATAAGAAAGTTTTACAGTTTGTTGCACGTCAACTACAACCTTGAAATTTACCTACTCAAATGCTTCTTCTGTAATTTTCTCCCTTGTGTTCAATCTCTATTTTAAGATTAAACTGGTAATATATACTGTCTCCAGAATATATACTTACGGCTTTCTGTCTACAAAAGATTACATGTAATTTAAGGATGGCAATTCCAATGGTCATATTTTACCTTAACAATAGAATCTCCATCTAAAACACTTGACAGAGAACTGAAAACCGGACAAATTAAAACAAAAGTCATCCACCAAAGTGGATACTAATTTTGTTATAGCTAGGTAAGTTTCTCCTGCTTATGATTTCAAAGAACAATGCACCAGGAAATGCAAATTGAGAACAGTCAAAGCAATTTTGCCAGGCCTCCGAAAGAACACATTATTTATTTACACCACAATAGATCAGCACCAAACTCAATCTCCTATCTGCTCATTTAGCCCCCTGTTTCAGTAAGAGAAAAGTTCACTTTTCAGATAAAGTTAATTTTCAACTTTGGGATTTTTTCCTTGAAGGAGCATTTTCTCTATTAGAATAATACAGTAATCAAATAAATTTTATTTATAACTTAGTACTTAACATAAAGGAGTAAGTTCTGTAAACACTCATCACGAAGAGTGTTGTTTGTTGCTATTGACATGAGGAGTCCCATTGGAACCAAATCAGTCCCAAAATGAAATAATTCAGGGTAAGAAAACATACCTTTTAAACAGTGACACATACCTTTCAGAGCATCACAAAGAGCCTCTGATTGTAAATTTGTGTATTTGTTGTAGTTCACCAGGCTGCTACACATCAAACAATTTAAGCATTGCATGTGTCATGTGATTCTCAGGCCAGGTAGGAGCTTCTCCAGAATCAAGGATATTGGAAGCAGGTACAGAGATCCACACCATAGGATCCAGATGTAGGACCAATGCACTTAATCCTCAGGGATGAGGGCAGAGTGCACTGGCTCTCTTTCCTATGTATACATGAACAAGGAAGTGCCTGAATTCCAAAACAGCAATCCATGTGCTGTTAGTATCTACAGTCCAGAAGATGCAACTGGTTTTTGATTTTGAAGTTTTTTTTTTTTAAATACACAGAAATATTAAAAATCAAGTCTATCCTAATTTCAGGCAGTATTTTCAGAAACCTCTGAAATAAGCCAAGTCCTTTCCTGGAACAGTCAAAAGCAGACAAATTTCAGCTTTATAAAGCAATGCATTCTTTTTTTGGCTCTTCTAAAATAGCCAAGATAACAAGCCTGAGAACTTCAGTTTAAAAATGTTACAACTGAGCCAACTCAGCAGCAGTCTAATAGCAGCTGTAATCCACACAAAAGACAAATTCAAATTATCAGTCATAACCTCTGCAGACTTATTTATACTTCTAATGCTTCAGAACTTCTTGATGATTTAATGTCAAGCAAGAAACAAATGCTACAATTTCAGTGACACATTTCTCAAAAATCAAACTCAACCTTTTAACATTAGAAACATTGAACAATTACATTGTTGATGTTACATGTTTGAAATCTAAGGGCAACGAGCCTTACTTTGCATTGCTTCATTCTGCAGCTGTATCCCCTGGACTGCTGCCAGAACTTGGTAAAGACAAGTCTTGCTTTGACGTTGAAAGTCTTTTGAAAGCTCAAGAGCAAATGAATGAAGGCTCTTCAGGTCTTGCTTAAGCCTCTTCTCAGCAAGAAGAAAAATATGTTATAAAGACACAGAACCAGCAGTTAAGAAGAATCAAGATAACAACCCAAATTATTATGGTGAGACATCACAGGCAGGAAGAATCCTCTACTTCATGGAAGGAAGCCTTCAAGAGAATATCTTTCAGTATGTTTAGAGAAGGGTCCTGCAAAACATTTAGCAATGTAATTTCCTAAAAGTTTCAGCAAGACTTTATGGATCCTTATCATTTTATCATGTATATTTTGACTGTAGCACTGCTTCAGGTATAACCAAGTCTCTTTGTTATTTCAGCAGACAAAAATAGGTGTGTGTGAGCATGTGTGGTCTCTGTCCACTTTTAAGTCATACCCAGAATTAGCAATGAAAAATTGTGATCCATATATCCATTACTTTCCTTTTTCACACTTTGATCGGAAGATATTTGCTAGGATTCACTCAGGGCATTTCTTGTATAGGTTAGTTCTGTCTTCCTGTGAGAACAGATGTATTTTGAAAAAAAACAGAAACTGATGTTCAGAAAAGTATTTGTATTATGCATGTAATTCAGTGTAATATACATGATGAGGCTTTTAAATGTTTGTAAGATCGGCCTATATTCACTTACAAGTCCACCTAAATAAAAACAATTTGACTTGATTTTAGGATTAGTAAAGTTCTTGACATCCAAATCCTGAAATGGACACGTAAAACATCTCTATGATGAACTTAACAATACCTTATGTCACAGAAACACTGTGATATTTCATTGTCAGCCTGTGTTACAAAGTGTTACATATTCTGTGACATTTTATTTTTCTAACTGGTACTGACCTTGAATTAATTAATTAGCTTCAATGATAAAAAGGCAATCTAAACTAAAGGGACTAAATCACTACATTTCTCACTTTCAAAAGCCATACAATGTAAATGGCAAGGAGTATCTTTTTGTTAGTATGGGTATAGGATGACTTTCATCTAGACTTGTATTTAGAGAGCTTTGCTTCCTTCTAGTATTCATTGACATCTGATAGTTTACTACCTCAATCCACTGATATTGTATCACAAGCAGTTCTGCCATTTTAGCTAATCAAAAATGTCAAATACTACTACAAAATTTACAAAGCAGAACGGCTATAATTAGAATAAAACAGTATCGATCCATTGGAAGAGACCTACAACAATCATCTAGTCCAACAATGTTCCAATTAAGTTGCATCCTTCTATCTGTTAAGAATCAGATTTTTTCCTGATATACTTTTTGATCATTTTATGCAGGCATTCAGTGCTGCCCTGAGAAAAACTGGAAGTGTCCCTATGTCCCTAAAAGGAACTCACTACTCTGTGGAGTAACTTCACAAAGAAGTACTTCAACAAAGGCAAATATTATGGTACTGGCACTAGGAGAACAGTTTCAGTCTCTCTGATGCAAAATTAAAACCTGACTGAGGATACAGCAAACTACTCTTCTTGTGAGATCTGCCAGAGAACTCTTAGTAATCAGTGGAGCTCTAAAATGCCTTTTTTCAAAGGATTTGCCTACCTGGCTAAAGTATACCACAATTACTGTTTTTAGGCATGTCTGTATGACAGTCACATGTGGAATTGTAAAGTTTTGACTACAAAAATACCTGTCTCAGGTATTAATAGCACCCTGCATGTAAGATCCTGGAGCTCAGGACCATCCACTTTTACCAGCCTCTCAGGTGACTTTGCAGCCTATTACAGCAAAACCACTATGAAATCATTGTTACATCTCACTGCTGTAAGCCCTGCTGTGAATACAATAAAGCCACAGATCAGGTTCATATTATACCATTTTCTGGGGTTTATTATGATTTGATAAGCATGTAAATGTTTAAGGCATTGACTATGTCTACATTATCACTAAATGCCCTTACCTTTATTGTTCCATGCAACTGGGTTACAACAGAACTCCTTTGAAATTTCATATGCTGGCCATGAGCAGCATAGAGGCTGCAATACTTCATTAGTGCTTCTTCCAGCCAACCCTTGGTACTATTTAAAAATAAAATCACAAAAAAATCACTTAAAACACTCATGTTTCCTATTGCATTCTGTCCCCTTTTTCTCTGCAAATATTGATAATTCAACTATATGATAACATAGGATGTTGCTAATACTTAATTTCTTTGCTTTTACCTTTTTTCTGAGTTATGTGAAGAATCACCTCATGGTAACAGGCCAACATCACAAAATTTTACTTTCTTGGATCATAAACCTGAGCACCAGATTGCTAAAATGCTTTTGGAGTACCTAAATGCCCTTACTTATGCTTGATGTGGATCTAAAGGGTTAAAACTGTGCCTTCACTTAGGGAAAAGGTCTGGTTATACAGCTGGATTAAGTATCTCTGGAAATGAGATTTAATGCAGAAAGCACCGTGGAAGGACATGAAACAGAACAGAGAGGAACATACAGGTGTTAACCACTGATGTCCTGAAGTAGTGGGTAATACACAGCCCGCAGCTTTGTGCCCCCTGACAGCACCAACTCCACTGCAACCACTGGGGTTGCAATGGTGCCAAGCTGGGTCAACAAAGCCCTGCTCTGGGTCTTCGGAGATCACAGCAACCAAAGCAATTTTTAAAGTTTGTGGATGGAGAAGAATGCCTTCCAGCAGTCTAAAATTACCTATTATGCAAAAGCAATTTTTATGGCCAACTTGAGAATTTTCTGAGATGTTGAAATCAAAAGGAAAATAGAAATAATGCAACTTTAAATATTTACAGGCATGAATGCAGGAAGACTCATCTTGGTAGAGACTTCTTGTGAAATTTTGCAATATGGAGGAATCTGTATAACACTAAAAAATGCATTTTTGTGATTTTGTGACAGTCCTGGAGCTTAAAATGAGCTGGAACTTCAGCTATTTTCCCCTGCCACCTGTTCACATCTATCATTCATTAACCACGACCAATTGCCTCTTTATTTTTGAAATGCACAGACTTACTGCACAGACTTATTTCCTACTTTATTCACACCATATATTCTATGACTGTAATTCCCTGTTATTTAAATTAGCAAAGCATAGAAGAGACAAAAGACATGAAAGACCTAAAACCTACTCACACAATGGATTTGATTCAATTCCAATCATTTGATAAGAACATTTATCAGATGATAAAAAGCAAACATTTAATTGCAGTTCAACTACAGGCGATGTTGACAAAAAACAGTACAACATCCTGGAGCTGTTAGGATAAAGACAGATTGTATTTTCAAAAAAAGAAGTACTTCACTTATCAAAACCAATATTTTCATGTGGCTTTTTCACCTTCACAAACCATGAATCTTCTTTTTACACATGCAAGTGGAAAGTCTGTAGAACAATGCACCACCTTAGCATTATTAGAAAAAGTTCTTACAAGAAATAGCAGGAAGGGGTTTGTTTTTTTAATTGTTACAGGTTTTAAGGTCCTAGATATTGAGATTGATTCTATACAGTGATTAGAAAAGTTAAGCATATGTATATAAACAATTCCAGTACTCAAGCCTTGTTAATAAGTAAGCTTAGGGTAGCTAAAACCTCCTTTTAGCACCTAATCTGCACCATCTGCACAGATTCCCCTTGACCCTCCACATTTCTCAACACTAAGACAAAAGCAGAAAGTTCGATGCTACTGTCACTGCATCACTTCGTCTATCAAGTTGATCTTCATTGCAAACGTTGCCTTGATTTTGGGGTTTTCTCCACTAAAACAGTTTTAACATTCACCAGGGTTGTTCATAGGCCAGCACTTGCAAACCTGTGCTTGAGCATAGAAACAAAAAATGCACTAAAACATTTTTATAGTCAGCTTTATTATAAGCTGAAGTGAAACAGAACTATTCAATAGTGTTCTCCAAAGTGAAATCTCAGTTTTGCAATCAGATCCATTCTGGCAGACTTGGCTTTACATAAAGAAGGCTGCAGGGTTAGGACCGCAAAGACTGCTAATAAAAGCAAAGGCTCTGCAGGTAGATAAACAGACTTCCAAACAGGAAAAAGAGGGGCAAAGGGAGATCTACCTAGAAATCTGCCTGCCTACGTGCACTAACAACCCCTCCAGTATGCTGCTGGGATAACAAAACACCAGCCTGCAGAACACAGAAGTGCTGAAGTTCATCACTGTCTCAAGGACATAAGGGAAGGTCTGTAGCAGGAGATAACATTTTAATAAGACTGATGTAACCTATAGATAAACATTTACACTGAAAATCCTAATTTATGGCAATCCTCGTAAGTTTGTCTCCAAAGCTTCCCAACTCACTCCAGACAAAATGAATCCAATTAGCTTTTACAAGTTAAGAATGAGACCTCTGTTAACCCTGCTCCCTGTGACTGCATTTGTCACAGCTCAATCATTCAGGCAGCTCCACTGGCAGATCTGATGGATCAGGGATACACAGTCAAGGGCAGCAGCTTTTCTCTCCAGCATAGCTGGTAGACTATTAGGACATATGGTGGAATATTGCACATCCTTAAAAAATACTAATTTCAATTAGTATTGTTTTTAATAGAGGGTTTTCAATTAAGGTAAAACTATTTCATGGATGTCAGTTCAGCTTGTATTTTCAGATTGCTGAGGCACATTAACCAAGAAGAGGCAAATTTTTAAAGTATATTTAAATAAACTGCCTGAATCAGTGCAAGAACCATTAGTGCAGGGTTAATTGCACAGGATTTTATTTGACATTGTTTCTGACTGATGGTGGCAACACTGCCCACAGTCCTTGTGTGTCTGTAGGTGCCCATTTCTTCCAGCACATCTTTTGATAAAATTAAGCAGTGCTCTATTTCAAAAACAAGGCTTCATTCTCTGATACACAGACAACTCCTTCCTACACCTGATATACCTTACTGACTAGAACAATCAATTTCTTGTGCTTGTGAGGATAAAAAATAATCAGCTGAAATACTTAAGGCTTTCAATGAATATTGTAAAGAAGAACAAAGACAATAAAAACATTTCCTCAGAATAAATTAGTGTTCTTCTGTATACCCAACAAAACCCATTTCTGACATACCACCTGTTTCCAGTTAGACTTTGAAAATGTTAAACCCACTTTTATCCACGGGTGTTAGCAAACCCAGAGGGAGGGCAATGGCTTCCCTGAGGTCACCCAACCAGTTAATGTCTCAGCCCAGATTAGAAACTCTTGGCCAACAGTTTCCATCACCACTAATACTCACAGCTGGCTCTGCTCTAGCAGCCTAGATCTATATTCAAAATTCTTTAAATCTCTGAAATCCCCTCTTTTGAAGGCCCCAAACATTATCACAGGCTGCTCCTTATTTCAGTGAGGATCTAGGAATAACATATGCTTATACCCTTCTACCCTATAGAAGGATATAAGGCCATGAGGGCATTCAGTTATGGCTGTATGCTGTGCGACAAGGCACACATGCAACAATACCAGTACTAAAAACACAGCAGGGCAGCCCTGGTAAGTCTACTCCTAATGAAATGTCTCTCCTGCACTCTGTGAACAGTTCCTTTCAAAACATCATCCCAACTGTGTCTAAAAAGCATTCCTGAAAAATCTGCATTGTCTTTTAGACAAACATGTTCCCTGTAAGAAGAGATATTCCACATTTAACACTTCCCAAGTCATTCCCTCAGTTCAGCTTTCTAGATTTAAAATAGCAAATATTTAAATTCAAGCTGATTTCTAGTTATTTGATCAGCTTATCATTACTGCTACCATTCATGATTTTAAAAAGAAAGAGATGCTGAGCCTTAACCCTTCAGAGATTTTTCCAAAGTGGTAAAGAGGGCAGAACCTGAAAAGAAGAAGGCAGATTTCAGTGTCTTTTTTTCTATTTCCAAAAAAGAAACAACAGTCACCTCTGCAAGTTTTAGATGAAGAACAGCATTTTCAGTTTCCAGGACAACTATTCTTTCTTCTTTGGTCTAGGGAAGAAAACCCACCCAAATATACAAAAATGAAAATTAAAAAAATATGAGTCTGATTAATATAATTTCATTATGATAGCCTTCATTACCATATTCCACTGTTTCTCAAACTTCTGAGATCAATGGACTACCTACCCTCATCTCCTAATCATAACAATATTTGTATATGAGCATGCAAAAATTAGAATAAACTCTTAATATTCTTTTATTTCCATCTTTTCGGTTACGTTGCTTGCTTGCGGGGAACGCATAGGTACACAATTTAAAGCGCTTTTGCTTTGCGAAACCACCTCCTCTTGGCATTTTCCAGACCCGTGGTCCTTAGCAAAGCACAATTTTATTTAATTATGCATAAGCAGGTAAGTTTCCATTTCCGAGGCAGCACTCTTAGGGGTCTTCTTTAGCGTCGCCCCCAGACGCTCCCTCAGCCCAGGGGCGCCTCCCAAGAGCGCCGAGCGCCCGCCCTGCCCGGCGGCGGGACCCGAGGGAAGGAGGGCTGCTCACTGCTCTGACACTCCACTCCTACCCCAGCCCCAGCTGGAGCAGGCTCCTCCGACACGCGGGAGCCTGACAAGCGGCCCCGCACTGCGTGATTCGGGATACTCGCCCAGGAAGCAGCCGGGCTCTGCAGCGCCCCCCCGGCCTTCCCGCCCGCCCGGCGGCTGAGGCGCGGCCCCGCAGCACGCGCCCGCCCGTGGCCCCGCCCCGGCCCCGGCCCCGCCCCTCGCCCCCTCACGCGCAACCGCTGCTCCAGCTGCCGCAGGCGCTGCGCCCACACGGAGCTCGGGTCGAGCCCGCGGCGCGGCCGCATCATCCTGCCCGGTCCCGCGCCGAGGCGGAGCGAGAACTCCCCCGGCTCCGGCCGCGACTGCGGCGGGGATTTAACCCGGGACGCGTCTGGGGCGGTAGTGTGGCTGCCATGGCGACGGGCCCGCCCCTTCCCCGCCCGGCGCTCTGCGCTGCGATTGGCTGAGTGAGTGCCACCGCCTGCCAGTCACGCCCCGTCCCTGAGTGGCAGGGCAATCAACCAATCCGCGAGCAGGAAGCGGGAATGGGGCGGGGCCACAGCGGGCGCCTGTGTCGGAGAGCGCCCCCAGCAGGGAGGCGGAGCAGGGAACGGGCGTGTTGTCCGTGGGAGTGGGGTCCGTCCTCCTGCAGCGTCCCCCGGGACAAGTGACCTCAGAGGTCCATACCCATTATTCATGGGAGTGGGGTCCTTCTGCCTGCATCGGGACAAATGACCGCAGAAGTCCATACCCATTATACAAAGGGTGGGGAATCCCTCGTCCTGCAGCGTCCCGATCTCAGAGACCATGGCCAAGAATTAGAGCAGGGAGTGCAGGAATAGAAGGAAAACCTGGAGCTCCTAAGGCTGGTATAACCCTGTTCCTGGGCTCAGGGGCACAACCTCACATCAGCGCAAAGGGCGAGAAGGAGGAGGACAGAGTTGAGAGCTCTGATATTGGCTACACGATTTCCCCTAAGCAGTTGGTGATGTGGGCTTTGGGCTAAGGCTGTAAGGCCGCAAAGAAGATTAAAGGATAGGAACATCTGTTACATGGAGTGTGCTGGGGGAAGTGCAGCCCGGAGGAAGGGAAGGCTGGAGGGGATCCAGGCAGGATGTGCAAATACCTGATGGAGAGTATGAACACCACAGACTGCTCCGTGGTGCCCAGGGGCTGGGGCAAGAGGCAGGAGTCTAAGGACCGTGTGAGGATAGTCAGACACTGGCACAGGCTGCCCAGAGAGATGACGGAGTCTCCATCCTTGGAGCTACTCAAAGACCCAGCCCCGGGCAAGCAGCTGTAGCTGACCTTGCTTTGACAGGGAACTGGATGATGCCCCACAGGGGCTGCTCAGTAACTGCAAACACGGCCGGCATTAGGGCTGGTCTTAGGACAAGCACAAAGCCTGTGGGTTCAGGTCGTGTGGGACTCCTGAGGAGCTGCCCAGAGCAGGAGCTATTCATCCAGGCTATGGCTGGGGGTCTCCTACTGAGGTTTCCAAGGTGAAAATGTGACATGCATTAGCAACATTACTTGGTACTCTACTGTATCGCACTGAAAGATTTACATGGTCTTAAAAGCAGTCATTATACTATTTGGCTATAAAATATGTAAGTATACCAGATACAGACATGTCAGCTTCTTGGAAGTGGGGAATAGCACTATTTTTGCACTATAGTTGTTTGGGTTTTTTTTTTTTTTTTTAAACCAAAACCAACATGATAATTACAGAGGAATCCAGTTCTGCAAAATAGCAGTCTCAAGTTACTCTCTACTGAACATGGTAAATGTGCTCTCATGTGGACAGCAGAAAATCCAAAGACACAGAGCAGTGAATCCCTCCATGTTTGGCACAAAAGAGATAGTGTTCCTTTCCTAAGGAACCCAGACACAGACCAGCTATCACAGACCAAACCAAACATCCCTGTGCAGCTGTCTCCACCATCTTCTGGGATGCTGCATCTTCAACAAGTTGCTACAATCTATAGCCTCTGTTTAAAAAAAAAGACCCATCTGGCTGGTTCCAGTTAGGTTTGGCACACAAAAGTGTAACTCAGCAGTTCCTCCTTTCAACTAGCTCTGCTCTGATGGAAAAATGAGAACTGACAAATGGATACAGGCTAAAAACAGTTCAAAAGTGCTCCAATGGTGTAGATGTTACAAGATGTTGGCACTAAGTAAAGCAGACAGCATTTAATCAACATTAGCTATTTTGGGGAGGATGATTTAGTTGCTTGCAGGGTGTGTCTCACTCAATTCTTCACAATGAGCTGTGATTTTATATGTAATGCTTATCCTGCAGCAGCAATCAAGTCAGAACAATGTTATTTACCAGCGAAACTCAGCTTCATCCCAGAAGGATCACCTCTGAAGTGTAATGGTTAATCTTTCCCTCACTGTGGATTTTACCCACAATTAATGAGATTAAGGATCTTGTTTCTGTAGGCTGTAACAGACAAGACTTAATTTACTAGCACTCTTTGAAGTAGTAAACCTAAAACTGAGCATCCACTACTCCTATTTAGTCATTTCTCTCTGCACCTCTGAAAGTCAAATAGTACTAAAAATTGTCCCATGAGTAGAAAACCAGAAAATCTCAATATGATGTGTAACTCTTCATAACAGCAGCAAATCTCCTTAGGAATCTTCCTTCTATTTCCAAAGCTTGGGAGAGGTTGCTTGATGAACGAAACAGCCTGTTGGTGAGACCTGGGAAAGAAACAACATTCAGCTCTCTTCTAGAAATGCTGCCAGACTACTGCAGCACACCCTTCTACACTGATTCTCTACTTTGAAGAATCATTTTCCCCCAACTTTCACCAACTTGATCCCATATCCCCCCCGCAGATGCAAGGCCCTGCCATATTACAGATCCTTCTGTGGAACTTCAGGACCAGAAATTTAATGGAACTGTCTAAATCCACATTTAACTCTATTATTTTAGCTTCTGTGAAATGCCATACGTGGATTATAAAATCTGTCAGTGGATTACAAATCTTAGAATACTATTAAGTAAGCATTGTCTTGAATACTTCTGATGCATTTCCCTTTAACTCCAGCGGTGGAACCAACAAGACTTAAGAGGTTCCAGCTCCATAAACTTCTGATGAGTTGTCAATTGCAACACCCCCAAATGCAGAATGGGTAGAAAAGCATTTGGGGAAAAAGCCCAGGAGAGAAGGCCATTATCCCTCTTCTGCCAAGCATAGAGAGATTCTGCTGTACGTCCCTGCATTTTCTACTGTCTCTGTGAGGTGACATTCTCCACGCTCGGCAGATGGTAACTTGAGACTGTAAACATTATTTGGTGAAGCTGTAAATATCTCATTGCACATTTTTTGGCATTTGGCAATATCTTATTTGGCATTTTTTGTAGTTGAGTTCTGAGCACCTGTCAGTAACAATAAACTGAGATTCTCTGGGCAGTTGTATTGCACTGTGGTCTCATTAAGCTTACCTGCTATTACATCTGGAAAGGAGTCAGCCAACTCCAAATTTTTAGCCTGTGAGGCTTTGCCTTCTGGAACACACAACCAGTAACTGACCCTGAGACATCAGTATCATTTGACAAAACAGGAGGAAGAGCCAATTCTTATCACACGAGTCACTGCATGTGTTTTAAGACTGTTATTACTGAAGCCCATTTTTTACCAGCACTGTGTTTTGTGTTATCTAATTGAATAAGGAGGTAAAGAACAGTCTTGTTTATTCTGCTACTTGTGTACTCATTGCTTGACATACAAACAGCAATCTGTATGATCAAGTATGTTGCTTATTATTTCAGGGAACAGGATGCATACTATGAACTTGGTCAACATCTTCATTTCATTGCCTTCTCCTCAAATCCCAGTGAGACTGTAGTACAGACTACCTAAAGCAGTTGAAAAACAGTGTATATGCATGATAGGTGCAGAAGGGAGAACTTAACACAGATTTAAAATTATTTGTTTTGTAGAGAGCTGACTGCTTATGCAAATGTAACTTCACACAGTTATCACTCTAAGGGCCATCATCAGTAAAAGCACTAAGAGCTGTGCTGCCAAGGCTAACAGCTCATGTCCCTAAAGCAAAGCAGGTGCTGCAATGCCCAACAGCATCACACTAGTATGCTCACTGAGCAAACCTGACCTGAAGGTATAGTGCAAAACATTTTTCCCACTGAAAATGCATTACTACTGCACATCACACACAGTTCCTCTCATAACCCCTGGAATAGTTTGGTCTAGAAATAAAAGTTCCTATGACAAAGTTCACAGCTGCAATAACTACAGACTCAAATACACTTTTTGTTTGTACTGGCTCTTTTGTTTAGACTGAAGGACTCACATACAGAAGAGCAATGGATTATTTCCATTTTCTTCTAGTCTAGACAGTCTACATTCAAAATTTAAAGTTGTGTTCTTTTGAGGTTATAGGTGTACGTCTTCAGCAGATGTACACCTACAGCACAAGGCATCTACAGCACTTCACTAGGGCAGGCTCCCTTCCCAAGCACAGTTTGAACTGCTGACTCCCATGAACCACAGCAATCCCAGTGGAGACTCTACATACACTGTTTACTTTTCCAAAAGATGCCACGTTCTAGGTTCCTCTTTGCTGTTAGAAAAACCACTTTGCACTTGAGGAAGATACAGATATAGTGTGACTAGTCTGTATAATCGACACCACTAGTATTTACTACTTCATAAACTGCTGGTTAAGCAGTAAAAAGTCACTTCCTTCATGTCAGCACTATAGGTATCAAACAGGCTAAGAAATTCTCCTCTCTAATTAGTGAATGTCAGCCTCTGTTGATTCTCCATGTAAAATTAATTTGAAGTTTTCATATGAGGTACACTGACTTTACTCATAAATATGTTTTAAGAGGACAGGTAAGGCAAAACATATTAAGAGTCCCTCTGGTATATGATAATGTTGTAAGGAATGCAGAATTAAATAAGAATACAAAAAAACATTAAATGCAAAGTTAAATACAATACAAACTTTATTAAAAATAGGTTGCAAGTGAAATACAGTAGAAATGGGAAACTACAGCAGTTTTGATGTTTTTTTTTTTCAAATAATGCACAGACAAATATGAAAAGCACTTTTACACATATTCACACTTGACCCGAATGCCCAATAGCGGCCAAATCCACTCAACTGAAGGTTATAGGTATTTTTTTGCTAAGCCTTTTTCAGAGTCTAGCAGCAACAGTAATTCAGCCACAGCATAAGTTTTTTTCTTCAAGAAAAATGTGTCACTGTAAGGCTGCTAGTGTTCTCAAGATAAATTGGGAGAGGCTTGCTTTTGCTGATGAACAGACATAGCAAGCATGCAGATCCTTCATTAACACTTTGAACCAGTTTAATCCTCTACTTCATATTTAACAGGTGAAACGGTAAAAGCACACTTTCAAATAAGAAACCTGAAATACGTAAAAAATATTTACACTCCAATTTTCATTAACTTGCATTTATTTATCATACAACTCTTATTAAAAGTGATTTCTTTCCTAAGGCAGTGAAAGTCTACCCCTTTGTATTTGGAAGTGTGCACAAATCCCTAAATATATATTTATAAGAGAACAATATGATACAGGGAAAAAAAAAATCATCTAAAGCCATTAAAGGGCTTTGTCAAATAGAAAATTTGTTTGGAATCACAATATATATTGTTTTAACATCACACAATGAGAAAGACTCTGATGAGGTCCTTATTCCCAACATCATCAGCCACATAAGCATAGCTGAGGAAATAGTGGGAGGAAAAAGATTAACAATTAAAAATTAAATAAGGCTATAACAGTGTGAAAAAATAGCTTGAACTGCCAAAAAGGCTTTCAGTACAACCGTAATAGGATGTCAGTAAAGCCAGCTAGACAGAATGGGAGGCTCACAAGCACTGCTCCTCAGCATGAGCAGGGATGTTCCTTGCTAGCACACCAGCTCTGTTGATGACCTTATGAACGTTCCCACGTCCAGACTGCAGTACTGTATTTGATGCTTTGCACTTCAGTCTTCTTCTCTAATATGCCAGTTGATATCTCCATAGAAAAAAATCTATTGCTGAACTGATAATAACAGACTTATCAATGCTGTTCCAGGCCTAATTAATTGCCCAATAACTTCTAATATGAATTTCTCAGAAAACATACCCACGTGTTCTGCTCACCTTCTGTAATCCTTGCCTTTAACACACTACTAACATTTTGGTCCTAGCTGATGAAGGGCCACTAAGGGTAGCCTACTATCTATTGCTTATGTAATTTTTAATGAAACAGTTATCCAAAGGTTGTTATCTTCACATTTTTTCAAAGTCTGAAGCACATATAGTGGGGATACAACAACGTAGACTTTCCCGTAACTACAGATAAAATCTTAGGCATCCATTTTAGACCCAACAAATACATAGGAATAGAGACATTTTTATTCCAAGATTCTATCTAGAGAATGTGTGTTATGCCAGTACTAAGTAATGGTAAGATCTGTATTGATATGCTGATTCTTCTATGAACACCATACAGTATGTCACACTTGCATATGAAACCTTATTTAAGGTGGCCCAGACATTGGCTTCTTGTCAAACAACCTAAAATACTAATTTCTAGTGCAGTTTAGTTTAGGCAGTTCAAGCTATTCTCACTCTCTCTGCTCAGCAGCTAAAACAAAAGTGTGTCTGTAAAACACCAGGAAACAGAACTTATCTTTGACAAGTGCTACTTGGTCTGGTGCAAAAGAATTTTACCCCCAAAACAGAAAAAAAGTTACCTTCACGTGATTCGCATCTTGAAAAACCTACAGTGCTTTCATTGTATAAACCACAAGCTCCTGGCAAAGTAATCAGTTTTCTTGCTATTGCAACATCTCTAAGTCTTAATTAACAGTCTTAGATATAGAGGAATCAAAGTCACTCCTTTCAGAAAACATTCATTTTCTGTTCATACTTAGTAGTGCGCCCCCAATCTCAATCCCTCAATTTGGAGATCATCCATTACATCTGGTAAGGTGCTTTAATCTTATTTTGTGTTCAACTCATTTTCCAGTTCCATTAGTTTCCTAGAAGCTTTTACTTTATTGGATACATCCTGACCCTGTGAAAAAAGTCGCTGGCGTTCCCTGAACGTCAGGTTTTCTGGTGCTCCAGGTAAATCTGCATCTTGACTGCAAAGGAAACAAAAAATATTTTTTCTAATTCTCATCTACAAGATCCTTAAACATAATCATTCTTGATGACACATAATGACAGCTTCTTTGACTACAGCAAAGCAGTCTCCATTCTGTGTTCTGAAAGGTTTTGTTCCTCACACATACCTTTAAATATGACATTGTGCTATCACTTAAGAGAAATTCATGACTTGACCATTTATTGCATGTCAAAATAAATGGAAATGCTTGCCAATTTCCAACATGAACAACAGATTATACACTAAGGCTCTGCCTGTGTTAGCACAGCATTACTGCTTTGGCTAAACTAAAGCAGTTTTCTGGTGGAACATTTCTAAGAAAAAGCACTGGAAGACAAACCTTTTTTTGTCGCATCATCAGAATGCTACATGGTAAAGCCTGTATGAGATATATATACAGCTTAAATCTTTTATGCCTATTACAAATTTTAAGAATCCCACTGGGGAGGTACTGTTCATCTGCATAAATACACCTAAACCAGCTGAAGGTGCTCATTTACAGTGATCATTTTGTTTACTTCTAGTGCCAAAACTCGCCGTTCAGCAGTGCTTCAGATCATCTAAGGGCTTGTGGAGAGAACTTAGTTGTGTTTTATAGTAACCTATAACAGAGCCAACAGCAGAACTCTGGAGTAGTCCCCAGAGATACAATGACAACAACAGAAAATACTGCAGAAGCTAGCCAAGTCAGCTGTATAAGTCAATGGACTCCTGTATGTCACCTTTTAGATCTTTTGTCTCTTGGATCCCGATAAACTTCCCCAGCAGCTGCTCCGGTAGATCCAGTGTATGAATTTATTCCTTATGCAAAAGAAAGAATTAAGTTTAAGAACAGCAGCAACAACACAGAAGTTTTATACTGTATTCCTTCAAAAAGGTGCAGTGCTTCTTTCAAGAAACAATCTCAAATGAGAATCATAAATATTCAGAGGTTATCTGACCTCTAGAATATTTAATCCCAATACTATTAAATTCAAACCCTCTTCAAATGGCCTATTTTTTTAATTCCTAAATTTGAGTCAAAACCCATTTTGATTAGATTGTCCAGCACAGGCCAAATCATGGTCTTTATCTTATTATGCCTTATTGTAAAGCAGATACTAGAAGCTGTTCAAGGAGCTCAACAGAAAGAGCAACACTCTTCATTATGCTGTGACAAACTTCACAGGCAGTAAGTTAGCTGTAGCTCCTCTCTTTCTGAGCTAAAAGTAAGCAAAGATTAGTATATACCATCTTTGCAATTCAGCAGAATGAAAATTTTAGGCCCTGTTAAGTCTGATACACAAACTGTATCACTCAGAGATGGCCCCATCCTCCCGCCCCTGAATTTAAATTTCAAGTCCTGCAGCACTGCACCTTTAAGTTGATATAACACACAGGTTTTACACATTATATTAATTCCTTGTAAAGGCCACAAGACAAAACCTTTTATTTCCAATCAGAAGTTTAATAATTTAATTTATATTTACAACCATATTCTCTTAATAATTTGTCAGGAAAAGAGTAAAAAGAAGTGTAGCACACTACTCAGATTTGCCTTCAGACAGTTCTGATCTCAGTATCATTCGTGTTATGTCTTGTGAACCTTCTCTGGTACAAAAGGAGATGTTTGCTTCTTCCACTGGTACACCTAACTTCTCAGAAATATTCAGTAATTCTGAGTGAGGCTAGAACACATAAGCCAATTTAGCTAATGTGTTGTAGGCCAAATTTTTTCCACCAAAAATTTGCAGCAAACCAAATCATATTAGGTATGCCAGGTATATAAACATTTTTTCCTCTCAGTTGTGGGTCTTACATTCCTGTAAGTACTGCCTTCCCTACTTTGAAAAGCTTGTGGCTGGATCCACAAGGTTTCATTTGCATTTGGATAGTAGTTTTCAGTTGAGTGTTGACTTTTTTCCTTGGTGAGCTGACAGACCCAATGGTCTTTAAAGACCCAGTGGAAGAAAGCACGAGAGCAAAATTTGCAGAAGCATGGTTTACTAGAGTTAACACTCAGAACAGGAAAGAGCTGTAAAGGACAGGAATGTAACAGAGTCAGCGAGATGGGAGATGGTCAAACTGCACAGTGAATTCTGCATTTTGTGCAAACGGCTTTGTACGTTACGCAGGCAGTCTTCAGAGAAGCTTGAGCAATCAAGTGAAGTTAACCTGTTCTCATGGCTATTTTAAAAATTATGAAATAAGAGTATTCAGAATTAGTTGTATGGCTTATGAATTAGGCTATTAAAGGCGAAGCATCATACTACAATATTCCTTAATTGTTACCAAAACCCTAACCAAATCTTTGTAAATTGTCCTTTTGATTGTTTTCCACGAAAAACAAATGTCCACAAACAATACCACTGAACATTTCACTTTCCTGAGATTTGTTTTTCAATTAATATCAACAGAAAGCAGGATTAGAAATGCAATTATATACTAAATAGCATTCTGGGTTGTGGATGATGGGAGGCAGGGAGTGTGGTGGTGACAACTAGTGACTGATGGCTCTAGGGTTGCCTCATTCATTACATGTACAGCCTTCTAAGTGCCAAATAGGGAAGGGAAGCAATGGCTTTCGCAAGCCTACATGCTGTGATGGAAGGCACATTTTACTTTTTATTACAGTCAATTTCAAATAAGAATTCCTAAAAAAAGAAAGTCCTTTGAAATAAAAAAAAAAAATTAAGTACAGACATAAAGTACCCATGTTTCATGTCAGAAGCCTGCCATTTCGGAATATTCTTAATTCTTTGTGATATCTGGTGTTCAAAAGCTGAAGTTCTTCTGGTACAAAATTGGCTGTGGGTTTATCAGTGACTTCATGTGCATGGTAATAGGCATTATGTAGTACACAGCATGCAGCATCCAGAATTATACTCCAGTCTAATGAAAACACACTGAAAAGCTAAAACCTTCCCTCACCTTCCTTTAAGATTCAGAACCTATTACAGAGCCAGACAGGAGTGACAGTGGGTTTGCAGAAGAGAGGCTATTACCACAGAGACTGCTACATCCTGAGATCTCATTTTTTTATGCAACTTGGATGTTTGCTGACCACAAACAGTGAACTACTGATCATCAACTGCGGGACAATAATTATAACTGAGCTAAACTGTCCCTTCAGTAATATTAAAAACTACACAATACAGTGCAGAGCTTCTCTTCAGCACTGGAAGCAGTTCAACGGCAGCAGAAGCTAATCTGCCCTGCAAAGGAAAGGATGCTAGTTTTCCTTGCTGGAAAATGATGACTTGAGCCTCAACTGAACAGGATGTGTACAAGCAGTTCAGTGGACTTGTATATATCCTAAAACAGATTCACATATTATTGCAGCTGGATTAGAAGTGCTTCTAATAGATGGAACCTATTTGGAGGCTCATATTCTCCCTATGCCCAGGGCACACTGCTGAATAAAGCAAGTGAGTGATTTTCCTAATTTGTTAGGTGGCCAAAAAAGTGATGAGGGATGTAACACACTATAGGATTCCATCTGTGTCACTGAGACTTGAATCCAGCAAACAAGTTGACCATTCAGCTAGAAGCCAGCATAAGCACCTTCCCTTGGGATCTCATGTGACTTGCTACCTTTTTCATTTTAGAAGGATGAATTGATCACATAGAGTTGGTTGTCAGGCACTTGTTAACCACCAGTGTAAGTAAAAAGAATAAACTAGGAGAATGTCATGGCCACCACCTTCAAAAGAACATAGAAGAAAACAAATGTAGAAGTACTGGCAGATGCTGCTGTTTAAAGACAAAGTATTATATCAATAAAGTGCAATTTTATCAGAGTGAGACATACTCAAAGAGTCAAGTATACAAGATTTCTCCTATACAGCAGCAGTTTAAAAAAAATCCCCAGACTTTGGAGTGAATTAGCTTTGAATTCAAGAGTACAGTTCAACTAGTACTCTGCAGGTAAATTATGGTGCTGAAGTTACTGGCAGCTACAACTCTAACTGAAACTAAACTTCATTATGATTGACTTGGAGTTATACAACAACAGGATGAGGAGTCAAAGAAACATAGAGGTATAGAAGGGAAGGAGTAAAGCAAACAGTACTAAGATGAAATTTAGATTTTTGTCTCTCTGGAAGGAAACTATACTGTACAAACCAGAAATTCAGGAATGGTGCCTAATACATGAAATACATGCCTAATACTAACTGTAAGACCTGTATTTCTCTCGGTGCTTGTGTATTTAAGATCTACATCTACAAATATAATTTTTAAAGCCATTTGCACACTCTATTAAAAGAGAGAGAACCCTGGTACCAACAACAAAGCAGAAGATAAGATCTGTCCATGAACCCATTAGGAGAAATTTCCTCTGTTCAAGAAAGCTGCACTTCCAGATGCTCTGAGTAAAGAGCAGTCAGTCATACAAAACAAATCACTTAGAGATACAGAGTGAAAGCCAAAACCAACAGTACTTCAAACTGATTGAGTAGCAGTTAAAATAATTTCTGATTCATACATGAAAGATGGAATTTTTGCTTTTGAAAAGTTTGGGTAAAGAGCAAGAAAATTTGAGAGATCAAAATAATTAAAAATTGAAGGATTCATATTAATATCAAGATTTAAGTTAGATCACCAGAGTGAAAATAGTGATTAAGGGAGGGGGAAATCACAAAATAAGTGATTAAATCTAGAGCCCTGGAGTTGAAAACACAAGGACAGTTTTGAAGAGATGACTTATTTCATTGTTTCTACCTTTAGAGCTGCTGGCATGGATGAAACTTGGTTTGTTTGATGGGGGCGGGGGCTGGCTTTTTTTGACAGTAGTACTGTTGGCATTGACAGAAGATGACTGGAATGAGTTGGAAAGAAAGATGCCATCTGAAACTGGGCGAGGCTGGCGGGAGGGCTGCTGTGGCTTAAGGGTGGCAGGAGGAAAGTCACCATAGGATTTTCTTGTGCTGGAGTACTTATCCTGACCTGCTAGATTGGAATCCTCCTCCTCATCATCATCATCATCATTGTAAGCAACAAACTTGGCAGTATAAATCGTGTCAGGGGAGAGGACCTGTGTTTTGAGGTAAGAGGTGTTTCGCTGAGGTGGGGGAGGAGGAGCGTTAGATGAAGGGGTTGGGGATGGGAGTTCATATTCCCGTGGAAGCGGAGGTCTGTACAGACCAGGCTCGTCAGGTTCCAGCAATCTTCGCTCAGCTTCATCGTGCTGCCTGCGCCTTTCAGCCTCTAAGCGATTGTAATACTCCTCTTCCTGGCGCCTCTGAAAGCCCAGAGGAAACAGAAACACAGTGGTCAGACATTTCAATCCACAAGATTTAAGCTTTCCATCACTGAGCTACAAACATCTTCCATCAATCTTTTTTGTCTCCTTTTCTGGGTATAAGCAGGGCATCTATATGGACTCGTACAGAGAATATTTATTACTAAGAGTGAATGATTTTTGTGGGTGCGCTGGTGTTTGGCCAGTGGTCAAACCGTCACATTTGCAAAAAAACAGCAGCCATCCAGTAACACAGTGTAGCTGTTATTTACAGATTTACCACTGCCTGTGGTCACTAAAGCAACTGCCTGTGTAAACTAAGGGCATTTCAACATTTATTACTCAAATTGTAACTACAGTTAATAAAGGGCAGATTTAATAAAGCTGTAGAGAATCTGTGGGAGAGGAATATAACTAAAATTAACTACCACCTTAAAAAAGGAACTTCATAATTTTGTTTCATGCTTATACAATGTAAATTAGTCAACAGAGCCTTGGAATAGATGACTCCTAACCAAATTTCTAGTATAAACACCAGGAAAACTACTTTCACACAAAAAAATTATTACAAAGAATTTTTCCAAAACAGGCATCAAACAAATACTGTTAAAAGGCATTTAAAACAGAAACGATACTAATGATATCTATATGAGGTTACTGACCATTTAAAAGGTCAGTAAATATCTTCTATGTGTTCTTCCTCTTTAAAAGACTGTTCTGTTTTTAAACTAAATAACATTTAATTCTGTTCAGCTCTTGTCTCAGACACATTGTAAATTAATACAAGGGTTTATTCAGTAGTTCGATAACAAATGAAGTGTATTTGCGAACTGTATGTACATTACAAAACCCTTTGGGTATAAGTGTAGAATAATTTCTGCTGGGAATATATGGCATCTGAAATAACCATAATTTCTTGTATGAATCCATATGTTTAAAAAATCCACCTTAATGCTTATCTGTCCAATACTGAGTCAGTTATCCTGAAAAAATAATAAATAGATCTGATCTTGTTCATCTGAGGCAAAGACATGAAACTCATCTCCTTGTACTACTCTCTAAAACCATTTTACTGATGGTACTGAGTTCTGAGTTGGTAGAAGTATCTTAGTCAACATCTGCCAGTGAAAACTCTTTCAAGTGTGATACAAATGTCATTTGGCTGCATCATTTTCAGAAGTTAAGAAAGCCATAGGTGTTTTCTCCTGGTTGCATTTTTTTAAGGTCCCTACAGTCTACTTTTAAAAACTTTCCGCACTCCAGATACACCTTCCTCACGTCTCTCTTATTACCACCTCTTCCTCTCATCCAACCATACTGTTTATGGGAAACAATTTAACAAAGCCTGAAAAATAAATGAACAAAGTTAATGTATCTAAAGTTTTGGGACTTTTTAAATGTATTTGCTCAATCTTCCAAGATGAACAACTTTAAAAGCCAGCCTTCTTTCTGAAGTCAGTGTTACTAACGGGCAAATTGAACAGAAGTAACTGCTTTCTCTAGGAACAAAAAGGTCTTAAGAAACATGCTGAGTCAAATAAGTTGCTTTGTCTTTTAGTTTGATCAGTTAAGCTTCTCATAGTTATGTATAATGTTTCAGCAGAACCTACAACCCTGAATTTTTATAATTTGACTGCACACTTATCTGCTAAAATTATTTACTTGCTTTCTAGAAACCACTTTCCTCCCACAGTCCAAACATAAAAAACCATATGGAATATTCATCACTACTCCATCGTGTTTCATGCTTCTCTCTGTATCTATATTAAAAATACTACAGAAATATGTAAGTGCCATCTACTGAGACATAGGAAAACCCAACAGCACTAACTGAGCCATGATAATAAAAAAGGTATGCAATTTATGATGGGAGCTGAAGGGAAACAGGAAGTACCTGATTTCTTCCATAATTTTTAGAAAGGCTCTGAAGTTAAGAGCCTTGCCACTGCTAAAAACTGTCAGGCACTAAGCCCACAGTACTATTTCTGCAATACCAGTCAAATCCAGCCAGCAGGAATGGACTGTTTCTTTAATTCCTTTTTGGTTTGGATAGACAAACTGAAGCCTTTGGCCATGACCCTTATCACCAGGGCTACTGTGTTTAAACCCTGCTGACCCAACACTGAGCTGGTACTGGGCAGGCTGAAGAGGAAAGGCCTGCAAGAACCCCTGTGGCACTCAGAAGACCACAACCTTTTCTTCAGCCTCTCTCCTGGTCCGCTCCTCCTCTTGCTGTCTGCGCTCTTCTTCCTGCCTGGCCCTGTCCTCTGCTTCTCGTTTCCGCATTTCTTCCAATTGTTGCTGCCGTCTGCGTTCTTCATCCTGTAACTAACAGAGACACAATTTTAATTGGTCACTCACATGGGCAAGATGGGTCAAAAATGTAACTAAAAATGTAACTAAATACTGGCATCTAAAAATAACTCATTCAGCAGAAAATGCTATGCTACAGATCCATCAATACAATTTCCAGTCATTACGAGTATGCTTTGTTACACTGGCTTGCCTAAAATCCCTAAGGGAAAAAAAGCAAAATAGAGGTGCACAGAACCACATACATAAGAGCACAAATTACACAGGGAGACATTTTTATTGGTCGTGTATGAACCCCCAGTAGAAGACTGAGGTGACTCATGTTCCAAAGAGCTTCAACAACCATAGTCTCATAGGTACAGTAAAATGAAATTAAATACTTGGAACCAAAAGTCCACAGCTCCAGCAGTCAATTGTTTTTTTCATTCTGGATTAGCAGTTAAGCACCGGAAAATCATGACTCATTAGTCAAAGGGTCAATCCATTTAAAGTAACAGGCTCATTCAGCAAGTCTGCAAATAGTCTCAGGAAATAAAATCTCCCACTTTATCTGCAGCAAATGGGTTTTGGAAAAAGCAGAGAGTGAAGGAAAGAAAACTTTTGACTGCTGGGATGAAACAGCTCACACGAACAACTCCTGCCCAACAGACAATACTGTTTTATATACATGTATGATGCTGCACAGTTAGGAAAACCGAGCACAATTCAAACTTTGCATGATTCTTTAAAGCTAACAGTATATAAGCCCTTGATGGACAGGAATATTCACTGGCACAGTAATACAAGTAGAAATTAACTGGACTACATGCTGTGTTATTTCTTATGTCGTCTATGTTTTAAAGTAATTTTTTTCCTCCACATTTTTTAAAATCCTTATTAACAGAAATCAACAAATTATTTGATCTTGCCATTGCATGTAGCAGGGATACTTTTCTACTCCTGGATTTTATTTTACAATCCAAATTCACTTACACAAAAAGACTCTTAAGACACAAAGCAGTACAAGAGAGAAAGAGAAATTAAATCTTAATAGACTTTGTAAGGACAACCTTCATGCAAGTATCTTCCTCCCCAGTTAATAAAAAAGTATAAACAGTTTGGCCAATTTTCTTACAATTATTTCCCCCCATTGTTCATTTTTGAGCATGAAAGCTAAAGAACAAAATTAATTTGATGAATGTATTTTAGAGGATGGTACCTCCAAGTAAATTCCCCTGATTTAGGGCTAAAACTTTGTCATTCCTAACTGAAAACAACAAAGATAAAGATCAAGCTCAGTTTGTGCTGCAGAGCAGGGAACAGAGTAGTTAACCAACTCCCTGCTTGGATTAAGACTTCTTGTCTTAGTTATTAGAAAGACATTATTTTAGCAAAGGAGATAATATTGCTGTCAAAAGCAAAGATATCTAGTAATTCACAAGAGTTTATACAAGAGAAGTCATTTCCTCTTAATAAAAAAAAAGGCAAGCAAAAACTGTGTGGTGAGAAAATACAGGAAAATTCCTGTCCAACTAACATGGTAGCTACTGCTCCCAGGTTATGGCATTGGATGCCTTACTGCTTAGCAGCAAATACTCCTATTCAAAAGCACTTAAATGGTAAAGAATTTCCAACTAAATTATAGAGAAAGTATGACTGGTTTATTTAATTATCTTCTGACCATAACTAAAGAAAGAGCACTAAAGTTACCAGGCTGTCCACCTGGGAATTGTTGTTAGCATCTGTATCGTAAGAATTGTGAAGACAACTGTGTCAGAGGCTATTCTTAACATAATACCTATAGGAAAATGGCTAAAAATTGTATGGAAGGCAGAAGTGAGAATACAGAAACTATTAAGAGATGACATTTCATTTCTTGATGATCACTAACTAGTGATCACCAACTAGTTTCTATTTTGGACCATTCCCAGACCAAGGCAGGGAGTAGTAGTAGGATGATGAGGTATGCCAGAGCACATGCAGGCATTTGAGACTGTAATTCTGTGTGTACAACAGTACCCAGTTCTAACTTCACCTCAAATTTTCAAGATGAAAAGGAAAATCAGCTTTGCATCCCACTTCTAGTGGAGGGGCTGTAAGATTCCCAGGTTGAGTATTTTGATTGGATGCTTCTCTATCCCAATCAATTTTTCCTCTTGTTTAAAAGTCATGTTTTCACCTGATTTACTGTACTTCCACTATCTCCTCCAAAGCCACGTGCTTGTATTTTAACAGGGAAGAACAACTAATTTGTACTGCCAGAGTGATGGAGAAGAGCATTCTTCCAGCTGTAACCAAGCAAATCAGCTGAGCACAAAACACCCATTCTTTTCCCCTGCTTTGACCCAGCTCTACTGCAAAATGCCAACCATTTTGCTCAGCCACACAACTTTGTCTCCCTATTGCCAACATACACTCACAGCACTACTCCTACACCTAAGAGGGCAGAGAAGTCCACCCTTCCTCAAAGATACTGCTCCTGGTAAAGGGGCCAGTGGGCTGATCCTATCAGGAATGTTGATATTCACAGGACTGGCAGGCCATTCTCAAATCCAGGAAGTCTCAAATTTCAGAAAACGTTCATTTCTCCAAGCACTGCTTATAACACTCTAAAAGATGCTCCAGGAGAACTTTAAATTTATACCTATTTATTTAATGACAGCTAAAAAGCTGTGTCAGATCTCATAGGGCTTGGGGAATTTAAAAAATAAACACTATCTAAGCTGACAATTCTTGTATTAACTGTTCATCACCTTCCTTCAGCCTTGTAATTAGGAGAACAGCTATTAACAATGCTCACCCTGGACATACAAAAAAAGCATCAAACATGACAAAGTTTTGTTGTTGTGGGGTTTTTTTAGAAACAAAGTAGCAATTACTTGGGTATATGAAGTGGCATTGTTTAGATGCATTTTGTCTTGAAAGTCATGTGAATGGGATAAAAATCATGAAATTATGAAAAAGTGGTATTTGCTGGGTGTAGTGTTCAACTATTTTATAATTACCCTGGTGCCTTTTTTAAAGCTAAATTTATGAACATCATAAATCATCAACTGATTCAGGCCATGCATCCATCTAGCCCAGTATTTTGCTGTCTCTGACCAAGGCAAAAAGAGCTGCACATGAGCCTGGCCTTTTCTTCTAGCATTCCCCTGGCATTTAGCACACTACTAGAGATGCCAGCTGGCACAGCCTTGTCTAATCCTCTGAGCAGCTGTTTGCAGGCATGATGTCTATGCATTTGTCTAATCCATTTTTCAAGCTGGTGATACCATCTGCCTTCACCAACCTCCTGTCGCTGAAAGATCCAGATGTTTGCTATCTGCTTGGAAAAGCTTTCTATCTACCTAGCTGCAGCTCCAGGAATCAAGGTTTGAAAAAAAAATACAGGTAGTAATTAGAAAATATTGATAAGATACTAAGTCTGAAAAATCTATGACTCCTGGCTTGTCCTTAAATTCAAGAAGGTGAAATGCTTCACCTGTTCCACAGCTGTAAACTGTTTAACACTCACGTAGCGCACAGATACAAAACTGCCTTAGATTTTATAAGAAGTATGCATTTAAAAGGTGATTTTTTTTTTCATAAGACAGTGCTGAATATTCAAATCCATATTTTGTACCGACACATTGACAGTTTTTCCAAGCAGCACAAATTAAATTTTACTAACATCCCCTTTCTTTTAGAACTGGTACACTAATTACACAGAAATTGACTTTGAAGGGGATGTGTTTCTGCTCTGGAAGACTACAAAACTCCTTTTCCATGCCCAATGAGTGCAATAAAATACAAAATTAGCTGGAGTCATAGCAATTACTGCTCCAGTTTAAAAGCCTGTCATGTTTTAGATGCAAGAGAATAGTATTAAACCAGTTGAAACAGAAATTATATTGTAACTTAATGATTGCATGCTTATGCAACCAACTTGGAAATATCAGTTGGGAAGTGATTTCTGAGTTTACAATCCATTTTTATGCTAATCTGCCAAAACCAAACACCTGTAACACCTGCAAACAAGAGGGTGCCATCGTGTGCTGAAGAAGTATGCTGTATTATTAGGCTCTCAGTACAATTTCCCTTCAAACTGTAAAGGAAGTGTTCTTAGAGCTCTTCTAAAATCTGCATGGGTGCGAAAGGGAAAGGAAGCAATCTTACCTCACAGCCTGTTCATTCAAAGTTATTAGTAAGATTTTGTAAACAAAACTGCACAAATCAGCAGATACAGTTTATATGTTAGATCACTGCTGCAACAAACAAATCAAGTCTGCAAGCAGAACACAACATCTGAGAGGAAGGAAACACAGGGAAAGGAATCACCATATCTGAAAACATTCAAATGCATGCTTGCAGTTAACTTACTGCTTACAGTATCATAATGATCTCTGAACACCCAAAGATGCCAGATCATCATCCAAGCACATAGGGCTGTTATTAATAATAATAAGGAACTGAAATGGGAAAGAGATATTGAAGAGAAAGAAACAAACATACCAAATCTAGAACAGAGATTGCTGGCACAGCAGTCTGCTGCAGGTAGTAAGAAAGGGAAAAAAAAAAAAGATGCACAGTGTAAATAAAGATAGGTTAGACATGGGTTATTTCAAAAGCATTTTCTTTTATTTGTTTAGTTGGCTGCTTTAGAATGAGGAACTGAATGGACATAAATGTGAAATACAGAAATTAAAACAAATAATCCAAAATATCCAAATAATCCACCTCAGTAGTTCCACAAAGATGCTTCTTAACTGCATCTCTAAAAGCGAAATGTAATCAAATGAAAATATTAATTCAGTTCAATAGAACTGTTATTTTTTAGTTTCAAAATGTTCCAAAATGCTGGAAGAACTTCATGCACAAATAGTGTTTTAAAGCCAGCTCTTGCAGAGAAGACTAATATTGTTATGCAATACAACTGACTTTTTTTAAAATTAACACGTGGCTTTCTTAGCCTTGCCACAGTAAAATTTTTAAGACACTGTTTGTTAAAATGGTGTTTACGCATTTATTTTTTCATGCCCATAGGTAACTGTCTATGTGCCACAAATTGCCTCTTAGCAATGCTGGACTTTAGGGAAACCTGTTTGCCAAATACATATTTAGCTTTTTCTTTCTTCAGTTTCCAAGTTTGAGGCATCTATTGTTTTACACAGTAATAAAGTTAGGCATAAGGGAAAAAGGGGGAAAGCAATGCAGGCTGCAGTGAATATGAGAAGAGTAAGTTTAGGAAATGAAGCTGCCAAAACAATCGTGAACTCAAATCCCACTCAAGCCACCAGCTATTTCTGAATGTCAAAACAAGCATGTCTAAACATTTCTCAGGAATTAAACACTGCTTATCACAGAATTAAGTCAACTTTTCAAGACAAACACACAGAAGACACTGAACTGAACAGAGCTAGCTTTTAAGCCTGGAAAAGCATAGCTATTGGTATGTAATTTTGGAATCCATGCTGTTATTCAGGAAAGAACAGATTTTCCTAAAGACACTTTTTCTCAATAACAGTAGATTTAGTAGAGTCTTGGGAGACAACAGCCACCAGCAAGAATGGTTACAAATTTCACCATACTGTTCAGTTGTATTATATTATTACATATATTATGAGCTTTCACAGAACTGAAGCTAAGGTAAGCAAACCTCAGTTGCTGATTAAACTGGACACCATGAAAAATCCAGGCCTTGGATTAGGAGGAGCTGGAGCTCTAGACAGGGTGTATTTGCTATTACACCACCCAAAACCACCCAGCTCAAGCAATGCTCCCTGCACTGCTAAGGTCAGCACTGAGGGGTGGTAAAGGTAGAGGCAGCAGCTGTATCAGACCAGCAAGTTGGAATGTCTGTTCAGCTCACTGCTCCCGGGAAACAGTGTGCATTCAGTGTCTGTGTTCATGACCCAAGACTATAAATAAGAACTTTTAGAGGTAAATACACTGGGGAGGGGAGGAAGAAATTACACTATTTTCATTCCTGATTCTCCTACAAACTTTCATAATTTCAAATGTTTTTGCTTACCATTCTGCAAGCAAATTTTTGCCATATTTTACCTTCTAACCATACTCTAGGTACATGGCAAAAAACCTTTATCCAAAGGAAACTTTTCTCTCCCCAAAACCAGAAAAATAAATTCAATTGCTAAATTGAATTCTATAAAAGGTAGCTTCGACACTTTAACAATACATTACTTAACTAATGAAACCACTCTAAGTTATTAATTTTAAAATTCAAGCCATTTAAGAAAGTGTCATCCTCCTTTACTCCCTAAGAACATCAAAACACTCAAAGCATAAAAACCCACCAAGCTAGAAATTTACAGTATTTTTTTCTAGAAAGGATTTTACCCTTGCTCTTCTTTCTGCCTCCAGTCGCTGCATGATAAGCATAGTATCCACCTCATCATCCTCTTCTTCATCATCATCTTCATCCTTTTGCTTTGATTCTTGCAGTCGCTTTTGGAACTGCCACTCAAGCATGAGTTTGCGGAGGCGGTCATTTTCTTCTGCTGTACGATCAGGTTTGTTCTGAAGGTCCTGAATCTCTTTACTCAGCATGTCCACTATGTGCATCTGTTGCTGCTTCTCCAGCTTCTCCTTCGCATCCCGTTTCCACGGATCTGGAGAGAGGCTGTCACCAGAGGATAGCTCTTCCTTGCTGATGGTAATGTACTGCAGATCTCTCCGCTCAATAGTCCGGGGCTGCTGTTGGGGCTGCAGCTCTCGAATAACTGTTTCTTGAGGCCTCTGCAAAGTTGAGGGCTTTTCTGATTTCACTTGTTGAAGGGGGACGGGAGGAACCACAGGCTGAGCAGGAATTAGTGGCTGAGAACGCATTTGGCCCAGTTTTCTTTCCTGCTCACGACGTTTCCTTTCTCGTTCTTCTTCCAAACGCGCCTTTTCCTTTTCATACCACCTCTGATGCTCTTCTCTTTTTTTACGCTCAGCAGCAGCTACCTGGGAGGATGCTTGTGCTCCTATCTGATTTGGAGGAGGAGGTGGAGGCAGAGGCAAATCCATTTGTAGTTCATCAAATTCAGCAGCATAATGCACTGGAGGAGGTGGTGGCGGAGGGGGAAGATCTGTTCTGATGGGCTGGGAAATGGCCACTGGGGTCGGCTGGCTAGTGGCTGGAGTTTTCCAACGGCCAGGTCCACTTTTAGTTAAACAAGAGCCAGGTGACACTGGTTTGGAGGAATGGTTCAAGTGTTCCTGGCTAGATGTGCTGGAATCCACAGACGAATTCATCCACTGATCGCTGTCTGACTTCCGATCAATGTACTCCACATCCTTGCGTATAACAACTTCCAAACGATTCCTCTCTGGCTGGAAAACTTTGTCTCTGAGCTCTTCCTGGGAACGAGCTACACGCTGAAAAATATTAAACAAGGCATGTGTATCACAGTCAATCCACAATAAAACATTTTTGAAAACGGCTTACAAAACACATTCTTATTACTGAAGGTAATTACTTTTAACAAATTTAAGCATTTCCATACCCAGTAGGTTTCCCAAAACCAACAATAAAATATTTTTCTCAGTCTTCTTAACTCATTCAAGCGATGGAAGACTTAGCAAGCTCCTGGGAACTGCCTGGTAACTGGACTGGGAGGAATGATGAATGCAAAATGGAGTTTTAGCTGAAAACCTCCCCAGCTCACACAATTTCTCAGGACTATCCCTGACATCCCCTCCCCCCATGTGTGAGTATGAGAGTCCGGGTAGCTCTGAACAGCAGCTCAGTCATACCAGCTCTGCCATTCAGACTTCAACTGGCTTCACTAAACATCTTTCCTATTGGGAAAGCAAACACAAAGGCTGCAGACAGAGAGAGAGGAGTGCCTCTGCCTACCCTCCTCCATTAGCAGGAGAAATGCCCTGCAGGAAGCTCCCATTACTGACACAATTCAGGGTACAGAATCCAGGCAGGCAGTCTAATTCTACCTGCTCCTGGAACATGAGTATAATGGTCAGAGATTTTTGTCACTTTAGTGCAACACCAAGTCTTGTTCTATAGAACCTCTGGGTCCCATTGCACTGAACAACCACCTGAAAAGGAACACTGGACCATAAACCAGGATTATTAAATCTGTTAATGATTTTCTTGAAGCAAGAAAATTAATTCGTACTTTGAATGTTAGGAACTGCTAAGCACTGAACACATAATGCACCAATTATCAATAATTGAGAGAAGACTAACAAAGCAAACTCCTTTTATCTTCCTTCATCAATGACCTTAACCATGACCTCTCTTAAAGAATGCCTTCTTTGAGAGGAACAAGTGTATTTTTTATGCTCTATTAGTCCACCAGAGCTGAACACAAGTTATTTGTGGTAGATTTGCTGTAAAGATGCACCTAGCCAAAGTCTGCTAATGCCTTCAGAAGAGAAAACAGGCATTTAGCAGCCTTTTTTACAAGCCCAATTTTCTCTACAAAGATTAAAGTGCATTTTTTTATTTTTGTAAAAGGTTTTCATCTGTTTTCTTCTAATTTTCAACTTAATAGATTTTCTCTGCCAGACGATAGTTCTTTTAACACTTTCAGTGCTAGTAAGGAGTTAAACCTTCTATTTTGCTTTAGCAAAATCCTTTTCTGCCCTGCCTTCAGCCTTAAGGCTATAGCTCAAATTCAGTGTCTGTCAACAACTTTAATAGATGGGCTTCATCTTTACCAGTTTTAATCACCTCATCTAAGCTACTCACTTAAGCTTGTTTTAAGCAGGGGAGAGATGCATGTCCAGGCAACAATCATCACAGTATTCAGTTAAAACAAATGGGTAGGAACCATTCTCTGGAGACACCCACCTCCCCTTCTCCCATCACTGACAGAGAGCATATAGATGTTAACTATGCAGCTGAGATTAAGTGAGAGGAAATCATGAAATGTGGAAGAGTTAAGCATGGAAATTCAGTAAAATATTTCTATATCTATTTGCTAAAGTTGTTCAACTTGCAGCATTTCCCTTTCAAAATTACTGTCCTACTTTGAGCAAAACTTGTATTTTTTTAACAGCCCAAATAACGAGAATTTAATCTCTATGATACTAAAAAAACACTAGAATAAAAGTGACTTTTTACTGAATATACTTGCCCATGCATGTGTGAGCAACCTATAAACAATTCTTTCTTGGCTTACTTAGACAGAATCTTGAGCTAATTTACATAACACTTTTCCAAAAGTAAAAGATAAGGCTGGTGTAAGGCTCCTCTGCTCTGATCGTTAATTAAGAAATAGCAAGGAAAAAAAAAGCTCTCTATATTTTTAAGAGTGGTAGATTAGAGAAAGAAGATGATCCAGTAACTAGATTTAGGAGATCTAGGTTTAATTTCCTGTATGGATTTGAGTGAAGTTCTTACTAACAGAGGCAGAACAGCACTGTGTTTGAATTTCTAAAAGTGCAATGGATGTAAATTCATTCCATGTCAAGATGCATCTACAATTTGATAATAGATACAATTTGAAATTATATATTTCTTTTTTTAACTAGGGGCAGGGAATGTGTTTCAGTGAACACCCTGGATAGGTCTCAAGAACTGTTTTATTTCAATTTTAATACTTTATCACTTTAGTAACACACCCTTCAGGCAAACATTTTTCCACATAAACTTTCTTGGAAGAATGGAGATTTAGTTTGCTTTTCAGAAAGCCACAAAACATTTTACAAGATGAACCCTACTACCACTTACACCCAATTATTTCTAACAGGGGGATTAAAATATCCCAGATAACAGGTCTGTAGAACATGATAACAAATTCTGAGAAAGGAAGGGGGGGAGAAATAGGCAAAATGAGAAGGAAAAAAAACCAAATCATAGGGTTCCTGAACTCAAGCCCATCTTGGCAAAAGTATAGTTGTTCCCATCTTATGGTATAGTTGCCGAGAACTGACTATTCTGAAAAAAGTCTCTGGCAGACCAGGAATGGAAAGCAAGCAGTTTCTTTCTGATTCGTTTCCTCATACTGAAAAAATTACTTCTCACCTGCATGGTAGTATTGATAGAATGATTACTTTCTGCCTGAAGCTGTGGTTTTTCTTCATAACTTGGCCACTGACTCTGAGCTGGACCCATTCGATCCTGCGACTTTGAAGCTGGGAATGTGAAATATTCTCTAGTATAGGTCTGTGTTGGGATGGGATAAGCTTCAGGTCGTGGTGGCAGAATCTGTTCCTGAAAAAGGGAGAAAAAAACCAAGGTAGGATTCTCTAATCACATAGATCTGTATGGAAGATTGTTCTAAACATGCTTTTTCCAAAATTTTCTTTTGGCTCCTAAGAGCATTACTCATCTGGGACAGGAGATGAAGAGGTTGCCTAGTATCAAATATAACTGTGGCTATGACTCATGTTTTTATGGTCTCAAAGTGAGTATGCAACATTGTACAAACCTAAGAAATCGCAAGGACAACTTCATGAACAAAATTTAATGAAATCATTGAAAACTTTCCAACCTTTCATTAGCTGTAATAAGCAAAACCACACCCAGTCACAAGCACCAGCACTGTGGTCAAATAGTCCAGTAAGACACTGGTTTGACTCAAGCCCACTGACACTACTAATAGATAAAGAAAGTTTAATAGCCAGCATTTTGCTTGCCATTTCTGACCTCTGTACAAAGATTTCCAGTAGAGACTGAGGTTATTTTGGTGGTAGTTCCAGATGCATAAGCATTCTTTCCCCCAGGGCTTGGAGGCTGATCTGTTGGAAAGTTAAAGGAAGCATTTACATGACTGTTAATAATAATTTACAGGCCTTAATAAAGACTTAATAAAGTAACAGTATTCACAAAATAACTACTATTTTGTCTTTAAGTAGTTCTAGCAAGAAGCTTGCTCCAAATGTTACCACTATACTGGCATTTAAACTTAATCCATTTTTAAAAACAGTCACCCCCTTTTGAATACAACAGCCTCTAAAACTACCGCAGGAGGAATCTATCCCCAAAAGAAGGATAACTTTTCTTACTTGCTACATTGGGACTGGAACGATGATCGGCCCTGTTCTTCATCAATCTGTCATCCCCTGGCAGCTTCTTTGGTTCACTGTACTCCGTCCAGGGCAGCTGGGGACTCTCAGGTGATCCATTTTGCGTGGAATTGTTATACAGCTCAAAACCTTCACTCTTTGGTCGGGGTTTACCTGAGCCATGATGGTCAAAAACTGTAACAGTTGGATATGTAGGTTCTCCTTTTCACTTAACTACTGCCTAGCGTATTTTTTTTCAAACCAGAGCTACCTTGAGCTTATGTTTAAAAATTAAGTTCCCAGTAAAGCAAATGCTAGATTTAAAAATCTTTATTTCTTCAAATATGCAATTCTAATCTTCTATCAAATCTACAGAATTCCCTCCATCTGTATTCTTCAAAAGAACTTCTGATAAGGTACCACAACAATTGGAAAAACTAAGTATGTTATACTGAAAGGTCTCTGGATGACTGAGACATATGGCATCTGGGATGGTGGTGTCAACTGTGATAATAAGGATTTGTTCTTTTAACCCATTCTTTCCTATAATGGTACTACCCTATATGTAGAAAATGTCTTCAGTAACGGAATTATTTCCTTTACAATACTATTTTATATTGGACTTTGATATGCCTTTTGTTAGTACCCTGAAGTAGGATGACAAAATAAAACACTGGAAAGCATCCAAGAACTTATGATCAGACACTGAAACTTAAGAAGATATATTTCAACATTTCTAGTTTAAAAAAAATTTGAAATTCAATGGCAAGATACATTCCAGAGCTTCTGTTTACATTTATTTATCTCCTACTAGTTACACTACACTCTGTGGTTACAAGGAAGACATACTCTGAGAGGAGAGAAGCTCTTATAAAAGGGACAAAAAATGCCATTAAGTTTAATGCCCTTTATATTAATTATATTCAATTTGTTAAAACAAAAATTAATTCAAATCAGAATTGTATTTAAATGCATATTTAACTTTTGAAATGTATGTGTGTGAAGGATTTATTCATTACTAGACTAGGAAAATTTCAAGCAGTATTTAAAACCAGATGAATTTCTGATAAGAAAGGAAATTTAGTTTTTGATTTAATATTACAGTAATACTTGCTACGATACTGTAAATTATTCTATTTTCTGCATTATGCAGAAGGCAGACTGACAAAGCTGTTATTAACATCAATATTAGTATCTTTACCTCTTTGCATCATTGGGGATGGCTGATTAAGCAGGGTTGCCAGGCCATGGTAAATTGCTCCTTGTTTTGCTACTTCTAGTGTTACTACAGAACCTGTCCTAGTCATAAGTTCTGCTGCCCTGCAAAAAATGGCAGAGCAAATAAAGCAAAATTAAATTAGGCACTGTATTACTTATTATCAGTAATTTGTTGCTTGACAAAACACTCTTTTTCAGATTAATACTTGAAATCACTTTTTAAAAAATTACAAGATAATGACAAGAAGATAGGCTTATGTGCACAGACAATACCTACTGACAAGTACTATTTAGTCCCAGTTCCTGCTTCAAAGGTCAGAAGCCAAAGTATTTAAAATCATACCTAAATAAAGATTGTTCAAAACCAAAATCCAAATGTATAATACAATTTCTTCTATATAGATAACCCATACTGTATGAAAAGAAGAGAAAAATAGTACACAAACAGTTGAATTTGTTGCTAAGGTTATCCATAGGCAGTTGTCAGACACCAAGACAAAGCCTAAAGTGTAAAATCATGAGCTTCTGCCCATTTTGGTACATTATTAAGCTAACATTTTCTTTGTATAAAAACAACCAAGGAAAGCATTCCATACCTCTCCTGGGACAGGCCCACCAAACTTCGACCATCCACACTAAGCAGCTGATCCCCTGCGGCCAGACGACCATCCTAAATAGGTATTCAAGAGAGGAAAATTCATACACCAATGCTAACATCATCTCCACTAAAACAATCAACCATTCACACAAACTAGTAAACAACGGATTTTCATGCATTTCCAAATGCTCTTACTACTTTTGAAATCGATGAATTAAGAATTTTACTGACCACATCTGCAGCACCTCCTTTCACAACAGACTTGACATATATTCCAAGTTTGTCTTGACCAGCACCCTACAGAGAAAGAGGCATTAATTTATTAATTTATATTTGATCTCTTAAGCACTCCATAAACTAGAAAATTTTATATGGTTAAATAAACCTCTGCTTTCTTATTACTGTTATATATTTTCAAACTGGAGAAAAACCAATGATGCAGAGAAGAGTTACATTCAATTAAAGTCATATGAAAAATTAAATAGTAGGCCTATTAAAACTGCAAGCTTTGTTAGAAGCAAAGAATATTTGGTCTTAATGCAAGTTTGAATAAAAAAAAATAACTTATACTTTAGAAGTTTGCTCTAGTCTCCTTCTAATAAGAAATACTTATTTGCACTTTTACACACATGTTAATTATAACTCTTAGTATTATGTTTTTAAAGAGAACACTGTACCCCAGTGAAACAATGTAAATTGCAGATTACATGAAAAAGGAATAGAAATGCTGTTTTACATTCATTAGGACTGTAAAGGAGCCAGTGTAAAGGAACAGAGAATGCCTTTAGCTTTACATAAACAAGTAAAGCAGACATAAGTATTTTAGAATTGACAGAGCCAATATTTAAGTCTGGTGCAAAACCATGCAATTTTCTTCATAAAACATTTTTCTCAAAAGTGTTCTGCTACATTTTGAAAGGACTGTTAACAATGAACTTATTGCAAGACAGATACCAACAGATACCAAGATACAAGAATGGAAGCATCTATTCAAGCCATGCTGTTGTGTCATCCACATGCTCCAATGTACAAGACACCACACAAATCAGTCCAAATGTTAGTATCACAAATCTTTTAATTGTCTCTTATAATGTAAGACTATTACTTGTCATTTATCTACTTCAGCAAATGGTGACATTTTACTCTGCAAGTCACTTAGGAGAGTGCTAAGTACGTTTTCAACAGAGCACAGACTTTATTGTAACATCATTTTTCTAATATAAGCCCCCAAGTTGCTCTGATATTGAACATACAGCTTCCTCCTTTTTTTTCCCTCCTCCTTTTTATCTCTTTTGTTTGGGCAGCAAAAGCATGCATTGTTCCTATTGTTATAATAGAATAAAATAAGAACCAAGGTGAAGATTATTCCAAAGCTGGTGTTACACAGACAAGGTTTTCTACACAAGTGAAAGACCTATTTTCATTAAGTCTTAGGTTAATCCCAAATGTTTACACAAAAGACGCAGAAAAATAATTCCTTCAAGTCTTATGATTCCAGATTAACATTCTACCTGTCCAAATTTTTCATAATAATTGCTTAAGTCATACTTTTGGATAAAAAGGAAAAATGCAAAAAATAATGAAATACAGATACTTTCTTTGACTAGAAAGAATACAAATTAACAGAGTTCAGTTCCTTTTTGGTTTGTTTTTTTTTTTTAAACTCTAAAGAAACACTGCTGTAACTGGAATAATTTTAACTTTATACCAGAAAAATTGGCTAAAGCTATGAGAAACACAAGTCAGAAGACAGCTAGATAAATGTAATGGAAAATGAAATCATGCTTCACAAATCTCTTTGTTTTTCCCCCAAGGAACCAAGATGCATATGAGGAAGGATGATCTAGCTGAACACTGAGACTTCCAAGATGGACATCACAAGATCTTTTGGCAGGAGTTCTTCAAGACTTCAAGGTGACATGCAATAAGAAAGAACCTGTCCTTGTGTATTAATAACAGGTTCAATAATGGATCAAAAGTTGTTAGTTTCCACAAGGAACAGAAGTTTGCAGAGGAGCCCTAAATGTTTGTGCTGTTTACCACGCTCCTACATATTCCAAAAAAGGGGCAAATAATAGTAATGTAACTAAATGTACCAAATAGAAGAAGATTCATCAAGTAAGTCAAAACCAAGAGCTGCAGATGGATCACCTGATGCTGAACACTGAAGCAGTAATGGGGTGAAGATGTACTTCACTAGTTCAAATGTAAAGTAATGTTTCAACCTTCTAAGGTGCTGGCTCCCACCAGGGCACTGTTGGCAGAACCAGTTACCACCTTTCCTAGCTAGGAACTAAAAATTAAATGACAGCATTTATATGTCCCTTCCTATGCCTCCAGCCACTAAGCATACCTAAAGGGAAGCACCTTGAATTCCAAAGGGCAAAATAATCAACAGCAACTCACCCACCCACCCTTGAGTTGTAACCTCATGCATCACATCTGTCATTGCAGGAACGAAACACCAGCTTTTCTTGGTGGCCACACTGACCAAGAATAACCAGATTCCTCTGAAGCCACCTGGAACTGACAGTGTTTTTATTCAGTCCTAACTTCAAAGGAAGCTAGCAGGAATCTCTTCCCCTTAGGTCCAGAAATTCAGACAAAGATCTATCTCATAGCTTGATTAGGTAAAAACAAGCAAATCTTTGAAAGAACACTGCCACTTACACAGTGCACACATTAATCACACAACTTTGGTATTCATTTATTGCATCAGACACTACATTCATCCATATACATCACCTTTCTGATGCTTGCTGACTCTTAGGCACATTAAACAAAGTTGAAACCTTCTGTATAAGCCTATGATATGTGGCTTATATTGGTTTGCAGATAATGATGAAATAAACATTTTCAATTGCACAAATAGCAATAAGAAGGTTTTCTAAACTGACTTTAACTTCTAAAGATTAGTCACTGTTTTCAGAGCCATCTTATATCAGCTCAAAAATTTGGAAGCCAGCAGAACAGAAAAGAACAAAACCATGGTCACTAAAAATCTAAAAGGGTTACATTTAAAAACTGCTTAAAATTCTGATTACTCCCTTACAAAATGACACTAATAGAATCATCAGAAACATGGAATACCTTTCTTGAGAGAACCAACTAAGCGCACACATTGGCTCCTCAGCTCAGCAACAATCAAGGAACTGAAGGCCAATGGGATTATGACTTGCACTGATAGAATTATTTATCATCTCTCTGATCAGCCAGTAGAAAACACTTTCTTACTTCTCCTATCACACCTAGCATGCTTTAAATAGTAAAACAGAAACAAAATGCAATGAACCTCCACCCTGCAAAACATTTTCCATAAGATTTCATAATTAAATTGGGAAACAGCCAGGAACAAGACTGCTGAAAGATGCCAAAATGTAAACAGAAGCCAAGATTCTTGGTAGAGCTCTTTGAGGCTTTATGGAAAAAACCAACCAACCAAACAACAGAAACACCCCCCCCGCCCCCACCCACAAACAGATACAAGGCACTCTGATATTATAGAAAGCTAGAAACCAGGATGAACCACAGAATAGTTTGGGTTGAAAAGAACCTTAAAGACCATCTAGCTCCAGCCCCCTTTGCACAGACAAGGACACCTTCCACTAGAGTGACTTGCTCTGAACCCCATTCAGCATGACTTTGAACACTTCCAGGGATGGGGCATCCCCCACTTAGCTGAGTAACCAGTTCCAATCCATCACCTCCCTCACAGTAAAGAATTTCTTTTCACCATCTAATCTGAACTTTTCAGGTTAAAGCCATCCCCCCTTGTCTTGCCCTTCTAACAAGTCCCTCTGCAGCTGGCTGGCTGGCACGCTTTAGGTATTGGAAGGCCACAATTAGGCTACTCTGGGGTTTTTACTTCTACCTGAACAATCCCAATTCTCCCACCCTTTCCTCACAGGACAGAAAGATCTTACACTTTTGTTATGTTCTTTGGCTAAAGGCACCACAGCTGGAAAATACCATATCAGTTGGATTTTTGCTCTAACTGCACCTATACTCTAACCCTGACAGTAATTCTTCATTATGATTCAAAGGAGCTGGTATTTTACTCCTCATTGCTTCTTCTCCAGTGTTTTTATGATATCTATACAGCTTGTCAATCTCTTTCCTGTTCTTTTAAAGGAAGTTCTGAGCAGATGTATTAGCTCCAAGTCATCTCACTAAAATAATGCATTTTGAAAGCATAAAAATTATTTTAAAATAAATCTCTGTTCAGATTACATTACAAGAAAATCTTTATCAGTAACCACATCTATTCATGTCTTATTAGGACCAGTGAGTTTCTCGCTAATTCACATGTCAATTAACATTTATCTAATGATATGCATGTACAAACTTGGGAAAGACTTCTCACTAAATACCTTAAAATCAACTCATCACCTTCCCTTCCCTCATCACCCTAAGCTTTATGGTAACTTGAATTCAAATTCTTAATTTATATTGAAATAAACTTGATTTTGCTTTGTTTCTACTTTCCAGAAGGTTGCATTAAAAGGAAATATACAATTTTTAGAAACACAAAAAGGTTCTTAATATGTAGTCAGCCATACTAAACTCCACAGTGAATAAAATTCTCATATGCTACACATGGGTTTTCCTGTTTTCATTTAATGGCTTTACAATTAAACAGATTTCTTTGTGAACTACTTATTAAACTGCTTTTCTTTCAAAGGAATGTGAAAGTCAACATTAAAGTGATTCCCTCACAAATAGAGCAATAACATGTGTGTATCAGTACCAAAAGTATGATAAACCTTCTTTTCACCTGATTTTATTTTCTCCAGTCTTTAATACCAGAAGCATGTGCATCCATATGGCTTTTAGTCCAAACAGAAGAACAAACTGTAAAGGAGTCAGATGACTGTGAAAAGCAAGAATGCAGTAAGCACAAAGAGATGGCTTATTCCCTTTCCCCAAGATTAACATACTGAAACCTACAGCAGATATTCTCAAATATACATAACCAAATACAAAATCACGAAAACTTTTTAAGGATTTTTCAAAAAATAATGTAAGATATTCTATATTTTTAAAAGCCTCATCTGCTGTACCACACTTTCTAGTGCTACCAATCTACCAATTTTCTTTCACACTTGATGCAACTTTTTGCCACAATCCTTGCAGAAAGTAAAAGATACCCTTTGAAGGAAAATTTGGGAAATCCTCCCTTTTAAGTAATAATTTAAGGAAAAAAACCACTAAACTGCTACTGCTGCTTCAGTTCACCTGGGTGACAATGTTCTTGAACTGAACTGAGTATATTACAACTCTGAGGACTTCTAAATTATACCTACCTTTACAATGCATAGCCAAAACAGGTCCCTAAGGGAAAAGATGTTCCACAAGAAGATATTAGCTGAACAGAATTCAACAAATAGTGAACTGGGGTCTGAAGAAGGGAATATGGTATTTAAAAATGCTTATACCTGATGTACACCAGAGCTAAGGTTCAATATGAGAAACACCTCCATTCTGTGCTTTTACAATCCAGTTAAATAATCAATACACAAAAACCTTTATACACAAATAAAGTGCATAAAGCCAAGAGAACTAGTTTGGAGGCCAGCAATGAAGCATTATCCACACATTTCAGGATTTTAAAAATCCTATAATAATAAATTAATTACAGTGACAGTATTAGTGTACTCATACAGAGTGTCAGGAAGAAACCCACCTGTCTGCTCCCATGCTGTCTCACACTTGGAGCTGTGCAGGCACTACTGTGTTGTGGCAGGTCCCATGACAGACCTGGCTGGAGACTCAGCTGATCCCTGTCTCCAGTTCCCCTCCTCCCAAATACAAGCTTTGTTTTCAACTTAATCAGCTTCCCTAAATTGTTTACAGCACAGCATGACTTGTTCATAACAGTGCAGGAAAGGAGGGTGCTAGGAGGGGCCTGATTCATTAAGGGAGGTTAATTCCTTTATTTGGTGAATAACATTATTTTCAAGCCAACAACTTCAACCATTTGAAATTCCTGAATCTTACTATAGCTCACCTATTGACTTTTCAAGCAGCTCTGTGTGGTGTCTGCAAAACAAACGTATTCTAGTAGGAGCTGAGCCCCAAAACAATTGCAAAACAAACACCCACATACATGCAGGTTCCCACAGAGAGAAGTAAACTACACAGTGGAAAATGTATTCATTTTTAAGTTTCTGAACGCCTGCATGGCAAATGCACTGAAAACACACTTCCCAATTTTGCCAAGTCCCACCCATTCCCCTTCTAAATGTAAAAAAATCCTAACTTTAGCAAGGGATGGAGATGAATGACATGTGTAGAACTGATGAAAATGCATCTGGCTAAAAAGCACAATGCAGTTTCACTCATGTAATTGCACAATGGGATAAAAATGTTATGTTCCTGCCCCCCTCTTTTTCCAGAGACCTTTATTAGATCTCTGAGGCAAAGCATGAAAAGATTCTTGAAAGTAATCTTCTCCATGCTTGGGCTTATTAATCTTTAAGATGCATAAAGCCAACACATGGGGGAAACTGAGGTAAGCTATTAAATCCAGTAGCCAAGATGAAGCCACACATTTGCATGAGATGCAACACCTGTATAAAGATTTTCTAATCATCTCACACTTATCTTAAGAAGTAATTAAATGTTTTAAAAGAGCACAAGTTGAAATATGTTAACACATTGCACTTGCAAGTTTGTCACGCACTTGGAGTTTAGTCAGAGTATGAGAATAATTAATCCTAAATTTGCTGTGCTTTACAGGTTGGAATTCTATGACAAAGGACAACTTTTCCATTTAACTGGAATTTTAATAACTGGAACTTTAAAAGATTTTCTAATCCTCCTTGGGAGGTAAGAATAAACACATGGCACTTCTGTATACAGATGTCTGCTAGAATGGTAACTTGGGTCATTATTCTAAACCTAAATGAAGAAAATCTATGGGAAAATGTTTAAGTGACCAAACTACCATATAAAAACAAAATAAACAAGGAGTCTTCCCTTACTGATAGACTAAAAGGAGCTACAAGTCAAGAGGATAAATGAAAAACTGTGGTATGAAACACTATCAATAAATCCAGAGATTAAAACTCGCCAGGAGTTCTACTTTCCTTAGACCTACCTTTAGCTCATCTGTGTGGCCCTGTACAGGGTGTGACAATATTTAAAGCTGGACTGAAGGAAGATAGGGAAGATTTTAGAAAAGAGGAGTAGCTCTATTTTTTACCAGGCAGGCTGGTTTGAAATAGTTCTTACCACAGAACAAAAACATGTTTAGAAAAATCTTACAATTTGGAGTCTGAAATTACAACCAAAGGCTACAAAAAAAAACAAAGGAAAATAAAAACCAAGGAACTAAAACACAGAGGGGTTTATTAGACATTTGGCTGATGATGACTGTTGAGTTTCCTATCAGTACTGGTCACAGGCCATGAGTTGCAGAGTCCATGGAAATCTAACTTCACTTGAATATATGACCAAAGGAGCAGAGAACAGCTAACCAGCTGGAACTGCAGCAAGAGCTTCCAGTTCTTTTTAAAAAAAACACTACTGTTTATCTTGGAGATTAATGAATTCAGACAGACTGGAGCCAACAAAAAACCCATTAAAATCCAAAAATTAAAGTCGACATTAAAATCTCACCTAAGAGATAACTTTTTTTAACACACATAAATAACATTGGTATAGTCTGACAAATGTGCTCCTATACATGGACACAACTAATTATTCTCAACTAATCTTCTTCTCATTCTTCTCAACTAATGCAGGAAAAGTGCTTGCTAAGTACTCATATTTGGAAAATTAAGATGTAATGAAGACTCTGTAAATTTTCACTTACAATTGTCTTCTAAATAGCAGTAGGATAACTGGAAAACCTGAGCTAGATCTCAGGACATATCACCTTTCACAAAGGAATTCAGTCAAGAATTTATTGAATAAACAAACAAATAAATTAACTTAATTGCTTTCCTGTAGGGCCTGAAAGATTGGAGGAGTTCTGAGAACTCATGCACCTATATGGCAATCCACAGCAGTTAAAGAGCCAATTTTGGAACCTCTGGTCAGCACAACTTCAGTCTCTATAATGCTGATACATCTAAGATGCCACTGACACAAGGCAGGGGAGCCAAAAACTAACCACTACAGTACCTCCCTAAAAGAGAACCTGAAAGGTCAAGAAAATAAACAACCTGCCCCCAATATTATGTTTGTTTATAGGATTTTCATTCTTCAAGTCACACAGACTTCAATCTCAAAAAAAACCAAAAAAAAACCCCTACAAATTCACTGGGAGCAGGAGGATGGAAGAAAAACTAACTTGATACAACAGAGCCAAGTCGATTCAATATTCAATGCATTAAAAAAAAAAAAAAAAAAAAAAAAGCTCAGCTGAGACAATGCTACACAAAGATTTCATACCTGTTGTCCAAAAGGGTATTTGCCCCTTTTAAGCCCGGTACAATTTTCTCCTTAATTACAAAAATTCTGTCATGTTAAAGAAGCCGAAGGACCAAGCTGGATAATGTAACCTAACCTAAGTTTTTGAGATAGCCTAACAAGAAACAAGTCCTTTTCCATCACATTCATTTTTAATATACTAGTGCACAGTAGCCCATAATTGTTTGCACAATTCGGATTACTTTTCAAGCCCCTCCTTGCTCTGAAAGGATTTGCCCAAAATATTGCATTTGCTTAAAAGTATCACTATGAAAACTGTAAAAATAAAAGAGGCAGCATTAAAAAATACCTCACCAAAACAAACCATTACAGCTACTTCTATAAAGTATTCAGACTAATGAAGACAAGAACAAGATAAACTACAGTGACCTAAAAAAAGAAATCGCTACTCCTACATCAGGAGGATGAAAAATTGAGGATGTACAGTAACAAATTAATAAACATGACAGATTTAATCAGAAAAGTTAAGGAGGACAGATTTTATTGCTAGTGCTGCTATGCCACAAGATGAGTTCTATAAAACTTTCTTGTCAGTAACAGACACAGGGAACTTTGTCTCACATACATTCTATTGGCCATAAAACCGAAAACACCATACAGTGCAGCTGTATAGAAAAGTCACAGTTTGAATAACAGGAATATCTGACAGACTTCCTAATGGCAGCAGCACAGCTATCCATGAGCTGGTGAGTCACCACAGAAGCATTAAAAGCAGGCAGAAGAAATTCTGCTTGCTCCTCCTTCCCATTTGGTATTTGCCAGGACAAGCAGCCATATAGGCAAGGTGAAAACAACAGCCAGCTCCTTCTAGTGAGAATCAACATGCAGCTTCATTCCCAGGTGAGCCACCCATGCTGTGACATGCTCATGAGGACCTGCCACCTGCAGAATGATGGCTTGGAGGTGCTGAGACACCACACAGCCCCAGTGTAAAGAATGAGAGGGAGGGAAGGTCCATCTGTTGACCAGGTGCTAACCTCTAAACAGTTGAACTACTCCCATGCCCACACATCCCCACCCAACATAGGTGGATCACAAACCAGCTGTACTTTCTGTGAGGTTAGCAATACTCCGGCAGTTTTAGGAGACCTGTTAAATCACGTGGTTATTTCAATACCTATAATGAGAACTAGAACTACAAAAACTACTATAAAAACAGTTTTACAGTTGTTAAAAATAAAAGAAGAATTGTATTAAGTAATTAAGGAAAAACTATGCATCTGCAGAGCAGATCTGCAGTACAGCACCTAACCAAACCGGTGCTGCTCCAGACAATTAACAGGAAGGTCTTGTCATAACTTGTTCTGAAGCCTCTTTTGCCCACACCCGTGGAGCTTCATATACTTTGTTTATCACTCTGATAAAACTAAAGCAATGAACAGCTTCCAATGAAGTCTGGCAAAATCATACCTCATTAAAAGCGTACTCTTCAATAACAATTTTTTAAAATGTTAGATGATTTAATATAAAAAAATTTTCAATATGAAAAGCTGACTTTAATTTCCATAAAATGTCAGATTGTCTTCCTAATGATCTTTCAATATAGAAATGTACATTTCTGTCTTTAGTACATATACATGTAAATGGTTTCACATTTCATATAAATAGTAAAATGAAAAAATAGTACTGAACTGAAAGTATCTTCCCTCTCAAACTATACTTTGAATCCACAAGTGTCATACTGTCACCTACCTTTTTAAGTAATACTTCAATTTAAGTGGCTTCAGATACCAAGACTATATGTCAAAACATTTCAGTAGTTCACATAACCATACATCTTTTAAAATAAGTAATTTTCAAGATTTTCTTAAACTCTTCATATTTATGCAAACATGAAATAAGATTTTATTTTAATAATGTAGGTATCACATATATGTGTGCACACATACACAAATATACCTTACTAAAGATATCTGGGATGTCTCATAATGCTTCACAGCTGACAGTTTTTCCAAGTCACTTAAGCTTCTCTGGTATTTTATAAAAATTAAACAGTTTAAGAGAGAACGAATCAACTGCAAATAAAATGTGTTTAAAGAAAACAGCACAGAAATGTAGCTTATCAGGCCTGATACCAGCCATCATGCCTTTTATCTGCCTACACCCAGAGTAGATTTCACTGATTTTTATCAAGGCTAATTCCTGATTCCAGATTCTTAAGCTTCCACAGAAGTTCTCTGCAAGTTGTAATAAACATCCTTAAAAGCAAGTCTATGGAAGAGGATCAAGCCTCACTCTGACTGCCCTGAATAGTAATTAGTCTAGAAGCAATTAAATAACCCAAGCTTGTAAGCATTTTTAAAAATAACAGTTTACTAAACTATGTAGCAAATTAACAAATTCACACTCTAGGAGGCAAAAGCAAAGGTTTTTCACCACCCACTCACATTCCATAAAGCTGCATGTGTTCTTTAGGTTGTATCTGGAAAAGTATAAATTTTATCTTCTTTAGGTACTAAATATACTAAGTCTAAGACTCACTGAACTACTTGCTGCGGGTCCAGAGACAGGAGAAAGGCCAACTTTGTAGCTACTGGTCCCACCTCTAGCAAATGCAAACTTTTCTGGACTTGAAAATCAGAAAAACCCACATTGTCAGAGAAAGCTAAGGAAGGCCTGTGTTGCCTCAAGACCAATGCAGACACTTTGGAAATCTGTCATCATTAGAGAAAATACTTTTCAAATATAAATGAGATGTATCAGCCTACTGTATCTAAAACTGATCTGTTAGCTGTGGTTAGTTACAGCTGCACTGAGTCATATTGTACCCTGACTCAAAAAGAATTTTAAAAGTGACCCATGCTCTACATACAACATACTTCTGCTTTCCCCTCTCACATATTCCTCCATGTTGGGGGCCAAAACCCCAACGTTTCTGGAGCAAGAAAAGGTACAGTCCCAAGTGGGCAAAATATTTCCAATTAAACAAATCAAAATATTTCCCATCAAACAAAACAAACAAAGTATTTCCAATTAAACAAAACAAGCACAAGATTATCACCAAACTTCGGTGGTAATCAATGTTATTCAACAGGTAAAGATACTAAGCATTTAACTGCTGTGACCAATTCCACAGCAGCTTTAAATTGCACTGAGTGGGAAAAACAGATGAGAAGTGCCTTAATACACAGAGGGAAAAAAAGGCAGATTGGCAGCAGTACATCCAACATCTGAAACATCCAACAACCAAAAAGCTTTATGTCTGGTGTACCCAGATGCTCTATTTATAAGAAATATCTAAGGGAGTAAAGAGAAAAGACTGAAGAGTTTTGTTGCTATTTTTAATGGAACAAGAGTTACTTGTTACTTTTTAATAAAATAATGCTTGCAATCAAGACTGACTTGTACACAGAGCAAGCAAGTGAATATACTCTTGTTTTCTACATGCTTCTCACAGGACAACCCAGGATGTTCTGAAGTGGATGTCCTGAAATGGCATTAATAAATTATACTGTGCTGTATTCTCGTGCATATGTGGTTGTATGGGGATTTTAACAGTGTTCAGCATGGAAAGCAGGTACACTGATACTAAGTGCTCTAGATCTTCTGTGCTAAACAGAAATACATGTATTTACAACAGCGTGATTTCTCTCACACTCCAGGAATTCAACTGACCTAACAATTAATTCTAAGATTAGAATCAAGTATGCCACAGTTCCTAACTTACTTTAATTTACTCTCATGAAACGGGAAAAGTGGTAAGTAAATGCAAAAGGTTTCATATACAACATTTGTAAAAGACTAAGCAAATTTTGTTTATTAGTCTGTCTTAACCTTTCTGGAAAAAGTAATCTTTTTTATTATTATAAATGCTGCAACTTAATATGATATACTAGAAATGCATTAAAGGCAATCTTAATTTCCAAAAAAAAAGAAATTAAATACATGAGCCTGTTTGATTCCACTTCTCTTTTGTTTCAAAGGAAAAACTTTACACTGAGCTCGAGAAAAATATATTGCTTGAGCTCTATTTCACCAGACAAGGGTTAACTTTTTAATGTACATCTGCTATAAATACTCCATGAGCACTGACACACTAATAATACTCAAGAGTTATGTACAAATCTACAAGCTGTGCCGCAGGTTCTGTGATGCTCTTCCTCGGTAAGTCAATTCTGATCCTATGGTTCAGCTTAATTATGTCTGCATTAAGCTTCACAGGCAAGACATACTGGGCAATTTATTTTGGAAAAAAAACCACCCTGTATCTCTGCCCTTTTTCAAAGAAATAGCACTTGCCTTTATAGCTAAGGATAAATTACAGTCCAAAAAACCCAGAGCATTAACTTCCACATAATGCAGGCTCTACAGTTTCAGATGGATACAATGTAATCCTGGATCAGTGTGTACACTAACACATACTATTAAGTACCTTCTTACTTCAACTGAGAGTATTACTCATACAGCAAAAAGTCAACACAGAACTTACTAAGTTCCAGAAGATTTTTCCACTAATAGGAAAAAAAAAAAAAAAGAAAAAGAAAACCTGTATTAACATGTATCTAAACAGAATTTTCAAAGTCATTAAAATGCCAGAATTTAAAGAAGCTTAGTATAGAAATTCTAGCTACAGTGCATGTACACTACAATTTTAGCAGGCATCCTAAGAAGTGCCTGCATACACAGGGTATTAGTGCAATAAGGAAATGGCACATGAATTTTAAAATTCACTTTCTTTCAGAAGGCCTAAAATACATGTGTGGGTCACCTATTTGCAGTATCAATCTAAATACTAGCAAATAAATAAGACAAAACCCACTCCACTTGAGTAGAGCTGAGGTCTCACAGCTACTGAGAAGAACAATCACACTGTGACAGTGTGACCTTCAGATTTTACACAGCATATAAAAGCATTGAAAAAATTTTGTACATCTACAGAGCACCAAAATTTAAGCAAAAACTCTGCTGGAAGCTAGGAATCAACAAAAACCAGGCAAATTGCTAACACACAGCTACTTATTTGTTCATTATGAAAACTAAACTGGCAACCCAGATACTATTTTATTTCTGTGAGACCGAGAAATCTGCTCTGAAAATGAGAATTATACACTGTATTTTCCCTAAGGTCCTCCTAAGAAGCCTGTTAAGGCAACACCAGTGGCTCAGTTCAGTAGTTTAGTACTGAACACTAAAAAACAAAAACAACAACAACAAAAAAACCAATAAAAAAGCATCTTCACAAAATTTTAAATCTTATTACTGAAACATTTCAATTAATTCATGCTGGGAGGAAAGGCCAGAAAATTTCCTTAAATACTTAGAAAACACAGTCACAGGAAGGCTTTAAATGCTGAGGTATTTGAAATCTTAAGACCTAGAACACATGTATAAAGCTAAGAAAGTAAAAAAAAAATCCTATCAACTCTCTGTATTTGCAAACACAGGTTAGATCCACATTTGTACAGTGTTACCAGTAGAATTAACTATAAGCATAATTTTCAATTTTGGGAAAAATAATTAATGTTCAAACCTGTTCCTTTTACATGGATTTCCTACAAGATATTTGTCAAAAAAACCTTCATAAAAATTTTACTTTAAAATTGATATTCTTGTAGTCTCAAACCCTCCTAAAATATAATACCTTGAACTGACTGCTAAATATAAAATGACAAACAGTGGTTTAGAAATTAAAGCAACTTAGAATCATTTAACTTATCCTTAAAAACAAACAAGGTTGCCAAATAATGCAAATTATTTATGAGTAAGATGTTACAAATTTGTTTTTAGAACAGTAAGTCCGTTGCCCGGAGTATTTACTGCTGAACTGTCATATTCATATTTAAAATGCTTCTATCAAAAAAGAAACACTTTATCACCTCTCACACAATTTCAGTAAGCACTACTTAGTCTGACTACCTGCTAAAAAATCCTAGAAAATACACTCTTATTTATGTGCCAGTGGGCCCGTATACATACGCATTTTAAGGTCCTTGTATGTATCTTAAGGTAGCTTTTTCTGTTGATGCTACTAAAAAATCACTGGACAAGAAGTAGAAGTGTGCCATACTTTAAAGAACTAAATCGCAATACACTAGGGAGTACAACCAGCATGCAAAGATTAATCAACAAAACTTCCTGCAGGACATGGGAATCATTTCTTTTGGGCAGTAGGAATCTAAATAGAATTTAAATGTCTCTCCTCTGTGAACGCGTTCAATAAAACACCCTAACTGCAACAAATTTGAATGTTCTGATCTTTTCAGAAGGGTCTAGAGAGTATTAAAAATCTTACACTGCTTGGGACATTGATTTTAATCATTCTACTAAGATTTTTAAGAGGAAAACAGACTTTTAGAGGAACCTGGATTAAAGCCAACTAATATGACAAGTAAACAGATCACATGTCATGCTATTCATGCTCTGGAACAGTAAAACAGTAGTTATCACACCTGAAACTTTAAATATTAATAGTCACTTCCACAAATTTCAGAAGTACATATGAAGAAGAAGCTAAAAAATTAGTTTTTTCTTTCCAGATTTTAGAAAGTTAGCTACTAACATCTGACTATATTTAACTGCATGCTGTATTACATAGTTGCTACATGAACAAATAACTACTGGCAGGTTTAAACAGGCAAGAGAGCAGGAAAAAGTACAGGGATAGTAAAACTTCAGAGAAAAACAGTCCCAACAGAAACCTGAACGGACTTACCATGGATTCTGTTCTTCCAACAACAGAAAACCACATTTTGATCTCCGGGACTACAGATCCTTGAAAGAAAAAAAACAATTCTCCACTTCTCTTCCAGCCCTCAACAGCAACCACCAGCTCTAGTCTGCTGGATTTTCCAAGATACCCATCGAGATAACTCAGAGCTCGATGCTATGACACAGTGTAGCATTTATCAACACCAGCTATAACCAATACAATATTCAGACTCTTACGTAATCAGTTATGCTGTTCTGACTTCCATTTACTTTAGAGGCTTTATTAAACTCTGAAAACTGCTAGAAAAAACAAAAAGGGAGCCCTTTTGTACTAAAGACAAAAAAACCCTCCAAATTAAACAGGAAGTAATGTGCTGGCCCGCAGATGGCTAAGAAGTCACATGCAAAAGCCCCCAAAAAAGTGATATATTTTTAAAGTAAACTGCATGCACACGCAGCTTCCAAATCATCTGGATTTCATAAAAACTTAACCACAATGTGGTTGGGAGTCTGGCAGCTTTTAACATCAAAACATCTTTCAGGGTTAGAGCAACCAAAGTCTGCACACAACCTCAAAAAGCAACACTGTTCCCTGTTCCCTATGCCCGACCACTCCTACCAACTACATTTCCATATTCCATTACAAAAGCTATTGCTAATAAAGCTACAGAGTATTACTGTAAGAAAACATGCAATATCTACCAAAGGGCAGAACAAGAAGTTATTCTTCTGGATCACATATGAAGCTGTACACTTTAATTTTAAATAAAAAAAAATTGGTTTAAAGCATTCAGTTTAAGAATTGCTGTTAGGTATTTTCTCAATTTATAAAAAACAAAACAAAATGCAAACAAGCACAACACTGTTTACAGTGCTCTGGAAGCCAACAGCTGTTTCATAAGTAAACCTTTCTCTGCTATGCTTGCATATAGCATATGCACTTACTACATATTTGCTCAGAGGTTCTGTCCTGCCTCAGATATCACCAAAGTAAGGTGAATTAGGTGATGCACTGAATTTCTGCTCTCTCTGGCACTCCTAGCAGGCCTTTAAAAGTTCTAATTAAATAAAATACAAGTAGTTGTGATTAGAAAGTGAAAGAAGTAATGCACTTAAACATTTTACCTGTCTCTAGGTGGGAAGATGATCCAACAGGGGGTTGTTCTCCAGGGACCTGACACTTTCATATACTCCTTGACTCACCTCTTCAGGTTTCGTTTTGGTTTTTGATTATGTTAATGTACACATGTTTGCAAACACCTAGTATCCCAAGGTAATACTTCTATCATAAGAAAAAGTAGGTGCACAGCATTTCAATGCAAGCTGCATTCCTTCTCTGCTTGTACAACCTTTGCTTCAACTTCAATCCTTGTTTTTTGATTGCAGAAGGCCTAACAATCACTTGATAATTAGGAACATTTGGTGTAAAGTTATTATATAAGGTAAGATTTCTAATTTTGTCATTAGAAACTCTTAATTGGCACAGACTTTAAGCCAATAAAACCTCAAAACTAATAAAAATTCAATCATTAGATTACAAATTTTTTAGATGTTTCCTCAGAGATGAACAGAGATTTACTAGGAAAGCACACTTCATTTTGCAATGGGTAGAAGGAAGAAAAACAGACCATTGGAAATATTTTTTTATGATCTCCTGAGAATCTGCCCATTTTGTCCACCTCTAGAATATCATCAGGCTGCACGTTAACAAACTCAATCCAAAGCCCATGACAAGTATGGCAAGCCCCGTAACACATAACAAGAAAGGCAGGTCAGCACTGACATGCAAAGGTATTCTCACAACATGTTACTGAAAACAGGTATTCAGGAAAGACATCACAGGAAAAGAACTGCTTTCCTAACAAAAGCTAGACAGATTCAGGGTTGTCCTTCACTGGTTGGAGCAGGGCCTGTTGACCAGCTGCATTTTCTACTGCTACAGCCCCTTTCGAAGCACTGTAGAAACCAATAGTTCATTAAACACAACTGGGTCAGCAATCAAGCTGGGCTCCTGTGCAGGGCAGCAGCAAGCACGTATTTCTGAAAGTATAAAGTATGAGCTTTCATTTCTTCAACTTTGTGAGCACCTAATAGCAAACCTTTTACTATTAGAAAGTTTAGAAAAATCTGAATCTATTCTCATACTTGCCTCTCCCTCTCATTTCAGGCATTCCATCCAGTTAATGTTTAGAAAATTTTAACAAATATTCTATTGGACTTCTTCATACCTTTTTGAAGTTAAAAATGAGAATTTTAACTTTTATGCTGCTAAAAGATATACTACTTGAGACATGTAGAAATATATGCTAGTAAATATCACCAATCTAAGGAACAGAAAGAAAAAATGCACCAACCCTTGCTAGCTTCTCAGTCACACTCACTCGATTCTCTAAGCTGTTCTGCCCTGACCAGATTGAGAAAATTAATGCTTGTGTATTCTTTGTATTCTTCTTTACTCTTTTTTTTAATGAAGCCTATTACAGGAAAAGCAACGCTGATAATTACTCACAGTAAGCAACTTTGAACCTCTTGAAAATAATCCTACTTAACTACTACAGCAACTTGTTTCAAACAATGCATATAATCATTTCTATCCAATTAACATTCTGATGACTTCATATTAAGCAGAAATTTCTATTATACATACACCAAATCTAAAACAATCTGTTTCTCGCTTATTTCAGAGCAAGATTTAAAACATGACTGTTTTTATATCAGAATTCCAGTATTAGGGCAGCACACAGCAGTAAGATAAAACAGGACTGCCTGAACCAGTGTTTCCTGCAACTGTGCAGATGAAAATTGTTCCTTCCATGACTGATGAGGTATTCCTTTACAGATGTCAGAAATCATGAAATGTATTAAATAACTTGTAAAAAACTTTCAGATCAAGTTTGCACACTGACCAGTAGCACTCTTGCATACATACTGCTAATGGAAGCTAAACGTTAGTTGTTAAATCAACATCTAGAAACCAGCCAGCTCCAATGAAAAAGGAAACTTTTCCCCCTGTAATATGCTGCTTCACTCTAGATGAGAAACTAGATTTCACAGAGTAAAGTGAAAAAAAATTACTTCCATGGCACATTTTGAAACATTCAACAGAAATGCAGATGGCAGTCAGAAGTCTGATACATATTTAATCCAGGGTCAAGAACAAGTATTTGCTTCTCAGATTATTAACCCACTCTGCTAAAATCAGAGCACAAAATTGACTTTCCAGATCCTTAACTGTTTCCTCAATAATTGCTAATTGTTTAGAACTAAACACCTGACACCAGGTATTTCTTACAGATGTCAGAAATAATTCTTCAAAGCTGATACCATGCAAGATTACCATTTCAAGAACAGAGTATGAAATGAGTGAAGGTTGAAAAAATAACCAAAAAACCAAACAGTGCTGTTTAGAAGCAATTAACTATGTGAGGTAACTTAAAAGTAAAACAATCATGTTTTCAGCTCATGCACTAAGTGCCAAGAGTACCACAGTATTCTGAAGTTTCACATACTACACAGTGAAGAGACATTAGGAAAGAGTTATTGCATCTATTGTAAACCCCCTAACCACAACACAGACTTTTCAATATCACTGTTCCATCATTTATAACAAGTTTTAAATGCAAAAGATTATGTCTGCTATTTGATTCAGTTAATAAAGCAAAACCAACCAACTAGTGGAGTCTTCCATCTGGTGGCTGCAGCTGTATGTGCATTCTATACATTACTATGTAGTGCTACAAGATACACTACACCCTAGCTACTCGCTACAGCTACATCATACACCCACAATTTTAGCTGTTACACTGTAGGTCTTCACCGTAAAGAAACAAAGCTGAATCCATTCTTGCATCTCTACTCTGTGCAAAAGAAAAGGGGTTGTGTTCATGGTGCAAAGTATTCCAACTTTAACGTATACATTTGAATTGTTTTGTTTCTTCATCAATTAACCCACACACACATTCTTTGTGTTTACTTCTTTACTTTCAGCAGAAGTGCTAAATACACCTGCTTATTAATTCCGTTTAATAACATTGCTAAATTTTGGCTCTGAAAAAATGGAATAAACCTGGAGCAGAGCTTTGAAGTGTCATAATAACTACATCCATATTATGTTTTCCCTTGTGTTGTCCCCATCTGTGTATTTTACAGAAACATTTCCCAATCAGAATAAAAGCATGATCAACACAATGTGCACAAACAACTTAAGGAAAACAGACTTTTTCCATTAACATTTTCCACAGCAGGCTTTTTTCAATAAGACTTAAACAAACTGTCTTCCATACCTTGGCAGCAACAATGCTCAGTCCCATTCCATTTTGTTTTTTTAGTGTTACAGTGATAATTTCAGGTTCTTTTCTCAAAGGCTGAGCCTATCAAATAGCAAAGGGAAAGAAGAAAAAATTCAGAAATTCATGTTCACTGCCAGGCTAGTAAAGTAACTAAGCAAAATAGTTCATTACAAACAAAACTACTTTGTTAGAGCAGCAAGTCTCACATCCTAAATAATGTATCTGGTATCTATTTTACAGGTAGAAAGGCAGAATAGCTAACATTTAATTAATATGGATCCATATTAAGTACTACACCTGTGTTATACTACACTGCTGAAACTTGAGCTCTACTCATTGTTCCTCCTTTAATTCAGTAAAGAGATTATTAATGAATCACAAATCAAAATGTAACTGCTCTATAAAATTGTATAAACTTGTAGTAACTTTTAACGAAAACTGATGTTGAGACTCCACAGGCACCTATTACAAAGGTAAAGGGTGATCTACACAGAGAGCTCAATTTTTAATGCTGCATCTAGAAGATAATATCATCTTTGCCAATTAAGAAGCCAGTTAATTTCAAAGGCAGAATTAAACCTTTGAAATAAAGTTTAAAAAAATTTCACTTCTGAATACTCTCGAATACAGCCAGAGTCCCCAAGCATGTTCGGTAATTTTTTTTTTACATATCTTTTAACATTGCCAGTTCCTCAACTCAAATGGTGTCATCACAATCTTCATTAGCTGAAGAATGTCAGTTGGAGCACACCAGCTTGTATTCATACTAAAACATAACTGCAAGTTCCACAAGACCCATGACAAGTAAAATACGAGCCAAGGAGAGTAACTTAAAAAAATATTAGCACTTTCTGATTGAGTTCAAGTATTAGAAATGCAAGTAGGTTTTAAGCTGAAAATACTAATTAAAATATGATGCTATTTCTGTTTAGTTGCTCTAGAAATTATTTCAGACAAAGCCACCATCTTTCCAAAACCAAGCTGTTCTGTAACTTTGATATTCAAACAGACAAGCAGAAAAAACCCACCACAAACACAAACAAACAAACCCTTACAACAGAAAAAACCCTTACCTTGCACTGAAGTGAGACCCTTTTTAGTAAGCATATGTAAAGGAAAACTAAGACTTTTTTTTTTTTCAGGAAAAAGCACCAGACTAGAACTTAATATTAAATATTTGGTTGGTAACTGCCAATTTATAAATAAAAGCAGCCTGCAGTTCTGTAAGTTATTTGTAGATCCACATCCATATATATTTTTGCCTGTGTTTTGAAGAAATTTCTTCACTGTTTATTCTCAGATGAGAGAATATGACAAAGTTTATTTATGTGAAAATTATAATCATGCTACAGCCGAGAATAACAGTGACTTAAAAAAATATCCAAACAGTTCCTTAAATGCACCAATTCACTGATGAACTACATGTTTAACAGTGAAGCCTATTCTTCCTAATAAGGACTAAAACTGATCACATAAAACTCAATGCCTTGCCAAGACGGCAGTCAGTAATTATTCACTGAATCAATACTTACCAGCTCAGCATTCTCATGGGACAGGTGACTTTCGTAATCTGCACCCTCAAAGTATATTGTCCACGTGCCTGGTGACCGTGGATGAGGTGTTAGTCTACAAAAACCTAAAAGAAAAAGTAACATCAATATAGTCATGGTATTTTCTCAAAGGATTAATTAAAATAAAATAGTATTCATCTTCTTATGTTCATTAACGTGTCAAATCTTATATGTAAGATGCCATTATGGGCTTTGCTGCAATTTTATGCTACTACCTACAAAATCCTATAGTTCTACAGCTGTTGCTTCTCAGAAAACATACTTATTTAAAAATACTGCAAGCTCACAGAAAGCTCCAGGGCTGCAAAATATTGCTTTTACCAACCAGATTCAGAAGAGACATGAAACACCAAATCATCTTTTAGAATACAAACTACCAAAACGCTGATTAAAACAGTGCTACACAAATCTACTTTGCAGAGGGTCTAGCTAACCAGTCTCAGCATAGATTTATCAGAGGAGAAGCTCTGTGTGAATTCAATATGGTTTTAAATGCAGCACTGCAATATACAGGTATTTAGTTTGATTTACTTGCTTTATTTGAAAAATTCCTAGAATTTTGAAAAAGAAGCCACAGCAGTTCAGAAATATCCAACATTTTCTCCTAAATCAGAGACATTGAGAACACACATCACAGAGAAATTATTAATCACTCCATCCAAATATATTAAATTCTCCTTCTCATAAAGACCATTTTTCACCAATTCAGTTTACACTGTTTCACTCCAAAAAGTCCCTCAGCATAATTTAAGGGATACCCAAAAAGAAAAAATTTGAACATATGCATTAAAAAAGCCTTACTTATAATGAATATACAGCCATTTGTATGGCAATTGAATCATACTTATTAATTAAATAATTTATTCACAGAGTCCCCAAGCATGTTCGGTAATTTTTTTTTTACATATCTTTTAACATTGCCAGTTCCTCAACTCAAATGGTGTCATCACAATCTTCATTAGCTGAAGAATGTCAGTTGGAGCACACCAGCTTGTATTCATACTAAAAACATAACTGCAAGTTCCACAAGACCCATGACAAGTAAAATACGAGCCAAGGAGAGTAACTTAAAAAAATATTAGCACTTTCTGATTGAGTTCAAGTATTAGAAATGCAAGTAGGTTTTAAGCTGAAAATACTAATTAAAATATGATGCTATTTCTGTTTAGTTGCTCTAGAAATTATTTCAGACAAAGCCACCATCTTTCCAAAACCAAGCTGTTCTGTAACTTTGATATTCAAACAGACAAGCAGAAAAAACCCACCACAAACACAAACAAACAAACCCTTACAACAGAAAAACCCTTACCTTGCACTGAAGTGAGACCCTTTTTAGTAAGCATATGTAAAGGAAAACTAAGACCTTTTTTTTTCAGGAAAAAGCACCAGACTAGAACTTAATATTAAATATTTGGTTGGTAACTGCCAATTTATAAATAAAAGCAGCCTGCAGTTCTGTAAGTTATTTGTAGATCCACATCCATATATATTTTTGCCTGTGTTTTGAAGAAATTTCTTCACTGTTTATTCTCAGATGAGAGAATATGACAAAGTTTATTTATGTGAAAATTATAATCATGCTACAGCCGAGAATAACAGTGACTTAAAAAAATATCCAAACAGTTCCTTAAATGCACCAATTCACTGATGAACTACATGTTTAACAGTGAAGCCTATTCTTCCTAATAAGGACTAAAACTGATCACATAAAACTCAATGCCTTGCCAAGACGGCAGTCAGTAATTATTCACTGAATCAATACTTACCAGCTCAGCATTCTCATGGGACAGGTGACTTTCATAATCTGCACCCTCAAAGTATATTGTCCACGTGCCTGGTGACTGTGGATGAGGTGTTAGTCTACAAAAACCTAAAAGAAAAAGTAACATCAATATAGTCATGGTATTTTCTCAAAGGATTAATTAAAATAAAATAGTATTCATCTTCTTATGTTCATTAACGTGTCAAATCTTATATGTAAGATGCCATTATGGGCTTTGCTGCAATTTTATGCTACTACCTACAAAATCCTATAGTTCTACAGCTGTTGCTTCTCAGAAACATACTTATTTAAAAATACTGCAAGCTCACAGAAAGCTCCAGGGCTGCAAAATATTGCTTTTACCAACCAGATTCAGAAGAGACATGAAACACCAAATCATCTTTTAGAATACAAACTACCAGAACGCTGATTAAAACAGTGCTACAGAAATCTACTTTGCAGAGGGTCTAGCTAACCAGTCTCAGCATAGATTGAGCAGAGGAGAAGCTCTGTGTGAATTCAATATGGTTTTAAATGCAGCACTGCAATATACAGGTATTTAGTTTGATTTACTTGCTTTATTTGAAAAATTCCTAGAATTTTGAAAAAGAAGCCACAGCAGTTCAGAAATATCCAACATTTTCTCCTAAATCAGAGACATTGAGAACACACATCACAGAGAAATTATTAATCACTCCATCCAAATATATTAAATTCTCCTTCTCATAAAGACCATTTTTCACCAATTCAGTTTACACTGTTTCACTCCAAAAAGTCCCTCAGCATAATTTAAGGGATACCCAAAAAGAAAAAATTTGAACATATGCATTAAAAAAGCCTTACTTATAATGAATATACAGCCATTTGTATGGCAATTGAATCATACTTATTAATTAAATAATTTATTCTACTAAGCTCCTTTAGTCTCAAAACTACATCCTCTGTTGCTAACTAGACTTTCAAAACAGTCAGTTTCCTACTTTTCTTTTAAATGGAAGAATATAGCTTTTCTATAAACTAAGTTGGAAGCAACAATTGCAAAGGTTCACTGTAGTACAGTGTGAGTCTGCTTTTTCAATAGCCTCCTTTGCTACAGCCTCTCATTATCTTGACATTCCTGTACAAGTTTTTTTAAACAACTGCTATTAAGCAGAAAATCAAGAAATTCTAATAAAATTGAGTAGCACCAAATAAAGATTATAACTTGTTCATTTACTGAAAATGCTCAGACAGGCCCCCTGCTTTACTTCCACGAGTTTAAATCAGTTTCATGCAACCACAAGACCTATCATCTACTTGTCATCTGAAATTCTGTTGGAGTACAAATGCCTAAACCATAAGTTCTTACACTCATCAACAGTGAAAGAATTATTTTAACATCATGCGGTTTTTTAATGTTACATGGAAGCAGCTGATGAGTAAAAAAATATTTGATTTTAACTATTCAATTCACATTAATTTTAAGAATCAAAAAAGTTTTGGAGCTAAGGCAAAACAAAATTTCAGCAGGCTCTAGTAACTTAGCATTACTTACTTAGAACCTTGAAACTGAAAGAAAGGGACAGGGAGAAAGGGTAAGGATTAAAAAAGCCTTAATAATTTTAATGGCTTGCAAAAGCAAACACTTAGAAGAACAAAGTATAAAAAGACTGAATCACACAAAGAAAAAGTGGCTTACACTTAACTAAAATATATTCTGCATTCTGTGTTTGCTACATAGATTACTGCGGAACAACAAAAGAACTAACCTCTTTGACAGAGTGGATCTAAAAATTCTTGTAAACCACTTGGAACATTTCTGACAACATCACAGGAATAGCCATCTTCTGGTAAGAGAAAAGGTAGCTGTAAGTCAGGATCCTCTTCCAGCTGGACTTCTCGTCCATCGCTGCGAGCAAGTTCATCAGCCGTATTTTCTGCAACAGTTACTACATTCTCTATCAATTCCTGGACAGAAGGCAGAAAGACATTGTTACTAAAAAGTGATCATTTTATTAAGTTAAAAAAAACTTTACATTAAGAAGATGTTAAGACTGCAAGAAAAATCAACTTCTTTGACTCTGCTACATACAGTCAGTACACTGCATTGCTTTATTTTATGGAATCCCATAGATAACTGTATTAGCAAAGGAGACAGAAGCTCTTATTTTGACTTCAGTATTTTCCAACCCTGTGGTGCATGTTTTTAATATATTATTATTATTATTAATAATAATAATAATAATAATGATGATGATAATAATAGTAATAAAAAACAACCCCAAGCAAGTATGGAATTCTACCTATGTGTAAACTTATTGTGGTAACCAATACATAAAAACATTTCCAAGCTACATGTCCTTCCTCCCATTCCCCCAACACCTTTGAGTTGTTGTATTAGTGCTTCTGACTTAATAAACAAATGTATCCAAAGTTAACAAAATATTAACTTTTTATTAAATACTTTGTAAATAATGCATTCAGCTATATAAATATTAGACTACCTCTTTTTTTTTTTTTTTTTGAGATCAGTGAACTATCAGAGTTTACCCAAAGAGTGTTTTTTACAATTCTGCTACAACACAGCTTTCTTTTGAATTTTGCCATGGATAAAACTTAGAAGAGTCAGTCATCTTTACTATCAAGAAAAAAACACAGTCCCAAACCAACATACATATATATACATACAAATTCCAGGTATCAATATGTTAATCAAAGGACAATCTGTCCACTGCTTGTATGAAGGGACTCAAGATCCCTCAAGATTTACATCCTACATGTCAAAAAGTGTAGTGTTTCTGATGCTTTCCTTTGATTTCTACAAATTAGCAAACTTTGCTCCTTCTGGTCACACAGAACCAGATTTTAGGGGCGCTCTGTTCTCTCTTCTAGCACCTTTCTGTATTTCATCACAAATGGTGTAAGATGCAGTGACACCTCTCTGAATATGTACAACATAGAATGGTACCTTCCTTTCCAACTCAGTGTAAGATATTCTTGTTAACACCCTGCTTGAGTCAGTGAAGTACGTCCACCAAAGGCAAGAAACCGATTCACAGCCAGTGGTTTTTTATCTCCAGTATGTTAAAACTGGGCAATGAGTGATAGAAGAGACTTACTGTTGGGATGAGTGGTTCATCTGGAGCACAGTGATAATTCTGCAACAAGGCTTGTAGCTGCAGAGAATTCAGCTTAAAGCAAGTACTGTTAATATTTGGAACATCTGCATGTGAGTATTTGTCCATGGTTAGCAATGTGGTTGCCTAGAGGGGAGAAAAAAGTCCCAGATGACAAATTCAAACCAGAATAAAACTTTAAGCCTTGTGTCTAAATGCTCTCTAGATATGGGAAAAGAGAAAGCAAGAAGACAGATCTGTAACAGAAGCAACATCAATAGCCACCCCAAACAAACACTAAGTAAAGATGAATTAATACTAAATCTGTAATAAATGAAGCATATCAATTTTCAGCTGCTCTTCCTGTCTCTGTTCGGTACAGTTACAGCTCATCCTTATAAATTGAAATTTAACAGTCATGTTCACTATTAATTTCTCTTGTAACTTAAACGTTAACAATACTGAAAACATATTTTGTGTCTTTACCTCAATGCTACCTCAGCATTCCAGGACTGACTCACACAAGCTATACTTGTCCACATACTATTTTCTAGGAACACAGCATAGGCAAATATTGTCTTTGAATATACAAATATGTGAGAAATGTTAATCACAAATACACTCACCTGTACTATTCTGCTCAGGTGGCAATCAGCAGCCAATTCTAAACCTTGTTTTTCTGCCCAGGCTTCAATGTGGCCAAGCTGTTGGCGCATGATAGCTCCCCAGTAATGTGAACATAACCCTGAATCTGGAGCTGTAACTAATCTGTTAAAAAGCCACATGTTGATAAAATGAAAGAGCTGGGAGAAGAGCTGTATGGTCAGAGCAGCATTTACTCTGCATCGTCGCAACAGGGACATGGCTCCAGTCAAGGTATGCAGCACATCATCTACAAAGATAAAACAAAAAGTCACTCACATTCACAAACTGCAGAATACACCTGGTTTCGGCAATAACACAAAGACACTCAGGTCAGGCTGGTGAATGCTAGGTGGAACCTACGTGCATTTAATTACACAGTCTTTCAAAAATATACTTACTGGTGGAACATAATCCCTGAAATGAAAATAAATTCTTGGGGAAAATATTTATCATACAAGTAAATAACTGGCTATACCCAATGTTTAAATCACATTCTCACTTCAGTAAACTGATTTTTCTGTTAGTTTTTATAACAAGCTCATATTCTGTTCTTCTATGCAACCTTTCTATTCTACTGTTTCAAATGCATATTCTAATTATTCCATAGCTTCTTCTAAGTATTTAGAAATTTCAGCTGAAGTTATTTGCATTGTATGATGCAGCTAAAGTATAGAATGCACCCTCTTTTCACACATCAGACTTTTAAAATACTTCAAAATCCCATTTTCCAATTATTCCACTGCAATATTACCTAACAAGCAACAGGGATTCTATTAGCATCACCAAGAGCAAACACCTTCATATGCTTCCCAGTGGAAGCAACACATTTATCTCCAGGTCTTCTTTAAAGCAATACTTTTAATTGGAAATCTCTTTTGAAGAGACCATTAATTTCTTTAGAATTGAAACTCAGGATTGTGTCTGAAAAAAATATCTGTAGGTTATAAGAAATCTATAAAGCAGGTCAAAAATAACTGAAGTAAGAACAGCATCTGCTTTTATTCCAGTATCAGTTTGCTACATTTTCTGAGTTTATGCCTCCAGAAGTACTCTCCCTGTGGCCCTACACAGTTCATCTTCAGTCTTCCTTAAAGGCTCAATGCAGGAGAAAAAGCAAGAGCAGAAAGCTTAGTACCTAAAGTACTACAAAGTATCTATTAAATTTTTGTAGTTCAACAGAATGCTCTGTTTAATTGCTCTGCAGATCACTTTTCCTTCAATTATTGAGGCATTAGAAGCCTGAGCACAGTCACTGAGCCAGGACTACAGACACAGGGTGATAGCACACATTGAGCAGGGTGCTCTGGTGGCAAGCATCATGTTTCAAGTATCACAGCAGGGAACCCTGGCAGGAATCTATATGGCCAGCCAGCCTGACCTTAGGTAGCTGGGAGGCTCTTGATCAGGTTCTCCCATAACATCTCTACAGTTACGGGAGGAAACAGCCAAGGTGAGGACTGGATAAACTGATGGCAACACATGGTTGGACAATAGGACTCGGTGGAATTGCAATGTCCAGTTGGCAATCAAAGATTAGTGGCTTTCCTCATATTTTGAGGGGAGACTGATTGATACTGTTTAATTAATGCCTGCAATTAATGATCTGAGCAATGTGATCGAGCACATTCTCAGCAAGTTCACAGATAATACCAAGAGGAGGCAAAATACTGATACTCCAAAGAGCAGCAGCATTTTTCAGAAGGGCCTCATTAGGCTGGAGGAATGGGCTGACAGGGATTTCATGAAGATCAAAGGCACCTGTCAAGTCCTGTATGCAGGACAGAGTAAGTCTGTGCAACAGCACAGGACAGGTGCCACTTGAACAGAAAATAACCCCAATGAAAATTATGGAGAGATCCTAGTAAGCATCAGGCTGAATGTGACTGAACAGTGTGTTGTCACTTGAAAGATATCCAGTTGCACACTTAGCTTGTTGAGTCAGCAGCTGTGCAGCTAGCAGGAGGGAGAGAGGGAAGCAATCCCTCCCATGCACTCAGCATTGCAAGACTGCCTCTGGAGCACAGCATCTACTTTCAGAATCCCTGGCACAAGGAGGATACAGGTTTAAGGGACCAAATTCAGCAGAGATCAAGTGGAGTCTAACCTATTTTAGGCCTCTGAGGATTATTTTCCTCTGGATCATCCAGGAATGCTGGCATGTAGTTATTAAGCTCTGACTGCAGACAATGAACCAGGTATCTGGAAGGGAATAGGGAAAAAAGTGAATTTTAAATCCTCCATGTGTTCATTACAAAGGTTCTAAAGAGAAGAGTTCTATCAAATTACAAGATTCCTGAAATTTCTGTTATGAATGTGATTATAGGAAACCCAATAATACTTTTTAAAAGGGCCGAGAGACCAATTTTCCCATAAATTTCCTAGAAACATTGCACAAATAATTAGGTTGTCTGGGAACAAGCAATATGCATTTACATGCAATATTGCCACCACACTGGTAAGAGACAGTCATATGCTACACGAAGAGATGCTGTCAGGCCAATCTTGGGTTCTATCAGCAGTGGCTTGGGGAGAAGGAAAAAATCTGCTTATGAACAAAAATTAAGCCTTTCTTTTTGATTAATGTTGTGCTCAGCCAATATGGTTATCTTTATTCAAGAAAACTTTCCTCTGAGGGTTTCCCTTCCCATTTGGTTATTTAATACAATTTTTCCTTTAATCAGTATTGTAATTGCCTGAGCTGACAAGTATAGCTTGATTTTTTTACTCCAAACCAAAACCCGTCCTTCCTTTTTTTAAGAAAAATCTGTGCAAAAAAACCACTGTGAAAATTGCTATTTATGAGAATTATGAAAGTAGATTATATTTAGAAGCCCTTAAAGAGCACAAGATTCATTACTTTAAAGACCCAGGAATATTTAAGCCTATGTATTTACATACTAACAGCAAAACTAAACTTTCCTCACAATTTCACATTAAATTAAGAGAAAGCAATCAACACAAACTAAATTTCCCTAAAATTTTCATTGGCAGCCTCAACTATCACAAGATCATCTAAGAGATAAAACTTGTGCACAACTCAGTGATCCATATTCACAAAAAAAGGGCCTCTGTCTAACGAAGTAAGTCTAGGCTGTTCTTTTAAATTTTCCTCTCGGGTATTTAACAATACTCAAAGGATATTATTGCAATATCTAAAATTTGGCAGAAATGTGAAGTTGTTATATAAATCACAGAAACAAAGAACATGGTAATTGGAACAGAAGTTTGATAGCCTTACTTGAATGCCATTTGAACCAAGTGTGCCAAAACATCTTGTGCATCCACAGTAATTCGGCTAAGATCTCTGTCTTGCTTTATGAAATTGAGTAGTTCAGATGCATTTGCCATCCAAAAGGCAAGGGCCCCAGCAATATTCTTCTGTTTCTGTAAGTGGAAAAAAGCAAGAAATAATACAGGGAAATAATTTTATGATAAAGCATGGCAGCTTAAAAAGGCTCCAAAAGATAGACCAGTACCTCTTCCCATTTCACCAAACATCTCTCAGATACCAGATATTTGCAAAATGTTTGTACATAATACTGCAATTGCTGTAACTACTACGTTCAATTTTAACATGTTCACTGAACACATGAAATGCTAATAAATTGCCAATAGCTACATCAATGAAAGCCACAGTGTAAGCATCAAATTACACAGTGTTAAGAGCTTAGCAGATGCAGTATCTGGTAATCTGTGCACTTTTAAGCGCATATTCACTACTGCCCACTGCCACACTGATACTGCGCTCACTGGCTTTGATACCACGTGATTCAGTATCAAGTACTGATCTATCTCACCATCTCCCGACCACAAATGCCAGGCCAGGCAACCTCAGATGAAATCCAAAGAATAGGAACCACAAACAACAAAAAAAGAAAATAAAGGGAAGAAAAAGAACTTTGGTCATTTCATATCCACATTGAAGTGCGTTAAGCAGAAATTATGGAATGCCGTAAAAGTTGCAAAGTCAAAAAAGGATTTTAGTACTGCATGTTCCAGTTGCTGAATGAGTGTTATGAACTGTTCAAGTCCAGCTGTTTGAGTATTGTATTTTGATATGGAAGCAGCATGAGAAACTGAGCTAAGCCAACATAGCTAGGATCAGTTCCCAGCAAATATATCCTACCTGATCAACCTGGTCTACCTCCTGGAGAAAAACGGACGAAGGAAATCAAACAGAATAGAAGAAAGAAACTTGTGAACAATCATGAAAGCTTTAGAAATCAAACACTAAATATGAAGGTACAACACATGTTCACAGTTATACACAGATGCATTAATCAGTAGCTACAATGCAACTGAGCTCCTTCTAAAAAATTAATGATTTTACTAGGACCAGTAGCACAACAGCTATAAACTGCAGTGCCTACATGTCACAATTAATTCAAGGAATTAATGTCTAAACTAATTGCCATCCCAGACTGGTTATTCCATGCTCAGTGTGCCAGAGAAACCTTGCAGAAATTTTTGCAGGCAATGGGGTAACTAGCCATCCAAACAAAAGATCCTGGGAGCCATTTGCCCACACTGCTGCAATAGAGACAATATACAAACACACACAAAGAGGGAACAGAAAACCCCCATCCAAAATGAAAAAAAACAAACCAAACAAACAACAACATTCAAAAGCAAACAAAATACACAGAACACCTAGGACAGATTTAATACATGACTTTTCAATTAAAGAACAAAAAGATTGTTTGAAACAACAGAAGAGTCAAATGAAATACCACACTAAGTTTCTTAAATGTTGGCAAATATAAAGCTACACTGAGTTAAAAGAAATAAAAGAACCCACCAGAAGTTTGTCTGGTTATTTAGAACTGAGCTCTTAATTATTTTTTTCCTTTCTGTTCAGATCACTCTCCCCCACCTGCAACACAGTGAGCTTAGATGCAAATATTTGAGGTGTTACTATTTTAATTTTAGTTAGAGGTCAAAACACCAAATTGCTGCTTTTTTGTTTCCTCTCCCTTTCCAACCAAAGCACTCTTAACTGACTGAAGATGTGTTGGCACAGAACAAAAGGAAATGCTCCTTCTACAAACAAATGTTAAAATTTAAAAAGGATGAAAAATGCCACAGAATGGTTTGGGAAAAAAAAAAAAGGATACAAAAAAAGGGCTTTTTAATATGAACTAAATTTCTAATCCTGCTTTTTTATTGAAAGCACTGAGCCTTCTCATAAATCTCTCCTATTTTATACTTATCTCACATGAAGTTATCTGCAATATTTGGATACAAATACTGTATACGAAGTCACAAATTTAATTTGTTAGCAAATGCTTCTTGAGTAACTTCACAAAGAGACTTGATAGCTTTCAGATCTAGGCAGGCAAAATTAAGATCTTAATCATTAATTTACTCCCACAATATAGCACAGGATTTTGTCCACCTTCTCACTTCTGTTTTGGGTGCCTCTCTCCACTTGCCACTCATTTGCTTTCTGTGTCTCTCACACCACCAGATCCCCTTCAGTGCAGGAACACTTTACACTTGAGACACACAAAAAAGCTACTGTGATACAATTTATTACATGGTGATCTGACTGTGACAGCCATAAATACAACTACTTATGATACACCTTAGACGAAGTAATTTGACTTAGCTAATCTTGTACTATTTCTACTCCACTAAGACAGGTCCAAGCTAAAGACATTTTACTGATCCCTAGAATCAATGTATTTCTTTGCCTTCAGCCTATTAAACCTTGAAATTCACTAAAGTTTTTCTCTTTTGTCCTGGGTGTATTTTCCCCCATTTCATCTGGCTCCTTTCACCACAACATTTGAATGAACCTCCTCCCAATTTCTATGCAACCTTTGACTCCTTTCAGTTGATTTCTTGCAACTAGGCAATATCTTTCACAATCCACAAATACAGCTTCCTTGCTGATGTGTTCCATAATATTTAGGTTGGAGATTAGAATGCAGCTGAAGCTCCAAAGCTGTAGAAATGGCCTTTCACAAAGGACAGTCCAGACAAACAGCTGCGTTCAACAGTTTTGTAATAGTAATAGCAGGATTATAGAAAATACATTTGCTTACAACCACAAGGCTGCATGTGACTTGGGAAGCCCTTCTCAGTGCAATAAATGAGTACTTTTCACAGGATAATCTACTTTCTACCTTCAATTTGTTTTCAAATCATACTGATGTTTGAGTCCACCCCTCTAGTATCTTCTAGCAGACACCTTGTCAGCCATTCAACATTTAGAAAAGAAAACTTAATCTCTGCTTTCCTGCTCTACCTGCATTTGTCACTACAAGTCTTTTTAGGATTATTATAACTAGTATACATTAATTCTATAAACTGAGTGACTTTCTTTGATTCAGACCTCTAATTTCAACTTTATATTTGAAGCCTACTTCTCTCTGTTTACTTTCCATTCTAGCCACTGAACTGCTTATGTGCAGGCTCTTGCCAGTTCATGTTCTCCTCTGTACTCACAGTCTCCTCTCTTACACAGACAGATTTTTATTATTTTTTTAAATAAAAGAGCCTGATATTAATTTTTGATACCATTTCCATTTTATCAAATATCCATTGACTGTGACATCAAGGTTCAAACAACTGTGACATGAAGATTCAAAGCAACATACTAGTTCTTCACTTCAGAAGCAAACTGCTCTTCAGTCTCTGATCAACTTTGGAATGTACACAAATCTTACTTTCTTATTGGCAAATCTTACTTTCTTATTGCAAAGTGTCCTCAACAACAGCATTTCCTCCCAATCTTTCTTGTGAAAGGTAGAAGCTTTTTGTATAAGATTACACAGGTGTCTAGAGCTAACATTCCCTTGCTGAAAACTTGACTAAATCTTCCCAAAACCTGAACAATTTTGTTTTGTTGTGAGTTTCATGCCACTCCTGTTGATTTCCTGTTTCCTACTCTCCCTTACTCAAGCTGTTGTGTAACACTTGCATTGTAAATTCTCTAAGCAGGACTGACACATTTGTTATGCCTGTACAGCACTTAGTGCAGCAGGGGCCTTGCTGCTACTCTGGCAGCACTATTTGCAACGAGCACACCTGTTTTAATAAATATAGAAACAGATTTCAACTTTTCTTCTGAGAAAAACCTGCAGACAAAGAAGTTTTTAATTAATTAATTAATTAATTACTGAGGATACGTGATCTAGCACTCCTTTTTGAGAAAATGACCAGTCTGTTTTTTCAATGCAAGGTACACAATGCAAGGTATTGTATATTATCACAGACAGCCCAGTGGATCTTATCCTGAATTTTTACATAAAACAGAATTTCCCCTGTGATTCTGTAGAAGTCTTGCACATATAGTAGCAAGAGTGTTAGACTACATATAAAACATTGGAACATTTGAGAACTTGTATTTCTCTTTACAAAGCAGTTGTGTCAGCTTGCTTCAAGATGTCCAAGTTTTATGTCCAGTTTTATGTTCAAGATGTCAACAATTTTTGTGGTTACAAAAGTTGTAAAAGTGACATGGTCAGAATTTAAAAGTCGTGATTCTTTTAATTGAACTGAAGTATCAAGTAATCGATACTTCATTTCAAGTATCAATCGGTGAAAACAAATGCTACCTATAGTGTTCTTTAATAGTCCAATCCAACTTGTTTTACAAGGGTTCACAGCCAGAAATGTTTCCAAAGATCTTACCTTCTAGAAAGGAGTCACCTCTTGTCAGGGAACATAGTCTTCAGAGCAACAGCCACTCCCTAACTTCCCACATTGCTTAGGAGAGAGTTTCTTACCACAGACATTATTCACTGACATAAAAGCAGTGACTGCCCCTCATAAGGGCAGTCAATGCAGGTATTATTGTTTAATCAACTACTGTTAAGGGTCAGACTAAGAAAAAGGCTAAGAAGTTTGCTTGATTATCAACAAAGTGTAGGTAATTCCCTTGACATATTTTGGCAGAGTAACTCACCTGTATCACTCCTTCCATCATGTTCACCATCTTGTTGACTATTGCAATGACTTTGTGAGTACGCTCAGCAGGAGTGATGTCAGGTCTGTATTGACTGGACAATACATACCGACATGTCATATACAAAACATATGTTGGTGACAGCTTGAAATGAACTGTCGAGCTATTTGTGTAATTTATAATGGCAGATAAGAAGGCATCTTCAGCTGCAGACAAAGAGGAAAAGAAACAGTATGTCATAAATCCAAAGACAGAAAGAAAATGAAAGAAAACAATTTCATAACTTGAGGCATAAAGGATTTTCTTTGGGAAAATAAAGAGGAAGGGGGAGCAACTTACAGGCATTTGAACTCTAAGTTGTCTATTATGTACTACAGTTAGTTAGATACACTAACAAACACTTCCATATAAAGCCAAAAAATCTGATCATTGGGAAGTATTTCTGTACTATTTCCTATCTACTGAAAATTTGCATATTCAAGGGAACAGGAAAATGAAAGATTTCTCTTGCAAATTTTACTCCAGCAAACCTCTCATACTAATAAAATCAGTCTTTGCTTGTTCTCTAATCTATTTAGTTTCAAATATCTGAAGTATGGACAATCTCTAGTGTGTTATTTTGCTACCAGATCTGAGGCCTTAAAAACCTGGGGACCAAGATAATAAAAAACTAAACACTACATGACAATGTAAATCTAGTCAGATTTTATAGAAAATGGATTTTGACCAAGGTACAATCTATTACACAAGGCACAGAGAACTGTATAGATGACAATGAATCCAAGGTACTCTTGAAGAGATGGGATTAAAATTATTTTCGTATTTAATCTGAAAATGTTAAGATAAGGAGTTGAAATGCAATCAGAATTAAGATACACATGAATACGCCTCAATATCTGAAGTATCTGCTCACCCTCCCAACAAAACAAGTTATACTACTAGACTGTCTAGCTCCTATATAGTCATAGTTTCTTTCCATATTTACTTAAATCACCCTTAAGTTTTCAAGCTGACTAAAATATTACAGTATAGAAGAATGCATTAAGAGGTTAGTATTGCAACTTCACAATTTACTCACAGCTTTCCCTGAATTCAATACTGGCAGGCAGTATCAGTTCTGGTCCATGGGTATCCTGAGATCTAAAGAAATACGAGAAAAACTGAAACAAATAATCCACATGGGTGATATTAATTACTGTAAAATTACACATTTCTCTAAATACACCAGTTCCAAATATTGACACAACAACCTTCCACAGAACGACACTTTTTTTACCTTTCCTCCAGAATCATTCAAGTTGTATTTGCCAGCAACACAACAGACTTGAACTGTGGAGTCTGTGATATTAATGTCCCTCTTGTGTGCTGCACAGCAGACTGATAGGATCAGTTTGCCATCTGCCATTTACAGGATTCAAATAACAAATTATTCATGGACACATGAAAGAAAGTGAATGAAGCTTTGCCAGAAACATCAGGTTGGTTACAACAAATGTACTTTACTGCCTTTCATGCCTTCAAAATTTATGAAGACTTAAGTCAACCTATTTGACCTTTTCTTCTGGTAAAGAGGGAAAGGAGGTCAAACCCAGTCCCTACCTAGCTGTTGCTACATTACATCTAGAAACAGCTATTAGCCCCAGAACTGTCCTCCTGAAACTGACTGCAGAGCTATTTCTCACCAGAACCCACAGAGAAATCACCAGGTAGAAAACTGAACAGAGATTTGACTTTTCTGGTGCCTGCAAAAGGTTAAGTGTGTATTTCACAGAATCACAGAATATCCTGGGTAGGAAAGGACCCATCAGAATCACTGAGTCCAACTCCTGGCCCTGCACACGATGCCCCAAGAGTCACAACATGTGCATGAGAGCATTGTTCAAATGCTTCTTGAACTCTGTCAGGCTGGTGCTGTGACCACTGCCCTAGGGAGCTGTTCAGTCCCCAAACACCCTCTGAGTGAAAAACGTTTTCCTAATTTAATAAATCATTGCTGCCTTAAGTAAAGGCATTACCTGAGCTGTTCTTTGCAGCTGGGCACCTATTTTTAGGAAATGAGTAAAAGCTTAACATCTTCTGTATTCAATAACCCTTTTAACCACATGTAACACAACAGGCAGCTTTCTACTTTCCCCAACAACTGTGACAAAGAAAGGAATGTAATATATTAACGTCATTGTCCTGAAGATTATTATTAGTTATGCCACAAGACAGAGATAACTGAATAAAGGCTTTCAGTGTCGTATCTCCTGTAGTAAAAATCTACAATATAATTTTGAAGGCTGTCAAAAGATCTAAACTAAATTTTAGCATATTGAATCAAAAAATCCAGGGTACCTTTGGGTGTTGGTGGGGGTTTGTTTGGTTCCTTGCTTTTTTACAAACTTGCAAAACCTTAAACCAGCAGAACTCAGGTTATGCCACCTAGATAATGCATTATTAGAAGTGTTCAGCAAATCCAGTTTTGGGTAAGTTGAAAGTTAAGGAATAGCAGGCACAGCATGGCAGTATGTACACAAATTTCTGCCATTTCAGTTACATTTCAAACATGACAGCATTCTGTCTTTACAAAAAGCACTCAGCTGGTGTGTAAATTGTAGTATTTTCTATCTTTTTATTGCTATAAACTTAAAATGAACTAATTTGTTACTACTTCTACACTGTCAAAAGTGCTTCTCCACTGAGAACTTAATGACTTCCATAGAAAAACCACTAATACACAGTATTATAAAATGGAAATATAGTGACAACTCCAGAAAAATTTTTAATCTTTCAATAGAAATAGTTCAGCAAACTGGCCAGTAAACCAGTGCCATATTTCAGCTGATGATTTATTTTATTTTCCTTAGAATAAAATGGTACTGATCAGTTTCAGCACACAAACAGAGGAACTGGATTCCCAGCCAATCAGAGACACTGTCATGAATGATGAGGCCTGATATTAATGCAAGATTGCTTGCAGACTTCTGGAAATTGGCCATAAGAGCTAAATTAATACAAAGTATTCTTTAAAAACTTAAAATTTAATTCTATCTGTAAATTAGTTGCCCAGGAACTGATGCAGTAATCAATTATTTAACTACCTAATAGGAATTCCCTTCAACAAATCCTGGAGCCATAGGATGGTCTGGGTTGGAAGTGGCCCTTGCAGATCATCTAGTTCCAACCCCTGCACCATCTTCCTCCTTTCCCTAAAAACACATAAAAGAAATACTCTCCAATTAAGCTTTGCACATTAGAAATCTAAGTTGGAAGTCATTCTCTGTGCTTCTGATATGCTAACACATTTTAATGGATATATTTTAAGTGTATATTGTCATTAATGACAAATATATTGTTGTTATCTTTCCTCCTAATAGATAAAGCCTCTCAGTGGTGATGAAATTCTTTGAGCTAAACCAGTCTGAAAGTCTAATTAGGTTTAGAAGGCCCATAAATATTGATTAGGTGTTGCCTTCTTTCTCAGTATAGTGTCAGGTAATATTACATTTTAAAATCACATTAAAAGCAATAATACATTCTCCTGATATTTCTGTATTCCCCTAGATTTTGTCTCTGATAAACCACAAAAAAAATGAAACATCCTTGTGTGATTGTTTCTGTCAGCATACTATGTAAAAAAATTTAAGGCATGTTAATTTTTAAGGCAAGGAATTAGTTAAGCATCTGCATTCAGTTAACACCACTTATATATCATCACATTCTTTTCCAACCAAACACACCTTAAAGAACTCCTGAAAGGTATCCAAGGCAAAAAAACTCGCTTTTCTCATTTTTATTATATTGTGGTCAGTTACCGAATGAGCATGTATGACCACAATCCTTAACTGAATAGACATTATGTCTGATTTCCAGGAATCATGTTACAATCAGAACAAGCACACCCAGAGTAAGTAAACTTGAATTATGCTCTCAGATGTCAATTTTTTTCTTTCCAGAAATGAAAAAAATACGGCAGCAAAGTTCTAATCTTCAGTCTCAACCTATTCAGCGAGTTACTAGAAGAAAGTCTTATTTGTGTCATTATTCACCTTTATAGAACAGTGATGAAGACACAGAGTACCCACAAGAACATTTAGTTTGGGCTGGAAGTTGTACAGCAACAAGAACCTGAAACTTGCCAGTGAAGAATTTTTGGTTTTTTAAACTAATAAAGCAGTTCACAATTACTGTCCTTAGAATTTACAAAATGAGACCAGAGTATCCCACAGGAAACCTAACTAAAGGTCCACAAAATACATCCATAAAGGGGAATTCCATGTATTCAGGCAACTCATTGTCCAATTTGTCAAGTCCTAATCTGACATCCTGACTTTGCTAATTTGTCATTTGCATGAACACAGTGTGTATGTATGTGAGAAAGAGCACATGATAGAAGGGCTGTATCTGGATGAATAAGACTCATTACACAACACATACTACAGACATTTAAGACATATACAGAAATAAAATATCAATGTCAGGGCTGGTGAAGAAGATCTCTGAAGTTGTAGTTGTCACATATTTAAGTGTGATCTAGATGCCTCTAAAAATAATTTCTGCACACAGGAACCATGGTGAAAAAACCTTTATAAAAACTAGCAATGAATACTCTCTTTAAAAGGAATTTAAGACGTTAAAAAACCCCCATCAAAATGAAGCCAAGATACAGCACACAGATGGCTCTGTGGTTTTGAAATACAGAACTACAGCTCAAGACAATCCTCTTCATAGAAATTTAATAAACTTCATACACATACAGAAGCACAGTTCAAGAAATATTAAGAACAGAAGCATCAAGAACTTCTGACAGGCTATCAAAAGTTCAGAAAGAAGTTTTTGTTCATCTTTTATGAGGAAAATTCCAATTAAAATACTAGTATTCCAAGAAAGAGTTAAATCTTCACAATCTTAATAAAATTCTAAAAAAGTATCTTTTTAGAAAATTCTGAAGATGATCAGGCACTTTAACAAGGGAATGTAGAGCAGAACTGAGTTATATTCTAGTCTAACTTCACTGAAAGTATTTAAAATATGCCCCTGCTATAGAACACTTGACTATTCAAATTCAAGTGGAAGCACAACTTTCTGTCCTTTTTTGGTATTTTTTTCCTGCCACTCACACCTCTGAATTCTCTTTTCTTTCTAGTGAATAATATATAAATTTAAAGACACAAATACTGCAAGCTTTACAACTTGGATCACTGCACATTTTAACCCTGCAGCACATTTACCTTACCTTTCATCCATTTATCACAGCTGTTCATCTAAATTTAAAAGTTGTTTTATGTAGACAGCAATACAATCTTGTATTTTTTGAAAGATTTGAAAAAAATTCTATTCACATTCTCACTGATATGCTGAGGTGTGTTAGAAGACACTAGAGATCATCTGATTCAACTTCCCTGCTCAAAACAGGGTCAACAAGAGCAAGTTGCTCACTACCCTGTCTAGTCAGGTTTTAAGTATCTTTAAGTATCTTCAAGGACAGACTCCACACCTGCTGACAACAGCACAATAGATATAGCAATGACCTGGTTATTTAACTCTCCAGAGTAAATCACATCATCTTGCCACTGACAAATGAAAATTTTACGTAATTGTACTTTTCATTTTATATGACATGCCTAATGAGAAATCAACAATGATGTGGACGTGACTGTCAGCCTGACTTTACAGAAAGATAACCACAAATAACTGAATATTGAAGCAAAGGATTACTTTTTGGGGTTTTTTAAGTATTGTGAAGTTTTTTGCTTTGGTTGTTAATCCTGGGGCTTTTTTGAAGAGAGATCTCATTCTCCGTATGGAAAACCAGATACTTTAAAATACTTTAACACAGCACTTGATCCACTGGAAAAACAAATCCATCTTTTCAATTCTGAGCAGTAAGGATCCCACGTTTCCTACCTGCTGTCCTGTCGACGGTAATCCTGCTGGTCTATCCTAATCATCGGCTTCACCATTCCTCGCTCGGCCGTGCTGGATGCGGATGATGCCCTGTCACCGTCCAGCCTGCTGGTGCTCTAATTCAAAACAGCAGGACAGGTGCTTAGCATGCAAGCACTGCATGAGCCAGTATTTGTGCCTAGCAGCACTAAAATGAAGCTGAGGTCTGAGGCTTGAAAAGAGATGGGGAAACAGAAGAAGGGTGTATGGCACAGAGAGTGACAGCTCAGCAGGCATTTTCACCACAGTGAAGCACTGAAGAGCCTGCTTCCAATTCAACAGACAACAACGGCCAGCCAGAAGCAGCTCTTTGCTAATGCACTGCTAGAATTTATAATGCAGCTTGCAAACATCTTTAATCAAAAGTTGCATAGCTACAATACAAAGTAAGAATGAGTTGGGAATCAAAACTTTAGGTAAAATACATTTAACTTTGTCTCTACAAATTTAAAACTGGTCATGCTCCCCCACTCTGCTTCTGCAATAGTTCCAAATGCTTGCACTACTGATCTGTAACATAATTTATCGTGATCTTAAGGCAAGTCTCATCTGGCAAGCAGTACATTTCCAAGACAAGAAAGGGCAACTCAAATTGTTATGGTTTTATGTAACATTTGTTTTCTTTTGGTGTCTCATGCTCCTTAATAGGAAGCCTTCAATTTATGATTTCTAATTCAATCAAACCCTCTCAGGAATGGAACAAATATGCTGCTTTAAGCAGCAAAATAAATAGCAAATTTTTTCAGCATAAAGAGTAGAAAACAAGACATCAGTAAAATAGAAAGTGTTTCAACATTTCATGAGAAATTTCTAGGACTAAATAATTTGTTTCAACATAGGAAAACCTGCCAACAAGTGCATCTCAAAGCAAGAGATTGAACTAAATCACTGTTCACCACCATGTCTCAGAGAACTTTCATTAAACTTACTGTCACCCCTTTTCCAAACAGAAAAGCAATCTTAGAAGAGAGCAAATGGTAGAAAATGAATGATTCATCAGTGCTTTAACAAGATGATGTATACAGTCTCAAACAGCACAACTGAAAAAGAAACTAAATTTTCCCATTAATCCCTAAGTCCACTAGAAGTATTTTTCTAATGACTGTGAATAGGATATGAAATAAACCATATAATAAAGCCAGAAACTCTAATCCTGAGAAATTTTAAGACATTTTATTATGTTTACAAAGTTTCTGTTCTTCCTTTTAAAATACCATTAGAATTCCTATCAGAAGTAGGTGAAGAACACATTTAAAATAAAAGCACTAGCTGACAGTACAAAGAAAGTAGAGAGACTGAATCAAAAGACTGTGGTAACAAAACAAGTAAGACTAAAATTACATTCAAAAGCTATCAGAGTTATTAATACCTACACCGCTGCATTAGTATCACTAAATAGTTACAAGTACTTCAGCTGTGTAATAGGAGAAATAAAACATTAAAGGGATTGCAGTTCTGGGAAGATTACTCCATTTCATACTGCTGAAATAATTCATTCTCTCATGTCATCTGAGGAATGTGATCATAGCAAGTAAGGCATTAACCATTGTGTCATTTACTCTTTGTTTGCTCTTGGAAAATGCAATTCTGACACAAAATCTATTAACAGAAAGTGCAGAAAGAAAGCATGAAAATATTATCACCTCATAAAATGTTTATAATTATGACTGCAGAGACAGTTTGTTTAGTCAATGTGTGTACAGGAGCTCTATTGAAGTCTAAAGTCACATCCATTAAATTTTAAAAGCCTAGTTAAATTAAAATTGAACACCCTTTCACATTTTATATAAAACATTTATTTACCCCATCACAAATGACAACAGCCATATGCTACACACACAAGGTAACAGTGTACCAGTTCTAATAAGAATCTCTACCTGCACATAATCTGCTTTCCAAAAATCAATTTGAGGAGAAACTACTTCAGGTTTGGAGAGTTTCCCTTTCTAAAAAATGTTACTACCCTTGACATGAGATGACCATCCCCAATGCCAATACAAATGTAAACAAAAGGGTTTTGGGGAAAAAATAAACCAAATCTAAAATAACAATGCATATAATATCTGAGCCCATCCACAAGGAAAAACAGCTGGGGAGACTGATGAATTGGCTACACTTCCCCAAATAGTACTGCAGTTGTAATTTTGATTTAACTTACACATGCTGTTATTTATTGCTAGCTTAGCCATAATACAATACCTTGCTTGCTGGTAATGCTGTTCCACTGTGAATATCTCCCTCCAGATCAAATGTGGTTTCCTGGACAGCTCTACAAGCAAGATAACATTTCCAGTATGTTTTAGAGATTATACTGTTCAACATTTAATAAACAAGGAACAGAGTAACTAAAATTAGTAAATTCAAATTCAAGGGTTATACCATGAGTCCAGTTAATATTAACTTTTTGAATACTCTATTAGTTCTTCATATCAATAAAACCTAAAAATATTTATACAGACAATTACATTTGCAAAACCAGATTCATAGCTAATTTCTTCCCAGTCAAGTAAGAAAATATAAATACACATTGCATTCACTACAATAGATTAGCTAGGATTTTTTACTCAGGTCTTTAGTATTAAATGTACAACATAATGTAAATAACTCATAAATAATAGTAATGCATATTACTATCTCCTTATTCTAAAGATTAAAAAAAAAAATTTTGATTGTTTAAGCTGCAACAGCCCTTTGCCATAGATTTTATTGTCCAGATAAAGCTCTGCAGTAATACAGTGCTTTCCAGTTGACTGTAAATCTGCAAGAGCACTTATCTATTGATCTGCAGGCTAAATGCAGGATGAACTCAAGATGTAAGCAAGAATATTACATGACAGCCACATGGCTGAAGGTCTTCCTGCATACAGGGCCTACAAAAAGCAGTGTCCTTCCATGAGAAAATACAGTGGAGAAAAAATAAAAATGCTTAAAGCATACATCTATATTAATTCAGCAGATAAGCCTCTTTTCCTAGGTATCTTTCATTCATCTCCAAGCCAATTTGTTACTTTTCTGAATAACATTATACAATAATGTGTATATTAACAACAGTAGCCTCAGTTGGACTCAGAGAAGATGGAAAATAGGATGTTGCTTTTTCCCCTGCTATAAAAATGGATTTTAAGATTGTTTCTTCTGATTATTTCTATAGCCATTGAACAAAACACCTGAACCCCTATGAGTCACAATATCCATGATCAGTATTTTTATTATGTACCTATCAAAAATATGAATGAGAAACAACAGGGTAGACTTCTGGACTGTCAGTCCTTGCAACACAGAAACCAGTGGGTAAGCAATCACACTACAAAAAGTGGTTGTTATATTGAGACATATAGTTCCTTATCTTAACAGTCTCATTTCATGATTGTTTCACTTCCAAATCCTTTTAGTGGAATTTTGAAAGTTATTATCTGAGAAAAAACAAAAACCAGACTCTCTGAAAACATTCAGCAACTTCTTGACTTTTTTTGGAGCTTGGATGAACTATGAAATACATGAAAATAAGGCATTATAGTGCTTTTCAAACAGAAGTGAGCATAAGGAAAACTTGTTTGAATACTTCATAAAGAAAAAGACACTTGCTAATCCTACATAAAATCACAAGGTGGAGCTCAAGTATTAAAATTATATACTTAAATGAGTTCACACTCTAGTCCCTGGCCATTTATAATGCTTTCATTATGTATTTTTTCTCAAGGCTCTCCTTCTAACCTCAATAGGATGAAAATAAATTTTACTCACCCAGTTTTGTGTCTTGGACCTTTGACCATAAGACTTGCATCAGTAGATCTTTTGGAAATAATATGGTCCTGAGTAGGATCCACAAACTTAAATACATGAGAAGACCCAAACTGAACCTTCATTCCACTTTGCAGCATGGTGGTTTCTGAAATACGCTGACCTTCCACATAGGTTTCAGCATCAATGCTTCTTGGGGTTACAGTAACAACTCCATCCATATTAGTGAGGTCACAGTGATGAGGCTGAATTCCTGGACCAAATAACTGGGAATAAAATTAATTAACATAGAATAAATTTAATTATACTGCAGCAGAAATAAAAAACCAAAGACCTAGATGTAGCTACGCCTATTTACAGGCTGGTTATTTAAATTTGATTATGAATTTACAGAGATGACTGGTACTAAAATCAGTGAGTTTCACTTCATTTTTCAATGCAACAAGAATAATAAAACATATTTAACTAACATGTGCAGCAGACATCCCTTAATGAAAATCTTTTCACTGTTTCGGTCATATACTGTTTTCTTCCACTTGCTGTTTTATATGCAATCTCACAGTGCAATTAATTATAAATCAACTAAATGCACTGACATGGACCCAGGCTACTGTAAGCAACTCCCTGGCATGAACTTCATACAAATATGCTTGTTTTATACTCTTAAAAAATCCTAACTCAACGGGATTGAGACAAGGACTTGAAAGCCATTAAGCAGTTACAATAACACTGATATGCAATTTTTGATCCAGTTACAAAAAAGAAAACCCCTTAAAAATAAAAATTTGACTTAAAATAATAAAACCCTTCTCTTAAATCAAGAATGCAACTAAATTAAAACAGATAATTAATACCATTAATACAAAATTTCAGCAATATTTTACCCTTCAAACTTTGAAGCATATTTACAGCATATTTTATTAAGACTCCACAATGACAAATAACACAGCAGAGATCAGATCAGTACTGTAATGTGAGTCTGCTTTTTTCCATACCTGAATGGAATTGTCATCAAATTTTTCAGTTCCAACTTCAGTGACACTTAATTGTAGACGATAGAGCTTTGGCTTATCTCTGGAGTCAGAACCATCTGTACAGCAAGAGACAAATATTAAGTTGTAAGTTAATAAAGTTCAAATATTCACACAGTATTTCTACATTTACTTCAACTTAGTCAGAATAGCAATGTTTACAAAAAAAGAAAACCTGAGTGACATTCTTTCAAGATTGTAGGGAATGTGGTTGTTCCTCATAATGTAAGAACCCTGAAAGTAAAGAAAGCCTACTTGGAGCAGCTGTTTACTACAAATGCAAAGAATAAAGTAATCAAGAACTACTATTCTGAACATACCATGAAAAACATTTTCTATTTCCTTAGTACTTTAAGCAACGCAACAGCTTTTGTAAATCTTTAAGATTTTATATGGGTATACCAGTATGGGTTTAGAAGATAAAGAAAATAAAACACCTCCAGATCCCACATTAATAAGTACTGATCTTACTACAGTACACATTATCAGCAATATCTGCTGTCAAGTGATTCACATACCAAACTGTTTCTAATTCATCAGATACTGAACTAGAGCAATATTAAAAGACAATCCTACAAAATGTTTACCAATGATATTTAGTCTTAATATACAGGACTTTAGCACTTCTGGCCTTATCTTTATAGTTCCATTGACCTATCTTTTCATCTCACAGAAAATTAGGTAAAAATAAAAGTCCAACTTCCTACCCCCCTCAGAAAAATGCTGGACATACAAAGTGTGCACAATTTAGCTGGTGCCTTCACAGGCTAACACAAATGGGTTTTGTCACACATATAAATCCTCCCCACTTCCCAGAAAACCCTACAACTTTAAACATGAGTAGAAACTGAAATAATACTGTCATTTCTAACTACTCTCCAATCTCTTCTCCAAAGCAAAGTAAAAGACAGGCTGCAAGACAAAGAATGTCTTAGCTGTGGAAATGAGCAATGATTTTAAGTCATTTCCCAAAAGCAATAGAGAATATTATTAAAGCCATGGCACATAAATTGATACTGTCTGCAGTAGGCTACTAGTTATCTTCAAATTTTTATGTGAAAGAATATAAACAGAAGCTCTATAAATCTACTTGTAAACTCCCAGAACACTTTGTATTAAAACCACAGCACTAGATCCAAATGCAGTTTTTTCCTCCACAAAAAGGAGAAAATTTTAAGGAATTATTCAGAGTTATTTGTTGTACTCCATCAGTATTAAAAGCCAATTTCTACAGTAAAAGGTATCTTAATCTTGAAGATAATTACAACAACTCCTAAGAATGATGAAAGGCCTTTTGTTCTAGGGGAGGGATGCAGGAGGAAAGGATAGTTGTGCTATACTACAGTGTAAAGTGTATTTCCTGTTTTCCAACTGCTGGAACCTCACCTAAATGGTATTTGGAATGTATCCCTTATAACTCACTGCAGCAGGACAGACATTCTGCTATACCTATGGTGAAGGCCCTATTCCCTAGGCCACAAGAGTCCACAAAGGCTGATCTTAGAAAATGATGCACTACAAACAAATTTCATCACTTGATTTATGCACTTAAGAGTCACCATTCACACTTTAAATAGTAATGTTATAAAAAAAGCCTGCAGTGAACAAAAGTGAATAATCACTGTAAGGACATCAAGTCAGTGGTTTATAACACAAACACATATTTTTTAAACAATAAAAAAAAAAAAAGACAGGGCACCGTTCATGGATATATATTTTAAATGTGTTACTTCACCACCAAAAGGTGAATCCTACACCACTTTGAAAATTATAACTTCAGTTGATTTCACTGGTCCAATGCTTGAAACAATGCTGGGAAATAGTACTGACTTAGCACAGACCAAAACAAATGAAGAAGATCAGCTCACAGAAAACAAGTAAGCCCAAAGTTGAACAAAAATCGTCACACAATGGACTTTACCTATTGATATAAAATTAGTTTAAGTCTACACTTTTAAAGCATATTTCCTCTACAAGTTCCTAACTACTAAGGGTTTAAACACTAATAAACTTAGGAGATGGTTGGGCAGATCTGAAACACCATGTTGAATTCAGGAGATAATTCTACTCTTAAATTTCAGACAAGATATGCACTTCCAGCAGAAAGAGCCAACAGTAAACTTTTTTTTTATTAAAACAAACAAACTTGTGTGTGAAAGTGTTACACATACTACAGTTCTGCTCTCAGAAAGAAGCTTGGCCAGGAAAGCACCCTGGTCAAGGCTTTTCACTTCTCCAACCTCCTGCAATTGTTCTGTCCAAGTTGCTATACCTCCGTGTCCTCCACATCTCCCACTGCTATTTGTTCTACAGCCCAAAGGTGCTCTTTTTTGTGATGAAGCAAGGAAAAAAGCCTTATGGGGTTGCCTTTTTATTTTTTATTTATTCTTTGCAATTTTAATTTCAGGCTTGTAGGATCTGAGGCTCACATCTGAAAATACGGGGGTTTGCTATTTTTCTCAGCCTTTAGATATTATGATTATACAACTGAAGTTATTAACATTCCTGAACTCATCAAAAGCCATATTCACAGATAGCACAGACAGAATCAGCTATTCAAAGTGCTGCTGAATGTCACTTCAGTCTACCTAGTCTATTTCTATTAGCATCAGATTCATCTCAGTTTACTGTTTCATTCACATGTCTTGGATACAGAGATAATTGCTGACTGCCACATGTACAGCCACAAGCTACTGAAGTGCATCCTCTACCATACAGAATCTAATCTTCAGTCAATGAAACAGTCATACAAACAGCAACATCAGCAGCTGTGGAGAAGTGGAAAAACTGGACATACTTCACTAGCAAACTTCATTAATTTGTGCAATTGCACAGGGCATGAAAGCGAGTCTGCTAGGTTTTCCTGCAAAAATATAAACAGCCACTGTTTTGACAAGAGGACATTTCTACTGCAGTTATTTCTAAAATAAATAAAAGTATTCTAAAGTGCTTTTTTTCCAAAGACACAGTCTGACTCTAGAATATGAAGTCCTCTTTTTCACACACTCAGATAAAAATTTAAAAAGTTATCTTTTTTTTTCTCCAGTGACATGCAACCAAATTTCAATCTTCCTAGTTAATGGTCAAGTGTTCCTGCAGAGCCCATCCATGATTTTTAGTTCAGCACGCTCTATGAAACCTTTCTGCTCTCTGGAATAACAATGTTAACAAAATGGAAGTCTGAATTCAATTCACATAATTGAGCACTGGACACAAGTTTGAATGCAGTTCTTTAAACCCCAGTACTGCACTCCACAACCATAAAGGAAAGGGTGAGCAGCACTGACAACCACATGTAGTTCTTCTACAGCAGTCTAGAAAATAAAGTGAGGAAACAGTGGAAAAAGTAATAAAATCAGTCAAACCAGAACACATCTGCACATTACTCTAAACTCTAAGGAGAACTGAAGATCCATAATGATTTGTACATTAGGCTATCAATTTTGAACACTACAAAAAATGAACAAGTCTCTACTGTCTGAAGTGCTAAATCTTTGACATACACCACTAATGTCAGAGAAACCAGGCAGCAGAAATTCCAAAGGATGCTATGGAACACAACAGAGCAGAAAGTAAAGTTATTTTGCCAGGGGTCAAAACACTATTTCCCATAAAAATCATCACAGACTTTGTCTACTGTATCAACACAGTCAAATACTGAAAAGGACAGCTAAGTTCCATGCCATTTACCTAATAACCATTTTAACTATGAATTCTGCAAGCAGATGGATCAAAGAAATTTTAGTTCTACTACAACATTGCTTGTAAACCGCCCTCTGAAATTTAGCTGTTAACTGTAGCTGGAAGGTTGAACTCTTTGGATAACAGCATATTCATGACCTAGTTGATGTTTGTTCACCAATCAAATAAATAATTAAATGGCAACTAACAAACAATTAAAATAATTAAATGGCAACTAACAACATAGATAACTACATCACAGAAGCAATCCCTTGGAAAAAACCCTTAAGATAAATAAGATAGTCCTTCACGAGTCATAAAGAAACTCAAGATTTATAGCTGGAGAAGATTTTAGTGGCTAATGAGAGAACAGTATCAAATACAGCGTTACCTTCATAAGTGTGATAGTTGTAGTAGGCAAAGTGATTCCTTCTCCCTGGGGTTAGAAACACATGCAGAGGACCCAGGTGAAGGCAGCACCAGCAGGACAGATACCATGCAGAACATGCGGAGGAGGGCAAGAAAAGAAAAGACAGGAAAGGGTGAAACTGTAGCCAGACAACACCTATTCAATTTATAAGGATGAAGTTCATTAAACTCTTTCAATTTTAGAAACTGTGCAGAGTATAAAGACATCAGTACTACAAAGCTACTGCATGAAACAATCCTTATTGCTTAGAGAAGTGATAACAAGCTGTTAGAAGAAGAACACAAACAACAGGTCAGTCCCACAGGCAATGTGTGAAGTTCAGCACAAAGCACTGACACCTGCGGCACAGCAGACTGGGTTTACTCTCTCTATTAATGGGCATCTCATGCCACTGCCTGAGAACAACATTTTAATGATAAAGCACCAAATCCCACAGAGTTAGAGAACAAGAAAAGAAATCAACAGTACTATTAAAAGAACCCAAAATATTAATATGGAAACCAAACCTCAATCTGTAGAACATGACAGTATGTTTCATATGTTCTGTATACTGATAATTTCATCTGGATTTAAAACAAACCAAAAAAATCCCCACACTATTTGACCATAAATTTAACCTTTTTTTTGCAGTTCTGATCCAGCAAAGGTTTCAGCACCGATTTCCAACCTTGTTTCCCAAAAGACACACAACCAGACTTCAAACTGTAACATTTACTTGAATATCTGAGAGTACTCAGATTACACTTAAGAGGAAAAAGAGCTGTATATAACTCCATCACCAAAAATAAAAGTCCATATCCAAATATATAAACATGAGGATGACAGAAATTAAGAGCATAAATCATGTATGTTTTATCAGTAGGTATGTATACACAATCACCCCAGCTGTTCATAGATCATAAAATTAATTGCAAATTATCACAAAGCCCAGTGAGTTCCAATTATGCCAAAATAAAACTCAGCTTGGTAGTGATTAGAAAGTTCTACATAGGCTGAAAAATGTTTCACATCTAAGTTTGATTTAAAACTTCATGTTCTTGTCCTGTTAAAAAATGTGATTTTCCATGTATGGCACTGTCAAATATGATGCATACTACAGTGTAGTTGTGAATGTAAACAAAATCAGATTTGAGCTTAGTAAATAATTTCTTCCCCTTTTTTCACTCCAAACACTCCAAACTCCAGATTTTCATATAATAGCAATATGCATCTCTACCCTTAGAACTGTTACCTCCAATTTAGAATCTGACATCAGAAGAACAACTCATGTGGCACAGAGTTCCTTGTGCTTACAAAGAATGTCTTATTTTTGAAAAATCCAAATGACTATACAATAATGCAATTTAGCTTATTAAATAACCAGAATTCTTACCTGGGCTTAATTCTACCAGGTATGGTAGTTTCTCAGGAGGAAGGCAAGAGCCATAGCCAGACCCGTCAACTCTTTCCTTCCCCTTTAATGGCTTTCCATCAGCTATCTTCCTGGTTTTCTTTGGGACATAATCAGGAGGACGCCTTTTCAACTGAAAGACCAGTATTCCTAAAACACAGTATAATACAGCCTTTGAGACACACTACCACTGCATAAGCACACAACTAATATCTATTAATCTGCAAGTGTCCCATAGTACTGCTTTCAGTTTACTAAATTCCTGTCACTTCTTTAGAATAGTTTTAACTTAAAAAAAACTACACACAGATTAAAAGCATACTTCAGTATAGTGAATAATTTAGAAAATTTGGGACAAAATGCAAAACCTTTTTACCACCTAATGGTGTAATACTACAAACAGTGCATAATGAAACAGTAAATAACTCTAATACTCCCTAGTATTTTAAGTGTCCAACACCAAAACACACAAAAACACATGTTAGAATTTCTTCCTTTACAGGGCCCCCTACAACATGGATTACAACCCAAGGCACAAAAATATCTTAAAGGCTTTTGGACATACCTTTATCACTAGGCCACTCCCTGAATATCTGCAGTGGACACTCATCATCATCAAGAATAGTTTCTTTAGCACCTTTATCATCAGAGTGCTGAGCACCAGGAGGCAGCATAACCTAAAAAAGAATTATCAGTTTTCAGAGCTGTTAGTGGACAATTAGAACATTCAAGGGTGTATTCTCTGATAACTTTTTTGCATGTGTTATTTATAACAAGAGATAAGGCCAAAGAATTCAGTAACTTGGAATGTATTTTGTTTCCAAGATTTTCTAACACTCCTCTCTCACCTCTTGCTACAGTTAAATTGCACTTCCCAGAACACCTAGTAAGTCTAAAAAGCAAAGAAGAGCAAGTTACGCTTGAAGTATGTGAGATCTTCTTTCAGTGAAAAAAGTTATTTCAATTTCTCATCAGCTAAGAAAAAAAAATAAAAAAATCTGTGATGATGATAGTCAAAAACCAAAACTGAACTCTCCATTATTATTTCACACACTGGAATCAGCACTTCATTTTGCTAATGCCATTCTGCTATTTGTAACATATATATATCTTTAGAAAAGACACAGCAAAGACTATGTTACACCAGCTGCATCCTTGTCTTACCCAAAATTTACCTGGTCTACACAAGAGACTAAGGGCACAACTGGAGCATTTCACACAACTGCCTTCACGCTACCTAGCTGTAAAGAAGAAACAAAACCAAGAATACTTTTGGAACAGAACTGCAGACTGTTCCTACCTTTTACGGCTATATCCTTACAAGGCAGAGGAAGGGGGGAACTTTGATTCATGAAATCTGATCTTAGAGGAGACACAGCCTGTAATTTTATGCATTACTGCTCCCCACAGAGATCAAGAACAAGTAACAATGACAGGCAGTATTACAGTTATTAAAGACAGATTTTTCAAAGCTGAATCAAAAAATAAAATATGTTGTACTCCCACACTTGTAATCCTAATAATGTTATTTAAATTCATAGACAATTCTCTTTTAAACTAACTACTCCAAATTATTCCCATCTCTGAACTATGACCAAGGTAAGACCTTCTGAAGTGATGTAGCCATTGGCTACAGCATCCTACTACATGCAGCCCTCCAGAGACTTTGCACTCTCATTTGTCCCCTCCTTCCCACACCCATTTCTGTGTTAACCAAGTTCTCACAGATCTACCTAAATCATCCTTTCATCTTCTTCCAGGCAGGAAACAACTACATTTAAGATTAAAAGTATGCAATCCCTAAACCATTTTCTATGCAAAACATGGCTAAACATAGGACTAATTAAATTATCTTTAATTAGATTTTCAAATAGACAAGATATTATAAAAGAAGGAAAACATTAAAATGTATAAACCAGAGGGAAACAGAAACACATCTACACTCAAACTTATCCTGCCAAACTGCTCTATTTCACATATCAGATTTTAAAAACAATTACACATGCAGGATAATTAGGGTAACACTGTGTTTCAAGCTATGTTCAAGAAGCAACAATCTTAAAATTCCAAAGCCCTTGAGACAGAAGGTAGCTAGTTACAAAGCACGAAATACATGCAATACCACGACCTGACCAATACTGGACTGGGAAGGAAACCAAAGAAAAGAAAAACCAAATGCAGTGAAACATGCAGAAAATACAAGCTAAGAAATTTAAATGCAGACCACAGCAACTTCAGACTTAACTTCCATAACATTTGTTGGAATAAACAAGTAAGAGAAGGCATGTATTTGAGTTTTAAGCCTTCTGTGATTATAACTAGAGATCAAATTATCAGACCCATCCTTAAAAAAAAGCCTCACATGAGAATACCCCATGCTCAACAGGTCTTCAATAAGCTCTCCTGTAATTTTGATGTTTAAGTAAAAACCCCTCATATCTATAGTATATTTGAGTATATCTGCTTATCATGATTAATTAATCTGCAGTTTTCCTTACAAGCTGGGAATGCAGGCTCTGTGCATGCCCCTACTAAAGCAAAAAAAAAAAAAAAAAAAAAACAAAAAACCCAAAAAAAGAAAACTGAAGAAAACAATAGCAAAACTCTCCAATGGATCTTGCTAAAATACTTAATATCTTATGTCTGTAATGACTACTTCTTAAAAAAACCCAATAAAACTACTCACCATTAAATGCATATTTTTGCTTGACATTACAAGAAGTTATTTATGCCTTACCCTCAAGTAAAAAATAAGTGCATGCTAAAAACAAAAGTCTAATCAAGATTCTGCTTTCAAGAGTTAACTGGTTTGCTGCATGCCTGAAGTCTAATGCCCTGAGTGAATATGCACAGGTAGCTTGGAAGACTGTCTAATTAATTTGACATCTTTAGAGAAGTGCAGTGAACCCCACATAACTCAGGGAAACTCAAACCAAGCAAACTGAAACAAACAAAACACACACATTGGAACAAACTGGTGTCTATTGCTTACACAGAAAAGCACTTTAGAACCAGGAATAAAGTTACAGCCTGATAGACTGCAAACCAATGTATGAAAGCAAACAACCAATATGAAAATGCCATTTACAATAAATGTTGTCAAAAATGTTATGAAAAAGTCTTACAATGTTTATCTTTCAACTGAAACTTCAGGAGTGATCTTTATTACAGGTAATTATACAGCCTTATAATGGTCTTGTCCTGCAACTTAAAATTCATCTTAATAATTAAGTAAATGTTAACTGCTTAATTCTTCAGAGAAGACACTGTACCTGGTACTCAAAGAGAACAAAATGTTTCAAAATCCCAACCAGTAAGAAACTGAACTTGTATGTTCCACTGATAATAGCTGAACTTAACAAAATGTAAAGAATAAGAACATGTGCAGGACCTGCCTAACACAGAGTACTGTAAAGTGCCAGAAGAACAGGGGCAAAAGCCAACCAAGGAACAGAGAATAGCTGTGAGACTAAAGGGAGTGCCACTGGATAAATTTAGTAGTGCATTTCCGAGTTTCCAAAAAAGACAACAGTGATTAAAGACACATCAGGCTAACTCTTGGGTATTTTCATGTTTAAAGCAAGGAAAGCAACTCTATAAAATATCAGGAAAAAAGGAGATTTTAAAATCTAGACTTAAAACACTCAACTTGATTAAAAAAAGAAGAATTAACATATTAAAAGCCAAGCACTGTACCAGCAAAGGATGGCCAAGCAGATTTTAGCCAACTACAACAACTTACTGTGAGGAAATAAGGTCTGCTACCCTTAAAGAGTTATTAAAATAGATCTGCTATTGGTCAGTGCAGACCATTCCTGTAAGTCAAATGCAAACATAAGCACACAACTGATATCAGTTCAGACACTTAATGTGTGAAGATATGTTACTCAGGAAATACAAAATATTTTCCAGAAGTACTTCCCAAAAAACTTACTTTAAAAAAATTCTTTTGCAGCAATGACTTCATTAACCTTTGCCAAGATCAAAGGAACATTCCCCAGACTATCTTCTACATTAAACATCCCCACACAAGAACAGAAAATAGGATCTAAGGGGGAACACCACCACTACAAAAAGAGTAATTTTCAACAGTTTCCTGGGTAAAAGTGCAATTAGTCCAATAAATTCCCTAATATTCAATGATTTTTTAATACAACATAAGTCTGAACTAAGCAGAACAAAGTAAAACTATCTTCCAAATTTAGTCTCAGTGTCTCTGCTGTAGCCCATGATTCTCCCAAACCACTACAGTACTGTAAGAAACAAACCTTTTTCCCATTTTTTCAACATTTTAAGGAGAAAAAATGAAGGTTTATTAGACAAGTCATAGCCAAAAATGTAATCAAACACTGGACTCAACAAAGGATCAATATTTTTAAGCCTCACTGTTCTCCCTGAGAAGACAACATGATCAGAAGTTTGTAATCTTTAATCAGTACTGCCCATGGGACTTTTTGATTAAAGCCACATCTCTAAGAAATAACAATTCTATGCAATTCGTTTAGAACTCCTAAAATAATTAAATTCTGAAATTAAGAGCATCACTTTAATATTTTCTGATTTTTAGTGAGAGTCAGCTACCACTGCAAGGTTTAAGGAAACAGCACACAACATACACCTTTTACAATGGAGCTCATCTCAGCACTTCCACTTCAGAGTGGACACTCTTAGTTCAGGGAAATAGTTTTGTGCCCAGATTTAGGCATCCACAGGATGAACTATTAGTTTATACATCTGTGAATCACCAGCACATTTAGTGGTATAAAACCCATAAAAGTGCCCAATGAAGAAATATGTCATTTTCAGTATTAATGTTTTCCAGCACAGCAAACAGAACAACTGGAAGATTAAAGTTTTAAAACCAAAAACCTGATATATCACTTCACAATTCCTGAAGCTGTTAGATTTTGGGGGGGGAATTTAGTAACAGAACTAACGGAGCCATTCTATTTAGCTTGGAAGCTACTGCAAAAAAAAAAACCCAACAAAATATGAAATGTTACAAGATTGTGTTTTAGTAACTTACACGAGCAATACAATAATCCTTGGGATTTTCTTTTTCCAGGCCGTATTTTTCCAGTGCTTCAATAACTGCAAAGTCTGCAGTATCTGTAGTGGACAGCAGGATTGTCTTGTACGGTATATTTGGTTTTAAACTGTCTGCATAAATTCTCAGCGTCCCACCTTGGAAAACAAACAGAATTAACAATGCAACCACAGAATAAAAAGACAGACATGAAGTAATTCATTATGTTTCTAACAGAATATAAGAACAAACCCTTTCAGAAATAACTTCATTACTCTACTAATACAAGAAAAATTATGTAACATCCCCAAAATAGATTTATCTCTCCACTGGTAAAAATCTCCAGTGATATTTCTGTAATTTATCTAATGAAGTGTTTTCCTACTGTTTCACCATGCTTAGTATTACATGAAGTTAAAATGAAATAATGTCAATGACTGGTTGAAGAACAGACCTTTACCATCCTGACAGGAAGTCTGTGTGACCTCCCCTTTCTTTAACAAGCCCATTTAAGATTTCCTTCAGGACAATGTTTTCTACACCTCTAACTCTTTCTTCACTACTCTTCCATGAAGAGATAATAATTTTAGATTTTAGCAGTTCTAACATAGCTTCACTTGTTGTTTTCTAATGGTGTGTATACAATCTCTGTTATATCCCCATTCCATGAATGAGAAATACTTCATCGCTATTATTCACAAGATCTACCAGAATCCTTTAGGCAGAACAATCAGTCCTTTACATCCTTTATTTATGCTACTGATTGAATTTTCTATCAGTCATTCAGCTCATTCTCAGTACAAGGAATGTCAGTTATCTCAGCCAACCTCCTCAGTTAGCCCATCCCTCCTTCTCCCCAGTTTAGCACTGTTACAAAGCTCAATGAGCACACTCTCTCTCAATCTGGCCACCACTGAAAGCTTTGATTTGCGCTCACAATGGAACATCCCCCTGTGAAATCCTACCTTCACAAACCCTTTGTTCAGTTACACACCAGATAAACTAGCCATGTGCAAAAAATGTTGGAGAAAGGAAAAGTCAAATTTACAGGAGTTTCTGGCCTTAAGAATATTCTCTTGGTAAAATGTTTACAACTTAGCCAGAAGAACTTCAAGTACCTGAGTCTGGCCTGCCATCAGAACTGCGAAACTCCTGCATTCTCTTCTCTAGTTTTTGCTGTCGTCGCCGTTTCATAACCACCTCAGGATTGGATATTGTGCGAGTGAAGCTGGTCTCAGGCATATCTTTGTAAACCTCAGCTGCAAGGCGAAAATTCTCACTGCCAAGTTAGTGTAAAAAAAAGAATGTCATTAAGAGCTTAAAATAGACACATCCTTATTATTTCACATAGGATAAAAAAGCAATAGGATTCATAGACACAGGAGCTCATTTAAATTATTTTAAGATGGTTTCTACATGAATTTCACTTTTGCTACAGTTAATGCTGTTCATATACCCTGCTCACCTGATATAAATTTAAGAACTACTAGCTGCAAGTTTTTAAAGAAAACTAGAAGTCTTCTACCTCTTAAACATGGGGACAGGTGGAAAGGCATTAGAGAAACTTTACATTATACTCCTAACTTTATTATGATTTCCAATACTGCAAAGCATGGGAAAGCTGAGTTAGCATGCGCTTGCAAGTCATGTTTTTTCTTTTGCAAATGCACTTAAAAATAACTATCATTTAAGTTTTAAAAAATAAGTTTAAGCCACTTACATATCATCCCCATGAAGAAGTCTATCATCTTTATCTGACGCTTGTCTCAATGCCTCTTTTTCACGCCTCTTTTTTTCCTTTTTTTCTTTTTTTGAGAGAGTTCGCTTGAAATTCTGAATTACTCCCTCTTTTTCTTGTTTTTCAGGCCCATTACTCTGAGCTTTCTGAAATAAATGAGTTTAAAACAGCTTCCATCAATTTCAATCCAAAGAAAAGTTAGCATTGGTTTTAACTTTGCAGATGAACCTGTTTAAGACACAGTATCACTGACCCAAAACCAACACTCCAGCCAACCAACACTCCATTACACAGTGATGGGACTAATGCTCTCAAGGGAAACACAGAGAAGGCAAATAAAATGTCACATTCCCAAGAAGGTATGAACTAATTGTACCCAACCAAGTGAATAAACTGCAGATTTTTACTTCAATAATGCCTGCTATCTACTTGGCCTCAAAAGATTAACTGAAGCTGCAAAAGAAATTTTTGCTTCTGAGTAAAAATACTCTGTAACAATGCTGTGCTTAATCTGCTTTCAAGGCAACTGTGTTGGAGCACCAGGTAAGAATAAACTGCAGAAGGAAAAACATTACAGAAGACTTTTCCCCAGTGGTATATTTTTCCAAGTTGTCATTCCAGCATTGCCTTCTTCAATTCCTGCTCCTTGCATACACAAGATACCTGTAATCCTAGGCTCATTTGCCTTCTGTAAAGATTACAGGACATGAGAGAAAGAAGATGCAGATTTTCTCATTTCTATCAGGAAGCAAAGAACATAGAGAAGGAAGATTGCAAATCACTTAATTCAATTAATAGGAATAGCAGGGATGGTACATATAGTGCAAGGCATCATTAACTTTCCCTTCCACCCTGTAACATGGATGTATCCTGTAGTCAAATGCCCAGTACAGGCTCACATCCCTATACCCAAAGCACTTCTAAAATTAACAAGCTCTAGTTCCAAAAGCAAAGGAAATTTAGTGCTCAGCACAAGATCAAAACCTTGCCTTAAGACAGCCCACACTGAATAGCATGTTTTCCATAGCTATAGGCAAACAAGCTACACATAATATATATAATTATATAACTTCAGGAGCCAAAGTCTAATCTAATTTAATGTTTAAATTGCTAATATTAAAGCAAATTTTAGTACAGCTGATGTTGTCAGCTCATTCATTTTGCATTTGTAAGAGAAAAAATAATCAAAAACCAAAAAAGCAAAACTAAACCAAATCAAAAAACCTGGCACAAAAGGAAAAAGTCTTCCATCATTTTTTTCAAGCAACAGAATGTTACCTAAGGAGGTAATAATTTCTAGCTCTTTAACTCCCCCTGGCATTCCCTTTTAAAAACTTTGCAAGAGGCAGGATTACGTCCTGGTATGTGGCACCATACAGTATTTGAGGTACTTTTCAAGTCATCATAATAGAACAAAGCAAGCTTTAAGTTCTCTAGGCATGCTCCAGTACTAGACAACTACATGGATCACAGCGTCACTAGCCATCTAAAGATAACAAAAGCGCTGTGTTGCAAAGATGCATTTCAAGTATTTAAAAATACATGCTCCAGATATTGAAGGTCATGAGCAGCAGTTGTTTCCAGGAATCAGAAAAGTGAAAGTTATGTTTTCCTATACAAGCAAACCCCAGAGATTTCGAAACTGCTGTTAGCACTAGCATGCTCTGTAGAGACTCACCTTTGGAGGAAGTGTATCATTTTCATTCTTGAGGACAAATCTTCCCTCACGATCGTCTTTGTTCCAGTTTAACTGTACAACAAGAGGCTTCTCATCCACATCTAATCTTCTTTCTTCTTCAAAACAATGACAAGCAGTAAAAATTACTTGGCATCTCAAGAGCAAAGATAGCGTGAAGTAAGTTAAACTTTTAATAAAATCACAAGGTTTGCTTAACAGAACACATCAGTTGATGTTTTCCTGTTAAGTACAGGAACAGAAAGCAAGCTTGGGAATGTAGAACTAATTACACATCCCCTTTCCAGCAACAAGCCCAAGTGTTCCATCTATCTACGTAAGCTAAACGTCCCCATAAGGTAGTCTCACGTAACTCCTTTGTCAGATAAGTCTCGGAACACAACATTACCACTCTGGAGGAGAAGTTAAGATTTAGAATTGAAATGTTTAGCACTTTGCAACATCCTGGGTCTTGTAAATACTCATTTTTCTTATTTTAAATTTACTTTAAAGTAGACTACAATCTGGTTGCAGCCCAAGAAATACTATCCTAAAAAGACTGCACAAAAATAAACAAGATTACAAAATTTAAACAATACAGCAAATCAAAAGCCCCCACAACATTATTCAGATCCAAGACTAAATTTTATTTAGAATATTACATCTATTTTAAGTATATGGAGAAACAACTGACAGAGTGGTTAAAACACTTAAGCAAGTCTTGCCATTTGATTTTCCCTTTGAAAAGGAGGAGATATTACATATGCCCAGGAAAACAACGATGTCTTTGTGGTTATTTTTGTTCAGTAAGAAGCACTTCTATTGACCTTGTATGCCTCAATCAATTTTAAAAATCAGGAACTTGTTCCACAAAGAAAACAATTTCATTTTGACTATCGGTACAGCACTAACAGACTTCTAAAGAAATCCAAGGCAGAAAAAAAAAATATTTTCAGTCTTTCAAATGCAGTATTTAAGGTCGTTCAAGCACTTATGTATACTTCTGAAGTGCAAAATAAAAACAAAACGAAATGATAGTTTCGCCTGTATCTGTCACCACCACCACACACACTATCACCTTCTGATCTGAAACAGACAAATTTTAGTAGTATGAAAGGCTATTTAGATATCCAAGTTCTTCACAGGTAACATTAGAGAATCTGTTTAAGAAACACAGTGGCTTCAAACAATATTAAGCTGAACTTCCCCCAATTCAGCAGTAAAAGAACATGAGTTACAGGGCTACCATCACAGGCTCACAGGCCTACAATTTCAAAGAACAGAAGGTGTACTCTCAACTGTTCAATTGAACAATCCTAGTCTGCCATTATAAATTAAGTCTTTACCTACTAATCCTAAAAATAGCAACTTTTTAAAAAATGTCAACAAACAGAATGTCAATCACAGCATTTTATAGATCATAACCAAATCTTACATTAACTGCAGGCCTGGTATGTATAATTAAGTTTTGAAAACCACTCCCCAAAAAACAATTAATTGCAACATAATTTAAGAATAAAAAACCCAAGTCTCATGTGGTTCAGAAACTGAGGGCAAATCTAAAGATACTTTGGCTGGGAGTAGATATGACGGTGGTGTGCATGCAGGAAGGACTTAATGAATAAATACAAACCTCCACTGACATGCACTTCATAAAGTGAGTATTTAGGGGATGACAACATTCGCATGTCTGGTCGAAACTTCTCTGCAAGAGTTTCTATGACATCTTGAGTTGTGGCAGTACTAGAGACACGGATACATTTTGTTGCAAAATTTCCGGCTGCTTTGTCTTGAAAGTAGAATCTCATTACTCCATGAAACTCGAGATCCTGTAAAGAAATAAAAATACAAATCTGAGTGCTGGCTAACACATATAAGGTTCAGAGTTCTTTTATTATTTGTTACAAATTTATTATGAAAATATCAGACCTCCAAATATTACACTGGTTTTCAAAATTTTCATAATAGTAGAATTAAAAACCAGGACACTATAAACTTGAAAAGCAATCCTGCAAGAAGAAATTAAGTACTATCTATTATTGAAAATACTGAACTTGAATCTTTAAGTATTCAAATTTACAGCTATATTCAGGAGAATTAATAAAACCTCTTTTCTAAAACCTAGAGACACATCTTGAAGAATAACTGAGAACAGGCCCCTGCAGCCCAAGTCTGTAAAAGTGCATGCTCAAGGAACAGCAACGTGTCTTGATGAGAACAGCTTGCTGTCACAGAACCCACAGGATCATCTTTTCTCTCCTCTTTTCACCCCTTCATGCTCCTCTGTCATGCTGGCATGTATTTGTCCCAGAAGCAGCCTTTTAAGGAAGCTAAACCATTTGATTTTCTTGTACTTTTGTCTTTGGTACAGCTCCCTAAACAATCTGAGGGAAAAAAGCTTCAGCACCAACACGAGGTGAAGAAAGGGACTGCAGCTGTCAGCCAGGTGGCTACATTACAACTCCAAAGGCAATTTGTTCAAACTATTGTAAATTCACATCCTCAAGTGATTTCCCTTGCCACTGGAGCCTGTGCTCTACTGCAGCACACCAAACTTCAGGAGGATACTGTCTGTTTATGCTACTCCACTACTGGTCTGAACAACAACTCCAAATTCAAACTTTAGCTCCCCAGTGATCTCCACCTGGCCAACTTTTGCCCCTTGCATAAATCCAGCAATCATGGGGCCCTGCACTCAAGGGAAATCAAGGATATTCAAGTCTCCAGTTGACTTTGCCAAGTTTACTCTACATTTTAATAATCACTGCTCCTGTCTTCACTGTCCAGAAGCTTTGAAATAGGCAAATCCTTAGGTGTTGAGCACAGTGATAGATTTTATGCTAGGCACAACCCTTTCCAGTACTACATCTGATCACAGGACACGCATTACAATGCTTCTTTGAACAGCAAAGAATCAAGATATTTCTTGAAGCTACTTTATCATTCAGAAGACCTTTGCAAAAAGAAAGGATAAAATAAGAATATTTTAAAAGGAATTAAGAAGTCAAATAACCTACACTTAGACAAACATCTGTGTCACCTAGATACATGCAGAAATAAGAACTGTTCCACTTAGGATATTCACAAGCCTACACCAACACAGCAGTCCAATTAAATGTGCCATGGACCTTGACAATGGCCAATTGTGTTTTATTCTCCATTGTTATCTGAACAATTCACAGAATTAATCTTTCTGAGCCTGCACTGCTGTTCCCACAGAACTATGTATTGTATTTAGCAATACAGTGCTCCTTCCAGTGTTCCTTCCTGCAAGAAGTTACAGTTTCCACATTCCTCACTCCAGCTAACTCCCATCTCTACATACACTCTGAACTTAACTGCAGTTTATACAACCATGGGTATAATTCTTCAGCTGTGAACATTTCTGTAACAGCTACTACTCACCTCTCAAAAGTATCCTGACTACTTCATTTCTTGTCTTTAATTATATATATCAAATTATTAACTAATTATCCATACAAGGACTTACCCCTCTCATGCAGAAGGCTACTATATGACTTCTGGAAATCCTACCTATCATGGTGAACTGGAGCTTCCTTACATGTGCTCTTGCTAACTCCTTCAATGAGTTCTAAAAGGTCTGAAGCACAACTTTTTTTCTAAGTCCTATTGACCTTTCCACAGGATATTATAACAGACACCACGTGTCCATGAATTCTGTAAGTTAATGCAGTTTCTTCTCACACAGAACATCACCAATGAACGCCCTTTGTAATGCTGGTTTCACAGTGCATTTGCATCCAGCGACCTGAAGGTGTCCACCTAACAGAGCCATTACAGACCACTTAGAAAATTACTTCATCTCCCACTTCCTTCAGTTATTGGATAAAGATTCTCTAGTTCTAGTAACTTGCTTTCCTGCCTTTTTCTCTCTTAACAAATGCTGACTTGAAAGCATTCCTCAATTTTTATTTTTTTTATCTCATGCTTTATATTCTACTTGTCAGATTTTATATCCTTACAATTTTCCTCATTTGGATACTACCTCAGCTTTCTAGTAACTATCTTTGCCTGATGTTCAGTCATGCCAGCTTCCATTCACATTTCCCTTGATAGCTGGCATGCTTTTGGTCTGTACCTCCAGCACAGCATCTTTAACTCTCAGCAGGCATAGGTACTCAGCTACTTCCTTGCCCCTTTTAACTTTACCAAGCCTTCCTAGGGCTGGTTTGCTGCATCTCCAACTGGCTTGGAAAATTCTGTACTGTTTGCAAGAAAAATTAATCTAAGCATGTCATGATCTCTAGAAAGCAGAGCATTCTCACAGGTAATATTCCAAGCCACGTTCCATGCACACTTTTGCAAAGATTTGGTTTAAATGGTTGACTCTCCTGCTAATACTCCTTAACTGTGATGCTTCACAAAGCAGCCACAGTATTTTTATAATCAATTTTAAGTTTCAATCCACTTGTTTGATCATTGCAAAAGACAACACATAAGCCTTTTGCAGATGTATCATGAAGCACAATCATGTTTCATTTAGAACATTTATTTCCCTTTATGCAAGGTTTTCCCCACCACCATCTCAAGGTACTGCTGAAGCAAATATTTTAAAAGAGAAAAATGAGCACATTCCTAATCTTTTCCATGCATTATGTACCATGTGAGAACATAATGAGATAAGATTAAAGTCGCTTTTTTTCAAGTTTTTTTTTTTTTTTAGGGAGAGCAGATTATTTTACTGAGGGCATATTCTACTGCCAAGTAGCCATGCTTTTAATCTGCAGATTTTTAAACAACACAGTACAGACTGAAGAGCAAAAGAATGGAACAGAGGTCCATACAGAAAAGATGTAAAAAACAATCCAAGACGCTTTCTAAACTACCACGTTTGTTGTTGTTGTTAATAATAGTAATATCAATAATAATAACAACATAAATTACAAGTTATTTCTACCTCTCCAGTACTAACAAAGCAGATGAAACAAAAGTACATTCTGAATTCTCAAGATACAACATCTGTATAAGCAAGTTTTGTTTTCATTTTCCAAAAGATGTAATGTTTTTCTAATACTGCCATTTGACAACCTGGATGCAAAAACAACTGAATGCAGTGACCACTGACTGTCCATTTCCCCCCAATCTCTTCTACAGCAGCTTCTCAAGTTGTGTCCCTACAAACCATGTCCTTGTCCTCTCCCCTCTACTTTTCCCAAAGTTTTCTGTTAAAAAAAAAGACTGCATGACAGCATCACAATCTTCTATCACTTCCCCATATAAAAGTCCTTTTAATGTTTAATTTCCATTACATTCCAAACTGTACCTTGGGGCATTGCTTAGACTATTAGAGATTTAAATAAAAGTCTGCACTTAAATTTCCACTCTCCACTCTAATTCTGCATTTAACTGTTTATTTTTCAGAGTTTTGTGTTTCATCCTCAAACTCATTCACCACTGAATTTCTCTGTCAAGACTGCTAGGTACATTCCCTGCAGTTCATCATATGAACTTGTGTCAAGAAAGAGGCTAAAGAACAAAAATTGCTTGTCCTAAACCAGGTAGATACAGAAGTATCTATTATTCCCTGATACGTTCTTGTAAGCGAAGGAATCTCCCCAAAACACCTACAAATGTCTTGAAACTATCTTTCTGCAAAGATAATAGCTGCCATTTATCAAAAAGAAATGAAAATGTTTTCTGGATTTCAAGAGTGACTGATTACTTAAGTGTATGAACACTCCTTAAATTCCTCTCAGGAGTTTATATGCATGATAAACAATTTAAGCAAACTATTATCAATCACGTTTGGTATTTTATGTATCTGCTGTACAAGTTCATGGATCATGTAGGAATGCAAGGATACAGACCAGTCTTCAGCCACACAAGTAAGTCAATTTTCACAAAATTTTAATTCTGATCATCCAGACTGCAAAACATATTTTGAAGATCATACACCGAAAGTCAGCTTTTTAAGCCTTTCAAACAATAAAGGCAATTTTCCCTCAAATACAAAGCATAATTATTCCTTTTTATTAGTATCAAATGAAGTTATGATAGTTTCCAAAAACATATCCTACTCAAAAGGTTTCAACTTACATAGTAGTTGCCAGTTAACCATTGTTTCCCTGTTTTACAAACAGAAGTAAGCTGCAACACCTCTTCATTAGGCACAAAGGAAAAAGTTTATAGAAGCATTTCAAATCCCTAGTTATGACTTTTTGCATAAAGTCAATGACAGGCAATCTTCAATGACAGCTTCAAAACCAATGGAACAAATGTTCCAAAAGTGTGCCTTCAGAAAACAAAAACAGAAACACACAAAAGCATCAGAATGAAACACTTGAAACACTTTTATAAAGTGAAACTACCTCAAAATTCCACAAAATCTTGTGAAAAGCTTCCATTAACATTCTTAGAAAACATCTGCCTTCTGAGTGCTATCACTCTCCTCTGGCATTCTCCCTGAGGACCTCAGACTATCATTAAATGAAAAGGAGCACTACAAAAGCAGGAAGCAAACAAACTAATACATAATGAAGTCAGTCACACAGAGCACCCAAGTCACACTTAAAACCGAAGATGTGAGGTACAACTTATCATATAAATTCCCTCCAGTGTTTTCCATGAGGCTTCATAAAAGTGACTCTGGTTTCTCAAAACAGTTTGATCTTTAAATCTAGTTCCCAGTTACTTACTGTCAAGGGTGGATTTCTGCTTTAAAGCAGTAAAGCATTATTACTTTAAAGAGTATTAATCAAGATTACTCATTTGAAGTTATGCTACAGAGAAATGCAAGTAAAAAAAAGATGGAGAGAAGAGCATCTCAAACTCCCTCTCCAACTATGAAGAGTGGTTATATATACATGTGAAAAGTGTTAATAATTATGGAAGGCAAAGATGTTTAATACTTTGGCAATCCAAAACAAAGAAAATCCCTGCAAAAAACTATCATCTCCAAACCTCTCTTTCTGCCAATCATCCCACCCTTTTTACACAAGAATATAGTAGTCAAGAAGGAATATGGAAAACAAGTAGAAAGAGATAAAAAGACTGCACTGTACATGAAGCTCAGAGAAAGCCTGCAATGTGACACAATGGGATTTGCAGCAGGGAAACCTGGACTTCCTGAAGAATCTGAGAAGCTTCTGCAAACAAAACAGTAATATCCAGGAGCTATAATCTACAGCCATGCTCACATGAGAAAGGAAACCCCTGCTTTAAAGTGTCAGAGATAATGAGAGTATTTATCACAATATGTAGGGCACAGCAATGAATGAGATCAAACTACTACTCCCAAGCCAGCAAAGAATACCCACAGGCTGTTAAAACTCCTATCCCACCTGTATGCATCATGAAGCACTACATACTTCAATACTTAAAGAGTATTACACACTAGTCATTCTGTAAACTATTCAGTCTCTGGAGCAGCAGAGAATATACAAGTTTCCCTTCAGAAATCCTCATCTGCACCCCCTTCAAGAGGCTTTGATCTCTTTCAGCTGCATTGATAACACTGTTTGCCTTGCAAGCACATTCTGCATGACTGCATCTGGAAAATACCAAAATCCAGCACTAAGAACATCACATCTTTCTTCATGCCCCATTCAAATTCTGCAAGCAAAAATCTACAGAGAACTAAGCTGCAATTACTATTCAGGTACACGTGCTTGCTGCTCAGTTTTGCTAACAGAATATAAGTAACAAAAAAACCAATCCACAGTGCAAAAAGTAGAATTAAAGCACATACAAGTTGCTTTCAAATGAATTCAGGTCACAATATTGATATAACAGGTCTGCATAGCAACAGTATTATCACTGCAGAATATTCTGAAACATTCATACAATGCCTTTTTATCTGACCTGTTGTCAGTCTACACAGTAAAATGGAATTGCTTCCTTTGCCTCTACAAAAGCCATATACACACAACAAATCTGTGGAAGTCTAATGAGTACAAGAATCTTTTCTTTAAAAATTCCTATAATATTTTAAAACCCATTTAAATCAGTAAGGCAATAAGCACTGTGAAGTTACATGAGGGTGAGGTTTCTAACACTCATTCCCAATTCTAGCACTCAGTTCTGATAATGACTCAACTTGAAACTTGAGGACAGACAATTCTATTAAAAAGGAATTTAAAATAGTTTTGGGGTTTTTTTTAAATCCTGGTAACTGTTATAAACTGTTTCCCATGTAGAAAAAAACAGTATTCTTGTTAAGCTACAGTTTTGAGTTGACTTCAAAAAGTGCAGCTTCATGATAAAACACTACCTTTAATTTAACACAAGAAAGGAAGGACAATACAGATGAAAAAACAGCTCCTATAAAAAAATTTTTCATCAGCTTTACTTCCTCTTCCAAACCTCTGACACCTGGATCAACAAAGACTTTCCACTAAAGAATGACTCATTCTGCCACACTTTAGACACTGTAATGTTCACAGAAGCAGGACCAACAGCTGACCTTTCTGTCAAAGAGAATTACCAATAACCCACAACATGAAGATCATAACTAAGTGAAACCTCCTCTTTATTTTCCTGAGGAAAATGACATCTTATGAACCAACCCCACTACATTTTGAAACAAAACCTCAAAACCAAGAGGTACTACAAACACTTTCACAATATAAATGTAATGTAATGAAGTCAATGCAAAAGTCACCGCACTGTATGAAAAACAGTACACAAAATCTTAAAAGGCCAAAATACAAGTCTATAATTATCACATCCACTAAAAAAGGATTAACTTTCATAAATGCAGCTTTAAAGTCCATATGAACCCTGAATTATCATAGATGTAGATATTTTACTGTATACTTTATATGCATTGTCCCTGCTTCCTGTTGCTTATCTGTCCCTGACAGCAAGACTAATTAACACAGAAACTCTTTGGATTAAACAAACACTATTGTAATCTTCAATACTTTCTGCTAACTTACATCTCACAGATCAAAAAATTAAGTTTCAAACGAGACCCATCTGCACCAATCAGATGAAGCAGGTCCTAATGACTTCAAAATTTGTTTTTGAAACAAGTTGTTTTCAGAGTAGTCTTTTACCAGAGCCACATTCTGTGGTGCCATCAACCATACTTCATTCTGAATACACCAGAGTTTTCACAACCTTTTACAAAAGATATTATTACACAAGCAACATGAACTGTCTTCACATAAGATTTATGAGTTGAAAAGCAGCTTTTTGTTAAAAATGAAAAAAAAAATTGCCAAGGGTACTCCCTGAAAGCATGACAGACATTACCTTCCAATCCTTAATTTTCAAACCAACAGTACTGATCTGCAAAATCAGCACATTACTTGCAACCCAGCTGCTGCCTGCCCCCTGCAGGGTGTGCTTTGTTAAGCTGTGGTGGAAAGCATTTAGACAATCAACCAGAGCACACCCATATCTGTTCTTTGTACAAAATGAAACCCGCAGTTAACTGAAGAAATCAAAAAAAAAAAAATGGTTTCAACAATAAGCACTACTAACAGTTTGGTAACTATTTAATCATTCATCAGCCTGATTACATTCAAAATAAAAATAAAGCTACAGAAGATTAAATCATTTCCCCAAGTTAAAACCTACCACCAGTTACAAACTGTATTAATGCTGGTAGCATAACAGACTCTCCCAATACCCTTATACTGAGGGCCATGTAGCAACTGTCAACACATACTCTGAAAAAAATATATTCAACAAAAGCTTGTTAACAAAGTTGCTGTTATTATTATGATTAGGAAAATTGTTTGAAGGTGGTGATATGACATTAAGGAAACAGAAAAGTGATTTATGTACATCTGGTGTATCAAAATACCCCGAAGGTCTCCAACAACAGGCAGAGCTCAATCATACCTGAAACCAGGTAAAAAGCAAGTCAAAACCAAACAAAGCCTCCTTTGAATTAACATGACATATTTATAAGAGGAAAAATAACAAATAGCAATGGGCCTCAATAAAACATTGTTTACCTTTCTACTATTTATTTATAACCTGTCACTGTTGTCCAACTAAGACAAATGCTAAGGAGCAACACCAGAAAAGTTAGAGGAGAAGAATTAAAAGTACAGACAATCCCCTATAACATTTTTCAGATGCATCTTAAAAACCCACTGAAATAAGAGTCCTCCATATTATTTACTGTGTTAAAAACTGTTCCTTTTGAAGAGTTCATTTAGAGGAAAAGAACCAGGTTATTACATCCACCTCAAACCAAAATACAACAGGAAAATTGAAGGGTGAGAATGAAAGTTCAGGCACTAGAAGTCTGATTTTTCACTGTCATTGCTACTTGCAGAGCTGCAATCCCTGTATTTAAAACATTTTCAGACATCAATCAGGCCACAAAAAAGACTATCCTTACTCACTTTAACATTAAAAGTGCAGACACACAGTCAGCAACAGAAACTCTAGTGCTGCAGAAAGCACTTCCTCATACTGACACACTCATTCCCACCTCCTCTCTTATGCCAGGCATCAGCATCCTGCAGCTGTACAGCAACATGAATCAGGTTAACTCGGAAGATATTTCCCTTCCCATCATTCAGTGTGGAGGAAATTGCCAGTGCCAGCAGCTGGGGGAAACTCTCCTGCTGGCACCTTGTGTTAACTTGAAGGAACCATGAAACAGCAACCTCGGCCAAGCTGGACACTTCAATCCCACTTCTGCACCTGCATCAGCACGTACCTGCCTCCAGCACGATAAGGCAGCAGGCTCTTACTGCTTTTTGTCTCAGGCTATGCTGGCTCGGCTGTGAGTCTTGACACAGGTCAGATAAGCACCAGACCAAAGAAGGCAGCAGAAATGCAGCAGCCTAGCAGAGACTGGCAGTCCTGATGAGCTAAGTGGAAACTGTAGTTTGTTACAGGAATGGCAAATCTCTCAAATATTTTAAAGACTTAGTCCACAATCACATGGCATTTAGATAAATTAATTTTCTACAGTCACAAAGTAAAATTTAGAATACTGTAACCTTAAGGCTATTTCTATAACTGGCATACAAACTGCTAGATTCCAGAGTTACATGATAATTTCTCTACAGTTTAAAAAGATTACAGTTTTTCCTCTGTAATAAAACTCCGATACAGGAAAGTCTTAGAAACAGTCTTAAAACCATAAAAAATGACAATACAAGTAGTTTGCAAGTTCTTCTATGAAACTACTAAAAGCTGAAAAACACTTCTTTTTGCGTGAAAACTCAGTATTTCTAACAGAAATGTCAATCTACTTACAGCAGAAAGCTGCATTACAGAAAAAAACATTTCCACAAGCAATCAAACTCATGAAGCCTGGTTTCTTGTGGCTGTCTTCTGAAAGCTGATCACAGTTTTATTATAGATGGCACAAATAAAATTATTCTTAACATTTCCCTCCCATATGGATTCACTAGTGTCTAGAATATATATATTATATATATACACACACACACTACTTAGTACAAGCTAAATCAAATTTCTTGTCTGTTTCTGACCTCTTACAGCGGCAACTTCACACTCCTGACATAGGCTGAAGATTTCAAAGAACCAACAGATCAAATAAAACCAAAATTTAACAAGCTGGTGCCCATTGATAAGCTGTCACCAGCAAATATGTAGAGCAGCTCAGAAACTATGCCTACTTCAACCACCTCACATTCACTTGACAAAACATTCATATTTATTTGCTTTCAGTATAACTGCTATTTTGGAAATAATACAAATAAAACTCTCACTACAGGACAAAAAAAACCAGACACCAACAATCCTTAAATTAACAACTGTCTGGATTAATTTCTTGCAATTAGCACTGTATTTTTACTATTTTACTATCAGACTTTAGTATGATGAGGGTATCAAAGGAAACTATAAAAATAGAATCATTTTTGCATAATGCAACAAGGCTCATGCCATGTATTTACACCAACACAGCCAGTAAAGTTTGAGCCAAGTTCTATTCTGTAATGATAAACATGATTGTGTTACCCTGGCTTCTCAGTCCTGTGGGATGAGCTGGAATCAGCACCGTACAGGGTTAAGACATCCAGCTACACTGACTGAACTAGAAAAACGCTGGTGCTATCTGATACACTGCATGGAGGAGCTTTGGCAACCAGGCTAATTAGTCAGGAGTTTGAAGTAGGAATGCTAACAAGCCTAACATAAAAACAAGCACCTGATTCTCCTGAAGTAGACAAACTGCAGCCTGGAATCTGCACAAAAAAAAAAAAAAAAAAACCCCAAACCTCAAAACTCAACATTCTGATTTAACTACAACCTCTGACTAGATTTCAAAGAGTTATTTCCCAAATAAGTTACGTTAGTCAAGCAGGTTTTAAGTAATAATATAAGGTCAAAATGTACCACTAAATGCAATTTTACTGTAACAAATTCTAGAGAAATGGGGCAAAGGATCTCTTTTTGAGCTACTACTGTTTTTCTTCCCTACCTGAAATACTTTCCCCTTTGCTTTTTAAGGGCAAATCAGCCATACTTCAGGCTATGGAGTATGGCTACAAAAACAGTTCTGAAAAAAAACCCAAACTGAAAATCTTCACTGATGACTGAAGTTATTGAGATGATCTGTGTCACAGACAAAGACACACAACCTCACTGCTTTTATATGCAGCTTTGTCTAGGGTAAACATACACATACACGAGCTAAGACATCCTTCTGGTTGCTTCTACCACACATTCAGAAAAAAAATACATTAATTCACTACAGATACAACCAAACACGTCTCAAATTAACACATGAAATTGCCACACAGTTTTCAACATTAGAAAGCACTAACTTGAATACTAAAAAAATACAGGGTTGACATTACAGCTTCCAAACAGGAGCATGTCCCAAAAAGAGTTGTATTTTTGCTTGTTTGGGTTTTTTTTTTTAATTCAGCCACTCAAAAATTCCTCCAGGAAGCCTCATTTTGAACGACTCATGTTTATATTTAAAGGAATCAGGTAATTTCTTAAAACTTACAAAGCAGTTTTTTAACATCATTAGTTATCTTAATGTTGGTTATCTTCATGTTGGACTACCAAGGCCAGAGATAGCTTGTAAAAAATCCATACAGTAATTCTAATAGTTTGGTAAAATTCATCTGTTGATAGCCTTCTCTCTGCAAATCCTACTTAAACCTGTTGTATAATCTTTGGCAACAATTTCATCAAGCACTGTGCCTGTGAATGACATTCAGCCTCAGTTAGTTGCATTTAAAAACAACTGCTGACAGCTAAAAAAGGGCTTTCTCTGCAGTAACACCATATACAATATCTTCATACTGACAGTGGTTTTGTACTCCCTGTTTTGTGATGTTTTCTTTTGAGTGTTCTCATACTACAAAATCCTCCATTCTAACACAAACGCTAGCTCAAAGCACTCCCCAGCATATAAAAAGGTTTCTTCCTAAGGCACCTGCACAACCAAAAAACGTTACCTTGCCCCTGATTTTACTCCCTCAATGCTCTGTTTACTTTTAGATTTGAAAGAGAAGATACCATGTGGCTATCAACACAACAATACACTTGAATGTTCTGTAGTTGAACTGGCGCCCTTCTCACTGAAGAAGGATTTTGCATTACAATTACCACCAACTTCCTTTTCCCTAATGGAGTTCCACACTCGCTCCCAATCTACAACATCGTCTGCTTTGCCAAACTGGAAGCAAGTTCATTGGCTGAGAGGTCCTACTCTCTAAACAGGGTTATCTAACAAGAAAATCTCTATACATGAATACTTTCTTCTTTTATGTATCTTCCATATTATTACTATTATTATTACAGAACACAGAAGGTATTAGTCACATAGACCTAAATTCCCCAAAAAGTCCCTAACTGTTGATTACTGGATGGTTACCTCAAGAGAAAAATTACTCTGTAAAACCTGCTTGTGGCAGCAAGGGAAAATATGACATTAAGCTAATCCAATGGCAACTAACAGTTACATTGGAAGGGGCTTTCCCTATCCCTGTCTACCCCCACTCCAGCTGTGTGTCATAATTGTTTCAACACAAGCATTTAGCTGAACTCTAATGAGCCAGTTCAGAGAGAAAAGCCTAACAAGAACTAATCCTAGTCTCCCAGCTTCCCTAAGAACTTCACCATGGAGTCACATAAAACCCAATGCCAGCATAAAGGAGGGATTAAAAAAGCCCAAACAAACCTGTTCAATTGAAAAAGGGGTGAAGGGAGCACTCTCTTGCAGCTGGAAAGCCATTTTACCAGCTTCAGCTATAAGTATGAAACCCCATTCACACACTTTTCCCTTGGGTAGCTATTGACACCCAAAATAAAACCAACAGCAGTAGTTTACAGAGGCAAGGAATGCTTCTGCAGATCCAGAAATCCAACCAATCGGCTGCATGATAGAGGCTGGCTTCCACAGTGGAAACAAACTGGTTATCTGTGGGAATGCAGGAATTTCATCATCCCTGTCTAAACATCTATTTCACTTGACTAAGGATGAACAAACAAAACATTATGAAAGTAATAGAGTATTTGAAACTCACTATAATAGACCTAAAAAGGGCATTATAATAAAATCAGACTGTAATTCAATTATTAAATCATTTAACAGAGGAGAACTTTAGCCATGTTTCTGTTTTAGTACTAGAGGACATAGCAACCCACACCTATGAGTAGCACTACACACAAATATACACAGTTTTGTACTGTTTCAACTAAAAGTAACTAAAGGTATCAAATACCAAGGTGGCGTTATTTTCTATTGTAAACAGTATTTTCTCCAAAACATCAGGAGCCACCAAGTGCAGATTCCATTAGAGCTCCAATCACCAGCTTCTAACTCTAGCCTCCAATTTTTTTTTTAAATGTCCTGAGCATAAAAAGGCAAGGGTTCAGCTCAAGCAAGAATAACACAAATGGTATAGGAATTACTCAGCAGGGCCAAGAGATCTTCCGCAAAACACTGCTGCATCAGATGCTATCCACACACAAACACTGACAGTTTTTACAGCCCAGAGTCTCCAAAGTCCTGCAGAGACCACAGTAGCACCAATCCAACAAAACAAGCCAGGGGAGCACAGGAAACAAAATTATTAAAAGACAATGAGATTTTAAAAAGCAGTCAATTAACAAAGTCATTTCAGAGACAGGATGGGCTACACGTTTAAAAAGCTCACTTAGATCTGCTAAAGGTAATGTTTCATTGTGCCACCAGTCATTAAAAACAGAGAAGCACTCAAAAGCTGAACTATGGGTGTAAAAAGCTACTTTCTTTCTGTAACTGCAGTATTCTGTAACTGCAGGGCCACTGTATTTCCTTTTTTTTCTACTGCTTCACAGTCTCCTATTCCATGCTCAGGACAACAATGCAAACACAGCGACTGTGAGTAATGGCCAACACTATTCCCGACAGAGGAAACAGCAGTTGACCAGTTGATTACATAGGAAGCTCCTCATTTCCTTTGCAGTTCTCTTCATAATAGCAGAAATAATCTAGAGAAAGGTATCTTGTGGTAGTAGCAGCATAAAGACCAACTCCAGTGATTTTTTGTCAGAAGTAATTCAGTCAGAAACCACCATTAGGTTTTCAAACAGTAGTCGAGATACACATACCCCACTTCAAAAAAATTGTTTGACTTATTGTAATTGTTACAATAACCTCTCAAATATTTTGGAGTTGAGTCTCTTATTAGAGTAAGTGCTCTGTGCAAGACTACTTATGTTTTATGAAAAATTATGATTCTCAAAAAGTAGCAAGGCAGCTCTTTTCCCAGTCATAAACACTAATATATCATTACTTCTTTAAAATTATATAAGACATCTTAAAATATCATTTTGTTGCAATATAAGGTAATGCAGAAATCTGGCCTCACTTTAGACTTGATGAGAGGTTGAAAGGCAAGTATGGGATTAATTCAACTAATGAAGTTCTCAAAATTTGAAGTAGCAAAGAATCGCTTGCTCACTTCTCTTTTAGCATCAGAACAAATTTAGTCTGGTAGGTCAGCAACCAAACTAATACTGCCCCCTCACTTCATAGTGCTTTGCTCTTTGTTTCATAAAAGGCTGCCACCGCCTGCTTACAGAAGAGTGAGGAAGTTTCAGAGGGCAGGTCAGTCACATCATCAGTTACAAGACTGGGTGTGTGGAGCTGGGAGGAGATAGAAACAACAAAAAGACAACTGAAAAGCTGAATACTTAATCATCACATAGGCATCCTTCACATTACTACTTTCTTCCTCACCCTTCCTACCCACCCTAGTCTGGAATAAGGAACTTGAAAATACACAGTGCAATTCTGTATTTGTACATTGCTTCCTCCAGGTAGCAGCCTCATTCCTAGAACTGAGGGAGCAGATGATTACAGATATTAGAGAATACAACTCAACAGCTCCCTTACAGAGTCTGTTCACCCAGCATTAAGACTTCATGTTGTCAAAACCTAGGCAAGTCTCCCTTCACTCGTTGCAATGACTGTCTTCAGCTGAGCAGATTCCACTTATGAAAAGAAACCATTAGAAGGGTATTTTTCTTGAGGAACTTACAATTCTGATCTCTGAACTTCTGGGGCAAAGCAGTCCTGATCTAATGACTTTCCAGGGTGGACAATAAACCTTTTAAACCATGTGTTTTGGAAGGAAATCCCAGAACAAGCATCTGGACGTAGAGATTAACAGCTAAAGGAGTAGTTCAGCTACTTAAGAACGGCTAGCAAGATTGCATCAAAATAGATTCAAACATAACATGCAGAAAAGGTGACTTAAAGCTTCTTTAAACTTAATATCAACATATACCATTTAACGCTAAGTTTCTGAGATATTTCTGAGATGTTTGGTTTATTTTAGTTTAAAATTCCTATTATATTAATACTGGCCTAAGAACATTTGCAGAGTTAACAGACTAATGCTAACCTAGTTTCAGAATAGCAACTTAAATTTTAACAGTAAAAATGCTCTGCTGAAGTAACAAAGTTGTTACAAAAATCTGTGGCCAGGCAAGATTACAGTCTACTTTCAAACTAGTACTTCAGCATTTCTTCCACCAAAAATGGTACACTCCCAGCATGGCCTATTTTTCAGCATCATGCAGAGACCCATATCACAATAGCAAAATTCAAATCAAAGAACATGAGGCTGAGTATAAGTAATTGAACTAGTCAACACACCATACTGTATAAATACAGTTTTATACACTAACACTAATCAGGAGTGAAAGCAAATCTTTATTCCCAAAAAACACATATCAACAAAAATAATCCAGCACAGCTTATTCACTGCAACTATCCATTCCAGTAACTAACACAGGCGTGTCATCTGGAGAAGGAAGAAGCACCGCAACAGAAAATGGAAACAAAACTGTGTGCAATTTACACAATTTACAAACACTTCCTGTCCTGCAGCACTAAGACCTCACCCTACCTCCCCTAGGCAATTCATCACACAGGATACATTGACAGAACATAGTTTGTTTAAGTCAAAAGATACATAAAGTGATCCTGAAACATTAAGGTATTTTCAGTCTTGAAGGTTGCGCAGGATGGGTAGAAGAATGCTGTGCTCAACTTCAAGAATCTAAGCATTTCAATATTCAAAGCTTTCAAGTACATGCCTAAAGGCTTTGCCAATGGAAATTCTTCAAAGTGGGGGTTTAGGTGGGGTATTTTTGCTTTGTTTTTTGCTTGAGGTTTTGAGTGGATTTTCAGTTCAACAGAATTCAACAAGGGCAAGAGTCCTGACAATGAAAGGTAAAACGTCTAGCAACAACACCGACTCAAGAAAAGACTGGCTGGGAAGAAGCTCTGCTAAAGAAAACCTGAGGATCTTGGTGAACAGCAAAGCTGAAGAGGATTCAGACGCATGCCCTGGAAGCAAAGTCAACATCATGCTTAGTTGCATTAACAGGAGGAATACAAGCTTTAGGTCAAGTAAAACAATTGTACTGCTCTACCCATCACTCTGGTTTTGTGCTGCCAGTACAGGAAGAACAGAAATAAGCTGAAGTTCAGCAGAGAGCTACAGAATGTTTAGGAGGCTAAAGAATCATCTTAGAAGACAAGACAGAAGGAACTGGGTTTCTTGCTCCTGGAGAAGAGCTGGCTTTGGGGAGACATACAAAGCAGCTCAGAGGATCTGCTGCTGAAGAGGCCAAGAAGACAATGCAGCAGTGATCAACTGGGCATGGTGGGAGGACAAACACTGGACATTAAGGTGAAACAAAAGCAGCCTTTAAACTGACTACACAGAAAACTTTTTTCATCATTAGGACAGTCAAGCCAATGAAGGAGAGTGCCCAGAGTTACTGCAGTTACTGGTCCTTAGGGGGTTTTCAACAGCTTATGAGTAAAGCCCTAAGGGGCATCAGGACTGACATTTCTTCAAGCAGGAGGTTGGAGTAGAAATCTCCTGATATCTATTCCAAATCAAATGATCGTATTTAAACATCCTTAATCAAAGGAACATTTTTAAACATCTGTGGAGAACGGGCTAATTTTCAAGACTGTTCAGCTACAGAAAACACTAATTGTTACAGCAGCCAGGCAGGCAGATACCCTTAATTTAGGCGTGACCTCCAACCAACAAGAGAGCTCCCAATACTGAGATGCACCAACATGTGTGTCTCAACAAGGGCCATGACTAATAAAGGGATGGAAAAAGCTAAATAAAGTACTCTAAGTGGCAGCATAACATTTGTAAATTTCTCTTCAGGTACAAGCCCAACTGGCAGACAACAGAGACAGTAAAACCTATATAAGTGGTTCTACTACACATAAGAAGAGTCATTAATAATGCAATGCAATCAATCACAATTGGAAATAAACTGGAATGGGTATATACACCATGGAACCATCTAAGATTATGGGATAATTCAGAGAGAAAGGAACTTCAGGAGTTTACAATCCAACCTCCTAGTGAAAGAAAGGTCATTTCTGAGGTCTTACCAGGCTCTTCTGCAGCTTTCTCCAGCCTGCTCTTAGAAATCTCCATGGACAGAAACTGCACAACCTCCCTGTGCAACCCGTTCCACTACTTGACTATTCACTGGCATCTGAGAAGTCTTCTTTTGCAGAACACTTTTGTAGTTAGTGAACTGCATAATGATTTCACTTTTAAAATAGATAAAATGAACTGTATGCCTGAAATAATAATTCTTTTAACATAGAAGTTCATCCTTTAAGAAAGATTATATAACCAAAAAACAATGAAAGATCAAAAAACTCAAGAGAAACACAGAAATTTAAGGCAAAAACCCAGAAGAAGCAGTTTTGAAAAAAAACATTTCTGTATTTGTCACTCTCCCTACATCCTCAAACCAGTGAATTTCCATGGGTCCCATATGTTACTTTTGAAAGCACTTCAGTCCTGAAGCTCTAGACAAGCATCTGAGTGGAACAAGGGAAATTATTCACTACCATCAATACACACTTGTTGCTAACCTATAGTTGCTAGAGGGTATGTGGGGCACAGGAAGGCAGGAGTGGGCGGAAATATTATTATTAATAATAATTACAAGCTAACCACAGCAAACAGCTTGATTTTGAGAACACCACAAAGCAACAGAACATCAGAAGAAAACAAACTCAGAAAGCAGGAACCAAAGGAAAGTGGGATAGACCAAGATAAAAGAGAGATCAAGAGAGGAATTATCAGAAGGCTGGAGCACCTCTCCTATGACAGCTGAGACATTGGGGTTGTCCAGCCTGGAGAACTGAAGACTTTAGGGAAGCATTTTTATAGCAGCCTTACAGTACCTAAAGGGGACTACAAGAAACATGAAAAGAGACTTTTTACAAGGGCATGTATTGGACAGGACTATGGGGAATGGTTTTGAACTGAGAAAGAGTAGATTTATATTAGTTATTATGAAGAAATTCTTTACTCTGAGGTTGCCCAGCAAGGTGGTAGATGCCCTATCCTTGGAATACTTCAATGCCAGCAAATACAACATCTTTTCCCCAAAGCCAAAATGTTCAGACATTCTTCTGAATGACAAAGAAGAGAAAGCATAATTTTCTCTGTAAGGATACAGATGTCCATTTTGTAAGCTCTTCCCTTCTCTAGACCAATCTGTACTAATAAACTTAGATGGAGTCATTTGCAACATCAAAGTCAGAAATGGTAGTTCCAGTATCCATTCATTTTTAAGCAGTGATCAAGAACTAGTGAACATTGACATGCCATTACTCCCTGTCCCACATCCTGCCCCCTCTTCATCATCAGTAAGGTTTACAAAAATAAGCACTGAAAATATCCATGCTTGTTTCAAGAAGAAAGTCATCTCGAGGAGCAGATTTTGACAATAATCATGCCCAGATCAGATGCATTTTTATTAAAGCAATGCAATTTTTTTTTCCTTAAGTAAAATTTGTTCACTATTTAAATTCCAATCTGCTGGAATCTACTTCAGCTTTATGAAAAAAATGCTTGAAATGCTTTTCACTTTGAAAATACAATCTAATTCTTTCAATACATTGAAGTAAATTTTATACTGCAATTTTATACTCACAACTGATATTTTTTGTAATATGCCTCAAACACACAAAAAAATATACTTTTTTTATTTGCATAGAATATTATTATATACTTTTTTTTTTAATATAGAACAAGAAAGTGAGAAGTATTTCCCAGGCCAGGAAAGTAACTTTGCTCAGGGGAGTCTATTCATAAAAATGCTCATTTCACCTTCAAACAGCATATTTGGTTACTAAAGAGCTGTTTTTAAAAGTGCTACCAGGTCTATTCCACAGATTTCTTCTAGAAGAGAACAAATTACTGTTTTTATCATATAACACTAGTTAATAAAAATGGTCTCTACAGCTCTCTTAGTCAGGAGTTGCCAGAAGAATGTGTTTGCCAGTGTACTGCACATGAACTCTCACTTTTAACCAAGTTCTGCACTTCTGCCCAGCAGTTAGTTTTGCAGCCAGTGACATGGCTTGTACATTTAGTTAACTTTACTTAAATTCCCACCTTTCATTTGTCATCTCTACATTGCAGGAAACTATCAGAAAATTAAATGGTTGCTTACTTTCAGGCATTTTCTTGCTCTGAAATACAATTCTATCAAATACCCTTAATTTTATCCTTATCAAGGGACTGTCAGTTGAGTTGCACACAGAGCAAGGACAAGTTACAGTGCAAACATTAATGCAGATGATTAACCGTGAACAGGACTATTTCGAGTTTAAACAGGCTCAGATTACAAAAGCATTCAGTAACTTGGTTTGGCTTACTCAGATATTAAAACATAGTTAATGAAGGCATAAATGATACTACTGTACAAGATTTCAAGTACACTCTGACTCACAGTGAAACAATTTAGGCTTGAACTGCTAATATTAGCCAAACAGTCTCTGCAGCAAATAATCAGAATTAACACAGCTGAAAAGTTATACCAATGAGGTCTACCCTCTCATTAATGAGGGAGTGTGACACAAGAACATGAGAAAATGACCCAAAACAAAAATTCTGTCAAGAAGCAAAGACAGCAGCATGCAGAAGTGGGAAAGAATTTACAAATCTAAGGAATCACTAGCTTCTTTTCCTTTTAATTAACAAACAATGCTGTCTCCTAGTGTAGTATGTATCCTGACTACAGCATGTGTGTTTCTCTATTATTGAGGACAGTAAACTTTTCCAGACTTATTCCTACAAGTTTATTTGTATAGAAACAAAAACATATGAAACAAAAACCCAAAACCCAAACAAAACCACAGGCACATTTTATATAGTCTTAGTTAACACCATATCATTTGTTCTGTGCATTTTTATTACTCTCCACAGTGAGACACAAACTTTTCTTATGATTAGATACTTAGAGTAACTCATTCAAATAGATTTCATTTTTTTAATTATTATCGCAAAGCATTTGGGGATTTTGAATTTCTTTCTATTCAGTATTCACTTCAAAATGTTAATAAAACATATATTCTTGCCTTAATTAACAGCTTACAAGATGTTAGAACACCAGAAAATTACACATGTGGAAAAAAAAGCTAGGGCTGTTCAGCCTGGAAGAGAAGGTTGTGTGGAAATCTCAAGCAGCCTTCCAATATCTGAAGGGGGCCTACAGGGAAGCTAGAAAAGGAGTCTGACAGGAACTCCAGTGAAGGGACAACGAGTAATGGCTACAAAAACTGAAAGAGGGGAAATATTAGATGTTAGGAAGAAGTTCTTTACTGTGGAGGTGGTGAGACACTGAACAGGTTTCCAAGGGAGGCTGTGGATGCCCTGACCCTGGCAGTGCCCAAGGCCAGACTGGATAAGCCCTTGAGCAAGCTGGTCTAGTTGGAGGGGTACCCACTCATGGCAGGTAGGGTTGTAACCAGGCGATCCTTAAGGTCCATTCCACCTCTTTAGCAGTTTGATTCCTCACATTTGGAACTAAAGTTACCTATTTACTGAAGTGAGGCAGTCTCATGTACATTTGATACAGAAGTATTTCTGAAACAAACAAAACCCCAAATATGAGAATTATTCCATTTTTCTAGGAAGATACATAACACTCTTCCTACTGTATGCAGTTCCCCAATAGAGAAAAGGGACAATCTTTGCTATACCATAGAACTCACCTAAGAGTTAAACGAGAGGTGGTGTGATGGTGCTGGTAGATGACACTCTAAGTGGGATTAACTCCCTTCCCCCTGTGTCTTAAAAGGTGAAATCCCAAATTAGGATAACCTAGAGAATTGCATACATCTATAAAAATCTAGCTTCTATTTTCACCTCTGTAGTAACTAAATTTACAATAGTTTTCAACACATTACTTCATGTATCTGCATCACTTTTCCCATCCCACTGTCCTGGAAACATTATAACAAAGTGAGAATTTTAGGTGTCTTTTATACAAACCAAGACAGTTTATGAAGATGATACAGCTATTCACACATAAAAGCTAAGCATGATCTAAATAAATATCATCCAAGAATCACAGAATGGCTTGAGCTGCAAGGGACCTTAAAGATCATCTAGTCCCAGCCCTGAATTTTGCCAATAGCAACAACCTGGAGAAGCACTCAAAGGGGAAAAAAAAAGTCAAATCAAGTAATATGGCTCAGTTCCAAACACACTCAAATGACCATTGCTCACTTTCAAGAATTAGACTTAAAATTGCTCATTGCGTGAACAAAATCTATCATAAATGTTCTACTTATAAAACTGGTTTAGACAGATAATCAACGTAAGGAAAAGTCAGACTACCACATTATTTTGTAATGGCATATGCAGACAGGAAAGCTCAGTAATTAAAGAGAAAAGTCTCCTTGCATACAGCAAGTAAGCAGCTTTTCCCAAAAACAAATGCAGTAAGTTCAGCAAAACCTGAATTTGTTGAAGCTTTTTTTTTTCATTCTACCTCAATTTCACATATGTAAATACAGAAAATAAATGTTGAAATAAACTAAGCACCAATTTTAAAACCTTGTCAACATTTAATGATGTTTAAGCCAGACAGACATTGGGGGTGGAGAATAAGGCAGAGAAATAGCTGGTCAAAGCTGAAAGCCATAGTAAAAAGCAGCATACAAATTTAACTGCTACCATGTACTTGTGGTTGCTGTAAAAGTCAATATCATCAACACCACAGAGCTGGAAGACAACCAAAGATGGACAGTTCTGCGTGGCACAAGACAGAACCCCATGACAGCAATCACATGATGGCAGGGATGGAAGGAAGAGGCTCAACACTGCCCACTTCCTTTCTGTGCCTCAGAAGTGCTGAGAGGTGGGTGAAGAAGGGGCTGCAGAACACAGTGTGTGCGTACCTGTGAAAGTGTTCATCCTCTTTTGCAGTTGCTGGGGTGGAAATAGCTCCAGATTACTCACACATCCATCAGCCATGACAAAGAACACTGCTATTCAACATTTCAATTCATATATCAAGGATATAAAGGTATCAGAAATATGTTGGTACCTCACTCTACTTGCAGGTTTCTACTACTAATGGTAACATCATGATATTGCCATAGAAGAAGACAACAGACACTAGGCAAAAGGCGTGTACATCGAGGATCAGAGAAATTGTCTTGACCCTTTTGCAACATACAGAAATATCCTATTTATCCTCAGGATTTGGGTAAATTAAGCTCCAAATGCTCTGAGTACCATCCTTATTACCTCTGAGGTGGTTAGGAAGGCATTTTTCCCCTTGGAGCAAGATTTCCTTCTCAGCAGCTAAGGAATTCAGTATAAGAATAATCCAGGAAACTCAGTCTGTCTCTAGTGAGCAGATACCCAGAAGAGATGACACAAGCCAAAAGCCTATTAAAAGGAATCCACTCCAAAATAAGGGAAAAGTATCTATGGTTATAACAGTATAACAAGCAAAAAAGCACTCCCTTAGAAGAAAACCCAGGTGTCACAGCCACCATCAGCACACAGACTAGCTGGTTATAAACAGGTCCAACTGCAAGGCCACTCCAAACTACAAAGTCCATGTGGCAGGTGTACAGGATTTAACGGCTGATCTGTAACTTCACAGGAAACTTCTGACAGAGACAGATAATCATAAGGCTGCTCTCTAAAGCCAATGCAGCAGGATGAACACATTTGAAGACTGCTGAAATTGGCATTTTTCCCCAAAAGCAGAAGTTTGGAGTGTCTGGTTTAAGGTTGTGAATGTGAGAGTTTTGGCGCAGAGTGCATTTGGGAGGAAATGAGGGGGAAAAGGTCTCAACACAGGTAGGTTTACTGAGAGAGCTAGATCAGTACATTTATAATTATATACATGGATATTTACGAGCATCCATACACACAAGTATGTCCAAAGACCTGGAGATAAATGTGGAACATTGAAGATAAGACAGGCACTTAAGCAAGTGCTGAGTTTCAAAAGTTTTTACAAACTGCCAGTATCAGAACATTGTACAACACTTGAGCTTCAGTACGTGACTGTCTCACATTGGTACAATGCTACCAATTTTTGTGCTGCCACTTGACACTTTATCACTCAAAATTAATGAAGACTTCTTTGAGAAGGCAAAGTTTTCGAATGTGTCTAATCTATCAAAAATTTGAGGTGCCAATTTTTTGAGCTCAAGCTTAAACTTAATGCAGGTGAGAAAGCAAATTGTGAAACAAAAGTATTATGGAGATTGTAGCAGACTACAAACAATTTATTTAAAACAGTAAGAATTAATAACTCCTTCAGAACATCTAATACTCAAGATACTGAGCCAGTATCAGAATGTTAGGAGATACAGTTGATTACTGCTTCAGAAAATTCTACCAGAATTTTGAACACTGTAAAACTCAAACACTCTAATTTCATCACAGATTCCTTTTTACAGGTCACCTTTAGTCAAAAGCTACAGACAGGCAGAAATCAGAAGGTAATAGAAAACTAGGTGTTTTACTGTAAATCCTAACAAAGGCTCCAGGAGAGAGCCAAATCCTCTCTTCTTTCACTTTTTATTTTTTCCTATTAAATGGACAGAACACCTGAGGCAGACTGCAAACCCAGCTCATATATTGAAAACTTCCCAGAACTGCAATAATGTCACCACTGTGGGTTGGTTAGGTCTTTGGATGCTGGTAGATGATGGCTTTGGTGAATATACCAGTAGTCAGTGCATAAAATTACTTCATTAGTCTCTTTTTTTTTTTTTTCCCAGTCTACATATCAATCCTTATCTGTCTGAAAACAGTTTGCTATAGGCATAACAAGTGAATTTATTGAAATAGTCTTTGCTGCACTATGGCAACAAGAAAAACTCTCATGAAATACTAGATACAGTTTCAGTATTGCTGGAGACTTTATCGAAAGTATTACAATACATCTCACTCAAAACAAAGAAGAGCCTTGTTAGAGCATTTCACTGATTTTTAAAGAAGGAACAGTTGTTTGGCCTTTTATTTTTTTTTTAAATGTTTCTAGAAGCTAAAGAATTAGATCACAACATGCAGTAATCTTAAGTAATTCCAGTTCTAACCTTCTTCACTATACAGCAAACACTAGACCTAACAGGCAAATCCATCAAAATCAATTAGCAGGAGTGAGCAGTGTTTTCATTAGTAAACGCTGTCTTTCCATCACCATTTTCAGATTATTTTCCTTTTCCAGATATGAAAGTAAACTATCCTAATCTTTAAACAGCCAGAATCCGTACAGTGAGTATTAAAGAAGTCTTAAAACTTTCATTCAGTCTACACTGAAAGTAAGTAGCAGCCATGTTCACTAAGGCTATCACTTTAAATGGAAACAACTTACATGTTTCCCAATAAAACACCCAGCACTCTACAAGAAATATGCAATGCTTGGATATGATCCGAACACAGAAAATATTATCAAACTGTACATGGAAGGTGAATGCAAACCAGATTTCTCAACATAAAAGAAGTGATATTATGAAAACCATTTTAGCAATGCAAAGCTTTCTAAAACACAGCCTGGTTCAATTTTGTTTGTTTCCACATAGACAATTTCCCATCCAGGACACTGTATCACAGACAGCATTGTCCCAATGTTTTTAAAATTAAGAACATGGCATAATTGTTTTTACTAAAATTGAGAACGATAACAAAATGTTTAAAGGGACCTTCTGAATTTCAAGCTGATGTACTGCTCAAAGTAGAGCACCTTCTGGAGGGTAAAGGGAATGAGACTTTTTCTTGTTTTAGACATTGGGGCAGGGTTTCTTTGTCCTTTGAACTCTTGCCCAACCACAGGTTATCCAACAGCCCCTAATTTTCATTAAGAAGTGAGATTCTGATTTTTCATTGGGTTTTGCAAGCAATACAATATATGAAAAAGCAAAATGTAAATATATGTAAAAGCTTGACACTAACACCAAATTGTGTATCTTGCCTCTAAGAAAATAGAAGAGTGTGGACTGACAAATCAAGTCATCTAACCAAGAGAAAGCTCTACTAAACACATCATGGAGTGCTTGAAAAGTCTATGCACTGAAATCTTAGTTCACAAATACTGCTCTGAGCAACATCCTTTGTCAGCCAAATAAATACTGTTGCCAGACAACTCATTCTTTTTCACTTTTTCACACTACAAAAGGTGCCCTTACTACACAGCTGGGCCATGCCCTGGGACACAATTCACCAAGGGGAAGCCTTAAACCACATAATCAGGAAACTATCATCTTT